>OZ035874.1:28099768-38099768 GCA_964034865.1 Eristalis intricaria
TACCACTTTTTTGCGAGAAATCGGGCTTTTCAATGTAACACGTGCACAAACGTTAGGAACTGTATAGTTTATACTAATTTTACACGTTACTCACTTTGCGTCCAAACACTTGAACAGCGTGGATAGGTTCACGTCGCTAGAAAATGAAATAAATCACAAAATTTAATATAAAAGTATGACATTTAATTGAGAAAATATCGAAAATTATGTGATAAACACCTTTTGCTGCATTTTGCTTGGCGATTCGGATAGAAAAGAGCGGAAGTTCGGCGATGTAGAGTTAACGAAATATGTCGCTCATTTTCATCGTTCAGTTTTCGTTCGTTAAAATTGTTGGCGACATCTATGTGTGAACTACAAACTGATTACGTTCTGTTACATTGTTGGTGATGTTGAATTATTTCTAATAATGAATAGGAAGTCTGAAGATACATACATTCTTATATTTGTTTAAAGGGACATAAGAGCATTACTTTTACTGGGAAAATGAAAGTTAAGAACCTTATTTTCACACAATTGTATTATTCTACAAAATTAAGTTATCCTGGTTAGGCCGCTTTCACACTTGCTAAATTCGTCGCCGCTTTTCGATGTAAATGGCAAAGGGTGTGAGACAAAAGGAATCACACACACATTGAAAAAGCCTTGTGTAAAAAGAAAGCAGACAAATCTGGTTTGGTTTTCATTTAAAAATATAATAATGTTGATCACAACTTCTTATTTTCAGGTGTAATTTCTTACTGCACTTAACTGCAATTACTCAACATGCAATAATTTGTTTTTTAACATTAAATTAATTTATTTTTGTTAATAATTAATATAAACTAATGCATTTTTTAATGCATGTAAACATAATGAATTAGTTTTAATATCTTCAAATAAAAAAAATAAAACCAAGTCATCCTGTCTTTTGACATCTGAACCTCAACGCAGCTGTCACTCAGCTGATCAAAATAATTATAAACAAAGCAATCGTTTATTGCAAACCAATTTGTTTTCTTAGAAATTGTTTAATGTATATTGATGAATGACTATATACATACAAAATGTATATATGTACACATAAATGTTTGCTCACCAAATTAGTACTAACTAAGTTGACCCCATTAAGCGCGGCATCCACGACTAATTGAAGCATAACGTTGCCCGTTGGAGTTATCATCTTGAACTGATTGTATTATCAGTAAAATTATTTATAAATTCACCAGAGCATGCTTGCGATCGTATAAATATCATCACCATCTATTCACCGTTACCCCATGCACTTGATTTTTGTTTTTTTTTTGTTGTGTTTTAGTTTCTAAATAAAGATTCTCCCGCACTCAGAGATACACAGCATTTACCATAACACCCCATCCTCTATTTCTTTGAGCTCTCAGTCGTTGGAATAGTGTCATAGGTGTCGACCGTAGAAATTAATTTTTATTATTACGGGAGTGTTGTTCGACTATTCAGACGGTATCAACGTGATCGATCTTCAAAATATTATTGTCGTCATAAGCAACGTATATAATTTAAGTTATTTCTGTTACTTCACACAAATTATAAGTGACTAAAATAAATAATGGATCCTATGAAAGTGGAAGTCAAAGATATTCAGAATCTCTTCCAACTGGATCATTACTTGAAGCCCTTCGAAAAGGAGATCCGGAGAAGGTAATTAAATGATGTGAATCTTATTAAACGGTCTTAATAGAGTGCATTTGCGGCGGATTCAAAGTAATGGAAAAAAATACGAAACCTTGATTTTACAATGTCAATTGAAGGTTAATATTGTAGGGATTGGGTGGCAAGGCAAATATGAATTCAGAAGACGGCGTATTGTTCTCCTCCCTAAATTGAGGGATGACAGTAACTGTTACTGTTGTCAATGTATTAATTCTGCCAATCCTGTTGAAGAAATCCGTTCTTTTCTTTCTATTATTACACGGCTCTTTGGCCTTGATAACCGGCATTTGAAGGTCAATATCATGATGTATGCAGGAATGCTTGCTGATGGGGTTACAAAGATAATGATTTGTTTCAAAATAAAATTAGGTTCTTTCACAGCTGGTAGTTGTTTTTAGTTTTGGATTATTTCTGTGACTTCCTATTCAGGCGTACGTACATAGTTTTTATTGCACTCAATATGATGTGATGCAAATTCGGCGCCTATGCATGTATGTTTATTATTCTACGTTGTTAACTTCGTTTCATTAAAACATTCATGTGCATGCGTACATATTTTAGTATGTATATATGTAGGTTTACAAAATCCATCTGGTTTGCAATGCTTGGATATTATGCGATGTTGAACAACGGAGAATTATTAACGCATTAATGCTTTGCAAATATGTGAGTATTCATGTGTATCCATTATCTAATGCGCAGACTGTTATGTATAGGAAAAGCAATTTTTGGACTTCCAGCTTATTTATCAAACATTTGATTAGTCGTAAATTTTTCGATAGTTATCTCAGCTATAAAGTGAGGCGTGATGGCATTTAGTTTACTGGAGTTGAGTTTGTTTCATTTGATTTTGAGAATTTGACACAAAAACGGCTTATACTAATCTGATACTCTAAAGTCACTAACTAAGAACTGGAGAGGGCGGGTTTACTTTTTTACAATGCATTGAACAACAAAGTTGAGTACAGCACATGATTCGACATACGTTCAGAGAATATGCAGTAGAAAGGTACTTCCCCAATGGAAATTAATAATCTAAAGTGCCAAAAACAAAGATCAATTCTCATAAGGCTTCATGAACTTTTTCTTTTTCTTCAACAGACATGGCGTTCTTAAAGACTGGCTCCATAAAATCGATTCCCTTGAAGGTGGCATGAACACATTTTCTCAGGGTTACCTGTACTATGGACTTCACTTTCAGCCTGATAATTCTGTGATAGCTAGGGAATGGGCCCCAGGGGCGGTTGACGTATATTTGACAGGCGATTTCAGTAAGTTGAATTTACCACCAAATACATACACTAACGAAAATATGTTTATCTATTTAGATAATTGGCAGTGGGAAGCAAATCCATACAAAAAACTTGATTTTGGAAAATGGGAACTACATCTTCCAGCTAATCCAGATGGGACAGCGCCAATCAAACATTTGTCAGAAATCAAGGTGATTATTCGTAATAAGTCTGGACAGTTACTCGATCGACTCTCCCCATGGGCGGTGTATGTGAAGCAACCACCCAAAGAAGCTAACCAAGGAGTGAATTTCAAACAGTATGTGTGGAATCCACCAAAGAATGAGGTAACGCTTGTACTTAAAAGATTTCGCTGATACTACAGTTTCAGATTTCAGATCTATCAATTCACACACCCACGCCCACCGCGTCCTAAATCACTGCGTATTTATGAATGCCATGTTGGTATCGCTTCACAAGAGCCAAAGATCGGTAGTTATCAAAATTTTGCAGATAATATCATTCCGCGTATAAAGGGACAGGGATATAATGCCATTCAACTCATGGCCATAATGGAACATGCATACTATGCAAGTTTTGGTTATCAAGTGACAAGCTTTTTCGCTGCCTCTAGCCGCTGCGGAACTCCAAATGATCTGAAGAAATTGATTGATGTTGCCCATGCTAATGGACTGTACGTTCTATTAGATGTTGTTCACTCGCATGCTAGTAAAAACGTGCAGGATGGATTGAATCAATTTGACGGAACTAATACATGCTTCTTCCACGATGGACCCAGGGGCGAACATGCATTGTGGGACAGTCGCCTTTTCAACTACATGGAGTATGAGGTTCTACGATTCCTGTTATCGAACCTGAGGTGGTGGCATGATGAGTATAACTTTGATGGATACAGGTAGAAATGTGGATAGAGTCCAAAGAAGTGTGAATTATTATGTGTTCCATAGATTCGATGGTGTTACCTCGATGCTGTATCATTCTCGAGGCATTGGTACAGGATTCAGTGGAGATTACGGAGAATACTTTGGGCTTAATGTTGATACAGATGCGTTATTATACTTAGCGATGGCCAATCATATGTTGCACGAACAAAACAAGGAGGTTATCACAATTGCTGAGGTATGTTGTGTCCTTATGCCGAAATTTGAATGTTTTTCATATACTGGGTGTGTATTCTTAGGATGTGTCCGGTATGCCCGCTTTGTGCCGTCCAGTTTCCGAAGGAGGTGTTGGCTTTGATTATCGTCTTGGAATGGCCATTCCTGACAAATGGATCGAGTACCTCAAGGAAAAAAGTGATGACGAGTGGGAAATGGGCAACATCGTGCATACGCTCAGCAACCGCAGATGGAAGGAGAACACAGTTGCTTATGCCGAATCCCACGATCAGGCCCTGGTGGGTGACAAAACGATTGCTTTTTGGCTGATGGATAAAGAAATGTACACACACATGTCCGTTATATCTGAGCCGTCCATTATAATTGATCGTGGAATAGCATTGCATAAAATGATTCGTTTGATAACACATTCTCTGGGTGGAGAAGCGTATTTGAATTTTATGGGAAATGAATTCGGTCACCCCGAGTGGTTGGATTTCCCACGTGTTGGAAACAATGATTCCTATCATTATGCACGTCGCCAGTGGAATCTGGTAGATGATAAACTATTGAAATACAAGTATTTGAATGAATTCGATCGCGCTATGAATCACACTGAAGAGCAATACGGTTGGCTTCGTGCTGATCCCGCATATGTAAGCTGGAAGCATGAAGGTGATAAAATCATAGCATTTGAAAGAGCTGGCCTTGTGTTTGTCTTCAACTTCCATCCGACAAGAAGCTTCACCGACTACCGTATTGGTACAAATTGGGCTGGTACATACAAGCCCGTGTTAAGTTCGGATGATGAATTATTTGGTGGACAGGGCAGGATTAATAGCAACTGTGAGCACATTTCCGACCCCGATGGGCATGCTGGGCGATCAAATTTCATCCAGGTAAGGTTATTTTGATGGATTTGATTGACCGATCTAACTTGTTTGTCTTTTAGGTGTATTCGCCGTCGAGAACTGCTGTTGTTTATGCTAGAATTCGTTAAAATTACTATACCGGATAGTCCCTCTCATACAATGTCTTCTGTTTAATATTAAGTTGATCGTTTTCGTGAATACTCTCATATTAGATACATGCATAGGAATATACAAACACCTGTTGAACCTTACCATAATATCGTAAATAATTTGAAAAGCTTGTGCATTGTGTATGTACTGTTTATAAGAAGCCATTTATGGAATTAGTTTTTGTTATGCTGTTTGTGTGGGTGTTGAGATGAATTGTTACCGGTCAGGGATTTTAGCTGATTTGGCCTTGGAATTTATACTATAGAAGGTTCAAGTGCTTCACTACAAACGAGTAAAGAGCAAGAAATCTTATCCATTGATAACAAGGAATAACAACATTTCCTTATGACTGCTGCTAAATTTGTTCACAAAGGAATCAAAAATCGACGTACGTGGAAAAAGTCAAACCAAAAATCGTAAAATGTAATCACATTTTATTTTCACTTTATATTTCATAAGACAATAAAGCTTCAATTTCCATTATGTGTAAAAAATATGCCGTCAAAAAATGTGCAACAAATTTTTTTTAACGTAATTCGTCTCATAGAACGCATACATAAAAGTGTAAGGTGAAAAGGGAAATGACGAGAAAAATGGTGTGAAATCAAGTAATACGGGATTATGAAAATAGTATATCTTCAAATAAATTATTCGCTTTTTTAAAACTACCCTAACACATCTTTGGAAACTTTCTCTATAACATCGTAGGCTTCAGCGAGCTCCTTCTCTGTCAGGAGCCGGTTGGCTGTAACCCGAATACTGGGCCTTGGTGGAAACTTCTCCATACTTTCCAAATAATGAGCTTCTACAATAGCAATCTTATTTTCAATGCACTAAAATCACACAAAAAACATTTTGTCATATGATGAAGGAGAAGTACATTATGAATTACCTTGTCAGCGATTGTAGCAAGCAGTTTCTGCTCTTCCTCATTACCAAGAGAATCCTTCACATACAGATGTTTCACGGGGGAAATTTCATTTCCACGTAGCGTCAACTTGGAGAAGTTACTAAATTTAGAATGCAAGCTTCGTGAGATTTGTTCTAGTTCACCAAAAATTGTTGGCTCGGTTTCGAAGCGATCAAGAGCACTGATGGCGGCTTGTGTTAACAGCGGAGGCAGTGAAGCCGAAAAGCAATAGCCTAAGCCGGAAAGACGTTGATGTTCGATTATAAAGGATGATCCCACACAAAAGCCTCCGATGGATGCAACAGCCCATTCCATGCCGGCACAAATCAAATCCACTTCAAGACGCTGTTCGTCATCGACATCTAGTTAGAGTACTCTTAAGGTAATACATATTTTAAAATACTTACATCGACATTAAAGTGCTCTGTCAGGCCATGGCCAGTTTTGCCCAGCGTTCCGAACGAAATACTCTCTTCAAGAAACAGGCGCAACTTGTATTTTGAACGTAAAGCGACCAACTGGGGAAGGGGACAAATGTCTCCTGTATTCATGTATATACCCTCAGCCACTAGGAATCGCCGGGTTTTTGCGGCTTTACTTGGGTTCTGCAAAGATAGAGGATAAGTCATGAAAGAAACATGTCACATTTTTCAATTTAACAACTTTTTGCATTCAATAATTTATCTGCAAAAACAGATTGGATGGAGTTCTGGCTCAAACAAATCATTGTCGTCCCGTGGAGGAGAAGTGCGCATCATTCGATTCCATTCCCCTCATTGTTATGGCACCACCACAACACACCTAGTTTCAAATGGAAATATATACATAATCTCAATCCTACACATAGAACATTGCAAGTCAAATTTGACAGAGCCCTGGATTGTTTAGATGGATGTGCACATTGATATCCCGTGAATGAATATAAATTAAAATCGTGCATACATTTTTTTGCTATAGAAAATATGCTTTAAATTTGATGTCGACTTAAAGAAAGGCAGCATTCGCCTTTGCAAGAGTTTGCGCTTTTGCACGGTAGTTACATTTTGGCACATTTATAAAAGAATCGCATCCCAAAAATCTACCTTTCGAAAGAGCTCAACGGTGGTTAAGTAGGGATGAGAAGATGTACATTCTTCTCTGCAGCAGTGTTCCTTCGAGCTTGAGTCCGTGATTCAGACAGTCCCTACTACAGGGCTTAGTTATTGATTTAATAACTATAAAAGCCTCGTAGAAGGAATTATATTCACTGAGGGTGTGTTCTAATGAATTCGGGCTCATTGAGTGGTCACTTTTTTTTTCTTAAAAAAGGCATCTGCCATACCACTCGTCTGGGAAACTTCGCCAGAAAGTTAATTCCGGTAGGTTGGAGACCCCTGAATCTAACATTCTGAACGGTTAGAAATTGATGCTAATGCGTCATCTATTATTTCGATGTCAAGGGCAGCAACACGTTGTAGGCGACTTCGTATTGTCCCGAGTGAGAGGGATTATCCAATTAATCATTAACTTTATTGGAACCCGAAGTAAATACCAGAGCGTTGGTTCAACGTCTCTAGACCTCATGGCGCGAGGGTGAATTACATTGTAGAAGCCTTAGCTTGGGCCTTCCTAAGCCTATTGTGTTCTTTCGATGCTATCAAAGTCCTTGACATGTAGGTATTTATTCTGATTTGCGGGAGTTGTTGAATTTACTGTTGATATCTAATAATAAATATTTAAATACATCTCGAGGATGATTTTAAAAAGTCGGGTTTCTCTTTGCGTTAATCCTTTTTGCGACATTTGGACACCCGGGGCCTTAAAATGGTATTTTTTGTTAGGATTGGTGACAGTTTCAAACATTTTTTCCCGGGTTATTCACCCGGTTACTGGTTGAAAACTATTGTCGATGACTTAGGGTTACTTGAAACCAGAAATGAAGTATTAAAGAGATAGCCAGATATCTATCTGATTTGCCAGTGCCTTTTTGATATTCATTAATTTTTGACGGTTATTCAGGAAATTATGTGAATGCCATTCTGATTGGTCAATTTGGTTTAAGAAAACGATATAAAAAACAGCTGCTTAAGGGGCAAGCGAGGTAGAAGTCGGGCATCTCTGTAGTACTTCATTTCTGCTTGAAACTGAGTTCAGAAAGCTAAGCTGCTTAACACACTTAAATTACATACAAAAATATTGTTTTAAGAGTTCTAAGTTTGAAATTTTTTAAATGTCAGACGTGAGTAATATCGGATGGATTATTGTTTCAACTTTCACGGATATCTTGCAAGTTAATCGCATTGGCCCAATGTGTATGGCAAAGTGGGGTATATCCCGCAAATAGACAATTCGTCTTCCCAATGCACACATTTCAACACTTATACAATTAAGCGGCAGATAAGTCAAGCCCTCTTTATAAGATAGTCAAGAGTCAACAAAAAAGAGAGATAAGTTTTTTTTTTAATTATCGTGTCATGATGATGATTCATTCCTTACCTTTGCATCCCGCTTTTGCTGTTCTATAAGTAAACGTTCTAGATCCTCCATATCGTTGTGCTTAAAGTAGAATACCTTGCTACGTGACGCATCGATGCCTTTTTGTATTGCGAAATTTACGCCTTCGTCACTATGGTAAAAGGGTTAAGCATGGGTTTAGCAGTGAAATTTGCTACTCTAATAACTCACACAAAAATTACATCCGCTTTCTTTGAATAAGCTGGAATCGCACTTGCAATTGTTGAAAACCCATATGAATACACGACAGCCTCTTCTGTCCCCATAAACTTTGATAATCTTGTCTCCAATTCCAAATGCACATCTTTAAGAAAAAACAAACATGAACATAAACCTAAAAAGCATAAATCATATTTACACTCACCAACAGTTCCGTAGAAACCTCGTGGCCCACACGATCCAACACCATATTTTCTTAAACTTTGTACAGCGTCTTCTAGGATTTTCTCATCCTCCAAGAGACCCAAATAATTGTGTGTCGCCAAGTTCAGACATTTGTTTCCGTTTACAACGATAAATTTACCAACTTTGCTAGACACCATTCGTGTTTTCAGCGCTGGATGGTTTCTATCTACTTCACCTACTAACTCTTCTGGAATGAAATTTGCGATGATAGCTTCCTCCTCTTCCAGAGTATAACGTTTGCGTCCGTTGCGTTTATAAAAAATCAACCATATCACGGACAGTAGAAGAAAGAACTCCAAAACAATGGCATAGTAAGGAGTCTAAAAAAACATAAACACATTTGTACAGAATAGAAAAAAGGGACATCTTTACAATCCACTCACATTCTTGAAAATCCGTTCAATTTCATTGAAAATATACGGAGTAGCAACCATTGTAATGCCCTACGCCCTTTATCGCACAATCAATTAAACAAAACTAGTTGATTATGACCTTAATGGATGGTGAGTGTGGAATGATTTTGACTTCAGCTTCTTGTGGGGTACAATGATGGAATTTTATCGCGAAACTAATAAGATATCCCACATGGAATCAGTGTAGTATCATGAGATTTGATTTTTGGATTATTATCGTGAACAAAACCGATAATCAATTTGGGCGGAAATACAAATTAAGTCATGTACTTATCATCTGAAAAGGATAACAAACTCGTGCTATCAATAATTAATGCAACAAGAAAACGAATTAATTGATACCTTCTACGGACAGTCCTCCTAAAGTAAAACAAATTTTTGGTATCATTTGTCAAAATTGATATGACAAATATACTGGTAAGGCAGTGTTGCCGAACGTAGGTGTCAGTGTTCAAACATGCGAATGGGAAATGAAATAGTTTAAGGTTAATGTATCTCCCTGTTTTGAAATTTATTCTTAATGTGTAAGCAAATTTAATTTGAATATATTTTAGCATACGGATTCTTCTGTTAGGTTAATTACCGTACAGGGAGTGTTTTGAACACTCGCTAGACCTGCTACTGCGACGAAATGAGAATTAAAGCCCTAATTAAGTTGATACATCTGTTTAGTACATACAAGAAGTACAAAACCTTTCAACCGCTTCAAGTGGCTTATCAATAATTAATTACAAGTAATTGTTTCTTTAAATCTATTCGCTACCGCTCACATCGTTCCCAAAAAATTCCAAGTTTTTTTCTTTCTTAAAAAGTGTTTTCTATTTACTAGTAGGATCTTTACCCTTAACAGTTACAATTCAAAATCATCTCGCATATTGTTATATTCAAGGACGTGCTTCCTAATCGCTGATCCATCAACCCAAGTGACAAAGTCTTCTAAGTTTCTCGACACCAAAAACGCAGGATCCTTAATCATTTCTGGACCAACTCGAACATGACCATGCTCTATTAAATCAGTGGCATTTTTCAGATTTTCCGATAGTCTCTCTAAAAAAAAGTAGACATGTTACATATCACACATAATAATAACGAATAATTACAACTTACGTTTAACCATTACAACAGGTAACCGCCGACGACAAAATGCACTTGCCGATATTCTACTCGCCATTTCCAAATCCAATTTATTCGACGCTAATCCAAGGGCATGCAGTTTTTCAAGTAACATTGCTGTAGCCTCCGCCTTGAAGGGATCACTTTTATCCAAAGCTGCAATCTTTTCCGCCAATTCTCGGACACTTCGGGAGAGTTTGTTGTATCTAAACGTTGCAGATATGCATGCAATTATGCTGACTATAAATCAGAGTGTTTAATTACTTACTTTGTGTAATCTTCTCGCTTGCGTATGTGATATCTACGAAGTACATTGTTTTCCTTTGAACTATTGTCGACATTCCAGGTAATGAAGTCAACTTTTTTCAATAATTTTTGTTCGTGAAATTTAAGCTTTCGCACCATGTTGATAGTTCTTGATTGTTTTGAAAAATAATTGTCAATGACATGTGCGCGATATATGCATGTCAAACATATGTCAAAGTAACAACAGTCATAGGAGGGAATATTGTTTTAGGGTGTTAACACATTGTTCGTGTAATTAAATAAATTAAGATCTAAACGAGGATAAGGTAGTTCATTCGCCGTGGGATATTGCAATAGAGAAAAGCTCTACAGAGAGTTCGATAACGTAGAATAATAAGGAAATTGATGGTTTGTTATATTTACGACGATTCTTGAGTGGATTTTCGCCATAAATTCATGCATTCAAATAATAATTCTATTACTATAGTAACGTTCGGCACCATTGGGACCAGCGAACATTTTGCTGTTTAATGAATATTAACGGACACATTTTGAATCAGTTAATACATTTATTACATTATATATGTGTAAGGAGTAGTAGTTTCAGCAAAGCAGATTTCTGTAGTGAGATATGTAGTCTAAAATATTGTTATTGTATTTTGCGATATTCGTATAATTGCGAACATGAAAGAACGTTGCTCAGAATCAGCTCTTCTGTTTTGCTTAACTTCCAGGCAAAATAAGAGTTTTGTAGACCATGATTTTCGTCCTTCGAGTCAGGATTTTTAAGCACAGTTGTTTCAGCTAACCGAAGTAGCATCGGTTGCCAAAGGCGATTCCACGTCAGATATCCATCAAGCTGTCATTCTACTCAAGTACAAGATTAAAGAAGACCGTTGGTTAGTTTTCGAAGGGTTCGGCATGGAACAACACAATCGGATCAGATTCACCGTGATCCCGAATTCAACCATTAAAATCTCCTTGCGATATTCTCGTATCGTATGCGGCTTTTAAATGAATAAAATGTATATTTGCCGGGTCGAAAGCCGCTCTTAAGATAATTTCGGTGTAAAACGGCTTTAGACGTTCACACAGCACGCTGGACAGGATCTTGTAGGTGACGTTGAGCAGGGATATTCCTCTGTAGTTGTTGCAAGAGATAGGATCGCTTTTCCTGAGGATGGGGCATATGGAGCTGATATTCCGATGTGTTACCTAACGGTTTTGCCATTGAATTTTCCGAGCACGATTTTGACATCGTAATCCGGATAGGTTCGGTAGGGACCGTCCAAAATGAACAGAACTATTACGGTTCTGTTTGAAAGGCTTCGGCTTATCCCTTGTCCTATTCAGCGTATTAGTGGATATCCGGAGGCACTGCGAGACTGTACGCCAACCAAGTTTGGGCCGATCAAGAAATGCCCTGTCTGCACTGGTTCTGCAGTGGTTATTGCACCAACCTGAATCAACGCAACTCCCAGAGTATGCGCAAGCGCACATATACCTGTAATCGGAAATCAAGTCTGACAGTTGACTGCTGGGTGAAATACTGAAACCATCTTCTGATTTTATTTAAAGCTTTTTTATTTTATAATAGTGATACGCCAAGTATATATCTTTAGATAATACATTTAGCTTGAATATTTTTTTATTTAATGTCTTCCTCCACAAAGATATCTGTTGCACATTATTTTGCTTTCCATCATTGTTATAACTATTTCATATTATATTTATTTCCCTTCTTGTTCTCCAATAATACATTATATAATTATAATATTAATAATAATCATATTCATTTTTGACTTATATGTTATTGAAAGCTACACAAATTATTATTCAATTGTTTTCAATTAGATTTGGTATTTAAAATGTTGATTTGAAAGTATTTTTTGTTTTTTTTTGTTTTTCAAAGAAATTCCGTCCCATTTAATTTACTTTTTACATGTACATTTCAATAATTAAATAAACAACTCATCACTGTTACATGAAATTAAAATGATTTTAAGCGTAAGCTAAAATGAACTAACGTCTAATTACATATTATCTTATATTTCACTTTACCCGAAAACTTAACGTTCAAATGATCTCTCAATCATTTACGTAAGTCTTCTCATTGTCTTCGCAACTCACGAAGATCCCCCTTCTTAGTCAATAACAAATCCAATCACTCTTACGGTAACTATTTCAATTCGACTTAATTGTTTTGCACATGAAATAGTTACGTTCTTAAATTAAACAAAAATGAGATCCATAAATACGTTTCTAGACAGTAATGCTATTGCAGGGCCCTCTGGAACACATACGTACGTTTTACTTTATAGTGAAAAAATACAATTTTTGCTTTTGTTTTATTTGTTGAACAATTGTATAATAATGAATTTAGCTATGCTAATCGTGAATTAAATATCTCTATCCGAATTAGAAATATATTGTTAATTTAGATTCAAATAAATGGAATTGTATAATGCACAAGTACAGAAATAGCATGGTAATTAAATTATAAAAAAAAACATGTCGTGTCATCATCAATACATCAAGAGGCGTATGCTTTCAGAAGACTTCGAGCCATTGAACAATTGAAACATGTTTGTGTAGATAGTGTACAATGTTTCTGAGATACTCAATCGGATGGAAGATTAGGTAACATCAAACCTAATCGAAAGCCGTTTATATATACAATAAATAAATCTCTTTGTGTATATATTTGTATAAAAATAATACTTTTGTCAGACTTATACAATTTGACATCAATAGGGATCAGTTAATATCACCTTGATGGGATTATGTTTTTATGGGGATTTACTTTGATGCACTATCCAGCTTATATACAAACATATACAAATGCATCGAAAGGCTTACAGACCAGATTCATTTGGTCTGGACAATTTATTTAGTATATAACGGTATTTTTCTTTCAAAGTAACAACATGTCTATCTCATTTTTATGGCATAGCACTTTGATAAGAAAAGGGCCTATTGTCACTGTGGATGGATAAATTTCTTCCATAATTTTATTAAAACCCATCTTCTTCAACATCCCCAAAGAGTTTCGAGCACGCACCATTCGGAGAAAATTGATAAGTATCTATTATGCTGTTTTCCAAACAATTTGTGCTTTTTAGTTAGTTTATTTCTACGAAAGAAAAGTACAAAACATTGAAAAACCAGTTTTTGTACCAGTACCAGTTTTTTTTACTTTACTTAAGTGATAAACTTTTACCACAAGTGCATGTAGGAGGAATTACAATTTAGCTAAGATCAATGCTTATGGCAGAAAAGTGTGCTCACCACAGTCTGGAACAGCCTTCTTGACAGGTCTTGCTCGAGTGAAGATCAGAGATCCACACAAGCATTTTGTGAGTTTATTGCCGTAAAGGGAATAAACCAAGCGTTTGTATGATGAAATATAGTGGTATAGCCACATCATTAAAATCTCCACCTGATCGTGAACTAAATACGTTCCGTGAAGATTCAGGTTTTTACTCCACATGAAACCCTTCACCAAGAGATTTGATTTCGCAATGATCATGCCCATGAATTCGTTTGCAATAGCTCTTAGCCTCTGGCATACTTCTTTGATTTGATTTAGAAAATTCCTCTCGTGTTGTAAATTATTTGGGAGTATATGTAAACAAAATCCAAAGACCTTAAAGGTTAAATGAAAAAAAGTTATGTAACAAAATATTTGTCTAATGTTAGTATTTTATTTATGTTGAAACAAAAATATCGTCACAGTAAATTATTGAAACATCTTAGGCCGCATCTTTCAGTTTCGTCTCTTTTCTTTTTTCGATTACATATCCAATTTGACCGTTCGAATATCTGTTTTCCAAATCTATAGATGCGCAATTTGTAATTAAGTTTACCTTGTATGGTCATGTACATTAATTTTCAGATTTTATTATATTTAAATTATATTTATGGGGTTTTTGAACCGTATTTTGTCGTTTTAACTTAACATGTCGGTTTTGTGCTTTGTTTTCCCTAGAGATTTGTTATGTTTGCTTCAATTTGGTCCTCCGCATGCTGACACTTGCTTGTTGTTCAATAAAATGGGATTCCGGTAACAACACGATGAGGTGTATGACAAGCACTTGGTATGATCCTTTCAAGTGTTTCCTGCTGGTCCGTATGCATGATTTAACACAACAACGACACATAAATTCTTAACGACAAAATCTGATTAAACAAAAAACCCCAGTATAAATTTTGCTATTTGATTTTTTTTCTTCAATTTATATCATCATTCGTGGATTGGTGCGTTAATACCCTCATAAATGCCTCTCCTCATTTCTTTACAAATGTTAATAATTTTTCGTTCAAATATCTTGCTCACTAATTTGCTGTGAAATGCGAAAGATAAAAACAAGAAGATAAGAAAAAAACAAAAAAAAAAGATTTCATGGTTAGCATTGCACAAAAATTAGAACAGAATTATATAATAAATTAACAAGTGTTTGATTCATATTTATTATTGTTTCCTTTTGCTTTGACTTAACCATTAGTGTTACCACTCCAAATCTCCTGTTTCAACATCACTCAATAAAATTACCCTAACGAGTTATATGCTCAGTTTTATTCTATCATATTTCTTAATGTTTCTCTCTTTTTGTATTGTTGTTCTTATGTATTTTCTTCACTATTTACTACATTTTCTTCTTCATTTTTTATATATTATCTTCTTTTAATATTGAAATATTTTAAATATATATTTGTTTTAAAAGTTATTCTTTTTTTTGTTAATTAAATAATTAATACTATCGTTTATGTATATATTTTAATATTTGAAATAATAATTCTAAAAAAAGGAAAAAAAAAAACAAAATAAAACGAATTTTACTCTTCACATTTATATATATATATGGATCTATATATAATTTCTTGAAATTTTCATTATATAATATATATGTTTATATATGTGTATGTAATTTCAAATACATCTACATTTATATACGTTTTAATTAATATTTGTTTTCATTTTTTGGTTTTTCTTGAGATAACGTTGGAATCCATATTAGTGCCATATGATTATGAAAAGTAATTTTCAACAAAAGGGAGGAGCCTACACGAAAACAAGGCATAACACAACGGTAACATACGATGGAGATGCGTAAATAATCTACGAGGGGGGTGAATATAAAATAACCTAAACGTAAACGTATGCACATATAAACTAAACACCTAAGTATCCTTTTCTTTTCTTTGACGTATTTATATGCTATGTACAATGTAATTTATAAATATATTTTGAACTTAGTTGCTTTATTTTCTATTACATAAGTGGAAAATGATATTCGGCACAGGTATGCCGCCTCTTTCTGCGGGTTTTGAACAAAAAAAAAAAAAAACAATGAACAAAAATAAAATGAAAAACAGAAACAATATAAATGAGATATCTACGAATATTGACAATGTATACGTAATGAGAGCTTATTTCGTCTTTAAATGTTTTTTTCTTTTTAAATTTATGTATTCTGGTTTCATTTCTCTTTTGATTGATGGAATCCATGTAAGTTACAAATAAGTGTTTACTTTTTGAACATTAGCATTAGTTGTATGTTTTCAATATATTTTCTGATGTTAAAATGTTGAGAGCTAAATTTATGATCTAATTGAATTAGCTGAATTTTATGTGGTTTCAACATTTCATCTCAATACACTAATACGGATTCCATCGTGATTGTATCTCATTTGTTCGAAGTTTGAGATACTTGCGTTTGTGATGCAGTCTCTAGAGTTCGTCGCGCCAGTCTTGACCTGAAATTAAAATAATGAGACTTCATGTATACTATATGAAATAGTGTATTTTTCTGTTCTAAAAGTATTTTAAGTTGAACTGATATCATTTTCTGTGCCAATTGTCTACAATTCTAAACTCCACCATAAGTGTGAGAAGATTAATTACTTCAGACAGTAGTCAAAGGATTTCTTCGAGAAGAACCACACGCTTGTAAGATGCGAGAAGCACGAATAAACTAATCATGAACCTCAAGTAATTTCGGAAACGAGCTGTCCAGGGATTGGCGTAGTTTGAGATGGACTCGCTCTTTGGAAATTCATGCTTGGGATGGTTATGCAGTGCCTATATTTACCAACAGCCAACCAGAAGGCGACTTCGTGAACTTACATCAGCTGGATGTAGTCAAACTACATGAAGACATACTGGTGAACATCCAGCAACAAGGAATCTCACCAAAATTAATAATTGGGTGGCGCGACAAACCGACTTGGGCATATCTTCTACAGCAAAAACTCGTGGTGCCATTGTTCTTTCATGAGTGGATGGGCATGGGACCTACAGTTTAATGCCGACTCCGAAAGCCAAAGTTGAGATGCTTTTTCTAGACGGCCAAGGACATGCAGAGACAGGTATAGTCACTTTACGTCCATATCCAATATATCTTTATCATCACAGGTTAAGGCTGAGGATGAGCCTCCAACGAATACACCACAGGGAGGTGAATATACGAGGAGGTGAAATATTGATAGCGACTATCAAGCAGTTCTCAGTGAGTTGAATTGTCCTAAAGCCATGTTTCAGCAATCGGTATAAACGCACAACAACGGCGCAGGATACAGCCAGGACCCGATACATTCCGAGAAATCTACCAGATCATCGGTAAAAGGAGGAAGCTGCCGCAAACACTGACAACAAGCGAAGAAGACATACCAGCGGAGAAAGCAGAAGCCATCACCGCCTTGTGGCCCAGAATTCCACAGAAGTCAACACCTACATACGTCAATGCACTTGAAAATCCATAAACACCAGACATCGTCTTCAACAAAACCAACCCGGCGGACGATCCGGTAGGGTATTGGTATCAATGCTGGAAAATCTGTTTTTATCTGATTAAGAAGACCATGCCGAGGTGAAATCAGATCCTGATCCTGCAGCTGCCAAAGGTCGGAGCATAAATATATGAAGAATACATTGAATACAAAATTATCAACGGACAAACAGCTCAAGTATCTTGGCATTAACTTCACGGAAGAGGTGAAGTTTCTCAGCGAAATTGAGCCTTAAGGCCCACCTAGGCTTCCATCGCATATATCCCTTAATGCATAATCAAAATCAATGAAGCCAGAAGACAAAGTTCCTTAAGGCACGGCTTCCCAATTTGACACACCATTTTTAAGACCTCCATGGAGAAGCTCACAATATTCGAAAGGAAAACTGAGGTCTCACCTTCGACAGGGACCGTCAAAAGCAGCAATAAGAAGCTTTACGACCAAGCACGCATCATCTCCTTGCAACAGAACCTAATGACACTGTTCAAAAAGCACCTTCTAGAAAGCACCTTACGAGGCAATCAGGAACCTAAGTCTACTTAGCGAGCAGAAGTTCCCAACGACATCGAACAACGAGCTGTAGGGCTTCTACCAGAGCAACCATAGTAATCCTCATCGAGGCTAAATCGGCTACCACTGCACTACCTCATCCCAAAAGGACCAACATGGACAGAGGGATTTGAGCAATCTGATGTAAACAATGGACATGGGCCCCTATTGTTGCGCCAACCCATAGTTCTATAAAATGCATATTTTGTTAATTTAATACCTTATTTGTCCAGCTAGAAGGGGGTTGATAGCATATAACCAATCATGAACCTCCTTATCACCGAGAGTTTGTAAAAGATATCCACGATGCTTTGTAACAACACTGTAAAGACAACAAAATGGAATAAGTTTTGTTTCATTCAATTGAAAACATGATTGATTGATTTTATCATACCTAAATGTGTTTGCAATTTTGACCATAGCTGCTTGGTCTTCACTACATTCAACTTGTGCTGTGGCCAAGTTGAGCACAGCTCTCTCAACTGGATCCTTTTCTGATTTATAAATGAAAACGTAGGGACGACGAACGGTCTGGAATAAATAAATATAAAATTTGTTTACAAAACAATGAAGCATCTATAGACGTGTTCATACATACCACCCAACGTTTCTTCCATCCAGATCCACCGTGTTCTAAGACATTGAGCAGACCTTTTCGGGCAACAACTGGACTCACACGAATCTCCTCCAATTCGGGTACATAGAGTCTGAGCGGAAGTGCTGGTTGTGTTGCTGGAGCTGGTGCCTCCCAGCCATTTGGTGCGTCTGTTCGGTCTGGAGAGCAAAGTCTGAAAGTAAAATCACCCACAATCATTGCGTATTCAATTCCCAACTAATCGAGAGCACATACTCAAGAGAATTTCCTGAAATACAACTGACTGTCATATCAGCGCAACCTTCATCACCTGGCGACACATCAGATTGTGTTTGGGAGTTTTCTGTCTGTTCGGATTTATTGTTGTAACGTCCTAGGATCAAAATCAACGTATACATCTGAACAAGTCAAATTATATGCTTTCATCGTTTACCTTGAATCAATTTCAAACACTTGAGCATTAAATCCTGCTCTTTCTGGTTGTATTCCCTGTCTGATACTATTTGCTGGGAATCTTTAACGGGTGTTTGTGGCGACGGTGGAATGACCATATGTACCGGTGACGTTCCAGCTCTAGCAGCAAGATTGCAAACATCCTTTTCTGTTTTTGTCGTAGGATTTGGATTTGTGTCCATTCCCAAGCGTTCGCGCAATAATAACAAATGTTTAACACGACCAACTTCTTCCAGTCGAGTCAGTTTCTCCAACTCCCATTGATGATCGAAAATGAGCGAGTCACCGCGTGGTCTCCAGCCATGCAAGTTTTCTTCACCACGCACATACGTTGAACTTGTATCAAGAACACGTCGCTGTCGGCGTTGCACACCTTTTCGAAATACAAGAAAGAAGTTTTAAAAAAATTTAGCACTTACATTTGGGAAATTAACATTGGAAAGAGTAACAAAAGCAGATAAACCAATAAAACTGTTCACAAATATACAACTACATTAGAAATTTCTACCTGGACTACCTGCTTCAGAAGCTCTCCTTAAAGATAGTTCATATACACCAGATAATCGGTTTGCCTCGGGATTGCGATACTGTCCGGAGAAGAGATGTTTCAAAGAGCGTGGTCCTGTGCGAGCATCACGTCCATATATAACCATACTCAGATCCTTTGTTATAATAGCTGGGCGAGCGCAGTTCTCCAACTATGTTAATGGTGTAAAATGAATACAAGAGTTGGTCAATCCGTAGGTAGGATAGTTACCTCCAAATAAGCACTTAGAGTTATATAGATCGTTTCACCGGCCTGTGTTACACGATTCAGGAGAGTAGAATTGTGCAGACTAGAGTCCCATGCTGCTTCGAATCGATAGAATGATCTATCGTCACCGGGCACCTCGAGTACTTCACCAGGGAACAGACCCAATGACAAGACGCACGAGTCATCGTCAATGTCGTCAGATGATTCGGGAGTGCTGCGTATACGACCAACAACTAATTCGCGGATGTCCTTCCATTTCACCTCCGGCGTCGGTTCGTGGACAATCGTAATGCGAATACGCCTCTGTATGCCTTGATGCAATAAGAATAGACCACGACAAGGAAGATCATCACTATGCTCGACCACCTGGAAATTCAATAAAGTATAGAGAATTTACACATTTAGATGGAAATATATAATATAAAATCTATGCGCCTCGTTGCTTTATGTAATCGGAAACTTACAGATGGTACGTATTCTCCGTTCGGAGCCAGCTCACAGATCTCGAACCAAACCAAGACATCATGTTTCGCCAGTACCGTTGAAGATGGCGGACATGGCATGGGCCCAAATTTAGGACTCCGAACTGGCTGACTAATGGGAATACTTGGTGGAAGCATCCGTCTTGGTGGGGGTCGTGAAACAAATTCTTGTTTAGCGTCTTTATGCAATGGGTGATTTTGATAATGTCCAAAGATCTTGAACATGATCGGCTGGGTTTTCATGTATTCAATAAATGATTTTGTTACTGGTACAGTTATCTGAGAGTTAAAAAATATAACATAAGTTTGACTGTCCTCAATGACCTGACCAGTGTGTGTGATTAGTTACATTCTGAACATGATAGAATCCAAGTGGTGCTCCAGATGCTGCATTCTTAACAGGTTCAGTGGAAAATGCTTCTTCATGGCGATGTAGGAAGCTGAGAAAACAAATCAACATGAATGTCTGAGAACATTTACAAACATCACATAACTCACTTGAACTGACAGAAGATGTCAGCGTATTCAGCACTGATTCCGGTTGCTTGCAGTACAGTGACACGGAATGTGAACTCTTTGCCAATCTGTAGGTGCTCGGCAGGTTCGTCATTTGCCTCCTGACATTCGGATGCCACACTTGAGTCGCCACGTCCCGAATCTGCATCTTCGAGTTCTAGTTCTTAATACGATATTTTTTTTTGTGTCGAAAAGTAATCCAAATTCTATGCAAAGTGTGACATTTTGCATGTACTCACCTTCGATTTTTGTATCCAAACCTCCCTCGATGTAGCGTTCATCCTTTTCAGTAATCGGGCGATATTTCGGCTTGGGCTCTTCGTCGAAAAGCAAACGAGCCGACTGCTTAACGCCATTATTAAAATCAATACTTTCTTCATCCTGTGGATGCATAGTTCAATTAAAACAAAGTCTGGGCATGCTTATAATCAACTTTACCAAAACTGGTTGTACAGCAATGCGTAGATATCCGCGGACGTCACCTCTTTCGTTCACAATAGCAACTTTGTGCACCAATGGAACTGGATACAGCAGATTGCTCAAGTACACAAATGAACGACCAACCATTCGGAACCATGGGAAACGGTCGTAGAATGGATCTCCACCCGTGAGACTCTCCACATTGTAGTCCGGAGATGTTGGGCTCAATTCGGCTTCATTGTGGTACATTTCTCGCATGAGTTCAAGACGTTGCCTGCAATTAAAAACCAATATCATCAATCAGTTTGTCGGCAATGCTAGATGTCTTTGCTGATTTTACAAGAAATTCGGAATCAAAACATGCTTCAAATTGTACAAATACAGTGCTTTGTTAACAGCGTCATAACAAAAGCGTTTATAAACATAAAATGTTAAACAAAGCGTGTCCGGTGGCAGAAATCAATTCATTCATTCATTTATTTGATTTAATCGTTGAAGAATATTGATGTGGGTTGTTAATCATATGAAAGGGAGAGCATTTAGTTTCATGCGCATTTCAAATTTAATTTCAAGTTATTATTTATTTAAAGCGAGCGTGACTACTTCGGTTTGTTCTGGGGATTAACAATACCTCAACTAGAGACTGGGTGCTGGTGCAGACGGTCTGTCTGCTGAACTCTTTAAGGCTGCTGAGGTTGAGCTGGTAGGGTACATGCACCAACTCACGTGTAAGATATGTCCTGAGGAATGGATGCCTGACGAGTGGAACCCCGGTATCGTGAAAAAGAGAGCCCGTGAACTGCGCTAACCATAGAGAGATAAGTCTCCAAGACATCGCTTTTACGATTTTCTTTGCCGTTTTGTGTGAACGCCCGAAATCATTCGTCAATAAGCCGATAGGGCCTTGTCAGTGCGGTTTCAGGCTCGAGAAGTACGCATTGGTCGAACACAGTGAGCCTTCAATGAAGTGTTTATTGGTGTTGAAGCGGAGGAGACTAAAATCCGTTCAGCAGTAAACCCGGCCAGAATTTATAACTTCGAAGTAGTGAAGGACTTCGTCTAACCCGGCTTCCTAGTAAACAGTACGAACATCAGTACCGAGATTAAACGCAGAATAACTCTTGCCAATCGCTGTTTCTTTAGGCTCAAGAGAGTAGTATTGCACTCTCTCCAAGGACCAGGCTAACATTATATAACACCTTGATCATCCCTGTCCTGGTGCGGGAGCAAGAACAATGTCAAAAGCAGATGAAAAAGCACTTGGCCTCTGCGAGAGAAAATTTCTACGTTTAATCTTTCGACCTGTTTGCGTTAATGGTTTTTGGAGAAGAGGATTCAACCATGAAATTTGCGGGCTGTACATCGACGTGAGCCTAGCCAGGCATCTACGGTTTTAACGCCTGGATGTAGCTCTGCTCCTCTCTTCTCACCACTTCACATTCAAGAAGTAGCAAGAAGAGATAGTATATAGGTTAGGTTAGGTTGAAGTGGCTTACTGACGTGCGGAAAGCGAGCAGCCAACACAGGCTCTTGTGCTACCACTCGGATCTATGAAAACCTATTTCGCAAACCAATTAGTGCTTTTAATAAAGCGGAGAAGATAGCCAACTCTTATGCTACAAGTTCAACCAAGTTATCAAAAAAGTTGGCCTCCAGAAGTCAAAATCAGCGGAATGAGAGAGCACTGGAGCTGCAATGCTGCAATAGGCTTAGGCTTAGTTCACATAAGGAAGTCTTTACTATACGAAGGTGGAAGAAAACAAGTTTGTAACATTTGTGTACGCAGAATGTTTTTCATTGTAAAAATGTGTGAAGTAGAATGGATAGCTTAGCTTTTATATCTTTTTGGAATACAGGGTTTCTCAGTTGTAGCAAAAGTAGACTTCAACTAACGTCTTTAACTCTAAACTGCAGTCATACAAAAGAATTGAGATGTCATTGCTTTTCTTTCGATCTAAGAGGATCTCTTTGATTCTGCAAATATCATGATTTTTGTCCTTATTGACTCGTCATCCAGGTCCTGCTGTGTGGCGCAGTGGCTTAGACAATCACAACAATGGGTGAAGAAGTCCTTGGTCTCTTCGAGAAAAAAGTTCTTTGCGATGACGGTATTTGGAGGAGAACATCTAAACACCACGCCTAGCCTAGCGCCTATGGAACTAACATCTAAGATGGCCATGTAAAGCGCATGTACAACTCAGTTCCGTCCCGAAGAGTTTTTTGGTGTAATTCTGTTCACCAAAAATTAAACACAACTTTGGGACTTTTATTTTCAACTTCTTGATCTACTTTCAAATGTCAAGTCAAATGTTATGGTTTCAACTAATTTACAACTCATGAGTTTATCAACTCCTCATTTCTTCAACTTGCGGAAATAGCAGAAGTTAAGGAATGAAATCAGGGATTTGGCTCTCTCTCTCTCTCTTTTCTTCCATTATCGTGGTTTCCTACCTGCCTGTGTGTATACAATATTGGCTGATTGTGGTTTTTATCGTTTTCGCCTCTCAAAGCGGACGTAAATAATGGTGATCAAACTAATACAGAATTTACGAGAGAAGATACTTATCCTTTCGATTTGATTTGAAATAATGAAGTATTTGATAGATTCTTTTTCATTTGTTAACAGATCCCGTGAATTACGGGCAATTACAAACTGACCAATCGTATAACAATATTATGCGCTCGGATCAATTCAAATAGGCGAATGGAGACTTTATTAGTGTTAGCATTACAAATGAGCATGCTCCATGACAAAGCCGGCAGCAACTGAAAACCAGAGAATTTTTCTCTGCTGAATACGAATACGCTCTCAATTCCCCTCTCAAAGTAGAAAATGATTGTATGTGTGAATTGTCAAAAATATCCCAAAGGAAATTTAGAAACTTGGACAACTTCTGGATTTTGAATTTCAAACTGTGAGTTGAAATAGTGAACAAAACCAATTTTCAACCCGTCGGTTAAGGCCCCAGTTGAGACCAACTCCTAGTTTTCCTGCAAGTTGAGCAATAGTGAACATAACACCCCTTACACTCCAAACCTGTGGGACAATGACAGAGGACGCATGCGTTCAAAGAGGCGCCGACTTGGAGAAGGACCTCATCGTACTTGGCGTGCGAAATTGTAGACAGCTAGAAAAGAGATTGCGTTAGTTGGAAAGGCATGTTGGAGGTCCAGCAAAATAAAAAAGAAGAAAATCATTTGAAGATCTCAACAACTATCTCTTGATCGTGCGAACCATGTTAATCTCTGGCATAATGTAGTCACCTCTTACACAGTAGTAAGTTGGCAGTGGAATTTGAGTTCCAATGTTGAGTTCGTCAAGGGTGCGAACTGTCACCACTATTGTTTCTATTGGTTATCAGCGGACGATGTACTCCGCGCAACATTGACGGTAGAAAATTCTGGAACTCGATGCACTCTGACACCCTTTCTACTCTGACGGTGTTTGTCTACTTTCAGATATGATTATGAATCCTTACTTGAAGGACCACAATCTAGAAGCCGAAGCGAACAAAGTAGGACTCAAAATAAATGCAGCAAAACAATTTCAATCATTTTCGCGCCCAACTGAACATTGCCGGAGAGGAAATTGAAGAAGCTAACATCTTCTTATTTTTAGAGTTTGTCTTAGCTCTCAACTGCGGTGACGCTGAACTGGATGTTTACAGCAGAATCATGAAGGTTAAAGCTCCACGATCTGGAAACGCGTTGGTATCAACTCGAGAAACCAGCTGCGACTGTTCTGAGGACGGGCACAAAATCTATAAACATCAGTGTACGACGGAAAAAGATTGGACAAACCCTACGGCGCGAAGTAAATTCCATTGCGAAGTTCGCCATGCAGTGGAATCCACTTACCCAGTTAGGCAGGATTGCGTGATGCACGAGGCAAACTTAGCTCTTAACAGTTGAAGAGGAAACGAGCTCTTTAGAAATGAATTGAAGTCGCCGATCCAAAATGGGGAATCAGACCGAAGATAACATGCTGATTATACACCACACAAATCAGGTGGACGGCTCAATAGGTTAGACAAAATCTATACAGAGATCAGCAGGCATCTGTATTACAGGGACACTACATACATATCCTTCCCATGCACATCTACGGGCTACTTATGGCCAAGCATGCATCTATAAGACTAAGGGAATGTAACCGAGGGGTTAAAACCCACGGAAAATGGCACATGTAGATACTTCGAACATTTGAACATCCCTAAAGACATAGACAATTTGACGCCTTTCATAGCCTTCCAAATAAGACACAGACTTTAATTCCCACGAGAGAAGGTTGGGACGAAGATAAAGTCGTTAACCGAGCTACGTTGAAAATGTTCACTGAGACTGGTCTAGATCACAGGATCAGGCATATATGTACGCCAGCTAGCCAGAGATAGCTGTCCAAAGGGTAGCCATCCGACTAGCAATAAGCGGTATCTCAACTTTTTTATATAAAGACAGCCAAGAATGCACTATCGAACAACTCCAAGATGATAAAACCCTGCCGTCTATCTGTAAAAGAAATAGGCTCGATACAATCCTGGGCACAAGGGTATTCCTGGCAATGAAAGAGCTGATGAACTAGCAAGATGGAACTAAATCAGGAGTCACCCAATCCCAGTACTGAAATAAAATCGCGATTGATGACGATCGCCATAAATGACTCAAACCGCAGATGGGCAGAATTTGATACATGAAGGTGATCAATAGAGATGTGGCCTGTACTAAACCAAAAAAGGACCAAATTCCTGAAAGGGTTAGAAGAAATCTCGCATTGCCCATCATTCCCAAGCAGGGACATAACAAAAACAAAGGAGTAAGTGATTGGGCCAACGAGCCGAAAAGAGACAGCAGATCGGACCAGATTGTCTAAGTGGAGCATGATTTTATTTTAATCATGCCGTTACCTTACCTATCTAGGAATGAGTTGGAGAGTGTTCAGACGGGTTACAGAACTCCGAAAACATGATTGACGCCCTATGCCCCCTGAGGGGGTTTAACAATACAAGAGTGGTATTCTACTTAGCCTACAAAAGAAAAACGAACATTTTGGAAAAGTGAAGATTTATTACTAAATACAGTCTCCTTTTAGCCGGACAAACTTGACTTGACCCAGCGATGCCCCAACTTGTTTAACCCGTCTAAAAAATACGTTTTCTGGAGGTCTGCAAAGTAGCACACCGTGGGGATGACAACCCCTCATTCGACTCAAATTTGCGGAGTGACTTTTTCAGGTTTGGAAAGAAAAATAAGTCGCACGGGGCCAAATTTGGAGAATACGGTGGCTGGGGAAGCTGTTCGTAGCCTAATTCAACCAATTTGGCCGTGACGACGGTGGAGGTCTCAAACTTGCTTTTGTTGTCCGGAGTGAACAAAAGCGGCATCCATCGCGCAGACAGCTTTGTCATGCCTAATATTTCATGCAGGATAAGACCCACGCGGTCTGTTGACATGCCTCATGTCTCTGCTAGTTCGTCCACCTTCAATTGGCAGTCTGCCAATACGTGAACGTGGATTTTTGTCAAGTTGTCCTCAGTGGTTGCCGTTTTGGGCGCACCCGGGCGTGGTTCATCCAAACCGACGTGCGATCACGTTGCGAGTCTTTAAACCAATTTTCGACGATTGCCATTGAAGGAGAAGTACCAACGTATATAGCATCCGAGCCCTCTTTGAGGTCGCGTCGCGCGATTTCCCTTCCAAAAACAAGAATTGAATCACCGATAGAGGTTGCTCTTTCCCTTTTTCAAAAATCCGCAAACTTCCACAAGCGAACAAAACAAAACTATGAGTCCAATTCGACAGAATGAATTTTAACAGTAGCCGTCTACGTACTGCACAATATATATCTTGCATTCCGGCGGTGAGGATAAGTACCTATCGGACCACCACAAGCGTTGGCGACGAAGAAACGAAACGGCGCATACACTTATTGCCAATATGCCGTCATTATTTGGGTTTGAATTTTTGGGATGAATTGAACGCATTATTTATTGTTAAGCTAGACTGATAGAAAAAGCGAATAATCATCAACCAACATTTATCAAGTTTCATTTGACGTAGAAGTCCTCAAAGGCACAGTGTTTTTTTTTTTGTTTTAATATACAAATGTAAAGCGAAACACCGCTATATAAAGTTTGCAGAATGAGTATGTTTACAACGATAAGCAAAAAAAGCAAAGCGTTAAAGAAATATTTTGTGAGTTATTCTGTTAAAGCCTCAAACGAGTAGATGCAATGCAATATGACGGGCTGAGGATAATCTGTTGATCAATTCTGACAGTTACAATTTAACATCGAGCCAAAAGTAATAAACAAAAAAATATAAGAAAATAAACTACAATATTTGTATCAACAATAAAAAAAAAAAGGAAAATGAAAATCATACAAATACAAAATACAAAATGAATAGAGTATTTGGGCAAAATGCTAACCTAGATGGCAGCAAATTCGCTAATGACAATCTATTGGCTGACCCATTTGCGCACGGAGCAATGCACTGTAACAATTCTGTTTGTTGGCCACGCCCACCGGTTATTAAATTCCCACTATCATTCAACGGCAAGTTGATGTCACTTGTCGTTACTTTGTTGTCAGATGTAAGATTTGTTGGCGACACATTTGTCGCAGCGGTATTATGCATTGGAGATGCAGTAACGGATGCGGAGATAGCCGAGCCGGACGATAATGATGTGGATGTTAATCGCTCGATCATTGGCGAAATATCAAATATCATCGACGATGGTGGACTCTCGACATTGTAAATTTGTCGCATCATTTCGAGGCGATAACTGACAACAAATCGTGAAAGTTCAAATCAGAATGTGTGTTTAAATGAAACAAAAACAAAGAGAGAAAGTAAACTAAAATTAAGTATTCAAACAAATAATTGTTTGTGTTTGATTATGTTCTAGGGGGGGGGGCGGGGAAGTAGTTGATAGAAATGACTAGGAAGGACGCAATGGTGGTGAATCTTGTGAACTGATTGATTGATTCTTAAACAAGCAAACGTCATTAAGAACTTCAAATTCAAATTGGTGACATATTATTAAGTAATTTGTTATTTTTTTTTATTTTGATTCTTCATAAAATGATTAACAACAAACAGCAACCACCATGCACGCCCACAAGCTAACGATGCCTAAATGCCTTTGAGGAAAAAACAAAATAAACCAATACAAACTTCGTGGGTAGTTCTAAATGAAAATACAGAATACATAAATTTGTTTTAAATTGAAAAAAATGTAAGGTTCTCTATCCAATTTGTCTACACCTCATGTCACACCGGGATAAGAAAATGTAAATAACACATAATGTTCGCATGCAGTAAGGATTCGACTTACCGAAGTTTCTCCAGCGACCAATAGTGTGTGGCACCGTTCTTGGTGTCGGTCACTTCGACGGCAACAATTGTCTTTGAAACCGGCGGAGCACCAAATTCATCATCGCCCGGTATTGGGCTAAGAGCGGTTGGAATCAATTCCGGAGGAATTGGTGAGTAGAGAGTGTCGGTGAGGAGTGTGAATTGGAATTGGACCTGCAAAAATTAATGTAATGACACACCCTTCACAGGAGACTGTGACGAAAATTGTACACACCTTCTTCTTAAGCTCCACAGAAATGGCATTTGCCTCTTTCAAAAATATGGCATTACCCCATAAATCGTCACGCAAGGAAGTAAACTGATGATAACGCCATTTGCGAAAAGCCCAAGCAGCTAGTCCAGCTTCCCTTGCTGTCCAGCAGGATTCGAATAGGGGATTCACTAGAACCATGAGATTGTGTTAGATATGCTATGAGATGGTTATTAGTTACACTTACCGAAAATATCTTCTTCTTGATGGAAATCTTCTGGACTGTAGCTGCTGTACATAGACATAGTCATGGACTGCTCTTCAACTTGCTTTTGCAGTGCATCAATACGAGCCTCATACGACTAAACGATGGAAAGATGAACCGAAATTAGATATGATCAGCTGGATGGGCAGTCACTGTGTGACACTCACCTTCCTTTGCTCTTCAAACTCCTGATCGGCCTGCATTTTTTCCCTCTTGAATTGTTCCTCCAATGCATCCAATCTCTTTTGCATTTCTGCCTTCAGGTCAATACCCTGCTTCTCCAAAAGTTCGCAATGAGCGAAATTCCAATCGACCTGTTGGTTGGTCTCCTCTGAGACTGCCTTTTCCGTTTCCGTTTCATTTGTGGGGATCTTCTCGCGGAGCTCTCTTGCTTGCTCGGGATGAGTGAATCGGAAAACATGATTCTTGCCCAAAATAACGCGAGATCCAGTCACCAGGACCTCGGGTTCGGCCAATTTACGACCGTTCAAATACACCAGAGCATCTTTGTGGGGAATGAGTGTTACGCTGTCGTTACGATTTTCAAATGTGCAATGCTCCTTGAGAATGTGTGAGCCGGACAGCTGAATATCCTGTGGAACATTTGCCTCATGGGTTCCAAGACGCGTTAGACCTTGAAATTGATGATCGTTAAGAAAGATGGTCAGTGAAGTTTTGAAGGGGTTTTTCACTTACCATCCTTGATGTAGTACAAAAGACATTCGGACAAATTGGGATCTTCATTGAGATTCACCAAGTGGGGAGTCTTCTTTGGTGAGAAGACGCCAACTGTGATGCCGTCTTCTTTGACTGCCACGCCCATTTCAGCGAATACCGCTTCGCGCTGCACGCGGATTTCTTCAGTGCGCTTCAATTTCTCCTCCCAAGTTTCATTGAGTTCTAAATATAAGCAAATGGAGATGGTTGTTTGTAGCGGTCGGCTTAGACTTACCTGCGATAAGTTTCTCGCTGGCTTGGAGCTGATCAACAGCCATGTCTGTTGTGGAACCATTGCGATTGCGTCCCTTTGTTGGGGACTTTAGGTCGTTATTCTGGGTTCCATTCTTATTCAGTTCATCCTCTAAAATAAGTTGCAAGCAAATTTTCGAATGAGTTTTAAATCAATGAACGGTTATTTGTATTTATCGTGCACATATACAGGCGGATTATATGATTGCACAGACATACATATGTATGATGATTACGAACAAATAAATAAATAGATAAAGCTTAACAAAAATGATTTATGTACAAGGGTAGATACATCTGAGAGATACGCCACGAAATAAAGTAAAACATAATAATAATTCCAGTGAACACTTTTCTCTGTTACGAGCTGAAAATAAAATAAATGTATGTGGAGTGAGAATCTTGAATAAAAAAAGGATATCTTTCGCGTGGGGGAACATCTTGACGCAGTGTGGATTCTTTTGCGGTTTGGTCTCTCGAGAATGGATTGTCCACGAAAAGAATCCGTGTTTCCGCCTCTGTTATCTAACGACTCCTTCTTTGGTGGCGGAAGGCGTTATGCAGTCAGCTCCAGAGCTCCTTGGCTTGCGACACCTTGAATTAAGCAACTCAGTCCGGAGCGGAGCATCCGAGACATACCGGGAGGAAACTCGGCTTCTATGCTTCTCGCTACAACTCCCTATCTTCCTAAGATCACAATCGATCAACAATCGAGACAATCAAACAGCTGGAAGACACTCATACCTTTAGGCAAGACGAGCCCTGGTACAGGGGTAGGTATCTTCTGTGAGCTCTTCGAAAACTAAGGGACGACTGCATCGTTTTTGAAGCCTAACTGGCTGCAATACATGACGCGGAACTCGCGCTGAAAGATTACCGGCGAATCGATCATCATCATCATCATCGATCAGAAGACGAAGCCCTATACAGCCTGAATTCTGCAGAAGAGATCAACATCGGCTTTAGTAAGAACGTGAATAAGAGTCCTCTCCGGACTGTACTTATAACCAGTCTCAAAAAAGTGGAATACGCAAGCTTCCGAGTTGGAAACCAAACGATTAAATCCAAGGAATCACTAAAACCTTGCCTTCGCCATACCGCTAACCACCCAGAAGCCCAGGAGAGGACCAGATCGAAAGCACAGAGTGGTGGACCAGCTTCACCAAAGGAATATGGACCCACAAGCTCATACCAATCATAGAACCTTGGACACCAAAACAGAGAGGGCACGGTGGTAGCGCAAGTACCTATTCAAATGCGGAAACATGCGACTCGCCTTACTACTTGGAATGTCCAATCACGGAAGAGAATGCAGAGCACGTGATGTTTTGTAGAGAACAGGACTAACCTGACAAGTCAAGAGAGAGTCAGTTACATGACGCAATCGCAGCAACACTGGACAGAGATCTGCTTATACGTAGTGTGTGTGCAGGATACTTTCCGAACGGCAGAAAGACTGAGGCCACAAGATGCTATTTTTAGCGACAAGGCATCATTGCCAACCAGGCACCTAACCGCAGTCCCGGAGGAGAGTGATAGAAGAGGGTGTGGGTTGGTACTTGGTATACGTACGTAGTATTCCCAAGTCGATTACTTGGGTTTGCTAATCGTGCATGCTAATGGCACGGTCTATTCATAACTTGAGAAGATTGCCACCGCCTTGGACGTAACCAAAAAAGAAGAGTCCTCACAGGAGACTGTGAAATAGATACACATGTACAACGATTTTTGCACAAGCTGCAGAGACGAGACAGGAAACAGAATCTACCCAAGATCTGCTCTGCGAATGCCCAGCCCTAGGAAGGAAAAGAAGACCTTTTCTAGGAAAAAACTTCCTCTTGAAGCTAGAGGATTTTAACGGTGCTAGATTCGGTGCGGAATTTACACATGGTTGACAGGTTATAGAACTAGCCGTAGCAGTATGTCTCACAGTAGCTTAACGCTCCTAAGTCAGCCGCGGCCAGAAGGCCGTCAAGGCCCTCAATTTGTCTACCCAAGGGAAAGCCGATTTGGCCAACACATAACCTCAAACGTTCACTTTGTCAGATTAAGTAGGACTTCCCAGCAGCTGCATGGATGAGAAGAGGAAGGAGAAAACAAATCACCTTCTTCTCTCCTACAGTGTCCTTGCGACCCACATTTATTTCATTAATAATTTGAGTGAACTGAAAGACATAAAGTAAGCTAGCAAGTTCGATTCGTTGCAAGGACCAGGAGTAGGAGTTATCCAGACCGGGTGGTATAGGTCTTATAGTGGCCTAGGTGTCACTGCTATCAGCCATCTCGATCCTATTCTAAGTTCCAAACTCCGACTAGTCTCAGATGTATGCTTGAATTTAGTCACGAATTGTACATGAAATCTATTGATTTGGATTGGAGATCTCTCGAGCGTACTTTGACTCGAAAACGATCGTTTTGTAGCAGAGTATCATATTCTCTCTTAACATGCCAAAGTTATCATAATCGGGCGATAGTGCCAGATCGGTAAGGTTGGAGATAAGATGAACCTCGTACCACTCGACAGAGTGGAGGAGTGAAGAGGATGGCGTGCGTATGTATCGGTGGAGCACTAAGGATAATCCCCTCCGAGGCTGTAGTTGGTAGGCAGATAGCAGCCAATACGGCGATCAGCCAGATATCTCTGCACATCTGCAAATAACTCCGGTCTGGACATTCAATGATCCTCTGTACCAAACTCCTATTCTAGAAAAACTTCTCAACCAGCATACCCCCCAGATTTTACTGGGAGTCTGAACACCAGACACTAGACTGCGAATTTTTACCGATGGATACAGGTGTTGGTGCTGGCCAAGGTTCTAAAAATCCAGCTATCTTTCAGATTACCAAAGTACTGCAGCGTCTTTCAGGCTCAAAATATATCGATAGAAGAAACTCTGTCCTGGCTAAAAAACAATGTTATACCAAGCACAGACAGTGATCAAATCTCTGAGCTCAGTCACTTTCAGCTCCAAGACATCCCTTAACTGCCGCCTAGGACTTAACGAGATGGCCAAGTATTTTAGCATCCAGCTCATGTGGGTATTGGGACACTGTGACATTCCAGAGAATTGCGAAGCGGATGAACACAAGCTCTGTACTCCAAGACTTTCCTTAACTGCCGCCTACGTCTTAACGAGATGGCCAAGTATTTTAGCATCCAACTCATGTGGGTACTGGGACACTGTGACGTTCCAGAGAATTGTGAAGCTGATGAACTCGCTAGAATGAGGTACGAGCTCTGTACTCCACCCTCCATGCCTATCACTACCATTTGATAGAGCTAGAAACACTTGTTTAAACAAACCCCACATGGACAACAGGCACAGGATGCCTCATTACCAAACAACTCTAGCCTATGGTCGATCATAAACTTGATTAGATTAAGCAGGCCGAATCTCAAATCTGTCATTGGCGTTCTAACAAGGCATAACAGCGCCTCTAGACGCACAACTATTGATGCGTATTGAATTCTGAGAGCTTCTGTTTCTTTTCTTGTTGTAATTAAACACAGTCTGAATGCCTTGACGAATAGGACAATTATAATACCACTCGTTAGCAGGTCACCTAAGCTACAAAATGATTTAACTCACATTACACTACCATTAATTGTATATGATTGATTTACTTCACAAAATTTAAGCAAATAAAATTTAAAATAAAAGCCTACATAAATATGTATTTGACAACGGTTTAAATAACGGTGTAGTGTGTACAGTCTACAAAAGCGTAGCGTTCGCCTGCGATATTAATTGTGTGTTGCGTGTTTGAAAGTAAAAAAGAAATAAAATGTGTACAATGGGAATAAAATGTGGTTATCCAAGTTTTGAATAAGGTTTACAATTTAAAAACAATGCATACATATATTTATAAGCGTATCTTTTAAAATAATATTTTAGAGTAATTTAATTCTGCACTTTATGCATTTCTGTTTGAAGATAAATAGTTCTGTTCAACTTCAACTTTTATTTTCTTTTATAAGTCACCGGATTAGCATATACAGTGGCAAACATTCGTTAAGAGCACTCGTATATTTTTCACAATTTTTTGAAATTATTGCCATATTTCTTTTTTAATAAGCAAATGCCTGAACATCCCTCTTTCATCAAAAACGTGTGTGCGGACCAGAGATCGGCATGCGATCATATTTTTGTGACTTGCGATATACTCACAAAACTTGCGATGCGAGTGCGGCAGAAATTGAGACGCGAGCATTTTTTTGGGACTACTCTCAAAAAAGGTGGTGGAAGTGTGTACCGCCACCGCAACCCAAGCGATAGTTGTATTTACAATATGCCACGTTTGCACCAAACAAAACCACGAGGTTTCATCAATTTTCTCTGAACCTACCAGGTTTCGCCATACATTTTCAGGCTCTGCAAACCTAGGGGTTTCTGATAAACCTTGTTGCAGCCCTGTTGAATTCATCCATCCATGAGAGGTAGTCAAACCGAACAAGCCTACAGAGTGAACTTCACTTTATTTTGGTGATCATTTTCTCATTCTATCTTTATCTATCTGCTGGTTGACTATTATTTCCTGTCAAGAGACAGCTGTTCTGGCGGCCATATAAAAATTGAAAGCGAGTGACATTTGTTTTGGCAGGCAATTATACATTGAAAGCAAATGACTCGAATATTGAGAGCGAAACCCCTTCAACCTCGGTGGAAACGTCCGAGGAAGAGGTTTCAGAAAAACTTCATCTAAACCTCGCGGTTTCGGTTCGGTGGAAACGTGGTAATACGTTCTACAATGAATTCGATTGGGTTTTTCTCTTATAAACTCGAGTTCCATGAGTTTGTGCATCCTGCACTACCGAATGTTGATATTTACTTAGCCAAAGTGATGGTATGTGCGACTGCTTAAGCCTTAACAAAAACATCGCATACACCGTAACAATGCTCCATAACAATAAAAGCGATGAGTGTGGGTAGGGTCACCGAAAGATCAACTTTTTTTCTGCAAGAGGAAAGCAACGGGATAGCAATAGTATCTGTAGTCTGTATGTATTCCAATTTAGTGTTGTGCGGTATATAGTAGTGTTTTTTCATAAATCTGCAGTGAAAAGTGGCTGACGATAAAAATTCGACTTCGATTTTTTTTCATACATTTTGACATCAATTTCGAACAAATAAATTCCTTTTCCATATATTTTGACAGATAAAAATCAAAGCCACTGGGAATCGTTTTTCCGAATCTTACTTCACTTCACTGTCGATAGCGATGAAAAAAACACGGCTTATATATTTCACTAAAATCTCTTTGCAGGTTTATAAGGATCTGTGGTGGGCTGGAAGGATAACAACAACCATCAACCGTGCGCTTGATGCGAATAGACGTCAGAGAAAAACTTAAAATGTATTAATTAAGAATATTATCAACAGGTTTGGTATAATGTCGGATCATTCAGCTTTGGTTGCTGAGAAAATTGCTAATAGTGTGTACAACTTGTCACAACAACACAAGGACAGAAGTTTAATTTTGAATATACTATCCGATATCTATAAGGAAGATGAAACCATAGTGGAATAATTGGTATTCTGCCGAACATGCAGCAAAGGACTTATACTCAGGACATCAAACATCAAACATCAAATCCAAATCGGCATAAGTGTTGCCAAGCCCTTAAGCAGCCAGAAGTTTTAAAAACAGTTGCAACAGAAGACAAAAATTTATCTTTAAATAATAGAAAATAAAATTTCAAAAATCGTCTCTGAGCCATGAAAAAATTAGCGTAGTTGTGGTGTTTTGTTATTCATAAGCGGTCCCACATAACAACGCTTCGATAGGAACATGCGGTAGTGCAGGATGTCCATATACAAAACTATCGTTTACACTCGCAACGCTTTTTCTCACTCATGCGATGATTAAACATCGCATTGTGCTTCGATTGGTATGACTACATGAACGCACACCGTATGTTTTTGCGATCAATGCGATGGCGATGAATATTTTATGAATGATCAATGTGTTAGAGTGGTTGAAAAACCCATTCTACATGCGTTTAACGAATAATTGCGGTTTATCGCTGCAGATGTTTGATGTGGACACAGGTATACCGTTATTTATTCTCTGGCGTGCTGTGGTATATCGTTTATTTTATAAAGCAGATATGGGAAGAGGAAAGCGGTTAACATGCCAAGAAATTGAGTAGAGCGTTTTGAGTATTTTTTAAGTAATGCATCCCATCCATCAGAAAAAGAAACAAAAATATCAGAGACAATTGCATTTTTAGAAAGATTAGATTTAGAAATTACCCACCAACACATTGCCAAAATTCTTTGTCAAATCGAAGGCAATGCAGGTAAGACCAAGGCTCACTGGTCTACACAAAGAGAAAAGATTGCTGTTACGTAAGAAGCATGTTCACGCACTTGACAGTTGATTGCCAACATTGTATTTTTTCAGACGAAAAAGTTTAATTTAGACGATCAAACAAAAAAATGTGTGTCCCGGCCAAACCGGAGTTTTGATGACCATAGTGTTATACTATACATACTTATATGCAACTGCCTAGCCAGCACACGTCACCGACACCTAGGCGAATACTGTCTTGAAGCGGACGAAATTACCGCTAGTTCACTCAAATCCATACTAAGTTATGAATTCAGGTTTCGGTCCATCAGAGGCCGCAATGATGAGGTGATCTTTTCTCACCCCGCTCAACCAATCTAGTCTAATCTATGGTATGAGGAGTGTTTGCCTACGATTTAAAAGTGCCGTACTGCTTTGTTTGACAATGAGAGCAGGCAGGTGCATTAAGCAAAGCAAGCAGCGCATAAGGCGAGGCTGGAGAGAAGGAAGAGAGCGGGCAGTGAACTCTACGAACTCAAAACAAGTGATGAGCACCGGCTTCTCAAAACGAAAAAGAAGGAGCATAAGGAGAGAATACTGTAGGCGAATGGAGAGTTGTTACAGCAGAAATGATGTCCGAAAGTTAGAAGCCAATCGGGACGAAGAAACTCGCAGTCAATACTGAGAATCTGGAAAGATCACTTCTGTAGACTGTTAAACGGCGAGAAGGATACACACATAATGGAGGACGATAGAAGAGAATTCTGTCCTCCCGACCAAGACGAAGTAATCGACATCGAAAGCGACGGAACTGCGGCACTCTTTAGCGCAGCTGGAGATGAGCTGGTAGTATTGTTTGACTTATCCACAAAGAAGGAGATCCCTTCTACTGCGCCAACTACCGAGGGATGTCTCCTTACCATCGCAAAGGTATAAGATCTTCTCTGCCGTTTTGTGTGAGCGCCTGAAACCATTAGTCAATAACCTAATAGGTCCTTACCAGCGCGGTTTCAAGCAGTCCACCATAGACCAAATCGGCACACTACGGCAGATCCTGGAAAGAAACCGAAGAGTTGTAAATCGACAACCACCACATATTTGTCAATTTCAAGACCGAAAATATTAAATGCGAATTTTGACAATTTTACAATAAACTATACAGTATTTAATAGTTTGCGATCAAACGAATATTTATAAAGGGTTTCCCAATAAGGACTTGACAACTCTTTTTTTTAAATAAAATGCAAAGCTTTTGAGATATTTCAAAAACTTTATTATCTGCATGATGTACAATCAAAGCATTTATGAATGGAACTCGACTTCGTTCATATGACGGTCGATTCTTTTTTCAACGACTCGGCCACACATTTCGGCCGAAACGGCGCTATTTCGCGTTCAATGTTGGCTCTGAGTTCTGAATTCTGGCATAAACCAATGACTTAACGTAGCCCCGCAGAAAAGAGTTAAGCAGCTTTAAGTCGCAACGAGTAGGCCAATCGACTGGCCCATTTCTTGAGATAACACGCTCACCATACTAACTCTTCAATAAATTGATTGTACAGTGTTCTGTGTGGGTTGTGGAACCATGCATTTTCCCATTCGGGGCAAAAATAATCGGTAATCATGGCGCGATAAAGCTGACCATTAACAGTAACATAATGATCGTTATCGGCGACGAAAAAATATGGCCCAATAACTCCACCTGCATGCACCAAACAGTTATTTTTTCTCGATAAAGTGGTGATTCATGAAGCACATGTGGATTTTCACTCGAGCTTTAACGCATATTTTGCTTTTTGACGAACCCATTGAGCCAAAAATGAGCTTCGTCGAAAATTTGATTTAACGCTCTTAAAGTTGCGGTCACCGTCTTCTCTATCTCCTCTATTTTAATAATTTGCAGACGTTGCTCGAATAAACACTGAATAAATTGACAGTCACAGTTTGATGATTAGTGAAAGAGGGCGTTGACAAATTAACTTCAAAGTTGCCAAGTCCCTATTGGAAAACCCTTTATAATATTTAGCTGCAGTTAATCATTGCACAATTGTATCATATATATGGCTAGCAGCAATTTTCTTTCCCACGCGACTATTGAATGCTATCCTCAAACAAACGTGCGTTTAACCGAATGTTTACCCCTGTATTTTCAAGGATTCAACAGTAAAATTTCATTATTTTGTAAGTCCGCTATCCTACTGATGGATCATTTTTATAATTTCCTTCGTATTTAATGGGCAAAGGATGTGACTTTAAATTCATTCCACAAGTTGGATAACCGCATTTTATTATTATTATTTTTTTTTTTCATTAACATAGACATATAGTATACTGGTAAAAACATTTCCAATGTATTAGCACAAGAGCACAAAATAAGTGGACGCAGAGATGATGCCAAACAAATCACCAGAATACCGGGTCAAGTATTAATTTTGAAAATCATGTTTATTAAAGTTAAAGTGTACGGCCATACAGAATTGTATTAAATTACTGTAACATTAAAACCAATTAATGATTCGATTTGTGTGGTCTCCATACACGCATTATGCACAGTAAAAAAGAAAATGAACAAAGTTTGCTGAAAGAATACACACACAGTGAGCAGTGATCCAATGGATGTGTGTATATCTTTCGTTTCTTGAACACAAAGAAGCGTAACAGTGGTTTTGAGATAAAATACAACGAATATCCATTTTTGATTAAATAAGAAAAAACTTATAAAAGTCTGCTTTTGGTTGTATATCTGCGACTGCGTTAAAAGCATTGCAAAGGCAAAGAATAAGTATATCAAAAAATATGCTGATTTATTTTTTTAAATTGCCGACACAACAAAAGATTATTATTTGCATTTTGCCCAAACTATTTTGTTTTTTTTTATCCATTAAAGGTGATTGCTTTTGTTGGCTACTTACTATTTGGGTCTCGCTTCTCACAAACCACTTTACCATCTGGCCCTAAATGAAAATATTGTTCGTGTTTCTTATCTAATTGATTTTTTCATGTTTTGTTATTTTTTGTAAGTACAATGCCATTGATTTTTTTTAAATAAAACTCAAAACAATTGTTGAATTTGATTTTTAATATATAACTGAAAAAAAAGAATGCATTTCGTTCGAAATGGGGTTGCAACTTACCTTCTTGCACCTCAATGCCCTCTGCCTTGAGAAGATCGCGCAGCTTTTGAATCTCTTCCTTGAGTTCGCGAATGAGTTTGGCATTTGCGTCCTCATTGACAATGGCCTTGCAGACGATTTGTTTAGCACGATCGGCATATCTAAAAATCAAATTGCATGAAGTGTTAGAATATTGGAGCATCTCTATAACACACATTTTATGTTTCAATAAGAGCCAAACACACATTTTATTAAAATTAAAGAAGTCCAAAATGTCCTCAACGAATTTTCCTATTTGAAACTCAAGAATATATTTGGAAAACCGATTATGTTCTGGAAGTAAAAATGACACCTGACACCAGCAGACTATTTCTCAAATTTGTTTGATACTCGATCCGTCGATTTGATCACATAGAACTTCGTGTATTGGGGTTTTGCAAATGTTGGAGCCCAAGAGAAAAGTAAAAACATTAATAGATGTGCAAAGGCTTGTGATTGTCGCTTGGTACAATAAACGCATGACAAAAACACGGGGATAAAACGAATGATCATCTTTGTGGTCTAAGTGTTAACCGCCGAAAACCGGATTTAATTATATTTACCAGGAAATTCAAAAATGCATATTTTTGATCCACCAAATATCAGGGGTTCAGGGTGCCAAATTCCTGAACCTCATCCTTGAAGCGAAGTTGAGATGGAAACCAAAACTCCCATGGTAAAAAGCGGGTCTATATTACTGTAAAAAAGCTATACGGTATAAATGGGGCTTACAACCGTTTGGGGTTTACCGGCTATTTTTAAACTTAAACTCCCATACTACTGTAGACTTTGTGGCGTCACGATCTAGTGGACCACGCTAGATAAAGCCATCAACTGCGAAACGCTCGAAAAGGTGCAGTAACTCATTCGATACCTTTAAATCCACTACTCAACCTTCCACCGATATATCCCTTTGGCAGAAAGAACGCTGCTGTTATGAAAGGAGCTGAGGACACTCTAACATCTTTGACTAATTCGGGTACCTATCAGGAAACACCGACATCCCGATACCTAACCTTATCGAAAGACCACGACTCCAGTGGCGTATACAACTGAAAACGGCCTTCTATCAGCTGAGCCTTTGTAGCTTGTATCAAATAGCACAATACCGTGCTGGATGTAGAGCCATGTTGGCTTAGGCCCAGGTCCACCGCGGAGCGCAGTACCACCAAAAGAGGAAGAAAATCACAATAAAGGGTTGGGAGAGTAGATCCAGCAGATTTTATGATGGAACTTTACAAGGGAAACCACCACTTACTGAGGTATTATTCAAGAATTTTCTATTAGTGCCTGGGAACATCCGCTTTTAGCTTCACGCTATTAGCCGCTATTAGCTTCACTCTAATAGAATTTCAACTTTGAATACTCCTGCAATCTATGTCTTCTAAAGTTTTTTTTTGCCAAAGACTATGAGGACGACCGTCCAACGCAGAAAATGATTGCCCGATGTATTCTCTTTGTAGCTCTCCATTTAGAAGCCGAGCGCTCCAAAAATAACGCGATAGGTAAACAGCGTATTATAGTGCATAGGATAGTAGTCCCCAGACAAGAACTTTGAAACCATGATTCTGGAAAGAGATCAGTGATACGACGGCAAAATACCCTGGTAATGCCATAGACTTTAAGACAGACGGAAGATAGAATAGGAAGTGGCGTTTTCTCCCAGAGTGTCTAGGCCTGAATAAATCCGTTCGTCTTCCCAATCACTGCAGCGTTTTCCAAGCGAAAAGAATCGGGATTAAGGAAGCCCTGTCCTGTCTAGAGTGGGGCGTGATATCTGTATCTTTATAGCATAGCGAAAAATCCATGGTATCTCTATAAACTCTGACATAGCAATCGACTACCGCGCATCTCTAAACGGTATATCCGAATATTCGTCTGTGCTGGGTGCCAGGCAATAAGAACAGCCCGTGAAACTGCACATCTGATGAACTCGGTAAACGCGACACTAGACTGGAATCTCTCGTAATCTTGCCTTGACACTTCTAGCATACATAGCACATATGTATATGTATGATTAGAACCAAAAAAATAATAACACATTTATTGGTGTTTTTCTTTTGCTTTTGAACCACTGCAATTCCAGCCAAGTGAAATTCAATATGAAAACTTTCAATAAATGCACACGTGTAATTCGATTGCATTCCCTTAACTTCCTTTTTTTTCTATAATAAAAGGAACATGTGTAACAATAAGCAATAAGTCCCATAGCGAAACTGTAATCAGAAAGAATGGCGTACACTTCACCGTTGAACGGATAACAATGATCCAATTAGTATAACCTTCATGTACTTACATTCATAATCAGTGCTGATAATCGGATTAATAAAGGAGCTCGACGGAGTTAGCTTTCATTAATTGAAAGTAGAGATCCAACTACATACCAATACGCTTACACATACGCGATGCACCATGCAGTTCGCGTCAGCGACTTCTGAGCCGTTTGCAACTTACACCGAATTGTGGCAAGGAGTTACACTCTCGTGTTATTTCTTGAATCTGGTACTAGAGAAGATAGTCCGGACGGCACTGTCTTCTTCAAGTCCAGTTGGGTTACGCAGATGACATTGACAACATCGACTGAAGAACGGGCGAAACGAAATGGTCTTAAGGTTAATGAGAACAAAACGAAATATATGCGGTCGACCAAGAAACTTTCCATCACACATCACCTTTGACAAAACATAACAATCGACAGCTACAATTTGGAGGTATGGAAGGAGTATGTTTACCTCGGAATTTCATCTCAGAGGATATCCAATTCAGAATCACCATTGGCAACAAGATTGAGTAGGAAGTGTTGTATATTCTCTGAATATCTTTGTTTGATATTTCATTCATTTCATCTAAACAAATCACTTCGTCCACCTTATCATAACAGTGTCTTCCAAGCGGAAATAATGGCGATTACCGAAGACCTGTCCTCGTTAAGGTGGAACGTGGTATCCGGCCTCGATATCTACATCCTTGCGGCAGCAATAAATCCCTCATCCATAAGCAGGACAGTAGTCATCAACTGTCGTGCATCTCTTGGCGAGATATCCGAGCAGTTTTGCATTCGCCTCGGTTGGGTACCAGGCCATAGAGTCGATCTAAAAATATCAGATAGCTTGATCTGCAGTTGGAATAATTACCGGATACTGCCTATTAGGTCTACATGCATAAATACTAGAACTATTCTCAAATGATTTCAGCTGTAGTTGCCTAGATGCAGAAGAGGAGGAAAGTGTACAACCAAAAAACAAAAGCACTCGCCTCGACCAGGAAAGCCATAATAGGTTCCTACTTCTTTGATAATCTGAGTGACCTTAGTGAAAGACCGGCCAAATCGATACTGGAATTTACCGATAAAACTGGCTGGCTGTCATAGTCATCACGGAGACCCAATCTCTTGGTTGTTAACCCAAGATGGTGGCAGTACAACAGGCCTACTTTGGCCTAAGTTCAAGAGTAAGTAACGAAAAGTAACATACCCTTGGCAACCGGTGCTATTTCAATTCGTCGAAGCAACTGGGGTCAAGACTCCTGACTCGATGGATTGAGATCATGCAAAACACTTATTTTATAAGTCCTACTATCTGGAGCCAAAAATTTGACGACAAGCAAAACAGCAGATCATTTTCTCTCCCTTCTAAATTCATAAAATAGCTAATTTTATCCGTAATATACTTTATTTCGCACTTTATATAACTATTCTTCAAAAAAATTGAAACATGAAAATTCAAAACTGACAAAAAACAGCTGATAAAAAAAGGATCGATAAGGACCGATAATGTGGTTCATCCGACGGATTCCATAATAGGGGTGAACTGCGGATGCGGATCGGATGCAGTCTCTCCGCAGTCAAACTGGCGTTTTCTATAATCGGCATGATTAAGTACGTAAGCGATATGGTGGCTGTTTTTCATTTAAGTGAGCGAAACTCTTACCCTCGCTGTGATAAAAAAAAAGGCCGCAGTTGAAAAAAAAAAAAATTGCTAAATATCTTATAATTTATACACCGTAGAACTTTATTTTAAACTCAGCCTTAAACCATCACGATTGGAATTTTTGTAGAATTTTCTCTTTTCAGGCAACTAGATGAAAAATAAATTGATAAAGTTAAGATTATTGTGCAAACACTTACCTTAATGTACTCAATGTCTCATCGTAGTTAATGTCAGCTGGGGAAATCGCAGCAATCATAGCTGTCTTGGAATTGCCTCCTAGATTCTCACGAAGTAACCATGTCAATACCGAATCACGATATGGAATGAAATCGGCTTTCTTCGATTTCTTACTCTTTGATGCCTGCAATATTTAGTTTCATAAGTATGAAGAACCATCTCTCTGTCGAAGTGTTTAACAAAGCTCAACTTTTGAATATATAGCGAAAAAAAAGTATTAGCAAAGGAGTAAAGCCATATTTTGTATCGTCTCATCAAGATGAACAGATTGGGAGTTTGCAGCAAGTGCTGAATTTATGAAGTGAAACTTCTCTGTAGCGGACAGCAGCGGGAACTCCATGATAGTCCGTTCTGAAGGTGTATACGAATACCTTCATGCCAGGACCATGACAAATTATCCCTTATAGAGGGGTGTCCGTAAACAGAAGTTTCACCGTACAAAAGATTCGAAACATATGTGCCTAAATCAGCTGATAAATCAACGACTGCTTTCGTTAAGATCAGAGGCATTATGAAACTGGCCGATGACACTAAACCACATGAGCTAAACCGGAAACACAAGCACTGCAAAACCGCGGTATTAACTGGTGCCCGGACTGGTCACGGAAGTGTGTAAGTTAGATTGTGTTCATATGAATGACAGATTTGGGCCAGCCGGATCTAACGTCTTTCAAAGATGGAGGCAATTTGCCGAACATTCTCTGTTATTGTCTCTCTTCATAGAGCTTGGAGCATCTTGAATTCTTTTAAGCATGATATGAATTTCAGTTTTTGTTCACCAAGCAAACACAGTCACCTAATAAATACATAGCTCATTAGAACGCACAATCACACTCCCCTTGATAAACACACTGGACAACAAAATCACACTTTTGTCTTTTTGCATGAAGTTTTTCAACTGTTTTTTGCGATCTCAAATCTGCCTTCGATGTTTCTTCAACAGCTCTAATTTTTTAGATACAGCTTATGTTCATATTTTTGTACTAGTTACACTTAACTTTCATTAAACTTGAAAAATCCTTCGTCTTTTACAAAACAACGATCCCATTCAATAATTGGAGACTAAATGTGTCGGAGATCGTAAAACGTTATCATTTTGAATTTGCTTTGGACATCCGCCCGACTGATGAATGGCGCTACCAAAATAAAATCTAATAACTACTTTTCTAATTTGCAAAACTTAATGAAAATGGACAATTGGAATGATGAAACTCGAATTTGGTTGTCGGTTGCCCGTTTGGCGACACGCCTCCGAGCAGATCGATCATAATGAGGTTGGTAAACTCTTTTGCCGAGCGTGGGGCAGTCGCTCAAAAGCCGTTACCACTAAAATTCTCGAGTTCAGATACAAGAAACAATTGCTGCTGTAGCAGCTGCCATACAGGCTACTCCAGGCGCTTAGACGAAAAATGTATGTGCCCAAATGGGTATCAGCATTTGCAGACAATTCTGCACAAAGATTTTAATTTGCTTCCTTATAAAGTTCAAATTGCAATCAAATTAAGCCCTGCAGACTTTTAGATCCGCTTGGAGTTTTGCCAGAAGCTCCTTCAAATAGTGGGCGAGGACGAAACCACGTTAAACTTCATTTTCGTTTAACGTTTCATGTCGGATGAAGCCCATTTCGACTTAAACGGCAGTGTTAACAGGCAGAATTGTCGTATCCCTCCATGTGACAGAACTTCATCCAGATCGAGCTACAGTGGGGTATGCAGATTCCTCACGATGCATTGCTGGGTCATACTTTTTCGAAGAAAACAGTCGGTGACAAGAATTTGTTTTTTTCCAGAATTTCGCCGGGAAAGGATAACTTTCAGCTCGTTGTGGTTCCAACAAGATGGGTCAAATTCAGACTTTAGGACTGTTATAACAGAGTTGCAACTGAAATTTCCGTTTCAGATAAATTCAAGGAACTACATATTTCGTTGACGCCCCCAAGTCTCCAGACCTGTACGTATCGCCCACCCACGTGCGTGGAGTCTTTGATATCATTCGCGAATACGAAAATACTCCCATCCATCCTTCAAATCGTCAGGATAATGCTTATTTTTTGCGTGCTTGATATTAACGCTAGTCTGAGCACTGGGTTAGAACTAATTGGTTTCCAGGCATGCTTTAGTTCCTGGCAAATGTAATAAATGAGCCATATTGCCCAGGGATCGCATAATACTGCCTGTCAGGGTAGCCGCTATGCGACTTTAGTCGCAATTTGACCCTTTTTCACGCTCAGAGAAGATGGCACGACTTTTTAAACACTTTTTATATTTTCTTGCGACTTTTGGAGACTTTTTTAGGGTTAATGATACAATTTGTCAATGCTCTGAACAATTATGGTGATTGTTTTAAATACACCTCTAGGACGTTCCATAATTTGCGTACGGACAAACTGAATTGTTTATGGCCCACATACGAATAGGTAGTGGTGATTGCCACCACTGTAGCAATTGTGACCCACTAAGATCCTCGTTGGATCCTTTGTGCTATTATAAGATCGCTCTAACTTTAATAGTGGAATGAAATCGTTTGGATTGCACAAAATTGTCTGCGACACAAAAAGGATGAAAACTATATGAAGCACATTGAAGAGATGTTTTTGCACTTCCAGCATTTTGGTTATGATATAAAGTTGATGAGAGCATCAACGTTAACTTCCTCCACAGCCAATATGAACGGTTTCCGAAAATCTTTGGGATCAGATTGAAAAACCAGGAGGAATGGTTCCATCAAGATATTCGAACTAAGGAGGAGCTGTACCAGGATAACTGATATTCTTACATGATGGACCACTGTTGGAGCATTAAAAACAGCCCTTGTGAACCCCTTCAAGAAAGCAAATCTTATAACAGAAATTGTTCTTTTAAGGTCACGATATAATTTATATCACAAGTACTGAAGTAGGAGTGAATAGATTCTCCTGTAACAAAAGATTTTAGCTTGAAAACTGGTATATTTCTTGTAAAAATGACCCTCATACACATGTATCTCAATGACAAGAGCTGTCATTGAAAAACGGAGTTCAAATTTGAAATCATCGGGGCAAATATATCTGAGTATAAAACTTCATGCAACAAAACCACTATTGACCAGTGTTATCATTTCCGAAGTACATCATTCTTGCTAATACTTAATAATTTTTAACAAATTGCCAATAGATAAAATAGAAAAAAGATTATATCGAAAAAAAGAAAATTATAAAAAACATTTAAAGTGGAGATAAATGTGAATGTGGTATGATTGTGTGTAGAATGAGGGGTATGTACATTGCAAATATGAAAATAACAATTGATGATAAGATAAACAAGTAACTGTAACTGTAAATAAATCATACTTACAGACTATATAATATTTATTGTTTTTTTAATTATTTATTTTGAAAAAATTCAAAACAATTTTTTTTTGTTTAATAAATGATATTGAATGATGAATCCGGATTTCAAAATATTTGGCAGTGAATGAGAAATGAAAAATTTGTTCCAGAAATTTAGAGATTTGATAGATATATTTCTCTTTTTAAAATAAATTATGAAAGATGAAAATAAAATCATGAAGTTGAACATAAAAACTATGGTTGTTTTTTTTTTGTAAAAAAAATTATTTTTAATAAAAAATATTCTTACAATTTCGGCCAAAGCGGAAATGACTTTGCCCAAGGTGGTCAAAGATTTATTAATGTTGGCACCCTCCTTTAGGCGAGTACCCTTTGCACCAGTGGAATCGGCACGTTCTGAACCGGCCAAATCGACCAGACTGATTTTCGAGACTTTTTCAGTTGTTAAATCAGTCATTTGATCGTGTCGTCTTTGAGTGAAGAAAATCGTGAAAACTGCATGTGAACGTGAACTGGTTTCGTTCATGTTTGTTGCTGCAACAGTTCTAGAAAAAAAAGTAGACAATTTATTATTTTATTAAATTTGAATAGTTAGTGTACGGAGAATTAGTTTTTTTTGCACTTAAAAAATTTTCACTACTTTGTCACTAATTCGAGTCAAAGTTATCATTGCTTTCTAATACCACCTATAGACCGAACAAAATCACTAGATTTCATCAAGATTCTCCAAATGTAGTAGGTTTTTTTTTATTTTTATTATCAATCAATTATGCATTCAAATCTAGTTGGAATCCCCTCGAGTTCATCCGTCCATGAGAGGTGGTTAAACCGAACAAGATTTCAGCATGAACTTGAGATTATTATCATATTGGCTGTCTTTTATTGTTATTGATATTTTATTGCCCTCTATTTTCTGGTGTTCTCACACTATTATTTCCTGTTTTGGCAGCTATTTAAAAATTGCTAATGACAATTGTTTTGGCGGCCGCTTATAGATTGAGAGCTAATGACATTTCAAATCACTTCAACTCGGTGGGAACGGCCTTTTGAGGTTTCAGTAAAAATTCATCCAAATCACTCGATTTCGGTTAAGTGGGAACGTAGTATAAATTACCAAACACGACGGTAGCTTTGAAAATTGTTAATACAATTCGTGAGTGAATCCATATTTATGCTATGTACCCACCACACTAAATCGCGAGGTTTCATAAAATTTCTCCAAACCTCGGATGTTTCGCAGTTCATTCTCGGAATTTTGAAAACTTACGACGACTTCGTCCAAATCTAGTTGAAATCCAACTGAGTTCATCCGTCTTTGTGAGGTTGTCAAACCGAACTTGAGCGTAATCATCAGTTTATCTTGATGCCAAAATATAGAAACATGCTACTCTTCTTTTCTTCTCAACACCATTATTATCTGGCAACGAACCTGTTTGCCGGACACTTAAAAATGTATGACATTTGAAAACACTTTACCTCGATGCGAACATGCCTATTGATGGTTCAATAAACGTTCATCCAAACCACGCGATTTCGGTTCGGAGGGAACATAGTCTGTCTATCCGCATTTACATGTCACACTCCGCAACTTAACAACTGAGCAGCACTTGTGCTATTTGTAAACACCAAACTTTATACGATTATGAAACCACAAAACATCACCACCCGTTCACTGCAAAACGCATATACGATTGTTAAGGATAATTACCTTGCTTTGTTGCCCTCATCAATTAAATCATGAATATCCTGGTAGTCAGTTACAGCCAATTTGGAGAGATCCTCAACATACGGACCCAAGAGAGGATGCTCTCTTACGCGCAGATTTCCCTTGTTCTTTGGATTCAGCAAATCCCGCACACGTTCGCAATAGATTTCCATGTAGGAAACTTCAACCTATCAAACATCAAAAAAGCACAGTTAGCACTTCGTTACAAAAGCAATTAAAATCAACCCACCGAGTATTTTAACTCATCCGTTTCTGTGTCCTGAATTCGTTGAAATAAGTCCTTGCAGATCATTGGGATTATTCCCTCTTGACATTCCTCCTGTTTGCCCATCATGGTGTATGATTTTCCAGCTCCGGTCTGTCCATATGCAAATATGCACACATTGTAGCCATCGAACGAGTGCTGCAGCATTTCCTCGCCAATGTCCTTGTACACCATGGCCTGAGTGGAAAATTCCGGATCCCTTGGCTGTAAAATTTCAATTGAACGAATAAGCTGTTTGCCGGACTTTACCATCACTGCTGGCGCTTTATGAACTTACATTGTGCGACCAGTATGAGTAGTCAAAGTTAAATTGTTTAACGGCTTCATTTGATTTTGGTGGTACTTTGGGATTTGTGATTGCTACATGAATACAAAGGACAAACGAATGTTTGTATAAAATTCAATTTAATTGATGTGTGGGAATACGTACTGGTTGAGGCACCGCTCATTTCGATAATGCATTTTGACTCTCGTGCAATTTCACGTGAGTTAAAGGGTCGCACTCGAACCGCCACTTTAACAGACGACATGACGGCGAGAGGCCCTAGGCCTTATCTTTAACTTCTGCAAAGAGAAAAAAAAAGGTTTTTAAAATAATAGTTGGCATGATAGCATACAGTCGTTATCATTATTTATAGTTCAAGTATTCAACGGGATAAATGTCACACATGAGACGGATCCTTGCGGCAATTCAAAGCGCTCATGCGAAAACTTCAGTTACCCGCCAGGAAACGCAAACACAGTCGTCACAGAAACATCCGCATTTGAATAAATACACCAAGAATCCATGTGAAACGAGAATCATTTGAGGGATGTTTAAAAATAATTTAAGTGGATAGTAGATAGGGGAGTACGAGTAGGCATGCCTCTTCCCAGAGAGACAATCTTCCCAGCTAAAGTCTTCGCTGAAATCTACTCAATTAAATATCGGTATTCTCAGACAGCTTCAAGCCCTTAGCGGGTTCACATTAACCTCCAGCGCTGTCTGGAAATGTCTCAAAACTCTTAATACCCTGCCAAAGGCTAAAATTGATATGGTTGCCAGAACATGAAAGCCGTGATGGCAATGAAAAACCCAGATGTGATGAAGGAAAGATCGAACCCTCTTCAAGTGTCATCAATCACAAGCGCAATGCGCACATCAACAACAACAGCGCTAGAGATCACATTACATCCCACTTCTGTAGACATTTGTGGCAAACAATTTGCAGTAAAATGAGCGCTCACTCTCGCAATGGAGTAATCAACACGCAGGTGACGACAGTATCTCACACCATTTTACAGAAGAACCTACAGCCTAATTAATCCCGAACTTAGGGTTTGATATTAAATATAAATCCAGAATACCGGGTAGGCAAATATGGGAGACGAACTCGATACTGAACAATAACAACACCAAGGCAATCTACATAGACGGATCTAAGACCGGTAGTTGAGTGGGAGCGGGTATTTACTCGGAACATCTCCATATCAGCCGTTCTTTTAGATTATCAGATATATATTTGTGTTGACACTGAATGGGCAGGCGTTGTAGATGAGAAAGATATCGAACGAGAGCATCGCCATTTTTAAGATCGAAATTGGTAAGACTTTTTCATTGTAAAAATAAGGTTATTTATCTGCGAGTTCATCCATAAAAAAACCCGTGACTCCTTAAATTGCCCCAACTACCGAGGGATAAGTCTCCTAAGCACCGCTTATGTGTTTGTATTTTATTTTTAATAAAAATGTTTAAGTTATAAACGATTTGTATCTCTATTCGAAGATTTCATTTGTAGCTTTAATTTGAGATATAATTTATTTATAGAGACCTTACAGTATGATCGTAATTACGGTTTAGAAGATATTTGAATTAAGGATTATCAATTTTTAAATGTCCCTTCTGTCCTTTCCAGTGGTTCGCGCAAGGAACCGCTTTGGAATTAACGCTCATATGTGGTAGACTATGCATAGACAACATTTCAACAAACTCGGATGTGAGTGCATTTCGGAACTTTATCCCTACTTTTTCTAGATACTTCGAAATGTTTGATTAGACAACCATGATTACATTGTTTCCACCAGATGGTGAATATGCACTATAAAATTCTATGGGCCACATATATAATAAGCCTAGTGTACATATATTAGCATTAATGCGCAAAATCAGTTAGAGATGAAATAAGCAGTTATTCAGTTAATGCACGCAGGCTTGTTTACACAAAAATAACAATCACAATGTACTGAGTTTTTGCAACTGAGAACTGCAGAATTAGTAGGTATATCAAATGTTTCAACTGGGTCAAAGTATAAACCCAACTACCACAAACAAAGTGTACAAATAAAACTTTGTTACTCAAACAAATCTAAACAATATTAATTACAGGATTACATATGACGTAGTTAACAGTTTAAAAAGTTCAAGTTTCATTACAGTTGAAAAATTACCGATTTGTTGTGTTTTTAAGCGTAAGACTGCGCAAACGGTTTGAAAATCATCCAAGACGTGCAGTTGTTCATAAAAATGTCCAGGTGCAGTGAGTTAAATTTTACTTAAACAAAATTATCAAAATATATACATACACTGCTGGGCAAAATAATAAGCACAGGGTGTCATCAATCAACGTAGTTCATTAATTCCTCTCGATATAATATCTCCACATATTTATTGCATTCACAGGATCTAAGTTTATGGCATTTCTTTTATTACATAACAATCCAAATTTAATTTAATTACTTTGGTGTTGAGGTTCATTATTTAGGGTCATCCATTTTATGGACTGTATTTCGGGTTGGATTTGAATTTGTAGTAAAATGGAGTGGCGATAAAAAAGCCTGATTTGTATGACGAAAGGACGTAGGCAATCTTGAAGACCGAGTGTAAATGGTAAACTCATAGCCATGGCCATCAAAGAAGCAAGTGATAAATTGGAATATTTGAACGCATCACAGCAACTAGGCGAATAGTTCAACCAACACACAAAATAGAAAGAGAATTCCCATTGTCCACTGACGAATTTTATGAAGGCTGGCTCTTGAATTTAGGCATTCTCTTATTTGTTTGTTTGGTCGCAGAAAACATCATAAAAGACGCTATCAAAAAAGGGGCGAGAGATGTAGAAACCTGACTTGTATCTTTACAGCACTTGATTTATGGTTCCAATGACCGAATCAATTTTTCAAGCATAGTTCGAATTGGAAAACAGAGCACTCTAATAATCAATTTTTTAACGGGTGATTCATTTAGGTTAGGTATGTGGGTAGGCGGGGGTTAAGTCACGTCTCCCTTAGGTTCAGTTGAAGCCAATACGATGCCCAAAATATGGTGAATGTAACGTCTTTGCTCATAGCTTACTAATATACACATGGATCAAGAATTGGTGAAAGAACAGGAGCCGCGGTATTTGGACCCCGAATAAAGCATCTTTCAAGCTGAAATTTATATCATAGACAGATAGGTTCAAATCAATCTCGACAGGAAACTATTCCAACTGTGACATAGCCGCTTTCTGGGCACCAGACTCCTACATCTCGTGGGAGTCAAATCAAAACTTATGTAGGAATGCCTTCAGAAGCTTAAGGTGATGAGCAGGAGAAACAGAGTAAAACTTTGCTCTGGCCATACAAAGTGAGATGGCAATGAAATGTCCGACCTAGGACATACCTAGGAAAGCAACATGGGAACCCTTCACAGGCCCTTAACCATTCTGCGCTGTAGCAGACCAAGTCCTCAGGGAAGAATTTAGTGAACTGGAAAGAAGGAACATAAAGCATGCCAAGAAACTCTTGGGTCAATATAACCGAAAGAGGTTTGAGCAAAATGAGCAAGAAAAACCTCCGCATCCTAACAGGCCTCTTAATAGAACACTGCAGACTCAGGGAGCATTCAAGAAAACTAGAAGTATCAGAAGAATTCTCTGTAGATTCTGCGGAGAATCTAATGAAATTCCAGATTTTTTTACGCCCACAAAAGACAAACATATGTGGGCAAGCACCTGATATCAGAGGGAGAAATTAGGTCACTCCTCAGATTCCTATCTCTTTCACTTCCACCTTTGCGCAACAGAGTGTGAGAGGAACTCGCAAGAGAGCAAAGGTATCAAAAGGGCGCACTATAGATAAAAAGTTCGCGGTCCAATATACCGTCAACAATAATAATAACAGTTTTCGTAGTACTTTGCCCAACTGCATGTTGGTCTTGATGTGTTGTGCAGCCTTCCTGATATCATAATAAATCTGAAAAGAGATTTTAGAGGAATATTTGTTCGAACCTGGAGGTCTTGGAAAAAGATTTTCTCCCAGTATCTATGTCTCAACTGGCAGAGGCTGGGACAATGACAGAAGTAGTGAGGAGTGTCCTCTTTTTCTTCCACAGAATCTCTGATTATAAGGTCGTCCTGTAGATGATTATGACCAGTTAGTGCTCCAACTACCATCGCTAGCAAACTTTTTGTCGCATTGAAGGAGTCCCTTCAATTTAGACCAGAGCATCCGGGTGGTCTCAAAGATTGTTAGTGAGTTCCTCTTTTTAATAGCTACCTTTATGATTGTGTCATTCACTTTTCTTTTTACATCTATGTTATGTTCCCCCTTTACATCTATGTTATGTTTCTGTGTCCTGGGACACAGAAGAGATGACTGCCCAATCAACTGTTTGGCAGATACTGAAAAAAATTGAAATGACGAAAAATGTAGATGATTTTGCGTTTCTCGCGCACTCAGTGAAAGAAACATTATGAACCGTTTACTTTTCATACCATGCGCCTTCTGACTAAAACCTGTTCCGCTCTCTCTCTAAAATAATTTGGACGGAAGACAAATCAATTCCGAAAACTTGTCTACCCATAAGACTGCTGGCTTTTACAAGAGAGACATCGTTTTCATCAGAATGATTAAAAAATTACCGAAAGGTACGTTTAACCTTAAACGTACATACAGTTACAGGCAAAATAAAAAAAACAGTAGGGTAACACTAAAGAAATTGACTTTTTTATTGATTTTTGATTTGTGATTTGCGATTTCTTTATTTATTTCTTACTTCTTAATGGCAAATTTACTCTTGAGCCTGACTGCATATTTGCAGTTCAGCATTGCGGCAAGTTATGTTTTATTTTATTATTGAGAATATCTAAATACTGACATGCTAATAATCATTTATGAAAACAGGAAAAATGGACCATGGCAAAACTGACGAAGGAAGGGAAGCGAGATGTATCCATATTCATTTTAGGATCTAAAACACTTGTTGTTAATGCCAAAATCTCACATGCCATGGGTCTAAAATATGATTGCCAAATTAAAGGTCTGTCCAAGAAGAGCCCTGCGGAGATAATGGTTTAATAAGACTTCATAATCTTCTCTCGAACAATACAAAGAGGACTTGAAGAACACCATCTCTTCGGAAAAAGTACAAGAGCCGCGATGGTCCTTACCAAAAAGTAAAGGTGAAACAAGGGTGAATTTAGTTTGATTTGATGGCAAGAGGTTGATATGGCATCCAAAAAGTTAACCATACAGACCTCAACGTTTTGAATAAAATCTAAAAAGAAATTCGGTGGTCCCATTGTTTTGTCCGTAACCGTATGTAAACAGTATAGTAGTAAAACTAAATAAAGTGTTATTTCAATTATTGCAACTAATGAAAACATGGCCTGTTGCAATAAAAGAACCGATATTTTAAACACTCTAAAATGGCTTACGCAATATAATATTTAATGTATAAATAAAATATACTCAATCCTTATTTAATAAAAAAAAAAAAACAAATTCATTTACATAATATGTAAAACTCAGCAGTTGCTTTGCAGAAGATCGCTTGGTATATTCTGCATATTTTTCGGTTGCATACTTTTTCTCAATGGTTAGGTCATTTTGTTCTGCCCACTACAAGTATATGATAAAGTATTTTATTACGGCTTATAATTTCACTTTGGGGTGTATATCAATAACTTCCATTTCCCCACTATCATCGGAAACTTCTTCTCGGGTTTCTACGTTTTGTTACATTTTCGGAGATCCATTCAGAAATGTCGTCGCTGCCGATATCTTAATTTCAGATCTTTCTGAAAAAATTTCATCCCGAATTAAAAGCAAAGGAACAGCCTTCTCCGTCCAAAATGATCAGAGGTTGTGATAACTTTTTTCCAACGTTTAGTGATGGTAGTCGCTTTTAACTCTTTCCATGAAAAAAAAAGAGCGACGAGTAGTATTTCGTGAATAACCGTCAAAAAGTCACTTAAATTCGTTAATATGCAAGGGGACAATCAGCTGTGAAGTTGGCCATCTCTATAGTACTTTAATTCTGCACGGAACTATGTCTAGACGATTTAAAATGTCGTCATCAGCTCTCTCCTGCTATTACATTGTATAGTAGAGCGTACACAAATATGTATATGAATGTTGGTATATATTTTGAGCTGTGCAATTTTAAAGTTGCGACAATCGAAAACTTTTTTCGATTTGTTACAAAAATCAAAATTAGATAAGTCCATTACATTTGTTGCAAAGATCGAGTGTTGCAATAATCGAGACTGCACTGAATATACAAAAACTCATTCATAAATTCTATGGTAGTTATTAGCACTTTAGAAATGGTTGAGTTGAATCCCAGATTGATAAATACATTGAGCGACCAGAGCGGTACAATTTTGTTTCTAGATGTCAGCCACTCGGCAACAGTTCATTGAAGAAGTCTCTAAATTAGTATCTAATATTCCTAGCTACAGTGAGGATGAGCTAGAACGTGATAAATACGAATTGGATGATAGAATTGAAGGTACTATTTTATTAACATATTGTTGGAGAAGCTCCTTGGAGACGACAATAGGCTTGAAATTGAGTGCCCCGATATTGCTTCTTCTGATGTCTTACACTTCAATGAGATTTCATCGATAAAGAAGGAACCACAATCTAATAAAGTGGTCACAACTCGAGTGTATTAAAGCAGGAAACATCGTACGAATTTTTCCAGTACCATAATTAGGACTGACAGAACATCATATGAATTTGATAAAGTTTTCAAAATCCATCATCTATCGATTTATACCGAAGATAATCTTTTCGTCGATGAAACTTGAGTTACTTTTTTAGGTCTTGATGCATGAGTGACATTCATCATATTTTAGCAAATAATTAACAAGAATGTTTACAAATCTTAAAACTAATTATGGGGAAGTGTTTTTAGAGCCAGTACATTATCAGGATAGCTTTTAATCCGAATTTGAAAAACTCATGTATCTAAGGGTTGACCCTAAAAAAACCGCAGCACTTATTGAACAAACCCATTTGGAACTCTTCTTTATTTAATCTTAATGCATTGTTGACGCTTTAAAACCAGTAACTATCGAGCTCATTGCTTCAAATTAAGCGTTTATGGCATGTGAAATATTCAGTAAAAGAGTTAAGTGATCATTATTGATTTAAAGTTTCATATATGACGCATAGAATTCGTCGCGAAACAATGTCCATAGAGAATGCCTTTAATAATTTCTCTTGAAAAAGAAAATGAATACATATTGAACATTGTAGATTGATACACATACACAAATGTGCTGTATTTGAATTAGTAAAAAAAAAAGTGAAAGACACGTCATATAATCGCGTTCAAGGAGAGGTGGCTTCAGTTACCCTTGAAATTCAATAGTTGATCCTGATAAAAGAACAACAAATATCCGTTCGATGACGACGAAACCCTCATTATAAAGCCCACACAATAACCCCCGCAATGTCTATAAATAGAATCAGATACCCTCCTCGATTGCTTTCTCTTTTCGTTTCATCGTATCTCACGGCTGAGAACAAGATACCGGACAAAATTCCAATCAAATCGTTGAATTACTATGTATATGACTAAAAACACTTTAGAATCTGGCGACGGTTCATATAGCCAAATGAATCTTCTGAATGGCCCTTGACTTTCACATGCCATGGCCAGAATGCCCTTCAGCCAGCAGGAAGGGAATTCTCTGAAAGCTATTGTGTGGGAAATTTTATTCGATTTTTGCTGCCGAATTCCGTGTTTTTTCGTTTCCATTATTGATTTTACCGACAACAGTGAACCGAAAACGCGAACGCGACCTCCTCCACTAAGTATCAGTTAGTTCACAGTACGCACTGTCTCACACTGTCGAAGGTTTAATGTGTAGTCATCAAAAAAAAAAAAAACTCTCTAATTGCATGGAGTCCTGAGAGGTGACACTGGGGCAGTTAAAGTAAAAATCATAAAACGGTCATTTTTATCGTCCTTCCTTCGGTAGCTAATTGCAGCATGTGTGTATGAAGCTATTATATTAACGATGTGAACTTCATAAGGGGATGCAGCAATAAACTACTGAACTACGTCGTCACATAAAGTTCAAAAGTTGCAAATCGTGTGTATACACACACTATGTGAACATAACCTAACGAACCGATACTGAATGACTCACTCGAAGTTCGTTTGCTCTTTTTTTTCATTCTTTTCTTCTCTGCACATGAATACAGACTATAGTTGGCAAAGCTGAGTTTTTGATTAAAAATAAGAGAAATACACCTATTTGTATATGAAAATAGAAAAAACGGAATCCCTCGGGGCGAGTTCGCAAAGCCGAATCGACTTCTTTGCATAGAAAAAGCTTCAAACTCTTTGTTCTAAGTCATTGGTCCACATTGTAAAGCAGAAATGAAAAAAAAATCAAATATGCATACGACTTAAATCGGTCCCGTGGTTGAATTTTAATTAAACTGTTCGTGTGATTTGGGAGATTAGAATGAAAATGATTGATTGCACTTCGCTATGCTCTGCCTAATGCCTTGTCGCATCAATTTTGCACTTGTTACCCCCGCACAATGGATGGCTGGTTGAAAGCTCTTCACGAATTTCTTCCCCACTCGTGCATGAGTCATAAGGAATATCGTTGTCGCCGTTGTTCTTGAAAATGGGTGTGGGGAGATGAAGACAATGAAAACATAGTGAAATATTTTCGCCCCATAGTTACGCACTTTTTGTTGAAATAAAATTTTAAATTAACCTCAAATAGTGTCTATTTATTTACCTTGGAGAATAATTCGTTAAATGTGGAGTAATCCTTTTTGTTGTTGTTGTTTACACTTATTACGTTATAAAATCAAAACCGTCACCAAGTGTTCACTATTTGGAAAAAACCAACGATTCCAAGCACTTCCTTTGCGGAAAAACTAACTAATCCAATCGTAATAATTTTATTTCACTTTAATTAACACCGTATTTTTTTTCATTTAAATTATACAATATGGCTGCGAAAATGGTTTGAAAAGAAAAAATAAAATAATGAAACTAAGGATCACAGAGAGAACTTTTGTATTTTCAGTCTAAGAAGACAATTCTCAATCACATACACCAGAGCACTACACATCTCATTTGGAGCACACAATCTAGGAAATGCAGAAGCTTTTTCTTTGGTCTTTCACAAGTTTATTATGATTATTTGCCATGAAGAGGGGTACAAAAGTTTGGTATATGTGATATATCCTCTAAGTAGCGCATGCTTTTTCTCATGCAATCTCTTTCATCCCCTCTCTCTGTCTTTCTCTCTCTCTGAAGAGCTTCTTTTGCTCACAGGGTACATATAGAACTTTAACAAAGAATCCTAATAACTAAAAAAATATCCTTAAAACCAAGCAAGCAACTGATGAACTCAAAAACGTCTTCTTTTCTCGTGCCCTTTCCTTTTCCCTCAGCCTTTTCTCTATCAGACGTACATATACTGTCAGGATAAAACTTTCTTTTTTGAAGAAGCAAGCAAGGAATTCATGCAAAAAAAAACGAAAACTTTTCATGACCTTTATCAATTTATTTTTACAAAAAAAAAATGTATTTTTTTTTTTGTTTTTCAAATTAAATTACTACGCACATAAAAAACAAAACTAACAAATTTGTCTACAAATTCTTCGTTTAGCTACGGTTGTTACTTTATTTTTACCAATTCTTTAAAATGATAATGAAAAATTTCGATAGAAAAACTCAAAATTCTCAATTATTGGCTTTTGAGTTGTCGCAAAAAGGAGTAAAAGTATCAAAATTGTTGTTAGAAATGTAGAAGCAATTAGTAACCATCCAAAAATGCACATCGGTAAGATTTTTCTCTCGCACTACCAAAACGAATTCACAGGTTTCGATTTTTCTTTTTTTTTTTTGGTTTAGTTTCTTTGTTATCGAACTTTTTACATTCTCGATTATTCACTGATTTGCACTGAATCTTCTGGTTTTACACACAAAAACAAATTTATTTTAAACTCAACTGCGAATGTGGGGTTTCTTTTTAAAAAAAACAACGGATATATTTTATTTTCGCAAAATAAAATGAGAATGAGAAAAAAATTGCAATCGATCGACTTGATGGTAAAGGAAACGTATCAACTACCGAAGTGAACCCAGTAAGGGTTAACTACGTATTAAAAGTTCTCTGAAAGAGGTTTGCAGACTGTCGACGGGTTCTTGGAGAACTTTGAAGCATGTGTATATGGACCGTTTGGGGGATTCATGCGCATTGCCAGGGGATATCGATTTCTAACAGTGGTGGCAATGAAAATTGACTACTTTTTTTTGTATAGTTGAAATTAACGATTTATGGAAATCATTGGATGGTGATGATTTAATCCTCAATTTTCTCACGCAATCGATTGAACTGATTAAGAATGACTCGAGTCTGGTAACAGAAAACATTTTACAAGAAAGTTGAATATTAAAACACAGGGCTATTGAATATGAAAATAAATGTGTATGAAAGCAATTATAGCATCTACCACAACACAAGTCAATTCAAACAATATTTGCAGAGTTTCTGAATTGGAACTGGAAACTCATACAAAATTAAAAATACTCAATTCTTTCTAAGAGACCAGTGAGCAATAAATCAAAGAATCACAAATAGAACCATGCCGAACTTAAAATTGCAATAAATTTATTGAATGAAGATTTTTTCCAGGATCTATAATTTGTCAAGTTGGACCTGCGACTTTCGTTATCCATCGTAATGCATTTGACCTTTCATGCCTTCCGCCTGTTCTTTTGAATCATAATCCCAAAGAGTGGGTCGTTTCTGCTAAAAATCGTTGAGTTGTCTTTAATTGTACTCCTTCTTGAGATAGTCCACACAGACTTTCTTACCTATGAAAATCAAAGAGAAGATCGTGCAAAACTAACTAGCCAACGTCCCAAAGAAGCAGGATCTTTCAAGAGTCTGTACAACTGCTGGCATACGCTGACGTGATTGGTCGGTCGAAGACAGCAAGCCGTCAAAGAGGCGTTTGTTGTCATTGACGCGGAAGCGGCTTAAGTGGGTCTGGCGGTAAACGAGGGCGAAACAACGCTGTCATCAAGAAAAAACGCACAACATCAACTACTCGACCAAAACGTCCCTGAAGGCAGCTATAACCGCTGCTTTTTTGGGCCGATTGAAGAGGCCCTTAGACTTTTGAGGAGAAAAGCGATTTTTGGTCCTGTTTGCGTTGATGGTATTTGGAGAAGAACATTCAACCACAAACTATACGGATTGTAAAGCGACATGAGCCTAGCGCCTAAGGATCCACCGCCTAAGATGACTAGGCCATGCATCCATCGAGCGTAGGGACAACTTAGCTCCGTCTCGAAGAATATTCAATTCTGAGTCTAAGGGACAACGTGACAGAGGACATCCTCGTACAAGGTGGCGCACAAAAGTCGAGGGGGACCTCAGCTGGCGAGAGATCGGGCCGGCTGAAGAGCCATGTTGAGTGAGGCCCATGTCCACCCCGGACTGCAGCGCCATAAAAAGTAGAAGAAGAGGAAAATCAAACTGATGCTAGTGAAATCTCTTCGTGTACCAGAAGTGCCAGAAGGATGCGAAATTTTCTCCAAGCCGGACGACATGATGTTTCAAGACCCATGACTCAAGATTTTCAAAACAAATTGCTGGGTGAATCCTAAAAAATCGAATGAAAATCAAAATGCTTAGCTTTCTTGACAATTTGATGATGATGTTTATTTGTTTTGGTAGAAAACAGTGCGAGAGAAAAATCTCACCGAATGGTTACTATTTGCTTCTATATTTCAATTCATACCTAGATCGGTAAGAATTATTCAACCAAGATACTCCTGACCTCCAGTCAGAACGGCAGTTTTTTGTACAATCAGTCGGGTTTTGGAATTCTCTCAAATTGAAAGTTTCTATTTTTGAATACATGGCCACACTAGACAGTGAACAACTAGAATCTTAAATACTTGTTAATATAATCCTTTTGTCTTTCCTTAAATATAAAATTTCGCAGTTGTTTTACACTCCACTAAACTTTTCTTTAAGTTTGCATTTAATTCGTGTAAACCTATTCCATCAATAAGCTCTTCCTGTTCTTTTGTACAATGAAGTGGGAGCCGCTAGAGACACCTATCAAATGACAGACAAGTTTTAGGAACTTCTTATTTGAAACGCAGGTCTAGCTCGCCAGCGCCAGGAGAAAGAGGTTATGAATCACACACTGAATGTATAAAACGAGCCATTTACTGACGTTATTGCCGTCTGTTATCATACACGATTACCTAGACAATCTAGCAATTAAATCTCCTCGTCTACTCCGGGTGACACACACAGTCCCTTGGGGGCACGTTTTATGATTATCTCACTTTGCCTGGCAGTTTTACTCTCCACAAGCTCCTCTTTCTTAGGTTAGATTATTTGTAAAAGCAGTGACCTTGTTGAGTAGACACACTTACTCACGGCGATACACCTCCTTGCCGAAATTCGTTTGGTTTTAAATGGGTTGGAGGTCTTTGAACCGAAATAAACTGTGCATCGCGTAGTGGGAGACAAATCAATTTTCCGTAGTTGTCGGTCCGGAAGCCTCACTAGTACGTGGCGATTAGGGCTTTAGACGTTCAAACTGTTCGCGAACAGGATCTTTTGGGGGACATTGAGAAGGAATATACCTCTGTATCTAGTTAGTTATTGCGAGGGACAACAAAAAAGTTTGCGGCCAGTCTTTTGACTTTTTTTTATAAAAGGCCCACATTTTTGGGTTGTCCATATCGTCCTAGATGTCATTGACTGAGGAGGTTGCGCCAGAATTTTTCTTCAGATCTGTTTTCCGGTTCGTCTTTTGGTATGACTCGTCGGTTGCACGTTTCTTCTTCGTACACTCGCCATCTCACCACGGGTTTCTAGTCGGAGGTGGTAGACAGCCCTAAGTCGTTTCCGTTCGCTAAACTTATGCTCCTATTTAAATGTCTAGACTTCACGGTTTGAGCTGGGCGATATGCCAGTGAATCAATATTAAGAAGATTTACAAAATTGTTGAATCTATTCATTTTTATTTATTTAGATTTTTATTTTATTAGATTTTGTGCAACAATACTGTCACCCTGTCTCCATTTTAAAGGAGACGGTCAGCCAATTTGGGAAAGTTTGGCCGAAGATATTAGCAAATGCATAAGAATATATTTTCACACAGTATACGAATATGATAAAAAAAAAGTCCCGTGAGCAATAGCGTGGTTTAAACCTCACATTAGAAATGAAATTTCCTTCAGACGAAAAGCCCGACTTACAAAATATAAATATGAGATTAACATCTGCTATCTTTTCAGATATCGCTAAATATTAGACATCCAATTTTCCCATTCGAAGACACAGAATATACAGAGTTTTTCAGTCAAACTTCACAAGCTTCTCCTTCTCCATCCATCTGGCATGTGTCTACAATCCACAATCGGTTTTATGCCTCGTCTCGAAGTAAACTATGCCCAGACTGCGAAACAGGTGTTTTCATCCACCATTCTCCGGCCGCTACTGTACTCTGTCATGTCTATTGAATTTGACACTTTTAGCGAATGCGCCTGACCGCTATCGCATTCCCAGGTTTGACGTAAAACAATCTATTGATTTTTTTCAAAATTAAATGTTTCTTCTTTTCTTCTAATATCAGTTTCAGTTATCCGTCTCCTCTGGACAACACTAGAAATTGGACAAAGGCGAATAATTGCAAACAAAGAGAGCAGTATTCATGATGAATAGACATATTTTATTTTTTCGTTGCTTCAACGACCTCCTTCGAGAATTCATCCACACAGAAACATGCCGGGGAGCGAGGGGAGAGGATTCAGAACTAAAGAGTGTGGATACCGCATATCCAATCTACGCAAGGCAAGCGCCCTCCACCTGAAACAACAATAACAACTGAAGAGTTCTTTCATCGAACAAAAGACACACGAGTGGTGGGCGATACGTCACAGACGTCAAAGGAACAACGCAAACTATAAAGTATTGGGGATGGTCCTGACCTGACATCGCAACCTTTCCTTCCCCCCTCGGCGAATTTCTTTCTGTATACTCGTGCGAACATGTGTGTGGAAGCTGGTCCACCCACAGGCGCTATGCTACTGCGTTCCAAAGTTTTTCAATAAAACAACGCTTAACGCTTTACTGCTGTCATCAACCAAATAAGAAAAAGCACCAACAATCCATTCAGTTTAATAGGCAAAGTCATTGTTTTCGTTGCCACCGGAACCAAAGCAAGAAGGCATCAAGGGATTTCTTCGGGCTCTTCTTTCAGCTAACATATGGTCGGCGGTGAAACGCCATAAGGTGCCCGTGTACCTGAATTTTATTTTCCCTTTTATAAGCTAGCATGGCATAAAAGTCGACCGTTAAATGAAAAACTTAAGCAAACATTTCCCGAACGCACTCCGTGTAGACCGAAGAGCTCTCTTGCGATAGTAATTGTAGTTGAACACTCAGGCAGTGCAGGGATGTGCGTACATTTAAATCCCGTTGAAAGCGCATTTAATTGAATTGCAGAATGAGCGTACTTATCGACAGGTATGCGGGAGTGGAGGGTGTATTGCGAAATGGGATTATCGAATAGCATCGCTGGAGTGTTAATGAAAATTAATACGTTTGCGTTTCTGTTTTATTTAAGAAGAGATTTCCTGGGAGGTTTTCTTTTTTGCGTTTCTCGTACGAGAGATGTGAAAAAAGCCCACAGAAAGCGCTATTAATGCGAATTGAAACTAATGGCGGTGGTGCCACAAGAATGTTGGTGTGATAAAATAAGAAACTATTCTATAATAAATGATTTATCTTTTTCCTTGATGGCAGAAAACAATGCAAACAACGACAATACAGATCTTTCATTAACCCCCACGAGGCCAATGATTAAAAGAATGAATGACATTTGTGCAAAACCTTGCTGAACCCAGTTCAGCTTTATCGGATGGAGGCATGAAGCATATTTGAAAGAAATGAAGAAGCCTGTGAAAGAAATCTACGTACAATCGCCCGAGCTGCTTGCGTGAGATGCAAGTTCAATAGTCGGTTTTGCCATCTCTGTGTTAGGTTAGGTAGAAGTGAATGACAGCAGAAAGCAGTCACACTTGTGCCAATGTAGACCCATTGTGATACCACACGGATTGATTACTCATTAACTTGGAACCAGCTGGTGCTTATGACAAGTAGTTGGCTAATTTTGACGCTCTTTAGATCGCTGAGATTAAGGCATATTTTGGAGGACTTCACTGCACTACTGAATGAATCCACAATAAAGAATTTATTTAAAAATAACTGTCATATCGATTTTTTTCTATTGAAGAAAATGTAAATACCTACGGCTAGCCAGAGCGCTTCACGAGCAAGATTTCCACTTCATCATTCATGCTGCTTTAACAAAAGTCATTCACCCCTATTGCGAGTGTCAAATATCTGCTGACGATTGATAAATTTGTCAATCAAAAAAAAAATCGGTATTGTGTAACTCGGTTAACGAAATTGTTGATTATTGTGAATAAATTGACTGGTGTGACCGAGACATTTATTTGACAGATAAAAACATCAGTCAATTTCATTTGTTTTCTTTTCGGTTGTGTCGAAAATTATTCAAATAATAAAATAGACAAAGATGAAGATTTTGGTGAATGAGATTTTAAGGAGACGAAGGAAGTTAATTCTTCTTATCCTCTATAACTAGAGTTAAGTATGTAGGTATGTAAATCAAAATATATTATTATGGGTGATCCTTTTCAGTTTTGTGAAGAATTCTCATTTAACGTGCAAGAACTAGAAGGAAAGTTAAAGCCAGAAAAAATGACTACGCAAATTAGAACATATTTCCCCGATTTGGATAAAGTTTAACTACTCCAATACTGACAACCTATACAGTATAATATAACAATAAATAACTCATCTATATATACTAAACGTATATATATTTGTATTGAAATGCCATTTTTTTTAAAGCCGTCCTCAAAAATGCGATTGACTAAAAAATTTACATTTATCAAAAAAATTGATCTGAATTGAAACTCACAATACCACTTTGGCTCTATTCACAATCGTTATGATAACTATCAATCGCAATACCAACGAATCAAATTTATTGATAGGTATCGTTTATCGTTTATATTTTGACACTCGCAATAGGGATGATTACATAAAACACCCATTCTGCGGGCGTGTATGCTAATTACGCAGCGTCCGGTAAGGACGCCGATGAGCACTCTGAGTATAGGTCTGTTTAGTCGGAGAGCACGCATAGTGATGTTTTAACATTAATGCCCGATTTCACAGTGCAACCTTATCTGCTGGTTTAGCTAAGTGTAGGATCGAACTTAAACTTCACCCAAGAATATTCTTTTTCACACTCAATATTTAAGGTTGGATTAGGGGCGCCGTGGTGTTGTGGGTATGTGTGACGACCCCAATGCAACTAAACCTCGCTGCCTGGTTTCGATTCCCGGGCGGTACGACCAAAAATAATTTCCACGGTCCCCCCTTTTTCGAGTCACTGACAATGCTCAAAGAGTAATAACTGTCAAGAAAAAGTTTCTCAAACTTGGCCATTCGGAGTCGGCATAAAACTGTAGGTCCGTTACCGCCGTGACAGAACAATAGCGAGTGGTTGCTGAGAAGCTAGGCCCAGGTCCGCCTCGGACTGTAGCGCCACCCATATTAGTTTTATTAGGTAAGCCATGGATTGACCGACATTGTGAACTATTGAATCCACCAACAATGGGAACCATGAACAAAATTGTGATTGTGATTGATCGCGAACAGCACCCTGCTGAAAAAAAGAAAAGTGAACACAACAACTCAACAAGCGAATGTTCATGCATGAAAGGATATTGCTATAATATGCGTGCATCTACAAATTTGTGTACTCTTTGTTCTCTTCAGGAGCATTGCCAGACAATTGGTTGCTTATGCGGGTTTTCTCTTTGTATTTTGTGGTTGAAATTATTTTAATGCACTAATGGCTCTCTGGATTGACACTTAAGCCATGGCAATCTGAGGCTTAAGTTAACCCACTATTTAACTGGTATCTATCACTTAACTTCTTCTGTGAAAACGAAATTAATATTGATTCTGAGTTTAGCGATAAAGCCTACACTGTGAAATCAGGCATAAGTGCTGACCATGTTTTCTTTGTTTGACAGTTGGGTGGAACCCACGGGGCACAGCTAGGTGTATATAATTTTAGTCATGCCACAATTGGATAAGGACGATCTTGTACCATTAGTCTTTCACTTATTTCATTCCTTCGTTGCGATGCCCCGCTTTGTCTTGCCAGTTGTACACGTTTGCTATTTCGTGACTACGTCGAATTGGCAAATGAATTCAAAGCAGAGCGCAAGAATGACACAAAAAGATGCTTGAAACCACCACAATTTATGTCCCACAAATAAATTAATAAATTTCGTTTGCTGTTATAGTGGGATGTAGAAGTTTAGATGTGCAACATAGCCAAACACACGCGATTGGTTACCAGTTTCAGTATTACTAATCGATGTGAGTCACTAGAGTAGACTGACGAGAAAAAAAAAAAAACTAGATACAAACAAAGATACAAATCGATTAAAAAATCTGGTAGGTATAAGCAGAAAATACTGCTGAGTTGTGAACATAAAGGACTCGCCACACATGATGCTGTTCATCCATGAAAGAATATCTGATCGAAAAATTCCCACCCGCCGTGACATTCCGAGGCAGCAATGCGTTCAATTATTAATTTTACTTAAATCCACCCTGTCTTTACGTGCCCGCTGAATGATATCCTCAAGTCAGTCATGCACATGTATTATAGACCGAAAGTAAATCACAAAACAACCCACAATCATGGTCAGGCAGTTACCCTAGAATTTCTCGAAGTGGATTCTTGAATTACCAGTAGAAAGTCGACACGAGGTGCAGGTACTTCATTATCATAAAATCATCGACATTTTGGCACCACAAAATCAACATCGATTCAGACACAACGTCACACAGATGCCAGTCACACATAGAGAACATGTGTACACACATTTGCACTTAAGCCAACGTTAGTCATGGAAAGGCGAGAAAAAGGGAAAGGCAATCCTAAATGAAACACAAGAAGAAAGAGCCAAGAGGACTGTGATGTGAAGCAACCAAACCAAAAAACAAGCAACAACAAACCACAGGCAATAAAATATCAAGGAATGAGAGAGGAAAGCCCTCAAGTTTACGAAGGGAAATGCGAGCGCCACATTTATGAGTCACGACATGACTCATGAGTCATAGTTTTCACAACCGAACCGGCAGACATTTTATTTTTACTCGATTCCTCTCCTCTTCTCATTTTTCCCTTGGTTTATGACTTTTTATCCATAACATTGGACATAATCTGAGCGGGGGAGTCATCGAGAGGGTGGAAAGTGGAATAATAGTTAAGTAGACTAAGCAAATGGGACTTCTTCTCGGTGTCCGACGACGCTCGTCACTAGTCACCAAGCGGCTCTATTTGCACATACACTTGGGTGCAGAGAACTTTCTTGAATAAGAACGAATTCCGGTGGACTGAACTTTTCTGTGATTGTAAATCTTAATTATTGCAGATCGCGTTAATTCTGTAGGCCCACTGACTCTGTCCGTGGTTGTGTGTTGGTGTTTGAATTGGCACGTGGATATCATGGAGGAGTGGAAAGGGGGATGAAAAGCAAAATGAGAACACGGAATGATGTATCATCTTTTATACAAACACACAAACATGCTTGGGTTTCGTTCATTTGGTTGTTATGTAAGCGGAATGATTCAGGACATGCATTTTTTTGTCTCGTTATTCTCGCAAGAATTCTCAGGTGTCTCAGGTCTAGCTAGGTCTCAGGTGAGCTAGCTAGGAAATGGGAGCATGCACATTCTTTACACGAGCACAAATTAAATTTCAACGTTAATTCCTATCCAACAGGTTCCAGGAATGTCCTTATATTATTTATCTGTGCATGCGAATTACGAAGTGGGCTATCTCCATGGGAAAACGAAAGCTTGTCTGACATCTGGAACACCGCATTCACCCGCAGCGACCACAAAAAGGTGACCGTAACCTTTTTGCAACAACTAATAATATGCCCACCCAGCCTATTATTCGCTATTAAATGCTGTCAAGCGCACTTTGCGAATGTCTAAGAACATGCTACACACCACTAATTGGCACGTGTCTCTGCCCACGGAGAAAACTGGCGATGCAGCATCCACTTATTTTCCGAGAACTGTACACATCGGACTTTGGTTTCTTGTGACTTCTTCAGCCCACTCCTGGAGATGGGCAACCCTTAATAGATCTTTCATCATCTCGACTCTCGACAGGGCTGTGCAGACGATATTGACATTAGGACGTTTTATTGTCAAAGTTTGCTGTTGAGGAACAGAATAAACGGACTCGCCTTAAACTTGGCCTGACCAGATAGCAATGACAGTTTGTTCAACTGTTATATTTTAGCAAGTACCTAAGTTACCAACGCCGTTCAACTCTCATAACATTCAATAAGGTATGCCATTTCATGGTGTACCGTTTCAAAATCGCCAAATATTCGGAAAAGAATAAGAGATATTATCAGAACTCCGGCGCAATTGTAGTAAACACCCAACGTGAATTTCATCCTGAGTCATGAATTTAAACGTATTCACTTCAGTCAACAACCAGACAGAGATTAGCACGAAATGAGAATAGCCCCCGTAGTGGACAATATCGAAAAATGCACAGAAATTTGAATTCGACGTCGATTAGCTGAATAGGACATCCCCAGACAGTCAACCCTGCTTATTTTGCGGTTGGATTTGGGACTACATCTGTATAAGATTGTGCTGACGAATGAATCGAAGCCGGGCGAAGGTTGAATGGAAACAGACTGATAAGACACCTTCCGTTTCCGCAATGGTCTAGAGTACAAAGCGATCTTAATCAACTTCGTGTATTTGGATCCATTTCCCTTTGTTTCGATGTACAGAGACGGAGGCTGGACATACAAATTCAACTGAAGACCTGATTTCAAGTACCTTTAAATGCAAAAACACGAAAGCTAATGGACGCGAACGCTATGGAGTGTACAAAAGCGAAAATTCATGAACAAGTGCTCTGGTCTCAAGATCTGTCCTTGGGAAAGAGAAGAAGACCTAACCTTCGGTAGTAACAAATGATCGCGGATGCAAGGCAACATGTTCTGATCAATTGTAAAGCAAAGTCCCCATGACCGTTAACAACAGTGATGGAAACGTTTTGTGTTCTGTGGGGACTATTGGGAACAGCTTTGTTCTTCAAACTGGCATGTCGTATATTGGATAATATCCCAACGAGGACTGCGACATCAAGTTCAGTAGCACTTCCAAGATACCCAGCAATCGTCACACTATTTTTTTAGAGCGTCTTACTTCATCGCAAATAATATTTTCGGCTGATGCCGTACCAACAATGATAGCTTGTTTTTTCGCGATGCGATACGGCGATATGCATATGGAACATTGTTGCAGTACTTTTCCGAGGTTTGCGGTATATTCGGCTTTCTGAGGCCGTAAAGTCCGAGGTAGACCTCGGGCCCAACCAACAAGTCTCTCTAGGTAGCGCTAGCTGATGGTGATTTTCAAACTTTCTTACTTACTACTTACATATTAGGCATACCACCCGTGAAGGGGCCCAGCCTGAGATATCGCCGCCTTCCATTGTTCACAGTCCTCGGTACGCTGCTTCCAGTCATCCAGACCATGATGTCTTGCATCCACGAATACTTGGCCCTGATACCGGAGTTCAGTCTTCCTCACCTTCTCGAACCAGGAGGCTCAAATTCGAAAAGCGTCTTAGCTGGAGCATTGCTGTCAATGCGCTCGAGCCCGTGCAGTCGACGGATTTTTATTTCCGCACTACACCCACATCCACATCCTGGTACAGCTCGTAGAGTTCGCGGTTGTGTCTTCTGCTCCATTCGCCTTCCTCGCAGACGGGACCATATATCCGACGATTCTACGTCTTCCTTTTCTTTCGAAGACACCAAGAATTAGATCCGTAGTTTTGCTTATCGTCCAGCGTTTGGCTCCATATAGCAGGACTGGCAAAATAAGAGTTTTGTAGAGCATGATATTAGTCCTTCGAGCCAGGAGTTTTGACGAAAGTTGTTTTGACAAACCGAAGTAACACCGGTTGCCAAGGGTGATTCTAAGTCAGATCTCTACTAAGATGTCATTCGTGGCGTTCACGTTTGGTGGACAAACTCCTTGACTACCTCAAAATTGTAGCACTTTGGAAACGCGTGATGATGTCGATATGTCGATATCATCTGCGTATCCCAACAGTTGACTGAAGAAGACACGAGAACCATCAGTACCAAGAATAAACGCGGAAAAAAATATGCCGAATCACTATTTATTTAGGCTGAAGGGATAATTGAGAAGTTGTGCCCTCTCTCGAGGGGCCAAGCACACCTTGATCATCGCTGTTTCTGCTATATGGCGCGTTAAAGTGGACAATCGCAGGAGCAGATAAAAAGTCCTCGAGGTTATCGAGAGAAAAGCGATGGTTCTGTTTCCGATGATATTTGGAGAAGAAGATTCAACCAGACATGCGTCTGGGGATCCAAAGTCTAAGGTGGCTGGGCCATGTAGAGCGCATGAACTACTCAGCTCCGGTCAGAAGAGTTCTCGAATCCGAACCTGTGGTACAACGCAATAGAGGACATCCGTGGATTAATTGACACATCCAGTTGGAGAAGAACCTCAACCATCTTGGCGGTCGAAACTGAAGGGAGCTAGCCAGAGATCGAGTTAATTTATGGGAGAAGAAGAATTGTTTACATTCATTTTAAATCTTACATTTCAATGTATACCACACAAAACAATTATTTTCTTTAAAAAAACGTGAATGAATTTATGAAATATGTACATATGAGGTTCGAAAATGACCCACCAACGTAAGATTAGTCGACTTTTTTAATCGTCCAAAGCGTTGGAGCCGTGAATTATGAAAGTTGGGGATTCGAACCTGGCATCCCCTGAGTAGAAGGCGACGTACTAAACCACACAAACACAAGTATTCTTTGTTAGATAGATAGATAGATATTTTATTGTGGCAAGAAGTTACATTTTTGGATACAATTTTAGGGGTACAGAGATTTGGTTTGGTACCATACTACTAAAATATTTGTACAATTTTTTATTAAAGATAATATCACAGATTAATATGCAATTCGAATTAATCTGTGATATTATTTTAATATGCAATTCGAATTAATCTGTGATATTATTTCGAATTGCATATTAATCTGTATTCTTTGTTTATCAGGCTGTTCTGCGGCCACAGATTTCTTCTTCAATTTGCTTGTATTTGAAATCAATAGAGGCATTACAGTCCAAATTTCTTTATATTTAAAAATTTGACCTTATTTCGTTTTAAATTTGGAAATTAAACTTTAGCTTTCGTTGCTACGCTTAGTGCAAGGAGCAACGAGGTTAAAGCCTGCGTAAAAATGGGTTAAGATCCTTTCGAGCGAGAATCACCCGAATCTTACTGAAGTCTCTGTAATAGCATTTACTTTGCTCATGCAAGGTTAGGATAGGTTGGCGGGTTGGCAGTGCAGCCACCAGCAAACTTAAACCATGTTGGTCCATTGTGATACCACACAGTCGGATTACTACCACTGATTGACCACTCCAGTGATAATGCTGTTAATTTGATGCCAACGGCAAATAAAAGCATATTAACTTTCTGCTTTCACTGGGGTTTAAACACCCCACCCAGGGGCAGGCACTCAACCAACTTCGCCATTCAGGAATGCACAATTTTATTACAAAACAAGTGCAGTAGTACTAACTCAGCAATCAACCACGACACATTGGCAATTTCAACCATCAATGTTTAATTTTGACTAGAGTTCTCTCGTAGTATTCGCTTTTAAACGGCACACCCACGTAGAAGAAAACAAGTAAATGTTCCGTTAATTGATCAACATTACACGTAATTTACGATTCACCAAGCAAGCTGCCAGAATTGCTAAAACATACCAGCTGTTAGCCCGGTCAAAATTGATGAATGTAGGGGATAATTTGTTCTCAAATTTCTCAATCAATATTTACGTCACCTCCGACCCTTCTTTTACATGAGACACATTGAACCATTGCAAAGAAAGCCAAAAACACGTGAAACATTGATGTCTGCCCATTTTCTAGTCCTGCTTCTTGGCCTGAAATCATTTTCATATTCAACGATACTCAACCCACATGATTCAAGAGTGAATGAAAAAAATACGATATGACTAATGCGAAATCTCCTTGATCTTATATGGAAGAGGTCCACAAGGATTCTCACTGAAGTCGTTAAAATACACACAATCCTGTTGAGTTATTAGTTACAAATAATTAGTGGAGATCTGTGTATTATGCCCTATGCATGAATGCGCAGTTTCTTCCAAGTAGGCGGTTGCTAAATATAGCTAAATTCTTTTCTCATTTTTCTTTGCTGTTGCGTTTCAGCATTTACTTTTACATATCTGCTCTTCGTAAGAACAAATGAAGAGGATGAGCAAAGAGGAAAAGGATTTTTTTTTCAACGTCATGTACTATTCATTATTGTTTGCTCATTCCGAAAATTGCTCTTCAACGTTTTCTTCTGGTAAATAGTAAATGAAAATGTATTACGTTTTAAGGACTGTTTTCGCACATACACAATTTTAATACAAAACAATTAAGTGTAGTAGTACTAACTGGGAAATTGATTTGAGGTGGGGAATTAGTTCGTCCACCTCGGGGCATCCGTGAACTCCGCGAATGACATCTTATACTATGTTCCCATCGACCCGAAAACGCGTTTTTTGGATGTTCATTTAACAATAGGCTGTTACCACCGAGTTAAAGTGTTTTCAAATGTCATTAACTTTCAGTTTTGAAGTGGCCGGCAAACAGCTGTTGTTGACAGGAAACAACAGTGTTGAGAAGAAAATAGAATAATAGATTAATAGTAATATAAACATAGATAGACCATGTTTAGGTATATATTTTGGAAACTAATAAGGATCAGAGTTGCCTGGAGATCCCTCGTGCGTGCAAAACCCCTTTAATGGATTATGCGCATCAGAAAATCATGATGGAATCTAAAAATAAACTGCAGTCCACGCTGTAGGCTTCTGTGGTTTATCAACCCACAGACAAATGAACTCAAGAGGTTTCGAACCCCGAAAATGTAGGGCGAAATTTGATGAAACCTCGCAATTTCGTTTGGTGGGAAATGAAATCCACGTACAATCGCCGTTGAGAACCGATGCTATCTCGTTTCCCCAAAGCTCGTGACTCGAAGGAGCTGTGCTCCTACAACTTACTCTACAAATACTTATATTGCCAGTGGTGCTATATCGAGTCGAAAGCTGGACGATAAGCAAAAAACAGTAGAGATAAAGGTGGGTGGTTGGAAGGTGTATGTGAGTGGTGGAGACGACGTACCTGCGACCTCTAAGAGCTGTACCAAGATGTGAATTTAGTCCAGAACTCAAAATCAGTCGACTATACTGGCTCGGCCACATCGATCGAACGAACACCAAGGCTCCAGCAAAGACGAATTTCGAATCCAAACCTTATGGTTCAAGGATTCGAGGAAGACGGAACCTCCGGTATAAAGACCAAACCAACGCGGGCGCAAGACAGCTCGGTCTTGGCAACTGAAAGAAGGGTGAACAGAACCGTCATCGATGGAAGACAGATTGCTCAGACTCAGAACCTCCAAGAGTCGCAGCCCACAGCTCCAGAGGTCCGAAATTTGCAGGCAACCATCAAATCATGGCTGGTGTCAGATAGAGGGGTCGGACGAATTGCAAGAAAAGTTGAGTTCTTATTGAGTATCCGTCAGATGTCACCGCCATAAGGATGAATAAAGATGTGCTCGTCACAGCGAAGATTGAGAAACTTGGTTTACAGGTTATACAGAGAGTTGGAGCAATGAACAATGAATGATAGTTTTGCGTGTCGTCAGTTGCACACACACAACAAGTTTAGGTGCACATAACCTTGGCACATAACCTTGTATGCCAATTCGATGGTCGGAATTGGCATACAACAAAACTAATAACATGCTATTACGTGTTCTCCTAGGTATGTGACCTCCACCGAGTGAACACAGTTTTCGTCACGCTTGTCTTTTGATCGGGACAAGTTCCATATTTCTCTTTCCACCATTATCCTCTTGAGAGGATAATGTTGGAGAGTTGGTTGGATCGTAAGCGTAGATCGTAAGTCTTGGTCGTAAGTTTGATTGTAAGCCTTGGTGCTCTCAGTCGTGTTTTGGAGTCCACTTTGTGAGCTGATGATACGGGTTGTAATAAAGTATTAAATAAGTATTAAAGTTTGAATGTGTGTTTTTATAAATTATTTAGACCACAATCTAAATAAAACTATATTCATAAGCCTCAACCAACAAGCCTTTCCAACTAGCACGATCTCTGGCTAGCTGCCTCCAGTGTCGAATGCCAAGTTGGTTGGGACGCGTGCGTCCTCTCGTCGCATAGGTTCGGAGACGAGGACACTTCGGGCTTAAGCTGAGTTGTCCACACGCTCTACATTGCCCAAATAGCTTACGCGTTGGATCCGTAGTATCCTAGCTGTCACTGTACAGCCCATTCAGTTCGTGGTTGAACCTTCTTCCACAAATACCATTCTTCCACAAATACCATCAACTCAAACAGGACCAACGATTGACCAAGCCTCTTCAAATGCTATGGATTTACAGATCGCCATAGAGAAAATTTGAGAAAGGACTTAAGAAAGTTGATCAGGATGTGGCTTAAGTTTATTTTAAACACGTTTACAAAGTAAGTGCATATGAAAAGCGTGCGTATTCCATTACATATTCCGTAAGGTGGACACCAGCAAACAGTTTTTCTTCAACAAAGGGGAAAATGCAAGTCAGGTGGCTGAAAATGTAGATAATGCTTATAATTCTGATTGACTGTAACACAAAACATGCGCGGTTTTGGTTCAGTCAATACCGTTCCTGTAATTTCAATGTCAGAGATGGGCCACGCAATGGAAAGCCAACTGTCGAAAATGTCGATAAAATTCTGGAAATTGTCGGGTCTGACGTGTCGATATCCAAGAAGCTGAACACAAATCCGCTTGGAACAGTAAGAATCTCGATGTGTGGGTACCACACGCGATAACGCCAAGGACCTCATGGACCGAATTGCTGATGCTGATAACGTCAAGCGAAAATGTTCGTAGCCGAATCGCGGTGTTGGCGCAGCCGGTGCGGAACTTATGTGGGATTGGCAAGGAATCATCTATTATGAGCTGACATCCTTAATGGTCAACAATTGGACCGTCTGAAGGAAACATTCAGAAACGATCAGGTTTGGCTCATAGGAAAGGAATGTGTTCCATCAGGACAACGCCAACGTCAATAGCGACCCGCCAGAAACTCCGGAGTGGGGTTTGGGATGTCCTTATGCATCCACCTTCTAGTCCGGACTTAGCACTATGTGATTACCACCTGCTCCTATTTATAGTGAACGATTTTTCTGGTGAAAAGTTCTCCTCAAGAGAGCCTTGTGGAACAAGAAGCTATTAGTTTTTCGCTAGTAGGGGACGAGGACTTTTACGAAAGGATGACTTACGATACGACTTTGCCATCAAAATGGCAAGCACATATTTGACCTGGTAATGGTAAATACCTTAAATTTCGTACAAAAATAATGGATTTCTTTTGAGTACACTTAATATGCACACACCGGCATAGCTCGGAGCTAGTTTATGCATTAAACAAATATGTAAGCTTATCTACATACAATCCGCCTTATTAACTGGTTACAGCGACCACCTTCAAGTTGGAATACATTTTCAGATCTATCGTACAAATTAGATTGGACCCCTCGCACAAGAGCTAGTGTGACAGACTGTTGGTCAAAATAGGTTGCATATGTAGCACAAGAGCACTCGACAGCAAAACGATAATTCTGAAAAAGCTTATATTGAATATTTCCAAATTATATGTTAATGTTTAACCGGACTAGGTGTCCGAAATAATGGCAGCTTCAAAATTGGCCAAGTAAGTTCTAAAATACATATCTAACATGGTAGATTCGTCAGACTGTAAACAAGCAAAAATATTCCTTGACATAACTGGCCAAAATAATTTGATGGAGAATCCACACGAATGAGGCATACGATTCTGTCGCTCAATAATCATCTCAATTGAAGATCCCTGACATATTCATACAAATTGAATCAATTGATCGGAGAATACACATCCGAGTATACTTCTCCTCCCCAGAATTTATGCCAAAGAAAGTGCAACAAAGGAGACAACCATCCCACTTTCAATATCAACCCTCAATTCATATATGTTATGTGGCAACTCCATAGATAAGCTCTTAAGACTTGAAACAAATACACTATCTACTTATTGTACTTACCTGAAAACAAACAAAAAACCGAGTAAATTAGGATTGGGATAAAATAATTGAAAACACACACTTCGACTGTTATTGGGTTTGCTTATGATCATGTGTGTGTACCTGCGTATGTATGTACGTAGGTGGGCGAAAGAATTGGAAAACCTTCGTTTTTAAGAACTTGAAAAATTGATTTTTCAACAAAGAATGTATGTATGTGCTTGCTGTGAATAGCCACTAACGAATAGTTTTAATCATCCATTTAAAATCACTCAGCACAAATATACTTATACTATTTAAAAATGTGTTTTGGTAATGTGGTGTATGATTCTTTATTTTATCTTCTGAATTCAATACAGGACACCATTGCGGACTTACCTGTACAGTAGTTTGAAAAGAGTCTTTAAGAGATCAACCTTTTAAAAAAGGTTTATTCAATTCACTTAATTGTTATTAAATATCTTCTCGCAAGATTTCTCACACTTTGAAGAAACAATGTTTGATTTGGTTAAATTCGATTCGTTAGAGCCTTGGGACAATTCGACCACTTATCGCGATAAGAATTCTGAAAATTTTCTGAGGACAATCCTCTCTGCTACAACAACAAATAGTGGAACACTTTTCCTGAATCTGCGCAGGAAGGAAAATTGCAAAATTTTCCTATCCAAAGCCAAAGGAGACATAACAACCCACTGTTATTGTTTTTGTTCGTGCTGTCAGTGAGCAAATTGGATTAAAAAAACAAACCAAATGTCAAAATAATATAAGAATATCTCTTTGTCGCTGAGTGCGACATCTATTGAGTGATAGTGATGTTTTGATTGATAGAAATCACCCTCTCCCTCTGAAAGAAGACAAGACAAGACACACAGATGTCCGAAGCTGACCTTTGCCAAATGATGTATAGATAAGGATGCAGTAGCCGGTTAAAAGTTGCGAATATTACTTGCAATCCAAATGACCTTGGCTCATAGATCAGCTGTCCTTGCCATAAAAAAAGCTATCAAAACCAGTCGAAATGCTTTGGGTTCTAATTAGAATTGTTCTGTCTTGGAAGAATTTTACTCAAAAACACAAATCAATATTTTTTTGCACTCCAAAGCGTCCCTGTGTATCATTTGCGTTAAGGACCTATCACCTTCGGTCTAGTCCCAGGTGAACAGTTAAACAACAAATAGAAACCTTGAAATATCATTGATACACGTGAATTTATTTGGAATCTTAAGAGAAATATGGCTAAAGCGTATTTTTCACAATAAAGGCTGTTCCGCTGGCTTAGGCTCGTGCAGTGTTCAATTCAATTACTTTGCAGCCTTGTAACGTGCAGAGACATCTTCCCAATTGATGATCTCGAATATCTTTTCAACATAAGTTGGTCTCACATTCTTATATTGAATATAATATGCATGTTCCCACACATCAATTCCGAGCAATGGAACCAGTCCTGCAGGAAAATTAGAAATCTCAAACAAAACGACATACAATTCAATTCACAGTCACATACCAGTGGTAGCTTCCAAAGGATCCTGATTTGCGCAAGTTGCCAATTGCAATTTGCCGGTTTTCTTGTTGAGACCCAACCAACCCCAACCAGATCCTTGAACTCCAACAGTCATGGTAGACATCTCCTTCTTGAAATTGTCAAAGCTACCGAATTGTTGATCAATGGCTGTCTTCAACTCAGCCGATGGTTTGCTGCTTGATGGACTAAGATTCTTCCAAAAGATTGAGTGATTAATGTGGCCGCCACCGTTGAAGCGTAATGCACCAGCAAGAGAAATAATTTTTGAGACATCATTCTTCGATTGAGCTTCAGCCAATTGTTCCTCTGCGGCATTCAAATTGTTGAGATAGGTCTGATGATGCTTCGTATAGTGGAGCTGGAATGGATTGCAGGAATTCTAACCCAACAGCCACACAAAATGAATCGAAACAACCCACCTCCATGATCTCACGATTGATATTGGGTTCCAATGCATCGAATCCAAATCCCAGAGGTGGCAATGTATGTTTAGCCCTTACGGCTAATCTGAAAACCGATATTCAAAATACAATTCAGTCCATAATTGGAAGTATATGTAATTCATGGTGAAGAAACCAGTTTTATGTAACCGCAAGTTCAAGGTTTCGACCACGAAACAAAGCTCTTACTTAGCTCCACTAGAGACATTTCGCGCCAAGGTAAACATAGTTGAAATGATTTAACTGCAAAAGAGTGTATTACAATTGTTACGAATTATGAAAGGCAATAAATTGATAAAATACTAACTTTGATAATCAAAGCACTGGCAGTTTTTATTGCACCAAATATGTCGGCCGGCTACGAAAAACTGATGTTTCGACCTGTCAAATTGCTGAAAATTATCTGTCAGCAATGCCAACATTGCCAAGTGAAACAGAAATAATTTTGTGCAAAGAACGGGCAATGCTCTTGATGATAAAATTATATCGTGCGAGTTCGGAAACAAACAAAATTACTATTTTATAATGGTCAAAAGAACAATAACCCTGCTTAGAGAACTCAGTTCTCACACTTCTTTAATTCACAAATCAGAGGCATATTTCCTTTTTTTGTCTCAAATAAGATGTCTCTTTCGACATCAACGCCTGCCACAATTTAGATTATACATTTTCTTATTTTTAATTCAGACTTTATTAGAAACCATATAATTTTTTGCATTTAACATTCCAATCGAATCTTTACAGCGTATTTAATTGAACTTACGTACTTAAATCTAATGTCTACAAAAAATCTTAAAACCGATCCCAGTGTACCTACACAGTTATCGGATAGTTGAGAATTTTTGAAAACCAACTGTATTGAACTTCCCAAATGCCTCCAAAGGATACTCCTTGCCTTCCACAGGTGAGTGAATTCGTATTTGTCGCATATGTGTATCCCTGCCATTTTGATGATTGGATATGACTGCTATTTGTATCATAAATGTCCTTATCGCTTTACCATGACCATCCTTAATAGGAACAACAACCCACCCTGCGGACAACAAAAATGTGTTACATGCAAGTACACCAGCGTTAGTACACGAATACAACCTGTAGGCTCAGATAATTCAACAATTTCTAGTTCTTGCAAATCATTGAAATGGGTTCCAGAACGGATTGAAATTCTACTGGGCGTATAGCTTTCGTCTAGCTTATAATCGGTGTATATGTAAATTTGGTTAATACTTGTTTTCTTTTGAAATTGAATATTAACCAGGTGCGGCAGTTGACCATCTGATTGCCAATATGTGTCCATGATATTATCCCTCAACCTTTCAACGCCAAATCCTTCAATGTTTACATAAATAAATTATTTGAATAACTTAAAATGGGATAGCGAATACCCGGCTTACAGGACGATAAGCTCCATACCGCTTGAGACCCCACTTCACGCACGGTACCCAAACGTTCTTCATTTAAAGGGTCTTCATCGCCTCCTGTTTTTCCAACCATATTATTTTTATTTTTTTCTAAAACTACTTATTTTTCAATATCAAAACTATAATTACACCCAAATACACAACAAATTTACGTTTTCCAATTTTTTTCGTTGACAGCTCGTTGGTTCTGTTTGATTCTGTGTTCATAATTGCAGTCAAAAAAGTACAGGGTAACGCCAAATTATTTTCAGTTACTTACCAAGACAATATGGTTTGGCGATGTTCATGAGGTGTTCATAGCATGGAAGTGAAAAATTAAATTAATTAATTTAGCACGTTTTGTGTTTTAGGGACAAAACGTCTGTAAATGAACACGTTGAGTTGCATGATACAGGCGTTTTGGTATCATGATACTACATACATTTAATCTAGATCAAAAACAAATCATAAGCCCCTTTATTCTCTTAGTCATGTCACCTTAAATGTGTCGCTTGTATTCTCTCCGTCACTTTAATTTGTGACTTTTGTCAACCATACGATAAAATTCTCTGAAGTGTGACTAAGGGAAAACACAAGATCGCCGTAAGGGTGACTAAAGTCACATAAAGTGACTAAGATAATATAAATTGGAGAATAGGAATAATTAATAGAATACGATGTGTTTGAGCGCATTTCAAGACATCTGAATTTGCAGGTCATTTTGCCTAGCCGGCATGGTCAATCCCACCGTTTGACCACCACCACATACTGTGTGCTGTGGTGGTACTGTGTGTGTGCTCTGATGGTGATATTATTTTCACGGTCACAACCACCGCTATGGGTTTATCCTTTCGAGGGTTGCTCTGCCGTAGTTGTTGTGCACATCGTCGGGCTCCTTCTGTTTGTTCGGTGACGGCTAGTGTTAGCTGGTGATATGATGTATTGTTCTCTAGCTTCCAGGTGCTTGTTATAAAAAGGATTTCTATGCAAAAAAAAAATTCCTTGCCCTCAGGGTCGATTTTCAGCCGTTTTTCTACATCATCTCCTGACTGCCAAACCGACCCCGTTAGACCTACCGATGACATGTGCGAACGTTTGGTGATGTGTTCTCACGTATATTAATCGAATCCCAGACTTTGGGAATGCGAAGCCTGGCATCTACGTTTTTGCATAAAAATGTTCCTACCCTATACGGGAGTTACTGAACTGACCTCCCATGGACTCCTGGAAGACCACATATCTTCCACGCACCCTCGTTGAAAGCTGCATAACCATTCCCATCCAAATTGGATCCCCCCGCAAGCATTGCCAGACGATTGCACTAACTCCTCAGTTCAATTAGTGACGTCATGAAAAATTTAGAGCCCACTTTTCTCGAAATTCCAAGGACTCCGATCGAATTTTTTGACTGAATTAACTGTTGAACATATCTTCAAACATGCGCTGAACTAACGATCGCTTGATGGCGTAGCAATCGCTTTGTTGTTTTTCTTGCGTCTGTCATTCTCATTTTAAATATGTACGTTGTGAAATACTTTTTCTTTTTCTTAAATCTCATTCTTGTTTTAACCATTCATTGTAAAGGACGAACCTGAATAAATCTTCTATTGAATATCGTTCAACTGCCGTTTCATTGTTGAGCTCTGCACAGGTTATGGGCCCAGACATCATATATTCATAGAAAGTGACTTTTGTATCTTTCCAGAAAAAAAGGAAAAAAAGGTTGAAAAATTGCATTTTGCAGAAGCTGTTGTGTGCTATCATGTCTGCGACATCAAATACAATCAAACCACTTACAAACGACAACTACGACACATGGGTCATGCAGATTGAAGCAGTGATGGCGAAAAATGGTAGTTGGAAATATGCATGTGGTAAAGTATCGAAACCCGAAGGAGAAGATAATTCCAAGAAACTTGAAAAGTGGTTGGAAGAGGATGCAAAGGCAAAATCAGACCTGATCATCGCTATTGATCCAAGTCTACTACGATTGGTCAAAGGACTGGAAACATCAGTGCATGTTTGGGAGCGTCTAAAATCGGAGTTTGCATCGACGGGGCCAGTGAAGAAAGCAACATTACTCAAACGCGTAGCTACTTACCGGATGCAAGAAAACGACGATATACGTGAACATCTGATGGAATTCTTTGATGCTGTTGCACAGTTAAAATGCATGGGCATAGACATTCATGAAGAGCTGTTGTCAATTTTACTTCTCAATGGATTGCCGCCAAGTTTTGAGCTGTTTCGATGTGCAATGGAGTCCCATGACACCTTGCCGTTGCCTGCCGTACTCAGGGAAAAAATATTGGAGAAAACTGAAGCTCAAAACCAAAGAAATCTAGAAAGCAAGACAGAAGCAATGTTCGTTCGTCCAACAAAAAGCAACAAAACCTTCAAATTTAATCGTGGATCATCCAGAAAACAGTACAATGTGCACTCAAGGGACAATCAATTATCTGAGCAGAAGACATTTCATTTCAAGTGCTACAAATGCCACAAACTTGGCCACAAAGCATCTGAATGTCCCGACAAAAGATTACGAGAGCACAGCGGATGGGAATCATCAGCAAGAGCAGAAACTCGAGTCATTGGTGATGCGTTTCACACATCAGAAAAAGGAGAAATAGCCTGGCAAAGTGTATGTGGTGTAAGTGAAGGGCAGTGGTGCTTGGATAGCGGCTGCACATCTCACATGTGCAATGACGTACAGATGTTCGTGAACAAGCCATCAGCTATGAATAAAGCCAAATTATTGTTAGCAAACGATGCGCATGCAAACGTGGATGCTAGAGGTACTGCCGAAATACACGTCACGAATCGAGACACAACAAAAAGGTCAATAAAACTCCATGACACTCTTTTAGTTCAAAACTTACGAACTAATCTCCTTTCTGTTGCTAGAATCACAGACCACGGAAATGAAGTCACATTCAATAGAGACGAGGCAGTAGTACGTGGGAAAGATGGTAAAATTAAACTGATTGCGCACCGTGTCGGTCATTTATACTTTGTTCGCAACGAGATGGAAGAAGCTAATACCGCTTCTGTCAGTGATACAAGTTTGGACATGTGGCATCGTAGACTTGGTCATCTCAACGTAAGTGACTTGTTGAGAATGTATCAAAGGAAATTGGCTACTGGTTTGACGATCAAAAGCAAAAACGAGTCAATAGCATGTGAAGTATGTCTTCGGGGAAAAATGACAACGTTACCATTTCCGAAAAAGTCAAAACGATCCACGAACATTCTGGAAATAGTGCACACGGACATTTGGGGACCATCAAGAACGGCATCATTTAGCAATTGTCGGTACTTCGTCACGTTTATCGATGATAGAAGCCGTTGGTGCGAAGTTTATTTTCTCAGAAATAAGAGCGATGTCTTTAAAAAATTCAAGGAATATAAAGTTCGCGTTGAGACACAGACAGGACGTCGAATAAAATGTTTGATGTCAGATAACGGACGCGAGTACTGCAATCATGAATTCGATGAATATTTGAAAGTAAATGGAATTCGTCGCCGTCTCACTATTCCAAATACGCCACAACAAAACGGAGTTGCGGAACGCAAAAACAGAACCCTTGTCGAAATGGCCCGTTGCTTACTTCTACAGTCTGGACTCGAAAATGTGTTTTGGGCAGAAGCGCTAGCAACATCAAATTACTTAAGAAATAGATGCCCAACAACCAGTCTAAAGGGTCACACACCATTTGAAATTTGGAACAATAAAATACCTGACTTGAGTAACCTAAAAGTTTTTGGATCAAGAACCTTCGTGCTAAATAAAACCCCAGGGAAAGGAAAATTTGAACCCCGATCGAAGGAAGGTGTCTTTGTGGGATACTCGGACGAGTGCAAAGGATATCGTGTATGGATCTTTGAGGATAAGAAAATTGCCATAGCCAGAGACATTCGTGTGTTGGAGAATAAAATGAGTGATGGCAAAAACAGACCAACGTTTACCAATGTCGAAAATCAAGAAGTTGTGGTAGAAGCTACTAATACATCATCGGGATCAAACACGGAGTTCGAGGAATCTGCGCCAGCATCGAATGAAGTACCAAAGCTGAGCACTTTACAATGTATTCCAAGTGAATACTTAAATATACATCGAACCAGATCAAAAACGAGTACTGCTGATGAGAAGCAAACGAGACACGAGTCAGAATCAGATGATAAGAACATTTCCCAAACGGAAAATAGTGATGAGATTTACATGGATGCAGAAGAGGAACAGATTTTACTAGGGGAATCGGCGTACATTGGAGAGGTGTCCTTGGAGGATGCAATGAATAGTGTAGAAGCTGATGATTGGCTTAAGGCTATAGCTGAAGAAGTTCGAGCACTCATTAAAAATGAGACGTGGGAACTCGTCGACAGACCACCCAATAGAGCAGTGGTATCCAGTAAAATTGTTCTTCGTAATAAAATGAAACCGGACGGATCGCTAGATCGTAAAAAGGCTCGCATTGTAGCAAGAGGTTTTTCTCAGTGTCGAGGAGTCGATTTCACGGACACTTTTGCACCTGTAACTCGTCTTGAGTCTATTCGACTTCTTATGGCATTGGCAGTGCGCGAAAATATGGAAGTCCATCAAATGGATGTCGTGGCTGCATACTTAAATGGACACCTGGAAGAAGAGATATTTATGGAACCGCCGGATCACATTCAAAGGGCTTTGCAAATTTTAATTAAAAAGGATCAATGTGAAGGCGATGTAGTAAGAAAAGCAAAACAAATGCTTCAATTATTAAAGAAAGGAAATAAAGTGTGCCGTTTGAACAAAGCACTTTACGGTCTTCGACAAGCTGGTCGCCAGTGGCACAAAAGGCTTGATGCTGTACTAGAGGACCTCGGCTTAAAAGCATCTTCAGGCGATACTTGTTTCTACTACGATTCAAGAAAGGAGCAGTTCACAATTGTTGCTGTATACGTCGACGATATCTTAATAGCTTGCAAAAGCCAACAAAGGTTACGGGAAATAAAGACAGGTCTTGCAAGAACTTTTGAAATTAAAGATCTCGGTTTGGCACGACATTGCTTAGGAGTAGAAATATGTCAAAAAGATGGTGAAATAAAACTGAAGCAGTCGGGGTACATCAAAGAGCTCCTGAAAAAGTTTAAAATGGATGAGTCCAAACCGATGAATACACCGGGCGACTCAAGGAAGAAACTGCCAACAGGAGAATGTCGGCCGGAGAAAAATCAAGAGGAAAAACCATATCGACAACTCATTGGTTCTTTAATGTATCTGACAATAGCTACGAGACCGGACATTTCATTCACTGTGAACCGATTGGCGCAGTTCAATAACAGCTATCGAGATGCTCACTGGTCGGAGGCTAAGCGTATCCTACGATATTTAAAAGGGACACAAAACCATGGACTTGTCTACAAAAGGGACTCTTTGGGACTAAGAGGTTTTTCGGATGCTGACCACGCCAATGATGAAGTTGATCGAATCTCATACACCGGATACGTTTTCATTTTAAGCGGTGCAGCGATTACTTGGCGTTCGCAAAAACAAAGGTCAGTGGCTATTTCAACGACAGAAGCCGAATATGTCGCTTTATCCGAGTCATCCAGAGAAGCTACATATCTGCGCAACTTAATGGTGGAAATTAATCTTCAGAGTTTATCATCTATAAAGCTGGGAACAGATAATCGTGGTGCAAAGCATATAGCTGAAAACGCGGTGTGTCATTCACGAACCAAACATATTGCTACTAGATACCACTTCGTGCGAGATTTGATTAAAAAGAAGCAGCTAACCATAATCTTCACACCAACAGAAGCAATGCCAGCTGATGTTTTCACCAAGCCATTGCCAGGGCCGGCCCATCATAGATGTATGAGGGACATCGGAATGGAAATCTGTTAAGGCGCTCTGTTTGAGGAGGGTATGTTGAACATATCTTCAAACATGCGCTGAACTAACGATCGCTTGATGGCGTAGCAATCGCTTTGTTGTTTTTCTTGCGTCTGTCATTCTCATTTTAAATATGTACGTTGTGAAATACTTTTTCTTTTTCTTAAATCTCATTCTTGTTTTAACCATTCATTGTAAAGGACGAACCTGAATAAATCTTCTATTGAATATCGTTCAACTGCCGTTTCATTGTTGAGCTCTGCACATTAACTTTGATTATCATTCCCCACCCAGGTCCCCGCATTCGGGGAGAAATATAGGCAAAGAAACTCAAATAATCGACTTTGCAAAAATTGGCACATTTCACGAGAAAAAATGCACTAAAACGATGTCGCATTGGGGTCGCACTTTTTTGCTGAAAATAAACATATTTTCGTCGGAGTCAATTTCATGAGTACACAATCTTGTGAAAGAAATTTCTCGAGAACTAGGACGAATACAGAGATGTGGCTTACCCGAAATGAAAGGAAATTGCTGGTTTTTAGGGGAAAAGCCGGAGATGAGGTGTGTGAGGCAAAATCCGTGGTAATCTCTGATTTCGCACTGAAATTGAGGAATTGAAAGAAGTGACGTTATGTGGAACGAATTTTCTGAAACTAAGACGAGCCCAGGGTACCAGGATGAAGAGGAAATTTCATATAGATGTGGATTGAGGTACGGCTTTCTAGTGGGAGTGCCGGGGTTGACAAGTTTAAAGCCAAAAACCAGATATCCTGTTCTGGCCATCATAATGTGATGACTTCGGAGACGTGTGGTTTTGGGAAATGAATATCTCGGAAACTAGAACGAGGCCAGGATTGAGGGTTAGCATGATGAAGAGGAAATTTAATGTAGAAGTAAAGTAAGGGTGGAAAGTTTGGGAGGACGAAACCATGCCCGACGACTGGGATATCAGCCCCAGATGTCCCATCCACAAAAAAGGCGATCCTACCTCTTGCAACAACTATTGCTCAACGTCGCCTATAAGATCTTGTGTCTAAACCCGTTTTGCTTCGCACGGCAAATCGACAATAAACCAAATCTTCACACTAAGGCAAATCCTGGAGAAGACCAGCAAGTTTCAAATCACCTTCTTATCGATCTTAAAGCCGCATACGACAGCATTCATCGCAAGGAGTTATTTGGTGTGATGGCCGAATTCAGGATCCCGGGAAAAACTGATCCGGTTGTGTCGCACTATGCTAACAAATACGCGATGCACCGTAAAGTTCGGCTCAAGGACTTCTGAGCCGTGTGAACCACCGGATTTCAGTAAGGAGATGTTCTGTCGTGTGATTTCTTCAATTTGATACTGAAGAAGATAATGCGGCGGGCAGATGTAAACACGGAAGGCAATATCTTCTATAAGTCAAGTCCACCTGGAATATGCACACGGCAGCGATTGGTCGCGCGTTCCCAATGTGCCAATGGCAGTTGGAGAAGAGGCGCAGCGAGCTGGTCTTAAGGTCAATGAGGATAAAACAAAGTATATGCTGTCGACAAAAAAACGATCCGTCATACACCACCTGGGACAAAATATCATAATCGAACAATCGACAGCTACAATTTCGAGGTAGAAAAGGAGTTTGTCTACCTAGTGGCTAATGTTAACTCCACGAATGGCATCACTATAGAAATCTGACGTAGAACCGCCTTTGGCCACCGGTGTTACTTCGGTTTTGTCAAAACAACTTTCGTCAAAACTCCTGACTCGAAGGACTAAGATCATGCTCTACAAAACTCTTATTCTGCCAGTCCTGCTATATGGAACCGAAAGCTGGACGATAAGCAAAACTGCGGAGCTGATTCTTGGTGCCTGTGAAAGAAAAGGAACACGTAGAATCTTCGTATATATGGTCCCGTCTGCGTGGAAGGCGAATGGAGGAGAAGTCACAACCGCGAACTCTACGAGCAGTACCAGGATATGAATGTGGTCCGGAAGGCAAAGATCTGCACTGGCTCGGCCACATCGAGTGCATGGAAAACGACGGTCCATCTAAGAGGGTCTTCGAATCCGAGCCTCCTGGCTCGAGAAGGAGAGGAAGACCGAATCTCCGGTATAAAGATCAAGTTATCGCGGATGTAAGACAGCTTGGTCTTGATGAATGGAAGCAGCGTGCCCAGGAGAGTCAACAATGGAAAGCAGCTATCGCCCAGGCTCGGACACTGCATGGGTCGCCAGCTTGATAAGTAAGAAAGTAAGTAAGTTGCTCACACTTGAAGTGAGCCTCTGATCATACCAATCCTAAGTTACTTTTTCAGCGTTGCGCTGACCATCGTATCCAATTTTCACGCAATCGACTTTTCAAAAACTTTAAATTGACAATCCTTGACGGTTTGAAGGGGCTTTTCTCCTTCCCACTTTTGATGCAGGCAAGCTTTGACTGCAGTCGCGATGTAATCAAAATCGCAATCATAATTAGAATGTAAATCAAAATTAAAACTCGCGTTACCAATCTGATTCGCGTTTCCATTCGTACTTCGTTCTGACTTGGATTCAGACTCAAATTCATATTCACGTTGGCAGTTCCATTAGCAGTCCCATTCGCTGTTCCATTTCCAAATCAAATTTGCCATCGTTGGTCGTTGACTCGCTCAGTATCGCGTCGGTAGCCCATCCCCTCTGCGGCACAGACTGCAATTAAAGCAGGATATTAAAACCCTGATTCGCTATGACACCTATTTGATGCATCTTCTTCGGCGTCATAGGGGCTTTTTGAGTCTACAATCAACAGAAAGGTTAATCAGTGAAGTCTGGGACATGGAGTTCTTCTTTAGTTCCTACGCCACTCAATTCCTTCAAATATACCATACATGGACCAGAATCTCTGTCTGTCGGATCAACAGACGTTAAAGAGAGAAATTAACAAGCGAACAGCATTCCATTGAAGGTTAGAACCGTTCTAGTTCTTGCATATCCGAATGGTTCGCGGAAAGTGGGGTATCTCTAGCACATTATCCGCACACCTTCCAGGCTACAGTCAACAGTAATCGAAAGCATAAATTCAACAAGTTCCACAAAGCCAATCAAGGAGTATTGAAAGTAGACTGGTGGTTTATTTGCATTCTGTAGTCTCCTGTGGCACTAAGTTGAACTGAGAATATGTCGAGTCTCGGATTCGATTAATACACGTAAAAGAAGTCATCGGTAGGTCTAACAAGCCCGGTTTGGTAGTCAGGAGATGATGAGGAAAAACACCTGAAAATCGACCTCAAAAATCGAATCACAATTCTTATGCGAAAATGTCGATGTCGGGCTACGCATTCCAAAGACTCGGATCCGATATTTGCGCGTGGTGTCAGTATACTCCACATAAGCCGTGTGGTCTCAAAATACAACACATATGCCGTGTGGTCTCAGAAAACTCCACATACGCCGTGTGTTCTCGGAATACTCTACGTACGCCGTGTGGTCTCAGAATACTCCACATACGTCTTGTGGTCTGCGTTCTCTACATACGCCGAGTTGTCTGCGAATATTCCACATACGCCGTGTGGTCTCAGAAAACTCCACATTCGCCGTGTGTTCTCGGAAGACTCTACGTACGCCGTGTGGTCTAAGTATACCCCACACACGACGTGTGGTCTGAGTTTTCTCCACATGCGCTATGTGGTCTCATAATACTCCAGATACGCCATAAGGTCTGCGTTCTCCACATACGCCGAGTGGTCTAAGAATATTTCACATACGCCGTGAGGTATCAGAATACTCCACATACGCCGTAGTTGTGGTCTCAGAATACTCCACAACCGCCGTGTGGTCTCACAATACTCCACATACGCCGTGTGGTCTCAGAATACTCTAGATACACCGTGTGGTCTCAGAATACTCCATATACGCCGTGTGGTCTCAGTATACTCCACAACCGCCGTGTTTACTCAGAATTCTCCACATACGCCTTCTGGTCTGAGTATACTTCACATATGCCGTTTGGCCTGAGTATACTTCACACACGCCGTGTGGCCTGATAATACTCCACAACGCCGTGTGGTCTGAGTTTTCCACATATGCCGAGTTGTCTTAGAATATTCCACATACGCCGTGAGGTCTCAGTATACTCCACATACGCCGTGTGGTCTGAGTATACTCCACAACCGCCGTGTGGTCTCAGAATATTCTACATACGCCGTGTGTTCTCAGAATATTCAACATACGCCGTGAGGTCTCAGTATACTCCATGTACGGCGTGTGGTCTCACAATACTCCACATACGCCGTGTGGTCTCAGAATATTCCACATACGCCGTGTGGTCTCAGAATATTCCACATACGCCTTGTGGTCTGAGTTCTCCACATACGCCGGGTGGTCTCAGAATACACCACAACCGCCGTGTGGTCTCAGAATATTCTACATGCGCCTTGTGGTCTCAGAATATTCCACATACGCCGAGTGGTCTCAGAATACACCACATACGCCTTGTGGTCTGAGTATACCTCACATACGCCGTGTGGCCTGAGTATACTCCACAAGCACCGTGTGGTCTCAGAATACTCCACATACGCCGTGTGGTCTCAGAATACTCCACATACGCCGTGTGGTCTCAGAATACACAACATACGCTTTTTGGTCTGAGTATACCTCACATACGCCGTGTGGCCTGAGTATACTCCACAACCGCCGTGTGGTCTCAGAATATTCTACATGCGCCTTGTGGTCTCAGAATATTCCACATACGCCGAGTGGTCTCAGAATATTCCACATACGCCTTGTGGTCTGAGTTCTCCACATACGCCGGGTGGTCTCAGAATACACCACAACCGCCGTGTGGTCTCAGAATACTCCACATACGCCGTGTGGTCTCAGAATACACAACATACGCTTTTTGGTCTGAGTTCTCCACATTCGCCGTGTGGTCTCAGAATACACCACATACGCCTTGTGGTCTGAGTTCTCCACACCCGCCGGGTGGTCTCAGAATACACCACATACGCCTTGTGGTCTGAGTATACCTCACATACGCCGTGTGGCCTGAGTATACTCCACAAGCACCGTGTGGTCTCAGAATACTCCACATACGCCGTGTGGTCTCAGAATACTCCACATACGCCGTGTGGTCTCAGAATACACAACATACGCTTTTTGGTCTGAGTTCTCCACATACGGCGTGCGTACTCAGAATATTCCACATACGCCGTGTGGTCTCAGAATACTCCACATACGCCTTGTGGTCTGAGTTCTCCACACCCGCCGGGTGGTCTCAGAATACACCACATACGCCTTGTGGTCTGAGTATACCTCACATACGCCGTGTGGCCTGAGTATACTCCACAAGCACCGTGTGGTCTCAGAATATTCCCCATACGCCGTGTGGTCTCAGAATACACCACATACGCCTTGTGGTCTGAGTTCTCCACATACGCCGGGTGGTCTCAGAATACACCACATACGCCTTGTGGTCTGAGTATACCTCACATACGCCGTGTGGCCTGAGTATACTCCACAAGCACCGTGTGGTCTCAGAATATTCCCCATACGCCGTGTGGTCTCAGAATACACCACATACGCCTTGTGGTCTGAGTTCTCCACATACGCCGGGTGGTCTCAGAATACACCACATACGCCTTGTGGTCTGAGTATACCTCACATACGCCGTGTGGCCTGAGTATACTCCACAAGCACCGTGTGGTCTCAGAATATTCCACATACGCCGTGTGTTCTGAGTATACTCCACACCGCCGTGTGGTCTCAGAATATTCTACATACGCCGTGTGCTCTCAGAATGTTCCACATACGCCGAGTGGTCTCAGAATACACCACATACGCTTTTTGGTCTGAGTTCTCCACATTCGCCGAGTGGTCTGAGAATATTCCACATACACCGTGTGGTCTGAGTAGACTCCACAACCGCCGTGTGGTCTCAGAATACACCACATACGCCTTGTGGTCTGAGTATACCTCACATACGCCCTGTGGCCTGAGTATACTCCACAAGCACCGTGTGGTCTCAGAATACTCCACATACGCCGTGTGGTCTCAGAATACTCCACATACGCCTTGTGGTCTGAGTTCTCCACACCCGCCGGGTGGTCTCAGAATACACCACATACGCCTTGTGGTCTGAGTATACCTCACATACGCCGTGTGGCCTGAGTATACTCCACAAGCACCGTGTGGTCTCAGAATATTCCCCATACGCCGTGTGGTCTCAGAATACACCACATACGCCTTGTGGTCTGAGTTCTCCACATACGCCGGGTGGTCTCAGAATACACCACATACGCCTTGTGGTCTGAGTATACCTCACATACGCCGTGTGGCCTGAGTATACTCCACAAGCACCGTGTTGTCTCAGAATATTCCCCATACGCCGTGTGGTCTCAGAATACACCACATACGCCTTGTGGTCTGAGTTCTCCACATACGCCGGGTGGTCTCAGAATACACCACATACGCCTTGTGGTCTGAGTATACCTCACATACGCCGTGTGGCCTGAGTATACTCCACAAGCACCGTGTGGTCTCAGAATATTCCACATACGCCGTGTGTTCTGAGTATACTCCACACCGCCGTGTGGTCTCAGAATATTCTACATTCGCCGTGTGCTCTCAGAATGTTCCACATACGCCGAGTGGTCTCAGAATACACCACATACGCTTTTTGGTCTGAGTTCTCCACATTCGCCGAGTGGTCTGAGAATATTCCACATACACCGTGTGGTCTGAGTAGACTCCACAACCGCCGTGTGGTCTCAGAATATTCCACATACGCCGTGTGTTCTGAGTATACTCCACACCGCCGTGTGGTCTCAGAATATTCTACATACGCCGTGTGGTCTCAGAATACTCCACATACGCCGTGTGGTCTCAGAATACACAACATACGCTTTTTGGTCTGAGTTCTCCACATTCGCCGTGTGGTCTCAGAACACACCACATACGCCTTGTGGTCTGATTCCTCCACATACGCCGAGTGGTCTGAGAATATTCCACATACACCGTGTGGTCTGAGTATACTCCACAACCGCCGTGTGGTCTCAGAATACACCACATACGCCTTGTGGTCCGAGTTCTCCACATACGCCGTGTGGTCTCAGAGTACACCATATACGCCTTGTGGTCTGAGTTCTCCACCAACGCCGTGTGTACTCAGAATATTCCACATACGCATTGTGGTCTGAATATATTTCACATACGTCGTGTGGTCTCAGAATACACCACATACGCCGTGTGGTCTCAAAATATTCCACGTACGCCGTGTGGTCTCAGAATATTCCACATACACCGTGTGGTCTGAGTATACTCCACAACCGCCGTGTGGTCCGAGTTCTCCACATACGCCGTGTGGTCTCAGAATACACCACATACGCCTTGTGGTCCGAGTTCTCCACATACGCCGTGTGGTCTCAGAATACACCACATACGCCTTGTGGTCCGAGTTCTCCACATACGCCGTGTGGTCTCAGAATACACCATATACGCCTTGTGGTCTGAGTTCTCCACCAACGCCGTGTGTACTCAGAATATTCCACATACGCATTGTTGTCTGAATATATTTCACATACGTCGTGTGGTCTCAGAATACACCACATACGCCGTGTGGTCCGAGTTCTCCACATACGCCGTGTGGTCTCAGAATACACCACATACGCCTTGTGGTCCGAGTTCTCCACATACGCCGTGTGGTCTCAGAATACACCATATACGCCTTGTGGTCCGAGTTCTCCACATACGCCGTGTGGTCTCAGAATATTCTACATACGCCGGGTGGTCTAAGAATACACCACATACGCCTTCTGGTCTGAGTATACTCCATAACCGCCGTGTGGTCTCAGAATACTCCACATACGCCGTGTGTACTCAGAATTCTCCACATACGCCGTGTGGTCTGAGTATACTTCACATACGCCGTGGGGTCTCAGAATACTCCACATACGCCGTGTGGTCTCAGAATACACCACATACGCCGTGTGGTCTCAGAATACACCACATACGCCTTGTGGTCTCAGAATACTCTACATACACCTTGTGGTCTCAGAATATTCTACATACGCCGTGTGGTCTCAGAATACACCACATACGCCTTGTGGTCTCAGAATACTCTACATACACCTTGTGGTCTCAGAATACTCTACATACACCGTGTGGTCTCAGAATACTCCACATACGCCGTGTGGTCTCAGAATATTCCACATACGCCGTGAGGTCTCAGTATACTCCACATACGCCGTGTGGTCTCAGAATATTCCACATACGCCGTGTGGTCTCAGAATACACCACATACGCCTTGTGGTCTGAGTTCTCCACATACGCCGAGTGGTCTGAAAATATTCCACAAACGCCGTGTGGTCTAAGCTCTCCACATACGCCGAGTTGTCCGAGAATATTCCACATACGCCGTGTGGTCTGAGTATACTCCACAACCGCCGTGTTGAGCGAATATTCTACATACGCCTTGCGGTCTCAGAATATTCCACATACGCCTTGTGGTCTGAGTATACTTCACATACGCCGTGTGGCCTGAGTATACTCCACAACCGCCGTGTGGTCTCAGAATATTCCACATACCCCGTGTGTACTCTGAATTCTCCACATACGCCTTGTGGTCTCAGAATACTCCACATACGCCGTGTGGTCTCAGAATATTCTACATACGCCGTGAGGTCTCAGAATGCACCACATACACCGTGTGGTCTCAGAATAGTCCACATACGCCTTGTGGTCTCAGAATACTCCACAACCGCCGTGTGGTCTCAGAATATTCCACATACCCCGTGTGTACTCAGAATTCTCCACATACGCCTTGTGGTCTCAGAATACTCCACATACGCCGTGTGGTCTCAGAATATTCTACATACGCCGTGAGGTCTCAGAATGCACCACATACACCGTGTGGTCTCAGAATATTCCACATACGCCGTGTGGTCTCAGAATACTCCACATACGCCTTGTGGTCTGAGTATACTTCACATACGCCGTGTGGCCTGAGTATACTCCACAACCGCCGTGTGGTCTCAGAATATTCCACATACCCCGTGTGTACTCAGAATTCTCCACATACGCCTTGTGGTCTCAGAATACTCCACATACGCCGTGTGGTCTCAGAATATTCTACATACGCCGTGAGGTCTCAGAATGCACCACATACACCGTGTGGTCTCAGAATACTCCACATACGCCGTGTGGTCTCAGAATACACAACATACGCTTTTTGGTCTGAGTTCTCCACATACGCCGTGTGTACTCAGAATTCTCCACAAACGCCTTGTGTTCTGATTATACTTCACATACGCCATGTGGCCTGAGTATACTCCACAACCGCCGTGTGGTCTCAGAATATTCCACATACGCCTTGTGTACTCAGAATTCTCCACATACGCCTTGTGGTCTGAGTATACACCACATACGCCTTCTGGTCTGAGTATACTCCACAACCGCCGTGTGGTCTCAGAATATTCTACATACGCCGTGGGGTCTCAGAATTCTCCACATACGCCTTGTAGTCTGAGTATACTTCACATACGCCATGTGGCCTGAGTATACTCCACAACCGCCGTGTGGTCTCAGAATACTCCACATACGCCGTGTGGTCTCAGAATACACAACATACGCTTTTTGGTCGGAGTTCTCCACATACGCCGTGTGTACTCAGAATTCTCCACAAACGCCTTGTGTTCTGATTATACTTCACATACGCCATGTGGCCTGAGTATACTCCACAACCGCCGTGTGGTCTCAGAATATTCCACATACGCCTTGTGTACTCAGAATTCTCCACATACGCCTTGTGGTCTGAGTATACTTCACATACGCCGTGTGGCCTGAGTATACTCCACAACCGCCGTGTGGTCTCAGAATATTCTACATACGCCGTGGGGTCTCAGAATTCTCCACATACGCCTTGTAGTCTGAGTATACTTCACCTACGACGTGTGGCCGGAGTATTCTCCACAACCGCCGTGTGGTCTCAGTATTCCCCACACACGTCGTGTGGTCTGAGTTTACTTCACATGCACCGTGTGGTCTCTCTCTCTCTCTCTCCACATCGTCCTTTCATAGTAAATTTGGCGCCTTTTGTCAGATCATCCTCAAAATGCCATATCGGCCCTGTTAGACCTACCGATGACTTCTGTGCTCGTTCGGTGATGTGTTCTTACGTATGTTAATCGGATCCGAGACTTTGGCATGCGCCCCGTATAGCAATTTGTTTCTGGACGCAATTTGTTTCACTCACACCTTCACTGCAATCAATATACATCAATACAAATTGAGGATGATGCAAGCATGCCGCATGACAGAAGCCGACGGTTTCTGAGTATCCATCGAACGCCAGTTGAAGTGGAGGAAGACCGACGACTGTTCGATCGCATGGGGGTCTCAGCTCGGGTTAATGAATACCTCGATGGCCAGAGGTGGACGTCTTGTTTTTTGCTTCAAACTAGTCAACCGCCCCACTCCCTCTAGAAAGTCTTACCTTCCTTCACATCTACATGAAATTTTCTCTTCATAATGCTAACCCTCAATCCTGGCCGCATTCTAGTTTCCGAGATATTTGTTTCCCAAAAGAACTCATCTTCGAACTCATTACATTTTTATGGCCAGAAGAGGACATGGCTGGTTTTTGGCTTCAAACTTGTCAACCACGGCACTCTCACTAGGAACCACGGCACTCTCACTCTAAACCTGGGCTTGTCTTAGTTTCAGAGAAATTCGTTCCACAAAACATCACATCTTTCAATTCCTCAATTTCAATGCGAAAACAGAGGTTACCATGGATTTTGCCTGGCAAACCTTATCCCCGGCTTTCCCCCTGAAAACCAGCACCTTACTCCGCATCTACATGAAATTTCCTTTCCATTCTGATACCCCACATCCCTGTATTCGTCCTAGTTCCCGAGAAATTTCTTTCACAAGATTGTGTACTCATGAAATTGACTCCGAAAAAAATATGTTTATTTTCAGCAAAAAAGTGCGACCCCAATGCAATGCCATTTTAGTGCATTATTTTGCGTAAAATGTGTCAATTTTTGATAAGTCGATTTTTTGAGTTTCTGTGCGGATATTTCACCCCGAATGCGTGGGCCTGGGTTGGGAAAGGGTAATCAAAGTTAATTCAGTAAAAAAAATCGATCGGAGTCCTTGGTATTTCGAGAAAAGTGGGCTCTTCATTTTTCATGACGTCATTAATTGAACTGAGGAGTTGGTGCAATTGTCTGGCAATGTTTGCGGCGGGATCCAATTTGAATGGCAATGGTTGTGCAGCTTTCAGCGAGGGTGCGTGGAAGGGATGTGGTCTTCCAGGACTCCATAGGAGGTCAGTTCGAGGGAACGTGAGATATTCAATGTCAACTAATGAGCTGTCGGAATGTGGTGTTTCCATGCATGGTGGATAGGGGATGATGTTCTTTGACAGGTGGGTGGTTTAAGGAGGATGTGAAATTTGTTTCTGGGCACTGTGGATATCAAGATCGTTCTAGGAGATTTCAATGAAACGCTGGGTAAGGAAGGCATCTTTGCCAAAGTCATCGGGAAACACAGCCTGCACGTCATCACATCCGATAACGGACTCAGGTTGGTGGTTGTCACGGGACGTAATCTCTCTGTAGCTAGCACACGGTTCTTACACCTCAACAGCCATAAAGGGACTTGGCGGTCCCCTGATCAAGCAACCGTCAACCAGATTGATCATGTTGCGATCGACGGCTCGCAGCCTTGGTATGAACTCGGATATCAAGAGATCAACGGAGTCGGACGTTTGACGTCGGAAAGCTACAATCGCAACGCTAGGATCTTTGCCGATCGAGTCTCCCGGAATCTCTCCCTAAGTTCGTCGCCGCCTGCGCAAACAATCGAAGAAAATTGGAGGCGTTGTCAAGAAGCCATCCAAGATGCTGCCACTGATGTGCTGGGTTTTACGGCACCACCTAGAAAAAACCTATGGTTTGACAACGAGTACAGGCTGGCACATGCAGCGAAGCTGGAAGCCTACAAAGCAACGCTGCAATGAACAACAGAGCTGTTAGTGAGCTCTACGATCAGAGACGAAGGGACCAGACCCGGCTTCTCAGGAGAAAGAAGAAATAGCACGAGAACAGCGCGATCGAGGAGATGGAGAGGTGTTACGGCATGAACGATGTCCGAAAGTCTTACCAGACGGTGAAACAGTTATACAGTGGATATAAGGTTCGGACAGAAACCTGCCGGGACGAGAATGGACAACTAGTAGTACAGACTGCTAAACGGCTATGATGACACCAACCAAATGTCCCACTCAATATGGACGATGATCGACGAGAAATTCGTACTCCCGATTTAGACGAGGTCAAGATAGCAATATCAAGACTGAAGTCTAACAAAGCTGCCGGTGCGAACGGACTGTCCCTGAAATCTTTAAGGCAGCTGGAGATGATCTGGTTGGGCGCATGCACCAGTTCATATGTAAGATATGGTCGGAGGAAAGCATGCCCGATGAGTGGAATCTCAGTATCGTTTGCCCGATCCACAAGAAATGAGACCCCTTTGAGTGCGCCAACTATAGAGGGATAAGCCTCCTGAACATCGCTTACAAGATCTTCTCTGCCGTTTTGTGTACTCGCCTGAAGCCGTTTATAAATAACCTGATAGGTCCATATCAGTGTGGCTTCGGGCCAGGGAAGTCCACCATCGACCAGATTTTCACACTACGGCAGAACCTTGAAAAGACCCAAGAGATGCAGATTGACACCCACCACCTATTCCTCGATTTCAAGGCCGCATATGACAGCGTGCATAGGTACGAGCTATACAACGCCATGTCTAGTTTTGACATTTCTGCCAAACTCGTCAGGTTGTGCAGGATGACGATGGAGAATTCTCGCTGCTCCATCAAGGTCGTTACCCAACTCACCGAGACCTTCAATGTCAAAAAAGGTTTTATACAAGGCGACGCGCATGTGATTTCTTTAACATGATCCTGGAGATGGTGCAAGACTCACACGCCAACACTAGAGGCACGATCTTCCAGAAGTCCGTACAACTGTTAGCGGATGTTACGCGGATGACATTGACGTTTAGCAGTGAATGAGGGCAAAAAAAAGTATATGCTGTCATCAAGAAAGGACACACAACATCGACGTTTTGGAGAGAGCGTCACAATGGGCAGCTATAACTTCGAGGTAGTCAAGGACTTCGCTACCTCGGCTCCGTAGTAAATAATACAAGCAACATCAGTGCCGAGATCAAACGCAGGGTAACTCTTGCGAACCGCTGTTTCTATGGGCTCAAGAGGCAATTAAGTAGTAGAGCCATCTCTCGAAGGACCAAGCTGACTTTATACAAGACCTTCCTCATCCCACTCCTGCTGTACGGCGCGGAGGCATGGACAATCTCAAAAGCGGATGAGGAAGTCATTGGTCTCTTCGAGGGATAAGCTGTGCGTGCGATCTTTGGTCCTGTTTGCGTTGACGGTTTGTGGAGAAAATTCAACCACGAACTGTACGGGCTGTACAGCGACATGAGTCTAGTCAGACGTCTTCGGATCCAACTCCTAAGATGGCTAGGCCATGTACAGCGTATGGACAACTCAGCTCCGGCCCGAAGAGTCTTCGACTCAACCAACTTGGAGTGCGACACTGGAGACAGCTAGCCAAAGAGGCTTGTTCGTTGAGGCCCAGGTCAACCCCGGACTGTAGCGCCAACTAAAGAAGACAGCTGAATATTTAGTCAAAAACTAAATTTACTAATTAATCCTAAGATTCTGCCTAAATTTTCATTCAGATATATGCATGTACGTTTCATATAGACACTCCTAAAGGTATGCAACGTCATATTATCGCAAATATGTTAGTAGTGTTCACTGTTTGGCATCAAGGAGCATTCAAGTAATGAATTTTTTCTGGAAAGACCAAGCGAGTTTTGCACAAGACCTTAATCATCTCAGTCCTGCTGTGTGGTACATAACTCTCTGGAATGTACGTAGCCAACAAATGTCATAGTAAACATTTAAAAAACAAAATTTAAATAACATTTATTAATTAATAAGTCTTGAGGCACTTATCTACATATCACATCGGATAAAAATCCATGGAACAAATTTCCATTCCGAAGCAGCTTAACACAAAACACATTTCGATTCTTTACGACGTTTTGGGGTTGGTAAGGGAGCAATCTTTTCATATTTCTCGGTGATCTTTGGCCCACTGGAATGCATGTCAACGATTATAGGACGTCTAAATAGCACAGGAGCAGGCTGCTTATATGAATAACTTGATGAAGACGCTGTACTCTGATTTCCGTACAATTTATTTTGATTCTGTAAGGCTGTCAATCTTTTTTCAAATTCCGTCTTTTCTTCACGGAAAGGATCGTAAGCAAACGTATTTACTTTAACGTGTTCCACTGACGTAGGCTGATTTTGATAAAGTGGTTTTACGTTGTTTCGTTTCTCTTCCACATGTCCTTTGTTTTGAACCTTGCAAACATTGATGCTTATATCGGCTGTTTTCTCGTAAAAGTCCTCTCTACGCAAGTCTTTTGGTTTTTCTTCTAAATTTAAGCGCCTTAAATTGTTTTGGATTTTACTCAAATTACTGTTTGTGGAAGCTCCTTTTTGGTAGTTCTCTTTACGCAAACGGTTTCTAATTGTGTGCAAATCTTTATCGATTGTCTCAGCTGCACTGCGATTAACATTGCCACGTACACTCTTATGAATATAACTCCTTTTCTCAGATATGGCAATCGAATCAGTTTTGTTGTTGACATTCTTTAAATCAATTGATGATGTATCCTGTTCCTTCTCTTGCTTTATAATATCTCTGAATGATCCCACTGTAGACTTATTTCGTCGACACTCCGAGATGATATATTTGAAGTCATCACATTGACTCAACGTGTTGGGATTTCCAATCATTATTAAAAGCGATTGGGCACGAGACAGAATCACATTTATTCGCTGAAATAAATGAAAACAAATTTATTGTTCGGTCTTGAATGTGAAATGTATGAAAAAAGAATTACCCTTGGATTGTCTAGAAAACCCAACGTATTCGTAAAGGATCGAACAATGGAAACAATTATAATTGGCTTCTCTTTGCCTTGGAATGTTTCTACGGCACCAACTTCGATCTGAAACCATCGTCGTCGATGGAGCTCTTCTTGTATCCGCATGTATTGTTTCTTATACGGTGATATAATGCCGATATCAGTTTCGGAAATTTTCCGACCCTTCATACCGAAATACATAAGATCCTTAACGTAGTCCAAAACAACTTCAATTTCTCGTTCATTGGATAAACTGTAAATAAAATCAAAACGAAGATGATAACACACTTTTTCAAGGTTAAGTTTGTTCGCCCCTCTTTTAGTTCTTTTCTCACTTCGTATAATTGGGACGAATAATTAAGCCCGAAGTGTCCCAATAAAGCGGAATCCACTGCAATTTATTTTGGATACGTCCCAGTTTGAATGCTAGAGTCGACAAGACAAGCAGTGACGCAAACTCAGGTGCTGAGATGCGGGAGGATCAAATTTCGGAAAGTTGAATAAAAACCCATCCACAAAAAAGGCGATCCTACCTCTTGCAACAACTATAGAGGTATATCCCTGCTCAACGTCGCCTGCAAGATCCCGTTCAGCGTACCCTGTGAACGTCTAAAGCCGTTTTGCACCGCACTAATCGGCCCGCACCAGTGCGGCTTCCGGCCCGGCAAATCAACAAAAGACATCTTCACACTAAACCTTGGAAAAGTTTCATTCATCGCGAGGAGTTATTCGGTGCGATGGCCGAATTCGGGATCCCGGGAAAACTGATTCGGTTGTATCGCACTACGCTAACAAATACGCAATGCAGCGTGCAGTTCGGCTCGAGGAGAAAAAAGAAAGGAGACGCGCTGTGAAAAGAGTGGTTTCTTAAAACTGGTACTGGAGAAAATAGAGCAGCCGGCAGCTGTAAACATGGAAGCCACTATCTTCTACAAGTCAGTCCAACTGTTGGGATATGCAGACGACATCCACAAGGTATATGCTGTCGACAGAAAAAACGATCCGCCACACGCCACCTAGGACAATACATCACAATCGACAGCTACAATTTTGAGGTATTGAAGGAGTTTGTCTTTCTCGGGGCAAAAGTGAACGCCACGAATGACATTTTAGTGGAGATCCGACGTAGAATCACCCTTGGCAACGGTTGTCAAAACAACAGACGTTATAACCCCTGCCTCGAAGGACCAAGATCATGCTCTAAAAAGCTCTTATTTTGCCAGTCCTGATTTATGAAGCCGAAAGCTGGACGATAAGCAAAACTGCGGACATGATTCTTGGTGCCTTGGCAAAAAAAGGAAGACGTAGAATCGTCGGATATATGGCAAAGCAGATTTGAATCGTTTCGGTCTGTTCCTCGTCGCAGCAGCTCCGGCACAGATCGCTGGATTTCGGATTACATTTCGGAAGCATTGTTCCGATGAGGCAATGTCCTGTGATCACTCCGATGAGTATACGGATCGAGTTTCCGGGCTTATGCAGCGGGAGTTAAACACAGTTCAGTTTAGATCACAAAGTTCTGTATTCGTACTGATGTACATGTGCTACTGAGCTAAATAAGCTAAAGCCTGACTACTTGAGAACTATTAACCAAATTCTCTTTTATAACATTACCACTTGAACTACATTCCTCTGAAACAGACAATTCCATAGAAGTGCTTACCTAATCGAACGGCCATTCGGATAGTTACTTCCATACACAGCATGAAAAATGATTGGATAATCTTTATTGGGCGTCTTATACCAGTTTGAACACAAATTGACGGTTTCTGTAAGATAAATACCACAGTAAATTAAATCGATCGAAAGTTTGTAGCGCATTTGTTTTGATCTTACCGTCATTAACCATTGCCTTCAATTTGCATCCATAGTATAAAGTACTAAAAAGTTCAACAATTTTCGAATGTGAACGAAAATTTTGTACTAAACGACTTTGAATTGAACGATCATAATCACCATCGCTACTCACAGAATAACAATCTAGATTTAGTAATCGTTCCATAAGGGATACCCTTAAGCCTAAATCATTCGCAGCGGAAGATTTAAGTACCGGACCAAGTTGCTTATGATCACCGGCTACAATGAGACGAGTTTTCATTGAGAATGTTCCCGTTATACCGACCAAAGACTCTGGTTCGGTTGAGGCAGCACACTCGTCAATGAAAACATGCGTAAAGAAATCATTTCCAATGTCACCGGTCACTAGTTTCCCAACCACAGAGAGAGTGCAAACGACTATTCGGAATTGTTGAATAACATCCACACTTGGATAGAAATGACTGCGATAGAAATTTGAGCATTCAATCAGAATCTCGTCAATGCTATCAAGTCGTTTTTCATTTGATTTAGCGAAAATACGCAGTATATTTGGTTCGCCTGGTTCCAACTTAGTAAGAACTCGGCATAGGCGAATCGCAACTTCATCACAGGCGGCATTTGAACCGGCGGTAATAAGAATTCGCGTGTCGGGCCTTTGTTTCCACAGCTGAAGCACAGCTTCAACAAGGATTGACGTTTTTCCAGTTCCTGAAATGTTCGAATACAGGTGTTTGCATTAATACATAACCCTTGTGGTTGATGATAAAGTTCAAGAATTACCTGGAGGTCCAAAAATGACGTAAGGAGCAAAGGATGACGGCCCATCGACAATATTCTGTACGGCTTGCAACTGTTCCGGGTTCGATTTAACTAATGGATTGAATAGTTCGAATCTGAGCAAAAAGCAAAAACACCTACTGTTAAAGAGAAATCCTTAGGAATGTCGTATTTAAACTTACTTTCTAGTGGACAATTCTTTTTGAAAATTCATTTGCGTCGGATATAGATATTTTTTCAACGCAGTCTTAGTATGAAGTATATCCAATGCTCTGTACTGATAACGTAGTCCCAGGCGTGACGGCTTAAATGTTACGTCGTATGTTTTTTTGTCACATATTGGGGTGTCGTCATATTTAAAGCACACGCTGTTGTAGTATACTCGTTCTATAATCGCACGGTACACCTTGCGTTTCTTACGTCCTTGGTATTCATTAGTGTTTGCCGATTGGATGGTGGATATGCCTTCTTCCGGTGTAACAACCAAAAAAATTTCATCGAGTGGTGAGAGGATGTTTTCCAGAAACACGTCCTTGGGTAGTTTGTTAAGCTAATGTGTAAAAAAGATACATGATGAGCTAATTACATTTAATTTGGGTTAGATTTGATGATTTGTTCAAAATAAAAAAGGAAGTCTATTACACACGTATCATCAACGTGAAACAACTACAAAGTATTTATCTGTGCTTTTTGTTTTACTTCCTAATGGTGTGGCATTACAGATTGGAGTGGAATTAAGACTCAAAAAACAAAGAGCGACCTCTGCCTGGTTGTCTTGAAATGAGCCACCCAAATTCAAGTGCTTGACAAACTCTCCCGAACCCCGCAAAGTTATAAAATATATGCCCATTGAAACTCTATGTCCCAGTCAACGATGGTGTGTGCTCTGTATCAAGGACGGTATAAACCCCTTGGTTATACTCCCATTAACATTTATCACGTTATTAGCTAAACAGACTTGTGGACCCCAGAGTTGGTCTGTAAGTTTTGGAAGAACGGTGTAGAACAAGTCACCTGACAACGCGTCGCCTTCCCTAAGACCTTTTTTTAAAGGTCTCGGTGATATTTTGACCGATCCTGAGGCAGCACGATACTGTGATTCGAATCGTCGGGCATCCGACAATGTTCTATCTGTGGTGTGCATTGTTCCCAGATTTCAGGTTATAGCCCCTCGGCACCATCAGAGAACTAAGCAAATCAAAAATTAACCTATTTACAAAAAAGCATCAGAAAAGCAGAAAGCATCCAACCGATTGAGCATTCGAAGATAATTTCTATAACCAAGGATAGCAGTTTGTATCTTTTTTTTTCTTAATCGGAAGATAGTGTCGACTTTGTACATGGACTGTGGAACTTCTCTTTTCGGATGCCCCTATATAAGGGACACCATTCTTTACGGACAATTAGTCATGGTCCCGGCGTGAAGGTATTGGTGCATTTCAACGCCTTCAGAACGGATAGAGAAGTTTCACTGTATATGGATTGGACAAGTCAAACAACATCACGATTGATAGTTACAATTTCGAGGTAGTAAAGGAGTTTCTTTACATCAGTCCAAACGTGCACAAACGAGATCACAGTGGAGATCTGACGTAGAATCACCCTTAGCAACAGCTGTTACTTCGGTTTGTCAAAACAAAACGGCTCCTGACTTGAAGGACTTTGCAAGTCCTGCTGTATGGAACCGAAAACTCGACTAGCGGCAAAAATGTGAACGTGCCTTAAAAAAAAAATAGTATGGAATGTGAATGCAGACGACACAACCGCGTACTTTACGAACTGTGCCAGGATGTGAATGCAGTCCGGAAGGCAAAAATCCGTCGACTGCACTGCCCGTCACACCGAGCTCTAAGAGGCTCCAGCTAAGAGAGTCTTCGAATTCGAGCATCCTGCTTCGAGAAGAGAAGGAATACCGAGGACCGAATACTCGGTAGTAAAAGTAAAGACCAAATTATCGCGGACGCAAGAGGTTTCAGGCATTAATGATAATGTAGATGTTATCGCATTTCAAATACATACCTTTACTGAATATTCTCGACCAAATCTTTTAAGTTGTGCACCCTTTTGGCTCAGTTGTGAATAACCACTCTGTGCACAGACATCCTCAATTTGATTCAATGTCTTAAGAACGTTATACGAATTTTGTTCACTTAATTTGTTATTAGTGAGGTAATCTCTGCAAGAATTAATAATATTAACTGTCACTTGATGTTTGAAAACGTAAATTTGAATTATTACCGAAGAAATGGAAATAAATCGCAAATGGACTCCTTTGAAAAATTGTGTTCTTTCAATGCTTTTATTGCTTTCAGATCAGAATCGTATTCAGGCAGTTTAAACTTTGACTTCAGAATCCTGGAAAATAATTGACAAACGTAAGAATTAATGCATGAGTCCCAAAATGAAGTTGTTGCTTGTACTTACGACGTGGAAGAAATTCGACAGGAACGTGTATTGAAATAGACTTGAGGAAACTCTTCAGTTCGCTAGAAATATGAGGTAACATTAAATAAGGATATTCAAAAATATCTATAATCTCCTAGATAATTACCAGAAAATGATATTGTTCAACAAATCGGGTAGTCTTACCAGACTTATTCCTGTATACGACGACGATCGGTTGCTCCGCACCAATCGTAAACAAATGCGAGTCAATTAAAAACGAATCAATGCCATCTGACGATAGAAACAACAAGGAATATATGAATTTCGCATTCTGTGAACGAATAAGCAAACTTGTACAAACCTGACGGTATCTCATAGGGGAGGAGGTTCGTTTTGATGTAATGCATCGTATTTGTTTTAATTAGTATGATTTTTTCGATTATTATATCTCTCTTATCCGTTTTCATTGTGAAATAGAAATTATGCGATTTATTCACCAGTCGATAGATCATCTCGAAACTGTTACTGCATCTGTAAAGAAGAAAAGAATAAATTGTATAATTCCTGTGTTTTTTATGTGTTTTGAATGAGAGGGATGAATTTTAGGAAATACAAAGCGTGCAAAAACGGGATAAGTTTAAAGGGGCCAGAAATGACTACAATTATCAGACGTGCGAAATTCTCTTATGAGTAAAACAAAAAGTGCTGAAATGATTAAAGAGTGGACTTTCCTACGCGGATGACATCTATGTATACACCACTAATTATCACAGGTGAGTTGTGTTGGTCAGCACGACCGCACGGCCATAGCAGAGCTCTGCAACTTCCACCCCTCTATAGATTTTGCCAAGTCGACATAAAGCCGGTTTCCAACTAGAGTGGACTGGAAAACCCAATCAAGTACATAGGGTCTAAGCTAGACCACGCCGTAGGCGGATTTCAATATCTCCAATTCTTATCGCCTCACAGATGACTCGATTATCTTCCAGGCTGAAGTACTAGCGGTGAAAACTTCTCAGTACTACCTGCTCTTATGGTGAAGTCGCAGCTATCTGCAGCGACAGCCAAGCAGCGATAAGGGGTATCTCCTCAGTACTCACTCCCTCCGGCAACGCCCCCACAGAGATGGTGGGCCCCTCAATCAACCGCCTCAAATACATCATCTACCAACACTTCCTGTCCTTAGCTAGTAGAAAGTGGACTAGATCATTCAAGTACAAATTCTTATAATAGTATAAAAGTCTAAACGATTTCCAATGGTCATGCGTGTATTCTAGATAGATTTGACATATAACAAGTAGAAAGCTACTACTCCATCCCCACCCGTGACTTCGAAATACCCTTCAATAACCATTTCCCCACAAATGGAGGAGTGGAGCTCATATATACCCATCAATGACTCGATTTCCATCCATGTCTAAACGGACGGGTCGAAGATGGATAAAGTCACGAACGCCGCCAAAATGCTCTCCGAATTGTTAAACATGCACTGCTCTATCAGATTACCTGAGGGTTTTTTAAGCGGAGATTCTTGCGGTCGAAGAGGCTGCCAAACTGATATCATTGTTGGGAATACGACCAGTTGATATTACCTTCCTAATTGAAAGTCATGCGCCCATAACAGCAATGTCGGGTATAGAAATTAAATCCAAGATCATAGGGACATAACAGACAACGAGGTAGCGGATGAACTTGCCAGGAAAGTGGCCGAATCTGACCCATACCAGGCAATCCCTTGGATTTCCCCATCTCTGTCTGACATCAAGAGAAAGGTGGACATTATAATCATGGAGTTATTTCCCCACATGTGAGACCTCTCGTACGTTATGGCCTATGTTTAATAGCGCAAGAACCGATACTCTCCTCCATTGCAGCAGGAAACTGCTGAGGATGGTGGTCGGAGAAATAACCTGCCATAACCATCCGAGATACCACGGACATAAAAAGGGACTTACCCATGACAGCACTTGCTGAGGCTGTGGGGACGAAGAAGAGATTGAGGACACATCCCACTACCTTTGTCAATGGCTCAGTCATTGCAAATTGAGACAGAGAACCCTGGGAGAATTTTTCTTCCATGACCTTCATGATATATCAGATATCCCACTAAAATCTCTTTGCAGACTGGTTGGCTGGAAGGAGGACAATAACCACCAACACCTTGGAGACATGAATTACCAGTACAACACCTACGAGTAGGACGACAGGAAGTTCTCACCCCATGGGCATCACAATGGGTCCAACAGGACCTCAGAGTGGCGCTTCCACACCGCGTCAACCTTAACCTAGTCTTATTTTATGCCTATATAAAATTCGTATAATTTCATATCACAAGGATGCTATTTACCCTTCCACCACTGTATGTGTAATTGAATAAAAAATCTATACAATCTGAATCTAATCTAATATTACTAATCGCTCCGCACTGACACCACGTTAATATCTAGTTTGCACCCATGCGAAGCCGGGGCTGATCGGTCGCTAGTTTATTATAAAATATTAAAAGAAATTCACATCCCGCACGTGTGACAATCTTGAGAAGAAAGTAAGATACGTCGAATAATACCTCTTAAATTATTCGTTAAAGATAGGTAATAATTCAGTTATTTTCTGAGAACTAGCAGCCAGATCATAACCTGTTCGATAGGCGATCAAAGAGAAAACCATAACATTCCTCTCTTTGGCTGAGAACACAAAAAACTTTTAGGAGATCTGAACTCTCAATACAAACATTTCAAATTAATAATTCCGTGACTCATTCAAAACATTTCGGGGATTTTTACGTCACAAGTATATTTTGGGAACTTCCAAAAGAGATGAATAGATTGTATTTTCCATTGTTTTGAAATGTTATCACGCACATGCATGACAGCATGTGAAGTTTGTATCACAATGCATGTTGTTCTGCAGCCTGCGTACGTGACAGGATAGAACCATCTGTTTGAAAATAGAGATATTGAGTATTTAATCAATTAATGAATTTATTTGTACACAACTAGCTGATAATGCATGTGGTGAATCTAAGGAGAAGACTGCTTATGTTTCGTGGCAATCATTTTAAAAGATAATAGAAAGATGTGTCTTATATCTCTGACGCAGTGATGCTGTGCAAACTAGAAAGTCTTTTGTATACCTTAGTATATCCCTGTTTCCTTTGCTGCAGCACTCAGTAAAGGAACTTAGTGCGACCCTTGGAACAGCCAAACACTGAAAACATTGGGTGAATTCAGAAACGCATCACTGCGGCATCGTTGCCGCATCACCTTTGCATCACGTTCATAAACGAAAATTTGGGTATCACTAAAGACATCAGACGTTCATTAAAGGTCGGCCATTCACTACACAAATTAAATTAACCTCACAAATTGCTTAGTTGAATTTTAAAGTTTGAGCAAAAATTAAAATCATCATAACAGTGCAACGAGGCTTATGTGACGACAATATCAAAACTAGGGCAAGAACTCTGTGCGAGATCCATGTTCGTCGATTTTATTGCACTCCTCTCACTCGAATTCTCCATCAACATCAGCATCAGTCACAGTTAACGCATTGATTCATCAGCCAACCACAAAAAACAGGCTTGATGTCGCATGACCATAGACGAACTTGTACGGAACATTGTTTTAGTCTATGCGAGAAGTGCATGATTTTGAGTCCAGAACTAACCAGTATTAGTGTGAAATAACTAGATTCGCGTGGTGGAGGGCATAAGATGAAGTAAGGACAATGATTTTTGAATCCGTACGTGGAATGTCCGGACTCTCAACAGACCACGTACAATCGAACAACTTGCAGAGACCCTGGACCGCTATAAGGAGGACATTACCGCGATCCAAGAATTACGGTGGGAACGGCCGAGCAATAGAAGGATTGAGAACTGTTACAAAGAACGAGTTCAGCTCACATTTGGATGCGGGTTTTGTCTGCGTGCAGACTTAGGCAAGAAGTCCTGAGCTTTAGATGTATAAGCGAACGCTTGGTGACGATCCGCATCAAAGATCAATTCGCCAACATAAGCCTCATATATGCGCACGCCCCCACAGAGGAGAAAGACGACGCAACCATGCTTCTACGGGCTCCTTGACTAAATCTACACGCAATGTCCTAGGTTTGTCGTCAAGATCATTATTGGTGACTTTAACGCAAAGCTGGGCAAGGAGGGCATCTTTGGCGCTGTCGGAGAACATAGCCTATACGACATCACCTCTGATGACGGATTTAGGCTAATCGAATTTGCAGCGGGGCGCAGCCTCAATGTAGCAACCACACGATTCGCACACCTTAACGTCCACAAAGGAACATAGCGGTCTCCACATCTATCCACCGTCAACCAAATTGATCATATAGCGATTGACGCGAGACATTCCAGAAGCTTTTTGGACGTCTGGACCTTCCATGGCGCCAACATGGATTCGGATCACTGTATATTTGTAGCCAAACTCCGAATGAGGATTTCCCGGTCTCCCTATGCCGCCGACATCAAGTGCTGAAGCATTGAGAATGCGGCGAAGATGGGTCTTGCGGTCAATGAAGGAAAGACAAAGAATGTATATGCTGCCTACGAAAAAGGTTCACCAACACCAATATCTTGGACAAAACATTACTATAGACACCTCTATCTTCCAAGTGGTGCAAGACTTTGCCTTCCTAGGCTCCGAAGTTAACGCGTTCACCGACACCACTGCAGAGCTAAAACGAAGGTCAAGCGCTGTGTTTTTGGCCATGGAAGCAATTGAGGAATAAAGCCCTCTCTCGAAGAACTAAGATATGCCTATATAAGACCTTGATAGTCCCAGTCCTGCTGTATGGCGCAGGATACTAACCAAAGCGGAGTCTCGGTCGCTTCGAGAGGAAAGTATTACCTTTTGTCCGGTATGTACTTATGGTGTTAGGAGGATGAGACTGAACGACGAACTGTACGGGCTGTACAGCGACATCGATTTGGTCAAACGAGTTCGAGTCTCTCGTCTCAGATGTCTAGGTCATGTAGAGCGAATGGACACCGATGATCCGGCCCAGAAAGTCTTCGACTCCAAGACCGAGGGACAACGCGGTAAATGTCTTCCACTCCTCCGGTAGCGCACGCTGCTGAAAAAGGACCGCAAAAGCTGAACCTGAAGTAGCTAAGCTGTTGGCTGGGGGAGAAGGAGAATATTCACGAACGGAATACTCTGAGTTAAGTGTGATTCTGTCTCATTTCTGTGTACATAACTATCCTCGTCCTTAAATTTAAACCACAAAAACATAAAATTGAAAGCATCTTGTCGAATTTTGAATGAACATTAAACAATAACAAAATCTTGTGATCACATAATATTTTGTCTCAGATTTGAACCACAAAAAAACTTACCTTATTCCAGGACTTGAGAGAAACTCGAAATCCGATTCGAAACCATGAAACTCAATATGTTCCTCAAAGTCTGATTGGACATTGAAGTTTTTCTGGCATAGGTAACAACCGGAAAGTGTTACGTTAAAATCTGGATCAATAATTTGTTTGAAACCTCCTTTGAAGACAACTGGAAACTCTTCTGCATCCGGTGATATTTCAACAATTTCTTCAATAACTGCATCTAAATGGAATAAATATAAATAAAAGCATGTAGTGTGTTTGAACTGCTAAATGTGCGCAAGGGTAATAGACTCAAACATGTAAAGAAATGTAAAAATAAATATAGGGCACCAACACCTGCTATCAACCAGCAGTCAGCCACTCTAACCTAACCTAGCGGTGGACCCACGGTAATCCCACAAACTTTTTGCAAGACGATGCCGGTTTGTCGAATTTCTCGCTGTATAGAGTATTGCAGAAGATCCTGAGCACTGTAGTTCGGAAATTGTTTAAAGAGAGTCTCTTATAATCTCTAGTGACACAAACTTGGGCTGCCGGTTAAGACGGAGTGAAGGTGAAGTAAAAAGAAATCCATTATTTTTTCAAGAAAGAGGGTCAAGAGGGTCTTTTGAAGCAAGACTCTTTCAGTTTGTCGCCAGTAGACGAAAGACGGATAAAGGCATTTCCATCTAAATGACAACAAATAATCTAGCAAAACAGCTCATATTTGATCTGTACTGGTAAATGCTTTAAATTTCGAGCAAAATAATGGATTTCGTCTTACCACATCCAATATGTAGACACACATTGCACTATCTAAATTTAAACTAAAAGATTTTTTTTTTTCTGAATTAAAATTACCATTGTTTGCCAAGGACCCTGCATCTGATGCTGGACGATTTCCAAGTATATGTGATTCATCGAGTTCCTTTAATTTTGCATTACGATACACAAACAAAGTTCTCAGTTTTATGCAATAATATCCGGACCCTCTTTCAGTGTTGATTAAATAGTTGTGTCTGCGCAGTAGTGTTCCGATCTGAAGTAGAGAAGAAAAAACATATGTAAGCGTATATGCTAGTTAAAAATCAACTCCTCTCCTCATGTACGTAGCCTAGTAGTAGGTTCTCTCATTTAGGTACCTACTATTTCAATAATCTCATCGATTATTAGCTAACTAAACCGACCGCTTTGTCATACGCGCCAACTGGGTCCAAGTTTTGGAGTAATCAATCAATCAATCAATCAAAGCGTGGTATCAGAAATGGGTCAATTTTGGTCTAGGTATGACTGTCTACTGCAGTCCGCTGCTCCAACATAACTTATCGTACACTAGGCTGAGATGTATGGAAGTATGTATGTATGCATTCACTTATTAGTATAAGTATTCTTTTTAAAGCAATACTAATATTAATAGATTTACAGGAAAGATATTATAATTGATTTTATATCAAATTCAATATTATTTGGATACATATATATGCATGGTTATACTTATATTCATTTTTATTTTATAATTCAATTTAGGATGATTTAGGAAAAATTTAACACATTTTCTTCTAAAAGTTCTTATATAAATTTCATTTTTAACTTCAGAAGGCAAGTTATTGAACAGCCCAAGTCCCTTGTAAAAGAGTGTGTTTTTTGCTGCCTCTGTGGCTTGTCGTTAAATCCTTAGATCGTAGTTGTTTATTAGTTCGTATGGTAGTGACTCTGCAATACTTCTTATCCCTGGTGTTGGTGCATTACCATATTTCATTTTATTCACGGCGAGTAAAGTGATTAGTTCTAATCTCCCTTTTATGTCCATCCATTCAAGTTCTTCGAGCATTACTCCTATAGGTGTATATCTGTATCACTTAAGTAATGTTCGCATTGCTCTATTTTGTAGTCTTTGTAATCGTTCCATTTGCCCTTGTGAACTGCATGTATATAATATTGTCGCACAGTATTCAAAATGTGGCTGTATAATAGCTTTAAAAACATTCATTGCTATTAAATAGTCCATTTTTTTTGTGTATTAGCGACAAAAATCCAATCCTACCACCTACCACCCACCACTATACATAATCTATATGCTCCGCATATTTCAAGTTCTTGTCGATAATAACACCTAAGTATTGGATATGATTCACATTTATATTTAGCTTTAATTTGTTCATTTCCAACCAAGTAGTTATCTTTTAATGTCGTTTACTAGTTTACTTCTACATTGGTTGACGTCATTTCCTCCCGAGTACATTAAAGTGTCATCAGAATATAGTACGATCTTACTTTCCTGTATTACTGTAGGCATATCATTTATGTATATCATAAATAGGAGCGCTCCTAGTATCGATCCTTGCGGGACTCCAGTTTCGACCACTATTTCGCCTGATAAATATCCATTGAAGTTCGTCCTTTGATTTGTTTTTGTCAGAAATTGTTTGAACCAGCACAATTCATTGTCTTTTATTCCATAAAGGGACATTTTAACCAGGACAATGTTTCTGTCTATAGTCTCGAAAGTCCTTTTGAAATCCAAAATGAGTGCCGCAATTTTGTTTTTCCTACCAACAGTCTTCCATTCACTAACAGCATGGTTTACAGCTGTTTCACATGAGGGGTTTCTCGGAAGCCTGATTAGTATATATTTAGGATGTTATTTGCTTCTATGTATTCGGTTAGTTGTTTCTTTATAATGCTTTCTAAAATTTTCTCAAATGTTGTCAATGTATTTATTAGTCTAAATTCTTAACACTTGCTGCTATTTTTATTTTTTTCTATTGGGATTACGTCCCAGTAGAGTCCTCCCATGAATGGGGAAACTCTCCAGTTTTTAAGGACTTGTTTATTATTACCAACAATGTCTTTCCAAACTTACTCCAGTTGTCTAGTATCATTTAATGGGCTGATTTTCATGAAGTCCGATTTATTTTTCAGTTTCTTGCTACTTGTTTCAGTTCATCTTCAGTTATTATTTTAAATTCAAATATTGATTGATTGTGTTATGTAAATTGCATGTTTTACATAATTTATTTCATACCTAATTTTGTGTATGTTGTCTACAAAGTATTTATTAAAGTTGTTGGCAATTTGTTGTCTGTCTGTGAGTTGCCTGGTCCCAAAGATATCGAGTTTGTTGATGACGTTGTTGCTGTGAGCCAAGGCCAAATAAGTACGTATGCGTTTGAATTTACTATGGAAGTTGATAAATTCGGGGACTGAACCTAGGACCCCCGACGGAAGGAGTTGGCAACCCATCTACAACAATATCAGTAACAATGCAATAAAATTCGCAGTATTTGTGCAATAAATTACAAAGCTAATCCATTTGAAAATACTTAGATAAGATAATCCTAAAAATACACACATAATATGCAAGTGCTTTCAGAGAAAAAAAATTGTTATCGGAAATCCGGAACCTACACTTATAAATTTATTTGCTTGATTTTATATTCAAATGTAATCTATACAAATAAGATTGTAAACGCTCATTCTTGTTCCTAATCTCAAATCTTTCAAAGTTCATCACGAATTGATTTTGGTTTAGACCCTTTTTTTACTTTGTATACATTTTTTTAAATGCGCATTCTAATCTTTTGGACCCATTGTTTGGCTTGATAAGATATCGATCATTGTCGTTAACTGATGCAGGCATTCGCTGGTCTGCACCTTCGCTACACGGAAAGCGAAACCAGACGAGAACCAATTTTGCAGTCAGGAAAGAAAAACCAATTTATAATTCTACTCCGCCATGTAAGCACACACTCAAAAGTTTGTATGAGTTGAGATGTGAATGAGTGATTGGGCTAGACAAAAAATGGTAAAATTGTATCCATTCTATTCCTGCGTATAGACATAAGTTCCCACTTGCAGCAAAAGAGTTCGATCAAACTGAGACGTAGTAGGAAGTCCCATTTGAATGAACGTAAATGAAAACTACAGTGTAATTTCGATTATTGCTACTAATTTCATTAAAAAAAGGAGCGGCGAGTAGTATTTCATGAACAACCGTCAACGAGACATTCAAATTCGTCGATAGACAAGGGGACAATCAGCTGTGAAGAAGAATTTCTGCACGGAACTATGACTAGACGGTTTTTGATGTCGTAAACAGTTCTCTCCTGCTGTTGCATTGCATAGTAAAGCGCACACACATATCTATATGATTTCAAAGATTTGTTGCGAAAATCGTTAAGTCCATTACATTGGTTGCAAAAGTGTTGCTATAATCGAGACTGCACTGTATATAATCTGAGAAGTAAGTCTGTAGTAGAACCTTGGTAAACTAAGTTAACAAAATTAAGTTATTTTATAACACATTTACAATTATACGTCATCGAATTTCAACAACGAGCGAGTCTAGTTATAATAATAATAAGAAACCAATCCGCGACACACTATCACTTCTGGCGTCTGGTCTCTGAGTTACTTCGACTACTTCTCTAGAAACACTCGCAGATCTGATGACAGTCGACTAAGATTCACGAATGCTTAAATGCACACAAACATGCTCTATCACGCACCGGGACTTCCAACAAGAAACGATCGTCAACCTTGTCCAAAAAAAAACGCTACGTACAAAATGATGAAGCAGATAGATTAATCTAAATTTGAACTTCGTTCAAAATCAAATTGAGAGACTTTCTATCAGCAAAATCATTCATATATCGCTTTTTATTTCCGCAGCAATTGCGATAAGTACATTGAGTGAATTGCATTCCTGCTATATACTTAAAACAATATGATTAATTATTCGAGTGATAAAGAAATTAGTTGCAACAAGAGAGAGAAAATCCGAAGTGATAACGATTGATCATAAAAATTAACTAAAAAGCAATTCTAGCATATAAAAAATGCCTTACTGTGCTGCAAATTGTACATTATCAAAAAAACCGCTTGGGAAAACCCCTCGCTAGGTATGTACAGTAGTGTCTGGGTAGCGTGAACCACTAATTGCGTGAAAACTCCGCTGGAGTGAACACCAATTTTGTTTTATAAAGAGTACTGTGTAACGTGCACAATAGAAACCTCGATAACGTGAACCAAAAAACATGTCCGTTCGTTCGTTTGCTGGGTTGTTAATTTTTGAATACAATTTGAACAGTGCAGACAAGTGTTTATTTACAAAAATGTCTTTTAAAAAACCCAAATCTTATTTTATATTATTAAAGTGGGTTGAGTTTTTCTTGGCAGTATGGTGTAGCCAAATCCACAATTTCAGCGAGAATAAAAAATAAGAGGATAATCTCAAAACCAGTGACCACTAACCAAATATGTTTGTTGAAAAGTAAAACCTTAAAACAAAGCGAGTATCCTCATATGGAACGAGCGGTATATAAATGGTTTTTGAAATAGCGTGGTAATAATCTACCAGTTGGCTGAGAAATGCTCAAGAAATAAGTGAAACTACTGTATACTCAACTAAAGGAATAACAAACGGCCTTTAATACCACTCCTGGTTGGCTAAGTGGGTTCAAGCCACGTTATGAAGTTCGGCTTTTAAAAAACCTGTGGGGAAAAACTTACATCCGATCGTGCCTTAGTCGAATCGTTTAAAAATAATTCACGAGCTTCAGCTTCAAACAAATTTACGACGCCGATGAGTTGGGTTTGTTTTGGATGATGTTGCCTAAAAAATCATGTTGCCGGTGGTGAAAAAACGACTCCAGGCCGGAAAGCAGGACAAAAGGCCAGGATTACGTGCTTAGAGTGTAGAAATGCTACTGGACTTCACAAAGAAAGATCACTGATTATTAGCAAGACAAAACAACCTCGTTGAATTCTCGGAAGAATCAGTCTATCAACGATGATAGCGGCTAAGACTATTCCAATGTTTGATAGAGCATTGGATGAAGCTTATATCATTACATACTTTTTTGAGAAAAGTAGAAGAAAAAGCTGTGCAGAAAGTATTGTAAAATAACAAAACAAAAAAAAAACAAAGGAACAGACAGAGAAACTGAAAGCAGTAGATTTTTTAAATGGAAATTAAATCTTAATAAATATCAATAAAACTACTGTCCAAGTGTATTTTTTGGGTAACACGAGTAAACACGATTGGGTAACGGTGAACAATCTTGTTTGCTTGAACGGCCTGTGCAATAATTAGTTATTAGTGTTATCCAGACAGCACTGTATATAGTCTACAAATTCATTTTTTTGCTAGACGTTTGCAAAAATGAGATGTATATGTGTGAATGAGCTTTCTGTGAGCCGAGCTTTCTTAGGACAATCTGCAGAACTCATTCAATTTTACAGTTGTGAGCAGAGAAAGAGGCACTGAGATTGCAACCGAGTCCATGGTTCTTCAATCCAATCAACAAAACAAACGTGGTGAATTTCTATAAATATCATCTTGATTAGATTAACCATTATTTTGTACACTATATTTGTTTACAAATAAATCACTCTTTACAAACAAGTCGCACCGTATCTTATAAGAACTAATACTTTTAGTTCAACCGGTTCTAAAACACGCTACATAGAGTGATGGACAAAAGTGACAAAAGCGAAACATTTTGTAAAACAATGGCAAGATTTTTGGAACATTATATTAACATATACATTACATTATATGGTGGATAAACTATTAAAGTATACCCCTGCTAAGGACAATGTAGAAGAGGAAGACTTCGCCGCGATGGCGTAACCAGCTGGAATAAGACCTTAATCAGCTGGGTGTACGAAAATGGAGGCGCATATCCCAAGACCGTGCTAGATGTAGCGGCATGTTAACTGAGGCAAATGTCCAGACCGGACTGAAGCTACAGCCAAACAAGATGCTATGACGTTTAATGTATTTTGATTGAGAGCTAAGGTTGTTTTCATATAAACGTTAAACTAACAAAGGAGTGCCTTAGACATGTTCATTAACGCAGAATTAAGACTAGACTTACTTAGGTGAACTGCAGTAGGTACCTAATTTTCACAACGGCGGTATGTCATCAATATCGGGCAGATTGGCAGTTCATATTTTTCGACTGCAGAAGAACCGCCATTGGAAGAGAACATTTTTACCTGGTGGACATTATAAAGACATTCTGCAGTGAGTTTCAAAACACAAGAGAAAAGAAATGCGATTTTATGAAAAAAAAACCCATAATAAAGGAAAACCCATAAAGGATTAGATCAGACAGGTAGCTTATGTTTTCAAAATACATAATGTAAAACTAATTTACACCGTGTGACTACTTTTGCACATCACTTTTATGTATGTATGCATATTAGGTAAGCGTATATACATACTGTCTTCGTTGGGTATGAAAAGTTTTTGCTTGATATTTTTTCCAGGAATTACACCCTTTCAGTGAGATTAGCAAGTCGTTACGTGTGACAAATATTTACACGTTCACCTATGTAAGTACAGCTACAGGAACTGGACGCCCAGCTTCCATCGCACAATCACTCGTGCTGTTTTTACCTAGAATAAGCTCACTGTTTTAGACACTTTTTCTAGACAGTTGTTCGTTGTGTCACGAACTGAACCCAGAGATGCAGCGTACCCTCATTGTACACGAGTGTTCTATACAGGCACATTTCGAAATCAGGCATTTTCTTCGGAACTCTGCTAGCATGTAATAACAAAATTCTTCCACAACAGTTTAAAACCGTTTCTTTTGAAAATAATATTCCAGTAAAAATCCGCGCGTAACCAGAAAATAAAAGCAGTTTCGAGTTTTCTCAGAATATTTCGTCACAGAAAAATGGTCCGGAACACTGTCCTGTGCACTAATCCTTAAAAATGTTTCACTTACTTCTTTATTGCTGAAAAATCCTTTATGTTGTTGCACCTTGTCAAATGCATAGAATTCCTTTCGCACTATCGACTTTTGAATTTGACCATCTCTGGCGATCAGACAATCATGGTACATTTTTAAAACGAATTCCGTCACAATGGATTTTTCTACAAAAAAAAAAAAACACAACACAAAGAATATTAAATCAAAATACAACACTTCGAAAACGTGAAACACTTGAACTTTACCTAATGAAAACATAGCAGTATTAGCATCTTCTTTAGCATTCTTCGATGTACAACTGGAAGTTGAGGAAATTGTGGATGATCTGCTCCGCATTTTGATGAGTAATTATTTATGTGGTATTATTGATAATCTTTTCGGCAAAACAAAAAAAAAAAAACTGAATTGGATTGGACCGCACAAGTTTCTCACTTAACACAAATATGTTATACAAATTTTAACTACTACAAAGGAAATTAATTTTACGAATAACATGAAATGCAGAGTTATCTTGTTAACGGAAATTGCAAAGTAAATCTACTTCACCGCAGTCAATGCTAAACGTACCCAACTCAACAGACTAGCTGCCTTAGTACGACTGCTAGAGCGATTTGAAGCACATCAGCTTTTGTTGACGAGAAATATTTTGCTATTTTAAGAGAAATAATTATATGTATATATGAAAAAACCCCATTGCAGAAATTATAAAATAGTATTTGGTATATCCCCTGCATTTGTTTCTCTCTATTTGTTTTGCTTCCTTGTCCACCATGTGAGCAGTGTCAGCCTGTTGCTTTGTTTTGTGTAAAATCGCATCTACCTGACCTCCATACTCTTACTCTCACTCCCACCAATCATAGATTTTTAAAAGAGACATAAAGAGAAGAGTGTTTATTTGACTCCCTTAAATTATTGAATTTATGAACACAAGTACTTCTCAATTTGACATTGAATGCTGAAGATTAAAACTATGAAGAAAATTGTGCCCACATAGTGTGGATGAATTTCAAAACTTGAACAATAAAATAAATAACTTTTAATTTGTTGGAATATGACGAGACTTGTCCAGGATGGCGTAATACTACGTTTCCACAGAACCGAAATCGAGTGAATTTGGATGAATTCTCACTGAAACCGCTTCCACCGAGTTGACATGATTTCACATGACATTAGCTCTCAATTTTCAAATCATTAGCTCTTAATATATACATCCCCGCCAAAACAAATATCCCTCACTGTAAATTTGTACATAGTGTGACAACGCAGGCAAATAGAGAGAGATAGAATGAGAAAATGAACACCAACATGATCAGAATGTACTGAAAATCACGCGATGGGCATGTTGGGCTTGACAACCTCTGAGAGGCACTTGAACTCGAGAAGGACTTAACTAGATTTCTATGAAATCGGTTAATTTCAAAAGCCAGATATTGTATCGCCAAATCTAGTAGATTAGGTGAAATTTAATGAAATAACTTGATTTCGTTCGGTGGAAACGTGGTACACAAAATTAAAGCGACTAATACTGTCGTTTCGAACGAAGTCCTTCACTTCGTCGAAGTTATAGCTGCCTATGGTGACGTTCTGGCCGAGTCGTCGATAATGTGCGACGATGATGTTTATCGATGATAGCATATACTTCGTTTTGCCCTCCATTCACCGCTAGACCCATTTTAGCCACATTTTTTGACATTGAAGGTCTTGGTGAGTTCGGTTGTTGCCTGCTGGATTTCTGTCTGGGAAGATCTGAGAATAACTAAGTCATCTGCAAAAAAAGATGACTTACCATCAACTCTCATGTTGTGGCTGTTTTGCAATGTCAATATATATATATATAATGTTACAGAGAAAAAAGACTTAACCCTCTATAGCATAGCGTAGACTACAAGCAACATACCTTTCGAAATTCTTCCAAATCCATAAACGCTATTTTAGAACGTAATCAACCAAAGTAGCCCGTGGTCTACTGTTATAGTTACCGAACTAATATAAAATATGATGACTACACATAACGTCCACTTGTGAACTCTTTGAAGGAAGCTTACAGCAACTTCCCAATGGAAGAACACTTTTGTGTGGACGAGCAAATGTGCTCAACTAAGGCTCGCAACACGTTGAAGAGGTACAATCGCAATAAACCCCACAAATGGGGCTATAAGGTGTTCGTGTTGAGTGATGTAACTGGTTTCGCCAATGAGGCGGAGACCGAAAATGGCCAGGATAATGTCGTCTTAGATGGAGAGCCAAATTAAGGTGCTTCATCTAACTTTGTCATGAGACTAGCTCATATGATACCAGAATTGTAGGCTTTACTTTGATAACTATTTTACTTCTCATCTTTCTTGCGTTGACCTTTTAGGCAGCATCATGGGCATTTATAAATCATAAAATACTTTTGCGAAGCAAATGTTCGCCCATGGGTTTATTTTACAATTACATAGATCTCTCAATGCCCAATTCATGGATTCTGTACAAAAGTGTCACTAAATATAAAATAATTCAATCAAACCGCTTATCACGTACAGACTTTCGCCTAGATGTTGCGGTGACTCTTTGCAAAATGGGTATAAGACCTAGTTTATCTAATCGACGGTCACAAATTTCGAGTAAAAAAGCACAAAGGACCTGCTCAACATGTGCCTCCAAAAGCAGCACGTCATGGCGAGATTCGACACTGGCCACAATGGTCTGATAAATAAATCAGATCCAAGTTTTGAGAAGTGTGACGGATTTTCCCATAATGCCTGTGAAACTTTCATCTATCGCAACAAGGGTAACCGTACAATACATTTTAATCTCTTACCTCAGTGTTGCCTATAGGCAACAATCCCTATTTTACTCATATCCTTATTAAGTATTGAATATATAAAAAATTAGAAAAATACGTATATATGTTTATTTGTTCTTATTTTGAATCCAAAAATGAAATAATTTCTAGTTCATGAGTGATAGAGGGTTAAAAGGTAGTTCTGTGATTGATTGAATCAGTTTGTTCACTCAGCAAATAGAAAATTCGTTATATTTTATAGATTTTCTTCCAAAAATAGACTTTTTTCTTAGTAGCAGTTTTTTATTAATTTCATACAATTTTTTGTTTACAAATGCAAATACAATGCTGATTATGGTTTGGCCACCACCAGATTGGTAATTTGTGCAGTCAAATTAAAAGTACAGTGGACTCCCGCTTAGTAGAATTGTGAAGGGATACCATAATTTGTTCGAGTTAGAGGGATGTTTTTGTACGGAAAATTGATCCAAATGTATGTAAAATAGGTCTAAACAAAGTTCAAGTTAGTGAGAGTTTCGACTTATGGAGAGTTCGACTTAGGGAAGGTTATGTTAAGTTAGGTTTGGATGATTGCCAGCATTGTAGAAGTTGTGGCCAACTTAACTCCTGGTTGAATCCTTTGTGCTAACACTATCCGATCCAATCCACCGGCTCCTTTTAAAAGGGACTAAATTAGGGAAAATTAAATAAAACCTAGACACTACCTAATGGTATTCTAGTTGCCTGCTTTGCCTTAGGGAAAGTCTACTGTGTATAATGAATTACTAAAGACTTATGTAAGTTCTGCAGAATGTTTGCATTCAAAAATCGCCTTCTAAAATACAAGTTCTGTAACGCATGACAGTTGAAGTGTAGTTGTATAAAACCACTCACTAGGGAGGTGGGAGTCAAGTTGCTAAATGCAAACTGATGAAATAGCTTTTTTATCTGCTGCTAGTTGACATACAAAATGTTTTTTTCAAACTTAGGTTAGATGTAATTAACACCTAAATATTTATACTCTTTCACTATTTCAACGTTTTCACGCCGATATGACTTTTCGCTGCGAGAGTATCTTCCACCGCCATTTCTAAAAATCATCACCTTTGATTTCAATAAAAACACCGACAAATTCCATTGGTTGCAATAGATTTGAAGACGGTTCATCACAGGCTGCTTCTGCCATAAAGCCGAAAACGCAATCCAGGCGGCTGAAAATGTGAATGTTTGTGGTAATAGTGGTTCTTTCAATTCTTTTTCGGTAACTTCAATGTCAAAGATGCACCACGCTCTGGAGGTTGTCAAAAATGCCAATAATATATAATATAATATGGGTGGCGCTACAGCCCGTAGAGGGCCAGGGCCTGCTTCTCAGCAACCACTCGTGTTGTGCGTACTATTGTTATCTCACGTGGAAGGGACCTACAGTTTAATACCGACTCCGAACGGCGTAGTTGAGAAGCTTTTTCTAGACGGGAAATACTCTTTGAACATTGTCAGTGACTCGAAAGAGGTGGAGCCGTGAAATATGAAAGCTGGTAAATTCGGGTATCGAACCTGGCACCCTCTGCGTAGGAGTCGACGCACTAACCCACTACGCCACGACGACCCACAAATGCCAATACCATCATGTTAAACGTCTAGTCGGACCGTCGTGTGTAAGCACTGTTTCCATTGCCCAGGAGCTAAACATTGCACAAAAAGCCATTTCAACAAGGGTTGAAAAGAAGGACGATGTATGAGTACCACACGCCGACTGGATGGAGCAGTTGGGTAAGTGCCTGCTCTTCACTAGAGAGATCTCCCGTTCGAATGGCAGTGATAGCAAAGTCAAAATGCCTTTACCGGGTTTTCAAATCTGGCCCAGTCACCATTTGCCGTTGGGTTCAACGACACTATCACTGGAGTGGTCGTTCAGTGGTAGTATAGCCTGACCGGGGGTTGCTAGCTGGCTGTACAATAGACACAGTCGTTATGTCTGAGTGCTCCAGTATGGTTTTTAGCAATCTCTGACAAAAAAAAAAAACATATAATGGATACCACACGAGTTAACGCCAAAGAACTACAGGCACCGAATCACTGCTGATTCGCAACAATACCAACCCATTTTTGAAGCCGATGGTGACTGGTGACGAACAGGGAATCACTTACGACAACGTCAAGCGATAAACAGTCGTGGTTGAATAGCGGTGAGTCGACTGAGAGGGTGGCCAAGCCAGTATTGACGACCAGGAAGGTATTACTGTGTGTTTGGTGGGATCGGCAGGGAATCATCTACTATCAGCTGATCCTACGTTTTGTCACCAATTGGACCGTCTGAAGGAATTACTAGCAAGGAAGTGGCCAGGAGTTGAATTGTGTTCCATCATGACAACGCCAGGCAACACACATAGAAAACGACTCGCCAAAAACTCCGGGAGCTTGGGAAGTCCTCTTGCGTCCACCTTATAGTCCAGAACTAGTTCTTACTGAGTGCCTCATGTTCCTACCCATGGCGAACGGTGAAAATTTGGTGAAATATTCGCTTCAATTTGGTGGGTTAGTGAGTCGACTCCTAGACAGAGGGTGCCAGGTTCGATACCCGAATTTACCATCTTTCTTAATTCACGGCTCCACCTCTTTCGAGTCACTGACAATGCTCAAAGAGTACTCTTGTCTAGAAAAAGCTTTTCAACTTCGCCGTTCGGAGTCGGCATTTAACAGTAGGTCCCTTCCACTCGTGAAGGAATAAATAGCACGCACAACACGTGTGGTTGCTGAGAAGCTAGGCTCAGGTCCGCCTCGGAATGTAGCCCCACCCATATTATTATATTATTATATTATTCGCTTCAAGAGAGGCTTTTGAAACAAGACTCTTTCAGTTTTTTGGCAGTAAGCCATGTTAAGGCATTTACCATCCAAATGGCAACAAATCATCCAAAAAAACGACACATATTTTTACCATGGTAAATACAACCATAAATTTCGTGCAAAAATAATGGATTTATTTTTGCTACGCCATATAAATGTTTATTTGGTATTGGTATATTTTACATACCACATACCACGACACATTGTACACTCACAGTTTCAATGTTTTTCTATCCTATTTTCCGGATCAGCAAAATACTCGCGACCGCGATAATACAGCTATTTTATCGGTCAGCTGGTTGCCAGTAAGAGTTTAAGTAGCCGCTTTCAAGCAGGAGTTTTACATTTCAAAAATTATGATAACTAAATAAATAAATAAAGACACTAGTATCCATAAGTGTAGGCATCAGAATAACTTCAATTGGCTGTCCAGCAGGGATCAATATTTGCGCAGTAATTTGAGAGTTTATATTCTTATTTATTTATTCACATGCATAATCGCATAAATACATCAAGATATATTTGCAATTGTTGGACAAGCAAAGTGCCAAACAGGGTGACACAACCAAATGATCCGCAGTAAATTGATGTGATTAAACGAATATATGGCCAGGGCCTTGCTTCTACAATAATCACTCGTGTCGTGCGTGCTATTGTTCTCTCTTTCCTATACAGTTATTACTCTTTGAGCATTGTCAGTGACTCGAGAGAGGTGGGGCCCTGAAAATGATTTCTGGTCGTACCGTGAATCGAACCCAGGCAGTGAGGTTCAGTTGCGTAGGGGTTGACGCCACGCCCTCCACAAAAAAAAAAAGAAGATATTTTTATAGACAGAAAATTGCATTACCATTTCTGGGCGTTTCCACCAAGTTGAAAATCGTTTTACTGTGTAACGAGAAGATCAAGTACAGCAGCTGTACAAAATTAATCTTCTGTCTTTATTAGTTATCATAACAGGTCTGTTCCCGTACTTTCTGCACCAAATTGTGAAGACTGTAATTTATTAAGGAGTGGGGGAAAAATCTCTCAGAGAGAGGCACAATCTCAATAATTATGTCATTTATGAAATGTCAAATTTGATATGTAACATTTGTTTGAATTAAATTAAACCTGTGAGTTCTGGAGTTTTGTGAAAATAATGGATAATTAAAAAAATACTGTTAAAAGGTTATTTTTGGACATGATAACTGACGAAGACGACGTGATGGAACTAATTATTAATGAACCGGACATTGAAGAAACGTTGTTGCTCGCGGTTGTGCCTTCATCTTATTCAAAAATAACGTGATTGAAGGATTATTTAGAAACGACTGTTCCACTCTACTCTGAAAATTGTAGCACTGAAATTCATAGCACATTTCCGTGTTAAAAGATCTCTAATTGAAAGCGTTTCGGAAAAGTTTTAAGCATCGCAATTTTATGCTGATCTACGGCCCGATAAAAAAGCACCCTGCAGTTTCCCTAAGGTTCGCTGAGCATGAAGCATGTAGCTTCAGAGATTTAGCTGACCGTTTTGATCTTTCATTATCATCTGATTCACGTATCATCGATCGGTACATAATGTTAAACGGCGGTATATAATGTTAAAACGACATATCGCCATGATACGAATAAACAATGGCTGATATTTTATTATTATTATTATTATTTTTTTTTTTTTTGACACAACAAAAGACACGGTAAACTGTTTGTTTGAAGTTACATTTTATTCGGATCGCATTGTAAGTCAGAAAAGAAAAATCGGGTAGGTATAGATTTTAGATTGGAAGATGGATATTAAAATAAAGACCTCGCCGAAGGTCGGTATTCCGCTACACACTCTACTGTATCCACAATTTTTAAAGAATAAGGACAAAGTGCCTTGACATCATTTACAATGACCAAATTCGTCAATCGCTTGAAGATCGTTATAACCAATTTTCATTGTAATTATTTATCCAGAAATCAGTCCATTGCAATGCCATCCAACTTTTTACGAACATTGTAGAATCTAGAATAATCAAGAAAGCAAAAATTAACGCTCACGCATCATGTTTAATAGTTCTGTTTATTTAAACAGTTTTGTTTCTTTCAACAGATCTGTTTATTAGAACATGACTGTTCCACTGATTGAAACAGAACTGTAGCTATTTGGAGCGATCTTCAATCCAACAGAACTGCAGCTTCTTACAGTGATGTTAAACCGAAGAGACCTGTTGTTAAAGCAGTTCTGTAATTCTAGTTCAACAGAATGCTCTAACTGAACAGAACAATTCATAACATTAAGTTGTGAATCGTTTTGTGCATGATACAGTCTGAAAGTTGCCACTCAAAAATGATGCAAAATGTACTGTAAACAGTTAAAAATCTTCTTTTTTTTGAACGACAGACGAGAATCGCAAATAAACTTTTCATACGATTTGGTGTTTTAGTAATAAGTGATTCATTTAGAATTGTTTTTCGGCAGGCTTTTTCTTGACAGATCACGCATAACTGTCATCATGGTGTCATGTTATCATGTGACGAATCATCATGGAATAAAACTCACACCTCAATAACGTCTCCAAATTAGTCAGCAGCGTCTGAAAATCAGTCTTCTGTAGAAAATGTATGAAAATGGATATGGTGTGCATCACCATGCCCCCGAGTCAATTATTGTCTTTAGTAAAGGCTGTTACCACCCTTCTGGACTGCCATGAAGGGTGGTAAAAGAACGGGGAACCGCGTGCACATCGAGAATGTTCGAGCATCAAGAACGCTGTCAGGACACTGAGAATGAACCGTTAAATGGAAAAGTGCAACCGAACCGTCTATCACATATATGCACGAGGGAAAGGGGAGATAACTGCAAATCACCTCCTGGCAGTTCAAAACGCTGTCCGGCGAGCCAACACAAGCTTTTTTTCACCTATACGCCGAGGAGTACAAGAGTGATTGCAATTAGCACGAGGGTGTGGCGTAGTCTTGAACGCAAATGGCTGAAACTAGGGAAGCTTAGTATCTCAAGTATTAAAACAACTCGATGAGCAAGCGAGAATCGATTTTCTAGCAAAAGCGGATTGTTCTTTGCATCGCAGTATATACAGCCGGCTAAACTATATCCTGGGGAGTAGAACGTACTTTCAAGACACCAATAGAATCCAGCAAATTTTGGTCATGTTAAAGCTTCGAAGCGAACTTCTCAAACTCAACTTTGTATATAGAAATATCTTTATATACTTTGCAGCATGTGCAATTCGGAAGAAATGGAAGACACTATACATTTTATAGGCAAGTGTCCGATACTAAAGGAAACTAGGCGATCTTGGCAGGGACTACTTATCGGATCAAAAAATTGTATCTCATTGTAACGAAATGGAAGTCACTAAATTGTATCAATACTGCAAAGAAACTTTGATATGCAGAACAAATATTATAACGGAGAACTTTTGAAATTTTTTTTAATTATCAGACATTAGAATTTACGTGGAAATGATGATATCCGTCAAATGGGTGCCGGCAATGTTGGTACACACTTCTAGTTTTTTCGCATTTTTGATGACTTTTCCCAAGATTTCCGGTGACTGAATGACCAGTCTGGTGGCGGCAACGCTCTGCATGGTCTGATGTGGGTCCAATCTGTTCGAGTCGTAAGCACAGCAAAACGCCAGAATTTTTGACCATTTGGGTCGACACGATTAGGAAATCGACGTCGGAATTTACGCACCACCACAATTACTCTACGCTCTTGCCAATTATAGCGCTCCATTACTTGTCTAGTTCACAAATGTCAAATATAATTGACGTACGACGTCATTTGCAAAAATTATAACACCCTTCGATAAGATGGTTAATATTGCGCCATTTTGTATAAGTCAATGAACTTAAGCCGCCGTTGTTTCATTTCGTAGTTTTTTTCGCTCACAACTCACAAGTGTTTGACCCTCTCTTAATACGCATGCCATAGTAAGTCAAGTTATAATTGAATGTAGGAAACTTATTATGACCACCCTTTAGTGAACATTAACCACTCATCGCGGCACACATCTCTATATGAAAAGATAAATCAATTGTATCCACGAAAGAAAAATAAACTCTGACGAGCAATGGTATTCAATATCTGAACAACAATGTAGCTATCAGAAAAACTTCCCTCACTTCCGTCATGAATCTGTTTGTTTACTCTTACTGTATTTGTGGTCAGATAGAGTTCGATTAAGTTTTTATAATTGCTTACTCCGCAAAATAAGTTTGAGATATAAAAAATAACATCACTCTTGAAGTTTTCAGTTCTCTAAACGTTGATACAAATAAGCTCTATTTTCTGATGGCTTTGTTCAACTTTACATCGCCAACAAAATAACATCGCGATAACCGTATGTGGTTATTGTTGATTTGTGGGTTGATTCATTCGCCTGCTTTACTATGTACTCACGTAGTAACATATGCGCGTTCCGCGAAATATAGTACTGCGCCGTAGATTAAATATCAACACAATCCTAAAATTCTAAGCACTGTTGGTTGAAACGCCGAGTGGAATTTCAGTATAGTGTGTCCGATACACAAACAAGAAGACTACTACGTTAACTATCGGGTGGTAAGTCCTCTTACCATCGTGTGTGGTCCTGTACGCGTCCTTATCAGTACAGGGGAGGTGCACAATAGGCCAAATCTTCACACTGTGGTAGCTTCTGTGCTGAGAGACACTGGAGTTGCTCATTGCACATCGAAAACATCGAGGTTTGCTATTCGATGTATCGAATCAGTCCGATGCATCGGATACATTCGGTGCTTACCGATGTATCGATGTATTTTATTCGTGTATATTTTATTCATGTAAAACAACACAAATGAGACGGGGGAACCACACAGCACCCAAGGCAGCTTGATCCCAACGGCATCAAGTAAGATCAGAATTAACAGACTTGGTTCATCCGAAAGAGTTGAATGCTCCTTTAGTTTTAATGAAATTCTCTTACTTTCATTTTCTTAACTTCGTTCTCGAGAGCTTGAGCCGGTGGTTAAGATCCGTGCCTACTGCTCGGTTTGGTTTTGAATTACAAAAAGGTCGTAGGAGGGAGCATATTCACTGAGGGAAGCCCAGTCTTCTAATGGACTATGGCTCATTGAGTCCTCACATATTTTCGAAAGGCAACTTCCATACCACTCGAGTGCGAAGCTTCCGCATATGCTGTATTCTAGCACTATGGTAGGTCAAAATCCCCTGAAACTAACAGCCTGACAAAGTCAGAGATAAGGGATAATAGAGATATCCAACTTCTACCCTCGTTGCCCCTTGATTTCATCTGACGGCGTTTTTTATACGATTTTTGTCCCGTGTCTGTGAATACGTGTGAGCTCTTGCGAACAGCAAAGCGAACAGAAAAGTCGCTCGTTACTGAACGTTTCGGTGATAAATTTTCAACATATTATGGAGGAGTAAACGAACGAACAAAGCTTGTGTTCATTAAGTTGATTCATAATTCTCCAATTTGAGATATAGGACAAAATGAATGACTGCACAACATAGAGTATGTTTTTTTGTATATGAATAATACCTATAACATGCATTCACACGTATAGGCAACTAATAATAAAAATATTTTTAAACGTTCGCATGAATCACTTAAAATCAGAAGTTTCTTTGCTTATTTTACATTTTACAGAATTTGCGAATGAAATTAATTGCAAAATTTGTATGCATTAGTTATAGTTACAATATCTTCCAATTCGATGCCGTTGTCCTTAGTTATCCTCACATCTTCCCAGACGGAACTCCAGCGCGCACTCGATACGTTTGTCGCCGTAGATGCTGATTCTGGGATGAACATTAACGTGCAAATCAGAGGTTGTAGTAATTTCCAGAACGCCTGTTCAATGCACTCTACATGTTAGTAGAGTCCCATTGAAGAAGGTGGAGAAGTTTAAGTATCTCAGGGTCTTCTTCGCGAGTGATGGGAGGAGTAATACTGAACTTTCCTGTAGGATTGTTCAAGATGGGTCAGTTTTGACACAGCTTGGGAGGTCTGTAATCAGGAAGGCCGAGCTTAGTGTGAAAGCCATGTTGGCAGTTTCCAACTCAGTTTTTGTTCCAACTCTCACTAATGGTCATGAAATTTGGGTAATGACCGACAGAATAAAATCGCAAATACAAGCTGGTGAGATGAGATTTCTTCGTGCTGTTGTGGGAATTACTCTCCGGGTTAGGGTGAGAAACACGACAGTGCTCGAGGAACTCAACGTTGAGCAGCTGCTTCTTCGAACGGAAAAAGCTATGCTTCGTTGGTTTGGCCTCGTATCACGAATGTCTCCACCATCACGTCTTCCGAGGAGGGCCTTCTATCGGGTGGGCGACCACTTGGCAGACCCAGGATGAGGTGGTTGGACCACGTCCATAAGCTCGCCAGGTTACGCTTGGGCATAACCCCTGATGAGTTAGTGTCGATGGCGGAAGATCGAGTTGCCTGGAGATCTCTCGCGCGTGGTTTACTCCCGCGATCCCTTTAGTGGATCATGCGGGTCAGAAGATGATGATGATGATGATATCTTCCAAATGTTCTTACCAAATCATGTATTTTGAATTCATGAGTTTTCATGATTCATGAATCAACGATATAGAGTAGAAGTATTTTTTTTAGTTAATTTGTCAGGTATGGCTTATGAATAGACTGTATATACAGTTGAAGTATTAAATTTAGGTCAAATAGTTCCAATTAAATTGGTATTACAAAACATTTTTACTGACGAAAGTCCATATTACTATATAAGTATATGCTCTTAAAAATACGAGTCAACTTTTGAATTCGCTCCGAACAACATACATGGATCGTACATGGATCCTGGGCAAATTCAGCAATCTGCCGCCATTTTTCCAATTAAAGTCCACGAATCTGCCGCCATTGCGTGATCCATGGCTTGTTTAAAAGTATTTTTGAACTACAAGGGAATACCATTACGGTTGAATTTTCTCAGGTGGAGGTACGGGGAAAATGGCCGTGGATATCTCTATTATCCTTTATTTCTGGACAAAGCGGTATCCTCATTGTGGGATCATCAAACCGTGGTGATGGTTGGAGATTACTGCTAACGCGGCATCTAGTTTGAGACAACTAAATTGTCAGAGTCGTGTGCTACTCTAATATGTACATGATGTAAATAGTTTAGGTAGGTATTGTGCAGCAAGACGTTTTAGATAGTCCTCAGACGATGAGAAGGAACCTGATCCTAAGTGGACTTTGCTATATACGTTTTAGCTTGTCAGTGTCCTCGACATATACGAGCACTTGCATAGACTTGCAGGAGCTTGTACATCTAGGTTGCGTAAATGGTTGTGAAAAATCGTGCGCCGCCTTAAAACACAAAAAACTTTGTTTTGGCATATTTCCGTGAGTTGGATTCGGGGCCTAAAAAAATGACGCCTTTTAGTAGCAGTACCACCACTGCTGCTACTTTGAACAATATTTTTTCCGACAATGCTTCTAAGTGGTCGTGTATACTTTGTGACTGTGGTAATGTGTTTCCAAGGAGAGGTTTTCTCATACGATGTAGTGGTAGGTTTGAGTCAAGATATACTTCTTCTCACGTTAGTTGCAGGTCGAGATAGCCTAAGGCTTCATCGCTCTGCCCTTAGAGATAACTTGTAATTTTTTACAATCATTTTATAGCTTTATTAAATAAATAAATTAATAAATAGTTGCAGGTTGCATCTGACTTGGGCCACTTTAATACATGAGATTTTTCAGTTTCGCCGAATGAGTTCTCTTTTTCTGTTTCCCAAGCTTTCTCACACATTGATATCATGCTTCCAATACCCAACATTGAGAAGCATGTCTCACCGCCATTGCCCACAACATTGAAAAGTCGGCAAAGAGTTTAGCGCGTGTAAAAGCGGCCTTGTTTGTGCTTTTTCAACTACGTCGATGTTTTTATTCGATGTATCGAAAATATTGATGTTTTTAATCAAATAACACGTCTGAATATGGGTCTAGCGATGAATAAGAGCAAAACAAAGTATATGCTGTCATCAAGAAAGGACACACAAGATCGACGTCTTGGACAGAGCGTCACAATGGGCAGCTATAACTTCGAGGTAGTCAATACTTCGTCTACCTCGGCTCCGTAGTAAATAGTAACACTTGCCAGTCGCTGTTTCTTTGGGTTCGAGAGGCAAACACCCCGGCATGTAGCTTCAAATAAAGAAGAGAAGTCCGTGACTGAAACGCTCAGACAAAATCGATAGAAAGGGTACAACGTCCATGCCTCTCGCTATGCAAAGCATCTACTGAAGCTCGAAATGCTTACTCATTCTAAACGTAGACTATCACAGGTCTAAACGGTCTACTATCACAGGGTCAAAAATTTCATCACAAAAAACGGCTCACGCAATGATTGGTATGCGGGAGGGATTTGGCACATCTCAGAACCATCATTTGTGCTACATCCGACACTACTTCATCGGTTCTCACTCCTCCAGACTAGGTATCTCCCACTTCTCCCTCTCGAAAGCTTAGTCACCTAGAAGCCCTATACTTCAACGACTTGACGGAACTAAGCAGCTTTAGTACTAGTCATCTTCATCGCTTCATTAAAAGCTCTTTGTAAAATAGGATCAATCGGATCCTCGTGGTAACACAACGGGCCAACTCTGGCCTAAGTGTAACTGCTACACATGGCAGTCAGCTAACCTCACCTAATCCAAGAGACTAACCTTAGAGACCTAAAACCCAATGTGGTTCAATGGCAAGGTATGACTTTAGTCCAGGTCAGGGTGAGATCAAACTCAGAAAAACTCTCTCCACTCATATTTCCTTGTCTCTAAGAGATAATTCAGCAATAGACTCCTCTTTTCGTAAAATCTCTTAAAGCTGACTGACCAGGACTGGAATGAACAGCGTCGGTGTAATGTAATGTGTTTAGAAACACTGAACATCTCAGTCCAGCCCTTGGCCTCTTCAGGAGCAAATTTGTGCTCGAGAAGAAGATTCTACCCCAAACTGTGATTTACAGGCATCTTTAAGCGTAACGCGACACCACATCAAAGGCAAAAGGCCGGCGTCTGAGATGGCACACACAAGGGGGAAATAACCGCAAACAAAGCTATCTTTTCGGTCTTCTTGTGAAAAATCTTCAAAATATACAGGGTTTTGTTTTGATTGATTTCTTTTCTATTTTCCTTTTATTTAAATAAAACATTTTCGTTTCGGTGCATTACTGTGAGCTACGTGTGTCATCTCATCATTTATTAATACACAATATCGACTGTGTGTAATTAGCACATAAACCGCAAACCACAACACATTATCGCAACAATCGAGGTATTTGCAATGTTCTTTGTTCGAAGTTTCTTATTTAGGCACATGAAAATGAGTAATATGTTTCCCTCTCCCATATCCGATAACTGTTGCATAATTATTTTCACTCGTTTCCTAGCGAGGGAGTCTGCCATTTCATTGCTTTCTATCCCTGTGTGGCCAGGTATTCTACAGAGTTTTACTCTATTACTCCTGCTCAGCTGCTTAAGCTTCTGTAGACATTCCCACACGCTTGCTTGGAGCTTGGATTTGATGATATAGGAGTGTGATGCCATCTATGGCATAGACTTCTGTTTGAAAGATACTGGTCCGTTTTTTAATTGTTTGTAGAAAATTAATTTATTCCGTCAGTTAATTTTGTCCTATCGTCACTTAAAAAAATCTATGTGCGACGCTAACATACCCTTATAATAATAACCTTAATTTCAATTACTTAATATCAATACCAAAAAATTATGCTTAGATGTTTTACATAACATTTCTGCAAAATATTAGAAAAAGATTCGATTTCGATGACGTTTTCTTGAACGACTTCAAAATTTTTCACAAAGCGCAGTATTGAATTGTCAAGTTAATATTAAATATGCTGCTTTATTTGTTTCTCCTAACGACCACAAAAAGATTGAAGCTATAAACAACGAATATAGATAGAGCTTTAGCTAACTGCGTTTATATTAAGGAACTGAGAAATGAATAACAGAGGTGTGGGCAAAACATGGACTTTTAAAAAATGAATGTAATGAGTTTATTTTTCGAAATATTCATCCAAATATTCTGTTTGCCTTAAGTGTTCGTCATTCTTGAGCAAACGGCAGCAATTTTTTCATATGAAAATATAATAAGAACTAAACTAACCTCTAAATTCATAGCGTGTCATATATGCACAAGTATGTAAATATTTTAGCTTTGAAATGCATGGCGGGGCATCTGCATCACGGTACAAATGTATGACGATTTAAAACAGACACATTTTTTAATAGTTTTGGATAACTGCTCGCCAGAGGTGTAAGTTTTGCACTGTCAAGTACTATGCTTGAACAAAGACAACAACTGTTTTTCTTCTATTAACGTTCATAAGCATTCAGAACATGATAAATACATAAAAAAACCATTTGAATTATTTCTTGAAGGCTAAATGCATAATACATGACACAAAACATATTTCGCAAATAATTAACAAACAATTTGACAAAATGAAAGAAAAGGATAATTTTGAATCCAAAATTTACAAATCATTTATTTAAGAGATCGATTGCAAGTTTCAACGTACATATTTAAAATGAATGTTGTCACGTCTTGAATGTTGTGTTTATAATTAATAAAGAATGATTTAATTAAATAAGAATGAATAAAAATGTGACAAACAATCCGCTTCAAAAGATTAATATTTAGAGTAAAACTCATTTAATGTTAACTAACCAACTAGTATTAAGTTTATTACTGTAACACGGGGATCTGTCCGTGATTTGTTTAGCTATAATAATGAAGTTTATTTGTATTTTGTAATTTATAAACTCCTCTTATGTTAATTTCTGATTTTTGAACTATCCTCTTATCTTATTTTGAAATAGTTTTCTTGAGAGAGAGGGAGTTTATTGTTAGACAATCTTATATTAAACATTTGTCGTATATTAAAAGTATGTCGCTCTCTTGGTAGATGCGACAATTTGGTGGGTCAATATTTACAGCCGAAGTCATTGCAATTTTAAAAGCTATAGAAATTGCACGGAACAAAAAGACTCTCATCTGTACAGATAGTCTATCCACATTTAAAGCCGTTCTAAAAATACGACCATAAACCCAGATCCAGGATAAACTAATTGGGTGTAAAAAACTTTCCTAGTCACATTGAGGGAAAAAAAGCAGCAGATAAGGCTGCAAAAATCGGCGTTAAAGAAGCTCTTCTTACTTTCTTCATTGTTAACAAAGATGACATCGAAAGGAAAATAAAAAGAAATGGTTTGGGAGCAATGGAATAATTACATCCATCACCACTCCTCAAACAGCCCAAAAGGAGAAGAAAGAAACGTATATGTACCCAACAAAACCGACAAAAAATGCGACCAAATGCTTTACACGCCTCCGCCTTGGACACACAAATATCACAAACAACCACCTCATAACCAAACACAACTCACCAAATTTTTGAATTTGTATGCTTGCATCAATTGAAAGGAGCCCAGTACAATTTTGTCTTGTTTCAGCGTTCAGTACAATCGAAAAAAGTTAATTTCCATCACTGGTACATATACATACATTAAGTGTCAAGAAGAGAAACAGAGGGTGATTCTCTTAAATAACATTTCTTTTTTCTTGATTCAGTGAGTAATACTTGGTAATACCTTTTTTGTTATATACGTATGTATACAACCACAAAACAGCTGATTTGTGTTGAAAACAAAAAATTGTTGACGTGGGCGAATAACAAATTGCAAGTAAAGCCATTCAATGTGAATAAATAATACAATTGTAAATAAAAACAGTTCATTGATCTCAAAGTTATATGAAAATGGGAAACGATTACATATTCAAGTATGTGCATGTAGGTATGTGCAATTGCATCGTCAGACGTGCTGCTTGCCTACTTGACAATTGTGTGTGTCTTGTACATTTGACGAATGAGTCAAGACATTTAGTGCACTTGATTCTTATCTTCACAGCAAGTTGTCTGGAAATAGTGAACTCGTTTTGAAACTTTTGAAGTGACATATAAAACAAAATTAAGTAGACGTAAGTCTCAAAATGTAGTTGAGATGTCAATCTAATGTCAGTTCAGTGACGTTGTATGTGCTGGCATCTGTAAGAATGTTACCATATTCTAAAAAACACTTCAAGGTCCACACGTAACAATTGTGATAGTAGATGTGTGTAGTTTATACTAAGCGTAAATAATCGTGTTGACTGACTCGTGGTGACTGGAAAGAAGCGGAGCCACGAATATTATTTTTCCGTACCGATCTATTGGGTGCTTGATTTTCGCACAAGATTTTCTGATATCCTCCTCGTTTATCCAGCTTCTACTGGGACTTGGACCAATCCTATATGCATGCCTGCCAGTTACGCACTGTTCTGTCTTGCCGCCGTCGAGTGTCCTAAGTTGTGGCATCGTATACTTGAGGGCATAGTGAATATTAAGGGTTGAGTGTTGGACAAATCTGTTTTGGAATACAGCACTTGTTGTCTCACAAACGATTGATCGTAAACAGCTCTAGATGATGGATAAGTACAGATATGTAGAGAGAGCATAGAGATTGACCTTCGATAAGAGAAGTTATCATATCATGCCATGATCATATGTCACAAAACAAAATGTTTAGATCAGATATGAAGTATTAACGTGATGCCCGACTTCTACCTCCCTTGCCCCTATGCATGAATATCAGTCAAAAAAGCATTCAAATTCGTCGATGGACTAGGGAAGTTTGCCATCTCTGTTATACTTCATTTTTGATTTAGATCATTCGTCTACGATCTGTCTGTGAAAATTCGCAGAGGGCCGTCCCGCGTTTGATTGACAGCGAATTACGGTACGTATGATCAATGTGGCGTAAGTTTGATCACAGTTCTAGCAGTCATCTGCCTTCAGATCATTTATGATGATATATTTTCAGCCCAGCGGATGGAGTACTTCTTAATGTCTCTCTAACGGATACACCACAGGTTGTGCTTGGGTCCAAAGTCAGAACAATACATATCGGGTGACTATCGACCGAGTACGTAATATCAATGATTGCAGCCTACAAAACATTTAATGGTACGATCTTTATTTAAAATAAATTCAAAATGAAACAATTTCACAGACATACAGATGATAGATGCTAGACAAGGTCCATCTAAAACAGAAAATATATTCAATAAAAGACGTCCCGACTCAGATGATACAACCGGGGCTTTCCCACTTAACAATTCGAGTACATAGCCCATATTTTCTTTTGCATACATACACATAGCGATAGTCTCTGCTTTCTCAAGAGACGTTCTGTTAAAGACTTTATTTTGGGAAGGAAACGAAGTCTCTTTATTTTTGATGCACGTTACTTCTTTTCTCAGGTTTATTGTTTAAAAATATATTACTTGCGTATGCATTTATTCGTTTTTTTGCTTATTTTCTAAAGCAACAGGGTTTTATCCGTGTACTGCCACAACGCATGAAATATTCAAATGATTGGATGAAAAAAAAAAAACACTTTAATGAATTGTAATGTTTTCAATTGCTATCGTTTGCAAACATAACTAATTCAAGTGCATGTATGTAATTCTTCCACTTTTCGTTTCATTTCCTGTTGTTTCTTATTACTTAACCCCTTCAACAACTCAGTTTCCAATGTGAAATAAAATGTTACAACTGACGGCTGTGTTTTATAAATTTTATCACAAAGGAGAGTGAGGAGCTGTTCATTGTGAAATTCCTTAGAAATTGAATAGTTAGACACAATTCACCACGCAATGGCAAGTGCGATTGCTTAAGGGAAAACTAGTGACTTATCATTAGAAGGATACTATCAGAAATGCAGCACATATTCCAGTACAGAGATGCACGACGTCTACCTCCGTTGCTCATTAACATGTTTGACAACTGTTTTTTTTATATCGTTTTCTCAAACCAAATTGACTTATCAGAGAAAGGCATTCACATTATTTCTTAAATAACTGTAAATCATGAATATCTGTCAAAAAGGCACTCAAGTTCGTCGATGGACTAGGGGGAAATTAGCTGTGAAGTCGGCTATCTCTGTAATACTTCATTTCTGCTAAGAACGCAATACTCTTTAAACTCGCAAAGAGTAGTGCATATAAGAGAAACAGTTTGATATGTTTAAGAGAATCATTTAAGCACAACAGGTTGTTGCATGCTAATGCTGTGTTAATAAGAATAAAAAGAGGTTTGGGGTTAAACCGATAAGGTTGGGGTTTCATGTTTTGGGCATAGGGGGATGTCCCCAATAGTCGAATACTTAGTGGTTTTCTGCAAAGTAATTGTATACTGTAAGAGAACCGTTCATAAATACATACAGTAGGACTTCGATTCTTGCAACTACTTAAAACCGGTTAATTTGCTTTTACTGAATATCTAATTTAGATAAAAATGTTTTTACAAATCGCATGCTTCACAGTTATAGTTTTTTTTTCTTCACACAAATGCCGACCAGATGATAGGATGTTGTAACAGAAGAGTTTACTCAATCTGATCGTGTTCTGGCCCGTTGATTCGATACCTGCCGTACAATTTGGAGGATTCATGCTAGACTTGGCCTTGCAAAAGTTCTGCTCGCGATTTTTGATCCTGCTTGCATTTGATTTTGGACATGAGTCTAGCCAGGCGTCGTCGGATCCAACGCATAAGATGGTTAGGCCATGTAGAGCGTATGGACAATTTAGCTCCGACCTGAAGAATCTTGGACTCTGAGTTTGTGGGACAACGCAACAGATTACGTCCACGTACAAGGTGGAGCTCAAGAGTGGAGGGAGACTTCGGCCGTATTGGTGTACGAACTAGATACAGCTGGCGTGCGATCGGGCCGGTTGAAGAGGGGTGAGTGGGTGAGGCCAAGGTTCACCTTAGACTGTAGCGCCCTAAGAAGAAGAAGAAGAAAAAGTATTACGGAAAGACACATAACGATGAAATAAGAGTTAAAACTCGACATTTTCAGCCTGCGATAGAGAGAAACAGACAGTATTTTGTTTTTTTCTTTAGTTACATGTTCCCTTTATACCAGTCAAGTCATCTACGAATTTCACAAAAAAAACTTAATTTTGACACTTACGCTACATCTACTATATTCATATGTATTTATTTGCACTTTAACTACCTCACTGAGTAGCAGACGTAATAAATGCAGTTATTCCAAAAACCTTCTGCCATCTCTGATTCTTACTGAAACCTCAAAAACCCGTTCCCACCGAGTTGAAGTGATTCAAATGTCATTAGCTCTCAAAATTATTTTCAATTTATTTTTTTTTTAAGTAGTCGAACAACCTATATAACATATGCTCCCACTGAACGAAATCGCTAGATTTCATAAAATTTCGCCGAATCTCCTATGTTCCGCTATCTCCTAAGTTTCAAAACTTTACGATTTTGTTGAAAACTAGTAATAATCAATATAATACTAATACAGTAATCTAGTAATTTGGTCATTTTGCCTTGATTTTCTCATTTCAATCCTCTATTTTCTGGTGTGCCTATCAACAGACTGCTGTTTTGGCGACCATTTAAATGTATTAATTGAGAGCTGATGACATTTGAACACTCTTCAACTTGGTTGAGGTTTCAGTAAGAATTCATCCATGTCACGCGATTTCGGTTCGGTGGAAACATGGTATTATAATCACGGATGACGTACTAACAGAATAGTTCTAATAATATCTTTCTGAAAAATTTAAATAATCAAGACAACGCCACCTTATCCTTTCTCTCGCATGCAATCTATTAAATTTTTTTAACGGAGGTTTCCACAAATCATAAGGCATTTGATACTTACCTCCGCGGCCTTAGCAATTTTTCTCATTTTCTTACAGATTTCTCTCGACGAACAAAAATAATGAACTGATAGTAATATAAATAAGGAAACATTAAAAAAGCGATCCAATCAATTTTTTTTAACTAAAACAATTTTAAAAAGTAAGATATTAGTTTGTTTTCTTTTAGAATGACAAGAAAAACAAATCTTTTCCATATAAAGAAATAACGAACAGATCTTACGCATATTCGAGACTCGAACATCTGACATTTTGCATGTCGCACTCTATTTATTTACATCTTAATTTTTAACACCGATAGTAGTGATAATTTGAACATTTCTTGTTAAAATGGACGATGGACTTGTGGAGGATGAGTTTGTCGTTGAAGTTGTAGACAGCTCAGATATTCCAGCCAGCGAATTGTCTCAATTCGAAGAAACTCTTCCATTGGAGTACATCGACACAGTACCAGATTCACCCGGAGAAAACAAAACCACAGATGATACGGAAGAGACTCTTATTCAGAAGTTCGTCAGTGGAGAAGTGGATTTTCCCGATGTTTACACCCGTCTTGACGCTGATGAAGATGATGAATTGCCTACTGAACCGCATAGCTCCAGTCAATCTGGCGAGAGGCACTTTCAAGAGTTCGCTCGTGAGGGAACCACAAATACTTCGCTTGACGATGACGACCTGGGACCAAGCTTCGGTGGTCGCAAAACATCCCGAACAACGTTTCGTAAACGCCCAGTTTTAAATCCCACACTTCTAGGCCTAATGGGAGAAGCAAATTTGTGCTTTGCAAGAGGACAAGTGGACATGGCCGAAAAGATTTGCTTGGAAATTATTCGGCAGAACCCACTAGCACCGGATCCGTTCTTCACAATTGCGGAAATATACGAAAATCGAGATAAGGAGAAGTATTTGAATTTTCTAACAATCGCCGCTCACTTGGATCCTCATGACCGAGATCAATGGATTCGAATTTCAGAGATGTATATCGAACAGAAGAATTACGCTCGTGCAAGAGTCTACTTAACAAAGGCTATTAAGTACAGGCAGAAGGATTACGACCTGAGATTGCGGAAGGCGAAGCTTTTGGAGATGATGAACGAACATCACAATGCCATGTTTACGTACCTAAAGATGATCCCTCTGGTGCCAGTTGAACGCGGGGAACTTTGCATTGTGACTGCAAAAAATGTGGCTAGACACTTTTACTCAAACAAAAAGATGGCATACGCCCTCGAAGCAATGGAGGGTGCCTACGGAGTGGTTCGGCACTTGTTTTCCGCCGAAGATATCAATCTCTTCTTGGAGTTGCTGATGATGACCAAAAATTTTCAGCGGGTGCTGTACGTGTTGAAGGAGCAAACGAAACTGGAAGTAATTACAGAGGTTCAAGAGAACGATGAGGAACTGATAATGTTTTGTGTTATTCCCGACGACATGGTCTCAGATCTACGCGCCAAACTGTGTATTAGCCTGATCCATATGAAAGCGTACCATCTGCTAGAGTACCTCGTGACGAACATTCACAAGTTTATACCCATTTCTAGCCGCGTCGATCTTTACATCGACATTGCTGAGGCAATTATGCAGGAATCTAAGTTTGAGGAAGCACTGCACCTGCTTGAGCCAATTATATCTGGCGACCAAATTGAACCGCCAGCCTTTGTTTGGTTGCGCCATGCTGAATGCCTCAGAGAACTGAAACTTAATGAGCGGGCCATTGAGAGTTACTTTAAAGTCGTTGAACTGGCGCCGTACTGCTATGATGCAAAATTCACTCTTTCCGCACTCCTTAAGCAACAAGGTCGACATCGTGAGGCAATCAAAGCATTGGAGCAGGACCCCGAAGGTGAGAAAATGAATCCGCGGCTTTTGTACGAGAGATGTCTAATGCTGAAAACTGTCGGCGAAATTGATCAGTATATCGATGTGGGATATGTTCTGCTGGCGAGAAACTCGATCAAACTCAAAAGTCGAGAGGAAATGATGGCCGCCTCGAATGGCTCCAATTTCATAAACGAGGACGGCGTTAAAACGATCATTGAAACCCGGCTACTCAAACAGGAAGACAAGAACGAACTGCTCGAGTACAAAAAGTCTGCTGACAACAACTCAGACTTGACCATCGACGACGAATATCGTCTCTTTCTGGATCTTGTGAAGACTTGCTATGATGGAAACAAATACGGAACCATGGAGAAATTGTGTTTTGCCATGGTTACCACAAAACGCTTCTTGCCATACGCAGCTGAGCTGGAGTGCATTACAATCTTTGCTTGCTATTTCAACAGCGATACGTCTTTTGCCTTCGCCTACTTCCGTGAGGTGTTCACAAAAAATATTGAAAAACCGTGCGTTTGGAATTTCTACACTCTGCTCATTCAAAAGGGCGAAGATCTTCGATATCATCGCTTTTTGCGGCGTGCTCTGGCACGACCGGGAACCCCTCAGTTTATGCGAGTCTTTCTCGCACACTATCACCTCTACTGCTGCTCCTACAAATACGCTCTGAACATTTATGTGCCTTTGCTCAAAGAGTATCCAGAACCCATTGTGTACATGTGCATCAGTGTGGTTTTTAGTCAAATCGCATTACAAAAGAAAGTTCTCCGCAAACCAGCGGCCATTGGTCAGGCGGTGGCGTTTATGAAAAAATATGCTGACACACGAATGTGCCCAGAAACAATGCACGAAATATACTACAATATGGGACGTATGTATCACCAAGCGTGCATGAATCACTTAGCTATGCATTACTATGAGAAGGCATTAACATTGTCCAATGAATTGGTGACGAAACACGAGAACATACTCGGTTTACGGGAGCAAATTGCATTCAATATGCACTTGATATACAAAGCCAGTGGCAACAAGGACATGGCCAGGAACTGTCTGTACAAATATATAGTTGTTTAGGAACAGTGATATAAATTAAATAAAAACTAGTTGTGCTTGGTTTGTAATCTTTTTTTTCTCTTTTTCGAAGACTTAGAGACAACACAAGCGACGCACGGTGGTAGTTTCGGACAAAACTTGAATAAGACTAAGGGTTTACATTGAACTGCCAAAATTGGCTTGATGAATAGCTGTGACAGTTGTGGTCTTCAAAGGATATATGTTTGCTGTTCAAGGAACGTAAGAGAATTGAGAATTCTGCTCGTATCAAAGCTCCAACGAAGGTGTTGGGACCAAGCACATGCGTTATCTACGGCTAATTCGAAATTGGGACCAAATGAGTTTAACGTTGGCTCATTTTGAATAATTGCCTGCAGGAGAGTTATATGCTATGTGAGATGCTACCGGTTCTGTCTTCTGTAAAGGTAAAGACTTCATCAGGCAGCTACTACTAGTGAGGACCTTACTACTAGTGACTATCGCCACTATTTTCGTCCTGTTGTACAACCCATGCCGTGAAGGCAACGACACCGCGACCTTACTTACTTATGAGGCCGGCGACCCATGGAGGGTCTGAGCCTGAGCAATTGCTGACCCCATCGCTGATGGTCAGGGGCATTCTGCTTCCAGTTATCAATACTAAGTTGTCTTACATCCGCGATTGATTGGGCTTTATTCCGGATATTCGGCATTCCACTGCTTCTCAAACCATGAGGCTCGGATTCGAAAACCCTCTTAGCTGGAGCGTTGGTGTCCATGCACTCGATGTGGCCGAGGCATGCAGTCGACGGATTTTTGCCTTCCGGACTACATCCACATCCTGGTACGGGTCGCAGAGTTCGCGGTTGTGGCTTCTCCTCCATTTATACCATATATCCGGTGTAGAATTTCTCTTTCGAAAGCACCCAGAATCAGCTCCGAAGATTTGCTTAGCGTCCAGCTAAGTTTACAGATGTCCGCCGCACTATCTTCTCCAGCACCAAATTGAAGAAATCACAAGACAGTGCATCTCCTTCCAAAATCCGGTGCAGGTTTTAAACGCCTCGAAAGTCCTTGAAAAGAAACGGAAATGACGACGACGGTATTTCTGTGTACAAATTAAATGAATTGAAGCAATGGAAAAAATTAAATTTGCGGTTCTTCTTCTCTTCTTCTGGTGGCGCTACAATAGTAAGCCTCTTTAGCTGGCACGATATTTAGCCAGCTGTCTCCAACTGCGCACAGCAAGTCGATTGAGGTACTTCTCCACCTGGGTGCGCCATCGGTTCCGTGGGCGTCCTCTATTGCGTTGTCCCACTGTTTCGGAGTCGAAGACTCTTTGGGTTGGAGCAGTGTTGTCCATGCGCTCTACATAGCCCAGGCGTCGAAACCGTAGACGCCTGACTAGGCTCATGCCACTCTAACAGTTCGTGGTTGAATCTTCTTAAAACTTTTCTCTCGAAAAGACCAAGTGCTTCTTCATCCGCTTTTGAGATTGTCCATGCATCCGCACCATAGAGCAGGACAGGGATGATCAAGGTGTTATATAATGTTAGCTTGGTCCTTCGAGAGACGACTCTACTACTCAATTGCCTCTTGAGCCCAAAGAAACAGCGAGAAATTCTGCGTTTTATCTCGGTACTGGTGTTATTCGTACTGTTTACTTGCGAGCCGAAGTAGATGAAGTCCTTCACTACCTCGAAGTTATAGCTGCCTATGGTGGCGTTTCGGCCAAGTCGTCGATGTTGTGCGTCCTTTCTTGTAGACAGCAAATACTTAGTTTTGCCCTCGTTCACCGCTAAACCCATTTTGGCCGCATCCGCTTCAATAGCAGCAAACGCTTCATTGACGGCTCGCTGTGTTCGACCAATCACGTCAATGTCATCCGCGTATGCTACCAGTTGTACGGACTTTTGGAAGATCGTGCCTCTTGTGTTAGCGTGTGAGTTCTGCACGATCTTCTCAAGAATAATGTTGAAAAAGCCACATGACAGCGTGTCACCTTGTCTAAAACCTTTTTTGACATTGAAGGGTCGGTGAGTTCGATACCGACCTTGACGGAGCAGAGAGAATTCTCCATCGTCATCCTGCACAACCTGACGAGTTCGGCAGGGGGTTGTTGTCCATCTGCATTTTTTCCAGGATTTGCCGTAATGTGAAGATTTGGTCGATGGTGGACTTCCGCGGCCTAAAACCGCACTGATAAGGATCTATCAGGTTGTTGACGAATGGTTTCAGGCGCTCACACAAAACGGCAGAGAGGATCTTATAGGTGATGTTGAGGACACTTATCCCTCTGTAGTTGGCGCAGTTGAAGGGGTCTCCTTTCTTGTGGATAGGGCAAACGATACTGAGATTCCACTCGTCGGGCATGCTTTCCTCCGACCATATCTTACAGATGAGTTCGTGCATGCACCTTACCAGCTCATCTCCAGCTGCCTTAAACTGCACCAGCAGCTTTATTCGACTTTAGTCTCGATATCGCTATCTTGACTTCGCTTAAGTCGGGGGGACGGAATTCTTGTCGATCATCGTTAAGTGTGTGGAGTGGAACATTTTGCCTGACAGCGGTATTGGAGTCTTCCTGGCCGTTTAACAGTCTATAGAAATGATCTTTCCAGATTCTCAGTATCGACTGCGAGTCTACTAAGATTTGTTCCTCTGCGTCACGACATGCTTCTGTCCGACACCTCTCCATTTCCTCGATCGCGCGCTTCTCGTGCTCTTTCTTTTTCTTTTTGAGAAGCTGGTGCTCTTCCCTTCTTTTAAGTTCGTAGAGCTCACGAATCGCCTTGTATGTATGTTGTCAAACCAGGGGTTTTTTTGGGGTGGCGTTTTAAAACCCAGCACATCAGATAAGGCTTCTCTGATGGTGTTTTGACAAAGGTTCCATAGTTCATCGATTGTTTCGCTTGGCAGGGTTGGGCTCTCTGAGAGCTTTAGGGAGACTCGATCGGCAAAGTTGCTGGCGGTCAATTGCGATTCTAGCTTTCCGACGTCAAACTGTTTTGGTCTTCCTCTAATCCGTTGTCCTGATATCCGTGTTCTAACCTTGGCCACAACAAGGAAATGATCGGAGTCGATTTTGGCTCGAGAATACTAGAGGAGTGTGTGACGTCGATCCCAATGTGATCAATCTGGTTGACGGTTGGTTGACCAGGAGACCGCCAGGTCCCTTTGTGGATGTTGAGGTGAGGGAAACGAAATTTGTGGTTTTTTTTTAATACATACATTTTTTTTACATAAATTTATTTTTAAGCTGTTCAATTCAATATTTTACTTAAAATGATGAAGTAAATATGCTGATCTCCTGCGGAAAAACTCTCAATTCGGACTGTTCCATCAGAAGCTTGGGGAGCTGGGTTGGGAGTAGTGTTGCATAAACATCGATAGTCTATCGCTCGTAAAAAACTATCGCGTACATCGATAATTACTATCGACGGACTATCGAAATTTTAATAATTCTAAATTATTATTCCAAAGCAGAAACGTTTGACTTTCTGAAGGCATAAGCGGTATCCGCGGTAGTTTTTTTCCTTTAAGTTTTGTTTAATATATATTGTGAGGTTAATTCTTCAATAGGGTTCTAGGCAATCAGCGATGTCAACATCACAAAGAATGTGGTTGGACTTGTAATTTTTCGAGCCGATTCATAGTGCGGACATACTTATGTTCGTTGCTCAAGAAATAGTATGGACAATCTCGAAAAAGTAGTTATTTTTTGCGACCAATTAACCAAAAAAGCACGTATGAACTTAAAAAACAAACAGCTTCACAAAGCTACAGCATAGACAGGAGCACAAAGCAATTTAGCAGTGAAGTGAAAATGTATTAAAAAAAGTCTATAAAGGTTTTAACATTTTTCCAAAGAAACAAGAGAATGATACAGACTGTATGTTCAAATAATCGTAAGTGATTGTATGCCCTTTCGAACTGTCGATCATGTAGGACTTAAGAAGTTTTGGTCATTTTTTGGTTTGAACAACAAGTATGAATTGCCATATAGATCGCTTTTTAAGACCGTGGTGCAAGGAGAAAGATGATAAATTAAAATTCTGTGCATTTTCACGCACTCACATGTAATTTAATTCACAGCGGACAGGCCAATAACAAGCAGTCGTGTCACTGAGGCCACACAAGCTCTTACCAAAGCTTCGATTTGATAATTTTTCGACATATAACTGTCGACTGATCTGATAAGACCTACAACTAGGATAGCCAAACAGTATTTAAATTCCTAAGCAGCTCTACATTTAAATCCAGGGCTGTCAGGGGATGCCACAATGTACTCAACATGCTGGCAAAGGAAAACAGGATAAAACTGATATGGTTGCCGGGACATGAAAATCACAAGGTTAGTAATTCAGTAGATTTGCTGCACGGTTTCCATGTAGTCATAAGAAAAAAATGCTGTCCACAATCCCGGTGAGTCACTTCATCAGACTTATCTTAATTGCTCCGTTATCTGTCCCAGGAGCAGTGTCAATTAAAAAAGATAAATCAAACTCCCTTCAATATTTGTTGTTAAATGCGCGTTTATTGTTTTCCATTATTTTCAATATTGCTGATTTTATTTTTACAATTTTGTTCTTTCTTAACAGAAAGTACATTCTCTCAGTGATAAATGACAATGTTTTGTTGGCTGACAGTAAATAAAAAATGTTTCACTTTAATTTTATCTAGTTTCTGTTTGTTTTTTTTCTTTTTGCTAAATATGCGAACAAACTTCGCGGTGCAACGCTCTCAGCATCATGAACGCAAACACCGGTTCATCTGTTCATAAACGACTACATATTTGTATAACTGTAATTTAATTATATCTTCTATTTAAAATGAGCCAACAATTCTCTTCTAGATGTAATTTTTAATGTACATTGTCTATAATAATAACAAAACAAAAAAAATATTTTTCATTTATACACGCGCACAAAACAAGATGTTCTGTTTTGTTTGTTTCCCTTTCGTTCTTTCTCTCTCTCTCTTTTTCTCTTTTGTTGTTTGTTTTTTTTTACAGTTTTTCTTAATATAATAGAGAAAAAATCTTTCAATTTGTTGTTGTTTTTTTTTGTTTATAAATACCGTTTGTTTTTATACATGTACATATATAATAAATCTTATCACAAAAAAAATTAATTAATAATTACTTTATATATAAAAAAAACAATGAAAAACATAGGACTTAGTTTTGTTTTCTCTTCGCTTTGTATGTTTTTTTCTTTTGTCTCTTGTTGATGTTGTTCGTTCTTGTTTTTTTTTTTGTTATTGTTGTTGCTTTTGCTTTGCTTTTTTTCATTTAACAAATTGTATTGTTCGCTTTTTACAAAATTAATCTACTAATGAAGGAGAAAAATATTTAAAAAAAGGACGAAAAAAAGTTGGACAAAAAGTGAAGGTAAAATTTACATAGTATCTTATCTTTCTGTGGTATTAGGAAGTACACATTGTTGATGATTCTTCTGCACATGCATTTTGTCACACATTTTGGAAAAGCTAACCGCGCGCATTTGTGCACACGACGACGAGTGCAAGCGAATTGAGCAAAAGAAGGGAGGTTGAAGCCATACATTGTGCTTGTACGAATTGTCTCTTGTTGGACACTTGATGTTTTTGACTGTCCATGAAAACACGTTGGCATTCGCCTTAGTGGAATTCCACTCGAAACTGGCTCGTTGAGGTGTTTTTAGCTTGTCGCAGATGGAATAGTTAGCATTTTCCAAATGAAATCAAACAATGTCTTGGTAGTTTTTTTCTCTTTTATACATTGAGAAACGTTGTCGGAATTTGATTGTGTCATATTCAACGTTCTGCTCCTGATGGATGTTTGCTCTTCGTTAAGATGGTATGCACGAGGAGTTTGGAGACACTGGAGTGGTGGATGTTATTCTTGTTTTCGTTTCGTGTGAGTGTGTGTTGTTATTTCTTTTTGCTGCTGTCGATATGACGGTGATGAAGGCATGATTTTTTGTGTCGATGAAAAAAAAAAATGTTTTTCTTGTTGGAATCGGATACAGTAAATGGGCCATTTGTTTTTTTTTTGTTTTTTCTCTTTTCTATTTGATCCTTAGTTATATATATATATATTTGTTTTTTAATAATTTTCAAAACTAAATTATTATCAATAATAGTATTTGTATTATTAATATGCGGGGTTGTTGGTTTTTTAATTGGGCTATTTATTTTGTGTACAGGTAGATAGCCACAATGAGACCGTACAGACCCAACACTTCGGCGAAGATAAGGATCAAAATCATACCGACGAACAGACGCGGCTGTTGTGCTGTACCTCTGACACCAGCATCACCAACAATACCGATCGCAAAGCCAGCTGCTAAACCAGAAAAGCCGACAGCCAAACCAGCACCCAGATGAATGAAACCCCTATGAAAGAAACAAAAAAAATGGAATGAATGCAATATATCATTTTCTTGGGTGTGTTGTGCACCGGAGAATATTTTTCTTACTTGTATAGGGTGTATTTGGATGGTTCTTCCAAAGCACCAGCGATAAGGACCGCCACGACCAGACCATAAATGGCAATGATACCCGCCATGACAACGGGGATGATCGATTTCATGATCAATTCTGGTCGCATCACCGACATAGCGGCGATACCAGTACCTGACTTAGCTGTACCATAAGCGGCGCCGAGAGCTGAAATGAAAAAATGGGATATTAATTAAATTGTAACTCAACGGGAATGAGAAGAAATCAATCTCTTCGTTCTGTCTATCATTTTGAAACACTTAGGGGAGAAGTCTAGACGTTGGCATTTGTTTGAACGTTTTATTCCTCTGAAATCCTTCCCTGATGGCACGGAAATTTCCCTTCTGCGTACTCGTGAGAAAAAATAACATCACGCAGAAAACGAGTATTTCCTGTGGAAGCTAGACGCCTCAGTCTAGCTCAAACAGCAGGACCACCCCAAGTTTAATGGAGAAACTACTCGTTTTTTAGTCAAGACGGAATTACGTCGATTTTTGGTAGATTCTTACATGTCAGTGTAAGAAATGAATTACACAGAACCAATAATTTGATGAAGATCGTCACCTGTTCATTGACAAGTTCTGGCTTAAGTCAGTACCAATCGTGTAACTTGTAACGTTTCAGTTGAAAAATGTCAATTATGAAAATATGGATATAAACCCTGAAACCATTTTAGGCGCATGCTTCTACAAAAACCTGGGATAATGGGTTTTGGCATAAACGTCAGACTAACAAAGGACATGCAGCTTTATGATCAGACTAACTTAGGTGAACTGCAGCTGTTGATAAACGTTCAAAACGTTCAAAAACGCATGAGAAAATAAATGCGATTGTATTAGCGCAGATTTCCGACGCCCAACGTTTATGGAAACACCCAATCTCTGAGATCCATCACAAAGTTGTGTGGAGTACTTTCATTGGCTTGCAAAACAAAATGGATGCCATCACATGCTGAACGATTCAAGTCCCAAATATGTGTCCATGTGTTCTCAAAACGAATTATCGATTATAACAAACTGTTATAATTTTAATAAGTATTTAATCAGACTAAATTGACTTAACTCGTCACATAACCTTATCTAAATAGTTTTTTTTTATTGCCTACGAATTAACCAGAAAGCCATTCGAGTTACGTCAATCCGTAACGTTCTATCATATCCATACATACATGGCTAACAGGTTAACACTGAATAAAAAAAAACGTGTATACCAGTGCATGAAGGTGTATCAGTGTTGCTGAGCAATCACATGACAGAAGTCTCACATGACTTATCCAAACAAAAAACTTTGATATTTAATTCAACTGATCGCGGGAGTTGAGTGCGACGAGCGACAGAGAGAGGTGGATATTTAGAAAATCTTGGTCATTTTTGTTGAATTTAAAATGGAAAAAATTCAGTAAGCTCCAGAAACAAACATCATGCGCATATTTGTTCTCTTTTTTCTTATCTCCAATCATGTGTGTGAATGTACATCGACTGCATACATGAGGAACTCCTTATCATTTCTTCACCGATAAAATTATCACAATTGTGTGTTTTGAAAGGAAAGCAAATTACTCATAAAAGAAACTACAAAATGAACAATGCAGCGGAAAAAGAAACTCGTCGCAAAGGCAAAGGTGTCATCAATATTGCCTGTACATTGAATCAAATTTAAATGCAACGTCACAACAACCGTGCACATGCACATCTCCTCAGTTTTTAATTTAGATTCAAAGAAACAAAAAGAAAAAGCTAGAGATCAAGATATAACAAAAAGAAATACAATTAAATCGTAGAACTGAATGCATGACGAGACGAGACGATGAATAGAGCTTATCAACGATGTTTTTCGTGTGTTGTTTCGTTTTACCAGAAAACGATTTGTTGTTAGATGCGACCAGTGACTGCTGGTATGTAGCAACAAATAGAGAATATGAAAATGATAGATTCGTCGTCTAATGTTTCTATGCGCTTTTATAGTAAGCTGCTTCATTTCTGTTGTTTTGCAATAGTCGTGTCTGTTCTCGTGTCTGTATGCCAAACGAAGACCGTTTCAAATTCAATTACTTTGCGAATATGTTTGACGTGCTGGTTGGTTTTTTTAAAAGGCTTTTACGATTCCATCATCTACATGATCATGTATACTGTTGTTGATAATAAAGACAATTGCTTTGGGTTTATTCATTGTTAACACACGGTGTACAACGATGTGCATAATCAATTGCGTGGGTATAATTATATAAATTAAATTTAGAACTATTCACGCTCTACTGCATTGGCGATCGAGCATCTGTCTGTCTGTGTTTTAATTCATTTGAAACTTCAACGAGATGAAGGAAATTCACTAAGACTGCTGAAAGGCGAATTAATATCTTGCGGAAAACAAATAAGTGAATTTGTGTATTGAACACAAGCTTTTATTAATTTCTCATAAGAAATGATTCACATGAATATCTATCAAGTGCAGTCTTCCTTGAGACACATGCATTCATCTGACTGCTTTAGAAGAAATTTGCCTGCACCTGGATGAATATATATTTGTTTGATGTCCCTGTTTCTATTCAACTATTTCGGATTCTGATTCAAAGTTCAGCAATGCGAGTAACTTCAAATGAATGTACAAAACCAAATCCGCCTATCAACTCGTCTAAGCATTGTTGTGGAAGTTCTATAACCTCTGTTACTCTTGCTTGTTATGTGAACTTCAGTTGGATGACACGCCATGAATATGTCACAAATGTCACAATAGACAAATCCATATGCCGGAAGTCAAAAGACAGCGCATTAATGACAAATATTTCGTTTCATATTATCCAAAAGCAATTTGCTTCGATTAAATTATTCTTGTTGTGTTATCAAGTCACACATGTGATAGACTGACTTATGTTTATTGAGTCGACATTAAGCATCAATTACTTTCTGTCATTTGATTTATGTACTCGTGTCGAGTATGATTTCGCTATCTAATCACGAACTAATCTTTGAGTACATTATTGCTTTTCATTGATACCTCAAAATTTCTAAACAATTTTTGAATTGATTGATTGATGTTAAATGGGAATTACTGAAGTTATTATTTTTGGGAGGGACTACGTAGAAATGTAAACCGCTATTTCACAGGAAAAGGTAGTTCATCTCGTGGACGTAAAAAATAACCAATAATAACTACAGTGTCTGCAAATCAGAGTGAAGCACATTCCGGCTCCAACCGCCGAAGAGATGACGAAGAATCATAGCTCTGCGCGATGCGCTTGTGCCAACATTTTATTGATTTTTATTGTCTGAACATTGTAACTTCTTTGCATAGTTTTGATAATTTATTAATGCAGGGGGAGTAGGTGGTTTGTGAACACAACCAATTCATTCCCCTTTCCATCGACGTCTCTATGAACTAGATTAAATCGAGAGGGTAAAATAAGCACGTTGCTCCTTTGACGTATTTCTATTTTCAGTAATTATTCCAATTTAAACAATAAAATACAGTAGTTTATTTTAAACTACAAACAAATATGCGAGTGCTGCGCATCGCCGACGACTACACATCGTATGCGGAGAGTAACTAATTTAACACTTGAGACAGACCAAATTCAATTTTATCTATCAATTCAATCAATTTGTGTTCTTTATTTTATTTATATCATCATCACGTTACTAACCACTAATATTCGCCGGAAACACGAAGGACTAAACGTGTGCAGAATTCTGGAATAGTCGTTTTTGAGGTTAACAACTTTTCGACTGAAGTATGTATGATCAAGGACGAACCTTGAGTTACAAATTTCAAGGGAGTGATCCATTGGCATTGTCAAAGTCATCGTTGTAGCTCTACGGACGACTTGGAAAAACTTTCTCCTCATTAGTCATCACAACACTATAACGTCGTGACACCTTCACTCAATTAATTGCGGCTATTGACCGAACTACAAGGTCGGCTCGCTTGTCGTGTGTGATGTCAATTTAATGGTCTGGAAATATTCAGAAATGGAACAACCAAAACACGATGTTGTATAGGACACTATAGGACACTGTTGTTGAAGATCATTTCAGTTTAGTATGTTAAACACGTGCAGTTCTAATACATGCCGAAGCACGAGTGACTATGTGACCAGAAGAAATTCCATAGTGTTTTGATTTTTTCAACTATGACACACAACCAGGTGGGATTACTTGTTTTGATTGATATTGCTGAGAGATGAGTTAGTGCAAGTGGTTTCAAATTTTAACAACGTACAAAATCTGGGGGAACATTTCTATTATGTAGACAAGCATGAAATTGAATTGGAATGGACTGCGCAAGAATTCTAGAGCAACCCATAAGCCATTCATGCTTCCCAAGAAGAATACGTAACGCCAATTGATCGCGAAAGCGTTGGGAATTTATTAATCTTCTGAAGTAGTACCACGTTTTTTTGAGTAGCTGTCAGGAAGAGTCTCATTTCGGTCAAAGAAACTTTAATCGGATTTATGTTTTGACAAGTAATCAAATCCGCCTATAAGCGAAAGTGGGAATGGCACATGTCCTAATGTGTGTATGCTGTTGATCAGATTTACTGAACTTTGAGTTTAGTTAATGCCGCTGCGACAGGTTTGGTGTAATCCTGCTGAATACATTGAAGTTGAACATGAACGTGAAAGTCAGTTTGAGTCACATGCAACAACGCACACGATGAAGTATTCTTGAGTCAAAGGTCACTGTTCCAGCAAAGTTCAGAGTGTGAATGTATCTTGAATGGTATGAATTTCGTTTTCTGACTTGACTCATCGCTTGGTTTTCGTACCCTTGAGCAGTCTTCACCAGTTTTGACAGGAAGCACCGCATTAAATACTAATTCACTGGGGAAACTAATACGATTTGTGTTTGAACTTGCAGGCATTACATCTTTGTGGAACGGTATGATTTTATAATCAAATGCATGGTATTCTTTCAAATAGTATATAATGTCGGTGGCACATAGAAGGCCGCGGACATGAAAAGGCGAGGCAACCTCTCAGAGAGTGGATAGAAGTACTTAACCACTAAAATCCATGGGAAGATGCCAAGCTTGCGTTGTCTTTTATTTATATTTACACCACCTAAATTTTAAGTGAAGTATAAATTACTATTACTTTCTTGGGGGTTGCTTGAAACAACCCAACATCTCCTAGTTGTGGTGTGTTGAAAATAAAGTACGATGCTACAACATCGTAGTTTCTTTTCCAATAAATCAGATTTCTTCCGAAAGGCGTTGGCGAGGTTACAGTAGTTCCTACGTACATGTGTATATCCAATTTCTCTCGTTTTCTTGTAACTGAATGTCCGTCCATCCCTTGTATCTGCACGAACCGCTAAAAAAAAGCATTGTCCTCAATATTTGGCAGGGCTCCATTATAAATTTGCAATTAACTTGAGTGCCGCAAGAAAAATGAAACCATGTCGAAGTCATTCATCCGCTGTCCTATATAGTTCCTTTGAATAATGGGATAAATCACTTGAAATGCCACTCCCATAAGCCAAGACTGTAGTGAGTGACTGTGAGATTTTGTTATGCAACAGTCCCATGATCTACAGAACACGACCTAGTCTCCCTCTCTCTGCTAAAGCAACAAGCACGTGAAGGTTGACCTCAGAAACTTCCTAAATACTTATTAATTTAATGTTTATATTAAGCTTGTGTAACACCACAAGCCTTGGATAGCCCCCTGTTTGCTGCCAGATTTAAGTTTAATTAAATCCTGATACGAATTAGAAGAGTTATCTTCTCTTAAATATGTTAATTGCTTGGAAAATGCCAGAGATTCATACACAATATGTTCTCTAGTGTGTGACTGAAGGTGTGCACATAACTAATTAAGGTTCATTTAGCGTTGCCACCGGCCCATAAGGCAAAAAATTAAATCATGAGGTCTCTCTTTTCAATTGTCACCTGAGCTACCGACCACCTTGGTGATTTTTTGAAGTAGGCAAAAATGAGCATGTGACGCTTCTCCTCTTTTGACTTATCACAAGCGTACACACACATGCTTATCCCCCTCATGCGGGCGAGACAATCATTCATGTGAGCGCCTCTTAATGGCACAAATATGATTCCTTATCTTGCCTGTCATGTGAATTGGCTTCCAAGTGGACGGAGAGACTAGAGGTAATATTCCGAAGTATTAGTAATCCTATGACTTAATTGAATAACTTGTATCTAGTCACACGTCTCGAGGAGAAAAAAAACCTCACACACACTTGTAATCTGTGTAATGCAATGGTTTTTTCTCTCGTTGTTTTCATGTATTCTCGATTAAACAGCATGAATGTGAAAAGGAAAGAAAACCAACTTGAAAACTTGAAAATTGACATTGAAAAATCGCCATGAAAAGTGTTAAAATGTTGTATGGAGGGTACGTAACTCCAACAATTCACAAATGCACTGGGTAGTAATATGGCAGCATACATTAACGTGAGTGTTCCATTGGAGCTCCGCCCGATTCCATAGTGTTCCGTAGGTAGGTTTCTTTTATCACGAGCGTCACGTGATAAGTGAAAATGTTGTACACGTTGAATTTGCTCTATATACTGACATTTTGTTGGTCTCTTTTGGGTTGATTTTTCATTCATCTATGCTCCTACACACAAAATGTGTCTCTATACTCCTTTTTTTCTCATTCCTTCATCGTCCTATTGAGTATTTTTTTGATCTCAGTACATACATACATAAGTACATATTGTGCGAGGAAGAAATATGACCAATTTGAAATGGGCGTATGCGCAAAAGCTGATAAAATTGATAAAATAAACAAGGAATCGCATAAGAAACACACTAGACGTACGTACTTCACATGCTATGAGTATATTTCAAAGTTAATTCTTATTGTTTTCAATCACAAATCTGGTTTGGGCAACGACATTCTTTCGACGAATGACACATCAACTTCATTTCCCTTCATTTTACTGGTTTTCTCGGTTAAAAGAGAAAACAGAACATAGTTTGATTAACAGCGGCGAATGTAGTTGTACGAGTATGGAAGTGCAGATGAATAGATACACAAAAATCGTTTTGGGGAGCAAAAGTTTTTCCATGTAAAAGAGAACCAAGGAAAACGAAAAAAAACGAAAAGGAAGAAGACATCCTTGGACCATTAATCGATAAAAGACTCAACAACGAGAGACCAGGCTATATGATGGGGCTGGGGCAATCGCCCCAAGACGGATGTGCTTATGAAATTGAGCAGAAATGTCAAAGCGAACATCACAATGGAATCAAACAAATGGAAATTCCCCTTAATTTATTTTATTTTCGACACCTCGCACAACATAGATATGTACACAGTGTATACATAGTTTGATATCAGCTCTTTTTACCTCTTAATCGAGGAAAAAGGCAAAACTTATGCTTTCGATTATAATTTTTTTTTCTTTGCTTTAGAATCGCAATAGAAGCGATTCTGCGTCTTGTCAACCTCATATACAGCCTTACATGAATACATGTATACCAAATACCACTTGTACATGCAATTTTCTCTTTTCATTCTATTGAAAAATAAAATATAAAAGAAAGGAAAAAAAACGAACAAACTGCCTTCCATTGAATTCTATAATCTTCCCTAAACATTTCTCTAGCCTCGAAATTGTTTCAAAGATGAAATTCTTTCGAAATTAATTTTTTTTTCTTACCGCTGAAAATGATTGCAGAGGCGGCTCCCATGACACCGAAGAAGGGTCCGTAAATTGGGTTATTTGATGATGTGTCTGCCATTTTTGATTTGTGTGTAGTGTAGTTAGATTTTTTTGAAATGAATTTGCGGGGGAATTATTTCCTTTTTCAAGATTTTTTGGTGATTCGGAAAAAAACTTGATATTTTTTTCTTCTTTTCTTTTGGTCTTGAATCTATTTGCACAATGCACACACAAATTCACAATTCAGGAGTATTTACAGGTTGAATTTAACTGCAAATAACTGAACTTAATCCACACACTCACTGAACTAAACTAAAGAGTTTTTTTAAGTGTTCCACTGTCAAAATGCTGCCCAGTGGATGTTCGGTCATATGACATGCGGCGAAGTGCCAGTGTATAGAAGGAATTATCTGATTGGTCGTTTTGACGGTAATCTGCCAAATGCGACCAATCGGAGAAGAGCTTTGAAAATTTCGAGTCTGACGTCTAGTTTTCGGTGTAGATGTGTACTACCCAAATCAAGTTGTGTGTACAATTTTCAATTCGTTATCAAATTTTACCATTAAAAATTATATTTAATATTATTTTTGATAGTTTTTTGATATGTAGAAATGCTAAAGTTATGATTAATGTGGATAATAGCTGTTTGTAGGGGATATTTTCAAATTTCTCTGTAACCTACTTTACTCCGAAACATCTGGGTTGAGGACGACATAACATCAATTTGATAAATTTTCGGAGTTGTGCATTGTTCTCATTAAAAGAATATTACCAATCGGATAATATTCTATTGGGAATTAGACTTATTTCCTGGACACTTTGGGCTTAAGAAGGAACAAATTTTGCACGTTTAAATATGGAAACTTTTACGAATCTAAGAATAAGAAGACATACACGATGTTTCCCGGAATTTGATCTAGATAAGATTTTAACTTGTTCTAGTAATGTCTAGTTTCTATATTAAATTGAAACTCTTGGATGTCTAGTTCCAATTTGCAGTCTTGGGAAAACTACACTTGCTGATGGCGATCTCCCCATCTTTTTGGATTTCATTCCAAAATTCTAGTGTCTGTCTACTGCACTTTGTGGATGCCATCCCCACCTCTTGCCATCAGATCCCACCAAATTCACCTTTGTCACACCGGACCTGTCTAACTCATATGGTCTTCTGTGAATTTAAGACGGTTTTTCATGTAATTTTTGGTTAGGACCGACGGTGCTTCTGTGGCACTTCTTCCGAAAAGATTTTGTTCTCCAAAGTCTTCCTTGTACTGCTCAAGAGTAGACTAGGAAGTCTAATTCAACCCTAATTTCTGACTGACTGAGATCTGACTGAGCTGACTTTAAAGGGTCTTTCTTGGACAAACCTTTAAATTGGCCATCATCATTAGAGATGTTTTTTCGAATTCGAGCTTTTTAGGGAACTAAAAACAAGTGTTTTTGATCATACAATGAGTCTCGATTGCGAAATCCCTTTCACTTTCAGTTTTAGGGTCAAATCTCTTACTCACCACGGGCCATCCTTCCTGTTTTCATAAATTATTCAGTGCATTTTAGAATGTAGATATTTTTTTATTTTTTTTAAGTCTTGTTACAAAAGTCCACCGGTCTTATTATTTTTTCCGCACTCTTTTACAGGTCGCTCTCGTTAACTGAACAATTTTCTCTATATATTCATGCTCGCATAGTATCCCCATTACTAAGAACAAGATACCGTTATCAACAAAGGAAAATATGCAGCCCGGCTAACACCTAAAACGATTATATCAATTTCTTTGGTTTGTCCCTACTGGTCTTATTATTTTGTCACACGTAACTGTAGTATATATTTATTAATTCCGACTAAATAATCTGCGCTCTCCTAAAACTCATTACGATGGCAGAAGTAACTTACAAATTTCCGAAGTTTGAAAAATGTAAAACATAGTTAAGTCTTTTGTTTCCAACTTCCTGTTGAGATCCTTCTCCATTTCTTGTCCTGTTGTTTTGCCGCACATGTTCGGTTTCGAACGGCGTTTATTGAAGACTGTCACTAAAATATTATTTCGTTTTCAAGGATTATCTAAAAAAAAAACCGTCCCCTCATATCGAGAGCCTTGAGTTTATTGATTGTATAGAGTTCTAAGAAAATAATGTTAGACTAGGACGTTGTTAATCCTAGTCTTTCATTGTTCAGACTTGTCCTCTATAGACTGAAACGTCTTGTTCGCAGAATTAATGACGTTTATTTAACAAGTGGTTAATGCGTAAATTAGACCAGGATGTACCTAAGTTTGGATGATTTTCGAAGCTTTTCCCAAGACGTCAGGAACGGTATTGTTTTGAACGTTCCATTTAAATCTCTCCAACCTTATTTCATACAAATTGAAAAGATCCACAATTAAAAAAAAAGAGGGATGAGCTTGCTAGACGTTATACGACTTCTTCTCTGTCACCACGACGAAACCTACGTTATATGCCTCCCGCCACAGTTAGCAATCTTCTTAAGAATCATACAATCTAGATAACCATCAGAAGGCATTACGTGTCTTATTACAAAACAGATTTTCAACATTCAACTTTAAAAGTTCACTTTGCCTGCATAAACTAAGTACGCCAGCACTCTCGCTTGGCGTACACAGCGCAATTGACTCGCAATGCTCGGAGGATGGGTCTACCTTACAGTAATTTCTATAGAATCTCCAGGGACAAGGCGAAGAAGCCGCAGAAGCAGGGTCTCCCTCTCAGCTGTGTCGTTGCAGCTGCAGCAATGTGAGTGGTGTGGGATGCCTAGCTTAATGACATGATCTCCAATCGGCCAACGTCCTATACAGACCGCCACTAGTCTAGCAATCTCATGACGAATTCACCAAAGGAGATCTTTTGTTTGAGATTTTTGTTTTCAGGCAATATTTCCCTTGATGTTGCACAGTTTATCAGTCTGTCCCATCTAGGTCTGTAGTGAGATGAACGCTGCAAGCGAACCCTGAAGGGCAGATCCCTGCCTAGCAAATTCATCGGTCCTCTGAATTCCTGGGACGTCACAGTGCCTTGGAACCCATATAAGAGAGAACGACTCTGTCTCAGCTCGGTATTCCTTTACTAATTTTGAAGGTGAGGTAAATGAGGCAATAGCTTTGATGGCTGCTTGGCCATAAATGCATATGCCTTGGCAAGGTATTTGGGTGTATCTACCGGATTACACGAGCTATCTAGAACAGGGGTGGGGTTGCCAATGGCAAGTAATCAGGACACCCCATACCCTCTCTTCAAGTAATAAAGACTTTGTTACTTACATATGCCATCAACGCCGCCAATCGGAGGTGGATGGAATTAGATACTTGCATGACTTCAAAGCTAAATGGCCTTCAAAAAATCCCAAAAAACAAGCACACTTCTAAAACTAAATAGAAAGAAAATCAGCAATGTAGTTGGCATAATTACTGGTCATTGTCTATTCGGCAAACACGCAAAGAAAGTGGGAACCCCTTACAATGACTTTTTTAGGAGCTGTAGGGACGAAGAGAAAGAAGAAACTACACTTCACTACCTCGGCACCCGCCAATTTAGAGCCGTCCACGTGCCACTGCGCACTTTGCGGGGTTTTTTTTATGTAAAATTTATTAAGTAGGTTAATTCTTGAAACCGTATAGTCCGTTATGGATCATACAAGGTCTATTGGTATAACATCCAGGAGTAATACTCTCTGATCGTCGAAAACAGCAGTTTTTTCATCCGGAATCCCCAATTGTCAAGGGGATATCCAGATAATCTGTTAAATCCATCAAGACCAACAAAATGATTAAGAGAAAAATATTGTAACTACATGTGTTCATTCTTTTTGTTACGTTTGTCATATGAAAATAAAAGTAGATTCGAAAAGATTGATACATTTCGTGTCTTGTACACGAGAAGCATTGGGGACACATCCAGTATATCTTTAATTCATAAACTTTCTATGTATTCCGTGCCGTAACAACGCTCATATTTAAAAGCGAATGACTTAATTTCTCATAGCCGTTAGATGAACTACATGTTGACTAAGAACTTTACATTTTTTATTTATCTCCCTTCGTTCCCCATTTCCTCCAATTGCCTCCACAGCATTCGCGCTCTCAGGTATATACTTAGCCAAGTTAATCTATGGTACTCATCATTATCTTTTTTCTAAAACTACTCGCAGCAAAACCCTACATTAACAGAGGAAAAAAATGTCTAAAACCACGCCTCATTAGTTAAGCTTAGTTGCCTAATTACCAATAAGTATTTATGTGCATGGCGACAAGAGCAAATGTCGTATGCTTCTTCTCCACCATACGCTCTTATCACGTGAGAGTGTGTACAAGTTCAGAGAAGCGTAGATCACGAGATGCGTACATTTTTTGCATAGATCACACGACTGCCTTTTTTCATTCATTTTTTCACTCCATGTCATTCCCATGCAATGCAGCACATGCTTCGATTACAAGTGATAAGCTCAAGCACCTGACTTAATCAGCTGGTCAGACAAACCGCCACCCAACAGATCACCTGATAAGAGTTTTTGCTAGATGGCACACCTTTTTAGTTTTTACATTCTAAAGGCATGATATCCGATTGGTAACATACACAGATACCAGACCAAACAGGCAAGTGGCCTTCCGTTTATTTTCTTAACGACACCTAATCTAAAATAAATATGCTCATGTGTAATAATTTATGTAATCAAAATAAATTTTCTCGAACACTCACACCTCACACCCTCATGTGCTTGCCCTAAGCAGATTAATTTAAAACATACTTCTGGGCGCTACGAAAAACCAGCATAACCAAGATGAATTTAATTCAGATTGGTGAACGTCTCTGGGTTTTGTTCTGCAATTTCATATTTGCCAAGCTGCCGGCTTACAAGGTCAACAAGAATATGAAAGAGTAGAGGCAGATGGAACATTTTCAATGACGGCGGATTACAGTTATTATATTATAATAGTTGTCGGAGAGTTGAACGCGAGATTAACGAGAGAGTATTGTACACGCAACTAGATTCCTAAAATTTTTAAGAAGGGTGTGCCGATATAGTTGTATTTTCTAGCGTCTCCCCTGTGGTTTCCCACTGATTTAGATCCAAGAGTATTCTCTCGTGAAGAAGGAGTATTTCAACAAAGTTGGTGTGCTAGGTATTCTCTGGAAAAAGTTTCAATTAAAATGGTGTTACAGGAAAGTACTAAGGCTGAGAGAGCCTTTGGATAGGGATGAGGTTTTTTTTGTTGGTATACGTGGAATCGTCTTCTTCTTCATGTAACCCTACCCTCTATTCTTTTCGTAGAGTTTAGGTCAGGTTAGGTTGTAGTGGCTGACTGCAGAAGGCAGTCACACTTAGGCCGAATTAGCCCGTTGTGATACAGACCCGTTGTATAACATTGTAACCAGTTGGTACTTGTGCCGTTAAGCTGACTAATGTTGACCCAGTTAAACTCATTAAGATCATTGAAGTAGTAGGCCCCTAGGTGTAAGTAGCGACGACTTGCCAGAGCGCTACACGAACAGAAGACATTTTTTCTGTCCCGTCATGTTATTTTGTGCTACTCAGTGTAGGTTGCCCCATAAGTACGTGTGCAATAATCAACAAAGGCACCTTTCACCTTTTACAAACGTGTTCAATTGTCTGGACATGATTTTTTATCATTCTCCGGAAGGGATCATCAAATTAAGAGCTTTTAATAACAACAACCAACAATTCTTAAACAGTAATAACTGTCTAGAAAAAAGCTTCTCAAATCGGCAGTTTTAGAAGCTAGGCCTTGGTCCACCTCCCTCCGACCTGTCGCGCCACTTATATGTATTACATTATTATTATTGTCGTGTGCTAAGGCATAGGAAAGGGAGACTCTGCCTTTTAACGAGATGCTTCCGATAGAAAGTTTATTACTCGCGAACTCAGCTGATGAAGCGAAGAAAAACAAAACACTACAGAATGACTGAAGTCAGTCATTCTGAAATGATTAATGCCCGGAAATACCGCACGACTGATAAAACAAATGAAAAAGTATTAATTTAAAACAATTTTACCTAATTATGTATTAGTCGTCACAAGCCACTGATCACTTGATGTGCATTCGTTCCTTTATTGTGACTCATGCGTGAAAATCCCTATAATTAGTGTGAATGAATCAGCCATTAGCTAGACAATAATATAATTTGTTGTAAATTATAATATTGCAGTAGTATGCATTTCCAGTGATCAAAAGTCTAGCCCAGGTATGTAGGTAGATAGGGTAACTGCATATTTATTGTATAATACTATACTCCATTTAGACCTTTATAGAGACGACTGGAAGGCGCAATTGGTTAAGTGCATGCCCTTAATTAGTGAAAGCAAAGTAAATACGTTTTTATCTGGTTTTCAATTTCAATCAATTTGATCCAACGGCAAATGGTGCCGTTGGGTCAAATTAATGATCACTGAAGTGCCCAATCAGTGGTAGTAGTCTCGTTGTGGGTGAACCCACAAGGTCTAAGTGTGCTTGTGTATCCACTAGCAGCCCCACTATCTACATACCTACCAAGACCTTGATAGACTGTGCTGTTACTTTTCCGGCTTTGTGACCTGTCTCCTCGTTGAACTTACTGCATTTCCTTTTATGGATCGATAGATCATTCTTACATGTCTGTTTGTAGTATGTTTTTTATATGCGTGAATGCCAAATCTTCTTAGTGCCTTCTCCGTTTTTTCTAGTTACTGTAAGGGCGGGAAATGTTCCGAAGTGGTGCAGTTCATTCCGTCTTCCTCCTCATCCCTGCACCATCAGAAAAAGTCATTGTAACTCCGAGTCTTCTGACTTAATTGCCTATGAGGCATTGTCCAGTTGTTACGTCCACCAGTTGGCTAATGTGCTACATGTCTAACTCTATGAGAGCTTTAGTTTTTCCAGTGGAGTATGGGGACCTGCCCGAGATTTCACTGCGCCTAGGGACCCAGCATAGGGTAAGTTTGCATATGTTCGCCATCACTTTAGATCTAGGAGGCAGATTTCTACAACATTGATAGTGTGTCCAGGACATTTATGGTCGCCTCATAGTCACATCTTCTAACCCGCATGATCCACTAAAGGGATCGCGGGGTAAGGCACGCACGAGAGATCTCCAGGCAACTCAATCCCTATGCCCACGAACTCAAACTGAGACCTGTGTACGCATCTGTCCGTGTTTTTTTTTCTTCGATTCTTTAAGATATGAGGGAATGAAGTTAGTTGTGAAATACACATATTCAAGGAGAAACTAAGGGAATATGAATCGAATAAAAATTCCATTTGAGTTTAACTTGGTCTCATCGATAGATCTAGTGGAATCAGCTTGTGCAGCATCGTGAGGCATCTGTTGAACTGCGTATGTTGTTTGTTCTGAAAAATTAGATTTTGAAGAACTGTTGGTTACAACAGTAGTTAAAGTTGTGAATATCCGACTATCACTTCACAAAGTAGATTTTCGTTTGAAGCATACCTGTTATCTCTCATATCGTTACACTATTCTATTGCCTTGTGCGAATATCACCACCGCTTGAAAATTACTTAATGGTCCACCATTAGAAATGCTTCAAGTTTTTGAATTTGGCATTGCATGATTTCTACAAAAAAAAGACAAATATATTGTTACGTGTTCAAGAATGGATATGCCAATTGTTTTATATTATAAATCGGAGTCATTGGATAGTGAGGACGACATATGTATGCCTATTAGGAAACACGGTTTTGCGTGTGTAACAAGCAAGTAATTCAGCCACTTCAACTATCTTTCCGGACGCGGAAATGCCGTCCATGCCTATCGTTACTACAAAACATCTATTAAAGCTTGAAGCGCTTACTCACACCAAATGTGGAAGGTCCTCTGGCGCTCGGTGCCTCATCACATAGCAATTATCGCCTAATATCGATACAAAGCGCTCACGCAACCTAATTAGAATGAGAAGGCCACATCTCAGAACTCTCATCGGCGTCATAACCGGTCACTGTCCGATTGTAATTCCCGCCTCAAGACTAGGAATACCCTTTAACGATTTCTGTAGAAGCTGCAGAGATGAGGAGGAAGAAGAAACCATTGCACACCTTCTTTGTAACTGCAATGCTCTCTCATCTCGCAGACTTAGTCACTGACCTGACAGAACTAAGTGAGTTGAGCTTCAGTCAGCTTCCAGATGATTTGCGGATTAGGATCTACTAGGCCTAAGTGTGGCTATCTTTTAGGTAGTCAGCCACTCTAACCTATGCTAACCTAAGTAATTCAGCCACATTCAAGTATGCCATTTTTATACTCCATTACAAAATGGCCAAGATTTGTGGATTTTTGACAATAGAAAATGCTAACCAGTCCATGCGCTTCATCTTCATCAAATGTTGTCAAGTTAAGAGCACATATAAAGCAGAATAAACGCAGATGCCAGCAAAAAAAACTCAAATTCGGCATGAAGCGCATTATCACGTGAAAATATGTATTGAAAACCGTAGACCACAAGACGCGTACATTTTTGCATAGACCATAAATATTATTCCATTGAAAAGTTCACTCCGCGTCATTCCCCCGAAATGCAGCACATGCAGCGATTACAAGTGTTATCATTCAAGCACCTGACTTAATCAGCTGGTCAACCAGCCCGCCACGCAACAGATAACATCTGACGTGAGCATTTATGGACGGTGGCATTAAATGAAAATAAGCGGTCTTCATGGCCCAGCCATAATTTCAGTTCATGTTGGAGAGGTGAGAGAAACAAGCTGAAGCAGCCAGAAACTTTTCCGGATGGGCTGGAACTGGACTCAGAGTTTTGATCGCTGCCTGACCGTCAGAACTGATGGCGCTATCTCTACTTGATAAGACATTGTTTTCCAGCCAGGACAGAGTTGCCTTTATCGCTACAGTTTCTGCCTAAAAGACACCCCTACCCACGACTTTATCCATCTTTGCAGATTCACAGACGACCATCCATCCCCTGGTGTATGATCCATGTATGGTTTGTTGGGGTGCTGGTTGAGAGAGCCGGCTCGAAAAGGGTTGTCCGCGTGCCATCCGCTGCACCCTATCAAGCGGTTTGCGGTTGATTTTCGTTTCGAACGTAGTTCTCCAAAGTACGACTTCATATTGTAGTCCGCGGCTTAAGTCTCCATTTGCATCCTACAGGACATCGATCGGTATAAATGTTCCATCGCTTGTCCGTAGTCTCTGCAGTTTCCTGCACAGAAATGATCACGAGACGTGTCACCCTAACGCCTTTTTACAGCAGTATAGTGCCAAAGAGGCCTTTTTGACACGTCCGTGGATACTTAGTTTCCAGCTTAAATTAAGACACAAAGACTGTAGTAATAAAAACGTAATTATTTATATTTTATTTTTTAAAAATAACCCTTTAACGCTAAACGCTTAATTTATATTGTACATGTTATAACAGTAAAATTCTATGGTCAATGTTTCTCTAGGGCCTTGCTCAGCAATTCGTTCATAGTGATCAAAAGTGTCCTTGGGTCTTCAGCAAGTCCAGCTCCGACCATTGCATTGGCGAATAATTGCTTTGTCAAAAGCTCGCCCAGTTCCGGATCGCTTGTCTTCAGTTTGTGAAGTTTTTTGATGATTGGATGCCTGAAAAAACAAAGGAAATACGTTAAGGACCTCAAGTGATGGATGCAATTGCTTACTTTGGATTGATTTCTAGTTGCGGCTGTAAAAGGGCATAGCGGTTGTCTTCTGGCAGTTGATGACTTTGTGTGCGAAGGAAATGTCTCGCTGCGCCCATTTCTTCAACGGTTATGACACACGGGTGACTATCCAAACGATTGGTTACCTTTACGTCTGCAACCTTTCCAGACAGTTTTTCTTTGATCCAAGGAATGATCTCATCGATCTGTGTCCGGAGGAGACTTCCTTCGCCCAAGTCTGTTAGATCAGCTGTGTCCTCTCTCATTTCTTTCTCCACCGACACCACATTCTTTCCACTGAACATGCCCAATTGCATAAGAACGACTTCATCGTGAGGTTCATAACAGAAGAGGACTTCTACGCCCTTCTTCTTCAGCGCTTCGTAGTAGGGAGATGATTCCGCTAAAGCCCGACTTGGAGCGCATAGGTAGTAGATGTATTTCTGATCTCCAACACGTTTGCAGTATTCAGCCAGGGAAATGTTGCCATCGCCGACCTTCGATGAATCGTATCTTAGGAGCTTAGCTATCTCTTCACGTTCGCTATGGTCCTGGACTGTAACAATGCCTTCCTTAAAGAATAGACCGTACTCTTTGTAGAAAGCTTCATATTCTGCGGGTTGTTTTGTGGCGCGATCTTGCAGGAAGCGAAGTACACGACTTGTGAGGACGGTGCTTAATTTCCTGTAAAATCAAGTCGATATCAGTTTTATTGCCCAAAAAGCAAGGACATGTCTAGTGCCTACTTAATCAATCCACTGTTTTGGAGAAGTTCCCTGCTCAAGTTCAATGGAATGTCCTCAGAATCAACGACTCCCTTAACGAACCGTAGCCATTTCGGTAAGAGGTTGTCCGTTTTGGATTGAATGAGTATTTTCCTTGAGTAGAGAGCGACTCCGATGTCAGCGTCTCTGGATAATGAGAACAGTCCCGGCTTCCCTTCAGGGAAGTAAAGTAATGCACGAATGCTCAACGGGACATCAGTCTGTATAAGAAAGACAACGTGAACATAAAACCTGGATAATCACACAAATATTTACCTTATAGTGCAAAACAAATCTTGGTGCGTCATATGTGTTCGCGACAAATCTGTAAAACTCCGTATGCTTCTCCATATCCACATCCTTTGGTTCCATCAGCCACACAGGTTGAATTTCGTTTGCGCGCTTTCCATTCAAGAATATGGGACTGCCCACAAAGTTGCTGTATTTCTTGATCACTCCCCTAATTCGGTCCTCGTCGGCATATTCTCTACACTCTGTCTTTAAGTGAATGACAATCTTGGTGCCATCAGCAACATTTTCAGCTTTTTGGATCTCATATGATCCAGAGCCATCACTAGACCATTTCAGACCAGGCGAGCCAACCTTTGAGGACTTAGTGAAAACCTCTACACGATCTGCCACCATGAAGGCGGAGTAAAACCCGACACCAAACTGTCCGATGATGTTGGATGAATTTTGACCAGCATCACCCTTTTCCTTGATTTGCTCCAAAAATTTCTTTGAGCCTGATCGTGCAATCGTTCCGAGATTGTTAATGAGCTCCTCCTCAGTCATGCCAATTCCTGTATCCTGAAATAAAGTGAATTCTTCTCTAATTGACACCAACATTCTCTATCTGTATAGACTATGTACTTGAATAATCAGCTGCATTCCCTGTTTGTCAGTTCCAATGTGAATCTCTAAGGCACGGTCTTGGTTCTCATAGTCCTTCTCCTTTTCACCAGCTGTGTGAATTGTATACCTGAATTTCTCCAAGGCATCGCTGGCGTTTGAGATCAACTCTCTGACGAAGACTTCGTTCTCTGAGTACAAAGATCGGGCCACAATGTCGAGTAGCATTCGCGTTTCGGCTTGGAATTCATGTTTGTTACTGTCGCCAACAGCCTGTTCCTTATCCTTGATGATTGTATGGATTTTCTCATCGGGTTTGGCACTGCTCAAGTGCCGGATTGAAAGAGCAGCTACAAGAAATATTTTGTGTAACATAACCTTATTGCATCATCAAAAAACTTACCAGTACTCCGGTGTTTGGAAGTTGTTAAATGATAATTTGGGCGGTAATGACAGACCGAGCGAACGTTGTATAATCTGTGGTAACTGCTCCTAGTGACACTGGTTAAAATTTTATTCACGAACGACATGTTTTTTGAATAAAATTTCAATTCTCACATGTACGGCGAACCAGAAGTAAAACTACGAAAATTATCTGTCAGTCACTTGTCATCGATGGACTGAGTAAACATGTTCCAATTAGGAAATCTCGAGAAAACTACAATTGTTTTAAATGTGTGTGTGCCTTGAACAGGATTGTTACATTTACGAAAGGGAACGTTGTCGGTTTGTTTTTCTCTCAAGATAGATATGTCTTGTAATTTTTCTATGGATGTTGTCTAATTATTAAAGCCGTAGTGGGGACAATTAACAGCGCAAGTGAAGAGTTGTTGAGTGCCTCCGTGTCACAGTAGACAGGCATGATACACAGAATACAAAGTACCATATTCTCTATCTGTCAAATCGTGTGACGTCACTTGTACTATTCGGCCATATGAGAATAAATGAAACACATTTTGAAATTCAATTCAATTTTATTCAATTTTATTCAATTTTATAAATTAATGGAAGTGTTTTTATTTACATTTTCCAGAAAAGTCTTTGAGAAGTAAAGTTTCAACTTAAGTCAGAACTATCGCCATATGGTGTGAATTCACATTCCACTGCGAACTAATCCCATAAAATGTTTTTGATCTCTGAAGCACAGCCCGTGCCAAATGTTTTGAGACTGTAAGAAAGTCTGGTGTATTTAAAGCAAGAGGCGTGTAGCCCGCTTCGCTCGCTAACGGGACTTTATCCCTTTATTCCGCAGGGTTTCTCCGCTCATGAGACTTCGTCGCTCCGCTAAGGGTGTGTCAATAACTGTCAGCCAGGCGCCTCGAGCTAAATTAATCACAAACTTTTTATTGGATTGTAACGGTTTGTAGCCGTATGACGGATCCGAAATTGAAAATTTCACATAATTTCCATATTTAAAACAAAAAAAAAACAAATTTTTTATTTTGTTTGGTTTTATTCCGTTCGGTCTTACATTACATTTTTTTTATCACGTCACCGTTCAGTACATGCACATTTTGTTAGTCTATGGAAAAACTAGATAAAAAGAAACTTTGCACAGGTGCACAAAATCTCGCACCTACGCCAAGTCCCATGGTTTCCCAGGCAGCTAGGTTCCAGAGGGCAGCATGCCCATGCGTTATTTCAATACTTATCGAGCATGATTTTCTTTGCATGTAGAAGTTAGCCCAAATTAGTCTTATTTCGTTTGAACATCCAATTGAGAACTAAGGCCAATTTCTGAAACGATGGTTTTAGCTTGCATTCGTAATTCCAATTGCCGTAATTCCAATTTAAATAAGAATTAACGCCATTAGGGCTATAGTTCAAATGGCCTTTGTTCACGGCACTATATGCGATTAGGAGTACCTGCTATCTCATACCCACTTGCGCCTCGCCGTTTGGCTTTATTTTCTTTGTTTGTGTTATTAGGGTTATTCCATTGTAAGAGTAGCATTGCTACAAGTTTTGACGTACAATTTTAGTAAACGTACGTAAAAGGATCGTCTACTAATTTATCTAGTTTTTCTGTACAAGGAACATCTGTAATTCATTTATTTTTTAACCACAAGTCGAATCCTTATGTTGGTCGTCATTAACTTTGTACAGTACTGGTTTCCAAAAGCCCGAGAAATAGCGAAATGAAACGTTTGCAATACTATAAGCACTGCCCCTTCATCCACACTGTCAGTTTTTTCCAAAGTGTTGAAAATGCTCTCATAATGGTTCCAGATATTCTCGACTGCATCAGAACTTTCGATCCATGTCGTTTCTTGCAGCCTTTTCTTGCATTCCTCAATGCTTTGCCTGAAGTACCAAGCAGTTCTTCCCTACGGTCTGTGCACACGGACAAAAATTAATACATGCGTCAGAAGGAAGTGAACCGCTCAACAGCAGCAGAAAATAAACCAAGTACAAAGACTAATTGGAGCAGGAGCGTTTATGTCTTTCAGTCTTTGCTGTACTCCTGTATATTTTCCACCTCGATCAAAGTGCAAAGCCCTATCAAAGTGCCCCTTGTGCCCTGGACTCCCATTTCGATAAGCCACTGTAACATAGCTTCTAGCGAGTCGCTATCGAAGTGTGTGGCCGTTCCTGGCTGATTGCTTCCATCAGAGCGTACAATTATTGAGCTTCTTCTTGTATCCAGCCTTGTTCAAATAGTTCCAAAGGTATTTTTATCCAGCTCCTGGAGAATCGAAACAGTGCTGACATGACGGTCAAACTCGACCATTCTCTTGATTTCATCGACATCTTTGCCATCGAACAAAATCGACAGAACCTAAAGTGCGCATGTTTTACTGTCACAGTCTCAGGACCATAAACATGCATTTTTTCAGACGCCTGGCTTGCGTGTTTGCCTTTATCGGGGAAAGCATAAATAAGGCGTATACTCTCTTAAATTTTTGAAGCGCTGAATTATGGTAAAAAAAAAACATCTTGGACTTGAGTCAAGAAAAAGAGGTTTATTTTTTTTTAATTTTCTTTTCATTATTTCGAATACGATATTATTTATAATATTTTATGACAATAAGTTACTAAGACATATGTTGGTGCTGATCCACTTATTTTTTATTATTATGATCATAATTATGTATATTTATTATTTTGTAAGCAATGTTTATTCTATATATAGTATTTACTTTATAATTATACATTTTTGATTTAATTTGATTAAATTGAATGCATTCAAACTAATAAGGGCTACACACTCGTTTAGACTCGAATATAAATGAGACATTACGTACAAAATTATTTAAACAAACAACAAAACAGTCGAGTGAAACATGAAGGATTGAACGTGACACGTGAGGTTCTTGTCTATCAAGCCCTGGTTCTTGATTTCACAACTTCTCTCTTTCCTTGTGTCTCCCTGTTCATTGACAAAGCAAATGAGACAGAAATAGTTAAATAAACAACATAATAAATAATCTGATTAATTTATGCACAGTCGGTCTTATTTTACAAGTACAACATTATTGCTTTTCAGTTGACGGTTTTGTAATCATTTGATGCCGTTTTTTTTAGAGTTTTATTTGTTTCTTATTTCTCTACATACGATTTGATACGATATATGTATATTCAGTATAAAATTTTCTTATTTTTTTTTATTTTCTCTTTAAGATGTCGTAAAGTTTCTCTTAAACAATGTTTGATTTTCATTTATTCTTATTGCGTTAGTAAAACATTGGTTTGCTTAATTCTTTATTGCACTCAAACGCGTGTTTAGTTTAAGTTTCTATAAAACATGAGGTAGTTATTTTATTTCTAAAAATATACTCTAAATGTTTAATTTGTTTCTTCATTTCATTTTTTACATATATGTATTTTCGTAAACCAATTCGAGTGTCTATGGAGGCGTATCTAAAAAATTTTAGATTTACATTTGTCGTAATGGTGGATGTGAAACCTGTAGAATGTCTGAAAATTAAATGCTCACATTTTGTGCGGGATGAAAATGATTTGTGCCTGTACGCACATTTTTGAGTATCATACGAAAGGTAAGTCGAACAAAAGTTATGAATGCGATTTTACTACGATACTTAACGTTTACACAAAAATTATTACACATTGTCATACTCAATATTTGAAGCGTTAATGTTATTAAACATGTCCTATGTTGCAGCGAAAATATAGATATATTAGTTCAGAAAACGATGTGGAATGGCAGGGATTTAATAAGACTACCAATGGACTAAAACACTTATTGCTAATCCCCCAGAGGAACAATGGCTATCTTTAGAATTTAGAAAAACATTCATGATTTGTGAAAACAAATTTGAAAGACTTTTTTTTAATGCTGATGTTCTTCTTGTAGAAACAAGATATGTGAGGTTAGAATAGGTTAGGGTGGCTGACTGCCGTCAAGTCGCACAACATCACAATTGGGCGAAGTCCATGACCTCTTAGCAGCTTCTACACATGGGATTATTCGGGCATGAGTCAGTGGCGGAGGTGCGAGTGGCCTGGAGATCTGTCGTGTCAACTTTGCCCCGCGACTCGATTATCGGAGCAAGGTCCAATCACTGAAGATAAAGATAATGATGGCGGTAAGAAAAATCAACAGCTTCTAAACATCGGTTTATTTTACCCTGCAACAGTTCCCTTCTTGTGGTCTCATGATACTTCTTCACGACGAAATTCCCTGGACCTTGTTTTATACACTTGCGGCCATAAATACTCTGGAAACACCATCAATAAATTCCAAGATGGTAAACTTTGCCTCCTATCTCTAAAGGGGATAGCGGACAGATGCAACCTTACCCTATGTTTGATCCCTGGGCACAAGGGTGCAAATGAAAGAGCCGCCGAATTAGCAAGAAAGGGGACATAATCAGGAGACATCCCATACCCCATTGACAAAACATCCTAGAGTTAGACAGGAAGGAAAATGAGCTCACTGGTAGGCGTAATATCTCAAGCCTATGAGGCACATTTCTGTAGAAGCTGCAAGGATGAGGCGGACGATTACTTGATCAACAACGTTGAGGATACGACAAAAGCAAATCTATAGGGACGATGGCCAAAAAAGACAACTGAAAATGACAATATCTCAATGAAACTGCAGAAATATCAACGAAGAGTCAAGGAAAAAGGCCAAAAGTGTCAGAAAAAATGGCCTTGAAGGTGTCTACCTACTATCTAGGTACCTACTTATACCTACTTATCTAGGTCAGTTCTTAGTTCCGTGAAATGTAATAGTAATATAGGTGGCACAACAGACCGAGGAGAACCTGAACCTAGCTTCTACAACATCCAACTAGTTCTTTCCGAAGTGGAAGATACCTACAGTCGACATTTTTTTGAGAAGCTTTTTCTAGACAGGAACACTCTTTGAGCATTGTCAGTGCATCGAAAGTGTAGGAAGCAGGAAATATGTATGAAAGTTCCTTCCGTCAGGGACGGGACCTTCAACGAAAATCTCATATAGAACGCCGCAAACGTTTCAAGGTGTTTCCTAACTTCACTCCCTCCAATCCAAATTCGAATCCTAAAATACGCACTGCATTCATAATTCTTGTCTTCTCTTTGTTTAATTCATTTTTTTTTGTTTAATCCTAACACATTACAAATAAATTTAAATTTAAATTGTTTTCTTCTTTCATCTCTTAGCAATACCGAAACTTGGATTTTCGCGCCCGGCTGTGATCGATCAATGAGATTGCCTTTCGAGCAATATTCAAAAAAAGTCAACTAAACTTAAACTATCATTACAACAACGTCTATTGTGAGTTTTGTTTTTACGAGTTTACGACACATAACACAAATGCTGATGATTATTCCTTGCTGGCATTGGTCGCATGAAAATTAACGAATTTTCTTTTGCGACATTTAACCAAAACTAAGTTTACATTTAAATATTTACTTTTCGTTTTTAAATTGTTGCTTGTTGTTAATTATGATTATCGATTATATTATAATCAGTCAATTTGTTTGGCAGTGATATTTTATTGTATACACATCATCTTCTTTTTGTTTTACTTTAACTTGTTCTTCGTTATCGTTATCGATTTTGTATTGTTTTGCTTTGTTTACACAACTAATTTTTAAGTTTAATTAAATTTAAATAAATTGATTGTACTGGTAAATGAAAATCTCGAATGCAAATGAATTTGTCTCTTGATTTGTTTCCAAAAAGAAATTGTTCAAATTATTTTTGTTTTCTTGTTTATCCTTTATTCATTATTATTATTCAAGCCTTTCTAGTATCTATTTATGTACAACATTTAAATATACACACCATGAGCCATTTGGTCAAATGAAAAATTTTAGTATTCATTTCCCGATCGATTAACGCTTGTTCTTGTATTTATTACAATATTATAAATATAAAAATAATTGTTGTATCATTTTTATGATTTATTATATGTATTTGAAATAGATAACGTTTAACATTAAGAAAATTGAACTCTTTCACAGCCATATTTTTCAAGGCATGCCATTTAATTTGTGTGTGTTTTTGTGTATGTTTACCCTTGATAGTATATAATCCTTCCTTAGTGAAATGCTGTTTGATTAATTTTGATTGCTTTTTTTCTTTTTTTTTTTTTCCTTCCCTTCATTTATCCTTATAACTTTCTTTTGACTTTTTGTGAATAGCTAGTTTTGTTAAATTAAATTTTAACTGAAATGAATATGATCTGAGTTGTGGCATAAAATGTTTGATAATAAATTCAATTGTGAATCAAAATACAAATTGGAAAACTATAACTCCCAACCTACCTCTTTCACTTCCATTTTTAAGAATTAACTGAAAAAGGTTTGAAAAAAAATGGCGATAATCACGATCTGCTTGAATTTTGTTGTATCCTTTTGTAGCTAATTGTGTTTTAAATATAAAGATTCTCAATCAGATTACTTGTTCTTGAATATTGTGCAGACACGTTATTTATTTATTGGTTTCCACAAAGTGCTGTTCCTACGAGCACATTACGAATTGCGAACTTCTCAAGCTCCGACGCTTCATTCTTCGTGGAAACTGACACTTCATCGCGAATTGTTTGGTCGTGAATTTGTGGATAGCGTCTGCCTCTTTGTTAATTGCGTTCCCAGTTTGAAATTTGCGGAGAAACAATTTAAAATTTAAGATATATAGGATACATGAACCAAATATTTTTGAGATTTTTGTCGTTAAAAAAAAAATTTTCAGTCCGCATTAACAGAACTTGTTGTTCATATTTATTTGGTGGAAATAATGAATTTCTGAACTGACACTCAACGCTTTATCTGAGCATTGTTAGTCGACTCGAATCGTGAGAAATGGCTTGAGTCCTAAGGCCTTGAATAAAGAAAGTTCTTTGCCCTAGTTTAAGACGAATAGATAGTCGTCGCAAATGGTATGGAATAACATGAGAAAAATAAACCTTTCCAAACTCTCCAGTCTAGTCTCCAATCTGACGTGTTTCAGAAGGAGCCGGATTGGGAAACAGTGAGCATATCCAGTGCTAAGACTTAATCTTTGCAGATCCCGAAGAAAAAGAGTACTAGATTTGAAAAAAGACGTGCTAAATCATGCTGACATAATTAAGAGAATTAAATAAATTCAAACAGCTCCTTTTTGTGCATAGTGCAGTGTTACTATCACCCCCACTGCCATACTGCTTCGTCGTCGTCAAAGTCCAATGAAGAACTAATGTGTACTAATTTGTATAAAGTGTATGGCGGAAAGCAACAAGCGATCTCGGTGTGGGGCTGTGTATGGGTCACTTAACTTAGTCTGTTACATAACTTTTTTGCAATTGTGTGAAGATTTTTTCCTTGGCAAATTGTGTCGTGAGAAAGAGTTAAGAAACAACAAGTTAGGACACCGCAGCAGAGGACGCCAGCGTTTAAGGTGGCACGCACAGCTGGAGGGAACTTGTTGTGTGAAACTGGAGACAGCAAGTCAGAGAGTTTTAAGGCCTGTTGGTTGAGGCCCAGGTTCAAGTCATTCATGAGTAAAACAAAGTTGATGAATTTGTATTTGTACGTTAATGGCTTACCAACCGAGGATAAAGTGAAGCGACTACCGATTTAGTGACACCACAATCTAAGAGGGTTGGATGCTTTGACTCTTATCTAACTTAACCTAAATTGTAAACATTTTTAAAATTAAAAATAATATGGGTGGCGCTACAGAGGTGAACCTGGCTTCTACAGCTTCTACAGCAACCCGTCGCGTTGAGCGTGGTTTTGTTCTACCTCCAGTAAATGGGAGACCTAAGGCTTCATGCCGACTCCGAACGGCTAAGTTGGTGAATCTCGAAGTAGATACAATCGTGAATTATGAAGATTGGTAAATTCGGGGATCGAACCCTCTGCATAGGTGTTATTCAATTTTGTCATCGACCGTATTGATGTATAAGTATCTACCAAACTTTAAGGTTATCAACTTTTACTTTCACACAAGTTTTACATTACATTTTCTAACCCCTCGCGTACGAATAGCATCTTCTAATTTGCCTGTTGTGAAACAATTTTCTATTACTTACTCGTAGTATTCCATTTTTGGGGGACTGAGGCAATTATTTCTGTGAGCAATTAATTTTTTTTGTAAAACGAGCGTTCTTTTGTGATTTGGAAAACTGCGGTTGCCGTGCTTTGACATAACACTCTCTTTAGCTAGAACCCGACATCGATGGCATATTGACGTTTATGAACAGTAGGTACAGCAGTATAAACAAGTTAGTTTGATCGTCAATCTGCATTAATGAACATGTCTAACGCAGTTATTTGTAAGTCTGAAGTTTATGAAAACACCCTAGATTCATGGTTATACTCTTATTCTTCAAGTTTTAGTTCGGACAGTCAGCTACTTTAGTGTTCCTAAATGCTGTCTTTCCTCTGTTCACACAAAAGACTGTACACACACCAGAATCTAGTCTCAAAACCTTATTGCCCTCCGAAAGCGAAGTTTTAGAATAACATGGACTTTCAAAGGACCACCAGGCAGGGATTTGAACAATCCTATGTACATAAGCATCAGTCATTGTAGTATATAGCAAATAAAGAATAAGCCGACAATAACAAGGAGCGTTAAATTAAACAATGTACATCAGTTGAGCCAGCACCCTATGCTTCAGTTTGTAAGTCTAGTTCTAAATTCAATTGTAAAAATAATTATTCTGTTCAAAAAAATGTTTAAATGGCTTTAAAAAAATCAGGAATGATTGGTAGGTGGATATAGTCTATAACCTCAATAGGGGAGGTCTTCAAGTTTAGTATTTTTAAATTCTTAAGGGGATTTATTCAAGTATGATGACCTTCTAACAGAATTTGCTAAAGTTTTGGTCAGAAGCATTAAGTTCCTAAATTGAACTTCCAAAAGATAGAATGTGGCACTAAACGTTTGTCATTTAGCTGGAACAGGTCCTGAGCATAAGACACTCAAAGAATTAATGCAGAGTATCTTATTTTGTGCCATCCGCCAATGAGATAATTTCGTAAATTCACAATCAGCCTAGAATTTTGTTCACATTAGACGTCAAAGATGCCAGGACATAAAAGTAAACATGAATGCCTTGAAATAGAAAACAGAATGATTTGTTCGACATGGAAAAGATGTCCTGTGGCGGGGATGAATATGGATCGGGAAACATGTTTCAATAGGAAATATTTTTGAATTACCAGACAATATTTTTCCCCTACTGACCGAATAATAAACAAAGGTTAGCTTAAGTTAGGTCAGTGGTGACAGCATAGAGCTATTGGTCCGCAGTGCTACCACTAAACAGAGTAAACCTAGTTGTAGACGAGTGTAGCGTTGTTTTAGCAAAATGTTCCAGCGGTTTTTGCAAGAATTATGAGATACTGTGGTATCTCGACCGCCGAGTGATTTAACGGTTTAAAGATTGGTTGACCTGGAGTTTATAAACAAACTAAATTAAACAATGAACAAAGCTAAACAGAATTTATAATCTTGAAAAAACAATCTATAGAAAGTTAATCAAATCGCTCTTTTCGGTTGAGGCAAACAAGTTAACAAAAACCTTGGCCTAGTATGAACTATTCTTGGTATCCCTTTCCACTCCCCAACATGTTCCAGGAAAACGCCTTTCATTTGAAATAGAAAAATGTATCCAGTGTTTTATTGAGAGGACAGACGATGATTTAGTGTTGATTAATGAATGAAGTGTAAATGATTATTTTATATTTTATGAAAAATGTTTTCTTTATATTTATCCAATTAAAAAAATTATATACAATTTTAACATAACTAAACATAAGTTTTCAATTAAAATAAATGAAAAAAAAATATTAAAATTCACTACAAAGCTAAGCTAAATATTACATATAAATTCATCTCTTAAAAGAGCGTTAAGATTTTCTTAAGTTTTTCTTATATTTTGTGTGTTTCATTTTGTTTTTTTCTTTTATAGAAGAGGAACTGAAATGCCCAAAAAACATATTTGTACTAAAATGAAATGGTTAATGGTTATAATTTTGTGTTTTAATGCTTTCGCCTTTCCTCGTGTGTGGAGGGAAATCTCTAAAACCGAACCAAAATGATTTCAGAAACACTTGAAGAATCCGACAACTTAGTTATTCTTAAGTGTAATTTGCTAGAATAAATTTAGGATTTTGTTTACATAATTTAATTTGTTTTTTTTTTTTTTTGTAATAATCTTAAATTTGCGTTCTTAGTCTTTCGATTTAAGTCTAAAAGATTAATTTGTTTTTTTTTTTTCAAAGGTGGGGTTTTTTTTGTTTCTCCAAAAGGTCTTTTTTCCATGAGATATTAATTGTATTTGCATTTATGTTCGATTTTCAAGCAAGATATGAGTTTTTGAAAATGTGGCCTAAGCCTGCGATAGATGTGCGGGTGTAACAAATTATGATAATGATGAATATATGGCATGATGTTAACGTGTTTCTATTCTCCTGAAGAATGCCAGACAAAGGATGTCGGAGTCATCAGTCCGAATGGCATCAAAACATGTGTATACATGGACGATGAATGAAAACTTTTATTCGAAAGGTAGTCAGTTATTGAAGTCGAAGGAATTCACTGAAGTTTAAAGAAGTTAACAAGAAAAACGAAAGTTCATTCTAGACGCGTGTCAAATACACACATTTGGTTTATAAGAGTAGACTTGCTAGTTAGATTAAACTCAGTGCGGAATTTTTGGTGCAAAGCCTATTATTCTATTCTTTGTGCCACTTGCCAAGATTTCATCTTTCTTTTTTGTTTTATTTACGATAAGATGGAATCGACATGCAATGAAAATTGGTGCACATATTTCAGAGCCTTCAAAGATTTGGCCGGTACACTGGAAGAGAAACGGTGGTAGATATGTTCATCTCCTCAGAGTCAACGGTGGTCCGTTAAAGCCTCAGCTTGGTTAGTTTTAGCTCTGATGAAGTCACTGTTAAAATCCCATCGAACAAGAATTTTCAACCTTGCACCAGGAATGAGTGGTAACAAGGAATTGTAACCGAAAAGATATTTCAATTAAATATGTTGTACAGTACAGTCCAGGGAGCATAGCTTCTAGTGGAGGGGCCTGTTGATTTGTGTTGACTCCGAATGGCGATGTTTAAGTAGCCTTCACTTAACTTCTCCATTAGCAGAGTGTCGAATGGTGGTGCGATGAAACGTAAAAAATGTTATCTTGGCGTGAACCTAGACTTAGAGGTTAGGAGTGCCCATTAAATATATGTGACTTCAATTCATGGGCCCAATGAAAGTAAATTTGAACTTTAAAAGTTAGAACAGTTTTGTTCGATTAAGTAATTATGGGAAATCCGTTCACATTTTATTCAATAGATTTATAAAATGTATAGAATTATGGAAATTACTGAGCAATTAGAAGGTTAACTTTTTCAGTATTGCTTGAATTATGGAGTGATTCGAGGTTATCTTCGAACATTGTCAGTGCAATTCAATGCAAAATGGCAATGATTCGGAAGAGAGTACCGACCAGTGGAGGTAGTTGGGTTCCTTCAGGGAATGGAGAACTATTCTAAGAGCATATGCCTATGTTTATTTCACTTCGAATGATGTCCACAGAGGTTGTCAATGCTCAGCTCAATACACAGAGATGAACCCATGCAGCTAGTCAAGCCAAATTCAATACAATACTTTGGCAGTACACGATGAACTCAGTTCTCTGTTCATCATCACAATGTTGAAGAATTATCTTAAACAAACCAAATTGGCATCAAGATTGATCTCAGAAGTAATAAGATACAGTTCAAAAAAGTGGACAATTTTTTAAAGAAACTCAAATATTCAACAACGTTGATGTCAGATCGTGATTGTCTGCTTTGCCAATGAAGTATTTCAATCAGAGTTATTAGTCAAAAATCATATAGATGTAGATAGTTTAAATAAGAAATACATCAGCCAATTGATTGCAAAATGTCATTGTCGGGCCTTCCAATCGATCCTTTTCTAAAACTCATTTACCCTATGATTAGTCACCCTTATTCTCCTAGATGTGTCACATGTCACTGTGAGAAGTTTGTACTGTCTTAGTCACTTTATGTGACATTTAAGTGACAAATTTGTCGAAGTGATATGTGACCCAACAATTTCGAAATTTGAACAGATAGAAAAAATAAAATTGTTAATGATCTCAGGAATTTTGCTTGAAAATGAAAAACAAAAACGAAATAAATAATTTTCTTACAGACCGTTTTCTCTTCGTTTAATTAATCACTAGAATTCTTAGTACCAAACATAATTATACAATACATAGTATTCTTCTTAATTTTCTTTCATTAAAATGTTTCTTCGGAAATGTCAACAAATCATTCACATTTGTGTATTTGATTTTTTTTTTTTTTAATTTTATTTTGTTGATTTTGGCAGTGGATTGTGTTGTAAGGTTGATGATTGAGTTTTAAATAATAATAATATTTTGAATTAAGTTTAATGTTTTTTTTTCTTTTACCATTTTAACACTTGTACAATCAATTTAGTTGTTTGTTGTTTTCTTTTATTATTTTTAATAATTTTCCCGCATTTAAAATATACGTTTCATTTATTGGCTAAATGCATCATGTTTTTTTTTGTTTGTTTGTCATTTCTTTTTATACAATAAAAAGTAACCGACAAGATATATATATATATTTATGTATAAAAAAAAACATTTTGTAGATGACACACACGCACACAACGTATTGCGACTTAACGCGCTTTCCTATTTGTAGCGTTGGGTATTAATTTGTTTATATTTACACTTAAAAATACAATCTGGGAGGGGGGGGGAGCAAATGAAAATAATCTTATCTTACACAAATTTCAAATAGATTAACATACGCACATACAATGTATATAATATATAAAAAAAATTCCACTAAAATATTGTATTATTCAAATAGGGTTGTGTATTACACAATTTATACTTTTTTCTTATCTAAAAACTAAAGCACTAAAAACGGAACTTAAGTAGAAGAGATACAAAAAACAAAAAAAAAAACAATATACTGTAGGGAAGCAAATTTTCGATCTCATTATACGATAGTTTGTAATTTATTAATTTTTTTTTATTTTTAGTTTTGTGTTTTTCTTTTTGTTTCTTTTTTACTATTTTATATTTTACTTATGAGCAAATGTTAATAAGATTTTAACTTTACATAAAAAAAAACTCTAAAGTCGTGTATATGTATGTATGTATTTTTTTTGTTTACGTTTCTACGCTCTCGCATCGTGTATATATGACAATTGTATAGTAAAGGTTCTTATTTATTTATTTATTTATAATTTACACAGAATTATATAATTTTCTTCGACTTGTCACTGTTGAAAAATGTGTAATGAAAAATCAAAACAATTACACTAAACCTAATTGCGATTGATGCATATTCATTATTTTTAAATGTTTGTTTTATTTTTTTTTTGTTTTGTTTAATAATAATTTTTCTGTTTTTCATTTTTGTTGTTGTTGCAGTTTGTTTGTTTAAAGATAAAATTTTTATTTAATTTAAGATTTAAGGTCACGATGGTTGTATCCTTTTTGGTGGCTTACGCGATTGCTTTTGTCTCAGTTCCATTTGTGGTAATTTTAAAGGAAGAAGATTACTTACACTACTACTTTGACTTGGATTACCAATGCTGCTGCTGCGACTTGTCTCATCGGTAGCATCGTCTGTTGATGCAATCGATTGAGTGCTATCTGGATAATTGATTGTTGAATCCAATGAGCTTTGTCGACTTAATGAGTGAAAACTTTGGAATAAATTTGGTGAATACGGCAGACGATAGGCGGAATTGAGTAATGATTCAACGTTGGTCTTCTCGTTTGGCTGCATTTTCGTGATTGGAAGTGTCTTTATGTATGGCTTATTACTTTCCGGTAACCATTCATTTGAGATGCTGCCACAAATCAAAATGAAAACAAAAATATAAAACAAAAGAAAACAAAATGGGCGTTTTAAAAATGTAACTATTCGGGCAAGAGTTTGGGCTATATCTTACATTTTTGGTGGTGACCATTGGACGTAACATTCGACAACACCTTTTAGATTCTTTCGCCTCATCATGATCTCGCCTTGGAATGTGATCGAGTTCTTTCCATTTGTTAGGGTGCTTATTTGTCGCAGACGGTGTTGTAGGCCCTCCATGATTCCTGCATCGAAGAAATCAAACATACGAGCTGTGGAAGAAAAGGATACGTTAGGAAAATTTAGGGAATATGGCGTGTTTTTTCATTCTCTTCTATCGCTTACGATTTTTTCATAGTATGCTGACCTAAATGAAATAAGTTTACTTTGTTATTTATTCTACAGCATGCATAGATTCGCTACTGTTGACCACTCAATATTAGACTGATTACCCGATCAAAGATTGAATTTTTATTGTTTTGGACGCAGTTTAACCTACGGCGATAGTTGATCACTATATCTATCTTTTGGACGATGTCGGCTAACCAAATGACAGCCTTGACACATATGGTCAAGCAGAAATCATGTTTTTAAGAGTTGGAAAACCAACTAAAGCTAAACGTAAACATGAACATCTCTAAAAATTGATTTCAGTTAGTTCGTTTGTGTTCGTCGTTATGATGCCAAAGAATTTCGAGAGCCGAGATACAACTTGTTTAAATAGATCTCAATCAAACATGGCGTGTACACTTGGAAGCAGCCAGCGAGGAATAGCACAAGCCGGAAAAAAATTATCACGAAATAGTCGGAATTGTCAAGCCTCAGATGCACAGTAATTAAAGGAAAGTGCGCGAATCGAAACCAGGCAGCGAGATTAAGTTGCGTTAGGGTCGATGCATATACCTACAACGTCACGGCCACCGTACAATCAATATGTAGGCAGCCAAATACACAAACAAATAGGTCAGAGAGCTGCAATATAATATATTATAGAGAATACAAGAAGTTGGCTGTTAATAATTGAGGCGCATTGAAGTGTAATCGGTCTGTGTGAAAGAATCAAACAGTGCACAGCTTTCTTGGTATAATCTTTGCCAGGAAACTTAGTCGGAAATCCAACGCGAAGAACGTGTGGACTACAGCCGTAAGTGACGTCATAGCAAGACCAATCATAAAGAGTGGAAAAAAGCTCCACTCAGGCAAAGCTTGAAAGGCTCCAACGCCTTGTGTGGATTGGAATAACAGGAGATCTAAAAACATCTATAGCGTCAGTAAGCAACATGCTTCCCATTAGTCTATTTGCCAAATGCGACAAATGTCATTAACAATAATTTCGACAAGAGAGCATTGAACAGAACTCATAACTGAGTCGAAAAACTCAATTTCAATGTACAAACAGACGGCTCCAACAAGGTGTCAGTGCTGCTCGAAAGGGGCAAAATCTTTCTGGCACAGCTGGTGGCCATCCAGAAAGCAGCGGAAAGCCTGAAAAGCAGCGTAAATCGCACTCGCATTAATAGCCAGACAATCAGGCAGCGCTCAAACAATATGGACCAATAGACTGTTTATTCTTAGGAATACAATTGTTTTTTTTGGATTTATTGAAAGTCAGATTAGCATGGAAGTCCTGCAAGTGTCTCATTCCATCCATCTCCGATTGGCGGAAGATTTGGTGACGAGTCGGGGACTGCCTTACCCCTGTAATGTATTCCAGGCAGCAGTAAATTCTGTCCAAAAGGCTACACGCTTACTGTCAATGAACCCGATAGGCGGGTTATCTAGACAGACCGATACACCATCAATCAAATACAGAATTGTCAGACTTTGCCGTCTATCTCTAGGGACAGATGCAAGCTTTCCTTATGCTCGGTCCCTGGGCATGGTGGTATTCCACGCATCAAAAGAGCCGACGAGGCGTGGCTAACTCGTCGACTCAGGAGAAGGAGATCTCTTGTGATAGCGCGGATACTCCTAGTCCGGTGACTTCCTCGGCTTCAGAGCCATCCGTGTATACTTCCAGATTGGCAGATTTTATTAATCTATCTGAGATTGATGTTTTGTACCCAAACTCGAAGACTTCAGAGGGCTTTTATATAAACTGTGTACTCCTGGCTGTGTCTTTTGCTCCAACGAAACAGTTGCATTCCCTCAACCTAGGTGAGACTAAGCACATCTACAAAAGCTACATGGATGAAGACGAGATGCAACACCTCGAGCATTCAAAACGTCACCTCTTCCTTCTCAGCTTATTCAGAATTGCTTGAACAGATTTCGAATTATGTACTTCAACCAGGTAATCAACGATAGACGGTGGTGATTGAGAGACGCAAACAATACAACTACAAAATGCACACGTTTATGACGGAATACTAACACATATGGACGAGTATTTGACATTTGGTTCTTAAGGCTTCGCCACAGCCTTGCAACACGTAGCACGTGGCGAAGCTACTCCTACTACAAGACGCTACTAAACTAATAAGTTTTTGATTTAGATTTAGATAATCGCGACTGTAGTTTGAAGCAAGCCTGTCAATACATTCGTCCACCAGTGCATGCAAGTGCACTCGTTTTGCTTGCGCGAGAGAATACTCTATACACTAAGTTATTTCTTTACCGGAAAATGGTTGACGTCGGTAACGCAGTTTCTTGCCATTCTTCCTCAACAGTTTGGGCACCGGTGGATCCGATGTTCGCTTGTTTGTACTGTCTTTGCTCTCGGTGGCAGTGAAATGTCCGTTAACATGCTTCTGTAGCGCCAACTAAAATGAAACAAAAACTAACGCTTTAACCAGTCCCTCAGAAATCGATTAAAAAAATGCACATACCTGTGATCCAAATCTAAGTCCACAGCCATCAACGATGCACTTGAAAGGCTTTGTACCACCATGCGAAAGAACATGTCGCTCTAGCCATCGCCTCGAGCAGGATTCTCTTCCATAAACCTTGCAGCCAAACCAAAGGCAGGCGAAGGGTCCCGTCTGGGTGTTCACATGATGCGTCTGCATGTGATCGAGTAGTTTTGAACTGCTTTCGTGCTTCTTATTGCACTCCTTCCAGTGGCAGACGCCGTCGTGTGGGCGCATTCCTTTGGGACCGAAACGGTACGTGGACTCATGTTTCGCCGGGAAACGAATTGTCTTTGGTTGTGACAGTATTGGACTGATTGCACTCTTTGGCAGTGTATCACTGTCAGCTAGGCTAATATCAACGGTAGGCGAGAGCGCGGTGGACGCGCTGTCAGTGCACGAAGTTTCGGAGATGTTCACTGTCGTGTCCGGCTCCTCTCGCTTAAGATCAATTACAAGCCTAGGACTGACCGAAGAGCGTAACGATGTAGATACGAACGAACTTTCAAGCACGGACGATGAGTTGGGAGAGCCGGCTGGCGACGTCTCCTCTAGTTTGATGCTTTCTTCTGAGATTATGGTGGTATTCGAGGTGGTGGTTTCGGGTGATGGCGGTGACGTCGATAGGGAAATCAGAGGTTCTACTTTGATCTCTTCTACGGTCTGGAACTGTGCAGATGGAGGTGGTGTCAGAGTTGTCTCGTTCTTGGAGTTCTTCAGAAGATCAAAGAGTTCCTCGGCACTCTTCTGCTCCTCCTTGTGTGTCATGAGCAGTGGATATGCAAGAGCCGGTGGCGATTTGGGCGGTGGAGGAGGCGCTGCAATGGGCGACGACGCCACAAGAGCGGGCACAATAGGTTCCGGTAATCCCTTCTTAGCGCACTCAGCTGCAGCCTTTTTGCATTTCGCTACACTCTCCTGTTGTGCGTTCTTCTTCTGATACGGTTTCGCAGGAACTGAAGGTTTATTGGCACTCGTCTTTGTACTAGCGATAACATTTTGACTACCAGATGAGATAGTCACCAGTGGCGGTGGCTGTGTTGCAGACACCTGATGCACTGACGGCGAAAATGTAGCACCTGCCTTCACTATCGCCAATTTGCTGAAAGCACTCGACGACACCGACAGGGGTGGGGGTAGATGCGTTGACTGCAGCGGGTTCGGGCTGTCAAGCGTCACCTGGTCTGGTTTATATTGCTGAGCGGTCACCTCCTGATGGGGACTGTAGATCGAACTTAAAGCAGGCATCATGGCGCTGGCACCTTGAATTGGTTGCAGGGCGGGTATTTGCTGCGACTGTAAGGACATGGCTTGTTTGCCTGAGCTCAGCATTGCTGGCAGCGAGGCGGCGTTTAGGAGCAGGCCAGTGGTCGTTGTCATGAATACCGGTTGTGAATGATGCAGGCGATGATTGTGTGCAGATTGTTGCTGTTGCTGTTGAGTCTGAAATTGATTAGAGAGCATTTCCTGTAGACTTGTGGCAGTGATTGCGGAGGTGTTCTTTGTGTTCGAACCGTGCTGTTCGATTGCTGTGGCAGTGGTCGTAACGGTTGCCGTGTTGATGGAAGGATTCCCGCTCTCTATACTGAAAGTTGGTGTATTGGCGCCTGTTGTGTTGTGCGGAGCAGCAAATTGATGCAATTTGAAAACGGTTCCATTGAGAAAATACTGGGCAGCCGGCGGGGGATGATGGTGATTACCACGGGCAGTGGGTAGCTGACTAACGTTCGCCGCAATTAGGCTCGGAATTTGGACTAGATTTGACACCATTGGAATCTGATAAAGTGATGGGCCAGTGGGTATCTTTGATGTGACCGCTGCCGCTGCGGCGGAGCCACCGTTTTGCTGCGCTTTGGAAACGTTCACGTTCGCAACAACCTGTTGCTGCGGTGAGGTCGGCACCAGTTGCGGTGGCTGGCTTGTCTGTGGAATTCGAATGGCAGTGAGTAAGACAGCGGGCTGCTGCTGCTGAGCTGGAGGTGCTGGTGCCTTCATGGGCGATGGCAGAGACTGCTCGTGCCTCGGTCTTGTATCGGCAGTGCGGGGCGCTATTGCGACGTGTTTCTTTGGGGATTTCTCCATCACTTGAGCGGAGAGCGGTGGGGCAGCTGTTGTCTTTCGAAGATTCGGTGCCACCTGGGCGATTTTTGTCGGTTTGCTGCGTTCGATTTTCTTTAAGGCTGGTGGCAAAGACGCCAGTGTCGGAGTCGGGATCGGGTTGGCCGCACGCTCTTGATCCTCACGCAGTTGGGTGGAGAGAAGATTGAAATACTTATTCAAGCTGGAACCCGTAGATGTCGTGGTCGAAGCAATGCCACTGGACGTCATGGATGTAGGGGTTGATGTAACCACCGCCGTCACAGTGACCGTCGGAGATGATGCTGACATGGGGGATGATGTGAGAACATGGCTCATCGTGTCCTTTTTAAGGCCGCTCTGGTGTATTTGCGCTTTCATTTGCGACTTGAAGTACCCAGTGATCTTCGTTTGTGACTCCTCCAAGGCGGCGATTTTGAGTCGCTTATTATTTGGCGCAAGCTGTGGCGGTTGCAACGCGGAGCCATTCATATTGATAGCTTCCGCGACGTTGCCATTTGTTGTGCGAGTTTTCTTAGCACCACCCTCGGCTGGTGTCGATGACACTTGAGAGTGCCGTTTGTTGTTCGTCTTATTGCTTGGATTTGTCATGTTAGTCTTTGGACTGGTGGCCATCTCGCTGAAGTTTCCTCCTCCGCCGGCAACACCATTTAATGACGCCCATGGCCAGATGTGCTGTGAGACCTTTTGCAATGGGGATGGTATCTGGGTTTTACCTTGCTTCTGCTGTTGCTGTTGAACGTTGTTCTGTGAGTTTTGAGATTGATTTTGATGCTTTTGCTGTTGCTTGTTGCCTTTTAAGACATTTTGTACTGGTGTAGCTGCGCCGGTAGTCGGTGACTTGGTGGCGTTACCATTTGTTGTTGCGAGTATTGTTTGTGGTGGCATATTGGATGATTTGTGATGTAAATCATCACCTAATAAAACTGGACTGTATGGTGAACCAGGATCGGATGCATCACTAGAAGCAGTGCTTGAATCGGTGCAGCTAAGAGATGTTGCAACGCCACTGAAAATAAACAAAGCGAAGAAGGATTTATTAAAATGTTTTGCAAAGTCAAGGCTAAAGGAAGGAATAAATTAAATACATGAGCGGATAATTGGCACCTATTGCAGTCGTTGCAGAAGGACCTGAAATACTCGAATTGTTGGGAATTATCTAGGGCAAGGTTCGTGGGACCGAAGAGGTGTGTAAATGGAAACGCAACAAAAGCAATACCGGTACAGTTGTTGATGTTAGGTTAGGCAGCAATCACACTTAGGCCGGATAAGGCCCGTTATGTTGCCACGCGACTTTACAGGGTGGGCCAAATATAAGTTTCTTTTTAAAAATGCAATATGAATGCAAATGAACACATTTTTTTCATGTATTGCAGCCATATTATATATATAGTAAGAACAAACATTCTCATTAACCATGAAATACAACATCGTCAAGTGGCTAGCTTCGCAGTGGCGCATTCAGTCACCCTGATTTTCCAAGACCTTGTTGATGGTTTCGGGCTCACGGATTTCATGAATCATATTGGCCTTACGTGTTGGCATAACATCAGTCTTTCACAGTTCCCAGTTTCAAGCGAATCGGAAGTCAAGTCGTTCGTAGTAAACCCTACCACCAAAAATTGTTACCCCGAGTTGGCGTAACTTACGATAAGTGATGCCTGCATGAGGTTACCGATAAGCGTCTCCTGCAAATTTTCTGCCGCAAAACTAAGAACTGGCCGACGGAGCTACATTTCTCTTAAACAAGGAATGCATTTCTTTGCAAAAAAAAAATTCTGTACAGAACATCTCACAGCGAGCATCTAAAAAGGTTTCGATTGCTTTCACTTCATTCGCATAAGTCGTAATCCTGTAGGGGTCATAAAAAATGTACAAATCTCCAGTTTAGACGAGAGCACACTCACTGCAGTACACTTCGTTATAATCGCATTGCATCCGTAATGCTTATAAATATGTATGTGAACAGATAATGGGCTCACGTCTGCCGGCCCTTTGTGAAACAAAACCATTTATATGTGAGATTAGAGACGAGGGAATGAGGAAGTATCTTAAACATGATGTGAGTTAAGGTTTCGTTCATCTTATGAGATTCGACTAGGATTACTGAACCCTCTTGGGTTGAGGCACACATTGCATGTGTGTGTTTTATTTACTGGGCATTCCTCCCCATTATATCCCATCCCATTTATAATGATTATCAATTCACTTCGGGAAAAGATACATCTATGACAATGAAAAATCTGTGGCTGATTGAAGTCAAGCAATTAGTTTCTTGAATTCATTCTATCCCTTCAATTCGAACAGATGTGATAACATACCCAACGCCCCGACAAGACTCAACTCAATCGGATGTTGATTAAATGGCTGATATTTATAGAAAAATTAGGGAAAATCTTGTAGAATTTTACCAAGATTCAGAGGGTTTGAGTTTCGTGACCTGGCTGTAGGCAGTGTTCCATTGGGTTTACGTTTGGCAATTAATTCACGTACTGCACCCGTAATGAACGACTGTTCAGTGGAAAACGTTTTACAACCACCCGTAGTCTGACAAAAAAAATCCCTATCCTAGGGGACAATTCAACACTTCAAACGTGATGATTTATTTCATTCCCAACAAAGGTCTATCTTTCTGAACAGCACATGTACACATAAATGTGAATGCATTGTCGTTTTAGATTCTGGAAAAGCACTCATTCATCCATCAAGATTTAATTGCTGAGTGCTATAAAACACCTGGCACATCAGAGCGACACAAAGTAACAACAATTTATAGCTCTATGACGGTCAACGTTTTTTTTAAAGAATTATAGCTAGCTCACTTTTGAATCTCAGTAAAACAGTCTTTACTCTCTAGAGTTGGTACGTGTCATTACTTTCTGGTATTAGATGTCAAAATACAAACAGTTTTTCTGAACGTTATTTGGCGCCACCTGTGATTGGGATTTTTCAACGCGATATGTTCACTTTTGATGACTAACTTCATTATACTCATTCTATACTCACTTTTGTTTAGTTGTTGCTTCGCGTTTAAAGTAGAAATGATTTGAGTATAGATTCGCCAAATTTCATTAACTTACGTGATTCAATCGATTTGACACTTGCTTTGTTAAGAACTGGTTAAGAACACAGGGATTTAAATTAGCCACATTTTAACGATTGCATCAACTGTGGAGTATCCCTCGGTATATTCCCCCAAATGAAAAACAATAAGAGTTTCTTTGAAAATGATGTCAAAGACAGACTCATCGAAATTTGAAGTTCCAGTCACGTAAGGAAATTCCATTCAATTGTAAATTAAATGTCATCGATGACTCCAATGACAGATTGAATGGTGTCGTAAACTTTTGGATGGCATTACACAGTCACCGTTACCGCATCCTGGATCAATTGACTGACTTTTTAAAATTCGAAGGGACACACTTAATTGTCATCGTATACGCTGCACGAAGATGATCATCTCCGGGAGACACACAAATGTGTTGAGAAATAAATTCCTTTAACGACAAAAAAATGACAACCTTTTGTGATTGTGGAACCTGAATAATGGAATTCAGTAGCTTGATGACGTCGTTTTTGAACATGATTAAATTATCGGTTGCATTGTGTTCAACAAGAAGCCAACAATACACGACTTCGGCAGCACTGTGAACCAGAAAAATAAATCAGCTGTAACGACGTTTTTAAAATCAAAAGGTATGGCAGCACTGGAAGCAACGATTTTGCTATTATTTATCTGTCGTTCGAGGCCAACAAAGTGTGTTCAAGGCAGTACTTTGAAAAAAAGTTAAGTGAAACTAAAAATATCTTGAATCGATACAATTCGTGTTTTAAATATTCAATTAATTTATTGGTTTCGGTTATAGAAAGGGTTTACAATGGGACAAGGCCACAGCTCATAAGTTACGTAGTCTTTAGTACACAATTTGTCGTTACCATCGAAAACTCCTTTTTGGTGGCAGTACTTACGACTAGTGCCACCGATCTGAGATTTCGTTTTCAATCTATGAGGCTCATCTATGGATCTCGTCTTCAACAATGCAGATTAAGCCATATTGGACGCAAGTCAACCTAAGCAATCGAGCACAGAAGTGATACCCTGTGACAACATTAACCACTTCGGTCAGTTTCGTTTACTTTTTTCTTACTTTTGTGAGAGCGAAATCAATCACTCACAACCAGCGTTGCCTCCCGTGCTACAATTGTACTTTTTGAGTACATTTTTACGGATATTTTAATATACAGTGTGAGGTCGCATAAAAGCAACCCTCGATAAAAGTTATTGAATCAGTAATGACAACTCCTCAAAGGAGCAATAACAAAAAAAGTCTTCTGGTACAATCGGTCGCAGCGATCAGGAGAGACATAAGCTACGCCATATGTGTCTTGTCTAATATTGCGACATGGGACAAGGTTGGAAAAAAGTACTGCAACCCTTTGATGACACCAAGCAATGATTGCGACGATGATGATGTACTACATTTGAGGGTCATATTGAATGGACTATAATTGTACAAGATTCCGAAATAATACCATCATCTAATGATTTGTTTCAAGAGCTATCCGCTGTTGACTGATCCGAGGACATAAACGATAATTTAAAACTGGGGCTGCGATTCACGCCTTCAATACCGTGAAGAAAATTATGCTTCACTGAGTAACATTTTAGCTCTGCAAAACTTACGAAAGTGTTTAATTTTTTGTCTCATTGTTTGTACCTACAATTGTTTGACTTGATTCTTGCCGAAATTTCAAAAAAGGGAACTGCCCAAATTTCTGAGACCGCACTGTATTTTGTTTCTTTAAACACAACACACAAAATTAATTATTATTTTACTATCCAATTTTGTTGTCGAAAATTTCTATTTACTATGTAGCTGTAGCTATTCAACACCAAAATGCCTCTTTAGATGCAGTATAAAACGTATTACTTTTGGATGCATTTCAGGGCGTTTTTCCAACGTCGTTCGTACGCTAACTTACCGAAAGGAAGGGAACGCTGCTCCCAACGTACGTAAATGTAAGTGTTGGAATTGTTCGTCAAGTTCCCAGACGCAACTATGGACAGTTTGAAATTTGAAAATGTCCTTTGTAACTTGTCATTGTGTAAGTTTTAAGAGCAATCAAATTGTTGTTAAGAACCAACGCATCGGAATGCATTATTACAGGAATTAAATACATTTACACTCCGCTTCAACTGAATAGGTAAAGCATTTTGTATATACATAGTTCTATATTTGACATTTATCATGTTATGCTTTTAACTGCTTGCACATGCTGTCGGAATCGAAAACGCACCATTACTTTGTTTGTAAACGTCAACACTCACCAAATCTAAATTGTTCTAGGTACTCAACTGTCACAACGGGATCCACGTGTGGATCGTATTCGTTACTGCTGATGGTATGGGCTGTATGGGTCGAGACCTATTTATCGATCACTAAACTCTTTGACAGAGTGCAGAACTTGATTTGACTCACTACTCTCAGCGAATTATTCCATAGTCCGTTCCGTAGTCGACTGTTAAAATATTCGGACTTGACATTCCACTCGACCAGATTTTAACCAGATTTCAGATTAATTTTTCGTCTTCTCTAGCACAATTCCGAAACTGTTATACCGAATAGAAGCTTTTAAATGGCACATTTAGCTCATGCTACTTTTCATATTTTCATTAAATATTGTATTGTCATTAAATTTTGCTTATAGACTCGCAATTTACGCAGTCTCCATAAATGTTTGGATAAACCTCACCACAATTAATGAAGTCAATCAAACCGGGGAACAGACCATTTATATAAAGGAACGCATGCTTCTGTTGGAATGCATGTCCGGACGGGTGGGTCCAGAGTTGCATTGAACAAAAAAAAAACAACCCCTTAACCCACTGGCATTCTATTGCAATTGAATAACCAAACTTTATTGCAATCAGCCCGTGTTTGGTTGAATCTCCGATATACAAATGTTCTATCTAGTTATCACATTTAAATGATTCATGCAATTATTGAATTGAGATGTTATTCAATAATCCATTTGTTTTGGGGAAAAACAATTCAAAGGAATTTAATCCCTAATTTGACACATTGGCTTCAGTAAATACCCGCTGTTCGGTGACCAAATCAATTCATTATATTTGTGAATTCATTCGATATTCATAACATTGCCAATTAAACACAGTTTATAGGTGTGTGTTAACTAGGCGTATTATAGAAGGGTAATTACCAAAATAACTCAATGCATGTGCATGTAAATATTTTATCCATTTCGATGGAATCTGTTTGCCGTTCTTCGAACAAATCCCTTTTATTGTTAAACGCAATGCAGTGCAGCAAATCATTTTGCAGAAGGGTTGCTCGTAAGCTTTACGGTTGATTACTTCATAACATCAATCGGTTTTGATGAATGTGCTGTTGATTGCATTGACAAAATGTTCAAAGGGTAGGTGTGTGGTTCGCTGCAGAAGGGGTTGTATGCAGCGAATAGCTGACGATTCAGTTTGCTTTAAAACAAAGATGGTTTGAAATTGAAATCGTTTGAAAATGAACGTAAAGAATCTGCAATGCATGTTGTATCGGGGTGACTTTTAGTGACTGACAGTAATTAATTATAGGACACATCACGATAGACGTATAGTTTACTCATATGCCGAAACCTAAAATTAGGTGTCGGAACAGGAAATGCTAAAGATTCTACCCTTGATGGACAAGTTATCGGAATTATATTGGTTATGGTACACGGGAGTTAAGATTTCCCCCATTTTGTGGACCAAAGCTGTCAGTATTTTTTGAAGAGAAAAATCAGAGGAAAATTCACCGCACCATTAAAAAAGCAAGCAAATGTGAAGGTCACTTAATAATCCATGTGAAATAAATACGAGAAAACTAAATCCAGTCAAACCACTGATGTCGAATACCCTTAAGTTCAATTTTCTATAACATCCTGAGACCCAAGACGAAGTTATGTATTTTTAAATAACCAGACATGTCTTTATAACTAGATACAACGTACAATTACATAAATATCAGTAAAAAAAAATACCACACCGTTGGGAATAGGGGGCTTCAAAATGACTTATTAAACTTAAAATGTATATTTAACATGTTTTACTCAGCTTAAACTAAATATAAACTGAAATAAAACAAAAGACTAGCAAATAACTTCATAAAATTACTGTTAAGGATACATGTTCTCAGACGTCCGGACGTTCAATAACGTCATTATATTAATTCAAAAACAGAACTAAAGCAATAAAATCAGTTTCCTGCATCAAAACTTAATTTTTGGACATAATCATGTTAAGCAACTTAAACATTTTTTTTTGAACTAAAACAGAGCACAAAAGAGAGTCGCATTCGGGTAGATGGAGGTTGATAGACTCCTGGGTAAAGATTGATTGATTGAAAGATTGACGACTGACATTTTCTTTTTCAAATTTGTTTTAAAACAGATTTGTTGTTTTATTACTTTAAATAAAGAAAAATTTACTTGAATATATTTAAAAAAAATTGTATGTTTTTTGAACAACACAACACAAGTGGAGAAGAGCCTCAATTAACTAGGCGTGCGAAATTAGTGGCCAGGCTTGTTGGCTGAGATCCAGATCTACGCCAGACTGTAGCGCCATTAGAAGATTTGAAATTTAAGCAAGATTAATCCCAAATATAGTGAAACTTTCCTGAAAACATCCCCTCCCGGACAGCAGCTGCACCATCATGTTTGTCCGTTATGTAGGGTTGTCCGTTCTGAAGGAGTTCAAATGAAACCATGAAGGTTGGTGTCGGAACCATGACGAATTATCCGTTAAGACCGATGTCCCTTATAGAGGGGTGCCCCTTATAAAGGGGTGCCCCTTATAAAGGGGTGTCCCTTATAGATGGGTGTCCGTTAGGAGTTGTTTCGCTGTAACAAGCCACACAACAGGTGAAATATCTCAGTTTTGAGTTCGTTGCTCAATTATTTACTCAATATTTATAGCTGATCTAGTGCGTCGCCAAAAGGGATTACCGATCAATTAATGTCATTCAATACCGCGGCTTCTCTCTGACATCAGTTTGATAACAGTTTTACTATGCGAGATGCTTTAGCTGTTTTCATCGTGGGTTTTATTTTCCTACTAGATGTAAATGCCAGATCAGAAATTTAAAACCAATGTTATATTTTAAGGCCTTGTCCTTTGAAAAGAATAAAACATTCTCATTGTACAGAGATATTAATTATAAACAATAAATGAAATTAAGTCATTAAGCCAACTCTGACTCCACAAAGGTTATTGACCATGAAAAGGCGTAGTAAACTCAGTTTAAATAATTACATAAACACCATTTTAAGCATTTCAATAATTTCTTTTTAATTAATCACGACAACAAATCCTCAGGCAATTGTCAGGCTATCTCTCGCATTTTATGGAATTTCCAAAAAAAAAAAAAGTGACTAGGCTGATGACACTGACTCGTGATTATCGATCAATCTTGATTGTGATTCAGGAACAGTCGAGTGTTTGCTGACGTGTTTCTGATGAATAGTCTTCATGTCTGAAATTCCGCCTGAAGAATGACCGGATTCGCTTACTACGTTTACTGTAAGACAAATGAACAAACCAGAGTGACCGAAGGTGAGTTAATGTTTGTGACGTGAGTGCGTCAAATCAAATCTATGCCTGAGGTTTGAATAAATTCTCTGGTATAAAATATACATACATAATGTTTATAACAATGCGATTGCAGGAAATATAGATTTCAGCGAATGGAGAGGATGTGCGTCACAGCGGTATTTACGAGGGATAAAGTAACGTACTTGTACGTGAAGAAATAATTTGTTTACATGTCAGACGACTTGTTGTAACTAAGTTCATCTGTTTGTAAATGGCAACATGGAAGCAAGACTTTCAAGTACGGGAGGGCGGGGCTAATTGTAACAGGAGTAAGAAGTAACAGCCAAAAAACAGTGTTCCTCTTAGAATTAAAAAATACGTTAAAGAGAAATGTGTTTGTTTTTTTCCATACATTTCGGGCTCTGATTGAAAGTCGAGGAGGTAGAATCTGCGATGCGTGATAAAAACCCGCAGCTTTGCAACTTTCTTAATTTGTTGTCTCCCTCTCCACACAAAAGAAATACAATCCTGATGTTATGTTTCGGCTTTGATTATTTAGTGATTTTATGAGTTGGGTGTTTTTTTTTGTAAATGTGTTTGTTTGTGGAAAATTCCACGGCGGGCTATGTTATAATCTTTTTTAGGGTAGGTTGCAACGTGTTACAACCTATTAATTTTTAACTGATTTCTATGAACAGGAGCACCACTAACCATGCATTTCTTCAAATCCTATGAAAATACGGCGGAATAAAAAATAATAAACATTACTAGAGATACTGTAGACAAGGAAAAAAGAAGAGAAAATAAAACAGAAAAACAATAATCAATTGATTTGTCAGGTGTACAGTGTAAAACATGCAAAAAATGAGCACACACCCCACAAAAAGATCCGAATCGGATTTGGCGACTCTTTTTTTTTATTTGTATCCTGAGATCTTTTTTGATGAATTTGTAGTTGAAACATGCATTTTTAATTTAAAAAAGGTTTGGCTGAATTATCTCCAAAACTGTAGGAGCAGCAACGATTTTAGTAAAAAGTGTTACTTTAGTGGGGCCACTCTCATCTACGTGCTTATTCAAACGCATTACAAGGCGATACATCTGCTGAGCTTATGGTGCTAAAGAAATTAGAGCTTGTTGGATGGAGATGCTAAATTTGCATAAATAAATTTATAGAAATTTAATTCTTGTTCTCTTTGTAAACCGAATGGGACGCGATGTATTCAAACATTTAATGCACTTAGCCGCAGCACAATTTCAAATTCAATACTGGAGAATTTCACAATTAGTTAAATTCAAATATAAAAACAAAATCACATTCTCGTTTAACAGTCCATTTTGATATGAATGTCGAAATTTTCAAATAGAACAAATGTTTTTCATGCTTGATTTCAATAACTTTGTACATACCGTGCGAACACTTCCCTAAATTGTTTCACATGTAAAATATATTTTGATTGTTTGCGTCGTTTACCACCGATTGTAGTTGTTCGATATCAATCGTCGCTGTGGCCGTCGTTGTTTTGATCCATTCGTTTCTTGAAATTAGTCTTGACGAAAAATGAATCTTCACTTCGATATACCAGCGGTATACAACTGACAGATCTCAGATAAGTCTCAAAATTGTACTTGTCATTCTCCCTTTTTTGTTTTAACAAAAACTACGATTTTGCGGGGATTAGACAGAAACGTGAACAGATTAAATATTAAAATAAATACCGCTGTCCGCAGTCAAAACTTCTGAAAACTGAAACCCATGTTTCGCTATCCCTTAAAACAGCCTTCTTTACAGATACATATGACTTCAGAACAGAGATTCGCATTAATTGTTTTTAAGCAATTAACTCTCACAGCTTGACAACAAATCGCCTGTCATTGAGTTAATGACTAAAGCTCCGCCCCCTTTTATTGTGAAGAGTTCATCCAATTTACAACAGTTCGACTTTATCAGTGAACTTCGAAAATGTGATGTTAGGACAAATGACAGGAGGAACAACTCAAACGGAATTCATTTTGATTGATGTTATTCTAAACGACATTACATAGCTCGCCGTAATCGTAAGATAAAAATGAAACCCCTGCATTATGTATGCCTATTCAGAACCAATAGTTCCATTCTTTGAAAACCCCATCGCAAGAACTATTGAAGGTGTGTCCGGATTGCAACAAAAAATGTATGGGCCCGGGAGCATTTTTGGTGTCCTTGTTTGACTACATATTTCCATGGTTCCTCTTTTGTGTTTCGCCACGGTTCATTTTTTCGATCAGCTGTTCAACCCTTCTCTGTCGATCGCAAATTGTTCTGAAAACCAGTCACCACCGGGGTTGGTGAAAAGTCCGCCAAAATATGGAATCGAGTATATGTTTGAATTTCTCGAGTACAGTGGTGGACTTGCATTTTTATCAATAGCAAGACGTATGCTATTGATCTTTCCGCCTGGAATAATACAACAAATTTTGTACTTTCAAGAAAGATAGGAGTATTTGCATGAAAATAAAAGGAAATTATTAAACTATGCCCGGCCACATAAAAAGCGCATTACAGTGAATGCTTTGAATTGGATTGTTCACTATCACAATCCAATATAGTGAACACACAATATTTTACACAGGCTAACAGAAACAATCTCGATACAGTGACCTACATATCTATGTTTTTTTATATTTTTTTTTAACCTTTGAGCAGACAAAAACACGTCGTTAACTCATAAGTGTATGCAGTTGCTGCCATTCAAGTATACAATCGTCCAAATTTACCGTTTGTTCTACTCATCATGTGGGAGAATCTTCCACGATTACGTATATTGCCCAGTCCACAGTTTGGGTTTGTTTGTAGTGCAAATACAAAGTGCGTGAGGCTAGTTTTAACTTGGCACCAACTTAAGACAAGTTGATAAAAAAAATCTTTTCGTTTGAAGAAGACCCGAAAGACGATTTTGACGATGAAAATGAAATACATCTCAGTATTCTTCGCAACAATTAAGCGTCTAATGGAACGAAGATCAGATATCTTCAGTTATTGAAGAAGACGAAAACGAAGGCGAAAAATAACAACACCCAGATGTAGATGTTCCGATTTTTCAATGGTTTCTAGAGATGCTGTCCGAATTTTTGGAAATGCACTTGGTACACACTCTTTACAATGAACAATCGGCCCAGTGAACAAGGCCATTTTGTATTAGTTCATTTTATCGAACGTCTACTGTATATTGAACTGGATTAATATTCTGTGACGTTAGGCAAAAGGGAAAGACAGAAACTGAAAGACAGAAAGCCAGAAACTTAAGACGTTACAACCACACCACATGTGCAGTTGTCTGACTTATCCTAAAGCCTAAATTATTACAATGGGAAGCTGTTGTGCTAGTTCTAAGTCGTTCATGCCATACGAACAATTTTTCAGAGAGAAAATTGAGTTTAAAACAATGAAAAACCCAAATCTATTTCTTGACTCGAGATCTTTAGGTCCAACGTCAAAGAATTATGAAATACTTTTCAAACACCCGGAAAAGTCAATATTCTGGTGGAACACTCTTATTTTTCAGCACTGCTGGACATCGCCTTGACAACAGTCTTTTAAACTAAAATTCTAGTCGATTAGAATTTCGTTCCATAATCCAGCTGCATTTCTTGGATTTTCAGTCTTGATGTGACGTAGTACATCGTTCGATAGGTTCTCTGTTAGATTAAGTTCGGACGACTGGACAGGCCTCTATAAAATGGTGACGTTTTGATTTGTATGGGAACTTTTCTCAAGGCAAGAAGTTTGGTTAGGATCATTATGAAGCGTAAGACGCCATATTGGTGGCATATTTTCTTCGGCAAAAGGGATAATGTGCTCTTGCAAACGTTATGTATGTCCCCATGTTGAACCATTTTGTTGTCTATCTTTGTAATTGGCCCATCCCATCCCAATTGGCCCATAACTTTTTTACCGTTTACTTGAGGTTGTTTTTTGGTTTTTTGGTGAACCTGCAAATCACCAATGGATTCATCACTTCACAGCACATTTTAAAGAAAGGTTTCCGAAGCCTAGTGTGTAGGCGTCTAGGCTGCTAGTGTGTGTTATTAATGTGCCTACCACTGCAAGTATATCGACTTCAAAATGTTAAATACATTGAACATCGATTATAATAACTGATCCTCGAAAATGCAGAATAATTAAACTCTACAAATGAATCGCAGATGGCAAACTGCCACAGGATGCCTCCTTACCAAAAAAAACTGACCTTTGGTCGACGATCGAGAGAGCAGGCGGAATATTAGAAGTCTCATCGGCGTTATAACAGGGTAGTGCGCCAGGACTTTGCGCTATCATCCCACTTACGTTACAACGACTTCCGCAAAAGTTACAGGAACGAGGATGAGGGAGAAACCATTGAACTCTGGCTGTGTAGCCGTTGTGGACTCTCATCCTGACATACTAGCTAAACTAAGCAGCATAAGTGTCAACCATCTCCTTCCCTTTATTTAAAGCCCTAATTGGTTTACGGAATAGATCCGGATGGTAGCACAATATGCCTATGCTGGCCTAAGTGTGGCTGCTGTCTTTCCGCACAGAAGTCAGCCACTTGCACGGTTCTTCATAAAAATATTATATTTTCATACCTTTTCTGCACATAAGAAAATCCCTCGATTATGGGGTCCTTTCGATTAACCAGATCAGATCAGTTCCAGACCAGATCATCGACCAGAAAGTCTGAAAGTCAAAAACAAAAAACAACCAACTATCTCATCCGCCTCTCTTACTTCATCCAAATATTTCCTAAATTTGTCGAATGCAGTGCCGTAACTAGGGCTGTGCCCGCGTTTAACTGGTAGGGGGTATACGAGGGCGCAAATACAGGAAATACAGGATTCTCCCTAAGTCGAACTCTGCATAAGTCAAACCCTCTCTAACTCGAACGATTATGGTACCCGTGACAGTTTGACTTAGGGGGAGTCCACTCTATATGTAGAAGCTCTCACCGGCCGCATAAAAGCCTAGTTACAGCATTGGTCAAATGTTTTGACTTTCTTTCTTGGGTCTGTTTGGCTGATGTCCAGTCCTTCTCAACAGTCAACCCTGTTAATTGTTGAACTCTTTCATAACCTCAATTTTGGTTTGCGAACATAATTGAAGTGTTTACCAAATCGTCGTTTACACGATTTCAATTACAGATTGTCGCAACAAATTTAGAAATCAAAATCATCACAAAAAGACAAGAAACAGAATGATTTGTCTTTAAGTGCATCCTTCTCAAAAGGGCTCCCAACGAACAGATGTCGACCCAAGTGAACTTCAAAAGATTATTGCCTTCGAACCGTAATAATATTTGAAACACACACAATACAAAAACAAATGTCATTTCCTACTCAAAGTTCAATCAATCCTTCACAATGAACCTCCTAGTCGGTGGAAAATCACGCAAAACAAACTTCACACAAGTCGCAATCTTCTCAGTCACAACATGTATGCACTTCCGGAAGAACAAGCTTCAAAGTTCGTCCCCTCCCCCAATCGCCTAGACACATTTGTATCCATTTCTCAGGATGAACATGAGAGAGCTATCAACACACAGCATCAAGGCATGTACATCAATTCAGAGTTTATTGAAAGCAAACCTGAAAGCAGTTCCAATCTAAAATTAAATCATGTGCCGCTTAAACAAGAAATGCTATTCCTAAGTATTTAACACCCGATTATGACACTTGAATGTTTCCATAACTCCGCTCAACCAAAAGACTCATTTAAATCAATTTAAAGATAAAGCGAACTCGCATGAATAATTTAACACACTTCCACTTACATGCTCTTGTCACAAGCACGCATATTTGTATTTACACATCCAAATGGATGCGTGTTTTTTTCTTTTTTTAAACAAAAAGAGAATGATATTTTATTAAGCCATTATCAAATTAAGTACCTTCACTACATAAATAAATGCTTGCTAACATAATACCGTGCCTACTATAAATATGTATGTTTCGGTTGACTGCACTGTGTGCGTGCGTATGGATGTTCAAATCCATCCTGATTCCCGAATTCCCACAAAGCATACATAGGAAGTCCCTGACTGCCTCCCTTAAATGTAGGAAAACCAAAAAAAAAAAAAAAAGCGGAAGACCGTGAATGAGAGAGAAAGAGAAGGAGAGAGTGGACACACACAAAACGAAAAAAGACCTTTTTTGTAATCAAAAATCCACCCTATCTGTGATAATAATAGCTTCTCCCCTTCCTTCTTCGTCTCTTTCACTTCATTCAATTCACCGCCTCTTCATCTTTCTTTTCCCACTTCTCTCTCAGTCGCGTGCGCTCTCTTTCTCTCGCGCACAGTCCACTCCTGACTCCACTGCCACTCTATTCTCGTTCTCTGCTAGGCTCTGGCTCTACTGCACATGGCACGTCTTCGTGTTCGTCTATATCGTTTTGTACTATTTACTAGTTCCTACCCTTTAAAGCTTTACAACCAGTTTAATGTGTCCCCCCAGCAGCACAACACTACACACCGCTGTACATGCCATGCCGTATATACTTGAGAAATTTGAGAAAGAGCACAGGACCGATGGTGAAGTAGACGAAAAAAGGAATTCCCTCGTGTGGGTTACCCAGAGATCCACAAAAAAAATGAAATCCAAGAAAAGATTGATTGATTCTTCTTACCTCTAGTGACGATGAAAAATTCCAGACATCCGATGAAAAATCGTATTAACAGTTTCCAACAATACCATTACCAAATCCGAAATTCGAAAAAGAAAACAAAAATAATCCACAAGGTTTTTCCTGATTTCTTTCAAATCCCAGGTAGAGGCTCTCGGCAGGCTCCTCGGTCGATCGCTCGGTTAGGTTCGTCGTTTCGGTAGGTAGGTAGGTAGGTGGTGAGGAATTTCCAAATCAAATATCAAAACTCGAGGAACATCGCTGCATCGGCGATGGCGATGGACACGAAAATATGTGATAATAGACGCATAGCTTGACAAAAAAAAAAACAATCAAACACACACACACACACCAATCTCTTCCTTCTTATTCTTCACCAAGAATCAACAACAGAAAGAAAAGATTTTAATTACTTTAAACTACACTAGGCATCGATCGAGCCACACAAAAAGATGTATAGCCAGCCAGCCTCGTATTCTTTTATTTTCATTTGTTTGCTCTCGCGCTCTCTCTTTCTCGCTCTCTGTGCGCGCTGTGTTTAGGACCAATACACACCAGGGCTAATCACACACAACCGATGGAGATATGCTGCTGCTGCTACTGCTGCCCCCCAGAGTATCCTTTTTTTTGTGGGTTTATTTTTTCTTCTTTTTTTGTTGGTAAAGAATTGCTAAACACACCAATTCATTCAACTTAAGATCACTGATTAGGATTAAAACTTCCACTCCATCATCTGGACGTCGAATTCACTTGAGGACTTAACTTAAAGCCAATAAAAGCTTTGCTTTTTTTATTCCTTGTTTCGATAAACAATTCTAATTAAAATCGAGCAAAAATTATTCAGAAAATCAAACACAAGACGGAAACAAAAAGGGCAATCAAAGTAAAGAGAACCATAAAAATTAACACAAAAAAAAACGAATATAAATAAGGCTCCGCGGCGATAACGAAAGATGAAGATGCGCTGCAGTCAACGCGAAGCGAAGGAAAATGGCTGACTGATGTACACATTGGCCGAGAGAATCCATGCAACTCACTATACACTACCTCTTTGGCAGTGCGATGTTGTGTAGCTGTCTCTTCCTCTCTTCGGGCCTTTCTCATTCTCAGTCGCTCGTTCTCAGAACACCAAATCTTCTAACACCCTGTAACACACTCTTGTACAACAAGTCTCCAATTTATGTACATATATACCCGTTCACATGCACATGTATGCACACAGAATGTTTCGTGTATTCTCTCTGTGCCTTTGACCTACCACCCTGTGTAAGGCGGCAGGCAAGCGAAATGCTGCTGCACTCCACTCATCGTCGTCGCGGTCGGCTCGACTCGGCTCTCGGCTCGGCACGGCACGGCACGGCCACTGGTGTGGCTGCGTGCCTGTATGTGTGTTGAGTAACAGCGTTTACATTGGTGTGGTTGCTTGTCTGCCCCTTCAAAGTAAAAAAAACAACAATCCAACACAACAGGGACCTCACCAACACGAGCGGAGAGCGAGAACCTGAATCAAGGAGGAAAGGACTACGCGGAAGGCTGTCACTGGCACGAGAGACAGAGAAAGAGTGAGAAGGGGTCGAGAGCGAGAAGTGGAAAAAAAGGAAGAGTGGAGGAAAACAAAAGTGTATCTGTGTCATGCGGTGGAGATGTGTGTGATATGTTGTTGTGCGACACGACGAAAACTTGAACCAAGAGTGCGTATGTGTGCGGGGGGTGCATGCCGCATGCCGCATGCCTCGCTCCGTCTAAGCACGAACATATGTATGATAAGGTGGAAACAGCTGGTGCAAGAGAAGAAGAATCTGAATGGCATATGAGGCCGATTGTCATCTTTGTGGGTCTTGATTAATTGCATCTGTAATGTTTCGTCCTTCATCCAGTACAGCGTCTTGCTCTGGCGCATGGACGATGGTTTCACAGCGGAGGCGAAATTCTCAAACATGTGGCTGACTGGAGCAATGAAACGGGCGAGTCCGATGGATTCTGATTAAACGCATGCCGTGCCTTTGCCGTGACCTTGAATCCTGTCATCAACAATCTGTCACTAGAATCCATTCAGCTCAAGGCGGCTGGAAAGGCGTTATCTCGCGCTACTATCGTCTTACATAAGCAGAGCTCAATCTTCGAAATGTAAGCCATTCCATGCCTCTCATCAAGATAACTCGCTCATATTTTCTGTTTTATTTTAAGGCCTATCAAACTTATCACCCGACTTATCTGGCTGACAATCTTACAACCTCGTCTCTCAGAGTGTTTCATGCTGAACTGGTTTTCTTCAAGTTGCTGGTCCACCATATGCTTATGTTCTTTCGCAGATGTCAGCAACTATGCTTTAATCAGCTGGAAGTTGATTGCCTTCTCCAGCCTAGTCTCACTAGTCCTCCGAATGATGGTAAAAATGTGAGGGAAACTTTACAATTTGAAATGCATCGTCGACGGCAACAGTGTGGGGTGTGTCCATCTAATGTGTAAACTAGTTTGCGGGGTCATTTGCATAAGGGCCGCAGGAACTTAACCCACGATGTGATGACTTGGGTCGGCAGATCGCTTGGGGTTGACCCCTATAATTTTTTTATAGAGCAATAGCGTACCTCTCAGTTGTGTGAGCTTGTCCTGAAACAAGGCTGCACTGTAAGATATGGAATAAAAATATTAGTCCACGGTGGAGTTTAATGTTTCTTTGTGTCTATAGCAACCAGGGTTGCCGCTTAGCGACTATAGTCGCAATTGCTAAGGACTGTGATAAGACTTGTTAAAAATTTGTATATTTTCATGCGACATTTGGAGACTAATTTCTACGAAAAATGTTTTCGCCACGAAAGAGATTCGGAGTCGATTCAAAATCAGATCAGAATCATTTGGATTGTAATGAAAAGCATACCTAACATACCAACACCTAACTGCAATCAGGGATGAAAAGTCGCTACAATTGTACTGTTTTCGATACAATCGCCTATACTTTTTTACACGTACACATTCATCAAATTCAGTACATTTTACAACGACAATATTGTGTTGCATGCAGACTTGGCAACTTTGAATTTAATTTGTGAACGCACTCTTTCACTAATCATCAAACTGTCGCTGTCAATTTATTCAGTAAACTCAACATGTAGCCAAAAATGAGCTTCATCGAATTTCGCATCTTAAGGTTGCGGTCACCGACTTCGAATTTCGGTAGAAAATTTTTATAACATGCAGACGTTGCTCGTTCGTGTACGAAGCTCATTTTTGGCTCAGTGTGTTCGTCAATTAGCAAAATATGCGTAAATATGCAAAATATGCCGGGTGAAAATCCACATGTGCTTCATGAATCACCACTTCATCCACTTTGGTGCGGTTTGCATAACGGCGGCGTTATTGGGCCATATTTTTCCGTCGACGTCAAGTTACTGTGAATGGTCAGCGTTATCGCGCCAGGATTACCGATTATTTTTGGCCCGAATTGGAAAATGTGGACTTGGACAACATGTGGTTTAAACAGGATGGTGCCACAAGCCCCACAGCACACGTTACAATCGATTTATTGAAGATTAAGTATGATGAGCGTGTTATCTCAAGAAATGGACTAGTCGATTTGTGGTCTTGTTCGTGCGATTTAACGCCGCTTGACTATTTTCTGTGGGGCTATGCTAAGTCCTTGGTTTATGCCAACAAGCCGACGACGTTGGAAGCCAAAATGTGTGGTCGAGTTGTTGAAGATTGGGTCCAACCAATCGCTGTAAACGTGCCAAATGAACAAAGTCGAGTTCCATTCATAAAAGTTTTGATTGCACTTCAAGCCGACAATGAGTTGAAAGTTTTGAAATATCTCGTTTCTTATATGGAATAAATTTAACTCGTAGTCTTATCCGAAAATGCTTCGTGTCAAAACGAAATTCTTCTGAATCCATGATGGCTGTAATAATTAATTTCCACTGCATTTTTTACAGCATAGGCCCACCATGAATGAAGAAGAGCTAACTTCAGCTAAGTTCAAGCTGTCACCTTCTTATACAAATTTCAACCGTCATTCTTAAAATGTAATTCACCACCCTCGTGTCATTCCTTCCTTGCTTGAATTAAATTAAATAAAATCTGAGTTTGTCACTAAAATTCTTCTAATTCTTATTCTATTGGGGGCATCCGACAACATTGATACACTCTGCCCCTAATAACCACTTCGTAATTTTTTTTTTTTTAATGAAATCAGTTCCACTCTGCGTACGTAAATGACAGTTGGTGTTGGAATTTCGCGAAGGTTTTCGGAGGCCATTGTGAAAGCGCACAATTAAAATTTGACAATACTTCTGACTGTCTTTAGTTCGTTTGCAACAGAAGCTGTTAAGTTATAGTTCATCATTTAATCAAATGCTTATGAAGACCCCCCAAGTTGTTTATGTCACTCGTGTGGAACTAAAAAATCCATCATCCCCATGTACGAGTAATGACATTGCCAAAGTCGTCTCCCCGCTGACTTGTCCAACGCGTGCAAAATCCGGGCAATAAAATGATGACAAGTCCCCCTCGATCATAACTCAAATCCATCCATCCAACATCCGTAGAAAATTCATATTTCTATTTCCAACCCTAGAGTGTAAGTCGTTACGGATATTCTGACGAACTGCGTTCACATTCGTTAACAACAGAGCGACCGTGCCCAACAATTACGCACATTATTTTGACAGGTGTCTGCCCGTATAATTATATTTTCCATTATTTAAGGAAAACAGGAAGACACCGTTTTTCAAACAAGTGCCTGTGCTTCCTTGGGGGGAATAATAAGGGATTTGTGGTTTGATAATGGTTCTTGTGGTGTTCTGGGGCTTGCCTATGGCTTTACTTGGAACTAACTTAAGTAAATTGACGTTGAGCCGTTGAGAGTCTGGTGATCTTTCACATTTTGATTTGACTTTTCTTAATCTACTTAAGACTGAAGTGTGTAAGGAATTTTTTTCAAGAATGCTTTGCTGTTTTCTTTCCGTGGAAATTGTGTGCACCTTCTTCTTTTTACGGAAGTTGTGTGCTATTTTCAACTTGAACATTTCAATTGAATAGTATTCTCTTTGGAACCAGACACAGATGGAGCGTGGACAATCTTCGTGACAAAAAAAAAAAATACAACGATGGAGCCACTTCCCTCAGTAGACTAACCAAAGGATAATGATCGAAAAGTGCACGTTGCGAAGTGAATGAGTATGTCACTGTGTGGCTAGGTTCAATTTCGGATCCGAACATCAGCTCTACCCGTCTCGAGTTACTATAACCAATATTCCCCAAATTCCAAGGGTAGGTAGTTCAAATTCGTAAAAGAACAAAGTTTTAAGCCATTCGTCTGCTACAACTCTGAGAATGGAGGTTGATTCACCATGAAGTTTTTCAAACTTGATGCTGTGATGGAATGCGTTTAATGCTCTTACTTACGCAAAAACGACTGAATGACACAGTTGGTTGAGTGCCTGCCTCTGGTTAGCGGAGTCCCCGGTTCGAATCCCAGAGAAAGTTAATAATGATTAGTAATCTTAGACAGCAAGTTAAGCTGAAAACTAAACATTAGGGAATGTATTAAAAAGGCGGTGGCAGCTATTTACACATGTAAGAGAACATGGCCCCATTAAACCAAGGATGGCTCAGTGGATGTATACGGCTATTGTTAGACCCATCTAAACATACCGTATCCTTATTTGGTAGCCAGCACTGAATGACAAATCCAATTTTAAATTGATAAACAGTATTCAAACATCAGCGTGCAGCTGCATCACAGGTGCATTACGATACGCTCCCACAGCCGCCATGGAAACATTGCTACAGCTCGTTCCCATGGACATCTATGGGAAGTTGGTAGCCACCAAGGCAGCGTTAAGGCTACGGGAGTGGAAACGTTGGAGCAGTTCACATCACAAACAGATGATATAACACCCGCTTTAGACTTTGCTTAAGACTCCGCTTATTTGAAACACAAAAAATGTAGAAAATGTGTTGCAACTAAGCGGGGTTTTCCTATAAACAATGTTCGGATATAGGCAACTTTGTTGTACCGTGATCAATTTTTTCTTGCATATAACCGAAAGTTTCGTTTAAGCGGGTGGTGGGTGGCGAGACGGACCTGGTCCTAGCTTGTACAACCACTCGTGTTGTGGGTGCTACTGTTCTTTCACGGGTGGATGGTACCTTCAGTTTAATACCGACTCCGAGCGGCAAACTTAAGAAGCAAATGCAATTACCGAAGTGTAATTAGATTCTTTCGCTATTGTTGCGTCATCTCTCATGCCATGTTCATGTTTCATTTGTATTTGAGGCTTCTCGTTACGCAAACTTACGCTTATTTTTAAAAAAGTCACATTTTTTGGAAGCATCTTTAATAGGTTGATAACATTACTTAACTGGTATTAGAATCCTTGTACAAATAGTACTATTATAAATTTAGTTTATTATAATAACTATTATAAAAAATAGTTATATAGTATAATATTAATATTATACATTTTAGAAATGCTAAGATCAGGAGATAATAGGCAAGATAATGTGCAAGAGCCTACGCCTGTAAACAGTTGTTTGATGCTATTTCTCAAATTTCTTTCACGAATTTGAACGTTTACAATTTAATACAATCAATTATGCCCACAGTCTCCAGAAGAAATGAAAATAATTGTTAATTGATTCCTTTGAGAACAAAACAAAAACCAACCCGTGACCCTACGTAACTAATTCCATCACCCTACCTCATTTCAAGCAACAAAAGAATCATAATTTTTAACGCGCCAGCGAATTGTACGCAGTCATTGACTACGCTCCTACCAATGTGCATAGCCCTAACTTCGAAGACGCTCAATTAAAGTACCTGTTACCTGTTCAGTAGATCAAAGAAAAATGAACTTCGTCAACCGTAACATCAAGGCAATTAGGAGTGAAACGTGAAATGCGGGCCAAAAAGGACGCGGCTACCAGACCACAGCGCACAAGCAAACATGGTCACAACTCACAACTCACAAGAAAGGAAAAAAATGTACCTAGACTCTGAAAGAATAATAGAAACGTCATCCACAAGACACTTGCTGAATAATTGACACGTGTTTCTATTTTTAATTAATTCCACCAGGTCAAAACAATAGCGTCCCATCCACAGACCAATTAGCCGCCTTAGGAGAATGTGTGTCCGAAACTCCTTCAATTCAATTCGAAATCTAACATCCTGACAGGTGATGTGAGAGCCCCTAAACCGGCCGGGTACCCCGATTTGTGGTCTGCATTACACAAGCAACAATGAGGCAATACAGAGTGAAAAAAGGGGACAAATCCCCCTCCCCCTCGACACAAATCCATCGGAGTAAATCCGTATCTCTATTTCCATCCCTAACCTGAAGAGCGTTTGGATTTTTTTTCCCTTTTTTCTTAGATACCCCAAACACCACACTGAACCCAATATCATTTCCAGTTTAGCAAAAGAAAACAAGAAAAAAAGAAGGACGATAAAAGACACAAAAAATAAAGGCGAACAAGAACAAGAAGACGAAGGGAGAGAGAGACAGACCTGAACACGGAGCACAGCGGAGACTTGAATAAGGAAAAGCGCGCCTGTACGCACGTACATACACCATCAGATGGAAGTATCCCATGAGATAACGAACGACGAACGAAAAACAAATAAACACACATGCATACCTCGTAATTATGTTTAGCGAGGTCTGGCCGCATATCGCGCTGCCTGTGACGAGCGAGGAGTACACCCGATACAGAAAAACACTGAATTGCCTTCTGCTGCTATCCTCTCTCTCTCTTTCACTCTCTGCCACTCACACACACACGCGCACACATTGGCTCTTATTCGCTGGCGTCCGTGTGTATCGCTAATTCGCTCTCACACAATTTTCAGAGGAGGCACGACACATTGCACTGTGAGCAGTGAGTATACACAAAGTGCATTAGAAAGGCTAACGAACGCATGTGGATGGTGATGACACAACAAAAACAGAACACAACAACGCCGTGACGACGAAAACGATGACGACCACAAGCAAGAGCACGGCACGACTAGACTGTTTACTTCCCGATTCTCTGGGTCTCCTCTTCGATTCGATTCGATTCCTCGGGGGAACACCATGTGGAGATGTACATATGAATCTCCTTGAACCCACCCAATCGAACTGAAGACTAGCAAACGACCGAGTCGTTGTCGCGACTATCACTGACACTGTGCTGACTGAAGGCACCTGCTCATGTGAAATACTATCTCGAATCGGGTGTCCCTTCGAGATTCAATTGTCAACCATAAGCTGGGCCCCAAATTGCCACGCGAAAAGAGATGTGGGGTGGGGTGGACAAGGGCGCGAGAGCGAACGGGCATGCGCCTGACGTGTGGGAAGAGAAGTGCTCTTCATTTCCTATCCATGGAATTGGCATATTTCCTGTTTAAGCTTTCGGATTATGGATTTTTGTGGTCAAATGCTGCTGACGATTCACCACGTTAAAGGCGCCTAAGGATGTGTATCCGCATCAGCATAATAACATGTGTACGTGATTCAATTTGCTTTAGATTGAATCTGCGGACGATGATTGTGGTTTCATTACATACACACTATTTTCATGAAGACAACTCGTAAGGAGGCGGCTTCTCCTGTGGAATGGTGATAGTTTACGTGGTGACCAACAAGTGAAGGGTAGTGGTGAATTTAATCCTGTGAGCGCACAGAGGAGTATGATTATTTCTTCGTTCAGTTCGTGTACTTACTTACTTACTCATCGGGCTGACGACCCATGCAGGATCCGAGCCTGAGCGATAGCTACTTTCCATTGTTGATGGTCCTGGGTACGCCGCTTCCAGTCATCAAGACCAAGCTGTCTTGCATCCGCGATTACTTGGTCTTTATACCGGAGATTCGGTCTTCCTCACCTTCTCGAACCAGGAGGCTCGGTTTCGAAGACCCTCTTAGCTGGAGCATTGTTGTCCATGCGCTCGATGTGGACGATCCAGTGCCTTCCGGATTACATCCAGATCCTGGTACAGGTCGTAGAGTTCGCGATTATGTCTTCTCCTCCATACAAGTTCAGTTCGTGTACCGAATTATATTTTGCGTTGGCCAAGGACAATATATTTCTTTTCTTTTTAAGTGGGTGTGTGTTTCACGGTGGATGTCAAGGTTGAGTTCCCGACAATGCTGAGAGAGTATACCTCCCAACAAATTGCTATTCAAACTTTGCTGTCCGGAGACGGCTGTAGAGTCCATGGGCCTGTGCATCCAGGACACAGTTCTCGACTGCTCTCTACTTGGCCAGATGCCACGAACGATCCCTTTAAATGCACAGGTCAAGCTGACATACCGCCTCTACCGAGGGAAGTCGGTCATATCATCTTCTCTGCCGTTTTTTGTGAGCACCTGAAACCTATCTTGTATAACTTGATCTGTTCAGAACGCATTGTTCATAGCGTTTGTTAGATTAATTTTGGGGATTGTATAATCTGAGGAGGATCTTACGAGATCTCTCGGTAAAAGATCTAAAATGGTACTTTGACCATTGGGTTTTGATGTCCAGCTACCAGGCTGCCTGAGCCTGATCGCGCTGTGGGCTGTTGTGCTTTTAATCAGTAGGTCCAAGGGTAGGAGTGGTAGCATTACCTTCAAAGCGCCTGGCGAAGTCGAACGTTGAGCGCCAGTGGTGCCAATCCATGTTGTTCTTTGTATCTTATGAGTTTTGTAATGTTGTATTTTTTACTAAAGGTCGTGATCGGTATGTTGGAATCGGACGAACCACCGCCGTATATATCCGTCGGATCGACTTTGGTTGGAGACCCCACTTTTTTCCGAACGTTCTACTGCGGGCGTAAAAAGCTATGCACGCCTTCATAACTCGCTGATCTACAATTAGCGTCTTGCTGAGCTTGGGAGCTAAGGGTTACGCCTATGTACTTGGCGTTTTTTGATAACTCAGGGGGAGAAGGACTTCAACTTTCTTATGAAATTGGAAGCAGCAGGCTAAACATCATACAAGCTTTTTAGCTGAGAATCAGGTCGAACCCAGATTGTAGCGCGACTAAAAGAAGAAGAAGTTGGAGGCTGTAGGTCTTCTGCATGCTTATAATTCTTATTTAAGACTGTTAAAAGGCGACGAAAGCGAGGCTGGTTAATTGAGTCCCAGGTCCTATCGTAGACTGTTAAGCCATCAGATGAAGAAGATATGGAAGACCAAAGCCACTTCTAAATCCATACTCTTCGCCTGCTATTAGACTAAAAGAATGACACCAAGTCGTCGTCTACTGACAAACAGTAAAGGTTGTCGGTTGTTTCTCTCTTCTTGATCCATTTGGGGTATGCGAAGTACCCATGCCCACTGAGGAATTGGGTCCTCTTTAAACATATGTCTGAATCTAGGCTCAGCTACTCATTCTGTTAAGCTCGTTAAAATGCCAAAAATGTTGCTCAACTAGCTAGACGGGCAATGGGAGTGGCTCTGGAAGTGGTCAGAATCGCTCGTCTGGAAATTGAAGTCAATTGGATTGAATGGGGAGTGACTATAAAGGCCTTCAGATCTACCTTGAGAAAGTTGATGGTCTGGAAGTAGTGTCCTACAAGCCTCCACTCAGCTTGTTTTTGAACATGGGCCAATTGCTTCTGGTTATTCTCCCTTCTGAGAGTCCCCTCTCGTTTTCCCGAGAGCCTTCGCTTGCTGACTCAAGTCGTTGGCCATTTGTGTTTGAAGAGAAAAAATAGACCCTCGTTACGTCGGCGATAAATTGAAACATACTCGCTGCCACTCCATACAGCGCAACCCTCAATAAATCCGTTGATTTGCATTTCAAAAGCAATATTTTTCAGAATAGATGATTCTCGTAAATGTGAACGACCATCCTTTGCTGCTGAATGCGGATCGGATTGCCAGATCGCCAGATCAGCGAAGTCTTTCGGTGATTAAGAACACGGTGTGGATGACTTATCGAGGTACCTATTGGGCTCCACAACGGGTGGTGTCCCCGCCAACGAATTAGCCCTCATTTTAATTCAAATTTTGTCCACCAGATGAGTTAGGAATAGAAACTTTTTATTGATTTGCCTCAGAATAAAAGCTGCCCCCTCTTGATTTAGTGTGTCGCTTCGGGTTGCATTCGAAGTCGGCTGGGCTTTAGAAAATAAAATACGAATGCGATGTGTTAGGCTGCCATAATGAAGATTACTGATCTTGATTTAGTGCGTCGCGACGACTGCTTGTCTTCCCCATTGGACGCCTAAGTAAAAATAGGCAATAGACATTCTCTGTATGCCGCCGGAGTGAGGTATTTTGAATTTGATTTACAGTGTCACGAGGTGGGAGAAATGAATTGTGAACGAGTAGACGTTTTTAGATCTCAATTCATGAATGAAAGAAGGGAGATGGATTTCATTGAATGGTCTTAGGAAGCTAAACTTTGAGATGAATAGGCAATGGATGTAGAATATGCAGTGTTCGCCAAGACTAAAGCAACTCAGGCTTTCGATACTTTTTTTTAGAAGGAGTAAATTTTCGTTCATCCGACGAATGGAGTGAAGACAACCTAGACTTTCGTCGCATTATCTTTCAGGCTTCAGACACTAAGACTTTGGACCAAAAAACAAAATGGTTCTTGGAGTAACGGACGGTAACCGGCTCAGTGGCAACACAATGGATTCCTATGTGAATCCATCGCTTATGATGGTAGCCACATTATCTAACCTAACCTATGGTCCCCATGGACTTCAGCCTTTTTTCCCTGTTTTTGGTTGAAGTACATGGTTTCTTTCCAACCCTGAAAGATGCCAGACAACCAACAACAGCCATTCGGCGAATCGTGCTAGCGCTTGCTTCTACATTTAATTCGGTCTTTAACTCCCTGAATGATAGATTAAAGAGATTCATTTTTATAGTCCTTAGAAACAAAGTGTTGTTCTTGGCGTTTTTGGCCTCCTAACTAGGTGTAAATTAAAAAAGGCCCTATTTTTTGGTTTTTAAAACCATTTTAAATTCCGAATTAAGCTAATGGTAGTGAAAGCTTGATTTGCTTAAGTTTTGGCCCACACTGTACATGAGGCCCTAAAATGCATGGTCCGCATTTGACATTCCTTTTTAATTTTTATATGCCAAAGGGAACTCTCTACCGAGACTGTATCCGTTTAGTTTAAGATCTGCCAACACCCGATCGATTCTGAAGAAGACACCTTTTGTGCATTGCGAACACATTCTGATCGACATCATCGTACATCCCAGCAAGCTTTTTACTTTTGATCTGTGATCTATAAACTTTCATCTCACTACTCCCGATAATGTCTAAAGTATTTGAAAAAATTCTGCTTGGACGTTTAAGTCTAATTGTGGAGAAAAAAAAAACAGCTCATACCAAATCACCAATTTGGTTTTAGAAGTAAACACTCAACTATTGACCAAGTACATCTTATAACTGATGTAATAGAAAAAGCATTTGAACAAAAGCTCGATTGTTCAGCCACATTTCTCGATGTTTCTCAAGCCTTTGACAAAGTTTGGCATGAAGGCCTGAAAGAAAAAGCATTTGAACAAAAGCTCGATTGTTCAGCCACATTTCTCGATGTTTCTCAAGCCTTTGACAAAGTTTGGCATGAGGGCCTGAAATATAAACTATGCCTATCTCTACCGGGGAAACTGTATAGTATTTAAGCGAACTATCTATCTGCTTGGATCTTCCGTGTGAAGCATGGAAATGAATACTCTGCTTTTCAAAATATGTATAAACGCTGGTGTACCGCAAGGGAGTGTTCTTGGCCCTCTGCTATACCTACTATATACTAGTGACTTACCACAAGAAGAACACACTGTTCTAGGTACATTTGCGGACGACACCGCCATTTTGGTAACAGCTAAAACGGTTGAAGAGTCTACAACAATGGATGAACTTCTGGCGAATTGTCCCTAATGAAAGCAAATCAGTCCATATTAACTTATAGGCACGTTAATAACTTGCCAGTATTTTTAAATCGTATCCAAATACCTTTTGGCAATGAAGCGAAATGCCTCGGGATGACTCTTGACGTAAGACTCAAGTGGAAGGAGCACGTTAAGCAGAAACCTGAAGAACTTGACATGAAATATAAAGATCTGTACTGGCTTATTGGCAAACAATCCAGGCTAAGTGTTGACAATAAACTGCTTGTATACAAGCAAATCCTTAAACCTCTTTGAACGTATGGCGTACAACTTTGGGGTTGTACCACAGCAAGTAATATGAGCAAAATACAGACTTTTCAAAATAACGTGCTTAGAACCACGACAAACGACGAAAACCACAGAGATCTTGGAATATTACCACTCCTAGATGAAGTTAAGAACTTTGCTTATAAACATAAGCGCCGCCTAGAAGAGCACACAAACAATGCAGTTCACCCGATCCTTGAGGAAACTAAATTCTTGCGCCGACTTCCCTTGATCTCGTGCGATAGTCTACACCAGCGCATGGTTGCGGTGTTAGCAGGAACTTTCATTGGAGAGTAACCTAAGTAAATGCAAACTATTGGTTAAGTGTTTCACTTAGTTGAAGTCTTAAAAAATACAGGGAGGTGGTTTTAGTGAGTAAAAATTTCACATTTCTATGTGCGAACGTTCGTCATCGTCTTGTCGAAGATTTCCACCTACCCACGGCAAAAAAAGACAACATTTCGCTGCTCTTATGAATGGCACTTTAGAGTTTATCTCTAAGATTGTGTCATACACGTTTTCCTTTGCATCTGCTAGAGGTGATTCGATAAATAGGATTGCTTGGAATCGGTCGGTTTCCGGCCCTTTCCTGGCAAGTTTATCTGCTGCCTGATTGCCGTCTATGACCCTATGTCTTGGGACCCAGAAAAGAGTAATCGAGTACTGCGTGCTAAGAGCCTTAAGCTCTTCGTGATATTTTCTTGATCTTGACTTGAATATAAGACAGTGGTGTTTACATCCCAGATATCATTCTGGCCCCTTTCTTGGCTGCTAGGACTTCCGCTTGAAAAACACGGCCATAATCAGGGATTCTGATGGAGCAGTGCTTGTTTAACAATTCGGGAAAAAATGCCGGAGCATGCATCTTCAATCGATCCTTGTATACATGAATAGTCGAAATGCTGATGGGCTCATTTGGGTAGAATAAAAAGGGACGACTATTTCGAAGACAAGGACGACACTGCAGAACACTTTCTCCGTCACTGTCTCGCCTTTGCTCGAACCAGGTGGCAAGTATTCGGTGCTGATGTGGTCAGAGATGATGATGCAGCTTGTGAGTCCAAGTGCTCCAGTGTAAAGAAAAGTTTCACTGTACTGAGCGTAGATAATCGAATACAGTGAATATTCCTTTTACGGACAACCCTCTTAGGAGAACATTCCTTTGGGCGACAATTTCTCACGACCATGTATCTTGCATTGAAATGTCATATATTCCATTGGACGGACAACTCCCTTAGACCCAGGTGCTGCAACCGTCGCTGTACGCGGACGCCCATGGGAGGTTTCACTGTACTAGATAATGTGAAGTTGCTCAAGCAGTTGCTTGGGGGTAAACCGGTATAAAAATAGCTTACCAGCTGTATACAGTGAAAGCGCCCATAGGCGGAAGGCGACTTTCGTCCCGCTCATGGTCCTTTCAAGTTCAAGATCCACGGTCGTGAGATATTGTCCGATCAATGAGACTGTTAGCCTAGTGTCCGTAATAGGAGATTTCACTGTAATAGTTTGAATAGAACTGGTGGTCATTATTTGCACTGCCGCGAAATCAGTCTACACCAATACCCCGGTTTGCGTCGTTTCGATTTGTGTCGTGTTTTAAAAATGCTCTGTAACTTTAATGTCTATGTTTCGGTTTGCCACGATGGCTTCGATTTGCGCCGATAACATGAAAATGTTTGTCCCATCGCGATTTCTTAACGTAAATATAACGTATAAATCTGTGTCTTGCTCTAGACTTGCCAATTTGTGGGGAATTCCCTAAACTGCGGGGAACCTCAACTTGGTTGTAAAGGATGTCTGCTTATTACTAGTTGAAAGAAGATATGTATGGATGAATGTTCATAGAAATGTATGTATATAAAATCGTGTTTCGGTTTGCGTCATTATGATTTGTATCGCAAGTTTCCGGTCCCAATTAGTGACGCAAACCGGGGTATTGGTGTATATCATGATATATGCTGATCGACGTATGGTTTGTTTCATAAAAATGGCGCCCAGTGCTAAGCACCTAGCAAAAATTGAATGTAGCACCATGATCACCAAACCGACTAAACGCAGATAAGTTTCTTGTTTTCATCCCAAACCCAGCCCGCCATGAAACCCGTCGATCGGTCAATGACTCGACTCATCACTTTCCCCCGCGGAAAGAACCCTCGCTCTTCGTCACTGATCCGCGACAAAGCAAAGGTTCCACCTCATTGTTGCCCTTATTCATCCCATCTGTGATTCCCTTCTGTTATCCCTGCTTACTCAATTATTTCCATCCACATTGCCCTGACTACTGTAACTGACTACTCGCTGGCAAGCGCGTGCACTGAGGCAGCCTGCCTGCACAGTGTGGGGTGACCAAATGCAAGGATTAAACTTAATAACCGTATCGAACAGGATATAAAAGCCAGTCGCGAAAATGTTAGCTCATCATTTTCATTGTTTTCCTTTTTATTGCTCGATGGCGAGCTCCGGGGCCTGGCTGCTGAAGAGGAATAATCTTACCCTTCCTTGGTTGTCCTTTTCAATTCACATGGCAGCGGCAGGTTTTTCTTATTCCGCATCCTCTCGCTACCTCTCCCCCTTCAAGTGGCAACAAAATATGTAATTAATTTTTTTCTTCTCTCTCCTTTATTGATGGCTTGCAGGTACGACACAATAGCGAGAGGGCCTTGCGCACACTGGGAATAGGTATTTTTATCTGCCATGTGGACTGCACGTTTCTGTGACATCGCAGTGCTGTAACAGCCGGATGAATCTGAAACCAGATGGGACTCGCGTAAGCGTTGACATTGACGTGGCTGCACGGGGAGCATGGATTTGTGACAGGACATGTGGCGAATCAATCCGCATGCTGATGGGAAGCGGATTGTCTAGTTGTGACGTGAATAATGTAGATAGAAGTTGCGGTAGGGCTTGGGCGTATGGCAGCAAGGAAGTGTTCAGCACTGCTTGCATTCGGTGCGTTATACAATCGCTACAGTTGTCGAAATTGGATTCTGACGTTGAATTAGATGCGTCAGCAGTTTTTCAGATGACTTATTTCGTGTACCTCATGCTGGCCACGGAAGACAGATGCTCCAAAAGAGCACCCATGTCCATGTCCATGTGTGACCTTTTACGCAGGGAACTCGTATACGCGTCATGGGAATGAATTCAGCAAATTGACGCATAAGGAGTGACGTTGAAATAAGAAGTCTCCTTTTTTTTGGGAATAAGCGGTGTTTTCGAGGACCTTGAACCAAGCACCATAGCACAGGCTAGAATACACGCCATTAAGCATGACGCACTACGCAAAAAATAATGACGCAGACCCTCGGTGGATGTCTGGTGAGTAATGGGTAATCTGTGCAGACTTTGAAAGTTGTCTTGGTCTTGGCCTTGGTCTAAAAGAAGCGCATGAACCACGTACGAATCTCCTCAGTGACGGTCAATCTACCATACACAAGAAATATTGTGTAACGCTAGACGTTAAGCATGAAGTTAGGAAACGCAGCAACTCTGCGAGCTGGACGCAGATGCGGGGGTTTATAATTGCCATGAGGACTCCCTCCTCTCTTTTGAAGATAGTCATGGATTACCTCAACGACAAGAAGCGTATGTCCTGCACCGATGGTACTAAAGTACTATAGTATAAAGGTGGGAACTCCACAAAGATCAGTCGTCGGACCACAATTGTGGAATCCATTTGATGACGACGTTCTACGACTGCTGCTGCTCGAAGGAGTATCTACGAATCATTGGCTTAACCGACGACATTGCTATAGTCACAGTGGCAAGGGACACAGAGGTGGTGGAGTATGTTACGAAAACAGAGAAGTTTTAGCTTGGGACTGCCGGTCTAGGGACTCTGTGTAATAAGGGCAACAAGCCCCTTCAAGATCACCTCTGATAATGCTGCGTTCGTCATAGCAGGAATGTTACCTGGCGATATTCTGGCAGACAAGCTCAAGAGGGTGCATCACAGGCCAACTTGTGACCGGCAGCAGGCCAAACGAAGAAGAACGCGACGTCTCCACAAAAAGAAGATTGACACATAAGCTCCTGGAAGGAGTGAGAAAAGCTTAAGAGTATGCTGATAAAAGAAATCTCAATCTACCCATAAATCTACGCGATGGAAGGATATGCAAATTGGAATATGATCCAATAAAAAAATTGATAGTGTAATGCGTATACATCTGATTGTGCCTTACTGTTCGCAAACATCGAGGTTGGACGAAAACAACAAGCAATTATTGAATCGTTTGGGGCAATGGATATACCTGTCAGCCGGTAAATGACATCAAGCCAAGATCGCATCAAGAGACTCTTTCCAGTTCAGTACTATTAACAAGAGCAAAGCGATCGTGTACAAAATTGCCCTTTCTAATGACCCCAAGACAGTACTTGCTCATGCTGGCTTATGGGCTGTACTGCGATATCGGCCAAGTACGAAGGTCTTTGCGGTTCCTAGACGAGAAGTGACAATATCCCATAGAACAAGTCAACATCACAGTTCTGTTCAGTCACAGTTACCAATCAGGACTGTTGACAAAATGAAATTAAGACAAATGAATTCAGCTGTAAATAAAGGGATCAGAAGTCCTTGCGATCGTGTGTGGTGCGAGGGAGATGAGAATGGGTATTGCAGGACAGACCTTCGGAAAAAGAAAAACTGCATAAAAAAAACCAGAGCTCACATTGGGCAGCCGTAAGTACGATATTCTAAATGCATTCATTTACTTCGGGTCTCGGCTCTAAAATCATCGATTCGCAGATCAATACTGCTTATTAACTTTGTGGCTCTCTTGCGCTTAGGAAAAAATTGAGTAACAGAGCCCTCTCCCGAAGAATTTGTCTTTACACAAAACCTTGATAATTGCAGTCATTCTCCTGAGAGAGAAAAGGAGCAGCTCGCTCATTCCAACGAATTGGATCAATGGGCATCCCATGCATACATGGCCCCTCTTAGGGTAGCGGTTAGAATATACCCGAGGTAAGCTATGAAAGAAGAGACGACTAAAAAGTATAAAAAAGAGCTAGAGCTGCTTGTTAATGAAAGGACCCTACTTTAAGGGGGTGGGTACCCTCAGTTGCATATTTTTAATGTAAAATTTATAAAAAGTGTTCTCTGAAAATTCCTGAGTCGCCGTGGCGTAGTGAGTTAGTGCGTCGACTTCTATGCAGAGGGTGCCAGGTTCGAATCCCCAATCTACCAACTTTCATAATTCACGGCTTTCACCTCTTTCGAGTCACTGTCAATGCTAAAAGAGTTCGGAGTCAGCATAAAACTGTAAGTCCCTTCCACTCGTAAAAGAACAATAGCAAGCACAACACAACACCTCGGACTGTCGTGCCACTAATATTATTATATTATTATTACTCTCTGAAAATTCAAACCAGATCGGACTATTCATCCATATCTATCCGCATGCTAAACGTACTCAAAACTTTAAACACGTTTTTCTCGAAAAACACGTTACCTCGAGAACGGCTTTACCGAACAGCTTGAAATTTTTTTTTCCTCCGTGCGAACTAAGGATACTTTTTCTGGACGATAAATTTGTCCAGAAAAGAAATTTAGGTTAAAACAACAAATTCGAGTTTCAACGTCTCCCATTTTTTGAAAATTTAACAGTTTTTAAAGCCATTCCTTCACCCGGAGCGTCATATCATTAACTAATGATTTCTGAAGCTTTATGGATTTCAGATAATCCAGTGACGAGCTGCAGTGATAACCGCTAATCATTTTTTCCACGAAAAAAAATCACAAAATCACACGTTCCAATTGAGGGTTTCAAGCTCGATCACAAAGGATTTCCATTGACAAAGCCCAATCTTAATTTGATTCAATGAGAATAATGTTGTGGTAGTACCCATTCGGTTCTGGAAGCTTCTCAGAGCTTCTTAGAGTCAGTGAGACCAGCATTGGTTTCTGCCTGATCGGTTGAGATCGGAGCAAAAAAAAAAAAAAACGGTGTGGAGTTGCAAACCCAAGAGGGTTCAGCGACCCAAAGAAAAGCAGAGATCTCAGATCGGCTTCACAATTCACCAAGCTGGAGGGAAATGTCCACAAAGAGTAAACCACATTGACACTTGAGATTCCTCATTCATTCTTTTCGGCTGTCCAACCATTGTAGTGTATACCAGGCAGAAGTTAATCTAGCTATCAAAGAGGCTGCCCGCACACTGTCAATGAGCCCGATAGATAGCCCTATCGCCATCTACATAGATAGTCATGCGGCCATAAAGGCTCTGGATACACCATCAATTAAATTGAAGATGGTAAAACTTTCCCGTCTACCTCTTAGAGAGACAGCGGTTAGATGCAACCTGACCCAATGTTGGGTACCTGGGCATAGTGGTTTTCCAGGCAACGCAAGGGCCGCCGAATTAGCAAAATTAGGGGTGGGACTGCCATTGGCAAATGATCAGGACATCCCATATCCCTCACTCCAAGTAATAAACACCATGTTACTTACAGATGTCGTCGACTCCGACAATCGGAAATGGATGGAATTAGTTACAAAAAACTAAACATGAATGTTATAAGGAACGTAGTGGGCATTATCACCGGGCACTACCTTCTTGGTATCCATGCCAGAAGAATGGGAGCCCCCCACAACGACTACTGCAGAAGCTGTAGAGACGAGGAGGAGGAAACGCTTCACTTGCACTTGTCCAGCCCTTTCAAAAACTATTAATGATATACTAGGCTACTACTTTTCAGTAACCTAGAGGAAATGTCACACAAAAAGATACAAGACATTGTTAAGTTTGTCAGGAAAACAAATTGGCTGTAAATCCGCACAGGATTGGACTTGTCAAAGTAGGCCACTAGAATCGCATTAGACAGTCTTTAGGTTTATTTTATTTTCTTTAGTGTAGTCCGTTTGAATTAAAGAGGAGTCGGTGTAAAGAACCGGGAAGTGATAGCACAAAGGATCCAACCAGGATCTTAGAGGGCCGCAGTGATGGCAATCCCCCTTATCTAACCTAACCTTATAGGCATGTTGAGGAGACTTATCCCTCGGTAGTTGGCGCAGTTGAAGGGGTCTCCTTTCTTGTGGATCGGGCAAACGATACTGAGATTCCACACGTCGGGCATGCTTTCCTCCGACCATATCTTACAGATGATTTGGTGCATGTACCTTACCAGGTCACTTCCGCCTTAAGCATGAAATTAGGCAACTTTTAACTTTCTGTGCGATTGGCAGATGTTTCTATGAACATTCATTCGGATGCTCCTTATGTGATTGTTTTTACGATATTTTATTAATGAAAGCATACTTTTTGTTTTATATTAAAAATTGATTTTAAATAATTCCTAGCAATTCGGGAACTTTAAAGTTTCAAATTTCTTTGTTTTATGCAAGAGAGGATTGCGTGGGCACCTCTTTGCAATCCGGCATCTACTATTTTTGTGGATTACAAACGCAACGTACGCAACTGATTCTATGGGTTTGGGCCTTAAGGATTCCATCAAAAAGAAGGCAGAAGAGGATCCTTGGCACCAAATGGGTACTCAAACCGAGAATAGCTATTTGGATGTACACACCCGTTGTCAGACCTATCTTAACATAGGTATCCTTGTTTGGTGACCAGCACTGAACCAGTAAACCATTCGCTTCCAACTTCTTCTATGTAACTGAAGACAGGTGGTCCAAGCTGCCAGCAGAGGATTGGTCCTTAAGGCCCAGGTCCCTTACAAAAGAGAAGGACTTAACTGGAGACAGCTAGACCAAGGTGGTGCTTGAAGTCCAGGTCCAACAAAGAAGCCCATCAAAGTCCGTCTCTACACTGGTAACACTCTCGCCCCTTCAAACCATTCTGTTTCGATTGTCTGAACGCTTGAACGGATGAATGGCGATCTATGAGTCGCTCAAGAGCCAAAAATAATTGTTTCTCATATTCATCAGAATTTTAAATTGACTTCACGAATACCACCCGCATATGAATCTAAATCCCAGAATAAACAATAATTCAACCCCGAATTAGAGTCTTCTCGAGAAATGATTTATAAAACAACACAAATCCTAGAAAATGTATTTGAGAAAATACAACAAATTCCACACTTCACCGCGCATCACTTGAAACATTTATTTGAGATCATAAACACAGTCTGCAGCATGTCAGTACCAAAATATCGTACCTGCATGCACACACAATAAACCGTCGTCTTCGTCGTCGTCGTTGTTGAGAAGGAACCTTTTTTTCGTCGTCATCGCCATGGAGCAGGGAGCACCGAAAAAGATCAATACACCCGTGTGTGCACATGTAACCAAACCATCCGAAGTGTGGGCCAAAGAGCAACGCATGCAGGCAGACGGGAACTAAGACCAAAAGGAAAACAATAAACCCCGAGACGAGGCGACGAGAAACCGGATTGGTATTCAGATTTTCATCTTCACCAGTCAGCCAGCTCGACTGCCGTGCGATGTGTGTGGATGTGTTTGTGCCTTAAGAGGCTTTTCTGTAGAATGAAACAAATAAACGTTTTTGTTTTCGTTTTCACTTCAGTTCGGTTCGGTTTTGTTTCTGTTTTTAATTTTATTTTCGGTTTTGTTTCAGTTAAGTATCTTGAATGGCTGACGTTTTAATGTGCGGCTATAAATTAAATTTGAAGAACGCAATCCTGCTGGTTGGTTGAACCGGGGACGGGGGGCGGAAGAGTGGGAAGGTGGGCCGACGAGAGCCGGCCTGATTAGGTTGACAAGAATCAGCTGTGGACGATGGTGGTGTAATAAATACGCGCGATTGGAAAATTCGAAACAAATGAAGTGAAGACTGAAGTGGAGCCGATTTGACAACTGACAGCTGTCGCTTCTGATTATTTGGAAAGTGGATGGAAGAAATGGGCCCAAATGCTTGCATCCAATGACGAGATGTCCCACAAGGCGAAGTCACTCTTTCAGTGACGGTGTCCTCATGGGAGTTGATTGTATAAATGGAACGCCTCCCTAAAAGTGTGTGAAATTCGAAAAGAGCGGTGTTCGAATTTTCCATGGATTGAAAGGATCCTATAATCCGTTAAAGGAAGCTGATGGGTTGAAAAAATAATTCGAGAAACCTACCTAATTGAAGAGTACAGCCTGCAGCAGGAGGTGAATGCAGCAATTCACACGGGAATTAAGGCGGACCACACACTGTACCCCTGCACTAAGACGACTGAGGGATTGCCGGCAAAAATCCCGCTGACCTCTCCTTAATGATGATGAGATTTTGAAATGCGGAAGTTGTTGGATTAAAGCGTTAAAATACGATAAATGTCTTTTGTTATCAGACGACATCTGATTTCGGCGATGTGTCGCTACGTGCGGTCATAAAAGTTTCCTCGTTTGGAAAAGGACATGAGTGCTGATTGATTTTTAACGAGTCATCTTTATTTCAATTTTCTTTCCATTTTACTTTTTTTATTGCTCGTAGCCGCAGGTACGAGCTAGAGAGCCCTTTCGTCTTCAAATCATTAACACATTAAGAGGTTATGTATGTTAAGAGTGACTGCCAAGACAGTCGTCGCGATCCACTTGGGTCCCAAGTTGTTGCCAACCGTGAGTTAGGTTCACCTATCACTAGATTGGGCGAATGGCAGCAAGGAAGTGTTTAGCAGTACTTGCATTCTGTGCATTATTCAATCGCTAGAGTTGTTCAAATTGGATTTGACGTGACATTGACGTGGATTTAGATGCGTCAGCAGTTTTTCTGCAGACTTATTTCGTGTACCTCATGCTGGCCACAGAAGACAGATACTCCAAGAGAGCACCCATGTCCATGTCCATGTGTGACCTTTTGTGCAGGGAACTCGTGTGTGTCATTAGAATAAATTCAACAAATTGACGCATAAGGAGTGACGTTGAAATTAGAAGTCTCCTTTTTTTTTTTGGGAATAAGCGGTGTTTTCGTGGACCTTGAACCAAGCACCATAGTACAGGCTACAATACATGCCATTAAGCATGACGCATTACGCATAAAATAATGACTCAGACCCTCGGTGGATGTCTGGTGGATAATGGGTATCTGTGTAGACTTTGGAAGTTTTTTGTAAAGCAACGGACTGTGAGATGACGACGTTTATTTGAAGGAAGTCACGGAGGGTCACCTCAGGACCTCATCCTTCTTCACATCTACCATCTAGTACTGTTCACTAGAAGATACAAAATGGGCCACCAAAGCTAAAGAAAAAGGAATTGAGTATCACTAGTCAAGCCAAATACTTAGCCGTGATTTTAGACAGCAAGTTAAACTGTAAAGCATTATCAAGACAGTTGCCGCTATTCACTTGAGACCCAAGTTGTTACCACCAATCACTTGATTGTTAGGAGCACTAAGAACTAAACAGACAGATTATGAGATTCGAAGTTTCCTGAAAGGAATTATTGATGAATCCCCTCCCCAGGATGCAAGGTAATTTTCGGTGTGTTATCCCCCCGGATCTGTTGAACTTAGGAGTGAATTAATATCTCCTTTCTGTGGAAAGGTGTGGATGCAGGAACATTGCATATTCGAACGATGTTACCCCAGTAGAATCTCGATCAAATTAACCCCGATAATGTGAACTATCCACTGGAATATTTGTGTGCTATCTACTCTAAAATGTGAACTCGTGATCTTTTTTGCCATTCGGGAATGTACATTTTTTAACTCGTCTTTGTTTTGTTTCTAGTTTGTTTGCAATGTCGGTTTTAAAAGGGAAGAGGCGACAGCAAATTGTAAATATGGCACCCACCCAGTGCGGAATCATTGTACCTAGGTTAGGGTTAGGTTAGGTTAGGTAGGAGGGCTGCATTCCCCCAGCACACTTAGACCATATTGGTCCATTGTGATACCCACAGTCAGAATACCACTGATTGACTACTCCAATGATAGTGCCACTAATTTGATCCCAACGGCAATTGGTGACTGGGTCAGAGTTGAAAACCAGATAAAAGCTTATTATTAACTTTTCTCTCATTGTGAACCGGGGATCATATTCCGGGGACCCCGCTTACCAGGGACAGGCACTCATCCAGCTGAGCCATCCAGTCGTTCTGATCGATGTTACTATTAAGGCATCTCGGAAATTCGCATCCATGATTAAGGATATTGTGCAGTCACCCCTCTCAGAACTAGAATAAGACCCGTAAGAATAAGCACAAATCAGGGCTAGTTTTCTCCCTTGCCCTGGCATATCTGTGAGGGACTTCGCAAAATCCCAGCGCCCTTAAGATACTAAGTGAATCTGGAAACTCGTTTAAGAACATGCCCTAAGGCTTTGTTTTGCCAATATGAGGCAAATGGAGACAGCAGTGCAGCATGGCATGGACTCACTGTTCGTATTAGTTGTCACATCCACAGTGCTCTATAGAATTGAGATTTGGACTTTGGTGGACTATGCAAGAAAAGATCCTCCTCAGGGTTGAACACACTCTTTCATATTTCCCATATATACTTAATCGATAAACAGAGCAGAGTAGGTAGCACTAAGGGCCGCGGTGGTTCGAAAAATGCTGCACATGTGGCAGGAACTTGGTTGTGGACACTCGATTAGACTCATACCTAAAGAGATCGATTTCTTGCTATCAACGCTCTTCTTCGAGAAGAATTTCCGGGATACTGGAAGTACCTCCTCCAGATTCTACTTGAAGTCTGACTACCAAACGCTGGATGGCCGTCTGCGAATTTTCAAAGATGGGCGTGGGTGCAGGAATCTATTCATTCAATTAAAACGTGATTTCCTCAACAATTGTAGCGTCATTCAAACAGAAACTATAGCGATCAAGGCTTGACTTGGAAACTTCTCTTTACGGACACCCCTCTTTAAGCGACACCTCTCTTTGCGTGTATTTCATTCCCTTCAGGACGGACACCATTATATAACCGACAGACAGGAAGGTCCCGCTGCTGTCCGCTTTAGAGAAACTTCACTGTTCTAGGATGTTCTAGTCCACCTTCTAGCAACGGACAGGAAGTGTTGATAGATGATGGATTTGAGGTGGTTAATTGAGGTCCCCACCATTTTAGTTTAGCCGGAAGCTCCTTGCGTAGCCAGTTCGACCGGAATCTCATTACACTCGATGTTGCTGTGGCCTGGAGCCCACAGGAGAGGAGATAGATCTTGCCCCCAGCTACTGGTCTGTTTGAGTTCTTCCTTGCACTGTTGCACCAAGAAAGTGATGACTGAAATTCAATGGCTGCTTCGCTGTCGCTGCAGATAGCTGCGGCTGTGTTGAAATCCGTCGCAAAGAACGCTGAGCCTACACCTTGGTCTAGCTAAGACCCGTCTGTGTAGATCAGAAATTTGTATTCATAGGTAAGTGATAGGGTTTACCAGTCCTCTTTGGATGGAAACCGGCACTGTAGTCGAAGTCTATAGTGGGGGTAATGTTGTCCGTGGGAGCTGGTGTTAGGTGCTCAGGGAAAAGTTGCAGAGCTCTGCTATATCAGTACGGTATTGCTGACCAAGATCTTGCTTTATTGAGTCGGATAGCGCAGCACGTGACTACATAATTGATGCAAAAATCCAGTGGGAGGAGGTGTAGGACCACGATCAGTGCTTCGGTGGGGCATGATCTCATCGCCCCGGAGGTTCCGACTCCTTCTGGACTTTGTTGAACTTGTTTAAGTTCTATGTTTTGTTTGGGCTAGGGCAGGCCACCGTACTAGTGATTCGTAAGTGAGAATGGGACGGTCAACGGCTGTGTACATCCAAAGTGTAATTTGGATTTAAGACCCCACCTTCGGCCGAAAGTTGTACTGCAGGCGTAGAAAGTTGCACTTGCTTGCTTTACCCGGTTTTATAGATTAGACTTCTAGTTAAGCTGAGGGTCCAGCACGTGAGTGAAACTCTTAAGGAAGCAATAGTATAAAAATGGGACACAACAGATCTAAAGGTGGTGCAGTGCAGTGTACCATGAAAAATAATAATAATAAGTGGCTCTCAGTATGTGGCTGGTGGTTAAGGTCATGGTTAAAGTATTCTGAAGCCAAATTCAAAACTCCACAAACTCTGCTTGATAGTTTTCTTCGTTCATCTTAATTCAAAAGACAAATTTTGGAGAATGGGGATGAATGGATAACGAAGACGATGAGAGTGTTCTCGATCTTCTCAGTACTCAGATCTCTGCGAGATACCCTCTAGAAGAATACCTGACGTCATGAACAAGCTCCAAGCTTTTGTCGTTCTTCAGGAACGTTTAATGATTATCAAGCAGTTCTTGGGGCAATTGGGATCTAGACAACTGGGTTCCGGAATGATCGTGGTACAAAATTTAGATCATATCCACATTCGAGTCTCGAAAAAGACTCTGAGAGCAAGATTTCTGTTATCTCATTCGAGAAAGGCGACATTTATGTGAAAACTTTGGTAGAATCCTGATGATTTTGATTCGTTTGTCTGGGAACTGCAGTGATCCTTCTCAACGGCGGGCAGATAGAAACCGTAGGTATATCGATGAAACCGTGCAATATTCGACCTTTCATGGGACGGTTAATAGAAAAGCAAAACAAGAACTCGACGAGGCAGGATGACATCGAGCATGTTGGTCAATTAGAAGTATTCAATCTTGTAAGCTCTCAACAGACTGTGCCTGGGTGATGTCAGACTGGACATTGACTATTAATCCCAATCCTTATCAGTCAACTGCAGAGTCCAGGCCTTTATCGTCCACTTCCAAGCCCAAAACGTGGACGTTATTAAAAACAACATGGTTCTAAACCCCTGCATTTGTGAATAGACAGCATAAATCTCTTGGTCATTCTCTCCACCTCGTTGTGTTCCCTTCGAAGACTTAATCACTTTATTAAATTGTTCCCACCCTGCCTTCACCCGGTTAAAGCAAATCGATGGCACTTTAATGGAATCAGTGCTAAAGCAGCGTTGTTGTCTGCTCGCAGCCCCTTCCATCATCTCCCAGCACACACATGCAAGTACAGCTCATTGTTTGGTGCCATGCCACGTCGTTGAACAACCGAGGAACAAATGCCTTACATAGGAGCTCTGTGCACAGGAACACCTCCCATAAAACAACAGACGACATCCGAAATGAATTTTCAAAAACCCTCTAGTGGATGGGGGTGGAGTGGGGTGGGTGGAGCTACCAAATCCAAATCGAATAGATTACACTCCCTCCCAGTGCCGCGACCGTCTGCCTCGTGTTTGGATTGCAGAAACCCAACTCTTGTCAACAAAAGAACCTCCCACCCAACCTTCTTCTCCTGCTCCTCCTATTTCTCCTCGACAGGGAGTCGTTTTCAATTCAAACAATACAATTCAAATGGAAAAATCCATCTGTGGGAGATCGAGAAGAGCAGCCGCACCAGCAAGTCCCGCGAGGAAATCAACAAATTTAAAGATTTTCATTCCTCAAACAATGGCCCAGCAGTCGGGAAACGTCATAACATTAACATTTTAGTGAAGTGCTAATGTGGGCTCACAAAAGAGCGCAACACAACAAAACGAAAAAAAGAAAAAAATTCGTCGTTCATACGCTGCTGGTACGGATTTACGATCTCGCGAAGGAAGTCAAATTGGAATGCGTGGCGTGGACCACAATAGCGTGGCAAACCATGCCATGCAGTGCAGGCGATAGGCGTAGTCAGCCTTGCCGCTTACGGCTCAGGAATCGATAAATAATGCCGAGCAAACGGAAATTCCACATAAAGCGACGGACAACTGTCTTCAGGCAGTGTCAAGCACACAACAGATTGAATTGAAAATTACTCGTATCCACAAACGCTGGGAGATTGGAGTTTATTGTTTGTTCAACGGAATTGTGTGTTTGAAGTTTCTTTTTTGTTTTCTCGTGTGTATTTTGGGGACGGGGCTTCAAATTAAAAAAAAAGAATTCCTTTCCACTGCCGCCGCCGCCGCCGGCAACTGAACGTGACTAGGAAGCCCGTGCTGTGGTTTAGTTTGTTTAGTGATCTTTTGATGAGCAGGACCGGCTGTGGTGAGGTTACCGCGACCATTGTTGGATTCATAAGAGTTTGGTACTCGCTATGATGTCGAAGGATCAGGGCTCTGCTGAGAAAGACTCGCAAATGATTTGATGATGATTTTCATCGGTCAATCGGAGCATCATTGGACCCTTTTGTTGTGTGGCCATTACAGAGCCATGTTAAGGAACATTTAGTTTCCTGAAATTGAAGACATGCATTTGGACAACCTTTGGTTCATACAGGATGCCGCGCCTTGCCATCTGTTGCATACCAAATTCTCAAACCCTGTTATCAGGCCTCTGCACGGCTACATGAATCTAGCTAGGCATCACGTAGTCCATGTAGAGCGCTTGGCCAACACTGCTCCAGCCCGAAGAGTTTTCGACTCCGAACCAGTGGGACAACGCAAAAGAGGATACCCACAACGCACATACATAAGTGGATAAGGACTTCAACCAAGATGGCGTGCGGAATTGGAGGCAGCTGGCGGTCCACCCCGAACTTTAACGCCACCTAAGTATTTAAGTAGATGGTGAAGTATGATTTTGTTTGGATTAAATACAGTGATTCATCTGCCTCACTGGTGGTATCTGTAAGGCGCACTAGTTCCAATTGGTTCCACTCAACTTTTGGGGTTTTTCGGGAGATTGTTTTTCTGCTGATGGCCCATTCCAAATCCATAACATAAACGAAATATTGGACTGGGGCACATATCAAAATATGTTAAAAGATTCGCTTTTTGACTAGGCAACAAAATGAGTTTGGACTTGTAGTGGCACAGAATTTTAATCAAGTCAAGCTCAAGAGACTTCAATCATATCATTGAAGAAAATAACGAATAAGTAAACATTATTTACTTAATGTTTTGCTTCTAAATAAACCCCTAATGTTGTGCTTACCCAACTGCTGCCTCGGAGGTGCTACTGGAGCTGATTTTTTTGCATCTAGTGGTTTCAGAATGTGAAAATAAAACAATCTTGAGGATGGTAAAAGAAGGAATTATAAAAGACAGGTGCATTACTTCGAGAAAATTCGATACACTAGTCAAAATGCTAGCACTCTTGGACATTCCGAAGGATCCATTAAGCTCAGCACCAAAACGACTGTAGCAATAAATCCACAGTCCATAGACTGAACAGCAATACGGTAAAATGGTATACAGATGGATCAAGAACTGATGAAAGAACATAGGCAGGAGTATTTGGACCACAGACACAGTATCTTTCAAGCAGAAGTCTATGTCATAGAGGGATGTGCTCAGATCAATCTTGACGGGAACGATACCAACTGTCGGACAGTCGTGCCGCTATCCTGGTACCAGACTCCTACATCATCTAATCCACGCTCGTTTGTCAACTGTTACTTAAGAAGCTGAGCAGGAGTAATAGAGGTAAACTCTGTTGGATACCTGGGCAAACAGGGATAGATGGCAATGAAATGGCCGACACCTTCGTTAGGAGCATCGGAACCTTTTATAGGCCCCTAACCATTCTGCGTTGTAGGAGATCACGTTATCAGGGTAGCCTTCATGGAACTAGAGAGAAGGAGTTGGACAGAAGCCTGAAACAACGCTCATGGCATGTAGCAGACCAAGAAACACTTGCATCAACATAACCGGAAGAGGTTTGAGGCATGTATCAGAATGAGCAAAAACAACATACGCATCCTAACAGGCTTTCTAACAATGCACTGTAAACTCAGGGAGCACCTAAGGAAACTAGGTGCATCAGAAGAAGGTCTTTGCAGCTTCTGCGGAGAATCTAATGAAATTCCAGAACATGTACTGCGATCGTGTGAGGCTAGCCCACAAAAGACAAAGATATCTGGGCAAGAACCTAGTTTTAGAGGATGAATTGAAATCACTAGAACCAGATCTCATTCTCAGATTCTTTCCCTTCTTCTTATTCTTCTTTGGCTGGCGCTACAGTCCGGGGTGGACCTGGGCCTCAGCCAACAAGCCTCTCAATCTAGAACGGTCTTGGGCTAGTTGCTTCTAGACACACACGTTCAGCTGAAATCTCTTCAGCTGATAAATCACTAGAAAAAACCTGCTCGCGAGGGGAGCTCTTAAGAAAGCATAGTTATGAATAGGTCGCAGAATAGATCTAGAGCTCGCGGTGCAGTTTACCCTCAACAATAATAATAATAAAATAAACCCCTAAATCTTGTCGGTGAATACTAATGTTTTATTTATTGATTTATTGGACCTGGCCGCTTTCTAGAACTTCTGATGTCGACCACTAGTGCTGTTACCCTACATACACCACTACGTTATTATGTTATCGATTCTTGTTGCGTTCTTGTCTTGAAAATAATTTCTTCACTCCGCTTTGCCTGTTTGGGGACGGTGCGCTCAATTTTGTAAAACAGCATCATCCTCATTAATTTTTGATTGGAATCTGGGGTGAAATTCGTACGTCCATTTCACTGATATTTTGACCTTCCAACGGTCCAATATTACAGCAGTTAGACAGTTTGCACCGTTCGTACAAGATAGATGCGATGTGAAAGATCCTCGCTGGTTTCTTTCGCAACCATTGATGGATGGATGTTAGGTTAGGTAGGGGTTGATCCCAACGGCAAATGGTGAATGGACCAGATTTGAAAACCAGATAAAAGAGTATTAACTTTGCTTTCACTGAGATTCGAACCGTGGACCCCGCTAACCAGGGGCAGGCACTCTACCAACTGCGCCATCCAATCGTGTATGGATGAATGTACAATCGCATTGGATTCTTAGAACCCTTGCCGATCGATGGCCTTAAAACGACTACTCGCTCATTTCATGAATTTGGGATTCCCGTGTCGTACGTGCTGTGTCGGACGATTAAAACTACAGTCAACTCTCTCTCAAGTTGACAGCCTCGGGATCGGAGTTTTTTTTTTTTTTTTTTGGAAAAAACGCAACCAAAATCGTATCTACAAGCCAACCGTCACATTAGAAGCTCCCATGGGCGGGCAGCGATGGTCGCAGCACTTTTATCCGGCTTTGTAAGTTGTCCGCCAATGGGAATGTAATTAATTTCAATTCATGATACACGGTCGTGAGAAATTGTCCGCTCAAGGGGATTGTCCGCCTAAGAGAGTGTCCGTAAAGGGAGCAGCTCACTGTATCTATCTACATCTTGTCCGCTTAAAAGAATCGCCCATTTAAGAGGGTGTCCATTAAGAGGGAGATCACTGTTCCAAAATTCCGAAATTCACACACGCCCTCGGAATGCATTCTCATCCGAAAGGTAAACTACATAAAAAATGAAAAAAAACACCGCTAAATTTATAAAACACCATCCCACGACAGATGTGTCAGTCTGGTGCGGAAGCATCTAAATCAACAAAACCCGGTAATAGATCAACACCGAGCTTTTGATAAGCAACATCCCGCTTGACACATGCATCAGCATCCACTATCTGTATGTGTGTGTACATCCACAAATTGGCGCTTCGGTCGGTGTCTACTCCCGTCTACATGAAAGCCACCTCCAATGGGGCGCCCCACAATCGCCAGCCCACACACAATTGCGGTTACGTTCCATCGCATCATTGCCATGAGTCTTTGGGTGTGTGTGAGTGTGTGTGTCTGTATCGTGTCTGCTGCTGTCTGTACACTCTCCGACGTTACACTTGCTAAAGCGAACTGACCTCACTCAATACGTTACACATTTTCCATCGCTGTGCTGCTGCTGCCACCATTGTTGTTGCTGTTCTTATTCTTTTCATTGTTGTTGGTGTATTGAATTCGCTTTCTTTTCAAAATACGAATGATGGCCATGAACTCACAGTTCGACCGAAACACTACTCCGGAGCACAGCACATGAATTAAAAGAAAGACGACGACGACGACGATGACGACGAGTGGGAAGAAAAGAAAAAAAAAAACAGAAAAGCCATAACAACAAACCTCGCGAATAAACAGTAAACACACAGCAAAGCGAATGCGATCGAGAGGGAGGAGCAGCAAATGAGAAACAGGAAAAAAAATATCCGAAGCCCCCCCTGACTGAGCGTAATAAGAATGAGTGTACACGACAGCACAGGGAAATGTGGGAATAGAGACAAAACTGAAATCAAGGAATAAGAACAAGAAGCCGCAGAAGGAGAAGAATGTGAAGCACAAGGAAAGGCAACAGAAACAACAAGACTAGGTAAATAAAATAAAATTCTCTGATCTGAATGGATCCGAGTTGGGACGCTGCTGCTGGCTGGGAGACGAAGACTACGGCGACGACGTCAAAAATTCGTGCTTCTTATTTTTTTTTATCTGTGTCTCCTCTCTTCTGTTGGTGGCTCCTCGCAGTTTTTCCACATTCGCTGCGCTCCACCTTTCAGCGTGGTCTGGTCTGATGGGCTCTTTGGAGTTCATTAAACCTGCCGAGATGACACTACAGTACGGGGGGACATAAATTAGAGGAGATAGAGCGAGAGCGCGAGACAAGATGATTTTGTTGAAATTTTTTTTTCCATTTTTTTCCATTGACTTCGCTTCGGTCTGCTCTGTCTTCCTGGCTTTTTTTTGTTATCATCCTCTTCTCTGGAATTGTCAAGTGCTTCCCGCGGTGTAGGTGACAAAGAGGGGGGGGGGGGGGGGGGGCGAGTGGGGGGCGTAGGAGCCGAGCGAGGGAGAGAGTGCTTGAAGAAAATAAAAGTTTTGTGTGTGATTTAATTGATGGGAATCGGTGTAAACAGAAAGTTGTTTTCTGTCAATAATATGTCATTGTGACATTATTTGTGGCTCGTAGACGGGGAGTGAAAAATGAAATGATAACCCACATACCTACTAGTTTGTTTTTTTTTTTTTGGTAGCATCTGTGTATGGGTGCACGTGTGCCAGTGGGAGTGTGGCGAAAGGGGGGAGTCAGTCAATTTGCCAGAATAATGGGCAGATTGAGATGAATAGTGTATTGTGTGTATCTGGCATTGATGGGAGATTGTGGAGGTTATGGAGCTAATTGTGAATGCTTTGTGAAATGCCTGAGGCAGACGTTTGCTGTGCGTTTGCATTGCGTCATATCAAAGTGGAGCAGAATTTTATTCGTTTTGACAATTAGTTGAAATGGGTTTTACTGAAGGGCAGCAGCCTAATTGACAAATGAGATATCATCGCTTGTTATCATTTTGACCTAAGTGGTTAAGTTCGAAGTGTGATTCATAGGAATTATCGAAGCTGGTGTTATGCGCTGTCTAAGCATGGATGTCAAAGAAGTGGTTGATTGATTGGAGAGATGGGAGTTACGTTGACAGGATTGCGTCATCTTGTGGAAACAAGCGAACTACGAACATGCGATATACTATAAGACCTATGCTGACATACAGTTCCCTGGGCTGATGGAAAGCTCTAGAGAAAAAATATCTCCTAAAGAAGCTCACAAAAGTCCAGAGATCGCCCTGCCAAGGAATTACAGGGTTTCTCAGAACAACTTCAACGGAAGCGCTCGAAGCTATCCTTTTGCTCCAAACGCTTGAGGAGAGGAAAACGCCAGGATTCTGGAGAGGAAAACCACGTGGTCATGTGTCTATACTCAACAATCGAACGCACTATCTGCGACCAACGTTAGCCCCGGAAAAATTCTTCCACACACGCTTCCCAGAACGGGAACAATGGCAGAAAAAATTGGTCGGAGAAGGGGCTATACTCTCGTTGTACACTGACGGCTCAGGCGCAGGTATCTTCTATGACCTATTTGAGAAATCCCTAGGATTAAGAGACGACTGTAGGGTCTTCCAGTTTGGCCTTGATGACCGGAAGCAGTGTGCCAAGGACGACGATGGAAGACAACAATTGCTCAGACTCAGACCCTCCATGGGTCGTATCCAAGTTGAAGTTGAAGGCGCACTGAAGGTACTCAACAGACTTAACAGATCGGTTTCCAACTTTTCCGATAGTGTAGCGGTATTAAAAGCCATATTATCGGACATCTTAACGTCGCAACAGCGTCAGTGAAATATCTTTGACAAACACGGTGACCCTATGACTGGGTACCAGGGACATACAAGCGGACATCCTTCCGAAAAGTACATCTGAGTTGGGTGAATTTCGAGCAAACCACTATGCATTCACATCGCTTATCTCATTAAGAAACAAACTGGCGAACGGAGCCTTGGATACTGCAAGAGCACGTTAGCTCAATCTGGATATCACAGATACAGCAAGGGCCTTATGGCGATGACGCTAAACAAAAAGAAATAGACATCACTGATCAGGTTTAGTCGCCAAGACGTCAGAACGTTAGTAGGAGTCCTTACCGGCCACTGGGGCGCGCCGCTCATGCCTCGCGACTGAACATACCACATAACGACTTTTGCAGAAGCCGCAGAGATGAGGAAGAAAAAAAATCTATCAAACATCTGGAAAAGAAAAGAGTTCCTGGGAAAGCACTTCATTGCAGAGCTCGAGGATTTGTACGGTTTGGGGACGGAAAAAACTCTTGAAGTTCCTAAATGAATCCGGGGGGTTTTGGTAACAAAATATCAAGGTCATATGGAAGACCGATTCAAGGACATAATGGACACTACTCCAAGTTTCTTACCTACTCACCTTCCTACGGACATGCGGCGATAATCAAAATAATAGACGACAGAGACATGGTTCCAGTAACATCGCGGCTATAACTGACTATATGTCATCCATAATGATTTCTTTCTCAAATTACCTTGCAAACGCCGTTATCACCGATCAACGGATCAAGAATGGACACAGGTACTGGAGCCGGATTCTACTCGGACTGAAATGGCGATCAGCGAAGCGGGCACATAACTGCAACCGCCGATCAGTACGTTATTCCGGACCATAAGCTAAACAATAATAAAATAAGCAAATCGTCTCGGTTGTCACACGACAAGAACGACGTGGCCAGAGCTTAATAACGGCAAGACGAAGAACCTACTGACATTAGACAAAAACTCGATCCGTGTGCTCGTTGGAGAGATCACAGGACACTCACATGGGAACAATGGCCCGAAAATGGAACGCGGAATGCAGCAGTCTCTGAGACCGAAAAGATCCAGCATCTGCTTTGCCATTGCTGAGCTCTCGAGAATCGAAATCTAGCTTCGCTGGGCCAAACATTCTTCGCAGAGACTACGGACTTATATCGGATTTTCTAAGATTCGTAAAGAACACGGGAAGGTTTGAGGTGCCCCTCAAATGAAGGGATTCACAACGGGCCCTAAGGCCTCCGAGTGGAATTTATGTTCAACCATCAGACTTCCCTCCCATAACCTAACGTAACCTGCGTTGACGGCTTTCCACTAAAGAGTTACCAGAGTTGTCATTTAATTTGGAGAGATAATTAATACGATTACTTACGTCATGGAGAGACGAGGTAAGTTAATTTTTGGCTTCATATCCAAGTCTCGCGTGGAAATCGAGGTCTTTCCATGATGCAGGATTACACAAGTTCACACAATTGATTGATTTTATAAAAAGAAGCTTGAACTTGGCTCACCCTGTATATCTGTAGCCAGGCCCACGCTAGATAAAATACATCGATTACATACTGCTCGAAAGGGTGTAACGAACGGCGTGTGTATGTGTCAGCGGAGCGTCAAGAACATCTTTTTTCGCAACTCTTTAATCTCCCGCCGATAGACTTATTTGGCTAAAAGACCGCGGCCAGCACGGCGATAAGATTGAAATTGCTGCTTTTGTGGAAGGAACTCCGCTCCGAACACTCTTCTGTCTTTGGCAGATAGATCCATACCCGAAGACAAAGACCTCATGATTCCTAAGCACCTCTTCCTGAGGAACTTCTTAACCAGCATCCCTCCAGATCTAACTGGAAGTCTGAACAACAGGTGCTGGACGGTCATCTGCGAATTATTAAGTGGAACTTCTTAACCAGCATCCCTGGAGATCTAACTGGAAGTCTGAACAACAGGTGCTGGACGATCCTCTGCGAATCGTCAGAAACGGATCAAAGGTGGCCGAAAGGGTGGGTCTAAGGATTTGCACTTTGAAGTGTCATTCCGACTATCAAACCACTGTAGCGTCATTCACGCCGAGACATACGAAGCTCTGTCCTGATTAAGGGCCAGCGTAATATCAAGACCGAACTACTGAAGCTCATACAGCTTGCTCATGTCAATCTAGCACAGGATGCCGCATCTCTAAACAGCCTCATCGGAATTAGTTGCCCGAATCTCCTAGCTCTCATCGGCGTTGTTACCGGGCACGGCGCCTCTCGAAATTACGCCTCTAATTAGACAAAAGCTGCAGAGACGGCAAGGAGGGAGAACACATTGTACACCTGTGCAACTGCAGCGCTCTCTCCTCCCAAAAAAGAAGTCCCCTAGAAGCCTACTACCTAAACAACTTGGCTCAACTAAGTAGCATCAGAAACAGTCATCTCCAACTTACTTACTTACTTATCAGGTTGACGACCCATGCAGGATCCGAGCCTGAGCGATAGCTGCTTTCCATTGTTGACGGTCCTGGGCCCGCTGCTTCCAGTCATCAAGACCAAGCTGTCTTACATCCGCATTAACTTGATCTTTATACCGGAGATTCGGTCTTCCTCTCCTTCTCAAACCAGGAGGCTCGGATTCGAAGACCCTCTTAGATGGACCGTCGTTTTCCATGCACTCGATGTAGCCGAGCCAGTGCAGTCGACGGATCTTTGCCTTCCGGACTACATCCACATCCTGGTACAGCTCGTAGAGTTCGGCTTCCAATGCTTTATCAAAAGCACTTGACACTTGATTGTGGAATAGGATTAAACAGGCCCCCGTTTTAACACATGGGCCTATGCTTGCCAAAATGTGACTGCTGTCTTCCAGCCCCAACAACCTAACCCAAGCTAAAGTGGAAGAGAAGCACATGAGAAGCACTCTGACAGAAAAGATGCTGCAAACGACCTTTGTTTACACAGTCTGTGCTGTCAGTCACTTGTAGATACGTAACGATATTGCCCATTGCAGACCTGTAGGCAACTAAAATAACACAAATAAGGTGAAAGTATATCTCAAAGACCGACAAGATGCAGATAAATGCAAGCCTCTGTCCATCCTAGACCAAAGCACTACTTCACAAAGCCAAATGAGGTGAAACTTAAAAAGAAAACCCAAGTTCGCATTGTTCATATCGTTCCATCAAGAAGACTGAGCGACTGTTGTACGAAGCGACAAAGAATTATCACCGCTCCAGATCACGAGGGAATAAATAATTAACTTGTTTACAATTTATTGCATTATCTCTTGACTATTTCCCTCTCTCTCTCTCGCTCTCTGAAGATCAATCGGGGCACACACAATGCTCAGGGACATCTCGCGGTGATCGTTCCCATTAATTGCTTTATTTGAGTGAGGTCCCGCGTCTAAAGGACCTGCCGACAATCGATGCAAGCAACGATGAATAATTGCTTTAACTCACTTTGACGGTCATCAAACTTCACCACTTCACGGAACAATTCATTACCTGAAACGAGAAAGAAAGGAGGACAAGATTAACAATTAAGCCATGACCACGAGGGATTTCAAACAAAACAATTAAATTTCACGCCCCAATCCCCGGTTCCAGCAGAGCTGCCCACGAAACCTTTGACTGTGAATGCCAAATGCATTCGTCACTCGCACGCCTCGAGGCCATTCGCTCTTATCGCGCGAGCTTCCACCTCCTACTCCTCCCCCGCTAACCAGGGAAACCCGAGCTCAAGTAACAGCTCTTCGCACCTCATTGTGTTCATTTTATTGGATTTCTCCGAAGTCTGCACGAAAAACGAAAGAAGAAAAAAAAACAATGCACAGGGTGCTCCTTCCACGAATAATTGCGGAAAATACACATGTGCGGTCTTGTTCGTTTTGCAAGAATTTGCATCCGGCCGATGCGCCGAATCATAATTTATCACTCTTGAAGCCTGCCCTGCCCCCAACTTCCACGAGCGGCGAGTGACTCATGTGCCATAAATGTGTTTTGTGTTCGATCGAGGCGGCGCGGCGCAGCGGCGAACGGTTTAATGAACCTCGATGAACGAGGAGATTTTGAAGCCTGTCATGCTTTCAGTTTTGACAATTTGATTGTGATTGCGCGATTGAGAACTATTGGCGCTCCTTGGAACAACAAGCATTTCCCGTTCGATTGGTGAGCTCTCGTATGACCAGCAGCGGCCGGAGGAAATGAAAAACTAATTAAAATTCTGTGGCGGAACGAGAACGAATCGGAATGGCAGAAATTTATGCGCATAGCTAAGAAGGATGTACGAGATTGTCAGCGGGGCCGTGCGAGGGGATGTTTATTCAAATTAGTTGAGAGTGAAATTTGAATTCGTACGAAAGACCTGAATGTTTTGAATTTCCATTGAGTCGCTTTTCATGACGGAGTTCGGGATTAAGGAACGGCTTTCGGAGGGCCACTCAAAGTCCACTAATGACAGTTGGAACGCAGGCATTCTTAAAGGCGTCTGATGGAGGGTGCCTTTTGGTTGAAATTAAATTTAAGGGTATAATGTCGAGATAATCGGTTTAAATTGGTGGTGTGGACTAGATCGAGAGTGTATAGTTGGCGGATGTTGGTGATAGACTTCCTACATCTGTATGAAGATTCATAATTTTAGAGCACAGAGAAAATTAAACCCAGAATTCCGGATGGGACAGAAGAGAGTTTGTAAAGGAAGAGGACTTGTTGTATAAAGGATTTTTCAATGAGGACTTGACAACTCTTTTTTAAAATAAAACGTAAACCATTTGAGATATTTCAAAAACTGTATTATCGGCTTGAAGTACAATCAAAAGATCTATGAATCGAACTCGACTTCGTTCATATGGCCACCGCGGGAACGTTTGCGTTTGAAAATCGTCGGACCTAATTTTTAACGACTCGAGTTTTTCCAACGTCGTCAGCTTGTTGGCACAGACCAATGACTTACTGACTCGTAGCCCCACAGAAAATAGTCAAGCAGGCTTTTAATTCCCCGAACGAGGCGGCCAATCGACTGGCCCAATTCTTGAGATAACACGCTTACCATTCTTACTCTTAAACAAATCGATTGTATCGTGAGCTGTGGAGCTTGTGGCACCATCCTGTTAAAACCATGTTGTCGAAGTCCATATCTTCCAATTCGGGCCAAAAATAATCGGTAATCCATTCACAGTAACGTGACGTCTACGAAAAAATATGGCCCAATACCGCTGAAGACATGCGAACCGCACCAAACAGTTATGATTTGATTTGATTCATGAAGCACATGTGGATTTTCACCCGGCCAATAACGCATATTTTACTAATTGAAGAACACACTGAGCCAAAAATTAACTTCGTCGAAAATTGGAGTTAACGCTCTTAAGGTTGCGGTCACCGACTCCGAATTTCGGTAGAAAATTTTTATAATTTGCAAACGTTGCTAGTTCGTGTACTTTACCATGATGAAAATGTTGAGTTTACTGCATAAATTGACAGTGACAGTTTGATGATTAGTGAAAGACTGCGTTCACAAATTAAATTCAAAGTTTTAAAGTCCTTATTGGAAAACCATTTACTATTCGTTAACCGTTGCGATTATTTGGTCGCATGTGTGTTTATTGAAATTAAAAGCTGTGTGTTATATATATTATATATCGTAAATATAAAACAGAAAACCACAAGTGCGTCCATGATCATATTTTGTTGCGACAAAAACGCACGTGCTCTTCCGCTAAGAAGTTGCAACATGCACCCAAGTTCAGCTCACTCAGGAATTGAAGCCAACTTACCGAGGAAAGGGTCCAAAATATGCTAATTACGGTCTTGAACACACACACAAATTTGCAACAATTGCTTTTGCGATTACTTTTGAGAAGAAAAATGCAAGCATCATGACTGCAAAATAACACTGGGTAAACTCTCGATTCTACGTAAATAATGAATACATCTTCTTGCCATACTTTCGTTTTCCTCTTGAAAATTGTTTCGCAGAACTTCGTCAAAACTTTCCCGTATAACCAATAACTGATTACTTAATCTTGGTGGGAAACTTTGCAACAGCAATTTTAAAGAAACAAATAAACCTCTGAACTTTCGCCTGAACTTCAATTATTGGTCTTTATCGAAGTTCATCAAACATTTTGTATCTTTCTTAAATCTTCTCATGGCCTTACCAACTTAAGGAATGCGAACATTCTGTCGTTATCCTCAATGATGGGGAAACAGTATAGAAATATGTTATTATATATTTTGTATTATATAATTATGTTATATAAATTAGTTTCCGTATTTTGTTCCTTATCGATTCGAGGGCATGCTAAGTAAGTAGGTAGCTTTTTGAATTTCCTTGCGGTAGCCACAGACGTGGCTCACTTGGGTTGTAAGATTAGGCTGCAAGACTTTATAAGCAATCTGGTCCCGAAAACAGCTCGTAGGCAGGACATGTGGATTAACCCCAAAAATGAGTCTCTGGGGCTACAATGGAGCTGCAGTGTGGTAGACGAAATCTGAACAAACAAGTGCCATAAACAAACTCAATAAAATACCAAAGCCAGCGTGTATTCCTACAAATGAAGCAATAAGAACAACGTCGACCGCAGTTGAGCATCCACACTCAGTCACATAGGCTGAACTTTGTTGGACGTCTAGAAATCCCTTAAAGAGTAGAGAACATTTGGGAACTGACTCGTGTTAGTGTGTTTATGTCCCTTGAAAGATGGAGGTCCCCTAATGAGGAATGGAACAGCAATCCGCCTTGAATGAAGGATGGACCCCAAAAGTGATACACGGATGGGTCGAAAACCTCAAGCAAAGAAATGGCCGCGGCAGTGTTATACAGCCAAGTTGCAGCCTACACATTCCCCTCTCTAGGGAAACAACAATATTTCTTCTTCTTTATTTGGTGCTATAGTCTGAGGTGGACCTGCGCACACTACCTCCAGTGTCGCACTCCAAGTTCGTTGAGGTCCTTCTCCAGCCGGGACCAAGAGTTAGTCTGCGTTTGATCTCGGTATTGATGTTGGTCGTAGTATTTCCTGCGGAGCCGAGGTAGACAAAGTCCTTGACTGCCTCGAAGTTATAGCTGCCCATTGTGAGGCTCTATTCAAGACGTCGATGAATCGTCCTTTCTTGATGACAGGATGTACTTCGTTTTAGGCTCGTTCACAGCTAGACCCATTTTAGCCGCCCGGTCTCAATGACAACGAAAGCGGCATTGACTAATTGACGGGTCCCCGTATTCTGCCAATATCATCGGCGTATGTTTAAAGTTGCACGGAATTCTGGAAGACTGTGTCTGTAGTGTTGTCGTGTGAGATGTGCGTGGTTTTTGGTCGATGGTAGACTTCCTTGGCGTGAAACCAGACTGATATGGATCTATCAGGTGATATGGATCCATCACAATCAATGCTTTGAAACCCGTCAATAATATTTCAAGCTAAAGTATTTGCAATCAACGAAAATCAAAGTATATGAGCGGTTCTCAAGCCGATAAAAGAGTTACACGTTTAGCTCTAAGACTGTCTGGGATGGACACAAACCTTCACGTCCACAAAGCTGACCTAAGAGTGCGATTTTGATCACTAACATATCACGGAGCATATAATTACCACCTTTATAAAATAAGCCTTACCAGTTCTGAAATCTGTAGACGTCATGGCCAGGCGAATGTAGCTATGGAATACCTACTAATCGACTGTCCGCCTTGGTCGACGCCTTGGCCAAGAAAGATCCAAAATAAAAAGGGAACGTGTGTAACAGGAAGAGACTCTCAAGAAATCCCATCCGGAGAAGTTGTTAAATACATTGGACTCCCCCTAAGACGAATTGTCACGGGATAACATAATTTGTTCAAGTTAGAGAGAGTTTCGACTTAGGGAGACCTAGACCAAAAGAAGGGGTGTCTAGTGTCTTTTATGGCACGGGAGAGTCCGACTATATATTAGGGCGGCACTTAAATCCTAGATCAAAAGAAGGGGCGTTTACTGTCTTTTATGGCAAAGCCCGAGTTCTTCAATTCAATGAAAAATAGATTCAACCAATGCTTTTTTTTACATTAACCTAACGCTTCCAATATACATATAGCTTAGCTATGTGTGTGCCTAACGGCTAGATATACGTTGAGTTCAGTCATCTTCCATTTTTCACAAAGCTGTCCACTCGTTAATTCCCTTGGAGATCACGACCTCTTGTCTCAACCAACATGGCGTGCGAAATTAGAGACAGCTGGCTACTGATCGTGCCAGCTGGAGAGGCTTGTTGGCTGAGCGCCACTAGAAGAAGAAGGTGGTGGCTCTGTTTTGGGTCAGTGCGGCTTCAAGGCTTCAGACACTACTACATCCTGATGATCCGCAGATGACTCGATTCGCGGATGAAGTTGAGATATTCGACACTACTACTCTTATTGTCGCCGGGCTTTTCGTTTTAACGCTTGCGCTACCTCATTTCTCGCAGCTCGAAGCCCAGTGTATGTACACGCCCTCTTTTCTGAGCCTTCAGTGCACGGAACATTTCTTCCTCGTCCATCTGCCTATTCTTCTCCTTCGGGTCCAGAAAGAGAAACTCTTCCCTCAGCAAGGGTTAATGCGGAATTGTCTTTCTCTTTGTTTGATTGGGGTACTGTCCACCGTGGGCATTTCAAAACCCCACTTCTCTCAGCCTCAGGGCCGGTGCGACAGTGTTACTGCTCCAGAAGATGTTTAGGCTCACGAGACAGTGCCTAGTATGGTTGGTAGGATATTGGTAGGCTGTTATTCCTGAGAATTTGGACCAGAATTGAAACGGATTTAGAGCGATTGTCAGTCAAGATCTGGGAAACAACTACCTCGCTGATAGAAACCCACAAATTCTCTTTGAGGAATCAGGTTTAAATGCAACGCTGACTGTCAATAGTCACGTGACAAAGGGATACACAGTTTGAAACCTCATACCATCTACGAACCCATTTAATAATAATAATATGGGTGACGCAACAGCCCGTGGAGGTTGGCGCGACAGTCCGAGGTGGACCTGGGCCTAGCTTCTCAGCAACCACTCGTGTTGTGCGTGCTATTGTTTTTTCACAAGTGGAAGGGACCTACAATTTAATGCCGACTCCGAACGGCGAATTTGAGACGCTTTTTCCAGACAGGAATACTCTTTGAGCATTATCAGTGACTCGAAAGAGGCGGAGCCGTGAATTATCAAAGGTGGTAAATTCGGGTATCGAACCTGGCACCCTCTGCGTAGGAGTCGACGCACTTACCCACTACGCCACGGCGACCACTTTGACCTCCTTTGATTAACGATAATTCTCACCCCACCTGTCTCCCCATTCAAACCGGTGTCACTTGATCTCCTAAACATGTATTTCCCCCATCACCAGCTTCTTCTCATTTGTTTCTCCCGGTGGCGCTTTTTGTCTTCTTTCTGTTCCAAAGTGCTGACAGCCACTACTTCTTCCCGATCGAATACGTGACGTAATGTAAGAATGCATTGTGAAGTATTCTGATGGTTAAATGACAAGTGCTCGTAGTCCCGAACCATCTACCGCACATTAGCGATGAATTAAAGACAAGTCGCAGGATGAAGGCGAGATGCCAATGAATACAAAGGGAAGTTGTCAGGCATCATGATGTAGGGACACGGGGTTGTCGTTCGTTTCAAGAATTTTTCACATTGTTACCATCATCTGCTTTTGTGCGGTGTAAATAATTAAGACCGAGCAAGAGACATATTCCATTTTTTTGGTCTTTAATCGGGGGAAGTTTTGGAAGAGGAATTCGTCAATTCTCGGGGGGGAAAGGTGGAGTGACGTCTGTTGGCTCTAATGGATTTGTTATCTCTACTTATTCACCTTGCGGGCTGACTGGAGTTGGATGGGATGTCTTTGGGGATTCCTGATGGTACTGGCACATTAAAAAATATTGAGTCTCAATCTTGATGTCGATTATTGGATTATTGCAAACACAGATTTATTTCGTTTTAAGTGCTTGTCGCATAAAGCTTTGGTGTACCACACCCTCTTCTCCCACACACCCACACTCTTAAACTTAAGAAGCAAAGAACTGCGAGGAGAGAATCGCAAGGGGATCGATAAAAGTTATCAAAGAGAGTGGAGATAAGTCTTAAGTGGACGAGGAAGTAGTACAAAGTCCATCCCGGTCTCTGCAGCCTGTTAATGATATAAGGGGTACCTATAGCTTGCAGTTAGTATTTGTTGGTTAAGACGACGCAGGTAGGTAGCGGGGCTGCTAGTGAATTCACCAACATACACACAATGGACCAACATGGTCTAAGTGGGGCTAAGTCAGGCTACTACCACACATTGACTCCAGACTGGACCAGATTTGAAAACCAGATAAAAACGTATTAACTTTGTTTTCACAAAACCCGCTCACCAGGGGCAAGCAATTATCCATCTCCATCCAGTCGCTTAAGTAACTCGGTAACATTTTGGGCCAACTAGACAAAGTTGATAACCTTTCCTTAATGATTCCGTTTCCTTAAAGGGAGACTAAAGGTTTTCAAATGGAAACAAGCAAAATGTGGATAGCCATCTGTCTTTGGTCATTGCGCAGCTGCTTCTGGAGTTAAGTCCGCGTGTCCCCATGTAGGCATAACCTCGAGCTTTATGCCATGAAATAACTAATCTGAAATTCATCATAAGGCATTATTTCCTATAAAACTAAAATTACAAACTAGAACATTTTTTATTGATACTCTCGCTCTTTCACACGTAAAAACTCTGTCGGCCCGACTATCGCCATTTCTCTTTTGTAGTTCTAAAATGATTTCATAAGTTCAGATTACACTTGTAAACAACAGATTTTTTTTGCATAAAATTGTATGATCTTTCTAAATGATTTCAAATTGAAGATCCATTTTCCTATAGTAGCTCTAATTGTTGAGATAAGAAGTACGGACTGGAAATAGACCAGTTTTCAAAATCAAATTTTTTATTACAGGAGAACTACGACTACTACTTCATACTACACTCCGTTTCATAACTACAGAGCCATACAGTCTAATTGTCGCGGGATACCATATTTTTTCGAGTTAGAGAGATTTTAACTTATTGGAGCTCGACTTAGGGAGAAGTCGGCTTAGGGAGAGTCCACTGTATATAGAAATAAAAAATTTAATTTATATGTATGCATAGGTTAGGTGTAGCAACAGTGAATTCACCAGAACACTTTGACCATATAGTGATGATGCACCTCTCTTGTGTGCAACATTTATCATAAAATTAGAAATAAATAAGAGTTTTAAGATTGATGCACTTTACTTGTCAAATCCACACTTAAGACTAACTTAATGCTAGACGCCAAAAAGATTGACGTATCTTGTCTCTTATCTTAGTCTTCTCGCGAAAGACAAGGATGGAGACCATTTCCCGTTTTGTAAATATTGTAAATATTATATAGTTAATGTAATACGTTTATTATATGACAATATTGATCCATTGCTAACCAGGGGCAGGCACTCTACCAACTTCGCCATCCAGTCGTTTGGAATACTATAATAATGGAACAAAATTCGTTCATCTTGCCGAAGTGTTCACATTACAGAACCGTTAACGTTTCCGAGATTCTACTAAAGGATGTTCCAATAAGGACTTGACAAGTTTGAATTTAATTTGTGAACGCATTCTTTCACTAATCATCAAACTGTCACTGTCACTTTATTCAGTAAATGGTAAAGTGCACGAACGAGCAACGTCTGCAAATTATAAAAATTTTCTACCGAAATTCGGTCGGAGTCGGTGACCGCAAATTTAAGAGCGTTAACTCCAATTTTCGACGAAGTTAATTTTTGGCTCAGTGTGTTCTTCAATTAGTAAAATATGCGTTATTGGCCGGGTGAAAATCCACATGTGCTTCATGAATCACCACTTCATCCACTTTGGTGCGATTCGCATGTCTTCGGCTGTATTGGGCCATATTTTTTCGTAGACGTCACGTTACTGTGAATGGTCAGTGTTATCTCGCCAGAATTACCGATTATTTTTGGCCCGAATTGGAAGATGTGGACTTCGACAACATGTGGTTTTAACAGGATGCTGCCACAAGCTCCACAGCACACGATACAATCGATTTATTGAAGGGTACGTATGGTGAGCGTTTTATCGCAAGAAATGGGCCAGTCGATTGGCCGCCTCGTTCGGGGGATTTAAAGCCTGCTTGACTATTTTCTGTGGGGCTACGATAAGTCATGCAAACGTTTCCGCGGTGGCCATATGAACGAAGTCGAGATCCATTCATAAAGGTTTGGATTGTACTTCAAGCCGATACTGAAGTTTTTGAAATATCTCAATTGGTTGGCGTTTTATTTAAAAGAAGAAGTTGTCCTTATTGGAAAGCCCTTTACTTTTTTTATGATTGTTTCGCCACAAAAAAAGCTCGATCATATGGATTTTAACAAAGTATACAGTTTGCATAAAGTCTAATAACGAGTCAGTAATACCAACGGTTTGGTATAGAAAAATGCATAATAGAGATAGAAAAACGAAAATCTATACTAATCGAAATTGAAAGAAGTTATGGGGTCCGCCATTTTATATCCTCTTAATATACTCTGGTACCAATTAATTGATATATTCTTCAATGCTTTTGCAACTCATATTGCACGGCACTCATTTTTTGTTGGTATTCTTTTAAATTATAGTGGTCCTATGAAACTCTCCCTTAAGTAATCTGTCACTTATAACGCGATGGATCCAATACTTTTTTACGTTTATCTTCACGATTTTCACACTTTCCCGTGAAATCCTTTTATATGATAACAACATTTTCATCACAGTCGCAAGTGTGCTAAAAAATCGTCTATAAAATGAGGCTTGTTACATTTTTTAATCGTTGCGATTACTTGGTCGCATATGTGCGCATTATTGTATAAAGCAATGCATTTCATGCAAAACATTTTTCGTGACTAAGTTATAATCCGATATGAAAATCGCATGTGCGTGCATACCCACATTTCGTTGCGACAGCGATTTTTTAATCGCAAGTGTGTGTATACTCCTGTCAGCATGTGTGATTCATTATAACTTGCGACAATCGCGTCGCAAAAAAATGAGACAAATCGCAGACGTTTAATCGTTGCGATTGGAAGGTGTCATGAGCAAATTGAAAGTTGTGTATTCTATTTTCTGCGACTGAATAGTCGTGCGATTGAAAACGTATATGCGATCCTAGCCTAAAGGGGCCAGCAGATAAAATAATGGATGCCGCGACAGTCCGAGATGGACCTGGGTCTAGCTTCTAAAGGAACCACTCGTGTTGTGCGTGTTCTTTCACGAGTGGATGGGACATACAGTTTTTGTGCAGACTCCGAAAGACGAGAGAGCAGCTTCTTCCAGGCGGGAGTAGTCTTTGACCATTGTCAGTGACTCGAAAGAGGTCGAGCCGTGAATTATGAATTCGGGGATTGAATCCGGCACCTTCTTCGAAGGAGTCGACGCACAGTGGTTCAGAAGCGTAAGTAAATACCAAAATGAAATTTGGAATATGAAGATGTTGTATTTATTTTTATAGATATGTGACCTAGGTTTTCCCAAAATTTTTGATGTGAAGGATACAAACCTCTAAAGTTACCCTTTCGCTTAGTTTTGAAATTCAAGTATTGTGTTTTCTCGGAATGGCTCGTTGGTATGAAAAATGGCAATTTTATAACTGCTTGTTCAAATAAAATTTCTTGAATAAATACTACATTATTTAAGCTTCCAAACAAAATATTAAACTTGTGTGCCTTAACTGGGTTAGACCAGGTGTACTAGAATTAATGTTGTATTATTTTTTCCCTTGAGCTGCTTGAGTTTTAGCTACACAAAGCTCCAACGAGTGGTTTTAGAAAGCTATGGTATTCAGTTAACTAATCTATAAAGAATGGCACCCGCCCTGACGCGCCGGGACACACACTAGACTAAGCAGATCTTCACTCTGGACGCTAAAGGGCTTCTTAGCCGGAAGCTGCATAGATGAAGATGGGTTGAAAACTACTGAATAATACTGACTATTACCTACTCTGCTCGTGTAGTGCTTTGGTAAATCGTAGGTATTCAAGGATCCTACTAGTTTAATCTTAATGAGATAAACAGCGTCAGCAATAGCCAGCGATGTAGCTTATAAACGTCGTGTAATCACAACGAGCCTACTTTAGCCTACAAGCTAACCTAACCTCAAATCGATATACATCAACTATTCATTGATTTTAAGGCGGCATCCGGTTCGAAATCTGCTCCGAGATGCACTGTCGTGTGATCTCTTCAATCTGCTACTGGAGACGATAGTACGGCGGAAGTAAGTCAGTAGCGCTTTTACGGCGGTTGACGACGAGGCGTAATGAGCTGTTCTTGAGGCTAGTGAGAATAAAACGAAATTGTATATGCTGTAACTACATTGCTGTGGAAATTAATACGAAAACAAATGAACGTCAGCTAAGATTTGAAGTGGGAAGGGAGTCTGAGGTTAACATGACGTAGTGCGTAAGCCCGTCGACTCCAACAGCTTCCGGTTCTGGGTCCAATTCCCGACACGAGCAACATTCTTAAATCGTGGATCAAAGTCTTTCGATATAGTGACAATTCTCAAAAAATAGCTTGCACAGTGGTTGCTGTAAAAGCTCTACGGGCTCTTGCGTCACGCTCACGTGCGTCTATCTCGAGGCAATTATTTTATTAACTTATTCTTCCTAGACGATAAGCAAAACAGCAGAGCTGATCCTTGGTGGCACCGAAAGAAAAATTCTATGTCCGATATATAGCCCCGTCTGCGAGGAAGTCGATTAGAGGAGAAGAGACAACCGCAGTCTGCACGAGCTGTACCAAAATGTAGATGCAGTCCGGAAGGCAAACATCTGTCGACTGGACTGACTTAGTCCCATCGAGCGCATGGACGCCAGTGTTGCAGCTAAGAGAGTCGTCGAATTCGGGGTAACGAACTTAATCTTGATGACTGGAAGTAGCCTGCCTAGGCTCTGGTCGCGGATCTTGTGATAAGTAAGAAGAAACTCTGCGATTTTGAACACGTCCAGCGTTTGTTAGACGATCTTTATTGTAAAACGGCAAACGTGCAAGTAAACGTATGCAGTCTCGGATGACTGTTGGGTTCGACGTATGGTATCGAAAAAGGGCCAAGAGCCAAAAGCTTCAAAAGTAGCGCTAATCTGTTCAAATGGGTAACATTTTGTGTCTGTCATTAATTGCATGAAAAGCAGCTACCGCCTCAAATCCGCGACGTCTCACGTAGAGCCTGCTACGAGGGACCAAGTAGTTCCCTCCCTTCTGAGACAGCTATTGGAAGTTGCAATATCTCGAGGAGCTTCCCCCTCATTCGCCGTGCACACAAAAGACTTGTTAGAAGCTCGAAACACTGCTCTTCTGATTTCGGCAAAGAAGCACGCACCCTGTGAGACATTTGATGGGGGACACACAAGAAGATACAAACTAAGAAAGCGAATCAATAAAAGCGAAAGACGAAAGACGACAAGGGAACCAAGGACCATTGGCTTTTCAAACTCCACGGAATGATGATGGAAATAGAACGAGGAAGGTTGCCTTCGGCGGAGACCGGAGCCGGAGCCCCCGTCGAGGCCAATGGAGCGCAACAAACACAAAAGGCACGACGGCGAAGGGGAGCTCTGTTCATCGCCCCCTCCCCCGCTCTTTGAGGGATGAGCTGTTGCTGATGATGATTTTACGGCATCATCCTGTTTCCTTTCCCAGACTGCCTCTGTGTGTGAGAGAGAGAGAGAGGCAGGGGAGTGTCTCTGCGTGTGTGTGTAAACTTAATTTCAGATGGATTTGGGGGTTTTCTTTCGGGAGTGGCGGTGAATGAAATTAAATTCCCATTTGCTTCAAGAAGCGTTCTTTGGTGCTTTGTTGTTGATTTTTTTTTTGTGGAGGCGTCCGCAGATAAGGAAATCTCAGAAGAGCGAGATGGTGGGCAGGAGATAAGTTTTAAGTGTCATTTCAAAGTTTGGGAAAAGTTGTTCGGTTTCAAGTTCAGCCTCGGCGAGCGTTTATGCATCTTAATTAGCTTAGAGATGCGCAGGCGATGGTGCGTGGCCAAGATTAGTCGCGGCCCGATAGGCGCACGCTAATGCATGCATAATGCGTACGGTTACACATTAGGAAGAGTTTTGATTTAGTGCCACGATAGGGCAGATGAAATGCAGCATCTGAGAATCTTTTGGGTTAAGTGTTAAATTGTGTCGCGCGATGCGACTGGGTAGGGTTTTGTGTGTGACAAGGTTGCCAGAGACAATCGGTGTGCTGTGTTGGCCTTGACATGACACGACAGTTGTGAATTGAAACCGAATGCATTCGGACGTGTCAAGTGGGAAACACTTTGATTTATGCTTCGATCTTTCTGGGCTATGAACGCGACGTGAGTGGATCGTAAAACTGAGTAAACTGAGATTTGATGGAGTTATAGCATTGAGTCAAGTCCAGTTAAGGGGCCGAGCGCGATACGGACTGACTAACTAAAAGAAAGCTGCGCGACGGGATTTCATCTTGTACTGAGGGGGGGCCTACGTGTGTCTGTCTTCGAAGCAAGGCTTTTGGGAGAGGCAAACTTCAGTAATGGACTTCGAAGAGTTGACATTTCGATTTATGGATATACAAGCGTCTGCACTTAGCCTGTGTCAATGAATTCCTGCTGTCACTTCCCCGTTGTGGAACTTCAGATCGATTATGGGTACACAGCGCTCGTGAAACGATGTTGCTAACGAGAGAAAGGAGAGAATGAGTCTGGAGCATTTGATTGTCTGGGTTTAAGACTTAAGTCAGTAGGATCGACCTGGTGTACATGCCTTGTTCGGAGCTCAGGGCGAAAAGGATTCTTCTAAGCCTAGGTGGGACCTTTGAGGAAAGGAGAAGACCCCATTTATGGGAACAAGGGCGGCGCTCACAAGTTTTAGCTACCGACACTGGTAACATTGGTTTCATTTTGGGCAGGGAGCTAAGAAATCTGGGGATTTGTGGTGATGTTCCAGAAAAAATGCGTCAGAGAGGACAACAAGCCTCGCCTATGGCATATTGCTGGGAGCGACTCCTTCTGAAAGTGAAATGTGTTGGTCCTTAACAGACTACACGGAGACGTTGGACTGGCGAAGGCTTCGGCTCAAAGCTAACATCAGCAGCAATCGCGGTGGGATGACTCTGTCAAAAAGACGGTACAGAACTCCAAGAAAGACGCTTTTAATTGTTCTTCTAGCCTTTAGTCATAACTACCTGCGTCGAGGGGGTCCTACAAAGGGCAAGTGTGATAACAGGCGTCGTAACTTCTACAACATTCTAAAACAAACATACGATCACTGCCTCATCTTCAACACCAGAGGAGTTCTAGGAGGCTTTAATTCTCAGCTTGGTAAGCAGGACATCTGTGCAAGAACAGCTGATCACGGACACATGCTGATGTACTTTGTCATGGAACAGGACATCCCTATAGCTTGCGCGTTGGTCTTACGCTTTTTAGGGGTCCGCTGATCGACCAATCGTCAACCAGATTGATCATGTTGCGATCAAGACCAGACACCCGTTTAGTATTCTCGATGTACAAATATGTCTAGGAGCCAACGTTGACTCATACAATTTCCTTGCTGTAGCCAAGGGAGGAAAACGGAAAGCAAAAAGGTCCCAAGATCTTTGCCGATCGAGTCATCTAGGAACTCACAACTCTGAAGCGAACCACTAGACCTATTCGCGAGATCTAAAAACAGATCAGAAAATAATGTAAGAGATCCGCTTTACAGGGGGAAATATAATGAGTTTAGCTCGATGCAAGATATAGAGAGGTAAAATGACTGGAAGGGTGTCTGTAAGTAAGTCTTACCAGAGGGTGATCGAATTATCCAATAAATACGGACAGACGCGTGTCGTGATCCCAGAGGTTGCACGAGCTGGAGAAACTTAGAACCGAAGAGAAAGACAAACAGAAGCGCCACAAAAAGGGAAGAAAACACTCGTGCTGCAAGTCATTCAATGGATATAATGTTGGGACAGAAGATTTCCATGAGAAAATAGATAACTGGCACTGAGCGAATGAATAAGATCGGGACACCAGACTGCCAAGTTTAGATTTCTTCGTGCTGTTCTGGGAGTTGCTGTGATGACAAGGTGAGCACACTCGAGTACGCGAAGAACTCAATATTGTGGAACTGCTGCCTCGAACGGAAAGGTACCTTGAATGCGATTCCATCAGATAGGCGACCGCTTGGACGACCCAGGACAGGGTGGTTGGGCCAAGTCCCGCTTGGGCATAGCTCTTGCCTGAATCTGTAGATCTTTCTTGCGTGCTTTGAGCCCGCGACCCCTTCATGGATCATACGAGTCACTGAAGATGAAGATGATGATGGTACTAAATTCACATTCAGAGCTAAGAATTTTGCGTAATCAGTTCTGAAGACTATCAAATGGTAATTCTTTCAGTCAGAGTGATCTTCTAACTCTGAACGGTTATAGACGAGGGCAAGTTAGCATTGTCGAGGTTGAAGTCCAACAAAATTGTCTAGGTGTCGGCTGAGATGTTGAAAGTAGATTCTAGGATTGAGTAGTGTGGAAATTAGAGTTCAAGTATCGTTTGTTCGATCGATAATCGGGAAGTTCTTTTGACTTTTAAACAATCCATAGGCAATGACACAAATCAAATTCGCCGTTCGGAATCGGCATTAAACTGTAGGTCCCTTCCACGCATGAAAGAACAATAGCACGCACAACACACGTGATTGCTGAGTAGCTAGGCCCAGGTCCACCTCGGACTGTAGCGCCACCCATACTATATTATTATTATAGGCAATGACACGCGACCTGAAGAGAGCTATTGTACCGAAGGGTAGGCGTTAATCCAGAAGACGTACTACTTCCATTATGAAAGAGAATGTGTCTTTTATAGTGGATCTTCTTAAAGGCTACTGAAACTATCTCCTCCTCCTATCTTCCATTTGAAAATATGTTTCCTTTACCATGGTAGTGTCCGACATTCACTTAAAATGTGCTCGAATGTTTTATCCTCTTCCAGGCAAAGTCGACAGACCTTGTTTTGGCACAGGTTTATTTTGTTAAGGTGGTAATTCACGTCGCAAATGCCACTAAGCAGCAGTCTTATGCTTTCCTTTGCGAGGCAGAGGATCCCTTTAGGAATAAGGCCTGATTTCCAGGAAAAAAAAGGCTTGAAACCCCAGTTGATGATGAATGATGAAATATTCAAATTTAATAAAAACACAAAAAAAAACATTACTACAGACGAAAAAATAAATAAATTTGCTAATCCAATTATTTGCAATAACTTCAGCCCAACATTTTAGCCTGCGGCCTTGTACAAAAACTTTATTTTTTAGGGAAGGAGTTGAGTATCCTAAGGTGATCCGTTAAGTCGCCTGGTTTATGCTTGTAATCTAGGCTACGGTCTGAAGGCACATCTGGCAGCTATCTTCCTAATAAAGTTATCTCTTGACCTTAGGTGGTCGATTGAAGAGGCGTGGTGAAAGAGGATACCAAGCGAATTGAACATCTCCTACTCTTTAACTGGACCAAATATTCGAGCCATGCGCCTCCTCAATTTCTTCTTCTTTTCTAAGTGCGATACACCCCCGGGGTGGACCTGGGCTTCAGCCAACAAGCTTCTCCATCTAGTCCTTAGCCAGCTGCCTCTTATTTCGCACGCCAAGTTGGTTGAGTTCGTTCTCCACTTGTGTGCGCTATCGGTTCCATGGGCGTCCTCTATTGCGTCGTCCCACCGGTTCGGAGTCGAAGACGCTTCGGGCTGGAGCAGTGTTGTCCATTCGTTGTAAATGGCCTAGCCACCTTAGACGTTGCATCCGTAGACGCCTGGATAGGCTCACGCCGCTGCACAGTCCGTTCATCGTTGAATCTTCATCTACAGGTACCATCATCGCAGACAGGACCAACGATTGAACGCAGAACTTGTCTCTCAATAATACCAGGGCTTTCTTCTTTTACTTCTGCAATTGTCCAGGCTTCAGCACCATAGAGCAGGACAGGGATGATCATTATTTACAGTGTCTGCCAAACGTCCTTCCACTCAATTATTTCCAAGTTGAAGGTTGTCCTGGGGACGAACCAAACAACACGACCATATTTTGAACCCATTTCGAGTAGTCAACGGCCATCTTGAATCGATTACACACTCAGCTACAGTCGATAAATCAAGAATCCACAAAAATGTACCCTCCTTAATGTTAAACCCACTTGTTATCCCAGTTCTCCCAGGCAAATCCAGTGAAGTACAAGAATAATGTATTCCAACTGTCGTTGTACAAATTTCATTTCTAATTTGCATGAGAATAGATTTCCCGTCGATGACTACAATGAGGCACACGTCACCAAGGGTAGAGGAATTGAGAATGAGCCCGCATATCGCACATCTTTAAACATCGTCTGCACTTACTTATCCGGCCGCCTGGTCCGGAGCCCGCTCATATAGTGTGAAGGGTGAGCGCACAGACTTGTTTTCTCATAATTGACTGACAGCAGCGATATGGATCTCTGCAGGCTACGAAGCACCATCATTTCCATAATCGTTAAGATACAGTGTGTATCGTAAATCTCAATCGAACCTAATCAGGCTCCATAAAAGTTTTGTCATTGAATTGAAATGGTTTTATGTGAAATGTGAAATGTGAACTTAAAAGGATGACGTGTCAACCGAACAGTTGGAGATGACGAAACAAAAAAAAAACGATAGGAAATTTTGAACAAAAAGCAAATTCACATCGCGGTGCAAAGGTCTGCCCGCACTGTTGGCCGTGGGAGGAGAGATCTTAGGTTTTGTTGTGCACTTTGTGGCCACAAAAACTGACAAAGGTGTGAGGCCTGTCATTTGTGTCCATTGTTTGCTAATTACAGGCTGGTTGATCCATATTATTGTTTTAATTGTCCCCAAACCAGCCTTTCGATGGCATCGGAGATCCCTTATCTGGGAGATAATTGCGGGGGCATGTATAAAAGGTGGACCGCTCGTCCAGTGGCTTCAGTTGTGGATACACACTTGCGTAGAAAATGAAGTTTTCAGTGGTTCTCGTCGTTTTGGTGGCCTTGTTGGTCATTATTTCTGGGCAGCCGGAAGGAGATTTGATTGACCGCATCAGCAGGAGGGTGGTAAGTTCGACGCGACGACGATTGATAGTGTGGATGTGATCAAGGATATTCTATTTCCAGGAGCGAGTTGGTCAACGAGCGATGGAAACGGCATCCAAGGCTATGGGAGTGGCTAAAGGAGCCGCCGAAACTGTCTCAGAAGCTGTTCCAATTTGAATCGAAGGCGATGGACCAATGGCGAATGTCTTGTGTTGTTGATGTGATCATTTAATCAAGTTTGAGTAAACTAAGTGCATTGTTAGTCTGGCTTTGAATCAGGGAGGGACTAGGGAGATGTTGTTATTTCCTTTCTTCGTGCAATCCACTCATCACCACTTAATAAGGAAATTAACCGTTCTCGTCCTAAACCGCACTGTGGTCACTCGCAATTCAGTTGTGAACCACAACGACGGTCAGCCCATTTCCCATTTTAAACGAACGTCGATAATTACATTCACCAACTTCTGGAGCTCGTCCAGCCCACCCTCTCAATCTCCCAAGAGCCCCCGTGGAATAAGCCTTGTCCTGCATAATGAATCCCATCTAGAGCAGGGCTCTTCTGTCAACTGTTCACATGTTTTGATACACGGGCAGTCATCCCATCCCCCAATACATTTACACGTCGCAGTAATTGCCTTTACCTCTCTCTCATTCTCCTGGCAAACCAACGCACACATGCTCCACACTGGCCCATCTATACTATTCATTAAAATCCCCATCGGCTGAGTTGGTTGACCCCACCCCGAACCTCCATCATGCAGCACACACTCCAAGTGAGTCCTGTAAATTCAGGAAAACCACTAGTCGCCTTGAAAATCCCCCCATCTGCAAGCATGTCGATCTTTCTCTTGATACACTCGATTCTCGGGCGGATAATAATTTTGCGGTTGTAAGTGCAGCAGGCGCACATGCAATCGCTATGAGGACTGCAACGGAGCAACAATGCAGCGTTAAGTGAACGCCCTGCCGATAGGATGACGACGCGTCGTGGGGTGATGATGAACTTCGTCAATGCATTGTGCGGTAACACAAGGTATCTAATTGGTTTGGTGACGATGGATGGTGGTCGGGTTCGCTTGTGGCGGCTCCTTGTCCTGAGTGCGACGGGGAGACTCAAAATAGCCGACGGCTTAACTCACCAATTGCTGGGGAACAGGTGGACGGGTGTGTTTGCACGCAGTTTAGGTAAATTTTGAAGAAAGTTTTGTTTGTCTTTAATTTTGAGTCTTGACCGCACACGAAAAAGGGGATAACCTGCCTCGTCGCACATAAATCTGTGTTTCTGAGACAGATGCTGCAGCTACAAGCTTGGTAGAAGCAATCAAGTTCCAGGAGAGATTCATGCTGAATTACTCAGTCATCTGAGCTCTGATGATGCCACGAATTTCAATTCAAATTCGCCTGGGTGTTGGTGTCAGTTTCCGGTTCCGGATTGTGAAGAGTCTTGGATCTCATCTGGGCCAATCGGAGATGCATGTGCTGGATGTTTAAAATTGCTGGCACTTCTCCTGATGCAAGAAAATGTATGAAAGCGTGACCCAAGCAGTCATCAGGATGCCACGAACGCTCTTTGCCAGATGCCGTCGACGCGCAATACGTCCACATTGGTATAAGCTGTGAAGTACAAAACATGTGTCAGGAGGGTTCAGAGTCATATATCTGGCATAGAAACCCTGTGATGATGCAAACACGTGAGCTTGAGGTCTGGTCCTATGCCTGGAATAGGCTCTCTCAGATGTACGATCGACAAAATGGCAGTTCTTGTCGTTGTCAATGCGCGAACGTTTAGTAATTTAGCTGTAGGTTTGCGGACGTAGCTTCTTCATCCGAGGCGTACTCTTTGGATTGGCGATCGACATTTCTCAGTCAACTTAATAACTTCAGTACAAACAGCGGCTTTTGGCAGCTGTAATCAAATGTTTTCCTTTTCGGTAGTGTCTGTTGCCACCGATGATTTGCATTCCAACCTAGTGGATAAACACTCTTGTTGAAGAAACTATGCTACGTGGATATTCTAGGAGTTTGACAAAATCTAGTGGTGTCTTGCACTGACGAGGTATAAGTCTCTCAAGCATCGCTCATAAAATCTTCTCTGTCGTTTTGTGTGAGCCTCTGAAATTATTCGCGAATAATATGGTGTTATGGTCCTTATTAGAGCGGCTTTAGGTCGGAGAAGTCTTCTTCTTTTTCTTTTGGTGGCGCTACAGTCCGAGGTGGACCTGGGCCTCAACCAGTAAGCCTCTCTAGCCGGCACGATCTTTAGCCCGCTGTCTCCAACTGCACACACCAAGTCGATTCAAGTCCTTCTCCACCTGGGTGCGCCATCGGTCGCGTGGGCGTCCTCTATTTCGTTGTCCCACTGGTTTGGAATTTAAGTCTCTTCGGGCTGGAGCCGTGTTGTCCATGCGCTGTACATGGCCCAGCCATCTGAGGCGTTGAGTCCGTAGACGCCTGACTAGGCTCATGCCGCTGTGCAGGCCGTACAGTTCGTGGTTGAATCTTCTTCTCCAACAACCATCAACACAGACAGCACCAGAGATTTAATGATTGCCGGAGAAGTCTACGTTTTATCAGAACATCACACGATGGCAGATCCTGAACAAAACCCAAGATATTTATTATTACTAAACTTTTATTATTAAACTTCAGTTTCAGTCACAAGGATGTAGAGTCCTGACACTTAGACCAGCATAAGCCCATTGCGTTTCCACCTTTTAATTAAACAAAGGAGATGGCTGACTGTTATGCTGCTTAGTTGAGCCAGATTATTGAAGTGGTACGCTTTCAGATCCTCCTCCGCGTCTCTGAAGCTTCTGCAGATGTCGTTGTAACTAAGGCCAAGTCTAGAGCCGAGAGTCCCGATGGCACAATGCCATGTAATAACGCCGATGTGAGTTCTAATATTCGGCCTGCTCATTCTCATCAGGCTAAGCGATCATTTAGGGTAGACCAGAGTTGGTTGTTTGGTAGTGGGGCATCCTCTGGCAGTTGGTCATCTACGATTTCCTTAAGCAAGAGTTTCGGGCATCAAAAGATGTTTTACAGTAGCGATAGGCATGGATATAGTGATATGGTAGATCGCCATGGAGGCCTTAACACGATATTGAGTATTTCGCTTTGAACTTAGCTTGGTGTCTAATATAATATATAATAAATAGACCAAGAAATTCTCCCTTAAAGGAGTTGAACATATTGAGGGAAGGTCGAAGCGAGGAATTTCGGATTTCCTAATGAAGACGACTAGATCCGGTTTCTTTGGATTGACGCCTAGGCCACATATTTTACATGTCACTAGCTTGAAGAGGCCCGATTGCATAATGTCCCTAATCGTTGACATATGTACATTTTCGAGATACCATACGCGTTGGCCTTACACTCTTGAAAGTACTAAGTCTCAGTAGAAGTGTCTTCACCATTTCGTTCCACAAGAAAGCGGAGAGCACACCTGTTTCTTGTGGTGGTCTCGAGCTTCGAGCTATATTATTAAAAAAAATTATACTCGATTACAACAGAAGCAAATGGTGGCATTGGTGTATACACTACGAAGAAAATAATGAAGAGACAGCCTTTGGATTGTTTTTTATAACATTGTGAATGTGGCATTCGTTATTTACATGGAAAATAATCCAAACTTGAAGACGTCAATAAACCGTAGAAAGTTGTTGTTGGGTGAACAATTAGCCATGGCACAAGTCCAGGATCGTTCACAGAATGCACAAATCATGCGAAATGTTCCATCACGCAGTGGAATTCAAAGTTTGTTGGGCATCCTTGTTACACCGACTGTTGAAAATCTTCCACAAAGGGCTCAAGAAAGACATAACGATTCTGGCAGAATCAAACAGAAAGGAAATGGTTAACTTTGTCCCAGAAGAAGACCAACACGAAAGGCATGTAAGGAATGCAAGAAGGCAGTTTTTGTGGAACATTCAGATGCTCATCCTCCTTTTTTTTCAAAAAAAAAAAAATAAAATAAAAAATTTGAATTTAAAATCAAACAAGTGATTTTCTGCATTTCCAGCTAACAATTTACACACATTTTTCTATGCACACCCGGGTGTGTTGGCTGTTGATATAAGAAAAAGACTGCTTGTAAATCTTGACCCAAAAGGAAAATTAAATAAATAAACAATATTTTAGGAGGCTATTGAGAATCCCAAGTCGATACGGGACCTACAACTCAAAATACAGTCGAACTTCGATTACTCGAATGTCTTGATAACTCGAACAGAATATTTGGCGTCACCTTCGGTAAGTCGAATTCTGAAGAGAAATTCCTAAACTCTGCCTATTCTACAAGTTCGCTTTATAATGAACAAGATAAGGAAAGTGCGAAAATGTTTATTGTTTCCTTTTCGTTTGGTGACTCAGGCAGTCGTTCGTATATGTTCGATTGAGACGTGGAAAAAAATGAATGGTTGCACCCAAGCAAAATTTGTGTGTATATATGGAAGTTACAGCACACTGGGGGATGGTTGATATCCACGACTACGCAACTTGAAATGGTTTCATACCGGATTGATGCAACTACCCTTATTTGGAGAATTTTATTCCCGTTTAAAAAGTGCTCGTAACTTCCGAACCGTATGACATACCGACTTCAAAATCAGCATCTAAATTTTAGAATAATTTTTGTTGAAAATTTCAGAGCTCTGCGACGTGTAGTTTCGGAGCCTTTGTCGGTCAGACTCACAAACTTTCTGCTTTATTGTTAAGATTGCTTTTGGGGCACTGCATTTAATGCTCCTTTGACCTAGTATAAACAAACTCGTGGTTTTGGTGAATATTATGACCGAGGGGAAGATGATGAATGAAAAAAAAATGAGGGAGAAATTAAACCGCAGATGGATTTTGAAGATTGAAAAAAAATTCGAGAAATATACAGCTGTCACGTATGATGGTTTTCTGCAGGTGGATGGCGATATTGTTCCTTAGGAGTTTCCCACAGGTGAAGATATTGTCGAGACATTTAGACGTGAATACGAATCTTCTCAGCTCGACATTCACGATTAAAGCGGCAGTGATGAAGAAGATTTTTTTAAAAAACAAAATAAAAAAGTCCGCTCTTCAGTCATGTGTAATAAATTAGTTTAAATTATAATTATGCTCCTCTACGTTTAATGTGTTATATCGCAGATAAATAAATATTTATATCAGTTTTGTATTTTATTTTTGTTCCAAGTGGTGGTTCGAGTTATCGATGTTCGACTGTATATCAATTTGAAAATGAAAAACACAGCCGGGTCTGTGGGTTTTGACATAAAAGTTAAGAGAGTTTTCCCACTGTATAACTTTTATATTTTTGATGAATTTCGTGTAAAAACATACACATTTTGATAAAATTCGAATCGAGTCCACCTCAACCTCGTTCCAATGAACATGCCCCGTTTTTATTAGTTCACTATATCGAGCGTCAACTGTACGTAGTAAGACCCACATATTCAGTCACAAGCAGAAAACAACGATTCCTAACACTTAGCTTGTTTTTCGACGCCTTTTTAGTCAAATCTAGGGTACAGTCAAACCTCTGTAGCTCGAACATTCTTAAGTCGAACAAAAATTTGTTTAATGTTTCCGAACTTTGACTTACATTTGTTCCCATATTCTACACTCCATAATTCGAACAAAACAGTTGTTGCCGTGACGTTTCGACTTAGAAAGTTCGACTAGGCTAACCATTTAAGATACAACTGCGAGTGAATATTTCTTCCAAAATGTACAAATCCAACTTCATTGTGAAGAGCCAACTAATAATCTGAACAGATTACATTTCAAAACAATGTTCAACTGCCATTCGTTTAAATCCAGACAAAGGCGACTACACAGCGTCTCATGTGCAAGACACCCACCTTCTCGATCAACAACAAACAACAAGAAATTCCAACAAACCAGCTCAGCGATCAGATCCTCGCGCAGTTGGAAACCACCACCAGACAGAGGTCAAACACAACTTGTTCAACATTAAAATTCTCAGACAAACTCAATTTTTCATTTGGAATCAAATCAAACGCAGCCACCAACAACAACACACACAAAAGCAGTTAAAAGCAGCGAACCCCGAATATAAAAAAGGAGAAAAGAAAGAACAGAACCCTCCAGAGATACGAAACCGAGCAGGAGACAGCAGAGACCTTCGATTAGATCGGTCAATGCCACAAATTTACGAGGACGAGATCAATGATTTAAAACTCTCCACCGAGATGGTTTGGATCATTCCTTTGTGCTCGGCCATCATGCTGCTCGGTCGATGGTCCGCCCGCCGCGCCGCACCACTTGGCCGGTTCTGTTCACCACTTAACGAGATGAAACAATAAAACAAAACGCAACGCGAAATGTTGCATTCATCATTCGAACGAAATTATTGAAATTATCCTTTTCATCATTATCCATCATTGTCTCTCTCTCGCTCGAGCATCTGACATTTATGGTGGTGCGGATCGTGCTCTCGTAATACAACCGTTAGATGAATGACCGCGCGTCAACGTCAACACGGGAACTGTGTCATTTGGTAATGAAGTGTCATTTCCGGAAGTGATAATATTTCAGCTAACAGGTCTCTGCGATACCGAGCAGCGCTCAATCCCTACGTAATGATTATGTGCGCCGCGCCGCGCCACCTCACCCTTAAACAAAACGCAAACAATTGCCGCGCCCACCTTCTGAACGTTGCGTGTAAACACTATCAAGTAATAAACAACAACAACAACTACTACTTGCAAATAAACGTATTCGTCTCTCGTACTCGCACTCACATGTGTACACACATAAATATCCATCCACACAGGTGGGGGAAAAGAATAAAAATACGGATCGACCGGTGAAGAGGGAAAAAAAACCAAAACAAAAAGAATACACCCGAGCACAAGACGCGAAACGCCAATGACCTCCATTTACGTGGAATTCATAAACTGCGCTGTGCTCGTCGTCGCCGCCGCCGCCGCCGTCGCGGCCATCACCCGACCAGACCAGACCACTGTGCATGTAATACTCGCGATTATTGACACGTGAGTGCGGTGAATCATACACCAGTTGCAGGCGGCAATATTTTCGAATGACAGTCGTCAGTGTCGGTGGTACACGGTTGACGCTAGCCGTTCGCAACTCTGGCGGGAACTGTGTGTATGCAGGGTAAGGCCGAGACGATGCGGACGCGTCCAAGTGACACAATCGACGTTATTATGCCTGAACTCCACCTTTCGTTGAGGCATTCGCTGTCGCGGTCGGCGAGAGAGATTATCGCAGCGAGCGCGCAGCTGTTTTGTGGCTCGACGCATATTAAAAATAGTTTCAGTTTTCTGCTTGTCACATAAAATCGATGATTGGTGAGTTTTGTTTTTTTGATGTTTTGCTGTTTTTTTTTTTTTCTTTCTTGGTTTTGTTTTGTTTTTAGTGACGTGAGCGAGTGTCGATGACTGGGGTGACTGTTATTGACGTCTTGTGCGATGGTTTACAGATGTATGTTGTATCAAGTCGTATTTTAGTGCTCAGACTAGAGAGGACTAATTGGGGAATAACTGACTCAGGTTGGCCAAAGGAGAAGACAGGACTCTCTCCGTAGCTAGCATATGGTTTCCTGTCTTCTTAGACAAAACTCTCTCTGTACCTGGCATCCGGTTTCCACTCTTCAACATTAAAAGTAGTTTTGGCGATCGCCTGCTCCATCAACCATCAACCAGATTGATCGTAGTTAGACCTCATAATATCCCAGGCTTCATAGGAGCCAACATTGCCTTCGATGACTTCCTTGTTAAAGTCAAGGTAAGATGCCGCGAGGACGTCAAGATAACAGCGAAGTTGGGGAAGAGAAACTGATTGACGTCGAAGAACTATAAGCGAAACGAACTGGAAGTCTCCAGGAAAATCTCTAAAATTTGAGACATTGTCAAAGTCACCGCAATCTACTGGGTTTTATGATACCACAGGGCCTGATTACAATCTTAGGTAGGTACATGGAGAAAGACCTGTTTGTGGGCTTTACGAAGAAAAAGGAAAGCCAAAGGCACGGCTTTCCAGGACAGCATGAGAAGCTCGGGATGCTTAAGCACGGTCCGGACGCCAGAAGTCGAGCTAGTTGGAGAAACAGAGGTGCATTGGGAGAGTAGCGTCACACAAGGAAAAGGACGAAGCAGTGCCTTAAACCCGCCTAAAACTTCAACGGTTGTTATGTCCGTCGATAATCGAGAGACCTTAGTTAGAGTCACAGCCGCGATCGACGTATGAATCCACATAGACTCTAGGTCCTACTCTAGTTGGGTCCGTTCTGAACTATCTGTTTGGTTGTGAGCCTCCAACTTTTCGCTCGCTAATCCTCAACTTGGATGGATGGCTCAGTTAGTAGAGTGCCAGTCCCCGGTTAGCGAGGTCCCCGGTTCGAGTCCCAGTGAAAGCAAAGTCAATACGCTTTTATCTGGTTTTAAATCTGATCCAGTCACCATTTGCCGTTGGGATCAAATTAACGGCACTATCCCTGGAGTAGTCAATCAGTGGTAGCAGTCTCACTGTGGATATCACAATGGACCAGTATGGTCTAAGTGTGCTGATGAATTCACTAGCAGCCCCCCTATTCTACATTTCCTTCAGTCAATCATTAGCTCTGAATATAAGTGCTATATTAGATACGTATCTAATTTGATCGTGATCCTGCACCCTTGTTCTTAGGAACCAACGAATTCCCCGGAATTCAGCCTCCGACAAGTCTTTTAAGCGAACCATGCACAGCACACTTTTAAGCCCCCATACCCTCATCCCATTTGTGCGCTCACTTTTGTGTGCAAATTGGTGTCGCTTTCCAGCCCACACACGTCGCAAAAGAGTCACAATAGCGGAAGAGTCACAATAGAAATTAAAACATTTTTATTTTACTCACACAGTGGCGCACACAAAAAATGGATGCCGACTAGCCCACACTCTGGACACACTTCATCACGAAGACACAAATGCATGAACAAGTGTTCTGTTTTTGGGCAGCTTTAGCAAGAAGCAATATTACGTCTAGGTTTGTACTAGGGTTGGCTTTCTATGTCCGGAAATTTATCTCTCTCGTAGCCTGATAGCCTCTATTCTCGAGTCATACCGTGTATCTGCTCCGGCCTTGATACTCTCCAATTTATGAGGGATGAAAGATCTCATGCCCAGCAGAAAAATGTTTTTGATCGTATCAGCATCGGCATCCACGTTACTATCGAGAAAGTATAGGGGCATGACTGAATGGCGCAGTTGGTCAAGAGCCTGCCCTACTAACCAATTTCAAGCAGGTTTCAAATCCAATAATTCGGTATTCTTACCTGCCTCTGTTTCACTTAGCGCCAAGACGGGGTAGCTGGACATAATACACAATTTAGCTCGCAGGGTGGAAGCTCATATGCACGTCGAAAATGGTAGCTTAATTTCTCCCATAGAGTGGACGTAGCTGACGGAACCGTAGCCTATGAAAAAAGCTGGCCCAATTTAACCCCAGATCCACTTCGAAGCGAGAACTTCAAGGCAGTTTAGTGGAACAACTGAAACATGTCCCGGATTGAAAGGCAATACAGTCAGAGTAGCGTTGGCAGCTTCAATTTCCAAGGTGTACATACGCCCGTTGCCGTGGCGCAGTGGGCAAGAGGGTGCCAGGTTGGACACCCGAATTTACCTTCATTCAGAATTCAAGGCTCCACTTCTTTTGAGTCACTGACAATGCTCGAAGAGTATTCTCAACTTCGCCGTTCGGACTGTAGGTCCCTTCCACAAGTAAAAGAACATTAGCACGCACAACACGAGTGGTTGCTGAGAAGCTAGGCTCTGGCCATCTACGGGCTGTAGCTCCACGCATATATACCTCCACCTACAAGACAGGTCCTAATGCGAGCGATAAAGCTTATAGGAGACAACAATATCGCAGAGTCATTAGACCCGCTCGACGTGTCTTGTCCCTGTGTTAGCGATATTTTAACAAACGATTCCCAAGTGAGTTGACCAATAGCATTCCTCCTCTAGATGAACTCTCTCGCAATATTCGTCTCGCCTGGCATGCCCATCAGTTCAGACTGAAGCCTACTTTCGGACTCAGTTAAATTCAGATTCTTGTTCTTCATCCGTACTACACGCTCCTCCCAGCCTAATATTTCCCGCTGACATTTAAGAGTAAAGTGCACAGCTACCTCCTCTCCCTTTCTCCCTCAATACCTTCGGCCGTGCTGTGCAAATTATAAAATAAATTCAGTTCAAGAGTGGCGTTCAGATGCAGGTTGCAGCCATTCAACAACTTCTGACTCACTTCCTCCGAAAATGGCCATGTTTGGTTGAAGTTCACTTCGCATGAATGATTCAAATCACTTTGGCGGCCATCCATTTCTAGTTTAAAACGGGATTTCGAGAGCATCGTTGGTCAAGATGTCATCTGAGTGGACAGAAGAAAGACGAGATACCTCATGCTCTGACCGAACTTGACCAAGATGAAAGAGATAAATGACAAACGTCATGAATCTGCAGAGGAAAAAGAAAAACGAACAAACTCAAGTGCCTCTGTGCACATTGAGCCAAACCTGGTGATTGTGCGCGAAAACCAGGCCAAAAGAGACAACCACAAGATGAAGTCACAAATCGGAAGCAAGAGACAGTGTGACAAATGCGGAAGCCAACTGAACACGAGTGTAATGCAGTGACAACGACAAGGAAAATTAATATAAACCTTCCGATCTCCAAAGCGATCGTCGTTGATCGCGTAGTAATCGCTTCGAATGAATAGATCCCAAGGTCAAGGCGTACGACTACTGTGGCCAGCTGGCGGCCGGGCGGTTCTTTGTTCGAATGGAGAACGGAATGAGTAATGGTTACATGATTTGGCTTACATATGTTCCCACCATTAAGTATTCGTGTTTATGGCAGGATGGTGACGACGGACTCTTGAATGTGGCGGTCAAGAGTGAGATACTACTCATGGCAAATGATATATGAATAGGTTTTTTTTTGGATTCTAGAGGCATGTAGTGGACAGGGGCTAACGAACTGGTTCTTGCGGATGTTTGGGGGCTTTCATCTGGCCGAAGATGTGAGAAAATTGAGGCTATCTCGAGGGGATTTGTGCGGTTAATTCATCTGAACTGTTTGTAGAGGATTTTTACACCGAATTGCGGTGAGTCAAACAAATGACATTGTAACATAGACAAATGGCTAAGATCCTGTGGCAAGAGAAGTAGCTCCTCTTTCATATCAACCACTTGGTGATGGACTCAAGAAATAATAATGGTAATTTTATTTATTTACTGATATATACGTACATTGAGATGCTCAGCGTAATTGGAACAGCGAACCATGCACAGTCAGGTATAAAATAGGCTACATCGGCATATGCAACTAGAGGCAAGATTAAGGACATTACAGAGCGTTTAGGAAGGCTACAATAGATACGATTCATCTCGACCAATAACATATCCAAGACAAGTGACAGACTTTAACTTTTGAGTTGTTTAGAAAAATTCTTCTGGTGATGCTCTGATAAAGGACTTTCTTACATTTTAGTCGGGTTCAGTTGTAGTCCGTTTGAAACGGACCAGGGATACGTACTTTTTGTGTCATTATTAAGGAGAATTATAAGTTCATGTGCTACGGTGAATGAACACGACAGTTGATTGAAAAATAGGCAAAGCAAAATAGAGCATTGAGGAACTCCTTGTTTTAGCAACATGAGAGAAGAACTGTGGCCTTAGTCAACCCAACAGCTGGCGGCGCAGCCGCTCAGGGCACGCATGTATACTAGAAAGACTAAATATTGAAACAAATAAAAGTGACTACCTTTTCCGCTTCCTTGACTTTGAGACATCCTTCGGGTTGCGTCTCCCAACTAAGGCTGAATGGGATCGAAAAGAACCCATCAACGACCAGTCATTAAAAAACGTATACACAGATGGATCGAAGATGGATAAAGACAAAGCCGCGAGCATATTCTCCGAAACACTAACCAAGCGCCATTCTATCAGGTTACCTGATCACGGAAGCGTGTTTCAAGCGGAGGTCCTGGCGGTCAAAGAAGCGGCCAAAATGATTTTATTTTTGGAAATACCGCCGGCTGATATTACCCTTTTAATTGACAGTCAAGCGTCCATCAAAGCTACATTTCATCTCGGTACTGATGTTGTTCGTACTATTCACTGCGGAGTCGAGGTAGACTATAGCTGCCTACTGTGACGCTTTGTCCAAGACGACGCATACACTTCGATCCCTCTTATTCACCGCTACACCCATTTAAGGCGCTACCATCTCAATGCCAGACTGACTGACGGCTCGCTGTGTTCTGCCAGTGCTGGGGAGTGCTTTCCATTTACTAACGGGTGGTCTAATCATAATGCACGATGTTACTTGTGAGTCACATCTTAACGTCAAGTTAACTTAATTTGTCATTTCTTTGTTTCAGTGTTTGACAAAATCAACCATGGCGAGGTACACAATGGAGCAGCGCGTTAAGATTATTGAAGCATCTTACGAAAATGGGCGTTCAAGTCAAAATGCTGATTTTTTTGGTCAGCATAATCGACCAAATGTGTCCACAATCGAATTGTGCGCAAACTTCAGCAAACCGGGTCCGTAGGAAATGTGAAAATATATGTGCATTCTCGCTCAGTTCGTTCTGTGACTGTTTGGTGCGGTTTATGGGCTGGCGGCGTCATCGGGCCGTACTTCTTCTAATGGTACTCCCTATCGCGAGATGATAACAGATTTCTTGTGGCCAGAAATTGAGGAGATGGACCTGAACGACATGTGCTTCGAACACGATGCTGCCAATTACCAAACAGCTAACGAAACAATGACTCGAGACACATGCCGCGTCAAAGCTGGTATCCGACATTCAATGGAATAAAAATAAAGTGCTTTTTATTTACGTACGAGTGCCTGTCTGATCGACTTAGAGAAGGCGTTCGACACCGTTTGGCTAGAGGGCCTTTTCCTTAACCTCGTCAGACTTGGCTTACATAAAACGTTGCTATACATGATATATGACATGATAACAGGTTGATTAGATTTTCGTAAAAAGTTGCAGCGTTACTTCTACTACAGTTTTTAATATCAATAATGGTCTACAGTGGGTCGCCGTAGCGTAGTGGGTTAGTGCGTCGGCTCCAAAGCAGAGGGTGCCAGGTTCGATACCCGAATTCACCACATTTCATATTTCACGGCTCCACCTCTTTCGAGTCACTCACAATTCTCAAAGAGTATTTCCTGTCTAGAAAAAAGCTTCTCAACTACGCCGTTTCGAGTCGGCATTAAACTGTAGGTTCCTTTCACGCGTGAGAGAACAATAGCACGCACAACACGAGTGGTTGCTGAGAAGTTAGACCCTGGCCCTCTACGGGCTGTAGCGCCACCCATATTATTATTATTAATGGTCTACATCAGGGGGCCGTTGGTTCCCCGATTTTGTTTGCTATTTTCACTGCAGATCTCCTAAGATCTATGCCGCACCTAATCGTGTACGCCGATGATTTAGTGGCGTACAAATCAGGTCCGAAGGTAGAAGTCATTAGTACCATGTTGCAAAGTGACTTTAACAACACTTTGACATACTGCGATGACTGGAAGCTGCTTATCAACTTCCAGAAGTGTGAAACTGTCCTTTGCCGTAACCCACTGGCCATGGCATCAAGGGATACGCTCGTAAACTGGAAGAAAGACTGGAGAAGAACCACAGGGTCAGCCGTTAGCAGTGAAAACTGTAGTTAGATATCTTGGCATTTGGTTAGAACATTTTCTGTATTTTAAGAAACATATAGAGAAGGCTTTGAACAATGCTAGAAAAGCCTTTGCTGTGGCAAGTAAGCTGTTTTACAGCAGCCAACTCGATACAAGGGTGAAGGTAATCTGCTACATGGCCCTCATAAGGCCAGTCATGGTGTATGGTTGTCCCCTGTGGTTCAACCTGAGTCCTTCCCAGATGGAAAAGACGAGAGGGTTCGAGAGACGGTGTCTTAGGACTTGTCTCCGGTTGTATCGAATACCCGAGTCTGAGTACAAGAATTGCTATCATAACGAGGTCCTGTACAACAGGGCAAACGTTTAATTCATTTCATTTCATTTCATTTGATCATTAAATTAATAACAAGTGACATTGCAAGAAGTATGACTTCTATCAACAGTCTTATCTTCGGGGCTTACTATCCCAATTATATGTACCATGAGAGGTTGCGCCAGATAAAAGCGTATTAACTTTGCTTTCACTGGGATTCGAACCGGGGACCCCGCTAACCAGGGGCAGGCACTCTATCAACTGCGCCATCCAGTCGTTTTCGTGGTTCTAGGGTGTACAAATTTTCGAATAATAGACGGAGTAGGAGAGGACAAATCGCTACCATACACTTCTGAATAAGCGAAAACGGTGCCCCCGACACAGGACCACGACACGATAGCGGAGCCAATGACGAATATTTTGATACCAGGGTTTTGCTGCCAGCCCCAATACCAGCCCCAAAGGAGCCCAATAGGCGGATTAGGAGAGGACAAATGGTTCCTTGGATCAGCTATTGTATTTTTAACATTCTTCCAAGGAAAAGAAGGAGCAGCTATTTTTTTTTAGTGCGTTGAGGTAAATTGCATCTTACGAAAACCTCTCAGACACAGAACTTCTAGATAAATTATTATCATAATATTAATTAAGTAAGATGATGATCGGAAATATATCTCGATGGAAGTATGAATTAAATTGACGATTCCTTCAAAGTCTTAGGGGCTTAGACAAAATTTATCTTGGATTAAATGGGCGGTGTTCTTATTTGTACAGTCCGTCCAATCTGGTTGCTGTATTCTACATTTACTGTTCCCACGCATGAACAGTTCGATGAAGCGATGAACGTCATTAATCCCACAAAGCCAATGCATGCAATTAAGCTTGGTTTATGGGGAGGAAATATTAATTGATGCAAACTCAATTACAAATCTCTTTGTGGACGGCAGAGTTGTTGATTGCGTTAATTTATCTCGGAATTCCTGTTTTACTGCCTGGAGACCGAAGAAATACGCTGTATACGCTTATATTCAATGTTTTAATTTGCCTGTCTTCCTTAGGGGATTCTCTTATGAATGTACGTTTGACTTCCCCCGAGATAACAGCAGCGCATAGGTAGGTACATATATGGGTGACCTAACGGCCTTGCAGTCGTGCCTCACTAAGCCCAACATGTTGAGTCGTGTCTTTGAAAGGTGACATTTTATTACTGCGAGGCCTTTTTTCTAAAACAATCTAGATTTACCCCCTTTTTCAGTTCTCCACCGCTCCAGTCAGCGTCCAGCTCTACGAAGAAGTACTTTCCCTTGCGAATGTGCACCCTTAATTCGCAAAACAGATATTGTTCCTCATCTGGAGCTCCTGCAAAAGTCGCTGTGCTTCAGTAGCGATGCGTACATGCCGCCACATGGCAATGACTCCTATTCAATTCCTTGCGACTAAAGTTGATCTCTCTCTCCCTCTGCTCAGAGTCTGCCACAGGAACTTAGCTATTGCTACAATTTTCAGACCAAGCTATCCATTTCTGGCTCTGTCCTCGCCTTTGTCTTCCAGTTATCGCCTTAAGTAGCTATAAGCGGCTTGCCCCATTCACAAAAAGGGCGACCCTACCTCCTGCAACAACTATAGAGTTATATTCCTGCTCAACATCGCCTGCAAGATCCGGTCCATACTGTGTGAACGTTCGTGGCACTGCTGAAGGATCTCAGCTCTCCCTGCCTTTGCACTGTTCCTCCTCTGACACTAATCTCGGAAATGGCACCTGTTTGAAAAGGTCTCCGCTATCGACGCTCCAATCCGGGTACCACCACTGGTACCACGGATCCTGGGTAGCGACTGTGACCGTTGCTGCTTCCTTATTTGCCATAGATAAGGCAACGGGTACCAGATGTTCCTTCCCTTTCCGATGTACGTTGGTGAAATCGAACTGCTGCAATCTGACGGCTCTCCGAGCCAACCTACCCTGTGGGTCTTTCAAATTGTTCGGCCAGACTATCGGTCACTTACTACCTTCCAGATATGGACGAAGCTTCTCTATTGCCCAAATCACAACAAGACACTCCCGCTCGGGAGTAGAGAAGTTCCGTTCAGTTCTGGTAAGATACCTCAGAACTTTCTCTCCCTCGCCTGGTACGTCCTGAGTGAGAACAGCCCCTTTCTCTGAACAAAACATCACGATCGGCAACAAAAATGTTGATGTAGTAAATGAGTTTGTGTTTGGTGTGGCGTAGTGGTTGGATGTGTCGACGCTGAAAGTTCTGGGTTCAATCCCCGACTTAGGGATTGACGAATCCACCTCTTTCGATTCACTGGCAAGATAACTGCTTACGAATAGCATGTCGAGCTAAGGCCGTTCGGACTCGGTCCCTTCCACTCGTGAGAGAACAATAAGACGAAGAAGAGCGGCTGCTTTAGAAGCTAGATTCAGATCCATCTCGCACTGTGGCGACATCTATATTATTTGAATGGGTTTTTTTTAGTTTGAATGTCGTGCTATTTGAGATTCGACATGAAATCGCCCTTGGCTACCGGTTCTACTTCGGTCTGTCTAAACCACTGGACTCGAAGGACTTAATATGAAGTCGAAAACTTGACGATAAGCAAAAAAGCTAAGTTGAATCTTGGAGCCTTGGACAGAAAAACTCTCCGTCGGATATATGGGCATGTCTGACAAGAAGGTGAATGGCATAACCCTGAACTGAAGACGCACTGTACCAAGATGAGGATGAAGTCTGGAAGATCGACTGCACTTGCTCGGCGAGTATGGACACCAAAGCCTCAGCTTTGAAAAGGGTCTTCGAAGCCGAGTGGGCTTGTTTCCAGAAGGAGAATCCCCAGTCAATAGACCAAGTTAGGGTGGACGAAGGACAACTTAATCTTGATGGCTGGAAGCAGCAAGCCCACGATCGCCAACAATGACTCAGGCCTGACAAATTCAGTTAACCACAATTTTGCGAATTAAATGTAAACATTCGCGTTCCATGAACCGGAAACTGCTCTGCGTACGCATACCCTTTTAACCCGAGTCCTCATAAAATATCCAACTGAACACTAATGTCAATCTTCATTTTCCAAGTTAATTTCCAGCTATTCATTTATTTAAAATGACTTTCATTTCATTCCCTTGTATTCAACCGGGTGCTCCTCATTACATACGTAATCACGAAACGAAAAAAAAACACACACACACTTATATATAGCAAACCGAAACCATAATCAAATAAACTAACAAATTTACCCCAGCTTAACCCTCCTATCTATACAAACAAGACCAAATTTTTTATCGACTGAAGTTATTTGCTTTTGGGTCACTTTATCATGTATTTACGTACCAGTTCCATGAATTTAGGAGTAACCTGTTTCGGGAATGCACTTGAATACGGCGTATCGTCGAATGTTTGCACAAAATAGACCACCGCGATACCCAGCAATCCCCCCGTTTATCGGGATCGATGTTTGCACCCGCTTTGATAGACGTTATTCATCAAGATATGGCTTACCTAGAACGAAAGAAAAAATATGTGTTTTTTTTTAGATACATACACAGATTTGTATCGGTGAAAGTTTTTATTTTGTTTTTCAATATTTATTTTATTTATAACCGAGTATGTATGACGAGGCTAAAACATAAAATGATTGTGAATCGAGATGGTTGGTGTTTAAGAAATGTAGAACCTTGTTAGAACTTGTTTTTCTCATGTGGTTGTTAATATGTTATTCAACCATCTGGATATCCTAATAAGCCTGAAAGGAGACTTTAGTATTAAATTTTGCAGAAATTATCTCCGAGTGGTCTATGCCGCAACTGGCAGAGACCTGGACAAGGTTAGAGGTAAATCTTTGTCCTCCAGATCGTTGGTTAGTCCCAGTAATTTCATAGTACTTCAGATGATAATGATCCGTTAGAGCTCTAACTCTCAAGGCGTTGAGGTGGTTAAAGAGTTCCACCTTTTATTTGCCTCCTCTATGATCATGTCAACCACTTTTTGCTTAACCAGAGGTGGTTTGATACATAGGATTGCCTCGAATGCGCTCAACCCTGTGACCAGGGACTCACCATAATGTAATCGAGTGCTGCCTGCTGAGAACCTTGCACTCTTCGCCGCAGCATTCAACCAGATTGGACTTGAAAATAAAGAAGTGGACAGGAAAAGCCGGACTGGACGTTAACTCGTCCAAAACAGAGCTCGTACTTTTCACGACAAGACGTATCATAACTCCGATAGAGCCCCCTAAGCTGAAGAAAAAGGAACTCAGCTTCACTAGTCAGGCCAAGTACTTAGGAGTAATCTTAGACAGCAAGGTAAGCTGGAAACCAAACATTAAGGATCGTATTAAGAAGGCGGCGGCAGCTGTTTACACATGTAAGAGAATCCTTGGCCCCACATGGGGAATTAAACCAAGACTGGCTCACTGGATGTATACGGGAGTTGTTAGACCCATCTTAACGTACGGTGTCCGTGTTTGGTGGCCAGCACTGAATAACAAATCCAATTTTAAATTGATAAACAGTATTCAAACATCAGCGTGCATCTGCATCACAGATGCATTGCGATCCACTCCCACAGCCGCGATGGAAACATTGCTACAGCTTCTTCCCATGGACATCTATGGGAAGCTGGTAGCCACCAAGGCAGCATTATGGCTACGGGAGTGCAAGCGCTGGAACAGATCACATAGCTTAGGTCATACAGAGATAATCAGAATTGCGAGACTACCAACACGCACACATTAGAGATTAAACTTCGAGTTTGGGTTCAAAAAACTTATCCCAGTCAGAGAAGATTGGGAAAAAATATCTGGTAAGAAAACCAGGCTGCCTGGAGATCTACACAGATGGCTCAAAAACAGACGAGGGCACCGGGCTAGGAGTATTCGTGATATCGCCGGACACATCCTTTTCCTGTCTCTTCGACTGCCCAGCCATTGTAGTGTATTCCAGGCAGAAGTTAAACCTATGCAAGAGGCTGCCCGCTTGCTAACGGGCTATCCATCGCCGTTTACATAGATAGTCAAGCAGCCATAAGGCTTCTGGATAAACCATCAATTAAATCGAAGATCGTAAAACTTTGCCATATATCTCTCAGGGAGATAGCGGTTAGATGCAACCTAACTCTGGAAATAGTGATTTTCCAGACAACGAAAGGGCCAACGAGTTAGCAAGAATAGGGTCGGACTGCCACTGGCAAGTAATCACGACACCCCCTATCCCTCACTCCAAGTAATAAATACCAAGTTACTTACAGATGCCATCGACTCCGCCAATCGGATAAAATTAGATACATGTAGGACTTCGAAGCTTATTTGGCCCTCACTAAATCCAAACAAAACAAATACACTCCTAAAACTAAACACGAATGTAATTAGGAACTTAGTGGGCATTATCATTGGCCATTGCCTTCTCGGTATCCATGCCAGAAGAGTGGGAGCCCCCACAAAGACTACTGCAGAAGCTGTAGAGACGAGGAGGAGGAAGAAAGTGCGCTTCATATCCTCGCCACTTGTCCAGCCCTTGCAAAAACTAGAAAAGATATACTAAGCAATTCATTTTGCAGAACGCTAGAGGAAATGTCACACTTAAAGATACAAGACATAGCCAAGTTTATCAGGAAAACAAATTGGCTGTAAATCAGCACATGGGTGGACTTGTCAAAGTAGGTCACTAGAATACCATTAGACAGTCTCTAGGTTTTTTCTTCATTTTCGTTAGTAGCAGTAAAGGAGCCGGTGTAAAGCACCATGTAGTGATAGCACAAAGGATCCAACCAGGATCTAAGTGGGCCACAGCTGCTAAAGTAGTGGCAGTCACCCACACCTAACCTAACCTACCTAGTCTAGTCTGCGATTGCTTAGCCATAGTAACTAAAAAAAATTGAGAGACAAGACTCCTCTCTCCACTGAACAAGAAAACATTTTCCACAGACCCACACCATCCAGCTGTTGTTCTGCAGAATAAGCCCGCCTGATGTCTTCCGACTAATTTCTGCATAAATTACCAAAACCAGTATTCCATGCTCTCTGGGGGGACGTCCGTCATCATCATCTGCCGCAGCACTGGCTCGACCGGAATCCAAACGTACTGCACGTCACTGCAGTGCGAGCGTGTGACACAAGCCAAACAATTAAACGGTATTAAATCTGAAGGAACGAGAGACCAAAACAACAACAATTCGCGAAGGGTTGGGGTGAGGACGTTCATCCCTTTATTTCATTTCGATTTTAATTTAAATTTGAAGCTCTCGGTTTATGGTTATGCCGACGGAATGCCAGTGTGGCGCTGAATGCCAGACCAGCGAGCAGCGAGCTGCAAGCATGTTGCACGAGTCCAGAGTAAATTGCCATCTCGCAGCATGCACAGAAGAGGAGGCTGCCTCGCCTCGCCGCCGTGCATGCTTGCCTGCCTGATTGCTACTGTTGTTGCACCCTAGGTGATGGCTAAACAGGCCTGTTCACCGCTTTTTTTGTTCGCTCCCATCTTCGTCGGCAGAATGAGGGTTGATTGCATGATTGTGTAACTAAAAACCTGATCTTTGGGTGATGTGTGCGCCGCGCCGAGCCACCACTCTCGTCCGTCTCCCTTCGCACTGCGGGGACTCCAGGGACTCCAGGCTGTGCTGGGAAGGTTATTATTTCTGCACAACGTCGACGATGATGACAATGGAGTGTTGCAGGATTTGAGAGCTAAAAGGGGTCCTCATCTCTCGGCTGATACCACCGCCAGAGGTGGTGTGTGCGTGCACATACACTGGCCTCAAATGGACACTGATCCGGTCGTACATGGCGGATGGTGGTGAACCCATTTAAAAGGGTGCCACAGCCACTAACGGTGAACGAAGGGTGTATGCAAAGAATGAAAAGAAAAAATATAAACACAACAACAACGAAACAACAAAATTAAAGATTCCCAAGTGCACACTGCATGCACACACATCTCTCTCTCTCTCTCTTCTTGGATAAATGGCCACGAGCTGCACGTGCCGCAGAAGTGTGTGGATATATGCTGACATTATTGTTGTTGTTGTTGTTGGTGTGTCGTTTTCGCCTTCTTGTCTCAATTTTTATTTCACATTCGACCAACGACCAAGCGTATGACAGGGAGGCACGACAACGACGACGACGACGTCACTTTGGTTTATTTTGCATTAGAGAGGCGTTGGTCCTTCGGTGTCGAACGTTTTTCTTTTACTCAGTGTATTTTTTTTTCTCTGAAGACATCCGACAAATGGCACGCTCCACTCAACGCCAATGAATGCAAAAAGGATGACAAGGAGGAGAACGACAACAGCGACCGTCGATCAAGGCAAGGGGGCGCGAAGAGATCGACACAAGACCACCGAAGGAACCAGTGCGGAGGGCTTATGGCAAATAAAAATAAAATCATGTGCACGTCTGAATGCGTTGGTCTTGTCGTCAGGAATGGAGAATTTATGACACTTATCAGAGTATTTCTATCTCGGCTGTTTGCTTGAGATTGTAGTTGCTGTTGGCTGGTGCCGATGATGGACGGGTGGTTTTCTATTTGCGCTAGGCTCTCTCTCTCTCTCTCTCTCTCTCTCGGAAAAACTCGGTTAGATGTGACCACGACGTACAGTGTGCTAAGCTAATTGAATTACCCTTAATAAAGTACTGTTCAAATATTTGTGTGGAAACTTCAACCATTCGGCTGTAGTGTGTTTGATTTTTGAAAACAAAAAAAAAAAATAAATGTCGAGCAGTACAACGACAACGACGGGAATAAAAACACATTCTTGTGTAAATAAATTGAAGTGGAATGACGGGAGATAGTCCTTTGGACGCACCAAAGGCGGCTGCTGACAACAACCCTTAAAGTTTCTGAATTCAATTTATCTTTTATTTTATGTGTTTGCCTCTTCAGAGTTTGATCTGAACGATGGTAGAGGCTTTAGTTATTTCCGTTGTTCTTAGTTTGTGAGTGGAAATTATTCACTTTGTGCTTAGAGCTTGTATCTAGTTCTGTTGTATTTGTTAGAGTGGGTTGGATACATTTGGGAAAAAAGCGATCTTCGATAGTTGCAACTACATACGTACTTTCGTTAGCAATATGCAAAGCGATCTTCCGTGTCTTAGGCTTCCTAGAACGATGGACAACGAACAAATACAGCAGGTACTGATCCAGATACCGCTGTACTCGACAACTGCTTTGCAGACGAAGACCCGAAGGGAAAATTGGAGGAACTTGCCGCGGACTTTCCGGAAATGAAAATACCTATAAGTTGAACGAGATTGTTCGCCCGAATCAGAACCTGGATAGCCGCCTACGGACCCAACACTCTCCTTCGTGAAGATCTGCAGCAGTTAGGTATGTTGCTTCCCCAAATGCGCAAGTGCGGGGCTTTCGCATTACTCCAATGACTAAAGAATGATTTTAAAAAACGTCTTGAACAAGCAGAAACGTTTGGTTCGATAAAACAGTTGTGCTTCAAAAACCGATGAAATCCTGATGGTTTTCCAAATGAAGATGAATCTGGATGTCCACTTATTCAAGAAGTAATTTTGTCTTATCACAATAAAAAGAGTCCAATATAAGAGAAAATCCACATAAATGATGGACGGTTCATAAAGATGGAGTGAAACAATAGCGCGTGGATTTATATCGCCGCCAGTTAGTCCCTAGTCCCTAGTATACAGCTGTTTAATAGCATGGGTTTGATTTACGAAACTCTGGGAAACAGATGGAGTCTGAAAAAGCGACGATTTTACTATTTATTAAATACAACGCATCAATTTGGAACTTTGATCACGAAATAATTGATTAGTATTAAAAATCAATATCTTCTTGTCATATTTTCAAAGCCACAAGTTTTGTTAAAAATCAAATAATTTTTTTATTTATTTGTTGGGCCATCACAGGGCACACACAAAACACTACCTTCTCTTAGTGTATGCCCTCAGTAACGCTTTAAAAAAAACAGATGTTTTTTTTTTTTTTGCGCGACCAAGGATCATCGTCAAACAAACATATGATTAATCTAAAATCAATAAAAAACAATTTTATTCCCATCGAGATAAGCTAAATTCAATTTCGTAGCAAAGTTCGTTAAATGTTGTTAGTCACCTTGCAACTATAAGATATTCTATGCCTTCTATCGGAAAATATATTTCTTAACCGAAGAGATATTTGGGAAGAAAAACTAATTCTGGTGAATTTGTATGATAATTAATTATTTCTAAAAATGATTGATATTTTATTGTAGCTAAAAAGTACATTTATCTTAAAACTACATTGCACAATTTACAGAGATACGGTATACACTACCTTACTACTGAAAACTTATTATAAATTGCAAGAAAATATATTAATAAATTAATTAGGATTTTAGAAGGAAAAGCTACCGAAAAACCTTCATTAAAACAAAAAAAAGAAACGAAATAATATATATCCTAGATACTAGGGATGACGGAAGGGGAGGCGACGGCCGACTTTCTGAACTTATATTTGATTTCCATTACAATTAGTACCAGTACCAAACTTGATATAGATAACAAACATATTAAATATAATAAATAATAAATATTAAATAATATATAATAAATAATAAATAGCAAATAATAAATAATAAATAATAAATAATAAATAATAAATAATAAATAATAAATAATAAATAATAAATAATAAATAATAAATAATAAATAATAAATAATAAATAATAAATAATAAATAATAAATAATAAATAATAAATAATAAATAATAAATAATAAATAATAAATAATAAATAATAAATAATAAATAATAAATAATAAATAATAAATAATAAATAATAAATAATAAATAATAAATAATAAATAATAAATAATAAATAATAAATAATAAATAATAAATAATAAATAATAAATAATAAATAATAAATAATAAATAATAAATAATAAATAATAAATAATAAATAATAAATAATAAATAATAAATAATAAATAATAAATAATAAATAATAAATAATAAATAATAAATAATAAATAATAAATAATAAATAATAAATAATAAATAATAAATAATAAATAATAAATAATAAATAATAAATAATAAATAATAAATAATAAATAATAAATAATAAATAATAAATAATAAATAATAAATAATAAATAATAAATAATAAATAATAAATAATAAATAATAAATAATAAATAATAAATAATAAATAATAAATAATAAATAATAAATAATAAATAATAAATAATAAATAATAAATAATAAATAATAAATAATAAATAATAAATAATAAATATATAATAAATAATAAGTAATAAATAACATATAATATATAATATATAATATATAACAAATAATAAAAAATATAGTAAATAGAACAAAAAACCAACGTTAACAAGAGTAATGAGATATAAATAGTAATCTGTGATAATAAGTAAAGTGGCATTTAAGTGACTAGATTGGAAATCAAAGGATTATCAGACAAACTACAAGACATATTGTAATGATTTGATATTCTTAAGATTTTGGTTTGGACTTTTTCAACATTTGCCAACAAATGTAACTCTTCAGTAGAGAAATGCCATGGGAAATCAAATATCATTTTCAGCAGTTTATTTTGACAAATTTGCAGTTTGCGTATATGGCTGATTGCGCATTTTCCCCAAACGGGACATCCGTAGAACAATATTGCCTGGAAAATTACCTTGAAAATTATCAATTTATTTTCAATACTAAGCTTTGATTTGTGATTTATAAACGGATAGAGAATTTTAATGTTAGCATTTAACTTACGTATCGTTTGTTGGATATGTAAGCCAAATGTTAATGTTTTATCCAAGTGTACACCAAGATACTTGGCACTGTCTTTCCACTCAGTCTGAGTTCCGTTAATTTGAAGTTTGTTGCTTGGTAAGAAACAGGCTTTTCTTTTTCTAGTAAAAAAGACAGCCTGAGTCTTTGAAGCATTTATTTTAATCTTATTGTTACTGAGATACGTTAGTACAACATCCAAAGCAGATTGCAGATTGGTTACAATATTTGAACCAAAGGCATCTGATGAGAGAATGCAGGTATCATCAGCAAACATAGCAGATTGACAATTATTAAGTTCTGGGTAGTCAGAAATATAAATAGTGTATAAGATAGGGCCAAGCACAGATCCTTGAGGAATACCTGCAACGATTGAGTACTCGCTTGAAAATTCGTTATTAACGGACACCTTAAAAGAGCGCTCAGATAAAAATGAATCTATGATCTTGACAAGGTAAATAGGAAAATTAAAAGACATAAGCTTGTGAAGCAAACCTTTATGCCAAACTGTGTTAAACGCTTTCTCAACATCAAGCAATACCACACCTGTACTCCTACCTTCAATTAAGTTTCTTTTGATGTAATTCGAGATACGGTGAACCTGTTGGGTTGTGTTATGGTGTGCCCTAAATCCGAATTGCTCAGGAGGCAAAATATTGTGAGAATTCATGAACGTCACTAATATATTTTTAATTACTTTCTCGAAGCATTTGCTCAAGGAGCTAAGTAAACTTATCGGTCTATAACTCTCAGGCAAGCTAGAATTTTTACCCGGTTTCAAGATTGGGATAACTTTGGCAGATTTCCAATCTACGGGGAAATAACTGAGCTTGAAACAGCTATTAAACAGACCTTGCAGAAATTGAACACATTTTTTAGGGAGATGTTTCAGATATAAATTCTTCAACTCATCAAAACCAGATGATTTATTTGTTTTTAAACAAGAAATTATACTATTCACTTCTGCAAAAGACACAAAGTTAGAACTACCATCAAAAGAAGTTGTGCTTAGCAGTTGCATGGAGTGCTCAACTGCAGAAGAAATATTGTTATTAGTGATTATATTATGAGTCATGCCATGGTTATCAAAAAACTCATTAGCTAAGGCGTAATTAATTATTTCGCGAATAAATATGACTGAAGATGCCTTTCGCCTGAAACTTAAGGTTTGGTGGTCGCTGATCTTGATTCATTCGTGATAAGGAGGAACTTCGTCAAACGTGTTTCATTTACGTATGGCATATCTTATAAAATTTGTTTGAACTCTTTCAAATCCAAGTCCTTGAACACTAAATGAGGAATCCCAAATAAGGGAGGAGCATACAGACTTAAGGTTATACATTTCTCAGATGTCTGTAATGTAGTGAAAAATTTAATTTGGTATCAAATATACCCCTTAACCATTAATTTCATCAAGATGAAAAAGCAGAAGATCATTGATAAAATAATCGAATAAGATGGACGTTGTAATACGGTGCGCTGTGCGCTAGGCCGACATGACCAGATTGTGGAACTCGAAAAGTTATTCGTGTGATACAAAGCTAACGACCTTTACCAATTGTTTTCTATTGCCTAAATAGAGGAGCATCATCAGTATAGACGAGTAAATCCGTATCCGCGGATCGGAGCCTTCAAAAATCCGCATCCGCAACATCCCTGATCTGCAAGAAACAATGACGATCTGAGAACATCGGCTTTGTTGTGTTCAATGATGATTACATGGCAGACAATGTCAAAGGGGTATGGTCCCCCGTTCATATCAAAGACAAGAGGTCTTTGAATCAATAAGGAAGAAAAAGTCAGTCGGGATTGACGGGATCTCGATCCTCTAGTAGAAGGATTTTTCTACAATCTTAATCGGCTACGCATTAGTAAACCACTGCTGAACTTATGTAACAAGCTTACCGGTAGAAGGTACGTCGTGAAGAATGGTAAAGTTCCACGGGCTTTTTTCCACGTAATTGCGTATACCGACGACCTGATCGTCCAGATCACCACACCCTTGCAGGGTGTCTTCGATACAGACAAGAGTAACTGCGACGACTGGAAGTTGAATATAAGTTAATGTAAAAAATGTATTGGGTCCCGCGATTTACAACAACAGCAAAATGTGTGAATTCGTGCACAGGCGATACCGGAGATGCCCGCATTCCATCATACACCTGAGGGAACATCCGCAGACTGCAGACAGAAGATGTGTCAGCCGAATTGTTTGTATTTAAGGTAGTGTAAGAAAAATAGAGAGTTACTTCTATTGTAGCATTGTAAGGGGAAGCTCTGCCCATCAGAGCCGCGGAATAAAAATTAATTATTTTTTCTAAGATTTACAAAAAGAAAATTTAATTTATATACTTCGAGAAGTCGGCAACCATTCTGTTCAGGACCCCGTTGTACAAGGCCTCGGGGACGGACAACCATTGGTGCAAAGGACTGTAGTCAGATACCTGGGGATCTGGCTGATGGTTAGTAAGTTCTAGCATATAAGAAAATTCAATGAATTTAAAAATAAAAATACATTAAAAAGACTGGAGGATGGACCATGAGGAATCCCATGAATTTCCTAGAGTATTCTTCCAACTTATTGAAATCCATTTAGTAGATCAAGACAGAAATGATTGCTGATCATCCAGAAAATGACATCCACTTCATCGTTTGCGACTGAAGTCATTAAGCAAAATGTTCATAGTACGGAGACTTATTCTCCAAACCAACCATACTTCCAAATGATTTCTATTCAAGTAGTCAATGGCGGCAAGACTGCCTAAGAACGCTTTAATTTGACAATATCCCGGGCATGCTTAAACTTTCAAACTTCCTCTGCTTTCCACTGAAGAAATACGACGAAGAAGTTTTCTGTATCAGTTGTTGCAACAAACGCATTCCCGTGGAGCATTCAATGTAATCAAAAAGGGAACATTCAATAAGTACATATATCTATAGCAATCGACCTTAAAACGCACGTCACGCCAGGCTAAAGGGATCAACTAGACCCCCCTCCCCCACTCATTCCCAGTCATCACGACGCTAGTTCCTCCTTCCCACAATTAGTCTTAGACCACTTGCTGTGCTCAGCTACTGCTGCTGTTCTCTCCGAGAAATATCCCAAGAAGCACATACACACAATAGAATTAAACTTTGATAATTGTCAAACTATTTTCACTTAACATGCGATTTAGTTAACTTCACACTTCCTGCTGCAATAAACCCCGTCAAACGGCGTCGTTACAGAAGAACAGCCATGCCAGTGCGCATGCAACGGGGGAATCGAACCCGAACCACGGCTGGCTGACATCAGACACGCACACACAAGACACATTATAGCTTCTCGGTGATTATGTAACGAGAAGAAGTGGCAGCAAAGGCAGTTGTGTTCGTTGTTGGGACGGGACGGGTTCGAGAGCTCGACAAGCAATGCTTCCCCCACTAATTTATTACATTAGATACTGCAGGGGAGAGTTGTACATGTATGTGGGAGTCCATGCTCCCGTCGTCTTCGTCGTCGTCGCAGACCCCGTGTATGAGTTGAGCAATCTATCAGGCACCACCCACCGGATATGTGAAATAAAACTTAATTGCTCATGTAGTTTATGCATTATGTGTGAATAATTAGGAAGAGAGACCATTAGCAGTGGTCACCAGACACGCATTCACTTACTGGCCGGTTAGGATGGGTACTTCTTGTGGCGATGAGGAGCTTGTGGTTAGCCACTTTTATTCGGGCGAATTATTTATTGGATTTGGTACGTGGAGTCGTTATGGATTTAAAGGCCAATGTATGGGAATCCTTTCTTTACGGCTTGGAAGACGTAAAATAGTCCGGGCCTCGATTTGGAGATTGTAAATATTTATAGCCTCTGTCGTTAAGATTGGGTGCAGCTTTATGTTGCTCCGCTAGGTGACTAGTGAATGGTAACCCTCCCATCCAATAAAACAGCTGAACTGCAGGTCCCATCAACATTTTGTGGTGAAAGCATGGGTGAAGAAGTATCTCGTTTTTGGTTGGCAAAGGATAGTCAATCAAACTGAGTCGAGATTGGATCACTTGACCGAATGCCGGGAAAAAACAGTCTTGTCTATCTGAAGACGGAGTTCGCGATGAAGATAAAACTGATTCAATGAGCATGGACGGAAAGTGTGTGTCACCCTTGCCATAGGTTGAAATGGTCCAATCTCCTCGTTGGCGTCGATCCAATGCCATAGGCTAAGGCAAGGCAAAGAAAGACACTCATCACCTATTTGTCGATACCAAGGACCCATATAAATGTCATTGCGCGCCATATCTACTTTTGAAATTCCCGTCAAACTTATCAGGTCGCTTTGCACACAGTTGATAACGAATTCAACAAGACCGTCAATGTCTGAAATGGTTTTAGAAACGGTGAGGTGCTGTTGACTGTCATGTAGGGTTACTCATTATACATCGATGTTTGCAATTCGATCTATCAAATAAACCCGATCCATCGGATACTTTTTATTGTTAACGATGTATTTTATTCAATGCAATTTTCACTTCAATATTGTCAGGAACATCTACAACAACACAAATGATACCAGGGGTCATCAGGGCGTGTGCATTGGATATGGTACGCATATGCATTGACACACGGCCTGAAGCACGCGCGTCCGTAAGATGCGGACATAGTTAAGATAGCTTAAGTTTTATAAGGGTTTAGAAAGGTTTAGGGTAGGTTAGGTAATTTAAGTATTATAGTCTTAGTAGAGCCAAGTTTTCAAGCTTTCTTGGCAAAAAAAATTAATAATTTTATACGTCTAGGACGGAGCAAAAAAGTACGATAGTATAGGCCGAAAGGCAATTAGAGTAGTAGACTAGGTTAGCTTAGAGTACCCGCATAGGGTCAGTAAGTTAGTTGTAAGTTCAAATGAATTGTTAGAGTTAAGCTAGAATTAAACATTTTGTTTAGGATTAAGTTAGATATAAGATTTGAACATATAAAATGAATTAAAAAACAGCTGATACCAGGGAACACGGCCCCGTTTGCACAGACCCCAGGCGCAGAAAATGTAAGAGACTTAGTGGTCATGTCAATTATTATTTGTGATAGTGGTAATGCTTTGTATGTATTTAATTAGTAGGACAAGTGTGCATTATTTTTTACAAGTGAGTGAGTGAGAATTCACCAGCCTACTAAGACCATATTTTGGTCCACTCCAGTGACATTGCCGGTAATTTGATCCCAACGGCAATTAGTGACTGGACTGGATTTGAAAAACCAGATAAAAGCGTATAAACTTTGATTTCCCTGGGATTCTAACCGCGGCCCACTAACAAAGGCAAACACTTTACCAACTACGCCATTATTTTACACAAGAACTGAATGAAAAAAGTTAATAAGAAAGCTTTTTCGTGAAGTTCTGAAGTTTAAAAATACCATGATAGTCTTAAGATAAATTTTAAGCCCTTATTTTGAAAAACTTGCAACATTTTAATTCGACAGTTGGCTCCCCCATACAGGATCTGCATAGACCAATATTTTTTGTTAAGGTTAATTCAGACTTCAGTTCAAATGAATAAATAGACAGAACTCTATCGTTAATCAGAGTAAGGATTTGGCATGATGTCTCAGTTATTGAAAATCTTCAGCTCCTCTTTTCTTTTATACGTATTCATTTTAATTCAATTTTTCCTTTCTTACTGCCGTTTTCAGTAATCTGCGTATGGTTGGGATTTTGGGTGGCAGATTAGCGAGGGTACAGTGGTACTTTAATGGTTTCGTTGACTTTACCATCGAAATTGATGACTAAAAGTCAGTATTTTCTCCACGATGGCGACTAGATATTTCCTAGAACAAGTGTTGACTGAGCACCACTCTCACTTCCTCAATCTATTAAGTTTCCAGTCAAAAGTTAAAAAACAGGATTTTCTTTTTCCTAAAAAAAAAAAGATTGCTTGTGTTTTTTGAGGATTAATTTTAGTTCTCCAATCTGCAAATATTTAAGACGAATAAGAATAAACACATGTAGTTTTAGGCCTGAGTCAAGATATACTTCTTCTCATTGAAGTTGCAGGTTGGGTCAGACTTTATTGTGCTCTCAGTTTCTGAATTCCTATATTTTTAACAACTATGTAAAACTACCAGATGGCGCAGTTGGTAGAGTGCCTGTCCCAGTCATTCACAGACCTCCACCAAGTGCAGACGTGTTTCGACTTAGTGCGAAAATAAATAGTTTGAAGTGCGTTCAGTGCAACAAAAAATTGCAAGACCCGATAGCTTCGCGGTAAAGTGTTCGCCGGTTTCACCAAGTGCAGTGACGTTAACATGGCAAATCTTGCCGTCGCCAACGATGCAAATCACATCTTGATTTCTCAAGATGATCTCCAGGGTATCTTTAACTCGGTGAAGAAGAACAAGGCTGACGGAATCAATGTTGTACCGAATATTGTGCTTCGACATTTGCCCCCCGAAGTGGTAAAAGTCTACTCAACACTGTTCAACAATACGCTGAGAAATGCACATTACCCGGTGCACTGGAAAACAGCTGTGGTTCACCCGATCCTTAAACGCGATAAGGACAAGTCAGTCTTCTTCCTTGCATAAGCAAGGTTTTTGAAAAGATAGTCATTCGAGTTCTGAAATAAAGGGTTGATGAAAATAAAATCATACCGGACAACCAGTTCGGATTCAGGGCGGGGCATGAAACCATACATGCCGCCTTCAAACTGGTGTCCGACATTCAGTGGAATAAAAACAAATATCAGTGCACGGGTGCCTGACTGATAGACTTGGATAAAGCGTTCGACACCGTTTCTTTAGAGAGCCTCTTAAGTAAACCATTGCTATACATGATCCATGACATGATGACAGGTAGAAAGTTTGTCGTGAAAAATGGCGACGTAACTTCTACCACAGTCTTTGATATTAAAATTCGTCTGCAACAGGGGGCGGCTGGTTCGCCGATCTTGTTTCCAATATCCACTGCAGATCTTGTAGGTTCCATGCCGCAATTAATAGCGTACGCCGACGATCAAGTAGCGTACAGAACAGGTCCGAAGATCGAGGTAATGAATATCTTGTTGCAGCGTGACTTCGATAAAATTCAACGATTTTGCGACGGCTGGAAGTTGCCTATCAACTTTCTGAAGTGCGAAACTAGCCTTTTCCGGACCCCGTTGTACATGGCACCGAGGGATACGCGCTAAACCTGGCGTAAATTCGGCATAGGTGACCCGCATGGTCGGCCGTTAGCTGTAAAAAGTGTAGTTAGATATCTAAGCATTTGGCTGGATCAATATCTTTATTTTGACAAACATATAGATATTGCTCTGACGAAAGCCAGAAAAGCCTTTGCTGCCACAAGGGGGTTGTTTTTCAGCAGCCAACTTGATACCAGGGTGAAGGTAATCTGCTACATGGCCCCAGCACGGCCAATTATGGCGTACGGTTGTCCTTTGTCGTTCAACGTGAGTCCTTCCCAGATGGAAAATATGAGGGTTTTCGAGAGGCAGTGTCTCAGGAACTGCCTCCGTCTGTATCGCACACCCGAGTCTGAGTACAAGAAGTACTATCCTAACGAGGTCCTGTACAACGAGGCAAACGTAAATAGGGTAGATAATTTTATTATTAAGCTGATCGGGAGTCACAATGCACGAGCTATGACATCTTCCAACAGTCTGATCTTTGGGGCTTACTACCCCAACAGTATGTACCATGAAAGGGTGCGCCCTAACGGCTTAATTTCACCCAAAGCATTCCTCTATATAGACGCAATTGGCCATATAGGATCCACAAGGATGTCCTATCATCTTCCATGTCGTACGCCGAACAGTGGACTGGCGACTCCAATACGAACCGGATGTCGCTTGCACCCTCGAGGATCTCCTCCGGTTCAGTAGAGCGGTGGCTCAAGATAGGAAAGAGTCTGCCAAAGAAAGGTAATTTTACTGGTGGTTACACCAAAACCAGCCTCCGCCACCGCTAGCGTTTTCAAATGATCCGTTAGCTGACCATAGTGGCCAGCTTACGTATATTAAAGATATATGCGTATACACATGTGTATAAGGGTATAGACAGGTGTATATGCATATATACGTAGGTTAGCTTAAGTTAGTTTGTAAGTTTTATTTTAAGGTAGATTGTAAGTTAGCTTGTAAGTTTTAATATAAAACGTTCAGTCATTAACATTTCAAATTTTTTCTTAATAGTAAGTTGTTCCTTTTAAATTCTCATTTATATTTCACTCCGTAAGATTAGGTCGAAAGACATAGAATAAGGTTAAGTTTAGCGTAGAGTGCCCGCCTAGGGCCAGTAAGTTAGAAGTAGTAACAATGTACGTACAACTAGTTTTAAGCATTTTTGTATAGTATTTAAGTTGTTATGAATTCCACAATAAAAATGAATTAAAATAAAATGAAAATGGCCAGCTTACATAGTTTTTTAAGGTAGTATATAAGGAAAAAAAAAACATATATAAAACCAAAATAAAGTCCAACAAATAAAAAAACAAAAAATCCAAAAAATAATATAAAAACAAAAAAAAAATCAAAAAACAATATATAAAACGAAAAATCAAAAAAGATTATACACATATATAAGACAAAAACTAAAAATGGTGCACCACGGCGTATAAATTATATATTTTAGGCTATACATAAGATACACGCCCTTGTGCACATGCCCGTACTGTTACGGACATAGTTAAGATAGTCTTAAGTTTTATGTTATTTTAAGTTAGTATAAGGTAGTTTAAATAGTTAACTTTAGCCAAGTTTTTTATAAGTTTTCTTGGCAAATCAACAAAAGTAATAAAAGATTGTCATAAAGTCAAGAAAAACAACGTAGATTAAGCCGAAAGGCACATTTAGAAAGTAGATCAGATTAGCTTAGAGTACCCGCATAGGGTCAGTAGGTTAGTATTAAGAACATTTGTAAATTCTTAAGTTAGTTAAGCTAGTTTTAAGAACTTTTGTCCAGCAAATAAGTCCACACAAGGAATATTAAATAAAATTACATAAAAAGAGTACCTGCCCCTGGTTAGCGGGGTCCCCGGTTCGAATACCAGTGAAAGCAAAGTTAATACGTTTTTATCTGGTTTTCAAATCTGGTTCAGTCACCATTTGCCGTTGGGATCAAATTAACGGTACTTTTACTGGAGAGGTCCGACTGTGGATGAACCAATATGGTCTAAGTGTGCTGGTGAATGCACCAGCACCCTGCCTGCCTAACCTGACAACTATGTACGTCGAAGTTTTATTCTATGTATGGCAAACATCGATGCTTTTTGCTGATGCAACGTTTCGATGCATAACATCAAATAAAATATCGATGTATTTTTTGTACGAATATTTCTACTTTCTTCACAGTGCTAAAACGAGGAATAACTCTTGCATATTACTGCTTCCTTGGGCTAAGAAAGCAATGGATAAACAAAGCCCTTACTCGAACAACCAAAGTGACAGCACTTCATCTTGAAAAGTAGATGAAGTTGCTCTTGGTTGGCTTGAGATGTATATTATCCCGTCAGCAGAGAGGTTCAGATATAACAACGAACCACTTCGGACGTCGACTTCAGTCAGGAGAGTTGAACCATAGAGATGTTTGTATCATGTAGGGTGAATGGAAACGCATTTGTGGAACACGACTCAGACCCAGCGACTCAGTGCAAACAAGAGCGAAGGCACCATATTACGAAACTGAATGCAGCTAGCTAAAAACCGAGCTGGTTGTAGACGCGTGTTGGTTGACGTCCTGGTCCACTTCAGACTGGTAGCGCCGCCTTAAGTAAATAGAGTACATTATGTCGACAAAAACGCCAGCCTCTTTACAAATGTCCACTCGGACACATTGACCCTAGATTAGACTTTCTACGTAATAAAATCGATCACTCTGTCAATCGATCAATATCAGACCGCTTACTCTGGACGGTTAACCTCTGTCCTTTGGAGACTCCGTTCATGTCTACTTGGATGGCTCGAAAATATATGAAGGAGTAGGCACTGCAGTTTTTTCTAATGATTGTCCAAGGGAATCCCTGTCCAATTAATGAAATTATGGCAAAGAAGAACTGAAGAAGAAGAACTGTTTTAGCTGAAATGAAGTATGAATTCCGTCCATAATTTCCATGGGTTACTATTTCCAGGTGCAGACAAGCGGCTATTAGGGACCTCTAGTATACAAAAAAGAACTCCAAGACTACAAAGCTTTAAGGCTCTAAGTGCCCGATTGTTGCTTATCTATAGACGAGATATGCGGTCCCACCGGGACATTTTCCAACCAACCCACTTGCATTCGAACACTCCGACTACGTCCTACATATTATAGATCACGAATTCCAAACTTGCAACTGAACTTGCGCACGCTAGGTGGGCAGTGGGCACTACGTCCCATATTCCAAGACTGATCTGACCCAGGCTGCATCTCTTATCTCTTCACAGATCTAAGCTTGGTTAAATAACGAGCGTCTTTAATGGTAGGAAGGGCTGCTAGTGAAGAGACCAGCACACTTAACCATGTTGGTCTATTGTTATACCCACAGTCGGACCACTCCAGTGATAGTTCCGTTAATTTGATCCGAACGGAAAATGCTGACTGGACCAGATTTAAAAGCAGATAAACTCGTATTAACTTTGCTCTCACTGGGCTTCGAACCGGTGACCCCGCTAACCAGGGGCAGGCACTTTACCATCTGCCCCATCCAGAACCTTTAATGGTTACTGCCTAATCGGCGAACATGCAAAAAGACATTGGATCGTGACGAGGATAAAACTGGAAACATCCGACACCTCCCGTAGAGCTTCTAGGCTTTAGCAAATCGAAGGTGACCCCTTCTTCCATGAAGACCTAAGCGATCTAAAGGGAAATTCTTCTCTGCACGTTAGCTGCTGTTGAAGAAAATTACAAAAGCCAATACTATCTGCCGGCCTAAACTCTTGAGTCAGCTCATCTCATTTTGATTCTCCTCACGCAAGCATTACCAATCCTTGAGCAGAAAACTGTAAACGAGAGCAATGTCATCCCCTCGGTTCTATCGATACATTTCCAGTTCACATAACGAGTCTATAATTAGCTGAGGTTAGATCATCGGTGCTGTCTGCAAAGCACACGCCTTACAAAACCACCGGGCAGACAATCAAAACCAACCCAAACGTGACAAAACTTAATCAAGCATCCACCGAAGGACGTGAACTTGGATGAAGTCCAACCCCGCAGCAACGTATACCTCTCTCTCTCTCTCTCTCTCTCTCTCTCTCTCTCTCTGTCGAATCAGCTACGTGGATCTCCTGCTCCCGGTTGAACAACTCCATTATTGTCTCATTGCCGCAAAGAATAGAAAATTTGTTTTCGATTATTTCCCCTTGCCTAGGGGATCCATGTCAAGCGCTGCAGTCACCCTTCGCAACAAACTGCAGGATGCTCAGAAGCTCACCGCTTCAGCGTACGCACGTCAAAAAAAATAAAACAGATCAGCATAACAATAGAAGCGGCTTAAGTGCACACACATGAGGTACACGCGATACACACAACTCCTTCTGGCGGGAGATTATCGCCATCAGCGAGCGAGCGGGGTGGTTGAACGGAAGAAGCTTGAAGCGTGCCATCCTCGTTTATTTACATTTTTAATTTGAACCTCTCGCAGAGATAACATTTGCAGGGAACCTTCAAACGCGGCACTCGCGCACACACACGGAACATGTGTACGCGAGCGGCAAACATCAAACGTCCTCCGCCTGTCAAAAGAAGACGCACAGCGGAGCACGGCAATGCCCGACTGACAGTCGCCGGAAAGAAACAAAAGGGAGAAGATACGAGCTCGGCGATTTGCATGCGAAATTCGGTGTGAGAACTCGTCTGTACTTCAATTAAATTTGACCAAATGAAGAATTCTGCGCCACCGAACACTGATACGCGCTACGTTTGCGAGAGGACGACTGTTTTGAATCGAAGAACGAGGCTAAATGACGATCGCATCGTTTAGCGGGCCCCGGCAAAGAGTGTGCGTGCCAACACAATCTGCCCTGCTGCTGTGGAGTTCCGCACAACCGCCGCGAATCGCTGATTTGGAGTTTGAAAGTGCCGACAGACACTCGCACTTTGTCGTCTTTTTTTTTGTAAAACATTTCAATTAGAAGCTGATAATCGCACAAAAGCGAGGCAATTGTGGACGAAATGAAAGGGGGAACTGCTTGCAAATGTGTCGCGGGTAATTGAAATAATGAGTGGGTTAAGTAGGAATGGTGTTGGATGCAAATAGGCATGTCGACATGTCGACATGTAAATTGGGCAACGAGATGTGATGATCAAATGCGCTGTGGCCGGCTTGTGGAAGACGTTCACTCATGTTGGTTTTGGAGAGTGAAATGCTTTGATTGTCCTTTGGTTTCGTGGGAACTGCAGCTGTGTGGCAGAGCAGATTCTTGGAAGCCTCAGTCGTCGGATTGAGCGAAGAAATTTGTCATGGTAAGAAACAGAATCAATTAAACACTTCTTTATAGGCCACTTCCTCCCTCTGTCAAAGCAGGCGAGGTGGATGATTCATCTTTCAAATTGAACTCGCCATCAGTCTCTTTTCAGGTCCATTCAAAGCTTTAAGTGCTTTTATGGCTTACGCCGGCAATGCGTCACCATCTCAGATAAGAGTGAATATATTGCGGTCTTTTAGTATTTCACCTTACATGTGAAACATTGCTTTCGTTGTCTTTGAGGTTGATGAACTTTCTGCGGTCAAACAAGACAAATTCTGAAGAGGAGAGATTTATCATTTCTGGTAGCTTGGTTTAAGAGAATTCGTTTCGACAAGCGGCAAGCTTTTCCATCTCTCGGAAGCATCGTTGGTGGTGCAAACGACGGATTGAATGAATTCAAACCAAAATTCGTCTTTCTTTAAGAGCGACAACTGATGAGTGGACATCAGTTTATGGACTTTTCTACGACGCCGCACAGTGGGTTAACAGCGCAAAGGTCTTTGGAGAAAGTCCCCTGTAGCATTTTTAGTTCTATGTCTAAGTACTCTTAGATAAGCCGGGCTTATGATTTCAAAGCCAACTAAAAATGGTAGTTTTTCCAATTGTTATGTTTCAGCAGCTGTCAAAGGTAGTAACGATATTCAGTTGTCGACACATTCAGTAAGGTTTGTCGTTATTAAAAAATGTTAAACGTCTCAGTTGTAAATAAGTAACGTTGCGTCCATCGAAGAGTTTGCCCGTGAGCGCACTATTTTGGACCGTAAGCCAACAAGCGGAAGAGGTTGTTGCAAAATGAAAAAAATATAGCCGCCGCCGTAGAAGGACGTATCGAAACACACCCATTCGACACCGATCAGCTGAATGGAGGATCGCCAGAGATTTACGCAATCAACCACACCAAAGCTACTCCATCTGCCTTAAGAGTGAAGCCGAAAGCACATAGACAACGCCGGATTTTGATGAAAAAATCATCTTCTCGAACGGGGCCTATTCTTAGCTCTAGAGCTAAGAGCTGACGGTAGTAGCTAGAGTTTACGTCTGATGACGAAGATTCATCAGACGCATCATCAGACTATATTTCTTCGGCCTAAGGACACACAACATCGACGTCTTGGACAGAGCGTCACAATGGGCAGATATAACTTTGAGGTAGTCAAGGACTTCGTCTACCTCGGCTCCGCAGTAAATAGTACGAACAACATCACTACCGAGATCAAACGCAGAGTAACTCTTCCCAACTGCTGTTTCTATGGACTCAAGAGGCAATTGAGTAATAGAGCCATCTCTCGAAGGACCAAACTGACTTTATACAAGACATTGATCATGCGGAGGCATGGACAATCTGAAAAGCGGATGAGGAAGTCTTTGGTCTCTTCGAGAGAAAAGCACTGCATGCGATCTTTGGTCCTGTTTGCGTTGACGGTTTCTGGAGGAGAAGATTCAACCACGAACTGTACGGGCTGTACAGCGACATGAGTCTAGTGAGGCGTCTTCGGATCCAACGCCTGAGATGGCTAGGTCATGTAGAGCCTATGGACAACTCAGCTCCGGCCCGAAGAGTCTTCGACTCCGAACCCGGGGGACAACGCAACAGAGGACGCCCGCGTTTAAGGTGGCGCACCCAGGGGGAGAAGGACCTCAACCAACTTGGCGTGCCACACTGGATACAGCTAGCCAGAGACCGTGATAGTTGGAGAGGCTTGTTGGTTGAGGCCCATGTCCGCCCCGGACTGTAGCGCCAAATAAATAAGAAGAAGAGGAAGGAGACATATTGTTGCAGCACGGACAAAATTAGCTGCAACTTCTTGCAAGCTTCGGAGTTATGTTAAAAAATACGGTTTTGACTTGGGTTATATTATAAAAGTCACAATTTCTTGACTAATGATGATTGGAATGAACTTAGCTAGGACTTAACTTTTTCGACGAATTATAAAGCTTTCTTTTGAAAAAGTAAACCTACATGGATCCATGAAGGGAGTAGTAGAATCTTAATTTAGCGCAAATTTGCAGAGCCTGTGTTATATAGTTTGTTGGACTTTAGACAAAAAGCTCTAAGAGGATCCAACGAGAGACTTCAATGCACGTGTTTTATTGATGTTTCAAAATCCGTTTCCTCCTACCGAGTATTTTGGCCGCAAGAGCCTTCTAAGTTCAGCAATACGTTGACCCAAGCTGCAAAAAATGGTAATTGCGTTGTAAGTACTAATCTGTAACGAACAGTAGTTCTTTGAAGTAAAAAATATGTTACTGTTGAGCCCGTGAACCGATTTTAATGAAATTTGAAACATAGTGCCGTGCACTTGTGGGGTTCTGTCCGTCCGTTGACGCTACTCATAGAGACGCAGAAAGTTCAAGTCCTCTGGGTCTTTTTGCTGAGTGATGGGAGGAATACTGCTGAGTTTTCCTGTAGGATTAGCCAAGCTGGGTCAGTTTTGAAACAGATTGGATGATCTGTACTCGGGAAGGCCGAGCGAAACGACTGGATGGCTCAGTTGGTAGAGTGCCGCCCCTGGTTAGCGGGGTCCCCGGTTCGAATCCCAGTGAAATCAAAGTTAATACGCCCTTAACTGGTTTTCAAATCTGGTCCAGTCACTATCACTGGAGTGGTCAATCAGTGGTAGTAGTCTGACTGTGAGTATCACAATGGACCAACATGGTCTAACTACCTAACCAAGCCTAAGGCCGAGCGATGTTAGCGGTTTTGAACTGAGTATTTATTACAACTGTCACCTGTGGTCATAAAATTTGGGTTATGACCGAAAGAATATGATCACGAATACGAATTGCTGCAAGATGAGATTGTTTTCGTGCTGTTGTGAGAGTTACTGGCTCGGTTAGGGTTAAAAACATGGCAGTGCGCGAGGACATTAATATTGCGCAGCTGCTTCTTCGAAGGGACAGGGATAGTTTGCCACGATTGTCCTCCCCATTACGACTTTCGCGGCGAGCTTTGAATGCGATTCTATCAAGATGACCGCTAGTGGCGATTCCTCTTAGTTAGCCAGTTTATCGGAGCTAAACTAAAAGAATTTCCATGAATAAATTCTGTGAAATGTATTTTATACGCAGAATGCATTGAATGACGAAGATTAATTACAATAATCAGAGCCGCAAATAAAAACATGATAACAAACATACACCAAGCTCGGTTTAATGCCATCAAGAGAATGTGTTCTTTTACTCACGTGTGTATTTTCAAGGTATTCTCATCCACAATACAACACTCCCATACAATGTCTCCCTTCCCAAAACTATCTTTACCGCAAAAATTTGCGCTACCAAAGCCCCGTACAATCTATATATTTACATATGACTAGAGACTATAGAGTTAGAGTTCGTGATAGTGTTTGTGATGCAATGTATTTGTGAAATCGTAGCTAAGCTAATTCTTGGTTGGACCAGGTCCATAATCTCGAAAGGTTACGCCTGGGGCATGATGGAGGGACGGATCAGCGGAGGAGCATCGAGCTGCCTGGAGATCTCTAGTGCATGCTTTACTCCAGCGACACCTTTAGAGGATCGTGCGGGTCAGAAGTTGATGTTGATGATGATAAGCCTTGACTTGTCTTGAAACTGCCCCCGTCCTAGCAGAAGATTCTGCAATGTAAAGAGTTTTCCAATTGTGTTTTGACAACTCTTTACTTTCACTGTGAACCCAACCAATGACCAAACTCTCAAAGTCAAAGTAACACTTTCAACATGTTGAACTTCACGAATTAAGAACGTTTATAAATAATAAAAATCTATTACAAAAATTCCGAGTCGGTGACAGACACTTTAAGAGCGTTAACGCCAATTTTTGGTCGTAATACTGGTCCCAATGTACGATCAATGAATTCATGGTCTAGTGAATAGTTTGGAGTTTAAATTTTCGCTGTTGGATGCTCCGGTGCCAGTCCGACTACGGGTTGGTCGAAGTGGCAAGAATATTGCTGCGGCTTAAGTGATCTCAAGAATTAGGCATCGGTAAGACCAAGCTAAGGATCTTGGGCCACACTCTTAAAAGATGAAGTGAACTCAAGAACTAACGCCACTCGAAGAATGAAGGTTGTTGCAAATGACTTTCACGTTACATTTTGAGTTGCCATATTACAACGATATTTATTTGCTCATTTGGATGGACTTTAGTGATACATATGTGTTTTCAACAAGACGGTCCTGGAAGTCACACAGCGGATGTAGGAACCGACTTACTACTTACTCGGTTCATTGAACGTGTTGTATCGAGAAACGGTCCAGTCGATTAGCTGACAGGATCGAGTGATTTAGCACCAATAAGCCGACATCTTTAGAGGACCTCAGAGCCAATGTTGAACGGGAGATAGCGCCCGTTTCCCTTCGAATTGTGAACGTGGTTGAGGCATCAAAATAATAAACAGAATATCCTTAACAGGGTCTTTCAAGAAATCCCATCTAGGAAGGTCGTCAAATTTTGATATATCTTCATGGTCGCAGTACTAGTGTTAATTACACACCGCATGTTCTTCAATTCAATTCAAACGTGCCCGTGCTTTACGATTCACATTGTCTCGGGGAGAGCAAGATCGTTGCTATTAAAATATTCGATAGAGGACGGTATATTGCAAGTTATGATGTGACATCGAGGGATTGAAAACTACTTCTCGTTTCCTTAAATTCATCTTTGAAGGTCTGATATTTAATAAATAATTGATGGTGTACCCCAAGGCTGTGTTTTGTCACCTGTATTTTTTCTCATTTTTACAAATGATCTTCAGTTTGTGTGATTCTTATCCAAGGAGTGATCATCTGAGCAATCTTAACTCATTCTCATATTATTTCGAAGATTAATTAAAAAAAAATAATGAGGTGTCCTTATGGGAGGGAAAACCGGATACAATGCAGGAAAATTGTTACAAAATGATAATGGTAATCCGTAGTGAAGCGAAGAGGATTCTGAGTCAGACAATAGTGCAAGATGTGTACTCAGCTAATGTAAACTATTGAACAACATTACAGAGCCACCTACCGCCAACTAGGGTACATGGTTACAACGAGCGGGAGGATCATCCATGTTTCCACAGACAAGATCACGAAAACCATGCACAAATGTTCAACATAAGTCCCTTGCAGTTTTATTTGTGTTTTAATCAAAAGAATCTGAGTACAGTGAGAGTTCCTCATGTTTACAAATAATTCCTGACTATTTACGATTCACAAAGAATCGCCCAAATGCGATCGCACACATTCGGTGCATGTGTGTTTGCCAACAGGTAGGGAGACGACAAAGCCACTTAACAAAAAAAAAAATAAAATCCTCACATTTTGACGACTTTATGAAAAGTCCTTCAGGAAAAATCAACAAAACCTGAACTACATCCTCTTGGCAAACATAAACAACGCATAATTCAATCGCATTCATCGATCGAATTGTACACTAAAAACGTGTACAGCACGTCAATAGCGTGAGAGTTGTTGTTTGTGGTGATCAAACATATGGCTACGGTGAAAGTGAAGGTAGATCAGCCATTCTCCGGGTGTACTGTTTTTCACTTTCCCGTGTCCTGATCCCTTAAGTATTTCACGCAACAATGCATTGGAAAGGACTGGACTGATCTTATCTCGAAAATTACTGTTTTCGAATTGAATGTGCTCATAGGGGTTCTAGAGATGATCCTCCCTTTTTTGCTTGAAATCCAGCAGGTAGAGTGTTATAAAGCCGATGCGTGACCTGATGTAGGGAACAAATTATGGGTCTTTGCATTGAATTGAATTTTATTTAAGAGATCATATAAATTCGTGGCGGTCAGGTAGGGCGATACGGAGAAAGGAAAAAAGAAAAGAACAAAGCCGCTCTGGGTAATGTGTGCTGCGGTCTGTGCACTTTCGTTTAACAAGGGTTACCGGCTGTGGCTGGGCGTCAATCACAGCAGGAGATGATAGACTTATAATTAAGGGTGATCTTATCGATCGTTTTTATGTGCTCAGAAGGTTGATCTTATCAATTGCTTGATGCTACTGTTGTACACGGATCTTTCGTTGTGTCTGATTGAAGGGAGAGAATATTCTACAAGTCTCACTAAGCACACTAGCTCAACATGATCATCAGTGGATCGACGATCGGGGAGTGCTTGAATGGATGCGAGTAGCTAGACTTGAGGATGGTAACTTGGTAGACGGGGGTATGATCACTAATGATGAAGGAGATCGCCATCGAAATGAGCTGTTGATGCGGGCGATCTTGACGATCTTTCATCGCCGAAGGAGTGTCATAAAATAACGTGCAGCGATTTCAAATGTGAAGTAGTGGTGGATTTCAAAAATAAGCCAAAGGGGTAGACTTTGTTGCTGATATCCACTCCATGCGCCAAAGGGGAAGGCGGAACACACGACTAGCAACGTTTGGCTCGTTTAAGTACCCATAGGCCCTTGGATTCGCTCTCAAAACGTTTCTATGTGCTAATTTGAGCCTCAAAAGCTCCAGACGTCTCACAACAATAGCCCCTTGAGCCGGAGTCTGACATCACCGACCTCTTCCTGCTTACCGATCTTCTATGAGACAGAACAGAATGTCGCTCGTTGTCAAGCGAAACGACCAACACCCTCTGGAAGTCGCTTCCCGTCACATGACCATACCACGGAATCCAGCGCACAAAATGAATGTCTTCTTCCACAAGACACCATGTTTGTGAAGAACAACTTCGGCGCACTTGCTGGTTGCTCAGTGTCGGGCGGACATTGCCCCCTTCGCTGGCTTTCCTCTTCAGTGCATCCACACGAGAGAATCCTCAAGCGGAAGAGCGAAGAAATGTTGTTATTCCAGTGTTACCGCTCGCGGCTAAACGTTTGCGCCCTTCTGAATATCACATGGTCTTAGCCAGTTCCCCCCATGTCCTACGGGTGACGTTCATAAAATGAATTCAGCGCCGCTTCCGGGTGATAATCACTGCGGAATAATGCATTTTGATAAAATTTATTAATTCTTTATTCATTAACCGCGACTTAGTGTATATTGTATTTAAATTCCCACAACAGTGGCGGTGTGGAGGCGGCATGGCAACAGCATTGTGCCCATGAAAGCCCACGACGGCAGTGAAGGGAGAGTGATAAAGAATTCAGCGCGCGCCTAGCGAACGCCTCTCTCTTTCTCTGTACGTCCTGGTTGCCGCGATTTATTCATTTTTATGATACACAAGCCCCCTGTGGGGCAGGAGGCTTAAGGCTGGAGGATAGACGAACAACGAACAAAGCCCGAGTCAATGAACAACATGTCATTAATTAAACATTAACCAGTGTAAGACAGTTAATTGCATAACAGCAACAGCAGAGACAGCAGAATGGGGATGGAGACCGCTCGTAGGCACGGCATGCAGCGGCCGCTGCATGTGTGGATGATGCAGAGAGGTTAACGTGTAACCGCCGCATGGAATTTTGTAAGCACACGTCAGTGTCGTCTCAGAAGTGGAGAATCAAGTCACAAATGTCAGTCTCCCACGGCTATAAACGATGGCAGAGCGAGAGACAGAGTGTGAGTGCGTTTGAGTGTGGCTAGGAAAAGCCCGGTGGGAGGGTGTGTCCCGTTACAGGAGGAGGATTTTATGTAAAAGTTGCGTTGTCTACCTGATTTGAATGTAGACTGAGCCGATAAGTTGTGGCAAATGAATGCGAGACACGCAAGAAGCCAGCAGATGTCCTCAGGTTTTGATGGAGTTGGAGGATCTTGGGATATTCCTAACGACAGACGATAGGCGCACTTATCATAATGATGGCAACGTGCGAGCCTGTGTGGTTTATGTGCTTTCTGGTTGACTGAATGGTTCGACATGGGTTGCAAGTTAATTTGATGGCTGCTGCAAAGTGGAGGGGTGGTCTGGGATGCGTACTTAAGAGAATTGTCTTGAAGAGATGGCAGTTTGATGGTCATTTGGCGGCACATCTCAGCGGGAAGTGGAACCGATCTTTGCATTTTCGCAGGGAGAACACTCGATAGAGTGCATCATGCGAGCTGATGATGTGACATCAGAGAAAACTGCACTTCGGTTCCTTAAATTCATCCTCAAGGGTCTGATAGTCACCAAATAAATTCTGTAGTACCTCAAGGCTCCGTGTTGTCGCCTACATTTTTTTTCTCATTTTTACAAATGATCTTCTGTCATCGAATTTTTATCCAAGGAGTGATCATCTGATAATGAGAGCAATGTTAGGTTAGGTTAGGGTGATTCCCACCACCGTAGCAGTTGTGGCCCACTTAGATCCTGGTTGGATCCTTTGTGCTATCACTATCCGGTGCTTTACACCGGCTCCTTTTTTTAATGCACTTCACTAACGAAACTAACCCAATTGTATTTTAGTTGCCTACTTTGACAAGTCCACCCTTGTGCTGGCTGTGTCTTGTATCTTTAAGTGTGACATTTCTTTTCGAGTTTTTCCAAGGGCTGGACAAGTGCCGAGGAGATGAAGCATATTTTCTTCCTCCTCCTCGTCTCCACAGATTCTGCAGTAGTCGTTGTGTGGGGCTCACATTCAGTTCTGGCATGGATACCGAGAAGGCAGTCGCCGGTAATGAGAGCAAACTTTGTTCATTCTCATAATAATTTGATGATTGACGTCACTCATTTTAAGAAGTTAAACTGAAACCATCCTCCGATCTATGGGCGGCGTTACAATTTGTTGTTCGAATGTAGGGAATATTGACACTTCACTCAGGACGATCATCCAGTGGAGACATTGATGATTATAACCAGCAGCTTGCTTGAAATATGATACAGCTGAAAGGCTATGTGACCTTTTTTGGTTTAATTTATTGAGAACCTATTTCTAATGCGATATCTTCATGCAGATACTCTTGAAGGACCTTCATAGCCAAGGATGTGCTTCCCGCGCTTTCTTTGAAGGTTAGACTTCGCCTAGTTGTTCAACACCGAGCAACTAGCTTTGGAAAGTTTTTCGGTGAATGGCGATCGTGATTGTGATGGTTGCATGTTGTGGGAATCCGGGAAACTTTGATTGGCGTCAACCTGGCGATGCCTAGTATTGGGCGATATTGCACGAGGAATAAAAATTACCCCTTTCCTCAATCGTCTCAACCATAAACTACCCTCTTGAGTTAAAGAGAGGATGACCAACGATCGGGTGAATCAGAGAGGACATGCATGGGCAATCGTCTTTGGATCGGCAAACTGTACGGTCTTTGGTTTACCCGTGGTAGCAATTCTCCTCTAATACCAGTGTTGTAACATTTCCTACACATCAATTGTGCTGATTTTACCTCCAAGGGATAGCCATCGAGTACTGGTTGTAGTTCACTCGAACTCAACTTGCTAAACTTATTTGCGCGGTATCTTGTCCTTCGGGTTACAAAAAAGGTACTGGTCCTCCAGGTTGCGGGTTGTCGGCTCGGCCACACAAAAATGTATAGTTAAAATCAGCCTCGGAAAAGTAATTACTGATGACGAAACCAAACGGCCAACGATCTTCGGATGGAGTGGAGTGTAAGGTCCCTTTATAGGCCACGTGCAGCCGAACAGCCCAAGACTGCTACAAAGCAGATATATGATTGACTACTCCAGTGATAGCCCCCGTCAATTTGATCCCCACGGCAAATGGTGACTGGACCAGATTTGAAAACCAGTTAAGAGCGTACTAACTTTGATTTTACTGGAATTCGAACTGGGAACCCCGCTAACCAGGGGCAGGCACTCAATCAACTGCGCCAGCCAATCGCGGCTTACTTGGATGTGGATTTGTCGTTAGAGGCAGACTTAGGCATGAAGTCTTGCCTGTCATTTTTGTGGACGAGCGCTTCACGACAATTCGAAAACATAAGCCTTATATGCCCACATGTCCCCACAGAGGAGAAAGATGACACCAAAGACAGCTTCTATGAAGTCTTCGACAAAACGTACGAGCGATGAATGCGCTAGCTTTGATATTAAAGTTGTCCTAGGGGTTTTTAACGCAAAACTAGGAAGAGAGAGCGAGTGTCTTTGGTATGGTCGGGAGGTACAGCCTACACGATACCACCTCCGATAACGAATTTAGGCTGATCGACTTTGCTGCCACTTCTCAATATTCACAAAGGACCGTAGAGACCTCCTGATCAGTCAACCGTCGACCAGATGGATCATATTGCGATCGACGGAAGGCACTCTTCCTATTATTGATGGCCGAACTTTTCGAGGTGCCAACATAGACTCGGACCACCACCTTGTTGTAGCCAGGCTAAGGTTGCGGATATCCCGAACACCGCCAAGACAAGAGAATACTGTGAGAAATTTCAATGACGGCCGGCTATAATCTCAAGAGACTTAAATAAAATGCCTACCAGTTTTTCTTTTTTCCAAGAAGCCCCCCTTGGCACTACGCAAATGCAAGCATCAACCAAACCTTTTATGAAAGCACTCAATGAATACAAAAGGAGACTTGATGAGATCATCTCGAAAAAAATCCCATCCACCGCCCAGATTCAAATAAAGTTGTAATGAATAATCGACGAGTCAACCCTCATCAATAATACAACAAAGATTGAAATTTTACACTACTAAACGATAAAGGACACCATCTGTTATCTCGTCCTGTGTATCCTGTCTTTTTTTTCATATGCAACTTCTGCGTTCATCACATATTTTCAGCTCCTTCTGAAAATTGCACTTCAATAGATGGCGCAGAAAAAAAAAACATTAAATTCAATTTCGCCCGTTAGTGGCAAGCACTCGAGGGATGATTGTGAAGTGGTTTTCCATCCAAAATTGGATGACACTCAGAGCTTGCAAATTGAAATGAGAATAACAGCGTGTTGCTTGGATGGATGCAAAAAAGGGGTAAATAATTGCTAGATTTACATACAACCGTGCTTTGGCCAGCGGGAAACTCAAAATATGGCCTTTGACTATGAATTACAGACCCTTTGATGACGTAAGCGTGGTACATTTATGTTTTGAGTAACGATGTAACAGTCAATCGGAAAAGTGAGGATACATCATAAGAAGACTGTGTTGTGGGACTACATGAAAAAAAGACTTGAAGTTTTTCATAGTAATTAATAATGTACTTTAAACTAATAATAATAATATAATATGGATGGCGCGACAGTCCGAGACGAGCAAGCACTTGAGCGTGCTATTGTTCTTTCACGAGTGGATGGGACGTACAATTTAATGTCGTCTCCGAACGGCGAAGTTGAGAAGCTTCTTTGAGCATTGTCAGTGATTCGAATTAAGTGGAGCTGTGAGATATGAAATTTGGTAAACTCGGGTATCGAACCTGGCGCCCTCTGTGTAGCAGTCGACGCACTAATACACTACACCAAGGCGTGGCGACCCATTGTACTTTAAAGAGGAAACTATATAACGATAGCAACATACCAACGCCAACCAAAGGCACATAAGTCATAAAGCAAGAAATTAACACTTGTGTCGAAATCTAAAAAATTGTACATAAACATACACCCAACATACACGGGTGTCCCATACGTTTGTGTCAATTGTGTCTTGCTACGATTTCAACGAACCGAAACCGCGAGGTTCGGATGAACTTTTACTGAAACCTCTATAAGCCGTTCCCACCGAGGTTGAAGTGGTTTCGCTCTCAATTTTCGCGTCATTCGCTCTCAATGTATAATTGCCGGGCAGAACAAATGTCACTCGCTCTCAATTTTTAAATGGCCACCAGAACAGCTGTCTGTTGACGGGAAATAATAGAGTGAGACCACCAGAAAATAGAGAGAGAGAGAGAGAGAGAGAGAGAAAGAGAGAGAAAGAGAGAGAGAGAGAAGAGAGAGAGATAAAATGCGAAAATGAACAACAAAATGCCAGAAATTCACGCTCTAGGCTTATTCGGTTTGACAACCTCTTTTGGTAGAGGCGCTGCTAGTGAATTCACCGCACACTTAGACCATGCTGGTCCTTTGTGAAAGCCACCGTCAGACTGCTGCCACTGAGTGAGTACTCCAGTGAGTGCCGCTAATTTGATCCCAACCGCAAATGGTGACTGAACTAAGTTTGAAATCCAGATAAAAGCGTATTAACTTTGCTTTCATTGGGAATCGAACCGGGGACCCAAGTAACCAAGGGCACGCACTAAACCCACTGCCCCATCCAGTCGTCAATCTAATCATATTAGATCAGCCCGACCGTGCTGTACTGTAGGCTCTTGCTTTGAAGGCTGTTTGACTAGCAACGGATATGGCAACCTTCAATCTTGGCAAGATGTTTGGGTGTATTTGGACTTGACGACATGATTTCCGGTTTGCAGATAGTTCCAATGCAATTGTCTGGCGGTCTGTAGGCTTTAGAATTGTTGAGGAATTCAGAGAACACACTCGCACCGATACCGCTGTCCATCTTAGAGCCGTCAGTGTAGACTAAAATAATAATGTTACGGGTGGCCCTAAGTCCATACAGGTCCAGGGCCTAGTGTCTATAACAACGACTCTTGTGTGACGTACAATTGTTCTCTCACGATTGGAAGGGATATTCAGTTCGAGACGCTTTTTCTTGAAAGGCGGTTATTGGCGATTCGAAAGAGGTGGGACCTTGAAAATTATTTTGATCGTGCCGAGAATCGAACCCACACAGCGAGGTTCAACTGCTTAGGAGCCGACGCACAGACCCACACCGGCACGGCCACCACGAGTTCCATGCACATTTGTCCTGCTTAGTCTTAAGGTTAAGGTTAAGTGTGTGGACCTTTGTCGTCCGTAGAGGATGATAAGAGATCTCGTTTCCAGAGGGTATAGGGTGCTTCTATGACCATAGGGTGTTGATGTGCAGCACCTAAACTCTCTAAGCCTGATGGGACTATGTGCTACAGTGCCTGCTCTCACTATGACGCCTTACAGTCGCCTCGCAGTTTATCTTAGTGGATCTGTACACAACAAATATTCAGACATAGACACGACGTACACTAGTCGTGTGTTCAGAGCTTCTAACGCCGAACTGTGAGTAGTTTGTTAATATGCCTGAGTTTCAGGTTCTGAGGTCATTACAAAAGCGGTGGATGGTGGAGAGCAACGAGTTGAGCAGGTCTCACCTATCTTGGTGTTCATTAGAGGCACCTATCCAGGGGTTGTAGCTGGAGGGTTTGTTGGGTGAGGACCGGGCTCTTTCAGAACATTAGTGTAATACTTCTAAATAAGGCCAATTAGGTAAGATTCGTCCCGTTTGCTTATATCTACATAGGTAGCAGCACTGACCTGAGCCCCTTCTTTTATTTGTTCGTTCTTAATCTTTCTTTGGATTTGTATCTCGTTCGTTTCTTTTGTGTTAATTTTACGTCTTTCTTTCTTTTATTTAATAGCTAGATTAAAGTCCTGGATTTTTGAAAGCGATCAGAATGTGTACAACACAGACTGTATTCACCCCATTTGACGAGCTTGACTAAGTAAGAACGGTTTTACACGGTCAAAGTTCGTCAGATTCTGTCGCAACGAGTGAACATTTTTTAAGGGAGAGTTCCCGAGTAGCAAAGGCGCAGTATAGTTTCGATAAATAGCGATATTTAAAGCGAAGAAATTTAAAGGGGCCTTAATACACGCCATCATGCCGAAGCTACTCCTGAAACACTTCAAAGGGTTGACGCTACGTAAACTTGCCCGTCGTGCTCCTAGAGCCCCTACGCACCTCGGCACGGCAGCGGATTGTTGGCCATGTTTAACAATTTAAGAAAAGGCAGTTGATTGGATATAGGACTGAAACGTGAGAATATCGATCCTCTCAATATCAATAAGCTACCAAAAAGGACAAACTTCTGATCTCAATTTGGAACCAAAACAGAATCCGAGCATGCCAACAAGGAATTCATAGGCAGTCTCCATAGCACAAGTCAACTTTTGTATTCGTCACAAGCCTACTGCCAGAGTCGACTGATGTTCTCACCCCCATTGTGCAGCACCCTCACGCTCCACGTCTGCATGCATCCACTTAACCTCTCCGGCGTCATCATTGCCAACCTCTGTCACAAAAGCGTTGATTAAAAAAAAACACGAAACGACAAAAAACAGAGTCATCCATTTGAATCAATGGCATCACATCCACGCCCGGTACCCGGCAAATATGACGTGACTTAAAGTAGTTAACTACGTACTTAAGCGACTGCAGAATGGGATGGGAGAAGGGGGGAGGCGGAGGTAAAGGGCTCTACGTGTCGAAGAGCTGTTCTATTACGATTACCTGCCTACTTTCCGAGATGATTACTTTCCCCCGCATCGTTTTGTTGTTATTGCATTTCATTCTTCGTCGTCTTCGTCTGTTTCCGGATAAGTGGAGCGGGACAAAAATATGGGCGAGGGGGAGGATGAATGAGAGAATGACAGAAAGAAATAAAAATAAAAGCCAAGTAAATTGTTATAACCTTTCGAGACCCTTTTCGAGTGCGCATACATATGTGTGCGTGTGCGTGCGTGTGATGTCAAAACGGAAACCGAGGTGCCTTCTGAGATGACACTTGAAATGTGACGTTTACGGATGAGACTCGGAGTGAAGTGGTATTTCGACTTGGCCGTAATGATGGCAGGGGAGAATACGGCTCGAAGGGAAGATTGAAATAATGTGACAAGGATACCTGCACGGGATGTAGACTTGTCGCGGTTGATCTGGTGAATGGTTGAAAGCGATGTGGTCACAATTCAGAGTCGACGTGCAGCAAAACTTCAACTTTTGGGGCTGTTTTAGTTTAAATGAAGGATGACAAAGGGATTGTCTAATGAAGTCATTCTCTGTGGTGAGCACTTTCAGGGGGTCCGCGACGGACTTTTCTTATTATGTTTACCTTGTAAAGATTGTGGTAATTAACTGCAGCAACTGAAGGTAGACACTGATAAGTGGTGATGATTGATGTATTTGCAAAGGATATTTACTGGTCCACTCAATGGTGCGCATAATGAATATAATTCTGCCTGCACATTGGATAGAAATTGGTATTTGCATTTGAATGCGAAATTTGAAGTAGGAGACATTTGAATCGTTTCAGAATATCATTTGTTCTGTATCGTTCGCATTTGTGTTGCATTAGTGTTTGTTCTTTAAAATATGTAAACGTCGTATTCCCAGTTGCATTCGTAAAGTACGCAACTATGACTTAAAAGGAAAATACTGAGGACGTTGACTCCAATCCGCCGACATCGATAAATTCCATCATGAAAGTAAAACTAAACAACGACAAAATGCTTGCATCCTACCAAGTGTCCCTGATGATAGGTAAAGTTGAAAAATTTAGAATGATACATTTGCACCTTATCCAGGGACATTTTTTGTCGATAGGCAGTAGTTGGAAAAGCTCATACTATCGGTGAGGATTTTATTTTACCGGCACAAAGGGTATTAGTAGCAACTATGTTGGGTGAGAAGGCAGCAAATAATTTAGACATCATTTCTTTATCTAATAATGCTGTCAATCGATCTCAAGACTCAGCTTATAGAAATGATAGAGCAGAACTAATTAATTGGAAGAAAGTGCGGATATATCTAACAATGCCAATCTGCTGACGTGTGAGCGGTACGAATTTAATGATTAATGTTCTGTCTCCCTCTTCCTGACCATGCTACCGGAGAAGCTATATTTACACCCCTATTCTGGTTGTGATGTGGTCACAACGCACAAATGTCAGTGCAGCGAAAATTATGATGCCTACCTTGTGAGGTTTCAGCTATTTGGTATTCTGGCGAAAACCTCACAAGAAAACACACAAGAATAGTCACCATGGTGAGGTGAATTCGTTGCCATGTCAAAAATTGTTTTTTTTGACAATTATTACATTCGCGCTTTTTTTTCTTACTGAGCGGTCTACAAATACTTGATTTTGGAAAAGCAATATCTACAAAATAATGGCAGAACGTAGCGAACAAGGTAATATTGTGTATATTAATGAAATATGCATAACAAGAACAAGAAAATATCAATAATAATAATAATAATAATATCAAATATGGCAAGTTCCTTAACATCCTTCTACGTTGCAGTCTAAAAATATTTACATTATTTAATTGTCTACAACATTATAAAAGCGAATTACCTTTTATCTCTATTTTCTCCTTCTTCAATAAGTAACAAAATCAAAACAATGTACTGCATTTATTTCTTTATTTTCGCCTTTTTGAAAATCAAAATCTGTTTATTTTTCCTTGTGTGTGACAGTTCTTTTGATGATTATTTTCCTTGCGATGTGCTCTTGAGAACATCACAATTTTGACGGTTCTTGTGATGCTCATAAGCTGTGAGGTTTTGCTCAGAATATGAAAACCTCACAATTTGTGACTCACCATGCTCTTGTGAGGTTCTTGTGACTTAAAACACATCACTGAGGTTTGCCAGAATAGGGGTGTTAATCTCTTAAATAAGTTCATTACATCATGTGGAGTAGATTGGACAAAATGTGGTCTTGTTAAAAATGTTGCACTGCTGCATACATCCCACGGTGGGGTATTTGGCCGTAAAACATGGTATTAACCTCCAATTTGAACTGGGCAGTGGGAACCTGCTTATTGCTTCTAAAATGTTTTTTTTTGCAACTGCAAGTAAATTTAATGGGTTCCTGGTCGGTCGGGTGGCGAGCGTCGGGATTATTTTTTTGGTTCAGGAGATAATCAGAAATGTGAGAGGTGGCATCTCTTTTGTTAGTCAAAACCCCACAGAACGTCATGAGGCATAGGTGGCAAAAAGAATACCAGCAGAATTCAAAATAGTTATCGATGAAATTGAAAAAATAATCAATTTTATAAAATCTAGGCCACTAAATTACAAAATCTTTAATAAAATGTGTAATGATATGGGCAGCATCCACATTTAGCGATTACTCCATACTAAGGTACGTTGGCTATCTCAAAGAAAAATTCTTAAACGCTTCATCGAGCTACGCAATAAAATGAGAATGTTTGAATGACTTTTCGTGGTGCGCACAAGTTGCATATTTATGTGATGTTCTTGGATATTTAATTGAGTTAAATACGGATCTGCAAAACACACATAAGACGGCGACTGTGTTCCAATTTGACGAAATCTAAATCTAAATCTTCTTCTTAAAAAGAAGAAGGATTCTTCACCATTTTCAATACTAACTGAATTCCTAGCAACTACCAACAATATTTAACCTGATTCAATTTTTCAAAGTTTTGTCAAATATTTCGCTGAACTAAAAACGAGTTTTCGAGAATTAATTCCTTAAGCCAGCAAATTATCCTGAAAACAGTAAATTATGGATAAAAAAATTCATTTCCATCATCCATCCATCCATCCATGACTCTTGTGAAATAAGCAGGTTATCAGTTGTAGAGGAAAACCACGTCTTTGATATTTCTTGTGATTCAAATTTACAAGTTGAGTTTTATAACGCAAATCTTTAGGAATTCTGATTAAGTGCTAGAAAGCTATATCATTTTATATCCGAATGGCCCTTTAAGGTATTAGCATTAAATTATACTGAAGTCTTTCTAGCACTTCAGAATTTAAAGTCGGACCCCAGTTGTGGAGTGGATGGTATACCATCCATTATTCTTAAATACTGTGCTGAATAACTCTGCTGTCCTCTTCTACACATTTTCAATCTGTCATTATCTGAAGGTGTTTTTCTAAATAATTGAAAAGAATCATTCTTAGTTCCCATTCACAAATCGGGCTCTAAAAATAATGTGAAAAACTATAGAGGAATTTGCAAACTCTCGGCAATTCCAAAATTATTTGAATGTATAGTCAAGAATAAGACTGAATTCTTAATCAAAGAGCACATATCGGAAGCCCAGCACGGTTTCATATCTGGACGATCGACTTCTACTAACCTATCAATTTATTCTTCTTTCGTGATCAATGAGATTGAAAACAAGAAACAGGTTGATGCAATTTACACTGATTTCAGTAAAGCTTTTGATTCCGTCAACCACTCGCTTTTAATAAACAAACTCAAAGCGTTTGGGTTCCATTCCAATTTTCTAAATTGGATATCTTCCTTCGTCCAAAATAGAACCCTAAGAGTTAAAATTGGTAATTCCTTATCAAAGCTAATTCAATGTTGGTCGGGTGTACCACAAGGTAGTCACTTTGGCCCTTTATTATTTATAATATTCATTAACGATATTACTCTCTCAGTTAAACACAGTAGATGTTTGCTGTATGCTGACGACATGAAAATATTCAAAACAATTCGAAATGTTAATGACTGTATCATGCTTCAATCAGATATAAACAGCATCTTTGATTGGTGTGTAAATAATGAACTTGGTCTTAACTTAAGTAAATGCAATTATATCTCTTTTACGAAATCAGCTTTTAAAATCCAATTTAATTATTCAATTGGGAATTCATATCTTTCGACTGTAAGCAGTGTCAAAGATTTGGGTGTTATGTTTAACTCCCCATTTTCATTTCAAAATCATATCTCTCATATTTTAGCAAAAGCCAACTCAGCAGTCGGCTTCATCAAACGTAATACTACAGGATTTACTGATCCGTTTGCCTTATTAGCACTGTATATTTCCCTAGTCTGACCTTTCCTTGAATATGCGGTCGTAGTCTGGAACCCGGCTTTCAGCACTTTTTCCAAACGTATTGAAAAAGTTCAAAAGCGATTCACCAAGTACATCTTCTTTAAAATGCACTGGAATTTTCATCCTAGCTACAAAGCTAGATGCCAACTGCTTGGTATAAAGTCTCTATCAACTAGACGCACTATCCACGATGTTATATTTGTCAGGGATATACTCTGCAATCATATAAAATGTGCATGTCTCTTATCTGAGATTCAATTTCATATGCCTTCAAGGTCACTCCGTACTTGGGATTTTTTATTTGAAAGGTTTCATAGCACAGACTATGGTAAAAACGAACCATTAACAAGAATAATTCGTGTTTTTAACGAACATTCACAACATTTGGATCTGTCCCATACCAGACAGCACTTTAAAAGTAACCTTTTAAGCCTTTTTACTTCTTAAAATGTAATGAGTTCTGAAATAAAGTATTAACTTATCATTAAATATTGTACAATTATAAAACACTTCACAAAATCTGTTAATACATATGTAATTTGTAGATTTTAGATAAATAAATAAATAAATAGCATTTCCAAGTCTTGTTTCTACGAAAAATAAATATAGAATTAAATTAGACCTAGAACCTGATTTAAGAATTCTGTTATGTTTATTTGATCCAAATGAAAATAACTTGGTAGCTAAAAAACAACACCAGCCATAACATTAGTTATTGCTTACGCGCTTTCAATAACATTTTAATAAAATATATTTTAAAAAGAATAATATTGTTTTATTTAAAAATGTAACATTTTTACTGGCATCTGGCAGTTATGTTGTTTATTTAAAGTTTTATTTAGTATTTATCACGACACCATCGATAATCTTCAGCACACAATCCGTATCTGTAAAAATAAGACTTCGGATGCATTCAAGTCTCCAAAGAACAAATGGTTGCTCGAGAACCCAATAGCAGGTCCACGCCGGACTCTAGCGCCTAAAAAGCCTTCCCCTGGACGTCAAGTCTCCAAAGAACAAATGGTTACTCGAAAACCCAAGACCAGGTCCACGCCGGACTCTAGCGCCTAAGAGGCCTTCCCCTAGACGTCGCAACATTCTGTACTTTGAAGACTATTGTTTATATGCCCGACATGGTGGACGTGGAATCTCCATCATCTGTGCTACCCTGTAATCGTTTCCGACGACTGCTTTGTTCACAGTAAAGAATCGCCGATTACACAGCCCGGCAATTGGCGACTGGGCGTTTGTCGAGAATAATTGAGATACCCTTGCGGCCGATGACTGACGGCTGACTTAAAGTGCATAATTGAGAATCCTTGTAATCCGAGACCCACCCACGGCCTGCGCCAATGGCAAACACTTGTCTTTGCAAGCAAACAGGAACTCAAAAGCATTCATTCAATTATGCGAAATGTGTGGACACGACAGTGTTTCACAAGTCAACTTTGGCAGCACATGTTGTCGATTCCACGAGATGGATTTATGACATCATCCCCCTTCGCGTTTCATCCCTCGATTGTGTGCAACTAATCAAATATCCAGCATTTACAAGGGTCACTCTTCATTATCGTCATACTTGCAACAGCAACAACAATTTGGAAAATTTGATTGAATTGCAGGGTAATTGCATTGCACGGGCTCATAGGCACTTGGTCTCTTCCGTTACGTGTGCTCTCCGACCCTCCGCCCCATCCGCCCATCCACCCTGTCGCACGACATAAAGGGAGATTTGGTTCTTTGAAAATTAATGACATTTCATTGTGTGTTCTATTATGCTACCATCGCCCTGCCACCACTACTGTCGGCAACAGGGCATGGGAAAGGACCCTCCTCTCGGTCGGATTCGAATCCCTTTTTGGTTGAAATTACAGCTAAGCAAGGCAATTATATCGAAGCAACGCAAGGGTGGTTGTCTAGGCAGACTCTGCGATGAGAGAGGTGAACGAGAGCGACGGCGAAACCGAGTGTTCACCGGAAGTTCTTCACTGGCCCGGAGTGACAGGCAACCGTCAAGGCATACCGAGGGACCTCGCCGAAATTGCAATCACGTATGGCTGTGCTCGCTTAAGGATTTCCTACGGCTTCCCCCTTGTCGCAGGCGAACGGGCATTCGCGCGATAAGGGGTGTTATAAATCCAATTTGCGAAACAGTTTTTCATGTTGCGGCAAACAGTGGAAAATAAATATTTATAATACAAATGCATGCGTATACACGTTGATGTAGATTTATTGACTTGTTGTTGGCTTTGTGTTATTGAGATGAGCGAAGGGGGAAGGAGACTGGATTAGGACTGAATAGAGGAAGAGAGAGCCTAGCCAGGGGATGAATGCCATAGAATTGGGCCTTTACATGAAACTTAAGACGGTCTTTTGAGATCAGAACCTGTTTGCGTCTTCCGGCGGCCTCTTCCTCTGGCAGTGAGTCCCGTTGTGTGTGCACATATCTCTATTTCTCCTCTGACTAGACAAGAAGCTTAAGTGTAATAAATTGCCGACGTTATTAATGTTCGGTGGGCTTAAATACAAATTTGTCTTCCGTACAACAGGTGTTCTGGAAGGGGAGGATTTTCGAAACATCGCTGCCTCTTCTCTCCTAGCATCTACCAACGTAGAAGACTGTAGTAGTCAAGAACGATTAACCTTCACTACATCATGCTGGAATGTCATTGTGGGCGGGTGGACTACCACTTTATCTGTAGACCGGCGTCTGGATGAACTCTCGAATCAGTGGGAGGGTTTTTTCGGAATTGCTCAAGATTTTTCAGATATCCTCCCTTCATCAGACGTAGTTAGAGTGTGTCACATGAGACTGAGTGCACTCGTCATTTGACAAACTTATCGCCATGTCACACTACACCAAGGCGGCGGGAGCATTTCTCTCGGCATCCACACATTTTTTCAAGGCAATGCCCAGATAACGTCATACACAATACTAGGCGCATTGTTCGGGCGATATATACGTCTTATCGGGGTTTCATGGCACAATTATAATGCTCGGCAATAAATAGGTCTGTTCGCCTACTATTCCGAGTCCAATCATCGCTGGTTCTCCAATTTCAAGGGAGCTTGTACAGAGACTGAACATGCATGACCGTATGCCTTAGTTAATATGCAATGAATCTCGGTCCTAATGATGGAAGGTTTAACTGAGCATGGGACCTATCCGATTGATACTGATGCACGGCGTCCTTTGCTGATGACCAAGAAAGCTGGAATTCCTCAAGGGAGCATTTTGGGACCCATATTTTATTTACATCCTTCTAGACCAGGAAAAAAACACGTTTGCTGACGACACACATATCAACCCTAATACATTACATACACTTGCTTTGTCTTTATAAATCATAAGAAAAAACTATATGATGTCCAACAAGAAACGTTCTGTCAAACGCCATCGATCGACAACTACAATTTGGAGGTACCAAAGGAGTTTGTCTAGTTCGGGCAAGCCTAAACTTCACGACATCTCAGTTGAGTGGAGACGTAGAATCATCCTAGACAACCGGGCCTACTTCTCTTTGGCGAAACAAAAGGGCTCAAAACGCCTGATTCGAAAACCAAGGCCATGCTTCAGCCAGCCCTGCTATATTGAGTCCAAAACTGGACGACAAGCAAAACAGAGGAGCTGATTCTTGGTCCCTTTGAACAATTGTTCGCCAGATCGCCAGATACATGGTCCTGCTTGCAAGGACGATGAGTGGGGGAGGAGATAAAGCCGCGAACTCTACGTGTTGTACCAAGATGTGGATGTAGTCCGATGCACTTGTCACAAGGAGCTGAATTACCGAGGAACCACATTCAACCCACAGACAAGTGTTCTTTTGGAAAGCGCATCGCTAACCGCATATAAAGGCCAAGGATAGAACTCAACTACTTTCCAAAGGACATGTGGAAACCCGATAATCTACTCTATACGACCACTTGTACATAGGGAGACGCGGCAAACACATCTTTCAATCCATCATGACAAAAGTCTTCTAAACTGAATACAACAACATCGGAGCCAAGCTTAAGATCAGAGTTAAGAGTTCTGATCAAAGGATCAAAACCAATTTGTAGTTATTGTAGGTTTGTTTTGCTGGGGCACGTATAGTATAGGTAGAACTTGACTTCAACTCGAAAAGTCCTTGATTCCAAACCAGTGAGGGTGACACAAGAGAGGACGCACCCCTCGCTTCAAATAGAAAAAATGACACCTCAACCAATTTTGTTTGGTTTTGTTTGGCTTGGTGAGGCTTGTGGATGGTTTGAGTCGTAGATCCAGATAAGGAGATTGTGCCGCAAGTAGAAGTAGCAGAGCAATATGATTAGGAACATTGTTGTAACTTTTCCCAAATCTATTTAATAGCCAAGTTAATCTTAAACCTTATGCTCAACCTTGACTATTTTTCGTTGCTTATAAATGTTTGAGTAGAACTTAAGTATGCATGCCTTTATTATGAATTATACAAATATGTACTAAATGCAAACAATCACGGCAACACTAGTGATTAAAATCGGTCGATCTTTATACTTAAAAAAAATGTCGGGTCGTTTAGTGGGGCACATCGAAGCATTTACACCCGGAGCGAATTGCAAAGCATATGAGGGTAGATTAACGCAATATTTTTTGAAGAAGCGAAAACTCCTCTTTTTATCACGGTAGTGGGTGCTGAAATATATGAAGTTTGGATGTCTTTAACTATACCCGATCTGCCGAGCACGAATAACTTGAATACCTTCATGGATTTGTTGCGGAATCATTTTTCTCCAAAGAAAACTAAGCGGGAGAGAGAGAGACAGAGAGAGAGAGAGAGAGAGAGAGAGAGAGAGAGAAACAAGAAGACGGGAAACCGGTTAACGCCTATATTGTGAGGCCGAAATCGATGGCTCGAACATGTGACTTCAAGGATTTTCTGAAATCAAGCGATAACAAAAATACGGCAGTGGAATATGCTCTGAAAGTTTTAGACGAGAATCTTACGGATCGTCTTCACAATGAAAGGATTCAACAAGCACTTCTCAACGAGGATTCTCTATCTTTCGATAAATATTGCGAAAAAGATATAAACATGGAGCTATCACAAAAACAGCAAAATCGCTACAATCTATGCCACCACAGGCGATATATTACAAGTTTACCATCGAGGCAAGTCCTATGAACGCACCAAAATCCAGTCGAAGCTTGTTGTCCGGGTACCAGCAATGAAAGCAGTCAACTCGCCGTGGTAGGGATCACAATCCAACTACGTGTCCAGCTTCAAAAAGTGAACATCATCGACAATATGGATAATTCTCCATCACGCAGTCAGGATCCGTTACAATGTGAACTATTGCTGAATGGTCAACTGGTCATTATGGAAGTAGACACAGCAGCACCAGCTTCTATTATTAGTGAAGCTGAATTTGAGTTGAGATTCCCCAAATTATTTTTGAATTATTCTGATAATGATCTTTGCGCTGTTGGCTGTTATAAAACTGTCTCTTTGTAAGTCCAAAAGCGCCTCGAGCCCTGGCCAGATCAGCATCTACATGTTTCTTAAAATATAGGTACTGATCTAGCCAGTTCCCCACGTATCTGACTACAGTGCTTTGCGCCAGTGGTACCCCGTGTCGTACAACAATTGAGATCTTTCGCCAATTCTTTCTCGTTTTCGCTGAGTCCTTATGCAACGGCGTCCTTCCGGAAGTTGATACTCAAATCGAAGTCGCCCTGCGTGAGAGTAGTGATTTCTTCTATCTTCTTGCCTGATATATCTTTGTACTATTACAGAAAGAGAAAATATGAAACGAAAGTTCATATTGGCCCAGAAAACCATTACTTGGGCGTAAGTGAATAAATATTTTATTTCCCAAGTGGAGGCACAGTTTTTATTTATGAGAAAGCCAAACAGTGGAAGTAAGTGAACTTTTTAAAATAGAGCATACAGTTAAAGATAAGTATCCAGATGTTCTGCGAAAGATTTGAAAAGTCCAATTGTCGGGTATTCTGCTAATATTTTGTTAAAAGGTTGAGTCGACGCACAGACCCAAAACGCAACGGCCGCAATATCTATGCAGGAACCAAAACTTTTATTAACGCTTAAATGCCCTTCCTTCCTTCTAATTTTCTTCTTCTGGTGGCGGTACATCTGGCACAATCTTAGGTCAGCTGTCTCCAATTACACACGTCAAGTTGTTTGAGGTCCCTCTCCACCTGGGTGTGCCATCAGTTCCGTGGAGATCCTCTATTGCACAACCGTCCTTCTAATCAAAATCGAATAAAAAACCACTGCCCATGGCGCGCATTCTATTTATATTTGGCTGAACTAATTTAAAGCAATCATTCGCACTCGTGACGAGAACAACGTCGACTCTGTTTGGGACACCCTTCTGTAAATCTTCTGGACTGTAACCTTATCGCCCATCAGGATCTCTTCCCACGTCTAATTGCGCACACAGAAGACTCCTTGACTGCGTCCCAAATTCAACAAAATTAGATGGACTTCAACGCGCATTCGAGTCCCTGGTTGCATTAAGCCAATTCGGCTGTCACTTGAAGCCATCCGCCACCATATGTCGACCACTGGACCTTCAAACTCCGGCAGCCATATGAGAACATAGAACAGTGAACAGAGAGCGAGAAGAGAACCTCCCTGAAGCTGCTAATTGAAATCAAAGCAAGGCAATATGTGTTGTGTGTTGCAGTGACAGGACTCCTCTGCACATGGCCCGGTCTCACACATCGCCGCGCCGGAGCACACCCCGAAGCCACACTCCTGCTTAATGCTTGATGTCATTGGACATGTTGAATTCATTTCGAAATCTCATTACAATAGAAACGGGTAGCCCACCCTTCGGTGCACCCTCCACGCTTAATCTCGTCTGGAAAGGATGTTAATCACAGAGGGTGTACAGCGGGGGTTTTTTTTCTGTGTGCTCGTTCTTTTATTTGGAACACAATGGATGACTAAAGTTACAAGCAGACTATTTGGTTGTCAGGGGGCAGTGCGTGATATCCTTTATTTTCCGTTCCCCGACCAGAGCACGGGTGGATTGGGATCGGGGGTAACTATGGCAGTGGAAGACGAAGTCGAAGTTGAAGATGACAACGACGATGACGATGCCTATATCAATCCATGTTCCGCGCCAACCCATGGCTATGGATAACAGATGGCGAAATTAGGTACGCCGAGGCTCGCCGGTCTGGGTTGCCATGGTGTCGGCGGGCATTATCTTTGCGAGGTCCCCGAATGGCGGAACGAAAGTGGCTGAACGCTTGCCATTAATGGGAACTGGATTGCCTTCAGGGCGGATATTAATCAAGTGTGTCCGTGGATATGATATTTATCTGTATTCTCTGGTGACCTATACATTTGTGTGGTAAGCCTTTTTCGTCGATACATGGAGTGAAATTTATTTCCCTTCGGGTTCCTTTTTTTTTGCATTTGCCGTGGCGCTGCGAGTGTGCCTAGGAGACTGTCGATGCATAGGTTTCGGAGATTAGCGCGCGAGCGCTCTGTGTTCCTTTGTGAATGGAATTTACGGACTTGTGTACTCTTGCGAATGCCCTAAGCCTTAATTTAATTACTTAACCAAAATTCATCATGCCGTCGGGTTTGCTGTGAGGACAATGTGGCTGTAGTTTGATGTGGGTATTGGAAAATTTGATTGAATGTTTGGCTATGAGTTTTGGAAGGCATTACAGAAGGATGAAGTCTTCGGATTTCACGTTAGACTGCTTGTGGCTTTGTTCAACTTGGCAACAGGAGACTACATCGAGCTTAGAGAAGGTGACAGTCAGAAGATTCCTTTCCAGGAATGACTGGTGACAGTCGGAAGATTTCTTTCCAGTGACTGGAAGTGGTTAAGTCCCCTCATCGGTCGAAGAGCTAAAGCTGGTCAAGACACTGAACGTTCAGCCGAAACTGAGTCTTTATCGAACTCCAGAGCCCCAGTACATAAAATTCTAAAATCCAATGAGGTCTTATACAACAGGGCAAACCTGATAAGAGTGGACAATTTCCTGCTGAAGTTGATTCGAGGTCATACTGCTAGAGTGATGAACTCGTCCAATAACTTGATCTCAGGAGCTTACTTCCCCAATCCAGAATACCACGAAAAGGTACGCCACAGTGGCTTCGTCCCTTCAGAACCTTTTCTCCATTTAGATAAGTACGGCCAATTACAAGATATGAATGCGGTACCGCTCATTTATCACATAGCCAGATCTATTGTGAATGGGCGACTCAACCACGCTCAGCACAACGAGCTGAGGAGGGTCTCCCCTTAGACCCGGGGTAGAAAGTGTAGTGCGTTCCGCCTTATGGGGCGCAGTCGGTCTCTGTCTTGCAGCGGATTAAATGCAAATCTATCAGCCGCAACCTATGGCCGACTTATATATCTTAGGGTAGTTTTAAGCTAATATTTAAGATGTATATATGTATAAGCATAAAAAAAAATATATGTATATATATATTTATATATGTATAAGTAAGTATACACATCTACACATGTGTAGACCTGAGTGCACATATATGTACATGTGTGAGTGTAACAATATACATGCATGTATATATATGTGTATGTAAGTTTAGATGTGGGTCGGTGTGGCGTAGTGGGTAAGTGCGTCTACTCCTACGCAGAGGGTGCCAGGTTCGATATCCGAATTTACCACCTTTCATATTTCACGGCTCCACCTCTTTCGAGTCACTGACAATGCTCAAAGAGTATTTCCTGTCTAGAAAAAGCTTCTCAACTACGCCGTTCGGAGCCGGCATTAAACTGTAGGTCCCTTCCACGCGTGAAAGAACAATAGCACGCACAACACGAGTGGTTGCTGAGAAGCTAGGCCCAGGTCCGCCTAGGACTGTAGCGCCACCCATATTATTATTATTATCAGTTTCAAGAAAACGTACTAATTTTCTACAAAACATAGTAGTTTTAGTAGTAAGAGCAGTAGTTGTAATAACGATTGGTGTGTATTTCCTTGTGATGTATCTGGAGCCAGAGGTATCTGCGCCTTGCCTGTGGCATATTGTTTTCTCATTTTTTCACAAATAATAAATATGTAGTAGAAAATAGTAGGCAAGGAGTACATTTTTTCGATAAAACTGAAATGATAACATAACCAAAGTAGTGGAATGTCTTAGTCCCAAGGAGCTAACAAGTATTTTCAGGTGCCATTTTTTTCCGAAGTAGATTGTGAACAACAAGAAGTGGTGGAGTAGGTTTAAAAATATTGTAAAAAGCGAAGTGAATCTACTCCTTTAGGAGTAAAGTTCGAAACCTGTACACGTAACAACAATAGATTGGCCGGATGAGGGTCTTGTATCAGATTTCGTTCACCCTCGCATCGAGTTGGCTGTTGTGAAACAGTCTCGGGCACTGGCCGGTAAAGTTTTTCTTGCTTGTTGGCTCCAATTCCGAAACCGTGGGGGATGATCTACTCATTCACTGTTGTATTTAGACAACTGCTGTCAGAGAGAATGCTCCACATAGTCTAGAGCCGTAGCGAGAACTCACTTGCCACAACCGCACGTCCTTCATACAATTTGTCCCTACCCACATAGGCGCCTGGACACGGGGTCAAGGTGGGGCACTCGCCCTGGCTTTGGAATCCCTCCAAGATTTTGTATTAATTTTTTACTATAACGGAAAAATGAGAATTGTGGAATTGAGGAGAACAAAAAACCACCACCACCACAACAGGGAAAAGATCTGCGGGAGCCTATGCCTGCCTCTCAATATCAACACAAAACAATGAGCAGACAAATATTTAAAGTAAATTCATTAAAATGACGCTTGATTCAAATGAAACCTCATTTGCCGTCAATTTACATACAACCCCGATACATTTCATTCCTTAGTGATAATGGCAACAATTTAAGAGTTTTACCAGCCCGTCGAGACTCACTAAAACAGCAGCCATGACTGAAGCCTCCACAGGCGTCCCTCACAGCAGTCACGCGTCGCACATAATTTAAAGAATAATCTCACCACGGGGATACAGAGTGCAGACCTTCTCTCCTCACAAGGATGTGATGTCTGCGCACAGACACTCGAAAGCCTCATTGAATGCGAGACATGTCTTGAACTCATAAAACCTAAACTACGTGCCAATGCCGGAGTCCCTCTTGCCCACACGTGACAAATTTCCATGCCATCTTGCTCGGTACGCAAATACAAACATTACACACACACTCCCCACCCACACACACACAGAAAAGAAAGAAGCACATCTCGAAATCCACATCCCTAGAGGGCTGATAAATTAAACATAACACATAGTCTGCCAATTGAACTCGAAAATTTGAACTCCGAACTTGGCACAACAAAAGCCCTATCCTTCACATTTCGCCCCCGTCCTTGCGGACACGCCACACCTCCAATCGAGGCTGAAGGAAGCTTAACTCTGACGTTTTCAATTATCCATCAGACTCTTTGAATTTCATATTTATCGGAAAAGCTTTCCGCCCTCCAGCCTCCCCGTCGCCGTGCAGAGCTCATGTGTGTGTACATTGTACCTGATCCTGCGCAAAGCCGACGAATGAAACACAGAAAGTCTGAGCCAAAATTAAACTTCCATTGGCGCGGGAAGTTATTTATAGAGGATTTGTTTTGATGCAAGGGAAGCCGAAGCAAAACAAAGAACTTTCACAGAGTTTCACATTTCAGTCGCATGCGTCTGAATTCGAAGAACCCATTTGGCACGAGACGCTCACGTGAACTGCTGGCTGCTTTTGTGATTGAACTTGACATGGTTTCGGTCTGGGAAAGCGCTTTTTGTTGGTTTTTCTCTCTCGTTTCCCATGAACCCTGCCCTGACACGATGGAAGGACACTCACTGGGTGGAAACCATGACACTGGCTTCGGGGTAGTTTCCGCTTCTGTCGATGACTGACGGTATGCATGGGTGTGAGTTGTGGGAGGGTGGAGTGTGTGCGTGTTCCATCCGACGAAGGGTGCGGATAAGTCTTGGCGGCGACAAGGAAACCTGCCGGTAGCGTTGCCAGGTGACAGCGACGGGGGCTTGCCAGTTCGAAGAAGTCACCCAGCAGGTCCATGATGTCCCGGAAAGGTGTTTACCCATGTGACAGCAGATGTGTCTGTGCAGGGTAATCCGCCACAGGGTTCGATGGCAAGGGATGTTCGATGAAGTCGACGTGCGTGGATGAAGAAAGAGGGAGCGCACGGATATACGCGGTGGTTGAGTGCGAAATCCCCGACAGTCGCGCAACTGTTCTCCCCGGGAGCTGTGCAGAGGAGGTCGGTTGTCTTTTTTCCAGTGTTGCCGCGTCCGTTGAAAGCTTAGAGCGGAAGAGGATGTCACGCTGTTTGGGGAACGGAGCTGTCCTCATCACTTGCTGGGAGATGGGTTAATGGCTCGTCGGACAAGCAATTTAACGAGGAAACCAGACATGAACGAGGAAACGAAACGTCTTAATTAAAAAGCAGCGAATGGCCAATGTGCCTAAGACCGGCAATTTAGTTCGCTGCTCAATCGGGCAGACAAGTGGAATGCGCAGAAGTGACGGAAGATGATTGGGAAGAAATCAATTTCCGTGAGAATATGCCGGGAGGAACTACAGAGGAACTGGAGTGGGAAACTGACTCTGGAGGGACCGGAGGATGGTAGAGAATCTCATTGCCGTTGGTTGTTGCTGTGGACAGTGGCGACTACATGAAGGAATGCGATTGAATCTGTTCCCAACCATTTCCTCTGTATCATTCTTGAAACGTTTGCTTCTCAGGCATGACAACTCGTCCTCTTTCTCGTCCGCCAAGGAAGTCATCTTAGACCACTTCTTTTTTATTTTCTCGACGTGGGTCTTATTTTTGGGCAAGTGTGGATGTTGTGCGTACGATTTACAGACGAGAAGGCGACGTAGATGGCATGAATAGCTCGGAATTACAGCTGCCTATTGTCGCAAGGCGGCGAAGTGGGTTCCACAGCGATCATTTATGCTGTGAGCGGAGGGGACCTTAGGCTAGGTTACGTTGGAGTGGCTGACTGCTGATACGTACTCCAGAGCTGGACTGTTGTGTTACAACGCGTATCTGATTGATCCAATTCCGCAAGCCAGTTCATTAAGTGTTCCATCTAGTGTTGATTCGCCAGTAAAAACGCCCTGAGACAAGATTGGTCATGAGCACAAGATACCAAAGATAAGAGCCAAGGTGCATGTCATGAGTATTCTGGCATATCGAAGAGCACCTCCCACGCTTCCACGTTATACCGTTGCGTTGCCAATACACTACAGTGGAGATGAATGATCTGCACTTATTTCGGTGAGGTTGTTGAACTACTAGATGTCTACTTCTGCGCATGAGAGCAATTACAAAGAAGATGCACAATTGTTTATTTCTCATCCTCGTCTAAACAGCCTCATGTAGAAGTCGTTGTATGGATGGCCACTGAACCAGAGGCGTTAGTTCCGATGGCACATTGTCAGGTTGTGGCACAGTACGGATTCGGCCTAGTCATGTATTAGCAATCGAGAGTAGGCCAAAATTAACATTATTTTTTCCAACCCGAACGTATCTCAGGAACACAACGACGGGAGTGGCAGTGGCCACACAATACGAAAGGATGACAGCTGTATAGCCAACTCAACTCGTGGTTGCCACTTCTGAACAAAATTTGCTACCAAACTAAGAGAAAAACCTCAAAAAAGTGCTAAACCTATAAACATCCAGGAACGTGTCAAAAACGCCAGTACTGCACTGTATTATTGCCAATAAGCTATAGGGTGTAAATGGGGTCTGCAGCAGCGTGTGTTTCACTGGCTATTTGTATCCGTAGTCAGCAGGCTGGCCGCTGCCAACACGGGGGCAGACTGAAATCGTTGCTTTTGTGGAAGGAGCTTAGCTCCGGACACTCTACCATCCTTGACAAATTAGGACCCTTAGCAGGAAACACCGAACTCACCGCTTTATCAAATGTCCTTGCTGGTTTGCCTACTCTGGGGCTAGGTAAGTGAATTAGTTAGAAGAGGTGGGTGTGGGAGTCTACTCTAAGCACCTGCATTTTCAACTGTCATTTCGACTACCAGATCAATATCTAGACAGAAACTAAAGCGATGAAGATAGCTAAATTCTGGATAAAAAAAAACATTTTATTACTAGGTCCAGATCATGAGGGTGTCGGGACAACGTGAGGCGAATCTCAACACTCTTTCTGCACACCAAAAAGAGAGGGCCTACTGTCGCTGTGTGCCTTATCACAGCGATTGCATATATCCTAATCTCGATCTCCAGACCTGATCCGAATGAGTAGGCCGAATCTCAAAAATCTCTGGGCATTGCGCCATCGCTAGTCACGCATCCAGATTATGTATCCCCTACAACGAAGAAACCATTTCACATCTTCTTTGCAATTGCAGTGGTCTCTCATCTCGCAGATTTAGTCACTTGGACGTCCCAGTATTTGTCATCTTCGTTGCTTCATTAAAATTCGTAAATGGTTTGCGAAGTAGGATCTCGGGCCTACTTTGGCCTATGGGTGATTGCTCATGGTAGTTAGCCACCCTAACCTAACCTTGGATTACAGTGGCAGCCGTGGCCAAGCTTTACAATGGGACCCAAGACGGGCTGGTAGAAGACCAGGCGGTCCCAAGAAGACTTGGCGCAGAATGTTGGAGAGGAAGCACGCCATTTGGGAAAAAAGTTGTGGAACATTTGTGGAACAGTTGAGGCACACTGCCAGAGATAGAACGCAATGGCGCGGGGCGTAGTTGAGGACTCATGCACCACAAGGGAATACAGGATTAAAAAAGAACGCGATGGCGCGGGGCGTAGTTAAGGACTCATGCCCCACAAGGGAATACAGGATTAAAGAAGAAGATCCTGTGCAAGGTGACAATCTACGATTTGCATGAGCTCACGTTTCGAGCTTCAGTAAATGCCCTGCGCTAGCTATTGGCATTGCTAGCATCAGGAATGAGTACGGAACTAGCGAGTGACCTTTCTAGACAGTTCGTCCGCTTCACAGTTCTCTGGAATGAATAGTGTCCCGGCAAACTCGTAAGTTGCATGCTAAAATATTTACCCAACTCGGTTAAAGATAGGCGACAATTCAGACAGCTTTTGAGTTAAATGTGACCGTCAGGGATTTGATCACTGCCTGTTCGACAACCAGGCGGTATTACCCCCTGAACAAGTTGGGTTCAGGAGAAATCACAGCACTTTACACCAAATATTAAGGATCACTAGACCCATTTAACAACAATTTGACCATAAAAAGTGGGCTAGATTGGTTCTACTTGATATTGATGATTATGCGGCACGACGGGTTAATATTCAAGCTTATTAAACTTAACTTTCCTAAATATCTAGTCAAATCATTTTCAAGTTTTCTGTTTAATCGAGCTTTCACTGTATTCCTAAATGGAAGTTTTTCCTCGACAAAACCCGTCCCAGCAGGGGTTCCACAGGGATCAGTTATTGCCCCTGTCCTCTTCAGTAAACAGTGGACTCTCCCTAAGTCGAAACTCTCTAAGGTGTACCTTACTCGAACTTTTTCGCCATATTTTACATACATTTCCCTCAACTTTCTATACAAAAACCTCTCTAACTCGAACAAATTTTGGTATTCCGTGACAATTCGACTTAGGGGGAGTCCACTGTATTTTTAACTGATCTACCCAGTGTACCTATCTGTGATATTGCACTATATGCAGATGATTTGGCTGTATATTCCTCACACGATCTTGGTTCAGTGATGGAATATACTCTTTAAATAGGAGTCCAACAGTTTTTTGAATACTATAAGCACAGAATAATAAAAATAAATGCAGACAAGTGCATATCGTGTTTACGATAAGAAGACTTAGATGCTTCCTATCGTCTGGAAGTCTTCACGTAGACAACACTCTCATACATTGGGCTGATTATTAAGTACCTAGGGGTGTATTTAGACAAGAAATGGACTTTCAACAGAATAAGATCCTTAAATGAATACTTAACTTACCGCGGGAATTATCTACTCTTGTTCTACACGAAAGAGCAGGCGTTATCCACATTGGAAGAAGGGTTAAAGTTCTCAATGAAAAGTTCATGTTCAGACTAACGTTCATAACCCACTTATTAGGGAGTTACAACTTCTGTAAAATGTATACTGCTTATATACATTTTTTTTGTCTTTTCTTTGTTTTCGTCTATTATTTATTTATTTATGCATGTATGTATCTATGTATTTATTTATTTATTTATTTATTTATTTATTTATTTATTTATTTATTTATTTACTTATATATTTATTTATTATATATGATTTATTATTTACTATCTAATGGGTAGTCGAAAAAGTCTTTTCGTATTTCAAATCAAAATTTTTTCACATGCATTCATGTGGTACCCAAACATCGAGCTTCTTTTTGTAGCCAGCCTTTTTAAAATGGTTCAAAACCGTTTGATGATGAATGTTTAGTTCCTTGGCTGCTTATGTGACGGTCCTGGTAAATCTTTTCAATAATTTCATCGACTTTTTCAAGGAAAGGTCAACCAGAGCGAGGTGCATCTTTCACATCGAAATATCCAGAACGGAAGCGAGCGAACCATTGTTGTGCTACAGGAACTGATACAGCATCGTCTCCGCAAACTTCACAAATTTCATTGGTGGCTTGCGTGGCATTCTTCCCTTTTTTATACAAAAATTTCAAAATATAGCGAATTTCTTAATTATTTTCACTCATTTTTGAAAAGCTGTAACTTTTTTTCAACTTCTCCCAATTTAATGAAGCTTAAGATGTCACCTTTCCAACACCATGTGGTATGACAAAATGTATTTGGTAGCACTGGCGATAGACGACTCCAACGACATCTATTGACAAAATACGAAAAGACTTTTCGACCACCCAATATTATTCACTATTTACTATTTATTATTAATTAATTATTATTTTTACTGTTTATTATTCTCAACACTTTACCTTTGTTTTCAATATAATCTCATCAGATGGAGGTTTTCCTCCGAACAGGCATTAAATTGTATTCATTTCTTTATTCTCTCCATAATATATTTGGATTGAATTACTTAAAATTGTATTTTCAGTACAAAAGGCTTTAGTATCGATATCTCTGTGCAAGCTTGAGTTAATTAATTTCAATATTGTTAAACAAAAAGTTTGTACTTTAAAAGAAAGAAAATAAATATCTATCTATCTTTCGACAACCAGGCAGCTTTCTAGAAATTACATTGTTTTTTAACTAGGACAGAGCTTCGTTTATCGCTAAAATCTCTCTCTCAAAGACGCTCCAGTGATTTGGTCTGTCGTTTCGGCTATTTGAATATTTATATCTTCTTAGAGTATATAAATAAATATCTTAGAGCAGAGACCCTTTAGTAACCCCTTCACCCATCTTCGATCAATCAGTGAAGATACCCAGCATCTGGTCGTTAGACTTCCAGAATGATCTGGGAAATGCTGTTTGAAAAAATCCTAGTCAAAGTGGAGCTTGGGTGTCTTCGGGTACGGATCTATAACTTACTTTAAGTCGACTCCGAACTGCAAAGTTGGAGAATAGTCAGTGCACAGACTGTCTGGGAGCTCCTGGAAAGTGGAGCCATCAATTCACAACTCAGCGTCGAACACCCAGCTTCTCAATCTGTCACAGCGAATGAAAAATAAATGTAGCCCCTTCAAAGAACAGATTGTTATCGCAACACGCATGTCCGTCGCCAACGCTACTTCATCGTGCACCCTTACCCAGCATTTTGAAACCCTGAATGGGGTCTTATCCCAGCAGCTGTGATGGTTTCGAGTTTCTGTAACTGTTAAGTCATGACTCCTTCATCAAAACAAACTAGAAACATACCATTCCTCATCCTTGCCAATTATCACAGTTCAAGTAAGTCGTCTCCATTTCAGGCAACACAACACAAAGACAACAAGTGAACACATCCGTTTCGTCCTTCCATATGTCAGGTTGTCGCCCGCATGAAATCCACAGCCACACACCTTACCGACGCAGTCAGCTGCCGGGGACACGCCACAAAAATGAAGCGAAAGATTGACAAAAAAAAAAAAAAAAACGACATTACTTATTATTTACCAAGCCCCTAGGAAAATGGAAAATTCGTTTCTCACACACGCCTGCTATTTGATGCTACTCAATCAAATATCGATCAACCCTCGTGGGTGTGTGTGTTCGTATGCGGTTATCCTTATTGGCACAGACACACAAAACGGAAACCTATTGCTTCTAGGCGCAGAGGCCCGGCAGATGCTGGTTACATCCAACGGAGGTTCATTATTATTATTATCCTTTTGCGGGATACCCATGGATACGTGCACACTGTTGCGTACACACTCCCATCACATTCGTTGATCCTTGGGGGATGACAAGCCGCAGACAGCTGCTCGAATGGAACGTACATTTTTTCGTTGTGTGTGCACTTATCGCGGGGAAATTGAAAACATCAAGTGGAATTAAATGGGACTCTGTTCTGGTGGAACTGACAAGACGTAGAGAATCCTGTTTTGTTATCTGTTCGAGGTTTTACCTTCGTGGTGTGTGTTTTTTTTTTTTTTTGTGTCCCTTTTGATGAGAAGTTGTGGAACTGGATGCCACGCATCACATGCTGTCAGATGGGAAGGTGCAAGGATATACGGGTCACATTGTATCAGGAGATTTTATTTTTTTTCCCATTTTCATTTTCATAGAAACGTAACAAGGCTGTGCTTCTTTGAAGTTGTTTCCTGCAGAAAAAGGGATCCTTTTGAATTGAAAGTCTCTATTAAGGCGAGTGAGAGTGAAGCAAAGTCCACCGGAATGAATTTCCTGCCTGCCCTGCTTGACTGTGGTGGTTTTTAGGCGCTCCGGACTTCGGTTGATGTGGAGGACATCCACGTGAAATTGACAGCTCTTGCATGTGATTGGTGGATGGTTGTTTGATCACAGAAATGACCCCCGAGGGTGTGTCCGTTAAGAAGACTCCCTGGGGAGCCATGTTTGAGATGAAAGTTTAACTTGGATGATGTATACGATGCGATAGGATTTTTGAAACTTCTGCTACTGCTGTTCACGAATTCACACATTCAACGACAACAAAGATGGAATCAAATTGCCTCAGGAGATGCCAGCAGGGATATCACTGGTTGTCAATTTGGCTGACGAGTGACCAGATATGTGACCTAACTTAAGGTTGCAGCAATTACACAGAGCAGGCCAAATAGGTACAGCGAACACCCTCTTAGATAGGTAGGTAGGAGGGGCTGCTAGTGAAGTCACCAGCCCACTTATTGGTCCATTGTGATACCCACAGTTATACCACTACCACTGATTGACCACTCCAGTGATAGTCCCGTTAATTTGATCCCAACAGCGAATGGTAAACACAACCGAATCGAACCGGGGACCCCACTAACCAAGGGCAGGCACTTTACCAACTGCGCCATCCAGTCTTTCGAACGCCCTCTTAAGTGGACAACCAGTTTTTTGTCCCCATGAGAGAGCGTCCGCTTAAGAGGAAAGAACAACCAAAATCATATCTACCAGCCACCCTTAACAGTACATCTTGTCCGCTTAAGAGAATCTCCATTAAGAGGGAGTTCACTGTAGTAGTTCTTTCTTGGCAGTCAAGGAAGCGGTCAAAACGATATCAATGTTGGAAACACTATCGATTGATTGCACCATTTTAATTGACAGCCAGCAGCGGCTATCAAAGACATTTCAGCGAGAGAAACAAAGTCCAAGCTGGTTGCTGGTTGCACGCAATAATCGATTATTCAATGCTCAGTCCCAGGACAGAGAGAACTTGCCAAAAAAGGACCCAAAATAGGCCCTCCCAGAGAATCCTCTTGCAGGTATCAAGAAAAAGGGACACCATCATAGAGTAACCAAGCACAAGGTGAAATCCTCTAACCACCTGAGAGACCACTCGGATGCTATGACGGAGCGAAAACCGACAAGCTCCTTCAATGCGACAAAAATTTGCTCCATATGGCTATGATCATCAAAAGTACCGCGAAATGAAAATGGGACTGACCAACTGTTGGATATAATTAAACTAAGTGTCAACACTAACAATACTTAACGATCTCTTACGTAACCATCTAATACTAATTACATGTATTTCAATGTGGACATACACTACATCGAAATATTGCACATACACCACATGAAATTGAGTGCAGTTTTTAATATTTTATAAGTTGGAACAACTTGCCTTGTGGTAAGTATTTTTTTTTCCGATTATTACTATCTTGTAAATGATATAAATTAAATCAAGTTTCTTCTCCAAAATGTCCCAGAGATGTTCGATGGGCTTTAGGTCTGCTGATTGTGGTGGATGTGGTAACACTGATTTTACATTATACAGCAGCCATTCCTTCGGAGGGCATGGGCCTGTGCATCCTGGGCAAAATTGTTGACTGCTCTCAACTTGGCGAGATGCCAGCAACGATCCCTGTTAAATGCACAGGTCAAGTTGGCATACAGCCTCCTCGCGGCGCCCTCCTAGCCTTTAAAGCAACCGCTTAGAGGTAAACTAATGTATGCAGCGGCCCCATTGTCCAGGGGTTTAAACCAGGACCCGGTCCTCCAGGTTCGGGGGTTGCGCGTGGAGTTAACTTCCCCACCGTGTAAAAATTATTGGTTCAGAAACGACGAGAAGCCTCGGATACGGATGACCCTACTGCTGACGATCATGGACAATGAAATAATGACAACGATTTTCGGTTCTGAACGTGGAATGTGAGGTCCTTGAACAGACCACGTGCAGTCGATGAATTTTCGGAAGCCCTCGAAGCTTATAAGGCAGATATCACTGCCAGTCAGGATGTGCGGTGGGATGGGCCGGGCAAAAAGAGGATGAAAAACTGCGATATTTACTTCGGCGATTGCTACAAAGAGCGAAGGCAGCGCTTATTCGGATACGGGTTTGTTGTTCGAGGCAGACTTAGGCAAGAAGCAAGCTTACATAAGCGAGCGCCTCATAACAATCTGCATCAAGCCTACATTCGGCAACATCAGCCTAATCTGCGCCCACGCCCCAACGGAGGATAAAGATGACGACAGCAAAGATGACTTTTACGATCTCCTAGAAAGAACATACGATCAATGCCCCAGCTACGACACCAAGATCGTTCTAGGAGATTTCAACGCAAAGCTGGGCAAGGAAGACATCTTTGCTAGAGTCATCGGGAAGCACAGTCTGCACGACAACACGTCCGAGAACGGACTCAGGCTTTTGGACTTCGTAACGGGGCGAAACCTCTTTGTAGCCAGCACGCGGTTCCCTCACCTCAACATCCACAAAGGGACCTGGCGGTCGCCTGATCAATCAACCTTCACCCAGATTGATCACATTGCGATCGACGTCAGACACTCCTCCAGCATTCTCGATGTCCGAACATTCCGAGGAGCCAACATCGACTCGGATCATTTCCTTGTTGTAGCCAAGGTAAGAACACGGATGTCGATAGGACAACGGAGTAGAGCAAGACCAAAACAGATTGACGTCAGAAAGCTACAATCACAATTGACCGCTAGCAACTTTGCCGATCGAGTCTCCGTAAAGCTCTCAGAGAGTCCAACCCTCCCAGGCAAAACAATTGACCAACAATGGAACCGTTGTCAAAACGCCATCAGAGAAGCTGCATCTGATGTGCTGGGTTTTAAAACGCCACCCCAAAAAAACCCATGGTTTGACAACGAGTGTAGGCTGGCACATACAGCGAAGCAAGCAGCATACAAGGCGACGCTGGACAGAAGGACGAAGGCCGTTCGTGAGCTCTACGAAATTTAAAGAAGGGAGGAGCACCGGCTTCTCAAAAAGAAAAGGAAAGAGCATGGGAAGGGCGCGATTGAGGAAATGGAGAGGTGTTACGGCAGAAATGACGTCCGAAAGTTCTACCAACGGGTAAAACAACTATCCAATGGGTATAAAATTCGGACAGAAGCCTGTCGTGACGTAGAGGCACAACTCGTAGTAGATTCGCAGTCGGTACTGAGAATCTGGAAAGATCATTCCTGTAGACTGTTAAACGGCGAGCAAGACTCTAATACCGCTGTAAGGCAGAATGTTCCACTCAACGCAATTGACGCTGATCGACGAGAATTCCGTTCCCCCGACCTAGACGAAGTCAAGATAGCGATATCGAGACTAAAGTCGAATAAAGCTGCTGGTGCAGCTTGAGATCAGCTGGTAAGGTACATGCACCAACTCATCTGTAAGATATGGTCGGAGGAAAGCATGCCCGACGAGTGGAACCTCAGTATCGTTTGCCCGATACACAAGAAAGGAGACCCCTTTGACTGCGCCAACTACCGAAGGATAAGCCTCCTCAATATCGCGTATATGATCCTCTCTACCGTTTTGTGTGAACGCCTGAAACCATTCGTCAACAACCTGATAGGTCCTTATCAGTGCGGTTTCAGGCCGAGGAAGTCCACCATCGACCAAATCTTCACATTACGGCAGATCCTGGAAAAAAACCCAAGAAATGCAGATCGACGCCCACCACCTATTCGTCGATTTCAAGGCCGCATATGACAGCGTGCATAGGGACGAGCTATACAACGCCATGTCTAGTTTTGACATTCCTGCCAAACTCGTCAGGTTGTGCAGGATGACGATAGAGAATTCTCGCTGCACCATCAAGGTCGGTTATGAACTCACGGAGACCTTAAATGTGAAAAAAGGAGAAGATCGTGCAAGACTCACACGCCAACACTAGGGGCACGATCTTCCAGAAGTCCGTACAACTATTAGCATACGCGGATGACATTGACGTGATTGGCAGAACACAGCGAGCCGTCAATGAAGCGTTTGCTGGTATTGAAGCGGAGGCGGCCAAAATGGATTTAGCGGTGATCGAGAGCAAAACGAAGTATATGCTGTCACCGAGAAAGGCCGCACAACATCGACGACTTGGCATAAACGTCACCATAGGCAGCTATAACTTCGAGGTAGTGAAGAACTTCGTCTACCTCGGCTCGCAAGTGAACAGAACGAACAACCGAGTACCGAGATTAAACGCAGAATTACTCTTGCCAATCGCTGTTTCTTTGGGCTCAAGAGGCAATTGAGTAGTAGAGTCCTCTCTCGAAGGACCAAGATAACATTATATAACACCTTGATCATCCCTGCCCTGCTCTATGGTGCAGAGGCATGGACAACCTCAAAAGCGGATGAAGAAGCACTTGGTATTTTCGAGAGAAAAGTTCTGCGTTCAATCTTTGGTCCTGTTTGCGTTGATGGTTATTGGATAAGAAGATTCAACCACGAACTGTACGGGGTGTACAGCGGCAACAACACTAGGGACACTACGGATGTGCCATGTAGAGCGCATGGACAACACTGCTCCAGCCCGAAGAGTCTTCGACTCCGACCCAGTGGGACAACGCAATAGAGGACGCCCACGGAACCGATGGCGCACCCAGGTGGAGAAGGACTTCAACTAACTTGGTGTGCGCAGTTGGAGACAGCTGGCAAAATATAGTGCCGGCTGGAGAGGCTTACTGGTTGAGGCCCGGGACTGTAGCGCCACCTGAAGAAGATGCCCGAATAAACCAAACAATAACAAGACTCCCTAAGAATTATGGACAGCAAAAATATCAAATATGTCTCACTTTCGAGAAATCGGATCTAAAGCTTATGTGTTGAAGATGGAACAAAATATTATATTTCTAAAAATTGTATTATTCTACCAACGACATCATATGTAGAGGCTGTAATGGACGAAGAGAATAAAGAGGATACTCCTGCCTCTGGTAGGCTCCAAGACCTCCAGGAGAGCCAAGGGAGTACCTGACTACCTACAGAAGATAGTGATGGACTATTATACAAATAGAATACTGCACTACGACACCGTGGATGGGATAAGGCAGTATAATCACAGGCCGTGTACCCCAAGGCTCCGTACTAGGTCCTCTACTGTGGAATCTAATGTACGATGACGTCCTCAAACTTCGAACCCCGAGGTCGTCGAAAATAATTGGTTTCGCCGACGATATTGCGATCGTAGTAATAGCCATCTGGAGGAGCTAGAACATGATTGCAGCGTCAGTCATCGGGAAGGTACTGGATTGGATAGTAACCATGGATCAACAACTAGCTGAGGAAAAAAGTAGCACTTATCAGTAGCAGACGGGTTATGGAGGCTATAAGAGTGACCGTTGGCGACCACGTTGTAGTTTCTAAACCAGTATTAAAGTACCTATAGATGCAAGGCTAACTTTTAAGCGAAAACAACGGCTGCTGTGACAAGGATCATGCCAAACATTGGAGAGCCAAAACAAAAGAAAAGGCTACTCTTGGTCATAGAAGCGATGTCGATGATGCTCTATGGCACCCAAAAATGGGCTGGGGCAATGAGCACTAAATCATACAGCTCAAAGGTCGAAGCAGTACATAGAGTCAATGTTTTGAGAGTATGCAGCGCCTTCCCGACAACGGGAATGGTGCCAATAGACCTTCTCACCAAAGAGGCGGCATGGAAATATCGTGCCAACAGAATGAGAAGGCCTACTGCGACGAGCCGATGTGAAGATGGACGTACAGCAAATCTAGAAGAATGGCAAGAAGGAGGAGAGCTCTTCTGACAAAGGTAGATGGACGCAGAGATTGATCCCCAATATGGAACCTTGGATCAACAGAAAACATGGAGAGCTGAATTTCCACATAACGCAAATGCTTACTGGCAATGGATGTTTCAGAGAATATCTTTACAGATTCGGACATGAAGACATCCCTTATTGTCCAAGGTGCACAGAAGCAGACAGGGACAAACAGACAGGGCGTGAATCTAACGCCAGAGAACATAATCACACTGCACTGACGTTAAGCATACAAGAAGCTTGAGAAGCAGTAAGTGAAACCGTGGCAACCATCATGAAGGAGCAATGGCGACAGGAACACAACAGGCGACAACCAGTTTTAAGCATTTTTGTCTAGTAGGTAAGTATGTCATGAATTTTGAAATAAAAATTAATTAAAAACAAAAAAAACGGCGGTAGGAACGACAACGAAACGCATCGCAGTTAGCTGTCAATACGAACGAGCAGAATTTATGAGGCCAAAGACCCCGCTCGGGATGAAATGCTTGACGGCAGTGCCACGAGGACCAGGGGTAGTAGCGGAGGTGGGTTTAGTGGGTGGATCACGGGCTGAGTTTCGTCTTTGAAAGATCACACCGGATCTATCAAATCTTCCAATAACATCCCGGACATATATATAGGAAGTTGTAAGAAGGAGCACATGAACAGGGCATCAACATCAACATGACGTGTACAAAGTGGGTGATAAGAGATTACATTCAACCAACAAGCATCACAATGGGTTCAACAGGACCTCCATAAGTAAGACGTCACTCACGCCCATCAACCCCTCTAACTAACCTAACTTAGATCTGCTTGACGCAACGCGAATTAAATGACTTCTATTCTCTCAACCATTTAGTGCCTGCAAAGAAACGATTTACCTGGCTGTTGGTTAACCCGCTCAGATTGTCGAAGAAGTACGACTCCATATGGACATTCCTATGGGAGGTGAGAGCACTGCCCGAGTAGAGGAGGCATTGGCTGGAGCTCCATCCTGATATTTTTCAGGATTGTGGATGAGGAACATGTCTAGAGTGTTGGCAGCAGGGTTATGTTGTCACAAAAGGCGGCAGGCTCGTTTACAAGCTCGGCTTTGTTGTAAGCCGCAGCGAAGAGCTCATCTCATCTTCAGTGGCCCGCAGGAGTTTTGGTTGAAGAACACGCACGAGACATCTCCAGGCCACTCGATCGTCCGCAATTGAGTCAAACCAATCAGAGGTTATGTACAAGCGTAACCAGGCTAGTTTATCGACTTGGTACAACCAAGTTGGGTCTCCTAAGCGGTCGCCTACCTAACGGAACCGCATTCAATGGACGTGATGCCAAAACCACGTCGTAGTGCTGCGCGACTACTACTACTTCACACTACTACCACTTCAGCCTTCTTGATTATAGATCTTACAAGCTGTTTTAAAATTTGTCAGCTTGGCCAAACCTACAGGAAAACTCACCATTACTCCTCCCATCACTCGGGGAAAAAAACCCCGGTATACTTAATCTTCCCCACCTGATTCAATTCACTAACATGTAGAGTGCATTGAACAGGCGATCTGGAAATGAACAAAACCTCTGAATCTTCATCCGAGCATCACCACAAACGACTCCAAACCTTTAGAGTGCGCGATGGAGTTCCGTCTGAAAGGATGGGAGGATAATGTTATCTGAAAAAAAGAAGGCTTGCGCTCACCTCTCCTAATGTGAAACATTCCTCGCCACTACTGCGCTGCAACAGCAAGTCCACATATATAGTGTGTACATAAAGAAAAGAAGAGGTGACAAGACGCACCCTTGGCGGGGTCCAACGCCAACGCTGAAAGGTGTTGATTCAGCACAGTTAACCAGAACTCAGCTGCTACATTTTGTGAATAGAGACTGAATGACCCTCAAAAGAGGACCACTAATCCTATGGTCCTGCAGAACACTCAAGAGTTTACCTTGAGGAACTCGGTCGTATGACTTTTCCAGATGAACAAAACAGCTGTGGATCGAAGACATACTTCCGAAGCATTCTGGAGCTCCATCATTAGAGCGAAAAGCTGGGGAGTTGTACAAAAGCCGCACTGTTCATCCCCCATCCTGAACTCGATCTCGATCATAGCTCTAGAATGATCCTCCAACGCATTAGAGTGGACTTTCCCGAGGAGACTTACAAGACACATGCCCCTGTAGTTAGAGCAATCTCTCTTGTCCTCCTTTTTTGGAAAGAGGGACAATCACCGAAGTTTGCCCAACAACATTCTAATACTTGAAAAATTCACTCGAAAATGTGTGTACACTAAGCATTGGAATGTCTGTGGGACCTGCTGGGGGATGGGTGCGTGCGGAAGGACTGCCAGTGCATCGGGAATGAATGAACAAGCTGATGGTATGGGGTACCTGCGTTCCCGGGTCACCTTAATGGCAGCTGCATTAAACATTTCTTACCGGTTTCTATTCGTAATTGCCAACTTTAAGCGACTAGTATTGGTAAAATGAATTCATCGCTCTGTACTGCAGCAACCTGCACGGGATAAATATGAACGAGTATCGCTCAAATGTTGAGTATCGCCTTTAAAGGCCATGAACCTGAAGAAAGTTGACTGCAATAATAATGTCCTTTCTATCAGCCCTTTTTACAAAAGCAAAAAAATCATCCCTTTAAAGTTCCCTTTCAGTCTGGAAAACCCCTATAACAGGACATTCCCGCATTTTGAACCCTTCTAGTGCCTATTTCAGCTTAATTTGGTTTCGATTTCATTTCAGTCGATAATGATCCAAAGTTTAAGCATCCATTTAGCCCGACAGCTCTATGACTCTTCAACTCGCACTCATGTCATACGTGATGGAGTGCGTCCGCACATTCACCCCGTCTCACACCACCACCACCAGCACCGAAGATCCACTCCCGTCGACAAAGGTCCCCTTTCCGAATACGACCAAAACATGATAAATCACCCAAAGACCGAACAAGTAGTTTCATTTAGTCTACGAATGCCGTCCACCCTTCACAACAACAATAAATATCGGCTCGAACATTATTACTCCATTCGTCTAATTATGGTCGAGGATGAGTTTTTTTTTTTGTTCCTTTTTCGACAGGAGCTCAATGAAGGGTCTGTATTTCTCTCAACAGAGGGTTGCAGAGAGGGGTGTAAACGAATGAGGATAAATCCATCAAGAACCCAACACCAGTGCGTACACAAAAATGGGCAGCGCACTGAGAAAAAAAAATGTAATTGGTTCGTGACGGAATTATGTTTTTCTTTTGAGCCGAAAGGCTCATGAAGAAATCCTGACAAGGAAAAAAAAATAACTCCCTCTCTCAAGGCAGCCAGCAGGGCCTTAATTACACAAACGTGGCTACAGTGCGCACACAGCCTACCTAACAGTCGTCTCGTCTTTGCGGAGAAATCCTTAATTCAGGACACAATGCATTACTTGTGCCAGTCAGCGGTGTAGTGTAGTTGTAGTTGTAGTGCTTCCTCTTGCTAAGAGCACTTTCACTTCGGCCCGTCTCGTTGGGGTAGAGGGGCGGGGACCAGAACAACAAAATGAAATGTGGCATGCCTTTGAGGGTGCTGGCTGGCGCAAGGGATGCGGGATGTGTTTGAGATGAAAGTGAATGACTGGCAAAAGTGAGGTTAGGTTTCAGTTGTTCTCTCTCTTTTTGTGTGGAATTCGTGATTAAAATGCTTTTGGAAACGTGGGGGAATGCTTATTTATCACTCCATCTGCTCGAAGGCCTAGATGCTGTAGAGTGCCTTTTGAATGCAACTTTGAGAGGAGCACTAAGGAATGCTCCTCGAAGGGGAATTGTTTTTTTTTTTTTTTGTTTTAAACTTTTGACATACATTATGAAATAGCTCGCTTTTCCAACAATGGAAGGATGTGCAAAATACGCCGCAAGACATGACAAAATGATGTGCTTTTCGTGAAATCGAAAGATGATCATTTTTTTCACTGGTCGCAGCCAGATTTTCTGCAGCTTTTCGCTGAAAGCTGGGCTTTTCTCTAGCTTGGCCAAACTGGGAGATTTTGAAGAATCATCACCACTTCCTTCGAAAATGATGAATCTATCGCTTAGATTATGTTCCTTAGCTTCGTCTGAAAACTGTTTGGCATCACGACCATCACGCGTCTTTCTTGTGTCAAGCTGAATCTGACAGTTCTTACATGTTCCCTTCCCTTAGAATGAGTATCGCTAAACTAACTCTGCCAGGCAATCAAAAATCTCAAAAACAACAAGGCTCCTGGCTACGATATAATAACCGGACAAATCCTGAAGAACTTGCCGCAGAAGGCGCTAATTAAACTCCTCTACTTAATTAACGCTTCCTTTAGGCTATTATATGTCCCACACTCATGGAAGGTTGCAGAAGTGATAATGGTACCAAAACCGGGCAAACCGTTAAGCAACAAAAAGTCGTACAGACCCATATCGCTCTTACCAATAATATCCAACATTTTTGAAAAACTTTTATTAAAACGCATCCAAAAATTTATCGAAGAGAAGCAACTAGTACCTGACCATCAGTTTGGATTTCGAGCGAAATACTCGACAATTGATCAGGTATACAGAATAACGAATGAAATTGAAACAGCATTAGAGGTGAAAAAGATATGCTCTACCGCCAAACTTGACGTTTCTCAGGCCTTCGACAAAGTCTGGCATGAAGGCCTAAAGTACAAACTAATCAGGCTTCTACCGACAAGCTTGTATAAGATACTAGAATCCTATCTCGATTACAGGATATTTAGAGTTAAACACGGAAGAGAAGACTTCGATTTTATAGAAATCCAAGCAGGAGTCCGTCAAAGGAGTGTTCTTGGCCCTACATTGTACCTGTTGTACTCCAGAGACATATCTCAAACTGAGGGTACTCTTGTGGCTACATTTGCGGATGACACAGCGGTCCTGGCAACGGGAAGCCCAGTTGAGTCCTCAACTGAAAAACTGCAACGACCTGTGGACGAAATAAACGAATGGTCAAAACGCTGACGCATTGCTCCCAATGAGACCAAATCAACGCGCATAAATTTTACCTACAACAATATTGAAAATCTACCAGTTTTCATTAATTCCGTACAAATACCGTTCAAAATATCTTGGTATGACACTCGATGCGAAACTCAAGTGGAAGGCCCACGTGAAAAAGAAACGGGATGAGCTCGAACACCGGTATAGAGAAATGTGGTTGGTTACTTGGAAGGCACTCCAAGTTAAGCATGTACAACAAGCTGCTATTATACAAGCAAGTACTGAAGCCTATATGGACTTACTGCATACAACTATGGGGTTGCACCCAAGCGAATAACAAACGATCTATTCAGTCCTTTGATTCCAAGCCTGTGGGACAATGCAACGGTGTAAGCCCCTGTCTATGGTGGTCCACAAGTGGAGAAGAAGACCTCAACCAACAGTAGCGCCACACACAAAGAAGAAGAGGAATAAAAAGAAGGAAAAATGCGTCGACACCTCCGCACTTGAGCCTCGCTCCCTGGGTTTGATTCCCAGACAAAATAAAATTTATTTCGACGTCTACAACAAGAAAAGCTTCATGATCGATTTGTTTGCAGAGACGTCAGTACACAATGTCACGGGTGGAGGTCTACGTTCTGAAAGTCAGCGTGAAGGAATGAGAGCGCAGGCGCAGCGGAATGGAACCTTGGTCATGAAGGTTTCGAAGGCAACAAAAGGGAAGACTGTCATGGAAAATAGTGCGGTAAGCCAGTCTTTAGAGCCGAACACGAAGTTTCAACAGACAAAACTCAATATCAGACCAGCCGACCAAAGACAGGCAGAAACCTTTAATTTATGCAGACTGCAAAAGCGTCTAAAACTCCTTTTGTGGATGGGTAAGTTTCACACCTCACTTAGACCAGAGAAAGACCGACGGCTGAGGCATTGTTCGAAGGGCATGAGATGGAAAGAAGAGGATTTAAGCCAGCTACATCGTTCAATGAGTTGGAAAAGAGATGTCTAAGCCTTTAAGCTTTAGTTCCGTCCAATGTCGCGTATAAGCGAAGAGGAAGGAAGGTACTCCTAAACTAACAACAGATTCGGAACGAGGCAAAGTTTGGTTTTGGAAGGTCTTATAATTAGACCTCAATATGGAACAAATACTGCTTCTACCGCTTTTAGTAATTCAGCAGCGAAATCGGTAACAAATAACCGAATACAGGCAACGATGGCTAGATGGTTGTCAGTATTGTGAAGCGTCAAAAAGTCAAGCAAAGCTAGTCATTCCGTAGGTCTTTCGACCAATAAGGCATTTGAACAACTGATAGCGACAAATTCAATCGATTCAGCGTACCCATGGCACAGCACTGCAAGGACACACTTTTGAAAACCGCCCTTCATCCAGAGTCGACGTTTGCCCCCCTGAATGTTCGCACAACCAGGATATTTGACGCGTGCCTTGCGTCAATGACATGGTAGTTTCGGTTGGCAGTTCGATCGCCCGATTGCTGTGTGGATTCTTTTGCGAGGGAACCTCGTGCTTATGACCATATTACGTGCTGCCGCAAAGTCTGTGAGTTCTTTCCAGAACAACACCATTTTATATATTGAAACTAAGCTTTGAATTTTAAGAGTTGGTTTCACTTTTCTTTAAAAATTTGACTTCAATAGACATTTAAACCCAAATTTGACGGGGTAAAGTAAATTACCACAAACGCTTGAGTTACTTTATTCTTGCTTGTATAGCACTGCAAACGTCTAACTAGAATTCTTCTCTGAGCAAACTACCGGGGGATGTACTCACAGCATCGTCAGCGCGATTCTCAAGAAAGGTGACTCTCTAAATGGTGCCAACTACAGAAAGCGTCTGAGACCCTAAGTGAACAGCCTGATTGGTCAATATTAGTGCGGGTTAAGGCCAGCAGATCTTGGAAAAAAACACACGAGTTTTAAGTCGGTACTCTGTGTACAGTATTTATAAAGAAAGGCATCCCACTGTCTTTGCAGAGTGATGATGGAGAATGCCGAAAGCTTCGATGTATAAAAACGGATTAAGACAAGACAACGCAGATCGCGCGAATGTCAACACCAGAGGCACGATCTTCCACAAATCTAAACAACTGGTCTGTTCAACAGCTCATCGGAAGAACACAGCAGGTTGTCAGTGGGGCTTTTGTGAGCATCGAGAAGGAAGTGAACAAGACGGGTCTTCCGGGACAAGAGAAAGTATGTGCTTTGTTCAAAAAGCGGCCACCAACACTGACGTCTAGGACAGAGCCTCAATATAGGCGGCTATAACTTTGACTTCCTAGACTCCGAATTGAAAAGGAGATACACCGCCCTTGCCTAACGCTGTAGGACTGTGCTCGATGGAGAGAGCTAGCTGATGCACAAGTCCACCGCGGACTGTAGCGCCAGCCATAACAGAAGTTAGTTTAGGTTCTTCTCAACTTGTTTACGGCACCGTCTTGTCGTCTGTTCAATGGCCTTGGCCACTTTCAATGGAACAAAGAGTAAGTTTTGACTGATTTAATAATATATTTCGTTTAGACTAAGCACCACGTTCGTGGCTGGCTTTGGCGTTGTGGGTATGAGCATCTTATCCTCGCTACCTGGGTTCGATTCCCGGTCGGCAGGACCAAAAATTATTTTCACGGGCCCGCCTCCTTCGAGTGAAACCTGACCATGCTCAAAGTGTAACAACCGAGTGGTTGATGTAGAAGCTAGGACTTGGCCCTCTACGGGCTGTAGCGCCTCCCATGTTATATTATTACCTTCCACAGGACAAGTTGTGGTATCCAAAGGAGTCCCCAAAGGTGTCACAGAGCAGTTTTAAAACTTCTTAAGCCTCATAAAATGTATTGATTTTCAATGACATAAAATTAAAGTGATTCCATTTCAAACCTGTCACCAACAAACGGATAAAAGTCTTAATTTCCGTGCGTCGTGTCGCTTCTGACAAACTCTTTAAACTCCAACCGAGTCAATTTAAGAATTAAATTCCCCCTCAGCCCTCCCGCTGAAACATTTTCACCCGCAACACAAACAACCGCCCTCCCACTGGGTTGTCACCTTTAAAATGTTTCCAAAATTCACCGAGTAAACAAAAACCCAGCAGCCACCGGGTCTCGTGCATGCGCATTGTGTGTGTATGTATTGTACTAAGTGCAAAAAGGACAAAAAAAAATGTATTTACCCCACAGCCCACCGTAAGTGATGTTCTTTCGCAAATTTCACGACACCCGCTGTCGCACGTTGCGCGCCTCTCACTCGGATGAGCACAATAAAAGAAAATGTATTCAGAGCTTTGCCAGGATTAAAATGCCATTTGCCTCAGCGAGCCGCGAAAGGGGCGGCCGCCCGATCTGAGACAGGAAACGGAAAGACTCACTCACTATGCGCATGGAATCTTGAAAAAAAAAAAAACACATCTCTTCTAAGTGAAATTAAACGTCAACTTAACGCTGATAAAATGAGACTACAACGCACTCTCCTGTCAGTTGATGGCGGGGGTATGGTCCTGTCACTTCCTGCTTCTCGCAAAACGAGCCAACGTTTTCGCGCGAAATGGGGGAAGCCATAGAAAACACTGACAACGATGTGTCCCCAACCACCGCACGGCTGAAGTCGATGACTGACTTCAAAGGGATACCAGCTGAAGAATGAAGGAATGTGGTGAGGCAATGTCATCTTGTACACAGTACCGTGGGTAACGTTATCTCGTCTTCCTTGTGTCGGTGTGTCTATGTCGACACATTCCTTTGTGCTTTAATGACATTTGAGAGATTAAACGCGTGCAAAAGTTAAGCACAGCACACTGCGCCTTAAACGGGGTGAAGATTGATTTCCTCTTTTCCAGCAAAAATGGATTTGCCACGTGAATTGGGCAAAAAACGAGGTGGCGCTTCGTAATTATTTCTCTTTTTAATTTCCGTGGCGAAAATGGAATCATTTTCCCGTGACATTTGGGCTCCGAATTGCAGGCGTGATGATCTGACATTTGATTAATGGATGGCGGGAGTGTTTTATCGTGTTTTCTCTCCCCAGTTTGGTCTGGTGGGGAAGGGAGTGTTTGATTCGTTTTAGATGCGAATGCGAATTCTTGGCGTTTCTGGGAGGAGAACACATGTTTAACTTCGACTTCGACTTCCTCTTCTAAGTTGCTTTAATGACGATTCAAAGAAAGTTATAATATTCTAATCGACAGTCGCAGGATAAGCCCCACGCTCGTGTGGGAGCCTACGAAGATTAAGGAGTTGAGCAGGAGAAAGAGAGTAAAACTCTGCTGGACACCCGGCCATACGAGGGTAAAGGGCAATGAAATGGCCGACACCCTGGCAAGGAAAGGAATCCTTCACCGGCCGCAAACCGTTCTGCTCTCCTGCTCTCAGAGAAGAATTAAGGGAACTAGAAATATGGAACAAAGATCATGGCATGGATCCGGCCAAGAAACTCTAAGGTGAGTGTAACCAAAATAGGTTTGACGCATGCTAACAGGCGTCTTAAAAGGGCCCTGCAGACTCAGGGAACACCTAAGGAAACTAGGGGTTTCAGAAGAAGGTCTCTTCAGATATTGCGGAGAATCTAATGAAATTCCAGAACTTTTGTGAGGCACTGCATTTGCTGGAATCTCTTGTTCTTCCGGAGGATGACCAGCAGGCACTTCTGTGATGAGGAGCCTACGTCCTCAGCTCTCACCTCATCACCACCGATTAACTGCCACCTGATCCGAGCAAAGGAGGCACAGTGTCAAAAAAGTGCTCTGCAGTATCGTGATCTTCTTCACGGGCATCGCAGAGGGTTTCGTAGCTTACCAAGCACACTTAAATGCTTGGCGAAGGTGTTAGCACGCCGTGTCGGCAAGTCGTTTGCAGTCTTTTCCGTTTTCCGTAGTTCTAAACATGCCCAAGGTGGGTTAGGCCACGGACAGCAGTCAGACTTGAGTATAAATGCTGGCTTAATACAAAAGTTAAATTACTTCTTACAGGTCTGCTTTATCTAACCGTATAAAACTGAATGTCGCCCATATTTCCATTGCTTTAATGCAAGTGGTGCCTACTAGCCATTTGTGATTCGTTAATTTAATTGAATTAATCTTAAGAAGTTGATCGGTTGTAGAGATAGCCATAGAGGGTGGATCTCCTCCTGGTGTGAGTGAAGAGTTGTCAAGCGAGTTCGTCGGCTGTGGATTTGCGGGAATTTCCTGGGACCCACACACGTTCTTTTTTTTTTTTGCGATCTGGCAGTCCGAACAGACAGTGGCATCCCATTGTTCTTGAGCCAGGACAGCGCCTCTTTCTTCAGCATGACAGCCGAAGTCTCTTGGACCATAGAACTGTGCTGGCTACCAGCCCCACAGGAGCCCAATAGGCGGAGTAGGAGGCGGCTTAGGAGAAGAATAATCGCTAACACACGCTACTACATAAGCGCAAAAATCTCGAAAACGATGCCTCCGACTCAGGACCGCTCTTCTAGGCATCGATAGCGGAGCCAATGACGAATATTTTCATGCCAGGTTTTTGCTGCTAGCCCCAATACCAGCCCCACAGGAGCCCAATACCTGTTTGCCAAAGTAATTACAAGAAGAGTCTTAAACAACTGCACGTGCTCTTAAGAGTCAAGGAATCAAAAAGTTTTTTTTTTTACTTTTTTAAATAGCTACTCACCGTCAGAATAATATACTCATGGCGTGGTTAGATTCATTCAATGCGATGATCCGACGTTTGATTAATGGACGATGAGAGTGTTTTATTGTGTTTTCTCATTCGATGTGGATGGGATAAAGGAGTATTTGATACGTTTTAGATGGCCCTTGCTTTGAACCTCTGAAGGACGAACTCTCTCTGGGAGGAGAACACACATTTGTTGCTTTAGCGACTATTCAAAGGTTGTTACATTCATCATTATTTGTCCGTTTAGCAAACAAAAAGTAATAGAATTTAACACGAGTAAATATTAGAAGAACGCTGGAGAAAAGGAACTCAATAACATGGTCTTATCTATAAAGTGATAAAAAACCATTTTCCATTATATCTATTTAAAATTGTTCAATATTTTTTGTCAAATCGTGCCTTCAGAGGCTTTGTGAATGGTAGTGTTTCCGACTTACAGGGTGCAGTCCTAAGTCCCATACTGTTTAATATTTTTACATCTGACTTCCCTTATTTAATAAATTCGGAAGCCGCTTTATTTGACGACGATACAGCTATATTTTCATCGCATGAATTTTCTATCAATATTGAGAGAAATCAAAGCAGACTTTTTATCTTCCCACAAATCAGCTAAGGATAAATAAGTGTGTTGTTAACTGGGAGCATTCAGTTAAGTACCTATGAACAGTGCTACCAGTATTTTGACGTAGAATTTACTAGACTGGAGAGGAAAATTTTCTTGACTTAAATTAATTCTGGAAGTTTTTGCCTTTCTTGAAGCGATCTGCACTTTATATAACTAAGAAAAGCGGGCATAAATTTCGATTAAAGAGATAGCTTTAAGCATTACACAATAGTTTTCAAGGGCAGTCTACCCCCTGTCCTTTACCAGTTCTACAAACTTTCGAATAACGCCGAAAAATTACAGTACCAATGTTCAATTGACTGCAGAAACATTATCAAACGCTATTCAGCATAAAATATCTTCACTTGTCCTCAGTTCGAATTCCAATTCCAATCTCCAGCCAGACATGCAAACATTACTAAGCAATTTGTTGACATTGCATTCCGGTTTTGTCTCCATCATATCGAAACCATTCGTCGAGCTAACCCCTCACTAGACAATTAACTAATGCAACCACAATCGCATTCCATCCACAACCAAAAGCCACTAAAACTTTCCAGCAGTTGACTTCAGTTGAGTATTAGAATCTCAACCGCAGAAAAGCCCATTTAACACCCCGCTCCTCGATCGAAATCTCATTTGATTTACAGCACCGAACGCAGAATGGCGCCTGCCGCTTTATTTATAAGTCCTCCACAGACAGACAGACCGACAAGACAGCCCCCAGATGCTATTCGCTAATGTCGAGCCCGGCACTCGCAAAAAAGGATAACCACTGCGAAAAAGTGCGACGCACGACATAAATAAATGCTGGCGGCATTCGTCGGGATAAGGCCGCACGGCGCACAGAAAATTGCTTAAATTATTAATTAGACCCACTCAAGTGGGCGGCAGGAGGCATATTGTTGCTTTCTTGAAAATTAATCCAATAAATCATGATGAAGTCCTTCCTCTCCGGTGATCAGATGAAGATTTTCCAATCATCCTAAATGTAGGCAGCCACTAGTATGCCACCCCATCGCATAGTCCACGCCAACAACAATGATGTTTGCTAATCATCACCTGTGCACCCACCGCAGTCAGAATCGCGCCGTCGCCCGCCTCCACAGACCGGTCGGTGTGAGGAATGTTTGGTTTGGATTGGGTTTCCGGCAAGGATGTCGACTGCGAGGCAAACAAATGCCAACTTCAAGTCAGTCCGACCAAACTATGTAAATAACTCATTTCATTTTGCGGCGAAAGGTGGGCTCCGGAGCTCGGAAATGAAGGCACTAATGGATTTTCACAAGCGCAGACGGTGGTGATGGAGGGAGGGAGAGACATTCGAGAAGTTGGCTGGTTTGTGCTCTGAAAGGGATTTACTTTTAACCTTTGCCCTCCGTCCTCCGTGCAAGGGAGTGTATCCAACAGCCAACAGCCAACAGGCACTCCTGTTCGTGATACTGAAAGTGTTGGCTATTTACAATGGAGTCGGGTTCATTTCTCATTGATAGGGATACAGAGGCAGAGACATGCATATTCAATGGACCACTGGATGGAGTCGATTAAAAGGGATGTTCGATCAGATGTCGGGCGCCGAAAGTAATTGCTGTTTTCCATCTGTTTTCCCATATCGGCTGCACCGAATTGCGGTGCAAGAAACAAAATCCGAGATGGGGTTGCAAATTACCATGCAATAGCACGTCTTGTGTGGGGGACATGTCTATGAAATTGCGGTTAGTGTTGCACAACAGTCGCTGCGGGGGAGATTCAGCCGAATTTGATGCACTTCGAGTGGTGAGTGCCTGAGGTGACGGATGACAATTTAGAATTTCATTTGAACATTGAATTAGGCTCAAACATGTGATAAGAGCCAGCACTTCATGTGATCTTTTGATTCTTGCCTGGCACCTATTCATGGAATAGATTTAATTTGAGTCTCTTTTCCGTGAAAAAATAAAACCACACTCTTTCCCTGAATCCCGTCCAGTACCACTGTACGTTGAAGCAACAAAAGAGTGAAACAGCGAGTCCGTTAGACTGTCTCCTTGAATAAGTAACTACCCCGTCAGAGGTCATCAAATGAGATCCCTTCTCTTGTCAGTGTCGTGTTCATTGGGAATTTATTGAGCCATTACTTTGGGTAACATTCTCGATAAGCATCATCGCATCGAGGCATTCACTGTGAATGTGCGTGGATCGGAGGTAATTAGGGTTATTTTCGGGAACATTGCTGTGGCTGCTGGTATCGTTTATGATCGGCTATTCATGTTCAACACCCACGACGAGTGCACTAACAATTTTAGAACGAATGTTCTGGTCTCTAAATTACCCTTTAATTGCAAATGAGAAGTTTCTTTTAATGACGCGTCTGCTTAATGAATCCATAGAATATCTTAGTCGATGGTTGGGTTACCCTGTTTCGATGTTTGGGTTCCCCGGCCAGTATCATTCATTTCAATCAGAGAACTGTTTAGGGCACCCAGACCGGGGGATGGATACAGCGAGCACGCTGTGGATGTACTTTTTTTGGATATCATTCGATGAAAGGAGGGCTCTACATTCATAGGCATGTGGCATCAGGAGGGTGCCGTCCAAACAGTGGTGTGAGTTGCACCTCGGCACTCACCAGGAGAGGCGGGCCATGTGAATTTGCATTCAACAGCCTGGAGAAACTACAACAGAACACTACGACATCCAAAAATTTTGAACAAAATCAAGCAGGCGAGAGCGGGGCTAATTGTAACAGGGGTAAGATGTAACAGACAAAAAGAGTGTATTCCTCTCTGAATCAAGTAACACATAAAAGAGAAAAATGTTTTTTTCCAGCTTCAACGTAGAGGAAGAAAGACTTGCGATGGGTGCCATTAAGGGTCTCCCTCTCCACACGAAAGAGATGCAGCAGTGCATATTGTTTGTATCTTGTCATGCTGTTGTGTTTTGCTTTTAATTTTGTGTGAGCCTAATTTTCCTGTGAGTTAGGGCCTTTGTGTAAAATTCCATGCCGGGGCAAGTTGTAACATTTTCTTGGGGTAAATTGTAACGCATCTATTACACTTAACCCGTTGTTTTTTTTTTTTTTTTTAACCGATGGCTATGAACATGAATACTGTTTACCAGGCCTATAGGGACTCAATCAGCTTAAATAAGGCCGTATCCTAAGGCGGAGCAAAGGAAGCTGAACATTTCTTTGAAATTGACAGAATCGTCTTAATTAATCGATGCGTCAGAGAAGGAAGAACGCTTAGAGGAATGAGAAAAGTGAGAAAAAAAAGTACAAGATTCCTAATCCGAGGAAGAATAATGAGCATGAGTCTTAGGTTGAGGTGGCTGACTGCTGCGCATGCGGACAGCAGACAGACTTGGGCTATGCGAAGGCCCATTGTAATGAGCAGTCTTAGTGCCTCATGTGTTGCAAATCATTTTCTCAAAGTTTGTAAGGTCATAAGTGGATACAGTGTCACATCATGCAAAAAGTAGGCACACACCGAACAAAACGATCTGTCTGCATTAACAACAATTCGGATGACGAGTGCATAATTAAGATTTGTATTGTCTGAACTTTTACTTTTTTTTAATAAGTTCTTCTTTATTTAGCGCTACAGTCCGGGGTGGACATGGGGGTCAACCAACAAGCTGTCTCCAGTGTCGCACGCCAATTTGATTGAGGTCCTTCTCCACTTGGGTGCGCCGTCTTTAACGCTGACGTCCTCTGTTGCCTTCTCCCATGGGTTCGTAGTCGAATACTCTTCGGCCCGGAGCGGAATTGTCCATACGGTCTACATGGCCTAGGCGTTGGATCCGAAGAAGCCTGACTAGACTCACGTCGCTGTACAGCCCGTAGAGTTCGTGGTTGAATCTTCTCCTCCAAAAACCGTCAACACAAACAGGACCAAATATCGCACGCAAAGCTTTTCTCTCAAAGAGACCAAGGACTTCCTCATTCGATTTTGAGATTGTACATGCCTCCGTGCCGTACAGCAGGACTGGCATGATCAAGGGCTTGTATAAAGTCAGCTTGGTCCTTCGAGAGATGGCTCTACTACTCAATTGCCTCTTGAGCCCATAGAAACAGCGGTTGGCAAGAGTTACTCTGCGGTTGATCTCGGTACTGATGTTGTTCGTACTATTTACTGCGGATCCGAGGTAGACGAAGTCATTGACTACCTCGAAGTTATAGCTGCCCATTGTGACGCTCTGTCCAAGATGTCGATGTTGTGTGTGCTTTTTTAAACTTCGTTTTGCCCTCATTCACCGCTAGACCCATTTTAGCCGCTTCCGCCTCAATGCCAGCAAAAGCCTCAATGACGGCTCGCTGTGTTCTGCCAATTACGTCAATGTCATCCGCGTATGCTAACAATTGTACGGACTTCTGGAAGATGGTGCCTCATGTGTTGGCGAGTGAGTCTTGCACGATATTTTCCCGGATTAGATTAAGAAGTCACGCGTCCCCTTGTCATTAAAGGTCTCGGTGAGTTCGTTACCGACCTTGATGGAGCAGAGAGGATTCTCCATCGCCATCCCGCAGAACCCGACGAGTTTGGCAGGAATGTCAAAGCTAGACATGGCGTTGTATAGCTCGTCCCTATGCATGCTGTCATATGCGGCCTTGAAATCGACAACAAGGTGGTGGTGTTGATTCGCATTTCTTGTGTCTTTTCCAAGATCTGCCGTAGTGTGAAAATCTGGTCGATGGTAGACTTCCCTGGCCTGAAGCCACTCTGATATGGACCCACATATCAGAAAAGGAACATATTTAACCGGCCAATAACAAAGCTGAATTTCAGAGGCATTGTCAAGAAACCGCTTTATTGCAGACTAAACACAACTTGCAGAAGCAGAACTTTGCATCCACCCCTTGCATCCACCCTTTAATCAATGGAAGCGAACATAATTTTGCCTTCTCAAAGATACCCCAACTAACACCAATGTCTTAGATATGCATTCCTTTCCCGCCAACGTCACCACAAAACCAATCTCTTACCCGCCGATAAATTCACCTGACAAAAGACTAAATTGTATCCACCTAACCACTGCCGCTTTTGCAGACAGCTAATCTCCTCTCAGATGGATGCCAACAAATACCGATCACAGTCTGCGGTCTCAATTACACCACAGCAAGCAGTTGCCGACTCGTTGACTCCCTAAGTGGCAACCAATAAGTCCTTAAAACCAAAATTACCTTATGCGTAGGCCAGCCGTACTTTGTTGCACTTTCCACTTTCCGCCAGTCGCCTCCCGGACAGAGCGCCCCGGCAAGGCAACAAATACTCACGACCGTAAGAGTGGGCGTGAATAATTTCATTAAGAGTTGACTTTTCCACCTGAATGCTTTAAGTCTTACCTGAAAATACAAGAAAAAACAAAAACATCCATCAGTATGAGATGACAAAGCAGGAGAACGACCGCGACGCGGAGGAAGGACCAAATCGGAGCAGTCGACTTCTCAGAAATTATTAAATGTAACATGAAAATCCTCCAGAGAGAGAAAGAAAATTCTAGGGAAACAACACGAGGATCCACAAGAATTTCGAGGAAGAAAGGTTGCTCTTCCCGTTGTGTGGAAAGGTGAGGATTCCGTCGAAAGGAACAGGTAGGTTGTGCGTCGCTGTGAGCACCCAACAACATTCTTATTTTATGTGGATTCCATAAAGAAAAAAAAAATAGCTCAAGAGGAGAGGACGAAGGAATCCCGAGCATTTTGATAGTCATCCTCATCGCTGTCGACATTGAAATGATCATCAACCGCAGCCGCAGCCGCAGCCGCAGCGGGAGCACCTCAAAAAAAAAAAAAAAACCCTCACAAACATCATCATAATCGTCAGCTCGTCATCGTGATGAGACGAGGATTGCGCTGTAGCTGCTTGCGATGTTGATCTCTCAGTCTTTTGTTTGAGGCAACAGCAGTCACATGAAGCAGAACGACACAACGATAATGCCAGCTTTGTATCAAGGAATCCTCTGTGCTGTGATTGTCTGTCAAAAGTCTCGTCGCGCACTGGGGAACTGGAATGTGAATCACCTGGTGCATTGGTTAGATGGTGTATCTTTGTTCTCAGAGATGAATGGGGCAGGGGCACCAGAATAACACAAGAAAAAAGTGGAAGACTCAAAAATCGGGTTTCATCTTTTGATAGCCGAGCGGGGAGTGCGGTCCGCAGCGGAAGGGTGGGGCTGGGAAACAATGAAAGTTGGCACATAAGAGGCTTAGATCAGTGTTGAGACGGAAGCTGATGGTGCGGATAATGGGTGATGCGAGCAGGCGGGGCTGTGCCTCATAATCGCATTGGATTCAGTCGAATATGGTGGCGTTTCGGAGTTTGACTATGAATGTGGTGTGTGTAAGCAGATTGACCCATTAGTGGATGGGTAGAGATGCGTTTAGCCAACTTTTTGAATAGGTACCGAAATTATCATCAGAATAGGTCCACGCTGGGACCACTTGGTGAGAGGTGGCTTGCGGTCGTCTATCCACTAAACAGTCAAATTGACAAGAAATGAAATGAATGAGCTGCAGCTTGGGGAAGTAGTTTCGATATAGGCGCAGGCTTTTTTGAGAAAAAATAACATTTTGACCACCACCAAGATGGAATTAGGTTTGCACTATATTTCGAAGTGGATGGCTCGAAAGTCCGAGGCGGACATGGGTCTAGCTGCAACAGCAACCCCTACAGTGGATGGGACCTACAGTATTATGCCGACTCCGAACGGAGAAGATTTTTCTAAAAAACAGTACTCTTTGTGCATTGTTCGCGACTCGAAAGAAGTGCGGCCGTGAATTAAGAAAGTTGGTAAATTCGGGGATCTAACCAGGCATCCCCGAGGGCGTAGGAGTCTATACACCAACCCACTACGCCATGCCGACCACGTATTTCGAAATTATGTTGCAGAACAGTCATGCTTTCTTCACAAAAATACGCTGAAATGCATTCTGTCAAACGAACAGAAGTAAACGGAAAGTAAGGGGTGACCAGATAGGAATGATAGTTTTTCCAATTGTTACGTTTTAGCAGCTGTCGATGTCATAAACAACATCTGACTGTCAAAGTATTCAGTGAAGTTTATCATTCCCTCATGCATCGTTTCAGCACCCTGGCCTGTTCCAGCGAGGTTAAATATCTTGGAGCTATTGTGGCCAAACGATTTGTCTGGAATTCACATATGAAATCGGCCACAGAGTGTACTACTAGAGAACTGTGGGCCAGCAGACGTCTTTGGGTCTTTCTACCAAAATATGTATACATTGGTTGAACAAAATGGTGGCGATAGCCATTATCACACACGAGGCCATCCTTTGATGCCAGACGGCGGTAAAAAAAGGCTGCGGAAGTTTCAAGGAATTCCGTACCAAGCGCACCTACCCCACAACAGCTTTAGAAACTAAAGTCCGGCTAACTACATTACCAGTCTTCGCTAGAGATAAATAGTTTAAGATAGCCGCCAGATATGCCATATGCTAATAAAAAACATGCGACTGAACGGATAACCTTAGGATACTCAACTCAATCCCTAAAAGAGACATGTTGTACAATGCCGGATATTATGGTCAGGGAGCATTGTTTCGACAGTCTTTTTGAGGTTGAATTATTGGAATGTGAGAACTGGCCGTAAAAATCTGATACAGTTTAAAGGGAGATCAAAGCTGGTCTGTTGAATCGGGGCTCTGGTCTTTGGAACTAAAACTAGAATTTTCGTAAGGTCGAGTCCTGCCTTGTTCCAAGGTAAAATTCATGCCATCGAGCTCTCCGCCAGAAACAATCCCCTCAAGAGGTATTAAGGGCGCTAGAATTTCAATCTTCTCAGATATTCAGGCAGCACTTAAGGCACCATCGCCCATTTAGATACGACGCACTACAATCCCTTGCCAGGCACAAGGACATGAAGCTCGGCTGGGTCCCTTCCTGGACACAATGGGACTGCAAGCAATGCATTCGCGGATAAGCTCACTGAGGCTGGCTCGGAATCAGCGTTCATAGGTCCCGAACCTTAGCAAAATGTCAACCAGACAGCAGCTGATAGCAACGCTGGTTTATTGATTGTGATTGTGATTGTGATGATCTTAGGCAATACAAACGATTAATCAGGCTTTATTCCTGTAAATAAATGGTCTGCATCAACAAGGACCACAGTTCCCGGCGTCCTGCATGACCAGCTTAACAAAATAAACCTGTGTCAAGATAAGGTGCGTCGGCTTTGCCTGGAAGACGATGAGCACATTTTTTAGTAGTACGTCTTTCGAACTTGGAGTTATTCCAAAATACTACTTGTCTTGGATTAACTCCAAGTTCGATTTAATTTCCGGAATATTCCTCTTTGGCCGCTACTCATGGATCCATTTCGACTTCTGGATGAATTTTCAGATTGTCCTGAAGTTTCTCGAATCAAGTGTTCTGTAGGTTTGATATTTGGAAGCCAGTAACGCTCTTATCAGTGTCTCAAACAATTTTGGACTTGATCTGTGATGAATGATCTGACGCCATGACAGCAAATGGCGCGAAATGCTATTTACTCGACGAGGGCGTAATCGTCTTTAGAGTTGATGGTGCCCCAATAGCTTGCCCGTATTTTTTTCTGTTCGTGTCTCAGTACACTGAACCAAAACTTGTTCGTAATATTAATGAACATCGTTCGTAAAAGTTATTTTAGTTGGCTCAGCGAACTATTCGTGACGATTCCTTGATTCAATGAACTAGGGTTCATTAAAAGTTTAAATTGTAATGTTAATTTTTATTAAATTTAATTTGTATATGTAAGCATTTCCCAACGTCATTGGTTCTAAGAACGCCTCTGCAGAAGAGGCAGGACTGCTATGTCTGCTTGAAATCTTGAATGATGACTCCCGACACCGGCTTGAGCACAAAGAAACAGTAATTGGAAAGATGTCCTGATCTTGTTCATCTTCTTCTTTATTTGGCGCTACAATCCGAGGTGGACCTGGGACTCAACTAGCACGGTCTCTGGCTAGCTGTCTCCAGTGTCGCACGCCAAGTTGGTGAGGTCCTTCTCCACCTGGGTGCGCCACCTTAAACGCGGGCGTCCTCTCTTTCGTTGTCCCACGGGTTCGGAGTCGAAGACTCTTCATCGATGTTATTGGTACTATTTCTCGGCTATTCACTACCTCGAATTTATAGCTGTCCATTGTGATACTCTGACAACGTGAGTTGTTCCATAATGGATTGTTATCAAAATGTCTCTACAACTATATGTGGGCACAAAGCCAAATGGCGCCCAAATAAAATCGACCTGGAGCATAAAACTAGTGGCAGGGGACCTTCAAATCACAAAGACGACCCCAGATATGGAAGACTGACTGGCCTATTCCCATCATCAACGTAGAGGTAGCGAATATAGCTACCATTTCATGCAGTTCCTGTGTAGTAGACAGAGTGGCTATCGAAAGTCTCCCATAAGATGTGGACACGACACTTGAATTGTGTCTCGAAAGCAAACAAGGCAGGGAAGGGCAGTGAATTTAGGGCAAGTGCTCCGTCACTGTATATCCTGAGCAAATCCACCCCAAATTTTATGGAGTTCGAAGCCGGCCAGGTTACTGGGTGACTAGATTAAGTTCTGGTCTGAGTTCAGGTCAATCCGTAAAACATGGAGATTTCAACCGGAAAATGAAAGAAAATTCGCATGAGAGCAAGGATGTGTTCTGGATGAACAAAGAGGAAGTTCGTGCCTATTTCACTGTGAACACGATTTCTTGACCAATCATGGTCTGCTTCTAAAGGGTTTCACCCATGCTCTCAAAGACAAAAGAAGACGGCCAAAATTCACCACACGCCGCCGTGTCGTCTCAACCACGAAAACCAAACCTAAGCCCATGCTGAGCCTCACCCAGAGACGTCCAACGTCGAAGTAAAAGCCACAGCCACAGCACCCTCGATACTTCATCTTAATCCCCGACGCACGTTATTGCCCCACAAGCCTACAGATTCTCTTCAACCACAAGAGCTTCTGTTATGATTGTTTGTTGTCTTCGTCTTCGAGCGCACCCCGCCCCCCGTCTCACACATATTGCCACACCAAGAGTATTAGAACCACAACCGAAACTTGTTTCCCGCCCAAAGAAGTGTGCATCCGTATTCATCTCACTTTTTAATCCCTCCAAAGTCCAAATTCCGGTTCCCTTTGCTCGTGTTCGAAAACACCTGAGGACACACAAAAGCGAAACCTACACCTCATACACACCTTGTCTACATGTCTGCGCCATCGTCATCAGACTCATGCTGTTTACTCTGAGACCCTTATACTCGTCCCTCCCCCTCCCCAGGGGAGTGTATCATGGAAAATCATGTGCGAACGATATACTTGTACACTTATCGTCCAAAACCGGCCACATAACCTCATCCTCAGTCGCATACAATGAACTGGCTCTGACTCTAGCTGTGGCTGTGGCTGTGGCACTCCCGAGAAGATACTTTCTTGGAATTACCTCCGTCTCCATATCTTTCCTTCTTGGCTGGTGGTTCTTTTGCGTTTTTTTCTTTTGATTTTTTGCTGCCGGTTCCTCATCTTCTTCCTTCCGAGCGATGTGATGTCTGCCGGTTTTCCACAGACGTCGACGACGACGCACGGCCGAATGCTAGTTCTTTTGTGCTGCCTTCATCCTTCCCCCACCCGGCCGTCCGTTTGTCCCACGGGAGTGAGATTCCCATAAAAAGACCGAAAAGGCACAATAACACGAGCAGCAGCATCGGCGAAAACTGAAACCAGTCAGCTGTTCGCCGGCCACCACCACCGTACGCTCGTTGGTACATTGGCCTCGCTCTAGTCAAGGTTACAGTGCCTGGGTGTGTGTGCGGGTCCCATCACTCACACCAGGATCAGCGAAGGCACAGTTTCTCTGGTTTCTATTGTCGTCTCGACCCCGTCGGAACGGGATTACGTTTAGGAATTATTGTTATCTGGTCTGTAGCGCAGCCGGCTGACGGGCGATTCATAGGATACTGGACGAAAACTCATACCAGCGCATGTGTGTGCCATCTAGCGTGGCATTGTTTCGCCCCATTTGATGTGTGTGCGTCAGCGTCAGTGGGATCGTAGACGTTTTATGGTTTCATTGACATTTTTTGGCGAAAATTAGTTTCGGCGAGTAAGCCGTCTGAAGGACACACTTCGGCGTCGGTTTGTTCGTTGTGCTGCATGGGCGGGGGGTCACCCAATCCTGTGATGCGGGGCGGTGGTATGATGGTGTAGACGATTGTTATCGACGTGATGTTAGTCGATTTGAGGCGTGCTGCAGGTCAGCTTTTATGTATTTCGGTAACTGGCTGTGTTCGGGTGGGCGTTAACACGGAAAAGGCGGAGTCTGTCGAACGGCGATATGTTTGATAAACAAAAGGATTTGGAATTTTAACAAATCAAACCGCCATCGTCAGCAGTTGCAGTTGGGAATCGCTGATAAAATTAGTGCGGTCAGGGGTCGACCAGTCGTTAATTGGAAGTCCAACATCAGAGGAACACCTTCAAAGCAGGGTATTTGCGTTGGGTTGGGTTGGGTTAGTTGCGTTTTGAGGGACATGTGGAGTTGGCAGCCTTTGGAAAAAATGAGAGGTTACGAGCAAGATGTGTGGAGTGGTGAATGCGGAATCCCGGTTGCATAGCATAATTCGGTTCAAGGACATCCCAACTGTTTGAAGCCAGCACCGGTTACCAAGACAAGGTTATGGACTGTCGTGTGCATCCATTTACCACATGGAAATAGACGGCAGGAAGCTGTGTACCCGGAAGCCGGTATCTCTTAAGCGACCCATACACAGCCCATTTGAGCGCAAACTTTGCTGTGAACATTCGTGTCTCTATTCGCCACACACGGGGAAAAAATTCGTACACACATGACATTTCGCAGTATACCGTCACTAAAAAAAAACAAACAAAAAAACAACATTTTGATTTTGATAATGTGCCACTTAAACTATTCCATACGCAGGCCACACTTCAGCACACTTTCATTTAAATCTTCGTCTCTAAGAACCACCAACGCAAAAATTTAACGTAGAAACTTTTTCTCAAAAACAGGAAGGGGCCCTTCCGCGCCACAGAGCAAGGCAGAGACGATCAGGGAAAAAAGATAGGGAGGTACCTGTGCACATTGGTCTTAAATATCTGCGGATTGAAGACTGTGAAATTTTAGACTGGGACGAGCATTCCATATTTGGGTAGTGCACCTGGAAAACGAAAGTCTAAATTTAACTGTGCATCCGAAAGTAGGCTTAAGGGTATACCGATGGGCATTCCTGGCGAGACGAGAGGAAGAATGCAGTTGGCTAGCTCACTTGAGCATCGTTTGATATTATTTTTTTTTGCGCGGGTAGGTGAAAATTTGCAAAAGACACTATGGCGACCATCCCCACATAGCGAGTAAAAACACCTCCCTTCAAATAAATTATATTTCCACAACAACTAGGTTGTACACTTATCTTTTATTAACGACTGAATGGCGCAGTTGGTAGAGTGCCTGCCCCTGGTAAGCAGGGTCCGCGGTTCGAGTCCCACTGAAAGCAAAGTTAATAAGCTTTTGTCTGGTTTTCGAATCTGGTTTAGTCCCCATTAGCCGTTGGGATCAAATTAACGGCACTATCACTGGAGTAGTCAATCAGTGTTAGTAGTCTGACTATGGGCATCACAATGGACCAATATGGTCTTAGTGTGCTGGTGAATGCACTAGCAGCCCGCCTACCTAACCTAACCAAACCTAGAACCACAAGGATTCAAAATCGAGTATGTCCCTGGCTTACCAGTAATGTTTTCAACTCAAATAAATTTCAAAACAAATTATATAAAAGGTGGTCCAACGAAAACGCACGATGATAATTGCAAATAAAACAAAACGTTTTCAGAGATATATGACAATTATGTGTGAAACAAAATATCGGTTAAATGCTCTCATCCTTTAGCTCTTGAATTATTCTTGGCTTATTGACGTAAACTTTTTCTTATAAATTTCCCCAAAAAGAAAGAAGTCAAATCACATGATCGTATCTAATTAATTTCTAACAATTCGTGCCCTTAATTCTATCTTTCTGACCCTTCGCGGGTACTCTAAAATAATCTAATCCAACTTACTATTTGCCTTTCGGCATTTTTTTTAGTCCTTAGCCAAGAAAACTAAGAAAAAAACTTGGCGCTCTAGACATTCTTATTATTACCTAACCTTAATCCAAACCTAAACCCCTAACCTATTACCTATTAAAAAAACCAAAGAAAACTTAATCTAACTTAATCTATGTCCGTAATACTACGGATGTGTACACAAGGGCGTGTATGTTATGTATATGCGAAACATATATAATCCACACGCCCTTGTGTCCAATGCCCTTGTATATATATGTATATACAGACGAACTCTCTCTAAGTCGAAACTCTCTCTAACTCGAACTTTTTCGCCATATTTTACATACATTTCCCTCAATTTTCCATAAAAAAACCTCTCTCTAAGTCAAACTCTCTTCTAACTCAAACAAATTATGGTATCCCGTGACAATTCGACTTATGGGGAGGCCACTGTATATAAATATTTGCTGGTGAATTTACTAGCAGCCCAACTACCTAACCTAACATACACTTGTCCAGCAGTCTTACTTTCTTGACTTAGACGAATTTGGCAAGAGATTCTCCATTGAGAGTTCTTGCTAACACCACAGCTTAGCGCGGGTTACTTCAACGTGCTAGGTCAAGGGGTATAGTCCTTTGAAGACGGCGAAAAGAGTTTCTTTCGTCGAGGATTGGACGTACAGTGGGGTTTATGTGCTCTTCCAGGCGACGCTTATGCTTACGAGCAAAATTCGTAACTTCATCTTGGACTGATGAAATGCCAAGATCTTTGTGGATATCTTTGTTTCGTATATACCAGGGTGCGTTGACGATGGCCGTTGGCACTTTATTTTGGAAAGTTTGTAGTATGTTTCTGTTACTTTCTTTGGTACGTCTGTCTTTGGTCATACGTAGAGGGGTTTTAGCCAGAGAAAAGGGATAATAGAGATATCCAACTTCGGCAATTTTTCCCCTTGTCCACACCGGAGAAAAATGCAAAAGTGTAGGTATTCCTTTGTAATTCACAAATACTCTTACACAAACCATGGATCCACCACGCAATGGCGGCCGATTCGTGGATATTAGTGGGAAATTGCTGCAGATTCGTGAATTTAGTGGGAAAAAATGGCGGCAGATTTTTTAATTTGCCCACAATCCATGTACGATCCATGTAACATACATGGGAATGTTTTTCAGAGGGTGTTCAAATGTTGACTCGTATTTTTAAGAGAATTTTCTTACAATGTAATATGGACTTTCGTGAATAAAAATGTATTGCTATGCCCATTTAACTGGAACTATTTGACATAAAATTAATTCTTAAGTTTATATACAGGCTATTCATAAACTATAGCTAACAAATTAACTCAAAAAATGAAGTCCGCTTTACACGCTAAATCATGAATTCTGAAATACTCATGAATTCAATTTAAACAATTTGATAAGAGCAATGGCAAGATATTGCAACTATAACTATAACTTGTCAAAACTTCTTATTTGTGAATCACGCTTTAATAATATTTTTATTATTAGTTACCTAAACGCGTGAATGTATTATTCATTTTTATTCATATGCAAAAATTCAAAATATGTTGTGCATTAATTAATTATGTCCTGGTATCTCAGATTGTAATTTCGACTTCATGAACATAAGCTTTGTTCGTTCGTTTACCCCTCCATACTGTGTTGAAAATTTGAAAAAAACGTTCAAATAACGAGCGCATTTTCAAATAAGAACTCTAATTCACCCCATTACTAAGCTGGGGAAGGGTATCAGCTGTTCCACAGCTGTTCTCAAGAGCTCACACGTATTCACAGACATGGGACATAAAGCGTATAAAAAACGCTGTCAGATGAAATCAAGGGGCAAGGGAGGTAGAAGTTGGATAACTCTATTATAGGTTATCTTGGTTTCTGGCACTTGCTTGTAAATAAGCAACTTCTTGTCAGTACTTAGCTTGGAATATTTTCCAATAAGCCAGTACATGTCTTTGTATCTTAACTGGAGCTCCCCACGTTTCTTTTTGACGTGCCCCTTCCATTTAAGCTTTGCATCGAGAGTCATTCCGAGGTATTTCGCTTCATTGCCGAAGGGTATTAGAACATTATTTATAAGAACAGGCAAGTTATTCACGTTCTTATTCGTAACATTTATATGAACGGATTTAGTTCCATTCGTGTATCCGGTCTAAAGCACATTGCAATTTTCTAGTTCCTTCTTCGACCGTTTTGGCAGTCACCAAATGTGCCTAGCACTGTGCCTACGTCCTGCGGTATATCGTTGCTATACAATAAGTAAAGGAAGGGACCAAGAACACTTCCTTGTGGTACTCCAGCTTGTATGGATTTAAATAGGGAGTATTCTTTCCCATATTTCACACGGAAGATTGTATACGATACATTGTTCGATAAAATTGTGCAAAGTTTTCTCGGGAGGAATTGTTGAAGCTTGTGGTTCAAGCCTCCGTGCCAAACCTTGTCAAAGGCTTGAGAAACATTGAGAAATACAGCTGAGCAGACTTGCTTTTGTTCAAACGATTTTTCTATGACATCAATTATGCAATGTACTTGGTCAATAGTTGAATGCTTGCTTCTAAAACCGAACTGGTGGTTACGAATAAGTCGTCTTTCTTATACAACCGGGCTTTAACGTCTAAGTAATATTCGTTCGAACACTTAAGACATTGTCGGAAGAGTGGGGGTTTACCCGGTTTCGGGACCATAATTATTTCCGCTTCTTTCCACTGACTAGGGACATTTTCTAATCTAAAGGCGGCGTTAATAATGTAGAGAAACATAAGAAGCGCTTTCTGAGGTAATTCTTTCAGATCTTCTCCTGTGATTAAATCATAACCAGGAGTGTTCTTGGGTTTGAGTTTTTTCAATTCTTCCTTAAGTTCTGTCAAAGTAGCATGTCTTACAGAAAAATTGTCATTATTTGAGTCTGAACCGTAGGAGTTGTATACAGGAGGTGTTTGTCCATCGCATGATTTAAACGTTGCCTCCAAATGATCTGCGAAGAGATCTGCTTTCCATTGGCCCCCTCGTGTTGGTTTTTCTGAATTGGGGCCGCATGTGGTTGGGGTTTTCTTAAACCGTTGGCTGCTTTACAGACTGAGTAGTTTTTTTTGTTAAAATAGCGATAATATTCGGACAAGGAAGAGACGGTACCGTCGATGTTCGAGCGAGTCTAATGACTCTGCGATATTATTGACTCCTATAAGGTTTATCGCTCTCTTTTGGATGCTATATAGTCGTAGGTGGAGGGTTGTCTTGGGGGGTACCAGACCAGATATGAGCGTTGTACTCATGCTTGGGACGGATGTAAGCCTTGTAAATTAAAGCGAAATCAGAGGAGGTGAAATATTTTCTGCATCGTTTAAGGCAACCTTAACATTTTGCAGCATTTTTGGCACCCTCAAATATATGATCGTCCCAACAAACTGCTGTGTTGATACACATACCAAGGATGGAAAGTTTTCCGCTGTCATCGACTCAAGCGCCATTCATGGATAATGGCTGATTGTCAAGGGTTCGCTTGAGTGACAGCAGATAGCATTGAGTTTTTGAAGAATTGAATTCCACTCTGTTTCCCAGTTAATTATGCTGTCGATATCGGCTTAACATACGCTGCCGTTCCATTTCTACGGCCTAAAGGCGGGGTCGTGAGTCTTTGAACGAATATGAAAAGCTGAGGGTGCTGTCAGCGAAGGAATGGATCGGATTAGAAGTAGGCATTAATAAAAATGAGAAAGAGTGTCGAAGACCGAACTGAGCCTTGGGGAACACCAGCATTTATTTGGTGGATATCAGGCTTGAGCCCATCCAAAACAACTTGAATTGAACGGTTCGAAAGGTAATTTTTAATCCATTCAAGAAGAGATTCATCGATACCATAGGCAGGCATTTTTGACAAGAGAGCTTGATGTCCAACTCTGTCAAATTCTTTAGAAATATCAAGCGCTACGATCTTGCTTTCGCCTGCTTCTGATAAGCTATCAGATCACCAGTAGACCTGTCGCTGCGGCAACCATATTGCCGGTCATTAAGAAGCTTCCGCGATTCAAGATATTTCATAAGCTGACGATTTATCAGCGTTTCCATGACTTTAGAAAGAAGGGACGTATGTGCCATGGGTCGATACGAGGTGGGTGACGAAGATTCACCCTTTTTAGGGACGGGCTTGACAAATGCTGTTTTCCATCTGCTCGGAAAAAGACCTAAAGAGTAGGATAGATGAAAAAGCGTACGCAGTGGTTTTGCCAGCGCAGAAGCAAAGCTACGAAGAAGTGCTTTTCCGAGGAACTGCCTTCTTTTCTTTCTTAGGGCCGGCCTTTTGCAAAGCAGATGTTCATTTCTTCCACACCTCTGTAGCTCATGCAAAAAACGTTGTCGATGCATGCCTGTCTGTGGAAAAGCACCCGATAAGGACTTCTTGCGTTTACACCTGATCAGTGATGTTGATCCCTTTTTGTTCACCGTCGACCACTGTTGCTCCAATTTCCAAACCAAGCTAGTTCTGGCTCTGTCCATAGGTTCGTCCTCTAGTTTTTTCCTTATGGAGCTAAGTGGCGTGAATGCACAAGAAAGAGATTCTCCTAGTCTTTCCTTGAATTCCAATTGTCCCACTGATGCTTTGTCTGCTTAGCCTGGTAAGTTTCGACATCAAGATGTACAATACTATGTACATACTATATTTATTGCCGCTTGTCTATCGGAAGAGTTCAATTTGTTGGTTGTGTTGCCTTCTCTCAGCTCAAGTGCTGCTTCGTGTATCGCCTTAGCTTGGAAAACGCTAGTGTTGTCTATTAGTGCCAGGGATTTTTCAAAGAGGTCTCAGAATACCCTCGCGCCTGTATCCCCGTGCTCGTTTTTGAGCCGTGAACAGAGATAATTCCCCTTCCGCTGCTACCAGTTTTTCTTGGCGTTGCTTCCGGTCTGGGAGTGTGGTGGTGGTCTTGCGTCGAAGCCTCTCAAACTTGGCTCTTCTAATTCGGCATAAAACTGTAGGTCCCTTCCACTCGTGAGACCACAAAGCACGTAAAACACGACTGGTTCCTGAAGAAGCTAGACTCTGGCCCTGGACTGGCTGTCTGTAAAACGTTGCTCGTAGTTAATAGTCCCCAATTCAATAACAGACTCATTTGCACACCCAATCCATGCATCCCATCAAAAGGAGTCATTTCCCATTGCAGCATCGTCTAAGGCTAACCCTTCGACATTCCCACGTTGCAATACCCATCCTCGGCACATCCGCACAAAATGTGCAGCATCAGGAAAGTGTTTCTAATCGAAATGAAGTCACCTGAAGTTTACTCAATTAAAATGCAATCAACTTGGATTTTTAAACGCCTCTCCTTCCTTCCCATGATCATTCCAGACGGCGGCGGCGGCTATAGTCGGCATACCCACCCCGCTCTGTCCACTGTCCTCTTTCTGTGTGTGTGAGGTGGAAAAGGGGAAAAACGAGGAAATTCCCTCCGGCTGTCTTCGGTGCGTCCCTCATGTTTTCAGAGCTGTTATCGAGTTTTCACAGGAAGTGTAAGGAGCGACCGGCTCGTTGATAATATTCTCATCACCAGAGCGGCGCGCAGACCGTACTCGAGTGCAAATCGTTATTCAGTCCGGTTAACTTTATTCGATTTCATTTGAAATGGAAAATGATGCACAAGATTGTGGGGAGAGATTCCGTGAGGTGAGGGAGAATCCGATACACCGAAGAGGTCTTCATCGTTAAATCCTGGCAACACGATGCTTCTGCACGGTGTCTGGGGGAAGTGTTGACTTTAAAGAGTATCAGTGCTCTGGGGATGCAGTCTGCCTGTGTTTCTATGGCGCATCATTATCCTTTGTCGTTGTGAGTGCCGTGGGCAGATCTCTTCGCATCAAAGCTGTCCGACACGAGCGTTTCATCAGCAAGGCCAAACGCTTCGTATTTACATTTGAATCGAAGTGAACGAGGAGGCGTTTGAAGTTGATTTGATGAGTGTACTTGTGTCCTGAGCCTTGGTCACGGATAAGAGGGCTTGAAAAGCTCATCCCACTGGAGGGCGGATGATGGACGGTGAAAGCAACAAAGACAATGTGGAGCATGCAGTCTTTGCTAAGCTGTCATCAGACTCTTTGATGTTCATTCAAAGAACCCACACTGAAATGCCTGTGGTGCTTGGATTGTCGTTGCTATAGGAGATTTAAAGGGGAACTTGGCTAGGCTAGCGCGGTGCTATAAGTGGTGGCAGGCGAAGCCTAAAAACATTCTAATCACGGAGATGTATTTAATATGCACAGAGACGCGAAGTAGCAACAAAAAAATGGAAGGTGGGCTAACGTCTGGCATTTGAAGTCTATTGTAAGTAAACTTACCCTGAATTGTTGCTATTCCTACTGAAATCGAGATAAATAGCACATTGGCTATTGGAAAGAAGTTTCATGGTTGAATCCGACATTCACAGTTACTCCTTGAACCTTGAGAGCATCTTTCTGGGCCCTCTTTTAGTCTTGTCAGGAGTCGTCTAGACCATTCGTTCGCTATTTTTCTGTATTCTAGAACAATCAATAACTGGCCTGTGTTCTGGTTGCTGTATGCGTCGGTATCCTCGCATGTTTGATTATTTCTGTGTGTCCTAGGTTGTGTGATCTGCCCCAGCTGTTGCATTACCGCAGCCTTGGTAGCTGTCAGCTTCCTATAGATGTCCATGGGAAGAAGCTGAAGCATTTTTTCCATAGCGTCTGAGGGTGTGGCACTAAGTGCCCGCGTGATGCGGATGCACGCTAATATCGAGCTTTGTAATTCCTGCTGTCATGCGAAACATCTTCATCTCAGTAACCGTTAATTTGCCCTCATTCTTGTACCCTGCCCAACATTGAAGACCATTTGTGAGCGCCGGACTTACAACTACGGTGTATAGCAGTTGGGGCATATTTCGGTTGCAGAGGGTGGCTGAGTTTTCCCTCCACTTCATCCATTCTACGATTACGTGATGACTGATATCGTCATAAAAGGTTCTTTCGCTATTGATCATAGATCCCAGATATTTGAACTTTTCGCACTTGGGAAGCAATTTTCTATTTAAATAAATGCAACACTGGTACTCGGTCTTTTTCTGGCTATTGATGTACCCATTCCCCTCCAGAACAGAACACCCAGACATGCTCGCTGCAGGGATGTGACCAATATACAATTATTAGGTGGGTTAATGGGTGAAGGTGTAACATGCCCACGTCGCCAGTTTACATTTCCCAACAGTCTTAACCCCTTTTAGTTTAGGAGGACTTGAGCGGTGTAGAAATAAAAAGCTTGCGAAGATTTATTGTAAACGTGGCTGGTTTTTGGACTACGGTATTAAAATACTCCCAAAGGCACCAGCATGATCTTCTGAGTGATCCATGGCCGTAACGGCCATACCTACCTACCAACCGATGTGAAAATTCCGATCTTGAAAATCCTTACAATCCAAACAAACTCACGTCAATGGATATCTTCTCATTTTTCCCAACAGAAGTACTTAATCGAAACGACAATTTGAGCTCGGTTGCTACCCTACACGAAATTCCTTTCAGCATCCTTACAGCGTCCCATTCAATCGGGGCTGTCTGCTCGGTCGAACACAAACAATCGACAATGCGCACGGAGAATGGGAGAGCCCTTAACCCCCCATTAGCATATGTCAATGCCTCGATGCTCGATGACAGTAATCAACAAAACCACAATCATTCCAATTCGTCTCTCTATTATCGTAAATCCGTCATGTGGCAATGACAGGTGGATGGTTACTGTCCTTAAAAAGGTTTTTCCCTCCCATCCTCCCGTGCCACCATGAGGTCCGCCTGCAATTGAAAATTGCTTGATGTTGTATTCGACTTCGCAAGAAGACGAGGAGACGGCACAGCGATCCGTTCGTCTACATCGCCACCTTCCCTCATTCCACGACACCTCGAGACAGCAAGGAAGTGCTACTACTTGACGATGACGACTGAGGAAGAAGCACTCTGCGAGGGAAAAAAATTAAAATGGATTCCCAGCCCCCATTTCAATACGAACACTAATAGCTAAAGTAACATCCCAACTGTGGGTAGACTGACACCATTCTCTGTGGGGTTACACTTGAAACAATAAAAAAAAAAAAACGAACCAACGCGAGCTGAAATGCAAAAAATTTGCCAAGGCAGGGGGGCTTGAAAAGAGCTCTTAAAGAGCAAATCCATTCGGGGATACGTACAACGTCTGCCCGACAAGCAGTGGAGCCGCGAAGTGGGATGGGATGCCGGAGGAAGGCCTTCCAAAAGGATTTCGTTCTCGGTTTTTTTTCTTCTTCTCTGGATTATTCCTTTTGTTGTTTACCCCTACAATTGGGGATACCTTTCTTCTTGTTGCTGCCTCTTCTGCCAGGCACCTCAGGGATGTGTTGGTTCTTTTTTTTCGTTCGGGGGACGATGTAGTGTACATAATTTGAATAATCTAAAGGGAAGGACGACTCTTCCGTGATATCGCTGGGACCTGGGCTTTTAACCTTTTCGGTAATGTTTTTGATGTTCGGCCTGGTGTGACGGTTTTTTTTTAATTAAAAATTCTTCAGAGGTTTCTGTCGCGTCGGGGAATGGATGTGATTTGAAATCCGGATTGGATTAGGAAGGAGGATATTTTTTCTTTTATTGTTCTTCCGAATGTTTCGGACGACGTGAAACGTGTCGTGCACGAGGGACGTTTGACAGGATAAATTGCTGTTGTCCGCTGATGAATTCGTCTATTTTTTTTTATTTTGCACAACTGAGAACTTCATTTGGAGATGTTTGTTTATTCTTAGTGGTTTTGAGGCTTGCGTTGGTTCTTGTGCAGTCATCTGTGGCGGTCTTAAAGGTTTGATCTACATTTCGGAACCATCCTGGCATTTTGTTATTTTCTTTCCTTTCTCTTTGATTTCTGCTGGTTGTCTTCATTCTCTCAGTTTTTGCGAATATTCTGCCAAGTTTTTCGTCAAATCTCAGTCAAACTTCGGACCAGAATTATTCATAATGGACACACAAAAGGGCCATTTTCAGTTTAAGGACTATGCTCATTCGTTATTATGGTGCCGTTTAAAGGACTTAAATATGTGAAGAGAAAGTTTCTCTTTCACCCGGAGTTGCTTACATTTTTCGTTTTCCTACGGCTTCAGTTGCCTTCCCCTAGTTTTACTAAAATCTCCCGCAACCCCCCAGAGCAGCAAGTGGGGTTCCGTGGAAGGCTCAATGGGTTATAATCGTGCCGTCATGCGAAGAAAATTTCATCCGACTTAAGGAAAAGTTCTCTATCAAGCTGAGCAAATAGTTAGTTACGTCAAAGCACGCCCATTCCAGTCAAGACTTTTTGTTAAAAAAGTGTGTGAAGATATAGGAAGTCAGCATCAATCTCTTCATCTACACACGGAAGTGAGATGGCTTTCGAGGCTTTCGTTTTATCCAGAGTAGGTATTTGAATTGCGCAACGAACTCAAGATATTCGTCGTCGAACAGCCCATTGTTGCATCCGTAAGTACGTTGGTGAAATTGGCTTATTTGGCTGATATATTCGATAAACTTAACGTAATTTACCGCTCCTTACAGAGAGAAACCAATATGCAGTTAAAAATAAAGTGTCTTCACTTAAAAGCAAATTTGGTATATATTTGGAATGTGGGTACAAAATTTATTTCAAATGAAAACCCAGCCTAAGACACTAAGGATCCCGAAAAACAAGCCTCTTCTCGATCTGAGGAGTCCTTCTTCATGAAAACATGTGCAGTACTCCCCGGATAATAGCACATACGCGTGGGCATACAATTGGGTTATTCATGAGCGGGTTTTCAATAAAATTCCTACTAAGCGGGGACCTAAGGTAGGCTTAGGATGGCGTTGGTAAATCTCAGCTCAATATAATTTTTTGCTATTAATGCTTATATCCGGGGAGTACTGTATTTGATTCTGTATCACTGAACTTGCCAAAGAGGCTATAATGAAATATTTGCCCCCTGGTAAGAGATAGAGCATTGATGGATTTGGCAACTTTATTCAGAATTCTGTTCGTCGCGAGTTGGCAACATGCCGTGGTGAAAGCATTTACGGCAATTAAAGAAGAGGCGAACCGAGCTGGTCTTAAGGTCAATGAGGATAAAACAACGTCCATGCTTTTGACTAAAAAACGATCCGTGACACACCACCAATGCCAAAATATCACAATCGACAGCTACAACTTCGAGGTTTATAAAGGAGCTTGACTACCTCTGGGCAAATATAAACTCCACGAACGACATCACTGCGGCGATCCGACGTAGAACCGCCTTTGACAACCGGTGTTACTTTTCGGTTTGTCGAAACAACTGCCGTCAAAACACCTGACGCGAAGGTCTAGGATCATGTTCTACAAAACTCTTATTTTCCCAGTCCTGCTATATTGAGCTGAAAGCTGGAAGATAAGCAAAACTGCGAAGCTGATTCTTGGTGCCTCCGAAAGAAAAATTCCACGTCGGATATATGGTCCCGTCTGCGAGGAGGAGAAGAACTCTACACGAGTTGTACCAGGATGTGGATGTAGTCCGGAAGGCAAAGATCCGTCGTCGGCACTGGCTCGGTCACATCAAGCGCATGCACAACAATGCCCCAGCTAAGAGGGTTTTCGAATCGAGCCTCCTGGTTCGAGAAGGCGAGGAAGGCCGAATCTCCGGTATAAAGACCAAGTAATCGCTGACGTAAGATAGCTTGATCTTGATGACTGGAAGCAGCGTGCCCAGGACGGTCAACAATGGCAGGCAGCTATCGCTCAGGCTTGGACCCTGCATGGGTTGCCAGCCTAACAAGTTAGTAGGTTAGGTTGGATTGAGATGGCTGACTGCCGCACATGCGGACAGCAGACACACTTAGGCCAAGCGAAGGCCCATTGTGTTACCACGCGGATCAAGTGTACGTATTCCGCAAACTAATTAGTGCTTTCGATAAAATCGAAATTCGAAGAAGGCTGATTCTGAAGCTGCTGAGTTCAGCCAGATTAACAAAGAAATTGGCCCCCAGAAGTATGAATCTACGGATAAGTAAGTAAGTATTCAGAATTCTGTGAAAAATGTTTGGGCACCATATTTTTTATAATGGGTAATCGAAAAAGTATTTTCGTATTTTGTCAATAGATGTCGTTGGAGTCGTTTATCTACCAATCACATTGTGTCATACCATATGGTGTTGGAAAGGTGACATTTTAAGCTTAAATAAGCAACAAAATTAAATTCGGAGAAGTTGAAAAAAGTTACAGCTGTTCAAAAATGAGTGAAAATAACGAAGAAATTCGCTTTATATTTTGAAATTTTTGTATAAAAAAGGAATGCCACGCAAGCCACCAATGAAATTTTTGAAGTTTTCAGAGACGATGTTGTATCAGTTCGTGTATCACAGCAATGGTTTGCTCGCTTCCGTTCTGAAAATTTCGAAGTGAAAGATGCACCTCGTTCTGGTCGACCTATCGTTGAAAAAATCGATGAAATTATGGAAAAGATTGACCAGGACCATCACCTAAGCAGCCATGACCTCGCCAAGGAACTAAACACTCATCATCAAACGGTTTTGAAACATTTAAAAAGGCTGGCTACAAAACGAAGCTCGATTTTTGGGTACCACATGAATTTTCTGTGAAAAGAGTTTGATTAAAAATACGAAAAAACTTTTTCGACTACCCATTATATTTATGATTTTGCAAACTGAAGTCCTCCTTTGGGAGGTTGGTCACCTTTTTCGCTACGATGGGGGGTAACAGCAAGGAATGATGCGCCATTGGACACTATCGATGTCTAGAAGGAAGATCCGACGGCAGGCAAACCGTTTTCGACACATGGGCTTTTCAATGGTCAAGTCCAAAAAGTCACTATTGCCGCCACTTTTTCGTACCTTCCGTTGGCCGCAGCGGTATGGTTTAGGGCTCAAAAAAGGCGTTTATTCATCTATCTTCTGTATATAATGTAGCTATAAACAATGTTTTGTAATGCTACATCTTAACGCGAGACTTGGCAGCAGTAAGAAGAGCTTCAAAAAGGGGTGCGTGATGAACGTTCAGAGTGAACAGTGGTTTGAATATTAAAGCAATGAAATACGATATATAAATTGAGTTTGTTTTCTGGACTAAATTAATTGTTGACGTTAAAGTTTGTTTGTTTGTTTGTCGTTTTTAGACTCTTAATTGATAAGGGATAGAGCATTGATGGCATTGGCAACTTTGTTCAGAATTCTGTGAAAAAGGTTTTGTCACCAATTTGTTTTAATATGCGTAACAACGCTCGCCGTGTACAACTAGTCTTAAATAAAAACAAATATTTTGAAACTTTTGTTTTTCATTCTTTATATCGTTAAGAGTTGGGTTTCCGAAATATATTTGAGCCTTGCTTAGGGTTCCACAGCTTAATAAGTTTGAGAACCGCTGCACCGGTCTAAATGCTGCACTGTCAGGTGTACTGAACTGTATCTCTGTATCTAATCTGGTTAAGGAAACGTATCTTCCATATGGAGATACTCACTTCAGTGAAATTAAAAAATTCCACAACAAAAGATTTACTATCTTTCACGAGGGAAGTGGCATGTCTTTTGTCTTAACTCCAAGCCTTCGATACACTAGATCTACCCTGGTCGCGGTGTCTTTGCCTACACGGCATGGGTTGTACAAGAGGGAAAAAAACTGGGTATGTGAATATTGAGTAATTTAAAAACCAACCGATTTCAAACAACATCGACATATATAAAATGGCAGCTAGAGTTGTGCTAAACAGTTCCGACGGGTGTTCCGCAGTTTATTTTGTTTGAATTCTTTTGTAGGCGAATTTTTTAGAGACGATTTGTCACGGACATGGCACGATTCTTTTCGCTGTCGGAACTGTTTCTCGGAGACATGTCCGGTTCGGTCCGGTCCATCGATATGGCTGCTTGAGATATGTGCGTGGAAAAATGTACATAATTCCATTAAATATTTCTCCGAAAGGAAATCTATCCTTTCTACCTTGGCATGTAAATACATGTATGGACGTATGAAATATTATAGTTCCGACTCAGGTATGCACAAACGTGTGCTTGTGTAGAATGTTTGTATACAAATTGTGGACATGTTGGTTTAAGTCGAAAGACATAGTATAAGGTTAAGTAAAGCTTAGAGTACCCGACGAGGGCCAGTAAGTAAATAGTACAAATTTTCGTCCACACTTTTTTAAACATTTTTGTCTCGTATGTAAGCCTGTTATGAATGTTGCAATAAAAAAAAAAGTATTGTGGACATGCTGGGTGGGCATGGACATGTTTGGTGGATATGGACATGTTGGGTGGACATGGACATGTTGGGTGGACATGGACATGTTTGGTGGACATTGACATGTTGGGCGGACATGGACATGTTTGGTGGATATGGACATGTTTGGTGGATATGGACATGTTGGGTGGACATGGACATGTTGGGTGGACATGGACATGTTTGGTGGACATTGACATGTTGGGCGGACATGGACATGTTTGGTGGATATGGACATGTTTGGTGGACATGGACATGTTGGGTGGACATTGAGATGTTGGGCGGACATGGACATGTTTGGTGGACATGGACATGCTCGGTGGACATGGACATTTTTAATTTGAGTTTATGGAACGACAGGAAATGATTCCGACGGATGTCAGATCCGGGAGCACAACTCTAAAGGCCGCCTGTATTGAAGGAAAATGTACCCTTTTAGTTGTGTTTTCCATTACTTTTTCGAGGATATCAGGCGGTACAGCAATGATTACGGCACGAGTGTGTGCCTTTAGTTCGTCAATGATGTGAGGGTCAAATTTAGAGATCTGGATGGCCAATCAATGACGCAATTTTTTGATAGCATCAGGGATTCTTAGTTCCCATGACGCACTGTCTTGTTGATACCTGTAGTGGCTCTCGACAGCACTGTCTCTTATCGCTTCAACCAAAGTTCATTGGAACGTCTGGGGCGTTAATCAACGGAGACGACGCCGATGACGTCCGGTCTCCCAGAACCCAACGACGAATCAGACGGTCTTTGTTTGCTACGATATTTTCGACGATATGCACGTTGAGTCACCACAACTGAAGGACTATTTTCAGTAAACCCCACTATCTCGGAGCGTTGTTTCAGAAGCATGTCTGCTTAAGCCAATCGGTACATAAATGTCATATCAAAGTCAAAAAAGATGCCGCACCCTGTCCTAATTACGTGTCCAATAACCATTTCATTGGATTCTATATAAGGACTTGACTGTGGTCAGTTCGAACAACTCCACGCGACAATCGATCTTCGTTGCTAAAAACACGCATAAATATCTGTCGACAAACAAGTTTCCTTTCCGTAGCAACATCTGGCAAACGAACTCGAAAAATCCAGCAGACCTCGAGACCACCCAAAACTGCACTTCAAGTACCTACCGAGCAATCGCCATCATGATCCCCGCACACATTCAGCGAGATAAGATTTATTTTGCGAATAAAATGTGCAATTCAAGCTGCCAGCTGTTGTGGCCCAGGGCTCGCCTTTAATTTTTCGCATCGTTCGACGACGTTAGTCATTATTCAAGTTTTGCAACTCAAGCTAACCTCTCTGCGGCAGCAAAGCTTAGGTTTGGCCAGGCCGCGATTAGGCACCACCAAATGTCAAAGTTACCAGGCAACAACTCTGAGGTGCGTGTCAAGAACGACACACTCCTCCGGATTGATCTGCTGCACGGCTGATGGCGAATTGTGCAACTAAAGCAGCCGCGCACAGAATTCGCATTTCGCAACCGCTGTACGATCGACGTGCGCCTCGGGCACTGGGAATTTTCATGTTTAACGGTTCAAATAGATGATGGGGGGGAGGGGGAGGAGAGGAGCACTACCAAGCTATTATCGAAAAAGAAGAACAAACGAAGAAAAGAAACAAAGCAAGCGACCACCACTCCAAAGCCAGCCAGCCGGCCGCACGAAAAAGTCAAGGAATCCGGCGAACGTTGCAAAAAAAAAAAGGCACACAAAAAGAGCTCAGCCAACCAACCAAGTGCAGTTTGACGTTTCTCGTTTCTTATTTCACGTTGTTTTGGTTTCGTTTCCTTTTTGTTCTTTGTCTGCGAAAATTACTTTCAAATTTGACCTTCGATCAAACAGGCTGCAGCTCAGCTGCGGACGCCACAGCGTTTCTAAAACCATCGCGCGCACGAGAGAACCGAGCCAAGTGCTGAGTGGTTATTAGCCAGATTGGCTGTTTGGCAGCGCACCGGGTAACCGAACGGAAAGCCAAGAAAACTCGTGTGCCGAGGGAACCGTTCAGAGTTGGCGGCTTGAGGAGAGGTTGCCGCCGTTCGGTTGTTAGATGCCATTGCAACGAGGTAAGGCAGATTAGACGATCGGCCGAAGAGGGGCCTTTGTTGTCGTCTACTTGACTTTCTTGTAAGCAGGATGTAGTAACTTGCCAAGAGGTAAGTTTTATGGCGTCATAAAATTCAGGCCCAGTCCAAGAGTGGCGACCACCTAGGCGGCGATGATCAATTGGATAGCTGACGGGATGGTAAACTGAGAAAAAGAACCTGCAGTCGGTGAATTGAAAGACAAATCCAAAGATCAGCGAGGGTTCATTGAAAAGCGGGAATTTGTTTGAGTTGACGCAACTGCAGGCTATACAAACAGTTAACAGATAAGCAAGCAAATCAAGAGATTGTCAAGGTGAATTATGTGCCAAGAGACAATATTGTGATTGCATTAGCCGGTGGGACAGTCCTTGGCATTTGGGTTTGACTGAGTGTGCGGGCTTTGAGAGATTCTCCTGAAAAGGCACAATTGACTGTGGGATCTTTTTTAAAAGGCATTATGAGTGTGCACACCGCTCTGGTGAGTTGGTGTGTTCGAGTTGAACACGCGCTGTAGTACCGACAATTTGGTGCAGACTTTTTACAAGATGCTTGTTGAGAGTTCCGATTCAAATTTGTGCTCACATTTAGTCAGCTGACGATGGAGTTATGATCAGTCATCGCAAAGAATTGAGCTATGCCATGTCGTTGGCATGACATAGCCCGCCATCTTGACATAATAAGCAACAGCTTTCGATTAATTACTTACTTAACAGTCTGGCGACCCATGGCGTTCCATCGTTGTGGGGTCCTGGGTACGCTGCTTCCAGTCCACACCAAGCTGTCTTACATTCGCGATTACTTGGCTTTTATCCCGGAGGTTCGGTCTCCATTCTCCTTCTCGAACCAGGAGACCCTCTTAGATGTAGCACTGTTGTGCATGCGCTCAATGTGGCCGAGCCAGGGCATTCGACGGGTCTTTTCCTTTCGGACTACATCCACATCTTGGTACAGCTTGCAGAGTTCGCAGTTGTGGTTTCTCCTCCATTCGCCTTCCTCGCAGATGGGACCATATATCGGGTGTAGAATAGTTCTTTCGAAGGCACAAGTCTGAAGTTTTGCTTAGCATCCGGCTTACGGTTCTATATAACAGAGTTGGCAAAATACCAATTAGTCTGTCGGGCACAGCACTGGCTACAGTAAACAAAATTAAACATCGAGGCGAAATCCAAAACAGCAAACTTATATGGAAAAAACACACCGCGTGCTCTGATCTGTCGGAACTTGGGGGGCAAAATCATCAGGATGCAGTCCAAGCTTCCTAAGATGGATCAGGATTATATATCCGGGCATTGCCTTGGCGCTCGACTCGCACATCATCAAGTTCAAGCTTGTGTCGGTCAGAGTTGAGTAGGAGAAACAGAGTAAAACTCTCCTTGATACTCCTGATCTCCTTGCCATACGAATATAGAAGGCAGTGAAATGGCCGACTCCCTGGTAAGGAAACTAGCATCGGAACCATTCACGGTTCATGAATCATTTTGCGCGTTAAGAGTCAATTGAGGGAACTAGAAGGAAGCGGATGGAAATATCCAACTATACTCATGGCAAGTAGCAAGCCAAGAAATTCTTGAGTCAGTATAACCGAAAGAGGTTTGATGCATGGTCAAGATGTACAAGAACAACCCCCGTGTCCTAAAAGGGCGCTGCAGACTCAGGAAGCACCTAAATTTCCTTAGGTATCAGAAAGAGGTCTCTGCAGATTCTGTGGAGAATCTCATGAAATTCCAGAACATGTCCTGGACTTCTGAGAGCCACTAGCCCAGAAAAGACCAAGATATTGGAACCGAAGTCACTAAAACCATCTCTCATTCACAAATTTCTATAGCAAAATGGCTTAGTTATGATACTCCAGAATAGAGCTCTTCCAGCATTGCGCTACAATATAAGTATATAACCCTCAATACAACTCTGGAATTAATTGTATGTGAGGGGAACTCGAAAGAGGGCAAAGTTCTCAAAAGGAGGCACAAAAGATCTAAAGGTCGCGGCAAGAATAAAAATTATAGTAATGGATGAATATTATGCAATGAACCCTTCCTCTTTTGTCTAATACCTTGAATCCAATTAAGGCTGATGTTGTCTAACAAGGAGGCATTCCATCAAGATAATGGCTTAATTCCTCAAATGACGAGAGCAGTCTCTTCCAACGCGCTCCACATACCGTCGAATAGAAACATGTCAAACGAAGAGATTGACATGTATCTAATTCAATTGGATAAGACAATAAAACGAACCATGAACATTACTATACCTCGGTATACAAGGACAAACAAGGAAAACCTGTACCGCAATGCGACAATCGACGCACTTCACCAACGAAAAAGTAGACTCCTGTCAAGATTAAAAGCCTTGTACAGGCGGTTTACTGACAGACGAGACGAGGAAGTTAGGACACTGAAATCGCTCATTAAGAATATTCAAACATTAATTGTCCAGAATTACAGGCTTTCTGTTAATTCGTATTGGAATTACAAGATTCGGGCTGTAAGATCTAACAATCCGAGTATGTTCCCGCAAATTAAAAAATTTTTTCGTAGTAAATATAGCGATCTTCCGTGTCTTAAGCTCCCAAGAACGACGGACAACGAACAAATACTGACTACAGCAGGTATTGATCCAGATGACGCAGTACTCGACGATAACTGCTTTGTGGTCGAATATCCGCAAGAAAAAATGGAGGTACTAGGAGCGGTCTTCCAAGAAGTGTACAAGGTGAATGAGAGCGTTCGACCGAACCACGACTTGGACAACCGCGTAATGGCTAGCAACTCTCAACTTCGAGAAGACATACAACAATGGCGATCTGAGAACACTGGCTTTGTCGTGTTCAATGATGATAACATGGCCGACAATGCCATCGCCGTCGAAGGGTTCATCCCCCGTTCACATCGAAGACAGAGGTCCTAGCGGTCTTCGAATCATTAAAGAAGAAAAAGTCAGTGGGAGTCGACGGGATCTCCATCATTGTGTTAAGACACCTCCCCCTGGAAGTGGTTAATGTGTACACAATCCTGTTTAACAATGCTTTGAATAATGCACATTATCCGGAGCATTATTCAAAGCATTGTATAAGGTTAAGCTTAGCTTAGAGTGCCCGCCATCAATTCGTGTAGCACAGCAATGGTTCGCTCGCTTCCGTTCTGAAAATTTCGAAGTGAAAGATGCACCTCGCTCTGGTCGACCTATCGTTGAAAAAGTCGATGAAATTATTGAAAAGATTGAGCAGGACCGTCACCTAAGCAGCCATGAACTCGCCAAGGAACTAAACACTCATCATCAAAACGGTTTTGAACCATTTAAAAAAGGCTGGCTACAAAAAGAAGCTCGATGTTTGGGTACCACATGTGAAATGTCTGTGAAAAATTTAATGGACCGAAATAACATCTGCGATTCTTTGCTGAAACGAAATGAAATCGAACCATTTCGGAAGCGAATGGTAACAGGGGACGAAAAGTGGATCCAAAACGACAATAATGTGCGAAAAAGATCATGGTGCAAGCGTGGTCGCAAAGCCAGGATTGACGCCTCGAAAGTTTATGCTGAGTGTTTGATGGGACTTGAAAGGAATCATCCACTATGAGCTGCTCCAGCCTGGTCGATCGATTGATTCTACACTTTAGCCTCAACAACTGATGAGATTGAAGCAAGCAATCGAAAAAAACGGCCAGAACTGATCGACAGAAAGGGCTTCGTCTTCCATCAGGACAACGCTAGACCACACACATATTTGATGACTCAGCAAAAACTGGGAGAGCTTGGCCGGGAAGTTTTGATGCATCCACCATATAGCCCTGACCTTGCACCATCGGACTACCATTTGTTTCGGTCAATACAGAACTCCCTTAATGGAGTAAAGTCGGCTTCAAGAGAAGCCTGTGAAAATTACTTCTCCCAGTTTTTCGCCGAGAAGCCACAAAAGTTTTACACTGATGGAATAATGTCTCTAGCTGAAAAATGGCAAAAGGTGGTCGACCAAAATGGCACATATTTCGTTCAATAAAGTTCGTTATAAATATAAAAAAATGAGTTGAAATTTGATTAGAAATACGAAAAGACTTTTCCGACTACCTTATATATTTGCAACGCATCGACATCCTTGACGTCCAGGACGAACTTAGTCCTCCATCTCAAGAATGATCACACGATGAGCTAGTGCCGTGGCTATCATTCAACAAGCATTCATAAATATTCATACTATCGTGGGGTGTCAAGCAAAATCGCCCCATACCCGTTTTGTACGTAGGGACTCGAATAAAATTATAGGTGGCTATCATATACAACAGCCATGGCACCGTGGGAAACATTACTGGCTATAATATATAATAGCAATGGCAGCCAATGTGTTAATATTACACTAGTTGCATAGTTCTTTTAAATCTCTGCATTTTTAAGCAATCTTCAGAATTTCTAACACGTAGGAAAGTCTCGAAGTCGGTACTGAAAATTTGGAAGAATCATTTCTGCAGATTGTTAAATGACGACGATGACACCGGTCCCGCCGTCAGACAGAATGTTCCACTCAATCTGGCCGATGATCGACGGAAATTCCGTACCGCCGACCCAGACTAATTCAAGATATGCAGCTATATCGAGAATGAAGTCGAATTAAGCTGCTGGCGCAGATGGAGGAAGTCTGCGTGTGGAATCTGAGTATCGTTCACACCTTCCACAAAAACTGAGACCCCTTCAACTGGACTGCACTCTCATCGCTTGTAAAATATTCTCTGGCGGTTTGTGTGAGCGCCTGAAACTATGCTTAAATAACTTGAATCGTCCTTATCAGTGCGGTTTGAGGCCGGGAATGTACACAGTCGACAAAATCTTGGGACTACAGCAGATCCTGGGAAAGACGCAAGAAATGCAAATCGACACCCACCACCTCCGTCTAGTTTTGGCATTGCTGCCATTCCCCCGTCAAGTTGTGCAGGACGATGGGAACTCACTCTGCTTCATCTAGGTCCGTAACGAACTCAACTTTGAGGGTTTAGACAAGGCGACGCGCTGGCATATGACATTTTCAACATCATTCTTTAGAAGGTCGGGAAGACATTGGCGTGATTGGTCGAACACAGCGAGTCGTTGGTAATGAAATGAAACCGAGGAGGCCAAAATGGGTTTAGCGATGAATGCGGGCGAAACGAAGTATGTGCTGTCTTCAAGGACACACCACATCGACGACTAGGCCACAACGTAGTAGTTAGTAGTTAAGGACTTCGTCTTCTTCAAATCCCAAGCAAAATAGTACCAATACCACCCAACGGTGGTATAGAGCAGTCTCTCGGAAAATTAAATTGGCTCTTCATAAGATCTTGATCATATCCGTCCTGCTGTGCGGTGCAGAGGCATGGAGAGTTCAAGAGAAAAGTTCTGCGTGCGATCTTTGCTCCTGTTTGCGTTGAAGGCATTGGGAAAAAAAGGATCAACCACGAACTGTATGGATTGTGTAGCGGAATGAATCTAGGACAAAGCAACAGAGGAAGTCCAGGTGAAAGGTGGTACACACAAATTGAGGGGGACCTCAGCCGGCTTGGTGTGCGAAATTGAAGACAGCTGGCGAGAGATCAGTCCACCTCGGATTGCAGCGCCCTGAGAAGAAGGAGAAGGAGGAGGAATATCTTAAGGTCATCAGCATACATGAGGAAATTAGCATGATTGCCGATTCAAAAGAAGTGGACCTTAATGACTTCCCTGTGGCACACCAGATAATTCCATAATAATTCTTGATAGACAAATACCGATTTTTACCATTTGTATCCTATTGGATAGGTTACTTGAAATACAGTTAAGAAGAAGCGAAAGCATCTCAAAGGACCTATATAAAAATATGGTAGAGTACGGTCTGCCACTTGGATCTAACCTAAGCTGGCATGGCAGTGTAATGTGAAGACATTCAATTGTTTCCGACGCATGACAGCTCCTTAATTTTCCGCACGAACACGACCTAGCACGCATATCCTTGCTCGGCAAGTTTTGATTTCGTTCCGCGCGATATGCCTTCCAGCCGATCCATGTATCTTGGCCCTGACTATGCTCAGACGTTATTTTTTCTCCACACCATTTGCGTAGAAAACTCTCTATGACATATACCTTCGCCTTGATCTTGTCCTCACAACATCTCGTTTGATCGTATATAACTGAGGACCCACTAGTCAGCCTTGTGGATCTCCAATGGCTTCACGTCAACTATTCAAATCCAGTATGACTAACACTCCTGCACACTTGACAAAGACCATAATTTGACTGTCTCTAGATAATCCTTCCCTACATTTTGCTCAATCATCTGTGATTGCATTGTATGTGAGAGAAAAGCGAAACTCACTTAACTCCTCATCCTCCTAAGACGTCGTTCGTCATTCTTATCTCATTTTTTCCACTTCACTTAGCCATTGGCTTCCACAATTCGCTTTCGTTTTCGCCTCCTCTCCATCTGATACCCCGTGGCAGTGTTTTTTGTTTTACCCGTCATATCCGCTCAATTGAAAGTTAATCAATGTCATCTGACAGTTTCGCTCCGAGTTACCCACATACGATATGTCAGCTCGTGTGTGCGCGCTGTGCAATGTATCCGCCTGTCCGTCTGCACTGTTAAACTTCACACTCTGACTGTCAGTGCTCCTCAATTATGCAATTCTGGTTGACACATGAGCAGATGGTTCAGGACGTGCAACGCGGGGGCGACACGGCTAAAAAGTCTGCAATTTAATCATTCAATCGGTGACTTACAAGTGTACACCACCGCACAACCACACGTCGTCTGCGAGTTGACATGCTCCTTGTGTTTTGTGTTGGCAGCGAATACAAAAAAAAAGACGGCTTTTGCATGCCAGTGATACTGACTGACTGAATTGTTGCCGGATTTTTTTATTGAGTTTAAGTTTGGGATTCATTCCATGTGGTGGTGATGCGAGTGAGATGAGTTCAGTGAAGGGTAAGGAAAAAGTGTGTGTTTAAGCGAGGGACAGTCAGATCAGGTTGAAGAGATGTGGCGGCTAAATAAGGGGTTTAAATTAAGGTACTCCCATTCGTGGTGCGGATTTGACATGACTGCCATATTTAGGTTTGACATTCTACAATTTGTACCGTTCAGTAATCGCTGGACTGTAAAAACCAGTTCATAAATGCCTGTCTCCCAACTGGCCTTGTCCTTTTGTATACTTGGAATATTGCGCTGTAACCTCACGATGGCCAGAGGAGTACCTATAGAGAAGGTTCCATCAACTGGGAGTTCAGTGGCGGTTTTTGCGAGGTTGCCAGCTTCACAGTTTCCCTTAATGTCTCTATGGCCTAGCACCTAGAACAGGCGATTGTGAAACTGTTCGGATATCTCGTCAAGAGATGCACGGCAGCTTATGACTACTTAAGAGTTCATAGAGAACGATGTCTGTCGGGCTACCTCGCGGGCGGATATCACATTCCAGCTCAGCCAGGACATGGCTCCGCTGATCGCCATTATTTCCGCTTGGAAGACATTGCAGTGATTAGGTGAATGAATGGATTTGTTAAGATTAAGATGTTCAGAGAATACACAACTTCCTACTCCGTCGTCCGTCTTGGATCCGTCTGTGTTGTAATGAATGGCGTTACCAAAGAGTATATTACCGTCATACCAGAGGTCTCTTACCAGAATCAGGGTTTCTAAGTTTTTCTCTGGAAAGTATACGGGTGAGGTGTAATCAAGGTTAATAGAGGTAAATCGCTGTTCTGTTAGGATTTTAGCATGTCCCAATGTGCAATCACGCCGTTGGGGGCATGCATACAATCGGATTGTACAATTGGGTGCTATTTATTTACCCAGAATATCTAGGGGGAAGGGTTAATATAGCTTCAAGTCCATAGGTGGGAGTCGTTGTCAAGACTCCATTTATGCGAATGCCAGCTTGTCTTTGTACCTTTCTTAGAACTTTGAGGTGTGTGCCGACGTTGAGTATGGACCACCATATTGCGGCGCCGTATAAGAGGATGGGTCTGATCACAGCCGTGAAGAGCCAGTGTGTCATGTGAGTTTGAAGACCCCATTTGTGCCCGCCGGCTGTTTTGCTCATATACAAGACCACATTTTCACACTAAGGCAGATCCTGGCAGAGACACAGAGATGCAAATCGACACCCACCACCTTTTCGTTGATTTCATGGCCGCAAATGACAGCGTGCATAGGGACGAGTTATACAACGCCATATCTAGCTTTGACATTCCTGCCAAACTCGTGAAGTTGTGCGGGATGACGATGGAGAATCCTCTCTGCTCCATCAAGGTCGGTAGGATCAAGGAGCTCACCGAGACCTTCAATGTCAAAAATGGTTTTCGACAAGGCGACGAGCTGTCATCACCGTGCAAGACTCACACGCCAACACTAAAGGCACGATCTTCCAGAAGACCGTACAACTGTTAGCATACGCGGATGACATTGACGTGATTGGCAGAACACAGCGAGCCGTCAATGAGATGTTAGCTGGCATTGAGAAGGAAGCGGCTCTAGCGGTGAATGAGGCCAAAACTAAGTTTAAAAAAGCACACACAACATCGACATCTTGGACAGAGCGTCACAATGGGCAGCTATAACTTCGAGATAGTCAATGACTTCCTCTACCTCGGATCCTCGGTAAATAGTACGAACAACATCTGCACCGAGATCAAACGCAGAGTAACTCTTGCTAACCGCTGTTACTATGGGCTTAAGCGGCAATTGAGAAGTGGAGCCATCTCTCGAAGGACCAATACAATACTTTGATCATGTCAGTCCTGCTGTACGGCGCGGAGGCATGGACAATCTCAAGAGCGGATGAGGAAGTCCTTTGTATCTTGGAGAGAAAAGCTCTGCCTGCGATCCTTGGTCATGTTTGCGTCGACGCTTTTTTTTTGCTCTACAGGCGTCTTCGGATCCAACGCCTAAGATGCTAGGCCATGTAGAGCGTATGGACAACTCAGCTGCGGCCCGAAGAGTCTTCGATTCCGAACCCGTAACAGAGGACGCCCGCGTTTAGATGGGGACCTCAACCAACTTGGTCTTCGACACTGGAGACAGTTAGACAGAGAGTGTGCTAGTCAGAGAGGCTTGTTGGTTGAGTCCCAAGTCCACCACGGCCTGTTGCGCCAAATAAAGAAGAAGATAAGGCCGAGATGCTTCCAGTTGAAGGTATATTACGTTATTTGAGAATTGCAAGCTGGTGCCATTTAGAGTGGGAGTGTCGATGTGAGGTATTTTATATTTCCTAGGAAAAAGGACGATTTCGGTTTTCTGTGTGTTTATACTCTGACCGTTTTCAGTCGCCCAGTTATTTATTTGAGTGAGGCCATATTGCACTAAATCTTTCAGTACTCGGAGGTATTTCCCCGACAAGGCTACGGCAATATCACACGCATAGGCGAACGTTTTGCAACCCGTCCCTTCCAGTATAAGTAGGACCTTTTTCACTGCTAGGTTCCAAATAAGAGGGGATACTACTCCCTGAGGTGTACCCCTTCTGGTATAGCTTTCCGAGGAAGCATTACCCAGAGGTGCATTGATTACTCTGCTTGTAAGTTGTCGGTTTCTTAATGCCACTAGTCCCGCTTCTACCTTTAGTTCTGCCGGTGCCTGTGTGATTCTTTCATCTCTATCTAGAAACGCAACCATTCTTTGTAATTAAGTGATTTCTCTATGTTTCGTATGGCCACTTCTGCCCTTGTTGTCGATGTTGCCAATTTTGAGATGTCACGAGTGGAATTGGATCAATCGTTAATCTTAGATGTAGATCTATGAGAATTTCTAGTGATTTTAGTAAAAATGATAATGAGCGGATAGGACTTTGAGGTACGTATGAGAGCTTTTTTCCCCGCTTTAGGTATAAAGACCACCTTGATTTGTTTCCAACTGGTTCGGATGTAACACAAGGATAACACGACATAACCTTACCTAAGGACAATTACGCTCTCCATTGACCGGCCATGGTTTCTTCAACCATATTCCGAACTAAACCGTGCAATTTTTGTTCACGGCGTATCCGTCAATTTTGATAGTAAAATGCTATTCAAATGTGCCGCGAACAGAGAACGCGATCTTTTAGACCAATTTTCAGCATATAAAAAGATGCAAAGAGATGCAGATTGAATTATCACATTTTTATCGACTAAAATATCAATAAAGACCTTATTCGTGGCTTTAAATTGTTCTCTCCACGAATTAATTATTCTACTGTCAAGCTGAGTTCGCAATACCCAAAGAGGTGAACGCGATCCACAAATTCACGACCAACAAATTCGCAATGAAGTGTGTGTTTGCTCAATTTGTACCCATTTCTCTCGGCGACTGGGAAAACTCCATATGAATGACGTGTCCGAGTTTGCAAAGTTCGCGATTCGTAGTGACCTCACATGAATGGCCTTTAAGACGCTGCCAGAGGATCTAAGTGGGCCACAACTGCTGCAGTGGTGGCAATCACTCTAACCTAACCTAAGAGATTGCCATTTAATCGACATTGTGGTTCGCCGCTGAAGACATAGCACACGGAAGCATGATTCGTGGAGTAAACTAGCACTTTGAAGCAGCTCTTTAGAAAATGACAAAGCACACTAACAAGTCTCAGTAGTCAGAATTGCTGATCACTGCGTATAGTGCTGCACCGATAAACATTAACCAGTTTGGTGTTGATGACTGGAACCGTCAACGATGGAAGGCAGCCATCGCTCAAACTCAGGCACTCCATGGGGTCCAGGCCTGACAGGTAAGTATTTATGGATATATGTACCACATTACCGACATGACATGGGGGTTAAGATCACACTCTGGCTCACTGCAAGCAGACTACGTGAGACCTCTCCCAATCTGTGGAACTCTGTATATCTTGGTCAACACTCCACTCTACACGCACTCGCACCACCATCACCGCCGCCAAACCCACAGAAGCGATGAGTGTGTATTTCATTAAAAAATCACTTGCGCTCAATCTTGAGCAGCAACAAATCATTAACATCCCTTCGCCAGCGCAACCCCCATTGAGACCCTGGATGAATGATGTTTTTGCCCAGACCTCAGGCTGAGGTCATAAACGAACAAGTCCCCCATTGTCAGCTGGAAATTGTAAGGAACGCATAATGGCACTTTTAAAAAAATTAAATTGCATACCTAAGACTCATGCGGGCCGGAAACAGGCGAACTGCCTTTCATGCATCCACTCGTCCTAACCCAGAAATAAGGGTGAACTTCCTCCATATTCATGAGGTTGCCCTTTAACATCGAGAGCCAGAACCACTGCAACAACAGTATCTCCTTGAAGCATAAGCGGCGTGGCGCGGCGGGGCACGTAGCACTAGGGGCGAATTCCAGAACCAAGTCTACGATTAATTTGACTGGATAATTTTTTAAGAACCCAATAAGAAACCTCCGGCGAACTGAACTCAACTCCCCGCCCGGCCGAGCAGACAATAGGCTCGATACGCTCGAACAAGTCGCAGAGAGAAAATCTCCCTTTCAATTTCAATTTGAAATCAAATTGAATTCCCGCAGCCCCCATGGGCGGCTGGGAGGGGCGTCTGCTCGCCCGTATGACTTGTAACAAAATACAATAATTCACTGTTAGGAAATTTCGCAATTCACCGCTCAAGCACCGGAAGAAAGGTGCATTGCGAAAAATTGCTTATTCCTTTTCGCCCGTGTTGTTGTTAATTTAAGTCTGACTCGTGATGGTGGTTACTTTGCCACCCCTCGATGGGGTGGGTCCACACGAATGACATTTGTTGTCGTTCAGTCAATTGAGTTGGCAAATTTTCTATTTCATCATTGACGTGAAGCACTCGATTAATCACTCGACGAAAAGACTAAATTGCTCGAGTGCCCGCCCTTGGCACATGTGAAGTAGTCGCAACTGACAACGACCCAGCGGCGGCGGGCGGCGTCACGATGGAATACATCTCCCCAAACGGGGATTTACTGAAGGATATTGGATTTGCGATGGCAACATGTGCGCCGTTGATGCACGTCGTGATCGATCTTCACACAAATGAGCAACTGAAGGGCATCATCTCGGGGATGGGATAAGCATTACGATGGTAAATGAATGTTTGAGTGCTTCGTTCAATTCAGGCATATGTTCAGTCAGATTTCCAGGGATGTGGTCCCCTGGGAAACACGGCTGATTCCAGATTGACGTGCATGAAAACCACTTAAGCGAATCCCAGCAGGTTTTGGATTATGAACCTGGGTGTCTTTCGTTGTCATTTTACAATGACTACATTAGGGCCCTATCCGAAGATTAAAAAAACACGATTTTTTTTAAATGGTTTAGCCGAACATTAGGTTCATCTGGATGTCCGAATAAATGGCTGGCACCAAAGTGCACTCGGTTGTTAAAGGACACCTAATGTGGGGCCGTGTAATTGGACAATCTATCAAGGCCGTCTGCGTTCTCGAGGACCACGACCCAGCTCCAGGCTCTTCGTTGGGCGCCAAAATTCCCTTGTGGCTCTCACTAAATGCCATTGGACTTCAAATTCTGACACTAAATGCCATTGGACTTCAGTTCTGTAACTGGCAGTAACGGCTTCCGGCTAAGAACTCTAATCTCAGGCAAATCGTGGAAAAGACCTTATGAGCTTCAAATTGATACTCACCATCCCCATTATCGAAACCAATGCATTTGCGTAAATTACGAATCATTAAGAAGATTATCAACGACGCCATATGGGTTACCACAAGGTTCATCTCGTTGACCTAATTTGTTTACGTCAATCCTGAAACACATATTCTGTCATCCTTTTCGAGGACCACGACCCAGCTACAGGCTCCTCGTTGGGCGCCAAAATTCCCTTGTGGCTCTCACTAAATGCCATTTGAAATCCAACTTTGCAGCGGCTTTCGGCTCAGAACTCGAACCTCAGAGAGACCTTGCGGTTATCAAATTGATACGCTCCATCCTCTTTATCAAAACCAATGCAATAGCTTTAGTTGCACCGCTCCAATACATAAAAGGCCCACCGTACAGGTTGATTCAAGGACCTCCGATTTGGACAATCAAACGCGCCGCCGTCGGCGTAGCAGTCCACACACTAACCCACTACGCCACCGCGACCCACAATGCATAGAGATAAGATAAAACAAAAATTTGTGTGAATTCTTTCAGTTCGAAAAAGCGGTCTAAATTCCTCTGTACCACAATGTTAGACCGTACCTGTGAGGTAGGGGTTTCCAAAGATGAACAGCATAAATGACAAAGTGCCAAAACATGAACAAATCTTCGAAGATTCAAAGCACACCGTGCAGCCGCATGGATTGGTTTCAACTTTTGGGAAGAGGAATAATCACAGTCAACGAAAAAGTCAGAGCCTTATGTCGAGATTGGCACTATGAGTGCTCCGGCAAGATTTAATCTTACGTTGATAGGGAGAATATATATACTTTTTTTCAGTTCTTGCCAGGAATGAGGGTTAGAATGGAATTTACAATGGGGCAACACCAATGGTAGTTCACTGATAAACATTGATGATGACAACGGACCAAAAATGAAACCCTGAGGAACACCACAAAAAGATGAGACTATTGAATTATCGGATAAAAGCGTGGACTAGGTAGAGTAGGATACAGAAGAATGGGAGAAATGGAGTATCGTCCGAACATTCAATCAGTAGTTGATGAGTTTTTGTGGTCATCCATGATACAAATAGAGGCTGAGCAACAGAAGAGCGAAGATTAGGCTGTCTAGAGTTCCCTTCTGAGGGACAAGTGGAAGAACAGTGATGATAAACGTGATCGCGTTCCTAAATCAAGCAGTTGGGATCCTGTCAAGAACACTGCACCGTTCAGACGTGCGGACGTGAGCTCCTTGCAGACAAGTTGAGGACCAGATGTAAAAAGAGACAATGCAAACCAGTCGGGACTGGAATTTGACGCTATCGAGAACAGGGCTCAATCGCCCAATCGTCGAGAATCGAGAAGACTAGCACACTTCAGCGATCAATTCGAGTTGCGGACAAGCTACCACAAAACTGAACTAATGCAACATCCGTCGCGCAGTTCTGATCATCAATATTGTGACTTCATGACTCACTCGCCAGTGGGCAGTTTCATTTCCGGTGCAAAGAGGAACCAATTATCGCAGCCATTTGAACGCACAAAGGCCAAATTAAGGATAGTCAATAGCCAGAGTTTCTGAACAACCTAACCCAACTCCCACAGTCTCAGTTCAATCGGAGGTGATTACGCGAAGGAGTGATTCATTGCAATTTTGGATTAAGACCCAGTCTGCCCGATGGCCTTCGAAAACGACAAGCCTAAAACGCAAAGCGAAACTGACAAACCTCCCACAAGTACAAAATATGGGTGGAAGCAATATTTTGGCCCGTGAGCACACGACGACGCACGAAGTGAATGGAACGGATTGTCGTCATATCCACAAGCGCTTCGTAATTAATTCACAATTCACCTCTGGCCATTTTCACATCCACGCCACTTCACCTTTCATCTCGAGATTCAGACACAACCCAGAGGAGCCCCAGTGGTGAGGCAAAAATACATTCCACGGTGCACGAACGGCAAACGAGCTGCCCTCCTCCGATCGCCGTTAGAGGGAGAATTATTGCATGACAATCTGCACTCGCACGAAGACTGGGGTATCCGCACTCCCTCTGCACGCCTGTGTTATGCAATTTATCTCGCGTCGCTGTACCTCTTCTTCTTCCTCCAGTCGGCCGCCAGCGAAACACTCTAAAGAGTGAGAACTGAGCCAAATGCTCATGCAACCAGTTGTCTGCCGTGTAGGATGCATAACTAAGGTGCGCTCCAACACCAGCCGCACCATCACCAAAACTCGTTCGTACAGAAAAAATCAGTCGACTCACACGTATCCCCGTCGTTGGAAGTTGCTTAATTCGCCGTGTTTTCAGCCGTAGTCGAAGCAGTTTTTCCTCCTCATTGACCTGGGCAAGCAAAAAACAATTAAGAGGCACCAACCCACCGCCCCGCCGACATCGACTGGGGCGCAGTCATTAGGAAATGGCACAGAAAAACCTTGAATAACCGAAAGGCGCTACATGTGCATAGTTTCTCCGTGCAGTGGATACCGCAATGGCATGAAGGAGACTATGAATAAAATTCGAACGATGGAAGGGGGTGCACAGCCGGACCGTGCTGCGGAGCCTGAAACCATTGAAATTTTTGAGAATGGAATCCAGATGTGTGGCCAGGGGAGCGATGCCAATAATCCGATTGCCGCCGCTACACGGGCAAGAAGGGAGTCTCAGTGGATTGCGAATGCTCGTAAGTGCTTGTTTTTTTTTTTTTTGATTGCAATAGATACGAACGAATATTCGACGGTGGACTTATGGAAAAGTGCGTTTGTTAGGCTACAGCCAATTTAAGGATATCAGATCGAGAGGTTACGCTGTACGGACTTTCAAATTCCACGCTCACACGGGACGGTGTATCCAATCAGAATTCGACGGAAACAAACGGAACAGCTCAGTGTATGTGTTATGTCACTGCTAGATCTTTGTCACAGCTGCAAATTCTTGCGGTGGTACTTAGGAGGTGATTGCGAAATATGGTATGCTACAGGGTTCCTTTCTTTGACCTCATCTTTTTGCGCAAATTACGAATCATTACGAAGACTATCAACGACGCCATATGGGTTACCACAAGTTTCATCTCGTTGACCTAATTTGTTAAAGTCAATCCTGAAACACATATTCTTTCAGAAAACAACAACAATCCCGACATCCTTCAGATAATCAAATTTGCTTATACCGTGTCTGGAATGTCTGGTCGGCAAGGTCGGATAGAAAAGAGCATTCATCTCCGATGATGACATCCCTGGTCAATCATATCTTAAGCCGAACTGTTACCGGAGACTGCATATGTTTAATTTCAGATTTGTCACTTTCCAATAAAGGTCGTTGAAAACATACTCAAAAAATAATGATTTCGCAGAAGGCGCAGACGACAATCTATGGCGACTTTGGGTCTGTTGACATGTCTCAGAACATCTTGTTTGTCACACAGTCACTTTGACAGCTCCTTTTTTCATGTGTCAGCCTGTCAAACGTCATTTGAGACAACAACACTTGTCAATGTCGCTTTATTTGCAAATCCCATCATGTCGAAGAACTAACAAAAAAATGAGAGAAAAAAAAAGATTTCATTGCATTGCAACGAAGAAGAACGGAGGAAGACAAGGAAGGAAACAAGAACGAGCTGCCATGTTGGGATACAAAGCACGCGCGTTTAGCGGCACCGAAGTGTGGACGATGTTCGGGTGAGGTCAACGACTGCGTGGTAGCCGTGATGTTGGAGCTAATGCTCCCGCAAATGGGGACGTATGACTGCCACTGAAGATGCACTTATATTTTCCTTTTGTGTGGAGCCATCGGGAATCCACATGTGTGCACGGGAATGGAGTGAGTTCGTTCCTTAAACATGGTTCCTTTGGTCACGTCGGAGAACAGAGTGAGTCCAGGAGAAAATGTCGACTTCCTTCCTCCAGTTCACACACACCACCCACCAGTGCTGACTAATATTGCGCACGACTCCTAACCGCTCCATGACAAAGCCTCGCAAGGATGTTTGAAAAACACGTCAACGCGCTTCTCCATAGACAGACATCCACTTAAGTTGCTTTCTTTGCGAGAAAGCTTTGAAATTGAAAGTCAAAGCCAACCCCACCGGCCACAAAGTCTCTGCCAACGGAAGTGAATTCATGTTTCGGACGTTGTAAGACTCTCCTGGCTGTCTCCTCTTGTCTCATTCATCCTTCTTCAGGCGCTCCGTCTCTATGCGCCCACCCCTCGATCGATGGAGCGCTAATCTCTAACCTCAATCAACTGAACTGACGGCAGACCCATTTCTTGCAGCTATCTAGACACACACACAAACAACTGCGAGCGCAAATCCACCGGATACAAGACCAATTTAAAATTTCCCTTGGGAACTATTTTTCAAACCTCTTCTTTTTTTGTTCGTTTTCACCTTTTTGCGTTATCAGTCCGGTATCCCTACTCAACGGTATCTATGCACCGCAGAACACGGCACATAACCAAGAGTGGACAGAAACGGTTGAGCGCCTGCAGTGGCTGTAAGCCAAAGCGCGACGGCATAGGCGAACGTTAGCGTAGACCCACTCGTTGCTGCTAATTAATTCCCTCGAGTAAATTAAATAACTTTTAATTGAAAGACACAAACAAACACTCTCGCACGGAGATTTGCACCTAACCTCAACGACCGACGACGAGGCCCACAAGTGACGGTGACGGTGACGCCGTTTTGTGTGTGATTTTTTTTTTTTTTTTTGCACTCGGTTACCATGTACATACGCTTGCATGGGCACACACGTGCACACACACACTCAACCCCTCGGCCACGCAGCAAGAGGGGAGCCGCCGAGAATTATGGATCCTTGCCGGCGAGTAATTAAACTCATTTTTGAATTTGAATTGCTCGCCGAAGGACTTGTTGACAGGACACACTTACCAAATGTCACGATGAGTGTGTTCGCAGGCGTTTATTGCGGCGGAAATGAAGTATTTCCGGTTCAGAGAGTGTGTGTGCGAAAAGTGGCATTACTTTGATATTCCAAACGAGCAAAGGTAGCAATTTGCATTTTGATAGTCGTGGGCGGAGTGTGCTGGCATCGTGGAGCGGACGTCCTTTCTGCGAAGCCTAATCACGTATGGCAGTAGGTGGGGTAGCATATTTTTTTTGTTGTCTTGTTGTCTGCTTTCAGCTTTGTTGGTGCATGTTGTTGGCTTGCGTTTTTGATTAGGTTTCGCACGGGGGTTTGACTGCGTTGCAATTGCAGCGGAAGAGGGGCGGAGGAAGCTGCCGCGATTTAATTGAAAATTTAAATTAATTGGGTTAGGGAAGTTGGAAGTTGGAAGCGATTGTGACAAATTACAGGGCGGAGGAGTGCTCAGGAGCTCAGTGCAGAGCAGAGAACATGGGAGGCAACTTTGGCAAGAGAGGATCGTGTGGGCTCTTAATCAGAGAATTCCTACTCGATCCGGAATGGGAAAGTGCCATGTTGAAGAGAAACCAGATCAATTGAGCGTTGAGGGTGTTGAAAAGCACACTGATGCTTCCTAGGGTCAATAAGTACTTATCCGTCCCTTGATGTTGAAATCCCCTTCCTGATCTGTTTCCCAACAAGGAGACCACAAATGAGGGCAGCAACAATTCGACCATCCCCTCCAATGGCTAAAAACAATTCGGCACAGGGGTGGAGCAGTCTCACCAGTCGATAGGCCAGAGGTCGTCAGAACTCTGGCAAAGGTCAATAAAACCCACCACCATTACGCTGCCAGGCAATGTCCAAGCGCGAGCCCCGAAGGTGAAGCTGGGGACCAGCAAAATTCGGAGCAGACTGCAGCCGCCAGCAATCCGGAAGCTTCCTCTGACACGTCTACAGCCAGACGTCCCCGGGGGACTTCGGCACTGGACGGTGTTAACAAAAATAATTACAAATTGGACAAGCCGAAAGCGACTACCCTTTCCCATTCCTGGATTTGAAAAAATCCTTTCGGTGCTATTTCCGAACAAGGGAGGAGTGGAACACAAATGAGTTCCACAAAAATTCGACCATCCATGTCGAAATGGGCCGCCGTGGGGTAGTGGGTTAGTGCGTTGACTCCTACTCAAAGGGTGCCAGGTTCGGTACCTAAACTTACCACCTCTCATAACTCACGGCTCCACCTCCCTTGAGTCACTCAAAATGCTCAAAGACAGGTATTAGTCTAGAAAAGGCTTCTCAAAGTTGGCGGTTCTTAGTCGGCATAAAACTGTAGGCCCTTCCATTCGTGAGAGAAGAATACCACGCACGACAGTTTTGGTTGCTGAAAAACTAGGTCCTGGCCCTCTATAGCGCCACCCATCTTTAATCACCTGTGAGATAAGACGGATCCTCTGGCCCAGGTTAAACAGTGCAAGAATCGACAAACTCCTACAATGCAACAAAATGAGCAACTTTTTGGATGGTAGCTAACCGGCCATAATCATCTAAAGTACCTACTAGCTAACGACTTTGTATGGAGAGGCTGCGGCGACGAAGACTAACTATGCCAGTTGGGTCATAGAAGATTCTTCCAAGCCATCCAGGATCTACTAAATATCCCACTAAATCTGTCTTAAGATTTATAAGGATATCAGGGCGACTGAACAACACATCAACATGACGAGTTCGAAGCAGGATTTAGGAAGTTGCTTTCCCCTAAAAAGCACATGGATACAATGAGTTCAGCACGGCCTAAGTGAGACATGGCTTAACCTAGAGTCGACTCTTACTAATCATGTCATCCTTCTTCTTAACATTTCCAATTTCTGGATTGATCTACACAAGAAATGCAAATCGACACCGATCACCATTTCGTCGATTTCAAGGCCGCATATGACAGCGTGCATAGGGACGAGCTATACAACGCCATGTCTAGTTCTGACATTCCTGCCAAGCTCGCCAGGTACTGCGGGATGACGATGGAGAATTCTCGCTGCTCCATCAAGGTTGGTTATGAACTCACCGAGACCTTCAATGTCAAAAATGGTTTTAGACAAGGCGACGCGCTGTCATGTGACTTCTTTAACATCATCCTGGAAAAGACCGTGCAAGACTCACACGCCAACCCAAGAGGCATGATCTTCCAGACGTCCATACAACTGTTAGCATACGCGGATGACATTGACGTGATTAGCAGAACACAACGAGCCGTCAATGAGGTGTTTGCTGGCATTGAGGCGAAAGCGGCTAAAATGGGTCTAGCTGTGAATGAGGCCAAAACGAAGTTTAAAAAAGCACACACAACAGAGCATCACAATAGGCAGCTATAACTTCGAGGTAGTCAATGACTTCGTCTACCGCGGCTCCGCGGTAAATAGTACGAACAACATCAGTACCGAGATCAAACGTAAAGTAACTCTTGCCAACCGCTGTTTCTATGGGCTCAAGAGGCAATTTAGAAGTAGAGCCATCTCTCGAAGGACCAAGCTGACTTTACACAAGACTTTGATCATGTCAGTCCTGCTGTACGGCGCGGAGGCATGGACAATCTCAAGAGCGGATGAGGAAGGCATTTGTATCTTGGAGAGAAAAGTTCTGCATGCGATCGTTGCTCCTGTTTGCGTTGACGGTTTCTGGAGGAGAAGATTCAACCACGAACTGTACAGGCTGTACAGCGACATGAGTCTAGTCTGGCGTCTTCGGATCCAACGCCTAAGATGGCTAGGCCATGTAGACCGTATGGACAACTCCGCTCCGGCCCGAAGAGTATTCGACTACGAACCCATGGGAGAAGGCAACACAGGACGTCAGCGTTAAAGATGGGGCACCCAGGTGGAGAAGGACCTCAACCAACTTGGCGTGCGACACTGCTAACCAGAAACCGTGCTAGTTATTTTATGTTAGGTAGAGGGGCTGCTAATGAATTCACCAGCACACTTAGACCATGTTGGTGCATTGTGATACCCACAGTCAGACTGCTACCACTGATTGACCACTCCAGTGATAGCGCCGTTGATTTGATCCCAACGGAAAATGGTGACTGGACCAGATTTGAAAGCCAGATAGAAGCGTATTAACTTTGCTTTCACTGGGATTCGAACCGGGAACCCCGCTAACCAGAGGCAGACACTTAACCAACTGCGCCATCCACTCTTTGTCCGTGCTGGTTGGAGAGACTTGTTGGTTGAGGCCCAGGTCCACCCCAGCCTGTAGCGCCAAATAAAGAAGAAGAAGAGGGTACAATTGGGCTTGTGTCCGCCATAAGAAAAATTAAGAAAACAGAACATATCAAATATAACTCCAGCTGTCGCCGAAAAGGACTAGGTGTTAGGTCATATAGTCGCCTCTAAAAATTTTTAGCAAATCGGCCCTCTCTTATCCAAAAAAGTGACCTAGACTGCGGTCGAGGTGTTGTCAACGCTCAAGATAGCACAGGTGGTTCTTAAATCTCTAGATGCCTCTTCTCTTAACCATTGGCCGAGTATATAAGCATCCAATATATGCGCGTGCCACACATTGCTAAGCTGACGAATTCAGTAGAAAGCTCGCCAGTGAAATGCTTTATTTCACTTAAACCAACTTAGTCCAAGTCAGCTAGAGTGCCCCTCCACCAACTTTGACTCTCAAGTTCGTCCAGACTGCAGCGTCCTGCCAAGAAGAACACAAAATGTTCCTCGTCGCACAAGCACGTCCCTTCATTCCCGATTGACTTTGTGTCTCAAGAACATTGAATATGCCATGGCATGTCCGAACAGTTTAGCAGTTGCAATTCCACGGCCGACCCCTTACCACTTGTTGCACGATTAAAACGAATGATAAAACTTCAAACTAATTTCACTTAACATCTGTGGGACGCAAACACATATCTAGCACCTCATTTCGTTTTGCATTACTTGAGATTACCGTGCAAAGCAAACACCTTCTTATCGACTTATCCCCGCCTGAGTGCCTAGTTCGCAGGGATCCACCACCGAGACGGCCAACACCCGATAGACATGTAAAGTATCTCTAATTGAAAATTTACCCATCTCGCTATTTACAAACCGAGTGAAAGGGATCCATCAGCGCAGCCAACAGCAGCTGTGCTAAGTAGTGTCCTGTGCGGTCCCTTTGAATTGAATACCCGCCGAAGGTGTGAGATTACCTCGGCTTAGCTTGGCTCTTCGACTTCGATTCTTACCTGAAATGGGAGGAAAAGAAAACATGAATTAAAGACATTGTTAGACGCCAGAGTTTAGGGTGGATAAATAACAACAATTACGGCAGAGTTTGTTTACGCAGGACATTACATTGTGAGTGAGTGAGCGAGTGAGTGGGAATATGTATCCAATTGTCTGGGCCAGGTCGAGGGCAAATTACTGTCTCTGAACTGGCACTCCATGTGGGCACGAATGAGGACGAAAGAAACAGGGCGCTGTCGGGTATGACTGGCTGAAAAGAAAACCGCTGATAATACTCAACGCAGCGGGCACCCATAATTGCGTCGGTCGCTTGTTGACTCGGTGTGCATGTGTGCGGCTCACCTTAGTGCTGCACGGCTCATCTCAATCTTTGTTTCGCTATTTTATTTATCATCTATTATGACTGGAAATGCTTGTTCTGTTGGTTCAGAAACCGCAGGAGATGGTAAATGAATTCTTGAACTTCTGCCGCCTCCCCGTGCGCCTTGGCTGCGTGGCATAGACGAGTCATGTGCAGCACTTGTTTCGTCAGATAATGGTGTTAACCACAACCGCAACAATACAACGTGTTTTTCTTTTTTTTGCGCTGAAAATTGTGAGTGTACCTGCACAATGCGTAGCTTTCAGTATGTGGGAAAAAATGCAACCAGCTGATATCTACAGCGACTGACTTGGGGTGATCAGTGGACTTATTTTGCTGCAATGGAGGGTTGCTTCAGTTTCTTTCTTCTCTTCGATGATGATGGTGTGTCTTATCATTCGGAGAGATTTTTTAGATTTTAGATTTCCGAAGCTACCACTGAATTAGAGGCATACTGAATAACTAGACCCGATTAAGACTTTTCTCTGGACGGGAGATGCGAATCAAATTCAAATGTTGACCCCATGGACCATGGCCTCATGGGGATAAGAATATGACTCGCTAGATGGATTTGAAAGATTGGAATTCAGTTAAATTAATATGTCTGAGAACGTGAATAATTCAAAAGTGATTTGAGATATAGTCACTCACAAAAGTAAACAGACACCATAAATGGACTCAAAAACAAAACAAACTAACTAAAAATAAATACATGTTCGGATATCTCTAAGCTATAGCCACAGCGGTCATAAACCAGAAATCTGGAGAAAATGTACCTCACCAACAAAGGGCCCATTTAAGCTTAGCTTGGAAACGCTTTTGACGCCGGTTACTCTTAACAGGGTTCATGTTACCCTAACCATCCATTTAATAAGTGATGCTAACTAATTTGACCGCGGCAGATGCTGACATAAGTCCGCGTATTATGTCAGATCGCTCTACAGCTATAAGATAGTCATATATATTTTCTTTTTTTAAATACAGTGTAAATTCCATTATTGCAACTAATGAAAACATGACCTGTGGCAAAAATCTAAAAGGTGCAATAAACAACGAACAGATATTTAAAACCCTTTAAAATAACTTACTATTTAATGTATAAATAAAATATTCTGAATACATATTTTATACAGATTTAAATTTAAGAAAATAATTGAAAAAGTTTGTTTAGATTTTCTTTGCAGAAGATCGCTTGGCAACGACTTTATCCCGCATAATTTGCAGTTGCATAATTTCTTCAATGGTTAGGTCATTTCGTTCTGTCCACTGCAAGCATGTGGTAAAGCATTTTATTACGTCTCGTCAGATATCTCATCACCCCCAAAGTACTCGTTTGGAAACAATTGGTTAAGCATTGATGTAGTGTCAGATCTTTCTGACAAAATGTGATTCCGAATCAAATGCCAATGAAAACAGTCTGCTCCCTCCCTGAGATCAGGAGTTCATTTAGCGATTGCAGTCGCCTTTAACTCCCACTAACCCATGCCCTTGCCCAAGAAACAGATGACATGTTTCTAAAGTATGCTTTTCAGTGCTCCTACATAGTTATGAGAGGAAACAAGATGACTCAAAAAACCTTCTTTTTTGCATTTTGGTTGAAGAATGGGTGTGCAATTAGGAGGAAAACACATATGAATAGGCCCATATACAGTTGCATTAAATGAAATACCAAATTCACACTCAGTACAAATAATAAGGACGCACATGTCGTCGACAGTTCTCTCTTGATGTATATATTTTCAGTCGTAAAATTCACAGTTGTGAAAATCGATAATTTTTTTCGATTTGTTGCAAAAATCGAACACATGTATGTATATCCATTACATTGGTTGCAACAATCGAGTCCATACGGTAATGACATATATAAAATATAATATTTATAATCGGTTGAATTTAATTTTTTTTTTGAGAACCTAGACAAGTTTTTAGGGGGTTGTGCGTGAGGTTAACTCCCTCACTACGTAAAAATATAATGGTTCAGAGACAACCAACTGCCTCGGATACTGCCCAGCAAACGTTACAAGGACAACGATTTTCGGTTCTGCACGTGGAATGTTAGGTCCCTTAACAGACCACGTGCAGCCGAAGAACTCGCGGAATGGGCCGAAATGCCCGGCGGTGGAATGGGCCGGGCAAGAAGAGGATGAGAAACTGCGACATCTACTACGGTGATTGCAACAGGGAGTGCCGCTTATTTGGATGTGGATTTGTTGTTCGAGGCAGACTTAGGCAAAAAGTCTTAAGCTTTGTCTGTAAAAGCGAACGCCTCATAACAATCCGCATCAAGGCTAAATTCGGGAACATCAGCCTGATTTGTGCCCACGGCCCGACAGAGGACAAAGATGCCATATGCAAGGGTGACTTCTCTGATCTCCTAGAAAGGACTTACGATCAGTGCCCCAGCTTCGGCACCAAGATCGTTCTAGGAGATTTCAATGCAAAGCTGGGTAAGGAAGACATCTTTGCCAAAGTCATCGGGAAACACAGCCTGCACGACACCACATCCGATAACGGACTCAGGTTGGTGGACTTTGTCACGGGACGTAATCTCTATGTAGCTAGCACGCGGTTCCCACACCTCAACATCCATAAAGGGACCTGGCGGTCCCCTGATCAATCAACCGTCAACCAGATTGATCAGGTTGCGATCGACGTCAGACACTTCTCCAGCTTTCTTGATGTCCGAACGTTCCGAGGGGCCAACATAGACTCGGACCATTTCGTTGTTGTAGACAAGGTAAGAACTCGGATATCAAGGATCTTTGCCGATCGAGTCTCCCAGAATCTCTCTCTAAGTTCGTTGCCCCCTGCGCAAACAATCGAAGAAGATTGGAGGCGTTGTCAAGAAGCCATCAAAGATGCTGCCCATGGTTTGACAACGAGTATGGGCTGGCACATGCAGCGAAGCTGAAAGCCTACAAAGCAACGCTGCAACGAACAACGAGAGCAGTTCGTGAACACACACTACGAACAGAGACGAAGGGACAAGACCCGGCTTCTCAGGAGAGAGAAGAAAGAGCACGAGAAGCGCGCGATCGAGGAGATGGAGAGGTGCTACGGTCGGAACGATGTCCGAAAGTTTCACCAGAGGGTGAAAAAGTTATCCAGTGGATATAAGGTTCGGACAGAAGCCTGCCGGGACGAGAATGGACAACTAGTAGTAGAGTCGCAGTCGATACTGAGAGTTTGGAAGAATAACTTCTACAGACTGCTAAATGGCGATGATGACACTAATACCGCTGTAAGGCAGAATGTTCCACTCAATATGGACGATGATCAACGAGAATTCCGTCCCCCCGACTTAGACGAGGTCAAGATAGCAATATCAAGACTGAAGTCTAACAAAGCTGCCGGTGCGGACGGACTGTCTGCTGAAATCCTTAAGGCAGCTGGAGATGATCTGGTTGGGCGTATGCACCAGCTCATCTGTAAGATATAGTCGGAGGAGAGCATGCCCGATGAGTGGAATCTCAGTATCGTTTGTCCGATCCATAAGAAAGGAGACCCCTTTGACTGCGCCAACTATAGAGGGATAAGTCTCCTGAACATCGCTTACAAGATCTTCTCTGCCGTTTTGTGTACTCGCCTGAAGCCGTTTATAAATAACCTGATAGATCCTTATCAGTGTGGTTTCAGGCCAGGGAAGTCCACCATAGACCAGATTTTCACACTACGGCCGCATATGACAGACTGCATAGGGACGAGCTAAACAGCGTGTCTAGCTTTGACATTCCTGCCAAACTCGTCAGGTTGTGCAGGATGACGATGGAGAATTCCCGCTGCTCTATCAAGGTCGGTAAGGAGCTCACCGAGACCTTCAATGTCAAAAAGGGTTTTAGACAAGGCGACGCGCTGTCATGTGACTTCTTTAACATCATCCTGGAAAAGACCGTGCAAGACTCACACGCCAACACTAAAGGCACGATCTTCCAGAAGTCCATACAACTGCTAGCTTACGCGGATGACATTGACGTGATTGGCAGAACACAGCGAGCCGTCAATGAGGCGTTTGCTGGCATTGAGGCGGTAGCGGCTAAAATAGGTCTAGCGGTGAATGAGGGCAAAATGAAGTACTACACACAACATCGATATCTTGGACAGAGCGTCACAATGGGCAGCTATAACTTCGAGATAGTCAAGGTCTTCGTCTACTACGAACTACATCACTACCGAGATCAAACGCAGAGCAACTCTTGCCAACTGCTGTTTCTATGGGTTCAAGGGGCAATTGAGTAGTAGAGCCATCTCCCGAAGGACCAAGCTGACTTTATACAAGACCTTGATCATCCCAGTCCTGCTGTACGGCGCGGAGGCATGGACAATCTCAAAAGCGGATGAGGAAGTCCTTGGTATTTTCGAGAGAAAAGCTCTGCGTACGATTTTTGGTCCTGTTTGCGTTGACGGTTTCTGGAGGAGAAGATTCAACCACGAACTGTACGGGCTGTACAGCGACATGAGTCTAGTCAGGCGTCTTTGGATCCAACGCCTAAGATGGCTAGGCCACGTAGAGCGTATGGACAACTCAGCTCCGGCCCGGAGAGTCTTCGACTCCGAACCAGTGGGACAACGCAACAGAGGACGCCCTCATTTAAGGTGGCGAACCCAGGTGGAGAAGGACCTCAACCAACTTGGTGTGCGATACTGGAGACAGCTAGCCAGAGACCGTGCTAGCTGGAGAGGCTTGTTGGTTGAGGCCCAGAAGAAGAGGAAGACAAGTTTATAGTGTGCACATACTTTCGTGAGTGTATGTAGATCATTCGATTAGGGATTGTGGAAAACTGTGTGTATTCTAAATATAATCTGGTCCCTTTAATTTTCCCTACAAACTATTCTGTCGTGTCTACCTCTGCAAAAGGCTTATAAGAATATTCACTGTTGCCTGGAACCTGAGACAGGCTATGGGTTCGAGGACTCTTGGGACTGGAGTGTTGACCATGTGGCGTTGATCGCGTAGACCATTAGATTCATGTCGCTATACAGCCCGCGCAATTCGTGGTTGAATCATCTTCTCCAAATACCAGGACGAATATTTTCTCTGAAAAATACCAAGAGCTCCTTTATTTGCTCTAGAATATCTAGCTTCATGCTTCTGCGCAATAGAGAATGACAGGCATGATTAAGGTGTTAAGTAATTTCAGCTTAGTCCTTCGAGATCTAAAAAAAAGGGGATCCTATATCTTCCAACAACTTCATATAGATACTCAGCACCATTCCAGGATATTGTGTGAATGTGTAAACCCGGCTTGCATCTTATTTCCCAACTTCCGTTCCAGCAAATCGACTATAGGCCAACTTGTCACACTTTGGCATATCCTGGAGAAGACTACAAGTTGAATACCACCGAGCCATTCGAAACCTGCACCGGATTTTAGCAAGCAGACCAGGCGGAGTGTAATTGGTTAAATCTAGTGCTGGAGATGAAAGTGTTGCGGGCATCTTCTACCAGTCAGTTCAGATGACACCGAGTTCTCAACGTTCCGCAGTGGAAGCTATCACGGCGATTGAAGAGCAGGCGAAGCCAACATGACAAATTATTTGCTGTCGACCAAGAAACTTCCGTAACACACAACCTGTGACAAAATAGCTCGATCGTTGCGTCCACGATTAGTCTATATACCGAAGGTTCGGTATTCCTCTCCTTTTTGATGAAGCTTGATCTTGATGAATGGAAGCAGCGTGCCGAGGACCGTCAACGATCGAATACAGCTTTAGCTCAGGCTCTCACCCTTCAAGGGTCGTAAGTAAGTTCAACAAAGAAACAAATGATGCAATTCAGCCAAGACTCCGCAAATCAGAAGTCAATTCAGTGCTCTGTGAATGGATCGCACGCGACCGATTGATTCAGTCATCCCTAGGCAGTAAGAAATCGAACAGGTAGACACCCTAAGGAGAAGTCCTCTCGCCTCTCCTATAGAACTTAGTAGTTGACGAAATCGGAAAGACGGTGGAAAGAGATTCACATTATCGGCTTAGTGGCTCTGTTCACATTTCAGGAAAATGTCTCTGAACTCTAAGGTCATGGACTAATGCTACCTAATTATGGGACACAATCTCCGGAGGCTAAACGGGAAAAATGGAGTTGCTGCCTTTTAACAGCAAGAGAATTATTCCTAAGTTCAACTGTATAAATTACGTCCAGCTCAAACTCTTGAGGACAACAAAGTACGTAGGTGTCATACGAGCCTTTGGAAAAACGTGATGTAATGAGATCCATCCTGATATGCGGTTCTCTTGTCTGGTAGATAGCTATGGAGAAGAAATAACTCCTAGGAATAAGAGGGCGTCTAAGAACAACACCAACATCAGCGCTCGAGGCTATTTTCTTATCCCTCACCCCGTCGAAGAAAACGGACCACCTGTCACCAAAATAAGTCTCAGAGAAGACCTTCTACCTTCGTTTCTCAGAGAGGGAACAAGCAGTAGGAGAATTCTCAGTGTACACTCATAGCTCAAAGACGAGTACAGGCACAGACGTAGTTATCTTCTGCGACCTACTTTGGCAATCTCTGACCCTATAAGACGACGCTTCTTTGCTGAAGTGGCTGCGATACACGAGGAACTTGCCCTGAGAGAACACAACACAAGCAACAAAACGAATCGTTGGCTCAGTCAGCAATGGGCACCGTGGGCGACACTGAAAAAAAAAAAGATCAACATCACTGATCAGCTTTCGTCGACAGGAAGTGCGTACGGTAATAAGAGTACCGGGACTGTACTATAAGCGACTCAAGGAGAAATCGGGAAGAAATAGAATCCATCCAACTTCTGGTCTGCGAATACCCAGCCCAGCCCTGACAAGGAAAAGAAAGCTGTTCTTGGGCCAATACTTCTTTGCAGAGCTTGAGACTTGAATAGCCAGAATGGACCCAACACATCGCTCTAAGTGAGCCACGGTCGAAAGTCCTTTGGGTACCTGACAACATAGCTTCACCTTTACACCGTTCCAAAGATCACCAATTTCAAAGACTGACCTTAATACACTTGCAAGAACATTCACCCTCATATCGTGACATAAGACCTGGACTCCCTCCCACCGACCGATTCCCTCGTAAGTCACCCAACAGATTGTCTAGTCTAGACCGGTACCCGAATGAATCCAACCTGCCGCGCCGCATGGTGGGCAATTAAAAGTTAAATAATCCAACAATTAACCAAAGGCATCAGCAATAAACAGAAACAAAGTCATGCAACCATTACAGCCTGCCGCACACGGTCCCACACTCAACCACACACACATTCACCCGTCTATACCAGCAGTAGTCAATTGTTTCAATCGCCAAATGATGCAGAACGCAGCAAATAGAACCCATCCAACGAACGATGGGTCTGCCGATGTGAGAGGAGGGTCACATACAAGAAAAAACAAAATGAAACTCTGCCGGTTCCCAAAACCAGAATTGGTTCACACACAAGAGCCATCCTGTGTCCCGCGCCCAAGAGCAGCAACAAATAACCCCAAAATCGACTGACGGGCGGGCGGGCGCTTTGGCGCTGAGCTTCCCATCTGTGCGCCGTAGGTAGCCCAAGCAAACTAAAAATCCATTGATTATCCCGTGTTTGTGTGTGTCTATGGATCCCCGAGTGGAGACTAGAAAGCCGTGTGGGTCGGTGAACGAGGTGAGGTTGACTGCATTTGTCGGATGGATTTGGAGGATGGTGGTGCAGACTTATACAAAAACGACGACGAGCAGCGCGGCGAGGTGTATTCAGTGCACAACGTACAAATGTATCTTTTTATTATTCATCACACACAAAGCTGAACTCTTGTTGAATCCACTTTGTTCGGGCGTTTTTCATTTATTTTTTGTTTTAATTCTTTGCCGTCGTTTTGTGTTGTCTTCCTTTCCTCTTGCTCTCGCTCTCGTTGGGGTTTGTCGTTGCCACCGTGTCGTCGAGTGTATTGGAAGTTCCTTTTTCTGTTTTTTGATTGTTTTGGTTGAATTCTAGTGATGTCGGTGCTGCCAAATCTAGTTTGTGGTTGTTTATGGTGTTGTTTTTGTTACTTTTTGATATCGCAGCTGTTGGCATTTTTGTGTACATGACTCCGAAAATGTTGGCCAATGCCTGTAATGTGTGTGTGTGTTGGAGTTTTAATGACCGCGGTTGTGATACTCTCGTTCAGAGGCATTCAGCTAGCAACGTATATGCATCATGTCGTGGACTACATGCGAGTGGCACCTATCGTAAAATACAGGCAAACAAAAAAAAAATTGATGTGATGCATATTTCGTTGACGACATTCATATCCGCCGGTTTGCACGGTACCAAAAGTTGTTTATGGTAAACTGATTTTGAGTGCACGAAATATTGTACACACGTGCGAGCGGTGATTACGCAACATCCTGTGCGTAGGGGCGCTGCAGCGGTGGTTCGATGAAATGGCAAACAAGTGATTAATCGCATGTGATTTTTGAAATTGTGTCGAAACTGGCACCACTTTCCTCTCAACTGGAAGTGACTCCATGCCCGGATTGGCTTGCTTGTAGCTTTCACCTTCTGTTTTCAGCTGCACATATGTTTAGAGTGTACTTGGCAAAAGGATCACACTTGGGGCATCCAATAGAACACAAACAAAAACTTAGGAAAGTGGTTGACTGCACCTAGCAGCCATTGTGAAACCACGCAAATTTGATGCCTTCTACTCCGAAAACCAATAAGTGATTGCTTTATTGCGTTTTGCCGATATTAAGTTTGTTCAAAGTAAAGCACTTGGGCACATTCTCTTCCCTTCCTCCTCGTCGCAGCACCTTCTACAAAACCGACTGCGTGGGGACCTATCACGAGCGTGCCAGAGACGCCTGGAAATGATGTGCCTTCCGAGAGCTATCCTACTTACTCTAAGTAGACAATGCGAGCGTTTGACCATTTGGGATTGATTGGTTTGCCAGACTACAGCCGAGTTCATAAATGCAAAACTGCTGCAGCCGTGTGAGATTTACAGATGCATGATGTATTACTTTTGCATGTCAGCACTCGACAACTGCATCCATACAAGCAAGGTCACAGTAAAACTGCGTTCAAGTTGGAAGTGATTTTTGTTTTGTTGCAGGGAAGTTGTGTAAAAATGGTTCCGAAATTATCCGGAAATTCTCTTATTACTAAGGGGTCCAAAAAGATTTTGGTCGGGAAAACTCTCTAAGTACTCGGTTTTCGAATTTTAGTACAAGCACTTGGAAGTCGGCCCGAACAGCTACGAAATGTAACCAAAAATCGACAACAGTGCTTAAAGCATGCAGCGAGATCACTGTCTGAACGGGTAAAAGAGGCAAGGATCGCTTTAAGAAAATCAAAGCAGGTAGGAAATCAAAGCAGGGGCAGGTCGATAATCTGAAAGGCCTATTGTATGATGCAGGTATCGCAGATTTTTCATGATTTTCTTTTACTCAAAACTTCAAACGAATGAATCCCAAAACATAGATTGAATATATCTTGAAAAATTCATTGTCTATGGAAGCACGTCTATGGCCAAATGGCGCATTTCCAAAATACAACGGTGCTTCCATAGACAATGAATTTTTCAAGATATATCCAATAATTTAATTAAATCTATTACAAAAGCCTATTTTTTCTATATTCAATAATTCAAGTAAATCTAGTACAAAAGCCTATTGCGGCCTCTAGAGTAGCCTAACACCTTAAGCAAATTTCTGTTTTATTTTTTTAACATCTCTTGGCTTCCAATTCTTTTTATGTACAAGCATAACTCTTTTCCATCGTTTTTTGCTATTGTTTATTTCTTTAATATTTTCAAAAGTTAATCCGTTTGTTGTATCAAAAATTAAACCTTCAATACTGTTTTGCTGACCTGCAGCAAACTTGGCATATTTGGAAAATTGGAAATATTTTTTTTTGTTCGAATTATGAACTTAGCCAATATTTTACATACCGCTACTCTACTCTCCAGAAGAGATTTAGACACGCCATAGAAGGAGAAGTGCATCGATCGACAGTTTACGTTCTCTTTCTGTCACTTGAAATTATCGTATGAAGTTCAGATCTTCTTGGCGGGTGTCGTTAGCTGAACTGTGTCAGGCAATACAACATTTGTAAAGTAACAAAGCACCTGGCTATGATTTAATTACCGGACAAACTCTCAAGGAATTACCAAAAAGCTATTATTAAGCTCCATTATTTAATAAACGCTTCGCTCAAACTAATATAAGTACCAGATTCGTGGAAAGTCACAGAAGTGAAAATGATCCCGAAACCGGGTAAACCGCCAAACGACAAAAAATCATATAGACCGATATCACTTTTACCTACAACATCAAAGCTATTTGAGAAACTTCAGCTGAAACGAATACAACTACTAATAGAAGAAAGACGCCTTATCCCCGATCATCAATTTGGATTCAGGAAGAGTCATTTCACAACTGACCAAGTCTTTAGAAATAAACGAAATCGAAAAAGCACTAGAGGAAAAAAAGGTTTGCTCCAGCGTTTTCCTCGACGTATCCCAGGCCTTTGACAAGGTTTGGCACGACGGCTTGAAATCCAAACTTAGTAGGATATTTCCGCAAAAATCTATATTGCATTTTACAATCCCACCTCAAGACTAGGATATTTAGAGTTAAGCACGGAACGGAATACTCGGAATTTAAAGACATTGCTGTGCAGAATTACAGACTTTCAAAGATCGCACGCAGAGCTTTTCTCTCCAAGATACAAATGACTTCCTCATACGCTCTTGAGATTGTCCATGCCTCCGCGCCGTACAGCGGGGCTTACATGATCAAGGTCTTGTATAAAGTCAGCTTGGTCCTTCGAGAGATGGCTCTACTACTCAATTGCGTGTTGAGCCCATAGAAACAGCGGTTGGCAAGAGTTACTTTGCGTTTGATCTCGGTACTGAAGTTGTTCGTATTTACCGCGGAGCCGTGGTAGACGAAGTCCTTGACTATCTCGAAGTTATAGCTGCCCATTGTGACGCTCTGTCCAAGATGTCGATGTTGTGTGTGCTTTTTTAAACTTCGTTTTGCCCTCATTCACCGCTAGACCCATTTTAGCCGGCTCCGCCTCAATGCCAGCAAACGCCTCATTGACGGCTTCTGTGTGTTCTGCCAATCACGTCAATGTCATCAGCGTAAACTAGCAGTTGTACGGACTTCTGGAAGATCGTGCCTCTAGGGTTGGCTTGTGAGTCTTGCACGGTCTTTTCCAGGACGATGTTAAAGAAGTCACATGACAGCGCGTCGCCTTGTCTGAAACCCTGACCTTGATGGAGCAGCGAGAATTCTACATCGTCATCCCGCAGAACGAGTTTGGCAGGAATGTCAGAACTAGACATGGCGTTGTATAGCTCGTCCTTATGCACGCTGTCATATGCGGCCTTGAATTCGACAAAAAGTTGGTGGGAGTCAATCTGCATCTCTTGGGTTATTTCTAGGATCTGCCGTAATGTGAAGATTTGGTCGATGGTGGACTTCCCCGGTCAGGTTGTTGACGAATGGTTTCAGGCGCTCACACAAAACGGCAGAGAGGATCTTATAGGCGATGTTGAGAAGACTTATCCCCCGGTTGTTGGCGCAGTTGAAGGGGTCTCCTTGCTTGTGGATCGGGCAAACGATGCTGAGATTCCACTCGTCGGACATGCTTTCCTCCGACCATATCTTACAGATGAGTTGGTGCATGTACCTTACCAGCTCATCTCCAGCTGCCTTGAACAGTTCCGCAGACAGTCCGCCTGCACCAGCTGGTTTATTCGACTTTAGTCTCGATATCGCTATCTTGACTTCGTCTAGGTCGCGGAGACGGAATTCTCGTCGATCATCCTCCACTGTGTGGAGTGGAACACGCCTTGATATCCAGCCTCTGTAATTTGAATGATATCCACAATTACCGTACCCAGACGTACCGCCATCAATCCCTTAAACTCTTCCGATCGATTGCTCCTCGCCGATGACAGACAAGCCATTCCAGAAGTGCCTTAAACTCATGCCGAACTCAAATTTCATTCGATCACCGACCAGTGCACTGACCCCAAGGAATCCACTTCGCAATTCAATTGCATGAATATTTCAATTTGCTGCATTGTTTTGTTTTCCTCGACTATTCGCTCGCCCACAGCACATGCGCCCTGGAAGTGCGGTGTAATTTGCATCAAAATAGAACCCCTGCGCATTGCGTCTCTCCGTCAGAACACGATCCAAGCGAAACGTACGAACACACGTGATGAATGACCAGAAAGCAAGAAAATGAGTAATTGAGGGAAAAACGACACAAAACAACTCGCCAGAGAATTGTTTTACTCTCGAGATGCTACTCAATTGTATCCGCGCCTCTAGGACCGACCGTGTCACGGCGTCAAACCTAACTCGTGGCTATCCCAGCGATCGTTTCGAGCACAAGTGTGCAGGCGCGAACCCCAGGACCAGCGAGACGACCCATGAGCCTCTGCCCCACCACCCTTGATCGCATGTTTAGTGCACATTTCCACACGCAAACTGGCTCTAACGTTGTCGAAGACCTCTCTCCCTCGCCCTCGCCCTCGCTTCAACCGCCTCTACAAACAGACAAAAACAAAGAAAACGCAGCACACACAAAAATATTTGTAATTTAAAAATAAATATAGAGGTGCACACAACAAGGAAGGGAAGACTGGCTCTTCGTGGACTCCCGTCTCTTGGGCAGAGGCATCGGCCACCACCACGACTCCACACTCTTGACTCTGGCTCTCTGCTCTCTGGTGTGTACATCGTCACCGGGTCATTGACCAACTCTAGAAGTGTATTCCGTCGTCGAAGTCGTCTTATCGCCGCTGCGACGATGAATATAAATAACACAAAAATTCAACAACAACAATCCGTACCGCATACATACCTACGACGTACATAATTATACTTATCGAACCGAGCCGAACCGAACTGGACGGAGTCGCGGCTTGCCAGCCAGTCAGTGGGGTGTTTGTAAATAAGACCCGACGAGACGCATCAACCGATCCGCACTGGAATGCAGTGAGGTATGGCAGCACCACTGCGAAGCTCACGGGAAGATTTCCTAATGAAGATGTCATAAGATTAACATTTTCTCTTATTCTTTCGAAGTCTGTCACACCCCCTGGGCTACAATTGACACAGACACAACCTGGTCTAAGTTTGGTGAGTCGTTGTGCTCGCTCCTCGCAACTCTCCTCCTCGGCGGTGCTGGGGGAGTCGACCAACTCAATGTTTATTCATAAACAATCGTAAAAGCTACGGCACCCCAGCGTGTTTATCTGTGGCGGGGGTTATCCCCTGCCTGGGGCTGTGAGGGGCAACTCTTGACAAAACAGACATGAGCTAATGATTGGGAATTATTGTGAATTATTCAGCGCAAATCGATGATGATTCCGCGCTGAATACAGTCACTGCGCTGTGACGACTGACGGAGCATGAGTTCGATCATAATTTATGCTCCGCTCCCGGGGATTTTGTTTGTCGCTAGTTAAGCGAGTTCTGCGACTGAATAGATTGGCGGGATGAATCCATGAATGGGTCTATCGGTTTGGGTGTGAATTTGACGAGTCGTGTGCTGTAGAATTTCGTTATTCGTTTGACACCGCTGAATGAGACCAGAGATTCGGCAGGTTGTCGACATTTGAAGTGTCGTTGGGGTTGGATTTTATCGACATTTCTTGCGTCAATTGGACTTCTTCAAGAGAATGATAGCTTACATTGATGGTTTGTCGAGTGACGCCAAAATGTTATGAGCTTTCTTCATCAGTCGAATTGGAAATAATGATCAGCACCCGTCGTTCCTCTATGCTCCAGTGTGTCTTGTCGCCGAAATCCGATGTGAGTTCTGAAAAGCCGGTCAAAAACCCCTGACACAGGGACTTACTTGCCGACTCCGAACGGCAAAGTTGTGAAATTGTTTTTTTTTTTTCCAGGCAGGAATACCAACTCTTGTTGGGGACTGGAAAGCGGTTGAACCTTGAATTACGAAAGTTGATAAATTCGGGAATCGAACCTGGAACCCTCTGAGTAGACGTCGAGGCACTAACCACTCCACTAACCCACCTACGTAAATGTATGCTAAACCCAAATGAATTTCGTGTTTCTTCAACTCATTCAAGCGGTGGATAGTGTGAGGATTTAATTGACATCCCCTGTATATCGGTAGACATTTTAAAAACATTGCCGTTTCTCATTTTTGTTCGCTTCTAAATATCCTGATTTTCTATTCAATTTGATAAACAGTGTTGGCCAAAACTAAACCTGAACACCAAGGTGGACGACCACGTTGTTATTCGTACACCAAGATGATTGCAGCGTGACTTCGAGAGAATTCAGCGATTTTACGACGACTGGAAGTTGCTTATCAACTACTTGAAGTGCGAAACTACCCTTTTCCGGACCCCTTTGTGCATGGCACCGTGGGATACATGCCAAAAATGAGCGTAAGCTTGGCATAGTTGACCCACATGGTCGGCCGTTAGCTGTAAAAAGTGTAGTTAGATATCTACGCATTGGGCTGGATCAATATCTGTATTTTGACAAACGTATAGATATTGCTGGGTCGCCGTGGCGTAGTGGGTTAGTGCGTCGACTCCTACGTAGAGGGTGCCAGGTTCGATACCCGAATTTACCACTTTTCATATTTCACGGTTTCACCTCTTCCGAGTCACTGACAATGCTCAAAGAGTATTCCTGTCTAGAAAAAGTTTTTCAACTTCGCCGTTCGGAGTCGGCATTAAACTGTAGGTCCCTTCCACTTGTGAGAGAACAAAAGCACGCACAACACGAGTGGTTGCTGTGAAGCTAGGCCCTGGCCCTCTACGGGCTGTAGCGCCACCCATATTATTATTATATTATTATAGATATTGCTCTGACGAAAGCCAGAAAAGCCTTTGCTGCCACAAGGAGGTTGTTTTTCAGCAGCCAACTTGAAACCAGAGTGAAGGTAATCTGCTACATGGCCCTAGTACTGCCAATTATGGCGTACGCTTGTCCTTTGTGGTTCAACGTGAGTCCTTCCCAGATGGAAAAGATGAGGGTGTTCGAGAGGCTGTGGCTTAGGAGCTGTCTCATCCATCCTATTCATCCAGTGAGCCATTCTTGGTTTAATTCCCCATGTGGGGCCAAGGATTCTCTTAAGTATGTTAACAACTCCCGCCGCCTTCTTAATACGTTCCTTGATGTTTGGTTTCCAGCTAGAGCAATGACATTTTGCACAAATTTTTGGATTGGGCTTACTCACATCTCCACAATTTGGTGAAAAACAAGTCATTAGAACACAAGTTATAGACACTTCAAGCGACGTCACGTCAGGAGTTTCACAGGGATCTGTTCTTAGACCACTCTTGTGGCACACAATTTACGACGGAGTTCTACGGCTAAGCCAACCCAAAGGAATGCATGTGATTGGCTTTGCCGACGATATTGCTGTCGTCACAGTTGCCGAACACTTAACAGAAGACGAGAGTGCAACAAATACGGCACTGGCGAATATAAAAGATTGGCTAGAGATCTCTGGTTTGGAGTTGGCTGATCACAAAACTGATGCTGTCCTTATAACACGAGGAAACATCAGTTGCTAGTATCTTGTACCACATTCATTGGGTGGTGTGAATAAAAACTGATTGTGAGCATTTGGAGGAAATGCTCCATCTGCTGTGAATAAAAATTAATTTCGTCAAGTTTAACGAATCCTCTCCGCTCACAGCTGAGTGTTACCTCCGTTTTGGTGTGAATAAATATGGAATGTGTTCAGATACCGGTTGTAGAAGTTGAGTGTGCATAGGAGGTGACTTCAAGAAAGAAAACAATTTAAAATTATGGAAAATACTGCGTCGGAAGAAGAATACTTTGAAGGACTAAAACTTAATCCTCAAAAAAAAAAAACAAGGAAATCTTAAATGGACGATAACGATGTGTTTGCAATTTTATTCGCGCTTGCTGGAAAATGCCAAACGCCAGACATGAAAAATTAAAAGCAATCTGAGTTGAAAGCTATGAAAGAAGAAATAAAAAAAATCCATGAGTTTAATCTGAACATCTCGCAAATAAAGAAAAAAATTGATAACATGAAGGGCCGCGTCAAATCAAACGGCGATAAGAATAAGACGGGCAAACTTCCCATTAGATTAAAAGACCAAGCACAATCAAAGGTATGACACCAGCACCGGTTTCTTCAGGAATATCAGAAAGGAATTGAGTACTTAACCATTCCATGTTATCAAACTCGAATCTATACACGTTCTTGAAATTATCCCCTGTGTCCTCGAAAGGACATCTTTGTTTGTATGTTTGAAAACATTATTGCATATACTTTGCACCCACCTTTACCTGACTCTGCACTCACCATTAAACGCCAAGAACTCTAGTTTTCAAACGTCAACTGAAGGTAGGGTGCCTACTTTGATGATATTTTTTATTCACACCAAATTGAGTATTTCCTTTAACGAAAATACTCGACTCATGTGCTCTTACTCTGAGTGTTTTCTCAGTTTTTAGTCACACCACCCATTGGCGCAATCCATATAAAATAAACTTCGTGTTCAGTCACAATCACTATTTTTCATAAATGATTCACAATGCCACTCAATCCATGACTTACCTAAACCACCCTTAAACGTTGATTGTGAAAACGAAATCTTCTTGAGAGAAGTTTATGTTTCTAAACAAGTAGATAAGCTTGCACTGTGAAATTTGACATAAGGCAACCTAAGCAATCGTGAGAGTACTCTCCATAATCACTTCGTTCGATTTCGTTTAGTTTCGTTCAGTTTTGCTCAATTAACTGGCAGCGAAATCAATCGTTCTCTACTTACGTATAAGGTGTTGGACATGTCTGTAAGATCCCAGGGGCAATTCTGGGCACATTCACAATGCTTCTCTCTGTTCGTTCAGTTCAAGCGAAATGATGGGATTTCACTAAAAGGGTGCGACTCAGCAGAAATTTAAAATTTATTTCATAAACTCAAATCCGAGCATCCAATTCTCTAAACAACCATGCAAATGCCCTTCAATAGTTCTGACAGATGACAGCTTGCAGCCGCGTCTCGCTGGGGGTTGATCACCCTCATCGTTTTTTTAGGGTGGCGACTGGAGTGAGATTTCATCACGATTTTTGTTTTTGTTTTGTCCTGCATTGAAACAATATTTTCGGGTCTTAAGCTGAGCTCTTGCACATCCCTCGCTCACTTCACCCATCTGACAATTTTGATTATTTATGAAAAACAACGCGCTTATTAACTAACGACTAGGCAGTGTAAGCAATTTCATGCCGCTCATCATTATTTAATACGCTTTTGTTATTTTAAAAGGGTTCATTATGCAGAATGCATCCCAACTTCGAGGACGTACTCATCACATGTGCATGTGGGCTATGTAAATACACATGAATACTATATCCTAGGCTTTATGAATCCGCCACACCGCTAGCTAGTTGTCAAAATGAATTTCCCTTCCACATTATGCGCGAGCTGCATTCTGCTGGGATATGGGGTATTTTCTTTTTTTTTTTGTTTAAGTAGAAAACAAACAAATACCCACTCTCGTTAGGAGCTACCATTTGTTGCAAAATTCACTGTCTGCTCTTTCAATAAATGCAAACATTGACAAAAAAAAAAAAAAAAGAACGCACATAAAAAACGAGCCAAACGAGTGAAGGCACACCATCGTTTATGTTTATCTATAACCTCACATTCATACACCACGTCGTCGTCGTCGTCGTTCACATGAATTGAACTGCGAAGTGTACCAACCAGCCAACCAACAACAATCATCATCATCATCATCATCACAAAACAAACTATTAGATACAAAACAGAGAGATGAAGAAATAACAAAAAAAAAAAAACTGAACAACAAGGAATCTTATGCACGAAGTGCAACAAAGCGAAACCGAAAACGCGATACCAGTTCAAAGAATCATGCATTTTATTTCGCGCAAAAAGACGAACAACAAAACCACATGCATACACAGTCTAAGGCCGCACTGACTCACCCACCAGTCACCACCATTCAGTTCGGGTCTAAACTGGGAAACTGAACTGAAACGCTGCTGCGCCACGAAACAATGGAACCGGTTCCGGCGCCGCACCGCGCCGCCCCGTTTCCAACTGCTCAGCGCTCACATGTGTGTTCCATTTGCTAGGAATGTTGCTGGTTACGAAATCTGTTCTCCTTTTCTTTGTTTTTTGCAAAATTCGGGTACGGATTTTGTTTCTTTTTCTAGTCCATCATCCCATTGACCAAAAAGATGCTGATGATGCGACGGCACCGCGGCGACCAGGGCCCCTGGAATTCCACTTGACAGGTTGACATTCGAGCAACACAACTCCGAATGTAATGATGGCTGTTTAGAGGAGATTTTCATAGCGCTCCAGGGTCCGATCACGATTGGCGAACTCTTGGTGGTGTAGAACCATTTGCATAATTTCAGCAAACGCTTAATGGATCAGTCGTCGTCGGTCAATAACTTCGAAATCGCGCCGCGCCGACCAGGTGATCCAAGATAAGAGAGTCACAGCCTCTTAAAATGTTGACGGCATCTGACCGGATGGCGGACGGTGATGGTGGCGGATGGTGGTGGTGGTGGTGGCGGCAACGGCGTGATACTCAACTAAACCGGAAACTTACAAGTGGATGCGATGCTTTGGATGGTGTAATAGGCCGATCAACCGACCGACCAACCGACCCGGTCGAGGAACAGAGGGAATGTAGTTTTACTGGAGATTTATCTGTGCCTGACAAGTGAACGCGAGTAGAGGGGTATGGGGACTTGTGGAGCTAGTGAAACCAATAAAATCTCAGTCAATGGCTTTTTAATGGGCGAACTGGTTTCTCACATGGCTTCACATCGACTTGTTACAATTTTGTCGTTTTATAGTTTTTCTGCTCTCTTGTTCGTGTTTTGTATTTTTTTTTTTTAATGTTTGTGTGATTTTTAAGCAACAAACTATTTCTTGGTAAAATATGAGACACACAACTCTGAATCGCTGCCAACTGTGAAGACATTCACAAGCTGACAAGGGATGCAGGCGAAGATGATGACACCCTCGACCAAGTGGGAGTCACTCACTTTGTCTTGCACAAGAATATATTTTATGCTTTGTCTTTCGGAAGAGTAGCGAAATGCCTGGCAAGTGGATATGAAAGGATCTACAATCCATAAAAGTCAAATAAGTTTAATTATGTCAAATCCGAAAAACAAACAACGCACATCGCCGTGTGAATTTACAACTTCGAGCTGAACTAGATCGCACTTCCTTTGAGAGTGGACATCAGTCTCCTTGAAGCGCATTCGTCTTTGATCACACAAGTGGGTCGTTGGGTTTTTTTTTTCCATCTCAATTATAATTTAAAACATTCATGGAATGACGAAAGTGGTAGTTGCAACGTGTGGGCTGCCTCGGTATGAATGGCAGCACTCAGTAAGGTGCCTCTGTCAATGTAACGTAAATTTGTGTATCCAACTGGAAGTTAGAACTGCGTTGTTGCGACGACGACGACTTCGTAATGTCAATCGACAAAAATAACTCCAAATCAAAAATCAATAACAGTTGCAGTTAACCCTCCCCCAACAGTTTGGACACAGACAGGGTGAGCCAAATGCTGTATAAGTTGCTTTTTAAAAATGCAATAAAATAGACAACTTTTTTTCCACGTATATAGCTTAATGAGTAAGAACAAACATTCGCAATAAATACGAAATACAACGTGGATCAAGTGGCTCCCTCGGCTGCCTGCGCAGTAGCGCATTCTGTCACCCCAATTTTCCAAGACCTTGTTGATGGTTTCGGGCAGAAGCGCACGGATTGTTTGGTTGATATTGGCTTTAAGTGCTTCAATCGTTTCCGAATTGTTAGTATAACATGAATCCTTCATGGTTCAAAGTGTCAAATCGCGAGGTGGCCATTTGACATCGCCAAGACGACTGATAACACGGTTTGGGAATTAGGTGCGCCAAAGATCGATTGTGCCATGGACTGTGTGGCATAGCGCGCCATCTTGCATGAACCAGTGATCGTCCAAAGCCATGCCTTCAACTTCAGTAAACGAAAAGTCGGTTAACATGGCTCTGTAACACCCACCGTTGACCAAAACGTTGTTCCCAGCGTCGTTTTGGAAGAAACATGGTATGTACGGCCACTGAAGCCACATTCTCTTCTGTGCGCATCGTACGACGAAGGGGAACATGAGTGCGAGGTGTATGCTTCATTTCGCCCAAAACTTCTTTTCAAAAAACGCTCTCTTCGGGCTACAGAGCACTCACTTTGAAAATAAGTTTTCAATATTTCCTAACGTTGTTCAAACGTAAAGCGACTTATTTCGTTTCGCGGAGGTATGATACTGACTTTTTGTCTTTTAAACAGGTCAACAGAAAATGTTTGATGTAAGTTCACTATTTGCATTCCAGATCGCAAGAGTTTATTTCCCAGCTTTATGTGAGCTGGGCTTTTCGTATTCCTCGACTCCGCACCAATGGGAAAAATGTACTAGAGGATGTCCGATGGCGCAAAGAAACGGGCTCTAATTTTCATAACCACCGGCTAACTTCCACCTGATCTGAGCTGCAAAGTGCTCTGCAGTTCACAGGCGTCGCAGTGGGTTTCATCGCTTAGGTCATGTACATTAAGGTGCTTAGCGAAGAGTGTAGTGAGCCGTTAGTACACTGGTAAGTCGTCTGCAGTAATTTCTGTCAGGGGATATCAAGAATGACGAGGATTAATTACAGACGTTAGGGCCCATCCATTTGGTCTGTCCTGGATATCGTGGAGAGTCATACGCACCCTTTCGAGAGGTCCACCCATCTATGTAAGCCCCGCCTAAGGGCGCAGGTAGTACCAGTGCTGTTCTGAGTGTCTCCTCTGATCTTTGTCTTCCGCTTTGTTCCGCCGACGCAAATTTACCTAACGAGGTGTCTCGTAGTCTAAAGGCCCCCTCTTTCATGCCTCAGATGGCATACCCACAAGACTGAAGTCGAAGGAAATGCGGTGCGTACAATTATCGAAGGTCCAGTGCGACTTATACCAAGGACCACTCCTTTTTAAGCCGAAGATGGCCTTGAGAGTACACCCCATGATGTGGATATGAAAGTGAGGATTTAGCAATGCATCAAGAGCAGACCCAGGCGTATCAGGGAAGGCCCCTAGAAAAGAGGGAATGTGTCTTATCACACCAGTGTATATTCAAATTTGTGGTGATAGATCCCGAGACTTTCCGAAAAAAACACTGCAAGAAAACTGACAGTATTTCGAAGAGTTTTCTGTCTAAGATAACTCCACGGAAAATCTCACGGAGGATTTTTGAAAATAACGTTACCATCCAGGAGCCACCCGTTTAGACCAAAATTATTTCTTTTCAAAGATGTTTACTTCGCTTGCCTCCAACATCTGTGTTTTTGAGCGTCCCTTTTACCACGTTTCCACCGAACGAAATAACGCGATTTCATCAAAACGGCGTTTCGAAATGACTCGATTTCATTAAAATCTGGTTGAATCGGCTTGGGGTTCATCAGCCCGTGAGGCGTTGTCAAATTGAACAAGCCTACGGCGTGAACTTCAGTTTATTATCGTCATTTTGGTGTTAATCTTCTCTCTCCCTCTCTCCCTCTATCTCTATCTCTCTCTCTCTCTCTCTCTCTCTCTCTCTGTATTTTCTAGTGTTCTCACACTATTATTTTCTGTCCACAGACAGCTGTTTTGGCGGCCATTTAAAAATTGAGAGCGAGTGACTTGATCTGTTTTGGCGCATTTCTTGAAAATTGAGAGCAAATGACATTTGAGATCACTTCAACTGACTGGAAACGTTCTATTGAGGTTTCAGTAAGAATTCATGCAAATCACTCGATTTCGGTTCGCTGGAAATGAGGTATAAAATAAGTGGACTCTCCCTAAGTCAAACTCCCTCTAACTTCAGCAAATCATGGTATCCGGTGACGATTCGACTTAGGGGGAGACGCTACAATCCCTCTTTTCCTTTTATAGAGCTTGCGAAAACGTTTGTCATTCGATGCATCATTGCCTTGTGAGTGTCTTATTTAGCTGTGTAGGCCTGCCTGCAGTTTAGCCAAAAAAGATTTTCTGTTGGACATACAAAAACGTGGTTTATTTCAACCCACACCAAAAAAACACAACGGAAATTTGGGTGCCGGCCCAACAAAACCCCTGAAACGTTGCGTTCTCCAACACTTGCTGGGCTTGAGCTCGTCCATAGCCTGAGGCTTCTCCAGAGGGATAAAATTCCAATCGTTTGTTTCGCCTCCTATGAAGCAAAATGGCCCAATGATGATTTTGCCGCAAACGACAGCCTAAACTGACAATTGTAGTTCATGCGACAGTGTTTCATGGATCTCGTGTGGTTTCTTCGTTTCCCAAGTTCGGCAATTAACGGCACCAGCGAGTGGGAAATTAACCCCCTCGATCATCCTCGATCTTTTTCAATGTCGACCATTCGATCGACCAAGCTCGGCAATATTCTTTGAACCAATTGCGGATACAAATCCAAATCATCTTCCAAAATGTGCTACAAGGTGGTTCCACTGACGAGAAAAAGGTGAGCACGGTGGACTTCGACAACGCTGTCTCTTATCGCTTCAACCGAAGTTCATTGGAACGTTCAGGGCGTTGATGAATGGAGACGTCTTCGATAATCTTCCACTTTCCTGACGACGAACAGTGCGGTCAGACGGTGTTTGTTGGCCACGATAATATAATATAATATGCGTGGCGCTACAGCCCGTAGAGGGCCAGGGCCTAGCTTCTCAGCAACCACTCGTGTTGTGCGTGGTATTGTTCTCTCACGCGTGGAAGGGACCTACAGTTTAATGCCGACTCCGAACGGCGAATTTGAGAAGCTTTTTCTAGACAGGAATACTCCTTGAGCATTGTCAGTGACTCGAAAGAGGTGAAGCCGTGAAATATGAAAAGTGGTAAATTCGGGTATCGAACCTGGCACAATCTGCGTAGGAGTCGACGCACTAACCCACTACGCCACGGCGACCCACACGATATGTTCGATAATATACATGTTGAGTTATCACAACTGAGTGACTATTTGAACAACGTGACTATCTCGGAGTGTTGTTTCAGAAACATGTCTACTTAAGCCAATCGGTTAAAAAATGTCATATCAAAGTCATAAAAGATGCCACACCCTGTCCCAATATAACAATTTCATTGGATCCCCTTTAAGGACTTGACTGTCTTTAGTTCGAACAACTCTACGCGACAATCAATCTTCGTTGTTAAGACATGCATGTCTTCGTATTTTACAATCAATATTTGTATCCAATTAAACAACACAACAACCAAATTGTCAATTAAAAAATGATCTCCGAAAGCCATACTAGATTCGTTCTTCTACTTCTAATGATGTCAGGATTCGATTCAAAACACCGCTATCTGGTATCGAGCACCCTTCGCAATTTCGTCGAAACCTCCCCCAATCCGTCGCCCAGCTTGACACAAATATTAAATGTCAAAATGCTCATTCCCCTGAATCCTTCTCGTCTGTTGTTATTACACCATCCAAATGCACATAATATCTCTGCGGGTATGTTTGTGAGGCAAAACTCCACCCGAGGATAAGGCGACGAACACGGGGTAAAGGACTCAAATGAAAAAGAAAACTTTATTACGAAACGCAGTCGAGCGTACTCAGAAGCATGCCTGGCCGGGCTGCCGCCTGCCACTTAGTTCCAAGTAATCCAACCACCATCTACTCTCCTCGTCACATCCATCAGAACCCCACACACACACATACTATCTCACCCACTCCGTTTGTACGTCGCGACGTATCACTTTACTTCACAGGAATATAATTGAGTTCTTTGTGCGGGACTATGTGTCATAATTAACAAAAAACGAAGCAACCAACAGAAGATTGACTGCACATCGTGTTTGCATGTGTATCCGTGTATCTCTTTATCATCGGTTTGTGGTTGCTCTTCCACTTTCTGTCGAGTTGTCTGAGGTGTTCAGGCAGATTCAGCGGTATGGACTTTATGCAGCGCCAAATGCGTTTGACATAATGGATGCCAATGAATTTCTTCTGTTCAACAACTTTACGACAACTCAATTTGATGCGCGGTAGGTGCCGAGAGAGATAGTCGGACACTTACACAATTTACATTTTCCACGTAACCTGCGAAGTATTGCTTGTTACTCCAAGAATCAAAAAACCACCACCGCCACCACGATACGACACCAAAGTCACCACTGCGCGGCGGCGGCGTTGATGAAGTGGGACCCTGTTGCTCCCGGGAAGGCCTTAAAGTGTCCACACTGACGGACTGGCTGCTTGATGTTTGTGTCTTCTTTGTTGGTTGATATTTTTTTTTTTCACTTTTTTGTTAATCCATTTCGAGGAATTTCCAGGCAGCAATGTCGTTTACGTGTGTTTTCGGTGTAATTCTATCTGGCTTGTATCTACTTACCTGTATCTCTATCACGTATCTTTACCATATTAAATCTGGAAAGTTTTTTTTTTACTTTTCTTTTCCCCGGTGTGTGCGAGTGAATGTTGTCGTGAGGGGAGGATGATAAACAACTTCTCTTCTAGCATCCGTCTTTTTGCTAAGGTTTTTTTTTTTAGAGAGGAGGATACATTACTTTGTTTTGTTTTTGTTTGCATTTTGCGGAACAGAGCGGAGGATAAAGTTTTTCAAATTGAGAAGAAGTCAAACAGGTTCGTATTGGATTTGTTTTGTGGTTTAGTTTTACCGCTGGGTGGAGGGATTCTCTTAAATGGGCGCTCATTTTTTTTTTGACTAGTTTCTAGAAGTTAGGTATCGAATGTCGAATGTTTGGGGGAATGAAACAAATAGTTTTGAAGTGGATTCAATTGTGGAACGTCTCTATACACGTGTGGTTGACATTGAGGACATCTTACCTCATCGTCATCATCATTTTCAAGAAGTACTACCATAACGAGGTCCTGTACAACGAGGCAAACGTGAGCAGGATAGATAATTTCATTATTAAGCTGGTCAGAAGGCACACTGCACGAGCTATGACATCTTCCAACAGTCTGATCTTTGGGGCTTCCTCCCTCAATATTATGTACCATGAAAGAGTGCACCTTAACGGCTTTATTCCCTCCCGAACCTTTCCTCTATCTAGACACAATTGGCCTTATACAGGATCCACAAGGATGTCCTATAATCTTTCATGTCGTACGCCGAACAGTGGACAGGCGACTCCAATACGAACCGGATGTCGTTCGCACCCACGAGGATCTCCTCCGGTTCAGTAGAGCGATCCCCGCTCGAGATACGAAAGAGTCTGCCAAAGAACGGCAACTTTACTGGTGGTTACACCAAAACCAGCCTCCGCCACCGCCAGCTTTTGCAAATCATCCGGTTGCTGACAATAGTGGCCAGCTTACATAGTTTTTTTAGGTAGTATATAAGAAGAAAAAAATATAAAACCAAAATAAAAACAAATATAAAACAAAAAATCCAAAAAACAATATAAAAACAAAAGAAATCAAAAAAAAAATATAAATATCAATAAAACAAAAAATCAAAAAAGATTATATCTTAACTATAAAGCAGAAAGTTTGTTTGTCTGACCGACAAAGGCTCCGAAACTACACGTCGCAGAGCTCTGAAATTTTCAACAAACATCATTCTAAAATTTAGATGCTGAATGTGAATTTTTAAGTCGGTACGACATACGGTTCGGAAGTTACAAGCACTTCTTAAACGGGAATAAAATTCTCAAAATAAGGGTGGTTGCATTAATCCGGTATGAAACCATTTCAAGTTGCCTAGTACAAATATAAAACAAAAACAAAAAAAAAGGTGCACCACGGTGTAATACGGTAAATTATATACGTTAGGCTTATACATAAGGTGCACGTGTCCGTATTGTTACGGACATAGTTAAGATAGTCTTAAGTTTTATGTTAGGGTAAGTTAGTATAAGGTAGCTTAAGTAGTTTAGTTTAGCCAAGTTTTCTTGACAAATGAATAAAAGATTGGCATTAAAGGCTAAAAAAACGTAATTTAAGCGGAAAGGCACATTTATGATGTAGATTAGATTAGCTTAGAGTACCCGCATAGAATCAATAGGTTTGTATTAAGAACATTTGTAAATTTTATTTATTTTTTATTTTTATTTATTTATTCTTCCGTCTTTCAAGTACAAAGCCTTTTTAAGACCTCTGATAATAATAATAACATTTCATATCTTATTAATAACAATGCCTAGTATAAGCAGAATTTAACATACAATTATAATGTAATTTAGAGCAAATTGCTACTCAAAAAATTTAAGATTTCATTTTTACATTTATTTATCTCTACTCATATTAAAGTCTATGACATTTGCAACTAAGTTGAATTTTATGCAAGCATCAGAGGACCATTTTGCCCATAGTTTGTACTATGCCTCGAAACATAAAAAAAACCTCTAGGCCTGAGATAACGAGAGAAACAACGAACATGGAAAGCAAGACCGGACAATCAATGTGAGCAGTAATGACGTCATGAGCGAAAAGACCTGAATAATAAGTCCTTCTTACATGCAGTTGCTTTAGATCGATAAGCTGACATCTAGCATTATAATCTGGCATATTTGAATTCCACGACATCTTTCGAAGGGCAAACCTAGTAAATATTTTTTGTATTCTCTCAATACGAATAGCGCTATTGTTATATAAAGGATTCCATATTAAACAACAGTATTCTAACAAAGAGCGAATTAACGAAACATACACAGACTTAAGAGTGTAAGGGGCTGGAAAATCTTTTGAATTTCGAAACAAGAATCCTAGCATGGAGTTGGCCTTTGAAACAATATAGTCTATGTGCATAGAAAAAGTCAGTTGAACGTCGAACATAAGATCTTTATACGAACATACTCTTGTTAAGATTGTATGATCAATCTTATAGTTAATCTAGTTTTAAGTACTTTTGTCTAGCATGTGAGTTTAAATGTTTTAAATAAACAAAATTGCAAATAAAAAAAAAAAAACATCATCATTTTCTAAGACCCGCTTGTTCAACTAATGGGGCTGAGAGGGAAAAGCAAGCGGGACAGATTTCCAGAACAATCGATCCTCCGCCATCGATTCGAACTGATCAGGAGATAAATATGCACAAGCGGAACCAGGTGAATTTTTTGGAGTTGTTTTGTCCAACCACCACGTCCTGCCATTTCACCATTCCAGGTATAGAAGTCTCGATGATGGGAGTACTTGTGCCTAAGCCGTCATTGCATAGCCATTTCCGTTCGAAGAAGCAGCTGCTGAGCATTGAGTTCCTAGCGCATTGCCGTGTTTCTCACCCTATCTTGGCGGGTTACTTCCACAACAGCACGAAGGAAATCTCATCTGGACAGTTTGTACTCGTGGTCTTAATCTTTGGGTTATTAGTCAACTTCTATAAGCTAAGTTGAGTGTTGAAAACCCCTTACTTGGCTGTTACTTGCCATCAAGACCGGCCTCCCTGATTACAGATCTTCCAAGGTGCTTCAAAATTGCCTCAGTTTGGCCATTCGCTCAGCATTACTGCCTTCACCACTCCTAAACTGCTTCAATGAAACTCCACGAACACGTAGAGTGAATTGAAAAAGACATGACCTCAAACGTCTCTATTTTAGTGGCAAAACTCACTTATTTGTGAAACAAAAACAAAACCGAAGGAAGATGTCAAAGGGATCCTGTCCTTTTTAAAATGAGCATCATCACAGAAGTTCAAGGGAATTATGAACATACATTTTCGATTTCGCTTCATTGATGAAGTATCAAATGTCATCTGTCACTGCGATGCCTTTCAGTAAGAATTTCTTTGGCTGACAGTTCGGGGTGAACGTGGGTATCACCCAACATGACTTTGCCTCTAACAGCACAGAAGTGTGCTAGTTGCATCCAGTTAGGTACGTTCAGCTGATTTAGGTTCCTCTTTTTTAGTTGTGTACTTACGCGTGGTCCGCGTTGTCCCTAGGGTTAGAGTCGGTCTGGTCTCCGGGCCAGAGCATTCGTTCTACATGACCTGGCCATCTAAGACGAGAGACTCGAACTCGTTTGACCAAATCCATGCAGTTGTCTAGTCCATACAGTCATCTCCAAACACAATCAACACAACACAATAGGTACGGGACCAAAAGTTATGCAAACGATGTTTCTCTCGAAGCGACCAAAAATGTAGTTATTGTCCATGTTTCTACAACAGCAGGCTTGGATTAACTTTTCAGTTCTGATTCATCTCTTTATCCTGAATCGAGTGAGATATTCTCGAGTTATATTATATTTTTTTCCGCTTTTTGGCTTTTTTCCCCACTGTTGGAAGGATGTGTCTGGTCCTGATCCATGGTCTTGTTTGCATATGTTCCGTCTTGTTAAGAAGATTCAACTACGAACTGAACGCGGTGTACAGCGACGTGCGTGTTGCCAGGGTTCGATCCAGCGGTCCACTCGAAGCGATCTGCTTTCAAATTAAACGAGGAAGGATCGATCCGTCGCACATAGTTACCAAAAAGTTGTAATTATTGGCAACAATTTTTTGGTTTCCCCCCTTTGGGACAAATATGGACTTCACAAACCGCATCCTGTTGCAGGTCCAACGAAGCTTGCCTCCCATCAATCATTGCTGCTAGGTTTGTGAACGAATTGAAGACATGGCCCTATATTCGAATTTTTCCTTCGAAGCCTTTTGGCTGATTCAATGAAGGGGCGTTGGCTGGAGGACACGTCCTCGGGATCGCCAAGAATAAGAGGGAGCTTTGGCTCAAGCACAATCCCTCAATGGGTCGATGGATTGAGGAGTAACTTAGTAAGATAGACACGATCCGAGATGTTTGACCCGTAGCTCTCATGAGGAAGAAGATGTATGAAGAACCTAAGTGGATAAAGATAAACTGATCCTCTTATTTCGCCATCATAAACATGACAGTTTTACAAGATCGGCTTTTATATACCGGTGTGGTACTCTCCATTTAATACTCACGACACGCCATCATCTAACTAACGCAAACCAGCTCGTAGGAGGTCTCCACCACTCAATGGCCAGGTCTATAATTATGCATTGGTTTAGATTTGATTTCTGCCTTGATTGTAGGACTGGCTTAACAGCTTTTTTTCGCAGAATCTAGAAGACATTGCGTTATCTGCTACTCCAGATTTTATCTGAGACGCCTCTGCAGAGAAATAGAAGCACCACTCTCGGCGCGGAGACATTTGCATCCAACGATGATGCATTTCAAGAAATTGGAGACACTTTCCTGATCCGATAGTTACACCTTCAATTTGCCATGACGCTGTCGTGCCCACTCAACGTTAAGTAACTTCAGATGATTCGATTGTGTTCGGCAATGGACCGGTATTCAAATCCGAGTGCTTCAGCAAACGTAATTTCTTGTCTAACAAGTTGGCTCACCAATCTTCAGGCGATGCCCCACCACCCGACGGCTTTGGTGAATATTAAATTGCTTGGTTAACGTCATCGTAAAGTCGTGACCGAGTGGGCTTGAAACTGAAACATGAAATGCTCGCACAGCGAAATATTACAAGGAAATTTATTTTTATCGTCGAAATGCAATAATCTTTGGGTGTGCGGTTGAAAGTCCCGTCGGTCGTGCTTAGTGAGTGTTCTGTTGGGAGTTAATTGCTTTGGATAATGGAAACCTTTAAGGATCCATTCGTTATGTGGAGTGAATGACGAGGGGATCCTTGAAGAGGGGATCCTCCAGGGATGGTGACCATTTTGTAACTAAAACAGGAATGTTCCTCAAAACAGTGGATCTTCACGAAAGTCCCTTTGACTGACTGTCAGTTAGAGGGTACGTTCCACTTTGCATGTCTGGCCACCGTTTCCACTCGACATTCTCAATTCCCAAAGGAGCACCTTTCTTGAAACTTCACCTTCGACGCAGCAGCAGCTAATCACTTGAATGTTGACTCAGCGCATCCGTCAGTCACTGGGAGCACTTGAATATTTGAAGAACCTCGATGAAAACTCGACGAAACATTGCAAGCACTCGGGACGGCCGTCTCACAAACCATTTGCGTATAACTTCATCAAAAAGTTTGAACATCAAACCAAACACGAAGTTCACATGCGACCGCAGGAAGACACCATCAATCCTTTGCCCTTGCTACTGTCCGCCTAGTGGGACTGGTGTTTGCTTTGAGAGAGAGACACTAACGCACGAAAGACACCACACAAAGTCAAACAGAAATGTTAAACAACTTTTCTCGAGAATGACAACAACAGCCGAACGTCGAACGACGATGATGATGATGATGACGACTGTGCAGTCTGCCCGCACATCCTGCTTGAAAGTGAGAGAGGGTGTGTCCTAATTTTGTCCTCTGCGCCTCTTCCTTACCCCTACACTGAAAACCATCACGTCCACACCAGCCGTCGTCGTCGTGGTGTGCATTAGGCTGCGGAGATGACGGAGACGAGAGAAACTGAGTGAGAAACTCCTCCCAGCGAGAGGCAGTACCAAAGTAAATTTCCGCCTCAAATTCGGAGTTTCCACATGGGTTCCCAACTTTACGCATTCACATCGCTTCGCTTATCAGGCACTCTGTGTGTGCACAGTCTTGCAGCATCAGGCGAACGTCGTCGACTTCGGCACACAATGGAAACGGATACAATCTGATCGCGTGCGTCTCTTGTCTGGAATCCAATTCAAGAAGGCCGTCAGGCATTGGTGTAACATTGATTGATGGGCAATTATTTAGAAGGTATGACATGCCCCTCTAGCTTCAGTTGCTGCTGCTGCTGTTCGCCTGTGATAAGTTATGTCCGGGGGATGCACACACTAGCTCGGAGGCACGTAATTTATTCAGCAGCGACTTTCGAGTTTCACAAGCCTTGGTGGTGGTGATTCAAGCAAAACCCTGCTGGATATTTCGCATGGTTTCGCCGTTGGTTACAAAATGCTCGGCAGCCAGTTGATCCGGAATCCGTTGCAGCCTGTCATTGATTACTGAATTGCCTGTAGCCATGTTTCGAATGCAAGCAAATAGCGAGTGCCACGGAAGAATGCCTCATCCGCTGGAAGGTGTTGTCAGAGTTCGGTTTTTTCCAGACGTGGACGAGTCTTGTGAGACACCCTCATCGCCGTCAGACCCACAGACGAATAAACCCCCACTAAGTACGCCTAATCAATCAATTTCCCTCTAACTTTGTTTGAACATAATTTATTTGTTAACAGCAGAACACGCTGCTTACATGCACAAGAGATAAGTGAAGTACAATCCTATTGATTGTCCACTCACAGCATATGTAATTTCAACTCATAAGTCATTCTGTCAAGACCTCCCTAGCCTCACACGGAGCATACCTAATCCATGAGCCCCCAAAATTTATCGTAACGTTGTGGACACTACACTCATAAATTGTGTACGTCTATCAACACCAAACAAAATGATAATCAGTATTCAAACAAATCACACACGATATGACGTGTCCGAAATGTCACTTTCCCCACTGACGTCCAGCACATATCCCAGTCATGCGCACAAGGGTCGATTCTCAAACGGTTAATAAATGACAAACAAATCGGAAACAGCAGCATCCAGCAAACCGATAAATCACAAAAGACCCCAAATCGTTCTGTCATTAAGAGAATGTCATAAAAATGTAAATTCAAACTTATTTATAAATTTTGCCACCTCTGAGGTCCGACGTCCTCTTGTCATTAATGCGGCTTTCAAAGGTCAATAGACGTCAGAGACGTTTGCAAAAAAAATAAAAAAACCGAAGACATCATCTCACTCACTCACTCTCGCTCACTGATGACGATCCAAATGTGGGAACGAACAGAACGCATGTGATTCATGTGATAAACGTCTGAGGTAACAAATTTTGAATGTCAGTGTCAAATTAAATTAATGATTAACTGTCAAAAGGGAGGAATTAATTCCTATCTCGTTGGTGGGAGGTGTTCATCGATATGTTTGTTCAAGTTGTTTGGATAGATTTCGCTTGTGTTCACGAGTATTTGACAACTGACAACTCTTATCTGTCATCGACGCATATCTTATCGTTTTGCGTGTATTTTTTTTTTTTGTTTGGTGTATTTCTTTTTCTCGCTCAAATTCTGAAAATTTACGAGGTTGGAGAATGTTTCTCTCTCACCATTAACTGATGGCTATGACGGCGTGGTGAGTTCGTGAAACAGAACAGACTGTGAAGTCGGTGAGGATGACGATAATGCCTGAAACACATAAGTGCGCAGCAACAGCCGACTTCATGTTACGGAGAGAGTGCGATGACGCACTGCGTTGAAATTATTACTCAATTTATCAGCTGTTCTCTCTCTCATCTAGCAAATGAAAAATATTGCCACCTATCTACCATACACTCATTTGAAATGACTTTTGTCGTTAAATTATTTTTAATCAGCTGTTTTCATTTCTCAAATGACAGTTGACACAAAGTACACTCAATTTGGAAGAAAACTCTCATTTTGGGAGAAAATCTCTCTCACAGTGCACCCCTCTGTCAAAAAATATCCAACTTGTTCAACAATGACTTACGGTTTACGTTTTGTTACGATCACTCATTTTTCACTAACACTGGTCAACGCTGTATTTTGTGCACGGCCATTGAATTGTGTGCGTTGAAAGACAACGCCAGCGCAAACGGACCATTGTGTTTCAGGCATAATGCGTAGGAAGTTAAGGAGACTTTTTTCCACCACAACACGTGCGTCACAAATCATCTGTCGAAAGAGGCTTGATTTAAAGACTTCCGTTTTAATGAATTTGTCATATGAAGCTCTGGCGGTAGCTCACAAAAAAATCGGTGGGAATTCTGCGGATTTGATTTTTGACTGGTACTAGATCATGTGCATCATTTGAGAGTTGCTGACCTACTGTACGACTGTCGGGCAGTATGGTCCCCCTCTAGGTGGACGATGATAGACGATAATTCCGACCCACCGACGTGGAAGAGGTCAAGGCAATAAACTCGAGTCTCAAGTGTAAAAAACCTGGTGTCCGCTGAAATTACCGTAACTAGGCTTTTATGCGCGGGGTGCGAGTTTCTACATTTGCGCCCTTGTATACGTGTAATTGAAGTAGGTCCTGGTCCTGGCACCCTCGTAAGCTATCGGCACCGCCCTTGTAACCGCACTGCTTGGGGTGATCTTCTTCGTTCCATGCACCAGCTCCAGTTCTCAACTTGAACAAATTACATCAACTTAGTGTGCGTAACTGGGAGCAGCTAGCCAGAGATAGGTGAGGCCTGTTGGTTCAGACCCACTTAGGTTAGTTTAGCTTAGGTCAGACCCACTTGATCTACGTCGGACTGTAGCGTCGCACAAAAGAGAAGAAGTATGACAAAGTACATCAATTGGTGGCCTCCATTACACCGATGAGGTCTAGATCTTATAACAAAGTAAAATTTGACAAGACGGCTCAGTAATTCCGGATTGTTTTCTTGTTTCCCATCTTAATCACAGCGGCTATCGTTTCACACGCCAAATAAACACATTATTGACTTTGGTAGGTGCAAATGAACTGACAGGTACACGTGGTATTGTGAGTATGTGGATCAACTCATACGCCTCGCTGCCTTAGTTCCACCTCTTTCGCACAATGTAGAAGCAAGTCCCTGGCCCTCTACGGGCTGGCGCGGCCTACGTTCTTATTTTTAAGGGGGATGGTAGTTGGTCGATTCTGAAGACCATGAACATTAAGTAGGCTACAACCTATCATTTTTGGAAATGACATCCATTTTTACTGGATTGATGGAAAATGACAATTATGGTTTTGAAATTGTTCGTGGATTTTGCTGAAATGATAGAGGATGATGTTAAGAAAGGATAATCCTTGAAAAATTTTGAGAAAACTTTCGAAAAAAGTCATGACGGAATAACAGTGTATAGCCTGTCCTTCACTGACCTGGATGACGCTTCACGGCTTATTGCCCCCTAGTCCATCGATCATTGATAGTAAACTACTTAAACTGATACAATTTGTTGTGCCGGGAATCGAACTACGTTCCTTCACGTAGGACTACCACATCACTACCACCTCAACCTCGACTAGGAAAGGAAGGTAAATGTGGATCGTTTGAATTCGATCAGCCATCTTATTCTCACGTACTTTTGACTGTTTTGGGTTGCCGGTCGAAAGGGACATAATCGGCGATTCATTATCTAGCCTTTGCAAGGAAGACGCGGATATTAACCTATCTCAGGCAATCGACTGGATCACATTTGCAGTGTGACGTGGCTGACACGATCGCAGGGTTGTGGGCTTTAACTGTCTGCGAGAAAAAAAAAACTCAAACTCCTGCAGTGCGACTAAAAGTTACAAGCGGTTGTAGTTGGAGCGGGGGTGTGTCTTCTCCTCCATTCACCATACCTTATCTGACGGTGCATTTTTTTATATTGAAGGCATCAACAGTCGTCAATTCTGCTGTTTTGCTTAACGTCCTGAGGTCTGTGAAGACAGGGCAAAGTTATTGATCACTCTAAACTTGGCGGAATGTTAGTAATGATCCCTTTTCATGCAATAGTCAAGTTGACATAAAGTCTCGTCGTGATGTTAACCAATGTATACAGCGAACACCCTAGGCAGAAGGCACATATTATAGTTAAGCAAAAATAAACGAAATACTTTTGAAAGACTATCGAAACTTATCGATCGTTTTTCATATTATTTCTTCATCAATTAATTAATTGAAAAAAAATAATTTGAAAATTTTAAGTTATTAACAGAAATAAACTATTACAGAGATGCCCGACTTCTACCTCTCTTGCCCCGTAACATTTTTGACATCTGTTTTTTATAACGTGTTCTTAAACCAAATTGACCAATCAGAGTACGGCATTTCGTGAATATCCGTCAAAAATTCATGAATATCCGTCAAAAAGGCACTCAAAGTCGTTTGATGGACTAGGGGGCAAATCAGCTGTGAAGTCGGCCCCATCTGTGATACTGCATTTCTGGTATTAGCTAAAGTATGTCAAAATATCCATTTTTGTGTTTGACTCATCAGCGTCTTTCTCTCACTGAAAGTCCTGTCAGACTCCACAGAAGATGATGAAACAATTAACAAATATGCATGAATTGATGTAAAGATCTCCCTACTTTACATAACAGAAAATTGGCTTCGAATAATGTATCGAATAATGATCGCTAAGTTGAACGATACCACTAGGGGTAATTTTGTTCACCAAAAGTTAAATACAACTTTGGGATTTTTCTCTTCAACTTCTGGATGTGCTTGCACTCATTCAAATTTTATGATTTAAACATTCAAATTACAACCCATGAGCTTATCAACTCCTTATTTTCTCAACTCACGGAAATAGCAGTTGATTGATGAAATCGGGGATTTTGCTCTCTCTCTTTCTCTTTCTCTCTCTCTCTCTCTCTCTGTCTCTGTCTTTTCTTCCACTGACGTAGTTGCCTGCTCACGTGTGTATACAACATGGAATGATTGTGTGGGTCATTTATCGTTTTCGTTTCTCAAAACGGACAAAAATAATGATGCTCGAACCAGTGCTGCCAGTATTTTGAAGTGGAATTTACCACACTGGAGAAGAAAAATTACCATATCGCTGAAAAGTAACCACTTCAGAACACAAATGTACTTTAACGCAGAAACTGTCATGGGCTTGTAAGCTACTATGGAGTATTATGTAGAAATTAACACTAATTTTAAAACACAAAAAAATTATATTTAATGAATTTAACAAAAAATTATATTTCAAGAATTATAACACAATTTTTAAACATATTTAATCCATCCCACTTATAAAAAAAAAACTACAACGATATTTAACAAACTATATATATGGATTCCAATTCAGTCTAAAAAGCAAAAAACATGAACAAAAATAAATAAAAATAAAGCTGTTTCATTTTATATATATAGATATAAGTAATATGTGAATTAAGTCTTTTTCTTGTACAAAGAATTTGTATTGTGCAAATTCAAATGCGTATCTTCTACAGCAAGAGTCGTATTTGTAGCTTGAAATTATGATCTTTTTTTGCAAATACAACCAACTAGATCACCACTTAAACTGTTGCGTTTACTATTTGTAACATCTGTGAAAATGGAAAATATACGCTCAGCATCTGCGTTTGAATGTGGCAAACTTAAACAAAAACGAGCAACTTCACATAAATTAGGAAATATTTGTTTTTGCTGGTAGTCCTGCATTAAACTTATTGTGTGCCACATTTGATCCATAGGCATATCCTTAAGTTTAAATTTTACTTCACTACTTATTATTATTGCGAAGTTTCTCCACTCCACATGTAGCACCGGTATTAATTATATTCCTTGTGTATGTTTATGAACAGCAAGTCGTTATTATTTGAGCTTTATTTGAATGGGACAGTGAATTATCTGTCACGAAGAAACAATTGGAAGTTTTCTTCGAAATTATCCCCACGAAATGTTAGGAAATACAACCAAATGAAAGGATCATTTTTCCAGAAGGAATTTCCCTTTTTTTGTATGAAAATACCTTTGTGGAATGGATGTTGAAATTTCCCACGAAAAGGTTTATTTACTACAAACTGGCAGCACTGCCTCGAACCAATGCAGGATAAATTGGCGTGTAACGAGGGAAGATACTGGACCTTTCCTTTAAGTATTTGATAGATTTTGAATTCTTCTTCATTTATTAGCAGACCCCGTGAATTACGGACAAGAGTACACTGTTCGCCTTCAATTTACCTTCTCATAGCTCACACGAACAACACACTCTGTAAATTCAGTCAAAATGACTATGTGTGTGTGAATCTTCAAAAATGTCCCAGGGTGGATTTTAAACTTCAGACTGTGAGTTGAAATAGTGAACAAAATTAATTTTCAACTCGCCAGTTAAATAACGAATTGTGACAAACCTGAAAGTTGATCAACTCCCAGTCTTTCGGGAAGTTGAGCAATTGCGAACAAAACGACCCTAAATCTGTCATCATTGACAAACTTTGAATGGTTGAAAATGAGTGGCTGTGATTGAGGCGAAGCCTGTATCGAGTTAATTTTTCTTTCAGACTAGATCTCGTATTGAGCTGAATTTTTTATAAAAGTGGCGGATTAAACCGGTATCACGATTAAAAAAATCGCAATCGAATGCAAATCGTTGTGCTGGACCCTATTGCACTAGAAGTCAGACTTCTCGTCCTGATGTCATATCAACTGGCCACCTCCAACGAAATCGAATCACATTCAGCGCACAAAACCGATCTTCAATGAAAACGATCAAAACTCCAAGTCGCATTGACTCGCTTGCAACGAATTGCTCACAAAATTCACGAAGTTCTCATAAAAGCCACGTCAGCAAAATGTGCACATATCGTCGTGTGCCTGTGTGTGAGTATCACAGCACCCAAGCTTGTGGGTGTTATAGCGGTTGTCTGGTTTGAGTGGATATTTAAAAAAAAGTCATTTAAAGCTACTTTGGCACAAGGCCCGCTGTAAAAAGATCTAGGAATGCACAGGAAGCAGCGTTATTCACTTCGCCTTCGTCTTTCTCCCTCTCGCTCGTCATCTCCATCGACAACCATTCACTTCAACTGCACAAGGAATGCACACAGTTCCCACACATAGACATGCTCCTACTGCCTACAGGCGAACGTATTCATGCATGACCCCCGCCTGTGTGGAGAATCTGACTCTAAGTCCATATCTGAGCGAACGAAAAAAGCAAAAATGAAAACCAAAAAAAAAAGAGTAATCACACATAAAAATAGAAACTATGTTTAAATGTCGATTAGAGTGAGTCGCTGCTTTGGTGGGGGACGGCGGACGGTCGCAAACTTTGTTATCGGCAGTGAGTCGACTCGGTCTTAAGCGTTGTATGACGATGACACGGCACAGAGTATATAAGTCCCAATCATAGGGTTGTTATCGGGCTATTGACTATCAGTTATGTTGTGGGTTCTCTGGAAGAAGTTTAATAACGACTGGGTTATGCTCTCGCCCACTTTCCCTCCACGCTCTCTGCTGACTGTCGACTACCGACTGGTGACTAAGTTGAGAGTTCTATTTATTTAGGTTATCTCGACCGACGAAGGGGTGGGCCCGACATGATTGAGTGCCTTTTGCTGCTGTGTTGCAATTTGAATTTATCGCCCAGTGGCTTAGGACTTTCTAGACTGAATGATTAAGTACAGCATTGTGCTCTGCTTGTTGCTAACGAAACCTTTCTCTTGTTGCTCCGAGAAGTTTTGCTGATTTCCATGAGTTACGAAAAATAAGTCACCATGCGCTTGAGAGTGGAGAAAAATGATCGTTTAAAGCGAGTCGCGAGACCGAAGGCCACGAAGGTAGCTTGGTTTTCAAAGTCAGTTTAGTGAATTGACACGATCACCAACGTGATGAGAAGAAAAAATGTAAAAGAACCACTAGACAGGTTGTGGCTTGCGCGAAAATGATGGTGTACCCCAGGGTTCCGCTTTGTCTCCGATACTCTTTCTTCTATTGATCTTCTACAGGTAATCCAATGTTCAGCTTCTCAAATACATTTCGCATGCCATTTTTCGGATGTGGAGCGTCAGTGGCGAGGTATAATTAGTTACAAAATTCAATTTAGATCCACTGCGGTTCACATTCAGCTTAGTAGCTGCTCATACTCGTTACAGCGACATTCTCGCCACTTGACATTGTCTATGAGTGGTGACTACATGGAAGAAACTTTCTATTCACAGTATGTCCATAACTGACCATCTTCTCTGGAGCGATCACATATGTACCAAACATCGCTAAGAATGCCGCACTGTTTGTGTTTTCTCCGGCGATGCGGAGGATGTTTTCTTCCTTCGCTGATCTGGCTGCAATCTTCAAAAGGTACGTACATCCAAAATTGGAGAACACTTCCTGTACTTGGTATAGTTCTCCTCCAACCCGCTGGAGTCGGTGGGATGGTATTCAGAAGAGAGCCTAAAAATGACAAGAGATAGTACCATCAATGGAACCTTCATGTGTCGTGAAGATCGGCGTAATGTTTCCTGCGTCTCCTTATTTTATTTAAAGTGATGCACTATGTATATAGCGTGCATTCCTCCTCTTAATTCAGGTTCGCTGCATTCACAAGGCAACGATTTATTCTCGACATGAATTCCAGACCCGCAGGGATTCTTTCTTTAGCCGGATGGTCAAGACTAAAGAGAGATTTCGTGCCGAAATTATATAAAACAAATTGAATTCTTGAAGGTTACTTAACATGTCTCCGACGACATGGACGGCATGAGTCTGAGCAATCGTTTCCCTCCATCGCTGACGGTCCTGGGCACGTGTGTCCGCGGTAAATTTTACTATACACCCGAAATTTGGCCTTCCTTTCCTTCTCCAACTAGGAGGCTTGGATTCGAAGATCCTCTTAGCTGGAGCGAAGGTGTTGATGCGCTCGATTTGTGCAGTCGACGGATTTGTGCCTTCCGGACTACATCCACATCCTGGTACAGCTCGTAGAGTTCGGAGGTGTGTCTTCTCCTCCATTCGCCTTCCTCGCAGACCATATATCCGACGTAGAATTCTTCTTTCGAAGGTACCAAGATTAGCTCTCCTGTTTTCTTATCGTACAACTTCCTCCTATATGGAGGACTATGAGACTAAGGGGTTGGTGCAGCATGAACTTGGTCCTTCGAGTCAGGAGTGTTGAGCACAGTTGCAAACCAAAGTGGCATCGGTTGTCAAGGGCGATTTTACGTCGGATTTGCACCCTTGGAGATGGTCTGGCAAAATGATACCACCCAAGGTACATCAGAGTAAAAGTAAACGAGGATATTGCAGAAACTGGTACACTTGATATGTGTGAAGAAACATCAGAAAAAAATATGAGCTTTCTAGTAGGGCCTTGAGTACGTTTCGTTCATACTTTCTTCCGAAATAAGACGTCTTCGGAAATGAAGTGACTTAAAGTCGGAGGCTGCTTTCAGTGGTCTATTTTACAATCTTACAAATTTGTATTTAACTAGAGATCGAAAAAACAGCTCAATTTCAACAAACTCGAAAAATGTGCAAACAGAAGAAACTATCTAACCTCCTGCTAGACCACTCCGTCTCAAGTTAAACAGTGCAAAAACCAACAAACTCCTTCAATGCGACAAAAAGTTCATGTAAATCGTAGTTGGAGCACTAACTGGCCATAATCATCTGTAGCTACATGAAGTGACAATGAGGCTAATCAATGACTTGGTTAAGCGACGGCGACGATCAGAAAAAAGAGGATACTCCTCAATACCTGTGGGAGAATATTTCTTCCAAGAATCGCACGTAAATCACTTTTCAGATTTATAAGGTGTATATCAGGATGGCTGAGCAACACAGAGACTGGCACGGAAGGGGAGTAAGGAGGATACTCCACCACAACGGGAATCAATGGCTCCAGCAGGACCTATTTGAGACGTGCCTTACACCTGCCTTCTGATTAATCTAACCTTACCTATATGCTTTCAATATTGGATGACCATATAACAACGACAGGAAAGTCCATCGAATTCTTGCCATCCTGTGTTCATATGAGTATCAGCTTGGATGGCAGTGTTTCAAGTGATCGTTGCTATTTTCGATGACTCCTGCTGTGATTTTTCATGTGAATGCTGACCTCGAGCTTGTCGAAATTGTTAGATATGTAGCCATAGCCTTGGTAGATAGGTAATTGTTTGCCCTGACGGCCTGCTAGGGAAGTTTATATCACCCCGAGTCTACTTTATGTCTATAACCAAACCAAACTTAAGTCCTTCAGCTATATAACTAAGTGCTATCCTTGCTCGGTCTGAACATTCGGAGAGCAGATGTTGGATAGATTTTCTTTCTTCATATCTGTAGCTTCTACAAAAGTCGTCTGGCTGGTCCAGTTAGATTAAGTTAGGTTAGGTTGGGCTGCTAGTGCGTTCACCAGCTAACCGGGGGCAGGCACTCTATCAACTGCGCCATCCAGTTGTTTGGATGGTGCAGTTGGTTAAGTACCTACCCTCGGTTAGTTGGGTCCCCGGTTCGAATCCCAGTGAAAGCAAAGTCGAAACACTTTTATCCAAGTCAGTCACCTTTTGCCGGTGGGATCAAATTAACGGCACTATAACTGGTGTTGACAGCCAGTTGTGACTGGGTCTGACAATGGTCTGGGTCACTAGCGGGGAAACCTAACCTACCTTCCAACTCTATTAGCATGCGTACATATTAGCGATTAGCGAAGCTTATCTCATCTTGCTCAGCGTGAGCTATACAGGGCTTGCTGTTCCTCCAATACTCAGACCAAGCCGTCCAGTTCTGACTCTACTCCAAACAAGGCTGCGAATTCTGTGCGGCGAATGCGCATATTTCGGATTGGTAGAGAGTCTTCCAGCTCTGAAACCTTTCCGAGATACTATCTGCCTTTCATTTCCTGCCCCGAAACCCAGTTCACCAAGGTTGTCTGGATAACCAAACCGGCTTCGATCTGGGAATGTCTGATGCTTTGGCTTTTGGCTGTGAGAGAAAATAGTGATTGGTTTCTTGGTTAATTTGTGTTCTTTCAACGCGAGTTGCGCTTCGTATATCGCAGCCACTTTGGCTTGAAATATGCTGCAGTCGTCCCATAGTCCCATAGGATTTTTCGATGAGGTCACAGAAGACCCGGCATCTGTACCTGCGCTCGTCTTCGAGCAGTAAATCTCTTCCTCTGCTTATTTTACGTTTGTTCCAACCATTGCTTTCTGAACGGAAGTCTAGGGTTAGTGGTAAGTAACTTCTGCGCTGCTGTCCAATTTTTTAGCGTAACCCATGGTTTTTCCTTCGAAAAAATCACCGCTCTGGTGTTCAGAGGCGATGAGGCTGCACTGTTGCTGCAGAAGAGAACGAGAGGAGGCAGGAAAGGGATGACATCGAGTGCTGTCGTCAAGAGAAGAGAGAAAGAGAATGGCCTCGAGTGTTGGTCTAAGACAAGCTTTTATGCCTGGGCAGGCCGATATTTGGATCTTCGGCAACACCTAGTCACAAAAGTCTACATACGATGCGGAATTTTTTTCTTTTATTTTCTAAACCAGCATCCCCCCAGATCTTTCTGGGAGTCTGAACACCAGACACAGGAAGGTCCACTACGAATCTGCACAGATGGATCGAAGATGGATGCAGGTGTGGGTGCTGGCGTCTATTCTAAGGATCTAAATATACAGCTATCTTTCCGATTACCTAATCACTGTAGCGTCTTTCAGGCTGAAACTGTAAATAAGGAAGCTCTATCCTGGTTAAAAACAAAGTAATACCTCGCACATATATCATCATCTGTTCCGGTAGCCAGGCAGTGATCAAATCTCTGAATTCACTTTTAACTCCAAGACTTCCTTTAATTGTCGCCTATCTCTTAATGAGTTGGCCAAGTATTTTAGCATCCATCTCATGTGGGTGCCGGGACACTGTGGCATTTCAGAGAATTGCCAAGCGGATGAACTCGCTAGAAAGGGTACAAACGGGTGGCGGTCCACCCCCCATGCTTACAGCGACCATAAAGCATCTACTAAAGCAAGAAACGCTTGATCAAATGAATCGTATATAGTCAACTGGCACAGGATGCCTCATTACCAAACAACTCCTGCCTGCGATAGACCTTAATCGATCGCTCAGTCTGATTAGTTTGCCAAGGCCGAAACTCAGAACACTCATAGGCCTAGGAACTCACGCCTCCTGACTTGGCATCCCATACACCGATTTCTGCAGAAGCTGCAGAGACGAGGATGAGGAAGAAACCATTGTACACTTGCAACTGTAGTGCTCTCTCATACCGGAGGTTTAGATTTCTGGGAGCATACTTTTTTTTTGATAGCCTGGCTGAACTTAGCAGCTTCAAAGTCAGCCATCTTCTTCGCTTTATTAAAAGCACTAACTAGTTTGCGGAATAGGTATTCATTGATCCGCGGGCCTATGTTGGCCCACGTGTGATTGCTGTCCTTCCCTGCAGCAGTCAGCCACTTCTACCTAACCTAACCTATGCATCCTAAATAAGAGCGAAAAAGTCGAAAGAAACGCAATGAAAAAACATAAAAATTTAAAATCGTATGAAGACTTTTGTGACAAAGTGTATTTCTTCTTCAGTGCTTTTCAGACAACAGTGGGTTATGATGGGTCTTACTATAACTATGTATACCCTGTATACCACACGTGTTTTGAGAATTGAAACCCCATGTTTTACTGAAGGAACGTTTACATGTATAGAACCCTAGGTACGCCTTCTTTATGCGACGCTACGTGTTTTCCTTCGTCATGAGTTTGGAATCAAGGGTTTAAGCTGAGGACTGACTGACGTATCTCGATGGCATGGCAGGCCTTACTATACATTTTGACAGGTGGACATCATGGCAACTTTGACAGCAGCTGAGACATAACAATTGAAAAAAATATCATCGCTATCTGGTCACCCTGGTGGTGGGTCGCCGTGGCGTAGTGGGTGAGTACGTCGACTCCTACGCAGAAGGTGCCAGATTCGTTACCCGATTTTACCGCCTTTGATAATTCACGGCTCCACCTCTTTCGAGTCACTGACAATGCTCAAAGAGTACTCCTGTCTAGAAAAAGGTTCTCAACTTCGCCGTTCGGAGTCGGCATTAAACTGTAGGTCCCTTCCACTCGTGAAAGAACAATAGCACGCACAACACGAGTTTTTGCTGAGAAGCTAGACCCAGGTCCGCCTCGGACTTTAGCGCCCCCCATATTATTATTATATTATGTGGTCACCCTTTACAATGTAAACGGGTCACAATAGATTTAGTAAAAAAAAAGACCAGGCTGTACTAATCTCAAAAGGACATTTCTTCTACACGTTGATTTTATCAATACTCGATATCAGACAATTCAGCAGCACTTACCGAGAGTGCTGCCAACCGTTGGCAACGTTCAGCAGATGGTTGATTACCCACACAGCACCGACTCATAAAATCTGCTGTCTTGTATTGCACCTGGATCCCAAACCCCTGTAGTTTCTGTGAATGCGCTGCCTTTACCATTCCCAATCATTTAAAATTACAAAATAATAAAAATCTGAATTTGGACATTCACAAACCGCTCATAATAATATTTTACGGTCACAAAATGCAGAACGAATATTATCCCCTCATAAACCTGTTACCTCCACGTTTTATGATTTCCAAAATGCGGACTGTTCGCGTTAAACGAACACCACACAAAGTAGTAAACCTTCCCAAGGAACACCCTGTAGAGGCGAAACAACCCTTTATAACGATTCACCAATTCATTCCAATAAAAAAAAAAGCACACAATATGAGTGCCAAATAACAATGCGTGATTTTAAAGACGAACGTGAAAAGTTGAATATGCTGACACCAGATAGTCGGAAAGTTCTGGACGAGTGTCTCATAAAAGTCTATCCATCACGCTATAAGACGTCGTAAAATGCTGAACCATAGCTTGAGACATTTGAAAGAGCAGCACATAATTGCCTCCTTTAACTTTTGATGTACTGCGGCATCATCACTCATCGCGCAGCAAAGTTATTCATTTTTGTGTGTAACCGTTAGATTGTAAACGAAGAGGCCAAAAGCGATTTGATTGTGACATGGCACATCGAAAAATCAATTCTAGGAAAAGTCTTCAAAACGCTACAACGCCTATTTCAATTTCAAATAATTAATAAGCATGTTCGCATCCGTGCACGTGTAAATGTGTGTGCCTGGCAGCGTCCAACGTTCGACAAGTCAACGAACTATCGTAGCATGCAACTCGGCGTTCCTTCGCAGCGCGATGACATTTATGCGAGAAGCATTTAGCCGAACTGAGCCGAAAGTCAAATGCAATTGCCGAACACCACCCGAACGCAATAACCAAGCCTCCAAAGTCAATCTGCGCAAGACCAGATTTTCAATTAGTTGAGCAGCAAAAAAAAAATGCAAAAAAAGCACACAAAAATAAACAAAGTAACTAAGGAATTGGAATGTTAATAGTGTTCTCTCTCCGCGAGAGGATGACATGGTGGTAGTGGTGTGATGTGTGAATGCAAAGGCGTGGGAGAGCTTTCACTCAATCGGTTTCACGAGAGATTGAGGAGGAGAAAGAAAACCGAACAAACTTTCGAGAGGATTGGAGAATTCTGATGCACAAGTATCAGACTGTCAGTACGCAAGTGTTCTCTCGAAGAGCTCATGACAAACAGGTGCTCGGACCGCATTTGAGTTGAAATGCGAATGACATTCACAACAACCGGAACAGATGTGTGACAACGGGCTACATCTGTAGAATATCGGTGTTTTGTGTTTTTTTTGACAGAGCGAGAGGGATTGACGTTTTCTGCTCTCGATGAACTGCGTGACAGATGTCAAGTGGGAACGAAAATGATGACATGACACGCCACGAGTAACAAAATAATGACACTTTGCTTCATTTCAGGCAACGTCGTTGACAGCTATTCACAATATCAACAAAAATAAAGGCAATTTGTATTCTCTCAGTGAATACATAAATGCACAATACATAGCTCCGCTGTAAACTAAGAAGATAAACAAGAAGTTGGACATAACTAACATATTTCTTGGCGTCACTTGTCACAGGACGCTAACGGCATTTAGACAAGACGACTGACAGAAGTGCGCCCAGTTGCAAGAATGTAGACACAGGCTACAGCTATTACATATTTATAGTTTCTTGTGTTTTTCCAACTGAAAGAATCTCTACAATGTAGTCATCCATTCTATCTGCCTCTGCGAACAAAAAAATATTCCTGTGCTGGAAGAGGCCACGTATGCCAGTCCTTCAGTACTGCAATGGCCACAAGCTGCGCATGTGCATTTATTAAAAATCGAACATCTAGGTCGCAGTTAGTGCGGACAAATTATTTCAATCTCTAAGGCACAGTCAGCTGCCGGCGGGATTTGAGACGACTGGCCCAGGTAAACGGGGTGTTAAATAAGTGAGTTTATAAGGTTGTGCTGTGCCCACTCCTAGGGTGGTCGTTGGAGAATAACGTGGCAAAACAGAGTGAGCCAAATACAAGTCTCTTTTTAAAAATGCAATAAAATCAACAAAGTCAAATTTTGTCCATTCCTATTAATTATGAAATACCACGCCATTCAAGTGATTCCCCCGGCTGTCTTCGCAGTAGTGCATTCTGTCCCCCAATTTTGCAAGACCTTGTTGATGGCTTCGGGCTGTAGCTCACTCTCAAGCTTGTATGATATTGGCCTTAAGTGCTTTCATCGTTTCCGAATTGTTGGTATAACATCGGTCCTTCATGGTTGCCAACAAAAGAAGTCCAAAGTGCCAATTCGCGAGGCGGACAATTGACATCACCAATACGATTGATAACACGATTTCGGCATTTGGTGCCCCAAAGATCGATTGTGGCATGATGTTTGGCATGGCGCAACATCCTGCATGAGCCAGAGGTCCCCGAAAGCCATGTATTCAATTTCAGTAAAAGAGAAGTCGGTTACCATAGGTCTTACAAGTAAATCAAGGCCTTTCTGGGTAAAGCTTCCTCGAATAGCTATACCAGAAGAGGTATACCTCAGGGAGGAGGACTATCCTTCCCTCTCTCTTTGGAACGTAGCAGTGAGTAAACTGCTTCTAATATTGGAAGGGATTTTGATTGCCTATACGGGTGATGTTGACAAAGCCCCCAAGAACTAAAAGATCTAATGCAACATGGTTTCACTCTACTCAATAACTGGGCGACTGAAAATGGTCTGAGTGAAAACGAATCGTCCTTTTCACTAGGAAATATAAAATACCTGACATCGAAGAACCCACCCTAAATGGCGTCTAAAATTCTCAAATGTGGCAAATTGGCCTGGACAGTAAATTCAACTGGAAGATCCACTGAACCAACAAAGGTTCGTAATATTAATGACAAAAAGTAGGTCTTGCGTAGTTTTCTATGCAAGGATGAGGTGAGGGTTAAGATGTATTTCCTTACATGAATTAGGCCTGATTAATCTCTTGGACTACCTAAAACCATGACCATGTGTCCACTGGTCTAGGCGAAGTTTGTTTTCCCATTCGTTAATCAGAGTTGTAGCTGTTGTCCAATTGACATTGCAGAACGGTTCTGGACCGATGAACGCAGATTTATCCTCCCACCATAAATCTCACCAGTCTATAATTCTCATATAAGGCAAAATACCTCAAACTGGAAGCTCAATACAGCAGAAAGAAAACAAGAAAAGCCATCCATCCCCACACACATCTCAACAACAAAAAATCCATTGTTCACAAATAGGGTCTCCAGCCGGACATGAAACACTGGCAGTGCACTGCTGTGATCAGATCCACCCTCTTACACGGTGTAGAAGTATAATGGCCCATACTCAACGTCGGCACACATCTCAACGTTGTAAGAAAGGTACAAGGGCAAGCCGGCCTGTGTATAGGTGGACCCTTGAGAACGACTCCCACCGATGCACTTGAAGCCATATTAAGTCTTTCCTCCCTAGATGTTCTTGGTAAGTAAATAGCAACCAACTGTGCAATCCGATTAAAGGCATGCTCTTGTACATTCGGACGTGCTAAGATCCTAATAGAACAACGACTTACCTCTTCTAGCTTTGATTACACCTCACCTGCATACTTTCCAGAGAAAAATTCCGAAACACTGTTTCCAGAAAGAGACCTTTGGTATGACGGTAATATACCCTTTGGTAACCTCATTCATTACACACAGGATCCAAGAAGGAAGACGGAGTAGGAAGTGGTGTATTCTTTGAACATCTTAATCATAACAAAGCAATTCATTTACCTAATCACTGCAGTATCTTCCAAGTGAAAATAATGGCGATCAGCGGAGCCATGTCCTGGCTGAGCTGGAGCGTGATATCCGCCCGCGATATTTGCATCTCTACGGACAGCCAGGAAGCAGTTTAATCTATGACATCGTTCTCTGTATATTCTAAAGTAGTCATAAACTGTCGCGCATCTCTTGACGAGATATCCATTCGCCAGTGCTGAGTACCAAGCCATAGAGACATTATGGGAAACTGTGCAGTTGACAAACTCGCAAAAATCGTCACTACACTAGCTTGTATGACATAGGCACTCCCCTAACTACCTTCAAGATACAATTCAACACTCAACTAAAAGTCAACCCCAGATGGAACACAGGCAACACTTGTCCAGTCCCAGTCTCGCAACAAAAAGATCTAATAGATTCATCTCGCTTAAAATATCCAAAATCTTCACCGCAGTGGGAATAACCACCAGACATTGCCCATTAGGTCTACACGCGAAAAAGCCAAGACTATTTTCAAATGATTTCTGCAGTAGCTGCATAGATGAAGAAGAGCAGGAACGTGTGCAACACCTTCTCTGTAGCTGCCCTGCGCTAGCCTCGATTAGGAAAGCCACACTGGGCTCCTACTTCTCTAAAGCCACACTGGGCTCTTACTTCTCTAAAAGCTTAATCGACCTTAGTGAAACACCAGTTAGATCGGATACTGGACTTCACTGACAAATCTACCTTTCTGTCGTAATAATCACGACGCCTCAAGCCCCTATGTTAATCCACGTCGAGGTACATGTACTACTGGCCTACTTTGGCCTTTTTTAAAGACCTAGCTGTGTTACGTCCACTGTTGACCGAAACGTTGTACCCAGACTCATTTTCGAGGACAAAATGTTCCAATTATGCTCTCGGCCACAGCAGCCACATTCACATCTGTGCGCCCGAGTGTTGTCCACTACCAGTCTCACGAGCTTTTTGCACAAACTTGCGTATTGCCGTCCCGGTGCGTGCTTCATTTTGGTCAAAAGTTCTTTTTAATAAACCCACTGTTTTTCAATAATTCCCTACGTTGTTCGTAGCAGTAAAGGGAGTTATTTCGTTCTGCGGAGGTACGACTCTGACTTTCCGTCAAGATTTCTAGCGGGACAGCTGTCAGTGTCAAAATAACATGTTCTAAAACAACCACTGGATGGCCAACCCTGAACAAGGGGAGAATTTATCTCGGAAATAAATGGAATTCACGTGTAGTGGAATTCAAGTGTCGTCTTCTGAAGAGATGATTAAGAGGATCATGGTAGCTGATTTTTCGCGGTCCATTTAAGCCTATATCGCAGAATGGGCTGAGCTTTGTTTAAAAGCCTGGAAATAGTCATACATCCGTGGCCTTCCATTCAGTTAAAACGGATTCGATTCCACGATTAAACCAAGCTTCATTCATAATCTTGAGTAAGCGAGACGTCAAATAAAGTTTCGCATTTCAAGGGAATTTCCAATCGACACTCTCTAATCAAACACCACCTTACCGACATAACATCACAGACTACAAATTTAACGACTGACTAACCGGGGACATGCAGTGCTTATCACATTTTGCAACGTTTCCTCGTTATCATCGTCCATGACTTCAGGCTTTGACTTCCAGAACTAATCGGGGCGAGAATTTATTCATACGAGACAAAAGAGTTTCACCAACCTAGCACTTGTTTGAAGGGACAACGAGAAAGAGAGAGGGAAACAGGCTTCTTTCCCTCAGGTTAGTAGAGACAGTAGACACAACGATATGACACATGCACTGCCATTGGCATTGTAAGCTGTGCGAGAAATTAATTAGCACGCTTATCGTTATGCTTTTTTCACGCCCAACTTAATGATAATTATTGCGATAGCTACGAGTACGTTATGAGGGCATCTATTGATTGTGTCAGGGTTCTTTAAATGGCCCATCAAATGCATTGACGACTACGTGAACGTCTGCCCTGATCATAAACATTGAGCTGTCAAACATTAAAACACCCACAAGCTCGATAGATAATCCAACACAATGCAAGCCAAGGGAGCTGACAATCAATACGGCCACACCCAAAACCGTGAGAACATACCGAAGAGAGAAAGATAATTAGAAATGAATCGACAATGACTTAAACGACACATGAGTGGAGAGTTAGGAGTGGCTGTCAAGTGGTCATGTTCTTTGACGAACGAGTTTCCAGGAATTTTCCTCAAGCGAATCGAGTTTATGGCGCTGAACTCGGTTGTTAGCATTCATCGATGGGTTGTTGTTTGATTTTAATGTTTATGACATTATTTGACAGTTGTATCGATAAGAATGTTCACAAGTTACTGAGGGAGCTGAAAGAGGTCACTGATGGACACGAAACTGGTTGACGAAAACTAAGCCATAGGACGGAGCTCTAAATGTCATTCTGCAGTTTGACAGATGTCAAAATTACATGCTACCGGATTGAAGAGTCAGTGAAACGAACAACCCCTGATTGACTGTGACGACACATGAATGACATCTTTTTTGAAGACGAAATGTAGACGATCCGATTCTGACACATTGAATTAGAGACTGACTGCAATGAAGGCCTCAAAGTGACAGTTGAAGAGGGTGAACATTCTGATGGGTATCACGATTGTTTCGTCCACAACCAGTTTATTTCCTGCCTCCACAGAGAGCTCACCTTGTCTGTGCTCAGAGATCACGTGTAGGAATCTGTAGAGCAACAAAATGCAAAAAAGGGAGACGCCGAGAACACGCTCTGCGAACCCCATCGGGTGAAGGTAAATTACAAATCCTTATCCCCATTGCAAATTGTATCGAAAAGAGAAGCAGACACATGATAGCCTGCTGCAGGGCAGTGCACTGTGAAAAGCAGTGGGTAACGAAAAATAAGCAACGCTGGACGATGCTCGTCCACCTAGCGGGGGGTTCCGCATCGGTGTTTCTTGTTCTCTCTCTCTCTCTCTCTCTCTCTCTTCTCTGCCTGTAGTTGTTTTTGTATCGAAATCAACAGGACTCCGGGCTGTTAATTGCGATCTAAAGGCGATTAGTTTGGATTTTTGTTGCTCTCGTTTTTTTTTATTCAAGTTCAGTCGGTTTCAATTTAATTAATCGATTTATGATAATACTGGTGTTGAATATCAAGTGACTAAAGGTTGGAAAAAGGGCAACCGAGGTCTTGTCTCGACACGATGTAATTATTTTTTTCCCCTCTGCGGTGTTGAGTCTTCTCTGCTTTACACTGTAATTAAGGGAAAGGTACCGACGAGTGAGTGATGCCCCAGAAGGAACGTGAGGAGATTTACATTTTGTCGAAGCAACGACGAAGCCTTTTTGGATACACTGTCTGTGCTTTGAGGAGCCGATTTGATGCGTAATTCGGTAGCGCATGTAGACAACTTTGGGGAAATCTATGGATTCGATAAATGCAAGTGCTTCAATAAGACATTGGATCGGAATGTTCCTTAAGTTGGCCATGTGGAGATTCCTATTTGATCTTGGCTTCGTGATGTGCCTGTAAACACGGGAATAAACTGCTTCCTTCTGTCAGAGGTTTTAGATGGACACTTATTGACGGACGCCGACTGAATGAGTTGAATTCACGTGGATGGGGGAACAAGGGAAACGATTTTCATTTCTTCACGTGGAATGTGAGGCCCCTTAGAAGACCACGTGCAGGCGGAGGCCTTGGACTTCAAAGCAGACATCACTGCTATCCGGGGCGGTGGAGTGGGTAAGGTAAGGTCAGGTTCAGGGCTGACAAAGGGGCCAGTTCGTGCTATTGATTAAGCGGGATGGCTGATGGTATTGGTAGTATTGCTTACCTCGCCTAAGTTACCGGTTGTCTGTGATGTTGGGCAAATTTTAGAAGTGGATTTGTTGTATTGAGACAATTGCTGCGTTTCCAGGGTAATTTATGGAAACGTCAGTCTGAATTTAAAACACGCTTCTATGGAACACAAGAATAAAGATGGTTTCTATCATTTTTGAGCAAAACCCCCAATTTCCCCAACACTGATTTGATTGCGGTTAAGGAGGACATTTCTATTAAGGCCCAGTCCACACCCCCTCATTAGTGCTAAGTAGTTGTCAATTTTGAAACCCAAAGTAACATATGCAGAATCAGTTGCCTATGGTCTGGGACCTTTAGAATTAACACAGACAGCAAGTTATCACATCCGCAATCTGATGCAATTAATATTCGTGAAGTTATGGCTGTGATTACCGGAATCAGAGTCGAGTCCAGCAAGAACACCCGTGGAAGGCATTTTGTTGGCTTTATTTTTCATTTACAATGACAAGCAAAATTTAAACCGAAATCTAATTCGTAAATGTAATTTATTCAAGCTACCCGGAAATAACTTTTAGCACGAAAATCAAGCAAAATACTTGAAGCTTATTCAGAAATATTGTGTAGCCTCCAGAAAAAATTCCCTTTATTCTTGAAACCGGTAAGAACTGAAAAGCCTTCTCATAACTTGAAACCACCGAAGATTGTTCATCGCCATTCATCTCCAAACGAATATTTCAAGGTAGTATGTAACTTGAAAAGAGTTTCATAGTGGCTTATAAAAGTCATTGTGAACTAAAAGATGTCAATTCGTTATTTATTGTGTGAGAATCAAGATGAGATGAGAACACTAGAAACGAACAAGTATTCAAAAAGGCAAAACTACCATCGACGGGATTGCAAAAATAAATAATTTTGTTCAGTTTTGTGCACAAGTTGAAGTAAACAAGGAATGTTTCGGTTGATAATCAACTTGATGTCATTCAAGTCCCAGGACACTTAAGAAGCACATCAGCTCCACTAATCTTAAAGCTTTATGCAACAAATCAGTGCGAATTATCCAGTCAATGTTGGAGCAAATGTAATGGCATAGGCAACAGTTTCGGGCCGTATGTTGGTTCTTTTAGAAAACGAGTTCCGTCCATAGTGGATTACATTTGATAGTTCTAAATTGAAAGACAAGAAGGAAAATTTTGACATTCGACCTGCTGGGAATGGTGGGCTGTGTGGATGGTCACTTCAAACCTAACCTACAAATTTAATGTAAATCTTACATATGTAATAACTTAAATATAACTCATGTACTAAATGATATATTTGGTCGTAATATCGATTTATTTTTGCTTAGTTTCCAAAATATTTCCACTGACGACGATAACTTTTTCCTATCGATTGAAAATATTACTTTCAAACGCGACATTCATATACATTTCTTTTTAACGATATAATCGAGGATAGCCAATTGAACTAAAATGTATGTGCTTCCAATGATGGAGTGCATTTTCAATTTATGTAATGACAGCGCCCTGTAAACGATTAGCTGGTGAAGCTGCCACTTCGTTGCAAATGTATATTTTTTAAACTGAATTTGAAGTCGAATATTATGGAGTTGGCAAGAGGTTACAAGGAAAGCTTAGCTCATTCTAACAAGTCGCTGTGAATACTGATTTCTTATATTTCTAACAAGCATTATTTAGTGTGATCACCGCAAGAACGACTGGATGGCGCAGTTGATAGAGTGCCTGCACTTGGTTAGCGGGTTCAAATCCCAGTCAGCATTTGCCGTTGGGAACAAATTAACGGCACTATCGCTGAAGTAGTCAATCGGTGATACTCTGTATGTACTCTATGGTGTAAGTTTGTTGGTGAATGCACTAGCAACCCCCTTACCTAACCTAACCTAGTGTGATCACCCTGGTGTAGATGGTTGGTACGTCGACTCCTACGCCGTGGGTGCCTGGTTCGATCCCTGAATCAACCAACTTTCATAATTCACGGTTCCACTTCTTCGGAGTCACTGGTAATGCTCAAGGAGTACTCCCGTTTCAAATCCATTATTTTTGCACGAAATATTCAAGGCGGTGACAATTTTCCGTCTTAGGTCGCGTTTTGTTGGATTATTTGTTGCCATTTTGTAATGCCCTCGCGTCCCTAGCCTCTCAAAGTTTTCACCAGCAAAATCAGAAGAACAGAAGATAATCACGTGGATGCATAGGGAAATCCCAACCAAGCTACCGAACTTTTGGCGAGTCGCTATCGATATGTGTGGCCTGGCGTTGTCCAGCTGGAACACAATTCCTCTCCTATGGGGTAAGGGCCGCCATAAAGGTCCGAATTAAGAGATTTGCCGTAGGAGATCAGCTCATAGAAAATGATCCCCTGCCAATACCACCACACACATGCAGTAAGACCTTACTGGTCGTCAATCCTGACTCGGCCACCGTTTGCACAGACTTCCCGCTATTCGACCATTGTCGCTTGATGTGATCCACTTCTCGTCACAATATTCGGTCCATGATGTTCTTTGGCGAATTCTTGTGGTACCCGTACATCGAGATTCTCTTTGCATCCAGACTTGTTCAAGTGTCAGTCAAATGTTTAGCCCCTGCACCAATTAAAACAGACGGTCAGACTCAATTATTTCCATGATTTTATCGACATTTCCGACAATTGACCCTCCAGAGCGTAGGTCATCTTTGACATTGAAAATACCAGAACGGAACTGAAATGGAACCAAACCTACGCATGATCTGCATTCGCACTCTCAGGACCATAAACGTCATTCACATTCTAAGTCTTCTCATCCTTGCTTACATTTTATAGAAGAAAAATTGGAAAATGTGGCGTATTTGTCATTGCTGGTGTCCATCTTAGATGCGCGCCCAAGCAAAACTGTCCATACACATTTTATTCTATTCTATTTCTAATGACATTAAGTGTGATACCATGGAATGCATACAACGCATGATATGGATTATTAAAGCCATAAGTTGCAGAAATAATCGATTTATTTTACTAGACCTAAATTGAATTATTATTTTTGCCACATACTGGATAATTGTTCAAAAATAATATCGGCACTACGATTTATCTGAATGAATTCATTTCATCTCTGCGTTTCACTTCTCCCCAACTTCAATTCTCGACTAGTGCCGGAAGTATAAACTATCCCGCTTATATCTCAATTTATTCCCTTCACACCCCTACTTTTTCTGTATCCACATTTAAAGGAACAGTAGCTGCAAACGAAATAGGACACTTGCGCAAGACAGCTTTGCAGCATGTAATAATACAACAAATTTGAAACTTAGTATTGTATTAAGCAGAATCTCAAACACTTTCTAATTGCAGAGAGATGAAAGTACGGTCGAACTTCGATAACTCGAACCACCACTTGCCACAGAAAAAATTCGAGCTATCAAGTAAAATACAAAATTGATATAAATATTTATTTATCTGCGATGTAACACATAAAAAGTAGAGGAGCATAATTATAATTTAAAATAGTCTGTTACACATGACTGAAGAGCGAGAGAATTTCTTTAATTTTCTTTCTTAAAATAATCTTCAATGGAATTTAAACCATTGTAGGTAGGTACATAGAATCGTTTGTTGTTTCATGATATAAACGCAAAATGAATAATAAATTTCAACCAACTCGTTTGAAGGTGGTTGAATTAAATCATCCTCAATTATCAATTATATCACTGCCGCTGTCATCTTTACTGTCGAGCTGAGAAGATTCGGATTCACATCTTAATACCTCGAGAATATCTTCATGTGTGGGAAACTCTGAAGTAACAATATCGCCATCCACCTGCAGCAAATCATGTAGCACCTTCTATATTTCTGGTAATTTTTCAAGCTTCAAATTCCATCTTCCGACAATGTCTAAAGTGTTCGAACGAATATTACTTAGACGTTTAAGCCCGGTTGTAGAAGAAAGACGACTTATTCCTAACCACCAGTTTGGTTTAAGAAGCAAGCATTCAACTAATGACCAAGTACATCACATAACTGATGTCATAGAAAAATCGTTTGAACAAAAGCAAGTCTGCTCAGCTGTATTTCTCGATGTTTCTCAAGCCTTTGACAAGGTTTGGCACGAACGCTTGAAACACAAGCTGCAACAATTCCTCTCGAGAAAACTTTGCACAATTTTATCGAACTATCTATCGGATAGAATCTTCCGTGTGAAATATGGGAAAGAATACTCCCTATTTAAAATTCTATACAAGCTGGAGTAGCACACGGAAGTGTTCTTGGTCCGCTCCTTTGTATAGCAGCGATGTACCACAGGACGTAGGCACATGCCACTTTGGTAACTGCCAAAACGGTCGAAGAATCAACCAGAAAATTGGAATGTGCTTTAGACCGGATACAAGAATGGACGAACACTCAGCGCACGAAGCTAAATCCGTTCATATAAATTTTACGAAAAAGAACGTGAAGAACTTGCCGGTTTTTATAAATAATGTTCAAATACCCTTCGGCAATGAAGCGAAATACCTCGGAATGACTCTCGATGTAAAGCTTAAATGGAAGGAGAACGTGAAAAAGAAACGTGGGGAGTTCCAATCAAGGTACAAAGACATGTACTGGCTTATTGGAAAATATGCCAAGCTAAGTACTGGCAACAAATTGCTTAAATACAAGCAAGTGCTAAAACCCGTCTGGACGTATGGTATACAACAATGGGGTTGTACCAACGAAAGTTATAGAAACATACTACAATCTTTCCAAAATATAGTGCTAACGGCCATCGTCAACGCACCTTTGTATATACGAAACAACGATATCCACAGAGATCTTGGAATCAGTCCAAGATGATGTTACAAATTTTGCTCGTAAGCATAAGCGTCGCCTGGAAGAGCACATAAACTCTGCTGTCCTCCTCGACGAAAGAAACTCGTTTCACCGCCTTCAAAGGACTAAACCCCTTGACCTAGCACGGTGAATTCAACCCGCGCTTAGCTGCGGTGTTAGCAAGAACTCTCAATGGAGAATCTCTTGCCAAATGCATCCAAGCCAAGAAAGTAAAATTGCTGGATAAGTGTAAATCTTAGTTGTAGTGGAAATATATACCTTTCGCTATGTGGGAACGGTCCCCATAGTGTTTTTTGAAGATTTTCACCTACCCTCGCAAAAAAAAAAAACATCCATCTGCAACTGAATTTGTCGAAAATTTCTTTCGTTTGGTCGGTCAGTTCTGAAAATCATAGGAATTTCATCCTCTTCCTCCCGTTCAGAACATTCACCAAAAACCACGATTTTGTTTATACTAGGTCGAAGGAACATACAAACTATGCCGGAAAGCGATTCCTTATAAAACGAACTTGTAGAATATGCAGAATTTGGGAATTTCTCCTCAGAATTCCACTCATCGAAGGTGGCGCCAAATAATCTGTTCGAGTTATCAAGCCATTCGAGTAATCGAAGTTCGAGTTATTGAAGTCAAATTTCATGTAAATGTCAGTCTTGGCGGAATTCCCAAATAATTTCATTCGAATTATCGAATTTCGACTTATCAAAGTTCGACTGTTTTTTCAATGGAAACAAAAACTATTTTTTTAAATGTCTAGGTCTATGTATTTTAAATGTCTGTCACTGTTTTAGTGGAACACTCTTTTCCTTAAGCACTTCTTCTGCAGCACATCTCCTTGGAAGGCTTTCCTCTAAGGGCCGTTTGCTGATACTAAACTTAACGATTTAAGTTCCACTTAACAAGTTAAGATGGACTTATCGGTTTGCACGATTTGAAAAGTCGATCCTAAAGTCGTCTAAGGCTAACATAAACTAAGTGGAGGAAATAGTGGATCACAAGGCTTAAGTTGCACTTTAATACTGGCAGTGACATGAAATCGTGGAGAAATTTGTGAACAAAAAAGGAATACTGAATTTGAAAATTATATTATTTGACGATAAAGGGGAAGTGATAGTGATGACAAAATTAATATTTTAATGTTTTTGAACCTTCGTTGTACAAACCAAAGATATAACCATTATTGTTTTACGGCAGATATTCAAATTGGGAATGTACTTTCAAAGGTACGTTGCCTAATGCAAATTTTTAAGGAACATACATATACAGTAAACTCTCGCTAAGTCGAACTCTCCCTAAGTCGAAACTCTCCCTAAGTCGAAACTCTCCCTAACTCGAACTTTTTCGCCATATTTTACATACATTTCTGCGCAATTTTCCTCTCTTTAAGTCAAACTCTATCTAACTCGAGCACATTCTGGAATCCCGTGACCATTTGACTTAGGGTGAGTCCTCTGTATGTCCATTTTCAAGAAATAATTCGATCGCACCCATCAATCAACCATTTTCATTTGATGTTTTATGCGATAAGGACTAATTTCCAAAGGATGTTATTTTGGACGAATGCATGTTTCGGGTGAATCCAGAAATGTTTCGATACAAGCATACAAAAATTACAGAAGACAGCTATGGCAAATGGCAGGAAATATTTCTTTCAAATAGCCTCGTTTGCATTAGTGATTGGCGCCATCTATGGAACCCACAATAAAATTCTCATTCACACACACTCATTTACTTAAAAACTTAACGAATTTGACACTTAAAATCGAAGTGAAGTTGGTTGCATTTAAAGAAAACCGTATCTTATCTAAGGCCGACTTGAATATTTACGAGCAACGCAGAATAGGTAAAGTTGAACTTAAGGTTTAGACATAAACCTTGGCTTTGGTAGACACAGTCGCACACTAGGCACACAGTGGACTCGCCCTAAGTCCGATTGTCACGGGATACCATAATCTGTTCGAGTTAGAGGGAGTTTGACTAGAGAGAGGTTTTTGTATGGAAAATTGTGAGAAATGTATGTCGAAAAAGATCGAGTTAAAGAGAGTTTCCACTGAGGGACAGTTCAGCTTAGAGATATTCCACTGAGCTCTTTAGAAAAATAATTCCAGGCGATGTGAATTTGGTTCCACAATTCAGCTGCGTTTCTTATTTTTACAGCAATGATGTGTTGTTCCACATGGTCGACAGGTCGTCTATCAGATTCAGAGACTCGGTGGGCCATTGTAAAATGAAGCCATTTCGATCGCTACGGTAACCTTTCTTAAACAGAGAAGTCTGCTTAGGATCGTTATCAAGCATAAAACAGTGGCACAGTGACACTTCGGAAAAAAGAAATCATGTACTCCTGAATAATACGTTGTTTCATTTTGGTGTCTATCCTTATAATTGGTCACACGCCATGCTAAGAAAAAGCTGCCCACACAATTCCTGCCGCCACCGTTTCTAACTTCTCATAACTTTTACTTTGGTTTGTCGAAGATTGGATGTCGCATTTGTTTGAGTGCCTGCCCTTGGTTAGCGGGGTCCCCTTTCTAATGAATCAAATCTGGTCCAGTCACCATTTGCCGGTAGGATCAAATTAACGACACTATAACTGGAGTACTCAATCAGTGCTGGTATTACAATGGACCAGCATGGTCTAAGTGCGCTGGTGAATTCACTAGCAGCCCTACCTAAGAGGACACCAAACATATCCGTCTCACGACTTGAATTCATCACTCCACATCAAAAAATCATCTCTATCTGAAGGTGTCATCTTAAACATCTGCTACTGTGTTCTATTTACGTGTCCACCACTGTATATTTACACGCCCCACTCTCTCGCCTTGCCCCTCGCAACAGAAAATCACCATTTACGACTTTCAGTGTCCAGGCAAAACGTGCCGAATGCACTACACCCTCAACTCCAATGGCATTGTCAAATAAAATCTCAACCGGAAAACATTCGAATAAATCAATTTCGAAATCCCCCCGCCGAAAAAACAAAGAGAATACACACATTAACCCAAACCCAACCCTCCCTCCTTCTGACCGGAACAAACCAGGCGTGGTTGAAATGGAAATAAAGCAAAAAAAAAACAAGAAAGAATGAAAAAATAACGAAAAATAATCAAAGCCCTTTCCCCTCGCCGTATAAATCGAAGCCGAAACGCATTGTTCGCCATCCGTTCCTTAACGACGCATTTAGAAGCGGTTTATGAAACCGAATCTCCCATCGAGCCATCCGGCATTCATCACCCCATGGTGGGTGGACCATGTATCTCTAAGTCTTCCTCGTCGAGGCAGATGCTGTGCAAAATGAAAACAACTTTCAGCGATCGTTTAGTATGCACTTTGCATAGAGCTGCTCTTCCCCCTATTGCGCGCTTCACTCCACGTTGTCGTCGTCACCGTCACCGTCGCCGTGGCCGTCCGTGGCCGTCCAGAAAATGAAACCAAGAGGTTAATGTGTCTGCACTGCACTGGGGGCTCCCATGTGCAAAGTAGTGTATATCTATGCACACACGCTAGCACATGGTTGAACGCGTCTAATATTTTGGTATCACAAATGGGGGTGATTTCCAAACATCATCGTCATCGAACGTAAACCATATGAGAGCGGTTCGGTTTGTGGTGCCGTGCCGAGCCGGTGTGGCTTCTTCGCAGAGACTTCACGTGGTTCTTTGTCTATTGTGTTGCCTGTGGCTCATTCAATTCAGATTCTTACAATTCCTCATTCGTTCATCGTTATTTTTCTTTTTTTTTTTTGTTGTTGTTTCAATCTCTTTGCAAGGAGATACCATTCGGTTTTGTTTGTTTTGTGTCTCTCTCTCTCTCCATCTCTCTCGAAAAGGGTACGTTCGTGATGACGAATGACTTACACCGTCGCGGTCGACGGTCGAGCAGAAGTGAAATAATCGAAAGTTATCGATTTCGTGGTTCTTATTTCGGAGTCTGTTTCATGAGAATGAGAGGAACACACGATTTGACCAGATATGAACAGCAAGACAGAGTGGACCGTTCTACATACATATGAAATTAGTTCATCTTTATTATTTTAGACTGAAACAATTACCCAGTATGATAAGTTTCTACTGAAACGAAACTCCGAGGTTTCGATAAACTTTTACTGAAACCTCAAAAAGCCGTTCCCAACAAGTGTGAAGTGTTTTGAAATGTCATCGTCAATTTGAAGTGGCGGGCAAAACAGCTGTGTGTTGACAGGTAATAATAGTGTTGAGAACAACAGAAGAGAGAGAGTGAAAAAATGAACACAGAAATGATCAAAATTTTATTGAAATTCACGCTGTAGGCTTGTTCGGTTCGACAACCTCTCATTTCGACGAAAGCGCGAAGGAAACTCGCAGAAATTTGATGAAATCTCGCGATTTTCGCGACCATTAGGCAGTCTCAAGGTTTATTTTATTTTCTTTAGTGTAGTCTAATTAAGAGGAGCAGGTGGAAAGCACCGGGTAGATAGCACAAATGATCCAACCAGGATTAAAGTGGACCACAACAGGTACAGTGATGGCAATCACTCTAACCTAACCTATCCTAACTGTGGAATATTTAACAGAGTCACTGCCGGAAAAGTGGATATGTTCGCTCCACAAAGTGAAGGAATTCGAAGATCATTGCTCTAAACAACTGGTCTCATTGAATAGAATGGATACAGCGGATTCCGCTTTATAGGGACATGGGTTTTTCAGGACAGCCGCTTGGAAACAAATGGAAAATAATGGAAACTTACTTCGCCTTCGTCTAATAACGACTGGATGGCGCAGTTGGTTGAGTGCCTGCCCTTTGTTTAGCGGGGTCCCCGGTTCGAATCCCAGTGAAAAAAAATACGCTTTTATCTGGTTTTCAAATCTGGTCCAAACCACATTTTTAGATGGGATCAAATTAAAGGCACAACGGCTGGAGTAGTCAATCAGTGGTATAGTCTAACTATGGGTATCACAATGGACCAATATGGTCTAAGTGTGCTGGTGAAATCATCAGCAGCCCCCCTTCCTAACCCAACCTACTTCACCTTTCTCTTCGTACGTATTACTGGGACAGCCGCCTAATTTTGACGGACAAATGTAGCCCGAAGTGTAAAGCGGAATCCACTGTACCTACAAACACTGTGTGCGGGAAACCACCTCTTAAGAGATAACGCCATTAGCTCAGGAAGCTGGATGGACAAAGAAGGACGAAGTCTCCACACCTCTTCTGATTCTCACTTTTCCGTTTCCAATTACCGAAGCGATTCAAGTGGCTTACCCTTCACAGACTTGCGTTTCTTCATACTCAGCTTCGAATGGTTCTGCCTCAGAGGTTCACAACCAGTCACTGCGTGACTTGAGCGTGAGTATAAGGGTCGATCAGCAAACTGAACCTACCCTACCCTGTATGAAGAAATAAGAAGTTCTCACTTTCAGGCAGACTTGAACTCAGCACGGTTTTCTATCTCTTCTCTCCTTAGCAACTCTGATTATTATTCTTCCTTTGGCTTGACTTGTAAGAAAACCCCAGAAACGTTGACAGCATTTTTAAAAAGAAACCAGTCCACACACTTGCGCTGTCACTTTGATCCCACATGTCCCAACATTGACCGTGAACTGTTTGGAAATCAGTTCGAAAGACTATTTAAATGCACACTTCATAAATGTCACCATCACATTTTCGATTATGTCTTGATCAGGAGTGCAGTCTGGCCATAATGTCAGTCATTCGGCTTAATTGTTCCATTCAGTGAGCACTAACTCAAGGCAGACCTACGTGCGCTGTTTACAAATCTCCTTAGTCGCGCTGCACAGCCGAATAAAGCATTTTAAGCATTTCAAATAAGCAAATCCAGCAGTGTTGTAGGAGCGCCGGAAATACTGCGCTCTCGCTTAACATTGAAACTGCGAGCGTTGCCTTGGTGTGTCACTGTAGGAATGTGGGGAAATGAAACAATGAATGCAACGTTGTTGCATTTTAAAGGACACACTTTGAGGATTGATTTGGTTTAGTCGTCCGAAGTTTGACAAGACCCCATTCGATCTAGGATTTTTCTTAAGCGTGCATCTTGTGTTGCAAGAATTTCTATTCCCACTGCGTTTCGACTCAAGCACAACGAAGTCAGCTGTGAGTTGAAGCATTCATTGTGTCATCCCTTACGTCAGGTACTTTAACGCCAACTGATGCTTTGACGCTACGCAAGTAAAGCGACGGAGCCTTTAGTGAAGGGGAACGAATTTGACATGTGTCGACTCAAACTCATTTTCGAATAATTTCCCGGTACAATTTGATGTCTTTCCGAGCGCCGGAAAAGCGCCTTCTAGTAGAAAATGTTTTCAAAAACCTAGAAGCGACTGTGGGACGACTTTGACACCGACCTCCGTTTTGAAGCCATTCGAAACGGTGACTTTGAGCGTCTTCCCACTTTGGTCACATTGTCAGCCACTCACTAGAGGTGATCTCATTTCTCATGTGATTTGAACCTCGACACATGCCATGCGATATGACTCAAATGGACATGCAACTTTTCGTGCGATAAGCCATCGTCAGCACAGTTTTGTGACCAAAACAAGGGGGCTTTCCCTCATTCGCTTTATAACTAACTTTTGAAGGAGTACACACAATAAATCTTTGTACATCTCACATTGCGACGGTCTGCTGAATCCGCTGACACAATCAGTCCGTGGCACGTCTGGCGCCAAGCTAAATTGACCTTTTGGCCGCCCTCTGGTTAGAAATTAGGTCTTGTCAACGAATCATCCAGCAAATAGGCCCAGCAATGCGCACTGGAGCGTAATTCGTATTAATTGCATGATGCCTCACTTACGCATTGCACTTCCTTCTCTCGTAATTCGTTCGTCGCATCGCACCACTAACTAGCGACCGTCGGCAATTCCACATTCCACTCAACGAGCACTCGAGTGGATGAGTCTCGAACCCACGCACACATTCAATTCCCCAATGACGTTGTTGCAACGCTGAACGCGAGAGTGTGCGCCAACGTCGCACACATTCAAAATACACTGCATGTGATGTTTGGGGTTTTTCTTTTTTCGTAAATGGATTTGAATTGCCGAACACAACGCGAACGGCGAACAGAGAGACAAGACGACAGTCTGGAGAGCGGAGCAAAAAGCTCCCCTACATTGTTTTGTGACCGTCGCTTCATGGCTCATTTATCGCTGGAGAATGAGTGTGATTTGTTTCGTCTGGCTCGTGGTTTCGACCACAACCGGTTTGTCTCCTTCTCCGTCGCTCTCTCTCTCTGTCTGTCTCTCTTGTTGCTCATTTTCTTCTCTTGCTCTTACATGTATGATATTTTTGTTTTCTTCTTGTATCGCTGCGCTGCCCACGATGTGTCTCTCCCTCTTCTCATTCGAATTCACTCATAGCTTAACTGTTCTTCTTCTTCCTGCTGGTAGTACAATTATGATATAAATCATGTGGGCGATTACACAATAAAGTACACGAGTAGTTGTGCGATAGTGTGTGCCTTGCTGTGCTGTGTGCCCGATGCGATCGGGTCGAGAGTCGAGGTCCGAGATCCATAAAAGTCTTCAGCTACGATAGAATGTCAAAAGTGTCTAGGAAGACGTGCCGTGAAAAGTAAAAGGAATTATGGGAGAAGCTAAACCACGAGGTTGGGCAGAACCCCAAAAGGATTTATTTGTACCAGATTGTGACAGGGCTTGTGATGCACTTTGGCCAGGCAGACTGGGATTCTTGGAGAGTCGACTAGAGAGCGACGCATTCGTCGATTGTGATCGGTAGTCTTAAGCAGAAATAAAGTATTACAGAGATGCCCGAATTATAAATCTCTTTCCCCTTAAGATTTTTGACAATTGTTTTTTATAACGTGTTCATAAACCAAATTGACCAATCAGAGGATGGCAGTCACGTTATTTCGTGAATAACCGTCAAAAATTCATGAATATCTGTCAAAAAGGTACTCAATTTCGTCGATGGACTAGGGGGCAATCAGCTGTGAAGTCGGCTATCTCTGTAATACTTCCTTTCTGATCTTAAGGCTGAACAAGCGGAGTGCTGCTCTTCTGTTCATCGCTGCACATGGCGTAGGAATCGTGCATTAACAACAACTTGACACACGTTTTGCAGAGCACCGCATCGATTTGACATTTAATTGTTTTCTATTGAATGTCATCTCTTGAGGAGATCTGTGTCACCAAGTAGAGAATGTAGGAAAATGTATTCGCTGATGAATTTGTTTTGAGCATCAGTTTGGAGATACAGTAGAATCCCGGGAACATGAACGGTTCTATAAGATGATCAATTTGGAATGATGATCGGATTTGTAAGACAAGTTTCGTGGAGTTGCGGCCAATACAACACATTCTCGAAACCAAAATTTGACGGTGTAATCTGACGGAGCATTAGTCCCATAATATTTATGCAACATGATGCCAAACAGCTGTCAAAACAAAACTAAACAAAGTATCGCACTGAAATTTGGCATGTCTGCCTAAATATGAGCGGACTTCAAGGCGCCATAACCTTTTCTGCAGTAGCAGCGCATTCTGGCGGTCAAGGAGGTTACTTTTCCCCCCACCTAGTACGTCAGTTTTTATACCTTTTATAAACAACTTATCGTTTTTGTTGGCTTGCTTGTTTTTTTTTTTAATAAGTTTTTTGGTGAATAAATACATCCATACGGTCTAATTTGATTCTCGAAAAGATGAACGAAACATGTTTTATATCTGTTCATCTTTCTTAGATTCGACTGTACTTTTTGTATAGTTCGTCGGAAGCTGGTGATAACACTCGGAAGAAGTCGTCCAACTGCCCAAGCCCCTCTAAGTTATCAGCGTGTACCTGAATAGAAAATTACACACATGACCATCTGATTACATGTAACTAACTTACATGCAAATAACATACCTGTTACGTATGCAAGATCTATAAAAGTCACAGAAAGTGTACAGTTTATTTGAATCAAAAGAGAGACTGATTGCTGACCTTGGTATCTTCGTTTTTGTATTGCTCATCGTTCCTTTTCCTCGTTCGGCTCTTACAACTCAGACTTGTTGAATCTTTTGTATGCCCGTTTTCACAGTGCAACCTTATCTGCTGGTTTAGCTAAGTGTAGGATCGAACTTAAACTTCACCCAAGAATATCTCGTTTTCACACTCAATATTTAGGGGTGGTTTAGGTAAGCCATGGATTGACTGTCATTGTGAACTATTGAATCCACCAACCATGTGAACGATGAACAAAATAGTGGTTCTGATTGAACATGAACAGCACCCTGCTGAAGAAAGGAAAAGAGAAGACACCAACTCAACAAGCGACTGTTCATGCACTGTCCGACACTTAAGCTCAGACTGTGATTAGTGATATGTGATTAGACTCAGACGGGAATTAGTGTTTTCCGATGGAAATTGTCTGCCCGCCGTCAGTTTCTGAATGTCATTTTTCACGCGGAATGTGTTACATGCTAAGTAATAATGTCTTGTTACAACTGCCCCATTTAAAAATTTTTTTTCCACTTGGATTGGAAATATAAGAGAGATTATATTTAAAATAACGTTAAACAGCTAAAGCTACTTAATTCGACTTAAGATGTTGATTTGAGTTCAATTGCCGTTTTCTCAAACTTTTATACTCTAGACCCCCTTCACGTCGAGAGGGAACCATAGGACATGCACGCTGTAGAAGCGCACGTCCACCTCGGACTTTAGCGACTAAATCTTGGGAAAATGCTGATGAGACAGACGGGGGACACCATGTGAAACATGCCAGAGATGCCTAGTGTATCCTTAACCCCGTCTGCCTCGAAGATTGCAACATGATCTGCTTCAAGGTTCCATCCATCGATGTTTGAATCTTGCTTTCAGTCACTTGCCTTGTCGGCGACAACAAGAATAAACGATCTTTTGAAGAGCTTTCTTCAGAAAGGACCCCTTCATCCCATGGCCTCACGCGTCTGGTCATCTACCCTTCATGGGCCACATGGAGTCTCTTTTTTTCCATAGAAGACTTCCAAGCCCGAGAAGGCAGAGTGAATGGTTGACCCGCAAGTGCAGACTGTAAACTCGGTGGTTGTCGCTCAGTGTGTTCTACGATGGAAATTATCTGCCCGCCGTCAGTTTCTGAATGTCATTTTTCACGCGGAATGTGTTACATGTTAAGTAATAATGTCTTGTTACAACTGCCCCATTTAAATTTTTTTTTTCCACTTGGATTGGAAATATGAGAGAGATTATATTTAAAATAACGTTAAGTAGCTTAAGCTACTTAATTCGACTTAAGATGTTGATTTGAGCTCAATTACCAATTGGGCTACACGAAATGGTCTAATGCTTAATCCTTAAAAAACCAAAGCCATCCCGTTCTCGAAACAACCGCCTTCCTTGTCCAATTTCCCGCTAATAGAACTGAACTCGACCGCAATTGAATTTGTTACATGTGTAAAAAAAAACTGGGAATAATGTGCATTAGTGAACTAACGTGGATCAAAGGTATACATTCCTTAGAGGCTTATCAATCAGCAAATATATTCTCCCTTTGAACGTAAAATTAAAACTCTCCAGAGCACTTATAGTGCTCTCATATGGATTATTCTTCCTCTCTAAAATTGACAAAAGCAAAGCCGTGCAGCGGCGAATGTTTTTAATTTTCGCAGATTAAATCATGTCTCGGAACAATGTCGCATTCTCGTTTTTTTATGTCTTCGCAATTTTATCCTACCGGTCGTGCGTGTTACTCTTCAAAATTATTCACAAGAAACAGCCAAAATATTTATATGAAAAGATAAATCTTCTTCTGTCGATCAAGTCGGAATATTACCTGGAAACCCTCCAATCATACTTGTTTGATGTCACGCATGCACTTTTTCCTTCATACTGTTCATTTATGGTCTAAGACCGAGTACTGACAATTTTATAACACTTGTTTCTCCTATTTCTTCCGCCCGAACTGAAATAATTCCTACTAACTTCAGTTTTAACTCGTGTGTATCATATTAACATTCAATTTTAAAATCAGAAATCTACACACTTAAATTATAATTGAAGTAATTTAAAATCAATAATTTCAATCATGTCACACAAAATGATATTTTATGTTATAATGTTCCTGTACTAGTAAGAGAACATATGATTCTTGATAAATGAAAAAAAAAGATGTTTTAAGTTTTAGGCACAGAATTATCGCCAAGTCTTTCCCTATTACATCATTGCCGCTGCCATCGGTATTATCGAACTGAGAAGATCCGGATTCACATATCTTAACATCTGGGAAACTCCGAAGTAACAAAATCCCCATCCACCTGCAGAAAATCATCATACGTAACACCTTGTATATTTCTGGCCATCTGCAATTGAATTTCCCCCAAATTTCTTTCGTTTGGTCGGTCAGTTCTGGAAATCAAAGGAATTTCGTCCTCTTCCCCCTCGCTCAGAATATTCACCAAAACCACGATTTTGTTTATCTAGGTCAATCGCAGTGCTCCGAAAGGGATTCCTTATAAAACGAACTTGTAGAATACGCAGAATTTGGGAATTTCTCTTCAGTGAGTCACCAGAAAATCTGTTCGAGTTATCAAGCCATTCGAGTAATCGAAGTCAAATTACATGTAAATTTCAGTCTTGGGGTTATTTCCAACCAATTTCATTCGAGTCATCAAATCGAATGACTTATCGAAGTTCGACTGTATTTGTTATAGACCAGCGCACTCAAATTAAACATTTTCGAAAACAGTTTTTAATAGTTTTTGTTGTTTGTAACATCGGTGTCTAAAATTGCACAGACATTTTTTTCCTTGTGAGAACGCTTCTTATTGCCTATAGCACTCTTGCACTGTTCTTCATTTTGTAAGAGGTTTAAATACGCTCAGGTCGGCTGGCTAAAGAATTTCTATTCTATTGTTTGGCGGCAATGCATACATTATAATTTTTTTTTTTCGTCGCAAAGATGACTACGTTGCATAGATAAGTGCTGTAGTTTATTGCCAACACTACGATCGAGCGTGGGAGGTTTTCTCCGATATGTCATAATGCTCATGACATGCATCGAAGCTCTTATCCTTATGTCTCAGGACTGTTGTGATCTGACCAACGGCTAGTTCGGACTTACTGGTGAGTTGATACTACAATCGCGATTTGGTCACCTTTCCGGTTACACGAACATTTTTCATAAATTGTATCTAATAGCCGGCCGGTATATTTTTGCTAAATGAAAACATTGAATATAAACACATTCATATTGTTTTTTGATTTTATGATAGGTACCTTATTAAACAAAAATCCAAGACACTGAAACTTATAGAGAACTCTAAAACGCATTTTTTAGGTCCGCCTGGCTTCACAGAAAGAGAGCAAGATGAGCAAATCTCTCAAGTTTTAACAAATAATTGCCTGAATTTGAACACAATTTATTTTTTCGTTTATTAACCATTTTCTGAATATTAAACATTTAACTGAACGTGACCGGATACTTATGACTGACCGGTTACAACTTTGGTATTGAGCGCAAGGAAAATTGAGATAAATCTCAAAATGTTGTTAAAGTTTTTTTTGTATTAATACCTTTGGCCCTCGTGTAGGGCCCTGAGGGATATTCTTACAGAAAAACTGCCATTCAATGATGAAAATAAATGACGACAGGAACTCTCCATAATTCGTTGTCACTTTGACAACCAAACGAAGAAAAGGTCAAACCATAATCATTTTGTCCAGTCCACATTGTTGTCATCTCGTTAAGTTTACTTCACGCCATTTAAGTCTCAATTATCCTCTGTAAATGCATCCCATTTCGATCGCAGCAGAAACTGTATCTTAGATTTTTAAAGTCTGTCCAGCTTCTTCAGTATTTGTGGTTGTGTCTCAGGACCAGTGATTTCAATGTTGGCTGTTCAAATCAATTACAGTGGCGAGCAAAACATTTCATTTTATGTGGTTTTTCATCATTCAAATCTGATGTTATGAGGGATTTGATTGAGTTTGACTCGTTTTTTTTTGGATTTGTTTTTGCTCGCCGCTGTACTTGATAGTATTGCTTACATAAAAATCGCCAACAAGGCCCACGAGACGTATGGATTTTGCTCATTCCTAAAGGATTACAGCAAATGAAGTGCCCAGTCCACTGTCCATGGAAAAGGATGTCAAGTCAACCAACATCGCAAGGGCATAAGGGAGCAGCTAGGTAGAGATGGCGGTGGCGCTAGTGAGTGAGGTTGTTTGTTGGTTGTGATCCAGTTCCATGTCGGACTTTTGTGTCACACAAAAGAAAAATGTGGGCAGTCTAGAGATCACACCGCACAATGCCTTTAGTACCCTTTCGAAAGTGGAAAAAGAAAAATGTGGGCAGTCTAGAGATCACACCGCACAATGCCTTTAGTACCCTTTCGAAAGTGGCACCAATTCACTTCTCCTGAATGATGACCGTCCGACTTTGGTTGTTGAACCAGTTGAAACTTGTTAAACTGTAGACCGAGGCAGATCCACCAAGGCTAGACCAGTAAATGGCAACAAATCGTCGTCAGACAGAAGCCCGGACCTAAGATCATTTCATGATGAATTGCCAAATTCTAGCTGCCTGTGTGTACATTGACACATTGGAAATAAATCCTCTCAAAAAGCACCCCTTACTGTGGTCGTATCGTACATCGTTTTTTGGATTTGCACATTTCTATGTACATTGGTGCAGTTACCCCCAACCATTAATAAATTTCAATGTATGCAAATTTTTGCAATCACGCATGCATAGGAAGAAAGGAAAAGAAAAAACAAGCACTTATTCAGAAGTTTCGTGCTGTTTCGGCGTTCATTCAGTCTGACACCAGGTCAATGTCACAAATGTCAAGGCTGTTGCAAGCGCCTTCAAGTAACCCACAGTTGATGTCATCATTTCCTCGTGAATTCATAGCTTGCCTTTCAATGCCAGCCGCCAATTCCGAACAAAATTGACAAACCTTCGAAGCGCTTCAAACAAATGTGAACAAGCAACTTGAACTTGATTTCACTTCAAAAACGTGAACACACACCCCATGGCCACTGGACCAGTTTTCCAACCCTTAATGTCTCCACATGATTTTTCCTTGGATGAACTTGAACTCGCAACCCTAAGCAACACATGTTGACTTGGACGAGCATTAGATAAACCGGTTTTGTTACGCTGTAATTGAAACTAAACTGACAGCCATACAATTCGAAACTAAGTTCGACTTGTTCGAGATTTCACAGATGTCAGACTCTTTTATATACGCACGAATGTTCATGACAACCAGATCCGTGTCGAATTAGTCGTTTAGCTCTTATTTCAACAAAAAATGTTCTATGTGCATCATGAATACGATTGGGTGTGTTCATGCATCAGTGTCATAACACTTTCGGTATTCAATGTCATACAGTGCTGCGTCAACGCAAAATATTCATACCGCATTTGCTGGTTTTCAAGAAACCCAAAACAAAATGAGCTGAGAGTCGTAACGTTAAAATGGCCAACTGTCACATGAAAGCATATCGTTTAACAGCGGCTCCCAAAGAATTCATCAAAAAAGTCCCATCAATTCGAGATCATAAAACCAAAACTGTCAGGAAAATGTTTCCTGCATGCTGTCAGCGAATGTCATCAATCATTGATTTCTAATTTATACAATCCATTACTGGGGATTTTATACTAATTGCAGTTATAAACCTGCAAATAGACAGTTATTAAGGTGGTTTTTTTTTGTTCTCTGAGAATTTATTGTTTCAACTGGCAACATGACATTTTCATGTGACACTTGACATTTGCTACATGAATACACGAGACAGAAACTATCGTCTTATTTGCATGAAATTATGGAATGTAACTGAGAAGAGTAGAAAATATATAATTTGTCAACAATTTAATGATTGTTCATGAACCCTCAAGGAGCTTGCAAAGGCAACGCGACAAGTGACACAAATGAATGCAGACAGACGTGTATTCTTGTCAGTTTTCTAGGGAGTGTCACTGTGCCGGCTGCAACATGAGTTGGCTCATCTCAATGACGGCCGGCCAGTCATGTGGTTGTGTGGTAAAACTCAAAAATGTGTCCGCATTTAAGAATTACTAAACAACAGAGCCTGCCGACGGGACTACTCGTTGTAATTGGAACGAACAGCATACAGGCACTGTCACACGAGATTTTGCAATTAAAAGTATAAAAAAATGCATTTAATCTGCATGGTCATATCCTTGCTAGTTACTCTTCAGCAAAGACTGAAGTCGGACTAGGGGAAGATCTCTGATTTGTTCACTTCGACCGAGAAATTCACGTTGACGTAGTAAATGCCTCGCACCAACAACAGCTGATTAAAATCTCGAAAAAACAAGACAAAATTCCTTCCAAATCAATCCAATGTTTGAAGTAACTTTCCCGTCGGTATTTTGCATTTTCTCCAATGCACGTCTCCTTCCCTCGAAGATGACAGTAGAAACGTCAGAGAATGAAACAAAAAAAGCATTAGGAGACCCTACAGACGGATAGAATCATCCATTTCAATAAGATACCAATCTTTGTATTTCCAACCCTCAGTAGCAGTCTACAAAAATCCAATTGAGTGCCGATAAGGTCAAGTTGACAAATCGCTTCTGTCAAATAATGAGCGGAAAAAAACGAGCACAAAATTCTGAAACTCCTTTTTTCCCAAAAGAAGATGAGAAGCGGCGATAAGCAGAATCTAGTCGATTCAATCTGAAAGTGAGTGATCGATGAGGACGGGGTATTTAAACGAATCGATTCGAGAGCCTAATGCGCCAGAGATGTGATGCACATTTGTGCTCTGGCTACATTTTGGGTGAAGCAAAACGAAGAACTCACGCAGCATCGGGTCAACCAACTCACAAGAGATGCCCCCCACCGTACAGAGGAGATCCTCAATTGCCTCCCCTTTTCAAGAACGAACGAGAACCACACTGAGAACGAAAAAGAGAGTGAGAGAGAGAAAGAATGCTGTGAGTGGATGCATACAACGACGAGTGTGTTCGTGTTCTCCTCTGCGATGTGATCACAATTCATTTACGAAGAAGTAGGGCGACACGGGAGGTGGAAGCGATTTACCTTGCAATTGACATTTCAAAACAACGCACAACAGAAACCGTAAAAACGAACAAAGCCAATAAATACACTCGAGGTAAACAATAATATTTGCGTTCATACCAAGGGAACCAGAATGAAATCATGAGAGCGAGGCAAAGCTTTCTTGCCTAATTGTCTTTCTCCTCTCTCCCGTCCGCTCCATCGCCCACAACGATAGCTTCTTTGTTTTCTTTCTTTCCTTCTTATTTCTGACGTTTAACCATGTACTCGACTTTTTCGCTAGTCGCGTGCTAACAAATTGACTTCGACCTTCTCGAGGCAGCTTTATTCAGCAAAATTCTGTCAATTGACTTGAATTGACATTTGGTCCATCTGTCAAAGCCCTTCCTTACCGAGTTCATGTCAACTTCTTAAAGCTATCACAATTGTTCATTGCACGTTTAACGAGCTACGAAACAACTCAATATCTGCTGGTTTCGCTCAGTCAGCATATATGCGAGCGAACCGTGCGTGAGTGTGTGACTCTTATTTGTTGACACCCATACAGAGAGAAAGCACCGAGTTTGGTTTGGTGGAGCACTTCACTTGACAAGGAAATGAGAGGAAAGAGTGTTTTACGAGTACATTGCCGACGGCAAACTGAGAACAATGTTAATTATTTACATAATTCAGCGAATCACCATGTAATTCGAAGGCAAGTGTCAATGAGTTTTTATGCAATATTTTATTTTTATTTATGCGTTTGTGCGCGTGTGAGTGTGTGCAACAGCAGCATTTTGAAATGAAAAAAAAAACTGCATTATCATGAGAAAATACGTGTGAAGTGTCAGATGTCAGCTGTCAGATTGTGGTTGATTGTGACAGAATAAAGGAAGTGCATCCATGCGATGAGAATTTATTGAATTTGAAGGGAAAATTCTTCGGAATTGAAGAACAATCAAATGGAAATGTCACATTTATTGAAGATTCCTTCTTGATCGGATCTTGAGTTAAGAGCATGCGGTGTTGTTTTCACTTGAATTTTTGGAGCTTGGTTTGAGTTTCACTAGGTATTACATAGAGATGTTCTTGTTCGCTTTGGTTTTAGACAGACAGCAAAGCAACCAGACATAAATAATGACAGCAAAGTGACAGCATTTATATCTGGTGAAATAGTGAGTGACAATTAATTTTCTCCTGAGTAAAGGAACTCAGTATGAATACGTGGCAGTGTGTTTTTTGAAGGATTACAACCGATTGAAGGATCCGATCCATATTTAGAGGCACACTTAAAGTTATGTGTGTAACTTGAACTTAACGTCTCACAGAAAGAAGAATAAACGCAGCAAATGTATTTTATATTCGATAGCCAATAAAGTTCGTTGATGATTTTAAAAATCATCACGTTCCTTAAACTAACTCCAAGGGGAACGTTAGATTAGGTTATGTTCTAAATGTTGACTGCAGATACCAGTCACACTTACCTACTGTGCCCAAATTCGCTCTGTTTCATTAGCTTTTGCGTTAACTTGAATGAGAGCGAATACGTGTAAAATTTGTTTGGGGCTGTTCTGACGTAAGGTTATGTTTACTTATGTCGACTATGGTTGGAACTTTAACCCTTAACCAACTATCAGTTTTGCAGTCCTGGCGAGAGGCCACATATTATGACAGAATTTGGGATTTACGGTATCAACTAAATAAGAAATTAAACGGAAATAATAATATGCTCTTAAGCATTATTTTAAGGCCTCAGAGGACATCAACTAAAGTAACATGACGTTTGAGTTTTAGAATTAATTCAATTGAAAAATCGGTGCAGACTTTGAGACCGGTGGCAGGTGGTTAAGTCAATTTTTTTTTTAATGTGAATGTGACCCAACGAAATCATTCGGTAAACTGGTATCAATCTTGTCGGTGGTGTTATTACCAGTTCCTTCTGTAGAAGTCTGCCAGGGTTTTGATGCGTTTTCTATTCATTTGAGATTGTACACATTTTGTCTACTCGCTGAGCCTTACCAGTGAATCGAGAGAGAGCTGAGGGTCATGTCGTGTAGTGTAACTCGACTTCCAGTGTAGGTGTCGAGTTAATATTCATTATAATAGCAAAGAAGGAAGCCATTTAAAGAGGCGTTTGACTGATCCTTAAAGAAAACAATCTCCTCTTGTGACAAATTCAGACTATCGGTGGGTTCAATTGGGGGAAATGCTTTAATGCAAAGTTTAATGTTCGCAGAGTGTTTCGGTTTGATATTATGAGAAGGAGGCCCTGGTAAACAATTTTAATCCAAGAATTCCAAGAAATTATTCCCAGATCAAAGGTTATGATTGCTTTCGTTGTCGTTGGTCCTTACCATGACGAATGAACTAACATAAGACACTAGCCGTGTTTTTTTCAAAAATCTATAAATAGTGAAGTAGGATTTTGTACGTAAAGCACATACAACAACCTACTGCCTATAATATCGGCAGTGAAAAGTGACTGCCGATAAAAATTCGACTTCGAATTTTTTTCATACATGTTGACATCAATTTCGAACAAATAAATTTCTTTTTCATATATTTTGACAGATAAAAATCAAAGGCTACTGTCGATTGAAAGATGCTTGAGTAAGTGACAACATTTGGCACTCTCTCTGTCACACTGCTTCTGATTAGTGATGGGCACATTCGAATGATTATTCGAGTGATAATCGATTCGTACAACATTCCGATTCTCAAAATCATTCGATTGACTACTACTTGACTCATTCGAATGACTAAACTAATTAGTAACTACTAACACAAGATAACTCGATAAATGTCTCATTTCAGCGCGAGAGCAAGTAAAAAATAGTTCTCTTCAAGCAATACTGACCAGGAACATAGCCAGAATCAAAGAAAAACGTAAGGCAAATTATCTCAAGTATTACTCCTCTTCCCCGTTCATTAATAAAAATGATATAAAATTCGAATTCTTTTGTGTAATTTAGTTAGTTGTCATTCGAATGAGTTAGTATTGTCAGTATTTAGTTAGTATTGTGTAGATTTGTCATTCGAATGCGCCCATCACTTATTGTGATACATTTTTGTTCGACGTTTTAGTGACTGCTGTGTATCTACAGTAAAGCAGAGGTTCATTCAACAAGAGGTGTTCTTAAACTGACGAAAAAATGCAAACAATTTAATGAAGAGTGGTTTCATTTTTGCATCCATCTAATCTCAATGAAATTCTAATCTCAAGTGAAACCATTCGTTCTTGCACATTGTTCGTCGCCATTTTTCTTTAGTCCACGCATTGTTAGCAGTGCTGCCAATACAGTAGAATCTTAGAAAGATGAACAGATATAAAATAAGCTCCACTCATATTTTTAAACTGCTGATCTCATAGAATCGTTCATGTTTCCGAGATGCTATTGTACTTTGAAGTGGAATTCCCCACACTGGAGAAGAAAAATTACCATATCGCTTTAAATTTACCACTTCATGACAAATGTACTTTAACATAGAAACTGCCATGAGGTCAATGGGGTATTATGTAGAAATGAAACCAAATTTTGAAACACAAAAAAATCTTGGAAACATGAACAGTTCTATAAGATGAACACTTCGGAAAGATGAACGTAGCATGCTTTATATCTGTTCAAATTTCTAAGATTCTACTGTATTTCAGAATGTATTACAAAATGAGGAAATATATTTACACTATTCTAGTTAAAAATAAAACAACTTCGTCTATTTACGAGTACGCTACATAACAAGAGAGACACTCGAAAAACATTTCGTTATAATGCCGCCTTTATTTGAATGTGACAGTACCTGTGAATGATCTGTCAAGAAGCAATTGGAATTTTCTTCGAATTTATTCTCACGAAATGTTAAAAAAAAACACAAACAAATGAAAGGATAAGGAATTTCCCTTTTTTTGTATAAAAATACCTTTTCACCAAATGTGTGGAATGCAAGTTGAAAATTGGAATGGAAGGTAAATTTACCACAAACTGGCAGCACTGATCGTTAGATGATCATTTGCGTGAATTTCAGCGGTGGCATTACTAACCCCAGCTGGAATGTATGCTGATGGAACTTTGACTAATCTCAGCTTAGAGTTGTGTCATCCCGGAACTATGTCCTCTGTCGGAAACATTTGCTGTCGTTCCATAAACTCAACGTTGACATGGATATATCCACCGAACATGTTCACATTTTGTATATAAAGATTCTACACAAGTAAAGCACACAAATGGCAAGCACGCCCAATATAGCACATGGCACACAAAATGGTATACAGACATTTGTGATACCTGAATCGGAAGCCATATAGTTCCGCGCGAAACGGGAACCAGTTCTGACAGCAGAAAAAATCGTTCCATGTCTTTTCCGTCGTCGGAACTATTTAGTACAACTCTATCTCAGCTCCATTGGGAAAAGACACACCTCCAGGAAATTTCACCTGAAGTAGAGCCAATGTTTAGGTTTGTCGCATATATCATATGCCATTTCGAACCAACGTCCAAGTCCATATATTCAATGTTGGACTGAAATAGAGTCAATCAATTCCATTCGCGACAACACACGCTAATTTTGGAAGAAGATATGTGGGCAATTCTCAAAGCCGCTGAAGAAGTTCTTGAGGGGAGCAGATGACGGGCATTTTGAATCTATTTAAATCCACTCCAAGGCGCCACCACTCAACAACACGAAGTTTTGACACACAAATTCATATCAGCACAAATTCCCAGTATTTTAACCAACTCAACACATATCTGCATGATTTTCGTACGATAATGGCCAGACGCTCGATATCTTCTTCGATTTAACAGAAATCGATAACGTATCGGCATTGAACTCTAAAAAATAAATTCGAGTTAATCTTTGGAAAAATTCTGAATGAGTTTGTTCAAAAGTGAGCATATATGTCGATCGATATGCCCAGTTGATTCCAGCCAGATTATGCTTAATCTACGAACACATGGAAAAATCTCAACTGGAAGTGTAAACACAACAAATAAGACTAATTGCTGAGTGAAGGAACACACATGTGACATTTAGGCACGTGCCGTGAAATTAAATGTGTGTTCTCTAATTTCTGCCTTGTCTCAATGGATCGTGAAAGGGTCACAGTGAACACCCTAGAGACAGTCTAAAGACATATTCATATTCAATTATTTATGACGAAGCGCTGATGCTATGTACTACGGATCTCTCGCTCTCTAAATATAGATTAGTGAATCATAACCCCAGCAGACCGTGTAAGATGTTGACAATTGAAGTCAAAGAAACGACAATTGTGACAGGCACTGGGTTAATTATACGAGAACTGAATTTCGGTTTTCGGACCCCCTGGGGATCTTGTCAAAATTCAAACCGAACAAAAGTGATCAAGTCAACTTGGAGTAGATCGATATAAATATGAATAATTCATTTTAGTCATACACATTGACACTCTTCCCTAGTCGATGACATTTGACATTCGCTCACAAATCTCGAATAATTTCTCAAACTCAAAATATTTGAAATTTTAATCTAAAATCTTGAACTGTTTTTTTTTTTTTTTAGATTTTTGACATTAACAATAAACTAGGAGAAACAAAGGTGATATTTTTGGAAGTGTGCCATAAATTATAAAATTTTTGGAAAATAATTTGGATTTGATTGCTGAATGAACTAATAAAAGCTGATGTGGTGGCGAAAAACGTTTACACTATTTTTTTTATGGTTTCGTACTCGTATCAAACGGTGTTTGGTTGATGGATGCGATATTTGGTAATTGACATTGAAAGACGCTGGAATTTGTCATGAACTGTGAATTTTATTTTTGTTTTATTTTCGGTTTTGCAAAACACGCCCATTACTTGGCTAGGTATCCAAGTAATGGGCGTGTTTTGTGGTTCATTTTGTAGTTATCTGGTATGTATTTCATCCTTGGCATATTTTTGTTCGGATAGTTCGCGTTACGAGACTGTCATATGTACCTCCATCGGGTGGATTGGCTTGGCTGGGCTTGGTAATCATCAAAAAACATTTGTGAACACTGTGGAGGTGGATCGTTTTTTTGTATTCAAAGAAGAGCTCAGCTCTATAATAATAATTTGATATAGGTGGCGCTACAGTCCGTAGAGGCAGAGGCCCAGAATCTAACTTCTACAGCAACCACTCGTGTTATGCGTGCCAATGTTCTCCCACGAGTGGAAGGGACCTATTGTTTTGTATCGACTTTGAACGGTCCAGTTTGAGAAGCTTTAGTATTAGAAATTTAGCAAACATCCCGGATCAGTGGACGGACATTTTGTCACTTCACAACTAATTGAAACGTCGCAGCGCGTTCGTTCTTTGACAGGCGTATACTCTTTTAAGATTCGTGATCGAGCTTGAATACAAAATACCTCTTTTCGGTTCCCTGATTGTTGCTTCGCTTTGCCAACAACTTGTACGGCGTTGGCTAGTTCATGTTATTTAAAAAAGGAGCTTGCAATCGGAAGAACAGAGATCATGGCAGGGGGAGAGATGAAGGAAAAGATTGAAGGTGGAATGCATTTTTTCGCTTCCGGAGGCATTGAGTCGCTTCTGGAGGCGAGCTTGAATTCGGGCTCTGGCTCTTGCTGTGGCTTTGGCTTTGGCTATGGCTGTGACACTGGCTACGTCCCTGGCTCTAACTCTGGGTCTGGTTCTGGCTCTGGCTCACATTAGGTTAACGACATCTGAATCACCCCACTTACACCCTGATAGGATCCACTGTGATACGACGGTCCGGTAATTGTTACACCGATTACTCTTAAATCAGGGGGAGGCATATCCTAGATGATACCCTCCTTTGCTAGGTTACAGCCAAATGAATAGTTACCTAGCTAGCTTTTCACTGTTCTTGCAAGGCCTGGACAAGTGCCGAGGTGGTGAAGCGTAGTTTCTTCTTTTTCCTCATCTATGCAACTCCTGCAGAAGTAGCTGTGGTGGACTCACATTTTTCTGGTGTTGATGCCAAGCAATTGCAATGGTCGATGATAAAATCACCGTTATCCGTTCTGTTTAATTTAAGGAGTGTACTTGTTTTTTTTTTTTTTTTGTATTTATTGAAGGCGCCGTGGCGTAGTGGGTGACTCCTACGCAAAGGGTGCAAGGTTCGATACCCGAATTTACCACCTTTGATAATTCACGGCTCCACCTCTTTCGAGTCACTGACGATGCTCAAAGAGTACTCCTGTCTAGAAAAAGGTTCTCAACTTCGCCGTTCGGAGTCGGCATTAAACTGTAGGTCCCTTCCACGCGTGAAAAGAACAATAGCACGCACAACACACGTGGTTGCTGAGAAGCTAGGCCCGTGTCCACCTCGGACTGTCGCGTCATACCCATATTGAAGGCCAATTAGCCTTGAATTCTATTGATTGCATCTGCAAGTAACAAGGTATCAAGTTTTTTTGTCAGTAGCAGGCCCAATCCTATTCTAGCTAGCTTCAGTTGGTCTTTCGTTACTTGGAACACCACTATGCACAGGGACCCAGCATAGGGCAAGGTTACATCTGACCGTTATCTCCCTAAGAGATAGACGGAAAAGTTTTACCATCTTAGATTTGATTGATGGTGTATCCAGAGCCTTGATGGCCGCCTGACTGTCTATGTACATAGCCATAGATATCCCGTTTATCGAATTCAGCGGGCATCCTCTTGGATAGCTTTTACTTCTGCCTGGAATATTCCACAGTGGCAGGGAGAACGAGATTTGTGGCTTCGCGAATACCCCTCTTCCAGTGCCTTTTTCCGATATCGAACTGGTAGTGTATCCATCAAGAGTGGGAGATTTCCAGAGTCTTCTGTGTGTGGGATTAGTATTTTATTCCCAAATTCTAAGTCTACGCTACATAAAGTGTATGCTTCGGGCTCGTTACTCTGTTACAATGGTTGCATTCCCTCAAACTACTTCGTCTCCTTGATAGCTGTCAGCTTCCATAAATGTCGACGGGAATCAGCGGCAGCATTGTCTACTTGACTGAAGGCATTTACGGGAGGAAGTGCCCCCGTTATCATTTTATCTTTTTACGATTGCCTTTGTTCAGCACTATCAACCATAATACAACAATTAATACGTTTGATACGATTTTGAAATTTTCTTTGGACATTCTTAACATGGTGGCTGCCACATGACCGCATGATTCAAGACATAAAACACACATGGCGCTGAGGTATAGTGAAATGTATCTATAGTGGAGTGCATCCAAGGCGTCCTCTAATGTTGGGATAATGGATTTAACACCTAAGCTTAAGTCAAAGCTACGTCAGAGGTCAGACTGTAAACATTAAGTACGTGTCGAAAAGGAAGTGTGCAAGTCAGGAACAGAATTTTGTAAATGTGTAAAAACTAATTAGAGAAACAACGAGAAAGTAATTCGTGGTATTTTTAATATTAAATTTTAATAAAAAAGAAAAGTTTGTGCACTCCACTTTACTCTTTTTATTAACTTCAAAATACGTACACCCTTACAAGTTGGCCATCTGCTTAACTTAGTCAAACAATTTAGCCACGCGGGTGGCCAACTTAGATAGGTTTCATTGCATTTGCTTGAAGTTGGAAGCAGTTTTCTACTCTCGATGTTGATGTTGTAACAATTAATTGACTTCAATCATCTGATTTTGACCTGAATAACAACTAACTTAACTGGTGCGTCAAAAAGTGTTACCAACTGGAAGCAAACTTGAAAGGCTAATTGGAAGAATGAAGCTTGGAATAAATCTGAGCTAAAAGATGAATGCGCGACAAGTAAGGCGTTGGCCACGTATAGAGCATCGACTTCAGCATGTGGCACAATGCAGTAGGAGATGATGTGTCCACAATTGAAAGGAGGTAGTCAGAGGGCAGGGCGCTAGCTTTAAAGGATTATTGGTTGAGACCCAAGTGGGTACTGCCTAGACTATACCGCCGTACAAAGCATCCTCTGTTTGATCCTCCAAATTACTTTTGAAACGATCGAACTAGAATCAAATATTCTCTTTAAATGAATTTATCTTAAAGCATCACAAGTTTTTTTTTACCATACCATCCTTTCACTGGGCCAAGGACAAGACAGGCCTCGAAAGAATGAGACCATGAGGACAGGGAATGCACATTATTTTTTACCTATCATCACTGTATCACTGGTCGAATAAGTGGATTCCATATTCGTATTTTATGGCTACAAAGCGAGTCTTTAAATTTTATTGTTGATTCGAAAACTGATGAGCATTGCTAACGAGTCGTGGAGGGGAAGCGTGCGTGTGACTATTAAATCTTGAACGTTGAAAAATGTGGTCGTTGTGATAAATGCTATAAAACAAAAATCTGATAACACTTACAACATTGATGCATGCAAGAAAGATTTATGAAAGATACCCGAGTTAACTTTCGCTACTGGACGGTAGGCGGTCTCATAGTGTTCCACCCGTCGGTCTACCCGAGTGAAGAGTTACAAGCAGAAATCAGCTATTTGAGAGATGTTCAACTTCACAGCACCTTGTCACCTTGTTCGGCTCGGAAACCCAGCCAATTTTTGGGTTAAGTAAGGCAGTCAAGAATTTTTTGAATTCCATTCTCATACAGGGCGAGAATGTCTCACTCACATCAGCTTGAGTAATTATTAGAGAGATGACATTATCTCCAACGAAGTGTATCAACGTCAACTGGCTTCAAGGCAAATGGCAGCGGCACGGAGATTAACCACTGAGCTTGATCAATGTCAGCGCAGCGATAAGCTCAAGGCTAATGTTGATACAGTGAAGGTCTTAGAAACACCGCGATTCGTGTGCATTTAGAAAGTGAAAGAACTGTCAAAGTGAAGTCTTACCTGTCAGATGATTCCGAAGAATCGTAACGATCCGAGCAGCGTTTCTTCTTATTCCTATCCTCCGAGTCCTGGTCATTTCTCTCACCAACACTGGACAACGATGATGACGACGATGACGATGAGGACGACGACGAGCACGATGACGACGAAGCCGATTGGCGTTTCTTCGGAGTGCTAGTACCCACACTCGATGAGTGTTGTTTGTTGTTTGCAACGACTGTAGACGATGCGGAGGCAAATCTGCCCGGCAACATGGGAAAACCAAAATTTTGCTGTTGATTCTTTTTCTGATTGGATTTCTTATTATTTGCACCGTTTGCCGACTTTTGATTTTTATTTGAGAGCACCATCGGTGGTGGAGCACAGATTAACGGAGCACTTTTCGGTTTCTGCTGAATGCTGAGCGCTGATGCCGATGCGACAGTTGGCGATGACATGCCAGTCAGCAACGATGAGGCAGACACTGACACTGTTGGTTTACACTTGCCACTTTTGAATGATTTCATTCCAAGATCATTCGTTTCAAATTTCTTCACTTTACTTTGCACCGTTAGATTTGAAGCGGGCAACGAGAACAGACTCGCCTCGAAATTAACCGGATTCACTCGATTTGGATGCACCATCGCAATGCTGGCCAGAGACAAGGACGACGATGATGATGATGGTTGTGATAGTGACGATGATGAGGGGCATGATAAGGATGACGAGGATACAGTAACCGGGATATCATTGGCACCACCGCATACAATTTGCACCGAACTCACATCACTTTTCACTGAATGATTGCTTGCCACAGATGATGTCGCAGCCATTGGTGTGGGTGTGGGGAAAGTGGGGAAACCGGAAGCGCGACCAACGACACCATAGCTACCACCACTACCAGCACTGCTACCACTACTACTGCAAGTGTTGAGATACGAAGTGTCGCCACTACCACCGAACATCATGATTGTTTTGTTGCACTCAAATTGTGCCAGAGGTGGTAAACTTATCGATTTTTCGCATTTTGTACTCTCACACGATGTCACAATTGCACAAGCAGATGCTGGTGCTTCTGCCGACACGGAAGCTGTTTGTGGTGTCACCTTAACCAAGGGCTGCGATCGATTTGCCAATCCTACACTAACACTATTGCCAGCACAGCTACTGTTTCGATTAGTCATATAGTTATTGCTGCTGCTGCTTAGCTTTAGTTTGTCGAACGCCGAGAGCACTAGCAGACCGGGAGGTGTCTCCCCGTCATCTCCCATGTTGATGTCAGAGTTTCTGGTTGTTTGCTTTCGAACACGGTTTTTCCTTTTTCAAATGTCTTCTTCTGTGCAGTGTTTTCCTGCGTCAGTCAGTCAGTGTTTGCTGAGGAAACTCATTCAAAAAACGAAAAGAATGCTTGAATAGGAAACCCGTCGCTTCATTTGTTTTGGATTATGTACCTATTTTGTTTGAACGATGTGGCGCACCATCGAATCAGTCACGGACACAGCGAACTGTCAGTTTTGTCTGTCAATCATGCATTGACATTTGAGATGTCTTTGGAAAACAAAAAAAAATGACAGGAATTCGAGAACAAAAACAAAGATCATTAACCGAAACCGAACGTGTGTGCTCAGGAGAGGAACGCTCAACAAAGAATGAAATGAAATACTCGAGGTGCAGCACACTCTGCGCGACGATTCAGTACAACAGCCAACGTACTGTTGGTGCAATCAATGCGCGCGAGTAAAATATCAGCAACCAGCAACTGTCTCGTTGCGAGCTTTTTTTCGTTTTTTTTTTCGTGGCTTTCGGTGTTCTCCACTTCTCTTCGGGGTTTCTTCGTTTCCTCACGTCGTCGTTCGCTTCGAGTATATGAACGAAGAAGAAACACGAACACGCTGGTGTGCCCCACACTTGAGTATCCTCGCGGTTTGTAGACTCCTTGCTGTTGGAGATACGTCGCTTATTGCATGTCTTTCGTGCACACACCTTCGAAAACACAGGCACGGTTGTACGGCGACGGTGGCGGACGGGGGGCTTATGCTGTCATTCCACATGCGGTTGTATCGCTATTTTGCATAAAATGGCACTGAACTCTTCGTATGGGTTATATGCTTGCTTGTTAGGCTCTTTTTTTTCATTCCATTTCACACACTCTTCCGCACGAGATGGAGGGAAACGACAACTGTCAGCAGCACTCTCAGTCCATGCCGATGAACAGAGAGGTGGCGAGTTCGCGGTAGCACCTGCTGTCTCTTTCCGACGCACATGCAGTTGCTGTCACTGAATCAAAAGTCCATTTTACATGTCAAAATACCAGCGCTTGTTGAAATCAAAAGGAATTCAGCGTTTTTTTTTCCTGTTTTTTCTTTCACTCGTACCCTCTCCCGGAAGGCGGCACGTTTTAGGGATGCACACACAAATGTCAAAGCTGTCAGAATCGGAAGCAACCTAATCCATGGCACGCACGCTGTGTTCACTGTATTCACTGGATTCAATGTTCAGCAGCAACATATCGTAATCACTATTATTGCCTCGTAAAGAGGGGAGCCCTGATTGGAGGTGTCGCTGCCGCGGACCGAACTGAATGATTTTGAACGCGAAATATCACACCGTGGTCATTTCGATTGTTGGGCGGGGTGAGGTTCACAACTATTTCACTTGAATTCTGGCGATTTTGTCTTAAACTAATCAAATAACGAGAAACTAAACAGCGTACACAACAGCGACCGCTCCACTCTCAACGATATGAGACGACGCACTGCTGGTGGCGTTGAGTGGCGGCGACGACGGCAGGTTTGAATTGAAGAGGATTGAGCGCGCCGCGTTGTGCGACCGCGACGAGTTCTTCGATTCAACGATTTGTATGAAATCAAGTTATGCCTTTGTTGTTGTATTTGTCTTGTGCTTTTTTTCTATTGTTTTCTTAATTTTTTTTTTTTTGCGGTGGAACACGTTCTGATTGGAAGTATGTATGTGTGGGTCGATGTTTTCCAATTCGAACGAAGAAAGCGACAGGCATTATCCAGTTGGGAGTGCGAACAGGTGGAATAGTGCGACGGGATTGGGTCCACTTACGGTTGTGGATTGTATGTGGAGAACAGTGGTTGAGGGATTTACTAGAGAATAGTTCATAGCTGACATTGAAGCGGCCAGTGCGTGGAGACTCGCTGAGCGTGGACAAGAACCGAACCGAAACAGAAAATCGAATGATTCTTCGACGTTGCCAGGAGATGGCGGTAGGCTCGCGTTGAGATGAATTTTGTTTTGATTTTGAACTGTGGGGATGACAAATGGCGACGCCGATATTTTATCGCACTGGTTTAGGAAAACAAAGTTTTTTCGAGGGGGAAATTTGCATGTCAAGAGACATTTAAATGCGGAATCTCGAGAACAATTTTTACGCATCTAAATTGTTGGAATTTTTTTATTCATTTTTTTAGTCTTATCAAATTTATGTGTCAACTTAACATTGACAATTTCAGAATTCTGACCGGCATTATTGGTTGGTTGGACGCGGAGGTCAACAAGGAACAACTAAGAGGCAGAGTAATCGGCGAAAGCGAAATAATAAAGAATTCACACAGCAATCTGGCGATCTCCGAACGGTTGAACCGCCAACCAAATCGACCATGTGCTCATTGACGCAAGGCATGCGTCAAATATCCTGGATGTGCGAACATTCAGGGGGGCAAGTTATTGTCGACAGTTGGCCCTCTACACATCAATAACTGCAATAATAGGTGTGTTTTTTTGCATGCGTTTATACGCAAAAATTATATGTAAGAACTTGGCACCACCGCCGACATTAATGACATTTATGACAGTCAAGGGTGGAAACGTTTAAGGTGATGGTTGATCCTTAATGGTCACAATCTTCAGTTTGCAATTGTGTAGCGTGACCATCACTTTAAGAGCAAAAGCACTTAATAATTATAAAATAAAAACAATTTACATGAATTGAAAAGAATAGATTACGAAATCTAAACGGAATGTATAGCAGAGACACTCTGGGTATACTTATGGACGCCACAACAATTAAAAATGATCTAATACATCAACCACACCTGCAAATGTAAGCCACATACAGCAACCTAAACAATAAATGAATAAATTCAGGAATGAACACACAGAAAATAATGTTCGGAAGCATTGTTTTTATCCGCGCTTATATCATTAGCGGCGATAGATATGATGGGCAACTTAAGCGGATATAGGCTTTGTTGTTAGTGTATTTTACATGCAAATTGAAATTTAAGCGTATATACGCTTGCAAAAAAATACACCTGTTATAGAAAAATCGTTTGAACAAAAGCAAGTCTTCTCAGCTGTATTTCTCGATGTTTCTCAAGCCATTGACAAGGTTTAGTACGAAGGCTTGAAACACAAGCTTCAACATGTGGGAAAGAATACTATACTATTTAAATCTATACAAGCTGGATTACCACAATGAAGTTTTCTTGGTCCCCTCCTTTACTTATTGTATAGCAACGATATACTGCAGGATGTAGGCATAGTGCTAGGCATATTTGCTGACGTCACCGCCATTTTGGTAACTGCCAAAACGGTCGAAGAATCAACTAGAAAATTGCAATGTGCTTTAGATCGGATACACGAATGGACGAACACTCAGCGCACGAAGCTAAATCCGTTCATATAAATTTTACGAAAAAGAACGTGAAGAACTTGCCGGTTTTTATAAATAATGTTCAAATACCCTTCGGCAATGAAGCGAAATACCTCGGAATGACTCTCGATGTAAAGCTTAAATGGAAGGAAAACGTGAAAAAGAAACGTGAGCAGCTCCAATCAAGGTACAAAGACATGTACTGGCTTATTGGAAAATATTCCAAGCTAAGTACTGACAGCAAATTGCTTAAATACAAGCAAGTTCTAAAACCCGTCTGGACGTATGGTATACAACTCTGGGGTTGTACCAACGAAAGTTATAGAAACATACTACAAACTTTCCAAAATAAATTGCTAAGGGCCATCGTCAACGCACCCTGGCATTTACGAAACAACGATATCCACTGAGATCTTGGAATTTCATCAGTCCAAGATGAAGGTACGAATTTTGCTCGTAAGCATAAGCGTCGCCTGGAAGAGTACATAAACTCTGCTGTCCTTCCAATCCTCGACGAAAGAAACTCTTTTCGCCGTCTTCAAAGGACTATACCCCTTGACCTAGCACGGTGAACTAACCCGCGCTTAGCTGCGGTGTTAGCAAGAACTCTCAATGGAGAATATCTTGCCAAATGCATCCAAACCAAGAAAGTAAAACTGCTGGATAAGTGTAAAACCTAGTTGAAGTGGAAATATGCTTTATTTGAAGGGAGGTGTTTATACTAGGTAAAAATCCCTTTCGCTGTGGGAACGGTCCCCATAGTGTCTTTTGAAGATTTTCACCTACCCTGGCAAAAAAAAAAAAAAAAAAAACTGGTATCCCACCTCGGCTTCCTTCATTCTCCACAGTCTCTTAATCAAAGAACATTGCCCACGAACCAACAAAATTAATATTCATAAATAAATGCCACTTTATTGCCGCGTTTGTTTAAAGATACATATCTATAGATACTCTTATATACACTATCTACAATCTCATATACAAAAAAACTGTACAAATCTCTAAAAATACTGTCAACGTCTCGATATTGTATAAATAAAACAAATCCATGTGTAGATACAAGACAAAATAAATAAAATACGAAAGCTGGTGGACTTGAGTTCCGTCTTAATTAAGCTGTGACGACCTTAAACTAAGAAAAAAAAATTAAAATAAATTGCCGAGCAGCTGTCCAGCTCGTGCCCTTGCTACGTCCACACCGAGGTTGGGATGATGCCCTCCTTGCTTGTGCCCGGTGGAGTGAGTACTTCTTGAGCCAAAAAGTCCATTGGAAGGTTCACCAGGAAGCCCTAAAGGACAAGAGGATACATGTTGATTTCGAACGCCAACGTCTGATAACGGTCGTACCTGAATGTTTTTAATCATTTTGATGGCCGTTTCTGGATCTGTCTTGCATATGGCCGGCTGTTCGTTGTACTTCTTCAAGCTCGCAAAGGTCTTCACGAAGTCATTCGGAACGCATCTGAAGACTTCATCGTAAATGTCCGTGTTTCGCTTCGATATCCGCCGCCACAAGCCGTTCCAGAACTGATCTATCACCGGATCGGTAACGTCGATTGGCATCCGATCGGGATCTGGCTCCAGCAGGCCTGCAAATTTCAAAGTGGCATTGGGTTCTTGCAGACACATGCGAGCAGTGCTTACCTAAGTGCTCTTTAAAGAGGTACTTCCTCAGGCGCCCTGCGAACACCCCACTGGGGAACTTTTGTCCGTTCATCCGGCCGTCTTCGTACTCTTGATCCTGCGGATGACAAAAAGTCTAGAGAGAGAGCACGCCAAGACAAGGTCTAACTTACCGTGATGATCGCTGCAATTTCCGAATCACGCTTCCCGATCATCGATCGATCGTTGATGTTCGCTGAACCACAGACCACGACACGATCATCAGCAATGAGCAGCTTCGAGTGGACGTATATCAACTCAGTGATGGGCACGTTGTTCAGTTGGGAATGGTTGCGAAGACTGTGGAATGAAATGTACTCGTGGGGATTGTCAATGCCGACCTCTTTCAGGCGGGTCAAGATCGCCGATCTTCCTCTGAAATGGAATGGAGTCACACAATTGCCTGACAGCACGTTGGAGTGATGGACAAACCTCGAAATGGACGCGTAGTTCCAGTGGGTTATGGCCCTGACAGCATTTCCCGTGGTGCCGCCGACATCTCCCTCGAATCCCGGCAACAGCGGCATGACCACATACACTCGGAATGTCTTCTTCTCTCTAGACGATTTCAAGATCAAATTGGTTGGGTGACTGGGTCGTGAGGAGGGTGCATGGAATACTCACTTATGCGCTCGAACTATCCTCTTGAAGAGGGTCTCGCCGACTTGGTTGCGCACGTTGCTGTAGGAGCCGGTTACGCCCAGTTGCATGGTTATGAAGAACTGATTCTCAATATAGATGTAGTGCTGTGCCCTCGAGATGGTCTGAATGTAGGCGTCGTGAATGCTCTGCTCGACTAGATCCGGTTCAATGAAGCCACAACTCCAGGCGGAGACACTGCGCAGCAGTTGGCATGTGACGCGGTTCAGTTTGGACTTGATTAAATTTGGATTCACTTTGATGTTGTGGTAACTCATTGGCATTAGATTGGGGAAGGTCTGAAAGGAGTAAGATTTTTTTTATAAATTGTCCGGGAATGATGAGATGAGCGAAAGGCGGGAGGGAGGAGTTCAGAGTCCTGAACAGAATTCCACTCACCACTTGGAAACTAATGTTATGGCTAGCTTCTAAGATGATCTCGACATGACCCCAAACAACACTCCCACCAGCTGATTATACTGAACAGGCTAAAGATCAGTTACGTTGTTGGTGTAAATGTTGCGTAACCTTTTTCACTCGCCCTAATCTTCTGATTTCTCTCCGAGTACATTAAGAACTACATTTGTCCAACCCGCGACTCATCTACATTTTCAGTCATCGAACCGCACTGATCTTCAGGACATGAAACGCTGATGAGCCGCCAGCTTATGTGAGGCATTGAATCACGGAAGTTTCTAAATGACTGTCAACAAGTCCACTTGTCGTCTAAAGTTCTATTTCACCGAAAAGTGGAACGATGTGATGGGAAATTGGTTTGCACTTGATCTTTCGAAGATATTGGACATAGTCTGGCACGAGGCTCTCTTGTCAAAAATGGGTGCTTTGGTATCGATGAATCTTTTGAGGCATCGTCCAACTTAATGGACTCTAAAATGGTCAAACATTGCCTCGGGCCACTACAGTCCCTTGCCAGGCACAAAAAAGTGAAGCTTGGTAGAGTGCCTGGACACAATGAGATTGCAGGCAACAAATCTGCTCACCGGAGCTGGAATCTGCGTTCATAGGTCTCGCCCTGCACTGTAATGTCAAACGTTGGTTAACTGGGAAAATGGGCAAATTAACTTCCTCTAGTCCACTGGACCCATGGAGAGGGTCTTAGGCAATCCCAAGGTACTTCTATGACTCGACGAGGAAGGTATAAGATTGTATCTATAGCCACAGCCCTTAAAACGTCTATTTTTGTGCCTTTCCCTTTTGATGGATTATAAAATGAAGAAACAACGGGTCAAATTAATGCTTTATCCAATCATGGATCAATCAGAAGGCTCAAGAAGACCGATCCCAGGATAACCAGCAGGGTTCTAAATCTGTTATGTGTGTCGCAGTTATTGGCCACTTATCATTTATCATGTGAAAAAAATTAAAACGAAAAAAAGAAAACTGTAGACACTGTGGGCAATCAAAGAAAATCACACATACTCGTCGAATGAACAAACCTGACATTCGATTACAAAATAACGAACGAATCAGGATATTCCATCTTAGAGAGATTATCAAACTTCTCAAAGACAATAGATCTATCGTGGTGGCAGTGATATGCAATTGCTTTAATCACGCCCCATTTTCTTCAATTCAATATTCAACAAAAATTTCACGAATGTGGAATAGAATGGCAACTTTTACTATTGAGCTCCAAAGTGTACAGATAAAGTACTGTTCTCCTCTGTTTCATACTGCTCGCCTTGTCTTAAATCATCGCAAGGATAGCCATTATAAGTTCTCGGCAACTGCGGTATTCAACAAAGACTTGAAAAAATGTTAAAGAGGAAAATAGCCGTTTGAGAGATCACCTCAGGAGACTAGACATCATCACAAACGACTTCTGCAGAATCTTTATGGATCCAGCCCAACCTCAGACATCACGTTTTAAGTGCCTTAAGTGAGGTGTCACTCGCAAATCTAATTCGCTTCATTCTAACCTCTGGATGATTTTTTATCAGTCGTTAATGGATTAGATCTAATTAATCTGAGTGGAACCACACTGGATCACCTTTACATGGTTTGGTTTATCCACAAGGTTAGGTTAGGCTAAGTTAGAGTGGCTGGCTACCTTAAACGTAGCCACACTGAGGCCAAAGTAGGTGTCTTCTGTTGCCACAAAAACCTGGTAAATCCTAATCCACGAACGATCGGGAGCTTTTAATAAAACGATGAAATTTACTGATTCTAATCTTGCTTAGTTCTGTCATATCGTAGAAATATGATGAGATGAAAAGGCTTGCTCTTCATCCTTGCAACTTCAGTAGAAGCCGTTATAGGGAACACCGGGCAGGCGTGAGTTTCAATGGCACAGTGCCCGGCATGCCGCCGGTGAGAGTTGTAGCATTATCATTCTGATCAGGTCGCGCGAGCTTTTTAGATTCGTAGTAGGCCATAATTTAGATGAGGCACTCAGTGCCACCATCTACGTTTGGTGTGAGTAAACGTTTCAAGTTTTAGAACGGTAATTCCCCCTCCGGAAAGAGTGTTGAGGTTTTGCCCTCTCTAGCGAGTTCGTCTGCTTTGCAATTCTCTGGGATGTCGCTGTACCCACATAAGAAGGCCTTTGAAATACTTGGCCAAAGGGATAGGCGGCAATTGACGGATGTCTTGGAGTTAAATGTGATTTCAGAGATTTAACCGCTGCCTGGCTATCCGAACAGATGATAATATCTCTACTTCATATTACATTGTTTTTGTATTCGCCGCAGTCTCTGCTTGAAAGACGCCACAGTGAGTGGGTAGTCGGAATGCTAATTCAGATCCTTAGAGTAGAATCCTACACCCATTCCTTCGGCCATCTGTGAATTCGCAGTGGACCGTCGAGCGTCAGGTGTTCAGACGTCCAGTCAGATCTGGGGGTATGATAATTTTTTTCGAAAATGAGCTTAGCTATCGTAGGGTCAGAGTATTTCTTAGTAGGGATCGAAGTTTATCGAGAATGATTGAGTGACCGGAGACAAGCTTCTTCCAAATACGCAGCGATTACAATCTGATCGCCGAGCTGGCAGCGACCTGCCTGCCGAAAATATCAATCGGCGAAAGGTTGAGGAGTGTATTTAAGGCTAGGGAAGGGGTAGTTCGCATTTCTCCACTGATGCGAATGCATGCCACCTGCTGTACCCTTTCGAGTTGATGAATTGATTTAGCGCTGTCCACCAGATCGTGACTCGACCTGATCGTGGGTCTGAAAACTGATACGAATCCACAAGCAAGCAAGGATAACACTGGACTTGCCCGAGCTCCAACTCATAAAAACTAAAGTCTCGAAATCGTTGAGGGGAAGGTAGAGATCGCGGAAAACTCACTTCACACCGTTTCTTAAGTATATGCAAATGGAAGCAAAGCCAGAAGAATACGCGGAGGGCGACCCTCGGGGTCTACATAGAAGCAGCTAATTGGTTAAGTAAGATTCGAAATTCGTAAAAGGGCACAAGTGTTGGTACCTAGTCAACAACATTCAAACGTTCTTGCCACGTACTTACATGATTATCACGCATTTTCTCCAGCTTCATCGCATTCCACCGCTGAATGAAATGTCTGGCAACATCTCTGGCGGAGCTTGCCACCACCATGATTCCGACGTCATGCCACGGCATCCGCGGGGTTGTCGTCCTGTCGACCAGGTCCACAAACGGTGCGTCCAAGTTAACAAAATCCTTCATGATAAAGTTCGAGTAGTCCTTGCCGAACCAAAACTTTGCATTCCCATAGTAGTCAGCGAGGATCTGCGTCTGGAAGGGCGTTGGATCTTCGAGGCCGCCTTTTCGGCCCTCATTCAGCTCTTCCGGTGAGAACGTCAAGTTCTTCGAGTTGATGTCCGGCGACTTTGAACCGTCGGGGAGCTTGTCGCCGCCCTCGGTGAGGGTGAGCCGGTTCACTAGCTCCTTGCCCTTCTTCATTGCGTTGTCCTTTAACTTCTCCAGCATGTTCTTCCGCTCCAGCTCGGGGGTGTTTAGCTTAAGCGATTCGTGGACGTCTTCGCCGGATGGTCTGTTCTCTGGTATGACTAGCTTGTCACCGGGGTCCAACACACGCAGGACGACTTCTCGTTCGTGCTGCTGCATGTCGGTGTTGACGTTTTTCGACGACTTTCGAGATCCAAACGCCGAGTCGTTGTCATTGAAGAAGGATGACTTCTTTGGAAGGCTCCCCGTCGCGCTGGACGTTGATATGCTGCCGAGGTCGGTCAATCGATGTCGGAAATCGTCCCAGCGACCATAGCAAAGATCGATGCCACCGAGGAAGGCGTACGTCTGGTCGACGACTACGATTTTCTCGTGATGCGCCCAGAAGAATACCCCGACTCGAGCGTGATCCGGATGCCGCATGACCTGCAAAAGAAGGTGTGAGGGGGTGTCGGTCCTTAGGGGGTCTCTGCCTGCTTACCTTAATGTTCTCGTGGGTGTTGACAAGCCTCTGTTTGCTGTAGTAACTATTGATACCCAATGCCATCTCTACCTCCTTGTACAGCATCACAAATATCCTTACGCCTTGGGACTGTAAATACGGACAGGAGAGCAGGCTTGACGGTCTGGAGGTGTAGGGATGCTTTGAAAATGAGAGCTTACCGCCTTCCTGTGGAGTATTTTGTCCAGACGCCAGTAGTCCCCGTCGATTGCCGGCCGCTTCATGTAGATCTCCGGACTCAGCCACCAATCGGCGATGTAGATCTCTGACGTGGCACCCTCCAGTGCGTCCGCTACCGCACTCATATAGCTGGAGCCGTCCACAAACCAGCTGGCCTGTGCCGTATTCCGCACTGGTGCGTATGACATGTGTCGGTTCGGATGCGCGAAGTCCCTTGCTAAACGAGAACGAACATCAGTCAATTCCAGGCCATCCTTTGGACACATCATACATACCGTAGTTGTTGGCAGTTTGCTTCAGGAACGTCATCCACTCCTTGGCCTTCCGCTTGGTCCAGCATTTTAAAACGATATGTCGGTTATTTGTCAAGATTTGCAAGCCCTTGCGCATGCCCGTCTGATAGATGCCCGTTGATACATCAAATCCTTGGTCAAATAATATCACAGCTCTGCGGAGTAACATGGTTTATGGCAGTCACGAGGGTGTTAGTGCTGCGACTTACCTTATTTCTCCATCACTTGGTCGTATGTATCCGAAGCAGGTCTCCTTAACGAAGAACCAGCGGTTCCTCCACTTGCCACAGAGGACGTCTGAGCAGAAGTAGTTGCAGCGCACGCAGCATTTGTGCTGAAAGCATCCAAAACAATTGCATCCGGCTTGTCCGGGTCGAGTCGAGCCAGTTCGCTTCAGAATTGGTCCTTCCTTCCCCTTGATCCCAGCACCAGACACAAATGACACGTTGGACACTTCCACATAGTTCAGCTGTGGAAATCAAAACCAATTGATTATTGAAAGGAAGAACTTTGTACGTATAGTGATTTGTTTCGGTTTCAGACAAGCGAGCATCGGTGATGATTCAGGGGAACTATGAGGCTCAAGGCTGTCCGGAGACCGCAATCGTGGGCAAGTCAAGCAAGTCGGGTCCAGGTCAACTCAAGGGAATTGTGGGCATTGCCGGAGGCTGAATTTTCAAAAAATGAAGACATTATATCCTTTTTCAGTTGGAGGAAGAGAAGTACAGTAGCGGTTCGTAAGGTATGATTTATGCCATGCGATGATATGGGGCGGGAAAGAATTAATCTTCTCCGTTTTTTTTTTTTTTTTTTGCAACAGGGCGAGACCGTGAGCCATAGGAGCCTCTACCACGGCTCTCAAGCAAACAGTACGAACACCATCAGTACCAAGATTAAACATTGAAAAAATCTGCCCAATTCCTATTTTTGTGGGCTTAAGAGGCACTTGAGAGGTAGTACCCTCTCTCGAAGGACCAAGAACACGTTGCTGTCTTTCTTTATGGTGCGTTAACATGGAGAAATTGGAGGAGCAGATGAAGAAGCCCTTGGGGTTATCGAGAGAAAAGTTCAATCTTGGGTCTAGTTTTTGATGATGGTATTTGTAGACGAAGATTCAACCACAAGCCACGACAAGCGTCTACGGAATCAACGCCTAAGGTGGCTGGGACATGAACAACTCAGCTCCTGCCCGAAGAATCTTTGAGTCCGAACCTGTGGTACAAGGCAACAGGGGACACTCGTGTTGGCGCACCCAGTTGGAGAAGGACCCCAACCAACTTGGCGGGTGCAACTGAAGGGAACTAGACAGAGATCGCTCTAATTGACTGGGGTTGTTGGTTCAGATCCAGGTCCACCCCGGATTGTAGAGTCAAATCGAGAAGGAGAAGAATTGCTTACATAAATTGTAAACAATTCTTTTCTTAAAAAACGTTAATTTTTTTATGTGTTTTCTTGAAGTATGTTTAAGGGTCGAAAACTACCCACCACCGTAAGATTAGTCGATTTTTTTAACGCACATAGGTCTACGGTTAAACATGTTCGCGCTTCTGGCGTCGTTTTTTGGCGATGTTTGTTCCAGATTTGGCGATTTCGCTGTTTGAAACCCAACAAGTGGATAACTCAAATAATATTAATAATATGGGTGGTGCGACATTCCGAGTGGGACCTGGGCCTAGCTCCTCAGCAAGCACTCGTGTAGCCCGTGGTATTGTTCTTTCACGAGTGGAAGGGACCTACAGTTTAATGCCGACTCCGAAAGGCGAAGTTGAGAAGATTTTTCTAGACAAGAATACTCCTTGAGCATTGTTAGTGACTCGAAAGAGGTGGAGCCGTGAATTATCAAAGGTGATAAATTCGGGTATCTAACCTGGCACCCTCTGCGTTAGAGTCGACGCACTTACCCACTACGCCACGGCGACTCAAAGTGTTTTTAAAAATTCAAGTGTGACGAGGATTCCACGTCGACCACTCGCCGGCCTGGCCTCATTTCACATGAGTCAGTCTTACTGCAAGACTCAGGGAACTCGGTTTCAAAAGTTTGATCAAAGGCTTGACTACCTGAAAAATAAGAGACTGAGCAAGAAATTTGTACTCACCGTTTCATGATGACATCGGTACAGGCTTATGTTCAATAAATTATATAAATATTCTTCTAGTTGTTTAATTCTACTTGGCAATGATTCAACAGTGACCAGTGACTCAGGTCGGTTTGGGAACCTCGGCAGTTTTCGTTTCTTCTTAATACTCCGCGCCACAGTTGTGGCCGAGCCGCCCATTGCGTTCGACATCGTTCCGCCGCTAATCGTTGCCACTGCGTTGGAGTTGCTTAAGTTACTATTTGGTTGCTCATCCATCTGTATGGCGACATTCTTCAGTGTCGCTCGCTTCTCCTTGTGGCTTCGCATGGGAAATGGAAAGTTCAGCGACGCCCGAAACACCCTCAACTGTTGATGCAGAGTGCTGAAGTGCTTGTACCGCTTCTTGATGGTCCATGTGAAGGGCCCATGTGAGAGCTCGATTGTGTATCTGAAAGAGAACGCGTGAAGTCGCATGGGTTGAACTCGGATATCTGGCATCACTTACAAATTCGGATTCAACAAGTGAGTGGTGACGCTCCGCTCAATGTCGATGATCCTCACTTGAATTTCCACGCCGGGAATGAAGACCTTCCGCTGGAACGAATTGAATCGCACACTTGGACCGTAGAGCGAGCTGAATGGAATCTCGGAAATGATGAGTGGACTGTCGACGTCCTCGTCGTCGGTATCCTTGCGTTCGACTAGCACTGGCTTGTCGCCAACATTTGAAATAATCGTGACTGAATCGGGAAAGCCCAGCGCTTCGTCGTACTCGGAGTCGATCATGGAGAACTGGAATTCGGGGACGCAGCGGGAGCGCTTTGCCTCACCATCCAAGTCATCGTCATCATCATCGTCGGCTTCGTCATACGTGGCCTCGTGGTTTGAGTTGTGAGCTTGGTATTGAGAATTATTACCGTCATCGTCGACCATGGCTGGGTTTCCAATTCCGTTGTGTGTGTTGTAGACGTAATCTGTTTGCGAGATAAGAAGGAAAATGGGTTAATCACCAATGTGATGGGAATGCCTTATCGTGAACATGGTAAATGTAAAAGCCCAGTTGTGACTGGATTTCAAGGGCCACCCTGCGACGCGGACTGGCTAAATATAAATATAATGTCGGGCAGTAAAGTTTATGATTGCAGACGAGGTATTTATCAATTTGCTGTTTTATCTTCGCATTGTCATTAATTGATTAGATACATTTTAAATTTATAAACCTTTACGGCTTAACTGCGTTGGGCTGACTGTTATTTATCGTTATTTCCAAGAGTTGATTTATCTACTGATTTCTACGACGCTTTAAAAAAAAATTTACTTTTCCTTATCATAAGTGTTTGATGAGTAAGGAGTTATCCGGTTGGATGAAGAGCGGGGCAGAGGGTTTGTCGTGATACCGGACGTGTTTTACTTTCCGCAAGTGGGTTAGAAATGATTTATTGTGACTACTTCAACAGGCGCCCTTAATAAGGCAATATAAATTGATTTTGACTTTTTGTGGATTTTCCATGCATCACAACGTGAAATGAAAGGAAAATTATGTACTCTGGTCTCGAAAATTATGGGCCCACGACGACGTAAACAGAGACTATAGCATGCGGCGCCATCTTGTAAAAACCAGAGCTACGCGACTTAAAGACAAATCAACCATTGAACGGTGTGTCTGTGACAGTATGGATGAAATTGGGATTCAGCCAACAAGTCTCACCCGCTTTAAGCTTCCAATTGTGGATCGATTCGAAGAGTCGAGTCGAAGACCCTTCGATTTTCTGTGCGTGGACGCAATCAAATAGCAGATATTGAACAAGGGTTCATCTGTGTCTAATCTCGGTAGTGATGTTGTTGATTATACTTATCACTGCGGGGAGTAGACGAAGTCCTCGAAAGGTAGGTACGATGACTGCATGTACGAATAAACAATTTTTCAAAGCCACCTCTGATCTAGAACCTCTGTCTGTCTAGAAACAGCTTCTCAAGCTTGGCCGTAGTTAGGTCTTGTGATTATTCCAAAAATGGGGAAGAAAAACCCAAGCCTACGTCCTATAGACCGATCAGCCTGACATAATTTCTCCCCCTACTGATGGAAAAAGCCGTGGACAACAATGTAAGAGAGGTAGTGCTACAGATATCTCCTCTTCACTACTGTCAGCATGTAGATCAGGCGGATCCACAGAAACTACGCTCTATCAACTGACAGAAACTATCGAAAGCGTCCTTGCGGGAAAGAAGTAGTTTAATGTGCTTTCTTGGATATTAAAAAGCGTTTGATAACACATTTAACAAGAAAGAAGTAAACCATGCAGTATCGAAATTGATTTATAAACTCCAGAGCACGAGATAATTGGAAACTTCCACATAAGGACCCATAATAAAACTCCATGGAACCAGCGTTGGTCTGTAGGCTTCCATCTTCTCTGCTTGCACTCGTTGTCACCACCAGCTTCTTTCTTTGTTGGTGTTGTCAAACAAAGCAATGGCAGCTTCATTGATGACTTCTTAAAACTTGACAGTGGCTTTTCTTCTATCGTTTGTGGAGGTGTTGTCGAACTTATATAAAGACTCCATCAGCAGTCATATTAACTTGTCGGGTGCAATGATTGAAGCTTCCTTTCTCATCTTCGTTGTTCTCTCGAAGTTCTTAGGTTAGACCTTGGCTACAATAAGAAAACCCGACGTGGAATCGCGTTTGGCACGCTGTTACTTCGGCTTCCTTAACCAACTTGGCTTAGAACTCCTGACTCGATAAAAACTCTTACTTCCAGTCCTGTTATCTGGTACCGAGAGTAGGACAGCAGCTGATTATTGATGCCTTCTATGTCAGATATATGCTCCCGTCTGCGAGGAAGGCGAATGGATGCGAACTCTAGGAGCTGCACCATGATGTGAATATAGTCCGGAAGGCAAAAATCCGTCGACTGCACTGGCACGGCCACATCGAGCGCATGGACACCAATGCTCCAGCTAAGAGGGACCAAGTTATCCCGGGCGCAAGACACCTTGTTATTGATGACTGGAAGCAACGTGCCCAGGACCGTCAACAATGAAGGCTGCTATTGGTCAGTATTAGGCATTTCATGGGTCTCAGGCTGGAAAAACAAGGAAGTTGTGCAGGCTTTGTTTACAAGATCTCTTCCTAAAAAAGAAGGTATCACAAATGCAGTTTCGATACAAGGCACACTCCGTTCGATGTGCCTTCAAAAGCAAACAAACTCTGATCCCTCTCCCCCAAGTCAACCTTCTTACTTGATGTTTCGCACACGTGATCAAATAGTACTGGTGTCACACTATCAATCGCACTTATCACCTTCATTTGATGAGAACTTCGTAATGACGTCGTTATTCTCCTCGAACTTCGTCATGGATACAAGTTTAGTAAGAATTGTGGCAGTCACGATAAGCTAACTCAACAAATAACCATTAATAGGGCATGTGACTTGCGTTAAGAAATGCTCGGATATAGTAGTGGTAAATCACTAAAAGAACGGCCCAAATGGCGCTGCTTTATCGGGACACGTATAAATCATTGCTTGCGTTGCGTGCCGGGGAATGTAATCTACCGCAACTCATGTTACAAGTGCCCCATGTGACAATCCTGCGAATTTGTTTATTGTTTGTTGAGTAAGTTAATGTACATGATAAAGCGAATTAAGATAACAATGATATCTGGTGGTTTACAAAACTCACAGATATTACACATCGAACGGATGTGTGTGTGTGAGAGGGAGAGAGAGAGGAAGTGTCAAGGTAAATCACACTAAATGAATGGAGTTTTCTGATTTGCTTTCAGTGATCTTTGACTGTAATCAACCAGAGTGCTACTTTCAACACATGACAACTGGAAACCAAACTCTATCATTGTGCCAGAGGTGTTTTTCATAAGCTGACCCTCCTCCCATCAACAAAGTAGGTGCTCCCATTCAAGCAACATCGACTCCCTGATGTTGTTCGTGTTGCATCATATATTCACAAGAGTGGGATTCTCAGGAGCAGTTTGGTCTGATTTAAAATTATTTCAGTAAACATCAGCTGCCGGAGAAAATGTTTCTTCGTAAGGCCTTCACCAAGTTGCAGGTTCTTATAAGACGCTGCAATGTTGGAGGTGACCCCTTAATCCTAACAGAGCACCCCTTTAAGAGAACATGCAGACACCAGTTTCAGCCTTTTTATCTTGGACTCCATTGATCCAGCGGTTTGAAGCCGCCATCAACTCTACTTCCTCAGGAGCGGTGCCCACGGGCAATCAGGGAATTTTTTAACATGGTCTAAGCACCATGGGTCTGTTGCCATCGCACCTGTTGTAGTCGCATTTAAGGCCCGCCTCGGAAGTTGTGATGATGGGTCCATTAGCTCCATGAGACCAAACCATCGAAGCATATCCGTTTCTGATCGAAGAAGCAGATGCGCAACATTCAATTAATCACGCATTGCCGTGTTTCTCTCGCGGTTCTTCGCGGTCCGTGTAGGAGGATGTGTGGATAGCTGCACAAGACCCACTCCATATTTGCAATGAAAAGGAAAGGTGACAAGATGCAACCTTTGTGAAGTCCAACGCCCACGGTGAAATCGGTTAATTTAGCACCGTTGACATGAACACAGCTGCTACAGTTTGTGCATAGAGACTGAATGCCCTTCAAAAAGGGATCATTAAACCCATAGGCTAGCAGAGTAAGTCATATGCCTTTTCCAAATCTACAAAATGTCTTTAGATCGCTTTGGCATACCCCGAAACCTCGTTTACCAATCTTAGAGTGAAAAACTGGTCGATCTTCATCCCCATCCTGTACACGATAACTCTAGAATGCCGCTCAAACACCTAAGCGTAGACTTTCCCGTGGAGACGCGGAAAGAGATATGCCCCTATAGTAGGAGCAATCTTTTTTGTTCCCCTTTTCGACAATCGCCCTAGTTTGCCAATCACTAGAGTTCTCACCTCGTTCACAGGTCACCACAATGACACAAGAGACCCATAAAACACCCCCTTACCCATTGCCTTAAGTAGTTCCGTATTATAAATTTTTCTGCTGAATAGCTTTTCAAAATACTGGCAGAACAGAACACACATTTCGTTTGGTTTTCATAAACGAGTCATAAAGAACCTTCCCTAATTTCAGGGCCTTTTAAATTCTTGTCGGCAACTTTTTATGTTCGCCAAATCAAGTCAATGTCATTCGTCTGTGCTACTAGATGTCAGGAACTTTAAAAGGTCTCGTCTCTTGTGCCCGGCACTGAATTTTGCTTTAATTTGCATTTTGGCGAGTTCTTTAGAGTGTTAAGGTACACCTTGACAGGGTCTATTTATAATCAAATATTGTGACGTACCCCGCAGTGTACATCGATCTGTTTTCTATAACAACCACGTGGGATATCATGCCGACTCAGAACGTCGAACCAAGAGGCGCTTTTCATAGACAGTTGTATTCTCTGAGCATTGTCAGCGACTTATTCACGGTAATGGCGAAGATTGTTGGTCGTGTCGGCAATTTAATCTAGACGTCACGGCGGCCACGACAGTGTTTATTGGTTTTGTACAATTTGAAAAATAAAGTGCTGATAACACACAAAATTGAATGCACACATGCAAAACCACAATGAGAATTTTTTCGAAACAAATAATGTCTTAAAAGTGATAAGTAACATGAGCGGTGCTCTGCACATGCATACAGTCAACGTCAAAAGTGTGTCTGCAGCATAGAGGTGCCTACGGTCTGTACAAAAAATAATGTCAAAATGGACTCGAGAATAAACTTTAATGCAGTTTTTTAATGAAATCTGTAAATCTGTAAAAAAAATATCAAGATATCTCAAAAGTTTTAGGCACAGCGAGTCATAAACCAAAAAAATTAAGCGAAAATCACATCTCAAAAGTAAGTAAACAACATGTAAGTTACATAACTATATCTGCCCAAATATGGAGCTTTCAGGTACCATCTAACTTGGTAAATTTAGGGTACACTAATCACAAAATGGATTTTTTTGGTTAATCACACTGTTTGCATAAACAGTAACCTGCCCCAAAAGTGTTTGCAAGCAAAGCTTAGTATGGACATTTATTGGTGATCTAAATTTCGTTACGCTTTGACCCGCCGTGCCTATAGTTTTTGAGATATCATCATAAATAATTGGTTTATTGGAAAATTGCATTTAACCACTTTATTCTATATACTATATACTATGCACTACATTCAATAGTTTTTTTTACTAATTAAGTAAAAATAATACAATTTTAAGTAGAACTAAATATAGTATCCTAAAAATGGGACACTAGTTAGTAATGGTTAAGGTTAAGATTTCTTTTTTTGGCCTCTATGCTGTACACTCACTTTTGACGTTGACTGTATGTATTCCCAACCATAAAGACATCGCCAATTCGTCATTTTTTAAGATCGAGGGCAGTTCTTCGCAAAAGAAAGATAATTTGTTACACATTTCAGACATTTGAGCTCTCTCTTGGGTTTCGCGAACTGCATCAACCACGATTCGAGAGCATGGTTTGCAACTGCAAGCAATTTTATAAATTCATATTCATAGCAGCCGTTGAATTTGCGTACATTCGATGTGATGGAATACATTCTTTCACGGGATCTAGGAAGGCATTGGTACAGAGTGAGAGTAGCAAATTCAGCTGCGAGTTACTCTCCTGTGGATATCAACCAAAATGTTATTCGACACATAATTCCAATTCTACTCAGCGGTTGGGATAGAAATCAAATAATATATATACAGACGACTCCGGTTATTTGCAACGCAAAAAATGCAGAAAATGTGTTGCAACTAAGCGGAGTTTTCATATAAACGATGTTCCGATATAGGTACCGTGATACATTTTCTGTTGCATATAACCAAAAGTTATAGTAGTTAAGGTGACTGTATTCATCTTCTTCGTCTCTTGCACCCAAAACTTGTGCAATAATTTGTTGCTTCTGCACGGTCTTTGAATACGTGAGAGGTGCTTTGAAGAGCTGAAAGTGTTCGCCTTCGAAGTTAATTTGAGTCATTTCAAATCTTAAAATTTGACCACAAAAAGGATAATTAACTAAGTTCTGGTTTGGGGCTGTTGAATGGAAGCACTGATGATTGTCAGGTTGTGTGCCTGTAATTCAAAACGAACAACAAGACGTAGAAAAAACGGAGAACAAAGAAAGCGAGGATTTCTAGACGCTGTCGATCGCCGGGAAAGCATAATAGGCATTCCAATGACCGGACCCTAATTCTTCAACAAGTGTTAACTTTTGCTTTTGTACCTCAATCAATATTTTCAAATTCCATTCCGATACCCATCACCCTTTCATCGATTTTAAGGCCGCCAATGACAGCATCTACAAAGACGAGCTCTACATAGGAATGTCAGGTTCTGACATCCCTATCAAACTCGTCCGTTTGTGTAGGATTACGATGGAGACTGCACGCTGCTTTATCAAGCTCTGAAAGACCTGTTCAAGACTTTCGATGCCAAAAAAAGGTTTAAGACTTGCTCAAAACTCGTACGCCTACGCCAGAGGAACAAACTTTCGGAAGTCCGTCCAACTACTCGTTTAAGTCGACGATATGGACATACAGTCGACTCCCCCTAAGTCTCATTGTCACCGGCTACCGTAATCTGTTCGAGTTAGAGAAAGTTTGACTTAGAGAGAGGGTTTTGTATGGAAATTCGAGGGAAATGTACACAAAATGTGATGAAATAGTTAGAGTTAGAGAGAATCCACTGTAATTGGCAGAACAAAAGTGCCATTGATGTCAATGACACTTTTGTGAGTATTGTGACGAAGCTCGTGACAATGGGATTAATGACAAATGAGGGTAACACCAAGTACATCCTGTCAACGAAAATAGACAGCCAACAGGGACGTCTCAGACAGAACGTGGCAGCGGATAGGTATAGCTTTGAGGTAGTCAAAGACTTTGTCAACCTAGGAACCACTATCAAGTCAGGCAACGACACCAGTGTTGATATCTAAAGGATAACTCTTGCCAATCGCTGCTTCTTGAACTAAGAGAGCAATTGATAAACAAAGCCCTTTCTCGGACAACCAACGTAACTCTCTATAATACCTTAATCTTCCCAGCCCTGCTTTTATGGCGCAGAGGCATGGACTTCGTCAAAAGGGGAGGAAGTTGCTTTTGACTGCTTTAGAGGAAAATTCTTCGGTTGATTGTCGGGCCCGTCTCCATGGAGTGAAGGAGAACATATTTATTTTTATTTATTTTATTATTATTATTTATTTATTTTTTCTCAAGAAATATAGTGATACAACAAGAAATTTTAAAAGCGGATTTTAATTTTAAAGAAAATCTAACTGCAATCTATAGTTAATAATGAACTAGCAACGAAAGCAGGTGAGCAATTTAATTTATATATTAATGTTTGAGAGCCAAGTTATTAAGATTTTTGAACACTTTTAACTTTCATGTCATCCTCAATTGGGCGTAGATTTTTACGCATGTGGGATCTTAGTGTGTTTTCCATGATTTTTATATCTTTTAAGCCTTTTTTAGAATTCTACGGAAGAGGGAATGCGTAAAAGAAGGATTGTAATAAATTCAAAAAAATTCGGAAGTTTTCAATAAGCGGTTTTTGAAAAAGAAAATAAGACAAAAAGTAGCTCTTGCATACTTTTCTACGCAAGGATGAGTTGAGGGTTAAGCTATCGGACTGCCGATTTGTATTACATATTAGTCGAATAATATGTTTCTGTGGCACAAGTTGGAGGTATATTTTATTATGGTAAGTACCACCCAGCAAACTATTCCGTACACGAGTACATGACCTGCCGTGCAAAAGCCATGCTGGTTATTAGAAATAGTTTCTTTTACAATGAAATACAATTTTTCTTTTACCATGTTTTCAAATAATTTTGGTATTGATGGAAGCTTTGATATTTGTCGACAGTTTTCTACTTTTTGCCTTAAACCGCTTGTATATATAGTCGTTAGAAAAAATACTTCCTTTCATTTAAAAATTCACCATTTTTTAGCGATTGATTAAATATAATTTTAAGTGGATGATAAAGCCAGCTGTTTTTTGAGATTCCGGAACGAGAGAGAGAACCGGAATTTCATCGGGTCCTGGGCTGTAATTTTCTTCAAGATTTTTCAAGGCATTTAGCAAATCCTGATCCGAAAATTGCAACACTTCTACATCATACATCACCAGAACCTCGGGTATATTAGAGTAATGGTTCATCGTTGTCTTATTATATACCGACCCAAAAACAAGTCGGCAAATAGGTTACATGTTCCATCCAATTTCCATTATCTTGGGCAAGCCTGGTAGACTTTTTCGTTACAAAACGAAAGGAATCTTTCAATTTCGTAAGAATAGAGGAAAGATTTGACCTCTCCTCTGACCACTCGTCAATTGTATTGACAATGCTATCGCTAATGAAATTAGAAGGACCACCTAGATAAACTAATAATAAAAGAAACTGGGACGGCTTTCAAGATGATTGCGAACCAAAAATTATGTTGACTGTCTGAAAACATCATTTGAGTTAGAAGGGGAACTCGAAAATTGTATATCGATTATCCAGAATGCCACATGGAAAACACCTCAAAAAGAAAAGAAAAGAAAGAGAAAGAACTTATTAACCGCCGGAAATTAAAGAACTTATTCACGAAACAATGAGAGCGCGCATGGTATGGCAATATTCTCGCTACCCCCAACATAAAGCATACCTAAATTTTGTATGCAATAAACTTAAAAAAGCAATTAAAGACTTAGGTTTAACAAACGAAAAAACTTCAAATCATTCTCTTTGGAGAGCAGTGAAAAATATAAAATGGCCTCAACTGCATTCGGCACCAATCGAAAAAAAAAAACAATGGCGAATGGGCAAAGAGTGACAAAGAAAAGGCAGACCCATTTGCTGAACATCTAGAACAAACGTTTAAGCCGTTTGATAGACAAATGTTGATAGATGATCCAACCGATATGCCTCCGATATCCGATAACTTCAGAATAAAACGGGTGTCGTTAACTGAACTCTGTCAGGCAATAAAAAATTTGAAAAGTAACAAAGCACCTGGCTATGATTTAATTACCGAACAAATCCTCAAGGAATTACCAAAAAAAGCTATTATTAAACTCCAGCATTTAATAAACGCTTCGTTCAGACTATTATACGTACCAGATTCGAAGAAATTCGCAGAAGTAATAATGATCCCGAAACCGGGTAAACCGTCAAACGACAAAAAATCATAGACCGATATCACTTATACCTATAACATCAAAGCTATTCGAGAAACTTCTACTGAAACGAATACAGCCACTAATAGAAGAAAGACGCCTTATCCCCGATCATCAATTTGGATTCAGGCAGAGTCATTTCACAATTGACCAAGTATTTAGAATAACCAACGAAATCGAAAAAGCCCTAGAGGCAATAAAGGTTTGCTCCAGCGTTTTACTCGACGTATCCCAGGCCTTTGACAAGGTTTGGCACGACGGCTTGAAATACAAACTTAGTAGGATATTTCCGAAAAATCTATATTGCTTTTTAGACTCCTACATCAAGACTAGGATATTTAGAGTTAAACACGGAACGGAATACTAGGAATTTAAAGACATCGCCGCCGGGGTCCATCAAGGGAGTGTCCTTGGCCCTACTCTGTTTTGTATATATACTCGGGACATACCACAAACTGACGTTCGCAGACGATACGAATACTCTGGCTACGGAAAGCATAATTGAATCCGCTGCCGTAAAACTGCAGCACGCTGTTAATAAAACTTGCGATTGGACAAAACTCTGGCGCATTGCGCGAAATGAAACCAAATCCACGCATATTAATTTTACCTACAAAAACATAGACAATATACCCGTCTTCATTAACTCGGTACAATGAAGACGGTATGCAAATGAAGCCAAATATCTCAGTATGACGCTGGATGCTAAGCTTAAGTGGAAGGCGCACGTAAAGAAAAAACGTGACGAACTTTAATTGGAGAAATGTTCTGGCTACTCGGACGACATTCCAAGTTAAGTGCGTATAACAAACTGCTTATATTTAGGCAAGTGCTAAAGCCTGTGTGACCTACGGTATACAACTTTGGGGTTGCACTAAAGCAAGTAAAAGAGAATTCATACAGTCATTCCAAAGCAAAGTTATAAGGGATGTCGTGAATACTCCCTGGTATTTGCGAAATAATGTTATACAAAGAGACCTAGGGATCACAACCGTGGACGAAGAAATAAAAAACTTTGCGAGGAAGTTAAGAATTCGACTTCATGGTCATTGTAACCATATGAGAAACCTCGTGAGCCGTCTCCAACGAATGAAACCGTTCGATTTAGCGCAATGAGTACAGGCCGCTATAAACGGTTCCAGAAAGTGACTTTATCGAAAATCTACCTGCCGCATGCGTAAAAATAATGAAGTTAAGACTACTGGATAGGGAAACCTAGTTGTAGTAAACAACAAAAACAATGGGAAGGGTATGTTTAGTCAGTAAAAATCTGACACTATCTAGTGTCTTATTGAAGACTTACACCAACCCACGAAAAAAAAACTCGAGTTTATAGTAAACTAATCTATAAGAAATGGCCTTAAGGAGACCAAATGCTCAAACGGATTTTGAAAAGTAGACCCGCCTAGTAGCTGCCGTAAGGCAACACTCTTGTATGTTCATACCAGTTTAATTTCCAGTTGAGCATGATTCCGAGATAATATTTAAATTCATTGACGTTCTCGATATAAAACATTTTTCAGACCAAAGGTGTTGATGGCAAAAGGCACTAGAATCTGAGCTGCAGAAAATTTAACTGTGTCTAAAATATTTACAATTAACGCAGTGGAAAAGATAAGACCCAAATTCGACTTCGTTGCCACTAAAATAGAAGAATTTTGTTTACCAATTTATGTTTTTTGAACCAATGACTATACATTTCAAGGTCATGATTCATGGCGACCAGAAAGATTTAAATCGGAATCGGCACAGGCCATATCGCCTGCAAAAGTTGTTACTTTGGTATTTTTGTAAGAAATAATGAATTGATTAATATTAAGAAAAGTACGGGACCAAGATCTGATCCCTGAGGAACACCCATGGAAACTGTAATTATATATAATATGGGTTGCACGACAGTCCGAGGTGGACCTGGGGCTAGCTTCTGAGCAACCACTCGTGTAGTGGAAATAATGCTCAGTCCCGGAAAGCATTCGAATCCTCCCCCGAGGGACGGGCCAGTAGAGTAAGCTATTCAGATGACGTACGCAAGTGGAAAGGGACCTCAGCCAACTATGTCCGAGAAACTGGGGCCAGCTAGCTGAACCCCGAGATGGCTGGAGGCGCTTGTTGGTTGCGATCCAGGTCCCCGCTTACTTAAAAAAAAATAATGGTTCTTTAGAGGTCGACGGAATCAACGAATGACACGTGTATACGGAAGTATGGAAGATCCCAGTCGGAGATTCTTCAATTCCTTGTTCCCAACAGAAAAAAACTTCATCAATCAACATCATATTCCCAATTCACCACTTTTCTGAATTCCAGTCTCTTCCCGCTTAGTTTGACAGCGTTTTTTGGCCTGTACGTACTTGTGAGCTGAGCGAAGATGAAAGCTTAAAAAGTGTGCGTGAAAATAATAAAGTATGCGTGTCCTTAGAGCACAATCGCCAGTGGGAGTTGAATATCTCGGTGTGACTATGGCTTGATCACCTTCCACGCCTAAATTAACGCCAATAAAAAAAAAACAACGTCAATTATGACATATGTCACATGATATCGTTTATCACCGCTAAGCCGACGTTTAAAGAACAAAACAAACGAAAGACAAACGCGTTCGCACCTCCTTTGAGTCATTAAAATTTAAAGGCCCTCCTTTCAGCCAGTTAATCAGTTCACCCCTTTATCGTGTCAATCCCTTCCCGTCTGTCAACTGTCAACTGCGAAAACCTGTCGCGATTTTTTTAGACTGGCCGCAGTCAGATCATTAGCCTCTCGCGGGATTTATCAACAAAGGCGGAGATAATAAAAATTACATATTCGACAAATGCAGACACAATTGCGAGCGATAAATTCCAATTGCAGCACTCCGCTGATGGCAATAAACGCCCGCCAAGGTGTAATCGTGACTGATAACAATTGTCAGCGGCGACACGACCGCACTTTAATCTGCTGCATGTGAGTTTAGAAATTCTATTTTGAGCGTTTTTCTTTCCTGAACCTCGGCTGTTTTGATTGTTTTCAATATGGCTTCAAGTCTCTCGATTGAGTTTCAATTTTGAAGTGTCAATTGTGTGCGGAAAAAAGCCAACTTATCGAACTCGTTATCGATCGATAATAGAGCCGCGTGTTGCGACACATCGCTTTTGATTGCAAACAAATATTTTCACTTACTCAGGCTTTAAGTGAAACATTTTTAATTGCTTGCTGGTTGGTTGGCAAAACTGGTGAATCATCTATCACTGAGCACCTTGAACTGCAATTTGACTTGTTGCTGCGTGGCTTGGCCAACAGCAAGACACTGAGTGAGTTCAACGTCAAGACTTGTTTGTTGCTGACGATTTCAATGTGAACTTAAGGTGAATTGAAGTCAAGCTATTATGTAACAAGAAGGTTATCGTTGGGGGTCAACTGTAACAGTGTAAGATCTCGGTATGGAGCAAACTTCAAGTGTTGCAAAAGAGTTTGTGCTTAGCCATGACTGACGCCAACCATGATCGACGCGACTATGCAAGGGAGTTGTGTTGAGTATGAAGGGACTCATTGGGATATGGATACTGGCGCTGTCCAAAAAAAATATTTTTGAGTAGAAGTCAACCGCTGATGAATGTTCCGAGTGGCGCCATCAATTCTCCTGTGATTTGCAGTAGGGATGTTCGATGTTCATCGATGTTGGTAAAACATCGATGTTTTGATATCGATGTTCAAGTTCGTTGAATATCGCATAATCGGTGTTAAGCAAAAAAGTAAGGCCCTTCGATGTTAGCAAGAGAAAACCTACTATTAATTGCAGATTTAGAAACCATTTCTGGAATTTCATCATGATGACGCAGGCATTTCGTAGAAAGGCCACTGATCAATTCTTGGAATTGGTTCAGGGAATGTTCCGACTTGAGTCTGATAACAAAAATTTGATTTTTCGAGTATACAGAATACTTAAACTTAATTACCTAACTTACTTAAATTCATATTCATTGTATTATAAATTACTTTATATGTAGTTATGTATATCATAATGGCAACACTTATTCATTTGTATAACAGTCACTGTTGACAACTCCAGCTGTCACAAGAAGAGAATAAATAAATTCATTAGAAATCAAATCTCCATTGTAATAAGTCACGGCACAAGTTTTTTGGTTTTTGGATTGATATATTTTTTTGTTTGAGTAGTTTCTTGCTAATGATCCAGCGCCAAAGTTTGTCATTCAAAAAGTTCGTGAACGGCTTGTAGGACGCATTTAGAAAAGATATTCCGCGGCAGATAGATGAATCAGAGCTATATTTCCATTCTTGTGGATTGTTTGGGAATAATAATATTATATTGGCATCGAAATTGCCTGAATCGACGGAACCAAAAGTGCGCAATAACTGTTGATATATCAGGACAATAAACATTATTAACATACACATTTTCAATTATGTCGTATTTTCTCTTTGCTGGTGTCCATCTCTGGCGCTCAAAAAAACTAAGTCAACCAATCACAAAACTTTCACAAGCTTCAAGACTTGTACAATTTCCATTTCCAAATCGAAAAAGGTCAAACTTTAAATTTAGCCTGTGAGAAAGTCTGGTATGTTTAACGCTTGAGATGGGCTCGGTAACAGGATTTCCGCAGGGTATAACCGCTCACGTCTTAATTTAAATTAAACACAAATGAAATGGCGTTTTTTCTCGGCACCGGAAAATATACATTGATAGTTGATGATGATTATAGTCCATTTTTGCGATAGAATGTAAAAAGAATCCGTTTTTTACTTTTATGTGAACAGAAGGATATGCTTTTACTCTAAAAGTAAAATTATTGTGAATACAAATAAAATGATTTTCTTCATATTTTGCGAGTATATCGGACCAATACATTTTATTTAATTGAATTTTGAGCGTAAGATAAAATTGAGTTAAACGAAGTAGAAATAAGTTGCTACGTAGCAGATGCATAAAAATTAATAAATGAAGTAGATCTACTACATATGAAGTAAATTGTCATCCCTGCTCATCACTTACTTTTATAAATGGAAGTTAAGATTTGATGTATATATGTATCTGACACAAAATCTCCGAATCTACCCAACGGATTCGAGCGCAGTTTTCTCCTATAGCTTCATAATTCTTCTGCGGAGTTTTTTCTATACCATATACTAACAAAAACCCTTTAAATAAACATATTAAGTAATTAACTTGATTTTTTCTTGATTTTTTTCATTTTTCGATGGTTCATCTCAACTTCTCTTGACTCTCACCGAACAGAATTTAACTTAATTTACATATCTGCGTAGAACTTTCATTAACTTATCCATTGGTATATATGTTATCTTTGTACTTTGTCTAAGAGAAAAGTTACAACATAAAACATGTATTATTTGCATTGTTTTGCGAATAAGATGAGTGGAGTATCGGTGCCCAAGCGGCGTTCGTTAATATGCGTGTTCATTCTGAGAAATGTATGTATGTGTATTCATACTACTTGAGCTACATATGATATTGTTATTTTCGATGCATTACACCAAAGTAGTGAACACGTTGTGAAAATAAGAATATTGAAAACAAGAATTAATAAATAATAAAAAAGTGGTATTTAACACAAGGTATGTACATAAATCGGAATGTGGTTATTGGAGGTATGTATATTATCGGCGAGTGTATACGGTACGGTACAAGAAGAAAATGGTAAAGTTACTCTTTCCGTTGGGAAGCAAGTAAGAAATATTAATGAATTGGTTGATTCGATATATCCTTCTGTTCAATATATAAGTAGCAAGACCCTTTCTTGGTTCAGAGAAAGAGCTATACTGGCTCCAAGAAATGATTCAGCGTCCAGAATCAATGAATTCACTTTAAGCAAGATCAATGTTGACGTACAAATTTATCGATCAATTGACACCGTTGTAAATACGGATGATTCTGTACGTTTTCCAACAGAATTTTTAAATTCTACGAATCCAGCAGGAATCCAGGGCACATCATGTTCTTAAGAGTTGGAGTGCCAATAATTTTGCTTAGAAATTTGTGTCCTCCAAAGGTGTGCAATGGAACAAGGTTACTGGTAACAGCTAATGTAATTGAAACGATTATTATAACAGGACCAGGCACAGATGAGAATGTATTTATTTTACGAATACCGATGATACCTTCGGACAACCCATTTCTTTTTAAAAAGCTGCAGTTTCCAATTAAGTTATGTTTTGCTATGACTATCAATAAGGCTCAAGGTCAAACAGTTAAATTTACCGGTATTGATTTGAGCAATGAATGCTTTTCCCATGGACAACTATACGTAGCCTGCTCACGAGTAAATAAGCAGGAAAATTCGCAAATATTAATTATTTATTTTTAAAAAAAAAAATGGTTGTATGCACATGTACATATGTTTGCCTTTTATTTAAATCCGTTTAAGGCCAATTCGAATGAAAATTTGCACACTGTTTATGTTTGCACTTCATAAAAATGTTCTCAATGTCAATACTTTATTTGAAGGGGGTGTGTTTACTGTGTAAAAACCACCTTCGTTATGTTGGAACAGTCTCCATAGTATCTCTTGAAGTTTTTCACCTACCCTTGCACAAAAATAGAAAAAGCCAAATGGATCATCACTTCATCAAGTTAGATTGTCGGCATTGAATTGTCCACCTGCTTTTTAAATATATTTCCGTGGGAATTGCAATGACGAAATTGATCAAACGCGCACCATCTTCGAGAAATAATTGCTGACTTGCAAGTTTAATTTTCATCAGCATAACGGATTGCTGACTGTTTAAGACGGCATTGGACAGAATGCCGTCAGACGATCATAGAATTGTCATAAGAGCTGACAAAATGCCTGCTGGACTCATAAACATGAACGTTATCTTACCAGGCATCGCGTCAGGAAATTCGAATGTCTACGCGTACGAAGTGGCGCGTACAGCTAGTGAGTTATAATTTGAAAGTTGAAACCATCAAATTTGAGTGAATGAAAGCAAATCCAGAAGTTGAAGTGAAAAATCCAAAAGTTGTGTTAAACTTTTCGTGAACAAAATGGGTAATTTTTTTTACGAAACTCAGCAATTATCCTGAGTTTTTTTTCCCCATTTAGCTTTATCTTGGCTGAATGGAGGTGCTCCTCAATACTAATAACTGTCTAAAATTTCCTCAAATGCATACTGCATTGGCATTATATTGCAGACAGGATTCAACAGCCTTCGAAAGTCTTCAACAAGACGGTCAGAAAACATCTCACATAACACACCACGTTTTGGCATGATTGCAAGCAAGACAAGTGGATGAGTCAGTGTGGGAAGACGTCAAGGACAAGATGGCCGCTCATCAACGGGTTTTCAATCAGTTGGAGTGTGTTCACAAGTACACAACATGTTTGCTACCGAGTGTTCCGAGTGTTGCTGACGATGCCAGCGTCAAGATTTCGGTTCTTATTCCATTCTTCTCAAACAGTCCATCAGCACAAACACCATTATTAGTCTTCGCTTTAGATCTTATCCAACACGTTGACTATTATTCCACCGGTCTGCTCTACTTCTGCATATGATGTCAAATCGTATGCAAAAAAAAATGAGTTTGAATCACACTTTCGTCGTGTTACACAAGAGCGAAGAGAAACCACATGTGAACGTGTTGGCTAACTTCGAATCGAACACCTTGACCTCTGCCTTTCTGACAAGAAACGTGAGCACGCAAGGTAGCGCGACAGTTTCAATAGAGCCACTGGTTCAATTAAAATGGTGTCGCTCTTTTACGACATGTTTGCACGAATAATCCTATTCTAATGCTCTCTATCTCTCGCTCATTCCTACGTTGTGATACAAAATGATGATTTGCCCTTGATAGCCCTGCGACAAGGAAGTCAAACAACGAACTTTACGACCAACTCAGCGTGAGTTACGTGTAAAATCACCGAAAACTTGATTCGCGCAGAATTCCACTCTGGCTAATACCGGTTTGGAATTTGTTTTATTTTTTGTTTAATGCGTGCAAAAGAGACCAATAAGAGGAAATAAATATTTGACAGTAGCTCAAATAGCTTTTCGAATCAATTCGTGATGTGCGTGTCATGATTATTCGCTTGTCCGTCAGTTGAAACTTTCTTTTGGGTGTTTCTTCCGATTCGCCGAACACCGTCACTAGTGACTCATGAAGGCGGTGTGGTGAAACAAATAATTATCTATGTGAAGCGGAATCGATTGTGTGACCTCGCGTGGCCAGTTAATCGAGTAAGTCATCATTAGACGTTTGTTTTTCTCTAATAAGGGGAATGATGCGGCACTTGTGTAACAGAGAAAATTGCATTCCCACTAGAAGGGGTTAACACGTTTCTGGAGAAATGTAAGCTGCGACACTGGCGACGTGGCTGTGGCGGAATGTTTCACCTTGACGTATCTACCCACCAATTACATCAATGAGCTGGCTGTGCAAGCAGAGGAAACAGCAGCGAGGTGCGACAGCAGAACCGTTTACAGAGTCACCAACGAGCTTATAGGCGGCCGAAGCTCTACTCAACACCCAGTGAAAGGTTTAGACGGTTCGTTGCTAATATCGGACGAGGATCAACTGAAGACATGCGTATTTCAGATTCTCCAGAAATATGCACCAAGGTCAGACCGATGTCCGAATTCCCGAATTCGCACCACAACCCCCAGTAGGGAAGAGATTATCACCGCGATCATAGCACTGAAAACCAATAAGGCGGTAGAACTTGATGGCATACTTGTTTCGAGCTGCGCCAATGGCCTGAGCTGAGCTATTGTTTCCACTTGTGGGGACCACATTGTAAGCCGAGAGAGAGACCTCACTTACTGGGAGTCTGTACACCAGACACTGGAAGGCCCACTGCGAATCTTCACTGATGGATCGAAGATGGATGCAGGTGTGAGTGCTGGCGTCTATTCCAAGGATCTAAATATTAAGCTATCTTTCCGCCTATCTCATCACCGTAGCGTATTTCAGGCTGAAACTATAGCGATTAAGGAAGCCCTGTCCTGGCTAAAAAAAAAACAATTTAATATGGCGCACAGATTCGTCATCTGTTCCGATAGTCAGGCAGCAATCAAATCTCTGAATTTAGTCAGATTCAGATGGCCAACAATTTTAACATCCAACTTATGTAGGTGCCAGGACACTGTGACATTCCAGAGAATTGCGAAGCGGACGAACTCGCTAAAGCTAAGGGCGCTAAGGGCACAAATCAAGCCTATCGCTACTATAAAACATCTGCTAAAGCTTGAAACAAACCGCGGATGGATATCCTATCTCATATTGGCGTTCTAACAGGGCATTGTGCCATCGGAACTCACGCCTCTAGACTAGGCCTTCCTTACAATGATTTCTGTCTCCCATCCCGTAGATTCAGACTTCTGGGGGCTCATTTCTTTGATAATCTAGCTGAACTGAGCAGCATCAGTAACACAATGGGCCTTGGCTTGGCATAACTGTGTCTGCTGTCAATATGCGCGGCAGTTAGACACCTAAACCTAACCTAACCTATGGGAAGCCGAGAGTTTTCCAGAAGAGTGAACAAGAGAATAATAGTCCAGCTCCCTAAGAAAGGAAATCTAATGCGAAAACTGGAGAGGTATCTGCGTGCTGCCTGCTATATAATCATCCTGAAGCGACACACTCGACGCAGGTTTCCGCCCTGGATCCTCTTCTGTCGACCACAGCAACACCTTGCGGATCATCATCGAGCAGTGTGTTGAGTATCGATCACCACTTCACCTGCTGTTCATCGATTTTGAAAATACGTTCAATCAGGAATTTATATGGCGTGCCTTGCACGGGGAGAGAGGAGATTTCCTGATCATTTTATAGAAATTATGAGGGTCCACTAGTCGCGTTTTACATAGAGACAGGCTATCTGAGGAATTCGAAGTCTAAGGTGGGGTTCGGCAAGGCTGCATACTTTCACCAATACTATTTCTACTGGTGATTAGCGATATGCTGAATGCAGCGTTGTCAACAGGAAATCTAGGAATTCGATGGACTCTTACATCTGAACTCAAACTCCTTGACTAAGCCGCCGACGACGGATGCCTTCTGTTTCACAGAATAATGGACCTTCACCAAATGACAGCAGGCCAGGTTGGAGAGGAAAGCAGACGTCGTTGGGCTGAAAATTAACACGGCAAAATCAAAAATGATCAGCCCAAGACTGAACTCATCGACTCGTATATGTATTACTGGACAGGCGGCTGAGAGATTAGAAAATTTCCAATACCTTGGGATTATTGTCTCAACCGATGGCGGAACCGAACTGGATATAGCCAACCGATAAGACAAAGCAAAATCTGCGTTTGGGATGGTATCCACAGTTTGGCAAAGGAATGCAATTTGCTTAAACAACAAGCGACGACTGTTCCGGTCCAACGTTGAATCCGTTCTCCTATATGGAAGTGGTACTTGCAGAGTGACCCACCACTATCACGAGGAAGCTGCAAAGGTTTGTCAATAGGTGCCAACTCTACGTCTTAAGGACATACTGGCGTAGCCGTATCTCTAACGAAAAGCTTTATCAGATAACGGGCCAGGAACCTATAGGCACAACCATACGTAAGGGTGGCAGGTCGATAGCTAGTCAAGCGATGTAATGGAACCCGCTTACTCAGGATGGCAGGATGCGGTCCTAGGAGTACGTAGCGCAGAAGAGTTGAGAAGGAAGCCCAGCAAATGGAAAAAAGTTTGAGGAGAGCTGAAGCACATTTCCCGAAACCGCACTCGACGGTCAGTAGGCATTGTGGAGGCCCTAGGACCTGCAAGGGGATACGAAAGAATACAATTCAACAGTTCATAGGATGTCCCCTCCCCCATTTGAAGCAGGAACGATAGAAGATTTCCTACTTCCAGGATGAGATAGAGTGCATGATTCAAGACTGTATAGACAAATTGATTGGCCGCAGTTAATTGACAGTACTCGCTGCTCCATCGGGAGCTGTCAGGTGAACTCCTCAACACAGTTCTCGAGAAAAGACGGTCCAACGCTAGGTGCACGGTCTTTCAGAAGTCCGTATAGTGATGATTTGAAGCTGGTGCACGGTTCCTTCATTTAGTGATGATATTAAACTGGTGGCTTAGGTATCGCGGAGTCTTTTTCATGAGCGATGGGAGGAGTAGTGCTGAGTTTTTATTGATTAGTTAGAGGCAAAAAGGCATTTGTTACCATTGAGACAGACGCGTTTAAATTCCGGTGATCGAGAGAAATGAGAGAAAATACAACGTCCATGTCATGACGTCCAACATCGCGCAACTAGAACTTTAACGTGGTGAAGGTCCTCAACAATATTGGGGTGCGCAGTTCGAAGTTGTTAGACAGAGATGGCGTCGTCTGGACAGGCTTGTTAGTTGGCGCTAAGTTCCACCAATTATTATAGCCCTAAATAAACAAGAAAGAAGATATCGGCAATACCATCTACATCACATATGCAGGACGATGATCTGCTGAGAAGGCCGCCAACCATTGGGGTGGCATCAATTCCCCGATTCTCCCTTGAGTCAATCCGGGTTTAAAGTTATCAGTGCTGTTTATATCTGAGCCATGGCAGGCAAGGTCCTTTACTAATTCGGAGTTGTCCACTATCACGTTAAGACCAGGCTGTCTATGACTCGGCGAAAATAAATAATTTGCTTTGCCGTCATTTGCCACTGCATCTGAACTCATCTCTGGGGTCGCGGAGGTAAAGCACGCAAGAGATTACGAGGCCACTCCATCCTCCACCATCGACGCTAACAAATCAGGAGCTATGCCCAAGCGGAACTAGAATCAAACAAGTGGTACTGGGTCTGCCAAGCGTCGCATTCAAGGCCCGCCTGTGAAGTCCTGATGATGGGGATATACGTGCCACGTGACCAAACCATCGAAGCGTAGTCCTTTCCGTTCGAAGAAGCCGATTCTTCAGCCATGTTTCTCACCCTATCCCGTCCAGTAATTCTCTCAAGAGCACGAAGAAATTGCATCTCGCAGAAGTTTGTGTTCGCAAACTTATTATTTCGACTATTACCCTGATTTGAAAGCCGATAACTTGGCTTTGATACCAAGCTCATTCTTCCTGATTACAGATCTTCCAAACTGTTTTAAAAATGACCCCGCGTGTCTTTAGTTCATATTCGAAAAAAAAACAGAAATGCCGTAATGAGCTAGGGTTGTTGGGTGGCCAGCTCAAGATGCCCCTTATCTGGTTTCCATGACATAGTGACATCCCAGGAAATGAGAAGGCCGATGAACTGGTTAGGCATGGAGCTCAATTTCAGACCTTGAAATAGCAAACCTTAGACGTGCCAGATTGAGAAACATCAGACATCAGACAAAACATCAAGAAAAATATGACGTGACTGCTTCCCGATCTTCTCCGTCGATCCCGTCATGTCTCAAGATAACGCCCTATTGGGAACTGGCCGATAGGAGATCATTCCCTCAAACGGGGTATCCCATCCAACAAACACTGTCGCATTTAGAACGACACAGCTGAAGGGGAAACTTTAGACCACTTAAGTTGTGCCTGCCCGGCTCTTGCTAGAGCCATACACCGAGCCCTTGGTAGACCCTTTTTCAACCCACCTGACGAGGCTTCTGCGAAGGATATTAAGGAACTAAAGTGTTTCTTAATTACCAAAGCTTGGATTTAGAGATTCAAAAATAAACTTCATATACAGGGTGGGCTGGTCGCCGTGGTGTAGTGGGTAAGTACATCAGTTCAACAACGTGAACTGCTTTGTAGCGCCCTCTGTTGGCCGAGACCTTTTTTTTCCCAGCCTCATTGACGGAGCAAAATGGTCCAATGATGCTCTCGAGCAGAGCAGCCACATTGTCAACTGGGCGCAGCCTCCGATTACGGGAACCATGAGTATGGTACACTAGCAAACCGGTCTTCTGAACTTTTTGCACAAACCTTCGAGCGTAGAGCGATTCATTTCGTTCCGAATCATACGGATTTCCTGTCAAGATTTCGAGTGGGAAACAGCTGTCAGTCTCAAAAAAAAAAACTCTAGATGGCTCACCCTCTATAAAAGGTAACATAACTGTATACAGACGACCACTTCTATCTAATCTACCTACCTACAAGAGCGTGGGTTTACATATAATCCGCAGTTATACCGCTCAAACACCCTTTAAACGCCATCACGAAGAGAATCAAAGAACTAATCAAGTTAAGAAGATTCCTCCGTTTATCATAACCATAACATCCATTTATAACGAAATTCCTAAGAAAGATCTTTTAAGTGCTGATCCACAATCAAACAAGAATGTGTCTCGTTGTTAATTTGATAGCGGCAACAATAAGCAAATGATTAATGACAATAAATTGTTGCTGATCTTCATTGACTTGTTCTGCCACACTCGCACGAAATGTGCTTCCTTCTAAATCGACAAAATTACGGTCGCTGAGTCTCCGGCCGCAAATAGACTGGTTTTTTGTGTGAAGAAATTGACCTCGTGTCGGGATGGAAATTGCGTAATTTATGGGATGAATAAAAGATTGATGACATTGAAGTCTTTTTTAAGCTTGTGTACTTTATCCTTCTCATTGCAAAGCATGAATTTTAGTGACTTTAAACATCACGCTAAGTAAGTAATTCTAATTCCTCCAAACACGAGGAAGCAGAAAGAGAGAGAATATGTCGATCGCCATTTTTTCTGATAGCCAAGCCCATAGCATCGGACATTTAGCCATCGAAACTGGTCAGGTTATGCAGACAAAGCATCAGTGAGGCATCATTGCTGTTTACCACGAAGACCAAGATACCTTTTCTTAAGCTTCCATGGCTGGACAATATCACTCTCTCACTTACCTCCAGAGTTAAGTAGTGGATTCTAAGCTCAACTGGAAGTTTAACATAGAAAAACGGGTAAAGACTGCAGGTTCAGCTTTCTATGCTTATTCTTCTTTATTTGGCGCTACAGTCCGGGGTGGACCTGGGCCTCAACCATGCTTTCTATGCATGCAGTGAAATTTTCGGTAGAAGGTGGGGTCTTAAACCATAGGTGACTCTTTGGATGTACACAGCGGTGTTCTCACCTACGGCTCACTAGCACAATGGCCCGCCTGAAGCAAAACATGCAACATAAGCAAACTCAACAAAGTCCAGATATCGGCAGGAGTCGGAACTAACGGGGCGATGAGATCATGCCCCACTGAAGCACTGAACGTGTTCTTACACCTCCTCCCACTCGAATAAATAATCAATCATGTAGTCACGTGCAACGTCAACCATCAGACTCAAAGAAGAGAGAAGTTGGTCAGCAATACCGTACGGTCATAGCAGAGCTCTGCAAATCCTGCCTGAGAACCTACCCCAGTTGCCACGGACTACTTTACCCCGACTATAGACTTCGACAATTCGGCGCAATGCCGGTTTCCATCCAGAGAGCACTAGAAGACTCGGAATACCAATTTCTGATCTACTCCGACGGTTCTAAGCTATACCACGATGTAGGTTTAGCGGTCCTTTCGACGGATTTCAACATCTCTAATTTGTACCGTCTCCCAGATCACTCGAGTATCAGGCTGAAGTACTTCTCAGCACTCCATACCTTTATGGAGGCTATCTGCAGTGACAGCCTAGCAGCCATAAGGTCTATGTCTTCAGTAATCACTTCTCAAACTCAAACTGGCCAGTAACATGTGCAAAATCACTCCCTGACACAATCTTGTAGGCCACAGCAACATAGGGGGAAATGAGATTGCCGAGGAACTGGCCAAGAAAGTAGCCTCCCGCAACGCTCCCACTGAAAGGGTGGGCCCAACAATTAACCGCCTCAATTCAATAATCTACCAAAACTTCCTGTCCTTAGCTGGTAGAAGGTTGACCAGGACATCCAAGTACTAATTCTCTAGGAAAACCTGGCCCTCCTACATGAAAATAAGGACTTCTCAAAAGAAATTGCTCCGAACTAGCTAGAGTCTAGGCATCCACCCTGCTAGACTCGGTATACCGTTCAACCCACACTGTCGCAGTTGCCTCGACACTCACTCAGAGGAAAGTCTGCCTCACTTTCGCCGTGACTGCCCGGCACTAGCCAAACAACGACATATCGCGTTCGGCAAACCTTAATAATAATAATATGGGTGGCGCGACAGTCCGAGGCGGACCTGGGCCTAGCTTCTCAGCAACCACTCGTGTTGTGCGTGCTATTGTTCTTTCACGAGTGGAAGGGACCTACAGTTTAATGCCGACTCCGAACGGCTAGTTTGAGCAGCTTTTTCTAGACAAGAATACTCTTCGAGCATTGTCAGTGGCTCGAAAGAGGCGGAGCCGTGAATTAGAACAAAGGTGGTAAATTCGGGTGTCGAAACTGGCACCCTCTGCGTAGGAGTCGATGTACTTACCCACTACGCCACGGCGACCCTTTCTAACCTGAAATAATCAAATTCCTAAACTTCACAGGTTAGATTTAGCCAATCCAAAATAACCCAGATCGTCGAGGTGTGGTATCAAACCGCGCACAATGTGCTACTTGTATCCAGATTGAGAACTTGTATCCAATCAGATATCCTTGGCGAAAACTAGGTAGGGCACACTTCCACCCAAGGCAACGAGAAAGCATACAGTCTTGCGACTAGTGGATCTGAGCTGGCAGAATCTCGGACTATTCTTCATTTATTCACACCGCTCCATAAGGATGAAGACGAAGCCCTGGAAAGAGTCGGAACTCGATGGATTGACCAACAGACCTGCAGTCGATGCTGAGCAGAAGAAAGATCACCATCGCTGACCAGCTTTTGTCGTAAGGAAGTGAGCACGATAATAAGGGTTCGAAGCGACATAGGCACGCGACTGAACATACCGCACAACGACTTTTCAGGAACTGCAGAGATGAGGAAGAAATTGAATCACTTCAAAAATTTGCGGCGAATGGCCAGTCCTAGAAAGGAAAAGAAAACAGTTCTTGGAAAAGGATTCCTTGCGGGGTTGAAGGTCTTGACCGTCTTGAACGGTGTAGAAACGAAAAACCTGCAAAATGCTGATGAAACCGGATGGTCTTAGGAGTAAAAGAAGGTCTCACGCAGTGATGGGACTTCTACCACTTAAGTGGTATTTTCACCACTTTTTCCAATTTTGCCCATTACTTATCATATTTCTAGCATTGTTCTGATTATGTATTAAGATTCGAGAAAAAGCTCGGTCTGTTAGACGCTAAGGTTAACATTTTAGTTTGTTTAGGTTATAGCTTGAACAATACCACCTTTTGTGGGACTTATCAGATTTGTTTCCACAAAACACAGTGAATATTGAAGATCCTAATGTAGAGTGGATGCGAATTAAAAATAATAGAAACGACTGATGATGACAATGTGCCTTAATGGAATTTAGTTCGAATTATTTATATATTGCAATGTGTTGCATCAAACATGCTGTAAATGTGTTGTTTACGGTACCTTGCTCTCAGCAAAAAGGATATCATGTAAGTGTGAATGAATAAAGAGAATTGCTCAGTGAAAGAGATCGGCCTACAAAATGGTGCCGACAAAATAATAAGGCCGGGGTACGTGTTTTTAATTGTTGCTTTGGGTCGGGTTATTTTTTATTTTATTTTTAAGTAATTCTTAATGCCCTACAGCCGTCAATATATCAAATGCCATACGGTCCACTACGAAAAACTTTGTTAAAGGATGATAGCCAAATCAAAGGTCTGGCCATAAAAAGCCCTTTCAAATCAGCTACAGAGATTATGGTCGAATTAAACTAATAGTCCCCAATAATACAAAAAAGAAAAGACTTGAAGAACAAAATGCCTTCGGAAGATGTAGTAGAGTAGAAAGATGTAGCCCAGAGTAGCGTCGCACAGTGGAAATAAATACCCGAAGTGACATATTTTTCCCGGCCAAATGGTTAATGTTTTTCGATTCTACAAATATAAATTTTGTTGACTTTGGATCAACCGTTTGGCTGTACCGTTAGCTCAAAGTTGGAACTTTGAAAATTACAAAAATTTACGTATTTTTTAAGCAAATTTGATGTGCCATATTTCCTAAAATTATGTACATTGAAACCTAAAGTAATTTTTTTTTAAAAAGGTCATACATCTTGCTTTCAAACTGCTTTTTTTCTTATTGCTTACCAATTTTTTAAACCAGGCTTTTAAGTAAAGGCACATTTTGAGGGGGGCATTTCAATGTTTGATGGACTATAACAAAAATACTCCAAGAGTCTCCAACGGGAGACCAACTTTTTCTGAAAGGTATTGTCTATCGATGGTGAAAAAACTAAAGATCACTTTTGATCACTTTGGGAGTACGAGGCATTTAAGTGGAGCAATGTCGTGCATTTTTCGGCATTTTCAAACGATTTCCCTTGCAATGCATGTATTGTGCAAACGCTATGCGAGATGCCGAGGATGTTTTTATTATTGTGAATTAGAATTCTTTGGGTCATAAAATTGTTATAATTATGAAACTAATTGCTTTTAACTTGTTTTGTTTGCGGTGTCATAAATGCATGTCGCAATGGGGCAAAAAAGGGGGGTAATTAGAGCTGACTTTGAGGCATCGGGAATTAGTTTATAATTCCGAAAAGATTGAAGATTTCTATTAGGAAGATGACGTTTTGCTTTATATAGATCAGAGATAACCTATAATAGAGATATCCAACTTCTACCTCCCTTGCCCCTTGATTTCATCTGACAGCGTTTTTTATACGATTTTTGTGATTGATGGGGTGAATTAGTGATTTGTGGGGTGAATTAGAGTTCTCATTTGAAAATTCGCTCGTTATTTGAACGTTTTTTCAAATTTCGATGTTCAATTTTCAACACAGTATGGAGGGGTAAACGAACGAACAAAGCTTATGTTCATGAAGTCGATTCATTAAAACTTTGAGCAATTTACAATCTGAAATACTTATATAATTAATGAATGCACAACATAGTGTGCATTTTTTCATATGAATAAAAATTAATAATACATTCACACGTTCAGTTAACCAATAATAAAAATATTATTGAAGCGTGAATCACAAATAAGATGTTATGACAACCATTTTTTAGCATTAGTAAAAGTTACAATATATTGCCATTGTTCTTATCAAATTGTTTGAATTGAATTCATGAGTTTTTCAGAATTCATGATTTATGCGTATAAAGCGGGCTTCATTTTTTGAGTTAATTTGCCAGGTATGGTTTATGAATAGGCTACATATACACTTAAGAATTAATTTAAGGTCAAATAGTTCCAGTCAAATGGACATTGCAATACATTGTTATTCACAAAAGTCCATATAACAATGTAAGAAAATTCCCTTAAAAATACTAGTCAACTTTAAAACACCCTCCGAACAACATACCCATGTACGTTACATGGAAAGTACATGGATTCCCACTAAATTCATGAATCGGCCGCCATATTGTGGTGAATTGACGAGCGTTGTAAATGTATAAGTGAAATACAAGGGATAACCACTACATCTTCGTTGTGGGCTAGGGGTAAAAATGGCCGAAGTTGGATATCTCTATCATCCATTATCTCTGATATAGATATCGAAAATACTTTAAAAATTGCAGTTGCATTCCAACATTTGTTGTACAAATTTGAAGTTTTTCCATCAGAGATGAATGATTTGAAGTTACTTAGAGCAAAACCAAGAAATCAGGAAGCTCTAAGATTAGAAATTTCACCCTTGAACGCTCGCATCCGTTTTATGAAATACTTGCTACATGTAGCCTACAATTTGGAGTTTAAAGCTTGGAGAACAACAAAAACCACACAGCCCATACAACAGGCAAGGAAGAATCAAATTCAGCAGAAGTTTATACAAAAAATGGGCATTAAAGTAGATATAATAAAGCAAGGAGCAAGGCACAACCAACGATGGGAACACATCTAGAAGATTTTTTGAAGACCCATTATCAACAGCAGAAATAACGCAAATAGATGTGCAACTCATAAAAAGATTCAGTGTTATCCTGGAGACAATATGCAGCAATTTTTGGATTGACCCCGACAAAGTCGGAATAAAGACTATAGGTACTATCGCATTAATAATAGTAGAAAATGTTCTCGTTCCGCAACAAATGAAGTTGTTATTCATCAAATGTTGGTATCATCTGATCCCTGGATTGCGTATTTAAGGCCTGAACCAAAAACAAAAGATTCGCTGCCACTTAGTACTGAAGCGCAAGCCTTATTATACTGAATTGCTTAGTTTCTTTAATTCCAAATAAAGTGTACGTTACCAAAACTTGTATAATTGAATTTATATTTATAAACAGTGATTACAAATTTGCTTTAAGTCCCAATTTCGAGTCATAGACAATAATCAATAATTATTTTATGCATTTAAACAAAAAAAAGTGTTTTTTTTTTTTATTTTTTTAACTGAAGATTACTCCGTTAGCTTATGAGATACATCAACAATTTTTGAAACATAATAAGATCTCATAGTACTTGCACTATGTTTCAAATTTCATTAAGATCGGTTCACGGGTTCAGATTTATTTCCAACTATCCCATACAACGGGACCACTGTGCGCCGGTCCTTACCAAAAGCACAGGATATAATAATATAAATAAATAATAATATAAAAAGCCACTCGTGAAATAACACTAGCACGCACAACACGAGTGGTTGCTGAGCAGCTAGGCCCAGGTCCGCCTCGGACTGTCGCGCCACCCATATTATTATTATTATAATAATATAAAAATATTCATTAGTCCGATGAGACAAGAGTAAATTTGGATTGATCTGATGGTCCAAGGTAGATACTGCATCAAAAAAATGCAGCATATAGACTTCAGCGTTGTGGAATGGAATCTACTAAAGACATTCGGTGTACATATTCATTCACATTCACATATCATAAGTCATCGTCAAATAAATACCACTTTTCTACCACTTTTTTTTCTACTTGTCTACCACCATTATTCATTTCCCACATCCCATCACTGGTCTCACGTCAGCAATAGATTTGAGATGTTGTTGCAAGTGAGCCACGGTCTCAAGGCGTCCTATACTTGCCTTCTGGTTTAGTTGAGGTTCTGGCTCAGAATGTAACAAAGCGTTTCTTATCCATAGACTTCCTTCAGATAAAGGTGGAGGATGATGGTTCATCACATAAAAGGGTCGATCAACGCGATTGGTTCAAAATTAATGTAAGCGTGTTGCGAGCAGCGAGTTGTGAGCTCCAACCTTGATGGAGCAGCGAGAGTTCTCCATCATCATCTTGCGCAGTCCGACGAGCTTGGCAGGAATGTCAAAACTAAGAGTATATTGCAGCGCGACCTTTAGATCTATTGTGCCTCCTTTCAGACCTTTGCTTTCCAAAGAGTTCTCCCCTACATGCAGTTCTATTCAGAGTTGTATTGACGGTTATAGGCTCCTGTGGCGAAGGTGGAAGAGATTTAAACTAGAGTATTCTCTCTAAGCCTGAGGATAAAACAAAGTATATGCTGTCGACCAAAAACCGATTCGTCACACACCACCTAGGACAAGATATTGCAATCGAGAGCTACAATTTCGAGTAAAGGAGTTTTTCTAACTCGGGGCAAACGTGAACTCCACAAACGACATGGCTGTGGAGATCCGACGTAGAACCACCTTTGGCAACCGGCGTACTTCGGTTTGTCAAAATTCCTGACTCGAAGGACCAAAATCATGCTCTACAAACCCCTTATTTTGCCTGTCCTGCTATATGGAGTCGAAAGCTGGATGATAAGCAAAACTGCGGAGCTGATTCTTGGTGCCTTCGAGAGAAAAATTCTACGTCGATTATGTAGTCTCGTCTGCGAGGAAGGCGAATGGAAGAGAAGACACAACCGCGAACTCTACAAGCTGTACAAGGATGTAGATGTAGTCCGCAAGGCCGACGAATGGAATGGAAGAGGCGAATGGAAGAGAAGAGACAACCTCGAACTCTTCGAGCTGTACAAAGATGTGGATGTAGTCCGGAAGGCAAAGATCCGTCGACTGCACTGACTCGGCCACATCGAGCGCATGGACAACAATGCTCCAGCTAAGAGGGTCTTCGAATTCGAGCCTCCTGGTTCGAGAAGGAGAGGAAGGCCGAGTCTCCGGTATAAAGACCAAGTAATCGCGGATGCAAGACAGCTTGATCTTGATGACTGGAAACAGCGTGCCCAGGACCGTCAACAATGGAAAGCAGCTACAGCTCAGGCTCGGACCGTGCATGGGTCGCCAGCCTGATAAGTAAGTAAGGAATTATTCTGTCTAAGCCAGTTTCCTTTAGGAAACTGAGGATGAGATCTGGTTTTAGTGACTTCAGTTCTTTCTCTGATATCAGAAATCTCTGTCTTTTGTGTGCTAGTGCCTCACAAAATCCCAATACAAGGTCTGGAATTGCGTTAGATTCTCCGCGGAATCTGCAAATACCTTTTTCTGATCCCCCTAAGATTTCCCTAAGTCTACAGTAACCCGCTAGGAAGCCTGTTACGATACGGAGGTTGTTATTGCTCATTCTGATACATGCCTCAAACTTGTATGGGTTATGTTTCTTGGCCTGCATTATGCAATGAGCGCTGTTCCAGGTATCTGACCGGTACCTTCTTTCTAGTTCCCTGAATTCTTCCCTGAGAATATGGTCTCCTACAGCGCTGAATGCTTCAGGGCCTATAAAAGCTTACGATGCTTCTTTTCTAGTGAGGGAGTCAGCTATTTCATTGCACCCATGGTCATTGTATGGCCAGGTATCCAACAGAGTTTTACTCTGTTACCCCAGCTCAGCTTCCCAAGCTTCTATAGACATTCCCAAACATGGGTTTGTATTGTGTTGAAGCCAGTCCATAATTATTTTTATGCTAAATCGTTGATGGAATGCGTTCGTTTGTTTGCTGCTTGTCCTTTTTTGGAGCTCATGTGGAATCCATGTGGAAACTAATCGAAACAATTTCAACGATTTGTGAAAACCGAAGTTCCGCCGATTCTCTTGATGGAACGCGTTCTGTTCGAAACGGAACGTTTGTCGTTTGCTGCTTGTCCTTGTTTGGAGCCCATGCGGAATCCATGTGGAAGCTAATCAAAACAATTTCAACGATTTGTGAAAACCGAAGTTCCGCCGATTCTCTTGTTGGGATTACATGCTAATCAAGCCAATGTCATGAAGCCATTATAAAATTATCACCTTTGCGAGGAACATTTTTATTTTATGACAACGTCCGTAACCTTTACATGAAGTGCCAATGATTCCGACAAACCACCGCGCTCACGAGACCTCCCTAAGCACGGGCATTTGATTTGATAATCTTTAAGCACTTCAACGAACAGTTTTGTTATTTAATTTATCAATTTAAATGGTAGCGGCTATCAGCGTTCATTAGACGCGACGCGAGCAAACGGAGTCATATTCGTTCGGAGTGTTTGAACACAATTTAAACGTCAATTTCCTCATTATGTCATAGACACAGCTTGTCGCACAGTAAAAGCTGTTCAAACCGCTTCGAGATTTCGCACCTCGTCTGCCGCCGAGAACGTTCCTATCAATAAATGCTGGATTCTCCTCCCAACCATAATGCGAATGCAAATAAAGTCAAATTACATATTCATAAATTTCGCATCGATTGAATTTATAGCCTCAAAGCAGTTCACAATGGTTGGCAATTCGCTCTTGATCGGTTTATGGGTACATTGTTGTTGATGTTATCGAGAGGAATTGGTGTCACAGCGTGTGTATTTCACTGGCCTTGTATCGCGAACAGTTTGCTTAACACTTTTGGCGATAAAATCGTGTGCAGATACGAATCAATTGATTGCAGAGGAGATACGAGATCGGACAACAGGCGCGGAATTATGTGGATTTTAAATGTAATACCTGTTCTTTTGTGTGTGTCGAGGCTGGGGTTGACATTGGAGCTTCGGTTTTAGTGCCGCTGGCAGGGAGCTTTTGGCTAATGGGTGAGCTTGTATTTGTTCCAACGGTGCTATTTTTCCAACAAGGGAGGAGTGGACCACAAATGAGCACATCAACAATTATCCATCCATGTTTACAAGGATGGAAGATGCAAAAAGTACAAGCACGGCATCTTCTCTGAATTGTTAAACAAACACTGCACCATCAAAACGCCTGACTACAGCGGAGGTTCTAGCAGTGAAGAAATAAGGTAGATTGACACCAAAGTTGGAAATATCACACGCTTTTGACAGTCCAGCGACCATTAAAGGTTGTAGAAACCAAGTCGCATGCTGCCGTGAAGACCAGCATGAAGCGATTGATACTGGAGCCCATGGGGAGGTAGGTAGGTAGGTCCATCGGTGACCTTACGGCCTGATGGCCGTGGCTCATTTAGATCAAAGGTTAATTTTGCCCTTAACAGAGAGAATGATGAAACATGTAAATGTAACCATCCTGATTCAATTGAGAAGTTCAGGAGGTTCAGGAGGGCTGTTCACCAACACACTTAGACCATATTGGTCCATTTTGACTGTCGCGCCACCAATATTATATATTATAGTTATTCTTACAGCTTCCCAGACGGAACTCCAGCGCGCACTCGATAGGTTTGTGTGCTGATTCTGGGATGGAGGTTAACGTGGACAAATCAGAAGTTATGGTAATTTCCAGAAAGCCTGTTCAATGTACTCTACATGTTAGTGGAGTCCCATTGAAGCAGGTGGAGAAGTTTAAGAGTCCCCGGCTCTTCTTCACAAGTGATGGGAGGAGTAATACTGAACTTTCCTGCAGGATTGGTCAAGCTGGGTCGGTTTTGGCACAGCTTGGGGGATCTGTAATCAGGAAGGCCGAGCTTAGTGTGAAAGCCAAGTTAGCAGTTTTCAACTCAGTATTTATACCAACTCTATCCCGAAAGAATAAGATTGCGAATACAAGCTGCTGAGATGAGATTTTTTCGTGCTGTTGTGGGAATTACATGAGAAACAGGACAGTGCACGAGGAACTCAACGTTGGACAGCTGCTTCTTCGAACGGAAAGAGCTATGCTTCGTTGGTTTGGTCACGTAGCACGAATGCCCCACCATCACGACTTCCGAGGCGGGCTTTGAATGCGATTCCATCAGGTAGGCGACCACTTGGCAGACCCCGGGAGGTTAGGTTGTTAGACCAAGTCCATAAGCTCGCCTGGTTAAGCTTGTGAATAACCCCTGATGAGTTAGTCTATGGCGGAGGATCAAGTTGCCTGGAGATCTCTCGTGCGTGGTTTACCCCCCGCGACCCCTTTAGGGGATAATGATGATAATCTTTATAGCTCGTAGAAGCCCAGGGCCTAGCTTTTGCAGTTACCACTCGGGTTGTGCATGCTATCGGGTGGGACCTAGGCAGTGATTCTCTACTCAGTGACTTGCCGTTTTTCGTTCGTTTTCAAGGCGTCAACAGTTTGCGGACGCTTTTCTAGACCTTTATATCCTTATGTACTGTCAGTGACTCGTCGTTTTTCAGCGCGTTTTTCTTTCGTTTTCAAGGACTTGGTGATTATGTGCGTAGATACGTTTTTTGGAAAGCCCTTCAAAATGTAATCCAACAACACTGAAGGTAGTTTAAACATTTTCGTGTATCTTGACCAACTGGATGGGAGTTCCTCAACTTATCAATTACTCAACAAATAACACAAGGAAAGGTATTCTAGGGATAAAGACAAGGAGGAAACCGTCTTCCACTACTTTGGAACCCGTTCATCGCTCGTAGTAGATGGGAGCAAGCTTATAGGCAATTACACATTCAATAGCCTAGATTATCTTTCGGACGTAAGAACTGATTACCAACTAAAATATGAAAATGAAACGAAGTGGAAAACGGCGGAGTTTGGTGCTACTTCTCTAATTATCGTTTACAGATTAGTGTTTCTGTGAACCGAAGGATGGGTTAATTAAATTTCCAGTTTGGGGTGAGAGTCGCACACCTACCTTCCGACAAACCTATCGCCTCTATGTATGAGACAATAAAAAGAACAAGCACCTTTTTTGGGTTTCCCAACCCTTTGTCATAAACTCATTAGGGAAGGAATACTAATTAATAGCACCATTCTCATTAGAACAAGTCCAAATTAAGATTGCTTACAATCGAAAGAGAAATTAATTAAAAAAGAAACGCAAGCTTGCAGCATTCTAATGTTTTGCAAAACACGCAATCAGCCTCATGATTGATATCTTAACAAAGTCAACAGACTTGCACCAACCGGTATTGCTGGTCTTTATCATTTCACTCGGTGAATTGCGTTCGTTTTTAATTTCTGTAAGCTACTCGCTCAGGAACTGGTTTAGGGTTAGAATTTGATCAGACTTACTATTAGTGTGTGGATGGATGATTTGTTTGTTGTTGTGTGATGAAGCTTGGTAAGGAAAAAAACAAAACGAACGAACGAAAAGTACACGGGGATTTGTATATAATTAAGACGACAGTGGATTCACAGTGATTTGAAAGTCAAATGGGCGCGTGATCTGTTGTGTAGGGTAGGGTCTAGTTTGAGGTCTGGACTTGATACCCCGTTTCAATTGCACATGTCAAACCGAACTGTCATCAGAGACTGTACGAGACAAGTTTAATGTTTGACATTTTACAGCATGGATCGTTTATCAATCGTTGAGAAGGTAAGATTCGACACAACCTATACAAAGTCGGAGAGACTTCCGCTGTAACGTCGTAACACATTTCTTAAGGCCCAAAGGCCCAAACCCATACAATTTGTTACATTTACTCATTAGCCTCAATGAGAGGGACGGAGGCAGCAAGTCCTGCCCACAAGTGGAATGCATCTCGATGGAAGAAGTTGTTCAACTTTTAACCAGAAATGAAGTATTAATATCCAAGCCCAAAGAATCCGTTGCGTTTGGAATCCACAATAATCGTAGTTGGCGCATTGCAAAGATATGCCCATTGATGTACGTTGCGTGCGCAATCCACTCTTGTATGAATCTAAGAAATTCGAAAATTTAAAGTTTCGGAATTTTTGGGAATTACTGAAAAACAATTTTAAATAAAACAAAAAGTATTTTTTCATTCATAAAATGTCGTAAGAACAATCACATAAGGAGCAATCGAATGAATTTCCATGGAAACCTCTGTCAAACGCACAGAAAGTTAAAAGTTGCCCAATTCCATCCGTCGTGGTGAATTTCACTTGTAGATTGTATTTGCTGTCTCTCTCCTTTTCATAAAGCCTTATGAGTTGTCAATTTGTTTGACATGATGCAACGCACGCGACGAATTCTATGGGTTTGGGACTTTACAGGGATGCCACACGACGCGCCCCTTAACATTTTTGACAACTGTTGTTTATATCGTTCTCTCAAGCCGAATTGACTAATCAGAGGACGGCATTCACATTATCTCGTGAATAACCGTCAACAATTCATGAATATCTGTCAAAAATGCACTCAAGCTGTCAAGCAATCAGCTGTGGAGTCGGCCATCTCTGTAATACATAATTTCTGCTTTCAAACTTTTGTGCTTGGATCTAAACGCAACGCGTTCTACGTGCGGGGGCCAACCCAGAAGTCGCTCAAATTTTAGCTTTGTTTACAGTTACCATTACATCAAATGTCATTTGACTTATTGATTTCATGGGCGATTGTTGTTGATTTGTTGACGTAGATGCACGGAGACGCAGATACAGTGCTCCACAAAGTTTGCGTACAACAATGCAATTTAGAAAAACATGGCTTTTACCCACAGAGTATAAGTTAAAAAAAATATGTATGTGGAATGAAAACGCAATGCATTCATTGGGTCAACTACATGCGTCGGTTTAAGAAATTTGTGTGATCTACATACGCGCCATGCTTTTTATGAGTCGAGGGCCTGGCCGAGGCCTTAACCATCATCAAAATGCACCTCCTACAGAAACTATGACTGCAGTTAGTGAAAGTTTTGAAGATGATTCAAATATATGGAAGACCAGCACAGAATTTGGGCACTTTTTGAGATATCTATTCAATTTTGGGATTGAGTTAGATAGAAGTTCCTCTTGACAGAATCGAATCCGACACGAACTTGAATGGAGGCATTTTGTATGATTTTATATTCCATTCATAATGGCACGATCGAAACAATTGTATTTTTATAAAAATTGTATCGAAATCTAAGTCAGGCAGATAGAACAGACAGACATGGATCACTCTTCGTAGAGATGCGGTTTAATGAAGCAGCTGGACAATGGTTTGAAGCTGTAATTCCCACATGCCGGAATTCTATACAGTATTAAACAAGTCGCTTCCCACCGTCGTCTTATCCTCTGACGCTTAGATCTTTAAACTACGCAACGGATTTTCATACGGTTTTTCTCTATACTATAACAAGGGAAGGTTTGTACGTACGTAATGTTTTCTGTTAATTTGTAGAAATATGACGATTATATAATGGTTCAGCATGTCAGAAGAAATCAATCCGACTGGGAGCTTTCATCGTGCAGTTGTGGTTTAGAAGATCTAAGATTCAGACCCAGCTTGCAGATAGAACCCAAAAGCGAGCAAGTGATAAGACTTATAGGAGACAACGATATCGCAGAATTTCCAGACTCACTAGACCATCGACGTGCCGTCTCTTCTTTGTCCGTGCTTTACCACTGTTTTAACAAACGATGCTCAAGTGAGCTAGAGAACTGCATTCCTCCTCTCCATGAATTCACCCGCAATACCCGTCTCGCCAGTAATGCCCATCACTTTCGGACGCACTGTGCATTGCCGAAAAAGATTTTCACACTACGGCAGATCCTGGAAAAGACCCAAGAGATGCAGCAGATCGACACACACCACCTTTTTGTCGATTTCAAGGCCGCATATGACAGCGTGCAAAGGGACAAGCTATACAACGCCATTTCTAGTTTTGACATTTCTGCCAAACTCGTCAGTTTGTGCAGGATGACGATGGAGAATTCTCGCTGCTCCATCAAGGTCGGTTATGAACTCGCCGACACCTTCAATGTCAAAAATGGTTTTAGACAAGGTGACGCACTGTCATGTGACTTCTTCAACATCATCCTGGAGAAGATCGTGCAAGACTCACACGCCAACACTAGAGGCACGATCTTCCTGAAGTCTGTACAAATGTTAGCATACGCGGCTGACATTGACGTGATTGGCATTGAGACGGAAGCGGCTACAATAGGTTTAGACATGCTGTCATTACAAAGTATATGCTGTCATCGAGGAAGGACACACAACATCGACGTTCTGGACAGAGCGTCACAATGGGCAGCTATAACTTCGAGGTAGTCAAGGCCAAGGACTACATCGGCTCCGCCGTAAATAGTATAAACAACATCAGTACCAAGATCAAACGCAGAGTAACTCTTGCCAATCGCTGTTTCTATGGGCTCAAGAGGCAATTGCGTAGTAGAGTCCTCTCTCGAAGGACCAAGCTAACAATCTCTAATCTTGGACAATCTCAAAATTGGATGAAGTAGCCCTTGGTCTTTTCGAGAGAAGAGTTCTGCGATCAAACTTTGGTCCTGTTTGCGTTGATGGTTATTGGAGAAGAAGATTCAACCACGAACTGTACGGGCTGTAAAGCGACATGAGTCTAGTCAGGCGTCTTCGGATCCAACGCCTAAGATGGCTAGGCCATGTAGTCCGTGGAGAAGGACCTCAACCAACTTGGCGTGCGACACCGGAGACAGCTAGCCAGAAACCGTGCTAGCTGGAGAGGCCCAGATCCACCCCGGACTGTTGCGCCAAATAAAGAAGAAGTGCATTGCCGAAAGTACTCCTAAAGGAGTATTGCACTACTTTCGACACCTCCATACTCATGTACTGCTCCTTTCGCAACCGTAATAAAATATACATTTTAAGATTAGAGATCTGTTGTTACATCAGAATGATGTTTGACACAAAAGAGTGTAGTCAGATCTATGTTAGATCTTGTTTAAGAGAAATCCAAATATGCTGACGGTAGAGTGTATGTGCCATTTCCATTCCTCACTTATTTGTTCCTATGATACAGCTAAGAAAATACCGCAGAATATTAAAATATTTCTAAGAAAAACTTGTATGTTTACTTACATACTCTAAATGAAATAGAGTTTCAAGAAAGTTAATATAAAAATATAAATTAAAAAAAAAATGTTTACTCGGAAATGGTCACTCTTGAACATGGTGTGGCAACAACTTTAGAACAGTGGACTGCATTGAAACATTATTTATAGAAACTTCTTTGGAGTCTTTCACAGATTCACAGATAAAATAAGCACTAAATTACACCACCAAATTGTATTCATGGTTTCTAGCCAATGTTCTTCAGTTAACTAAGCAAATTTAGTTAGAGTTTCAAAACCAGTCCGCCCGAAAACATAAACTTTTGGCATATATTAGAACTTTTACTTAATTTTTTAAATCATGATTATATTGACTCTGTTTATATTGGGGTTGGGGCTGAACTTTTTAATACATCAAGTAATTAAATTTAAAGGTGCTTGGTGAGAATATTATAAGACCTTGAATGTGTGGCAGTCCAAAGCACGAAGAGATGAAGAGAGAAATCCGGTAGGATGAAAAAGAGCACAAACGACAGTCGTGATTCAGACGCCGAAACAGACGGACACAAAAAAATAAAGTTAATTGTTTCTTTTCATTTCTTTAAACAGAATAAATACCTATTTATACCAATAATATATTCAGGTTGTTTAATTTAACTCTTACAAATGCAACAGCGATTTTAATAAATACATTTTGGAAGCTATACGAGGCCTTGGCCCTTTTAATTCAGCAAAATGATGAACTAATTAGATTGAATATTTACGCTTTCAACTACATGGAGTGGCGAACACTTCGCAATCAAACCATGACTTCTAATTGATCAAAATATTTAGCTTAAGAAATTCTCTATGATTTATGAAACACTTTTGTCCTTAATACGAAATTTGGTGTGCTTTATTAAGACTTTCCCACAGAGGTGCAGCAGCAGAATGAGTTCTTCTCAACATTTCCCTTTTATGATTTTTTGAATTAATAATTTATGTCATTTATGAATTTTATTAAAGTAAGGCTTACTTGAAGGCCTACAATATCGGTTGTACTATATTTTTGAAAATACTCCCCATATATGACTGCCGTGCTACCATATCTTTCTCTCCGGCAACGCTGGACGCACAGTTAATTTTAGAGACTCGCTTTTCAGCTGCACTACACGAATATTGAATGCCCTTCCAAGCCTAAAATTTCCCACAGACTACAATCCGCAGATATTTAAGACCACAGACCCTTGCCCTTTCTCCCTCTATACCTTCGGCCCGAGCTGTGTCTGGACGTCGGACACTTTAGGGTATTAGTAATCCATTGAGCGCGCGCAAGTTACTGAAACAAAAGGCAGACGACGGGAACCGGTATTATGTAGAGATTGTCTACACCGACACCACTTTAGTATCCACATTGCACCCGAGAGAAGCTGGGCGTGTCGCTAGTTATGACTAAAAATTAAATGAGATGAAATCAAATCGGGAAATCGTATTTGTTGATGTTAGTCATGACTTTTGTTTTCTCCACAATATCACATCCAGTATTTGCATACATAATTTTTTTAAATGCTAGAGGGCGTGAATGTGTATAGACGAACAAGGTCTTCACAAGTGTCAAAATGACATTTACAATTTCGTGAACAAAGCTTTAAAATTGGCCAGTTCATAAACTCAGTAATAGAGTTGGCCTCTTCTTGGTGCTTAACTTGTTTAACTCGAATAACGATTTACAGACGTCTTCCCAATACGCCAATGTTGGGGCACCCAAGAATATAATGTAATTGTGTAATGATAGGATTGATGAGATGATTCAACGCCGCATATGACAGCGTACCTAGAGACGATGTAACGCCATGTCTAGTTTTACAATCCTCCCTTGTCCAGTTTTTACACTCCTCTCTGATTCGTCAAATTGTACAGGTTGACGATGGAGAATGCTCGCTGCTTCATCAAGGTTGGAAACGAACTCACAGAGACCTTCAAAAAAGGATGGAGGGAAGACGAGGAGACCCACAGTTTTATGCCGACTTCGAACGGCATAGTTGAGAAGCTTTTTCTAGACAGGAATACTCTTTGAGCATTGTCGGTGACTCGAAAGAGCCGTGAATTACGAATGTTGGTAAATTTGGGGATTCGAACCTGGCACCCTCGGTGCAGAACTCATTCGCTCACATAAGTCTTCCAGATCTTCCAGAAGTCTATACAATTGCCAGGATACGTGAAAGACATTGACAAGATTGTTCAAACACACAGCGAGCCGTCAAGGAAGTGTTTGCTAGTATTGAATCAAAGGCGGCGCAAAAAAAAGGTTGAGTAGTGAATGAGGAAGAATACCCACCACATCATGGTTATGTTAAGTTAATTTGAAATGGCTGACTGCTGTAAAGAAAGACAGCAGCCACACTTAGGCCAGTAAAGGCCCATTGTGTTACCACGTAGATCTATGAACACCTATTACGCAAACCATTTAGAGTTTTTAAGAAAGTGAAGAAGATGACTGACTCTTATGTTGCTTAGTTCCGCCAAGTTGTTAGAGTGATGGGTTTCCAGGAGTTTCAATCTGCGGGATGAGAAAGCATTGCAGTTGCACAGTAAGTGTACAGTGGTTTCTTACTCATCCTTGTCTCTGCAGCTTCTGTAGAGGTCGTTGTAGGTCAGGTTTAGTCTAGAGGCATTGATTGTCGGATGAACTTCCAAGGTAGTTAAGGACTTCGTTTACCTGGGCTCTCAAGTAAACAGACCGAATACCACCAGAACTGAGATTAAACGCAGAATAACTCTCGCCAATCACTGTTTATTTTTGTTGAAGATGCAACTGTCTCACAAGAACAGGCCTCAACCAACTTGGCGTGCGAAACTTGAAACAGCTAGCTAAACATCTTTCCAGCTGGAGAGCCTTGTTTTCTGAGACCTGAGCCGATAGAATACGGCTTCAAAGTCTTAAAACGGGCATGAGGTGATTTTTCTTTTTTCTAAATTCTATGCTTGCCAGCTTGCCGAAAATTAATTCTATCTGGCACGTTATTTTGGTCTAAGGAACCAGGAATCAAGTACAGAGTGATAACCGACTTCACAGCTGATTATCTCCTGTGATTCATCGATGAGTGGTTTTTTGACAGTTATTCACCGAATAATGTAGATGACATTCTCTGAATTTTCTAAGGAAACGATATTTAAAAAACGCTGTCAAACTATTGTAGGGAGCAAACGGGGAAGAAGAATTATGCTTCATTTCTCCTCAGAACATTTCTTTTATAATCGAGAACAACAGAACTGAAGTGTTCCTGCTGAAAAATTTGAAGAAGTCGCAAAAAAAAAAGTGTCACGAAAACAAAAAAGTTGCAATAAAATCAATTAACAAAGAAACACTGTTAACTTCTTTCCCCTGGTATTGCCACAGGATGCTTTTAGAAAGAAAGATCGTATTTCGACTTCAAACTTCTTAATCTGAAATTGTAAATGAAGAGAGAATCCAGACACAACGGAATGTTTGAAGAAATGGTAGATCATGTGAACCAATTTAGCAATTTTCGAGTCTGGGTACACTATATTGTTGCATGCAGCATTGCCAGTCTGTATATTTAATTAAATAACTGGTTTTTGCTGAGCATACACGAGTTAGTCCTCCTCAACCGTTTCATCGTGCTTAGGAGTGGTTCAGTCTCTACTTAGTTGATTATCTCGAAATGCCTTTTTCTTTACTGGAATTTTGCTTTAAATGGTTCTATTGGCTCGGAAGGTATTGTATACATACATTGTACAAAAGCCGCTTTATGTTAGGATGCTGATTTATGCATTGGAATCTTGTTTCCCATTCATTCTCAAACTTCTTCCATTTTTTCATTAGAATCTGGTTTTACGATTTGAAGTATTACAGAAATGCCCGACTTCTACCTCTCATTTCCCTTAAAATGTTTGACAACTGTTTTTTATAACGTGTTCATAAACCAAATTGACCAATCAAAGGACAGCATTTACGTTATTTTGTGAATAACCTCAAAAATGCATGAATATCTGTCAAAAAGGCACTCAAACTCGTCGATGGACTAGGGGCAATCAGCTGTGAAGTCGGCTATCTCTGTAATACTTCATTTCTGGCAAGCAGTCTCCAAAACTCGTAAGAAAATACAAAATGTCAAAAAGGAGATTTTTTGGAGGAGGGTCAAATTGCGACTGAAGTCAGAAAGCGGCAACCCTGAACAAAAATAAAGCTGTCGAACTTGTTTTCGGAATACATTGATGTTTTCAATAGAAAATCAAAACAAAGTTTATCATAATTGCCGTCGAAAACGGTTTAAATTTCGTAGGTTTATGCTTTTTGAACACCAGTTAAATGAAACCCAAAATTAATTCAACACAGCTGCAACTCAACAGGAGGTGAGTTTTCCCCTGCTAAAGACCCTAGTACTTTGTTCTGAATTTGTTCAGATAATTAATGATAATAAACCGGAAAATATTCAAATCTAAGCCGAGAACTGCAGACATTCTTTGCAATAAATTTCAATGAAAAGCTCGGAAAGATGGTTGCTAGTCTGGTTGAGCCGACATACAACAAATGCTAGGCTTGAAATTTTACTTCTCAACTTTATAAGTACTTTCCAAGGCGACCACGTGTGTCAAACGGTTGACAATTCACCAACGGATGACATATCCACAAACTTGTTTATATTTTTGATATTGAGTGCGCTCAGTCCTATGCAGGACAAAACAGTCAGTATGCAGGACAAAACATTCTTGGCGTACAATTCGGCGACTGTTAAAAGCGTTTGCTTGCCAATGGACGAACTGATAAACGTAATTAATTTTTGATTAAAGTTGGCTTAGTCATTGTTCAGCTATCGTCGCTTATCAGCGATGTCTCTGCGGGGCTTAAACATTCGAATGATTCATTGCACTTGTCTTGTCCATTACAAGACCTTCACTTAACTCCATCTAATTACTCACGGTTTAGGAAGATACAAACAGTTGACGAGCAAAAAGAGCACATTTCTGCTCTTGTCATAATCCATTTGTGATGTCAAAAACCACCGAGAACCGTAAACCCAAACGCACTGAACACAAACTGATCCCATTTCGATTCTTAGTGGCGAATCTGGCTACTCTTGGCCATGTAAACACAACAAATTACAACAGAAACGAGGTTAAGCCTTTATCTATGACCCATTAACACTAATTTTTGAGGTTATTCTTTTTTCTTTTTTTGATTTTTCGTTTGGAACTTAAACTGTGTACACAAGTGGTTTTGTTTGACAGGTGAAAGAAAGCATTTCTCACAAGTGGAGCATTTTATCACAGAGACTTGTCAAAATATCTCATTTCATTTCACATGATCCATATCTTTGGATATTTCAATCGATTAATTAATTAAGGAAATACACACGGATTTTTTGCACTTAACGAAGTAGACCACAACAGAAGTGAGTGTGTTTGTATGACAACAGAAAACCCCGACGATGATGATGGTGGTGACGTTGGCTGTCTTGAAAGAAGCTTTTTTTTTTTTTTGTTTTCTTCATATTCTTTCAGTCGAGCTAATCGTCGCTTTGGGTTTGGAATAGATCCGGGAAACCGATTTAATTTATTCGAGTATGTTGGTTTAATTAAATTCTTGATGTGTTTTGTGTTTTTACCCATGCTAGCAATTAATTGAGAAATACTTCGACGGTGACGTCGAACTTCTGATGGCAAAGAGTCGTCCATCGCAACCAAAGGCACGTACAACGACGACGAAGACGACAGCGACAGCGACAACGACCACAACCACGACCACGACTGCGATACGATACACAACACAAACGACACCGACACCAATGATTGCCAATTCTTGAGTGAGTCTCTTCACTTCTAAAGTGGCTCCAGCAGTGAGCCAGTGAATTTGTGTGCCTTTTTTTTTGAATTTGTTTTTTTGCTTCTTTTTTTGGCCAATAAACTTCAGCCATGAAATCGTTTGACAGCTGTGCACTGTTACGTCATAGATGACTTTAATTCAGCGTAGTGCGCGCGTGTGTTTGTGTGTGCGTGTGGAGGGAACAAAAGAAAAATTAAATAAACGACGAACTAAAGAGAGTTAGTTGGCAAAAGAGACGTTTAGCGAATAGGTCGTCCGCTACAGATGGTAAACCGCACTCAAAGACCACCGAATGGCTAATAACATTAACATCACCTATTTTACTAATAGTTTCCCATTTCTCATTGTGCGCTTATCAGGAGAACACCTTTTATTTGCTTTCTGAAGTACTCGTCGTACAGACACTGAACTGAAGTCTCTATCTTATCGCAAAATTCGAACGATAAGAAAGTGTGTGCCAATTTTATTGCCGCAGGGTGTAGTTCTGATTTAAAACAAAATAATAACAATACATGGTACATTTTAATTTCCACGAAACTGGTTGGACAGAGGAAAATCTCGTTCACACTTGAAACTTTCATTATTTCTCACAATTGATGAACACTTACAAACCTTTCCCTTTTGCGCTGCGCTCTCGTTTGACCTGGCCCACTAGCTCTCGTATATGCTCAGACGATGATCGAACAACACAAAACACGAACTGTTGCACACTCAACTCAACTACGAACTGAAAAATCCACAAAGTTTTTCACTGATCACGGGGAAACGACTTTCCTTACGTTCCACTGCGCACGCCACTCGATAGACTCGTCGTTAAGCCATCGCCTCGCTACGCTAGAACAAGAGCCTATGTGTCTGAAGAGCCATCGTCGGTCGCCATGTTGCCATACATTGAAGCTCATAGATACATCAGTACAGTGGGCAATTCAAAGGGAGCCAGCAAAACACGGAACGACTGGTGTTTATTAATAAAAATCCGTCTTTATTCCACCTCAAGGTGATGAACTTAAATTCATCAAGTGAAACAACGTCCGTGGAGGAGAGTGTCGATGGAGGAGCGGTGTGGCGGTTGGCGGCTCGACAAAGTGGGTGTGGGGACAATGTAATGAACGTATCCCCTTTCCCCTGCGAAACGCACCAACACCAACAACGTAGCGAAAGTGTATTGACGGCGATGAAACTATGCATAGATCTCGCGCGCAAAACACAATCACCAAAGCAAACAACAACAAGACACGATACAGATACTGGTTTTGAGCGAAGGCGATGGCATGGGATGTAAACAAACCAAGTGAAGCAACAAATGTGCTCGGAATTCGAAATGAAGTTTGGAACACTTGATGGTGGCGGAACGTTTTGAGATGGAATCCGTAGAAACAAGTGGAATGCAATACAGATACACCATTATTTTGGAGTAGGTATTTAAGGGAAGATGCGGATGTGGTTCAGCTGCTTGTACAAATTCTGTATCATCCGCTGGTTTGTCATCACACCATTCTTGTCTGCATGCCTGTGTTGTAAGTAAATACTTATAGATTTATTTTTAGAGATGCATAAATGCAGCGATGGTGCAATGTTCGTGTGAGTATCGAGACAGAAGTTCGAGGGTGACATTATTTTGTCATAAAAGTATGTGCACTTTTGCTTTGACGAATGGATGCGAAAAGGGAATCCGTGGAGAAGAGGCGTTCGCTTTTGAGACTCAAGTGATATTTATACCTGAATGCCCAGACACCCCTCCACGTTTACACACCTTGAATGGGTTTATTGAATCTTTGGAAATACTTTCGTGAACTTGAGATTAATCGTTTATTCAGAATTTTCTGCGAAAAAAAAACACAATCGAATTTTGCAGAGGATAGGGGGAGACTTCGGAAATTGACATTAATCAATTTTATAACTAGGACGATTCTTCTTCTTCTGCAGACGCCTGTGTCTGCATGAGACGCTACATATCAACGCAGATCAACACCCACGGCGGCCCTCGAAATCTTTCTCATCTCTCACTGAGAGAGTGTAAGCACTGGGGAAGAGCTCACATTAAAGGGCACATGGAGATACTTCACAACTAGAATCTGATTACATAACACCATTTGAGGACTTCGAAATCAAGCACGAAACGGTAATCCCCTCGAGAACAGAATGGGATGAAGGAAAAGTGTGTAATTCTACTGTCACGCAAAATTTACACTGACGGCTCCAAGTCGGATGAAGGCACAGGCTCTGGTGTCGCGGGGCTAGCAGTTACCATACGGCTCCCGAACCACTCCATTGTTTTTCAGGCAGAAGTAACAGCTATTCAAGAGGCAGCCCTCCGGCTATCAATGACCCCGATAGACGGAAGATCTATTGTTATTTACATAGATAGTCAGGGGGTCATAAAGGCTCTGCAAACACCATTGATCAACTCTGAGATGGAAACTCGTCCGTCTGTCTCTGAGGGATATAGCGGACAGATGCAACCTTACCCGTGCTGGGTCCCTGGGCACATGGGTATTCCGGGCAAAGAAAGAGCCGACGAATTTGCAAGAAGGGGGAGGGGCGAGTCTACCACTCACGCAAAATCAGGAGACACCTTACCCCCAAATGAGAGCGATAAAAACAATGCTATTAACAGACGCCATTGTCAATACAAATCGTAGATGGGCGGAATTGGACACCTGTAGTTCATTGAAAACGAAGTGGCCTACACTAGATCCATCAAAAACTAAAGCTCGCCTAGAATTGGACAGGAAAAACATTAGTAAAGTAGTAGGCGTATTCACTGGACACTGCCTATTTGCCAACCAAGTCAGAAAACTTTGCGCACCCTACAACGACTTCTGCAGAAGCTGTATGAATGAGGAGGAAGAGGAAACCTGTTACACTACCTCGGAACCTGCCCAGTCCTTGCAGAGACAAGAAGAAAATACATGGGTAACTACTTCCTGAATAGTCTTGAGGATCTAGCAACTACCAACATAAAGGACATCCTTAAGTTCATTAAAACCACCAACTGGTTATAGGTATATTTACGCACACCAAAAGAGGTAAGTGAGAAAGAGTGTGGCGGGAAGTCCGAATAGTGACAGCACAACGGACCTTAAAGGCCTAAGTGAGGACTTTGCCAGTCACATCTACCTACCTACCAACCTACCTACGCCAGATGTCCAACAAATCCTCCTCAGGCATAAGTTCTACATACTGTTAGGTAAGCGGCACACACAAAACTTTTGTCGGCGATTTTTCCATCTTGTTCGCAAGCGAGATTAGAAGTGCTAGGGGTAGCCCGCGTCTGGTGTGTTCGGAGTTTGTTTTTGGATTTTCTATTCTCTTTTATCTCTCTTCGTTTTTCTTTGAGTGGCTTTATTCTTATGTTCTCAATGTTGGGTATTGGAAGCATGCTGTACATGTGAGAGAAAGAGATGACGCATGTGTGAGAGAGGGTAGGAAACAGAAAAAGTTCAGAATTGAGATCTCATTTACAGAGACTGAAAGATTTCCTGTGTGAAAGTGGCTTGAGATCACAAAAGGGAATTTGAAAAAATCGCCGACGAAGTTTAGCGAGTGTGAAAGCGGCCACTGATTTTGCGCCAGTGGTAGACTCGCTCCCCCTTCTTGCAAATTCGTCGGCTCTTTCGTTGCCCGGAATACCCATGTGCCCAGGGACCCAGCACAGGGTAAGGTAAGATAGACGGCCGAGTTTTACCATCTCAGCATAACATAGAATGTTTAAGCAGTTTGTACATATTACAGCAAATTGAACTACAATTACAACGGATATGATAAGCAGCATCTTTAAAATAAGAAGTGAACTCATAAGATGAAATTGTATACCGCCACGCACCGCACCGCCCAAAACTCCCGCTCTTGTGCAACCTTTCCAACCTTCAAGAACAGGAGGACGTATTTCACTTCGTCGCTATATGCCCCATTCTTTAAGAATCTTCTTTAGAGCACAGTTACTCTCGCTTGAAGAAGTAATAGGCATCTTAAACGGTGACTATTGCACAAGTACGCAATAGAAGATATATTATGGAGGAGAAGTTTTAGAAACATTTATCTTAAATGGTAGACGGCCCAAAGCCAAATAAAAATAAACAAAGAATTTCTTATTATTAAAATTCATTCTTTTGAGTGCAATAAACAGTCAACAAACTAAACTAAACTAAACTACAGTTAACTTACAATGCGGGTCACTCGAATTAAGACCCTATTCACGTGTTTCACATTCAACGAATATTTTCGCTGACCTTTATTGATATGATGTTCTTATTAGACTCCCTTTTGGAATAATGGCGAGGACATGCCATACATAAAATTCGCATTTGAGACTCGCTTATTGCATTTATTAAGTAATACTTTCGGCTACCCACCGGATGCATGTGGATTTGCATTTTGTTCAGTTTAATACATTGTATAGCGAATTCACCGGATGCATGCGAATGTAATTTTACGTGTACCCAATACATTGTATGGGGACATACAGTCAGTCGCAAAAGTGTGAATACATCATATACGTGTTCTGTTCAAACTGGAAAAAAAATCTTAAATGCAGTTTTCTAAAGCAATGGTGTATGCTCACTTTTGGGACTGAGTGTACATTTCATTCGCATGCATCACACGCCAAAAATTCATCGCAACTCGGGGATCAACTACATAATTAAGGGCCACAATCAGTTATAAAGAGATATCGTATCACATTATAAGACTCCACTTCTTCGCAATGGTTTAGATCAGAAATCAAGTACAGAGATAAAGACGACTTCACAGTTGATTGACTCCTTGTCCATCGACGGACTTGAGAGACTTTTTGCCAGTAAATAAATGGCACTCAATGATGGTTCCGTTGGGTTTGGAGAAAACGGCATAAAAAACACTGCCAGAAAATGTTATGGACAAGGGAAGTAGGAGACCGCTTTCTCCACACAACTTTATTTGTGGCTCAAATATGCGTAAGGTCATCAATAACTGCAAATGTGTTATCTGCCAAAAGTTTCTCGGTAGTTGCTTTCGGGTCCCAATGTTTTCTTTGGTCAATTACTTACTTACTTATCAGTCCGGCGTGGCGACACATGGACGGTCAGAGCCTAAGCAATCGCTGCCTTCCAACGCTTACGGTCGTGGGCACTCAGCTTCCAGTCGTCAAGACCAAGCTGTCTTGCGTCCACCATAACCTTTTTTCATACTGGAGTTTCTGTCTTCCTCTCCTTCTCGAGCCAGGAGTTTCGCATTTGTAGACCCACTTAGCTGAAGCATTGTTGTCCAAGCGCTCGATGTGGCCGAGTCAGTGCAGTCGACGGATTTTTGCCTTCCGGCCTACATCCACAGCTCGTAGAGTTTTCCACCATTCGCCTTCCTCCCAGACGGGACCATATAATCGACGTAGAATTTTTCATTCGAATGCACCAGGAATCAGCTTTGCAGTTTTGCTTAGCGTCCAGCTTTCGGTTCCATATAGCAGGACTGGCAAAATACACTCAACTAAATTAAAGGCAGGTGCTCTTTTTTCAGGATGTGTTAGTAATCTAAGAGAAGATTTTTACGTCCTCTCTTTAACGTACGTATTGAAAGTAACGTTACTCTCACTCAGAGAATTTCAACATTTTCTGTTTGTTTTGTCACTAATGGTAGTGCGAAATTCAATAAAATTAAAAGCAGCCTCTTATGCTGACAGCCAGTGAGTTGGATGCAAAATCTTGAAACCTTTTTGGTGAAACGAACTTAAAATAATTATTTTTACATTTATAGCTTTTGTGATTCGGGAGTAATAAGTTGACAGTGAATATGGGAAAAGAAAAAACGCTCTCGAACGCGGAAATCGCGAAAATTCTTGTGCATACGGCACCGGTATATTCAATCGCTTGAATGTCGTTAAGATTTTACCGATCGGCTTTCACAATAGTTAATGTGGTTAAATTGGGAATTCAAACGACTGGATGGCGCAGTTGGTTGAGTGCCTGTCCCTGACAGGGGGTCATCGGTTCCACGGTCTTGTTTTCTATTTTCACTGCAGATCTTATAGGTTCCATGCCGCACTTAATTGCTTACGCTGACGACCTAGTTGCGTACAGATCAGGTCCGAAGGTCGAGGTAATAAACATCTTGTTGCAGCGTGACTTCGAGAAAATTCAGCGATTTTGCAACGACTGGAAGTTGCTCATCAACTTCCAGAAGTGCGAAACTAGTCTTTTCCGGACCCCGTTGTACATGGCACTGCGAGATACGCGCGAAAACTGGCGTAAGTTCGGCATAGCTGACCCGCATGGTCGGCCATTAGCTGTAAAAAGTGTAGTTAGATATATAGGCATTTGGCTGGATCAATATCTGTATTTTGACAAACATATAGATATTGCTCTGACGAAAGCCAGAAAAGCCTTTGCTGCCGCAAGGAGGTTGTTATTCAGCAGCCAACTTGATAGCAGAGTGAAGGTAATCTGCTACATGGCCCTAGTACGGCCAATTATGGCGTACGGTTGTCCTTTGTGGTTCAACGTGAGTCCTTCCCAGATGGAAAGGATGAGGGTGTTCGAGAGGCAGTGTCTTAGGAGCTGTCTCCGTCTGTATCGCACACCCGAGTCTGAGTACAAGAAGTACTATCCTAACGAGGTCCTGTACAACGAGGCAAACGTGAATAGGGTAGATAATTTTATTATTAAGCTGATCAGAAGGCACACTGCACGAACTATGACCTCTTCCAACAGACTGATCTTTGGGGCTTACTACCCCAATAGTATGTACCATGAAAGGGTGCGCCTTAACGGCTTTATTCCTCCCGAAGCATTCCTTTATCTAGACACAAGTGGCCTTATACAGGATCCACAAGGATGTCCTATCATCTTCCATGTTGTACACCGAACAGTGGACAGGCGACTCCAGTACGAACCGGATGTCGTTCGCACACACAAGGATCTCCTCCGTTTCATTAGACCGATCCCCGCTCGAGATAGGAAAGAGTCTGTCAAAGAACGGCAATTTTACTGGTGGTTACACCAAAACCAGCCTACGGCACAGCTAGCTTTTCCACAGGATCACATTTTATTTTTAGATGAAAAAATGAAGTCAAAACCAGCTCTTACATAAAGTTGCCCGACTGCACTTTGTCAAAGAATACAAGACTTGATCTGAAAAGTGATCTTTAGATAATAGTTCAATCTTGATGGTCCAGACGGATTCAATTATTATTGGCATAGCTTAAGCAGTCGTGAGAGGTTCTCCACTAAGCGAAATTTTAGAAGAGGATCTTTGATGTCCTTGGTTGCCTTTAGCTATCATTGCAGGACTTCAATATGCAAAATTCTTTGCCGAATGAATTCAAAAGTTACTCTGTTGAAAGACACATATACACACAGACATCAACCGGATTCAAATGCGACTTTCCAAAAGATAATGCTGCAGTTCATGCGTACGCAGTGGTTCTCTGATAAACGTTTTCAGCTTTTAGAGTGGCTGGCCACGTTCACCGATGGAGAACATGTGGGGAAATCTTTCGCGTCGTGTACATGCTGGCTGGCGCAAATTCGGTTCGGTGGAGGACTTACGAAAGGTCGTTACCACGGAATAGACGCTAACTCCAGCTCAGGAGTTCCAGCATCAGCTCTGTTCGATGCCAATTCGGCTCTTCGGAGTAACCAAGTCCAGATTTGGTTCGACTAATTATATATTAATATTTTTTTTAATAGTTATTCAGAAATTACATATTCTTACCTTACCTTAACTGCCTTTTATTGAATTTCGCAATACAAATGGGGTTTTTTTTTGTTTGATTAAATAAAAATGCATTTAATTGTTTTAATCGATTCTGTTCCTTCTGTGAATAAGTAATTAATTTATATGCAATAAGTTTTTAAATAGTATTACGATGTAATAAAACTTTTTTTGAAAATTTCAATCAATTTAATTAAATCCCGCTGAGAAAAGACTCTGGCACATAGAATACTTTACTTGCGTAATGCCAGCATACATACACGCTGAAAAATCTGACGCAAGGGGATGACACAATGAATACTTTAACGCACAGCTAATTTCATTTGACAGTTTCAAGTTTGAATTGAAAATTCAAGTTGTTTTTCGTATTTATGCACAATTAAAATATGTATTTTAATACAAATACTCAATTATAAACATTCATTTATATTTTTATCTATTTTGAACGTTGCTTCAACGAGAACCAACTCCCAAACCTTAACATAAAATTCGAATTCTCTTGAAAAGTCACAATGTGAGGATTGTCAACGCTGAAGGAAAAAGAAAAGTTAAAAGTTGAGAAACTATAGCGTCAGCGTTGGTCTATGTGTCAACTCCCATAAGAACACATGTATTTTATGTATCTGGCAAAGTATTGCTGACGCTGACGCATGTTAAGTATTCTATGTGCCGGAGCCTTAAGAGTTTTGTAGAGCATGATCTCGAGTCCTTCGAGTCAGGAGTTTTGAGCCCAGTGCGTTTGACAAACCGAAGTAACATCGTTTGTCGTCGGATCTTCAGTGTGATGTCGTTTGTGGAGTTTGCTTTTGCCCCGAGGTAGAAAAACTCCTTTACTACCTAAAATTGCAATACAGCTCGCTTCGCCCCTTCTTCATTCGCAGTAAAAGCTTCCACCACGGCACGTTGGGAATGCGCGACGATGTCGATGTCATCTGCATATTGCAACAGTTGGACAGACTTGTGTTTACAGCAGCCCGCTGCTCTTTCTTCTCCAAAATCAAATTTAAGAAGTCACAAGACATCGCATTTACTTGCCGAAATCCGGTGCTCGTTTCAAACGGCTCGGAAGTCATTGAACCAAACTGCACGGGTCATCGTGTATTTATTAGCATGGTGCTACACAATCACATCAGTTTTCCCGAATTCCCGGCTTCGGCCATCGCATCTAATAAATCCTTGCGATGAACGCTCTCGTATGCGACTTTAAAATCGATGAAGAGATGGTACGTATCGATTTGAAACTCGCTGGTATTCTCCAGGATTTGCCTTAGTGTGAAGATGTGGTCAATAGTCGATTTATCGGGCCGGAAGCTGTACATGCCAATTAATGCGATGCAAAACGACGCTCCCACAGTATGCTGTCCAGAATCTTGTAGGCGACGTTGAGCAGGGATATACGTCTATAGTTGTTGCAAGAGCTAAGATCGCTTTTTCTGCGGATGGGAGACATGGATCTGAAATTCCTGTTGTCGGGCATACTTTCGTCTTCATAGATTCTGCACATGAATGATTCTGGTGCATGGTCCCTCCCAGAGACTCACCGGCCTTGAAGAGCTCTGCTGGTACACCATCTCTTCATCTCCATTTCTTAACCATGCTCTGAAGCCTATTAATAATATTGCTACAAAATAAGGTGGGGCGACTAATTCATCGACTGGAGTTGGGATTTTCTGATTCCCTATAACTCTTAGGCCCGTTAAGCAGCTTTCGGAATTGCTGCTTAAGCACATCTACAATTCCCTGCTGGTCAGTAACTAGATTACGTTGCGAGAGACCTTTTCTCAAAGCGTAGCAGCTGAAGCGTAAGAGCTACTTTTTTTGGTAGGGATTTTATTTGTATTAATTGCATTTTTTTTTGTAAAATAAATCTCAGATTGCTTCAGATTTATGGAAAAGGAAAATTTATTCCACTATAAGTGGAATAATAACACTTCATTATTGTCATTAACACTTTATTTTTATTTTCGAAACCCCCGGAAATTCTACATAATTCAAAAAAAAGAAAAATCAAGCCAGCTTTATGTTTCCGCATTTGATGTCATATTTTATTCCGCCGATGTGTAATCACTAAACTCCAATTAAGAACTGAATTTTGTAATAGACAGTAGGTCTACTCCAAACTGCAGCAAAGTGGCAACACTAATACGGACATATGTAATTTATCGTAAATTGGATTAACATCATATCACAAACGAAGCAAAATGCTAAAATCAGTTTTAACTTAAATACCTTCGTGTTTAATAAATTACACATAGTTACAAATTCACGAACGTCTTACATTTGCTTGAACTGTTAAATTTGCATGTAGAGCTGAATATCTCAATGAAATGTGCACCTACTGTGTTGAATGTCTTTCTATGATTTTTTTTTTACCATCACAGGGCAAACACAAAACACTACGTTCTCTTAGTGCATGCCCTAGGTAACGCTTTACACAACAGACGTTTGTTGCGCGACTTAGGATCATCTACCGATTTGCATCTCAGATTACAGAAGGACGAGAGCAGTTCGTGAGTTCTACGAACTTAAAAGAAGGGAAGAGCACCGGCTTCTAAAAAAGAAAAAGAAAGAGCATGAGAAGCGCGCGATCGAGGACATGGAGAGGTGTTACGGCAGAAATGACGTCTGAAAGTTCTACCAACGGGGAAAATAACTATCCAATGGATACAAAATTCGGACAGAAGCCTGTCGTGACGCAGAGGGACAACTCGTAGTAGATTCGCAGTCGATACTGAAAATCTGGAAAGATCATTTCTGTTCTGTTAAACGGCGAGGAAGACTCCAATACCGCTGTCAGGGAGAATGTTCCACTCAACTCAATTGACGATGATCGACTAGAATTCCGTCCGCCCGACCTAGACGAAGTCAAGATAGCGATATCGAGACTAAAATCGCGGACTGTCTGCGGAACTGTTTAAGGCAGCTGGAGATGGGCTGGTAAGGTACATGCACCAACTCATCTGTAAGATATGGTCGGAGGAAAGCATGCCCGACGAGTGGAATCTCAGTATCGTTTGCCCGATCCACAAGAAAGGAGACCCCTTTGACTGCACCAACTATAGAGGGATAAGTCTCCTTAACATCGCCTATAAGATCCTCTCTGCCGTTTTGTGTGAGCGCCTGAAACCATTCGTCAACAACCTGATGGTCCTTATCAGTGCGGTTTCAGGCCGGGGGAGTCCACCATCGACCAAATCTTCACACTACGGCAGATCCTGGAAAAGACCCAAGAAATGCAAATCGACACCCACCACCTTTTTGTCGATTTCAAGGCCGCATATGACAGCGTGCATAGGGACGAGCTATACAACGCCATGTCTAATTTTGACATTCCTGTCAAACTCGTTAGGTTGTGCAGGATGACAATGGAGAATTCTCGCTGCTCCATCAAGGTCGGTAACGAACTCACCGAGACCTTCAATGTCAAAAATGGTTTTAGACAAGGTGACGCACTGTCATGTGCTTTCTATAACATCATCCTGGAAAAGATCGTGCAAGACTCACACGCCAACACTAGAGGCACGATCTTCCAGAAGTCCATACAACTGCTAGCATACGCGGATGAGATTGACGTGATTGGCAGAACACAACGAGCCGTCAATGAAGCGTTTGCTGGTATTGAAGCGGAATGGGTTTAGCGGTGAATGAGGGCAAAACGAAGTATATGCTGTCATCGAGAAAGGACGTACAACATCGACGACTTGGACAGAGCGTCACAATGGGCAGCTATAACTTCGAGGTAGTCAAGGACTTCGTCTACCTCGGCTCGCAAGTGAACAGTACGAACAACACCAGTACCGAGATTAAACGCAGAATTACTCTTGCCAATCACTGTCTCTTTGGGCTCAAGAGGCAATTGAGTAGTAGAGTCCTCTCTCGAAGGACCAAGTTAACATTATATTACAACTTGATCATCCCTGTCCTGCGCTATGGTGCAGAAGCGTGGAAAATCTCATAAGCGGATGAAGAAGCACTTGGTCTTTTCGAGAGCAAAGTTCTGCGTTCAATCTTTGGTCCTGTTTGCGTTGATGGTTATTGGAGAAGAAGATTCAACCACGAACTGTACGGGCTGTACAGTGGCATGAGCCTAGTCAGGCGTCTACGGATTCAACGCCTAAGATGGCTGGCCCATGTAGAGCGCATGGACATTACTGCTCCAGCCCGAAGAGTCTTCGACTCCGAACCAGTGGGACAACGCAATAGAGGACGCCCACGGAACCAATGGCGCACCCAGGTGGAGAAGGACCTCAACCAACTTGGTGTGCGCAGTTTCTAGACAGCTGGCAAAAGATCGTGCCGGCTGGAGAGGCTTACTGGTTGAGGCCCAGGTGCACCCCGGACTGTAGCGCCACCTGAAGAAGAAGAAGAGGAAGCTTACTTCAATAAACAATAATATTATTAATCTAAAACCAAAGAAAAAACACAATTTTTAAATTCCAATCGAGATAAGCTTAGATCAATTTCGTTGCAAGGTTCATTAAATGTTTGTATGCACCTAGTCATATGTTCATTGCAACGATAAGTTGATCAATGCATTATATCGAAAAGTATATTTCTAACCCGAAGAAATCTTTGGGGAGCATATATATTTATAAGCAAAACATTACTGAAGATGCCTTCCGCCTGAAACTTAAGGTTTGCAAGCCAATGATCTTGCATCTTTCGTCATAAGGAGGAAGTTCGTCAGACATGTTTAATTTACGGGTGGCATACCTCGTAAAGTTTTTTTTAACTCTTTCGAATCTTTGTTCTTGAACACTATATGGGGGCCCCAAATAATGGAAGAATATTCTAAATCAGGCCTGGCCAACGAGCAGTATATAGTTTCAAGGCTATAAACATCTTGGAAGTCTTTACTATTCCGCTTTAGAAATCCTAACAATGAGTTAGATTTAGATATGGCATAATCATAATGTAGTGAAAAATTTAATTTTGAGTCAAATATGACCCCTAGATCTTTAACTTCTTCAAGACGATGAAGCAGAAGATCATTGATAAAATAATCATATAAGAACGGCGCAGCAATACGGTACGCTGTAAATATCTTACATTTAGAAATATTAAGTTCCAATCCATAATGTTTACACCATTCTAATAATTTACATATATCCATTTGGAAACGAATACGATCATTAAAATGTTTGATGCTTGCAAATATTTTTAAGTCATCCGCGAATGTTAAAACTCTGCAAAAACTAAATATTTCATGAACATTATTCATAAATAAAGTAAACAGCAGCGGACCGAGAGTACTACCTTGAGGAACGCCAGAAGTTACCTCTATTACGCGTGATATAAAATTGTCGATCTTTACCAATTGTTTCCAATTACTTAAATAGTTCGTAATCCACCTCATCAGCATAGATGAGTGGAAACCTAATGATTTAAGCTTAGCAAAAAGTAAAGTATGATGTACTCTATCGAAAGCTTTCGAAAAGTTAGTGTAGTATCAACTTGTAATCGATTTTCAAAACAATCAAATATATAGTTTGTTAATAAACTTAAATTTGTAGGGCATGACTTACCGCGAACAAAGCCATGCTGATTACTAGAAATAATTTCTTTAAGCGAGAAAAAAAGCTTATCTTTAACAATGCTTTCTAACAATTTTGGGATTGCTGAAAGCTTTGATATGGACCGAGAGTTTTCAACTTTTTCTCTTAAGCCATTCTTAAATATTGGCGTAATAAATGAATAATAGCGATTGATTAAATATGATTTTAAGTGGATGAAAGATAGAAGGTAAACACTTTTTTAATATTACCGCAGGGATTCCATCGGGGCCCGGGCTACTGTTTAATTCAAGTTACGTCTTCATCCGAATGTTGCAACGAACCAATATCTAATGATTCAGTAATATTAGAGTAATGGTTCGTCGTTGATTGGACTGGGGAATTATTATAAATCGACTCGAAAAAGTTGGCAAATAACTCACAAGTTCCTTTCAAATCTGTTGCAATTACATTATCAAATTCCATCACCTTAGGCAAGCCTGAGGTATTTCTTTTTGCATTAATGTATTTCCAAAACGATTTACCATTACTCTTTACCGAAGACCCAACGGACATGATGTACTGCCTGTATAAAAATCTATTCAAGAACTCATATTCTTTTCTAAATATCAAAAAAAAAGTTCACGGTTTGAGTTGTAGTTCTTGGCGAATGAACAAAGTTATGAACATTTAAAATCCATTCTACTAATTCTTTCAATTCAATAAAGTAATAAACAATTCCCTTTGGGCCAACGGGCACATCAACAAGTCTTATGTGATTATATCTTGCTTGGTATGTAAACTTACCGAGCCCCCCTCCATTAGAGTGTACCATTTAATCGCAGATGTCTTTTAGTGTATTCTCCCACGGGGAAGGCGGATTAGATACGTATGCATGTACATACAAAGATGCTTAGCTAAATTCATGTTGTGCTTAATCGAAACGGAATCAAAGCCCGAACACAGAATTTTTCTCTCGGAACGAAATATGAGTAGATAATAAAAATGTGGGTGGCAAAACCTCTACAGCAACCACAAATGCTGAGCTCGCTCATGTTTTCACGAGTGAAAGAGACCAAGATTTTCACGGCGACTCCGAACGGCGAAGTTAAAAATGGACGAAAGACTTTGTACATGATTGTAAGGGAGGTGAGACGTCCTTGCCGTAGATCGAGTCCAGTATACTCGAGTTTTGCTTGGGATTTTGCTTATTTTCTTTTATCTTCTTTCGTTTTTTTGGAAATAGGCAGCATATGACACATTGTGATTAAGAGATGACGCATGTGTGAGAAAGGGTGGTCGCACAAGGGGACTCAGACAAATTGGACCTCAATTGAAACTGGGTGATTGCGGAGTTTAGAAGTGACTACAAAAGGGTAAATATTTGTAAAGTTCGCGTGTAAAAATATTTCACCTGTAGAAACCCGCCTTACAGAAGTATTTCTTATAGGTACTCTCTGAGGATTGTCAATGAATCGAGGGATCTGAAACCGTGATTTATGAATCCGTGTCGGTAATTGGAGCTAGTCGGGATGACCAGTAGTTTTTTCTCACATATTCAAGACGAGATGAACTTCTTTCAAGTTTTAGGAGTATCTAATTTCAAATTTTCAGAAATAACCAGTTTTCAGCAGATATAAAAAGGAACATATAAGCCGTGTTTTTTTTCAAAAATCTATAAATAGTGAAGTAGGATTTTGCACGTAAAGCAAAAATTCGACTTCGAATTTTTTTTCATACATTTTGACATCAATTTCTAACAAGTAAATTTCTTTTTCATATATTTTGACAGATAAAAATCAAAACCACTGCGAATCGTTTTTCTGAATCTTACTTCACTTCACTATCGATATCGGTGAAAAAACACGACAATAGACAATGCTTCGTGTATAAAAATATAAAAAATATTTAGAGAGAGAAAATCTGTACTAGCAATCTGTATATCAATCATTTCTTTGACGAATTGTTAAATTGAGCACGCGATCCATAAATGCACGAAGAAAAAATGCGCAATGAATGAAATGTCGGAGTTTGCGAAATTCACTGTTCGCACTTCACAATACGTGGCTCAAATGTACAGCACATTAAGAAACACGTGGAATGCTCACAAAACAAAAATCAATTAGTTTTAGTTGGTATTGCATGTACAAGGTGCACGGAATAAGTTTCTAAGTACTTCAGAATTTAAAAAAATGCAAGTTTATTGAATGACTGCTCCCAATTGACTGACAAAATTCGATTATACATTATTTTTGAAACTTCTTATTTGCAGAGGTGATTTCCTGAACTTTATGTGGAGCGGAAGGCTCCTAGACACTGAGTCGGCAAGTCTGCAGCTCATGCGATCACATGTAGTAAGTATAAATTCGCTGACACTACATCCGGTAGAGGTAGCGACGGCCAGTGTAGATTGTGTGCTTAAGGACGTGAGGGCAGGTGGAAGACCTAACACCCGTTGCTACGCATACTAAAAAAAATTGGTACCAAAGCCTCTTCCCCGGAATTCAGACCAAAATTGGCCAAAGGCACCAATTCTCTATCTCTTACCATTTAAGAGTCTTAAGGACAAACAAGCGTTTGCTTGCTTGTTTGCATTGAGTTGACATTGAGTTTTGTAAATAGAGATTAACAGTGAGATGACAGATTTGACACTGACATTTCCTGAATTTCCCGAAAATAAGAGAACGCCTGTTTTGTTTGTTAAAGCGCATTCACAACAACACGTTCTCGTGGTCAGTCTTTGACATGTCATTATAGATTTTCTAGAATTTTGTGTCAAATGAGGGATCATCAGTTTTCTATATGATGGTTCGGTCAAATGTTCTGAAATACATTACAATCACATAATTACTGCTTAGTATTTTATAGTTATTATAAAAATTTAATTTCTTAGACAACTAGTCGTCTAAGTCCGACAAAATGCACGATTAAATAAAAAAAACAGTTTCACAACTGTCAAAATGATCATTGATTATGATCTAGTGTCAAATTTGTACGAAATGCTTCGTCATGTTTTCATGATGTGTATAGAATCTGTCAATCTAAACTCATAATATTAAGGGCGTGTATTGTGTCATTTTCAGTTTCAGTCAAAGAATGCGTAAGTATTTGCGACTGTTTGTTTTGTCATCAAGTGTGATATATAGGACACGTATGCAGAGCCATTTTATTGCTTGTATGTTGGCAGTATGTACGCGTCATCTGTCATTATATTTTGCTTCTATTTCTTTTGCATGTTGTCTGTCTTGTCTTGTTCTGTCTTGCACTGAAAATATCGTGTGGTTCCATAAACGTCGCAAATCTGAACTAGTACTTTTTGTGAACACACACACACATTGCAGAATGTCTGCTTTAGTACAATTGTTATCATTCATTGACCATTCATAAATGTCAGTAATGTCAAAATGGTTCGGAACTTTATTTTGGAGCTTCTAGCAAAAGAAAAACGAATATCATTATTGCAAAAAATATTATAAAAATAGTAGTAGGTAACATGTTTTGCTAATAAAAAATATGTATTTTTTCCATTTGCTTCAAAAAATAGTGACGGCATAATCTGCCCGGCATCGACCATATGTATGTGCTTTGAAGTTTATGAGCAGTAGATTCTCTTAAATTAGAACAATCGTCAAAATACATTAGTGAACATGTCTGACCTTTATGAAAACATCCAACGTCCATATTTTATGCATTGAATATGTTCTGGATGTCATTATTTTCAGGTTTACAAAGAAAATCATGTCTAGCTACTCAATATGCTTCTCCAAAAGAAATAAAAAAGGTGTAATTTTGAGTCGAATTATTTACATTATGCAAACCGTCACAAGATAAAACTCCGGTTCCATCGCGCAAAAGCATGTCTTCTTTAACTCATTGGTCAAAACACAACGTTCACACACCATTTGTGTTATTGTACCATGACACAGATACACATCCAGTAGAGTTTCAAGCCATCAAAAACCAACAATGGATTCTTAAAAGCTGAATTTTGACGAAGTCAATATGGTGGATTGAACAATATTTGTTCGTATATTCGAGTTCACTTTTCTGGGAATTGAATGAAAAAAGCAACTAAATGAGTTAATTTCTTGAAACCTTAAAAAGCATCGTAACATAACCATAACTCTACATAAGCACAAACACACAAAAAAGTTTAGTATTCTACATCTGAATCAAGTGAATAAATGGATCACACCTGACGACACGATCACTGAACATTTGACATTGATATTTTGACATTTCGATATTTTTTTTAACCTCAATTGGATCTGAGTTGTATTGACAAAGCAAAATTTAAACGTAGAACAATTTCGACAATCGTTGTGCCTTGAAAATACAACAGAAAGAAAAAAAAAACGTTGTTTCTCATAGAATTAGTCAGCCATTTTGTTTTTCATGACAAAATGGTGGTTCCATTGACACGCGCACAGGAAGCAGACGTCACCTGTCAAATATCTGATTATTTTCAAGTGCTTGTGTTCGACCGTTTCTGTTCTGTATCCTCAATCGAATTGGTAAGTTGTACATGATTTATCTGGTTTGTTCATATCTGATGACATATGAGCAGCATTTTTCATACTGTTCTATTATCATATGATTCCTTGATGAATGAAGTAAATAACTTATCCTCTCACATTCTGTATGTATTCACGTTGTGTTTGCCCACGTAGACACTAGTAGTAGTAGTCTTCGAATAGAAACAAGAATTTCCCACTATTTTATATGTGAGCAATATGAGATAACAATTCCCCTTTGTCGTCTGCCATTTTGACTTGGGATGTTCTACTTTTATTACATTCCACCTCAACCCGTGGCGAACCGATTACCGAAAAGAACAGCTGAGTGAATTGCAAAACATTCGGTTTTCCTTAGTATTTTCAACAAAAAACACAATTTTCATGTGCATTAATTTGTGAAGAAATCAAGTTTCGCAGTTTGCACGCTAGTTTGAATAAACTAACAGTTTGGTGAGTTTGCATTACTTGCGGGGGTCTTATGTGCGATAGAGATGTGTGGAGAGTGTTTGGTCAATGGTATGATGATGACAGGGGGGTTGTGTGGCAGTACTGTGATAAAGAAGGAGTTTCATTGCGCGTTAGTTTTCTGTGAGACTGAGACGATCATGATTGAATGGGCATTTGTTGGTTCGCTATTGGTATGTGTATGCACTAGTGCTCACAAAGACTGCGGGCGTGTTCAGTTAGTTAAGTCAGCAGCTTGATAACATCCGATTTGTTTTTGTAAAAAGAACACTTTTATTTCCGTTTTTTTGGTGTGCAGTTATGGATTTGATTTATCATGCGGTCACTGGGTAATTCTTCCTGACCGTTGATGGTCACTTTTCGAATAGAAGATAAATAAAATTTCAATATTTCTTTTACCAAAAGGTTTAAATTTAAAATTTATTTATAGTTCCGTTGAAATGGGACGAAAAAATCTTATGAGATAATGAGATAAGATAAATTTACCTAGTTAAATTTTTTGGCTGGGTCCTCCCATTTACTATTATCTACAAAGTAAAATTTGTAGTTGTTAAATTTATTTCATAAAACAGTAATACATAAACTGTTTGCGTCCGGTTGAACAACTCTCACTCTCTTGTGTGCTTCGTTCCCTAACACTACCGGTAAAAAATTTTGTTCTTCTTCTTGTTCCATCAAGTTTTTGATAAACGATTGATGATGAATTCAATGAGATCTAGACATCAGCATTCATGATTTTTATTGCTTTTATCTCCATCATCAAGATTGTTTAACATAATGTCAACGTGATTAAACTGCAAACATTTGGTATTATTTTATGTATCACAAATGGAATTTACATACATATGTACATATGCAATTACTAGGCGCTAACTTCTTAGTATTTTATTCCCGAAACCTGCTCTGGCATTGTGTTATTTTAATTTCGTCAGTTAAGCACTTGCTGTTAACATCTGTATCTCAATAACTTTCCTTCCACTCTAATTGAAAATAAACTCATATTAATTCAAACTCGCAATGTCAATAAGCATTTTTCAGCGAAGATGCACATACAGGGTGACATTTGTTAGGGTTGTTCTTTTAAGCGGCAATAGTTTGTGTGGGTATTTAATAAAAACTGATAAATTTGAAAACATTGTTTGATTAAGATATTTCAATAACAATTGTAAAATGTAATATACATAAATATCCCAGAGTTTTATTTTAAGGTAATCTTATTTAAATTTATATTACACATAAGACATTCATTTTGGAAAGATTACTCAGTAATAAAGTATGTCACTAGTTTCTACAAAAAAGCTACTACAAGTTGAAATCGCATGGTTTGAAGCAGTCTGATACATTCTAAAGGACAAATCTCAACGCTGCCTTCGTGCACTTCCCATTTTGGCAGCCTTCGTGCACTTCTACTTTGACAGCGATTGTTATTCTTCAAGTTCAAACAATTTATCTGTTTCTATTGCTAAACTAAATTAATTAGTTATTCTTGCTAACGAATGATTAATTCTGCCTTAGCGAGGTGATCTTTACTCTATCGGAAGTATACAATTTGTAGTTGTACAATGTTCCGCGATAAATTCTTTTCGGAGACTATCGGACACTTTTGATGTTTAGCTGACAAGAATTCCTAATGCAATTCGGAATATTACTACAAAGAAAAATCCCCCGATTCGTTTAAAATCTGAAAAATGTTCGTCCCGAAATACAGCACGCAATAGATAATAAATTAGTCAAAAAGGCAAACCCAATCAGCAAAAGAAAATAGAGAGTGACTCTACGTCGAACTTTGTGTTCGGTCGATATTACGGTTGCAATTTCACGGTATGTGTACATACAGTGGTGGACACATAAATGCATAATACACTATTGTTGCAGACATTTGCATTTTGATTTCCCATAAAATATCGTGTTGATAATAAGTCGATCATTTTTTGGGAAAATGTGCTGTGGACTGATGAATCCAAGAAAAGAATCTATTTCCAAACAGTCAAGTCACTGACAGTGCTCAAAGAGTATTCCTGTCTATAAAAAGCTTCTCAATCTCGCCCTAAATCGGCATAAAAACTGTCGGTCCCTTTCACTTGTGAAAGACCAAAATAGCACGCACAACACTAGTGATTGCTGAGGAGCTAGCCTCAGGTCTCGGACTGTCGCGCCACCCATATTATACGAAACAACCATGCAATTTAATTATATTTAAGATTCTGTGAAAACAAACAAGAAGTACAAAATAAATATTTTATTGAAGCGCAAGGGTGCAATTTAGTTGTCATTGCATCATTGTACGTTCAACTGAAAACCTCAAATCTTAAAACGCCATATGAATAAATACCTCCCACCAATCGCGAGGTTTGGATGAACTTCCACTGAAACCACCAAAGGCCATACCCACCGATGTGAAGTCTTTTCTAATATCATTCGCTGTCAATTTTGTAGTGACCGACAAAACATCTACAGTCGAACTTCGATAACTCGAACCACCACTTGCCATAAGAAAAGTTATCGTATCGAGTTATCACGACTTCGAGTTTTCAAGTAAAATACAAAATTGATATAAATATTTATTTATCTCATTAAACGTAGAGGAGCATAATTATAATTTAAGATAGTCTGTTGCACATGACTAAAGAGCTAATTTTTTTATTTTGTTTTTTGAAAAAATCATCAATGGCATTAAAACCATTGTAGGTACACAGAATCACTTGTTGTTTCAAGAGTCTCTTAGTATAAACACAAATGAGTAATGAATTTGAATCGAATCATCCTCAATTATCGTCGAGTCTTTCCCTATTACGTCACTGCCGCTGTCGTCGGTATTGTCGAACGGATTCACATCTAATTATCTCGATAGTATCTTCATCATTGGGAAACTCCAAAGTAACAATATCGCCTGCAGAAAATCATTATAAGTAACACCTTGTATATTTGTGGTATTTTTCCAAGCTTCAAATTCTATCCGCAGTTGAATTTCAGATTCAGAGGAGGATTGAGAGGATTCACCAAAACCACGATTTTGTTTATACTTGGTCAAAGGAACACACAAAAGCAGTGCCCCCAAAGCGATTCCTTAAAAAACGAACTTGTAGAATACGTAGAATTTGGGAATTTCTCGTGAGAATTCGACTTATCGAAGGTGACGCCAAATAATCTGTTCGAGTTATCAAAACATTCGAGTTATGGAAGTCAAATTACATGTAAATTTCAGTCTAGTTGCTATAACCAACCAACTCCATTCGAGTTATCAAATATTCGATTTATCGAAATTCGACTTATTGAAGTTCGACTGTATTTGTTGGCAGATAACTAAAGCGTTGAGAAGAAAAGAAATGGAGCATGTTTATATATTTTGTCATCTAAAAATGTACACCACAATGGACTGAAGTTCACGCCTTAGGCTTGTTCGGTTTGACAACCTCTCACGAACGGATGAATTCAATGGGATTTGAACTAGATTTCACCGAAATCGCGAGGAGTATGGCCAAACTTCGGAGTTTTTGAGAAATTTTATGGAAGCAAATCCACAGACAATTTATAGAAACATGGAGGACTTGAAAATGAGGCAATGGTGGTAATCGTAATTTAAAATTTAAAAATATTTCGGTTGTTTGCTAAACTCATCATTGGACAAACTGATAATCACCTGTGCAATTTGTAGTCGATTTTTGGTTAATTCATTATTTTTCTTTATCCTTTCCTTTCTCTTTAACGAAACTTATGGTTTTTCTAAAATAAGTCCGTTATGGATGGAAATTAAATTGTATCCTAATTACTTCTCCATAGTTCTCTGAATTACATTACTTCTGTCGAAAATGAGTTGTGCAGATCCAGAGCATGTTACAGGTTTAAATTTCATATTAAGCTCATGAATGTCAAAAATGTTCCTCTACATAAATTGCATACACACACAGTATACAGTATATATTTAGAGTCGCTCGTGGCAAGTGTATACACTTTAGACTTTGAGATATGATTCCAAGTGAGATCGACAAGATCTATCAAAAAGCTTTATTCAATTTTAAAGCTGTAAGTTTGGCTAATTTTTATGAAGTGCGGTTAAGGTAATTTAAAGGTGTTTTAAAAAACCAAAGCAAGTCAGAATGCGCGAACTTGCCCCTATGTAGGGGTATAGCGCCCTACGCACGATCAATGTTACTTGACAAGTATAATTGACGTTTTTTTTGTATCAAGTAGCAGTGATGAAAAATCACCACTACACGTATCAATGAACATTGACAATGTGCAGTAGAAGTGAACGAAAAAGAAAAACCCTGATTAAAAATAGAAATACTGTGATGAGAGTGGGTATTAACCATTTGAGCGAATATCATTACCTCTACGTTTTTTAGCTCCGCTCCGCAGTTTTGGTTTTCACCAATGTGTCAATGTTACTTGAAGAGTCTACAAACAATCAATGTTACTTGAAGGATGACTTATTCAAGTAACATTGATCGTGTACTTATCTATTGCACTTATGTTGATGCCTATGCATCGCGATCTTTGTCCTTAAGGCTTTATATCTTTCAGGGCGATATCTTTGGACCTCTAGAAGCGGACCTAAAATTGATGCCCGTATTCTGGTTGTACTTTTTTGGAGGAATTTTAAAAAGTCTGTATTGAGTAAAACAGGATCATTGATCAAAAATTGTAAAATTAGTAGCACTATAAATACAATAAAACATCTTTTAGAAAGCTGTAGGAAATCGGAAAATACTGTTTGTATTTTCTTTATCTATTTTGTAATTGGGTTTCCTTGATTCCACGATTGATTTCAACAATCTCTAATATCCTTAATATACACTTTAACTTTTTATTGTTAAATTCGTTCATCAACCCGCTCAATCGAACATCGCAATTTAGACTGTGACGTCATGTGATGTTCACAACTTCTGAGCTTTTGTTAAAAAGACGAAAATCCCATAATTTGCACTCAACGCGGTATTTTGAGATCGTTCCGACTTGCGACAGCTCTCAGAGGTGCCCTTGAATATGACCATTTGCCTCCTTAAACATAATTTGTTGTACCTTGTATTATTGGTCTGAACTTGAGCAATAACCACCATCCATCGTTATCCATTCTGAGCACTCTGCTTCCAATCATTGGAGACCAAGTTGTCTTGCGTGCGTGATAACTTGGTCTTTATACCGAATGTTCGGTCTTCTTCTCCTTTTCGAACCAGGGGGCTCGGATACGAATACAATTTTTTCTGAATCACAGATGTCCATGCGCTCGATAGGGGCAAGCCAGTGCAGTCGACCGAGTTTTGACTTCTAGACTCCATGCTCGAAGGGTTCGCTGTTGTGTCTTCTCCTCCATTCTTTCTCACAAACGAGACCATATAGCCGACGTAGAATTTTTCTTTCCAAGGCACCAAAAATCAGCTCTGAGGTTTTCCTTATCGTCCAGATTTCGGCTGTGGTTTATAATAGGTTTAGTTAGTAGCTGAGTCTTTTTTTCACAATTTGAGGAAATTGGCAAAATGCTCTGAATTGGGGGATGGAAATCAGAAATGAAGTATTACAGAGATGCCGACTTCTACCTCTCTTTCCCCTTAAGATTTTTGACAACTGTTTTTTATAACGTGTTCATAAACCAAATTGATCAATCAGAGCACGGCATTTACGCTACTTCGTGAATAACCGTCAAAAATTCATGAATATCTGTCAAAAAGGAACTGGAATTCGTCGATGGACTAGGGGGCAATCAGCTGTGAAGTCGGCTATCTCTGCAATAGTTCATTTCTGATCGAAATAGTCTCCTTGTCGTAAACGATTGGTGCTGCCAGTTCGTGGTAAACTCTCGCACTCTCTGTTTATCAAATTGATACATAAAAAATAAATTTCTTCCTTCCAAATGTCACGGGGATTCCGTTTTCTAGCATTATTCAGTGAAAGTGGTAATTTTTCTTCTGGTATTGTGAAAATAGTTTTCAAAAAGGTTTAAAAAAGTTTTACCACTGCATTGAACACGACGATGCCTGGCCAGAGCTATTTCTCTGTGCAGCTCCATTTTCTTCAGCCATCAATACAAGCAGAACTAAACTTCTTATGTTTATCTATTTGTATCGGCATTTTTGTGTACATACATATGAGTAGGTCTAAAATTCTTTGTTCACACATAACCGAAATCGCGAGGTGTGGATCAACTGAGTTTGAAGGTTTTTCCAATAGCATTAGCTGTTAAATTTGAATTGATCTGCAAAACAGCTTTTTGTTCACAGAAAATAATAGTGTTGGGAACACCAGAAAATAGAGAGAGAGAGGGCGAGAAAATTAACACGAAAACGGCCAAAATAAACAAAACAAATTCAGTTTGACAACCTCTCGGATGAACACACGGAGGTTTCAATTCAACTAGCCTTCGCCGAAACCGCTAGGTTCCGAAACCACAGAGGTTTCTCGAAATTTGATGAAACTTTAGTGGCAACAAGGCGTAATATTTCCAAAATTATATTTGAAAGATCTGTACATAAATACCTGTTTTATGAATGAAATGTAAATCACTTGAGCGTTAAGCAAATTACAAACATCACTTCCTGCATTTTAGTGTCAATTTAAGATATTATGTAAATACTAGTTTGAACCAAATGAGACTTTTAATTGTTCTCATATAATTCGTAAATTGAATAATTAGGATAAACGTACACACGTGAGTAATAAATTTTAATCTGTTAAATCAAATCTTGAAAGTTATTCTTTGAACACAGCCATTTGAAGAATGTGAAAATATTCAGCTTTCTTTATTTATCGCACTTGTTAAAATGGCTTTATCTTGTCGTTGTTGTTGTTCCTGTGCTTTGTCATGACTGTATAAACGGGAATCCCAAAGCAATGAATTCAAACAATGCGTTGATACATACCCATTTATGTGTGTGTGTATTAAAATCTTATAGTAGATATGTGCAAGCAAATTTTCCCATCTTACTCATTGATTTAAGTGGTGACGTTTGATTGGACGTGTGATAAATGCGCAAGACAGCAATTACAAAAATCGTTCGTTGGTTTTCCTACCGACAAATTTGAAATGATTTTGAAATGTTTTTTCTAATTTTTACAAGGAATTTCTCACATTGCAGCAGTCAATAGTCAATAGTTCATCATTATCAATAATTTCTTTTTAATTCGTTTAACGTCTGCATTAAAATTCGGCAATCTTAAATGAAGTGTGAAATAAATTATGGAATTGAAAGGTTCAGTGACCTTCGCTCAGGGATAGGTTTCGCGATTAGTCTTCTTTTCGTTCGGTGGCGTAGCAATAGGGTGGCGCAGCAAATATGCCAGGGGCCTCCGACTGGAAGAAAGAAACCGATCACAGAAGAAACCTATTTTGACAGAAGATGAATAAGTCACCGAAAGTGTGTTAAAACTGAGGATGTTCTATCAGGTTGGATGTCATTATCAATCAACTGAGGTCTCGGTCCCTTAGAACTATTGAAGTCAAATCGAACGTCAATCTTGCAACATGTCATCTTGCAAAATTTAAAGGTGTAGCCAAGCCATGATTAGAACTTAGAAATACTTGAAAAATACTGTCTCCATTCATTTTGAGTTTTTATATCATCTGCGATAACATACGATGATTTGGTAAAAAAATGGCGCCAAAAAATGCTATCTCCCAAAATCAGCTAAAGGACGTTATGAATTCTCATTACAAAACAAATTTTCTTAAACTTCTTGGAAAACTATATTTTCTTTTTTCGAGTCAACTTAGAGGCTTAGATAATTTCTGACATTTCCGCCAATTTGTTTACATTTTTGCTGTGTCAATTGGGTTAATTTTTGACAAGTTACAAGGTCAAATCAAAAACTACTCCTTCTATCAATTTTCGTCACCTATTCACAGCGAAAAAGTCCTTGCACTTTTCAACACGGCTTTTATCATTAAACTCAAATCAAACAAAATTTCATATTCCCCTTTTATTAAATAACGATATTATTGCTCAGCAAACACAATCGATACAATCGATACACAAACAGCAGATACATAACATAACATAACGTTTGTATGTAAACCGAATTCGCTGTTGCCATGCTGTTACAGTAGCTGTGTTCAATAACCCCGTTTGTGAACACATGTTGACGCATCCAGTCGAAAAGAGAAATTTGATGTTTCTTACCATTTCGTTGCCCCATTGGCCACGCAGTCAGAATGAAATTGAAATGAAACACTTTGTTAAGGATAACCAAAATAAAGAGTATTGATCGCGTCCTTATTGACCTTGAAGTTTTCAAAGACGCAATAAGACATAAATGTTAAATAAAGATAAATGTAACGTGACCTTTAGACTTCACAAGTTGCAAAACACTATTTGACATCCGACTGAGACCTGAAAATAAAGTGTGATGCCTTTCATCGGTATCCGACGGGAAAAGAAAAGATATTTCAAAAATAAAAATTCAAAGACATTTTTCACCGTTGTACCCAAATTACGTACCATACAAACAATTTTCAAAATTTTTTTATCGAATTCAAAACTTATTTTTAGCCCTCACTTTACGAACATATCCAGAAGGTAAAATTAAAATTATCCTTTCGTGTATGAAAATCAAAGATATTTTTCATATCATAATGTCCGCCTCTAACCTCAAAATCATCCGCTAACAATAGGGCATTGTTCCCCCAGCCATTGGCTTCCATCTTAGATCTAACCTAAAAATATTTTGGCACACATAACGTAATCGTGAGCGTCGCTCGCTTCAATTTTCTACTTCCCAAACCACTCTTCAATCGACTCAGGTGGTGTTTATTTTTTCTTTCTTCTCGATTAGGTTTCCTTTATTAAATAGTTGTTCATAAATAATTTACTTTAGTTTGCTGATTTTATACATTAAGTACGTACATACAGTCCAACCACACTCAATCATACATAAGTGTTGTCAGTAAATATCCCAATATTTCATTTCCGTATTCCAGTCATTCCACCGGTATTCATAAAATGAAATGAAAAACGAAACGGTGCTGCATTGCCCGGTCGCCAATTCAGTGCGTCGAAGAAAAAAATGTCAAATTGTGCCCTTGCCGTAAAGCATCAAACTGATCACACGCATGGTAGAGGAGTACTGAGTTGAAACTTGCTCGAGTTCTTTTATAAATGATTAATTAAATTCAATCGTTAATTTAGTGCGAAAAAAGGTAAAAAGTTGTCTGCAATGTTTTGGTGACAGTTGAAAGTGATTCTGTTTTGATTTAATTCAGTGATGAAGTAAAACGAGGTTAGCCGACAACAACAGTATAGAGTCCAAAGCGGTGGTTGGTTGTGTGGTGTTCGTTTCTTGGCTGAGTTAATTTGTGTGTACATTTTTTTTTATTTCTCTGTTTGATTCTTTCTATAAAAGTGTACACATTGCTGTTGTGCTGTTAGTGGTGGTGGAGGAACTGGGGTCTAAAAGCATTCCAGTAACGTTTGCTTTTGGGATTTTCGGGCAAATATGTAATGATGTTTCAAAAATAGTTTTATGTCGTGCAGTGTTTATATTGTTTTGGTTCGTTACTGTCTTCCTGGAATTCAGGCAAGTATTGAATTGTGTGTAAATCATTGAGGTTTCGATTGTTGTGTAGAGTGATGTTCTTGCTTTGATTATGTTGAGTGTTGGGTGTGAAATTTCTCTGTGTACATTTTGTACTTCATTATAGTCGTCGCCCATTTTGTGTTCCGATTTCGGGAACAGTGCGACATCTTGTTTCAGTTTCCGGAATTAAACTTATTTTTAAACCGGCAGTTTTTGCTCGGCACGGTCTGTATGAACAACGGATATAGCGGTTTTGTCTTGGACTGTTTTAGTGATTTTGTGGTTTGGTACATCGGTTAGTTTTTTTTCACACTTACAATCAATGGAAACCACATCATTTTGGAAAATAATGCGTGAATTGCTGTTACCAATTTATGTTTATTTTGCAATACTGTATGTCGAAGGAACTGCTTTTGCGGTGTAAATTGAACCAATCTTGTTTTAAGGTTCTGCCATTTGAAAAGGAATGTTTAAATTCGGGATATTCTTCTGTCCATCTGACTATATGTGTATGTTACAGCTCCCAGCTCCTCCTATAACGTGATGTTTTTTTTTGAGTGTACAAATTTGCAATTTTTGTTTTTTCCTCTGAAATAATTACAATCTCGGGAAAAAAATAAATGTACTTCCCGGAATAAAATAAATCAGATTTGTTGATCAATTTTGTTTTGTGACATTTGATAAAGTTCAGCACGGCGCCAATATGTCATGTATCAGAATGTGTATTTTCTGAAAACTGAATAATTTCATACAACTGACTATTTGGGACTATACCAGTTTAGTGATGAAACACGTTTGGCGCATTGAGTTGATTGAACAGACAGAGCTGCGATAGAATTCGGAATGAAAAGATTCTTTTAAAGAGGAACTGGACGTTTGGTAGCCTTTATCTGGTCTTATAATCGCTAATGCTCTCACTTTCTCTGATTTTTTTTCTTGCCTATTGACCGTTTTCTTCGACAGTGACTTCGACCATTACAAGCGCTATTCTTGAAGCACTGATACATTTTGTGTAACTAATCAGCCCGAGTCTTGAACATTCCAAACCTTTTGCGAGAGACTTGCAGAAGATGTGAAGAAATATTTAGTAGCAGCGGATATCCTGCGCGTGTACATTTTGTCTATTTGTTGGAAAATTAATACGAGAATGTTTTTATTAATTTTTGAAATTAATACTAGCTTGGATCAAGGTAAAATTAGCAACAATTTGTGAGAAATTTACTCAACGATAAGAGCATTGAACCAACTATGGTTGTAATGAACGTATTACAAGGTGTATAAAAACTTTGCAACGAAATTGATATTAGCTTGTCTCGATTGGAGTTTAAAAATATGTTAATACAACGGTCTTTAATTAATATTGTTCATTTGATGTAACCTATGAGATGCAAAATCAGTAGATGATACAAAGTCGCGTAGCAAACATCTGTTGTCTTAAGCGCTACTGAAGGCATACATTTTGCCCTGTGATGGTAAAATATTTAGCGATTGTCCTTCGAGTCGATTTCGAAATCGACATCATGCTGCCTTGCCTCATTTGTGCCATTCAAGTGGTTGGGGGCGTATCGGTTGCCGCAAACCAGCTGTGTACAATTAGAAACATTTTTGTGTTTTATATACATAGGTATACACAGTGCAATCTCTTAAATGGACAAGTGCGGAACCGCAGCTTTTAGTCCACATAAGAGTGTCCGCTTAAGAACAATAATAAAATAAAACACAATGTCCCACACAGTGTTCCACTCAATTCATTCAAATGTACATAACAATGATCTTTTGAAGCAGTTTTTTATTGCTCTTGAAGAAACTTGGTCCTAGCCTGCAGCTTCCACAAATAATGGCATCTAGCAAAGGAAGCAATAGCAAAGGAAAGCTCATCTACATTAGTAACGTCCATAAGCAACGGTTCAAGTGTTCACAAACGGATGTGCAGTTTACTGGGAAGAAATATCAAAGTGTATTGTTGCTTAAAAAGAGATGAGGATTCTAAGTTGAATCATCCAGAAAAGGAAAATCATACTGCGTAAGTAAGGTTAGGGAGTGGCGCCTTAGTGTCACATGGATCTGTTAATTCATAGCGCTGCAATTAAACAGAATAATGAAATGTATAAAATACACATTTATTTAGGGATTTAAAGAATGGTACAAATAGAATATTTAAACGAGTTTTGGCTAAACTCGGGCAGAAACTAAGAAGATGCTTTAGAGTTTCGAGCAGAGACATCTTCCTGCGTAGTTTTCTCATTTTGATGTTGACGCTGTTCTCATTTTGATGTTCAAGCTCGTTATTATCAGAGTTAGCATCCAAGCATGCTCATTAGAAAATCATTTTACTAGATTTGATTTCTGTGTGTTCTTGAAGCAGCGGGTGTAATCTTTCTATTGAACATTTCCCCTCTGAACAAACCCCAGCTGGCCAGTAACCAGCCAGATAATGTCTTAACATTTGTGGATGCGATTGACAACCCACTGAAGTAGCAACGAATCGGACCTTCTACCCATCGCTGCTATGAAACCTGCGTTTTTAAAAGCTCGTTTGCGCAATGTAATATTTTTACCCAAATAATGTGTGTTGTCCATGCCCCTGAAAAAAAAAAAAACAGCTAAAATCTTACCAGCCAACCTTTACAGTACCTACCTTCTCTGTTTAAGGGAATCGTCCATTTAAGAGAGTGTCCATAAAGAGGGAGTTCACAGTTATTCCTGTGAACGTGAACTAAAGTAGAAACCGGTCGAATGCACATTGTGTTAGCTGGCAAATAGTGATGAAGTACAGTGGGCTCTCTCTAGGTCGAACTCTCCCTATCTCGAACAAATATGGTATCCCGTGACAATTCGATTTAGGGAGAGTTCACTGTAAATACATTTTTTTAACAATGTAGTCCATTAATAAAAGTAAACATAGGTTAGCAAGAAGTTATGGAGGATATGCACAAAGGAACATAATTATTTTAGTTAGTGGCGTACGGTAGTGTTTGAATCCAATAGTTGACTGGAACAAAAAATAATCAATCACTCACTTATACAGTGGACTCTCCATAAGTCGAAGCTCTCTCTAACTCGAACTTTTTCGCCACATTTTACATACATTTCCCTCAACTTTCCTACTAAAACCTCTCTCTAAGTCAAACTCTCTCTAACTTGAAAAAATGTTGGTATCCCGTGACAATTCGACTTAGAAGGAGTTCACTGTAGTTAGTTACACTCAGCTACACTTGTCAACAATATTCCAAGATATTGATAGATATTGCAAGATATTCCAAGAATAGTGCATTCCATAAGCCTCATTCCCTACGTAATGATGTCCTCCATTTGACAAGTACTTTCACATAGAACAGGTTCCATAAATTCATCTAGATTAAGTTAGCTTGGTTGTTGGACGCGCAAGCCACGTCTCAAGGTTAGGTTCTGATGGACCCATTGTGACGTCTATAGCGGGAACTATTTCATCTTCACACCTTCCTCGTACCCGTCATGTCCGTATGTCATCGCGAAACCCGAAAATAGAGGTTAGTAAGTTTTTTGTTCCTGAAAATTCTGCAAGAAGTGCTCTCCCACTGTTCTGTGTCTCAGCTGCCTGAGACTGGAACAGTGGCAAAGGCAGTCCTCCTTTTCTTCTTCATCACTACAGCATCTGCATATGAAGCCAAGCTACTTTAGCGCTCCGACTACCATCCGTAGCAACTTCTTGTGGCATTGTAGGAGGTATTCGATTTCTGAGACTGTGGCCATAGCATTCAAGTGAAAACACATCTAAGAAGATTTCCTTATGTATACCTATCCATTGAAAGAAAAATATATAGATACACCATTGATGCCAATCTCATCTGAAGTTGATCAAAGAAATTCATTTTAAAACCATTCTCTATGTTTGGTGAAGCACCGTGTATGCCGCGTTTTGCTTCGCCGTTGTGCCATTTTGAGGCGCACTTTTTCCCTGCTACGTCGGCCTTTCTGGTGCGTCTCAAACAATGTACCTGCCGACGACCTTCAGCAGAGTTTGACGAAGGCGCCCTTCAATCTGTTATTTCGTGAAATATATTATCCAATTATTAAGTGCGTTCCCTGTCTAGTTAGACTGAATGCAGTCTGGATGCAAATCAACCAATTGGTTGAATTTTAACGTGTCATTTTAGCGGTGTACCTCAGTTGTTTTTAACAAACGTTTCCCTGCATTCGTTGATGCACAAAACGCATAGACGAGAGAATTTAGTTCGAGTATCAGTATAATCAGTATATAACATCGCATATCTAAATCGCAGTGTGCTTTCATAATCTTTACAACAACGTGCATTCATTAAAGTGTTATATATATAAATAAATAAGTGCATTTAAAAATAAATTAATCAAACACAATACACAATACAATCTCAAACACAGTCTTTAAGTGGGAAAAAAAAAGCAAAACAAGTCTCTCACTTTGTCTCTTTTTTTATTAAAAGAAATCAAAGTTTTCAAAATAATGTATAATAAAGTCTTTCTCTCTCGTTTTTAGCCTTTCAGGTCAAACACTTCTAAATAAGAGGAATAGCTCACCTAGGCAAAGGTCAGAGCTGCAATGAAACTCTCTCCCAAACAGCTTAAGACATTCCACCGCATACAACGCAAGCACAATGTATCCGCGGAACTCTTACTGCGCAATATGCCTGCCATCCTACGATTTGTGCATTACGCGATCACCCCCCATCCGGTGCTGGTACAAAAGCTTGTTCGTAGTAATAATCGTGTTTTCCTGCGTTACAATAACCTTCGAAAGTTATACTTCGATGCGGCACGATTAAAGAAAAACCGACGAACTAAACGCCTTCGATTACAATGGTCCAAAAGACTTGTATCGTATTTGAGGGCGCGTAAGACAGTGGAATATGTGGAAGAGGAAGTTACAGCTGAGAATAAATTGCATGAAGAAGACGTAAGTAAACAGCTCAAAGAGCAGCTTGAGTTGCTGAAGAGCGGTAAGCGCATTGTTCCACTCTTGGAGGATGCTGAACAAAAGGATACTGCCCCAAAAGCTCCCTCAGGTTCGAAGAGTGTGGACTGCGACTTGAAGGATGACGAATACACTGCCCCCTGTGGCAACAAAGGTGATGAAGATAAGACTCGTGACATTGATAATTGTGAACAACATAATTATGAAGTCACATCGTCGAATCACCAGGAAATACCAAATCTTTCCGCCCAGACTGCCGAAAATGTTTCAAACCCACCTAAAGTATCAATACTGACTGAAAGAGGCAATGGCAAGTTTATTGATATGCTCATTTCCAAGGTGAAGAGCACGGCAGATGAAGCAAGCGACGTTACCCTTATGGAACCACCAAAGAGATCAGTACGAGCATCTAGGGAGGAGAATTCAAGTAGCTCCAGTGATTTCTTTGGGTTCGAGGACAACGAACGCATACTGGGAACATTCCCTGGAATGCTGTCGACCCCATTGGTACGAAATCGCAATTCGAATGCGGCATTTGAAAGTGAAACGCTCAACGCGTTCTTGCGAGACAATTCACTAGAGACTTCAACAACGATGGACCTGCCACATCGACCGCCTGAGGATGGCCTGGTGACTGCTCGTACAATACCTCCCAAATTAGATATGCCAGCCCTCCCTGAAGGACTGCAGGGCCTGCGAACGGTGGCCGAACGACGCACGTTCTTGCAACGAACGAGAAACGTCAAGTACTGCGTGATAAATAATGTTGGCACGGTCTATAGAGAACTTCAGAAACGGACAAAAGGTCATCGAATCAATAAGAACGCGATTGAAGCTCTTCAAAACTCAAGTACCATGCCATTAACCCGTGCTGGCTGGAAGGCAAGCTCATGGCTGTTAACTGATGAGGGCAATTACTACTTCCAAACCATCTCAGTCGACGGGAAGGATTACCGCTTGTGCGGAAGTCGGGCAAACAATGCAAACAAGTACAAGAAACCTCATTTCAACGACGTGTGCAAACAACTATCGTCCATTTGCACAGACAGCTGCGTAGATCGGATCACATTTCGTGCGTTACGGCCCATTAGGACTCTGGAACGACGTTCAAAACTGAGTGATGCCTCAAAGAGAATCGTGTACAAAGCCTGCCCACTGTCACAGAAGATTTTCCAACATTCAATGGACAATGAACTGGCCTTTAACAGCCTTGAAGTTGTACGTATGCCTCAAGTGGAGCTCGAGGTATTTCCACAATTACAAAAACCTCTCAATGATATTGCAAAAAGGTACTTGCAGCTGATCCTACCCTACGATGGCATTTCTAGAGAATGGGCGGAATTTTCCGTTTCCACACTCTTAGAGCGAGGGAAAGAAGATCTGGCCTCGGGCATGCGGAAATCATTTACATTCAAAGTTCCATATGCAAACGATCGGGACACTGTGCTTGTTCGTCGAATCTTTAGTCGTTGTGAACCGTTCGAGGGTCAATTCGATAAATCCACGCTGTCATTTCGTAAGGAAATCGACGACATGAAGGACAATGGACAAACTGTCGATGAATTGGACGAAGAATGCGCTGATGTCCTTACAGATATGCTTAACAGTGTAGCGATTAGTTGTTGTGAAAATTCATTTATCAAAGATGATCCAGATAATATTTATCAGAATCTGAATCAGGACGAGGTGTCAGTTGCAGAGAGGACTGTGAAAAAATCATCCACGGAAGTGCATCAGCAACAAGCGCTAGGCCCACAGCACAAGAAGCAGAGTCGCTTGCTGTAAGTTTGTTTGCATTCAAATGAAAGTGTTCCCAAACATTCCTCTTTTCTTTTTCGTTTATTTTAAGGATGGAACTGAAGCGGTTGAATGCGACTATTATCGATGCAGCTGCATCCAAGTCGGACGAAGGTATTATGAGGATATATTTGATTTTTGATTTTGTTTGTCACCTAGTTCCTAAGCACATATTTAACACGTTGTATATATTTAAAGATCATGTATGGATGTATAGATCATAAACCACTGTCTTTTATTTTGCGATTATTTTAGTTTCGATTCTCAGTTCGATTCATTTCTGGCTTGATGGGTTTTTGTTAGCTGAACACTGCCAATATAATCCTTAACCATATTTGCTCAGATTCAACAAAAATATTCCATTTGACGTATTTATTACAGGCGGTTTGAGTTGCGAGAAGGACAGCTGCCGACTGGGATGTGTGTGTGCCAGTCTCAATGAGGGAACAACGGTTCGTCAGCATTGTGGCAAGCAGAAGTGCATACTCGATTGCAATTGCAAGTGCCCGGGTATTATGCGCCTGGAAACGGATGTAAGTTTCATGATGTTCTTGCTTTCGAAAGTGTTATTAAAAGATTTGTTTGTATTCCCTTCTAGGGTCGTACAATAACTACTGAAGACGCGTTTATGCTTCGGCGTCAGGCAACCGCGAAGCTAGCACGCATGGAAAAAGAGTTCACCTCTACTATAGTTCTAACAGGAAGTGAAACCCTACTCATAAACGAATCACAGTACGATAAGAAACGACGTTGCACGAAGGTCCCCAAGCGTTACGGTGACTTTGTGGATCCCGACGAGCCCGATTTAGACGATTGTAAGCCAAGCAGAAAGACCGAAGAAACCTTACCGAATCTGCCCCTAGAACCGATCATGGTGAACGAAAAGATTTACTGTCGTCTTAAGCACTGCACGGTGAACATAAAACGTCTGCGTGCTATAAAAGACCTGGCACAATGGTGTATGATACACAATGTGTACAACTGTTTCTGCCGAGGACAAGCCACAGAGGGTAATCCGATTGTGGTAGAAAAACAAGAGGAACTTACCGGAGGAACAACGACTGATGAAACTGCCGCAGCAGTTAAGAGTCGCACGTTGTATTCCTTTGAGAAAGAGGAGTCCAAAACGAAGCCAAAGGGAGATACATCCAGCAACTATGAGAGTGAATCAAACGAATCATCTGTCAGTGATTCGTTATCAATGTCCAGACAGGCACGTGCTCAAGCTAAAGCAGATAACGTAAGTCGATCCACCGACAATGACATCATAGAAAGCTTCCTCAATGCCAAATTGAATCATTGCCGTCGAGTAGTCCCGATTCCGAAGAGCACGTACATCAGGAGGAATAAAAAGCGCGTGGCCCATGTTCAACTGTTCATAGCCCAGAATGAAAACGAGGAGACTAAGTTGAATCTAAGCGAGCATGTGCTTAGGTCCGTATACTATCACAAATCAAATCAGAATGGTGATAGGGGAAGAAACCTTGTAGTAAACAAGAAAGAAACCACCGACGAAATAGAAGGCGAATGTGAAACGGACCCCTCGACGAAATTAAAGACGAAGAGAAGATCACAAACCGATAGCCAAGGTGTGGACGCTGGTCATGAGGCCAAGCGATCACGAATGAGCATCGCCGATGTAGAAACAGGCGCTTCCCTTCTGCTCATCAATCAATACAAGGACAACAAAAAGAAAGCCATTCAAAATACCACAGGTACTGAGAGCATACCGTCGTCCTCATCGTCGTCTCAAGAGCAAATAACAGTTCCGAAAATATCTCAAATCTTCTCACTGAATACAAATTCTCCACATGTCATTGCAATGGGCACGGATACTGCCGCAGCTGCTGCGGCAGATATTCCCAAGCAGTCCACGGAAGCTACAGCATCTGTCGCGGTATCGTCGGAAGCATTTAAAAGTGTATTCCAAGTGGTCATAAGAAATATGAACACATTGGTGAGTAAGAAAATGCAAGACATAGATATGGCACTGAGGAGGGAGAGCAAATCGATTCCGGTGCCAAACGATGAGATTCTTTGCATCATACGCTGGAACAATTTCCTGACATCATACCTCGATGGGTTCATTCATTTGTGGGAGATTCAAACGGCCCACGAGACCTTCCTTGTGGGAACCGTAAGAAATGTGATGCCCTTGGTATTGGGCGCTTTAAGTGTTGTAAATATTCATGCATTGTCAAAGGATCGCCTGCCATTGCTGGCGAGAATGGTGATTGAGAAGACAAGGAGTGCCGCTACAGATGGCCTAGCTGTGGTAAGTAACCTCGTAGAACCAGCAGCGTCTAAGAGATTGACTGATGCAAATGAGCTCATATCATAAAAACCATTTCTTAACTTTTCAGGTGATGCAAGGTCAACAGTTGTTCTGGTACGTTAAAGGATTCCTTCGTCCCGATAAGGACCGCATTTGTCCGAAACCAACTCCAGAGACACATCCCTTGCTAACAAAGAAAATCAACGTTCTCTGCCGTCTACTGATCAACCAGCAAATAAATGAACACAAAAAACGCCAAGAGATGGCGATTAAATCTCAAACTCCAAAAGCTATACCCTCACCTTCACCATCATCTTCATCGAGCCTTTCAAATATTTCACAATCGAATCAGGTTGAGATATCTCCCCGTTTGTATCAGGCCAACCTATCGACAAAATTAAAAGTTCTGCCAATTCAACGCAACATCTCCGATCACGCAGCCACCATACTCGAGCAGATGGTCATACAAGCGTATGGTGTGGTGCAAAGCAACGTGGTATTGCGTACGGTACTGCGAAAGGAAATCTCTGAAATTTGTCAACCAGCCACCTTGACTTTGGATCATCACTGGCTGGTCTTAGACATCAGCACCGATTTCTCGCACATATTCATACCTGAATTGAAGGACCTCTTGACTCTGGATCGCATTCAGAAGGTCATATCATATGCCGTCAACAAGAATCGCATTGTCAAGATGCAATTCAGTCAGAAAGCTTTGTTCAGTGCATATGTAGCGCCGATCTCTCGTAGAAAACTGTATTTCGGACCGTTTCGAAGTTCGAATCATTCCCCGAAGCTGGTCTTATTGCAAAGTGTCGACGGGCAAATGATGTTGCGTGAAGTGTATGAAAAGAAGCACAGCATCGCCGAGAGAGCTGACAAGACTACTGGTTTTTGGTTAATCCAAAAGCGTGGCAAGGTGTTCTTGGATGTTCTAACCGAATCGGTGAACCCGTTGTTCTTGGGATCACAAGATGAAGTTCTGGAAATTTTGGACGATGATGTGACGTTTGTGCCAAATACTGATATAACAGAAATCCAACAGCAGCAGAATGACGAATCGACTTCTCAGAATCTTCAACAAGATTCGGCGGATAATGACGACGACTGTGTCATCATTGAGGATGATCTTTCCGTTTCAAAGGACCGAATACATTACACCATCTCGTACACGGATAGCTCGGCATTGGTCGTCGTTCCAAGTAGTAGTGATGGGAAAGATGATGTGGTTGAGAATGTAAACGATAAGTTTACGGTACTAAAGCCGGTGGTCATGCAAACTGTTGGAACAACACAACAGGATCCTACCGCTTTGAAGATTGCAGAGCAGTTGCCACCGCAACAGGCATCACACTTCAGTATAAACATTGATGATACAGAAAAAGCTTCAGTGTCGCCTGTTACTGTCGTGTCCTTGGATAAAGATATAGTGATTGTGCCCGTATGTGATGTATCGAATGTAACAACAGTGGTTGCTGCGGCTGAAACAAATGAAATGCCACAGCCGCTACGAGTAGCAATGCCCGGCAGGATACCAAAGACACCTGAGCCGATTGTTCCAAAAGGTCTTGCAGCAGGTGGAAACGGAGCAAAGTACGTAACGATTCCAGAAGATACACCAAACAAACCGCCAAACCTTCCTTCATCCGCGATTAAATTAAATAGAAATGTAACCATAAGAAAAATACCAATCGACTCGGGAAACTCAAGCCCATCGATTGCAAGCCAACAGGAGTCATCAACACTTTTACGTAAGTCATTACCAGCCAGCAAAATGATGATCCAGTATAACCCAAAACGTTTGAGCGCTCCCCTAAGTAGACCCACATTGAAGCCTATTGCACTTAAGCCAGGTCCATGGACTACAAATGCCAAAGCTACAACATCGTACCGAACATATCCCGTTCAGAAACAATTGATGGTTTCGAAAGTAATGTCGACCCAGATACGCCCGCAAGCAGTGCAAAAGTCTCAACTTAACTGCCCGCCGCAAACATCCACTCAACAAAAGCCATCGAATATACAGCAACTATCCACCGTTCAGCAAACACAGACTATTCAAACGCCATTTACGAGTCAGCGAGGATCATTCACGCCTGTGCAGGGTGGTCTTATTGTCAGAACGCCAACAGCCATCAACACATCCATTCGCAATCAGCAGCAACGAGATTTAGTACGGCAACCAATAGGGAAACAATCGGCCCATTTGTCATTGTTGAAACCGATAATCCCCAGCGTTCGAATGCGGATGCCAATTGTGCCCGTATTATCTGCAAATATATCAGCCGCTTCACTACAATCTGCGTTTAAAAGCCAAACAAACGCACCAACTCAAGCACAAGACACAGTATTGAAGCACACATTGGTGCCAGTAAGTGCGGCCGGTGTAAAGAGGAAACAACCATACACCACAACACAGCAAGTTCAGTTCATACGGTATATGAAAAATCAAGCAAAGCTCGTTAGCAAACTGAACGAAACTATCGCTCAGCCAATCTGTGAAACTCCGCAAAGCGATCCATTGCAGATTACCGAAGATTCTTCCGAGGGAGCTGTCAGTGATTTGCTTCAGCCGCAGCTCCCCAGCGAAGTTAAAACCGTTCGAATCACTCATCCAACACTGCGTGAGAATTTCGAGATTCAGTCGCCGTCAACGAGTACATCGCAGAGTCCACAAGTAAGCGGATACAAAAGAAATTCACTTGGAAGCATTATAAAACCGACACAATTAGTCCCGAAGACATATGCCGGCCCTGCAGTGACAACCAACGGTCCGGCTACTGTGGTTACACCTCTTACGGAAAATAATCCAACCGAATCGTCGGACTTTAAAGGAATCCCCATTGATTTGCCGCGTATGAAGAAATTTGCAATTATGAGTTCACAGAACACAACTGTCATCACTCCACCAACGACATCTCCGAAATTGACTGATGTACTTATGGACTCATCAACATCCAAACCGGAAGTTGTTCAGAAACCTTCGGGTTCTCCACAAACAACTAAATCGGTTGTGTCAAACGCAACAACAGTGCAGAAATCTGATCATGAGAATGGAGATGTGTCGCCGGTCATAACTAGCAAGAGCATAATGAAACTTATCCCAACTACAGTTCACGATGTTGGAATTACAAAAGTTAAAAGTGAAACCGTGGCCAAGAGCTCAACAGAGTATGGGTATTTCCAGGCCAACATTGAGGGATTGCCGAAATTCGTTGTCAAACGTGTAAACGATGATTTTCTGGTAAAAGTGCCGAATTTCAACGGAATCTTAAAGCTGAACGGATTGCAAACTGTCTACAATTATCTTAATCAGTAAGTTGATTCGGCAATGCGGAGGAATTTGTTACTCTGTCTCTTTGGCTATGTGTTGTAACATGTTGGTTTTGTGTTTCTCTTTCTTCTATCTCTCTTCAGGTATACCACACAAAAATGTGGCAAGACTTCCGAAGATATTGCGAACTTAAAGTGGACGTTTAAAGCGCAAGATCGATCGAGATTGACAAACATCAAGCCTCAGATTCAACCAAAGGTAAGGCGCTGATAAATGAGAACGAATAAGTAATGCCGTCAAATTTGTAGGGTGCATCAGGAAAATTGTATTCACATTAAAACTATAACGATGAGCGTATTTCCGCCCCTATTTATAATCTGAACATGAATTTCGTTGGCTAACGTTTATACTAACTATCAGAGGTACAAGTTACCTAACCTAACCTACAAGTTACAAGTGAGAATTTTCTCATAACATTCAGATGCTTGTTACAACAGTTGAGAATCAAAATATTATTACATCATTCCTATCTATGGTATTTGGCGATTCATCGGGTGACGGGCATAACAGACATCAAGTCTTTTCCGCATTTTTTTGAGTTTTTGAGAACTGTTGGCCTATTATTTATGACTACATCTTTATGAATGAGTGGTAGTCAAAGACAAAGTGTGGAGAATATGCCACATGCTGGAGAAGTTTTTATCCCAACGAAAAAATGAATTCCTGGATTGGTTTTGCTGCTTATGAACGAACACTATCATGCAACAGAAAAAAATGTTTCCGCTCGTAAATGATCTTCCAGTTGTACTGCAAGTTTTTCTAGCAATAGCATCATTTTGTTCACCAAAAGTTAACCACAACTTTTGGGATATTTCTCTTCAACTTCTGGATATGCTTTCAGTCACTCAAATTTTATGGTTTGAACTTTCAAATTACAACCCATAAGCTTATAAACATACGGAAATAATAGAAGTTAAGGGAGGAAATCGGGGATTTTGCTCTCTCTTTTCTTCCATTGGCATAGTTGCCTGCTCACGTGTGTATACAAGATGGGATAATTGTGTGTGTCATTTATTGTCACACGTCTCTCAAAGCGGACGAAAATAATGGTGTTCGAACCAATACAGGATTCATTGCCGTAAAACGAGGGAAGATACTGGCCCTTTGATTTAAAATAATGAAGTATTTGATACATTCTTTTTCATTTGTTAACAGACCTCGTGAATTACGGGCAATTGCACACTGACCAATCGTAAATATTATTCGCTCGGATAAATTCAATAGGCGAATGAAGACTATTTGTGTAAACGGCAACTGAAAATCAGAGCTAAAGGAAAACGTTCACTCTCAATTCTCCTTCTCATAGCGCACACAAACAGTACACACTGTAAACTCAAAGTAGAAAATGACATTGTGTGTGTGAATTGTCAAAAATATCCCAGGGGAAATTTAAAACCTGAAAGTTGGATAACTTCTGGTTTTTAATTTCAGACTGTGAGTTGAAATAGTGAACAAAATCAATTTTCGACTCGCAGGTTAAATAACGAGTTGAGACAAACCTGGGAGTTGATCAACTCCCAATTTTCCGGGAAGTTGAGCAATTGTGAACAAAACGACCCTTAATATGTTATGAAAATTAGTAAGCTTGTGAGTTGAATCTGGCACCACCGAGTAATTGAATACAGTGGACTATACCATAATACCATAATTTGTTCGAGTTAGTTATACTTAGAGAGAGGTTTTTGTTTGGAAAATTGAGGGAAATTTATGTAAAATATGGTGAAAAAGTTTGAGTCAGAGAGGGTTTCGACTTAGGGAGAGTGCTTTTGTTGGCTCCTCAAAAAGAAACAAATTAAAGAACTTTTCTTTTGAGGTGTTTTATTTTCCATTGCCGAAGTACAAGTGATTCACAAACTTCTTCAAGCTAACATCTAACACACGTTGTGCAGAGAAGTAAAACAGAAAGCGAACAGAGAACGAAACAGAGAAATGAAAATAAGATAAGCAGAGCACATCAAGCAAAGTAGATGCAGCCATCGACTGTACTATAGCTGGGGAACGCCATGCATGCGGCTGATAAAATTCGCTCACATCATTGGTTGGAGTGAGTTCTCTTAGTAAGATTTCTTGCGTGGCAGCATGGGATAGCTGATTGACTAGCCAAAACAGCTTGTTTCCCAATGCTGTGGTACTTTTTAAGGACGCATGCTCCCGTTACTGGTTTTTTTGATTTCGGGTACACAAGTTTGTCTCCAAGCGCATACATGTTCCCGCTGTTGGTAGGCAGATGCGTACTCATGAAATTACAGCTTGCAATTTTATATCAAATGAAGAGCCGTGAATGTGCTGTTTTGCCTACTCACTGGGTGGTGTGAATAAAACTTGTTTATGAGTCTTCCCACAGCATCCTCCATTTGGTGTGAATAAAAGTAGATTTCGTAAAGCTTAACGAAAACCCTCTACTCACATATTTTGACACTTGAGTTCATTTCATTTTGGTGCGAATAAAGATTGGATGTATTGAGTGAACACTTAACGAAGTTGAGTATGCATTGGAGGTAACTTAACTTAAGGGATAAACAAGTTTTCGAAAATGGACAATACTTCGCCGAAAGAAGTGAAAATTAACGCGATTTTAAAATTTTTTTTAGAATTTCATCCGTGCCTGCTGGAGAAATGCCAAACACAAGAAATGAAAATTAAAAAGCAAGTTGCGTTGGGGGCTTTTGAAAAAAAAAAACGACGTTAATTTGAAACACTTCGCAAATTAGGATCTTGCAGATTGCTTCACCGCTCCATATTATGAAACTCGAACCTATACAGGGCTCTAATCGCGTAAGACGACAATGGTCTCGCGCTAGCGTTTCGACGATAGTTTCGCTTCATGTAAGCATAAAAAAACGATAACGTCCGAGAGATATCGTTTTGCCTGCTTCGCGTTAACTGAAAACTGTCATTAACTACCGTCTCGACGAATAATTATTGTCGATACCTATTTCAGTATCGGCTCCTATTAAATGAGAACAAATTGTGTATACATATCTTGTTCTACACTTTTGAGACATTTTAGAGTGATAGATCGCATTTGTATTAGTTTTGCTCGCTAACTGAAATGAGATTGTGTTAGTGAAATTTGAGAGAAATTAGAGCACAGATGTCATTTTTACGTAAGAGATATAATTTTCAGAGCACTCAAACTGTAACGATAGGCGAAACGACAGTGAGTGTCTTACACGAAGCAAATCATCGAAGTGAATCAAAAGGACGATAGTTGTTTGAAAAGTTACGCGATGAGCGTCCTGTTCTATATATTCTTTCAGCTTAAATGTGCAATTCACGTATGAATATTCGTTATAGCCTTTGTGTGAAATTTTAAACATTTTGCCCTAAACTTATTTCTGTATTTTTCTTATAAGCTTATTTCTTGTATGAAATGACAAATAAAATTGTACACGTAGTCGTATATAGTTTTATGCTACTTGCCATCAAATTTCGTTTCTTATATGCGACTTTCTTGTATCCTTTATTTAGTGTACCCACAAGTTAATGCGTGATAATAATTTCGATTGCCAGTCCCGCCCCTGGCTCTTTTCTGTAAACGAACCAACTTAACATTTCTTCTCATTGATTGTGAACCAAATGAGACGCAATTTATGTACATGTTTTGTTATTTTTATTTTTACTTACAGCCATCGCTGAATAACAAGGTATCACCATCAACACAGCCTCAGCCTCAGTCCACATCACCTACAAAGGCGGCGATTAACAATTCTAAAATGAAACAAACTGACTCAAGTCCAGTAGTTCTTGTCGATGATGAATAAGCATAAATGTGAATGAAAAAGTTTAATTTTCAGTTAGTTTTAATTTTTAATTCTGATTCATTATTATATTCTTTATTTTACGACCTGTTGCCTATTGATTTGAATTTTCAATTTAAGTTTTTATTATAAGTTTATGTAAGATATTTCTTATTCGAGTTGAGATGCATACACAACTAATTTAATATTTATGTTGTTCTATTCCTATCAAATAGGATCCAGTAGTCTAGGGCTTATATTGTAGAAGAATTAATCATACACGTAAACTAATTTTAAGATGTAAATAATAAGTTTAGTTGCTAGCTATAACTACTCCAACTGTACATGAGTTTGTTGTTAAACAACTAAAAATACGAAAGATTAATCAAACCACCAGCCTGCCATAATTCGAGACATGTGCCTTGACAAGGCGTTTGTCCTTCGGAATGAACCGCGTTGAACGACGAAAACGTCGCCTTAGGAATTCCAGCAAGAATTGGATAGTTAAGTACTTACCTGACTGATATCTTTCGAATATGTGTCTGTACTTGTCTTCTCGATATTGAATATGTATTAATGCAAGAAAAATGATTGAATGAACATCCTTTAATTATACCGTTTATCGTGAAATCAATTTGCATTGAGAATGATCACTTTAGAATAAATTCGGTAACTTGTTTGCTCCACCGGAATAAATTATAGAGAACAACTGTTTGTTCGTACGGATGTATATTAATTAATAATCATAAGTAAAAATATGTTTGTTTACTCAGATTTGAGTATTCATGTCTTCATATACGTTTTTTTTTCTATAAGATAAATAAGTTATTAGAAAGGAGATGGATAAAACGGATTCAGCGGCATATTATGGTAGCTTCACATCGCAGAGGACAAGGTAAGAGCATAAGTGTAACGAATTCCACTACTTTCACTCCGCAAATAGCATTTCAAATAACCTTATCACAGAGATCAAACGCAGAATCGCTCACGTCAGTCGCTGTCTTTGGACAACGGAGGTAATTGATAGTAATGGGTTTAACGGAGATGTCCAACATCAAAATCAGAAGAGCAATTCGTGCTCTTTTTTTTCTGTGGGGAAACTATGCCAAGACGTGCGTCATTTCAACGTTGACTGCCAAAGAGTCAATATCAAGTAGCAACAGCCAAACACCTAAACCGACTTAAACCGAGTAACATTGATTTCAAACCGAATTGGCAAAACCGGTGAAACGAACCGAATACATAAGAAAAACTGTAGACGGTTCAACCCGAACCGAAACCAACTCGAAATCGAATTAGACAAAACAAATTGATTTGCCACCACAGCATTTCTGATACGTTTCGCGTATTGTGTCCTATGTATGCCTTGCGACTTGCGAGTAGAAAAAAATACGAAGCGAGAAAAATTGAAACAATTTGCACACACACAGCCGGTATTGCCTTGTCTACCCCGTGCGGCTATCGCTTCCCTTGCCAACACAATCGTCTTAGGATACACATAGAACACCGAAACCAAATAGAAAGTCCAAAATATAATGGGATAATACAACTCGACTTGCCGCATACCATAATCCATATTTTTTGCTTTCGGTGCATCATCAAACCGAGTATGTCAACCCGGGTTACAACTCGATCTGTTTCTATTTTAACCCGGGTTAACGCGGTTTGCAAAAATTTCGGGTTGGCACCCGAACTACTTACCGCACAGAAAAACAATAATAGCTTTATTACGTCTAGAGTGTGAAATGTTGTTACCCTTGGGGAAAGGGGTGAGACGATTTATAATTGAGTATACAAAATCTACAGCAAGCTGTCTGGCACAGAATATGAATTGGGCAGACAGATGATGTACGTTCCTATTGCAATAAAATATGATTACACTCACCCCTATCTCGAATCGAAAATGTGATATAAACTCCGAAAAATCTATAGAAGAATTCATTTGTAGTAGAATCGTAGTGAAAAATATGATACGAAGTTCGTGAAAATTGGTATCGGTGATAGTAGGTGATGGTGATAGGTGAGGATCGATTCGTAGCTTTGCTACGAATGGTTGATTACATTCGGTCGTACACAGAAAGAAATAGAGTCCAACATATTGAGACTTTGACCCGATTGCATAGCCTGGCAGCGATTACTTTAATCGCAAAGACAGGCCGTCCGGAGATGATGTGGAAAAACGGCTGAATATCAACCACTATGGGTAGAACAATTTTTAGGAGAAAATATCGTTGTCGGGCTACGCATTCCAAAGTCTCGGATTTGATTAATATACGTAAGAACACGTCACCAAAAATGCGCAGAAGTCATCTATAGGTCTAACATGGCCGGTTTGGTAGCCCGGAGATGAAGTGGAAATTGCACACCTACGACAGAGACCGAACGTTTTCAGTGACATGACGCGAATTAAATAAGAATTGAAATAATTACGAATTCCAAATTTGGACTTGTGTCGGTTTGAAAACGAAAAAATAAAAATTCGTCAATTTTTCAGGCCTACTATGTTTTTCACTTAACGCCTAAGATGACTAGGTCGTGTAGAGCGCATGGACAATTGTACTACAGTCCAAAGAGTCTTCGACTCCGAAACAGTTGGACAACGAAACGTCATCGAACATTCGAACTCTGGATTTGAGGTTATTAAAGTTGTTATCTCTACACTGAAGATAAGGAACGATCTGGCCAGACGGAAAAATTCGAAGACGAGGATTTGAAAACATCCTTCACTCAGTGCTCACACGAGAATCGCTTCCTGATTTTCACATCATTCGATGCTCTTTCCGGAATACAAGAGTCCGCCTCAACTGAAGGCATCACAAATTGGATAGTTCCGACGTTGGAAAAGTCTTAGAAATTGAATAGGAAAACAAAATCAACCACACGTTTTCATCGACAACTACTTCACCTTAAAAATGTTAAGTCCTCAAATACATCAATAAACGGAAGCAATAAAACCAACAAACAAATTACACGGCAGACGCCTTATCGAATGGAAATTGAAAATAAATTCCGATTAGAATCTGGACTTGTCAATCTACGTGCGAAATTTTTGTCAAAACAAAAATAAGTCTGCAGAAAATTCGCAGCGCTGCAACTTCTATCTGCATATTTGTCTCGGAGTCTGAATATTTGAAGAGTCAACAACGCGGTCTTGAGAACATCGTATATCAAATTTAAAAAGTAATGATATACTGTATTATTGAGTACTTGAAGGACCGACTGTAATGCGCTTGAGCGAGTGCCAAACGCGTATGAATGAGTGAGCGAATACACCAATCTCTATAAGCCAAATTGTATTGGAGTCCGAAAATTTACGAATTTGGCAGGTAGCACATACCCACACTAGCATGAGATTGTGAGCACTGATCCGCACCGCCCAAATGCTAAAGAAAGAGAAAATATGATAAATGGGAAAATCAGCTGATATAATTATATTTCGTGTAGACATACACATATTTAAACGAACTAAAAACACGAGCGACGAAACTGCGACGCCTGTGGAGAAGACGACGATACTGCAGAGCACTTGCTCTGTCACTGTCCGGGCTTTCTTCGCATCGGTGCTGATGTGGTGAGGGCTGATTTAGGCTCATAGAAGAGCCTGCTTGTCTTCCTTCATGAGAACAAGAAGTTAAGGCTGCTGACAGGTAGTACAAGGGGCCAGTTTCTGAGTCTGACTGCTCGAGTGTAATATTTAATACCTCTGAAAAAAAAAACAAGCTGAAAACATGAGAAAATGAAATTGAAAAAATAAAGCGAACACGGGAAGAATTTCATGCATTGCTGCCCCACATCACAACCACAATTTGACTTACCATCCGTATTATTTTTTCGGAATAACTATGCCGTTTCACTTCATAAATTGCCCGCCAAAAAATCAACATCATGAAGAAGTGGGCAACCAACGTATCCGCCTATGGACAAAAAATAGCAACATCAACCAACGAAAAGAGAAAACACTAAAAAGAGTGCCAAAAATGCCATTCACTCACACTTCTACTTTTACTTTCGGTACTTAGCACTCCATTCAAACAGAATCTTGGACATATAGAAAAACTGTAAATCACTTGTCCAACTTTTGAACAAATCATGATGCCATGTGGCAAAATCGAGATTCTCTGACACAATCACCCTGATTCCCTATAACAAGAGAGAACGCAATCGGTATTCGGTATGTCGTACTTTGTCGTGCACAAACGTCAGCTATCGTTTTCAGTCGACGACAGCAAAGCGACAATAGTCAGAACTTGGAGAAAATTGCTGCCCATATTACAGTACACAACTTTAGCTGTAGTTTGGTCGTGAGTGAGAAATCGGTATTATCGATTACAACCTCGAGACAACCAGTTGCCCTTCAGTTGTCAAATCAAGACAACTGCTTATCTTCAGTTGTGTGTTGTCATTTGTTTACGGTATTTTGAGACAACTGAGTAGTGGTTGTCTCAACTGTCAAAACGAGAAATTAACTATTATAGGCAACTACTACCTCCTTTCCTTTTTAAAATTTTTGACAACTGTCATTTTATACCGTCTTCTTATCAAATTGAGCAATTAGACAGGACACGGCATTTTTTGGTCAATTTGGTTTGAGAAACCGATATAAAAAGCAGCAAAAATTTGAAGCGGCAAGAGAGGTAGAAGTCGAGCATCTCTGTAATACTTCATTTCTGGCTCTCATTTGCGAACCAAGGTACATGTGCATTCGTTCGATTTTGTAAGAGTAATTTTGAAGCACGTGGAAGCGCGTGCTCTTGCAGTTTTAAATGTTAATGAGGAGAATGAAGAAAAAGAGAACAATTTGAATGTGAATTTAACCGTTCCCGAATTCTATACTACAGCAAGAATTTGAGGCCAATACCCATTCACGTCCGTCGTTCATGATAGCCGTCGCTGTCCGCTCCAGCCAGAAAAAAATTTTTTTTTCTCTCATAAAGAGTATTCCAAAATTTACGCAAGTTCCGAAATAAATAAATAATACAGTTTTTAATTGTTAGATTTTTTTTTTGTTGAATCATAAAGTAGGATAGGTTTATATATGAAATTACATTTTGGATAAATGACCTCCACTGTTTTGGTGGCACGTTTGTACATACTTTTGCCGAAATTTTGCATGACCACTCTGCATAACTGTGGCTAAATTTTGTTGATGCAGCGTTTAAATTTCCTCATGTAATGCACAGTGGTTGTGGACTTGTTGACATAAAAAATATGAAAATCGAATAGTGTTAAATCACAGAATTTAATCTTATTTCGAAGAGAGAAACTGAATTGTTTCCCGTGCTGTAATGCATGAGATGCCGTCCTGTTAAAGTCACATATCCACATAACATCCATATTATCCAAGACCAGTAACAGTTGCTGCTAACAGTTAATACACTATTCCGACCAGTGGTTCAATAATACTCATATCACAGTAGCGCGGTCCCGTGGTCAGCTCTCACATTTTAAGTAGGATACACTTTATTCCTTGGATATAATACATAATAGAGCGGTCGCTGACTTCTAGGATGTGCTGCATCTACTCACGTTTCGATAGCTGTGAAAAATTACTTTTTATTTACTCGTGACCGGCCGACTGATTGATTAATTTTGTATCGATTTTATTAATAGTAATTGCAGTTTTTTTTTAAATGCATTTCAGGACATTTGACTTGTGAAACAAACTCGAGGGCGTTATAATGTGATATTCTCGTGATCTCAATAAACTGAGCGAAGAACGAAACGCGCTGTTATGAATTGGGGTTAGGCCATTCTAGAATTTTCGAAAAAATTATTTTTTTTTAAATTCTCCCCTAAGAGCTCAAAAATGATGTTCCAAAAGACTAGTGGCAATTTTTTTTCTTTTGGTAAAAAATGAATATTAAGTAGAATCTCCATCTCCTCCAAGAGCCATAATCTTCCAAAAGTCCGTACAATTGCTGGCATACGCGGACGGCGACGTTGATGAGCTTGGTCGAACACGGCGAGACGTCAATGAATCGTTTGTTGGGATTGAAACGTAGGCGGCAAAAATGGGTTTAGCGGTGAACGAGGCAAAACTAAGTATATGCTGTCATCAAGAAAGAATGCAGAACATTGAGAACTCGGCCAGAACCTCACCAGCAGCTATTCTAGGTAGTGAAGGACTTTGTCTACCTCGGTTCCCGAGTAAGCACTACGAACAACATCAGTACCGAGATTAAACTCTTGTCAATCGCTGTTTCTTTGGGCTCAAGAGGCAATTGAGTAGTAGAGCCCTCTCGAAACGGCTTGAGCATCCCTGTCCTGATCTATTGCGCAAAAACATGGACAATTTCTAGAACGGATGAACAAGCTCTTTATCTTTTCAAGAGAAAAGAGTCTGCGTGAATCTTTGGTCCTGCCAGGGATTCAACGACGAAATTTACGGTGACATGAGTCTAGCCAAGAGTTTACGGGTCCAACGCCTAAGATGGCTAGGCCATGGAGAAGATTGCCCAAGCTAGAAGAGCCTTCGACTCTTCACCAGTGGGGCAACGAAATAGAGGACTCAACCAACTTGGCGTGCGCAATTGGAGGCAGCTGACTTAAGATCGTGCCACCTGGAGAGGCTTGTTGGTTGAGGCCCGGGTCCATCCCGGACTGTAGTGCCATCAGAAGAAAAAGAAGAATCACGAACGGTTCTATATAACTTGCAACGGTTCTATAAGGTAGTTACATAGAATATATAAAGATATTTTGAAAGCTGAACGGATTTGTAAGACAACTTTTTTCCGCGCGACAGTTTATCATAGAACAGATTTAAACAAAGTTTAAAAAAACGTCTGTTTTTATACCTTATAATTGTCTGAGTTATTTTTCCGGCAGTGGACCCTGAAAAAACGGAGACGTCATCGGAAGAAATGCTGCACTGCAGCCATTATAGAAATATACTCTTTATTGGAATCTCGATACATTTTCAATTCAATATTTGTAGTAGTAGGTCTGTAAGAAAAAACCTAATAGAGCCTATTTAGTGTGACCTAACCCCTTAACTTCTGCGGATGTTTTTTTTTTAGACTCTAGAGTGGCTTAACCACTAACCCTCCGTCGAACACTTATTTTTAAATCTTTGTGCATTGTGCCTGGTCAGACCCCTATCAATTTACTTGCATTTGTATGGAGATATGTGCCACTTAGAACCAATTTTTATAAGATGCGGTATGTTTGATGAATTTCTTACAACACTGACAATTTTTGCATATTATTGTGTGATGCCCCAGCGGCCAAAAGTATTCCAAAAAATGCATCCTTAAATCATTCCACTTTCTTGGTCTGGAATCTGTATTTTGTTCATTCCATTTTCCATTCGCTTTTGATAACGAAAGTAATATTATACTAATTGCGTTAAAAGTAAGTACATTTGCCAAAAAGCATGATATACCATTTACATAGGAAATGTAATGAGGTCCAGCCAGGCGCCGTCCGAAGGTGTCTTCGTCGAAGAGGGAAACTTCTAGGAATTGTTCAGATTGAAGTTATTTATTATATTTTAGTAAATTACTTGGAATTTCAAGTCGATAGCTTCATTAGAAATATCAATAAATAACGCTTAAAAGTGAAATGTGCCTGGCCAGACTCGAGTGTTGACACGTTGTATCGTGTGACTCTCCATTTTTACTAACCCCATACTCTCAGCTGTCATTTTTTTTTCTCATTGTTGCCAATAATTTGCTGCGCAAATGGTGGCATATTCAAATCGTTTGTTACTCTGGGACACCCCAGAGTACATCACATGAATTGCTCTAAATCCCAAACTCGTTGGATGCAATTTTTTGCTTTACAGAATTCAAAGAAAATAAAAATAACTCCTGTCCACTTTGTATTTTGGGTCAGTGCGAAGTTCTTTCTGGGAACGATGTTGGAGTAAAAGACAAATAACTCGTTGCATACATTTCATTAATTATTTATTTAGCAAAAAATGGGTTTTGGTTCGCTATGACATTTCAAAACGTACTTTGTCGGATTCGGATTTCGAAAATGACATGACTAGGAGCATGAAAATGGCGGAAATGAAAAATCAGAATGAATTATTCTCGACATTTCCTTTCTTGGCTCATTGGCACGGTTTTTAGAGTTCACCAAAGCTCTCGATCTGCATCTTTCGAAATCTGCGTTGACCTTGTGCATAGGTTCAGATACTTTAATACTTTTAAGAGCAGTATAATTTTAACTTTTTCTCTGCACTTTCAACCGTCCAGCTCTGATATTTATTGCCTGCTGTCATACAATCTATCTTTATCTTACTGTATACTTATTATCTGTATACCTTGAGCATTTTTGGCGCTACACTGTTCTTCTACAAATGAACGGAGATACAAACATACATGTATACATGCACATATGTCTGTACGCAGCCAAAATCATATCCGTTCATAAAATCCTCCTGGCGTCAAATGTGAAGCCTTAATTCATAGCAGAGATAACCTATATTCATCCATTATCTCTGATTCATAGTTATTTATGCAAAACGATCACCCAAATCATAATAAAGACAATTTGTTGTGTCTTTGCAACCAGAATGGATGGTTGGCTGAAGACTTGATTTACGACACAGCCATTTCCCGCAAACATAAAATGCGCTTGATACTTCTCTCCGCCATAGTTCGTATCAAATTATGAGAATTCCCGTCCCAAAGTAGAAAGCGTTTCACAAAATCATTTGTTTTTCAACTTTAGCCTGAGATGAGTATTAATATACTTTCATCCTTACATTTCCATTTGATCAGCACAAAAAACGGAAGGTACAAAATTAAAAAAAATAGTGGGACCAAATATATAAGAGTGGAAACTTCCATATGCCTACGTACATAATGAAAACAAAACGACAACATTCCGAGGTGTTTCCTTTTCTCATATTGTTCCTCGAACCTACCCCAATTCCATACACATGACATGTATTTTTTCCCACTGTTCTCCTTCTCAATGAGTTCTCGCACCGTGCGGGCACCTCATTGTGACACATCATAGAACGTCAACAAACTTCAGCTGATTTGTTCAAGTTTCAATAGGCACATTTCTTCGTGTTTAGTGTATGCAAACTTGAATCAGCAGATAATTTGCGTTTTATTAGCATTTAATTCAATGCGAAAATACTTGCATAATTAACATCTTTCACAATCTATCACGTACACATTTGGTTTCAGTGTGAAATTCAGAAATCTAACACGACGATACCGACTCGCTCTCTGATTTGAGCTGCATCTGTGAAGTGTTTGTTATAAAAACGAATCGCAAAGGGTTGCTAATCGTTCCTGTTATAGTGCTAGCCATATTAGTAAAACAACATTTTCAATTAGACTTAGACCAAGGGGTAAAACTGTACCGTTCGCCATCAATTCGTTCAGTATTCACGCGAATCATAGAGAGAATGGTTGGTCCAGATACTAGCAAGTACTTACGGTGGCAGGATATCCCGAAACTCAATCAACAGCATTGTAAAATGAAGGAACCCAAACGTGTTGAAAGAATCATCAATGAGTTGATTCAAGGAGGAGTGGATAAATTACAAGTGGTGTCGGATTTTGATTATACAATAACCAAGCAGAGGACCGAGGACGGAAAGCAGGTGTTGACAAGTTTTGGAATACTAAACGCCTGCAAATCGCTGCCGTCTTCATTTATTGAGGAATCCCACAAACTATACATGAAGTATCGTCCAATTGAAATTGATCCTCGAATGCCAGTCGAAGAGAAGGTCAAGTACATGATTGAATGGTGGAGTAAAACTGGCAGTTTATTGGTGTAAGTAGATGATCAGATTTGTTTATATAATGTACATATTAAGAATTCCGCATTCCATTTGACGCGTTTGTTGGTACTCGCATTTTGAATTGTTGATGGTTAAAAAATTGGAGCCACAGTGAGTAACTGTCTAGTTGATAGTGACCGCAATTTCGATAGAACCTTAAAATGTCATATGACAGATGAGAACTAGTTCTTGAATTAATTCGTGACACAGTCTCTTAATAATTTACGTAACTGAAGTGTGATTTGAAATAAGATTGTGGGCAATTATTATATAGATGTTTGCATTAGGCATTATAGCTGCTTATGACAGATATGACGGATATAGAAATTCGCTGTCATCTAATGTTTGATTTTGAAAAGATAAGACAGACATTAAATAAAATAATCGATTACACGATTTTGAAGGGAGTAAAGATAAGCCTCTGACAGTTGAGTCAAATCTTCAGTATCAAAACTATTGAAAGCATGATGCTAATTTTAAATAGGAATTGAGGAGAGCAAGATCATTAATTTAATTTTTACTTATTGATTCTCATAATCGGATAAGTGGATAAAGAGATTCCATTCCAAAGAGATTTCGCATGGGATTCTTATAGTTTTGGGTACTCTGGTTAATCTGGTTAGAGTCTTATTATTATTTACTTACCAGGCCTATGCTGCTACCTATGCTGCATATTTATGTGGCTTATGAATTAATGGTGTGTATCGATCCGAAAGATCAAAACTGAATAGTTTTCTCGAAAACTTGCCTTGGTCTATAGTCGATTCGCCGGCTAATAATACACATTTTTGTGGGTAGGCATATGGAGCTGATTCCTGATTCTCTATAACTCATGCTCTTGATAGCTGTTGCTACCATCCCAATTCCGAAGAACTTAGTTAAATTTTCGAAAGCCTGTGCCTGATCTTTGGTTTCTTTTAATAAAACTTCCGTACATTTCTGATTGACCTTAGACTCCTCGATATTCTCGATCTGGAGACGCTCCTCCTGCGCTAGTTTGGCGTTGCAAATAAATCTCATATTCGACATCATACTGCTATTTCTTTCGGTGCTGGTAGCTGCAATAAAGTTATTTCGGTAACTTTTTTGATGGCTCTCTGACAATCTCCGGTGTCTTCAGGAGTCCAATGTACACCTTTGATGGTTGGTGGAGCTTTCGACATGGGGCAGTCGAAGTCTGACTTATGCTGCTGAGAGGAAATGGTCAGATTTAAGAATTAAGACATTTTTATACGAACATGCACAATCATGCCTTGAGTCAATGACGACAGGGTCGCTTTGGCTGGCGGTTCAATCAACCGGAAAGCCGGTTCAGTCAGGCGACTTTATTTGTTTGCGCCTCGAGGAGGCTATGCTTTCCGATCACTCCTCCAAAGATGTTCTTACCGACTTTGGGGCTGAAGTCTCAGAGTACTATTAAAACAGTGTACTACGGACAGACGGAGTTAGCACCGCCCAAGTGGACATCATATTCGTCTGTGATAGTCTTCTTGACCAATAAATTCATCTATTTTGGCCACTTCAACTCGCATAAGTCCTGTACTTTCTTTCGTATATACAAATTGAATAGGCCTGAAATATAGCGGTACTATACTCCACCAACTTGTGGGTTAGGTTAGGTTAGCTACGTGCCGATTCTGGAGAGCTGGGCAGTGGTAGTATCTTCCTCAACGTCCCAGCTTCGACAGAGATCGCTAGATTCCGCATTCCATTTCCGAAGCATTGTTGTGATGGAGCAGGTCCTGTGATTACTCCGAGCACACGGATCAAGTTTCGGTCCAATGCTATAAGCTTCTTTGTTTTGCCGTTGTTAAGCTCTGGTCACGTTGATCTTGTCGTGCAAAGGAAATTTTCCAAACATTAAGGAAGTGTTTACACTGAGTTTACCCGAGAATTAAGGTGTCCCGGCGAGACAGTTGAATTAATGCCTGAAAACCAGGAAGCCCCGACGAAACCGGAACGTCTGGCAACGCTAATCCCATTCCAAATAGGAAGCGATGAAACAATAGTCTTTGTTTGAGTAGTTAGTTAAGTTTAGACATTTAGAAACGCCATTAAATCCAAGCAACTGTATTGTCATAAATAAATGGTGACATGCTCACTATCATAAGAGTGTTTCCACTGTTTTAGGCAGCCTCAATGCAAATGCACAGACGAAATAAAAAAATTTATTTATAACAATTGCACTTACATAAATATATTTCATTTGCAGCGGTTTTCCATTAAAACAATCTGAGATTGATGACATAGCCTCCGATTGCAAGGATCATTTGAGAGATCATACACATGAGCTGTTCGAAACTCTGAATCGCTTGAATATACCAGTGCTGGTGTTCTCAGCTGGCTTGGGCAATTCTGTGGAATCTGTTTTGAAGCAGTCTAAGATCATGTTCCCAAATGTCAAAGTGATTTCTAACTTTCTTCAGTACAAAGGTGACCTATTGAATGGATTCCAAGAGCCAATGATACACACTTACAATAAAAATGAAACCGCTCTGGAAGGCAGCGAATACTATGACTTGGTCCATAGCAGGGATCACATTATTGTGATGGGTGATTCAATTGGTGATGCAGGCATGGCTGATGGTGTTCCCAGTTCATCGCACATAATCAAAATTGGTTTTCTCTTTGATCATGTATGTTGAAAATTATATTCCCTTTGATTGAGTGGCACTTACGTGCTCCTTTGTTTTTTTCTAGGTGGAAGAAAATCTCCAGAAGTATATGGATGCATTTGACATCGTCCTGGTAGATGACCAAACAATGGATGTGCCGAGGGCCCTTTTAGATATTATTGAGAATAATTAATTTATTGTTGTTGAACTTTGTTTTTTTATTGACTTACATTTTATAAGAAGCACGTTACGTTGCACAATAAGGACAAACTGCTAATTGCAACCAATGTAACTTTTACTTGTATTTTTATTGTTGATTAATGTACAAAAAAAAAATAACAACTTGACAAAATTTTAAATAGTTTGGTTTATTTTCAATTTGTAATTAAGACACTTCGTTCATTATGGTTTTGGATTGAAGTATTCAGGCGACAATTTCCATGTTGCATTAGAGCGAGACCTTCAATATCTTAAAAATGTGGCATCAGATCCTTCATTCCTCACAGAGCAAACTGTATCAAGCCCAAAGCAAATGCGTCGCCTGACTCGAAATGCAAGAGGCTATCAGGATGAAAATTGTCCAGAAGGAATGCTTGACCGCAGAAGCACCGTTTCCGATATATGGGCGATTTTTCTTTCAGGTAACGTTTGGCGTCATTTTTCCCTACCTTCTACTTGTCACAGCGGCATGTTTTAGGGCTTTTTTCGTTCTATATCTCTATAAGAATACGAACGCCGAAAATCTCAAGCCCTCGTTTGGTAGGTTGGTCACCTTTTTCGCTCGGATGGATGGTAGCGGCAACATTTTGGCAGGTAATGATGCGTCATTGAACCCTCAATCGATGTCTAGAAGGATGGTCAGTCAAGTCCAAGAAGTCACTATTGCCGATACATTTTCTATACTTCTACTGGTCGCCATGGTAGGATACCCGCCCCTCAACTCATCTCAACTGTTCACAATTCTCCTGGTTTAAATTATGAGAGAACTCTGCGTGCAAAGAGGCGTGCAATAACTTGGAGTCTCACTTAGATTACGCAGAATGTATCTGTCTACTCTCACACAAGATCAGCGGCATCCAAGCTAAATTAAAACACCTCGCAAGATCAGAACATAGCGATGAGTGCGAAAAAGCGGTGCGAGTGTAAACCGCCACCGCAATTGCTGCGATAGCCTTGCATGTTTTTATGCATACGTTTTCTACCTACCGTATAAAGAGCGATTACTTAATTGCGGATGCAAGGCAGCTTTGTCTTCATGTCTGGAAGCAGCGTGCCCAGGACCGTCAACAATGGAAAGCAGATATCGCTCAGGCTCGGAACCTGCATGGGTCGCCAGCCTGGTAAGTAAGTAAGTAAGCTTTCTACCTATCTACCTATCGCTTATGGATAACAAAAATACCGCAACTACGCTCATTTGTTTTTGTCGTGACTCAAAGACAAACGATTTTTGAAATTTTCTTTTATTATTATTTTTTTTTATTTATAGATAAATAACTATACAAAATAAATATGATGAATTTCTAATTAAGAAGGTAGATGGGTTATCTACGAGATTGATCATATATAGCATATATATATATACGACGCCCAACCACAGTTGAACGGGCTATGTGGAAGATGAGCGGTACCGCATTTATATTTTGTAACAGTCCGTTCTTGTCTAAAAGGCATTCTGGAGGGACGAAGTCGTTGTGGCGTACCCTTTCGTGGTATTGTGAATTGGGGTTGTAAGCCCCCGAGCTTACGTTATTGACCGAGTTCATCGCTCTGGCAGTATGACCTCGGATCAGCTTGAGCAGGAAATTGTCCACTCTTATCAGGTTTGCCGTGTTGTATAAGACCTCGTTGGAATAGAATTTTATGTACTGGGACTCTGGAGTTCTATAAAGGCGCAGGCAAGCCTTCCATTTAGCTTGCACTCACGTTGAACCACACGGGACACACATAGGTGAGCATTGGCCGGGTGAGGGCCATGTAGCAGATAACCTTGACCCTCGCATCGAATTGGCTGTTGTAAAACAGTCTCTTTGTAAGGGCAGAAGCGCCTCGGGCCCTGGCCAGATTAGCATCTACATGTTTGTTAAAATATATATACTGATCTAGCCAGATCCCCAGGTACCTGACTACAGCCCTTTGCGCCAGTGATTGCTCGTGTCGCCCAACGATTGAGGACCAATTCTTTTTCGCATCCGCCGAGGCCTTTTACAACGTTGTCCTCAACAGAATGGTTTCCGACTTCTCGAAGTTTCAACTTCCAGTCATCGCAACTAATCATGAATGAGTAACGAGGCAGTTGAAGTATATTCTAAATTATGAATGAGAGAAATGCAGAAGCTCTTAAAATACAACTGGTGGATATACAAATAATGCAGTCCTATGTCAAAAAATCAAAATAAAAATCAATGCTCTGAATAGTTTGTTTTTTTTTTTAAACCGAAATGCGAGTAAAATAACGTTTAATTTTATAAATGGAAGGTACAACGAAACACAATGAAGAACTGCATAGTTGCAATTTATTAAAAATGATTTCAAAGTCCTTTAAGATTTCAACTAGAAGTGTTGAAATATTTGTATGCAGTAGCCGTTGGCTTGCTTCGTTTCCGGTTAGTACTTCATTGATATCGGACCAATTATGTACAATGGATTTGAACATTGTGTAATTTGAATTCCATCATGTGAGACTATGTTTCTCCAGAGAAGTTTGTAACTTATGCCGCAAAGTATTTCACTATTTTTTTTTTTTTTTTGCACGACTCTATTATTTCTGTTGTTTCGTCGAACGGCTTATGTAAGTACTGGCCTTATTTTGTATTGCTATAGTATTGGGAATGAATCCGAAAATCGGAAATTGGTATTTTGTATGTCTATAGCAACCGCACACAATCCGCATTCGGAAATCAAAAGTTATGCCAACTCGTTTATGCAAACTTGGTATTTTGTGTTCCAAAAGTGGATGTCCGGATTGTTGTTACCGGATTGGTTGTTTAAAAATTATTTTGATGGCCGTAATTAATATTTTCACCGAAGAGAGAAAAGAAATTGAGAGATTAATAATAAATTTGTGCAGCTGAGCGTCGGTGAAACATGTGAGTATATTTTCTTTGTATAATATCTGCCGTTATTTATTCAAATATTCATTTCAAAGGCAAGCTAAAAAGTCACATGCCAAGGCTGAACAGTTGAACAGATGCAGAAATCAACTAATAATAGTCGGTCTAATATAAGATCATCTCTGTTTGAAAATGGAAATATATGTATGTGCAAGGATGATGGTCCGAATTCTTCCATATGCAGATGCTAGGCAGAAATTGAACCATCTTTAGACTAAGCTGATGAGGAATTAAGTTTAAAAGCCCCACCGACGCGGATACGAAATACATCATCATTTGGAATATGCCCCACGTAACCATATAAGATCTAGGAAGATACTAGCGGAGTGGAAAACTTGAACATAGCAACGTTGCCAGTTATAGACAATGTACAACCATCCTGTTCTGAACAAACTTTCAATACCCACAATCGGGAAACAACAATTAAATATGCTTTTTGGATAGATAGGGACAACCAAATCCAATTTCAAAAGGAAGTTCAGGATGAACAAGTCCTGAAATTGAATTAAAATCTAAATGTTATTAAATCAACATATATGAATTCATTGTAAAAATATTTTATTTTTTCTTCGAAATAATATTTTTTATTTGTTAAATGTGTTAACATGTTAAGGAAATAAATTGAACTGAATCGATTTGCAACTGACTCAGTTTCTGTTTATTTTATTTTGACAGCTCAATTCTTGGAAATTACTCGTAACAGGTTGGCAGCATTTAAACCCAATCCGAAAGTGATACGAAATACAAATTGATTGTGGTATAGGATTTCATTTCCGAATCCGAAAGTGATATAAAATAAGGCCATAGTTCAAGCGTGTATTGTGTTCCAAAGCTTTTAAAATATTTGTTCCTCTGTCTGTTATAAATTTTATTGCTTCGATAATCCTCGAATATCAAATTCACTAAACAGTGACTTCAAATTTCTTAAAATATTATCACTGGTTGACCTTTCAAAATCCATTGATTTCATTGCCAAAATGTTATCAAATAATTTAAAATCTTTCTGCTTCACATAATTGTCATTCACAACTTCTGAATAGTTCCTTTTTTTCTATTTAATGATTTCTGAATTTTACGTGAAATTGTTTTTGGTTCAGGCAGTAAATCATGTACGTCTACGTTTGCTCCATAGGTTGCACCTATCTTAATAAAGAACTTCACCAAATTTACGAAGCCCGAACCAGTGACAGCCGAAAATGGCATACAGTCTTCAATAATCCAATCTGTACATTTGTCAATGGCTTTCTTTTTGTCTTCTGCTGCAACTGTTTTTAACTCTCTAAGGGCTTGGCAACACTTATGCCGATTCAGATTTGATGTTTGATGTCCGGAGTATTTAAGTACTTTGCGGCATGTTCGGCAGCATACCAATCCTTCCACTATGGTTTCGTCTTCGTTCAAGATTTCAGATAGTATTTTCCAAATGAAACTTCTGCCCTTGCGTTGTTGTGACAAGGTGTAAACACCATCAGCAATTTTCTCAGCAACCACAGCTGGATGATTCGACATTATACCAACACTATTGATAATATTTTCCCTTAATAAAATTTTAGTTTTTCTCTGACGTCTATTCGCATCAAGCGCACAACACTAAATCATTACAGCCCACAGGCATACCCACTGCTTTCCTCCACATTCATCATTTTTATTGTGATTGAGCGTAGTTGCGGTGTACACCGCATACACCATACATATTCTTAACCCATCACACATACCACCGCTTCGGCATGTCAATATAAACATGCGATAGTGCAGGATACACAGGCTCAAGTACTCGAGGTTATAAGAGAAACACACATACCCAGTCGAATTCATTGTAGAACGTATGGTAAAAACACAACTATCGCTTGTGTTACGGTGCCGGTACACACAAGCACCGCTTTTTTGTTTTCTTTGTACGATTCTTTTTGCCTAACCAGCGATCTTCAGCAATACACCGCACTTATTAGTTCAACACATGTAGATTGGTTTTTCTATCACTCGAAAATATTCATCGCCATCGCATTGATCGCAAACACAGATGGTGCTGCGTTCATACCAAACGAAGCACAATGTGATGTTTGATCATCACATTCCTCAGATCATAGCGATGAGTGAGAAAAAGCGGTTAAACCGCCACCGCAATTGCTGCGATAGTCTTGCATAAGTATTTATGCATACGCTTTGGAAGTCGATGCATCCTACACTACCGCATGTTCATATTGACATGCTGAAGCGGTGGTATGTGTGATGGCTTAAGAATAACAAAAACACCGCATACACCGCATTTCATCATCACTCAAAGGCAATTTTAAAATTGTATTTTCGTTACTGTACTGTACCTAATACGTAAATATGTATTGGAGTAAACTTGATCATAAGCGGCCGCACATACCACCGCATCTGCTATGTCAATATGAACATGCGGTTGAAACATACCCAATTGCTTATGGTAATAAACGCAACTATAGCTCGGGTTGCGCCTTTTTTGTGAGTACAGTCGAACCCGGATAATAGCACTAACAAAAGGCACATTATCGTGATTACAGTTGTCTTTTTGGTACATTTTGTACTGACGCAAAACCCTTTAATAGCACAACTCGCTTAATATTACACAGAAAATATGACAAACCAAACAGTTCACTCACAATCTTGCTCACTTATTGTCACATCCTGCACAAATCTTTAATCCATATATCGAGGAAAAAGTTTTTTTTTTCTACAATTGACGCAATATGTGTGGGCTAAACTTTACATTAGCCGTGTTTTTTTCAAAAATCTATAAATAGTGAAGTAGGATTTAGTATGATTTAGTATGATTACGTATAGCACATACAACAACCTACTGCCTATAACTGCCTATAATATCGGTAGTGAAAAGTGACTGCCTATAAAAATTCGAGTTCGAAGTTTTTCCATATATTTTGACAGCGATTCGAACATATAAATTGTTTTCTTCATATATTTTGACTGATAAAAATCAAAGCCACTGCGAATCGTTTTTTCGCATCTTACTTCACCATTGATAGCGATGAAAAAACACGGCTATTGTATTTGACTTCCTATGGATACTGGAAGTGTCCCTCCCTTTGTTTTTGTACGTACATATGTATATGCGAGCCTGCTGGAATTTGGGTAACCAATGCTTGTTGCTGTAAGATTGGATAAAAGCACAGCCACATGAATGACACAATATTTCGTTGCACGGTTGATGTCCTATTATCCGAGTTCGACTGCGTATCGCAAGTCACAAAAATATGATCGCATGCCCAGCTCTGTACCTAAAAAGTTACAATTTCGCTGCTTTCACACATGAGACTTTTTAAGCAAATTTCCCTCGGGATTTTTTCTCTTATTGGGAATCTCGCCATTGTGAACAATGTTCGAAAAGATAAGAAAAAAATTCCTCCTTATTGCGAAGAACTTTCCAAAGGTAAATTTCACTGAATTTCCCTCACTTTTCTAGTAGAAATGCCTATTATTATGAATCAAATTGCCTTCGAACATTTTAGTATATCGACTGCCCTACAATTGAAAAAATTGAATACGAAACATATAAAAATAAATTATTTGGTACCAATGCACGCTAGAATTCCAAGAGTATGCAACGAAATTATTGAAATGAAATGTTAGCACACACACCCATCACTTTTCTCGAATAAAACTTCGAATTTACATCGGGGAAAAATATTCCGATAGAGATTGCGGAATAGCGGGGACTTTTCCCGCAGAGGGAAAAAAGTAAGGGAGTAATTAACTCCGCCGGGATTCGTTACAAGCATCAATATGTGTATTTGTTTTTCTTTGTGCGATTCCTTTTGCCTTACCACCCCCTTGTTAACGAAAATGAAAAGTCAGCGACGAATTTTGCGAGTATGAAAAATGCAGGGCAAAATAACACATTAACCTTTTTCCTTGTGTTGTTCATTGGATTAAAAAAGGTTTTTCTAGAAAAAAAGATTTTGTTAAGTGAAATTCGTAAAGTAGTTGATTCTAGGCAGTTCAACACAGCTCATGCAGTTATTCTGTGTTATTTGTTAGTAAGATCAATTAAAAAATTTTAAGTTACATTTTATGGAATTATTGCAAGATAAGCCGTGTGGTCAAATGCAGGTGGCACCTGGATGCAAGTGTGGGGCTGGCGTCTATTCCAAGGATGTAAGCATCCAGTTTCTCTCCATTTACCAAATCAGTGCAGCCTCCTTCAAGCTGAAATTATACATAAAAGAAGCTCTGTCCTGGCAAAAAAAATGTATATCAAGCACAGCGATATCGTCATCAACAGCCAGGAAGTGGATCAAATCTCTGAGCTCAGTCACATTCAACTGTAAGATTTCCCTTAATTACCGCCTATCTTTTAACTAGATGGCCAAGTATTTAAGCACCCAACTCATGTGGGTGCCGGGATACTGTGACCTTTTAGAAAATTGCGAAGCCGATGAATTCGCAGAAAGTGTACAAGCTCTGTACTTTTCCTTGTGGCGATCCACCCGCCACGCCTATCGGTACCATAAAACATCTGCTAAAGCTGGATACACTTGCTCAAACAGGTCGCAGATGCGCAACAGTCACACGATGCTTCATTATCAAACTACTCTGGCCTATGATCGATTCTAAACGATCGCTTAACCTGATAAGATTAACCAGGCCGACTCTCAGATCTCTCATTGGCGTTCTAACAGGGCATTGAGCCATCGGAAATCATGTCGCAAGACTAGCGCTTCCTTACAAGGATTTTTGCAGAAGTTGAGGATGAGGAAGAATCCATTGAACACTTTATATGTAGGTGCAGTGCTTTCTCATCCTGTAGATTCAGACTTCTAGAGGCCCACTTTTTGGATAATCTTGCTGAACTGAGCAACGTTAGAGTCGTAGCCATCTTGTTTGCTTCATCAAAAGCACTAATTGGTTTGCGGAATAGGTATCAATAGATCCGCTCGGTACCATAGTGGGCCTATGCTGGCCTATCTTTCTGCATAACAGTCAGCCACTCAACCTAATCTAGCTGTAGGCAATAAGGCGTTAAGTTGGAGCAGAAGATTTAAAAAAAATAAAAATGTGTTTCTTTTTAACTTGAATTTTTTCCAAACTCCCTCTTACTTGAACAGATCATGGCATATGGTGAAAATTCGGCTAAAACTATATTTGGTAGCGAAACCTGGTTGATTTCGAAAAACATTACACGGAAGTCAAAGGTATTCATTAATGAATGTCTCCGCACCATATGTCGAATATTCTCGCCAAACATCATTAGGAACGTGGATCTGTTAGAAATGACAAGAGAGGAACCAATTGTGACACAGATTAAGCCACAGATTTTCCATCAGGAAAAAGGCAGACATCATTACCGGAATGTAGTAAGAATGGAACTCTCAACGCAAGTGATCCAGAGGCCGTCTTAACAACAACTGGAGACGATGGATACCCCTGGAACTAGGAAAAGGGACCTCACTTGGATTAGTCAGCCCTATCATAGAATCCATTCGTACGAATCGAAGTTACGATACGAACTACGAAAGAATGCTATCACACAATCCGAACGGAATCGTAACTCCGACGTAAATTACTTGGCGGAGAAAAAGATAATAAGTGTCCTTTTCATTCGTATTCAGTGATACCAATTTTCACTAACTTCGAAATTCGTACCAGATTTTTCACTACGATTCTATTTCTATGAATGAATTCTGTGATAGATTTTTCGGAGTTCGTGTGAGATGGAGATGACAAGTGGAAGCCCTATGCTCCCAAGAAGAGTGATAAAGGAAAAAAAATGTAGACGCTATCTTCAAAGACTGTTTAAGAGTGAGAATAAGTTGCTAATGCAATGCTACGAAATAATATACTTACCTTTCAGAAGCAACCCATGACCTGAAATCCATTCAATGTGCACAAAAAAACCAAAAATAACTTCAGTAAACAAATTTATTTATCTCGTATCAATTTTATTTACTATTTTTTTTTTTTGACATGCTTTCCACCTATCTATAATTTACACTTAAACAAATTCGTTTAACTTTTCTCGTTCTGTTTCTTCTGAATGATGTACAAAACCAGCATCTTCACATTTGCCGTATCTTAAATCTATCCTGATAGTTTTTCTGTGACATCTCTTTTGTTTGGTTTTTCATATTTATACTACCCCCTATTTTATTTTAATCAATTCGCGTCAAAGAAAATAAAACAATTTCCGAATAAGGAGACAACTTTAAGATTCCACTTTTGTTGCACTTAATAATATAACAGTTCATTGTAGAATTTAATAATTAAATATATAGTATGCCAGATTCAGAAACTGTCTCTGAACTCTCGATTTGTGTTCTTCCGTAAAAAAAAAACAAATTACTGAAATAGTTTGTATTTAGTTAAAATGAACACTTTCTGTATAATGTATTGGAATTGACTTTCCAAGTGGAGGGTTTATTTATTTACATTCATGTTTATTTATTTTTGTTTATATGATTCATTTAGTTGCTGGGTCATTTCTGTCAAAAATATTTTCTTTTGCTTAAACTAACTTAACATGCGCTCTTTTTTTATTCAATTACATTGCAAGCATATATAATATAAATATAAACTGTAATTGTCTATTTTACTTAAATCGAAAACAATTAGAATATACATCGAAGCATTTTTAAGAGAAGCATTAGAAAGGGGGTATAGGTAATATTTTAATTTATTTGACGTGGTCGTTAATATTTGTTAATAAAACTGTTAGCTGTGCATCAGGCTTAAAAACGCAAATATTGGTATCGCTGCAAATGTCTAACTTTCATTTAACTTTTAACCACCTACCAGCGATCTAAGAGCATTGTTAACAAAGGTTAAGAGTGTTAACAAAAATTGTGTTAAGTTTTTACTTAGTTAATACCTGAAATCCGAAAATTATTGTCGCAATCTGTGAGCGGTCTCCAGGACCGCAAGTAGGTCTTTACGTGACTGAAATAGGTGTTAAGTGGTTAAGTGCATACTGAATGTGCCTTAAACCTTAAATGCCTGACTTGAAAGAAATGTGCCTGTCAATGAATGACAATTGGAAATTGACGATGGAGCGGCTTGAAATACACTTTCAAAGGTGAGGACTGTGAGGAGAAAAAAAAAACGAGAAAGGCTGTCCTGTGAATGTCGATCGAAGCTGAAGCGTACCTAGTATGTAGTACGAAGTCCGCGCCACCGAACTAAGCCGTCGTCGAAGTCATACAAGGAGCTAGTAATATTTTTGGAGAACCAATCTATGCCGACAGTAATAGTGTTTCGAGAAAATGCCCAAAAAGAAGAGTTGAAGTCAGTGGACAATTGGTATACAAGAGTGAACAAATTGGCACTGCCGCGTGAATGCATTTGTGCTAAACATGTTGGTGTGTGCTGTAGACGGAAACATTTTCCACCGCCAATGCGACTAAACCGAGAAGCTTACAGATAAGCTTTGCTGTTGAAAAAAAAAATAGTTCGAAAGTAATACGAAAGAAAGAAAGCCGAAACAAAAGTACTTGTGTGTACTGCGGTTGGAAACGTCCCCAAGGGGAAACATGCAGATTAAAGAATTCCACTTGCCACTTGGCCCGTAAAAAAAAGAGGTAAGATCAATTTTGTAAATCATTCAGTAGGTTCCGCAGAGAAACATACCAGAAAATTGCATTTCTATTGTTGAAGAACAGTCACCAAACAAAGAACCGTTTAGTTGTCGTACATATGCAGTAAACGTGTTAATAGATGGAATCGCCAAGGAGATGACGTGTCACACCGAAGCGCCCGTTTCTTTGATTCAGTGTGCATTATTCGACAAATACTATAAATTGGATCGTCTGCGGAAATGAGTATCGGCACGTAGACCGTGTGCAGCAGGTATTGAATAGTTCTCCTTTAAGAGTCATGAAGTTCAGCCCGTTCCGGATATTGTGACAGGCGTGAAGATGAACGTTGGCGATTATCGATATATTATATATTACCCTGCGAGAATTGCTAGTTAACACAGCTATGGGGGAGCTGGAACAGGAAAGAGACACGTTACGTGAGGAGGTGCGTGAAAACATTGCGGTGGTCCAAAGAGAGAACAAGAAGACAGACGTTTGACAAAAAGTGAAAGCCTGAGCCGATCTACGAGACCAACGAGTTAGTCGCTGAATGATCACGCAACACGCTATTTGGCAGCACTCAACAATTTGACGAATGTTTGCTATGTTCATTTTACTACAGCTATTCTCTTTCTCTTTGTACTTCTCACATTCGCTTTGTATCCTCCATATTGTTTTTTCTCTCGTGGACACAAGTCCAAATAAAAAGGAGTTCATTTTGATTGAAGGGTTTTTTATTTAAAATGGTTAAAATGCAGTCCACATAGATGTAACAAATTAATGAAAATAATAATATCGCGTAACAGTCACCATAAAGCGAACACAGTTCGGTACCGGGATGCAGTGTTAGAGTACCCTGCCATAAATGTGGCACAGGCAATGAAAACCCACAATAATGTAGTGCACATTCCCATCCTTTTAAATGCATGGGCATATGTTTATTGAGGTCACTTCATCAGTAAGCACTGAAATAATAAACGATCGCCTGTGCAACTGATAAAACAGTATTATACCGTAAGTTAAGTTTCATTATGAAGGAATCATGTAGCATAAGTAAGTCTTAACATAGTTCACAAGCAGTGCGGGTGTCAAAAGATAGATTTCAACGCGATACAAGTGAAATACAAATACATGTAATATCTATTTAAATTGCATAAATAAAGTTTCAAGTATATTTTGTAAACAAGTGTTTCTTCAGTGAATTATTAATACAAGTCTTAAAATAAAAATGCTAGACTCATGTCATATCGTAGTAGTATCTTCTTTCCTCCTGATGTCATCAACTCAAACCGAACGGAAATTTGCATGCAGAACTTTTCTCTCAAGACCAGGGATGTTTTCATTCGCAGTCGATATTGTTTATGCATCTGCGATACAGTCATACATAAGAAAAGTGTCTAACCACTTGAGCTCAGTGTGCGATATCGATGACGATCGAGGAACGTGTGAACATACAAGGGAGACTAGTATGAGAACATATCACGGCCTCTCGTGTGTCAGATTTTCTTCAAATAAATGTTTTAGATGTGAAAGTTTGTTATTTATATTTACTTTCTTTCATCCTCTTTTTTCTTTTTTGAGAAGCAATCCAAATTATATATTTAATTAGCGTGCCTGTATACATTCTAAGACAAAAGCAATATTGATCTAGGATCATGGCTTTAACACCGTCAAGTCGTTGGCGGAAGAATAATGGTGCGGGCTGTGGTAACGCCCTATCGTTGGCAAATGTAAATAGGACAATTACTGAATATTCCCAATATGACAGAGTTGAAATACATACATATTGTGAAGTCTGATTTTTGAGCACATTTCTTACTTCAACGAATTCCAAGTTACAAACGTGGTACTGTGGCCGTTTAAAACAAACAAACAGAGAGGAAAAAGAGAGAACTCCTGTAGGACAATCGAAGACCACACGATACAGTTGTGTCAAATAAAATTCGTCGTGTGAATATATATATATGAGCATGACCCTTTTGTGTCAGTAGGTACACTACTGTAAAGGTCTTCCCTAGAATTGAAGGAAAGGATGAGAAATTGAAGGAAGAGATCGAAAATAAAAATCGCGAATAGATGCGCCACAGAATTGCTGCACGATCAATTTTCTTGATTGAGTCTCTTTCTATCATATATGTTAATTGATTTTATTAATATACCTTGGCCACCATCTATTACAGTAACGGTCGAAAATCGGTCTTCCTTTTAGGAGTCGGTTATCTTTATTGAAAAACGAAGCCGACCATACTGGAATGGTGAGACAGCGTCACACGAATAATAGATTTTGCGAAAGAAAAGTAGAAAGTTTAAGAATAATAAAAAAGTATTAAAATAAAAACTAATAAAGCGAAAAAAAAGAAGAAATCATCGATTATTTTTATAAAAGAAAATATCAATATAATAAAAAATACTGTATTGAACTCAAGCCCCTAGAAATAATAGAAAAAATAAAAGATCTCGGTGTGATTCTTGATCACTTATGTTGCACATTTCGAGTACATAGTTGCAAAAGCTAACTCGCTAGTTGGGTTTATCAAAAGAAATTCAAAGGAATTTTCTGACCGCCATACATTAAATTCCCGTTTTATAGCACTTGTAAGGTCAATCTTCCTTAGCCGCGCCACTTCAACCTAAGGTCGATCTTTGAATATGCAGATGTCATTTGGAGTCCAATATATCAAATCCAGTCGGAAAGGGGTTGAAAGAGTTCAGAGACGCTTTACAAGATAGATATTCGAGCCTCGTTACAAAGCAAGGTGTCTCTTGTGCAAGTGCAAGGAGACGCTCACATTAAATTTGTTTCATTTGCTATATTTTGTGTCACCGCATCAATAGCCCTACACTTTTGTCAATGAACGAAATCTAAGAGCTCGCTATTTTTCTGTTCAAACGAGGCATAGAACAAACTATGGTATGAATGAACCAATCTATAGGGCTCTAAGATCTTTTAATGAAGTCTGTAATCATTTTGATTTTCATATTTCGATAGAGTGCTTCATATCATATCAGTAATCATTTCTTATATTATTGATTATATTGATAAGCTAGACATTGCAAAAACTAAATTATGATTAATTGAAATTTTGTTTATTCTAGTAATCTATTAACCTAATCTTGTTGATGAAAGAAATACAAATTTATAAAGGAGATAAACAAATGGAGTAGAACGAGTATACCTGCGCAGTCTGTTGTCCCAACCCGTAATGGAAGTCTACCTGTATATCCACTAGCCCTTATGCGCAAATGTACGAGTTAAGGAAAAATGTATCGTTCTGATAGCGCATTCCAGAGACCAAGACTCTACGGCTCATAAATAATCCCCCCACAAACAGTACCGTTCCACATCATAAACAGGACATCCGACAACCACGCTGATTCAAGCGTACACCATTCAGGTATGCGACACTCTGGAACACATCACAACCATATCTGGACCTGCTGAAATTTAGTTTAGTCTATCATCGGTTCGGAATGTTCTGTCCTACTGAACTCAAATAAAAATATATTTTGTTGCAATTCTTAATTTAAAATAGCTTAATTCTTAGTCATTCATACAAGTTAAGTACACAAATATATAAGCTTTCAATGTCTATTCAACTTAAAGCAACTTAGCAATAAGCCATAATGTTTACAGCGCGACCTTGTTTATCATTAAGGCTTACTAGGAAAAGCACACGAGCCCAATCGATGCACAGCAGTACAACGAGCATGTCGCTCTTCCCTTTTCATTTGTATTACATTAAGTTTTTCATTGTTTTTAATAAAATTCTAAGACAATTATAAACATTCCCCCCATCCAATAGACAAAAATTTGACCAATGTCCAAATTGTCAAGTTCTGTCGTAGTGCACGTGGGCAATTAATGAACTCTGTGACATAATTTGTTCAAATAACCCTCTCATCCTTGGATCAAGGAACCGGAAACGCGCATTAATACAAAGTCAAAAATAATTAGTGAAGAGTGCAGAACCATGGAAGCCAACTTGATATAGAATATTGACCGTCAGGAGAATACACGCTGATTCATGCTACGTAGAGGTCAGTTGAGCTCATGGGTCTGTTATTGTTTACACCTGCACCCGTTGCCTTCACCCTACATTAAGTGGAGCGCTGAGTCATATTTCACGCAGAGAACTTCCTTCATAAATAGACCGAGTTTTAGAAAATATAAGGAATCTTGAAATCAATCACGAATGCCAAAAGAAGAATCACTTTCAAGTAAGTGTGCACCATTCGATTATATGATTACAAAATGAAGACAAAACAAAAACTGTCTGAAGAAAGACATCAACGAACTTGGTCCGCAATTGGAGGCAGCTGGCTAAGGATGGTATGATAAGTCCCATTCGTCATTTAGAGACAACTGGAACTGAGGTTTAGTAAGTGATTTACATCAGAGTTACCCATTTTTGGGGTTAAATGAGCCCGATGTCCACCAGCGAATGAGTAGTAACGCAGGACTAGCACAGAACTGCACTGATGACGACCATGATTGCGTCCTAAGTGCATTAGGGTTAATTATGTTCATCATACAATATGGGGTAGCAGTGACAATCGTGAAATGAAAATGAAAGGAGTGAGTCACTGATATCATTCATATCAGATACACGTCTAGTTGTTAGTAACAAACTTAGACACATATACAAGTTAAGTACTCGAATATATAAACTATTGATATCGATTCCACTTGATTTCTTACAAGTCTTCAGCGCGACCTTATTTATCATTTAATAATATCTTTGTTGATATTGAAGTTTCAAGGGATAGCATCTCAAGACGCTCATCCCCGGCCTAGATCATATGTTTAGTTTGTAGTTGAACTCGATAGAGATCGATTGATTTAATAACGGGCTCGTGCCCCACAACATATTTATTACAGAAAATGTTCCTTTTGCAAACACAACAAATTAAAAACAGGTGGGGGCCCGTAAGAGGAACAATGCCTCATCGTAACAGTCTATGAAATAATAATTCAAGTGCCAAGTGGTTGGTAGCTCCAAAGGATTACTTTTATCTCTTAGTGGCCCTCGGATCAATTGCAAGTTAACATTGAACATTGAATCCTGCCTCCACTTGCATGAGATGACCAGCAAGAGAGTACGTGACTTTAAACTCGTCCATAACATAATCGCAAAATCTGGAGCCAGTAAAACCATAAATGTATCACCCGAGATTTGAGTACTGGAATGCAATGCGAGACATGTCATCGTACCAGGAGCACAGCAACCATCATCAGCACGAAACGCAATCCACTATCCACTCCTGATGGATATAAACACCCCGGTCACTCGACACATGACACGACACACGAAATAACTATGTATCTGTTATTTTTGTATTGAAATATAAAGGGAGATTAAGTCCTCTTTCTCTTCATGACATTGGCTTGAATAGCAACAAATCTGTTCGGATATATGAGTCCCTGACCAAAGTGAATCATTATATCATCCTTCGAATAGGAAGAGCGACAATCTGCTAAAAGCTGTGTGTACACAAGCTCCCAAACTGAGCTACACCTCACCCAAAGAAACTTAGTCATAGCGCTCCTGGCAAGGAAATGAAGGAAAGCACATACTCCATACATACGAACCCAAACTTTCCTGAATGTCAAACACATCAGATGGAACTACAAAGAAAAACCGACCGCGAAAAGAATCGAAATCGTTATGCATTTTTCATTTCCTTTCCCACTCAACCGAATATTGTCAATTAATCTATTTTCAATTCCTGTTAATTAAGCAGTTATGTATTTTCAAATTTAAAAAAAGTTTAATCCAATCGTAATAGTTTCTTTAGGAGACGCCAAATCTCCGCTCTGGAAGTCTGGGCTATAAAAACTCATCCAGTTCTATCAAGTATCTAGTTCGGATTTCCTGCAAAAAATACAGACATATGAGAAAAAAAAATCTTCCGTAGAAGGCAATTCTTCACCCGACTGTAACATTTCTGCCTGCAGAATCAGTCAGTTGGCTTCAATTGCACATTAATGGCAGTTAGGCAACTGACATCATGTCTGTGTCCGTCCGAATTGCATTAGGGTTGATTATGTTCATCATACAATATGGGCTAGCAGTGACAGCGATATGTCAATGCAATTCCCGTAACACTGCCTAGGAACCTTAAGAGAACCAACTAGGCAAGCCACAGACAAAGGACTGTTTAGCAACCAAACCCAAATTATTTTATTCTTTAAAATTAATAGGCAACGTGAAAAATGTCAAATTAACAGCAAGTAATATTATATAATATGTTTTATTATTAAATGCAATGTCCCTTATTAACACAGCCGACAGCTCTGCGAAAAGCATCCGGGCTGCACCGACCTCCTTATGTTGGGGAGGTCAGCGTCAGCAGCAATCGCCATCAAGAATCAGCCGTCGTAGGTTTAAGTTTGTTTTCAAAAACTAATTCTCTTGTATACTTGAACGCATTTTCTTTGTTAATATCAGAGGCACGAACCTTTCAACTGTTCCTTTGTTCCATAATTTACAATAAAGTGTTCAAATCAATGATACAATCTTGAAAAATCAATGTTTTAAGTCCAAGCTAAACAGGGACCAAGTTTAGGGACAGTCGTATTATTCTCCTTATTGGACTATCCAATTGGAATGAATTTCTGGTGTCCAATCTCATTAGATGTTAGATATCATTGTGAACAATGTGGTTCATATGTATTCATCATTACATACGATATATGGATTGGATTTTCAAATATTTCTTACACAAGCCATCCATTCTCGGACATAACTCGGCCAAGCGACCCGTAGGACATACGGCTCTCACACCACTTCATGTGCACAGATTCAGATATGCGACACTCTGGACCACAACTAGTCTACGATCGGTTCGGTAAGGGAATGTTCTGCCCTGAACTCAAATAAAAATATATTTTGTGTCAGTTCTTAATTTGAAATAGTTTAATTTACGTGAAAAATATGAGAATACAATATGAGGTAGCAGAAATCAATCTTACCATTCACCATAAAATACTGGTCTAGTTGTGTGTAACAGAGGAAGAGAGCCTACTTCCGTCACCGGGAATTGACAGGAGGTGAAATATATTTCCCCTGACAGCCTTTGGTTGTCAGATCACTCCGACCATTGTTATACCTGATTCTAAACAATCACAAAAGTGAATGTAATTTCCACAACAGCGTCGAAGAGCATTAGGAGAACCAGCTGCCACTCTCGGAATTTCCAAAAATAAAAACGCCACTTTTAATCTTTGACGGAACCGCGTCCACTATTATCTAGTCTACACACCCTCTCCGGGATTTACTCACATAAATTCGCAGCTCGTCCAATTGCGAAGGAGTACTAATGCAGGACAAGTGCAGAACTGCACTGATGACGACCATGATTGCGTCCTAAGTGCATTAGGGATAATTATGTTCATCATACAATATGGGCTAGCAGCGACAATCGTCATAAGTGAAAGAAGGGCGTCACTGCTACCATTCATATAAGATATAAGATAGTGGTCTAGTTGTGTGGAACAGAGGAAGAAGGCCTAATTTTATCACCGGGAATTGACGGGGGTGAAATATATTCCCCCGACACCCTTTGGATGACAAATTTTCAATCTTCCGCTCAAAGATATATAAGTTAAATAAAACGAAGTTATGCCGAGTTGCAGGCGTTAACTTTGATACCAAATATTTACAAGTGAACGTAATTTTCGCAACACCACCGCCTAGGAACCCTAGGACAACCAACTTGCGCTCTTAGAATTTCTAAAAATAATAAACGTCAGTTTTTGATGGTTTATGGAACCACGTCCACTTCGACGCCGGAATCTCTCCAACTCCTCCTGGATACGCATTTGTCGGACTCGAGGACCTTCTGAGCAACCAATAGTTTGTCGTCAGATTCGACAAACCGCCAGGGCAATGAACATTCTCCGAATATAATAAACAAACATTTAACCAACGCAATGTCAAAAAATTGTCAAGTTCATCGATTCTCTCGCATACTGCCATATTTCACGTACGTCGGTCACAGTGGACGTACCGGCCATAGGCAAGTAGTGAACTCAGTGACATAATTAGTGCAAGTAACCCTCTAACCCTCGGACCAAGTCACAGGAAGCGAACATTAATAGAAATTCAAAAATAATTAAGAGTGCAGTGATGGCCCTTACAGAGAACCATATAAGCCAACTGGATATAGTAAATTGATCGCCAGGAGCACATAAATACGTCACAATTAATTGTGAAGGCCAGTTCATATTCATAGCTCCATAAAGGCAGGGGCTACCACAATACAGACATTGTCAACGCAGATCACCACGAACCAGATCGATATTCAGTTGGATAAACAAACAGCGATCTCTAGAATAAACAAACCAATTAACCAGACATGAAATTATAGCCTCACTCCAAAGACATAAATAAAAAGTCGCCCATGATTGTAAAACCTCACTGGAAAGACCATACATTACAAGCGAACCATGAATATGCAACTGGAGTTGTAAACATTTAGTCAATAAGTCAAGAAGTGCTCCAGAGAGATTACCTACTTTGCCGCGGTTCTGGAGCTGAGTATGGTCAAGATTGTTTACGAGAACCCCACTTCCCACCTCTACCAAGCCTCCTTCATAGTCTCACCCTCCCAACCCCCGTAGGCTGGATCAAGGTGTTATGCGATCCGTGCCAAGGATCGACCAGGTTGGATGCCCAGTCTAATAAATAGTCCAGTCACGAACATGAGCATCCGGATACCTGGCATCCTTCGGATTAGTCTGCCTTACCTTGGGCCAACCTCCATTCTCCGATACGCGTGGGACCAAAATGTCTTCTCAAAGAAATTTAAAGAAACCAAAAACAAACAACACTAAAAACGAACTAGAGGAAATCGCTACCAAATCCTCCCCAGTACCTAGTATGACAACCAGGGACCCCAAACCCTCTACCGTCGTACAAGAATCCGGAAGAGCGGTTTCCAGCAAACTGTCCAAATCGGACCCCATTAGGCCCTTGATGCACCCAACCAATTTAGCAGTCAAGTCCAACTGGCAACCAAACCTGAAACAAGACTACGAATACATATAAGGTACATCAAAGTCTTACACGCACCAACGTCGGGGAGGTGATGTAAACAAGGCCACGGGTACGAGCGGAGGTAAAAGCAAAGCCTTAGAACCTGCTTCAACAAGTAGTTTGAAGGAGGAAGTCCGAAAACCTACTGTAAGGAAATCGCCACAGGAAAACCTTCCTAAATATGCAGCCTCGAACATGCCTCTGGGACCTTGATGCAACAACGCACACCGACAAATTTGTAAAAAGAAACAGGAAGTAACGTCCAGAACTGCCCTGTCTCTAGATCTATTGAAAATAGCGATCCCAACAATCGGAGAACTATGGCCAGGGGCCACGCCTGGAAGTACTGTCAGTGGACCAGATAACAGACATTGGCAACTAAAGATTGGAAAATCGAAAGACAGAATCGCAATCCCTGTGATAAATGATGCATCGACTCTGGAACAAGCCGATTTCAAATCAGTTACGGTTTTGGCAAGGTACCTCTAAAAATCTACAAAAAGGAAAGTGACCTGTTTGCACCCTCCACCTTGGTCAAGGCCAAATATAGAAAAAACTACATATACTACACCCTCAGAGCTGCGCACTGCACCGAGCTCGGGAGTGTCTCTAATATGTTCTTGTTATAAGATTAGGAAAGTTGCGCATATGAAACACATGTTATTTATATCTGTTGCACATGTAACCCACATGTTATGCGTGTATAACAAATGCATATGTGGTGGCAGCCATTAATAAATAAATGTCATTCTGTTCTTGTCATCGGTTGCATTAAAACGTGTTTCAATTCATTTCTCAACACTCCTGATCCTGGATTTGGATTCAGATACGTGGATAGAGAGAACCACCTCGAAACAAACCCTTGCAGGAGATAGACATGACGTCAAACTCCCATGAAGACCTACAAGAGGTAAACACGGAGGAAGAAAAAGAGCTACTGGAGTCATCGCAGGAAATAGACTCTTTATCAGACTCCGGCGAAGCGGGTATCATATCTCTATACTAGAGGTATCTCCTTAAATAAAATATGATACAATTTTTACAAATTAACCTCCACCACTCTAAAATAGCTTCCACCAACCTCATCCTCCGCTTAACCAAAAGCGGAGAAGACATTGTCTTTATCCAGGAACCCTGGGTCATAGAAGACCAGATAAATGTACTTAGGACCTCAACTATAGACTATTCTATGCCACAGATACTGGTACACCAAGAGCTTGTTTGTGGCAAAGAACAATCTCTATGTCTCTCTTCTCCCTAGCCTATCCAACAGTGACCAAACCACGGTATGTCTTGAGCTAAAAACTAATTATGGAGTAGTCATTATTAAGCTATATACTTTTAAATAATCAGTGATACGTAACAAAGGAGCGGATCCGACGATAAACAGAATCCGCCAAGAAGTTCTAGATCTCACCCTTATCTGAAAAAAAACCTGTCTCAATTAACAATTGCCCCAAGCCCTCTACCGTTTTACAAGAATCCGTAAGAGCGGTTTCCAGCGAACTGTCCAAATCGGACCCCAGTCGGCCCTTGATACACCCAACCAATTTAGCAGTCAAGTCCAACTGGCAACCAAACCTGAAACAAGACTACGAATACATATAAGGTACATCAACGTCTTACACGGACAAACGTCGCAATCAAAAATCTTTGTCATCAAAAAATGCAGATAAAAGTTCTATGTAAACAAACTCAGCCCTTGCTCAATGATTCATTATAAACAATGATTCATATGTGATATGTATATGATGCGTTCCATAGGGAAGGATCATTAACACTTTTTATATAAATGAGCACTGTGAGCGATTGGACTTGGCTAGGTCATATAGAGCGCATTGATAATGCTGCTCCAGCCCGAAGGGTCTTCGACTCGGAACCAGTGATACAGCGCAATAGAGGAGCCCACGGAATCCAATGCACTCAAGTGGAGAAGGAACTCAACCAAGTCAGTGTGCGAATAAAGACAGCTGGCTAAGGATGGTGCCAGCTGGAGATGCTTGTTGGTTGAGGCCCAGGTCCACCCAGGACTGTAGCGCCATTGGCGGAAGGGGTAGATGAGGTATTAGATTCCAACCGCAAAATATTATCCACTCCAAGTAAGCAGTGATTTTTTATTTATAAGGATTTGAAAGTAAACTTAAATAAATATATTATATATAATATACATTTATTCTTCGTGAGTACATTAAGAATGGGTAGTACTGTGTGAAGTATTCACTCAGTATTCAAATATGAGGTGATTCATTCATTTTATTTTTCAAGATGTGAGTAGTAGGCCTAGAGATCAGAGGACCGAATGTACATTCGAGACAGAGTATGTTCCAATTGCGAAAGTGTATCTCATCTCGAAAGAGATTTTCAGAAAAGGTTGTAATTACTATATTAAAACAAAGTAATAATTTGTTTAGTGTGTACAACTTTTTATATCTCAGAAGTGGGATACGAACCATGTCGTATATTCACCGCCAAGCAATTGTACAAGCATTACCCGCGGCGAATATAGAGTTTGAGCCGAACGCCACTGTGCCAGAATCGCGGCCTTTGTATGATGCCCTGATAACGAATAAAACACTGGAAGCTACGACCGTCGCGACGGATCGAGAAAGAGAGGAGGAACTCCAGTTACGAAGGGACGAGCTATTAGTAGTTCGTTTTTGATGCTGTTTGTAAACCGTCACGCTGTTTATTTACTTATTTTTTGTTTATTTGCCTTAACGTTTATATTTTTGCAGTACGACGTTAAGAAATCAGTGATGAGAAGGATGCTTTCAACACCTTCGGCTGTAACGAGATGGGGAATTTTGTGAAAATGTCACGCATCTTAACAGGTACGGCAAAATTATTATTGAGACCAACTTCCATACTTAAGCGGCACTCAAGGGCGTCGGTGGAAGAGTTTCGTCGCAAGCATTCAATGAATGAAGTATTCCAGCAGCTACGTGCGAGAACTCCGAAGTCCACCGAGTCGATCTAGAGATATGTGTTGGAGATGCAGGAGATTGCGTCACACGCTAACAACCCGGACGCCAATGTCATGGACATTATAAAAATAATATACATTTTGTGTGTACAACTTATTATAGAGTTGTGAGAGTTGTAGCGGCTACGCACTTATGGAGGGCGTTAAACGCAAAGTAAAAGACAGAAGAAGAGTTTGTAGAGGCTTTGTTCCCTTAGAGGGAGTTTAAGCAAATAAGAGAAACGAAGTAAGATGACACAGTTGTAAAAAATTCACTTCGCTGTCAAACTCCCAACAGGATGGATCGCCCAATTACGTCGGAGACGTCACACAAACACTCTCGGCACATGCATTACCAATCCCAAACGGATACACCCGATCTCCCCTTCGCCAATGACAAACTTGCATTCAGTAAGTAAGTAGCTCATTGCACCCAGACAAAATATGAAGATTTCAATAACAACGCAAGCGCAGCAGATAAAGATCTGTTACCCAAAGCATAATTCAGTCAAGTTGAGAGTTAAGTCACTTCTCTTTTAGTCCTACTGTGAGGTGCGGACTAGTTAAAGAGTGCCCTCCTTTAGAATCATAATAATTAAGTTATATCTATTTGTGAGGTGCAGTTACGTCGTACATAGAACTTCCCTTACTGTAGACAGTAAAAAGCGAAAGTAGACAAGGGTGAATAAAATTCTAAGAACCAATTCATTATGTAACACTTGCCGGGGATCTCTTTAAAAGTGCCTCTTTAAAATTGTCTTCGCCAGGCATGCGGCGAATTATTCATTTACTAGTATTCAATCACTCGATGTCTGAAACGAAATGGTCACGTAAATTCTGTATATAAAATAAAATGAAGGACTTACTTATGAATTGAATGAAATTAATACAAGAAGTCTTATCTCTTGTCGACTGAGTGGAAAAGCATTGAAATGGTTTCACTCTAAATCAAATTTAATCAGCATTCCCGTTGAGGAACTACTAAAAGAAATGGCGGGAAATGTTTGGTGGTCACACAAATCGTTTAACACTAAAAAAAAAAATGCACTCGAAAATAGGAAGTGGCTGATTGGCAAAACCTTTCAGACATACATCCAGGAAAAAACCATTTTAGCTAACAAATTATATGAATGGAAGAAGATGAGCTCCTTGAATGGCTCATTGATTGGATACCTGATCCATACTTATGTTCCCAAGCGAGGTTGCAGTGCTTTCGCAGGAATCAGCTGTTAGAAGCGTTTAATAAAATTGAGCTGATGAAACAAAGGACTTCAGTAGTTCCACGTGCAGAGGAGAAAGCATTCTCCGAAAATCCTAAAAGAATTATAAGATGTTTTAATTGTAATGCACTGGGACACAGGGCCAATGAATGTAATAAGCCGAAGCGTGAACGAGGGGCCTGCCACGTTTGTGCCGAAGTGGGAGACATATCCGAAGAAGAAGTTGAGTCGTCAGGTACATATCATATCAACGATGACAAAGAAGACGAATACGTGAGTAATTTCGAGTGTAATTTTGTAAATAAAATTGAATAATTATATTATTACATTAGGAGCCTTAATCGATACCGGCAGTCCTTACGATGCAAGTTCTTTGGGATTTGGAGCTATACTTAAGCAGAAGTTTCATCCAATATTTTACTTTTCAAAAAGAACGACGGCGCAAGAAAGTAAATTCCATAGTTCTGAGTAAGAAACTTTAGCTATTATATTCGCACTAAGGCGGTTCAGAGTATATTTACATGGTATAAGGTTTAAAATAGTTACCGTTTGTAACTCTTCAACATTGACTTTCAATAAAACAGAAATTAATCCTAGAATAGCACGTTCGATTTTTTGTGTTTTATTTCAAAATTTTTATCTGTCGCCGTCAAATTTAATTTACCATACTTTGACGAAATGAAAGAAGTTTATTTATGAAAGTCATATATTCTCTTAATAAGCACGTCCGCACTTACATCTTCCACAGGCAATTACTTTAGATGATAACACATCCGATTTAGATGTCATGGGCTATTTAATTAGTGCTCTACTGAAGACACTTAATCCCGACTTCATAGCAATTGACGACCCGCCAGATGAACTGGAATCCATACAGTACGATGGACTGGAGGAGAGCAGAGTGAAGCGGTAGCGAGTACATCCACTGTCGAGTCTGAAGATGCAGTACAATACTTGTCTGATTGGAGCGGAAGGCCTGTTTGCCGTCAGCAACAACAGCTTTGATAAGCTCCTCCTGCGGGGGGAAATTTAGCCACTCCTGCATAAAATCAGAGAGCTGAAAGCTAAGACCATAGCGAGGAGAATGCTGGATCAACAGAAACAGCAACAAGTGGCAAACAAAAAAAGAAGAACAACAACCAGCAGCTGCAAATAACCCAGCAACTGCGGCCAGAAACTGAACATCTACCAGCAGTTCAGCAGCAACAACGACCAGCAACACAGCAGCAACCAGCAACGAAGCAGCGACAGTAGGAAGTCAACGGCAGGGACCACCAACGAAACAGCAACAGCCCCAGAAGAAAGAAAAAGTGCCGCCTATTAATATCTACAGCGGATATTGAACAAACTGCCAAGATGTGTAAGGAGGCCGTAGGTGCAGGTAATTTTTTTATTAGTAGAAATAAAGGTTTTGAAAAGTACGCAATCCACTGCAAGACAATATTTTTAAAGAGATCGACGTTGGAGTTCTTTTCGTTCTCTCAAAACGGCGAAAAATGCCAGTCTCGGCTGTTAAAGCTTACCTGACCGTTCGAGCGGAGAAGGTCCTCCAACTGCTCAAAGAGCAAGTGTGCGAGGGAATTGAGTTCGTCGGGGTCAAGTCTTTCTCCACAGTTAAGGCAAAGAGAGAGGGGCAGAAATTACCCTTCTATATTGTTCAGGTGACAATACATCTGTGGCATCCCTGTCATTATAATGTCCCTGTAAAACATCATACATGTGTGCAAATGTAGTTCATGTCAATTAAAGAGTAAGCGTGTCATTCGATTACGAGAACTGGAAGAGAGTAGAAGTCATAGTTGACTTCCCTAATAAAAATTTAATAATAAAGAATCTTGTGAAAATTTAAAAGTTGTTTTAAAAAAAACTCGGCTCTTACACATGTTACAGTATCCTGCCATAAATGTAGCACATGCAATAAAAATACACAATAATGTAATGCACACGCGATCGTCGCGATCCTTTTAAATGCGTGGACATTTGCTTATTGAGGTCACTTCATCAGTAAGCACCGAAATAATAAACGATCGCCTGTGCAACTGATATGGCAATATTGTACCGTAGGTTAAGTTCCATTATGAAGTAATCATGTAGCATAAGTTAGTCAAAAGATAGATCACAAGCAGTGCGGAAGTCTAAAGATAGATTTCAGCGCAATACAAGTGAAATACAAATACATTTAATATCTATTTAAATTACATAAATATAGTTTAAAGTATATTTTGTAAACAAGTGTTTCATTCAGTGAACTATTAAGACAAATCTTAATATTAAATTGTTACACCCACAAGCAAAGTGGACAATCTAAAGAAAATTAAGTTCTTAGATTATCTAGATTAAACCTGGTAAAATATAAAAAGCAGCGATGACATTCAATGCGATGATTGTCAAAGCATGCGCCGCGTCGAGCTGCCAAATGCAGCCTCGATGCGTGAAATGCAGTAAAAACCACAAGGCGGAGGACCGCCCGCTGGGGAAAGAAGGAGCAACTGACAAAAGTCAGCTCAAATGCGAGTTAAGACACCACTCAAATGGCAAAAATGCTCATTTGCCATTTAATATATCGATGGGCGGACATCCGCTCCCATGAGAGGTAACATAAACAACTCCATCACGGCAGCACATGATATGTATAAACAAAGATTGACTTAAGATAGAATTAAGTTCAAATGTTCAGTTTGAAATCAGGTACCGAACCGAAAGGTTCTCAATAAAGTTTCTTAAAGCTCCTCCTGAAATGGAGAAATATTAATTTGCGTACTCTGCGGGACCGCAGGGCGCACCGCTAATTATCAGAGTTGCCCTAAGTTCCAAGAGCGGAGAACAAAAATTGTTCTGCGGAAGCAGGCTTCAGTGAAAAATTCACTCGCAACAGCTATAACCGTCACCCCTTAAACGGGAAGGGGGCTACCCAAGGTAATGCTACAACCTTCAGTGCCACGAACATACGATCCAACGCCGAATTCTACGTAAAATATGTACATCGGTCGAAGTGATCGATGTGTGTCACGCAAGAGAACTCCGTTGAACCTGCGATCAAAATTGTCAATTAGGCAAGTGCCAACATTGTCGCTGGTGACGATGTTGAAACAATTTCGCGCCAGAGAGCAATGCAGTGTCTGTAATATGAGATATGGGTCAGCGGTTGTCTGTTAAATGGCTTAGCAAATAACTTGTTCATATTCGACATTGTGCAAAAGCAAAACCAGCTATAAAGGTGGCCCTCTGGAGTTGGACACTATGCTCGCTCCATGTCGGGCATTTAAGTTCCCGGCCAAAATGAACTATTCCAGCCTAAGACATCGAAAGAGTGAATCGAGTCGTTCTGGGACTGGGGTTGACGGAGGAGTAGATCGACACCGCCTACAACATTCCGTCCACAGCTAAATGCACACGATGTAGGCCTCCAACTCCTGAAACCTTCTTACTTCACTAATATACACTACTTTGTGTTTTGTTATTTTAATGAGGATCATTAACAATGTTGCCTCCAACATTGGAATTGGGTCGGTCTCTTCTAATAACATTATAATTACTGTGCTCCAATGTGTTTCCCTGAGTTAGTTTAGTTTCGCTAATCAGCATCAGCTATGGGCGTTGATCATCCAAAAGTTTATAGAGCTCGTTTTTTCGAGGAATCCCTATCATTTCGTGTACCCTCCGCTTCTCTAAAAAATCCATACTCCTTACATTCATCCCTCGATGCTAGCTTGTTTGGTCAGTCATTGCTCACACAACCACAAGTAGCGACTTGTCAATTATATAGAAACCCGAGGATTTATCTCCAGATGCTATTCCCTGGCTTAGATTTTTAAGGTAGTTTGTAGTCGATCTCGGTTGAGAGCAGTTGCTATAAGAAAGGACTTGTGCCCCAAAAACATATTTTTTTATTTTAATTAAAATAAATTCATTTGTACACCGTATACGGTATACCTACATTGATATACCGGGTATAAACTCACGTTTTTTTACCCTCAAATGGTATATACCGGGTAAGTTCCGACTAGCACCTCTGCGATTGCCTTTACTATGCATGCGCACATAATGTCAGCTAATCATTTACGCACGTGGTGCAATTTACGGAAAAAGTGTTTTCTTGAGTGTTCAAAATAATAGGGAATTTTGTCTTCCCCTTGATATCTTTATTCAAAAAGAGTTAAAAGGTAGTTGTTTGTGTGTGTGTTGTGTTCTGTATGTAAGAAATGTAGTTAATTTTACGAAAGCCAAAAAGAATACCTTTATGTCATCAAAGCCAATTGCAGCAGAAATAAACAACATAGTCAGTGCCCCAACGGTCCGGCGAAGATTGCCGCAATATCGACTACCAGGAAGGATCGCTCACAAAGTTCCATTGTTGAGTAAAATGAATGTCAAAGCAAGAAAAGAGTTCACCTTAAGTTTCAGGAACCATTCAAAAGAGATGTTTCGTAACAATCTCTGGAGTGATGAAACCAAAATAAATTTGTTTGGTTCTGACAGTGGTAGAAACGTTCGGCTGTCTCAGGGAAAAAGAGTTCCACTTCCGATTCACAAAAAAAAAACCGTAAAGGCTAAAAGGGCTGTTTTTCTTGGTTCGGTGTTGGACCCATATTTCAAATAAAAGACATCATGACTAAAGAAGTTTATCGTGATATCTTAAATGATGTGATATCTTAAAAATGTGTATGGTAACACGCTGAGGACAACATGCCTTTAAGATGGCACTTCCAACATGATAATGATCCCAAGCATTCATCGAAATTAGTTAGTGCTTGGTTGAGGGACCATCAAGTGTTGGTATTACCATGGCCATCTCAGTGCCCAGATCTCAATCCTATCGAGAATTTGTGGGCGGAACTGAAAAAATCTTTGGCTACACAGACGTTCGATAATAAAACTCACCTTTGGACCGAAATGGAGGAACATTGGAAGGCCATTCCTTTGATTAAGTGTCAGAAACTTATAGAGTCTATGCCAGGTCGAGTAAGTGCTGTGCTAAAGAACAAGGGCGGTCATTCGGGACACTAATCTACTCAAATATAATCTCTATGTGAAATAAAAGTATAATTTAATAAAAATGTTACTTTCGTTTTATTACTTTCTTGAAAAACGAATGTTTACTCTGAATTTCCCTATTATTTTGAACAGTGCATTTGGAAGTAATTTCTATCACATAGTGAAAAAATTAAATATGAATGTGAAATATAAAAATTCTTAGGGAAATATTTTCGAAATGATAGGCCAAAATAAACGAAAAATTATAGTTACCTGTTAGGTTTCAAATATTTGATAAAATCGTTGAAAAATATTCTATTTTATTCTTTCCCTATTATTTTGAACAGCTCTGTATATTGATTTGTAATGCACCACCTTATTTATTATTTATTTATCATTAGTTTCTTTTGCTTTGTGTTATTTTATTAAAACGTTTTATAAAAAACCTCGAATATAATAAAAGAGCTTTGCCACAGCCAATCAGGAGGTGAGAGCTTTTTCCTTTTGAAAAGCTCCAGAATCCGATCAATTCACTCTCCTACAAAGGACTCAGCGGTGTACTGCACCAACTGCCAAAAGGAGGGACACCCTGCAAACTATAGAGGATGTCCTAAATACAAGGAAAAGCTCGAAGAGAAGAGCAAATTGTCGGAGAAGAAGAAGGCACAAACCCAATTCTCGGACGCATTTGCGAAGAAGCATATCACTTCAAGACTTAGCTTTGCCCAGGCTGCAGCTTTTGCCAACAGCCAGCAGAAGAATACACCGACGCTCAAGCCCGCAACTACAACCCCGAAACCAAAAAATTGCAACAACGCCAACACCAACCAAGAAACCTACTAAGGAGACCGCACCGAATGGGAGCTCCAATCTCTTTGATGAGACGCAAAGGCTCTTTGGGACAGATTTCCTGACGCTCCTACAGAAGGCCAAGAGCGAGGTGCCATCGAATTACGGAAGTTTGTCCGATAATGAAAAGACAGTGGTGCTGAGCAGGTTTATTTTCGAACTATGCTCTCAGTAAGTCGGCTGAGTCTATTCACTTACAATGTTAACTCGATTTATTCAGTTGGCAAAAGGAGTGCACTAAGCCTTTTTTTAAAAAATAATAAACCCGATATTCTACTTTTACAGGAAACGAACATATCAGCACGAAACCCTCTCAAGCCGGATGGATACACCATATTTAGAGAAGACAAAACATAGTGGAAACGTGGAACAGCTATTGCGATAAGGAAAGCCTTTGAGGCATATGCAGTACAGATACAAGGACTTTATTGGATGGAAGCGACAGCCATCGTCATTAAGATGAGCAGCAATGATACACTGCTAGTGGTCTCATTGTACAATCATGGTGCAGCCTCAAATGCAAACATTCAACACGACCTGTCGGTGATCAACAACGTCTGCAGCCAACACACGTTTTGTGTTATTGGAGAGGACTTCAATGCCAGACATACACTTTGGCAGGATGACACTATCAGCGAACAAGGTGCGAGCATGCAGAAGTGGATGGATGACTACAGTCATCTACACTCACTTGTGATCATCTCACAGCCGATAAAATCATTCCCCAGGACACCGTCCATGCTGAACTTCTTCCTGGCCTCATCGAACTTGGTCAATATCCTACCAGATTTTCAGAACTACACGTGTACTGCACATGCCAGTGATTCTGATCATCTGGCCATTGAACTTAGGATGCGACTCAGTCAACGGGTTAACTTGCAACGCCCTGTTCCTGAGTTGTATACTGACTTCAAAAGGATGAACTGGCCAAGATTCAAATCCGAGGTAGCGGAGGAACTTCAACTGCCAAGAGAGGACATTAACCTGGACAACGCAGAGATTGATAGTACGATTCATCACTTTCAGACAGTCATTGACATCCAAGCTATTTACGCTCATCGACAGCCGCTTCGAAAGCGCCTCCAAAGAATACTTCAGCGGACATGGAACATGGAGAACGAAGAGTACAGAGCCATCCACTCGCAGCTCAAATGCACTAACGTCATGTTCCAGCGAGCGGTGAAGAATTTTCAAGACGAAGACCTACGAACATTCAATGAGGCCAACACTTCTGTTGACCCAACGAGCGGTGAGATGTTCACGAATATTGAGGAAGTCAGAAGCTAAATCCATCATGATCATGACGATTATATTCAACAACTGCATAAACAACAGCTACTTCCCAAATACTTGGAAAGTAGCTAAAGTGGCCCCGGCCCCAAAGAAGCTGAACCGATCTCGCGTGGATGGTTATCGACCTATCGCCTTGCTTTCTTTTATAAGTAAGGTCATGGAGTCGATAATGCTCAGAAGAATTAACACAGTCAGCGAAGAGCGCTTTATACTGCCGTCGTTCCAGTATGGATTCAGGCCTAAGTATGGTACAATCCACCCATTTCTTAGGCTGCATAGTGACGTCACCCGAGGCCTTAATAAAAAGGAAACGACAGTGGCATGTCTGTTGGACATTGAGAAGGCTTTCGATACGGTTTGGATCAAAGGACTCATCTTCAAGCTCATGAGTTTTGGATTTCCTACATATCTGGTAAGACTCATATATAATTTCCTCACTAATAGAATCTTCTTTGTCCAGGTAAACACTGTCAGATCAGCAGTGAAGTGTATCAACGCTGGAGTACCACAAGGATCGAGGATGGGGCCCGCCCTGTTTAATCTATACACCGCAGACCAGCCAACCAACGCAAGTGGAAGCGATACACTCTTGTATGCCGATGACTCTATTACGTACGCTACCTCCCTCTCACCAGAGATAGCCACAAGAAGAGTAGCACATAACATCAGCCAACGATGGGACTACAACATCAAGTGGGGACTGAAAATGAACAGCGAAAAGTCTATACTCATGTGCTTCAGAACACCAGCAGCAGACATACGAGGAAGCAGGGGCAGGACACTGGTCAGAAGATGCAACAATCTTAAGATAACTCTTCCGGACAACACAACGATTACTCCAACGCAGAACACAAAATATCTGGGTATTTTGTTCAACGAGAGGTTTAGATTCAAGAACCACGTGGATGCTATCCTCAAACGGGCAGCTTTTGCCCTACATCTGGTACATCCACTGCTCCGGAGAAGAACTGGTCTTACACAGAAGACCAAGGTGCTTATCTACAAGCAATTCATAAAACCAGTTATAACCTACGGATGCCCGATCTGGTACACCATAAACCCCACAGCAATGGAGAGAATCTGTCTTTTTGAACGGAGGATCTTAAGGATGTGCACCGGTCTCCACAGAGACCATTCGACACTGAAGTTCATCCCGACCAGAAGGATCTACGAAGAAGCAAAGATCTTGCCAATAGACAAATACGTGATTCAACTATCAAGAAACCTACTAAATAATATTTGCAGTCATCCAAATGGAGACATACAAGAGCTGCAACGACTGCCACTCGATCGCAGTCACCGCTACCTTCACGCAACTGCAATCACACACCCTGGATTTGATGATCTATTCAATGACGACTCCACGCAGTTGTACAAAAAGAACAACACAGGACACTACAGAGGGTAGTCCCCTCTGAAAGTATATTTTCATCTATCCTTTCTTCCTCTTACACCCTTTTTTTCTTAACCAAACTCCCAAATGAAATTATTCCGAATTACAATGACAAGATTTAGCATGCTAAAAGATATTGTAAAATGATACAATTTAAAAAAAATGTCAAACGAAATACGTCGGGCCCCTATTGTTGAGCCGACATTACTATTATAGTTATAAGTCTAGTTGTAAGTCATTTGTATATACTAATGGACGTAAAATAAAGCTAATAATCTAAAAAACAAAGAAGATCAATTCACTCTCGTTTGGTACTTCGCTTAGCGACGGTTATCCAACCGCCCTCTGAAAAATAACACACCAGATTCTGCGCCTAAGAATATTATTTGATTCTGCACAAGGCTTCTTGGAATTACTCGCGCACTGCTTTTGTTCGCTTTCCCGCACGTTGTCTGCATCGTACTTCGGACCGATCTCACGACTCGGAGAAGTAAGCAAAAGACGATATAAAAGGATAAATATTACTCGCTCGTTACCTTGCTCGTTTGCTACGGACTTCGGACCATACTCACGACGGAGAGAGATAAACAAGACTTCGTCAAATGGAAAACGCCCTATCGGGAGAGTGCGATACCCCTACCAACCCACCAGTGGTAGACCCAACATCTACCAGTACAGTATCGTATTTTTATTGTTTATTAGATAAATGTAAGTTAACCAATAACAATACAATTTCGTCTGGCCACGCAATCTTGACGGCTAAGTATTTTTGTAATGCTAGCTGATAAGGTTCAAAGAACCACCTGAATGTTTCCCACGTCGTTGTTCTCACTTCGATCCCGTCGCCAGCGTGTGCTTCAGCGATTTCCGCTCAGTTGTAGTTTGTAAGAACTTAGTCTAGTTTCGAATTAAGAAAACATCCTAACTGATCGGCTCCCATATTCGCCGGCAGTGTGCCGTAATAAATAATATTAAATAACGTATATGTTTCATTGCTGAGCCCATCGGCCAGTATAATAAATAAACATGACTTATGTGGCACATGCACATGTGTGCAAATGTAGTTCAGAGTATGAGAGTCAGTCGATTACGAGAAGTGGACGAGAGTAGTAGTCATAGTTGATTTCCCTAGTAAAAATTTTAATATAAAGAATCTTGTGAAAATTTAAAAGTTGTTTAAAATAAATTCTCTCTCTCTCTTACATTTAGAAAATTTTTTTTTATTTTTTGCACAGCTTACACAGAGAGATGATAATACAATTTTATCTTGCTATTGAAAAAAAAAATTCAATTCAAAGGAAAACTATGAGGAAAACCTTCATTTAAATAATAATGTAAAAAGGGTTTTCCAATAGGGACTTAACAACTTTGAATTTAATCTTAGAACGCACTCTTTCAATAATCATCAGACTGTCACTGTCAATTTATTCAATACTCAACACGAACGAGCCACGTCTCCAAATCGTAAAAATTTTCTACCAGAAGTCAGAATCGGCGACCGCAACATTAAGGACGTTAACTCCAATTTTCGACGAAGCTCATTTTTGGTTCAATGGCTTCGTCAATAAGCAAAATATGCGTTATTGGTCGGGTGAAGATCCACATGTATGCATGCCGGCGGCGTTTGGGCCATTTTGTTTCGTCGACGACCGTCGCAATACTGTGAATGGTCAGCGTTATCACATTACTGTGAATGATTTGGATGACATGTGGTTTCAACAGGCACCGCAACAGGCACCGCACTTCACACGTTACAATCGATTTATCTCAAGAAATGGGATAAGTACGTTAAGTCATTGGTTTATACCAACAAGCCGATGACGTTGGTAGAACTCAGAGCGGCCGTTTCGGCAGAAATATGTGGCCGAGTAGTTGAAAATTGGGTCCAACGAATCGACCGCTGCAAACGTGCCCGCGGTGGCAATATGAACGAAGTCGAGTACCATTTAAAAATGTTTTGATGTACTTCAGATAATAAAGTTTTTGAAATATCTCAAATAGTTTGCGTTTTATTTAAAAAAAAAAAAAAATGCAGGTACATCAGTTAACCAAGCACGTCATTTAACGGTTCGTGAGTCTGCACTGCAGCCGTGGGAGTTCTATGACACTCTGCAGTTCCTGAGCACATCGTTGGAACCAAGAATGTAAGTATATTCTATCCATGAAACTATAGTACATATGTGAAAGAAACTAAAGATTGTTTTTTTATTTCTTTGCAGACAAATTGGGAAATTCGCGAACACAGAGGACTCCCTTTCCCCGATGCAGTGTGGACAGTTCCTGTTTGAGAAAAGAGTTCAGCCAACAACTCCAACTCCCAAGCGCCCAAAGATCCTCACAAAGATGGCTAACGAATCGTTTTCGGATTTTCTAAACGACATTCGGGAAACATTCGAAAGCAGTATCGATGAGCCAGCTCCAGTCGCACTGTCTTATAACCAGTCATTTATGGCAGCAATGACTTTAAGGATTGAGTCACTGTCAGAAGCAGCCCAAAATCGAATACACACAATAAATGATGAAATAAAATATAAAGATTAAAATATATATCTATGCCTTCTATTTTAATAGATGTACATGTTATGGTATCATATTTTGTTGGCATTTAGATATGTTTTTATCTCTTCTCTCATTGAGAAAGCCCTTTAGATGAGTTATGAGATCCAGCAAGGGAACTTTGTGTGTGTTATTTAATTTCTCCCAAGGCCCCTTGTAATGATGTCACCATTCTCATCACATGCATCAACGAATTCAGACGTGCAGTATGCAGCGTCGTTTAACTTGACAAAATTGTGGAGTACTGTGGTTATATGGAGCGTGGTTCCAAGTATTCGCCACTTCGCTACCCAGATGCCAAAAGCATTTTCGTGAACTCTATCCGCTCGGGATAGTCTTTTGTTAATGTAATGCTTTTCAGTATCCAGCAGCCTTCCTGGATAAGGCCGTATCAAATATGGCTTTAGTGGGAATGCTGCGTGAGTTTGAGAATACACCACCATCGCTTTGACTTGCATATGCTCCGATGTCAACAGCGGTAATGGTGTAGTTCGCATCGCACACAACTAGCAGAACTATGGCAAGCAATTATAATATTCCGATGCTTGCCGTCAATAGCTCCCACAGGGTCGGAAGATTCCAAAGAACTGCGAACTATGTTGCAATGGTATAATCGACGACATGAGATTTGTTTGAAATCTGAATTCTTTGAAATGTAAGTTGAATAACAAGAAATGCATACACAGGTTCTTGTACATACGTTTTGCTCTTGTATAAGTTATGATTCAAGTCGAATAAGTTTTACATATCCGCCGCTACGACTTTTTTTTTATCACAAGCATATAAATTAAACAACATACCCATTGCTGCAGCAGGCATTTGATGTAACAGCATGTCCAATGCAGTGGGCAGCATGCAAAACCTCTGTACTCGGTTTCAGACAGTCAGTCAGTTTTGCTTAATCGGTTTTAGTAATTTTTTGAAAATGTTTCCATAGGAAATACAAATTGATTGAATAAATAAAATAAAATTGCAAATAAGTGAAATAAAATTGACATGGATAAATTTATTTAATACAAAGATAAGTTGCAAAACATGTTTGTGGAAAAAAATTATAATATAAAAATAAAATATTATTGCAAAAAATAGCCAATTTTAGATACAAATAAAATAAATTGCAAATAAGTGAAGACGTTGGAGCAAGATTAAATTTCGCTATTTGTATAAACTCTTGTGTTGGCGTTTTATTAATTCTTAAACTAAGCCAATCAACTGGCAAAGTTAAAGAGACAAAGTCAGAATATCATTTTAAAAATACTAAAAGTCTCGTGTTTGACGTTTGACCAAAACAAGTTCTCCTCTATTCTGGAATCTTTGCAAATTCTCCTGGATACACATCTCCGACATAAGGTCACATAAATTCGCAGGATGTCCAACTGCGAAGGAGTACTAACGCAGGACAAGTGCAGAATTGCAATGATGGCGACCACGATTGCGTCCTAAGTGCATTAGGGTTAATTATGTTCATCATACAATATGGGCTAGCAGAGACAATCATTATAAGTGAAGGAAGGGCGTCACTGCTACCATCCATAAAAGATATAAGATAGTGGTCTAGTTGTGTGGAACAGAGGAAGAAGGCCTAATTTTATCACCGGGAATTGACAGGAGGTGAAATGTATTCCCCCGACACCCTTTGGTTGACAAATTTTCAATCTTCCGCTCAAAGATATATAAGTTAAATAAAACGAAGTTATGCCGAGTTGCAGGCGTTAGTTTTGATACCAAATATTTACAAGTAAACGTAATCTTCGCAACACCACCGCCTAGGAACCCTAGGACAACCAACTTGCGCTCTTAGAATTTCTAAAAATAATAAACGTCAGTTTTTGATGGTTTATGGAACCACGTCCACTTCGACGCCGGAATCTCTCCAACTCCTCCTGGATACGCATTTGTCGGACTCGAGGACCTTCTGAGCAACCAATAGGTTGTCCTCAGATTCGACAAACCGACAGGGCAATGAACATTCTCCGAATATAATAAACAAACATTTAACCAACGCAATGTCAAAAAATTGTCAAGTTCATCGATTCTCTCGCTTACTGCCATATTTCACGTACGTCGGTCACAGTGGACGTACCGGCCATAGGCAAGTAGTGAACTCAGTGACATAATTAGTGCAAGTAACCCTCTAACCCTCGGACCAAGCAACAGGAGACGAACATTAATAGAAATTCCACCTCTACCAAGCCCTCTTCATAGTCTCACCCTCCCAACCCCCGTGGGCTGGATCAAGGTGTTATGCGATCCGTGCCAAGGATCGACCAGGTTGGATGCCCAGTCTAATAAATAGTCCAGTCACGAACATGAGCATCCGGATACCTGGCATCCTTCGGATTAGTCTGCCTTACCTTGGGCCAACCTCCATTCTCCGATACGCATGGGACCAAAATGTCTTCTCAAAGAAATTTAAAGAAACCTAAAACAAACAACACTAAAAACGAACTAGAGGAAATCGCTACCAAATCCTCCCCAGTACCTAGTATGACAACCAGGGACCCCAAACCCTCGACAGTCTTACAAGAATCCGGAAGAGCGGTTTCCAGCAAACTGTCCAAATCGGACCCCAGTAGGCCCTTGATGCACCCAACCAATTTAGCAGTCAAGTCCAACTGGCAACCAAACCTGAAACAAGAATACAAATACATATAAGGTACATCAAAGTCTTACACGCACCAACGTCGAGGAGGTGATGTAACCAAGGCCACGTCTACGAGCGGAGATAAAAGCAAAGCCTTAGAACCTGCTTCAACAAGTAGTGTGAAGGAGGAAGTCCGAAAACCTACTGTAAGGAAATCGGCTCAAAACCTTCCTAACCTTGATGCAACAACGCACACCCACAAATTTGACGTCCAAATCTGTAAAAAGAAACAGATCTCTGGAAGTAACGTCCACAACTGCCCTGTCTCTAGATCTATTGAAAATAGCGATCCCAACAATCGGAGAACTATGGCCAGGGGCCACGCCTGGAAGTACTGTCAGTGGACCAGATAACAGACATTGGCAACTAAAGATTGGAAAATAGAAAGACTGAATCGCAATCCTTGTGATAAATGATGCATCAACTCTGGAACAAGCCGATTTCAAAATCAGTTACGGTTTTGGCAAGGTACCTCTAAAAATCTACAAAAAGGAAAGTGACCTGTTTGCGCCCTCCACCTTGGTCAAAGCCAAATACACATGACGACCATGATTGCGTCCTAAGTGCATTAGGGTTAATTATGTCCATCATACAATATGGGGTAGCAGTGACAATCGTCATAAATGAAAGGAGTGAGTCACTGATATCATTCATATCAGATACACGTCTAGTTGTTAGTAACAAACTTAGACACGCATACAAGTTAAGTACCCGAATATATAAACTATTGATATCGATTCCACATAAAGTACCTAAAAGGACATATTTCTTAAAAGTCTTCAGCGCGACCTTATTTATCATTTAAGAATATCTTTGTTTATATTGAAGTTTCAAGGGATAGCATCTCAAGACGCTCATCCCCGGCCTAGATCATATGTTTAGTTTGTAGTTGAACTCGATAGAGATCGATTGATTTAATAATGGGCTCGTGCCCCACAACATATTTATTACAGAAAATGTTCCTTTTGCAAACACAACAAATTAAAAACAGGTGGTAGCCCTAAAGGATTACTTTTATCTCTTAGTTGCCCTCATACCAATTATTCTCCGAATCAGAGGAACTCATGCGTAAAAGAATCCGTCGCTATATATCGCACTCGTGTACCTTCTCATCGTATTGCTGTTGAGTAGGCTGCGTCTTTGGAACGTGCTGGACTGGTGGGGTGGTGGTCGTTCAGTGTGTGGACGAAGATCAGCCGTCGTCGCTCAGATAAAATGACCAGTAAAGACGTCGTAAAATAAAATATTAATCTTTCTAATGTAACAGAACGGAAACAATGACCGAGTGTATTTTTAGGAACATTCGGCATTCGTGTGAAAGCAGTCATCGACGATGGTTGAATATTGGCATCATATATTGAGAATTGTAAAGTACTAGTATATAAAGATTTGCATCTGACCCGAAATCGCTTGAAGTGTTTCATTTTACTCCTCCTGGATACACCTCTCCGTACTGTACTCACATACATTTGAACGATGTCCAACTGCGAAGGAGTACTAACGCAGGACAAGTGCAGAATTGCAATGATGGCGACCACGATTGCGTCCTAAGTGCATTAGGGTTAATTATGTTCATCATACAATATGGGCTAGCGGTGAATAGTGCAACAATTAACGGAGGTCATCAAGAAATTTGAATGCATCAACCTCTTCATCGAGAATCCTAATTGACTGTCAAAATGATTCACGTGATGATGGTAAGATAGCAAATATATATATACTTATGCAACACTTAGCTCTAAGCTGCCAGTGATCAGCGAAAAATAATACCATTTTGTATTCAACTTCTTCTTTCTCCACGTCGCCTACACAGACTTAAATGCAATTCAGTGTCTACACACCTCACTACACCCATGTAAGTTAAGTACCCGAATGTATAAACAATATACTTCGATACCACTCAAGCACTCAACGATTGTTTAGAGAAACCATTTCTCAATAATAACATCTTCAGCGTGACCATATTTATCAATTAGGCTTTCCAGAAAGCATTTCGTTCGTTTATGACGAAATGCTTTTATCTGGTATAGTTTAAGAATATTTTTGTTTATAATAACATTTCAAGGAATAGCACCTCGACGATCATTCTCAAGATGCTGTTCGGTGGCTTAGATTTTAGAGTTAGTTTTAATTGAGACAAGTTGTGTTAATAAAGGGCTCGTGCCCCGAAAAATATATTTTTTTTTTGTTTCATTTTAAATAAATGAATGTAATTGGCGCCCAACGTGGGGCTCACTAAAAATAAAAAAAAGTGAGCTAAGGAATAAAGTGGCACGAGCCAAATAAAAAAATAAAATAAAAGATCCTGAAAAAAACGACTTGAGTTTAAATATATTGTGTCAAATATATAATTAATAATATTCGTGACCTAAATACACGAAGTGCACGAAAGTTAAAGTGAATGAAGTGATCTTCAAATAAACAAAATGGCTACAAATGATAGCAACATGACAGAACTAATTACGAGACTTATTACTAAAAATTTGTCTTCAGTTAGGGCGGAAGTTTCAGATCAACGCAGACAATTGACAATATTAATATGACAAGATAATGTGGCTGAATATACAATTCAGACCATAGATAAGAACATTAAATGCGAGGATAGTTTCGATGCAATAAAATCCCTACCAGAGTTTAATGGTAACCAAATACTTACGTCATAGTGTGCATAGGATTATACACCAAAGGCAGCAGAAGATAATTCGCGGCCTTGACAATCCTCAGAAATAAAATTACATGTCATGCTAATAATATTTTAACAAATCATGGTACAATACTAAATTATTATGCCATAATAAGCCGTCTCGATTTTGCATTCGCAGACAAGCGTCCAATACATGTGATCGAACAAGAGATGAATATCCTTCGGCCGGGTACAATGTCTGCTCTTGATTACTATAATTTAGTTAAAACAAAATTAACTCTGCTTATTAATAAAACAATACTGACGCGTGGTAGTGAGACAGCATTGAGGATATTTATAACAGGTCTTCCATCCTCCATTATCCGATATACTATTTTCTCTGTCACCCACTGGTCTTCCTAATGCTCTTGCAAAAGCTTGAGTCTAATAACATTCGCTCAAGATTTGCATTCCTATATGAAAATATAAATCATTACCAAAATAATTTAAGTTTCGAAAAAGGGGTTAATCAAGGATGTCAAAATAATTATACCCAAAACAATTTGGGACTCGTAAGAAAAGGTTATCAAGTTAAACCACAACCAAAATGTGAACCAATGGATGTCGATCCATCCACTTCTTCTAATGTACAACAACCAGATTACAGAAAACAGAATAGGTATAGGGCCGATAATTGATAGAAATTACAATAATAACTACAATCTCAATTACAATCAAAGGCAACCAAATTATTTTTCAAAAAATAATTTAAAACACTCGTCCTGCAGACAGTAATAATATATTTTTTTAATTTTTAGGGAAACCTTCGGGCTCCCATACATCTATCAATGGGATCACGCCTTAAATAAAAACCTAAAAACCTCAAAATATTAATTGATACAGCTGTTACAGCAAACTATCAAAGCTGGCATCTATATGAACAAGAACAGTTTAGCTATAAAAAAAACGAGTTGGAACTATAAATGGTTTTACTATTATTAAATATTATCATATTGTCCACATTTTTGGACAGAAACATTTGCTTTCCGAACTTGAAAATTTAGAAGCAGACCTCCTGCTAGGTTATAATTGTTTGAAAAAAATACAAGCGACAATCAATGTCACAAAAGGTTTTAAACAATACGAAGGAGGACAAGAAGAAATATTTGAAGACAATGGAACAATTTTAGGAAAAGAAATTCCTAAAGCAATTAAAAAGGAAAATAATACTAAGGTACTCTGAAAAAACAAAACAAAAATAAAAGTTTGGGCAAACGGCCAAAACATGCTTATGTTGGTAAATCTGACAATTTAAAAATAATAAGTAAATTCGGTAAGCAATGTGCTAAAAAACATCCTGATACTGTAAAAGTTCGGGATAATGTTGGTAAAAAACGAAGATTTGTAATTTTAACAAATACAAATGAATTAATTGACGTAGAAGTCAGCTCCGGATACATTAACCATGACAAAGTTGATGGGCAACGAACTACAAATACTGAACAAATGTCACTAGCATCTTGTGACAATATAAAATCATCTCATGATGATTCAAACTCTGTTAGAATGATCATTCCGATCACAGGAAAAGAGTTCGATTAAGACAAATTATTAAAAATAAGGTAGAAAAAATTCATTCTAAAATTAATACTCAGCTTCCTTTTAGAACTGATGTGTTAGCAGAAATCGGCACAGAATCAGATGATCCAATATGGAGTCGTCAATATCCATATCCCTTTTCCGTAAACACATTCGTTAATGAAGAAATTAATGAAATTTTAAGGAATAATGTCATTAGGCCCAGTAATAGTCCGTGAAATTCCCCGATATGGGTAGACCCCAAAAAAAGGAGCTAATAGTGATGGAACTCCAAAACATACATTAGTAATAGATTATAAAAAAATTAAATGAACAAACCATCTCGGACAGATATCCAATACCGGATGCAAATGTTATTCATTCAGACTTAAGAAAATGCAAATATTCATCGACAATTTACTTAGAATCGGGATTTCATCAGATATTAATACATCAAAAAGATATTGAGAGAACAGCATTTTCCATAAGCAATGGAAAATATGAATTTTTCAAAGGGCAATGGATGATATTTTTCGTCCATATATTGGTAAAATATGTTACGTCTATATGGACAATATAATAGTTTTCTCAGATAGACTAGATCAACATAGTCATGATCTAGAAAAAATTATTAATATTTAAATAAATGAATTTAATTTGTACACTCCACATAGAATGCAAACTTGAATATTACAGAAACTATTTTTCTCATGTATGTTACAGGGTACAGTTGCTTTGGATATTTATAAGTTTCTCTGTTCCTAGGCGGCGGCACAGATGGAATCCAAGTCAATGTCAATATTAAACCAATAATTAAAGGCTCCTTCAAGTTGCTTAATGTCAGTGAAAACTTCAGAAAAGGAAAAACATAAAATGATATTCAGGTTGCGAAATACATTTATGCCACAAATACTCCATTTCGGCACACCGAGCATCCAGAGTTTATCAATATGATGCAATTATGTCAACCCCGGGCTATTTACCGCCAAACAAAAAAAATATAAGCGGAAAACTACTAGATGAAGTATATGATACTGTAAGATCAAACATGGAAGAGAATTTGAAAGAAAAGGTGGTTTGTATGGTTGGAGCAACATTAGAAATGAGCCAATTGTGTCTGTTAGTGTGCCCTCTGCTGAAATTGATGGTAGTGTTTGCCTCCTAGATACAATAGACACTTCTGGCAACAGTCATACTGGTGATTATCTGTTATATCTGGCAGTAGAAAACATTAAAAAGTGCCAAAGTTTTGGTTGTAAAGTCCGTAGCTACGTAACTGACAACGCTGCTAATATGGCGAGGACAATTAATGCTATTAGAAGATGATCAGATCGGCGAAATTATAACATTTGGTTGCTCTGCTCATTTGCTTGATTTATTTGCCAAAGATATTGAAGAACCGGAAATAAAAATTAATGTAAATATAACTAAAAATAAACCATCGTTTTCCACAAGCAAAGCACAAGGAAGCTGGTGGAAAAGCACTTGAACTACCTCAATATGTACGTTGGAATACATAAGCAGATTGTATCGAATCATGGTATGCAGCGAGCAAAGGTCTGTAGTAGAATTACAAATTGTAAAGAAAATGTAAAATACCACCGAGCCCAGAGAGGCCACGCGGTCGTGATGCATGCGACCGTATCTCTACAAATACCGAATGTGACATCCCAGACAGAACAGGAACTAACCAATGTTAAAATGTGGAAAACTATATGAGAAAGCTGAAAAAAGTAGCAAGAGCTCTCGATCTCATTCAGAAAGATATGAGCGTCCTAAGCAAATGTACACATAGATGGAGATATCTCCTCTCATCCGACTGTTTGCCAGAAGAACTAGACAAACTTAAAGCATTTAAAGCTGCAAGGACACCTGCACATTTCGCTGCTTATATATTAGACCCTAAGTATAAAGGTGAAGGACTATCAGAAGAGGAGGACACATTGGGCATGGAGTTCATAGATTCAATATGTCCACAAGCGTACAAAGATGTCCTGGCGTACCGGGCAAGGAGTTTCCCATTTTTGTAATGAATACGGATGTGTCAGTGTGGTGGAAATCGCTGAGTAATAAACTGGATCACAGGACAGGGATGCTCGACATCACATGTCAGTTATTTACAGCAACTGCGTCTTCCGCAACCAACCCTGCTTAACCTAGGAGAACCTAGGACAACCCTAGGAGAACCAACTATCACTCCCAGATTTTCTAAAAAAAAAAAAATGACGGTTGACGGAACCCTGTCCACGGCTCTCCTGTCTATACACACTCTCCGGGATTTACTCACATGAATTCGCAGCACGTCCAATTGCGAAGGAGTACTAACACAGGACAAGTGCAGAATTGCAATGATGGCGACCACGATTGCGTCCTAAGTGCATTAGGGATAATTATGTTCATCATACAATATGGGCTAGCAGCGACAATCGTCATAAGTGAAAGAAGGGCGTCACTGCTACCATTCATATAAGATATAAGATAGTGGTCTAGTTGTGTGGAACAGAGGAAGAAGGCCTAATTTTATCACCGGGAATTGACAGGAGGTGAAATATATTCCCCCGACACCCTGGATGGATGACAAATTAACAATCTTCCGCTCAAAGATGTATAAATTAAATAAAACGAAGTTATGCCGAGTTGCAGGCGTTAACTTTGATACCAAATATTTACAAGTGAACGTAATCTTCGCAACACCACCGCCTAGGAACCCTAGGACAACCAACTTGCGCTCTTAGAATTTCTAAAAATAATAAACGTCAGTTTTTGATGGTTTATGGAACCACGTCCACTTCGACGCCGGAATCTCTCCAACTCCTCCTGGATACGCATTTGTCGGACTCGAGGACCTTCTGAGCAACCAATAGGTTGTCGTCAGATTCGACAAACCGACAGGACAATGAACATTCTCCGAATATAATAAACAAACATTTAAGCAACGCAACGTCCAAATTGTCAAGTTCATCGATTCTCTCGCTTACTGCCATATTTCACGTACGTCGGTCACAGTGGACGTACCGGCCATAGGCAAGTAGTGAACTTAGTGACATAATTAGTGCAAGTAACCCTCTAACCCTCGGACCAAGTCACAGGAAACGAACATTAATAGAAATTCAAAAATAATTAAGAGTGCAGTGATGGCTTACAGAGAACCATATAAGCCAACTGGATATAGTAAATTGATCGCCAGGAGCACATAAATAAGTCACAATTAATTGTGAAGGCCAGTTCATATTCATAGCTCAATAAAGCCAGGGGCTACCACAATACAGACATTGACAACGCAGATCACCACGAACCAGATCGATATTCAGTTGGATAAACAAACACCGATCTCTAGAATAAACAAACCAATTAACCAGACATGAAATTATAGCCTCACTCCAAAGACATAAATAAAAAGTCGCCCATGATTGGAGAACCCCACTAGATAGACCATACATTACAAGCGAACCATGAATATGCAACTGCAGTTGTAAACATTTAGTCAATAAGTCAAGAAGTGCTTCAGAGAGATTACCTACTTTGCCGCGGTTCTGGAGCTGAGTATGGTCAAGATTGTTTACGAGAACCCCAATTCCCACCTCTACCAAGCCTCCTTCATAGTCTCACCCTCCCAACCCCCGTAGGCTGGATCAAGGTGTTATGCGATCCGTGCCAAGGATCGACCAGGTTGGATGCCCCGTCTAATAAATAGTCCAGTCACGAACGCGAGCATCCGGATACCTGGCATCCTTCGGATTAGTCTGCCTTACCTTGGGCCAACCTCCATTCTCCGATACGCATGGGACCAAAATGTCTTCTCAAAGAAATTTAAAGAAACCTAAAACAAACACTAAAAATGAACTAGAGGAAATCGCTACCAAATCCTCCCCAGTACCTAGTATGACAACCACGGACCCCAAACCCTCTACAGTCTTACAAGAATCCGGAAGAGCGGTTTCCAGCAAACTGTCCAAATCGGACCCCAGTCGGCCCTTGATACACCAAACCAATGTAGCAGTCCAGTCCGTGGCAACTGACAACTGGCAACCAAACCTGGAACAAGACTACAAATACATAGATAAGGTACATCAACGTCTTACACGGACAAACGTCGCGATCAAAAATCTTTGTCATTCAGATAAAAGTTATATGTAAACAAACTCAGCAATTGGTCATTTAGTTTCAATGATCCAATATAAACAATGATTCATATGTATATGATGCGTTCCATAGAGAATGATCATAAACACTTTTTATATTATGATTGAATCGATGCATTTTAGATATTAAGCGTATAACGAGTGATCTTTCGACCCTAGTAGAGTGAGCTCTTCATTTGGTGTCACCTCGTATAGCCGAAGATATTATATCTGGATAAATGTATATTATAGCTTTCAAAAAAATAAATTGATAAAAGGAAATTTTATTTTCGTTTAAGTAGAGATAAAAGGAAAAAAAAATCACGAACTTAGAACTCATTTATCACAATTCAGGCGGGATCATCTTTAAGAAGTGGATGGACGAAACATAGTCAATCGTATGATCGCAAATGATCGCCAGCATCGTGTATCGATCCTGCAGCGTCACCCATAACAAGAGGATATCTATTTTGAAGCCTGATGGCAATCATCGCATGTGAACATTGGATACATTGTGAGGTTCGGATTGCTGATTGACATCTGATAAATTCAAACGCAAGCCGTTCCCGTACAATTATGCCTCCGAGGCGACAAGCAATTGGCCGTTCAAGAGCTCAAGCACGGAAGAAAAGAGCATTGCGCCAACGAATTATTTGACTAACGAGAAGTGAGAGTAGATACTGATCGAATACGTACTACTAAGGCCCAATGTTCGATCAAGATGAACACTGCACGCTGATTTAAATTTTTATTAACCCTTTCATTCTTGGATAAAGCAACAGAAAACGAACATTAATACAATTTAGAGACAACTGGAACTGAGGTTTAGTAAGTGAGTTACATCAGAGTTATCCATTTCTCGGGTTAAATGAGCACGATGTCCACCAGGGAATGAGTAACGCAGGAAAAGCTCAGAAGTGTGGATTCATTTTGACCCGACTGTAACATTTCTTTATGCAGAATCAGTCAGTTGGCAGTTAGGCAACTGACATCATGTCTGTGTCCGTCCTAAGTGCATTAGGGTAAATTATGTTCATCATACAATATGGGCTAGCAGTGACAGAGATATGTAAATGTAATTCCCGTAACACTGCCTAGGAACCCTAAGAGAACCAACTAGGCAAGTTATTACATGCTCACGCAAGCCCTAAAAGCCACAGACAAAGGACCGTTTATCTACCAAACCCAAATTATTTTATTCATTAAAATTAATAGGCAACGTGAAAAATGTCAGATTAACAGTATTACGTGCAATGTCCCTTATTAACACAGCCGACAACTCTGCGAAAAGCATCCGGGCTGCACCGACCTCCTTATGTTGGGGAGGTCAGTGTCAGCAGCAATCGCCAGCAAGAATCAGCTGTCGCAGGTTTAAGTTTGTTTTCAAAAAATAATTCTCTTGTATACATGAACGCCTTTCAACTATTCCTTTGTCCGATAATTTTAAATAAAGTGTACAAATCAATAATACAATCTTGAAAAATCAATGCTTTAAGTCCATGCTAGACAGGGACCAATTTTAGGGATAGTCGTATAATTCTCCTCATTGGACTATCCAATTGGAATGAATTTCTGGTGTCCAATCGCATTAGATGTTAGATATCATTGTGAACAATGTGGTTCATATGTATTTATCATTACATAGGATATATGGATTGGATTTTCAAATATTTCTTACATAAGCCATCCATTCTGGGACATAACTCGGCCAAGCGACCCGTAGGACATACGGCTCTCACACCACTTCATGTGCACAGATTAAGATATGCGACACTCTGGACCACAACTAGTCTACGATCGGTTCTTGCAAGGGAATGTTCTGCCCTGAACTCAAATAAAAATATATTTTGTGTCAGTTCTTAATTTGAAATAGTTTAATTTACGTGAAAAATATGAGAATACAATATGAGGTAGCAGAAATCAATCTTACCATTCACCATAAAATACTGGTCTAGTTGTGTGTAACAGAGGAAGAGAGCCTACTTCCGTCACCGGGAATTGACAGGAGGTGAAATATATTTCCCCTGACAGCCTTTGGTTGTCAGATCACTCCGACCATTGTTATACCTGATTCTAAACAATCACAAAAGTGAATGTAATTTCCATAACAGCGTCGAAGAGCATTAGGAGAACCAGCTGCCACTCTCGGAATTTCCAAAAATAAAAACGCCACTTTTAATCTTTGACGGAACCGCGTTTACTATTATCTAGTCTACACACCCTCTCCGGGATTTACTCACATAAATTCGCAGCACATCCAATTGCGAAGGAGTACTAACGCAGGACAAGTGCAGAATTGCAATGATGGCGACCACGATTGCGTCCTAAATGCATTAGGGTTAATTATGTTCATCATACAATATGGGCTAGCAGCGACAATCGTCATAAGTGAAAGAAGGGCGTCACTGCTACCATTCATATAAGATATAAGATAGTGGTCTAGTTGTGTGGAACAGAGGAAGAAGGCCTAATTTTATCACCGGGAATTGACGGGGGTGAAATATATTCCCCCGACACCCTTTGGATGACAAATTTTCAATCTTCCGCTCAAAGATATATAAGTTAAATAAAACGAAGTTATGCCGAGTTGCAGGCGTTAACCTGCCAACCCAACTTGCGCTCTTAGAATTTCTAAAAATAATAAACGTCAGTTTTTGATGGTTTATGGAACCACGTCCACTTCGACGCCGGAATCTCCACAACTCCTCCTGGATCCTGGAGTCCGAAAAATGGGACTCGAGGACCTTCTGAGCAACCAATAGGTTGTCGTCAGATTCGACAAACCGACAGGACAATGAACATTCTCCGAATATAATAAACAAACATTTAAGCAACGCAACGTCCAAATTGTCAAGTTCATCGATTCTCTCGCTTACTGCCATGGCAACCAAACCTGAAACAAGAATACAAATACATATAAGGTACATCAAAGTCTTACACGCACCAACGTCGAGGAGGTGATGTAACCAAGGCCACGTCTACGAGCGGAGATAAAAGCAAAGCCTTAGAACCTGCTTCAACAAGTAATGTGAAGGAGGAAGTCCGAAAACCTACTGTAAGGAAATCGGCTCAAAACCTTCCTAACCTTGATGCAACAACGCACACCCACAAATTTGACGTCCAAATCTGTAAAAAGAAACAGATCTCTGGAAGTAACGTCCACAAATGCCCTGTCTCTAGATCTATTGAAAATAGCGATCCCAACAATCGGAGAACTATGGCCAGGGGCCACGCCTGGAAGTACTGTCAGTGGACCAGATAACAGACATTGGCAACTAAAGATTGGAAAATAGAAAGACTGAATCGCAATCCTTGTGATAAATGATGCATCAACTCTGGAACAAGCCGATTTCAAAATCAGTTACGGTTTTGGCAAGGTACCTCTAAAAATCTACAAAAAGGAAAGTGACCTGTTTGCGCCCTCCACCTTGGTCAAAGCCAAATACACATGACGACCATGATTGCGTCCTAAGTGCATTAGGGTTAATTATGTCCATCATACAATATGGGGTAGCAGTGACAATCGTCATAAATGAAAGGAGTGAGTCACTGATATCATTCATATCAGATACACGTCTAGTTGTTAGTAACAAACTTAGACACGCATACAAGTTAAGTACCCGAATATATAAACTATTGATATCGATTCCACATAAAGTACCTAAAAGGACATATTTCTTAAAAGTCTTCAGCGCGACCTTATTTATCATTTAAGAATATCTTTGTTTATATTGAAGTTTCAAGGGATAGCATCTCAAGACTCAGACAAGAGCTCATCCCCGGCCTAGATCATATGTTTAGTTTGTAGTTGAACTCGATAGAGATCGATTGATTTAATAATGGGCTCGTGCCCCACAACATATTTATTACAGAAAATGTTCCTTTTGCAAACACAACAAATTAAAAACAGGTGGTAGCCCTAAAGGATTACTTTTATCTCTTAGTTGCCCTCATACCAATTATTCTCCGAATCAGAGGAACTCATGCGTAAAAGAATCCGTCGCTATATATCGCACTCGTGTACCTTCTCATCGTATTGCTGTTGAGTAGGCTGCGTCTTTGGAACGTGCTGGACTGGTGGGGTGGTGGTCGTTCAGTGTGTGGACGAAGATCAGCCGTCGTCGCTCAGATAAAATGACCAGTAAAGACGTCGTAAAATAAAATATTAATCTTTCTAATGTAACAGAACGGAAACAATGACCGAGTGTATTTTTAGGAACATTCGGCATTCGTGTGAAAGCAGTCATCGACGATGGTTGAATATTGGCATCATATATTGAGAATTGTAAAGTACTAGTATATAAAGATTTGCATCTGACCCGAAATCGCTTGAAGTGTTTCATTTTACTCCTCCTGGATACACCTCTCCGTACTGTACTCACATACATTTGAACGATGTCCAACTGCGAAGGAGTACTAACGCAGGACAAGTGCAGAATTGCAATGATGGCGACCACGATTGCGTCCTAAGTGCATTAGGGTTAATTATGTTCATCATACAATATGGGCTAGCGGTGAATAGTGCAACAATTAACGGAGGTCATCAAGAAATTTGAATGCATCAACCTCTTCATCGAGAATCCTAATTGACTGTCAAAATGATTCACGTGATGATGGTAAGATAGCAAATATATATATACTTATGCAACACTTAGCTCTAAGCTGCCAGTGATCAGCGAAAAATAATACCATTTTGTATTCAACTTCTTCTTTCTCCACGTCGCCTACACAGACTTAAATGCAATTCAGTGTCTACACACCTCACTACACCCATGTAAGTTAAGTACCCGAATGTATAAACAATATACTTCGATACCACTCAAGCACTCAACGATTGTTTAGAGAAACCATTTCTCAATAATAACATCTTCAGCGTGACCATATTTATCAATTAGGCTTTCCAGAAAGCATTTCGTTCGTTTATGACGAAATGCTTTTATCTGGTATAGTTTAAGAATATTTTTGTTTATAATAACATTTCAAGGAATAGCACCTCGACGATCATTCTCAAGATGCTGTTCGGTGGCTTAGATTTTAGAGTTAGTTTTAATTGAGACAAGTTGTGTTAATAAAGGGCTCGTGCCCCGAAAAATATATTTTTTTTTTGTTTCATTTTAAATAAATGAATGTAATTGGCGCCCAACGTGGGGCTCACTAAAAATAAAAAAAAGTGAGCTAAGGAATAAAGTGGCACGAGCCAAATAAAAAAATAAAATAAAAGATCCTGAAAAAAACGACTTGAGTTTAAATATATTGTGTCAAATATATAATTAATAATATTCGTGACCTAAATACACGAAGTGCACGAAAGTTAAAGTGAATGAAGTGATCTTCAAATAAACAAAATGGCTACAAATGATAGCAACATGACAGAACTAATTACGAGACTTATTACTCAATTGTCTTCAGTTAGGGCGGAAGTTTCAGATCTACGCAGACAATTGACAATATTAATATGACAAGATAATGTGGCTGAATATACAATTCAGACCATAGATAAGAACATTAAATGCGAGGATAGTTTCGATGCAATAAAATCCCTACCAGAGTTTAATGGTAACCAAATACTTACGTCATAGTGTGCATAGGATTATACACCAAAGGCAGCAGAAGATAATTCGCGGCCTCAGACAATCCTCAGAAATAAAATTACATGTCATGCTAATAATATTTTAACAAATCATGGTACAATACTAAATTATTATGCCATAATAAGCCGTCTCGATTTTGCATTCGCAGACAAGCGTCCAATACATGTGATCGAACAAGAGATGAATATCCTTCGGCCGGGTACAATGTCTGCTCTTGATTACTATAATTTAGTTAAAACAAAATTAACTCTGCTTATTAATAAAACAATACTGACGCGTGGTAGTGAGACAGCATTGAGGATATTTATAACAGGTCTTCCATCCTCCATTATCCGATATACTATTTTCTCTGTCACCCACTGGTCTTCCTAATGCTCTTGCAAAAGCTTGAGTCTAATAACATTCGCTCAAGATTTGCATTCCTATATGAAAATATAAATCATTACCAAAATAATTTAAGTTTCGAAAAAGGGGTTAATCAAGGATGTCAAAATAATTATACCCAAAACAATTTGGGACTCGTAAGAAAAGGTTATCAAGTTAAACCACAACCAAAATGTGAACCAATGGATGTCGATCCATCCACTTCTTCTAATGTACAACAACCAGATTACAGAAAACAGAATAGGTATAGGGCTGATAATTGATAGAAATTACAATAATAACTACAATCTCAATTACAATCAAAGGCAACCAAATTATTTTTCAAAAAATAATTTAAAACACTCGTCCTGCAGACAGTAATAATATATTTTTTTAATTTTTAGGGAAACCTTCGGGCTCCCATACATCTATCAATGGGATCACGCCTTAAATAAAAACCTAAAAACCTCAAAATATTAATTGATACAGCTGTTACAGCAAACTATCAAAGCTGGCATCTATATGAACAAGAACAGTTTAGCTATAAAAAAAAAAAACGAGTTAGAACTATAAATGGTTTTACTATTATTAAATATTATCATATTGTCCACATTTTTGGACAGAAACATTTGCTTTCCGAACTTGAAAATTTAGAAGCAGACCTCCTGCTAGGTTATAATTGTTTGAAAAAAATACAAGCGACAATCAATGTCACAAAAGGTTTTAAACAATACGAAGGAGGACAAGAAGAAATATTTGAAGACAATGGAACAATTTTAGGAAAAGAAATTCCTAAAGCAATTAAAAAGGAAAATAATACTAAGGTACTCTGAAAAAACAAAACAAAAATAAAAGTTTGGGCAAACGGCCAAAACATGCTTATGTTGGTAAATCTGACAATTTAAAAATAATAAGTAAATTCGGTAAGCAATGTGCTAAAAAACATCCTGATACTGTAAAAGTTCGGGATAATGTTGGTAAAAAACGAAGATTTGTAATTTTAACAAATACAAATGAATTAATTGACGTAGAAGTCAGCTCCGGATACATTAACCATGACAAAGTTGATGGGCAACGAACTACAAATACTGAACAAATGTCACTAGCATCTTGTGACAATATAAAATCATCTCATGATGATTCAAACTCTGTTAGAATGATCATTCCGATCACAGGAAAAGAGTTCGATTAAGACAAATTATTAAAAATAAGGTAGAAAAAATTCATTCTAAAATTAATACTCAGCTTCCTTTTAGAACTGATGTGTTAGCAGAAATCGGCACAGAATCAGATGATCCAATATGGAGTCGTCAATATCCATATCCCTTTTCCGTAAACACATTCGTTAATGAAGAAATTAATGAAATTTTAAGGAATAATGTCATTAGGCCCAGTAATAGTCCGTAAAATTCCCCGATATGGGTAGACCCCAAAAAAAGGAGCTAATAGTGATGGAACTCCAAAACATACATTAGTAATAGATTATAAAAAAATTAAATGAACAAACCATCTCGGACAGATATCCAATACCGGATGCAAATGTTATTCATTCAGACTTTTTCATCGACAATTTACTTAGAATCGGGATTTCATCAGATATTAATACATCAAAAAGATATTGAGAGAACAGCATTTTCCATAAGCAATGGAAAATATGAATTTTTCAAAGGGTAATGGATGATATTTTTCGTCCATATATTGGTAAAATATGTTACGTCTATATGGACGATATAATAGTTTTCTCAGATAGACTAGATCAACATAGTCATGATCTAGAAAAAATTATTAATATTTAAATAAATGAATTTAATTTGTACACTCCACATAGAAAGCAAACTTGAATATTACAGAAACTATTTTTCTCATGTATGTTACAGGGTACAGTTGCTTTGGATATTTATAAGTTTCTCTGTTCCTAGGCGGCGGCACAGATGGAATCCAAGTCAATGTCAATATTAAACCAATAATTAAAGGCTCCTTCAAGTTGCTTAATGTCAGTGAAAACTTCAGAAAAGGTTTTTCCTTTAGGTTTTTCCCATAAAATGATATTCAGGTTGCGAAATACATTTATGCCACAAATACTCCATTTCGGCACACCGAGCATCCAGAGTTTATCAATATGATGCAATTATGTCAACCCCGGGCTATTTACCGCCAAACAAAAAAAATATAAGCGGAAAACTACTAGATGAAGTATATGATACTGTAAGATCAAACATGGAAGAGAATTTGAAAGAAAAGGTGGTTTGTATGGTTGGAGCAACATTAGAAATGAGCCAATTGTGTCTGTTAGTGTGCCCTCTGCTGAAATTGATGGTAGTGTTTGCCTCCTAGATACAATAGACACTTCTGGCAACAGTCATACTGGTGATTATCTGTTATATCTGGCAGTAGAAAACATTAAAAAGTGCCAAAGTTTTGGTTGTAAAGTCCGTAGCTACGTAACTGACAACGCTGCTAATATGGCGAGGACAATTAATGCTATTAGAAGATGATCAGATCGGCGAAATTATAACATTTGGTTGCTCTGCTCATTTGCTTGATTTATTTGCCAAAGATATTGAAGAACCGGAAATAAAAATTAATGTAAATATAACTAAAAATAAACCATCGTTTTCCACAAGCAAAGCACAAGGAAGCTGGTGGAAAAGCACTTGAACTACCTCAATATGTACGTTGGAATACATAAGCAGATTGTATCGAATCATAGTATGCAGCGAGCAAAGGTCTGTAGTAGAATTACAAATTGTAAAGAAAATGTAAAATACCACTGAGCCCAGAGAGGCCACGCGGTCGTGATGCATGCGACCGTATCTCTACAAATACCGAATGTGACATCCCGGACAGAACAGGAACTAACCAATGTTAAAATGTGGAAAACTATATGAGAAAGCTGAAAAAAGTAGCAAGAGCTCTCGATCTCATTCAGAAAGATATGAGCGTCCTAAGCAAATGTACACATAGATGGATATATCTCCTCTCATCCGACTGTTTGCCAGAAGAACTAGACAAACTTAAAGCATTTAAAGCTGCAAGGACACCTGCACATTTCGCTGCTTATATATTAGACCCTAAGTATAAAGGTGAAGGACTATCAGAAGAGGAGGACACATTGGGCATGGAGTTCATAGATTCAATATGTCCACAAGCGTACAAAGATGTCCTGGCGTACCGGGCAAGGAGTTTCCCATTTTTGTAATGAATACGGATGTGTCAGTGTGGTGGAAATACGCTGAGTAATAAACTGGATCACAGGACAGGGACGCTCGACATCACATGTCAGTTATTTACAGCAACTGCGTCTTGCGCAACCACCCCTGCTTAGAACCCTAGGAGAACCAACTATCACTCCCAGATTTTCTAAAAAAAAAAAAATGACGGTTGACGGAACCCTGTCCACGGCTCTCCTGTCTATACACACTCTCCGGGATTTACTCACATGAATTCGCAGCACGTCCAATTGCGAAGGAGTACTAACGCAGGAAAAGCACAGAATTGCACTGACGACGATCATGATTGCGTCCTAAGTGGATTCATTTTGACCCGACTGTAACATTTCTTTATGCAGAATCAGTCAGTTGGCAGTTAGGCAACTGACATCATGTCTGTGTCCGTCCTAAGTGCATTAGGGTAAATTATGTTCATCATACAATATGGGCTAGCAGCGACAATCGTCATAAGTGAAAGAAGGGCGTCACTGCTACCATTCATATAAGATATAAGATAGTGGTCTAGTTGTGTGGAACAGAGGAAGAAGGCCTAATTTTATCACCGGGAATTGACAGGAGGTGAAATGTATTCCCCCGACACCCTTTGGTTGACAAATTTTCAATCTTCCGCTCAAAGATATATAAGTTAAATAAAACGAAGTTATGCCGAGTTGCAGGCGTTAACTTTGATACCAAATATTTACAAGTGAACGTAATCTTCGCAACACCACCGCCTAGGAACCCTAGGACAACCAACTTGCGCTCTTAGAATTTCTAAAAATAATAAACGTCAGTTTTTGATGGTTTATGGAACCACGTCCACTTCGACGCCGGAATCTCCCCAACTCCTCCTGGATCCTGGAGTCCGAAAAATGGGACTCGAGGACCTTCTGAGCAACCAATAGGTTGTCGTCAGATTCGACAAACCGACAGGGCAATGAACATTCTCCGAATATAATAAACAAACATTTAACCAACGCAATGTCAAAAAATTGTCAAGTTCATCGATTCTCTCGCTTACTGCCATATTTCACGTACGTCGGTCACAGTGGACGTACCGGCCATAGGCAAGTAGTGAACTTAGTGACATAATTAGTGCAAGTAACCCTCTAACCCTCGGACCAAGTCACAGGAAACGAACATTAATAGAAATTCAAAAATAATTAAGAGTGCAGTGATGGCTTACAGAGAACCATATAAGCCAACTGGATATAGTAAATTGATCGCCAGGAGCACATAAATAAGTCACAATTAATTGTGAAGGCCAGTTCATATTCATAGCTCAATAAAGCCAGGGGCTACCACAATACAGACATTGACAACGCAGATCACCACGAACCAGATCGATATTCAGTTGGATAAACAAACAGCGATCTCTAGAATAAACAAACCAATTAACCAGACATGAAATCATAGCCTCACTCCAAAGACATAAATAAAAAGTCGCCCATGATTGTAAAACCTCACTGGAAAGACCATACATTACAAGCGAACCATGAATATGCAACTGGAGTTGTAAACATTTAGTCAATAAGTTAAGAAGTGCTCCAGAGAGATTACCTACCTTGCCGCGGTTCTGGAGGTGAGTATAGTCAAGATTATTTCCGTGGTCTTACCGGGAACCCCACTTCCCACCTCTACCAAACCGCCTTCATAGTCTCACCCTCCCAACCCCCCGTGGACTAGATTTAGGTGTTATGCCACCCGTTTCAAGGATCAACCAGGTTGGATGGCCAGTCTTATAAATAATCGTCACGAACATGAGCATCCGGATACCTGGCATCCTTCGGATTAGTCTGCCTTACCTTGGGCCAACCTCCATTCTCCGATACGCATGGGACCAAAATGTCTTCTCAAAGAAATTTAAAGAAACCTAAAACAAACAACACTAAAAATGAACTAGAGGAAATCGCTACCAAATCCTCCCCAGTACCTAGTATGACAACCAGGGCCCCAAACCCTCTACCGTCTTACAAGAATCCGGAAGAGCGGTTTCCAGCAAACTGTCCAAATCAGACTCTTGATCCAACCACGCACACCGACAAATTTTACGCCCAAATCTGTAAAAAGAAACAGATCTCTGGAAGTAACGTCCACCCCTGTCCTATTGAAAATAGCGATCCCAACAATCGGAGAACTAGGACCACGCCTGAAATCTGTCTGTGGACCAGATAACAGACAGACGAAGGGCAAGGATCCGTCTTCCGATAGAAACCGTACATCTGAGAGAAACATTAAAACTAATAAGAGCGTGCAATCCAAAATTGGCAACTAAAGATTGGAAAATCGAAAGACAGAATCGCAATCCCTGTGATAAATGATGCATCGACTCTGGAACAAGCCGATTTCAAAATCAGTTACGGTTTTGGCAAGGTACCTCTAAAAATCTACAAAAAGGAAAGTGACCTGTTTGCACCCTCCACCTTGGTCAAGGCCAAATATAGAAAAAACTACATATACTACACCCTCAGAGCTGCGCACTGCACCGAGCTCGGGAGTGTCTCTAATATGTTATTTTTATAAGATTAGGAAAGTTGCTCATATGAAACACATGTTATTTATATCTGTTGCACATGTAACCCACATGTTATGCGTGTATAACAAATGCATATGTGGTGGCAGCCATTAATAAATAAATGTCATTCTGTTCTTGTCATCGGTTGCATTAAAACGTGTTTCAATTCATTTCTCAACACTCCTGATCCTGGATTTGGATTCAGATACGTGGATAGAGAGAACCACCTCGAAACAAACCCTTGCAGGAGATGAAGAAGATGAAGACCTACAAGACGTAATCACGGAGGAAGAAAAAGAGCTACTGGAGTCATCGCAGGAAATAGACTCTTTATCAGACTCCGGCGAAGCGGGTATCATATCTCTATACTAGAGGTATCTCCTTAAATAAAATATGATACAATTTTTACAAATTAACCTCCACCACTCTAAAATAGCTTCCACCAACCTCATCCTCCGCTTAACCAAAAGCGGAGAAGACATTGTCTTTATCCAGGAACCCTGGGTCATAGAAGACCAGATAAATGTACTTAGGACCTCAACTATAGACTATTCTATGCCACAGATACTGGTACACCAAGAGCTTGTTTGTGGCAAAGAACAATCTCTATGTCTCTCTTCTCCCTAGCCTATCCAACAGTGACCAAACCACGGTATGTCTTGAGCTAAAAACTTGCGCTCACCAAAAGTGGAAACCTCATAATTGGGTGTGACACAAACTCTCACCACCAATTATGGAGTAGTCATTATTAAGCTATATACTTTTAAATAATCAGTGATACGTAACAAAGGAGCGGATCCGACGATAAACAGAATCCGCCAAGAAGTTCTAGATCTCACCCTTATCTGAAAAAAAACCTGTCTCAATTAACAATTGCCCCAAGCCCTCTACCGTTTTACAAGAATCCGTAAGAGCGGTTTCCAGCAAACTGTCCAAATCGGACCCCAGTCGGCCCTTGATACACCAAACCAATGTAGCAGTCCAGTCCGTGGCAACTGACAACTGGCAACCAAACCTGGAACAAGACTACAAATACATAGATAAGGTACATCAACGTCTTACACGGACAAACGTCGCGATCAAAAATCTTTGTCATCAAAAAATTCAGATAAAAGTTATATGTAAACAAACTCAGCCCTTGGTCATTTAGTTCCAATGATCCAATATAAACAATGATTCACATGTATATAATGCGTTCCATAGGGAATGATCATAAACACTTTTTATATTATGATTGAATCGATGCATTTTAGATATTAAGCGTATAACGAGTGATCTTTCGACCCTAGTAGAGTGAGCTCTTCATTTGGTGTCACCTCGTATAGCCGAAGATATTATATCTGGATAAATGTATATTATAGCTTTCAAAAAAATAAATTGATAAAAGGAAATTTTATTTTCGTTTAAGTAGAGATAAAAGGAAAAAAAAATCACGAACTTAGAACTCATTTATCACAATTCAGGCGGGATCATCTTTAAGAAGTGGATGGACGAAACAGTCAACAAGTCAATCGTATGATCGCAAATGATCGCCAGCATCGTGTATCGATCCTGCAGCGTCACCCATAACAAGAGGATATCTATTTTGAAGCCTGATGGCAATCATCGCATGTGAACATTGGATACATTGTGAGGTTCGGATTGCTGATTGACATCTGATAAATTCAAACGCAAGCCGTTCCCGTACAATTATGCCTCCGAGGCGACAAGCAATTGGCCGTTCAAGAGCTCAAGCACGGAAGAAAAGAGCATTGCGCCAACGAATTATTTGACTAACGAGAAGTGAGAGTAGATACTGATCGAATACGTACTACTAAGGCCCAACGTTCGATCAAGATGAACACTGCACGCTGATTTAAATTTTTAGTAACCCTTTCATTCTTGGATAAAGCAACAGAAAACGAACATAAATACAATTTAGAGACAACTGGAACTGAGGTTTAGTAAGTGAGTTACATCAGAGTTATCCATTTCTCGGGTTAAATGAGCACGATGTCCACCAGGGAATGAGTAACGCAGGAAAAGCACAGAAGTGTGGTTTCATTTTGACCCGACTGTAACATTTCTTTATGCAGAATCAGTCAGTTGGCAGTTAGGCAACTGACATCATGTCTGTGTCCGTCCTAAGTGCATTAGGGTAAATTATGTTCATCATACAATATGGGCTAGCAGTGACAGCGATATGTAAATGCAATTCCCGTAACACTGCCTAGGAACCCTAAGAGAACCAACTAGGCAAGTTATTACATGCTCACGCAAGCCCTAAAAGCCACAGACAAAGGACCGTTTATCTACCAAACCCAAATTATTTTATTCATTAAAATTAATAGGCAACGTGAAAAATGTCAGATTAACAGTATTACGTGCAATGTCCCTTATTAACACAGCCGACAACTCTGCGAAAAGCATCCGGGCTGCACCGACCTCCTTATGTTGGGGAGGTCAGTGTCAGCAGCAATCGCCAGCAAGAATCAGCTGTCGCAGGTTTAAGTTTGTTTTCAAAAAATAATTCTCTTGTATACATGAACGCCTTTCAACTATTCCTTTGTCCGATAATTTTAAATAAAGTGTACAAATCAATAATACAATCTTGAAAAATCAATGCTTTAAGTCCATGCTAGACAGGGACCAATTTTAGGGATAGTCGTATAATTCTCCTCATTGGACTATCCAATTGGAATGAATTTCTGGTGTCCAATCGCATTAGATGTTAGATATCATTGTGAACAATGTGGTTCATATGTATTTATCATTACATAGGATATATGGATTGGATTTTCAAATATTTCTTACATAAGCCATCCATTCTGGGACATAACTCGGCCAAGCGACCCGTAGGACATACGGCTCTCACACCACTTCATGTGCACAGATTCAGATATGCGACACTCTGGACCACAACTAGTCTACGATCGGTTCTTGTAAGGGAATGTTCTGCCCTGAACTCAAATAAAAATATATTTTGTGTCAGTTCTTAATTTGAAATAGTTTAATTTACGTGAAAAATATGAGAATACAATATGAGGTAGCAGAAATCAATCTTACCATTCACCATAAAATACTGGTCTAGTTGTGTGTAACAGAGGAAGAGAGCCTACTTCCGTCACCGGGAATTGACAGGAGGTGAAATATATTTCCCCTGACAGCCTTTGGTTGTCAGATCACTCCGACCATTGTTATACCTGATTCTAAACAATCACAAAAGTGAATGTAATTTCCACAACAGCGTCGAAGAGCATTAGGAGAACCAGCTGCCACTCTCGGAATTTATCGGAAAAAATAAAAACGCCACTTTTAATCTTTGACGGAACCGCGTCCACTATTATCTAGTCTACACACCCTCTCCGGGATTTACTCACATAAATTCGCAGCTCGTCCAATTGCGAAGGAGTACTAATGCAGGACAAGTGCAGAACTGCACTGATGACGACCATGATTGCGTCCTAAGTGCATTAGGGTTAATTATGTTCATCATACAATATGGGCTAGCAGCGACAATCGTCATAAGTGAAAGAAGGGCGTCACTGCTACCATTCATATAAGATATAAGATAGTGGTCTAGTTGTGTGGAACAGAGGAAGAAGGCCTAATTTTATCACCGGGAATTGACAGGAGGTGAAATGTATTCCCCCGACACCCTTTGGTTGACAAATTTTCAATCTTCCGCTCAAAGATATATAAGTTAAATAAAACGAAGTTATGCCGAGTTGCAGGCGTTAACTTTGATACCAAATATTTACAAGTGAACGTAATCTTCGCAACACCACCGCCTAGGAACCCTAGGACAACCAACTTGCGCTCTTAGAATTTCTAAAAATAATAAACGTCAGTTTTTGATGGTTTATGGAACCACGTCCACTTCGACGCCGGAATCTCCCCAACTCCTCCTGGATCCTGGAGTCCGAAAAATGGGACTCGAGGACCTTCTGAGCAACCAATAGGTTGTCGTCAGATTCGACAAACCGACAGGGCAATGAACATTCTCCGAATATAATAAACAAACATTTAACCAACGCAATGTCAAAAAATTGTCAAGTTCATCGATTCTCTCGCTTACTGCCATATTTCACGTACGTCGGTCACAGTGGACGTACCGGCCATAGGCAAGTAGTGAACTTAGTGACATAATTAGTGCAAGTAACCCTCTAACCCTCGGACCAAGTCACAGGAAACGAACATTAATAGAAATTCAAAAATAATTAAGAGTGCAGTGATGGCTTACAGAGAACCATATAAGCCAACTGGATATAGTAAATTGATCGCCAGGAGCACATAAATAAGTCACAATTAATTGTGAAGGCCAGTTCATATTCATAGCTCAATAAAGCCAGGGGCTACCACAATACAGACATTGACAACGCAGATCACCACGAACCAGATCGATATTCAGTTGGATAAACAAACAGCGATCTCTAGAATAAACAAACCAATTAACCAGACATGAAATCATAGCCTCACTCCAAAGACATAAATAAAAAGTCGCCCATGATTGTAAAACCTCACTGGAAAGACCATACATTACAAGCGAACCATGAATATGCAACTGGAGTTGTAAACATTTAGTCAATAAGTTAAGAAGTGCTCCAGAGAGATTACCTACCTTGCCGCGGTTCTGGAGGTGAGTATAGTCAAGATTATTTCCGTGGTCTTACCGGGAACCCCACTTCCCACCTCTACCAAACCGCCTTCATAGTCTCACCCTCCCAACCCCCCGTGGACTAGATTTAGGTGTTATGCCACCCGTTTCAAGGATCAACCAGGTTGGATGGCCAGTCTTATAAATAATCGTCACGAACATGAGCATCCGGATACCTGGCATCCTTCGGATTAGTCTGCCTTACCTTGGGCCAACCTCCATTCTCCGATACGCATGGGACCAAAATGTCTTCTCAAAGAAATTTAAAGAAACCTAAAACAAACAACACTAAAAATGAACTAGAGGAAATCGCTACCAAATCCTCCCCAGTACCTAGTATGACAACCAGGGCCCCAAACCCTCTACCGTCTTACAAGAATCCGGAAGAGCGGTTTCCAGCAAACTGTCCAAATCAGACTCTTGATCCAACCACGCACACCGACAAATTTTACGCCCAAATCTGTAAAAAGAAACAGATCTCTGGAAGTAACGTCCACCCCTGTCCTATTGAAAATAGCGATCCCAACAATCGGAGAACTAGGACCACGCCTGAAATCTGTCTGTGGACCAGATAACAGACAGACGAAGGGCAAGGATCCGTCTTCCGATAGAAACCGTACATCTGAGAGAAACATTAAAACTAATAAGAGCGTGCAATCCAAAATTGGCAACTAAAGATTGGAAAATCGAAAGACAGAATCGCAATCCCTGTGATAAATGATGCATCGACTCTGGAACAAGCCGATTTCAAAATCAGTTACGGTTTTGGCAAGGTACCTCTAAAAATCTACAAAAAGGAAAGTGACCTGTTTGCACCCTCCACCTTGGTCAAGGCCAAATATAGAAAAAACTACATATACTACACCCTCAGAGCTGCGCACTGCACCGAGCTCGGGAGTGTCTCTAATATGTTATTTTTATAAGATTAGGAAAGTTGCTCATATGAAACACATGTTATTTATATCTGTTGCACATGTAACCCACATGTTATGCGTGTATAACAAATGCATATGTGGTGGCAGCCATTAATAAATAAATGTCATTCTGTTCTTGTCATCGGTTGCATTAAAACGTGTTTCAATTCATTTCTCAACACTCCTGATCCTGGATTTGGATTCAGATACGTGGATAGAGAGAACCACCTCGAAACAAACCCTTGCAGGAGATGAAGAAGATGAAGACCTACAAGACGTAATCACGGAGGAAGAAAAAGAGCTACTGGAGTCATCGCAGGAAATAGACTCTTTATCAGACTCCGGCGAAGCGGGTATCATATCTCTATACTAGAGGTATCTCCTTAAATAAAATATGATACAATTTTTACAAATTAACCTCCACCACTCTAAAATAGCTTCCACCAACCTCATCCTCCGCTTAACCAAAAGCGGAGAAGACATTGTCTTTATCCAGGAACCCTGGGTCATAGAAGACCAGATAAATGTACTTAGGACCTCAACTATAGACTATTCTATGCCACAGATACTGGTACACCAAGAGCTTGTTTGTGGCAAAGAACAATCTCTATGTCTCTCTTCTCCCTAGCCTATCCAACAGTGACCAAACCACGGTATGTCTTGAGCTAAAAACTTGCGCTCACCAAAAGTGGAAACCTCATAATTGGGTGTGACACAAACTCTCACCACCAATTATGGAGTAGTCATTATTAAGCTATATACTTTTAAATAATCAGTGATACGTAACAAAGGAGCGGATCCGACGATAAACAGAATCCGCCAAGAAGTTCTAGATCTCACCCTTATCTGAAAAAAAACCTGTCTCAATTAACAATTGCCCCAAGCCCTCTACCGTTTTACAAGAATCCGTAAGAGCGGTTTCCAGCAAACTGTCCAAATCGGACCCCAGTCGGCCCTTGATACACCAAACCAATGTAGCAGTCCAGTCCGTGGCAACTGACAACTGGCAACCAAACCTGGAACAAGACTACAAATACATAGATAAGGTACATCAACGTCTTACACGGACAAACGTCGCGATCAAAAATCTTTGTCATTCAGATAAAAGTTCTATGTAAACAAACTCAGCAATTGGTATTTAGTTTCAATGATCCAATATAAACAATGATTCATATGTATATGATGCGTTCCATAGAGAATGATCATAAACACTTTTTATATTATGATTGAATCGATGCATTTTAGATATTAAGCGTATAACGAGTGATCTTTCGACCCTAGTAGAGTGAGCTCTTCATTTGGTGTCACCTCGTATAGCCGAAGATATTATATCTGGATAAATGTATATTATAGCTTTCAAAAAAATAAATTGATAAAAGGAAATTTTATTTTCGTTTAAGTAGAGATAAAAGGAAAAAAAAATCACGAACTTAGAACTCATTTATCACAATTCAGGCGGGATCATCTTTAAGAAGTGGATGGACGAAACAGTCAACAAGTCAATCGTATGATCGCAAATGATCGCCAGCATCGTGTATCGATCCTGCAGCGTCACCCATAACAAGAGGATATCTATTTTGAAGCCTGATGGCAATCATCGCATGTGAACATTGGATACATTGTGAGGTTCGGATTGCTGATTGACATCTGATAAATTCAAACGCAAGCCGTTCCCGTACAATTATGCCTCCGAGGCGACAAGCAATTGGCCGTTCAAGAGCTCAAGCACGGAAGAAAAGAGCATTGCGCCAACGAATTATTTGACTAACGAGAAGTGAGAGTAGATACTGATCGAATACGTACTACTAAGGCCCAACGTTCGATCAAGATGAACACTGCACGCTGATTTAAATTTTTAGTAACCCTTTCATTCTTGGATAAAGCAACAGAAAACGAACATAAATACAATTTAGAGACAACTGGAACTGAGGTTTAGTAAGTGAGTTACATCAGAGTTATCCATTTCTCGGGTTAAATGAGCACGATGTCCACCAGGGAATGAGTAACGCAGGAAAAGCACAGAAGTGTGGTTTCATTTTGACCCGACTGTAACATTTCTTTATGCAGAATCAGTCAGTTGGCAGTTAGGCAACTGACATCATGTCTGTGACCGTCCTAAGTGCATTAGGGTAAATTATGTTCATCATACAATATGGGCTAGCAGTGACAGCGATATGTAAATGCAATTCCCGTAACACTGCCTAGGAACCCTAAGAGAACCAACTAGGCAAGTTATTACATGCTCACGCAAGCCCTAAAAGCCACAGACAAAGGACCGTTTATCTACCAAACCCAAATTATTTTATTCATTAAAATTAATAGGCAACGTGAAAAATGTCAGATTAACAGTATTACGTGCAATGTCCCTTATTAACACAGCCGACAACTCTGCGAAAAGCATCCGGGCTGCACCGACCTCCTTATGTTGGGGAGGTCAGTGTCAGCAGCAATCGCCAGCAAGAATCAGCTGTCGCAGGTTTAAGTTTGTTTTCAAAAAATAATTCTCTTGTATACATGAACGCCTTTCAACTATTCCTTTGTCCGATAATTTTAAATAAAGTGTACAAATCAATAATACAATCTTGAAAAATCAATGCTTTAAGTCCATGCTAGACAGGGACCAATTTTAGGGATAGTCGTATAATTCTCCTCATTGGACTATCCAATTGGAATGAATTTCTGGTGTCCAATCGCATTAGATGTTAGATATCATTGTGAACAATGTGGTTCATATGTATTTATCATTACATAGGATATATGGATTGGATTTTCAAATATTTCTTACATAAGCCATCCATTCTGGGACATAACTCGGCCAAGCGACCCGTAGGACATACGGCTCTCACACCACTTCATGTGCACAGATTCAGATATGCGACACTCTGGACCACAACTAGTCTACGATCGGTTCTTGTAAGGGAATGTTCTGCCCTGAACTCAAATAAAAATATATTTTGTGTCAGTTCTTAATTTGAAATAGTTTAATTTACGTGAAAAATATGAGAATACAATATGAGGTAGCAGAAATCAATCTTACCATTCACCATAAAATACTGGTCTAGTTGTGTGTAACAGAGGAAGAGAGCCTACTTCCGTCACCGGGAATTGACAGGAGGTGAAATATATTTCCCCTGACAGCCTTTGGTTGTCAGATCACTCCGACCATTGTTATACCTGATTCTAAACAATCACAAAAGTGAATGTAATTTCCACAACAGCGTCGAAGAGCATTAGGAGAACCAGCTGCCACTCTCGGAATTTATCGGAAAAAATAAAAACGCCACTTTTAATCTTTGACGGAACCGCGTCCACTATTATCTAGTCTACACACCCTCTCCGGGATTTACTCACATAAATTCGCAGCACGTCCAATTGCGAAGGAGTACTAACGCAGGACAAGTGCAGAATTGCAATGATGGCGACCACGATTGCGTCCTAAGTGCATTAGGGATAATTATGTTCATCATACAATATGGGCTAGCAGCGACAATCGTCATAAGTGAAAGAAGGGCGTCACTGCTACCATTCATATAAGATATAAGATAGTGGTCTAGTTGTGTGGAACAGAGGAAGAAGGCCTAATTTTATCACCGGGAATTGACGGGGGTGAAATATATTCCCCCGACACCCTTTGGATGACAAATTTTCAATCTTCCGCTCAAAGATATATAAGTTAAATAAAACGAAGTTATGCCGAGTTGCAGGCGTTAACTTTGATACCAAATATTTACAAGTGAACGTAATCTTCGCAACACCACCGCCTAGGAACCCTAGGACAACCAACTTGCGCTCTTAGAATTTCTAAAAATAATAAACGTCAGTTTTTGATGGTTTATGGAACCACGTCCACTTCGACGCCGGAATCTCTCCAACTCCTCCTGGATACGCATTTGTCGGACTCGAGGACCTTCTGAGCAACCAATAGGTTGTCGTCAGATTCGACAAACCGACAGGACAATGAACATTCTCCGAATATAATAAACAAACATTTAAGCAACGCAACGTCCAAATTGTCAAGTTCATCGATTCTCTCGCTTACTGCCATGGCAACCAAACCTGAAACAAGAATACAAATACATATAAGGTACATCAAAGTCTTACACGCACCAACGTCGAGGAGGTGATGTAACCAAGGCCACGTCTACGAGCGGAGATAAAAGCAAAGCCTTAGAACCTGCTTCAACAAGTAATGTGAAGGAGGAAGTCCGAAAACCTACTGTAAGGAAATCGGCTCAAAACCTTCCTAACCTTGATGCAACAACGCACACCCACAAATTTGACGTCCAAATCTGTAAAAAGAAACAAATCTCTGGAAGTAACGTCCACAACTGCCCTGTCTCTAGATCTATTGAGAATAGCGATCCCAACAATCGGAGAACTATGGCCAGGGGCCACGCCTGGAAGTACTGTCTGTGGACCAGATAACAGACATTGGCAACTAAAGATTGGAAAATAGAAAGACTGAATCGCAATCCCTGTGATAAATGATGCATCGACTCTGGAACAAGCCGATTTCAGTTACGGTTTTGGCAAGGTACCTCTAAAAATCTACAAAAAGGAAAGTGACCTGTTTGCGCCCTCCACCTTGGTCAAAGCCAAATACACATGACGACCATGATTGCGTCCTAAGTGCATTAGGGTTAATTATGTCCATCATACAATATGGGGTAGCAGTGACAATCGTCATAAATGAAAGGAGTGAGTCACTGATATCATTCATATCAGATACACGTCTAGTTGTTAGTAACAAACTTAGACACGCATACAAGTTAAGTACCCGAATATATAAACTATTGATATCGATTCCACATAAAGTACCTAAAAGGACATATTTCTTAAAAGTCTTCAGCGCGACCTTATTTATCATTTAAGAATATCTTTGTTTATATTGAAGTTTCAAGGGATAGCATCTCAAGACGCTCATCCCCGGCCTAGATCATATGTTTAGTTTGTAGTTGAACTCGATAGAGATCGATTGATTTAATAATGGGCTCGTGCCCCACAACATATTTATTACAGAAAATGTTCCTTTTGCAAACACAACAAATTAAAAACAGGTGGTAGCCCTAAAGGATTACTTTTATCTCTTAGTTGCCCTCATACCAATTATTCTCCGAATCAGAGGAACTCATGCGTAATAGAATCCGTCGCTATATATCGCACTCGTGTACCTTCTTATCGTATTGCTGTTGAGTAGGCTGCGTCTTTGGAACGTGCTGGACTGGTGGGGTGGTGGTCGTTCAGTGTGTGGACGAAGATCAGCCGTCGTCGCTCAGATAAAATGACCAGTAAAGACGTCGTAAAATAAAATATTAATCTTTCTAATGTAACAGAACGGAAACAATGACCGAGTGTATTTTTAGGAACATTCGGCATTGAGAATTGTAAAGTACTAGTATATAAAGATTTGCATCTGACCCGAAATCGCTTGAAGTGTTTCATTTTACTCCTCCTGGATACACCTCTCCGTACTGTACTCACATACATTTGAACGATGTCCAACTGCGAAGGAGTACTAACGCAGGACAAGTGCAGAATTGCAATGATGGCGACCACGATTGCGTCCTAAGTGCATTAGGGTTAATTATGTTCATCATACAATATGGGCTAGCGGTGAATAGTGCAACAATTAACGGAGGTCATCAAGAAATTTGAATGCATCAACCTCTTCATCGAGAATCCTAATTGACTGTCAAAATGATTCACGTGATGATGGTAAGATAGCAAATATATATATACTTATGCAACACTTAGCTCTAAGCTGCCAGTGATCAGCGAAAAATAATACCATTTTGTATTCAACTTCTTCTTTCTCCACGTCGCCTACACAGACTTAAATGCAATTCAGTGTCTACACACCTCACTACACCCATGTAAGTTAAGTACCCGAATGTATAAACAATATACTTCGATACCACTCAAGCACTCAACGATTGTTTAGAGAAACCATTTCTCAATAATAACATCTTCAGCGTGACCATATTTATCAATTAGGCTTTCCAGAAAGCATTTCGTTCGTTTATGACGAAATGCTTTTATCTGGTATAGTTTAAGAATATTTTTAATTTTTATAATAACATTTCAAGGAATAGCACCTCGACGATCATTCTCAAGATGCTGTTCGGTGGCTTAGATTTTAGAGTTAGTTTTAATTGAGACAAGTTGTGTTAATAAAGGGCTCGTGCCCCGAAAAATATATTTTTTTTTGTTTCATTTTAAATAAATGAATGTAATTGGCGCCCAACGTGGGGCTCACTAAAAATAAAAAAAAGTGAGCCAACGAATAAAGTGGCACGAGCCAAATAAAAAAATAAAATAAAAGATCCTGAAAAAAACGACTTGAGTTTAAATATATTGTGTCAAATATATAATTAATAATATTCGTGACCTAAATACACGAAGTGCACGAAAGTTAAAGTGAATGAAGTGATCTTCAAATAAACAAAATGGCTACAAATGATAGCAACATGACAGAACTAATTACGAGACTTATTACTCAATTGTCTTCAGTTAGGGCGGAAGTTTCAGATCTACGCAGACAATTGACAATATTAATATGACAAGATAATGTGGCTGAATATACAATTCAGACCATAGATAAGAACATTAAATGCGAGGATAGTTTCGATGCAATAAAATCCCTACCAGAGTTTAATGGTAACCAAATACTTACGTCATAGTGTGCATAGGATTATACACCAAAGGCAGCAGAAGATAATTCGCGGCCTCAGACAATCCTCAGAAATAAAATTACATGTCATGCTAATAATATTTTAACAAATCATGGTACAATACTAAATTATTATGCCATAATAAGCCGTCTCGATTTTGCATTCGCAGGCCGGGTACAATGTCTGCTCTTGATTACTACAATTTAGTTAAAACAAAATTAACTCTGCTTATTAATAAAACAATACTGACGCGTGGTAGTGAGACAGGAATGACAAAGGAACTAAATAATAAAAAAAAAGATACAGCATTGAGGATATTTATAACAGGTCTTCCATCCTCCATTATCCGATATACTATTTTCTCTGTCACCCACTGGTCTTCCTAATGCTCTTGCAAAAGCTTGAGTCTAATAACATTCGCTCAAGATTTGCATTCCTATATGAAAATATAAATCATTACCAAAATAATTTAAGTTTCGAAAAAGGGGTTAATCAAGGATGTCAAAATAATTATACCCAAAACAATTTGGGACTCGTAAGAAAAGGTTATCAAGTTAAACCACAACCAAAATGTGAACCAATGGATGTCGATCCATCCACTTCTTCTAATGTACAACAACCAGATTACAGAAAACAGAATAGGTATAGGGCTGATAATTGATATAAATTACAATAATAACTACAATCTCAATTACAATCAAAGGCAACCAAATTATTTTTCAAAAAATAATTTAAAACACTCGTCCTGCAGACAGTAATAATATAATTTTTTAATTTTTAGGGAAACCTTCGGGCTCCCATACATCTATCAATGGGATCACGCCTTAAATAAAAACCTAAAAACCTCAAAATATTAATTGATACAGCTGTTACAGCAAACTATCAAAGCTGGCATCTATATGAACAAGAACAGTTTAGCTATAAAAAAAACGAGTTAGAACTATAAATGGTTTTACTATTATTAAATATTATCATATTGTCCACATTTTTGGACAGAAACATTTGCTTTCCGAACTTGAAAATTTAAAAGCAGACCTCCTGCTAGGTTATAATTGTTTGAAAAAAAATACAAGCGACAATCAATGTCACAAAAGGTTTTAAACAATACGAAGGAGGACAAGAAGAAATATTTGAAGACAATGGAACAATTTTAGGAAAAGAAATTCCTAAAGCAATTAAAAAGGAAAATAATACTAAGGTACTCTGAAAAAACAAAACAAAAATAAAAGTTTGGGCAAACGGCCAAAACATGCTTATGTTGGTAAATCTGACAATTTAAAAATAATAAGTAAATTCGGTAAGCAATGTGCTAAAAAACATCCTGATACTGTAAAAGTTCGGGATAATGTTGGTAAAAAACGAAGATTTGTAATTTTAACAAATACAAATGAATTAATTGACGTAGAAGTCAGCTCCGGATACATTAACCATGACAAAGTTGATGGGCAACGAACTACAAATACTGAACAAATGTCACTAGCATCTTGTGACAATATAAAATCATCTCATGATGATTCAAACTCTGTTAGAATGATCATTCCGATCACAGGAAAAGAGTTCGATTAAGACAAATTATTAAAAATAAGGTAGAAAAAATTCATTCTAAAATTAATACTCAGCTTCCTTTTAGAACTGATGTGTTAGCAGAAATCGGCACAGAATCAGATGATCCAATATGGAGTCGTCAATATCCATATCCCTTTTCCGTAAACACATTCGTTAATGAAGAAATTAATGAAATTTTAAGGAATAATGTCATTAGGCCCAGTAATAGTCCGTAAAATTCCCCGATATGGGTAGACCCCAAAAAAAGGAGCTAATAGTGATGGAACTCCAAAACATACATTAGTAATAGATTATAAAAAAATTAAATGAACAAACCATCTCGGACAGATATCCAATACCGGATGCAAATGTTATTCATTCAGACTTAAGAAAATGCAAATATTCATCGACAATTTACTTAGAATCGGGATTTCATCAGATATTAATACATCAAAAAGATATTGAGAGAACAGCATTTTCCATAAGCAATGGAAAATATGAATTTTTCAAAGGGCAATGGATGATAATTTTCGTCCATATATTGGTAAAATATGTTACGTCTATATGGACAATATAATAGTTTTCTCAGATAGACTAGATCAACATAGTCATGATCTAGAAAAAATTATTAATATTTAAATAAATGAATTTAATTTGTACACTCCACATAGAATGCAAACTTGAATATTACAGAAACTATTTTTCTCATGTATGTTACAGGGTACAGTTGCTTTGGATATTTATAAGTTTCTCTGTTCCTAGGCGGCGGCACAGATGGAATCCAAGTCAATGTCAATATTAAACCAATAATTAAAGGCTCCTTCAAGTTGCTTAATGTCAGTGAAAACTTCAGAAAAGGTTTTTCCTTTAGGTTTTTCCCATAAAATGATATTCAGGTTGCGAAATACATTTATGCCACAAATACTCCATTTCGGCACACCGAGCATCCAGAGTTTATCAATATGATGCAATTATGTCAACCCCGGGCTATTTACCGCCAAACAAAAAAAATATAAGCGGAAAACTACTAGATGAAGTATATGATACTGTAAGATCAAACATGGAAGAGAATTTGAAAGAAAAGGTGGTTTGTATGGTTGGAGCAACATTAGAAATGAGCCAATTGTGTCTGTTAGTGTGCCCTCTGCTGAAATTGATGGTAGTGTTTGCCTCCTAGATACAATAGACACTTCTGGCAACAGTCATACTGGTGATTATCTGTTATATCTGGCAGTAGAAAACATTAAAAAGTGCCAAAGTTTTGGTTGTAAAGTCCGTAGCTACGTAACTGACAACGCTGCTAATATGGCGAGGACAATTAATGCTATTAGAAGATGATCAGATCGGCGAAATTATAACATTTGGTTGCTCTGCTCATTTGCTTGATTTATTTGCCAAAGATATTGAAGAACCGGAAATAAAAATTAATGTAAATATAACTAAAAATAAACCATCGTTTTCCACAAGCAAAGCACAAGGAAGCTGGTGGAAAAGCACTTGAACTACCTCAATATGTACGTTGGAATACATAAGCAGATTGTATCGAATCATAGTATGCAGCGAGCAAAGGTCTGTAGTAGAATTACAAATTGTAAAGAAAATGTAAAATACCACTGAGCCCAGAGAGGCCACGCGGTCGTGATGCATGCGACCGTATCTCTACAAATACCGAATGTGACATCCCGGACAGAACAGGAACTAACCAATGTTAAAATGTGGAAAACTATATGAGAAAGCTGAAAAAAGTAGCAAGAGCTCTCGATCTCATTCAGAAAGATATGAGCGTCCTAAGCAAATGTACACATAGATGGATATATCTCCTCTCATCCGACTGTTTGCCAGAAGAACTAGACAAACTTAAAGCATTTAAAGCTGCAAGGACACCTGCACATTTCGCTGCTTATATATTAGACCCTAAGTATAAAGGTGAAGGACTATCAGAAGAGGAGGACACATTGGGCATGGAGTTCATAGATTCAATATGTCCACAAGCGTACAAAGATGTCCTGGCGTACCGGGCAAGGAGTTTCCCATTTTTGTAATGAATACGGATGTGTCAGTGTGGTGGAAATACGCTGAGTAATAAACTGGATCACAGGACAGGGACGCTCGACATCACATGTCAGTTATTTACAGCAACTGCGTCTTGCGCAACCACCCCTGCTTAGAACCCTAGGAGAACCAACTATCACTCCCAGATTTTCTAAAAAAAAAAAAATGACGGTTGACGGAACCCTGTCCACGGCTCTCCTGTCTATACACACTCTCCGGGATTTACTCACATGAATTCGCAGCACGTCCAATTGCGAAGGAGTACTAACGCAGGAAAAGCACAGAATTGCACTGACGACGATCATGATTGCGTCCTAAGTGGATTCATTTTGACCCGACTGTAACATTTCTTTATGCAGAATCAGTCAGTTGGCAGTTAGGCAACTGACATCATGTCTGTGTCCGTCCTAAGTGCATTAGGGTAAATTATGTTCATCATACAATATGGGCTAGCAGCGACAATCGTCATAAGTGAAAGAAGGGCGTCACTGCTACCATTCATATAAGATATAAGATAGTGGTCTAGTTGTGTGGAACAGAGGAAGAAGGCCTAATTTTATCACCGGGAATTGACAGGAGGTGAAATGTATTCCCCCGACACCCTTTGGTTGACAAATTTTCAATCTTCCGCTCAAAGATATATAAGTTAAATAAAACGAAGTTATGCCGAGTTGCAGGCGTTAACTTTGATACCAAATATTTACAAGTGAACGTAATCTTCGCAACACCACCGCCTAGGAACCCTAGGACAACCAACTTGCGCTCTTAGAATTTCTAAAAATAATAAACGTCAGTTTTTGATGGTTTATGGAACCACGTCCACTTCGACGCCGGAATCAACCCAACTCCCCCTGGATCCTGGAGTCCGAAAAATGGGACTCGAGGACCTTCAGAGCAACCAATAGGTTGTCCTCAGATTCGACAAACCGACAGGACAATAAACATTCTCCGAATATAATAAACAAACATTTAACCAACGCAATGTCAAAAAATTGTCAAGTTCTTCGATTCTCTCGCTTACTGCCATATTTCACGTACGTCGGTCACAGTGGACGTACCGGCCATAGGCAAGTAGTGAACTTAGTGACATAATTAGTGCAAGTAACCCTCTAACCCTCGGACCAAGTCACAGGAAACGAACATTAATAGAAATTCAAAAATAATTAAGAGTGCAGTGATGGCTTACAGAGAACCATATAAGCCAACTGGATATAGTAAATTGATCGCCAGGAGCACATAAATAAGTCACAATTAATTGTGAAGGCCAGTTCATATTCATAGCTCAATAAAGCCAGGGGCTACCACAATACAGACATTGACAACGCAGATCACCACGAACCAGATCGATATTCAGTTGGATAAACAAACACCGATCTCTAGAATAAACAAACCAATTAACCAGACATGAAATTATAGCCTCACTCCAAAGACATAAATAAAAAGTCGCCCATGATTGTAAAACCTCACTGGAAAGACCATACATTACAAGCGAACCATGAATATGCAACTGGAGTTGTAAACATTTAGTCAATAAGTTAAGAAGTGCTCCAGAGAGATTACCTACCTTGCCGCGGTTCTGGAGGTGAGTATAGTCAAGATTATTTCCGTGGTCTTACCGGGAACCCCACTTCCCACCTCTACCAAACCGCCTTCATAGTCTCACCCTCCCAACCCCCCGTGGACTAGATTTAGGTGTTATGCCACCCGTTTCAAGGATCAACCAGCTTGGATGGCCAGTCTTATAAATAATCGTCACGAACGTGAGCATCCGGATACCTGGCATCCTTCGGATTAGTCTGCCTTACCTTGGGCCAACCTCCATTCTCCGATACGCATGGGACCAAAATGTCTTCTCAAAGAAATTTAAAGAAACCAAAAACAAACAACACTAAAAATGAACTAGAGGAAATCGCTACCAAATCCTCCCCAGTACCTAGTATGACAACCAGGGCCCCAAACCCTCTACCGTCTTACAAGAATCCGGAAGAGCGGTTTCCAGCAAACTGTCCAAATCAGACTCTTGATCCAACCACGCACACCGACAAATTTTACGCCCAAATCTGTAAAAAGAAACAGATCTCTGGAAGTAACGTCCACCCCTGTCCTATTGAAAATAGCGATCCCAACAATCGGAGAACTAGGACCACGGAAACAGGGGCCACGCCTGGAAGTACTGTCTGTGGACCAGATAACAGACATTGGCAACTAAAGATTGGAAAATAGAAAGACTGAATCGCAATCCTTGTGATAAATGATGCATCAACTCTGGAACAAGCCGATTTCAAAATCAGTTACGGTTTTGGCAAGGTACCTCTAAAAATCTACAAAAAGGAAAGTGACCTGTTTGCACCCTCCACCTTGGTCAAGGCCAAATATAGAAAAAACTACATATACTACACCCTCAGAGCTGCGCACTGCACCTAGCTCGGGAGTGTCTCTAATATGTTATTTTTATAAGATTAGGAAAGTTGCTCATATGAAACACATGTTATTTATATCTGTTGCACATGTAACCCACATGTTATGCGTGTATAACAAATGCATATGTGGTGGCAGCCATTAATAAATAAATGTCATTCTGTTCTTGTCATCGGTTGCATTAAAACGTGTTTCAATTCAGTTCAACACTCCTGATCCTGGATTTGGATTCAGATACGTAGATAGAGAGAGAACCAACTCTAAACAAACCCTTGCAGGCGATAGACATCACGTCAAACTCCCATGAAGACACGGAGGAAGAAAAAGGGCTACTGGAGTCATCGCAGGAAATAGACTCTTTATCAGACTCCGGCGAAGCGGGTATCATATCTCTATACTAGAGGTATCTCCTTAAATAAAAGATGATAGAATTTTTACAAATTAACCTCCACCACCCTAAAATAGCTTCCATCAATGTCTTTCCCCGCTTAACCAAAAGGAGAGAAGTTTTTTTGTCTTTATCCGGGAACACTGAGTCATTAAAGACCAGATAAATGGACTAAGGCCCCCCAACTATAGACTGTTCTATGCAAGAGATACTGGTACAACAAGAGCTTGTTTGTGGCAAACAACAATCTCCATGTTTCTCTTCTTGCTAGCCCATCCAACAGTGACCAAACCACGGTATGTCTTGAACTAGGACACTCGAACTACTGGATTGGCTACTCCTACCGGCCTAGGATGGAATAATACACCCGGATAGCTTAGAAGACGCAACCAAACTAGCGCTCACAAAAAGTGGAAACCTCATAATTGGGTGTGACACAAACTCTCACCACCAATTATGGAGTAGTCATTAACAAGCTATATACTTTTAAATAATCAGTGATAAGTAATAAAGAGCGGATCCGACGATAAACAGAATCCGCCAAGAAGTTCTAGATCTCACCCTTATGTCAAAAAAACCTGTCTCAATTAACAATTACCTCAAGCCCTCTACCGTTTTACAAGAATCCGGAAGAGCGGTTTCCAGCAAACTGTCCAAATCGGACCCCATTAGACCCTTGATACACCCAACCAATGTAGCAGTCAAGTCCGTGGCAACTGACAACTGGTACATCAACGTATTTGTCATCAAAAAATTCAGATAAAAGTTCTATTTATGGTCAATGATTCAATATAAACAATGATTCATATGTAATATGTATATGATGCGTTCCATAGGGAAGGATCATTAACACTTTTTATATAAATGAGCACTGTGAGCGATTGGACTTGGCTAGGTCATATAGAGCGCATTGATAATACTGCTCCAGCCCGAAGGGTCTTCGACTCCGAACCAGTGATACAGCGCAATAGAGGAGCCCACGGAATCCAATGCATGGAAGTGGAGTAGGCCTAAGGATGGTATGAAAAGTCCCATTCGTCATTTAGAGAACACTGGACCTGAAGCTTAGTAAGCGACTTCCATCAGAGTTACTCATTTTTCGGGTTAAATGAGCACGATGTCCACCAGGGAATGAGTAACGCAGGAAAAGCACAGAATTGCACTGACGACGATCATGATTGCGTCCTAAGTGGATTCATTTTGACCCGACTGTAACATTTCTTTATGCAGAATCAGTCAGTTGGCTTCAATTGCACACTAATGGCAGTTAGGCAACTGACATCATGTCTGTGTCCGTCCGAATTGCATTAGGGTTGATTATGTTCATCATACAATATGGGCTAGCAGTGACAGAGATATGTAAATGTAATTCCCGTAACACTGCCTAGGAACCCTAAGAGAACCAACTAGGCAAGTTATTACATGCTCACGCAAGCCCTAAAAGCCAGTCAAAGGACCTTTTATAATCATTTTATTTATTAAAATTAATAGGCAACGTGAAAATGTCAGATTAATAGTATATAATGTTATATTATATACTCTGCACAGCGAGTTCGCGGCAGGTCAGCGTCAGCAGCAACCGTTAGTAATAACCACCTGCTTTTGGTTTAAAAATAATTCTCTTGTATATTGTAGCGAATACGTTGTTCCCACGATATTTCAACACGAACGATTCTTATAAACAATATCTCAGAAAACAGACAAACACGGATAGTTTGCGATATAGAACAAATAAAAAGTGAGCGTAAACGTTAACTCGTGGGAATATGCATATGCATGGGATTCGTGTTGGGATTGTTTGTGCCCAATAATTTATCAACTCTGAAGTGGACAGAATTTACATAGACCCCTATGAACTGTTCGCGAATAAATTTTAGGCGAACCATAGCGCCATCTCCGTCTTAGAAATTGAAATATCCTTACACGTCACTGAACGATTTATTTACTAACACGTCACTATACTCCCCAAAAAGGAAATCTTTCATGTTTTGCCTTTTGCAGAGAAGAAGAAATGACAGAAGTTAAGGTTTTTGCTTCCTCTGTTCTCTGTTCTGTAAGTGTGGTTTGTGTTGTTGACGGTGTTTACTCCAGTGCAAGGCTAATGCAACCACCAGAGTAGGTTGATGGTATTCTCGCTTGCTTTGGTATCCTCGATAATGTAGCGGCGATGGTTTGCTCCCGTTGTACTAGAGGGCACTTTTGGGAGGAAGTCTGTGACGATTTAAATCTTCAAATATCGATATGCATGCTTAAAACACTGCACTGTATAACATACAAAGTATTTTCCTTTAATATATGTGTCTGTTTAGTAATGAATTCATCTGTACATACATGCAAACATCACATTATTACTGATTGTTCGCATATTAATTTTCTCTCTCTCAGAAGTTACAATTCATATTGCGTTTGCTTGCTCATTCATTCATATTCTCTTCATGTCATTTTCTCTATGTTAATTCTCTTGTTAATTTCTCGCAATGTTAAATACTCTTGTTTGTGCATATGTACATATATTTTCATTCATTGCCTATGTTATCAGTTACGCTCTTGTTATTACGAATGGGATGCTCTACCTATTTTGCCGCTGACCATCGAACTAACAAGATCATCGATGAATGAATACATTTTTTTGTAATCCGTTTGTGAAGACAAGAGTTACGTCGCAGACTTCACTGTCGTTCCCTATCCCTTAACCCAACCTTCTTTTATATCATTCCATATGTACTATACTCCAACCACGCACAAAATGCATGATCAACAATACGCGGATCATCTTCGCAGACGCTTCACTTTGCACTACATGCGACGGTGAATATGAAACCTGCATCAACCTTCACATTCTTTTCCCACAGACGAACATGTGCTCATCGCAAAAGCTGTGTCAACAGTTTATGCTTTAAGAAGATGCAGCATGTTCAGTCAAGGGTTCTTCTTCTTGACACCGCAGTGAAGTACGGTTGTAGTTCGAATGTATATTTTAAATATTGTATCTTTTTTGAATAAAGTAAAAAAAAAGTATGAAACGTAGCTTTAATGATCATATTTTAAAAGAAATAAAGAAGTAAAGAAATATAATAAAGTATGTTTTTTATGCTCAACTGCGGGTATAGAAACATAACTCAAGTGTTTAATTTCATTGCAATCTTACCAGTATCCATCCATCTTTTTATATTCTCTTCGTTTTCTTTGTTAACATCAGTGATTTATTAAATAGTTCATACTAAACCACGTACTCTACATCACGGGAAGGGTCCAACGAACCCGAGAGGCTGCAAAAAATAAATCGCCTGCCGAGGCGTTATGTGATCCCGTAATCTATCTTGAATTAACAGATTACTTTGAATAAAGCATTCAAAGATAGCAGACGCGTTTTACTTGTCCGGAGTTTTCAGATTGTTAACAAAAGTGCAACAAATGGGTATGATAGATATGTTCCGCCAAAAAGAGTGCCCTTTGAACTACAAGAGCACTTTGTACAGAAGGACTGACTTGGAAAAAAGTAAATTGCGAAAATACTTCTAAGCATTTCAATAAATCAGTTTCTGACTGGAAAAAGGATTTGAAGCACTTTCAAAATTCTTTAAAATCTAGCACCGGGTTAAAACAAATATATGTTAGAGCAAAACACAGACACGCTGAAAATTAGCTCGTATTACGAGGGTAAAGAGAGTGTATCTCTTCCGGTTGAGTGAAATCCTTTTCCAGTCGATTCACTAATTGGTTGAGTGGCTTAGGGAGGATCTGTGATCGCATTCGAGTCTTGTAGGTCGAAGCGATAGAAGTGCTGGTCGATGCACCACAGGGTTTTGCATTAAAGTGATTTATCATATATGTATGTGCCTCACCTCTTCAATCTTGAAGAGTTTTCATTGTCAGATGGTGTGATCGTACTACGGATACGGTTGCCATGCGTCCTCTTTTTAAGACCGGTGCAGAACGTCTCACGGCGTTTTAAGAAATTGTCCTCTTTTTTCCTCAAACAAGTAATTGTAATTTTGAAAATAAAAAAATCATCAAATTTAAAAGAAAAACAGTCAATGCAAATCTGATGGAAAACATCATATTTGACTCCCGTGTGTCAACCCTTTAAGTTTCAAACTGCTTTTTCTTTTGAGGTCATGGACGTAGTTTCTGTTTCCATTCTGTACTCTTTTTGTTCCCTTTTAAGGTAGATGATGCCCTCCAAAGTCAGGTATTTTAAGAATGTTAGGTAGCCATGACAACCTTAACTACGGCAGGCTCAGAGCAATTTTCACTGGTAAGATTGGTTGATATTGTTAAGGTGGGACGCTGTCGATGGAAAATTGGCACAAGAACAAAAGTGCTCCCACAGAAAATGTTGCGATATGACATTTCACTGAGGGACTTCATCGTACAGCATTAAACAGACAACGAAACACATCGTGAAGCAGAATACAAAAAAGCATAGGTCAGCATAAAGTAGTTTAACGCAGTTGATAAGTATCTATTAGTGAATAAGTAAAATTCGAGTTTAATTCCAGAGCTGCTACGAATAGCACGATAAAATTCGCCAGTACCGACGAACCAGTCGAACTGTATGCAGAATGAAAAAACTCGTCATACACAGTGCAACATGGAAGAAGCTGCACGTTAAACACACCTTGTCCTATACAGACCCGTGGAAACAAATTGCTTGCAGCCTTTCTTAAAACTTTTAACTTAAGCTTTTACAATGCTACTAATGCAAAATCTAAGGTTTTTCATTCCAGAACCGCTCTCAAGGAATTAGTTTTAGAGAAATACGATAACCAAAACCTAGCAATTCACTTGCGAACGTTAAGACATCATTCAACAACAGCTGTGGATGACTATTTTAATCATCCTACCTTTATTTGCAGTATGGAAATACCGAAGGTGTTGCCATAAAAAGACGACAAGTTATGAAAACCCTGAAGACAAGTCAACTCCTGCCGTACCTCCTAGAAAACTGCCCACATCAAAATTGACGAAGGCAGACGTATTCTTGACCATTCATGATCAGCCGAGTCCATCTGACGGAGGCGGGAGAATGTTAGCCATGCAAACATAGTCTTAAGTTAAAATTGTTCATATTTTTAAGGTTCCCAGATTCCCACATTATAACATATTCATATTTCATTTTTAATTTTTGGATTGCTGGAAGGATTCTCTCATCACCCCAATTCATAAATCTGGACCTAAAAGTTCTATTGTGAACTACAGACCAATAGCTAAACTCCAATTAATACCGAAATTATTCGAAACTGTTGTTAAGAAAAAAATATATGCTGAAGTTCGAAACCAAATATCACAATTTCAACATGGCTTTGTGAGTGGAAGATCAACTTCGACCAATTTGGTTATATTTACAAACTTTTGCCGAAGTTCCATGGAAGCGAGACTATATACACTGACTTCTCGAAGGTATTTGACCGTGTTCAACATAATGTGCTCTTAAAAAAGTGATGATTGGTTTTCATTCTAAAATCTTGAAATGGATAACTAGCTACCTTAGAAATCGTAGACAGTTTGTAAAAATAGGTAATGATCTCTCACGGGTAATTTTCAATTTCTCTGGGGACCTCAAGGTAGTCACCTCGGCCCTCTTCTGTTTCTTCTTTTTATTAACGATTTGCCTTCCTATGTTTCCCATTCCAACTGCCTTTAATACGCTGACGATTTAAAAATTTTTAAATCAGTGCGATCATTGGCCGATGCAATGGAGTTGCAAAAAGATATCTCATCTGTACAGAATTGGTGCGAATTGAATGGACTACATTTCAATATTAGTAAATGCTCAGTTATGACATTTTTTAGAATTTTATCTCCTATAATTCATAAATATAAGATTGATAATAAAATCTTAACAAGAGTATGTTCGCATAAAGATCTAGGGGTTATATTCGACGTTCAACTGACTTTTTCTATGCACATAGACTATATTATTTCAAAGGCTAACTCCATGCTAGGATTCTTGTTTCGAAATTCAAAAGATTTTCAAGACCATTACACTCTTAAGTCTGTGTATGTTTCGTTAATTCGCTCTATATTAGAATACTGTTGTTTAATAGGGAATCCTTTATATAACAATAGCGCTATTCGTATTGAGAGAATACAAAAAAGATTTACTAGGTTTGCTCTTCGAAAGATGTGGTGGAATTCAAATATGCCAGATTATAATGCTAGATGTCAGCTTATCGATCTAAAGCAACTGCATGTGAAAAGGACTTATTATTCAGTTCTTTTCGCTCATGACGTCATTACTGCTCACATTGATTGTCCGGTGTTGCTTTCCATGTTCGGTGTTTCTCTCGTTATCTGAAGCCTAGAGATTTCTTTTATGTTTCGAGGCAAGTACAAACTATGGGCAAAATGATCCTATAACTAATGCTTGCTTAGTTGCAAATGTTATAGACTTGAATATGAGTAGAGATAAATGTAAAAATGAAATCTTAAATTTTTTGAGCAGCAATTTACTCTAAATTACATTATAATTGTATGTTAAATTCTGCTTATACTAGGCATTATTTTTAATAAGAAATAAAATGTTATTACTATTATCAGTAGTATTAAAAAGCTTTGTACTTGAAAGACGGAAGAATAAATAAAATAAAAAATTTCCCACATTCTCATATTCCCATATTTCTACATTCCCACGTTTTCTCAGAGGCGTACATTCCCACAGAGAAATCTTCGTCGTGTTTTTACTGTACTTTCAGTGATCAGTTGACTCACCGATAACCCAAAGTTTGTACATCTCCTGCGATCGGTCAACTCACCGTTTTCATCATAATATACACATCAATCAACTCATCGGTTATATAACAGTACAAGTCAATTGTTAAAGAATTGAATTGAATCGCTGAATCATTATTTAAAAGCAATAAAAACACTCCTGTCGAGGATAATGCTTCATGCTATGAAGCAGTCACCAGACATGATTAAATATAAGAGAAAGTCCACCGGAATAGGTGAAAAGTTTTGGGACGATCTTCTGCTTGACCTGAATAAATATGGGCCACCGCCATAAAAAGTTAGCGAGCGGCAGAAGGTCAAAGTGCAAATCGAGACTGACCAAAGAGTTTTTGTAATAAAGTAATAGCGGTGTTTAAAGTATAGTAAAGTGTAAGTAGTAAACATGTGTTATGTAAATAAAGTAGTGTATAAGATATTGATAAATTAGATATTGGAGTTAAGCCAAGTGTCTAAGCATATCATAACACACTTGATACTGAGTGGACATATCACATCACACTTACAACTCATATCTCACCCAGAGCTAAGTGACATGCCATCTTATACTTCGGGCTAAGTGTGTTATGCATATGCATGGAATTCGTGTTTGGATTGTTTGTGCCGAATACTTTATCAACTGGATACAAAGTATTCGGTGCAGATAATACTTACATAGCATAATTCGTTTATTGGAAATCCATGCGCGAATTACATATCCAATGAACATACCTCTCATGCGGGAAACAAAAGTGTCAGTTAACTCACTGGAAACGACACTCGACACTCCAGCCAGCACCGCAATGTGAGGAGATGAACATTCCTTTCCCACGAAAATGCAAATGTGCATTTTTCGGCGGGTAATGGGTACGAATTGGGCTGCTGCTGTGATGAGTTGTTAGTAGTTTATCAACCTTCCGGAAAAGTGCGGCTTTTCCTTAGGAAGGAATTTAATTAAATAATTTATATTCAAATAAAATAAAACGAGTGTTTTATTCATTAATATTATTATTCGCGTCCGTTGGTCATTCGATAAGAAATCAAATCGAGTTAAATGTTAACACAGCATTTTGTCGCTTGCAATTTCCACACGAATCCGATGGAATATTAGCGAGTAAGCAGAACCTTGACGCGAATTCGATGCATGGCGCACTCTCGATGACAGGTAGAATAAGTTAGTCTTAATATGGCCGCGAGTACATTAACCCTGGAAGCACATGCTTCGTCGAATCGACAACGCAACCTGGCATTTAATCGGTTTCCTGTCGTGTTTATGTTTGTTTTGTGATCGTTTTATAACATATATTTTATATTTTTAAACATTCAGTAGATGTGTCATCTGTACGACGAATTTTTTATTGGCGTCGTCGATTCGACGAAGCATGTTCTTTTCGTATAAAAAATAAGCATGTCCTTCCAGGGTTAAAAACAAGTTTAAAAGAATGTTTTATCTTTTTAATAATGGATATCTTATTGGAAAATCTTGAAATGAATGTCATTTAACATAAAAATTATCAGATGGCCATGTCACATTACATTGTTGTCTAAGTACTTGTCCTATGACGAAGAACGACACTTGGAAAGAATTCAAGATTTGTATGGAACAAACAAGGGTCGGGGATGCAAGCTATCTGCCAAGGCCTCATCAGAGTCATAACACTCCGGTACGCCATATGGGCATATGCCTCTAGGATGAATAGAAGAATCGACCCTTTCAACGAAGAATTGCAGGGAACCCCATTTAAAGAGTAACTTTTTCGATAGTTTAAAGGTCCTTTTTCGCAGCAGCTCCAGCAAACTAATTGGCTTCGTAGCAAGCATAGATGATTACAGGAATAAATAGATGTAACAATGCCCACTTGTCAATCCGTTCAGTCAGCAAGGAATATGACAACAATTTAAACATTGATAAGTAAGACCATTGGTAAGCAATTTGTAATCAGTTTTGGTCAAGTAAGGGTTTACTAAAATAATTTCACAAACAAATCAATAAAAGTTTAACGTTCACAACAACCACAATAAGCAGACAGGGAATTAATTTGAAAACATGGGGATTAAATAAATACTTTAATCTAATGCTTCTCTTACGAACATTTCTGAACTTATTCTCTAACAATTACTATAGAAGGTTCTAATGGCAAATAATTTAATTATATAATCAACATTTAAAATATGTATGTTTGACAAAGAACTGTCTTCTCAGATCAATATGTATATAAAAACTTATTATATAATGAAGGAAACTATGAAATTAACAATACATTTGTGTTCTATGGCTATTTGTAATAACTTAACAATAAGTTACACTTTCAAGTGCTCTGGTGTTTGCGTTTTGTTAGTTTTCTCTTTGTTATGGTACGGCTCCTTTTTGCAAACAAGAACTTCGAGACTGTTTCTCTAGTTATTGTGTTTACAATTATGTCTTACCTTAAACTTAAGTCACCTTGTATGCTATGGACTGTTGTAATCTAATGGCGTCAAATCTGAAATGAAAGATGATAAACGATGAAGTCATGAGTCTTCCAAGTACATAGTATAATACAGTACACTCGAGGTAGAGTGAACAATCCAATAGGCTGAACAAATAAAAATGTTTACAGACGACTCTACAGAGTGAACAAGAAAACCTCTTAAACCACATTTTTAGCAAAGTTAAACACGAATACAGCAGCTGCAAGGAATGGACACTCTTTCGAGGAAAATTTCAGTTGTTTCCTCGTTCGTGAATGTATCAGTCATCGTTCTGCGACGTTTTGAATTCTAGGTTAGGTAAATATTCCGTTATAACTTCTTTATTTCGAACAGTATAGTAAGTCAAATTTGTTCGCAATGAAATCGCAAGGATTTAGCTTTAATAGAAAACGCTGACGTTTTAAAGGAGTTATTTGCAGCTAAGAGAAAGTCCTTGAAATGATCCATTCACACTTTACAAGAAATAAAAACAAAATGCGGGTACAATGAAACAACTAAATCGACTGCATGTGTTATTAACAGAAAGAAGTCCGATAGTATTAGAGTCGAACTGAGTTGCGATTTTGCATTCACAGTATAACTGATTACGATTTTCTAATCGCAACGATTTTAAACTACGATTTTAAGTTGTAGTGTGGAAAGCAATCGCAATGTGGAAAGCAATCTAAACTGCGATTGCTTTCCAAGGTGGAAACGAAACTTCTATAATAATAATATAAAAATATAAATTGCTAGCTTCTACAGCAACCATAAAGGTTGTGGGTGTCGTTGTTCTCTCAGGAGTGGAATGGACCTACAGTTGTATACCAACTCCGAACGGCAAAGTATCAGTTACTCGATAGAGGTAGGGCCGTGCCGTGCATGGATCCGTGGCTTACGTAAGTACTACTAAATTGAGGGTACAACCCTCACGCTAAGGGAAAGCTGGAAGTATCTTGGTCTGATCCTAGACAGGAAACTTAACTGGAAACGTAATATAGGAAAGTACAGAAAGCGGGCTACATAGAACAAGTAGAAAGCGACTACTCCCTCCCTTGGCTTCGAAATACACTTCGGTAGCCATTCTCCTACAAGGGAGGAGTGGAGATCAAATTAACCCAACAATGACCCGACTGCCATACATGCCTATACGGACGTGTCAAAGATGGAAAAATGTACAGGCGCGGGCATCTTCTCCGAATTGTTAAACATGTACTGCTCTATCAGACTACCTGACTACGGCAGTATTTTTTAAGCGGAGGTCCTTGCGGTAAAAGAAGCGACTAAACTGATATCATTGTTGCAAATAGCACTAGCTGATATTACCTTCCTAATTGACAGTCAAATTGCTAAATGAATAGTCACTTGGACGATATTCTCGTCCAATGCAGTTGGAACCTGCTGAGGATGGTGGTCGGAGCAATAACCGGCCATAACCATCTGAGATACAACGAACATAAAATGGGACTTACCAATGACACCATTTGCAGAGGCTGTGGGACGAAGATGAGATTGAGGATACATCCCACTACCTTTGCAATGCCCCAATCTCTGCATATTGAGACAAGGAACCCTGGAAGAATTTTTCTTCCATCACCTTCATGATGTATCAGATATCCCACTAAAATCTCTTTGCAGGTTTATAAGGATCTCTGGTTGGTTGGAAGGATAACAACAACCATCAATACCTTGAAGACATGAGTAACCATAAGTGATGCTAAATTCTGCAGTATGTCATTAACAGCCTAATCAAAATTCAACTAATCTATAACTGGATTTATCTACTGAATTTTATTGTATTAACTGAACGGTTTTCTGCTCATATAAGTGCTGCAACTGCATCTTGACATAATTCAAATGTTGACTGCGTGTTGTCTTTTTACCGACCGTTGATCGTGAATAGTTCCATATATTCCCATGGACAGCCTACACCCTTAGCCGGACAAAAGTGCTGCGACCGTCGCTGTACGCCTATGGGAGCTTTCACTTCGGTAACTTGCCTTGCTTGTACGAGGAACATTTTCAACTTCCCGGAAAACTGTGAGTTGATCAACTTCCAGATTGGTCTCGACTCGTTATTTAATCGGCGAGTTGTATTTCAACTTAGACTAAAATTGAAAATCCAGAAGCTTTTTAAATTTTCCCTGGTATATTTTTGACAATTCACACACACAATGTCATTTTCTAGTTTGAATTTACAGTGTGTGCTGTTCGTGTGCGCTATGAGAAGGAGAATTGAGAGAGCAGAGATAATGATTGAATATGACTACCCGCCATTAACTCTGGCTTTCAGTTTGCTGCCTGCATGTTATGGAGAACAACACAAGAGACTGTGCGCATGTATAATGCTAACACCTATTGAATTTATCCAAGCGAATAATATTGATTATTGCTCAGTGTATTATCGGCCGTAATTCACGGTGTCTGCTAACAAATTAAACAGAATCTATCAAATACTTCATTATTTCACATCAAATCGAAAGGGCCAGTATATTCTCTCGTTTCACGGCTATGAATCCTGTATTAGTTCGAGCACCATTATTTTTGTCCGCTTTGAAAGACGAAAACGATAAATGACACACAAAATCAATTCATCTTGTATACACACACGTGAGCAGGCAACTACGGCAATGAAAGAAAAGACAGAAAGAGAGAGAGATAGAGAGAGCAAAATTCCCGATTTCCCTATGTTGAGAAAAGGAAAGGAAAAAGGAGGTGTTGATAAGCTTATTTGAAAGTTTAAACCATACAATTTTAGTGAATAAAAGCAAATCCAATTCTAAGCCTTAGCCATGTAGAGCGCATGAACAACACTGCTCCAGCCGGAAGTCTTCTACTCCGAACCAGTGGGACAACGCAAAAGAGGACGCCCATGGAACCGATGGCGCACCCAGGTGGAGAAGGACCTCACATCCCTATTGCGAGTGTACAATATCAATCAATTGACGATTGATAAATTTGTCAATCAAAAACGATTTCCGTATTGTGTAACTCGGTTGATAAAATTATTAACTATTGTGAATAAATTGACTGGTGTGACTGAGACATTTTTTTGAAAATAAAAAACCGCAAACAATTTGATTTGTTTTCTTTTCTGTTGTTACGAAATTCGTTCAAATAATCATGAGTTCAGTTGAATTATCTTTGATAGACGATGATGAAGATTTTGATGAATACAATTTTAAGAATACGAAGGTAGTTAATGCTTCTATTCCTCTAGAACTAGAGGAAAGTATGTAGGTATGTACATACATAGCTCCGTAATAAAAATATATTCTTATGGATAATCCTTTCAATTTTGTGAAGAATTCTCATTGAACGAACACGGATCTCATCGCGTAACTTTTCAGACGACAATCGTCCTTATGCTTTACGATTTGCTTCATGTAAGACCATCACTATCGCCTCGCAAATGGTAACAGTTTGAGTGCTCTGAAAATAATATCTCTCACGTAAAAATGACATCTGTGCTATAATTCCTCTCAAATTTCACTAACACATTCCCATTTCAGTTTGCGAACAAAACTAATACAAATGCGACCTATCACTCTAAAAACGTCTTAAAAATGTAGAACAAGGTATGTACGTATACACAATTTGTTCTTATTTAATAGGAGACGATACTGAAATATCTATCGTCAAAAATCAGTCGTCGAGACGATAGTTAATGACGATTTGCAAGCAAAACGATATCTCTCAGACGCTATCGTTTTTTATGCTTACATGAAGCGAAACTATCGTCGAAACCCTAGCGCGAGACGATTGTCGCCTTACGCGATTAGAGCCCAGCCATATTCCCTAATCCGACGGATCGGAGATTCGCTTCGTTCGATTCACGTGAACGGATTCGTGCTATCATTGAATCCGTCGGATGCACTATATTATCGACATCACTTCTCTCTTTCTCGAAGTCAGCTGTTCCAAGATCTGACGTTTGATTTTTCTTAATTAAAATTTAAACATTGAAATTTGAGTTTTTCTTCTTCTCTATTGCTCGCTATTTTGATGACACAAAACAAAAGTGAACAAATTAACAGTGCGATCATTTCCAAGGAGAACTGTTGGCCAGCCAGTAACTGAAAGTGAGCAAGCTGACTCATATGAAGCAAGTTGGATACATACATACATACATTATGTACATGCAGTCAATCAAATTCATATTCGTACAGCAGGTGCTGTACCTAAACTTTGCAAAAGAGCACCTATCCAAGGATTTGGAATTTTGGAAAACTGTAATTTTAACACATGAATCCAAATTTAATGTCTCGGGATCGGATGGACGGCAAGTAGTATGGTGAAAACCAAATACCGAGCTTCTACTTGAAAATACCGTCGCAACAGTAAAGCATGGTGGCGGATCGGTGATGGTTTGGGGTTGTTTCTGCTGCAGCTGGGGTGGGAAAACTCCATATTACTGACGGAATAATAGACCACAGGAAATATACTGATGAAAATTGGGTCTGCGCAACGATTTCACTTTTTACCAAGACATTGATCTAAAGCATAAAGCTTACAATACCCGGATGTGGCTCCTATACAATCGTCCTAAAGTGATGGAAACTCCAGCCCAGTCACCGGATATTAACCTCATAGAAAATTTATGGGGCCATTTAGACCAGCAAATGAGAAAATTACCAATTAGAAATGCAACAGACCTAGAAGAGAAGAAGTGCAAGAATGGGGACAAATTTCGGTTGAAACTACCAAAAAAAACTTGTCCAATCCATGCCTAATAGGCTTAAGCATGTAATTAAAAATAATAGATATGCCACAAAATATTTAAATTTGTTAAATTTTTTGTTTCTTACCAAAAAAAAGTTATATGTATGAATATGAATTTGCTGTCTGTTAATTGGTTTTTATTATTAAATGTTCTGTTTTTGTTGAAAAATTGCGTTTATTTTGTGTTTGACAATAGATGTTCACCAGATCTTTGATTTCACAAACAAATGACATTGAAAATTTCAGTGGTTCTTGCATAAAACAAAAAAGAGTTATTTTTTTCCTACTGTACGAATATGAGTTTGATTGACTGTACATAAATAAAATTTCAACGAAATGACAAAAATACTGATTCAGGCTTTTTCGTTCAAATTTCATCGCAAATTTTCTCAAAAATCTTTAGTTTTTTTTTTCTTTTTTTTGGTCACCAATCAGACGGGATTTTCAGTAGGTGCAGCAGCACTGCGCATTTCCATTTTCGAAAGCTTTTGCTGCACAATACAAAGAAAGCGTTCAAACTTCATCACAAATTATTTTTATTGTCATGCTTATTTTTGTCATGTTTTTCGCTATGTCCGGATATTTTTTTTTTTGTTTCCTACCCTTTGAGTTGTTCCCTGTTTGTAGTTTTCTTTCTAGAATTTCATTTATTAAAATAATGCTAAACAGAATACAAATAACCTATTTTTTTACCAGCAATCTACTTAAACTCAAAGAAATCCCCAACGATTTTGATGCGGATCTGTTTGTATGGAGTGTTTTGATTCGATCGGATTTAAGAATGCAGTAAATCTCAATTCACATTACTGACATGTGGACGATTCACTCGATAGGATTTCGGAATCGAAAATTTTCGATATCGGTGGACGATTCCCGCCGGCGGATTTGGGAATAGGGGTGGAAGGCAGCGTATTGCAAGAACTAGAGGGAAAGTTAAAGCCAGCAAAAAGGACTACATACATATTCGCCTGAAATGGATTAAGTTTAACCATGTAAATCCAGTGATGAATAACTACGGGTAAAAGTATATTTTTTTCGAAAGAAAGATTTTACAGTATAAACAGTCAAAAGCCGATTAACCGGTATACCCAATCAACCGGGATATTTAAAAAAAATGTATTTCCCATTAAAATTCGACTAACCGGAAAAGATTATTATCCGGGATGCAAGCTAAAATTAAGTTTAAAAAAAAGCAATCGTTTTGCATGTTCATTCGTGCAGATTTTTCGCAACCATATATGTACATACATACATATGTAGATTGGTTTTTGTGCGTCATTGATGTAAATGTAACTAAAATCCCAAGAGAAAAAAATTTCGCTTTTGCCTTGCTGAACTTTGTCAGTTTCATCATTTTGTTCCCGATAGTTTTGCAGGACGCATCAGTTTAGTTTTTTTTTCTGCATGAATTTTATTAATTTCTTGTTCGTCTCTTTTTATTTTATAGAAAGAAGTTCGATTATCTGGGTTTATCGATTTTCCGTGACGAACTCGGTCCCGAGCATGCCGGGTAATCGGCTCCCCACTGTATATCAATAAATAACTAATGTAGGTTTGATCGATTGCCATCACTGTAGTAGTTGTGGCCCACTTTGATCCTGGTTGGATCCTTTGTGCTAGAATATAACAACTATTCTACATGTAATAAAATTACTTATACATTTCTATTGTAATGGCCTTTTTTTTAAGCATCTGCCTTTGTCGTCATCAAAAATTCGATTGACTAAAAAATTGACATTTATCAAAAAAATTCATCCGAATTGACACTCACAATACCACTTTGGCTCTATTCACAATCGAAAAATTGATAACTATATATATATATATATTATATATCGCAATACCAACGAGTCAAATTTATTGATAAGTATCGTTTATAGTTTATTTTTTAACACCCATAATCTCAATGAACTTGGTGTGTGCAGTTGGAGACAGCTGGCTAAAGACCGTGCCGGCTGGAGAGGCCTGTTGGTTGAGGCCCAGGTCCACCCCGTGCCCCACTAGAAGAAGAAAAACAAATCCAGAAGTTGAAGAGAAAAGTTGTAAAAGTTGTGTTTAACTTTTGGTGAACAAAATTACCCCTAGTATCTTTACTCGTATTGTGACATCTCTGATAACTTTAAAACGTCTTAAATATATAATACTACTACTACAATCTAAAAAAGAAAAAACTAAACAGCTACGCAAATGAAATCGCCAATCTTGCGAAATCAAATTAAAACTAAATCCCACTTTCAGCAATCATTTTGCTGACATATGATAGCCCAAGTCTGCTAAATGTTTACCCACAATTAAACAAATAATCAACCCAATCCATTTAAGAAAAAAAAATAAACGACCACGTTCATATTCACTTTGACAAAAATAAAATAAAATTCCAAACCATCTGCACTTACATTTACTTTGTCCGCACACAATTCAGTCCAAGTTGATATACAAAATCGATTTCACCCAAAAATATGCTCCTGCCCTTCGGCCGTTTCATATTGGTGCGCGGCTGAAGACTCGGCGTTTTAGGCAAATTCATTATGTTTATTGTACTTTTGTAGGTTCTCTTAGGTGGCGGTGGCTCTGGAGCGACTTCATTCACTATGCTCATCGTGGGATCGATTGTTATCAATTTTTTTCTCTTTTTCGGATCATGCCCAGTCTCGATGCAGTGTATTCGAAGTTCTTGCGTCGACATAAAGTCATTGCCGCACAATAAACAGGGAAATGAAGCGTTTTTCTGATGCTGTATCAAATGATACTGAAGTAGATACTCGAAATTGAAGCGCATGCTGCATTTGTTGCATTGATATTCACCGCAATTTTGTAGGTGCAGATGATAGTCCAAATACAATCTGAAATCGATGAAACAATGACGGTATAGGACAATGAGGGCATCACCCGGCACTTACTTGGATGTGAATACACCTTTGCACTTGCGGCAGTAGAAATACGGCTTTAGTTTGTGTATCAAGATTTCATGAAGGCACATTTCGCGCAGGGTGTTGGTCAGGTGATCACAGTTTAAGTAGGAGCATATGTACACATTGGTTTCCGTTTGATGGATGAGTCGCTCAAGCATGATTATATCTGCAAAATAAAACCAGTCCCAGATGCATCGGACCGTTATGTATCAAGGCTAAAAACAAAGACATACCGTATTCCTTATTTGAGATAATATCCAGCGTCATATTCTCAGCGTCTGAGAGGTTTTCCAAGTCGGCATCTGTGTTACATTCGGAAATGTTCAGCGACTTGACGGAACTCGCTTTGGAGCCAATATTCGAAAAGCAAGTTCCGGCAACCCATTTAGCAACATCCATGTTCAGTTGTGTGTAGTCGGTGTATGCCACAGACGTTGCAGCATCATCATCATCGTCCTCACCATCCCCGTCGCCGTTTCTGGTCTTCCCTCCAGCACTCTTCTTTGAACGCGATCTTTTCGACGCGGGCTTTCTGCCTGCAGACTTTTCGCTCTTTCCATCGTCTGTGGCATTGGGATTGCGAAGGGAACGAAGAGATCTGGCTCTGGATCGAGTCATGCGTCCGGTTTCCACGGACTCTTCTTTGGCCATGTGATCGCCTCGACATTCGGCCTCGTGAAAATCGTGATCAAATTGACTGAGACTCTCTTTGTGACAATACATACAGTAGTACCGCTTAAGATGGATTCGACTGTGGGTCTTGAGTTTCGTAGAGCTGTCAAATGTCGCCGAACAATCGACACATTCATGGACTGCATTATGTGGAGTACTCCTCCCTCGACTGCTTGACCCGCTGCGCGTCGACAGCAATCTGCTGTGGTGTGTACGCATGTGTTTATTGTATGCTTTCTGGAGGACAAACTCTTTGGTGCAGAAACAGCATTGCAGAGGTGGCGTTTTATACTGTTCCAGTGCGCCCCCAGACTCAGTGGCGAGTGCTGATTCTGTTTGTTCATACATAACGTCCAGATGGGACTGTGATGATGTTTGACTTAATGGAATCGCATCCGCTGGTGCGGTAGATTTATTGTCTACTTCTTTTTCCACGCTCTCATCGTTTTCATTATCAGTATCTTCACGTGCATCTATGCACAGACTGGATTCATTGAAGTGCTCACTTACAATCGGATGTTCATCAATACTTTCATTAAATCCTTCTGATGGAGGTTTTTCTGGTTCTGTCGCTGCTGGCGAGGTGTCTCTTGATGGAAACATGTCATTCGCGTCAAATGTGTGTGATATTGTAGGTTCTTCATTGGCAGCTGCATCAGATGTACATGGCTCTGGATCTTCACTTGAAACGGATTCACTGCCTAGATTCATCTTACGCATTTGTTTGCATGCCTTAAGCCGATTCTGATCGATGACCGTATAAAGTTTGTACAAGCATGTCTGGCAAACAAATCTCACCCGTTTCACTTTACTCGATGTGGACTAGAAGAAAAATAAACAGTTTTTGGTTAGTTCAAAATGCGGTTTCTGGAAAAATGTGACTTGAAATGATGATGGATACAGAAACTGTACTTTAGTGTTTTTTCTTTTTTGCTCTCTAGGTGCAGCAGCGCTGCGCATTTCCATTTTCGAGAGCTTTTGCTGCACAATACAAAAAAAGCGTCAAACGTTTAAGTATCAAAAGCTTTTCTAGGATTTGCGCAGCCTTGGCAATTCCTGCAAGCGAACCAACACAATTGCGCTGCTGGGAATATATGGGAATAAATGAGGTGATACACACTTTAAGCACCGCTTGCATGCCTGTTGAGTCGTATAGAAACATTAAGTGCGTCATTCAATACACACAACGCCAAGGACTCGTTGGGAAGTTCTCATGTATGTATGCACTTCCCGGAAAAAGCGCATAATGGATGTCTATCGAAGAAAAATAAAGGGTGGATACATTTTTAATATGTATTCCAGATCCATGTTATATTCTTTATATTATATTAAAAGCTCATTGAAAAGTGTATGCATTGTGCTATTTTGCACGGACTGTACAAAAACTTGTAATTTTTCCAGAACATTCATCGCACGCCGGATGAGCGTACATACATATAGATATGTAGACGAACATGAATTTGGGCGGAGTTCGTCTACGCTTAGCAGATGTGTAAATGGACTCATCTCAAATGCATGCCAAAATGAACAGACAGCAAAACAAACATATGTTGCAGTTGCTGACTCGGAAATTGCATGTATTGAAAATAGGCATGGATCGATTTTCCATTGTACCGGTCAGGCCTTCAGACTTTCAGTCAGAATTAGATGACTTATTCATGAGCTCACTTCGCAGCAAGAGATGACTTGGTGTGGAACAAAAATGTAAACATATTTATGTTTCATGTGCGGGATGTGGAAATCTCACAAAAACCAAATCAATCGTTGGGATTGTTGAGGTAGTATACACTCAATTTCGATTAACTGTCTCAATTTGTGTGTATAACAAGATTTTGAAAAAGCTCCATGACGGTCAAGTCTGTATCTATGCAAGTACCCAGTGTAAAATCAAATTATCGAACCGGAGAAAAACTATTGCAAAAGTGGAAATAAATTACCTCAATGTACTGCTTGATACTTTTCAGCTCCTCGCAATCTCCGATGTCTGTTGTTGGTCTATCTGTAGCCTCGCATAATGAACAAATGCTGGGATCACAGTCTGAGTCCACATCCGAGTCGGCTTCAGATACAGACGAATTATCCGAATTTTCTGGTTCATCATTATTGATATCCATTTTATTTCACGTCGCTTTACAACAATCTAATTGACCGACACAACGTGATACTAAAACACATCACTTTTTTTCAACATATACGTTTTGTGTATTTTATACTAATTATTCTTTTCACAAATTCCAGAATTGTCCTTAGAACAAATTGATCCCCAATTTCGCACAACTGAACTCCTGCGATGTTCTCCTGAAGTAATTCCTGTGAAAGTGTCGGTTTCCTTTAAATATACGAGGTAAACAGTTTTACAAGGTAAGAGTGAAAGAGATAGAAATATCGTGTTTTGGACTCTGTCTTCGTGGTGGATTCAAATGTCAACGACAAAGTTAAGGGTGTGTTGCAAGTATAAATGGAATACATTTTTTAAGGTCAGAGCTTGTGCAACTTGATTCTGATTTTAAACGGCAGATAATTACTTATTTTTCGAGAAATCACAATTTTGCTAAATTTTTGATTTTGTAAAATTATGTTTTCATTTACTCATCCGTAGGAAAATGAAGTACATTTTAAGTTTATGATGGCATTGTTCAATGATGGAAGCATGCACATATTGCAAAATTTGCTTGCGGGCTTATGCGGGTTGTCTTGAGATTAAGATTGTGGATTATTCAAATCTAGAAGTTTTAGGGACATTTAGCGACTCATGGCAAACTTACAGAAGTCATTAAAGCTTATAATTTGTTCTCCGCCAATCCATCCAGTTTCCTCTTCTTCTTCTGGAGGAACTACAGTCCGGGGTGGACCTAGGCCTCAGCCAACAAACCTCTCCAGTTCTATCCAGATATTTAGCTAGATGCATCTAAGTTGGTTGTGGTCCTTCGCCACTTGTGTGGGTCAGCCGGTTTCATTGGCGTTCACTATTGTCCACTGATTCAAAGCCGAAGCCTTTTCGGGCTGGAGCAGTCTCGTCCATGAGCTCTATGTGGCCTAGTCATCTTGGGCGTTGAATCCATAGAAACATGTCGCTGTACAGCCCGTGCAGCTCATGGTTGAATCTTCTTCTCCAAGAACCATCAACGCCAAGAGGACCAAGCAGGTCCTCTTCTCGAAAAGGCCAGGAGCTTCTTCATCTACTCTTGAGATTGTCCAGTCTTCCGTGTCATAAAGCGGGACAAGGATGTCCAAGGGATTATATAATGTTAGATTGGTCATCTGAGAGAGCGCTCTACTTCTCAATTGCACGCAAGAGTTTTCTGCGTTTTATCTCGTTACTGGTGGTATTCGTATTGTTTACTTGGTAGTCAAGCTAGACGAAGTCCTTCACTACCATCCAGCGCAACTCAGCCGCAACCGCCTTAACATTTGACCTGAGAACTTCTCAAAAGCAACAGAGTATGCACAGACGGTTGATTCTTGAAAGCGCCATGCATACCAATCATTACCGCCTCATACTATGCAACGATTATGCTAAGTAATAGCAGAGGCAATAACCAAAGTGCATGTGGATTCTGTGATAAGGCAGTTTGTTGACAAACCGAAAGGAGATTACTGGTTGTCGCAGCAAATACTTTGGTAGAGGTTTCTCGACTAAACGAAACTTAAACAAAGGGAACATAGAGATAAAAAGAGTCCACTTCAGGTTCTGATTGATTTTCGGTCTCATCCCTAGATGGCGCAACAATGCGGATTGATATTGGACACCACCCAGTTTTCCTTTTAGTAGGCCAAGAATCTTAGTTACAGTGGTTACAGGGAGTTTTCATGTTCTTAACGAAATCGAGCTACAGGCACTCTTGCTTGCGTGTCTTTTAGAATGCAAATAGGCTTTTTGTGTGATCTAAAGCATGTCACTGCTCCCAATAGAAGGGAGGAATGTGTGACCTGAAGAATTTCTGGAAAACGATGCGTCTGCCGTCAAACCATCCTTTAAGACATCGGTAGAGGATTCAATGATGTGCAAGAGTTTTGCCGCTAATAGAAGCTTAGAATGTACAAAAGCGCACTAATTTTGAGATACGGTGCGTCTTTCAGCGTTGTTGCATCCTTTGAGTCTTTTGCTTCGTGCAGAATGCGGAGACGATCTGTATTATTCATTTGACATTTCCTTAGTCAGCTAGTGCTCTTACGTTCGATTGGATAATAACGCCAACCGGATATGCGATGTCTCTCTGACTAGCAGATCCATGGGATCATGCAGTCAATGAGAATCGGGCACAGCAGTTGTTCAAAAAACTAAATTACGAAAGAGAAGGGAAAACATCTGTCTGTAAATACCTCTTTTGGACGAAGAGGGTGGTGTCTAATTAGACACGCCGACATAGCGGCCAGCACAATTTCAAACAGACGACCAGTTTAATAAAATTCTGAATTTAGGTATGATAGATGAGAGATTTTCAAGCAATGCTCAGACTGACGACGTCTGGCACCTATGAGTGAACTGCTCCAAAAGACAGTAAAAGACGAGAGATTCTGATCCATCCTCGCCCTGCAAGTGAATTGTCGTATCCTGGACGGACGAAATAATCAACAAATCAGTCAGTACTCGAAGGCTGAATGAAATTCTCAATAGCTAAGAAGGAGAAGATAACTCCACACTAGGTAGCAACAGGACGGAGTCAAGAGTCAAAAGACCCACTAAAAGAATACGTGGTAGTAGTCTGTCTATGGGTATCACAATGGACCAATATGGTATAAGTTTGCTGGTGAATGCACTAGCAACCCGCTTACCCTAACCTAACCTATTCCGCGATTACTTGGTCTTTATGCCGGTGGTTCAGTCTTCCTCTGCTTCTCGAACCAGGAGGCTCGGATTCGAATACCCTCTTAGCTGGAGCAACGTTGTCCATGCGCTCGATGTGGCCAAGCCAAGCTAGAGTCAATGGATTTTTACCTTCCACATCTTGGCACAGCTCGTACAGTTCGCGGTTATGTCTTCTCCACCACTCGCCTTCCTCGCAAAGGCACCAAGAATCTGCAGTTTTTTTTCCTGTCCAGCAAGAAAAGCTTTATAGAGCATAATTTTGGTCCTTCGATTCAAGAGTTTTGAGCCCGGTTTATAAACCGAAGTAACAGTGGTTGCTAAGGGCAATCCTACGTCGGCTCTCCGCAGTGATGTCATTCGTGGAGTAAATGTTTTTAACGCCTGTTCCTTAATCGCCATAAAAGCTTCGAATACGACGATGTCAATGTCATCTGCGTACCCCAACAGTTGGACTGACTTGTAAGAGAGAGTGCCTTCCGTGTTTACAGCAACCCAACGCACTACCTTCTCCAGGTCCAGATTAAAGAAATCACACGACAGCGTATCTCATTGCCGAAATCCGGTGCAGGTTTCAAACGGCTCGGAAGTCCTCGAGCCGAACTGCACGGTGCATCGTATATTTGTTAGCGTAATGCGACACAACTGGATCAGTTTTCCCGGGATCCCGAATTTGGCCATCGCTTCGAATAGCTCCTCTCTAGCTTTAAAATCGATGAAGTGGTGTTCACCAGTCTTGAAAATATGGTATATAGTCCATTTGCCGGTCCGGAAGCCTCACTGATTCGTATCGATTAGTGCGATGCAAAACGGCTTTAGACATTCACGGTACACTGGACATGATCTTGTAGGCGACGTTGTAGCAGGCATTCACATCTATACATAGTTGCAAGAGGTAGGATCGTCCTTTTTGTGGATGGGGATATGGAGGCATGATTTCGTCTTATCAAATTTCGTATATGACCTGCTCCCTACCAGAGCATCGCCTCCGGCCTTGAAGAACTCTGATGGTAAACCAACTGAGTCTGCGGCTTTGTTGTTTTTTTTTCAGTGTTTTCATGGCTGTTCCGACTTCCCATTTGGGACCATTTAGTTCGCCCAACTGGCTTGGCTTAACCATTGTGAAAGTTGAGAGAAGAAATGGCTCGTGGTCCAACTCGAGAATAGTTGTTTCCATGGGAACCCCCAAGTGACTCAAAATGGGTAACGCCGATGCGGAATCAAGTTCTCGATGCTCGAGATCACAGCTGCTAGTAGATTCTGAAATATGTGGAGACTTTGAAGATCTCTCTCTGAGTGTATGTTCACACCGTATACGTATCGTATGTCAACACGACCACGTCAGGGAAGAAGCCTTAGTACCACCGAATGTGTGTAGCTGGCATTCAGGACGAGCTGTCTTGTACTTCCTTCCGAGGGCCAGTCACAAAACACGTTTTGACAGTAAAACTGCATTTAACACGCGGTAGGTAGGTAGTAGCATTAATACACTTAGGCCAAAACAGGCCCATTGTACCGCCACGTGGGGGACCAGTTCGCCGAGTTAAACGCGTTTTTCATGTCCAGCATAACTACGGCGCCTTGAGATTCCTAGGGCCTTTTTTGCATCACTTTTGCATTGGGTTTGAATGTTGCCAACTTTTAACCAGTAACTGCCGAGAATTGAGCTGTCGAAATAAAATCATTTAGAAACTACTTGCAAAATCACGTTGAACTTACGATGCCGCTGAGAACCCCGTACGACTTAGAAATTGAACTTGACAAATTTATTGAAAATATACAGTGTGCCGCATGGAGCAGTACACCATGCTAACGATATCCACCAGAAGTAAAGGAAATGGTAAAGGTTAAAACGGAAAGCACGCAAGAAATGGCAACAAACTCGCTCGCCACAGCATAAAACTCCTCTTAACCAACTGTGTAATCTGTTGAAAACGAAAACTAAAGCATTCAAAAACAATAATTTAAATACTTATCTGCAAAACTTATCAGCGAAAAAAGAAGTAACTACTCACTCTGGAAGGCGGTGAAGGGATTAAAAAAAACCTGAATCACATAACGCGCCAGTCGGAGACGAGTGGGCTAAAGAAGATAAAGACAAAGCTAATCTCTTCGTAGACTACTCGGAAGAAACTTTTAAGCCATTCGACGGTCAAACTCTTCCTGTCACTTACAATGGATTCGACGTATACGACGACAATTATGCTCTGAAAAGTGCTACCTTGGCAGAGCTCAAGGAGGAACTAAAAAAGGTTCAAGGAGGAACTAAAAAAGCTTAAACGGAAAAAAGAAAAGGAGAAATTCTTAAATAATTACCTAAGAAAGCCGTTCTTAAGTTACTCTACTTAATTAATGCCGCGCTTAGACTTGAACATGTGCACATGTACCAAAACCCGGGAAACCACCAACGGATAAAAAGTCCTATAGACCTATTTCACTACTTCCGATAATGTCTTAAGTATTTAAAAAAAATTCTGCTTAGACGTTTAAGTCTAATTGTGAAAGAAAAACAGCTCATAACAAATCACCGATTTGGTTTTAGAAGTAAACACTCAACTATTGACACACATTTGAGCAAAAGCTCATTTGTTGAGCCACATTTCTCGATGTTTTTCAAGCCTTTGACAAAGTTTGGCATGAAGGCCTGAAATATAAACTATGCCGATCGCTACCGGGGAAACTGTATAGTATTTTAGCGAACTATCTCTCTGATAGGATCCTCCGTGTGAACCATGGAAATAAATACTCTACTTTTAAAAATATGGTGTACAGCAAGGGAGTGTTCTTGGCCCTCTGCTATACCTACTGTATTCTAGTGACTTACCACAAGAAGAACACACTGTTCTAGGCACATTTGCTGACGACACCGGCATTTTGGTAACAGCCAAAACGGTTGAAGAGTCTACAGCAAAATTACAACGTTCAGAGATCAGATCAGATACCCGAATGGATGAACTTCTGGCGAATTGTCCCTAATGAAAGAAAATCTGTCCATATCAAATTCACTTATAGGCAATTATGTTGGAGCGAATAAAAAAGACACGTCCGATATTTCTGGATGAACTTCAAGGAACACAATTTTATTGAACGAAAGGGATAAGGATACAAAGAATAACGAAAGATGAAATAGACTTAACGAAGGGAAACCCGTGTTGCCACTTTATGGTACATGCTTTTATTGTGTGACAACAAGTTAATAACTTACCAGTCTTCTTAAATCGTGTTCAAATACCTTTTGGTAATGAAGCGAAATATCTCGGGATGATTCTTGAGATAAAACTCAAGTGGAAGGAGCACGTTAAGAACAAACGTGCAGAACTTGACAAGAAATATAAAGATCTGTACTGGCTTATTGGTAAACAATCCAAGCTAAGTATTGACAACAAACTGATCCTTAAACCTGCTTGGACGTATGGCGTACAACTTTGGCGTTGTACCAAAGCAAGTAATATGAACATAATACAGACTTTTCAAAAATAAAGTGCTTAGAACCATCGTCAATGCACCATGGTATATCAAAAACGACGATATCCATAGAGATCTTGGAATATTGCCACTCCAAGATGAAGTTAAGAACTTTGTTTATAAACATAAGCGCCACCTAGAAGAGCACACAAACACTGCAGTTCACCCGATCCTTGAGGAAACTAATGTCTTGCGCCGACTTCAAAGGACTAGACCATTTGATCTCGTGCGATAGTCTACACCCGCGCAAGGTTGCGGTGTAAGCAGGAACATTCATTCTAGAGTAACCTGCCGATCGATCAGTATCTAAATTATGAAATGCAAACTAGTGGTTAAGTGCTTAACTTAGTTGTAGTCTTATAAAATACAGGGAGGTGGTTTTAGTGAGTAAAAATCTCACACTTCTCTTGTCTTTCTCTTGTCGAAGATTTCCACTTAACCACGGAGAAAAAATATAAGAAAATAAAATAAACAAAAATTCAAGTAATAGGTCAGTTGCAAATCGAATCAATTATTATTTCCTTAACATTTTAACACATCCAACAAATAAATAAACAAACATAAATATTTCTCAAAAGGAATATAAATTATTACTATAATGAATTCCCGGTTTTAGATTTAACCCATGTTTTTCCTCTGATACCGAGCAATATCCTTTTAAGGGTTTGTTCATGTCTGTAAGGAAGCATATGACTTCTTTTTGAAATTGCATTTGGTTGTCCAGCGATCGATCCAAAAAGCATATTTTAGTTGTTGTTTGGCGATTGTGGGTATTTGAAGATTGTTCAGAGCAGGATGGTTGTCCATTTTCTATAACTGGTTCAAGTCTTCCACTCCGCAGTATCTTCCTAGATTTTGTGTAGCTGGGTGGGGGATATTCCAAAGGATGGTGTATTTCGTATCCACATCGGTGGGCCTTTAAAAGTTATTTCCCCTACCAGCTTATTGAAATTGGTTGGATTTCTGCCCTGCATCTGCATATGGAAGAATTCCGACCTTCATGCTTGCACATAAATCCTTACATATATTAGACCTACTGTTATTAGTTGATTTTTGCTTCTGTTAAACTGTACAGTCTTGGTATGTTCTGTCTTCTTTGCTTGGCTTTGTAATGAATATTTGAATAAGTAACGCCAAATATTACACAAAGAATGCACAAATTTATTATTCATTTATGAAATTCTTTTCTCTTTTCGGTGAAAATATTAATAACTTCCATGAAAATAATTTTTGTAAAACCCATCCGATAACAAAAGAGTTTTCGGATGAAACTCCGTAAGAGACGGCGGTCTTGACATCCACTTTCGGAATAAAAAATACCAAATTTCCGTACAAGAGTTGGCATAACTTTTGATTTCTGAATGCGAATTGCGTGCGGTTGCTATAGACATACAAACTACTAATTTTGGAATTCATTTCCGATACTATAACAATACAAAATAAGGTCGCAGGTTTCTCCCTTTCCGCTAATCGACCTCTTGGGCATCGCTGCATCGCATGATGTTGATAGATACTGGATCAATTTACTCGACATGTTTTCCGCTGATGTGGTGTTGGCTGGGAAATCAGAGCTAAACGTTTCCTCAAACATTTCCTTATCGAAAGCGGTGTCCTTCCAATTGGGCCCTGTTCGTTTGGGTCGCTGTCTGGCCTTCTCACTACCAATCACCCCGATTACGAAAGTCGTTTTAGAAAACCGACACAAAGCGCTTTGCATGTCGGGTCTCTTTATAGGCGGTTAAGTATCGGCATTCCAACTGTGGTGGCCGTGGCGTTGTGAGTATGTGCGTCGACCCCTACTCAACTTAACCTGGTTGGCAGGGTTCGATTTCCGCCCGGTTCGACCAAAAATAATTTTCAAGGTCCCACCTCTTTCGAGACACTCAAAGACACAAAAAAGCATCTCAAACATGGCCGTTCGGAGTCGGTATAAAATTGTAGGTCCCTTCCACTCGTGAGAGAACAATAGCACGCACAACACTAGACTCAACAATTGAATTTTAAATTTCAAAACAAAGGCGAAATTATTTGATAAGATTGTTAAGGAAGTTTTAATTGTTCAAATAGTTTGAAACAAGTTGAGATTTCCATTGAATAGCACCGAAATGTTCATCTGAAAATGAAGAAAAGGAACGCACGAGGATAATTAAAAGAGAAATTATGAGACAGCAAACAAAGCCATTTGATTTATTCAATTCAAAGTGAATACAGAACATACAGTCAGTGCAAAGAGTCTGCGTACAAAGCATGAAACTTTCTTTAAAATGAAAAAACGATCAAATCGATCAAACACCTTAAATCTTTGTTATTGAGTTAATTTAAGACAATAGTAGTTTATTACTAACAACAAAAAACAAAAAACGAAAATAACTTATTCAGTTTTTGTAAAATGAAGATTGAAGTAACCCAAGATCAGAAAACAACACACAAAAAGTCTGCATACACCATTTAAAAGTAAACGAAAACAAGGAACAAATACAATAAGAAATATTTCAATATTTTGTTGGGCACCCTCTTCTGAATATGACTTCCGTCAGTCGTTTTCCCATTGAATTTACTAAGTGTTTCGTATCTTCAGGAGTTATTTTGGACCATTCCTCAAGCAGTTTTTCTTTGAGCATATTTTTGAACGATATGTTATGTTGACGGATGCGCTGGTCCAACAACTCCCACAAATGTTCCATGGGATTAAGATCTGGTGATTGCGGAGGTGTATGCAACTGTTTTGGAATATTATTCAGTAGCCAAGGCTTTACAATGTAAGAAGTATGCTTGGGATTATTATTGTGTTGAAATATAATATGATCAGTTTGCTGGCACTTTCACGGATATTTTTTTTATTATGTTTTAATACTGGAAGTTATCAATTGTACTTTCAATAAATTCCAAGTTTCCAACTTTATTTGCTGCCCTACACCCCCATACCATGACCACGCCACCACAATGTTTAACTCTTGGAAATAGGTTTTCTTATTTCCATTCCGTTGATAGTTTTCTCCACACAATCCACTCCACTTCTCTTGGATTATCTTAACTATTTAGGAGCACTTATTCTTGGATTTGCTTTTACTTCAGCCAAACTGACCCTTTTTCTCTGGCTGTAAGTACTGCAGGGCGTCCAGATCTGTATTTCGAAGTAAAATTGCCAGTTTGTGCGTAGTTTTCTAAAACTCTTTGTTGTTTACCAATAGTTTCACCAATTTCTCTTAAGCTTTTACCCTCCGAACGTAATTTAAATTTGTTAATTTTCGAATATCCGCTGATAATTCATTGTACATAATTTTAGTTAAAAAAAAACTCTTAAAAGTGAAGAAAATAATAATAATACCTATGCTCTCACATAATTCAAGCACTCGACTGAATGAAAGGAGAAAATGAAAATATAAATTGTAGCGAAAAATGGACCGGAATTGGAAATTCTCGGGAAAAAGGACTGCCTAAAACATAAATGTACGCAGACTTTTTGTGCGGCATTTTTAGTGGTATTTTCCAAGAATTGAGATCTGTTGAGTTCCCAAATGTGGAGAATTAGAAAACAGTTATGTAACGATGAGAAGGATAACATTATTCCTAGAAAAAAATTTATTGTTTTCGATAAAAGTATAAGCGTACGCAGACTTTATGTATATTTAATTTTTTTCACTTTCAATTATTTTCAGCAAGTGCTCGAGTGGATAAATGGGCATCAGGGCGTGCAACAGCAGATAAAAAAAATGATTTCAACATTTTTATTGAACAGAAAAAGGCTTACAAACTAAAGGTTAGGGTGGTGGCTCAACAATAGGGGCCCAACCGATGTACATTGTTTAATTAAACATCTGGTATTTTTGTGGTACATAGTCCTATCGGGTTGTTCAAATTCGATTGTCCCTGGTGCCCTTTTGGGATGGGATGGTGTGGTAGCCGAGTTAGCCTCGATGGTTATTGCTATTGCTGCTCTGGTAGAATCCATGCAGCTCGTTGTTCGACGTCGTTGGAAATTTCTGCTTGCATTGAGGTAGCCTTGCCCAGGGATTGTGTTTCTCAAGATCCTGATTTACTCATTAGGATGGTTGTTGAAGTCTAGTAGCTGCTTTCTGAACAGTGTCAGCATGTACTGTTGCAGGGGGTGATGCGTGATTGGTCGTAAAGTTCGTATCGAAGGTGAGTCCGGTACATATTTGCAGTATTTTTCTTTCGAAATTGCGAGCTTCTTCATGCTGGTCTTAGAGATGGCATGCCATATTGGGAAGCCGTACGTTAAGATGGGCCGTATAAGTTGCTTGTAGAGCAGCAGCTTAGTCCACTGGCTTAAGCCGTTTTGCTTGCGCATCAAGGGAGAAATGCGATGGGAATAAGGGTCAGTTTCGAACCTCTCTGTGAAGTTAACGCCAAGATACTTGACCTTCTCATTTGTTAATATTTGTATACCGTTAGGGAGCACTATCTTTATGCTCCGACATTTAGTTGCTGATTTGCATCCACCTCGGGATTAGGGGATCATCACAGCACATGAGTACCGATTTCCCAGCATTGATACGAATACCCCATTTGGAATAGTAGTCAAATTTGCTCGCTGTTTGGATTTCGACGATCGTGACGTCGAGCTGGCGTAAGTCAGCGAGTCATCTGTAAATAGACAGCAGTTCACTGTGGTTGATCTGCCGTGTAGATGTTGTTCTCCCGATCCTTGTGCAACTCCCGCCTTGGTGCTCCGCTCTGTTGATTTGCTGCCTTCAATTTAAACGTAGTATCTTCTAGAATACAGAAAGCTATAAATTATTCTTGTGAGGTTGGAGGGGAATCCCAACTGGTTCAGCTGGTAGATGAGTCCCTCTATCCAGACCGTGTCGAAGGCCTTTTCCACGTCCAGGAAGCAGACGACGGTGACCTCGTTATTGTTCAGGGCAGCTACAACATCGTGGTGGAACTTCATTAGAGGCTGTAGCGTTCAATGTTTCTCCCGGAATACGTACTGCATATCCCGAATGACGCTTAGGTCGGTGGACCATCGCTTTAGTTTTCGCACTGCCAGGTACTTCAGGATCTTGCTTATATTACTCAAGAGCGATATAGGCCTGTATCCTGAAACACCTTCAGTGTTCCCATTTTTTGGCATTGCGACAATATTTGCTATTTTCCACTTGCTAGGAAAGCAATTGTTGATGCAATTGTTCATGATGATGGTGAGAAGTATCATCACCGTTTGTGGCATTTGTTTCAGGACGAAATTCGAAATATTATCCGGTTCCGGTCACTTTCCTAGTTGGGCTACGTTGAATAATTCCCTCGATTTCTTTGGCTGTTGTGAGGTCTTCGTTTTCTATCGGGTTGGTCTATCTGGGTTGGTTCGATTGCATTGACGTAGGTGTTGACTTATGCGACAAATTCCGGGTCATCAGGCGGTGATATTTGAAAGGTGCCTTCGAAGAAGGATGAAAAGGCTTCTGCTTTCTCCGCGGGTGTGTTTGCATCTCCTTCGCTTGTTGTCAGTGTTTGTGGCAGCTTCTTTCTCTTATCGATGATTTGGTGGATTTTAAGGAACGTGTCGGAGCTGTATTTTGCGGAGCTTATTCACCAGGTGTTTGTTGTTGTGCGTTTGTACCGCATTCCGAAACATGATGTTCGTGCATGTAACGGCAGATGGTACACACATTAGGATCCTTACTCCTGAAGTGAACACTTGAACCGTATCTGACAACCCCTTATCTGACAGCACAAGAATCAAGTCCAGAAAGTACAGTAGCTCAATAATAACACAGTAGTTCTCCTTAAAAACAAAATAAACAACATTTTGTGGATACAAATAAATTTAAAAAAATTAAGAAATGAAACACAACCAGAAAACATCTCAAAGTAAAACTCAGACAGAAATGGTTACCCGAATATTTTTCTCTGCAATATAAAATTATTTCCAAAAAATAAATTCTATTACTAATATATCAGTAATATGAGTTTAAATTCATATCATTTCCATGTGAAAGCTGGTCCTAACAGGAACAATGGGGAGACAACGAGGTCAAACTTCTATTGAGATAAGAGAGCTGATAGTGAAGCATTTCCAGGATGGAAAGTCAGTTCGCGACATTGCGCAAATTGTTGACCGAAGTCATTCAACAAGAATTGCAAAAAAACTAGCGCTAGAAAGATTTTTTCAAATAGCGATGAAAGATGGACCCTTCGGCAAATCAAAAAGAATCCCAGAATAAGTGCCCCTAAGCTAAGTTGAAAAATATTTGGACAAAAAAGTGAACGCCGAAAAAATTCGAATTGTACTGCGCAATCATAAGTATAATGGCCGGGTTGCTCGAAAAAGGAAGAAATTTGCCCAATCTTATCAGGATAAGAACATTTCGTAAGAACAACGTGTTGTTTACAGACGAAAGTCAATGTATTCAGGTCGGATGGGCAAATATATGTGTGGGGAAAGGCCAATACAGATCTTCAAGAAAAAAAATTGCGACCCACTGTCAAGCATGGCCGTGGATCGGTAATGATTTGCGGATGCATGTCGGCCGCTGGCCCCGGGAGTCTTCAAATTATTGATGGAGTAATGGATCAATATAAATATTTGGATGTGCTGAAACGAAATTTGAAAACTGTTACCATTTCTATCAGGATAGCGACAGTCAGCATAAGGATCTTAATGTCCACTTATGGCTTCTGTATAACTGCCCAAAAGTATTGAAAACTCCACCACAATCAACGGACCTAAATGTCATTGAACATGTATGGGCCTATTTAGAGCATCAGCTGAGAAATCACGAGATTTCAAATAAAAAGATCTGGAAAAGGCTCTCTGCGAGAAACGTGTGTCATCCATGCCAAAACGGTTGGAGCATGTCAGAATAAATAAAGGGCTTCCAACTAAATACTGATCACAAATAGGGGTCTTGATTCTTAAGTTTGAAGTAATTTTTTTTTATTTTTGTCCGAGTTTTACTTTGAGATGCTTTCTGGTAGTGTTTCATTTCTTTATTTTTTTAAATTTATTTGTACTCACAAATTGTTGTTTATTTTTTGTTAAATATTAAGAAGAACTACGTGTTTATTATTAAAAATAAAACCGGATGTCTATCGCATGTGCACCTTCTTTTATACTTCTTATAACGTATTTAGAGTAGGGTGTCCGAGTTTCACTTTGAGCTACTGTATTCTTAACATGGTGCACTCAAGACTAAGACATGTAAGTTAACAGATTTAAAAATCGTGTTCGCTGTTTTACGCCGACTGCGTTACGATCCACTTAAAGCTACGAAAATTGTGAATGCATGTTCAGCCTTGCACAACAAATGTTTTTATTTTTGAGTAATAAAATACATTTGATGAACATATTTAAATTATCACTGAATATTGCCTGTTGACATAAGGATGTTAAGTATCTCATTCTTGTGTTAAGACCTAGGGCTGGATGGAGGTGGACTTCATAAATGTAGCCAAAAGCCCAAAATATCTTTGATTCATATAATTTTTTCAACTAACTATTATGTACAGGCTCTTCGAAATTGTGCGGGTAACCTGGTTACTGAACCGCAGGGAATAGTGGATGTGTTTAAGCAGCACTTCCAACAGCTACTTAACGGGTCTGACCAGGAGAGAGTGATAGGGAATCAAGAAATCCCAACTCCAGTGGATGAAGTAGTCCCCCCACCTAGCTTTGAAGAAGTCGGCACAGCCATCAAAAGGCTGAAGAACAACAAAGCCGTAGTCTCAGATGGCTTACCACGAGAGCTCTTCAAGGCCGGTGGTGATGTTCTGGTAAAGAGTATTCACCAGATCATCTGTAGAATTTGGGAGGACGAAAGCATGCCCGACGACTGGAATATCAGCTCCATATGCCCCATCCCCAAAAAAGGCAATACTACCTCTTACAAAAACTATAGAGATATATCCCTGTCAACGTCGCCGGACATATGGTCCCGTCTGCGAGGAAGACAAATGGAGGAGAAGACACAACCGCGAACTCTATAAGCTGTACCAGGATGTGGATGTAGTCCGGAAGACAAAGATTCGTCGACTGCACTGGCTCGGCCACATCTAGCGCATGGGCAACAATGCTCCAGCTAAGAGAGTCTTCGAAGCCGAGCCTCCTGGTTCGAGAAGGAGAGGAAGACCGAATATCCGGTATAACGACCAAGTAATCGCGGGTGCAAGACAGTTTGGTCTTGATGACTGGAAGCAGCGTGGAAAGCAGCGTGGAAAGCAGCTATCGCTCAGGCTCGGACCCTGCATGTCGGCAGCCTGAAAAGTAAGTAAGTATTATGTACATTGTTATTCATTTATTTCGCACTAAAATTGTTCACCTTGTGCAATTTGTCGTACCGAAACGACTTAGGTAATTAAGAAATCGAATAGATCAACGACTGACAACACATTTGTGCACGACATACAGAATACCGATTGCTTTTCTATCGTTTGGTTTATTGTCGTTTACGACATGCGGAATCAGGGTGATAGATGCGTTTCGAGACAAGGCGTTAAACGCCTCTCGTAATCGGGACGAATGTTGAATACAAGCTGTAACTTGAAGGTAGCTATAGGGGCACGTTTGTTACGAGTCTGACACGCAGTCTAGTGACGTGCTTGGAGACTTCATCCGCTTTGCAGTTTCCCGGGATGTCCCCATCAATCAAACAATCGTGTAAATTTAAAATCTATTTTAATTTATTTGCTTCAGTCATTTTTAAACATTTTCTTGAATTTTCGTAATTTTAACATTTAACTTAAGTCCTAGACAGAATAGTGATCAACTCAGATATCATATATTTTCTTCACATAAAATCAAATGATTAATCAAATTTAGAACTCAAATGTGAATGCTCGTGCTGCCATTTATGCAAAAAAAAAAACACATTCCCTCCTTTTTTAACTCTCCTTTACAATTGTTTTGTTTTGATGCACTATCGGGTAAGTGAATTCAATTAAAAAATACATAAGTTTACTATATACACACCATCAGAGAGTTAAACTAATTCTACGACATTGCAGGTTTGTTGAGTTCAAACGGAAAAAAAGAGCATATTGCATTGCCCCAGCGCGCGCGTTGCTTATAAAGTTTGATTATTTTTCTTATCTCAAATTAACTAAACAGAACAATATTGAACAATTTGATTTTATTATTTGTACATTATCAATTTGATATAATCAATTTATTTCATGTGTGTATTTTGATGTTGTTTTCGTTTTGTGATTAAGTTTTTCCTTTCAGTCTTATACAAAATAAAAAAAAAGAATATATAAAATATATATATATATATGTGAAAAATTATTTTAAACAAAATCTACTTGAACACACGACTATAAATAAACAACAAAAAGACAGTGTTTTTTTTTTCTTGTATGTATGTATGCTTTGCTGATACACAATTTAACATTAATTCGTAAATACATATATGTATAGATAAATTGTACTTTTATTTACTTTATTTTTATTTATTAATAAATGAGGTATTTTTATTTTTATTTTTGTATGGGCTAAATGTGAACGTAGGTCGTTTCATGATTTAATCTTAAACTAAAATTGTATCTAAGGAGGTAGTTACTTAAAAACAAATCACTGGCATGTTTCTATGAATTTTACTATTCTTTTTTCTTTCTCTTCTCATAAATTAAGTCTAGTGGTACGTATAATATTTTATAATTTTTTGTTTTTATTCTTCTAACAATTCAGGTCGTTTTTGTAGCTTCATTCTTTTTCGTCTGCCTAATGGGTAGTACAGAATTTTGATTTTGTTTCCTTTTGAACAACCCTTGACAGTTAGAAAAAGAATTTTATAGAAAAAAAAAAACATTTAGAAAAAATCTTTTAATCGGTCAGTCTTATTAAGAAATAATTCTCTATCTTAGGAACTAAACTTGTATTTTGTTTTTTTTTTTAATTTTTTTTCAAATCTAACAAACTATGGCAAAACACAAAAAAAAAATCAGCTTGTCGCGTACCATAAGATCCCTTTAAAAAAATAATAGATATATGTGTAATAAACTATGATGGCAAAAATAAAATATATTCAAAAAAAAAATTGTATCCTTTTCACTTTTCTATTCTAATTTTTTACACAAGTGTATATAATATATATATGGTATATTCGACATAATTTGTTTTCTAACTTTTAGGCACTCGGTGATTTGACAACAAATTTAAGTTTTCCGTTTTTTTGTTTTTTTTTTTTTTTTCACTTATTTTAATACATTTATAGCATTCCAACACTTATCTAGACAATTCAGTTGTGTGTGGTGGTTGTTTGTTGCAATTGAGCATATGATATCTATTCAGCTGAACTATCGATCGGTTTTTGGATTCGTTTATTTTTGTGATGAGCAAAAGAAATGAACGACTTTAGAAGTCAGCTTTAAAGCTTAAAACTTACAAAAAAAATTTGAAACAAACACATTTTCTTAATACGTTGAACGTCGTTTAATTAACTGGAAACAAATTGTTTTCTTTTCTTTCTTTTCACTAACACGTCGTAATTCAGCTGAAGGATTCAATTCGAGAATGAGTGAGTGTTTAGACGTATAACCTATTGCACTGAATACACAAACTCCTAGTACATACACATCTAAGATAAAGAAAATGGTCCTCTTGATCTGCATTTAGTCATGATCCTGGCTGAGAATTTCGCGTTTTGTTGTTTCGTTGACCTTGAAGTCGTCGTTGCTGTTTGCGGGAAGTTTTGTACTCATCGGTGGCACTATCACTCCGTGATGGTTGTTCGGATTCGGTGACAGACTGTCTTTGCGTGTCACTGACAAGTCCTCAACATGATCATCCTCCTCGTCGCGGTCTTCTTGGTGTCGCTCGGCTAGTTCGCGTTCGCGTTCGATTTCGATGTCACGTTGGAAACGCTCCTTTTCCATCATCTCACGATCCAGGATGCGTCGTTCATGTTCACGGTCTCTTTCGCGCTCCCTCTCGCGTTCGCGCTCGCGTTCCCTTTCGCGCTCTCGCTCCCTTTCACGTTCTCGCTCACGCTCCCTTTCACGCTCACGCTCGCGTTCACGTTCCTTCTCACGCTCCATCAGCAGCTCACGCTCGCGCTCGCGATACTGATGTGCTGCAGGACTCTGAGATCGAGCGTATTTCATGGCGAAGTTTGGACTCGGCGAGCGAGCAGTACCATTGGTGCCGGGGCTCGTTGACATTCCATTCACAGCTGCGTGGGCAGCAGCGGCTAGCGCCATTGCGTGCAGAGCTTCTCGGCCGGCGATGTCTCCACCTCGGCTCTCGAATGCCTGCTGCAGGAATGTGGGGTCTAAGAGGGCAGCTGCTGGATGAGGAATGGTCGGTTGATGGTGACGTTCGTGATCCTTCTCGCGATCGACTCCGTCGTGCATGGACGATAGCAATGGTTCGGATTGACCGTAGCCGTGGCTGTAGGGGAATGCTGCGCTGCTGGTACCACCGTTGCTGGGACTACGCTTCATTGTGCGGTTCATTGGACGGCCAGTGGTGATGCCGAGCTTCTTCACCTTGTCGTAGAGGGTTCGTGAGGGGACGCCGTACTTTCGTGATGCTTGCAGAGCGCTCATGCCGTTGCGGACGCATTCAATGGCCTGGAGAATGTCGCTGCGCGTGTATTGTTTGTAACGCTTCCACTCGGGCTTCTGTTGTTGCTGTGATCCAAACGAAGCCATGCGGTTCTCGCCGGCGTAGGTTTGCGGACAATCGAGACCATCGTCTTCATATGATCGGTCTGTGTAGGGTGAGTGTGGTTCATCGTATTTTGATTTCTAAATAGAGAGAGAGAAGAAAAGTGGGGATGAGTTAAGGTTTTCTAAAAAAAAATGTTTATGGGAATTGGAACGTCTAAAAGAGGGCAATTCGAGTGGAGGGCGATCAGAAGTATTAGCCAATCTGATATCAGATTGGCTTAAACTGCCGACTGAAGCTGAAATGACGCATTTTTTTTATCTCATGACTATCGTTACCAAAAGTGGTGAACGTAAGGAAAAGTCTTTGCTGAAATCTATCATGGACACGAACCGGAGAATTGCAAGGTTCCCAAAAGTAGGCTTGCCTTTTTTGCTGATTTTGTCTCAACAATGCAGGGTGGCATGAAACACACACCAGCTGCATTCGTCGGACGCCATTTTGTGTTGATTTCTGTGACACGAGTCTCTCTCTGCAGAGACGAACACATTTCACGTCTTGCGACACCTCTTATTCCCTATTGAAAATTTCTCAACAACAAAAGTGGGTGCAAAACCCGTCATAAACGATTTACTTACCTTCTCATTGCTGTAGTCAGATCCATTGCAGCTATTCGCGCCGGGGGCACCGACTTGTGGAGATTTCTCGGGCTTTTCAGTCTTCACTGCCTGGCAGACCAGAGGCATGGCCTGGGATGAGTCGGCGGAGTGTGTTTGTGCCAAGACATTGCGTAGGATCGGTGTGTCACGGTTCATCAGCATGCTTGAGATCGACGAGAGCTTCTTGCGTTTCAGAGGGTTCATGTCGGGTGCGGCTTCATAGACGGAACTAAGCATGGCAGCGGCGGTGGCAGGCATTGTGTTGGGCATAACTGGTGAAATGGGCCAAGAGGAGTGGCGATCCATCGGCGATGGACCTGGCTGGGGGCTCTTCGAGTAGATATTCGTGTACGGCGACTTGTATGTGTACGGGGGCGATGAGCTGCTCGTTGGTGCGGCCGATGGGCTGATGTTCGATGATGTGGTGATGACTGGCGACGAGTTGAGGGCTTCGCCGTTTTCTTTTGTTGCCCGCTGCTGCTGGTGTTGCTGTTCCAGCGAGTGATGGGCTAGTGATGGGGATGAGGCTGCAGCTGCAGCGGCTGCCGCATATGGACTGCTGCCACTCTCCTCGAATTTGTTGAACTTCTCCTTCAAATCCGCCATATCGAAGAGGCCCTTCACCTCCAGTTGTTCGGCGATTCGCATGATCTTTGGAATCTGACTCTGTGTGACGTTCACCTCACCCGTGTACATGTACTCGAGGAGTGCTCGCATTTCGAAAGCCTGCACACCGGGGAACAGAATACTGCAATGATCCATGGGCACGTCTTGCAGGATGGACTGGAAATATGGTGAATTCGCTGCCAAGACAACGCGATGCGCCTTGAATTGCACTTGATCGTCAACGACTATTGTGCAATCGACATAGCTTTCCATTTTGATGAGGGCGTCGAGAATCTCGACGAGATTTGATTTGTGATTGTTCCATCGCAGGCAATAGGTCTGCCCCTCCACGGTAGTTGGGCCTCCCATCTTGAAGCTCTCTTCAAAGGTTGACAGGATTTTACTTTTAAGAGCCAGTTCGATGGTGGATTTTTAAAAATTTTTCCTGATTTCGTCGGTTGTGGGTGTGTGTGTTTTTGATTTTTTTTTGATATTGTCTGAAAAGAGGGAAAGGAATTGTTGAAAATTTATTGATTTGAGAGAGAGATTAGAGGAATGTGCAGGGGAATCGGAAAAGTCAAAACAGCAGGACGCTCGAGGGAGACTTTGCTGATCGTGCTGGAGTCCCAGGTCAAGTGGGAAACGAAACGTGAGTCGTTTTGAGAGCAGCATAGTCAAAGCGAAACATACTTTTAAGTGGACAGTGTGGGGTTTTCTCTTGAGTGAGAAGGTTAAGTGTGGCTCTTCAACAGATGCTTCTTTTGTAACTAAGAAGGTATAGGCTTTCTCATTCTACACAAAACGTAAGGACACCTAGAACGAGACGCCTACTTCTGTCCTTTCCATTTTTGGGGTCTGAGACTACGCGTGTGTCGCCATTTTCGGAGCGTACGTAAAAATAAGTGAATTCATCATTATCTGTGAAATTCATCAGTGGACATGGCGGATTATCAATTGGGGAAGTTGTAGTTGACTTCCGATCTTAGCATAGTCTTATCGCCGACTATTGACTCTCATTTCCAGCAAACTCTTATCGGCTTCCACGAATCCCTTCAAGAATTGCACCTTATCAACGACCGAAAAACTGCACGCCACTCGAGTACAAAGAAAACCCACAATTTCAGCATTTTCTTTGTCATCTCCTCCCCCCTAAAATTCCCCTCTTGCAGGCACACACCACGCTCACATTTTGTTGTTTTTGGAAAAACAAAACGAAAGCAAATACACAAGACATATCTATCGCCATAGACGGCAGGAAATTTGGCGGGTTTTATTTAAATTTTACATCCACACGAGACGTACCCACACAAAGGCGCATTCATTCAAATTAGACCGACCAACAACAACGGGGAGGGTTGAAAGGCGAACGAGGAGAGAAACACTAGACGAGCATTCTATGCAATTCCGAGGGCAGACGAGACTAAAAATGTACTCCCTTAGAACGTCACACCTTATGTACTACGAACATTTTTGCCGGTAAGTGTACATAAAGAACGCGTGCGTTTTTCTTCTTTTTTTTTTTTAGTTTTTCCGTGTTCCAAAATGAAAACCACCAACGGATGACAAGAACAAATTCTGCACGCAGTTGGCTCATTTTTTTTTTTCGTTCGTGGACAAAAGCCGGGAAAATGCGTTGATGCGTGGCAAGGGCAACCGCGTACACAAAAAAATTGAGAGCAGTAGTACGTCTTTGTGGGTCTGACTGACTATGTTTAAATAAGGGAATCATATGGCAAAAAAATGAAGAAAAAAAACGGGAGTTGGTATATATTTTGGAATGGTGGCAGCGAGTGCTTGAAGTTTCACTGAAACTTGTGTTTACATTGCATGCGTCATTAAATTGAGGGTGGATTTGTGACGTGCTTGTGGGGCTGTGTGTTATCTGTTTTTTTTCCGTCGTTTTTTGTTCTTCCCTAGTTTTTCCATTTTGTGGGTCTCATGTCTTGTCGGGACATGAGAAAGAGGGAGAGCGACTTGCGAATGCATCAGTGACCACGAGTCCCTAATTTAGTGTCAAATTTTGTTCTCATCGTCTAACGCATTGGCTGCGATTATATTTGGCATCTAATTGTCATGCAAAGGGGGAAGAAGTGTACGCATTTTGATATCTATAGAGGTTGAAGGTTGCAGGGGGTGCGATATTTAATTATAATTTTGTCTTTCCATAGTTTTTGCGTGTTGGGCTTTGATGCAGTTTCGTTTGACACACCCTCACTTGTGTTGATTACAGAGGTGGAGGAGGACGTCACATCATTGAAACAAGTTCTGTAACCCCGTTTTGTCATCAATTCAATAAGCTGTCATTTTGTTTACCAATTGTGTTCAAACTTGATGTCATTGATTCGAACTTGTTTGGCATTTCGAATTCACCACTGTGCTGACAAATTCAACCTCGACATGTCAAAATGAAAGGAAATGTCGAAATATAAATCAGGGTACATAATATTGAATCATCCAATTCGTGATCCGAATTTGACATCCACGTTTCAATGACAGACTATCGTCGCCTGAGAATTGATAGGAGGTGGGACACAAGTCTAAAAAGTAGACCTTTACGCTAATTAACGCAACCTGTTAAATGTTTGACAGGACACTTTGAAAATGGGTAGATGAACTCTTTATAAGACTAACTTCAAGTCTAATGTACAGTTTCGGAGTACCAAGTACGGAGACCTTTAAATGCGATTTTCTCAAAAAAGTGCAATGGCGTATGGAACAAATCAATTCTCGAGCGACGATACTTCAAACAGAACTGTCACTCGACACTGTATCGATTGGTCAGCTATCGCTAGAAGGGTAAAAAATTGCACAAATTCACAGAAAGACTAGCGATTCTGTAGAGGGCTTGTTTCGCGCTTGCGATCAGCCTATGGCCGAGATAGTTGTCCATTTGAGAGTACCATCGGCGACACAATAATGTTAAATTCACCATCGAAATGCTCGCTGAGCAGAAATAATGGTGAGCACAGCATGGGGGCAGGTTATCTCACGGCAAATTATGGCTTAGTTTGCATTTGGATTTACATTTTCTTCTACTTTTTCTTCTTCTTCATCTTCCTCGTCTTCTTCTTCTTCCAATGGCGTTCCAACAACACCCGCACTTCTTTAAAGTTCAACTAACATGCAGTCAACTGATCACAGAATGCCCAGAAAGATGATTGGACATCAGGAGTATTTCTGTCCAAAAAGTCGACTAGAGTCACCGGCCCTGACGCAACGGACATCTGATCTTGTGAGCTTCTGCTTCTAGTGTGTGGATTTATTTAATTTTCAAAGAGATAATCAGACATTTTGAATGTGCAGTGAACTCCCTCTAAATGGACACCCTATTAAGGGGACGATTCTCTTTAGCGGACAAGATGTACTGTAATGGTTTGCTGGTACATATAATTTTGGTTGTGTTTTTTTTGCTCTTAAGCGGGTGCTCACTCATGTGGACGAAAAACCGCGTCCCGTGGCTGTCCAGTTAAGAGAGAGAGAGAGAGAGAGTTCACAGTAAATGCACACTCGGCAAAATGTGCAACAAAACGAAATATAATCAAAATTGCTTTGATAACAAATGTAACCATCGCTCTGGTGACCCAAATAATTCTCCACATTCATCAGCAAATCCACTAAAAATACCATATTCTACATCGACACCTTAGAAGTCACCATCTCAACTGAAACCACTCATAAATCCCATCTTAATTGCCGAACCTTTTTGCTCTCATTTCTCTAGTGCGCAGCCAAAAAAAAAGTGTGTACACTGTTTTAATGTCTAACAGATGTCATGGATCAAATGGACGAGACATACTCGAACGCGCCATATGCTCCCGTCATTGGAGGAGGATGCCAGGAGTATGCATGCATATCAACTGCAGCATATTTCCGATGAAAATGTTTGAGCCTCAAAAATCAATTGACACTTCATTTGACCGTTGACCATTTCACATATGGTCCTGAGTGCGTTTTTTTTTTTTATCTCCGGCTGATAACAGTTGCCGGAGATGGGTTGAGTACTGAGCTTGATAGAGACCAAGCGAAGAAAGACTGGACAGACTGTGGGATCAAAAAAAAAAAGACAGGCACACAAAAGAGATTGATTGCGCTATATGTATCCCCCAGTCGATAAAACATCATCAAGCAGGTACACACAACATTCGCAGACTTCCTGTCAAAAGATTTTCAGTTTTTCACCGATCTAGTGGGACTAGACTGGGACTGGTGTTTTTTTTTTTTTTTTTTTTGCGATGATACCACAATAAATTAATGTCCTACACTCCTATCTCTCCCTCAAAATCGTGGCCCTGCTCAAAAGGTCACTCCGATGGGAATGGTGGTGTAGATCAAGCCGAAGGATCCCTCCTGGCAGACGAAAGACATGTGCATCGCAGACGTTGGTGTTTTCTTTTTCAGTTTCAGTCGTTTTTGCCTGTCTGCTGCAAAATATCCTATTTCGATCTCAAGTGTTTGCAGGTTGATAAGGACATAAAATAGATGAGAAATGATATAAGATCCTTGCAAACAGCAACAACAAAGGCCAGCTAGGGGTGGATAGCCAAACACAATAAATGACTATCGAGCGACGACGATGACGATGATGATGAAAATTTATTTATTTTTTTTTTTTTTTTTTCATTTTCGCTTTCGTCAGGATGTTCGCTTGTGGAATTTGTCATCCTTGTAGTTTTTGCAGGTTGTAGAGATGAAGATGAAGATGAAGAATGTAAAATTGCACAATAGAACACAATGGACAATCGGATGGCTGCCTATAAGACGATTATTGAGTGATGGGAGAAGGGAAATTGAAATTGGATCGAGCACGGACTGTGGAATGATGTATGATTATGAGATTAACACGTAATACCTTTGGTAAGGATGTTTTACGAAAACGGATTAAAACGTCAGTAGTCGTGATCAGATATATTTTTGCTTTTTGCGGTTTTTTTTTTTTTTGACAGACGAGGATGATGTGTCAATATGCAGTGTAATCCGTCTTATAGACGATTCCTTAAGCTGGCAATATGTGCTGTACTCTTATGTGGACAAAAAAACCTGTCCAATTAAAAGAGAGTTCACTGTAGATGGCGGCTGAAAGCTTATGTGTGTTCTTGTCCGGGAAACAGTGAACTTTACCACATTTTGACGGCTTTTGAATAGATTTTCATATCACCCTAAATCCGTGCACATCATCACTTTTTTAGGGAATACAGTGCTCCTGGTAATCACTTTCGCAAGCGGTGGTGTCTGCACGAGCCTCTGAGAATTCACGATCGTCTGAGATCTTCACCATCTCGTTCATCCCAGTGGACGATGCCACGACCGTAGCAAGCCTGTGGCTAAAAAAAATGAAAAAAAAAATAAACATTCAGCAGAAGTTGCTGAAGAAACAGACGCGTCCAGTGGACGTCCAAGCAACCTGCTTCCAATGGGATCAAGATCAAAAACATCGCGGAATGTGATCGTTGGCTTATTGCATCCAATTTGTTCCAAATTGCTTACAAAATATACAATGACCGCTGGTCATCCATCTCTCGCTCCAATTTTGCATCAAGCCCACCCGAATAAAGTTCCGTTCGTGTTGAGAAACTTCCGAATCTTTTCAAAAACTTTCGAGATCATTTTAGAAGACAGCAACCAACAAGAAATAGAACAAAAAGCCCACCATTTACTACAAATTACTTTCATATTCCGCAAAAGTTTCATATTCAGCCAAAATAAAGAAAAAAGCTTTCATGCTCCTCCCCTCCCCAATGAACAAACAAACGCAACTGAATTGATATCAAAAGTCTCTCAAGCACATTCGAGACAAATTCCACACTGATAAGAGTACACATGGAAACCAATCAAATTTGCGCTGCAAAAATAAATTTAAAAAAAAATAAATAAAAACAGACAAAATGAAATCCCCCACATTTACAGTACACGACGAAACTCACTTGACACACTCAGCCGATACACCACAGCGGGTGGCAGAGGCGGCAAAGGGGCCAGAGCAGACCTCTAAGCTTGAAGGCTACCCTTAAGGGCAGACGATTATTAGGTAGTTAATACGTGTATGATTTGTTATTGATGAAGTTGTTGTGTGAGCGTTTATTTTGTTTTTTCTCTCTCGATCGAGTGTGGGTTCGCTGCTGGTCAGAGAGTTGCGAAATTTTTTTTTCTATTGGGAATTGCCTTCTTGCCCTAAACTGGTTTCGTACATACTGTACATATACCGAGGGTCAAGTTGTTTGTTTGTTTTGTTTTCAATTTTTTTTTCCAAAATTTCCTTGATTGCACTTATAATAATTTAATTGATGAATGAGTAAACAATTACCTTAAAAACACCTTTTAAACCGCATTCCAAAGCTTATTTGAGATTTTCGGAAATTATTTTTCAACACGTTATCCAAATGGGAACAGATAAATTTTGAAATTTTGTAATTTTGATATTTAAATCTATTTATGGTTTGTAAAATTTTGTAAATTTTGTTTTTTTTTCGCACACACACACAGCGGTTTTTAGAGAGTTCGAAAGAATTAATTCAAATTAGGCCGAAACGAAACTGATGATCCAAAAATGTTTAGGGGGACAGTGGTGGTGGGGTTGGTATGCTGTGTGGTGCTTGCACTTAATTTATTTTATTTTTGAATGTTTTGTTGTTTTTTTTTTGCATTGGTAGATATTTTTGCTTTCACTTTTTTTTCTCAAAGTTTGTCCAACAAGAAGAGTTTCGAAATTTCAAAGTACACAGGAAAAACTGAACAAAAATGGTCGCGTTCGTTTGGGGGGGTCGTCTTAGCGGTTTTTGTGAACTGAATCCGAATTTATCACAATCTAGTTGGAAACTGAGTTGAAATGGTTGAAATCCAAAAATGAATAACTTCTTAAAATTTTTATTTTTTTGAAAAATTGCGAAAAAAAACTTAGAAAAAAATCCGATTTCTTTTTTTTTTCACAAATGTAAGAGGAAAAGAGAAAAAACGATTAAGTTACAATTTTTTTTTTGTATAAAAACAAGTTGTGAAATTGTCAATATGCGACAGCACGTAGTTGCAACTTCAACTTCTCAAACTTGAATAAACTCAGCGATTGCAACAGCCGCAGTAGAATACTCGCAATCTTTCCAAAAACCGACGAAAAAAAAAAACTTCACATGTATGTGTGCGTTCAATTCGAAGTGTTGTTGGTGTGTCGTCGCACAGGGGAAAATGTGAAAATTCGACGAGCAAAAAAAAAAATAACATAGTCGTGTCCAACAACAATACATACGCAACATGCGTAAAACGCAACGCATTTTTTTTCACCACTTCAGGGAACCGCACAAGAGTGAAGCGAGGTTTTTCTCGTGTCCGCGTGCGAGCGAGACGGGGTAGGCAACGCATACTACGTCTACATCCCCTTGGATGCAGTTCGAAAAAATTGCAGATGCGGCTGTGTGTGTGAGAAGGGTCTAAGTTGTGTGTGCAGTTATTACAAGTGGCCCCGGTTTTTCTGTTTCTCTCGTTTTATGCGTGCAACAATTAGAGAGACGGCCAGAGAGCGCGAGCGAGAGAGATGCACGACATGCACCCACAAGAAAATACGTTTTTTTCCTATTAATACGTTTTTTTTGGATACGCATAAAAAATAGATTTGTATCTATGTATCTAACCTTCGCGACTGTTTGCATTGGGCAGAAAAAACAGAAGTGGATTTTTTTTTGTATTTCGTTGTATTTTCCCCGAATTGGAGTTGGAAGGGTTAGAGGGAGATAGGGCGAGCGACGCGAGAGACAGTTCAGCAGATATTTCGAATATTGAAAATGTATTGGAAAGGAATCGAGTGAGATTGGTTGGGTTTGTGTTTTTTTTTTTCTGGGGAAAGGGGTACCCATTTGCCCATTTATATAAAATTTATTCGCTCATTAAATGGGCAAAGGGATACCTTACAAGTTTCGACTTCGAAAAATGAAAATAGGGACACAATTGGAAAATCAAATGATCTCGGATTGGGATGTGTTTTTGAAAAGTGGGGATACGTGTTATTTGCTTTATCGGCCGTTTGATATTTATTTTTTTGTTGACGATATAGCCCCAATCAAATGAACACACTTGTTTTTTACGATCTCGGGAGAAGGAATATTTGATGGTTTCCAGTGGTCGTTGGCGAACGTCACTGTAATCGAGTTATGTTGGTAATTTCATTGTTTTTGAGAATTGAAAACGTTTTATTATTTATGGCATTCTCTGTAAGGTGTTTTTGATCTTGACCTAGCACAGGCTTTATTTTGGTTATATGAATTGGATAGTCGTGGATATACCATTTCATTCATTTAGTTTCTGATTCGTTATTTTCCATCATTCATTTGAAAATTATTCCAATTGTCATTTTATCTTTTGTCTTTTTCGAAAGGCGGCCACTTGTGCTAAGTCCGCTGCCAATAGTTTGAGTTGGCATTTAGCAAATGGTTAAAGAAAATATGTTCCTTTGCCAACATTTCGTATACAATCGTTAAGATTAGACTTCGAATTTCCGTCAAATGCGAGAATTCATATCACTGACTCCAGTCCGCAGAAGAAATGAATTAGATTCTCCTGTCTGTCTCTCCCTAGATCTAAAGAGTTACTTCTTATTACAGTGAAACCTGTACAAGTTGGCCACCCGCGTTGTCCAAGTTTGACAGGTGTCCAATTTGTTGGGTGTACGTTGTTCGATGCAAATAAAAAAAAAACATTTTCTTCAATATTTTTATCAATTCAAAAGCAATTTAAAAATACATCTTTAAAATTTTGCTCGTCTCGCAATACAGTAGAATCTCGATAATGTGAACTGGAAGAATAATGCTATACCTATATTTACTCTAAAATGTAGACTCGTGAGCACACGACATTTTTTGCTATTCGCAAATGTGAATATTTCTTCTTTTTTCGTCGTCGTTTCTTTCGTTTGCTTGCAAAGTCTAATTGAATAAAAAGGGAAGAGGTGACAGCAAAAAGTTAATATAGCGCCATCACAGAGCAGAATCATTGTAGGTACGCTACTCGCTAACGTGTTCATTTCTGTTCGTTTTTTTGTTGTTGTGTCAGGTTAAATTTTGTTACTTACAGATTCCAATTAGAAACAAGGAGCTATGGTTTTGAGGAAATTCGAAACTAGCTACTCAGAATTAGGTCCATCGCAGAAGTATGGAGTTCCACAATAGTAGTCACAAAAAAAGCAAAATATTTGAGTTTATCAAGAAAGGGAGTCTAGAACCGGCAGAGAAGAACCTTAGATATGCCTCACATAGAAGCTGCCCTCTTTTAGGCTTAAGAACCAGCGAGGAAAATGTGCCCATTTCGACTCACTTACTAAGAAAACAAAAAATCAAGCAAATCAATTCAATCTCCCAATTTAAATGGTAGTGACGGGTGGATTTCAAAATTTCGAGAACGTTATGAATATTAAATATATGCGGGAATATTAAAATATGAAGCTTTAGGCCTTTCAGTAAGCCAGTGTAAGGGAAAAGTCTGTTGCTCCAGAACAGATGTGACTGCTTTATTCCAACTTCTTTTGGGGAAAACTCTTGTGTTGTCCAAATAGTTAACTGTAGCAGGTATAAATGAAGAATTCCTTAATGCTAGCCTTAATCAATATATGTTCTCATTTTGTTTAATGTATTTTTCAACAAAACAACGTTTGAAAGATAAACAGGTTTTCAAAATACATATAAAGGTATTTTTTCAATGCAATTGCAATTATATGCAATTTTGTTGGTGCGGAAATTTTCAGTCCAAATTGACAGGCGACCAACTAGATGGGTGTCCAAATACCCAGGTTTCACTGTCCTAAAATAATGCGCAAGAATTGATCAACAACATGGCCGTTACACGATTAAAATATTAACGTATGGCACTTGATTAGGCCAGGAATTCAAATTTCAAAATTGATGAAATTTCAAGGCCGGTGGCATACGACTGGAACAGGTTAAGTGCCTGCCGTTGGTTAGTGGGATCACCGGTTCGAATGCTAGTGAGGGCCAAGTTAGTACGCTTTTCTCTAGTTTTTCAAATCTGGTCCAGACATCATTTGTCTTTCAGATCAAATTAACTGCACTATCACTGGAGTGGTCAATCATTGGTAGTAGTCTGACTATGGGTATCACAATGGACCAATATGTTCTTAGTGTGCTGGTGACTTTATTAGCTGCCCCTCTTACCTTCTGAAGGCCGGTTGCACAAGGAAGCTTGATTAATATTACAGTCCAAGAGGTCTATTGCCATAGACCTTGCCTTTGGTCAAAATAGAAGAACTCCGTCAGGTGCAATTTTAGATTTCTCAGTTCTTCGCATTGTGAACGATTTGTCATGCCATCAACTTGATAATCATCAACTTGATAATATTCCATTTCGAGCACGTCAAAACAATGCTGAGAAGACAGTGAGCGGATTCAAGTAAGTCTTCTTCAACTTTTCTGGCCCTAGAATCCTTTTTGATTCTGGGCCTCAAGGAACATTCACGACAATGAGATCTCAAAATCTGACTGAATGATCGTGTGGACATTCTTTTAACTTCGCTTTGGATTTGTTTTAAACATTGCATGTCATTGTGACTGCCCAACGATCTTCAAGTAGAAGAAGCAGTTGGAAAATTTTGAAACTAGATATTCATAAGCAGTAACACAATTGGACAATGTCTAGCTTGAAATAAGAGGTTCTTGTAGCGGAAACCTCATCTCACTGAGCTCGTGATGGACCCATTTTAGACTGCCTTGGGTTAGGAACATTGAAGAGTCAACTGATCACCTTCAATCGAAACGCAGCCATGGTCCAAGTTCCTTTTGCTATATATAATCATAAGCATGTGTAATATAGGTGGATCCAGTCCGTAGTGCGCCAGGGCCTAGCTTCAACAGCAACCACTAGTATTGTGGGTGTTATTGTTCGCTCATGAGAGAGAGAGTGTCTTTTGCAGTTTTATGCTGACTCCAAAAGATCAAGTTCGAGAACCTTTTTCTAGACTATTGTTATTCTTCGAGGATTGTCGAGGACTGGAAAGCGGTAGGGCCGTTTTGGCCGTACCGTGAATCAAATCCAAGTACCGTAGTTTATGCACATAGGAGTCGACGCACATGCCCACAACGCCACGGGCACCACCAAGATAACGATCAAAATTAGAGTTGTTTAGTAGGGCCAAGCATAATAATATAATAATAATAATATGAGTGGCGCAACAGTACGAGTAGGGTATGGGCCTAGCTTCTCAGCAACCACTCGTGCTGTGCGTGCTATTGTTCTTCCACGAGTTTCTGGGACCTACAGTTTAATGCCGACTCTGAACGGCCAAGCTGAGAAGCTTTATCTAGACAGGAAGACTTTTTGATCATTGTCAGTGACTCGAAAGAGGTGGAGCCGTGAATTATGAAAGTTGGTAAATTGGGGATTCGAACCTGGCACCCTCTGCGTAGGAGTCGACGCACTAACCCACTACGCCACGGCGATCCAGTAGGGCCAAGCATAAGGTTCTTGAAATTCTCTTAGCGGTGATGAGTGTTTAATTGAATGCCAAGTCGCTATGTAGATTAGGTTAGGTAAAGGGGCTGCTAGTGAATTCATCAGCACACTTAGACCATGTTGGTCCATTGTGATACCTACAGTCAGACTACTACCACTGTTTAACCACTCCAGTGACAGTGCCGTTAATTTGATCCCAACAGGAAAAGGGGGCTGGACCAGATTTTTAAAACCAGATAAAAGCGTATTAAATTTGCTTTCACTGGGATTCGAATTGGGGACCCTGCTAACCAGAGGCAGGTACTCAACCAACTGTGCAATCCACGTTCTTCTTTTTCACTTACAATGAGCCGCAATAATAATGGTACGAAGGATTTACTAAGTGCTGTGCTACTTTTTGCAGCCGCTGTTCCTCTAGGTTTATAAAGAAATTGGGCAACAAAGCCTTCTCTTGAAGTATCAAGCTTTTGAAGTAACAGACAATTGAATATCCTAATAGCGGACGAAGAAGTTCCTTCTCTCTTCGATAGACAAGTTCCCCGTGCGATCATTGGTCCTGTTTGGCTTGAAGCCATCTGCTGGAGAAGATTGAACCAGAACAGAGTCCGTCCAGGTTTTACGTTTACGAATGGTGGCTGGGTATGAAGCACTTAGCTCCTACTTGAAGAGACCTTGCGATAAAGCTGCAGAGAAGGCCGTCGTTTCTGGATGCACGGAAAGAAACTTAACTAAATTACTGTACGCAACTGTAGACTGATGGCCAGAGATCACGCTGGTTAAAGTCCACCCGGCCTGTAGCGCCACACATGCAAGAAGTGTGGTCGAGATGAGATGTTGTCAGTTGAGCTATTTATCCCATGTTTTGTTTTGTTGTCCTTAAAACAGATGCCATTCGAACTGCCAGAGATAAATCAGCATTTTTTCCAGCTATTGGATGGAATTTATATCGGCGCCTTCCGCTTAATCCTTTATCTCGTTCGTCTCGTTCTAGGAAGTCTGTTTTACGACCTCAATCGATAGTAAAAATTGATTCGTCGGAGTGGTAAATTAAATTTCGAGAGATGAAGTGGTTATCTGACAGTGATTGGAGATTGATTGTGCTCCTTAAACATGGTCATACTGGTGGCGTCTCTTGAAATGATTACTAAGGCGATATGTAAAATTCACGATCTGACTATTTTTTAAACTGCATCACACGCTATCGGGTGCTTATTGTAACAAGCGAAGGATTAGAAGAGAAAGAAAAACTCCTTGTGTTGAAGTCAAAGATTCCGCTTAATTGGGACATCGCTTTATCGGCACAGCCGCGTAACTGGGACAAATCCGGAGAACGGAAATTTTCTTTGTCTTCCTCTTCGTCCTTTCCTCAATTCGTATTATTTGAAAACCTAGGCCGAAGTGTATAAATTGAGCGGAATCGACTGTTTACATTTTTAAGTTGTTTGTAAAATTTCTATTCGGCAGGACTTTTCAGTCAAGTTCTTACTTACTTACTTATCAGGACTGTGAAACATGGGAGGAGTCAGTTCAGCGAAGAGCCGTTTCAACAATGTGATCTGTTTGAAGGGCTTTTCAACAGTAGACGCCTGCTCAATGAATGTGTAAAGTAACAAACAAAAACCACCACGCTGAGAACAAACTACCTTGATCCAGCTGGACAGAGATGACGCTATCAGGGGATGGCCTTAGTTGAGCCCAAAATCCACTTGGGACTATAGCGCCTCGAAAAAATGCGCGCGAAGTCATCTTTGCCACGATATGGCAGCACTGGTCGTTTATTAAATTGGTTAACGTCCATTTTCATTCATAACATATAGCTGCTTCACCTTCGATGTCCTCTCCTAATGAATTGAAGTCAAGGACTGGAAGCGAGTGAAGATTCAGCATCTAAGTCAACAATTTCTCGCTGTTCTCTCATCCATTTGTTGTAGAAGATAGGCTATAGTTTCAACCATATTATTTATGAATATTATTAGATTCACAAGAAAAGAGACCTCGTATCGGTTACATCGATTACAGGATCTTGTCTGCCGCTTTTTGTGATCGCCTGAAACCATTCATCAACAACCTGATAGGGCTCGTCAGCGCGGTTTCCATCATCAGTACCGAGTAATTGTTGCCAACCGCTGTTCCTATATGCGCTCAGGAGACAATTGAGTTTTAGAACCGTCTCGACCGATCTGGCTAAGACTCTGATCATCCCAGTCATGGACAATCTCGGATGAAGAAGTTCTTAGTTACTCCGAGAGAAAATTTCGGCGCACGATTGTTGGTCCTGTCTTGCGTTGACAGGAACGGAAGGAGAAGATGCAATCATGAACTGTACAGTGACATGATTCTAGTCAGGCATCCACGGATCCAACGAATAAGGTGGCTGGGCCACGTAGAGCCCATGGACAACTCAGCTCTGAAGAGCCCTCGACTCCGAACATGTGGGACAACGCAACGGAGAAAGACCTCAACTAACTTGGCATGCGAAATTGTAGCCAGCTGGCTTAAGATTGTAATTGCTGCAGAGTCTTGTTGGTTGAAGCCTAGGTCAACCCCGGATTGTAGCCAGAAGAAGAGAAATTAGATCTTTCCTCTTTCACCCGATCGATGCTTCTCCTCGACTACAGCTAGAGCACGAGGAGACCATTTAATTGGCACAAGAGCCTTAGGTTTTCCGAGTTTTGGTTTCGGGAGCCAATGAAAAATATGTGTAACATCTGACATAATTTTTCTGAGAGCGAAATTATAAATGCAGGGCTTTAAACTAAGCAGTGACTTGTTCATCTCTCATTGACTCTGCACATTCAAATCTTGAAAATCAGTCTCCTCCAACGAGGGTGATGCCAAAATTTGTTAGAAACTTCGGCCCGCCTTGCTAATCCAGCAGCCGCGCCCCCTTGTTGGAGGACGGTAAAGTCAATCAATTGAAACTTCCACAATTTGATTGACGTGTCTCAAAAACTTGATTAGATCCAAATGGACTCCAGCACCAGTCCCTGTCAAAAATCAGACTCTTCCCTTCAACTCCATCTCCAAACAGAATGATCCATAACAATTTACGCACTTTCCTTGTCAAGTCGCAGTCGGTTCATTCATCTACTAATTAAAAGCAGACCTCATCGCAGCAGCGGCAGCGTCAGCGTCTCAACTAATTGATATTCATCTTGAAGCCATTCAAAATTAACGCAAAACAGGAAGTACCGAAACTGGGCTGTTCTCATTCAAATCAGCCAGCCTCTCGTGAAAACCGTGCACATTTTCATCTCACACGGGCCCAGTCATGTGCCGCTGTATGTGTGGTAGTGACTTGTTTCCACGTAAGATGCAACAAGATGTTGCATATTCTCCTGTCTTCCAATCAAAATGCAGCCAGCCACGCCACGCATCGACTGTGCATCGTTGATGTACGAATTTATTGTCGCTTCGCACTGCACACGCGACGACAGAGTGTGCGTGTGCTCTGCCGCGTGTGTGAGTTTTATATAAAAGTGAATATAAATTCGATGTCGAATCAGTCAGTTTTCCCCTTTTTCGAAAGCTGAAAGAGATAATGTCAGCGAACGAGTGGAAGAGCGAGAGAGTCCCTGCTCGAGACGGGGCGCAGCGAAAGGGTGAAGTGCAGAGAAATGGAGAGAAAAATTGTTGCATGCGATTGCAGCGGAGTGGAGGAAGAAGTTCAACGTTTACGTATGAATGTGGCAAGTGGAAGGAAGGTTCAAATGGAGGGGAAAATGACATAAATGCAAATAGATGTTGAAAAAGAGAAGAGTTGAAATGTTTTGTTGAAAATTCTGAACGAAAAATTGTGTAAATTTTCGGAAAGGTTTGAAGGTTGCTCTCTCGAATCGGTGGATGTTCGCCGATAAGATGAGATTTTTGTCTGTTTTTCTTTTTTTTTTTTTGCCATGTGACTCGGTTAAAGATGAAGAACTGAGACGCCATCTCGAGTATTTGCACTTTATTCAGTCACTGGATTTCTGTGGAATGGTAATTAGTCTCGTAGAATTAGTTTGAAGAGCTGGTAGCTTCTTTTGCTCAGTCAGACGATCCAGATTGCAGTGGTCGATGTGATTGTTTACGTTTTATTTGAATGGTGGCCAATTTATATAATGATTGGTCAACATAGATGGTAGTAGGCTTCTGTCGGCTTTTCTGTCGAGTAGAAATCACAAATGGATTCCTTTGTGGAACCTGTTGACTGCAATGACATGCTGACCTATTACTCTGCGGCTAGGAGTGCGAAGTGCAAACCGGCAAAATCACTAAGAACATCTTCTTTTTCAAGGCGCTGAAATCCAGTCTGGGGCCAGGATTCAATTAGGGTCTACGGCCCTCAACTACTACAAAACCAAGCTACGAGAGAATCTTCAGATTCAAAGTTGATAAACGACGATGTGATGCTGTCTCTAGTGTTGTCTGCGAATTTTGCGTGATCCTCTGAAGAACGATGTTGACGGTGTCACGTGAGACGCGCGCTTGCCTTAAACCTTTGTTTTTACCGAAATGGTGAGTTTCTTACTGACGTTGATTGAGTTGCGAGATTTCACCACTCTACCGTACGAGTTTGGAAGCAAACTAGATATGACGGTGAATAGTTCGAATCTCTGCACAAAGCGCATACACAAAGCAACTTCATGATGATGAACACTGTGGGTTCAAATATTCGCTTAGCTTCTGTAGAGCGACGCGTAAGTGCGTTTGAATCAGGAAGAAAATTAAGGTGGCCCTCCACACTGACATTGTAAATTTTTTGCTTCCAGTTAAATTTCCTAGTATCGACCCAAGTGTTTAAAAAGAAAACTGCCTTGGCTTGGCGTTCACGTATCCTACGCTCTGTGAGAAATCAAGGAATCGACTAGTCCCCAAGAAACCACACTCCGCCTGAAAATCCAACTATTTCCACTATTCTGGCTCTGTTTAAAATGCTCGAATCTGTCGTTATTCAAATCATTAGAGATCAGGATGGGCGACGCAGTCTTTCTAAAACCTAAGCAAATAGGCTTACGGAAAGGACGTAGTGTATAGTGAGCTGATAGCCTGTAAGCCTGTGACAGCCTTGTTTAATTACTTCACCATCCGTCCTACAGTTGATTTATAAAATTATTTTGTCAACCGATCGACAGCTACAGCATCGAGATAGTAAGAAGCAAATGTGAACTCGGCAAACGACATCCTAGTGGAGATCCGAAGTAGAATCACCAATGGCAACCGGTGCTACTTTGGTTTGTCGAAACAACTGAGCTCAAAACTCCTGAATGTTAGGATCAAGATCATGCTCCACAACACAAATATAGTGCCAGCCCTGCTATAATCCGAAAGCTGGACGATAAGTAGAACAACAGAACTGATTCTTGGAAAAAGTCCACACCGGATACATGGTCTCGTCTGCGGGGAATGTGAATGGAGGAGCGAACTCTGTACCAAGCCACATCGAGCGCATGAACACCAATGTTCCATCAAAGAGGGTCTTCGAACATATTGTAAAATGTGCCACTACTGCTTTCAAGAAGTGCCATTTTAATGTCCAGGGTGCAAACGGAAATATACCAAAAAATACGTTTCTGTTGGCGCACGATTTTTTAAAATCATTAATTTAGAGACCATCGCGCTTAACACAGATCTGAACGTTAAAAGAACGCGACTTCCCGAAAGTCTATGTATGTGGTCTCATATGTGGAGGACATTGACATCATCGGAAGAAGACAATGGGCTTCGTAAGGACCAAGGCTTATGCCACAAACCCACTTACCCATGAGGACCAGCGATCCAACGTCTTGAGTTTTACTTCAGGTACAAATTCAATTCATGGATTATTGGACAATCGTTGGCTGCTCTCAATCGTCTTGCTGCTCTCGATGTCACTCAGAGTCACACACGACCGTGACAGTAAAGTCGCCTTAAACTATATGAACCGTTAGCATTTATCTCAAACCATCCCATTGATTTGTGTTTAATGTACAACCTCCACTACGCTCCCATGAGAGGGACACCTCTTAGCCAGGATGAAACCGGCTGTTAGTCTCAGAGGTTGATGTAATCATGTTCATTTTTTCACCAGAGAGCGACAATGTCATTTCTATGAAAAAGTGCCATAATCACACGATCGTGAGTTGTCCTCGAATCTGAGCCCCCTGTTTTGAGGAGGAGAGGGAAACCGAACCTTCGGCACAAAAAATGTGTAAAATGTTATCGCGGGAAGACAGCTTTGTCTTGATGAATGGCATGATCAGGCTCAGATCCTCCAAGCGTCGTTGGCCTGATAAGTAAGTAAGTAAGTTACAAAACGTATTCAAGCTGCTTCATGTAATTCAAAACTGTCTATCTAGCTTACGTTCGCAATGGTGTAACCTAAGGTTCTATTCTCGGTCCCTTACCATTTCGCGTTATTATTCGTTAGTGATCTTCCGGTGAACGGTGTTGTCGCAATTTGAATGTTTTAATTTACTTTTACTCACTCTTGGTGAGTTGTAGGATTCAGTTGGGCTCATGCTCAGTCCTGACAAGACTAAAGTCATCCTAATTTCAAAACCTCAGCCTTCCCTCCCTTTTTTCCCACTTGACTCTGCGTTAACTTTGGAACACTGACATGTACACACTACACAGTCATCTACTCCGTGCGTTCGAACTCGAAATTTAAAGAAAATACGTTTGTGTGTACTACTTGAAGATTGTCATACTGAATGGAGGCTTTACACAGCCCTGTTGAACTCACTTGTCTTGACGAATCAGATGATTGAGGGCAATGATCCCTGCAACTACCAATGACTGTAGAGAGGTTTGTTTGACACTGAGAGAGTTTGTTGGTTTTTTGCATCGTTATACCTCGGCCAAGGCGTCCTAATAATCTCGAAGGTGGTTAAAGATCACCAAATTTTGGAATCGTGTTGTCCTACTTTGTCTTATGATTTCCACGTACTCTGGGCGTATCAGAGCCACCCTATTTCCCGGAGAGTTCACAAGTTATTTCATTGATTTGTCCCAATGTCCCTAACAAAAGATATTTTGAGTCCTGCTCACCCAATACTTTGCAACTGCATGAAACTACATATTTGCACAAATTGCTTGAATCTCACTCAGGATGGTTATATCAGCTGCTGGTGATATTTCTAGGATCGACGTCAGTCTGGCCACATCTTTCCCTACCTTAGACCTGTTCTGAAAATTAAGCAATACGTTCTTAATAGTGGTCGCCATAGCGCAGTGGGCATGTGTGCTGACTCCTACGTACATGACCTAAGTCGAATCCCCGGTACGAGAAACAATATTCACGGTGCCACCTCTTTCGAGTCACTGACAAGAAAAGGCTTCTCAAACTTGCCCATTTGGAGTCGGCATATAGGTCCCCTCTACTCGTGAGAGAACGATAGCCCCTTTTATGTTTGCCAGGACCTCTGTTTGAAAAAATATTGCAAACACTCTGATTAAGCAATGCATGTTTAAAAATTCTGGGAAAATGTCCGTTAACAATGCCTATTGTCGTCTCGAGCAGTATACATCAGGATGGTGGAATGGTTAAGAGTTTTATTGGGTAGCCACTCATCTCTGTGAAGGAAAAGAATTTTGTGGTCACTTGATATAGATTTGTTTCTCAGAAAGTTTAATGGCCGAATACCAAAATGGTAGTAGGTCCCAACCGACCTCAGACTTCTATTAGCCAGTTTTAATTGCATCTATTTCTCTCAGCCACGCAGGTCTCTGCACTATAGCCAATGCTTTAGCCTTTAAATAGGCTTATGGGGGCATGATAAATCAGAATTGGTCTGACAGTGGCTATGTACGTCCGCCGGATTTCCTCAGAGTTTGGTTCCCTTTTTTCCAGAACTCCTAAAGCTTAAGTATAAAGTCCTACAGGCTTGTTAGACCCTCTCGAAGTCATTGAGTGGCCTGTATCGATCGCATTCCCACTTAGAGTTAGAGAGGTGCCGCAGTACTCGATATAGTGGCGAAATTAGTCCGCCTTGTGGAAGCTATGGCATTCATAGAACCGTGCTAAGCAAATTGATCGTTAGTTAATATATTAGTGATTGCTCAAGGTTGGCCTCCTAAAGATAATGTTGAATTGCTACCTAGTTTTTCTTACACATAGGACATGGAGTGCGGTTTATATACATTTTGCCTTAAGCTAGCTCAAAGCCACTAGTACTTGAAAACGCCAGGAGTTGTTCGCCGATGAAGATTTCACTAGAAAGCAAAACTAAACGTCAATTCTGTCCAGTCATTTGGTTTCTTCTTCTTCTTTATTTGTCGGTACAGTCCAGTGTTGACTAGGGCCTCAACCAACAAAGCCTCTCAAACTATCGCTCTCCTCTGGCTAGATGCCTGCAGTTTTGTACGCTAAGTTGGTTGAGGTCCTTCTCCATCTAGACGCGCCACCTTACACGTCGACGTCCTCTGTTGCGTTCTTTGGAGTCGAAGGCTCTTCCGACCGGAGCTGAGTTGTTTATGGCCCAGCCACCTTAGGCGGTGCCATATGATCAGAATGGAAAAATGTGAGTTCCTTGAATAAATAAAATCTTTGTTGGAAAATCATCGGATCAGGTTTGGCGAGGACTGTAGCAACTTCAAATGGATGGCGGTGTATCCAGAGCCTTAATGACCGCTTGAGTGTATATGTATAAGGCGGTAAATTACCCGTTTATCGGGCTCACAGCCTCTTGGATAGCATTTACTTCTGCCTGGAAGACACTGCAATAGATGGGCAGTCGAAGGGACAGTGAGAATGATATATCCGACATTTAGTCCTGTCCTTTCATCTGTTCTTGAGACATCTGTGTTATTTCGAGACTGGCAGATTTCCTTACTAAATCGTTTTGCCCAGTCTTTTCTACCCAAACTCGAAGTCTAAAGCGGGCGCTGTATAATCATGCGTCGGTTACCTCGCATTTTTGATTACTTCTGTGTGTCCTGATGTTGCATTCCCACAACCGTAACGCTGCCTTGGTAGCTGTCAGCTTCACATAGATGTCCATGGGAAGAAGCTGAAGAATTGTTTACTGGGGGTGTGGAACGACGTGCCCCTCCGATGCAGATACAAGCTTATTCTTGAATACTGCTTATCATTGCAAGATTGGCTTTGTTATTCTGTGCTGGCCACCAAACAAGGATACTATATGTTAAGATTGGTCAGACGACACTGTTTACATCCAGTAAGTCATTCTAGGTTTCAATCCCCATTTGGGGCCTGGGATGCTCTTACACGCGTAAACAACTGCCGCTGCCTTGTTCCTTGACGCTCGGTTTCCAGTTTAACTTACTGTCTAAAATTACGCCTAAGTATTTGGCCTGACTGGTGAAACTCAGTTCCTTTTTCTTAAACTTTGGAGGCCCTATTGGAGATATTTAGTGTCGTCTCGTGAACAGTACGAGCTCTGTTTTGGATGGGTTAGCGTCTACACCATTTCCTGACCACTTTTCTAATTTATTCAGTGATATACACAGCCCGTCTAGCTCGTGGTTGAATCTTCTCCTCCAAACCAAAGATCAGCAACTAGTCATTTGACTCAATTTACATCAATTACATTTAACTAAGGACTTAACTAAGTCAGTCATCTCAAGAGTGTATTCTGTTGCCAAATGATCGATCAAATGACCATCAGATGATCAAAGCGACTTATTTATGCATCAAGGCACATCACAGGCGGATCTTCACTCCCCGCCAGCTGTCCGATTGGTAAGGCTTCCATCGGTTAAAATGATGGAAGTGCTGACAAGCACCAACACAAAACCACCATTTCGTTGCCAACTTAGGATGCCGCCCGTACATGCCATATTTCACTTCACGGTGAATGTGAATTCTGTCTCTCGCATATAAATCACAAAATTTAAATTCATTTACCTAATCTCGGCGAAAAGAAACTGGTAACAAAATGGAACCAGCAAAACGCACCAACAAGTGTAATGGTCACCAATTAAATAAACAAGAATCGTTAAAGACCAAGAACCCGTGACACTCGTCCTCCAACCAACCACCGGTGTCATTCAATGTGTCGTTGTCGTCGACTGCTTAACCAAAAACATGCTTTGCCAGAATTCTAATTTATTCCCTCAATCAAGAACTGAATCCGACGAGGAACATCCCATAAAGCTTCTTGATCATGTTTTCCCCGTTTTCGGACGCAACAAGTGCACAATTGCCATGGACGCACGACTGTGTGCTGCATAGTCATCGACATCGTCATCGACATCGGAATACATTATGGCCATGGGAGGCACACGGGATTCTACATGCATGTGTGTACGTGTTCGGTGTTCAATCTAATTAGCAATTTAAATGACGAAGCCGAGTTCTAATGGCCGGTTGTGCATCATTGGGGTCGCATGGGATGCCAATGATTTGAATATTTCCGTTAAATCATCTTTTCAGTGATCCCCTCCATTGTGATATTCTCAATTGCAAATTAGATCTTAGATAATGCTTTATTGGATATTGAATGTCTTTATGGATTAATTTTGTCTTCGAGTGCGTTGAACCTCTGCGTTCAAGGTTATGGATGGAGTGTGCTAAGAAACTGTACTTGACGACTGCGACGGTGGCCATGGCGCGCTCCTACACGCCGGAGATGAATTGGTTAATTGGCAAGAGTCTTGTGATCGAGAAGACTGGTGGTGGATGATTGTTTACTGTTACAGAACGACTGACTAAACTCGTTCGTCAACCAGGCCGTGCTGGCCGCGTGGACGTGTGGGAACGATTTAACGCGCAATAAAATGTGATTTTTCGATTGGTTCGGATTAGGTTTGAATTTCATTAAGAAATAATTTCAGGAAATTCCTTAGCCCAACTCGAGTTCGAAAGACTGCATTGAAACCCGTTAAGGGGCCATTTTGTCGTTGGCCTACTTGAATAGTGGTGGCAAGGAGACCTGCTGGACTGAATCCTCAAATGGTGTATCAAAGGCTTCGGGAAGCAAGTAAAATACAATGCTGACTTGAATTGGAGAGGATAAGCAACACTCAGAGGTAGAAATAGCATGTTATGGGGGTCCTTGCAATCACAAAGGAAATCCTCAAGGCTCTTCCCTACTTTGGGATTCTTGCAGAGCAGTCCATGAAGCATTCGCGTCGTGTCCATGCTCTCGAATGGTGTCATGGCTTTGAGCGAGCGATCGCCAAGGCTTGAAACAAAAAACCTTTTCGAACAAGGACAGCAAGTAACTCTGCGCTGTGACCCAGGACGTAATGCCATGAGTTAGCCAATAGTTAGACAATTAACTCACACCCGAGAAGCAATTAGAATAGGATTCGGCTTATGTATGCAGTGCAAGCCTGTGTACTTTTCGTTTGCGCTTGCATTATCCGGCCCAGGGCAACGAGAGAGTTCATGTCGAAGTGTGAGCCAATTCTGCCCCGGATTTAGTTGCAGACCGCAATTGTGAACAGAGAACGGAACGGAGAGAACGTTCTTCAGGCAGGATCACAAACATCTTACTTACTTACTTAATGTGGCGTTACAGTCCGGTCAACAAGCTGGCCAGCTCGATCTTTAGCTAGGTGCCTCCAGCTTCGGCTGCCAAGTTGGTTAAGGTCCCAACCTTAACGCTCTCCTCCGGGGATGAATTCGAAGACTTTCCGGACCGGAGCATTGGCATCCATCATCTCTACATGACCTAGCACTCTCAATCGTTGGATCTTCACTCTTCTGGATAGGTTGATGTCGCTCAACAGCTCGTACAATTCGTCATTATATCTCCTCCACAACTCACCATCTTTGCAAGAAGGACTGGGACGTCGTCGAAGGACTGGGACGATTAAGGTCTTATAGAGGGTTATAGTTGGTTGTTCGAGAAAGGGCTTTAATTTTATTCATTTCATTAACTCGGGTAAAATGGTTCGATCTGCCTGACAGTGGGGTTTGCTTCTTCGTCGCTGTTAAACAGTCTGCGGAAATGGTTCCTCCATATCATCAGCATCGACTTGGACTCCCTTGATCATCCTTATAAGCTTCGGTTCGCGCTTAATAACCTTGACTGGCTAACTTTGCCCAATGGTAAAATTTCCTTACCTCATCTCAAACCTCATCAGGCTCAAAATTGACGCAATTGCCAAAAAGTTGATGTTCCCCAATCCTCTAAATAACGATTTCAAGCAATCAGACCATTCCAGGCACACATGGAAACGCAAGCCGCCATAGATTAAGCCGAAAGGCACATTTATAACATAGATTAGATTAGCTTAGAGTACCCGCATGGGGTCAGTAGGTTAGTATTAAGAACAATTGTAATTCTTAAGATAGTTAAGCTAGTTTTAAGTAATTTTGTCTAGCAAGTAAGAAATATAAAATTGAATTAAATAAAATTGCGTTGAAAAAAGAAGAAAAAAAAAAAAAAAAAAAAAAACGCAAGCCGCCTTATGGCCATCACAGCTAATTTGCATGGAACGCGTTAAGAAATGGCTTGTAAAAGGACATTCAATTTAGTAAGTCACTAGTGCAAGGGTGAGAGTTTATCTAGGTTAGGTTAGAGTGGTTGGCCATCAACAAGCAGCACTCAGGCCAGTCCGAAGTGTTCCCTCGCGGTTCTAGTCGATCCAATTTCGAAAAGCAAAGCGGTGTAGATGGCTGACAATAACGCTTCCAGGCTAGGTCAACCAAGATGTTGAAGAACAGTGCCCCTAAGCGGTCTTTCTTAATAAGAGGGCACTACGAGAAGGTTCAACAGAAGTCGTTGTTGGACGTGCCCAATCTTTTTGTATGAGTTCAAATGGCGAGTTTCCCTCTACGTAACCGTGCGATCATCTCGAAACGAGAGTATGCCATAATTGTTCCATAAATGAGGTATTTTGTGACAAAAGATCATCTACGATTTGTAGTGGATGTGGTTCTGTCTTCTGTCATCTGTGTTCTGGCTGCGGCTTCTGCCCTGCGTTCATGTTCAAACGGTTTTTTTTCCATGGGAGGATCGGCCCAGGACGTCGTCCACCTCTACTCCCAAGTAAACAGTACGAATACCATCTGGACCTAGATTAAACGTAGGATAATTCTTGCCGATCGCTGTTCCTAGAGCTCAAGAGGAAAGTGAATAGTGGCGTAGTCTCTCGAAGGACTAAACTGACAAGATATAACACATTGCTCATTCTCGTCGTGCTCTATGGCATTAAAACAGAAAATTTCAAGGATAAAGAAACCCTTGGTCTTTTCGAGAGAAAAGTTCTGCGTTCAATCTTTGGTACTGCTTCGGTTGAGCTGTACAGCGACTGGAATTCAGACGTCAATGGATTCAGCGTTGAGACGGCTAAGTAGAGCGCATCGAAAACACTGTTCCACCCTGCCAAGGAGTCTTCCAATTTGCACCAGTGGGACAACGCAATAGAGGACGTCTATGAAGCTGTTGGCACACACAATCAGAGAAAAAACTTCTCCAACTAGGCGCTCGTAATTGGAATCACCTGTCAACTGATGATGGATACTGGCACCAGAAGAAGAAGAAAAAAAGCGTGGTAAATTGTTGCCGATAAACATGATCTAGTAGCGGACATTAGGCAAGGATATATGAACCTCAGGCAGTATTTTCGCTCTTTTTGTGAACAATGCTATACTCCCACAGAACCGAAATCGCGAGGTTTGGATGAAGTTTTTCAATAGGCGGTCCAATCAAGTTTGAAGTGTTTTCAAATGACAGTAGCTCTTAACTTTGAAGCGGCCGGCAAAACAGAAACAATAGTGTTGAGAAAACCGAAAAAGAGAGCGAGAGATAGAGAGCATGAGCAAATGAACATCAAAATGACCAAAATTAACTGAATTACATGCTGTAGGCTTGTTCGGTTTGACAACCTATCACGGACGGTTTCAACTAGCTTTCGTTGAAAGTGTGAGGTTTCGAAACCCCGAAAATGAATAACAAAATCTCGAAGGTTTTCGTCGAATTGATATTGTTGTATTAAATTCGGCAGATGATCTGGTGCATGCTTCCTACCACAAGATGAAGATGAAGATGAGCTTTTATTAAATGTACACCTAAATCATGGTATCTCGTGAACTGGCATATTTTCTGTATGAAACCCGTTCTATTCGTCAGGTAAACGTAAGGGCTTCGCTCCACACGCGGTCAGTTGCCGTAATCCTCAGATCTAGACGCTCGATGATTCTACTAGATCTCTGTTCTTCTGGTCCACAGTAAACACTATACGGCAAACCCTTTAGGAAACTATTTGCCTGTGTGTAAAATTTCAACGACGACGCAGCAGCTTCTCCATGACCAATCTGGTTAGTACTTTGACAACTCCTTAGTTAAGTGCAAGCATTGGCAAGCAGTAGGAAAAGTACTTTCCAAAGTTAAGGTGAGCAGGCATCTTTGCAAGTACAGGGTGGATCAAATAAATTTTCTTTCTAGAAATGCAATAAAATGAACAAAATGAAATTTTGTCCATGTACAGTGAAACTAGTAAAATTGGTCACCCTTATGAGGGTGACCTTGCACCGCAGGTGGCCAACTTTTGCAGGTTTCACTGTATTTCCATTCCTGGCTTTATTAGTAAGAACAAAAATTCCCATTAATTGTGGAATAAAACTTCCTTCAAGTGGCTGCATCGGCGGGCTTCACAGTAGCGGGGACAAATCACAGCTCCTAGGCGGCCAATTGACATCGCCACGACGGCTGATAATAGGATTTGGGAATTTGGTTCCCATTGATTGACTGTGGGGCATGGGACGCTATCCAGCATGAACGTCCGAAGGTCGTCTGAAATCTATGTCTTCAATATCAGTAAGAAAAAATCGGTTAGCATGACCGAAACGTTGTTCCCAGCCTCATTTCAAAGAAAAATGGTCCAACTATGCTCTCCACGCCCTCCCCCCGTGTTGTCCACTAGCATACCAGTCTCACCAACTTTTTGCACAAACTTGCGTACAGCTGTCGTGGTGGGTGCTTCATTTCGGCCAAAACTTCTTTTCAAAAAACGCACTGTTTCGGCTACACAGCACTCACTCTGGTAATAAGTTTTCAATACTTCCCAACGTTGTTCAAGCGAAAAGCTTTCCGCTGAGGTATGATACTGACTTTCGGTCAAAAATTTCGAGCGGGAAGCACTGGACGGTCCAAACTGTAGAGGCAAACCCTGTCTCCAGTACAAATTCTCTCACCTCCCACCGATTACTTCTAAGCACCACATTTGAACGGCTCTCCTAATTGCCTTGAAGCCATCAAGTCTTTGTCAAACACGAGCGAACTTCGATGGCATTTGTCGCATATCTCGCGTCATCTGTTCTGTGTGCCTGAAGGTCGCATACAATGACCCCAAGAAGAACTATGCCCCTAAATCGAACTAACGTGCGTCAGTCAAACAGCACAAGACGCATCACAAACCGCCCATTATCGCATTAGTGCGTGTGTGTGCGACGCCAAAAAACCCGAAAACGATGTGGGTCTCTCTCGATCGAATGCAGTCGCCTTTGTTTGTTGCGATTATTAAGTGTGCGAACTTAGCAGTTTATTTACAAAAGATACTGGCACCGTATGGCAGACGTGAATGGCCGCCCTGAGAACATATCGTTCAGGGGTCAGTGGACAGTAATTGCTGCACGCACTTTCTGATCATTGTCTGTGCGTTCAACGACTTCGCCGCTCAATTTCGGGTTTTTGTGCATAATTTTCGTGTTTTTTTTTTGTGTTGAATATGAATGGATGAAAGAGAGTGTGTCTATGTGCGTACCGGAAATTCAATTGGAATCGGGAAGAGGAAGAGGCAATGGATGGTGGTTTGGCTTGTGCGCTACTGCTGCACTGGCATGAGGTCACACAAGGGTCTGGTCATTGTGTGGTTTTCCGATTGTTGTTTCTTTTTTTTTTTTTGTATTTTTGTATTTTTGCAGTCACTTTTGTTCGGTCGCAGATAGTAGCAAAGCGGGCCAGTAATCATTACGTACACACGTTATTTCTATTGACTGTTTGACTGGGGGGGAATAGTGGTTTTCTGTTGATACGATTAGTCACTTTATTTGGCAATGTTTTGACATGGAATATTCCAGGCGGGGCACTGTTCACGTTTACCTTTCACGTAGTGGACACTTGAACCTCCGGAAGGTGAAGGTTAAGCACAAGAACTGCAACATTCAGTTAGTCGATTGCTCAAGGAATGACGAAACGCGATGCCAGTTAAATTACATTTATCGAGTGTTTTATAGTTCAGAACGAGTAGCTAAAGCTGGACAGACCCCGTTTCACCTAAAAGAGGAGTGAGATGGTATGTGACACTGTTCTGTAGAATACCGGCAGAAGATATTCTTAGTACAGAGAGACTCTCAGGGCTTATTTCTCTGAAATCATTGTTCATTGGATCATTAGACACACAGATACAAATATATGTGAAAACTATAAAGTGATGAACACAGGCTTCTGCCATTCGTGGTAATAGCTTGCTTTGAACTTTGGGGGCAGCCTTAGCTTATACGTGCATTGGGCACGAGTGGTGAAATGAAGCTGCTACTCCTTTAGGTTCTCTGGTTTCTCTCTTCTTCCGACTCTTTCTTCGCTTCCTCGGGCGCGAAACAATTTTCAAGTTTCCGAAGGTATTACAGTGAAACCTCTCTTTATGGACACCTTTCTACAAGAGACACCTCTCTTTACGTATGATTCGTCATGGTGCCGGCATGAATGTATTCGTGTATTTAAACCATTTTAGAACAGACAATTATGATGTGCCCGCTTCTACTAGCACCACTGGCCTTTATGGAGTGGATCATCCCGCCCGCAGGGTTCCCCTAGAGAGGGGATCAGCGGATTTAGAGGTCGCGGAGTTTTGGACTTGGTTCACTTGCGTTTTCCTTCTTTCCTTTACTCCCTCAGCTAGAAGTTGGCAGTTACGGCAGTTTCTGTGGTCTTGGTTGTTGATGGGCTTTGGGTTTTGTTGCAGCTTTCCGGCTGGTGCTGGGTTGCACCACCAATCGCTCGCAAGGCGGGCCAAACACAAATCATGCGAAGAAATTCATAAGAAGCCGCAGTATTGAAACGTGGCAACAACAATGGAACGAGTCCCAAAAAGGGAGATGGACGTACCGGCTAATCCCACGGATAGAAAGTTGGGTAAATCGAAAACACGGCGAACTGAACTATTATCTAACACAGTTCTTGACTGATCACGGTGGTTTCCGGGAATATTTATTCAAGCGAAACCGTGAATCGAGCCCGGCCTGTCCTCACTGCTAAAACGCGGCAGGGAACGTGGAACACGTCTTCTTCGAATGTGCTCTATATGCAAACGAACGAGCTGTATTGCTGGACGCATTTGGTGAACTGCCAACACCAGAAAACATTGTCCAACATATATTCAGTTCTGAAGACCTTTGGTCTGCTGTACGAATAATATGCGATCTAAGAAACTTAGAACGCCGCCTCTTTCGAGTCACTGACAATGCTCAAAGAGTATTTCTGTCTAGAAAAAGCTTCTCAACTTCGCCGTTCGGAGTCGGCATTAAATTGTAGGTCCCTTCCACTCGTGAAAGAACAATAGCACGCACAACACAAGTGGTTGCTGAGAAGCTAGGCCCAGGTCCACCTCGGACTGTCGCGCCACCCATATTATTATTATTATAAGAAACTTAGAACAGCAGCGGGAAGCGAATTCGCTAAACGATACGTGACGAAGCAAAAAGCTCGAATCCGTCCCTCGCGATAATACCTAGCGGTAGTTCCGCGAGGGAATAAAAGTAGTTCTAGTCAGTAAGAATCTGACACTACCAATGGACGTTGGACCATTGGTGCCTATGCAAGGTTTCCACCTACCCACGAGAAAAAAAAAATGTGTATACCAAACATTTTTTTTTTTATTTTTTTTTTTGTTTTTTTTTTATTTATTTATTTTTTTTGTACAACTTACGGCTAGCAGATAGACCTACTTCCAATCCACTGCAAGACAGAGATCGACTACTCCCCCATTCGCGGACACGCACTACCCTTTTTACCCCGGATCTAAAGGGTTCGACGCTGAAGTTCTCCCGCTCCCCAGCCACCAGAACTTTCGGTGTTGCATAGCAACATCCCATATATCCCGTCTTGAGACCGCCGTACTGAAACGAAGGAGATCCTCCTCAGCTCGTTCTGCAACGGAGCGGTCGTGGTTGAGTTGCCCATCCACAGTTGATCTGGCGATGTGGTAGATGAGCGGTACCGCATTAATATCTTGTATCAGTCCGTTTTTGTCTAGGTGCAGAAAAGCTTCTGGGGAGACGAAGCCACTGTAACGTACCCTTTCGTTGTATTCTGGATTGGGGTAGTAAGCCCCCGAGATCAAGTTATTGACCGAGTTCATCGCTCTAGCAGTGACCTCGAATCAACTTCACCAGGAAATTGTCCACTCTTATCTGGTTTGCCCTGTTGTATAAGACCTCATTGGAATAGAATTTTATCTACTGGGACTCTGGAGTTCGATAAAGACGAAGGCAAGCCCTAAGACAAGCCCTCTCAAATAACCGAATCTTTTCCATCAAGCTTGCACTCACGACGAACCACACGGGACAACCATACGTGGGCATTGGCCGGATGAGGGCCATGTAGCACATAACCTTCACCCTCGCATCGAGTTGGCTGTTGTAAAACAGTCTCTTTGTAAGGGCAAAAGCGCCTCGGGCTCTGGCCAGAGCGGCATCTACATGTTTGTTAAAATATAGATACTGATCTAGCCAGATCTCCAGGTATCTGACTACAGTCCTTTGCGCCACTGGTTCCCCGTGTCGTCCAACGATTGAGAACTCTCGCCAATTCTTTTTCGTGTCCACCGAGGCCTTATACAGCGGCGTCGTGAACAGAATGGTTGCCGACTTCTGGAAGTTGATCGCAACTTTTCATGAAGGAATCGAAGTCACCCTGCGGGAGAGTAGTGATTTCCTCGATCTTTTTGCCTGATCTGTACATGATCAAGTCATCGGCATACGCAATTGCATGAGGAAGAGAACTTATCAGATCGTAAATGTTACTCAAGTAAATGTTGAACAGGATCGGCGAATTAACGGCACCCTGTTGGAGACTATTTTTAACTTGGAATATACGTTGCCATTCTTGACTACGAACCGTCTACCGGTAAGCATGTTACACAGTAGGTACAGCAGTGGTTTGCTTATGCCTAGCCGATTGAGCTTGTAAAAAAGACCTTCTAACCATACGGTGTCGTACATTGTTTCTGGCTCTTGTTCCCATATGGATATCCGACACCAGTTTCGACGCAGCATGAATAGTGTCATGCCCCGCTTTGAAACCGAATTGGTTATCCGGAATAATATGTTTGTCTTCAGTCCAGTTGATCAGAGTACTATTGATCACCTTCTCGAATACCTTGCTGATGTTCGGAAGGAGACTAATTGACCGCAGGTTGCAAGGATTCGAAGAATCTTCGCCTCGCTTGGATATGGGTTGTACAATCGCAGTTTTCCAATGTTCTGGATAATGTGCATTATTCAGAGCATTGTTAAATAGGATTGTGTACATATTAACCACTTCCAGGGGAAGAGGTCTTAGCACAATGTTGGAGATCCCGTCGACTCCCACTGACTTTTTCTTCTTTAGTGATTCGAAGACCGCTAGGAGCTCTGTCTTCGATATGAACGGGGGATGAACCCGATGCTTCTGCCCTCTACACCGATACATTAAGCGACAACCGATTGCAGAATTAACGAGGTGCACTGAATGTTATTGAACAACTAACCATACAGATTTGAATTTAGCAATTTTGTCTTATCTTTCTGTGTGTTTTTTTTTTTTTTTTTTTTTTGAGTTGCGTTTCTTCTCTGCGCTGATGTAGAGAGAACACCGAAATATATTAATTTCTGTTGTTGTGGTTGAGAATGATTTCTCTTGCCATTGGAAAGAAGGAATGTTGAGAAGTGCGCTTGGTTAAGGCGAACACCAAGTGAAGTGATATAGATTATTTATCAGAGAGTAGGAATTTCGTGTTTCTTTACGTTGTATGTGGATTCGGTGCGCTAAAGTTAGGGGAACACCTTTGTAGTTGCAAAATAATGAGAAGACTTAATCATTTTGATAACATATGCTTTATGGTGAACACTTGGGCACCTTCGAATAAAGGTCACTTCTTACGACAGGTGTTGATCCAGAGTTGTGTGTTGCTCTATTTCAACTCCAGACTTAGACAAATAAAAAAAAAACATTTCCTCGGAGGTGGAAGGATTTGCCGCATCCGGTTCTTCTTCACCAACAGGAAGACCAATTGCAAGTGTCTTCAAAATTACTAGAACACCTTACCTACCATTTTGTACGGAATCCTACTGAATGCACGTATATACTACGTACGTACCACGTAATCAAAAACGTTGAGATTCTGAAGCTCTAGCTTGCTAGCTTGAACTCCGATGGATGCCATCGAAGCCTTGCCGGGATCATTGTCTCCGAGAATATCCGTAGCAATTCGTTTCTGCCCTAATACTTCTTGAGCACGGACTTGGATAGCTCAACGCCTGTGCACTTTCTTCGAGGAATCAGTCTAGATGATGCACTCGTTTAAAGAACGCAGGACAGTGGGTAGATGTACTGCGCGGAGGAAAGAACAACTTCATCTCTATGTTTGCTTCCAACAACCATTGTCTCTGGTCCAACATTTAAACACGCAACTCTACCTATCCCCTCTTGGTGACCAAAGTACTGCCCCTCATCATATGTCTTCTTCAATAAATCGATTGCGTCACGCATAGTAAAGCAAGCATCGAACTGCATTCCCTACATCCAAAAGAAGGCCGATTTCCCGATTCAAATGTTAATGACGGCCAGCAGTTCCTTGACATATCCAATATTTCAATGCACATCGATGCGGCGGCTGCAGCTCTCTCCTCTAAGCCCATCATTACCCAAATCCTCAATCAATTGAGGACATCCGCAATCTATCTTACGAACTAAATATCCCATCAACTTTCTCAAGACATGCAAATTTCTCTTCGCTCAGCTGCTGCACCATTATTAACCTTCGACATGAGCAGACACCAACTCATTAATATTCACAACCCATTCCATTCCGTGCCTGTCCTTGGGCGGCGAAATTGCATCCGAATTTCCCAAGAATCCCAAAACGATGGAAAATAAAATCACAACCCTTCGTCGCTGCACAACCGATCAACCCTTTTGCACCGAGGATCTCCTGGAACGCAGGCGGCAAATCGCAAATATTTTTCACTCGTCTAGGTAAAACTTTGCGACTTTGAAGGCAAATTTCAGCCCAAAATGCTCGTAGTTTCGATCAGAAATCCAGCAGTGAAAGGGTTTCGCGGGCCAATAAACTCATTTCGCCCATTTAACCTAATTGCTAGAGTAATATAAAACGAGGACGAGGACGAGAACTGCGACTTGGATGCAACGCGACGAGGAATACAAAACCGATGCGACCACTTCAAGCGGTGCCTACTAATTGAGGTGCAATAAAGCAACAATGCGGCATCCCATTGTCGACGGACAATGAATGCGAATTGTCTGTGCGTTTGTGTGCCAAATGGAAAGGACACCGCCGTCGGTCAGAGGTATTCGGTATTCAATACATTTTGCATGCCAAACACCCGTGGCATCTATTGGATCCTTTTTTTGTTCACCTTTTTCGTCCTCTTTCTCGGTTTGTTTCGATGCAGATGAAAAACCGAGGAATGCCAACAATTGATCGTGTTTGATGTTCATTGATGAGGCAGGCGCTCCTGTTTGTACATTTCTTTGCCTCGATTCTTGGTCTCGGTCTCGGTCTCGGTCTGCGGACAGTAAGGATACCTGCTGCGATGTTTTGACAGACACAAGGGACAATGGAGAGGACATAAAAATGAACGCAGGAGAACGGGGAAAGTGTTGACGATGAGTTTGGCAATCGTCGTCCTTTTTTCAGAATTCGAATTCAAGGATTTAAGGGTTAAGAATTGCATGCATGTCCTTGGAAAACCCTTTCACTGTTCGACAGGGTTTTGGCAACATTTTATGAGCCGCCTTAAAGGGTTTACGTTCGCATTCGCATAGATGCGCGGAACTGTTTTCTTTATGTCGGATGGATCCTTGCGGAAATTTGTGTTTTTCAGGATAATTCACACCTTATTGCGAAGGAGAGTTGATAAAAACAAAATTAGACCCTTCTCGCGAAAAGTAACATCATCGCATTTCAACGAGAACTGGATTCGGGTGAATTGCGTTTGCTTGTGTTTGAATTCGGAGAGAGAGCGGGAGTGGCTGCCGACCAACGACGGGGAAATGATGTGCAAGTTCGACAAATAGAGTCGATCGTGTCTGTCCTCTGACATCGGTGTTTGCTTACCCGACGGAAGTTGCTTCAAATTTCGATGATTTCAAATCTTCCACGTTGTCCTTGACCGGAAATGGAAACCAAGAAAAAAACGTGAAGCCACCTTTAAAATCCCGATTGGAGGGAAAGTCTCGGCTGACACAAAAACCACAGAACGGGTGTAAAAAACACCATTTATGCCACACCCTTTCTGTTACCGCCACTGGCTAGTCCTTATTTCTTCAACTACTTATAATCTATTACACTGAATATTGATATGAATATATTAAAGTGTTTTCTATCTTCTTAGATTATTTGAATTTCTTCCGGAAGCCATCTGCTTTCTCATCATTAAAGCATCTTTTCAAGCATTTAATTTTGCAAATCTATTATCTAACACGAATTTTAAAAAGTAATCTCTTGGTTTCAACACCATAAAGTAAGTTTAATGAACTAATTTATGAATTAATTGTAACAACAAAATGTTTTAAGAATTTTAACCAAACATTTAGCGGGCGTCATCAAACTTAGTTATTTCATTGACAAGGGTTCAAAATCTTCAAAAACCAAGGGACCGTCCGCGTCCTGTTAAAGTGGACTCAAATAACACTTTCCTTCGACTTGAGACCGTAGAAACATTGTGTTGGACAACTAGGCTAGGTTAGGCTGGAGTGACTAACTGCAGAAGGACACGCATCCTGCGGGCATGAATGCCAATTGCGCAGGGTCAGGTTATAGCGCCTGAGCGTCCTGACTCCTGAGAGAAGATATATTAAGCCAAAGCAGATTGAGTGATCGCTTGAGATTAGATCAAGTTAGGTTTTGCAAGGGGAGTGTGATGATAGTACTTCGCTTCCACTCGGAGGCCATAGGGGCCATCGTGAATTCCTTCATTTGTGGAGTACACATTCTGTTAACCTATCCTGCCATGTGAGGGCTTAAACCACCCCGTGGTCCTTACGAATCTTAGAAGTTCCGATTTATCTACATTAGCTAAGTCCGTAGTCTCTGTGAAGAATCTTTGGCTCAGCGAAGCTAGGCGCTGATTCTGGGGAGCTGGGCATTGGCAAAGCAGATGTTGGATCGTTTCGGTCTCCGCCAGAGATCGCTGGATTCTGCATTCCATTCATTACTTCGATTTGGCAGTGTCCTGCGATCCGACGAGCACACGGATCGCTTGAGATTAAATGATAGCCTAGCCATATTTCCTTTGTTTTAAAGCATGTACAGCCTTCTAGCCATTTACGATCGGTAGTGTTGATTGTGTGTATCCTGAGTAGTAGTTCCAGTATGTACCACACCTAGCAGGTTCCGGTACGTTACAATGTCCCGGCACCCACATGCGGTGTATGTTAAAAAGCTCAGCTATCTCGTTAAGAGACGACCTACAATTAAGGGTTGAGTTAAACGTGGCATTGTCCAGGGACATAATTGCGGGCTGAACTTACTTTTTTCGTATTACATTGTTCTTGAGCCAGGACAATGCCTCCCCTATGGAAGACTCTACAGTGATCAGGGAGCTTCAAGTAGATAAAGATATTAAGGTCTTTGGAATACACACCTGCACCTACTCCTTCGTCGGTCGTCGATCAGTCCATGAAGATGCCCAGGGGATCAGCCAGCGTCTGGTTATCAGTCTGATCTTGAAGGAATGCTGGTGGAGACTTTCTTCTCATAGATGGCTTGAGGGAAGAAGTTAAATTCGTTTAGAATGGTTGAGTGGGTGGATGAAGGTGAGGTCAGACCACAGTAAGAGTGTTTTGAATCTCACAGCCGCGCAGGCTGCTAAAAAAATGTCTAGTGGTGGAAGGTGGAGAAGTATGTTGAGTGCATTCGACGGAGCGCTCCTCAGTGCGCCGGTGATGCACATGCAGGCCAATCTCTGCACCCGATTAAGTATCGCGCAGTTGACAGCTTTGTTTTTTGCTGCTCACCAAGCTGAGACCCCATATAAAAGTGTCGGTCTGACAAAGATTTAAAGATTCAGGCTGTATACCCCATTTGCATCATATGGCTCTTTTACAGCTGAAAAGGGCAGAAAAAGCCTTCTTGACCCTTGCCTAAATGTTGAGTTTCCAGCTTAAGTGGCTACCGATAATGATGAGCGGTTGGTTTTAGAATGGTGCCGCACAGCTTGGGGGAGCCAAATTGAGGGATTTTGCACCTTCTGGTGAATAGTACAAGATACGTTTTGTTTTCTTATTGCCGCACTTTTGTGTTTGTCCATGCTTCCAGCTTATAGAAGGCATTCTTCATTATGTCTCCTAAGGTGGAGAAGAATTTCCCAGATACCACATTGTCAATACAGTTCTAATAGCAGCTCGTTAACCGCTGTGTTCCAAAGAAGGGGTGAGAGTAGGTCGCCTTGTGGGGTTCCTCGATTAAGTCCTCTGCGGATCGTAGCTTCTCCAAGATTAGATTGTATTACCCTGCTTGTGAGTAGCTGATAGATACAAGCCACTAAGGGCTTTTCTATCCCAAGGTTGTTAAGCGCAAATGATATTGGCTTTGGTTCGACGGTTTGTTGTTGAATGCACATTCGATGTCCAGAAATGCCACCAGGGTTTACACCCTGTACCTATCAAATAGTGAAGGGCTGTCTCTACAGATTTGCCCTTGTTGTAGGCGTTATTGGCAAGTGAAAGACTTCACGGAGGGATAATTTGCCTAATATGTTTGTCTATTCGTTTCGCCGAGGTTTTTTCAGGAGAACATCGGAGAGACTGATGGGTCTAAGGTCGTTAGGATTTACATGAGAGCATTTCCTCGCGTTGGGGATGAATTCTACTCTTACCCTCTTCCAGGAGCTGGGAACATGGCCTAGAATCATGCAGATTTTGGAGATGTTGAGTAGCCATCCGCTGTTCTTTGAAGCTTCGCGGGGATAATGGCGTCAGGTCCCCCATTTGTCAGTGCCTACATGACAGTTGTGTACCTGACGTTAATAAAATTGCAAGGGGGATTGGGAGGAGATACGTCTTGCTCTAATAGAGTAATTGTTGAGCTACTCGAACAATGTCTTCTAGTGTGGATGATTCATCGGATGTCTTTGAGTCTTTCATTGCTAGTCAGTGCATTTTCACATCACCAAGGAGAAGCTTACGATAACGATACCCCACGTGTGGTCTGATCGCTCCTTCTCCTTCCAGTCTGATCCCACAATTTTCTGATTTTCAACCCGACTCGACTATCTACAAAGCAAAATCCCATCAATGCCCAAAGCTTCATATTTATGATCATTTTCGAACGCCAAACGCCGAACGCCGAACGACGAACGCCAAACGCCCTTTCCTTCCAGATTATGTCATTATGCTCGACCCAGCTTCAGTTGATTGTTCATTGCCTCCCCGAAAATGTTATCAAGAAAATTTGATCCCAAGAAAACCGTTCGCTGCACTTCATCATAAGCAGTTCGTTCACCTTGTTGCCCTTCTCATTCAAAGTCCAAAAAATCGCGCGTTCTACATTAAAGAAAACTATTCTCTTATCTTTTCCGAAAAAAAAAATAAATATATATTCTTGTTCGGCCCTTTTTTTCGGGGGGCGAAACGAAATGAAAAATAGCGCGCGGTGACAAGCTGAAAATCCCATAAAACTGCTGGTGGAGTCGTACATTTTCCTCCTCCTGCTCCGTGGACTGCACTCGTGGTGGGGGTATGTGCAATCTGACGGGCCAAGTGTACATATACGCGTTCCTAATCTTATCGGACGAAAGTTGATTTTATGTTCTTCTTTTGCTGTCAGTTTCAGTTTTCACTCTTCTCTTTTCACATACGTATTATTATATTTTTTTTTTTCTTTTCTTCAAATTCTATATCAGTTTTTATTTCATTTTTTCGTGTGCGCCATAAAAAAATAGCTTAAGAAAGTAAACGAAGAAATAGGCAAAGCCAATGAGGCGTACGAAAAATAAAATGCAGTCAATGTAGATACGGTTTATCTGTGAAGTGTATTTGTAACACCTAGGCCAATGAACCTTTATGCTGAAGATATGGTTGATAACTTTTGAACTATTTTCACCACTGTGTTGTTTGCCTTTAAGGGGGTGTATGTGAAAATTAAACCCAAGGAAGCATTTAAGTAAACTCAAAGGAAGTACATTTTCTATTCCATCGGTCAACGTAGTTTGTTGGCATGTTCACTGACAAGTAGGTCAAAAATAGCTGGAGACTGTCTTCTATTGCCGATGGGATGCGGTCGTGACGAACCCAAACGCTCAGTTGGCCATCAATTGGAAGTACAGCCCATTCGAAACATCATCTGTCCAAGCTCGACTACGCTGCACAATCAATAAAATGACTCACAAACCACGGAGATGGCCTACACAAGCAGGACAAATGATTGAACGCATGTCTTCTTCATGATGACCATGTGGCCGCGCCATGTAGGCAGGAAGGTGGGTAATTGGGTGCCCTGACGGTCTTAAGACGGTGGCTCATTGAGACGAACATGTTGGGTCCATTGTACCTCTGCTGGATATTTTCTTCCTTTGCTACTAAAACCATCCGAATTCATTTAGAAACTTTAAGGAAGTTTCAGTTCTACTCCGTACAACTCCGTCAACTCAGCAAAGAAGTACTTTCTCAATAACTGTTTTCTTTTCCTTGCTAGGGCTGGGCATTCGCATAGCAGGATTTTATTCCTTCCTTGTCTCTGCAGCTTCTCTAAGAGTCGGTGTGTGGTATGTTCAGTCGCGATGCGTGGGTGCCTGTGGCGCAGTGTGCGTTATGGGCTCCTATTAGCGTTCGAACTTGCTTACGACTAAAGTTGATTAAGCTTCTAATACCGTGTAGCTTGTGCAGTTTATATAATCGATCGCGATGTTTTGTTTTAATTTTTGATCTGCAAGATGGCTTGTCTTTATTTCCCTGCTCTCAAGTCTACATTAAGCACACGATTCGGTAGAGGAACTTGGGCTATGAAAATCTCGGAGGGCGCGATGAAAGCAATATCGTCTGTGTGGGCCATCAGCTACACCAGCAGGCTATGTTGTTCGGGTTGCCAGTATCAAATTGAAGAAGACATATGGCATCGCCATTCGCCAATTGATTCGAACACTAGACACAGAGATCGTTTTTCCCTTCCAAGATTTGTTGGAGAGTGCAGTTTTGGTCGATTGGTTGGTCTCGCCTTAGTCTTTCATATCGCACGTATTGTGTGGACTCTCTACTCATGGAAGGACCTCACAGCAGAAATGAAACCAGACTTTGAGACCTTTGGCTTGACAGTACCTTTATTAATGGTACAAGAAAAACTTCGAAAAACGAAGCATAAGAACTAGGCTGCCTGACAATATTTTATATAATAATTCTTTGCAGAAAATGTGTGTTTGAAAAAACTCAAAGACATCTCGGAATAGTTGCTCTTCTTAACGAAATGTATTTTAGTATCCAACTTACGCTGGGACGCTGTGACATGCCAGAGAACATTGAAGCAGACGAACAGGTTAGATAGGGCACAGGCAATGCGCTCTTTCCGGATTGAGGCCGTCCATGCCAATCGCTGCAGCAAAACATTTTCTGAAGCTCGAAACCCTTGCTCAAGTCAATGGTAGATGGTCTATCGCACAGGCTGGGACAGGATTCCTCATCTCTTAACAACACGTCATTACTCACTACTCTTGATCCAAAACGCTCACTAAGCCTGATCAGAATGAGAAGGCGGAATCTTAGACCGAATATCGGCGGGCATTGTACCATTGGAATGTTAAGTCGCCTTAAGATGAGGCCTGAGGCCCATAAGGCCCCCTGCAATGACTTTTGCAGGAGGGGCATTGCTATTGTACATCTTCTATGCAATTGCAGCGCTCTCCCTTCCCACAGAAAGAGTCACTTAGACGCCTTCTACTTTAACAACCTGACGAACATTCCCTATTCAGCATGCATGCTAGAAGAAAGGGAGCCTCCCACACCTGCAACAGCTGAAGAGACAAGGAGGAAGAGGAAACACCGCTTCACTTCCTCGGTACTTGACCAGCCCTTGCAATAACAAGCAACTACTCTTTGAGCAGCCTGATAAATGTCACACAAAAAGATTCTGTTCATGTGTAGCTAAGTTCATCATGAAAACAAATTTTCTGTAACCAAGCATAGGATTGCACTTTCCAGGATATCAGTGTAGTCCCTTTGACTAAAAGATGAACAGGTGCTAATCACCGGATAGTGAAATCACAATGGATCCAACCAGGATCTAAGTCGTAAAGTTGTGTCAATCACCTCGACCTTACGTAACCTAAGTAGAATTAGTATTAGTCTCAGTCTGGTATGCGGAATATAATCAACCAGATTCGCTGTGTAAAACAAAGGACCTTAGGCCCAAACCCATTGAATCCGTTGCGTGCGTTGTGTCAAGGCCCAAACCCATAGAATCCGTTGCGTGCGGTGTTTCCTGTCAAAGAATTGACAACTCATAAGGCCTTATTAGAGGGAGAGAGACAGCAAATGCCGTCCACAAGTGAAATTCACCACGACGGATGGAATTGAGCAAATTTTAACTGTCTGAGCGTTTGACAGATGTCTTCATGGAAATTCATTCGGGTGCGCATTATGTGATTGTTTCTACAATGTTTTATGAATGAAAGAATACGTTTTGTTTCGCTTAAAATTGTTTTTGAATAGTTCCTAATAATCCAGGAAATTTAAAATTTCGAATTTCTTAGACTTTTACAAAGAGTGCGCACACAACGTACGTCATCGGGCACCTCTTTGCAATCCGGTTAGTACGATTTTTGTGGATTACAAACTCAACGTACATCAGGGATTCTATGGGCTTGGGCCTATCCCCTGAACTAATTGCGCCTGCTGCAATTTCATGAGCTTCGTCTTGCAAAGCTGCGAACTGAGAACTTAGCAAACTTTGACATTCCATTCACATGGATTTTCGTCTATTCGCAGATGGGGGGAAATTTGCGTGTTTCCTGTTCGGAATTGTGTGGATCGCGTCTGCCACTATGTGTACTATGTTCTCAATTTGCCAGTTCGCAAATGGAGTGATTGATTCGCAGCAGAAATGAAGTATTACAGAGATAGCCGACTTCACAGCTGATTGCCCCCTAGTCCATTGACGAATTTGAGTGCCTTTTTGAAGGATATTCATGCATTTTTAACGGTTAATCACGAAATAACGTAAATGCCGTCCTTTGATTGGTCAATTTGGCTTATGAACACGTTATAAAAAACATTTGCCAAAAATCTTAAGGGGCATGAGAGGTAGAAGTCGGCCATCTCTGTGATACTTCATTTCTGGATTCGCAGAGACACAATTTCAAATCCTAAATAAGGCTACTTGAAGTAACTATCGTTGTGATTTTTGTCGAAAAAAAAAGATCCATAATTAAATCCACATCCTTTTGCAAACTAAGAAGTTGGTATAGCTTTTGGTTTATAGATATGTATTGGGTTGTTTCTGAAAGATCCTGCAAAACTCACTCTCCTAGCCTTGTGAATATGTGGCTGGCCAATAAAAGCCGGCAGGCAATTTTTGATTCTGAGATCAAATGTATGGAATGGTCATTCGATGTCAAAAAATGCTAAACTTCTTCTTCAAAGGTGTCCGTCTGATTATATTTATGAACTGTAAGAACTTGAGCTGACGTTACTACTATAAGACGCCTCCATCTCATCGATGGTCCTTATACAACACTGCACAACGCTCGTTCTTTGATCCAGCTTTGCTGACATTGCGAACGCTTAGGTTTCTTATCAAAAAAATGCTTTCTTGGGACTCAGGAAATTCCTTTGATTGCTTTGCACGCAGAATTTGACTTTCAGAAAAATGATAAGGCACTTGCTGGACTTGCGATGTCAACTGTGATATCCCTTGAGACTCATTGTCAATCTGATGATTGATTGTATTCAGTTTGTATATACTCTCTTGTATAATACGACAGTCCGAAGTGGAACATTGGGATATGCAGTGGACTCTTCCCAAGTTGTATTTCTCTCGAACTCGAATTTTTTCGCCATATTTTGCATTTACCTCAATTTTCCATACAAAAACATCCTCTCAAGTCAAACTTCCTCTAACCCGGACAAGTCATGGTATCCTGTGAAAATTGGACTTAGGGGAAGTCCACTGTATTACCGACTCGTACTGTGCCTGCTATTGTTTTACCACGAGTGACTGGGGCCGTGAACGAAGGCAAATCGAAATATATGCTGTCCTCAAGAAAGGACATACAACATCGACGTCTTGGACAGAGCGTCACAATGAGAAGCTATAACTTCGAGGTAGCCAAAGACAAACAATATACGAACCGATATCAAACGCAGATTAACTCCTCCGCTGTTTCTCCATGGCTCCATGGGCAATTGAATTATAGAGCCTTCTCTCGAAGGACCGATCGATCTGACTAAGACACTGATCATCGCAGTCGTGGACAATCTCAAAAGCGGATGAGCTTTTGAGCGGAAAAGCGGACTTTGAGCTTTGACAACATTTGGAGGAGAAAATTCAACCACGAACGTCTAGACAGGCGCCGATGGATGCAACGCTTAAGATGGCTAGATCACGAAGAGCGCATGGACCACTCAACTTCGACCCAAAGAGTCTTTGACTCCGAACCCGTGGGACAACGCAACAGAAGACGTCCGAGGACGTGGAGAAGGACCACTGGAGGCAGGATCGTGGTGGAGAGGCTTGTTGGTTGAAGCTCAGGTCCCTGGGCTGGGGGGAGCACACTGGGAGCACAACTCCTTCTCTTTCATCTCAACTCGCTTCAGATCATTTAAAATGCACTCTGTTCCAATGGGATTGTGCTTAGTATAGAGGCCGCACGACTGGATGGCGCAATTGGTAGAGTGCCTGCCTCTGAATAGCGGTGTCCCCGATTCGAATCCCAGTGAAAGCAAAGTTAATACGCCTTTATCTGATTTTCATGTCTGGTCCAGTCAGGATCTAATTTACGGCACTCTCACTGGCGTAGTCAATCAGAGGTCGTAGTCTAACTATGGGTATCACAATGGACCAATATGCTGGCTACCTAACCTAACCTATTAAAGAGCCCAGTTGGCTAAGGTCTATATCCGCCCCAGACGGTAGGCTCTCGTGAATAAGAGGAGAAATTGAAACATCTGAAATGAATCCCTGGTGCTAGGCAGGACCTAAAAGTCTCCTATATTTGAAACAATTTTTTGAATGGTAATCATTTAAGTCCGTGACCATGAATCGGTTCAGACTTTCTCCAAAAAGAGTGTAATTTTCGTCACAAAAATCACAACAAACACTGACCATCGTCAGTCCATGTCCGCATAAAAGAGGAACATCAGCTCATCGAATGACCCCTGTTTTTGAATTCCCCATCAAACTGTTCAAGAAATGTGAAAGGCTTCACCAAAAACTCTCATCAAAATTCTTCCTGTATTTGCATAGATTTACGATCCAAGAGATCCCCAAAAATACTCACACCAGAGTAAATATTTACAAATGCGCACCACTTCAGAATGTACAAACCAACGCCTTTCGTTTCGGATTTTGATGTTTTTCAACCCCTTACGGATGCACAATATTTTTTTGATGTATTTTTAGTAGCGACAGACGCACCAAGGAAACGCACAAGGACTCGTTGAGCGATTTTAATGGCTTCCTTTGCCTCTATTAATAAAAATAAACGCCATCCCCTTCCATCGGCCAACACCCACACATGCAACCATCAACTACATCAAATTTTTTTTTTTTCAATTTTGCCACCATTCACTGTCAAGCAAGGAGAACACTCCTCCAGTCCGCACTACGTGCGTTCTAAAGTGCACATTTCACAAAACAGAACAACAACAACAACAACATCCCCAAAACGCATGTACGAACGGACGTCTGAATGTGTGTAATTGAAATTAGTGCTATATTTAGCTAACATGCCAGTGAATGGCAGCGAGGAAGTAAAAAAAAAAAATTGTTGTATCTCTGATATGGTGAAATGTGTTCTGCGCCAAAAGTGCAATGACCGCCAACGCAACCGCTATGAACATCGCACTAGAAGCCAACCAGAGCTGCGCCGCGCCGCCACTTTCCAACATGACGCGCGATAATTTTTGTGTGTCTGTTTTCGGAGCATACATAGGTTTTCTGCTGCCTCCCCTCTGCACGCACTCGTTCACTAAAATTTTGGTTTGCCCCCTCCGGCCGTTCGTTGATTAGTGTAAACATGCGTGAATGCACACACAGATATGACGCGTATTTAGATATTTTCGCTTGCATTGTTGCATTTGGTTGCGTATAACTAACTTATCTGGTTTATCTTTTTTCTGTTGATATTCTGTGTGTTTTTTTTTCCTCTCTTGTGTGTTGCGGGGCGCATCAAGATCCGGTGCGCCCTCACGTTGCTGCAGCCGAGAGAACGGTGATGTATCGATGGAAGGTACTCTCCGTGTGTAGTACCTACACACACCCATGCGGTTTCGGAAGAAGAAAATGGTGGAAATTTTGAATAAATTTGTGAGTCTAATGGCAGATTCACATTTGCGTGACCCATCAATTAGCGCCGTTTGGCAGGATGGTTTGAAATTCTTCTTCTTTCTTTGTCCGCCACTTGGTCCGCGGTTTTTTTTTTCGGTGGCTGACGGTGGCGTGCATACGAATGGGACGCCAAATGAATTAATTCAACATAATGTATTTTTTTTTCTTCTGTTTTTTTGGTCGATTGGAATTTTCGAAACTGAAATAGAAACAGACACTGTTTGTCATGTAACTGTTGTGATGTGTTACATTTTGGTTAGAGCTCTTAAAACAGTTTCAAAATGCGAGAGAAGTTAATTTCGGTCTGGGAGAGGAGTTGGTATGAGTTAACGTTTTTTTGGGGAGACTCATTCAACAATAGTGCTGGTTTAGGTGACTTATGTTTCAACGACGACGTTGACAAGATGTGGAAAGATTCGCAATAGAAGCTAATTATTGTTCTCTAAGGGAAGTCTTCCCGGAAAGTAAGCAAGAGCTTGATCTGTGAGTTCTGCGAAAAGGTCGTGGCCTGGGTGGTCATCAATTCTTATGCTAGCTCTCAATGAACCGTAACCGCGAGGTTTGGATGAACTTTCACTGCAACCTCAATAGACCGCTCCCACCGAGTTTTCGAGTGCTTTCAAATGTCATTATTATCATTCAATTTCGAACTGAACGGCAAAAGAGATGTTTATTGACAGGAAATAATATTGTTGGGAACACCAGAAAGGAGAGGGAGAAAATGAACACCAAAACTACCGGAATCAACTGAAGTAGCTACACGCTGTAGGCTTTTTCGATTTGACTGCCTCTCCTGAAAGGATGACCACAAGGGGGTATGACGAAACCCGAGACGTTTGTAGAAATTTTATGAAACCTCGTGATTTCGTTTGGTGGGAACATAGTACAGACGAACTTCGATAAAGCGAATCAAATAAAATACAAAATTGATATAAGCATTTATTTATTTGTGATATACACATAGAACGTAGAGGAGCATAATTATTATGTATAAAGGGCTGTTACACATGACTGAAGAGCGGATTTCTTATTTTGATTTAAAAAAAATCTTAGCAATTGTACTCACAATTTATTCGTTCAAATTTCCTCATATTAACCATTTCATAGAAAGCAGCTGGATACGAGTAACTGGCCGATTACTGGTGGCAGATGCACCACTATCCAAGCACAAAGCTACGTCATTGTCAGAGTTCCCCCAAAAAAGCCGCTCTAAACATCTCATAATCTCCCGCACGGATTCCCATCATTCAAATCCCATTTCACGGTTTCACCCATCAAGCATCAGAACAGGTCAATCATGACAGCCTGACCCGAGGAGCATCTCCATCGATGCACCTTGCAGCACTTCACAAGCCTCAGTCGATGCACCAGTTCAGAAAAAGACACGATCGCCCTAAGGTGCAATAAGTCGCTCACTGGTGCCACCATCAAACAATTCAATCATTAGAAATCCATCAACAGAACAGAAAGAACGAAATGAAAGAACAGATAGAGCGTACAAAGAATGAAGGAGGAACAAGGAATGAACGATTGTTCGGCCTCATTGTCCTTGCGCAAGTGAATCAAGTTCTTAGCTACTTGTGTTGTTGTTACCTGCCGATCTTTTGTGCGGCTACCTGCCGGGGGTCGTCTGCCTTCACAGCTCGGAGCCAGCGTGGTGGGCTGTGCCATCTATTTAGGTTTTGCGAAGGAGATTACCGGCTTGTGGTCAGATTATCCGGTAATTTGTATTTAACGAATTAGGCAATGATTATTGTATTTTGCAAATGTCCTTTTGAGTGACTTATGGACTTTGTTGTGTGATGAGGAAGGAATCTCCTTGTGGGACGGATGAGGGAATTGGTGGGATTATGCGGTTTTTGAGTGGTCGTTGCAAGTGATTATGACTGTTGACAACAGCTCGGTTTATGATTCTTCCGGGTCTGCGCACGACATTTGCATAACTATGGATCCGGCGAAGATAGTCAACTTGACTATTTAATTAAGACGCGACTTTAAAGAATTTCGGCCGGGTGGGTTACTTTTTCAAATCTGGAAATAAAAAGAAGTCGCATGGGTGGTCGGTGGATGGGTCTAATTCGACCAATTTGGCCGTGGCGACGGCGGAGCTGTGAGCCGGTACGTTATTGTCCGCAGTCGGCAAACGCGGGACCCATCGCGCAGACAGGTTTATGTTTTATGCCTTATATTTCATACAGGATATGACCCACGCGGTTTTTAGAAACGCCTACTGCCTCAGCTAAGTCGCGCGCTTTCAATCAGTGGTAGCCGTTTTCGGAGCACCTGGTCGTGACCCATCAAACACCGACGTGCGACCACGTTGAAACATATTAAGCGAATTTTAGATAGTCGCCATCAAAGGAGAAGAATCCGCGTACACAGCATCTAAGCACTTTTTGATTTCGCAGAACGGAATCGAATCACCGACCGATTTTGCCCTTTTTATATTTTTCTAAAATCCGTGGGCTCGCTCGATAGTGTGGCTGACTTAGAATTGGTCAAGCTAACCTTGGTAAGATTATTGTATTTCGATATAAGTGCGATAACATAACAAGTATTCAGAATTTCACTTCAGTGTATTGTATGTTCGTCCACTCAACAAGACGAATGTCAAATAAAAAAAATTAACCTAAAACAACGAGGGGTGACAGGAGGAGAGGAAAATATAACTAACACGGGAGATGGAGCTATTGCTAGTCCCACCGCTGACACTGATAGTGTGTGTGACAATATGACTTTTTTATGTAGCTAGGTTCACAACCATTTAATTATTCGATATATCCTACGTTATATTATACATTAAGAGTACGCTGAAGATCACAGTTTACATTTCTTTCGTACATAATTAAATTCCAAGATATATACATACTTCATATTATAGCCTATGGTTATACTTGTTTTGTTTTACATGAACTTTGATTTCAATATTTCAGTCTCGAATTCATTTAACAAGTTACAAAAGGTAGATGAGTAGTGTTTTTAATTTATTTACAGTATATATTAGTGTCGGGGCATGGGCCTGTGCATCCAGGGCAAAGTTGTTGACTGCTCTCAACTTGCGAGATGCCAGCAACGATCCCTGTTAAATGCACAGGTCAAGTTGACATACAGCCTCCTCGCGGCGCCCTCTGGATAGCCCTTAAAGCAACCGCTTAGAGGTGAACTAATGTATGCAGCGGCCCCCTTGTCCAGGGGCTTAAACCAGGACCCGGTCCTCCAGGTTCGGGAGTTGCGCGTGGGGTTAACTTCCCCACCATGTAAAAAAACCAGCAGTTCAGAAACGACGAGAAGCCTCGGATACGGATTACCCTACTGCTGACGACCATGGACAACGAAATAACGACCATAGACAACGATTTTCGGTTCTGCACGTGGAATGTGAGATCCCTGAACAGACCACGTGCAGCCGATGAACTTGCGGAGCCCTCGACGCTTATAAGGCAGATATCACCGCCATGCAGGCGGTGCGGTGGGATGGGCCGGGCAAAAAGAGGATGAAAAACTGCGATATTTACTTCGGCGATTGCTACAAGGAGCGATGGCAGCGCTTGTTCGGATGCGAGTTTGTTGTCTCGAGGCAGACTTAGGCAAGAAGTCTTAAGCTTTAAATACATAACCGAGCGCCTCATAACAAATCGCATTAAGGCTACATTCGGCAACATCAGCCTAATCTGCGCCCACGCCCCAACGGAGGATAAAGATGACGACAGCAAAGACGACTTTTACGATCTCCTAGAAAGAACATACGATCAATGCCCCAGCTACGACACCAAGATCGTTCTAGGAGATTTCAACGCAAAGCTCACCCTCTGTAGGTGTTGGGGATCTGTTTTTTATAAAAAGCACCTGTGGTAAAATGATAGTCATTACTTGTGGTAAAAAGGGGTCAGATCTCTCACTGAGTAAACTGATCGGTGACGGATAGTAACGGTCGTTCATTGACCAGTCTATATTCTCCTCAAAAATGTTGCTGAGGATTGGGTTCTCATGATGTTGAAGAGTAGCGAGCGTCGTTTTGCTTAGACTGGTCAGATATTCCAGCGTTATACCAGAGTCCTGGTAAATGGTTATGTTACTGAACCATTTGCCTCCGGGTCTTTTACGTTTGGTAATGCATCTTCTAATAATAGCACGTTCAAATCCTTGGAGCTCAAGAGCTACGTTAGGTGTAATTGGGAACCAGATGGGGAACCCATGAGCCAATACCGGGCGGATTAGGGTTTTGTAGATGAGAAGAGAAAGAAACTCAACCAACCTGGTGTTGATTAGGATTGTTTGTTTAGTAGACTTTCATGCCAGAAATATAAGGGTTCATTTTTAAGCGTTCATTGAAATGAATGCCCAAGTAATTAATGTTTTTACAGGTATCTGGTTACTCTCAATATTAAGTTTTAGGTCCCTACTTTCAGAGACTGCTAAGTAATGGCAAAGGCGTTCCTGAAGCAAATCAAATCACACTTCCTAATTTTGAGATTGATTCCCTCTCTTTTATAGTAGGTCACGATGGAATTGAGGTGACGATGAATTGCCCTAAGCGCTGTTTGCGGTCTTTCGTGATGACTTAATAAGAGGATGTCATCCGTATATAAAATGGCCTATGAGTCCTCCAGTTGGTTAGGGAAATCAGAGAGGAAGTAATTGAAGAGAGGGGGCCAAGAATGGAGCCTCGACGAACCTCTGCTAAGATCGGAATAGACTGAGAAGTTTGGCGTTCAAAGAATTTGAAAAAAATTAAGAAAAAATAATTTAAAAATGAGACCCGCATGCCAAACTGAGTCAAATGCTTTTGTGAGGTCTAATGCACAAGCTATAGTGAATTTTTTAGATCTCAAGTTCTTTAGGATTTTGTCCTGTAAGACTAGTAGGGCATGCTCCGTGGAATGGCCACGTTTAAATCCAAATTGGGGCTGAGAATGACCAGAATCATCACTAAAGCAGTTAATTTTCAGGAGGATAATTTTTTCTAGAATCTTACCTAGGTTAGATAGCATGGAAATCGGACGATAGTTATCAACGCTATTTGTGCTATTGCTTTTCTTTATCGGAATCAACTTGGCCTTTTTCCAGGCTACTGGAAAGTAGCAGTTGTTAACGCAATTGTTGAAGATAGGGGTTAGGAATCTTGCTAACGCTGACTTAGCTTTTCGGATAACGAAATTTGAGATTTAATCAGGACCAGACGATTTTTTATTGTTCAATGAGAAAATTATCGATTCAGCCGTGTTTGCTGATATGAAGTGACTGTTAGCGAATTCATCTGACTTATTTGAAGGTGAGAAATTTTTTAGGGTAAGGTTACTGTTCCAAACATCGAAGGAACTATTGAAGGTTTCCACAACAAGGGAGTTGACTATGTCCGCTGAGGGGGGTTTTAGGGCATAGGGTCGAGTTCACCAAAAGTTTCTACTTTCTCATTCGGAGAGGTGTAAACTCTATCTCCATAACTCAGTTTCAACGCAGGATTCGGTGTCTTCTTACGACCGGTGATTTGGTCAATGGACTTAAATACGCTTAAAGACGGTTTCAGACGGCTAAGTTCTTTACGGAATTGTTCGTTCGATTCGATTCTTATTTTGTCCTGAATGATCTTACTTAGACAGCTTATACGAACCGAAAGTTCCCGATAGCTGTCGTTGTTGTAGTCTCCAAAGTGATGGAAGAGTCTTTTCAGTTGTCTCTTCCAGATGGTTCTAGTCCTGAGCAGACCAAGCGTATTTTCAGAGACCTTGACCCAGTTCGGACGTGGCGTTATTGTTCTGCTGTGGTTGGATATGCCATGTGTGGAAACGGTTTGTGATAGCCTCAATAGCTTCGTCAATCTCCGAGTTGGTGAGATTCCTATCAGTAGGGATTTCTAGGTAAGACAGCTCTGAATTTAATGACTGGTTGAAATCAATTCGTGAACTTAAAGCTTTTAAATTGTTCAGGGAAGGCTTGGACGGTCCTGGTTTTCGGTAATTTATTTCACATGGTTATGGAGAAGTGATCTGAAAGGGGTTCTGATGAAATATTTATTTAGGTTGAAGGATTTTAGAAAGAAATTAATATGGGATCCAGATCTTGGTAGGGAGGGTCCATCCGCTTTTACTATGTCGAAACTTAGGAACTGATCTTGATACCATTGAGCTAAGACTTTACCATTATTATTCTAAAGTCGCCCCACAGAGAGTGCCTGGGGTTAAAGTCACCACCAATGAGTATATGATAAAAATTACGGATCGTACCTAAGGCTGGCCTGATTGCAGAATCTGCATGACAGCTTACTTAAATTGAAGCTAATGCTAGAGATTTCTGACTTTGATTGCGGTATGAGATTGGAAGCAATAGTTGCGGAAATTATGTTGTTTGAGAAAAATGACTGGTTAATGGAGATGGAGTTTATTCCAGTACCATCTACTTCCATATGCCATCTACTAAGCCATCTACGAGAATGTACTACGCGATAGTATTTCTCTTGCGATGGTGGCGCCATCGCTCGGTAAGTTCTTATAGGGCCACACTCATAGAATAGCTATCTCTGGTGCTTTATAAAATTGAGGTTTAATAGTTTTCCCCTTGTACATATTAATTCTGTTGAATGATTAGCGAAGAAAAGGAGTCTGTTTTGTTCATTCAAGTGGTGGTTCAACTTGCTGTAGTACAATCTCAAATGCGAATTCTACGCATTTTCCATGATCATACGTTCTGTTTTCTGGTTTTTTCAACAGTTCCAGTTTGGTCTAGTTTTGGTTTTACGCACTTGATCATCTGCTGTAATTATCAGGTTTACACATTCTGATGGCAGTTTCTTCCACACTTGGACATAGCTTCCTTCAGTTGACAATAAGTGCAAAAGTATAATTTTTTGTATTCTCTGTGCCTACATTGCCAAAGCACGCATTATATACACATCCTCACAAAATTATTCGCACAAAGACTTTACAGCCGAATTTATTTAATATTTTCTATGTACAACTTAAAAAGTAACTGTTTTACACTCTGCTCTATATATTCAATCGTCATATTCAAGGTTCAAACTGATGCAATCAACACTAAGGGTATTTTTTTCGACTTCTCCGAATACGGCAAGAGGAAAGCAGACACAAAAATATCCGCACAAGCTCAAGCGTTGTGTTATAATAACCGCTCATTCTGTTGAATGCTGTGATCGAGGCAACAAGCAGAAGGATAGAGGATATTTCTGAGAAAATAAAATAAAAAATAACGAAAAAAGAGCAAAATGGGACGAACAAAATCGGAAAACTTCTATAGAAGAACGAAAGGTTATTTTAAAGCTAGTTTGCGAAGGCAAAACGTACCGAGAGACTGGTGAACTTGTTGGAAGATCCTATAACGTAGTTAGGGATGTTGTCCAGAAGTTCAGAAATGAGGGTTGTTTAGAAAATAAGAAGGGTAGGGGTCGAAAAAAAATATTATCGGAGGCAAATGAGAGGCATATTGTAAAGAAAATCAAGAAAAACCCTAAGACGCCAGTAAAATTATTAACCGCAGAGATGTCAGGAATCATTAAAAAACCACTCTCTGTCGAAACAGTAAGGCGGACTTTAAGGTCAAATAATTTTAACGGTAGAGTTGCACGTCGCAAACCCTTTATTTCCAAAGTTAACAAAGTAAAAAGACTCGCATTCGCCAAAGAGTATGTTATAATGTTTTGGAACACCGTTATTTTTAGTGACGAAAGCAAGTTTAACTTGTTTGGCAATGACGGGAAGCAAAGGGTTTGGCGAAAACCAAATACAGAGCTGAATGAAGCTAATCTTCAAGCGACGGTGAAACATGGCGGTGGGAATATCATGATGGGGTGGTTTACGTCTGCGCGGGGGGTTGGTCAAATGGAGTTCATTGACTATAGAATGAACCAATATGACTACCTCGACATCCTAAAAAGAAATTTGCAGCAAAGCGCTACTAAAATGGGTCTAGGGTCAAATTATGTCTTTCAGCAAGACAACGACCCAACTGCACACTGCTCACAATGTCAAAATGTGGCTGCTTTTCAATGCTCGCTCGCAGCTCAAAACGCCTCAACAGTCACCCGACATCAACCCCATTGAACATTTGTGGGCTGAGCTTGAAAAAAATATTCGAAATCGAGCTATCAGCAGCAAAGCTTCTAAGCTTAAAGAAGCTCTACAACGAGAATGAGAACTTTTACGCCCAGATTTTTGCAAGAAACTTGTCGGGTGTATGTCAAAACGACTAAGAGCCGTTATATATGCTAAGGGTGGTGCAACTAGATACTGATGTGCCACTCACCTACTTTATTTTATGTATTTTTTCATATTTTTATTCTTGTGCGAATAATTTTGTGTTACGTTTAATTGAAGTCCGTTTGTTTATTTTTGTTCTTGTCTTTTGTAATTTTTAATCTTTTACTAATTCTATTTTTTTTTAATTTTATTGAATTAATTTTTCACGACTAAGCCATTGGAATTTAGCTTATTTCGTTAAATGAAGTCTTGTGCGAATAATTTTGTTAAGATGTGTAGCTACTATAGAGCTTGAGCGTATCCAAAAACATGGGACAAATTCTAGTCTTTAAGGGCCGTTTGCAGATACTCAACTTAGAGATTTATGGGTTTGCACAGATCGAAAAGTGAATCATAAAGTCAGCTAAGTATAACTTAAACAAAGTGGAAAAAATAGTGGATCATAAGCCTAGTGTTGACAGTGACATAAAATCGTGGAGATATTCGTGAATACCAAAATTGAGTGCAAAATTTTAATATTATAGTATCGAGAACGAATTCTTTGACGATAATGTGAAAGTGATACATTTTCTTACAAAATGAATGTTTTTATGTTTTTGAAGAGCTTGCGTTTTAAAAACGTTTTCGGCTAACCAAAGACATAACCATGACTGTTTTACAACAGATTTTCAAATTGAGAATGTCCTTTCAACGTGTATGGTTTTCCTTATTGATTTAATTATACAAATTTATAATGAACATACATTTTCAAGAAATAATTCAATTACACTCATTAACTCATTAACTCAACTATTGATGTTTTATGTGAGAAGAGCGTACAAAAGAATACATTTCGAAAGAATGCAGATTTCGAGTAAATCCAGGATCGTACAACACGTACAAAATTACTTGAGACAGTTGTGGCAATGCCAAGAAATATTCTTACGAAAAGAATCGTTTCCATTAGTGATTGGCTCCATCTATGGAACTCACAATAAAATTCTTATTCACAGACTCACAGACTTACTTACAAAAATAATGAATTTGAATCGAAGTGAAGTTGGTTGGACTTAAAGAAAACCTCATCTTAGCTATGCCCGACTTAAACATTTACGAGCAACGCAGAATAGATAAAATCAATCTTAAGGCTTAAGTGTAACTGGAGGTGCTATGAAGTATATCTAAGTGTAGTATCAGCAAACGGCCCAAAGTGCAACTTATACTTTGGGGAACTAGAGGGTATTCTAAAAAACACCTCCTAATATAATAACGGAGAAACATTTCTATTGTTTCATAGTATCCCATATCCCCATGATTGTGCTACATGCAGAAGAATGATAGTTGCAGTTGCTTTCTTAGATGTACGTGAAACGCACTACTTTTGAATACAACTACCCCAAACAGAGAAGTTTGTTCATGTTCTCCTTTCCTTGAAACACCCACATCTTAACCCTAAATGTCTACCTCTGCTATTTCTTAGAATCATCACTTTAGATACGACCCGGTTGGCAGTTAGATTTGAACATTATCTTTCTAATCTCTTGATCCGTCAACTGTTTCTGCGAGGAAAACTATGTCGACTGAGCTCAATCCCACCTTCATCAATAACAGTAATATTACTTACTGTTGTCTTAGATCAGGATGCATATATAAGTTCTTTATAGGTAAAAGCCCTATATTTTCAACAAAATGTATTCCCAATGGAGATCGGATTTAACAAGAACTGAAAATGAAACGAAATTGAATGATCATGCCGAACAACTGTAGAAAAACTTATTGCTTAAAATATTGCACTAGAAAAAGTCCTACCTAACGTAGTCGCTTCATTGCTAAAGGGTTTAATGAATTTTTAATGTGATCGGCCATAGCATCAATCTGCGGCTTTCGCAACTGGCAAACGCCCTCAGAATACGAAGGTACAGGAATGCTTGTCCGTTTATTGCACCTACTCACATTTTATTAACCCACTTAGAGTTATAAAAATGTATTTTTTTTATATTCATCCTGGTGCGACAATAAATAACTTGATTGCGACCGGTTTTCTTAGTAAAATATATTTTTACGAAAAATTGTAAACAGTCCCGCGATTTTTATGAAACGACTTTGAACATTTTCAGCTAAAAAAGGGTTAAGGGTTATATAGGTGAAAAAATCCATCACTTTATTGAAGGCGAATTCAGGAAAATTCACAAAAGGTAAACTGCTGAGAAGTACTCGTCGGCGACATCAATTAGGGTATCGACGCGGTTCCAAAGTGGCGCTTCTGCCTGTTGAAGTGGTGCATTGAAACTTACGCAGAAGGTCCATTTCGGTATGTCCCCTTCACTCGGGAGGGAATAGAAGCACGCACAACTCGCCTCTAGAAGTTGTTGCTCCGAGAACTGTACTGGCCGCAATTACTATCAATTCAAATTCCATTATCAATTCGTCAGGCAATAAACAACGATCGTAAAAACAAGCCATCGGTCATATAAAACTTGAGAATTCATTACCTCACGTGTCATCAATTCTCCTCCTTCATGGAATGACATTACACTGTGCGAGGGATCTGGATCTAATCTGACAGGCCCCAGCGATGTTTTGCAGGGTATCACCAATTATGCACACCAAAAAGGAGCTAAGGTTGTACGGTCTAAGCATCAAGCCGTAGCTCGTATATTTTGCGATTGAATCATCTCTCCGAAGTATATTCAAGGCTTATTTTTTCTATATATTGAGCAAAGCTGGCGTGCTCAAGGTCTTGCCTAAACCAAACATAGTCCTTATAGAGATGGCAATACAGTAGAATCTTGGAAAGATGAACAGATATAAAACATTCTGCGCTCATCTTTTCGAGAATCGAATTAGAACGTACAGTGGCGAGCAAAACTGGATACATTATTTTAGTCATTATGGTTTTTCATCGATAAAATTGTTCCTTACGACGGATTTGATTTAAATGTTCAGTTTCACTCGTACTGTAACCTGTTGATAGCGGACACCAGCCCATTTCTGCCCAGTGTCATTTTAAAAGTCCTCTCGCGTAATGTTCGCAATTGCGATCTCAATAAAGTGATGATAAACAGATTTGGGCACTCACCTTTATTATGCACGGTCTTAATTTGTTTTCCCTTTTTGTATGGTATGGTGTGGCATAGACCGAATTTCAGTGCTATATTTCATAACAAATTTAATTTTTGAGATAGCAAACCGATGTTGTTCTGAGTATTATTTTTTAAAATTTTAATTTGAAAAAATAAATAATTAGAAATAAATACTTGATTTTTTTCACTAGAATGTCATTTTTACCGTTAACTGTGATGCCAAGATCATAATGGCGCGCTATGTTTAGACCTAACGGTGAATTAACAAAAAACAGAAAAGACAAATGAAAACGTGCATAATTGGATACATGAGATCCTCTTCGTTTTTATTTTATTTCAGGCGTTGTAATTGTTCGATATCTTTCATCGATACCTCTATCTTTTAGTAATTAAACAGAAAACAGCTCTGAAAATTTCAATCAAATCCGTCGTAAGGAAACAATTTTATTGTGAAAAACCACAGAAACGAAAATGATGTATCCAGTTTTGCTCGCCACTGTATTTCTACCCACCAACACCATTTAATTTAAAAAAACAAACAACGAAAATGAAAGGTATTTATAAAAGGTAAAAAAAATATACCTACTTATTTAGACGTTTTTCTATAAAAAAAAAACTGCTCTATGTAAGACTATCCCCGAAACAAAGTTGTCTTACAAATCCGTTCATCTTTCCGAATTGTTAATTTTATAGAACCGTTCATGTTTTCAAGATTCCACTGTACTCCACTCAATTGACTCGTGGACCTAAAGGAATACCAATTAAAGCAAGCTTATTTGTGGTCACTTGAGCATAGGACCCGTATTGTTAGGGTAAGTACAATACCCAAAGAACATCTTATTAACATTGAATGAAGATGAGGCCTAAATCGCCCTGTCAGGTAGAATGTTCTCGACGTTGTATTCTCATTATCATCGATCTTAGACGAGAAGTCCTTTCCTCCGATCTCGACTAATGGGTTTTGCTTTCTATTAGGTTGACTTACTGTTCTTTTTGACAGCCCCCCTGAGTAGTCAGTCACTTCGTAACATAATTACAAATAAAAAGTAAATGAGTAAGTTTATTTTATGAGTTTTTTTTTCTCTTAAAAGCCTAACTGTTCTTCTATCTGGATGCAAAGTTCTGTGCCGATGTTGCTGCTGGTTATCTTGTTAAAATTTAAAGTTCGGTTGAAGCGCCAAATTGTTCCTAATTATGTCCGTTATAGACTTGGCAGTTTGCAGTCATCTAACCGACATATTCTAAACCAGTTTGGAAGATGGTCTTAGACCATCTTTAGTCATCCATCATTAAGTGCATTCGATTATTCATGATGTCGATTTTTGACCAAATGACCAGGCCAATCGCTAAGTGTTTACTGGTTTGAACTTAAAAAAAAATTTGTTTTACTCATGACCAATTATATGTTGTTTTCTTCAGAGTTAGAACGCCAACAAAAAAAAATCGAATAAACTCAAAATATTGTTTATCCGCTAGCATTAAGATCAAAAAGTTAATAAATATCCCAAAAGTTTATTCCTTTCTTAGCCTTTTGTCACACGCCGATTGTCCCCTAGTGTCAACTAAGAACGAAGCTTAACCACATCACCCAATGGCTCTGTCCAATGAATCAAACCAAAGGTGTAGGTGAGTTGAAGTAGTTTATGGATAGCACTTGGACTTGACACCATTGTACTGCGAGTCGTGTCACTTAGAGTGAATCGAATTGTGATGGAAATGCGGCTTGCGAATGTCTACGGCGATGAAGACAGAATTAGTTTTTTTTTTTCACTTTCCCAATCTTCAAAGACGAAGGGACGAGACGCGGATTCTCAGGAGAAAGAAGAAAGAGCACGAGAAGCGCGCGATCGAGGAGATGGAGAGGTGCTATGGCCGGAACGATGTCCGAAAGTTTTACCAGAGGGTGAAACAGTTATCGAGTGGATATAAGGTTCAGACAGAAGCCTGCCGGGACGGGAATGGACAACTATTAGTAGAGTCGCAGGCGATACTGAGAATTTGGAAGAACCATTTCTGCAGACTGCTAAGCGGCGATGATGACACCAATACCGCTGTCAGGCAGAATGTCCCACTCACTATGGACGATGATCGACGAGAATTCAGTCCCCCCGACTTAGACGAGGTCAAGATAGCAATATCAAAACTGAAGTCTAACAAAGCTGCCAGTGCGGACGGACTGTCCGCTGAAATCTTTAAAGCAGCTGGAGATGATCTGGTTGGGCGCATGCACCAGCTCATCTGTAAGATATGGTCGGAGGAAAGCATGCCCGATGAGTGGAATCTCAGTATCGTTTGCCCGATCCACAAAAAGGAGACCCCTTTGACTGCGCCAACTACCGAGGGATCATCACTTACAAGATCTTATCGGTCGTTTTGTGTACTCGCCTGAAGCCGTTTAGAAATAACCTGATAGGTCCTTATCAGTGCGGTTTCAGGCCGGGGAAGTCCACCATCGACCAGATTTTCACACTACGGCAGATCCTAAAAAAGACCCAAGAAATGCAAATCGACACCTACCACCTTTTCGTCGATTTCAAGGCCGCATATGACAGCGTGCATAGGGACGAGCTATACAACGCCATGCCTAGTTTTGACATTCCTGCCAAACTCGTCAGGTTGTGCAGGATGACGATGGAGAATTCTCGATGCTCCATCAAGGTCGGTAACGAACTCACCGAGACCTTCAATGTCAAAAAAGGATTTAGACAAGGCGACGCGCTGTCATGTGATTTCTTTAACATCATCCTGGAGAAGATCGTGTAAGACTCACACGCCAACACTGGAGGCACGATCTTCCAGAAGTCCGTACAGCTGCTAGCATACGCGGATGACATTGACATGATTGGCAGAACACAGCGAGCCGTTCATGAAGCGTTTGCTGGTATTGAAGCGGAGGCGGCCAAAATGGGTTTAGCGGTGAACGAGGGCAAAACGAAGTATATGCTGTCATCAAGCAACGACACACAACATCGACGTCTTGGACAGAGCGTCACAATGGGCAGCTATAACTACGAGGTAATCAAGGATTTCGTCTACCTCGGCTCCGCAGTAAATAGTACGACTATCAGTATCGAGATCAAACGCAGAGTAACTCTTGCCAACCGCTGTTTCTATGGGCTCAAGAGGCAATTGAGTAGTAGAGCCATCTCTCGAAGGACCAAGCTGACCCTATACAAGACCTTGATCATCCCAGTCCTGCTGTACGGCGCGGAATCATGGACAATCTAAAAACCGGATGAGGAAGTCCTTGGTCTCTTCCAGAGAAAAGCTCTGCGTGCGATCTTTGGTCCTGTTTGCCTTGACGGTTTCTGGAGTAGAAGATTCAACCACGAACTGTACGGGCTGTACAGCGACATGAGTCTATTCAGGCGTCTTCGGATCCAACGCCTAAGATGCCTAAGCCATGTAGAGTGTATGGACAACTCAGCTCCGGCCCGAAGAGTCTTCGACTCTGAACCTGTGGGACAACGCAACAGATGACGCCCGCGTTTAAGGTGGCGTACCCAGGTGGAGAAAGACCTCCACTAACTTGGCGTGCGACACTGGAGACAGGTAGCCAGAGACCGTGCTAGTTGGAGAGGCTTGTTGGTTAAGGCCCAGGTCCACCCCTGACTGTAGCGCCTAATAAAGAAGAAGAAGACAAGACAAGACGTTCCAGTTTGACCATTACGATGGCTTCTCAGACTTAAAATAACTGTTGTACGACTGGATCTCAACAACACCGGTAGAAAGAATTAGGGCAGCTAAAATGATTTTTTTAGGCTTCTCAATAACAGAGTAATATGCTCAAAGCTTGCAACAGAGTAATATGCACGATCTGCCAATCTGTGAATAGAGGCACACCGCAGGGTCGTGTACTCTCCCCTCTACTCTGGAACGTAGTGGCCAACAAACTGCGTGTGACACTTGAATGGACTGGGTGTAGGGTCATTGTCTATGCAGATGATAGTCCTCTCTACTAGGAAGTACAAAATCTCTAACTACAGCCCTCCCATACTATGCAGGACCCCCTTAAAGATAAATGACAGTGCTAAATTTTTAGGTCTTATATTAGACACGACGCTAAGTTGGACTTTAAATATCCAAGCGTGTCAAGAAGGCCTCCACGGCTCTTTACTGCTGCAAAACGGCCATTGGGTGCAAATGGGCACTGCAGCCGCGAATGGTTCACTGGCTATTTATGTCAGTAGTCAGACCCATACTGCTGTATTGCGTCGCAATTTGGTGGAACGCATTCGAAAACAACTGGCCAAGTATTTAAACACCAATTGTATATGGGTGCCGGGGCACTGTGACATTCCAGAGAATTGCGAAGCCGACGAACTTGCTGGAACGGGTACAAGCTCTGTGCTTTTTCCGTTCCCTCATGCCTATCGCTACTATAGAACATCTGCTAAAACTAGAAGCATTTGTTCAAATTAATCGCAGAAGGGCAACTGACACAGGATGCCTCTTTGGCGTTATAACAGCGTATTGCGCCATTAGAATTAACGCCTCTACACTACGCCTTCCTTACAATGAATTCTGCGAAGCTCCAGGGACGAGGATGAGAACGAAACCATTGAACACCTGCTTTGTAGCTGCAGTGCTCTCTTATCCCGGAGATTTACACTTCTGGAGGCCCACTACTTCGATAACCTGGCTGATCTGAGCAGCATTTGAACCGCCCATCTCCTTCACTTTATTAAAAGCATTAAATAGTTTGAGGAATAGGCATCCATAGATCCGCGTGGTAACACAATAAGCCGCTGCTGCTGTCCTTCTGCGCAGCAGTCAGCCACTTTAACCTAACCTATCTCGGGACCTAAGTGGGACGTGGCCCACTTATCTTACCTAACCTAAGTCAAGAGTGGACGAAACTGAAGTTCAAATGTGCAATCATTTAGTTTTGAGCTAAGCAATAAATGCTGGAATTACGGCGACGAGAAGGTATGCATACCTTACTTCTAAAAAAGCGATGGCAAAACTACGAAAAAAATACCATATTTCTAGCATAATGCAGCTGTACATCTGTTCCCTATGAGTTCCCTCACATCTCATCTTGAGTGACGCGCATGATCCAGTATTCGAGTGGCAAAGGGCAAGGCACGCACGAGAGATATCCACGCCACTCGATTCCTCGCCATCGACTCTAGCTCATGAGGAGTTATGCACAAGCGCAACAAGGCGAGTTTCTGGACTTGTCAAACAAGCCACCTTGTCCTGGGCTTGTCAAGCTGGTGGAATTGCATTCAAGGCACGCCTCGGAAGTCGTGATGATGGGGGCATTCGTGCCAAGTGACCAAACCAACGAAGGTAGGGCCTTTTCATTCGGAGAAGCAGCTGGCCAACATTGTGTTCCTCGCTTGTAGGGAGAGTGTGGCTTGTAACAACAGGGGTAAGAAGTGCCGAAGGAGTGCCGTAACTAAGGCGGTACGCAGGCACAGGGTGTAGGCCCCAAAATGACCAGCACCAACTTCAATTACACGCATACGATGGCGCAAATACAGAAGCTCGTACCGGGCGCATAAAAGCCTGGGTATGACAGTGGCAAGGAGTAACAGCCAAAAAACAGCATTCCTCTCATAAACACAAGAAACACAGTTTCCATTGCTCATTGAACGTCGAGGAAAAAAGGCAGGTTTGGTACTTTTTTTTAAAAATTTGTTGGCCTCTCTCTTCACACGCAAGAGTCTTTCCCTAGAGTCTTTCTTTCCTTCTACCGTGTTTCTCACTCTATCACGACCAGTAACTCCCACAACTCCAAAGAGGATGGAGAATCTCATCATGGCAGCTTGTTTTCAGCGCTCCATACCCCTCTTTATTGTTTCCCAATCTACAACCAAACAGAATCAAAACTCACATCTGACAAGAAAAATCGTGTGCACAGTCATAACTAACTACTCATGCTCCTCCGAGTCTGTTTATCAGCAGACAATGTCAAGCAAACCTCCACCCAACTCGAAATCAATCAAAAAAACGGATCAAACAAAAGCAACAAAGTTCATTCAACAGTGACGAGAAGAAGGTGTCACACGAGATAAATCATCTAGTTCAGGAGTCACACGCAACCCTTCATTATCTCCACCAAACACATCCAACAACTTCTTTTTTTTTTCTCTTCTCATTCTCACGTTCACGTAATGCTTGCCACCAATTCAAGGCCAATGTCAAGCATTTCGCGATATCATTTTTGGTCAATCAACTTTAAACGAGTCAGAAGAGAACCCTTCCTCTGGTTCGGCATACAGAGGCACATAATGTGCTGGAGACCATATTTAAATTTTTCCAAATAATTCCAAAAAAAGAGACCCACTACGCACCACACACCACACGCCACAATCGCGACATGATTCGCACAAAAAAGAAATGTATTCGCTCACTCGTCAGGTAAGGAAATCAAGAAATCCTACACCATCGCGTCTAGACACATTCCCCGCTCAGTGTGTGTGTAGAGCACAGCTCCAACGAGAAACAACCAACCACCCATTCACTCACACGACTGCACGAGTTGGTGGTTTATGCGAAAAAAGGGGAAAAACAAAACAACTCAACGATCTGACATTCGCGAAAATAAGAAAAAATTAGCAAAAGAAGAAATGGTGGACTAGTGCGTTCTGGCATTTGGGGTGGGGTTTAGTTGCCGAGCGAACTCTTCTTGAATAGATAATTTTTTAATGGATTCCCCAGATACAGGCGGGAGTGGGGGAGGAATTTAAACGTGGTTGAGGTGAGGATTTCTATGAATTAAATATTTCTACCGGCTGTTCAAGGCTTTAACTTAAAGGAGATGTGTATGAAGCAACTGCGACACAATGGCGGAGGAGTAACGCCTTTTTCGAAAAAACGGAAACAGGCGGCATTTGCGATGCAAGTTGCCGGGGAGTTCTTAACGAAGGAGATGACAGTGGCTAGGCGTGTCGTCTGATGATCACCGAGGCACATCGACGAGGCATGGACAGAGAAAAAGAAGCAGAAATCATTGATGGATGTGCGGCGGGAAATATGTTGGCGATGTTAAATGTAGCAGACTGTACAGAGGAATCTGCTGGGGGGAAAATGAACAGGGATCATCGTCAAATGAACAGGGATCATCGTCAAATGATTAAGAAGGGAATCCATAAGCGACTTCCCGACGGAATGTGTTCAAACGTGATGTACTCACCTCAGGTGTCTATTTCCCTGCGTCAGTCAGCAGCACACATTTCACACAAAACAAACACGATCTTCAACCGTCACTGATTAGCACTGTTTCACACGTGCACTGAACACATTTTCTCAATCTATCGCTGAGGCTCTGCACACAAAATTCCGAAATAAAAATCCTCCAAGAGACTGCAGATTTTTCAAAAAAGTTTGAATCTGGATAGATCATGCACACACAAGCGACACCAAATTAACCTCAAAGTTAAGCCAACAAAAACAATTCAAAACATTTCTTTACGCAAATTGTTGTTCTTCACTCGGTTTGATGTTTATTCGAACGAAGGGCGAGGGCAAAACGATCGCATTGACTCATCACTGTTACCGGCATTTTTTCCACATTTTTTTTTGTTCTCTTTATCTTTTTGACTTTCCCCTTGTCTCTGTGGATGTTGGCTATCGCGCCCTTGTTTTTCTTAGTTTTTCGCTTTTTTTGAAAATCGACAAAAGACTAAAGCACTTCTGGACTATTCACTTTCACAGCTTTAACGTGACAAACGAATTGTTTCGCATTGAAAGGAAAACCGAAACCGAAAGGGGAGAAAGAAAAACAAACTTGTTACCGATTCCACAATGTTTTGCGAAAACAACACACGAACAAGAACAAGAACAAAAAAAAAAGTTTCGATAGTCATCAAGAGTTTCAAGAACTGAAATAGATTTGCAAAGTTGCGCGAGTATGTGGACAACAGAATCAATCTAAACGAATACACTTCTCTAGGTTCTTTAGGTACCCAACATACATCCATACACATACATATATATATATATTTCAAAATAAGCTCACTGATGATGGTTTGTCACTGGTGAATTGTAATGAAATGAAATTTCCTGTTTACAACGTGTGCGCAAGAAGCTTTTCTATTTCATTCGTAGTTCACTCATTTTGTTGGTGTAAATATCAAACACAGATGTAACTCATAAAGCATAGAATGGGCTGTAAATATGTACACACAATGAAGCGAGTTCTTCGTAAGACACTTGGAACGAAAAATTTGCGTGCGCGTACTGACCTTGAAAAAGGTCTGTTCTTCTGTTTCGTCTGTTTCGTCAGTTCATTTGTTCGGTTGGGCTTTAAGTTTTCAAATTGTTTTTTTCAATCTATGCTTGTGCTGAATGTATTTGTTCCCTTTTATTTTACATATATAATTTGTGTGTGCGTATTTTTTCATAACATCATCGTTAGTCTGTCACCTATACTTGTGGGAAGCCGGGGAAAAGCTCTGCTCTGGTATTTTTCTGGATGATTTAGTGAAGAATTGTTCGCTTGTGAACGTGGGTTAATTGATTACGCATTCGGTGATCGAGAGAAAGAAATTCAGTTTCAGTGAATCGCTTCAACAACAATCGTGACAAACTCTTCTTAATCCCTTCGAAGTTCCTCCAAAAAAAAAATCCCCCCAAAAAATGTGCAAAACAAACTACCTTCTCGTTTTGATAAAATAAAAAAACACTTCCCAGCCATTCTTTTTTTTTTGCGCATCGCCATATTGTGTAACAAATACTTTCGCCCCAAAATTAGCTCAGAATCTCTCACGCAATACAACCATAAACTTGAACTTGAACTTGAACATAAACACGATCGTTGTGTGCGACGGTTTCTGCACAGAAGAGCCAACCATTCATACAGTGTTCGGTGCCACCGCCTATCGGCGAAACTCATACAGTTGTGTGTGATGTGCCAATTCAGCGGTTCCCTACATTCAGACGCAACCTACCTCAATGACGCGAGAACTTGCGGCGAATGTGCGAAATGACACGAAGCTTGTTCGTGCGAAATTCGGCTCTAGCCGAATGGAACACGAACGCGGCCGAATGGATACGAGCGGAGCCGAAGATGTGCGAAATAGCCAATCGGATGGTTGCAAAAAAAGCTCGTTTTTGTTGGTTTTATTTTTTGCAAAATAGGGGAGCTTTTTGTTGGTTCTTTTTTTGCGGCGAGCGATAGTGTTGTCTCGCACGCACTTGTCGCTCTGCCGGCTGGCGATGGATTGAGTGTTGGGGTTGTTCTCTTCTGGCACATGCGAATCGTGTTTTCGCCAATGGAAGAGTTGTGTTATCGTCGGGAATTCGCTTGTGTTGCGTATGAGCTTGACGATGAGAGAGATGCTCTGGCGAATTTGTTTTCTCTTGAAGGCCATGCTCTTTGCGCGAATCTGTTTGAGTTGAGTTGAATAGTGATTGAGTGGAGGTGGAAGGGTTGCCTTTGGTGTGAACAAAATACAATTCTTAAGATGTGTACTTGAACTCGTCGACGAACTGAGTCAAATTCTTTCCATTTCTGATTCTCTACTTATGACATCACTGTTTTCTTCATGAAACGATGTTTTTTCGGTTTCTGGGAATGTCCTGTGTTTTACATCGAGTGCAGAGTCAGGGGTATCACATCGAAATTGTTTTCTTTTGATTTGTAACACTCATTTTCCATCTCTCCATTATGTGGCGGGATGGACCTGTTGTAGAGTCGCCAAATTTTTTTCGAAGCTCTGCGGGACAAGTTATGAAAATGTGGGCAAATGCCGGGATTTTCAATTTTAACCCGGGACAAATAATTAACCCACTTTTCAACCCTAACGTTACCTGACAGTGTTTAAGGCATTGCCATCTGCGGTCCAGATGTAATGTTAGTGGCAGTCATATATGCCTGTAAGAAGTTTGATAAATACTAACCCATTTAATTAAAGTTAATAAAATTATTTTGAAAATACTTCGGCAATGTCAACACTGTGTTAAACAGAACTGAGTCATCGTGAGTTATTTTTCAAAAGGTAAAGAGGACATTTACACTAAGTTTACCCTGGAGTTAAGGTATCCCGGCGAGGCTGTTGAATTTATGTAAAAAAAACCGGGATGTCCCGGGGAATCCGGGTCGTCTGGCAACGCTAACCTGTTGATACGATTGTTAACCAGGTGCCTCTATTTACCCACGTTAAGTTGGCTCATTTCCTTCTCCACCTGCGTGAGTCATCGCTTTCGTGGACGTCCTCTAATGCGTTGCACCACCTATGGGGAGTCGATGACTCTTCGGGTTGGAGTTGTGTTGTATATTTTTACATCTTAGGCGGCGTTGAAACCGTAGACCCTCGGCAAGACGGAGTCGAACACATCAGATCAAATTTGATATCACTAATCACTCATCAAAAATACGTGCTTCTTGATAACCTTGAGCTTACTTACTCAAACATTCTTCATCCTCCCCTCCTTCCATTTAAAGTATATTTTCGAAGACAAGTAGCTGGTAGCACTGCGGTAAGGCTCAAGTTACTTCGTTCATTCATAGAGCTTCTTGCCGATCATTTCTCGATACTAAACATTTTCAATTTCTTTCCTAAGGAAATAAAACGCTAGGGGGGCTAGGGGGGCTTAGGGGACTCTTCCGTCGAAGAAATAAAAAAAAACGAAAACTTAAATACGGTCTAAGGAGTCTGTCTGAAACAGACTGTTTAGTGTACCGAACATCTATTGTTGACGGGAGTGCGTTAAATTATTAAAATGCTCATTTAATTTGTTTATAATGCACAAGTCTTAGGGCACCTTTCATGCCACATTCGCCGTTATTTTTTTGTCACTTGGTTTAAAATTGCTCATCACAACTACTGATTGTCAGGACCTCTTGGCTTTCAACTTATATGATTATTTAGCACTGCTTTTGAAATTATTCGTACTAGCAACAAATGCATCTGAAAATTATGATAGCCCACCAATTCAATTGTGATTTTGGCTAAGAGTGATCCTGTCAAATCGGACCTTCAAGGGACTGACGAATTTGGTCGTTACAAGCGATATGTCGCTCTAACCGATATCAGTTACCTATGCAAATTAATCTGATAACGGAACGTCAATGACCATATTAGCAAAGCCATTCAACCTCAGTGTGCAATGAGCTGCTCACTTTTCTTCACTAAGCTGATTTCCCTGTTCTCGTCCGGGTTAGAGAGTGTCTGTTAAAGGGGATTGCCTGCTGAGCATACTTGTCCGTAATATGAGCTTTTATTGTATTTTAGATATTATCTTTGTCCTTTAAAAGTGTGGCTACAGTGGCGCGTGGTGAGCTCTTTTGCTCTCTAGCTACCAATCGAAAACTAAACCTGCTTTCTCTCTCTTCAATCGCCATAAGAATTTGATCGTTATAATCTAAATGTCTTTTTAACCAATGTCGTTGTAAGCGATTTTGACTGCGGTTGCTGTATCTCCTTGGAGTTTCATCCTTGTTGCAAAACTGTAGGTGCATTCCATGCTCGGGTGTACCAATTGGCAAGATAAGCAAGTCCTTACATATAAGGCTTACTCTAAAATTTCTTCTGCAACCCGAACAGATTAGTTCCAATATGAGGGAGCGGTGGAAATTCTGTTAAATCTGTAAATTCTGTAAAATTTGTAAACTAATTTTTTTAAAAGTTAATTTAATTTTTTAAAAAGAAAAGGGTGTTAAAGATCTACAAATGCCATGAAGCCATCTTGTTAAGTTTTACTCCTTTAGCCACCAAGGACAACTACTTTAAAACCAATTTCTTATAGGAAGCCGAAGAAATCTTTGTGGAAGATAAAGTCAAATTCCTGAATGCTTGATGCTTGTTGCTGATATTAGTTTATTAAACTTTTGATTCGTGAATTTGTAATACTATAAATGAAAATATTGTTAAGCAATACTATAGCAATGTCAAACATTAATATAACACGGCAACCCTGAACACGTTACTCTTAAGTAAATTCGTTGGTTGAGTGCCTACCCTTGGTTAGTGGGATGCCCGGTTCGAATACCAGCTAAAGCAAAGCTCCCACGAGAGGAGTATCAATGCCGCAGGTTAGGTATTTCATCTTGTGTAGTTCTCCGAGCGTTATATACCCCACTGTAATCCCTAAGCCAATTAAACCATATTTTAAAAATTAAGACAAAATAATAAATTATGATAAATGATAAATGAAACAAAAAAGTTTTACTTGTCTACCATTTTTTTCCCTTTGCTTTATTGCCTATTAAGCATATCGAACAGCATATCGAACAGCATATGTTCAGTAGAGAGTAAAGCAAAGTAGCTGACAGGGGGAGTTATCTGAAGGAGATTGGAGACCTGGAGGAAGAGCAATTACCGAGCTCTAGAAGTTCGGTTTTGTGTCTTCTTCGTTTGGTCCTTCAACACAGACGGGACCAAGTAGAAGGCACGGACGAAATCGAGCTCCCTGTTAACTACTTGTACTGGAGCCTTAGCCTCCAAATGTTGGTTTTGTGGAGCATGTTTTTATTTCTTTTAATCCTTTGACTTTCGATGTGAATTTATTTGAACAAGACGGGGCAATAGTCAAAATAGGTCACCGAGATAGATTCCACATTCGTTCTCTTATTTGGTTGATGGAGTTTGAGTTGGCACCTGCAGCTGCAGTTCGTTTTCGTCCTCTTTGGTTCTGGGTTATGAGCGACGGATCGATCGACCGTGGACCTTATCTCATCTTCATTTATCTCCAGGTCATCCCGATTCACCTGTTCTTCAAAATACCGAGAGGCCTTCTGCGATCAACATCATCTGCTTGAAACACATAACTGGACGAACTTATTCACACAATCTGATGGACGGTGTTTGGCTGATAAATAAATTTGAGTTGGAGTATTCGTGGGATTGAGGCGGAGGCGGCTAAAATGGGTCTAGCGGTGAATGAGGGCAAAGCAAAGTATATGCTGTCATCAAGACACACAACATCGACGTCTTGGACAGAGCGTCACAATGGGCAGCTATAACTTCGAGGTAGTCAAGGACTTCGTCTACCTCGGCTCCGCAGTAAACAGTACAAACAACATCAGTACCGAGATCAAACGCAGAGTAACTCTTGCCAACCGCTGTTTCTATGGGCTCAAGAGGCAATTGAGTAGTAGAGCCATCTCTCGAAGGACCAAGCTGACCCTATACAAGACCTTGATCATCCCAGTCCTGCTGTACGGCGCGGAGGCATGGACAATCTCAAAAGCGGATGAGGAAGTCCTTGGTATTTTCGAGAGAAAAGCTCTGCGTGCGATCTTTGGTCCTGTTTGCGTTGATGGTTATTGGAGAAGAAGGTTCAATCACGAACTGTATGGGCTGTACAGCGACATGAGTCTAGTCAGGCGTCTTCGGATCCAACGCCTAAGGTGGCTAGGCCATGTAGAGTGTATGGACAACTCAGCTCCGGCCCGGAGAGTCTTCGACTCCGAACCCGTGGGACAACGCAACAGAGGACGCCCGCGTTTAAGGTGGCGCACCCAGGTGGAGAAGGACCTCAACCAACGTGGCGTGCGACACTGGAGACAGCTAGCCAGAGACCGTGCTAGCTGGAGAGGCTTGTTGGTTGAGGCCCAGGTCCACCCCGGACTGTAGCGCCAAATGAAGAAGAAGAAGTATTCGTGGGTGGTTCGCGTAGAATTAGATGGGGATTTACAGGCTATTCCAGTCATCGGATATACAGTCAGTCGCAAAAGTGAGCATACGTAATAAAGGTGCCTGCGTTCTGATCAAAAATTTATTTCACACCGAACTCCAATAAAAATGCCTGAATGCAGTTTGTGATGTGCATAAAAAAGAAAACTATATAAGGATATCCCAACAACCATGGGCATAGCAAGTCAAAAACAAAAGACTTGATGAAAATTCGCTTCACAACATTAAGCATACCACATGTAAATCAGGCAGAAAAAATTGCCCTAATCTAGAGATTTCTTGTAGATGCCTTGCTGAATTTAGTGTTCATTAATCAAAAATGGATGGGTTTTGGTCACTTCAACTATCTCAAGAGCAACCTGCGTCAAAAACGTTTGAAAATGAAAAAGCTTAGAAAATGATAAATTCATTGGTTTTTTTTTCGACAAGACTCTATGGCGAACGTTCGCACATAGAAGTGTGAGCTTTTTACTCACTAAAACCACCTGAATTTTTTTAAGAGTGATTAGTTGAAGCATTTAACCAGTAGTTTGCATTTCGTGATTTAGGTACTAATCGTCAGGTTACTCTCCAATGAAAGTTCCGGCTAACACTGTAATGGATTTTCATCATTGGTGATCTAAATTTCGTTACGCTTTAGGCATTTGGCGATTCATATACAGTCGAACCTCCATAAGTCGAATAGTCACGGGAAAAAAATATTTTGTTTGATTTATGGACTGTAAAATATGGGGAAAAATGATGTCTCAGTTCTGAAACATTCATTTAATTATGTTCGACTTAAAGATGTTCGTCTTCCAGAGGTTTGACTGTATTTCCTACACTTTCTAGGATATCCTTATATTTTTTTGTTGCATATACATTACTAATTACCATAGAAAACTACAATTAAGATTTTTTCTTTGGAGTTCCGTTTGAATCTAATTTTTGATGAGAACGCAGGCGTCTTTATTGTGTATCCTCTCTTGGGCCTGACTGTAGGTGATCCAAAGCATGTTGAAACGCCGTCCAGGATGGTATCGGGGCACCTAAAACAAAAAGAAGATGTTAAAAATGTTCACCCGTCAGTGGAACAGAAGTTTTTATGGACTAAGCGTAGTTTTTCTTTCAGGTATCGAGTGGAATATAAATAAAGGATATTTAGGTTAATGTGTTTGCCACATCAGAAGCAGTTCTGGCTCTGGCTCTGTGGCAAATTCGCCGAACTTTTTCACAATACCCCAGAGTGCCTTCGCGGAGGTTGTTCATTGGCTAACTTCAGTCGTTCACGATCGGTTGCGTGACAGCAGCTAACGCGCCGTTTCCCCTTTGAGTACTAACTTAATAAAACACCTGTGGCATATCCTAATAATAATGGATGTTTAATTCAGCAGAATTTTCTGTGGTCACTCGTGCTATCAAAGAAACTGTGTCAAATTGAACGCAGTCACTGAATGATTATGGCTAAGTGCTGCCTCAAGGTGACTATGAACAAATTTGAGGACAAACCAACAACTTCTTATATCAAAAAGAAAAAATAAATCATGTCCTATAAGTTCCTACAAATGTACAGTGAACGCTCGACATAGTGAACCTATTTTTTTTTTTTTTATTTCCTTTGAACATTCTGGTATGGAATAATAAGTCTAAAACTCATTTGTGCCAAATTTACTGTTTGTTCTACACATTCTGTTGTGCGAGAATCTTGCACGTTTATGTTTAGATATGGGACATGTTTTGGGTGCAAATACAAAGTGCGTGATGCTGTAAAAACGTCCTTTTCATTCCTTTCTTTTTGAAGAAGACCCGAAAGACGATTTTGAGGATGAAGATATAATACCTCTCTGTATTCTTCACAACTATTAAGCGTCTAATGCTAATACAGTGGGTACAGAAGCAGTGATTCAGTTTCTGTCTTCAATACAACATGACTAGCACAAACGTTGGCCGAAAATCAGGGTTCTTCAGATATGGAAGAAAAGGAAGAAGAACCAAATGCAGATCAATCGTTTTGCTCAGTGTCCTCTTCAGATGCTAATCATTTAATTTTGGAATGTATTATTTTTGTTTCGTTTTACTTTTTTTACGGATGAGTTTCTTTTTTAAAAATATCGGCTTGTTTTTTAGTAATTGCAAGGAGAAATAGTAATTATATTCTATTTGGACGTAAAAGCACACCTAACCTACAAATTGTGATGAAATTTTCTTCAAAGGGCCACGCTCGTTACAGTGAACATGCCGGGTTTTATTAGTTCGCTATATGGAGCGTCTACTGTATTTGCTGAACATTGCTTTGACTATAATTTTGCCCTCAAGGATAGAGACCTGCTATAGCTTGCGGCTCAGACACTACGGCTTGAGAAGTAAATACAGTGGCCAGCCTTCCCAGGCCCTTCAGTTGTTCATCCTTTGTGTCCAAATATCCTCTAATAATTCACTCTCTCCATTCATATACCACACCTTGTTTTAAGCTTTTATTCTTAAAGACTCAACTACCATCCCATCCCCCATGGCAACACCGATCAAGTCTCCACTCAACTCACAACCGCCTCACTCAACCGAAAATTCGCGAGTGCTCTCTTAAGAATTCCCCCAACTCAAAGCGATCGTGCCAAAGCCTTAAATAAGCAAATTCGCCGCACTTTTTCACAATACCCCAGAGTGCCTTCGCGGAGGTTGTTCATTGGCTAACTTCAGTCGTTCACGATCGGTTGCGTGACAGTCGCGGTTACTTCGCGCGAGTACCGAGCCAGAAGGTGTGTTTTTTTCTCCATTGTTCCCATTATCCTTTGCCGTCAACTCAAGCGGTGACGGGGAGGGCGAGAAAAATATCAACTGTGTACAAACACGACAATGGGATACTTTCCGCCTTAAAGTCGAACGAAAAAAAAAAAATAACGAAACATTACGAATGAAAACCTCAACAATGGATACAAGGTGTCGCCGAGGGAGGAAGAAGTCATGGGAAAATCGAGTTCTCCGAACGGCAAGGACCTGCCTGCACCAGAGAAAATATCATTTCCCAAGGCATTACATAAAGGGGAACATGTGCGCAATTCGCCCCCATGCATCCTGCGTGCATGGCGCACACGAACGTAGCCGAGCAGCCGATCACCGGCACAAAGGAGGTCTGCGCAATTTGATTTATTTATTGGATATCATGGCTGAAGTGTCTCGGTGTGTTGCGATCTGTGTTTTCGTGTGACTTTTCCCTTTCCCTTGTCTCTGATTTCTACTTGTGCCCTTCGAGTGCATTGAACTGTGATTACAGGAGCGATTCTCGGGGAATAAAAGGACGATCAGTGGATTGAATGCGTAGGGTGTAGTGAGAAATGATCGTTGGCCTGACATCGGCAGAAAAGGATTTACAATACATATTCTCTCTAAGCGGATGATGTGATTGTTCGTTGCTCGTCTGCATTCTGCTGGCATCCTGCGGAATAGAAGATGAAATTTTGTGCAACAGGTTTTTCGTTTGGTTTTTCGATCGCACGTCGCCGTCGCCGTCGCCGTCTCCATCGTCAAATGCGTGTGGCTGTGAACCTGTTTCCTGGCATCGTTCTACGATCAATAAATTTTCCCCCAAAAAAGTGTGTTGTGGCCGCCAGGACCAGATACATAAATGTGCGTACAATAGTCCCTCCCGATGGCACACAAATCACAGAGTCTTCGTGGATAATTTATGCTCGGGTTTGTGTTTCGTTTTAGCGTTTTTCTTGTCCGCTGCCACGGGGCAGTGGATAGTCAGTGTGAGAGGGATAGGTCCGAGTGCATTTGTCGGCGGGACGGCTTGCATTAATTAATCGACTAGACCATGCAATTAATGCAGCGAATGCGTTTTGTGTGGGTACCCAGACCCAGGCAGATGTTGCAGCTCATTTGCAGCCGTCATGCGATTTTGAAAAAAAAATCATCTATCTATCTATATATCTTGCATTTCGTTCCGTTTTGTTGGATTTAAGTGAGGTCTGCGACTGTCGTTTGCTTTTTCATTCGTTATCAGTTGAAGTGGAAATTTATCGCCACCGAATTCCTTATCTGGTGTTGGGTACGCCACTCTGAGACAACTCGCAACCGAAACGATTTGAAGTGCAGTAAAAATGTAATTCCATGTTCCAAATTTTTGACTAATCTTGTACATCATCCATGCCATTAAGAGTTTCTTGACTTGTTTTAGTCTAATGCGTCAGTCATTCGAGTTAAATGGAAATGCTTTGTCGATGAACATTTTGTCCTGTTGCTTTAAGATGGCAGATCTGCGGAAATCACTCGAAAATTAGAAAGAAAATAAACACGTACGTACAACTCTTTTAGTAGGCAATCATTGGTTTTATGATTTTTATTTTTTAATTACATTTTATGGATATTTTTATGCGGAATGTATGGAAAATGACATCACACAAATGTCCATAATTTGTCTGGATACTGGCATTGGATGTTCTAAATAAAAACTAAGTGAACAAACACACAGTCCTGTTTCCAGAGATATTCGTTCGACAAAACATCACTTCTTCCAATTTCTCAATTTCAACTCGAAAATAGAGGTTACCACGGATCTTGCCTCACATACCTCATCCCCAGCTTGCCCTCTAAAAACCAGCACCTTAGTCCGCATCTACATGAAATTTCCTTTCCATCCTGGTACCCCACATCCTTGGCTTTGTCCTAATTCCCTAGAAATTTCTTTCACAAGATTGTGTACTCAAGAAATTGACTCCGACGAAAATACGTTTATTTTCAGCAAAAAAATCCGACCCGAATACCATGCCATTTTAATGCATTTATTCGTGTGAAATGTGTCAATTTTTTTGATTTTCTTGGCGGATATTTCTCCCCGAATACAGGGGCCTAGGTGGGGAAAGGATAATCGAACTTAATTCAGTTAAAAAAATCGATCGGAGTCCTGGGAATTTCAGGAAAAGTGGGCTCTTCCTTTTTTCATGACGTCTCTAATTGAATTTAGGAGTTGGTTCAATCGTCTGGCAATGCTCGCGGGGGGATTCATATGGGTTGACAATGGTTCAATGAGGGTGCGTGGAAGTCCGAAAGAACGTGCGACATTCAATGTCGACTAGAGAGCTGTCGGAATGTGGTGTTGCCATGCATGGTGGATGATGTGCTTTTGCAGGTGGGTGCTTTTTAAGGGGGATCTGAAATTTGGTTGTGGACACTGTGGTGTCCAGAAACATATTGCGCTCCGTATGGCAAATTGCTTAGAACAGAATTTTCTGTACTGAGACTCTGAGTTCAACACTCACGTTGAACTACACGAGACACCCATAGGTGAGCATTCGCCGGATGGGGGCCATGTAGCAGATAACCCTCACCCTTGCATCGAGTTGGCTGTTCTAAAACAGTCTCTTTGTAAGGAGACTGAATGGCACATTTGGTTGAGTGCCTGGCGATAGTTAGCGGGGTCGCCGGTTCGAATCCCAGTGAAAGGAAAGTTAATACGCTTTTATCCGGTTTTCAAATCTGGTCCAGTCACTATTTGCGGTTGGGATCAAATTAACGGCACTATCACTGGTGGTCGCCGTGGCGTAGTGGGTAAGTGCGTCGACACCTACGCAGAGGGTGCCAGGTTCGATACCCGAATTTACCACCTATCATAATTCACGGCTCCACCTCTTTCGAGTCACTGACAATGATCAAAGAGTATTCCTGTCTAGAAAAAGCTTTTCAAATTCGCCGTTCGGAGTCGGCATTAAACTGTAGGTCCCTTCCACGGGTGAAAGAACAATAGCACGCACAACACACGTGGTTGCTGTGAAGCTAGGCCAAGGTGCACCTCGGACTGTCGCGCCACCCATATTATTATTATTATTATTATCACAGGAGTGGTCAATCATATGGACCAATATGGTCTACGTGTGCTGGTTAATTCACTAGCAACCCCTCTACCTAACCTAACCTAAGGGCAAAGGCGCCTCGGCCCTTGGCCAGAGCAGCATCTACATGTTTGTCAAAATAAAGATATTGATCTAGCCAGATCCCCAGATACCTCACTACAGTCCTTTGCGCCAGTGGTTCCCCATGTCGTCCAACAAGTGAGACCTTTCGCCAATTCTTTTTCGTATCCGCCGAGGCCTTATACAATGGCGCCCTAAACAGAATGGTTTCCGACTTCTCGAAGTTAATTTTCAACTTCCAGTCATCGCAATTTGTCAAGATTGAGTCGAAGTCACCCTGTGAGAGAGAAGTGATTTTCTCGATCTTTGGACCTGATCTGTACACGAAATTATGTGAGAAATATAACTCAAAATCAGATCGCTCAAGAAAATCTTGAACAGGATCTGCGAATTAATTTTACATCAAAAATACCTGTGGAGAACACGTTGCCATTCTTGACGACGAACCTTCTACCCGTAAGCATGTTACACAGTAGATACAGCAGTGGTTTGCTAATGCCTAGCCGATTGAGCTTGTAACCATACGTCGTCAAACGTCATATACGGATCAGGCTGCATCCATTTTGTGCCGATCACAGTATACCTGCAACCACATTTGAACCGATCATGACCCTGATTTTGCTAATAAGGCCCAATTGTCCGCACATTATCGACTGAAAAAGGTCATGCATTTTATAGAAGACTGTTTTGAAGGATCATCTGTCGGAGTACACACAAACGTACGGAACCCGAGATGGACGAATGGAGTCCACATCGAATGACAATCATTTAGCAATTTTTTTCCCCGAAGTGTACATATGTTCATGCCGCGGCTGTAGTAAATGAATTCATGTACTGAATGATATTGACTGCAATTTATTTTATTGAATTCAAGCCGTTTCGCACAGATTGTGAACAAATGGAAATTATGGTGGACGTGTGATTCTCGAATATTGTTTGATCGAAGAGTGGCCCACCAGAGCAAGTACGAAGGCTGCCATACACGAGATATAGACAATCCGGCAAAAATTCGAAGAAAAATCAGCAAATATTTTTTTTTATATTTTACCATACAAAACACCACATTCTCTTAGAGTATGTCCTCAGTGCTGCGTGACTTAGGACTATCTACCGATTTTGCATCTAATAGATTACATCAATTAAACAATATTAATTAAAGAATAGTGTATTAATGAGTTTTTTAAACTCCAATCGAGATAAGCTAAGATCAATTTCGTTGCAAAGTTCATTAAAAGTTCTTATACACCTTGTAATGGGTTCATTACAACCATAGTTGGTTCTATGCCTGTTATCGTAGAGTAATTTTCTCACCCAAAGAGATCTTTGGGGAGCACATATATTCATGAGAAAAAGTAATTCTGGTGAATTTACACGGCAATTAATAATGTCGCGGATAAACATGGCTGACGCTGCCTTACGCTTGAAACTTAAGGTTTGCAAGCCAATTATTTTACATCCGTCGTCATATTTAGGGAGTTCTTCGAAAGTATATAGCTTACGGACAGCATATCTCGTGAAATTCTTTTGTATTTTTTTCGAATCTAAGCTCATGTGTATTATATGGGGAATCCCAAATTATGAAAGAGTATTCTAAATATGGTCTGATTAACGAGCAAAAGACGAATATCTTTTTTCAATTTCTTTTCAGAAAACCGAACATAGCGTTAGACTTCGCAATCGTATAATCATAATGTAATGAAAAATTTAATTAAGCATCAAAAATTACACCGAAATCTTTAACCTTTAACTTCTCCTAAGCGTGTAAGTCTGTGTTCACTTATGAAATAATCATAGACAATCCGGGATGTAATTCGATGTGCAGTAAAGATATTAGATTTTCGAATATTCAGCTCTAGTCTATTGTCTTTACATCAATCCACTAGAGTATGGATATCGAATTGGAACTTAATGCAATCAGTTAAACTATCTTTAGATGAATACAATTTGAAGTCGTCTGCGAATGTTAAAATTTTACAGTATTTGAAAATTTCATGATCATCATCGTTTATGAACAAAAGAAATAGTAATGGCCCCAAATGGCTACCTTGTGGCACGCCCGATTAAACTTCTATTACCCGAGATGTAGAACTATCGAACTTTACCAATTGCTTCCTGCCCTTTAAGTAATTGGAAAACCACTCTAACATTGAAGAATGGAATCCCAAAGAATTTAACTTGTTTAAAAGCAAAGTACTTTATCGAAGGCTTTCGAGAAATCGGTGTAAAGTACATCAACTTGTAAATGATTTTCTATATTTTCATAAATGTAATTCGAAAATAATGATACGCGTTATGAATGAGTATTACTTACAGCAGGGCCAGCCCGAGACGAATGAGCACCCAGTGCAAAATCTACATTTGGCGCCCTCTTCTTAATTTTTTTTTTCGGATAAATGGTTTCCTGATCACTCAAGAGGTAGACTTGCAATGCGTGTCACATTTTTATCTTCACAGATTAAATTTTCTGTCCCGCTGTTACAGGCTCCTTTCTGCGGTGGTCATATTTTTAGCTGATCTTGCCAAATGTATACGAGTTGGAGGTTACTCAGCGCAAACCTGTCCGAGAGGTTCATTGTTGGAACGTTGCGGACCCATAATAAGGCAACCAGATATACTTAATACTTCAGTTTATTAATATAAATTCAAATTACAAGTTGCTTAAGACGCGTGTTGTATCGATGGCAGCCAACAGGAAAAAGGGACATCCTTCGCTCAGTCATCTGTCATTCCGACTTTTAGCTGAAGTACCTAACACAAGATAATAGTAGTTTAAGTGGCCAACACAAGGTTACAACACTCATATTTATCAACGACCCAGTTAATGGAACTTGGCGAGAATGAGGTTCGTGATGACCAAATGTGGTATTTTCACTGATTTGCAGAGACCTTTCAATTTTTTAGCACGTTTCCAGTCAACTTATAGTAAGTTGAGTGCTGAAAGCTCAATAGATTTGAACTCACGCTCGTTTGAAAATGAAATCGACACATATGCGCCAACGGCATGCTTGAGCAAAGTGTGCGGTTCTGAAAGAGTATTTATCATAACGTTGGCAATGGCATCCACTTTCTCCGAGTCTTCTTCTTCTTTATTTGGCGCTACGGTCCGGGGTGGACCTGGGCAACCAACCAACAAGCCTCTCCAACTAGCGCGGTCTCTGGCTACCTGTCTCCAGTGTCGCACGCCAAGTTGGTTGAGGTCCTTCTCCGCTGGGTGCGCCACCTTAAACGCGGGCGTCCTCTGTTACGTTGTGCCATGGGTTCGGAGTCGAAAACTCTTCTCCGTGTCCGACCGGAGCAGATTGAGGCCATCACGAATGCAGACTCATCCGCTGTCCGTCAAAGGACGATCGAGTGCTCCAAAATAGTTCCGCTGATACTCTGCTTCAACCCCTTTTCGTACGAAATCCTCCTAGATTCCAGAATTCGACTTGAAACAAAAGCCTCACAGCTGTTACTTTGAAGGTTTCGTCATCTCCGCGACCGAGCCATAAACTCGCACCTATTGAGGGATTGAGTAATAAAAACCAAAAATATCAAGTGACAGGATTCTATGAATTCTCCTGAGTGTGCCAAACCCTAACGAATCACACCGACCGTCAACCTGTCCTTGCAGGCTGGTAACGGATACGAGTGCACTCACTCCTTCACAACTGACAGTTTCAAAATCAATCACCCAGAAACCACTTTTTAACGACGTGTCTACCCGTCCAATTGATTGAAAAGGATACTTCAAAATATTGTATCGTAATAATGTCTATACCTACCGTTGCATTCAACTGCACTCAAATCCGTTCGACCGGTGACAAGAAATAGCTCATCTCAGTGCACACCATCTCTGTGGATCTCTGCAACTCTGAATCTCTGGAAGATCTGTCAATGTGTAAATTTGTTCAAATTTTCTAAACAAACAGAACAAAGGATTCCGAATGCTGATCTTTTGATTTTCTATCTTTTCTCTTTCACCTCATCGCAGCTCAGCTCAGCTCCCTCTTCCTCCTCGACGGAGACGGGTCGACTTCTTCATTACAAAATAAACAATAAAATTCCTTTTTAGCATCATTCCAACCTGCTCCTAACCAGTTTTCCAATTAAACCTCCAGACAAAAAAAAAGAATACAATTTTCGGACAACGCCCGAAGAAAAAAAAAAAAAAACACAAAAAATCTAAACGGACGGCGACAAAAAACGCACATATTGTGCGTGTAGCCTCTGCCCTTGCCCCGGTGCCCGGGCCCGAGGTCCGGCATCGCCTAGTAAAGGGCAATCAAAAATTCGAATGGAAGGCGAACAGCAGAAATAGAAAACACACTTGAGATCTCCGCAAAAGAGATGCAACATGCAACGGCAAACTGCGAACGACCGAGATGGGACAGTGGAGACGGAGAGTGGCGAGTGGCAAGAGAGCGAGCGAGTTGTGCCACCGCCACCACCGCCAATTCTCGAGCGACGGCAGCGTGGAGCGAAGGAGAAGAAAGAGGAATAATTGTTAATGCAATAACGCATCAGCATAATGGAATGAAGGGAATCATTAGAAATGCACTGACAAGGAGGAGATCGTAAAAAAAAAAACAGACAGACAGACAAGACACATGGACAGAGCCGGGCCGAGTGCGTGTCCCGTCTCTGTTGCTCGTTTGGCATTTGAAACATCAAACGGCGGACGTTCTAGGTTTTTCTTTTGCCCTTTTCTTCGACTTCTTCTCCGCCACCACCACCACCTCCCTGGCTGTGTGTGCATTTTTTTTTATCTGATTCCTCGACCGTCGTGGAGCGGTGGTGATGACGACGACGTTCGCATCGGAGGAGAGAATTTTATGCGTGGGTTCGTTAACCTAAGAATTTCAGGGTCATATAGAAGTCAAATTGCTCTTTTTTGAGGGAAAATGCGGAAAAGAGACGCGAACGCCGAGAAGGAACGAACGAATGTGTCGAGAAAACTGCATTGCTGTGCACGACTGCGGTGGCGCGGAGAGGGACATGGTTTGGTTTTGGAATCTGTTGCCGTTGTCGTGAGAGAGAGGATCCTCTTGTTTTCGAATTGAATGTTTCAATAAACACTGGTTATGTGTGTGGGTTGGGTGCTGTGCAATGGTTCAATGGCACAGATCGGTGGTGGATGTGTGTTTTTCCAGCTCGGTTTTCGTTTTTCAAATTAGAAATGTAAACAGTTTCCAACGTTCTCTGGTCTCGGGGGTCGTGGATTGCATGTCGAAAATTCGATGACGCATTCGTTGTCTATTGTTGCTCGGGAGGGAGGAATGAATGCAGAAAGGAATGAAAACATTCTTGATGGGCTATAAGTTTTGGTTTTTCGTTTTGTTAATGAACAAATTTTGTGTTTTTGAAACAGGTTCCTTGCAGGTTGGTCGTCTGGAGAGAGTATGCTTGATCCGGTTTGGCGACGGGTTGGATTGAGAATTGAGAATATTTGTGGACATTGAAGGTGTTGCAGAGTTAAGAAATATGCAAAGTTGAGAAATCAGCGAAATACTCAACATCATAATTTTACAAAACAAAAATTGTCGAGATTTCGCGGTGTTTGCATCAGCACTATGAATCTTTCGATTTTTGGAACATTTTGCAACAGAGTTGGCCTTAAAGGCTTGGGTCAGATCTGTGCTTACCTTAGAAGCGGTTTTTCTAGACAGGAGTGTTCATTAAGCATTGTCAGTGAATCAAAAGAGATGGAGCCGTGAATTGTGAAATTAGGGATAGCGCTTGGTACCCTCAACGTACCAATACACTACGCAACAACAAGACTTTAGTTGAAAAATCAAGCGTCGTGTCAAAAATAGCAATCTGTCGGAGAATGGAAAACATTTGAACTTCAGATTTTGATCAATGTGACACGGTGCTACGGATACACATTGTCGCCCTATATAAACAACCGTGTTGTTAGTCAGGAACGGGTAGGCAGGTACCTTCTAAGTATAAGTTTAAAGATGAAACCGTGTCGCACTACTTTATTCACGTGAATTCACGTGAAATCAGAGTTTCAAGAAAATTCTAACAAATTATGTATAATCCTGCATAATACATTTTTTTAAACAGCTTCGCTGTCTCGGCCTTTCTTCTGGAGAAAACTCTAGTGTCGTTCATGTTAGGTCTTTTTCACGTGGTCAAATTTCGTCGCATCAAATACGGCCTTTTATCAGTTTCAAACGGTCAAATTATCAAATTTCTACAGCTATGATTTTCGTTGTTTCCCTCTCAATCCCTCACACTCGTTGTCTCTTACTCACAGATGCGTTACATCAGCATTCATCCGTCCGATATCCAACGCTGAGAACAAGTATACTCAAAAGAGAAGCAAAGAACGAAAACTTACTCGAAAACTGAAACGATTTCTGTTCCCATAGTCCCATGGGACGCGGTCAATTGTCGATGACGTGGTTTCCTTTGAATTTGCAAGAAAAAAAAAGTAACGATGTGTTTTTAAAGGACAAAACAAGATTGAAGTTCAAAAGTTGGACTATTCGAAAATTTTAATTCGGTTAATTACAAAAACAATAATAAAACGAGTAGTAACAATACATTTATCGGAACCTGAAACTAGCATTTTTTATGAAACTTTTTTGAAAGTTTATAAACATTCTGCCAATTGTCCCAAATTCGATATTCTTCCTCTTAGACCAAGAGCCCACAGCATATTTTGGGTATCATGATATAACCATTTTCAATATGAAATGCTCGAGTCGAAAGTCAACTAACTTACTTACTTACTTACTTATCAGGCTGACGACCCATGCAGGGTCCGAGCCTGAGCGATAGCTGCTTTCCCCTCTTGACGGTCCTGGGCACGCTCCTTCCAGTCATCAAGACCAAGCTGTCTTGCATCCACTTTCTCCTTTTCTCCTTCTCGAACCAGGAGGCTCGGATTCGAAGACCCTCTGGAGCATTGTTGTCCATGCGCTCGATATGGCCGAGCCAGTGCAGTCAACGGATCTTTGTCTTCCAGACTAAATCGAAAGTCAACTAATGATGATTATTCGTTCTTCTCTAAAATACTTCATATGACTTGTGATCCTGAACTCCCACTTTGTGGGACTGGCATTTACTCAAGAAGTAAACTTTGTATGGATTATTCCTAGAGAATTTCTCAGATAACAAAACTGCATCATTAGAAAATAAATGATGATGGATAACATTTCGAAGATGAACTAGAACTTTAATTCCACTTCTTTTGCTGTTAAAACAATGTACATTGTTTTTTGAGGCCTTGGATTCGGGGGATGTTCTAGTGAAATTTTGGTTGGGGAAATGGGTATCATGAAGTTAGCTGCATTAAAATCGTGTTTTACAAGATATTTGCGCAGGGTGTAGGCTACACGCAAAACATCTCATCTTCAGCAGACAAAATCGGAGACAAATTGCAAAAAAAATGAATGAGAAGGATTCATCTATAAGTTCAATTTTCGATCCACGATAATGGATACCCCTTTAAACGTGTTAACTACCGAGGGATGAGTCTCCTAAAGATCGCTTATAAGATCATTTCGGCCATTTTGTGCTTGCGCCCGAAATAATTCGCAAAAAATAGGTCGTTATCAATGTAGTTTCAGCCCGGAGGTGTCCGCCATCGATCAAATTTTCGCACCGCGGCGGATCTTGGAAAAAGCCCAAGAGTTGCAGATCAACACCCACCACCTATTCGTCGATTTCAAGACCGCATATGACAGCGGAGCCATACAACGCCATGTCTAATTTTGACATTCCTGCCACACTCGTCAGGTTGTGAAAGATGATGATAGATAATTCTCGTTGCTCCCTCAAGATCGTTAACGAATTCACCGAGACCTTCCATGTCAAAAAAGGACATAGACAAGACGACGTGAGGCTAACCTGTGACTTCTTTAACATCATCCTGGAGAAGATCGTGCAAGACTCATTTAACAACACAAGAGACAAGACTCACACGCCAACACTAGAGGCACGATCTTCCAGAAGTCTTTGGTATTGTTCGCGAATATGGTAAAGAAGATTAATCTAGCAAAGTCTAAGAATGTAAAGCAATACTGCTGCAGCCCGAACCAATGGGACAACGCAATAGAGGCCGTCCACACAACCCATGGCGAGAACAAGTGGTGAAGGACTTCAACCGACTTAGAGTGCAAATTTGGAGATAACTGGTTAAAGCTCCTGCCAGCTGGAGTGGCTTGTCCCAGGTCCAACCAGGACTATACCGGCAGAAGAAGAAGCTTCAATTTTGCGAAAATAAATCAAAGAAGGAGAACATTTACTGTCTTATAATCGTACCATTTTATAAATAAGAAGATTTGCATATTTTTCCAGCTTGTGGTGCTCTAGCTCGGTAGTGGCTGTCTACATTTGGACGCGGCTTGGTAAGAACACACATATGTTAGCCTTTTCGTTAGACCGAGGTGGCAGAGTAGAGCACAGCATTTCCTAAAGTCAAGACGTAGGTAAGCTCACCGAGTCTCACTGCGGTGGTGAAGGGCAGACACCTTTGGTCTCTAAGCTCTTCATATGGAGCGACCTATAGTTGCTTTAACAGATAAGTCGGTGGTCCTATTTGATATTTATGGGCTGGTATTGATCCTAAGTCAATTTTGAGTGCAGAACCTTCATACACGGAATCAGGATAAAGCTCCAAAGCTGAAGACGAAAAAATTGGCCCGATTACCGCTGGGCACAGATAACAATAACTGGAGAACCATCATTGAACTCCTCCGTAAGAAATGCGACAATGAGTGCGTCAATCAGGTGCAGTGCACTAGGCCAACTAAATGTAGACCAGCCCAACATTAAGTCATCATCGCCACCAATTAATCAATTCACTTCACCTAGTCTAAACGTTGATGGTAATCACAATGAATTCCTTCACGTCATGCAGCTAGATGGCCAATTATCTAAATGTTCTCCTTTTACTTTCGGAATCAACCAAAACACCTTCCGAGAAGCCGTCAATCCCATTGTCTCCTCGATGAGGTGGTGTTCTCGAAAAGAAAGACCTTTCCACATGTTAAGTACTCTACCCAGAGAGAACGTGACCCAATGCAATCGGAAATCATAATATGCCGCCGTAAGCACCCACAACACAAGCCAAGCGCTCCTGATCAAGTACTTCTGTGTACACTTTCGTGAAAATGGCTTCTTTGCGTTTCCGCTCCACAAAACCCTTTCGAATGCGACCAAACGCCAACACCATCACGATCGGCCGTTTTTTTTTATTATTTCTGATTTTTTTTTCTTTCTTGATTCTCTCTCAGCGCCGAGAACGAGAACGACGATGGGAGCCAAGCCAACATTAAATCGCATCCACGAACTTCTATCGCGGCGCGTTTTCACAGTACACAGTCCCATCTATGGCGTCGTATCAACGTGTTTTCTTTTTCGCCGCTACATCGCTCGTCAAGTGTTGCTCTTGTGTTTTCTTGTCTTTTCCAGAAGCCTCTGCATCCATTGCCTGCGCCTCACTAGTTAGAGACTTAGCTCCCTGCCCGATTCCCCGGCAGTTTTGTTTTTTTTTTTCTTGGATACAATTTGAATCTAAAAATATAAACGGACTCGACTTCGAGTATATGCAAAGAAAGAGGTGCGGAGAGAGCGAGATCACACGGTGAAGGAGGAGGATGAGGAGGAGGAGGTGGAGGAGAAGGAGGATGAGGAAAGGGAAAAAAAACCCGAAATTCTGGAAACCAAAAATCGTGTTGGTGTAGGGCTAACGCTCCGCGACGCGAATACAATGCACATATGTACACACGCCGCGGACGCCATGGTCTCATGCAGCAACAGCAGCAGCAGCGGCAGCAATAGTGCGGCATGCAAGTCACGCACACTCAACGCGAAGGGGAAACAGCAAAATAGACAAAAAAAAAATAAAAAAAAACTACAAATGTTAGAAAAAAGATACAAAAAAAAGGTGGATGAATACATACGAGTACATGGATATACAAACGAGCGATGTGTTAACCATGAGTTTAAACAAACGCACCTTCGGAGGATGACAGTCGCGCAGGAAATTGACTTTAAATGCGACCATTGCGGGCGGATGAGCGACGTGTGCGTGTATGCGTTTGAGAGACACGTATCCATGTACAGCCTTGCACATAAATTTGTTTTTTTTCCATGTTTGGGGTGGGCAGCGAAAGGAACGCAGAACCAGAGATACAGGATGTGTAAGCGAGTAACCAAGTTGAACCAAGACAGACGTCACATGTGGCAAATGGGGGAGAGAATGAGATAAATTTGCATGAAATGTGACATTTTGACGGACAACAGGAGTCTATTGTGAATGCAACTTTTGACACGATGTGTCATGTTTGACAGTCCTGTCAACTGGAACTTAATTGTGATGTAGGCAGGGTGTTGAATTGCCTGGGGACAAGGTCCTTGAAAAAGAAAGTCGAACATTTCGATTCGAAAAGACTGTTTTGGTTTATAACTAGAACCGTGTTCGAATCGAGAGATCTCTGATGCAGATTGCACTGATCAGGATTTAGTTGCAAGTCAAGATTCACAAAGATTTCTGGTTTTCTCTTCGACAGTTCTCCGCGCATTTGTTGTCGTGAATAGTATAGTGGAACCATTCATATAACATTTTTTCATTCATGTTACTCATTTCGCTCAGAATAAACGCTTTTAGAAATGGGAACTACTGAAGAACATTCCGCATAACAATTTTTGTAGAAGCTGCAGAGATGAGGAACACACAGAATCTATCCAACATCTGCCCTGGGAAGAGCGAGCCCAAGCTAAGAAAATAAAGTACTTCGCTGAGCTGGAGGCTTAAGCTGTTTTGAACTGGAAAACATCCTAAGTCTCATATGCGAATTTGCCTGGGTTTAGGACTATAGGTTGTAAACTATTCCCTAGCAAGGGGACAAGTTGTTCAAAATGCGTCCAGCAGGACCTAAGTGAAGAGGAAGTTGGGACTTCTACCCACGCATCTAACCTACCTAACCTAACCAGTCAAGTCTCTCCAGCTGGCATGAACTTTAGCCAGCTGTCTCCAGTTGCGCACGCCAAGTTGGTTGAGGTCCTTCTCCACCTGCGTGCACCACCGGTTCCGTGGCCATCCTCTATTTCGTTGTCCCACTGGTTCGGAGTCGAAGACTCTTCGGGCTGGAGCCGTGTTGTCCATGCCCTCTACATGGCCTAGCCATCTTAGGCATTGAATCCGTAGCCGCCTGGCTTGGCTCATGTCACTGCAGAGCCCCTTCAGTTCATGGTTGAATCTACTTCTCCAAAAACCATCAACGCAAACAGGACGAAAGATTTAATGGAGAACTTTTCTCGCGAAGAGACCAATGGCTTCTTCATCTGCTTTTGACATTGTCCAGGTTTCTACACCAAAGAGCAGGACAGGGATGATCAACATTTTTCACTTGGTAGAAAAGAGGACGTGGTGTAGTGTGTTAGTGCATTGACCCCTCCTCAGAACAGGTCCGAAGATCGAAGTAATGAATATCTTGTTGCAGCGTGACTTCGATAAAATTCAGCGATTTTGCGACGACTGGAAGTTGGTTATCAACTTCCTGAAGTGTGAAACTACCCTGTTCAGGACCCCGTTGTACACGGCACCGAGGGATACGCTCCAAAACTGGCGCAAGTTCGGCATAGTTGACACGCCGTGAAAAGTGTAGTTAGTGGCATTTGGCTGGATCAATATCTGTATTTTGACAAACATATAGAACTTATATGCTCTGACGAAAGTCACAAAAGCCTTTGCTGCGGCAAGGAGGTTGTTTTTCAGCAGTCAACTTGATACCAGAGTGAAGGAAATCTGCTACATGGCCCCCAATTATGGCGTATGGTTGTCCATTGTGGTTCAACGTGAGTCCTTCCCAGATGGAAAAGATGAGGTTGTTCGAGAGGCAGTGTCTTAGGAGCTGTCTCCGTCTGTATCGCACACCCGAGTCTGAGTACAAGAAGTACTATCCTAACAAGGTCCTGTACAACGAGGCAAACTTGAACAGGATAGATAATTTTATTATTAAGCTGATTAGACGGCACATTGCACGAGCTATGACTTCTTCGGACAGTCTGATCTTTGGGGCTTACTACCCAAACGCTATGTACCATGAAAGAGTGCGCCTCAACGGCCTTATTCCACCTGAAGCATTCCTCTATCTCGATCAAATTGGCCTAATACAGGATACGGATGGCCCGCTGATCTTCCATGTCGTACGCCGAACAGTGGACAGGCGACTCCAAGACGAGCCGGATGTCGCTCGCAGCCACGAGGATCTCCTCCTATTCAGTAGACCGATCTCTACTCGGGACAGGAAAGAGTGTGCCAAAGAACGGCACTTTTGTTGGTGGTTGCACCAGAACCGGTCTCCGCCGGCGTTGGCTCTTCCAAAAGGTGCACCACGGCGGATAGATGAATATGTGCACACATCTGTCTCTTACGGACATATTTAAGGTAATTTTAAGGTTATGTTAGGTTTAGTTAGGCTAAGGTATTATTAAGTTAGTTTTAAGTTATTATTTTTTCATAGGTTAGCTAGGTTAAAACAAGTTTTTCAAGTTTTCTTGGTAGTTCAAATTAATAAAACATTGTATCTAAAGACTAAAAAAACGTTGTTTAAGCCGAAAGGCACAAATAATTATAAATTAGAATAGCTTATAGTACTCGCATTGGGCCAGTAAGTTAGGATTAAATACAATAAGTTATTTAAGATATTTAAGCTAGTTTTGAGTATATTTTGTCTAGCAAGTAATTTTCTTTCATTAAAATAAAAACAAAATTTACATTAAAAAAAAATAGGGCATGGACCCCAACGCAGAGCGTGATGGGTTCGAATCCCCAATTTTTAAGAAATTTTTTATTTTACGGTTCACCTCTTTGCAGTCACTGACAATGCTCAAAGAGGAATGACTATATAGAAAGTGCTTCTTAAGCCTAGCCGTTGCGAGTCGGCATAAAACTGTCCACTCGTGTTGGAACAATAGCTTGAATGGGTGCTGTAGAAGCCAGGCTCAGGTCCAAGTCCGACTGTCGCACCATCTTTATTACATAAGAAATAATAAAAAAAATGGATTATTTTTGCAAGAAGTTTAAGGAAAAACTGAGTCCTGTTTCACAAGCAGAATCGTTCGCCATGGCCAGAATCGGGGTAAGGACTTGATACAAGGTACGGACTATAAGGTGGATGCATAGGGACCTCCCAACGGAATCGCTAGCGAAATGGGTGTGTGTGGCCAGACGTTGTTCTTATGAATCAGAATTCCTCATCTATGGCCAAATATTCTCCTGGGCCATTGCTTCCTTCAGACGGTCCAATTCTTGACTATAAAGGTTCGAATTGAAAGTTTTGCCGTAGGGGATCAGCTCGTAGTAGTTGATTCCTTTTCACATGGCAAGGGCTTCCTGGTCCCTCTTCTTCGCTTGACGTTGTCATGATCCACTTTTCGTCACCAGTCAGTAGTCACAACCTGCTTCAAAAATGGGTCGATGCTGAGCGAAATTCGGTCTATGAGGTCCTTTGGCGTTCACCCATACATTGAGCTTGTACAGGCTTGTTCAAATGGCTCCAGATGGTTTACTGGGTATTACAATATGTTATTATGATTAGTTTGAGTCTCTGGAATTGGAGCATGTTTTTCAAAATTGTTTGACAGTTTCACAAGTTTGTAGACGTAAAACCAGCAATAAAGTATTACAGAGATGCCCGACTTCTACCTCTCTTGCCCCTTAACATTTTTGACAACTGTTTTTTATAACGTGTCCATAAACCAAATTGACCAATCCGAGGAAGGCATTTACGTTAATTCGTGAATAACCGTCAAAAATTATTGAATATCTGTCAAAAAAGTACTGAAATTCGTCGATGGACGAGGGGGGCAATCAGCTGTGAAGTCGGCTATCTCTGTAACACTTAATTTCTGCGTAAAACGAAACACAAAAACAAAACTTCAAAAACAATCGAGATCTGACAAATCAGCTGTCACAGAAAACAATGTGGTACCCATTAAATAATAACACCCTTAATATCTTGCCAAAAATGTTAGAAATGCTAGAAAATTCATTGTATTCAAGCAAAGGCTATAAATTTGACGGATTTGCACCTTCGTCAAGCATTTATTGGACAGATCAGTGACGTAGATAGGGTGTTGCCAGTGGTGCCCAGGCGCAGGGCCTAGACCCAGGAGGGCGTAAAAATGACCAGGTTCAACGTCGATTAGACAAAGAAGCTCGCACCGGGCGCATAAAACCCTGCTTACGGCACTAGACAAGCTTATTTGTAGTTGTGCATCTTCCTTTAAAAGCCACACTCACGATCATCAACTGGGCTTGATCACTTCTCTCCCCGAGAGTAACAGAATGAATTCTACATGCATCCATGAATTCCACGTATAAACATAGATAGCCACGTCATCTCGCAATCCATCACATCAATGCAAACGCAAACGCAGCACAGGATGCAAAGTGAAACACAAAGGCCGGTCTTCTATTCACAATATTCGAACACATACCTTGCTCCCTCCCAGAGGTACCCTAAACAAACTCACTATTCATGCCGTACGATGCAATTTCCATTGCAAGTGCATTCCCCACAGAATACCCTCGAGGTCCCCTTTGAATCCACTCCGATGCACTTGTATCAATTTTTCGTTTCTTTTTCGATTCTCCCTTTTCTTTTCTTTTTTGCCGTTGTCCCCTTTGACTTTCCTCGTGATATGACTTCGACACAGGTAACAAGAAACTGCAACCGAACGACACCACCACCAACAACAACAGCAACAACAACGACAGGCGATTACGTTCCACATTTTTGTTTTGGGTCTCTTCAACTTTCGTTTTCCTCTATTCTCCTCGGGAATTGCTGACGAGAATTGTCGAGAGAATAAAAGACGAAGGCGAAGGAGAAGAAAAAAAAAAAACGTGGCCGAGGTGAAAGGGAAATGTCATCCTTTGTTCGCGTCGCATACGAGTGCTTTGGTCCCCCTCGCCAGAGGTACAACAAGAACACAACAGAAAATCGAATTTCCAATTTAATTGATTACGTATATCAAATCAATCGAAATGCGGTGCTCCCTCTCTTTCGATTGACGATTACTGGTTCTTGGGACGATCTTCCTGGAGTGAGGATGCGTGCTTGTTATGCATGGGATGCAACGATTGACTTGGGTTCTTGGGGAAGGAAAGTCAATGCAACGGCCATTGTACACTTGTGTGGTTTGAGAGGATCGTCACATAAGTTGTTTGAAACATTTAAGGACTCTCTACGGGGTTTGAGGGGTTATAAGGTAGTTTAATGGCGGGATAGTCTACAACTCCGATGCAGTGGCAAACAAAGGGAGCGGCTTAGGCGACTGGAGAAGGACACCAACCAATCTAGTCTGTGAAACTGAAGCTAGAGAAGATAGAGGTCCACCCTAATGACAGGATTTCAGAGATAATCGGAACTAACAGACATCACTGGACTCAACTAAAGTCAAAACGCTTCCCTTCGCACAGCGCCATCTTCAGCAAGCTCAATGCAACCCCAAAAGACGTTACACGCATTTTCCTTTTTTCAAAAACAACCGTCCCTCCCTTGCCCCTCTCCTAATGAAACAACAAAACAACCCATTAAGTCAATTTATTTGCAAAATTATGCACCAGCCAACAGGGAAGTCATTAAATTTATTGCGCATCACCTCGTCCCAGGACATCGCCGCACCGGTTCGTCCCTTCAACGCGCCTCAGATATCGTGGGAACCTACAAACGTCGAACTTTCTTCAACTCTTTGCGCATAATTTGCATATCCTTTTGCTAAAACATCAATTTTTGTTCCTTCATCTCCCCGCAAGGAAACACACTAAATATGCAAATCGATTAAGCCACATGCACATGTCCTTCTGCATTGCTCAACACAACAGCCAAAAACCCCTTTCGCCCTGGGAGCATCCATAAATGAATAACAAACAAACTCTCGACAGAAAGAGAGAGAGAGGGGAAAGAAATACTGCATTCCGGGTGATCTATTGTGATTCGTTCAGGTCATGGTAGGGATACCCCGACGGAGATGTGAAAGGAAAAAAATTAATGCATATCCTTAAGATCGAGTTCCTACGGTGACATAATCAAATCCACTCGTTGCACCACATGAGAACATCTTCGCCGTAATCTGCAGGACAACTTTCGATTTCTGTATGCAAATTAGTGCGGAATTGCATACTAATGAGGATCGGTGTGATGTCCTTTTTAGGGGCACGTAGTCCCTCTCACACAGTCACACACACTGACGCACACATGGACACAAGGCAAAGGATATGCAAATTTAATGTCTTTCACTTATCGGACCGCTGCAGGATGAAATCGCATCTTCTTCCTGCTCAGGTAGGTTCGGGAGAGATATCTTTTTGATTTTGGCGATGTGCATCGTGGGAAAGTTTTTTTTTTCGTAAATTTGCATAATTTTTTTTTCTGGGCCACTTTTCGCAAGGAACTCATCGGAGCTCCTGTTTGCGATGCATTTCCGGGTGCCGAGTGTGACGGGCGACGAAGATGATCGAAAGGATTAAAGGATGTGACGATTCAATTGATCTCGACTTTCTTATGCAAATTTGCGCTAATAACGGGTTGCGAATTTGCATAGTCATGGGAAAGTTTTGCGGAGCTAGTGAATGGGTGTCCTTGGGCTCGGACGACTTGGCAGGGCAGAGAGGAGTGTCAGTTGGTGTTTGGAAAGTAAATTGATGACCCTGGCGGTAGTGGGATACTTTCATTTTGAAGACACTCCAAGGAGTCTGGGAAGTAATTTGGAAGGGGGATTTTTTCTGAAGGGTATTTTTGCGATATGGGAGTTGTGTGTAGTAAGACGAGCTGCATACGATCAAAAGGGATTGTCCTTTGCGATTGCTCCAAGAGAAGTTGGGCGGGCTTCCACAGCCTTGAGGCCGTTCATGAAATGTAGTGTAAGTGCCAGTCGTTAGTCGGGTAATGTGAACAACCGTGATAATAATGATATGAGTGGTGCGACAGTCCGAGTTGGAACCGAGCCTGAGCTCTACAGCAACTACTTAAGTTGTGCGTGCAATTGTCCTTTCACGAGGGCATGGTACCAACAGTGTTATGCCGACTCCAAACGGCGACTATTCTTAGGCAGGGACTGGAAATAGGTGAGCCGTAAAATAATAAGTTTGGGAAATTCGGTGATCGAACCTGGTACTCTCTGCGCAGGCGTCGACTCACCAGCCCAATCCGCCACGACCCCGAGTGCGTCTTAACGCCTTTGTCCCTCCTGACACATCCCTCAAAATGCATTGACGCAAATGCCCTCATACAGGAGCCACAAGGATGTCCTTTTATCTTCCTTTTCGTACGCCGAGAACGTTGTAAATAGCATACAAGATTATATTCTCGGTATTTGTCAAAATTAAGTGACATCACATTTTGAGGAGAGATCTGAAGAAAATGATTATAAATTTAAAATACAGTGCATTCTCGATTATCGCAACTAATAGAAACTGGGTAGTTGCAATAACCGAGTATTTTTTAAAGATTAGTTCGAATCAGAAGACAAAACATTTTTTATTGGATATAATATATTTTTTTCGGTCGCCGTGGCCTAGTGGGTTAGTGTGTCGACTCCTCCGCAGAGGATGCCAGGTTCGATACCCGAATTTACCTCGTTTGATTATTCAGGGCTCTCCCTCTTTTGAGTCACTGACAATTCTCAAATAGTATTCCTGTCTAGAAAAAGCTTCTCAACTTCGCCGTTCGTAGTCGACATTAAACTGTAGGTCCCTTCCACTCGTGAAAGAATAATAGCACACACAACGCGAGTGGTTGCTGAGAAGCTAGGCACAGGTCCGCCTCGGACTGTCGCGCCTCAGATATTATTATTATTATATATATATATTTATTAATTATATTAAACTTCAAAGCAAAAACAAAAACAAGTAAATTAATTGATATTGTACAAAAATAACTGATCCAATATACGTTACGTACATACTTATTTTTTTAAAGAATAAATTATTATTACTACTACAGTCGACTCTCCCTAAGACAAACTCTCTGTAAGTCGAAACTCTCTCTAGCTCGAAATTTTTCAACACATTTTACATACATTTCCCTTGATTTTCTAAACAAAAACCTCTCTCAAAGTCAAACTCTCTCTAACTCGAACAAAATTTGGTATCCCGTGCTAATTCGACTTAGGAAGAGTCCATTGTACTCTTATTACTACTACAATTATTTTGGTTTGAAAAACATTTTTTTCTCTGTTGAAATGTTTTTCTTTCTGTTGAACTTTCTAGCTTGTTCATGTAAGAAGTTTTTCATGTTTCAAAGTTTCGATTTCTCGAAGTTGCTGAAGATTCATAATCTGGTACATATAAGGGCTGAGTTTTCTTCAGCCCATTGAATGGTCTTAATCTTTGTACTAGAAGTCTCGACATCGGTGCCACTTTCCCCGTATAGTTATCAAGTCCAAGCTAGTCACAAGCTGTCGCGAAGAGATCAAGGTTCTTGGTACACAGCTTTCGATCACTCTGGGCTGGGTCATAGGGACATAACCGGCAACGAGGTTGCAGATGAACTTGCCAGGAAAGGGGCCGAATCTGGCCCATCCCTGGCAATCCCATGGCTTTACCCACCTCTATCTAACACCAAGAGGAAAGTGGACATTAAAATCATGAAGTTAGCTAATGAAAGGTGGAGTTCTTTCCCCACATGTGAGACCTCTCGTACGTTATGGACTAGGTTGATAACGCAAATATCAATATTCCCCTCCAATGCAGCAGGAAATTGCTGAGGATGTTGGTCGGAGCTATTTCCGGTCATAACCATCTGACATACCACGAACATAAAATGGGACTTACCCATGACACCATTTGCAGAGGCTGTGGAAGAGATTGAGGGTACATCCTTTGTCACTGCCCCAGTCTCTGCATATTGAGATAAAGAGCGCTGGGAGAATTTTTCTTCCATGACCTCCATGATATATCAGATATCCCACTAAAGTCTCTATGCAGGTTTATAAGGATCTCTGCTTGGCTGGAAGGCTAACAAAAGCCATCAACACCTTGGAGACATGAGTAACCACAGCAACATCTTAACGAGTAGAACTGCAGGAAGGTTTCACCCCACGGGCATCACAATGGGTCCAATAGGACTTCAGTGTGGTGCGGCCCCACTGCGTCAACCCACGAACCTAACCTAACCTAACCTTCTCCCTATAGTTCAACTGATTAATTTTCCTCATTATTATGTATTGTTTTGGTGTGTGACCCAATTATTAATTTCATCATTGGTAATCGATTCGCTTTGCGAAATTTCACGTAAGAAGGTTCTTAAGGATTCATGATGGTACAACTTGTTCGGACGTGTAACTAACAACTGATTTATTGAATTTCATTTTTATTACAATTCGGCTTTTTCTCTTTGCAGAGGTGACTGTCTGAACTTTATTTAGAACGGATGCGTCCCAGACGCTGACATTACAGTTCGTGCAGTCACCTGTGCAGTCACAAAAATTAAATGTACAAATATTAATGTATTCGTTGACGTGTCTGCTGACGTTGCAGGTTTGCAGTTTGGTTTCAGTTTGGTGATCTGCGTTGGTTTGGTCAGGGGGCGACGGGTGTCCAGGCAGGTGTCGTAACTCGCGTTCACTGATAATTTGAGCTCTTAATGTGCTTAAAGCATCCTCATCATCCCAATTGCTACCAGAAGTCATCAACACATTCCAGCATTTTTTTTTTTTTATTGAACTATCGTTCAATCCATCCCATGCTCTAATGCTGGGAGGCAAACTGTATTTCGGAGATTAAATGCTAACTAAAAACGGCAATTGGAGGGCATGGGCCTGTGCATCCAGGGCAAAGTTGTTGACTGCTCTCAACTTGGCGAGATACCAGCAACGATCCCTGTTAAATGCACAGGTGAAGTTGACATACAGCCTCCTCGCGGCGCCCTCTGGATAGCCTTTAAAGCAACCGCTTAGAGGTGAACTAATGTATGCAGCGGTGCCCTTGTCCAGGGGCTTAAACCAGGACCCGGTCCCCCCAGGTTCGGCGGTTGCGCGTGGGGTTAACTTCCCCACCATGTAAAAAAAACCAACAGTTCAGAAACGACGAGAAGTCTCGGATACGGATGACCCTACTGCTGACGACCATGGACAACGATTTTCGGTTCTGCACGTGGAATGTGAAGTCCCTGAACAAACCACGTGCAGCCGATGAACTTGCGAAAGCCCTCGAAGCTTATAAGGCAGATATCACCGCCATTCAGGAGGTGCGGTGGGATGGGCCGGGCAAAAAGAGGATGAAAAACTGCGATATTTATCATACATATATTTACATCAGCCTGATATGCGCCCATTTGCTAGAGTCATCGGGAAGCACAGCCTATATGACAACACGTCCGAGAACGGACTCAGGCTTTTGGACTTCGTAACGGGGCAAAACCTTTTTGTAGCCAGTACGCGATATGGTCGGAGGAAAGCATGCCCAACGAGTGGAACCTCAGTATCGTTTGCCCGATCCACAAGAAAGGAGACCCCTTTGACTGCGCCAATTACCGAGGGAAAAGTCTCCTCAATATTGCGTATATGATCCTCTCTACCGTTTTGTGTGAGCGCCTGAAACCATTCGTCAACAACCTGATAGGTCCTTATCAGTGCGGTTTCAGGCCGGGGAAGTCCACCATCGACCAAATCTTCACATCACCGCAGATCCTGGAAAAAACCCAAGAAATGCAGATCGACACCCCCCACCTTTTCGTCGATTTCAAGGCCGCATATGACAGCGTGCATAGGGACGAGCTATACAACGCCATGCCTAGTTTTGACATTCCTGCCAAACTCGTCAGGTTGTGTAGGATGACGATGGAGAATTCTCGCTGCTTCATCAAGGTCGGTAACGAACTCACCGAGACCTTCAATGTCAAAAAAGGATTTAGACAAGGCGACGCGCTGTCATGTGATTTCTTTAACGTCATCCTGGAGAAGCTCGTGAAAGACTCACACGCCAACACTAGAGGTACGATCTTACAGAAGTCCGTACAACTGTTAGCATACGCGGATGACATTCACGTGATTGGCAGAACACAGCGAGCCGTTCATGAAGCGTTTGCTGGTATTGAAGCGGAGGCGGCCAAAATGGGTTTAGCGGTGAACGAGGGCAAAACGAAGTATATGCTGTCATCGAGAAAGGACGCACAACATCGACGACTTGGCCAAAACGTCAAGATAGGCAGCTTTATCTTCGAGGTAGTGAAGGACTTCGTCTAGTGAACAGTACGAACAACACCAGTAACGAAATTAAACGCAGACTTACTCTTGCCAATCGCTGTTTCTTTGCGCTCAAGAGGCAATTGAGAAGTAGAGTCCTCTCTCGAAGGACCAAGCTAACATTATATAACACCTTGATCATCCCTGTCCTGCTCTATGGTGCGGAAGCATGGACAATCTCAAAAGCGGATGAAGAAGCACTTGGTCTTTTCGAGAGAAAAGTTCTGCGTTCAATCTTTGGTCATGTTTGCGTTGCTGGTTATTGGAAAAGAAGATTCACCCACGAACTTTACGGGCTGTACAGCGGCATGAGCCTAGCCAGGCGTCTACGGATTCCCATGTGGAGCGCATGGACAACACTGCTCCAGTCCGAAGAGTCTTCGACTCCGAACCAGTGGGACAACGCAATAGAGGACGCCCACGGAACCGATAGCGCATCCAGGTGGAGAAGGACTTCAATCAACTTGGTGTGCGCAGTTGGAGACAGCTGGCTAAAGATCGTGCCGGCTGGAGAGGCTTACTGCTTGAGGCCCAGGTCCGCCCCGGACTGTAGCGCCACCAGAAGAAGAAGAAGAAAAACGGCAATTGATTTTTTTTATATAGTTCAGCTTTGTTAAACCAATGGACCAAAACGTAATAAATCTACGAATAAATAAAATTTATTTATTTGCCTTCTATACAATGGATATATTGTACGTAATAAATTTACGTTTTGGTCCATTGCTGGAAGAATAGCTGTGCAATTTGCAGGAAAACAGATTACGAAAATCATACTGTTATCACGTTTTAAGTCGCCATCTTTTGGTAGGCGTTAAACAAAAGCAATAGCGCCCTTGTTGGCATTCCCTTGGATCTTAGAAAGACTCTTACCTAATAGAAGGGAAAAAATTTATGGGTAAGTGACTGCAAACGATAGAACTGTTTTTACCTCAGGGACAAATGTAGAGTGGAACCATTGTTCAAGGAATAATAACGCCATCCATGCATTTTTATTTGCCTTTCATACAAAACCTCAAAGCTCAAATGCAAACAAGAACAAGAGAGAAAAAGGACACATGGAATAAAAGTCGCACTTATCGAGTTTCGGTTTTGAAAAGTTGCAATGGCTGCGTGATATAAATTTAGCTGTTGCGAAAATCGAGAAGTTGCGTAAATCGATATAAAAATTTAGCCTCAAATGTTTGTCGCCGATTCAGCCTTAACGCATTTACCGATTTCAACCAAACTATCACACATCTTTGGCATTGGTCTGAATATGGTCGGTGTGAAGTTTGGTAAACGTATGTTTGTGTTGGGCGTGCGTGAAAAAAAACACATGAATTTCAGTACATTTTGGGGTTTTTTTAACATTAGCCGTGTTTTTTACGTCTGTATATAGACATGTGGCAGGAAAAAGCAATTCGCAGTTTCTTTTTTACATTTAGTGTGTCAAGATATATGAAAATAAGTTTTAAGTTGTTATATGTTCGGATCGCTGTCAAAGTCAGTACAGTGTTTTCAATTCCTTTATTAATGTGATCTGCCAAGCGAAGCAGGCACAATCCGCTAGTCTTATGCCTGAAACACAATAGTGCGTTGCGCCAGCCGACTTCATGTTACGGAGAGAGTGCGATGACGCACTGCATTGAAATAATTACTCAATTTATCAGCTGTTCTCTCTCATCTACGAGATGAAAAACATTGCCACCTTTCTGCATACACTCATTTGAAATGACTTTTGTCGTTAAATTATTTTTAATCAGTTGCTTTCATTTTTCAAATGACTGTTGACACAAAAAACTGAGAGTAGTTTGAAAGAAAACTCTCAATCTGGGAGAAAGTCTCTCTCACAGCGCGACTCTCTGCCAAAAAATATCCAACATGTCCAACTTGCAATGGACTACGTTTTACGTTTTATTACGATCCTCTCATCTCTCTCAATATTCGCTAACGCAGGTCGACGCTGTATTTTGTGCTTGCCCATTGAATTGTGTGCGTTGAAAGCCAACGCCAGCGCAAACGCACACTTCAGGCATTATACCCATATCGCAACGGCGCGTTCAGGCGTTCGGGCTTTGACATTTTCAGTAGGATACAGATAAATTATATGTTTAAGTCGAAATGGGGTGGTCGCGCGTTGAATTTTCACAGACCGTAATATCGTAAGCGCGAGCATAATTTTCTAGGTGGAGCTACTAACCAGTCACTCGGGTTTTTTGACATTTGTGAAACATTTTTTTCTTTAAATTTATTTCTCAATTTGAATTTTTGGCAAGCTTTAAGGAATTTTATTTACAGTAATTTGATTTTTTTTTTGAAAAATATATTTCAAACCATTTGAGTAGGGTAAACGCGCGCTTTCATTTCGATTTCGAAAACTGAGGCTGCCGCTTTCTGACACAACATTCTCGTAAGCTCGATAGAACGCGTAGCAGCGCCTATCAAAGACCGACCGCGCGAATTCAGCCCTTAATATAAAATTCTTAAGCACAGCTTCGTTCACAAGGAGACGTCATTAATTGTCAGATCTTTTCTATACAGCGGATCCGGATTGGATCATGCAGCGAAAGCAGATCAGGCGGCTCAAGCAGTGATTCCCTCAGTGGTAGAAGTGCACTTACAAGTCCATATTGAGATGTCCAACTTCACCGCACATACAACAACGCTCTCCAGAAAAATCCATTAAAGATGACAGAATCCATTTTCCTCCAAGCGTCATCATTCGAAATTGCACACGACAAGCTAGCTCCACCCTATGCAAGCATCAGCGGACACGAACCAACTTTGCAAATCGCCATTTTCAATTGGCAACCCCTCGATCGACAGATTGGCACTATTGGTTCTGCGAAAGTGTGAAGAATTCACATTTTCGCAAGCTATCACATTTCGGCGAATCCCAGCCAACACCACAGGCCAGACAAGCGGACTTTCCAACCCCTCGTGCAAAACATCAGTACATAATCATCACTTAGGGGGATGAGTTGTCGCCTGGCTTTCCCTTACTTCATCTCGCCCCTTCCGACGTCCCACAGTCTTCATTCATTTTTGTTTTTGCACAAGGACTTGTTTTTGCCCTGCTCATCCCCCTGCGAATTCCCAGCCGACACCGTCTGTCATCCAGGTACAGCGGCAAACTAGATCATAATCCACATCTTACACTCTCGCCCAGTATGTAAATAGCTGCGGCGAAAACATCTCACCCTCAGACGTATTTTTTTCGGTTTGGCCTATTTTCCCCACAGTCGACGAGTGAGGTGTAGAACGAGATGGCAGAACGGAAGGAAGGAAGGAAAAAAAATATGCAAGGGACTGGAGTGCTTTTTGCATACGGGGTGCAAAAACAACCCTCCTGCGGGAGGGTGATGGCAGCGTGTGTACCCAGATCGGTTGGGTGTGAAATCAATTCCACTCGATACTTGTTTTGGGTTTTTTTGTTGTGTCTGAAAGCAAGCCTGTGCTTCGGGAGATTGCATGCTTGGCTGGAGGGTTGCTAAAATCAGAGGGGTGTCTTGCCAAAGCCGCACGTATACATAGAGCCAGTGCTGAGTTGGGTCGGAGTTCGCTTATATACTAGATTGAGGTTTTAGTTTTATGCAAATGAGGCTGACGTTGAGAGTACCATGGGAACGATTTTTCCTCTGACAATGCACGAATGTAACGTTTTATTTTTGTTTTTCAAAAATTTTGAATGGGTTTTCTGCCAGGCGAGTGGCGTCCAACAGATGCAAGCTCTGCATTTGAGGGGTATTCGGTGGAGATAAAGAGCGTGTTTGCAGCATGAAAGGTCTGAAGGTCGACGCTAAAGCATTCAAGCAATCAAACTTGTTTGAGTTTTGAAGGATCGTCTGTAAGGGCGGCAAGAAGTCATTAAGGATGAGAAAAAGCGAAAATTGGAAATCACTCAATTAGTTGCTTTACACATACAAGGCTTGCACAACAAGGTTGAAACCAGCTTAACATTATTTAATTAAATTGAAAACAACCAATTGATTCGGGGGTATTCGCATAGTTTTGGGTGAGAGTGACGAGACGATATTAGTTTACTTTTAAGAAGCCTATAAACCTACACATACATTTGTCAGATGAGAAGAATAAAACAAAATATGTTGAATTTGACAAGCTTTCCAGTTAACCTTGTCTTCTGCACACCACGGACTACAGTCAGCCGTCTCGTTGAATACATTTTATCATCAAATAAAAATAACATCCGATCTGATTCACCAAAAAATAAACTACAAATACGCACAAACACAATAAGCAGCAACGCGCCTCGCATGCAACACGCATCATCGTGACCAAAGATTTATCTAAACTCTCTGCTTAATAGGTTGTGGCAAAAACTCATTTCCTCCAAAACTAGAAAGATTCGCAGATACACCATCGTTCCGTCCAGTTAATCATCACGTTTCCACGTAAATCAACCGCCAGCAGTCACTTTTCCACACCGAAGCCCGAGAACAAAAGAAATTCACCAAAAGGAAATGAATTAATTACCGTTGCATCCGAGCCACAAAGCCGACGACTACCTCCAACTTTTGCATACACCCTGTGACCCAATGCACAAAAGCCAGTGCGTGTATTCAAATTTCAAATTCGCCGCGCATGCGGTTTTGCCATAAAAAATAAGAAATTGTGAAAAAGAGAAGAAAGCAAATGAGGAAAACCCGTTAAATAGAAAGAATCGCTGCGTCTTTCACAAAAATTAACGCACATTAGGGCGATGATTTGTGCACGGCGAGCAGCAGAAGCCCGTCAGGCCCCACAAAGCAGTCGACTGAGAATGCGTAATGAAGAAATTGAAGTTGGCCGACACGATAGGCTTCGTGTACTCTTGAATGATTTTTATCAGCTTTGACTTAAGGAGGCACGGTGATGGCAATCTTCTGTCTAGGCAAAGAGAAAATTAGGGGGCTTGTTCGTAAATGGTCTTTACATAGTTGGGCGACTCTGGGTTTCTGTGGGAAACGATAGCTGTGGCTGTGATTTGGCTAATTATGATGTGGTTTGCTGCAGAGAAGTGTTTCTGGGTAGTTTGTGTTTAATTTAACGGTGTTTGCATCGTTTTCGCATGCAAATGGAGGAAGCGCGGATGGAGTGTCTTCAGAAAGTCATCGATGCGTTATGACAATCAAACGCATCTTAACCGGCATCCTTTGCGAAGTCATCCTTTTCCATAGTGGTCACTCGCCGATATCATTCTCTTCTTCGTCTTCTTCGAATGACGCTACACTCCGAGGTGGACCTCCGTCAACAAGTTGGCAAGATTTTAAGCCAGCTGCCTCCAGTTTCCCAAGCCGTACACCAAGTCGCTGCGGAAGAGCTTTAAGATTCGACATTGAAATGTAAAAAGGCAATCAAAAGCGTAGGTTTTTTTACATTGTTTTGTGGAAACAAGTCAACGGCCATAATCAAAATTTAGATGACCTGGGAAAGAGAGTGGTCCCAGTAACCTCGCGGCTCCAACCGACTATATACCTCTCCATAAGGACTTGTGCCTCAAAATACCAATTCTGTTCCCCGACAGGGACAAGAGGCTTTCGAACGCCGTTATCAACGACCACGGGATTTCCCTTTTCACCAACGGATCAAAAATGGACACAGGTACTGGGGCGGCTTCTACTCGGACACTCAAACAGGAATCATTTAGAGTGTCTGATATGTGCAGTGTCTTCCAAGCAGAGTCCCTGGCAATAGAGAAAGCAGCCGAGCACATACAAGCAACGCAACATCAGATGTCACCATCTTTGTTGACAGTCAGGCTGCACTGAAGTCAATAGGATCCTGTACGCGGCTGTTATGCATTGCCGCGACTCACTAACGTCCATCAGTTAACAAAAGGTCAAACTCTGCTGGGTCTCGAACCACAGCTTAATAGCATGGAACGAGAGAGCGGACAAATTGACCAGACAAGTGCCTGAAATGGACATTAGCGAGGCGGCCTCATCACTGCAGCCACCGATCAGTGTCCTAAACCGGACCATTAGCATTGCTATACCAAAAGAAGCCAACTCGGCTTGGCTTTAATCGAAATGACTTTTACAAGACAAGATCAGCGTTGCCAAACAAAGAAGCTTCTGGCGTTGGACCGCAACTCAATCCGTGATGTGTTTGTCGGAATGATCACAGGACTCTGCCCCATTGGAGCAATGTTCCGAAAATGGAATGCAGAGTCCAGCGATCTCTGCCAGAGCTGTGGTGACGATGAAGAGTCCGAAACAATCCAATATCTGCTTTGTCACTTCCCAGCTTCACTGGCCCAAAGATTCTTCACAGAGGCCGCTGATTCAGTGAATGCAGATATATCGGATATTCTAATATTCGTAAAATGCACGAACTGGTTTATGCCATCACGTCACAGGATAGGTTCTAAGGTTCTAGCTCTAAGGCCTCCGAGTGGAAGTGGTTTTCAATCATCACACTGCCCTTCCAAAACCAAACCTAACCTAGACCGTTTTACATTTTTTAGGCAATTTCCAGTATTCGCTGTCGTGCTTAAATTCGAATTCATCAGAGCTTTAAAAGCTCAATGATAATGTACGTAATGATACCCAAGCAATACAGCAGCACGCTATGCTTAGTCCCACGACACAGCGACATAAGGCAATCGATTAGCATATGAACTTGTCAGGAAAGGAGCCCAAGCCGACCAATTCCAAGCAATCCCATGCATCAAACCACCTCTTGCGGAGGTCAATTGGATGGTCATAGACGAAACAAATAAACGCGAGACCACTAGGGTGCGCTGGTCCAAGTTGAAAGGTGCAAGACTGACAAACTCCTTTAATGCGACAAAACTGGCTTCCGATGGTAGTTGGACCACTAACTGGTCGTAATCATCTGAAGTACCGTGATGACGACGACGAAGAAGAAAAGACAACACTCCTCACTACCTTTGTCACTATCCCAGTCTCTACCAGTTGAAACATAGAATACTGGGACAGCATTTCTTCCCAGACCTCTAGAATCTAACAAATAACAATAATATGTGTGGCGTTACAGCCCGTAGAGCGCCAGGGTCTAGCAAATAATAAAAATAATGTTATGGGTTGCATGACGGTTAGCAGTGATAACTTCGCGTTTGCGTGCAGCTCTAATAACTTGTTTAACCTTCTTGCAGACATACACCATGACGTCCATCTGTTAAGGCTCTGTTTCGCGCTTCATAACTTATAAGTAAGCAGCAAAACTAAGCTAATGCTGCACAGCCTAATTGCTATTGAATCTGCAGAGGTTGATATTGTGTTGTCACGCCAGTTGCCGTAAATTTAGCTTACTTAATTGTGGTTGTAGTATTCAACACAATGAAAGTACGTGCTGTAATGCCAATGTTTCTCGATTGAAATAGTTAGGAGTTACAAGTACCTAGGACTCATCTTAGACCAATATTTCAGTTGGAATGATCTTGTTTACTTTTCGAATTCTTCCTTTTTGAACTTTAAAAAATATCTACTTTGGAATATTCCACTCAAGATTACAACTACCTGGTGGGGAGGGACGCACTTATATAAAATCCAACAATAATCAGTTTTGTAAAAATATGTTGTTCGAAAAATATGCTTAATTTCCCGCCGAGCCAGATCCTTGATTTTATTTAATAAGATGAAAATTCTGCCAGTCAGACACTTGTACTTTTAAAAACTTCTGTGAAGCTTTTTTTTTTAATAGATGTGGCTACTTACAGAGTCCAATGAAAATCATAAACTACGTAGCAAAACTAACTCTCTTGTAACCATTCCGTCCTTTCATACACTTGTTACGGAAGTCATGTTGCATAGCCGGCATAGTTAATTTGTAGCATTTTGTCAGATCATCCTTCAACTGCCAAATCGGCCCTATCAGACCTACCTACGACTTAAAAGCACATTTGGTGATGTGTTCGTGTGTTCATATCAGAATCCGATGCGTTGGAGCGCATTTGAGACTTATAACAGTAGTTAAGTTTTTTTTTTGAAAATTATTCAACTCTTCTTCTTCTTCTGGTGGCGCTACAGTCCGGGGCGGACCTGGGTCTCAACCAGTAAGCCTCTCCAGCCGGCACGATCTTTAGCCAGCTGTCTCCAAATGCGCACACCAAGTTGATTGAGGTCCTTCTCCACCTGGGTGCGCCATCGGTTCCGTGGGCGTCCTCTATTGCGTTGTCCCACTGGTTCGGAGTCGAAGACTCTTCGGGCTGGAGCCGTGTTGTCCATGCGCTCTACATTGCCCAGCCATCTTAGGCGTTGAATCCGCAGACGCCTGACTAGGCTCATGCCGCTGTACAGCGCGTACAGTTCGTGGGTGAATCTTGTTTTCCAATAACCAGCAACGCAAACAGAACCAGAGATTGAACGCAGAACTTTTCTCTCGAAAAGACCAAGTGCTTCTTCATCTGAGATTGTCCATGCTTCCGCACCATAGAGCAGGACAGGGATGATCAAGGTGTTATATAATGTTAGCTTGGTCCTTCGAGAGAGGACTCTACTTCTCAATTGCCTCTTGAGCGCAAAGAAACAGCGATTGGCAAGAGTAAGTCTGCGTTTAATTTCGTGACTGGTGTTGTTCGTACTGTTCACTAGACGAAGTCCTTCACTACCTCGAAGATAAAGCTGCCTATCTTGACGTTTTGGCCAAGTCGTCGATGTTGTGCGTCCTTTCTCAATGACAGCATATACTTCGTTTTGCCCTCGTTCACCGCTAAACCCATTTTGGCCGCCTCCGCTTCAATACCAGCAAACGCTTCATGAACGGCTCGCTGTGTTCTGCCAATCACGTGAATGTCATCCGCGTATGCTAACAGTTGTACGGACTTCTGTAAGATCGTACCTCTAGTGTTGGCGTGTGAGTCTTTCACGAGCTTCTCCAGGATGACGTTAAAGAAATCACATGACAGCGCGTCGCCTTGTCTAAATCCTTTTTTGACATTGAAGGTCTCGGTGAGTTCGTTACCGACCTTGATGAAGCAGCGAGAATTCTCCATCGTCATCCTGCACAACCTGACGAGTTTGGCAGGAATGTCAAAACTAGGCATGGCGTTGTATAGCTCGTCCCTATGCACGCTGTCATATGCGGCCTTGAAATGGACGAATAGGTGGTAGGTGTCGATCTGCATTTCTTGGGTCTTTTTTAGGATCTGCCGTAGTGTGAAAATCTGGTCGATGGTGGACTTCCCCGGCCTGAAACCGCACTGATAAGGACCTATCAGGTTATTTATAAACGGCTTCAGGCGAGTACACAAAACGGCAGAGAAGATCTTGTAAGCGATGTTCAGGAGACTTATCCCTCGGTAGTTGGCGCAGTCAAATGGGTCTCCTTTTTGTGGATCGGGCAAACGATACTGAGATTCCACTCATAGGGCATGCTTTCCTCCGACCATATCTTACAGATGAGCTGGTGCATGTACCTTACCAGCTCATCTCCAGCTGCCTTAAACAGTTCCGCAGACATTCCGTCTGCACCAGCAGCTTTATTCGACTTTAGTCTCGATATCGCTATCTTGGCTTCGTCTAGGTCGGGGGGACGGAATTCTCGTCGATCATAGTCAATTGCATTGAGTGGAACATTCTGCCTGACAGCGGTATTGGAGTCTTCCTCGCCGTTTAACAGTCTACAGAAATGATCTTTCCAGATTCTCAGTATCGACTGCGAATCTACTACGAGTTGTCCCTCTGCGTCACGACAGGCTTCTGTCCGAATTTTGTATCCATTGAATAGTTGTTTTACCCGTTGGTAGAACTTTCGGACGTCATTTCTACCGTAACACCTCTCAATGTCCTCTCCTGAGAGCTTTAGGGAAACTCGATCGGCAAAGTTGCTAGCGGTCAATTGCGATTGTAGCTTTCCGACGTCAAACTGTTTTGGTCTTGCTCTACTCGATATCCGTGGTCTTACCTTGGCTACAACAAGGAAATGATCCGAGTCGAAGTTGGCTCCTCGGAATGTACGGACATCGAGAATGCTGGAGGAGTGTCTGACGTCGATCGCAATGTGATCAATCTGGTTGACGGTTGATTGATCAGGAGACCGCCAGGTCCCTTTGTGGAGGTTGTGGTGAGGGAACCGCGTGCTGACTACAAAGAGGTTTCGCCCCGTTACGAAGTACAAAAGCCTGAGTCCGTTCTCGGACGTGTTGTCGTGCAGGCTGTGCTTTCCGATGACTCTAGCAAAGATGTCTTCCTTGTACAGCTTTGCGTTGAAATCTCCTGGAACGATCTTGGTGTCGTAGCTGGGGCATTGATCGTAAGTCCTTTCTGGGAGATCGTGAAAGTCGATTTTGCTGTCGTCATCTTTATCCTCCGTTGGGGCGTGGGCGCATATCAGGCTGATGTTGCCGAATGTAGCCTTGATGCAGATTGTTATGAGGCGCTCGCTTATGTATTTAAAGCTTAAGACTTCTTGCCTAAGTCTGCCTCGAAACAACAAACCCACATCCGAATAAGCGCTGCCTTTGCTCTTTGTAGTAATCGCCGAAGTAAATATCGCAGTTTTTCATCCTCTTTTTGCCCGGCCCATCCCACCGCACCTCCTGCATGGCGGTGATATCTGCCTTATAAGCTTCGAGGACTTCCGCAAGTTCATCGGCTGCACGTGGTCTGTTCAGGGACCTCGCATTCCACGTGCAGAACCGAAAATCGTTGTCCATGGTCGTCAGCAGTAGGGTCATCCGTATCCGAGACTTCTCGTCGTTTCTGAACTGTTGGTTTTTTTTACATGGTGCGGAAGTTAACCCCACGCGCAACCGCCGAACCTGGAGGACCGGGTCCTGATTTATACCCCTGGACAAGGGCACCGCTGCATACATTAGTTCACCTCTAAGCGGTTGCTTTAAGGGCTATCCAGAGGGCGCGTCGAGGAGGCTGTATGTCAACTTGACCTGTGCATTTAACAGAGATTGTTGCGCTATTCAACTCAATTCTCGAAAATATTCGAACCATCAAAACGTTAAATCAATTTTAGTCTAAAGTAAAGTCTTGGATTTTGGATATTGACCACTGTGAAATTGATGTTGCACTTCATTGGCTACTGTATTTTGCAAGTATAATTGTAAGTTTGAGAGTCCTTGCTTCTTCATCTTTTAGACTGTACTGTTCACCCCATCCTGAATTATCCAAATGGTGTGACAATGGGTGGTGTGAGTAAAAACTGAGTGTGAGCGTTTCCTTAGCATTCTGGAGGAAATGCTCCATCTGGTGTGAACAAAAATTTATTTCGTTAAGTTTAACGAATCCTCTTCGTTCACATATTTTAACAGCTGAGTCTTACCTCCGTTTTGGTGTGAATAAAGATGGAATGAATGGTGGAAGTTGAGTGTGCATAGGAGGTGACTTCAAGGGAGAAAAAAAGTGAAAACAATTTAAAGTAATGCAAAAAACTGCTTCGGAAGAGGAATATTTTGACGGATTAAACCTTAGTCCTCAAAAAAAAAACAAAAATGAGATCTGAAATGGACGATGACGATTTCATCAAGTGTTTGCAATTTTATCCGCTGCTGGAAAAAAAAGCCAAACTCCAGACATGAAACATAAAAACAATCTAAGTTGAAAGCCATGGAAGAAGAAATAAAAAAAAATCATGGGATGTTCAAATTAAAACATGTCACAAATAAAGAAAAAAATTGATAACATGAAGGCCCGCGTCAAATCAAAAAAGACGGGCAATCTTCTTACATTAAAATACTAAGACCTATCAAAGATATGGTACCAGCACCGGTTTCTCAGGAATATCGGAAAGGAAATGAGTACTTAACCATTCCATGTTATCAAACTCGAATCTATACACGTTCTTGAAATTGTTGAGTTATAATTCTTTGTTTTTTCGCGTTTGTATGTTTAAAAACATTATTGCACTTCTACCCCACCTTTACCCGACCTTGCACTCACCCTTCAACGCCAAGAACTCTAGTTTTCAAACGTCAACTGAAGGGAGGATACCTACTCTGAGGACATTTTTTATTCACACCAAATTGTGTATTTCCTTTAACGAAAACAGTCGACTCATGTGTTCTTACTCGGAGTGTATTCTCAGTTGTATTCACACCATCCACTAACTCTATTTTTTGCTAAATACGAATGTCGATACCTATTCTCAAATGTCATTCTTATGTTTATAAAAGATGAATTGCTATTTGATATACACTTATTATATGGTGTTGGACAGGGTGTGGGAGTCTCCTCAAAGGTTCTGAATTTCCAACTATCACTTTGACTACCCTCTCACTGTAACGTAGACAACAAGGTAATATTAGGCATAGATATCATCATCTGTTCTGACAGCTGGACAGAGATCAAGTCTCTAAATGCAGTCACATTGTACTCCAAGACGTCCCTCAATCGACGCATATCTCTAGACGAGATGGACAAGTATTTTAGCGTCCAACTTATGTGCGTGCCGGAACACAGTGATATCCCAGAGAATTATGAAGCGGACGAACTCGCTAGATGGGGCACCACTTCAACACTCTTCCAGGACGAAGAATTGCCGTTCATACCTCTCACTACTGCAAAGCATTTACTAAAGCTCGAAACGTATACTCAAACCAGACGTAGATGGTCTACTAGCACTGTATGCCTCATCATAAAACATTTATGGCCTACTAGCGATCTAAACTGCTCACGTCACCTGATCAGAATGAGTAGGACGAATGTTCAAAACTCTCATCGGCGTCGTCACCGGGCACTGTGTCATTGGCATTCACTCCACTCCAGACTTCACCAGACTAGATATCTCCTACAACAATTTCTGCAGAAGTTGAAGGGATGAGGACGATGAAGAAACCTTCCTTGCTATTGCAGTGCCCTCTCATCACGAAGATTCATATGGACACCCTATATTTGTACGACTTGACAGAACTAAGAGATCATGCTAGTTGGAGAGGCTTGTTGGTTGGCATACTTTGACCTAAGTGTGACTACCATTTAAGGTAGACAGCCATTCCAACCTAACCAAACCCCATGTTCTTTCATCTTGGCGGGTGTTGATGAATGAAATTTATAATTTCGGAAAAGATAACGGACAACTCTGGACAACCCTCTTAGGCGAAGAATCCCCTTGAGCCAACAATTGCTCACGACCGTGGATCTTATATTGAAGTTCCATACATTCCCAAGGACCATTCCCTTAGTCGGGCAAAAGAGCGACCGTCGCTGTCCGCCCATGGCAGCTTTCACTGTGCCAGACTTTCACAACAATGTAATGAATCTGCTTGATATTAGGATTTTCCTGAGCGACCGTACACTGCGTCACCTATTTTCTGGAACAGCGTTTGAGAAAACGCAACCTTATTTAGCTAAGCCTACCGTTGATCATTCGTCAAACCCTATGCAGTTAGCCCCAATTAACAGAGGGTGAGATTTGAAATGAGTGCAAAAGTGGGGAAACCCACAACACCCGAAATAAAAATGTTTGAGACCCTCAGAGCTCTTTGGTGATGATCAGCATAATTTCAATTTTTGTGGATTACGCCACTTTTGCACTGATAGCCTCTAATAATCTTCGGACAAATTCCATCCCTCCATTGAGCTTCAATACCAACAAACGATAATGACAGATGACAATTCCACTTTTGACAGAACAAAAAGAATTGCACATTCAGCCTATTTACATCTAGTTATCGGTCTCGCTCAGTCCTTATCCCCACGCGGCCAGATAAAAATTCACAAACAACACAAGCATTCCAACTTTGTCGGCGTGAAAATCTAGCACACACTCTGTGAAATGACTCACAAACTTATAAAAATCCCCCACACCCAGCAATTTGGCCCCATTTACAGTAACAACACCCGGCAAGCACTGTGTTCTCGATTCAGTGTACGAATGGAAAACAACCACAAACTGCGCTGCCACAATTGTATTTTTGGCAAGACACAGCAACTTGAACGCAGCCATCAACCTCCACCATCTCGCCGCCGTCGTCGTCCCACCATTTCAGACTCCCCTTCGGTTCTAATCAATTTGACCCAAAAAACACGCACCAAAACGTCAACAAAACGATTTCGACATCCGACAAATCGCTGATTAAGGGCACTGCAAAAAAAAAAAAAAAAAGCCAACAACAACAGAAACACACAACACTCGCCAGCCACCAACACATTGGCAGTGCGTGCGTCGGTCACATGATCAACCACGTTCCAGAGCGGTCCCGTGAAAGGCTAACGAGAGCCGCTGACCTCGTCGGCTGAATTAAAATTTAAACTGCAACTTGGGCCGCCCTTCGAAATTCACAAACAGAAAGAGACGCCCGTTGGTGCTTCAATCCGAATTAGCGACTTGACAGATCGACTGGGTGACGTTTGGAGTGTCAGCGCGGCGCGGCGTGCGTCTGTATGCAACCCACTTACTTTCACCGCGCCTGTGTGTGTGCATCAATATTGCACAAAAGCAAAACCAACAAAGAGAGGTTAATCTTTATTTTTTTTTTGTCAATTTTTGTGTGCTTTTTGGGTGCTTTACGGTGTTTCGTATCAAGTCGACACGACGTTGGTATTGAGGGAGGCCCTTGTGTCAATGACAACGGCCCTTTTGCGTGGCATTGCGACAAAGTGTGCGTATGATATGGATTTTTGGTTCGAAATGATTTTTGATTTGCCTTGAGTCGTGATGGAGGTCTGTGTGGTTTGCGAGGTGTTAAACTGGTTTTATGTTCGAGGAGCCAGATTAACTGGCTTTGTCCAGTGGGTTCAGGGACGGTAAAAGCTTTATCCATTCGCCATCTACAAACTTATCTTAAACGTGATAAGTTGGATTTGTTAAATCAGGCGAACGCATATGGTCACTGCGCTTGAAAATGTGCTTAACACTTAACCGTCTACCAGTTTTGCTGGAGATGGTGCACGGATTATGACAGAAATTTATGACTTGCGCGTGTTAACTAAAAAATAGATAGAATTGTTCTTAATGATCGAAAGCTCTATTTTCAGGCCTCAGAGGACATAAGCTTAAGTAGCATCTCGTTGAATTTTTGAAATGCATTCAAAAAATCGGCGTGGTCTCAGAGATCGGTGGTAAATAGGAGGTTAACTTTTAACTGATGGGTTTCAACCAGAAAATTAAATGAAATTTTGGTGAAAATCAAACAAAACACTATGGCTCCTATTGTGAGTGTCGACTATCGACTGATAATCCCTCGTTGCCGATTGTCGACTATCGATTCTGAAGTTTGGTATTGCGAATGTCCTTCGCAGTCGATAGTTGTCGACTTGACAGCAGTTTTTTAGCGATTGCAAACTCGTGGTCGCTGCTTGTCGACTAAGAATTTTAGACTGAAAATGGAAGTATATTCCGGCAAATCGTTTGGGTTTTTGTAATGTGAAGCGATTTTATGTCAATGCAAGTAACAAATAAGAAGCAATTGAAGATTTTAGTGGAAAATCCAGACATTTTAAAAGAGACATCGGTGTCTCCTAGAAACAACGAAAAACAACTTAGCTCACGTTTTTTAGTTTGCAGATAACAAAGAACGTTTTGAGAGACGATTTATTTTCTTTTTCTACAGATTGCACTAAGCTAACGCGAAATTCATTGCCGACACTTTTTTGGTAGTAATCTTGAGCACATCACAGAGTTTGAGTATAAAGTTTGATGATATTGGGTAAATATGTGTTGATCTGCATGTATTTCATCAAAGGTTATTTTTCATCGAGAAGGTCTTTGAATGCCTATTTAGACAGATTCAGATAGCTGTAACGAATATATAATTAGTAAATAAACAGAATTATTAATGAACCTACTTACAGTTTGTCAGATATTTCCAAAGGATAGAAGTACCCCTTAGGCGGCTCATTTTACGTGCAATTTCAAGGAAATCACTTGAAATTTCTTCGTCCCACAGTTCACAACACAACTGATGCCATTAAATATTTTGTTTTATTGCTCCACATTATTCAATATTTTATTCATATTTAATAATTATAAATAAATAATTAATCATTGAATTGAATTTGAAAAATGTACAAACAATTAAAAATAAATATTCACAATCTGGACTTTTTCCTTGACAGTAATAGAACTATTTATCGACTGAGTTACACAATACCAAAAGTGATATCAGTCGATAAATTTGTCGACAAGCGATTCGGTCGATAGTCGACACTCGCAATAGGGGCCTATGTGACCCGTGTAAACATAGTAGTGTCACATTTTTACTGACTAAAATCACCCTTCCCTTTTGGTTTTTCTGTACTAAAACTAAGTTTCCTTACCTAGAAGTTTACTTGTAAGGATGTTTTCGCGTGTTGCAGTTAGACCGTAGGTAAAATCACCTGCCATAGCCATCTTTAGGTTGGTTTATTACTATTGCGCCAGTAACGAGCGGTCTCGTACATTGGAGTCGGCGCACTAAACGTCTCATGTCCAAAGTTTGGAGTATGGCATTGTTACAATAACTATGAAGTCTGATTCTTAGCTTTCGAGCGGAGTTTGTTATTTCTTCGTCGACGGTAGGTCACTTTGTATCACAATTCCTAAGATACCAGTATAATTTTATTTTGAAAATACTGAATAAATCCTCTGTTATTTGCTTTGGTGCAACCCCATAGCTGTATGCCGTAAGTCCATATAGGCTTCAGTACTTGCTTGTATAATAGCAGTTTGTTGTACATGCTTAACTTGGAGTGCCTTCAAAGTAACCAGTACATTTCTCTATACTGGTGCTCGATCTCATCTCGTTACTTTTTCACGTGGGCCTTCCACTTGAGTTTCGCATCGAGAGTCGTATCAAGATAGTTTGCTTGATTTGCAAACTGGTAGATTTTCAATATTTTTGTAGGTAAAATTTATATGCGTTGATTTGGTCGCATTGGGAGCAATGCTCCAGCCATTCGTTTATTTTGTTTAAAGCTCGTTGCAGTTTTTCAGTTGTGGACTGAATTGAACTTGCCGATGCCAGGATCGCTGTGTCATCCGCAAATGTAGCCACAAGAATACCCGCAGTTTGAGCTATGTCTCTAGTGTACAGCAGGTACAATGTGGGGCCAAGGACACTCCCATGAGGGACTCCTGCTCGCATCTCTTTAAAATTGGAATATTCAGTTCCGTGTTTCACTCTAAATATCCTTTTATCGAGATAAGATTCTAGTATCTTATACAAGCTTATCGGTAGAAGCTTGCTTAGTTTGCATTTTAGGCCTTCATGCCAGATTTTGTCGAAGGCCTGGGAAACGTCAAGTAGGGCTGTAGTTTCCGTAGTTTGCAAGCAGATCCTTTTCTCCTCTAATGCTCCTTCAATTCCATTCTTTATTCTGTATATCTGGTCAATTGTCGAGTGTTTCGCTCGAAACCAGAACTGATTGTCAGGTATTAGTTGCTTCTCCTAGATAAATTTTTGAATGTGTGTAAATAAGAGTTTTTCAAAAATTTTGGATATTATTGGTAAAAGCGATAGGGTACGACTTTTCGTTGCTTAACGTTTTGCCCGGTTTTGGAACCATAATCACTTCTGCAATCTTCCATGAATCTGGAACATATAAAAGCCTAAAGGAAGCGTTAATTAAGTAGAGAAGTTTTATGAGCGCCTTTTTCGGCAAAGTTCTTCAGGCTTTGTCCGGTTTTTAGATCATAGACAGGAGCCTTGTTTTTGATTTTTGATTGCCTGCCAGAGTTCGTTTAGCGATACTCTTTCTAGAGCTGTCAGATAAAAAAGTTACACTTGGATCATCTTCCAACATTTGTCCATCAAAAGGCTGAAATGTTTAATCCAAATGTGCGGCAAAGAGATCCGCACTGACTCTTCAAGCGAACGAACAACCTCATCTCTTCAGAGAAAAATTTAACTCAATCTTAGAGAACTTGGGTAAACACACCTATGATCAATATGTGGTAGAAGTCAAATCGTCACTATATAGGAACTACTATAGAAAACTTAAACACTTTCTAAATGAGAAATCGTATTTCCTTAATAGTCACGCAGTTGAAGAAATAAATACTATATTTAAAGTGAGAGGTGAACTTGTCCAACTAAACTATGTACCACATCGTCCAGATCTACCAACACTACGTTGCCTGTGCAATATGAAAGAGAGAGAGAAGATATCTTGCCTTTTCTTGGTGTTTGTTAAGAAACTCCTACTATCAATGTTTGGAAAACATATCTTACAAGAGATGAAACAATAAGTATCCTAAATGGAGAAAAAGGATGGGATGCCTTATATAATTACTCAATAGCAGCACTTGGTATAGGCAGCGGATTATAGAAGGAGATTTCTAATACAAAATCTTAAAATTATATTTTGTCAACCTGGTAGACGGGCATATGCCAAATCCATTATGACTTATGTTAATATTTTTATTTTTTATTGTTATAAATCTTCTGAAATAAAAGTCAATTAAAACTAAAAGCTAACTAACCACTGAGCATACAAGATCAGCGACATTCTAGACGAAAAATCAAGTTTTTATTTCTAAATTTTTAAAAATTTATTTTTCATCGAAACTCTCTCTAGCTCGATCAAATTATGGTATCCCATGACAATTCGACTTAGGGAGAGTCCACTGTACATACCTAAGACAGTATTTCAGTATTTCAGTAGATTGGTTTTCAAACGCGTAGCACCCTTGCTCTATGCCCTTTGAATTGTATCGTTTAATGCAAAAATAATGAGATTCGAGGAAGCACTGAAAGAATTATGTCCAAGAAAAACATTTTGTTGTTTGAGCGTGTTGGTATGTACATGATATAAAGAGTATTAAAAGCAATATAGTTTTGGTGTCTCGAAAAGGTCTATAATCATCGGACATTGTACCGAAATTATGGTAGAAAGGGACAAAAAACCGATACCGTGCATAATAAAGGGTGCCCAAAACTGTTGATCCTCACCTTATTGAGATCAGTATGGAAAGATGTGCTGCCAAAGCACCTGCGTACGTTTCGCGAAACGACTTAGAATTGGGCTGATTTCTGCTATAAAAAATAAAAAAAAAAAAACAATAATGTCCGAAAAAAAAATGTTTAAATATTCTAAAATTTCTGCAAAGAACATAGATAAATTAACAGGTGCCAGACCGACGAAAATAGACATTTTTAATTAAATCCATCGTGTTGAAGCGGTGGGGCCGCGCCACATTGAGGTCCTGTTGGACCCATTGTGATGCCCATGGGGTGAAACCTTCCTGTCGTCCTACATTTAGTTGTGAAAAGCTGCCGTCGTGAGTGGTCCTGTGCAGCGCACCGGAGAATTTAGCATATCTTATGGTCAATCATGTCTTCAAGGTCTTGTTATCCTTATAGCCAACCAGAGATCCTTATAAACCAGCAAAGAGACTTTAGTGGGATATCTGATATATCATGAAGGTCATGGAAGAAAAATTCTCCCAGCGCTCTTTATCTCAATATGCAGAGACTGGGGCAGTGACAAAGGATGTACCCTCAATCTCTTCCACAGCCTCTGCAAATGGTGTCACGGGTAAGTCCCTTTTTACGTTTGTCGTATCTCAGATGGTTATGGCCGGTAATAGCTCCGACCAACATATTCAGCAATTTCCTGCTGCATTGGAGGAGAATATTGATATTTGCGTAATCAACCTAGTCCATAACGTACGAGAGGTCTCACATGTGGGGAAAGAACTCCACCTTTCATTAGCTAACTTCATGATTTTAATGTCCACTTTCCTCTTGATGTCAGATAGAGGTGGGTAAAGCCATGGGATTGCCAGGGATGGGCCAGATTCGGCCCCTTTCCTGGCAAGTTCATCTGCTACCTCGTTGTCGGTTATGTCCCTATTACCTGGGACCCAGCACAGAGTGATCGAATGCTGTGTGTCAAGAACCTTGAGCTTTTCGCTACAGCTTGCGACTAGCTGGGACTTGATTTTGTTTAGCCGAAATTTCTTTGATGGTCGCTTGACTGTCAATAAGGAAGGGAAAATCAACTGGCGGTATTTCCAACAAATATATCTGTTTGGCCGCTTCTTTGACCGCAAGGACCTCCGCTTGAAAAACACTGCCAATCAGGTAATTTGATAGAGGAGGGAATGTTTAACACTTCGGAGAAGATGCCCGCGCCTGTGCCTTTTTTCCTCTTTGAATGGATGAGATGGACATGGATGGGAGTCGGCTCATTGATGGATTCATTTGAACTCCCTTGTAGGGAAATGGTTTTGCAAGGGTATTTCGAAGTCAAAGGAGGGGAGAGAGTAGTCACTTTAAACTTATTCTATGTGAAGTCTATCTAGAATACACGCATGACCATTGGGGCTGGAGTTCCAGTTCTTGGATTGCATGATCCTAATGGCAATCTTTGCAGCAGTCAAGTGGAAGAAGATCCAGTAGTACTTCTAAACCCACTGTAGGAGTGGTGAAGATTGCCTCAGAAAACTATCGTAAGTAATAAATTTTACTGATGAAACCAAAAAAACTCAAATTCTATTTTGGTTGCCACTGCAGGTAGCTTATTGGACAAACTATCATTCAATGATTGGAAATATGCTGATGAATTTTATTATTTTTTTTCATTTAAACTCCACTCATGCGTCTTTAAGCCCTTAGCGCACTGTGCCGCTGCACATATAATCGGTCCGGCCTTGCTGATGGTTGCTATGTTTGGCCAATTACAGTTCTTGCGATGTTTTTAAGAATCCTCTTAAGATCGAACTGGCTCCTGTCCAGACTGTACCATATTGCTACGTCGGCATGCTCAAGATATGATGAGTGAGGACTGTGGTGATCAGCGTACTCATCACTCAATTCATAAATACAATTTGGTTATTGGCAAGTATTCGTGTGAGTTAGCCGAAATGTAAAAAAATAGTGGTAAATGATCGCGAACTATTTCTTATTTTCTGAACATGCAGTCGTTGCAGAGGCCTACTGGTTCTATCTAGGTTAAGCTAGGTTTATGTGACTACCACAACTAAAGCAGTTCTGGCCCACTTAGATCCTGATTGGATCCATTGTGATATCACTAATCGGCAGCTTACGTGCCGGTTCCTCTTTGGGTACTGACTAAAACACCTGAAGCTACCTACTGGTATCCTAGTGGCATATCCTGGATGTTGCACTCCTTTGCTGGGTTACAGCGAATTAGTATTTTTGATAAATTTTGCTATGTCCAGAATTTTAATGCCAGACAATTCCAAGGCTATTGAATGAATAGCTGCCTAGCGTGCTTTTCCTCGTCCTTGCTAGTACTGGCCAGGTGCTGAGGTAGTGAAGTGTAGTTTTTTCTTCCTAATCGTCCCTACAGCTCCTACAAAGATCATTGTAGGGGGTTTCCATTCTCCTTGCGTGTGCGCGGAATAGACAATTTCGATCTAAATGATCTAAATGTTCCCCACCTCCGATTTCGAGGGATTTATTTAGCGACACATTTTCCCTTCCACAGTGCAGATAATTTCGCTACAAAATCCATGTGAATTCCATTCCAGTCTAAAGACAAGTTTTCGCAATTCTCTCCAAAGTCAATCCACACATCAAATGGTTGTCGAATTTCCATTTTCAAGTGCAAATCAAACGCACAACCTCTCGACGTGGCCGTGGCGCAATAAATATGTAAATAACTGTCGACATTTCTAGCCGAAAAAAAAACTCAAACAATTGAATTAGACAACTTTTAGAGCTCAATTTCCCTGAATCTGTGTGATAATTGAGTTTGCATTCGAGCCCTACGCCACCTCCACTGCCCCTCCATCTTCCACCGGCACTTCCCCACCGCGCACACATCAACGCACGATCATTATGTTTAAATTAAAATCGTGATGAATCGTTGTGTTTTTTCTTCTCTCACAAAAAAATAAAATATGAACAAAAAAATGTACAAAAATAAGAAAAAAATATTTATCATCCCTCCCGCGTTTCCATTTCCATCGTTTACCGCGCCCCGTGCGCCGCCGCGCCGCCCCTCCTTACATCACCACTCAAAAATGGTTGTGGAAAATATTTCTCAATATTATCGCAACCAATTAATCTTCAAAAAGTTGTGTTATTTTTTTTTCTTTCGTTTTGAGACACGTCAGCGTGTGTATGTGGCTGGCCGAATGCACTCACACACGCTAACGAAATTCGAATTCTTTTCATAATCGCATATACGGCCGTTTGCTGTCTCCCGCTGCCGACAGCGCTGCCAAGGCAAACTTGAAAATCGTATCCAATGGCGCACCACAGAGGCAAGTACAACAACAACAAAAAACACTGTTAAACTGGTTGGAAAATTTTCGGGAAACCTCCCTGCGCCCACCCGCCGTTGATGGCCCCCTTCAAACACATTTCGCCAGTTCCGACGACGGCCATGCGTAAATAAATAAAAAAAAAAAATAGAAAAAAACTTGCACCCATCTAAAGCACACACATATCACACCAGCGCACGCGTGTGCATGTGTGGACCGAGTCGAGGGCCGTGGCCCTACGCGGCGCGGCGCTGCAATAGCGCGCAGAATGGGCTCCACGAGAGTTCATTGACACTTGCAGCGAATTTATCTGTAGACGCGCGGCGAATCTGGTTGTGTGAGTGTGCATGGGGCCGTTGGCAGCGGTGGCGGTGTTGTGCAACACTATCGCCCTTTTTTTCGAAAACACACTCACACTCAAACATCGATACGCACACAGTGCTAAGAGATGTTGCGGTGGCAAGTTTGGCAGCCGCGGTTGTTGCCGGCGAATGGCTTGTGGCAATTGCGGCCGTCGCCGCGCCGCACACACAAGGCGCTGAGAGCCCTTTCCACCTCTGGCACTTTGCCGCACTGATCGCGTCTCTATCCGTCTCGCTTTTGTTTAGTCACGATCGATGTGAATGGGCTTATGAAAGCGGGGAGCTAATGCGGCCGAGCGAGGGGGAGGAGGTATTGACGATAATTTTGCGGCACGAAGTCGTGGTAGTGTTTGCACTTGATGGTTTAAGTGATAGACAGTGTTGCCGTCCACAACGAGTTGGTAGTGGAGTGGAAGTTGGAGTCGGAAAACGAGATTTTATTGAAAAGTCATTCTTAAATTGGAGATGGGGCCAAAGTGGTTGCTCTTTAAACTGAGAAGACTTCATACGGGTCAAGGACATGAGCCCTTGGTCAGTCAAGAAAAATGGGGACCTTACACTCGGCCCTACTTGTCTCACGCCTGTAGGGCCAATAGGATATGACAATCTTGGGGCGCCACTTCCGGAATTGTTGATATAAGGGTGTCTTAGATTAGATCAAAATCATTATAAGTCCGTTATGATCTGAGGTATGCATGGATCTCGACTCCAAGATCATAGATCAAAATGGAACTCGAGATGAAAGCAAACACCAAAGGGTGATCCATTTATTTTGGGTTCAAGAGGCATCTGCATTTTAAACCGCTTTCTATGCAGGTAATATTGTTAGCCCTGATTTACGGCACAGAGTCATGCGCAATTAAACAAAGAATCGGCTCGATTCATTCGAAGCGTTTAAGCTGAGGTTATACCCATGTCAATTGGAGGAAACTCCATAATTGGCCAGTCCAGTTTCTGGTGTTCAAAAGCCAAGATTAGAAGCGATTTTCTCAAAAAAAAATGTTCTAGATATTCCCTTGCCAGTGCATTGCTTCAGGCTTTTGCTTACATAGGATAGCCATTGCATTAGGCTAGGCAGCCCGTCGTGAGTAGGTATTTGTCTCGAAGAATCATCTACTTACATAATTCGACGATACCTGTAAGAAGGGAAAAAACGGCGCTCTACAAAACTGAGTGGACCTTAAAGGGATTCCGCTTGCTGGAAAAAATTTTCTTCGCTGACTCTGAAGTTTAGTCGACATTTCAAAACATCCTTTGTACATCTAGCTTGCGGTAATGTTAGTGTGGCTAGAAGATACACTTAGACCAACTGTATTGGGACTTCTTCTTCTTTATTTGGCGCTACAGTCCCGGGTGGACCTGGGCCTCAACCAACAAGCCTCTCCAACTAGCACGGCCTCTGGCTAGCTGTCTCCAGTGTCGCACGCCAAGTTGGTTGAGGTCCTACTCCATCTGGGTGCGCCACCTTAAACGCGGGCGTCCTCTGTTGCGTTGTCCCACGAGTTCGGAGTCGAAGACTGTATTGGGACTATCTTGATATTAGAGCGATCCGTACTGTAGTCTTCGTTGTGATAGAAACAGACACCTGGGTACAAGCATCAAGGCGCGTTGATGCGGTGATCGTGCTGTAGTCTTTCAAGCTCTTTCCTCTTTCTAGGTATGATGGCTTCGTGTGGTTGCATACCTCGACGCGGTGCGAATGCTTAATAATATAATATTGGTGACGCGACAGTTCGGTGCGAAGGCTTAGTAGTGGTCAACTACTTAGGGGATTATTCGATGGGGAGACCCGAAGCCAAGTTGCAATCATCCCTGTCCCTCTCAGCCCTAAAATTTCTCTCTATCCTCTGTGGGCTGGATAAAAGTGGCATACGACCTGCACCGAGGATCAGTTTTGCTGGGGGCCCACTCAAAAAACTAGCACAGTCGCGAACGGAGTATCAGTTAGTCTTGGCAAATTCCCTAATTAATCCCTGCCTTAACTGTGTAATAAGGATATCTGTACATGCGGACCTTCCCTTTTATACGATACTCGTGAAACCTGTGTGAATAAGCAACAAAAAATAGCCGGTGCTCAGTCACCGGGTAGAACATCTTCCAGGAAAACTTCAGCTCCTGAAGTGCTGACGGTTAAGACGACCTCCAAGACTGCAGCGTGGAGATCACTTCCAAGACCTTGGCAACTCCCAAAGAGAAATCATGCACGGACTCTGTAACACCTGTCCGCTAGCCATAGGCCATAGGACCTTCATATAAAAGGTACAAGGAGGGGCGTTCTAAATTCCGGCTTCAGAACTTTGCTTATAAACATAAGCGCCGCCTAGAAGAGCCCATAAAGTCTGCAGTTTACCCGATCCTTGAGGGAACTAATGTCTTGCGCCGACTACAAAGGACTAGACCCCTTGATCTAGTGCGATAGTCACACCCATGGTTGCGGTGTTAGCAGTAACTTTCATTGAAGAGTAACCTGCCGATCAGTACCTAAATCAATCAGATTAAGCAGGCCAAACCTCAGTTCTCTTATTGGCGTTTGAACAGGGCATTGTGCCATCGGAACTCACGCCTCTAGACTAGGCCTTCCCTATATTGATTTCTGTAGAATGAAATACAAACTACTGGTTAAGTGCTTCACTTAGTTGTAGTCTTAATAAATACGGGGAGGTGGTTTTAGTGAGTAAAAATCTCACACTTCTATGTGCGAACGTTCGCCATAGAGTCTTGTCGAAGATTTCCACCTACCCACGGAAAAAAAATATATAAAATGTACAAAGAGGAGCGTTCTACATTCTGGCTTCTGAAACGCCAAAAAGACATTTCTACAGAGAAGGAACGTTCGTTAGCTTGGGCAACGAGAATAGTGAAGAGCCTCCCAGAGCTGGACACTCCAACCACGCCAGATTACTGGAGGCATCACCATCGGAGTCCAAAAGGCCGCGGTCGAGTGGTGGAAACTCAAATATGGCCGATATGCTCAACAGATCATTCATATTGGTGTTGGGAAATGGAGGCCTGGCATCTGTCGGGCGCGACTCTGGATGATAACAGAGAGATATCAAACTGGTATCATTAACAAGCCAAAGGTTTGACTGGGAGGACTGGAGGCTGGGAGAGGTCTGGAAGGATGCGCGCCTCGAGGTTGTAGCCCCTCGGCTCCCGGTACTATTCTGAAATTCAAAGGCTTTGCAATCCGAATCTTCCTACTCATAATAGTAGACTGGCGAAGCTGTAATTATAAAGGGGAAAGGGCCGCAGTGATAGTCATCAACAAAATAATCAATGGGCCCCTATCCAAGTCTGAGGGTGTCATACACTACGACTTTGGGACGATTACCTTAATAATAATAGTATAATATTGGTGGCGCGACAGTCCAAGGTGGACCTGGGCCTAGCTTCTCAGCAACCACTCGTGTTGTGTCCTATTGTTCTTTCACAAATGGAAGGGACCTACAGTTTTATGCCAACTCCGGACGGCAAAGTTTGAGAAGCTATTTTTTAGACAGGAATACTCTTTGCGCATTGTCAGTGACTCGAAAGAGGTGGAAGCCGTGAGTTGTGAGATTGGGGACTCGAACCCGGCATCCTCTGCGTAAGAGTCGACGCACTTACCCACCACGCCACGGCGACTCACAGGGACGATTACCTTAAAGGTATATAAAGGAGGAGGCAGCCGAAACGGATAAGTCCACGTCCATTTCAGACGCTGCCTTACAAGTCGGAAGCTGAGGGGAAGAGGGATGGTCTGTTAATGAACCGATAGCCTCTGCTTCATTTTCCATCGCGGGGGAAATCCCTGCAAACAATTTGGTAACGATGGAGGTGGGTTCATCGAGTAGTAACCCCCTTCCAGAGTTTCGTTTATTTTTAATTTTTTTTTTTTTAATTTCATTTTTATTTAATTCTCAGGACAACTTATACTAGACAAAAATGACATAAAAATCTATCTTAATATCAAACAATTCATGGACTTAATTCTATCTTACTGACCCTCCGCGGGTACTCTAAAATATTCTAATCTAACGGACTATTTGTCTTTGGCCGTCTAAACTGCTGTTTTTTTTTTTGGTGCTTAGGGCAGACTTTATTGTTTAAGACTTGCTGGCCAAGAAAACTAAGAAAAACTTGGCGCTCTATACATTCTTATTATTACCTAACCTAAATCTAAATCTAAACCCTATTACCTATTAAAAAATACTTAATCCACACGCCCTTGTGCACGTTTTTTTTTTATTTTTTAGAGTTTCGTTTATTTTGAATTCCGCGTTCACTTTAAGACTTGGCGATGCTTGGTTCTGACAAAATCTTAAATTGGCATCATAAATGGTTGGGCCTTAAGTTCGCACATGCCTTTTTTTTCACTTTCCTTTTTCTGACCAACTATCAAGTAACAACGTTGAAAAACTTCTCCAGCACAATCTCTTCCTGGTTTCGAGATTGATATCAACCGTGTTAGTTGAGGATTATGTTTCCCCTCAAATATGACCACGTTTGCCAGATTGGTCACTTGTGGCTAAATTTGGTCCACTCCATTGGTCCATTGGTCATTTTTTCTCTTGATCACATTGTCATTTTCTTTTTGCACGAAATGAAAAAGAAACACAACTTCAATTTGTATGTAACCAAAAGCGTTGATTTAAATAGTGCATTAAAGTGTTCGATTGAATGCACTCATTACACATGCAAAACACCTTCATTTGACAATTTATTGACAGATGACATGTAAACTCAAAATTGTGTGTTTAAATAGAGCCCGAACGTACTTTGCGCTGTTATTGTTCTTGGTTAAAGCAAAACATCTTTGTTATTAATAATTAAAAATATAGTCATCTGATCAGTGTAATAGATTTATTCATAAAGAAAAGGTTATGCGTATGCTTGCAAAATATGAAGGATATCCCTCTGCTTGTATTCAATATCAATCCGTAGTCAACGGTTGTGTTATCTGATTTTCAGTGCAATGGCTGATATTGTGCATGTGAGGGATGCTTAATATTACAAGCCCCGCTTATATACACTTGTTCCTAATTTTAAGCACTTATATCGTTTAGGAAAGAGCAATTTACTGTGGCTCGCGAATAGATTTTTTAGGTACGAAGGTAGAAACTCATGGAGGTGCCTTGTATTAAATGAAGGTATAGTTGCGATATCTCAGTGATCCTGTTAATCAGAAAGATAGTAACAGTAAAATATTGGAGTTATGGCAGGGGAAGCTTAACTTTCCGACAGCTATTGCTTTAATCGATTGTACCCACGTAGGGATACTGAAACCAAAACTCTATGGAGATGAGTACATTAATCGAAAAGGTACATCTGCTCTGAATGTTTAAGTCACGTGTGATGCCAAAGAAATGTTTACTAGTGCTGACGTTAGTTGGCCTGGATTCGTAAATGACATACATACATATATAAATTTATAGAAAAATTCATGTATGTCTAAAATGAATAAATCCAAACAATGTTGTGCTCATTGGTGATAACGGATGTGGGATAGAATGAAAATCCTGAGCTGGCATAGCAAAAAAAAAATAAATAAAAGGAAATTCCAGCCATTCGTCATTCTGACGAGTCTACATTTTACTTAAGTCGAACAGTCCCCAAAGTCAAACACTCCCCAAGCCGAATTTCTCTCTAACTCGAATTTTTTCGCCATATTTTACATCAGAAATGAAGTATTACAGAGATAGCCGACTTCACAGCTGATTGCCCCCTAGTCCATCGACGACTAGGATATCGATCCTGACGGATATTCATGAATTTTTGACGGTTATTCACAAAATAACGTAAATGCCGTCCTCTGATTGGTCAATTTGGTTTATGAACACGTTATAAAAAACAGTTGTAAAAATCTTAAGGGGCACCTCTACCTCAAGAGAGGCAGAAGTCGGGCATCTCATTTCTGTTTTACATACGCTTCCCTTAATTTTCTTTACAAAAACGTCTCTCTAAGACAAATTCCCTCTAACTCGAACAAATCTAGTGAAAATCCAACTTAGGGGGAGTCCACTGTACTCGTAAGTACAAGGTAATTATAATGAAATGCTCATACTTCAACCTTTTACTTAAAGCGTTACATTGTTCGTCTACTTTAAAATGGGGAGCAAATCCGGTTTTATGAATACGGCCCAATATGTTGAAATAAATGTGATGAATTCGTTATTCTCATGTGAGTCGCCGTGGCGTAGTGGGGTGCCAGGTTCGAATCCCCAATTTATCAACTTTCATAATTCACGGCCCCCACCTCTTTCGAGTCACTGGCAATGCTCGAAGGGTATTCCTGTCTAGAAAAAGCTTCTCAACTTTTCCGTTCGGAATCGGTATAAAACTGTAGGTCCCTTCCACTCGTGAACGAATAATAGCACGCACAACACGAGTGCTTGCTGAGAAGCTAGGCCCAAGTCCTCGGACTTTTTATTGGTAATTTTTAGCTGCAGTTAGTTATTTTGTTTTCCAACTTTGGACACACATTTTTTTTTTAAGTAGCAACCGTGGCTGTGGCTACACTCATGTTGCGTATCATCTATCAATAAGGTCCCTCCAAAGGATCATCCATCCCTCCAAAGGATCATCGACATTGGAAGAGATTGTAGGGAATCTGGGCTTCCTTAAGCTTGGTTTTTGGCTAAAGGCATGATCAATTGCTTTCCATCGGATTTCGACATGTTGCCGCCTTGTCCGTGAAGGCTTGATGGAGCAGCGAGACCTCTCCTGGTCTGCGTATCCTGACAAATTTGCCCAATTAAACCTCGATCAGGTGACAACTGTCAATTTGCAATGAGTTGAGTTTCCTTATTTAACGCACCCGTTTTCTGAAAAAATTTAAAGGCAAAATTGTCATCACCGCAAGTAATTTTCCCCGCCCGTATGACCCTCACTTCCACTCCCACATCAAACACCATCGGCAACACTTTCGCATCAACTAACAGCTCGATCAGAGATCAAAAATAGACAACGAATCGGTTTCATTAACGAACCCAGAGCAATGAACTCTCTAGGCCCGTTCATAGGCTTACGGTGGTATGCCTACGAGTGCATATTCGAGTTGTTGTTGCTGTTGGATTTCAATTAGACGCTATTGTCATAATTGTTGTTCCAACTGACATCGGCCGTCAGTGCTATTTGAAGATTGCCAACTTCACTACCGTCCCACGGCATCGCACGGCGGCGGTGGGAGGTGGGTGAAGGTAGGGAGAGTGGCAATTGTGCCCCAAATTGCTGGACAAGCGAGCGCGGTCAACGGCGCAGCGGCGTCCGCAGCAGCAACACTGCGCAGCGAACAGCAGCAGCAGCATCAAACTGACGGCTCATCTGTCTTATGGAGTGCGAGTCTTATGGCCTCTCGATGGATGGCGGAGATTTCTCCACCGTTATGTTTGTTCTGCATTTATTATTGTTATTACAACCATTTTGGCTTTTCACGAATTTTATGCGCGCATAATTTGTTAACGAGCAGGAGCGTTGATTCAGCGGGGACTGCGGGCGGCGGTGCGCGGCTCGCGGTCTTTCTGTGAATTAATCCAGGGGAAAGCGGATTTTCACATTTTTTTTTTTGGTCCGTCTTAATGACTGAAAATTAGTTTCTCTCCCAGAGTGACTGAACGTGCAAGCGACGAAGTGAACGTGTAGATTATGGCATATCTCGGGACTGAGGATGCAGTTTTTTGTGGTTTTGTAAGTGAGAAGACCGTTAAGTTCAATTGTTCCGCAATATGTTTTGTTTCTTCGTACTTCGTCTAATGACGACTGCTGGATTGATGGGATTGATGAGGGTTAGCGGTAGAGATTTGCTGATCAAGTGGTTATGAGCAAAGGAGGATAGTTGGGGGCTTTTTGTTTGAAAGAAGTATTTAACGGTGATGCTTGAGACTTTGGTTTTGGTATCAAATGGCTTGTCAGTGTCAATATTTCAAATTCGTATTATGTTTATTTGGGGCTTTCATCCATTCTTTGCGACGATCCTCCTTTAAATCAAGCGAACGTTGGCGGCGTATTGGTGTCAGATCAGCGGTAGAATTTGAATACAAATGGAGCATGGACAGGATTAGATAGTAAGTAATCTAAATAGCAGAGATTCACACACTGAGCTTATGAACAGCAGTTTTCCGAATGAGGCTGTCATCTGAGCTAAAGCCTTCTTGGAGTTACACAGGAAGGGAAGATAGAAGGGTTTTAATGGAGGATATTATCATACTTGCTAAAATGTATATTATTAATAATTAAATTGAATTAAACGTTTGGGTAAAATGTAAATACTACTTAAAATAACACTACCTTACCATTATATTTAGAAGTTAATGAGTAAATAACTTAACGAAGTAGAATTCTATAAAAAGGAACTGTCAAGAGATGACTTTAGGCCCGATTATTAATATTTAGGGATTCTGGTTTGTGATTACTCTATTAAGCTATTTTATAAAGTGGTAAAAGACGACTTTTAATTCTTTAAAAACAATTTAATTTTCGACTAAATTACATGGTCCTTCGAGCCGGATCCATCACTTCTCCAAATTACTCATCAACGACGCACATCTGAAAACACTGCATGGAGGTGTGCAACAAACAACAATGTATTTGTGTATCAATGTATTGGATATTAAGATTGAAGAACACAGTGTTATCGACATCGAGCGAAACCTTCACACCAGCTCATGAGAGCTTTGCCGTCACCGAGAGTGTGTATATCACTACCCTTCTTCAATACTTGTCTCGACTATGCCGGACTGTAAGACCTGTAGACATGGAAGGAACTAAATGCCAAACCATGCAAGGGTTACTTGTCACTGTGACCTCACCACGCAAGCATTCATTGCCGCTCTGAGAAGGTTCACGCCAAGAAGAGGTTTATGCGCGCATATTTTCAGCCACAACGGAATCAACTTTTTTGGAGCGAACCACGAATCAAAGAAGCTAATGGACGCAGCCAAGTTTGATTGAAAGGAATTAGCCGATACAGGGGCCCGGAAGGCATTCATTGGCACTTTATTCCTTTAGATTCTCCACATTTCTGTGGACTCTGGGAAGCGGGAGTAAAATCCGTCAAGGATAACCGGATCGGAGGCGTACACCTTTGAAGAGTTGACGACACTGCTTCGTTCCCATTAACTGATAGTCTACATGACTTCACAGCACTCACCCCCGGCCATTTTCTCGTTGGCAGAGCTTTGAATGCAGTTCCCATTACTGTGAAACCGTCCAACGGCTTTTTTAAGCGAATCTTTAAACTCCCGACGACAACCCTTTTATACGCCATCTACGTCGAATCTGGTCTTCCAGAAATCTACCTAAGAAATTTGAAAGCAAATGCGAACAAGTTTAGTTTAGTTAGTTAATTAGACTATTTTATTTCAAAAAAAGTGATTGCTTACACTTTTCTTTATTATAACAGTCTATATGGTTTGGCCTAGAGGCCGTCTATCAGATTGACATTAAAAGGAAAAAATACATTACATACTTATATAAACCAGAAAATATATGCTGTTTGTTTCATTATATAATGCTCCAATTACTGAAAAACGTTCATCAATTATGCAGTGCCTGTAGCGCAATGCGTTGACTGTGTAAGTCCCAGATATTTATTGCTTCCTCCAACTCAAGTGTCAGAGCACCGAAAAAATGAATGCGCAACTCCTTAAGTATAGGGCATTTCGCGATGAAGTGCAACGCATCCTCACGTTCTCTAAGATTGCATAGGTCGCATAAGATTGGAAGCTCCTGGTGTTGCGGTATGAAATTTGGCTTACAAAGTTCGCCTCTTATTTTAAAAATCAGAATTAGTTTTTCTACTGAGTAGCTATTCCAGAAATAAATCCTTTCTTGTAGATTGTGGTTCATTTTGCTGTAGTAGGCTCTGTATTGGGATGACTGGGCTTCATTTACAAATTTGTCAAAAATTCTGTGGCCAGTTTTCTTAAGTAAGGTGTTGATTTTTTGTTTTAAAAATTTCTGTTGTTCGCTTGGTGTAAAATTTAAGATATAACCGCATTCTGATCCTAGTGATTCCCATTCTTGGACACACTTCACCTTATATCTATGCATTTGCGCAAGTACCAACCTCGGAATTTTTTCCTGCCTCATCGCATTGACTTTATAAATATAACCGAAATGTATTTTGAGAGTATTCAGGAACAGGAGTGTAACGCCAGTCTCTAAATGCAACATGTAATTAGGTGAATTGCTAGGAAGCTTAAAAATCCGCTTAAGAAAATATCTGAGGAACTTTTCCACAGTTTCGAAAGGGCTGTAACCCCAAACTTGTGCTGCATACAATAGGATATAAGAGGCTGTGGCACGGAATATTTTAACTTTTGACTCATGCGAAACATTTTTATTCTGTATACAGTTTCCCCAAACCGCACAGATCGCACGCTTAGCTTCAGCAAGTTTGACTTTAAGATGCTTGTTCATATTTAGGTTTGACCTAATTAAAACACCAAGATACTTGTACTGCTTAACTATCTCAATCCGTTGGCCTTGAAATCTCCATTTTTCTCCTCGAGCGTACCTTCCTCCTCCATGCGAAACTATATAATATGCGAACTATATCATTAATGTTATGCGCAGGTTGAACAACAGTCTTCAGAGGAGGCTTCTTAAGGCCGCGCTTCAGTACAACCAATCACCCTTGAAAGAATGGAATGAGCTCGCATAACATTGACCTGGGTCTCACAGAGGCTAATGTCAATGAATGGCAAGATAAACTTTATGAATGCATAAAGAAACGCGATGATAATATGTATAATGATTGCATAAACAAAGCCAAATCTTCTTCGAGGCTTGTCTGTAAAATGTTGAACCACACTCTAGGGTCTAATCACAACTTTAAATCAGAATGTTCAGCCAATTAAATAAGCGTATTATTTAGGGCTAGAACTGAACTTTCTGAGACTCAATTATATACCACATCGGCACGACGGCTATACTATATGCACGCCTTGCAATCGTAACGAGGTCGAGGACGACGATTTTTCCACTTTATCGCAATCTGCCCAATACTATTCGAATTGCGTTTACTTTACTTCTCCAAAGAGACTTTCACACTTGAAGAAACGAAGATTGTTCTAAATGGGACAGAGGGATGTAACTTGCATTTATGCCTCGAATTACCGTTACAGCTTTAATTAGTGCCGCGCTCTTAATATTTCTTAGTGTCTTTTCGAACTCCTATACTGTCTAGAATAGCCATTTACTTTCGTTCCGAATTGTATATTTATGAAAGCAATTTCAACACTCAGTAGACTAACTTTTCTTTTGTACATTAATTACTGTAACTACATATAAAGCAAATCAATAAGGAATATTTAATTAAATTTAAGTAAAAACTTCCCTTAATTAATGAACCGCGCAACCGATTATAATAATATAAAATAAAATATATATAAAATAGTTTTATATAGAAATAAATACAGAATTTTAGTAAAATGTAAATTATGTATGTATACATGTAACAGTGGCTCAACATTATAATGGGACACTTACCATTAATTAAATTCAGTAATACAGATTCAAAACGATAACAAAAACATCAAAAACGTCAAAAATCCTAGGTCAAAGTAATAATGGGACAATCAAGATAAATATGAACAAAACAATGTGATTAAGTGTTGTAATTTAATTTAATATTTTGTTGGGAAGCCATTTTGCTTTAACACTGCCTTTAGGCGATTAGGCATGGATTTGACCAATTTCTGGCAGTAATCTGATGGAATTTTTCCCCATTCCTCCCTTAGAGCTGAAATCAGCTTATTTGTGTTCCTGATTTGGTGATTTCTCAATTTATCTTCTAAATAACTCCACACATGCTCTATGGGATTCAGATCCGGGGATTGTGGTGGCGTTTCGAGCACATGGGGACAGTTATTTAGGAGCTAACTTCGCACATTATATGCCTTGTGCTTTGGATCGTGGATCTTGGTAAAAATAAAAATCTAAAAATGTTAAACACTATTGATGAAGGTTTATTAACTATTTCTGCAATTGTTCGTACCGATTTTCCAGATTTGGGATGAGTTATTATCATTTCCCGTATATCTTCAGATGTTTGAGGACCGCCTGGTGCCATGGCTGATTTTCTTTTTGAAGATGCGTGTTCAGATGGGCGAACTGTTATTTTAAATGAAGTAATGAAAACATAAACATGTCATATAAAAAAATCCAAACATTTACCGTTAACTAGATCGAAATGCAGTCCGGTTAACAAGTGTCCCATTATTACTTTGACCTAAGATTTTTGACTTTTTTGATGTTTTTGTTGCCGTTTTGAATCTGTATTACTGAATTTAATTTTTTTTGTTATTAATAAACTGATCATATGAGCATCAAAATTCCGTATATATTCCGTATACAAAGCTTATAATTTTCTAGAAAATTGCAGACATTTTTTCGTAATTGTAAGTGTCCCATTATAATGTTAAGCCACTGTACATGTGTTTATCAATTGCAAAACTTAATATGACGTTTTTTGATTAAAACGATATTTTCCGCATTAAAACAAGTATTGTTCATCACTAAAATATTAAATTTTATAATTTTTTTTTGAGCTACCTCTACAATTGTTGGGTCATGAAACGAGCTCATACAATTTTGTAATGTGTTTCAAACTTCAATTTTAAAATCGCTTTAGATTTTACAAAATTTATTCTTGTCTCCTATACAAAGCGGAGGCATGAACAATCTCAAAAGCGGATGAAGAAATCCTTGGTCTCTTCGAGAGAAAGAGTCTGCGTACGATCCTTGGTCTTCTTTGCGACGAGTGCAATTGGAGGAGAAATTCAACCACGACATGCACGGGGATTACAGCGACATGAGCCTAGTCGGGTGTCTACTGATTCAATGTCTAAGGTGGTAGGGACATAAAGAGCGTATGGACAACTCTGTTGCGGCCCGGTCCATGTGTGACAGCGCTACAGAGGACATCCGGGCTTTATGTGGCGCATACAGGTGGAGAAGGACCCTTACCAAGTTGGCGTGCGAAACTAAAGATCGTGGCGCCTGATCCACCCCAGACTATAGCGCCAAACAAAGAAGAAGGCAAAGGACGTCTCTGCTAACAGATGACTCCTGAAGTAGCCGGTTTCGTTCGTGTACGTCTTGGAATCCTTTCTGTAAGAACTGTCCTTGCCTCGTGCACCTGAATCCAATGCCATTCACCACCATCTAAGTCCACTCATCCATATGAAGACATCATAGCTTCTCATCCATAAACTGGCGCTCGGCCTGATGACAGGTCCCTCCAAGCATTGAGTCATCTGTGCCTAAACTGGATACTTGTCACAATCCATTCTCACCTCGTTTCGTCCCTTCTTCCAGTCTGCTGCAGAATAATCGAATCGTCCAAAAGACAAGAGAACCTCTCCAACGCCAGCCGAAGAAACCGAAAAGGAAAAGATACTTTTCTCCTTATCTCGGATTCCCGATCGATCATCCACCACACCACTCGCCTGCGATTCAAATGAAACGAGAACCGAAACGGCCAATCGGCTCGTGAAATTCGAGCACGAAAATCCGTACAGATACGGCGAATCATCCTCAAAAAGCCAAACAAAACACGCAACATAAAATCGAGCATAAAAACCAGGTCCACCATGGCGGTGCCTAATGGATCTAATAGCCGTAGATACGCGACGGACACAGACACAGCCACATACCCAGACCCAGAGACAGCATCTTACCCTGGCACTCTCGCAACGCAGCGCGACAGCGGTGACATTACCTGAGACAGGTTTTCCAGCCGTAGTCGCGATGCTTATCTTCTGGGTTTAGCAGTGTGTGGTGCATGTGCATTCAATGGCCGGTCCATGCTCTGTGACATCCCCTCTGCACCGGGACATGAATCACCAATGAAACCGCTCACTCCGGCCGGAGGTCACCCTTAGGACTCCGGCACCTTGTCCAAATGCGTTTGACACTCTAATGGGCGCAGATAATTCGTTTTTCTGTATCTTTTTCCATTCTCGTTGGGAAATGGGAAAGTGGCCTGGTCCATTGGGTGCAAACTCGTAAGTCGTAACCTGCGCCTCGCCGCGCCACGCCGCTGTGCTGGCAAAGTTGTTGTATTCGTTTTATTTGGCCTCGCGTTCGCTTTAATTCGACGTTCGGTTGAAGAAGTTCGTTAGCCGCTTTCATTGTGTGCAGCCGTTGTTGAGTCGAGAGACTTTTGCCCGAAATCTCATTCGCGGCGGGTTAAGCTGGTTTTTTTTTTCTTGTATTTCACAAAGTCATTGACTTCGGAGCTGATGGCGTGCATGAAGTGGGTTTCGAGGTGAAGCCGTGCATTTTATTTTGATTTTCATTTCGCCGTGTGGTTTCTTTCCGAGTCGAGACTTGTCTGAGAAGCGTGTGAGGTTTATGGGCGCATTGGGGATTTATGACGTACATGAGAAGTTTTGACAGATTTTGCGATGGTTTTTTTTTTCCACCTCGTGACAGCACATGAAGACCTTTAACAGAAGAGATTAAATCGAAAACGTATCTCGTACCCTGAACATCGGGTGGCGCCTTTGGCGGTGGAACAAGCATCCAACTTCATCTTGATGTGGTGCAACGAATTTAACAAGCGGCGTCACTGGCGTCCCATCAATTGGGATCTGTTTAAATGTGGGTAACTGCTGGGGTTTACCACTGAATTTGAGTAAAACATGGATGCCGCTTCGGAACGAATTTCGAACTTTAATCTTGAAGTCTGGTTACGAACCGGTGATTTGCAAGGTGAAAGTTTCGTAAAAGACAATCGCGAAAAGCGAAATATTGACGCCATAAAGTCGACTGAGTCATCGACTAAAGCAGCAGAGAACGGCCGGAAAAAAAACGCCGATCATCTGGAGGAAACTTTTCAGCCTTTTGATGGACAAATGTAAGCTTGTCGATCCAAGAAATACATCTACTACAACCGATAGCTCTTGATTTGAAAAAAAGGAAACAATAAGGCTTCCGGCTACGATATAAAAAAACAGGACAAATCCTCCTCCTGAAACTTGCACAAAAAGGCGTTAATTAAACTCCTCTACTGAATGAACGCTGTGACGGCCGTGTCATTGTGGGTCTGTGAGTCGACTTCTACGTATGTACTTAAACCTATGATGTCTAGGTTCGATTCCCGGTACGATAAAAAATGGTTGCTCTTGAAGCTGTGCCACCCATATAATTTTTATATTTACTTCCCTTAAGCCAAATATTTAAGACCTTAAGTGATTATGGTCCCAAAACCGGGCCAACTGACAAACGACAAGGCGTCGTACAGACCGATATCGCTGATACCAATAATATCCGGAAAATTTGAAAAACAAAATATTTAAAAAAATTAGTTCAAGATAGGCGACCATCAATTTGGGGTGGTCCAGGAATTGATCAGGTAAGCAAATTAGCAAATGAAATTGAAGGAGCTTCAGAGGAGGAAAAGAAGAAGGGTTTGACCTAGTTGGAACGTCCAAAAATGACTCATAGGTAAAACCGTTCTCAAGTTACAGTGATCACCGACTTCGAAAACAAAGCATAGCTTCGAGAAAAATGTGTTTTGAGTTTTGAGTATGATAAGTATGCAGATAGAGATGGCGCCACTCAAAGTTATTAAGCTCCGAACCTGTGGGACAGCACAACAGAGGACACTCGGGCTTAATGTGGCGCATACAGGTGGAGAAGGACCCTTGGCCTGAGAAATTGGTAGGCAGCTGGCTAAAGATCGTACGGGCTGGTCCACCCCAGACTATAGCGCCTCACAAAGAAGAAGACAAAGGACGTCTCTGCTAACAGATGACTCCTGAAGTAACTGGTTTCGTTCGTGTACGTCTTGTACTCCATTCAGAAATATAGATATAACTAGCTTTTTTTTTAAATTTGCGCGTGCTCAAGACACAGCACGGGCCGAAGGTATAGAGGGAGAAATTGAGAGGAGGTACCTGTGCACATTGGTCTTAAATATCTTCGGGTTGTAGTCTGTGGGAAATATTAGGCTGGGAAGAGCATTCCATATTCTTGTAGTGCGGCTGAAGAACGAGACTCTAAAAATAACTGTGCATCCGAAAGTAGGATTAATGGTATACTGATAGGCATTCCTGGCAAGACGGGTATTGCGGGTGAATTCATGGAGACGAGGAATGCAGTTGGCTAGCTCACTTGAGCATCGTTTGTTGAAAAAACGACAAAACACGGACAATGAAGAGACGGTACGTCGATGTTCGAGCGTGTCTAATGACTCTGCGACATTATTGTCTCCTATAAGTGTTATCGCTCGCTTTTGAATTCCCGGCTCGCTGACCTCGGCAAACGTTGTTTTGCCATATAAATTATTTGTAGAGCATATTTGGTAGAAAAAATTAACTAATTTATTGTGAGTGTGTGAAGATGTGGTATATGAGTGAGAGACACGGAGCGCTGTGATCGATGACGGATAAAGGAAAAATATAAAACGCTAGAAACTTAATTTTTAAATTTATTGTAAGTGGTTCTTCAAAATTATATACACATCATTTATTATTACAGTATTGCTAAAAAACAATATTAATCTCTTAATGCAATAGAGGGTACCCTTATTGTTTACTCCCATTTTTAGCTAACACAAAAAAAAACTGGATGGTTTACCTACTCGAGAGCACGCTACCTATAATTGTCCGTGTGAAATACATGGTGTACTCAAATCCATGTCGCGATGATTATCTTCTGGGTTTAGCAGTGTGTGGTGCATGTGCATTCAATGGCCGGTCCATGCTCTGTGACATCCCCTCTGCGCCGGGACATGAATCACCAATGAAACCGCTCACTCCGGCCGGAGGTCAACCTTAGGACTCCGGTACCTTGTCCAAATGCGTGTGTACTCAAATCCAAGCCACAAACATACATCGTTTGGCCTTGAGACTTATTGACAGTCATTGCAAAAGCGAATTTAATTGGAAATTGAAACCGCTTGAATTGAATTGGGACATCTGTTGGCACAAAAGGAATCCGCGGTTGTAATATATTTTCACTTCAAAATTTGCGCTTTAAAATGATGGTTTCGATAACATTATCAATTTTTTAATGACTAATCGCGTGCCGTTGCACAGCCTCAGTGGGTTCAAAGTACGAAGCAAAATTACCGGAGATCCAACCTTCAGTTGTAAATTATGCGGTAGCATGCCTTGTAAATCCAGTGAGTTCAACAACTCTGTCGGATAATTCACAGCTTCGTTGGTATCGCAGACTGTGTCAATAGATTTGTATGACACTAAGTCTCCTGGCAACAACTGTTAAACATTGAAGTTCAATTCGTTAACGTCCACATTTTTGCTGATAAAATTGCTCTTTCAGCCAACCACTCACTTTTAGTGCGTTGTGCGTGTACGTCAGGAAATATCTGGTCAATGAGCGCATCCTGCGAATGAACGACTGTGCAGAAATTGAACGCGCATATTTGCTGTCAGTAGCCTCATCTATACTGTGTGCTGTTTACTGGGCGAGCAACGACACCTGGTAGGGGTAGCTGGTAGGTGGTGGGGATAATTGAGTTGAAAATTAATAAATTACTATTATTTACTAAACAATTGCACTTATGAATATACAAAATAGATAAAAACCTATTCCCAGGTCTAACGAATCTATATACGAAATTTCATTCAAATCGGTTCAGTCGTTTTGGAGGAGTTCGACCACAAACACTGTGACAGGAGAATTTTATATATTAGATCTTAGAAAATACATAAAATTCTATCTATCGGCAAAGGTCCTAGCAGTCCGTTGCGATTGTAGCTTTCCGACGTCAAATCGTGGTGTCCTTTGATACCCGAGTTCTTACCTTGGCTACAACAAGGAAATGGTCCGAGTCGATGTTGGCTCCTCGGAACGTTCGGACATGAAGAATGCTGGAGGAGCGCCTGACGTCGATCGCAACGTGATCAATCCGGTTGACGGTTGATAGATCAGGGGACCGCCAGGTCCCTTTATGGATGTTGAGGTGTGGGTACCGCGTACTAGCTACAGAGAGATTACGTCCCGTGACAAAGTCCACCAGCCTGAGTCCGTTATCGGATGTAGTGTCGTGCAGGCTGTGTTTCCCGATGACTTTGGCAAAGACTTACCCAGCTTTGCATTGAAATCTCCTAGAACGATCTTGGTGTCTAAGCTGGGGCACTGCTCTTAAGTCCTTTCTAGGAGATCATAGAAGTCATCCTTGCTGTTGTCGTCTTTGTCCTCTGTCGGGGCGTGGGCGCAAATCAGGCTGATGTTCCCGAATTTAGCCTTGATGCGGATTGTTATAAGGCGTTAGCTTTTACAGACAAAGCTAAAGACATTTCGCCTAAGTCTGCCTCGAACAACAAATCCACATCCAAATAAGCGCCTCTCCCTGTTGCAATCACCGTAGTAGATGTCGCAGTTTCTCATCCACTTTTTTTTCTCTGCGTCTACAGAAGGAAAAAACACGTGAAATGCTCGTACAGCACGTAGCAAAGTAGAACTGGGACTAGAACCAAGATTTGATTCAGATTTCAAATTGCCAGTTCCTGAACTTGTTTCTCAACTCAATACATCCGAGGTATTCATTATGCCTTTAAACATTTTTTTTTAACCTTATTAATCCGTAATGAGTTTTACACTTGGCATTAAAAAATAAACTTCACTTCCTTAGGTAATTGGGATTCTCCAGCACTGTGGACGAATTGGCTCATATTTGTTTGGATTAGTATTTCACTAGCGGTGAACGAGGGCAAAACGAAGTATATGCTGTCATCGAGAAAGGACGCACAACATCGACGTCTTGGACAGACCATCACAATGGGCAGCTATAACTTCGAGATAGTCAAGGACCGTCTACCTCGGCTCCGCAGTAAATAGTACAAACAACATCAGTACCGAGATCGAACGCAGAGTAACTCTTGCCAACCGCTGTTTCTATGGGCTCAAGAGGCAATTGAGTAGTAGAGTCCTCTCTCGACGGACCAAGCTAACATTATATAACACCTTGATCATCCCTGTCCTGCTCTATGGTGCGGAAGCATGGACAATCTCAAAAGCGGATGAAGAAGCACTTGGTCTTTTCGAGAGAAAAGTTCTGCTTTCAATCTCTGGTCCTGTTTGCGTTGATGGTTATTGGAGAAGAAGATTCAACCACGAACTGTACGGGCTGTACAGCGGCATGAGCCTAGTCAGGCGTCTACGGATTCGACGCCTAAGATGGCTGGGCCATGTAGAGCGCATGGACAACACTGCTCCAGCCCGAAGAGTCTTCGACTCCGAACCAGTGGGACAACGCAATAGAGGACGCCCACGGAACCAATGGCGCACCCAGGTGGAGAAGGACCTCAACAAACTTGGTGTGTGCAGTTGGAGACAGCTGGCAAAATATCGTGCCGGCTGGAGAGGCTTACTGGTTGAGGCCCAGGTCCACCCCGGACTGTAGCGCCACCTGAAGAAGAAGAAGAAGTATTTCACTAGAAGCTCTTGGCACAAAATCGTGTTATCTACTTATCGTTTTAAAAAACAATCCAATTCTTAAGAATTTAAATTTTTTCATTCGAAACTGCGGTGTCCAGAAAGTCATTGCAGACCATACCGTAAGGAGTATCTGGACACTTTAGTGGACATTATTTATCTTCTTCCGGAAAGATTTCCCTCTCTCAACACGGAAGCAATCGGATTGTGAATATCTCCCATAAGTTTAACTCAGAATCGAATAAAACAAAGAATCCCTCTCCTAAGTAAATTAAGAACCAGCATAATTTGCGACTAACCCTTTCTACTCTGCGCGCGTTGCGAACCTCATCAGCCGCGAAGATCCGAACACATCGCGATAAACATAATCACCAGAGAACATCTCACTCGTAACTATACTCGTATCCCATAACATCCACGATCCACTCACCGTGAACCCACAGAATGTGGTATTCCGATTCCCATCGTTACCAGTCGTTTCAATGATGCAAAAAAAGAAACGTATGTTTTTCCGTGTCCCAATAAAAAACGAACCTCGTGACCCGCAGTTTTCCTGGGAGTTTCCCGAGAGACGGGAGTAAAAAATAAACTCCCTGACGACGAGGAAATAGGAAAAAAATTCTATCTGTCATACTGCATGAGGGCCCAAGTTCTGAAGGATATCCTGCCACCACGACCAGCAGCAGCAGGGGGAAATGAAAAAAACGCATGTCGCACGCATGGTGCCACTGCGTTTTTTATAGCTCATTCCGCTTCTCCTTGGGATCGTGCAATTATCCTTCATTAGGCGGTCAGCTCCTGCACTCGACGATGAACCGCAAAATTTGTGTGAAACTAGAAAGTTGGTTACACTTGAGCAGCGACCCACTAAAGAGGACGTGAGACGTTCGCTAAGAGAATGGGACTAACAAACATTTGTTCAACTGGCTGGGAGTCACTGCGTACGTGAGTGTGCTCTGGAGGTGGACACAGTTGGAGACCGCGTGATGAGATCCAATTTACTCAAGTGATGAAACAATTTCTTGTATCACACCGAAGCTTGTCTGATGAGAAGGAACGAGATGTGGGTGAATGCAGTTCTGATGTAAAATTCGTTTTATTTGCTAATATACTCAGATGGTGTAGCTTGAATTTCTACGACTGCGGTTTGTATGAATTGGGTAAAGCTGTGTTTTTGAGGAGTTCGCCTGAAGAGAGTAGGGTGCAGACGCTCATGTTCATTGCTCGTCGTCGGTTTGAAATGTTGCATCCCTTATAACCACTTCTAGAGTCGACCTTCAGTTATGTGCCAACTCACGTCTTCAGTTGACAAATCGGTCGCTTCCCATCGATGTGTCTACTCTTTGAGCTCTGATACTGTCGAAAGGGTTTGCTCCATGTTATCACTCATTGTCTGCGTTTTGTCCCAGTCACGTGAATAAAATTGAAAGTATCCAAGACTCCCCAACGGAGATGACACTCATAAACAAATATGTATGATGGGGTGGCGGTGTTGTCGCAGCCTATCTAACCCGAATTATGACTGTCATCTCTTCTTTGGAAAAAGTGATACAGTTCATTGGTTGATGTTCTTGGGAATAACTGTTCGTTTAGCCGATTCAACGCGTTAAGGCATTGTTGTCAAAGGGCCGTACTTCCTAGGTCCCTAATAGCCATGTTTAGATGGTTGCCGATGTCTAGCAATTGTATCTGGAGCAATGTCACCGCGTATCTGTGTACGGAAATGGTCGTTAAAGTCTTCTGTTGCTAAGGTACTTCTGTTTTGTTTAAAGGCGAGACCAATTCGAAGTATCGAAGATCGAGAGCTTCTCCATTTTAGTCTTGGAGATCGCATACCATAAAGGCAACCCGTGTGTTGCTTGTAGAGTGACAACTTTGTCTCCTGCCTTAATTCTTAATACTGCCTTTCTTTGTTCTCGCATGAGAGGGTAGATGCGACGTAATCCAAAGTTGACCTTTTTGCGAGTTAGCTTTGAGTGGCTGCTGATTTTTAAGTTCTTGGTGAAGTTAACGCCATTATCTTTTCTGTTGTTATTGTCGCACCGTTGGAGAGCAATGTCTTGATGCTCCGGCATTCAGCTGCTAATCTGCATCTATGACTCTCCAATCTGATTCATGGTCAACTGCCGCTTGCTCTTAAAGCTCTTGGTAAAGTACGTGCAAGAAGCTTATTGCGTGACTTTGACTGTCGGAACATTAATTAGGTAAGGATTTTGGTTACTCGGTCTACCTAGTGACCAGTCGTAGTATTGTCAGAGTCATGCGAAAGGTACTAGGATCGTGTTTTCCAAAAAGGAATTCAGAAATCTTTTTTTTTATTAATAAAAGCTAACTTGAGATTCTGAGGGCATAAACATGTGCATCCAGGACAAAGTTGTTGATTGCTCGCAAATTGGCGAGATGCCAGCAACGATCCCTGTGAATGTAGTAAAATGTGGCGCCCTCAGGATACCCTGTTAGCGGCAAAAGCCTAGAGATGAGCTAATGTATACAGCGGCCCCTCTGTCCAGAGGTCAGCCCACATGCCTCTCCATCTCGCTGTGCTCCACGCACGTTCAGCTGATTAAGGTCCCTTTCAAGCTGGGTGCGCCGCCGGCGGCGTGGTATTACTTCACCGCGTTGTCAATCGGGGTTGTAGTCGAAGACTTTCCGGGCTGGAGTATGACCTAGCTACCTGAGACGAGAGCCTCGAACTCAGTTAACCAGATCGATGTCGCTGTACAGCTCTATTCATAAGATTTCACTTTCCCCAATTTTGAAAGGTTCGTAGGAGGGGCTGATAGTGAGAATTCACCAGCACATTTAGACCGTATTTTTGGTCATGCTACTATCGCTGATTGACCACACCAGTGATAGTGACGTTTTGAAACAGTGTGGCTGATGAATCGCGCTACCAAAATAAAATGTAATCTCGCACCTCGCACCTACCCCAAATCCTATAGTGACCCAAGCATGGGGGGTTGCAGTCTCCGAACTTCACTCTTATGCCATCACAGACTGATTGCGGAATTAATATACAATTGTGTGTATTTAATTTTCTTCATTTTATTACCTTAGACAAGCCAATTGTGGACTTATGACCCGCTTCCCTTTAGGCTATACAGCCGAGTTTTCTGGTCACCTGGCAACTAAAGGTCTGTTTGGTTTTACGCATCTTTTGGGCTGCCGTCACAACGCTACGTGCAGACTGACTTTCCACACAACATTGAGGCTTACCAGTCTCTTCGAGACACCATACCCGTGTGACAAACTTCGGAATAAGAAGCAGCTTAGAAGCAGCCTTTCTGTGGTGGCTTCTAGTGTGAATGTACCCAGTCCTCTCTGTAGTATGAATGAACATTTAAATCGCAATTGCCTTCAAACTTCAAGCAATGTCTGCTGCTGTCGCCCTATTCGCCAAACAAAGCACGGAAATCTAGCCATGCCCACACAACGATGAGTCCTGACAGAAAAGGGTTGCTTGCTCAAAGTACAGCTTCATTCAAAAATAGGTAAATGCCGAAACCATCTTAACGGTGAACAACGTCTCAATTCAAATTCCTTGACGTCCATTGTTCGAGTTCTCGCTAAAATTTGACAGAAGCATCCTGATTGAATGCACGCGCAATTTCCTTTCAACGCTACCCCAAATTTAAACTCCTCCGCTGCGCATGCGGCGCACGCACACACATGCCCTCCCTCAACCACGATCAGCTTCGTTGCTTTGTTCTAAAAATAAAAACAACAATCGAAGCCACCGCGGCTGCATTGTTCGGGACTCGTTTTCGCAGATATCATGTACGCGTACTTCAACTTCAAATTGGTGGGTATCGGTGCGCTCAAGATGTTCCGCAATTGCGCGTAGATTATGTATGCGCACACATGTGTCCCGGGGGCACACCCGACCGGAGCGGAGCTGCGTAACCACCGAGTTGCTGTGGCTGCTTGCCACACATTCTTCCCACGCACAAGGGCAGGATCGTGATCGTAAAGAACAATTTATGCGCACTCGAGAAATTGATCCTTGCTGCATTTGAAGCGTTGCAAAGGGCCACGTTGCACGGACGAGCGAGCGTGTGTGCGTATGTGAATCGCATTTGCAGATGTTTCCTTCGAGACTATTTTTGGGAGCCGTAGTGAAATATTTATGTCGCGGGGCTTGGTGTGTTTGGATATTCGATTTCAGTTCGGCGATTCCCATTTGACAACTGCGTCGCGATGCACATGCGGGAGAGATGGAACCCCCGATGGATCCTGTGAAGTAATTTATTAACGCTATGAGTTTTGAGCCGTTCAAATAGGATAGAGGGAAGGGTGGCTAGCCGGTGACGGGTGAAGTCAGCTGAATGCTATCGTTTCGTCTAAAAGAAGTACAGTCTGAGATGGTTTGCAATGATGTCAGCATTGTAACACTGTCTCGCCTCCGTCAGTTCTAAATTGATTCCTGCTGTTGCGGATCTGATGAGGTCTTGTTGTTGAACTTAATACAATTGCAAACCAAACTTCAATGGTTTTGCGAAAGTGCTACTTTTGCTATAATTTGCTACATAAAGCCGTCAAGTAGTGGGTTTTGACTAGCTATCAGGTTTCCCTACCAGCTTCCAATTACGCACGTCAAGTTGGCTGAGGTCCTTCTCCAATTGTGTGTGTCATCGGTTTCGTGGGCGTCCTCCATTGTGTTGTCCGACTGGTGCGGAGTCGAATACACTTCGGGTTGAAGCAGTGTTGACCATGGACTATCCAACTTAGGGTTGAATCCGTAGCCCAAACTGTTCGTGATTGAATTGTCTTCGTCAAATGTCATCACTGCAAACAGAACCAAAGAGTTAACGCAGGACTTTCCTCTCGAAAATACCAAGGGCTTCTCCATCTGCTTTTGAGATTGTCAAGCTTTCCGCGCTATGTAGAAGGACTGGGACGATTAAGGTGTTATATAATTTTATCTTGCTCCTTCGAGAGAGGGTTCTACTACTCAATTGTGTCTTGAGTCAAAGGAAACAGTTGTTGGCAAGAGTTATTCTGCTTTGGATCTCGGTGTTGATGGTGTTCGACTCTTGCGGCTAGTTTCTTACCAACAATCCTAGCCATGAGAAGTTTCCATCAACCTTTTTGGGACCGGAAACAATGGCCGAAGCGAACGATTATACTAGAAGGAGAGATCGCCCTATACACTGACGGCTAAAAGACGATAGTAGTTACAAGGGCGGCGGTTTTCTTCGAAAAATCCGTGTCACTAAGAGACGACTGCAGCGTCTTTTAAGCCGAATTGGCTGCGGTACACGAGGCGGCACTCCAATTGAGAGGCCACACTGTAACCGACCGTAAATTGATCGCCATTTTACTAATAGCGAATAAAGGACGTAGCATCAGTCAATCTAACGTCGCAAGTGGTTAGGAATCAGTAACATATCCTTGGGGAGCTCGTTGCCCCTTTTTGTGCATAACGGTGCCGACCGGAGTTCAAGGAAACGAAAAGGCGAACAATCATGCAAAAAGGAGAGCTGAGCCAGGAGAATCTAAAGCAGAGAAAGCTAGAAGACGAAACTCTGGTTAGAGCCACAACTCAATGGATTTATCTTGGTATTGGAGCAACAGCAAGGACTCTGTGGTCAAACGGATGTCAACACTAGATGCACCATGGCCGGCGTCTATTTAAATTCTCGTATATGTCAAGAACATTGATGTCATCGGAAGAAGACAATGGGCATCGGAAGGACCAAGCTAACCCTAACCTTACCACAGAATCCACTTACTCACGAGGACCGCAGACGGCGAAACAACGCCTTGAGTTACTTCAGGTATCAATTAAGTTCGTGAATCTTATTGGACAATCCCCCTCACTCGGTAAAGGGAGAAACCGATCTAAGCGTCTTGCTGTTGTTCATGTCGGAGTCGCACAGCGACCATGACATTAGGTTAGGTTAGGTTAAAGTGATTGCCACAACTGAAGCAGTTCTGGCCCATTTAGATCCTGATTGGATCCATTGTGATATCACTAATCGGCAGCTTACGTGCCGATTCCTCTTTGGGTGCTAACTAAAACACCTGAAGCTACCTACTGGTATTCTAGTGGCAAATCCTGGATGTTGCACTCCTTTGCTGGGTTGCAGCGAATAAGTATTTTTGATAAATTTTGCTATGTCCAGAATTTTAATGCCAGACATTTCCTCAAGGCTATTGAATGAATAGCTGCCTAGCGTGCTTTTCCGTGTCCTTGCAAGTGCTGGGCAGGTGGCGAGGTGGTGAAGTATAGTTTCTTCTTCCTCTTCGTCCCTACATCTTCTACAAAAGTCATTGTAGGGGGTTCCCATTCTCCTTGACCAGTAATAATGCCAACTACATTGCTGATTTTCTTTCTGTTTAGATTTAGGAGAGTGCTTGTTTTTTTTGGAATTTATTGAAGGCCGTATTAGCTTTAAAGTCCAACAAGAATCTAATTCCATCCATCTCCGATTGGGGCCGTTGATGGCATCTGTAAGTAACAAAGTGTTTATTACTTGCGAAGAGGGGTATGGGGTGTTCTGATTACTTGCCATTGGCAAACCCACCCCTGTTCTAGCTGGCTCGTCGGCCTTTTAGTTGCCAGGAATACCACTGTGCCCAGGGACCCAGCATAGGGTAAGGTTGCATCTGAACGCTATCTCCCTAAGCGATAGACGGCAACGTTTTACCATCTTTGATTTGATTGATGGGGTATCCAGAGCCTTGATGCCCGCCTGACTGTCTATGTATATAACGATAGATAGCCCGTCTATCGGTTTCATTGACAGAAAGCGAACAGCCTCTTGGATAGCTTTTACTTCTGCCTGGAATATACTACAGTGGTTGGACAATCGACGGGACAGAGAAGGATATTTCCTGCGATGACGCAAATACTCCTAGTCCAGTGCCTTCTTCCGTTTTGGATCCGTCTGTGTATACTTCCAGATGGGTAGCTTCTCTGACTACGTCTGATGCCCAGTCTTCCCTATTTGGGATGAGTGTTTTATAGCCAAATTCAAAGTCTATGACGGGAGCAATATAATCTGCATGCTTTGAAATGTTCGCATTCTTGATTATTTTCATTTGACCTAAACTGTGCATAGCAACAATTGTAGAAAATAGATAGAATGTCTAGTCCGTGCTGTAATTCTGCCGGCTTGACGTCGTCTATACCTGGGGATTTGAATGGCTCGAAACTTTGACTATTTGACTAATTGTATTTGTATTTATTGAGTGTTTCTGTACATACAAGGAATTTTCTTAAGAATAAATACAGTTCAGTTTGAAAAGAGAACATATCACAATAGAGAACAATAATAGAGAAATAAAAATATGATATAAAAATGTATAAATCAATAAAGACAATTAAAATGTAAATAGAGAAAATAAAGAAAGAACGAGAAAAACAAAAAAAAGAAAGATAAAGAAATAGAAATGCAGATAGAAAAAAAAGCAAAAAGAACTAAAGAGCATTCTCAATTCAATGTAGAAAAATAGGAAAAACATGACATAATAAAGTTCCTGTGTTTGACCCGGCTTTTTACGTTGTTAGGGAGACGATTCCACAAGTTAGTAGCATAAATGAAAAACTGTCTGCGCGATGTAACACATGTGTGAACGGAAGGTTTCAACAATATGTAACGATTAGATTGACAGGAGCACAATTTGTTAAACAATTATTCAGGTTGACTTTTATGTATTAACTTGAAAAGGAAAACACAAGATCGATAATTAAGATACGCTTTTAAATTACAACCTAAAATTTTACGCGAATGTGATGAACTGTGCTCATGTCTGGGTATATTAAAAACATATCTCGCAATAGAATTAAAGGCAACTTGCAATTTATGAAACGACTGAAAATCGGAATCGGCAAAAATCTCACATCCATAAGTAATAATTGGTAAAATAAGGGATTTCACAAGACTCAATTTGATTGGCAAAAAGTGCTTGGTGACTGAAAGTCCTCTGAGAGCTGCATATACATTTGAAACAACTTTTGTAATGTGATTATTCCACGTTAGCTTGTTGTTGAAAACTATACCCAGGTGACGTATTCAATATTGATTGAATTCAGCTTAATTTTCAGGGAAATTCATGTGGTTAACAGCTTGTTTAGCTATCGGAATAGTTTGGGTTTTTGTGGGATTTAGGAACAGTCCATTATTTTAGACCAACTGACTATTGATTTAAGGTCTTTATTTACTAGGTTAATAGTACTCTCAATAAGGTTGGGCTTGGAGCTAATATACAACTGAACGTCATCGGCATAAATGTGGTAATAACAGTAAGATATTACAGTGGGCAGATCATTAATAAACATTGAAAACAATAAAGGACCAAGTATAGAACCCTGGGGCACACCAGTTACAACATCACAAAAAGAATACAACTTATCATTAAAAGAGCTTGCACACGATTGCTAAGATATGAAAAAATTAAATTATAACAGGATTCTGAGAGGTTAAAAAGTACAGACAATTTTTTACAAAGAATAGAAGGACTAACACAGTCAAATGCTTTAGAGAAGTCAAGTAGAGTTAAAAATGTAATTTTATTTTCATCAATCGCTTGTCGTTTGTCGTCAGATGCTTTTAAAATTGCTGTTATACAGCTATGTCCAGAGCGAAAACCTGATTGCAGTGGTGTTAAGACATTTTTATAATCAAGGTAAAATCTAATCTGCCGGCTCAGGAGAGTCTCGAGAGCTTTATATAAAAAAACGGAAGTATAGCTATTGGTTGGTAGTCAGTATTACGAGCGTTTTTAAGGATTGGTACAATCTTAGCTTTTTTCCACAGTAAGGGGTATTTTGATGTCATAACAATGGTGTTGAAGATGTGCGTGATATGTGGAAAATAACAGGAAGGAGGACTTTAACAAAATCGGGATAAACATTATCTAGACCTACAGATAAATAGTATGGACCAAACGTCGTAAAAGTTAAATGCGGAGATAGAAAAACTGTCTACATTATTATTATGCACCGGTATGTGCGTAGCGTTTGGATCAGCCGAAATTTATGTTGTCGTCCAGAATCGAATTCGATTTTTTAGATAACCCAATATCACGCAGTTGCTTCCACAAGAACTTGGAGGATCGTTCAGTGCTAAATTTAGAGGTGTAGTGGGTCAGCTTGGCCATTTTTATCATACTGGTTACACGATTCCTTAGTCTTTTGAACTCCAGATGCATATCCGGACGGCGAAATCTTTTCCAGCGTCGCCCAATTTAATTTGGACTTCGTTAGGAGACCATCTGGCACGGTTCTATTGTGCAATCTATCGATGAAATCTATTTCGTTGGGGTCTTTGTGGGAAATGAGTGTCGATCAGAAGCTTGGGTTTCCTCAGCGGATTCCGTCTGCCGACAGAATGTACATTGACATGAACCGCGTTTTTGAAAGTAAAAGCCTTACCCGACCGCAGTCTTTGATGTTTACTACGTTGCCATAGAAAGCTTCTTTTAGAGCCGTCTTGAGCTCTTTTTTATAGGCCTTGAGACTTTGCTTATAGAGGTCCCATTCCGCTGTTACCCTAGAGGACTATGCCCTGTTAAAACATTTCCTTCTTTCTTTGCGTAGCGCTGACAGATCTGGGTTTCACCATGGCGGCCTTCTATTCTTCTTCTGTCTATTAACAGGGCAGGCTCTTAGGAAGGCATGTCATCTTATCACCATGTCATCAGCTGCCGAGCTTGGATCGGAGATGACTTCTTTTCCTAATCTTTTGTTAAGGATATTCTTGTACCTGTTCCGCTCAGTCTTCCTGGGGTTACAGAAGGTACTGGCTGGGGGTGTGTTGAAATTAATCGAGAATTGGATGAGTCGATGGTCAGAGAATGGACCATGACAATATAGTCGTCTTAAACTAGATGACGCGTTTAAATTAATCCCAAACCATCCAACCAATGCACAAACTCAACGACGCTCCCTCATGGAGGACACCGCTAAGTCAGGCTGAAACCGGCTGTTAGTCTCACGAGTTTATGCCCTACCGAGGTGCTATATTATACCATCTGACGAAGCTTCACACTCGAGGCGATTGTCCAGTCAAGAAAAGGAGGAAGTTCTTCGAAGTCACATCTTTGCAGAACTTGATAACTTAATCGTACATCTATTTACGACTAGTCTTACGTTGGTGGTTCGTTTTGACCCTTCTCAAGAAAATACGTACAAATATGGACCGATGGTTATGCTTCGTCGATTCGACGAAGACCAGTCTTATTTTTTGCTATCAGTCAGTTAACAAAATAAATCAACAATAGTAGCAATACTGGGAATAAATACAGTATATTCTTTTGAATTTACGTCTAATCAAAATTTGCTAGGTTCATCGGTAACATAGCGTAAAGCGAACATGAATTCATACACCTTTGTGTATGTAAAAAATGCGTAGCCATCCAGGGTTAAGAAAAAATAATTGTTTTGTGTAGAATTCATTGAAATATCAAAGTAAGTGAATGTAAACAATTCTTCTTCATCTCAATCTGGTGCTATAATCCGGGCTGAACCTTGACCTCAACCAACAAGTCCTCCAAGTAGCGCCATCACACAGACTCGGATTGGAAGACTCTTCTGGCTGGAGCTGAGTTCTCACCTTAGGCCACCTTAGGCGTTGGATCCATAGACGCCTGGCTAGGCTCAAGACAATAAACAAATCAGTGAAAACAGAACCAAAGTTGGGAAGCAGAACTTTCTTCTCGAAAAGACCAAGGAATTCTTCAACCACTTTTGAGCTTGCCCATGCTTCTGCGCCGTAAACTCAACTTGGTCATTCGAGGGACGGTTCTAAAGCTCAATTGACTCTTGGGACTGAAGAAACAACGGTTGGCAGGAGTTCGCGCTTGATCTCGGTACAGATGTTGTTCGTATGGTTTACTGTGGAGACGAGGTAGACAAAGTCTTTAACTACCTGACCTTGTCCGGTGTTTCCTAACAATTGTATAGAAGATCGACTGTTAACGTGAGAACTTGTCCAGGATGATGTTAAAGAAGTCACATTACCTTGTTTAAATTCGTTTTTTGCCATCGGGGGTTTTGTTGAGTTCATACAGATCTTGATGGAGCAGCGAGTTCTCCTGGTGGACCTATGACCTAAGACAAAAATACATTTTCATGCATCGAAGTAGTGAACACACCACACATAACTTCCAAGGTTTTGGGCATATGTCTTCAATCGTATGCATCAGGCCGAATACAGGGTGGGCAAAAAACAAGTTTTTAAAAATGCAATAAAATGAACAAAATTAAATTTGTTCAATGTAATCTGGCTTTATTAGTAAGAACAAAGATTCCCATTATCCCATTGTGATACACAACGTCGTTCAAATGGCTGCCTCGGCTGGCTATGCAGTAGGGCTCCGAGGCGGCCACCATCGCCAAGGTGGCTGATAACACGATTTGGGAATTTGGTGCGCAATAGATCGACTGTGGCATGGGCTGTGTGGCATGGAGCGCCAATCTGTATGAACCAGATGTTGTGCAAATTCGTATATTCAATTTCAGCAAAAAAAAGTCGGTTAACGTGGCTATGTAATGCCCACTGTTGACCGAATCCTTGTTCCCACCCTTATTTTCGAAGAAAAATGGTCCAATGATAATACTATACTCCACAATCGCCACATTTTCATCTGCACTATGACGGGGACCATGAGTGTTGTCCACTAGCGTACCAGTCTCACGAACTTTTTGACTCAACTTGAATACATCAGTCGCGGTAGGTGCTTCGGTTCGGCCAAAAACTTCTTTTCAAACGTCGCATTGCTTGTGGTCGTCCCCACTCTCTCGGAAAATAAGTTTTCAATGTTTCCCAACGTTGTTCAAGCATAATATATGATATTGACTTGTCACTGTTGGTGTCAAAATAATGTATGATTTAATTCTTGTGTCAAAACCCACACACCCGGGTGTGTTTTTCATTTCGAAATGGATATATTTTGAGTTCTATGTGCCGCATCGGCTTGGGATTTTCGATAGCTTCCTAAATATCGTTTTTTATCATATTCAATTCCAAATATGGAATTTACCTCTTCCAAAACTCCAACAAACATACCCGGGTGTGCATAGAAAAATGCATGTATATTTTTAGCTAGAGATGCAGAAAAGCACGTGTTGCATTATAAATTCATATTTTTTATTCATTTGACATTATTTTTTTATTTTTTTTTTGTTTTGGAAAAAAAGGAAAATATTACATTTTATAAAAAAAGTTGTTATTTTAGGATGGACATCTATCAGATTGAATTATATCCACTGAATGTTCAGCACAAACTGGCTTTTTGCATGACATGCAGATTTTCGTCCTCACATGATTAGGGCACTTTGTGAACGATCCTGAATTTTTGCCATGGCATATTGTTCACTCAACTGTTGCAAGCAACCTTATACGGTTTGTGGATTATTTTCCATGTATATCACGAATGCGGCAGCAGCCACATCCACAATGTTATAATAATAAGGCCATCTCTTCGTTCGGTGAGTCGCCGTGGCGTAGTGGGTTAGTGTGTCTACTCCTACGCAGAGGGTGCCAGGTTCGAATCTCCAATCTATCAACTTTCATAATTCACGGCCTCCACCTCTTTCGAGTCACTGGCAATGCTCGAAGGGTATTCCTGTCTAGAAAAAGCTTCTCAACTTCGCCGTTCGGAGTCCGGCATAAAACTGTAGGTCCCTTCCACTCGTGAAAGAACAATAGCACGCACAACACGAGTGGTTGCTGAGAAGCTAGGCCCAGGTCTGCCTCGGACTGTCGCGCCACCAATAGTATTATTATTATCTCTTCGTTCGTCTCTTGGTAATGTATTCAACAAGGAACTTGTACATATTAACAACACCTCCTTTGCTACTGTTGTAATCGAGTCTCATTTTATGACCATTCTTGATACTATAGTGGGAAATGGAAAGAGCCACAACATATTTCTTCCTTTTTCGAACACTTGAGCAAATACTTTTGTTTCTGCTGAATCCAAAGTTTGATGATTCTTCTGGTCTTCCTTTTGGATTAGTAAATTCGACTGGTGCAAATGTACGCCTTTTGTTTACAGTGCCCAATACTGACAAATTGCAGTCTAACATTAAAGTAGAAGCGAAATAGCTTGTAAGTCATACGATATTTGGAGCACTTCCACGGAATGGATTGCAACACAAATCTTTGACGCACGTTCACCATGAATTGTTTCTCTTCATCCAGAAGGTGCCAGTATGGATTTGTGATTGACTGGATAAACACTTCAAACAATTCTAAGAAACAATTGACAGAAACAAGTAACTCCTCCGTTTGACACACCCGGGTGTGTTGGGTGTAAGTTTATGTATAATTTTTTGGGTGTTGACACAAGGGTTCAAACAAAAAACACTAGATGAGCCACCCTGTAGAAAGTACCACGTTTACAAAAACGTCACGGGATTTGGAGCACCAAAAGATAGGCGTATGATACAAAAAAAAAATTACCATGCTGTCTCCGTCTTGAAAATAGAATAGTATACAAATTTCTTAGAGATCAGCAATACATTTCTCACGGCAACGGAGTGCCATCGTTCTCACAAAACCACCGCGCCCCACACAATAAGGTGCTTAGAACTATCGTTAATGCACGATGGTATATCAGAAACGATGATATCCACAGAGATCTTCGAATATTACCACTCCAAGATGAAGTTAAGAACTTTGCTTATAAACATAAGCGCCGCCTAGAAGAGCACATAAACTCTGCAGATTACCCGATCCTTGAAACTAATGTCTTGCACCGACTTCAAAGGACTAGACCCCTTGATCTCGTGCGAAAGTCTACACCCGCGCATGGCTGCGGTGTTAGCAATAACTTTCAGTAACCTGCCGATCGGTACCTAAATCATAAAATACAATCTACTGTTAAGAAGTCTTAATAAATTTAGGGAGGTGGTTTTAGTGCGTAAAAATCGCACACTTCTATGTGCGAAAGTTCGCCACCTACCCACGAAAACAAAAAAAAATGTTTGCTCGTCCAAATTTTCGACTTATACCACTTATTTAAATGATTTTAACATCTGCACCAGACCAATCACAAACTGCTACAAAATCAATGGTTTCACAAAGGAAAGAAACATTTCAAAAGAAGAGGCTGATTGGATATCGTTACAGGAAGTTACGTAGCATTATTTCTGTTGTTGTAAGCGCTTGTATTTCTTTGCTCGGTACTGTATATAATGTAAGTTGCTGGCCCTCGGCGGGCACTCTAAGCTAAACTGCATCTTATCCTATGTCTTTCGACAAAAATTCATGCATTTAAAGAATGACTACTTTATGTGTACAACTTAATATTAAGAAAAATTTTGAAAAAAAAACTTAATTACTGAACTGGATTTACTTAAAACTTATATACTAACTTACACACTACCTTAAAAATAACTTAAGCTAAACTACATACATATGTATATGTACCCATATATATATATATGAATGTATAGGCAGTAGTTAATACATACAGTGTATACACATAGGTACGCAGTGGTATACGTATGTGAATATTTTTTTTTATTATTTACAGCTTACAACTAGGTATGTAGGGCGGTCATAGGTTGCCTACTGTTCCCCCTTTCGGGGATACGTACTACCTTTTCTACCCAGGGTCTCAAGGGTTCGACGAGGGAGTTCCAGCCACCGGAATTTTGCCACCAGCCCTGTTGCAAGACCTCTTTGAAATAGAATTTTCTGTACTGGAACTCTGGAGTTCAATGTTTGGCTCTGACAAATTTCACGACTCACGTGTGAGCTGGAAAAACCAAGCATATCGCCACTGTCTGATATCGGAAGTCACCTGAAAGATCGTCATTGCTGTAACATATGTCTCCGCATTCATCAATATGTTTGTCTGGCATCTCAGTCAACTTTTTTTTATTTGCTCGCCTAAAGAATTTCAGCGAAAAATATTTTGTTACGTAGCTGACGGCGAATTGTAGTCGAACCTTTCTATTCGTTCGGCTAAGGAAATGAACGGAGATGGGAGTGTGACAGTTTACGGTGGATGTTTAGCATCTGGTCTTAGTTAACTACATCTTATTAAAGGGATTATGGATATGTTAATTACGGGTTGCGCGACAGTCCGGCAACCACTCCTGAGGTTAGTGTTATTGTTCTTCCACGAGTTGTTGGGACCTACAGTTTTATGCTCACTCTGAACGGCGAAGTTTGAGGAGCTTTTTCTAGACATGAATACTCTTTGAGCATTGTCAGTGACTTGAAAGAGGTCAGGCCCTAGAAGCCAGGCCCTGACCCTCTACGGGCTGTATTATAATTATGTAGAATTTACATTCAACTGTGCTTTGGTATGAGTGGGAAGACCTCTTCGATAAATCCCTGACTCTAAGGAACGGCCAGCAATGCGCGACTACAACGTAACCGGCAAATCGACTACCAATATTTTTGATAGCCAAGCGGCAATAGACTCCATACCATCAATCATTCTAACGTCGCAAGTGGTTAGGTAATGCATCAGTGAGATATCCTTGGGGAACTCGTTGGTCCATTGTTGGGTAACGGTGCAGACTGGAATCCAAGGAATCGAAAAGGCGAACAGTTTCGTGAAAAAGGAGAGCGGAGCTGTGGACATTGCTAGCAGTCCCGTATGTGAATACGCAGCTCAGCTCCATCAGGAGCTCCATAAGCATCTAAAAGACGAGCTCGGGATAGAGCCACACTTCAATGACTTTGTCTGGGTGTTGGCGCAAAAGCAAGGGCCTTGTGGCCGAAGATGACCAAAAAGAGATCAACATCACCGATCGATTTTACTGACAAGTAAGTGGCAACGCTAATAGAAGCCGGTGACGACTCCTATTTGTCCTCTGCCATAGCCTCTGCATACATCGTGACAGAACATACCGCGTAACGATTTTAGAGAGCAGATTTGAGGAAGAAACAGAATCTATCCACATATGCTCTGCGACTAACAAGCCCTAACAAAGAGAAGGAGACAGTTTCTAGGAAAGCATTCTATTGAAGAACCTCATATTCAACACAACGGATCCCACACGCTGTTCTAAGTTAGCCACAGCCATAAGGCCGTCAGGGCACCCAATTAACCACCTACCTAGGGTCTGGATTGCCCGAAAAAAGTGCAATAAACTCCATTGCAAGCTATTGGAAGCGTGTGCAAGCTTAGGTATCCAGAAGGGAGCTCCAGAAGATCATCCTATGACACGAATCAAATTACCATACACTCTCCTGCTTGAAAATAGAATAGTCTACAAATTTCTAAGAGTTCAGCAATAAATTTCTCACGGCAACGGAGTGCCATCGTTCTCACAGAACCACCGCGCCCCACCTTGAGGACCATCTCCCATCTACCAGCATTATGTAGATTTGCGATACGATATCTGAGATCAAACACAGTCGATCACTTAGACCTCGGAATCGATGGAATCCTTTCAGTCGGTCACATCCTTTCGTTTTCGAATCGAAACCCTGCCAGCAACCAGTTGCGTTCCACCCGTCATATGGGATCGAGTCAATATTGATTCTCGTCCCATCTCCGACAGACACTTTCACCCTCATCTTCGTGTCACTTCCATTGTTCGCTTCCTGGCCCTTTCTAGCGACTTTCCCTTTTCGAAAGTGCCCCCGCTGCAGCGTTTGCGTGCGGGGTGGCGGTGGCAAAGTCGGAATTATTGGCGGAATTTGTTGCTCCTTAATTGAAAAGAAATTTACGAAAAAAAAAGAACTTATTAATCAGGATGCGGGTTGCATCAGTGGGGAAGGCATCCGCATTGCGTGTAATTCCCGAATTCAGACGATCGACGGGGAATTGCAACACGAACTGGGCAAGCGGCAGAGTTCATTGCTCGTTGACACAGAGTGGTGGCGAAGCCACGACGTCGTCGATCAATTTAAGGGGTTTAGGTGTGAAATGCGGACCGAATGAGCGGGCCCGTAGGTACTTTGTAGTGAATTAGTAAATTAATTGCCATGCAGACGAATTGAAATCAATTGAAATCGGCTGTAATTCGATACACGTGTCTTGAGTGGATGAAGAATCGGCCGACAGCGCAGGCGGGTGTTTGACATTTGACACGAAAACGGGTGTTTTTGCGTCGAAGGTCTTAGCGCTATCCCATGTTTCTTGGAATCATAGAACCGATTCAGTGTTCTTTTGGATGCGTCCCATGACCAGGGCAACAGGGCTGAGATCATGAAATAAACGCCACCAATTGAGTAAGGAACTAATTGTGTCACAGATTACGCATGGATTTAAGGCAGACTTAAAGAAAACTGATTGCAATGGATCAAGCAAGGGCATTCTTGCTGTGTCCTTATTGTTCACAGTTGTACCTTGTAACTCCTTCTCAAATGCTTAATCCACGTTCGTATCCCGCTCGGCCAACCTGTTCGCATCCGAATGCATTCCCCCACGTAACACTGCATAAGAGAGGAATTTAATTGAACCTACCTCGTCCTCCCAGTCGATTGTCTTCGTCATTGCATCCAGCGATAGCGAGGGACGAATCCTTTTAGGCTGCATTGTAGACATAATGCGATCTGCGGATGATCCTTTTGTCTGGCAACCAGCCGCAGGTAGACGCATGCACATGCGTCCAGCCTTGTTTGTTGCATGTGTGTTGCCATTGTGCTCTGAGTAATTGCGCATTAACATGGGAAAATGTGGCAGATGATTCGCTGGAAGGTGATTTTTATGATCTGATTGCAGGTTGGCCCCGAAAACTCCGACCTCCAATTCGATGCCGCTGGGCGTAATGGATTTGATTAAACCCTTTTCTTTTTCAGAAACCACAAATGCGCGGTGGTGGTGCAGTTTACTTTCCCACAGGTTTTAATGTTCACTCGTCCTTGTTGATGGGTCTGAACCTCAATCAGAGTGATGGTGGTGACGTAAGGCTTATGGCAGCAGAAAAGAGTTGGTAAGAAAGTAATTGCCAAAGATCAAACCGGAGAGAATTAAAAAAAAAAACCGGAAAGATTTCATGTTTTGCTCTAAGAAAAAATCTGCTTGGACATTATCTGCTAAAACTTCACATGCCGTCTGCCGCAGTTCCTGTTCAAGCCAGGTTTAATAATCAGGACATTAATAACTTGGGCCTATTCGGAACCGCAAACTTTCCCAAGCAAGGGTTTTGCGAAGCAAGAGCAGCAAAGCAGTTGAAACGCCAAAAGCACAAGCAATCAAATCAGAAGATGAAGAATATTTGTCATGTATTTTTTAATTTGGTATGGCGGGCAGCTGTAATTACGTAAAGCACTAGATATCTTCTACAAATCAATTCAAATACGTACGAGACACGGGAAAACATGAATGTTAGCTTAAGCAACAATTGACAGTGTTGACACGGGTGTTTTTTCTAACACCCGAGTGTCGGAGCAAGAGCCCATTCACTCAAGCCTTTAGGCTTAGGGTGATTGCGACCACTGTAGCAGTTGTGGTCCACTTAGATCCTGGTTGGATCCTTTGTGCTATCACTTCCCGGTGCTTTACACCGTCTCCTTTGTGATGAATGAAATAAGCCTAGAGACTACCTATTGGTATTCTAGTGGCCTATTTTGATGAATCCACTCCTGTTCTGATTTGCAGCCAATTAGTCATTCTGATAAACTTGGCTATGCATTGCATCCTTAAATGTGACATTTCCTCTAGGTTTCTGAAAAAGTAGTTGCCTAGTATATCTTTTCTAGTTTTTGCAAGGGCTAGACAAGTGTCGAGGAGATGAAGCGTACTTTCTTCCTCCTCCTCGTCTCTACAGCTTCTGCAATAGTCATTGTGGGGGGCTCCCATACTTCTGGCATGGATACCGAGAAGGCAGTGGCCGGTTATAATGCCCACTACGTTCCTTATTTTACATTCCTGTTTAGTTTTAGGAGTGTTTTTGTTTTGTTTGGATTTAGTGAGGGCGAAATAAGCCTCGAAGTCCTACATGTATCTAATTCCATCCATCTCCGATTAGCGGTGTCGAAGGAATCTGTAAGTAACATATTGTTTATTACTTGGAGTGAGGGATATGGGGTGTCCTGATTATTTGCTAGTAGCAGTCCCACCCCTATTCTTGCTAACTCGTCGGCCTTTTCGTTGCCTGGAAAACCACTATGCACAGGTATCCAGCATTGGGTTAGGTTGCATCTAACCGCTATCTCCCTAAGAGATAGACGGCAAGGTTTTACCATCTTCGATTTAATTGATGGTGTATCCAGAGACTTTATAGCCGCCTGACTATCTATGTAAATGGCGCTAGATAGCCCGTCTATCGGGTTCATCGACAGTAAGCGGGCAGCCTCATGGATAGCGTTAACTTTGCCTGGAATACAATACAGTGGTTGGGCAGTCGAAGAGATAGGGAAAATTATATGTCCGTCGATATCGCGAATACTCCGAGTCCGGTGCCTTCGTCAGTTTTTGAGCCATCTATTTAGGTATCCTGGTTTTCTTACCAGATTTTTTTTCTAATCTTCTCTATCTGGGATGAGTGTTTTCAGCCCAAACTCGAAGTCTAAAACGAGTGTTATATAATCTGTATACGTTGGTAGTCTCGCATTTGTGATTATCTCTGTATGAACTAATTTGTGTGAACTGCTCCAGCGGTTAGACTCCCGTAGCCTTAACGCTGCTTTGGTGGCTACCAGCTTACCATAGATGTCCGTGGGAAGAAGTTGTAGCAATGTTTCCATGGGGGTTGTGGAGTGGATCGCAATGCCCCTGTGATGCATATACTGCTTATCTTATCTTATTACTTCAAAACTTAGGTTAAACACGCTACAATGATAGCCGAAAGATGGCCTGTGCATTTAGCGAGTCCCTTCCTACCAAAACCTTCACAAAACAAATTCGACTAGTCATCCAATCTGCGTGCACCCAAGGCTTCATCATCCTCGAGTCCCCTTGAATGAGCAACCCTCGCCTCTAGTGAAGTCAAATTCAATTGCACAGCACAGCGTTTTCGAGCCAACTGTACCCGCATACAGTGCTGCTGCCGTTTGCGCTTCTGTGTCCACCTGAATGCAATCGTCCCCCTGCCACACACACCAACCGACGCAATGTAAACTAACGTCAAGAAGTTACACTATCACCTCACCTCTCCGCCTCTTCGTTCGCCGGCCGGGGTCGCCTTTCGCAATCCATGAAATCATTTTCCCAGGCACTAATCGCTGACCTCTCGATGATCATTTAGCAATCAAATGGCTGCAGGTTGCTCCTCCGCTGCCAGGTATCAGCCCGTTGCGACGAACGACGTCCTAAGTGCAGCGGTCCTATGAAAACATTTAATGCATCTCGCATCTCGTGGTTGCCTCGCCGGTCCGTTCACTTATCAACAAAAGAATCTATTCACCAGGACCTGCTGCAAATAAATTTTATAGCCGAATTGTATCCCTATTGTTTGCCGAATCCTTGTAGAACCTCTCTCACTCTCTCTCCCGTTCCCTCTCTCAGTGATACTATCACCTGTTACGTGGATGCAACGCAACGACGACCGGGGAACAGGGATGTGTGTCATTATTGTTATTATTGGCGGGCGACCATTGTTCGGGCCTGGGGATGTGTTGGTGCGTTGCACAGTGCGAGTATTTCTTGGATATCAAAACCTGTTCGCGCATCTGATCTCGCGTGATGGCTGACTGTGTGTTCAAATGCTGTTTGCCATTAGGATGTCTAATTTTCATCCATCTCCTTTGTTGGGCTCTTTCGTTTTTCCATTTTCCATTCCTTTTTGTTGCTCTTCGAAAAGTCGTTACTTTTTGACGTTTGGAGATGCACACGGCAAAAAAAAACCCGCAGAGGAGTGGGAGATTTCGGTGTCCGACGTTTGGTTCGTTCTTTTTTTTTGTTATTGAAGTTGAAGATTAGTTTGATTCCCCCTTTATCCTCCGAGCTGGTGTCCTTTTTTATTGTCATCAAAGTCATGTGAATCTCTGCAGGATTGGGTTGCATTCTGTTGATTCGGAATTTATAAGGCATTGTTCGGAGTTTTGATATCGACGTGGATGCACATTTTTATGACATGGTCACGCCAGTTGGCCGACTCGATGTGTGGGAAGGTTTTTCGGGTTTCCATCGAATGGAGGAGGAGATCTTTTGATACATGGATCGCGGATGGATGAATCTGAGACTTTATTCGATATGGACACTTAAATGGAATCGAATGGACAGCGCTATAATGTTTCACACGGCGCGGCGCGCAGAGTTGAGCGCTTGTGTGGGATGAAAATGGGTTTTTTTTTTCGGTTTTCTTGGGCGTCTGTGGAGTGGATGTGGTGAAGTGATTGACGGCAAAATGCAAACGAGTGACATGTTTGCTGTCAGCAGGTGAAATTGTCATCCGAGACGAATGTATGGGGATTTCGTTCAGAAGCAAGTGTAGCATTTTTGTTACATTTGATTCATGTTTTCTATTCAGGATTTGAGGAGGATACCTGGCCTCATTTAAGTAAATCTCTAAATTTCCTGCATTGATGTGGCCCTACAGTTGAATGAATATTGAAGGTAATTACGGAACAAAACACATGAGGGGGACATTTTTCGGATTAAGAGCTTGCTTAGCAAGTAAGTAAGGATGAAGAAGGTAAACTTCTAAGAGGGATGACAAAAGTTAAAGTTTGTTGCTTTCTTTTGTTTTTGATCACATTCAATATGATTGTAAAAAAATGTTGAACAAATTAATTAATCTTTAGACAGTACCGTTGCTATCGTTGCTTTCTCGTCCAATCCATAATCCAGGAAACGGCAACCATTTCATAATAAAGAGTTGAGGATGAGATTAATGTGTGAAAGAATAATTGGAAGAAACGCTATTACTAAGTCTCGGAAAATATCGACCATAGGCCAGAGTTGTTTGGTAGTGAGGCATCCTGTCCCAGATATACATCCGCGGTTTGTTTGAGCAAGCGTTTCCAGCTTTAGAAGATGTTTCATAGTAGCGATAGGCATGGAGGGTGGGTCTCCGCCCGGAAAGAGTACAGAGTTTGTGCCCTTTCTAGCGAGTTCGCCCGCTTCGCAATTCTCTGGATTGTCACTGTGTCCCAGCACACACATAAGTTGGATATTAAAGTACTTGGCCATCTCGTTAAGATTTAAGCGGCAATTAAGGGAACTCTGGGAATTACACGTGACTGAATTCAGAGATTTGATCGGTGCTTGGCTATCGTAACAAATGACGATATCTGTGCGCGATATTACATTGTTTTTTTGAGACAGGACAGGGCTGCCTTATTCGCTATAGTTTCAGCCTGAAAGATGCTACAGTGACTAGGTAGTTGAAAAGATAGCTGGACATTTAGCTCCTTGGAATAGATGCCAGCACCCACACCTGCATCCATCTTCGATCCATCTGTGAACATGGGTCGCAGTGGACCTTCCAGCGTCTGGTACTCAGACTCCCAGTAAGATCTGGGCGGTATGCTGGTTCAGACTCCCAGTTAGATCTGGGCGGTATGTTGGTTGAGAAATTCTTCTCGAAAAGGAGTTTAGTTATAGTGAGGTCTGTATCTATGGGTATAGACGCATACCTGCGTATTGATCGTTGAATGTCCAGACTGCAGTTCCTTCCAGCTGCTCAGCGGTCTTAATCTGATCGCCGTACTAGCTGCTGTCAGTCTGCCAAATTTGTTCTATCGGCGGCAGGTTGAGGAGTATGTTTAGTGCTTCGGAGGAGGTAGTCCTTAGCATTCTAGCAAGCGGGATCAACCCAGTGATGTTGATTTTCTTATCGAGTGCAGTCCACCACAGGTCCCCAATCAGGGACCTTATTTTGTATCACTTTCGGATTTGGTTTGAATACTGCCAATTTTTTAGCAGTAATTTCCGAGAATTCAAAATTCTGTCAAATTAAAATAAAAAAAAACTCAAATAATAAATCAGTTGCAAATCGTTTCAGATGAGTTTATTTCCGTAACATTTCTGGTAAAAGAAAATCAATTGTTATTACAATGAATTCGCGTTTTTGATTTAATCCATGTTTTTCCTCTGATACCGAGCAATATCCTTTCAGGATTTGTTCATGTCTGTTAGGATGCCTACAACCTTGTTTTGAAATTCGATTTGGTTCTCCACCTATCTTTCCAAAAATCAGATTTTAGTTGTTGTTTGACAATTGCGGGTTTTTGAAGATTGTTCAGAGCAAGATGGTTGTCCATTGTCTATAACTGGCAACGTTGATATGTTCAAGTCTTCCACTCCGCCAGTATCTTGTGTGGCTGGGTGGGGGATATCCCAAATGAAGATGTACTTCTCATTCGCATCGGCGGACCTTTAAAATTTGATTCTTTTACCAGTTTAGTCCAAAGCTTGTTGGATTTCTGCGTTGTATCGGATTATGGAAGAATTCCGAACTTCATGCTTGTCAAGAAATCCAACTTATACCAGAGATGATCTTATATTAGACCTACTATCATTTGTTCTTCACCAGTTCAGTCTTGGTATGTTCTGTCTTTTTTTGTTCGGCTTTGAAACGAATATTTGAATAAATAACGACAAATATTACACAAAGAAAATATACTCACATGTTTCACCAACGCTCAGCTGCCCAAATTTATTATTAATTTCTCTTTCCTTTCTCTTTTCGGTGAAAGAAAATATTAATTACTTCCATCGAAATAATTTTCGCGCAACCAATCTGCTAACAAAAGAGTTTTCGAATGAAAATCCGTAAGAGACGGCGATCTTGACATCCACTTTCGAAATAGTCAAGGAGGGAGGCGTAGTCAAGAAGCCATCAAAGATACTGCCACTGATGTGTTGGGCTTTACGGCACCACCCAGAAAAAACCCATGGTTTGACAACGAGTGCAGGCTTGCACATGCAGCGGAGCTGGAAGCCTACAAAGCAACGCTGCAACCAACAGAGACGATGGGACAAGAACCGGCTTCTCAGGAGTAATAAGAAAGAGCACGAGAAGCGCGCGATTGAGGAGATGGAGAGGTGCTGTGGCCGGAACGATGTCCGAAAGTTTTACCAGAGGGTGAATATGAAGTTCGGACATAAGCCTGTCGGGACGAAACCATTCTCTTAGTCTAGTAGTAGAGTCGCAGTCGATACTGAGAATTTGGAAGAACCATTTCTGCAGACTGCTAAACGGCGATGATGACACCAATACCGCTGTCTGGCAGAATGTTCCACTCAATATGGACGATGATCGACGAGAATTCCGTCCCCCCGACTTAGACGAGATCAAGATAGCAATATCAAGACTGAAGTCTAACAAAGCTGCCGGGGCGAACGAACTGTCCGCTGAAATCTTTTAGGCAGCTGGAGCTGATCTGGTTGAGCGCATGCACCAGCTCATCTGCAAGATATGGTCGGAGGAAAGCATGCCCTACGAGTGGAATCTCAGTATTGTTTGCCCGATCCACAAGAAAGGAACACAGCGAGCCGTCAATGAGGCGGAAGAAGCTAAAATGGGTCTAGCGGTGAATGAAGGCAAAGCAAAGTATATGCTGTCATCAAGACACACAACATCGACGTCTTGGACAGAGCGTCACAATGGGCAGCTATAACTACGAGGTAATCAAGGATTTCGTCTACCTTGGCTCCGCAGTAAATAGTACAAACAACATCAGTACCGAGATCAAACGCAGAGTAACTCTTGCCAACCGCTGTTTCTATGGGCTCAAGAGGCAATTGAGTAGTAGAGCCATCTCTCGAAGGCCCAAGCTGACTTTATACAAGACTTTAATCGTCCCAGTCTTGCTGTAAGGCGCGGAGGAATGGACTACACATATTTCGGATGAGGAAGTCCTTGGTCTCTTTGAGAGAAAAGCTTTGCGTTCGATCTTTGGTCCTGTTTGCGTTGACGGTTTCTGGAGAAGAAGATTCAACCACGAACTGTACGGGCTGTACAGCGACATGTGTCTATTCAGGCGTGTTCGGATCCAACGCCTAAGATGGCTAGGTCATGTAGAGCGTATGGACAACTTAGCTCCGGCCCAAAGTCTTCGACTCCGAACCCGTGGGACAACGTAACAGAGGACGCCCGCGTTTAAGGTGGCGCACCCATGTAGAGAAGGACCTCAACCAACTTGGCGTGCGACACTGGAGACAGCTAGCCAGAGGCCGTGCTAGTTGGAGAGGCTTGTTGGTTGAGGCCCTGGCCCACCCCGGACTGTAGCGCCAAATAAAGAAAGAAGAAGATGCAACACAAAATACAAAAAAATGCATGAAAATGCACAGGAAATACGCCATATTTTACACTTTTCGTCGATAAAGCCGAGACGCAACCCAGTCGCCGGCAAATTGTCGAATTTGTCGATAAGGTTAGGGTGAGGGAAGGTTATAGCGATTGTCACAACTACATCAGTTGTGTCCCACTTAGATCCTGATTGCATCCATTGTGATATTACTGGGCGGCAGCTTATGCATCGATTCCTCTCTTGCCAAGTCCTAACTAAACACCTGAGAAATGCCTACTGGATTACAGCAAATTTGTTTTCTTGATAAATTTTACTATGTCCAGAATTGTTGTCTTAAAATTTCTTCTAGGCTATAAAATGATTAGTTGCTTAGCGCACTTTTCTTTTACTTTACTTTTTGTGTAGTTTCTTCTTCCTCTTCGTCCATCTATTCCAGAAATCGTTTTGGGGGGCTCCTATTCTCCTTGGGGTTGTGCCGAATAGGCAATGACCGGAAATAATAATAATTAGCCTTGAAGACCTGCAAGTATATTATTCCATCCACCTCTGATGGTATTGATGGCATGGCATGATGGGTAGGGGATGTCCTGATTATTTGCTAATGGCTACCCCAACCCTGTTCTAGCTAACTCGTCGGCTCTTTCGTTGCCTTGAATACTGGAAAATCATTCAGTCTGATCGCCATGTAGGCTCTGTCTCGATTGCTCAGCAGCTAAACACTGCAAAAAAAAAGGCTTGATTCAAACAGAAGCTCGATGTTAAACTCACGGACCGAATATCCACCAGCGAATCGCAACAACATCAACTCATTTTGGAAGTGGATAGTGAATGGTGACGAAAAGTGGATCACTTACGACAACGCCAAGCAAAGGCGGTCGTAGTCAAACAGCGGTGAGTCGACGCAAATGGTGGCCAAGCAAGGATTGACGGCCAGAAAGGAATAGCGAGGAATCATCTGATGTGAGCTGATTGAATTTTTGAATGTGGGACGTGGGCAAGAGTTTAGTTTATTAAAAAAAATTATTAAAGCTAGACAGTAAGAATGAATCTTATAACCTTGTAATAGCTAGCTAGTTACAGTGCATACTTAGTTACAATTTGGTTTAGTTATTACAGAACGAGTTAACTATAAATAAATACAACAATAATTTAAATGAATATAACAATAATTAAGAACAATTAAAGAAAAAGTAGGATATGATTACGAAGGCTATGAAAAGGTACAAACCAAAAATGCAATGAGAACAAAAAAGAAAAATGCAAAATAATTCAATATAAATACGAAAACCAATAATCAGTTGTTTTGACATGACAGAAAAAGCTGTAATCCTTTTTTAAACTTGTGTGTATCGCTTAGTCCTCTTGTAGGGCTAGGTAGTGAATTCCAAAGACGGATGGCATTGATAAAGAACTGTCTTTCGGATATTAAGAAATTAAATCTCGGTATAATGAGATATGTGGATCTATTTGACGGGGGGAATTCTAAGTTATTGAAGAGGTAGGAAGGTTGTCGTAGTGGGTCGCCGTAGCATAGTGGGTAAGTGCGTCGACTCCTACGCAGAGGGTGCCAGGTTCGATACCCGAATTTACCGCCTATCATTATTCACGGCTCCACCCCTTTCGAGTCACTGCCAATGCTCAAAGAGTATTTCCTGTCTAGAAAAAGCTTCTCAAACTTGGCCGTTCGGAGTCGGCATTAAACTGCAGGTCCCTTCCACTCGTGAGAGAACAATAGCACGCACAACACAAGTGGTTGTTGAGAAGCTAGGCCCAGGTCCACCTCGGACTGTCGCGCCACCCATATTATTATTATTATAGGAAGGTTGTCGTGTTTTAAGGATATTGAAGAGAAAGATCAGAGTGCGACATTTAAGATAATTTTTAAAAAGCATACCTAAAACTTTTACTGAGAGATGTGACACATGGTGATATCTTCTTAGCCCATAAATGTATCGAATGGAACTGTTGAATGCAACTTGTAATTTTCGTATGCATACTGAATGACAATTTCCATATAATTCACACAAGGATTGGAATTAATAGTGATTTTACCAATATGATTCGTGTATGCAGTGGTGTAATTGGTAGAGCTGTCCACAGAGTTCTCAAAACGCCGTAAGCCTTCTCTACAATGGTGTTGATATGGTCGTTCCATGTTCAAAATCTGTTAAATATAACACCCAAATTCCTTGATGTTTCCACAAAATCAACGGGGGAGTTGTTTAAAGTAATTTGCGGGAAATATGACAGATCCAATTTCGTTCTTGATATAACTATGCATTTGGATTTATTGGGATTGAGTGTCAATCCATTTTCCAAAGACCAGTCAAATATGTGATTAAGATCCAGATTAGTTTCAAGGTAACAATTTTCCATGAGACCCAACTTGCAGCATCGATAAATTTGGACATCATCGGCATAAATGTGTGTTGATGAATGTGTAACTAGATCTGGATCTGGATTCGTTTATATAGAGAGAGAATAACAAAGGACCCAGAATTGATCCTTGAGGTAACCCTCGAGTTAAATTAAGAAAATCAGATAAGTAGGATGATATCAATTCAACAGCAGATGGAGAAAACCCAAAGCAGTGTTCTAGTTTTTTACAAACCAATGCGTGGTCGACAATGTCGAAAGCCTTAGAGAAATCTAGAAGTATCAGAAAAGTTACTTCATCTTTATCTAAGCTAGAACGAATATCTTCAACTAATTTTACTAAAGCAGTTGTACAACTGTATTTTGCTCGGAAGCCAGATTGCACATGGGTTACCATTTTATTTTGAGAAAGAAAAGAAAGATACTCATCATCATGTTGCAATTGCATTATTCGCTCGCATACTTTGGAAAGGAATGGCAGAATGGTAATTGGCCGAAATTCATCCCCAATTGAGTTTTTCGGCAATGGTATTACCTTGGCCATTTTCCACTGATGTGGAAACACTCCTGTTGTAAGGATAGTGTTTATGACATGAGTCACATATGGTAAGATCAACGGTAAAATGGCTTTAATAAAAACTGTATGAATTTCATCGACTCCAATTGCACTGGACCTTATAGATAAAAAGCTTTTGACTATATCTGCACTGCTAAATGGTGTTTGCACAGCAGGCGTATGCAGATTATGTAAATTTATGTTGAGATTTGCTGTTCTAGTTGGTCCTACAGATGCAAACTTTTGGTTTAGCATATTGCCGTCAGTGTTATTTGGACAACAAAGTTTTTCTTTTCCTATACCAAGATGTCGTAGGTTGCTCCACAGTTTCCGACTACTCAAGTTCGATTTTAATCTGCCAGAGAAATATTGTGCCTTTGCCGCCTTTATTTCTCGAACGACCATATTTCGGAAGGATTTGTATATGTGGTGAAATTCCTCTATACGAAATCGCTTCCACTGATTATAAGCTTGATCACGTTGCTTAATAAGTTGCCGAATTTCAATTGAAAACCAAGGCTGTGATGAGTTTTTGGTCGTTTTTGTTTTTAACAAAACATACTGCTTGAAGAGAGAGTTAATATTTGAATGGAGAAATTGTACCTGGTTATCTGGAGATGGCATTAAATAAACTTGTTCCCATGGTATAGCAATTATACTCTGCTCTAGATTAACTCTGTCTATATTAGCAAAATCTCTATATTGGAATGTGGTACCTTGTGCTTGGTTATGTACTCGAAAGTCATAAGTAAGAAAAATTAAATCATGCTTAGAGAAAGCTGATGCGGAAAGTTGGTCATAAAAAAGAGTGCTATCAGTACAGCTAACGAAAAAAACATCAAGTAAAGTGCTTCTAGTACTAACGTGATGAGTGGGAGTGGTAATATTTACAGGATCTAAGCCAAAAGATTTCATCCCATCAGTAAGGTATAATAAAAATAACATATAATTTTATTTTTAGAAGCTACTGATATGGTCTCCATTAAAGTGTACAAGTGTGTTAAGTCTATATCACTATTAGGTCTGTAAACAGTGCCCAACAGCAAAGAATTGTCATCATATGATATATAAACGAATTTCCTTACGTTAAAACTCTAAATTCGAACCTGAACTGTCAGCAATTGGACCCTCTAAAGGAATCGATCGCTCAGAGGCGACCAGCTTTGAACGATAGAAGAGTAATTGTGTTCCATCGGGACAGCACCACGCCATATACATCGATAACGACTCGCCAGAAACTCCGGGAGCTTGGCTGGAAGGTTATGCATCCAGCTTATAATCAGGACCTATTACCAAGAGATTTCCACCGGTTACGAACCATGGCGAAATTTCTTGCGTCCTCCTCAAGAGAGGCTTGTGAAGCAACAAACCCTTTGTAGGGGCAGTGGCTTTTTCGACAGAGTGATAAAGGCATTGCCATCAAACAATCCAACAAAACCGTGCATTTGACGGCATATGACCTTAAATTTCCTTTAGAAATAATAGACTTCTAATTCACAAATCTATTATAATTCATAAAATATGATTTAACCAACACGATTACATTTTTGTTCAACTACCAATTCTAAACTTTCGTCCTGAATATCAATTATCTCTTGAAAAGCTGGCTAAGGGTCACCCCCTTATCAGATGGCATTTTTGCCAAAGCCACCACTTTAATTTTTGTTACATACACTGCAGGTAGATTAAAGTTCCAGCGCAAAAGCATGCAACAATATGTACATATTTTGTAGCTATGCAATAATTCGTTGCATACCCTTAGGTGATGATAAATGTTTCTTTGGCGATCTTCAATCTGGTCAATTTGGGAATGTTTTAACAGTGAACTTCAATGGCATCTATTATGTCACGGGTGTAGTTAAAAATGGAACCACATTATATTGCAGTGATTCCCCTCTTTCAAATGACATGTAGTCCACACTCATTATTCTGTAACATTCGCAAGGAATTTGCAACCAAATAATCTGCATTCCCTTCTCAAAAACTATTCGCCAGGTTTTAAACACTGCCAAGACACATCTGCTCAAATGTCTAACTCGCTTTAAAACACATCAGTATACCTTTAACTTGAAATGTGCCACCACGCATCCCATCTCGAAACTCCAGCCGGGTATAACCGCCTTCACTGTGTTCCACCTCAATCAAAGCAAACAAAACTAAACACATAAGCAAATTTATTCACTCTCTAATCAAAACAAAAATACATACAAACTACGAACACATCACTAGACTACTACAGTTCACTTTTCGCCCAGCTGCGCTTGCTCTTGAACGACTGCAGAATATTCAGCTTGTGTGACAGTTCCACCCGCTTGACGTCGCTCACCTTGCCCGCCTTCAGCTTCACCAATCTGGCGTTTTCCTCCTTCACGAACTCACGGCCCTTCTCCGCGATTCTCTTCATGAACGCGACGTAGACCTTGGCACTAGCCCTCTGGGCATCATCCGTCACTTTGCTCAACTTCTCTGAGGCCAGCTCGATGAGATCACCTTGTTCGGCTGCGTTCTTCTCCGCGAAACCAATCACAATGTCGTTGAATTCTTTCAGGCACCCGTCCAGGCCGATGTACAAATCAGAGTTCTGGGTCACGAACTCCTTCAAGTTCGCCACGTTGATCTCGGCATCCTTCGGGTACCGCACGTAGTCGTCCAGGCCGGGACCGCGGAAGAGGAAGATCGCCGGATACGCCTCGGCCTCCACGTTGAACCTAGTCCCCAGGGCACTGTTCTCCTTCTCGCCGTAGTCCTTGATGCCAACCAGACCAATTAGCAGGTCGTTGGTCACCTGATGGGCCTTCAGTGCGAACTGACCGAACGCCTCGTGCTTCTCGCCGTAGGGGAACGCTATGTCGAACTTGATCAGCGCGTACGGAAGCCTCGGAATGAGCTTGTCGAAAGTTATCTCGTCAAGATCCACGCAGCCGAGGCAGGACGCCGAAGTGTGCCCCGGGATGCAGTACAGTGCAATCGAAATCAAAAGTAAGCACGAGTATCTAGCGAATTCCATTTTGTCGTTTCTGGATTAATCTCCTCCGCGCGCACCGTCAACGTAAACAAAACTGTCACAGAACCCAAACACCGAAGCGCAGACCAGACTGGCAAGTGGCAAGCCGGCAAGCGATACTAGTTTTAAATGACAACTGAAAATGTATCCGACACCGGCACATTGTGAAGCGGAAACGCACAAGAGACGGAGGCGCGGAAGACACACGAAAGCTTCGTCGTGTCGGGTTTTCGCTGCGAGTGTATTCCCTCGTTGGTGTCTAGAGTTGAATGACTCTTTGCTGGCGTGGAGTGGAGAGAGCCACTGCTGCTTGTGTGCTTGATTCATTATGGGACTTCCAGTGTGTAAGCCACGCTTTTCCACCGGTTCGGGCGACACGCAGACGAGGGAACGAATTTGGGAACCAACTGAGAAGAGGAAAATATTTAAACCAGTTATGCAAGCATGGTTGACTGTGAAATTCCGAATTGGCTCTGAGAGCCGCGGCCAGGCTTGCCAGGGTGTTTGCTGGTTTCGTGTTTTCAATTAGCATCTAGCGAGTGAAGAAGTTTGCTTTTCACCACTACTGCCATGCGATGGGAAATGTTCGTGTTGTGCGAAGAGTTTCCATTTGGACTGACTTCTGGTAATTAACAGGTCTTGCTAACAGTGCGTGAATGGATGACTTTGTGGAACGCAGTTGCCGGTGTGGATGGCGTAATGAAGAGTTTCACAATTTGGAACACCTCATAACTCAGAACAAATAGAGACAAGAGAGAGGATCGCATAATTTTACTTTTTCCTTTCAGTCGAAATCTAAAAAGGGCGTGTTTTGTAGTAGATGTCTGCACTAATATATACTTTTAGTTATTTTTAACAAGTATGTGATCCTACATATGTATCCAAGGCAAAGTAGTCGATTACTCTCAACTTGGCAAGATAACAGCAATGATCAGCATAAATGTACACAGCCTCCACGTGGCGCCCTCTGGATAGTCTCTTCGGCAACCGCCTTGTGGTGAACTAATGTATGTAGCGGCCACTTAGTCAAGGGGTTTAAATGATGATCTCTTCTGTGAGGAAACTACTAGTTCCGAGACAACGATTCTCGTGATTCCTTAAGAAAACCTAATGCAGCTGATAAGCTTGCGAGGCCTAAAAGCCCACAACTTCGCTGCCATCCAAGAAGTGCGATGGATTGTGCTGGGGAAAGACGATTGCTACAGAGAGCGAAGGCAGCGCTTTTTCTGATGTGTGTCTGTTGTTCAATCATCATCATCAAACTGACCCAGCTTTACCAATCCTATAGAACCGCTCAGCATTACTCCTTCCATCACTCGTGAAGAAGTCCCCGAGATCCTTAAACTTCACCATCTGCTTCAATGGGACTCCACCGACATGTAGCGTGCACTCAACAGGCGTTCTGGAAATTACCATAACCTTCATCCCAGCATCAGCACATACGGTCACAAACCGATCGAGTGCGCGCTGGAGTTCCGGAATAACTACGTCATCTGCAAAAAGAAGATGGCTTACCCTCAACGCTCCCATGTAGAACATTACTCGCCTTTGCTGTACTGCAACATACAATCCATATATAAAATGAAAAGCAGAGGTGATAAAACGCACCCTTGGCGAAGTCCAACACCCACGGTGAAAGGTGTTGATTAAGCACCGTTAACCCGAACACAGCTGCTACAGTTTGTGCATAGAGATTGAATGGCCCTCAAAAGAGGACCCTCAATTCTATACTCCTGAAGAACACTCCAGAGCTTACCTAGTGCAACTCGGTCGTATGCATTTTCCAAATCTAAAAAACAGCCAAGCCATCTCAAGTACCATTCTTAGAGTGAAAAGCTGGTCGGTTGTACTTCTGCCGGGACGAAAGCCGCACTATTCATCCCCCATCCTGGGCTCGACCATAGCTCTAGAACGCGATACCGAACGTTTAGACTTTCCCTGGGAGACTTAAGAGAGATACGCCCCTGTAGAGCAGGCTCTTTTGTCAACTTTCTTAAAAATAGGAACAATCACCCCTTGCCAGGAGTCTTACCGCATTCACAGGCCACCTTAATGACACGAGAGAGCCATAAAACTCCCTCTTTACCCATTGGTCCTAGCTACGCAGCAACCACTCGTGTTGTGCGTTCTCTCACAAGTCACAAGGAACCTACAGTTTTAAGCCGACTCCGAACGGCCAGAAGCTTTTTTCTGGACAGTTTGAACTCGAAAGAGGTGGGACCGTGCAAATTATTTTTGGTCGTACCAACCGGGGATCAAACCCATGCAGCGAGGTGAAGTTGCTTAAGGGTCGACGCACATACCCACAACGCCACGGCCATCAAGGTATTTATAGCCCTTGACAACTTCGATTTGATCGACCCACTAAAACCTCACTGGAAAAACTTTCATCCTCCACCGTTTTAAAAAATCAGCACCTTTTAATTTCTCTCGGTTGACCACGGGAGCAATGTTCAGCCAAACGATTTGTCATCCGCTGCAGTATTTCAGGGGTATGATGTAGGAGCACAATATCGCAAAGAGAAGTGATTTGGTTAATACAACGGCATATTACGGGCCTCCTGGAAGAGCATCAGCAATATCCTCAATAAAGAGTGCGAATAATATCGGGCTCAGTGAACAGCCTTGCGTGACTCCGGATTTAGTCTGAAACAACCCGATAGTGCCTCGCCATTCCATATGGCTACTTGCGTGTCCTGGTTCAAATTTTGTAGGACCCTTCCAAATTTTGGGGACATTTTCACATTGTAATGTTTAAGGAACAGTGCGTTTCGGTCCACTTTATCAAACGCCTCTGCAGTAGTGGTTAACACGAAGATATGGCCCACTGTTGAGCAACCAGATTTGAATCCCACCTCGAATTCCTTGAAAACTGTGTTATCCGTCATACAAGCTGTCAAACTTTTTTGTAGCACAGCCGTGAACATTTCATACGAGGGATTTGAAAAGGAAATTCCTCGGTAGTTAGCAGGGTCTGTCCTACTTCCCTTCTTGTGTATTGGAAAAATAATCGAGTATTTCAACTGATGAGGTATTACGCCACACTCCAGTACATTATTAAGAACACTGTCTTGTGTTTTTTTTTTATCTTTTATCCTTACCCACTTCTGGATTCTTTCAAGTTTTATTGAAAAATGAATATCTCCTTAGCATAGCGTTTCATTTGTACAGATATAATTGCTTTTGATAAATTTCTCAAAATATTACAGTTTCATCTATAATGCTGGATGAACAATGCAATAAGATGAAGTGTATTTAATCGTGGATGACTTTTCGTTTGCTTAGGAAAATAAAAAAGAAAGATATGCTGTATTTTCTTGTGAAAAAGCATCCCAATAATAAAAAGCTGAAGAAATACTACGAATACTACGAAAAACGAAATACCCATCTGCAGAGATTCTTATTTTAGAAGCAAACCATCCCAAAATGTCGGAAATACCAAAAAAGAATTGGCAGTAGTAAATGAGATACTGAACAGATCGAAGAAGAATGAAGATGTTATCTTAGGATATACTAATGTTAACATATCGGACCCTTTGCAAGTGGCCAACTTATTTAATGACTTTTTTTTACAAATCTGTGTTCCTCGCATGAATTCTTAATTGCAGATACCCGTACTTGTCATTACACATTCATTTAATTCAGAGAGTGTGGAATCGCAAACTTTTTTTTTCTGTGAATTTACGGGTGCTGTGATTCATAAGTGCTTAATTCATCGAATTCATCCTCTTTTGATTCAGTCTTCAGCTTTGTTCTGAACAAGATTTCACTTTATGACATCACACATCCTGTGCCACATTTTTAACCTGAGTGTTATAATATAATAATGTGGGTGGCCTAGCTTTTCAGCAACCACTCGTGTTGTGCGTGCTATTATTCTTTCACGAGTGGAAGGAACCTACAAGTTTAATGCCGACTCCGAACGGCGTAGTTGAGAAGCTTTTTCTAGACAGGAAATACTCTTTGAGCATTGTCAGTGACTCGAAAGAGGTGGAGCCGTGACATATGAAAGGTGGTAAGTTCGGGTATCGAACCTGGCACCCTCTGCGTAGGAGTCGACGCACTAACCCACTACGCCACGGCGACCCAACCCTAGTGTTAAAAGAGGTATTTTTTCCAGAAACACTTATTATGTCCCTCCCCAAAAAAGGTGTTACTCAGACCATAAATAATTACCGGCCCTTAACTCTATTACTTGTATTTTCAAAAATTCTGAAAAAAGGTATGAAATCTAGAATTATTTCGTTTTTTATGCAAGGCACATTTTTTCAACAACTATCAATTTGGCATTTAGAAATGGTATGTCGACAGGAACTGTCATGCATAAATTCATGGGAGAAATTTATAACAGCATAAATTCATCTAAAAGATGTGTAGCTCTTTTTGTTTGTATAACTAAGGCATTTGACACACTGGACCACACTTTATTATTTGATAAACTTTATAAAGCGGGCTTTAGAGGTTTCATTTATATCTGGTTTGGTTCCTCTCTAGCAAATCGAAAGCAAATGGTAAAAATTAAAGAGTCTTTTAGCTCGTTAAAATTCATAAACACAGGTGTTCCTATTCATGTTGACTCTATTTAGCCAGTTCTTCAAAGAAAAAACATCTGCGTTTGCTAATTATTATATTATCTATACTCTCATAGTAATCATTTTAAAATGTTTTTTCATGTAAATCACGATCTTGAATTACTGAGACTATGGTTCATTCATCATAAGCTCGTAATCAGCATTAAGACTATGTTTATATTCTTTAATATCAGAAGCATGTACTATCAAAATTGTTCCTTATCTTATCTCTCATAGCCCGAACTGTACACGTTTTCCTTTAAGCTGTTGTTCGTAGAATTCGATTAGTTTTACCCATGACACCAATTACTGTGACTCCTGTTTCGATACTGAGTGTGTACAATAATTTAAATATTTGGGTATTGTTTTAGACCATTAACTAATTACTTCAAACAGTACATAAATAAAGTAGTAAAACTGTTGTACCACTTAAGTCTGTACTGTAACACAACTATCCTTAAGCTAGTTTCTTCTTCGTCTTTACTTGGCGCTACAGTCCGGGGTGGACCTGGGCCTCAACCAACAAGCCTCTTCACAAGCACGGTCTCTGGCTAGCTGTCTCCAGTGTCGCACGCCAAGTTGGTTGAGGTCCTTCTCCACCTGGGTGCGCCACCTTAAACGCGGGCCTCCTCTATAACGTTGTCCCATCGGTTCGGAGTCGAAGACTTTGGGCCGGAGCTAAGTTGTCCATACGCTCTACATGACCTAGCCATCTTAGGCGTTGGATCCGAAGACGCCTGAATAGAGTCATGTCGCTGTACAGCCCGTACAGTTCGTGGTTTAATCTTCTCCTCCAGAAATCGTCAACGCAACGCAAACAGGACCAAAGATCGCACGCAGAGCTTTTCTCTCGAAGAGACCAAGGAATTCCTCATCCGCTATTGAGATTGTCCATGCCTCCGCGCCGTACAGCAGGACTGGGATGATCAAGGTCTTGTATAAAGTCAGATTGGTCCTTCGAGAGATGGTTCTACTACTCAATTGCCCCTTGAGCCCATAGAAACAGCGGTTGGCAAGAGTTACTATGCGTTTGATCTCGGTACTGATGTTGTTCGTACTATTTACTGCGGAGCCGAGGTAGACGGTCCTTGACTATCTCGAAGTTATAGCTGCCCATTGTGACGCTCTGTCCAAGACGTCGATGTTGTGTGTCCTTTCTTGATGACAGCAAATACTTTGTTTTGCCATCATTCACCGCTAGACCCAGTTTATCCGCTTCCGCCTCAATGCCAGCTTAAGCTAGTTTGCAACGGGTTTTTAAAATCCAAATTCCAATATGGGTTATCTTGCTGGGGTAGGGCGTATTACACGCACATTCAACACTTGTTAATTAAGCAGAAACATGCAGTCACAATTATCTGCAAAGTGGATCGAACAACTCAAAGCTTTTTAAGACAATTAAAAATATTCTTTGAGGAACCTGGTTACTATCAGGTTAGAACATATGAAAATTACAACTTGCGTAATAGCACCAGGAATTTTGTAACAGTACCAGCAGTTAATAAACCACACTTTTCTAGGTTTTATTCTGTTATTGCACCTCGTCTCTTTAACTTGCTTCTTGAATATATTAGATGCGAAAGAGTAAAACCAGTATTTTAAGTTAATGTTAAGAAATGGCTTTTTTCTTTCAATCACACTGATATTGAACAAGCTTTTGAACCGTTGACTTAACCTTCTTGCACCATCTGTTTGGATTTTCTCCGTTTATTTGTTTTTTTTTTTTCCTTATAAACATATGCACAGTATTTTCCCTATCAACTTTTTTTGAAATAAAAGCTTTGTATTATTTTATATTTCAGTATACATTCGTCACTTGTCCATTTGGCAACAGAATGTATTGCATTATTTCATGCTTTAACTGTATTATAATTATATATATAACATTGTTATTATAGCTTAAGGTTGCAATGAAATAAAACTATTCAATAAACAAAATATAATTATTTTTTGTAATTGGAATACATTTTATCAATTTGCCTGGTTTATTTGGACCTTACACGCAACTTTCTGCGTTTAGGCTTCTACTTACGCCACTTAGCTCTCATTTTGCTATTGATTCAGGGAGGAATTGCAAAGCAACTCTTCACTTGTCCACAAATTGAGAACGAAAAGTTCAATTATCTATGGTGAGATAGTTGAAACTAAACTGCTCGCCGTTAAGCTTTTTAGCTAACTTCCAAGAATCGGTAGCGTAATTACACCGTTGTAATTTTAAGGAAACGATGCATATCTCAAAATAGCCACCCTACTGAATATTTTGACAGCTCGATGTCATTGGTAGCTTTAACAGCTGCTGGTCACAATTTAATGTCAGAACTCATGGACATGGTCAGCGTGTCATGACCAGAAACAGGCTTATTCACTTTTGTGGCGATATTATGTGCCATGAAAGTTCGGTCTTAAGTCATTGCAAAGGAATTAAACTCCCTGAGGTTGAGTACAAGCCAACACTGAGACCTGATTGCAGTCCTCTCCCCAAACATCTGCAAACAAAATACAAGCTCTGGAACCGTTAGCTGGCTTCTGGAGGGCGAATCATCATGTGAAATTATTGAAGTGGCACTGTTTACGAGCACCGTTCACTTGATTTACATATTTTCCATTTGAAATTCCACGCTCTCCCCGTCGATGCTTAATTCTGTGGTAACTCACGACAATTACGTAAATCACAAGCCCCCTTTCCAACATCTTCAGAAATCAAACAGCGAACCAGCTTTGTTTATTTTAATCATTACACGACCAGGTGTCCTGTCTCAGCACGCCAACTCCTTTCGGGGAAAGTTGAAGTTAAAAAAAGGATCGACTCTCCCGCATTTGACTGTGATTCCCACGCAGATGTAAGAGGTCACTGAATTGACTTCGACTCGCTTCGTGGTTTATTTTGAGGGATCCAACCGAAAAATGTGCGTCGTCCTCGCGTTGATTCGTAGGAAATCGAAAGGACATTCGATATGCAAGCGTCGCACACGCACAAAGTATCCTTTCGGCGAAGGGTTGAAGTGATTCGTGTTCGTTTTTTTACTTTCCCCTTGATTCCCATTTGGAGGACATGTGTTGGGATGGAGGTTTTTCCTCGCCCTCTCTCTCTCTGAGTCTACTTGAACACATTTGTCATTCTTTGAAATCCTTGTGCGAGGGAAATCGATTTTTAATTAACGAAGGAAATGATCTACATTCCGATACACATGCCCATAATGATATCCTACCGGGTTACTCCTTACGTAACAGCAGGAAGGCTGGAATCCAGAACGCCAAGCATTTCCTGTTGATTATCCTTTCCCAGCCTTCTGCTGCCACTCACCTCACCTGACTGACAAATCGATTGGTGCAATCTGCACTTGCTGTGAGGTCCCAGCTCTGAAGGACATCTCTGCGGGTCGTATCAGCGCGGACAATCGATGTTTTGAATGGGACGGTCGTTGCATACTGTGAATTTAACGACTCTCGTCCTTTTGTTGAGGCGAGCATCCAAGATGAAGTGATTATTGCTTAATAATGAATTTCAAACAGCCATCCATTGTGAGTTTTGATTTATGCGCTAGCGCTGGGCTCAAAGGACACTCAGAGATGTCGTTGATTGAGAAATTGCTTGTTCGTGGGGGCACGTCGAAACGGTGCTTGGTTTTGGTGATGGTCAATTTATGCATGCATTTTGAATCTCTATGCAAGTTTTAAATAAGGCGGTGTTCACAAAGATCGTCATAATCTCACGAATAGTTGAGAAACACTTTACATGGCTATACGCAGGTGGAGTGAAATCGACGAGGCATTTCACAAGGACACGAGAAGAAAAGAAGCCATTCGAAGGAAAAATAAACAGATGTTGATTTTATTTTGGCGTTTAGCTCATCTGCTACTGCGGCCCAATAGTGCTGCATCCTATTCGGGTCAGTTGGATCATTTTTGCCCAGAAGAAAATCGGGATTCATTTGCAAGAAATTCGTATATAATGGTCCAACTGCTCCTGGGATGTACGCTGATATTTTCTTGTTCCTGCAAAATATTCATTATTAATAAATACTTATGCATATTTCATTAATATACACAATATTTTGTAGATATTACTTTTCCAAAATCAAGTATTAGTAGACCGCTCAGTAACAAAAAAAAGCGCGAATGTAATAATTGTCAAAAAAAAAAACAATTTTTGACATGGCAACGAATTCACCTCACCATGGTGACTATTCTTGTGTGTTTTCTTGTGAGGTTTTCGCCAGAATACCAAATAGCTGAAACCTCACAAGGTAGGCATCATAATTTTCGCCTCACTGACAGAATAGGGGTGTTAAACTAATTATTGTTCAGATCTTAGTCGATAAAAAAAACTCGATAATTCAATCCTCATCTTTTTGCATTGCTCACTGCGATGAGAAAGCTCCATATAAATTAAGTATCAGAGTTTGTTCGAGTTCGCGATTCTCAGTGAGCTCATGTGAATGGCCCTTGCCACCTCAACACTCTTTCCGGACGGAGATGCCTACTGCACGATATCTATTAAAGGTTGAAACGCTTACTCACACCAAACGTAGGTGGTCTTCAGGCACTGGATGCCCCATCACAAAACAAAGGTCTACTCACGATCCAATAGACTCATACTGAACAGAATGAGACGCTTTCCTCAGCGTCATTGGCATTAAAGCCTCCAGATTAGGTCCTCTATAACAATTTTTCCCATATAACAAAGTTGAAAGGATGAAGAGGAACAAGACACAATCACAAACCTTTTATGCAATTGCATTGCCCAATTGTACTTCGACAATGGTTTAAGTTTGAGTTCTTCGAATTGAACCATGTTTTTTAAAATCTATTTGAACAAAGTGTAAACTTAGCAGGGCGCGCGTTTGTCTGTAGGTTAGGTTAGGTTTGGGTAATTGCCACCACTATAGCAGTTGTGGCCCACTTAGATCCTGGTTGGATCCTTTGTGCTATCCACCGGCTCCTCTTAAAGGGACTACAGTAATGAAAATCAAATAAACTTAGAGACTCTCTAGTGGCCTGTTGCATCTCACCGATATTTCCTTATGAGATAGACGGCAAAGTTTTACCATCTTCGATTTAATTGATTGTGAATCCAGAGCATTTATGGCCGCCTGATAATCTATGTAAATGGTGATAGATAGCCCGTCTATCGGCTTCATCGACAGTAAGCGGGCAGCCACTTGGATAGCTTTAACTTCTGCGTGGAATACGCTACAATGGTTGGGCAGTCAAAGAGACACGGCAAAGGATATGTCCGTCGATATCGCGAATACTCCTAGTCCGGTGGCTTCGTCCGTTTTTGAGCCATCTGTGTAGGTAGCCTGGTTTTCTTACCAGATTTTTTTTTCCCAATCTTCTCTGTCTGAGATGAGTGTCTTGAGCCCAAACTCGAAGTCTAAGGCGGGTGTTGTATAATCTGTATGCGTTGGTTGTCTCGCCTTTCTGATTATCTCTGTATTACCCAAGCTGTGCGAACTGCTCTAGTGGTTGCACTCCCGTAGCCTTAACGCTGCCTTAGTGGCTACCAGCTTGCCATAGATGTCCGTGGGAAGAGGTTGTAGCAATGTTTCCATGGCGGTTGTGGGGTGGATCGCAATGCCCCTGTGATGCAGATAAACGCTGATCTTTGAATACTGTTTATCAATTTAATATTGGATTTGTTATTCAGTGCTGACCACCAAACAAGGATACGGTACGTTAAGATGGGTCTAACAACAGCCGTATACATCCAGTGCGCCATTCTTGGTTTAATTCCCCATGTGGGGCCAAGGATTCTCTAACATGTGTAAATAGCTGCCGCCCCCTTCTTAATACGTTCGTTTATGTTTGGTTTCCAGCTTAACTTGCTGTCTAAGATAACTTCTAAGTGCTTGGCCTGACTAGTGAAGCTGAGTTTCTTTTTCTTCAGCTTAGGGGGATCTATCGGATGTATGATATGTGCGTTTGTCTGTAACTGATGAATTGCCAAACTAAACTAAGCTCCAAACAACTGAGAACTGTCAAATCAGTTGTCACAGAACAACTTTAAAAAATGTAGAGTTCTCCGCCTCTATAAAAAAAAAACACACTTTCCCTTTGATAAAAGTCTCTTATACCATTCATAAGAGAACAGTGCTCGGACTGTACTCCAAAAAGAGTAGATTCACTTCGCTTTTCACATTATTTTTAAATCTACTCCATCACTCCTTTTTGTTCACAATCAACTTCAAGAAAATGCCACCTAAAAATACCTGTTAGCTCCTTTGAACTTAAAGAAGTCCACGACTTTTGTTATGTTGTCATCAGAAATGAAGTATTACAGAGATGTCCGACTTCTACCTCTCTTTCCCCTTACGATTTTTGAAAACTGTTTTTTACAACGTGTTCTTAAACCAAATTGACCAATCACAGGACGGCATTTACGTTATTTCGTGCATAACCGTCAAAAGTTCATCAATATCTGTCAAAAAAGTACTCAAATTCGTCGATGGACTAGGAGGCAATCAGCTGTGACGTCGGATATCTCTGTAATACATCATTTCTGGTTGTCATTTCAGTTTCATAGATAAAATGTACTCTTTGCCTTTGGTACGTTTAATTGAAACTGATAATCTACTTCGAATATTTTGGTTTTACTTCGCTTTTTCTTTCAATCTACTTCAAAATGCGATTTCTTAATTCCGAACCCTGATGGTGAGTATCAAAAAGTCGATTCAAACTCTCCACTAGCTGCATTCTCTCACTGTGAAGACAAGATCTCAAAAAAACGACTTCACCCATTTCTCGTCACTCAACTCAAATGAAACATTTGTACACTTGTAACCATGCGCATACATACGTATTTATTTGTTAAAATGTGTTTCCTTTACTATTCTTTTTCTTATCAAGTGTATTTGGTTACTCTTTTCAGGGAGTTCAATCAATTTGGTGCGACGGGCCAACACATCTCGCAGATTTAGTCACTTGGACACCCTGTATGTCTACCACTTGACAGATCTATGTAATGTTAGTATTAGTCATCTTCGTCATCGCGGGGGTAGATCTCCACGCACGAGAGATCTCCAGGCAACTCCAAGCGTAACCAGGCGAGCTTATGGACTTGATTCGTGCTACGTGACCAAGCCAACAAAGCATAGCTCTTTCCGTTCGAATAAGCAGCTGCTCACCATTGAGTTCCTCGCGCGAGTTCAAGAACACCACCAAAGCCAACAACAACAACAGCAAGGTGCATCTTCAGCAATCGAGCACCACGAAACCAAACAGCAGCAGCAGCGGAATAGTGCGTAGTCGACAGTCTGGTACTTTTCCGCCAGAAAGTAATCCGATACGTAATTGCAAAGTTGATCGCCACAAAAATGGCTCAGGGTATTACCAGGGTCTGCTGAACTTCCGGCGACCTGCAAATGTTAGGTGACATGGAATGTTGTTATTAGTTGATAAGTTAGTTCTTGTTCGGTATTCAATAAAGAAGGAATAAAATTTGATTTTTTTCACTTGAACCGCGTCTTTAAATTATAATTCGCGCTACCGTGTTTCTCACCCTATCCTGGCGAGTAATTCCCACAACAGCACGAAGAAATCTCATCTCAGCAGCTTGTATTCGCGATTTTATTCTTTCGGTCATCATCCAAATTTCATGACCATAGATGAGAGCTGGAACAACTACTGAGTTGACTGAGTTGAGACTGCTAACTTGGCTTCCATACTAAGCTCGGCCATCCTGAATACAGATCTCGCAAGCTGACAGCCTACAGAAAAGTTCCGTATTACTCCTCCCTCCACTCATGGAGAAGGCCCCGAGATACTCGTCTCGGCTGCGCTGTAACATCCAGTCCATATAAACAATTAAAAGGAGAGGTGACAAGACGCACCCTTAGCGAAGTCCAACAGCCACGGGGGAAGGTGTTTATTTCGCACCGTTAACCGGAACACAGCTGCTACAGTTTGTGTATAGAGATGTCTGTATAGAGATTGGATCCCATACTCCTGCAGAACACTCCAGAGCTTACCTCGAGGAACTCGGTCATATGCCTTTTGCAAATCTAGATGATTGTAGATGGGTTTGGCATACTCCCAAGCCTTCTTCTGAAAAGCTGGTCGGTTGTACTTCTGCCGGGACGAAAGCCGCACTGTTCATCCCCCCGTCATCTTCATCGCCTAATTTAAAGTGGATTTCGCGGACTTGGATCTACGAGCTGCTCTACATATTTCCAAGAACTCAGCCACAACAACACAGTTAATCATTTACATGTTACCCAAACTCTTGCAGACAAACTAGCGCAGGACACAACAATTTATCTGGCAACAGACAGCGAGCACATATTCTTTCGATGAAGATCTACCAGCACTCAAGTTCAACGACATGATAATTGTATCAAATCGTTGCGTGTAGTCCCAGAGGGTACCATGTAACGTAATTCACCTATCCTCCCATTATCAAAATCTATCTAAGCCAAGGAACTCATATATCCGCTGTTCACAATCAGATTTCACTTTGGGAAAACTTGTCACAAAAAACAAAACAGAAATTTGCTGCTTATGCCATGTCGGAGAGGACCTTCGTAAACACACTTCCATGTGGACGAGTCATGTCAGCTGAACTGCATGTTGATATATAATATTCATCATTAATTTTCGCTGAACTCCCAAATGGTTACTTCCATTAGACTTGACCGTAGATAATGACTCCCCACGAGGCTTTTAAGAACTTCTCCGCATTGCCATGACCAAATCGGGGTACACCTGCTTTCGGAAACATACATTGAATGACTGCAGGGTTTAATGATGGTTCGTTAACTGCCCTTTGAGGAGGTGGGAGTGTACATACCCAACGTCACGTTGGGTGCTTTTAGCTAATTTTATGGTGAGCATATTACCAGCAGGACATAGTCCAAGGAACTAGACCTTGCGACCAAGGCAAAGGCTTCCAAAGGCGGAAGATGTTGTACCTTATAGCTTCTTATATTCCAGTATAAAGGTCCATGCAAAAATTGTACGTGGAGGACGGCAGAAGTGCCAACAAAAAATGTGCGCTCTGTCCTTCAAGAAGCGTATAGCAAGCAAAGGGCCAGAAACTAAATAAAGGTTGTCCGGATTATTGCGAGATGGAGAAAACATGAAGGCTGCAGCAGCCAGTATCGAATGAAGACCTAGATTCTAAGCCGATCAGCTGACTCGCTACTGGGCATTGGATATCGCCTGACTCGGCTTGTTTTGTGGGTGAATTAAGGCCTACCTCCGCATAAGATTGTGTTAACGCAAGAATTGAAACCGAATGACCATAGACAACGCCACGGATCGACGTTGGGCCTTGAGATTGCCAATTGGGCACTGGAAATCTTAGCCGGGGATCCGGATTGATCAAAGCATCGTCTTCTCGGTCGAGACTCATTTTTGGCTCTGTGGCTACGTTAAAGACTAAAATGTGTTATTTTCGGCCTCATGACCGTTCGACAAGGCAACAAAATTTACTGTTTGGTGCGGCTTATGACATGACGAGATCGTCGGACCCTATTTCTTTCTCTTTACCATCAATGATCTCTGGTATAGATCATTTATAATCAGCTTGCTGTGGACAGAGATTATATTGTGCAAACTGGCATACAAGCGATGTAACACTCGAAGTTGTAAAAGAGTGCGCACTGGGGTCGCATCACCGTGCGCTTGAACAACAACGCACTAGCGAAGAGATCGAAGAGTATGGGAGGAAGATCAAACTTCCAGTATAAATGCTAGCTTGCTCTTAATTACTGGAAGCAGCTTGCCCTGGACCAACAAAGATGGAATGCAACTGCTGCTTAGACTGAGGTCCACCAAGGGTCGTTGGCTTGACAAGTGAAGTAAGTAATGTCAGCGTTCATCAACTGATCACCTTGATCATGTATCCCTCGATACTTTTTCTTGTGATTACGCCAATTCCACTTTGAAAAATAGTATAAGACCAACGTTCGAGACGTTATTGTTGGAATAGCCATGGTCATACTGAACTGAGGCTTCAAAAATTTAACCGATAGCTTGCAACACTGCCAGAGAAACCAAGGCGGTCATTTCAATGACACACAACTGAATGAATTTAGCTTCAAAATAAGGTCAGAATCAATTGTATATCTCACACCGTTGCTGTTGTTTTCCTATCGTTCTTGTCTGGTCATTCAGCTGATGATTTATGCACCGACAAAAGTCTGAGATAGGTAATGACGATGTTTTTAACAATGAGATGAACCTATAGTAAGCACACTCGTTTGATTGTTTAAAAAAAATCGAGGGGAGTGAGGATTACGAGTTGATTGCTTCTATGTGATTCTCTTTTTTATAAAAAGCCTCAAAAATACACATGTACAGTGAAACCTGCGAAAGTTGGCTAGCTTGGCATTATTAGACAACTTATAAGAATGTCTGTTTTTTCCTCTGCACTAAAGTCAGAGAAACACTCCAGTCTTTCATAAACTCTAGACTTAAAATCATCTACATAGTAGGTACATCCCAACAAATTTTAACACGAAAATTATTTTACCGCTATCTCCGGCTGTATTCTTTTTTTTTTTTGTCCAGTGCATTTTTATACACACACAACAAAATCTGAACGTCACAATGGCTACCAGCAGACGACAATGTTTCTGAAGAACTTTCGGAGGTTATTTAGTGCGAAAGATGACATTATAATTAAAAATTACGACCAAGTTCAAAGATAGGCAGGTGGCCTACATTTGGAAGGAATATTCTTGGTGAGCAACTTTACAGCTTTCACTGTGTATATTTACCTTCTCTCCAAATAAACTTCATTCCTTAACGTCATTCCATCGACTGAACTGAATCTTTTTTTGTTTTTTCTCATGACCTGGGTTAACAATACGTTGACTCGCCAACTTCAAGCCGACTCATCAACCCACTGCTTCGGAGTAACTCGAGTCATTCATGGCAATGAGCAAGGTTTCTTTTTAAATGGATCACGAAGCAAACGGCTTAGTTTTGTTTTTTTTCGCTTGGTGTGCAGTTGGGAGTTCATCGGCTATATTTCCGGCCGCAGTTTCCTGTTTACTTTATGCCAAAAGAAAACCCCGTTTATTCATTGATTTCGTCATGTGGATTTTCATGCTTTGCGAAAATAAAAAGTAGTTTTTCTTAGTTGGCAAAGCACAGTGGTGGCCTTGGGGTTGTGGGTGTGTGTCGCAACTGAACCTGCCTGGGTTTGATTTCCAGCCGATACGACCAAAAATTATTTTCACGGTCCCACCTCTTTCGAGTCACTGAAAATGCTCAAAGAGTGATAACTGTCTAGAAAAAAGCTTCTCACACTTAGCCGTTCTCACGTACAAGACGAATGGTTGCTGAGAAACTAAGCCCTGGCCCTGTACGACCTGTAGGTTAGGTTAGAGTGGGTGACTACATAAATGGTAGCCACACTTACACCAAAGGTAGGCCCGTTGTGCTACCACAAAATATCTATTGGATCCTAATCCGCAAACCATCTGAAGCTTTTGAAAAAGCGGTGGAGCTGACTGATACTAATCTCACTTAGTTGTGACGGGTCATAGAAATATGGGGTCCAAGTGAGTACGTCTGCGAGATGAGAGAGCATTGCAGTTACAAAGACGGTGTGAAATGGTTTCTTCTCCCTCGTCATCTCTGCAGCTTCTACAGAAATCGTTAAAGGTTATACCTTGTCTTGAGGTGTGAATTCCAATTGAGCAGTGTCCGGTTATGATGCCGATGAGAGTTCTGAGATGTGGCCTACTCATTCTAATTAAGTCGCGTGAGCGCTTTGGATCGATACTAGGACATAATTGCTTTGTGATGAGGCACCCAGTGCCAGAAGTCCCTCTACATTTGGTGTGAGCAAGCGTTTCATGCTTCAGTAGCGATAGGCATGGACGGCATTTTCCCGTCCGGAAATAGTGTTGATGTGGTAACCTTTCTAGCGAGTTGGTCCGCTTCGCAAATCTCTAGGATGTCACTGTGTCCTGGCACCCACATGATATAAGTGCTGAAATACTTAGCCATCACATTAAGAGATAGGCGGCAAGTGAGCGACGTCTTGGAGTTAAATGTGACTGCACTCGGAGATTCGATCGCTGCCTGGCTGTCCGAGCAGATGACAATATCTGTACCTAATATTACATTGTTTTTTATCCAGGACAGAGCCTCTTCTATCGCTATAGTCTCTGCCTGAAAGACGTACAGTGATTCGGTGTGGGAATACCAGTTGATCCTTGCAATAGACAATCGCGCTCAAGTCTTCGCACATCTTCGAGTCGTCTGTGAAAATTCGCAGAGGTCCGTCCAGCGTTTGGTGTGCAGAGGTCCAGTAAGAAGGGGAGGATATGTTGGTTGAGACATTTTTTTCGAAGATCAGCTTAAGAATCGTGAGGTCGGTGTTTCCTGATAGGGACCCAAATTTATAGACGATGGTAGAGTGTCTGTGTTCGACATACGCAGAGATTTCAATCCAATCGCCGTGTAAAGAGATCTATCGGCAGAAGGTTGAGCAGTGGGTTTAGAGCTGGGGAAGAGGCTGTAGCTACTGGTTGTAGCGTCATCCATATTATTATTATGATTATATAGTTACTGTTATACAAGCTGATCGATATCTTAGAGCAAACATATCGAGTATGCGATTTAAAACGACTCTCAAAATGATTCATGAGACCCCTGTGGACATCAGAAATCCCTCCGTACCCGATTCTCATACAGTGCTCCACAAAAGTTTGCGTACAATAATACAATTTATATTTTATATAAAATATTTTTGAAAGGTATATTCCAATAAAACAAGATGGAAGGCTTCAGTTTTTCACAAAATTAATAGATACTGTTTTTTGCCCAAAAAAAATACAAAAGAAGTTAAAAAATTAACTCCACAAAAGTTTGCAATAAATTCAAGGTACGTTACTACAAGTCGATAAATAATCTCTAAATCTTATTTCTTTTCGTGTTATTATTAAGTAGGATATCCTCTTGCCCCTATGACCGTCTTTAACCGGTTTTACATGGATGCTACCAATTTTGTGGTGGATGATGGTCCACTCAACTTATAAAGCTTCTTTTAAAATGTCTTTATTACTGGTATCGTGGGTACGGATCTCTCATTCCAGTGGTTCCAATATATGGTCAATGGAGGTTTGGGCTCTGTTGTAAGGTTCGTAGCCTTTTGAAAGGGCTATGTAACAGCCAAATACATGCATTTTGTGTCGTGTTATTGTGGTGATTATCTTTCTGTGATGTAATTTCGACGGTAATCCCCAACATTTCAGCACTTGCTTTTAAATTTCGTTTAAGAATATCAATCAGGTTCATCATTCCTTCGATTCGTACCAGCTTTCTGACGCTTGATGTCGCCATACAGACCCACACTATAACACGTCTACCAGTGTACTTTACTGTTTCGATAGTATTGTTTGGTTTAAGGGCTCGGTTTAGCGCCTTCATGCCCTCAAACGGGCGTCAGATCCAAAAAGGCTTTATTTTGATTCGTCGGAGAAGAAGATAACATTACGCCAGAAGTCTGGCGACTTATTAATATACGTCTTTGCGAATGCGACCTGTTTCTGTTGATTGAACATTTTGGTCAACAGTTTGGGTACCTATGACCTGAACCGCTTTTTAAATATTGCTCTCCTTATTATAGATAAGGGTGCTTTGATTAGACCTTTTCATCATACCTAACCGATCTACCGTTCCTCAGCAATGTCAATTCTGGAATAAACATGCAACCTATGCTAAGAAACTATCCACCGTTGAATTAACCTTCCTACGGTCTTCAAATTAACTGACGCGGACGGTCTTCGGGTCAAATTTGACTCAATAGTATATTTTCAGGGCTTAAACTATTTTTTGCTATTGGGTGTTTTTATTCGATTATATGGATATCTTTAATAAAAAACAATGATGTTTCAATGAAGATCCAAGAAAATTTATACCAATTTCATATATTTTATAAATATTTTCATGTAGATAATACTAAATTCAACGAAAACTACAAAAACGATGAAAAATGTATCAATAAACAAAACTTTAACAAAAATGTTTATTCAATAACCAAAGAAAAAAAATTAATTATTACAGTTTGTGCACAGAGTGATAGCTTTAGAATGCTGTTTACATATGTATTTTCTGCAAATGTCGCAAACTAATCCTGTTTTGTTACCAGTCTTTGGGCATAATTGGCATCGACTTCTTTTAGCTGTTTTCTTTTCCGTTGTGTATCCCACTTGGCGTGATGAAGATGCCTGAGTATCGATTTCAGAATCACTTCGAATTCTTTTGGCAATTTCAAGGGAAAAAATTTGCTCGAAGTAGCGTTTGGCGATTTTTTATATAGGGTGTGACAAGCTGCATACCAAGGTTTTCCAAGTAAAGACGGCGCTTTGCAAAACAACCCTCTTTCCAGGTGTGGTTAGTGGATTTGAATAGAACGAAGGCGTTATAAGCTGAAAAGTCGATTATTGTACAGAACACCACTTGAGGCCACCGTTTTGTCATTCGTTTGCAAGTGTAACCGCTAGCAGTTGTGTCCAATGTGTCTACACCACCTTTACATTTGTTGTAGTCTAGTATTATCTTGGGCTTTTTAGGCGGACGATTACTAATTTTTGAATTATGATGTAGAGTGCTAAGTAGGAGCACAGCTTTATTCTTTTTAGGTATGTACGAAACGAGGGTAATTTCCTTGGTAAAAGCGAAGATTTATGAGTAAAGTGGTCTTCCTTTTGGGTTTACTAATTCTGTTGGTAGTTCTGGCTTGTTTTTGCGCATTGTTCCTACTAACGTTATGTGTTTCTCCAATAATATTTTCGCCAATTGATGAGACGTGAAAAAATTGTCAGTTGTGAGGTTATGTCCTTTTAGCCCTACAATCAAGTCAAGAACAACACGCATGCCTTGATTTTTTTCGGGAGTTCTTCCAATTTCCTTGCCAATATAAGGCTGGATGTTCCAAGCATAGCTCGATGCTGAATCACAAAGTGCCCAAAACTTGATATTCCATACTTTGCAGGCTTTGATGGCATGTACGGCCGGAATGGACATCTTCCTCTAAAAGCTACTAATTGTTCAGCAATGGTCACGGTTTGGGATGGATTGTACAACCTTGGTAATATTTCAACCCATTGATTCCACAAATCACGTACAGGAGCAGCGATCTTCGTTCACTTCAAGTTTCCCTGTTATCGAACCTTATAACTCTCGATATTTTTCTGAAAGTCTTCAGAGGCATAGTTGCAGCGACTATTGGTCTTCCTGTTTCAGAGTTCCAGAGACTCTCAGCGCTTTCGTTATTAGATCGAAAAACGCCAGCTAATATTATCAATCCAATAAATGCAAGGAGTTAGACGTTATCAATGTCCAGCCATTCTCAACCATATATTCGCTTTCCCTCAATGTTGGTGTAGGTCAATATCGTACGTATCAAAGGAGGTGGGAAAAATAGTTCAAAGCTGGAAATTTCTTCTTCGGTAATTTTTGAGCAAGAGTAACGCGTTAATCCAGGCACCTAACCGGTAATATTTTCTCTCGAAGCGCTTCCGGCACTTGTTAGAAGAGGGGTTTTTGAATAGTTTACTTGACCATTTTTGAACGACATCATTTCAGATGGCGCAAGGGCATTTTCATTTTCACTTATATCACTGTCGGAAGAATCATCAACCTCAACATGATCTTCGAATTCAGAACATGATTCTTCTTCATCCGAAAACGCTATCAAAGACAATTCACTCTAGCCATCACTCATCGCTACGAAATAAATTGTCGGATAACTAAACAAAGCGTGTTTGTCACTTTATGTTTACTGTAAACTGTATGAAAGCAGACTGAATCATACAATGCAACCGCGTAGCTAAAAATGTGCAGTTAGAAAATTTATTTATTTGTAAAAAACGTCTGAATCATACTTTGGGTAAAATTTGACACGAAGGTCGTAGATGTATATAAATTTGTATAGGACAGAGTCTAAAATATATATTTTTAATTTTACGTTTATTATCTATGCTATACAAGTTGCTATACAAGTTTTTCAGAAAAGTTAAGTTTTTTCGTGAAATGGGTCGTAAATGACCCGAAGACCGTATGAAGGTTAACAGTGTTAAATGAACGAGTATTTTCCCTTGTGCGTAAACTTTTGTGGAATTGATCTTCCGACTTCTATTGGTTTTTGTTATTGTATTTTTTTAACGAATAACAATATTTAATTTATTTTGTGGAAAACTGAAGCCTTTCACCTTGTTTTATTGGAAAATACCTTTCAAAAATATTCTTAACTTATACTCTGTGGATAAAAGTAATTTTTTTCCAAATTTCATCATTCTACGCAAAATTTTGTGGAGCACTATATTGAAAATAAGCCAAGAAAGTGCAAAAATCCGCTTAAAGTCCAAAGAAATGCTTTGGGCTTGAAAAAAAACCATCGAATCACCACCTAGACACCTTCACCCATTGCCCCAAAGGATCTCCGACTCGAAATTGAAAAAAAGAATGAAGATAATGAGCGAAAAGATAATGAGAAATTTTGAAAATGTGATTGACCACCGGGGGGGATGACCAAAGGTATATAAGATCCCCCACCCGAGAGAGAAAGAGAGAGCTCAGTCTGTTGTTGGCATTATCCACGGGTAATTATGTCCGCAAACATCAGAACACCAGGCCTCCACCAACACGCATCCAGCCTCATAAATATTCACCACACTAATCATTCGGCTACACTACATCCAATACTTACATATTTGTCCAAACTAGTGGCTGATTAAAGCTGTCAAAAGTGGGAAAGACACGACCATGTCTCCCTTGTTAATTGGCGTAGAGGTTGTTTGTGTATGCGAGAGTGTACTCTGCGAAGGACGATCGATCTCTCACTCCCGAGGGGCACTTTCGAAATCATTAAGGCCTCGTGCACATGTTTAATGATGAAAATTAAATGGCAAAAGGACATTGGATTGGATTTGATTTTCTTCGTCATGAATATGCTCGATCCGCTTCCTCAATTAATCGCTGTGCCGTACGCAAATGGCTTTTAAATTGTGCGTCGGACGGGCACTTAGTGCGTGGCGTATGTGCCGCTGCCGGAGTGTGAGTTGGGGGGACGAGTGTACTCACCACAATTTGGGAGCTATTCGTTCGCTCGTTTTGGGGGTCAATTAACAAATTGCATGCGACAGTGCTATGTGCGCGGTAGACGGCCGATGTCTAGTGTCATCGGTGCGTGGAATTCGCTATAATTATTGTTAGTCCTGAGAAATAAGCAAATGTTGACACAATTCTGGACAGTACTTTGCATGGCCGAAGTAATAAGCAAATACACAGTCGGAGTGGTGGAGCATACACACACGTGTGTGTTTATTTGCACTTCATGAGGTCGCCTTTTGGGGGGAGAGGGGGTTGTGCCTGCTGCAAAGTCAAGGCACTTGGTGAAGGTTAGCCGAGTGAAAGTGAATTAACTTTAGCTGTCGCTGGCTGCCAAAACAAACGAAAGCCATAGAGGGTCACTTCAAATAACGTACCATTGCTCTAAGTTCATTTGTAGAAACTGAGGAGCTATTGGGTGGTTGGACAGTGAACACTCATGAGTGTAATATTTTCGTTAAGAGGAACACTCAATTTGACGTAAATAAATATTTGCCTCAAAGTAGGTTCTTTCCCTCAAGATGACATTTGAAAACTAGAGTTCTTGACATTTAAGGGTGGGTGCGAAGTCGGGTATAGATGGGTGTATAGTATATGCGGTCATGTTTTTAAGCATACAAACGCGTAAAACAAGGAACTATAATTCACGGCATTTCGCAGACACAGGGTATAGTTTCAAGAACATGTATAGATTCGAGTTTTATGAGATGGAATGATTAAGTAATCAGTTACTTTCCGATATTCCTGAAGAAACCTGTGATGGTGCCGACCCTAGGATTGAGAATATGAAAATATTCCTTTAATACTTTGGTGACCGGAGATTCCAAGTTGGAGTTGGTGAGGACACTGGGATTCATGGATTCAAAGCGTGGCAAGTGCAATATCAAATCTGTGGATGTAGTTTTCTTCCAAATCTTCCAACACAACATACGTATCTGGAGTTTGGGTTTTGTCCAGCAAACACGGATACAATTTAAAAAATTTATGAATTTCCAGATTTCGTTTTTTTTGAAGGTTTTTGAATTTGTCAAAGTGTTCCTCTTCCCAAACAGTATTTTCCATATTTTTCTTCTTTTTTTTATCTTTTCTGTTGAAGTTACCTCCAATGCACACTTAACTTCTTCAAGAGTTCACTAAATACATTTCATCTTTATTCACACCAAACTGGAGGCAACAATCATCTATCAAGGTGTGTGGGTGAAGATTTGTTCTTGAATTTACATTTATTCTCACTAAAATGATGAGAAAACACTCAATTTTTATTCACACTACTCATTGTCTGATGCACGACTGGGTCTTAAAGAAGCGTCTTGTTCGGGAATTTGGGTATTGGCGAAAAGGAAACAAAAATCGACTCTTATATCGGAGCACAGTGCCATAATGGCAAACGTCCCTGAATGTGAATAAGTTTGGAGAGAGATTGGTAGAAACGATTGCTATCATGACAAAATTGTACATACTTTCGTATGTATCAGGCGTGTGACCCATAGCGGATCTAAGCCCGAGCAGTAACTGGCAGTCCTGGTCACGCTGCAGGGGGGCATCAAGACTGTTTTGCGTCTGCGATACCTTGATCGTTCGATGAACCCGATGCGCTCGATGTGGACTAGTGCAATCGACATATTTTTTTTTCTTTCCAAAATACATGCATGCCTGCATCTACATCGCAGACAAAAAGCCGACACAGAATTTGTCTCTCTGTCGATTATGATGGTTGTGTGTGACTTGCTCGACGCCATATATTTTTACATCACCAAATGCTGGAGGGTCACAATTCTGTCTCGAAAACTCTTACAAAATAAAGTCTTGTCTGGTACTTAAAGAACAAGGCATTAGGTTGTAGTGGCTGACTTCTGGTATACATATGTGGATGTTATGGAATAAAAGCCAGAAAAATTAATTACTATATAAAATCTTTATTGAACTTCTACTCCAAATCTACTATAGCGGCAGCTTACGTATTCTCGAACGGCGAAAAGGAAAAAGAGACAGATTCGTGTAACCTGTCAAACACAAAACCTCGGTTTTTATGCTCTCGAGCTCATATCAACCAAGTAAAAATGGACCACCACCATTTATTCTTTCGTATTCCTTTGTTCGATAAATTTTCACTAAACAACATTCTTAATAAAGCATGATAATTTACCGCATCTATGATAACCAATATTTTGATCCATTCGATCCGTACCACCCATGATTTTATTGTAACTCTCAACAGAGTGTGGTCGATCAAGTTGAACTCGCCTCCATTCGTCTCGGTTGAACCGTGTTGCCTTACTAACTGGGTCCTTATCGTAAAAAGCTGAGGCAACACACACGCATTTATTGTCACGCCATTTGGTGATCGAAATGTTGTAATCCTTCAGGACAACACTTTCAGATTTATTCATGATCTGATTACTCGATAATGAGCAATTGTGTGGAATACGTATTTCCCTTATGGATCTAGTACCATGGTGGCCAAGTTTCTTCAAGTAATCAAGCACAGGAATACCGGTAAATAGGTTGTCGAAATGGAAAGAATAACTCAAATTCTGCATATGTTTGGGAAACTCGTGAATAAATTGAAGTAACGGCGCGACACATTTGCCATAATTTTTCTCCAATCCTGGGTTAATACGCCGATTTTTACCCTGATAAGCTTCAAAATTTAATAAATATCCATCAGGTGTATTCAAACATCACACTTAGTAACCAAAACGCAATGGTTTGCCTTTGATGAATTGTTTGCAACCATGTCGACCGAAATATTTAATCATTGATTCGTCGTATGAAAGATTCTCTTCTGGGTGAACATTCTTCAAGAAGTTTGCCTTCAATTTATCCATCAGTGTTCGCAATTTCCACATTTTATCGTTCGGATCGATCATAGTTTTGGGAGCAAAATGTATGAAGCGTTCAATTGTACTGAAGCGATCACGAGTCATGGCTCTAGAGACCATTTCGTTGCGCAAGTCACTAGTATGATCGTTTGCATGAAAGATTGTTGTAAGCATGATACCGAAGAATATTTTCAATTCGTGTTTTGTGATTTCTGGATTATTTTGCGAGACCAATACACCATATTGGTTGCTTTCAACGCATATCATTTGTTACACACAAAATTTCATCATCAAAGAATCTTTCAAATAGAACGTGCGCATCTACACCACAGTGCACATAATTTGCAGCAGGACAAATCGGTTTTGTGCAGCTAAAACTTTTCTTTGATCATTTGAATTCGTCCTTTAAAATTGGTATAGACGTCGGAATGTCGATTTCTGGACCTACATATTGCCATGGAATATCCGGAATAGCTGAATTATGTGAATTATTGGTATTTTCAGCCTCACTTTAATCGTTGGTTGCAATCAGCGGCTCAGTTTGCAATTCATTTAATCTCCCATCATCATATGGACCTCTAACGAAATCAATTTCTGCTTCTTGAAGTAGCTGGCTGTGATGTGATGAAATCAATGATAAAGCCACCTTCTTTTTCATCTGCATCGTCCTCAGCAGAATCATACTCTGCATGTGGTGGTTGTAAATGGACAGCAGCAACATCTTCTTCTACTTCATCATCCAACAACGACTGCAAATAATCGTGTACTTCATGCAATTTCATACTAAAACAAGAAATGTTCATAACAATACCGAAAAATTACATTTTCTATAAACACTACACATAAAATGTGCTCAGTTCAATACAGGCCATTTTGTAGCAATTTATGCCGGTGGTCCCATATGGTACCATTTTTTTCTACACACAATTTTCACCACAAAAAAAAAAACATCCCAAAGAAACATTATATACATTTTGTAGCTTGATTCATCTACTTTCATAATATATATAGGTTTTCATTTCAAAAATTTAATCATTGGTAAAAAAAACTTCTTACCACTTGCGACTACCCATTTTTTCCTTTTTTCTCGGAACCCAATTTTCTGTTTTCAATTTTGACGTCTAGTTTTTTTACGCCTGCTACTGCTATATTGCAAAAAATTATTGTTGCGTTATTTTTCTTTCATTTATATAATACGAAGTGTAAACTTATTACCTTTGTAGGAATTAGAGCTATGAAAACTGAACAATTAAAAGTGGTTCCGTTTGGACCCGTCGGCTTGAATGGGTTAAGAAATAATAGGCGGAGCCTTCTAGAACTGGTTCTGACTGTACAATTGTTCCATATCCGCGCCGTCGCACATTGGGGGAGAATACCCAAAAAGTTGGCAAAGCTAGGGACTTGAAATTAATATAGTTATTCTTCGTAATATTGTAACTGTAATTCATTGTCAAGGCCTAGTTCAATAAATCGCCCACTTTTTTGAAAACAACATTTTTTTTGTCTAATTTTCAGGACTAGTAAATCGATCACGTAATTTTGGACAGTAATTAAAAGTTTGACTGTTAAGTTAATCATATATTTATAGATACTCATTTTTGTTTTATATATTTAAATTTTATATTTTATGTACATAAAAAAATATTTTATATTTTATATTTTATATTATTGTGTTAAACGGACCTATCTCAAAAACCATATCAAAGCAAACAAATTGTGTGCTGAAACTTATAGCTAAAGATGAAAACATTTCACTAATAGCTACCATTGAGACTATACTGTAAACTGCGTACGTTTCTACTTTCAGAAGGTAAATTTTTTAAAATACCGTACAACAGAATTAACAAAAGTTAGCACCAAAGCTCAAAGTACATTCAGTTAACAATAAAGCAAAAATAAGCTTGTACTGCCTCGGGACATAACTAATTGCACCAAAACCATTAGAAGCATTTAGAACTTATAAAGGATTTTCCAATACAACTTTGAATTAAATTTGTGAACGCACTCTTTATCTCGCCTGTACTCTTTAATCATCAAACTGTCACTGTCAATTTATTCAGTTAGTTCAGCATCAGAGATAACCTATAATAGAGATATCCAACTTCTACCTCCCTTGCCCCTTGATTTCATCTGACAGCGTTTTTTATACGCTTTTTGTCCCCTGTCTGTGAATACGTGTGAGCTCTTGAGAACAGCTGTGGAGACAGCTGATACCCTTCCCCACCTTAGTAATGGGGTGAATTAGAGCTCTTATTTGAAAATTCGCTCGTTATTTGATCGTTTTTTCAAATTTCGGTGTTCAATTTTCAACACTGTATGGAGGGGTAAACGAACGAACAAAGCTTATGTTCATGAAGTCGATTCATTAAAACTTTGAGCAAATTACAATCTGAGATACCAGGACATAATTTATGAACGCACAATATAGTGTGCATTTTTTCATATGAATAAAAATTAATAATACATTCACACGTTCAGTTAACCAATAATAAAAATATTATTGAAGCGTGAATCACAAATAAGAAGTTTTGACAAACAATTTTATGCATTAGTAAAAGTTGCAATATCTTGTCATTGTTCTTATCAAATTGTTTAAATTGAATTCATTAGTTTTTCTGAATTCATGAATTAAGTGTATAAAGCGGGCTTAATTATTTGAGTTAATTTGTCAGGTTTATGAATAGCCTATATATACACTTAAGAATTAATTTTAGGTCAAATATTTCCAGTTTTTACTCACGAAAGTCCATATAACATTGTAAGAAAATTCCCTTAAAAATACTAGTTAACTTTTGAACACCCTCCGAACAACACACCTATGTATTTTACATGGAAAGTACATGGATTCCCACTAAATTCATGAATCTGCCGCTTTTTTCCCACTAAATTCACGAATCGGCCGCCATATTGTGGTGAATTGACGAGCGTTGTAAATGTATAAGTGAAATACAAGGGATTACCACTACATCTTCGTTGTGGGCTAGGGGAAAAAATGGCCGAAGTTGGATATCTCTATCATCCATTATCTCTGTTCAGCATCTTCATCATGGGAAAGTACACGAACGACAAACGTCTGAAAATTATACAAATTTACGACCGTAATTCGGAGTCGATGACCGAAACTTTAAGAGCGTTATCCCCAATTTTCGACGAAACTCATTTTTGGATCAATGCGTTATTGGTCGGATGAAAATCCACATGTGCTTCATGAATCACCACTTCATCCACAAGAAAGAACTGTTTGTTGCGGTCTGCATGCCGGCAGCGTTATTGGGCCATATATTTTCATCGACAATAACGATCGTCACGTTACTGTGAATGGTCAGCATTGTCGCGCCATGGTTGCCGATTATTTTTGGCCTGAATTGGAAGACAGGATGGTGCCACAAGCCACACGGCACACTTTACAACCGATTTATTGAAGAGTAAGTATGGTGAGCATGTTGTTTCAAGAAATGGGCCAGTCAGTTAACGCCGATTGACTATTTTCTGTGGGACTCCGTTAAGTCATTGGTTTATGGCAACAAGCCGACGACGTTGGCCGAACTCAGAGTTGACATTGAACGCGAAATAGCGGCCGTTTCGGCCGAAATGTGTGGCCGAGTCGTTGAAAATTCGAGTGCAACGAATCTGCAAACGTACCCGCGGTGGTCATATGAACGAAGTCAAGTTCCGTTCTTAAATGTTTTGTTTTGTACTTCAAGCCGATAATAAGGTTTTTGAAATATCTTAAGTGTCTGCATTTTTATCTTAGTACATACATAAGCTTGTTTTGTTTTGTTGTTGTTTGTTTCATGACAAAAAAAAAACACTTTAGACTTTCTCCTTATTAGGCACTTGCCATCAGTGAGAATACATCGCCGGTACTGTTGCATTTTTCATGGAATGTGACTAAGATAACGGCTTAGGAAAGTTAATAAATATTATCGCGTTGGAAAACCGAACTCAAATGCATCCAAAGAAAGTACGTTTTATTATGCACTTTGAACCACTTCTTAAGCAAACATTACATTAACATTGTCTCTTTTCAGCCTACACCTTTAGTTTTTATTTATCATAAACATGTATAACTTTTTCTCAAGGGGATTTGAATACCCTTTAAACATTAAGCACACTACGAGCTTTGAGAAAATAGGAATGGGTTAGAAAGACCGATGGCCGATGCACATTGATTTTAAATCTCTGAACATCTCAATGAGAGGGAAAAAAAAGGTATTCCTAGATGCACTTGTATTCTGGTTGTATTGTTTCAGAGGAGGACCACAACTGGACAGTTCAGCTGAAATAAAGAGAGACAGGACACATTACGACGGTGTTCAAGAGATGAAGAATTGTTTCAGTGATGAATCTGTCTCCTATCATTTTGAATGTTCTTTTCTGGACAACGTCCAAAAGACGCAAAAGTCGCAGCCCAGCTGTGTGAGCTGTATTCAAGTTTTGAGCTTATGTAAGTCTTGTATATTACAGCCAGATCAGAAGGGGAGGGAAGCTTTTTGCAATGGCGAGGGAACATATTTATTGACATCCATATGTGGTTGACCTACATTGGAAGATGGCTTATAAAAAAAAGGAAGTGGTTTGGAGACAAAAGAATTATAAATATAGTTTAAGTTGTGTTTAAAAACCCAAAGTACAGTCAAACCTCTTTAAGACAAATAGTCACTGTAAAAAATACAGTGGACTCACACCAAATAAGTCGAATTGTCCATAATATACCATAATTTGTACGAGATGGAGTGAGTTTGACTTAATAATAATAATATTGGTGGCGGACCTGGGCCTAGCTTCTCTGTACGTGCTATTGTTCTTTCACGAGTGGAAGGGACCTACAGTTTTATGCCGACTCCGAACGGCAAAGTTGAGAATCTACGCTTTGAGTATTGTCAGTGACTCGAAAGAGGTGGAGCCGTGAATTATCAAAGGTGGTAGATTGGGGATTTGAACCTTGCACCCTCTGCGTAGGAGTCGACGCACTAACCCACTACGCCACGGTCACTCACAGTTAGTTTGACTTAGAGAGAGGTTTTTGTGTGGAAAATTGAGCGAAAAAGTCTGAGTTAGAGAGAGTTTCGACTGAGGGAGAGTCCACTGTATCTCTAGAATACTAGACTTCGTACCCGGCTTTGCCCGGGTTTGTTTCTTCAACCGGTAATTTACCTGCATTATTACCGCACTTTTTAATTTAAAACAATAATAAGACTGCACGAACCAGAAATCAGAGATGAATTTGAATTTTCTTTTGTCATTGATGCATATCCCAATGTCTCATTCATATCCCTACTCATAATGAGTACAATTCGTTGACTGTGTGACTGTGAAGTTTCAATTATCAATGTGTGCTGCAGCAAAACGGACGGAAATTACGGTTTTTTCTCAACCATTTACACACAACGTGGAGGGATATCAAGCGATTCATAAAAAAAAAGTTCTTGGAAGCAATGTTCACTTGTTGTGCAAATTGAAGTCAAACTTCATGAACCATGAACAAAATTAGCCTATCTTGTAAGACATTATGTAATTAGTCTAGCACTGAAATTTTATCTAAATCGGCTAATCCGTTCAGAAGTTCAATATTCACAACATTTATCACAACATGTATCAGCAACATTTAATGATGTGTGTGTACCTGTGTAGTATATGTACATGCATAGATAGTTTGGGTATGACAAAATAAGAGAAGTGCGAAAATGTTTATTGTTTCCTTTTCGTTTGGTGATTCAGGCAGTCGTTCGTATATGTTCGATTGAGACGTAGAACAAAATGAATGGTTGCACCAAAGCAAAATATGAAAAATGTGTGTGTATATATGGAAGTTACAACACACTGGGGGATGGTTGTATCCACGACTACGCAGCTTGAAATGGTTTCATACCGGATTGATGCAGCCACCCTTATTTTAAGAATTTTATTCCCGTTTAAAAAGTGCTCGTAACTTCCGAACCGTATGTCGAACCGACTTAAAAATTCACATTCAGCATCTAAATTTTAGAATGATTTTTGCTGAAAATTTCAGAGCTCTTCGACGTGTAGTTTCGGAGTCTTTGTCGGTCAGACACACAAACTTTCTGCTTTATAGTAAAGATTCGGGTTATGGAGCATATGATGCAAGAATGGCAAATTTCGTGGCAACCTTTTTTTAATTTCTCAGCGACATTTTACTGAATGTTTCCAAAACTTAAAGCCGTCAAATGAATGAGGCCTCCATACTAAATGTATGCTATGTTTTGTATTTAATTATGAACACAATGTTACGCCTATGCATATGTAACCAATTTACGGTTGTCTGTTTCTTATTTCCTCTTTTGTTTTTGCATCCTTTGAATAGGTCTTGAGATATAGAGTGAATATTCTACGAAAAGTAACACAAGTGCATTTTGCAAAGTTCGACTTACAAGGTTTTGACTTACCGAGAGTCGACGAGTGTAAGATTGGTTCTGAAACATTTGTTCACTTTGAAGTTTAACAGGTTAAAAAGGAAATATTGTTTTTAAAAACGTAGTACGCTCGGATTTTACGTAGTACGGTATTCAGCCCGCAAAAATGTACTCAAAAAGTACAATTGTAGCACGGGAGGTAACGCTGCTTTTAAGGTATTCTGCTTCAGTGTGCGTAGTGGAAACTGCATAGCACAACTCTAGATTGCTACATTTGGCTGTGTGTTCTACATCTCACATGGAGACAGAGTGGGTTTTGTCATGTATCCTAGACAGTGCCTTCTACCCAATTAGGTCCGAGGTTAGAGCGCCCACGCTAGGATTCGCGTAAAAATAAATTGAATCCAGTATCAGCACATTTTGGTCGAGTTACTTATGCATCAGGAGGCAGTTCCCATTTGAAGCGAACCCCAAAGTTTCGTAAGACCTACACACTAATTCGTGAATTATTAATTTCCCACAATTATTTTAACTTCAATCGCACGCCTCCGATACAGCTGCTTCGTGTGCCCGCCAAACACCCCCGTCGAAGCGTAGAAACCGCAGAGCAGTCGCACTCCCATAAACCACTCATAAATTGAATGATAATTTAAACTATTAATAGGCACCCCATACCATCCACGGACTGGGGGTGGAAATCGTAGAAATTTCGTGCCACAACCACTTCACGCTGCATGCGTACATCGCATGCCCCCCTCGAGCGAAGGACAGACCAGGGCAATGGGACGACCGCGACGAGTGGATTTTCACCAAAATTTCCAACAAATTTCCACCGAATTTCGATCGGAAAAAGGATTTTAAAATATTAATGCGGAAAATCAAGTAATTGATGAAAGTGACCGTCCCACAGCTCGATTTGGGTCAGCAGCGGTGCCCTCCCCCACGCCGCTCCAGGGGACACTCGTCAACAAGGACCCGCAATGGAAATTTACTATCTGCGCGGCGAAATGGAAAAAAAGGGCTTCGTCGTACCGCATGTCATTAAACCTTCAATTCGGTCGTTCTGTTTGATTTGATTGGTGACGAGGAGGAGGGCAGTGCGTGTTTCGGTTTTTTTTTTGGCCAACACATGTCCGTATGCAAATGTCAGGGGGAGTGGGAGTCCACGGCCGGACACGGGCCAATGACAACGGGGAAACAAAGGCGGATTGATTGAATTGTCCTTCGTTGTTAGACATTTGCAAGCCGCATGTCGTGCCAACCATCACAATCGCTCAATCCATTATAATTTTTGTACATTTGTGCGTACATTCATTACCGTTCCGTCCGCTCCCGGCCGCGCGGGTATGTTCAATAATTCATGTGTGACACACATGTTGGGGTATTAACTGTTTCTGTTCGTTTTTCGGCTGGTCTTTTTGGGGCTTTTTAAGAATTTACCGCACGCAATATTTGGTCAATTTTCGGCAATCGATTCTGATGGTAGCGGATATGTCCAGGAACGCCTTCTAATGCGTTGCAGGTTCAGGTCCTGCCACAGAGCGCTGTCCGACGAGCTAATAAGATTATTTTATTGTGTAGAAATTTCATTAGACGACTGGCATATGTACAGAGCGTACAGTAGAACATGGAGTTCTTCGATGACATTGACAGGTGCCTGCGAGGAGGTGGAGCTCAGTTGGTCCGCCAGAAAATGTAATGACCACCTACAACCCGTGGCGCGTACATCGCAATCTTCTGTTATTAGGGGATATGATCAATGTGAAAGGGTATTAGCTCGGCAGGAACACAAAACAAAAAATGCGTGTTTGTAGCTCCATCAAATTACAGGATAACGACCTTTAATGAATGCTTTCTCAAAACTACCCGCACTGCTTGGGTGTGTGTTGTACGCTGAAGTTACCCGCGTACGGCGGTACATTAGACACAAATGCTGGCTGTTAAGTGTCTGAGAGGTGATTTGTGTCATTAATTGAGCACAATTTTTACAAGCTACTTACATACTTTCTTGATGACCGTCGTTTGAGACGACTTGTGTTGACAGCTGTCACTCGTTTTGACATTGACAGCTGTCATGGAGAGGTGAGACTCTAATGATTTGATTGCGAAATTTATGTTCAGACACAGAGACAGAATTTATTTTCTTAATGGAAAATATTTAACCATAAACTGTAGAGATTCAACACCAAAGACGGCTAGACCATGTAGGACGTAAGGACAACACAGCTCCAACCCAAAGAGTCTTCGCCTCGGAGCCAGTGGGACAACGGAATAGAGGACGACCACGGATCCGATGGCACCAACGTGGAGAATAACCTCAACCACCTGGACGTGCGAAATTGGAGGCAGCTGCCTAAAGATCGTGCCATTTGGAAAGGCTTGTTGGCTGAGGCTCACACCGGACTGTAACGCCACTAAGGAATATTTCATCGTGACAACCGGAGTCCGGTCAAGGCTTCGGGCGTCATGGCCTATGACATCCGTCGAGAGCATGCCTGTTTCGACGCTGCTTTCTACAATGAATTCTACTGCAAAGGACTTTCCGAACGGAATCCACTACGCTCATAAAAACTATGTGCCAAGTCCACCGTAGTCTACCGGGCTTTTTTGTTGTCAATCAACTTTATTATGACTCGCCGCGGGAACTGCATCCCATCCGAAATAATTCCCGTTTTTCCGTTCGCCTATGACCTTCGCGTGAAAAAGTGCCATGTTCGAAAAAATCTCTTATTTCGAACAGTAATTCCGGCCGAAATCAATTGTCAAACCAAGCTAAAATATTCTCTTGCATTTTGGGGGAGAGCATGTATCGAATCGTCATTAAGCCACGAATAAACACAAAATAAAAAAAAATAAAAATAGCCAATGGAGGTAAAATATGAGCATATGAGACCATAAAATAGGACCTGCACCCATCTCAACAAGAGCGCCACTGAAAAAAACGCAGTTCAAACATTCATGCTACATTTTCCCTTTCTGTTATAGAAAAGGTGTTTATTTGAAGATGGCGATATAATGTTGACATGCGTGCCATCAATACAGCCTATAACACCGGGTATCTTGTATCTGGAATAAAAGCCTTCAGCAAATTTTTTGTTGCTCATATTCATTGTCGGCAAAGTGTTTGCTCCAAAATGTCCAACACTTCCGTAAGTATCACACTGAAAGAGGATTGTGCCGGACCAACGTCGTGATCCTTTCGTACTCCTTTCTGGTATCCACGTTCTGCAAAAAAAAAACGTAAGCAAGCGACGAGTTTCACTATTGTTGGAACCACGAATTTGTTTCTTACTGCGACTGAAAAGTTGACATGCATGTACATAAATAATAAAACAAATACATAAAAGTTTTGGGGTCGCCGTGGCCCACTACGCCGTGAGTGCGTCGACTCCTGCGCAAAGGATTACAATCATCTCTTAAATGCGTTCGAATCACTTTCACTATCGTCTATGATCTGCATTTTAACATAAATTCGAGTTTATAAATTGGCGCTAGAGTCCGGGCTGGACCTGGGCCTCAACCAACTAGCCTCTCCAACTAGCACGGTCTCTGGCTAGCTGTCTCAAGTGTCGCACTCGAAGTTGGTTGAGGTCCTTCTCCACCTGGGTGCGCCACCTTAAACGCGGGCGTCCTCTGTTGCGTTGTCCCACGGGTTCGGAGTCGAAGACTCTCCGGGCCGGAGCTGAGTTGGCCATACGCTCTACATGGCCTAGCCATCTTAGGCGTTGGATCCGAAGACGCCTGACTAGACTAATGTCGCTGTACAGCGCGTACAGTTCGTGGTTGAATCTTCTCCTCCAGAAACCGTCAACGCAAAAAGGACCAAAGATCGCACGCAGAGCTTTTCTCTCGAAGAGACCAAGGACTTCCCCATCCGCTTTTGAGATTGTCCATTCCTCCGCGCCTTACAGCAGGACTGGGATGATCAAGGCCTTGTATAAAGTCAGCTTGGCCCTTCGAGAGATGGCTTTACTACTCCATTGCCTCTTGAGCCCATAGAAACAGCGATTGGCAAGAGTAAGGCTGCGTTTAATCTGGGTACTGGTGTTGTTCGTACTGTTCACTTACGAGCAGAAGTAGACGAAGTCCTTCACTACCTCGAAGATAAGGCTGCCTATGGTGACGTTTTGGCCAAGTCGTCGATATTGTGCGTCCTTTCTCGATGACAGCATATACTTCGTTTTGCCATCATTCACCACTAGACCGCTTATTGCCGCTTGCGCCTCAATGCCAGCAAACGCCTCATTGACGGCTCGCTGTATTCTGCCAATCACGTCAATGTCATCCGCGTATACTAGCAGTTGTACGGACTTCTGGAAGATCGTGCCCCTAGTGTTGGCATGTGAATCTTGCACGATCTTCTCCAGGATGACGTTAAAAAAATCACATGACAGCGCGTCGCCTTGTCTAAATCCTTTTTTGACATTGAAGGTCTCGGTGAGTTCGTTACCGACCTTGATGGAGCAGTGAGAATTCTCTATCGTCATCCTGTACAACCTGACGAGTTTGGCAGGAATGTCAAAACTAGACATGGCGTTGTATAGCTCGTCCCTATGCACGCTGTCAAATGCGGCCTTGAAATCGACGAATAGGTGGTGGGTGTCGATTTGCATTTCTTGGGGTTTTTTTCCAGGATCTGCCGTAGTGTGAAAATCTGGTCGATGGTGGACTTCCCTGGCCTGAAGCCACACTGATATGGACCTATCAGGTTATTTATAAACGGCAGAGAGGAGCTTATAGGCGATGTTGAGGAGACTTATCCCTCTATAGTTGGCGCAGTTGAAGGGATATCCTTTCTTGTGGATCGGACAAACGATACTGAGATTCCACTCATCGCAAGTATGCTCTCCTCTGACCATATCTTACAGATGAGCTGGAGCATGCGCCCAACCAGATCAGCTCCAGATGCCTTAAAGATTTCAGCGGATAGTCCGTCCGCACCGTCAGCTTTGTTAGACTTCAGTCGTGTCATTGCTATCTTGACCTTGTCTAAGTCGGGGGGACGGACTTCTCGTCAATCATCGTCCATATTGAGTAAGACATTCTGCCTGACGGCGGTATTGGTGTCATCATCGCCGTTTAGCAGTCTGCAGAAATGGTTCTTCCAAATTCTCAGTATCGACTGCAACTCTACTACTAGTTGCCCATTCTCGTCCCGGCAGGCTTCTGTCCGAACCTTATATCCACTGCATAACTGTTTCACCCTCTGGTAAAACTTTCGGACATCGTTCCTACCGTAGCACCTCTCCATCTCCTCGATCGAGCGCTTCTCGTGCTCTTTCTTCTTTCTCCTGGGAAGCCGGGTGTCGTCCCTTCGTCTCTGTTCGTAGAGCCCACGAACAGCTCTCGTCGTTCGTTGCAGCGTTGCTTTGTAGGCTTCCAGCTTCGCTGCATGTGCCAGCCTACACTCGTTGTCAAACCATGGGTTTTTTCTAGGTGGTGCCGTAAAACCCAGCACATCAGTGGCAGCATCTTTGATGGCTTCTTGACAACGCCTCCAATCTTCTTCGATTGTTTGCGCAGGTGGCGACGAACTTAGAGAGAGATTCCGGGACACTCGATCGGCAAAGATCCTAGCAGTCCGTTGCGATTGCAGCTTTCCGACGTCAAACCATGGTGTCCTTTCTCGACTCCATTGATCTCTTGATATCCGAGTTCTTACCTTGGCTACAACAAGGAAATGGTCCGAGTCGATGTTGGCTCCTCGGAACGTTCGGACATGAAGAATGCTGGAGAAGTGCCTGACGTCGATCGCAACATGATCAATCCGGTTGACGGTTGATTGATCAGGGGACCGCGTGTGGGTACCGCGTACTAGCTACAGAGAGATTTCGTCCCCTGACAAAGTCCACCAGCCTGAGTCCGTTATCGGATGTGGTGTCGTGCAGGCTGTGTTTTCCGATGACTTTGGCAAAGATGTCTTCCTTACCCAGCTTTGCATTAAAAGTTCCTAGAACGATCTTGGTGTCGAAGCTGGGGCACTGATCGTAGGTCCTGATCGTAAAACCGGTTATAATATAAAATAATTACTAATTTCAATGATGTCACACAAAATAATATTTGATGTTACAATGTTCCTGTACTAGTAAAAGAACATACGATTCTTGAAGTACAGCGATAGATATTAATAATAAATAAATGAAATGAAAAAAAAATAACGACCCTCAAACCGATGTCGTTTTAAATGATTCTTCTTTTCCTTTATGTCCTTCTTCCTTTAACTGAAATAAGGCATCACTTTCCCATCGGACCATAGGCGATACAATACGAAAAGAAGCCAACTCGTCTTGGCTTTGCCAGAAATGACTGTCGCACGACAAGATCAACGTGACCAAAGCTTAACACCGGCAGAAGAAAAAAGCTTCTGACGTTGGACCGTAACTCGATCTCTTTACTAGTCGGAGTGATCACAGGACACTGACCCATCGGAACAATGGTCCGTAAATGGAATGCGAAATCCAGCGATCTCTGCGGAGCTGCGGTGATGAGGCAGAGACCAAAACGATCCGACATCTGCTTTGTCACCAGAATCGGCGCTTAGCCTCGCTGGGCGTAAGATTTTTCGCAGATACAGTGGACTCCTCCTAAGTCGAATTGTCACGGGATACAAAAATTTGTTCGAGTTAGAGAGAGTTTGACTTTGAGAGAGGTGTTTGTATGGAAAGTTGAGGGAAATGTATGTAAAATATGGTGAAAAAGTTCGAGTAAGGGAGAGTTTCGACTTAGGGAGAGTCCACTGTATATAGGATCTTCTACGATTTATAAAGAACAATGGATGCACTGCATTCGCCTGCCGACACTCGTCATCAAAACAGGTGTTTCATTGTGGTGGCTGTGTGAAGCCCAGCACATCAGATGACTTTTTAGCATTTCTTGATGTTGGCGGCGTATTACTTCTTATGAGGGAGCAAAGAACGGAAAGCGGATTTGGCGATCTCTTGCGATTGTAGTCGCCCGACGTCATGTTCCTCTCAGTAATTCCTTGTCTTGGCGGTGTTCGTTATATCCGCAACCTTACCTTGGCTAGAACAAGGTAGCAGTCCGAGTCGATGTTGGAGCAGGACATGAAAACCATGGAAAGGCTGACATACAAGCCAAGGCAGGTGCACAGATACCCTCTGTTGGACCTTCCCATCTTTATGGATGGTTTTGGGACAACTAGGAGGGTATCAAAGACTCTAGGAAGTTCATGCTACAGAACTGCAATTCCAAACGAACCAAATAAGCTCTAGAACTCAACAAAGCAGACCTAAGGATGTTGTGTGGAGCACCAATAGGTTAGGTTAGCACGTAATTATCACCTCCATAAAATAGGTCTTATCAGTGCAGAAATCTGCAGGCACTGTGGCCAGGCGAAAGTGACTATTAATCGACTGACTGACTGAAAGATTCAAATTGATAAAACAACTGTAACAGGGAGAGACTTTCAAGAAATCCAATCTAGGAAAATTGTCAAATTTCAAAAGACAACAGTTAAGCCCTAGAAGGCGGTACAATAGATCCTTGTCTGTATAGCACTCCACAAAATCTTCAATTCAAAATTCCTCTAGAAAACCTGATCGGCCTCTTGAACTGATGAGGCTGCAAAAAATAGAATAGCGTACTATGCTAAGGCAACTTCTTATCCCTAGGCTTACAAAAGCTGCCTGAGAATATATATAATTTTTCTCCAAAGCTTTCCACCACATACGTCTTCTTTATACGGTCCTCCATGCTTACGTTCCAAATGAGTTTGGAGTCCCAATTTGACCAGACTTCCCTTGAGAAAATTCTCAGTTCGGTTTAATTGGTTCCTCTTACTCCCTCATTTCAGCACATGCAATTTCTTTTATTTTTTACAATCATTCACATCAAAATCATCTCCTTGTAACCAAAACTCCACTTAGGTGGATCTGTGTATGCATCCCCTGTCCTCTGAGATATTTGCACGGACTTGCTGTTCAACAGAATTATTATTCATCTCATACTCACTGCGAAGTACCATTTTGCCTGCAATTTACCATAAATATCACTTTCACCCAATTCACCGGCGAATATCAATTCGTAACGTGGAACGCAATAAAAGAGCCCATAAACGAAATCGAAAAAGAGATGTTGATGATTCCCCGGCCTCAATTCCAGGACAATTTGCATCCATATCGTTGGGCAACCCAATTTCGACTGGTCAGTGGTTACCGCCCATGGTCGGGGATAGTAAGTAAGGCATTTCAATAAATTCCAATAAACCGAAGCCACTCGATACGCACAGCGATGAGAAATCGCAAAAGCACCACCATCACCGCACGCCCAACAAAAGGGTTTTCAAATTGGTCGACCACATCATGCGTTCGGCGTTGGTCATTCAATTCGATGCGGCGGCGACTAGTCCCACACACATTGACATCGTAAAAATGATTCCCCGGCAGGAGCTGGGCTCTCCGAATTCGTTTTTGCAATAATTTCCAATAAAATTTTGAACTCTATTCGATGGGAAGGCTCGTTTATGGGTAAACGCTTTGATTAGCAAGCAATTGACTGCCGAATGGTCGGCCGGGTGTGCTAAAAAAACAAACACGTAAATGGCCTTAGGGATTTGGATTATGATTGCTTTTTGAGAACACCGGCGCTGATGTGAATCTGGATGCGTTCGGATAGTGTATGGTTCATATTCGCACGATTGGACGTTAAAGGGTTGCTCTTGAGGTCAAAGTGATATAAGCAAATGTTGAAATTGATGGTCAGGTGCAATTCGAATAAAGGGAATAACATGTTTGTGAGTTGAGTACGTACAGTCTTCATCTCGGACTGGTGGAAGTGATGTCTAGTGAAGCGATAGCCTAGATGCGGTAACAGGATTTATGAATTTAAAACTTCTCTAATATGGTGAGGACAGTATTTTCTAGGACTCCTCGTAAGATAGACGAGGGGCCAGTAACCTCTTCTGTAAAAAAAACAAAATTACGAGACCAACAGCAAACCTCGGAAACGAAGCGATTAATAGAGGATGACCCAATCGACACCAACGGCGGAAGGATTTAAGAATTTGCTCATAGAATGTGAGATCGCTCTTCAGAGCTTGAGCTGCACAGCAGCCAGCCGATGCTCTGGGTATATAAGGCTGACTTAACTGCTTTACAAGATGGTCAGGCAATGGTGCCTTGCAGATAAGCAGCCAAACATGAAACCTCCTATCATCGGCTTCAACGCTTTAAATGAAAGACTAGGGACCCTCCGCGTCTGAGCCAAATTTTAGAACATCAGTCTCAGAAATTTGACAGTCCTTAGAAATTGACAAAGGTGACTTCTAGGTAACTAGGTAGTACACTGCTCCAAAAATTGTTTGTAATATTAATGAAGAGTGTTCGTTAAAGTCATTTTCGTTGCATAAACGAATACTTTCAGCTCAACGACCTATTCGTTAATATTACGAAGAAATTTACTCAAGGAACTAGCTTTCATTAAATGTTAAAATTCTCTGTAAGCATTTCCGTTGACGTTGAGACAACGAAAGTTTTCGTTGAATCAATGAAGGGGTTGGTTGAGATAACGAACTTTTTAATTACTTCTAAGCGCGAGATTATCCAGTGGATATAAAGTTCGAACAGAAGCCTGCCGGGACGAGAATGGACAGCTAGTAGTAGAGTCGCAGACGATACTAAGAATTTGGAAGAACCATTTCTGTAGACTGCTAAACGCCGACGATGACACCAATACCGCTGTCAGGCAGAATGTTCCACTCAACGCAATTGACGATGATCGACGAGAATTCCGTCCCACTGACTTAGACGAGGTCAAGATAGCAATATCAAGACTGAAGTCTAACAACGGACGGACGGACGGACTGTCCGCTGAAATCTTAAAGGCAGCTGGAGATGATCTGGTTGGGAGCATGTACCAGCTCATCTGTAGGATGAGCCTAGGTCGGAGGAAAGCATGCCCGATCAGTGGAATCTCAGTATCGTTTGCCCGATCAACAAGAAAGAAGACCCATTTGACTGCGCCAACTTCCGAGGGATAAGTCTCCTCAATATCGCGTATATGACCCTCTTTACCGTTTTGTGTGAGCGCATGAAACCATTCGTCAACAACCGGATAGGTTCTTATCAGTGTGGCTTCAGGCCAGGGAAGTCCACCATCGACCAGATTTTCACACTACGGCAGATCCTGGAAAAAAACCCCAAGAAATGCAAATCGACACCCACCAAGTATTTGTCGATTTCAAGGCCACATATGACAACGTGCATAGGGACGAGCTATACAACGCCATGTCTAGTTTTGACATTCCTGCCAAACTCGTCAGGTTGTGCAGGATGACGATGGAGAATTCTCGCTGCTCCATCAAGGTCGGTTATGAACTCACCGATACCTTCAATGTCAAAAAGGGTTTTAGACGAGGCGACGCGCTGTCATGTGAGTTCTTTAACATTATCCTGGAAAATATCGTGCAAGACTCACACGCCAACCTTAGAGGCACGATCTTCCAGAAGTCCGTACAACTGCTAGCATACGCGGATGACATTGACGTGATTGGCAGAACACAGCGAGCCGTCAATGAGGCGTTTGCTGGCATTGAGGCGGAAGCGGCAAAAAGGGGTCTAGTGGTGAATGGGGGCAAAATGAAGTATATGCTGTCATCAAGAAAGGACACACAACATCGACGTCTTGGACAGAGCGTCAAAATGGGCAGCTATAACTACGAGGTAATCAAGGACTTCGTCTACCTCGGCTCCGCAGTAAATAGTACAAACAACATCAGTACCGAGATCAAACGCAGAGTAACTCTTGCCAACCGCTGTTTCTATGGGCTCAAGAGGCAATTGAGTAGTAGAGCCATCTCTCGAAGGGCCAAGCTGACTTTATACAAGGCCTTGATCATCCCTGTCCTGCTTTACGGCACGGAGGCATGGACAATCTAAAAACCGGATGAGGAAGTCCTTTGTCTCTTGGAAAGAAAAGCTCTGCGTGCGACCTTTGGTCCTGTTTGCGTTGACGGTTTCTGGAGGAGAAGATTCAACCACGAACTGTACGCGCTGTACAGCGACATGAGTCTAGTCAGGCGTCTTCGGATCCAACGCCTAAGATGGCTAGGCCATGTAGAGCGTATGGACAACTCAGCTCCGGCCCGAAGAGTCTTCGACTCCGAACCCGTGGGACAACGCAACAGAGGACGCCCGCGTTTAAGGTGGCGCACCCAGGTGGAGAAGGACCTCAACCAACTTGGCGTGCGACACTGGAGGCAGCAGGCTTGTTGGTTGAGGCCCAGGTCCACCCCGGACTGTAGCGCCAAATAAAGAAAGAAGAACCGGTTTTGACTGTTAAAGGAAAGAAGAAAAAGGAACCCGTGTTGCTATTATATAATTATCAGTATGTGACAACAGGTTGCGTCTCTTACATTCAATTAAACATGAAAAAAACACAAAGCGTTTGTCTTTTCATAAAATGCGTCATTCTGTCGAAAAACCCTTTTCGGACAGAATGCAACGAATTGTATGTGCTTTTAAATATAAATCTGCAATTTAGCACCCTCTTTTAACGACAAACTAATCAGCGTGCTTCTTTAAGACTTCTACCAAAATACGTATACTCAAGAATCCTCGCATCCCTTTGCACTCAGAACAAATTCATAGAGCCTTAAGAAAACTAAGATTTATTCCTTGCATTTGAACACCAACGGTACGGAAGGACATGAATCAACTAAAACGTAACTAGTCACAGTCGCTTTCAGTAAAAATAAATACATTTCTGTAATTGTGGTGGTGAGGTTCCCCTTTCGGTTTCGAAAACAATGGCGAATTGCACGCTACCCCTAATTTCGAATCTCACATGTTCGAGGGTCGAACCGAAAGCAACAGCCCACATTCATATTCATCCCCCATCGAGGCGGTTCCCCTTTTCTTTGCCGGCACCTGTTGCTATTGTTCACATCTTGGGGCGAGAGAGAGTTTACATTTTTATGTTCTCTCTCTCTGTTCCCCTCTTTCTCTCTCTCTCTCTCACACACCGGGTCTATTGAGAGGATTTAGGAGAGCTAAGAGCTTTGTTTAAAAACTTGTTGAAACAATTTAAGTCGTTGAAGATTTTCAAATATCGCGTTTCGATTTTTTTTTTTTTTTGCGTTACGAAAAACCGCCCAATCGAATGATATAATTTCTGCTTCAGATGGAGCCCCATTACCGTTTTGGTGTAATTCTGGTACAACAATGAATCTTCTCTATTCGCTTCTAGACCATAATATTTTACGTTTGCTAATATGTGCGCCGCCATAGCGCATAGAGGATCTAGCCTCAACACCAACCGCTTGTGTTGTGCGTGCTATTGTTCCCTCACGAGTGAAAGGAACCAGTTTTATGCCGACTCCAAAAGGCCAAATTAAAGAAGTTCTAATCTTTGAACATGAGCATGAGTGACTCGAATGTCAGCTTTATGAAAGTCGGTTAATTCGGGCGTTGAGGCTGGCACTCCCAACGTGTGAGTCGACGCACCAACCAACCTACCACCTCGGAGAATTGGTAAACGGAAAAATTAAACGTCCTTCGAACTGAGGAAAAGTAGTAAGGTCATCGAGGAGCCAGGTTACAAGGTCGAAAAGTGTCAGCAAAATGGATCATAAAGGTCTAAGTGGAGCATCGTCTGTGCAATAAACATGCATTCACCCTACCTGCTTATGACTGAAATACAATTCTAGGGCAAACTTAAAAATTGCTCACATATTCCTAAATTAAAAATACTAATACATACTACTGTCAGTTTTCTCACGTTTGGAGGAGCTATGATATCAGCCCTTATGTATGCAGACGACATCGTTTTTCGGAAACGGTAGACGGTATGCAGCTTATAATGAACAGGCTATGGCATTATTGTCACCGATGGAACTTTGAAGTCAATCTAAAAAAATCGAAAGTTATGATATTCAAGATGGTGGAAGGCATGGTGGAAGACATGCGAGCAACGAAAAGTGGACCTTCGACAGACAGGCAGTTGAAGTATAAATATCTTGGTGTGCAATTTACGTCCAACCTTCACATGAAAATAAATCTTGATGCAAGGTTGAAGGAAGCTATGAGAGCAATTTCGGCGGTATGGAAACGCTGCTTCAAAAATAAATGCATTGAGCATAGCGCCAAGTATAAACTTTTCCAATCTACACCATCGTCTATCCTTTTATACGGTCCACAGGTTTGGGGATACAATTCTTTCGAACTAGTCGAAAAATGTCTCCGATACTTCATCAAAAGAATCTTTTGTCTCCCACGGGCCACTCCGAATTTTATGCTGTACTTTGAAACAGGCCTTCCACCATTGATTATGGAAACGCTAAATATGCATTTCATTTTATTTACATTGTTAAGATCTTCGAAATGAAAAATGAAAGATTTCCGAAAATTATTCTGATAAAGGTTATACAATCATTCGGATATACAGCAAATGGAGAAAGCTTGCTGCCATTTGGAGCAGAGATAATGGATGTTAAAGATATCCAACTTTGGCCTTTTCTACCCCTAGCTCACAACGAAGATGTAGTGGTAATCCCTTGTATTTCACTTATACTTTTACAACGCTCGTCAACTCACCACAATATGGCGGCCGATTCGTGAATTTAGTGGGAAAAAAGCGGCAGATTCATGAATTTAGTGGGAATCCATGTACTTTCCATGTAAAATACATAGGTGTGTTGTTCGGAGGGTGTTCAAAAGTTAACTAGTATTTTTAAGGGAATTTTCTTACAATGTTATATGGACTTTCGTGAGTAAAAACTGGAAATATTTGACCTAAAATTAATTCTTAAGTGTATATATAGGCTATTCATAAACCTGACAAATTAACTCAAATAATTAAGCCCGCTTTATACACTTAATTCATGAATTCTGAAAAACTAATGAATTCAATTTAAACAATTTGATAAGAACAATGACAAGATATTGCAACTTTAACTAATGCATAAAATTGTTTGTCAAAGCTTCTTATTTGTGATTCACGCTTCAATAATATTTTTATTATTGGTTAACTGAACGTGTGAATGTATTATTAATTTTTATTCATATGAAAAAATGCACACTATATTGTGCATTCATAAATTATGTCCTAGTATCTCAAATTGTAATTTGCTCAAAGTTTTAATGAATCGACTTCATGAATATAAGCTTTGTTCGTTCGTTTACCCCTCCATACTGTGTTGAAAAATTAACAACGAAATTTGAAAAAAACGTTTAAATAACGAGCGAATTTTCAAATAAATTCCCTTCCCCACCATTACTAAGGTGGGGAAGGGTATCAGCTATTCCACAGCTGTTCTCAAGAGCTCACACGTATTCACAGACAGGGGACAAAAAGCGTATAAAAAACGCTGTCAGATGAAATCAAGGGACAAGGGAGGTAGAAGTTGGATATATCTATTATAGGTTATCTCTGATTTGGAGTTTGGATCTAAATGTAACACAAAACGAACAGCCTTCTGTGCTGAAGAGAAAATTTAACACGCTTCTAGAAATACTTGGAAATGCCTTCTATGAAAGGTACACATCTGAAGCACGTTCGTCATCTTATAGGTGTTATTACAGTCGTTTGAATTTCGATCTTGGTGATAACGCATATCTTCTCAATTCGAATCAGATGAATAAAATAAATATTATTTTCAAAACACGTGGTGAATTGCTGCCCTTGAATTTTATACCGCATCGCACTGCTCCAACTTTAGTCTGTCCGCTATGCAATCTGAGTGAACGTGAAGACATTAAACATTTCATCGCAATCTGCCCAATTTTGAAGGAGCTTAGGATGAGTCACTTCGGTAAGAAGTTATACTAATTGATGTTCTTAATGGAAAAGCTGGATGGGATACTCCATACTCATATGTCACGGTTGCACTAAGATATCGCATACTAAATGAAGAATGTTAGAAATGAAGACTGTTAGAAAACAAAAAATTGAACATAACTAAACTGTGTATTTGTGTTTTTGTTTTCTGCCACTATGAATATTTTCTTATTTTTTCTTGTTTGTATTTCAAAATGTCAGTCTCGTAGACGGCCATATGCCAAGACGAAAAGACTTTGCAAATTACGATTTTTTGTTCGTCGATAAACGAGTTGTAATAATTTAAATGAAATAAAAAAACAGTCAACTAAAAAATACTACAGTCAAAACCGTTTATAACGACATCGGTTAAAACGACATATCGGGTCAAATTCTTAGGTCCCGGCTGATGTCCATTTGAATAATCCTATTGGACCCATCTTTCCATGTCTTTGATATAAAATACTGGTTACAACGACTAAAATCGAGGCCGCTACGGGTACGATAAACCGTGTGTCTATAGATGCAGTGCATGCGTATGTGCACATAGATTTTGGCATTATTTCGCTGTTTTTTGTTTTGTTTTGTGTTTATTATTCGTTTTGAGTTTGTTCAACTCAGTCAAGTTTATTTTATTCGGTTGGTAATTTCTATTAGAAAATGATTCAGATACGAACAATTTCTGGACGATGAGAGAAGAAGCGATATCATGTTTATATTGTTTACTGGGGAGCAAAGTAAAGATTTTCTCAAAGAGTATTTCCTTTTCTTTCTCCACTATATCACACTCCACTATATCCTTAATATTAAAAAGGAAAATTTAAGGATCAATTCGAAGAACTGAGATTGAAAAGGCTCTCTTAATATGGTTTAAGATACAGAGAAGTTCCGGTGTACCCATATAGATACGTCTACATGACAGATATCGGTTATAACGATCAAATTCGTCAGTCCCTTGAAGGTCGTTATACCCAGTCTTGACTGTAGTTAAATTTACTGATTTATTTTTCTTTTCAAATGTTATTAATCTTAATCCCTACTGTTCGAAGCTTATTTAGCCCTCACTAAATCCAAACAAAAACAATACACTCCTAAAACTAAACAGGAATGTAAAATGAGGAACGTAGTGGGAATTATCACCGGCCACTGCCTTCTCGGTATCCATGCCAGAAGAATGAGAGCCCCCCACAACGAATACTGCAGAAGCTGTAGAGACGAGGAGGAGGAAGAAAATACACTTCATCTCTTCGGCATACTAGCCAACTACTTTTCTTCAAAAACCTAGAGGAAATGTCACACTTAAAGATACAAGACATAGCTAAGTTTATCAGGAAAACTAATTGGCTGTAAATCAGAACAAGAGTGGATTCATCGAAATAGGCCACTAGAATACCTTCAGCCGGTCTCCAGGTTTATTTTCTTTTATTTAGTGTAGTCTCTTTGAATTAATGAGGAGCCGGTGTAAAAGCACCCGGAAGTGATAGCACAAGGTCCAGGATCCAACCAGGATCTAAGTGGGCCACAACTGCTACAGTGGTTGCAATCACCCTAACCTAAGCTAATCTCTACCGTGAATAGGTCCACTGTTCACTGAAATTCAGTTGAAAATAAACTCTTCAGACGTATCTGACCTAAGGACTTCGAACACTAAAAAATCCATCCCATTCAATTTTGTCTGGCTTTTATGCCCCTCTTATTAATGACAATACGTTCTAAACGTCACAGATATAGAGTCCAACAGGTTGATGGCGAAGCGAATTAACAAAATAAGACTTGTTAGGATTCTCCGGAGTAAAGAACAGGGGGATATAAATCCAGCTGTTGAGTTGTTTGCCCTTATTTTTTATTGTCATCGCGTAGAACCGCGAGCAGAGTACTGACAATCAATGACAATCACTGCGGTCAGTATCTTATCAGTTTCTGGTAAGTTTGGATCAGAACATTCATTCACAAGGTCCAAGTGGTGGTAAATAATTTTTCCTCTTGTACAACCCATGCCGTGTAGGCAACGACACCGAAGGGTTGGAGTTAAGACAAGAGACAAACCACTTCACTCTTGAAAGATAGTAAATCTTTTGTAGTGGAGTTTTTTTTTTAATTCCACTGAAGTGCGTATCTCCCTATAGAAGATACCTTTCCTTAACCAGATTATTGCTGGACATTCACACATGATGGGCTCGGAAGTCACAACCTCTTCGAGGCAAAGTCGAAAAACCGTGTCTTGACACAGGTTTAGTTTGTTAAGGTGATATATCATGCCGCAGTGGCCGGTAAGAAAGGTTTTTAGCAATCTTAAGCTATCCTTATTAAGATAGAGTATTTCCTTATATGAATAAGGCCTGATTAATCTCTTGGACTGCGTAAGACCATGCCCATGTGTCCACTGGTCTAAGCGAAGTTTGTTTTCCCAATCGTTAATTAGAGTTGTAGCTGCTGTCCAAATGATACTGCATAACAGTTCTGGGCAGATGAATGCTGATTCAGAGCCAGCTCTCGCGAGCTCATCTGCGGATTCGTTGCTTTCAATCCCTCTATGTCCTGGGACACAGCCAAGATTTACTTTGTTGTGTCCGGCAAGGGAATGCAAAGCGTCATAGCAGCACTTGACTGTTTTGGAGTCAATGGAGATTGGATGAAAGTGCCTTTAGTGCTGTTTGACTGTCTCAGAATATTTGTATTATTACGCCCTTGATACCTTGTGGAGGTTATGTCTGGCGCAGATCTCGATGGCGTGGTTTTCGGCTTGGAACACTGTAGGACTTAACCTCATTGGTACGGGAATCGTTATGCTGTGCTCAAAGACTCTTGCCCCCACCTCAGAATCCATCTTTGATCCGTCTGTGTAGCAAACAAGGCTTCTAGGGTCTAGTGTTGGAATACTATTGATCCACTTTCCGCGGTCCAATACGTCAACTTCAAAAGGCCTCCCTAAACAATGGTGCCTGATTCCAAGGCATCCGGCATTGTACAAAACATGTCTCTATTGAGAGGGATTGAGTTGAGTATACTAAGGTGCCCGGTTAGGTTACCTGGTTTGTAATTGTACTCTAGCTGCAGTTTGCTAGCATATCTGGCAGCGACCTTCCTTGCGAAGATCGGTAGGGAAGTTAGCTCGACTATAGCTCCTAGAGCTGCTGTGGGGCAGGTGCGCATGGCACCTGTTATTCCGAGACAGGCAATTCGTTGCACCTTCTGCAACCAGATTGCCGTTGACTGTTGGGGGATTTTTGGCCACCACACGATGGCCATATAGATTATAACCTTCTTATAGGCACAGGCAAGTATTCGCATCGTTTCAAAAAATGCTCTGCCTAATTCCGAACGGAACATGGAACATGGACGAGAACATGGGAGTCGCGCAGAGGCAGACTATCATTGCCACTCACTTTCGAGGAAGCTGTGACAAGGTGGATTCCATTGCAATCAGCCAAATCAGCCCACACTTCTCTCAGCTCAGAGGGATTTTTTTTCCTGCAGAACTACAAGCTTTTGCAGACCTCAGCTCTTCTTGGTTGATCACATTCATTCAAGGGTTCCTAGATCTTGGCTTTGCTTTGCATTCAAGCCGTGAGCTCCGTTCTGAGCACTCCACAATCCTAGCCAGATATAGATTCATTTCCAAAGGCAAGCAACTAAGCCCCCCTTAATCATATTGTGGGATGACTCGAAGATGTGTTAGAGCGTGACTTTGAGTGTCTTTTAAGGATCTAAGAATTCAGCTGTCACTCCGGCTACAAAACCGCTTTAGCGTCTTTTGAATAGAGACTATAGTTCTGTCCTGACTACATCTGTTCGGACAGCCATCAAGGACTCTGCGTGAAGTCATAGTCAACTCAGAAATTTCCCTTAATTGCCCAGAGAGATACAGCCAAACCTAACCCACAAAGTGATAAAGCTCAGATGAGTTAAGCAATCCAGTCAAGTATTTCCAGTCCATAGTCAAAAGCCAATCGATGAATAATTGACACCCGAGGGCATTCCGCTGCCGCCATCAATGATTTAAGAAATATGTCATCCATCACACATATTTGCGTCCAATTCGTATTCCTCAAGCTCAGTGCACTCACGGTAGATTTTCACCCAGTAACAGGGCTAATGTGACTATAATGCAAACTAACCGCAATTGATCAGATACAGTACGTTTTCGCATTACATTCACTTAACGTAATTGGATACGAAATTAACTGCAAGAAAGAAAAAAATGCACTGACGGATTCATAAAGAAAACGAGTGTCGAGTCGCTGCACGCGAATATGAGTGGCTGCCCTAGCTGGGACGAGTAACGCCACCGTGAGTGCCAATTGTGAATCCAGGCACGACCGGCAGACGCCATGTAATTATTTTATCGCGAATCCAGTCAGATTGCTACCGCCGATATCCGAGCGAACGACCACAGGGGTATTTTCAATTGTTACAGTCGCGAAACTATTGCAATCCCATTTGCAACTTCGCATGAGCATGGGGACTGGCATTACACTCCCGGGGGTTGGTGGTTTAGTTTTTAGTTTTATTGTGTGAAAAAGTCGCGGTCGCAGCAGTTCCGATCCAATTCTTGGCTCACTTGAGTCTAGCTTCTTCAGCAACTGCTCTGGTTATGCGTAAACATGCACAAGTGAATGGAGACGTCTATAAAATCCAGGTTACGGGATAAATCCGGGTTCGAACAATGCATCATAGGGGTTGACTGTCACCATTTGTCGAAGCCTTATTTTCGAATTGAGAATTACAGGCCCCGAAAGAGACGACTCTGTTGTAGTGTTTATAATAATAATAATAATAATATGGGTGGCGCGACAGTCCGAGGTGGACCTGGGCCTAGCTTCTCAGCAACCACTGCGTGCTATTGTTCTTTCACGAGTGGAAGGGACCTACAGTTTAATGCCGACTCCGAAAGGCGAATTTGAGAAGCTTTTTCTAGACAGGAGTACTCTTTGAGCATTGTCAGTGATTCGAAAGAGGTGGAGCCGTGAATTATGATAGGTGGTAAAATTTAGGTATCGAACCTGGCACCCTCTGCGTAGGAGTCGACGCACTTACCCACTACGCCACGGCGACCCACTACCCACCTCTGTTGTAGTGTTTAGACACAGGGTATTCTGCGATCATCAAGGTCGGCACTCACCGACACCTTCAAAGTCAAAAAAACCCTACATTTGGAAGGTAACACGGACTTCTGCGCCTGGAAGACCAGACGGCTTGAAATTTTCGTACATTAGCATGTTTCTCAATATCATTTAAGGGTCGCTGTTGACATTTACATTTAGAACTCTCCCGGTGGGAAAAGGCTCTACATGGACTAACACGTAGAGCAAATCTCGAAGAATGGCAAGAAAGATGGAACTCTTCTGACAAAGGTAGATGAACGCAGATATTGATCCCCAATATTGACTGGATCAACAGAAAACAGGGAGAGCTGAATTTCTACATAACGCAAATGCTTACTGCCCATGGATGTTCCAGCCCATATCTCTGCAGATTCGGACATGAAGACACCCGTCATTGTCCAAGGTGCACAGAAGCAGTAATGTTTCCCTGTCCACGATACCATGATATCGGAGGCATGAACCTAACACCAAACAACATAATCAAACTGATGCTAATCACACTAGAAGCTTGGGAAGCAGTAAGTGAAACCGTGGCTACCATCACGAAGGGGCAACGGCGACAAGAACGACAACGAAACGCAGCGCAGGTAGCTGCCAATACGAACGAGACAAATGTATAAGGCCGAAGACCCCCCTCGCGATGAAATGCTTGACGGCCGTGCCGCGAGGAACATTGGTAGAAGGGGAGATGGGTTTAGTGAGTGGAAATTCCACACTGTTCCTTAGCACGGGCTGAGTTTCGTCTTTGATAAATTCCTACCTCCCACGAAAAAAAAATCCTAGGTTAAGTTAGGTTGCCAGGATGGTTTGAAATTCTTCTTCTTTCTTTGCACGCCACTTGGTCTGCGGTTTTTTTCGATTTTTTTCGACGCCAAATGAATTAATTCAACATAATGCATGTTTTTTTCTGTTTTTTGGTCGATTGGAATTTTTGAAACCGAAGTAGAAACAGACGCTGTTTGTCATGTAACTGTTGTCATGTGTGACATTTTGGGTAGAGCTCTTAAAACAGTTTCAAAATGCGAGAGAATTTAATTTCTGAGGAGTTAGTATGAGTTAACGTAATTTTTTTTGTGTGGACTCATTCAATTGTCGTGCTGTTGAAGGTGACTGATATTTCAACGATGACGTTGACAAGATGTGCAAAGATTCGCAAAAGGGGCTAGTTTTTGTTCCCTCAAAGAAGGCAAGTCTTCACCAAAAGTAAACAAGAGCTTGACTTGGTCTTGACCTGGATGGTCATCAACTCTTATGCTATATTCTTAACGAACCGAAACCGCGAGATTTGGATGAACTTTCATTCAAACCTCAATAGATCGTTTCCACCGAGTTTTCGAGTGCTTTCATATGTTATCAGTTTTCAATTTTGAATTGACCGGCAAAACAGATGTTTATTGACAGGAAATAATATTGTTGGGAACACACAGAAAGGAGAGGGAGCAACACGACCGGAATCAACTAAAGTAGGTACACGCTGTAGGCTTGTTCGATTTGACAGCTTCTCATGAACGGATGACCACATTGGGGTTTCAGCTCGCTTTCAGGAGTTCCTGAGATTCGAAATCCCGAAAATGTATGACAAAATACGGGAGGTTTGGAGAAAATTGATGAAACCTCGTGATTTCGTTTGGTGGGAACATAGTACAGTCGAACTTCGATAACACGTATCAAATAAAATACAAAATTGACATAAATATGATATATTATTATTTATTTGCGATATAACACATAAAACGTAGAGTGGCATAATTATTATTTATAATAGGCTGTTACACATGACTGAAGAGCAGATTTTTTATTTGGATTGAAAAAAAAATCTTAGATCCGAAATCAGAAATCATATAATAATATGGGTGGCGCGTCAGTCCGAGGTGGACCTGGGCCTAGCTTCTCAGCAACCACTTGTGTTGCGCGTACTATTGTTCTTTCAAGCGTGAAAGGGACTTAAAGTTTAATGCCGACTCCGAGCGGCGAATTTGAGAAGCTTTTTATAGACAGGAGAACACTTTGAGCATTGTCAGTGACTCGAAAGAGGTGGAGCCATGAATTATGATAGGTGGTAAATTCGGGTATACAACCCTCTGCATAGGAGTCGACGCACTTACTCACTACGCTACAGCGACCCAGATCAGAAATCATTATACGTAAAACTTTGTATATTTCTGGCATTTCTTTTCCATTATCAAATCATTTGCAGTTGAATTTCTCCTCAATCATTCTCATTTCTTTCGTTTGGGAGTTCAGTTCTGAAAATCATAGGAATTTCATCCTCATCCCCCGCTCAGAATATTAACAAAAACCAACTTATGTTTATACTAAGTCAGAGGAATATGCAAGCGCAGTGCAACGAAAGCGATTCCTTATAAAAACGAATTTGTTGAATACCCAGAATTACGGAATTTCTCTTCCGAATTCGACATATCGAAGGTGACGCCAAATAAGCTGTTCGAGTTATCAAGACATTCGTGTAATCGAAGTTCGACTTTTCGGAGTTTCATTTAACTTATTTCATTTCATTTCATTTATTGACCTATTGTACATTAAGATAAACATAACTTTTAGTACTTAGTATACCATATACATTAGGATTCACATATTTATAAATTCAAGTTACAAACATAATGCTTAAAGTATAAGGATTGATATGAGGACGGGATATTTTTATTGCGGAAGTGTGGAAAAATTATGTAGTACTGCACTTTTAAATCGACCTGATTGATGACGGTAATGTCCCATAACCTAACAGTGTGAATAAAGAATAAACGGGATGAATTCAGAAAATTCCAATTGAGAGTAATAAGGTTAGTTGTTCTGGATGATCGAGTTAAATTTAGTCGGTTAGATACATACGGAGGAGGACAGCGAATGTGAATAACTTTGTGTAGGAAGGGACAATTCCTGGCATTGAGGTATTGTTGTAAGTTGCATCCAGTAATACCCTTGTATAAGAGGAAATGTGTTCTTGTCTATTTATTCCATAAATATATCGCACAGCGTCATTGAAAGCGATTTATAATTTACGCTGGGACAGTGAGTCAAGGCTACAATAGACTAACTTGGCATATGTAACTAAAGGTACTATTAAGGCCATTACAAGTTTGCGTCGCGTTTCAAGAGGAGTGTAGAAGGCACTTAGTCAGAGTTTGCGAAGACAACCATAGATACGACCTATAACCATATTAGTGTGATTATAACCCGATAAATCTCGACCAATAACATATCCAAGACTAGTGACAGATTCTACAGCTTTAACTTTTGAGTTGTTTAGAAAAATATCTGGCAGTAAATCAAGGCTGAAACTTTTCTTTGATATAGGAATTACTTGAGCTTTAGTTGGATTCAGTTGCAGTCCGTTTGAAACGGACCTGCTATAATAGGAGGACGATCAGTTCGTCAATTTTTGAAAATGGTTTGGCTAGGTGTAGTTGTAAATTATTAGCGTAAATGTGCACTGACGAATGCTTTTATACCGACGGCAGATCGTTGATGAATAGGCAAAACAAAATTGGGCCTAAGATAGACACTTGAGGAACTCCTTGTTTGATCAACATGAGATCCATTTGAAAACACTCTCTGATACCTTTCAGACAGGAAACTAGCCAACAATTTTAACGCACTATCACTAAAACCAAAATATGTATATATCTCGTGGTTCACCTTATCGAAAGCTTTGAAAAAATCTAGCAAACTGAGAAGTGAAACATATTTTTTATCAAACGGTTGTCTCATCTCCTCAAAGTTTAACCATAGCAGGAGGAGCAGCTATGGTTGGCAGCTATGGTTGGCTCTTAAACCGGATCGCTTATCATACAGGAGATTGTTAGATATTATGTACTCCGTAATTTCTATTTCATTTCAGTTTGACTGTATTTCATTTCAGTTTGGAAACTTCCGGTCATATTTACTAGCATGCATGCAGGAAGATGATAGATCCTAGGTTATGTGATGTGGCTACCATCATGAGCGATGGATTCACTTAGACCCAAGGGTTCATTGTGTTGCAGTTGCCGTTTCCCATCCGTTATTCTTGCAAACATTTTGTTTTTTGGAAAAACGTTCAGATTTATTTGACATCCTTTTTAAGGTATGTCCATTAATTCGTTTAAGTAGTATTCTCCTAGGGTTTGTTTCCAGGAGATGTGGGTAGATGTTCAATAATGCATCTGCTACAGACGTCGTTGTATGGTAATCCTAGTCTTGCGGAGTGTCTACCCATTGCGCAATGTCCTGTACGGACTCCTATTAGGTTACTCAGGTTTTTTCTGCCTAGACTGAGGATGGCCGTGATTCTTTGTGAGTCTATTTTTGACCGTACTTGTTTTTGCATGTAGGCATGTGTTGAAATTATTCCATCTTTCTGGCTAGCTCGTCTGCTGCCCAGTTGCCTGGAATATTTCTATGTCCAGGTACCCAGCATACCGTTAGATTGCATTATTTTGCTAAGAGACACACGGCGGAGTCTTGCCAATTTCGATCTTAAAAAGGGTGAATCGAATGCCTTAATCACTGCTTGACTGTCGGTGTAAATTACGATGCTCTCGTTCGATTTCGTCCTCATCAAAAGCCATTCAGCTTCACAACAATAATCTGGTAGTCAAAGAGACCGTCTAAGACGACTGGATGGCACAGTTGGTAGAGTGCCTGCCCCTGGTTAGCGGGGTCCCCGGTTCGAATCCCAGTGAAAGCAAAATTAATGCGCTTTTATCTGGTTTTCATGTCTGGTACAGTCACCATTTGCCGTTGGGATAAAATTAACTGCACTGTCACTGGAATTTTCAATCAGTGGTTGTAGTCTGACTATGGGTATCACAACGGAACAATATGGTCTAAGTGTGCTCGTGATGCACTAGCAGCCCGCCTACCTAACCTAACCTAAGAGACCGTCTGATCTGGAGATGTTCCGAGGAAATACCTGTTAAAACTCCACTACGGATCTTAGATGCATCAGTGTAGATTTCCATGGCGTTGTTATTGTTAAGTACCGAGTTCGTCTCCCATGGTTGTGTACTTGGTATTCTCGTTTTATGTTGAATATCGACGTCTAAGATCGGGGTTAAGTGAGAAAGTTAGCCAAGCTCCGTTGAGTTATGGTGGTTTAAATCTGATGATTTCTTGAAAATAGTAACCCATTCGGCATCCATCATAGTCCGTAATTGGAATTTGAATCGCCAAACCAATCCAAACGAACATCCACGTCTACGACTGAACACACTCAATTGTGCAGAAGATTTGCAGTATTCAGTTCACCTGTCAAAACGTATGCTGCACACATCCCAATTCCACTCACGCCCATTCAGACAATAGCCAACTTGGAACCAGAAAAGAAATATTACAGAGATAGCCGACGTCATAGCTGATTCCCCCCTAGTCCATCGACGAATTTGAGTTTCTTTTTGACAGTTACTCATGAATTTTTGACAGTTATTCACGAAATAACGTAAATGCCGTACTCTGATTGGTCAATTTGGTTTAAGAAAACATTATAAAAACAGTTGTCAAACATTTTAAGGGGCAAGAGAGCTAGAAGTCTGGCATCTCTGTAATACTTCATTTCTGCTTTGAACTATAAAGTTCAAACCTTTCGTAAATGCAAACCGATTTGCATGTCGGTCAGTCAATTATTGCCAGTAATTGCAAGAATTGTCAATGAACCAACAAAACAAAAAAAAAAACGCAGGGAGACGAATTGAAATTCATTTGTTACCCCTCTATCGCGAATTCCTTTGATATTGCGATTTTTTTCCCATCGCAACCCATCAGTACACGTATGCTTCGGTCCAATTATAATGCCAACATTGTGGCATATGCACGCAGCAACAGAAGGCCACCAGCAATGGCCATGCATGCAATTTTGAAAAACATTTTGTCGTTCGTGATCCAAATTACTGACTTGTGGATTGAAAGGGCTTATATAATCTTGCCCATTGATACGCAATTAACTGAAATCAGTGTGTTACGTCCTGGTGACTTGCGGAATTGGGATCAGTACACTTTGAATGTATGCAGCAAGAATATCTAAAGCTTAGAAATGTGATCATCGGATTACACAAGAGCCTCCCTTCTTTACAAACGAAAGCTAATCACGTCGGATGAAATGCATTTTCAGAAGAAACGACCAAACGAAACAATCACCCCTCATCCGCTTGTCGTTTTATTTATTCAACTCGAGTCGTATTGAGAGTCATGTCATTTTGCAGTCGCTTAAGAATCGGTATTACGAAACTACGTGTAACCTTTTCGGCTTCTATGGGGATAGTGGCAACATTTTGACATGAAAAGATGCATCTTTGGGCCCTCTATCGATGTCTAGAAGGAAGGTCCGACGTTTTCGATATATGGGCGACTTTTAATAGTCAGATCCTACAGGTCACCTTCGCCGACACTTTTTCCTACCTTCTATTGGCCGCAGCGGCATGGTTTGAATTGGCACAATTTACTACAAGCTGCCGAGATGGGCGGGATAGGGTGAGAAACACAGCAGTGTGTGAGTACCTCAATTTTGAGCAGCTGCTTATTCTAACGAACTACTCTTGGACCCTTGGACATACACATTAAATACACTAAAGCGCACAGCTCCATTAGGCTCAGAGAGTCTGGATGCTGGACTCCAAAACCCCATAGTCAAAGCATCAAGTATCATCCCCAACATACGGTCCCTAGACTTAGTCTATCAAACGGGTTTGACACTCTAATCTCCGAAAGCCAACAGGATCTACACTGACAACTCGAAGGTGGGTGGCGGACCACCTACACCATGTAGGTGTGTTTTCGGAATCCATTAACATTTTTAAAGCTTACAAACTACCAGAAAATTTCAGCGTGTTCTAAGTCAAAATACACGCAAATGTCTTGCCAAGACAGAAGGTTGGCGTATGCATTGATATCCAAGCAGCCATTAAATCTATTACCTTCTTCACTTCAGATAGGCAGAGATATTATCAAGAGAAGATCTTTCCCTTATCTGAGTGCCAGGTTACAGTGACGTCCCAGGAAATGAGAGGGCCGATGTAATGAGTAGTAGGTAGGTACCAAGGCACACTGGAACTCCAGAAGTATGCAACGAAATTCTTGAAGCCAGCTAAGGCACAAACCAATCTTGCAACTGATGGAATATCTCTCTTGAAAGGTTAACACATACACCCATCAAATCTTCAAATACATTTTCGAATTGACCTCGGAAAAAACATTCCGATAGAGATGGCCCATAGCGGGGACTTTACCGGCGGATTAAAAAAGGTAAACGAATAAGAAATTCTCCCAGAATTCATAATAACCATGCATATATGGGACAATTATTTTTAGTCTAACTGAAGTTAAAGATCCTTGACTGATTTTTGATACGAAACTGAAGGTTATATGGCTGCTAGCAGAAATGAAGTATTACAGAGAAAGCCGACTTCACAGCTGATTGCCCCATAGTCCATCGACGAATTTGAGTGCCTTTTTGATAGATATTCATGAATTTTTGACGGTTATTCACGAAATAACGCAAATGCCGTCAACTGATTGGTCAATTTGGTTTGAGAAACCGTTATAAAAAGCAGTTGTCAAAAATTTTAAGGAGCAAGAGACGTAGAAGTCGTGCTGTTAGCGCACTGTGAATTTCGCCGTGGATTTTCTAATCATGTCGCGTCAACTAAGAAAACACGGGTTTTAGATTTCTTTCTTTTGTGCTAATTAAAGTTGCAGATTTACGCCAACAAGATTTAATCGCAGCCCTTAAGGAATATATTTGTTGAAAACCTGACGTTCAAAATAAAAGAAAAGTGAAACACTTTGACAAATGGAAATTAATTATCTTTATTATTTAGAAAATAGAAATGTATGGCTAACACGAGTTCACACATGTGATCGAGCAAAAAACAAAACGACAACTGGAGTGCATTGAATGTCTGTCTCAACGTTACCTATATACATGTATATCAACGATAAATAGAAGGTGTATGTGTGGGTTTGTGGATTTTCTCAACAATATTCAACAGGAATGCGAACAGTTATCATCGGAAACAAACTTACGGAAGCCATACAAATTGCGATAAAACGGGCACATATGCGTATCAAAACTGGTGGCAACCACTTTACGGTATCATCTTTTCCACTTAACAGAAAAAATTTTAAAAGTCCGAATAATGATTCCGAATACGCATCGTTTTTATTTTATTTAGTAAAAAAGTAATTCAAAAACAAAATTGGATGAGTTAATTATCTTATTTAATTATACTTAAGCACTAATTGTGATTTGATGTATCTTGCTTGTATGAATTGTTCTTTAAAATGTTCGTTAGAATCGGTAGATGAAATAAACTACAACTATTATTATTATTATCTTCCTCTCTTACTGGCGCTAATGCCCGGGGTGAACCCGGGCTTCAGCGACTAAGTCTCTTTAAGTAGTGCGATATTTAGCCAGTTATCCACAATTTCTCAGCTTGACCAACTTCCCTGTAGGATTGGTCAAGCTAGGTCAGTTTTAACATAGCTTGGGAGAGCTGTAATCAGGAAGGCCGAGCTGGGAGTGAAAGGATATGGTGAGAAATATGGCTTCTTTTAACGAAAAGGGCAATACTTCGATGGTTCGGTCACGCGGCGCAAATGTCCCCATCATCACGACTTCCGATACGGGCGTTTAATGCGATTCCAAGAGTAGTAGACCACGTAGGTGACCCCTTGACAGACCGAGAATGAGGGGGTTGGGCCAAGTCCATAAACTCGTCTACATACGCTTGGACATAACACCTGAGAAGTTTGGCTCGGTAGTGAAGGATGGTTGCCTGGACATCTCTCGTGTGTACTTTACTCCCGCGACCGTCTCGGTGAAAGGTTCAAGCTCAAATGTCGACTCTATTTAAAGAAGTTGGATGAGAATTCCTTAAAAGGGCTGTTGATCGGAAAATTTGGACTCCACAAAATATGTAGGCATTAACAGTTGCATTGAAGACTCGATATTTAGAGGCCAGATCAAAACAGTCTACTGTCGATAATTTCAAACTCAAGGGACCTGGCAGTAAAAGAAGTACTTGATTGGTTGGACGTCTGCTTTTGCATTGCCTCCTGAAACTGTACAAAACCATACAAGGGCGAGATTGGTGTCAAAGCCGTGTTAACGTATGGTCAACCCTAATATTTGAGAAATGACTGAAAGAATAAGATCACGAGAAGAGATTTCACCGTGATAGAGTGAGAAAGACGGCTCAATGTTTAGCAGCTGCTCCTTTGAACAGAAAGGATAATGTCGATGGTTTGATCACGTGTATCCTCAGTTTGATGACTTGTTGTTGGTTGGCCTATGTCCAAGATCACGCCTGGTTGAGCTTGGGTCGAGTGACGTGGAGGTCTCTGGTATGGGCATGCCTCCTTAGTGGAACATGCGGGTCATGATTTTTCTTCTAACAGGACCTTCTATGCAACATCTTCTTCCGGAGTCAAGATCGCTGCCATTGCAGGGTAGGTGTACAATAGTGGCTTCCTCTCCTCGTCTCTGCAGCTTCTGCAGAAGTCATTGTTAGAAGGGGGAATCTGAAGACGTGTGTTCCAATGGGAGAATAGCTATGACGCCGATAATAGTTCTAAGACTCAGCTTACTGATTGATTGCTACGTGAGCATTTTGGTTCAGGAGTAGGCCATAAGAGTATTATGTCGTGGCACACTGTGTAGACCATCCACGATTTGTGCGAAGGAATCTTAGTCTCCTTCCGGAAAGTGTACGAATCCACTGCCTAGCGAGTTCGCCCGCTTCACTGTTCTCCGAAATGTTACACTGACTCCGGTACGCTCATATCTTTGAGTTGATAGTAACTTCACTCAGAGATTTGATTCCTGCCTGACTGGCAGAATAGATGACGATATCTGTGCGTGACATTACATTTTTTTAAGCCAGGACAGAGCTTCCATTATCGCTATAGTTTCTCACTCATAGAGGGTACAGCGATTCGGTAAACGAAGTGATTGTTGAATGTTTAGATCCTTAGAGTAGACACATGCGCCCACACCTTCAAATTACCAAGAGTCAAAAATAACACGAGTTCAATGTTAATTTGGAAATGAAGTCCATGTTCTGTTGAGTGACAGTTTTCCTTCAAACATCGTCCAATGAATTTTCGATAACGGTGGGAGTCCGTACAAAGGTGGTGTGATAAGAAATATCTCTTCTTCGTTTTCTTCGTAGTTTTCATCCAGGGCAACAGTTCAGCAACGGTGGAGTCTGATGGCATCGTCAACATAAGGTTCAAAATCAAAAGTTAACATTCCAAACTGACTCATATCTTATTTCAATACTCTACAGGTCTGTTCATGTATGTAAACAAATGACAGACCTGTGTATGAAAACGCTTCAAATTATAGAGTGTAGGCAAAGCATGACCTCAAGTTATTGAACGTTGGTGGGTAAGATCTTACTCCTTCAACTTCAAATTACCGAGTGTACCGCTTTCTTGTTTCCTTGGACGCCAGTATGCCCTGGTATCCAGCATAAGGTCACCTTGTTCACCAAGGAAATATCACGGATTCTTTGTCTGGATTTTATTGTCGCTTGGCTGTCGGAGTAAACAGAGATTGTTTTGTTGGTTATTTTGCGCTCTCTTAACGCAAGTGCTGCCTTGTGTATCGCAGCCATTACGTTTCTTAATGCCAGCGATTTTTCGATTTTTTTTACCTGCACCTGCAACGGCACCCGTTTTTTAACCCGTCGGTGTATAGGGCGAGTTCCCCTTCCACTTATTGCTCTTCCCATAGTTCCAGTTGTTGGCAGGTAGTCCATTTGATTATCGAGAGTTGCATTCTGATTTTCGAAAAACTTAGGCAACATCATGTTCATAGTAATTTCAGCCACATTGCTTTTTTTAATGGAATGCTGAACAAAGTTAAGTTTCTGCGTCAATATGACAACCAGTTACTTGACATTTAGTGTGGAGTATATTCTTTTTATTTTTCGTCATTGCATATGAAGCCGTAGATTGGTCCCATTTTCACTTCAAATGGACAACTTTTTGTCGCTGAAAGAGTTTGTCGGTTATTGTCACTGAAAGAGTTTGTCGGTTATTGCTCTCTTAAACCTGGGCCGACAGTATCCGAATGGTGTTGCAGGTGGTTATGAAGCTCCACCTTTTATGATCGTGCCGTTAACTTTCTTCTTGAAATCCACAAGACTCTGTTTTATTTATAAACAATGAGAAACAATGAAAACGGTGAGAAGCGGGGTACAGGAAAAGGATAATGGATGCATTTAATAATTACGATGTATGTATGTAAGTATATCTGTGTGAGATTCATTTTCAAAGCCTGATACATATTTCATGTTCTTGTAGACTTTTGAAAACCGTCCGCCTTAACAAATGCGCCCTCAAGTTAATTGGTTTCATGTTATACCGTCTTTGGAACGGGGTCGGTAGCTGTTAAGCTTTTGCGCAGCACCTTCCAAATGCGATCAACCCGGTTTGTTGAAAAGCCCTTAGCTACGTCGGGATTTTCATGCATCATCAATCGGATCAGCAATTCTTTTTGCTCTTGGTTGGTCCAATTGGAATGGGATTCTGATCTATATATATTAATAAAGCCAATATACAATTCATAAATATAAAATTCCTGTGAACTTTAATGTTTTGCAAATCTAATCGCCAGGAAAAAACGAACAACGAGTATATAAAGGTTCAAACCCATAGAATCCGTCGCGTGGGTTGCGTTTGGGTTTCCAACAAAGAGGTGTCCAGTGCCGTACGTTGCGTGCGCAATCCACTCTTGTATAAATCTGAGAGATTCGAAATTTTAAAGTTCCTGAATTATAAGGAATTATTCAAAAATAATTTTAATTAAAACAAAAAGTATTCTTTCATTTATAAAATAATAATAAAAAAAAAACAATCACATAAAGAGCATCCGAATGAATTTCCATGAAAACACCTGTCAAAAGCACAGCAAGTTAAAAGCAGAAATGAAGTATTACCGAGATGCCTTTCCCTTTGTCCCTTACAATTTTTGACAACTGTTTTTTATAAGGTTTTTTCAAACCAAATTGACCAATCAGAGGACGGCATTTAGGTTATTTCCTTAATAACTGTCAAAAATGCTTGACTATCTGTCAAAAACGTACTCAAGGCGGCAATCAGCTGTGAAGTCGGCTATCTCTGTAATACTTCATTTCTGGTTAAAAGTTGTCCAATTTCATTTGTGGGCTGCATTTGGTGTCTCTCTCCCGCTCATAAAGCCTTATGAATTGTCAATTTTTTGACAGAACGCAACGCACGCACGTATTCTATGGATTTAGGCCTTAATCAAGTGCTGTGTGCTGAAAACCTTAAGCTCTTCGCGGCAACATGCGACCAGCTTGAACTTGACTTCTATTGCTGGAATTGCTTTAATGGCCGATTGACTGTCAGTTGGTATGTTAATATCAACCGATAGCATTTCCAACATGTAGCTTCCTTCACTGCCTGGACCTCCACTTGAGAAACACTGCCATGATCAGGGATTCCGACGGAGGTTCAGAACTATGAGAAAATGCCCCGCACCAGTATCTTTTAGAATCGTTCATCCATCCGTGTAGGCATGAATAGTCGAATTGTTTATTGACTCATTTGTAGTGCATTCCTCCCTCGTGAGCAAAAAGAACCGCAAGGGCATTTCGAAGTCAAGAAACCGAGTCGCCCGTAAAATAAATAACACAAAGCATTTTGTATATTTAATTTTATTCACTGTTTATCTTTAAGCTTTGTAAAATAAATTGTTATCTCAATAAGAAAACCTCCCAAATCTCTTAAAATTTAAAATATATATATATATATATTATATAGCATGTATATATATTTTGTTTTAATGTTTATGCAATTTACGAATACAAACAAGTTAATAAAAAAACAACATTCACACAATATGTGATGTCCGTATATTAAAGAAACAAAATGTTCATTCAATTATTAAATATTTATAATTATGTATGTGATTTATAATTGAAAAAATATTTGCTTAGCAATTTGTTTTATTTTTCTTCTTTTTTCTTGGAAACAAAAATTTCAAAAGCTCGCAAATCAACTCTTGCGTTTAAATGCACAAAAATATAAGTATCCTCTTTTGTTTGTTTGTTGCGAAACACAGTTGTTGTTGGTTGGTGTTCTTTGTGTTATATGAATTTACAAAATCTTTTGTTTATTAACAAATGGGTAACTCTTATGTAAAACAAATATAAAATCTATATTTTTAAATACTTAGTGTGTTCTTGTTTAATGTTAATGTTTATAGAATATGTATTTCGAAATCCAACAAAGCAAGTACACAGTCATTGAAAGAGATTATGACAAAACAAAACAAAAAAAATTAAATGTTAAAATATTTAGGTATGTATATATTATTTATCTTTATTGCATATTACAGTTTAACAAGAAAATATAAATGGAATGTGTTAAAACAAAGTAGAAACAAACAATAAACAAAAACAAAGAATAAGTTATTGAAACAAGACTAAACAGAAAATTGTACAGTTAGTAGGTGAAGCTTTTGAAGCCTCTATTGTTTTGATAACCAAAAACTCGTGTCGTTTGTTTGAAGTTAATTCTTAGGTGGAGGAAATGCTTTTTTTTTTCAAACCAAAAGACGAGATTCAAAATGGGATGGCTGTTGTGGACTGCGTCTGCGACGAAAATAGGGGGTCCGTAACAACATCACCCATTTCTACGAAACTTGAACAGGACAAATCGACAGGACTGGACTGCAGACAAACTTCTCTAGTCGTTGGCTTAAAGCAGCGGAACAAACTGTGCCCTCATGATCCCAGTAGAACCAAATGCATTTGTATAATGTGTCACTTCAATGACTTCGTAAATTTTTCTTTCTTGATTTCAACCAATGCCACGTACGAGCACAATGATTTATAAAGCTTCACATGTCAAACAATTTCGCACGAAATCTGTTGATTTTTATAAGCCTCCTGTTCTTGGGACTGCCTTTTTAATTGCGATCTTTCTTCGTTGATTGGTGGCTGGTTGGTCATCTCGTGACGTTGACTCTTCGACAGACAATGTGGAAGAAGAAAAACGTGATGGTGACTCTTCGACAGCCAATGTGGAAGAAGAAGAACTTGACGCTGACTCTTTCACAGCCAATGTGGAAGAAGAAGAACTTGCCGTTCACTCTTCGACAGCCAATTTCAAAGAACGAAATGACATCGTTGGAAAAAAAAGAGTTCGGGTTCCTGTTCAGATTGAAGTTTTAATCTTGGGCATCTGCAGTGCAGTTCCAGTGAAGTCGGTGTATTTAGAAGAGGAACTTAAAGCGCAAATGAAAACAATGAAACGAGAAAAAAGACACCTAAGCGTCGCATTCTGGCAGCAAAGCGGTATGTTTCGATGTCAGTCAAAGATGATATCTGATGTTCATTAAAAAAGCTAAGACTATCCTCCTAGAGACATTTGTCGAACGCAAGAAATTGAAATGATCGAAAAGGCCTCTTGCACAGATCATAATTTCCTCAATCTAGATTAAGTCTTTATCACGATGCTTCGAATGCATCTTTACGAGTGACTACAATCTAGACTGCCTTGACCATGCAAGAGAGATCATGAAAAAGGGATTTCATTTCTGTGGCGAAAAAACGGTGTATCATGTGCTGTTCATTGGTATCAATAACAGCAAGAGCACTGCGAAGTGTTAAAAAATCAACCTGCACTTAGTTTACTCCTAAACAAATTCAATCTAGTTGAATAGGGAAAATCGAATGGACATACGTTCAACAAAAGCCTCTCATTCAAATGGCAAATAACAACAACAAAAAAATACAAAACGTTCTATGAACGATCTACCTATGTTTTTAGACAAATCTATGTTGAAGTAAGTAAGTGTATATTCTCCGTGCTACGACATATATAAATGCTAAATGCTTGTTTTCTTTTACATTCTAATTCACACATTAAAGAGTTCTCTTGAATGTACATTTATAAATTTCTAAAAAGGGATTGTTCTTAGGATTTTTATAAGAAAAAAAATTGTCTTCTTATGTGAAATTGAAAGAGTTGAACACATTTATTTTTGCTGACTTAAGTAGTATTTCATCAATTCACATTTATTTAAAACACACAAGTTTGCATTGTATTTCTAGCTCACAAGGAATTACACGTATATATTCTTTAAGGCATTTTATTTATTTTGTTTTTTTTTTTTTTTTTTTGAGTAAATTCATCAATATATTAATTAGAACGTGTCTGCTTGCTATGCCAAAAACATTTAAGTGTATACATTTGATCCATAAATGAACACTGTCTTTATGTTTGCTGGTTCGTTATTTAGAGAATACATTATATATATATATTTATATATTTACTGAATTTGTAGCACTTAAACATTCTTTTTTGTTTGTTTTCTTACATAAATATACATATATTAGAGTTTATCATTTGTTTTAAACGTTTAGTATGTGTTGTTGAATGGTGGGGAGAGTGCAAAGATTTTTTGTTTTACTTCTTTTATTTGAACTTTAAATATATTTATTTATTTATGTATACATATATATATACATATAAACTGTAGCTGTAACGTGGTATTTTAAATTGAATTCAATGTTTTTTTTTCTTTTCTTTTCTTTTTTGTTTTACATTCATTTTATGTTTGCTTGTCGTGTATGTGTCCTGAGTCCTCCTTCTTCTTTCATTTGGAAAAACATGGTCTGTTCTTCTCGTTTATGCTTTTCTTTCTTTTATTTGTATGATTCATTTTTTTTTAAAGTAATTAAAAGCTATTTTAACATTAAGCTTAATGTATATAAAAAAACATTTTTTTTCGTGATTTTTTGTTGTTTTTAAATTAAATAAAAAATATTGTAAACTTCATTTTGATAAACAAAAACACAAAGAATTATTAAAATAGGGGTAAGTGTGTGTGTGTGTTGGGATTTTATTGTGTTTGCTGTTGGATTTCGATTTTTTCGACTGTCATGTCTGGGTTCATAGCTGTGGCTTCCTGAAATTGAAAGAAAACATTTGGCATTAGAAACGACCATCAGAAAGGAGGCATTTTATGAAAAGTAAATTCATGGATAGATTTGATAGGTTCTGTTAAGGATAATTTGGATTCCCAATTCACTAGAAATTGGACGCATTTGACTGCGCCAACAATAGGGGGCATGAACCTCATTAACATCGCATGTAAGATCTTCTCTCCGTGGAAGTTTTCATGGCGATTGAAAATCCTACGAAACGAGCTGGTCTTAAGATTAATGAAGTGAAAACAAATATGCTGTCGAGCAAGAATCGTTCCCCCACTCAACTTGGGACAAGTGATTACGATGAATAGCTACAATTTTGAGGTTGTAAAGAAGTTTGTCTACCTCGGGGAAACCACTAACGTCGCTTAATGGAGATCCGATCTCTTGGGTTAGGAACAAAAATTTAGTACCACCAAGGATGCAAGGCACCTTAGCAACTGATGGTACATTGAAGATGCAGATGACATTATCACATTGTTTGTTTCCAAAACTTTGTTGGACATTTAGAAACTCTTAAAAGAGTGAACAACAATTGGGTTCTGACCAGAGTAATTGGCCTGACGTCCTCTTAGAACTTTAAAAGAAACTTTAATAATTAAAAATATCACTACACTTATACAGTGTAGTGAGGCAAGGAACAGGAGGGCATGGGCCTGTGCATCCAGGAGAGTTGCCGACTGCTCTCAACTTGACGAGATCCAAGGAACGATCCCTGTTTAATGCACAGGTCAAGTTGACATACAGCCTCCTCGCGGCGCCCTCTGGATAGCTTTTACAGCAACCGCTTAGCAAAAAGAGGATGAAAAACTGCGATATTTACTTCGGCGATTGCTACAAAGAGCGAAGGCAGCGCTTGTTCGGATGCGGGTTTGTTGTTCGAGGCAGACTTAGGCAAGGAGTGTTAAGCTTTGAATACATTAGCGAGCGCCTCATAACAACCCGCATCAAGGCTACATTCGCCAACATCAGCCTAATCTGCGCCCACGCCCCAACGGAGGATAAAGATGACGACAGCAAAGATGACTTTTATGATGTCCTAGAAAAGACATACGATCAATGCCCCAGCTACGACACCAAGATCGTTCTAGAAGATTTTAACCAAAGCTGGGCAAGGAACACATCTTTGCTAGAGTCATCGGGAAGCACAGGCTGCACGACAACACGTCCGAGAACGGACTTAGGCTGCTGGACTTCGTCAACGCGCTAAGGAGGTAGCCATTCAACTCCAAGGTTATCTGGGAAAGTCATAAAACATTCAATACGCTGGCAGGAAATGACAGACTAAAGCTGATTTGGGAGGACCATGAAGGTAACGAAAAGGCTGATATGCAAGCCAAGGCAGATGCTCTGATACCCCTCTTTATGGATTCAATAACACGGATACAAATCTTCACCTACACAAACGATTCAATTTTGGAACAAGCTAAAGGGTATTTAGCAATCTAGATGAACAAAACTGCAATTAAGAAGGAGGCAAAGAAGCTCAAGAACTTCACAAAACCCACCTTAGAGTGCTATGTGGACCACTAACAGGATACGGAACAAGTAATTACCACCTTCATAAAATGGGCCAGTACAGGCAATGTGGCCAGGCGAAAGCAGCACATACTAATGAACTGCTCAAGGCTTGCCCGAGAAAGATTGGAAATGATAAACAGAACAGCCGTAACAGGGAGTAACTTCCAAGAAACCCCAATTAGGAAAGTCGTTAAATTTCTGAAGGCAGCGCTTAAATCCTACACCAAGAGTAGGGGATACAATAGATTTATGCTCGCGGTACTAGAGTCTTGCTATGACACATCCAGAGTTCTTCAATTCAATGGTGGTACTTTCAGTTCTAGAAACTTATTGTAAATCCTGTATATGGCATCTATCTCAGATAACGCTTATGATCTTGATGGCATTAAAAACATTCCGAAGGGATGCATTGCTGAAGGATATGCTCTGCACATGATCAGCAGAGCAACCTAAAATGTATTTATGGCCATGTGACCACTAGAGCTCAAGCTCAGATAATCTTCATGTCTGATTGAATAATCTAGGCCAGGGCCTAGTTTCTTCAGCAACCACTCGTGTTTTTGTTCTCCCACGAGTGGAAGGGACCTAACTTTTTATGCCGATTCTGAAAGGCAAATTTGGGAAATTATTTTCCCAGACAGTTAGAAATTAGAAATTTATTTTGGTCAAACCGAGATATCGGTGGCCAAGTGAGTAAGACCACGGCCATACACCTGAACTGCATTTAAACAAATAAAAATGACCTTGCATTTTAGCTACCAAAAGATATGTAGGTTAAACTTAGGTTCCAAAGAGCTACATTCGACCAGTCAAACCTACACTGATAAAGTTGAAGAGTTTGTTTGGTTGAACGCTCTAATCTCAAGAACTATCGGTTTGAATTTTGTGCTGGATTGTTAATTTATCGAGGAAGGCTTTAGGCTATGACATCACGCTGGGATCATTAGGAGAGAAGCATCGATGAAAAATGTTGCAAAACCGGGAAAAAAATTATTCCTTTTTGAGAGCTTCCGATGCGTGCTCTGTGTAAACGGTTTAAGTTACGCTAAAATCATGTAAGGTCCGTGACAGCATATGTCTATCTTTTAAAATTGATTCACTATAACCTTTTTAATGGTGATGCAATTTGTTCAAAAGTAATAATATTTATCCAACCGCGGACGAAGTCGCGGTGAAGAGCTAGTACGTAATAAAAAAAATACAAACCTGAATTGCCTCTGCCAACGCCTTGTCATGATCGATCGGGTCGCCATCGGATTGAATTGTAATCTTTTGTTCAACTCTTGTTTCGACAATTCCATCTCGTTCGGTTTTGTACTGAAATGCAAACAATATCGATTAGTTCTCAATTCCCTCTCTTCCATTCAATTTCTTACTGTTATAGTTTCAACAGTTCTCGTTTTGCTGCTAACAGTTTGTGAGGATACAATTTCACCGTGACCAGAATAGCCAGGGGTCTCTTCGCCCAAAATAACGCGGGTCTGTTCGACGTGTGGTCCAGTAACGTTTGGAGATTGCTACAAATTAAACGAACCAAAAAATTAAAGCATTGCTCATCCGCTCACAGGATGCTTGCATCAAATAAACAATCGACACAGTATGAGTATGAATTCCAAGTGATAAATGAATACAATTTCTTTTTTTTTTCTTTCTTTTCTTGTCCACAAAAAAATGTTCCTCAAACATAACATAAAACTTTGATGCGAAACTAAATACAACAAAGTACAGATGCGGTCTAAATACTAGATATGAACGTATTCATATTTTAACTAAGTTTATTGTTTTTGTTTTTTACGGCATTCCAATACAAACCTTGTACACTGTTGTGGACTTAATTACAGAGCCATCATAGGGCCCGTCGATTGGGGTACCTGAATCGCCAGAGCTTGTGGATGAAATACTGTCTCTTCTTTGAAACTAAAAATTTTGTAAAAATTTGTTTGATGGTTTGTTACAGAGTAAACAACAACAAAAAAAAAGTGTGTACCAAGCAAAATTACATGCAAAGATATTTCGTCTTTTCTATAAATTGTTTCTTTCTTGTTTTTTCGTTTTCTTCAATTTAGTTTGTTTATTAAACAAAAAAAAATTAAAATCAAAAGCAAATCAAAATGAACTCGACAACAGAGCATGCTTTTCCGCTTGTATTTGGTGATACACCAACGCACAATATTCAATGCCGTAGAGTCTTTGTGTCTACGTGTTAGTCTTACCTGGTCTCCGCTTGTGACTGTCGCAGTGGTCTTTACCTCCTGTGTAACGACTCTTTGCTCTTGTTTGGTTGGATCATGAGTGCGGGTAGTGGCAACAGTTTTCTCTTCAAGTTGTTCGGTTTTAGCTTTCTTACCCAAATCTTCATGGGTAGTGGCTGTTCGTGTGGTCACAGCTGTTGCTGTCACATAAGCACCGCTCAGATCATCACGAGGAGCATCGGCCTAAGTTTTATGTGTTTATGTGTGTTAATTTAATTCAATTGAATGCACAACAAATAAAATACATTGATAAGCGATTACATCGAATACAAGAGTTAATTACTGGTTACTGGATTGAAAGTACGTGGGATGCATCTAAACTTCCACCGAAAGTTAAATTGCAATAAGTTTTTTATGATTATTGTTTACTTTGACATTGAGAAGGTAAAAAGAGATAGAATAAGAACATTAAGAAAATTGCGATAGAGTAAGGCTGAGTGGGGATTACGCATCAAGCTAAGATTTGATTTCTTCCCACAGGCATATATATCCTCCATACAGAGATAAGCGTATCAAGCACATAGTTAATAAGAAACTAATAGCTTTCGATAAGGTAGTTAAAAGCAGATAGTTCAGGAGGAGAAATAGAGACAATTCCGATCATAATAATAAGACTTGAACATTACAGTCAAACCGCTAGAGGGCGTATGTATTTTGAAGGACGTTGAAGGACGATTCGATGACATTGCTTGGATGACTGCTGAAAAAAGTTGTGCAGAAACAATAATACGCACAACACGAATGGTTCCTGTATAAGCTAGGTTCAGGTCCAACTCGTGAAGCCACATCATAGATATTCACAGAGTCTTTGACCCCAAGACAATCGAACTGACCAAGAGAGACCTAGACAGCTGACGAGGATGGAGGAACGGTTGGAGGGGCATGTTGGTTGAAGTCCTGTTCCACCTCGGACTGTAGCGCCCTAAGAAGAAGAAGAAAACGAAGAAGAGAGGCCTCCAGCATTTGGAGTGATTGAAACAAGAAGAGAATGATTCGTGATTTAGGCACGGAGTGCGAACGTGAGGACAGCTAGCAAAATACTTGTAGTGATAGCGAGGGACTATAGGACAAGACTGTAAATGGGGTAAGGCAAAGTACATTTGGCCAACACCTCAAAAGTTAACTTTGTCTTATTAAACTAAGTAGGGAACCACCGCAGCAAACACTCATGTTGTGCGTGCTATTGTTCTTTCACGAGTGGTCCCACTTAGGTGGGGATTTATGACCACAATCGATTTCTGGATGCATGACCAACCTAAGTGGACCACAAAATTTCGAATCATAATTCCACAAAAATTTAGTCATAAGTGGGTTATAAGTCCACAATGGGCTTGTCTAATGAAATAAAATGGGTAGGTGCGTGGTTCTGTACATGGACAGTTTATTTTTATTCAGGATTTCCATAGACTACCAAAATTTACATGCTCAGAACGGTGACGAGAGATATTCAACGAACGAAATAAAGCAAAAAATGAAAAAATAGAAATTAATTCAAAAAGGCCAATTTATAATCTATTTAAACTTAGCTCAAGGCGCATGCCTGACAGTTGTTGACATATCCTTAGCGGAGGTACGAAGTTGAGTGAACGGGTTAAACCCTGTCGAAAAAAGCTTTAAGATCCTGTTAGCGAGCCGCCCAGCCCATACTTTAAATACTCCAGACTTTCTTAAAGGCTAAATTAAATAAAATTATAAAAATATTAATAGACCATATTTCGCTTTGAAAATGGAAATAAGGGCAAACTGGTTTTATTTCCATTTCCAAATCGAAATAAGGCCAAAAAGAAATATGTGTATTTAAAGTATTGGCCCCGGGTGGCTCGTTTCGCTCGCTAACAGGATTTTAAACTTATTAACAGGGTTTACCCGCTCATGTGACTTCGTCGCTCCTGTCACTGTCAGACACGCACCTGAAGATAAAGTTTACTTTCCAGTTTCCAAAAGGAAGTAAGGGCAAATTTTTATATATAAGGAAGTTTTGACTCTAATGCGTCTGTAGATTTCAAATACAAGAACATTAAAGAAGAACTCTATGGACACAGTAAAAACCTGAGAAACATCAAAACTTGTATGCCCACAGAATGATCTGTTGTAGCATGTAGTTTGCTCCAGTTTTTGCCCAGTAAATTACAAGCGAATTATATGCTACCGCAAATTGCTCTGTATTATCATACAGTTTGCTCTACAATGATGATAGAATTGTTGAGCACAAAATAGTACAGCTTGGCAATACACATCCCTGCCATCCAACTTTGGTCATTGGTCAAATGGAAACAACGACAAGAGGTTAGTCAGTCAGTCGTCTACCGAATAAATGGCTGCTTGGGCCATACAGAGTACATGTACAACAAGAGTCTTCGAGAAATAAGAGTATCTATAAATTATCGGACAATGACAGCACAACGATAAATAAGCTTCTGACTCCAAGAAGAATCATGCTCTACAAACTCTCACTTAGCCAGTCCTGCTCTAGGTAGCCGAAAGCTGGACGCTAAGCAAAATTGCAGAGCTGTTTCTTGGCGCCTTCGCCAAGAAACGGATATATGGTCCCGTCTGCGAGGAAGGTGAAGAGAGGACAACTCTAGCTTTACCAAGATGTGAATGTAGTCCGGAAGACAATAATGCGTCGACCGCATTGGCTCAAGCGCATGGACACCAATGCTCCAACTAAGAAGTCTCGAATCCGAGCCACCTGGTTCGAGAAGGAGACGAGCACCGAATCTCCGGTGTAAAGACCAATTAATAGCGGATGCAAGACAGCTTGGTATTGATGACTGTAAGTAACGTGCCGATTACCGTCAGGGATGGAAGGTAGCAAATACTCAGGCTCGGTAGCAATGTAGCAAATACTCAAATACCCCCCATGGCTCGCCGGCCTGATAGTGGAACAGCACAACAATGAATCCAATTGCGATCTAAGGGGGTCACAACTGATTCAGCTATGACATTCACTGTAATCTAACCTCACATTGATTCAATCACCTTGCAACACACATCAATCCCAGATATATTCACCCCCACACATAATTGCTAGACAATGTTAACCAAGATAAATGTTTAGTTTATGAAAAAAGAGTATATGTAAATGTTAGATGTAATTTTTGTTTGATTAGTAATGTAAGAAATGCCAAGCAAAAAAGCAATCAAATATTCAATAAAGCGTATCCAAAAGCATCATAGAACTTGATTAAAACTTGCAGAAAGCAGCGAAAGCACAAATACTAGCCGCAGTCTAAAGCTAGAGGTTAGTATTAAACTTAAACACCACCACCATTCACCGACAACAAAATGAAATTCCCCTTCGCCATTTAAGATGAATTTTCAAGGAAAAATGATGCTAACCTTGTGCTCCTGGGTGGAGAAAGTCACCTCGCCGGTACCTAAGTTCCTCACTTCTTCTTCAACATTATGCGTGACACCGTCGTCGTTCTTCGTTAGGACTTGCTTGGTGGTTGTCTTCACCACGGTTGGGGTGCTAACGTATTTGCCCAGTTTGCCGGTTGATTTTGGTGTGCCGGATTGAATGTCCTTAATGATCTCGGTCTCATATTGATTGGTCATGTCATCCTCGCTGCTCGCCTCCGAGTCACGACGCAACGCGTTCTTGCTCATGTGCTTGATGCCATCGAAGAATTGTTCGCGTGTGATTGGTACCGACTCGGTGGTGGTGGTGACCTCGACATCCTTGCCAAAGTGACTTGGATCGATTTGGGCATAGTTGAGAATGAGTTTTCCAGTTACTGGATCACGAATGGCTGTCTCTGGATCAATGTCGCCGGTATTGGGGTCGATGTGACCGTATTCGCTCTTGATGCGTCCTGTCACTGGATCAATCTCTCCGGACAAGGTCATCGTGTGGGTGACGGTGGTGCGGGCTCCAGCGATGCGTGGATCATTTGGATCAACCTGAATAATTTCTTTTGTTATTGGATCAATCATTTGATAAACATAAACGGTTCTATTGGAGAATTTCAAAATACGTCCCGTATTGGGATCAATTTCGCACGTTTGTGGGTCTACCTCCTCCGGACGGCCGCGTTCATCAACCTTTGAAATCAGGAAGATTTTCACGATGATGATTTTGCCGGTCTTTGGATCAACACGACCGACCTTGGTGTAGATTTCACCACTTTCTTGGTCCACCTGGGTGGTGGCGTACAAGGGTTCACCGGTTGCCTCGTCGACCTCACCAGTGGCCGAGTAGATCTTGCCGGTGGTGGGTTCAATCTTGATTTGGTTTGGATCCAATTTGATCTGTTGCTTGATTTCGTTTGCCTTTGGATCCAAGTAGCCATAGATTGTGATCACGTAACCGGTCACTGGATCAACACTGCTAGAAACGTATTGTAGTTCCTTGGTGCTTGGATCCGTAGCCCCAGTGGGGACCCAAATCTGGTTGGTCTTGGGATCGATGATGATGTCCTTGTCCTCGCGTGACTCGACGATTGGCGCTTGTGTCTTGGGATCGACGCGTTGCTGAACGATGCGTAGGGAAAGAATACGGGCAAAGTCTTTATCGGGCTTGTTTGTCTTGGGATTGATTTGATTCTTGAGGATGATCTGGCCGGTGGCCGGGTCGATTTTCACCTCCTTGACGGTGGATTTGCCGGTCTTCGGGTCTAGCAGTGTGATCGTGTGCTTGACAAGATCGATTTGACCGTACTTCGTGTCAATCTTTCCGCCCTTTGGATCGAACTGTCCAGCTGAGGTCTCGACTTGGGCTGTCTTCGGCTCGATGATTCCCTTCTTGGAATCGAACTTACCTGACAGAGATGTAACCTCAACAACTGGATCGATCTGCCGGCCGACTTCGATCAAACGACCCATGTTTGGATCGGTCTTTCCAGTCTTCGGATCGACAACACCGATGAGGGTGATCTGACCAGTGGCCGGGTCGACGGAAACACCCTTTGAGGTGATAACCTTTCGTGTCTTGGGGTCGACGGTCTTGAGTTCACCAGTCTTCGGGTTGATTTCCCCGTATTTTGTGTCCAGAACTCCCGTTTCGGTGTTTAGAACACCAAGAGAACGTTCCACTTCGCCATTGACTGTGTCCACCTTCTTGGTGACTGGGTCAATGCGACTGGTGATGACCGTGAGTTCGACGACGGGGTCATCTTGTGGGGTGACACAAATGATTTGTCCTAGGGTGTCGTCCAGGCGGCCAGTCTTGGGATCTGCAACTCCTTCAACGAGGAGTAAATTACCCGTTTTCGAGTCGACCTCTCCTTGGAAGACATCCTTCTTGCCGGTCTTCGTATTCAAGGCCTCGAGAGTGCCCTTCTTTGTGTCAATCAATCCGTACTTCGATTCAATGCGACCGGTTTCTGGGTCTAAGATTCCAGTTGAATGCTCGATTTGTCCGTTTTCAGCGTCGATCCTCTTGGTCTGTGGATCGAATTTCGATGTGATAACCATGATCTTGACGCGCTTCTTCTTCGGCTTGGCAGCTCCTCCAACAATCTTGGCACCAGCACCGACCGGCTTGGCAGAACCGTCTAGGCCAGTGTAGGCAGGCTCCTTGTTGTAGCGCTCACTCTCGAGGAAGTCAGCTGTTGGGTCATTAATTGGCTTGTACTTTCCGGGAGCTCCAGATGCATAGCCCGGCCTACTTTCGCTCGGCGAATATGATTTACCCTGGGCATCGGTCAATGGAGCAGCATTCTCTGCCGCGGTTGCCATCAACTTAGCTTTGGTTCGTGGCGACAAGTTGCCTTCCTTCAGCAGCTTGTCCTTGGTCTCCGGTGAAAGCTGGCCCTTGTCCAACTTCTCGCGAGTTCTTGGCGACAATTCACCCTTCTTCAATTTCTGGGCGTGCTCCTTAAGTTGATCCTCATTGCCCGGAGCATAGTTAAAGGCCAAACCGACCTTCTTCTGATGAGCTCCCGGAGACATCTGCTCACTGCCATCTGGACCCTTACCTGAATTTGGATCTTGATCGTAACGGAAACCACCAGGGATGTACGATTTGCGTGTTGGACTGGTGCCTGCATCGTCTTCGGAATATTCATATGGACGGGTATAACCGGCTTGACCCTTGTCCTTATTGGCATTGTCTGCACCGCCAACCACGACACCGACAGCAATCTTTTCTTTGCTTGCCTTCGGCTCCTTTGTGGGCGAGGGCGTCTTTTCTTTCTGTTCCTTCTCCTTGGACGATTTGTCCTTGGGTGACTTGCGACCCGAAGAGAAGAGACCGCCGCCCTAAATTAATTTTGAAAACGAAAAAAAGACGGAAAAAAGAAAAAAAAAACAAAAAAAAGATAGAAGGGAATAAAATTAAAACAAAAACAAACGTAAAAATGGTCTTAAATCTACGCTACTTAAAACTAAAAATCGAAAAGAACTCGAAAAGAACTTCAAACATAAGTGGGGTCAACGGTCGAATCAACACGTGGGCAGAGACGGCAAGAAAGACGTTCATGTATCGGTTGTAGTTTAACTTTTCCTTTTCCTTTGGCGCTAACGCATCAACTACGCGGTGTCGGTTGATAGGATATCTACTTAAGGGTATCTAGGCTTTAAATAGCGAATGTACTTACTCGTCCCTTTGCGGACTTGTCCGAGCGATTAGTGTCATTCAAGTCATCCGTGCCTGTAAATAAATAATGCTTTTAGAAAATGATAATTTATGTGCATTCGTAGAAAGTCTTCAAGAGAACTAAGAAATCAAAAGGTACTCATGCTGCGCAGATGAAATCGCTCACTTAACTGAAATGGCGTTACCTAATCTCCTCTATCCTGAAATAGCTCACTTAACTGAAATGGCGTTACCTAATCTCCTCTATCCTACTGCCGTCATCCTGGCCGGTGGGCTGGATGAGGGTATCATGCGGAGCGTGCAGATGATCAGCTTGCCTAGGGCCCCGTTCAGTCGTTCGCCGGAGCAACCTGGCTAATCGAACTTAGCTGTGCAATGCCTTACCTTCATTTCTCCGCTACTTGTGGGACCTAACAAGTCAATAAGCCAAGCAACCCTACGCTTATTGGAGTGTCTAAAGGGTATCCCTCCGGAGTAGCTCTCCGAGGTAAAAATAACATGCATGCATCCAAGTGGTACACGATCTAGACGAGGGAAATGCCACCAAGGAATCCGTGTTCAATCATGAGAGATCGACGGAGTCGTCTGTATCAACAGCCTGTTAAGTATAACACCATCTGCAACCGATACACTTAATCGGCGGACACTCAGCTCCATATGTGGAAAGAACACCTTTCTGGACACTGCACTATGCTAGGCAGATGTAGATCCTTACCCAAAGACACCAATCTCATGGCACCTAAACTACTCTCCCAGAAGGAGGAGGGCACCTACTAGATAGAATTGCAATTGCTATCAATTGATGTTGGCTATATCTGTTTTATCGTTCAAATGAGCTAGCCACTTGTATTTTGACTGCAGCTGCGCACCGCGGCAGGGGAAAAGTGACAGATCACTTCTTGCTCGTCAGCGTACAACAGAAGTGGAAGAAATTTATTCCAGATTATTCTCTCTAAACTTTATCTGAGAATGGGAGATGATTGACTGAGATGACTAGTGACTTAATTTCTTACTGATAGTATGGGCTTATCTTTGTCCTTTATGAGCGAGTGCTTCACAATATCCTAGTATATGTTCTGGAATTTCGTTAGATTCTCCACAAAATCTGCAGAGATCTTCCTCTGATACTCCTGTTTCCATAAGTGTTCCCTGAGTCTGCAGTGAGCTGTTAGGACTATTTTTGCCTGCTTCATGCTATGAGCGTTGTTCCAGACTTCTGGACGGTTGCTTCATTCTAGTTCCCTCAATTCTTCTCTGAGGACATGACCTAATACAGCGCAGAATGGCTCGAGGCCTGTGGAAGGTTCCGATGCCCTTTTCCTAGCCTTCCATCCCTAAATATCCAGGCATCCGGCACAGTTTACTCTGTTCCCCTTGCTCAACTCTTTAAGCTTCTGTAAGCATTCCCACACAAGCTTGGATTTGATGATGTAGGAGACAGGAGTCTAGTGCCAAGGGGCGCCGACTTAATTGCCAACTTATAGTTGGCGTGGTTCCTGTCAACATTGATTTGAACGCAGTTGCTGGTGCAGTTGCCATGGCTTCAAAGTACCTTGTCCGGGGCTGAAACACCCTCGCCCTAATCCCTTCATCAGTTCTTGATCTATCTGTCATTATTTTACCATATAGGTGCCCAGTCTGTGGACTATGGATGCATTGCTGCAGTCCTTTTTTGGTGCTGAGCTTAAGCCAGATCATACTCTGCCAATATGCACAAATGAATTTTATATTAAGAATCTAAGCATTACCGAATCACTATAGCGTCTTTCGAGCAGACACTAAAGCGACCAAGGAACCTCTATCCGGGCTAAAAAAAAGAAACACTCTCATCAAATACAGATTTCGTCCTCTATGCTTATGGTCTTCTGGCGCATGATGCATCATGACCAAAGAACTGAGGTCTACTTTCGATTCAAAACGCTCTTCCGAGGGTCGAAGCTCGAACCTCTCATCGCCAGTACAAAAGCACACTGTGCCATTGGAACCCACGCCTCTAGATTAGGTCTGCCTTACTATGCTTTTGCAGGAGTTTCAGAGAAGAGACGGAGTAAGAAACTATTGTGCATCTACTCTGTAGTCGAAACGCTCTCTCTTTTTCCAAAGAAGAAGTAGCAGCTTGGCTGAACTGTGTAGTATCAGAGTTAGTCAACTCCGATACACTAACTGGTTTACAGAATAGGTTCAAGCAGACTGAAACACAAAGGGCTAATGTTGGCCTAAGTGTGAGTTGCGATATTTATCTATCAACTGTCAGCAGCTACAACCAAGCCTAACCTGTACTTGCAAAGAACAAATAATGCGCTTTCGATACCACAAAGTTCAAACCCTATCCAATGGACATACAAAAGTAGAATGAATTCAATTGACGGTAGAGGGGACAGCGAGTTGTGGCCAAACGTTGAAGTTTGATGAGATTTTATATACAGTTGTACTTCCTGAGCAGCGTTAGTGACTCGAGAAAGGTGGAGCTGTGAAAGACGAAAGCTGGTCGTGTTGGAAATTGAACACAATACCCAACTACGCCACTGCGTCTACAATTAAAACAAAGTCTAATCAGCCTAACAGCTCTTCAACTTATCTATTTATTGAATTTAATTGAATTGAAGAAAGAGTGACTATAGCAATCAGAAAGCACTGCGGCCATGACAGATTTATTGTGATCCCTTTCTCGATCTGGGACTTTAGTGCTAGCTACCTTAAGGAGTTTGATAAACCTTGTAGATGTAATGCCCTGATGCTCGGTTCCTATTAAGGCGATTTAATTCGTTATTTTATATCCACTTGATGTCTGATTTAGACAATCGATCTTCGAGGTTTCGATTTCGCTAATTCAGACAACCCTATGACAAACATAAACCACGTCAAAGAGGTGAGCATTGAAGTCTACCTGCACAGCAATAGGATTTGAAATCAACAGATTATTAGACAACGAGTATTCCTTGAGACTCATGAAAAATACCACAAAATGTGCTTCACTTACCATTCACTCCTTCAGCAGCCAACTTTCCACTCTTCTTGTCCTTGTCCTTGTCCTCCTTGGCCTTCTTGTCCTTCTTATCCTTCTCAGCATCTGCAGGCACCTATTCAAACATACAAAAATCACAATTAATTATGATCAAACAACTCCAGCAAAACCACAGCTCATACAGTTAAAACATAAGCTAAGAGGGTTATAATATCGAGATAAACAAAAATTAAGCACGCATGCTACAATACAACAAAATTCAAAAACAAACTGATATTTACGATGAAAAAATACAACTGGATTTGAGTGAGTACGATTTTTCAAATATTGAGTTTAGTAAATTTCAAGATCAAATTTCGACAAAAAAACATGTGTACTTGGTGTGTTAGTAATTTGTTATTCTCAATTATTCTTCGGCCAATTAAGAGAGTGTCTTCTTTTTTTGGATCACACAAATCACAGCGGTGACAAACTTACATAGATCATAGAGAAAAAACCAAAAACAACAAATGAAACAAAAAGAAGTTGTGTTAAAAAAAGGATTTCTTACACATCAAAGCAAGAGCCCAAAGAATGGAAATAGAGGATACACAAAACAATAAACATACTTATGTACAAATACCATTTATCTGTAGGGATAATACACATCAAAGGAATGTAAATGAAACTAGTTGAAAGGGAACAGAAAAGTGGGACGTGAAATGAAAATAAGCTCGCTTGTTGGTCTCTTTCGAAGTTGGTGGGGATCAGACAGTTGAGAGGGAAATACGAGTTACACAACTGCATACGGCAAGTCAAATGGTAAGAAGTCCTCTGCTGGATGCTACTAAGTTTCCTCGAACTGTTTCTCTTCACTAAAAACTGTTTGATGGTTTCTACATTCGCAGGATTCTTTCGGAAACATTTGACGGCCAAAAATCACGAACAATATCAATTCACGATGTTAAATTTAATTGGCAGAGGGTGCAGTGGATGACAGAGAAAACACAAGGAGGACAAGTGGTAAATGCTGTGTAGGTACATTAGGATAAACAAGCAATGGGATGTGTATTGGATAACCAATTTTTTCGCAGCTGTTTCCACGTTCCGTTGCGACAAATTTACAGGGATGTCAAGTTCTGAATTCCCAGTCGCACAATGTGAAAAAAGCGTTGTATCAATGTGCACACATGTTAGGGATTCAGAGCGATAATCTTCAAAACATAGTATTCATGATGATTGATATATTCGGTGTAGTAAAACGAAGCCAATAATTTGTCTAACTTTTCTATATCTCGCGATGTATACATCCCATCGGACCACACTAAGTGCCGAGAAAGACAGGATTTGATACTAAAGACATGTACGGACAGTTTTGTGATTGATTGCCTCAGTTGTTGTTTACGGGGTCGTTAAAGGACATCAGCAAGAGTGTATATTTACAGATTATCTTCGATAAAGGCGAGAACGCAAGCCAGGAAGCTGAAAATGTGAATAAAGTTTATTATCCTGATACTGTAAAAGGACATCAAGAGCAATTTTGAATCCGTCGATTCCGTTCCGGTAATTTCGATTTCAAAGATGCACCACGCTCTAGAAAGGCTATTGTGGAAAATGTCGATAAAGTCATGGAAATCGTCGAGTCTGACCGTCATGTAAGCACAGTTTCGATTCTCAAGGAGCTTAACATTGCACAATAAACCGGCTTGATACAAAGAGATCGAATCATGGAGCCTATCTGTGAATCACTACTTAATAGCAACAATATCGACTCATTCTTGAAGCGGATAGTAACTGGTGACAAAAAGTGGACCACTTATGGCGGCCTTGAAGGAAATCATCTACTATGAGCTGATCTCCCACGGCAAAGCTATTAATTCGGATCTGTTTTGTCAACAATTGGACCATCTGAAGCAATCGCTCAGAAGCGGCCAGTTTTGGCCCATAAGGAAGGAACTGTGTTCCATCAGGACAACGATAGGCGATTGCCCCTCGCCAGTAGCTCCAGGAGACTGGCTTGATGATCCTTATGCATTCATAGGCCGGACCTAGGATCCAGTAATTATCTCCTGTCCATGGCGAATGATTTTATCTTATATGCTACGTAAATATTCTAAGCACACCGGCCAAGTAGAAGTTTGGTATGAAGTAGCGAATCAACGAATTTCACCCTATGTTTACGTTTGAGACGCTTTTCTATACTCCCAGCGAACCACCAGTCTGTGGTACTGATTAATCAGTTGGGATTGATGTCGCTGATAAAACTAAGCTATTACTAAAATTGTAACAAGTTGGTGTTTATTACAAAGCCGTTTAGCTGACTGATACTGATGCTATTTAGATTAAGTGCTGGAAGCATTTCCTTTGTTTTAGGACAGGACGTGCCCTCTAGCTTTTTGTGGTTTGTCGTTTTAATTGTGTGTATTTTAAGGAGATGGTATGCTGTACCGATTTATATGAAGGTGGAACTACTTCTGCTGTTAGATAAGAGATTGTAGCACACCTAGCGAATTCATTGGCTTTGCAATTACCCGGTGTGCCACAGTGTTCCTGGCACTCACATGAGGTGTATATTGAATTGATCAGACATCTCGTCAAGAGACAGCCTACATCACGATACTGAATTGAACATTCCGATACAGGGTCCAGGATATCTATCCTATTGTTTTTTTATTACATTGTTCCTGAATCTGAACAATGCCCCTTTTATCCCAATGATTTCACCATGAAAAACGTTACAGTGGCCAAATTGCTTCAAGGAATATCAATATTGAGGTCTTTGGAGTACTCGCCTATATCCACTCCTTCGTTTGTCTGTGTACATTTAGACATTAATTCCAACCGAAGTGCTGGTGCAGAATTTCTTCTCGAAGATGGCTTTGGGTAGTAGGCGATCGTTGCCGTTGTAAAGGAAGTTGATTTCATTAAGAATGCTTGAGTGACCGATTGTGTGTTCGGACCATAGTTAGAGTGTTTTGAGTCTCAGGTGTGTGATGGCTATTGTTCCAGTGGAAGAAGATGGAGAAGTATGTTGAGTGCATCAAACATGCAGGCCAGTCTTTGCAACCGATTGAGTTCATAGTTTTGCAGTTGATAGCTTTCTTTAATGCTGTCTACCAAACTGATACTCCTTACATTAGTACCGGTCTGACAACGAGGTGAAGATCTAATATGCGATGCAAGGCTGTACTTCTCATTTGAATTCAATGACTTTAGGTAAGCAAAAACTGACTGCAAATGACAATATGGCTATCTGGAGGAAATGTTGCTTAAGAAGTTTTCTCGAAAAGAGATTGAAGTGGTAGTGGATTGATGCTCCGAAGAACGACCATGAATTTGTTGAGAGTGGTGCAAATCGAAATTCAGTCCACATTGTCGAACTCCAAGAAAATATTGACTCTGCCTGATTACATATTTAACTCCGAAACATTGAAGATATACTTATCGTCCTGTTCAAGTTGTTTGCGTGGACGGTATTCTGAAGACAATACAAACAAGAACAGTACATTACGTGATTTACGGCAGACACCATTGGACGCCTGAAGCTGGTTGTGAAATGGGTCAAGGCAAGATCCTAATTGGTTCCCTTCCTCATATGCTACGTTCCAACTGAACCGAAACCGGGAGGTTCGGATGAACTTTGCCTATTGAAACCTCAATAGTCCGTTCCGAACGAGTTTGAAGGGGTCTGTTGATAGGAAATAATAGTGTGAGAACACCAGAAAATAAAAAAAAAAGGTAAAGTGAGAAAAGTGAACACGAAAATGACCAAAATAAACTGATGTTCACTCTGTAGACTTGTTCGGTTTGACAACCTCTCACGGGCGGATGGACAAGGGGGCTGCAACTCGGTTTCTCAGAAACCGTGAGGTTTCTATACCTCGAATAAGTACTGCGAAACCTGGTAGGTTAGGAGAAAATAAAGGAAACCTCTAAATCCTGAAGACGTATGCCTGATAAGTAAGCACGGTCTAACTCCTGAGAAGGACATAGGTTAGGTTAGGTTGAGGTGGCTGCGCGCATACGGACAGCAGACACACTTAGGCCAAGCGAAAGCCCATTGTGTTACCACGCGGAAATTAGGCTACCTATTCCGCAAACCAAATTGTGCTTTTGATAAAGCGAAGAAGAGGGCTACTTCTGATGCTGCTCCCTTCAGCCAGATTAACAAAGATATAGGCCCCTAGATCTACGGGATGAGAGAGCACTGTAGCATATAAGCACTGTGCACAAATAAGTTCAAGTGAGTTGAAGAAGAGCTCGCTGTCCGGCTGTAGCAAGAGCGGGGCAGGTACAAAAGGAATGGGTTTTTATCTCTCTCACAGCTTTAAAAATGCGAAATGTTGTGTTAGTTCTACAGTTGTGTTAGATCTCCGGGTGGGTAATGTGCACATCTATAATAAATTCAAGAAATGCCGATATTTTGTGCGCAATCGAGAGTTGTATATAAACAAAGCAACCAGTTGACCCAATCCGACGAGTATAAAGAAGCAAATAAAAACCCGTTGAAACAATGGCTTTTGTGCACATCCTCAAAATATTGTTGAATTTTGCAAGCAAAATATGCGCCAAGCTTAATTGCTGCGCAACCATCGCTACAAGCCGCCGTAGTTTGGTTAGTAATGAAAAGTTTGCCGTGGAAAATAATCATCCATCTTTGCTTAAATAAATCTAATTGTTAAAAGCGAATGCAAAGCTTGTTTCTCTCGATCCTTAGCGAGCAAACTAAACCAATCTAAACTCAAACTAAAATTACCAAAAAAGGGGAAACAGAATTTCGGATAAAATCAAAAAGAAAAAAATAGGATTTTCAATCATAATAGAGAGAGGGAGAAAAAAAAAGACGAAAAAAGAATATTTAAGAAAAATTAACAAAATTATGACAATTAATTGTTGTTGTTTTTTTTTTGTAATAACCTGCTCGTCGACTATATAATCTGCACCGGTCTCGTAATCGCCTTCAATTGAACTCTGCGACGATACCGAAGCTGTACCAGTGCTCGACTCACGCTTCAACTGTTGTTGTTCGTTGACATCGTCATAATGGTTGACAATTTGTTTATTATTGTGTATCGCATTCACAAATAAATCAATTATTTTTTTTTCATTTTGTTCGTGTATTCCAAACAATAAATTATCATTATTTTGAAGAATGACAGTATGTGTGGTAACCAAAGTGTTGTGGATTGTGTGTTGAAATGTTGTTTGCATGAGGTTGTGAGTTTGAGTGAATGAATACATTTTTTTTGTTTATGTAAGGTTCGCAATACAAAACAGGAGAAATATAATATGTTAGTTAATATTAGTATCCACAAAATCACATAGAAACAAAAAAATATATATTTTGAGATTTTTTCATTATGTTTTAGTACAAAACCAAAAAAAAAAATCAGTATCAAGTTATTTGTGGATTGTATTTGATCAATAATGTGGGGAGTAATTGACAACAAACCTTTTCCTTCTTGTCCTTCTTCAATGGGCTGCGACTGCGTGGGGAGTCCAGGTCTGGAATGTGCTCTGGTGGATGGCCCATGGTATGACGTTTCTGGGCGTCCTTCTCACGTTCCTTCTCGGCCAGTGCAAGTGCTGTGACAAACCCAATCGACGCATTAAGTGAGAATGATTTTCAAAGTATATTCTGTGAAACTCAAATATTACCATCCATACTCCTGCTGGTCAATCTACGTCCGGAGAGGCTTCTGTCGAATTTCGGTGCGGCACGTTCGACGGGATTCTTCTTTGTCTCATACATTGTACGACCAGAATAGCGGAATTTCGAACCGAATCTCGGGAACAAGGTGTTCTTGTTCGGCGGCTCTGGTGTCATTAAACGGAAGAATGTATGATGTTCGACACAGGACTTCCACAGTTTCTTAGCAGCCCGGTGGTTGGCCAATTTGAAGCCAATTGTTGACTCAAACTGCTCGAAGTCACCTGGACGGATTTTGATGTAGAAATGATGACGTTTGTAAGAAATCTTCAGGATCTTTGGCCATGCAAAGCGATTGATGCGAAGTCTTTAAATGGAGAAGGAATGTGTAAATATCTCTAAGACGTGCAGATTTGAGACTGTCTTACTTATCACGATAAACCAGCAGTCCAGATGAACACACGCCCAGCATAATGTCAACGCCCTCTGAGTCCTTAGCCGGGTGCAAGTCAACACCGTACATAGCAAGTTTCTTTGCATTTTCCAAGTAATGCAATTCTGCTTCAGCTGGTGATTGTCCCCTGCAAAAAAAAAAAAAAAATCACCGTCAGTGCAATCCAAATGAATGTGAACCCTTTTGATTAGTTACTTACTTGTGTGTTTTGTGCAAGTCCATCACCTTCTGTTCCAGCTCGGAGTTTTGATTGGGAGCGATTTTGAAGTCTTTCAAGTAACCCTTGTCAGGCATTTCTTTTGGGTCGTAGTCTCCCATCTCTGATTGCACGAGATAGGATCCAAGAAGAGCATGCGTGATGAAGGTACATGGCAGACGTCCTTCCAAGATGTCATTGCGAACCTAGGCGAATGGAAATACTTAAATGTAAACTCTTGATCAGTTTGCAACGACTGAACTTACTTGAAGACACAATTGGTATCTGGTGATGTCCTCTTGCAATTGAGCTGGCTCAGGAGGATAGAATTTTACAGCGAATTGTAGCACCCATGGATCAGAGCGGAAGAATTTCGAAACTGGCTTCTCCAAGTCCAACCAAACCCGATCGTCGGTTTGGGTTTGATAGATTAATCCGAAGTAATCCTTTTCAAGGATATTCAATCCAGCACAGATGGAATTCAGCAGATCACGCCCTTTTGCTTTACGCTGCAAAGAAAAACGGAAATTTGACCAGAAGAACGATGACAAGTGTGGAATGGTAACTTACGTCAATAGTAACATCTAAGATGGAACCATCTAGTAGGGTGACACGAGCTAGAGCAGCTTTAGATGATGAAGACCCAGATGATTTCTTTTTTGTTGGTGTCTCTGTCTCCGTCCCAGCGGACGGTGCTGTTTTTGTTTCCGCTGGCATTTTATATTCACTTAAAATGTCAACAGATGGTGGACTACAACCTGAAAGAGAGTGAAAAAGATCGATTGATAAATGAAGTGAAAATCATGAGGGGATAAGGATTCAATCTAACAACGAAATTAGAACTGCTAAAAGCTCATCTTTGACACTTTTTGTGGGAAGATCGAGGAAGTCTCCGAGACTTAGAGGTTCAGAAAAGTATTGGCATCGTCTTCTAAAATGTCCTGCCCAATGCATGGAAAGGCGGATGGTATCTGAACCACCTCCAGTATGGAGAGTCACTACCCAGGAAATGTTGGTAAGGAGAAACCCACTGGAATTCCAAACAGTCTTACACACTCCTATCGCAGCAACACTGTTATATGGGCTGTTAATGCTCTCGAACCATATAAAATGAAACGACCAGATGGTATTTTCCCAGTAAAACTTCAAAAAATTGCAGACTTCAGCTCTATCTCGTCACGTGCCTAGGATCTGGAGAACGACCACAGTGGTATTTATACCGAAGACAGGGAAATGCTTGCAAGTCAAACCAGAAGATCTAAGACTCATAAGTCAAGATACTAGAATAACTGATTGACGTATATTTGAGACATACAGTCGTAGACAAACTGTCAATCCCTCAGCATGCCTCTAACAAGGGCAGATCTGTCGAAACAGCCCTTCACTCACTTGTGACAGTATAGAAAAAACCCTCGGGCATGGAGGGAGCCTTTAACAACGTCGAACCCCATGCAACAAGGTCAGCACTCAACGGGCCTGGGATGGAAAAGTTCTTGGTAGCTTTCAGTTTCACCAGCTTTTCAACAACAGAACAATAAACTCGAAGCAAGATGAGACCACGACCTGGAGATCTGTTAACAGAGGTATACCACAAGGGGATGTACTCTTTCTTGTCTTATGGAAGGTAGTGGTGAACGAACTACTATTTACACTTGAAAGGACTGCGTAGAAGATCATTGCCTATGGAGATGACATTGATAGCAAGGATATCATTCATTCTACTCTTTCCAGACTAGTGCGAAATGCGGCCTAGGCGTCGATCCACAAAACGGACCTAGTTCTCTTTGCTGGGAAGTACAAAATCTCGAACCCCACCCTCTTTAACTACGCGGCATCCCTTTAAAGCCGAATGATAGCACAAAATTCTTAGGGCTTATATTAGACACGAAGTTCAGTTGGAAGTTCAATAATCACGACCGTGTCAAGAAGGCATCCACGGTTCTCTACTGCTGGAGAAGTGCCATAGGGTGTAAATGGAGACTACAACCCCGCATGATCCTCTGGCTATTTGTATCAGTTGTTAGAGCCGTACTGCTTTATGGTGTCGCAATTTCGTAGACTTCACTTGAAATTAACATCAAAGTCATACCACTCGGTAGAGTGCAGAGGATGCCATGCGTATGCATCAGTGGAGTAAGGACAACTTTCTCTGAAGATCTACACATACTCCACAACCTACCACCGATATAACTAGCTGCGGCTAATACTGATCCCCGGCTGAGCTCGTTGAACATTTGGAAAGAACCAGACAGGCACCGCGATCAAATCACTGAATTCAGTCAGAGGATCCCTTAAACGCCGTCTGTTAACGAAACGTATTTTAGCATCCATTATATGTGGGTGCCGGGACACTGTGACATTCCAGAAAATTGTGAAGCGGACGACCTGGCTTTGGTCAACTGGCACATGAAGCCTCATTAGTAAACAACTTTGCCCTACACTCGACCTTAAGCGATCGCTTAGCCTGATTAGATTGGGCAGACCGAATCCAAGACCTCTCTTGTTGAGGGTGGCGCTACAGTCCGGGCTGTACCCGAGCCTCAACCAAGAAGCGTCTCCAACCAGTTTGATCTTTAGTTAGCTGCCCCAGTTTCTCACGCATAGTTGGTTGAGGTCGTGCATTGACATGCATTGACATCACGCTTCGTTCTTCCGATAATGTCAATATCGTCGGCATTTGCCAGTAGTTGGACGGACTTCTTAAAGATTCAGGTGTTGACGGGCGAGTTTTGAACAATTTTTAAAAGAATGATGTTGAAGAAGTCGCATGACAGCGCGTCGAATTGTCTGAATACCGACCTTGATGCAGCAGCGTGCATTTGCCATCGTCAGCCTCCCCAAATGGAAGTGTTTGGTAGGGATGCCAAAACTGGACATCGCACAGTACACCTAGTCTCGTAACCTTTAAATGGTTGAAAAGGTGGTGGGTATCGACCGCGATGTCGATGTTGAGTTCCGGTGAACTACAGCCAGTACTCCATGGCTACCGTTTGGAGGTTAAATAAGCACAATTGATGTGTAGGAACAGTTACAACAATGGGCATCACCAGGTTGACCCCAATCAGTGCCTACTTGATTGCTAGAACACCAACCACACCTTAAAGCCCTCACTGGCGTTATAACAAGGCATTGCGCCATCGGAACTCACGTCTCTAGACTAGACCTTCCCTACGACGACTTCTGAACAGGCTGTAGGGACTAGGATGAGGAAGAAGCTATTGTAAACTTGTTAGGCAACTGCAGTGCTCTCTCATCCCGAAGATATTGACTTATGTAGGCCTAAATTACTTTGATAAACTGGTTCAACTATGTACCATAAGAGTCCAAAGCCCTAACTGGTTTCCGAAATAGTTATTCCTAGATCAGCCTGCTAGCACAATGAGCCTCTGTTTGCCCAAGTGTCTCTGCTGTCTTTCCGTACAGTCAACCTAACCTAGCCAATGATACAACAAAGGAGAGACTGCCAAAAGTGCACTTGAAGCCTGCTCAAAGCACGCAATTAATTTCACACGAGTGGACAGACTGATGAAACGGGATACAAACTTTATTCACTTTAATCTAGGCGTGTCAATTTCTACGAGAGCCTTTAATTGAACCACGTATGCCATCATCATTTGCACTGCACCCTGCCTCGTGGTATCCACCCCGAAAATTGAATTGAAATCTTGTCATCAGGCTGCTGAGATCATGCTTCCGCACATATGAGGAAACGTGAAATTAATGTTCTGAAATTGATTTATACGAACGTTGTCGTACAAAAGCGAAAATAACACACAGTCTGGCTGCTAAGCATTTCGGTCTTTTTGGGGGTGGACGCTGAATAGCGCAGCAACATTTTTAATTCACAAAACACAGCTTCAATGGCGAACGGATGAGTTTCGTGCGTCGCACACAATGGTTTGTTGTTTTCTTTTCCATTTGATCGTTTCCATCACTCAGGGTCAAATGAATTTATAACTTTGGAAGCGGAGGGTCATTTGCTTGCTTACTGGTTCCTCATTGGACAAGGAGGGCGCAGTGTGGCGGGGGCATAGAGCTTGATTTTTGTTGAAGAACACTTGAGAGAGTAACTGTATTTCTCAACGCAGCCAAGTCAATGATATAATACTCTCACAAATAATGGGATACTAAATGAATGGCATTGAGAACGGCGACCCGTGCGTGATCTGGACAAATGATTTAGGTTTTGAATGGGAACACTTTTTTTTTCCATTCAGAGTGGTTGGACAGATGTTCGAGGGAAGAATGGAATTCAGTGGGAGTGTCGCTGGCTGGAGAAAATGTCACAGATTATGTTTAGTGCATGAATTATCTTGAGAGGGATTGGAATGGGACAAATGATCCCCTTACCACATCCAACACAAAACAGATTATGGCTTGTGATTAAAGGGCAATGAGTATATTTTGAGATTCAATTGAGTGTAGCAATTTCTAATCGAAAGCAAAACTGTTTCAAAAGTTGATGTGGAACTTGAATTGAATTAAAGGAAATATAGATAAGTCCTCATTTTTGAGGAGATCGTGAAGAAGTTACTCGCCAACAGCGAACAAGAGGCACGATCTTCCAAGAGCCCATTCAAGCGATAGCATTCCCAGACGCAGACAATAAAACCTTTGCATGCATTGAGATGGAAGTGGCTACATCCACATTCTGGTGGTGGAGAACGGACCTTGAATTGAATTGAAGGAAATAGGGAGTAGTATAGTGTCCTTTTCTTGATCTAGGACTTTAAAGCTGTCTTGAGAAGTTTGAATCTCTCTCTTTCTCTGTCTCTCTCTCTAGATCTGATGATGGAGATAGTCTGCTCCTGTTAAGGTGATTCTGTGCATTATTTCAGAATTGCACATTCGACGAGTATGTGTTGGTTCCCTTTGATTGCCCACAGGGTGATGATGATTAGATCTTCGGTCCGTTCACAGGCTTTGGAAGAGAAGTTTCAACCACGAACTGTACTGCCATATGAACCTAGTCAGGCGTCTTCAGATCCAACGAAAAATAAAAAGGTAGAAAAAAATGGTGTTGTCCAGAGTTATCTTCAAGAACTCATAAGAATGAAAATTGTGCTAATAGCAGCTAAAGATCCGGCCTTGTGGATCTCGACAGTCTATGACCAAGTTCAATCAGCAATCTCCTTAATTGTTCATGAGTTCTCTTTCTGATCTAGTCGAGAATATCTACTTTGGTGCTCTCAATATATAATAATAATATAATATGGGTGGCGCGACAATCCGAGGTGGACTTGGGCCTAGCTTCTCAGCAACCACTTGAGCTGTGCGTACTATTGTTCTCTCACGCGTGGAAGGGACCTACAGTTTAATGCCGACTCCGAAAGGTCAAGTTTGAGAAGCTTTTTCTAGACAGGAAATACTCTTTGAGCATTGTCAGTGACTCGAAAGAGGTGGTGCCGTGAAATGCGAAAGGTGGTAAATTCAGGTATCGAACCTGACACCCCCCGTAGGAGTCGACGCACTTACTCACTACGCCACGGCTCTCAATAAGTCCCCCAATAACCCTGTGTTCCAAGGTAGTGCCGAAGTTTCCGCGAGATGTTAGCTCGATTTCGTTCCATGACCATTTTTATGACATGACAGATTTATTTTGTTTATGATTTTCTAGTTTTGTTTATCGTCAACTATTTTTTTTTTCCTGAGCGTGATGTTTTTTTCTTTGTGTTGATTTATTTTTATTTGAATTTCATTCTAATTATATATCACTCATCTGATTCGACAAGAAAATGTTCGAAAACAAAGAGCAGAGCTCGTCGAAAGTTTGAAAAATATTTCATTATACTTACAAAAGGGGAGCAAAGGGATGGCGTTACCAATTATTGTCAGTGAACGTCAATTATATACGATTGGTGTTCAGGTGATCAGGTTAGAATTGCGTTGAAAAATCCAAAAGATTCGCACATAGCACAATTCGAAGATGAATCAGATATTTGAACAAATTTTAATTTCATCTATTAGCCATGAGAATTTTGCACATCAACTGAAAAGATGGGAGCTGGTGCAGCAAACAAACACTTTTTCAAAAGTAAGCAAAGACAATGAACTGGGTTTAGTTACATTCTATGAAGTTTCTCTACAAATAGCTGTTCCCCGCGACTTCCTCCACGTGAATATCAGTTATCGCGGCTGAATTATTACAATGGAGCTCCATTAATCCGGATCCCGACTGATCCGGTGATCTCGGTAATCCGGACAGGCACGATAATGGGCAGAAGTTGGTGCAGATGCAGACTTAAAAAGATAAATGCTTAAAAGAAGATATAATTTGACTAGAATGCAAAAAACAATGAAGAACTAGAAGAGGAAACCATTCCAACAAAGAAAAGTCACAAATAGGCAGCATGCTTGCTGTGGACGGTCATTTTCTCGGAATTTAGCTTGCAGTTCTCAGAAATCTATTACGGACTATGTAAATTGTAGTGATCTAAATTTTACGTTGGGTTTATAGATTATGTATTATGTAGTTGATCACATTTGTGTGTTTATGTGTTATAATTAAAGGAACATGTTTCTTTTAACTGGGGATTCAATTTTGTTTATAAAACGGGATTTTTCTCTCACATTGCCTGATCCGGAAACCCTGTTAATTCGGAACCGCGCTTGTTTGACTTTAATTTAGCTTGCATCCCGGACAATAGGATATTTTCCGGATCGAAATTCAATAAGAAATAATTCTTTTTAAATAAAACCCCGTTGATTAAGTCTACCGGTTAATTGAAACCCGATTAATCGGCTCTCCTCAGTATTTAAATTGAAAGACAGGCAGTGCTAAATGAATGTCCAGAGCTTCAAGCGTGTTTATTATTTTATCCACCACTGTATAAAACACTTGATGACATGTAGATTGCGTCAACTCCAAGAAATTTTTATGCTGAACAAATTAGAAGTAAGTTAATAACTTCCTGCAGACATTTATTCCATGATGGATGGATGGAAATTAAAACAGTCTAACGTGGTAAAGGAGTACAGGAGTCCGCACACAGCTGCGCCTAATTTATGGGATGTGTTCAACAGTACATGAAGATGAAGATGAAATCACCCATTCATCATGAGAATGTCAAACAAAACGAACAAACTACAGTTCACTAACCTAACCAAAAGTTAAGCAACACCTCTGCAATTTACTAAGACCCTCCAACTCTCTAGTCTCCCTCCAAAATAAGTCCCACTCCTTGACTAGAAAATTTCACTCATATTCACTCGCTAATTTCAGGTTATTGGCTGAGGAAAACTTTCAATGTGCCATCGAACCGCGCGAATTGAAAGCAATCAATCACGCATTGAAGCAAACCCCAGCACGGTCGAAATAATAAAATCGATTTGTGTGCGAGAACGAGTCCATCCATCCCACAAGCAACAATATATATATTTTAGTCTTCCCCGACACAAAGGTGTGGGCACATTTTTGTAAAAGCTTTAATTAGATTGAAGACACAGCGCGCAACACACTCGCTTGCCTTTGATGTATTTCGCTTTCGCTGAGTCACTCGCTTTGATTCAGTACGCACGCAGGTGTTGGGTTAATGAACTACAATTGCATTCGTTAGAGAATTTCGTGGAAGCTGCGAAGTGTAGTACTTTGAGATCATTCCTTTATGTTTCCAATTCTCGTTCTCTCATACTTCGGTGAGAAGAAGAAAAAGTGCGCATCCCTGAGAGAATTTGGTGTGATGCGTGCAGGGCGCCATTCTATTTATAGAACAAGGTGTGTTGGAAAATAAAAAAAAAAGTTAAAATGTTTGCCCTTGACAACCGCAGGTTCAAAAACGAAGTGGGTGTTGCTATTGACCTATTTCACCGTTGTACTTAAACTCACAGTGAGATCATCACTTGAAAGGAGAGGGAAACTGTCGAAATTTTGGGAACATGAATGATCTGGTAGCTGGCAGTTGTGGCAAACGAATCGCCGATTCGGAGCAGAGGAGGTAAACATCATCAAAAGAGTTTTGCGGTCTTACGCATGTGGAGCGAGTGCTTTGGAAATTAACAAGAAATCGGACGGCGCCAGGGGTGTGTCTTGTCAACTATTCTTTTCGTGTGGAAGAGTGTTTCTTTATTGGAGAACTGGCGATGAGCCAATGTATTTAGATTGCAGATGAATAGGATATCCTCATACAACTTTATAGCACTTTTGGAAGGATTGCAGATTACATAAGAAGTTGTTTTAAGGTAATGGCCATTTTTAGAAATTGAGAAATACAGTGGACTCTGCCTAAGTCGAATTGTCACGGGATATCATAATTAATTCCAGTTAGAGGAAGTTTAACTTAGAGAGAGGTGTTTGTATTCGAAATTGAGGGAAATGTACGTAAAATATGGCGAAAAAGTCCTAGTCAGAAAGAGAGAGTTTCGATTTACGGAGAGTTCGACTTAGGGAAAGTCCACTGTATGCAAGTTTAGATTCCTCTACCTTGAGCAAATCAGGAAATTCAAGTTAAGAAACTACATACAAATTCTAGCCATTTGTGGCTTGGAGACGGAGACAGAAGTTCAAAGTGGAACCCGACATTCGCCTCTTCAAAATACACTCAGAACGTTATAGCGTGTTGCAGACGAAGACCATGGCGAATCGCGACGAACTGTCTTCGGTTAAATGGAACAGATTGTCGTTGGTCGATGCATAGACATCTTCTCAAGACAGTCTATCGCCATTCACTTCTATACCCCGTTTTCACAGTGCAAGCTTATCTGTTGGTTTAGCTAAGTGTAGGATCGAACATAAGATTCACTCAAGAAGATTTAGTTTTCTCAGTCAATATTTAGGGGTGGGGTATGTAAACTATAGTTTGACTGGCATTGTGAAACATTTGAAAAAAAAAATGATTGTGATCGAACACAAAACGTGTGGCAACCTAAAACTGTAAGTGTGTGTGGAAACCGAGCAATATTTGAGCGAGAGTCAGAAATCTAAAGCATAGCTAGACAAAATATTGTGTTGCTTTTGTGGGTTTTCTCTATTTATTTTGGGGTTAAAATTATTTCAATTCACTGATGGGAATTATGTCCTCGCTAGATTGACATATCAGCCATGGCAATCGGTTAATTAATTTAAGTTATTCCACTATTTAAGTGGAATCTATCACTTAACTTCCACTGTGAAAACGAAATTTGTATTGATTCTACGTTTATGGATCGACACTTAAACTCGCACTGTGAAAGCGGGCATAGGAGGGCATAGAAGAGCTCAACATTCTGCTCTGCCTCGCTTCACATTTGTCTGGATTGTCTACATGTTCAGGAAGCCAGCACAGCACACCGTTAGGCTTCATTGTTTTGACAGAGGCAAAAAAAAGAGACATACGGCAGAGTCTGACTGATTTTGATCTTAAAAATGGTGATATTCGAGTACCATAATCGCTGCTTGACAGCTTAACTGCGAATAGCAGTTATTTCTCGCTTGAAAACAGTACAGTAATCTGGTAGTACTGTAATCGAAAGAGGTTTGAGGCATGTATCAGGATGAGCAAGAACAACCCCTGTATCCTAGCAGGCTACCTTCTGCGAAGAACCTAACGAAATTTCAGAACGTGTACCGTGAGGCATTTACCCACAAAATATAAACATATCTGGGCAAGTGTGAATTATCAGTGGAAGAATTGAAGTCACTCGAACCAGCTCTTATTCTCAGATTTCTAAAAGAAACTGGCTAAAGAATACTCTAGAATGAATCTCTTCCACCTTCGCGCTACAGGAGTTCATAACCCTCAATACAACTCTGAAAAGAACTACAAGTGAGGGGAACTCTTAAGGAAGAGCAGAGGTATGAAAAGGGGGCACAATACAGAGATAAGGAATAATTATCCCTTATCTCTGGCGGAATAGATCTGAAGGGAGCGGTGCAATACACCCTCAACAATAATACTAACCGCAATTCTACCGGTCTTAGATCCATCTGTGTAGAATTCATTGGCGTTGTTCTTCTCCCATAGTTATCTACTCGGTATTCTGGTTCTATATTTGATATCGGGGTTAAATAGTCTGTAGGTTCTTCGGTAAAACGGTATGAGTTCAGAATACTGGACCAGTACATTGATTTGTCCATTGCGAGAGTGCTTTCAGTCTCAGCGCCGATTTTGCTGCTAATTCTTTGTCACAAATGTCTACAAGAGTGAGGTTTAATATCTTCTTTGTGCCTGTGATTGCTATACCCGGCCTTCTAAAGGCCCAAACCCATAGTAACCGTCGCTTGCGTTGCGTCATGTCAAAGAATTGACAACTCAAAAGGCCTGAGGGGAGAGAGACGGCAAATACATCCCTCAAGTGAAATTCACCACGATGAATGGAGTTGGGCAACTTTTTACTTTCTGTGCGTTTGATAGATGTTTCCATGGAAATTCGTTCGGGTGCTCCTTATGTGATTGTTTTTACCGATTTTTTATGAATGAAATAATACTCTTTGTTTTATTTAAAATTGTTTTTCAATAATTCCTAATAATTCAGGAATTTGAAAATTTCGAATTTCTTAGATTATTGCAAAAGTGGATTACACCTCTTTGAAATTCGGCAGCTACGATTTTTGTGGATTCCAAACGCAACGTACGCGGAGGATTCTATGTGTTTAGGCCTTAACGACGCCGAATACAGCATCAGGCACTCGAGGTCTATCTATTTCCGCATGACTAGGTACAGAAACAGAACTGCATCATCAGCCTTGAGGCTCAGAGATGCAGGGTCTTGTCTCCTGATCCACATAATCCACTAAAGCAGTTGCGGAGGAAAAGCAAGCACGAGACATCTCCAAAGCACTTGATCCTCCGCCAACGATTCCAACTCACCAGGACGTATGCCCAAGCGGAACCAGACGAGTTCTTAGACTTGGGCCACCTCTTCTGGGTCTGTCTATCTGGCGGAAATGCATTCCAGGCATGAAAATCTAAGTGATCCGCCGAGCGTATTCACCACAGGTGTACATCAATGCCACCATTTGACTTTCCAATCATTCATTAAAAATGCGATAAATCCATGTGATTGTGGTACCAGGCCGCGAAGAATCAGAAATACGCACCAAGTCCTCTTCTCGTTCGAACCAGTGATCGAACTTATTAACAACGCATCAAAATAATTGTCACAAGAATACGATTTTCACGTAGGTGTTAAGTGGTTGTTAAAATTTGACAATTAGCAACTTATTCATGGCCGTTGGTCTATCATACGTGTGCTACCGCACTCGCACGTAGCAATTTCCGCAATTACCGAATGGCCAATCATCTCGACTCGAATAAAAAACATCAGAGACATTACATTGTGATCAACGCCAACCTCTCCACCGCTCATTGACATCTTCAATAGCTGCTCCATTGATAGGAATCTCAACAGGCACCAGCGACCGCGCAGAGAAAGGCTGAGCTTCTTGTTCTGGCCCAGGCTCACCGTTCAGCGAGGCATCTATTGTGATTAATTTAATTTTGATTAAGAGCGATTAAAAACGCACACAACTACGACCGCACGGCGGCTATGAGATTTATTTATTGTTGTCGTCCTCTTTAGTGGCACTAGACCATGCAATGACATCGCAGCCACAGCCAGGGAGAGGCTTAATGAGCGATGAATAGACTTAATGCAGTGCAATCGCGACAACAGCCCACACCAGCAACAACAAAGGAACCAAACCCAGTGCTCTGGTGCTCTGGAAGGAATACCGCCGGCGTAATTACATTAGGGAAGGCCTGATGCCAGGCGTGAGATTGGCCGATTGTCATGTGTCATGTAACGCTAATTCACAGTGTTGTTTATTTATTGCGACAAAGAGAAAGTAACATGAGGCGAACGGCGAAATGCTGATGGAGCCTTGAGTGAACAATAAATGAAGCGTGTGTGGTGTGAATGATGTGAGTCGTCGCCAACAGGCGAAGGCAGTTCTGATGATTGCAACGGCCAAGTGTGTGTTTTATGGCTTCTGGTGCGACTAAATTAGTGGCGATGTGTGCGAATGGGATGGAGGACTAGCAAGTTGTGTTGCGAACTTTAGAGTGTAGCGACCTCACGCATTCGATTCGTTGGGTAAGGTTTTGGTTTGGGAAAATCGAATCGAAACAGTTTTTGTATTCAAAGATAATCCTGGTCAAAGACAAGGGAGCACTTGAAACTCCTTCCAGTGAATTTTTTGCTGATGCCTTGGCTAAGATTGGCTTGACGGAAAAGATGTTACACTACACATAATCTATATTTTTAAGGTGTACAAGGTTTATACCACGATTCAACCGAACGAAACCGCGAGGTTTCATCAATTTGCTCCGAGCCTACCAGGTTCCGTCATATATGTATTTTTAGGGTCTGCAAGCCTCGCGGTTTCTGATAAGCCTCGTTGCAGCCCCCTTGAATCCACCCGTCCAGAAGTGGTTGTCAAACCGAACAGCCTACATATTGTTCATTTTCACATTTAATCTCTCTCTATTTCCAGGTGTTCTCACTCTATTAAATATTTTCTGTCAACAGACAGCTGTTCTGGCGGCCATTAAAAAATTGAGAGCGAGTGACATTTTTTTTTTTTTACTTTTTGGCAGCATTAGACATTGAGAGCGAGAAACTCGACAATTGCGAGCGAAACTAATTCAACCTCGTTGGGAACGGAATGTTGAGGTTTCAGTAAAAGCTCACCCGAACCTCCCTCTGTAATCGGATATGCACAGGATGACCCTTTTTGCAGACCAGTTTAATCACCACCCCTTTAATTTTTTTACGGACATCGGGCCAAGAGTATCTAATCGATTGCGTGGAAAACATCAAAAATAAAACAAAAATAATCACATTTCATCATCCATCTCATTCGAACTTTGCATAGGTGATCTAACTATGAAACATGTGGGACCTGCAGTAACAAGCATATAAAATGATAATGAAGAAAGTGGAAGGTAGTAGGACGCCTTAACTAAACTGACCACTGATGCTCAGAACAATAAACCTGTTCCTCATCAAACCTCCCCCAATATTCGCCCTCACACAACTAGCTGGTCCAGAACAAACCCTACCAATCACGGTTGACGAGCTGCAGCATGCGTGCAAGAAAATTTCCGACACAAAAGCACCTGGCCCTGACGGCATCCGCAATGAAGCCATCAAAGCCGTCCAGAAGAGGGCTGAGCTGTTCAGAACGACGATGCAATGGTGCCTCGAAGATGGAAACTTTCCCAACTGCTGGAAACCAAACCTGGTACTAATACCCAAAGGGTATAAGCCCCCGGGAGAACCGTCAGGGTATCGACCAATCTGCCTGCTAAACACCACGGGAAAGATCCTGGAGAGTATCATATACGGCGTGGCTGAGGAGCGAGGAGCCTTGTCTGACCATCAGGGCGGTTTTAGGATATCGCGCTCTACCATCGAAGCCATCAAAGAGGAGTCAGACACAGCATGTGAAGCGATAACGAGTTCAAGATGGAGGGGCGGTACAAAAAAATACTGTGCCCTAGTTACGCTGGACGTCAAAAACGCGTTTAACTCGGCGAAGTGATCCTGCATCATGAGAGCTTTGAATAGCATGAGCACACCGCAGTACTTGAGGGGGATAATCGTAAGCAATTTAACCAACAGGAAACGACGTCTCGGCACGCGTTCCACAGGGTTCAGTCCTTGGGCCCCTCCTGTGGAATTCATTGTACGACGGAGTACTGAGACTAACGCTCCCACATGGAGTCATCGGTCATCGCTGACGACATCGCAGTCGTGACGACATCGCAGTCGTGACAGTGGCCAAGCACATCCACGAGGTGGAAGTGATCGCCAGGATCAACGATTGGATGGAATCCGCCGACCTAGAACCTGCTGACCATAAGACCGAGGCTGTCTTAATAACCAGTCGAAAGACTGTGGGATACGCGAACTTCCGGCATGGTTCCCAGATAATTAGATCGACAGAGGCTCTAAAATACCTAGGGGTGAAGCTCGACAACCGGCTGAACTTAAAAACTCACGTCGAGTACTGCAGTCAAAAAACATCAAGTAAGCAGGTAGCGCTCTCCGTAATGCTGCCCAACATTGGAGGACCTAGAAATGCGAGAAGGATCCTGCTTTCCACAGTGGTAAGCTCAATCCTTCTTCACGCTGCACTAGTATGGTCGGGAGCCCTTGCGACTACGGAGGCAGCAAGGAAGCTTTCGGCAACAAACAGGCGCTGCGCAATAAGATCAGTCAGCGGTTTTCGAAACAATTTCGAACGAAGCAGCATGCGTCATTGCCATTCTCGCCACCGAAATGCAAAGGAACTACCTAAGGAGAACTGCAAATCACGCGGAGACTAGCGCAAGAAAAGCAAGATCAATGACATTGTGTCAAGTCAGATGGGACACCACAACCAAAGGCAGATGGACCCAGAAATTGATATCCACAATAGAAGCCTGGACATCGAGCGATCACGGCAACTGTAACTACCAACTCACGCAGTTCTTGTCGGACCATGGAGGTTACCGGAAATACCTCCACAGATTCGGTCACGACAGCTCACCCACCTGTCCAGAATGCGCGGGCGAAGATAAGGACGCAAAATTTCATTGCAGAGGCTTTGCCTTGGCGAGAGCAAGTTTACCAACATCCGAGCTCCTAGTAAGCCATATGACATATGGCTGGCGACCTGCTCCTTTATAACGGGCGTGCAGATCGAGCTAAGAAGGCTCGAAAGAGAAAGAAAAGCCGAATTGACAAATACAGATCACATAGTGTGATATGCTAACCAGCCCTGCGAAGTAATACCAGCGGTAGTTCCGTGGGGAGAATGGTAGAAGTGTGCAGAGGTGTGGTTTAGGACACAGGCGCGAGGAAAAGGGAGAATAATATGCCGTGAATCGTTCATGCTGGTAGCACGGGTTACCAGTATTTTGAAGAAGATTCCACATCCATTGGCGCAAACCATAAAAAAAAGAGGTAATGTGGAAGAAGGTCTGGGAAAACTCTTGTGTTCCTTTCAAGCCAAAGCATGCATGTCTCTACATTCTTACTCAAACCATTTGGTGGATTTCAAGGAAGCCTGCCACTATACCAAGCTGCCTTAAGTGAAGATTGGCCTGACAATCGCTATGTACATCCACAGGACTGTGACCAGGCGAAGGCCTATCCACTCCTCACTCAAGCAACATATAGATTTACGATTGCTCTAAGTGATGAATCTTTGAATCAAGTTTTGACTGTTCTGCTTAATGAGTTTCTGAGCTCTGATGCGTGGTCCAAAGGGGAATCATGTTCCAAAATGGAACAGCTTTTGGCTCTGAAAACATTTAGTTCCTCGTCAAATTGTAAGATTTTAGGTCAAGAAAATAAGTGTGTGTGCTATGGCAGAAAAAGTCAGACCAACCTGCTTTCTCAAACTTTTCCAACCCTATTCTCTGCTCGACATGGAGTTTCCCCACTTAACCGTACCACGCGAACTCACCTAAGCCATGCGATGTTTTCAATTATAATTACAAGCCAACACCATCCCATCTCGTGCCAGAAACAAACTTAACCTCCCATTTCGAGTGAAAGTCAACCCAAGAAATGGGTCGTCGTCGTAACAGACAGCTCACGCCCAAATACACCTGGGAAAACAGCAAGACACATACACACACAATCCATCTCTCTGTGCCATTGTTAAGCACATTTTCTCAGCGAATATCTATCCAATTACCCCGAGCCGACGCACGGGTCCATTACGAAATCTAACCATCCAACTCAGAGAGCCGCGCCGCGCCGCCGGAAACACACCATTATTCACGACGGTGTTTGCGTTTTTGGAACTGCCGTAAGATTACAGCAGCGTATCACTTTTCCAACAGACAAATGCTAGGTGGCGCTACGCGATTAAATTTGCCCCGTGCGACGAACGCCAAATTAGGCAACTTGAAGGCGTTTTTTCAGTTTCTCTTTTATTTTCTCAACGGTATCTGAAGGAAACAACAAATTAGCGAAATGAATTAATGCTCACCGGAGAGGAGCGAGACAACGTTGACGATGTCGGCGTTTCCTTGAAAGGATAACGGTCAGTGCTGGTTAATGGTTAAACTGCTGAGCACGCTGCCCAGTAGACCCACTAAACAGGAATAAGTTCCCATTAGCCAGCTGTGGGGACGTCAAGTAATTACATGTGATTCGCACTACAAGTGGACGGGCCGGGCTGCTGGCTAATTACATGGTGGCCTTAAATCACGCAACGCTTTGGTTTATGATTTCCGTATTGCATTTGGTGTTACCATGGTTTGTCGTTTGCTATCTGTTGTTTTTTTTTTTTTTTGTTTTTCAACAGCGCACGCAACCAGGAAAAATGTTTTATTAATGCTCCTTGAAAAGGCGTGCGACTAAAGGGGAGAATCTGTTGATTCCCAAGCACCACATTAAAATGCATGATGGTTGTTATGCTGTGGAAGGGAGGGGGGACCTTAAAAACTCGTAAAAATCGACATGTTAACAATAGTTTGATTTGCGGATGGGGCGACGTTGACTGACAGGAAAAATTGTCAAATTCACAAAAATCAATGTCCACGTCCCACATTCAGCCAGCTAAGTTGATTGAGTTTATTCCACACTGAGCAAACGGGGAATAATATGTTTGGCATAGTGCTGCCAGTAGTTTAAAGTTAACTTAGCAACCCACCCCGTCTTCGCGCAGGTGCATGTGGATACTAAGGTAGCGTCAGTGGGGAGTCCAAAGGCAGTTTCAGCGCACGTTTGGCGCCACGCATCTGAGCAAACCAAATTGAGGTTGGTAAACTCTTTTGCCGCGTGTGGTGGACAGTAACTGATCTGATCTGTCACGATAGCCTAAAGAGTTTTCGCACTGATATTGCTAAACAAATTACAGCGATAAGTACGGGGCACTGGTGGATTGGAGATCACGCTAAAAGACTAGGAACGAGTGAAGCTCGCCGAAGCTGCCTTTGAACTTCCCACTAACGCCACCTTAGACACAATGACCGGTCCATTGTACTGCCAGAAATCCACCCCCAGTCAGATTATTGGCAAATGGTGACTGGACGAGATTTGAAAACTCGATAAAAGCGTTTGGAATTTGCTTTCACTGGGATTCGAACCGAGGGCACCTCGAATAAAGGGCAGGCACTTAACCAACTGCGCCATCCAGTCGTCTCGGTATCGTTAGTTCGTGATATGTTCGAATCTGGGCATATCTTCCTAGAGATTAGACAGTTAGTTAACCGATACCTAATGATAAACATTTTCACGAACTGTGATGTAATTCGCACTTCTACTAGCCCAATTGTAATGTGTACCTCCATAGTACATGATCTATGGCGGTTAGCTCGTTTTTTTTTTTATTTTTTTGTCAAGCTCTCTCGTTGCCAAAAACGGGCTGGAACCTGTATTATACTAATTGTGAACTTCTACGGGTCTGAAGTAAGCTCATTGCGGACTGTGGAGGTCGATGGAACTGTCTTGATGCCAGATTGACTGTCAACGAAGATACCTGTTCTTTGTGAACGCCAATGTATTCGGATGAGGTTTAAGTCATTCTAAAGGCGTGGAAGATGCTGCCATAATTTGGGGGTATCCAGCCTGCAGAGTCCTACTCTGCAATTCATCTTTGAACTGTCTGTGTATGCACTCATATCCGGGATCAAGCCTATTCGCTGGCTATCCCAGTATTTTCTAGAAAGCATCGTCAACATATTATGAAAAAATTTCATTTACACGTATAAGTTCTCTTCACATCGAATCCAGGATGCAACTGTGACCAGATGGTCCTGAGCTCCTGAGTCTGATCGCACTGTGAGGCACTGTGCTTTGACTGTGAGATCTATATGTAGAAAATGAAGGACGACCGTAAGACCGTCTGAAGGGGTTGTATTTATCGTGCCTGTTGTTCCATCCTGCTTAACTGGATAGTATTATATTTTTTTCAAAGAGCTGCCCATCAAAATAGTGAGGATAGGACGTACAACGACTAGATAAAAAGTGGGGCCTACGAACAAACCTCACTCGATGGACGTACAACCATCGTGTGAGGTTTGCTCGTAGGCCCAACCTTTTTTCAAAAGTTTTTTTTTTTTTCAGGCATAGAAAGCTGCACATTGCTTCTTAATCCACTGTTCCATATTCATGTCCCAGGGGAGTTTAGGATCTAGATAGACTCCAAATGCTATGTGCATTAGTTGCCACGGAAAGCCGCTGACAGTTTAGGCAACAGCATCATTTCCGTCTGACAGGGTTGCTGGTCCTTATTGTAATGTGACTCATCGTAATGTGATCACGATTCCAAGCGAGTCATATCTATGTGCATTCCAGAACTATCTCACACAATCTCCCACGCGTCTTGTCCTTCTCGCCCCACTTGAACCGTTGAGTCACCGAAAGAGGCTTGACTGCTGCTATGGGAACCAGTCATTAGTTACTTTCATATTAAAAAAGAACACGACTTCGAATCCAAAATTTCTGATGCAGAATCGATTGCTTTTTCCGATTTTGGGTGTCGTGCCGTGATGCGAAAACAAAAGAACCCAAAAATCATTCCTTTCTAAATCTCATTAGATAAATGGGTCATGAATTTTTAAATTTGCACTTGATTCAATTGTGGACTTTTTAGAGGACTGAAATGTAGTTGAGTCTGCTCGGAATTACAATGAAATACTCAACAAGCCTCCCAGACTTCTAAGGTGTTACGTATTTTGATATCCGCTGACAGAACAGCCAGTTATCTGTCGAAACATAAAACGACAAGAATGTTAATTGTGTCATTCGTGCATTGTATACTATCGTAGACAAGACCTATAAATTGTCTGTAACTGTGTAAAGATTGATCAGGGGTCGAATCAACGCATCCATGAAGGAGTAAATCGCTATCGAAAATCGTGCATGTGGGATTACAGGACACGTGAACGTATAAATGTGAACGTAATTTGGGATCATACAACACGTTACCGTGCACGTGAACATATTGAACTAATTGAAACGTCATTCGATCAGTAGACAGTGAACATATTGATTTGATTAGTGAATTACGAATTATTAAATTAATAAATCATATGAGTAACAGTTAAAATACTACTTAATGGACTACATTTTTTGGAACAAACTGGAACAAAATAAATCCCTTGCAAAAAGAACCATCCTTCAATTAAATAGTCGATGTCGACAGCGAAAGTGTCGATACTAATTTCAGCACAGGGAGTACTGCAGTAGAAAATGTGGGTATTGTTGAAGTTTAGAGAGAACATGTTTTAATGCATCCTTATTCATCGGAAATGTGTAATGAATTTAAAAATAAAAGTCTAATATATTCGTATTTTATTTTAAATCATTCTCACGATTTGATTGATTATTCCATAGGGTTAACCTCTTAACTGCCGTCCGATCAATCTTTCTATAATAATAATATTTTCTGATTCAGAGGAACTCGAGTAAAATTGCAAAATAGAATTCATCGCTTGTCAAACGTTACATTTACATAAATTATTTGACAAATGACACATATTTGAAGTTTAACTATTACATTTACTACGTTTCACTCTATTACAATATTTCCTACACAGAGTAACTACGTTCCGTCATCATTCGTATGACATGATCCCAATACGTTCGTTCGTATGACGAGTAACGTAATTTCTGTTCGTATAATGGACGTTCCGTTCACGGACGCGGTGATTGGACCCCAGTCTTCGTTTTAGGCAGAAGTGCAGACGCCGTCTGTTCAATCTAAGACTGTTACGCGGCGGGGAAATATGCCAATCTACAGCTGTTTACGTATTCGACCCTCGAGGTATGCCCTGGAGTGATGTGCAGGAATATGGGATAGTAAATCGTTTTTTGAAGGGTGTTCAGTCTATATACATAAACTGAAGCAGCCGTGTTCGAGTTAACGGTCCTAAACCAACACCGTTCACCGTAGTCGTTGGACTTCGCCAAGGGTACATCCTGTCAACTCTTCCTTTAGTTATATTTATGAACTGCATGTTGCAACACAGCCCATGCGAAGAATGTTTCACAATTTGAGAGCGTAGGATAAGTCATCTTCTTAGTGCACATGGCTTCGTAATCCTCACATCCTCCACGATGGAACTGCAGAGCGCATTCTTTAGGTTTGTTGCCGTATGTGCTGATGTTGTGATGAAGGTTAATGTGGACAAATGAGAGGTACTGGTTATTTCCAGAATGCCTTCAGTATCTTGTTTAAGTTTTTGTCACGAGTGATGGAAGGAGCAATGCTGAGTTTTCCAGCAGTATTGACCAAGCTGGGTCAACCAGTTAGTGGATCATGCGGGTTAGAAGATGATGGTGGTGATGAAGGTAGTTCAGAATCAATGCCCAAAGTGATGGTGGAATCCTTAATAATAAAGACAGTTACGTTGCAGTGAAACATCGAAACACTCATCAATCGCGGTTATGGTGGAAAATATGTATGTTTCAAAGGACTTTCCGTTTCCGCAGTTTAGCAAAAATTGGATGAATTTCTGCTCAACTCGTCTTTCCAAGGCTCCATAACTCGCTGGGAAAATCTTCAGATGTTTATTTTGAACCCACGATCAACCATCTGTCAATGACTCGCCAATCTGGATCAGGCTCAGTCTTAGGATTTAAGGAATCTTGCATACGCTCCTGTAAAGAACTAGAAACTATGGCTCGGACTCAGAGCAAGGACTAGCCTACCTGGGTAAGGCTCAGACAATGGATGAGATTTATACAATTTGGGTCAGGCTTCAATGGCGAATTAGACTGGACAATCGAAATCTGGCGTAGTCGCAGAAATACGAAATCTGGCACAGGCCAAGAGTTAGACAATTTGGTCTCTGACAACAATCAGTGTCTGGCTGAGTAATCAGCCTAACAGCTACAGTCAAGAATTAAACTTAGACTTAAGCATAGTATCAGCTCAAGGATTTGACAATTTGCCTCAATGTTAGACAACCAAAATATGAACGTTCCTATAAGATTTGAATGCAATAAAGGTCTATCTTCGATTCAATTAAGACCTTCAATCAATCTTAGTCAACTCGAGTCTTAATTCTGTTCTCGAAATGCGGCTTTGATGATGCCTTGCGACTAATCCAAAGAATTTTTACGCCCAATTCACAACAGAATTGAATTAGAGTCTGCAAGGCGCATTCGACTAGTGCCCAAGATTGGTGTCCAGAACTCTGCGTATTGTTGAAACAAGGACACTTTGGATACTTGAAAGTTGGCCTCCAGCAATGAATAGCGCCCAATGAACTCAATTTGATGTCATTTCCGCCAAGGTGCAGACTAACTGTCCCACGGTTTTCAAAGATGTCCTGGTGGGTTTGAAGCAATAACTCTTCAGACAATTGGGTGATGACTTTGCATAACGAATGGGTTATCTGTTTGTTGTCGCTTCCCCCCATATACCGTACTGTGTGGTGAACACTAAGTCGGTGTATCAAGGTCGAAAAAAAAATTCGAAGTAGGCATTTTATAGGACCGGCAAGTATCAGAGATCATGTAATTTAAAGCCTTCGCTACATCGTTGCTGCGGGTGATGAAGTTGGATCGGTGCTATGACATAAGTGTCGCCCATGTGCTGAGTCTTTTATAAATTATATCTATCATATCCACAAATTGATTACAATTAGAACTTCTTCTACTTTTTTCACTTTCCAGTTATTTTTTTTTTCGCCGGGACTGTAGGCACAAATTTGTACAACATACTGTCTCCCAGAGCAACACACTATTTTTTGGCATTTTGCCCAGCGCGTCTGGGTGGTGGAAAACATTTTCCCCAACATTATAGCATGCACCCTTGTTGTGGTGCCATGTCATAGCTCAGCTAGTCTGCAGGAAAAAAAAAACAATTCCACTCATTGCTGACACGTTCCACAGGTATCGAGCAAGCAAAACATAATTGCCCTTGTGACGCCATGTTTCCTGCTCTGTATGTGCGCCCGGGCACAGAGTTGAGTTAAGGTTGTACTTTAAACAGTGAACAACGCTTGAACAGTATTTACATTCTACAGGACACCCATCCCCACCCTCTCTATCGCATTGCGCCAGCCAGACAGTCGCCCTTCTATACGGGCGGACCGGGCGAAAAGCTATCGTTAATTGAATTAAGCTGAAACGAAAAAAAAAATTGTATAAGGCTCCAGGCTATATGGATGTTCATCCCTGGTTTTGTTTCGCCGTACAGTTTTGGGGAGGTTTACAACGTTCCCAACATGGATGGGGTGGACGAATATATGGAGAGGGACTGTATGCACGCGCACACGGACACACACACAGTTCCGTCATGGCGACAACGACATCGCACAAACATGACTTCCTTAGCACTGGAGCGGATTATGAAACTTAGGGTTGTTGGGTTGCATGTCCTGAAAATTTGTCCACAAAAAAAAACACATTAGGGTGGTGGTAGAGACTGGACGCGTTATGACATAACTTTGTTAAATGAAAATAGATGAGTTGCATGTCTTATCCGTACGCGATCAAGCTCTCTATCACAACCGAACAGACATAGACTCCTTGTCTGAGTTAGAGTCGTCTAGGCAAGGAGTTGTCCATCGAGTGCTGTTCCGAAAATCAAGTGAAAAATGCAGTTTAAAGTTTAGGCAAGGATACTAATGGTTACTTCCCGGGTTTGTTTGCAAGGAGCATCTCCTTATGCGCAAACCCCTTGTGTGAATGGACTAAGGGGGCACTCCTAAAGTCATTTATTGTAGAGTTACCGCGTCAGACTGACGCGAGGAGAGGAGAACTCTCTCTGCTCCATCAAGGTCGGTAATAAACTCACCCAGACCTTCAATGTCGAAAAGGTCTTAGAAATGGCATGCGACTTCTTCAAATCCAACCTGGAGAAGATAGTGCGATACTCACACGCCAATACTGGAGGCACGATCTTCCAGAAGTCCCTACAACTGATGGCATACGCGGATGACATTGACGTGGTTGAGAGAACAATGAGGCCTTCAATGAGGCGTTTTCTGACATTGAGACTTAAGCGGCAAAAAGGGGTCTATCGGAAAAACGAAGTATATGTTGTCATCCAGAAAGGACACACAACATGGACGTCTTGGACAGAGCGTCACAATGGGTAGCTATAACTACCTCGGCTTCGCAGTAAATAGTACCGATATCAACCGCAGAGTAACTCTTGCCAACCGCTGTTTCTATGGCCTCAAGAGGCAATTGGGTAGAAGAGCAATCTCTCGAAGGACCAAGCTGACGATATACAAGACCTTGATCATCCCAGTCCTGTTGTATGGGACTCAAGGCCGAATGAGGAAGTCATTGGTCTCTTCGAGAAGAAAGTTCTGCGTGCGATCTTTGGTCCTGTATGCGTTGATTGTTTTTGGAGGAGAAGATTCAACCACGAACTGTACGGGCTGTACAGCGAGATGAGTCTAGTCAGGCGTCTTCGGATGCAACGCCTAAGATGGCTAGGCCATGTAGAGCGTATGAACAACTCAGCTCCGGCCCGAAGAGTTTTTGGCTCCGAACCTTTGGCACAACGCAAATGAGGAAGCCCGCATTTATGGTGGCCCACCCAGATGGAGAAGAACTTCAACTAACTTGTCGTCCGGCACTGGAGGCAAGTAGCCAGAGACAGTGCTAGTTGGAGCGGCTTGTTCGGTTAGGCCAGGCCTCGGACTGTGTCGCCAAATAAAGAAGAATAAGAAGAAGACCACTAAAAAATACTTCAGTTCGTTGACTTTTGGTTGCTTAAGTGGGATCGAAATGAAACACGTACGTAAATCTCAGATGCTACTGGAATTTTGTTTTGGTATTCTGGCAAAAATCTAACAAAAGAACAGACAAGAATAGTTACCATGGTGTGGTGAATTCGTTTTCATGTAAAAAATTTGTTTCTTTCGCTCTCTTTTCATATTGTCCACTCAATCTGAGAGAAGATAAATATGGAGAAAAATAAATACGGAAGAATTTGATGAAACATGCTGCCACCAATGCGAAAGAAGAATTTCTTTTACGCAAGTTCCTTGAAATCTCTCTACGTTGCAGTTAAAAAAGTATTTATTACCACTGAATTATTACATTTGGCTCTATTTTCTCCTTTTTTTTTTTGCCTTGTGATGTGCTCAAGAGAACGTCACAATTTTGACTGTCCTTGTTGTAAGGTTTTGCTCAGAATCAGGGATGAAAAAGTCTATGCTTTTGTACACAAGTACACTTCCATCAAATTCAGTACATTTCGCTAGGCCATTATTGGGTTTCATAAATAAATCACGTATCAAGAAAAATATTTGTATAAATAAATCCTAAATCAAAAGTAGGTAGCAAAATTTTTAGCACTACTAAATTTAGAGGACTACCTGCTTTGGACGAAGTAAGAAAATAACAATTTTTGAATATAGATGCGTTTTTTGCAAGCGTATATACGCTTATATTTCAATTTGCATATAAAATACACTAACAACAAATCCTATAACCGCTTAAGTTAGCCGGGATATTTATCGGCGCTTGGGAAGTAAGTAAACAATGCCTCCAATCGTTATTTTCTGTGTGTTATCGGAAATTCATTCCTGAATTTATTCAATAATTCATTGGTTTGGTGTACATAATAATAATAATATAATATGGGTGGAGCGACAGTCCGAGGCGGGCCAGGGTCTAGCTTCTCAGCAACCACTCGTGTTGTGCGTGCAATTGTTCTTTCACGCGTGGAAGGGACCTATAGTTAAATGCCGAATCCGAACGGCGAAATTGAGAAGCTTTTTTCTATACAGCAATACTCTCTGAGCATTGTCAGTGACTCGAAAGAGGCGGGGCCGTGAATTATCAAAGGTGATAAATTCGGGCATCGAACCTGGCACCTTCTGCGTAGGAGTCGACGAACTTACTCACTACGCCACGGCGACCCACATTTTGGTGTACATGTTTACAATATTATGCGCCTAAAAGCATTTTTTCATGTATTTTTTAATATTTGTTGGGGTGGTTATTGTATTTAATAATTTTGAAATGATATTGCATCCAAAAGTATGCAATTTTTGGTCTACTCAGCTTGTCTGGGCTATTCATTCGACAAAAATTGTTTTTAAATTGATAATAATATTTTAATTTTGGCTACCATGGCTGTCATGACTCTGACTTGCAGAATCGATAGCAACTACAAATTCGGCATAGGGTGATATTGCCTCCACCAAACGATAGTATGAATAATTTTGTTTTACCAACTAAGGAAAACTTGCTGGTGTAGTGCCAGGACTATCATTTTTATTGCCAGGACTAATTTCGTCTTGGACGTTCAGGATGCGTTGCATGTAATGTCGATCTTTTGTAATTTTTTAGAAATTATTATATATTAGAAATCAAAAGTGCAATTAATGAACATTTTTGTGTTGGCTCAAATTTGCCTTGGCAACTAAAACAACTTTTAGAATAAAATTAAATTTATCTTTATATAAATTTTTTCTGAAATATTTTTCCTTTTAAGTTGAGTTTGACTAAGTTCACCTAATGGTGCAGAACTTTGTTTTACTTCGGATATTTTGTTCATTAGATGTAATTTTTGTTCATAGTAAGTTTTTGTTTCGTAGTTTCTAATCAGAAAAAAATTATTCAGTAAAATTTCCTTTTGGATTTGGATCCATATCAGAATTCGTCACTCACCATTCTTTTGTGAGGCTGTTGTGACTTATGGCACCAGTATACCAGAAAACGAGTGTATATTTATGTACATACGGTCATTACAAAGCGCATGGACAGCATAGCTGAGGTCAGAAAAATCCTTAACTCTGACAACGTAACACACGTTGTCCCCCTTTACGGTGGCAAAGACAATTGGTACCTTAGGCAAATTAGGGTGCACAATCTGAGATCCCTATCACTGGGTGCCTTACTGGTTAACTAACATTAAACTTTACCACTTGACATCATCCGTCGTACTGCGTCACCTAGTAAAAGACTCATGCGCATTCTTCATTTGAGAAGTCGAAAAGTTAATTAATCATAAAACGAGCGAATTCCGCAGCAGGCAAAAATTAAAAAATAATTTACAAATCGACCGATTATAACAGTTTTAACTGACTGAAGTATGACACTAACCACTTCAAAGTCCACAACGCTGACACATAATCTATGACCACAATCCGGAAAAATGTACATGTGACATCACTTTGACAGCTCTATGATGATCAGAAGTTCAGTATTTGGACCAGAAGTCTAAGAAAGATGGTCGGGAATGAGTCACAACAGAGTCAAGTGTAAATAATTTAGCACGGCTGATAAAATCAGTGAAGCCACACAGTCTGGCACCTCCTCAGATCACTCAAAGTAACGCATGTAAAGGAGCACCTTCCGCGGACTGATGTAATGTTTATTTTTAGAAATCGTATAATTTAAACTGACACATGAAAGAGTCACTTTTTTTTTCAAAACAACAAGGGGTACTTACGATAAGGAATGTAAAATTAATCCGTTTTTCATAAAACAAGTCACGAAATCTGCAAAAAAAAAAAAACAAATAGAATCCCAGTTAGACTTCACATTTTTGAAACACAAATAAAATTCAAAATTACAAATGAAATCTAACCAAATTCAAGAACACAACAAATTTCAACTTCAAAACACTGGTATCTCGTCAACAAATGTCACACACTGTCTGAGAGAAAGAATTTCAAAATTCTCCACATTCTCACAGAGCCAAAAAAAGGGGGTTGTTCGCCTTACCCTTGAAAGTCGTATCGTAATCAGCGATTACTAAGTTACTACTCAGAACGTTCGTTATCTACAAATTCACTTCGCCCCGCTCATTCTCACTCACGACCGACGAAAAATTAACTATTATTCCCCAGATTTCGTCACCGGCTTGTCGTTTCTTTCGATTGTATTTCAGCGACGATTTGTTGTTAATTATTTATTTTTTTCCGGAAAATTATTCAAGTTAGATTTCGACGTAAGCGAACGGATGTCAAGTTTATGCGAGCTGTGACAGCGTTGTGAATTCAATCAGCAAGACGCTGCAAAGTTGAAGTAGCTCAGGCGAGTGTATGCACGGAACTAGGGCGGCGGCTGCCGGCATTTGCCAAACAAGAATGAAAACACTTCTTGTGATGTATGACTTTTGTTGCGCTGTGCTGTGTTCGCGATAGCGGTGATTATGTCATCGCTTGATGTTTGTTGTAGTTGTGTGCAGACTGCTAGCTTCTGGATGGCTTTGCGCGTGAGCCAAAGAGGGACAGAGAGTGCGAGTGTGTGTTGTTTGATCGTGCTAATTTCATTTGATGGGGGGAAACCTTGGAAGACGATAAAAAGAAAACGAATTTCTTCAAATGGTGAAGGCACAGAATTACTCTTGACCTTAGATTCTGACTCACACGCACTTTCGAACATGATCCACAGAGAAAATTGATTCAGAGCTGGAATGTTTGATAGACTCTATGGACGCCCCCCGCGCATGCAGTTTGGGAGAAAGTGAGCTCATCTCTGATCAAATCGACTCCGGGCGACATGTGGTGCTAATTGATAGAACAAAAAAGACATAAAACAAGAAAAATTCCACAAGTTTAATTTCTCCCAAGCGGCCGATGTGGGGTGGGCTACGTGTTCAAAGAGTAAACACGGTGCCGCACCGAAGGGACGTGCCCGGCCGGAGGACCAGAAATTCCCAAAAATTTATCATCGGAATTGTGAAAGTACAGAATGTTTGTGCCTCGCTTACGCATTTCGAATGACCATTCGTGGTTAGTGACTTTGAACCAAGCCACCGACCACAAATTATTTGATATGAGTCTTCTCGCCGGCCACTGCTCCTTGAAAAAATACGATTCACTACGAGAACTCGTATACACTTACTCACTTCATTTGATTACACTGGGACTTGTAGCCTAAGAGAGAAGCTTACAGAGTTTTTCGAAAACAGTGGCTTAAGTGGATTTTCTTGAATTACTTGGATAGGGGGAGTGTTTGACATAAACTGACACAAGTGGAATACAAACGATTTCAGAGTCATTCCGCACCACCGTCCAGATTCCGGATTCGGCTTTTTAAACACTACAGGCAGAGAATGGACATCTGTATGTAGGGCAAGGCTGCAGCACGACCCCAGTAAATGCTAAGGTTGAAATACAGCCTCCTCTGGATATCCTCCTCGGCAACCGCCTAGAGGTTATTTAATGTAGTCAGGGGCCGCTCTGTCCAGGGATGCAGGGATTTTGAAGGACACACAATAGAAACACCAAACTGATACTAACTCCAAATGATAAGACAAGCAATGTACATCAGTTGGATGCGTACCCTAACACTCAGTTTTAAGCCCAGTCTTAATCTCAATTGTAAGAAGTAATTTCTGTTCGAATAAAGTCGGTTTAAATGGCTTGGTTTAAATCATCCCTTACTCTACACGGTGCAGAAGCATGGACAATAGGGTGGCCCTTAAATTCCAAGTTCGATATATTTTTACGCACATCTTCTTAAAACTTTGGTAAGACCTCAATATTGTCTAAAAAAAATATTAGCCCGTTCAATAAACGACAACCAGTCCCGATTTGCGATTTAAACTTCTCCATACAATTTACGCAGGTAACGCAATGTGATCTGTAACTATGTACGTGATTAATTTCATATTTCATACGAAATTTTTAAGATTATTTGAGTGCTATAGTTAGTTGCATAAAGATTTCGGTGGAATAACGGAGTGAAACAAATATTTTCTTTTTCCGACTATCTAGTCAACAATATTCCAGATATCAAGCGCTGACTGTCAGTGAAAGTACAAAAGCTGTGATTTGGAAGTGTATTATATTTTTGTAATTTGCAAATATTCCCACAAAGGCATCCAAACTGTGCGAACAAACTTGTTGATTTATATTAGAGCCCTTTATGAATGCATTCATTTACCTTCTCATACAGTGCACATTTATACATTGCACAAAATCAAATACAGTGGACTCTCCCTAAGTCAAACTCTTGGAAAGTCAAAACTTGCTCTGACTCAATTTTTCAATTTTCCATACAAAAAACTTCTATCTAAGTCAAACTGTCTTTAACTCGAACAAATTAAGGTATTCCGTGACAATTCGACTTAGGGGGAGTCCACTGTAGCGTAAATGAGTAGGTAACACATTCCAACAAATAAAAACTGTACAGAATTCGAACACTCACTTCCAGAATAATGTACTTGACCTAGACACAGTCCATTGGTATGGATTACTAGCCATAGACATTGAACTGAGGGCATCATGAATATGGGCATAAATTTTCTCCGAACCTACCAGGTTCCGCCATACATTTTCAGCGTCTGCAAACCTCATGGTTTCTGATAAACCTCATTGTAGCCCCCTTGAATTCATCCGTCCAGAAGAGGTTGTCAAACCGAACAAGCCTACAGAGTGAACTTCAGTTATTTTGGTGATCATTTTCTCATTCTATCTCTTTCTATCTGCTGGTGTTCTCACACTATTATTTCCTGTCAACAGACAGCTGTTCTGGTGGCCATTTAAAAATTGAGAGCGAGTGACATTTGTTTTGGCGGGCAACATTTTTGTTTGAAGTGGCTTTGAAATATGTGAAAACTCAAAACAATCATTTTCATTTCCATGACTGATTATGAAGAGAAAAGTAAGAAGTGAATATAGCCTCCCTGACGGCTGCGTACAAAAAAAAAGGTTTTTTCGATTTGCAGGCAAAAAGCAGGCAGACGATTGGACTTTCGCAGAAGACTGCATTTATGAAGACACCCTATTTCATATGTTTGTTAATGTTTTATAAGGCATAACTGGACAAAGGTTTTACAGAAGACGATTGCCGCGAATTGCTTGAACTATGCGTTGTATTTTTGGGAGCAGATACAGAAAAGAAATTAAAACTCAGGGCCCTGGAGCTACGCATCAAGCACGATGGTTGACGAGGGCAATCAATTCTTTCATAATATGTTTGTTCCAGTCAAATTCAGAACAATTGCGAAGGACAAAAATGACATGCAAGATGTTTGCTTATTTATCTTCACATTGTATGTTAAACCTTGGCTCGAATGCACAGAGGCGACTAAGGGTAATTTTGTTCACTAAAAGTTACACACAACTTTGGGATTTTTCTCTTCAACTTTTGCATTTGCTTTCATTCATTCAAATTTTACGATTTCAACTCTCAAACTCGAACTCATGAGATTATCAACTCCTCATTTTCCCAACTCACGGAAATAGCAGATGTTAAGGGAAGAAATCGGGGATTTTGCTCTCTCTCTCTCTTTTCTTTCATTGCCGTAGTTGCTTGCTCACGGGTGTCATGTATCGTTTTCGTCTCTCAAAGCTAAGAAAAATAATGGTGATTTAACTAATACAGAATTCATTGCCGTGAAACGAGAGAAGACACTGGACCTTTAAGACCTTTAATTTGAAATAGTGACGTATATAACAGACCCCGTGAATAACGGGTAGCTATACACTGACCAATCGTATTACAATTCTATGCGGATCAATTCAATAGGCAAATGTAGAATTTGTTATTGCAAGCATTACAATTGTACTTTTCTCCACAACATAGCATAGAAAACCAGAGATAATGGACATCCAACCATCCAACCATGTCTGGTGAAGGCGTTCGCTCTCAGTCTCCTGCTTTTAGCGCACACGAACATCACACACCGTAGATTCAAAGTTGAAAATGACATTGTACTACAAAAATATCCCAGGGGAAATTAAAAATTGAAAGTTGGACAACTTATGGATTTTAAATTTCAGACTGTGAGTTGAAATAGTGAACAAAATCAATTTTCAGCTCGCTGGTTAAATAACGAGTTGAGACAAACCTGGAAGTTGATCAACTCCCAAACGTCCCTAAGGCAAATGTGTGCTTCCTGAAGGCGTTAAAAGATTAAGAACAAGTTGAAGCAACAATTTCTAAAGGTTCTATAAGCAAATTTCGCCATCACTTATGATATTTATGTGAAGAGATTGACCCACTCCGCACGAGTGGGACAACGCTATAGAGGACGAGAAACCGATGGCGCACTCAAATGGAGAAGGACCTCAACCAACTTGGCATGAGAAATTGGAGTCAGCCGCAAAAGGATCATGTCAGCTGGATGGGCTTGTTGGCTGAGGTCCAAGTCCCCGTTAAAGAAAAATAAAAGACTTGAAGAAGATGAAGAAGTAGATGGGGTAGCTGTAAGAACTTCCCGCAGCTATGTTTCGTGCTTTAAGGTTCGACGAGTGGAAGCTTATTATCGTTTGCGACAAGAAGGGAGATTTTTTTGACCGTATTTTTATAAATAGGGATCATTTGGCAATAGGTAAGAGTGACAGTCACCTTGACCGTTGAGAGGTCCTTTGTGATGCCATTAAACCGATTAAGCGACTCACCAGTCCCTCGGTTACCAGAAGGCAAAGACTGTAAAAGACGAAATCAGAATGCGGCTCATAAAGGTTTAAAGTCATCCCATAGGACTTCTCACACACTGGAGGATTATAAGCGCTTTGTCTATTCTTTCAGTTCTTCCAGTTAAACCTTGTTTCTTCCTCCTCCTAGTACCTACAGCAGCTACCGAAGCCATTGTAAATGACTCGCCATTCTCGCCTTATAAGCGAATGACCACTATTTATGTATTGTGATGATTAATTTCCTATCCTAGATGACCTAATTTGCACATAAACCGTCAAGAATTCGAGTTAAAGTTACTGACTAATCACCACCCCCTCACTTGTATCGACTCACTCACTCACTCCCGTTTTAGTCGGTAAAATAAAAATTTCATTTCCTTGTTCCTGAGCGAATTACACAAATGGCAGTAAACAAAGCAATAAAATTAGTATCCGCCAGGCGCACGATATTTGTGTGTGTCCTTTCCTTTGTGACACAATTTCGTCAAGAACTTCGCCACTAAAAATCACATAAAGTGTCAACTCAATTCCCTGCACTTTATGACTTCTTGGCGCCTTTTTATTTCAACAACGACGCCACTTCTTTTTTTTTTTTCTCCTTCTCCTCTATCCTTTCCTTTTTTTGAACAAAAATACCTTTCACTCCACGCTGACGTCAGCAAAATTGAATGTCTACTACATTCATTCAATTAAACGAATCGATTCGATACATATTCCGCATCAAAAAATCTCCATTCGAGGCGCTGGATGAATCTCTCCGGAAGCCAATCGCGCCCACCTGTTTTATTGTGAGACGCAACAATGCACGGCTGTGTGTGCAAGTGTGCCACTCCCATATTTTCTCTCTCTTCAGTCGAATGCCTACGCAAGCATGGATAGAGAGACGGCTAGGTATGAATGTGTCATTGAACTCTGTTCACTCCGTGCAGTACGGTAATGCCGACAGTTTATAGGTCTTTACGGGGTGCACTACACACATACACCAAGGCTGTTCGTAAATTGAATTAAATATTCAAGAGCATTCTGTGGAGAATTGTAATAATTTAATTAGAACAAGACTTGTTGTCGAAATGATATCATGATCCACAAAAAACATATGCGGCCTTTCCCACACAACAACCACCAATCGAAAACAAACAAACAAACAGCGCGAGCGTTTCGTGAGATGTTCCAAGTGTGTGCCCATGCCCCTGTCACTGGGGCTCCATTCCCTTCTGGGCACACAACTAGGTTATTTTCAAAAAGAACCACCTGAAGTGTCAGAATAATCAAACCAAGTGACCAAACTCCTGTCCTCCTTAAACACAGACGTGTGCATTCATCACTGTTGTACCAAATTTGAAATTTCCGTTCAAAGTCAAATGAATGATGATGCCAGCCAACCAGCCAGTCCAGTCCCCGCCCCTCCATAACAGACGTGTGGTAGCACTCGGTGTACTCGTCCCGTGGTCGTCGCTGTACTCGCGTTCTATCGTCTCGACCGAATGGTTTTATTTTGTCTGCTTGTGTGTGTGGATTTGTATCTATTTCGAGTCGAAAATAGTTTCCATTCAAATTATGTCACACGCAGTATATAGATCAGATCGGACGCCAACGACGCGTCGCGCTGTTTGTGTATCGCTCGGCACACGATGACATCACCAGACGTTTGTTTGAGCAAACCCCATCAGAGATGTATACTGAGAGACCGCCAAGAACGTTGCTCCCACCATGGTCGTGGGTAAGACTCACATTTCAATTGTCACGATAATGGCGTACCACACAGTTGAAGGTCGTGCCGAGAATGCATTAAAAACTTGCATCGACTGAGAGCGTCAAGCAAACGCAGCAAAACTTGCATTGAAATTGTGTCCGAATCATTAAGGCTCGTTATCCGATGTGAATTATTCGTCTTTGTTTCTTTTCGTGGTGTATCCATGACCTGGCATATAGAAAAGATATCCCTGACCTGTTCCGCATAGCTGGACACGCCCTGTTTGAAGACTTGACTCTTTACCGAGTCTCAGGCGATTGGAACTAGTCCCTTAATCCCTTGTGGTTGTAAATTAGAGTCACATAAAATACCACCATTTTGTATTTCGTGTGCAACTCGATGTCTGACAAACAGCGCCACGATGGAAGATTAGTTGGGATTACGTCAGAATGTGCGTTCTCAATACAGGCCGATCTCTGAAGGTCTAGACTGGTGAAAACACATACTTTTACCAGCAAGATAGGAAAGAGGACGGATTCCCGTAAGACATTCGTTAAGTAGTGCGTGGTGGCAGTAAGCTGTCAATGGGGCCTTGAGACGGAAGCTAATAAATTGGGAAAAAAAATGCCTAAGCTCCACAATGCTCATATTTACCTTTGAGATAGTCAGCGGCACACCGACCTCAACTGTAGAATAACTCTAGTCAATCGATGTTTCTATGAGTTCAAGATGCAATTGATTAATAGAATAATCGCCTCTTGATGCGTCAAACTGACTTTATAAAGGGTTTTCCAATAGGGACTTGACAGCTTTGAATGTAATTTGTGAACGCACTCTTTCACTAATCATCAAACTGTCACTGTCAATTTCAAACTGTCAAATTCAGTAAGCTCAACATTTTTATCATGGTTAAGTACACGAACGAGCGACGTCTGCAAATTATAAAAATTTTCTACCGAAATTCGTAGTCGGGGACCGCAACTTTAAGAGCGTTAAATCCAATTTTCGACGAAGGCCATTTTTGTTCAATGGGTTCGTCAATAAGCAAAATATGCGTTATTGGTCGGGTGAAAGTCCACATGTGATGCATGAATCACCACTTCATCCACAAGAAACAACTGTTTGGTGTGGCTTGCATGCCGGCGGTGTTATTGGGCCACATTTTTTCGTCGACGATAATGATCGTCACGTTACTGTGAATTGTCGTCAGTGTTGTCGCGCCATGGTTACCGATTACTTTTGGCCCGAATTCGAAGATATGGACTTAACGCGACACGTGGATTCAACAGGATGGTGCCACAAGCCACACAGCACACGTTACAAACGATTTATTGAAGAGTAAGTATGGTGAGCGTGCTATCTCAAGAAATGGGCCAGTCAATTGGCCGCCTCGTACGAATTAACGCCGCTTGACTATTTTCTCTGGGACTACGTTAATTCATTGGTTTATGCCAACAGGCCGACGACGTTAACCGAACTCAGAGCCAACATTGAACGCGAAATAGCCGCCAAATTGACCACTGCAAACGTGCCCGCGGTGGCCATATGAACAAAGTCGAGTTCCATTCATAAATGCTTTGATTGTACATCAAATGGCTTGAATTTTATTTAAAAAGAAAAGTTGTCAAATCCTTATTGGAAAACACTTTACAAGACGTGAGTTTATCAACAGGGTATAAAATTCGGACAGAAACCTGCCGGAACGAAAATGGAGAACTTATAGTAGAGTCGCAGTCGATACTGAGAATCTGCAAAGATCACTTCTGCAGAATGTTAAACGACGATGAGGACCCAAATACCGCTGTCAGCCAGAATTGTTCCATTCAATATGGACGATGATCCCGATGAAATCACCTCCACTTAGACGAGGTCAAGATATCAATATCAAGACTGGAGTCTAACAAATCTGCCGATGCGGACGGTTTTTTAAATTTTATTTTTCATTTTAAGTATTTTTTTTTTCTAAAATTGCCACTACCTCCTAAACGGGGGGATATGGATCAAGCTCTTCCATAGTAAAAAAAATGTTTGTTTTTCACCCCTGTGAAATCCTTAAGGCAGCTGGAGATGATCTGGTTGGGCGCATGCACCAGCTCATCTGTAAGATTTGGTCGGAGGAAAGCATGCCCGACGAGTGAAATCACAGTATAGTTTGCCCGATCCACAAGAAAGGTGACTCCTTGGACTGAGCCAACTATAGAGGGATAAGTCTCCTGAACATCGCAGACAAGATGTTCTCTGTCGTTTTGTGTACTCGCCTGAAGCCGTTTATACAAAATCTGGTCCATATCAGTCTGGCTCCAGGCCAAGGAAGTCCACCATCGACCAAATCATCACAGTACGAAAGATCCTGGAAAAAAATACAAGAAATGCAGATCGAAACCCACCACCTATTCGTCGATTTCAAGGCCGCATATAAAAGCGTGCATAGAGACGAGTAATACAAACCCATGTCTACATTTTACATCCCTACCAAACTCGTCAGATTGAGCAGGATGACGAGGGAAGACGCTCGCTGCTCCATCAGGGTTTCTCCGAGACCTTCAATGTCAAAAAACGGCCTTAGACACTTCAAATCCGACCTGGAGAAGATCGTGCAAGACTCACACGCCAACACTAGAAGCACGATCTTCCAGAAGTCCGTGCAACGGATGAGATTGATGTGATTGGCAGAACAATGAGGCCTTCAATGAGGCGTTTGCTGGCATTGAGACGGAAGCGGCTAAAATGAGTCTAGAGGTGAACAAAGGCAAAACCAAGCATATGCAGTCATCAAGAAAGGAAATACAACATCGACGTCTTGGACAGAGCGTCAAAATGGGCAGCTATTACTTCGAGGTAGGACGAACAACAAAATACCGCGATTAAACGCAGGGTACCTCTTGCCAACCGCTGTTTCTATAGGCTCAAGAGGCAATTGAGTAGTAGAGCCATTTCTCGAAGGACCAAGCTGATTTTATACAAGACCTTGATCATCCCAGTCCTGCTGTACGGTGCGGAGGCATGGACAATCTCAAGGGCGGATGAGGAAGTCATTGGTCTCTTCGAGAGAAAATTTCTGCTTTAAAATCGTTGGTCCTGTTTGCGTTGATTGTTTTTGGAGGAGAAGATTCCACCACGAAGTATACGGACTGTACAGCGAAATGAGCCTAGTCTGTGGATCCAACGCCTAGGATGGCCAGACCATGTAGAGCATCTGGCCAACGCAGCTCCGGCCCGAAAAGCCCTCTCCTCCAAACCCGTGGCACAACGCAAATGAGGAAGCCCGCGTTTAAGGTGGCGCGCCCAAGTGGAAAAGGACCTCAACCAACTTGGCGAGCTACACTGGAGGCAACTAGCCAGAGACCGTGCTAGTTGGAGGGACTTGTTGGCTGAGGACCCGGTCCACCTTGTCAACAATCCGTCGGACCTTCCTCCTGGGCATCGATAGAAGATTCAATGACACATCTTTTCACGCAAACATTTTGCCGTTTTCTGTACTGATATACAGTTTGGCAATACGCGACCCGGAACCGACAATAGAATAATCCAGTGCACTCATAAGAGAGAGACAGCAAATGCATGGGTTGCAGTGAAATTCACCACGACGGATGGAATTGAGCAACTTTTAACTTCCTGTGCGTTTGACAGATGTTTCCATGGAAATTCATTCGGGTGATCCGTATGTGATTGTTAGATATTTTTTGTTTTATTTAAAATTGTATTTGAAATTTCCTAATAATGAAACTAGATCCTAATAAGAAGGAACTTTAAAATTTCGAATTTCTTAGATTTATGCAAGAGTGGATTGCGCACGCAACGTACTCATTTGGCACCACTTTCCAATCTGGCAAGTATGATTTTGGATGGATTTGGATTCCAAACGCAACGCAACGGATTTTATGGGTATGGGCCCTTGGAAGTATCGGTATTACGAACCTATACTGGCTCGAGGTTAAATAGGTTCCACATGAGGTTAACCGCCAGATGTCGTTTTATGACGTATGTAGAACTACTTTGACGACGATCATAATACCGAGACTTTCGTAATCGGGGTGAATGGTTTAAAATAACACCACTTGTGACATGACCACCAAATCAAACTACGTTTTCTAGCAAGCTAAACTAGCAACCCAGTACTCGTAAATGGGGACTATAGGCAGGGTACTGGATATTGCGTGCATGTGTGATAGGCTAGCGTACATACCTCATTCGCTCATAGTAACATACTCCTCCACCTTCCTCCATTGGATACATTGAGAAGATAACAGTGCGGTGGGAAAGATCAGATAAAATCAGGACTAATCAAGATCAGGAAATCGAGGACTATAGGCGATAGCTGACTTCTAACTCTCTTGTCATTAAAACTTTTTGATATCTTTTGACGTTATTACACTTTCAGGGACTATAGAGAATAATCTGGGCTTAGAACATGTCCCATCGACTAAAATGGCGATCCTAACTATTGCAAGAACTACAGAAGTTAGGATATACAGAAGTATATCCCTGCTCAGCGGCAACTAGAGGATCCTGTCCAACGTACTCTCTGAACGTCTAAGAATATATGGGTAGATACTTCCTTAATAGTCTTGAGGATCTAGCAACTACCAACATAAAGGACATCCTCAAGTTAATTCAAACCACCAACTGGTTCTACGTATAATTACACACACAAAAAAAGGCAAGTGAGAAAGAGAGTAGTAGGTCAACGAAGTGGCGGGAAAAGCCGAATGGTGACAACACAACAGACCTTAAAGGCCACTCACATCTACCTTCCTAAGGACTTCTATTAGCATGGCCACTTCCTTGCGAATAAAACTGTTCAATGGTGATGACCTGTTTTTGTTAAGCGTTGGCTATGGAGCCTTTGCTGTTATTAAAATGCCCATATCAAGCCATCGCGTTCTTGCCACTGTCCGGAGCTTAGTTTTTTCCTAAAGGAGATGTGAGAGGAACGGCGTGAATACACATTAAGACATTACCAGAGATTCTCCCAGCTCAGATCCCTTCCTCGCTAGACCGTCCGCCTCTTCTTTCCTTGGATGGCAGTGTGCCCTGGGTCACCGGGTTCCTCAGGGATTTCTCACTGACGATTTGTCTGCATATTCTGACCAGTTTCGACTTCAAGATGTCCGATGCTGTGATCTTTATTGAAGCTCGGCCATCAGGATATAGGCATAAATGTGCTACAATCACCCACTAGAGGTCAACCCAAACTTATCTAATCTACGTCTTCCGTCTCGATTGTGACAATGCGAAGCCTCTCATCTCATCTACTTGCAAACAACGACAATATGTGTACAACATAAAAAATCAACACAAAAATAAATGTACAAGAGTATTCTCCACCAGTCACCACACAAATTCGTCGTTGTCGCTCTTCAAAAACCGAAGAAATGGCATCCATCACAATAAAATATTCTCTGAATGATGTCACCACCGGCGTGCGGAAGTTTACTTCCCACCCCGTTGCCACTAGGTCGGGTCATTCCTCGAGGCAATTTTCCACTTGCCGACAACAGACCAGAACCGGAGAAAGTATCGTAAAGCAAAGCAAACACCATTCAACTGCAAGCTTTTGTGTAGAATGTATGAATGACATAATTTCAAATGACTCACAGCGTAACCGCCACTTTGAGAGTGACTTCAGCTAAAACGTACGTTCAAGATCGATTTATGACGCCATCCCGTCATTATGCGCACGACTGAAAGCCGCTTCAATGAACTTGAGTTGCAAAAAATAAACTCTGATTCAGAGACATGCACTTGTTGTGCGCTGTTTTTTTGAATCTCGTCTGAACTTGAACTGAATTGAATTTGGCTGACGCGACGCAACGCGATGCCTTTTCAAAGTGTACCCGAACCCATTTTCGAACATCGCTCCCACTTGTAAAAGTGCTTTCGAACTTAATTGCCTCATTTTTAAAGCACGCGGTTTTCCGCCAAACAAGTAATGGACTGGACAGTTTCTTTTTCGTTTCTTCTCATTTTTGTTGTTCCGTGTGCCTGACCGGCTCATTTGTATGGATGTATGCTTGAGTATCTGGTTCTGATTTAATTGACGGAGCTATTCCAGTATCAATGACGTAATTCGGCTGAGTTTCTGTAGATAACTGATGGCGTCGTTCGATAAGCAAAACAAAACTACACAAAAAAAAGCCATACGAAATCGGCATCATGTCGTTTTAACTGAGGAAAACTTGTTTGTGAAGGTAGATGTACTCCGGCGAGCGAGAATGACAGGAAAAGTGGTACACAGTCAATGTTGCATTATGATGTCAAGGATGTCAAGATAAAACAAAATTAAATTGCATTTTATTTCTGGACATGTCTGATGAGGCGTTACATGCGATTGGGATGTTCTGTCAGAGTTTTGCCTTCTGTTTGTGTGTATGGTCGAAACTTTTATGGTGGCAGTGACGATCGAGCGCCAACGCCCATTCGAGTTGTTGTCAAACTAGTGGTGACATTGAAATTAGTTATAAAAGTCGGTCTAACATATACTCTTGTGTACGCTTTCGGAATTGTCGCGTTGACCTAAGGAGAGCAGAGTGATGTTGATCTTTTAATGGCGTCATCGTTCAGAATTTTCGGTTTTATTAATCGTAAAGAGAGACGCGTGTCGATTGTTGCTTAAACTAAAGCAACTCAGTTTTCCATCACCTTCCGACGTTTCTGGACGTTTCTCAGGATTTGGCGTTGGTTTCATCTTTCCTCGATTAGAGGGATTTGTGGATCGATTTGTATATCCAGCTAGATTCAGCTTTCCTATTTTTGGTTGAATAAATAGCTTCTTTATTTATATATAAATACGTGCTGCCTATTTTTGTCGTACGCTTATACACCGATCTACTCAATCGAATGGCATGATAATTACACCGCTTCACGTAGAATGTGTTGATGGGGCAGAAGCTTGCTAAACACTTGCACAAAATTAGGTAATTTTACAATATATTGACAGTCTTACGTAATCCCTGAAAATGTTCTGTTTGCGTTACCCCTGATGATGGAGCCTGGACTAACTCCAGCCTGGAGAGTCTGAGTCTTCTTATTGACACCCACTTCCCAGTCTGCAGTGAAGGGGAGGAATACACCCCTCCCCTTCCGACGAGACAAACCAGTCATCCCCACCCCCAGCTCAGCTCCCTGAAGGTGACCAAAAACACAGTCCTGTGGGTCATCGACTCCTTTAAGTCCTACCAGATGATAGGACCTAATGGCATTTATCCGGCAGAACTGCAAAAAGTTGCAGACCTAATCTCGACCTGGCTGGTCAAAATCTTTCAAGAATGTTTAGATCTAGGCCACGTACCCGCAACTTGGAGAACGACCACTGTCGTCTTCATACCCAAGACTGCAAAATGCTCACATGTCAACCCAAAGGATTTTAGGCCTAATTAGCCTATCCTCCTTTCTTCTAAACACCTTGGATAAAATTTATCGATGTATTCATCCGACACTTAGTCACAGACAAACTTTCGATCTCTCAGCATGCCTTCAATAACATAGAACCCCACGCAATAACCTCAGCACTCAACAGACTCGGGATCGAAAAGCCTATAGTGACTTTGATTCAGCGGCTTCTCAATATCAGAGTGATAAGCTCGAAGCTTGGTGATACCACGATCCGCAAATCTGTGATCAGAGGCACACCGCAGGATGGTGTACTCTCCCCTCTACTGTGGAACATATTGGTCAACGAACTGCTTGTGATACTTGGGGGACTGGACTGTATTGCCATCGCAGTATCTGGAAAATATAATGGGTAGTCGAAAAAGTATTTTCGTATTTCACAGACAATTCATGCGGTACCCAAACATCGAGCTTCTTTTTGTAGCCAGCCCTTCTTAAATGGTTCAAAACCGTTTGATGATGCATGTTAAGTTCCTTAGCGATGTCATGGCTGCTTATGTGACGGTCCTGGTCAAAATGTTTGCCATAATTTCATCGACTTTTTTAACGATAGGTCGACCAGAGCGAGGTGCATCTTCATATGGTACCCAAACATGGAGCTTCTTTTTGTAGGCAGCCTTTTTTAAATGGTTCAAAACCGTTTGATGATGAATTTTTAGTTCATTGGCGATGTCATAGCTGCTTATGTGACGGTCCTGGTCAAAATGTTTGCCATAATTTCATCGACTTTTTTAACGATAGGTCGACCAGAGCCAGGTGCATCTTTCACATCGAAATTTCCAGAACGGAAGCGAGTGAACCATTGTTGTTCACGAACTGATACAGCAACTTGCGTGGCATTCTTCCCTTTTTACAAAAATTTCAAAATATAGCGAATTTCTTCATTATTTTCACTCATTTTTTAACACCTGTATTTTTTTCAACTTCTCCGAATTTAATTTTTTTTTTGATTAAATTAAGCTTAAAATGTCACCTTTCCAACACCGGATGGTATGGCACAATGTTATTGGTAGCACTGGAAATATACGACTCCAACAACATCTATTAGTAAAATACGAAAAGACTTTTTCGACTACCCATTATATCCACGATCAGGGATATTATGCAATCTGCTGTATCCAAGCTAGTGAAATGCACTAGCGAAAGCTAGTATAGGAATTATAAAATCTTTAAGTTTCACCCTCCCACACTATGCGGGACCTCCGTAGTGCTAAGTGACAGCGCTAGATTCTTAGGTCTTATACTCGACTCGAAGTTTAGCTGGAAGCTAAATATCCAGGAACGTGTCAAGAAGGCCTCCACGGCTCTTTACGGCTGCAAAAGGGCCATTGGGTGCAAATGTTGACTGTAGTCCCGAATGGTTCACACACTATTTACATCAGTAGTCAGACCCATACTGCTGTATGGCGTCAAAATTTGGTGGACCGCACTCGATAAGAAAATCAACATCACCCCACTCTATAGAGTGCAGAGGATGGCTTGCGTATGCATTAGCGGAGCGCTAAAGACTTCCTCCTCCGAAGCACTAAACATACTCCTCAACCTGCCACCGACAGAACTAATTGGCAGAGCAGTTGAAAACAACTGCAGTCTAGACATTCAACGATAGTGACCTCACTACACCTATACTCCTCTTCGAGAAAAATGTCCCAACCAGATCTTACTGAGAATCTGAACACCAGACGCTGGAAGGTCCACTGCGAATCTGCACAAATGGATAGTCTTGGATCTTTAAACTCCAAGACATCCCTTAGCCGCCTATCTCTTTATGAGATGACCAAGTGTTTTAACATCCAACTTATGTGGATGCCGGGACACTGTGACATTCCAGAGAATTGCGAAGCGGACGCTAAAAAGGGCACAGAATCTGTACTCTTCCCGGGTGGAGACCCACCCTCCACGCCTATCGCTACTATAAAACATCTGCTAAAGCTGGAAACGCTTGCTTAAACAAACCGCGGATGGATATCAGGCACAGGATGCCTCATTACCAAACATCTCTGGCCTATGATCGATCCCAAACGATTGCTTAACTTAATCAGATTAAGCAGGCCAAACCTCAGATCTCTTATTGACGTTCTAACAGGGCATTGTGCCTCTAGACTAGGCCGTCCTTACAATGATATCTGTTGGAGCCGCATGAACGAGGATGAGGAAGAAACCATTGAACACTTGCCATGCAGCTGCAGTGCTCTCTCATCCCGTAGGTTCAGACTTCTGGGGCCCATTTCTTTGTTAATCTGGCTGAACGGGGGAGCATCAGAATCAGCTTTCTTCTTCGTTTTATTAAAAGCACTAATTGGCTTGGAGAATAGGTACCCTTGATCCGCGTGGTAACACAATGGCCCAAGTGTATCCTTCTGCGCTGGAGTCAATCACCTCAACCTACCCCTGATGAAGCGGTTCTAGCTTCTACAGCAACCCCTCGTGTTGGGCAGAAGCACGCTCTTCAACGAGTGCAAGGGACCTACAGTTTTTATGTCGACTCCGAACGGCCAGGTTCGAGAAGCTTTTTCTAGACAGGAATACTCTTTGAGCATTGTCAGTGTCTCCAAAGGGGGTGGGCGGTGAAAAATTATGTCGGTCGTGCCGAGTCTCAAACCCTGGCAGCGACCCCACAGATTTTAGCTATTGAAATTTCATTTAACAAGTTAAGATGGACTTACAGGCGTGCACAAGACGACTGGATGGCGCAGTTGATGGAGTACCTGGCCCTGGTTAGCCGGGTCCTCCATTCGAATCCCAGTGAAAGCAAAGTTAATACGGTTTTACCTGGTTTTCAAATCTGGTCCAGTCACCATTTGCCGTTGCGATCAAGTTAACGGCACTATCACTGGAATAGTTAATCAGTAGCAGCAGTCTGACTGTGGATATAACAATGGACCAACATGGTCTAAGTGTTCTGGTGAATTCACTAACAGCCCGTCTACCTTACCTAACCTGCAGGCATGCACGATCCGAAAAGTAGATTGACGAGCAACACCTGCACCTTATTCAAATTTTCTACCGAAATTCGGAGTCGTCCAGTCCACAAGATGTCCACAAGATATAATTCCATAAAATTCAATTATGGACTTATGACTTGTGGACTTATGTCCCTACACCGTTGACCGCAACTTTAAGAGCGTTAATCATCTGCAGTGACGAAGCTCATTTTTGGCTCAATGGGTTCGTCAATAAGCAAAATATGCGTTATTGGTCGGGTGGAAATCTACATGTGCGTCATGAATCACCACGTCATCCACAAAAAATAACTGGTGTGGTTTGCATGCCGGCGGTGTTATTGGGCCACATTTTTTCGTCGACGATAACAATCGTCACGTTACTGTGAATGGTCGTCAGTGTTGTCGGGCCATGGTTACCGATTACTTTTGGCCCGAATTGGAAGATATGGACTTAACGCGACACGTGGATTCAACAGGATGGTGCCACAAGCCACACAGCACGATTTATTGAAGAGTAAGTATGGTGAGCGTGCTATCTCAAGAAATGGGCCAGTCAATTGGCCGCCTCGTACGAATTAACGCCGCTTGACTATTTTCTCTGGGACTACGTTAATTCATTGGTTTATGCCAACAGGCCGACGACGTTAACCGAACTCAGAGCCAACATTGAACGCGAAATAGCCGCCGTTTCGGCCGAGACTTAGAAAATTGGATCCAACAAATTGACCACTGCAAACGTGCCCGCGGTGGCCATATGATCAAAGTCGAGTTGCATTCATAAATGCTTTGATTGTACATCAAATGGCTTGAATTTTATTTAAAAAGAAAAGTTGTCAAGTCCTTATTGGAAAACCCATTATTTGTATTTTTTCGGAATAAGAATTTTAATATTACGACTCAGAAACCGTGGGACAAAAGAACAGAAGACGCCCGCGTTTAAGGTGGCGCACCCAGGTGGAGAAGGACCTCAACCAACTTGGCGTGCGACACTGGAGACAGCTAGCCAGAGACCGTGCTAGCTGGAGAGGCTTGTTGGTTGAGGCCCAGGTCAACCCCGGACTGTAGCGCCAAATAAAGAAGAAGAAGAATTTAAAGGGCTTTTTATCACCTCACTTGAATTCAAAAATGGACATTTTGAAGTGAGGTGATACAGACAAAAAAGAAACAAAAAATGAGGAGGTCAGAAATGTATGTGCGACGACTAACATCGAGCAGAGAATATAGTAAGTTTACAAAATAGAAATAAGGCCAATAACTGCATGGAATCATCCACCATCATGAGCGGGACCAGATGAACATCATCAGATCAGATCCAGGATACTGTTCACAGTCACATAAGCGGAAGAGTGACTAGAAAACATATCTAAATCATGGCATCGATAATAGAGGTTCAGGCCAAGTTTTGTGCTAATGTATGATGTTGTCTCGATAGAGCCGTTAGCACTTACATCCAGCGACAAAAACCATTGCACTTTTTTATTATGTCAAGAACGACTGTAAACTCACTCTCGATACACAAACAAACATTTTGGATCATAGGTCTATTAATATGCAACCGGATACGTTGTTATCGCAAAAGTGTGAATAATAAAGTTTCCTCAATTCCTGGTGGTTCTTTCGTTCGAATGCATTAGAATTTAATCCCGCTCTAGTCTGAAATGAGTCACACTTACTGAGCAGATAAGACCCACGAACCTTCAAGTTCGAGCGATATGAAACCCCGACGAATGACTTGTGTCGCACTTGTCGATTGAAACCAAATCCTTTCAGAATTTTTTTTGAAAAGGAATTAGTTTTACCAGGCGAATGGTTTTATCAAACAACCACACCGGCCTGAGCATCATCGGCAACATCGACGAGAGTTTCACACGTAACACAGACATTCGAAATTGTCTATGAATGTTTATTCTCAGCAGAATTCCAAAATCATCCTCAGCCCAGTCATTCAGTTTGGGTGTGTCCTCCCCATAAACCGCCACATTCCCGCGATCACTCATCACACACACTTTCAAATGAATTCCAAATCAAATCGACCTTAAAAACCCCCACCACATAAATCATTCGCAACATTACAGATAGTCCGATTCTAGTTCAAGCCCCCCGCTTACCCGCTCATTGTTAACCCCAATTCACCTTGTCGACCCGGCTTCGATGACGGTCAATTGCAAAAGCGACCAGTTAAGCATGCCGCACCGCAATCTGCGAGCACACACACCCAACAGTTCTCATGTAAATTACGCGCGATGAGGCAACACAACTGTTGCGCTTGCCTCACCAGTCACCGCTCTCTCAGACAGAGATACCCTTTCCCGTGGGGCTTCTCAGTGCAGACAAGAATCGACATTCAATCCACATGAATACCGCTACCGATTGTCGCTGTCACATTTACCGCAAATAGACCATGATTGCATTGTGCAAAGCCCAACAGTCGGAGAGAGACGCCAGACCACAGGGAGTACAAGATAAACGTATAATCAAAACATTCTAGCAGCGTGATTCAGTCTTTGGTGAACGCTTTGGACCTCGATGTAATGGACAAGCCTCTGGCTACATAGCGCCCCCTATTCCAGGCGAGTGTTTATAAATATTTATCAGATTCACGAACGCACTCCTGACGGCTCTGCTGTATGCGACCCAGATTCAGGCGACTGCAGCAGGATGGTCCGCCGGTAGCATTTGCAACCTGACAGATAAAAAATCTAATGAAATGTGAGGATGACTTCATTTCCGAGAAGCTTGCTGTCCGACATGACGCCGCAGTCAATTAAATCCGATAAAAATAAATAATTTATGATTTTGCCATTTCTTTCACAGACTTGGCAGCAGTGTGAATGGAAATTGATTTTGCAATACTCGTCAGTGGATGATGGAGGCGAAGAATACTTTATTCGTCAACAGGTTGACACGGTGCAGAAGGGAAATCGATATCAATCAATGACAGAACGCAACAGAAAAGCGCCCTTCGCCGGACGGGACTGAGGCGGACAGATCGAATCGATTGGGGGGAAGTTTTGCATCACATTCATCTGAACGTGCACAGGGTGGTTGACGGCTTGATGGCAATCATACGTATTGAATCAAGAGCTGTCTATTGAAAGGTTTGAAGGAAATTGTGTTTCAATCAAAGTCGCTCAAGCTGAGAGCATACTCCTCCCAGAATAGATTTTTCTAAAGTGTGGTCATATTCTGGCATTTAGGGTTTGAGGAAACAAACAGCACCCGGTGAAGGGTCTAAATGGCACCTGATATCCGATGAAGATGAGCTCACTAGATGGAGAGAGCATTTCGTTCCTGCTTTAAACCCCTTCGACAATGGCGGAATGATCTCGGAATCTAACGAGTATACGCCTTCGCAACAAATTCCCGATTTCGCACCGGACTTCCCAGCAGAAGTGAAATAAGAGCAGCCATCCGTCAAGAAAAACAAGGTGGTGCGCATTGATGGTATCCATGCAGAATTATTTCAAGCTACGCCAAATATATCAGCAGATTTACTGCATCCGCTGCTGTACAAAGCTTGAGATTGATTGGAGTGGAAAAGGAGGATGATCATTAAGCTTTCGAGAAGGGGCAACTGAAAAGGTATGTACAGTGCGACCTCAATAAAAGCAACCCTCAATACGTGCAACTCCTCGATAAAAGCAACAACTTAAGTCTTAACATTGTTGACTCAATAATTGCAACTCCTCGAAAAAGAAGTGACTCGATAAAAGCAACTATTGGTTCATAAACTCTTTTCTCATTCGTTCGCTATTTGTATATTTGCCTTCTTGTTTATTTTTGCTACATCTGGGCAGTTATTTTACAGCTATTCGTTGTACTTGTTAGACGATGTTTGCGTTTTGTATGACAGGCGTAGTTTTTCGTGCCTTTTACTCTGTAGTCGTAAGTGTCGTTAGTCGGATTACTGTGTACTATTAGCTATGGCTATTGTAAAAAGTGTTCCTAAAAAAGTGAAATTCTAGATCAAATTAATAAGGGTGTATGTTAATAAATCGCTTTCTGAGAAATATAAAGTAAACAAGTCTACCATAAGTAGAATTAAGAGGAGACAAGGAGCGCTAGCAAAATGTGTTGTAAATTCAGAATGTGGACCGGGAAAACGAGTAACTTTAAGAGCGTGTGAGTTTCCACGTATGGAGAAAGCCTTGTATAAATTGTTTTTGGAAAATCGACATCGAAACATGCCAATTTCCATAGAAGTTTTACAAGCACAGGCATGTAAACTTCACGACAGAATCAAGGAAAAACCAGGATCCTTTAATGCATGCAATGGTTGATTTTCAAATTTTAAAAAAGGCATGGAATCCGCAACCTTAAAATTTGTGGATAAAAGCTGTCAAATAAGCCGAAACTCGTTGAACCGTTTTTGGTTAAGTTCAAAAATACAATTAAAGAGCTCAAATTTACAACGCAGACGAGTCCGGCTTATTTTTTAAGCTTATGCCAAATAAAACCCTTGTAAACTTTAAAGAAGCAACCGCTCCAGGTCGGAAGACAAGCAAAGAGAGAATAACGTTTCTTGCTTGCACGAACGCATCTGGGATTCACAAAATAAAATTATTCGTCATCGGGAAAGCTCTAAATCGTAGAGCATTTAAAAATTTTGAAAATAAACCCGTCATTTATAAGGGCAATAAAAATGCGTGGATGACATTCTCGTTGTTTGAAGAATGGTTTCACTCAACGTTTGTACCAGAGGTAACATGTTTAATAAAGTTGATCAACTTTTATAACCATTTTTTTTTTATTTACATATTTGTTTCTTCATATAGGTAAGACAGTTTCTTGGGTCTAGCTCTGTTACTGTTGGACAACGCAACTTGTCATCCAAAGGACGGCGAGCTGAAAAACCAGCAAATTGCACCGCTATTCTCCAACCAATGGATCAAAATGTGATCAACTTGACTAAACTGAATTACAAAAAGAGTCTATTGGCACAATTGGTCGCTAGTCAAGGGTCAGATTTGGAGACTAAAATAAAACCATTTAATTTGAGACACGCCGTATGTCTCTTGGCTAATGCATGGGATAAGGTGCAGTCTACGGCAATACAAAAGTGCTGGAACTCTTTGATAAACTCAAGCAATGATTATAATGAAGATGATTTGTTACCTTTGAGTGTCATAAGGGACCAAATCCTAAAAGACCACGAAATAATATCATCGATAAATGATTTGCTTCAAGAGCTAAACCCTATTGACTGTTCCGAGGACATAAATGATTGAAAGTGATGACGAAAACGCAGTTAAAGAATCCCCACTGCCAACAATCAGAGCAGGGGCTGCAATCCAAGCACTAAACATTTGCCTTCAATGGGCTGAAGAAAATGATGTTTCACTGAATAATATTATAGCCCTATATAAAACTTACGAGAGTCAGCTGTGGAAAAGAATTCAGGGTCTAAAAGGACACAATCAAAAATTTCTCAATTTTTTAAATACAAGTAAAATGTTTATTTTTTTATTTTTAATATGAGTTAAAAAATTAGTTTTGGTCTGTTTACCAGTGCAAGACAAGTTTTTTTATTATTTTGGAGGAGTTTAACTTTTTGTCTCATTTTCGGCACCTTCCATTTTTTGACTCGATTATTGCAACAAACTCAGTAAAAACAACTGTCCAAAATTCTATTAGTTGCTTTTATTGAGGTCGCACTGTATATATGAATGTTCTTCCAGCAGTAGCGAAAATAGATCTGAAACGAATCAAACAACTTTCGCCGCCGAAGAGACAGATTTTGCCCCTGGATAAGTTGTTAGAGGAGTTTGAGCTCTAGTGGAGTCCGTCAAGGATACATACTGTTCCCAGTATTGTTTCTGATTATTATCAGTGATGTACTACGTGCAGCATTGGCATATTACCTTAAACACCTTTACTACGCAGACAATGTTTGTCTACATCGGTCTAGTTACTTCCACATCGAATAATGGACCTTCATTAGTTGGTACACAATTTAGAAACTGAAGCAAAAACCCAAGTCCGGACAGTAAACGTGTCGCAGACCAGTTGAAAAGGAATGGATTTCTCTTTAGGAATGAGCTGGAGAGAGGTCACACTAAAGGACATAAGTACGTATGTAAGTGGTGAAGTGGACTGGGTGAGGAAGAAAAATAAGTTGAACAAATGACTTGCTACTTCTTCTAATTCGTTTCTGATTGCGAAAAGCACCATGGAAGGAATCTTGTTTTTTAAATCTGCTCTACCGTTGTAACTAACTCGCGGTAGGTTTCTCACATAAGAATAGCCAAGCGAGACGAGGACCAACTTCAGAAGAAGCGAGATTCTAAATACAGTCGAACTTCGATAACTCGAATGAAATTGGATGGTAATAGCGCCAAGACTGAATTTACATGTAATTTGACTTCGATAACTCGAGCTTGGATAACTCGAATGTCTTGCCAACTCGAACAGATTATTGGGCGGGAAAAAAATAAATCCTTTTGATTTTCAAAACTGAACGCCCAAACGAAAGAAATGAGGGCAAAATTCATCTGCAGATGGAATTTGAAGCTTGAACAAATACCAAAAATATTCATTTGATCATTTTCTGGAGTTGGATGGCGAGAACTTACGAGTTTCCCACAGATGAGGATATTTTCGAGATATTTTGATGTGAAACCAATCTCAGCTCGACAATAACGATGACAGCTGCAGTGATATAATAGGGAAAGACTTTCCCATAATTGAGGATTTTTTGATTCGACCACCTTCAAACAAGTCGATTGAATCAACCCATGTTGCGTTTATATTAAAAAACTCATGTAACAACAAATGATTCTGTATAGCTAAAATGGTTTAAATTCCATTGAAGATTGTTTTAAGAAAAATCCGCTCTTCAGTCATGTGTAACAGACTATTTTAAATTATAATTATGCAGCTCTACGTTTTTTGTATTATATCGCAGATAAATATATATTTGTATCAATTTTGTATTTTAATTGATAACTCGAATTTGTTTTGTGGCAAGTGGTGGTTCGAGTTATCGAAGTTCGACTGTATCTGTTTATGTTTTCAATTTTATTTCGTGTCTCAGATTTGACATCTCTGTTTGAGTCACATACGGCAAACCGAACTGTCATCCGATGGGAGAATTGAATGTATTTTACTGTTGTCTTAAGACCAATCCACCATTGAAATGCACACTCAATAGAAAATTATGCTGTTGTTAAGAATGTGTTAAAGAAAATCCAAGTTCATAGATTTCACGGCGCGCACAGCATTTTGGACACGGCGTATTATGCACTTAGATTTGCATGTACACCCCAATATCGCTTAAGGATCAAATCCAGCTGTCCACGAAATGTACAAAAAATACAACGATTTGGGGCATAAACATCTGTATTTGAATAAGCGTTTTTCACACGTTCTCCAACAATGAGGCTCATTTTTCACTCATCTGATACGTTTAATAGTCACATATGGGGAAGTGTAAATTCGCATGCAACTCTCACAGTGGCAGTTTTCTTCTAGAACTGCCAAAGCTCTGGTAGTGTACTTCTTCGAAAATGAGAAGACTGTTACCGTCATCGTCAATTCTCATATGTTGTCTAATTGGTTTTTCCTTAATTTGAAGAGTATACTTTTGTAAAGAGTGTCCCAAAATTGGCACAAGTTGGCAACACTGAAAAAACAATCTAACAGCTGATAGTTTAAGGTTGGTAAAATGTAACAAAGTGTTCTCAGTACTGAAAAATATAGTCGGAATAGTGTTTTAACATCGTTAACCTGTGAAAAATTCAGGAAAACTGGATTAGTTGGTTTGAGTCTCCAACATAGTGGTGGTACAAAACAAATGTGGTTCAAATGTCTAGCTCGAAGCAGCGCGTAAGAGTTTTGGTGAAAATCCCAGCACATCAATTTCAGCGTCATGGACAAATATTGCAAATTTCAAGAAGCTGTCTACAGCGTATACTCACAAGAGATCTGTTTCTGTGTTCGTTCCATAATTAACCCTATCCGATGTTTGTACTTAGATAGGTACGGTAGGTACGAAATACGTGGCTGAAAGGGATGTACTCAGGCCAAAGTGGGCCAATTGTACTGCCACGTGGGTTAACAATCAAAGAGATAGTGGCGGCGTGATTACTATGACAACCAGCGAGTTCTGTCAATAAATTCGTGTATTGATTTGACCGGTGTTTCACGAAGGTTCCTTTTTTATCAAGGATGTAGGAGCCCAATGCAGAAATCATTTGAGAATAGTCCTAGTCTTTTTGCGTGTAGACCTAAAAGGCAGTAAATATTGCCACTGCAGTGCTAACTTTGGATCCCTTTAAGGAGAGATCCATGATGCTGAAAAACTAGGCCCTGGGCCGCCTCGGACTGTCGCGGCACTCATGTTATTATTGTTATTATTTAAGGAGATATCATCTGCTTCACATTTCTCCGTAATGTATCTATGGTCTGGTACTCAACACATGCGAATGTGAAACTGTTCGGATATCTCGATAAGATGCGCGACGCAGTTGAGAGTTTCTAGAGAACGATATCAGGGATTTAATTACTGCCTGGCATTGCATCCTATGTACTTTATGATGCAAAACAAAATGATTCAAATCTTGCCTTAATTTTGGGGCACCCTTTATAAACATGACAACAACGTAGTGCCTTCCAACAAGAAGGAACCGTTCGATTCAAATTATTGAACTGGGTTGACGTTAACTTTGCCTCTCAAACTGTGAAGAAGACTTACCTTCGAAGTTGAATTTTGAAATAGTTGTTAATCTTGTCGCTTGATGCGACATTTGATGTATTTACCTGAAATGAAAGAAAAAAATATATATAATTACGTGTTTAAGACATTGTTTAATTAAAAAAATATTTCAGGGCTCACTGGCGCTGACCTTGACAAGTGACTGTCTTCCTTTGATCAACTATTTATAAACAATTTACGAAGTGCCTATCTTCACTTCTAAAAGGAAATAATTTTGTTTGCTCAAGACTGCTCTCGATCCAAAGAACACACCCTGCGTGTGGTTCATAAGGGAATGTCTCCCACAAGACTGCTTGAGCGATTCCAGTTCATTTACTCAACAGCGGTGACTCAACAATGTCGTGCTGAAAGTTTATTGCTAATTGGCTGATGAATAAGTGGTTTTTAATACGTGCTATTTTGGATAAAATCTAGAACATTTTCCTAACATTAAATACCCACAAACCCAATTTAAGTTGAATACAACACTGGCAACAAAACAGCTAATCGCGGATGGGATCTGTGTTATTGCCACCTCACACTTTTTTTTTTGTTCTGACACATCGACGAATATCGTCGGAATGAATCATTTGACATAAGAACGATACGTTCCACAACGTTGGAGAGTTCTCTATTCCGCGAAATGTATGCATTCCACGCACAACGTGAGTAAGTGCTGTCATCCATAATTAAACTGACAAGCAGCATCAATTTTGAAATTATCCCGTCATTAAGTAATTTTCATACAGCACTGTATCAACAGTTTAAACAAAAAATAGGTGACTTTTCAAACAGTCGTCGCCGAATAATGATGTAAGCCTGAGTTGAATTTGTGTTTTTGCAAAATGCCAAAGATTAACGAAGTTGCAAAGTTCCGATGCTAATTGTCAAACACAATCGCCGCGTCGCGCCGGCGACAACTTGTTTATTAATTTGCTTCTTTGGTGTTCTCATCTCTCGATCCCTTTCATTTCATTTCATTCTTGCTGCTCCTTCCATGTCGTGTCGCGTCGCGTCGCTGAGTCAAATGATTTTGACGTCAAGTACATACAATTCGAATATCTGTTTTTATTGGCAGCTTAAATATGATTTCCGTCTTGTCGCTCTTGAGCGACAGTAAACGATGGCACAGAAGTGGAATCAAAAAATCATTAACCTGCAGAAAGGGTGGAGACATTTAATTGCGGTTTAAGTACCTATTGTAGGTATGCTGTCGTTTTAGCTACTTCGAGGAGTAATAAATCCCGTAATGGCTTTCAGCGAAAACTATTGATATGTTTTTGTGTGTACACATGACATTCTGCTAAGCAGGTTGCACGTCTCGTCAATAATGTGACAACGCCTCTTTTTGGATTAGTATCTTGTCATGAGCGGAGAAACCACGAAATCGAATGGAATGATTCTCGAAGTAAATAAACGTGCTTGGCGATGATTGTCTCAAGGTTTGTTGTTGTGTTTTTTTTCTCTGGAGCAGTGCTGTCCAAACAGTCGAGGCCAAGCGTTGGTGCGTCTTTTTGGCGTACTATCATTTCTGGTGGAATTCCAGCATTTTTTTTTACATTTCCACTTTGCCAATAACTCACCAATCAGAATTGTGGCATTTTGGGTATGTGCGTCGACCCCTAGACAACTGAACCTCGCTGCCCTGGGTTCGATTCCCGGTACGACTAAAAAAATGTTCACGACCCCAAAACTTTCGAGTCACTGACAATGCTTAAAGAGTAATAACTGTTCTAGAAAAACGATCTCAAGCTTGGCCGTACGGAGTTCTAGAAAAAACCATATCAAACTTGGCCGTACAGAGTCGGGAATAACTGCAGGTCCATTCGATACTGGGCGACTTACACTACTGCTGTAGAAGCTAGGTCCTGGATCTCTACCTCAATTAGAATTTACTTTGATCGATTTTGTGGTAGGTTTGTGTATGGGTGCCCTTACATTCTTAAGACCATGACTCACTTAGAACAACATGTTGGGTCCATTGTGCCCTTGAAAGGCGATGTTATACTACCGTTCTTAGATTCTTAAATAATCGAGATCCACATATGAATATTTGGAGGTTTTTCAATTTTACACCGCTAAAGTCTTCCCGGGCTGCGAAGAAGTACTTTCCAAGTATCTACTTTCTTTTCCTTCCCAGGGCTGGGCATTCGTTAAGCCGATGTTGGATAGATTCTATTTCATCTTCATTTCTGCAGTTTCTATAGAAGTCGTTGTGTGGGATGCTCAGTCGCTATGTATGCACAGTGTCCGGTAAGGACTCCTATTAGCGTTCGCACTTCCTTGCCTCTAAAGCTGATCAGTGATGTTGATCTCATTTTGCTCATCGTCGGTCGCAGAGTCTTTGCTGTTGCTTCAATTTCTTGTCCGAGTTCTGGGGGGTCAGCAGAGCTAAGAAGCGTGAATGCATACTAAAGGATTCCCTGAGTTTCTCCCAATTCAGATCGTTTTTTTGCCAACACCGATTTATCGCTTCCTTGGGTGCCAGAAGATGACTTGGTGACGCAGTTGGTAAAGTGCCTGCCCCTGGTTAGCGGGGTCGCCGGTTTGAATCCCAGTGAAAGCAAAGTTAATACGCTTTTATCTGGTTTTTAAATCTGGTCCAGTCACCATTTGCCGTTGGGATCAAATTAACGACACTGGAGCGGTCAATCAGTGGTAGTAGACTGCGGGTATCACAATAGGCCCTCCTACTTTCCTGGATGTCAGTGTGCCAGGATATGCTAGTTCGCCAAGGATATCTCATTGACGCTTTGTCTGCATAAACTGAGCAGTTTCGACGTCAAAATGTCTAATGCTTTTATTGCCGCTTGGCTGTCGGAAAAAATGGATATCGACTTGTTGGTTATGTGATTGTCTTCCGGTGCAAGTGCTGCCTCGTGTATCGCAGACGCTTCAGCTTGGAGATCACTTAATGTCGGTGATTTCTCGAATGGGTCACAGAAGACCCCTTCGCCTGTAGATATCCACATTCGTTTCTGAGCAGTAAGTTCACAGGCTAAATCCTCCTGCTACTGCCAGCTATGTTGGCTTATACTGGTTTGATCGGAGTTCGTTTGATTGTTGCTACTGTCACACCTTTAAGTATAGAAGCGCGATCGTATGGTTTATCTCTCCTGAATCCCGCCTTTAATTCTAAGAGCCGAAGAGGCTAAACTAAAAAATAGGTCGAGGGTAGGAGGGAATAGGATGGCATCGACTGCTGTCGTTATTCAGAGACAATATGTTATTACAAGGCAGGCCGATCTTCGTATTTTTGTAAGCTGTCTCAGAAGATATTTCTATACCGAACCGTTCCACCAGATCAAAGAATTGTATGTCAGGATGTGGTCCTACTCTCATGCTGATTTGATGGATAACAACTGTGGAAAGACATGTGGAAGAGGTGATTAAACCACGAGCTGTATTGTTAACAACGACATGGTCCTGCCCAGGTCTCTACGGATCCAACACTTAAGATGCCTAGACCATTTAAAGCGTGTCGCAAAGAGTTTGGACACAATGTAGTACGCACGTTTCTAAGGTGGCGCACCCAGGTGGAGCAGGACCTTAACCAACTTGAAGTGTTAAACTGGAGACAGCTAGCATAGATCGGACTAGATGGAGAGGCTTCTTGGTTGAGGCCCATGTCCACCCTTCCTGCACAAGGCCTGCATTTTCTATGAAATGTATTGTTCTATTATTCTGACTTCAACACTGTTCAGTTTTGAAGTGAAAAATTCTAAATCGGAAGGCGAATGGAGAAGAAGGTACAACCGCAAACTCTACGACAGGATGTGGATAAGGTCCGGCAAAATCCGTCAACTGCACTGACTCTGGATGTGGCCCATCGAGCACATGGACAGCAATGGTCACATATCCAAATGTAAGCGAGAAATGATTAGATCGCAAATAACTCGGGTAGACTCGTCAGTCCTTCTGAATCAGTCCTCAAGGGACAGTACATATTGTAACATAATAGAATGCTATTACGTGTTCTCTTAGGTATGTGACCTCCACCCAGTGAACACAGTTTTCGTCACGCTTGTCGTTTGGTTATCAAACATAAAGCGTGCGTTAGAACTTGCCTTGGTCTAATTTCTCTTTTCAAGATTAACCTCTTCAGAGGATAAGACTGGAGAGTTGGTTGGATCGTATGCGTAGATCGTAAGTCTAGCTCGTAAGTTTGATTGTAAGCCTTGGTACTCTCAGTCGAGTTTTGGAGTCCACTTTGTGAGCTGATGATACGGGTTGTAGTAAAGTATTAAATAAGTATTAAAGTTTGAATGTGTGTTTTTATTAATTATTTAGACCACAATCTAAATAAAACTATATAAAGTGTTGAACAAAACTAAAGCAACAAAGACTTCAACATTTTTTTTTTAATTTCTCTGCTTCTGTAGGTAAGAATTTAAAAATGCTTTTTTGTATGGATTGGATGATTATCCATTCCTTTTCATTCCAGGCGCTATTTTATCGGTATCAAAGCCTTCTTGATTTAAGGCGATCTGCTGGAACCTTGAATGAGTTGGATGAAATATTCTGTTTTATTACAAGCCAGCGTAGTCACTTTTTTTTATTGAATTTGTATTTTCTTTTAAATATCCTTCGTCGCCATGTGTTACGAGACTATTTTGGGAAGTCGTCAGACTTCGAGCATAAATAAAAATCTTTTCCAAATAGCTTTGACATTGGCCTCTTGAAATAAATGTTTGAAAGCCAGATTCTTTTCTAAAAAAAGATTTCAAATCACAAACATATAAGCTATTTCATCAATTTATCGAAATATGCAGACGGGTTTAATACAAAAAATAACAGAAGCATGTGGTTTTTCGGAGGAAACCACTCAACAAATCTCAAGCTAAAAGATTTCATAAATTCATAAATCGAATGGCCAACCAATTGAGATACAATAATGGCGATTGTCTGGAGGAGCGTCTGATTCATTTTTTAAATCAAACAACTGGCCATTCATGCAAATGCAGGAAAGTTCACACTTCGTCTATTCTATGCGGAGTGTCGGTGTTGTTATCGATTTTGTGGCGATATTGATTTTTTTTTTTGTTGAAGGCGTTTATGGAAACAGCTTAATTACGCGATTGGCACTAAAGATCATATTCGGAAACATCAAACCTCCTCAGTTAGCAACTTCTTATACTAACGGTGTCCTAAGGCTAAGAACTGTCCTCTAATGTATTATTCTACGAGCTCACAGGGAAGAGATTTTTCATGTCAAAACTGCGTCGCCTCTACTTACGTTATAAAAAGCCTCTAGAGTGCAAAGGGGAATTCAGCCCCGCATGGTCCACTGGATATTCATATCAATCGTTGCGAGTCACAATCGCGGTCGACTTCACTCGAAAATAACATCAACTGCAAAGCTCTCGAAAGGGTGCAGCGTAAGACATGTGGGCCTATTAGCCGTGTTTTAAGGACAATGCCCTCCGCAGGCCTGGCCAATCCAGCAGACAAACAGCGGTTAGGAAATAGCTGTATGTGGAAAGCTGCATATGTGGAAAGAACTCCGTTCTGGACACTCCACTATTGTACGCAGATATGAATCCATACCCAAAGGCACGTGAACTTCTCTTCTCTCTCCGACCTCTGGCAAGAGGCTATAGCAGGGAGGGGAATCGAAAATCCCTGACTTCTTGCATTGATGTTCGCTGAGCACATTAATTCTAATCGATTTTCTATAGAATACTCATACGGGCCTATTGAGTCCCAGTAGGCTATGTAAGCGCCTTCCAAGTAGTTGCCCATCCTAGGGCACCACAGTCAGAGGAGGATCCACCAAAAGTGCTGCATACGGAAAAACGGGCCACTTTTGATACACCAATTCACCGGGGTTAGCTGGAGCTCGCAGGAGCCGCCAGATTCGGTTTAAGTCGCTTTTTCGATAATGTTATCTTCGTGTAATGTTATCTTCCACGTCCTTCGACGCATTCGACGCTGGCGATTGATTCAATGCATCCCCACAAAAATAACTTAATATACCAATTCAACGACAAAATGTACTTCATCGTTGAGGACAATTTTTCGATTTAAACGTGGAACTTTCTCCAGATGTGCTAAGATTCATCGACAATTTAACAATAGACAATGTGGTATCGCCATTGGCGTAAGTTTTCCTACCATAAAATGGCAATAATTACTGAACTTCTTTGACTTTGACACGTATCTTGAGCGTGCCCTGCCAAGAGTTGAATACTCAAAACCGAAACAGCAAAGGATTTGGAGGAGCACAGCCATTTTTAATTCAAAATATACTGACATTTGACAGTTGACTTTCAGCGGACAGTTGTCATTTTTTCTGGGTCATGGAGTTTGGATTTTGAGAACAGTGTCGAACATTACTTTTGTCAATACCTTCAGCGTTTATGTGCTCCCGAACAAGGGCATGCTTAGGAACAAGGATCTCGAACTATGATCTTTGACTCATATAATCTCATAAACCCAGTGTCCTTTTAAAACATAAATATAAATTTTCCTCAGCTGGAAATTAGCATTCGGCGATGAATAAATTGCTGGGTGCTGGCCAAAGACACATTCCAGAAAACTGTGCAGCGGATGAGCTAGTCAGACAAGCAACAATTTTGACCCTCTTCGCCAGAACGCAAGACAAATGCCCGTATCTACGCCAGTTGTTTAAAAAATGAAGGGGGAAATGTAAGCGGCGCCTTAAATGACATTTGCATTCGTATACCATTTTTCACCCGTAATTAAAAACATATCTTCTATTTTAGAATCTAATACCCGTTTTCAAAGTCCATGAATATTGCTTTCTCTTCTCTCTCTCCGACCACTGGCAGGAACCATAGCGATAAAGGGAACCACTGTACTGGCTAAAAAAAAATATTACATAGTTCAGATATCTTCATCTGTTCTAACAGTCAGGAAACGATCAAATCTCTTAGTGAATTCAACTCATCATCTCTCAACAAGATGGCCAAATGTTTTATCAGCCAACTTATGTGGGCGCCGGGACACAGTGACACTGCAGATCAACTGTAAAGCCGGATGGAAATATGCCATTCCTGCCAATCGCTACACCAAAAACTCTACTGAAGCTCGAAATGCTTGCTCGTGTTGTAGATGGTCTGCTGACAAAGGAAACCGCATCACCAGCCTCAGAGGAGGCCGCATCTCAGAATTTACAGGGACTCAGGCGTCTAGATTAGGCCTTCCTAACAATGACTTTTGCAGAAGCTGGAGAGACAAGGTGGAGGAAGAAGATCTCTCCTCCCGAAGGAGCCACCTAGAAGCCGACAACTTAAACATCCCGATTGAACTAAGTAGCATTAGAGTCAGTCATCTCCAAAGCTTTATAAGGGGAATTAACTGATTGGCAGAATAGGTCCGTGTTGTAACTCAAAGGGGCTACTGTTGGCCCAAGTGCGATTGCTGTCTACCAGTCAGTCACTATAACCTACCTTAACGGAGAGGTAAGTCGATCGGGACCACTGTGATGAAACTAAATCGGTATTCGTTTCATCAGCTCCATGGTCGCCAACTGTAAGTTTGTCCGAAAGGAAGTCTTAGAGGAACGACTTATCGTAACCACTTCGTTGCATTAAATCTTTTAAGAATGTCGTTGATTTTCTACTTCTGATGTACCCTCTAGATTATTTTGCGCAAAGTTGCCTAGACGCTAGACGACTGGATGACGCAATTGGAAGAGTGGTTGCCCCTGGTTAGCAGAGTCCCCGGTTAGAATCCCAGTGAAAGCTAAGTTAATACGCTCTTAGCTGGTTTTCAAATCCATTTGCCGTTGGGATCAAATTAACGGCACTATCCATGGAGTAGTCTATCAGTGGTAGTAGTCTGACTGTGGGTATCACAATGGACCAATATGGTCTAAGTGTGTTGGTGAATTCACTAACAGCTCCACCACCTAACCTAACCTAACCTGCATAGTCGCTTCTCCTCGGTTACAGGAAGGGATGGACATCCTTCTTATTCTCACCGCCAAAAGTTTCTACAGAAGTCCTGCCTGATTTTGAAATTTGGCATCATTTAACAATGACCGGTATTAGTACAGTTAAACATCTCTTCACGGATACCACTCTATAGGGTACCCTATGCTTTACGGACAGTTCATCATGGCTCCGCCAAGAGGGTATTCGTGTATTTCAACGCCTTCAGAACGGACACCCCTAAATAACGGACAATCATGACGACCGATACTGTCCGCTTTAAAGAAGTTTCACTGTAAATATGGTTATTAATCACTAGGAGGGCTTTGGTTTTCTCAGACTTGTTGAAGCCCATACTGTCCTTGTAGGTCCCTATAGGTCAGAAGAGCTTTTAAAGATTTAAAATGGCGCCTGTTAGTTATCAATTGTTAGAAAAGGTGAAGGGGGTCTCCTGATGCGAATCTCGATGCGAATCTGAATACAGAACACTCTTGTACCAATTACTTCTTTTCAAAAACTTCTGGTCTAGAAAAGTTGTCCCCCTCTAAGTACAAAGCCGTAAAACTTCAACTATCTTCATGTTTAAAGGAAATTGAATACTCTGACTCTCTCATGTAAAATACATGACACAACGCCCAAGTTCATTGTTACAAAACAATGCCTATCACGCAATTCAGAAAAGATTACGTTTTGCCATTCGCCTGCCTTGTGACGCATCCAATTGCTTCAACGTTAACCAATTTATGCCAACCGACGATGTTGCCGAAGGAAACTGATGTCTTGTCTGTCGCGATGTAACCGCAATTTCCTACTCTCTCACAGCGAAGCACAGACAGGAGAAGAAGCAGATGTTGCAAAATGAAAGAATGTGAGGCCACCAGTGCACACCTTGATTTACTTCGTTTGCGTGTTCTCCGCAACGAATTAATTCACCGCACATACACTTATCATCATTTACAGTTTGAATTTGCACTGTGGCGTGGCTTCCCAGTCCCCTCTGCGAACTCAGCAAATCTTACCGATCATCGTTTAGCGACAAGATTCACCGAAGAATGATGGACGTGTTCCATTACAAACAGCTTCACAATCTCTTTTCGTCGTAGCGAACGAGACGAGTCTATCGGACCGCATGTTCCCAATCTAGTTGGGTCGTCTGCTCTGTCGTCTTGGATCAGGCTGGACTTTGAATTCGATTTGGTCTAATTCAATTTGATTTTAAATCGATGCGACAAGACGTTTTGCAGCGGACGCTTTTGCGATGATGCGGATGTGGAGGAAAGCGGAGGAACCGGTAGGTAAGTGCGGTCAGCGACCAATCTCCTCTTTTCAGCATTCTACGATGGTCTAGATCTACTTACTCTGTCGGATTTATTATAAGCAGATGTAGCTGTGCGCGAATTAAATGATTCATGACATCTTATCGGCGGTGACGGGGCAGACTTGAATGGTGAAAGATGAGGTCGAGACGCTTAATTCTTATGTCTTGTTTTAATCAGTATTACTTTAAGCAGATTGTCCAATGATTTAACGAGTTCAAATCGGTGGGACACACGATACAGACTGATGTGTCGAGGAATGGATTAGGTTAATGTAGTCAGACAAGAGTTTCGAAAAGATAATTAAGGCTTGCGAAGGAAGACTCTCTCAGTTGTTTACTTGTATCGACGATGGCTTTTACGAGAGAGATAAAGGCATGCCCCTCAAAATGGCAACAAATAATCCAACAAAATAGATCGACCCATTTCTACTATGGTAAGTAAATACAGCCAAAAATTTCGTGCAAAAATAGTGTATTTTAGTTTTTACTACACCTCACACAGTAAAGACTCGATAATGTGAACTAATTAAAACAGTTCAAATTTTAACATTATCGAATGGACAAACATTTTGTTGAAAAATATAATAAACAAATTGTGGTAACGAATTCTTAACTTAATTGCAACACTTGATTTAATTTCTTGAGTTCTGAGTAAGTTAGTCGAAATTGGCACCTTTTTTTTTCCCGATGTTTCTTAAGTCATTCAAAAAGGGCAGTTTCCATTTAAGGCATCTTTTATGTTCTTAAAGTTTTTCTCTTTCCCATTCCTTTTTTATTGACTGTAAGCATTATTTTACCACAGCATTATTTTACCAATGATGGTGATCTACCACTATTTTGCCAATTGATCAAACCTACTACTTCTACTGGCCAGAGAAACATCCACTTCGAAGGGCACATAGCTTCATCGTTTTAAGAGAGTACACAAAATTAAGTTTATCATACAAGTGCACTGGTGTATTATTTACTATTTATTAAATAATGCAATTAAATGCAGCTTATAGCAATTTTTAAATGTTTAATAGAGGTTCACAGTAATTCTTTGGTAATCTGAGAAGCGTGTTCATATCTCCGTAACCCCTGACATCATTGAACTCTGCTTGCAGCTTTCGTTGAGATATAGGATCAACCGAACAAAATATAACGCCAGCCTAAGTAATGAGTGTCAAAATAAGTGTTTAAACTATTTTGTTTTTCTTGTATCAACAGGTGTATAACTGGGTTAGCCAGAACTTAAGAAGTCAACCGTGTATTCGTCTGCTTAAGTAGTCTGTATATCCTGACAATTTGGAATTTAAAACAAAGCCTAGACTGGTAACAGTTTCAACAAACTTATGTTTGTCCTCAGCGGCAGCGATGATAGGAACAAAGCTGAGGGATGCCAACTCCATTCCGAGTTGTCAGCAACTTCTTCGGATTGAGATATTTATCCATTTGTCGCAGACCAAATCTGGATACTGGCAAGGACAACCTTTATTTTGTTCGTTTGTTAAACAACACGTCAGCAAATAAGTGGACAGCGGTACTTTTACACATGGATGGTATGTCATTAATAAATAAACTCGAGCGAATTGATGCCAAGACTGTTTTTCAATTAGCCCAGTATTTTTAAAAAATGTTGGAGGAGAATTTTAGACGCTACCTTAAATCACATTTGGATTCATACGGGCATCATTAGTAGAATATCTGGTATTTTATAATATAATATTCGTTTTCGTCAAGTCCATGGACATTGTTGTACATCGAAAAAGTCTTTGTTCATCGACATAAATTGCATTGTTTATGATATGAGTCTGGACGCAATTATTTGGCGCTGAATACTATTTACGGTGAATTCTTGTCTATATGTCAATTTCTCTTTCTTTGAAAGCTAACTTAAAAACGTCAAACTGAAGAAATCTACTTTAAATGTCGCTTTGACAGCGCAGAGTACCCACCTATCACTCTGTCATAATGAATAAATGATACATTTACGCATTGCCACCATTCATTTTTCAAATAATCATTTACCAAGAATTTACACCGTTCCAAATGCCGACATCATAATATGTTAGCTGTCAAAAAGTTCAATGGCAAGTATTTGTCTTTCTCTTTGTTTTCAAAACAAAGCAAATCAGACGAAGTTCATGCTCAAATATCAAACACCTCTCGAGCAAACGAACAAAATTGATGCATTCACTTTGGCCGAGAATCAGTAGAATCGCCTAAAAAAATCCAGTCTAGGTCACCACTCGAGACAGGAAAAAAAAAGCACTTTTTTTTTCTTGTACAGTCCCATGTGTTCCATAAATATTTTGTTTTTGCTTTTGGCAACTTTTCAGACATGATTTCGTATTTTTAGATGAGACCGATTGAAGTATACAAAGTTATTGAATTTGAGTTTTTTTTTTTCTTGCTTTCATCTTGAAATGCGTGTGCGACCGTTATTGGAGGCAGTTTGATGATGGCTTGCTTGGAAAACATTAAGACAGGGATGTCTCATAATTTATGTATTCTTGAAATGGAATGTTGATTTGGAGCATATACACAAAAGCAAAGACTTCGTAAATTGGAATGTTTATGTCGTGAAGACAGGCGCGCAAACCTGACCGCTCTCAATTTGGTGAAGACAATTGTAGTAGAACACGTTCCATTATTTTGTCTTGTGTGGGGCGGTGAATAGGTAGATTTTATACGAGGGGCTGTACAAATGCAGTCAATTATTTAGAAACAATCTGTGGAACAAAATCAGAGAGTCGACATTCGTGCTTTGTGCTGATGCTAAAAATGTGGACTCGAAATGGCCAGGTCGATAGTCTTTGCTTCCGTTTAGTGGTGACATTACACTATTACGGCTTATGTTTTCAACTGTATTTCCACCTTAACTTTGTGTTCAGTATAATACACAGACATTTTTCGCTGTCTTGTAGCTTTAGAGGACAGCACATAATGAGGGATGGTTAGGGTATTTTTTGGGAAGAGGATTAGATCTGTCAGATTGACGTTCATGCCGCGTTCTCTAGTCCATTTTTGTAATTTGAAGAGGACCAACTGGATAATATATCTGATCTTGGATATACACCAATACCCCCGTTTGCGTCGTGTTTTAAAAATGCTCCGAAACTTTAAAGTTTATGTTTTAAAAATATTAAATTTTTTTTTTTTTGAAAAATCAATTTTTTTGTCTTTTATAGTGGGCCATGGATCCAATAAAATAAAATAAATATGTATGTAATTATGTTCATACTATATCGGGTTTCTGTTGCGTCATTTCGACGACGCAACCCGGGGTATTGGTGTATACTTCTCAGAGACCGCAATAGTAATATCGTCTGCCTAGACAACGACATTGCACCCTGTCGTTTATGTTGCATGTAGAAGTTCACACAGTTCCGCAAGAGAGGGAAGAGGACATCGCACCTCTGTTAACAGCTCAGGGGTCTTGGTCTCACGGAGTTTGGATCTTATCGTCCTGTTTTAGAGAAGCTGGTGAACAAAAGCCACTATGGACTTGTAGAGGTATGTATAGAAGGCTCGTTACTCAGTAACGAAGACAATTACTTCAGCACTACTAGTCATCATCAAGATCATTGCTGCAGCCGAAATGGAGCCCTTCTCCAGTAACAAGCTCTACGACTTCTATAGCAGAGTAAGTCATGCCAGCTGCCGTTTCTATGTGCTCACGATGAAGTCGAATTATAGAGCCTTCTCTCGAAGGACCAAGTTGTCTTTAAACAAGACACTGATCATCCCAGCAATTTTGGACAGCAAGTTAAGCTGGAAACCGAGCATTAAGGAACGTATTAAGAAGGCGGTAGCAGCTGTTTACACATAAAAGAGAATCCTTGGCCCCATATGGAGAATTAAACCAAAAATGGATCACTGGATGTATACGGCTGTTGTTAGACCCATCTTAACGTGCGGTATCCTTGTTTGGTGGCCAGCACTGAAAAACAAATCCAATCTTAAATCGATAAGCAGTACTCAAAGATCAGCGTGTATCTGCATCACAGGACATTGCGATCCATGAAAGCTGTCATTGCTACAGCTTCTTCCCATGAACATCTATGGGAACCTGGTAGCTACCAAGCCAGCATTAAGGATACGGCAGTGCAACCGCTGGAACAGATCCCATAGCTTAGGTCATACAGAGATAATCAGAAATGCGAGACTACTAACGCATAGACTTCGAGTTTGGGTTCAAAACACTGTTCCCAGACAGAGAAGATTGGGAAAAAAGATCTGGTAGGAAAACCAGGCTACCTGCAGATCTTAACAGATGACTCAGACAAGGGCACCGGACTCGGAGTATTCGCGGTATAGCCGGACATATCCTTTCCCTGTCTCTTCGACTGCCCGACCATTGTAGTGTATTCCAGGCAGAAGTTAAAGCTATCCAAGAGGCTCCCTACTTACTGTCAATGAACCCGATAGACAGGCTATCTATCGCCATCTGCATAGATAGTCAGGTGGCCATAAAGGCTCTGGATACACCATCAATTAAATCGAAGATGGTAAAACTATGCGGTCTATCTCTTAGGGAGATAGCGGTTAGATGCAACCTAACCCTATGCTGGGTACCTGGGCATAGTGGTTTTGCAGGCAACGAAAGGGAAGCCGAATTAGCAAGAATAGGGGTGGGGCTGCCACTTGCAAATAATCAGGATACCCCATATCTCTCACTCCAAGTAATAAACACCATGTTACTTAGAGATGCCCACGACTCCGCTAATCGGAGATGGATGGAATTAGATACATGTAGGACTTCGATGCTTATTTGGCCCTCACTAAATCGAAACAAAACAAATACACTCCTTAAACTAAACAGGAATGTAAAATAAGGAACGTAGTGGGCATTATCACCGGCCACTGCCTTCTCGACAACGACTACTGCAAAAGCTGAAAGAAAATGCACTTCACCTCTTCGGCACTTGTCCAGCCCTTGCAAAACCTAGAAAAGATATACTAGGCAACTACTTCTTCAGTAAGCTAGAGGAAACGTCACACTAAAATATACAAGACATTGCTAAGTTTATCTGGATAACTAATTAGCTGTAAATCAGCACAGGTGTGGACTTTTCAAAATAGGCCTCTAGGCAGTCTATAGGTTTGTTTTCCTTTTTGTGTAGTATTTTTCTTTAGTGTAGTCCCTTTGAATTTAAGAGGAGTCGGTGGAAAGCACCGGGAAGTTATAGCACAAAGGATCCAACCAGGTTCTAAGTGGGCCAGAACTGCTACAGTGGTGGCTATCAGCATAACCTAACCTAACCTATCCCAGTCCTGCGGAGCCACGACGAATCTCAAAATAGTATGAAGAAGTTGGAGGAGATGATGACATAAGCCTAGCCAGGGATCTACGAATCCAACGCCTAAGGTGGCTGGTTTGGGACAACGCGACAGAGGACGCCCGCGTATAAGGTGGCGCACCGAAGCGGAGAAGGACACAACTCCGAAACTGAAGATAGTTAGCCAGAGTTCGCTCTAGTTGAAGAGGCTTATTGGTTGAGATCTAGGTTCACCCCGGACTGTAATGCCATATAAAGAAGAAGGACTGATTCCGGTTGCAAACCCATGCCAATAAGATCTCCGGTGTAGAGGATTCTACCATCAAACTTTCCGTTGATACTCAAGGATCATCCTCTCCTTCTTCTTCTTTATTTGGCGCTACAGTCCGGGGTGGACCTGGGCCTCAACCAACAAGCCTCTCCAGCTAGCATGGTCTCTGGCTAGCTGTCTCCAGTGTCGCACGCCAAGTTTCCTCTCGTAGTTCTCCGGTCTTCCCTTTTATTCTCATCAACCTGATCAACCAAAGAACCCAGTGGCCAGGAGTTCAAATGTTCCACAGTTTGACCGAGTTTAAGAATCTTAAATGTCATCAAGGCTTAGAAGTTCTGCGTTGAGAAGCTGAGGTGAAGCCAAATCGGAATAGCCTTATGGAAACGCCAGCGTGCAACTACAATCTTGGAGTAGGTCTCTAAACGATTAATTGCTGCACCATGGTTCTAATGCACGACCAAAGTGCAGACATTGGTTGAGTGCGTGATGTAGAATCGGCAGTAATCTCAAACTTTCTTGACCCCATCCTCTTTTCACAAGAGCACTTCTTGCCTGCCTCTCCCTCACGAGAGGCATCTTCTTCTGTGAATCCCACACAACCGCCCGACAAGCTTGAAATAATCTTGACGACCGCGGCAATGAACACCTGTGTATGCAGCGTAACACATTGACCGAAGCCTCTAATGCATCGCCTCACCATCCATCTCACAAAAACCACAAGTTATCATTAATGAGAGAAAAAATAAGCGGCATAAATCACATCTGTATGAACGATAGGTACGACCTCTCTCAAGTTCAGAGCCATGATATAAAAACGAAAAAACAAAAAATAAAAAATAACATGCACAGTGTACACTCCGGACAGACTGACCTACATTTTACCTGCGTCGCTTCACGGCACATAAACGCGGAAGACGCGTCAAAACGGTGCGCGGTCACTCGCGCAATCGGGCTGACACAAAAGCTGGTTCTCCAGGCAAACTTCAAATCAAGGCTAACAACAAGGAACACCGCCTGTGGCTGCCCCCACCCATCTCCGGTCAACCAATGAATTGAAACTGAAAAAAGGAACCCAGCCGCGCTTGTGGTCGACCAGGAAAGAACTTCACTTCGTCTAGTGATTAATAGACGGCTCCATCTCTTCGTTGGCTCTTGTTTACGTGTACTTCTTGCGCTGCCTAAGGTTGAACGACCACCTTCCATCGCGCTTCAATACGTGCACACCGTGGCATGCCATGGCATGGCGCGGCGTGGCGTAGCGAACAACTTCAAGTTCTACACTGTGTCTACAACTGGACACGACCGAGTCTCTTTTCCGCTCGACAGAACACCGCGACGACGCGCAGGAGAACCAGTTGAAACGTCTGGTTTCCTTAAAGGTTCACCCACTTCGACACGAGACACCATTGCATCCGTTGTCCATTTGGGTTGCACGATAGACGGATGTCGTAATAATACACTGAAAGTGCCTTATGCGATATTAATAGGCGATTCCAATTTGTTTATGCCTCGACCATTGTGAGAGGTCACCCGTAGCGTTGCCATTATAAAATAAACGTACGAAAACAAACCGCTCAGCGGAGTTTTATGGGACCCATCATTCAGCCAATCGATTCGCAATTCGAAGGGTGATTCTTTTAGTTCGAGGGGCTATCTTATCTCCTCGCCAAGAGTTCGCTGCGAAGTGTCATCGACAACAAGCCAGGCACTGTGTGTATGTAGGTGGTGGCTTTCTGTTTTTGTTTTTGTAAACGCACGCTTGTGTGAATCATGTCGTTGTGAGATATCTTATCGGGGATTTTGCAGTATTTCCGATATCGAATGTAAATATTTGCGCAATTCACCTGTTGTAGTGCTTGTGGATTAGAGGCGGTATCCTCCCCGTCCATGAATTTGGGAGGTTGTAGAAAATTTAACGATTGTGACGACCACACCGGAAAGTGAACGAATTAGAAAAAAGAAACATGCGTCATGTGCTCAATTTTATTCAAGGCACGTAACAATTATTTTTACCATAAATCTTGCAAACAAGGAAAATCTATTCCCGCCTGGCGACTACAGATTGCTCTGGAAGGTGTGGCGAATAGGGAATAGGAATGAGGGCCAACTCTACGCGTGATCTACTTTCGTGCTTGTTTGTAACGGTTAATGCTTTTTGCATCAATAGTGGATGGCGAATAATGCAAGAATTCCATGGACCGTTTGACGTTGTTGAACCTTTGATTCATACTCACGTTCGTCATCGCGGCCGTGTTCAGATGTACACTCCTCCTTACAGTATTTTTTTAGTGATGCAGAGAGGATTAAAATAAGCTGATTCTTCTAATCTCCAGAGAGTATTTTATTATTGGTGTATGCGAGAGAACAATGCCATTATTACTTCATACAGTCTGCCACAAGTGTGTGTCTTGTTCTTTCTCTATTTGGCATTAAAGTCTGATGTGAATCTGGTCCTCATCCAATAAGCATTTCCATCTAGCGCGATCCCTGGCTAGCTGTCTCCAGTTTCAAGTTGGTTATGGTCCTTCTCCACCTGGGTGCCTCACCTTAAACGTCCTCAGTTGCGTGGTCCCACAGGTCCCAAGTCGAAGATTCTTCTGAGCGGAAGTCAGTTGTCCATGCGCTCTACATGGCCCAGCCACATTAGGAATTGGATCCGTAGACGCCTGGCTAAGGCGACGTCTCTCCTCCATCTTCTTCAAATGCCTTCAACGCAAGCAAAACTTTCCTCTTGAAGAGGCCACGGACGTCTCCATCTGCTTTTGAGATCCTGTGTGTGCCTCCATGCCATACAGCAGGACAGGGATGATCAATGTCTCATATAATGCCAGGTTTGACTTTATGAGACCGTCTCTTTCACTCGATTGCCTCCTTAGCCTGAAGAAACGGCGATTAGCAAGAGTTATTCTGCATTTGATCTCAATACTGATTTTCGTTTTACTATGTACTTCACGGACGCGGTAGTTGAAGGCCCTCGGTTAGGTTAAGTAGTGGGGCTGCTAGTGAATTCACCAGCACACTTAGACCATGTGGGTACATTGTGATACCCACAGTCAGACTACTACCACCGATTGACCACTTGACAGTGACAGTGCCCTTAATTTGATCCCAACGGCAAATAGTTACTGGACCAGATTTAAAAACCAGATAAAAGCGTATTAACCGGGGACGCCGCTAACCAGGGGCAGGACTCAACCAACTCCGCCATCCAGTCGTCCAATGCCCTAACTACCGCAAAGTTATAGCTGCCCCTTGTGGCGCTCGTATAAGCCCAACCATAATGGTTATATCCTCTCCGTCCAGAGCAGTCGAATTTGCCCAATCTTATTGGGAAACGTTATGGCCATTCATTTCGTTCATGGCATTCATTTCGTTTGCCGAGTTAATTTTACTATGAAAGTTAACAAAGACAATCCTAGACAAGACAAAGTAATGAGTATAGAACTTTCAGTAGCCCAGCAACAAGCACACGCGCACAAGCTTTTATTAAATTCAATACAATATAAAATATTTAAAATAAAAGTCTTTAAAAAAATTCTCAACAGTGCACCACAAATTCCCCCTGTTGGCAACACTTGCAATCGATGCTGTCAAAAATTCAGTGTAAATCGATCAGGGTATTGCCAGATCTGCTGATAAAATGAATGAGAATGTGATTTCGTCAACCGATTCATGACGTCATCGAAAATCGAAAATTAGCTTTTCAGTCCAATACCGCACACAAATGCGAAAAAACGGATGCAGACTGTTAGCAATTAATCCACTACACGTAGCCACATTATAAATTAGTTATCAAAAGGTTGAATTTTCAAGAAATGAGACTTTACAGAAATTGTCAACTCTCAGCCGAAAATATGCAGTAAAATGGTAATTGAATTGGGTGGACTTTTCTTTGTTCAGAGATGTCAAAATTGATTTCGGGGATTTCAAGAGCTTCTGAAGGATTTTTAAAATAGAAAATGACTAGAAAATGCATAAACTAGATCAGAATTTATAAAAAGGATGGAAATTACTGCACGTTCCAACGATGTCAACGTTAATTTTCATGATTTTTGTTGAACAATTCTAAGTAAGATTAAATGTGAATTTGTTATTAGATGTGTTTGTACTGCCTTCTTCTTTGTGCGGCGCTAATGTTCAACTCGATTGGTTCGGTTCTAATGGCTGACTAATGGTAGACAGCAGTCTCACTTAGGCCAGCATAGACCATTTGTATAACACAAATGCGAATCTGTTGGATCTCCAACTAATTGGAAATGACTGACTCTGATGCTATGTTGTTAAAGTTGTAGGTTTCTAGGTTAATCCTTCTTCGGGAAGTGAGAGCGTTGCAATTGCACAAAAGATGTACGATAGTTTCTTCTTTCTCTTCGTCTCTTTAGCTTCTGCAAAAGTCTTGGTAAGGAAGGCATAATCCATCAGAGTTCTGAGGTTCGGCCTCCCCATTCCGATCAGGCTGAGTGAGTGGTAAGGATGGAGAGCAGACCATTGTTCTTCAATGATGAAGCATCCTAGTGTTCATTGCCATCGAATTGGGTTCTAAGTGAGCTCTTCGAATACAAGTTCGCAAAGTTCAGAACTATCTCCAAAGAAGGTTAATCGAAAGGACGTCTCTCAATGAATGGCATGATGAAAAAATAACAGCAGTCATGCTTATACATTAATTATGGACATACAACATGTTTGGACATGAGCCGCAACAAAGTTAGCATTGTCCTTTCACGATTAGATAGCGGCTCTTTGAGCAATGCCGACTCGAAAGAGGTAGAGAAGCCAATTCGGGGTCGAACCTGGCACACTTTACATAGGAGTCGACGCACCAAGCCCACTACGCCACCCAACGGTGTACCAAAACAAGCTTAACATTGATAAAAAGAAAGACATAATTGACACAGCGAGTACAAAAGGACATATGCCTGTTCACCGATTGAATCAAAGTTCCCTTGAGAGCTTGATCTGCACACTTGATTTTGAACAACACAAACTGTCATCCTTGCCTTAATATCTCCTGTATGAACTCGCCTCTGTTCCAAACACTCCCTTAGCTGGAGCATTGATGCTTATTCGCTCCACAGTAGAGGCGCAAAATGTCTGCTGGCGGTGTACATCCACATCTTTGAACAGATCATGGAGTTCGTGGCTATGCCTTGTCATTCGTTCACTTTCCTCATAGACAAGATCAAATACCCGATATAGCACCAAGAATCAGCTTCCGCCGATCTGCTTATCATTCTGCATACAAAAGTTCTGGCAAGGCGTTTGGTAGAGCATGATTGTCGTCCTTCGAGATAGGTGTTTAGACAATCCACGTATTGCCAAGGCGATTCTACGACCTGCAGTACTACAGCAACTCCTCGTATTTCGCATTTCATTTTTTTATCATTATTGACACAGTAATCGCAACTTTTCAAATAGACGAAACCACGAGATTTGCAATTACCCCAGTTTGTATTAGTTTCGATAATCGAGAATGTACTGTACTCACGTTTGACCCAAAGTAGAAATGCTCCTTAACTATCGAACGCAACCTTCGATTTTTACTAGATACATATTTTGTCTCATCATTTACCTCTAAACCAGCTCGTTGTGGCTGTTTTACAATCGACAGGAAAGTTCTGCCACGTGGCTTTGGTTGCACGAGACCAGACTGAATTGTAGATTCGAGTCTATTCAGGTAATACCCAATTCTTTTTTATTGGTCGCCGCACAGTGGTTCACTTTTTAATCCGTGAACCGACCTTAATGAAATTTGAAACAGTACATGTTGTACATGATCATTTCCCGGTTTAAACATCAAAAAATGATTGATGTAGCTCAACGGGATTACTCATTAAGGAGTAGTTACTTTTTTGAACCACGAAAAGATTTTTTAGCACTGATCTATGTTTCAAATTACTGGACCAAAAGTTACACATTTATTACTTTGCAGACCAAGTATTCGTTCAAGCTTGGTACAATCCACTTGCCATTTTGTGAAGCTTAGGTCAACGTATAATAATAATAATAATATGGGTGGCGCGACAGTCCGAGGCGGACCTGGGCCTAGCTTCTCAGCAACCACTCGTGCTGTGCGTGCTATTGTTCTTTCACGCGTGGAAGGGACACAGTTTAATGCCGACTCCGAACGGCGAAGTTGAGAAGCATTTTCTAGACAGGAATACTCTTTGAGCATTGTCAGTGACTCGAAAGAGGCCTAGTCGTGAATTATCAAAAGTGGTTAATTCGGGTATCGAACCTGGCACCCACTGCGTAGGAGTCGACGCACTTACCCACTACGCCACGGCGACCACGGTCAACGTATTGCTACACTTAAAAGGCTCTTGCGGCCAAAATGGTCGGTAGGCGGATATGATTTTTACACCATGAATAGAGCACGATTCCAGCTATCGGATAAACAAGGTCTCCTGTTGGAAGGTTTAAGAGTCTGTTTTTTTACAGTCCAATAAACCTATAAACACATTCCATGGAAAAGTGTGTTTTATTAAATTTCTAGTTTAAGCAATTGAATATCTCAGAGCTGCGTCAAAGTATTCATTTAATTTTTTTTAAGAGAAAGATTTATATTTCTTCTAAATATGAAGCAGCATTCTTTCCAACCATTATCAGCTAGGAAATTTCAACTTTTGTAACATGACTTAAGTTAAAATATGTTTTAGAAACCGATTTACCGAAACAAGTGTCTACAAATTTGTGTCCCGGCGTATCAGAGCGGATAGTAAGCTGAATACCGTAGCTTTCTAAACCTGTTAACCAATCGTTGGCGGTTTGTGACGCTAAAACTGTAGTTCAACTGTATTATGTTATTAAAACATAATAAAATATAAACTCTAGTGCGCTCGGTCTAACCCAGCTAAAAGACGCAAATTAATTTTTATTTTTTTATTTTGGAAGCTTAAATAACAAAGTTTTTATTGAAGAAATCGGATTTGAATCGGATTGAACAAACTGTTCTCAAAATCTAACTTTTCATACCAAGGAGTTACTGCGAGAAAATACATGAATTTCGAAGCAACACGAAAGGGTAACCTAAGAGCTGTGTATCTCGCTCTCTGAAATACATTTTGGGAAAAAAACATAGACCAGATATTTATTTCCGCTTTGGAACCACTGTGCGCTGCCACTCCATTGAAGGCTTCTTAAACTTCTACGTCCTCTGTTCAGCCGTTCAACTAGATCAGATTCGAACCGGAGCTACATTCTTAATCAGAAATGAAGTATTACAGAGATAGCCTACTTCACAGCTGATTGCCCCCTAGTCCATCGACGAACTTGAGTACCTTTTTAACAGATATTCATGCATTTTTGACGGTTATTCACGAAATAACGTAAATGCCGTCCTCTGATTGGTCAATTCGGTTGAAAACGTTATAAAAAACAGTAGTCAAAAATCTTAAGGGGAAAGGGGTAGAAGTCGGGCATCTCTGTAATACTTCATTTCTGCTCTTAATGGCCCAGCTGTCATCGGCATTCAATCTTAAGCTCCTGGATCTCTACTCGATGAACAAGGGACCACTTTTTTTGAAACTGGGTGAGTTCACATTCAAGTCACAAACATATTCGATTTAATTCAACCTAACCATCGTCGGAATTTTGGATAAATTCCAAACCTAAATTGAACGACAATCCATTGACAGCACAATAACGCCAGGAAATTAAATCGCTTAAACTTAAATTAAATTCCCCTTATCCACAATGACTCGGCGTCAATCTGGCACAAAAGAGTATCCAAACCAAACACCACCCCCACGCGGAAACCATTCTGGCACAGTTTCAAAAATAACCTAATGGAGCCACCCCCAAAAGCTCACATAGCCATACTCATTTGCCCAATTTTCGCACTCCATCAACCTTATAATATTTAAACTCTTATTATTCCTAAAAATAAACACGTGCTGGTGTATGGCTCCATCTCGTGGTTCGCAGCTTGAATTTAACGCAAAAAAAAAACGACACGGCGCACTTAGAACCATTCAATGGAACACCGATTCGGTTCCAAAATAAAACTAGAAAGTCATGATTTTCCTCTCTTCCCGCTCCATTGAGCACAATCTCTGAAAACAATATCGTATCCAGAGGCAACGCCAGAACCCGTTGCCCAGAATGTGCTGCCGAATCGGTAAGGTAGTCGCATTTTAGGGTTGACAGATGACAATCGTTAGAAATACATGCCACCGATGTTGATATGTGTTTCACATCGGGGTAACGGTGCTGTCGGTGATTTCAAACTAATGAGGCATCGAATTGTGCGAGATAATTAAAATTTGATTGCGTCAACTTAAAATTCACTACCAAACAGGTGAACCAAGCCAACACTCTCTCTTTCTCTTTCTCTCTCCCTCTGACAGACCTGTGGGGGTTTTTTTCCAAAAAGGAATGTCTGGCAGGCAGGTGTACTAGCCTATTAGGGATTTGACGCACGTTCCATTGGATTTTGTTTACTTCTGAATTGCCACAGACCGAGTCCCTGCTTAGCCGCAGACGAAGTCGTATCACCAAAATTGTTATTCCTTTTTAAGTGTTGTCGTCGAGGTATGCATGTGTAGACAGGCCAAAGACAGAGGTGTTTGGGTCTCCATTTCAAAGTGCTCAGCACTTATTTAGTTCTTCATTAAAATGTTAACAAAAACAGAAACGTTTCACTGTGTCAGTGGACAAAGAATTGTTGTCAAGTGGAAACCACACCATAAAGGGTTTGTGTCGAACCACTTGAGACGATGGCGTATACTCTGTGTTTAATCTTCTCGAAAAGAGATTAAAGCACTGATTAATGGTTGGATCTTAGGGATCAGTCAAGTGGAGTTTGATCAGTTCTCAAAAAATGCTTTTGATTACTTTAAGAGTTGTGAGCATGGCATGCGTTGGTTAGGGGAAAACATGTGGTCGGTTGGAATGAAAGGCACTGCGATCTGCAGGGAAAACAAAATTCGATTACGAAATGTGAGGTCGAATACGGCTAGATCATCCTGATCAAGTGTCTAAAATTTCTACGAGCGAATAGAAGAAACAGTCTCAATCAGGGGAGTATTTAAAGTGTAACCGAAGGAACAACGAGGTATGCGGCTACCAATTATTAACAATCGACCTCAACTAAGTTAATTTCAAAGTAAACTTAAGCCACGTGAGAACAGCCAGAGCCTTAGTCAAAGTGCCCATAATTGCTTCTGGGAACTTATACAAAATTCCAATACCACCTGTCACGTACATAGAGAGCGGTTCATTTAGCTCCCACTAAAGAGCTTTACGGATAGCCAAGCAGCAAATATATATATATATATAATCGACTGCCGCGCATTCCTTAGCAAGATATCCGAACAGTTCAACATTCGCCTGTGCTGGGTGGCAGGGTGATTGCGATTCCCTCAGGTAGGCGACCGCTTGGCAGACCAAGGACGAGATGGTTGAACCAAGGCAAAAGAACTCGCCTGCGTGCTCCAGTGTGGTGTTCACTAACCTCTGGCAAAAGAGCAGCACTTAGCAAGGGACATTGCATTCAAAACAGATTTACCAGGGGTATAGACCTCAGATTCTAACCATTTCATGGTTAGATCACACTAGACGGTCGTCTTAGGCCAGCCAGAAATCGTTCCTGAAAAAGAGAACCACACCCATACACAAATACTCCTGTAACTAATTTTGTGAGGTTCTTTAATATTCCACAACAAATAGGCAGCACCACTTGAATGGTTTTGCAAGAGCAACGCCTCAAGGCAGCGAAATCACAAAGAAGTCTGCAGACAATTTAACTGAAGAAGGTGGCCACACCCAGATCATCTCAACTCGATAAATGTATATCTCTTTCATAAAATACGAATCGCTCTTATATTCTTAAAAAAAATAATGCACCCGTGACCTAATTGTTAACGACGAAACCAGGAAGCAAATGTCATGGTGAATGAGTCACCAGCTGACACAATTCATACTCCATACGTTCATTTCTACAATTAGTTTCTGAATTCACAGCTTTCCAAAGAATCGAAATCAAATTTCTTTTTAGTCAACACTCATCAATCAGCGATTGCCCGTATATTCCATTCATGCACATTAACACACACTTATCTTCACATCGCACTCGTCGCATAAATTAAACTAATGCAATTCGTTGTTAATGAAATATGAAACTTCATCGCGAACTTGACACTGTGCCAACAAAACACACAAAATATCCATCAAACAGTGAAAAGGGATCACACTTAGTGCTCTCGCATAAGGTAAACAACAAAACTGGAAAATCATCTCCTTCGAGCCACACACCGACGCGGCGCGCCGGTGGCTCTCAGTGTTATCAACACCAAGCACTCAATCAAAAACCGCATTATTTGCAAAATAAACCAGCAAAAATATACATAAACAAACGTAAATAAGAATAAACAAATACAATACAACACGTACGAGTGTATTACTTAACGAAGACCAAAAGAGAGGTGTTTTTACGAACACAGCCGCCGTCGACTTAACTGCAACCACCACAGCACCAACTGTGGAAATTCAATTTCAGCAAACAGCAGCGACGTCGTCGGCGACTGAGGACTGAGGCAGAAAAATCACTTTTATTGTAGTAGGTGACCTAAATTTTCCAACGATGACGACACCCATAAATTTGTGCTACACACGCTAGATGTTACACGAGAAATTTTCATGAAAAATCTCTCGAAAACGAAGAGGCGACCGCGCAGACATGGTGAGTAAGACTTGCTAATAGTGTTAGCGATTTGATTTGATACAGTGTATGTCGAAAGTATGACATCACCGTTGTGAGTGTTCAAGTGTTCATGGAATGGTCGTGCAGTTGATTGCTGCCTATCGTGTGATTGGTGTAATTTAAAAGTTATTTCGAACTTGCCTTTAGTCATATATGTGTGGAATTGAAGTGGGAGAACTGTGATTGCTGTTTAAAAGTCGTGCAAGTCGCCAGGGTTATACGAAAAAGCTTTCTTTGTCTCCCTATGGGTTTTTGGCAACGGTCCATGAGGACTTTAATTAATTTCTACTGAAATCCGCGTTAGGACAATTTATATTCATCAGGGGAATGAATTGCAAGATTTTATAACACCCTTGAAAGGGAAATGCGTACATCCACAAGAACTTCATAAAAACTGAAACGTAAGACCAAGTCTGTATTGACAGGAAATGCGAACGAAGTCATCTATAAAAAACGATGGTTATTCACAGCAAATTCATCAATTTTGGAGTTTCTATTATTCGACACTCTAAACATAAAAGTGCAGAGTTCTTTTTCGTGGGGTGGCGTTCAGTGTTGGGACTTTCGGGACAGACCCCGAAAAAAGTGAGTGGTAGGTTTGAAAAAAGCGTTGTATATCGGGTTTACCTATTTAAATTCTAAGAAATTTCACATAATACGTAACACTGCTCTCATAAATGAACAGCTTCTTATTCTCATCTGCTAAAGCTTGAAACGCTTGCTCAAACAAACCGCAGATGGATATCTGGCACAGGATGTCTCATTACCAAGCAACTATGGCCTATGATCGATCCCAAGCGATCGCTTAGGTTAATCAGATTAAGCAGGCCAAATCGCAGATCTCTTATTGGCGTTCTAACAGGGCATTGTGCCGTCGGAACTCACGCCTCTAGATTAGCCCTTCCCTATAATGATTTCTGTAGAAGCTGCATGGACGAAGATGAGGAAGAAACCATCGAACACTTGCTATGTAATTGCAGTGCTCTCCATTTCTTTTTTAATCTGGCTGAACTGAGCAGCAACAGAACCATCCCTCTTTTTCGCTTTATCAAAAGCACAGATTGGTTTGCGAAATAGGTAGCCTAAGATCCGCGTGGTAACACAATGGGCCACCTCAACCTAACCTAACCTACTCTCATCTGTGTTCCCACTTTTTGTAATACATTTGTCGGTTATAAATCTTCTTTGTAAATTTTGATGTATATTTTCCTTGGAAATTGAATTGTGAGAAGGTGTTAAGAAACAAGAAACAACAAGATATGGCGTAAAGCGAAAGAATTGCAGTGCGTGGTAAAATTTACACTTTGCGCTTGTAGATGTGTTAGATTTGAAAATTTCGGAAAATAGAAACAGATCTACCAGAATTGTGGTAAAGTCTCTGGTGGCGTTACAATCCAGAACAAAGTTGTACCTAGCAATTTCTATATCACGAGTTGAAGGGGCTACAGTTTGTACTGCGATGTTTTTGTAATTTTTTCGATACAGATGTACTCTCTGAAGTCGGGACAGATGGAGTCGTAGATTATAGAAGTTGTTCGTTCCTGGATTGAACTTAGTCGTCTAAAACAAGAATGGACATTCCTACTCATGTGCGCCAAACCACGCCGAGAGAGACAAAAACGAATATCTAACGGTGGTATATCTCACAACGTTTTTTTTTAAAAGGTATACAAGTTGTACTGGTATGTTTACTGGACGTTTCCTCAAATTAAAACAAAATAAAGCTGGTCATGTGCGAGGAGTACCATGTGCGAGGAGTTCTAAGATTCAGTGACCTTTCACCTTCAAGCTCCCCAACTCATCGATTTTTAGTGCCCTTATCCCAAGATTAATATACTTCGTTCTGTCCTAGGACCAACTTGAGGCTCACATGCGTGATAGTCTGTCAAAAGCGCCATCTTTTTATTTTGTGTAGATTACAAAAGCTACAATGGGTACGGAAAGTGTTGAAAACAAGTTCACTTATTTCCGCCTTTAAGGTCAAATCGCAACAGCGCGGGTTTGTCTTTGACAAGCGTTGGTAAGTGTTTTATCAAACTTAAGAGGATGTTGTGTCAGAACGCGCCACCCTCAGTTTTCCATATCAACATACATCGCAAGCGATTGACAACTCAAATGTTACATACAAACAAAATATATAATTACTATAAGTAAAATCTTTGTACAAAATAGATTGCTAGCACAAATAGTGTCCTTAGTTCGCCAAAACTTCAAATTCACAAGTAAATTTAAGAACATTGTTTCACAACCGTCAAAACGCCAGAGTGAATGGAGGTTAGCTCTACCTAGAACATTGTGCTCGGGCTTACGATATTATGGTCTGTGAATACCTATTAATTTCGATACATTTTATTGATAACTGTGGAGAAATGTGGACACGGATCGGAGCTCTATTCTATTCCCAATTCGATAGGATTCACCGTTTTAGAAGGTGCTTTTTGACCATTCTGCCCCACTATGCGCCGTTGCGATATGAGTACTAAGTTTCTGTTGACAAACAAATATCTGCGATGACATGACGCCTCTCCATGTCAATGTGCCTCTCCTGGTCGTGTTCGATCAACGATGTACACATCCATGGCCGTGAGAGAAACATCGCAAAAATGAGAGTTGTTGTTTCAAAGGTCGTTGGTTATATGCTGTGAGAATAGGGTAGACACTGATTGGCGTCAATTTGGCGATGCCCAGTGATTTAATCAATTGTGCTTATTTCACCTCCAAGTGATAGCCATCGAGTACTGATTGTAGTTCACCCGAACTCTACTCGCAAAACTTATAATTGCGATCTCTTGTCCTACGGGTTACAAAAAAGGAACTGGTCATCCTTTCTTGTGCAGCGGGGTAACTGCCCGACCACACGAAAACACGTACATAGTTACGAAGCAACAAGCCTCAGAAACGGACGGAATCACTGATGACGAACCCTACAAACGAAATAAGGACATCGATCTTCGGATCTGTACGTGGAATGTAAGATCCCTTTATTTACCGTGCAGTCGAACAATTGACGGAAGCCCTGGGGTCCTACAATGCAGTCATAACGGCCCTCCAAGAAGTGCGATGGAATGGACCGTGCAAAAAGAGAATGAAAGACTGTGTTACATACTACGGTGAATGCTACAAAATAAGCGCTTGTTTGGATGTGAATTCGTCGTTAGAGGCAAACTTAGGCAAGTAGTTCAACTTTGTAAACGAGTACCTCACGACAATTCGCATCAAGACTAAATTCGCGAACATAAGACTTTTATTCGCACATGCCCACACAGAGTAGAAAGATGGCGATACCAATGACAGTACCTATGATCTTCTGGATAAAACATAGAAGCAGTGTCCTAGCTATGACATTAAAAGTGTCCTAGGCGAGAGAGCGTTTTGAATAGTACGGTCGGGAGGTACAGCCTACACGACAACGCCTCCGATAACGGATTTAGGCTGTTCGACTTCTACGGGAGTCTAATGACGCTTCGGGACGAAAATGTGTAGCAGCTAATTCACGGTTCCCACATTTCAATATTCACAAATGAACATGGAGATCTCCTGATTAATCAACCGTCAACCAGATTGATCACATTGCGTTCGACTCAAGGCAAGCCTCCAGTATTACCTGAGAGTGGATATTTCGAGGCGCCCACATAGACTCGCCCCCCCACATTGTTGTAGCCAAGGTCAGATTGGGATATCCCGAACAGAAGGAAGTTGGACGTCGAACATTATTTTCAAATCAAGTCTCTCTTAATCTCATAAGAAGTCCTACGCCACCAAGTATTGAAGACCAGTTGCATCATTGCCAAAAAGCCCTCACCCCCGAGTTGCCGCCTCTGATATACTGGGTTTCACTCGACCACCACAACCACGAGCGGGCGAAACTGGGCACGGCTAGCTAAACATTGAACTGACTGGAGACGCTAGCTGGTTGAGGCCCAGGACACGCCTGACAACACCGGATCGATCAGTAGGATTGCAGCATTTTTACCAAAACAAGCAAATGTCGACAAAAAGAAAGGAAACTAAACGTGACCATGTCAAAAAAGATGTACTGGTAGATCATGATGAACTGAAGCATCAAAGGCTACATTGGTAATGCTTTCAGAACACAAAAAGCCAACGTATGAAATTCAAAATCAAGTTGAAACCAGTTACTATGTCTACCATAAGGGACGAGGAACTATTCCTTGTAAGCATGTGTTTCCTCGAATAGACTTAAATTGATAGAAATGCAATGAACAGCAATTAATAATTAAGCATCGTATGGAAGAAATTGCAACAAGCTGTAAGTCATTCACAAGCCTGGTGTATTCTAAAAGAGCCGATGAAATAATGGGGAACCCAGACACATGTGTATCGCTCGAGATGAATTGGAGCGAGTCAAGTTGCAGAATTATGTGCGGGCGTTGATAAGATCGAACTTTCCCAGAGAAAAAACCTCACACTCCCCATGAACAACCGAACAGCATTTTCTCATGTTTCTAAGGAAATTCAAATGCATATCAAAGTCCACATATTTCCTGTGACCCTGTTAATTTCATTTCATACTTTTGTTCAATGATATCGACACGATGTGATCGCAATTTACACGATGACTGAATGTACTTTGCGCCGAAAACCACAGGGACTGACTTACAGTGCTACCAACAGCAGCTTGGTATACCCATGTCTTCGTCAAACAGTCTGTACAACAGTCACATGGTTTCGCGAGCACAGAGTGACTTCAATGAGACATTTGCTGATACAGAAATTGGAGCAACTGAACTGGATCTGCCGATATACGGGGGCAAGATAAAATGCTCTGCGATCAAGAACAGAACGAAACATTAGTCAACAAACGACGCACTACATAGTCTTGATCAATTCTGATTCATTTGTCTTGGCCGGTTGACTGGGCAAGGCTCTCCCTAAAGCAGGCACGTTTGTGGAACACATTGAAGAACTCTTTAACTGACGTAGGTAATGTAGGTTTTAGGGACTGCTAGGATCTCCTAGAAGTTCTCCGTAAGTTCGTCGCCGCTTGCGCTAACAATCGAAGACTCCCATTGGTGTGCTGGGTTTTACGACACTAGCAAGGAAAATGTTGGTTTCACAACGAGTACAGGCAGGCAGGTACATGCAGCGAAGCTGGGAGCCTACAAAGCAGTACTGCAACTAGAACTATTCGTGATCTCTACGAACAGAGATGAAGGGAAGAGATCCAACTTCGCCAGATCACGAGAAGAGGTGTTAAGGTGCAAGAATGATATCAGAAAGTTCTACCAACGAGAGTCTACTACTAGCGACTCGGTCACATTAGCCTCGTCTTTACCTCAGACTTAAGCGCCACTCAAAAAAGGAACAGAAGATACAAAGACATAAGAAAGTCTTTCTGACCTTTTTGCTCCTAACGCTAACAAAGTTGAGAGTCTGGCATTTTTGGAACTGGAGCCATCCTTAAGGCTAAACATAGTGGATGGGATATCAAATTCGTGCAATTCGCCGTGGCGGAGTGTGTTAGTGAGTCGACTCCTATGCAGAGGGTGCCGGAATTTACCAACTTTCATAATTCACGGCTCCACCTCTTTCGAGTTACTGACACTGCTCAAATAGTATTTCTGTCTATAAAAAGCTTCTCAAACTTCACCCTTCAGAGTTGTAGGTGTACATGATAAGCAGGCGCTGTTCCCTTTAAGGGAAGCAATCAAGTCCATACAGCTCTCCCACACCCACTTCCGCTTGCGATCGGACCAATTCCGAAAAAGGAACAAATTTTTCAGCAGCCACTGTTCAATTAAGAAGCATATTCCAATAACTTCGGTCAAGATTCTCATCCAAGCTTGGAGAGAGAGAAAAAAAACCGACCGCACCTAACACAACAACAAAGCAACAAATTAAAAAGTCACGCTCACAACAACATCATCAACGTGGACTACGTCGACAAAAGGTACGATGAGGCAACCCTCTGGTCTGTCGTTCGTTCTTTCGATCGGATCGGTCCAAAGCCAGTTTTCCCGTCTAACAAGTTTCCTTCGGAGCGAGCGCCTCGAATGAGAGAAACCGAATCAAAGCCATTGTGTGTGAGCCAGTGTTTGCGTGAGCTGCTAACAATACAACACTGAACATACACGATACAAACAAACAGAAAAAAAAATATTTAACCATTATTTTCTCTTTCCTCTCTCTCCCTCCCACTTCCCATGAATCAAAGAGTTAGGAGCACATTCAATGGATGTGTCTTCTTGGATTTTTTGAAAAAACTTTCAGCTAATAACGACGACTCGGAGCTGAGCTCTTTTGCCGCCAGTTGGATTGGAACGAAACACACAAAAAAAAAACGACACCAGCAAGTAGCAACTGAAGTGAAGAAGAACAAACTTGTATCTTTAACAAATACACTCGCAGTGCACACTCTCTGGCTGCTTATGTTCGTCTCTCTCATCGTCTTGACCACAGCCCAAAAATCGGTCTAAATACAACGAAGACGTCTTGACTCTTGACTGTGGTTCGGTTTTTTGGGAACACTTCCCTTCGACACAAACAACAACAAGAAAAAAAAATGCCTCCTTACCTGTTTGACTTCCGTTCGGATGTCGGTGAAAGGACGTCTCGTTGAGATACAAATCCAATTGGAATTCCTTGTGGATCAGGATTCTACAACAACAGGCCACTTGTTTACAACTCACAAACACGAAACTAATTTCCCTCTTGTACTTCTCGGATTTTCCTCTTCTGAAAGCACTTTGAAATTGAAATTTCTTTAATTTTTCTTTTCGATTTTTTTGATGATTCTTTTCGATTAAGCACTTTAAAGTTTCTTTTGCGGTATTATTCGTGAAGAGAACCGAACGAGAAAGAAGAACGAATAAAAATAGAAAGAATTTTATATTCACACACCACACAGTTGATGTCACAATCCACAGTCGTATTTATGATCTATCTTCGCAGAGAAGTGGGTGTATCAGATTGTATCCGTGGTCGAATTTGGGGGGACAATTAAGATCTGTTTACACTCGGGTTTAACTTGGAAAACAATCCTATGGGTTTGTTTCTTTTTTTGCTGGGACACAGAAAAAGAATTAAACTATCGAAGCACCGCGTTCCATGAAACACACACGAACGGCACAAACAAGAGACTCGAACTGAAACTGAACTTGTGTGCGGAATGTCGGTGAGAGCCGAGTTCGTTGAATACGTGTGTGGACTGTGTTGCTGTTGCTGCTCTGCTCCGTCATCCGTGTAAGTCGCCTATGTTTTTCACTCACACGCAACGAGTGAGAAGTTTTCAATTTTTTTTTGTGGAATCTAAGAGACTGAGTGTGGCATTTCATTCATTGAGTGTCTTACTCCGACTCAGTCCCTGTGAGTGAGACATTTACACTCGTACTCAGGCAGCTGCGAAAGGAGAACATTTCAACTCTTCGCATTAACAGTGTGACCAGATATAAGCAGGTGGTAACAACGGTTTGAGTGGCTTGAGCTGCAATGTCTTGGAAACCGATGGGAGAATATGTAGGAACGATACTTATTTTCAATTGAGATCCATTTACTCTAAAAAGAGTAACCTGCTCACGTCATAGGTGGACGATAAAAAGTAAGTTTAAAATGAAAATCCTCAAATAATTGATTAGATTATTCATCACCCATTTATGGAGTGTATGCAAATGTCGCTCAACCACACTTTAAACTGAAAATTCCGAAACGTTTTTATTTTTCAACTTATATCAGGACTGGAAGTATTATCAGTATTTTTCAAGTGATACCACGGACTGGAAAACTTTATCATTTAACACTGGAAAGGTAAGAGGCCATTTATATGAGCCCACTACGAAACGCGAACTTCGCAAAACTCTGACACTCCATTCATATGCAGTTTTCTCGTGAATGTGTGGATCGTGTTTGGCTCTCTTGTGTATTGCGAACTCAGGTTGACAGTTCGGAAAGAGAATGATTGATGATAGAAAAACTCGATAATTCAGTCCCCATCATTTTGCATACTGAGAAGTATAACTTTCTGTTTATCTTTGGTGGAAATTGCTTGCTTCTGAATATTAGCGTTCTCAGACCGCGGCTGAATGAATGGCCCTTAACACTGTTTCAAAACATCTTCCGAACCATTCATGTGATTATACATACAACAAACAAATGCCACCACGGTTAAGTGTGTTATGGATGACAGACTGCAAGCCCACAGATGCCTTAATAAATCAGACCGCTCTTCTTTTCCTCAACCAGACTACTACTGAACTGAAGTCTAAGGGGACTAGACCATTCGTAGCATATGGAACACTTGGCTACGTAGAAGTGGTGTTTCAATGAGAACCAAATTAGCAGTATGTACCGTGTTAATGGCACAGCTCTGTTGCCTTTTTTATAAAGTGTAATTTCAAGATATCTCTAAATCCAGTCTAAGAAGCACATTAGTTCCCGAAGATTCCTCACCAGATCTCGTCAAGTTAGTTGAAAAAGGGTCCACCAAGCCCTCTCTGTCTGTCTCTAGCAGAAACCGGCAGACACAAATGAATGTACATATGTGAGTAATGTGTGTTGTGTGCGGTGGGATACTTAATTTGACGGCATGGCCTCCAATCGGCCAGTGTCCCGAAAAAACCGCCACCAATCTAGCGATATCATGACGAGTTCGAGAAAGAGATCTTTTGTTTTTCATCACGCCTCGCGGATTACAAATAGGTCCGCCTGAAACACACTGCAATTGTCCGGCGAACTGAAGGCTTTGGAAATGTTCTGGAATTCCAAAAACATTCTCGCAGCGCCGCCCCACATTTAAAATGCCTGCACATCTGCCCGCTATACCATTTCATTCTTTCGGGGATTAGAGTTTTAAAACCATTTAGGTCTAAGGACCGTGTACTCTCTAAACATGAATTTTAGAACCCTCATTTGCGTTATGACAGGACATTGCGCTATCGAATAGGCGAATAGGCCTTCCTTGCGACGACTTCTGCAGAAGCTGTAGGAACGAGGAAGAAACCATTGAACAATTGCTATGTAGCTGCAGTGCTCTCTCATCCTGCAGATTTAGGCTTCTGGAAACCTTCTACTTTGACAAATGTGATATTGCAGTTTTGAGAATCGGGAGAACTACCGACGTATCTACCGGCTTTTGGCTAATTAAGAGTTCTTCCGTAATACGAGGGGTCACCACGAATTATTTTACGGAAGACATTAGCGAGGAAGATCTGTCTGACAATGTTTTTTATTTTCTTTCTACTGAAATATCGGGGGCAGTGTAGGTGATAGTCTCTTCCGCTTTCTCTTGCCTCCAACAACCTTCGCAAGAACTGCTGTAGGACACCCTACCTTTCTTGTTTGGTTGGCTAAAAGGCACCATCATTTATTTCTTGAATACCGACTCTCATAGATGGTGTACGGTAGAGGCTAAGTCGAAAAGTGGAGTAGGAGTAGGCATTGTGAGACCTAGACACAATCCACTCAATCAGAGACTCAACAATCTCCCAACCATACCAACTTTTCCCAGTAGCACATTGATCCTGATCCTGATGTAGCTAATAATACATAATATAATAATAATAAATATAAATATATATAATAAATAATAATCAGCGCTACCAAAATAATAATTTACAATTTTTTTGTAATTTTTATAATTTGCAGATTGTTAATTATATTTAATAAAAAGACAATTGGGATATCACGTACTGGAGTCGTTGGTTTCCATCCAAAGGGAGTTTCGGCGCAAGCTTGGCGTCACGCCTTCGAGCACAAGGACCATAATGAGGTTGGTAGACTCTTTTGCCGAGCATAGGACAAGCGCTCGAAGGCCTTACGACCGAAATCCCCAAATTCGGATACAAAAAACAATTGCTGCTGCAGTTGACGCTATAATGGTTATTCCAAGCGTTTCGACAAGAAATTTAGATGTCGAAATGAGTATGTATGAGCAGATAATTACAGCAGACAATTCTGCATAAAGATTTGTTTTCTTATAAGGCTCAAATTACAGTACGTACTCGATTAACGCAACTCCTCGATTTTTGCAACAGCTAAATTTAACTTTTTATCGATATAGACAGAACCTCGATAATTGCAACAACCCCAGTTTCTATTAGTTGGGATAATCGAGAATGTACTGTACAAGCAAAGTTACCACAGTTTTTACAGAAGCTCCTCCAAATGGAGTTTGGGATGAACGAAGACGAAACCATGCTAAACTACATTTTCATGTCGGATGAAGGCCACTTCGACTTCAACGGCAATGTCAACAAGCAGATTAGTCGAATATGGAAAATGACTCAAACCCAGAAATTATCCATGAGACGGAACTTCATCTAGAACTACAAAATAATTTATTCGAGTTTCTTAATGTAGTAAAATAGATCAGCAAAATAACCTGTTCCTTAACAGGAATGGACTATCAGGACATTCCATCTTTCTCAAGATAACCCTGAAGTCCGAGATCTATGAAGGGGCACGATCCTTCACGACCTGCCGTGGTCGCTGTGTACATGATTGTTGCATCCACTCCTCATTGTCTTCAATTCAATTCAAGGCAATATCGTATAAGACTAAACTGACATCTTTATAACGCAAACTGTTTGTACGGAAATTTGTTGTTTTTATTAAAGTTCAGTTTCGCAGTTCGTAGCTGATTTGAATGGCACTTAACGTTCAGAACTTAAGAAATATTATACACCATTTCGTAAAGAGGTTTCATCTCCGTAAATAACGATTCATTTCTCCCACAAACGTGAACGAAACTGAACGAAGTGGTCATTATGATCATTGCGAATCATATCATAGTAGGTATTCACTCGATTTATAAAGTTAACTTAAGTCTGGCTCACATCAATTGAGGCCCCAGTACAGTGTTCATGCAGCATTCAAATTTGTATACCTATAATCTAAAAGGAAAAATGCTCCGGGCAAGACTCCCCGTTTTCCTTTCCCTGCTCGAAAAGAAAAGGAGAGAAGACGACAGACGTAAGCTAATGATCCACTGTTTTTATTCCTCAGGCTTTGTTAAAGTTTAAACTACTTTTATGATTCTGAAATTTGTAGGCAACCCTTCGTTTGAATATCAAACAGTGTAAGTGTATATCAGATCAAGAAGCGGTTGAAAACAGCCATTTTATGGTCAAACCATTGGACACCTTCTCCGCACTCAACTCGTTAAGCAGTTTCAATTGACTGAATTACATTTATTTAATTATTCACGACCAAAACCGCAAAAGTGCCTTCCACGATTGACCTGTTTCAGACCACGAGAAGTCCTCCACGATATTTTCCACCGTAGACAATCAGTATACACCCCTACAAGCGGCTCTTAAGATCCCTCATTTACTTCGAATCAACTTGCCTAAACGTTGCTAGCATAACTTTCGTGTATACTTCTAGTTTATGAAATGGCCTTATCTGTACCCCGGTCACACTACTTGGAACAGAATTAAACTTCAATCCAACCAGTGGTTGATTGCAAAGATGACATCAGAGAACCCACACCCTCAAACACGTCATGTGGAACGTATTGCCCAAGTGTGTGTGTGTGTCTACAAATTGAGTGATTTGGGGAAATTATACATTGAGTCACAGTTGCGGTGGTTAAACTGAGTGAGCAATAAAAGGGTTGCCAGGAGTCATTGAAGATGAAGAAATTTCTTGAGATTCGAAGTTCAGAATAAAATGTAATTTTTTTCAGATTTTTGATAAGAAGAGATTTTTCTCGTTAGGAGAGTTAACCATTTTTCATAACTTTTATGTTTTCTTCTGTCTTATATTTTGGGTGGAACTATAGTCCGAGTGGACTTGTACATAGCTTCTACAGAAACGTGTGTGGATTTGTTCTCTCGCGAGTGAATGAGAATACAGTTTAGATAATCTTTACATGCTTATACTAGCACAGCCTCTCTAGTCTAGACACTGGCTAGCCCAGACACTTCTTCAGTTACAATGGGCTGTCTCAAGTCGAATTGTCACGGGATACCAAAATTTCTTGGAGTTAGAGGGAGTTTCACTTAGAGAGAGATTTTTATATGGGAAATTGAAAGAAATGTACGTAAAATATGGCGAAAATCTTCGAGTGAAGAGAGAAATTCGACTTAGGGAGAGTCCACTGTAATTACGCGAATTCCCCTATTGGTTTTATCAGCTAGTCCAAATACTCGGCTACTAATATTATCGCCTGTTGTGGGCTCTTGTATGTAGACATGTTTGCCATTGGCGTTCATGTTCTGCTGCATTTCATTGCGGGGCTCTTCTCAGTTGCGTTTTCATTTTTTTTGAAGTCATTTTAAGAGAAATGCGTATTTTTTGGATTCAATTTGGAAATGTTTTGGAGAGAAAACTATTGACAAAGTTTAAGTTTACCTTAGTTTAATTAAGGTATTATTTAACATGCACAGTGAGGACAACTCCGATTGGCTCCGATACTTCGGACTTTACCCGAAATGAACACATCGTGAAAATTTGATAAGAGGGGTTACTGGATTGTTTATTTAGATTAGGTAGGAGTGGTTGTCTGTAGAAGGATGTGTGCCGCGGCAGATTGACTCCTAAATTTGGAGCCATTTTGTGGTTTAGCTGAAACTGACGCCATTTAGTTCACTGAGACAGTAGGCCTCTACATATTAGGTATGAATATGAGTGAGTGCTACGGCTAACCAGAGTGATTTCTATCACTTCTTCAGCCATGCAGCTTCTGCAGAGGTCATGGTGAGTGGACACCCATCTTGCGGTTATGACTGCCAATTGCACAGTGTCCGGATACGACGCCGATGAACGTCCTGAGTATAGATCTACTTAGTCTGTGCAAACAGAGTAATCATTAAATATTTAGTGCTTGCCATATTTCCTATGCTTTAAGGAAGGTGGTCACCAGGGATGACAACTTACTTCAAATGTAGTAGATCTACTTGATTTATTAATGTTTATGCATCTGCTACGTTGCAACTTATTTCTACTCCGTTTAACTAATTTTGATCTTACACTCAAAATTCGATTTAAAATGTATTGGGCCGTAATACGTGCAAAATATGCAGGAAATCCTTTTGTTTATATTCATTCAATAATTTTACTCTTAGAGTAAAAGCATATCGTTTTGTTCACATAAAACTAAAAAAAAGATTTTGATTCTTTTTTGCTTTTTATCGAAAAAATCGACTATAATCAATTTATATTTGCCGGTGCCGTGAACAAACGCCATTTGAATTAAAGCCATAATGGCGTTAATTCTTTCTCATTTAAGTGAGAATTTAGGCGTTAGCGGTTAATCCCTGCGAAAAAAAGAGTTAAAATCTTGTTAGTGAGCCACCCCATTCATACTTTAAGAACACAAGACTTTATTACAGTCTAAATTTAAAGTTTGGCCTCTTTTCGACTTGGCAATGGAAATAGGACAATTTGGTGAAAATATGTTTTGGAGCTTGTGAAACTTATGTGATTAATTGACTCGGTTTATTCCATAGACAAACAAAGAGTAGTATTGTAGAGTTGAATATCAATAATCTTTATTGACTTGTTGAACAGTTGACGCGCAGTTTTAGTTCCTTCGATTCGGGCAATTTCGACGTCAAAGATAACTGAAAGGCAAATTGTCGAAACTGCCAATAAAATCGTGGAAACGTCGAGCCTGAACATCATATATCGATGACCATTATTTCGATAGCCTTGGAGCTTACCATTACAACCATTGCATTACAAACCATTTGAGACCATTTTAACAAGGCTGGATACAAAGAGAAGCTCGATGTATTGATCAGCACGAGTTAAAGCCAGAGAGCCTCATGTACCAAATATCCATCTGCAAATTACTGCTGAATCGTAACAAAAAAGATACATTTGTGACAGTTAACGGATGTTCACTGGTGAAGAAAAGTGGATCACTAGAAAAGTGGATCACTCACGTAGTCGAATCGCGATGAGTTGGCGCCCACGGTGGGCAAAGCAGGATTGACGGGTTAGAGTTGGCATTGACTCATCGAATATTGGCTGATAAACTCTAAATTCGGACCTGTATTCTCAACAATTGGATCGTCTGAAGGAAGAAATCGCCCAGAAACGGGCAACTTTGAACCATTGAAGATGAATTGTGTTCTATCAGGACAACGACAGTCGTAGGTAGCGTGGTTGGTAGCACCATGCTAGCACATGGCGAACGATTTGCTGGTGAAAAGTTGGTTTAAGAGAGGCTTATGAAGCAAGATTCTCTCAGTTTTTCGGCAGTAGGGACTTTTACAAAAGGCCAACAATTAATCCAACAAAACAGCGCATATTCGACCTAAATCGAACCATAAATTCAGCCTTAAATCTCAGGCAAAAATAATGGACTTTTTTTACTAGACTAATATTCGTGACAAAAAGACTTTTTTCATTATCACACATCCACACTTTGCAAATCTTTTTCTGGACTCAACATTTTCAACCCTGGTGGTGACTTCTCACCTATTGTGGTTGGTGTTGTAATTGTGTAAGAGCATGGTAGGTAATCATGGAGCATTTATTGAAATGCTCACCCATTAAGAAATGCTCACCCATTAAGAGATGTTTTTGAATTGAATAGAGATTGTATTGAGAGACTCATTTGCAGCCTTACTCTCAAAGATAGTGATGTCATATTTGGATACAACATTGTGCTTGTACCAAGATAGTGCCTCTTTTATCGCAAGCGTTTCTGCCTGGAAATCGATACTGTAGTCAGGTTAGGGAGCTTCAATGAGAGAGCCCTTCATTCATTTGATATTGACAGGGGATCGCCCATTGTCTGGTTGTCAGACATCTGATCGGGAAGGAATGCTGATGGAGAATTTCCTTCTCGAAGATGTAGTAGAAGCCCGTCTTGTTTCCCAACGATAGCTAGTTAAATTCAGTAATAATTGTTGAGTAACCGATGGTGAGTTTGGATCACAGTCGGAGTGATTTGAGAGACCAGTGGAAGAAGGTGGAAGAGTACATTAAGTGCATCAGACGGAATGCTGCTCAATGCTCCGCTGATACGCATGCCGCCCAGTTTTTACAACCGCTTGATACAGTTGACAACTTTGTTGAAGGCTGTCCACCTACAGACAGGATTTTAATTTAACTCTTTCAAGTCAATGAGAATGATCAGAGAGTCCACATAGCTTCTCCAACTTTGCCGTACGTAGGCGTGCTCTACCTTGGCACTCGTAGGAGAACACAAACACAACACGAGTGGTTGTTGTGGAAGGTGTCATTGTCACCTTATTGTTGTCCGCATATACACATATAAGGTCGGTTGCAATTTTTTCGCATTTCAAGTTCACGCTATTCTATGTTATCTCTAGTTGGTGTGCGCAATAACTTGCCGACTGATACTATTCCTTATCAATTTACAACTCCAATCCATCCATAAATTAGTAAGTGCAAATATTTAAACAAAACAGAGAAGGTAGCGTAGGTAGTGTCTAAGGTAGCGTAGATCTCGTGGATGACTAAGCTCGGCCCGAAGAGTCTCAGGCTGTACTTTTGGCACAACGCAGCAAACTACCAATTGCAGTTGGAGGTCTTGTTGTGTACAATTGCAGTCAGCTTTACATGGAAAGTTTAATCGGCCAAGCCCTAGGTCTATAAAAAGCCGGAAAGTGTTTCTCAACTAATATTCGCCTGGATGGCGCAGTTGGTTAAGTGCTTGCCCTTGGTTAGTGAGGTACCCGGTTCGATTCCCAGTGAAAGCAAAGTTAATACGCTTTTATCGGGTTTTCAAATCTGGTCCAGTCACCATTTCCCGATGGGATCAAATTAGTGTGTGGTAGCAGTCTGACTGTGGGTACCACTATGAATCATGGTCTAAGTGTGCTGGTAAATCCACTAGCAGCTGCCCCTATTTGTCTACCTACCTAAACTTTCTGTCCATTTTATTCCATTTTTTTTTCCCGAAAGTGTTTACATGCATTCAGTTTAAAGCCTAAAGACGTGTTTAGTTTTATTGCTGACTTACGAACGCCTTCTAACAGAGACTGTGTATGGTAATATTTGGGTAAGGTTAGGTTAGGTGGCTGACTGTACACACACGGCCAAGCATAGGACCATTGTGGTTCACTTCATCTTACTCCGTACACCAAATGGCGCTATTTTCAAAATGAAGACGTTTAACACTAGTGTTTCTATGTTATAGAAAAAGATCTCTTTGACGTTTGCCTTAAGAGCGCTTCAAAATCAGAGAAGGTGAACGGCTGTTCTTTCCTTTTTCTCATCCTTGCAGCTTCGGCAGAAGTTCTTATCTGAAGTCCGAAAGGATTCGAGTCACGCAATGCCCAGTTTTCATATATCGCCGATGAGAGTTCTAAGCATTTAAAGTTGGGACAGTGAAATAATTTTTTCACTTGGTGCACCTGGACCAACAGATCCCTAGGATCTAGGTTTTGCAGTAGCGAAAGCCAGATCTCTACGCGGAACGAGTATTGATCCAGTACCCACATAAGATGAATGCTAAAATAATCGTCCAAATTGTTAAGAAATAGGCGACATGGTGGTCTTCGATTTAAAAGCGACTGTAACCTGAGATGATCGCCGCCTGGCTTTCAGAACGACATCTCTCTTTGACATCACATTCTTCTTGAAGAGAAAAAGGGCTCCATCCTGAAAAATGCTACACTGGTTAAGTAATCGAAATGATGTTTGAATGTGTAGATCCTTAGAATAAACCCCCGCTCCCACGCCATGGGCCACCTTCCAGCACTTTGTGGATATTCGCAGATCATCCAATATATGGTAGCTAGAATTCCAATAGTATCTGAAGGGGAAATTCAAATGATGACATTGTTCTGGAAGGAGAAGACGATAAGGGTGCCGTGCGGTATCTAACTCTACCTAAGTTTGTTGAGTGTCCAGAACTCCCACATTTATGATGAGAAAATTGAGATGGCCACTTCCTGTCTTTCGATTACATCTAATGGTGGCGGTTAAGGAGTATGTTAATAGCCACGGTGGGCGTTGTAATTAAGGATGTTCCAATTGATTTAAAGATATCTCTAAGTCCACCCTGAAGGATTTAAAAATCATTAGTTCCGTAATATCCTTGGCAGAGATTTCATTCAATGAATTGAAGAAGAATCTGCCAAAGTCTTGCAGACAGACTCTAGCAAAAGAAGGGCAGGGACAAATGAACTGGACGCCCACTCAGCTGTGTTGTTGCAGCGTTGTATTCCATCCTAGTTTTACGGTATGATCTCCTTTCAGCCAGTGTTTCGCACGTTTGATGAGTTCGCCGAATGAGATCTTTTGTTTTTGATCGGTTGTACGCCATATATATGTCTTGATGCAACACATTTTGTCAGTCAGAGGAAGTGCGTAGAGTTATTAGCCTTGACTTCTTGTGGAATGTGAACCTCCTATGCAAGCGAGCACTGAAGGGCAGGTCCTTATCTACATACATGGTCACTGTGACCTAGAGGCTGGAACCCAAGTAAATTGAGCAAATTTGAGCTGGCCTTCTAACGGCCAGCTTAGCTCGACATTCATGTACCAAGGAGCTATGTAACGGAGGTAATAGTTTTTAGGCTGCAGCGTTGATAGACAACGCATATGACAACCTTCAGCCCCGCCAAGATCTTTGGGTGAATTTTGACAAAGCTTTGGAAATGTTCCGGAATTCCGAGAACACACTCGTTCCAACTCCACCGTCCATTTTAGAGCCGTCAGTGTAAGTTCAAATTGCCGCTCAAATCGCTATGCCATTCCGTTCATTCGGGGTTTACAGTGTCAAAACCATTTAAGTCTAAGAACAGTGTAGTCTTAGAGGATGATACGAGATGTCTCATTAAAAGATGTAGGATGGTGGTATGACCATATGGTTTTGCTGTCCAGCATCCAGACTCTCTGAGCCTGAAGGCGCTGTGTGCTGTAGTGTTTTTAATCTATAAGTCTAAAGGTAGAAGATGTACCGTTGGCTGATGGTGTCGACCGTAAAGTGTTTGTGGTACCTGTGCATGCCAGTGTCTGTACCTTATCCAGTTTTGTGATGTACATGAGTTCCATAGGATCAACTTTGGTTTGGAAAGTCGTGGATGTATGAAAAAATTTTAGACTTTCTACATGTTTGAGACTTAAATGCAAGAAATCCGGGAACCTAGGTTCGTCAAAAATACAACCTGTTTCGGCAATTGCCGAAAGAAACATCGATTGGCAAGAGCTATTCTGCTATTCTGGGTTAGGTAGGGGGCTGCTAGTGAATTCACGAGCTGACTTAGACCATCTTGGTCGATTGTGATACCCACAGTCAGACTACTAACACTGATTTACCACTCCAGTGATAGTGCCATTAATATGAGTCCAACGGCAAATGGGGACTGGACCAGATAAAAGTGTATTAACTTTACTTTACTGGGATTCGAACCGAGGAGCCCACTAACCAAGGGGAGGCACTTAACCCACTGTGCCATCCAGTCGTTAGACAGAGTCCTAAACAACCTTGAAAGTATATCTGCCTATGATGACGTTGTGACCAGGTTGTCGACGTTGTGTGTCATTTCTTAAAGACAACATTCACTTCGTTTTGCCCTCCTTTACCAAATGACTCACACTGACTAGCAAACGCGACATTGACGGCTCGCTGGGTTCAACCAGTCACGCCAATGTCGTCCGCATATGCCTGCATTTGTACGAACTTTTGAAAGATCGTGCCTCTGCTGTTTGCAATTGAGTTCTGGACGACCTTCTCAAAAATAATGATGAAGAAATCAAGTGACACCGCGTAGCATTGTCTTAATCCGTTTTTGATATCAAAGTTCTCGATGAGTTAGTTACCGATCTTGATGGAGCAGCGAGAATTCTCCATCGTCATCTTGCACAACCTGGCGAGTTTAGCAGGAATGTCAAAACTAGACATGACGCTGTACTGCTCGCCCCATGGACATTGTCATGTGCGGTCTTGAAATCAACGAATATGTGATGAGGGTCGTTTTTAACTTCTTGAGCCTCTTCCAGGATTTGCCGTAGTGTAAAATCTGGTCGACGGTGGACTTCCACGGCCTGTAATCACACCTATCAGGCATAGGCTGGTTTCAGTTGCTCATACAAAACGGCAGAGAAGATCTTATAGGCGATGTTCAGGAGACATATCCCTCGATAGTTTGCAAGTAAAAGGGGTCCCCTTTCTTGTGGATCGGACATTATTTCCTCAGATCATAGCTTACGGATGAGTTTATGCTTATGCCCTACCAGCTCATTTCCAACTGCCTTAAAAAGTTCGAATGATAGTCCGTTTGCACCAGCAGCTTTATTCGACTTTAGCCTGGATATCGCTATCTTGACTTCGTCTAGGGCTGGGTGGAAGGAATTCTCTTATACTATCGTCCATTGTGTGGAGTGGAACAAGAGGAGTGCTTATTAGACATCTATTTTTTTAAATATTCAGAATAGCCTGCTCTTGAATCACATTTTCGGGCATTCCATCCCAAACAGTAAACGGGCTCACGTGACAAATCACAAGCTTTGCTATGCCAGAAGTTGGTTACATCACCGATTGAAAGACGAAGGGAAAAAAAAGGAAATAGGAAGTAGTAAAGTGTTTGTTCTAGACTTGTTTTAAAGCAAATGTATTCATTATCAAAAAAAGGAAACTCACAATATTTTTTGTATGTCCTTTTAGAAATAAACTTGCCGAAATGCATGCATGTATACTTAAAACCTAAGAAATGGATAGCTCCCGTCTTTTTGAGTTTCGGTCACTCGTTTCACTGCTTCAAACAAATGCTCTACGTATGCTGCCTTGAGACAATTATTTAATTTGCCATACGTTTAGCACAAATAAGATCTCGGGGTCAGAGTTCACAATTGTTGCATAGTTTAAACATTTACTTAATTACTGTCACTCGTGTTTCAAAATAATTTCAAGCTAACGCTGCTTGTCTGTATAATTCAACAAAGCGAATATAACATCTTCGACATGGCAACAATTTAACAACCAATAAAACCGACAATTAAACTGCAAATATATGACAAAATTTCCAGAAGAAGAAGAAACATAAAAGAAAAATGATGACAAACAAAACTGAAACTGAGAGAAAGAAGAGTATACACGTGCAAGAAAACAATAAAAGTCAGTCGCATATTTTCTATGAAAAATAAAGTTTAATTAAGTGGTTGTTCTTATTTTGTTTACATTCATTTAACAGTCAAACATTAAATAAAAAATATAATGTGTATGTAAATAATAAAGTCATAGTACATAAAGATTATATGTGTTACTTTTTTTTGTTGCTTTTATTTTTATTTTTTGTTTTTTTTTTTTGTTTGTTTTACATACTAAGCCATATAAATAAAAAAAATACAAACTTGTATTGAGAGCAAAACAACAAATTATATGAATAGGACGTCGTCGTGTTATTATATCAAAACAAAAACCAATCACATAATTTTCAAACCAATGTTCGAGTCAGGGGTTTGACTACTTTTTCATTTTTAAAAATTTACGAAAATCGTTTTCAGTCTCCTCATCCATTTCTGGATCCAAATCAACCTCTAAATCATAATCGTCTTCTTCTTCGTTTGGTGGAGTTTGTTGGAGATTATCTATCACAAATTGACTCTCTTCGGCGGTGATGATTTTACCATCGGGACCATAGTGGGTCGGAGAGGTTCCTTGACGTGAGCTCGACTCACTTGTGGATCGTGACGAGACATCTTGGGAAATCGAACGTCCCCAATTGTTCCGTTTAAGAGAAATCACATTTTGAACAAGTGGATATTTGCCAGGCTTTTCCTTATTAATAGTTTCCAGTCGTTGCATAATAAATTTTACGTCGTTTGGACTATCGACATCTAAATCGTATCCAGTTAGCTTAAGCGTTAGACAAACACAACGCACATTATCAGTCGTCTCTTTGACGAGCAGTTGATTTAAAGCAAATACTATATTCTCAGCGATAAGCCTTATTCTAGAGTCATCACCACGCAGTTGCATGTACAGCTCTGCAAGGAACAGAGCGGTTTCGCGTACCTTTTGATCGGAATTCGTCTTCATGAATTCCATTATATCTGTCTGATGGTCGGCGAGCTTATACTTGAGTAGTGTGTGGAACAGTGAATCCGCACGCAAGTTAAGCATGTGAAGAAGATTGTAGAGCTTTGCTCCCATATATCGAAAATTTGGATTTTCAATTGATTGATTGAAAATGTTTTCCATTGCATTGCTGAGAACAAACACGTTATTTTCCATGCCATCGAAAATGGTTAGAAATCTGGTTGCGACAGTATCGAATGAGCCCGGATTGCTGTTCAGGCAATCAATTACCGTCGTTAAATACTCCAAGGCAATTGTTTCAACCACCTCGGTTGGTATGTAATTTGAATTGTGATCTGCCTGCGGTTTGTCATTGATATTCAAACGATTCTGCACCGATGAGGTTAACGACGAAACGGTCGATGGATACGAAACATAATTCGGTGCAGGCTCACGCGCATTCGGATGTTGATTACGTTGAATTCTACTCTGCACTGAACTTGTCTGCAGTGGTAATGGCGATTGAATATTGGATTTTAATTGTGGTTCAGTCGCGTATTCCCTTACATACTCGACCTGCGAATTTGTGTTGGCGGTCTTTGTAGTGTCAGTTTGTTTCGGAACGAATTCCTTTGCATGCTTCGATGTGTGAGGTTCTCTCATTGGAACATATTTTTCCTGCCAACTCACCGTGGGTGTACTGTTGGTTGCCATGGTTATTCAATGGAAGATTGTGTACAAGTGCAGAGGGGGGTCTTGATGTTGCTGAGTTTTCGCTTCAAAAGGCAAAGTCTAAAACATAAAATGTGAATTTTGTGTTTTAAATTATAAGAAAATATCAATGGGATCCAACTCCTCTTCACAACGTTGGGCTTCAATGGGGTTTTTGACTAGGTAGCTTTCCAAAATGAATGCCCAACGTTGTAGTCGCACATACAATGGCAACATTGCTTTATTAATTTGTTTCATTTTATATAAGTTTAATTCCTTTTTGATATCGCCATGTTTTCACTCCTAAGGGGAGACCGATTTACCACAGTGCTTAACGCTCACTTAAGATTATACCTTATCTACATGAATTAGTATGTACATCTAATGTATTCCTAGTTTGGGGTTAGGTTTATTTTTAGTGGGAACAGATAAAGGCAAACGATTGACTGCAATGATTTATTGGATAATGTATGCAGCTTATTTTCAGTGCAAACATCGGAAACTGGTTTGTCATGCAATTACTAACACGTGACCCATCCCAACAGATGTTGAGGCACTTGCAGCATTTTGAATGTAATCCCTTCATGACCAGATCACCTAGATGCGGAACAAACAACTTAAAAATGTTAATTTGGTTGAATTTGAAAGAGAATAAAATTTAAGTCGAATATGGAGCATACTGTGAGTGGATCGCCGTGGCGTAGTGGGATAGTGCGTCGACTCCTACGCAGAGGGTGCCAGGTTCGACACCCGAATTTACCATCTTTCATACTTCACGGTTCCACCTCTTTCGAGTCACTGACAATGCTCAAGGAGTATTTCCTGTCTAGAAAAAGCTTCTCAAACTTGGCCGTTCGGAGTCGGCGTTAAACTGTAGGTACCTTCCACGCGTGAGAGTACAATAGCACGCACTACACGAGTGGTTGCTGAGAAGCTAGGCCCAGGTCCGCCTCGGACTGTAGCGCCACCCATATTATAATATTATTATTATGGAGCATACTCAAGAGCTATGAGATGTATAGCTTAGCTTCACTGAAGTGTGTCACGGCCATTCACGGAGGCAGTCAAGGAAAGTTAGCTATTGCCTTATAGTCATAAAGATGCGATGATTCAAAGAACAATAAATCGGGAAAATATGTACCGCTTGCAGAGCATGTATGCATGGATCATTAATCATGACATTCCTTCAGTGCGATTTTTGCTGGTTTCCTTCTGAGATGATTGTCAAGAGCGACCAAAAAAAAGCTCTCAAAAGCTGGCAAGTTTAAGTCGATCTACCATTTTCATCACCGACGTGCTCTTCAATTCAACTGATCTTCACAATATAGATTGAACTCCTACACAGTCTTGTCAATAAACTGAACACCCGTGCTTAAAGAACTGCACATGTCAGTAAGACTCACCATGCAATGTCATTGCTAGGACGTGTTGAATTCGCAGAAGTGTGTCTTATTTCAACTTACTTCGCTCAAAACGAGCGGTTCAGCAATGCGAGTTTGCACATCTCCCCGCACACATAGTTGACGAGCATGAGTTACTTATTGCTGTCAAATTCAAGATTTGAAGAACGAATGCATCAGAATCAGGTTGACATTAACTGCAGAAGCGCCGGCTTGTGTGGATAGTCCTCGACCCATTGATGTCACTACGTTCCCCAACACTAAGCCGTAAGTGGCAGGGGATTAGTCTCACATTACAAAAATACTGCTCGCGATATGATATCAAATCTGGTCTACCAAAGGGAAGCATAGCGTTAAGCGTGGGTTGCGCCATTTTGTGGGGAGAATTCAGATACATTGCCGGAACTCGTAGACGACTACACATCGGATTCGTTGTTTGCTTATGCTGAAGAAGTTTGAAGTAAAATGGCATGATAGACTTTGGTTAACCCTCAAATGTGCATTCTTTTTTTTTTTTGGTGCCTCAAGGGCATTAAATACGACCAGAGTAAGGAAGACGCCATATTCATCCCGCATATTGTTCCAGACAAGAGGACAACATCACAATCGATTGAAAAACCACTACTCTTGAAACTTCTTTCGAGCAAAGACCATGTTGATGATGAAGAGAATGTTGTGCCTTTCAGTGATCACTCGTTTTTTTTTTTTTTTTAGAACAGAGTCCCAACTGTAGTAGGAGATTACATTATTCAGACCAGTTCATTTGCTAAGACTTAATTTGAAATTTCAACAGTTGAACAATTTGCCAGCGCGTCGAGCGTTCGTTCTTCAAGTGCTCGGAGGCGTTAAGACTACTATCCCGTTTCGTTTGTTGCAACCGAACAATAAAACTATTTCTCATTCTGCCCAAATGTACCCCGTACGTATGAGACAAACAAAATGTCGTCCATAAGCAACATTGACCATAGATGTCATGGAAGACCAAGGCTTTGCGTGACCCAAATGCATTTGAACTTTTTTAATGTCGCACTCATTATATTTTGACTTGAAAAAGTAGTACATGTTACCTTCAAACAAAACGTAGATGCAAACGCAAGCGTCAAGTCAAATCAGCGTCAATTGATGAATGGATTAAAATGTAGTAAAATAGGTTCGATGGAGGGGAAATGCGACTGATGAAGTAGTCATCATCAACCGTAGTTGTCATAACTGCAGCAACTGATGCAACGCACCTCCACACGAATGTCAGCAGTTAAACCACTGAAATAATTAACGACGCGCCTTAAATACAGCCTCGTGTAGGAATTCAGTCACGTATTGTTCAAAAAAGCCCTCTAACACCACACGTGTGGCGATGAAAAGATTTTTCCTTAATTGTATCAACTCGTTAAAGCAGCACTTTGAATAAAGATTCATCACGACCAAACGATTCTCATCAGACAATATCGCATCTACAATCTGTACTGCTTATTAGATCATCATACTCTAGTCAATCAACTCATTTTGTGTTCACCCAGTGAGGCCATCCCCATCCAATAAGAAGTTAACATAAACACCTCTCGTTTGAGCGATGTGAAGCACTTAAACGTCACACAATCGCCCATTCAAACATTATCCAAACGAGGGAGGCTCAACACTGTTTTGCTGGAATAACAAACACAACAAAATACATAATACACGACAAGACAAAAACAAAAGAAAAACAATGCACACAAGGTGTAGCTGAACAGGGACAGATGACAGGGGTGAACAGAAAGATCTCAATCCAGCGTTAAAACAAAACAAAATGTAAACTTGTTGCTTAATATTTCACCTCTCGTCGATTTTTTTTCTTTTCATTTCATTTTCTACCCGCACCAACAATTGGCAAAGTTAACCGTTTTCATGTGTGAATGACTCGCAAGAGAAATGTATGCAAGAAATATTAATTATCTATGCCGGATGGCAAAAAAAAAATTATAGTCAACCAAAATAAAATATGCGTAACCATGCAACTTTCTAAACTATTACACAAAATATCGTAACTCAAATGCGTATGCACCGATGAACTCAAACATGTACTTTTGCCACATCTTAAAGCATGCTTTTTATGAGCAGTCTAATTATGAAATTATAAAGAAAAAGGCGACATCAAAAAGAAAGTAAACTAAAATGAAAAAAAAACAATAAATAACCAGAATAAATAAAAAGATTAACAAATTCAGTGCGGCAACGCTGATACCTACCTTCCTTGGTTACTTTGTTTGTTATTTTGCAAATGCAAGGCCTTATCTCGCAGAACTCGACTGCACTTGTGATGCGTAAATTAAATAAAACGAAGATACTCGGATTGGAGTAAATTTTGCCTGCGTCACTAGAATTTCTTTTCGGGAGGTTTTCGATTGGCGGCGTAGCACAAGGGGAGTGGTTGACTGAAGTCACCGTACAACCACTGTGGGAAGGAAAGTATTCTTCGCTGTGGGGTTTCGCTCGTTATACTTGTATATATCCTTACCGGAATTAGACAACTACACACATTACATTGAATACATAGAAGTGATATTTTGGAAAGAAATTTTCTAAAGAGAAAATTTTACAAAACTAACATATTCCTATTGGAAATACAACGAATAATAAATTTCTTAGACCGATAAAAAACTACTGCACCTCTAACAAAACGCCATTATATTTGCAATGCACTGAAGTTGCTTGTGATTATGCCGACAACCATGACGTCATTTTTTCGATTTCGAAAAAAAATTTGATTGCTCATCATTTAGGCAATGCTTGCATCGTAAGGAGATTCGCAACGGAAAAGCGATTGAATGAGATTATCTGTTGTGTTGTGATGGATTCCTAAATCGAATTAGAAAAACAAGCTGAGTCGAGATAAATGGTACATTCAATTGGGTGGTGAATTGGTCAACAGCACAACTACCTTAGCTTCGCTCACCCGGCGAGGTGTTCAGGAAGGTATTTATATGGTCTACATGGGATGTAATTACCAGTTCTTTTCGACTGTACCACATGTTCACAAGATTCCCAGTAAATCTGATCGCATAACAAACTGAAGCGATCCAGGATGTGTGATTGAATATCACTTCCTCTTCTGTCTTCTGTGTGAGGTGTCTGGTGCCCGGTAGAAACTATACTGCAATTATGTTCCGGAATAAACAGAGTTGATTGAGTTGTTCTTCACGTGGTTGTCCGTACTGTACTACATTCTTTCACCTGCTGATTTATTATTTACAGATAGATAATGTGTCTACGATCTTACATCTAGTCCGATTGATAGACACGGCAGATCCCTTTTCTACATATCACTTGAGTTTATAATTATTAAAAGCAGCGCTCAGACACAACAATTTGTTGAAGTTGAGAAGTCAAAAAGCTTTGACTACAAAACAAGTTTGCCTTTTTGTTGTAAGCGTTCGCATTGACGATTTGGTCCATCAACTATGGTTTTCAAACAAATTGTTGAGTGTGAACGCAAATAAAAGTCAATTAATAAAAAGTTTTAAATAAAAACCTAACACATTTGAAATAATGTGTCATAATGTCTCCTAATCGTGAATATTGCAAATATAGTCTTTATGAACACTGGCTAACCGCTACCTTACGAACGAGCCCCAATTTTCTCGATACTCGTCCAACATTCGATACTCGCTCCCCACTTCGATTTTTTTTCAATTCAATACCGAAAATTTCTTCTCAACCACGCTCTGTTTTTTGTGGTCGCTCCCGCTTGATATTTAACTTGGTTTCGTTTAGTAAAGTAACGTATTGCAAAAATAAAATGGGTGTAGACGTAATTCCAATTACTCCTGGTGACGGTAGGTAAAATTTTGTTGTTATTAAATTAACGCAATAAAAATAAACATGACTTCAAGGGAATTTAATTTTTCATTTTTCACCTTCCTCCTGCAGGCAGCACTTATCCAAAAAGCGGCCAAGTTGTTGTGGTCCACTACACCGGAACCCTAGATAATGGAACCAAGTTTGATTCATCACGCGATCGCGGTAAACCATTCAAGTTTACCATTGGTCGTGGTGAGGTTATCCGCGGATGGGACGAAGGAGTTAAGCAACTATCGCTTGGACAACGTGCTAAGTTAGTTTGTTCGCCGGACTACGCCTACGGCAGTCGAGGTCATCCAGGTATTATTCCACCAAATGCCGTCTTGACATTCGATGTGGAACTCCTTAAAGTAGAATAAATTGAGGCGACTGTGCGGCAAGTTACTGATGAAACCGGAAAAAAAGGATCAAACTGAGAAAAAAAAACCAATTGCATTTCTAACACAAAACAAACTACAATTCTTTTTTTACTATTTTTATTTAGTTTGTAGCTATGAGCAGTACGTACAGCGTTTTAACTGCGGTCTGTGCTGCGCATAGATAAATATTTAGAAGTAGATAAGTTAACTTGCATCTGATCAGAAATCTCTTCATTTTCTATAAAAAAAAAAATCTTTTTCTATGTGTTGTTTCCAGAAGAAAAATATTGCAATATCCAAATAAACGTAGAAAATTATAGAATGACTGTTTTAATTGCCATGGCATCGGTTCGGTTGACCTTGATAAAAGGCAACATTTTGTATCGTCGTTCGTTACGCTATCTGGGACTGCAGTGCTTGTGGTCAAGATTTCTCATGTTTTCAGGCATGTACATGACAATTGTATTTAGCGCTCGGCAGTAAATTATTCTGCTTTGTGGTTTTAAATGTTGTTTGTCAAGTATGTGCATATACATGTGGTGTACCGATATGATAACAGGAAAAGTAATTTGCGACCAAATCTTTTTTTTTTTCCTCTTATCGACTTTAGCGTGAGAAAGGTTCGTTTTGAGGAATGTTCGTGTGTTAACATACATACACAGGAATGCATACATGATACCAAGAAATTAATTATTAGTCATCTATTGGATTATTTACATGGGATGGATGTGCAAGGCACATTGCCTATATTTGCGGAATTACTTTGCGTTTTCATGAATTCTGTACCATTGCGCAGGTCATTAAGAGTGAGCAGACAAATATTTCTTGATCCTATTTTTAAATCGCATTGAAATTGTTTTCATTGCGTGCATTAAAAAAATGTCCGGGTATCCGGCAAAATATTCATCATCTCAAGTAAACTTAGGACAAAGAACTTTGAACAAACAATTGACGGAGGACTTAATTTGTACATGATGAATAAGAAAACAGCAGTCTCTTCCATGGAAATTGAAGAAGCATTAATTGATATTGATTGATTCAGCCGAGTCTTGAAAATAGATTCTTGCTGTATTTTTAAAGTGCTTTTTCATTTATCAGTCTAAATTTCTAGATCTTACAGTTTACACAGTCTTACCAAGAATGCATTCTTCTACCAATACTAAAAGGTCAACCAAGATCTTCAATGCATTCCTTGCACTTCCCCAACGCTCGAAGAAACATGCGTACTCGATTACAAAGTAAGGTGAATGATCTTTGAAAAGTTCATATGACTGTCTACTTGCACATTGCACATAGTATGTAATCAATTTTTTTTGAGTAAAGAGGTGAACAATAACGAAGCTGCTATTATTATGAATATATAAAATTTCTCAACAAAATGGATTTTTCTTAGAAGATCCATCCAAATAAATTTTCCTCTCTGAACACACTCTATCATTGTCTCGAACACAACCATTAATTTATTGCTGAAAGTAACAACTGTCAAATGCAGCTCAATCAGTCAGTCAATTCTAGCTGTCAAAACAGAAAAAAAGTAACAAATATTTAACATAGAGATTAGGAAAGGGAAAAAGGCCCTAAACTAAATTCAGAGTTTTCCATTTGTAATATGACTTCAAGTGAAAATCATCAGTTTTAATCACAAAGAAGATACAATTAATTGTTTAATAAAAAAAAATGGTTGATATGGATGAACTGCCCGATGAAATAATCGAATTCATTTTCACTTACCTGCCGCCCTATGCTGATCTGCAGGAATGCCGTTTGGTTTGCAAACGATGGAATTCAATCGTAAAAAGTAAGTTCAAGACAATACAAATGAGTCCTGTATTCATGTTGACTGAAAATTTCATTCCTACCATGGGACTTTTCATTTTTATGAAGATTGAAATGATGTCTAGGAGATGTCTCTTGTGCGAGTGTGCAACAAAAAGTGCAAAAAGATTGTTTGGTTGAAAGGAATATTTGATGTTTATATTATCATTACAATGAACAATACAAATCAAGTTCTTTGTGCTTGTTGTGGAAAAAGTAAGAGACAGGAATCTGAAATGTATTGAAGTTTTAAGTTCAATCTATTGTTGTTAACCAGGAAACTGCAAGCCAAATGACACGTTGCTCCTGGTCATTAATCAACATTTGAAAAATAATTCACTTCACTCATAAGTCAGGTGCATCAAGCATATTAGCTGTTACAGTGTCTACTTGTTTGTGTGGTCAAGGTTACGATATCTATTAGCGTTCTGTTACATCAGCTCAAACCATATTTGAAATCAAGCATGTGCATTGATTTTGTTTCAAGTGGTTAATGTCCTTGAACATTGGAGGCTTTCAAATGACTAGAGTAGATCTGAAAAGGTATCAAATTGTTTTTGCACATTGTGAAGTGAGTTTGTGACACTTGCATTGGACACAAATTTCTGTTGCTATTTACAAGCGAAATGCGCAATATGACGTCTATGTACCTTGCATGTTTGCATCTCACTTAATCTCACATTAACATTATTTTAGGAATGGTTGTTTACCTGTAAAATGTAGTTTCTTCCATATATACGTATCCGTGTTATGCATTGTCTATCCTAAATTTCCTTGGCAACTTCTTGTGTCATGTGCCGTCACGATGTAGTGTTCATGCGTTATAGTCTTTACACAATTATTAATTCGTAGGCTTAGCTATCCACTAGAGACCATGTCTTTTATAGTTTGCGTTAGCTACGAGACGCTACTGACCCATTTCCAAAACATGAGTAAACTGCTCCTTTCACTTTTCTAAAGACACGACTTTTGCAGTTGTTTGGAAACGAACCAGATGATGATGTTAGTCCATTGCCAGTAGAATCATACACGCGCGGAAAATGAATGCTAACATTTATTTTCCATGTGGACTCCATTTGTTTATTTATTACCAACATAGATATCTACTAAGTACCCCACATTTTCAGATGTGATACGCCGCTCCAAGATGAACATGCACAAAGGACTAAATGACTTTCGTCTTCGGTGGCAACTTTATCGACCCGAGCAGAGTGCTGCGCCAATAGCTGGACGATTCTCACACTCGGCTGTCATGCATGAGAATTCAATGTACATTTTTGGTGGTGGTTCCTCGTCCGACACAACGTTCAATGATCTATGGAGATTTGATTTATCTCAAAGGATATGGGAACGTCCACTCTCAATGGGCAGTTATCCCTCGCCCAAGGGTTCCGCCTCGATGGTCAGCTATAAAAATCAATTGATTTTATTCGGAGGGTGGCGATATCCATCACTGCATCCGCCCCATCAGCCGTGGTGTCTGTTCGACGAGCTGCATCTGTACGATCTCGAATCAAATCGCTGGATCCACGTACGTGCACAAATCCCAACGCCACCACCAATGGCAGGACATTCGGCCACCGTTCATCGACATCGAATGGTGGTTTTTGGTGGCTATCAGATCTCCGATGGCGTGAATAGCAACTCAAATGATACTTGGTGCTTGGACTTGGACTCATTCATTTGGTCGTCACCGAAAATTGTTGGGAATACAAAACCTCCGCCACGCTATGGACAGTTTCAAATTGACTTGGACGAGGATCACTTGTTAATTGTCGGTGGCTGCGGTGGCCCGAACAGCGTGTACACCGATGCATGGTTGCTGGATATGTCTAAGGATGCCTGGCAGTGGAAAATGATTCCGGTGAAGAACAAGAAATGGGGAACGTCACATATGTGGTGTAATCCTGCTTGCAAGGTGGACTCGAAACTGGTGGTGCTGGGATCGACTCCAAACATGCCTACAGATTTCCAAATGATGAAACAGACTAGGGCTCCAGCATCATTGAGGGGTCCTGGACAATTTCCTGGCGGCGGTGGTGGTGGAGGGGGAATCGGACTCAATCGATTGGACAATTTAAGAATGGCTGATGATTTTAGGTTAAATCGAAGAGTAGGTCTCAACAATAATCATCACAACAATAACAATATTCTTCCAAGAATGCAGGCGCCTCCTGTCCCCGATGAGAGAAATCAAAACCGTCCACAAGTTAGGGTCATTCGAAATGATAACGATATTGTGCCAGGACCTCCTGCACCACCTGCTCCACTTGCACCACTTGCACCGCCCGCAAACAATCCAAACGATGAGGCCGCTAGTCGGCTTCAAAGAAACTTGGCGCTTCGGTGTCGCGATCACGAACCACGCTTACCAAAACGATTTGATGAACTCTATGAGGTAAATACAACAAAACTTGAAAATGCTCGCATAAATTGTTTGACTTACATTTGTTTGTTGTCTCCTTTAGGATCCGTTTCGAATGGCTGCATTCAATGTTCAAAATCGTCCGCGTAGCCTTTCGAAGGATCACAATGAACGTATACGTCGCATGGAAGAAAAAATGAACGCCATACGAAACTCCAGGCGACAACTGGTTGCTGAGCAGAAGATCAATGAACCATCCCCAAAGCGAGTGAAGCGCAATGTCCGCTCGCTATTCGTGTGCGATCTCACAAATGCATTGTCTGAGACAGATCAGTTTTTGCAATGGATTGAATACAAGAATTATGGTATAATTCCCGGTGCTCCCGAACGATTGATACTCTCTTCGATGGTGGCTGGAAATGGGGAACTAATTCTATTCGGTGGTGTTCATAGAGAGACCCTCAACGAGAAAACACATGTGGTTTCAAATTCTGTCCATTTCTTAAGTGCACCCAGAGATATTGTTTAGTTCTACTGATCCTTGCTTAGAGTATGTTTTTCTCTGTCCCGCGCTACTTTCTCTCTGATGGAACAACAAACAAACTATACCCACACAACGCAACTCGGTTTAAACTGTTTCCACGATGTTCCTTTAACTTAAATTTAAAACGCAAAAGTGAATTTCTAGCGCATAACTTAGATACAGATACATTTACGTATATTAAAATATATTTATATGAACTTACACGTAATGTGTATGTCCTCTTATAAAACTAAATTAAAATTATTTTTTTATTATATTAATAAAATACAATAGAATGTAATGTATGTATGTACCGAGTGTACAGTAGTAACTCCTAATGTAAAATGTTGATTAGTATATACTGTATGTAGGTATGATTCGACTTAATGACCTTCCCCTTTCTATTTTCTCTATTTTGTATTGTTATTGCTTAATGTCCATGTTTCATAGAATGAAAGATGTATGCATAGAAAAAGAAAAAGTATCGTTTGTCCAGTGTTATCAATAAAATACGAAGCAACTAATGAATCTTTTTGAATAAAACGAGAAACTCAAGAAAATATTTAAAGTGAAACGTTTCAATGGAGACACAATAAACATGAATTTAACAGAACTTCTCAATTTGTTTTATACTTCTGTTGAAAATTGTCCATAAATGATGGCTACAATGATAACCACTGCTGCGTTAGTTTCTTTTGAGAACTATATTGTGAAGAACAGGTGGAAGGGGCGAAGTATCTGTGTATGTAGGGACAGCCAAGATGTGCTTAAGGTCTTGCTCAACCCTTTAACTACGTCCAAGATAGTTCAAGAATATAAGTCCTCTCTGAATTTGATGGGCAGTTTAAATTCACTAAGACTTGTCTGCGTCCTGGGTCACCACGGGACCGCTGGAAATGAGATCACCGATGAACTTGCTGGATAAGGATCAGGAAGAGACAATTTCAGGACCTGAACCTGCGCTGGGACTACCTGCTCCTTGTTTAGGGCTTCCATCGATGGTTGGGCCTCTTGAGAACACAGTCGGTGGTGGCATGACTCTCCAGGATGCAGACAAACGAAGCGCATGCTCCCTATTCAAAATCTCTTGACAGAGAAGACTGCAGACGATATACAGACTTAGTAACGGGTCACAAACCTAAATTTGCTTGGCCCGACGTTGCTCGGATCAGATGGCAGGTTTTCTGATGATGTAGGCATCCCCATCACAGGCGCACCTTCGGAAGACCAAAAAATTAAATATAAGTTTAGTTTGCTGTCTAGCAGTACAATAGAAATTGACCAGTGTGAACAAAAAGTCGTTTCAAGCGTTGCGTGGTAAGGTGATTGAGGTCGCTGCTTCTTAGCTTGTACAACGGAGTATCTGGGATCGTCACGCTGTATTGTTCCCTCACCAGCAAGAATCGGAAAACGGGTGTCCTTGGAGTGCCACGCCAGTCTTGTAAATAGCTCATGCAACATTTCAGCCAGCAAGTTCGTGTGTTAAATTCGGTTCTCCATTTAATCCGATTGAAATTAAGTCTGGTAAAAATACCGATGTTAGGCAGAATAATCCACACAACATAGGCGATGATGGGCAAGAATTCCGCCCTCCCGACCTAAGAGAATGTACGACAGCAATCGACGAACTAAAATCCAACAAGGCTGCTGGTGCCGATGGCTGACGAAATTAAGGACTTTGACTTTGCTCCACAGTAAACTCCGGGAATGGCATCACGGCGGAGATAAGACGAAGGATAACCATGATCAATCGCTGTGTCCTTTGGCTTTTAAAGCCCTAACTCAAAGAACCGAGCTATCTTTAGGCAAGACCTTGATGGTCCCAGTCCTGTCGTATGGAGAAGAATTGTGGACAACATCAAATGCGGATGAAGAGATTTTTGGTCGCCTTAATAGGAAAATCCCTTGAATTATATTCGGTTCCGTTTGCGATGAAGCAGTTTGGAGGAGAAGATTGAACAACAAACTGTACAAGCTGTACAACGACATAGTCCTAGTCAAACGAATTCGATTGTCTCGACTCAGATGGCTGGGTCATGGAGAGAGTATAGACAATTACAGCTCGGACAGTCGTCGAGTCCAACCCCGAGGGACAACGTGTAAGACCGTTAGATTAAACAGCTGGAAATTAACTTTAATTAACTAGGTAAGCGAACCTATTGGCACCTAATCCAATACCGTGCTAGTTGGAGAAGCATGTTGACTGAAACCAACCAGGTCCATACCGGGCTATAGCGCAATGGATAATGTTGAATCTCTTGAAAACAACTCTTCCGTTTTTATCCTTTCACTTAATGTGTGTAGCATTAAAATTGCATTCGCATGGAAAGACTTGTGAACCGAAAATCCAGCTTGTTTATCAATATTCGTCACAAGCAACCATTTATTCAAAAATATGTTTTATTTCAGGGATAGTGAGACTTCCCATTTCTTCTTACGAAAAACCAAAAGTCTTTTACGCCAATGATGTAAGCAAGCAAATTACAACTGAACACATCCATATATCAATCGCATCCAACTTCATTTGGTCGTTGATTGTCAATTCCTTTTTTAAAGAGTAAAATCAAATTTTTTGTCAACAACAAGGATTTATTTGAATTCCAAGCATTAAAAAATACGCCTGATTCCATTTACACACATTAAGTAATTCCCATCATAAATATTTCATTTAATAAAAGTATTTATATTTTGATTATCTAGAGAATGCACGAATCATCGTCTGTAAAATATGGCATGAAACGAAAATCGGATGAAGTCCAAATGGCTCGGGGTCGTCTTAAGAACGTTCTGCAAGATTTAGTAGCCAACAGTGACGAAGAATCGGATTTAAATGATTCCTATCATAAAATGCCCACTCGAGGACGGTCAAAAAAGGTAGTTAAATCTGAACCGGATGACGGTGGTGAATCTTCAGCGCATCCATCGCCTCGATCTGGAACGCAACAACAACAGCAAATTCATGAAAGTTTCGTTATGAAACTATTCGAGCGCAGTTTAGACTTGTCAAAGTATGATGATCGGACAGCTTTGTATCCTATATGTCGTGCATGGATGGCAAATGTACCAAGATCGCCAACAATCAAAAGTTACAGAGGTCACAGATCTCCTCCGCCAGAATGTCGTGAGAATGATGGCGGAGAAGTATTGGAAAAACTACGCAATGGGGAGATTGATCAAATTAGTGCAATGCCAGCACCATTGAATACTGAATTGGTTCGAATTCCACCACCTTTAGTCGATGATGAAAGTGACGAGTCCAGAAAGAAAAATGAACTTAGTCTAAAAGGTGCTAGCAAAGAGCAATTGCTTGCATCTTATAAGCAACGATGGAAAAATGTCCGAGAACACTGGCAAAGTCATACGAAAAAATATCAGGAGGACAAATATGAGCTTAACTATCAAATAATTGATGAATTGTATAAATGCTAGACATCTAGATTAAAGAAATAAACAATTGTTTTTAAGTTCTTTGGGAGAGTTTGGAAATTGTTAAGATATCTAATATAAATATTTGAAAGATGGAACAAATAAGTCTTGTTTTAGAGTTGATAGTGGAATGATTCGTAATTGAGAATAGAACTAGATGCATAAGAGTTTTCCAAATTGGGAACTTGGAATTTTATTTTGGTTTTCTTTTACTCTGCTTTTCGTTTCCACAGTTTTCAGGAACAAAGACTTGCGAAATTGATTCTTGTGCTCATCATATGAAGCTTTGTCTTGGACCACCAAGGCTTAAGAATCAAGGTGAAGAATGCGAATAAAAGGTTAAGTTGCATTCAATTTCATTGTAAATATCCTGTTCTGACATGCCCTTAATTATAACAAGATTGAAGATGAAATGAAAATGAACACCCTCCAAGGTTAAGCAATGTCAAGTCCCTAAAAAGTTCTGTATTTGATATTTTCCATGAAAATACCTTGAGTAAAAGAATAACTAACTGCTAAGAATGGTATTTTTCAAAAAGCAAGCGAACAAAACTAAATCAAAACCAATGTGTGTGAACTTTCAGTGACAACTGTTTCGCTTTGAAATGTGTGAGAGAGATAAAAAGCCTTCTCAAATACTGCCACCCTTCAGAATTTCAACAAATTTCATATGGCAACGCTGTAAACTAGTCCAACTGAGTGCTTTTTCAGCTGTTTTTACATGAAAAACATTTCTTCAATTCGCTCAGTTGTGTTCGATATTTCAGAAGTGCTCGTTTGGTGTACGGTGTCTAAATCGCGAACTGAACTGCCTTAAAAGTCTTTATTCCTTTCGTAGTCAATATTATCAGCACAGTGCATTCAACAATCTCTCACTTTGCGAGACGAATAATTTGTGTAGAAAATACGTAGTTATCCGGTACATAACAGTCTAAAGAAATTCGGATAACAAATATTCGATGGAGATAAACTGTTGTTTCAGTGATTGAGTGAGATAAATACGAAAAAAGCGTAAAATTGAAAACAAAATAAAAAGTGTGAAGAAATCTTCATAACCAATTGCGTAGTTCAGGAAATAACAGTCCTTGACAAAAGGTGGGATAAGGAAATTTTCTAAACTGACTTGGTGAGATTATTTATGTGCGCTTCTATTCAATGCTTCATTTTCACATCACACCCTCGTTGCAGTTACTTTATTTTATGTCTCTTATTTTTGTGTTTCTACATCGCTCGACAAGAGTTTCTGGTGTTTGTCATCATAACGTCATCCTTACGTATACATCTGGTATACATGTAGTTTTTGAGTGAAATTGTCTGATGCGCCTGTTAAGGAACTGCCAGACATCTTGTGTTTTTAGTCGAAAATTATGGAAGTTTATTCATTCTCAGCCATGTCAGAGGAGCCAGCGACAATTCATTACATCCATTGGTGATATGGTGATAGTTCGCCAAGTAAGGATTTTGTTTGAAACCATTGTGTATAGTGTTCAATGCGAGTGCTGTTTCAGTTTGTATCTGTTTCAGTGGTATCTGTTTAATCTTACTGGAGTTCTTAATTTGATAATTGGATTGTATTGCCTGTTCAAACATGATGTACGTCTACTTGGTTAATTTGTTTAAACTCTACTTTAAATTGGAACATTCGGTACATATTCTTGGTTAGGTTTTGAAAAGTCATTTTCGTATTTTTCTGTTGCTGCAAACGAACTGCTAGTCTAGACCAATGTTACCCACAAGTTGTGAGTGTTATGAGTCAGTCAGCATTTCAAAGCGAATCCAACTGCATTAATTGCAGCCTTAACATATTCAAGTGTACATCGTATTCAAAACATAACATCCCCTAACCCTAACCATTCAATATTCCCATGTTTCTTTGAATTGGCAATACTGTGACTTGGAGTGAAACAAAGAACAGACGTCGAAAGAGGAATCTGTAAAATGAGTTGCAATGCGATTTACGTTTGTTTACATTTTTTGTCTATGGCTGTTCGCTGTTCGTTTATTTGTTTGAATGATAAGAAAGTGTTGTTTTTATTGCTTGGCATCGCAAGGAAACAGAAACTTTCACCGAAAACTGAAATATGTTTTAGGTTAATATTGAAATTCTCTATCGGATTCTGAATTTATGGACGATCCGGGAAAGATGCTACTCTGACTCTCTTGGCGTGTGGCAGATGTCATTATTGTTTTTCGGCATTTGTGTCCGAAGGAAGTCTGAATGTTGTTGTTGTGCGTGGGACTCATTCATCCGGCGTTGTTCGCATGGTGAAAGCTGGACAAGAAAATGCATATTAATAAAATCAAGCTCGTTTTAAACTGTGTTGATGTAGCCATACTCGCTGAGTATAACGTGTGAGTTTGTTTGGAATAATTTATTTTTGCTGTGAACTTCTAGAATAGTAGTAAAGACTGTTTAAATGCTGGTGTAGTATGGGGGAGAACAATAGGCTTTTATATTTCATATTACGAATTCTAAGTTTTTCTAACAACATTCCCAGTAGTCACAGCTATTGCATAAGTTTATTAACAGTGCTTTCAAATGGAACTTTAGGAAGTAACTATCTTTAGTCGTAATTATTCCTACAACAGTTGGTTCTGGAAAGAAACCGGAGATACCAGTTTTAGAATTTTGAAGGTTAATATACTAGCTTAGGTTAAATTATATATCTCAACAGATTCGCATTCAAGCATTGTGAAAGATTATCAGACCTTTCCTATTCGCAAAAGCCAACACATATCTTAATTCTGATGGACAGAATAAGGAACCTACCTTTGGCTAGGGATTCGTGTGAAACGATGACAACGTCTTGCTATACTAGATTCTTCTTCTAGTGGTGCTAAAGTCCGGGGTGTACCTGGGCCTCAGTCAAACAAGCTTCTCAAGCTGGCACAATCTTTAGCTAACTTCGCACACCTAATTGGTTGTGGTCCTTGTCCACTTATGCGTGCCATCCTTTTTGTGGACGTTTGTTAGACTTATGGCACTGTAAAGCACGTAAAGTTCGTGGTTGAATCTGCTTCTAAACAACAAAATCCACCAACGCAACAGGATCAAAGATTGAACGCAGAACTCTTCTGTCGAAAATACCAAGGGCTTCATTATCTGCTCATGAGTTTTTCCATTTTTCCATGACATAGAGTAGTACAGGGATGATGAGGGTGTTATATAAGGTTAGCTTGGTTCTATGGAAGTCCCTACTACTTAATTGCATTTTGAATCCAAAGAATCAGCAGAATGGCAAGAGTTACTGTCCGTTTAATCACGGTGCGGATGGTGTTTAGGTAAACGTAGTCCTTCACTATTTCGAAGTGACAGCTGCCTACTGTGAAGTTCTGGCGGAGTCGTCGATGTTGTGCGTTCTTCCCCGATGACAGAGTATACTTCGCTTTGCCCTCGTTCACCGCTAAACCCATTTTGGCAGCCTCTGTTTCAATATCAGCAATCGCTCCATTGACGGATCGATATGTTTAACCAATCACGTCTAAGTCCTCCGCGTTGTTGTTGTACCAGAAGTTGTACGGATTTTTGGAAGATCTTGTTTTGACGAGTGACTTCTGCACGACCTTCACAGGAATGATGTTGAAAAGTCACATGAAAGCGCGTCGCCTTTTCTGAAACCTTTTTTGACTAAGGAGGCCTCAGTGAGTTCGTTACCGACTTTGATGGAGCAATGAGAATTCTTTATCGTCATCCTGCACAACCTGACGTTTTTGGCAGGAATGTCAAATCTAGACCTGACGTTGTATAGCTTATTTTAATATTAGGCTGTTTAAAAAAATTGAAATTTTGAATACATAACTGTAGATGTTTCTGTACATGATAAGGTCAGTTACAGAGACGTGTAGAAGACATGCGTATCACTATTTGAAAAAAAAATACGTTTTCGTTTTATGTATGAGGGGCGTCAGATAAGTACTTAGCCTCACCGCCCGATGGTGCCACAATGGCAAGATGTCGTTTAGTACATTTCCGTAGACGGTTACTGCCAAAATTTCTGCCGAATAGGACTCGGCGATTTCGTATTGGCAGACCACCGGTTAAAGGTGCGCGTGTTAGCTGAGAAAGTAGACCGCATGGGTCATATCATGATAAAGCTGCTTTCGCGATGGGTGTCGCATTTGCTCACTTCGGACGTACCGGCTCACACCTCCACGATCGCCACGGCCAAATTGGACGACTTAGGCTACGAACTGCTGCCCCATCGACCGTATTCTCCAGAGTTGGCCCCGTACGACTTCTTTTGGTTTCCAAACTTGAAGAGTCGCTCACCGGGCAAACATTTGAGTCGAATGAGAAGGCACATATATAGCCGCTACGGAGGACCTCTAGAAAACGAATTTTTCAGACGGGTTAAAGAAGTTCGCTGGGTCATGTGTATCGAGCTGTAAGGAGAGAAATAAATCGCCATTTTTCCAAAATATTCGTTTTTCTTTTGCATGCTGAGTACTAATCGGACAAGCCTCTTATCTTGCAAATTGAACTTTCACAACTTACACTGACTGAACGTAAAATATTGATTCATAATATTCAGCCGTTGTGGACGTCGTGGTTTGGTGGGTGGGTGCCTTGACTCCAACGCTTTGTTTTTCTCTCTTCAATTTGCGGCAAGAAAAACGCTCATAATTCACGACACCACCCACACCTCTCTCGAGTCAATGAAAACGATCCGAGAAAGCTTCTCAAACTTCTCAGTTCGAAAGCGGCATAAAATTATAGGCTCTGTCCAACGGCGACGGGACGGTATAACACACATCACAAGTGGTTGCTGTAGCGGCAGAGCCAAGTTACTTTCGTTTCTCGAACTTTAGCTTTTCCCATACATTGATTAAAATGTGAATGCTAGTGGGAAATGACCAAAACTATTTCTTTCTCAACCAAGCAAATTGATCCTGCTGAAAAGTTTTATGTTATGCGGTTCATCCACTCGATGCTGACCAAAAATTAAGACCAGAGAATGTTGTAGTGCAAACTACAGAGGGATAAATATAGCTACAGATATGTAGTAATAACGGTCGAGGAAATGTTTAGAAAGGTATGTTCTTAATTTTAAATAAGCCTGTATGATTAAGTGGTAAATTAAGTCATTGCGCCGAACGAGTTCTCATATAAATTATATTTTTTTTATTTGCCGGCTCTCATGGGATTACCAATACCCTAAAGTGTCCGGATTCAAGACACAGCTTAGGACGAAAGTATAGAGGGAGTGCAAGTACCTGTGTACTGATTGTATTCTGCGCTAAATATTGCGTTGGGAAGAGCATTCCATATTCGTGCACTGCGGCTGAAAACGAGTGTCTAAATCCAAATGGGCGCCCTAAAGCTAGCTTAAAGGTAAATGAATGGGGATTCCTGGCTAGACGGGTATTACCTAGAGTTACTTCAGTCACAAGGTCTTAGATGTCTAGTCCATGTAGAGCATAAGGACATCAAGGGTCGCTGACTCCGCCAACACAAGTAAAGAAGGACCTCAGCCAAGGGCCTGCCTAAGAATGTGTGAGCTGGAAAGATCTGTTGGATGAGGCCGAGGTCCATCCGGGACTGTAGCTCCAGCAGAAGAAGTACTTATTATTTGAAAGGATGAAATAGTTTTCTAAATGAATACAAATTACAAAGGGGCTTACCGGTTCGCATTCAACAAGGCATATGAAGCCTTGACGCATATGAAGCTACTGAAGCTACTCCAAAAAATAGTTGTAGCCATAGATATCGATTGTCAACTTCAATTTGCCAGCATGCTTCTAAGCGACACGTTTCCCCAGTACTCCGTCCTCCGTCTAAAACTGATTAAATACAAACTTCAAATCATTGAAGAATGTTGGTACGAGCATCTTATCTCTGTATACACCATGTGCTCACTTTTGCAATTAAATAAAAAAAAAGAACTAGCCTCGAACCCCCTCAACTTGGACCACGTTCATTTAAAAGAATGATGAGCAGAAGTCATACCCCCCGCGGTCACTCATCTAAAAACGAGCAGGTTTCAGTCCGTTTTCCTCTCGATGTGCACTACTTTGCTTGCTTTCCCCCACTTCCCTGGGTCACATAGGTTATGTTCTTTGTCGTTTAAACTGAGTAGTAACGCAATGAATTCCCCTTTACCACCGCGCTGTGATAGATAATTGTGTCAGGTGCTGTGGAAAAGATCAGGAACTGGAATTACACATGAGAGTACACGTGGAGACGACCACCAGGAGAACCCCTTGACATAGACACATGTGTGTTTCGGAAGAATGAGCCTCCGAGGTATACATCAAATTGGATGCTTAAATACGTTGGTCGACGTTCTGAAATGCTTCCACTTCCTTGTTTCTGCAAGAATTCTCTTGTAAGAGAACCTGTGACAGGCGGCGATAAATCCTGCAGCAAAATGCTTTTTGGTTTATTCACCATGACGCCATGATGTCAATTGACATTTCTATTTCTGATCGGCGATCGCCTCCACACCACAATGCATCACCCATTGTGCCTATCCAAAAATAGCTCACGTACTTTGGATACCATCTCCAGACGAAGCGAATCGTGGGTTATTTCCTAAAATATCAGCTGATCAAATGTGTACACTCGGAGCTTCTGTCGATTTTGTCGAATTCCACATTCATTTTTATTTTAATCCATACTCTCTTTATCTATGCACATATTGAGTAGACTAAACCTTGAGTAGTCCCCGCTCTCGCACGCGCGACTTCTGCTCTTTATGTCGCATATGTTGAGTTTGCTTTTTTGCAAACAAATATCACCACACCACACATCTGGATCCCCTTCGGTGTGGAAAGTTTTCAAAGATCGATTCGATTTTCAGTGTCAGACAAAGCAATCTTTCGCACACACGCCGCACACCTCCCCGGCCAAGAAAGCGTGCGGTATCGGCTTGCGAAAAAAAAGTTTGCAAATTTCTTGACTATCTCTGAAACAAATTATTAAACCTATTCGTCTACCAACTGATAACACGCGGGTATGTATGTAATTTTATTGCAAAAAAAAATGTGCTCCTATCTGCGCTAAATCATTCGCGATTTTTGTTTCTGCTTTTTTGCACTCGGAGACTTGTTGGAGGAAAAACGTTTAATGTTGCTATTCGGAGGTCAGTGATCCCACGTAGTACCGCCTGATCGGGTGCGAATGAGGTTTATTAGAAGTTCTTTTGGGCGTGTGTGTGTCTGGGGTTGTTGCTTTGTTCTTGCGAATGTGTCCGAGTTCTAGTCGTTGGCGCAATGTTCACTTTCGTTATCTTTGCGAATTATTCTTTTTGTGCTTTCGTTTTCTCTCACTTTGCCGTTCCACATTTTTCAGAAATTGTGTGTGGATTAGGGTGGGAGATTTGTTCCTTTTTATAAGTAGCTTGCCTTTGCAGCCTGAGCGATAGCTGCTTTCCATTCCTGACGGTCCTGGGCACACTGCTTCCAGTCATCAAGACCTTGCATCCGCGATTACTTGGTCTTTATACCGGAGATTCGGTCTTCCTCCCCTTCTCGAACCAGGAGGCTTGGATTCGTAGACCCTCTTAGCTGGAGCATTGTTGTCCATGTGCTCTATTTGGCCGAGCCAGTTCAGTCGACGGATCTTTGCCTTCCGGACTACATCCAATTCCTGGTACAGCTCGTAGAGTTCGCGGTTGTGTCTTCTCCTCCATTCGCCTTCCTCGCAGACGGGACCATATATCCGAAGTAGAATTTTTCTTTCGAAGGCACCAAGTATCAGCTCCAAGTCGTCATCGTCCTTTCGGCTCCATATAGCAGGACTGGCAAAATAAGGGTTTTGTAGAGCATGATCTTGGTCCTTCGAGTCAGGAGATGCCAGTTGTTTGGCAAATCGAAGTAACACCGGTTGCCAAAGGCGGTTCTACGTCGGATCTCCACAGTGATGTCGTTTGTGGAGTTGCTCCGAGGTAGACAAACTGTGCAAAACTGTGTAATCAACTATCTATCAAGACAAAAAAGAGAGTCAAAGATCACGTTAAAAACTTTTTTTCTTTCCAAGAGGCAAATGACTTCAGCATTTGCTGATGAAATCTTTCATGGCTGAGTGCGGTAAAGCAGGACTAGGATGTCGTGTGCCTGTCTTGTGTCAATTTGGATCTCCAACAGAGAAGTCTATTACGCAAATAATATCTTGAGTCCAAAGATAGAACGGTTGGCAAGATTTGTTTTTCATTCGATCTCGGTATTGATGTTGATACTACGATTCACTGCGGAGTGACGGTAGGCGAAGTCCCTGACTAAGTTAAAGCAGCTCATGTTTTTTTTGTCCCCGTCCCAGTCGTCGATGCTGTGTGTCATTTTGTAAGGACAGTATCGTTTTTTCCCTTGTTTGGCGCAAGACCAAAATAGTTTTCTTAGCAAAACTTAACCTATTCCTCATTGACGGCACGCAGGCTTCAGCCAATCACTTCAATGTCACCAGCCAAGAGTTGCATGGATTTATTTGAATCCAAATGGGGTAGCAAAAGTTGCTCTACGCCTGGACAAGACACAAACTTTTAAAATGTACCTTGCAATATTGAACTGAACCTTTTGTTAATAAGACGATGATGAAATCATCGGTACTGACGGAAAAATTGCATACTGAAATCAGAACGCGATTCACTATGACGAACGTTTTTGGGAAAATCCGCCACTGTTTCGAATCGACAGACATGTTTAAATGTTTATGATGTTTTCTTAGCGACTTTTTGTTGCTGCATGGTTTGTTTGTTTGTTGTGCAAACAAATGAGGTTGCGTTATAAAAGCGCATGTGAATAGGGTTACCATGCGTCCTGTTTTTGGAGGACATATCCTCTTTTTAAAACCGGTGGCGAACGTCTACAACGTTTTAAGAAATCGTCCTTTTTTTCCCTAAAAATTAATTGTAATTTTGAAAGTTAAAAAAACCATCGAACACTGAACTTAAAAGAAAAACATACTCAATATAAATCTTATTGGAAACATAAAATGAAATAGATCTTATTTTGAGTCCCATGTGTCAACCAGAAATGAAGTATTACAGAGATGTTCGACTTCACATCCGATTGCCCCTAGTCCATCGACGAATCTGAGTGCCTTTTTCACAGATAGTCATCAATTTTTGACGGTTATTCACGAAATAACGCGAGTGCCGTCCTCTGATTGGTCAATTTGATTTGAGAAAACGATGTAAAAAACAGTTGTCAAACATTTTAAGGGGCAAGGGAGGTAGAAGTCGAGCCTCTCGGTAATACTTCATTTCTGGTGTCAACCCTATAAATGTGAAACTGCTTTTTCGTTTGACTTCATGGACCTAGCTTCTGTTTCCATTTGCCCTCTTTTTGTCCTTTTTTAAGGTAGATGATGTCCTCCGGAGTCAAGGATTTTAAAAATGTTTGTACAGCCTAAGGCCCCTTGGTGCTCTGGCTACAAAAGCTACTCTACAATTTTAATTGTACTGTAGCTATTTAATAAATAAATAAATAAATAAATAAAAATGTTTGTATATGTATATGAGTAAATTCAATTAATTCAGTCACCTGAAGCAACGCCATATTTCAAGGTAAAGAAATAGTTAACACATACATATGTAACTCAGTTAAATGAATCTCTTTATAATGTTGCCCTCATGGTTCTCTTGATCTCATCTCCAGTTGAAGGTTTACCCTTTCTACACATACTCGTAGATGCACTTGTATGTAAGATAAGTTCATTGACTTCACCATTTCCCGGAATGTTTTTTTGCCCTATGACCAGTATGTTTTTATATTCCATTAATTTCCACACGAGATGAGGGCTACACCAATACTCTTCTTGAGGTGTTGGCTTCCATGGAATTCATAAATGTCTGACTACTAAACAAAATGCCATATAATTCGTGTGGACTGCTGCTGCTTGATAATTATTAAGGAATATACTTGCAGTAATGAGTTAATTTCTTCGTTCTTTTGTAGCTATTATTATAAAATGTGGTGGTCGTGGCGTTGTGGATATGTGCATCGACCCGTACGCAACTTAACCTCGCTGCCTCGGTTCGATTCCCGGGCGGTACGACCAAAAATAATTATCACGGTCCCACCTCTTTCCAGTCACTGACAATGCTCAGAGTTATAAACTGTCTGTCTAGAAAAAAGGTTCTCAAACTTGGCCTTTCGGAGTCGAGCGTAGAATTCGCGGTTGTGTCTTCTCCTTCATTCGCCTTCCTCGTAGATAGGACCGTATATCCGAGGTTGAATTTTTCTTCGAAGCTCCAAAGTTTTGCTTATCGTCCAGCTTTCTGCTCTAAATAGCTGGACTCGCAAAATAAGTAGTTTACTTTGTGGAGCATGATCTTGGTCCTTCGAGTCAGGATATTTGAGCCCAGTTGTTTCGAGAAACCGAAGTAACATCGGTTGCCAAGGGTGATTCTACGTCGGATCTTCACTAAGATTTCATTCGTGGCGTTCACGTTTGCCCCGAGGTAGACAAACTCCTTCACTACCTCAAAATTGTAGTTGTCGATTGTGCTGTTTTGCCCTAGGTGGTGTTCGGTGGATCGTTTATTGCTCGACATGATATTTTTCGTCTTGCCCTGATTAAACTTAAGTCCAGCTCGTTTCGCCTGTTCTTCAATCGCCGTAAAAGCTTCCACTACGGCACGTTGGGAACGTGCGACGATGTAGATGTCATCTGCGTATTCCAACAGTTACACTGACTTGTAGAAGATAGTGAATTCGGTGTTTAGCCCTCCGCAGTATCTTCTTCAGAGATCACACGACAGCGCATCTCCTTGCCGAAATCCGGTGCAGGTTTCAAACGGCTGGGAAGTCTTGTTAGCGTCGTGCGACGCAACCGGGTCAATTTTCTCCGGATCCCGAATTCGGCCATCATATCAGAAAGCTGCTTGCGATGAAAGGTGTCGTATGCGGCTTTGAAATCGATAAAATGGTGGTGCGTATCGATTTGAAACTCGTTGATCTTCTCCAGAATTTTTAACAAGAAATTGTATAAAGCGTCAAAGTCAATCGTGTCATGGTCTCTGGGCTTCAAAAAAGGCCAAATTGCGACTTAAATCGCATAGCAGTAACCCAGATGCCTGAAACCACTGACATGATCTTTCAAAAAAGGTTGTGTTTTCGAATTGATCCATGATGACCAGCCTGAGATGACAACCTTATCAACTGTAAAGTTTTCTGATCTAAGATTAAATGGTCGGTTTCAAGTTCATTTCACAGTAGTGCGCCTCAGATAAACCATCTTTTGATGACCCATCTTTGAAGACACATTTGATAAAAATAATGAAAATAAACCAATGTCGGCTTCTGGTTAAACTTTCTTTTTTTGTTTTTAACTCTAACACACAAATCCGACAAAACAATATCTCGCGTTCATCAACATTTATAAATTATGTGCGCAACTAAAAATAGAATCCAAACACTTTGCCATCGACACTGTGCCATTTGTGCTCTAGGCACTTTCCGTAACAAGGCTGTGCGACCAAAACTGGTAACCATAACAAACCCTCGCCGTACAGCGACTCAAGGCAATCTCGCTGTGTGCTCAAACGAACAACGAACACAAGCACGATGATATTCACTACTTCCACTACTCACTCCCTGCACAGTTTTTCTTCTCTTTTTTTCGTTTGTTGTGTTGCTGTTGAATGGAGTGAATGACTAGTAGTGAATTACATCATCACGACTTTGTTGCGCTGATGTTTAAGCCTCCGTCCCGGTTTGAAGTGCGCTGAATTATGTCCAGTCCAGGCATGCATTGATAATAAATATTTTTATCACGCCTGGTATGGATAAGCGATTTGGAAATTAAATGATAACGACGAGCGGTGTTTGTGTTGTGAACCTGAACAAGTTTTTGTGACCTACATTACATCAATGGCACGTTTGTATGTTCTTTTTCAAGAATGACATCATGATTGCTTGAAGTATGCACACCCTCATCGTCAGATGCTCGCCTGAACTTGAAATAGATTTTCTGCCCGATGTAGTCAGTGGAAAGCTGATGCCGAAGTAGTTGAACCACCTTCTACACGATCGCGACAGTGATAATTGCCGTGTTAATAGTTTGATCTCAAATGACGGCTGGAGTTAAACTGGTTATGGCAGCAATTATCTTCAGTTAGGGGGAACCATTGTTGACTGCCTGAGTTATGGTCAGTTGCTTTAATTTAGTCTAGCTCAAGAGAATCTCTAATGGCGTTTTATTGCTGTAAGTGTGCTTAAATTTTGATCGGCGACTTCAGACGATTGATGCTTTGAATGACTTAGGTACTTGTTATTTGATGTTAAATAGAATTGAATTAAATTGATGAATATTCTACGCATTCAATGCATGTTGATGGTAAGTCTTCACCTAGAAGTTTAATCTTCAGTGACCCGGATGATCCACTTAAGGCGGTGCGGGGGTAAAACATCACTCACGAGAGATCTTCAGGCCACTCGATCTTTCGCCATCGACTCAGGCTTATCAGGTATTTTTGGACTTGGTCCACCCACCTTTTCCTGGGTCTGCCTAGCGGTCACCTACCTGATGGAATCACATTTAAAGCACGCCTCGGAAGTCGAGAATATGGGAACGAAAGTCACGTGACCGGATCATCGAAGCATATCTGGAAGAAGAAGCTGCTCAATATCGAATTCCCCACGCACTGCAGTGTTTCTTACCTTCGTGCGAAGGATCATCTCTTCTCAGGAGAGGTGATCGTATTCTTCGGAAACAAAAACTGAGTTACAAACCTCTATCTTAGCTTTGACACCAAGCTCGGTCTTATTGATTACATATCTTGTAAGCTGTTTCAAAACTGACCCAGCCGGGCCAATTCTTCAGGAAAGCTCAACATTACTCCTCCCCCCATCACTCGTGAAAAAGACCCCGAGATACTTAAACTTGATCACCTGTTTCAATGGAACTTCGATAACAAGTAGAGTGCATTGAGCAAGCTTTCTGGAAATTACCATAACCTTTGATTTGTCTAAGACAACTGTCATCCCAGCATCAGCGCATACGGTCACGAAACCTTTCGAGTACGCGCTGGAGTTCGCTCTGAGAGGATGTGAGGATAACTGAGCCATCTGCAAAAATACCGAAATTATCCAAATGTAAAACATACCTCGCTTCAGGTGCACTGCAGAATACAGTCCATATATACAGTGAAAGCTCCCATATACATAGGTGAACAGTGATGGTCGCATCACTTTTGCCCGGATAAGGGGGTGTATGGAACTTAAATTCAAGAATCACGGTCGTCAGAAATTGTCCGCTCATGGGGATTTCCCGCCTCAGATAGTTTCACTGTATAATGAAAAGGAGAGGTGACAAGACGCAGCTTTGGCGTCCATCGGTCACGTTGACCCTTTACAATTTGAGTATAGGTACTGAATGGCCCTCGGTCACGCTGGATTTGTTGCTTTGTTCTTCTATGGTATCTGTGATAATTTAGGGCCACCCATAAGCAACGTAAGGAGTAAAAGCAAAGTATCGAGGGTATACACTGAAATTATATGCTGGGACCACAATATCCACCGACTACACCTGAGGGTCTGTGAATTCATTCAAAAACACCTTAAGTCGATGATTTTTAAAATAAAAGTGTATACTCGGAACCTTTGGGACCCAGGTCGAGATGAACCTCTACCAACTCAGCGTGCGGAACTGAAGACAGCTAGCCAGAGATCGAGCTGGTTGGAGAGGTTTGTTGGTACATGCCCGGTCCATCTCGGACAGTGGGAAAGAAATATATAGGAGAAGTGCTTGAGATGCTGAATTTTTGCAGGTTCTGATTACATAGGAAAATCTATGTTTGGCCCAAGCACACACTAAAAACATTTAAGCACGGTGGCGGAAATGGGATGGTGTGGAAAGTATTTTTTTAGGGATGGTGTGGGTTCAATCGTAAAGATAGGAAACAAATTGGATCAATTGGCCTTGAATAATGCGTCTGCTCACATGCTCTAAGTACACTTCTCGCCTTGTGAAGGGTTATCTTAGCTATCAAATGTCATCATCACCCAGTCTCCCGATTGGAATCCGATAGAGAAGATCTGTGAAATGATGTAGGGCATGGCCCAGCAAAGTGCTCAATGATCCAAACTGTAATTTTCTTCAGGCCCTCCCACCGGTAGCCTATTTGCGAATGGTGCTTCAACCCTACTAAGAAGAAGAAGTTCAGACACAGAAAGTTGAGCCTCATCATTGATTCATCGCTCCTTACTTCTTGGAGATGCCTTTGGGAAGTCAAGTCATCAAGTGGCTGGTCCATACCCTCGCTTAAAAGGAAGCTTCGATGAACTTGCGCACTACTCTTTTGACCCCAGACTTATGTACATATTTGCCGTCTAACGGACGGACAACAGTACTCCATCTGCGACATACACAAAGTTGATGTTGCCTGCACTTAGGATTGGCTCTGGCCAAAATCGGAAATGCAGTCGTATCTTCACGGACGGCTCGAAGTCAAATGAAGGATCTAGTTCTGGCGCTTTCATGGATGGCGACAACTTTCGGCTGCACACCTTGTTAGGTAAGTTTTTGTCGGCGAAACCTAGACCCTAATGGAAACGGCCATAATGTGAAGAGCAAGTGGAAGAGGCGAAATATTTGTGTCTGTAGCGACAGCCAAGATGAGCTTAAAGCCTTGCTTAACCCCTTAAACATTTCTAAGATAGTTCAGGAATGCAAGTCTTCTCTGAATTGTGGGCCACCACGGGATCAAGGGAAATGAGATCACCGATGAACTTGCTAGGGAAGGAGCGGAGGAGAGATTCTTGCGCTGGAACGTACGTCTTTCTTTAGGGATTCCATCGGTGTTTAGATCTCCAGATAATACAACCGGAGATGGCATAATCCCAGGATGTAGAAAAACCAAGCACATGTTCCATAACGTCCGTAAGAAATCCGCTGCATTCTTGCACTGCAGACGATTCACCGGCGTAAGAACGGGTCACTACACCTTCGCCAAACATCTAAGTGTGCTTGGCCTAAACGATGAAACCCTCTGCGACGCATGTGGAGAAGACGACGACACTGCAGAGCACTGCTACTGTCCTGTCTTTACCCGGATCAGGTGGAAGGTATTCGGTGCTCATGAGGTGAGAGACTCCTCATCACCTCAGGAAGAGAGGCACGGTGCATTATTGATCTGGCATATTCAGTAGGATACAGGCGCACATCGTGCAGGATGTGATTTAGTCACGTATGGCAGTCTTGGAGGTAAACCTCCTTGATGTACAATAAATCTCACCACATCAAATCTCAACATTACGAGGTAGATTTAAGCCTTAGCTTTAACGTCAACCAATATTGTAGTCACTTATAACGCACCTCAGAAGTCATTCATTAATCATAACATTTGGACACCGTTCCTCAAAGAAAAGGAATATTGCTGATCTTATTTGAAAACGCTTTTAAAAAGGCAACTAATTATAGTCACAGAACTACTTTTTTTTCCTTCAATGAAAAAATAAAACGCCGCAAAGTACAAGCTCTGGGATATGATACCAATTCCATAAGTTGAATTCAAACTTTAGTCAGCCATGGTCGTAAAAAAAACTATTAATTCCAGTCGAAAATAATCTGTTAGTTTCGCGTCAATCTCGAGATATGGATTTCATGATCTTCCTTCATTTCCTCTAGACACCAAATTTATAGTCGCCGTGATCCAGTTTTAAGTACCCCAGCTGCTGCTGCTCGCAGGGAATAATGCTGTAATCTATTTCCGGGTAAAAGACTAAAACATATCTACTTCGCGTTAGTGTTACGAGGCAACACCTCTGGCGAGTCAATGGTAATCCTCAGGGCGTCGATCAGAGTCGTCATTAATTTAAAGGTTCTACCTTTTGAGTTTGATTAAAAGCAGCCAGACACACGACATGGGATGCAACCTCCTCATGCATGATTTATTACATGTTTCTCATATTCTTGGATCACATTAAAGTGTGGTGTGGACATGCTGCTACAGGGTGTTTTAAGGCGTTAACAAGCAGCCCATTGTTCCTTTCCTATTCCTGTCATTACTGTCACTGGGAGTGGAGCTCTTTTCTGTTGAACGATGTCAGATCAACGAACGAGTGATTATTATGCGGACAATTTTTGATCTTATGACAACATGTGAACTTTGAATTCCCAAAGTCTCCGTTCCGGTAATTTAAGTTCTAAAGTCTTCCTTCCTACGCCCCTCGGGGCATTTTTGACCCATTTTGGGAAAGAAACGATGTTTTTCCACAAACAACAATTTGCAGGGACATTCGAAGGGACTTTGTATTTTTTGGCGTTCGAATGGAAAATATCCATTGTCGAATAAACCGCGATGAATTTGATTTTTGAAATTAGCTGTTTGTTTTTTTTTTCTATTGGATTCAGTTGCATAAAAATCAGAAATGAAGTATTACAGAGATAGCCGACTTCACAGATGATTGCCCCCTAGTCCACTGACGAATTTGAGTGCCTTCTTGACAGACGCTCATAAACTTTTGACGGCTATTCACAAAATAACGTGAATGGAAGTAGAAGTCGGGCGTCTCTGTAATACTTCATTTCTGGTGACGCCAAACAATGTTCGAGTTATCGAGAGATTTGAGCAATCGCAGTTCGAGCTATCAAAGTCAAATCACATGTAAATTTCAGTCTTGGCGCTTTTGCCAACCAATTTCATTTTAGTTGTCATATATTCGAGTTAACGAAGTTCGATTTATCGTAGTTCGACTGCATATTGTGACCTTTATAAATTAAGAAAGCCAACATACAATTCATAAAATAAATCTATTTTATTCCTTTTGAACAAAAATTGTTTCGTGAATCTACTCGACAGGAAAAAATTTAACGAAAAGAAAATAACATTTGATTCGAGTGCTTCGAAAGTTCATTTTGCTTTCAACAAAAAATTAACTTTCGAATAAAGGTGAATTTGAAAATATGACTCAATGTCGGCTGTGGCTATGTATCCAATGTATCAAAGATCTCCGTTCCCCCTTTTGTAGCTTCTCCTTCCTGCCTATACGAATAAATATTTCTCATAGTCGTGTTACATAAAGGCTTTTTTTAATGGGAACACAATGCAGTCTTTATATTATTTTCCTTCCAAGTAGTTATATTTATCTTTAAGTATATATATAATATAAGTTCTATTGGTTTATTCATTTTTCTAGACAGTCATAATATTCCTAATGATAATTACGAAAGAATTTGATTCTTTGAAGGAAGAGCGTGCGTGGAGCTGCATATCAATTTCTTGAACAGACTGTATTGACCGGTAGCTTATAAGCACCCGGTCCCCGGCTACTCTCAAGTAATTAGCATCATTAAGAGCTGCTACACTAATACAATAAACATATCTACATAGTCTCGGTTAGCCTTTTTGGCGTTCGCCGACTTAAGGGCAATAAATTATTATCACAAGGCTGTTCGTGCTGAGCGTATATGAAACCGTTTACTTCTTATCTGATTATTTTAATGCAACTTCAATATTGATCCAGACAAGGTCATTTATGTACATACGTATATGAATAATAAACAGCCCTTGAGGTGGCTATCGTGACTAACAACTCAGACATTCTTCGCTTTTAAGGTCAAGTTCAAGTTGAGGTTAAAGTTCCGGTTACGTCCAATAATTTCCGCCGCGGCTACAATCGCGATGAAAAGAAAATTCCCAACCTCCAAGACGACTAGGCCGCCATTTGAAAGTGAATATTTATAAGGAAACAATAAATGTTGTTTTTTTTTTACACAACAGTCGATAATCTTTTCTCTGTGGCACAAAGGCGCTGAACATGCTCAATGGCAACGGCTCATGACATCATGCCTTGAAATAATTTTGACGCTAAGAGGACGGATTCAGGTATCTATTTCTTTATTTATAATAAGCGAAACATAATTTCGTATTCAAAAAGTCATTGGTCATAGACTATAATCCGCATGACAAGTTGAAGAGGTTTTGAGGTGCGTTTCTTGTAAGAATTTTGATAGTCATTCATGTCTGTTGTGTGGATGAGTTCGAGTGGCTCACGGCCGCCAATCGCACTACATCTGACCGAATTCGTTAATTACTGCGTCCTTGAAACGAATTCTCATTCGAATGAAACTGTCTGGCACATCCGCCTTAGGGCAGGCATAAACACAAACTTCTATATTTATCCAGCCGGAGGGATTAGGTAACCCAACACATCATCCGATTTATGGTCTACTTCGTGCACCCTTTCTTGGTTACTCAAACGCTGTTGACCTATTTTAGGAGTTGTTCTTTCAAAAACCAACCCACCCACATGCGATAAGGGGGCCCTACGGCGTCACTCGATAAGACTGAATGATTAGCTACCAAAAGAAGGCGTGCACAGCTGACGTACCGGCGGCCACATGTTACGTGTCATGTGGAGTTACAAATGAAATGAAGTTCGGAAAGTAAAAGCGGAAAACTCATTTCACACTCGCTGAGTATCTATTTATCGGTGTGGACTTCCCACGGATAGTTTCGATAGTTTCACCCACATACTCGAGCGTGATGTGTAACCGGCGCGATTTACAAGATTTGGAAACGTGAAAGCTACGTGGCGGTCGAAAATAAATAAACGAAGACCATTCATGTTAATTTAATCCGTCGGCGAGTTAGACTTCGAAATAGACATCAAATGGTAAAAAAATACCAGACATTTATCGGAAACAATAAAGTCAGCAGCTTACTCCGCAATTGTGGTTCGATTACGACATCTACCAAATTGACTTGACCGCATGTACAAGGCATCACATGTCTTCGGCTGGGAACAACATCGGGAGACATTATGCTGTGGTCAAAGGTGGCGGAATATTCCGGTTTTGACTGTACCCATGCAGTGGTGATCATGTGTAATACAGAAGAAGAGCATTCCGTTTTTACAGTGGGATAGAAATAGCAAACGGGTATTGAAGCCTAAACGTTCGTTTACAAATAGTTTCGTTAATTTTGTAAACGCAAGTGTTTTACGAGTGAATGGGAAGAAGTTCTAGTGCCAACTCTGATCAGAGACATTTGCAAATCTGTTTCCAGGCAGCTATAATTTCTGAACTGTGTTATTGACGCAAGAGAAGGGTACATCTGTGAATTAGAATTATCGGGAAGTTCTACAATCCATTCCAGACATCCAACGTAGGTTTCGACGCAGGCAGCCATTACGCCACAGCGGTCACAATGGATAGTTGGGTACCTCAAAAACGACTCTACGTTTTTGCATATTGTTTTTTAATGTCTCAACTAAAATTTGGTCAAATCATGGAAAACAAGCCACAGCCTGAGTTTCTTTTTTACCTGAGGTAAATACACTCCACGAAATATTTAGTAATTGCAGTACACACTCGATATAGTGAACTACATCGAAACTTCTCTTAAAGGACACCCCTCTCTATAAGGGACACCTTTTTTTCGGACAGCTCTTTATGGTCCCTGCATAAGGGTATTCGTGTATTTCAACCCCTTCGAAACGGACATAACGGTCAGTCATGCGGGACCATTACCACTACTGTCTGTAGAGAAGTTTCACTGTAATAACTAATAAGTACTAAAAACTAGGCCGGGTCACTGGAACGAGATTCTTCATCATCGTTGAACATAATTTTATCCCTCCGTTTGACACCTGGGTCTGGCTAGGCACATTTTTAAGGGTTTTTGCTGATTTTTCTAATGAAGCCATCGACTTGAAATTCCAGGTAGCTTCCTTAAATTTTATGGAACGTATGACACTTATCCCGCTCGCGAATTTACATTAGCTTTGTTTTAAGTGCGTTCATTATTAATCCATGGTCGTGACACAAAGCGATTCTATTACAGCATAAGTTTCGCCGTTCTACAACGCTCCTATGGGTAACTACGATCGCTGTATCGTCCTATATTATACTTTAGCACTGAGAGAAGAACATTTTTGATTAGGTTTAGCTTAGATAACCCGCCAAGGGTCAGTAAGTTAGAATAAGTAAGTAACACTGTTCGTCCAACTAGTTTTATGCATTTTTGTTTAGAATATAAGTTTGTTACGAATTCCATAATAAATATGAATTAAAATGAATGATGACAGTAGAACATTGACGTCTTGCTGCTTAAAATTTTTGACAACTGTTTTTTATAACTTGTTCTTAAACCAAATTGACCAATCGGAGGAGGGCATTTACGTTATATCGTGCATAACCGTTAAAAATTCATGAATATCTGTCAACAAAGAACATAAATTCGAACTTAAATGGACTAGGGGGCAATCAGCTGTGAAGTCAGCTATTTCTGTTATACTTCATTTCTGGTTTTTATGATATTTTATGAATGAAAGAATACTTTTTGTTTTATTTAAAATTGTTCTTGAATAATTCTTAATAATACAGAAACTTCAAAATTTCGAATTTCTTAGATTTACTCATTTGGCAACTACGATTTTTGTGGATTCCAAACGCAACGCACGCGTCGGATTCTATGGGCTTATGCCTTTTAAACAATTGAAGACCACTAATGAATTGTTTATTGTATTAATAGCTTTAGATTGCTGATTACTTAATAAAACAACTTCAGCATTATGAATGAATGTTTGAAAGGTACTAGCATTTTATTTAGATTTTTGAGCTCTTCAAGTGCAACTGAATGCTATTTAATCAATTTAGTTCATTTTTATTCACACGTTTATTCATTTTTTTGTTGTTTGTTGTGTAAACAGCGCAGTGATTTGCATAAAATGTCCGATCCCTCTCAAACGTCCGTCATTGCTACCTTCCCTCGCGCAGTCCGCACTTAATTATTCCCATCACACATTTATTCGCAATCAATTCAATAAGCTTACGACCAGATGGCGGTTGCCACTAGAAAATTTTCTGAAATGACATCATTTCATTTCTTGTCGACCTATTCTAACACCCTTACGGTGATAATTATTACTGCCCAAGACCTTTGCCCGACAGCTTGGAATCGATTTTCGTCGACGAGTAACGAGGAGATGTTTTGACAAGAATTAATTTGTCACACAGTAAGAGGCGTCGAGTGTCATTTGATCAAAAGGGTAATCAGATATGCCTCCAATTGTTAGCGACGCGGTTCCGTGGTAACGATTGCAACGACACAATGCTTGCTTTGCGGGAGCTGTCAAAAGTTGCTTCTGTGTTGTCTTCGTTATCAGGGTCTTTGTGAAAGCATGGCCTTCATGGCAGAATTAATATTTTGTTGTTTCTTCTCCTTTGCACGATTACGAATAGGCACTTGGCCTTGAAGTGGGGAGCTCGGGTTCGGGGATAAGTTATGTACTTTCGATTAGTTTGCAGACATGTTGACGTGTCTGCGAAGTCTCTGTCGGCTTTGAGTAGTAAGCAAACTCATTTTTGGTAAATGGCAACGATTTCATGGTCATTGCATAGCGTTTTGCAATAATTCAGGTTGTATATATCTCTCTCTCCCTCTTCCTATCCCTCGCAACCATGAAAATAGTGAGGTACAGTGAACGACGAAAGTGTTTAGTTGTCATTTTAATTTTAATAAATTTTGTTATAATAATATACAGATCGATGTGGACTAGGTCTTAGCCATATAAGATCCTGAAGACAAATACTTCAGTTTAAAAGTAAAACTCGTATTGGATTTGGATGGGCATTGAAAGAGAAGACAGAAATATGTAGTTCAATAAAATGTTTGCTCGCCCGAAGCAACAGTTTTTTGTTGAACGTGCGTTCGCTTCTATGACCCAGACGTGGATGGACAGACAGAAAGAAAGAAAACAAAAAAAAGTGGACACATTCAAATTCAATTCGAACATAAAAAACAAAGTTGAAAATGACGTGCCTAGACTTCGTTGTCATTGGATTGAAAATCGAAAACCGGACACGCTGCGCAAAATGTGAAAAGATGAGTTCGATTTTGGCAGCGAACGAATTGATTATCAATCACACGAGGGAATATTCGATGACGATCCGTTATTAGCATTCAAATGTGTATTGATACGGCGCGGGGGCATGTATTCCTATGGAATGAACATTTAACTTAAGTCTAAATGGACAGAAAAATAAAAATCGATTTAATATAATAATAGGGTTGGCGTTACAGGCCGTTGAGGGCCAGGGCCTACCTTCTACACAACCACTCGTGTTGTGCGGGCTATTGTTCTCTCACGAGTGGAAGATACCTACAGTTTTCTACCGAATACAACATGTTTGAGAAGCGATTTCTAGACAGGAATACTCTCTGAGGATTGCCTGTGACTCGAAAGAGGTACCGTGAACATTATTTTTTTTGTACGTGGAATCGATCCCCAGCAGCAAGGTATAAGTGTGTAGCATCACTTCAATGAAAAACACAAGAACAAAAATATTGTCTATACTTATTCATCGGTTGGCCAAAACTAAAGCAACTTTACTTTATTCAATACCAGTGCAGCCTCCTAGGCCCTGAGGCTCAGAGAGGCGACAGAGGAATCACACGGTCACGCTGCCACACTAAACAGTTGGAAACCAGCGTGGAGCAACTAATGATCGCCCTAAACACCGTCGGGACGGCTTAATACCTAGCGCTGATATACAGGAGCAGGGATCTTCTGTGTCTTCTTCGAAAAATCCCAGGCACTAAGAGACGATTGCAAAAATTGTTCGGCAATCTTGTACGCGCACACGCCACTTATCTGCATAAAGAAAAAGCTAGAGGACAAAGCCCTGGACAGAGTCAGTACTCACTTGCTTAGCCTGCACACAGCTACAGCTAGGGCCCTATAGCCGAAGCTAAGCAGGAAGAGATCAACATCATTGCTTGGTTTTAATCACAATAACGTGGGGGTGCTAATAGGAATCCGGGCTAGCCCAGCCCTAAAAAGAAATTATTTTCTAGGAAAGTACTTCTTAGAGCTAGAGGAGTTAAGGGGTGTTGGTAAGAAAAACCTCCTAGGATTCACACACTTGAACCTAACTGGTTTTAGAACTGCAGTAAGTCTCAACGCTAGTTTACACTCACGGCACAATGGACCCAACACGTTGGTCCTGAGCCGTGGCCGGTATGACGTCAGGGCACTGAGAACGTGGACGACTAAGAATATAAATCCCACCGAGATGATAAATTGCTTCTAAGGACTATACAGATTATGTGATTCAGGGGATTTAAAATGTAATCAAAGAGAACAGACTCAAAAACAGCACAGCAGTTGGAATAATTACCGGACACTGCCTATTAGGTCTATACTCGAAAAGACTAGGCATATTCTCAAACGATATCTGCAGAAGCTGCCTAGATGAAGAAGAGGAGGAATGTGTACAACACCTTCTCTCTAGCTGTCTTGGTAAGCCACCCTGTGCTCCTACTTCTTGAAACATCAGTTAGATCGATTCTAGACTTCACTGACAAATATTGCTGGTTGTCGTAGTAAGCACGCCGTCGCCCCAAACCCTAGATTAACCCACGTGGCAATACAATGGACCTACTTTGGCCTCTGTGCACTCCTCTCTTTTAAAGCCACTTATTATCTACCTCCCTATCTAAGCAAAGAAATTAAAGAAAATGTAGTACAAATCTGAGATGCTTTAGTTTTGGCCAACATTGATATCTGCAACTACAACGACCAGCCACGCACGTTTAGCTGATTGGGCTCCCGTTTCAGCTGCGTGCGCCACCAGAATTGTGATCTTCCTTTACTGTATTGTCCCTTGGAATTGGAGTCGGTCCGGAGCGCATGACCCGCTCTACATGTCTGCTTTACATGATATAGCCATCTGAGACGGCAGACTTGAACTCGTTTGACCAAATCGATATCAATGTACAGCTCATTTCATTGTTCAGTCTCCTCCTCCAAACACCATCAGTTCATACAACCGATAATCTCATCGTCCGCTTTGGTTAGTGTTCAAGCTTCTGCGCCAAAAAAAAAAAGAGGGCTTATTCCCCAATTGTCTTCCAAGCCCAAAAACACAGCGATTCCCAAGTACGATCATTCGTTTCACCTCTGCGGTGGTATCATTGCTCGCATTACCTTTGGAGTCTAGGTGGAAAAAGTTTCTCCTCACTTAGAAGTTATAGCTATCTAGAGTAACCTTTTGTCCAAGTCATCGGTGTTGGTGCATCCGTTTTCGCTCATATTGACCAGTCAGGCTGTTGATTTCAGGCACTTACACAAGACGCCAGAAAAGATCTTCTATGCTGTATTTAGGATAACGATTCCTCTGTAATTGGCGTAGTTTAGGGAGTCTCCTTCCTTTGGGATTCATCTTTAGCATGTATCGATTGCTACACCTTTATCTCTGGCACACTTCTGTTTACTAGGATGTCTCTGTAAACTCTGTCGGTACAGGCGATTGTTTAACAGTTGAACAGTCTTCTCTTCTAGGGAAGACCGGCAGCAAGATACTAACTTGGAGTAACTTGGAGGATCCTGATGGGCCCCTGACTATTCGTCGTATCCTAGTGTACCTGCTACGCTTCAGCTGCCACTTCCTCTCTCCAGGTCATTGTTTTCAGTACTTGCCTCAGCATTTTAAATTTAAATTAAGTTTATTACATTTGGTGATTTCATCCCAGTTTTACATTTCTCTTTTTTACATTTTTAAAAAAAGGCGAATGTCTCTGCTTTTATTGCATTATTTATCCTACTCATGGCAATAGCGGGAAAAAAAACCAGACATATTCATGTAAACATGCAATAAAGCATTACTCCATAACCGTTGTTACTCAGTTTGTCACAGATAAGCGTATTTTTTTGCAAACAAGATTGTATATAATCAAGAGGAGTTACAATCAAATTCTTTCTCTCTTCACGTACTCTTCTCTCTTACTGATAACAAAAAAAAGCAACGCTGCTTTAGCATAAACCTTATCATTAGAGGAATCATCATGCAGGACTTGAAGCAGCACTCAGTCGTCAGCGTCTGTGATTGCGAGTTTCATTTCACAATCGGTCGTCGTCCCTAGTACAATTCGTGAATCAATTCAGACACAAGCTCTTATCACGTTTTTTCGTATTTTTAAATTTAAAGTAAAGCCAGCCGATCGAAGCAGTGTTAGACAATTTGAGTGGCAACAGAATTCATGAATAGGTCAGTAGTGCTCAACGCGAACGCACTCCATTACGAAACCGCATGCAAAATTGAAAAGAAATCAAACAATTTCAAGCTTCAAGAACTTATCATCGATAAGATTAAACATCTTATCAACGATTTGTTGCGGTTTCAGCGACTCGTTTGTTGTCGTGAATAATGCCATAATTTATCTAAGATACGATCATATCTCACTTCTTTCTAGACGGAGCAATTCGTGTTCGATCATTTAATACTGTCTCGCCTTTGTGTGTGCACACCTTAACTTTTATCTTTGTTTTTCTTTCATTTTTAGCAATGGGCCAAACGCTAAGTGTATTTAGCATTCCTCTGCAAAAGTGTACGGGGAGTGTAGCACAGCTCATAGCGGGCAGGAGAAAACGCAAAAGGAACTGCGGCATTGATGATGGAGGAAGTGATTCCAGCAGTGAATTGAATACACCCAAAAAGTAAAAAGACTGTTGTTTTGTTCTGTTACAAAGTTTAATGTTATTTCTTTTGCCTTCGCAGGAAAAAACTTCTCACTACGACGCAATACATTTACCAGGCGCTGTTCAAAGAACAGAAGAACTCGGATATATCTGTGATGGCTGTGGGAAAGATTTGGCATCTGCACAAGGTCTACTTGTGTCAAAGTCCGTACTTCTTCAGCATGTTCAATGGATCCTGGAAGGAATCGTGTCAAGACTTTGTACATATAAAAATTGTTGATCCAAAGATTACATTAGAAGGTAAGCTCGTGGGAGTTTTGTTTATCAGACTCATACACTAACCAATGATCCGCCATTTCATTTTAGCTCTAGACGCTGTATTCGGTTCAATGTATTCCGACGAAATTGAGATTGAACCAAAAGCTGTGATTCCAATCCTAGCAACTGCAACGATCTTCCAACTTGACGGCATTATCGAAAAATGCGGTGAAGTAATGATTGAGACCATAAACGCAGATACCGCGATCGGTTATTATGAGGCTTCCTGTCAGTACGGAACAATGAGCGTTAAGAAGGCAACATTCGAATGGCTTGAGACGAATTTACTCTGCATTTACAGTAAAAATCCTAAACTTCTGCAAAAGATAAACATAGACTTGATGACGGCGCTGATATCCAGTCCGGACCTTTATGTGATGCAAACAGAATTCTCCTTGTACACACTCCTACGAATGTGGGTGTACCTTAGGCTGTTTCCCAACTACGATCCCGAGAATTGTCCTCCCGATGAAGTAGATGCGCCGCAGAATTACTTCGCAAATCGACAAGATCACAGATCCTTCCTGGGAACGCCGGAGGGAAATCGTTTTGTCAAGACCTTTCAGGCATTGCGTACTCAGTATTTAACCAATCATCATATGGATCTTAAGACTGTACTGGCGGATAAAATCATTCCTAAGGAATGGTTGAACACACATGTCATGAATCATTGGAATTCAATTTTAAAAGTGGATCATCTGCCGGAAGATGGGTAAGTTTGAAAAACAAAACAAAAAATGCTAATATATAGTAAGTTGAAGTCTTTTATGTTTTATTTTATTTGAATGAATTAAACAATACTCATTGGAAAGTATGCACTCAAAATTTTGTTTATTTTTATTTCTCTTCATTTCTATCTGCTCTTGTTTATTCCTTTCTTTCTCTCTTCATCCATTAATTATGTCGTTATGCATTGGATATTCAAGGTTTGGTCGCTATCTGTATGTCATTTCATCGGAAAACGTATCTATCTATCAGTAGGTGGCTAATAAATTGTTACTATCTGTCGTAAAGTAGTTTTCTTTTGCACGTTACGATCTATTTAAGACAAGCCTCCTTTGGGTGGAGTAACTTCCACGTCGTGAAAAGCGTCCAGTTCTTGTGGGTTTCAGTTTCAGTACTTTGGGTGTCTGTATTAATTTCTCACGATTTTGCCTTGGGTCAGCGGAATAAATTTGTTTTTACTCCTTGCCTTTTAGTTAAACTGTTTACTACTTTAGGTTATGTTACACTCATGCGATCATCAATATAACTTTTTATATAATTTTCAAACAATCAATATTCAGTACTCCCTCTCTAATCGGTCATCACAAAATCCCAACCATCGGATTACTGAAAACGGCGAATTATAATATACAGGAAAGACAAATCGAATGAATGAAAGAGAAGAAATATGGCGTACTATGGAGCTGAAGATTTTCAATGAAATCGAATTACAGAGCCATTCCTGACAGAAATCCTGACTCACAAAACGCAGCGGATTATTATAGTTGTCGGATTAGCGAGAGAGTACAGTATACAATATTTCAATTATTCAATAGTTGAATTCAATTGAAGAACTTCGGGTTTGTTATGGATACACTAATACTGCGACCATAAAGATCTATTGTACTCCTTATTTAATCCAGGCAAACGTATTAAGTACTGCCCTCAGGAGCTTGGCAGCTTTCCGAGGTGGGATTTCTTGAAAGTCTGTCCCTGTTTCCGATGTTCTGTCTATAATTTTGAATCTTTCTCGGATAGTGATTGGGTAATTATTAATAGGTGTTCCATAGTTCCTTTTGCCTGGCCACAGTGCCCACAAACTTCTTTACTCATAAGTCCGATTTTATGGAGGTGGTAGTTACATGTTTCGTGTCTACTTTTGTTTCATGAACGTCTTCGAATGTTTAATACCGTCTTGGTTATGCCAAAACATCATCATTTGTGTAGAGTCCATTTGTTTAGATATAGAACTGTGCCCGTGTTGTTGAATCCATAAAGAGGAGAGGGTAACTGAGCCTTGCCTTGTAAGTCAGCCTTTTCATTACCTTCATGGTCTGCATATCCTGGGCCAGATTAACATTAGTCTGTTATTTTCTGCCAGTGTATTAAGTATTTTGTGACATTCTCAGATAGCCTTAGAGCTAAATGCGTAACTCTTGATTTTGGTATTATTAGGTTTTCTGTTAATAATACAATGTGCAGCTTCGTTTATTTCGAAATGTTTTCCTTGGAAAATTGTTGTTTCCTTGAAAGAGGAATATGTAAGCTGCATATCATGGTTCAGTCAATCTGTTTTCCGATTTCGATCCATCTGTATACCATTTTTGGGTTACATCCTTTATCCAACTTGAGGACATCAGATCACTTACACGAGTCACATTTTAGTTCCATTTCTTCTATAGATGTCCTACAAGGTTTCCTTCTTTGAGTCGTAGGTTCTCTGTAAAGTTAAGGTTTGCCTTGCAACTTCAGCCTGTATGGTAGTGTTTAATTGTGGGATATTCAGAATTGCTCCCTGTGACCGGCTTCTCAATACACCGTTCCCAGTGCAGATACACGCTAGCCTTTGTATTTTCGAAAAGTTCGTCTACTAGAATTGACCAGAGAAGTGGAGGACACCCTTTTTTATTATTGAGACCATTATTTATTGTGCAAAGGTATCGTGCTCTCTTACGAGTTATTTTTAGAGTTTTATTGAGGGTTACGGATTTCTGTTGCGCCAAGCTGAAAGAGATTTATTCTAGAGTATTCTCTTGAAGCCAGTTTCTTGAATGGAATCTGAGAATGAGAGTTGGTTCGAGTGATTTAATTTCTTCCTCTAATAGTAGGTGCTTGCCCAGATATCGTTGTCTTTTGTGTGCTAGTGGCTCTCAAAATTCTAGTTCATCTTCTTTGTGCCAATTTTAATATAGCCTCTTTTCCGATTATATTAATCCCAGAGTTTATTGGACTGCTTCATGCCATTAGCGCAACTCCAGGTTCTGAATAGTTCCTTCTTTCTAGTTCCCTATATTCTCTAATGACATGACGACGCTTCTTTCCTAGCTCCTTTCCTGACTCCCTCAACAATTTCATTACCTTAAATCCATTTATGGCCAGGTATCCAGCAGAGTTTTACTCTGTTTCTTCTGCTCAACTCTAAGCTTCTGCAGGCGTTCCACATTTTCTTTCTCCAATATGTACCACCTTCATACCTGATGATCGTCATGTTTGATTTTCCAAGATTCACTGTAACTGTTTATATGGCTTGAACTTTGGATAAATTCCCATACAGTCTGTATTGCTGAAACACACAATTTAATACGAATGCCACGTGCTGAGGACTCACATCTAATTTTGATCCTTTAAACAGTTTCTAGGTTAAATATTTTCATTTTGCAACTGTTTTCTGCAATATTCGCAAACCAAAATACCTTTTTTTCTGCCCACAACCGATCCAGAAATGCAATTGTTGCATGATTTTTATGTTGCTTTTGGCCTACATTCTTAAACGAAGCTAGTTTATTGTTAACTAATCACACAAACACAGGTCGACTCTTTTTCATCCCTCATCATTCATCCATTCTCCTTTGAGACGCATTAAGGGGATCCCATCTGAGGTTAAAACGAGGATAAGCAATCTTCGTAAAAACTCACGCTGCGGATTCGTATAACGCAGCGGATTCGTATCAACTCACTCCGCGTATCAGCTCCTTAGAATGTGTTGCCAGACGTTTCTGATACTTCAACACTTTCATGTCACTTTCTCTTCGATGGACTACTTCTAATCCTCTTTTGTATACTTTATCTATCTTTTGTATATTTTATTCATAGCATATCGACCACCGGCTTTGACTTCTTCGGCTTATATTTCCTTGAGTCTGTGATGTTAGCGTCCTTCTCATTCTAACATTTCAATCTACTGAATTTCTTTACATCGGCATACAACAGAATTAAATGAGTTCGACTATAGATTATTTTTTTATTTATGTCTCATTGATACGGATGCATCGAATAGCCTAGCCCCATAATTTGGAAACAACAAAGAGGCGTGAAAATAATGATTTTTCTTTTTCAATTACAGTCCACATCAACTGGAGAAAGATGTATTTTTTGACAACTGTATGCGTTGTGGTCGTGTGCTTCTTGAACCTGGCTATCAGAAATGGCGATGGACAGGTTTCAATTTCGGCTTAGATTTAATCCTCATTGCAGACTCCAGAGTACTTAGCATAAGACGGCATCATCGCAATGAACACGAGCGTCTACTAAGCCTTCAGACGAAACGTCAGTTTATGATAAGGTAAGGTCAATAAAGAACTCAATCGAAGATTGCCTAATTATACTTTTTTTTTTCCAGAGTATCGGTCACATCAATAAACTCGCAACGTCAACGTACCTTTACACAGAAGTCGGATATTATTTCGTTATCGCTAGAGAAGAACGAAGAAGTTACGCTTATGATAATGGATCCAAAATTGGTGCATCCACTTTTGATCTCGGTCAATCTCCTAGTCGTTACCCCAACAAATCAGTCATTTAAAGATAACATATTGTCAAATGATGAAGCCAATAGGATACCAATATCGGAGATTGGTGGTGGAAATGTGATACTGGAAGCGGCGGCGGCGGCGGCGACGTCTCAATTAAATTCCTCAGACGGTGATATTTTTGCATCATCCTCTTCGAATTCAATAGCACTAGACGCTTTACCTGCTCTGCCCAATTCGCCAAGTGATTTTGAATGATTCACATAGGATTCGTGTCTTTTGTAAATAGTTTTACCCAACAAGCAGTGCTTCTTACTTTTATTGCGCCAACCTGAACACCGATATATATTTGCTGTTTTCACTTAGTTTAACGTAAGCGTCTTATACATATAAATATATATATATATTGTTGAGATATTTTTTGGATATATTTAATTTATATGTAGTCGATTTATTTTAATTACTGATTGATAAAATATGGTACCTCACACGATCTGTCTTTTGTACATATATTTAACATTTACTTTTAAGGAACTGAAAACGACAGAGATGGAAAGATTGAGAATATGAACTTACAAAATTCTTTGCCATAATCTGTGTATAAGATCACTGAATGTAACTCACCTCGTAGAAAGTATTTACTAATTTTTTTCTTTTCTAATGAATTATGTTTCAAATGTTGAGTTTTCAATTCCACATTGCCTGAAGTGTACAGTAACATATACATATGTACGTACGTCGAAATTTCAATAAAATGTTTGTATATTTTTTACAAAATTTTGAGCTGTGTCTTAATTTTCGAATCTGTCGTCGGCTGATGGTTTGTATTTAAAGGGGACAATGAAGCTCCATATTCAGATGCTGTGTCAACCTGTGATTTATTCACTCCTATACCCAGTAATTTTGTGCTCGAATTTTCTAATTCGAATTCCTACTTGTGTGTGTGTGTGATTGGGAGAAACGGCAATCCTCATCAAAACGCGATCCGAGAGAGGTTGTAAATGTTTTGAGGTGCAAATAGCATGTCCATAATAAACACCTTTCTACATGAAGGACATGGTACCATGGTGAACACTACGCAGATGGAGCAATCATTTTCTCGGATCTACTCAATCCTGAACCTCTACCTACCTCTAGTCTTGAGTGGGGTCGAGAATGCTCCAACTGAGGAGGAAGACATATTGGAGATTGAATCGCTAAAAATTGCCAAATTCGCCGGTGTGGATAAAATCCAGCCAGAAATGCTTAAGGCAATGAGTAAAGTGGGAGTTTAATGAATCTCTCGTGTCATATAGGCGGCAGTGAGACACTTGGCGGTGATTGTCCTTTTGCTCCAACTATAGAGGCATATCTTATTTAAGGGGGATGAACAGCGCGACCTTCGGCCCGGCAGGAGTACAACCGACCACGATTCACAAACCAAGAATGGTACTCGATCCCAATGGCTTGGGGCTATGCCAAACCGATCTACAACTTTTTTGTGGATTTGAATAGGCTTAGGACGGAATTCCAAGAGTATGGGATGGACAGTCTTCTTTTGAGGGCCATTCAGGTTCTATACACAAACTGTAGTAGCTGGGTTCGTGTTAACGATGTTAAATTAATACCTTTCACAGCGGCATTGGACTTCGCCAAGGGTGTGTCTTGTCATCTTTCCACTTAATTTTATATATAGACTGGGTGTTGTAGTGGTGCAGAGGCGAGGAATGTTTCACTTTGGAGGAATTGAATGTAAGTTCTCTTCTTTTTGCATGAATAAGTTATCCTCACATGCTGGCAGATGGAATTCCAACGCACATTTTGTGGCCGTATGTGCTGATGCTGGGATGCAGCTTGAAATGGATATATCCGAGGTTATATTAATAATCAGAATGCTTATTCAATCCACTCTACTGTTGTACTGACTGAAGCAGGTGGAGAAGTTTTTCGTTATCTTTTTCAGGAATGGGGGGAGTAATGCTGGTCCAAACTGGGTGGGCCAAAGAAAGTGTAATCAAGACCAAGCTTGGTGTCAATTTTAAGTCAGTATTTGTTTCCTCCTCTCACCTATGGTCATGAAATAGGTAATGATCGAAAGAGATCGCGGGTACAAGCCACAGAGATGATATTTGTTCCTGGTGTTGTTGGAATTACTCGCCAGGATATGATGGAAAACACGGCAATACATGAGGAACTCAATGTTGAGCAGCATCTTCTTTGAACGGAAAGGGCTATGCTTCGATGGTTTCATAAAGTGACACGAATGTACCTATCACCACGACTTCCGAGGCATGTCTTGAAAGTGATTCAGGTGGTAGACGAACCAACTCCAAAAACTCGCCTGGATGCAATTGGGCATGACTCCTTATGAGTTAAAGTGACGGAAGATCGAGTGACCTGGAGATCTCTGGTGTTCGCTCTACCCCCGCAGCTCCTTTCGTGGATCATGCAAATTCATGCGAATCCAAAATGTTAAAATCTTGAATGCACTGCATCGAATTAGATTTTTCACTTTTGGTGTCCACATTCCATGTCTAGTATTAAAATTGTAAGCAAACTTGCGTCGTGACGCGGAATCACAGCTTTTTTGCGGTGAGGTGGATACTTCTTGATGTTGATTGAACTGATTGTTGCCGTTTCAGAACGCATTGTTTGTGTTAAACATTTTTCCTCAAATATGGACAATCCTCTAGTAAAATTATTAATGTGCAATAATAGTTCGTTGTTGTTAAACATCTATGAAAAAAGAATAAACCGCTTAAGGCGGATGTATCATGATCAATTAATCACAATTGCAACATATACAGATAATATCTTCAAAAACCATTTTAGAATGCCATTTTATTTTATCCAACAGTTTTTTTAATTCCTTGCAAGTTCCACATTATTAACAGCGCATTATTTGACGATGCTTAAATATTTAAGGTTTGCGCATCTGATGTACGGTCTGATGCTTAAATTAATTAACGTTTGACGTTTGCAGTGATGCCCTAAATTTGCGTTTATGAACGTGATGCAATGGTGATGAGGCATCGATGCCGCAGTGACGCATTTTTGAATTCACCCTTAGTAAATTAGCTTGATTCTTTAAGGAAAATTACAAATGTCTGTGCCTTTTCATCGCTGAAAAAAGCCTTTAATGTGGATAGTACAAAGTTGTATTACCGACATTGTAACTTACTAGGTAGGTATCACGTCATTCGAATGGATTGGAGCAATCACGAAGTGCGCTGCTATAGATAGGACGCTTCAGGACCGCCAACGATGGGCGGCAGTTATTGCTCAGGTCAGGTAAGTACTTGACTTAAGCCTATCTGGTGATCCGAGGAAGACGTATAAATGATCAGTTTTCGGTTTCCGGTTCTGAAACGGGAATATACTTACTTTTATCCATCCCAATAGCTTATTAGTTATTAACTGTTAATGGTAAGTGTAAGTGTTCCATTACAATACTCTCTGTTAGGACATTTTTACATGGTCAAATTTCGGCTCATCAAATGCGCGGTTTGAAGGCAAGCGAAAAGTGAGGGAGGTGTGTGTGGAATTCGTACCAGCTTTTAAGCTATTCTATCTTTTGAGTATTATTGCATGTGTGAGTAAGAGATAACTAGAAAGAAATAGCCCAATTCATAACCTATACCATATGAGAGCATGGAACGATTGCGATTTCTTTTTTTGTATGACAGCGTTACCGTGTGGTTCTAAATTCTTAACTCCCGCCTCTCTGATCCCCAGGGCGGAAGAGGCTGCACGGGTCCTCCAGAATAAGTCGTAGCCATTTGCTTCACTAAATAAATTTATGAATACACTTGTCGCTTGGTCTAATAATTTAAATTTTATTATGTTTCTTATTTGAAAAATATAATGAATTATTATCTAATGAATTATCTATTGTTTTTTTTTTTTAGTTTGTATTTACATATGAATGACATTAAGAAAATAAGAAATAAGAAATTTAGCGCGCAATAGTCGTCGCCTTGAAGTAAAGTGTGTTAAGTTCCTAAACACTTGTTCTTTTAAGTTAAGTATGTATAAGTCGAACGAGTCCTTTCACAAAACTCAACATTTCATCCAAAATTGCTTTTCGTTTATTCTTATATTCTAAGGTCTTTGGTAATATGTACTCATTTGTTTTTCTTTTTTGTTTTTTTTTTTTTTTTTATTTCTTTATATGTTTTTTTTAAAATTCCATTTACTGTTCGTAGTCTCGTTTGTTGGGTTCAAATAGTTTGGGTTTGACTTGTCGCTTATGAATTTATGAAACGGGTTTATTTAGTTGTATATATATATATTCATATATCAATATTTGTGTATAATATGCATATATACATATAAATATACATATGTATATATTTAATTGTAAAATGTACTAAATAGTTATGCTTCTAGCTTAACAATAGACTATTGTTGTGTCTCTTTGTTTAATTAAACTGACATACATTTGCATGTATGTAATTAAAATAAATAAAAACCGTTTGTTCCCTGGCAATCTAAGTATTTTTCTCTTGTTTTGTCCAAAATGAAGTACGTATTATTTTATATTATTGTAGTCGGGCGTCTTGTATTGAAGCGTTTGTAGCTTGTTGGTAAGGACTTAGAGCTGCAAATGCCCCCGTCGCACCAGCTGCACCGGTGTGCGGTAGAGTAGCATACGTGTACGGTGTGACATAGCCAGCAGTTGCTGCATTTCCTAAAAACAAATAAATTAAATTTCATTAGATCAATATATTTATTAAGAAATCATAGATTAAAAAAAGAAAAGAAAAAAACTAATCATGTTTCATATAAGTATGCAGGTTAAGACCGCTTTAAGGTTCTTGTTGTAAGTAATTGGTATGGAGACTCAGAAAACACTTTAGAAAACGAGAATTAGTGAAACGTTAGGTAAATCTATAAAATTGAGAGAATAGAAATCTCTTTCGCTTAATTTGACGGCAATCCACTGCGTTTAACTGTTCCTTTGTGACGTTCAAAATGTCATGGTCACTTTCAAATCATTTGTCACCGAAGGTTGACTAGGTCGACGGAGGAAATACAGAGTGTGAATCAGTGAGAACATTTTGTGTTGAAACGGGTCAAAATCTTTTCAAAAGACTTCTGTTAAAAGTTAAGTCCTACAAGGAACTGGAGTTTATTTTAATGATGCCGGCAAATTCCGAAAGTGTGGTGGTACAGCCCGTAAATGGGCAGGGCCTAGCTTCTACAGCAACCACTCGTGTTGTGCGTGCTATAGTTCTCTTGTTGAGTGGAAGGGATCTACAGTTTTTCTAGACAGGAATACACTTTGAGCACTGTCGCTGACTCGAAAGAGGTGGGGCTATGAAAATTATTTTGGCCGTGGCGGGAATCGAATCCAGGCAAGAAAAATTAATTCCTTATACGGGAATGAAAAACCCCCAATTTGTAGACTGTAGATGATCGCGACTTCAACTCTCGCGTTTTGCAGGCTATTGTCTGAAGATGTCTGTTTTGTACAAACTGTAGGCTCAAGTATACCATTGCTTGTTAAGAACTGTGATCGTCAGCTTTGGTGTTCTGTTGCAGTCAAGTACGTTTCATGGATTACGATAATATAATCCAATAAAGTTTAATCACGGGTCATTTGAGATGCAATGAGCTTTGCCAATGCCTCTGTTCTTCGTCTAATGGCGGCGCAACGCTCCGTGGTGGACACATGCGTCAAAAATCAAATAAACACGACATCAATATGCGTTTTTATTTCCTCAGCGTCATCGGTAACAACTTCGAATAGTTCATCAAAAAGTAGGGGGACATTATATATTTTATTAATTAGGGTAAGACGTACAAAATTCTGCGAAGCAAACGAGTACTTGCAAAACATATTATGAAGATTACTGCACACAAACAAAGAAAACACAGAATATTGAACAATACACTCAAAGTATGAAAAAGAAAAGGAAAAAGAAAACACTATAACAAAAGCCTAATATTTATTAGAATGTTTTCAAAAAAAAAAGAAAAAGAAAAATATTAAAATAAAATAAAACAACATCAGTACTATAAACAGCAACAACAAACAGACAATGTGCAATACCAGTATGCTAGTTTAACTTTAAAAATTCAAGACGTTCAAGTTTCCACAACGCGCAAGGGTAGATACCAAAAAAGAAGAGATTTATTTGTCATCATCAAAAATAGAGAAAGTCGAAACGAGTGTCCTATTTAATCTAAAGAAAGTGTCCATGATGATGATTTTGTTGTGCAGGCTTTCTTTTGAAAAGACTCCTTAATTCTATATTGCTGACATAATTCTACATTAATGTATCATAATAAATTGTTGTATAAATAGACGTTAATCCAAAATTTTATTTATTCAATGAGTTGTGTTTGAAGGTTTCCAATCAATCAACAATGCAATGCTAACGATGAAGAGGTGGGATACTGTCTTCAGGCTTCTTATCCTTTCATATATGAGCGTGTTTGATCTGTACCCTTCACTAGACTCGAATCCGTCATTGAGAGCTTATTAGTGCTTGGTTTAACAATAGATCCATAGATATATTGAATACGAGTTGTGCACTATCCTTACGGTCATTGTTAATTCTATTTACACTAAGTATCATCGAAAAACGTCAATTAAACAAATTATTTAATCAAGACAAGTCTAAATAAAACCGTTTAAGTTGCACCCGAAAAACCAAAACCAAAAACAAAACCGAAATACAATACATACTGTGAGAGGATAAAACAAAAGCAACTACACTCCTTGAGTTACACACAATATTTTCGAAATTTTCCATGTGCGTACCCCTTTTTTTGTTTTTGTTTTTCATTTCCCAAAGTCCTTTTGCAAATTATCAATTTATCCACCGCTGAGTCCGAAGGTAGAGGAGCTTATTTCAGGCTTCACATGTGACATAGGCTTCCCCAAAACAGATTTATTATATAACGTAAGTGTAATTGCTTTTGTTTCGAATACAATTGCATATCTCTTTATTAAGTTTCTCTCTCTGCATATTCGTAAGAAAAAAAAAAACAAGAATGTGCAGATATAATCAGTAAAATTAAAAATGTATATATATTCATATAAAACACAGCAAAACAACAAAACAAAGCCCGTAAACCACCTTCAAAAAAAAAAAAGAAATAACTCTCATCATCTCGCAAATCTCTTTTATATGCACGCAAACACAGTTTTTGGGATTTTTGATTTGTAAAACTTACACGACCAGTATACTTCGGCACCAGCGGGTTGCGGTATTTCGATGGCCCCATACCACAATTCGTTGAATAGCTTAAGACTCTGGAGCAAGGTGTGAGATACAAGGATTGTACTTGAACTATATCATTTTGGTCTTAAACTCGGTATTTGTTATAAATAAATTCATGTTACTCCTACTGGTTGTCTCCGTCCGTAGGTGGTCTTATGTTCTAATGCACAATACATTTTCGTAGGGCAGTCTGATAGAACTATAGATAGAAACATATGTAACGCGATATATCAGCATATTGGATAAAATACAACTTGTTAGCTTTTTTTTGTGCTACGTTTTTTTTTTTAAAGAAAACCAAAGAAACACTGGAAAATTCTCTGTTCAAATCAATACCTTATATGCACATACGTTTATTATTGTTATAACTTATAAGTGGAATTTGGAAAAAAGAGTGTTAATAATTTAAATATCCCACCGGGTGAACATACAAGAACATAACATTTTATAAGAAATAGCATACTGATATTTTGAGTTTCTTACGTCCTAAGGGAGACAACTAAATGTTTTTACAACGTCAATTTTAGAGAAAAGTGAAACGACAAACCGATGGAATAATATAATTTTCTTTTTGGCTTAGCATACTCAGACCGTTCTTCCCCGTTAGAAAAACATTTTCATTTCCTATTTTGTTTAACCTTTTCGGTGTAATTTTACGGATATTTTTGGGGAATCACGATATTTTATACAATAAAGTCGATGTAAACGCAGTCAACGATGAATATGTAATAATAAGAGTGGTCTATCATTTGAGGTAGATTTGGGGCTAGTTTCTACAGCAAACATTCTCTCACGAGCAATGGGACTTTATCGATCGACCTTAAGCGATTGCTTAATCTGATTAGATTGAGGAGGCCGAATCTTAGAACTCTCATTGGCGTTATAACAGGGCACAGTACCATATGTCCTCACGCCTCTATACTTGGCCTCCCATACAAAGGCTTCTGCAGAAGATTAAGAGATGGGGATAAGGAAGAAACCATTGTACACTTGCTATGGAACTGCAGCGCTCTCTTATTCCGTTCACTTAGACTTCTGGGAGCCTACTATTTTCATACCCTGGCTGAACTAAGCAGCATAAAAGTCAGCCAGCGGCTTCGCTTTATTAAAAGCAAAAACTGGTTTGGGGAATAGGTATTCATTGATCCGCGTGATAGCACAATGAGCCTATGCTGGTCTAAGTGTGGCTGCAGTCTTTCCATGCAGCAGTCAACCACTTAAACTTAACCTAACCCAATGGCACTTTACCACAATGCCTATCACACTAGTAGATGTGTGTTAAGAGTCTAAAATCTACAATACAGTGAACTCGCAATATTTCGAATTCCATTGGACTAGGGAAAAACATTGAATTACGGAGCTTTTTCAATTACGGAGGATTCAGAAAAAAAATTCTTTCGTGTTCATTTAAGTATTGCTCCGTAAAGCGTGAAGGAGTAAAGAAATTTTTAATTTTTTTTTATTTTATTATAATTTGAATAAAAACTCTTATTTTTTCTCAGATGAGGAAATTAGGAAGGAGATTCCACCCGACCTGTACATCGAGTTCTTGTTCTCCTTCATCTTGTGGTTCGTGTGATTCCACCTGGAGAAAGCCACACGTTCTAAAACAAATTAGGGTTGTACTTTTGATAACATTCTTCTAAGCTATATCAGCCATTTTCATTGCAAGCAGAACTGTTATGTTAGTTCGATGAATACACAGGGCACAGGAATCTCTCAAGCAGTTGTTTTCATGGCTCTCTTTCATCACGTTCGCATTTCAATACATTTCAAACTTGATTTCGAATTATACAGGGAAAATGTCCTAATTATGATATTAGACATGTTTTCATGTTATTTTGCACACGAATTAACAAAAGGGACAAATTGCATAGGTTTGCTTCGATTAACAGATGTTCTTTCATTGGACTGTGAGAATGCTTCTATTTACAAAGGTTTTCAAAATATAAAGGTTCGAATTATCGAGAGTTCACTGTATATTGTAATGCTTTCTCTTCATCCCATTTATTGCTGTTTCTTGTTTATTAATCCTTTCTCACAGCACCATTTCTAAGGATAAATGTATAGAAAACGGGATAGGATTTTGCTAACTTTACCTCTTTTCTTGCTTAATTGGAAGATAGTATCGACTTCATGTACTCCTGATAGTGCTTTTTTTCGCCATTGCTGCCTTTGTGTCTATTTTGATTTCTTTTCAAAGTTTTGCAGGTAAATCTGTGCATGCTTCTTACTCATACCTAAACTCACTAAAACTTAAAACGGAAATGATTGGAGATGAATCAGTATAAGCACAGCTGGCGTTCATCACGTCTTATTTGGGTTTTAGTCGACCCACGAAAGCGAATTTTTACAAGACTCACTGATAATAGGTATTCCTGAGAGTCTGTACTTATAATTTTAACTAGCATCAATTGGCGAAGTGTTGCGGGTTTTAAAGAACTTTCAGAAAATGTTGATAAAAGCTAAAGACATGATTGTAAAGAATGTGCTGAAAAAGTTGACAGTCGTTTTCAATGCAAATACGGGACTGAAAACTATTGTGCAGAGCACTTAGTAGTATGGTAATTTAGCTCTTCCAAAGCTTCTAGGATAGAACTGTAGAAGGTTATTACTTTCACTAAATGTACATTCCACTTCTTATTTTTTAATGAATGCACATTTTTGCCTTTTGAGGTGTTTCTTTTACATTTTTCTACTTTTTATCTCAACAAAATCCTAACTCTGGTTATGAAACGGATGTGTTACAAAAATGTGAAGGCAATGGGAGTGTGAAACTGTTTCATTTCATGCACACAGATCCACGCTAACATCTGTCCTAGAAATGATTCTGACTAAGAAAATGCAACCGCTGGGGTGTACCTCACAGCACAGCGTACATGGAGATACTTCAAAATTAGAAGATTTCATGGAAAACCCAGACCTCTCCTGGGCTTTGAAATAAAGCACAATACAATATGCCCCACAAGAGAGGATTGGGATGGAGACAAAGTCCGTAACCCGGCTGCAAAAGAAATTTACACAGAATTATCCAAATAGGTTGAAGGAGCACAGGTTCAGGTGTATAGAACAGAAATCCCTATGGCCCTCTGTCTATCGAACCATTGCAGTGTATTCCAGGCTGTTACAGCTGTTCATTCAAGTTGCAGCCCTCCTACTATCAATGAGTCCGATAAACGGAAGATCTATTGTTTTACTCATAGATAGTCAGACAAAAAGGTTCTGGAAACACCATAAATCTACTCAAAGATGTTAGAACACTCCTGCCTATCTCTAAAGGAGTTAGCGCACAGACGCAGTCATACCCTATGCTGCGTACCTACTTAGCGCCTTACACTGACGTCTGTAGATGGTGCAGAGATGAGAGGAAGACCAAGCGTTCGAGTCTACACGAACGCTTTAGCTATGAATAAAACGAGTTTAAGCATTAATTCTACGATCTGGTAGCTTGCACTTATCAATAAATATCATACAATTATTTTTGCTGCGATAACCCAAAAGAGTAATAAAGATAACATTTCCTGGTTTTTTAATCTGTTGTTTTCGTTTTATTACTTCTTATCGTAGACTGAAGAGCATCAGTTAAAAATCTGGGTTAAGGTAGTTTTTGACGATACTGTGAATAAATGGTCATTCGAAAATATAACAAAATCGTATTGAGGAGAAGTAACACAAAATGGATAAAGGTGTTAGTGCGGGTGTAAGATCCCAAATTCCATTCACTGAACCGTCTGCCGAAACTATAGCTATAAAGAAAGTTCAAGCACAACTGACAATATATCTGTTCCGACAGTCAGGTAGCGATAAAAACGGACGGTCATATTCAACTGAAAAACTCCTCCAAATTACCACTTATCTCACAAAGTGATGGCCAGGTATTTTATCATCCAATTTGTGGTTGCCGGAACACTGTGACTTTCTAAAGACTTGGGAAGCGGTCGAACTTGCGAAGTCTTTCCGGAGGGAGATCTTTAGTAAAACATGCTGAAGCTCGAAATCCCTGCTCCGGTCAATCGTGGAATGTTTACAGACAGAGCGTGCCTCAACTTAAACAATTGCGGAATATGCCCAAACAGATCAGCGTGGTAGCACAATGGGCTTATAGTAACTTAACTGTGACTGTTGTTTACCGGCTGTCACCCACAAAAACCTTACCTAACCTAACGATTGAATAAATCTTATTCGCGAATTTTATAAAGATGCGATTTTATAATAAATAAATAAATATACATATATGGGTTGTGGGACAGTTCAAGATGGACCAGGGTCTAGCTTCTCAGCAACCACTCGTGGAAGGGACCTACAGTGTTTTTATGCCGACTGCGAACATCCAAGTTGAGAAGCTTTTTTTCTAGACAGGAATACTCTTTGAGCATTGTCAGTGCCTCGAACGAGGTGGAGCCGTGAATTATGAAAGTTGGTAAATTGGGGATTCGAACCTGGCACCCTCTACATAGAGGCACTAACCCACTATGCTACGGTAACCCAGAAGAATAAGTACCGAGAGGAAAAAGTGATCGTTAGAATAGAATACAAAATGCAGAGTGATTCCCGAAATGATTGTATTCTAATTATAAGTGTGTTCTACATTATTCCGGATGTAGTACTAATTAATATCAATTCTGAATTAGAACTGTTTACTTTGTCCAATCTACATTTCTGTAAGAATCAATGCTGTTAACCAACTCCTGCGTCTCGTTCCTATTGCTCACCGGACTTTCAGATGCAAAGTTGAAGGCAATGCTTTTAGCCAAGTAGTATTTCATTCAATTGATGAGATTTATTGTTTTTTAGAAACCAATATATCTACCTGCGAAGTATTGAATACTGTTTGTTCAGAATTCACAATTCATGTAATTCAAACTTTTTACCAGCCTATCATCACATCCAAACAATACATCAAGACAATGTTTCTTTTGAAAGTTCAGAACAAGGACAGAGAAAACGATACCGACAATAAATACATGTTTACGTGGACATATTCATTTAAACAGTTGACTAAGCATCTTCTCAACAGCTTAATCGTCCGCTGACATCAACAAATACGTCCGACAAGAAGTCAAGAAGATACAAACAAAAACAAACGAACAAACAAGACTTTGTTAAGAAATGCATTTATTGACATACCTGCTACACCTCCGGTGTATGGATAAGCTTCAAAGCCTGTAGGATATTGTCCAGCGTATGGCGCAGCAGCAGCGGCCACAACAGCATTCTGAAATATAAAAACCAATTTTAAGTATACTCCACATTTTTTTTTAAGATTAATTTTGTTCGTACGTGATATTCGTAAAATTGATTAGTAGCTGCCGCAATCGCTGCTGCGTGTGAGAGTTGTGAAGCTTGAATTGGTACTAGGCCGCTTGCAGCGTTAGCTGTATTTGCTGATGCCGTTGCTGCTGATGCGGCACTCAAGTACGGTGATCCATAAATATAAGGTGGTGGAACGCTGAAAGTACAATATTGGTTCAATACATATCGGAATTAGTCACTGTGGGCTGTGAAATGAAGTGAAGTCATCTCTGAAGTAAGTTAAATCAGATCGGAGCTTTTTTATTCAAGGTTGATCGAGTTTAATAATAATAATACTATTGGTGGTGCTACAGCCGGTATTGGGCCAGGGCATAGCTTCTACATAAACCACTCGTGTTATGGTTGCTATTGGTCTCTCACGAGTGGAAGGGACCTACAGTTTTATGCTGACTCCTAACGGCCAAGTTTGAGAGGCTTTTTTTTTAAACAGACAGATATTACTATTTATGCATTGTCAGTGATTCGAAAGAGCTGGACATTATTTTGGTTGTAAAAGCAGCGAGGTACGGTTGCGTAGGGGTCGATGCACATATATACAACACCAGGACCGCCAATCAGATCGAGTGCAACATAGTATGTAATATATTGAACTGTCAAAATACATGTAACATGACAGTCATAGGTTAGGCCAGCATTAACCATTGTACAGAGATAAGGGATAATTAATAATCCTTATCTCTGACCATGAGCAACATTACGCGAATAAAGAAAACATGAGAAATAAGAAGTAATCGGACGTTTTATTTATTAACGCTAAATGCGTGATAAAGGACGTTTCTCATTTTTTATTCCGTTTTGATTTCCATCTCATCTGCTTCTCCGTCTTGAAGGCTATTAAAAACAGACAAATTATTAATACCATTCAAACGAAGTCTCCGACGACTACCACAATGCCTTGAATTTTTGTTTTTCAAAATAAATATACGCTTATTGCGCCTAAAACAAATTACACAGAGGCATCATCAAAAATGGCGCGTCAAAAATAATTTGGCTAACGGTTAAAGAAATGCATATGCACACACGTCGCTACTGATGCAAGACGCGATATCTTTAGAATCCTCAATTCCTTTCATGGCAGAAGAAAGCCTTGATTCGAAGCAAACTATGCAAAGAAATTATATGCACATATGAAGAGAATTTTCATCGGCAACTGTGTCCCCACGAGAGAGCATGAAGTGCTTTTAATTTCTTGAATCGAGGCCAAAAAAATAAAAATACAAGCCATTGACGTACGTTTAACAGTTGCAATGTATAAATATGTAGATATTATTAATAAGAATGTCACTGAGTGCATATGTGTGTACGTGTATATTCGTTTCTATGTGATGAGACAATTAATTAATTTGTCAAGGACTTACCCAAACTGATTCGGTATTATTGAATATCCTCCTGCTCTTAAGCTTGCTGCGGCAGCTGCTGCATAAGGAAAACCTGCGAAGAAAAAGAGTAAATAATAGAATTTTAGTTACATAACTAATTTTTTGAAGTGTTGAACACAACAGTAATCTGCATGTTTTTCAATGTTCAAATATGAATTGATTGCATAAAACAGAGTACTTCTGCTTCCACAAAGAAGTGTTTAAAAGGGCACACTTGAGGGTGGACTACTTTTGCGTGTAAAAATTTGCTCAGTCCTTCTTTTGAATTTTATATCAAATTTAGTTTGAATAGTACTGAGAATTAAAAACAGGAAATGATTATTGCTTGGTCACGTGATATTATTATAACCTAAGCATAGCACAAATTTACTTGTAGATGTAAGATATTAAAGAAATCTAGGATATTGAGTCGAAGTGGAAAGCACACGAGAGCTCCGGCTCTCGCTTTACTCTAGGACAAGAAGATTCCTAATGATTCCTACCGATACTACTACTTCGAAGGTGAATTTGTACATATAATAAGTTCCTGTGCTAGCTATCATTTTCGAATTCAGGCGTGCCTCGAACGCGATTCCATATGACGCGACGGTTTGGCAGACCCTTGGTCCGCCTGGTTCCGCTTGGGGTCAACTTCTGATGACCTAGAATTGAGGAAGATGGATCGATTGGTCTGGAGATCTCTCGTGCGAAATTTTCCACCGCAACTCCTTTAGTGGATTATGCGAGTCACTGGAGATGATGCTCGAATATGTATGTTTTTACATTATATTTTTGTACTAGAACTTCGGGAGGTTAGTCTTTTATTTAATCTACTCAATTTATGCCATGTTCCCATCGAACCGAAACCGCGAGGTTTGGATGAACTTTCAGTATATCAGTATATATTTAATTTTGAATTGGCTGCAAAACAGCTGTTTTTTTACAGGAAACAATAGTGTTGAGAACACCAGAAAGAGAGAGATAAAATGAGAAAAAGGCAAAAAATGAACTGAAATCCAAGCTGTAGCTTATAACTGTTTGGTTTGACAACATCTGATGGACAGATGAACTCAGGGATTTCAAGTTTTAACTAACATTCGCCAAAAGTGGGAGGATTCAAAACACCGAAAATACATTGCGAACGAAACCCAGGAGGTTTGGAGAAATTTGAAATTTGGTGGAAACATAGCATTGGCTAGATGTAGTGACTTGGACTGTAGATGCTGCTCAGAAAACTTGTAACTGCGAAAGAGTAGGTACCCACTCCTCATTCATTCTTTATGACCATTTCATAAACTGTATATCCGTAAATACAAGCGTTCGTAGATAAAAAAAATATGGATGAGTAAAAATTAAATGTACAACAAGACAGATCGAAGTCTGCATTTAATCAGCTATAGCCAAACATGGTATATAATTTGCAACAGGCACATGAATCTTGCAAAATGTGTAACCTTAACATACACACATTCGGCCATTTCAAATGATCGTGGGTTTCAGTTTCTCTGGTACATCAAGCACACAACACCAACACCGGACGCGGTCATATGGAAACATGTGTGTATGTACACAAAAACGGAACTACAAGGGGAAGTACCATCAAATGATCACCTTCCTGCTTTACTAAAAGATTGGCTAGAAAAGATTGAATTTGATTTCGTGTGATCCCATGAGTGACAAGTCAGTCATGCTCGGTGAGCAAATAGCTGCAAACTTTTATTTGATGTTTTATTTGAAAACCTACAACAGTCCCGCACTTGTTGGTGGTAAGCGATGGAAACCGATAACTAAATGAACATGATACAAACGCATACAAACCAGGGAAAAAATATGTTTGTATTAACACAAGCGCAGTTCCGATGCTAGTGTGGAAATGTTAAATTATCAGAAGTCTTCGAACCGTGAACACTTGAGTGCCTTATGAATTCGAGTCAGTTAATTAGCCAACGAGTCAGGAAGCCATTGAACCAGAAACAAACATTTTAAAACTGCTTATATGTCATGGATGTACACATGTACTTAGACTTATTTACCAAAGCCACAACTAACTGTTATTGATGTAGTAGTTTGATCAGCGAGATAGTCATGCTTGCAGGGCACCTCCTTTGACCAGTGTGAGTTTGCAAATAAGAATGCTGGCAATCAAGGAGGAATGTGTAAACATGCCTTCATATCCTGATATAATGTTTTTACTACAGCTCTTAGAGTCTGAACTTCGACTTCGACCCAGTGGGACAATGCAATAGAGGAAGCCGCATTGTACGCAGCTGACTCGTGCTGCTTGGAGAGGCTTGTTGGTTGAGGCCCAGATCCACAGCGAACTCTACGACCAGAAGAAGAAAAAGGAGACGAGTCTGAACTTCGACTCCGAGCGCAATACAGGATTCCCACGAAACCGAGTGACGCACACAAGTAGAGACGGGTTATAGCCATTGTAGGCAGAGGCTTGTTGGCCGAGGCTCAGGTCCACACCGAACTATAGTTTAACACACACTAAATGGCGATGGAAACTCATCATCCGATGCTTTTGTACTCTTTCAAGAGATAAAAAATAACTTACCGGGCGTAAAATTTGTGCGCGCTTTTGCACCTAGAATTGCTAAATTAACATTTGCTTTTCGTCCGTCAATTATTGGATTTGGGTCTTTACAGGCGCGTTCAGTGCTGGCTCGATCTCCCATGATAACCTTAAAAAAAAAAACAAAAGATATTTATTAAATTATTTGGGCGAATGCAATTATGTATGTATGTACTTACAAATCCATATCCCCGACTTTTGTTTGTTTGTCTATCAGTTATAACGACAGCCTCTTCAATCTCTCCAAACACCGAAAAATGATCACGAAGACTTTTGTCTGTTGTGTGATAGGGTAAGCCACCGACAAAAAGTTTCGTCCACGTTGTATCTCTTTGTTGAATTCCCGCTGTTGTGGGATTCCTAGGCGGCACTAAAGCTAAACTAGCTGTGTCCGTTTCCGTAGCACCAGCCATTAACATTTTGTACGAATTGACTAAGTTATCACACTAGAAAGAAAAGAAATTAAATTTATATAACAATCAATAAGAGAATTTCAAGAAACAATAAGTAGAGGAACTCCCCAGTAAGGGACTACAGGCTTGCTTTTGATTTCGCCTCGGGAGACAGGGAGAGACAGTCATCATTACCTGCTGAACTACTGGGTTTGATTGATTATTGTTCATGTTAAACACAAATATAGCTTCTTTGACCTTATTCAAAGAGCCCACACAGTGTTAAGAAGTGCTGTTGAATCAAATTGAGATCTAAATCTGTGACGTCTTGGCAGAAGCCAAATGGACTAATCTGTTTGTGAGACTCGCATTGTTGATCTTTGGTGCAATGAATGTTCAGTAGTCTGGAGAAGTCAGCTCTCTATTTCTATATTCGAGCACACATATGTATTCACTCACCTTCTAAACCTCAAAATCTATCAATAATTTCTTTCGATCAGCCCAAACGTCCACCGAATTCTGACAGAACCTATGTCCTAAGTCCAAACTTGTACTATATATTTATTATCTATTTTTAAAAGACGAACAACTTTTCCCCGCCACTGTCGCAGATCACGCCGAAATCAAGAATATTCTCTTCCCATCTATCGCGCGCTAAAACAATGCTGCTTTGACAAAAACACTTCGTATCCGTAAATAAAAACCCACAAGAGATGTAAGATATTTAAGTTTGAATCTTAACATCGAAACAAAAACGATAACTCACGTCCGATGGCGTTTTTTTGAATCGTTTAATACTAAGCCTATACATATTCACACTCATCGCGCACCATCTTTCAGAGCAAAACGACATTTCGTAAAATGAAACACTTTTTGGTATGACACTACTATGCATATAAATAGATAAATAGATATGTGTACGGTATATTCCACACAAATAAGTAAATACTTTGTGTATATATGTAGACGTGATACGTTTTAAAAATAACCTCGTGTCTCGATGCTATTTTTCTCCAATTTACAGGAATGCGTCGCACAGATCTCTTACCATTCATACGGCTCTTACACTGACTTCGGTTTTTTGTCATTCAATGATCGCGAAGAAATGTATTTTCACTTCAGATGCGAATCCCATGCAAGTAGTCTATTCTACAAATGAGTCTGCACTCCCCTCTCCACAAGATGACCTCTATTAAACTAGAGAAAATTAATTTGATGATGAAACAACGTTTACTTGAGACGCTAAACGTGTAGTGTAATTATTTTTAAAATATGTTTCTCCGTTGAACAGAAGACTACGTGGTATTTTTACTCGTAAAGATGTCATAAATACATAGTTTCAAGTACACGTGCTTGTTTTCGTTCAGATGGTCCTAGGCTTTGCTATAAATGTTAATGCACATGAGGACACTGGTTAAACTTAGCATTAATTTGGTTAATTTTCTTGAAGCGTTTGGTTTGACTGGTAAAGAGTGGGTCGCCGTTGCATAGTGTGTTGGTGAGTCGATTGAACTTGGCTATTCAGAGGGTTCCAAGTTCGATCTCCAACTTTAACAACTTTCGTAATACATATATGGTTCGCCCTCTTTCGAGTCACTGAGGATGTTCAAAGAATACCATGTATAGAAGAAGGTTCTCATACTTGGCCGATAGGAGTCATGGCATGAAAGTGTAGGTCCTATGATGCACTCGTGAACAAAGAATAGCATGCACAACACCTAGAAGCTAAGCTCAGGTCCGCCTCGGGGGTGTCGCAAGAGATGAAGCATTAGAAGTCTGCATTTAATCAGTTACTGGTTTATAATTTGCATAATATGTAACCTGTTCCTTTTCTTGAAGCGTGTTTGTTGGCAGCTTGGATGAATCCCACGTGGTGCGCATTCGTGTCTGATTCGAACACCGATTCCTTTCACTATCGATGCCGAAGTTCAATTGCCTGAAGTTTATGGAAACTCAAGGGATTTGGCATGAAATCCGGCAATGGTCTGTCAAATTATCTTTTTTCTAGGTAGTACTAAACTTCTTTAAGAGCACATTCGTGAGGCTAAGACTGCCACTGAAGCCGAAGTCAACCTATTGGAGATCGGAGCGGCAAGTGAAAAGGGCGTCATTTAATCGGAATGTGCTTAATATGGGGGACGTACGTTAATATGCTCATGTTACAGCACCACTTGTATTCCCCTCTCTGCGATGTCAGGAATATAAGTAACTCTTCAAAAAGAAAAGAGATCAGCAGTTTGTAGGCATTACCGGTTACAGACTATTGGAAACACATGCAAGAAGTATGGGAGCCCTGGACAATGGCTTCTGTAAAAGCTGAAGGGATGAGGAAGAGGAACGCTTAACATCAGCACTTGTCCACCCTTGAAGAAAATTACGCCGGGCAAGTATTCATTCAGCAGCCTAGAACAATTGCAAATCTCAAGATACTTCAGAGAAAACAAATTGACTAATCCAGCAATGGAGTGGATCGTCTTATGATAGACCCCTAGGAAACCAGCAGGTAGTCCTTAGGTGTAAGTCAGTCTTTTTGGCTAACGATGTATCGGTGTATCAATTACATCGAACAGTGACAGCACAATGGGTCCCAGCAGGATCTAAGTGGGTCACAATTTATTCAGCTGTGGCAGTTACTTTAATCTAACCTAACCTTACTCGTCAAATGAAAGCAAACCGATTCGATTATACACTTCTAACAATTTTGTTGTAGCATTAGTATAGTTTGTGCAGTTACAGTGAAACCTGCGAAAGCTAGCCAGCTGCGGTCAAAGCAATTTTTCCCAACTTATCCAGGTAACCAACTTATAAGGGTGCCTGTTTTCTCCACGAAAGTCGGAGAAAAACTGTACTCTTTCACAGCTGCAGAATCAACTCATCTTCATACTATATTCCAACTAAATTTATCACGAAAATAATTGTACCGCTATGTCTGCCTGTGCTTTTTCTCAGTGCATTTTTATGTTATATAGTGGCGACCAGGAGGCGCCTAGCTTCCTGGCCAACTTTCGGAGATTATTAAGTGCGAAAGATGAAAAACTATATCAAAAATTGCTACCAAGTCCCAAGATGGACAGATGGCCTACCTACAGAGGTATTTGTTTTACTATGTACTGGCCAACTTGACAGGTTTGACGGTATTCACATTTTTAAACTAACTTGTGCATCTCATCACTAAGTTTAAATCGTCTTAACTTTTAGATCATACTTTGTTATATCCCATCTTCTTATTATTCTTCTTCTAGTGACTCTACAGTCCGGGATAGACTTGGGCTTCAGCCAGCAGCTTGCACGATCTTTAAACCAGCTGCCTCCAATTTCGCACGTCAAATTGGTTGAGGCCCTTCACCACTTGTGTACTGGTTCGGAGTCGAAGACTCTTCGGGCTGGAGCAGTGTTATCCATCTCTTACATGTTCTAGCCTTATTAGACGATTAGTTTTCTTCACCAATAGCCATCAGCAAGTCAAACAGCATCAAAGATTGATCACAGAATTTTACTGTTGAAAAGACCACGGTATTCTTTATCTGTTCTTAAGATCGTCCACGCTTCCGCTTCCGTGATCAAGGACAGCAAGACAAAGTGGTCAAGGTGTGTTAAATGCTAGTCATTTATTCCATAGTCCTTAAGAATATAATCTGTATTCTATATAATATGTTTCGTCTTTCAAACATCATTCGTGTGTAGTGTTGACTTAGAGGCACACATTTCATGCGACTGGATCATAGTTCAATTTTTAGACGTTAGCCTGAACAAATTTCCAGCTCTTCAGATTTAATCCAGCAAAGCAATGCCTAGACTTCTCTTCAATGCAAGAAAGAGTCCACCTTTCTAATGCAGGATAAGTCTTCGGTCAGTCGAGTTTGATGAGCTTCAATTCCAATAGTTGATATAATTCATGGATATATGGTGTCCCTGGTAATCCTCTGTACACTTTGATGAATTCATAACCTAAAAGTGCTGAGACATCAATTACAACTGACTTAGGTCGATTCAAACTCGTTTTCGTTTTCTTCTTTTTCTTCGTATTTTGTTCGGTCTCATTATCACCCATGTGTATAGGTTTAATGTGCCCGTCTCAATTTTCAAGTTATTTCTGCTTTTAAAACACAACGACCACTTACGCTCTGCACACATTTCTTTATCTTCGTTAATCCTTGCTAGATACCATATCTGGAAGGGTGAATGACCTTTTTCCTAGAATTCTCCCCGATACTATCGTTGCAGATGTTTAAATTTACTCTGTGAGATCTCATGGTGGCTTCTAATTGGGAACTACGACTGTAATAATTACTAGTTTGGAGTATGTGAGTTAATATTCACGCACGACCAACTTAAACTTAACCATTGGACGAAATTGAATAGGTACCTATATCTGTTCGTAATTATATGATATGTTAAAATATATAGTCACAACAATTAGCCTCACATTACTATTTATCAAAATGCATCAAACGTTGACAGTGACCTATTAAGGGCAACTTACATGAATTCAAATGTCCAATATGTACTCTGTATATGTATGTTCATATTTACATACATATATGCGTTTTGGAATCGATGAAACACAATCTTATTGAGAAAGAAATCCAACGACGCTTCACTAAAACCCCACGTAATTTTATTCTTTTCAAAGCGAAGCGAAACAAAACAAAACACCTCGCCTTCGGTCGAAAACGCTGGATATGTGTTCCAAGCCGGTTGTGATGCACAAAAATTATGAACTCGATCAATTCCTCTTTTGCAGATCCACGTAACATTGTGCACGTATAAAGTATATAAAAACATTTATTCGCATTCATTAAATCCGCTTGAGATACATATACACTCTCAAACTGAAAATGTACTCGGAATACTTCACCTAGTATTTAAGCAGGTGTGCGAAAGAAGCAGGGTGGGTATGCATTGCTGTGAAATTGGAATACAACAAGGACCGAAGTTAGTAGGACTATACGGCATAAGGGGTTGTTGTAAAACCCACTATATGGTTGCATGAATGCCTGTATCTGTATGTACGACCCATTCATCCCCATCAGCAATAGGGGTTGAAATATAAATACAGACACAAAAGCCGCACTCATATGGCTCAGAGTTCTTGATAAATTGGTCAACCTTTCATTATGAGCTATCTAATGTTTCAATTGCCGAGTTAAATGCATCCATTTGCAACACTTGAATACGAAAAGCAGTCTTCGAGCAGTGCGGGGAATGAAATGTGCTTTCATGCACTGCTGTGAGTGATGAAGTAGTTTTTTTTATATTGGTATGTCCCCAACACTTCAGACAGCTTAGAGAGAATCGGTCGATTTATTGAAGGTTGTGCTTACTAACCTATAGCAACGCAGCGGTTCTACTGTGTGAATGTGTCAAGATCTTTTCGGATCGCCAAGAACTCACTTACTCGCGGATGTCCCACTTAATTATGCAATTGGTTGGAATCAATCTGCAACACACTTTTGTATGAAACGCCAAAGCTATAACGTGTGGTTGCTAAGGGCATTGTGTTCTAAGGTAATGGGTCAGGTTATACTTGGATTTGTATGTGATAACTTATGTTTACAGTTACAGTTACGGGGCTATCATTCAAATCGATCAACTTTTTCTAAAAAAGAGATGAGGTCGCAGGATCTTCAGGATCCTAGGTTCTATGACTGCAGTCAACGTAGAAGCTTTTCAGACTGATCGATATTCACTTAACGCAAGACGTGGATGCGATTTTGTAGAAATGCAGGTTCGAGGATTGATTTCAAATTAAAATGCAGACGCAAGGTATAAACGTTTGGAGCTGCTTGTGAGCTTCTTTTGGGCGCGCATTTCAAACGGAAAAGAACTCCAGTGTCTTCGAACACCATTGGATTATTGAGGCCCCTCTTCATTGCGAACTGTAGGACCATCCAAAATGAAAAATGTCTTTAACCTGGCATCCCCACTTGATGATTGAAAGCTTACTACGATGTAAAGATCTGGAATGCTGGCGGCTGAGACGACTTGCCTAATATGACTTAACTTTGCCAACGAATAACAAACTCTGACAGCTCTGGCAGCTGTCAGTGGAAAAGACGTACTGTCTAATAGAAAACCAATACGAAAACCACGTCGAAATTTCATACAACGACTTCTGTAGATTAATCATTGAAGTCCCACAGACTTCTAGACAAACATTTGCAGACTTCAAACGAAAATTGGCGAAGTCCCAAGGAAGTCAATTGAATGCGGTTGACTTCAAGTGAATAACAAAGACTTCAAAGTGACTTCAACAGAAGCTTAATTATGCATATTCTTGGCATATGTACGAATCAAGCCAAAAAGCTCTTGGGTCCATATAACCGAAAGCGGTTTGAGACATATATCAAGATGAGCAAGATGGATTCCGTATCCTAACTGGCTTCCTAAGAGAGCACTGCACACTCAGGGAGTACCTGAGAAAATCGGGGATATCACATTAAGGTCTCTTCAGATTCTGTGGAGAATCTAATGAAATTCCAGAAGACTGTGACTTTGAGAGGCTCTAGCCCACAAAGCCAAAGATATCTAGGAAGCCCCTACTATCAGAGGAAGAAATGAAGTCACTAGAACCCTTTCTCATTCTCGGATTCCTAAACGAAACTGGTTTGGACAGAATTCTCTAGAACAAATAAATAATAGAGTGCAGCCTACTTTAGTCATCAAATGTAGTCATATGACTAGACTTGACTTCAAAGCAGAAATGAAGTATTACAGAGATAGCCGACTTAGCAGCTGATTGCTGACAGATATTCATGAATTTTTGACGGTTATTCACGAAATAATGTAAATTCCGTCCTCTGATTGGTCAATTTGGTTTAAGAAAACGTTATAAATAGCAGTTGTCAACAATTTTAAGGGGCAAGAGAGGTAAAAGTCGGGCTTCTCTGTAATACATCATTTCTGCTTCAAAGTGATTTCAGCAAAATGGTACATTGATCTAGAAGAACGAAGTATTCGTCTTACGTCTTACTTACAAACGATAAAATCAAGTCCAGGCATCTAGATAAGATTACGCTGACTGAAGAGTGGCGCAAGCTTACTATCGGAAAATTAAATATATGATAGGTTCCACGTATAACCGATTGCAAGGTGTCTATCTATCAGTGTAAGTAACTCTAAAGGCTTGCATTCAATTGGCTTCAATCTTAAGATTGCTAGAAAGGAGTGGTCCTAGGCTACTCGCTTCCTTTTTGAAATGTCTTTCATCGCAGTCTGTAGCTAGCATGGAATGATATGAATCACTTTTCATAACAAAATTTCAATCAGATCAGAGAATGTATACCGCCTTATTCTCTTAGTCGTGTCGCCCAAGAATGTGTGTCACTTCGACAAATTTGTATTCCCTTCTCTTTGCCACCTTCACGGCGATCCTGTGTATTGCCTAGGTCACATTTCATGAAATCTGATCGTCGTAAGTGTGACAAAAGTGACAAAGTGACTAAGAAAATACAAGTGGCACACATTTTTGGGTGACACGCCTAAGAGAATATGGCGGATTATCAAAAGATCGCAGTCTTTTAAGACTCTTTAGAGTTTGCCGCGATTGGGAAGCTGCTGAATCGAAACTCCGGCTTAGTGAGACCACAACAAGGTCGATGTTCCAATGAGTTGCGACGAAAAGACTGGTACCTTTGTAGGAACTCTAACCGAAGATCCGTCAAATACTACAGTGGATTCCGCTTTATTGGGACAGCCCCTTGAATGGGACAAATGACAAAGAAAAGAAAACTTACTTCGTTTTCGTTCTTTCATCATTTCATATTATTGGAACAGCCGCCTAATTGGGACAATCAGATTTTTTTTGCCCGAAGTGTCGCAGTAAAGTGGAATCAACTGTACATATTTAATCCCACATTGCGGTGACTATTGTGTAATAAGGCCACTGACCATCTTCACACCTTGTGACCAAATCATCCTCCAGCGGAGCTTCAAGCTGCTGTTTCCAACCTTGCAATGCAATTTTAGATCTATTCTGATCCACCTGGTATTTGAAAATGTTCAGAAAGAAGGAAATTAACACGAACTCTTACATAACGTGGGGAGTATGTAAAAACTCATAAGCAGGTAAGTTGAATTTTGAAATTTACATTAAAAACACATTCAACATACCAACTGTACACAAAAAAGATGATAATAATAGTTAAAGCGTTCACGTGAAAAGGGGTTGAAGAATTATGTGTAGACCATGTATAAACAACTGCTGTGGTCAACTGAACCGATCAACCACCCCTTAGAACACCGCGATCTAATCTCTTGAATACGAGATCGCCCACCAGAGACAGACGGAGAGAGTGTCACCAGTTCGTTGAACACTACTGTATCTACTTCGCAAGCGTGCACATTGTACATACATGTGACGTGACATGTAAGGATGTATGTATGTATGTATGAATTTAAGCAAAAGTATATGTTTTTATTTTTGGCATCATTCATCTTGTGAAACAGCTGATTGCATGAGCGCACTAAAAATGTATATTTTTAAGATACCACACACAACTGCTTGAACCACAATTCGCTTAGTTTCCCTAAAACCAGATGTCAAAATTGTCAACCATAAACACGTTTTATTTTTCTAGTTCATGTGTTTTAATATGTATTTTTTTGGCTAGATTCAAATGAATGTCCTCTTATCCGATATAAGGTGAACTGGCTGAAAGATCAGACCAGAACCAGAGTCGTGTGTATGAGAGGGAGAGGGAGAGAAAGACAGAGAAAATATACAGTGAACCGAGGTAGAGGAACAGAGAGAGTTAGAGAGACAGAAAGAAAGGCCGAAAACCTTGCATGATCGTTTTAATTTTCTGTCAACTTATCGATCGAAAATGCACAACAAAACGTTTTCGAGGGGAACACTGCACATGGATTTTCCCCATGTGTCGCTAAGGGATTCGCTAGGCTGTGAAAAATAATAATTAATAATTAAGCATCATTATCAAATGAAATGCAGATAATCAATGCTAGGATCAATTTGACATTTAATTGTAACATGAACGACAAACTCGTTAAAATGCGAGGATGTTTAAACCAAGATAAAAGCTGTGGTTAGTTTTTATATGCATCTTTACCCCCTCTGAGTTTATAAATAGATACATATATACGACCGACCGAGTAAATAAAATAAATGAACAACTTTAGTGCAAAAAAAGGAGTACAATAAAATAAGTGAAATTGAAAATTGTCAAAACTTGGACTTACATTGAGGGTGTATATTTAGAACCACGAAAACGGATTTTTTTTCTTTGAATCACTTAAAAATTGTGCACGCAGGCTGACTTTCTTCTCTTGATAAATAACTAAATAAATTCGGTTAAGACTGAACAGAAAACGACTTTCTTTTTGTGTTTTTTTTTTTTGTTTTGTCACATGTCCATGTTAGAGCGACAGAGAGCGAGTTGGGGCAGACTGGGTATTTTTTTTTTAAATTTATAAATAACAAACTAAGTGGATTTCATAATCGAATTTTTTCGAACTTTTGAAGACTTGTCTAGTGACTGAATTCAAATACAGCGAAGTATTCAAATGACGACAATGAACGGACAATACGCTTGGAAGCGATGCGCGAATGACGGTAACAGAAATGATAAACTCAAACGGCTCAAAACTGTGCTGTGCCGAGGATTTCAATTGTGAATCTGTACAAATGTTCATTTGAATTTTGTAACTACAAAAATAGATCGACAAGAACAAAATGATTTTTTGCAAATTGGAAAATATTACTTACCGATGTCATTTAAGTAAATCACCTATGAAACTTATTTATTTATTGCGCACAACGAAATTTAATTAAGAACGTACTATATTTAATTGAGTATTATTTAAATCCACACAAAGGATGCCGATGTGGAAACTACGCGTCCTTTTTTTGATATTTTTTCCTTTATTTTTGTCCAGATAGTTCACAAAATCACTGCAACCACAAAAAAATTATGTGTGTAGACTTACCCAAACAATATGTTTAAGTAAAAAAAAATTCAATCTTTTTCAGTTGTTGTTTTTAAATAAATATTTATAGATACTTTTACGCGACAAAATAATGGAAGGAAATAAAAAAAACAACAAAAACACTCTTCCCAACGTATTAAAGATTCACGAATAATATTCTACTGAGTGAACATGAAATTGTGTGGCGGGCAGGTCGGACTGACTGTATATGATTTCCCCTAGAAGCACAACAAAAAAAAAAAAAACAAAAAAAAAGTTCTGTCACTTATACACTCGCACACATCGAGTGCTATTCCCAGCCGCGAATGTGTGCATGCTTGGGTTTTGCGTTGATATTTTCCTCGAGAATTGTACCTAATGAGAATTTCATTTTCAGTTCTCCCATTTCGCGGCTACATACTACATATGAATTTCGAAGTCGGATGCTAGAAATCAATCGAAATGACAGACAATATTTAGTGCTATTAATTGTATTTTTCTTTTGGATATTTTGATCAAAAGAATTCGAATTTTGGATGTATTCGCTTGGGGAAATTTATGGTATACACGAGACATTTTCGAATTTGGTATTTTGCTCTGGGGTAGAAGTATATAGCGGACTTGTGTGTGTGCGTGTAGAGGTTTTGATGTTTTGGGTGCTCTGTTCAATAGGGGTAGTTTTTTTTTTGAGTCGAACTTCTTGGTCTGACTCAAATGCAGGGGGTAACGCTCAAATGGGAATTGAATTTTTTAGGATTTGGGATTTAATCAGCTTCTCTGCACTCACTGTGTCTGCATATGCTGATGAGTTGTATAGTTTTTTTTACTGTATTTCCTTAGCCTTATTAAAATAGATAATGCAACACTCATCGGATGCACATGGATGTGTAGGTACATGAGGCAGTCCTATATGTAAATCTAATATTAGTCTTTACAAGTCCTATTCTTTTTTATCCATCCTATCTTGGCAGTTTCGAACGGCTGAATTTGGCTGCTATTTCTCAGCCAGTATTTTACTGGGGCTTTTAAGAAATTAATCAATTAATGAAGGATACTCGAGGAATGCACACACATGTGCAAACTTAGTGCGCATCGTTAGCGCATGAAATTGTTTTTGGCAAGGAAATTGATTTAATTACTCACACTAATATTGACGAGGTTGTTTTTTTTTTTTTCTTTTCATTCGCTTTTTTGTTTTTCTTATTCCACCTTCTCATACAAAACCATGTATGGGTAATTGTAATACAATGATCAGCATGCTTGTGCGGATACGGATATGCATCATTGCACTTATATATTAACATACATATGCTAGTATGTGGGTTTGTAGGTATAACGATACGCACATGTGGGTAATAACAAAAAAAAAAAAAAAAAACAATGATACTTGTAATGGCATACATCCGTGCACACACATAATGGCTGTATAGCCTATATATCGGTTTGCAGGAACAAATTATTGGCGATGGGGAAAATCAATCATAAAAAGTGTTAATATTCTAAAGTAACTTCCTGTCGTTAGTCCCTTAGTGTCACGCTACAACTTAATATATACAAACATACTCAAATACACACGCACGTTATTAACTCGCAGCACTCTGGATCAGAACTTAATTGAAGTTGTGGCTTCCGTAAAATTTCGATCATAATGACAGTCTTCCAAGGGTCACTTTAACTCAAATCGAAACCTTTCTCTTGATCATCCTTGGCCACCTTATCCTTTGAAGGTGGGTTACCTCTGAACATCACAAATCAAATTGTATGTGTTGTTCAAAGGTGCCCCCCACTTCCCCATGTGCTACACAAAAATTACTAAAACTAGCTTTATTTACTCATTGGAACTTACTTAAAGGCCCCTTGAAACCATTCTTAGCTAAACGGAACACTGCTTTATCCTCTTCAATGAATCATTCGACTAGAGGCATAGGTCATGGGTCTCAAAAACCATCAATCTGATTTCCAGTACGATTTATGTACATCTCCAAATTGGTTGCAGTCACCAACGAACTATGCGAGTAACCATTAAGATAGTTGACCTCCGATGTGTTATCGAACGAGCCAGATCATTGCAGGCCAGGTGTCTGCATTGCCTTACTTCAGCAATCTATCCAATTTAAGGAAGCAATCCATATTTCTAATCGGTTTCATGGGAATAGGATATAATGGACGAAAGTAGACCCAAGTCAAGAAATCGAGTGGATTCAGAGATATTACACAGATCAAAGATGACAACCTAACACAGATCCCTTGAATTTCGTTCACATTTGAGAGAGAGCACAATCGCTATGTGGATTTGTGGTATGTGGAATGTAGGATTTTACGTAAAGAGCCAACTATACTAAGCATGAGGGTGCATAAGCTAGCGTCAAATTTTAACGAAATATTTCTTCATGTTTCCCACGTTCACCCAGGCGCCCTTGACACTAGCTCATGTTCGGGGCCTGTCCCAATCAAATGAATGCCATCTGCAAAGCCTACGTTAAGCGCCCTTTTCTTCAATTTTGCCAACACAGATCGTTTACACATTACCCAAGAGATATGATTCAATGCGTATCTCCGGTAGGGATGTGTAAAGAGAAAAAGTTTAATTTAGGAGATTCAACATTTCTGGCCCGATCTAAATCATTAAAATCTCCGAAAGTTAAAACGCTTTGCAATTTAAAGCACAAGGAACGTAAATTGGTTTTTTTTTCAGGCATTCGATTGTGTAATTTTAAAATTAATGTATGTATGTACATATGTCAATATATGCGCGCTCTGCTCAAACCTTAGGTTAGGTCTGTGGATAGCCCACGTCTCAGTTCTCAGTCCTGTTGAACCCATGGTGGTACCTATGGGGCATAGGTAACCTCTTAGTTCCTATTCATGCTCGTCTTTCGCGTAATTACCATGTTGTTGCTCTTGTATTGTCCAGCCGTCTCGGAATTCTAATAAACCTGAAAATAGAGGTTAGTGAGATTTCTGTTTAGGTTCCCTAGCAATTCTGGAAGAAGGATTCTGGTTCAGCCTGGGCATATGGAATCATGAGCAAGTCCCGTTTTGTTTCAGTGGTCATCAGAAGATTATGGCCACTGAGCGCTTCGGCTACGATCCGCAGTAACTATTAGTCGCATTTTAGGAGATTTTGCACTATTGAACTTGGGCCATTGCGTCCCAATATCTAGTCTCACAGATGGTTAGAGAGTTTCACTTTCTGTTTGCTAGCTCTATAATTTTGCAATCCATTTTTTCTTGACATCTGCAAGAAGTGGATTAATGCGTGGGATTGCCTGGCAGACTTATACCCTTTCCTGATAAGTTCATCTGCTACCTCGTTCGGATTTGTCCCGATTACCTAGGACCCTAGAGTAATCGAGTGAAAGCTTGATCTAATCCTTCAACGTACCCCGAAGAGCATGGCGCCCTCTGCATTTGCACGTCTTGCGCATACACACAATCGAAGTGCGGTCCTGCAGGCATGACGATGCTTCTCTGCACCTAACAAAACTGACAAACAAAATAGTCTTTACACATTAATAATCTGTTTGAAATCGAAACCAATGAGCAAGACATTCTCGATCTCGAAGACGAATATGATATCGAATCTCTCCTTTCACCGTGGGCGTTGGACTTCGCCAAGGGTGCGTCTTGTCATCTCTCATTTTCATTGTATATATTGACTGGATGTTTCAGCGCAGCTAAGGCGAGGAATGTCTTCTGTTTTCAGATAACTTAGTTATCCTTACACCATCTCAGACGAAACTCTAGCGCGCACTCGACAGGTATTGTGGCCGTATGTGGCAATGCTGGGACGAAGGTTAAGGTGGTAAAACGAGAGGTTATGGTCATTTCTAGAACCCTTGACCTTGTCAGTGTCACGAGTGATGGGAGGAATAATACTAAGCGTTCCAGTAGGATTGCCCAAGCTCTGGTCAATTTTGAAACAGCTTGGAATATCTGTAATCAGGAAGGCCGAGTTCGATGTTGAACGTGTGGAAGGGAGAATGATTTATTTTCAAAAACGTTCATACTTCCCTCGATTCACTAACAATACTTAGAGAGTTAATCTCACTGGAAAAATTTCTTAAACATCGCCGTTTAGAGTCGCTATAAAATTGTAGGTTTCTCCACTCGTGGGAGAATAACAGAAAGCTCGAGTGGTTTCTGTGTAAGCTAAGGCCAGGTCCGGCATTAAGTAAATGTGTCTCCACATAATACAGAATGCCTTCGATAAGCTGTAAGCATCGAAAAAAACATGGGGACTTGGCTTTTACCCACAATAACGGAACTCGTACTCTTCATCAGAATGTACCCTTATTTTTATCCCCCTAAATTGTGCCTAATTTATTCTATCATCAAGAAAGGACACACAGCATCGACGTCTTGGACAGAGCCTCATAATGGGCAGCTATAACTTCGAGGTAGTCAAGGACTTCGTCTACCTTGGCTCCGCAGTAAATAGTACAACCAACATCAGTACCGAGATCAAACGCAGAGTAGCTCTTGCCAGCCGCTGTTTCTGTGGGCTCAAGAGGCAATTGAGTAGTAGAACCATCTCTCGAAGGACCAAGCTGACTTTATACAAGACCTTGATAATCCCAGTCCTGCTGTACGGCGCTCCGACCACTTTAGCGTTTTCCAAGCAGAAATTATTGCGAGACGCACTGTTCGAGCACTCACGCCGTAATTACGACCTTGGCTATTTATCATTTGCAAAGCTGGTGAACTCACTAATTGTTGTACACATGTAGCCGAACGCTACATCTTACCATATTTTGAGGATACACATAATTATTAATTAAAACTACAAATAGGTAGAGTGAAAACAAAAACGATCACTCTGACTGCTCAGACTAAGACCTTAAGTCATCGGCGTCATAACTGGATGCGCAATTGGCCTACACGCTCGCAGGATGGACGTCACAAACAATTATTTCTGCAAAATCTGGAAGAAGGGAGGTAGAAACCATAATTCACCTCCACTGCTCGTTTTGCGCTCGGCCATAGGTACTCAATCCTAGGATCCTTCTATTCTTCATCAACCTCAGCGAACTGAATGGTGCCAATGTAAGTCAGCTAAACCGCCTGGTCGTAAGCAACAACTGGTTCAAGGTGTAGGAGTAAGTCAACCCGCATGGTATGACAATGTGTGACCTGTGGTGTGAATGCTGTCTTCAGTCAGCCGCTCTTAGCTATCTTCAGGTCTACCTCGGATCTAAGCGCCACCTATATTATATTATTATTCATGGTTCCTTAGATAAAGATTATGTAACGCATATGAAGGTTGAAATATCGGCCGGTTTAGAATAGATAGAGGATTAATGCTTTAAGGTGCCTGGTAACAGGCGAGTTGTACGAAGGTTTTGTGTCCATCATAATCATTGAACACGGTAACAAGTAATCTTGGCCAAAAGCTACGTGTGTAATGTTTAGCTGAGGACTGCTTGGGTTAGGTTTAAATTGCTAAACAGATTGTAATTGACTAATCTAAACCGACATGGCGTCTTATCGTTTTGAAGTCGTTTAAATTATAGACGTGCTCCCCTTATTCCAACGTGCTTATTCCAACGCGTATCAATAGCAATATGGATATAACGATGAACTGTAAAAGCTGTTCAGCAACATCGACTTAGCCAGAAGAGTGAAGATCCAACGATTGAGATGGCTAGTTCATCTCGTAGAGCGGATGGAAATCAATGCTCCGGCTCAAAATGTCTTCAAATCAACCCTCGAGTGACGGCGTAATAGATGAAGACCGCGACTTGGCGCATCAAAGTGGAAGATCACAACAAACAAAAAATCCTTATTTGGCCCCCAACCTAAACGCATGCATTCTCTTAAAGCTAAGTCTATTCTTTATTTATGCCCTAAACTTTATAGTAACAAATTAAGAAAAGAATACAAACATAGTCATAATCTTAAAACAGTTTGACGTAAATGCTCATTGGGAAATAAAACTATAACGCAATTAAGTAACAGTAAATTTATTTCTTTACAAGATTATAAGTGGCGTTGTCTAACGGAGATTGTTGAACCTTCATGCCCATCTCAGTTGCCATCTCGTCCACCATGGCAATTTCGTCAGTGGTCAGGCCCGGAGGCAATGCAAACGATTTGAAATTTTCGTTCGACTTGAGCGACTGCAGTATGCCGGCTATCTCAGTTTGGAACTCTGAGTTTACCACACTCTTATTTGCTGACTTTTGTTTTTGCTGAGCATCCTTATCGATTACATTCATTGCCCTGGTCCAAAGTTCTTTCTCGTTGTTTTTGTATGTGCTATATCGTGTTTCAAGATTTTTTAATTCTTTGTTCACAGAAACGTTATTTGGCTCGAACTGCTGCGCTTTGACTAGCATAGCACGCGCCTTAGAGTACTCCCCCAGGCAGATCAAAGCCCTTCCCTCTTGGAAGAGCGCTTTGCAGTTTGGCTTGTTGTCTGTTAGACGGCGAATTTCTCTACACATTAGCATAGTTTTGGATGGTAGATTGAGCTTGTTGTAGCACACAGCGAGGTTGATGTAAAGCTTTATTAGGAACGCAGTCTGTTGTTCTTGTTCTTCTTGGTTTTTTAGACGACAAAAGTTTAGCGCGTTAACGGCTTTCATAAAAGCCCTGCAAGCGTTCTTATGCATGCCCTGCCCAAAGAAGTCAACGCCTTTAAGATGCACTTCTTTGGCCTTGGCAAACACTGCCGGGAACTTATTGCGTTCCTCTGCGTTTAGGGAATCGGTTGCATTCAAATTACCGACAAGATTAAAATTGACACATTCGATAATAAAGAGCCCATCAGCTTTAGGCTTCACTCTCGGTGGACATCCCATCTCGTGAAAAAGCAATTGATAGGAAATCACGAACTGTGCTTCTTCTCCCTTGTGCATAGAGCGGACAGCAACTTCAAGACCCTCAAGCACATCACCTCGCCCTGTGTAGAAAGAATGAGACGATCCTCTAAGGAATGATGAATCAAACGGGGCACCCTCGCCCTCCCAATATGCATTGTATCTAATGCACACACGAGCATTTTCGGGCACAAGACCCTTCTCGGCATCACCCTCTTTGGTGATCTTCTTCCAGATATGCTCATCAATCTTGGTCATTTGCAGGCGAAGTTCCTCAAAAGAATGCAACCATGGTGAGACTAGCTTGGCGCTATCCACGTCAATATCATCCTCATTGTCGGATCCGGTATTCATGTCGTCAAATAAATCCGAGATGATTTCCTCATCTTCGAAATTGGGATTGATTTCAAATTTTGTTCCGTTAGAAATTAAATCACTAGAGACGGATAGACTTTTATAACAAATGTAGTTGAAACGACACACGATATGTACCTTAATGAAAGTGGTTCACTAAGTATATTTAGTGCAGGTTCTTCCTTCTCATTATCCATCGGGATTTTCATATCGACGGGCAAGATAGTGTTTGAAATTGAGGAAATACTTATGTTCGGCTTGTAACCATTTGACAGATGTCATATGCAATTTTGCATCTACCCGAAAATGCAATTTGACTTTTATTTAGAACTGTTCCCTTACGTGAAAAGAAGATGATGGCAGCATTCAACAAAACCGAATGGTATTTACAACTATTAAGAAAAGTTTATCTAGCTGCCTTGAACCTTGGGATTTGCAAGTTACTAGCAACTCGAACAGTGAATGCTCTACATGCAAACTAGAATTAAGAGTGGTAATCAAACATGTTTCTGTGCAATGACTGTACAATCACGGTTGTTTTTTGTGAAAAATCTAGAAGCAAAACCCGAGGGCAAGAAATCAGTGTATTCAAGGGCCTTTTCTTGTGCGTATTCATATTGATTACCTGTCCCTCGCCAAGACCCTCTTGGATAGTAGCCTTAGGGAATAGGAATCTGTAAGTCTATAAAGGTCCATCCCTCACACTTAGCGCTAGCAACAGCTTGTTATTTCCTGAATGAGTCCATTCTATCCGTCTCGTTGAGTGTGTTCAAACATATACATGTCCAGCTGAATAAAATGATGTCCATTGTCTTGAATTAAGTGATTCGTCATTCAGCTTAAACTGAAAAATATTGCAAATCGGCTGCGAGTTTGACATATTCTACTTTTGCCATTGTTGTACATTTAGTTGAGGTTATCGGAAAACCAGAAGTCATCATCATAAAACGCTGTTCTTTTTGTAGTTAATATCTCGATATCGTTAATTGTTTAACAAAAATGCCTTGCTTTAAAGTGAAAGTTAAATGGGGAAGGGAAAATTTCCCTGGTATTGAAGTAAATACCGACGAAGAGCCGATTCTCTTTAAGGCTCAATTGTATGCCTTAACTGGTGTACAGCCGGAACGTCAAAAAGTTATGTTCAAAGGCAGTCAACTGAAAGATAACGAATGGAATATTCAATTGAAGGAAGGAGCAGCGATTTTATTGCTGGGAACGAAGGAGGAAGTTCCACAAAAGCCACAGGAACCAACAAAATTCATTGAAGACATGAATGAATCGGAGCTGGCTACTGCACTTGATCTGCCTGCTGGTTTGACAAATCTGGGAAATACTTGTTACATGAATGCCACAGTGCAGTGTTTAAAATCGGTTCCGGAACTCCGAGAGTCTTTGGTAGAATTTAAAGATGACAGTCCTTCAGATATTTCCGCATCTCATAAGATCACCACAGCAATGAAGTCGCTCTTTGTTCAATTGGAGAAAGGCAACACCGTCACGCCAATTGTGTTGCTACAAACATTGCACAATGCATTCCCACTCTTCTCGCAAAGCGAGAACAATGGCACTTTTCGGCAGCAGGATGCCAATGAGTGTTGGTCTGAAATCTTAAAAATGTTGCAACAAAGACTGCCGGCAAAGGCAAGTGACGCTCCAGGAGCTAAAAAATACAATTCATTCATAGAGCAATATTTCGGAGGATCTTTTGATGTCGAAATGAAATGCACAGAGTGCCCAGAAGAACCGTCAAGCACAAGCAAGGAGAACTTCCTTCAACTCAGCTGTTTCATTTCACCCGAGGTAAAGCACATGCACACTGGCCTGAAATCAAAAATGCAGGAAACCCTTGTGAAGTTCTCCGAAACCCTCGGCAGGGATGCTTCCTACATTCGATCCTCGAAAATCAGTCGTTTGCCGGCATATCTTACAATTCAGTTCGTTCGTTTTCAATACAAAGGCAGAGAGGGAATCAATGCAAAAGTACTAAAAGATATAAAATTTCCCATAGACTTTGACGTGTTCGAGTTGTGCACACCTCAGTTGCAAGCAAGCCTCACACCAATGCGAGAAAAACTAAAGCAATTGGAGGACGCCAACATTGGAAAGATAAAGGAGGAACAATCGGATAAGTCTGAGGAGAAATCTCCAGCATTGGCCGAGAACTCATTCGCCGACGACATTGGAAGCAATAATTCTGGTTACTATACTTTGCAGGCAGTACTCACTCATAAGGGCAGATCAAGTTCGTCTGGACATTATGTAGGATGGGTAAGACAGAGCAAGGACACCTGGATGAAGTTCGACGATGATGTGGTCTCAGCAGTTACAACAGAAGACATCATCCGGTTGTCGGGTGGCGGTGATTGGCATTGCGCATATGTACTTTTGTATGGACCTAGAATCTAACGGCTTTGATTTAAAGCGAATATTGTTGAATAAGACAGTTTAAGAACCGAGTTCCACTAATAAAACTGAAGAGAAAAATTGCATTTTATTTCTTATTCATGTGGGTGTTGTGTTTGAAAAGAAGTTGATTCACTTGCTGAACAAAGTGTGGGTGGTCGTCCGGTCGGAATTGTTTCACTCTGTCTCTTCTATTCAGAGAGAGGGATTTCTGAAGAACATTGCATTGTAATATTGCATCTTTCACTTGAGGTACTCTTTATCATCCATTTCTCTTATATACAAAACTTCAAACGATTTGCAAGGAGGGAGTATGCTTTTCGCTAATTTATGGACTGTTCGATTACATTTGCGTTTGACACACATGACACATTTTTGCATTCAGGAGCGGAAAGGATAAGAAATTTATTTAAATATTAAATAAAAATTGCATGATGGCTCTCTTTTTTTTCAATTCATTTTTATTTCGAAATTCATGACATGTTTACGTACTAGGCAAAACTACTTAAAACTAGTTGGACGAACAGACTCTAAGCTGAACTTAATCTTATCCTGTCTTTCGACTTAAAAATCCATGCATTTAAAAAATAATTGCTTTATCTTTACAACTTAAAATGGCCGTTTAGACACAACAATTTATCGTTACGATTTGCATGGCAGCCGTGATTGAGCAAATCGTCAAGTAAACGCTCGTTACTACAAAACAGCAGACTTGTTTTGCGGTAGACACAGCAATTTTAACAAATCGTAATGACAAATTGATGTAACTGAACTCCGCTATTGATTTGTAATAAAAATGTTTCTCAATTTCCAATAACCCAACTGGTCTAAAATTTGACAGATTTAATGTGCTAGCAAATGTGTCTAATTTTACAAACCATTCCGATTCGTCTAGAGTCAATGTAGATTAAGAGCTAGTTTGGGGACGATGTTAAGCGATCTCTTATTTAAAATAAGATCAGGATTTATTACTATCCCGAATTTATGACAGTCGCTATCTAGTTTGCTAAAGACGACGTCGAGTAATTTCTGGTAGAATGTGCATCCATATTCAAATCCTTTGCCGTACATCAAATCAAAACATTGAATATCAAAATCAAAAAATGGTCTTATATCTTTCAACTGCTCATAGGAGTTCACCCTTGCGAACACAGCCCCATAACTAGTTCGTTCCGTTTCCGCCCGTTCCCGCACCACGGTTATTTGAACTTGAATCAGACAAATCAAAAGTGTTTTTATGATGACAATAAACTAAAAACATTTTCGGATATTTAGTGTTTGTTTGCTTTTTAATGTGTGTTCTTTTTGAATGTTTCTCATATTTGATAATCATTAAATCCTTGATCAATCAGTAAAAATGCAAAATAAAACTAATAAAACTACATTTTTACCAAGTGATGAACTAATTTATGAAAGATCTAAAGATTGGGCGAATTTCTTCTCGGTACGTGCACTAAGATAGGCGAAGTGATGAATGAGACCAAGATACTAATGTTAATTTTATTTGCAGCGAATAGTTAAAGAGGAAAATTATCAAGATGTTCATTACGACGACATTGAATCTATATTTGATGATGAAGAAGAAGAAGAAGATGATGAAGCTGTGGATAGTGAAGCTGATGCTGGTGAAGAAAATACACCCGTCAATGGATGCGGGGCTCTTATGAAAATCGAAAAGTTCGAAGCAAGCTCTTCCAGTTCGGATGACTTCGATCATGAGAATCTGCTTAATGAGACACGACACATAATTGAAGAGCGCAAAAGAAAGTGGAAGGAATCAGGAATGGATAGGGTGCTGGACACGTTCGATTTCAATGCGATCACGGACAAAGTAGGTTCCTGGCTGAGGAAAACAAAACACGATAGGCAGATGCCTGCCGATGTATCCATGCATGAGGTCCATTTTGAGAATCATCAATATGAGTTGAATTCCGATGATTCCTTTCAGTCTGCCGACACAGCGAAATATATCCTGTCGAACAGAAAGCCCAGGGCAGGCAGCTGCACGAAAATGATAATCAAGAGGTTTCGTTATGTGAAGGGAAAACGGAAGGAACTGCAGAGGAAATATAATTGTCTCGACGAAAACGACTTGGAACTTGAAGAACTGTTCAGTAAAAAAGCTGGATACGCGCAACAACGAAGTAATCGGGAACGTGCGTCTTATGATTATGACGAATGCGGGACTCCAACCACTCATAATAGTAACTTCGTTGGGGATCGACGTGTTATTCAAAAACCCATTGAAAGCTCGGTTCAAAAGTACAACCGGTACTGCGATATATCAGGAGTGAAGCCGTTGATAGCGAGTTGCAAGACGCCAAGAACCCAAAACAAGGTAAATTTGGAATCTTATAGCAAGACTACAGCACTTACACATGAGTCAGTCAAAAGGCATAAAAGTCGTTACAGAAAGAGACGGTCTGACGTGTTCCGAAAGCGCTCAACGTCGCGTTCATCTTCATGCAGTTCTGATCGTAGTGCACCTCCTGCAAGGCCGAGATTTCGAAAATTCTCCAGGAAGTCAAAGAGGCCAGACACAATTGACTTGTCACTAATCTCAACGACGTCAGGCGAAGACACAAAACAAGAGAAAAATCATACACAAGCGTCTCCCCAGAAATCACAACTGAATACGAAGGCAGACGCAAAAAAAGGTCTCAATTCCGATGTGACCTGCTTCTTACCGGAAAACATCGTAAACTCGACGGCCATTCCCAACAAAAAAGATGTAGATTTGTCAAAAACAAAACCATGTCAATTAAGTCCAGTCAAGACCAAGATCTCAAGAAAGAGTGCTTCTTCGAAAACTTCTTCATCGAGTAGCAAATCTCCAAAGAAGGATAAAACGGACTTATCGAATAAACAAAATGATACGCAACCGCAACACGTCCAGTCACCGAAGCGAAAAGAAAGTATCGAAGCGAAGGGCAGTGTAGATTCAAAGAACTCCGACAAGAGGATCGTGTTATATAACCCAGAGAATGAAACCTTATACAATGAAAGCATCCATCGTGGTGGCTTTGTTCTTACGGAGGAGTATTTGAAGAAATTAGTTGGAAAGAAGCAAGCACAGCGTTTCATTACGTTCAATGGGAGAAAATTTCCGCTTAAATTTGATCTATCCTCAACCGTCTACTTTATGCTGCCAGCAGATTCGGAAAATAGTCACCGAAGTGGGTCGAGTGCTGAAAGCGATGACGAAGATGTCTTGAATATGTTCGGAAAGCAGGGAAGTCTTGTTGAGCAGACTTCATTAAACTAAAACCACATTTTTGTTGAATATTAGTTTATATTAATTATTAGATTTTATTAAATATACATTTTTTTATCCAATTTGTCTTTGTTTGAGGGTGAGTGTTGTGAAATTTCGATATTGTGCGTATGGGCGCACCCAGGTGGAGAAGAACCTCAACCAACTTGGCGTGCAACACTGGATGCAAATAACCAGAGACCGTGCCAGTTGGCTGGTGTCCAGTTCCACCTCGGACTGTAGCGCCAAATAAAGAAGAAGCGTATGGGACATTAAGCACCGTTTCTCTTAAATCCGATAACACTAGACTAGAATTTACTGATAAAGCCATTTCACTTGTCATTAGCAGAAGAAACAAGAAGACTTGCTTCCGAAGATTGTGTTTACATACACAACATGTAATAAAAAACAAGGATAGTTGCAAAAACAAGTTATTTATTACTTTTCGTTTTATTCTTACTGCCTTCCATGATTTTTCCTAAATCTTTAAGCGATACTTCACTACTGCCTCGGGGCAATGGCTTTGGCTGTGTGGGGGACGGTTTCCATGCCACCAAATATATGATTTGAAATGTCGCAGGGATGCCATTCTCCTAGGAATCATATTCAATTAAATATCATTCCAAATTCAATCACACAAACTTTCGCCTTACCTTTCCATAGAGCTCCTTATAAATCGCACTAGCAGCAAATAGGGTTTCCCTGCTTATATGAACGGGTCTGTTAAAAGCGGCATTATTCTCCGCCATGCCCTTCAAGTCCCACATCAATTCAAACATGGTCGGGTACCCCACAACTAATTCGTCTGTATCAATTGTCAGCATTGTAAACTTTGCATTATTGAGTAGGGCTCCAATGTCACGAATCTGAAAGTGGGTTTTTCACGTAAAATGTGCTCCTCATTCTATAGAGAAATAAGTGTACCTGTGTAAATGGTGATATATGTGGAGAAATTCCATTTTTCCGCTCTATTTCTGCCAATTGCAATGACGAGCGCAATTCGTAAAGTGTATCGCCGCCAAAAAGTGACGCTATGAATACACCATCTGGTTTGAGACTTTTTTGAATTTTTGCAAAACATCCTGGAAGGTCGTTAACCCAGTGCAAACTCAGACTTGATATCACCAGATCCAAGGAATTCTCTTCAAACTGAAAGGAGATGTCTGTATTCAATACAGCTTGGTTTGGTTATAAATCTGTGCAATGCTTACATCTAAATTCTCTTCATCCATTTCCAGTTTAGTTATTTTGAGTCCCGGTGTTCCTTGCGCCTGTTCAAGCATCGTTGGACTGGCATCACATAGGTATAAGTGCTCCACAGTTTCAGCTAGCACATGATTGGAGACAAAACCACGATTGCATCCGATATCTGCAGCATTTTTGAATTCACGTTTAATGTCAAATATACGATCGGAGAGGCGAAAACCAATTTCCTCTTTTATGTAATCGAAGAGACCTACATCTGGACTGGGAGTAGTATTAAAACGTAATTGTAAATGTAAACAGTTTTATTAATTACTTCTTAGCAGCTCTTTCTTTTTGTAAAAGTTTTGTTTTTCGATCGAAAATATTTGCAGGCGATGGTCTGGTCGACAAGCTGCACCGTGCCAAATCATTATTTATAACCTTTCCGCTTATTGGCAACTGAGTGAAAATAGTTTGCTGTGCATTCAAAAGGCTGAATAGTCTTTTAGAGTGTTTTATGTTTAATCTATTCAACATTTTCACTTAATAACACACATTTATTCCGGAACGTAATATTAAATAATGATGGTCCTAGCCTTTTGTCAGATATCTGTGGTTGACGCTTGCACTGTGTGTTGAAAAATAAATAGAATTCGTGGTGCTGTTGAACTGTCAAATGAAGCACATTTTAAATCTAACGAGATGAATGTGGTCGACGGTTGTGTTTTGTACTAATATCAAATATTGATCTAATTTGGGAGTAAATCATCTTAAAGTACACTTTCAAGGCAGAAATTCACACATCTCAGACGTGAAACTTTCCATTTAAGTAGAATCAAACAATAAGTGCAGGCTATACAGCGAAGTTATAAGTCTTAGGTTAGGTTATCTACGTGGATAGATGTGGGTAGCAACCGATTGGCCTCAAAGGTTGTTATAGGGTGCATGTGTAACCGCGCCTTTTTCCACCTTCGATCCATCCACATTGATGATGGGTTCAATTGTGTTCCACTCCTCCTTTGGGAAATAGAATAACAGCGGAAGGCTATTTCGAAGTCAAGGAATGGGAGAGAGTAGCCGCTTTCGACTTCTTCCATCTGTAACCAATCCATTATACTTGCTAAGCTGAACCAACTGTCCAGTGGATATGAAATTGCCAAGTTGAGAACTTGTAAAACTCGCTTCCAACACTGAAAGTCTGGAGTAATCACTTTTATAGACTGTTATAAGAGTCAAAGTCACGAGGTGCAGACGGTCTGCTGTCTGATGTTGTTTACCTGTAATATATGGTCGAAGAAAAGCGTGGCCGTTGAGATGAGTTTCACCAACGCTTGAATGGATCTACAAGAAAAGTAATCTCTTTGACTGTGCCAATCAGAAATTAACTGCTAGTTGAGTAGCGCCAAACAACTCGAAAATACCAAAAGGCTAAAGCCTACTGACATTGTTATTCCGCCATAGTTTGACATTCATGCCAAAATCGTCTACATGCACTACTCCACCTAGGTCAGCAACGAACTTGCAGTGATCTTTAGTGTCAGAAAAGGATCTACACAAGGCTATGACACGCTGTCCTTGGGAAGATCGTGCAGGATTCTCTGACTAACGCTAGAGGCACGCTGTTCCAGAAGTCTGAGTCCAGAAGTAAGCTGTTAGTATAGGCGGATGACATAATAAAATAAGCCATTTGGTAGTAGTGAACCGGAAGCGACTGGAAATGGGTCTGGGGATTGAACGCAAATATGAACGTCTTGAACAGAGATTCTGTGACTTAATTTACAGCATTAATGAAACGCTGAATAATTAACTGATATTTCTTTGGGCACAAGAGGCAATTGAGTACTCTCTCGAATAATCAATCCCCACGTTGATCGGGATGATCCTGCTTTACACTGACAGAGACAGGAACAATTTCAAAAGCGAATAAAAAGTAAGATTTTTTTCTGTTTTTGGAGAGAATAGTTCTGCCTGCGTCCATTGGTGCTGCACACGAGTACAAGAGAACAGTAGAGTGCATCTCCGCAATGAGATAAGTCAATGGCGATCAGAGAATCCAGGGTTCACCAGGTTCAATGACGAGAACATGGCACATAGTGCCGTCGCCAATGATGGAAATCACATCTTGATTTCTCAAGAAGATCTTCAGGGTATCTTCCACTCGCTGAAGAAGAAAAAGTCTGTGGGAATCGATGGAATACCGAACATTGTGCTTCGCCATCTTCCTCCCGAAGCGGTCCAAATTTACACAACCTTGTTCAACAATGCGCTGAGTAATGCACATTACCCCACGCACTGGAAAACAGCTGTTGTTCAACCGATCCCTAAACGGGACAAAGATAAGTCCATTCCGACAAATCTTCGGTCGATCAGTCTTCTTCACTGCATAAGCAAGGTTTTTGAAAAGATAGTCATTCGAGTTCTGAAGCAATGGGCTGATGAAAAGAAAATCATACCGGACAACCAGTTCGGATTCCGAGCGGGACATGATACCATTAATGCTGCGTCAAGACTGGTGTCCGACATACAATTGAATAAAAACAAAAATCAGTGCACGGGTGCCTGCCTGATTGACTTGGAGAAGGCGTTCGACACCGTTTGGTTAGAGGGCCTCTACCTCAAGTTGGTCAGGCTTGGCATAAGTAAACCATTGCTATACATGGTCTATGACATGATAACAGGTAGAATGTTCGTTGTGAAAAATGGTGACGTAACTTCCACTACGGTCTTTAACATTAAAAACGGTCTGCAACAGGGGGCCATTGGTTCCCCGATCCTGTTTTCCATATTCACTGCAGATCTTATAGGTTCCATGCCGCACTTAATTGCGTACGCCGACGACCTAGTTGCGTACAGATCAGGTCCGAAGGTCGAGGTAATAAACATCTTGTTGCAGCGTGACTTCGAGAAAATCCAGCGATTTTGCGACGACTGGAAGTTGTTTATCAACTTCCAGAAATGCGAAACTACTCTTTTCCGGACCCCGTTGGACAGGACATCGCGGGATACGCGCCAAAACTGGCGTAAGTTCGGCATAGTTGACCCGCATGGTCGGCCGTTAGCTGTAAAAAGTGTAGTTAGATATCTAGGCATTTGGCTGGATCAATATCTGTATTTTGACAAACATATAGATATTGCTCTGACGAAAGCCAGAAAAGCCTTTGCTGCGGCAAGAAGGTTGTTTTTCAGCAGCCAACTTGATACCAGAGTGAAGGTAATCTGCTACATGGCCCTAGTACGGCCTATTATGGTGTACGGTTGTCCATTGTGGTTCAACGTGAGTCCTTCCCAGATGGAAAAGATGAGGGTGTTCGAGAGGCAGTGTCTTAGGAGCTGTCTCTGTCTGTATCGCACACCCGAGTCTGAGTACAAGAAGTACTACCCTAACGAGGTCTTGTACAACGAGGCAAACGTGAATAGGGTAGATAATTTTATTATTAAACTAATCAGAAGGCACACTGCACGAGCTATGACCTCGTCCAACAGTCTGATCTTTGGGGCTTACTACCCCAATAGTATGTACCATGAAAGGGTGCGCCTTAACGGCTTTATTCCTCCCGAAGCATTCCTCTATCTAGACACAATTGGCCTAATACAGGATCCACAAGGATGTCCTATCATCTTCCATGTCGTACGCCGAACAGTGGATAGGCGACTTCAATACGAACCGGATGTCGTTCGCACCCACGAGGATCTCCTCCGGTTCAGTAGAGCGATCCCCGCTCGAGATAGGAAAGAGTCTGCCAAAGAACGGCAATTTTACTGGTGGTTACACCAAAACCAGCCTCCGCCACCGCTAGCTTTTCAAGAGGATCAGATAGCTGACCATAGTGGCCAGCTTACATAGTTTCTAAGGTAGATATTAAGAGAAAAAAAAAAAAATAAAAATAAAACAACAAAACCAAAAAAAAAAAAAAAAAATATATGAATCAAAAACAAAAACAAAAAAAAAGGTGCATCACGGCGTATAAATTATATATGTTAGGCATATACACAACATATACGCCCTGGTGCACGTGTCCGTACTGTTACGGACATAGTTAAGATAGTATTAAGTTTTATGTTAGGTTAAGTTAGTAATAAATAGTAATTAAGTTAGAATAAGGTAGTTTAAGTAGTTAAGTTTAGCCAAGTTTTTACAAGTTTTCTTGGCAAATGAATAAAAAAATAAAAGATTGTCTTAATGACTAAAAAAAAAAAAAACGTAGATTAAGCCGAAAGGCACATTTATTACATAGATCAGATTAGCTTAGAGTACCCGCATAGGGTCAGTAGGTTAGTATTAAGAACAATTGTAATTCTTAAGTTAGTTAAGCTAGTTTTAAGTAATTTTGTCTAGCAAGTAAGAAATATAAAATTGAATTAAATAAAATTGCGTTAAAAAAAAAAAAAAAACAGTAGAGTGCATGAGTTTACGCAGGCGTCCTCGGATCAAAGCTCTGATACGAGGAGAGTTGCAAGTTGAGGGTCCTGAGTGCTGGTCTGGTTAGTCCGAGCAGACATGCTGTAAGATTGATTGATTTCCACTTTCGCTTTTTTGAAGGCAAGTGGTGCCTTCTAGCTTTTCGTTATGGTTGTTTTAAATTAATGAGTCTTTGTATAATGTTATTCTGTAGAGATAAACACAGTTCCGCTCCTGATGAAAGAGGAGTAGTTGTACCATGGCCCGTCAGCTCTCGTGTTGCCCGATGTGTCACAGTCCCCAGCTAAGGTGTATTTTGAAATCCTCAGCCATCTCGTTGACATAGAGCCTGTTATTGTGTGGAAATAGATATTGTCTACCGAGTTAATAGCGCTCTGGCTGTCCGAACAGATAGTGATTGTTGGCCAGATCAGTGCCACTTGAATCTCTAGAGAGGTTTGGTGAGTTGCAAGGAAAGGGCAATGTTGAAGTCTTTGGAGTAGACACTCACAACTACCCCCTCATCCATCCAGTGTCTGATTGTCAGGCTTCCTATCGGCCCCAGTGACTATTTTGGAGTAACTAAATCTTAGGTTTAGGGGCAAATCTAATTGTTCTTATTTTACAGATGAAAGCAGTATGGGATCGATGGATTGATGCTGCACACTGCACTAACTGTGTTCGCACAGTCAGGCTAAATTAACACCTTTCACCTTCCCCAAGCGTGCGCCTAGTCACCTCTTCTTTCTCGGCACGCGTTGCTACGTATATTAAAGAAAAAAATGATACCAAAACCTTTTTCACCGAATTCTGAACAAAGAGATAAGTTTTCTATTTCTTACGCGTTTTCACCGATAGAGGTTTCAATGACGCATCATTCCATGCCATCGGAGCGAAAAAAGTTGTCAACCCTCCAAAGGACTTCAGTTTGAAAAATCATCTACCAGATTATCTTGATTACATTGCGAGCAAAACAGCAGCCATCTGTAATGTGGAGGGAATTGAGAAGTTTGATAGGCGCAGCGCAACTGTTTGCAATTTGTTCGAAAATCGTTAACTAACACTTTTTGCATTTTTTCGATTGCATATCTTTTTTCCAATACTGCAACAACGAAAACAACACTCATTTTTTATTTTATTCAACAAAAGTACAAAATTAAGGAATTTATTTCAAATAATAATTAATTAATTAGATAACTGCTACAATTGAACGACTGGCATCGTTTTGAATTTCACTTAAAGCGAGTTTAAAATTTTGAAATCGAGTTGAATAGAAATCATCGATTTCTATTCAATTTCACTCGATTTCTGGAAGCAAACTGTATACCTCGAAAGCGGAGCGTTATTCGGTGTTTTTACTTCTTATGAAAGCTTTGCTTTATAAAGAGCTTTTTGAGTCCTAAATCATTCCGCTGCGAGCATTCGTTGAATGCCTGCTTTTCCGAACGGAAAGGACTGTACATACTTTATCACGACTTCCTGTAATGCGATTCCATCATGTATGCAAGCGTTGGCAGACAGAAGGGTCAGAACGGCTCAGAAGATGTCTAAACAAACGGATATCTCTGAAGAAATGCTAAAGTAGATGTATTTTTACGTTACCGTCCAATATTTTGCTTAATAAATAAAATAGTCATTGTACAAACTTACCCTTACTGTTGTAGAGAACTTTTCTGAGGGGCTTAACGTCACAAAAGAATGCAAATAAATCTATTTCGTTATAAGTAGTTCATTGCTTTGGTTTTTTATTATTTTTTTTTCATAAAAAGGAATACAATTGAAATTAAAAAAATAAACTTAGTAAGTATATATATATTTAGCAGTATTTTCTTCTTCATTTCTCTGTATTGTTGTTGTTGAATTTTAACTGTATATTCTTCGATAGTTTGTTGTAATATATTTTATGTTTGATCAGAATGTATATTTTTTTTTAAAATGTTATCCTGTGTAAGGCGCAACAATAAACTCCGAATGAAATTGATTTCGTTAATTTGTTTTTAAACACGGATATTCTAGCTTAATTTGTTCTTCCTTGTTTTTGCATCTAAATTTACATTTTAATGGACGAATGAATTTATTATTAAGACAAAAACAAAAAACAATTAAATGATGAGGAACGGGTATTTTGTAACTAAGGCAAGTAACGGGTTAACTAATGTCTAAAACGTCTCTTGAATGTTTGGTCGGAAGGTTACTCTTACAAACATAGAATAGCAGAAGATGAATCTCTTTGATTTAGTCCCAAATAGTGGGTACATTCAAAATACATGAAAATTCACATTTTGGTATGTTTTTCTTTTGTGGAAGTCTAAATCGAATTTCTATTTTATTTTCACAATTTCGCATGCATAAAGGTGGCTGGTTGCATTGACGACAAAATGAAATACCCTCTATAAACTAACAGGCTAAGGGATCTACTTAAAGTACTTAAAGTGGAGCAAAATAAATGTGAATTTATCTGTAGTCACTTGCTCGTTTTACAAATATTATTGTTATTCCATAGCGTTTCTTAGTATCAAAAGAACAAGACTATTCCTAACTCAAATTCAACAGAATATGATTAATTTTAAATAAATAAATATCGTTAAGTGAATTATGTACAAAAAGGTCTTCAGCACGGTTACGTTTTTAGCTCTTTAATCGTCTACATTATCTTATTGAGAATCAGCCATTCTTAAAGGTGCAGCGTCGTATCATTTGTGACGTATTCCAGATACTGCTGGAACAGTGACGAACAGGTTTTAGTCTGTCTCAGAGAACTGTTCACACAGTGGAATATGCGGATCGACAAAAGGAACGTGTTTGAATTTGTCAGCTGAAGGACTATTTTTTTTGAGAATTTAAGTTGTTTTTTGTTACAAAGATACAAAGAAATTTCAAGTGTTTTGCTGCTGATACAAAAAGTGCACAAAACAATTCTGCCGTTTGTTTGTGACGGGCGTTCACATTGACAATTGGGCCTATCACTGTTGCCAATTAAATCGTCACGACAACTTGTTGTGTCTGAACGCCGCTATCCGTAGAGTCCAACAACATTCATAAGTGGTTTGCTTAATTCTGTACAAGCCAAAATTTGAGCACCGAAGACGATGAACGCAGTGGACGTCCAAAAGAGGTTACGGAAGCAAACATCAAACAAATCCACAAAGTGATTTTGTTAAAGTTAAGGTGATCGAGATAGCTAACACTCTTAAGATATCAAAAAACGTGTTGGACACATCGTTCATGAATATTTTGGTATGCGAAAACTCTGTGCAAAGTGGATTCGGCTTCGAATATCTTCGGCATTCAACGTTGGAGCGACTTTTTCTTGTTCTAAGACCTTTGAGGAATGCTCACTGGAAAAAGAATAAAAAAGAAATTTAGCGCCGAGGAATCGCCGAGACTGAGGCCTACTTTCAGGCAGAAGACACAAATGGTATCAAAAAGTTGGAAGATAGCTATAATCGGCGTCTGAAAAAATTGTGTGTTTTCTTTAAAACGATACGAACTTTTCAGCCCAACTGTTATGTAGATATCCGAATTAAATCTTGAATATACGTCAAAAATGACTGCGATTGAATGGACACGTTATTGTTTCTCAGTTGCTAATAGTCGAGACGTAGTAAATGAGTGGATGATTGTGATTCTTTGCTCAACCACCAAAGTCCGTTATGCACGGAATATTGACCAAGTTCCTATGAGCTATATGGTATGGTGTTAGTGTCAATCCCAAGCCACGTATCATGTTTAAAAAGCTATAGAGACGCATAATTGGCCAAAGCGTTCATAATCTCTATATCTATTGATTGGCATTTGCATATTTGATTCTTATACAATTAAATTCCTACAGAAAATCATATCAAAAACATGAGATAATATACAGAGTTTTTCTATTTTCATCTAACATCGAATCCATTAATCGTTTTTATTGATAGGATATTTCATTTGATCGCTGGAATAGAAATTTCAACCACGGATTATCGTATTTTTTAATTCTAATCTTATTCTCATTGCTTTCAGAAAAATAGAATAGCTTCAATAATTTGTATTTGCTTTTGTTCTTTAACATGTCATAATCTGGGTTTGTTTTATTTATTACATTAAAATATTTCAAAATATTTGCTTTCATATCTTCTATTACATATATTTTCTAGGTATGTATATTTATTTCATTTGTATTAACATTAATGACGAGGTGAGAAGTAACGGTCGAAGCTGTATGCGCTTTTGTTCATCCGATCGCAAGTGAAGGCTGTTGTCAGGCTAAAAGCAATTCCCTTTGGGGTGTACTTCTGAGTGCATTAGCTGTTTTTAAATGAATACTGAATACAATAGTTGGAAAAAACGTATTAAAAATGTGATTTCGCTTTGTTTTAATATGTGCATAATTAAAAAAAAAATTTTATTTTTTAAGAAAATAATACAAAAAAATGGTTTTATCAGTCTTCACTGGTGTTTGGATGGAATTTAACAAGTGAACAATATATTTACACTGCGAAATCCTTATACAAATATCTGCATTGTTGAAACAGATTAAGTTCTAAAAAATACGTGGCTATGGCTCCCCGATTTTGAAGAATTCTTTTTTTCGTTGCTTCCATACATAAACCAAAGCATTGTGTACGTTTACTTTCTTTCACTTCCTTCCACTGCAAAGCATTATTTTCTCCTTCCCAACACGGTTCCCTGAAAGGCAGATCGACAACTACGAACCTTACTGAATTTTGTGTCTCAAGTATTATCTGTATTTTAAGACGGCAAAGAAGTCGATGTAATTGACACCGATCCTTATCGCAATCATAATATTTAAACTGACAACCCTAGGCTCTCAAACCCTCCTCGTCAAATGGATCGAATCCTACTTGTCAATCAGAGTAGGCATACGAAGTTACGTTCAGATCATCTGTCTCAAAAACCATCAAAGTCACATCGGGCGTACATCAAGGCATCCACCTCGATCCTTTGATTTTTGTACTTACTATCAACGACGTCAACCGTATTATCATAAACTCTCATCTGACATCTGATTCCTCTCCCTCCGTCTGCTTATCTCTTCAAAAGGACATACATAGATAAACCGTTTGGTATCAGAAAAACCGAGAGTAGTAAGACCAGCGAGTTAAGCGCGTTCATAGCTTTTTACGCCTACAGTAGAACATTCGGAAAAAAGCGGGGCCTCAACCAAATTTGACCCTATGGATGTATACGGCGGTAGTTCGGCCGATTCTTACATACATATTACATAAAAAAAATACAACATTATAAACTCAAAAAGGTACAAAGAACAGCATGCATTGGCATCACTGGTGGCCTTCGGTGACTCCGACGGACGCTCTGATAGAAATGCTTCATCTCCTACCTTTGGACCTACACATTAAAAGATTACACACAGATTATACGAGCCCCAAACTAAATCTTATAAACGGCTTTGCCACTCAATACATCCCAATACAATCAGTCAAGTCTCTACACACTTCCCATGCTCATACAATTAAGGCACATGTGCGATAGTGAAGTACCTGCTGTCTCACATCTACTTCCGCCGTTCCGGTTTATATTCTTTGTTTGGGTTATTATAGGTTATACAGTCCACTGTTCGACATATCAATAAACTATTTTCTTGGTCTTTAGCAGCTTTAGCATATTTCAGCTTAATTCATTGCAACAGTAGCAATTGCTACTGCAAGTACTTCCTTATCGCATATGTGGCTTAATTGCATGAGCATGAGTGTAGCTATCCTCAGATGGGCCAGACTGACAACTGTGCTACATCAACAAATATGGCTTTAGTACAACCGACCCAAAGCAAAAGATCTTCTTCGGAGAGACATGACAGCACTAGATTGGTGGCTGTCTGTACGGGATAGTTGCTGATTGGAGATCATGATCATGCTGCAATAATTGGTACCCCACATAACAGAAATTTTCGCAGCTGCAACAACACAGCTGAGAGGGAAACCTTAACCCACTTCTTTTGCACTTGTCCGGTTCTTGCAAGAGCCAAACAGCGAGCGCTTGATAGACCCTTTTTCAAATCGTGATAATGTTCTTTCTAAATATCTCAGGTTGAATTGAAAGCCATCTTTAAAATACATAAAAGGTGCCAAAGCTGTGGCAATAAAACGGCATATAGTGCTAATTAGGTTTTTTACCGAACCACCACTTTTACCTACCTACCTAACGTCAGTAACTGCCAATCCATTACATACTCCCGCAAACGTCAACCAGAATCGCATAGAAACTATGCAAACAAGGGACACGTAAATTTGTGCAAATTTATGATCAGACTAACTTGCAGTACATACTGTTCATACACGTTAATAAGTCATCGATGTTGGACAGATTGTGCAGTCACTATTTTTTAATGCCACAAAACACCGATTGGAAGACAACATTTTTACTTGAGAAACTCTCCGGTAGTCGGGGATTACCACCTGTTTCTGTGTGAAATTTTCGCCTCAGGGAAGGTATGTGAAACAAGACTCAGTTTTTCGCCAGTAGGGACAAAGGCTTTTTCGAGAGGTAACAAGATTACAAAATGACAAGCTACGTCAAGTATATCAGTAGAGATAATGTACAATTATCATAGGAGTGAAAAATGGTGAGCTTCCGCAAAAAGGGAAACTTAATACAATGCGGAAACTGGAGAGGTATAGGTAAAGCTCGAATAGGTCTGGAACGAATAAAAGAGCATTTAAATTCAACTCTCGGCACTGAAGAGGCAGGATTTCCTTCTGGATCCCCATGCATCGACCACAAAAAAGTACCTAGAGATCATAGCCGAGCAATGCGTTGAGTACAGGTTTCCGCTATAGTTAATGTTTATCGACAACGACAGTTTGAATCAGTATGAAAAACTTGTTATGATTACGGAAACCGGCATGATTTGTTATACTCGTTGAATTTGAGTCGTTGTATGGAAAATTGGGCACCTTCGATACTAATTTCGGAAACTTTAAGTATGGGAAAGTGTAACAGCCTCCGTCCACCTCAGCCACTGCCTCACTTGTCGCTAATAGACTGACTGCTATAGCTGAGGAGGGGAGAGGCCGTACTGTAGCTAATGAGCTGATACCCTCTACCTTTTCCTTCATTAACAAAGTGGGAGAAATCCCTGTAACCAATATGGCCCATTGCAATGGACAGTGATGTGGTCGAGTCTCACGGAACGACTGTATTGTCTGGTATCCATCACTGGGAACTGTTCAGATGTCACACCGACATATGAGGCGGATCTGAGCGTCACCCAACTTGTCCGCAAGTCTCAAGAATTCGCACCGTATTATTTGTTACACGCCTTAAGTACTGTCAGTGCTGGAGCCGGCGATTATGGAAAATATAAATAATCTAGAATGGGATTGAACCTAGTCATCCTCAATGCTACGGCTTGTTGTTGCAGGTATATCACAACTATGACTAGGACAGTGGCTAATGTAGTCAAGAGTTTTTACGATAAGAATCATCTTGTGGAAAGGTTGAACAGATATGTAGGCAGGGATTCGCGACCAACAGACCGAAAGAGTTGAAACAATTTTCGGAGTGTCGAAAAATCAATTGTATTTCCTGTTGCTAAGATGATATATATAAATTATTCTGTTCAGTTAATACTTACTTATTGTCTTCAATCGAAAATGTCTCTGACGAGCCATGCGAAGCAACTGATGTACCTGCAAGCGAACTTCGAATTGAATGGGAGTCCTCTGGCACGTTTAGAGTAACTAAAATTTTTTTTGTTTTGTTGTTAATTTTTGAATTTTCAATTATCCATGAAACAAAACAAATTAAAAAAAAATAAAATAAAAAGTAATAAATTTATTTTTCGGAATTTTGTGTAAACATGGTTCATTTTGTTTTATTTAAATGCAAACAAAAAAACTTGAACTTACTCCTAATTCAATTGAAAACATAGAAAAAGCGTTTGTCTTTTTTTTTGTTTGTTTGTTTGTTTGTTTTTATTAAACACTACTGGTTGTTGTTTTGTTTTTATTTTCCAAATGGTGGTGGTACAAAAATATTTAATCAATACAAATATTTTATATATATTTTGTTTTTTAAGTAACTACAATAAGTTAATTTGTTGTTGTTTGTTTTGTTTTTCTATTAATTTATTTACCGAAAAAATATAACTAGAAAATGCTACATACTTCATTCAAGTGAAGGATCTAACAATTAACTTATTTGGCAATCAAATGAATTAATACAGTGCGTTTACGCTCTCTACATTACATTACATTACATTACATGCAAATTAAAATACAATAGAGTTTAACAATTATAAATTCTTTGTGTTATTCAACAAGCAAATGAGTTGCAAAAATTTTGTTTCAATTGAAAGTAAGGTTATATTTAACGTATGAGATTAAAATAATGGAATTTCATAAAGTAAATACTATAGAAACAAAACAATGGAATCAATCAATTGCATTCTCTATCGGCAATCAAGAGTGTTGTTGTGTTTCTTATTCACTGATGGTTGCCACAGATTCAGTGGGAGAATTCGGTTACAGTTAAACTGTTGGCCACATTAACATATATCCATTTTTAAAATGAGATTTATTCTTGTTGTATTTTTCTTTTGGCTATTAGAGTTTTGTGCATAGTTTAGAGTCGAGTATTTTCTTCGCTTTCTTCGCCTTCACTCTCGGAAGCCTCTTTTGTGGTGATCGTAAATCCGTTGCCGTTGCTATACAGTGAGTAACTGCTGACAGCTGGAGATGTTGCTAAGCTAGTGCTACTTTGATAGGTTTTCATTGAAAACGCATCACCTTTAAGTTCGGAAGCGGTGGGTGGTGTGCGTGTGTGTGTGAATATAAAAGAAAAACAAACGAAAAACCCAAAATAATAAAATGTTGATTTGTTTTATGCAAAAATGTATATATAAACATATATGGAACAGCATCTTGATATGGAATGCGGATGACCGTTAATTTAGTAAACAAAAATATGAAACGCTTTTATCACTCATGAATATTTGAGAAAGGGTGGATGTAAACAGAATGAATTTGGCTGATCTTTGGGTGTACACTGATTTTTGAAATCCTGAATAATTTAATAGTTTATTGTCGCTGTCTACGTACTGGTCTTTTTCTTTGGACCGGTCTTATAGTCTAACGATTTCTAAGGTGCGATACTGCTGGAATATTGATTGATGTCTAATGCGTGAATAGTGAAGACAAGCCTTGTGCTTATTAATGATTGACAGTAACTGACCCTTCTTCGTGCTAAAGTGACAGCTGAAGGCAAATGATCGATTGAATAAGGTTCAGGATTTATGACTTGTTTAACTGTGAAGCGTTTGGAAAAATACTTAACATACATAATATGTCTTCTAGAATGAAAAACAACGTATTCCACTTTTTCTAGTTTTAAGATAGTAAAAAAACGTTTTAGAGACGATTGAATAATTCAAAAAAGCCTCAGTAATGCGTGGGTTTTAATTCCAAACTTTGTGCAGTGAAACTTCTCTTTACTTACATCCTCCATAAGGGACACGTTTCTTTACGGACTTTTCGTCATGGTCTCGACAGAAAGCTATGCGTGTATCTCAACCCCTCCAGAGCGTACACCCCTTCATAACGGACAATCACGATTGTCCCACTGCTATCCGATATAAAGAAGTGTTACTCTATTCATCAAAATATATCTCTGGATTTTTTTGGAAGATTCAATTACAGTGAGTGATAGATTTTGAAATGAATTAAACTGCTTCGTTAAGCCTTTTTTCGAAAAGTGGAATACGTTGCTTTTGATTTTAGGCGTCATATATTTGGTAGATCTAAACGAGTACGAGTAACGAGTACGAGTAGGGCCAGTAAGATACAAATAAAATAAGAAATAGAAATGAGAATTGGTGGTGATAGAGAGGCGAGAATGTTCGAATTGCTCAACGCCTTGGTATGATGTTGGATAGTTCAAGGCTTTATAAAATCACGCTGCGACCAATAGGGGAGAAGTACCAATGAAAAATGTTGCAAAAGCGGGAACAATTATTCCTTTTTGAGAGCTTTCGTTGCGCTGCGTAAACCGTTTAAGTTACGCAAAAATCGTGTATGATGGAATTGTCAATATATCTCTCTCTCTAAAAAAATCTCTTTAAAAGTTCAATAAATAAGTCCTTGACAGCATGTCTTTTAAGATTGGATAACCTTTTTTATGGTAATCAAATTTGGTCGAAAGTAATATTATATATTTATGCAATTGCGATAACTGATATTCACGCGGACGACGTCCCGCGGAACAGCTAGTTAATAATAATATGCGTGAGGTTATAGTTGTTTCTGGAACGCCTGCCATTGGCCAGCTAGGTCAATTTTAAAACACTCTGAAAGATCTGTAAACAGGATGGGTGAGCTTGGTGTCAAAGCAAAGTTAGCAGTTTTTTAAGTTAAATTTGCGTAATGATCGAGAATACAAGCTGCCGAGATGAGATTTTTTCAGACAGTTGTGGGAGTTATGATAAGTGGCGCTACAGGGCATAGTGGAACTGGGCCTAGCTACTGCGACAACTACTCGTGTTGTAGGGCTATTATTCTCCCACGAGTGGAGGGAACGTACAGTTTTATCCCGAAAGGCCAAGTTTGAGAAGCTGTTTATAGATAGACATGCTGTTTGAGCATTGTTAGTGTCTTAAGAGAGGTGAGGTCGTGAAAATCGATTTGTAGTACTAGTTGTTTTTCATTTGTGTTTTAGAGTCAACGACAATTATTCAGTTATTTTGATAAAAAGAGTGCCAATCAAATTTACTTTCCAGCCTTGAACTGTACTTAGTTTGTATTTATAAACATATTTAATTTGAAGCTCTGAACGCATTTTTATTTAATCTTTTCTCGGTGTACTTTATGGATTCAAAAAGAAGCTCAATGTACCACACGAATTAACGCCAAAGACCTCATAGACCCAATTTGCATTTGTGAATCACTGCTGAATGTCAACAACATCGACACATTTTTGAGGCGGTTGGTGGGTGACTGATGACATAAAGCGAATCACTTAGAACAACGTCAAGCGAAAATGGTCGCGGTGGGATCGCGGCGAGACGGCGAGACGGCGCAAACGGTGCTGTGTGTCGAATTGGAAGGCAATCATCTACTATGGGCTGATCTCTACGGCAAGACTCTTAATTTCTGTCCACAGCGAAAGATTTGATAGCGAAAGTTACGCCACAGTAAATCTCCGTATTTCGCTACGAGGAACGGTGGCTTATAGGAGAGATGGATTACGGCGCATATTTGGCCTAGATCGGAATATTTTTTCCATGGCAACAAATTACATTTCGTAAATCAATGGATTTTTTAACAACCCCCTAATACTAGTCCAGCTTGGAAGAAAACAGATTACGACAATTCAGTGAGGAGTGACATTGTAGTTAGACCTCATTACAGTACTTAGACCTACAATCACTCATATTTCAAAATATTGAGTGAATATGAATATATATGAAGGAAAGGATACGATATCACTCTATTATGAAGCTGCCTATATTTGGATTTCTCTGAGATTCAAAGCGGACATTCGGGTCAGTGTGCTGAAATGTGACCCGTTCACCAATTTCTTGGTTTGTCCAGTCAAATGAAAATGATTTAATTTTAAGTTAAAACATTTAAAATTGTTCGGCGAGGTGTGATGTGTGCGCAAAATTGAGTGACGTGTGTGGCGGAAAGCGACACCGATATGCACCCAAGTATGTTAGGTATAGGGTGCTAATGGTCCATTTGCATAAAAAAATGAGTGAAATACGTCTGTAGAGAAAAAGTCAACCGCTTGAGTCGGTTTGTTTTATGCTTTGTGGCTACTGTCTTCAAATAGCGTACACTTTTGGAGGATAAGTATGAGCAAGCAATGGCTTTTAGGATCTGTATTTACTTTTTGCACAAAGAGATTCTACCCGATCGTTTTTAAGAATTCAGTGAATTGTAATTCATGTATGCAATCAATCAGTGCAAACAATCAATTTCCGTGGACTGTTCTCTCCGTCCGATTCAGGAATAACTTGAGCCCGGCTCATGAATTCTGGATAAAAAATGGCTATGTCTAGATCTAACTGTTCAAACAAAAACCACTTCTAATTATGATGCTGCTTCATCTGCAAATCATTCTTCATGCTCTTAGGATGAAGGTGGACAATAACAAACAAAATTACATTTCATTGAAAACTCAATTGAACGGTTTTCACTTGTTCATTCTTCAGAAATAATATAGTAAATGCTTTCGAACTAGTCTAGTCTAATTTATTAAACCTATTTAATTAATTAATCAAATGTAATTGTTGAAATATTCAACAAAATGAACACAAAAGAGTTCAGACAAAAACTATAAAACAACTCTATGCTTATGACTTTTTAAATAAATAAATATGTTTAATGGAAAATAATACTTAATTCACAACTTTCTATCGTCAAACACACAATTGTAAATCCTAACTAATTGGAATTCATATCAGCGATAGTAAATATATTCAAACAAGACTTTAAAATCAAAATTCAGTTCCGACTACTCCAGTCAATCGACGGCAAATTGGCAGATTGCATTTTTCTGTTCATATTTTGATGAGATGCTGATGGCTCCCAAGTAGCTATTGAACAGCGTGTTTATGTTTCCAAAACAAGTTGACGCATTGCATCTTGAGGCGCAGTGCGCTGCATTTCTAAACTTTTGTGTGTCTTGATTTTTCTAGTTCAACTCAAACATCCCATTGTTTGACATTGACCGCTTGGCTTTATTTCTTGTACACAGTGTTTTGTTGATTCGCTGTAGACATCAAGACTACAGTTGAAGAAGTTATTGTTCCTCAGTGTTCAGTGGTCCTGTGTAATAGAAAACCAATGCAAGAATCAGCATTTGTTTCAAATGATTTAATTTGTTTGTTTTTAATGAAATTGAATTGAATTTGCAATTTAATGAATGCCTCTCTCTGCCTAAGGACATCATTCGAAGGGGAATGATCCCAAGTAACTCAGGAAGTGAACAATGCATGATTTTTGTCTAATGAAGTATTTGTTAAGGAAGTCAGCCACCAAGCATAACAGATGCATTTCTTTTTAGTGCATGCTGGAAAGTCACAAGATATCAAGTTCGGCATTTGTTAAAAATGGTTTAATTTCGAAATTGGTTTCTATTTCTACATTAATATATATACAGTGGACTCTCCCTAACTCGAACTTTTTCATCATATTTTACAGACATTTACCTCAATTTTCTATACAAAATCCTCTCTCTAAGTCGAACTCTCTTTAAATCGAACAAATTATGGTATCCCGTGACAATTCGAATTAGGGGGAATCCATTGTACTAGTGGCGTTAAACATATTTAAAAAGTTTTGCAACATAGCATTCGAATTTCATTGACTTTGAGTGGAATCTGCCACAAAAGTCAATACAAACTATTTAATTGAAGACTAAGATGGGCAAAATCATACGGTCTAGGAATCAACCCCCAACAATCAGAGTTTGTACTCTTCACCAACAGAAGGGTTATCCCACCATTCAACACTCCAGTCATTGAGGCAGAGACCCTCAAGCTTCAGGATAGTGCAAAGTATCTTGGGGTGGTACTAGAGAAGAAACTTAATTGTAGGAAGAGTGAAAAAAGCGGCGTGTGCTCTGTACCTCAGTAACAGAATCTTTGGGAGAAAATGCAGCCTAGTATGGTGGCAAGCTTGCTTGAAACAAAAACCAACCTGAAGCTGCTTACAAGTATACAAAGACGTGCATGTCTCGGCATGACAGGAGCAATTTCCACCACTCCACAGTATGCATGGAAGTCATGTTGGATCTGCGCCCACTAGACCTCTACCTATAGTCGACCGCAGCAAAAAGCGCTATAAGGATTAGTCAATGCCACAGCTGGCGACGCAGCCACTCAGGACACCCATGTGTACCCATCAAAGAACCCATCAATGACCCGACATTTATATACGTATATACAGATGGATCGAAGATGGATAAAGGCAAAGGCGCGAGCATTTTTCCCGAAACACTAAACATGCACCATTCTATCAGATTAGCTGATCATGGGACGTGTTTCAAACGGAGGTCCTGGCGGTCAAGGAAGCGGCCAAATTGATTTCACTGATGGAAATACTTGTTAATAGACAATCAAGCGGCAATCAAAGCTATTACGGCGTTCGAAATCAAGTCCAAGCTGGTTGCAAGCTGTTGCGAAGAGCAGCAGGGTAAGAAGGACATTACGTACAATGAGGCAGCTGATGAACTTGCCAGGAAACGGGCCGAAACCGATCCGTTGAAACCGACGTACTCCTTCACTGTGTTAAAAACTCATGCTAATGGTAATGGGTGCGCTGACCGGACACAACCATTTGGGATATCATGGTAACAGAATGGGAATCACCCAGGATACCATATGCAAAGGATGCGGGGACGAAGAAGAAATAAAGGACACTCTTCACTTTTGTTGTCATTGCCGCAGAGAATACTTCTTCCAAGATTTACATGAGCTTGCAGAAATTCCTTTAATATATATTTGCAGGTTCATCAAGACTTCCGGATGGCTGGAAAGACCACCAATATCTGAAGGTCGACGAGTAGGAACAAGGGATGATTCTTCCTACCCCAAACTGGGTATCACAATGGGTCCACCCGGAATTAAGTGTGGCGTGCGTCCACGCATTTAAACAGTCTCCAACATAACCATAAATTACGGCACAACATGAAGCAATTGTATAAGGTCGCCGTTGCGTAGTGGGTAAGTGCGTCGACTCCCACGCAGAGGGTGCCAGGTTCGATACCCGAATTTTTACCACGTTTGATAATTCACGTCTCCACCTCTTTCGAGTCACTGACAATGCTCAAAGAGTATTTCCTGTCTAGAAAAAGCTTCTCAACTTCGCCGTTCGGAGTCGGCATTAAACTGTAGGTCCCTTCCACTCGTGAAAAAAAATAGCACGCACAACACGAGTGGTTGCTGAGAAGCTAGGCCGAGGTCCGCCTCGGACTGTCGCGCCACCCATATTATTATTATTATTATTATTACAGATTTTGTGAGGTTAGCTTTGGTTGTGGTGCTTGACTTAAGATCTTCGTCCGATTCCATTCCTTCTAGGAAGAATCGCGACTGTTTTAAACAGTTGTCATTGCTTCTTCTGCACGCGATATTTGTGCAGTGGTGCGGTGCGATGGCTTGTAAGAAAAGAATAGCTTGTTTTAAAACACCCACAGATACTGGATTTTCTTGTGGGTTCTGCTTCTCGCGACCGGTACAGCGAGGCGCAAAGAACTGTGCAAATTGTCTGTGTGTGCAGCCTACCAGTAAAGGAGTTCAGAGAGAACGTAAAATGCAACCAGATCTGCGAACAAGTTGCTTTCTATAACCATACGCAGACTCAGAGGAAGGAACTTCAAGATGGTGTCTTGGTTTCCAATGAGATAGACATCTTGGACATCTTGTGCAGATGGAACGAGCAATTTTTGGAGCTGCACTGAGGATGAGGAATAGTCCAACGGTGGTGGAAGTCATTTGGGCGATTGAATCGCTAAAAAAGAAAAATCCGACCATAAATGCTTTAGACCATGCGTAAATAATGTTTATCTCTTGTCTCTCTGGTGTCATCAAGTTGGCCTGGGAACGTGGTGGGAAACCTGGCGATTGGCAAAATCACTTCCCTATTTTCAAGAAGGGGGACAAAAGCGACGTAGACTTGTTGGAGCAACAACAGGGGCATATTTATTTTCATAGTCCTCCCGGGAAAGTCTACGCTAAGGGCGTTCTAGAGCTATGGTCGAGTCGAGAATGGGAAATTAATAGTGCGGTTTTCGTCCCGGCAGAAGTACAAGCTATCAGCATTTCAATTTAAAAATGGTACTTGAGTATGCCAAAACAAGCCGTTTCGTGGATTTGGAATAGGCATACGTTCGAGTTTGTCGAGTTAAACGCTGGAATGGTCTGCAGAAATATGGGATTGAGGTCCTCTTTTGAGGGCCATTTAGTCTGTATACACAAACTGTAGTAGCTGTGTTCGGGTTAACGGTGCTAAATCAACTTCATTCAACTTCTCTTCGACAAGGGTGCGTCTTGTCATCTCTCCTTTTCATTGGATATATCCTGTGGATGTTCCACTACAGCCGAGGCGTGAATGTTTCACATAGAGGGTTGACATCTTCTTTTTGGAGATGACATAGTTATCCTCACGTCCTTGCAGATGGAACTGCAGTGCGCCATCGATATGTATGTGCTGATGCTGGAATGACGGTTAACGTGGACAAATCAGAGGTTATGGTTGCTTCCAGAACGCCTGTTCAATGCACTCTACTTATTAGTGTTGAAGCAGGTGGAGAAGTTTATGTACCTTGGGGCTTTTGAAACGAGTGAAGAGAGGAGTAACGCTGAGCTTTCCTGTTGGATTGGTCAAGCGGGGTCAATTATGAAACAGCTTAGAACATCTGCAATCAGGAAGACCGTGCTACGTGTCAAAGCCATGTTTCGACAACTCTCACCTCTGGCAATGAAGTTAGGGTAATGACCGAAATTATAAGATCGCGAATACAAGCCATCGAGATGGGATTTCTTCGTGCTATTGTGTGAATTAATCGCGGGATAGGATGAGAAACACAGCAGTACCGGAGGAGCTCAATGTTTAGCAGTTTCTTCTTCGAGGGCGAAGGTCTATGCTTGTGCCCATCATCACGACTTCCGAGGTGGGCCTTGAATGCGATTCCATCGGGTGGGCGACCGCTTGACACAGGACGAGGTGGTTGGACTAAGTCCGTCTGGTTACACATGGGCATAGCTCCTAATGAGTAAGAGCCAATGGCGGGGGATCAAGTTGCCTGATGAGATGTCTCTTGCGTACTTAACTCCCGCCAATCCCTTTAGTTGTTTTTGTTTGATGAATTTTTGAGAGTCATGTGTATCGAGAGCGAATGTGTGTACGCGATCATAGCTTTGAACTAGAATAATTTCTAAATCTATCCTAATGTTAGCGATTGCCATTATTCCTACAAGCCACATAATAACATCTACCGATCCTCGTTAAAATTGTATTTGTTAAAATTAACATCTGCGTGTATGTTTGTTAAGAAAAAACGTTGAGTGGTCCCTTCACATTTTCCTGTTTTGTTTTTTATGGATGTGAATCTAGTTTTACCAAAAACAACGAATGCACGATTACCCACCTAACATAAATCAATTATCCAATTCGCCTTACGTTTCTACTATTTTTCGTATGTTTAACAATGACTGCTGAATAAGCTCTTTTTATTCAGTGTCAAAATTAGCGTGAGTTAGCAGAACCATCAACAAGAAACATCTGTTTGTATAAATTCAATTCAAAACAAAGAATGCAATGGAAGTGTACTGTGAGAAGAGAAAACAAAAACATGCATGCGATCAAGCAAAAAAAAAAGAATGAGTGATACATTAAGTTTAAGATTACGTTTTTTTTTTTGTTGAATAAAGTAAATGCTAAGCCAAATGCGTAGAGGTCAGAGAAGTGACACATAGAAGGCTTTCACACAGTCACCCAAATTAGGACTGATCGTTACGTTTGTTCTGTTTTTTGTTTATTTTTGTCAATGGATTTCCTATTTTGTCGTGTCGGTGATTCAATTGTTGCCGTACATAATCACGGCATCTGGTCAATGTACTTGTCGGTGTTGTTTTGAGGCGAGGTGAACAACATTCAAATGGCTACTCGAGTGTTTGGTCGTCAAACTGATGTAGCCGTTTAATTGCATTGTGTATTGGTTTGGTTTTTTTTTTCTAACAAAATCTAGTTTTTGTATTTAGTACTCGTGTGTTGTTCCGAAATCGAAGCATATTTCCTTGTAGAGTCGACGCACTTATACACTACGTCAAGGTTACCAAATAAACTGAATGTAATGCTCACATAGCATTAGAGGTGCAATTGTTAAGCCATCCGTTCTTCTGGGAAGGATTCTTGAGTAATTGATTTGACAGGTCTTGGAAAGTTTGGCCGTCCTCCAGAGCAACAAATGAAGACGGAAACCAACATTTGGTGTTTTATTCGTTGTTTGAGCTAAATTACCAAATAACAAACGCTAGCCGTAGTCATCGATGTCGAACACCAGTTCAACAAAACAATGCAATGACGATAAAAACCATTGCGGCGTCTGGCAGCAGAAATTATGGCAAGAGACTGTCAAGTGAGTGCCAAGCGAAAATAACAAAGTTTCCAAATGGATCTTCCAAATGGAAATTTTAAGTTGAAGTTATCGTCAATTAAACAAGAGTAATTAATGTTTTAGATGGATTGGCAGTCAGAACCTTCAAAGCAGAAGCGCTGCTTAATAAGCAGTCACATTCTCCACAAGGCTTATGTATAATAAAAAAATATAGTTAGCGTGACAGTCCGAGGGGACTTGTTCCTAGCTTCTACAACAATCACTCATATCGTACTATTGTTCTCGCACTAAAATTGTTCTAAACAGACGGAACGGACATGGAACGATACTTTTCGCAGTCGGAGCTGGTTCCCAGCTCGGAATTACGTAGGTCCACTCATATATCTTCGTTATATGAGAAGAAAAGTCCTAATTAACCGGGCATAATCATTTTAGATATAGGAAGAAAATTGGACTAACCCAGGAAACCATTTGCAGGGGCTGGGTGGACGAAGAGGAGTTTGAGTTACTATCATTGTCAATGCCCCAGGCTCTGCATATTGAGACAAAGAACTCTGGGAGAATTATTCTTCCAAGACCTCCAAGGAATGGCTGGAATGAAAAACTCACCTACACCTGAGGAATAGTGGCATGATCTCGGCTGCAGCAGCCGACAACACCAAGTGCGAGTAGAGTACATGAGGTTTAAAACTGCCCTTGGGCATCACAAATGGCTACACCATGTCTACCCACTTACCTATATGATGGCTACGTTTGTATGGACATGTAAATATATCTCTGGACTTATGCTTGTGTAGATTTTTTGTATACAAATTGTGGACGTGTTGGGTGGACATGGACATGTTTAGGTTGAGTTTGCGGAACGATAGGAAATGGCTGACAGAGGACATATTTCCGGGAGCTATACATTTCCGGAAAAACACAAATCTCCCTCTCACTAGTGGAGGGGACCTACAGATTTATGACGTCTCCGAACGGCGAAGTTTGAGAAGCCTTTTCTAGACAGGGGTACACTTCGAGCTTTGTCAGTCGCTCGAACGCGTGGAGCCATGAAAGTTGGTGAATTCGGAGATCAAGCCTGGCACTCTCTGCGTAGGAGTCGACGAATGTAAGTTAAAGAGGAAAGTAAAGCATGGCGGGATTTGCATGTACCTGAAATAACATGGAACCACGTATTTGAAATTACATTGGTGACCACTTACAGCTGTTTTACAGTTGAATAGATACGCTAAGTTTCAGCTACCAGATCGAGTTTTTTCGTTACAGAAACGTTATGTTTCGATCCATACGTATATTTACATTTACAGTGACAGACGACTGAATGGCGCAGTTGGTTAAGCGTCCTTGGTTAGTAGGATCCCCGGTTCGAATCCCAGGGAAAGCAAAACTAATAAGTTTTATCTGGTTTTCAGATATGGGATCAAATTAACACCACTATCACTGGAGTAGTCGATCAGTTGTAGTAGTCTGACTGTGGGTATCACAATGGTCCAACATGGCCTTAGTGAGCTGGTGAATTCACTAGTAACCCTCCTTACCTTTTGATGAGGGGACCATGGCGAATTGTCCGTAAAAAGAAGTGTTCCTTATAGAGGGGTGGCCGTAAAGAGGAGTTTCACTGTATAGTCACTTAGTGAAGTGGGGTCCGAGTTCTCGTCGGCATACTGGGAGTAAGATGAGCTAAGTTTTTATTTACGTATGTACTTATTCCGTTTCCTTTACATCATGTCTGCCTCTACCATTTTCGCGTCGGAAGTGTTTAAATAGCCCTGATTCATTTTGTGACAGTTCCAATTCAAAGGACCACCATCAGCGCATTTGTCAAGGAGGTATATTTTGCATATTTTAAAATAAAAATTGGTGATCAAGATAAACGTTGGGCACCTCAAAAGGTGTGAAAACAGTGAGGTGAGAGTTTACGGATGTGGATGTTACGAAATAAATTGCAATTCGGTATACTATATGGTGAAAGTCCAAAGATCATTCAAGTGACTCTTTAAGTACCAAGATAAACAAATGCGACACGCCCAGTACCTCATTCAGATGAGAAACCAGTGTCAGTATTCAAAGAGTACCTGATCTAGTGTTGGTTAGGTCACGTGTAATGAGTTTGTATGATGTTCTCATTTCAAAGAGTGAAGTGGTACAATGTCCTGCATCATCTGAGGTCTAAAATGTGGCACATAATCATGATTTCCATACGTCAATATTTGGATGGCGTTGCTTGTGTTGTTACAAATGTGAATGAATGATTGGAATTTTTATTTATTGATTTTATTATCTACACGATTAATTGCCAGTTAAATGTGCAATACATTTTCCTTGCTTCTGTTACAGAAACGAATACAAGGAACGATATAAGGACAATGATTTTCGGTTCTGCACGTGGATGTGAGGTCCCTTAACAAACTACGTGCAGCCGATGAACTTGCGGAGGGGATAGACAACTATAAGCCAGACATCTCTGCTAGGGTCATCGGAAAGCAGAGCCTGCATGACACGTCCGATAAAGGACTCACGGGGTGAAACATCTCCGTAGCCTGAGACCTGGCTGCCGTCAATCAGTTAATACCAACATCAGCCACTCCTCAAGCCAGCCAAAGAACCAAATATGTCCCAACTAAAAACCAATACGACAGTTGTAGTCAATGAGAATGAATTAGCGCATACTTTCATTTTTGCTGATACTTCGTCTACTCAAAGTGTACTCAGTATGACAAAAATTGAAATGTGACAAATATTATTTTTTCAGTTGTTGTGACTTTTCTGTAGTGACGTACATATTACGGCGTTCAGACACAACAATTTGTCGTGACTATTTGTTAAAGCGGAAATAGTCTACCGCAAAACAAGTTTGCCGTTTTGTTGTAACGAGCGTTCACATTGACGAATTGGTCCATCAACCACGGTTTTCAAATAAATTGTCGCGATAAATTGTTGAGTGTGAACACCGCTTATGGCACATTTGTAGTGCATTGTATGAGTAACATAACACTAACATCATTTCAACATTTCCTCTTTTTTTGAAAAGATAAAGGCCGGTGTGTTTGACGGTACACAGATAGAACAGACAGAACTCCAAAAGAATGCCTGGTTGGGATTCAAAAACGTTGCCAACAATTTTCTTGGGAATACGCGAGCAGAAATTGTGCATCAACTTTAAGAGAGCTTCAAAATGCTTGGTTGGAACATAAGCATCAAAGTTCATGTTCTGCATAGCCCTCTCTCTGACTTCCCGCAAAACCTAGGTGCAGTCAGAGATGAGCAGTGTGAGCGTTTCCACCCAGACCTAAAGATCATACAGGCACGGTGACAAGGAAGATGAGATGCACATATGATGTCTGAATACTATTGGAGCATCAGGCGTGATTGTCCACAGAATGAACACTCAAGATAAAGCTATAAACGTCAATTTCTGCCTTGATATGTATGAGTACCTAAACACAGACGCCAAAAAATAAGTCAAAAAACAAGTGTCAGGTCTTTGTCAACGAATTGTGTGTTCCCCAGTGTTATCTGTCAAGTGTATCACGGCAACTTGGTCACCTAGTTTTTCAAAGAAACACATCAGAACAACGCCTCACTAAATCATGCGAAACGAAACTCTTAAACGTCTTGTATCGTAACGAAATCCACTAATAAGGGTGACAAAAGCAAAACTTAAATTGTGCGGCAATCCAAAAAAGTAATGTGCTCATACAAATGTCAATGTGGCAACACAAAATAAAAACAAAAATATGAAAGGAAATTGTATAGGTATTACTAGATCAAACAAAGAAGTAAATTATTCCCTTCTTATTACAGATGGATTTACGGATTACTGATGTAAATTGCGAATCATACAGAAACAACAAAACATTATACAGAAGTGGAGAGAAGGAGAAAGATCAGCTCAAGTCTACTTACCGGTAGCGCATTCGGAAGTTTCATAAGATACCGTGGATTGTACTTCAACTGCATTTGCTTCTTGTCTAAAAATTGAAAAAAAAGAAAACCATCATTTGCATTTTGCAAAACAATCAGATTTATGAGTGTGTTTTGTTTTTACCTTGATATCACATCATTTATGACTTGTCTTTCATTCTCAGTGTACTCAGGTCTCCGGTGTCCGATTTTCTTTTCAAAATCAGGTTCAATCAACTGGCCAAGTACATTTTGGGGAAATTCATTGGGCTTAGGTGCGGGTGGTGTGTCAAGTCTATAGCTCTTCAGTTTCTTCATTGCATGCTCCAGCACTTCCATGACATAGTCATCGTTGTAACCAAAATTCTTATGTAATTTAACTTGCAAGTATTCAATAATAGCATCCATATCTTTCAATTTCAGCAGTTCCGACTGATGAAGATATAAAATAGTGTATGCCATGGCAGTAACGACACGTTCTCCTTCCAATAGATATACGTCCCAGACACGTAAACTTAAACTAAATGGAATCTGTTTAAAATGGAATTGAGGAACTCGTTAAAAACTCGTATCTAGAGCATGTGCGTATATAAACAAACTTACCCTCTCGACAAATATAACAAAGAACCACTTAATCGAATACAAAATAGCGTCCACATTGTGTTTCACAAAATGTTTATGAAGCTTACGCATAAGTTTAGCTAAGATTCGATCGTGGTGCTCCAAGAAGCGTGTAAGCTTCGGAAATCCTTCGATAAACAAGCCATGCATTGCATACTTCTTATCGATAATTAATGAGTTTAATGCCCAAAATGCCTCCTCTTCGTCCATGAATAGCAGAAGAACACCGGCCACACCGGACATTCCCTGGCAGTAGCCCAGCTCTGGATTGTATATACTATATGCATTGAGTAAATTAAACAGACTCCGCTGTTTAACGCTATAACGTTTTCTATAGGCTAAATTATCGCGAAATTGTCTATTAACGTCTGAATCAATTTGTCTAGCTTCAGTTGAATATTTTCTGGCCCATGCCAGCATTTGAGAATATGTATCACGATTTTTGGCCATCGATTCATCGACGTTAAGAAGTTTCTTCCAAGCAAGCCATCTTATTTTATCAGGTATACCTTTGAAGACACGTTTACGAAGTTTCTCATTGTGTGGATCCCATTGACGGAGCATGCGTAACCATTTCTTATCACGTTCAAGTTCGATTTTCGTCCGTTTGAGTTCTTGAGAGTCATGTGTATCGGGCAGACGGGAGTCATGAAGGAAGCCATACCTGTGATTCAAAGTAAGATCATTTTGTTAGATTTTTCTTTTTTAAAATTTTCTTAATTTAAGAAATGTGCTTTTGGGCGGCCTGAGCTGGTGCTGTTCAATTTTTTAGAGGAACATACGAGCTGGATTGATGTATCCCAAACACTCAAAAGGAAATGCTAGTACGAGTATAATTCTATGAAAAGATGAAGAAATTAAATTCCAACTATGCCACATTATCAATGATTAAGGCAAGTAACAAACCTTATCCCTCAGTCTAATGTTTGTAAAAATTTGCGGTTCGAAATGCTAGTACGAGTATAATTCTATGAAAAGATGAAGAAATTAAATTCCAACTATTCCACATTATCAATGATTAAGGCAAGTAACAAACCTTATCCCACAGTCTAATGTTTGTAATAATTTGCGGTATATCCTTATATCGAGCTTGATTCTACAGGGGTTTCATGTTTCAAATGGGGACCTCATCTACCTTCACATTAAAAAATGCAGCGACGCAGATTGCGATCCGACTTAGAGAGCCTCGACTGTAGACCATACGGCCACAGTTGCATCCTGGATTCGATACCGAGAGAACTCATAAGTTTTCGAACAGACTACATTCCACCTTTTAATATGGTTGGAGCATACAGGAGTCTGATGTGGACCTGGGCCTAGCTTCTACAGCAACCACTCGTGTTGTGAGCGCTATTGTTCTCTCACGAGGGGAAGGGACCTACAGTTTTATGCCGACTCCGAACGGCGAAGTTTGAGAAGCTTTTCCTAGTGGGACTGAGTTATGAAAGTTGGTAAATTCGGGGATCAAGCCTTGCACCACCAGCGACGGCGATGAATTGATGCAAGAACCCACAACGCCACGTCCACCCTTAATATACGGTTTTCCAAAATATGTCGACGAGCTCCTCCCTAATAGAGCAGACTGTGATAGCAGGCATATATGCCGTAGCTTCTCAGCATCCACTCGTGTTGTGCGTGAAATTGTTCTTGCACGAGTAGAAGAGACCTACAGTTTAATGCCGACTCCGAACGGCGAATTTGAGAAGCTTTTTTTAGACAGGAATACTGTTGGAGCATTTTCAGTGACTCTAAAGAGGTGGAGCCGTGAAATATGAAAGGTGGTAAATTCGGGTATCGAACCTGGCACCCTCTGCGTAGGAGTCGACGCACTTACCCACTACGCCACAGCCACCCACGAACGAATCGCATAATCTTTCTTGAAAATGGAAAGTCCTGGATGGTATCGGTTAACAAACTGTACAATATCTAAGAAGGCATGGCCAGATTACAACCTATTACGAACTAACGATCTTCTAATGAGGACTCGCCCTGGTAATGTTTGGGTAAGTACGGCACTGGCCGATAGGGCATCACACAGATTCACTAGGTTCCTCATATCAAACACTGCCGCAGCTGTAATAACACAGCAGAACCAGAATGCTTGAATCAATTCCTGCGCTATTGGCCAGAGCTTGCCAGGAGCACGGACTCTAGGTAAACCCTTCTTTCGGCGACATGTCGAAAATGAACAACGCGGTGCCTCTAAATGCACATATTCAACGAAGCTATGGTTTCAAAACGATACTCATTGCTAATTGGGTTCTCATGGTTCCACCATCTCACACACACATACGGTAAGGAGGCGTCTCTCAGTGCTAAGGAATAGTAACTGAACTAACCAACACGAGATGGCTGGAAGCATTACATATGGATCAGGCTCCGGCCAGACTCCGATCGCATAATCAACTTCTCTATTTGAATGGATTACATATAAGTGATATGATTGGTGTCATTACAGAGCACTGCCAGGTCGGCTCTGGAGGTTTTCCAAAGATATGGAAAGCGGGGAGCATCAACTGCAAACCACTTATATGGTGCTACGGATGACATGCGTCTGTATCAGTGAAGCAGCTGTGAACATAATCCTAAATCTCTGCCGATAGACTTAGTCCGAGACAGCGGCTAACATTGCGATCAGGCTGAAAGCGGTGAATACGTGTGTTCTGGACACTCCACTATCCTGGGCAGATAAAAATAGGTCCACACCCAAAGACACCTAAACCCCTCTTTCAGAAGGATTTCTTAACCAGCATCCCCAACAGATCATACATGGAATCAGAACACCAGGCGCTGGATAGTCTTCCCATAGATGGAAGAAGGCGCGGGCGAGTTTGTCTGTCTACTCTAAGGATCCAAACATTATTTCCTTTACCGAATCACTGTAGCGTCTTTCACGCAGAAACTAAGGGCAATCTTATATCAAGTACAAATATCTGTTGTGACAGCACGGTAGCGATCAAATCTCAGTGCGGTCACATTCAACTTCCTTTATTTCCCTTCTCTGAATAGCCACTTGGTCAAGTGTGACATTCCAGAGAACTGTGGAGCATAGAGACGGTACTGGCACCGTACTCTTTCTTCGAGATCTACCATCCAGGCATATCGCTATTGAAGATCAAAACACTTGTCTTAAATCGTATATTGCCCACTGGCACAGGATGCCTCGCCACTAAACAACTGTGACATACTTTCGAACCAAAACGTTCACACAACCTGATCAGATTAAGTAGGCCCAATTTAAGAACTCTCATTGGCATGGCCTTATAAGCGGGAACTGCGCCATCAGATTAATGCCTTCCACACACTTACTTTTGCAAAAGCTGTAGAGACGAGGAGGAGGAAGCAAAAAGGGTGCATCTACACTGCTATTGTAGCCCTCTCTCCTTCCGAAAATGAATTCACCTAAAAGCTTACAACTTTAACAGCCTCTGAATTAAGCAAAACCAGAATTGGTCATCTCCTACTGATTTCCGGAATAGGATCCGGTTGGTAACACAATGGGCATATGCTGACCTAAGTGTTACTGAAGTCTACCTGCAGCCGGCCACTACAACCTAACCTAGTTAACTTAACTCGTCCTCTGCTCCTGGCCATCTTGAAAATATCGCAACTATACAAAAATTCCTGGACGCTCATAGTTACAACGACACTTGAAGTGGAATGTAAAACTTATTCCGAAGTTCCGAATGGTTTCAAACAAGCGGCTAGTGATCCGAGTGGCAATGGACCCGTAAGTGCATCCATCAACCTCCACCACTAAACGAATTAAAATTTGTCGAACCATGTTGAATATACTGTCAGTGTCTGTCATCTCGAACGACACTTCTGCACGTAAGCAGTCTATAAACATTCAACTAGTTCACTTGTCACGTCACCGGCCAGGATAATTAAGTTTATAAACGAGTGTTTAAGGTACTAACGAGAATAGATAAGTACTTGAGTCATCTTGTTCAGCAAATGAGACCCTTTTTGATGAGGCATGCGTAAGCATGTGTATTATGCATATACGGCTCATGCAACAATTTGTATAGAGAGCGTTAATGTACTTACACGAAGGGAGGTGGCTTCAAAGTGTTTATTTTACTTTTATATAAGGATTTAAAGAATCCTCACATGTTTGCATTTCTCCTGTTGCACTGTGACATGCGATAGTGAAGCTAACCTCATAGGCGTGTGTGTGGAAGAAAGGAACCTTGAGTAACCTTCGGACAGAATAAGTGTGTGCGTATTTGGACATGAGCCGGCTTTCAGATTGAGTACATTGATGGAACTATAAAGAAGGAAGTGCGTTTTACACATAACTAAGGCAAAGCGAAGCGAGTATTATTCGTAACCTTCAAGAATCATTCACTTGCAACAATGTAACAATAAATAACACGGTCTTTTCTTATTTTCGATTCATGATTAACACTGCAAGTTACATCTGCTGATTGATTAACTTTCCATAATAAGTCCCGGATTATGACTTGCCACAACAGATGTCTTAAGAGATTGTAAATTCAACGATTGTCCCATTGCCTAGATTATATGGGTTTTTTTCTTGGTAATTGGATATGCTTCTCGTGTAGGCGTTGCTTACGCTATCGACCTCTGAAAATAATGGAAATCATGGAGTGAGGATAACATAGGCTACTACTACTACTCTCCCTGTTCAGCATGAGATCATCATGCCCATTACAAGTGAATTGAGGCTATTTCCTGAATAGGAAATCGAAGGTTTTATTGAATAAAATGTAGTCACTATATTTTTTTAACCAGTTCGATATCGAAGTTACGAAATGCTGCGTAAGCGGATGTGTTGCTACTAAAATTAATCAAATACCACCCGTATCATTCCGTAGCAACAACAGTAAAAGCAAAAATATCATCTGCCTACATAAAACACCGCGTCTGTGTGTATGCATAAACAATAAGACAAGAATTTAAATCAATTCAATCATAACAGACATCTAAATTAAAGTGCTCCCATCATATCTATTTCTGTTGTCCCCAAATGAAGATAAGAACAAACAGAAATTCGTATCTCCACGGAATGAGGGAATCAAAATGTTCGTCGCCGGGAAACAAAACACGTCTCCATCGACGACGATTCCACTGACATTTATGTGAACTTTTCCCCTCATATACGATTATCCTGTACAGAAACCAGAATACAGTCATTCTCCCTTAGCACAACAAACAACATTTAGATAAACATTCGTACAGTATTGGATGACTAAACAGCGAGAGGTCAGGTCATTTCGTGTCCGTGATAAATTGAAAGGAAAATGAAAAAAAAAAAAACAGCACTCCCACGCCCAGAAATCGCAAAGAAGTCTTATCTTCTCTTCAAAGTCAGTATTATTCCGTCGCAAAAATAAAAATTGCACAAGACTATATATAAACTTACTTGTCCGTTCGATGGTAAATTTCAAAACCCGGATTTTCCCATGGATCCACTTCATTAGTCGGATCTGTTCCCAAGTCGTAACGTTGAAAAAGTCTCTCCCTTTCCTCAGCCGCCCGCTCCAACAATCTCTGTTCATCGTTTATCATCGTAACCCTCACCAAAGGATTTTCTCAATCAATGGTTTTTCACAAACTTGTCAGTAAACATTAAAACATTTCAAAAAAAAAAACACAACTTAATAAGAAAACAAAAAAAAGTGTGTACACGAAGCAAATAAATAAAACTGGGGAGTTTCACTGACAGCGGCAGAATATCTACCAACTTTCTCGCTTAAAATATACCACCACTTAAAGAGATGCTGAAAATAAATGCGTTTACGGAATTTTTCTTTTCAAAATTTTCTCATGATCAAGACTTCTTGGTGAACTTTTCTGTGTTTCATTAATTGTTCGAATTGTACGCGTATTTCTCTCTCTGGGATGTTTTGATATCACTTTCCCTTCAGAGATCTTGAGGACAATCTTTGTACATTTTTTTTTTTGCTTTTTGCTTTCTCTGACTTTAATTATATTCAAATAGGATTAATGGTTGATGGAATGTTATGTTTCTTCGTTTTTTTTATTGTCATTCACACCTTCACGTTTTATGGGTTACATTTCAAATCGATATTATTTGAATTTTACTTCTCAGTTTGGATTTTGGAGAAATAATTTTATAAAATTTTCTCATTATGCGAAAATCAACAAAACAAAGAAAATGAATGTACTTAATTTTTTTTTAGATAATGATTTTTGACGTTTATCATGTTCTCCTCATGTAAAAATTCTTGACGATGAGTGCGTTCAGAGGCTTATGCACGCGGTATTGCCGCTTACATACGGGTGGGTTCAGTGAGAAAACAAAAGAGATTGCCTATTATGACGTTGCCAGCAATAATCTCTTATTATTCTTTTTATTTTAATATCATTTATTTCGAGTTTATACTAGACAAAAAGGAATGAAAAGCGTTTCGCTTTTATATCATTAGCCTTTGGAAAGTCAATCATTCTCAATATTAATTTTAACAGTAGTAGAATAATTACAAAAAAAAGAAACGAAAACTAAAAGGGAACAGGAGTATGAGTTGTCAGTAAAAGAGCGGACTGCCGGCTAAGTAGGGTCAAAGCAGTGAGAGAGCAGTAGCCATATCGGTCGGTTGTATATAAATAAAAACGATGTATTAAACAAATAGTGAAGCGTGTTTCATTTAAAAAGAAAGATATATACACCAAGGAAAACAAACGAGTAAGGACTACAATGATTAGTTTCTAATTATATTCTTAATAATAACAATATGGATAGCGCTACAGCCCGTAGAGGGTCAATGCCTAGCTTCTCAGCAACCACTAGTGCCTAGCGTGCTATTTTTCTCTCACGAGGGGAAGGAACCTACAGTTTTATGCCGACTCAGAACAGCCAAGTTTGAGATAATTCTTATAGACAGTTATTACTCTTTGAGCACTGCTAGTGACTCGAAAGTGGTGCTGTCGTCAAAATTGATTTTGGTCGTATCGGGAATCGAACCCAGGCAGCGAGATTCAGTTGCATATGGCGTCGACGAACATACCCACAACGCCACATCCACCACATCGAAGACTTTAATGCCAAGCTAAAAATACGGGCCTTTTACAAAAAAAAGCCCAAAATTGCTTTAACCCGATTCTCGCAGTGAACAGCTAATGTATTTAAGCAGGTCTTCCAACAGCTGCCTAGCGACACCAATTTTCCATCGAAGAGGGACTTCGAATGCGAGCTTCATGGTTCGAGAAGGAGAGGAAGACCGAACTTTCGGTAGAAATACCATGGTATCGTGGATCAAGACAGATTGGTCCAGGCACCGACCTTCCACAGGTCCCGGAGTGGTAAGTAAATCAGTTGGGACTTTTTGGTCAACAATTGTGGTAGATCAAATTTGAACACAAAAGATAGTAGGGACTAAGGATCGGTTTTATTTCGTTTATGAGAGCGTTAACGTGATATGTGAAATTTCTTAGCAATTGAATTTTTATAACAGATCTACCATGCTTTTTTTTCATATCGACCATTCTTTTTCACTTTTTAAGTTTTTAGTTCTCGACGAGAACAGTTTTTTTGTTTCTTATGTTCTCGATGAAAACCTCTTGTTATTAGTTCTCATACTCAAGTAAGAGAGCAAAGAGTCATCCAACTTCTACATCCCTTGCCCCTTGATTTCATCTGACAGAGTTTTTTATACGATGTGACTTGATTTAATCGATTGTCATTTGAATGAATTCAGTATTCGGGAACTGATTTTGTTCATTACATTTGTAGCCTATTCGAAATGGTGACGAATGTCAAAGGTTATTGGCTTCTTGAATACCTAAACCGTCTACTGCTTAATAGACTCAATAGACCCACAAAGACGACTGGAAGACGCAGTTGGTTAACCTTGATCAGTGGGGTCCCAGTTCTAATACAAGTGAAAGCAAAGCTAATACGCTTTCATCTGGTTTTCAGATCTGGGATCAAATTAACGGCACTATCACTGGAGTGATCGATCAGTGGTAGTTGTCTCACTTTGGGTATAACAATGGACCAATGTAAGTATGCTTGTGAATATATTTTCCCCCGCCTAATAGAGCCACAGACCAGTGAACGTTTTGAATATATTCCAAATGTGTGGTTGACTCTGAATCATTTGTTTTTTACTTGGTGAGTGAGTTATTCTCACGCACAACTCCCAACTGGGTCCCTGTTCTTTAACACTATGGCAAGGAGTGCGGGTGTATCGGTAACCTCGCTGAGACTGTGAGCGCCGCCGTTAGCTTTAAGGCTATAGGGCTAACCCGCGACCATCTCTATACCAAGATCTGAGCATCGAATATGTTGGAGTAGCTCCAGAAGGAGAGCGCATCAGGTAGGTCTGACTGGAGCTTCGAATGCCGCTGTTGGGAGAATAGTCCTCGAGCTCCTCCGCTGCAATTCATAAAAAGGGATGAGCCCTGGTACAGATGCACTCTTCCTCTTCTCTCGTCTGCGGTCGCCAACGACGTCCCATGATTTTGGTAGCCTATCTTTAGCCGAAGGTGGTCGGCTTCCAAATTTCACCACGTGGCGGTGAGTGTAGGAGAAGAAATGAAACCCCTTTGACCTCACCAACTACAGAGGGGCAAGTCTCCTTAACCTACAAGAAAATTTTCTGCCGTTTAGTGTGGCCGCCTGAAGTCTTTTATAAACAGTAACATTGGTTCCGTCAGGGCAGGGAAGTTCATCACCTACCAGACCTTCACGGCAGATTTTGGAAACCAAGAAAGAACTTCAAATCGACGTGCATGGAGACGGTCTACACACCGCCATGTCTACTTTTGACATTCCTGCCAAAATCATCTGACTGAGCAGGATGACGATAGAGAACTCTCACTGCTTCATCAAGGCCGGTAACAAACTCCCCGACACCTTTAATATCAAAAAAGGATTTAGACAATCCTGGAGAAGATTGTGCAAGACCCACACGCCACCACTAGGTGTACGATCTTCCGACGTCCGTCCAACTGTCTGCCAAAACATTCCTGCCAAAATCATCTGACTGAGCAGGATGACGATAGAGAACTCTCACTGCTTCATCAAGGCCGGTAACAAACTCCCCGACACCTTTAATATCAAAAAAGGATTTAGACAATCCTGGAGAAGATTGTGCAAGACCCACACGCCAACACTAGGTGTACGATCTTCCGACGTCCGTCCAGCTGTTAGAATACGCGGATGACATTGACGTGATTGGCAGAACACAACGAGCCGTCAATGAGTCGTTTGCTGGTGATGATACAGAATCGACTAAAATAAGTCGAGGGCAGAATGAAGTATATGTTGTCTTGAGGAAAGAACATATTACAACATTGACGCTAGCACGAACAACATCACTACTGAGATCAAATGCAGAGTAACTTTTGCCAGCCGCTGTTTTTTTGGGCTTAAGGCCCAATTGAGTAGTAGAACCATCTTTCGAAGAACCAAGCCGACTCTATATAAATTCTCTGACCGGCAACGAGGCATGGACAGTCTCAAATGGATGATGAAGAAGTCCTTGGTCTCTTCCAGAGAAAAGTTCTGCGTGCTATCTTTGGTCCTGTTTGCGTTGACGGAGGAGAAGATTCGACCACGAACTGTACAGCGACATGAGCGCATCCGCATCTACAGATCCAACGCCTAAGATAGCTGGGCTACGTAGAGCGTATAGACTATTTAGCTCTTGCTTGAAGAGTCTTCCACTTTGAATCCGTGAGACAACGTAACAGAGGAAGTTCGCCTTCAATGTGAAGCAACCAGTTAGAGAAGGACCTGAACCAACTTGGCGTGTGTCACTGAGACTACTAACCAAAGATCGTGCTAGTTGAAGAGGCTTGTTGTTTAAGTCCATCCCGGACTGTAGCGATGAAGAAGAAGACGAAATCAATTTGAATTCCTTTACCAACTCGGTATAGCTCAATTTCATTCCAGCAATATATCTGACCCCCGATAATGTGACTTCAAGACCAAATGAGTGAATTTTCAGTATCAACACCTCATAGGTTAAGTTAGGTAGAGTGGCTGCTAGTGAATTCACCAGCACACTTAGACAATGGTGGTCCATTGTCAGACTGCTACCACTGATTGACCACTCCAGTGACAATGCCGTTAATTTCATCCCAACGGCAAATGGTGACTGGGCCAGATTTGAAAACCAGATAAAAGCGTATTAACTTCGCTTTCACTGGAATTCAAACAGGGGATCCCGCTAAAAAGGGCCTCAACCAACTGCGCCATCTAGTCGTTTACCAGCACCTCTTACTTACTTAATACCTAGATCCCTATAACTTTAGTAACAAACGAAAAATCTCAGGCAAAACTTTGATTCAAATTATATTCTTTTAAAAAACTCCAAGTCATAAATCAATCTCATGGTCCACCCAGGGATGAAACCGCAAGTGAATTTCAGCAACACCTTCTGCAACCAGTTGTTGCTGGAAGCTCAGGCTCACTTGTCAAAAAGCTTTCCCTTATTCTGTTGCATAACCATTCTTCAGCAACTTAAATCAGTCAGTCTCTCGCTCATCGGAAAATCAATACTCTTCCATTAAACAATGGGAAATAACATACTCTGAAGGTATTTTATTTTCTTACACATTAGTTGCTTCCAAGTTCCAAAACTATTTATGAATTTCTTCTCTGTAAATATATCGAAATAATTATCTATATTCATGTTAAAAAACGTGTGTGCAAAATAGCACAACAATTTCTGTGTGTACAGTGTTAACAGTGGTAATGAATAAAAGTGAATCCTGAAATTTTTGAAAAAAAAAGAAAGAAACAAAAACGAAAAAGCAAACAAGTACCCCGTACGACATCGAAGTAATATAGAATGTCAAAGGTATGTGTATCTATACAGATTTCGCAAGTAATAACAATAATAGAAACAAATAAGAGCTTTTCTTTTTTTTTTCTCGCTTGTAAAAATAAGTACAAGCAAGCATGTTTAGCAATAATAATAATCCCAATCCAAGGAGCAATTAGTTTCCTTTGTGTCGAACAATGGAAATGCTCTTGCCTTTTGTGTTCCGATACAAAACGAAAAAATGCATCAAGTGAAATAGGTTTTGTATGCTGTAAGGACAAAGCCAATTAATTACAGAAACAAAAAATCTATGCCATGACGATGGTTATCGAGATTTTTGAAATTTCCTCCCTATCCCCGTAGATGTGTAGGATAAGGATTATGAACTAGCTACGATGTACACACATACACGCTTTTTTAGCCATTTGGTCCAGGTGTCTCGAGTGTCAACTCGAACCGAAACTAAGTCACCTGAAAGAACGTTTTTTTCGGTTTTTTTTTTTCATTCCCTACATGTGCACGTCTGCGACGACGACGGGGTGGTAGCGCGGGGCGGTGCGGCGCGGCTTTGGTGAGAGTGTCTTCATTTGTTCGAACACGTTTTCCGTGACGCTTATTGGATGAGACAAGACGTGTCTGATTTGATTAAGGCGCAAAATTTGTCATAATGCAGATGTCATAGATGATTTGTTTTTGTTGTTTTTTTTTTCGGATTACAGCAGAGATCCAATAAAATGAAGCTAATTTATACGAGTTGTGCAATAAAGACGTACTAAATAAATATATGGGCGCCAACTTCGTCAAACCGCTCCGTTGTGCCGTAACAACAGTCGTTTCCAAAAGAGGACATGCATAAAATTAATTTTAGTTGTCGCTGGAGAGATAGCTCATTTTCTCATGCCGTCAAGCCGAAAAGATCAATAGGAGGGTGCTCACTCAGAAGTCCATTATTAAGAAGATATATTATGTTAAATTGCGCATAAGGCACACATTCATAACACACACACACACACACTCTCTGCCCATAGTCTATTGTTTGTCGTTTTAGGGCTGGTCAGGAAATACGTTCGTTTGCGGGAAGTTCCCTTTTGTTTTCATTCGCAGTCTGTTGTCTGGGCTTTTCTTCTATTTTTTTCTGCCTGTGCTGTTCGTAACATATCACATAACTTTCAGTTGCATGTGATGCTAAGTTTTCGTGACAACACACATTGTTTTGTTGTGATTTGTGCCATTCACAATGCAAGAAGAAACTTCACCAGTTAAAAGTTTGAATTGAATGCTGCCTTACAGATACGTCTGTCTGCACATTCAGTCTCAGTCGTCATTCTGCTTGTTCCTGTCGTCTAACCACTAAACTATGAGACATTTGCTCTGGGGTTTCTCTAAGCTCTAGATGATGAACATTTTTGCTTATTGAAACTGTTTGCATTGCATCGCCTTTTCAACTGCATTTCGTGAATCATCATGGGTTTCCAACAACTGTTTCCTTGAAGAACATCCTGAGCAGGTTTATTATGCACACATCCTACTTTCCATGGATGACATAAACTCAAGGCTGAAAAACAACAGTTTGTCGACACTCGTAACTCCCGAGAACATGAACAGACGCTAGATGAATCATCCGAAGATTTCGCAAGTCGACAAGCAAGGAGCTGAAATTATGGATGTTGACGCATGATGTCATAATAAGCGATTTATTGCAGTATTTGTTTCAAGTCGATTTTTAAGAACATCTGGAGGTAACTACAGCTGGTGTGATTAAAAGGGATACACATTGTTAGCTTTCGGATTTCCATCGACTTGGGATGAATCAGTTATTATAACTATAATTCGATTTTGAATTATTTCGAATTTATTTCCATTGAGAGCTATAGGTGCCGACAACTTTGTCACCGGAAACTCGCATGAGAGACTGAATCGTTTGCGAAAACTGGTGTAAAAGCGGACTTGTTGAAATACAAGAGGTGACTACGTACTTTTAAGTAATTCTCAAGTTCTCATCTTGATGTGGTTGAAGATTCTTACTTACTTATTAGGGCAACGACCTTAAAAGGACAGCATTTTACCTCTACTAACCTCGACTAAACATCCCCTAGACGCTTCTCAGAGAAAAACATTGAATCCGTAGGCGTCGGGCTAGACTCTTGTCTCCGAACTGCAGTTGATGGTCGAATCTTCTTCCCCAACATCAATCAACGCAAACAGGACCAAAGATTCTCGAACGAACAATGACTTCTTCATCAGGCTTCCGCGCAATTCAGTAGGACTGGGATGATCAAGGTCTTATATAGTGCTAGCTTGGTCCTTCGAGAGAGGGCTTTTTTTGCAACCTGCTTATTTCGAACAGCGGTTGGCAAGACTTCCTCTGAGCTGTCGGTAAGGTTAAGTTAGGTTGTGGTGGCTGACTGCCGCGCACACGGACAACAGACACACTTAGACCAAGCATAGGCCCATTGTGTAACCACGTGGATCTTAGGCTACCTATCCCGCAAACCAATTTGTGCTTTTGATAAAGCGAAGAAGTGGGCTGATTCTGATGCTGCTGAGTTCAGCCAGATTAACAAGGAAATGGGCCCCCAGATGTCTGAACCTACGGGATGAGAAAGGACTGCAACTACATAGCAAGTGTTCGATGGTTTCTTCCTCATCCTCGTCCATGCAGCTTCTACAGAAATCATTATAGGGAAGGCTTAGTCTAGAACCGTGGGTTCCGATGGCATAATGCCCTGTAAAACGCAAATACGGGGACGGAATTGTAATGCTAATTTCTTCACTTCATAAGAGTAGAACTTTTCACAAATGATTTCTGCAGTAGTTGCCTAGATGATGAGGAGGATGAAAGTGTACAACACCCTCTGTACCTGACCCTCGCCACGATCAGGAAAACTATAAAGGCTCCTACTTCTATTATAATCTGAGTGACCTTAGTGAAACACCGGCCAAATAAATACTAGAATTCACTGACAATACTGACAGGCTGTCATAGCAACCACGCCGACTCAATCCTTTTTTTGTTAAGCCACGTGGCAGTACAAAGGGTCTACTCACTTAATACCTACCTATCTACCTACTTATCAGGACTACGACCATTGGAAGATCTGAGCCTTAGCAATCACTGCCTTCTTACTTGGTCTTTATGCCGGAGAGTCTTCTTCTCCTTCTCAATGCAGGAGGCTCGAATTCGAAGACCATATTAGCTGGAACATTGGGGTCCATGCACTCTATGCGGCCAAGCCAGGACATCCAAATTTTGGTTTGCAGACGAAATCATATATCTGACGTATCGAATCGATAGCATCAGGAATAAACTCCGCGGTGTTGCTCATCGTCCAGCTTTTGGCTCCATAAAGAAAGACTGGCAAGATATGAGTATAGTAGAGCATGATTTTGGAGACAAGAGTTCTATGTCCATTTATTTCAAAAAACACAAATATGTAGATCCACTAAGATGTCGTGGAGTTCACGTTTGCCCCAATGTAGTAAAACTCCGTTACTATCTGTAGATCGTGAAATGTTATCCCAGGTGGTATGTGGTGTTAAGTTTCTTGGCAAACAGTTAGCCACGGCCTACGACCACAAGACCGTCAGTGCACCCAATTACCTACCTATCCACATTGGACCTTTGGTACTCCTGGGTTATCTGGGAAAATCGATATTTTTTTTAATTGAATGCTTGGAAGATTTTGGACTCTTTGGAGAGTGGCATCTAAATTAAATTAAATCTAGGTCCCATAATGCCTACTCGATTTTCAGACTTCGACCCGTCTGAGTACCATCATTGGACGTTCAATGATGGTTTTCATTTCTGCCGGTACAAATGACATCTTTCATTCCACCCTTTGGATGTCATTTTAGATAAAAGCTGAAGAATTTCCCAAAATCATACTTCTTAAGAAACTCTACTCCGTCATCATGTATAATGTGGACTAAGCATATGCGTTCTATTGCTCTCTCACGAGTGGATGGCGCTTTCAGTATTATGTTAATAATAGAATTAATTCAAGTGAAACCATCTTGATCGTCAGAAGTTGTACAAGAACCATCAAACAGTTTTCAGTTCTACATTTCGCCAGAAAGACCAAACCGGCAAGAGAATAACAAGGTTACTGGTAAAATGAGTTTGGCTAACGACCGCTCATAACGGTTGCTGCTTAATACGAGGCCATTGACACTAGATTCCGGCATGAGATGAATTTGTCATGAGCTTCAATGAATTAGTTATTAACGTTATTTTATTCATGCGAAACATGTTTTAAGTCTTAACGTTTTTTTTAGATTTCAGAGCTAGTACACCAAAGAGCAGACAGGCAATCAGCGAGATGCGATCACACACTTCGTGTCATCTGCCGAATTGGCCAAAGTGTCAGTTTGGCCGTGGAACGATTTGCGACCGTTGGCGAGTCGATAGCTGAGAATAACGCTGAAATAAGAACGGACATGCATGAGGCTTGCAACGAAGCCCGATCAGCAGGTAAATTAAAATTATTCATGTATCTTCTTTTTTTTATGGTTTCCGCCAATGGATGGGGAATCTTCGAAGAATACGAGCAATCCCTTTTACCAGCATGCTAGCATACTAAGCCACGCCTTTGCACACTTTACCCACTCTCCCCGCGGAACAGCCGTAAGGTATTATTTCGCGTGGCTGGTTAGCTTATCATGCCATGTGTGCCATATTTGCAATTCGGTTTTTCTTTCTCTTTAGAGCCTCCTTAGCTCGTTCTGCACGCTCGTTATAAACCTCGAGCAGATCTTCAGCCATGTGTCAACTCACTCATATGGGTGACTAGAAGACTTGTTCGAAGGCAAAGCGTCTGAAATGGAATATTGCGGCACTGCTACTTCCCCTTCGACCGCGCATTCTGGACAGGAGGGTGAACTGTCGTGACCGAATCTGTGACCGGTAGCCTCCGTGGCCCGACAAGAACTACGTAAGATGGTAATTGTGGTGCCCGTGAGCCCTCGATGTCCACGCTTCTATCGCGGGTATCAATTTATGGGTCCCTCTGCCTTTGGTTGTGTTGTCCCATCGGGCTTGCAACAGTGCCATTTCCCCATTCTTCAGACATCTTGAGCTGGTCTCCTCTATCTTTAGGTAGATCCTTTGCATTTCAATGGTGAGAATGTCGATAGGGACCTTGACGCAGGCTGCTTCGTCCGGATTTGTTTGGAAACCGCTTGTTGGTCTTATTGCACAGAGCATGTATGTATGTTGTCGAAAGCTTCCTTGCAGTCGCCTTGGTCGCCTGAGCTCCCGCCAATAAAGGTGCAGTGTAAAGAAGTATTGAGCTTACCACTCTGGAAAGCAGGATCCTTCTCGCGTATCCAGGTTCTCCAATGTTCGGCCGCATTCCGGAAAGTGCTGTCAGCATCCTTGATACTTTTTGCTGCAGTGCTCGACGTGATTTTTGAAGTTCAGCCGGTCGATCACTGCCTCCATGTATTTTCGAGCCTCTTTATATTGAATTATTTAGGAGTCAACCCGGAAGTTCGCTTATTCCACAGTCTTTCGACTAGTTATTAAGACAGCCTCGGTCTTTTGGTCAGCTGGTTCTAAGTCAGCGGATTCCATCCAATCCTTGATCCCGGCGATCGCTCCGTTTATGGCGGCTTCCACATCGTGTGTGCTTAGCCACGGTTACTATTGCAATATTGTCGGCAAAGGCGATGACCTTGACTCCTTGTGGTAGCGTCAATCGCAGCATTCCGTCGTACAGGAGAGGTCCAAAAACTGATCCTTGGGGGACGCCCGCTGAAACTTCATAGCACTTCGGGCCATCGTCAGTCTGGTACCTGAGCTTCCGGTTAGTGAAATAACTGGCGATTATCCTCTTCAGGTATTGTTGCGTACCCATTCTGATCAGAGCTCTCACAATTCATAAAAGAGAGATGAGCCCTGGTACAGACTCACTCTGCCCCCTCTCTCGTCGGCAGCCGCTAACGACGTCCCACGGGGGTTGGTTACCCCGTCTTTGATCGGCTCCCAGATTTCAACACGTGGAGCTGAGAGTAGGAGTTCGTTGATAGAGGCAACGCTTTGAAATCCATCTCCATCTTTTTCTCTGTATCGCTTCAGCTGGCGTAACTGCTACCACTTTAATGCGTCGATGGGAGGACGCGATTTTCTGAAGCCGCACTGGTGATTGGATAATGCCCCTCTACCCTCAGCCACGGAGGCGATTGGACAGTCGAATATGATGCCTTTCAGGATCTTTCCTGAAGTGTCTAGCAGGCATATCGGCCGGTACGGCAAAGGTTCTCCAGGTGGTGTGTTGCTTTTTGGTAGTAACACCGGATGTTGCAATTTCCATGAAATCAGGAAGACCGCAACTAGAGGCACTTTTTAATAACTGTGTTCCCGTCTTGACGGCTGCTTTGAGCGCTTTGTTTGGGATGTCGTTGGATCCAAGAGTTTCTGGTGTAACTGGCGGGGCTGGTTCCGCACATTCATATCCTTCTTCTTTTTTGCGTGGGTAGGTGGAAAACTTGCATAAGCACCAATGGACCGACGTTCGTTGGTACTGTCACTTTCTTACTGACTAACTCCACCCCCCCCCCCCCAGTTTATTCCCTCGCGGAACTGCTTGAGCTTTAGCGAATTCGCGTTCAGCTGCGGTTCTAAAGTCCTTAGATTGCACATTATCCGTATTGCTCGTTCACAGCAGCCCAAAGATTCAACACTTATCCGACAATGTCTTCTGGTGTTGGCAGTTCACCAAATGCTTCACGTAATACAGCCCTTTTGTTTGCATCCCGAGCGCGTTCGAAGAAAACGTTGTCCACGCTCTCTCCCTCGTTTAAGCAGCGAGGACAACCCGGACTCAAATCATGATTCCGCTTGAATAGATATTCCCGGAAACCACCGTGACCACCGTGACCACCGTGACCAAGAATTGTGTAAAAGCCCCCATACACACGATACTTGTGTAAACACTTGTGTCGGCGTGCAAAAATGTGTCCTGTGTATGGCCGTGCACTAATTTCTCAGGGTGCCACACGGTGTGACAAAAATGAAAAGATATGCAATTTGTATGTCGGTGTTCCTTAAAGTGTGCTGTGTGTGGGCTTGTTCGCACACTTTCATACTAAATATCAGTCGCAATCCGCTCATTGATGGGTGACGAGCTCTGATATTTCGACAATAGTGACTTTTGAATTATTCTTGATATCTGAACGATTTTGTGATTCTGGGTAATAAGTTTGTGACTAGTTCACGAAATATGCATGCAGGAGACATAAACAGAAAATAATTTATATGCATTTCTAAAAAAAAAATGTCTAAAACCCCAACTGTGCAGAGCGTCGTCAAAGTCCAATGAATCGAATCCGAGTGACGTATGTGGCGAGCGACACTTGTGTGCAGACATGTGTTGTGTGTATTGACCACTTAAGATAATAATTCAGTTCGCCGTGTTTTCGATGTACTCAATTTTCAACCCGTGGGATTGGTCAGTACGTCCATCTTCCTTTTTTGGGACTCGTTACTACTCTTAACTGTGGCTTCATTCGAATTTCTTCGCTTGAATTGTGCTTGGCCCGATTTGCACGCGGTCGGTTCCAAACGCACTGCTAACGCGAAGTGCACATAATCTATACAGAGACCTTATTTGCTTCATTTGCTTTTTATTCGCGACGTCACACCATATTTGAGTCCCGTACAGATGTCTGGTAGAGCTGTATCAATCGTGATTGATTCGTTCGTTTTGACCCGTTCACTCAAAAGTATTGGTGATTGCAATCACACACCTAAAACCAATCAATCATATAGGCAATACTCTTAGAGATTCGTTCGGAGTTATTTGAATGACCGAAACGATGTGAGCAAACGAAACCATTCCATATTTTTGTTCCGTTCGTTATATTCGTTTCGGTCGATCATTTCATTCGATCGCTCTTATGCACATATCGTTCTTATTTTATTGTTCCGAGGAAAATCGTCCCTTCCTTCGTTCGATGTATACTATGTAAGGAACCTAATGTATTTTAAATGTTATAAAATTAGTCGTTCCTTGATCCACATTCAATTATTCATCCACTTACACATTCGTTTAGTTCGTCGTTCACCTAACGCTTCATGTTGTTAAAAGAATCTATTGTGTGTGCATGTATCTTAAAAGCTAATCGAACCATTTCACCAATGTTTAGAATACAGAAAGTACAGCCAATAAGTTAAGTTAAAGTTACAGTTAAGACAGTTGTAATAAAGCGCTTGAAGAGAAAACATCGTTTTTTTTTTAATTTTTGATTGCTGTTCCAGATAACCCTTACAACTAGTATTAGTATACTTGTTTCGCAATTCCATTCTCTCCCTATTCGGATCGACCGATTCTTAACCAATACGTTCGTTGGATTTAAACGATGGACTCCGTTACACCGTGTGGCACACTACTGTCTGGAAGGTACAACTCTCGCAAGCATTAATCTCTTGCTTGATATTAAACATGAGTCTCGAAAGAACGCCTATCGTTCTCGACAATTTCTCGCAAGCGTAAGTGATCTGGTGCCATCATCACTCTCAGGTATTTTATAAATGGCCTGGAAAAAATGTTATGCTCTCCAACTTTGGTTGTTATCGTCTCTAGCATATTTCTACTTGTAATGAGCACGCAATCCGTGTTAACATCGGCAAGGTCTTAGCTCATATCGCGTAGTCAGTCTTAGAACAACTCGATTTCTTCAAGCCGTTTTGCCACGACAACAACTGCAAGATCGTCTGCGAAGCCTATAATGGAAACTTCCCTGAGGAGTCTTATAGAATGGCGTCATACATCACGTTCTACAGTTAAGGACCTAACACTGATCCGTGGGGTAAGGCCCTGTAATTTTTTACAATTTTGTTGTCCCGTCGTCGGAGCATCTTATCGGTAAAGTCGTATTATGTACTTCGGTTGATTAAGAGTAATTTTGTTCACCAAAAGTTATACACAACATTGGGATTTTCTCTTCAACTCCTGGATGTGCTTTCATTCACTCAAATTTTATGGTTTAAACTTTCAAATTACAACCCATGAGTTTATCACCTCCTCCTTTTCTTAACACATGGAAATAAGAGAAGTTAAGGGATGAAATCGGGGATTTTTTTTGTTTTTTCAATCTACCGAGTTTAACTCTTACAGATTTCGGAACCATATGATAATATTCTTATAATCTAAGTACATGATAGAAACATTTTGATAATGGATTTTACTCTCTCTCTCTCTGTCGGTTTTCTTCCATTGCCGTAGTTCGATTGAGTGTGTCATTTATTGTTTTCGTTTCTCAAAGCGGACACAAATAATGGTGCTCAAACCTAGAACAGGATTTATTGCTGTGAAACGAGAGAAGATACTACGGCCCTTACGATTTGATTTGAAATAATGAAGTATTTGATCGATTCATTTGTTAACAGACCCCGTGAATTAGGGCAATAATATACTGACCAATCGCCAATATCATTCGCTCGGATCAATTCAATAGGTGTAAGCATTATTAATGTGCATAGTTCCTTTTGCTGTTCTCCACAAGATGTAGGTAGCAACTGAAAACTAGAGATAATGGAGAGTAGAGATCAGTGATAGGACTAGTACCACTTAAGTGGTATTTTCACATTTTCCAATGTTGAAAAACCTACCAACCTTAACTCTAAATCTACCACATTTTACCCATTGCTCATCATATCCCTAGCATTGTTCTGATTATGTATTTAAATTCGATAAAAATTTGGTCTGTTAGACACTAAAATAAAAATTTTAAAATACCGAGATCCAAAAAGGTTATAGCTTGAACAATGCCACCAGTTATGGGACTTTTTAAAGATTTTTTAATTTATAAATGTGCCTTAATGGGATTTATTTCGAATTATTAAAGATGGTAAGGAAAACTATCCCAAAAAACCTTGCAATGTGTTGCATCAAACATGTTGCAAATTTGTTGTTTACGGTACCTTGTTCTGAGCAAAAATGATACCATGTAAGCATGAATGGATAGAGAAAATTGTTCAGTAAACGAGATCGACCTACAAAATGGTGCCGACAAAATAATAAGACCGAGTTACATGTTTTTTAATTTTTGGTTTGTGTCGGATTATTTTTTATTTTATTTTTAAAGTCATTTTTAATGCCCTACAGCCATCAAAATATCAAATGCCATAAGGTCCACCACGAAAAACATTGCTAAAGGATGATGAAGGTCTGCCCTTGAAAATCCCTTTCAGCTCAGCTACAGAGATTATGGTTGAATTAAACTTACTAGTCTTAGTCCCTAATAATACAAAGAAGACTTGAAGATCAAAATTTCTTCGGGGGATGTATGTAGTAAGTAGGAAGATGTAGTCCAGGGTAACGCCCGCCATAACCAAAAGCACATGATAATAATAATATAATAATAAATAGTAACAAAATTTAAAAACTATTAATTAGTCCGGAGACAAAAGTGAATTTGGATTGATCTGATCGTCAAAGGTAGATATTGCATCAAAAAAATGCAGCATACAGACTTCAGCGTTTTGGAACGGTATCTACTAAAGATTTCTGTGGTCCTATTGTTTTGTCCGTACATATTCATTCATATTCATATATCATATATCATCATCAAATAAATAAGTGAATTAATATGGAAACCTTTTTTGTCTTTGCTACCACTTTTTTCTACCTTTTCTTACCTTTTTCTTGCTTATCTACTAAAATTATTCATTTCCCAAGTCCCATCACTGGTTCGCTTGCAAATCCCCTTCTCATAGCGCACACGAATAGCAGTCACTGTTAATTCAAAGTAGAAAATGACATCGTGTGTGTGAATTGTTAAAAATATCCCAGGGGAAATTTAAAAACTGAATGTTGGGCAACTTCTTGATTTTAAATTTTAGACTGCGAGTTGAAATAGTGAACAAAATCAATTTTCAACTCTCCGGTTAAGTAACGAGTTGAGTCAAGCCTGGAGTTTGATCAACTCACAGTTTTCCGAGAAATTGAGCAATTGTGAACAAAACGACCCTAAATCTTTCGAGTCATTCTAAAATACTTGACCAGTTCGCCGATAAATTCATTTGTGTAACCACGGCATTCATATCTTTACATTTGTACGAATGTATGTAGGTGTGAGTGTGCATGGAGAAAAGTTTTCAAAAACATGCCGGTCACAGTGTGCATTCAGATGGTAATCGTCTTCCGGCCCAATTTTATGCGAACTACATCAAAACTTAATTTTGACATGAGCCGAATAACAAGCAAATCAATTTGGGTCAAGCATGGGCATGATATACAAGAGAACTTTGAAAGTGTGTCTATTCTTGCGAAAGAAACTTGAAAACTCACTTAAATGTTAAGTGTTTCAGATTTGTATCTTGTTTAGTTCTTATACTTAAATGTTTCTTGAATACGATTATTCGACAAACAATCGTTAGCGGTGGCTTCTGTCTGTGGTTCCACTTCAATGGTTTCACAAATCTCCCACAGTTTCCGGTTTTATTTCCGAATCGGTTTCCTCTGAGCGTGTGTGCCCAAGAAAGCAGAATTTTTGGTGTGTGTTGCCATCATCGTCTGTCTGTGTTCACGATTTGTTAACAATAACGACTTGATGCATGACTTCGACAACACTCTCGGAAACTAGGTTAACTTAACCTCACTTCACGTACGAGTGTCATAACGATGTAGGATATTTTTGATGAAATAAAAGTAATGAAATTATAACTAGAAAAGGAAAGGACCGGCGTCAGTGAGTGGAGTTAAGCAGTTTGCCATGCCTGGCAGCTGCTTTGTGTAGTTAGTCAAGAAAGTAAACTGGAAAGTGAAATGATGCTTGTAGCTTAAGTTGAGATACTCCTTGTCGAATTAAATAAACACACATTATTTGAGGACAGTCATACGAAGAACTTTCGCAAATAGGGCACTGAACAAGTCTTCGAGTATGCAGATTGACTGAACAGAGCGGAAATTGTTTTAAACTTAATTTCCTCTTGTCTTCCATTTCTCTCCATTACACTCACACAAAAGGCAAGCGTAATGCAATCCTTTTCGAACTTTTTCTAGACCGGGTACATCTAGTACCAGATGTGTGTGTAGACGAGAAGAATTTGTTCAACGTATTCATTGAGGCGTCGTCGTCACTCTCCGCTCTAAATACTTTTGGTCAGTGCGTCATCCGAGGACTTCGTCTTTTCTATTTCTATTTATTTTCTGTGTATGATTTTTATCCTTGCTTTAGGAAGAGTTTTCATACCCTTTCAAGTGCACTCCTCGCTTATAATCGTTATCATTTTCCGCATGACCTGCATGATCCACTAAGGGAATCGCGGGGGACGCTCGAGGGATCTCCAGGAGAATCGATCTTCCGCAATCGACTCTAACATATCAATCGACTATATGTTATGCACAGGCATATCTAGGCGAGTCTTTGGTCAGCTTTCTTGCTAATTGGTCCAACCACCTCGTTCTGGGTCTACCAAGCGGTCGCCTGCCTGATTTAATCGCATTCAAGGCCTGCCTGGGACCTTCGTGCCACGTGCCCAAGCCATCGAAACATAGTCGTTTCCATTCGGAAAATGAACTGCTCAACATTGAGTTCCCCCACCCCCCGTACAGCGCGAAAAAAAACACATCTTGGTGGCTTGTATTTCCTCCAGGATGATGTTGACATGACAGCGCGTCGCCTTGTCACCCATTCTCCAGACAGCCCTATAGCTGCTTAACAGCAGAACGCATCGGTCGTACAACCAGAAGAGTTCGCAAGCAACATAATCTAATGGGCCATACATTCCTTCTTCATTTTCTTCTGGTGGCGCTACAGTCCAGGGTGGAAATGGGCCTCAACGAACAACGCACACCAAGTTGGTTGAGGTCCTTCTCCACCTGGGTGTGCCATCGATTCCGTGAGCGTCCACTATTGCGTTGCCCCACTGGTTCGGAGTCGAAGACTCTTCGGGCTGGAGCAGTGCTGTCCATGCGTTTAACATGGCCTAGCAATCTTAGGCGTTGAGTCCGTAGACGCCTGGCTAGGCTCATGTCGCTCTACAGTTAGTGGTCAACGCAAACAGGACCAAAAGACGACTTGATGGCGCAGTTGCTTAAGTGCCTGCCACTAGTTAGTGGGGTCCCCGGTTCGAGTCCCAGTGAGAGCAAAATAAATATGCTTTTATCTGGTTTTCAGCTCTGCTCCAGTCACTATTTTCCGTTGAGATCAAATTAATGGCACTATCACCGGAGTGGTCAATCAGTGGTAGTAGTCTCACAATGGACCAAGATGGTCTAAGTTTGTTGGTGACTTCCCTAGCAGCCCCATATAACCTATCGACCTAATGAAGAACTTTGGACTAAGGACTTCTTCATTCGCTTTTGAGATTATCCATGCCTCCCCGTCGTAAAGCAGGACTGAGATGATCAAGGTCTTGTATAAAATCAGCTTGGTCCGTCGAGAGATGGCTCTACTACTCAATTCCTTCTTGAGCTCATAAAAACAGCGGTTGGCAAGAGTTACTCTCGGTACTGATGTTGTTCGTTCTATTTACTGCGGAGCCGAGATAGATGAAGTCCTTAACTACCTCGAAGTTATAGCAGCCCATTGTGACACTCTGTCCAAGACCTCGATGTTGTATGTCCTTTCTTGAGCTTCGTTTTGCCCTCATTCACCGCTAGACTAATCACGTCAATGTCATCCGCATGATCGTGCCTCTAGTGTTCGATTTTGGCCATGATGTTAAAGAAGGCACATGACAGCGCGTCACCTCGTCTAAAATATTTTTTGACATATGCGGCCTTGAAATAGACGAATAGGTGATGGGTGTCGGTTTGCATTTCTTGTGTTTCTTCTAGGGTCTGCTGTAGTGTGAAAATCTGGTCGATGGTGGACTTCCCTAGCCTGAAGCCACACTGATTTGGACCTATCAGATTGTTTATAGCCGGCTTCAGGCGTGTACACAAAACGTCAGAGAAGATCTTCACCAGTGCTCTCTTGTCGGAATTCTTACAGTAAATTTACGATCGAAGTGGGTGAAGGGCATAAGGTTACAGTGCCCGAAAGTTCTTAACCTAAAATTATTAAAAACCCTTAGTAGTTACTTATAGTTCTTTATCATTGTGCAGCCAAGCTTATGTCGCATTTGTTCAAATCCACATAAACCGAAAGCTCATATTTTCGAATGACACATTTCTCCAAGAATAGTGAAGTAATAGAAATATCTTATTTCCTGTCAATCGGAAAGGAGACAGGGACTTCATTTATCGAGCACGTACATTATCTCTTCCCACGACGTGTGGCTGTACACCCGCCCAGTCACTACATCACCAGCTGCCTTCAAGATTTCAGCAGTCACTTGCGACTCCGCAACTGCCCGCAACTCGGTGGAGTGGAACTCTCCTCTTCTGTCATCCATCACATCGAATCGGAATCATTCTCAATGATTATCGGTTCGGCACGTATACCCAAAAGACCACCCTCGACGATATGTATACACGATTTTAATGCTCCGCTATTTGCTAACAGTGTTTTTTTTATGTAATTTTCTCCAAATAAAGGCATTTAAATAGCACTTAAATGGTTATGCACTGTCCCAGGATACGTCACGAGTCGGTTGTAAACGTAAATTGAGAGAGCGACAGGGACGGACGAAGTTGCTGGTTTACGATTCGAAATGAACAGAACGTAATGACTTGGGAAGACCATCACAAATCTAGGTAGTTCTTAATTTAACTGTGGAATGCAATTGCCTAATTCACTTGAGCATTGATTATGGGAAGAAATAATGAGGAAGTGAATTACGACAACGTTCTGATGATGATTCCATTAACTTTGCGATGGTATCGTCTGTGTTTTATATCGCTGTATTTTTAGCAGCCTTCGCTGTTTATGGGCATTTTTCCTAAAGCTCAGACAGACTCACACATACCTTGTAAGTGATGCCAAGTCATTATGGGGTATTTTGTTTTCACAGCGACACGCGTTAATTGCTACGAGTGCCAACTGTGTACATATGTAGGTAGGCTGGTACATGTGTGGCTTGCTTGACGACCTTACGGCCGTGGCGCTTTTAGACCGAAGTTTTGGGTCCTTTACGTCCTTTTTCTACCGTGAGTCCTTCATTTGTTTCTAAAACCACCCAGAATCTTAAGAGTCTTTCCTTTAGCTCTACAAGCAAATTATTTCCTAGAAACTGTATCCTTTTCTTTTCTAGGGCTGGGCATTCGCAGAGTTATGGCATAATCCATTGCTTGCGCGTCTCTGATGCTTCTGTCGTTATGGGCCCGGTAAGGTCTTCTATTAGCTTGCACACTAACTTGCGACTTAAATTGATCAATGATGATAATCTCTTCTAGCGGAACTTAAGATTAAATTATATTAGATTGAATTTGTGGAGAGGGTGGGAAAGGATCACCTGATCACTGCGGCCCCGGATGGGCCTATTGATGGTGATTTCCCCCATTTGCAGTTCACGCAAGGCACCTGAGTTCATAATGAAACTTGGTATGTTTTTGAGTGAACTAGCGGCAATTTTGCCCGCTACTTGATAATATCCGCCTGGGTTTCAATGACGTGTACTGACTAGGCAGTTTCAGTGTTCTGCAGTTTCTCTGTCCTCCTTACACATTCTGCAGGTGTCATCTTGTGTTAAGCCCGTGGTTTTGAGGCGTATGTTTATTGTGCAATCTCCAGTGAGAAAAACTGTGGTTATAAGAATCTGACTTCTGGTGAGCATGAGATGTTGGTGGGAACATTTAACCTTGCCTGTTATCTCTCGTATGCGTCCAGAAATTATTGGCCATATCCCTGAGCCAATTATTTATACAGCTCTTAGCGTTGGTGATAGCTGTGCTGCAGAATGTTCGTGGCATCATGAAAGATGATACTTTTCTGGGTAGTAGATCTGCTCTTTCGTTTCCTGTGTGACTGCTGTGACATAGTATCCAAATGAGGTGAACTCTATTTGTGTTGGCGAGTTGATGCAACAGTTGTAGACAGACCAAAACTAGTTTGAAGTGACTTCATAGCTTTTGAGGGCTAGAAGAGCAGCTTTGCTATCAGAGGTCATATAGATGTCTCTGTAAATATCTCTGCTTGAATTACGTTATTGTATCTATCCATGCTGAGGTGCCGCCAACGCACTTACTCATGCTCCCTTATTCAGACCAAGCCATCGAGTTCTAGCTCTCTTCAGAGCTTCTTCCTCCTATTTTTTTTTTTGCTAGAAATTCTTCGAACTTAGATCCGTTCTCAAGATTATCCGCTTTATTATTTCCTTGGTTAACAGTGTGCCCTGGTACCAAGCATAGGGTCTCCATGTTTACCAAGGGTATCTCACTGAGGCTTTGTCTGCATAACCTGACCACTTGCGAAAAGAAGAGATCGATACTATGACCATTATTTCCGCTTGGCTATCAAACTAAATGGCGATCTATTCATCGCTTATTATTGGTGTCTCTCAATGAAAGCCCTAGTGTATCGAGGCACTTTTAATGTCAGGGATTTTTCGAAGTGGTCTCCAGAAGGCCCCTTGAGGGAGAGAGATATCTCCGTCAACCAATGACAAAATGATTTGGAAGATCTTCCTTGGGGCTAGGGTTAGTGCAACGTGTTTGTTGTCTGCTTTCAACGTTGCGGTCAAACCAGCTTCCAAGTATAGATACCAGGGGAAATGCCTTTCTGTGACTTCACTGATTACCAATATGTTCTTGAGGAAGATATTTAATGAATTAGTTGTCGTTCGCTGTTAATTTATTTATTTCTACGGTTGCAAGCAAATCATTCAGTTTATTACTAAAAACAAACATTCGCAATAATTATGAAATACAAAAAAAGCCTCGGTTGGCTTCGCAGTATCCCATTCTGTCACCCCAATTTTCCAAGACCTTCTTAATAGTAACGAACTCTAGCTCACGGAGTGCTTGGATGATATTGGCCTTAAGTGCTTAAGTGTTTCCGTATTGTTGCCATAACATCGGTTGTTCACGATTCCCCACTAAATAAAGGCCGAATGGGTCAAACAGATCCGAGGTGGCCAATTGACATCGCTAATCGATCGATTGTGGCATTGGCTTTGTGGTATGGTGCGCCATCCTGCGTGATAATCGCGTCCAAGTCCATGTCCATTTCAGTAAGAAAAAATCGGTTAACATGGTTGTGTAACGTCCACCAATGTCCGAAAAGTTGTTCCCAGCCTCATTTTCGAAGAAACATTTTGTCCAATTATGCTCTTGGCAGCCATATTTTGATGTATCCGCACAGTAAAATGACGGAGACTTTGAGTGTTGTCCACTAGCATACCAGTCGCACCAATTTGTTGATCAAACTTGCGTACACCAGCCGCGGTGGGTGCTTCATTCCGGTCAAAACTTCTTTTCAAAAAACGCAATGCTTGGACTACACAGCACTCAATTTGGAAATAAGTGCTAACATTTTTCAAGCTTAAAGTGAATCATTTCGTTCCGCAGAGATATCAGTCTGACTTTCAGTCAAAGATTTCGACCGCGAAACAGCTGTCAGTTTGACACTATATAACCTATGATTTTATGATTTAAAAAAACCACTAGATTGCTAATCTTGCACATAAATCAAATTAATAATTAATTTTATTTAAAAAAAAAAAAACCATCACACCAAGGTATGGTAAAGGTAAACTAAAAGACTTATTTGGAGTTTTTCTTAAAAAGCTGCTCTATGGAAGACTGTCGCCCTCTTTTGGAATGTATTATAAGTTCTTGAAGAGAAGAGAACAAAATCGTTCTTCTTTCCGAATTTTTCATCAACCGTTCATGTTTCCGGGATTCTGTTTTATGTACATATTTTATTATATACAAAATATTCGAAAAGCGAAGCCTGTCTGTCAATGATTGTTATTAATCTACAGAGGCTATTATTCTGATCAACTATTAAACATGATGGCATTCTCTAAATCAACATATTTTCCCTTAGCTTTGTTGAAACGTTGACCGCATCACTTCAAAAAGTGATACAAATGAGAAAAAGAATAACGTTGTTGCAAGTCTTCAGTCGTGTAGAGTGAGAATAAAACTATTTCCTTTGTTTTTATTTCTAGCTGGAACAATAGAACGGCTGTGTGAAACCGCTGCAGAAGATCCACTGAGGTACCCTCTGCCAGACGATCCTTTAGGCGATCGGAGCGCTATGATACATGCAACCAGATCCCTACTCGGCTCCGTCACTCGAGTGCTCCTGTTAGCCGACATTGTTCTCGTGAAAAAGCTCTTGCTGACCAAGGACAAAGTTACCCATTCACTCGGCCGACTTCAGTCAGTGGGCAATTTCACGGAGTTTGTGACAGCGTTCTCGATTTTTGGAGCAGAAATGGTCGAACTGGCCCACGTGACTGGAAAACGGCAAAACGATCTGAAAGAAGAGCGTCGCCGGGCACAGATGTCAGCAGCCCGACAAGTTCTTGAGCGCTCAACAACGCTCCTGTTTACCTCGTCCAAAAACTGCTTGCGACACCTGGAGTGTCCAATAGCGAAGGAGAATCGTGACACAGTCTTCTGTCACATGAGGAGCGCAATCGACTTGATACACTTCGTCGTCAAGGACAGTGTGAACGAATGCATGTCATTAAGATACTCACCAAACAGACCCCCCTCCAAGGTGTGGGAAGCCGACACAAACACCGCGCGTTCGGCTGTTATGAGCTTCTTACGTTTACTAGAAATATGCAGACTGCATTATGAAAAGCACCACAAGAGCAAGAGCAAAGTGTTAAATGCCGGCAGCAACGGGAAGCAGGGAGCAAACCAAAGCGTCACCCATGTGAGCCGAGTGGCACAGGGCCAGTTGTGCGACAACATAGATTGCAGCACGGACTATACTATAGATCAGCTCAATCAAGAGCCGTCAATATTTAACTCAAGCTTTAGACAACAGCTGCTCATAGCGCTGGACAAGATAATTGAAAGGACGCAGGATTTCACCGACTCGGCATACACGAGCCATGAAAATCGCGAGCACATTTTGCTTTTGTGCAACCAATGCAAGCTGGAACTCAATCAGTGCGCACGGATAGCCATCAGCATAGAACAGTATCCGGAGAGCATACATTACGACTTAGATACCTCATTAGACAATATCCAAATAGCAGTAAATGACCTATCCGAACAATTGACCCTATCAGTATTGGATCAAGTAACAGACTTTAATAAGAAAATTAAGATTGTTATAGACATTATAAATAGCTTTAAGTCGATAGCTTTAAATCAGGAACTAGACCGCATGCAGGAGCAGGCCGATCGATTTCACGACTATTGTGATTACATTTTGGATGTGTGCAAATTGCTGCAGCACATTGCCCTCACAGAGACGCTACGTATTCAGGCAAAATTCACTGAAATCAATCTTCGCATTTATAGTCCACAAGTGTTGAACGCGGCCAAAATTCTCTCGGCCTATCCCTCTTGTAAGATCTCTCTGGAGAACCTCAATGTATTCATCGAGAACTGGGAGTGCATTGCCAATGATACTATTTTCATATCCCGACAGATAATCGAGATGTGCCATGCGCAGAACAAGTCTGCTCGGCCTGATTACTCAAGTCTTCCATGCCCCGGAGTGCGTTCAACATTCTCCATTTTCTTTTCTATTTTAATAATGTTTATTCGTTAATTTTAGAAACAAGGTACAACTGTTAAGACCCTGAAACCAGTGAAATTGGACGAAAAGGACGAACAAAAGATTGAAACTGACGATAAACTGGCGACAAACGAGGTGAATGCGGAGGAGGAGAAATGGAACAGCGAATTGATTGAGAACAATGACATTGTGAAGAGGGCAAAGAATATGTCGTCGATGGCTTTTTCGATGTATCAGTTCACCAAGGGTAACGGTAACTTAAGGACAACACAAGACTTATTCACACAAGCCGAATACTTTGCCGAGGAAGCAAACCGCTTATATAAAGTTGTGCGACAATTCTCATATCAAGTAAGTATAAATGAAGACTAGTAAATCAATTTTGAAGTTTAAGTATCTCGGGGTGTTTTTCACGAGTGATTAAAGGAGTAAGGCTGAGCTTTATGTAAATTTGGTTAAGCTGTGTCAATTCTAAGGCGACCTGCAATCAACAACCCGAGCTTTGAGTCACAGTGAAGTTATAGTAATAATATATAATAATATGGGTAGCGCGACAGTCAGAGGCGGACCAGTGCCTAGCTTCTCAGCAACAACTCGTGTTGAGCGTGCTATTGTTCTTTCAGGAGTGGAAGGGTCCTACAGTTTAATGCCGACTCCGAACGGCGAAGTTGATAAGCTGTTTCTAAACAGGAATACTCTTTGAGCATTTTTTGTGACTCGAAAGAAGCGGAGCCATGAATTATCAATGGTGGTAAATTCGGGTATCGAACCTGGCACCCTCAACGCCACGGCGACTCACAGTCAAGTTAGCGGTTTTTAACTTTTAACTCAGTAAATGTTCCAACTCTCACCTATGATCGTGAAATATGTAATAACCGAAAGAATAAGATCGCGAATACAAGCCGCCGAGATATTACTTGTTCGTGGTGGTGTGGGTGTCACTCCCCGGGATAGGGTGAGACACACGGCAGTACCCGAGGACCTCAAGCTGATTCTTCGAACGGAAAAGTCCATTTTTCGATAGTAGGCGACCACTTAGCAGACCCAAGACGAGGTGCTGAGTTCACACTCGCCTGATTCCGCTTGGGCTTAGCTTCTGCTGAGATAGAGTCGATGGCGGAGGATCGTGTTGCCTGGATATCCCTCGTGCGTGGTCAGAAGATGATGATGATGAAGTAACACTTGCGGGATTGACGCACTACCCTCTTGCTTTGAAAGTTAGACTAAGTATTTAATTCGCTCAATAATTCTGATTTTCAGTACATGCTCATGAGCACGAGAGAGATTCCGATGTGGCCAGACTTGACACACGGCCTAGGTCTTCTTGTAGCCTCCTGGTGACACGATGTGTATACGTTCGATGCACTTGGTGTCAGGGCAATCTACACCAAACTGAGATCGTTTGCTTTACTTGAAAAAACGCACTAAATCTTATCTGGTGCAACAACTAAAGATAACGCGATGCTCGATAGCTTTGAATCAGGAATTCATTCTTCTTGTGTGTGGCTACAATCCGAGGTGGACCTGGGTAACATAAATTAATCTTGTTCAGCTTGCGTGAACTCTGACTCGCTTCCAATTGTACACACAAACTTGCTTGAGGTCCATCCCCACTTGCGTACGCTACCAGCGATATAAAACAGATTCGTAGTCGAAGACTCTTCGTCTTCGGAAAGTTTGTGATATAAATACAATGATGTATCCAACAGGGATCACTTGACACCTGTATAGCAACGAACTGGCTTTGTTCTATCACTTTTAATCCAAAACCATTAATCCATTGGGCTACCGCTGGGATTGTGTGTGCCTCCCGTTCAGTGTAAGGGGTCACAGTGCGTCACTGCTCTGCTAACCTCCAGTGAAATTTCTGGTTCTTATTACCACTAACAACTGGCACTGTGGGTCTGTGCGCCGACTCAATAATTTCTACGTCCCAAATTTTCCAGTCACTGACAAAGTTGAAAGAGCATTCCTGTCTAGGAAAAGCATCTCAAACTTTTGGTTGGTTGAGTGGTTACTTTAATAGCTAAGCCCTGGCCCTCTATTAGCTGTTGCCCCACCTATATTGTTATTTTAAACTATCGATAATAAACAAAGCTGAATATTCAATATCCAGGGAAGCGGTTCTGAAGCCCCTTTTCCACTCTACAGAGCTGTAGAAAAAGCCATTGGATATAAATGGATACAGGCATGCATCGCTTATTGGATTCTCACCTCGATTGTCAAACCGCCACTTCTATACGGGATATAAGTATGTGGACAGTATTTAACATTATGTATTTAAGTAAAACAGATTGGTTAATTCATTAAATATTGTATTGTGTGTAATAAACACGAGTGTTCAGGTTGGAGGTTAGGCACAAAAAGATAACTAACTCAGTCTTAAAGGGCATTCGTCAAAATCGTATAATCCACTAAGGCGGTAATCCACTAAGTTATCGAAATATATAACACACACTGCAAGTTACTCAATCGGGTGCAAATACTGGCCTGCATGTGCTTCAGCGGATCAGAGAAGCACTCCGTCTGACGCATTTATTCCCTCACTTTCCTCCACTGGAACTATTCGATAAACAAGTACAGGCCAGAGACTCAAACCACTTTGAATGGGGTCCGAATTCACCATCGCTCACTTAGCCAATGCAATTTCCTCCCAAACGACACCGATTGCCGGATTGGATGTCTGACAACCAGACGCTGGCTGGGATTCCTATGAATATACACAGACGGAATCGAACCCATGTAGCGAGGTTAAGTTACGTAGGGGTCGACACACATACCCACAACCCCCTTAAATGCAGGCTGTCTCGTAACGTAAGACATTTCAATGTGCACCTCATGTTGGTGCCGGCACACGGGGTAATTCTAAAGCCGATGAACTTGCTAGGTGTGACCCTGTAACACCTCACCAATCACTCCAGCCTACCATCTGCTGCCTACGATAACTCTGTCTGCTCAGACTAAACGGACCTACGCTCATCACAGCCATAATCGAACACTGTGCAATTGGCATAAACGCCAGTAGGATTGGTGCGCCAAACATTGATTTCTGAGGATGTTGTGGAGATGAAGAGGATGTACAAACCTCCTCTGCTCGCTTAGCGCTCTGGCCAGCCTTAGACACTTACATCTGAGGGCCTACTATTTCAGTAATCTCAGCGAACTAAGAGGCTAAGTAATTGTCAATTCGTGAGATATCACAATGCCTACTTTGGCGTTAGTGTGATTACTTTCTGCAATCAGTCACTGAACGATACTCAGCGCAGTAATTTTGGTCACTCTGTCATGTCTATATTTGTTGACTTAAGTACTTTACTATTATTACGGTTGAGTCCGTAACAAGACCACTAGCCCCCATTTTATTTTTATTAATCGATTTTATGTATTTACATTTATAAAAACACATTTTGTTTTCCGTAGGTTCCTGCTGGACAGAATAAAAAGGAGCTGCTTGATCATTTAGACAAAGTTCCGACCTACGTTCAGACATTACAGTTCACGGTAAAGGATCACACAGTTGGCAGGGCTGCAACATTTGTCAAGGTCGACCATGTCATGCGGGAAACTAAAAACCTCTTAAACGTGATAAACAAAGTGGTAGCAGAGTGCTTAGAGTGTGCCAATAAGGTAATTTCTAGTGTCACTCGACAGCTATTGCTAAAAACAGCTTCTTAGTGCAAAACCAAAAAAAAATGATATATTAAAATCCAACTAATCGTTGAAGTTGCAACGTATGTAGATTCAATTGTATTTGGCTAATGTAGGCTGCGAAGTAAGGTTTTAACGCGCTGCTGCCTGTTGTGTTTCGACGGAAGTTTGTAGTTGTGTTTTTTTCGTTGTTGTTTGAAATGTACTAGGCTTGCTATAATTTTAGACACTCAAGTGTAGAGCTTTAGTGGGGTTTAGTCTATTAACTTTTTTTGAATGAAGACGGCGAGTAAGTGAAGGAGAACAGACGAACTCGGATAATAGCACATCAACCGTGCAAGGAAATAATGTGCCAATAAGCGGGTTGTGCCTTTAACCGATCTTACATACAAGCAGCTTAAAAATGCGAAAAAATTAATACAGGAGTTCGTGGCCCGAATTCCAGCAAGCTCGCATATATGTACACAAAAAAAAAATGGTGGGACAGTTCCAGGATGGGTAGGAAGTCAAATAGAGAGTGAAGAATAACCCACACATATTAACTCAATTTCAGAAAAAAAATAAAAAAGCTTTTTCCTGGGAAGTCACATGTGTGTAGGATGTGGCAATAAGTGACCTATTTGTTTCGCTATATTTTTATGTAAAATTAAGAGGGTTGTGCTTTTAAGCTATGATATAAATAAAAATCCTCGTTCGACTGTAAGGTATTACAAAAGTCAAATCTCAAATTATAGTAGAATGCCAAGATGGCTGCGCGTTTAAAAAACAAAACTGGCCTGTATAGCCTATGGAGTCTATAAGTTTCAAAAAATGAATACACAAGAGTAGAGACAGATTGTTTCTATAGGCTATGGATGGACTAATGTTGCCACAATAACTTGTAACAAAAAGTCGAGTTTTGAAGAATACAATGAAATATATGAACAACCTAGAAACATTATAGAAAGTATTTCAATAAAAGAGACTTTTAGAATATAAACAAGTACTGCCAACAAGATGATCTGTTGGCGATTTTCTATATCTGGTCTGATGAGGATCGTCGCTAACTTCTGCTTCATTGACCAAGACGTGAGACATTTGAGCAACAAAGCGTTGAAACGCAATACCCAGATGACTGTACAACTCTGTGCAGCTGATATATTGAGTATTGAGTAAAGAGCCCTTTTTGTGAGCAGACTACGAATTGCGAATTTCAAAAACTTTGAGACTTCTCTCATATGGTCCACATTATTTTCTCAATCACATAGCTATGAGTCGATTTTAAGAAAACTGACACTTGATCGCGAATTTGTGGATCGCGTCTGCGTCCTTGTGAATTGGATTATCAGCTTGACACTTTGCAAATAAAACGATTTATTCGCGGAAAAAATTCGAAATTAAAATCGTTATTTAGGATACTTAAAATTACCTTTTTGAAATGTTTGTTTTTGCCAGAAACAACATTTCTGATAAAAACTCAGGTTCCTTGCGAACCAGAAGAGAGGCAATACAGACGAGACAAGACGAGAAGCAAACGCGATCCACACATTCACGACCAAAAAATCACGATGATGTTGCGCGGTTTGCTCAAATTGTACCGATTGCTCCTGGCGAATGAGAAAACTTCATATGAACGAAGTGTCAGAGTTTGTGAAGTTCGCGATTAGCATTGAGCTCATATGAATGACCCTTAACAGATTGAAAAACAATACTCTAGAAGGCGAGGCTGTTTTCGAAATCACAGTACTGAAGTACAAAAAGTTCCTAACTACAGAATTAAATAAATAGTTGCGCATAAACGTGATGTGGATAAATTTGGCATTTCAATTGACCTTGCTGTTGAATTATATTAAATGATCACCGAACACGGTCACTTGGAAAATCAGGTGTCATGTTGCAAATGACTTCTACAGAAAATGCATTCAAAACCAAAAAAAATAAATGCAGCAAAATGATTGTAAAAGAAATAAATTGCAATTCACTCGAAATAATGTTTGATCATTCAGAAATTTATATCATTGATTTCTAATATCTGAATAGTTAAAATAAAAGGCACCACAAATTGCAACCACAAATTTTTATTTGATATTGTAAATTCATCTGCACTGTCCTGCATTCCGAAGATATTTTAAATCCGTGAGAAATTGTTGCAGTCTGTCAAAATATTACAAGATTTTTTTCCTGCATTGCAGTGAATCCAACGAAATCATTCTTTAAATTGAAATTCATATATTCGAATTCGCATAGTTCCGTAGTAGATCGCGGTAGATATATTTTTGTCGATAATCATCACTTTCAATACCCTCTCCTATTATTCCACCGCCGAAAACATTTTTTTCAATTATTTTGAATACGAATCAATACTTGTAGCGGAACTAACGCCTACATTTTTCTTGAGTATTTTGTGGAATCTTCTGCACACATTTTGTAAATGGCAAATTTGGTGTGAATGAACTTGTATACATATACAAATAACTTTTAGTGACACCTTGTGTGGTTTCACTATTCTAAAAATATCCCTTTGTAGATTACATCTACAAATGTACAATACACAGAATGTGTATTGTCGCAAATTTAAAAAAAAAAAAAAACAATTGTTACTTACATAGTGCCAACTCGATTCGCGCAACTCCTCGATTTTCGCAACTCTAAGGTATCGAATTCCTATAAGTAAAATGTTTACTTTTGAATGTAGCTATATGTTCTACACGGTTTCTGATTTAAAAAAAAAATGTGTTCAACAATAACGATTTGCTTTCGTTTCAAGAATGTGTTTTTTTTATCAAGTTGCCATTTGTTTTATAGAAACATAACCATTTTGACTATAATTTCTTATAGAAAACATGTGAACGGCTATGTGCAACAACCTCGGCTATTTCAACTGCCTTAATTTCTATAAAAACCCAAACCCATAGAATCCATTGCGTTTGGAATTCACAAGAATCGTAGTTGCCGGATTGCAAAGAGGAGCCCAATGAAGTACGTTGCGCATACAACATCCACTCTTGTATAAATCTAAGAAATTCGGAATTTCAAAGTCCCTAAATTATTAAGAATTATTCAAAAGCAATTTTAAATAAAACCAAAAATATTCTTTCATTCATAAACCATCGTGAAAACAATCACATAAGGAGCACCTGAATGAATTTCCATATAAACGTCGTTAAAAGTTGCCATCCGGCGTGGTGAATTTCACTTGTGGTCTACATTTGCTGTCTCTCTCCGTCTCATAAGGAGTTATCAATTTTTTGACATCACGCAACGCACGCGACGGTTTCTATGGGGTTGGGCCTTTAGTTGCGTAAATCGAGTTTCTACTGTATTAATTTTTAAGTTGGTAAAACAGGCCACTGGAAATTGAATTGTGTTCAAAATTAATGAGAATGGAAGCAAAATCATCAGATTACCTATATCTCTACTCTTCCGAATGCCATAATCAGTGTTAACAGTGAGTTATAACAAATAATGTCAGTAACGACGCGACATTTAATGGGTTTCGGAAAGGCACCTGGTATGATTTGAGTTTATTGAATAGAATCACTTACTTCTGGTTTTACTGACGCTTAACATCTCGATTTGTTTTTTGTGTGACTAGAGAGGAGGAAAGGTGTATTACCAGGTGCACAATAAATTGAAAAAGAAGAATTTGGAATAAGAAATGTAATAAATAGACGAAGACAGAGTCATTATCGTTTAAAATGTCGTCCTACGAATCATCGTAAAGGATCAAGCTAAGCTACATGATGATGTTTTAACATTTATTAACATATGACAACAATTTTCCATAGTCGTGCAGATCTAAGACGGAGGAGAAATATTGGTACCTTAATCGACGAATCGGGGAATTGCAAATCTAAGCTAATGGAAAACGCCAACATCAGTCTAAAATGACATGCGCAGTATTGGAACTAAATTCTGAAAAGTGACAATTTCCTTTTTGGACCAAATGACAACTAACACTGCCTTTAGCCGAATTGACAGATGTCACCGAGAGACGACAAAAGTCTCCAAATTGAACGCTCGCCAATACAACAACTTGCGTATTATTAATTTATTTGTTTTTGTAGTATTAGTCGAATCCCAGAGGAGTTCTTACAAAAATCAGCTAGCCGCCCTGCTTCTAGAATCCATACCATCAATTAAAACTGGTTGAAAAGCCAGGGCAAGTTGACCAATCGCATAGTTCTAAGATTTCAATTCCCTTGCTTTCGCTAAAGTGAACATTTGTTCCCTTGCCAAAATGAATAAATACACCTGTTGCTATGTTTAAAGCTTTAGTTTCGCATTAACCTACTAAACGCTTTGTTCCTCAATATTTGGCCAGCCGCCATTAATGCCCTGTCAGATAAACAATGTTTAACTAATTCAATCAGTTCCTCTACAGCAATGTCAAGTTAATAAACCAGGCTTAACTCATGTGTGTGATGTTTTCTCCCCTAGTGGTTGCTACCGATATAAGACAAGTGTTTTTTCGGGAGCACTCGGAGTTTTGGCTGATCTTATGTGTTACAAAAGAAAATAAAAATAAAGTTAAAAAAAAAATAAAAATAAAAATAAAGTATTGTGTTATATAATTAATGTAAATAACTTCACCAAATTACCCATGTTAACAGTTTATTCATTCTTTGTTTTTCCTTAGTACAAATTAGATTTCACTGGACTTACGAGTCGCACCGGTTCCGGTGCGATCAAAGACGACGAGGGCGGAACTGGCGGTTTGATGGACTCCAAGGGATCGACGAACAGCACTGAGGGCAGCATGTGACAGTACGGTATGGCTCGAAGAGCCAAAGGTGATGCTCGACGGACACGCGTATCATTCTTATTATTTTAGAATTCAAATTCAAATACGTACGGATGACAATTGGCTTATATCTTTAGTATGTTAAGAGAGATATTTAACTTTTTATTCGATTTTCAAATCTTGTGAAAACTAAAAAAACAAATTAATGAAACTTATTCGATAGATTTTATTTCAAGAAAATTTTTGAAAATTGATAGGTAGACGAAACTAATTTTTTCCTTGCAAGCGCGCAACTAAATTGAGACACTTGGAGCGAGTGCTTGGTTTTGTTCTTCTTGCTGTCAGTTTATGTATTTATGAAATTATGTAAAATCGAAGTGTATGAATCGGTTAAGTCACTTAAAGACTGCTATTGGCTTTTGGCTTACGGCTGTAGATTATTTTAATTCACATATAACTTCCATTTACTTACTTATCATACCAGCTATGGTGAAACTAAAATGTTGTCGCCAAAAAAAGATTGTAACATAACATAATGAATTGAATGATGTGAAGTGTTGAAGAATGCTTGACTTGTTTGTGTGGCACGCAGGAATATTATTTGATTTTGTAATTTTTTGTGTTTTTCTTTTACGTTTGTTCTATCCCAGTACCCCTCATTCGAGCACGAGCAGCAGAAATAAATGAGCAGGAAGATACCCAAATTCGCCCAGAAATACCCCTTGTCAATGACCTTGACAACGAACAATGAAAGACTAGTGGAAAGGATCAACCCTGCCCGTGGATTCAGATGTCACGCAGGAATAATATTTGATTTTGTAATTTTTTGTGTTTTTCTTTTACGTTTGTTCTATCCCAGTACCCCTCATTCGAGCACGAGCAGCAGAAATAAATGAGTAGGAAGATACCCAAATTCGGCCAGAAATACCCCTTGTGAATGACCTTGACAACGAACAATGAAAGACTAGTGGAAAGGATCAACCCTCCCCGTGGATTCAGATGTTCGCAGCAGCTCGCTCACACGTATTCAGAGACGCGGAACGAAAATTCGTACAAGAACCCCTGTCAGCTGAAATCAAAGGTTGAACCTTGCCCATTTATTTCTGACCAGCATTCTCTCTATCTTTGTTTACGTTCCCCCCTTGAAATGTCTCATTGTTATCTTGAATGGCTTGTCCTAATTTCGTCTATCCTCACTCAACTTCATCTGCATCGATTCTAGTCTTAATTGTGAATTGAAGCCAGTTCTTGTACTTCTGCTGAACCCAAAAGAAACTTTCAAAGTGTTACTCAACACTTTTCAATCTCCATTCTTAATCGTCTTCCAACGAACAATACACTTTTCTTGTATTTTCGTTCTTAGTTCCTAAATCGGAGTCGCCAATTGAATATTTTCAGTTCGGATCGATTTGATTGCCAAAGTTTTCTGTTCCTTCTAACCACAATCTTAACTAGTTGAGTGTGTTGCGTGACATCGTTCGTTTGATTATATCCAATCCTACTTACAAAGTGCTCAACAAAAGTTATCAATGCATAAAGCCTCTGAAGAGATTTTTCCTTTAATTAATTTGTTACATTGACACGAAGTCTAGTGAATGGGACAAAACAAGCTTCGCTCAACATTTTGTTGTTCCTTTTCATTCCTTTTTAAAAACCAAACAAATTCTGTCGCTTTTGAGGAATATCAGGAAATTGGAATCACGAAATCTACTCTCTATCTCAGAACATTGTCAATAGCCATATCGGACTGGCTTTTTTTTATGTGGCACTACAGTCGGGGGTGGATCTGGCCTCAGCCAAAATGCCTCTCGACCTGGCACGATCTTTAGCTAGCTGCCTCCAATTTCGTACGCCAAGTTGGTTTTGAGGCCCTTCTCCACTTGTATGCGCCATCGTTTTCGTGAGCGTCCTCTATTGCGTTGTCCCAAAGTTTCGGAGTTGAATACTCAGCGCACAGGAGCTGACTTATGTATGCGCTCGACATGGCCCAGCCATCTTATGCGTTAAATTCGTAAGCGCCTGGCTGGTTTGAATGGTTGAATCTTCTTCTCCAAGAACCATCAACCCAAACAGGACCAACGATTGCGCACAGAACTTTTTTCTCGAAGAGACGAAGGGCTTCTTCATCTGCTTTTAACATTGTCCAGGCTTCCGCGCCATAGTGTTAGCTTGGTCCTTCGAGAGAGGTCTCTCCTTGAGTCCAAGAAAAGGCGGTTGGCAAGAGTTATTCTGCGCTTGATATCGATACTGATATTGTTTGTACTGTTTGCCGCTGAGCCGAGGTAGACGAAGTCCGTCACTACTTCAGTTTACAGCTGCCTACAGTGACGGTCTGGCCGAGTCATCGATGATGTGCACCCTTTCTTGATGACAGCACATTACTCGTTTTACCTTTGTTTAGCCGCTTCCGTTTTAATGCCAACAAACGTCTCGTAGATGGCTGTCTGTATTCGACTAGCCACGTCAATGCCATCCGCGTATACTGAGAATCGTACAAACTTTTGAAAAATCGTCCTGTGTTGGCAAGTGAGTTTCGAACGATCTTCTCTACGATGATGTTAAGGAAGTCACATAACAGCGCGTCGCCTTTTCTTAATCCTTTTTCGACATTGAATGTCTGGGTGAGTTAATTTCCTACCTTGATGGAGCAGCGAGAGTTCTCCATCGTCATCCTGCTCAGTCTGACGAATTTGGCAGGAATGTCAAAACTGGACATGGCGTTGTATAGCTCGTCACGAATGTGTGGTGGGTGTCGATCTGCATTACTTGAGTCTTTTCCAGGTCTCGTCTCGTCTCTGTTCGCAGAGCTAACGAACAGATCTCGTGTTCGTTGCAGCTCAACGTTGCTTCGTTGCATGTGCCTGACTGCACTCGTTGTCAAATCATGGGTTTTTCCTGGGTTGTGTCGTAAAACCCAGGACATCAGTGGCTGCTACTTTGAGGGCTTCTTGACAACCCCTCCAATCTTCTTCGATTGTTTGCGCAGGCGACGTCGAACTTAAAGAGAGATTCCAGGAGATTCGATCGACAAAGATCCTAGCAGTCCGTTGCGGTTGTAGTTTTTCGACGTCAAACCGGAGTGTCCTTTCTCGACTCAGTTTTTCTCTTGAACACGAGTTCTTACCTTGGCTACAACAAGGAAATGGTCCCAGTCGACATTGGCTCATCAGATAATTGGGACATCATGAATACTGGAGTGGCTGACGTCGATCGCAATGTGATCAATCTGGTGGACGCTTGATCGATCATGAAATGCAGGCTGTGCCTACCTATGACTGTAGCAAAAATGTCCTTGTTACCCGGTTCCTTCCTCCCGGTTCCCTGAGGACATGGTCTCCTTCATCGCATAATGGTTCAGGGCCTGTAAAAGTTTCCGGTGCACCTTGCGTAGCTAGAGAGCCTGACATTTCATTGCCTTCTATCCCCGTGTGGGCAAGTATCCAGCAGAGTCTTACTCTGTTCCTCCTGCTCAACTCTTTGAGCTTCTGTAGGCAACCCTACACAAGTTTGGATTTGGATGCTGTAGGAGTCTAGTTGGACGACTCTCCGACAGTATTGCGATGTCGTTCAGTTGCTGTCAAGATTGATTCGAACGCATCTGTCTATGACATAGACTTCTGCTTGAGAGATGCTGGTGTGTTTGCCCATGGGTTCGGAGTACTTTGTTCGGGGCTCAAATACTCCTGCCCCTCCATCTGCATACCATTTTACCGTATTGCTGCTCAGTCCGTGGACTATGGATTCATCGCTTCAGTCCTGTTTAGTGCTGAGCTTAATGGTTAACGTCTTTTGGAAATTGAGTCACCCTATCCCGTCATCCTTCGGAGTGACTAAGAGTGGTAGTTTTTTAACTAGTTCATTGAATTGCCTCGATGTAATGCACCTGTCTCCTCGTATCCCTGATTATGCCAACATACACTGTAAACTTACTTTTAAATAATACATGACAGACCATGCGCCCACGTTTTCTTTCATTTTTAATTTTGTAAATTTTCAAACCCTTGTGCCCACATTCGATACCCCTTCGACACTCTTCACACTCTCAAAATAACGCTTAATAATATATAAAAATATAAACAACGTATTATGACAGCATTTCACATAATGCATAACTTTGTTAGACCTTTCTCTCTATGACAATCTCTTCTCATCCTACTATTAAACTAAAAAGAAAAAATAATAATAATAAATTAGTTTAACCGATTCATATGCGCGAACTCGTTGCTAAATAGGCCACAAAAATCGATCTTTTGGGTTTTATTCTCATTAGTGAATCTTATATTAAGAAAGAACATGTGTCAAATGTATATTTGTGAATAATCTCTTCAATCAAACTCTGTTTTCCTTTGTAAAGAGACAAACCAGACAAAGAACATATTTATCTACGCTATATACATAAATGTTGTTTCCTCAAAACTTTGCTTAAAGCGTTTTCTTTTATTCACTTTTGATTCATACACGTGTACGTTGATTCGTGTACATTTTTTCTGATCGAGTACAGAGATGTTAAATTGATATGAATGTATCGTATTTGTAGATGTTTTATTCATTTCTTGATAATTCTCACATAATTCAAGTTTTAAACTTAAACAAAAAAAACCAACAAAAAAGAAAAAGAAATGCCAAGATTTTTTTTTATATAAATTGTTAAAATTTTAATGTTTCCATTCAATGTTTACTTGAGAAAAAGAAAAAAAAAAAAACTGAACTATCTGTCTAGTGAACGACTACATCAGCCGCTGAATTTTAAGTTCAGAACATATCTGAAATGTTACTACAATTCCATGACCTGTTCCCATCATTGAGCCCTTTATCCAAAAGAGAAAAAGACATCACAAGTGTGGACTGAGGTGGGAATCTTGAAGTCACTACGATGTACATACACTGATCGATAGCACATATCTAAGGATAGAGATCAAGCGACCATCAGTTAACGTCGAATTGTAGTGAATTGTATTATAAAACATAGGTTTGTGAACAAAAAGTAAAACAGGACACAGATATTGAATTTGTGGTTAGCTAAAAACAAACTTCTCTGAAGTGTAAACGAAGTCGAAAAAAACAAAAAAAATTAGATCTTATTTGTACTCTGTGTTGTGAATAAATGCATAATGAACTAGAAGAAATTCAAGGTTTTCATTTATATCCAATCACTGTTTCAAATCGAAGCAGCTGGCAGCTGAGTCTATTATTAAGTGTAACACAAGTTGCAGGGGATACAGATCCCTTTTACAAAAGCTTTGTTGGAATGAAAATACCACCGCTGTAGAGGTAACCAGTCCATTTCATATAGCAGGACCTTCACACAAATTCATCAACATGTGTGTACATCAAGCTAATGGAACACTCCGAGTGGACACTCATGATTGAAGTGATTTTTTTTCCTCAAGATGACGTTTGAAAACTATCAGTTCCTTTCCAATATTTCTCAGAAACCCGTGGTGGTGTCATCAGAATTAAAAAGAAGAAAATATGCCTTCGATAAATTGGTCGTCCGAGATTCCAAGTTGGAGTTGGTGAGGACACTGGAATTCATAGATCCACTGTATCGACAACAGTTTGGCATGTGTGTTATGCTATATGCGCAGAAGAATTGTGAATGAAACTAGCTAACTAACTAAGACTTACATTTTATGCCATGTTTGCAGCTTTTAAGTTTCATAAGAAACTTAATTGTAAAAATTGCACTCTGCTTATGATAGGTAAAACAGACAAATTCAGAGAACAAGCTCTCCTAATAAAATTACGAGCCTATAAAACCTGCAAGCCATTTTCTGAATTTGCAATTTTAACTGTTTCTTCTTTAGAATTCGAAGACTTTTCGGGCCATAGCTGAGTTGTCCATACGCTAGATAGACGCCTGGCTAGGCTCATGTCGCTGTATAACCGTCACAGTTCGTGGTTAAATCTTCTCCAACAAGAACCGTCTTCACAAGGAGGACCAAAGATTGAACGCAGAACTTTTCTCTCGAAGAGACCAAGAGCTTCTTCATCCGCTTTAAAAATAGTCCATTGTTCAGCGCCGTATAGCAGGACTGGCATAATTATGATCTGGTACAAGGTCAGCTTGGTCCTTCGACAGAGGGCTCTCCTACTCAATTGCCTCTTGCCGTTTGGTAATAGTTACTCTGCGTTTACTCTCGCTATTGATGTTGTTCGTACTATTGACTTCGGAGCCGGAGTAGACGAAGTCTACCTCGAAGTGCTGGCTGCCCATTGTGACGCTCTGTCCACCTCGATGTTGTATGTCCTTTCTTGTCCTCATTCACTGCTAGACCCATTTTAGCCGCTTCCATTTCAATTCCAGCAAACTCCTCATTGACGGATCGCTGTGTTCTGCCAATCACGTCAATGTTATCCGCGGACTTTTGGAAGATCGTGCCTCTAGTGTTGGCGTTCAAGTCCTGCACAATCTTCTCTAAGGATGATGTTAAAAAGTCACATGACATCGCGTTGCCTTGTCTAAATCCTTTTTTTGACAGTGAAGGTGAGTTCGTGTTCCTTGATTGAGTAGCGGGAAGTCTCCATCGTCATCCTGACAGCAAGAGAAATCCGCTTTTCCGGAAGCCCTTGAGCAATGAACAAAAATCGAACGACTGAATTGAAAGATGATCAGCCTTATAGTGAATCTCGCCCGAACAGCATTTCACCCGAAATATCTCCCTTTATCCTGTTCGCCTATTATGAATTTCGCGTGAAAAAAGTGCCATGTTCGACAAAAATACCCTTATCACGAACAGCAAATCCGGCCGAAAACAAATGTTAAACCAAGCAAAAATGGTCCCTAGCTTTTTACAGGCGAACATGAGGCGAATCGTCACGAATCAAAATAAAAAACCAAAGATTTAAATGCAACCAAATAGCCAACGGGTAATTTGGAGGCAATAAAAACTGCCATAAATATAGAACCTGCACTCGTCGCAAAACAGCGCCACTAAAAAAAAACCCAGTTCCGCGACCAACTGGAAGCGCTTATCAAATATAAGGACGATCAAGCATAGCCGCTGACAACAACGAACATCTCCAACCCAAGTGGGTCAAAAATTCTGCAATGGTTAACCAGCGCGATCGTACTGTACACCTTCTTCTGCTGACAAACAGAAGAAGTATCCAATTTCCAGCAAATATAAACAAAAAGGAATACTTCTTGGTATGCAAAAAGATGAGGATTGTATTATCGAGTTTTTTTTATCAACTAAAATCTCAACAACAATTAGTTTAAGTATTCATATTAACGATTTTAAATTTTGTTTCTCCACGAATCAAATGTCAAAATGACACTTGTTCGAAATGTCACAGCTGATTCGAAGTGGAATTGTCCGGGCGAAATTCATGATAACCTTTTGTAGTTCGGGCGAAAAACTAGTATTTTCGGCGAGATCCATGAAGACTGGATTTGTTATCCCACAACACAACACGAGACAGTGGTGACAACACCACAAGAAGGAGGTAGATGAATGCCAAAATTGGATCGATGGAATGGCTGGAGTTAATCAGATAATTAATGAACACACCATATTACAGAATAAGTACAAAAATGTTAATAAATATTTATTTTATCATAACAAAGAAATTCTATCGAGATGTTTCTTCTGTCATGCACTTTTCATACTCTGGACCGCCCAGATCTTTGGGGAATACCTCCTTGTAGTAGACAATGAGAACCTTTATTAATTCATTCAGCTGAGTTTGGTATTGAACCTGCTTCTTATCTGACGGCGCGGGCATTAGCGTGGGGCCAAACGAAACGGCCAAATTAAATGCGTCCATCATATTTTCGCTTGCGTTCTCTGATAAGCTGAAAGCAGAAGTAAAAGAGAAGAGTGAGAGAATTACGAGCATGCACGGAAATGTCGACTTACTGATTCAAAAAGGAGAACAAATACCGCATCACAATGAGCGTTGGTGTTGAAATGTTTTTCAAGAAATTCCTCATCCCAATGACAACTTCATATTTTGATTCTTTTTCTTAAAAAAAAAGCAGTCATATACACCAGTTCCTCCTCCTCCTTGTATACTCACCAATTAAGGACAGAAATACATCAAAATACTTGCTGGGAAACAGGGGTTCATGAAGTTCCCGCAGGTAGAGTTTCAAGACCCCGGCTACTGAGTTCATGTCAGAGGCATCTGTAGCGCCGGCCAAGGGGTCTTCTCCGCGCTCGAAGCAATCGCGAAAATTCATGATCTCAACTTGGGAGCCGGAAACACGAAATATTCCTTGGCTTTGTAGTCCTGTTCAAAGGAAAATTAGCTCGAAAGCACGCGACTAGAGTGATTGGAACACTTACCAAATGCGTTGATAACTCGAATGCAACTTCGCATGATAAGAGGTATTGGTTCCTTGGTTGATTTGAGGTAGTCTTCCAGACATCCCCCGAAGAGTTTTGGACGATGAGACCATGGTTTCTGAATGTGTACTGCAATGGAATGGAATGGAACACATTGTGGTTAGCTAAAGTTTATGCAGACGGAATATAGACATACAAATTAAATGTAGGCAAAAAATAGTCTAGAGTTACAGCCAATTCCGAAGACCGACGATCGACAGCTGCAAAGTGAAGGAGTGTGCCTACATTAGGGTAAACGTGAAGAATACGAATCTCTCTTGGCAACCGATGCTACTTCAATTTGTCGCAACAACTGGGCTCAAGACTCCCAACTCGAACGATCAACATCATGCTCTGTAGAACATTTTGCCAGTCCTGCTATATGGAGCCGAAAGCTGGACGATAAGCGAAACAACAGAGCATAGTTGGTTCCTTCGAATGAAAAGTTCTATGTCGGGTATATGGTCCCGCCTGCGAAGAAGGTGAATGGAGGACAGGGCACAATCGAGAACTCTACGAGCTGTATCCAATGATTTCTGTAGAATGCTCTATAGTATCGACCACAATATCTTCAAAAATAGTTCAAAACTGCGGCGAAAAGCTTGCTAGGTTAGCAGATAGATTCAATGGAACTATTATTTGCGCTAGTGGATTAAAGAAGTTGGAGCATCGCTGGCTTAAGTGTACCGAGCATGTGAACAGGCCGCTTAAGTGAACAGACCGAGCTAAAAGGAGACTATGTTAAGAATTAAATCACCAATATTTCAAAATGTGGACTAAGTACTTATCGGACCACCCTCCGGTGACATTCCAGCGAATTGCGAAGCGGACGAACTCGCTAGACTTGTTCCCTTTTTAGCGAGTTCGTCCGTTTCGCAATTCTTTGGAATGTCACTGTCTCTGTACTCTTGCCGGATGGTGACCCACGTCTCTGCCTATCGCTACTGTAAAACATCAGTAGATGTTTTGCTCGGAACACTTCAACTGACACAAGATGCCTCATCAACAAATAACTCTGGCCTACGCTGTTAGGGTTAAGCATAGTTCGGATTTGCTCCCACGATCGCTTAACATGATCAAATTGAACAGGCCGAATCTTTGAACACTCATTTGAGTTATAGCTCAGCATTACACCATGGGATTCGCGCTAGACATGGAAGGCTAAGTTTATTAAAACCACTTTTGCTTAAACTACAGAGACGAGGAGGACGAAGAAACTAATGTACATTTGCTATGCAATGGCAGTGCTATTGCCTCCTGAACTAAGCAGCACTGGAATTAGCCATCTTACTCGCTGTGCCAAAAGCATTAAAAGGTTTGCGCAAGTCACTTTCACCTAACCTAGGTTAAGGTATTGCGAAATGTCTGGCCCGACCGTATTTGTAACGACCATCTTTATGAGAGAACCTATCAAGAACTAATATGCACTATTATACAATGACGGGAGAGGCAGTGGACGCTACGAAAGGCTGACAACTGTATGGCTAACCAGCTTTGCAATGGAATCCCTTTACATAGGACATCAGAAGACCTGGCAGTACGAAGAAAATTTGTAAAGCGTGGCAGTTGGGAAAAAGGAAGAGTTTGGGAACATTGGCAGAAATAGAATGCTACAGCGCGTAGGCGTAATAAAAAGTACGATGTTCGGTTAGCTCCTAGTGACAATTCCCTCTTATACCATTCAGGAAACAACTTGTATACATCGTCAACTATCTGAGGAACCAGTCAGTCCTGTCAGTTAGTCAAGCAGCACTAATAGCACTTTCGTCCAATCTAGTGACTTCCAAAACAGTCAAATGTATGCTATGTTGCTTGTCAGCCACAAGAAATTGAAGTTTGCATGAGTCCCTGGACACAGGGGGATCGCTGGCAACGAATCCACAAATGAGCTCGCGAGGGCTAGCTTGGAATCTGCCTCGGTCCTGAACCGTACTGCAATGTCAACTGGATAGCAGCTACAACTCTGATTAAAGAATGGGGAAACAAACTTCGTCTAGATCAGTGGACATTTATGCTCATGGTCTTAAGCAATCCAATCGATTAATGAGGTCTTATTCATACAAGGAAATACTTTATCTTAATGAAGAAAGCATAAGCACTAGCGAGCTATCTTACAAGCCACTCCGGCCTGAACTACCACCTTAACAAATTGAACCTGTGTCAAGACAAGGTTCGCCGCCTCTGCTCCGAAGAGGACGAGACGTCTGAGCACATCTTGTGTTGATGTTTGGTTAGAGAAAGTTATCTTTCCATAAGGACTCCACTTAACTTCAACCCTTCGATACAATAGATCTGTCCTGGTCACGTTGTCGTTGCCTTCACGGCAAAAAAAGAAATCTGACGAAACTTATCACACCGAAACGCCCCAAGGAGTAACATAAGCTCAGCTCTAAAAAAATGAATACTTATACTTACTCCTCGATTCCACTTTCATTTTATGCGATGTGTAACTCTTGAACGAGATCTGCTTAGCCACAGGGGACAGATTTGCCAAGATATACAATCTCCCGTCTTCCTTGTGTTTAACCGAAACGGCCTTAGAGTGCGAACTACTCAAAGTGACCAGCTCCTGCTCGAGCTCTTCACCAACAACTTTAACCTTCTCGTGCAAATTCTTTCCCGTCACGTCCAGCACTCCGTAGATTCTCTCTTGATGCTTCCGCAAGCTCTCCTCCCTGAACCTGAGGATCTGCATTTGTAACTGAAGCTCGAAGTCAAGGATATTTTGAATGTTCTTATCCTCAGTTGGTTGTTTCTCTGGAACCGATTCTTTTCTAACCAGCGAGCTCTCCACATTTGATTCAGGCGTGCCATTCTTATTGCTGTACAGCTTGTGCAGATATTGCTTCTGATCCGTGGAAACGTGCGACAAGATCGCTTTTGATACCATCAACCCGAAGCCGAGATCCATGCTCTAGAAGGCAGAATAATGTTTGAAAGCTTAGCTTAGTTAAACGGCGGCACTTACATTTATTATGTCCTTCAAGTCCCTGATCATGATCTTGTGGATGGCAACGTTTGCCGTGTCAACGTAGTACTTGTAAATGTATCTGCTCTTGAGGACTTCGAGTTTTTCAATTGTATTTATGTCCATTTCCTAAACAAATCGAAATATGGGTTGTAGGTAAAATGGTCGAAGGATGCTTACCTTGTCCGCTTTGGTTCCCTGATGCTTATCCTTCCGAGGACTGACTGATCTCTTCCTGTGATCTGTGCTCTTCGATTTTGTACCAACTCCCTTATGCTCATTCTGTGGAGAAACAAAAAAGTAGAGGACCTTAGGTTAGGTTAGGTTTATGTGATGGCATCAGCTGAAGCAGTTCTGGCCCACTTAGATCCTGATTGGATCCATTGTGAGTCTCCTCTTTGGGTACTAACTAAAACACCTGAAGACATCTACTGGTATGCTAGTGACATATCCTGGATGATGCACTCCTTTGCTGGGTTACAGCCAATTAGTATTTTTTCAAAATTTTGCTATGTCCAGAATTTTAATGCCAGACATTTTCTCAAGGCTATTGAATGAATAGCTGTCTAGCGTGCTTTTCCTTGTCCTTGGAAGTGCTGGGCAGGTGCCGAGTTAGTGAAGTGGAGTTTCTTCTTTCTCTTCGTCCCTACAGCTCCTGAAAAAGTCATTGTAGGTGGTTCCCAATCACCTTGCGTGTGTGCCGAATAGCCAATGACCAGTAATAATGCCAACTACATTGCTGATTTCCTTTCTATTTAGTTTTAGGAGTGTGCTTGTTTTTTTTGGGATTTATTGAAGGCCATATTAGCCTTGAAGTCCTGTAAGTATCTAATTCCATCCTAATACACCTCCGATTGGCGGCGTTGATGGCATCTGTAAGTAACAAAGTGTTTATTACTTGAAGATGGGTGTCCTGATTACTTGCCAGTGGCAGTCCCATCCCTAATCATAGGGTTAGGTTGCATCTAACCGCATCTTCCTAAGAGATAGACGGCAAGGTTTTACCATCTTTGATTTGATTGATTGGGTATCCAGAGCCTTGATGGCCGCCTGACTCTCTATGTATATAACGATAGATAGCCCGTCTATCGGATTCAGGATAGCTGAATAGTGAATACTTCTGCCTAGAATATACTACAGTTGGACAATCGACGGGACAGAGAGAAGGATATTTCCTGCGATGACGCAAATACTCCTAGCCCAGTACCTTCCTCCGTTTTGGATTCATCTGCGTATGTCCAGTCTTCTCTATTTGGGATGAGTGTTTTATACCCAAATTCAAAGTCTACGACGGGCTGTACGATTTGGGATTTTCGCATGCTTGATTATTTCCATGTGACCTAAACTGTGCATTTTTCTCCAGCGATTGCATTCTCTCAACCTGGTCCCTACCTTGGTAGTCGCCAACTTTCCGTAAATGTCCAGGGGAAGTATCTGTAGCATTTTCTCCATGGCGACTGAAGGTATGGAGCAAAGTGCACCCGTAATGCAAATGTACGCAGATCTTTGTATATACTACTCATCTTTCTGAGATTGAATGTATTTCGGAATGCTGACCACCAAACCATATGTTAGAATTGGTCTGATGACTGATGCATATACCCAGTGTGCCATTTTCGGATTGAACCGAGGTTCCTCTTGCAAGTATACATAGCTACCGCCGCCTTCCTAATACGGTCCTGAATATTTCCAGCTTAGCTTACTGTCTAAGTATTTGCCCTGACTAGTAGAACATAGTTCCTTGTTCCTCAACTTTGGTGGAATTAAAGGAGGTATTTTGTATCTTTTTGTGAACAGTACGAATTCCGTCTTGAATGGGTTAACATAGAGACCAGCTCTTCCCGTCCACCTTTCTAGCTTCTTTAGAGAGGTTTCCATAATGTCTCTAATAATAATAATAATAATGGGTGGCGCGACAGTCCGAGGCGGACCTGGGCCTAGCTTCTCAGCAACCACTTGTGTTGTGCGTGCTATTGTTCTTTCACAAGTGGAAGGGACCTACAGTTTAATGCCGACTCCGAACGGCGAAGTTGAGAAGCTTTTTTCTAGACAGGCATACTCTGCGAGCATTGTCAGTGACTCGAAAGAGGTGGAGCCGTGAAATATGAAAGGTGGTAAATTTGGGTATCGAACCTGGCACCCTCTGCGTAGGAGTCGACGCACTTACCCACTACGCCACGGCGACCCACATAATGTCTCTAATGGTTTGGAGAAATTGGCCTGTTACGACTAAGGCTATGTCGTCTGCACAGGCTATTGGCTTACAGCCGCCATGACTAAGTTCATTAAGAATTTCGTCTACCACTAGTATCCAGTGAAGAGGGGAAATTACTCCCCCTTGCGGGGTGCCCCTGAAAAATCTTCTGGTTGTGCTGTGATTTCCAAGTTCCGATTGGATACTTTTACGGAATAAGACATTCTTTATCCAGTCACTAATACTTCCAATTACTTTTTTTTAGTAAGGGCGTTAGTTATCGCTTCACTTTTGACGTTATTAAAAGCCCTTTCTAGAGGACCTTAAGTCAAAGGCGCAAGTTTGACATATTAATCTTTACATCAGTCTGTACAGTGCATCTGCAAATGCATTGCACACTCTTACGTACCAGATACATATAATAAGTCTTCAGTGTTGTGTGAAAATTCCTTAGGACCCTTAAAATCTCCTCGTGCGTTTCAAAGACCAGCTCACAATACTAAATAGGGGGAAAAAGTCAATCAAAATTTGTTTCCCATCAATCCTCTAAAATGTTTACCTTTTTGTAAGTCTGCAGGATTTTCTGAAGTTTGAATATCAAATCAGCGTTGTATATCTCCGACAGGACGACATAGTCATGGGAAATAGATTTGGTTTCGTTTATCAGATGATTCCAGCAAGCGTAGGACGTTTGGGTGGGCCATGGTTTCGAATTCCTGTCAAAAATAACTTGGATTAGGTGAAACCTTCGAGACACTTAGTTCAGCACTTACTTGGGGGTCTGTTCGTTGTGACTTGCTTGGAAACAATGTAGGACCTTATCCAGACCCTTGCTGTGCTCCAATTCCAGTTGACTGCAATGCCGAAAGAAGTCGCATAGTTCATCGATAAGTTCGGACTGTGTGTCCAATTTCGCATCAGACAGACAAAGTTGCTCCAATAATTGAACTCGAATATCTGGAAAGATTGACATGACGTTATACCAATGACATAAGACGACTGTATAGCGCGCAATTAGTTAAGTGTTCGAATCCCAGTGAAAGCCAAATTAATGCACTCTTATCTGGTTCAGTCACCATTTCCCGTTAGGATCAAATTAAAGGCACTATCACTGGAGTGGTCAATCAGTAGATAGTAGTAGTCTGACTGTGGGTATCGCAATGGATCAATTCACTAGCAGCCCTGCCTACCTACCTAACTATATCAATGACGATGCAAAGACTGGCTTCCATGTATATCAGCGTAGCGTTGAGAAGCACTCCGTCTAAAGCACTAAATGTACTCCTCCACCTTCCTGTTCGGTAAACAACTATAGCCTTGAGACTAAAAATACTCCGAAGGTGTTCCGAAATTACCATCAGTCACCATAACGTTCAGAACATCAGGTTCTTAAAGAATTCAACTTCCCTACAACACCGTTCGCCTTCCACCCCAAGCGTTCGTCGTGAAGAAATCTTCGAACAGCATTCCTTCCTGGTCGGATTACATGTCTGACAACCAGACGCTAGCCGATCGCCTGCAAATGTACATGGTCGGACATTGCCCTCTCCCTGAAGCTTGCTCAGCAGTTAAGTTTCAAGCATTCAATTTAAAAATATGGACTTACTTGTACATTATGACCAGAAGCCCTAAGGAATTGCAATTGAATCCATTGATACTCATAAACTCATTTATGTATTACTGGACAGACGGCTGAGAGAGAAGAGAGTTCCAATAACTTGGCAGTATTGCCTCACCCGATGGCGGAACCGAACTGCATATAGCCAACCTCATAGGCAAAGCAATATCTGTGCTTGGGAAGCTATCCCCAGTTTGGCGAAGTAATGCAATTAGGTGAATTACCGAGCTACGACGCTTCTGTTCCAACGTGGAATCCGTGCTTGGAGGGTGACAACCACTATTACGAGAAAGCTGCAAGCTTTTTCCAATAGGTGCCTACGTTACATCTTCTGGCCAAGCCATATCTCTAACGAAAAACTTTATCAGAGAACTGCCATGAACCTATAGACATAATTATACGACGACGAATGTGGCAGTAGATTGGTCACACTCTCCAAAAGGGCGACAGGTCCATAGCTAGCCAAGCACTGCATTGGAAATGGAACACGCTTACTCAGGACGGCAGGATGCGCGCCGGTCTTAGGAGTACATGGCGGAGAACAGTTGATAAGTATGCACGGCAACTAGGAAAAAGTTGGGGAGAGCTGAGGCACATTTCCCGCACTGGACGGCGCATAGGCATTAGGCCGTAGTACCCAAAAGGGGATACAGGTCATAAGCGAGGAAAATGTATATGGATCTCCAAGATGATGTACATGGATTTATGTCCAAGATGTTGAGAAAATAATTTAAAAATGACGTACACGGATTTATCATTTTATGATTTTCACTGATTGTCCAAGATGTTAAGAAAATAATTTGAAAAAAAAAATCGCAAACATACCGCCCTCATTCGAATCACTGCATATCTACCAAAAATATCCGTTTTAACTTGCGTTAACTGAATAGGTACAAGTCCAACATCTTCTTTGCTTGTGAGTGTTTTTTTTTTAACACGTTTAATGAATAATTAAGATATTCGAGTAAGAATCAATGTTAAGATCCATCTTAGCTAAAATCCGAACAAACAATAGTGGAATGAAATGTTCTTAGTACTGTGAAAAAGATTAAAATTGATGTGTTGAAGGATCAAGGACTAGAGCGTCTAGCTAAAACCAAGAGAATTAAACGAAGTTTTATGCCCGACTTATGAGCTTAAGTTCAGATTCATAGCTAAACTCTGAATAAGTTAAGTGATAGATTCCACTTAAACCGTAATTTAACCTAAGCCACCGATTGCCATGGCTTAAGTGTCAATCCAGAGACTAAAGAATAAAACCAAATATATAGAGAAAACCCTTATACAAAAACTTTGTGGGGCAATGCTGCTGAAGAGGACAGAAAAGATGATGCACGCATATTATAGCAATATCCTTACATTCATGAACATTCGCTTGTTGATTTGGTGTGTTGTTGTGCTGTTGGTATTCAATCGCAATCACTATTTTGTTCATCGTTCACATGGTTGGTGGATTCAATAATTCACAATGCCAATCAATCAATGGCTTACCTAAACCACCCCTAAATATTGAGGGTGAAAACGAAATATTCTTCAGTGAAGTTCAAGTTCGATCCTACACTTAGCTAAACCATCAGATAAGGTTGCACTGAAAAATCGGGCATTAATTTTGGGCATTCCTATGTACCTAAGCAGCGGGAATTCGTACAGGATAAAGCACGAAATGTGATAAGAAGGCGGACATAACAGCAGCTGATAGAAGAGCATCTACTTATGCACATACTGTATTGAAATTTTACTCACTATTAAATGATATGAGTTTCTTCATGGATCCAACGTGTCTGGGTGAAGTGTCCCCCTCATGCTCCACGGGCTGAGGCACCGACAATTGAGCTTGCATATTCGCGTCGAACAGTTTCAAGTAATATTTTCAATATTTTATAACATCATTCTAGAGAAATTTAATGTTGACGAAAGTACCACAACATCCGATTGAATCACTTTGGAATAATACAAAAATAACTCGGCTTTTATTGCAAACAATTTCCTCCTCTTTTCGATTTCGGAAGTAAACACAAAATGGTTGATCGAATTTTCTTTTATTTTTTCTCGTACACAGCGCTTCACTTATTGGTTTATTAATTTATTTAATGCTCGATTGCGTTTTCGCATAACACTAGATACAATTTTGAATGTTTTTCACGTATTTTTTTGTCTAGATACAAATGACTGCAAGCATACTTTTATTCCGAATGTGTGACATAAACAATCAAAACACCCACGAGATCATGCTGCTTACGAAAACGTTTCACTACTGACTAAATATAGACTTGGGACTTGGTATTGAAGAAGTGAAAACTACGCAAAATATACTCACGATGAGAGAAGCGGGCCAGAGTTGTACGAACTATCCACAACTCTTCTACAAAGTGCTTATTTTATTATTTATTTACATATGTATATATGTTTCTGTACACATTGGCAATTAGTACGAGTTTGGATTGGATATTCCTGCGTGGGTCTCTGAACATCCTCAGTTTCTCTTAAATAAGCAAGGAGAATGCGAACTGGAGCAAAAGAGTGTCTAATTAATTTTTGAGATTTTCTAAGAACGTATTCATCGGGATTACGTGTGAAAAACGTTCATTCGCTGTTTAATAAGATCTTTCAATATTTTTTATTTTTTTTCCGAGGGTAGGTGGAAATCTTCGACAAGACTCTATGGCTAACGTTCGCACCAGAAATAAGGCATTACAAAGATATCCGACTTTACAGCTGAAAGCTTGAGTGCCTTTTTGGCAGATGTTTATGAATTGTTGACGGTTATTCACGAAATAACGTAAATGCCGTCCTCTGATTGGTCAATTTGGTTGAAGAAAACGTTATAAAAAACAGTTGCCAAAAATCTTAAGGGGCAAGGGATGTATAAATCTGACATTTCTGTAATATTTCATTTCTGGTTCGCACATAGAAGTGTGAGATTTTTACTCACTAAAACCACCTTCTTTGATTAATTATTAGTACAACTAATTGAAGCACTTAACCAGTAGTTTGTATTTCATGATTTAGTCACTGATCGGCAGGTTACTCTCCAGTGAATGTTCCTGCTAACACCGCAAGCGAGGGTGTAGACTATCGCACGAGATCAAGGTGTTAAGTCCTTTGAAGTCGGCGTAAGACATTAGTTTCCTCAATGATCGGGTAAGCTGCAGAGTTTGTATGCTTCTCTAGGCGGCGCTTATTTTTATAGCAAAAGTTCTTAACTTCGTCTTGAAGTGGTAATATTCCAAGATCTCTGTGGATAGCGTCGTTTCTGATACACCTCGGCGCATTAACGATAGTTCTAAGCACCTTATTTTGAAAAGTCTGTTATTTACTTACTTACTTATCAGACGACTGAATGGCGCAGTTGGTTGAGTGCCTGCCCCTGGTTAGCGGGGTCCACTGTTCGAATCCCAGTGAAAGCAAAATTAATACGCTCTTATCTGGTTCAGTCACCATTTGCCGTTAGGATCAAATTAGCGGCTCTATCACTGGAGTGATCAATCAGTAGTAGTAGTCTGACTGTGGATATCACAACGGACCAACATGATCTAAGTGTGCTAGCAGCCCCTCCACCTAACCTAACCTAACTTACTTATCAGGCTGCCGACCCAGACCTTGAGCGATAGCTGTTTTTCACTGTTGACGGTCCTGGGCACGCTGCTTCCAGTCCAAGTCCAAGACCAAGCTGTCTTGCATCCGCGATTACTTGGTCTTTATCCGGAGATTCGGTCTTCTTCTCCTTCTCGAACCGGGAGGCTTGGATTCGAAGACCCTCTTAGCTGGAGCATTGTTGTCCATGCGCTCGATGTGGCCGAGCGAGTGCAGTCGACGGATCTTTGCCTTCCGGACTACATCCACATCCTGCTACACTTCGGCTGTGTTTTCTCCTCCATTCGCCTTCCACGCAGACGGGACCATATATCCGAAGTAGAATTTTTCTTTTGAAGGCACCAAGAGTCAGCTCCAGTTTTGCTTTCGGTTCCATATAGCAGGACTGGCAAAATAAGAGTTTTGTAGAGCATGACCTTAGTCCTTCAAGTCAGGAGTTTAGATGCGGTTCTACGTCTGATATTCACAGTGATGTCATTCGTTGAGTTCACGTTTGCCCCGAGGTAGACAAACTCCTTTACTACCTTGAAATTAAGTGTAGCTAACGATTGTGATGTTTTGCCCTAGGTAGTGTTCGGTGGATCGTTTCTTTCTCGACAGCATACATTTCCTCTTATCCTCATTTACCTTAAGACCAGCTCGCTTCGCCTCTTCTTCCATTGCCGTAAATGCTTCCACTACGTCACGTTGGGAACGCGTAACGATGTCGATGTCGTTTGCATATCCCAACAGTTGACTGAATTGTAGAAGATAGTGCATTCCGTGTTTACAGCTGCCCACCGCACCAAATTTAAGAAATCACACGACAGCGCATCTCGTTAAAGAAAGTCGATGCAGGTTTTAAACGGCTCGGAAGTCCTCGAGGCGAACTGCACGGTACATCGTGTATTTGTTAGCGTAATGCGACACAACCGGATCAGTTTTCCCGGGATCCCGAATTCGCCCATCGCAGCGAATAACTTCCTGTCGTATGCGGCCTTGAATTCGATAAAAAGGTGGTGAAGATTTGGTCTATTGTTGATTTGCTGGCCGGAAGCCGCACCGGCAATAGACGTCCACACAGTACGCTGGACAGGATCTTGCAAGCGACGTTGAGCAGGGATTTACGCGGTTTCGCCGGACATATCCTTTTTCCTGTCTCTTCGACTGCCCGACCATTATAGTGTATTCTAGGCAGACGTTAAAGCTATACTGTCAATGATCCCGATAGACGGGCTATCTATCGCCATCTACATGGGCCATTAAGATACTCCATCAATTAAATCGAAGATGATAAAGGTTTGCCGTCTATCTCTTAGGGAGATAGCGGTCAGATGCAACCTAGCCCTATGCTGGGTACCTGAGCATAGTGGCAACGAAAGGGCCGACAAACCGCTGTCAAATAATCAGGACACCCCGTATCCCTCACTCCAAGTATTAAGCACCATGTTACTTACAGATGCCTTCGACTCCGCTAATCGGAGATGGATGGAATTAGATACATGTAGGACTTCGAGGCTTATTTGGCCCTCACTAAATCCAAGCAAAACAAATACACTCCTAAAACTAAACTGGAATGGGCATTATCACCTGCCACTGCTTTCTCGTTATCCATGCCAAAAGAATGGGATCCTCCCACAAAGACCACTGCATAAGCTGTAAAGATGAGGAGGAGGAAGAAAATACGTTTCATTTCCTCGGCACTTGTCCAGCCGTTTCAAAAAATAAAAATGATATACTAGGCAACTACTTTTTCAGTAACCTACAGGAAATGTCACACTTAAAGATACAAGACATTGCTAAGTTTATCAGGCAAACTAATTGGCTGGAAAACAGCACGGGAGTGGATTCGTCAAAATTGGCCACTAGAATACCATTAGTCTAGTGTAGTCCCTTTGAATTAAAGAGGAGCCGGTGTAAAACACTGGGAAGTGATAGCACAAAGGACCCAACCAGGACCTAAGTGGGAGACAACTGCTTTAGTGGTGGCAATCATAATAACCTAACCTAACCTAGTGCACGTTGTAATTTTGCACGTTGCAGACTCTTCAACCGTTTTGGCTGTTACCAAAATGTCGGTGTCGTCAGCAAATGTGCCTAGAATAGTGTGTTCTTCTTGTGGTAAATCACTAGTATACAGTAGGTATAGCAGAGGGCCAAGAACGTGCTTCACGCGAAAGATCCTATCAGAGAAATAGTTCGCTAAAATGCTATAAAGTTTCCCTCTTAGAGAAAGGCAGAGTTTATATTTCAGGACTTCATGCCAAACTTTGTCAAAGGATTGAGAAACATCGAGAAATGTGGCTGAGCAAACGAGCATTTCTTTCAAATGCTTTTTCTATTACATCAGTTATACGATGTTCTTCGTGAATAGTTCAGTGTTTACTTCTAAAACCCAATTGGTGATTTGGTATGAACTGTCATCAGATTCAGGGAGTCGTGGCGCTGGACATCAAAATCCTGCGGACATAACACCATCCTTGAGCTGACACCAAGTTATCTCGTATCATGCTCAACAGATTGTAAGTTCTATCAAATGACTTCAACCATCTAAACCCCGAAAGAGCGGATAGGCATAACGGGCAGATGTCCACGGATCTTAACTGGGCTATCTACACTGACGGCTCTAAGACGGGCGGCGGAGCGGGTACGGCCGTGTTCTCGGAAGTCTTGAACATCTCAAATGTCTTCGGACTGGGAAGCGTGTCGTCAAGTCAAAATTCACCCAAATATCTTGCAAACGGTGAAAGTTGCCATATGCTGTGGTTGCCAAGCAGCCATCAAAGCTGTTACCTCATTATTTCATTTCCGATACTAGTACAGGAATGTAGAGCCTAGCTAGCGGCGTTAGAAGACTGAGCTAGCTGGGTTCCAGGTCCCAGTAACATCCCAGGAAATTAGAAGGCCTTTGAACTAGTAAGGCAGATCCCTGCCTGCAGTTCTCGCTTGCACAGATGCACTACAAGCAGTTAAGGGATGTGCACTGCCTAGTAAAAAGCAAACCTCAGATAGGCCAGACTGACAAGCTATGCAACATCAAAAAAAAATCTGCCTAGAGTACAAGCGATCCAAAGCAAAATATCTTTTTAAAAAAAATGTGTTCCTGATGCCTAACTGTCGATTATAAATTTTTAAATAAAGTACACACTTTTCAAATTCAATTAATGAGTGCTTTGTGGCAACAACAGAACAAAGCAAGGATTTTTTTACGAACGGAGATGTTTTTTTATTCTATTTTCTACATGGATGTTCACATCCACACAATCAGCACTGACACTTTGGATTTCTACTTCTCTTTGCTTTTCGTCCCAATTTGGAGGTTGTTATACAGGCTATTGACTTTCAGTTCCTGTTGCCTAGAAAAAAAAAACAAGTTTATGCATATGGTGTGATTCATTTCACAGGTGCCACAATTACAGAGTGTCCCAATTAGGAGGTTTCACTGTAGTTCTATGGTTTGCGGAAACTCACCTCCATCATTTAAGGTTTTAAACACGGGTAATGTAACCCAAAATGTTGGCTTAGGATTCAAACCGAAAAGTTGATTTTATCTTATCCGCATGGGTTATTCGGAGTTAATGCGAATCGGTTTAAATTATTCACCCAAAGAAAACAAACAAAAGTTACGAATATACATTGTGTTTCGAATAGGTTTTATCCTATCCAGCAACCATTAGCCTGGTGCGACATCTCTTATCGGTTGTTGTCTCTTACTCAACAGACGTACCCGAGTAGTGAATAATGGTGAGGATAAACTCTGTGTGTAAACCAAGCAAATAAAAGCGATAATTTGCTGAGTGTGAATGCCGCTGCATATCGTGATCCTTTCTTATAAGATTTTGTCTGATTTCATTTGATTTTGGACAAAAAGTCCTCACATCAGGTTTTAAGGCGATGTGTCAATTGCTTCAAAATGTCCACATGTGTCGCTTCTGTGAAGTTAAATAAAATGGTTCCAATTGAAACTGGAATATTAGCAATTCTTATCAGTCACAGGAATATATTTCCGTCAAAAATTAGCCGTCGGATACCTTTTGACAGCACTCAAGTAATTAGGAATAATCACTTCTGAAAACTATGAATCCGATGAGAATCCGTTTAAAAACCAAAAAACAAAGTTATATCAGATCCACATGCGACTCACATCACTTGTGCTTCCGCCCTTTTCTGAAGTTGAATGCAGCCTACGTGTAACAGGCACGAAAACTATCGAATCTGTAAACAAAACCCATTTGACAGCTTTGACAGGCAAACGCTTCTGTGAACTCTCTACAAAATATGTCTATACAACTTCTCGAGACAGAACTAAAAGACAAAAACAAAAGTCGCAAAACAAACATTTCGTTTTTTACATGAATTCTATGCATTAACTTCTCATTTGTTGATATAAAAATGGATAACTACACAAGGCTAACGAATACAGGTATAAAATATCAATTAGAGAATCGAAGAAAAACTCTCAAATTCAACAAATCTATTTTAGGTAATTCCTATGCAGAACGGAAAATTTACGATGAGATTATAGCTAATTTAGATAGCTTCGTATTGAGTACATGTGAAACAGAAGAAAATGAACAGAAGATTAAAGTTGAAAAACTGGAAATGTGGGGCAACACAGGGGACTCAAGACTCACCAGCGTTATGAATGATCATAATTATATTCTGAGAAGCAGAAGTCCGAATATTTCATATTGTGTGCGAGAGAATCTAATTGACTTCGTTAAAAAAAACTCGCCTTCGTCTTCGAGTCTGCGTTCATCTGAGGAGTCAATAGGAAAAGTAATCGACTCTGTAATGCGTTTGTTAAGCACTGCGACTGATTATGATACCGTAATTGATAAGTTGGAGTATGCATGTGATCCAGATTCTAAAGTAATACCTATTGCTGCAGACGAGCAAAATCTCTTAAAGTGTAAAAGCCAATCAAAAGAAGATTGTACACGAGAAAGTGTTGAGCAGACGAGCGTAAAATTTGAAAGTAAAGGTTCCCCTGTGAATGAACCAGAGAATGTTGTTAGCATCAAGGATGAGATTAAATGTGACACAAAGCCACCGTTGGTATTGATTAGCGAGTCAGCTGTCTCATTGGATAATGCACCAGCAGTTGAGGCCAATCAAGAAAAGGTTAGTGAAGAAACATCCCCCAGACTAGAAGAACCCACCAACGACACAACAGCAGAAAAAGATCCGACAAATCACATTGAAAATACATCACAAGCAGATGATAGTGCTAAAGAACCTACAAAAAGCACATGCGAAAATGCTGCCACTAAAGATCCTCCCGAAAAACCGGCCATCATCACAGAACTATTGAAATTTGCTGAGAAGCTAAAGGAAGATTGCACGTCTGTAACCCGCAAAGATGATTTTGACCTCAATAATTTCCTTGCAACCCACTTGAATGAATACAAAAGCATCATCAATTCACAAAGCAATAATCGGTATACAGATACAGCCGTTCAAACGGTAAAAGTTATATCGAAGAAAAAGCTTCGTAAGATTAATGCTAAGGACAAGCGACTGCTTCTGCAATCATCCAACGACTCGGATTCATCTAACTCGTCGTACACAGGGAAAGGTCCAACCGGTAAGAAAACTCACATCACATCTAAGAAACCAGTAGATGTGGAAAAGGCTTCTTGCGATAAGAAAGACGCTTTAGGTGGTAGTGTCAAGTCTCCGGCGTCGTTTGCCGATTCTGACTTCGAAGATGAATGCATGAAATCAAATTCATCCGACACTGATGAGAGTGACACTAGCACATCGAAGTCTGATAGTGACGATTCGGACGACTCTGATTCAAGCAACTCTAGTGAGAAAGAAAAGGATAAATCAAAGTGCTTAAACTCGAACAGCAAGGACAACCATGACAAAGAAAAGGATCCTGAGAAAGGAACTAACGAAAGCGACAAAGAGAATAGGTCTCTATTTGAATCTCCAGAGGGTATAATTGCAGAGAATTCAAAAGAAGACGGTAAAATAGATGAAGACAATCAAGACAAACAAATTGAGAGGTGAGTAGTGATATTGAGCAGATTTTTAATGAAATCCCTTAACATGTGTGCTCTCTTTTCAGATTATTGAACTTAAAGGGCTTGACTGAACCACAGAAGAATACTTCCCTACCGAACAATACAAAGCCGCTTAAGTTAGCTAGTAAATCTAAGACGGACAGGCTCTTTGCGGTGATGCAGGAAGCTGATAAAAACTCATCCAGTGAGGACAGTGGACATGAGGTATGAATTGTTTAGTGCATTTCTCCTCTAGCAGTTATTCCTCGTACCTGAAATCAGTTTCCACTGACTTGAATAACGTTTTTAATTCTTATCGTAATTGTAACGGTAAATTTTTTACAAGAAGGCGTATGACATAGGTGTGGTAGAAAAATAATAATCTCTCCTATCAACTTGCATTTGAAGGATTATTGCACATGTCGATGTTGCCTTCTCCCTCCTCCTCCCTATTTTTTCGCATTCTCAAGATCTCACATTTTTTAGGAAGGTGAACCTGTGCTAACGGAAAAGCAATTTTTATTCAAATGCAATGAAAACCTTAAGCAGCAGTTACTTAACAGCGCGAGCAGCGATTCAGAGAATTTCAATAGCGACGATGATGCCGTGATCAGTCACAAAATCAACGAAGTCTCCGGCGATGAGGATGAAAAGCACTCGTCAAATGTTGATAAGTTCCTTGAGACTTTAGTAGACACCGAAGAGAACAGTCCAGCTACGAATGAACTCCCGAAGGCATCATCACCCACAAAATCTGTAGATACCAGCACAGACAAGAACTCTAGTGTAATCGAATTATTAGATGACACCACCGACACTCCAGAGAAAACGATGGACTTAAAAAAGAAAGAAGTTCCTAAGAAATCATTTGAAACACTGTTGTCGAATGAGAAGCGTCAAAAGCCGAAACCGCCCGAGAAACTTATCGAACTTAGTGGTGATAGTTCTAATTCAGATGTTGAAGAGTCCTCCGTTGAATCGAAAGACAAAAGTCAACGTATCAAACCAATGCTACGTCAAGACCAACTAGAGAGCGAAACTATATATTCTGAGAAGAAAGAGGCTGAAAGGTTGCGGCGATTAGAGAAGAAGAACACCTACTTAACAAAGATGTTGAAGTACAGCAAGGATAGCATCAATGAAAGTGATCTTGTGCTCGACTATGCAACGGCAAATAAGAAATTTATCAAAGTCCACCCGGATATTGTAAAGCATCTGAAGCCACATCAAAGAGACGGTGTAAAGTTTATGTACGACTCTTGCTATGGCTGTGTGGATCATTTAAAGGAAAACTCGGGATCAGGATGCATTTTGGCACATTGTATGGGTCTTGGAAAGACACTTCAGGTAAGATTATAGTGAGAACATGAAATTGCTTCACAAGCTAATGATTTTTTATAGATTATAGCACTCTTACATACGGTGACATCTTATGAGGAGCTTAAGACCACAAAGATCTTGGTTCTTTGCCCCAAGAGTACTATCATGAACTGGGCGGATGAAATTCAACGGTGGTTGGGTCCTCTGGAGAGGAAAATCATTCAAATCTTTAACTTTAGCGATACTGCGTGAGTAGTCTTAAACTATTATTATTTACATTTAATTGCAAATGAAAGTGCAAATGGTTAACCCTTTCGTGGGACGTGGGAGATATATGTTCCACCCGGATCGAACGAGTCAAGTTGTGAATTTTTTGAGTTTTTGATCTGGTCAAAAGTTTTTTGTAATGTGTAGATTGTCTGGATTATGTGAAGAAGTTGTTTTGCTGATGTTGTTCCGTGCCGACCATATTGGTGGATTGTCTTCAGTACACCTTAAGTGCTGGTGAATGGTGGAGAAGGTTTGTACTAATCTGCGGCAACTAAGGGTAGTGTTGAGTTTATTAAGAGTGCTCGATGGGTAACAGGTGCTTGTAGATCTGCGCTAAGGAATTATGCCACTCTTTTAGACGACCTACGAAGCTCTAAATTAGAGTAGACATTGAACAACTAAGGTAGGTGATCTAGTGGCGAGTGGTGCGAAATGCGTTGATGCTCCTTCTGGTGGGTTGGTGGTATGCAGTTGGCACACACGAAAACGTGTGTGCACTCTGAATCTCTTTGAAATCTAGCTTTTCTTTGGGAATAAGAGACCTAATATCGAACTTAGAATGACAATGATTTGTAAAGAAACGCCGCATAATGTTGATGCACACATTCTTGGCTTATCATCACGACCAAGCTGTCTTCCGTCTGCAATAACTTGGTCTTAATATCGAAGGTCCTGTTTTCTCCTCCTTCTCGAAGCCTGAGGCTCCGATTCGAAGACCCTTTTTGCTAAAACGTTGGTGTCCATACTCTCGATGTGGCCGAGCCAGTGTAGTCGACTGATTTTTGCCTTCCCGACTGCATCCACATCCTGGTACAGCTTGTAGAGTTCGTGGTGGTGTCTTCTTCTCCAATCGCCTTCCTTACAGACGGAATATATACATATATTCGACGTAGAATTTTTCTCTCGAAGGCACTAAGAATTCCGTCTTCAGTTTTGCTCCAGTTTTCGTTCACCTTAAGCACGTACCAGCTCGTGTTGCCAGCTGCCCGACACACTATCTTTTTCCAGTAACAGATTGAAGAAATCATTCGACAGCGCATGTCCTTGCCGAAATCTGATAGGTGTCAAACGACTTGAAGTTCCTTGAACCGCACTACACATTGCATTGCGTTTGTGTTAGCGCGATGCGACGCGTGTATCGATTTAAAATTTTTTTGATTTATTTTATTTGATCCACAGTCGAGAGCCGCACTGGTACGTCGCAAAACGATTTTATACGTTCACTCAGACCGCGGTACAAGATCTTACAGGCAACGTTGAGTAGGGATGTGCCTGTGCTGTTCCAAGAGGTAGGATCGCCTTTTTTATGAGTAGGGCATATGTCAATGAGCTAGATAAGTTCCAATTACAAGTTAAATTGTTGCATTTACAACATCTTTTTCTCACCCCTCCATATTTTAGGTGTGAGAGCAACGCAACTAAAAATAATAGAAAACAGCAACAAAACATCACAAAATATTTGTCACGTATAAACAATATTTCTTTGCTTTTCAGGGATATTTTTGAAAAAATCAATGTTCTCCGACAATGGTCGTCCTTAACTGCAAAAGCCGGCTGCATGATCATGGGCTATGAAGCATTCCGATCGTTAGTATTCTACAACTCCAACAAAAATCGAATGAAATCACCTAAGAGAATCGAAGATATTCGAGCAAGTATAAACAAATATCTTCTAAAGCCAGGTAAGTTCAAGTGAACTCCTTGCAAATTCAAACCCCGTTGTCATCTCTTTCTCTTATGATTTAATTTTTAGGCGCTGATCTGGTTGTATGTGACGAAGGACATATTATCAAGAATCGTAAATCCGGAATTAGTTTGGCAGCAGCTAAGATCGTCACACCGAAGAGAATTGTCCTCACAGGCACACCGATACAGAACAATTTGAAAGAATGTGATTAGTTTATTCATTCGACATTCGTTTACCATTGAACTTACCCAAATCCCTGTCATTTCAGATTACAGCATGGTCAATTTTATTAAACCACTCATTTTAGGAACAGAGAAAGAGTTCGCTAATCTCTATGCGAATCCGATTAAAAATGGCCAACACAAGGACTCGAGCAAACGCGATATTAAAGTTATGAAACAAAGATCTTTTGTGTTGCACAAAAAGCTCTCTAAATTTGTCCAAGTGAGTTGTAAATACAAGCGAAAAGCTATGGTTTGTACTTAAGTTTTCTTACTAAAACTATTTCTGTCTGAAAGGAAAATTTTGAAATATGCTTAGACTTTTCTATAATAACTGACGGTCGCGAGATGATTGATTCATGATTGTGTTGATTAATCATCTCCATGAATGCTTGTTTGATTTAAGGTGCTACATCCGATACAGTCCCATTTTCGTCGTCTTTATTGGGCATTGGACCACAAATTGTATACATGCTTTATTTACATAAACATCCTGTCCCAATCTTTGTGAATTATTTTGCATGCAATTGACCAATTTGTGACATCCTGTAATTGACCATGTTCTGGGTTTGCTTTTGGATTTTCCGTATTCTCTTCGGAATCTATATTCTTCGTTTTTTCTTCGAGTTGATTTATTCGTATGTTCTCAATGTTGGGTATTGGAAGCATGCTATACATGTGTAAGAGATGGTGGGAAACAGAAAAAGTTCAGAATTGAGATCTCAATTGCAGAGACTGAAAAATTTCCTGTGTGAAGGTGGGTTGAGATCGCAAACGGGAATTTGAAAAAATTGCCGACGAATTTTAGCGACTGTAAATGCGGCCTTTCTTGCTTTGACACGTCACCCAAAAAAGGAGATTTTGTATACATACAAAGCACACAATACACGAAAAGTTACCGAAATGATGCAGCCAGCTGTGATGGTTACGAAACGAACCAACATGGAATGAGGCAAATCGATTTGTGTTCCCTAGTTCGATTTGGGATTGGTTTCGGTTCAGCATCATATGCTCACACTGGGTTGTACTGCCTACAGTGTTTTTTTATGTATTCGGTTCGTTTCATTGGTTTTGTGCATTCGATTGGAAATAAATGTTACTCGGTTTGAATCGGTTTAGTTGTAACCCGGGTTAATTCGTTTTTTTAACCAGGGTTGACATACCACTAGTTTCTATGCGTCCGTTACTGAATAGACTTACGTTTTACACATTGTTTCAAAACAAACAAACAACGTAGTTTCTTCGTTGATTCCATTCGTTCCCATATATTCCGCATACAGAAACTTAAATCGCACTAGATCTTTTTCCTCCAGTGCAACACATACTGTAAATATCTATTGTTAAGAAGGGTTGGAGTTAATCCAAAAGAGTAACGACTGGATTGGTTCAGTGCCTACCCTTGGTTAGTGGGGTCCACGGATCGAATCCTGATTTTCTGGTTTTCAAATCTGGCCCAGTCACCATTTACCGTTGCGTTCATTGGAGTGGTCGGTAAATGGTCTATCAATCAGTGGTAGTAGTTTCACTGCGGGTATCACAATGGACAACAATATGGTCTAAGTGTGAATTCTCGCTAGCAGCTCCTCCGACCTACCTAGTTAACTAATCCAAAATAAACACTATTTCCCTTATCAAAAATAATATGTCGTTTGTAGTGCATTTCTTTAAATCCATTAAAGTGAGTATCTCCCTATTTAAAACACGATTTCCTAATCTAAGTAGTGCCGGCCATTCACACAAAATGTGTTCTGATCACATCGTCTTCCAGGCATCAGTGCTGGCACAAGTTTATTTTGTTAAGATAGGAAGTCAAGCCACGGTGGCCAGTAAGAAAGATCGTTAGCATTCTTGTACTTTTCTTATTGAGGTAGAGGATTGCTTAATTAAGTAAGATCAACCTCATTTGTCAAATTGGGCTAGGGGAAGTTTTTTTTTCCCATATGTTAATCAGCGTTGCCGTCGTATTGACATTACTTTAGGTCGTTGAACGCAGTCAGCCCTCAGCGAGCTCATCTGCTGATTCATTGCATGATTCCTGCAATACCCTTGTGTCCAAAATAGAGATGCCACGAATATTCGGCTCCTATTAGGGATTCGGCTAATTTTTTAATATTCCGATTTTACTATTCGGAAAATTAGGCCGAAAAGATAATGAAAAGTATTTTGTTCACTCTCGCACTTTTCCTCATAACTTAGACCTTTACTGTATTACATTGAAAATTCCGCTAGCCTTGGATATCTACTCCAGTGAAACCTCCTCTTACCGACACTCTCTTGGGCGGACAATCCCCTTTAGCGGACAATTTCTCACGATCGCGGCTTTTGAATTGAAGTTCCATATATTTCCATGGATGGACAATACCCTTAGCCGGACAAAATTGCTGCGACCGTCGCTGTCCGCCTGTGGAAGTTTTTAGTGTATTATGCGTTTGTTGACAACACCCTGTAATGGCAACCATATATTTGTCATTCGCATTAAAGTTGAACCGCACTTCTAGTTCAGCTTGGTGTGAAGGCATCATTCTCAAAATATTTGGTGCTCCCTGCGTCTTTTCCTTTCCCGGTAATTTTAACAGCGTGACATTTTGAATCATCTCAGAAATGCAGGAAACACCCAAGCTGGCTATTATTGTAATCTCTTCGAACTGTTTGATAGATCGTATCAATTGACTCACATTCAATATGTGTTCAATTGTTTAAAGAATCATGATCATAGTGCGTTAGGTTTGCGGGGCTGCTATTGAAGTCACCAGCACACTAAGACCATATTGGTGCTTTGACTCCTGCGGAGATGGTGCCAGGTTTGATTTCCGAATGTAACGGTTACATAATTCACGGCTCCGCCTCTTTCCAATGCTCAAAGAGTACTCTTGTCTACAGAAAGCTTCTCAAACTTCGCTGTTGAGAGTCAAGGTCCCTTCCACTCGTGACCGAACAATAGCACGCACAACACGAGTGGTTCCGGAGAAGTTAGGCCCAAGTCCGCCTCGGACTGTCACGCCACCCATTTTATTACTATCTCTTATGTACAAACAGACAGATCGCTTTTGTTCCAATCGCCCCATTTTATACTATGTTGAATGCCAGCGTGGGCTTGCTTGACGAATGTATTTCAGCTATTCTTTTGCTATACCAGAGTGGTTGAAATAGGCAGCTAACATCTGTGTTATTTCCGACTGAGACTTTTGCTGTGACACAAATGTGCCCATAGCATATCTACCGCATACACTTCAATAATAGCGGTCGGAGCATGGAAAACGAGAGCCGAATATACCCCTTGGCGCAGAGCCTAGCCGCGATATAATCACTATTCGTGGCCTCTATAGTCTAAAACCCAGCCGTGTTTCACTTTAGTGTATCTAGGAAGGGATTGTAGTGAGTCGTCGCAACATTTGAACGTTTCGGAGTCCCTTAGCTTGGACGATAACGCCTTAAGTACTGCCTGATAGCCTTCCATGTGTGTGGCAATTTTATTCATTTGTCAACTCTAACCCAGATTAAATTAAATATCTGTATCAAGAACATTAAACAAATTACATTTTATACATTTCCAGCGAAAAGAAGCTGAGCTTCTGCAATCCTTTTTGCCCCAAAAATTCGAATACGTTCTATTTATTCCAATGAGTACTGTGCAAGTAAGCAACATATGAAACTATTTAATCCGGCATTACTAATCCGAATCCATTTTATTTAGAACAATCTTTATGAATACGTGTTAGATGCAATATCCAAAAGAGAAGACTCTAGAGGGAGAAGTTTAATAACGGATTATACATGTCTGCGAAAGGTATGAAGTGAATGAGACATTCTTCAACAATGAGTAGATGATGGTCAATTGCAACTCTTTTAGATATGGACACATCCGAAAGTCTTGGAAGATGCATGGAAAAACGCCATCACAGTAAGTAAATATATTGATATACATATGTATTCACTTTGGCAATGTTAGTCTGCCTGCCATGCCTTATTCATGACTCCTGTTTGCATTGTCAGAAAAAAACAGCATGTGCTTTAAAACACTCTTTATTTGATCACACAATTCACTGAACAAATCTAGGCCAAAATCAAAAGGGATCCCAAAAAAACAACGCCACCATTTGGTCATTCAGATGATGATCAACCGGATGACATCTATGACAATCAGACTGGAGTCATATCCGTTCAACGTGACTGGTGGCGTAGCATGCTGACAGAAACTGATCTGGAATCAATTTTACCCAGTAATAAGTTGAAAACGATGTTTGAAATTATACGTATGTCCGAGGAGAACGGTGAAAAATGGTAAATTTTTTTTCCATCTAAGAATTTTTTATAATATTGAAAAAAAGTCTAATTTTTTCAGCGTTTGTTGCTGTACTTAATGTGGTGGAGTTCTTTTTGAATAAGATAAACGATAGTAAACGGAATTATTACATGTTTGATGGTCGTAAGTTGATATTGACATTTTATTATTTGGGAGACTCGTGCAATTTCATGAATTACCATTTAAGGGTAACGTCCAGTTCACAGTGGTAGTTTGACTTGAGTTCAGCGATTTATTCGATTTCTCAGTTTGGTGTATTTTAGGTTAGGGGGCTGACACGCAAGTCAATTTTTTCCTCTTCAGACAATCCTCGTACCCATAGTGTTCTCATGTTGTCCAGCCATCCCGCAATCCTTTTAAACCTGAAAATAAAAAAATGAAGAGATTGTGAAGCTGTGTATGGTTTCACACATTTTGGTATTTTGGTAGGGATACCATCCAAAGTTTTGGAATGCAACTGGTTTTCAAACAGCTGCAGAAGATAGCCTTCAGCCACGATGATAGTGTGTGTAGACCACGCTGTTGTTTTGGCTTCCTGATGTCGTCTAGACCTGCGGAATTTATTATTATTGTTGAGAGTATATTGTGGTGGCCATGGCGTTGTAGGTATTTACGTCGACCCTTACGCAACTTAACCTCGTTGCCTGAGCTCGATTTCCGGCCGATACAACCAAAACTAATTTGCACAGCAATTTTTGTGCACGGTCGTTCAGATTCCAAATTTCTTGTAGTCAGCTGAAGTACCCTTACCTGTCCCTGTCCCTCCGCTCATTGTTATCAAACATTATGGTTTGAATAGCATTCAGCATGAAATTCCGTTCAACAAAGTCGAATACCTTCTCGAAGGAAATGCAAATATTACATGTTTATATCTTTCAAAGCTGACAAGCCAACGGCGCATTGGGTGAATGGCCAGGACTATTACAGACTGGATGGAAAAACAAATAAAACCCTCCGGCATGAAATGATAAAACGCTTCAACGATCCGAAGAACAAGCGAACGCGGTAAGTTGTTGTTTGCTTTTCTTTAGAAACTAGTGAAAATTCCATGGATTCATTTTTTGCTTAAGACTTTTCTTGATATCAGCAAGAGCTGGTGGCCAGGGTATTAATTTGATTGGCGCAAATCGAGTTATAATCCTCGACACTTCATGGAATCCAGCAAATGATCAACAAAATATATTTCGGATCTTTCGTTTGGGTCAAAAGAAGAACTGCTATGTTTATCGTCTGATTGCGATGGTATGATTTTTCAGTGTTTGTCAAAGTTGAATCAATTTGAATTTGAATGCTCCCAAGGGTACAATGGAAGAAAAAGTGTATTCCCGGTCCGTGACTAAGCAGGCAATGAGCTTTAGAGTTGTTGACGAACAACAAATCGACCGGCACTACAATATGGCTGAATTGGCTGAGCTTTATACGTACTTTATACGCAATTATCAAATGAAATACGCAACTAGTGTAAATTTTACTTTTCTAGATTAACAAAACCAGATTACAGCGAACGACCGGTGCCGGTGTTCCCACAAGATCAGATTCTAGCGAATCTGTTGTTGAATTTTCCTGATTTGGTTTACAAGTACCACGAGCATGACAGCCTGCTGGAGAACAAAGTCGAACAGGAACTGAGTGAACAGGAGAAGACCGATGCATGGGTGGCCTACGAGAGGGATCTCCAAATGAATACAGGTGAACAATTTCAAAGAATTTAATTAGAATTGGAAAACCAACTCACGATTGCAGAACCACGCGAAGTGATGAAAGGCTACCATGGACCGCCGCTCTTTGGCCAGGGAAACTATATGTATCCGATGGGTAATTTCGATGTACGTTAAGACCATGAAGACCATTCCAACGCATCCAAGTGACATTGAGTTGTTTTCTTTTCAGCCAAACACTCTGCATCCCACTTTCGACCCAACTCAAATGGATATGGCCAGAAATCCGTTGGGTGCATTTCCCAATTATCTTGTAAATAGGACATCGTATCTGGATCTCATCAACATGTATAAAAAGTTTTCCTCGACCTTAGTAAACGACAAAAACAACAGAAACGCACGATACAACCCCAATTACGCTATGTCCCTTGCATCCGGGATGATGAGCAATGCAATGTGCAATGTAATGCCCCCCACCGACAACCATCTCTCGGCCCTGACGAATCCCATGAATCCTTACTATCCACTTGCCGAGAATCTTTTTGCCAACTCCCTCAACTCAAATCCAATGTTGTCCAACCCGAATTTAGCGGCTCTGAGTCAAGTCAGTAGTGACCGGTATGAACGCAACATCTCTCTTGATGATCCCATCCCGCCGTCCCTATGTAACTATAATCTTCCTCTGCCACCCTATCCAAAAGATCTGTCAGACAGATCGCTGCAGCAAAACAATCTAATGCAAAACGCTGCTCCTCGCCCGTCAGCGTCACCCACACATCTACAGTCACAAAATATGTATAACCCGAGTCTAAATAATGATATGCCCGCTGTTCCCAGGACGGTTATTCAAAAGAATCGAGGGAGACCTTCTGCTACCTCCTCGCCTCTGAGGCATAGCAACTCACCATTCGATGCTGCTGCGAAGAGCAAGGCTGCAGAGTCTTTGCTGAGGACACCAAGTCCACAAAGTATGACAGATTCTATCTCAAAACTGTTCGATCCATCTGCAATGCCTGGCGCACTGAACATGGGTATAGTTTATCCACAATCTCACTCAGTATCATCACCATCAAGGGGTGAAAACACCGAAGGAGGATGCCTACTGAATTCCGGAAGTAGTATGCAGATAATACCCACCCACACACAGCTGACAGAGAGTGTTCGGAAAAAATTCGACAACATATCGCCCAACATTTCCCTAACAGCCGTCAGATCAGTCCCAAAACCCGATCAGATCCAGCCACCATTGAACTCCAGTCATATGGAGGTTATCCCATCGAATGTAAGAAAACGAAGAATCTCGATCAACTCACCGCTCATACCAGAGGGCGATCGGGACAAAATCTTCAATGCGAAAGCCAGCCCGCTCAGTGCAATTGATCAGCCAAGCTATCCGCCAAAAGTTACTAAGTTTTAAACCCTTGCATGCATAACTCAATTAGAAACCATCCCGTAAGTGGAAACCTGTCATGGATTGTCTTTTTTTTTTTTGTTTTTTGTTTTTCATGTTAAATAAAGTAGAAATTGGATTACCATTAATTAGGATTTGTTGTATGAATGTATTTATTCGACTTCAGCTAGTGGTGAACAATGATTGGTGCTGCAGTATTAAATGTATTTAAGAAAATCCTTGTCCGAACGCATTAAAGCAACCACTGAAAAATTGATCTTATTGGTTTTATTTACTATAGAAGCAAACCGCTCGATTTTTACCTAGATGGACCACAGACGTATCACGACGTAGGGTGTATTTGAGTACATATCAGAGCTATGGTCGAGCCCAGGGTGGGAGATGAACAGTGCGGTTTTCGGCCCGGGGGAAGTAAAACCGACCAGCTTTTCACTCTAAGAATGGCAGTTGAAAAGGCTTGGGAGTATGCCAAACCGATCTACACTTGGCATAAAAACGAGTTCCTCGAGGTAAACATTGGAGTGTTCTGCAGGATTATGTATTTGAAGTTCCTCTTTTGAGAGCTATTCAGTCTGTATACACAAACTGTAGCAGCTGCATTCGGGTTAACACCTTTGTAACTGACGTGAGGGCAAAGCAAACAAAGTTAAATAAACGATTGAATTATTTATTGAAATAAACTTTGAATGAAGAATAACAAAAGAATACAAAAGTGTACCTTTAAAATGTGTATGTTTTTTACGGTGATGTCGCTGACTGCAAAACTCTGACTGACTCCTCTCGGCATTCATATCCCACTTATATAGAGCGATACGGAAGCCAGATCCCGATCTGAGTAACATTGTCGACCAATCAGGATCTACCTTCTATCTCGCAAAATCGACCGCAGCCCATAGGAACATGAATGCCGCCTGTCGAACACCAATAAGGGGTTGGCTTCTAATAATAAATTTTTCATTGAATCAGGCGTCTGAATCGGCGTCAGTCACAACCCTAATAATTTTCTTCCTTACTCGGCAGAACTCAGTTTCGTAGTCGCGTCGATCAGGCGTCAGTAAGGGTTCTTTTTTGTCACGACAACAATCTTTCCCCGTGGGCGCTGAATTTCGCCAAGAGTGCGTCTTGTCACCTCGATGAATTGAATTGAGGGCGAAATATTTCACATTGCGAGAGTTGATCGTAAGTCATCTTCTTTTTGCACATGACCCAGGTATTCTCATAGCATCCCTCCCAAACAGAAGTCCGGCGTGCACACAATAGGTTTGTGACCGTATGTGCTTATGCTGGGCTGAAGGTTAACGTGAAAAATCAGAGATTATGCTCACCTCCAGATCACCTGTTCAATACACCCTCCATGTTACTGGAATCTCATTGATCCGGGCGGCGCAACAGACCTGGACCTATCTTCTCCGCCAGTTCAATGCGCTCTACATGTTAGTGGAATCTCATTGAAGCAGGTATAATATAATAATAATGGGCAGCGCGACAGTCCGAGACAGACCTGGAACAATCTTCAACAACAATCATTCGTCTTGTGCGTGCATTTGTTCTCTTACAAGTGGAAGGAACCTACAGTTTCATGCCGACTCCGAAAATTTGAGAAGCTTTTTCTAAGCAGGAGTACTCTTTGAGCTGTCACTGACTTGAAAATTTGTTAAATTCGGGAATCGAACCTGGCGTACCCATATCTCGTGGTATTTTCCTCTAATGATGGGAGGAGTTAGATAGGGTATAGAAGATACGAGATACTGAGCTTCCCTGTAGGATTGTCCAAGCTGGGTCAGTATTGAAACAGTTATGAACCCATCAACAACCCGACGAGAAAATGCGCGGGCATTTTCTCCGAAAAAGTAAACATGCACTATTCCATCAGGTTACCTGTATGGGAGCGTGTTTCAAGCGGAGGTCATGGCGGTCAAGGAAACGGCCAAAATGATTTTATTGATAGAAACACCACCAGGTGATATTTCCTTTTCAATTGACAGTCACGTGGCAAAAGCAAGTCCAAGCTGGTCGCCAGCTATCGTGATGAGCTTAAGGTTCTTGGTATACAGCACACGATAACTCTTTGCTGCGTTCCGGGTCACAGGGACATAACCGGCAATGAGGTAGCTGATGAACTTGGCAGAAAAGAAACTGAAACCGATCCATCCCATTCAATTCCATGTATATACCCAATTCCTGTGTCATTGCCCCAGACTCTCTACATTGAGACGCAAAACACTGGGAGAATATTTCTTCCAAGATCTTCATGAACTTGCAGAGATTCCACTAACGTCTATTTGCAGGTCCATCAGGATCACTGGATGACTGGACCAACCTCATAATGCACGTGAAGGATGACAGGAGAAGGAATAGGAGGGGGTTTCCTCGGCTATATTTGTATCACAATGGGTCTGACCCGACCTCTGTGTAGCATGCTTCTACTTCGCCTTCCCACCAACCTAACCTAACCTAACCTAGGGATTAAGTTGAGTATACTAAGGTGACCAGCTACCTGTTTTGTAATCATAATCTAGCTGCAGTTTGTTGGCATACCTGGCAGTTATCTTCATTATGAAGATTGGTAATGGAGTTAGCTCGACTATAGCTTCTAGAGCTGTTGTGGGGCAGGTGCCCATGGCATCTGTTATTCCAAGACAAGTAATTTGCTGTTATTTATGCCACTTTTTTGCCGTTGTCAGTTGGAGTGTTTAGGGCCACCAATCGATGGTGGCGTATGTGATAATGGGTATCGCCATCATCGAGTACAACGAACGTATAATTTTGGAAGATAGATCCCAAGTCCTGCCGTATTGACGTCTACTGGCTCACAGAGCTCTAGTAGCACCGTCTATGGCGGACTCTATGTGGGAACTCCAGTTAAGTCGTTTGTCGCGGATTACTCCAAGATATTCCACCTCGCTGGAATATACTAGAGTGGTTTTATTGATTATTACTGGTTTAAGTTTGACTCGTATGCTCCTTGAGAAAGTCGCTGGAACGGTCTTACAGGGATTAATTGATAATCCTTCTGTGCTAACCATTCCTCAACTTTTAGTATGACATTACTCTAGATACTGTCGCTTCGCGCTTATATACATATATGGCTGGCGCTACAGCCCGTAGATGGCCAGGGCCTAGCTTCTCAGCAACCACTCGTTTTGTCCGTGCTATTGTTCTCTCACGAATGGTAGGGACCTTAAATTGTATGCCGACTCCGACGACTTCCAACAGCTGAGTTTGAGAACATTTGTCTAGACAGTTATTACTCTTTGAGCATTGTCAGTGACTCGAAAGAGGTGGAACCGCAGTGGCAACATGCCCCAAAGAAAAATCGCAAGGTCATCAGCATAATGGTGGTAAAGCGAGATCTGTGGAGATCAATTAAAAGTTTGTGGGCAGCCCCTGGCCGAGGTACAGAAACCGATAATCCCCCAGAGGAAGTAATTGAGCGGCTTTTCCGATACCTCGACTACCGATCGCTCTTGTGATCGAGTCGTAGCCTGAGTTATCCAATGGTTTTGGTGTAACCAGCAGTAAAATTGCCGAGTCTTTCCTTTCTCGATCGAGAGATCGCTTTTTCTCATGGATCTCGTTCGGCGAACGACGTGAAAGATGACAGGACATCCTTGTGGATTCTGTACGAAGTCAATCGTGTCTAGATAAAGGAATGCTTCGGAAGGAATAATGACGTTAAGGCGCAGTATCGTAAGTTAAACAACTCGAACTAGTCTCTAATGCGGACACCAATTATTAGACGTGTTCTTTTTTCAAGTATCCACAAATAATGAAGTAGGACTTTGGGCCTAAAACATATACAACAACCTACAGCCTATCACTGACGTAAGTTCGGCATAGTTGACCCTCAGGGTCACAAAGTGAAGTTCGATATCTCGGCATATGGTTGGACCATAGCAGCCAACTTGTTACCAGGGCGAAGGTAATCTGCTACACGGCCCTCATCCGGCCTATACTGGTTTATGTTTGCCCCCTGGGGTTCAATGACAGTCCTTCCCAGATGGAAAAGGTGAGGGTGTTCGAGAGACAGTGCCTCAGGGCTGGTCTCAGTTTGTATCGCACACCCGAGTCTGACTACGAGGTCTTCTATAACGAGGCAAACGTGAATAGAGTAGATAATTTTAATATTAAGTTGATAAGAAGGCATGTGGCACGAGCTACGACTTCTACCAACAGTCTTATCTTCGGGGCTAACTACCCCAATGATATGTACCGGCCTGATACAGGATGTGTAAGGATGTACTATAATCTTCCACGTGGTACGCCGAACAGTAGAACGGCGACGCTTAAACGAATCGGACGTCGTTCGGGAACACGAGGAGCTCCGCCGGTTCAGTAGAGCGATCCCCGCTCGAGATAGAGAGGAATCTGCTAAGGAGTGGTGTTTCTTTTGGTGGCTGCATCAGAGCCAGTCTGCGACGTCGTCAGCTCTTCCGACGGTTAGTGTAGCTGTTTTTCTCTTTTTATTTCTTTGTTTAATGCCTTCCGTGTTGTGAACTACCAGCGTATTTACATAGGTTTAAGGTAGGTTAAGTAGAAAAGTGTATATACCAAAAAAAAAAAATTGGTTCATCAGGGCGTGTGCATTGCATATGTATGTATAACACACCCTGACGCACGCGTCCCTAAGTTGCGGATATAGTTAAGATAGCTCGAGTTTTATTAGGGCTTAGAAAGGTTTAAGGTAGGTTAGGTAATTTAAGTATTATAAATAGTCTTAGAAGAGCCAAGTTTTCAAGCTTTCTTGGAAAAAAAGAAAAAATTATTTAATACGTCTCGGAAAGAACAAACAGAAACTCTCTTGATAATATAGGCTGAAAGGCTATTAGCGTAGAAGACCAGATTAGCTTAGAGTACCCGCGTAGGGTCAGTAAGTTAGTTATAAGTTCAAACGAATTGTTAGACTTAAGCTAGAATTAAACATTTTGTATAGGATTAAGTTAGATATAAGATTCGAGCAAAATAAAAACTACAGTCTATCACAGCCTATAACATCAACAGGGAAAAGTAACTGCCTACAAAAATTCGATTTCGAATTTTTTTTTCATACATTTTGACATCGATTTCGAACATATAAATTTCTTTTTCATATATTTTGACACATACACATTTTTAAACACGGCTATTAATTAAAATCGATAAAATTATAAGTTGGAGCAATCTGTGCACGATTTTTCCGTAGCATCTTTTCAATAGGAAACTATGAAATGTTTATTTTTAAATTAATACGCTCAATGTTTTCAAAGGAATCGTTCTCTTGGTCTCAAAAGGTTGGGAGCTCATTTACACAGACGGATTGAAAACCCACCACCAGGGCATCTTACCGGAATCCGCCTCCATATTCACGACTGAAGCCCACGCTTTGCTAACTGCAGTAAGAATCACAACCAAATCAAAAGGCAATTTCGTCACATGCACCGACAGCCTCTCAGTGTTGCGGGCGGTTAGGGCATTTAGTAACCCTAAAAACAACATACTCATTATCCCCCAGATTCGCGATCTACTCATCCATAACCAAACCGTCACCAAGCTAATGTGAGTTCCAGGACACAGTGGTATGCGCGGCAACGAAATTGCAGACACGGCGGCCCAATCCGCAGCGACTACCTAACTATTCGAAGTCTATAGCGAAGAGGATATAAACCGCTTCATTAAATTTAAACTGCTTTCCGAAGTAGACGAATAATGGAAACTTTATCACCACCAGTACACGAGAGTCAATCCTGTGAGGTCGTCACCTACATATCCTACAACGGCAAACAAGTCAGCCATCACATACTTCGTTCGGCTCCGTTTGGGTCATACAAAGCTAACACATGAACACATTTTGCAAAAACAACCTCCACCAACGTCCCACCACTGTAACAACGTCATAAATATAATCAATCTAGCATCTTTTTGGAAACTGTTTCTTCTCATCGACTTCAGCAAAGGAAATTCTTCGACATACCTCCCTCAGTTACATCAACACTATCAACTATTTAATTAACCTATTCAACATTACGCTATAATAGATTTTGCTATTTCCCTATAATCGAGCCGAAAGCCCTTGCAGCCTGTGCTCCCTATTGTTAGTATTATAATATGCTATTGGATAGTAATAAATAATAATAATAATAAATTAATACGTTAAATGTCTGTAATTAAAAATTAAAAATGAACACATCGATGAGAACAGCGCCTAACGAATTCATTTTGTTTCGTTAAATTTCCGTGCACATCAATTTCCATCAAGTCCGTTCGTAAGATTCCGAGATTTCACTTGACGAAAGTAAGAATTCCATGCTCCTCTACTGCCATCTGGTGGTCGTCCACTTCTAACGGAAGTCAAAATGTATATTTTAACGATAAATTTTCGGTAAGTGGAGAAGAACAAGTTTGCAGTGTCTTTTTAGTTACGACAGCGATTCTGATTGCATGTGAGTATAGTGCGTGTCGATATTTTTTTACTGCATTGCTGTGAAATTTGAGAAATGATGTTATTTATAAAGTTTTTATAAAAAATTCAGAATTTTCCCACACAAATTCTGTACATATAAACGTATTCTGAAGCCAAAAACTTCGACAAAAGCTAGCCGAAGAAAAAAAAAGTCATTCCCCCTGGAAACTCATTTTGCCGATAATGATGATAATAGTGTACATACTGACAAGGACAGTTGTGATTCTTTTTTCTTTATCTCTGAAATGTGTTCAATTTCTATGATTTGTCTGAAGAATTTCTTTTCGATTTGTGGATTATTTCACGTTTATGCAGCGGGGATCGTTTCATGTTGGCGACTCAATTTTGGTTATGATTTTCTGCAAACTACATGTTTATTCGGTGTGTTCAGTGTTGTTGCGAAAATTTTCACGAATATTTGTTTGCATTCTTTATTCTCGAGCAATGCATAAGGAGGCTTATTTTATTTCAAATGGTTAATTAAATTGCATGATGGTATTTGCAGACGAACACAGGAGTTCTTTCTTTTTTTTTCGCTGCGAATAGAAGAAACGAAAGGAACTGAGAAACACATACTGATACTACTTGGCGACAACGACGCTATAAATTAGAATTGAATATGACGACGATGACTTGACCGAACATAACATTTTCTCGCTCGATTAAAGTGAACCATAATAAGGTGATCAATATTTGGACATGAAGAGTGAGAACGCCCAAAACCGATGTTGGAGAAAGAATTCACAAAGAGAGATTTACTGAAGCGGCTGTACCAACTACCAACACCATTGCGCTGATTTTGTTCTTTCTACCGTTGATAGTGGCTTTTAGATAATTTCTTAATTTAAAACCGGTGTTCCGAAATTTATTGACGTAGACATTGAAAGAAGTCTGATTAGATTTTGATTAAATTCCTATAGTCGTTCATAGATGCAAGAAGGATGCGATACATTGTCTTTGTTCTCTGGTACATACATTTTCTTCAATTACCTTTGTACCCATCATCTGTCTAACGTGGTTGTGTATACCTTAGGCTCGGTTCTATTTTTTTTCTGGCTTTCTTCGTTGGTTTATAGGTACATCAACAGTTCAATTCAATGACTAACTTCATGCAAACATAGTTACATATGTGTACACAATATCGACTTAGCTATGTGTGTGTGTACAGGGATCGAAAATGTAAAGGTCTTATTTTTATAAAATTGAGGACAATGCGGAAATGACGTCATGATTTTGGTCGTATCCTTGGATAGACTGCAGTATATGCTGTTGGTTCCTGATTTCTTTGGAAATGATTTAAGCGGCATCCTTGGGAGCTTTGGGAATGACAATGGACATAAACTGTGAACACCTTACCTGGACATTTTGTTTTTACTTAACTTGGGCACACTTGTACCTGTAAAGGAAGACAGTTAGGTAAATGTTAAAGCTTGGTTCATGGCCAGTCCACCTAGTCAGACTAAAGACAATTCAAGTACCTTGATTTTAGTTACAAAGCAAGTCAATTTTGAACTATTTTTGTCCAAATTATTTATGCACCTGATATATAAGTAATCAAGGGTCAATCGTAGGAGCACTTTATTTGTGACTTTTGTTTTCAAACAATAAAGGTTTGGACGACAAATAACTCCATCCTTCGATGTGATACAATGTAAATTTTGGATTTCTCAAATTAAGATGGGAACTGGGTAGTTTTTCGACAAAAATCAAACCGCTCAACCGTTCTTTAGCTCAACCGTTCTTAGCAGCAACGTATAATTTCCTTGGTCGTTTTTGACAGTTGCACCACACTTGATAGTCGCAGATGCTTGTTTTTGAACCCAAAGTATAAATTCACAAAAATGCTTATAAAGTGGCACTTTTTGATGCCTTGACATTTGCTAGGCATTTTACAACATAACACTGCCACTTCTTCGATAACTATAGAGTACCTACAGTGCTTAGTGTATTTACGCTTTGTTCGCTTTTATTTCAGCGCTTGGAATTCAACATTCTTGTCGCAAGACCTATTGCTTTAATGTAATTTACTTCCTCAATTCTTTCAGCTAAAACCTATTAACACTCCACCTATTTTATAGTTAAAACAAACTTTCATAAACTACACAAATTGAATGTAAAACGGTTCACCTTTTTCGCATTGAGGTAGTCTTGCATACGAATCATATTGAAAAGTTTCATTTCTCATCACCACCATTGTGGAACCTGTTTTTCTATGTAATTACATGAACTATGGCAGTGTTGGTGTACTTCACACCGCAGGCCTATACTGTCATCTCCGTCATTTAAATTTTAGGATGAGACATTGATGCTTGAGTCACTCTGAATAATTTATTCATATTCAACGGTGTATAATTCCACGTCCAGTCAACATTAAATTTTAAGAAGCAAAGTCTTGTCAGGCTCTGATCTATGCTTTGAAAGTTATTGTCGTTTTTCGTACTGTCTCAAGATTATCACGCTCAATTAACCTTGAAACTTAATTATTCAAACTTCTTGCGAAGGTCTAAAATGAGCTAAAAAGTTGTAACCAAAAACTTGACGAATTTTTGAACAAAACATGTCTCTTTCCTTGTTTCGTTATTAAATCTTTTCTCTACCTAGAAAACTTCGACAACACTGAGCGATGTTGGTTAAAAAAAGTTGAACATCAATCAATAAAGTGCAACGCCTTGATCCGACACATGCATACACACGTACCTGAATATAGACATGTCCTTATTGTATTGTAATTGAATCGTGGCCTGACTGTAACCATGACTAGTAATGCATAAAGTTCAGATTGTTTGCAACATTTTAGAACTCAGAAGTTAGCAGAGAAAGTTTTTCTCTTTTCGTATATTCGATTAACTGGCTTGAGCACAATGCGAGTAACAGAACGGCTAACACCACAAACCATGTTTGCAGCGTTTATGCAAACTGTTCGACCTAATCTGATCTGAATGACGAAAACAATTATGTAGCTTATAGATATCGTCTAGGGTGTAATTAAATCCAAGTAACCCTATCGTTTATCTCACTGGAGGCGTAAACTAATAAAAAAAACCACGTAGAAATAGTTAATGCCCTGTTGAAAGACGGAGCAAAGTAATGGCGGAAAGGGAAATGTGTATACGGGGGATTCCGCTTTACTGGACCCAACTAAAAAAGGAAAACTTCGAATTTCTCTTCGTTCTTTTCTTATTTCGTATTATTGGGACAATATGATTGCCCGAAGTGGCTGTAAACGTACGCCTATTTATACTTGAAGAATATAAAACATTTCCGATTGCACAGAATATAAATGTCAGCAATTTATGCATTTTTGGTTATCAGTGCAAATATGTGGCTCAAGCGCATTGCACTCGCGTCTCGTCACATGTTCCTATTCAAGTTAACGATTGGTGTACACCACATAGATAGGTATAATGAATAAATACCGTCTGATGTTTTGTTTGTACAGTGCATTGGTTATTCTCCGAATGAAGTCAACATTTCCGTCGAAGCAGACTAAAACAAGAAATCTTAATCAAATATTTCATCGATCCGTTCTGAATCAGATGTGTTAAAATATAAATTTGAGTAGGTATGACCTTGCAATAGAAGAGATAATACATAAACATTGTTTCTTGAATTTTGCAGAAAAAAAAAACCCACACATTCCAGAGTTTAACTTAGTTTTTTAATCATAGTTGAAAATATTTTTCATTTTATTTCTTTTTAAAGACTGTAATAAAACTAAAATACAAACATGGCCGAGATGGACGAACACCACTTCGAAACTGGAGATTCCGGTGCATCACAAACATATCCAATGCAATGCTCAGCATTGCGTAAAAACGGATTTGTCATGCTAAAGGGTCGTCCTTGCAAAATTGTTGAAATGTCAACATCCAAAACCGGAAAACACGGCCATGCTAAAGTTCATTTAGTTGGAATCGATATTTTTTCAAATAAAAAGTAAGTTCAAAGTGGCGTCTGAAGATGAAATGTGAAATATGATGTGTATTTGTTGTGTATAGGTATGAAGATATCTGTCCGTCAACGCATAACATGGATGTTCCTCACGTCAAAAGAGAAGACTACCAACTGACCGATATTAGCGATGATGGTTTTCTAACCTTGATGTCTGACAATGGTGAAATACGAGAGGATCTTAAAGTTCCAGAAGGCGACTTGGGCAACAGTTTACGCTCAGATTTTGATGCAGGCAAAGACCTTCTGGTAAGTGTTTTCACTTTCACCCACCACCCACGTCGATCATGGATTTAATTTGTTCCTCGTTCTTTCTTTCGTTTCAGTGTACGGTTCTTAAGTCCTGTAATGAGGAATGTGTCATTGCAATTAAAACCAACACAGCCCTTGACAAATAAAACCAATTAAAGAAATCTGGCATTATCCCGTTGCTTAATAAACCTTTTATATATATATATATTTATGTATGTATCTATATATATGTACGTATATATATATATAACAGACATAAGGTAGCGTTTAGTGATAAAAAGGTGAAAACAATAAATTTTTGCCAATAAAATATTTTTTACTTTAACTAATTTGTATCTTTTTTTATTATGAAACATTGTGAAAATGTTAAGAGAAAGTCTTCATACATATAAATTTAAAAGAGAAAAACATTTTTTTTTTGAATAGCTGTCATGAGTCTTGTTGCATACAAAATGAAAAAGAAAAAGAAAAGAAACACCTACAATTTAGTCCTTATGCCTGTTGTGAATATATCTTAATCCCGTAAATAAATAATAATCCGGTGAATATAAAGCATCTAATTTGACGTCGTTTTATCGCTCAGTGCGCAACATGTATGGATGTGACAGAGATGGCTCCTGACTCCTGAGACGTTGATGGAGGTTATGTTACCCAGAATTACCGTATTATTATTTTTACCTTTGCAGTGTTTTGAATGTTTTGAAACCCCTTATTAATTACATGCATATTGTTTGAATTATGACCTTTGTATTGTATACTCCTGCCATTTATTGTGTTCAATTGAACTGTCATGGGAACGGATTGAAATTATTTTTTTTTTTAGTAGCGTTCTTTGTTGAAACATCGGTGACCAACCAATGGCTTCACTTGTATGACTCAGATGAGCTATGAACTTTTTAGGTGATACTACAAACATGGACATTTTTAAAACGCCTTGGTAGCGGCTCTTAATCGCAAAAAGTGTCGAGTAAGACGGCAATTTGTAGGTATAGCAAAATGAGAATATACACTCATCATATTACAACGCCGTCGCAGTAGTGACTACACGTGTAAGTAAACCACATAGAGAAGTCTGTAAATTAGTTGGCACGGATATTGAATCAAAAAGAAATCTATGTCCGAGGGTAATAAAGTTCATTGAACCTGAAAATCGTGCTTGCCGGTGTGAAACGTCCCGAAGCACGTGGCACATTTTCATGTTCAGTTGTTGGCAAGTTAGTTGTAAACAAAAACTAGTCTTTCTAAAATTCAAAGGTGTGTTGTGGTCTGTCGAAAATCACAACCTACAGTAACAATTGAGGTAGTACAGGAATTTGTCTACCTTGGGACAGATGAAGTCCACAAACGACATCTGAATGAGATCCAATGTATAATCGCCTTTGGCGACCGATGCTACTTCGGTTTGTTGAAACAGCTGCGATCAAAACTGACTCAAAAGACCAATAATTTGCTCTACAAAATTCTTATTTTGCAGTCCTACTTATATGGAGCTGAAAGATGGATATAATCAAATCAACAGAGCTGACTCTGGATACCTTCGAAAGAAAATTACTACGTTAGATATATAGTCCCATTTGCGAGAAAGGGATGGAGGAGAAGACAACCGCGAACTCTACAAGCTGGTCCAGGATGTGGATGAAGTCCGGAAGGCAAAAATTCGTCGAGTGCACTGGTTTGATTACGTCAAGCCCATGTATACAACAACGCTCCTAAAAATGGTCTTCCGATAATATATGTTTGGGTCGACTCTCCGAGACGATGTGAATCGTGTTGTGCGTGCTATTGTTCTTTCACGAGTGGATGGGACCTACAGTGCCGACTCAGAACTCTTTGAGCATAGTTAGTATCTCGAAAGAGGTGAATCCGTGAATTATGAAAGGTGGTCAATTCGGGTATGGAACCTGGCACCCTCTGCATAGGAATCGACACACTAACCCACTACGCCAAGGCGAGAGGAGTTTTTAACATCTAATTACATTCTAATAATAATACCCAGAAGTCATTTCTTAATTTAGTGGCGCTACAGTCTGCGTGGTCATAGCTTCAACAAGGAGTAGATGCTTACAAACACTTTAATCCTAACTTGCATGAGAACCATTTAGAATTGGTATGGTGCTAGTTTTTTTTTACTGCGAACGACTCGGAGTGGGGAAAGTTGTGTCTACTCTACTACGCTGGGTTTCAAAGTTTACTTCCCGAAAACCTTCTCCTTCGAGTTACTAATTCTGCCGAGGGAGTAAATCTGTTAAGAAAAAGCTAATGCCTGGTTTCTGGAAAAAGCTCCTCAAACTTCGCTCCTCAGTTTTCTTTACTTTTAAAAAAATTAGTGATTGCCGTTGAAACTAGGCCCACGTCGGCCTCGCTATCGAGCGTTGAACATTTGAGTAAAGTCTCAATTGTAAGAAACCCAATTTTTATCTTCGTGTCAGTATGATTTCAGATTTAAGGGCACAATGCCTAATTTCGCGTTCCATGGAGAATGATGCTACCGACCATTACCTTTACCATTTAACTGAAGAAAAATAGTATAAAATCGTTAATTTAAATATCACTGATATCACAGTTCTAGTATTCCTTACTTGCTTATCAGGCATGCGACCTGACGGTTTCTTCATTGATTTCATTTCCTTGATTAGTTCTTAGAACGGATTTCTAGGTTTAAGGAACAGTGACACGCGAGAGTTACGAAATTCTCTCGCCTGCGGCCCATCCATTAAGGTTCTGAGCCTGAGCAATAGCTGCCTTTAATCGATGACCGTTCTGCGCACTCTGCTTCTAGTCATTAAGATTAAGTTATCTTTTGATCTTTATGCCGGAGAGGCCCGGATGCGAAGAAGCTCTCTCCTGGACCGTTGGTGTTCATGCGCTCGATGTGACCGGGCCCATGAAGTCGACGGATTTTCGCCTGGTTCTAGTGACACTGCAAGGAAATCAAACATTCGCATAGGATAGAGACAATTTTATGTCCTATGCGTTAGGGAGTGATGTAGGAATTTCGAGGATAAATTGAATACATATCTTGTGCCTACTGAGTGTTCCTTACACCTAAGCGGACACAAAAATGCAATCCATAGTTGTGAGGTCTGCACAATATAGTGCCTATGAGCTTGACAGCTATGGTCCTAAGAATCCTCACCACTATAATGCAAATGTAAATGCGTGAGAGATGGAATATTCCGCCACAAATTATAATGAATGATAAAATTTTTTATAAGGGAGGCAATTATACCACGTTATATCCCTGTACACTGTGTTCCGATTCCGTACGTTCACATCGGTTTCTTGTGCTTTAAATAGTAACAAAATTATATGATTTTCTTTTTCTAACGAACAACTACAAGCCGACGACTATAGCCACATGGTAGAAAAACATTGGCAACAATTCAATAAACAATAAGACTTAAAACAATGGCATCTTGTGTCTACGAAACCATGTACATTTTAGGTTATCATATTGCCGGTCGGTAATAAAATGAAATTTTAAATAAAAAATCCGGAAATTTGCGAACACCGGTACAGCAGCCGACTTCACTTTCAATATTTCATTCAAAAAAGAACAGAAATCCCATTCAAATGGGTGAACATCTGTAAGGTCTTAGCGTAACTAGGCCTACAATACATCAATTTTCACTCTGAAGCCGATATAATATTATCCGCGCCCATCTAACTGCTGCACAAGGGCACTCTGCATTAGCATTTCCTCTCGAGCAAAGAACACAATGGAATCAAACCGAAAAAAACCTCCCATCGCAAGTAAATGCGCTAGACATAGCCAAGCATTTAATAATAGTGCTTAAACTGGTGCGTAAGTTCAGTCGGTCTAAGCGGTGAATTTTTTTTTAATAACAAATCAGTTTTCTTGAATTTATTTTCTCCCCCTCATAAAAAATACGAACAATAGAAAAATACTTCAAAAGCAAGCAACGATACTGAAAGAAACCAATAACTTGGTTTTCAACACAACATTTGTACGAGATAAAATAGAATTAAAGGAAAAAAATTCAAATCCCTAAACGAGGAGTTAATTTCTAAGTATGGTATGTTGAATTTTCAGTATAGAAAAAAATATATCAATTCAAGTCTGCTTAAGTAATAACTGTTTTAATTTTACTTATGCATTTCTATTAATCTGTTAAAGATGTTACAAAGTTTTCAAAAAATTTGTTGGAGGATATACATATATGCATTCATTTTTTTTTTTTTTTGATTTCTAAATATATCAGTGACGAAATGAAAAAAGAAAAAAAAAATATTGATTGAGAATATATCCATGCATGCATATATGTGAACACATGTGCACACGATATTTCCGTATCTATATCCCTTTTCACACGCCTTGTATATGTACATTGACTTATATAAAAAAAAAAGGAATGAGTTGTACATGGACGGCTCCATGTCCTTATATAGATACATTTGCTTTCGGCTGTCCATGCCCTGTACTGTGTTTTGCATATATGTATCCGGTAAAAGCGAAGAAAGAAAAATGAAACGACTCATTTATATATGTATACGGCAAATTGACGAGTGCTCAAAGAGTTGCCTTATTTGGTAAAATATGTATACTACATCATGAGTGAGTTGTATGTACCTGGCATTCGCTTTTTTTCTTCTCATTTTAAGTTTTTTTTTTTTCTTTTTGTCCACCAATCTATATAAAATTAGTCATTTCCACCGTATCCACAATATGTATGGTGTATCTTTATATATGTGTATGCTTTTATGAATGTATATATGCGCGCGTCTAGTTGTACATGTATGCGTAATGGCGGTGTGCATATGTATCCATTTGGAAAAAGTATATTCGCCGAATGGAATTTATTAAGAAAATATCAAAAAAAAGATCTAAACTAAAAATAAATTTCTTCGAGGGAAATGAAGAGGAGACGACTATTTAATAATAGCTGCATCCAAAAAACTCATCACTGATTATCGAATAAGCGAGAGAAATGTGGAGATTCAGGTGGAGAGAAGTGTGATTACACTTGGCCTCTGGACAGATGTGTGATGTATACAAATTGACGATCTCAGCGTTGAGACTGTAATTCTAATATGGATGGGTGGTAAATGTGTTTAAAAATCATTCAACTTCTAACATGACGCAAAACTAAAAAAGAATTTGTTAAATTTCCATTCGAATGGGTCGAGAGAAAAGTGAGGTTTTATTATTTTTTCTTTTCTGTTACACCTACCCATAGAGACATGAATTTACCTCCCCACAGAAGAGTGTGTGCGAAAAAGTTGGTTTGGTTGTGGTGGGGTCATTCAATACATATTCGTGTATATGCATCAAACGCCGGTAACATTCGGCGAGCAAAGAGAAAAGAAAAAAAAAACCGCCTAACCATCTTCTGTTTCTGATTACTGAGTCATTAGTTTTTTTTTTCTGTTGCTTTTCTTGATTTATTTGCAATTTTGACCAGAAAACAGATGATGTTTTATACCATTAATGAATGAACAAATAGCACATATGTTAAATTCAATCCACATCCATCTGTAGATATATATGTATGTTTGTTTCTCCCCCACCTGGACCCGCCCTGGTTGGGTTTATAATCTTTCTTTTTTCACTTGTATTTGTTTCATTTTGCCAACTCCCTCCTAATCTATTCTGAATTCCTTGTCCTTGCCTGTTTTATCAATTAATTTGTTATAAATCATTAATTTTCGAGATACTACTAGTGAGTGATTCTTCGTTTAAAAGGTATGATTGGAGGGAGAGAGAGTTTGCGGTGTGTATGTGTCTTCTTATGTATTACCGTGTGTGTGTGTGGGTTAAGGCGTGATTTGCACCACGATACCTTATAGTAGGGATTTGTGTATGCTTAACCATTAAAAAATTTGTTGAAGAAATAGTGAATTTTTGGAGCAGATTTTATTTGCCGGGCGGTCAATTTTTGAGCTGTTTTTTTTTTATTTACTTTCTATCTCTTCGTAAATGTACGTGAGGAATCGCAAACACAGCAGTCCAACACTACGCAGGGGGCAATTTGTAATTGTGCATTTCAGGCTCGATCCATTGTTGGGATTGTTGTTGCTGGCAGTTTGCTGTACATAGAACTTTACACATAATATTTGTGTAGACATTAAAACGGGGGTGTCTTTTGTTCAGTGTTTTGATGCTGCTTTTCAAATGTAAAGATGGGTGCAGCAGTAAATCTTACGTCTGGCGATAGTCAGTCACCAACAGAGAACATTCAATATTTGTGCGATGACAGCCGCCTGCGGCTTGGGGGTTTATTTGAATAGCTACAACTGACGTTGATGCTGGCTTTGATTCAAACAACGTTTTTGTTTTCCCAAATCGTCACTGCTCAGGGGGGAGGGGCAATCAAATTTTATCAAAATAATGTCGAGTATCATGCAGGCGATGAGGGGGAGAGAGAGAGAAAGCCATCATGAATCCCAAATGTTTATCCTTAAGGGCCTCATGAAAAAGAGATTTAAATCATTCCGCCCTTTCTGTTTTGATAAATGCAAGCTCCTCTACCCTTCGGGTGACATTTCTTTTTTGTTTTGTGGCCAACGCCTATTTCACGTGTTCACATTTTGGGTGGTTAATTTTCGACTCGCTGTAAATTTCAAGTTTTCAGTAAAGTTCAGGAACTTTTATCGGTGCTGCTTGCACAGTCTGTTCAAATTCAATTCAAACTAACGCTCTTTGTGTTTGATACCATTATTCGTAACGCAGATTTTGTCGCTTGTTATCATACGATTATTTCGAAGAAAGGAAGTGACTCACATTGACAAAATATTTAACTAAAAAGTTTCATTCGGAGAAATTCAAAAACCATTAAGTCCTTTCATTTCTGAATGGGAAATTGAATTGATTTGAATTTGTGCATCTGAAGTGCGCTTCTCATTGCGGGAATGCAGAGTCAGTCTTCGCTGCGAACCAATTCGCAGTAGGCACTACTGCAGTACTTACTTCTACGTCAAGCCATCCTAATTATCAAAATTTCAGTTTGCACACAACTGTGACCTTTCTGCTGATTGAAGAACCACAGTTGTCGTGGGCATCGTAATTACTAAATTTACAAATTTTTTTTGTATAAGTTTTGTGCATGCGAGCGCGCTTGAAACAAACTAACTTGAAGTCCTACTTGTCATATAAAAAGTCTGAGGCTACAAGTATGATTTTCACGACTTAAGTTATTTGGTGTGATCCATTTTGTCTCAGTTCCCTTGTCTACAAATCTTGTGACCAATTTAATGTACGTAGAAGCCGCCGATGGTAGAAAGCGACATTTTTGTCCGCTTTATTCGATTGCCTGTCCAAGGGATTGGAGAAAGTACGGAACCAGGATCAGGAGCATTTTTCGTCTAGAGGAATTGTTCGCTCAGAATAGTGCCTGTAAGATTCCAATTTCTTACTAATTTCCAGTCTTACTTGTCAAGGCGGCGGCGGTATTCCCTTGTAGGCCCCTTCCACTCGTGAGAGAACAATAGCACGCACAAGCCAAGTGCTTGTTGAGAAGCTAGACCATGGTTCTATACGGGCTGTGGCGCCATCCATATTAGTGTTATATACTTGTCAAAGGCAAGCTACTTTAAACAAGTCTCACGTATTTAGTGGCTCCACAGTTCGGGGTGAACTTAGCTATGGTCCTTAGCTGCTTATTTTACAAGCTCACGTATTTTGCCAGTGCATTTCATGATATCCAAGTTTGTCTCCCGAACGCATTGTTGTTTGTTTCGCCTCCTTTCTCCTTGATGTGTATGCTCCCAAATGTATGTATTTTTGTTAAAATCGCCTCCTTCCTTCGGGATGTCGTTGGTCTCCCAAACACTTACATATACATCGTTTTCGAGTGTGGGTATTAATTTACGGCAACAAACAACACAATGCGTTGCAATTTCTGAATAATCTTTCGTTGAACTTCGGTCAAGTCTGATAATCAGCATAAGCTTGCCAATTTCACTAGAGCATTCCAAGAATCCAAACCGTAAGATTCACCTTCTGTCTGACACTCAAATTTGGTTACTCATTAAAAAATCGAATGAGTCAAGCTTTCCTCATAAATTATCTGCTTCCGTTAAAAGGCTAGAAATACAGACATTCATTTGATCCAAGAACTTTAAAGATCACCTTTCTCTCCAGAAGCAGAAATCAGTTTATTTCCAAATCAAAATAAGTCTCTCAGTACGTACACCGGGTCATTGGTCAACAAAAACACATTTATTCTTTTCCCTCTCTCTGTCTGAATTGAATTTGATAATGGGTTTTTTTTTTTTGATAAAGATATGAAGCCACAAGGGAAAATGTTGAAAACAAAAATATGTACACTACCACGTTAAAATAAAATCGCTGAGGATGACTCATCGCGGTGTCCAAATAAGTCCAACGAAAAAGCAACAATCAAAGTGATTGCTGCACAGAAATGGAAGCAAGCACACACTGGTTGATTCAAACGCCTTAGGGGGAGAATAAAGTAAATTATATTATGGGCCGATTAAATTCACACATAAAGCGCCTCTGGTTGAGGTTTGCAATCGTTTACTGCGAAGTGATGTGGCAATTTATCTGCTTTGCTATAATTAATGCCAATGTACCTACTTGTTGGATTTAATTTGAGTTGTTTGTTCATTACCAAACGAACAATCGTTAGTAGCATTGTTTTGAAACAGTTTATTTGTACAATTCATCCATCAGCATTAACATGTGCAATTGACAGACGTCATGCCTTGTTGGAAGCATTCCTATTTTGAGAATTTTCGAAAACAAAAATGAGGACACTGACACGTTTAATGAGGGTTTGAGTCAAAATTGTCCATGCGCTTATTTGGTTTGTTGCTTCCTAAAAGTCGATATATTATATGCTCTCTGAAATCCAACGAGCGGTAAAATTTGTGTGAAAATGAAAATGAATTGAAAAATAAACGGCAATGTGCTCTAAAATGAATGTCCCGCCTTTTTTATAGCTATTTTTATGTTCACTCTTAGATCCGTGTGCGGCATGCATACTAGTTCACTTTCTATTCTTACAGTCTGACTGACGAGTGTTGTTCTTTTAGTTTTTGCATTGGGTATTGCCGGGCAATTTGCCATCAATCTTTAATATTCAATATGTTATAGTTCTCGGCTGTGAATAAATGAGATCCTCGAGTATTTTTGGTGATATGACAAGTGTTTGTTGTGCACTCTGATTTAAATTTGTATTTATCCCTTTATTAATGATCTTAATGACAAAGAAAGGCATGAATACATTTGCATCTAGATTTGTCATTCTGTAATTTGCTGCACATGTTTTGCTTGAGGATTAATTTCAGATGGTCTCATACGAAATTACTTCCATTATACGTTTGAAAAAGACAGACTAAGAGCTTGAACTTGAGGATTTACAGACACTACAATCCAGTGTAAGGGTGTGTGGTTCTGTTTTTCTCCAAGAATCCATGTGATGGCCCAACATTTATTTCGAAGAAAGTAAGATTGGTTTTAGCTGATCTTACTACAAAAGCACATAATAGCTGGCATTGTCTGATGTTCTGATTGTCATTGTGATGACTTTTGCAAATGGCGTCGCTGACTTTGTTAAATTTGGCATTCAAGAGAGGCAGAAAGGCATTCACGAATGTAAGCCAAAGATTACTTTACTCCTCCAGAGCTTCAACGCTTAACGACTGCTTTCCCCGCCAGGTGACTCAAGTTGACCTACTCTTCTGTGTAAGAGGATCACTTGTTTTTAAACGTCAGACAATCAGGGGATTTCCACCGAATGAAAAGTAAACTATGAATTCTTCTTTATTTGTCGGTAGAGTCTGGCGTCGAGCTGGGCCTTAACCAATAAGCCTCTCCAACTAGCACGATCTCTAGCTAGCTGCTTCCAGTGTTGCACGTCCTTCTCCAAGTATAGTTGCGCTACCTGAAATAAATTACATCGAGAATGAGACATTATTTCAATTCCTTATCAGAATTGATCAAAGCGTGCTTCGATTATGTGTGTCTGTTCCTCGCAACGTAGGAAAGTATAACAATGCTGACGAGTTTTGGCTACCACCTTAACAAAAATAACCATGTGCCAAGACAAGGAATGGGGCTTTGCCTGGAAGGGGATAAAACATCCGATCACAAACTTGTGAATGTCTGGCACTAACCGGTTAATCCTTTCGCACCGGACTGCAGTCAATAAACTTACATCAATCACGTTGTGTAGATTTGTTCAAATTAGCACATTCCTAACCAAACATTTTTGGCACTCCGAACATTGTGGGTGACGTACATATGTCTCAACATACGCGAAAGCATTAAGGAAACGTACTTTCCACAGGGAAACATTCGTTTCATTTGAATTAAAGCAACCCACTACAAATGGCATACAATCTTTCATAAGAGAGATAGTACGTTTTTTTTTTTGCTTTAACGCCAACCCTCCGATGCAATAGATCCATCCTGGTCATTGCAAAAATCATTGCAAAAAATGGAAACAAACTCATTTCCGAGGCATAGCTTGTGGCATGTGAACAATACAAATGTTTGTTGCATAACTCACAGATAACCAATTCATGACTAAAAATGCTTGATAAAATGTTGCTTAGTTTGGTTTTTATTTTATTGACTCCCAGTCCGATATGGTACGGCTATTTTACTGTTGGTTTTCCATTTGAATCAACCAGCTTTGGACACGGCATTTCCATTAAAATGTTATTATATTTGACAACCAAGGAAACACATGTTGGTTCAATTTTCTGCTGGTTCTACTCTTAGAATGAGTGACTTTCAATTTGTCCAGTAATGACTAGTCAGCCATACATTGCACTTACAAGTTAAATGACACGTAACCAGGACCACGTTATCCTTTTAATATGTAACGGTGTTCACAAATGATTTGCTATACAAGGCGAATAGAAATGTTACCTCTAAGACATGTTCCTTTTTGCACATAGAAACAACGAATTTGATTTATTAATATCGTTCTGAAAATTATGCTGTTCCTGATTCTGTTGTCTAATCGTGTATTATTTTAATAAAATATCTGCTGCATAACTGAGTCCTTCCTTCGCCTACAACGCCTAGTATTCTGTTTCTGATTCCGTTGTCTGTTGTTTTGAGTCTGTTGTCAAATGCTTTATAAATGAGTCCCTCTCCAACAACTCCTAGTATTCTCCACATGCCATGTACTTAACCTACATCGATCCGAAATTATTTTGTTTGAAATTTTCAATGGCACTGAACTTGATTCAAAAACATCACAGCTTCTTCGTCATAAAGTCCATTGAACTCTGTTTACTCACCCAATCAGCTATGTATGTATGTACTCCATATCAAGATCATCTCATATTTCTAGTAGCTGCTCGTGAATAGAGAAAAACTGTTATAATTAGCGAATTTTTTAGACCAGTTTCTTACCCTGTGTGTGTGTGTGCATGTTCTTCTGTGATGACACACTTCACTTCAACAAGATCATTAATTTCCTAAAAACAGTCCAGTCTTCGTGGAAAGTTTTGCCTCACGTTCATGGACACACACACAGTATGTGTTCAATGCGATATGCAGTCGAACAGCAATTTACTGTCCCATAGTGGTATGCGATAAGACATATCTCAAATAAATGCATTCATTCATTACTCTGGCGGCCAGTCTTTCAGGAAACTGATACGAGTCATGGCGAGATTTTATGTTTGACGAGACATTCCTCCATGTGGTGGTCTTAAATCTTTCAATTTTTTTTAATGCTTCAAATTCATTGTTTTATTTTAAGTACATATTGTGGCATGTTCAATTAACACAAAAAAAAAATAACTCAAGGCAAGCTATTAAGAAAAATGGTGTTCATTTGGTGTTTCAATTTCCGTGTGGGAAAGATACTTTCGCCTGTGGTCATAATTACTTGCTTCTGCACTCGTGTCTGAGTCTTTTTTTAGGAGCTGAGTACGAATTTACAATTGTTGAATTAATTTCATAACGAACAACTTAATGTTCTTCCTTATATGTAAAAGCAAAACACCTTTGGGGTTGTTCACTTTAATTGGCTTTAGTCTTCACTAGTGAGTCATTCAGAGTGTTCCTGATTGGTCAGAGGTGGAAATTTCAGTTCAGCAGATAAGCCGCGTGAAGTGTTTTCGTTGAATTTCTGATGTGCGACGATAAGAAATCCATAGTCGTACGGCATTGTTCATGGCTTGTGTCATTCGTTTTGACAAGCAGGTTAAGTAGCTGAGTATCAATTTTCCAAGTTGAATATATTTCCCCCTCAGGAATGTGTGTTGCTTTGTCAGCCTTGAATACAGGTATACATTTCGCTGAACAAATGTACAAATACTGGGAAAGCAGTTGTTGTTGATTAATCATGGTGACGATTAATCAGCGTCTTTGAATTGCCCTTCGTGGTAATCTTGCTCAAAAGATGACATCACTTCCACAAAGTTGTGAACGGGGAGACCTTCATAGGATACACAGCCATGAGTAGGACGTCCTAACGCTGTACGTTCTGTGTATTTTCAATATTTAAATCTTTGCCAGCGATTATACTACGCTTTCGCTTTCTTTCATGTCCTCGAGGGAAGAAAGAAAAAATGCGGGAGAACCTGCCGGCCTCAACTGATTATGCATACAAAGTTGTTGCTGATGAATACTAATGTTCAACTGCTGACTGGTGCTGCTTGTAGTTCTTTCGCATAACTTGTCTTTAAAAACGGTCATTTTTCGAATGTAACCGGACTACATTTCCGTTGGTTTGATTCATTCCTGCGGGTATGGTGGACAACGATATTCCATATATATTCTTTATGGTTGATATGTAAAGTTCTGCCACATGTCTTTAATGCAGGATTTCCATAACTAGAAATTCATTCTCTCCCCCTCCGAAGGAATCAAGCCGAGGGAGGTGAACACACCACACCGTATAGTCAGACTAGACGATAATTCTTGAAGAAATGTGTGAAGTCAAGAGACATGTAAAACACGGTGCAAGGTAAAACGACAACGCTTAAGTACTAACGTCCTCATGCACATACTTTGAACTTGGCACGCTTAAGTAGTACAAACACGTCATTGTCATGGTTGGTTTATTGATTTGCTATGTCTTCATGTGCATACGGATATAAGTTGACGTGTAAAAGTAAGCAGGTTGATGATGATGACGCATGGTTCATTGTGATGAATGATGATCTTGACTCATTATGATTATGCCATTCACATAAGATTACAGTGTTTTGGATAAAATCTCGTCTTTATCGTGTGGATAAGTATTGATTCAAGATTGTTGGTGTGCTGTTCAAGTTTTATTGCGGAAGGCTTATGCATGCACGGAGGCATAAACTTCCTGCGTGAGGAATGGGAGTTCATGTGAAAACGTTGACTCACAACATGAGTGACGTTTCAAATGTCAAACGATTTTTTTTTTGGGTATTCACGCAGTAAAGACTGTTTTAATAATACAAAATGACCATGACAAATGATCTCGATTCTTGCTTGAAGGACTGGCTCGAAACACATTTGCATTTTCAGCTGAAATTTCAATCATATCAATATTACATCGCCTGTTGCGTATATCTACCTATTAGTCGCGTTTAATATTGGTTTCTTAGCAGAAACACACATTTTCGTCACAAGAATTAAGTTCTTCTAGAATTTGTCATCATTTTATGTGGATTCTGTACATTATCATTATGTATCATGATCGGGGCTCGTTCTTCGGCAGCTATGGGCATTCATATATGTATGTTGAATAGAAACAAATATTTGCCACTTAGAATTCGGTTAAGGCAACACCCACAGATGTGCGTTGCGTGAGTGTGCAATAGATATAAGGCAAATAAACAGATGCCGTCCGTAGCTTATAGCATTTCCATGTGCGGAGGCAATGGTCACAGTGTTGACACAGTGTCGGTATTCTGCATAAAGTCCTCGAGTCCACATTTTGATGAAATCGTATCAAATTGTTCATATCTCGTATTGTTTGACTTGTAAACAATCACACCTCCACTCACAGTACTTCTTTTTGAGTATTTAAATTTGAACCCTCAAATGTGAAGAAAAACAAAACGTCACGTAGGCCATAGCCTTTTTCACACAGATTCGGGACTTTTTGGATTCGGAACAATGGAACTGTTTTGACGATGTACCTTCTTAAACCGCGAATTTGAGTCCGCGAAACCTTTTTTAACAGCCGTGTATATAACTGTCTAGACAAAACATTTCAAACTTGAGCTTTCTGAGTCGGCATGAAACTATAGCCACTCAACTCGTGTGAGAAGAATAACACGCCCAACACGAGTCGTTGCTGTAGAGGCTCTATATTTTTCTCTCCTTTGCTGTCTTTGGACAAGACCTAACCTCCTCTGTGGTAAAATAGAAGGCTAGCAGTGCAGATGGTTCCGGTGAGCACTGAAGTACCAAACCAGACCCAAGATTTGCGAACATTGCAGTCTGAAAAGAACACGCAACCAGCCATTCGTTGGGGTTAGGCACGTGGGTAGTCGTGAGGAGACGTCTCACAAAGGTACTGTTGGACCCAATCTGATTCCCATGGGGTAAAAATAAGTTCTCAAGTCGCACGCGTCTCCTTCATGCTTGTCAGGTTGTTGCTCCTGTTTGTTCAGCCATCCTGACATCCTAATGTGCCTGAATATAGAGGTTAGTGGGATTTCTGTTAGTTCCTGGAGGGTCTGGAAGAACAATAGGCAGAGTCTGGGTCAGTGGAAAACCTATTGAGGAGTATCCTCTATTTCTTCTTCATTTTGGTAGCTCTATGATTTTGTCATCTTTTTTTTGTCTTGACATCTGCAAGAGGCGGATTAATACATAGGATTGCTTGGAATGGATGCATTTCGGCCCTTTTCTGGCAAATTCATCTGCTGCCTCCTTGCCTATGATGAGGACTCTGCATAGGTTAACCGAGTGCTGCGTACTAAGAAACTTAAGGTCTTCGCGGCAGAGTGGGACCAGCTTGGGCTTGATTTCTATTGCCGAGATGGAGTTGATACCCGCTTTACTGGCGATTAGAGGGGTAATATCAGCCGGTTGCATTTTCAACATTAACAGCATTTTGGCCGTTAGAAGACCGCTAGAAGAACACTTGCTTGAAAAACACTGCCGTGATCAGAAATTCTGATGGAGCAGAGCATGTTTAACAATTCGAAGGCATTGCCGGGATGGTATTTGTTTTGTTGATGGGTCCATTTGTGGTCTCTCCTCCCTTATGGGGAAAGAACACCGGAATGGTATTACATATAATATTCGTAGTGCACTGCTTCTAATTTGATCATCTTGAAGATGATCACTTACAGAATAAGCTCAACAACCACACTAAAAATGCACTGGATACAATCTGGTCATTGTCAAATAGTCCCTCGTGTGTTAATATAAATAATCTGATGCCATTGTCAAGCTGTTATGGCTATAAATATGTGAATATGTCCACCTGTCATTTTAAATGTGTCATTGAACATACCTACACGATGTCTTACAGAAGATCATTCGCATTGGAGCATGTTAATATCGTCTTCTGAATCACATGCTTTGTTAATTAATGACATCAATGCAGAAGTGTCTCAAAATAAACCCGCGTTCGTTATACTTTTCCCTCAGCAGCATTAAGAAGTGGGTATTTTTCATTACATGTAAAAATAGGAAATTTTCGCAACTCTCCAGTTTGTCGGTCCATCGCGTGAAGGATATATAGTGAAAGCTCCTATAGGCGGACAGCGACGGTCGCGCAGCACTTTTGTCAGCCTAAGGGAGTTCTCCGTCCATGGGAATGTATGTAACTTCAATTTAAGATCCACTGTCGTGAGAAATTGTCCGTTTAAGAGGATTGTCCGTGCTAGGAGCTGTCACTGTATCAAACTGAGAGGCGTAAAATCGTTAACTCCAAATGGCTAATTGAGCAAATATTCAACGAATCGACCGCTTTCAAGAGTAACGTCTGAAAAACGCATTTTTCAATTCACTGTATACAATACTCTTCCTTATTGAATTAGTAACCCAAAAAGTAAAACATTAAACAAAGCACGTGGCCCGTGCGAAATATTCGATAATCGTTCTGAGGGGTGGTTATTCTTTTGTTTGTGCAATATAATTGCTTTTCATCGTCACTTTTTGTATATAGACCCACCCCCCTTCCACCACATTAAACGTGTCCGCAAGAGGCAGTGTAGACATTTATCGGGCAGCGTTTGTTTATTTTTGTGAACCGTATTCAGGTCAATTTGTTTATTATTTTTCCAAATATACGAGCGAGTTCTTTTATTTTTTTTCTTGTTGCGCCTTGTGTTTTGGATCAAATAGCCGCTTGCTTGCCAAAATTTTCGATTCCAATTAAGAGATCATTATGTAGAGGTGACATTACAACAAAAATTTATATTTTTATCAAAGACACGTGTTTTTGCTTGCATTAATTTGAGATGCATTAATTTATTGTCCATGCTTATATCTGTATTCATGTTTTTCTTGGCGTTTTTCTTTTAGGCTTCCGGCGTAACAGTATCGGATGTTTGTAAAACAACCTATGAAGAAATCAAAAAGGACAAGAAACATCGCTATGTAATCTTTTTCATTCGTGATGAAAAGCAAATCGATGTAGAAACGGTCGGCGACCGAAATTCCGAGTACGATCAATTTTTGGAAGATATTCAGAAATGCGGACCTGGAGAGTGCCGGTAAATGTAACACCACCAAACACCGTCTGAACATTTCTCATTACACGTTAAATTTTCTCTTTTCAGATATGGACTGTTCGATTTCGAATATATGCATCAATGCCAAGGTACATCAGAAAGTTCAAAGAAACAGAAGCTGTTTCTAATGTCGTGGTGCCCAGATACTGCCAAAGTAAGACCACTTCAACATTCATCAAATTTGTTTCATCTTCTGACAAATGTGTGTCTTTTTTCTTCTCTGTATAGGTTAAGAAGAAGATGTTGTATTCCAGTTCTTTTGATGCATTGAAAAAGTCGCTCGTTGGTGTACAAAAATATATTCAAGCCACTGATTTGTCGGAAGCTTCCAGGGAAGCCGTCGAAGAAAAGTTGCGCGCCACTGATCGTCAATAAGCATAAATATTTAACGTTTTCAAAAAATACCATGCTTACTAATTTGTACTTGAATAAACAATAAAAACAGCAACACATTTGTAAAAAAAAACCTAAACAGGGGTATTTCGAAGTGAATGTGTGTGGAGGTATTTATGTGTATAGGGCTATTATAATCCAGTGTATTTTTGCTGTTTTAATGAAATTCATCATCATCATCAATTCTTTTATATATTATCTAACTTTGAAGCCCTGGAATGTAGCGCTCAAAAAATGTATTCGACAATACAAAATACCTTCTATCAAATACTTCTATTTTTGTTTTTCATCATTTTTTTTTTTGTGTTTGGTTGTCGAATTGATTCACTTGTATTTCCTCTTCGCCGTTGGGAAACTAGGTTTGAGTAGAATAGACTCTATCAGCAATTGAGACTTATGGGTTGGAGAGATAAAATAAGAAGCGTCGAGCAAGCACTGCTCCACCAGTAAACCTCACTATGTCAGCGTTTTTCAAGCCGAGGTGGTCCTGCCAGTCAAAAGCGGCGAGAATGCTGTTGTGGGAAATTCCTCCAGCTGATATAACCATTCTCATCGACAGTGAAGAGTCCATTTCTCGGCAATAGAAATGAAGTCGCACGTCACAGGTCAACCGGCAGTAAAACAGCTGAAGAACTTGTCGGTCCTGGACTTACCCATTCCTGGCAATCCTATGGATTAATCCAGTTTAAGCTTAAGTTAGGTCAGGTAGGAGTGGCTGATTGCAAAAGGAAGTCGCATTTAGGCCAATTGTGATACCACGTGTTTTCGTAAAACAATTCCCTGACTTGTGGTGTTTATGACAAAGCTGCTTAGCCAGCTAGTACTGTTGTCATTTAGTTCGCTGAGATTATTGAAATGGTAGGCCCCTATATGAGTTACCACGGCTAGTCAGAGTGATACACCAGCAGAGGAGGTGATCTGTGCTTTCTACCTCCTCTTCATCCATGCCGCATCTGCAAAAATCTTTCCATTGGGCACTTATTCTGTGGGCGTTTACGTCAATTACACAGTGTCGGATTATGAAGCCTGAGAGCGTTCTGTGTCTGAACAGTATAGCGCTGTCCATGTTTCCTTTGTGTTAAGGCAGATGGTACTTTCTAGCCACTTGTCAACCACAGCCAAACCTGTTCTAACTGTGTGCATCTTAAGAAGACGGCAGGCTTTAATGGTCAGAAAAGATTCCTACACCTAACGAGTATGTAGCAGCTGCTTTAAAAGGCAGATCTTCAATCAGTGAGTCTTATTGACGGTAGATTTATTGCTTACAAGGTGGTAAAACCTTGCCGCCTACTTCTAAAGCAGATAGCGCATAGATCCAACCTCACCTTATGCTGGGTCCCTGGGCACAAGGGTATTCCGGGAAACGAAAGATTAGCAAGAAAGAGATGGGTCTGGCAGTGGCCCAGAATTAGGAGACACTTTATCTCTCATTGGAAACAATAAAACCATTGCTTCTGGCAAACGGCACAAGCTGTAGGTCATCGAAAACGACATTCGAAAATACCTTGAAACCACGAAATGATTTAAAAGTTATCAAAAACAGACAACTAATTATTTACAACAACCTTAAAACAGGGAAGCTGGAAAGCTAGCTGTGATAGCACAGTGGAATGGGGAAATAGGGTGATTTTAATTTTATTTAGATTAAGATCAAGGAACTTTAGGACAAGTACAACCCAGGCCCCGATGGGTTGCCCGCAATTGTTTTTAAAACATGTGTGAGACACATGGATCAACACTTGGCAACTTTTCAATATGTCCATCTCACAAGGGTGCTTTGCTTTGGAAGAATTATTTTATAGTTGCAAGAAAGGTCCGAACACCAGAAGTAACTACCGTCTTTTGGCTTGTGCATACCTAAACTATTCGAAAGCGTTGTATACGGCTCCATAAGCTTTCAGTTCAAAGCATTAGTTTCATCTTCCCAGTACGGTTTCCTAAATGGCAGATCGACAACTACGAACTTTACTGAATTTTTGTCTCAAGCTTCATCCGCATTTGAAGACTGTAATTATGTAATTATGTAATTGCCACCGACTTTAGTAAAGCTTTTCATATAATCTCACACAAAGTCTTTATATTTAAACTGACGACCCTAGGTTTCCAACTCCTCTTCATTAAATGGATCGAATACAATTTGGCAAGCAGATAACACGAAGTTACGTTCAGATCATCTGCCTCCAACCCATCGAAGTCATGTTGAGTAAACTATGTCCTTCGATTTCTCTTTTCGTCATCTCCTTCCCTTTCGTCATCTCCTCCCCTTCCATGATCTTCTCCCCTTCCATCATCTCCTCCCCTTCCATCATCTCCTCCCCTTCCATCATCTCCTCCCCTTCCATCATCTCCTCCCCTTCCATCATCTCCTCTTCTTCCGTCATCTTCTCTCCTTCGGTCATCTCTCCTTCCATCATCTTCCCTTTCACTCATTCCCAGCCAATTATGGTCACCTCACCCGTATCGAAATCGGTCCAGCGTGGCTCTCAACGCTTCGTTCTTCGAAATCTTTCTGGATTGAAAGAACCAATTTTCCTCCTTACTACAAGCATCTTAAAGTCATTCGCCGTGAGTCCTTCGAAAACCGCCGTCAAACCGCCGCTATCAAGCGTCATCAGGCTCAAAGAGTCTGGATGCTGGGCACCACAACCCTATGATCAAAGCACTACCCTTCATCTTATACCAAGAGATCTTGTATCATCCCCAACGGACTACGGTTCCAATAATGTATCTTCTTAATAACTTTAACATTCCAATCCCAGAAAGAGGGCAATGGCATACTGGACAGGGATTTTAACTAGACAGCCTACACTGCCGTCTCTAAGATGGCCGGAGGAATTTGTGCGGGTGGTTCCCAGGATCCCTGAACATCTGTAAAGCATATAGACTGCCGAGTGATTCTAGTGTGTTCCAAGCGGAACTATTTGCAATCCCGGAACTGTAGCCAAGGAAGAATGTTGCCATTTGCATTGATACTCAAGCAGCCGTCAAAGCTATTGCCTCCTTTACCTTATATTCAAAATTGGTACAATAATCATCGTTAAAAGGCCTGTTCGTTGCTGGTCACAGTGACATCCCGTGAAATGAAAGGGCCGATGTACTTGCTACACAGGGGTCTGTCCTTCAGTGTTCGCTTGCAGATGAGGTGTTAATCCCACTACAAGCAGTTAAGGCTAATATAGCTTCACAATTCCTTGAAACAACCAACCTTAAATGGGTCAGACTGACAAACTGTGTAACATCAAGGACCTAACCTATCAAGGATAATACGCCCTGAATAATAAACAATCTATCGGCGCACTTCTCAAGACATTGCTAGACTTGTGGCAGTCTGTATAGGTCAGTGGCCGAGAGATCATGCCGCTAAACTAGGCATCCCACACAATTCAGATTGTCACAGCTGCATTGGCAAGCTTCTGCCGTTGGTCTCTCAATTGATCAGCTCCTCCGCCATAACAGAAGTGAGGTGGAGGGCTCACTCTCCCTCCTCTCTCATTTGCAGCTACCGAAGACGTCCCACAAGGGTTGGATACCTCATCTTCTGTCCATGGTATTAGGCTACAGGATTTCACCACGGGGACGTGAGAGTAGGTGTTGGAAGACAGAGGCATGCGCTTGTGTCTGCACGGTCAACGCTTTGAAATTCAATGGGAGTTTAGAAGAAATCAAATATTAGTTTATTTATTTATTTATTAATTTATTTATTCGTCTTACTGGGCATAACCTTGGACCAAAAACTCTCGTGGAATTCTCACATCAATGATACAAATGTAAAGGCTTTGACGCTCTCTGGTCCCTTAAGCAACTCGGAGGAAAGACATGGGTTTTAAAATGCCAACCATATGTTATCTAAAAGTTGATCTGCGTACCAGGACATGAAAACTACGAAGGAGGTGAAATAGCTGATCTACAAGCAATGACATGTGCTCAAATGGCGTTCATTGCCCCACCCCCCAAAACGGGCACAAATGTTCGTTCATCATCACCAATGGACTAATAAGCAAGTGAAGCAGTTTTGGAATAACCAGGAAGGTATTAAACACTGAAGGACGTTTAAGCAATAAAACTACAAGCCCAAAGAAGCTCTAGAACTTTATGAACACAGTGTCTACGCTAAAGAAACTATGGAACACATGCTAATCGACTGCCCACGCCTTGGCCGAGAATGATAAACAGAAAATTAACAGGGAAAATCTTCAAAGAGGTATAACAGAGAAACCAAAGACTCTTTCCACCACTGTTTGGTCAGCATTATTCGTTTTCGTCCACATCACACTTGTGTTGGCTCATTTAATATCAGCGCTCAAAGACACAATAGACACAATTCCATTTTATATGTAATTTTAAATCGTTGCTAGTTAAATTAAACTTATTTTACATCATATTTTTTACACTGCTGGTAACACTTTTTGCAGAAGCTGTCAGTTATTCAGTGTAATTCGTTGAGGTCATTGCCAGATGTGCTAAATGAAACGATTTTCATATTTTTGCGCCAACTGATTTGTGACGTCATCGAAACTAAAAAAGGACTTTTCCAGCCGAATAACCCACACAATTGAGAGAAAATGGATGCAGATCACTGGAAAATAGATCACCACATACAGTCCCAACATATTTGAGCTCCTTTGATAAGAAAATATCAAAAGAACCGACTTTTTAGAAATTAACAATTCTCAGGCGAAAAAGTGCAGTAAAATAATAAATAATTTGAGTGGGCTTTTTTTGGTCAGAAGATGCCAAATTTGATTTTAAGGATTTCAAAGACTGTAAGCGAGATGTGTGAATGAAAATATCAAGAACGTGAACAAACGACATCAGCACGATGAAAAAAGTCAATCTTTGATGGATATTCCTTACAAAAAGGGAGAAAACTCGTAATTTCTATTCGTACAGGGACTTGAAAAGGGTCTTTGATGCTTACGTCCTCTACACCTAAGGAGCGTGGATCTAAAACCACATGTGTGTGGATAAATGTGATCTTGAAATGTGCTTTCTTGTGCTTATACTGCCATCTTAAGAGATAATTAGTCTAGAGAGATAGGAAGCCTTTCGAACGACTTTGGACGACAGCTGAGACAACCTCCAAGGTCGGGAATTGATACCTAACACGCCATTATTCTTCTTCTTCTTCTGGCGCTACAGTCCGGAGTGGATCTGTGCCTCATCCAGCAACCCTCTTGAGCTGATACTATCTTTAGCCAGCTGGCTTCAATTTCCCACTCCATGTTGGTTGAGGTCCTTCTCCACTTGTGTGCGCTATCGGTTTCGTGGGCGTCCTTTATTGCGTTTTCTCACTGGTTCGGAGTCAACGACTCTTCGGGCTCGAGTAGTGTTGTCAATGCGCTCAACATTACCCAGATGCCTTAGACTTAGGATGCATTGATGCCTGACTGGGCTCATGTCGCTGTCGTGTTTGCATCTTCTCCTCCAAACACCGTCAGCGCAAACAGGGTCAAAGAACGTAAGCAGAACTCCTCTACCGAAGACCAAGCGCTTCTTCATCCGCTTTTGAGATTGAGGATGCCTACACGCCGTACAACAGAACTGGTATTATCAGGGTCTTAGACAAAGCGAACTTGGTCCTTTGAGAGACGGCTCTCAATACTAAATTGCCTCTTGAGCCCATAAAACAGACGTCGGCAAGAGTAACTCTGCGTTTGTTCGCGCTACTGATGTTATTCGTACTATTCACTGCGGAGCCGACGTAGACGAAGTCTTCAACTACCTAGAAATTATAGCTACCCATTGTGATGCTATGTCCTTTCTTGAGGACAGCATATGCTTCGTTTTGCTCTCGTTCACCGCTAGACCATTATAGCAGCTGTCATGTCAATGCCATCCGCGAATGCTAACAGTTGTAGGGAATTCTGGAAGATCGTGCCTCTAGTGTTGGCGTGTGAGTCTTGCATTTGATATTTTCCAAGATGATGTTAAAGAGACATCGCGTTGCTTTGTTTAAATCTTTTTTGACATTGAAGGTCTCGGTGACTTTGTTACCGAACTTGATGGAGTAGCGAGAGTTCCCCGTGATATTACCTATGAGATTATTTATAAACGGCATCTGCGAGCAAGCAATACGACAGAGAGGATCTTATATGCTACGTTAGAGAGACTTATCCCTTCAAAATGGGGTCTGCTTTCTCATGGATCTTTAGGGAGGAAGTCCTCCTCCTCTGTTCTTTTCGCATTTCTTCCACAAGACTACTCCAGGTATAGAGACATTCCCTCTTGATCACACTATTTTGCGGGCTCTTTGCATAACCTTTTGTAAAATTCATCAATTCAAGCATGCCGAACTTGGGATCCCGGGAAAACTAATCCGATTTAAAACCACTGGATTTCCGCAAGGAGATGCCCTGTCGTGTGATTTCTTCAATCTGGTACTGAAAGAGAGCGGCCGGCAGCTGACCCAAGAGGTTTGATTGAGCAAATGACATAGACATCGTCGCGAATTCTAAACGTGCTGTAGTGAAAGCTTTCGCGACGATTGAAGAAGGGGCTAAACGAGTTGGTCTTAATGTCAATAAGGACGATGACGGCATCCCCGCTGAGTTCCTACAAGCTGAGCCAACAATTTCTGCTGAGCTGCTACTTCCACTTACAGAAATCACCTGGGAAACTCGAAGGAGGGAATAATCGTCAAGTTTCCTAAAAAATAGATTTAATGCTGTGTGAGAATTGAGTGGGATGTTTGCGTATAACCTGCTGTAGCCAAGATAATAACACACATAACTCTCGAAGACACACTCGATGTCGGGTAAGCAGGTTTCCGAAAAAAGATCTTCCTGTGTCGACCATATCATCACATTGCGAATAATCACTGAGCAATGTTGTGAATGTTGATCTCCGCTTCACCTGCAGTCTAATGATTCTGAAATGGCATTCGACGGTGTAAACTGACAGTTCATTTAGAGCGCCCTAGGCAGGAAGCACATTCGAGATAAACTAATCAAGACTATTTAGCGTTGCATAGAAGTAGGTTGTCAGAGGACTTCGTGATCCAAAGTGGAGTAAGACAAGGCTTCATCTTATCACCGATCTTATTCTTTTTGGTGATAAGTGATGTTCCTTGATAATCCTTGTCAATTGGCAACGGAGGAATTCGATGGGCTCTTACAAAAGAACTGAAGCACCTGCACTACGTGCACGATGTATATTTACTTTCGCATAGGATATTGGACCTCCAGGAAATGACATCAAAAATAATCAGCAATGGATCGTGCTCAATCGGTTGAGGCAGTAAATGAATTGCAGTGCATAAATGAAATGAAATATGCTCCACTTCCTGATGGTGGTACCTAGACAAATGTCCACATTAGTTGTTTTAATAAATTGTTTTAATGAATTATTGTAATAAATGTAAAAATTAAATAAAATCATGTCGACATCTTCATTTAATCCATTGAGAAATAGGAAATTATTTCTGAAATCCTTAAAAATTTCGTTTAATGTTTACAAAGAGTTTTAACTGTTAGCGCTGTCAAAATGTATATTCCGTTTTATTTCATTGTTTAACAGCAATTGTGAGGAAAAAACAAAAGTTACCTCTATCTGCCCGTCTTCATACTAGACCTAGGAATGTGTCACAGGCCACATTGAGGAAAAAGTAAAATTGCCTATAAATAAATAGTTTTAATAGAGATAAAATAAAATACCAATAAATAACATTGTGCAAATTGTGATCGGATGAAACTATAACTCATCGTGGTTAGAATGTGAACCCATCAAGATCTGAAGAACGTTAAAGGCCTACAAAGCCTTATGTAAAGAAAAGAGAAATATTAAAAAAAAATTCAAGAGTAGTAGACTTTCATCACTAAAAATTTAGTTTAAACTAAAGATTTTTGAAACGATAAACACTGATTGGTCTCATCGTGCGTAGGCGTCGGTGAGGCTCTATGCCACGCAAGGGGATACAGGAACCAAGGAAGAAGAAGAAAGCCCCTCTTCGCAACCAACTTTAGTTCTGTTCTTTCCTACCCTAGCCATTGGGCACAAAGGACCCAACACGTTGGCCTCAGTGAGCCGCGGCCAAAAGGGCGTAGGGCACCCGTTTTACCTATCTACCTACCTACCCTAGCCATGCCCATCACCCTCTCTCCCTCTACCCCTCTCTAGCATCTAGGTTAACCATTAGTTTTTAAATTTTTATTGTAAAAGTTTATTGTAATAACCTTAGTAAATTGGAGGTATTACCACAATATTGGGGTGGTTACCCCTGCTATTCACCCCACCTACCTACCAATTTGGTATCCAAAGTCTCGTATCTGAAAGTCTATACTATTCCCATTTCATTCCTTTACGTAAGCAATACAAAAATGTATAGGGGGTGTTTAAAAGCCGACATGTTGCTACATTCTTCAGTCAACACCACTTAAGTGCATATGTTCATTGTTTGTTTGACAATTTGTCCTGTAAGCCCTCGTATTACTGCACAGATAAGTTGTACATTTTGTGCTTTATATAAGAAGGCGATGAGAACTGTGGTGAACAGTGTTTGGTCGTATATCAGTGTGAACACATCTCATTCCGGAATAAGGAAGTTTCATTCTACTCAAATAGGTATGGATAAATCATAAATTATTTAATTTTCAAAGTAGACGTTGCATTTTATAGCTCTCCACCGCCATTGATGTTGTTGTTTATTTATGTTATACATCTTTGTGGACCACCGTGTATGTTTATTATTGATTTACACATCGCTGTGAAAGATCAAGGAAATGTGTGGCTTTCTTTTCACATAATCATTCCTCAATTTTGAATTAATTTTGTTTTTAAATCTTTGCGTTGGTGGTGATTAGAGAAGTTTCGACAAGGAATTGTTAAAGATATACATATGTAGATACGATATGGGTCTGCACATTTGGACTTTCCCATCGAGCAGCTGACTATGAACAGGTGAACTTCGGTTTGAATATTCAAATACCACCCAAGAAGGTTCCAACTAAAGGGTGCTGTCGTGTCTGAAGTGACGCATACCACACAAACTTGGTGGGGGTGAAGAAAATACGTTCAAAATGTCTGTTTCTTATCCACTTCTTTTTGATGATTGTAAAGGAAAGAAGTGTGTAAGAGCCTAAGGGTAGTTTTGTTCACAATTGCTCAACTTCCTGGAAATCTGTGAGTTGATCAACTTCCGATTGAAAATTGATTTTGTTCACTATTTCAACTCACAGTTTGAAAATTAAAATCCAGAAGTTGTCCAACTTTCTCTTTTCAAATTCACACACACAATGTAATTTTTTACTTTGAATTTACAGTGTGTGCTGTTCGTGCCATTAGAAGGAGAATTGAGAGATAATGGTAGCATATTTCTATCCTCCATTATCGCTGGTTTTCAGTTGCTGTCTGCATGTTATGGAGCATAGCACAAGCGACTACGCACATTTATAATGCTTACACCCATAGAATTGATCCGAGGGAAAAATATTGATGATTGGTCAGTGCATTATTGCCCGTAATTCACGGTGTCTGATAGCAAGTGATAAAGAATCTATCAAATACTTCATTACTTCAAATCGAAAGGGCCAGTATATTCTCTCGTTTCACGGCAATGAATCCTGTATTAGTTCGAGCACCATTATTTTTGTCCGCTTTGAGAGACGAAAGCGATAAATGACACACACAATCATCCCATCTTGTATACGCACGTGAGCAGGCAACTACGCCAATGGAAGAAAACTAAGAGAAAGAGAGAGAGAGAAAAATCACCGATTTCATCCCTTAACTTCTCCTATTTCCGTGGGTTAAGAAAAGGAGGAGTTGATAAATTTGTAATTTGAAAGTTTAAACCAGAAATGAAGTATTATAGAGATAGCCGACTTCACAGCTGATTGCCCCTAGTTCATCGACGAATGGAATGAATCAACCATTTTGACTGATATTATTGAATTGTTGACGGTTATTCACGGAATAGCGTAAATTCCGTCCTCGGATTGGTCAATTTGGTTTTAGAACACGTTATAAAAAACAGTTGTTATATATAAGCGGAAAGAGAGGTAGAAGTCGGGCATCTCTATAATACTTCATTTCTGGTTCAAACCATAAAATTTGAGTGAATGAAAGCAAATCCAGAAGTTGAAGAGAAAAATCCCAAAGTTGTGTTTAACTCTTGGTGAACAAAATTACCCTAAGAGGATTTCTCTATCCGCTTGAATCATTGCCAACGACTCTTCATTATAGGCGCTGCTCAAGCAACCCAAAGATAGTTGTCAAACTTATTGCAGTTGATCATGCTAGGTACATCAAGCCGCTCTGCACCTGATGTTATTGAGGCACGTTTTGGAAGCCCTTCTTGTTGCTTGACCAAACTACAAGAAAAAATCCACAAACGTTCGTTTTTATACGTGGTGGTGCAACTTTTTTGATTTTTTGTCTTATAGTTATTTTTTCTTAACACTAAATTTAATTTATGTAAGTTTTCCACCATGGTGAATTGTCACGTGTGACAATGGCGACGGAGCCTGGTTTTGGTGAAACCACCAGTAAATGTGCTGTTCTTTGGCACACTGTCTACTTTGTGCTGATCGCTCAATTGAACCGGAAGAGATTTCGTGGCTGCGAGTAACCGCCTGTTCGGTTTCTAGTCATCTGTCCACTTTTCGGCGTATGAAATGGAAGATAACAGGCCAACATTGTGAATCCTGCAACAAGCCAATTGTGTCCAAATTTATGAACCTTCACTTTGGTTTCATGCCACAGCAAAGGTCTTTTTATATTTTGTCAGAGCAATATTTATATGAGAAAGCATTCATCTCTGAACAGGTGTTTCGAGTTATTATCTACAAAAATGATAGTAAAACCTCTCCAACAGCTTCAGTATTGTATAGCGGTGAACTCATTTGCTCATCCGCTTTGAAATGAAAGAGTTTGTTTGTATATAAAATTGTTTATTAAATAAACCACGATCCAAATAACACACTGATTTCCCTTTTCATAATGGATCGGTTTTTATTTCAGAAAATAGCTGAGAAGCCACTCTTCAAACACTACTGGGAGATGGCATCCCTTCAATCGAATGTAAGCGGATGCTGATCGTTTATTCTTCGATGACTGTGGGGATCGACTTGATCAGAGTTATACATTGTCGCAACTCCCAAGTGTTGAGTGATATTGCACGACGAATAAAAATTATCCCTTTCCTCAATCGACTCAACCATTAACATAAACTACCCTCTTGAGTTAAATAGAGGGTGGCCAACGATCGGGTGAATCTAAGAGGACATGCGTTGGCAATCGTCTTTGCTTCGTCAAAGGGTACGGTCGTTGATTTACCCGTGGTAGCAATATTTCGCATCAAATGCAAGTGTCTATATTTCCTTTTCGTCACCCATGCGAATAGTGTCAATGTTGTTCGGTTTAGTATTACATGATCCGTTGGTTAGTTTAGTTATGACGGAGAGAAGCACACATACGTATGTACATACGTATGTATATGAACTAACAGCTTGAAGTACACAGGTGTCCTCTAAAAACAACCACAACTTAAACTCATTCTCATTAACAATAAAAAAAACATTTTATTATTTTCGGTGCACTTTTTTTCAGTGATTAACGGGATGTTCAACGGGTGAGATTTGCTTATGAAACAAAAATGTGGATGTGTAATGGATTGGATGGACGGCTTTGCACTGGAACCAATGAGCGTTAGAGCTGCCTATCCCTAGATCACAAACAAGGCATTGAAGTTCATCATCATCATCACCATCTTCTGACTCGCAAAATCCATTAAAGGCGTTGTACGCGCGAGAGATCTCCAGTCAACTCGATCCTCCGCCATCGACTCTAACTCATCAGGTGTTATGCCCTGGACTTGGTCCAACCACTTTATCCTGGGTCTGTCAATTGGTTGCCTTCCTGATGGAATGGCATTAAAGGTCCGCCTCGGAAGTCGTGGTGGGATTGAAGTTGGGAAACCGAAGAAAGGCCCATCCCAGGTAATGCAATGGATCAAACAACTACCAAAAGCTGACCGACACAATCCTAGCACACGTCAGTAGAAGGTATTGTGTTCTTTAACCTCATTTATATAATCCGGACAGTGCTAACACCACCAATGTATCCATCAGGATATAAGTGACATCTGGCTAATAAACGGATAGACGTTCTAACCTCAATTTCAGAAATCGAATATGATGACGTATTTGAGAAGGAACTAATTGGAGAGGATTTCTGAACCTCATCCACAAATCCGAAGGCCACGGGAGATTCTATAATTGAATGTAATTTCTTAATTTGCTGCTCAATGTCGCCTATAAGATCCGGTCCAGTGTTCTCTGTAAACGTCTTAAGCCGTTTTTCATCACACTTATCCACCGCCATACGTACCAGTGCAGCCTCTGACCCAGCAAACCGACTACAGACCAACTTTCAAAACTAAGGTACATCCTGGAGAAGACCACCGAGTTTAAAATCAATAAACAACATTCATTGCAAGGAACGATGTGTCGAATTCGGGATCCCGGAAAAATTGATCCGGTTGCGTCGCAACACGTACTGTGCAGATCGGCTGAAGGACTTCCAAATCTACACCAGACTTCGGAAAGGACATGGGCTGTCGTGTGATTTCTTCAATTTGGTGCTGAAAGGATAGAGCAGCGGGCAAATGTAAACACGAATGGCACTCTCTTCTAAAAGTCCGTCCAGCTGTTGGGTTACGCAGATGACATCGACTAAGTCGCTAGCTCATACATGCATGCAACATAAATTGAACATGTATCAGTTGACATTTGCGAAACATGTATAATTCAACAAAATGTTTCGATATTATTTAAATGTATATCCAGTGGTCCAAAAACATAGGAGATCATCTCTTCAACTACAGAGGAAAGTATTTAACTTCAAGAAGGTAAGCAACCACAATCTTCTTTTATTCCAAACTTGGTTTTTTTCCACCAAATAAATTCGCTTAATCACTCACTTCCCGCACGGACATACATAATCCAGGTAGATGTGTTAAGTGTGCAATCGTGTAAGTAACAATTGAATTTATAGTTTAATTCTTAGTTTTAGCGAATTCATTTTAGATGATTATGACAAAAGCGGGCCTGATAATCTTATCTACCTGCTAGCCCCCAGTCTTTCTTTTGTACTTAATTATTTTTTACTTGTGAGCATTTGGTTTTTGTAACGTTCTTTCAAAGATTAGAATAGATTTTCATAGATGATTATTTATTCAAGCAGAAATATGGAAATGTAAATTTCAATCAAGTATTTTAAGTATATGCAGTTCGATGTGCTTTAAGTATTTGTGGAAGCCCTTACACGCCCAAACCTGTTACAGCTTGTTGACTAATTTCTATCATTTTTGGTTCACAGTTCAACGAGCTATTGACGCACTTGGTGGGGACCATTTGATTCGCCACGCACCTCAATGGGATGACTAAAATGAATTCGCCGGATAGTTAAACCTCCACTGATGATGAAATGAATACAAAAACCAACATTAAGTGTACATATCCTTATTTAATACTAATCGAATGATTTAAATATATGAAACAAATACAAAACTAAATTGTTACATTTGTTCAAATTAAGTCCAAGCTGCTTATTCTTCTTTATTTGACGCTACAGTTTGAGAGGGACTTGGGCCCCTACCAACAAGAGTCTCCCACTAGCACGATCTCAGGCTAGCAGTCACTAGTGTCGCCTCCTTCAACTGGTACACTTTTAACGCGGGCATCAGCTGGAACTATGTCCAACAGGTTAGGAGTTGATGAATCGTTGGGCCGCAGTTAAGTCCTACATGGCTGAGCCACCTTAGGCGTAGGATCCGAAGACGCCTAATTAAGCTCATGTTCGTGATTTAATCTTCTTCTGCAGATCACCAATGTGATGATGAAATGAATACAAAAACCAACATTAAGTGTACATATCCTTATTTAATACTAATCGAATGATTTAAATATATGAAACAAATACAAAACTAAATTGTTACATTTGTTCAAATTAAGTCCAAGCTGCTTATTCTTCTTTATTTGACGCTACAGTTTGAGAGGGACTTGGGCCCCTACCAACAAGAGTCTCCCACTAGCACGATCTCAGGCTAGCAGTCACTAGTGTCGCCTCCTTCAACTGGTACACTTTTAACGCGGGCATCAGCTGGAACTATGTCCAACAGGTTAGGAGTTGATGAATCGTTGGGCCGCAGTTAAGTCCTACATGGCTGAGCCACCTTAGGCGTAGGATCCGAAGACGCCTAATTAAGCTCATGTTCGTGATTTAATCTTCTTCTGCAGATCACCAACGGATAAAGAACAGAAGATCACACGCATAATTCGTCATCCGCTTTTAAGATTCCTCCGCGTCGCACAGCAGGACTCGAATACTCAGTCTCTTATTTAAAGTCAGCTTGGTTCAAAATACTGACAAATTACTTAGTTGCCTCTTTAACCCACATATATATCGGCAAAAGTTATTCTGCGTTGTCTCGATACTGACGTTATTCGTACTGTTTACCTGGAAGGCGAGGTAGACAAAGTCTTTAATTACCTCGAAGCTACGAAGCTAATTGTGGCAGGCTGTCCAAGAGGTAAAATGTGTCTTCTTGATATGTATACTTTCCTTTTGGGCTTATTCACTGCCAGACCCATAATAGCAGCTTCCGTCTCAATTTCAGGAAATTCCTCAGTGGCGGCTCGCTTTGATCTGCTTATCATGTCAATATCATCCGGGATATTCTCCAGGGTAATGTTGAGTCAAAAGATGAATCACTATTTTGACATTGAAGGTCTCCGTGAGTTCACTATCCGACTATCCAATTTTTGGCAGCGTTTACCGCAAGCGGCCATAACACGAAGAAGGAAATATGGGCTTTTGTATAAACTTCTTATAATATGAAGTGCGTCGATGTATAGCTCTCTCAAGAGGATGTGATGTGAAAGAGGCCGCAGTTTTCAGCTTGATGTGCTAATATTAGCGAAGATAATGCAGAATTCTTCAAATCAATCTCAATTCGATGTAATAAGTATGCAGTGTTAAGACGTCGCTCCTTACGCTACTCCTAACACCAACATACGTCAAGCGGGAATTTTCAAACTAAGCCAACTGATTAGATCAGAAAAAATTTGTTTGTTTGTTTATTGACATTTGATATGAAGGACATATGATATGAAAAACATAAATTTATTCATAATTTTATTCACTAAACAGGAAAAAGCTGGTGTCCTTCTTGAAAGTAGGTAGGAGTGGTTTTGAATTCCTTATTCCTTAAAAGTAGTGGTGAACCTTTGTTTCAATCTAGATTAAATTGTGAGTTGATACACACAAGATATAGAACTGGGCTCAAGACTGAGAATTCGTTCGTTACTTCAATTCTCAGTTCGTTTATCGACAGATATTGTATAAGAAAATTCTGGTAGACACCATAGACCATAGGCAGCTATGATTTGTTCTCACCATCATCACCATCTTCTGACCCGCATGATCCACTAAAGGGGTCGCAGGGATAAGGCACGTACGAGAGATCTACAGGCAACTCGATCCTCGGCCATCGACACTAACTCATCAGCAGGCGAGTTTATGGACTTGGTCAAACCAGCTCATTCTGGGTCTGCCAAGTGGTCGCCTACCTGATGGAGTCGCATTCAAGGCCCCCCTTGGAAGTCTTGATGATGGGGACATTCGTGCCACGTGACCAGACCATCGAAGCATAGCCCTTTCAGTTCGAAGCTGCTCAACTTTGAGTTCCTCGCACACTGCCCTGTTTCTCACACTATCCGTTTGAGGAATTCTCTCAAAAGCACGAAGAAATTTCAGTTTGGCAGCTTGATCTTTCTTTCGGTCATTACCCAAATTTCATGGCCATATGTGAGAGTTGTAACAAGTGCTGAGAGGAATACCAGTTGCCTTTGACACCAACCTCGACATTCCTGATTACCGATCTCCCTGTGCAAAAGCGGACTCAGCTTGACAAATCCTACAGAAAAGTTCAGCATTACTCCTCCCATCATTCGTGAAGAAGACCCCGAGATACTTAAACTTCTCCACCTGCTTTAATGGGCCTCCATTAAAATGTAGAGTGCATTGAGCAGGCGTTCTGGAAATTACCATAATCTCTGACTTGTCCACGTTAATCTTCATCCCAGGATCAGCACATACGGCCACAAACCTATCGAATGCGGGCTGGAGTTCGGTCTGGGAAGATATGAGAATAACTTAGTCATCTGCAAAAATAATATGACTCACCCTCAACTCGCCCATTGTGAAACATTCCTCACTTCGGCTGCGCAGCCACATCCAGTAGATGAAAACAATTAAAAGGAAAGAAGTCCAACGCGATCTAATAATTCTTCCTGTTCCTGTTCGGCGTAATTTCAAATTACAATCTATGTATGTGGAATGTTTTCAAATATCTTCTTACCATAATTTCTTTTCTCTATTTCGTTATCTGTTTTAATTTTGAACACTAACAATGCCTCAATCCAGTAAAAAACCCAAGAAGTTGGTTATTTAAAGTTCGTAAATTAAATTAATACCAAATTTTTTTTGTAGTACTCTATGAAAAAATACTGAATGTATTACCAATCTTTCATATACCCTGAATCTTCCCGAATCAGTGAAAACTTTCATAATTCATTGGCCCACTTCATGCGACACTCACTGACAATGCTCAAAGTGTCAAGAATAAAGAAACTCATGTCAAGAAAAAGCTTCTCAAGCTTTGCCATTTGTTAGAGAAAATAGGATGCACAACGCGAATGGGTACAGTGGAAGCTTGGCCCAGCGCCTACTCGCCTCCCAAACGCCTCCTCGCCGCCCCAGTGCTTCCTCGCCTCCCCAGCGCCCCTGTCTCTCCAATCTCAACGAATTATGAGAAATTACAAAAATTAATAATGTTGTTCTTTCGATCAAAATACGAATTTATTTATTCAATAACTAATAAATTGAATAACAAAAGCATTATCCATTCTTTTAACGGAATTACAGCTTCTTAAAAATGAAAGTGCTTTTCTCAAAGTACAAAGAATATTTGCCAAATAGTTGTTTACTTGGTTGTGAAAGATCATTGTCAAGTCTAGTTATATTTGCTAAAAAGCTTAATTCAATTTTATCAGTTGTTGACGGCCGTGATTCTCAGTAATCTTTTCACCAGACCATTCTCTTCTTGGTTGCAAGAAATAAATACACAGTACATATGTATATCTTTCCGTGGGTATTGCGTGCTAGTTGCATAACGACGCAAAAACCGTTTCTCTTGCACTCTCTGTTCAATTAAATTAAAGGCGACATTCACGTGTGTCTGGTTTAACATCTACGTTTCGCTGATGATCTGAAGCCCAAGACAAGAAGGGTAGAAACGATTTTAATGAATTCGCTGTACACCGGGAGAATGGCAGCAATTTTTTCCTCACCCTATTCTTGAGAGAAATTCCCACACCAGCATGAAGAAATCTCATCTCAACATCTTGTACTCGCGATCTTATTTATTGGGCCATTACTCAAGTTACAAGACCCTTGGTGAGAGTTGAAACAAATACTGAGTTGCAAGCCAGTTGGATATGACTCCAAGCTCGGCCTTCCTGGTTACAGATCTGTTTTAAAACTGATCCAGCTTCGCCTGGGAATATGTGGGAATCAGTCATCTCAAAGAAAAATATGGCTTACATTCAATTCTCCCAAAGTGAAACACTCCTCGCTTCGTCTGCACTGCAACATCCAGTACATATCAATTCAATTCAATTCAAAGAGGTGACAAGAGGCACCCTTGGCGAATTTCAACGGTCCCGGTGAAATGTTTTGATTTAGCTCTGTTAACACGATCACAGTTGTCTATAGAGAATAAATTGCCCTCAAAAGAGAACCATCAATCCCATACTCCTGCAGAACATCCCTGAGTTTACCTCGAGAGACTCGGTCGTATGCCTCTTCCAAATCTACAAAACAGCTTTAGATCGGTTTGGCATACTCAAGTAGCATTCTTAGAGTGACAACTTCTGTCGGGAAAGAAAGCCGCACAGTTCATCCCCCATCATGTGCTTGACCATAGCTCTAGAAAGTGCTTACAACACCTTATCGTAGACTTCCCCCGGGATACTTAAAACAAATATGCCCCTGTAGATGGAGCAGTCTCTTCCGTCTCCGTTCGTGAAAAGAGGGATAATCGCCCGACAAACGTCAATCGCCAGATGTCTCATCACGTTCCCAGGATACTATCATAAGAGACCTTCTTTACCTATTTCATATCTATCATCATCATATTCAATCGCCAAAATGACTTCCTCCACTGATGGACTATTCTCCGCCCACTTAAGACTTGGGGTCTGTTATCCTCAGTCGATGATGTAGAATTTAGTTCCTATGAGTCGGCTAATGGTTTGCCAGAACACCTTCTTCGTAGATCTATAGTCGCATTTCAACTTCTCGCCGAACTTCTTCCAAAACTGCTCATTATGATTCCAACTTTTCGCCGAACTTCTTCCAAGACCGATCTGCCTCGGTGCCTCGGTCCCTCGGTGTACTGGACACGATAATCAGAGTCTTCCAAGAGAATCCAGTCTCTGTATGTCTTCTTCCTTTCTCTGAAAGTTTCTTGATCTCCGGGAGTTTTAAGCGATGCAGTTCTTTTCTCACCACCAGCCACCAATCCTAGCCGCTACACTCCAGAAACATCCAACGCAGAGACATGAGGAGTTTTCGGAAACACTGTCAGGATCAACGTGCCTCCCAATCATGTTGTTATTCCCCAGGTTGTTGCATCCACTCCCACGTGACTAGTCATCAATTGCATCAACTTCATCCAGGAAAGCCGCGTACTCTGACTCTAGAGTGGGTGTATACACCTGCATTAGAGTCAACCTTTTAAGTTTGAGCCTTAAGATCTTGATTTTCCCTCAAAATGCTGTTCATTCCAATACCCTATCTGCCAGTTTGGAACTTGTGAGTATCCCTAATCCCGCCTGTACAAGCATTTGAGGTGCAACTCTCGAAAGGAATATAGTAGTTTAGACTTTAGACTATAAGAACAAAACAGAATTTGTTAATTGTAAGGACAGAGAAGGTAGTTCCCTAAATTGCGTATGCCTACCGGCGATATTACAGTGAAATAAAACGCTTTGGAAGTCTGCATACCTCTTAGGTAATGTAATGCTTATGCTGTCAAAACTGGAAAACGCAGCGCTAAACGTAGGGCTTGTCCAGGGCGCTCATTTGGCTAGGACCGGGCAAGCTTGAGCGGTAAAAGTAAAGCCAAGTCGATGTTGACAATTAAATTGATTAAATAGGGGATAGCGAATTCAGTTCCTAATCCGGAGTCCGCTTTTGATGGAAACTGGAACACTGTTCCCCTTCCGCCTTTGCACATTTCAGGTACTCGAAGAAAAGCACATTTGTAATGATATTCTATATTCCGAATAGAATCATGTTATCAATCAAGCTAATTAAGCTCGGCATGCATGCAAAGTGAACTGGAACGTCTGAGATCGTAGTTGCTAATCGCAGCGACATCTCGACTTAATCAAATCTTATGTAAATCCATACCAATACATATCTACTTACCTCCGGACATTTTACACAATTTCAAAAAGTTATTCATATCAGTTCCCCCGCCCGGCTGTCACTGATTTCGCAGCTTTAATTGTTCTCGTTTAACATTCTCTGTATGCACTTGAGAAAGAGATACAATTACTTCGAGTACATAGCGATTTTTCTGTGTGCATCGCTGCGTTGATCCCGCACAAAGTGATAACGAGTCTTGCCTCGAAGACTGCTCATTCGTCGTTATCTTTGCATTCAGACTGTGATAGTGCGTGCGGAGAGGCAGTTCCTGTTGGTTTTAAATCGCATATAGCTCCTGTCGAGTTGCATTTAGTCTTTTGATTTTTGGAGACTTCGTTTTTTTTTTGTGTTCAACCTTGTGTTTCCCTTGAATCGAGATGCGAGTGTGTATCGTGGGCGCCGGAATGGCTGGTCTTTGTTCGGCAAAGCATGCCTTACATAACGGATTGCAGCCAACTGTCTACGAGCAATCGGAGAGCCTGGGAGGAACTTGGCGTTACACTGATGAGATTGGAATCAACAAATACGGCATTGAAGTGCATTCCAGTATGTACCAGAACTTGCGGTTAGTATGATTGGACAATGGCCCTGCAGCATGCCTTTCTCACGAGACCGTACTTTCAGGACGAATCTTCCGAAGGAAATTATGGGCTTCCCTGATTTTCCAATACCAGACAACGAAGCTTCGTACATTTCGTCGGATAAGATCATGGAATTTTTGGACCTGTATGCGGAGGAATTCTCCATAAAGCCCTGCATTCAGTATCTGCATCATGTGATTCGCATTCGACCGAAGAAAGATGAATGGGAAGTAAGTTGGAGCGCAACAATCGACGATGATATGCTCTTATCGTTTTGGTTGTAGGTGACTGTTAAGGACTTGACTTCGAGTGCCATCAAAACGGAGATCTTTCAGTTCGTCATGATCTGCAATGGGCACTACCACACTCCGGCGTATCCTAAAGTCAATGGCGTGGAAAAATACAAGGGAAAATCTATCCACAGCCATGACTACAGAAGTGCAGATTTGTTTAAGGGTAAGCCATTTTTATTTGTACAAAAATTGCACGCATTTACTTGACCTACATCGAGTGGCAATTAATATACGCATTATCTCCACTTGATCGCTGCTCTAGAGATTCGTTGTTTATGTGTGTTTTTATGAATGAATGATTATTTATTGAATACGTGGTGATCGGCCTCATTTGATTGTGATTGAGTAGAAGCTGTGTGAGCTTGTTTCTACGGCCTACATTGAAATTGTTAGTTGCAATGCAGGATTGTGTCATTTTACATAATCGTTCGAATCATTAGATTCGAAATAAATATAGTTCTCGTTCGGGCGTAGTGGATTTGTGGTTCGGGTTCGATCCCCGAATTTACTAAATTTCATTATTCAGGGCTACATCCCTTTGGAGTCACTGAGAATGGTAAAATGTATCTCAAACTTCGCCGTTCCGTTCCGGTGTTGTGAAGGCCACTAGAAAGTCTGTATGTCCACTTGACTTGCTTATTAACAAGGATGGTTGCTGGAACCGATGGAATGAACAGTAATCTTTCTGCACAGGCCCTTACAATGCGAATGTGCTTGTGTAAAAATAACATATCATTCGTATTCGATTTCAAAACGTATTTCTGATTGTGAAAAGAATGTGATTTCAACTTGCGATTGTGAAAAGAGTGATTCACGCTTTAGCCAATCCCAGTTTTTTTTTCGCAGTCGACCTCAGATTGCGATTGCAATTTCCCATTTCCCAATCACTGTGGAAAAATTGCTCTCAGTGATTTATTGCCCAACTCTAGTTACCTCATATGCTCTTCCGACTATGACATACACTATTCTATTATAATTCTTTAATCCCTTCGCACATAAAAGCTGATATAGACAAAGGGGAAGAAAAATAGATTTATTGTTAGTAAATACTTAATTTTGATGCATACGGCCCAGTTATGCATCAAAATTAAGTATTTACTGGTAGTAGACGGTCTAAGTTAGTACTAGTACTACTAGTAGTAACTTATGTTTTAACTATTTATCTTGCATCCGCGATTACTTGGTCTTTATAGGTTTGGTCTTCCTCTCCTTCTCGAATCAGGAGGCTCAGATTTGAAGACCCTCTTAGCTGGAGCATTGTTGTCCATGCGCTCGATGTGGCCGAGCTAGTGCAGTCGACGGATTTTTGCCTTCCGGACTACATGCACATCCTGGTACAGCTCATAGAGTTTAGCGGTTGTGTTTTCTCCTCCATTCGCCCTCCTCGCAGAAGGGACCATATATCCCCCTACATAACGGACAATCATTATGGTCATAGAGAAGTTTCACTGTATATACCTATTTGGTATTATTTCCCAATTGTTTGCAAACAATTTGAAAACTGTTCCTCCAAATTCTAGAAAAGGCAACTGAGCCTGGCCATTGGCAATCCACACTTGTAAAGCATTCCATTGCATCACATGTTACTTGAATATTGATGGAGGCATATCCTTTTCGATTAATACAGTGAAACTTCTGTATGGCGGACAACCGCGGGACCATAATTATTGTCCGTTTTGGAGAGGTGTCCATGCTGAAGGAGTTGAAATACACGAAAACCTTCTCGCCGATATCACGACGAATTATCCATAAAGGGAGATGTCCCTTATAGAGGGGTGTCCGTAAAGAAGTTTCACTGTAGGTTCTAGCGAATTTTCAAGCTGCCATTCACCAAATTGAAAAAAGTCAAGTAAATTCAACCGAAGTATTTAGGACCAGTACTTTTTATGCATACTTTATTAAGTATTTACTAGTAAATTCATCTGAAACTAGTAAGTACTTTGCCTCTCTAGTAAATGCTTGTCTTCCAGCTCTCGCTTAAGTTGTATGCTTCTTAAAATCAAGTATTTGCTTGAAAATCTTCTAGTAAAAGCATTTACTAGTTATTATTTATTTTATAATTAGCACAAATTGTGATATGCAATATTTTTATTTGCGACACGTCAAGGTCTAGTAGTATTGATACTTGAAGTTCATATTAATGCTACATTTATTCTAAATGGAATTCCAAAGAAATGCAATTATACCATTCTAAGGAATAGATAAGATAATCTTCGGCGAATACAAGTAGAGAGTTAACGGCTCAACTCAATCGTCACTTTGACACACATACATACATACATGAGTATTTAGATACTTCACGATAGCGTACAGGTTGCAATTTAGGCTTAGATGGATTGTCGCGAACAAATATCTTTATTTATAAAGCTTATATACATACAGATTGCCAAAACGATGTCTAGTCTGTCTCCAAGAACTTCGTCTACTTCTAGTGGCGCTATAGTCCAGGGGGGGACCTGGGTCTCAGCCAATAAGGCTCTCCATCAAGAACGGTCTTGTACTAGTTACTTCCGGCTACCCAAGTTTAGCTAAGGGTCCGTTTCCTTTACCGCCTTGTCCCTCGGGGGTTGGCGTTAAAGATTTTCTGGTCTGGAGCTAGGTGTCCACCCGCTATACATGACCCAGCTGTCTGAGACTAGGAGCTCGAACTCGTGCCGTACAGCGCATTCATCAGCAAACACGAGACCAAAAGGTTATACAAAGGAGTTTCCTCTCCAAGCTACCAAGAATCTCCTCATAGGATTATCAAGGTATTATGTTGGAATATCTTATTACCCTCAAAGCCAAAAACACATCGATTGGCAAAAGTAATCCTTCGTTTTATTTCCGCGGTGGTGTTACTGGGGCCTAGGTAAAGAAAGTCTGTCACTCCATTAGAGTTGTAGCTGTCTATATTCACGCTGTGGCCAAAACCCAGGCATTGGTAGTAGACATTTGTTTTTAGGCAGCATATTCATTCATGCTTCATTGACGGCTCAAGAATGATATTGAGAGGGTGCGTCGACTTGTATAAGACCTTTTTTGCATTGAAGGCTTCGGTGCGTTCGTTTCCGACGTTGACGCAGCGAGAATACTCTCTCTTCTCTCTGTTATATGCGGCCTTGAAAATGACAAATAGGTGGATGTCGATCTTCATTTCTTTGGTTCAAACACAATAATCCCCCTCTCTGTCTCTTAAATTTCCCTATACGTGTCATAGGCTGTGGGTCAACATCCCTGTTCTTTTTATATAATTTCCACAAACACGGGACGTCATGAATGCATCAGAAACGCAGACAGATATTTGAATGATTTTTGGTCTGGTTCCTTTACTGGCAGATTTCACCAAGTGCCCAAACGCATATTTTATCAAATTGAATTTCCTTTTCTATTGCAGATGAGACCGTCCTAGTAATAGGAGCAGGCCCCAGTGGAATGGATCTTGCGCTTTCCGTTTCAAGAGTAGCCAAACTGGTCATCTTAAGTCACCATCTGAAGCAAAGCCCGAAAACGAAATTCGATTCAAACGTCATTCAAAAACCGGACGTTGCCTGCCTCACCGAGACTGGGGCTATCTTCACTGACAACACGACCGCCGATTGCAGCACAATCCTCTACTGTACAGGATACAAGTACGCATTTCCATTCCTGAGTGCCGAATGTGGCATTTACGTTGAGGAGAATCACGTTCAGCCGCTGTATAAGCACTGCTTGAATATCAACTACCCGACTATGGCGTTTATTGGCATCCCATTCTACGTGTGCGCCTCTCAAATGATGGACATTCAGGTCAGATTCGTGATGACGTTTTTCAGCAACAAGAAACCGATGCCCTCGCGAAAGGAAATGAAGGAGGACACTGAGAGAGACATGAAAGAGAGGTGGCGAAGGGGTTTCCTTAAACGTCAAGCTCACATGATGGGCCCTGTTCAGGTAAGAGTTCGAATTGATTCGATGCTAATAAATCCGCCCACGTGCTCATTCCTTTTTCAGAACGCCTACTACGAGGATTTGGCTGCCACGGCCGGAATAAATAACATCCCCCCGGTAATGACAAAGCTTCACAATGTCAGCAGTCAGCGTTTCCTAGATGATCTAGTGAATTTCAGGAAAGATATTTTTAAACTCATTGACGACACCACATTTATTAAAATAAACTAATTTTATCGCCAGACAAACACAGACGAATCTATCTTTATTATTTGTTTGTTTGTTTGTTTGTTTTTGAGTGGAATTAAAAGAAAAAGATTACATATAAAATTTCTTGTTTTCCTTTTTGAAATATACAGTCGACAACTGTCATGTCACACAGCAGAGAGATGTTCTTCGAAACTAGGCCGGTTTTTATTTCTTTGTTCGCACACTGTTAGTGTGTGGCGGGTCTTGAGGTTTAGAGCAGGTGTGAAGCACATTGGAAAAATAAACAAACCCTGATGAGGAGTTTTTGTGGATTGCATAGGATTGACTTTGTGTTTTGAGACATCTGCATGGTTAAAGGCGATTTCAGAACTAGTGATTTGATTTGATATATTGAGTGCTTGCAAGCAAGAACGACTAGCTACGGATCGAAGAGGGTTTCTGATATGAATGAATAAACTGAATATTTTTAACCATTTCGATCACTATTTATTTTTCTGTGACTTAAATTTTTTCTTTTTCATATAAGAATATATATACGTTCTCTAGAAGCCTAAGCTAAACAATTGGAACGACTGGATGGCGCAGTAGGTTATGTCTGCCCTTGGTTATCGCGGTCCCAGGTTCGAATCCCAGTGAAAGCAAACTTAATACGCTTTTATCTGGTTTTAAATCTGGTCCAGTCACCACTTGCCGCTTGGATCAAATTAACGGCACTATCATTGGAGAGGTCAATCAGTGTTAGTAGTCTGACTGTGGGTATCACAATGGACCAACATGGTCTAAGTGGGTTGGTGAATTCACAGCCCCCCTGCCTAACCTAACTTAAGCTAAAATTTCATATCGCCATACCCATCGGGTTGGGTTGGCGCAAAAGTTGGCTGTGAAAAACATCGTTCAATGGTGGCATATAGAAATGTAACGAATATTCGGATAGTCCGGTTATTCGTCCATTTTTTTTGTCTATACGGCCGGATATACGGGTTGTTTCCGTATAGAGAAATAAAACATACAAATTTAAAAATGATAATTTTTTTTTCGAAAATCTTGTTTTAATCTTTCGCCACTTCATCAAAACATTCCCAAAATGATGCACGCGCATCGCCGGTAATATTACCTTCGATTGCACTAACTTGTTTTCTGGGTGGAGAATCCTGTCCCCAGCTAGGGGAAACGTCTTCGTAGCTCATTTCTATAACTTGAAAATAGATTTTCTGTCCTAAGAAAATTGTTTCGGGTCTAGAATAGTTGCTACTAGGTGGTTTCGATTTTCAGTTGAAACGTTCTTCGATCGATTTCTTTCTTTTGTACGTACCTTATTAATGTGGTAACTTCTGGTATGAATTCCGAGATACATGAAAGCCCAGAACTGTTTATTTTTATTATTTCTTCTAAAGGTTTAAGGGGTCTTATATAATGTTCCATTACATAGAGAAATGGCACGTTTCACTTGCGCCAATCGTTCCAGCAAGTAAAAGGTTTAATTACGCGTACAGATGTCTTGAACTAGTTGATGTTGTAATACATTTAATTCTTTTGGTACCGTCAGTCAGTTTTTCTTGAGCTAAGCTTGCTTGACTAAAGTCTGTGATAATTCGTCTTGCAGCAAATATTATCACGAAATCTTCAGGGTAACATTTAAATGAATCGTTTACTGTCAGTTAAAGCGAATGTATAAAACATATGACAGAATCATACTCGGCGACTATTAAACCTTTCACCATGCTGGCAGCTGGTGATTCATTATCCAAAGCACCCATTTCCGCTTTGAATTTCCGTTTTGAATCATTAACGCCCCAGAGTTTTTATTTTTCCAAATTTAGGTCTCCACATTCAACACAATAGCAGTGCAAAAAAACAACAATCAAACACAAATGCAAACATAGAATGCATCGCGGTGGACATATTCTGCTCTTTAGACGGCAATCCGTCCAAAAAATATACCAAATAGGCATTTGGTTAAATCACTATTATAAAGCACACACATTTTTAACTATCATCCATAGAATTTGTTTATTTGGCAAAAATTAGGTATGAAAAGAAAAATAAATTGCATTGTTATTATGTACAGCAAAGATCGACCTTATTAAGTGTAAAATACCATATATGGAACAAATCGTATTTTAGCCATAAAAAAATGGTCCAGATTTTATTTTTTCATAATATTTATTATAATATGTTTGTTTGTATAGTTGAATAGAAACATCCACTTTTCAGGATATTTTAGAAAACAGTTGTTGTCTATGTTCAATTTTAAACATGATTTCAAAACGTACACTTGTAGCGATCAGTTCCTTAAGACAAATTAATAACTGCACATTTAATGCATCCAGAGAATGTGCCTGCTTGGACACGTCATGCATTTGTAGCGGTAAAATGCCTCCAAGATAAAAAATATAGAAATATTTATGGTTTGTGCCATATATGTATATAATATATAATATGGGTGGCGCTACAGCCCGTAGAGAGCCAGGGCCTAGCTTCTCAGCAACCACTCGTGTTGTGCGTGCTATTTGTTCTCTCACGCGTGGAAGGGACCTACAGTTTAAAGCCGACTCCGAACGGCGTAGTTGAGAAGCTTTTTCTAGACAGGAAATACTCTATGAGCATTGTCAGTGACTCGAAAGAGGTGGAGCCGTGAAATATGAAAGCTGGTAAATTCGGGTATCGAACCTGGCACCCTCTGCGTAGGAGTCGACGCACTAACCCAATACGCCACGGCGACCCACTGCCATATATGTATACAATATGTATCTAAGGGTTAATAGTTCTTATCCTTTTATATGGCGATGAGCCATCGAATTTGTTAAAAGCGGATGAGGCTGCTCTTGGCTGCTTTCAGAGGAACGTCTGCATGGATGGTGAAAGGAGAAGAAATTATAACAACGAACTGTACGAGCTATCCAGCGACATCGACTTCAGATGGCAACGCTAATGCTGGCCTGTAAAGTCTTCGAATGCACGCCAAGGACAGTGTAGTCGAGGAACACCGCGATTCAGGTGGCGCACATACGTTGAAAGGGACCTCAATTAACTACGTACGAGTCTTTGGAGGAAAGATCGAGCTTCCTGGAGAGGATACGCTTGTTGGTTGAGGCCCAGGACCACTCCAGACTGTAGTGCCACCTTAAGTAAATAAGTGAACATACTGTTTAAGTTGGCAGGATATTACAGACACCAAAGAAGGGCTCTTTCTCAGTTAAAGACCTTCCTCCGACGTAAATATTAAAGTCACGCGATTCTGAAAGAAATACTGTAGACATGTGCTAATAACGAAACAATTGTTTTATTTGATATCAAACTCAACTAAATAACCTCTTCTCTGAAATATGTCTGTAAACTTAATTAAAACCAAAAAGGAACTGCGTCCTGTGGAATATTCTTCTGGGTTAGAAGTACCGAACATGGTCGCTGCTGGCGCCAGAACTCTTCACGCTTGTTCAGGAAACTAACAGCCTCCGATGCATAGTTCGCGACATTCTCACTCAATTTATTCCCCTCCTTCAGATCAGGATGCTTGAGCAGGTTTTCCAAATACTCCTTATCGACACGTAACTCCCCCAGCAGTTTCCTGCCGATGCGCTTGTCCACATCGTTGCTCTTCGGTTTTGCCCGCGGATTGATTGAGTTCATCTTCGGCCTCGGTGTACTATCGATGGACTTCTTCAGCGCTTTCGGCGGTTTCGTCATACCAATTGTGTTCTGGATGGCTTCTTGGGTCTTTTGTACGCCCAAGCGAATAGAGGCTAGTTCTGGACGGGCTCTGAGTGCTCGGTGGAAGAACATTAAGCTCTGTTCGAACTGACCCAAATAGTAGAGAGATTCTGCTTTCTGATACATCGCTCTCATGTTGCTGGCATCTTCGCCCAACGCCATTTCGGCATCCTGTAGAGCCTTGGATGCTTCTCCCAGCAGTAAGTAGCATTTGCTGCGCGCCACCAATGCATTAACATCCGTCTTGTTCAGCTCGAGTGCCTGAAAAAAAGAACATTTGTTTAATGTGTGCAGTGTTGCTAAGGAAAAAAGGGGTTAAAAGAAAGCCAGTAGATTATGTCAAGTGAAACCTTAGTGAAGCACAAGATTGCATTCTCAGTGTTTGCATTCTTCATCTCCTTCAGTCCCAACGAGATGAGGGAGCTGATGTCCGCCTCGTCTGCAATCAGCAAGACTTCATTTCGGTCTTGCTGCTTCTTCAGCTGCAGACTCTGCTTGATGTCATAGTACCCGGCACTGACTGCAGCTGCACGGTCCTTATCCGTGTAGTAATCATTGAAGATTTCCCGTGACTTTCGTCTCTTGAAAACTTCCGGTTCACTCTTCTTGCGCGAATCCCTTCTTTCCGACCTCTCCGCTTCGAGAAAGGACAACGACTTTTTCCTGCTCTTTGAATTGCTTTCGAACAAATTTTGCTTGTGCTTGAGCGCGTGGTCTTGGTCAGGCTGTTCCGAATTGATTTCCACTCGAACGAAACTCTGCAGCAATTCTTGGTCTTTGTCGGGAGCAAGAAGATTTTTCAAAGAAAATGGCATTTTCCTGCGAATTTAACTTGTTTTTACATTCACTATTCGCGGCTGAATGGAAACGATATTTGTCGATTAAACATAAATCGCTGTTGCCTGGATACTTAACCGATATCTGATCGATTTCCCATCTATTAGCTACGTCAAATGTCAAAGAGTGGAGGTAGTAAAAGCAGTTTGACACTGGATACTTTTTAGGCTGCGGATGAATTGGATTTGTCAAAGGCAACTTCATAGTTTTCACCGATTGGGGTTTCATTAGGAGCAGCGTTACAGTTGTATGTTATTTTTCATAATTTTTGGGAGCACAGAGGATTACTAGTACCCGAGGTCATGGCACAGCATGAGCCGAAGGTATAGAAAGAGAAGGGGAGAGGAGGTACCTGTGCACATTGTTCTTAAATATTTACAGATTGTAGGCTGTGGGAGATATTAAGCTGGGTGCGGCTGAAGAACGAGTCTCTAAATTTAACTGTGCGTCCGAAAGTAGGCTTAATGGTTAACTGATGGGCATTCGTGGCGAGAAGGGTATTGCGGGTAAATTCATGAGGAGGAGAGCATCGTGTTTAAAAATAGCGATGCAGGGACAAAGAAGACACGTTATGTCGGTGTTCGAACTAGGGATGTATGATGTTGGCAAAACACACTTTCGATAGCTGAACATCGATAACCAATAAAAATAGAACTCAAAACATCGATGTTCGTTAACATCAAGAATTTATATAATTCCGATTATTAGGGTAAAAATCTACCCAGGGTAAAGGCACTGCTGGTCATCCACCTAACTTTTTTTTCACTTTGATCTTGTCCACTTACTTAAGTATTTTATGAAAAAAAAAGTTTAAAAAATGTCATTGAATGTGGGAACAAAATCTTAATATATAAATAATAGAATTTTCAATTTAGCACGTACTGGTTTTTAGAAACTACCAAAATAATAAAAAAAGTCATATTGAGCAAGTGGTCGGCCACATAATTTTAGTGGCCAGATCGAATCAATCAGTAAATAAATCACATTCAATGATAAAACATAAGGGTATATTTATAAGTAAAACATACTTATTTATTTTTGATAGCACAGTAAGAAAAAATTATGAACGAGTTGGCAACAGTTCGTTCAACCACCAAGCTGGTATCAAAATCATTCGTTTTTTTTGTTTTCTGGGTTATAAGTCATAATACCTTAAAGCTAATCAATACTAAAAAACTTAAAGCTTAATACATTAAAAACAAAATAGCAACAAATTCATACCTACTTAAATACACAAAAAGCTGCAAAAAAGGTATTTAGAGCTAAATTTTCAATATAAAATAATCAAAATTGCAGAAAATTGGCAGACAAAACAAAATTTGAGTTGGAAACACGGAGGACAAAAATCACACACTATATTTTTTATGACATCACATATAAGCCCATCAAAATAATACTCGGCCATCAAGGGCCGACTATAGAAATTCGCATTAAATTGAGTGCTAATAGTCCCCCAACCATTACTTCCACTGATATTTACATTGTTTGAACTTTGGACAACAAGCTTATGCTTTTAATAATTATCATTTAAGTGTTATTTTTGAAACAAATTATAGCAAAAACTTAAATTTTTGTAAACACGCTTCACTAATCAAAAATAAGAAATCGTCACTTCCTTGCACTTTCGCCAATGTTGATTGACTGATTTGTATCTACCAGCCTTAGTAATTACGTAATATTATTAAATTTTTTGTATTTTTGTGGTGTGTATATCATGCTCCTGCTTTTATGGGCGCTGTCTTCTTCTTCTTCATTTGGCGTTACAGTCCGGGGTGGACCTAGGCCTCAACTAACAAGCCTCTCCAGCTAGCACGGTCTCTGGCTAGCTGTCTCCAGTGTCGCACGCCAAGTTGGTTGAGGTCCTTTTCCGTCTGGGTGCGCCACCTTAAACGCTGGCGTCCTCTGTTGCGTTGTCCCACGGGTTCGGAGTCGAAGACTCTCCGGGCCGGAGCTGAGTTGTCCATACGCTCTACATGGCCTAGCCATCTTAGGCGTTGGATCCGAAGACGCCTGACTAGACTCATGTCGCTGTACAGCCCGTACAGTTCGTGGTTGAATCTTCTTCTCCAGAAACCGTCAACGCAAACAGGACCAAAGATCGCACGCAGAGCTTTTCTCTCGAAAATACCAAGGACTTCCTCATCCGCTTTTGAGATTGTCCATGCCTCCGCGCCGTACAGTAGGACTGGGATGATCAAGGTCTTGTATAGGGTCAGCTTGGTCCTTCGAGAGATGGCTCTACTACTCAATTGCCTCTTGAGCCCATAGAAACAGCGGTTGGCAAGAGTTACTCTGCGTTTGATCTCGGTACTGATGTTGTTTGTACTGTTTACTGCGGAGCCGAGGTAGACGAAGTCCTTGACTACCTCGAAGTTATAGCTGCCCATTGTGACGCTCTGTCCAAGACGTCGATGTTGTGTGTCCTTTCTTGATGACAGCATATACTTCGTTTTGCCCTCATTCACCGCTAGACCCATTTTAGCCGCCTCCGCCTCAATGCCAGCAAACGCCTCATTGACGGCTCGCTGTGTTCTGCCAATCACGTCAATGTCATCCGCGTATGCTAGCAGTTGTACGGACTTCTGGAAGATCGTGCCTCTAGTGTTGGCGTGTGAGTCTTGCACGATCTTCTCCAGGATGATGTTAAAGAAATCACATGACAGCGCATCACCTTGTCTAAATCCTTTTTTGACATTGAAGGTCTCGGTGAGTTCGTTACCGACCTTGATGGAGCAGCGAGAATTCTCCATCGTCATCCTGCACAACCTGACGAGTTTGGCAGGAATGTCAAAACTAGACATGGCGTTGTATAGCTCGTCTCTATGCACGCTGTCATATGCAGCCTTGAAATCGACAAAAAGGTGGTGGGTGTCGATTTGCATTTCTTGGGTCTTTTCCAGGATCTGCCGGGCGCTGTCACATTCGAAAAACTTCGAACGGTTCTTATATTACAGGACGAAAAGAGTGAAAGTGAACTACATGATGTATGTACTCATTCAACATGTATTCTTCACGTCAATACCAAGAATAAAAGAATACACAAAATACCAAGAAACGCAAAGCTATCTGCATACTCGGAAATGTGAATGTTGGACTGGATATTTGAAGAAATTAAACATCGATGTTAAATCACCGATATTTGGTCTCTAAACATCGATGTTTTGCGAACATCGATGAACAACGAACATCCCTAGTTCGAATGAAACGAATGACTGCGGTATTGTCTTTTGTTGTCTCAAATAAGTTCAATCAGTCTTTTGGATCCTATCTAGTAGGTGCAGGTTTGTCATGGGGCTATCAGGCCAGATATGAGCATTGTACTCAAGCTTGGGGCGTCTTATAAATTAAAACCAAATCAGAGCGGATTAAATACTTTTTGCATTGATTAAGGATAAACATATCATTTACAATTATGTGTTGGGCTTATGCAAATACCAAGGATGGAAAGTTCTCCAGTTTCATCGACACAGGCGGCATTCGTGGATAACGGTTGATTATCAAGGGTTAACCTGAAAGACATGAAAGGACACACAACATGGACGTCTTGAACAGAGCGTCACAATGGGCAGCTCTAACTTCGAGGTAGTCAAGGACTTCGTCTACCTCGGCTCCGCAGTAAACAGTACAAACAACATCAGAACCGAGATCAAACGCATAGTAACTCTTGCCAACCGCTGTTTCTATGGGCTCAAGAGGCAATTGAGTAGTAGAGCCATCTCTCGAAGGACCAAGCTGACTTTATACAAGACTTTGATCATCCCAGTCCTGCTGTACGGCGCGGAGGCATGGACAATCTCAAAAGCGGATGAGGAAGTCCTTGGTATTTTCGAGAGAAAAGTTCTGCGTGCGATCTTTGGTCCTGTTTGCGTTGACGGTTTCTGGAGAAGAAGATTCAACCACGAACTGTACGGGCTGTACAGCGACATGAGTCTAGTCAGGCGTCTTCGGATCCAACGCCTAAGATGGCTAGGCCACGTAGAGCGTATGGACAACTCAGCTCCGGCCCGGAGAGTCTTCGACTCCGAACCCGTGGGACAACGCAACAGAGGACGCCGTTTAAGGTGGCGTTTAAGGTGGCGCACCCAGACGGAAAAGGACCTCAACCAACTTGGCGTGCGACACTGGAGACAGCTAGCCAGAGACCGTGCTAGCTGGAGAGGCTTGTTAGTTGAGGCCTAGGTCCACCCCGGACTGTAGCGCCAAATAAAGAAGAAGAAGAACCTGAAAGACAGCAAACAGCATTGAGTTTTTGAAGCACTGAATTCAACTCTATTGTCCTTTCCCGATTTTTTTCCCCATAACAAAGCGTACATTTTTAAAACTCTAATCAAGACAAGCTTAAATTAATTTCGTTGCAAAGGTCATTAATAGTTTTTATCCACCTTGTAATAGGTTCAGTAGAACCATAGTTGGTCCTATGCAGAAATGAAGTATTACAGAGATGCCCGAATTCTACCCCTCTTTCCCATTAACCAGAGGACGGTATTTACGTTATTTCGTGAATAACCGTCAAATATGCATGAATATCTGTCAAAAAGGCACTCGAATTCGTCGATGGACTGGGGGCAATCAGCTGTGAAGTCGGCTATATCTGTAATACTTCATTTCTGGCTCTATGTCTCTTATTGTAGAGTAAATTTCCCACCCGAAGGGATCTTTGGGGAGCATAGAATATATTCATAAGAAAAAGTGATTCTGGTGAATTTATTATAGTAATTAATAATGTCGCGGATGGACATGGCTGATGCTGCCTTACGCCTGTAACTTATTTTACAGTTAGTAGCAGAAAAGAGATCATTTATAGAAATGAGAAAGAATGTCGGAGACAGAACAGAACGTTGGGAACACCAGCATTTATATGGTGGATACCAGACTTAAACCTATGCTAAACAAATTGAATTGAACTGTTCGTAAGGCGGGTTCTAATCCATAGAAGAAGAGATTCATCGATACCATAAACACGCATTAACAACACATAAAAGTCGAAGTGAAGAAGTAAACGTTCTGAGTGGTTAATAATAAAAACATAAACCACTTGTGTTGTGGTTGCTATTGTTCTATCACGAGAGGAAGTTACTGCGAACGACCAAGTTTGAGAACCTTTTTCTAGACAAGAGTACTCTTTGAGCATTGTCAATGGGTATCGACACGCTGTCTCACAACTCCATGGTTCCTCAGCTCGCCAGACGAAAGTCCGACCTGATATTGAACTGAACTATTGGAAATTATCCAACAAGCTTGGACTAATATTCCACTAAAAAGATTTCATGTTTGGTAGTTATTTATGGTGTATTAGTGTTAGTCTTAATATTCCGGTCGGAAGTTTTAGCCCCTTTCTTAATTTTATTTAAATCAAATTTAAAGTTGAACTCCAGCGCCCACTCGATAGGTTTGTGGCCGTATGTGCTAATTCTGGGATGAAGGTTAACGTGGACAAATCAGAGCTTATGGTAATTTCCAGATGCACTGTACAAGATAGTGGAATACCATTGAAGCAGGTGGAGAAGTTTAAGTATCTCGGGGCCTCTTTCACGAGTGGTGGGAGGAGTAATGCTGAACTTTCCTGTAGGATTGATCAAGCTGGGTAAGTTTTGACACAGCTGTGGTGATCTGTAAACTAGAAAGTCGAGCTTAGTGTTAAATCCAAGTTGGCAGTTTTCAACTCAGTATTTGTTCCAACTCTCACTTATGGTCATGAAATTTGGGTAATGACCGAAAGATAAGATCGTGAATACAAGCTGCAGATGAGATTTCTTCGTGCTGTTGTGGGAATTACTCGCCGGGATAGGGTGAGAAACACGGCAATGCACAAGGGACTCAACGTTGAGCAGTTGCTTCTTCCAACGGAAAGAGAGTGCATAGGTCTTCATTTTCCGTAAGGTTCGAAAACTGGCGATGGAAACTAAATTGGCAGTGAAAGGTTGCAAAAACTAAAAAAAAAATATTGGTTTTAGGTCTTAAGCTTAGTAACGGGTAAGCGGCTCAGAGTAGAGGAGATTATCGGGCAAAAATCGATGCAGTAGCCGCGCAGTGCTTGTTCGGTGACCAGCATTAGATTTAATGGGATGGAGTCACATAAAGATTATCGAAGGTAATTAGAATTCAAACATCGGCAACTGTTTGCATCATCGGATTACTTCGACTTATACCTACTGCCGCTCTAGAGGAAATTGATGGAAGCCAAAGTGGGATAAAACCTGTATTAAAGGGCAAGGGGACACATAGGTTAAAGTGAAATTGCCGATGCTACCTCATTATATTGAACTCAAGGACTTTCGCATTTGCTGCCCGAGGCATAGGAGTCTTTGCTAAGTCGACGGAGATTTCTCCAGTCCTTGCGTTTACCACTACATCACTTGAAATATGAATAAGTATACTCTACTATCTTGATATCGATTTTGCTTTACAATTTGCGGCCAATGAAAGACACATACTTATTTTTATTTGTCGGAATATGTTCTTACCCAAGTGTAGCCTTTCAGTGCGTTGTCATATTTTCGAACTTTCATGTGGTTATTGGACTGATCACAGTACAGCTTCATGTTTGTCTCCACCTCTTCAGTAGATGAATGGGGTTTTTTTCGTGGCATTTTTCAATAATTTGAAGTTTTTCTGAAAAGTTTTAATAAATAAATTAATACATACTTCCATGGCCAATCATTTATGCATTTTGAATTTAGTTGTGCACATTTGTTTAAAATCTCACACTTTCTTATTAAATCTGCAAGTGAAAGTATCTGAAAAGAGTTGTTTTTGTCTTTCTATGCTTAAATAAAAATGTGTATTAAGGAACGGATTTAAACTAAAAGGTTTTAAGAGTTTTTTTGTACATCTTTTTTGTGCGTTTAGGATAAGCGACTCGTGACGATTTGGTACTTTTAGTGAACATCTTGTGTAAAGGTCTTTGATAAGTGATATGTTTTTTTGTATGATGTTATTTATCTAATAATAATAATAATATGGGTGGGGCTACAGCTCGTAGAGGGCCAGGGCCTAGCTTCTCAGCAACCACTCGTGTTGTGTGTGCTATTGTTCTCTCACGTGTGGAAGGGAGCTACAGTTTAATGCCGACTCCGAACGGCGTAGTTGAGAAGCTTTTTCTAGACAGGATATACTCTTTGAGCATTGTCAGTGACTCGAAAGAGGTGGAGCCGTGAAATAGGAAAGGTGGTAAATTCGGGTATCGAACCTGGCACCCTCTGCGTAGGAGTCGACACACTAACCCACTACGCCACGGCGACGCACTTATCTAAGAGTGATTTGAAATGTTGTGTTGATTTGAATGATTATGTAAGAGTGTTGGCCGTATCGTTGTGGGTATAACCGTCGGCCCCTATGCAACTCAACCTCGCAGATTATCTAGAAAAAGCTTCTCAAACTTGGCCGTTCGGAGTCGGCATAAAACTGTGGTTGGTTAGAATCTAGGCCCTGGTACTCTGCGAGGTGTAGCGCCACCCATATATGTATATAAATATATAAGAGTGATTTGAATAGGAACATTTTTGGCAAATAAATATTTTATTTCTCAAAATAGTCCAGCGTTTGTACTATTTGTCCTATGTTTTCCCTCTAAATATCATTTTCTCCAGGTCCTCAAATGAATGATGAATTTCTTTCAGTGATGGCCTTTTAATTCTATCCAAGTGACTTACCGCCCAGTAATTTTTCTCTTTTGTTTTGAAATAGGAAATAGTCACAGGGGCTAAATCTAGAGAACATGAATATGGATAGAATAGCAGTTCGTTTTTATGGCGACCTGAACATTCGGCAGCACGTTTGCTGGTACGACCAACAATAAAAACACAGTAAACAATTTCTTAATCATTGAAATTGATGTTTCAGTGGTTTCAAAGTCATTATATTTATCAAGCATTATATCATCAAGCTTATCAGCTTTACACACGATTGCCTCTATCTGCAATATTAAAGACCGTATGCTAATACTAAGCGACTACTGGTTTGCACAATTCGAAAAGTAGATTGTAAAGTCGGCTAAGTACAACTTGAACAAGTTGAAGACATAGTGGATCATAAGACTTTGAAACCGTGACATAATACCGTGGAGAGATTTGTGAATAGAAGTAAAGAAAGGCTGAATTTCATTATTTCGGATAACCAAGAACATAACCATGATTTTTGTTTACAGATGATTGAATAAAATTTAGAATGCCAAAACAACATATCTGTGCCTAAAAGGTAAAACATCTTACATCAATTGTGTACATCTTTCAGGAGAGCAATTTCAAACTTGAAAGGATCCTCTGAAAAAATCTAGGTGTCGGAAACAGAACATTCCTTTGGAATTATATTTTAGAATATACTACAAATAAATATTTCTGATAGATTGAATAATTAGATTAGAAAATTAATACATTTTTGACTTAAGACGATTTGGAAATCAATTTATCCAAACTTATATAACTTATATATATATATATATGAGAAATAAATTTGGTAAATCAACTGAGGTCGACCTAGGAACAACAAGCTCGTTACATTTTCCTTGGTAATGAATATAAAGTGCATCAAAGTTATTTTAAAAATTGTTACAACTTCCCCATTTTCAATATTTTCTTCACCTAGATTGGCTTTAAATATAAAGCAGAGGGAATATATTTGAAATAACTTAAACTTTAAAAAAAAACTTAAGTCGAGTTAAGATGTTTTAACTTCTGCGCACAGACATATAATTAAGAAAGATATATAACTAAGAATACTACTAAAAACAAAAACCGTATCAGATTTAAATCACAGATGAGCAGAAATGGACAGGTGTAGAACATCGATAGCGGTGTTGCCTGCACTAGACCAAAGGAAGACTAAAGAACTCCTGGGCATAGACCGGAAGAACATTAGTGAGGTAATAGGTCAAGCCAGAAGACTGAGAGCACTCTGTAACGACTTATGCAGATGTTGCTGAATGAAGAAGAAGAGGGAACAATCCTATACTATCTAGAAACGTGCCGAACACTTGCGAAAACCAGAACTGAACCTACTTGGCAACTATTAATTCAGCTGCCTTGAAGACATAGCAAGTAAAAGAATCTTAGATATCTTACAGTATCTCAAAGCCACTAACTGGCTATAAAGTGGTCAAGTGATATCATGACCAAAGGATCCTAATAACACATGCATCACAATAACTTTGTAGGTCGACGATGAAACTGAATGGCGAAGTCGTATAGTGACAGCACAGTTGACCAATTGGTATAAGTGGAGCGGGATCTTTTTACAGAATAATCTCGCAGTCAGCCTACCAACCTAAGCACAGATATACGGCTTACCTTATTAATGCAAAATCAATCAACTACATACTTGTAATGTACATTTAGGTTATAGGTGTCTGGAACTTATTTGCAGAGCTTTGCTGATTTCGAGTGTATCCAGAATTGTTTTGATAATTTCGAAAATGATGCAGTCCCTTTTAAATCAGCATATTAGGCTTGTGCAGTTAAGGAACGAACTAGGTCAAAGAAGAACCTTACAAGTGATCTACTTCACAGTGTAATTTTATTTAGTTCATTTAGTTCAGTAGTTCAACAAACTTAGGTATACCTTAGTCAGCATACATGTAATTCAGTAAGAATAACTGGACTAAGTCGCATAATGATAATATGACGACCAACCGGTGAAAATCGCACAAGACTGAGGAGTGAACTCCTTTGAACTAACTAGAAGAACGGACTAGTTCAATAAACAGATTTGAACTAAAGTGACCGCTCTCTGGACTGAACTAAAATGCACAAGTCTACAGCATATACAATTACGCCTACAGTGATTAGAATTACGAAATTGCTTATACAAAGAAACATATTTCGAATAGCTTTCATTTTCTTTTCATTAAAAATAAAGAATATGACATACATATGACATACATTACGAGCAACGAAAAGTAGGCAAAGTTGAACATAAGTTTTGAGTCTAACTTGGCTATGAAGTAGATTTAAGAGTAGTATCAAAAACGGCCATAGGGGAGTTATCGCCTAGCCAAAAAATAATACAGAACTCAGGGTAAAAAAATCCAATGTTCTTGAAAATCCAATCTTTTGGTTAACCATCTTAATGTTGCAGGCGGTTAGTGAACGCTATACATCGACGCTGGGAAGTACTACAGTTCTCCCCGGATATAAGCAACCCCTTTTAATAGCAACAAAAGCCTACCTAAGGACTCCACTTAATAGGAATTTCATTGAAAACCTGCAAAACAATTTTATGCCCACGCATATGTGCTATTATCCGGGGAGTACTGTAACGGAATTAAACTCTTATTTTCTTTATTGTTTTTCATTATAAGATGGCACAGTTATTTTCTTGTTCAACAAGTTTCTTAATTTTCATTTTTATTTCAATTAGAAATATAACACGGCAAGCAATTTAATGAAATACATTTTAATCTTGTCTCTTGAAATGAGCAACCGATTTCCGATCATTTATGCTTTTCTGCTAATACTTACTAATTTCTACAATTGTTCATAAGAAGACTGATCTAAACATTGGTTGCAGTTAATGTGCAGTGAAAATAACAACGAACAATATAAAGTTGTTGGCTAAACTATATATCTTTCGGGCATTGAATACTGCTATTGAGATGATCATGCAATACATTTCACTCTCTGGATAATTGATTTCAGCTTATCTGAAACATATCTTTTCCAAGAATATGTTTTTGGAAACATATCTTTCCAAAAATATATTTCAATTTCAAGAATACCACAATAACTCGAAAGAACTTATTCAATTAAATATGATGGAAGTCCATTCATTTTGAGAGAACAAATAAGGATTTACAGCATTAGTTTGGTTTTGAAATGAAGACACAGATTTGTCAGTAAAAATCATTCAATTCATTGTCAGAGAATATATTTTCACACACAATGTAACAATTAACCCAGTGACCAGACATAACACTCACAATTCAGAATCCACTCACGAAGAGAATTTCAAACTCCAGTATCGCCAAACTCTTAACACCCGTACCTCCGCGGTTGGTATGCCATCACGACTAATTTTTGAAATTGTCCTCAAAAACTGCACAACGAATTAAGTTTATTTATTTCTCCTGCCATCACTGCCATGCGCATTGTTATTGTTAAGCAAACAAACGGTAATTTGAATAAACGACGATGGAATTGGGTTCTGGTGCGGCCCCATCAGTCGTGGGGTGCGGAAGACTCAGTCGTGGGATTAATGGCATGTAAATTGACGAGCTTTGATTAAACACTTGATATTGGGGGAATTCGTGGTTGGTGGGTGTTTGTGTAGGTAATAGGGATTTGTGAATGTCGTGGAGGGAATTATGATTTTGGGAAGAAAAAATGTTTATGTGTGGTATAAGAGATGCATGTCTTAAGCTCTGTTGTTTCTTGTACGCCTTGTTCAGTAATAATCCTTACCAAGGCTAGAAGTGAGACCGTTTTGTTGTAGACCAAAATAACATTGTTGGTATTGAGTGCATAATCCTCATCATCATCTTCTGACCCGCATGATCCACTAAAGGTGTCGCTGGGGGTAAACCACGAGAGATCTCCAGGCAACTCGATCCTGTTGTCCCAGCGGGTGCCTATGGGATCCCAGGGTTGCCCAAGCGTAACCAGGCGAGCTTATTTGGTCCAACCACCTCATCCTGAGTCACCCAAGTGGTCGCGTACCTGATGGAGTCGCATTCAAGGCCTTCGTCGTGATGATGCAGCTGTTCAACGTTGAGTCCCACGTGCATTGCCATGTTTCTCACCCTGTCCCGGTGAGTAATTCCCGAAGAAATCTCATCTCAGCAGCTTGTATTCACGATCTTATTCATTCGGTCATTACCCAAATTTCATGACCATAAGTGAGAGTTGGAACAAATACTGACCAATCCTACAGCAAAGTTCAGCACTACTCCTCCCACCACTCGTGAAAGAGGCCCCGAGATACTTAAACTTCTCCACCTGCTTCAATGGGATTCCACTAACATGTACAGTGCATCTAGAAATTACGTTAACCTTCATGCCAGAATCACCACATACGGCCACAAACCTATTGAGGGCGCGCTGGAGTACCATCTGGAAAGATTTGAGGATAACTAAGTCATCCGCAAAAAGAAGGTGGAGATGAGAGGTGAGAAGACGCCCCTTTGGTGGAGTCCAACGCCCACGGTGAAAGGTGTTGATTTCGCACCGTTAACCCGAACACAGCTGCTACAGTTTGTGTATAGAGACTGAATGGCCCACAAAAGAGGACCTCAATCCCATACTCTCAATCCTACACTCCAGAGCTTACCTCGAGGAACTCGGTCATATGCCTACTCCAAATCTACAATACAGCTGTAGATGGGTTTTGCATACTCTCAAGACTTCTCAAGTACCATTCTTAGAGCGAAAATCTGATCAGTTGTCGCACATCCCCCATCCTTGGCTCGACCGTAGCTCTAGAACGTGCTTTCAAAACCTTAGCGTAAACTTTACCGGGGAGAATTAAGAGAGATGTAGTTGGAGCAGTCTCATTTGTCTTCTTAAAAAGAGGGACAATCACCACAGTTTGGCAATCTTAGGAGCCTCCACGTTCCCAGGCCACCTTAATGACACGAGAGAGCCATAAGACTCCCGCGTTACCCATTGCCTTAAGCATTTCTGACCGGATTTCATCCACACCGGCGGACTTGCCACCTCTTATCGATTCAATGGACAAAATGACTTGTTCCACCGTTGGACTTTCCTCCGCCCCAATTAAGACTTCGGGTCTGTCATCCTCAGTGGCCTGTTCGAGATTGAACAGCTCCGAAAAGTGCTGGCTCCTTTTGCGCAAGATGTCTACCTCATTAGAAAGCAACACACCATCTTTGGATTTGACTCCTTCGATTTCGTCGATTTTGACCGTATTTCATATATGAATTAAACAAATCATTATTGACAATTTACACATGGATTGGAACAAATAACCGTCAAAAATTCATGAATATCTATCAAAAAGACCTCAATTTCTTCGATGGACTAGGGTGCAATTAGCTGTGAAGTCGGCTCTCTTTGTAATACTTCATTTCTGTTCAGTAACATTTTAATTCAGAGCTATGTATACTGTAATTGAGGCAGAATGCTATGTGGTCTAATTTATAGATCCTCTGAAATCGGTGCACCTCCAAATTGGTTCGCATTTTCTTAGTCCCTTGGACTGCCCCATTTGAAGGTTTCACTGTACATATATTTTTTTCCATTGAATCCTAATAAAAATCAAATTGTCAAAGGTCTGTTTGATTCTAAATAGAAAAATAACCTCTCCTTTCAAGGCACCCACCTCTATCTCAGTCTATTGGCTCCAAACACGCCGCGGATTGCATTCAATCCATAACTTCTCATAACCACAAATCACATAATTCCTTCCTGGCATGAATCAATGATGTACAATATTGAACATGCATTCGGCATATCAAAAACCTTCCCACTCCTCCTTCGCGTACCGCAGACATGGGTTTTTTCCAAACATTATTACTCTTGGAGAACGATTCTGTTCAAGGAAGCAAGAATGCCTGCAACTCGTATCTTTCATCAGGATTTCGGTTGTAACAGTTAACTGCGGACACAAATGACATTTTAAATTGTCTTAATGCGATATCTACGATTTATGCTTCCGTGACAAAAATAATTTACCAATCCAAATTAACGGTATATGCATAAATTGTTGTTATTGCGATGTAGCTATGATGATTCGTGCAATCATCAGCTATTTGCGTGTACAAGGTTGTGAAAGAACTCGGCTCTCCGTTTCACGGCAGGGAAACCAAATCAAAACATACAGACATGGACTAGATAAAGTTAAGAATTGAGGTTATGTACATTTGAGTACAGCGCAGCGCAGTGGAGAACTTTGCCGGAGCACCGCTGCGGCTTCCACCGCCACCACAATGTCAGCGGCAGCATGCAAGGATAATTCTACACACACTGAAATTATTCGAATGGTTGTTGTTAACGACGTCGTTGTCTGAGGCCACTTAATGAAGCGAATTTGTTTAATGTGTGTCATAATGATGTCGGGCGTGTCACTTAAGATTTATCGTCAGTGTTAGGGACAAGCGACAAGTCATTTGGTTGACATTTTGGAAGGAACGCAATGTATTATGAATAAATTTGATTTTTATGAATTTGATGTTATTAAGTAATCGATTACATTTTGTGAATCACGGGGATGAGAGTGAACGTGGAGGACAGAGAGTAACGAACAAAACTTGACAAATAAATGTGAGTAGCTCTATCAGTCGTTATACAGTGGTGGACGTATAAATACCACACCCTAGAGCACATTTAGCTTCTCAGCCACCACTCGTGTTGTGCGTACTATTGTTCTTTCATGAGTGGAGGGGACCTACAGTTTTATGCCGACTCCAAACGCCTAAGTAGAGAAGCTTTTTATAGACAGGAATACTCTTTGAGCATTGCCAGTGCCTCGAAAGAGGTGGAAGCCGTGAATTAAGAAAGTTGGTAGATTGGGGATTCAAACCTGGCACCCTCTGCGTACGAGTTGACACCACGGCGACTTGCAATTATAAAGATAGACACTAAAACTTCTCGACTTGTTAAAGGTTAAGAATGTCAGGATTTACGAGAAAATCATCCAAGGCGACGTGCAGCAGTGCTAAAAAACAAATATAATAATAATAATAATATGGGTGGCGTCGTGGCGTAGTGGGTTAGTGCGTCGACTCCTACGCAGAGGGTGCCAGGTTCGAAACCCAAATTGACCAACTTTCGTACTTCACGGCTCCACCTGTTTCGAGTCACTGACAATGCTCAAAGAGTATTTCATGTCTAGAAAAAGCTTCTCAAACTTGGCCGTTCGGAGTCGGCATTAAACAGTAGGTCCCTTCCACGCGTGAGAGAACAATAGCACGCACAACACGAGTGGTTGCTGAGAAGCTAGGCCCAGGTCCGCCTCGGACCGTACCGCCACCCATATTATTATTATTAATATAGGTGGCGCTACAGCCTAGTAGAGGGCCAGGGCCTAGCTTCTTAGCAACCGTGTTGTGCCTGCTATTGTTTTCTCACGAGTGGAAGGGACCGACTCCGATGGGCGCACAGTGGTCCCGTTGTATGGGAGAGTTGGAAATAAATCTGTAACTTCTGAACCCATGGACCGATCTTCTGGTAGGTTAGGTTAGAATGGCTGAGTACCTAAAAGGTAGCCACACTTAGGCCAAAGATAGGGTCGTTTTGCTAACACAAAGATCTAGTAGATCCTAATCCGCAAACCACATGGAGTATTTGACAAAACGCTGACTGATGTTAATCTCACTAGTTCCTAGTGACTAAGTCGGCGAGATGAGAGGGCGCTGCAATATAAAGAAGATGTGAAATGTTTTCCTCTTCGTCTTCAACTCCTACAGAAATCGTTAAAGTATGTACCTAGTCTCGAGGCGTGAATTCCAATGGGGCATTGCCCGGTTATGACGATAAGAGTTCGAAATCGAAAATCGATAAAAAGTTGGTACATATCGATTTGAAACTCGCTGATCCTCCCCAGGATTTGCCTTAGTGTGAAGATTTGGTCTATTGTCGATTTGCCGGGCCGGAAGCCGCTCTGGTACGGGCCAACTTTAGACGTTCACACAGTACGCTGGACAGGATCTTGTAAGCGACGTTGAGCAGGGATATACCACTATAGTTGTTGTAAGGGGTAGGATCAAGTTTTTTGTGGTTGATATAGTGCAGATATTCCAGTCGTCGGACATGTTTCATGTCCTCCCAAATTCTACAGATGATCTGATGAATGCTCCCTACCAGAACATCGCCACCGGCCTTGAAGAGCTCTTATGGTAAGCCATCTGAGCCTGCGGCTTTGTTGTTCTTCAGTGTTTTAATGGCTGTGCCGACTTCGTCAAAGCTAGGTGGGAGGTCTTCTTCATCGACTAGATTTGGGATTTCTTGATTCCATATCACTCTCTCCTGGTAAGGCCAGCTAAGCAGCTGTTGGAAGTGCTTCTTAAACTCGTCCACTATTCCCTGCGGGTCAGTTACAAGGTTACCCTCACTGTTTCAAAGAGCCTGGGTGCCTTTCCTAAAGCCAGCGGCAAGGCTTTTGGGTTTTTTCTAGAAGGCTCGTATTTTCAGCTTGTCCATAGACTCTTCGATATCTTTGAGTTGGGAAGCTGCGAGAGACCTTTTCTTCAGGCGTAAAAGTTTCTTCTCCTCCCATAATCTATTCCGGTACTCATCTTGCGCTGCTCTTGTTTTCCGTTGCAGCGCAGGCTACCTTAACAGGAACATGCTATCGGGAAATTCCATCTACAGAGATTATCAACTCAATGTAGCTTTAAAGCCTGTTTTCACCTTCCTATGAGATTGAACATGCTTGCTAACCTGGGAATGGTGTTCATTGCACATTTTTTGATTTTTCTTAAAAATATGTACATCTATATATTTTTGAGATTGCTTCAATGGAATTTTACATTGTCTCCTGCCAAAGTCTCTAGCGATGTCGTGCAGGATGTCAATGGAGAATTCTCGCTGCTCGGTGAATTTCGTTAATGAACTGAAATGATTTTGGACAATCGTTATGTGTCTCCATTAATAACATCTTGGAGGAGATCGTGTAAAACGCATACGCCAGCAAAAGAGGCACCATCTTCCAGAAGTCCGTATGAATGTATGTGCATGTACTTTATGTATGTCAACCCTTGCATCAGACAGCAAATGTACTGTGTAAAGCAAACTTTAGCATATCAATAAATTTATTCAAGTTTTCGCATTTTTTATATATTTTCTGAACATTCTCTCCATAGAAAAAAAAAACATTTTTCTCGAAGTATGTGCAGAGTCATCTGTAGACGAATAGATGTACAAAGCATTACTGCAGGTTCCACACATTTTCTACTAAATTATCCAATACACGATCCACGATATGATGATTCCATCCCACAAACAACTGCCAATGGCTATCATGTTGCTACCATTGACAAGTGGTTTATTGGAAAAATAAAAGGAAAAAATGTTTGATGACATCTCCCACTGAAAAGGAAAATAAGCATTTTCAAATGGAACCACATTAGCTTACACTTGAAAAAAGTATACATGACATGCTAGCTGAGATGGCAGAGGTACATGAGGTAATTTGCTCGATTAATTACGCCTAGTTATTCAAATAAACTACACACCCGATTTGTCTTTCGTGCCCGATCTACTTGTTACGTATGGATTTTGCAGTGTTTTTAGAATATTTTCACATTTTTGAGATACAAGCACAAATTAACCGATGTTAAATTGACATCTCAACTGCATTTTGACATTTTTTCTACGTCTACTACAGTTTCTTCCGTATACTACATTAACTACCACAATGAGTAGCAGACGTAAGAAATGTAGTGACATTTCTGCCATCTCTGGTCAAACATATCGGCTACATGTCACAAAAGCTAGCAACATGTTTACATCACTTTTCGACTTGTGTCAAATTTATGAGAGGATGTATAGCAATGCTGTCAATTTCAACTTGTTTTCGAATAAACTCGTTCCGCGGTGAGGGATTTTCTTACTTGTAGCTTTTGAATTGACACAGATTTTTGAAACGAATCTTATTTACCGGTTGTGGTTAAACCATGCAAGTAATTTCTTTCGTCACACTAACTGAACGTACACCAACCGCAATAGGAAACACACAAGTTTCGTCAATGTGTGCGCGCATCCATTTGGCAGCTCCTCGAATGATTTTCATTCGCCCCAAAAATATTTGTATTCTTTGATCAGTTTTCACACTCATTTCAGTTGGACATAAATTTGACGTGCAAAAAGTTATCATACAAAAAGTATTGTATGCAATTGTTGTGAATAATTTGTTATATTATTCACATACAGCAGTCATTTGAAAAATGACTGGACGCATGAGAAATACTATTAAAGTAGAGGCGTTAATCGAGAATTGTCGCAGTGAGGGAAAATGGCATAAAGTAATTGAATTAACCGAGGAACTTAAGGCAGGGTCACCTGGCAATGGTAATTACGGTCTGTAGCGTAATAATTATCAATTGTAATGACTCCTTATCAGATAATAGTTGTATAGTAAGGGAGTTGTATGATTGGAGAGGAAGCAGAGAATCGACATTTATTGTTCATTTGTGACGTTCTTTACCAATCGATTATTATCAGTGCGGGGAGTGCGGGCAGTCACGATCGACATATGTAAAGCCAACTGCTGCTATTACTTCATTCATTTGGAATGCGGCAAAGTTACGATGTGTTTTTTCTCTGCTTTCGGCATTTAATTGTTACTCTGATTGTGTCCAATTAAAATGGTCCCCCTTCTTAACAGCATAATGAATACCTTTACTATTCGTTGCAGAGTACCTAGCGAACTTCTTGATTGGTGAAGCTCATCTCGAAATCTACCTCGAAGAATCCAGTCCAACTGAGAGCAACTTTGCAAAGGCGAGAACTGGTCTACAGGATGCCAAAAAGTACCTGAGTCTTGTTACTGGCGAGAATGGACAGAAGGCAGGAATTGCGCTCGATGCATATTTGCTTCTGGCGAAGCTATGCTATGCGTGCGGGGAGTACGAGAAGAGTCTCCAGAACTTCGTTAAAGCTGAATTGAATACACTTGCTGAAAAAGAGCTAACATTGTAAGCATCAATCTAAGCGCAGAAAGATAACAATAAACATTAATTTATTTGTAGACGGAGCCTTAAAATTCTTGCTGAATCCTACGCTATTAAAGGACTATGTCTTGAGAATCAAATCAGTAAACCTTCTTCGAAGTTCAAAAAGTCCGAAAGAGAGTCTGAGATGGTATGATGTTGCACATGAATTCTGTGAATGCCAATCCAATTTTATTTTTCAGATAACCTGCTTCGAGCGTGCTACTGATTTGGGTTTACTGTACCTTCAAGAACAGGATATTGCGTCCTTATCCTCTGCAGTCAATTTGGCAACAGCCTGCAATACAGCCTCTGCATCAGGTGACACTGGAAGGCGGATGGGTGCGATTCTCGAAATGGCTCTTCAACGTGCTCCAATTGTACTTATAAAGACGGGAAAGTTGCAAGAGGCAATTGAGCGATATCGAATAATGCTGAATGCAATCGAAACGCGAACTACACAGTCTCTGCGACTGACTCTGGCCCGTCAGCTGGCTGAGGTTCTTCTGCGCGGTGTCTCAGGAACAATTTACACGCCACCATTCAATGTCAGAAGGCAAGGAGCGAATTCAACGAAAAACATGTGGAAACCACGAATGTATTCAGGACGTATTCAATTCTCACCACGTAACCAACACGAGGAGACGATACTTTTGCTGTTAGTTGCCGAAGCCTTGGCTGTGCGCGATACTGTGCTCTCACAAAGTCCAGAGTTCCGAACGTTACGTTCGCACGCAATGGGTAACGCCACCGCTGTGTATGATCTCTTAACATTGGCCGCTGTGCGGTGGGGCCTGGTTTACTTGCTAAACGAATCATTTGAGAAAGCCCTGAAGTTCTCATTTGGCGAGCCACACGTCTGGCGGCAGTATGGCATCAGTCTGATGTCGGCAGGAAAGCACTTGCATGCTCTACGTGTTCTCCAAGAGTCCTCAAAACTCTCACCACTGGATCCCTTGTCGTGCTTGATGACAGCACGACTCTGCTACGAGTCTCTTGGATTGATAAATGAGGGACTGGAATTTTCACAGCAGGCACTGCAAAAGGAACAAAAGGGTCTGAAGTCGTCGCGTGCCCAATTATACGTGGGAATAGGCTACCAACAAATTGCTGTTGTGTCAAATTTGAAATCGAAACGTGATACGTACGAAAAACTGGCCATTGAAGCGCTTGAGAAAGCAGTCCAACTCGATTGTAACGACCACTTGGCGGAGTACTATCTGGCTCTGCAGTATGCATTAGTTAACAATATATCCGAAGCCTTGATTCACGCACGTAACGCGTTAGCGCTACGCACTGAACATGCACCTAGTCTGCATTTGTTTGCACTCCTCTTAACCGCTAGTAGACGTCCAAAAGAAGCTCTAGATGTAGTTGAAAATGCCCTTAACGAATTTCCAGACAACCTTAATCTACTTCATGTGAAAGCTCACCTCCAGCTGTACTTACATGACGCTGAAATTTCACTCGTGACTGTACAAAAGATGTTGAATATTTGGCGTGAGGTGTATGAGACTCAAGTGAGCGGGAACGACAACAATGACATAGAGAGGCAATCGGACACAAAGAGTGTGGTGCATGTACATGTGTCTCAAATGTCTGACAAAGATTCAAGTGAGTGCTTGTGAGTTTTATATTCTTGGCAAATTGATGAAAGGTTTGCTTTCTGTTCTAGATTCAGTATATGCGACGTCATTGATTCCGGTTTCGAGAGTCGAACAGGCATTAAGTGAAGCTGCAAGTTCATTGAGTTCTTTCACTCCACGGCCAGGACCGCAGCGGTCATGGGTGATTCAATTAAAGGTACGTACACCTGTGCATATGTTTATGATCCGCTTTAAAGCCTACCTTTATCGTTTTAGATGTGGCTCCTCCTTGCTGACGTCTACTTGTCAATTGAGCAGCCTGCCGAAGCATTGAATTGTGTTCATGAAGCTGCACAACTTAATCCTCAATACCATCAAATAATGTTTATGGTAACTTTTATATTCGATTCGAAAGAAAAACCAATTAACCTCAAACATTTTTTGTGTCACCCTAGCGTGGACAAATTTGCATTTACCTCCAACAATGGTCTGAAGCTAAACAGTGCCTAATAAATGCAGTTGCAGCAAATCCAAACAACACCGACGCTCTGCGTGTTCTTGGCGAGATTCATCATGTCTTGGGTGAACCTCGCCTAGCGGAGAAAGTTCTAAAAGATGCTACCAAACTCGATCCCAACTGCCCAAAGATATGGTAATATTAACACTCTTCTACATCCGATCAAGTGTATAGACTTTAATTCCATAAACAGGTACAGCTTGGGCAAAGTGATGGAGACACTGGATGACTTTAGTGTGTCAGCAGATTGCATGGCCACAGCCTTACAATTGGAACCGTCGTGTCCTGTAATTCCATTTACATCGATGACCTTAGCATTCGATTAAGACAATTTTGTGTTCTTTTAATTTATTAACCTGGGTATACATTGTTTGTTGTTATTCAATTTAATTGAAATATATCTATTGGACCTGATTTGTTCATTCCATGAGAAGTGTGTTTGTTCTCTCTAGTGTTTCATCTTAGGAAAGGTTGTGTGGACAAAATAATGCGCGGCGCGTTAAACTAGGAAATCCACTTGGACTGTCGGGGAGTTAGGAAGGGATATGAACACAGTGCAAATATGGTTATTGGTGGACAAAGGAGGCCTTAAATCAGTCCGTATAGACAACAAGAAGGAATTGTTGTCACTGATTTTACTCTGTTCCGTCTATCAGACGAGGAATGAATGTGTCTACCACACGCTAAGTACCAGAAAGCTCAATTCAACATGAATCCTTGATGCAACTGCATTATGATGCAGAAGGCTAAACAGGCAGCTTCAGTGATTCTGGCTGTTGACCCGTGCATTTATTGCATTTATCTAAGAGCTCACATAGTCGACTAAATAGAAGTTTTTTAATGTGACCTCTTGGAGTCCTGTGGTCTCTTGGAGTCGTATGGTCTTTTAGAGTCTTAGTGGTCTTGAAGCCTTATGGTCTCTTAGAGTCATATGGTCCCGTGGAGTCGTATAGTCTCTTGGATCGTCTATGATGATTTATAGTGGCTTACAACATGTATAAGCAAACTGGTACGACGCATTGCAGTCAACCTGCAATTACTGATTTGGAGTCTAATATCGATAGATAAGTTGGGAATAGATTTAAGAGCTACAAAAGGTGAGAGGTCCGGTAATCTCCTCAAGAAGACAATGTGATGCAGGTCCTCCTGATTGGTGGTTCTGCTTTATTTCTGAATTTTTCGTCAACAGGTCCATTTTCACATTCGCATCTTGAGTAATGAGTGGCACAAAGACTACTCAGGTTGAAGTGGCTGACTGCAGTCAGAAGGAAAGCAGCCGCAGGCCAGCATATGCCCATTGAGTTACCACGCAGATCTACGTGCACATAGTGATTTTGATAAAGCGAAGTAGATGGATGGCTTTAACCAGAGATAATGGTTATCAGAGATAATAGGTTATCTCTGGCTTTAACATTGCTCAGTTCAGGCAGATTATCAAAGAAGAAGCCTCCAGGATTCTGAATCTACGGGAAGACTACTACTTTATTTCTAACGCCAAAGAAATCACAGAATCACCTGTTAACCATATGGTAAGATGAAAAGTGTGGGGAATTTCTGGTGGGGAAGTTCAAGATTGCTGGAAGCCGTAGTGCAAAATGACATATGTTTTCTACCACTGCTGGAAGGCATGACCAAAACAAAATATTCAAGATTTGCGAATAGTGTGTACGTGTGTGTATTTTCACGCGTTCTAAGCTTTTGACAATCGCCAAAAGAAAGGTAAACAATGTGTGTATGTCAAATGCCTGAACCATCATGTTCTTGAATGTCAGAAACATTTGCACTGATTTCAATCAAAAGAGTTGAATTATTCGTTCCGCATTTTTCGCCGCACACAGAGTTCATAGTGAAATTCCTAAAAGCCGTTCCTTAGTACAATTAAACAAATATAGAATATTTCAATACATTTCAGTAAAGATTTCACCTCAAAATGGTATTTTTCTTCAAGAGCGACGTTGTTTCTCCCGGCTTGGTTTTGTTTATGGGTGCTGATAAACACGAAAGTAAGTGATACTCTAATCTGTGAAATAGGTCCTCGAACTTAACAAAAAATCTATCTCAATCTGTAGACGAGGAATTGATCAGGTGGGGATGGCCTGAGGATGTATGGTTTCATGCACACAACTATTCATCAGCCCACGTTTACCTCCGTCTAAAAGATGTAAGTTGACACATTCATCACCTCTTGACTCACCTCGTTAAGGAGACACATTTATTTCCAGGGACAAACAATTGACGATATACCAGCCGCTGTATTAGAAGACGCTGCACAACTGGTCAAAGCCAACAGCATCCAAGGGAACAAAATCAACAACATCGATATTGTGTACACAATGTGGGAGAACTTGAAAAAGACCCAAGGCATGGACGTTGGTCAAGTCGCATACCACAACGATAATTTAGTTCGAAAGATCCGTGTAGAGAAACGGATAAATGAAATTGTGAACCGACTAAATAAAACAAAAACCGAAGAGAGTCCCGATTTCCGGGCTTTGCGAGAAGCACGTGATGCTGCCGAGCGAGAAGATAAGAAACGTCTGTTAAGAAAACAAAAGGAAAAACAAAAAGAGGACGAGAAAAAGAAGCTCGAGGAGGCGGAACTCAGAAACTACAAGAGCTACATGACAACCGAGAAGATGACTTCAAACTATGATGATGGAAATGATTCGGATGATTTTATGTAAAACTTGCTAAAAGAATATAAAGAGCTAAGCACACATAAAGGAAATTGTTGAAATGTTACAATAATTTGTTTGGTTTTTTTTGCTTACTTATTAAGAGGAACGAAAAGTCTCATTTCGTTGAATAAACCTAGGAGAGCATGAGATCTGCCTAAAGTTCATGCTTTTTTGTTGGGTCTGGGCGCTGGAAGTAGAGAATTTGGCATCTTGCCAAATTGATTGAGTTTCATTGCATTTAGAATGGAATTGCGAGGGGGTCTTATACAACCCAAACCTGGATGCGTATGCTATTGGTGTGATAGAAAACGAGTAAGCTCTTAGGCGTTCTTTAGGAGTATGGGATGTTATCTTTTGAAGGCTATTGAGTCTCTATACACAAAATTAAGCGGCTGCGTTCAGGTTAACGATGCTAAATCGACACCTTTCACCGTAAGCCTGGGACTTCGCCAAGGGACCGCCTTGTCATCTCTCTTCTTTTCTTGTCACCTCTCCTTTTCATTATACATATATATGGACCAGTGTAGCCGTGGCGACGAATGTTTCAATGTTTTCTTTCTGTAGATGACTTGTGTAGTTATCCATTCTCTGGTACGGAAGTCCAGAACGCGCTGGATAGGTTTGTGGCCGTGTGTCCTGATGCTGAGATGAAGGTGAAGGTGAATAAAGCCGCGGTTATGGTTATTTCCAGAACGCCTGCTTAATATACTCCAGATGTTAGTGGAATCCCACTTGATGTAGAATTGGCCAAGCTAGTCCTTTTTGAGACAGCTTTGAAGATTTATAATCAAGAAGGTCGAGCTTGGTGTCAAAGACAAATTACCCGTTCCAACTCTATTTGTTCCAATTCTGCCAAAATGAGATTTCTTCGTGATGTTGTGGGTGTTACTCGCTGGGATAGGGTTAGAAACACGCCAGTGCGAGAGGAACTCAACGTTGAGTAGCTGCTTCTACGAGCAGAAAGGGCTATGGTTTAATGGTCTGTCACGTGGCACAAATGTCGAGGTGTGCCTTAAATGCGATTTCACCAGGTAAGCGATCGCTGGGCAGAGTCAGGCAGAGGAGGTTGGACCAAGCCCAAAATCTCATCGCATGGGCAGAATTCCTGACGAGCTAGATTCGATGGCGGAGGATCGAGTGGCCTGGAGATCTCTCGTGTCTGTCTTATAACTACGACTCCTTTAGTGGATCATGAAGATGATGATGAATGACCGTAACTCTTGCAATGAAAGCTGGTAAAATGGGTCTGGCATAAAAGAAAAAGGTAAATCTATATACAAGAGCAAACTTTACAATGGGTGACACATTTTCTGCCCTCGGTACGACAACAAATTCAACAAACGAAGTAGATCTCATCAATCTCCGTCGCGAAAAAGAATTACTGCTTAATTCGCCCCAGAATTTTATCACGAAACCACTCCTTTGTCTCGTCTTTGAACTGAAATTTACATCAATTTGAGACTCGAACTGACCAGTCAAGACACGACCGCTCAGAGCAAACACAAACACAGTTATCATCCTTATGGTAGTCTTTATTGTACGAAACAATACCTAACCTAATTTACAATGAATATCTTACTCTTACATCTTACGAATAAATTTACAGCCAAGGATGCCATGCGGGATCCATTCGACAAAGATTATCAGGATTCGATGCTGATTGTACAAGTGAATTGATTTTACTGGAATCAACCTTTTCGAAGTAGGCGACATTGTTCAGTCGCAACATAACCGCCGACACGGCCTTATTGACGACCCTGGTTATATTTTCCATGTCAATCTTTTGCACTGAATCCAGTGATATTTCTCCACTTTGATCGAAAATGGTGCGTTCATCCTTGATGCGTTTCTTTTGTACGGCAATTATTTCGTCTCGCAGAATTGCTTGTAAAATCGATGTAAGTTTGAAATTCGGTTGAACGAAGCAACGTGCCGTTGCAACCATTGAAGCCGATAACGGGCCAGAGATTCCAATTTTGGTTAAGAATTCTGTGATATTCGGCGTCAGTCGGAAGGGTACAGGCCGATTGGCGTCCAAATCACCAGTCTCATCGTCCACATCGAATTTGTAGTACGATATGTTCATCAGACCGGAGTCTTGATGCAGGTACATCATATCGGCGTTTAATCGTGTCAGATGGAAGGCGTATTCACACAAGAAAGCCAGCGAGAGTTGTAGAGTGAACTGTAAGGAAGTGATCAGTTATTTTATGAGCAGAAGTGAGATGACAATGAATGCTTACCATTTTTCTAAACTGCCAGTAATGCGTCGCCGACTGGAAGTTACGAACCGCCCAGTTCGTCAGCATTGTCTTCGGAACCATGGTCGTTTGCACATCACGCAGGATGTCTCTGAGAACAGTGTGCGTTGTCTGAGTGCCTCGAGCTTGGACTTCGGCAAGTCTTTCGTAGTATCGTACGATGGGGGTTTCGTGCTCTATGCCAAGTTTTATGCATCCACTTTTGTAGATTTCACGCAACGAAATGCTGGCCGGATTGTCCTGTGCCAATCGCATTTGCGGCGAAATTGGCACAACGCGTGGGACTGTTATGTGAAGGAAGCGCCTCGATGTTTCCTTTTGTTTATCCAAATACTGATTGAGCATTCTCAACAATTGCAACACACGCTCTTCCCTGCGTGCATCACCCAATCCGGAATCAATAACAACCAAGTAGGGATATATTTTGCCATTGGTTCCCCGAATATACAGTCGGCGAGCGGCGGTGTTGTTCTTCTGCACAATATCTACTCTCGGCATGAACCTTGCTATTCGTATATGATAGTGTGACGGACCTGGCAACAGAAGCTCACCCGGCAGTTCCACTTCGGCGGTCTTTTGACTGAAATTCGAAAGGAATCTGCACTTGTCCTCGATGAGGAAGGATGTCGGTAGCTTCTTCACTTTTGACTCAAGGATCTTGATCCATTTTCTGAGGCGTGTTATAAGGTAGTGCAGTTTCATTGCGCCTGGCTGTGAGAAATCGAAATCGGTGGTGAATTGTCCCTTCATTATTTGGAAAACTGGATCTTGGAATGTGATCTGTGTCCGTCTAGCAAATGATTCCGAAGCGGCTGAGTTTGTAGTGGACGATGCAACCGAACCGGAAATGTTCTCAATGCCTATACCAAATGTGGACACTAATTTCTTCACAAAATGAAGTGTGTGCGGTGTGATCGTCGCTTTGTTGACCGTACTTCGGTTCTCGAAGGCAATGGCATAGCACTTAATGAGACCTTGGCGCAACTGTCGAAGAACTTCTTCCATCCAACTTTCACGGAACCAAACCATTTGATCGACAATACCTTCGAGTGAGCTTAGGATGGTTGGATGAATTTCCCTCTGTACATGCATCACTTTGGAGCAGCGCCACATCGACGGGGTGGCTTTGATTGCCTGCTGTGGATTTTGTGATGTAGCCTGGGAAGGATTCGTTTTTTCACTGGATTGTTCATCTGATTGTTGTTGCTGCAAATGAAAGAAGAAGCATTTTGTTGGAAACTGTTTGATGTGGGCTAAGATTGAGGATATCTCCTGTTTGCTCGATTGTAGTCAGAAAATAGGACGCTAAATAGTGTTCTACTTTTCATATCACTCAGAGGACATTTTGACACTCCAGCTAGATTCAACAGCAGAGACGACCACTGCCTTCTTTCATTTCTCAAGTTATGAATACTTACACAGTTCTGCATTTTGTTGGCCAAATTCGCCTGTTCAGTGGCTTTGTGCTTCTCCCTTTGTTCGATTTTAAGTGTTAAGAAGAGCGTTCTTATGGGGAAGTAGACAGCCTGTGGGTACATACGTCCAACCTACAAAATCAAACGCACAAGCATTAATATCATGTGAACACTTTCAACGCAAAAATTAAACTCACATGACTCAAGAGATTGAGAATAACATTGCCTTCATATTGCACCAGGCAGCACAGGAGCTGTGGTATCCATGGCAACCAATGAAGAGGCGGTACACCCACAACGTATTTCTCCAACGCTTCCATGAGAGATCCCTTGGCATCGTCGTACGAGAGGAGCCAAAGAACCTTAGCCAAGTACTTCCTAGTCTTATTCTCATTCTGATGGCGACACGCGTGTAGGAAGCACGTAATTGCACTGACACCGATCATCATTTGTCGTGGTTTGCCGGTGAAAATTTGCTCCAAATAATCACCCCACAATGCCCAAGCCTTGGGCAGGCCATCATGAAGTTTTGCCGCTGCACTGAATGCCTTGTTCGCTTCCTCAGACCGCCCAATTTGTGCCAGAAGCAGACCCTTGAGGGCGTAAAATTCAGCATTCATTTCTCCCGTAAAGTACTTCAGATTGGTGGACTCGATGACTTCCAGTGCTTCGTTCAACTCCGAACGACCACTAACCGAAGACATTTGGAGATAGCATTTGACTTGCTGTCGGATTTTCTGTAAGGATAAAAAACATGAGCAATGACTCATAGAAGCACACAAGAGAATGGCCATACCTGGAAGCAATCCACAATTGGAACAGATGGAATCGTGTAAATTCGTGAGAGGGACTCTTGACATACGCCAGTCAAATTGTGCTTACGCGCGATTTTACCGAAATAAATGATGGCCTGAGCCGATGCATGGACGCCCAGCATTGTGTTCCCTTGATCGGTTTGTTGCTCCAAATGCTGCGTGATTATCTGATAGTGATGTTGTCGCCACGTGAAGATGTCGCTCCAGTGCGACAGGTCGTCGGCAATGACCGGCAGTCGGTTACGCCACGTCTTCACTATTGCCTTCATGTCGTGCAGCGACGAGTTGCGTGTTTGGATCAATCCCTGATGAATCTGACACGCTTCCTGAAGCTCCATTATTTGCTGAGCGGTCTGAAGGTACTGCAAGTGTATGTGGGACACAATCTGTGGCAGACGTCGCCACTCTCGCATGCACATGCTGGACGCGATTTCAACGTAGCGCTCTACGTTCGATAGTTGCTGATCCTCTTGGTTCAAAATCGCCAAGAAACCTTTGTACAAATTAACTTTGTACCCGTACTGTTTCGGATTGATTTGTTCGACCTTTATGAGCGCCTGCTTCATGAGTGCCCAATTGGGCACTCTCCAGGCGCTTTCCATGATCAAGAGGGGCTTTTTGTCCTTATTGGACTGCGCGTAGTCCAGCAGGATGTCCCATTGGTTCAGCTCTTTCGCACATCGTATCCAGTGGTTCTCCCACAGAACGAGCTCACTGTTCATTTCCAGAGCCATAGGGCCGTTGGGAGCTTCTTGCTTGAACTTGGCCATGGCCAAATCGTATGCGGCTTGTGCTTCTTCGAAGAAGCCCATTTGCTCGTAGGCAATCGCAGTGTTTGTCTCGGGGTATTTGGCGTATTTGAGCCAAAGACCAGCCCAGAGGTCCTCTTCGTGTAGCGCCGAGTACATTTGGGACAGCGAATCGCATATATTGGAGTAGCTGTTCTCGGTGAGGTCATACTCACTGAGGTCGATGTCAGAATTCTCCTGATATTTGTCCTTCTTCAACTGCCAGTCGGTCGCCATGTCTTCGAGAATGAGCGACATACGATGCCACAGGTTGTGCGCTTTACCTAAGTATGCCAACAAACTGGGTGGGACGTAGATGGGTGGCTTGCAGTGAATGACTGCTTCAACAAACGTGTTGAGCGCACTGGGATGGCAATCCTTCTGAATCACATGCGAGCCCGAAGACAAGAATGGAATGAGTTCCCTCATGATAGCTTGCTGCTGATCTTCATCCAGCATTGACCACAGTCGCGGGAACACAGCCAGCCACATTTTTTCCGCCAGCTGTGTGTCCATGTGACACATCTGTGAGGTGGCTGCCAGCAGGTGTTCAGTGCGAACCTTTCGATTGAGCTCGAGAAACTCCGACTGCTTACCGATGAGCTCAATCAGAGAAGCTTGTCTGTTGGGGAAGGCACGGTCCGAGTCCTCGTGTCGGAACATATTCGACTCCGCACTCATGTCGATGTCAAAAAACTCGTCTTTTTCTTCGAACGCTGCAGACTTTTCAACGGGATCTATCGGCAGAGGCGTGTAGATGACAAAGTTTTTCTTCTCCTCCGTGTCTGCGTTATTGATCACAGACGAGATGCTTGGAATCAAGTGGTTCGGGTTAGCATTCTGTATCTGGCTCTGGGTATTAGCTGTCAGGATCAGCAGCTCTATACACTGCTTTATCCAGTAGTGAGGTCCAATTGAGTCCCATGCCTGTGAACAGATTATGTACAGAAGACGATCGTGCAGGCGTCGTCGCATGGATCCATCGAAAATCTCAAAGAACTTTGCGCGAATGTTCGGCTGGGTGCATCGCAAGCCAGACAAAAATGCTACCTCCAGTTTGCTGGTCAGTTCTGTCTGTTTCAAATAGTCATCCCGATACATGTAGTTGATCAGTTCTAGGAACTGAGCATTCAACTCCAGATCTTCGGCGAATCGTTTTTCGACGTACTGCATAAGTTTGACCAGCAGAATCGATTTCTCGCGGATCGAAGGGGTCTGTGGTGTGGGATGGGTCTGATTCTTGGTTTTCATCCAATCCTCGATCATCTTAATGATGCACTTCAGTATTTTTGCGTCGTTGCTCTTCTCAATCAAACCAACAAGTATACCTCCAATGAACAACTTTCTGATCTCGATTCCCATCACAACTGTTCGGTTCTTAATCAGATCCAGCGACAGGATCAACAATTCAACAGACAGTGTACTGCTCTCCACCGGTGGCGGTGCATTCGATCCAGACGTGGGAATCGTCATGTGATCCTTGGTAAGTCGGTTCAACACTCGCATAAATTGCAGCATTATGCGGTCAATGTAGCTGGGATTGTTGTTGCAGCACGCCTTCAGTATCATGAGAGCGCCGAAGAGCGATGACGATGTTGGCTGCGGACTCTTTTCGTAGTTCGTAAACGAATCAGTTATCATTTTGCTGACGGTTGCATAGAGCACCTCAAAATCTTCGTGTTTATGATGTGAATCAGCGGGGAAAAGTGTCATCAGGCGGGACATCAGAGCGTGCATCAACCGGATGACACGAGTATTTTGATTGGTTACACACGCTGAAAGGCCTCGTTGAATAGGCCTGATGATAGCCAGAATGTGTTCTTTGCGCAAGACTGTCATGAAGAATGTGAGCAGTTCTAGACCAGTTGAGATGTTTCCCAGATTTGCTTGTGGGGTATCGACCGATGCGAACACTTTATCGAGCCAAGTGAGCTTTAAGTCGAACGGTTGAGCCCATACCTCGGGACGTATTGCAGTCTTTAGCAACATGACACATCTGAAATAATACGAATCGATTTAAGTGATGTTGTCGTTTGAATATTACGAAGTGTCAGCAATATGGATACTTACCGACGAGAAAGAGTTTCTCCAGGGGACGGAACTCCAGGTGTAGACTGGGCATCATTAACCTGACATGCCAATCGTATCAGGAAATTCAATACATTGTCGCATTGAACCTTATCGATAGGGCGCTCAATCTCATCAACTTTTTGCTGTTGCGAAGCTGCTGAAGTAGCTGTAAGGGTTACAAAAAAGAAAATGGTGAACATTTGCAAATCGAACCGTGCAATAGATTCAGTTGGTGCATACAGCGGCGAGTAACACTTTAACAAATGAGGAATAGTTTTTCTTTCATTTATTAACTTGATATTTTCTTGTGTCGACTCTCCTGCGCAGAAGATCTAGATTCCAGCTGTCATATTCCATAACTTGTAACCGTCAAGAAAACCTTCATAACTTCTAACGTTCCGTATAAACGTGTAGGTAGGTAAATGGCCTCTACATCCAGACGACCGCGGCAAAAAGTGCTATAAGGATTAGTCAATCCAACAGCTGGCGCCACAGCGGCTCAGGGCACGCATGAAGACTTGAAAGATTAAGTATTGAAACAAAACGAAAGTGACTACCTTCTCCCATTCATGGACTTTGAGGCATCCTTTGAGTTGCGTCTCCCAACTAGGGAAGAATGGGACCGAAAAGAACCCATCAACGACCCGAAATCTATATACGTTTATACAGATGGATAAAGGTACAGGCCCTGCCTGTATTCTCCGAAACACTAAGCATGCACCATTCTATCAGATTACCTGATCATGGGAGCATGTTTCAAGCGGAGGTCCAGGCGGTCAAAGCGGCCAAAATTATTTCATTGATGTAAAACCACCGGCTGATACAACCTTTTTAATTGACAGTCAAGCGGCCATGAAAGCTATTACGACGTTAGAAATCAAGTCCAAGCTGGTCGCAAGCTGTCGCGAAGAGCTTAAGATTCTTGGTACACAGCACACGATCATTCTTAGCTGGGTTCCAGGTCACAGGGACATTACCGGCAATGAAGCAGCTGATGAACTTGCCAGGAAAGAGGCCGAAACCGACCCAGACAATCCCATGTATATACCCACCCCTGGTTGATGTCAGGAAGAAGGTGGACAAGATGATGGAGCTAGCTGATGATAGGGGGACCTCCTTATCTACCTGTAGGACCTCCCGAATGCTTTGGTCAGGCTATAGCAGCGCAAGAAGCTGCGAATGGTAGTGGGTGCGCTGAGTGTGGGGAATGGGAATCACCCAAAATACCATATGCAGAGGCTGTGGGGAAGTAATAGATATATAAGAAGAAATAGAGGACACTCCTCACTTTCTTTGTCATTGTCAATGTCTCTCTACATTGAGACGTAGAACAATGGGAGAATACTTCTTCCAAGATTTACATGATTTTGCAGAAATTGCTGATGAACCTGCAAATTGATATTGATATTTGCAGGTTCATCAGGACTTCCGGATGGGTGAAATTCCCAACAATACCTGAAGGTCGACGAGTAGGAACAAGAGAGGATTCTTCCTACCCTCAAGTTCGGTATCACAATGGGTCCAATCGGACGTAAGTGTGGCGTGGTTTACTGCGCCTGCCCACGTACCGTACGATACCCTAAATGGGTGCCTTTACAGCCGTGGCTCACTTAGACCAACATGTTGGGTCAATTGTGTCATTAATGTGTCCGATCTGCTTTTGTTAATAAAACCATTCGGATTCAAAACTTTCAAATTTTCATACCGCACCATTCTTCCAGCTCAGTAAAGAAGTGCTTACGCAAGAACTGTTTTCTTTTCCTTGCTAGGGCTGGATAGATTCTATTTCTTCCTCATCTCTGCAGCTCCTGCATTATGTGCTATGTTCAGTCGGGATGCCTGCGTGCCTATGGCCCAGTGCCCGGTGAGGAGTCCTAGTAGCATTCACACTTCTTTACGACTAAGGATGATCAGTGATGTTGATCTCTTTGTACTCAGCATCGGCCACAGGGGCCTTTGCTATTGCTCCAATTTCCAGAATGAGCCATCGAGCCATCTGGTTCTATCCAAGTGTGATGGATAGATTGCTCGAGATTCTCCCAGTCCAGATCCATTTTTGGCAAGGCTCTCCGCTTTTTCAAGTTTTCTTGGATGCCAGCGTCCCTAATACCCAGCATAGAGCCACCATGTTGCCAAGGATATCTCATTGACTCTTTGGTTGCATTACCTGACCAGTTTCGACGCCAAAATGTCCGATGCATTTTATTGCCGCTTGACTTTAAAACAAAAAAATGGAGGTCGATTTGTTGGTTATCTTGCTCTCAGCGCTAGTGCTGCCTCGTATATCGAAGCCACTTCAGCTTGCAACGCTGCAATCGCCTTATAGTGCCAAGGATTTCTCGAATAGATCACAGAAGACACATGCGCCTATGCCCGCACCGGTTTTTGAGCCGTCAGTGTAAAGGGAGGAATCGCCTTCTGCTGCTACCAGTTGTTCTTGCAATTTTTCCGGTCCGGGAAACGTGGGTGGAATTTGTTCTCCCTGGCAAGTTTTGGTGTCTTTGAGTATGGAAGCGTTCTCTTTATAACCCCGAACCAAGAGGCGAAGAGGGTGCGCTCTTGCTATGGAATAGGTCGAGGGGATGGAGGAATAGGATAGCTTCGAGTGCTACTGTTGATGTTGTTCTAAGACATCTTTTTATAGATAGCTGCCCTTCTTCGACTCTGAGCCTGTGGACTACGCAACAGAGGACGTCCACGTACGTGGTGGGGGGCACGCAAGTTGAGGGGGAACTCAGCCGGCTTGGTGTGTAAAACTGGAGATAGCTAGCGAGAGATCGTGACGGCTGGAGATGCATGCTGGGTGAGGCTCAGATCCACCACGGACTGTAGCCCCATAAGAAGAAGAAGCTGAACTCAGGAAAACTTGTCTTATTGACCAACTCGAGCATGCCATCATTGGCGTCATACATATATCTTCGAACACACAATCAAATCTTATGAGGCCTACATCATAAGATCTTGGTGAATATTTGATCCTGTCTGCGAGAGAAGGCAAATGGAGGAAAACACAAACGCGGGGGGAAAAAAGTGGATGTAACCTAATGAGGAAAGTTTACCACCACATTCTACGTTTTTCTCAAAAAAGGAGACCGCTTGAACTGAGAGGAAAATCCCCAGAACATCGTGCATTATGCTGGCCCGATGCCTAAAATTACGAAACCACTCACTCGTTTACTTACATGGAACTGGTTGAGGTACTGGAGTATTTTCCCCGGCAGCAAACTTCTTACGAACCTCATTCGGATCGTCTGTGGATGCCCTCTTAAATCCTGAATTTGAAGATTGATCTTCATCCATATTCGAATCTGCTTCATTGTTGGATCCTTCCTTTATTCTATGCAGCTCCCATTTGATTATGGTCTCGGCCAATTCCACCGAAAGTTTACGATTTTCCAGTGAAGCATTGGGCGGGAATCCCAGCCGTTGCATGTAATTGATCATGTGTTGAACCAGATGATGTCTAACTGGGTAGTAAACCTGTATCGGGGAAAGTGCAGGCAATCTTTGTTAGAATTTCATTTTTTTTTTAAATAAATATTGTTCAACAAACCTTGAAATGACGAACAATCAATTGAAGGATGTGGAAGAGCTGTTGCATGGAATGGCCTTCCTCGACGATGATCTTCTTTGTCCAGTGGGTAAGCATGGTATTGCCATCTTCCATGCGGAGTGGCATTGCGGGCGTCAGAACCTCCAATGCTTGACGAACAACTGGCCGAGCTTCGAGGGCATGACCCTTCAGCAACGAATGAAAGACCTGAAGAACAATTTTCTTGTGAATCGCTAATCGGGCGATGATGTGGGCTAACAGAAGATGTCCATGATACCGGGCGGTTGGATCTACGCAGTTTTTGCTCAGCAGACACGGCCACGCGAACGTCATTAACCGGCGAAGCTTGTTACCCTGGCGTTTGTTGTTTGCATCACCGTCGTGTATGTGCGGCGAGGCCTTTTCAACGAGCAGGCAAGCAAACTGCAGCAACGCAATCCTGACTGCGTCGTCGTTGGCAAACGGCTTTTCTGGATCAAATACTTTACTTATGAAGACCGACACGATGTTGTTGTCGTCTTCTTGGTACGGAGTCGGTGGTGCTCCGATGAGCTTGTTCCCTTCACCCTTTTCAAAGCTCACGGCAAAGCACGGTATTAGGATTGCAGTTAAGATCTTGGCTTTTAGGTCTTCAGACAGAAGTGGACTGTTGAAGTTCTCCACAAAGTGGAAGAATGCGTTTCTCTTCCACGACACGGTATAACTCTGAGCGACCGTGTTTTGAAGGAAGTCCCGCAGGAAGTGAAAGTCCGGAATGAAGTGCAAACATAACGCACGCAGCAGCTGGAACAGCAAATCGATGTCGTTTGTGTTGTGAGAGAAGTAGAACAAGAGAATTTTCCCCACTAGATGCCAAAGATCACAGGCAACGTTTGTTTCGCAAGTTTTGTAAAGGCTGGTTTGCCACAGGTTCTTCAGGACAGTAACAATGTCCGCCTGTGTAAGCAGCCACTGATCGTCCTGCTCCATCAATGTGTACACTATCAGAACTCCCTGATGGCACACTTCGTATTTCTGTTGGTCGTTGAGATGGGCGAACGTTGCGCAGTGGGAGTTTATCATCTGCATAAGCCGGATCGACTTTGTGTTCTGTATTGCAGTGCGGAAGGGCAGGCCATCTTTGTGCTTCAGCATGTAGATCAGAAAACGATTCCATTGGGGATTCGTCACAGTCATGTCGGTCAGGAAGAGGTTGACCGAATCATTCGGGTATCTGAGAAGGAATTTCAATAACGGCTTCCTGTATGGACACGATTCCATCATCAGATTATTCTCCGTCTTCAACACCAGCTGACAGAGGCTGTCGATGTACTTGGGCGTCGCCGCCGATATCTGATGGAACATTCCAATCAAAATCGCAATCTTCTGCTCGTACTCTTCGGCTTTGGGAGCCGATATGAAGCTGCCACCTTGTTTGGTCGTCTTGTTCCCTTGAACACATATCTCTATCATTTCTTGACAATGCTGGAGCAGTTGTTCGCTTAGCTTCTCATTAAACATCGATGGGAAGAGCTGTGTGAAGTACGATAGACGTTTCGTCGCGGTCAGATCCAAGTTTCGATGATCGCCGAGTGTGAGCAGCAGTGGTCGCATGCCAGCCCGTACCTAAAATGGAATACGTCAAGTGACATCGTCGAAGAGATTGCGCGACAAATTAGATAAATACCTTTTCCTTTTCGATTTGGAAGACGTGCAGAAACTTTTGCATGCATTCAAATGCTATCTCCTGCAGTTCGGTGTTGTTGTTCTCCAGCACTTTGAAGAGAATGTCAATAATTTTTTCCCTGTGAAAGCTTTCATTGATGTAGTGGCAGGCGGCAAGTGCTCGCAGTGCACTTTTCCTCAACGGAATCAGGTTCGTCACGTTCTTGTAGCAGTCAAGTTTGTTTAAAATAGAGTCCTCAGCTTCGCTTAGAATCAACAGCTCTTCAAAGAAATACTTGTGATAGTTGTTCGTTATATCTAAACGCAGAAATGGAAAAAAATGAATGAGCCAAAGTCCCCGCACGTCGATTAGTTTGGAGTACTCACTTATGGTGAACAGCCTGGGTTCCAGGGTTGTGCAGAATGTGTTGCCATCCATTAGTCCAATCTGAGCGCTGGCCGGCTGGTGCCGCAGGTAATGTTTTTGCGGCGGTATGATGTCCACTAGGACTTCTCTATGCGGATCCATAACTTCGGTCACAGTTTTCTTTTGCAGTTCCGCAATTAGTCTCAAGGATGACATGGCTTGTTCGCGCACAAGTGTGTTGGGACTGGTCACCTGCCGCACCAACTCATGGATGACCTCGTACATTGTCTTGGTCTGCAGTGACAGAAGCTCTTTGTTCTTGGTGTCCTTGTCTAGAGGGACCATACTGATCCGCAGCATGTTCTCTAGGTACGTTTTGGCCATATCGATTGTTCCGCTTGAGACCTCGCCACCCAGGTCCATGATCACAAATATGAATGCTCGCAGGAAGGCAAACAGATTCTGATACAACCAAGAAAGTGACATATGCTGATAGAGACACTCTATCGCCATGCATCCCCCCATCTTAGCGTACCATGGTCGTTCGTAGCACAAGGCAACCATGCGCTCGGCAAGATACTGCATCAATGGCAGACGGCAAGCTCTCTCCTTTGTGCCCAAAATGTTGATCGTTGTCTTCAGTATCAGACTAATGCAAAGTTGGCCTGGTTTGCAGAGTTCCTTCTCTTCGTGTCCCATGCAGACCGCCAACGCATCGATCAGGACTAACGGGTCAAGTCCGTTGTTGTTGAAGTGCGACTTGGTGGGGAATGGTCCTGATTGCTGCGCTATCGCCACCATTGTGTAATGACGAACCACCGATACCATGAATGGGAGCACAGATTCCCTAAGTTCTTTTGTGGCTGCGGCAACAAGCATTCCGGTGAGGGCAGTCTGATGCGTTTGTCGCGCTTGCACCTCATCCGACTTGTAGTAGGTCGGGAGGACATTAATGTTGCTCTCCACGAAACTGGGATGCATAAAGAGTTTCTGAAGAGTGTGCTTGTCATCGTCCAGGCATATCGAGGCAGCTGAAACGAAACGTTTTTTAGGGAATATTTGGCGGTAAATGGTGGTTTACTTACCCAGGAAACACCTTATCACAACCCAACTCTGGCGTCGATAGAACGAGTCTGTGGCATTTAGATTTAACGCATTGAAGGCGACTTCTATGACCTTGTTCACTGGGAAGTCGATTGGTTTACGATGATCTTGGAAGTAGGCCACAATGGCGGAAGTTGGGGTATCCTTATCGTTGTACTCCAGCTTCTGAGCTTCGATCATCATTTTCCTGTTGCCTCCACCAAATTTGCCAAGAACGCGGAACGCTACCAACGCCGCACTGTCTTGATTCCGTAATGTGCGCCAGAGAGCTTGCATCAGATCCGCGCGGACCGGTTGGATGTGGTCATACAAGAAGTCTGGCTGCAGGTTGTCGACACACAACTCCAAGGTGCGAAGACCCTGAATGGAAAAAAAAAATACCGTGTCATCTTCGTGTCAACATTTAGAGCTGGGAAACTTACCTGACTGATGAGGGTCTGTGATCCATTTAGAGCTGACACAAGTGGATCCATCAACATGGGCAGGTACGGCAACAGCGACGACAACCTGACTGGAACTGTCAAACACAACTCAACGAACAGGTCCTTCATGTGTTGCTTGTGAAAACCACTCTGCAGCCGATTGAGTCCCTCCAATAGATTCGGCAGCAGGGGAAGGAATTCCTGATACAATAGATCATGACTGCCGCCTCCAATCGACCTGAACAGAGCACGAAGCAGGAGGAAGTAGTTATATGGCTCCTTAGCAGTCATTGCCAATTCCATCGAACGATTGACGATGTTGTGCAGATGAGGCCTGAGCATCTGTTCATTTTCAACAGGAAACAGACTCACACTTCCGAACACGAGTTTGAAGAGACGCAGATAGAGATTGGAGCGCTCCACGTTCGACCCCATCTCCTCCATTCGTTCGAGCAGATATTCCACAAGAACTGTCGCAAACAGCGGTGATGTGGATGGATTGGCAAGGAAAGAATTCGCCACCACTTGTATGGACGAGTTCTTGTAAATTCGTTCGACCATGTACTCGATTGTGGTGGCAAATACTTCTTGGAAATTCTGGCAATGCATCATCAGGAACTGAAAGAGAATCGAGTGAAACCACGTGGCCAGTCATTTGGTCATAGCAACTACTTACAATTCCACTGAAATGCTCAAGAACTTCTTTCTCCTCCTTCGTGCGGGGTATGTGTCCGGATGGTTTTTGCGCCTGACTTGAATTCATTCCCGTATTTGGTACAACTGTGTAGATGTCCAGAGTTTCCAGGGCCCAATAAATCAGATCGATATAAATGCTCAGCTCGTTGGGCAGGAAAAGTTTGTTCTCAAACAGAACAGGCTGCAGAGGGAGAATTGAAGTTTCTACATTGTGTACAGAACTGTGGGAAGGAAGGGCTTACCTTGCAGCTCACACATCCCCAAGTGATTGTCTTAACACCGCCCACTAACGTCTTCACAAGACTCCTATACTCGGCGACGTTCAAGCTATTTGGTCCAGAGATTCCAAAGCTGTTTATCTTTGAGGCCTGATCGAAGGGAGCGGCTTCCTAGAAATAAAGCGAGACTTATTTATTCACACCGACGCACTCAGCGATTAAATTACCAAAGTTACCCCTTCTTTAATTTCACTGTTTGCAGCTGGCGTTTCGCTAGATCCCGGGGTTGCCGCTGGAACCGAAGGCGTCTGCTGGTCCTTTATAGTTTTCCTGAAAAGAGCACCCCCAACATTAACCACATTTCAGATGGTTATCTGTCGAAAAAGAATTTACCATTTCTGCATGATCAAGGGCAGCTGGATCTTCGCAATGCTCTGGAACTTTGAGGTGAACACTTTGAGCAGGGTGATGAGCAATTCACGAGCCTTCATTGGATCAGCTTCACTGTGCTGCCGGATGCAGTCAACCAAATTCAGCAGAAGTTTACACGACATTGTTTGAATTCCTGTGGGCAGTGACTCGTCATGGACGTTCTTTGAGAAAAGGTTAGCTGCCTTTGCCAGCGCTTTCAGCGATAGACTCTCGCGTACATGGTGGGCCAGGTCGGCGAGTGTTGAATACGCAAGCGGGCGTATGGAGTCCAGGGTAACTCCCTTGCCAATAAGCAGATCTTCATCGAACATTCGGTCGATGTAAGGGATAAACTCTGCAAAAGAATAACACACTCCATAGCATACTCATTACTCTAAGAGACTAGATTAATATTTACTTATTCGCAGATCTGTTGCAAAAATGTGCCGTGCTGCGATCAAGAGTTCCTTTCGTAGGTTCGCAGCCTCCTTCGGACAGAGCTCCATCAGTCCGAGCATACCCTTTACGACGGACGATGAATGAGCCACAACCGCGTCCTATTCGAAAATGTATGTTACTCTAAAACTCATATCACGATTGCAAAATCCCCCGAACTTACTTGATATATTCGAACAATATACGCTAAGAATGAGAGCGTCTTGATCTGTGCTCCCATGAAGTCAACAAAGATTTCTTTATTGAAAAATTGTGATGTCCTGCAAAAGATTCAATTATCAGCGCCATTCCTTTGACACACAATCAAAGGGCTTACCTCTGAACTGGCGACGGTTGCAGCGTAATGGTTGTCATAATCAATGGGATAAAATCCGCCACATCTTGGTGCACAAAGTTCTTGTAAATTTGATAAATGAGGACAACTATGATGGGGAGCTCCTGTAGGACTCGCAATGACATAATTCCTTTCGGCAGGAATGTGTACTAAAAATGGAGAGGATTATTCAGTCTGAGTGATTGAATGTTTGTTATCGGCTCTTACCGCTTGCGCTACGGTGCCGGCTTCTGTCAATTTCTCCACGTAGATTGTCTTTGCTGCATACGTTTCTGATAGGAGCTTCTCAAAGTCCAGTTCTTTGAGATCTTTAACTCGGATTTGTGGTGTTGATTCGAAGATTTTCGTGACGTGCAACGGCAAGTCTGTGTAGACTTTCTTTACAAACAACAGGAATTGTTGAATCTGGAAAAATTGTAAATAATTGTTTATTTATTCTTGTTCTGATGGCGAGAAGGATAGGAGGGGATAGGCGTTAGGCCATTTCCCTCAGCCCGAGACCATCAAAAGTGGCGCTAAATTAAATTCCACACAAAAACTTACTTCAGGACTATAAACAGGTCTGAAATTTTTATGTAACTCGATGATCACTCGTAAGCACACCAAAACATTCTCCTCATTGTCCACTTGCAATAATTTGAGCATTAGTGAGATAATAAGTTTCACATGCGGCCGCAGTATCTCACTGATAGGCAGCCGATGCATCATTTCCAGTATAAGCTTTCGTATCTGCAATGAAAAAAGTAATCAAATATAAGAGGTATTCTGTGCCTGCAAATATAAATTCTTTAGCAGACAATATTTTCTCATAAGTTGCATGTCAAACATTGTCAGCATGATATCAGATACGGGATACTTTCAGGTTCTCGAGAAGTCTGGTGCGAAATCCCTTCAGACCTACTCCTTCGTGGACTGTAAATGCTAAAAGGAATCAAGGAACTTTGCTCGACTTAACCCAACCACATTGTAATGTGTGGAAAGATGGTTATACTAATCCAGGAACGCATTTGTTCTCAAAGTGATGAAAAAATTAAAATGACTTGCATATTTCGAAGCGGTTTATTTTGCAAGAGGACATAGCCATTTATGCCATTTCATTTCAAAATATACAAAAAATACATAAAATTAGCTACAAATCCCACAAGATTCTAAGACCGCCAATAAACAAAAAACTCATTTTCATCAAGAGACATACTAGACATCATTTTAACTCTTTGCCTCTGCGTCTGTCTTGAGGAAGTACAACTGACAGATGTGCAATTTCACCAAAAATCACAATGTTTGTTGTTTAGGTCGTTTTTTCATACAACCAAACCAGAAATAGTTTCAACGATAAAATCCATCATCCGAATGTTCTAAAAGATTTCTATAAAATAAATCCTGTTCGAGCATAACCTGAGAAGTTTTAAGCTCGAATGATTTGTTTGAGAAATGTTATTGCCCGCAAGAGCCCCCACCAGTGTTATTTCAACTTACATGCTGAACAGTGTTCTCAGATATGAACTGCGGCTCCCCATCTTGTAGGATCTTCACAAAGATCTTCAATGAATGCTCCAAAAATGATGGAAATGCAGCAGTTTGAACAATTACTTCAAAATGTTCACTTAACTCTTGTGCAGCTTTGAGTTTGATTTCGTCTTTCGCAGACGAGTCTCCCAATATTGTAACATAACTTCGGAACGTATTCATTTCGATGGCGTCCAATTCATGTGTTCCCATTGTTCAGATAGTTCTGTTTTTGGATACGTTCTCAACATCTAAAGAATTGAATTTTCCCAATCACAAACACAATTAATATTTTCTCTTTTTTATTGTATTTTTATTTACAGACTATTTAGAAACAACGCAAACCGGCACTGAAAATAACCACTGACAGGGGAAATATAACTGCGAAGAGAGCGAACATCGAAGTGACACTTTAGCATTGTTTGTTTAATGGTGAAAATCTCCCTTCCAATGTGAGTCGAAAGTGATGGTTTGGTTGGAAGTGTTCGTGAGCTGTCAAGAAAATGATATTAGAACTCGTTCCCGGGTGTAAGATCACAGCAATGTGGTGGTTTTCGAGCTTGGTGACTTGACTGCTATCTGAAATTAGAGACATGGGCACTTTTGAAAATTGACAAACATTTCACATTAGCAAAAAGAATGCTTATCTTTGCCCAAAAATACTGTGAATGCATGTGCTCGCTATGGATGGATAAGTTAGGTTAGGTTTGTGGGTAGAAAGGGGTGAGGCCAAGCTACGCTTAGGTCCAGCTGGACCCATTGTGATTTTGATGCCCATGGGGGATGTAACCTTTCCGGTCTTACTCGTGTCCTACAGGTGTTGTAGTCGTCTGTCGTCTAGCCAATTAGAGATCCAGATAAACCTGGAAATAGACGTTCACACTCAACCATTTGAAAACCCTTGTTGATGGCCCAAATTGTCAATGTGGACGCTGGCTACAACAAAACTGTTGGCTAGTTTGGCGGTAGACAATGCATTTTGGCTTTTCAGCTTTTCAGCTTCTGCAAATCCTCACGACGAATTGTTGTATTTGAACGTCGCTTTTAGTGTGATATCTGCTATTTCATGGAGATCATGGAAGAACAATTCGCCCAGTATTCTTTGTCTCATTAGGCATATACTAGCGCCTCGACAACGATAGTGAAGCGCTCCTTCATGCGAATCTCAAGCCTCTATCAAATCATTTCCTATCAAAAGATACCCGGTGATTTCTTCAACTACTACAAGTCAATTTGGTGAGTTGAAGGCCTTCTCCATTCTTTTCACATGGCTTTCCAAAATCCATTTCATTCCACTCAAGTCTGAGATAGTTCACCAGTAATGAGCATGTGTGTGTGTGCATCCATTCTGTTGTTTCTATTTGCGTAAGATTACCCACTTCCAATTCGAGAACATCAACCATCAACAGAGAACATTTGTTTTTCGCGATACTAGAGGAACAACAGAGAGAACGCTAATGTTGCATATTTGATGACTAGCTACATCTCCCTGAAGTGAGATGGAGCTACATCTTTTTCATCTCTCACATCATATCTACGGTTCAGTGAAAATAAAGTAAAATAAAAAATAAAAAAAACACCCGCGAAATGACATATTTTTCTTCGTAATAATATCTCTCTGATCGTGTACACAGTGGCGGAAGTTTATTTGGCAAAATATTATGTTTTTCAATTGCCAGTTATATCCGTATAAGTGGTTGGGATAAAGCGACTAACTCAAACAGTAAGCATTATGTCTAATGCAAAGAATCGGAAGAACAATCTACAAGGTTGGGAAGAGGCTGGCGGAGAATTTTATCAGGAAAGTTATCCAGCCGAATGGGAAGGTTTTCAACGAGATCCAGCAGCAATTGCTACACTTTTACCCTCAAAACAAAACCGCGTCGGTAAGTTCATAATTGATTGATTAAACAAAATCCACTCATCACATCCCATTTATGTTTCATTGTTTTGTTGTTTGTTTAATCATTTCGCTGCGATGTGATGTGACAATGTTCTGTTGAAAAGAGGGCCTTGAGACGTGCTTTATGAATGAAAACTTAAAAATATAATACTTTGTTAAATAGAAAAGTCTGCTAAACGTTTCAATGCGTGACAGGAAATTTGATATTCCGCATTCAGGCAACATTCTCTTTTGCATTGAACATCTGATTTTTGATAACTGGCCAGAATCCCCGACGAAAATCTTCACGAATTAGCATTCATTATGAGATGAAATTTTGTTAGCGGATTTTTGTTTTTAATTTCTTACTGATTCATTAACACTGCTTTTGATTTTGCACAAACGTCGGAGCAGTCGAATAACTGGCAACTGGGCTGTGGACTGAAAAATACAATTCCATTTTATGGATTGTCAAAGGTGTGGTCTGTCAGGAAAAATCTAAAATCGTGCAACGCAATATTTTTGTTTTGAAAATTGTAACTAAGTAAAGTGCGTTACTAGATTTGTCAATAAGTGGATGTAATGGAGAGGAGGAGAAAAGTCGGTAAGACCCGTGCAACTTGTTAAATGCGTGAATTCCTTCACAGAATTCGGTGGCTAATTCTTATAAGTTGTATGTTACTGATGCAGATCAAATTTCACTCTTTCAAGTAAATAGTGATAGTCAACAACCATTAGCCAATCTAGACTCTATTGAGACACCTACTTTTCGTTCTATCTGAGCACTATCAAGAAACAAAAACGGGATAAAAACAATTTGATAACAAAGCTATTAATGTTTTTGAACGTCTCTTTGTACAGCCGAACGTGAGATGTTTCTGATAAGAGGAAGTTATTTCGCTTTTTTTAGTCGTTTAACAGTTTCATGTTATTTCTAAAGAGAGAGAGTGTACAAAATAAGGAGACAAGTTTCCATTTAAGTGCTAATTACGTTCTTATTGAAATTAGCTTCACTGTACCGAGCGAAATGAGACGCCTAAGATGGTCTTAAGGAGCGTCTGGTGGTCTTGAACTATTCGGGAATGTAAATGAAGCCAACAACGATGGTGGTTGTGGTGGGATAGACTAGTTGGTAGGGATGTTAAGAAACGTAGGTTGCAACACCGTGGATTGCGTTGCCTTCTACGCTCAAGGTCTCAAGTTGATTTCTTATTTATTCATGGAACGATAATCTACACTAAGTCTTGAACCTGAAATCCGGAGACCAGAGGTCTCCAAGCAACCACTATTTCTACATTTCGCCTTCACGATGTTACAATCGTAAAGTGGGCACGATTTCATCATCATCATCATATCCAGTGACCCGCATGATACACTAAAGGGGTCGCGGTGAGATCTCCGTTCCACTTCATTCTCCTCGATCGACTCTAACTCACCAGGACACCAGCTTAGATTCGGTCCAACCACTTCGTCCTGAGTCTGCCAATCGGTTCCATAACTGATGGAGATGCATTCAAAAAACCATTATTCACGTCATTTCACTGCTGCCGCATATCGTTTACCGCTTAGAGTAAGTCATTCACGAAATAAGCCTTCAATTTATATTTCTACGCAAACCTTGTCCAAATTGCATTAAACTTATTCGCCCATTATGTATCAATATAAATCGGTTCTGTTTTGTCGGTATTTCCTAAATTCACTTGGGTCTTCGGTCTGATCAGAGAATCGTGACATTATACGGAGATACTATTATGGATAACAATAAGGCTCTCATTCAAGTCAAGTATTGTGTACGGATAATCTTTTGTGACTTTCAGTTCTGTATATGTACAGACAGAAACTAAACAAATCTATAATGTGCTTCCAAGAAACAGAACAAGAAGGTTCTTCATATTAGAGACAGAGCGTCCTTACTGGGACAAACTGAAATCCAAGGTAATGAAAACGTTGACAGTCTCGCGTAGAAAAACTCGGAGCTGGAAGAATCTGTGGCAATTCCGTAGGCGCACAAGCCACTCAGCATAGTAAAGAAAACGCTAGAAAACGAAGAACAGTACATGGTGGCTGAGCCCGAATACAGTAGGTACAGCAATGGCTCTATGTCAGAAGCTGAGTAAGAAGAGGTCAATATCATTGATCGGCCTTAGTCGCAAGAAGGTATGCACGCTAATAAGAGTCCACATCGGTCACTGTGCACATGGAATGGGACTGAACATATCGTTAACCGACTTTTCCAGAAACGGCATAGATGAGGAAGAAACAGAATCTATCCAACATCTACTCTCCGAGGGCCCAGCCTTAGCTAGAGCTCATCAGCCTCATAGATCTGATGTTCAATCGAGAAACCTCCTTGGAGGCATGTTGCTCAAAGTGAGCTTCCGCCAGAAGTCGGTCAAGGCCCTGAACCAGGAGGCTCAGATTCGAAGACCCTCTCAGCTTGTTGGTGTTCATGCGCTCGATGTGGCCGAGTCAGTGGAGTAGATTTTTGCTTTCCGGACTACATCCACATCCTGGTACAGCCCTTAGAGTTCGCGGTTGTGTCTTCTCTTCTAGTCACCACGCTAGAATTTTTCTTTCGAAGGCGCCAAGAATCGACTCTGCAGTTTTGCTTATCGTTCAGCTTTCGGCTCCATACAGCAGGACTGGCAAAATCAGAGTCTTGTAGAGCATGATCTTGATCCTTCTAGTCAGGCGTTTTGAGCCCAGTTGTTTCGACAAGCCGAAGTAACACCGTTTGCTAAGGGCGGTTCTACGTCGGATCCCCACTGTGATGTCGTTTGTGGAGTTTACGTTTCCCCCACGTAGCTGTCGATTGTCGTATTTTATATCCTAGGTTGTGTGTCAGAGACAAAAAATACCGACAGCCTTTTTTCAAGAAAGTCATTGAAGCTCCGATGAATTAAAATCTATTTATTTGTTTTCCTTTTATTTATATACTTTCAGCAACATCAAGACGAATCCGAAATAATCAGCATGATACTCAAGTTAAGAAACGTCATCCACAATACAACACAAAACCAAATTCCATCGCCCGACGTGAAGTTCAATATCAAGATGCCCAGGGAGCGATGCTACCAGATCTATCACAAGACTTGACCGACGAAGAGCGAATATGGGAAGAAATCCAAGAGATAAAATCCATGCCAGTGTCAATGACACAAAAGAAAGACTTAAAGGCAAAACTCCAAGTGAGCATACAAAGTATAACCTCAATTAAACCATCAAACTACATCTTCTCTATTTCTTTTTAGAACGCAACAAAGCTACGTCTTCAAGGTTTTGATCAATTCAAGTGGCAGCGTCGCAAAGCATGGCAACAGCTGCAAACGAAGTGGACCGAAGTCCTCACAAAAATGGAATTATGGCGTAATTCACTGAAAAAGATCGAGGGCAGTTTCGGAACCGGCGTTGTGGCGTATTTTCTGCTCCTAAGATGGCTTATATTTTTAAATTTAGTTATATTTCTTTTAATATTATTTTTCATTATCATACCACACACACTGCTAGTGAAACCAATAGAAGAACCATGTGATCAGACAAACGCAAACGACTCCACTCAGTGTTGCCGAGAGCTCTACTTGAATAACACATCGAGTGAGTTCTATATCTTGGATATAATCCAAGGCACCGGTTTCATGGAAAACACTTTACTCTTCTATGGGGTATATACGAATAAAATATTTGGTTCACAGAATCAAGAACAAGTGATTGACGATATGAGTAAGACAAGCGGTAATCTATCAATGTTAAATGATAAAGATCGCAACGATGAGCATAGCTATAATTTACCTTTAGCTTATATAAGCATAACAGCACTGTATTTTTTAATTTCATTAGCGGCAATTGTAAAGGGTGCTTCGCGTGAATTTAAGGATCGTCTGGTCGATGGCGAGGGTCAATTTTATCAGTATTGCAATTTAGTATTCGGTGGCTGGGATTTTTGTATACACAATGGCAAGTCAGCCGATATTAAGCACAGAGCACTATACAATGAAATTAAGGGTCTGCTCTATTCGAAGCGAATCGATTATGAGCGAAGTAATCGATCGCGAGATCACATGTACAAATTAGTTTTAATTCGATTTGTTGTAAACTTTGCGGTCGCCATTATTCTCCTTCTCTCCGCGCTATTTATATATTTCCTCTTCAATGTGAGTCTCAAATACTTAGAGCCCAGTTTCAAGACCAGTAATCCCATAACGATATTTGAGGACACCACGTCTCCTTTCTCCGCTGAGGAACAATATTATCCCACAACGGCAATGGACTACACTGGTCAGTCTCGATCACGGTCCAGTAACACCAAGAAACAATTGCCCATACTGTTCTTCGAATTCTTGCCCTACATTGCTATTGTGTGTCTGAATTTGCTGGTCCCCATTTTATTTAATTACCTCTGCGAATTTGAGCACTACTCGCCGATGTTTGTAGTGAAGATCAATCTCTTTCGTACTGTATTTTTGCGGTTAGCTTCGTTAGTTGTTCTCCTAAGTCGTTTCTATCATTTGATCATTCCAAAGACTCCCCAGGCGTGCTTTGACGAAAAGTTCAATACACCGCAGTGCTGGGAGACGTACATTGGGCAGCAATTCTACAAACTTCTTATTACAGACTTTGTCACTCACATCGGTGTCACATTCTTTGTGAACTTTCCCCGTGCAATCATGGCCCGTCACGTAAAGACCAAATTTGTTCGCTTGATTGGCGAACAGGAATTCGAACTGCCCAAGCATGTCCTAGACATTGTGTACTCGCAGACAATCTGTTGGTTGGGCAGTTTCTATTCTCCATTTCTGCCAGCTATCGCCTCTATTCTGGCATTCTTCATGTTCTACATCAAAAAATTCCAATGTTTGGTCAATTCAAAACCCTCGGCAATACTGTATCGTGCATCCGGATCAAATTCGCTTTTCATGCTAATATTGCTAGTATCTTATGTGGTGGCTGTTATACCGGTTGTCTATGCCATTGCAGAGATTATTCCCTCAAGATCATGCGGACCCTTCAGGGGATTGAATTCAGTTTGGGATGCAGCTACAACTGCATTTACACAAATGCCTTCGGTAGTTCAAAATTGTATATTCTTTCTGGGCACAGCAGGTTTTGCCATTCCATGTTTCATTGTGCTGGTACTGTTTTTATACTATTACCATGCAGTATCGAATGCTAACAAGCACATGGTGGAAGTTCTGAGGAACCAACTCGTTTTGGAAGGACATGACAAACAGTTTCTCTTGAATCGCTTAAGTTCGTTTGTTAAGCTACAACAGGACTATCAAAAGAAAATGCGACAGTTCGTTGAACGGGATCGCCGACAGCAGTCGCATCATCATATTCTTCAGTGTGAGCATGGAAATTATGAAGAATGTAATTCAATCCAAAGTGAAAATTAAGAAATAAATACATTTTGTAATGCAATGGATTTTCTTTTTTTTTTTACATATATACTTGAATAAACTTTAAAATCACTTATCAGAAGATTTGTTATAGTTTTCGTTACGATCACATGATCGAAATTTCGCTTCGAATCTTAGTCCAGAACGACTACAATTGTCTAACGACAACCGACAAACAATAAACAGTCTGCGCACTTTATGCACGACAGTGATCATTGCGGACATAGTGCCGAAATGACGATTTCTAACGAAATTGCAGGTACTAGTCAATCGTTTCACTCAATCTGGACGATGATCGATGCGAATTTCTGTCTCCCGACTTAGACGAGGTCAAGGTAACAGTATCAAGACTGAAGTCTAATAAAGCTGCCGGTGTGGACGGGCTGGAGCTGGAGCTCATCTGTAAGATAAGGTCGGAGGAAAGTATGTCAGACGAGTGGAATCTCAGTATCGTTTGCCTGATCCACAAGAAAGGATACCACATTGACTGCGCTAACTATCGAGGCATAAGTCTGCCATTTTGTGTACTCGCCTGAAGCCGTTCATAAACAATCAGGTAGGTCCATGTCAGTGTAGCTTCAGGCCAGCGAAGTCCACCATTGGCCAGATCTTCACAGATCCTGGAAAATACTAGCCTACCACCTATTCGTCGATTTCAAGGCCTCATATCACATCCCGCTTAGAGACGAGCTATAGCAACGCCATCTCCAGTTGACATACCTTCCAAACACACCAGGTTGTGCAGGATGACAATGAAGAATTTTCGCTGCTCCATCAATGTCGGTAACGAACTCACCGAGACCTTTAATGTCAAAAAAGGATTTAGACAAGGCGACGCACTGTCATGTGACTTCTTCAATATCATGCTGTCATCAAGAAAGGACGCACAACATCGACGACCCAACCAGAACGAGAGAAAAGTTCTGCGCGCGATTTTTTGTCCTGTTTGCGTTGATGGTTTTTAGAGAAGAAGGTTCCACCACAAACTGTATGGGCTATACAAGGACATGAGTCTAGCTAGCCGTCTACGGATCCAACGCCAAAGATGGCTATGCCATGTAGTGCGCATAGACAACACTAGTCCAGACCGAAGAGTCTTCGACTCTGAACCAATGGGACAACACAATAGAGGACTCCTATATCGTACTGACTTTGTACTGTCTACTACCCTTTGAGGGTCTGAGACTGAGCAAAAACTACCTGCAATCGATGACGTTTCACTTTGCTACCAATCATTAAGACCAAGTTGTCTTGCATCCGCGATGATTTGGTCTTTGATCCGGAGGTTCAGTTATCCCTCCTTCTCGAACCAAGATGCTTGAAGTCGTAGTTGAAGCATTGATGTCCATGCTCTCGAGCCTAGTGAGCCCCACAATAACTTCTTCTGCAGCAGATGCATAGTATTTTACCCAGGAAATGGCCATCGGTTCGAATAGTTACTTGTGAGGGATACTGTACTATGTGGCTCAATGAAAACTGGCGGGTGTATCGATTTGAGACTCGCTCGTCTTCTCCAGGATTTGTCTTCAGTGAAGAAATTTTTTCTTTAGTTTAGAAATGCTAGAATATCCAGCGGTTCACAGCCGTTCACACAGTTCTATGGACAGGGTCTTGTAGGCGACGTCGGGCATGTGAAGATGTTGCAAGAGGTAAGATCACCTTTTTGTGGATGGGTCATATGGAGAAGATGTTTCAGTCGTCGGGCATTCTTTCGTCCTCTCAGAGTCTACAGACGATCTGCTACATGCTCCCTACAAGAGCATCGCCACGAGGCAGAAGTAAATCGTCTGCAAAAATACAGCCTTATAGCGAGTTTCTTGCGAACAGGATTCCACGTGAAAAAAAATCCTTTTCACTTTTCCCCTATCATGACTTTCGGAAGAAAATTTGTCCATCTTCGAAAAATTCCCCTTACTTTGAGTTTTTATTTCACGCTTTTCGCGTGGAATATTTTCACTTGATTTTTGTAGACGAAATAAAGAACAACAAATCGGAAAATGTAAATAAGCTTATTTGAAATCAAAAACAATTTGAGAAAGCATTTGGCTAAAAGACGGTTGTGCCAAACCAACTTCGTAATGCTTGCCAAATCCCTTTTGGTATCCGCCCTACAAAAAAAAAACTCCAAATATGCGGCCAGCCTTACAAAACTTTTGTTTTGCTTGGGACAGGGAGTTGGTGATTTTCATCAAAAGACTCTCGGCTCGCCAAAAAAGGAACATAATGTGGCAATCATCTTTTAAACAAATTCCCGCATCCTGAAGTTTAAGATGTGGTAATTACGATCATTTAACCTGAGACCATGATGACAAGACGTGACAAGATCCAAAATGCATACCGATATACAGAATTGTTTGCAATCGACGAAGCAAAAGGATGTCTAGCACCTGCAACAATGAAGGTCCAAGAAAGAAGTCGTGCATCTGGAAGGAAATGAATTTACAATTAAAGTGACAAATTTGGTGGGGAAGATAATAATAATAATAATAATATGGGTGGCGCTACAGCCCGTAGAAAGCCAGGGCCTAGCTTCTCAGCAACCACTCGTGTTGTGCGTACTATTGTTCTTTCACGCGTGGAAGGGACCTACAATTTAATACCGACTCCGAGTTGACTCCGTAGTTGAGAAGAAAATACTCTTTGAGCATTGTCAGTGACTCCAAAGAGGTGGAACCGTGAAATATGAAAGATGGTAAATTCGGGTATCGAACCTGGCACCCTCTGCGTAGGAAGATAATAGTATACCCAAGTAATGTCATACAAGAAAAAAGCATTTTGAAATTCAAAAAAGAAATTAAGTTTACTGAGATGACAGACTTCTCCCTCTCTTGCCCCTTAAAATGTTTGACAACTTTATTTTATATCGTTCTCTCAAAGCAAATTGACCATCATCAAATCGTGGACTAGGGTGCCAATTAGCTGTGAAGTCGGCTATCTCTGTAAATGCCGTGTTGTCACAACTTGCGATGCGTGCCATGAATGCCTTCTATCAGGCAGCCGACTTGGTGAGACCCAGGACGAACTGTTCAGACCATGTCCAAAAACTCGCATGGTTACGCTTGGGCATAGCTCCTGATGCGTTAGAGTCGATGGCGGAGGATCGGGTTGTCTGGAGCTCCCACGTTCGTGCTTTACCCCCGCGACCCTCTTAGTGGATCATGCTGTTCAGAAGATGATGATGACTGTCGCTATGGTGACGATCTTGCCAATTCCAAATTAAACTTTTCAAAAACTCATCGAAACATCCCTCGCACTTCGTCCGTTCTTCTCCGAAGGGGCGTCGCTTTAGATGGGAACTTCTTTTGATTCGATCCGAATAAGCGAAGCGTGTGCATTCAAATGAAATGTTTTTTTTTTATTTTCTTTTTGAATGAGCGAGCATATCAAATCACAGAGATCAAGATGACTGCTTCCAGATGCTAATAAGGCCTTCCAACTGTTGCCATGTATGCCATATACATACGCATCAGTGAACAACAACTTGATTAACAAACTAGATAAAATATCAACCGGGAAAATTTCGTGGAAACTATTAATAGAAGATTCGTTGCCCGAGAGTGGTGTGAAATTTATTGACGTGGTCATACAGTTTCCATGAAGAAACACATTCTGATTTATGGTGGAGCAAGGAGCTGGGGAAACTGAAAGTAAGAGAAATCCGCATACCACAACCGAAGCATGAAGTATTTCGACTTTAAGTGTATGGCATACTCGTATAGCGGGTGAGGACGAACGTGCGGTGGCAGCTGCAGTGCAACAAGAATAAAACCTTTATCGAATCACCAAGTGGAATATAAAACTCGTTGTTGGCAATTAGAATGTCGCAAATATAAAGCGAAACATATTGATTTTGTCGGGGAAATAACACTTGAAAATTTATAGATGTTGTATTTGTTCGGTTGTACGAGGCGTGTGCACTAATACCCGTCGCTTTGAGAAATCAAAGCAAGATCACCTGTTGACAAAAAAGATTTTGTCACTATTTTTCTTCTTTAAATCCATCTGCAACTAGATGAAGTCATCGGAAATGGCTATGGATAGTTTATATTTTGTTTAGATGTGGGAAACATGGTACAATAAAAATTTATTTCATCTTCCTCTTTCTTGAGAGGAAAAAATTAAAGATCGACAGCACTTTAATTCTTTCCTCTCGAGACTCTTAAATCGAAAGTCCGAATGTAGATCACGGCTTTGCGTCTACGAAGTCAGATAACGTCAAAATAATGGGCCGGCGCTACTGGTGTCACGCTTCTAGGATGGATCCCATCCACTTGTAGTGTGCGTTGTTCTATTAATAGTGGAGAAGACCTACAGCTCTAAGCCGACGGAACGAGAGACTTTTACTTGTACTTACTTATGTGCTTTAACTCCTCGGTGGGCATACAACGTCAACCATATTTGAGAGCCAACTCAGTTGGAGATTTGCAACCTGTTTTAACTCTTTCCAAATATTTACTAGGAATATCGATTCCTCTTCAACTCTCTGGGCCAAGTTTGCTTGGGCCTTCCCGCCTGAATAGGCGGATTCCACTCCCTAACGTACATGATGCCGTATGATGTGTCCAATTCACGGCCAGTCTCTCCTCTCCTTCGTATAGAATCATAGTTTCTTGGACCGTTCTCAGGTACATGGTCGTTGGAGACGCGGTTCGATCAAGAAATCCGCAGCATATTTCTTAAACATCTGCTTACGAAGAATGAGAGCTATTGTGTGGTAATGTTGTTCACTTTCCTGGTACCAGATTCCACTTCAGCTGGGTTCTCAAACCTTTCCGAATCTGCTGCACACATTTAGTTCGGTGACACCGCTGTTAGTCGAGTCCACACTGCGTAAATATAGAAAGTTGTTAACCTTGGGCGGACTTTAGTTCTTACTTTTTAGACAGGTAGTAATAGAGTTGTCTATCGGGGCGAACGTAAACATAGACACACAAAATCATATTGAGATCCAACGTAGAATCGTCCTTGGGAACTGGTGCTTGGTTAGGTTCAGGCCATTCAGTTTCATAAATGCAAAAAGCTGATCCGAAGATCCATAACCAACTAGCACCAACCGCCACTAGCTGTCTCAAGTTTCACGGTTCTCGCACAAGTTAATTTAAGTAGCTTTCAACTAATGCGTTGAACAATAACCTTAAAGATTTTCGGGTTGCATTTATTCGCTTCTGTATCATGTTTCTTCAACAATTTATAGGACCAGGAAACTATCAAGAATCTGCTATGTTTCATTTGTCGCCAAATATTCAGCAATGTCAGCGGAAAACATACATAATAATATTCCACCTCTCGTATCGAGTGACATTCACTCTCTCATTACCTTCAAATTCACTGTGTTCGTTGATCCAGAAACGAGCTTGTTTGGGTTGGCACTAGAATGCACGTGCTGTCGCGCAAACCAAGCACGAGAGATCTCCAGGCCACTTGATTCGCCGCCATCGACTCTAACTCACCAGGAGTTATGCTCAAACGTAACCAGGCGAGCCTTTGGACTTGATCCAACTACCTCATCCTGGGTGTATCTAGCGGTCGCCAACCTGATATTATCGCATTCCAGGCATGCCTCAGAAGATTTGTGCCACATGAGCTTTTGCCGTTTGAAGAACCAGCTGCTCAACATTGATGTCCAGGCTTTCTGTTAAACGCCCACGGCAAAAGGTGTTGATTTAGCTCCCTTAAGCCGAAGACAACTGCTACAGATTGTGTGTAGAGATTGAATCTATCCTATACTCCTACAGAACTTTAAGCCTACAACAAGGAGTTACCAAGTATGTCATTGACCGTCAAATTCTCGCACAGAATTGCTTAATAATTTCAGTTCTGCTATATATATCGTAACGGTTTCGGTAATTCTACACCGCCTAAACCGTTGCCATTTAAAATTTGGATGTCCGAACAGTCTCAAAGGAGCAGAAATAATTGACCCACCATGACATCTGGTTCAAATATTCACCCTGATTCGGCATAAAATTAAAGGAGCCTTGGGATCGGTCGAACGAACACAAACGGCATTGCTATAATTACACTGGCTGATCCAGAGCAGAATAAACTATTGAAGAATAATCCGTTGGCCTGGGGCTAAATTAAGTTCGATTCGTGTGATACTTTTGCTATGTAAGACAAATGCATCGGGCAACAGTTCACGATCTGTAAAAATAGGCGGAAGAGTCACTCATAATGAAATTCGAGAATCTAAGTGCTTTCTCATCAATACGTGCACATGCCTTCGTTCCAAGTTCTATTTTGAATTTCAACTATTAACACAGTTCCTAATCTTGTGACGAAACAACGCCAAGAGTTGTTGATCGAATTGACTGCGATGACGATGTGTGTGTTCTTGAAAGACAAATGGAGGCTTTTAGGAAAACATGCCGGGTCCTTTATCGATGTTTGGCGATTAGGGGTAATTACGGCGAACAAGATTTTCGCTTGGGAAATTTGACTGACGAGGGGTTGTTTAAAACTGCGGCCAATAAGTGAGGTTTTTAGCCAGTGGTGCCAAAGGGTGTTGTCTGAAATGTTGAAAGGTTGATTTTGTTTATTAATAATTTAAGGATATTTGAATTATCCCTTCCTCTATGAAATAAGGCTGTACAATAATAAAAATTTGACTCTGCAAGGCGTGCTCTTTTTGGCAACAACTCTTCAGGCAGAGTTTTTGCCCAGCTTCCTCAGGAACCAGGTGACTGTTATGGTTTCCTCAAGTTTGAGAAGCTTTCTATGTCAATCAGCCAGCGTGGTACTGTAAAAGTTTTTTTCTCCGATTGATGAATATACGGAGATCGTAGGTGTAAGCTGAAGGGGTGCGTGAAATAACGCCGAGCAAAATATCATGTTCGGTTTTATTTCATTCGGGGTTATTTCACGGCACAAGCGGAAGGTGTATCTGCTGATCTTCAGTCGAATGAGGATAAATCGAAACGTTCTAGAGCCAAAAACTTCTGTCCGGGTTGGTTTCTTCCATCCCAGCTATGTATCCTATGTGGAGCCTATATGGAGACGTACGTTTAATGCTAAGTAAGCCAGCAGTACTGTGGAAAGAAAAAATTACCTTTTCTACCCAGGTAATTAACGGAGACGACATATTCTCAAACATTAAAACAGGATAAGCTGGATTGCTAACTTAAAGGGATGAACATCAATGCCACCAAAAAAAAAAGAGTCTTCTATTTCTAGCCCTTCTGGTTCAAAAAGTAAAGCTATGATAATCGGATAAATACTGATTAGGGTCGACCTGGCGATGTCCAGTGGTTGTCACTTTTCCTACACATCCATTGTTCTTATTTTACCTCCTTCTGGTAGTCATCGGGCACGGGTTATAGTTCACCCGAAATCAACTTGCATAATTACGAAGCAACAAGAAGCGGACGGACCGAATTTCTGATGACGAACCCTGCAAACGAAATAAGGATAACGATCTTGGGATCGGTCACTTTCTAGGCCACGTGCAGTCGAACAACTAGCGGCAGCCCTACTCAGCTACAAAGCAGGTATAACCGCCATCTAAGAAGTGCGATAGACCGGCCAAAGTGGGTTCGAAAACTGTGATATTTACTACGGTGATTGCTACAGGCAACAAAAGCAGTTCTTGTTTGAACGTGGATTCGTCGTTCGAGGGAGACTTAGGCAAGAAGTCTTATCGTTCAGGTTTGGGGCCTTTCGACAATTCGGCTTAATTGGGCGAAATAAACCTTATATGCGCACGTGCCCTCACAGAGGAGAAACGAGACGACACCAGAGTTGGACAAAATTTACGAGCAGTGGCATAGCTATGATATTAAAATTTTCATATTTCAATCAAAGCTAGGAGTAGAAGTCGTCAACTTTGATTCTTTTTCGGATGTCATTCGTGGAGTTCACATTTGCCCAGAAGTAGACAAACTCCTTTACTTTCACAAAGCTGTATATGTCGATCGTAATGTTTCTTGGCCTTTAGCATACATTTCGGTTTGTCTTTAGTAACTTTGAGACCGGCTCAATTCGCCTGTTCTTCAAGCACCACATTAGCTTCCACTACGTTTCGATGTCGATGTCATCTACGTAAACGCTTCTTCAGTGTCAAATTGAAGAAGTCACACGACAGCGCATCTTCTTGCCGAAATCCGGTGCAGATTTCAAAGGGTTCGCAAGTGGTGCAACACAACCGGATCAATTTTCTCGGTATTTCAAATTCGGCCATCGGATGGAATAGTTAGACATGAATGCTGTCGTATGTAACCTTTGCAATGCAAAGTCAATGTGTATCGATTTTAAGCTCGGTGGTCTTCTCCAGGATTTGCCTTACTCCATTTGCCGGGACGGAGGGAGCACGGGTACGTTCAAATTAGTGTGGTGTAAAAGGGTTGTAGACGTTGACACTGTAAAATGGACAGCGTCTTATAGGCGACATTGAGCAGGGATATACGTATGTAGTTGTTGCAAGAGATAGGAACGTCTTTTTTGGGGCATATGAAGCTGATATTCCAGTCATCTGGCATTTCTCTTCCCAAATCCTGCAGATGATCTGGTGCATGCTCTCTACCAGAACATCGCCACCGGCCTAGAAGAACTCTGATGGCAAGCCACCTGCCACCACGGCTTTGTTCTTCTTCAGCTTTTTTATAATCTGTGACGACTTCTTCAAAACTGTTCTACCTAAACAAACTGGATTTTGTAAGTACCAATTGATCTGCTCTTCGATTTAATCCTAGGCACTTGAAATCGAGAATACCCCTCAAAGGAGATCTGGATTCCAGCCGCGCCCCATACCACTTGGAGCTTTTGTTATTCTCAATGGGAGCCATTGACTCAATTGAACATGGTTGCTGGAAATTGTTGCTGCTTTAGGTCCAATAAAAATAAAATTGTCTCAATAATTATTGTTAGAATTGTAGAATTTAATTTAGATCTTTTTTTGTTTTTTTCGGTGAGGAGCCACAGGTTGTGAAGTCTTACAGCAAATAACTTTTCCTCGTAAATGATTGGTGGCGCTTTTAGCCAGTTTAATTACGCGTGGTTTAATTGGTCATAAAATTCGGAAATTTAATGTGATCGAACTATATTCTTGAAAATTGTTTTATCGCCACTTAACCTGCGCAAGGATGTCTTGCGTGGAGTGAAAGATTTTGGGTCTGGTGAATTAACGCGTGACTAGGAGAAATAAGGAAAAAATGCATTGCATTGAAATTATGTAAAAAGTTTAAGTAAATGTTTTCTAATTCGATTAAATAAGTTAGATGAGTTCAAAAATGCTCTTTATAAAAAGAAGATCCACAACTCATTGTTTACTAGCTTCGCGTCAGATGAAATTCAAATATAAACTAGAAAAGTAAATAAGGGCATCAAGAGGGAAAAACAAACGAGCGAACAAGCAACTATTGTGTAAACCCTAGAATCAGCAGAGATAAACAGATTTTACAAACGCTGAATGTGTGTTGCGTACCCGATCAATTGTCAAGCGTTGTCCTCCATCGGTTGTCGGGGTTTGATTCATCGGTTTTTGTCACAGTTCGATTGCTGCCACTGTACGAATCCGAAGGTTTTCGATTGCACTTACATACGAGTGAGTTTATCAAACGGTTTTTTTTTTTTGCTTGTCGTTTGCCATTTGCCATGATTTGTTCGCGATTTATGTAATGTCATTAATTTATTTTGCAACTATCTCCTTACATTGCACGGATGAAAAAAAAAACGTAAAAAAGTTGATTTTCACATCAAATCCATTTTTAGCAACGTCTGTGCGAGTGTCATTCCGATTGTCCATAAAATAAATTGCTATTTGTAAAATAATCGTCATCTATACATTCTTCTCTCTCAAGTGTTTTTATCTATTAATACACAGTAAAGGCCTCGATGTGTTTTTAAGTTCTTGCATGCGAACACACGAGAGTATAGTATCTAAATCCGATCATCTGAACATCTGTATCTATCCTACACATTTTTTTTTCTGTTTGTTTGTATATTTCCTATTTAAGATTTTCGTACATAATTGTAGTTATGACTGAACTTTGTTTATATACATCAATGCATGTATCTATAAATATATGTATAAGTGTGTACACGTCGTGTTCTATTTCGCCTTCGCCTGTGAAAAGGAGTTGCACATAGTATTGTGAATGAGTATTATTTTTGGTCTGCTTGGTCATCACAGAGAGAGAAAACATTTTCTTTTTTTTTTGTTTTAAAGAAGAGTGTCTATAAGTTTGTTAAAAACGTTTTATGTATCTACTCGGGAGTACGTACATACATACAAAACTAGTGAACCATACACAAACATACATATATATTAATTATGGATTCAAAAGCAAACATTTGGTGATTTTTTTTTTTCAAAATACATCAACCGTTATTTGAAATATATTTCTCTGTTGTTTTTTTTCTACATAAATATGCATATATTTTTTTGCTGTGATTTATACTTCGGTCTTTATTATTAAATTATTGCAATATTCCACTGGTACATGCCCATTTTGGTGTTTATGTGTATACGACGAATATATGCATCGTCGATTATAACGATACTTTTGTGATTAGTACGTATAATGTGTGTGCCGTGTGCACTCAGGAATATAGACTACCTGCGAGCAGCCACCCTCCAGTTCATTCGATATTCGGTGCTAATTGGGAAGAAGTGCTAAAATTTAAATTAATTTTTGTTCAACGAATATATCTGCTTTTTGGTAACGTTCTTTTCTAAAAAAAATAATTATTATTATTTTTCGAAAAAAAAAAAAATTATAAAAAAAAGTCTGTGAATAATATTACATCAGATTGTGGTTAGTCTATGCCATATTTTGCATAAAAAAAGGAATATCTTTCAACTCTCATCCGAATTCAAGGAGTTTGCTACAAAAATTATTTGGTTTTGGATAAATTAAGTTAAAGAAAAAACAAATGAAATAAAATTCAATTTTTTCCCAAGAGAGAGAGAGAAAATTACGTAAAATTTGGCAGTGGACTAGAAGAAGAAAAAAAAAAACTAAACATTTTTCGGAGTTGAAGAATAACGAATTTTTTAACTGTTTTTCTTTCTCAAATATAGAAAACAGAAAATAAGCAAACATGCCTTTCACACCAGTTGAAGTTCCAAAATGCCCAAAGTGCGGCAAGTCCGTGTACGCAGCCGAAGAACGTGTTGCCGGAGGATACAAATACCACAAGACTTGCTTCAAATGCGGTAAAGTCATACATATTTTATAACTGCCTTATCGACGTTATAATATCTGTATTTGTTTTTTTTTTTTTTTTTTCTCAAACAAAAGGAATGTGCAACAAATCATTGGATTCAACGAATTGTACCGAACACGACAAGGAATTGTTCTGCAAGAATTGCCATGCCCGTAAATATGGTCCTAAAGGATACGGTTTCGGTGGTGGTGCTGGTTGTTTATCAATGGACACCGGCGCACATTTGAACAGAGAGTAAGTAGATGAAAATGATGTAATTTTTTGTTGAATTTTTACCATGCAAAAAAAAAAACGGTTACATTGCAAAACATAATTTAAACGAAAAACGAAACAAAATCGTTGTAAAAAGAAAAAAACCAACCAAATCCCATAAACACACTTGAAAACAGCAGAAATGCATCCTTAATGTCCATGTACATATACATACATATCACTTGTCTTAATCACATTGTTGTGTGTGATTTATGTGTTTATCTGTTTGTTTAGTGTCATTTACTTTTCAGAGACAAACAAACAACAATCTATTGAATATTTCAATTGTAAATTAAACTCAAAAACTTGTTCATCAAATTAATTGAAGGGTTTGTTCTCTCTCCTTGCGTACGGGCTGCTAAAAAATATGTATTAAACTCCATTCCAAAAACCCTGTTTTCAAATTCAAAAAACATAAACGCTTTAAATCTAACCAAAGGCTAGTTAGACTGACAAATCAATTACAATCTAGTAGTTCCGCACGGTTCAACATTTTACCGAATTAATAAATCGTATAAAAAAAGATCTGCTTTGGAAAAAGAAACGAAATAAAAAAGCTAAAGACTAACTGAATATTAACCAACTAAAATCAAAAAACAAAAAAAAAAAAAACAAAAAACAAAACAACTTGGAATAAACCATATTATTTTTTTATTCCATCGCAGCAACTAGTTCAACACCTTAAGATAGTCCCGGTGGATTTGAGGATAAGCTAGTTCTTCCAAAAAATATCTACGTGACAATTAGTTCTTTAAATATTATCTATATTTTATAATAAATCCAAAAATAAATATAAATGTCAGTGCAAAAAACATAAAAAAAAAAAACAAAATGCATCATGCTAATTTTTATTCTCTACTTTCGACGGTTTTTTTTTTTATTTCTGTGAATTCTTATATTTTTTTCTTGTTTTGTTTTTGTCACCCCCAATACAACAACAACGGGAGCGCAACAAAATTGACAGAGCGATATCTATTTTTGAAAAAAAACATTTCAAACGAATGAAAACGATCAACAGTTGAAATAATATGGATTATTCTTTGTAATATTACTTTACATGTGTGTAGATGTTGTACTAAGTAATACTTGTCTTGTCTAACGTATAAGCTTGCAAAAAAAATCAAAAAATCATTTAAAACAACAAAAACATGAATTATACATATACAGACATACAAGTTGCAGAAGAGCTTAATAAATTACCAAAACACCAACTAAATTGACAATAACTCTTTTTATTCTCCTAACATAAGTAACAAGCACACATAACTTTAAACACACACACTCGTATACAGACGCATCACCTTACGAGCTCTTACGAAAATTGCCAATCAAAATTTAAGCCTCTGAGTGAAAACTAGAAGCCAAAGAGTGAAGATCAAGGACCTATCATAAATCAAAGTTTTTTCGTCTTGTAGCCAGTGCATGATCGCTTCGTTGAAGTGTATATATATTAGGAGCCCTTGGAGTCTACTTCAGAAATTGTAGCAAAGTCTAAAAACTAAGGCGGGATGGTCCCGGCAAATTTGGTTAGACTTAGATCATGAGTCAGATTTTCATAACGACCGAGAAAAAATTAAAACATTACTCACTGCCCACTTTCAGACTCAAGACCATATACGACTTAAGTACGAGACTCGTCAGAGAATCTATAAATAATATCATGTCGATCGTCTATCTTTGGCCGGTTTTCAATGACAATTAGAAACAGAGATGTCATTACACTTTAAACGTGATTTTTTTTTGCTTGGCACGCCCACCTTAAAATCCACTGTAACACATTGTATTTAGGCATTAGTTTGTACAAAGTCCAACGTACATAGGTTTAAAATATTTTTAGACTTTCGAGTCTGACGAGAGATAGGTGAAAAGTGTCATTAAACCGTGGCGACCCATTCTATTTTTTGTTGATTCGATTTTCGGTCAGCTGTTGCTTTAATAAGGCACTATTTCACATTATAATCGAATCATGATAATTATGTTCCACAAATAGGTTCCAAATATGAGTTGACTTGTCCCGAAAGTGGGCGGCAAACATCCACGTGCGTGGCGAGACCTTGAAAAGTCAGAATCCATCTAAACACCTGTCTGCGAGGCGGTTATAAAACTCTGAGCTATGTGCTTATTTAGATTTGTTGTCATATACATAAAGAGACAAGGATAAGGTTATAGAATCAGCTTCCGTGTTTGGATTTCTATAAAATTAAACATCTGGTCAGTGTGTCACTTAATTTTGGATTTTGACAGCTTGTAATGAGTCCTTGGACCTTAGAAATCTTGGTGACAGATGCTTATAGCAGGGGCATTTCGCTGTCGTTGTTTCAGAATTGTTTTTCTGTATTTTATGAGGTTCTTAATGAAGAATATGCTTGACCTTTATTTCACATTATTTTGTTATTAAAAATTAATTAATTAGTGCACAATTACGCTTGACGAAGCAAGTGAAACATTTTGATTGAAATAGTTCGTGAATTTTATTTCTTCAGTCATCAAGCGTGGAGGTCATTGAAATCAGAGCACCTTAAGTCATGTGCCAACAATTTTCAAGACTGTGATGAGAGTAGAGTGCAAGGAATATTCAACCTCAAGAAGCAGTGTCTGTATGGATCAATCAATTTTGAGGCAATCAAGGGTTAGACTTGCAGTTAAGACTTAATTCGAAAAACTGCTCATTCAATCAATCATTCCACAACCTGATGCACAATATTATAAGAATATTTATTAAACCTAACAAGAGAGCCCTGAGCAAGTACATTGAGCTTAAGGAATTGTGTGATCATGGAAAGTAGTTATCAACAATTCCGAATGTGTTATTTTCTAGATAATACTTATTTTTGTGATGAAGAACTAGATAAATCATAACTTTCTTGATTGCTAGTATTCTTATGGGCATCGCCTCATTCTTCTCTTCGTGACGGTGTACAGACAGCATTCATCTTGGGGCCTTTACGAACTACACTTTTCAGTCTACACAATTTCTTACTAGCTGTCTCCAGGTTCACACATTGATTTGGTTGAGGTCCTTGTTTACTTACGTCTCCTAAAACACGGGTGTTTCTGTATATTTCCTCGTCCCTCTGACTAGGAATTGACAGTACGTCGCCAGCACAATGATATAATTATAAGTTTGTACAATTCAGATAATGCTAAAGAATATGTGGGTACCTGTAGAAGGCACTCTTCGGACTTTAGCGCATCCCATAATATGTTAAACCGATTGTGTATCTGATGCCTCCTCACATTCGACGGCAACAGTTTTCTTATGGAATATGTCACAAATATGGAGTCACTTATGAAACTGGAACCTCAAAAAGCATTCAACTTAAATCTGAAACATGTTACACTCGCGCTTTAACCCTCATCTCATCTTTGCGTAGAAAACTACGCAAGAGCTACTTTTTGTCTTATTTTCTTTTTAAAGTACCACATATTGGAAACTTCCGAAATTTTCTGATTTTATTACAATCTTTATTTTACGCATTCCCCCTTTCGTAGAATTCTAAAAAAGGTTTAAAAAAATGCCAAACACTAAAATACCACATGCGTAGAAATCCACGCACAATTGAGGATGAGATGAAGGTTAACATTTTAACTAATAATTAACTGAAGTGTGCTTCAACTTTGTATAGCTATGAAATGTGCAAGGGTTTTTAATTTATTATGATGTTTAGCTTACAAAAGGGGTTGTAGTCAGTGTTGGGACCTTACCAAATTTAAATTTTTTTTCTTTTTTTGTTACTTTGGTTGGTGAAAATCTTCAACAAGACACTATGTGACCCGTGTCCACATAGTAGTGTTAGATATTTACTGACTAAAAACACTCTTCCCTTTCTTTTTCATTTGTCACTATTTAATTTTTCCAATATAAAAAAACGTTTTTGACGATCGGATCCTGGAATGGATGCCGCTTATGGGAGTTGGTTATATGAAACGTGTTTTCCAAAAAAATGCCCGGTTTATAGAGTGTCCCGGTTAAGAAAATCCCGGATAATAGAGCTTCAACTGCAGTTAAAGCAAATCTACCACGCTTTTTTCACATCCTCCACGGTTTTCCTTCGGGATCTACCACACATTGATTATTTTAAGTCCCTACACTGGATGTAGTCGTTTGCAAACATTTGTTTTCATTTCAAACATCGTGTTTTTCTCCCTGTGGCGCTCGCCTCAGGTGGGTCTCCATCAGAAATAAATTACCTCCCTTGCCCTTGCTTTCGTCTGACAGCGTTTTTCATGTTTGCACAACACACACGAATAGCCATAATGAACTTATGCGTACCTACATAGGCAGTCATCAGTCAGAATTTCTTCCCGTTTTTGCTTTATTTTATTTTTTCCATTTTAGTATACTAGACAAATTTGCTCATAAGAATGAATTCCAATTCAAAATCAGTTGATTTGTCCATTTTTCATTTTTCATTTTTCATCGAATATGCCATCGCATTAGTTCATGTTAAACGGCGTGGAATCCGTTATAGTAAGTCTTAAGCGAGTGTATCGCTCACTCTCCCATGCGCGTTTCAAACTTTGCTCATGTATGATCAAACCTGTGATAGTTGGTCCTTAATTTTAGCTTATTTCCTTGCTCATTTATTTATTGCTTAAACCGACAAGTTACTGGAGAGGTTTGCAACATTCGTCTGACATTCAAAGCACTTTTAAACCATGTTCAAACTTGTTTGTCTCTTTTTGCCTTGTGGATCTTGTTGATCATCATTTTTCATTATCCGTTTATGATTAACAGTTCAGTTGAAAGTTCTCCATTGCAAGCGTTAAGTCATTGATGTTGTGTTTACAATTTAACCAGAATGCTTGGTAAAGCACCCACACATCACACAAACAATGAGAAGAATCTCAGTAAACAACTACAAATTCCAATCGTGCCCGTCTTTCACAGCCCCTCAAGTCCAATTAAATGTGTCATACTATGTGTGAGCCTACACATCACGCAGCCATGTATTTCAAAATCCCATTTCGATACCAGACTAAGAAATTAAACAAATTAAAAATTATAACGTGTCTTTTCGTTTTTGAAAGGCATTTGAGACAACACTCGTAAACACCGTTTATTTTTGTTTACCTTTCGGAATCCTGGTTCTCAGAGTCGCCACATGGAAACGCGGAGTTTGGCTTGTTTTGCTATTTCCTCGTCATTGTGTACTTTTGTTTACTCAAGGCGTTACGTATTTTCATTTCTTGTGTAATCGCACGGATTTCGAAATGAGTAATTTTCATATTTTGAGATAAGTGCTTAAGGTGTCAGTGATGAGAAGCATTTGTTTAGATGAATTCTGTTCGTGGGAGCAGAATAAAAATACTACACACGTCTGTTTCTACTATGCTCGCCATTATATTGGACTGACTCATGGTCTTTTTTTAAAGCACCAGACTAAACATAGCTGATTTTCACGGCGATCTGTTTATTCTTCTCAGCGTGAATAAAAATGTGCCTGTTTCACCTGTTCGCACGTTCACCCATTACGAAATGGTTGGTGTATGTTTTGATGTCCGTTGGGGGTGGATCTTCAAGAGAACCTAGATTTCCAGAGAGAAATGTATCTAGATCAAGAAAAGCTATTTGTTTTTTCCTATTCGTTAACCAACAATTTATATTCCTCCACTAGATCAGGTCAGAATCGGAAGATATTGATTTCTGTGTCGAAACGATGAACACGGTAAATAATCACATAAAGCCGGCTATATACGGTCAATACTATTATAAAATTAAATATTTGGTATTGCACATTATTATTGAGAGTGTGTGCCTTATATTTCGAAACTGCGATCAAAATAGTTTTGATACTCTTTGTTCAATATTGATAAAAAAATATCGTTTGTGATGAGTTTCATCAATTGAGCAGGAACAGACGAGAAAAAAAAGGAATTTTCATCTTATCCACTTACTTAAGATGGCACTAGAGATGGGCCTGGGTTCCAACCTACAAGCGTCTTCAGTCAACTCCATCTTTAGATAGCTGCCTCCAGTTTCAGGCGCATAGTTGGTTGAGGTCCCTTTTCACTCGCGTAGGCCACCTGAGTTACGGTCTTCATCAACTGCGCCGTTTGTCGGGAATGGATTTGAAGTTTTCCAGGCGGGAGCATTGGTTTCCATCCACTAGCCATTTCAATCGTTGGACGCTTGAGCCTTCTGGCTGAGTCGATGTCGCTGAACAGCTCGTACAGTTCGTTATTGTATCTTCTCCTACAGTCATCATCTATGCAGATGATCTGGAAACAGCCAAGATCAACCTCGACCGCTTTTAACAAAGTCCCCGGCTCTGCGCCATAAAGCAGGGTTACTTTAGCTGTTTCAGAAAGGGCTTTGTTCATCAATTGTTGTCTTAGTCCAAAGAAGCATGCAATTGACAAGAGCTCTGATGTCGTCACAATATTTCCAACGTAGACAAAGTCTTTGACTACCTCAAGGCTTTATCTGTCTACTGTGGCACTCTGCCGGAAAAGTCAATGCTGGGTGTCCTTTCTCGTTGCCAGCATATCTTGGTCTTGCTTTCATTTACCGTTAAACCCATGCAGCCTCCGTCACAAGACTCACGATGTGATTATTTACCGCAATACTCACGAAAGTGCAGTTCACATCAGGCTGCTTTCTTCCGATTGTGTCAATCTCGACGGCATATGCGAGTAGTTGGGCGGATCTCTGAAAGATTGTAGACCAGAGGTGTTGAATCGAATAAATTAATATACATTATTATTGCTTCATGTGGATATTCAAAAAACATTTAAGCTACTTTTTTGTGAGAAAAAAAAAACACGTTTTTGGGTGAAAAACTCAATGGTGTTCTTCCTTTTAATACATAAAAACCTATCCACACTCAAATGTTTTCACTAAGAGGAGTTTCAAATCAACTCTTCAGATCGAAATAAAGTCACCAGTCATAGGATTTCGAGCAATTCGATATTCTGCAAATTGGTTATCCATCGGTGGGAAAACCTTTAATTCTGTGAAAACTTTTATTTGTCTAACACAATAACTCGTAGATTATTGTCGTCTATAGTTGACAATGTCACCTTACCTGTTGAGGCGATACAAATTGCTAGTTGAATTGGGTTGGTAACCAGAAACTCTCTAGGCATGATAAGGAAAATTGTTGTTAGTGGACCGCCAATTATGTTTACTATTTTAGCATCCTTAAATATATATTACAAAAAAGCCCAAGTTTATGGAACTATGCCCCTTATTTGTTTTTGTATTTCTTAAGTTTTGATTGTATTTCAATGTTCATCATCATCATCTCACCCCCATGGGCCATGATTCACTCGGGCTCGCGAGGCAAAGTACGCACGACAGATCTCCAGGTCGACTCGATCCTCCGATATCGACTCTTACTCATCATGAGTTATGCCCAAACGGAACTAGGCAAGTTTTTGGACTTGGTCCTAGTCTGCCAAGCGGTGGAAATCGTAATGATGGGTACATTCGTATTTCAATTTAGTTCTTTCTCTATGAGTTACAAAACAGTGGCTCCCAACCATTAGACTAAGACTAGTACACAACTTATTTGAATGAATCATTTTCCTAATACCTCGTTTCTCTTTCTATTTTCAGTGATGAAGTTCGAAATGGTGCCAGATTGGAACCACGTGTCATTGCCAAGGCTCCTGAAGGACAAGGATGCCCACGTTGTGGCGGATTCGTATATGCAGCAGAACAAATGTTGGCACGAGGACGGGTAAGAAATTTGAACATAATTTATTTAAAGTGTGCTGCTTTGACAAATTTTGGGCCCCCGCACCGTGGCGTAGTGGGTTGGTGCGTCGACTCCTACGCCAGATTGAATCCGCGAGGTTTGCCAGCTTTCGTAATTCACTCATTCACTCGTAATAAACTTGTGTAGGCCCCATGAGTGGAGTGGTTGCTGTCCACCTCTTTGATAAATGGAACTAACCTTTTTTTAATATTAGGATGTCTTATACCATGTTCCTAACGAAACGAAATCCCGTGATTTGGATGCATTCTTACTGAAACTTCAATAGGCCGGTCCCACAGAGTGTGATTTAAAATGTCGTTAGCTCTCAATTTAGAAGTGGCCACCAAAACATGGTGTGTTAGGCGAAAGTATGGCGATATCTACTAGATTTGGAGACATTTTATGAAATCTCGAGGTTATGCTGGGTGGAAACGTAGCATTAAGTAAATACTTTTCAGTCTCGTGTTTTATAAGACATCTTGCCTTGAAATGCGTTTTCCTCTTAGTTTATCTATATAATTTTCAAACTGGTTTGAAAATCACGGACTTGTAGGATTGCTTTTCTTGATTTTCAAGTCTTTATGTGTCCTTCCATTTTTTGTCAAACTGCTTAAAGGATTCTGAAAGGATCTCGCAATGATTTTGGTTGATTTAAAAGAAAATTCTGAAAATGTTTTAACTTAACTGCTAAATTGTTTATAAAAATAAGCGTGTTAGACTTTTGTTATTTTTTGTTGACGATGCTTGATGGATATGCCAGCGAGAACAGACAACCAATTAAGGCCCCTTAATTAGGAGGTCCTTTCTGCTTTTGTTTGATCCGCTCATAGATCTGGGCTTCAAACAGTTGATGGCTTTTTCATAAAAAGTGCTACCTTGGAACGTGCCCCGTGGTTATTATTCTAACAGTCTCGCAGATTTGACAAACACTAATATAAAGTGACCAAACGTTCCATAACAGGGAAATGCAGTAAGGTCAACGGGGAGCAAGGTTACAAACCTGGAGTATGGTCCTAGTGGTCTAATGGATCATGGTTTTTATACAATAAGCAATGAAACCCACTACTTAGCCTCTGGATATTTTTCTCGTATTGATTTCCTAGACAGTGCTATGTTAAATAAATTCTATTTGTCCAACTTGCGATCAACAAGACTTTCTGCTTCTTTAAATGAGGTCCTTTCTCCGTTAGTTCGTCCACTGAACATCCTTTTTCTGTTAGTTCGTCCACTTGGGAAAACAAGCCTCGCCTACACCAGTGGACACATGGTCATGATTTTAGGCAGTCCTAGAGATTAGTCAAGCCTTATTCATATAGAAATACTCCATCTTAATAAGGATAGCTTAAGATTGTTGTGTTTTGCCTCGAAGAGGATGAGACTTCCGAGCTCATCATGTGTGAATGTCCGGCAATAATCTGGTTAAGGAAACGTATCCTCCAAAGGGAGATACTCACTTCAGTGGCATTAAAAAATTCCACTACAAAAGATTTACCATCATTCATGAGGAAAATAGTATGTCATTTGTCTTAACTCAAACCCTTCGATACAATAGATTTACTCTGCTCACGGTCGTTGCCTACACGGCATGTGGTGTACAAGAGGAAAAAAAAAGCTCGTCCACTTAACAGTCTTCGTAGGTAATTGGTTTCCGTCTTTAAAAACAGTCCTTTTTTGCTGATTTCGAATTTTCCTTTCATTACGATTTTCAAATTCTGTATTAAGAGTTTAATACTCTTGGCACCCGAGTGCTCAGTTTCACAGTGGAAGTTTAAGCTCCACATTTTGTTTAAGCTTCAGTACAACGATATATTCGGCTCTACAGTTTCATTTAAACCTAAGGTAGGTAGGTTGATCTCTTGTTGTTCAGCTTCGGTCCTTACTGTGGTTGCAGTGTTCAGGCTCATCGAGTGCGTACTGGCTCATACCAAAGCTTCGTCTTTTAGCTTCTTCTTCGCAAGACTGTCCGCTCTTTCGTTACCTTGGATTGCAGTGTGTCTCGGTACCAAACCTAGGGTCACCGAATTCTCCAAGGATATCTCGTTGAGGGTTTGCGTGCAAAGTTCAACCAACTTTTTTGGCAGAGTCGCTTAAAGGTTTCACACATTAGCTCATAGTAGATGATTCCCTGCCGATCCCACCAAACGCACAGTTAGATCTTCTTGGCCGTCAGTCCTGGGCTTGCCACCGCTCCTCCTGGGCTATGGAAACAGTGCTTTCATGACTCGACAATTTCCATGATTTTATCAACATTTTCGACAGTTGGACTTTCGGAGCGTGATCGCATTTTTGGCATCGGAATTACTGGAACGGAATCGGCCTAACCAAAACTGCGCATAATATACGGTTACAGTATGAGAACCATGAAAATTATTCACAGTTCCAGAGTTGCGTTTTCGCCTTTATCGAAGATAAACTGCAAACGTCACATCTTTTCGTCTTCTTTGCTGGTCTTTGACGGGTGTTCAAACAAAAGTGAGACATCACAAAAGAGTCCAAGAATGTTTTTTAGCATTTCGTTTGGCCGTATCAACGCGAGATATAAATTACTTAAGCCATCTGTTGGAAACACAATGGACTTATTTTCACTAAACTAAACTTATGTCGAATTGTGGTTGAGGCTTTTCTAGTTAAATGTAATTTGCCCCGTTTCAAGCTGCATATGAATTTAAAAACTCAATTAAAGGTTAAACATATCATTCCAACAGGGTTACCATAGGAGGTGCTTCAAGTGCCTCCTGTGCAACAGGACATTGGACTCAACAATGCACTGCGATGGTCCCGATATGGAGATTTATTGCAGAGGTAGTCTTCTTCCCCAAATTGTATTGTCTTAGAAAGCCAACATATAATATCGTCTTAAATGTTTATATCCACAAAGTCTGTTGTTCTTTTCATTCCTTTTATTCTGTTGATCGTTTTTGACGTCGTCTCTGTTCGTTTGTTTGTTTTTTCTCTATTTGTGTATCTACGAAATGAGCTCATTGCCTAAATTTCAATATTTTTAAGCAGGTAATGTGATAAATGTTATATGTATATGTTTTGTGTTTTTTTTATGTTTTTTTGTAGCAATGGCATAAAGAGTGCTTCAAGTGCGGAATGTGCCACAAAGGATTGGACTCTATCAGCTGTTGCGAAGGACCGGATAAAAATATTTACTGCAGAAGTATGTTCAATTTTAATTACATAGTATCTCATGAATGTGTTTAGCATCTTTAAATAAGAAAGAGGCCTCTTTTTATAAACTACTTGCAACTCGTGTGCAAAAATTCCCAAGAGAAATTCGACAATAGAAAGAGTCAAAGGCATTACCTGCCTCTTCGTGAATTTTCATTTTAGACACATTATACATATTCCAAAAATAGAATGACAATTAATTTCAAATGACGTGTCATTTTAAGAAATTCGTGGGTGCTGTGAAATGTCTTCAGCCTATAAATTGACTAAGGAGTTTGATTAATGCGTGGCGGGAATTTTTTTAAAGCTCTACGAGCCAGCCAAAAATAACCCATCGATTGTGACGAGAGTCTGATGAAGGGGCTTAAATTATATCCACATTCCATTATAAATATGAAATAATTCTTTACACCTGCTGATAGTTTGTCGAAAATGGAACAGGTGCATCTGTCTTCTGTGACACGAAACGTGTCGGTTTGATGGGATTCCTAGTTCTATTTCAATCATTTACGAAATCAGCTGAAAAGTTTTGCATTTCTTTGCTTTGACTGCCCACCCATCAGCGGGGCGTGGGCGCGATCTTGCAGTTTTATGATTTCTTTTGAACATTTCTCATACGATATTGCGAAAGTAAACACACGCAAATAATTCCGACACAAATAGAAATGCTTCGCTGGATCTTTGTGTTCTTTGTTGAACAATTCAAGCAAATTAAGGTAAACAAGAAGTGGGAATATCTTCAAATTACTCGTTCATTAGATAGACAATTTATTTGTGGATTGAATTGAATTCGATCTTCGAGTTTGCTCGGTTTTGTCTTTTTCCAAGATAAGCTGGCTGCTTACAGTAGCTAGGGAGTCAGAAACGAGTGAAGTTTTTTTTTTTAATTTTCATCATTGATTACTCCTGGCGAAGCACATGATTCTCTTGCATCTATGTAGTCGAAACAAAAACACAAATCTCAAATTAGTTGGCCTTTTCCTATTACCTCGAGTTGTCTAGGGTTTTCAATTAAATGATGCTCATACTTCCACCATATCGACCAACATGAATTCATAACTACATTACATATTCACACAGCATGCTACAGTAAAAAGTTCGGGCCAAAAGGATATGGTTACGGTCAAGGAGGAGGCGCTCTCCAAAGCGAATGCTACGCAAATGGGTAGGTGTTTGAATTTGTTAACCAAACTTTTACATAAAACTTTTCTGCTTTCATTTCCGACTGCTTCATAAAATAACAATGCTTTTAGTCCGCATGTATGATTCTCTAACTTTAGTTTAGTAAACTATTCTTATTTACAATTTTTGGTGACAACAAATTAGGGCTAATTTGCACGAAAAAGCTCAGGGAATAAGTTTTATTCTATTTTAATTTGAGGAACTTTATTAAGTGTCTTCCTCGATTTTTTTGCTCTACAGTCTGTGGTAGACCTTGGTCTAAACAAACAGTGATAGGTTCCTTCACATCCATACATCAAGTTGGTTGAGCTCCTTCTCCACTTGGGTGCTCCACCTTAGGCGTTGTTGCATCGTCCCACGCGTTAAGAGACGAAGACTCTTTGGACCTGGTCTAAGTTATCAATGCTCTCTACATGGGCCGTCAACCTAAAGCATTCGAAACGTAGACGCCTGACTAGACTCATGTCGCTATACAGCCCATGGATCTTGTCCTCGAAACAGGACTAAAGGTGGCAGGCAGAACTTTTCTCTGGAAAATACCAAGAATCCTCTCATGCTCTTTTCATTGCTTTCTCCTTTTTGAGATAATCCATGGCTATACTCCGTACACCAGGACTAGGATGAGGCAAAGTTGGCTTCATTGATGGGTCGCTGCGTCAATAATAATCACGTCAATGTCAACATTGACAGTTGTCGTCGTATGCTAACAGTTGTACTGCCTTCTAGAAGATCGTGTCTTTAGTGTTGGCTTGTGAGTTTTGCAAGATCTTCACCAGGATGATCTTGAACAAGTTACATAAAAGCGTGTCTCGCCTTTTGTTTTCTCGCCTGTTTTGACATTGAAGGTCCCAGGGAGTTCGATGCCGATCTTGGTCTTGATGGTTATCAAAAATACACCGAATATCCATTCCAATTTTATTCAGTTTTGAGTACCTGTTGAAAATAGTCTAGGCAGTTATGCATATCAACGATATAAGTATTTATTGAATGTCATATACCGAAAGCAAAGCTGAACAAGATACAGGTAAAGTAACTAGATTCGAGTAACTAGAACGTATTGTCTTCTTTCCAAGTGAATTGTTCAACGAGCCATCTATGTTACCTGTGCCAATTTATCGTGTTTCTGTACGTGTTTCAAAGTTCTGGTAGCTGTGTCCACATGTTAGAATCTCCCGAATATATGTTTTTTTATATCTAATTTCATACAACTAAAAATATCTATCAACAGGTTGCTATGCCCAACGATTTGGCGCTCGTGGTTATGGCCATCTTGGAATGTCGTCATTGGGATTAACTTCTGATATTAAAGATCGCGAATGGCAGAGGTAGACAATCCCCTTTTATGTTTCGCATATGAATATTCATTTATGTTTGTGTGTATGTATTTGTTGTTGTTATACAACATTGCGACTCTATGTCTAGAATATGTCAATAACACTTTGGCATTCCCTGAAAGGTACATTGAACCCGATAAGGTTTATCATACTCAACCATTTCATTAGGGGGTTCTTAGGTACCTAAGTACCTAAGTATGATGTGTGTCTCAAAACATTGTGTTGCTGGAAGTAATAATCCGCTGTTAGACCTAATTTTTCTGCGGAACTCCGTATTAAATATGTGAATAGCATTTTCGATGAATTTGAAGTTTCCTCAACATCTTAAAACCATTGTGTCATCCGAAATCATACAACGTTTCCAAAAGTCTTGTGGGTGATTTTCCCATTGCCTAGCAAACTCTTATCCTTTTTCTATTTTTCTTATTTGTACCAACTAGGTTTACGATGTCCTTCAAGTGTTTGTTTTCGAAGGACATCGAATCAGATCTCGGCACTGTATTGGATTTTTTTTTCTTCCCTCTCTTCCACTTCCTTCTTGTTGCCAGTATACCAATCCCTCGCTCTGCGTCATTAACTGGGATCAGAGAAACACTACGCAGTTAGGAACGACGCAAACCGAGGTTTTGGGGAATATATTCCTCTACTGCTGTGCTGCAACTCCTTTGGTGTTTCGCCAGGGCCTCTCTGTCTGATCACAAATTCAACCAGAAATCAAGTTGTAATCATCAATCGTGCACTGATTCACTTAAGTAGTTTAAAGAGAAATGCTATCCGCTGGTAGCACTAAAAACTCGCACTTTCTCACAGACACGTTTTTATATTTTGTTTCTGTATTCACCCATTCCTCGGTCTAGTAATAAATAATTCCGAGGTCAGGTTGATCCCTGTTTTGTTAGGAAGTCCGATTTATCACTGCATTCGATGCTCACCACTGCGTCCCTTTCTTTCTCCAAGTCTGTAAACATTACACAGGAAATTTGTTTGGAATGCGTTTTATAGAAAATGCCGATTAATTATAGAAATTTAGTTTATCTCCCCTGCGATATCATTATTTGATATGTGAGTTTGTTATTTGTAATAATTGTAATATTTGTAAATAAAATTTGTAAATTTCAAAGTTTGCTTTCTAACGAACCACCCTAAGCTAACCTGCAAATCACTTGTTCCCTTCTTCCATCTTCCCACTTTCAAGATTATATTCGTGTATTAATCAATAAAATTCGAATTTTCTAGCGATATGGCACCAAAAACCGCAGCCATTGACGTGAGCAAAATTCAGGCGAAACCTGGTGAAGGCTGTCCACGTTGCGGAGGTGTAGTATTCGCTGCCGAACAGGTCCTATCCAAGGGACGTGAATGGCATAGGAAATGCTTCAAGTGCAGGGATTGTACGAAGACATTGGATTCAATCATTGCTTGCGATGGTCCCGATAAGGAAGTCTATTGCAAGACATGCTACGGCAAGAAATGGGGTCCACATGGATATGGATTTGCTTGCGGATCTGGTTTCTTACAGACCGATGGTTTAACGTGAGTATTTATTTTTTTATTCAACTATATGCACTCCGCTTAAACGAAACTTTCGGTTAAATGCAACAAGAAATTTATCACGGTGCAACAAATTTGCAGATATCCGAACATCGTTTATATGAAATCTCCGCTTAATTGCAACACATTTTCTGCATTTTTTGTGTTGCAAATAAGCGGAGTCGACTGTATTACGGTTGAAAATTGCTGGAATTCGATGTGAACTATTTTGAGAATGCCAGTTTTCGTCTGGTACACTGTCTTCCAAAAGACTGGGATGTCTCCCTCAAATTCAGATGATCAATAAGCGAAGAAACTGGGATACATGGGGACATTCCATCCCCATTCACCCCTCTGTCCGTTTTCAAGCCTCATTAGACTTGTTCTTCTAAAATTTGAACGAAGTCCTGTCAATGACAGCTTCGTAGGTGGAAGATCATACGGTTTGACCAAGTCTGCGAACATTTCCGACTTCCTCTGTCCACCGCTGCTAATGTAGCAGTGACATAGGCGGAGAAGTTAACAGTCCAAAACATTCTTACGAAATTTCTCAATAGGAGCTTGTGTTTTATGTTATTTTTAGTTTCCTTCTACAAGTCCTTTTTTTCTTCTTTTCTTCCAGCGAGGAACAAATTTCATCACAAAGGCCCTTCTACAATGCCGATACGACCTCGATCAAGGCACCCGAAGGCGAGGGTTGCCCACGTTGCGGTGGTATGGTATTCGCCGCCGAACAACAGCTCTCCAAGGGCAAGATGTGGCATCAGAAGTGCTTCAACTGCTCGGAGTGCCATAGGCCATTGGACTCGATGCTAGCTTGCGATGGACCCGATCGTGAGATCCATTGCAGGGCATGCTACGGCAAGCTGTTCGGACCAAAGGGCTTTGGCTATGGCCACGCACCAACCTTGGTGTCCACCAGTGGAGAATCAACCATTTGCTTGTGAGTACTGCAATCACAGACCGACATCCGTCCCGTCGAATAACGCCGAATCTTTGTTTTTCAGCCCCGAGGGAGGTCTTTTGCACGGCACCAAGTCATCCGGAGGCTGCCCTCGTTGTGGTTTCGAAGTCTATGCAGCTGAACGCATGATCAGCAAGAGCAGAATATGGCACAAGCGTTGCTTCCACTGTGCCGATTGTCGCAAATCGCTGGACTCCACCAATCTGAATGACGGCCCCGACGGAGATATCTACTGCAGAAGTTGCTACGGCAGGAATTTCGGTCCAAAGGGCGTTGGCTTTGGACTGGGAGCTGGAACCCTAACAATGGCTTAATATTTTTTTTTTTGTTTTTTTTTGTTCATCTTCCTTATTTTTTTGTTAGATTATTTAATTTTGTATAGAGATAGCTTTTACTACAAGAGTATATGTAACATAAAATACTATATACATGAAAATGCGATCGAAGAATTACCGTGATGATGACAGATGATAGTTCATCAAGATATATACATATGTACATACATGCTTTATGTACAATGACTGTTGTGAAGAAACATTTCAAGCGTACCGAAAGACAGGACACAGGCAGCATGACAATTTAGGGAATTACGTAGGTGTAAACTGCCGCTGATGTTAGCAGTGAGGCAGTAGGATTAAGTAATCAATTATTCGAATTCTTATTTATTTTTTGTATCTATCGAGTGAAAAGCTCCGCTCTAGCAACGCTCAGCACCGAAAAAAGAATGTAATAAGCCACTGAAATCGAATCGAACTACATTTTTTTTGGGGTTTCTTGCTCAAAACGAACTTTTTTTAAATTCAAAAAAAAAAGGAAAACGATCAACTTTTTATTTCTTTAAATTATTATTTACGATTTTGTTGTTTCTTTTTTGTATTGACTTACGAAGGAGTAACGTTAGCTTGTAAGTTATTTATTTAAACGAAAACGTGTATGCTGTTCCAATGCATTTGATTTAGAAAACCAAAAACATCGCGATTATATCTGCAAAGTACAAGTTGAGGTGCGCTGAAAATAAAAAAAAATGTCCAAAGAGCTGATGGTACCAGACATCAGACTTACCTTAGATCATAGATATTATGTTTACGATTAAAAAGAGTAATTAACAAAACAACAACGAAATCAGTCTTTGGTATTTTACTGCGTTCACAAGGAGCGGTGAGGCGAAGATTTGTGGTACTGATCGTGGTTTATGATCGGCAGGTACAACTTTGAGGTTGTTATGGAGTTTGTCTACATCGGGGCTAACGTGAAAAATATCCAGTTGGAGATATGACGTAGATCACCTTTGGAAACCGCTGCTAGTTCGGTTTGACTCCTTAATTGAAGGACCAAAATGATTACCATCATCGTCATCACCTTTAGTGACGCATGATCCACTCAAGGTGTACAGAGGGCAACGCACGCACGAGACATCTCCAGGCCAATCTATGCTCCGTCAACGACTCCAACTCATCTGGATTAAGGGACCAGAGGAGGTTCTGCACTTACTTTAACCTATAAGGATTATCCAATCCAAAAACTGGAACACAAGCCTTAATGGTCATGCGAGTATTCTAGATGGACTACAAATAGAACAAGTCGTAAATGACTACTCCCTCCCTTCTCTTTATTTCGAAATACCCTTCCGGTGTTATCTCCCAACAACGGAGGAGTGGAGCTCCAATGAAACCCATAACAATTCAAAATCCATCCACGTCTACACGGATGGGTGGAAGATGGAAAAAATAACAGGCGCAGGTATTTTCTCCGAATTTTTCAACATGCTCTGAATCCAGACTACGGCACAAGGAAGCGGCGAAAATGATATGATTGTTGGAAATACTTACTTACTAACTTATCAGGCTGACGATCCATGCAGGATCCGAGCCTTAGCAATAGCTGCTTTGCATCGCTGACGGTCCTGGGCACGCTGCTTCCAGTCATCAAGACCAAGTTGTATTGCATCCGCGATTACTTGGTCTTTAAACCGGATATTCGGTCTTCGTCTCCTTCTCGAACCAGGAGGCTCGGATTCGAAGATCCTCTTAGCCGGAGAATTGTTGTTCATGCGCTCGATGTGGCCGTGCCAGTGTAATCGACGGATCTTTGCCTTCCGGACTACATTCCTGGTACAGCCCGTAGAGTTCGCGGTTGTGTCTTCTCCATTCGTCTTCATCGCAGACGGGACCATATATCCGACGTCGAATTTTTCTTTCGAAGGCACCAAGAATCAGCTACGCAGTCTTACTTATCGTCCAGCTTTCGGCTCCATATAGCAGGACTGGCAAAATAGAGTCTTGCAGAGCATGACCTTAGTTCTTCGAGTTAGGAGTTTTGACACCAGTAACGAAGTAACTCCGGTTGCCAAAGGCGGTTCTACGTCGGATCTCCACTGTGATGTCGTTTGTGGAGTTTAGGTTTGCCCCGAGGTGGACAAACTCCTTTACTACCTCGAAATTGTAGCTGTCGATTGTGATATTTTGTATTAAGTGGTGTGTGATGGAACATTTTTGGTTGACAGCATATACTTTGATTTGTCGATTTGCCGGGCCGGAAGCCGCACCGACACGTGCCTATTAGTGCGGGCAGAGCGGTTTTAGATGTTCACACAGTACGCTGGGTAGGACCTTGTAGGCGACGTTGAGCAGGGATACACCTCTATAGTTGTTGCAAGAGGTAGGATCGCCTTTTTTGTGGATGGGGCATATGGAGCTGATATTCCAGTCGTCGGGCTTGCTCTCATTCTCCCAAATTCTACAGATGATCTGGTGCATGTTCCCTACCAGAACATCGCCCCCGGCCTTGAAGAGATCTGATGGTAAGGCATCGAAGCCTGGGGCTGTGCTGTTCTTCACCCTTTTAATGGCTGTGCCGACTTCTTCAAAGCTAGGTAGGAGGACTACTTCATCGACTGGAGTTGGGATTTCTTGATTCCCTATCACTCTCTCTTGGTCAGGCCCGTTAATCGGCTTTGGAAGTGCTGCTTAAACACATCCACTACTCTCACGGTTTCGAAGAGCCTGGGTGCCTTTCCTAAGGCCAGCGGCAAGGCTTTGGGCTTTTTTGTAGAAGGCCCGTATTTTATGCTTGTCCCAAGACTCTTCGATATCCTTGAGCTGGGACGTTGCGAGAGACGTTTTCTTCAGGCGTAGAAGGTTTTTCTCCTTCCTTCTTCTAGCCCGGTACTCCTCCTGCGCTGCTCTAGTTTTTCGTTGCTGCGCCTTTTGGTATGCCTCGTCAGTTGCATGTTTTTTCTGCTCACACTCGCCATCATACCACGAGTTTCTCGTTGAAGGTGGTTGGTAGCCTAAGGTAGTTTCGGCTACCTCTTTGATGTTCGAGCGGCAATGCCGGAGAGTCTCTCACTTAGTTGCTCTTCGTAGGCTCTGGCAATCTAGGGTGTGCTCAGGCGTCCAATGTCAAAACTCCTCTTTATTGGCTATTGCAGCTTTCAGACATTGGACAGTCGAGCTTTGAATCTTGCTGCTACGAGGTCAGAGTCGACGTTTGCCTCCCTGAATGTTCGCATAACCAGGATATTTGACGTCAATGAGCTCTTTGGTTTTCGATTCGACCGTCCGGAGATCGCCAGGTTGCTGTGTGGATTCTTTTGCGAGGGAACCTCGTGCTGCTTATGACCATATTACGTGCTGCCGCAAAGTCTGTAAATCGGAAGCTGTTATCAGTCGTGTCGTGGAGGCTGTGCTTTCCGATCACTCCACCAAAGATATTTTCCGGTGTGCACAGACCGATTATGTTATGAGTTCATGAGGCCCTGAAGTGTAGAGTGTTCTTACACTCCAGGAGCACACTCGCAGAACGTTGTCCAATTTCTCGCGCCGTGTCGTCGTTGCAGATCCGTCCGTGTATCCGCGTCTCTCTCATATCGGTTATTTGTTTTTTATGTGGGCGCATTGTTCGCTCTCCGCACAACCATAGGGGGATCGCTGCATACCTTGATTCACCTCACAACGGGTGCTATGAAGGCTATCCAGGGGGCGGCGCGGGGAGGCTTTATGTCAACTTGATCTGTGCCCCGACAATGTAAATACCAATAGGTATACCAAGTAAACAAATGGTTTTGTGTGGATGTCTGGAATAAACCATGCTTGTATTGGCAGTGCAAAGAAGTAATGAGTTGTGCCATCGTGCATTTGAGCAACAACCAGGTCGTCGGATGAAAAACCATCGCAGGGTGGAGAGGCATCGATGAGTGGAGGTATCGCAGAAATCGGGTCATTTTCGTTGTATGAAGTGGAATGTCTTTGTCTTCAATTTGTCTATGGCCAGGTGTATGGTCTCGTCTGCGAGGAAGAGAATTGAAGTGAAGGCACAACCGCGAAATCTACGAGCTGTACTTAGATGTGGATGTAGCCCGGAAATCTGTCGACTGCACTGGCTTAGTCACATCGAGCGCAACAATGTTCCAGCAAAGAAGGTCTCCGAATCAAAGCATCCTCGTTCGAATGGGGAGAGTGAGTAAGACGTAAGACTATAAGTAAGAACAGGACATGGTCGCGTTGAACATTTAAACATTTAAACATTTCAATAATAATGATCTTGCTTCCGTAACCGCTCGCTTTAGTTTGTTAGACGGACAAGTCATCGATCATCTGATAAAATAACGTTGACGTAACCATGATCAGGTGCTTCGCTTGAAATAGTTTTATGGCATTTAAGTTTGATCATGATTTCGGGCATTCAACGTATCGATTGTATACCACACATCCACAAATCCATTCGTTCAGTTTTGCATACTTAACGAAATGAATATTACTTGAATATTCATATATATTATATGAATATTCTATGTGCGTAAATTTCCGATGATTCCAATTTAACACTTGAGCAATGAGCACATCGTGAAAACTAGTACAAATAGTTCTCATTCAAATCGCATAAAAAATAAGGAAGTTCTGGACTACAACCTTATTTGGATCTACTCTTTTATGGGCAACCTGCGCTCTCATAATATAACAGATATTTTCATTCATCGTCAAGCAGTATTTTTATTAGCAAATTCTTAACTCGGTGCCCGAAAATTGAAAAAACCCATGCCCTGGTCTATTAATAACCCCTCTTCTGATAGGTTCTCATGTGTACTTAAGTTCCCCAAATCGATAACATTCATACACGAATGTTATCGTTATGGCTTATTTGAGAAGAAAATACAAAAGGGTGTTGATCCTTGCTTATATATAGCAAAGACAATATGAACATAAAAAGAATTGTACTCTTCACCAGCGCACTCTATCTCTTCAGATAGAAATCATCTACAACTAGACCCAAACTAAACGAAAGCTGAGTAAGAAATTCTTGGTTGTGGTCTAGATTTGAATTTCCCAAATGAAAAAATCCTTATGAAAGGGAATTTCCCTACGGATGTACTTTGGGGAAGGCAGCCAACTCTGGTAAGGTGGTCAAAACAAAATTAATAAATCGTGTTTTTCCTTAGATTTCATTTAATCATACACCTCTTAAGAGGAAAACGAAAGAGGAGTGGAAACAATTTTTACGTAAACAATTTAAGAACATAGCAAATTCTTCATTCGAGTTCAAAACATAGCAACTAGTATCAAACAATTAATTCGTCTGAACACATCCATTTGATGTCAGTGGTGCCAATCTTTGTAGCGGAAATGGCTTTTGACGTTTGTCAATGTCAGAAAAGATTCCTTCCTTTTACTGAAATTGACCTGGTACGGTTGGGTTTTCTTTTTACCGGCCAAAATCCACTAATATCTCAATAATCTTTATAGATTTTTAATAATCACCAAAATCCAGGGATTTCATCATGCCTCCAAAGTTCGATCCAACTGAAGTTAAATTAGGTAGACAATCGCAAACAAATAATTTAACACTTTTTTCTGATGTGCTTGTGTTTCGTTTCAGTTTACTTGAGATGCGTTGGTGGTGAAGTGGGAGCTACCTCCTCCCTTGCTCCAAAAATCGGTCCACTCGGTTTGGTAAGCACTAAAATGAAACTAAATTTTCGTGTTCAGTGATTCAATATTGTTGTTTTTCGCTATAGTCCCCAAAGAAAGTGGGTGATGACATCGCAAAGGCCACATCTGACTGGAAAGGTCTGAAAATCACTGTCTGCCTTACAATCCAGAACCGTCAAGCAGCTATTAGTGTTGTGCCATCGGCTGCATCTCTGATCATTAAGGCTCTTAAGGAACCACCAAGGGACCGAAAGAAGCAAAAGAACAGTAAGTTGAATATAAGGATTATCTTTTTGGGCGCGACAAAATGAAGTTTGTGTTTATTTTCAGTTAAACACAATGGAAACATCGGTTTTGATGAAATCATGACGATAGCTAATGCTATGCGCCCCCGTTCCATGGCCAGGGATATGCGAGGAGTCTGCAAAGAAATCCTCGGAACTGCACAGAGTGTAGGATGCACAGTTGACGGCAGGCCACCACACGACATTATCGATGACATCAATTCCGGAGCAGTTGAGGTTCCACTTGATTAGATTCGAGGAGTGTTTTTTAATTTGAATAAAAAGTGATTTGGTGGATGTATTAATTTTTAATACGCGTAAAATGATGTGTTATTTTCTGCAGAATAATCATTGTGTGTAACTGACAAGAAGCAAGTGTTTGTTAAACTCGTGAATTTGTTTATGGGCTGGAAGTAACATGACCGCGCATCTATCAAGTTGTGTTTACAAAGTGAACGCACATGTTGGCTGCTGTTAGCTCTTGGTATTTATTGAATTGTTTCATAAGTTCTGCGTCTGGGCTTGCATGTCGTGCAGCTTTCTTGCCCAATTTTGAAAAATCATTAACTATTGACTATTGGCCAAAGCATTTGATCCGACAACAATCGTTCTTCGTTCTTGGCAATCTGTAGAAGTAACATCCTAAGATTGGTAATACAATTTAAAGTATTTATAATTGATATGATGTTTCATCTGAATATTTTTGGGGACTGAGCTCTATTGTGGCCGCTTAAGGGAATGTGCAGATCAAGAACTACGATTTGGCATTGTAAATCTCGATATAAAAAATTATATTGTTGGCCGTCTATATAAGGCTGAGTGCAAAACGTCTTTAAGGAAGGACGCACACCATCGACGGCCACAATTTCACCATTGGCAGATATACTTTGGTGGTAGTTAAGGATTTCGCCTACATTTACGCTTACCAGTCAATCGTTGTTTTTTTGGGCTCAAGAATCCCTTAAGAATCGTTGTTTTTTTGGGCTCAAGAATCAATTGATTTGTAGAGCCCTCTCAATGGACCAAGCTGACCTGATGTAACACCTTGAGGATATCTATCCTGCTATATGGCGTGGAAGTATCAATCTCAAAAGCAGATGAAGGTATCTTCGAGAGAAACATCTGCGTGCGATTTTTGGCCCTCATTGGGCTGGTAGTAAGCAACTTCCGGACTATACAGCGACATGAGTCTAGTCAGGCGTCTGTGGATTCAAAGCCTAAGATGGCTTGGCCATATAGGGCGCATGAAACATAGTGCTCCAGCCCAAAGAATCTTCGACTCCTCACCAGTACCAACCAACTTGGCATGTGAATTTAAAGGCTGACTAAAGATCGTGCCGGCTGGAGAGGATTATTGTCTGAGGCTCAAGTTCAGCAGGGACTGTAGCGCATGAAGAAGTAGAATACTTAAAGCGAACATTTTCTTATTTTTTATTTACGGAAACATTTTATTTTTTCGTTCTGTAAAACTTTTCAATTTTGTCAGTACTCAGTTTAGCGTGGCAAGTATAACTATTCAAGTTTACTTGACTGGACTGAGAAAAGGGCCCGTTACGTTAATTTTACTCAACAGGTTTATTGATGAATCTAAAGAGCAATGCGAGTGGAGAAAGTTGAGCAATTGGTCTAGGCACACGAAAACACAAACAGAAGGACATCTCAAAAACAGCGCATTTTAATAAATTCGTTAAAATGAATTCGAAGTTATAAAAAAACATTTCCAGAATGTGGATCTAAGATTTGTATAATCGTTAGTAGTATATCAGATATCCTGGTGGATCCTCTAGTCAACTTACTCTTCCCCTAAGGAATAACATGAGCAAATCAGGTCCGACACAAAGTCTTCGAACCCGAACCTGTGTGACAGAGCAACAGAAGTTCGCGTCTATGGTGGCGTGCAAAACTGGAGTTGCGCTATTTGGAGGGGCTTAATGATTCTGGGCCAATAAGTCTTCCAAATTGTAGCGTTATCAAGAAAAAGTGAAGAAGGTTCATCAGGTTTAGTATACATTTTCATATTTTATTCTCCAAAGGCTCAACCAGGTACGTAGGTACATAGGTTCAATTAGTTTGTACCTAGCTTACCACCATGACAAGATCGGTACGTAATCGGAGTAGAAAAGGTCTGGAGATAACACTGGACACAATCAGTCATCGATCTTTAAATTTTATAAAATCTACAAAATTAGGATTGCACTGCAGTAGACTCTCGACATAGTGAACTAATAAAAACCGGGCCTGTTTACTGTAACTGGCCTAGCAAAAATAATACATTGCATGAGTGCACAGTGATTGTGCTCTTGAATGAAGAAATAATGACTCATTTTGACAAAACCCCGCTGGACGATATTGTTGCTCATTCCGGCTGCACGACGGCCTTGTTGGAGTTGGTAGCATATCTCCTCCTGCTCTGATGGGAAGAGACCTCGCGACGATTAGGGATAATTTTACCTTACTTTTTTTTGCAAATTATCCTTGCTTCCACAATTAACAAAGAGACCTCATTGTTTGTGTAACTTCTGCATGTCTTTGAACAATTTTGACTTGTCTATTCTATACATTTACTTCCTAGTTGGCCCAAGTGGCGACTCCAGCTTTTCAGCTCAAGTGGCTCAAGTGGCGACTCCAGCTTTTCATTTCAGTAACTGGAGTCAAAATTGTAAAGAGAATTTGCTTGACAGAGACAACTTCGGACTGAAAAGAGTCTAAATAAATTAAATTTCCTGCCTTTAACAATAACTCTTCCCATAATTTCATTCATTCTTGTTGAACATGTCTACATTTCCTGTTTTAACCTTCCTTCTCGATATCGCATTCTTTTGACAGCATCCTGTTTTGTATATACAACGTGCTATTTCCGTCCCTCTCCTCTTTTCTTATCTTTCAACGAAGGTCACTGAGATTTCGTTCGATTGATTGTAAATAATATCTTAAGCAATCCCAATGAAATACTCATAGCTTTTCACAAAATGCATTTACCAATTTTCTATTAAAATGTCTTGCAGTATATACACAAGGTTTTGTAAACCGAATAAATAGTTTGTATCATAAGTTGCGTTTTCAACGTCAAAAACGTGTGCAAAATCAATCATCTTCACTTTGACCCATGGAATGCTGGTTGTATTGATATTATTCTGAAACAGAACAGATGTGAGGGGATTGCTTTTGATAATCAGCAAATTAACTTACCGTCTTTCTTTTTTCATAGAGCGTCGGATTACTGGTTTCATCTGAAATGAGAAGTGATCGAACATGAATTTGATGTAATGTAAAGACTTATCTTAGCGAAGGTAGAATGAAGAATGCACATCTAGGTGAAACAAGCACTCACTGTTCTCATTTTCATTGCATTTATCCAACAACGATTTGTAGTCATACGCAATCAAAATCGAACTGGAATAAAAGTTCACTGACTTCTGTGATGAGAACCAGTTGAGTAGGTGGTACAGTTGATTAAGTATTGCCTTTATTAAGGGCTTGTAACATTTCTTGTTTTGAGCGCTAAGGAACATTACTAAAGTATCACAGAATGTTTCTGGAGTTAAGTTTTTGCCATATTCCTTTCCGAATTTCAAAGGTGCTCCCGTTTGGTCATATTTTTGAAATCCCGGAATGCACAGACCAATGTTGTTCTTGCAAGGTGCATATTTCTGTTTCTCCACCGTTATTTTATCAGTGGTGGCCAATGGATCCCATGTTCGTTGTCCTACTTTGATATCCATGACGCAGGGCATACACATTGAGCGCGTTAAGTTCTCCAATTTGATGAACAAATGCTAAAGATAAACGTAAACAAACATATTAGTCATACGTCGTGATAACCAGACAACAAGTGTAAATACGCACTTTTTTTCCAAAGATCTGTAATTGACTGTGACCTTCATATTTGGGTATGAATTCTTTCAGTTGACTAGTTGATTCATCTTGTGCTTTAATTCGCTTATAAAAGGATATTTCACGTTCGGCATATAAAGGCTTAGCTAAGGGTTTGAACACAAATCCACCCGATTTATCCCTGAGCATACCAAACGTAGTGAAGTTGCCATCAAATGTATGCCCAGCAACTTGTGTTTCCAAAGGGCACAGATCTGGCGGCAAGTTCATTGACATCCCGAACAGGTATATTCCTTCCGACTATGAAATCATATTTTACGCTGCAATACAAAATCGAATCAACACAGCAAGAGGACTAACACTTTGACAGTTTAATGAAACGAGCTCGACTTCACTGCGAGAAATCAGTTATATAGATTAGCGAATATTTTCCAGTGGAAATGCCCACGCAAAAAAACCCAATTTGTCACCAACGCACTCATACTACTGAATTTTATTAATTTCCGATTGTAATAATTTATATGTACTTACTAGTTGGAGCCAGTCGCAGTGTGCTATTTTCTACTATTTCTTACTACTAGTAACTTAAAGTGCCATTCATATGAACTCCCTACGAACTGCGAACTTCGCAAACTCTAGTAGTTCATTTATTTTCTCATTCGCATAGAGCAATGGGTACAATTTGAGAAAACTGACACTGCATCGCGAATTTCGGGGTCGTGAATTTGTGGATCAAATATTTGTGTATCACGAACTCAACTTGACAGTTTGCTACAAAAGTACGCGAACTGACCGAATAATGCGCTCATATGTGCCATTGGTGACAATCTGGTTGTGTGTAGATGTTCGTCATAATTGTTGTGTAAATAGTGCTGTACAGCGTGCACATGAGCATACTGCCAACTTCGCAACACTGACACTTCATTCTCATAGAATTCGCAGAAAATTGCGGGTAGAATGTGTAGAGATGCATGCATTTAATTATTTGTGTGCCACTTGTGTTGCTGATATGTCTCATGCCGTTGCAGAAATGGTCGATTCATCGATACTCGTCCACGAATTTCGTGTGCTGTGCGAATTCGCAAGTTGATAGTTGGACAGGTATCGTATCTTAAGAGAAGCACTGTTACTGTTTCTTTGTACATCGTCTTGGAAACTTAGGTAAGTACATTAGGCCCGCGCATTAGTTGCACTCACGAACTTTGCGGATTTCGGCACTTTCTGGGCACCCTCTCAGTCGATTACTTCGACAAACATACCACTCTGGATTGATTGAATTATTCTTTGATCTCAACCGCTGGACTATGTGTAGTTGTTTATTGCAGAGGTTTATAGATGTAAATATGGACGAATAAGGGGGTACTGTCTTAAAAATTAACAGAGCTATAATATTTGCTGCAAATATACCCAGACATAAGCTATCATCCGCCTTGGACACTCTTATCCATCGCGGGTGGATGTGGAGGGTTTTTAACTGGGCAATCTACACAGACGGCTCTAAAATGGGCGGGAGTCAGTGCAAGTGCGTTCTCAGAATTCCTGAATATTTCGAAAGCATACAGACAGACTACAATTTCAGTGTGTGCCAAGCGGAACTATTTGCAATTCGCTAATGCGCCGCCATATGCGTTGATAGTCAGGCAGAATTCAAAAATTATTACCTTCTTCACTTCAAATCTAGTACAGAAATGCTAAGCTGGTGTTTAGAAGGTCAACAATTTGGGAAGGCTAATGAACTGGCTGGGTCGGGATCTGCCCCTTACTGCTCGCTTGGAGAGAAAGGGTACAACACACTTCAAGGAGTCAAGTCTAACATCTCTACATACGCATTTCCTTGAAATAGCTAACCCCAGATGGGACAGGCTGACAAACTGTGCTACATCAAAACAAAAGGTATCTTTCGACGAACTTGTTATACATCTCATTAATAAGTTGAAGGCTGTGCCATTAGAAAAGAACAGTGTTAATTAGGTTCTCATTGATCCACCACTTCTTCTATTTTCGTCCAACAATCCTCTCCAGCTGGTTGTCGCATGCTGGCGCCAAGAGCTTAAGGTTTTAAGTACGATGCACTCGACTACTCTATGCTGGGTCCCAGGTCATAGAGACATAGCCGACGATGAGGTACCAGATGAACTCTAGGCAATCCTCTGGATTAATCCACCTCTCAACCAAATCATAGTTAGCAAACGTAAGGTGGAAGTCTCTAACCTAAAAAAAATGCAATAAATTGCAACAAATGTAAATAAATGAACAGTTCAATTTTTTCAATGTATTCCATGTTTCCATGCATGGCTTTATTAGTAAGAACAAACATTCCACGTTTCCACACAAAAAAAAGCCAAATCCTTATGTTCAATTTCTAACAAAAAGTCGGTTAACATGGCTCCGCTGACCGAAACGCTGTTCTCAGATTCATTTCCGATGAGAAATTGTCCAATGATGCACAGCAGCCACACTTTTATCTGTACGATGACTGGATCCATGAGTGTTCACTATCATACCAGTCTTACGAACTTTTTGCACAAACTTGCGTACAGGAATCGAGGTGGGTACTTCATTTTGGCCAAAACTTATTTTCAAAAGACTGACTGATCTTGTCTAATAAATTCCAAGATGATAACTCTTAAACCAGCTTGGTGTACGGAACTCAAGACAAATTGTTATATCTTGATGAATTATCTTGATTTTTAAGACTGCATATAAATATTGTTCAATTTCCACGCTCTATACGAACTCCAGCATATTTAGGTTATGCTGGCACACTTTACTGAAGTGATAACTGGCCAAGGTCGCACATGAAATAACAAAACTGGTAGTAGACAGATGTATGCGGAATCTATCTGTGGGCCAGATTAATACATTTTCTTACGCCATTCTAGTTTTCACTCAGGAACAATTATGACAAGCATCCACTCTGATTATCGTTCCTATTTTGACAACCAACTCAACTCGAGATGAGTTAGTTAATCACGTGATTGAGATCTGGGTTCATGCATGACTCTTGCCGTTTGTGATTGTACAACACACGCGCAGTTTCTTCGTTCACGCATATCCTCGGATTGTTTACTGCTGAATTTATTTAAATCCAAACTTTATTTTTGAGTCGGAGTAATCTGTTCTCTGGTTTTCTTTCTTTTTTTCATATCCGTACAGAATAGATTAAAGTCTTACACAATAATAAAAATGAGTTTTCTTTTATTAAGTGTTCATTTGTGACCTTGGTTATATCTTACAATTAAGTGGATTGTATGAATTGAGTAGACGGTTGCACGCTTGTGGTGGCAACTGACGCTAGTCGGAGGGAACGTTGTTTATCTTTTAACACGTGTACCAATGGGTTGCACTATAATCTTGTCTATTTAACTAGCTAAGAAGAGGAGAAGAAACATGATACGAGGAATCTTTACAAGATACTCATTGATACTTAAATATAAACATATTCCGTGTCGAACGCACGTTCCGATTTCTGTGACGAGACATTCAATAAGGGCTAGGAGGAGAATTATTTAGATTGATTCTTTATTGTAGCTAAAAAAAGGAGGAGAATTATGAAACGGTGGGGAGGATAACACACTATTACACGACTCCAAGACTACATACATATGTGTCACGAAGATGAACCGCAAAATTGGCAGGCATTTTCTTAGTAAATGCTGAATATGGTAGTCAAGCGGTTTATGAAGATACAAGCGTCGACATTCTAGCCTCTGTCTGCCAACTGCTACTCTCACCTCCAAGCGGGGAATTGCCCAGTACCATGGTTATGAGATAGGGACTTGTTCCTTAAGAATTATCCTAGCGGCAGTAGATGAGGGAGAAGGAGAAGATGTGTCTTCAGTAAGGTATTTCTCCTTTCGATATAGGCGCCAGCAATAGTCAGTGAGAATGGAGTCAACGGTGGCGTCTACAGTGCCAGTACAGTCGGGTCGAACTTCAACGTCAACCCAGTGAACCCCAGAAACAGCTACTACGACATTTTGAGGGCACAGACGTCACGTCAAAGGGCATCAACAAAGTGCCCTTCAGGTTGTGTTTGCGCCTTCCTGACCGCACAAGAACCAACTAGTTGCGAAGCCTCGGATAAGGATGACTTTTCCGCTGACGACCCCAGCAAATTTCAAAGGCACAATGATCTCCGTCCTCCATTCTGAACAGACCGCATATAGCCACTATTAAAGGAATATCACTGTGATGACACTGGGTGGCCAAAAGAAGATTGAAAAACTGTGATATCTATTACGGATTGCACAAAGAACGAGGGAAGCGCTCATTTGGATGCGGATTTCATTCATTGGTAAGAGACTTAGGCAAGAAGTCCAGAGCTTAAAGGGTATAAGCGAATGTCAATGTTTGATAGCACAGTCGGATAACATAGCCTACACGACACCACCACTGACAACAGACTGTGTCTCTTGGACTTTACAACGACGCGTAACATGAATGCGACAAGTAGACGTTTCCTGCACCTCATTATCCATAGAAGAACATGGAGATCTCCAGTTCCATCCACGGGCAACCAAATTATCAGATGGCGGTTGACGGATTAGAATCGGATTTCGTTAAAAAAAATTCTAAAATTTCTTCTGTTATGCATGCTACCCACCTTTAATTGGGTTGCGCTAAAGTTCAAGGGTGATTGAAAATCATCTACTACGATCTGCAGCTGTTTCCAGTTTCAGTATATTATTGCTATAACTAGCCAATCTGCTGTGGTAATGACACGTTATATGAGGCAAATTAAGGTTTGGTTTAGTTGATAAAAGGTAAGAACAAAAGGCTCACTAGTATGGTGCCTCGCCCTAAGCAAAACATACAACCTAAACAAACTCAACAAAGTCCAGATATCGGTAGGATTCGGAACTTTCGGGGCGGTGATATCATGCCCCACCGAAGCACTGATCGTGTTCCTACACATCCTCCCACTGGACCTTTACATCAAGTACGTAGTCACGGGTAGCGCCATCCGACTTAAAGAAGCGGGAGCTTGTTCAGTGAGACCGTGTGGCCATAGCAGAGCTCTAAAACTTCCGCCACAGCACCTAAACCCAGCTCCCGCGGACACTACTATAGACTCCGACAACACGGCACAATGCTGATTTCCATCCAGAGAGGAATGGAAAACCCAATCACTTCCAAATACCAATTTATGATCTATAGATGATAGATATAAGCTAGATCACGGTGTAGGTTCAGCGATCTTCTCCACAGATTTCAAAATCTCTCATTCTCACCTCTTCCCTGATCACTTGAGTATCTTCCAGGCTGAAGTACGAGCGATCAGAGAAGCGTGTAAAGTTCTCAGTAGTACTTGTCCTTAGTGTAGAGCTGCAGTGATCTGCAGCGAGAGCCAAGCCAAGCATAAGGGCCATCTCCTCAATAATCACTTCTTCTAAATTGGTGCAACAGGGCAGTAGCTGTTTGTCTCCTGTGGGTTCCAAGTCATAGCAACATAAAGGGAAATCTGATTGCCGACGGACTAGCTAAGCAAGGAGCATGGTTGGCCATCCAATTATCCGCCTCAAATACATCGTCTACCAACACTTCATGTCTTTAGCTAGTAGAAGGTGGACTAGGACATCCAAATACAAATTCTCTAGAGAAATCTGGACCTCTTACACAAAAAGAAGGACTGATAAACTCATCAAAAGGAGCCGCTCTGAAATAGCTAGAGTCGTGGCTGTAAGCACTGCGCACTGGCCAGTAGGCATTCACGCTACTAGACTCAGAATACCGTTCATACTGTCGCAGTTGCCTCGACATCCTCTCAGAGGAAAGTCTTCCTCTGTGACTGTTCGGCACTAGCCAAACAAAGATATATAGCCTTTGTCCCTAGCCACGGATCATGAAGACAGCCATTGCAGCGATCAATGGATAAGTTGTACTACTTCGACTCCGTTATGTTTTCTCTCCTATCTAGTATTTCTTTACACATTTCTACTACCCGATATGCTACGCGTTCAACGACAACTGCAAACCACTAAGATAATCTTTCTAATCTCTCTAGCTACTACGTCTACACTACGAAAAAAAAAACGTTTTAATTTAAATAAATAAATTCTGAACTTCCTCTCTTCGTCTCGAATGAATCAACAAACTAAGCCCAGGAGGAAATGTAGTACATTCACCTTTCGCTGCTAACACTAACTCCCATGTTACCGATAGCAAACCTGTAGCTACGAGTTAATGATTCTGGTACTACTATAAACGTAACGTTGCGCCATTCAAAGGAAACCATTAAATGTGTTCACTCTCTGACTTGTTGCTGAACCCCTCCCCCCGGTGTACTTGTGATATGAAATATATCATGAATCATACGTATTTCGAATTCGCAACCACATTGGATATATTTATTGTTCTCTTATCACTTCGATACTGAATATTTCATTCTATACATTTGCAGTCCGCTGCTCGCATTCACTGAATTACGCCAACCACAGCTCAATGAAATGGGCCAGCTGTTCTTCCAAGGCAGCAGCGTTTAAAATTTCGTAAACATTTAAACATTTGATTTCTCGTGTTTAAAATAAATCCCGCACGTAAGTGTGCGAAAAGCCAGAAGCAGCGACGAAGTGTGGCTTTACATCATGTACGACTTTTCCAGTTTCGAGACCATCAGTTGATAGAGTTGCGCCAAAGCTGATAAAACGTCAACCTACATAAATGTAATTCCGTTCATGTTCTTTAAGTTCGCTTTCACGCTTGTCGCGTAAAATTGTTGTTCTTCCCTCGTGCGGATTACATCGGTCAGTGATTGTTCTTTCGAAGTTTCGAGTGTTTAGTTAAAAGAAGATCTAAAAAATCTTACTCATCAAGGAGGTGAATAAGGCGGACGGTGCAAGAAAAAGGAATTTTAATTTTACATTTCAAAAAAGAAATTTTTTCGACGAAGGGATTCGATATTTGTTTGGTAAGTTCATGACTAAGGGTATTCATGAAGGCATTTTTCGTGGCTTCATGTGGTGAATAGTTCTTATTTTAGCATTTATCTCAAAGGAATAATCAGACGGATGAGGTAACGGAGATTTTTGAAGACCTAGGCTGAGAAATATATTTTCTTTCGAAGAAGTGATTGAAGTGCTATTCGTTCGACTTGTGTAGTTCCATCTCATGCGTCGTTTTGCTTGCGGTTCAAACCGTTCCAATTGGCAGGACTCTTGAGGTACGAGAAAGAAGATTTCCGAGTGTGATTTCACTTGTGAGTGTTGTTCAGTGTTCAGTAGAGTTTTTCATGATGTGGTAGAACAAATCAATGCGATATATGACTGATAAAAATGAACAAAAGAAATCTTATGTGTGGTAATAGGTGTTGCTACACCAAGAAAGCCCATTATCTTAACATTTAACAATTACAACATTTAAGATTGTATTTGAAACAAGATAGACAGCAGGAAGACATTCTACTTATGCTTCCAGGCTACAGTTTTTATTCCTCATCATTCCCGAACGTAATAAGTACTTGAATCAGAACTGTCCAGCAGGATATTTCAGAGCTTTTTAACGTAATAAGAAGAAACTCTCTTCTCCAAATTTGACAGTGAGATTTTGCTTACAAATGAAATTTTTAAACTAAATTAAAATTCAAGTAGGTTTATTGGGTCTTAACACTCAGTTAATGGGTCTTAACATTCACTATGGGGTTTTGGGTTGGTGCGCCGACTCCTACACTGTGGATAACAGGTTCAATCCCCGAATTTATCACCTTCCACAAATCACGGCCCCTCCTCTTTTGAATCGCTGACAATGCTCAATGAGCAAGAAGGCTTTTTATACTTCGCCGCTAGGAGTCGGAATAAAAATGTAGGTCCCATTCACTCATGCTAGAACAGTAGGACGAACAATACGGGTGATTTCTATATTCCAGTGAACTCAATACAACTATTTTTATACCCAAACCAATTTATAATTGATTGCTTTTCTTCTTGACAAGCGGATCTTTCGTTCCTTTTTTAGAATTCACGAGTACCCCTCGTCCTTCATATAGCATTCCATTTACTTAACTTACTGAGCTTACTGAGTTCTCAGGCATGCGACTCTTGGAGGGTCCAAGCCTGAGCTGTAGCTGCCTTCCATCGATGACGGCCCTGGGCACGCTGCACTGCATCCAGTCATCAAGACCAATCTCGCGATGACTTTATCATTATACCGGAGGGTCGGTCTTCCTCTTCTTCTCGAAGCAGGAGGCTCGGATTCGAAGACCCTCTTATGTGGAAAATTGGTGTCCATGCGCTCTATGTTGGCAAGACAGTGTAGTCGACGGATATTTGCTTTCTGGACTTCATCCACATCTTGATACAGCTCGTAGAGTTCGAGGTTATATCTTCTCCTCCCTTCACTTTTCTCATAGAATTTTTCTTTAGTAGGCACCAAGAATTAGCTCTCTTATTTTGCTTAACGTTCACCTTACAGCTCGATATAGAGGACTAGCAAAATAAGAGTTTTGTAGAGCATGATTTTGGTTTTGGGGTCAGGAGTTCAACTGGAGTCAAGTTGTTCCTACAAACCGAAGAAGCGTAGGTTGCCAAGGACGAATCTACGGCGAATTTGCACTCAGATGTCATTCGTGGAGTTAACGTTTGCCTTAAGGTAGACAGACTCCTTCACTACCTCGAAATTGTGATGTCCCTGTGCCTTACTTGTTTTTTATCTAGAGTAGTGATGGGAACTATCGAATAGTTGCAAACTATTCATCGAAAATCATTCATTCATCCAATCCAATGAAAAAACCATTCAAATGTTTTATTCGATAGTTTGAACGATTTTTGTGTACTCACTCAGGCGACGCTGCTCTTAGTGAGAATTTTATGTATATACTCATATAAAAACACAACACATTTGCATGAATAAGGAATGAATCAATGAAACTATTTGATAGTTCAAATCATTCAGTTACTAACTATCGATAGTCCAATTAATTCGATCGTTCCCATCACTAATCTAGAGTGAATTTTTTCAGGAACAACTTCTCCCGTATCAGTACAGATAACCAAGGGTGTGCCAACGATTACTCACCAGATGAGATCACGCCTCTCACACAACAGATATACACACCCAGGATATCCTACGTTGAATATCCTACGCCAGCTAAAAATATATTATCACAAATGAGCTCAATCGAAAGTTCTTAATGGTTGAACGTAATGAGAAGAAAGTTTAACCGCGGCATATGGACAGCTGCTTTGAACCTAACCTTTGACAATAAACAATATGGCAATGACGGCATACCAAAAACAAGCAGCGTCTGACACAGCAGACAGGCCAAGAAGGGCGAAATGAAGTAACCTAGATAAAGGTGTTCCGCAGAAATTGTGCTGACAGAAACTTTAAAATGAATTTTAACTAGCTTGCAAAACGACAATGGAAATAATTGTTGTTAGGAAGGTCATGTTACACAGCTGTGACAAACCTAAATGTTGATGTTGCTTGGTTGTCTCTGCACTTTTGGTGTGTACATTCTTGTGCTGTATGTCTATGGCGATTTTTTTCAACATAATTACACCTGCTTAAGATCGTTTAATTTTTATCGAGCTCGGGAGTTAAGCAGGAAGCCAATCGTGTTTAAGACATATACTCACCACCATTATGTTCACCACAACTCCGAGCTCACGGGGAAAACTTTAAAAGCGCCCGTATTTCTTACCGTTAACTGGCCATACAATCAGAACAATTTCAAACAAACGGCATTAGACTTCTGCCTGTAAAATGTTTGATCAGATGGTGCTACCTCTGTAACATGACACTTCCTTTGTTTTGAGAGAAAAAAAACCTTTCACTTCACCCTGGGACACGTGAATGACAACGTCAAGGCCACCCACATACATTACACAAACAATTGCATAATTAATTAGGTACATATAAATTAAATTGAATTAAATACCACCTCAGAATGAAAACCGTCGTGACAAGAGCAATAACGTTCTTATACCGTCGCGTCGTCCCGTGGGTTAAATAGATCGATCAAAAATTTGTTGTATCTGCACGAACTGGATTGTGACGCGATACTGCTTCAAAAATTGTGTTCTCTATGCTGTTCCGATTCTTTGAGATTGCTTGCAATAACTTTTTTTTTTGTGTGTTTTGTCGTTTGTGGCTATCTAATTTGAAGTCAGTCAGCCATCTCTGATTCAGCTTTACAACTGGAGGGGCGTGGTACATTGACTTTCGAACTCGATTAGTTCTTGATTTCAATTTTCGCCTCTGACTCAAGTAAGTGAATTAAGTCGTATGCTAATATTCATCAGGGTTTATATGGGTGAGATTGACTGGCAAGAACTGATGGTGGTCGTCGTCGTCTCGGAAGAGGCAATTGTGGATCGGTGCAAACATTAACATTCTGTCATAATTAACCAATTTAAATAAGTGCGTGTTTTTGTTTTAGTTAGAACGAGATGGTTTAGTTTGATCTCCCAAACGGCTTTGTTTCCTGTTTAAGATACCGTGCTCATCTGAATGTAGACCACAAAACTTGTGTTGCTCGGTATTCATTTTATCAAATTCTATTAACTACGGTCGTTAGAAAAATGACACGGTTGATCATCTTTCAAAAATTCTCTGTAAGTTGTTAACCCGTAATTTTGTGCGCTACGTAGCTCAGACTCATTGACTTATTCTGTGACTAGTGGGACATAAAGATCAGCCACGATCATTAAGAGATCCGTTGAACTCATCAAAAGCTCAGGCATCAGCGTTTCAAAACGTTGTGAATTCCAATTAAGCCAGTTTGTACCAGTGCTAGTGAAATAAATACCGACACATTCAGATCACTATGCACTCTCATTTTGCATATTTGAATGGGGATGGGTATGATGGACACTTAATGGGTTTTTTTGTTCGATGATGTAGCCGGAGAGAGACAGAAAGGGATGATACATACGAATTAAGTCACATACATATTTTTGAAGGCGATAAATGTCACATTCTGCTGCACTTTTAGTTCAGTCCCATTCGGTAGATAATCAAAACGTGTGTGTTGTTCGAACCGAAAAATCAGTTAGCGAAAACCGTTGAGAATTTTGTTTTGCATTCCGAAAGGTGTTCCATTTTTTGAATTTTGCGTACGAAGTCAAGATCGAGTGGGATTTTTGACACAAACTGCTGGTAAGGACAATGAGAATATTTCAAATTTGAAACACTTAGAAATCAGGGACTGGAAATTCGTTGAGCCTAAGAGCGGGAGATATTTATCTTTCATGAGAAACTGCTGTTCTCTAGTCTTTCAAACAGTGGCGATTCCTCTCAGTCAGCTAGTTGAGCGGCGCTAAACCATGAATTTCAATGAATAAATTCTATGAAATATAATTAATACGCAAAATATTTAATCAGTGCCATAAATAACAAATCTACTGTAGTTATAATCATTGTAACAAACATACACCAAGCTCACTACCATGAAGAAAGTGTCCGTTGACTCACGTGTGTATTTTCAAGATATTCTCATCCACAACACAAGACTCCCACATAACATTTCTCCCTTGTAACAAACTTTACCGCAAAAATTTGCACTACCAAATCCCAATACAATCTATAAATTTATGTTTGACTATATGTATATATATGTAGGAAAAGGCCAGTCAAATATACCGAAAATGCGATAAACCACGACACATTAGGTCGAATGCAACTTCAAATTGGGATGGAAGTAAGCATTTTGCTTGTGTGTTGCTTGATACCTACACCTATGTACAGGAACAAATTGTCCACTCTTGCTGAGTCGGCGCGCCGTTGTAGTTTAATTCTCTTATTTCGCTTGACAACTATAAAATAGCACGTTCGATTGAAAGAATTTATTCACATGATTTTTTTTCTTCAACAAGTTTTTTTTTTTTTGTGAACTCGTAGTTAAACCAATTCCAGGACCAGGGATCGCCACTGCTCTCAAAGACCAAGTCTCTCAAGTACTGATTCGTCATTTCCTGATTTTGACAAACGGTTTTAGGTGTTCCTTGGGAACAATAGATCGTTTTGGTCGGCATACCCCAAACTCTTCAATTCATTTAGGTGTTCCTAAGAAAACGCGATATGCAGGAGCAATAGTTCACGCATTTTATAGAATCACCTTTCATGTCGATCAGCGAAGCGTTACAGAAATTGCACGGAACATTTTTGCGGCCAACCCGTGTTATGCATTGTTTTATAAAACACCTCTAACTCATTCTCCAAATTAGCGTGATTATTGTTTTCTTCGTTGCCGTTAATATTGCGCAATAAATTGCGATATTTAAAGCAGTGTAGATATTTATGCAATATGTGCAATATTCAAAATACTGATCAGTATAAATCGCGATGTTTTGTGTTATTAAATAATATTTATTTATGTGCTGAGCGTCGCACGTCGTATTTAGTACGAAAACTTTCCCAAATATGAGTTTTCAAAAGTTATGCACAGGCTCATAAAAAGCAGAAATGGAGTAATACAGAGATAGCCGACTTCACTGGTGATTGTCCCCCAATCCATCGACGAATTTGAGTGTCTTTTCGACAGATATTCATGAATCTTAAAAACGGTTTAAAAACAAGTTGTCAAACATTTTAATGGGCAAGAGAGGTAGAAGTCGTACATCTCTGTAATACGTCATTTCTGGTATTGGTAAAAGCGATATGAGTCTATACCACTTTCTGTTATTTAACGGTTTGCGGTTTTGAAACCATAACCACTTCTGCGACCTACCATATGGTGGGGAAACATAAAATATCTTTCGACATTTTTTCCTGTTTCTTTAAGTTCTTTACTTTTAACTCAATCTATATTTTATAATCTTCACCTATTTTACTGACTCATTAGTCCATTCTATTCGTTTCAGAGCACGATGAGTTGCAAGGCACTGTTTTGTAAGTTCTTTATTTTAGCCATTGTTTGGGCTTGTACCGCTGAGAGGTAAGAAATATTTTCCTTGTATTCTCCTTAAATTAATTCCCTCTCTTCTCGCAGCAATGATTTCAAAATCTTTTGGAACATTCCAACATTCATGTGCAAGAACTACAAGATATCCTTTGATGTGATACCCCAGCTGTATGGGATCCTTCAAAACCAGAATGATTCATTTCGAGGTGAACAGATATCGATCCTTTACGATCCCGGTGAGTTCCCAGCAATTCTTCAGAATACAACGTCCAAGGAGTACTTCTATCGCAACCACGGTGTTCCGCAAAAGGGAAATCTGTCGGAGCACTTGAATGTGCTCAGCGAACAAATCAAGGAGCTGGTTCCAGATCCAGAATACTCTGGGGTCGCAATCCTGGATTTCGAATCGTGGCGCCCAATCTTCAGGCAAAACTTTGGCACCCTCAAACCATACAAGACGCTCTCAATGCAAATCGAGCAGAAAGCCCATCCGAAGTGGTCAAAACGACTTGTGGAAAAAGAAGCAAAACGTAACTTCGAGCTTGGTGGTAAGGAATTCATGCTGGAGACCTTGAAATCTGTCAAAAAGCTACGCCCAAACGCACAATGGGGCTACTATGCATTCCCCTACTGCTTCAATGGCTACAACGATCATCCAGACCAATGCGCGGCCGGAGTCAAAGATGAAAATAATATGTGAGTGTTTGTGGTAAGCATTTGCTGTGTGGTACCATAAAACGAAATTAAGGATCCAATGGATGTTTCAGTTTTCCGATGTCATCTATCCATCGGTGTACCTGCAAGAGCGTATGCCCGAAAAGAACCGCGTGCCAATGGTGAGAGGCCGAGTGACTGAAGCTCTTCGAGTTGCAAATTTAACGAGTGGTAAAAGTAAACCCAAAGTTTACGTATACCACAGATATTTGTACACGGACTCCTTAAAGTACATCGACGGCAAGGAAACGTACAATGTCTTGAAGGAAGCCAAGCGTCTTGGCGCAAATGGCATCATTCTTTGGGGAAGTTCGTTTGATCTCAATACACGGTAAGGGAGATTTGTTGCAACTTGTCTTTTGTGTGGAATAAAATTTGTTTTTTCAGGGCTAAGTGCCAAGAGTTTGAAACCTACCTCAAGGAGCATCTTGGACCAGCAATTCGCTTATTGGAAAGTAGTGTTTCTGTGGTTCAATTGATTTAAATTTTCAAACAAATGGCAACTGTGTTGTGTTGTGCAGATGAATATAGAAAGGAATATTTTGTTACATGATTGTTTTACTTCAGAAATTAGCTTATGTTGTACCAGCTTGATGAGGACAGTTTTTTTTTAATCCACGCTGGATGGGAAATGATTAAACAATGAATCCACTCCAGTTTTGAAGTGCCTTCCTCTAGAGATTATTATTGTTGAGGGTGTATATTGCTCCCCGCACGCATTGGTAAGTGCATGGCGTAAATTCAGAGGTTATAGTAATTTTCGGAAGTGCTGTTCAAAGTACTCTACATGTGAGTGGAGTCCCATTGAAGCCGGTGAATAAGTTTAAGTATCTCGGGGCCTTCTACACGATTAAGGGGAGGAGCAATACTGAACTTTTCTGTAGGATTTGTCAAACTATGTTAATTCTGAAACAGCTTGGAAGAACTGTAATCAGGAAACACGAGCTTAGTGTCAAAGCCAAGTTAGCGGTTCCCAACTCACTATATGTTCCATCTCTCACCTATGGTCATAAAATTTGGGTAAGGACCGAAGGTAGGTAGACGAGGCTGCTAGCGAATTACCCAGCACACTTAAACCATGTTTGTTGATTGAGATACCCTCACTCATGCTACTACCACTGAATGACTAAGTCCATTGATCCCAATGGTAAATGGTGACTGTACCAGATTAGAAATCCGAATAAATCCCATTAAATTTTCTTTCACTGGGATTTGAACCGGGGTATCTAGCCATGGGCAGGCACTTGACGATCTGCGCCATCCAGTCATTCTCAATTCAAAAGAATAAGATCGCATATACAAGCTGCTGAGATAAGATTTCTTCGTGCTGTTGTGGGAATTACTCGCCAGAGTAGGATGAGAAACACGGCAGTATGTTAAGCAGCTGCTTCTTCGAACGGAAAGAGCTATGCTTCGATGGTTTGGTTACGTAGCACGAGTGTCCCCACCATCACGACCTCCGAAGATGGCCTTGAATGCGATAATATGAGGTGGTTGGACCAAGTTCATAATCTCGCCTTGTTCCGCTTGGGCATAACTCCTGATGAATTAGAGTCAATGGCGGGGGATTGAGTTGCTTGGAGATCACGTGCATGCTGTACCCCCGCGACCCTTTAGTGGATCATGCGGGTGAGAAGATGATGATGGTGATGATGGGTGTATATTGCACTGCGTCCTTTAGATCTATAGTGCTCCCTTTTCAAACCTTTGCTCTCTCACGGGTTCTCCTCATACCGTGCTTTTTAGAGTTGGATTGAGGATTTTGGGCTCCTGTGCCACATTTAGCATAGATTCATTCTAGAGTATTCTCTCTAAGCCAGTTTCCTTCAGGAATCAGAATGAGGGATGGATTACCTCATTTATTCCTCAGATAGACTGTGCTTGCCCAGATATTTATGCTTTATGTGAGCTAGTGTCTCACAAAATCCCAGTACATGTTCTGAAATTTCATTAGATTCTCCACAGAATCTGCAGAGAGCTTCAAAAAGCTTGGTTGGAACGTTAGCTTCACGGTTCATTGTCTGCATAGCCATCTTGGTTTAAGAAAACCTTATAAGAAACAAAAATTAATAATTAAATTATTACTTCATTTCTGCTTTTTAAGCAAGATGCTTTCAATGTGCATGTAATTTCCTTTATGTGGTTCATTTGCCTCACCTCCCTTGTCAACAGCATTGAGTTAAAAGTCGGCTACGAATTTAGCGAAAGCGGCCTTAGTAAGGAATGTCGTCAACTTAAATCTCATCCGGAGACAAACAAGAGAGTAGATAACATACATCGTTTATAGAAAAGTGATCCAGAAAGCAGGAGCATCATATTGCTCTCTTTATCTCATATTTTACACACGTCAGACACCAGGTACCGTGAATGTACTCAAACGTGTACATTAATTTAATGCATGCCAACTACGACAACGACAACCCCTACAAATAAAATCGCTCTATCACCCCTACACAGCGTGTTGCTGCAAAGACTACAAAAGAGTGAAAGTACTTTTTAATTAAAACACCAGCATCAGTGGCATTATCATTCACATGTGGGCGGCAGTATTGCACAAAATTACCGTTGACATTGGTCGTTTGTGAACCTTATCACTATTGTTACATACGAATCACAAAAATTAACCCCGACCGAATTCGGTTGCGTTTTTATCACACGCTTTAATTTCGAAAGTTTAATTCCAAAAAGATATATACGTAGAGCATATATAATTCTTCTTGTATTTTTTTCTTATTGTTGGTGCTGACTTTGCCGGTATACATTTCGGCGGAAAATCTTTTTTTAGGTTGTTGACAGATTTTGTTTATTGTACATTTTAAGGTGATATGGCATCACCAATGCGAAGCTGCTCTAGAACACACCATTTATATGAACATTTGAATTTTTGCTGATATTTTTTGTACCTGATCAACTGATTGTTTGATATTTAACGGTGTGATGGTGATTTCTGATTTTATGAACATGGTGGAAAGCAGGAAAGATGTATTTCTTCAGTTTTTCTTGGTTACACACCAAGAATGAGCGAAGTCCAGCTGTTCTAGCGCATGTAGACGATGAATGGAGACTGTTTTCAACCGCTGTCTCTCTGCACGAGATGTTTGTGGAGAAAGGGTTAAGACACCCGGATTTCAAGAAGCCATCAGAAGGAAGAAGAAGAAGAAGACCTACAGAGACTGGATTCTCTTGAGGGACTCTGCTTTTTGTGACCGGTACACTGAGGCGAATTCCCAAATTGGCTGTATCTACGAGCATCTAAAGAGTTCTGGCAAGTCATTCGAAGAAGGAAATTCAACATCATCAATGGCGTTAGATCCAAAGACGTTTTTTTCCCTTTCAATGAAGTAGACATTTTGAGCAGTTGGAGCGAACACTTTTCGGAGCAGCTCAATCCCGAAAAGCACATTGAGAATGGTAAACGGGGTTATGTTGGTTGAGACATTTTTCTGGAAGATGAGCTTAGGTATCGTAAGGTCGGTGTTTCTGCTGGGATCCAAATTTTTCAAGGATTGTAGTGTCCGGAGCTAAGCTCCTTCCAAACACGCAACAATTTTAATCTAATTGCCGTGCTGGCAGCAACCTGCCTGCCGCTGAAATCTATCGGCGGAAGGTTGTAAAGTGTGTTAAGAACTGGGGAAGGGGTAATTCGCATTGCTCCGCAGATGCAGATACATGCCATACGCTGAACCCTTTCGAGCGGTTTGTAGTTAGTGACCATATCCAACGCAGTCCACCACATCGCGACACCGTACAGGTCGATTACTGAAACGCATAGCCAGTGAACCACTCGCGGCTGTAGACCCCTGCAAAAACACTTAATTACCATCAATTTATACACACTTTTCGTCGAATGAAAGAAACGATGAAATGAATCGATTACGAAACATAAATGGAATGTATAGTCCAGACACGTTGCGTATATTAAAAGTTGCATACTTATGGATGCAAAATCATTCCAAAAGTCATCTAAATTATCTAACACATCAACCACTCCTACAAATAATGTATTTGAAAATACATGAAGAAATGCTTTTAGGCGCTTAATATTAAAATCATATATGTACATGTATATTTTTTCCGATTTTCATGAACTATAGGAAATGTATGCGAGTCAATGTTGACTATCAAAAATATGGTGGCCCACTATCACCTTACACGATTCCAACCCCGATTGTTCTTTGGGAATTTATATATGTTTGGACAATATATTATCGATTTTCAGTCGATACATTAACGGCAACGAAATTTCTGTTTTTGTCTTTCAAACTCTCTCTAAAATGTAATTTTGAGCAGTTAAAACCCAATAATGAGGTAGGCTGAGTTCGTAGTCGCAGTACTGCAACATTAAGCGTTCTTAATTGCAAACATTTCGCAATGATGCAATGCATCGCGTTCTTAAACGTCATATGAAAGCAACCACTGCGCAAACAAAAGCAACCTACGCACAAAGTTGATGGTGATGCGATAAAATCTGAATGTTATAAAAAGTATATTTTCTTATTTACTTTATAGAAAAATCGGGCTGAAGAGTTTAGTTAACTGTCCCCTTTTGCCTTTAGTTTAATTGTTTATTTCATTAAAGTAGCACCTTTTCTATTGTAATACCTTCTTTTGGGCATGTAATTTTAAAATATAAAGTTTCAATAAATATTTTACTTTCCGGATGAATTGTTAAGCAAACTACTTAAAAGAATTTTTTATGAAAACGAACTGATGAATCGCAACATTAAATGCTTAACTGCTTTCGAGATGCACATTTTTGACGAACTCATCTGTAAGTGTTGTTGTGCACTTGAAAAGCTATTTTAGCACGAGTTAAGTACTATCAGCCTCCAAAGTGTGAACTGAAGTTACCAGAGAGTACTCACCATGATGTGTAAACAAAATTAACCTATGAACCAAACGCATTCCAAACGCATTCGAATGTGATTTTTGCAAATTCTCCTTATATTTCATTACTAAAACAATGGCAACCACTTTTATTGTATAGTAATGTTCACAATAATCGCTATACATATAAATATAAACCTACAAAAAAGGAATACGAGTTTCGTGTATATGGTATGTATGTACATGCATGATCTGAGTAGGTTACATGGGACCTACGTAAGTTCATTTATTATGTTTTTCTTTTTTATTGTATTTTGTATGTTGTTTTACAAATTTCAGGAAACAAAACTGTGAATTAATTTAGAAATATACAACAATTTGTTTAGTTCTCACTTAATGATTTTTATTTTTTTTTGTCAGCTTATCAGTCGTTTTTGAGGCTCTTCGCGAATTCAACTTGCTGCATTTCCATCCATTCTTTTTTTGGCTTTAATCTCTTCAGCTGGCCGTCCCATACGAGGTCGACTAGTCCACCTTGTTTCGCAATAACACTTTTCACTCGATTCGCAAAATCGATGGCCGATTCACCTTCTTGACGATACATCGGGGGTAGATACCAGACATCGCAGACAATTGCCCACGATGTCATCATCATGTACAGATACTGCATCATTGAGTATTTTGAACTATTCCAGAAAGCATCTCCAAAACGAGGATCATACCTAAAATAAAGGAAGGAGAGTTTTAAAATGCATTCGGGTTTTCAAAAAATTTAACAAGGATGTATTATGGAATGTAGTGTGCAACCAAAACGTTGGACAGTTTTCTAGAGTTCGGTTGCAGAACTGGTGATTGCAGAAATAATGGAGCCCAGACTCCGAGGTTCTGTTGCGTAGGAGTTGACGCACAAACCGACAACGCCACGACAGATTTTCAGGAGATTTCAGATCAAATGTTAGATTGTGCCTTCTATTTTGATATGAGCTATATTCTGCAGTACACTTTGATCCATCTGTCGGGTTGCGCATGGTGCTGTTCTCTCACAAGTTGACAGGTCGGAACTACATTTATAGATTTATTACAAATTTTGTAAGTGAAGTTGCATTCTCATTTTCAGAGATAGGATGTGATAGATCGTGACCCGAACATGGAAGCCGAGTTAAAACTGAACCGTTAGTATAGGAAGCTATTTATTTAAAGTCGGGGATCGAACATGGCACCCTCTGTGTATGAGTCGATGCACCACTGCGACGCAAGTTGACGTACTTAACCATTTCACAAAGGTCCTGAATTAATCTTGGTAAACTGTACAAGTACATCACACAATGGTGTTCTAAAAGAGAAAAGTTGCTTGCGTAACTAGGGCACATTGACATATGGAATGTATGCACGAATGCCGTAACCTCCGCCCTGCACTGACCAAGGAGGTTTGAGACGTCCTGTACAGCAGTGTTGTACAGACAAGAGACTAGTAATTAAAAAGTGTATTTTTCTCTAATCAACTGGCTCCATTGAACCAGAAACCAATGACGAGGATAATAAGCTAAAGATCGATGTAATTTGTTCAATTTTCCAAACTACGTTTCCCAAAAATTAACACTTACTTGATTGCTACAGGATATATGACGCCACCCACTTCGAAGCTGCCTTTTTTGAATTGCATCACAGATGTGTTATTAATACATGTTCCCTCGGGGAAGATCAATATAGGAGGATTCTTTGGATCAGATATATGTTCACGGAGTCGTGCCGCAACGGTGTGTCTGTCTTTAGCTTCAGCCCGTTCAAACCAAATATGAGGTGACGCTCTTGCCAGTGCTCGTTGTAAGAGCCCAAGGAATCCGCCATGTCTTTGACCGATCTTCGATGAATGGAAATTCAATTAATAAATACTCAACACAAAGGTTAATCTGAATAAGACGACATTTACAATAAGCAACAAAATGAAACAAAAAAAAAATGTTAGTGACGAAACAAAAATAGAACTTAAAATAATCAACACAAAAACGAATGAAAATAAGAACAAATTCAACTGAATTCGGGATAGCTGACACACAAGTTACTACAATATCTATTCACCATCTCTGCACCGATCTACAAATAGAAAAACCAATTACACAGCATAGCAGCGGAGCGTTAAAGAACATAGAATGCCAACCAACCGAAGACGTTTATACTTAAAAAAGGGGAGTTCATTCCGTTCAGCAAAGAAAAAACTGTGGTTACCTTCTTGAATTATAACATATCCTATTCTGGTCAACTCGCAAACACAAAGGTTAATATTTACAGTTAGTGTACATCACACGACACTTGAGAGCCGTTAGACCAAGATGCAAAAAACTCTCTGTCGATTGGGGAGGTCTCAGTGTGTATTCTGAAGTTAATTAGATTAGCAGCGACTAAGATTATTCATATATATACAAAATTGATAATTATTTTAGTAGCAACGGGATGAAGATTTGATTCTGTTAAAAATGATGACCAAAAAAGAGTTCTTCGAGTTAAAGAAGAGTCGTATCCTATCAGCAAGAGCGACATGAAAATAGTCTGAAAGTCAATGATCGATACTCTTGGAAATGAGAGTCTGCCCTTCACTAAGAACAAGCATGCATTTTGAAGGTGGCTTCAGGGAGTATTTTTTCTTCAAACAAAACGATTAATATTATTACTTATCGAATTTATTAGCATTGAATACTTGCGATGGAACAATAGGCAAGAGATGGGTGGTACTGGAAGAAAGCAATCTTATCAACGTACCTTTCGTTCAATACTCCATTGTTGGCTACACACGACCTTGGCTACACACAATTGGACGGCTGTGAATTTATTTTTTGTTAGCATAAGGCGTATTTTGTCATTACGTCAAGTAGCCGGCTTTGCCCAGCTATGAACAGATTGACTTGGTTAAATTTCAGTGATTGGGGAAGGTCCTCTCAAAAATTGAAACAAAACACTTTTTGGCTCAAACATATTAGCCTGATCACTGAGGGGTAAAAGAGGGTGTTTTGAAAGATGACTGCTTCAAGAAACAATGATTTGATTGAGGAAAATGTACTGTAGAGCTATTAGCCTACCTTTTATTTTAGAGAAAGACCTTGATTCTTCTCGTTGTTCTGAACAGAAATGGCAGCAAACAAGGAGCGTACTTTTATCATGGTAAAACCCGATGGAGTCCAACGTGAACTCGTCGGCAATATCATCGAGCGTTTCGAGCAGAAGGGCTTCAAGTTGGTCGCTATGAAATTAGTGTGGCACACAAAGGACTTGCTCGAGAAGCACTACGCTGATTTGTCCAGTCGTCCATTCTTCCCTGGTTCCAATGGTATGGGAAGGATTGAACGTTGTTAAGACTGGACGTCAAATGTTGGGTGCCACCAACCCAGCCAGGAACCATTTGTGGTGATTTCTGCATCCAAGTTGGTCGCAACATTCTCCATGGTTCCAAAGCTTGGGTCTACGAACAAACATACCGCTTGCTGGATGCGATTCGATGTACGTTAGTATTAAGCCGTAAAATTATAAAACATTTCCATCTTTTTAAAGTAAAACGCTAGAAATTACTACCAACAATGAAACAATAAAACTGCTGGGAAAGGCCTTGTCGAAGTTGTGGCAGTAATCTGAATCTGAATGTCTTCCCGGAAGCAGACGTTAAAATACCTGGAAATTAAATGAGGCGGTTGAGTGAAATTCTAATGGTTTTGCACCACACAAACAACGAAAAAGGTTTGCCTAGTTCAGTCAGTCTATCGAAATCTTGCGATAAAAGCAAACCCCTAATCAATCATTTCTTTTTAATTTTGAGGTGTGGTTTATCTGCGAGCATGATAAGCTTGGAACAAATCAATGCACTACAAACGTGGTCACTTCAGCCAAAGTTACGTTAATCAGTACATTTCCAGCAGAGATAGTCATAATCAAATCACAGTTATAATGGGTTTTGGAAAGGTGTCAATGTACACAATTCATGTTATTTTTTTGAGTAGAAGTTCAACTATTTCTGAACCCACAAGTCGACTGCCTTGTTGTTCTGATTAAGATTGCGTATCAGGAATGATAGTAGGTTCTCATTGATTAGTCATACAAAATAAGCAAAAATTTTGAAATTTAGATCAACAGCTCTTTAAGTACTAAAAAATAAACCATACTCCAAACTTTGAGTTCTAAACAGAAAAGAAAACAAAATATTTCAATAAACTAAACTTTAACAAAAATCAAAAAAAAAATGTTAAAATATAAGAGTGGTACATTTGAGCGGGATCTTCCGGTTTATCTTGTCTGATTTTACCTACTTTCTTTTTAGTCAAAAATTATTATGAGCAGCGAGTAAACAGAGCTCCCATCGCATAACTTTTCAGACGACTCGTCCTTTCGATTTTCAGCGATATAGTCAATGATTTGCTTAGGTTATAGTTTATTTTGTTTACATTCTTAGTCCTCTGAAAAAACACATTCTCATTTCTGCTTGCGTCCGAAACAAATAAAAATGCGACCTATCACGCTAAAATCGACTCAAAAGTATAGAACAACATAAATGTATGATTACACAAATTGTTCTCATTTAATAAAAGGCGATACTGAAATAGGCATCGGCAAAAATAAGCCGTCGATATGATAGTTACTGAAAATTTTTAGCTTACGACTTTCAATGCTTAAATGAAGCGAAACTGTTGTCGAAACGCCAAAAAGAGTCTCACTAAATACGCTTGTATGTGCTGCACATGGTAGGCAAGTAGACGTTCATAACTGCTTGGTTGGTTTAAGTGGCTACCTGTTTGGGGCCAATCAGGGCACAAAGCGCGCCGTTTTTATATCACACCTCGTAGACCAGGTTTGTTTCGATTAGCTAAATCCAACCTGTGGAGTTTGGGAATTTGATTATACTTTGATTATCTTGGAGAGATTTACTTCTACTTTGCATTGTTGCCAATTTAGAAGAAGTGATTACAGAGGTGATGGCCCTTATGGCTGCTTGACTGACGCTGCAGACAACTGTGACTTTCTTTACACCCATCTCTGATAGTTAGGCCTTAAGCCTGGAAGATACCCGAGAAATCTGAGAGTTGGTAAGAATAGATGTTGAAATCCGTCGAGAAGACCGCTGTGTAGATCAGAAATTGGTATTCCGAGGTAAGTGGTTGGGTTATCCAGTCCTCTCTAGACGGAAGCCGGCATTGTGCCGACTTGTTGAAGTCTATAGTGGGGGTATTATAGTCCATGGGAGATGCAGAGCTCTGCTGTGGCTGTACGGTCTTGCTGACCAGCATAGTCACGTTTCGTTTTGGTTAAGAAAGAGAAGACAGAGAAGCAGCATATTACAGTGTTATTGAACGTGAATAACTGAATATATCTGAAATGACGTGGGTGGCGTAACAGTCCGAGCTGACCACATGGCGTAGCTTCTACAGCACTACCTGTGGTGCCACGAAAGGATGGGCGAATGGCGTACTTGAGAAGCTTTTTTTAGTCAGGAGAAATCTTTGGTAAATTCAGGGATCGAACTTGGCACATCGGCGCAGTTGGGTATTTGACTGCAAAACATGGCACAATCCTCAATTTTTTTTTTTTCAACTCAGGAAAAAAAACTGACTTCAAATAAAATACCGTAGCTATCAGCAACACACAAAAACATATCAATCTGTCAGACCAATGTTGAAAAACAGCGACATTACAAATTTAAATGTTTCTGCTAATGCATGCATGTTTGCAGCGTTTGCAAAGATAATTGGACAATTTTTGAAATGAAATCGGTGTATGAAGGTTGGTGCTGAAAAACAAAATTAATATAATATTCTACGATGTGTTTTATTGTGACTAGCAAAGGTTATGACATCTCTCCAGAAGCTGTTGTGTCCCTTAGCCACTAAGTGTAAAATAGAAGATGTGTTTAGCGCTCATAAGAAACTGCCTTGCGCAACTAGAGGGTTATGCCATGTTTTGCAGTCAAGTAATGCTGCTGAGGAGTCGTCGACACATTAACCATCTACGCCAGGACGACCAAAACGTTAATTAAATGCCTAAGTCAAATTTCCTTTTGCGGTTTACAAAGGAAAGGATAGATCCAAATGCAATGAAATAGCCTTAATCGAATCAAAATCCTATTGCAGCTTGTTATGTTAGCTAGCTATTCAGTTAGCAAAAGTGCATGTCATAACTACGAAAATGAATAGCGTAATAAATATTTACGACCTTCAATAAAATTTTTCAAAAAGAATAAACCTTATCACAAGAATGCTTTTATTATCGACATAAACTATCAGTGCGATAAGCTTTAACAAATTTTGTCGGTAAATTTGTCAAACAATCATTAGCTCTTGACCGGTTTACAAACCCAGAAGATCCCGTTCAAGTGTCCCCGAGGGTTCAAAGGTTCAAAATACAATTAAAATAAGACTCAATAAAACCTATTAAGGGTTAGTAAGATCTAAAAACAAAATAACTTAGGAAAGCATACAATAAATACATACCAAAGAATATGTCGTATCACACATTAGGACAAGAACATCGATGGGGCTTGTATGATTCGCAACGCAAATACCTTTACTTGGCCGATTTTCAATATTATGGTAATAAACAACGGCCGATATTGCGCTCGATAATAATGAAAAGCAATGCCCAAGCACATCATGAACAATTGCTCGCTTTTTGTCTCCTTCAGGTAAACATCCAACAATTGACGTACACACTGTGAGCCACACTACCTAACATATTCATTGTTCAGTTATGAAGCAGATAATAATGAAAAATAATTGATATTTTTTGTTTTTTTATTTGTTAAATGTTTTGTGGATTAATGGAAAATAAAATGTACAAGAAAAAAATAAATAAATAGTTTTTCGCTATTTTCACGTATAACAACACGGGCTTCAACCACTCAACATTCACTAAGCAGAAGCGTTCATTTTCAGAAATGCAATCAATTCCGATATTCGATAAACTTTAAATCACATTATTTAGGCAGTTATTCTCACCAAGGAAAACACACAGTCCGTGGATAAGATCGCAATGTCAATTGGTGATGTATGATTAGCCACGCAGAAACCCGTACTCTTTGGCTTGTATTCTTTATTGTGCACGTGAATCAAAGATGAAAACGATAGCGTTAAGAATCGGAACAGTAGTTTATACGAAAGATTGGCGCACGGTTGTCGGATAAAGTGAAACGGAATCAACGCGACGAATAAACTTGTTATAACTGATATTATAACCTTTTTGTAGATAATAGAAATAAGAAATATATAAAAGTACAACGAAACTCCATCAACCACTTACCCCAATGAAGCAGACAATTACTCTGAGAGGCATAAGGATGACGTATCGGATGACGAAGCCGATCATCCAAATGATTGTTAGTTTCCATGAGATGAACTCATAACGCCGATTGGTCCGCGTGAGCAGGTTCCAATTTTTAAGTTCTTCAGCCTCAAAGCGTGACGTCACCTGATCCTCTATAATAGCCTCTACTCCTGCCTTTACATAGGTTAGGCATTTTTCTAAATGGAATGAAACTTGTGCCTGTGGGACAAACTTCTTATATCCGACTTCATGTGATGAGTTGATTGGGAGATATTCTTACATTGTTCGGTTCCAATTGGAAGTTTGTTGATACGCTATCTGAAACTGGCTGTAAGACATTGTCTCGACTGATTACAAGGTTTCCATTTGCTGTAACCTCCTTGCTGTCTTCTGACGGGGTCACAGCTTTCTGCTGCTCACCGCTTTGTTTTGCTTTCTCTATATATTTTGTGGATTCGATGTTTGCTCGACCAAACTGAAATTAAATTATAGTTTATAACACACAAATAGCATTTATTGATACAATTCTTTTTAACTGTATGATGAGAGAGAGGAAAAGAGACTATGGTAGCTCAATATCATGGGCACACGAACAACTAGGAGGTAACCATCCCCCATGAGCACCACAATTGGTTCACAGTACCTAAGTGAGACCTGGCCCGTAATCATGTCTACCCACTTACCTAACCTAACCGAACTGTGAAGTTTAACGCGAAAATTGAATGTTAATTTATTTTCAACGTCCCAAAGTACTCCTATACACTGCGAGGCTGTATTGATCGATTTAAGAATTGTTCGGGTAGTGAATGTGAAGCGCGACAGTCCGAGGTGAATCTGCCCCCTCGTATCATCTAATCATCTCGTATCACTAACCAACGCAACAGCGACCATTTACCTTTCAGTTTGTTTAAAAAGCAAAATGGAGAAGGATCAACAGCAGTTCAAGTTCATTGCAGTGTAGGTTACGAGTGTAATGCAAAGGTTAGTTACTGGAATCAGAATTTCTAAACCGAGAATTAGTATCAAGCTGTTGTCTATCTCATGATGAGTTCATTATTCGCCTGCGCTGCCGGTTACCAGAACACATATCCATTAAAGCCGCGTAAAACTTTGTCCACCCGACACCTTCGACTGAACAAAACTCAATAGGGATACCTCTTGCTGCGTAAGAGCTTGCGAAAGAATCAAACAACACGATTTGGCGAGAAGTGTGTGCCAGACCTTTAAATTGATTGGGTCCAATCTAGATTGTAGTCACTGTGAATAGATTACATAAAAGTCAAATGGTTGCTGACATTACAATACAATGCTACTAGGTTAGGTTAGGCATCATCACAAAGGACTTCTGTAAAAGATGCATGGAAAGTATGCAATAACACCAACTCTCCTGTCCTGGCAATTCCTGGGGCATCTCTTATTCAATAACTCGAGTGATTTAAGTGGGATATCAATAATAGATCAGAACAGACCAGCTTTTTATTGGTCCTTGTTTTGTAAATGATTTAGTTAGAGGATGTCAAAGGGTATACTCCAACGCGAATCTTCAACGCGGTTGATAGGTTAGTGGCCGTCTGTGCTGTTACGGACAAATTCAAGGTTATGGTCATTTCCAGAACACATGTTCAATGCACTTTTCATGTTAGCCGAGTCCCATTGAAGCAAGTGTAGAAATTCAAGTATCGCGGGGTGTCACGAGTGGTGAGAGGAGTAATGCAGACCTTTCTTGTAGTTGTTTATTGATACAGTCAAGCAGTTTGTTCATTGATTTAGAGTGAAAGTACGTTAAAATAGCTCACTCGTTGGTGTACTTCTATTTCAGTTTTACGGAATACTGGATTTTGATTGTACAGACAGAGCTTCGGAACTCTTATAAAAGTATCCACACTTGCCAGCAGTCCAAATACAAAGTAACGTGCAAGATAAGATTAGTTCAGCCGTATCAAAAAATAGGAACCTAAACTGTCCGTACCTGTTGGCAAACATATGTATGCACGTCCCAGATATACAATTTGCAACAAATTGCAGAAGCAGTCTGCTCTATGAAATGTTGGAAATCAACAATTCAACTGACTACACACAACTGAAGGCGGGCAATCTTAACGTTCACACTACGGTGATAAGAAACAGTGAGCAAAAGCGAACAAATGCAATAAAGCAGCTCATTTTCAAGCCGAATTTGCTTACAATATTCATTTGTTCATAATTTAAAGCACACCCCAACAAAAATTGACTATTCCTCCAAAAAGGCAAAAAAGACTCATTCACGGGCTAGATCTATTTTTATTGCGATATTTTTAGTATTATCTTGGAGATCGATTAGGGTGTTTACTTCTTCACTTATCAGTCAGTGTTTCGATATTATACCTATGTCCGATATATTTTTCACCGATTGGCGTATGTCGAAATTATGGCCAAGGAGTTTAGACCCTTTTTCTATAAATCGTATGTTTCTTACATAACCTTTTTAGTTGATTTTGATTAAATGTATATGACTCATTTGGGAAATGATGCGATCACCCGCTGTGTACGGATAAATACGTGCGTAGACACGTGTGGAACGACACGCTTTTAAGAACAGAAGACAACGAAAGAGCACGTACAATTCGTTGCACAATTCGAGTAAATGAGTTGTCCAAGATTGCATAAGAATTTTACTGCATCATATCAACTGGAAAGTCCATGTCTGGAGGTAGAGAACAGACGGAGCAGATTCGTAATCGAGGTCATAAACTTTTGAAGTCCAAACGAACGATAAGGCGAACGTGTTGCATTAAAGTCCAAGTTTATTATTTCCTGATTATGGAATTTTACTTGCAGCACAGATTGTATTTATTTGCTACTTGTACTGAAATTTCCAAACTCATCACTCCAACTCTTGTAGGATTATTAACATGGAAAGTAACTAAAACAATAATTTCCACCAGAATATTTATGGAGTTTATAATGCAAATTTAAGTGACTCAGTATTACGATGCAAAACAATTGTTCAAGAACTTCAAGAAAATAATTGTCGGCATTGCAAGAGGAATGACGTTAAGGGTGGTGAAACATGTAGTGCGATTATTTCCTTTGTCACGCTGTTCATTGCCGAGAATGATATGCAATGAAAAGCGTAAACAACATCTTGCGTCGACGTGTATCCTCTCCTGAGCGCGCTTCATCAAAGCCTTGCCGAAATTGAATGGATTAAGCTATCAAATGTTTACAGCCAAAAATGTTCCAAATAGTAAACAGAATCCAATTAGATTTAATTACTTCTCACTAAATGAACAACAATTCAATTCAGAACCGCTCGGGATTTCTAAAATAGTCAACAAAATGCAAAACTCACAAGCGATATAACTTGTCTTATCTGTGAACAAGTATCTTCAACATTTATAGCTGGCAGAATAAAAACAATTCGAAATAAAGCGAAGACAACAACAAAACAGTGGCGGTCTTGACCAGTGGAAAGATAATTCACATTTTAGATCAAATTGAAGTCGCAACCTTTGGAGTTTGATCAAACGAATATTACATACACAATAAAACATAAAAGAAAAATAATTATCTTGTTGCCATTTTTACTAAATGACGTTTTTGGATATTGATATCTTATCTCCACCTGACTCAGCTACGTCGAAAAGGTAGTAAAAGATAACTTTAAACTTTCTCAATTCCCGTCGAATCAATTTGATTAAAGTTCGGTTAAGATGGTGCGTAGCAACATTCTGGTTTTGCAATTACAAGCCAATTAAGAGCGCTGTGTCAAAGATCAATTTATTGTATATCATTCGATTTTATGGCCTCTTTATGAAGGAAAAACTGTAGCAATTGAAAGTACTACGCACGCTACGCACATTCAAACTCTTGCAGATAACAGCGACAACCATTTATTCCACCACAGGTGTTTTTAAATTTATTCGATGTGTTGCTTAAATTATTTATTTGGTGAAACAAATTCCGCCAAAGAGCGCCTACCGCCAGAATTTCATGGTATTCCTGCAACGCACAACGAAAACCATCCAACCATAGGTAGACAGACAGCTTTTTGACAAAACAAAAGAAGAAAATTAACTTTTCACTGTGTGAAAACAAATTTTTAGGGATTTTTTGTAGGGCAAACTGCACACACATATATACGAACAACCCGTTTTGTTTATCCCGTATGTAGAAATTCACTTTTGCCCTAAAGCCACAAACTTATTTAAATTGATTCACACCACACTAACATCAATATGTATGTAGCCATATGCATATATGCGAATGTGCATATGAAACTTCAGCAATCACAAAATCAAAGTTTCAAATTTAAAAAAATGCACATTTAAATAAATTATATAATATACAACAATGAATGAGTTAAATCATAAACACAGTCGCTTTTTTTTTGGAGGGGAAAGTGCTTATACAATTTTTTATTGCATCGAAAGTCCGATCAATAAGTGTTGAAAAGATTCGTTTTAACGTGGTTTAGATTAAATATACCTTGTCGATTGGAAAACTGTTGCAATAGTAGTGAAATTAGTTACCTCGAATATTTTTAAAAGCAATTGTACATATAATTTTCGTGCGCCAATTGATTTGTTAATTGCCGACAGCAATACTAAAAATCCAACTAATACAAAAAATAAGATGAAAAATGAAAACATGTTTTCGCGAATGTGACTAGCTTGACAATCCCCATAACAAAATGTACACAACGGTTGAATGCTGTCAAATTTTATTAAATTCTTGTTGGCCTTGGAGAGTTGTACTTTCAACCTGAATGAGTGTGTTCAGTGGTTGAAGATATGGCATGGTTAACAGCATTGCCATATGAAACATTTTATTTACTATTGTACTGTTAATTTACTGTGGGAACATTTTACCATTTCGTGTTAACTCGCATTTATTCAATTTATTTGTATATGAGTTTACAATTAAGACGTATACGATGCATGAATTATATTAATTAAAAACAAAGGTAAGTTAGGTAAACTTAAAGGTAAGATAGGAGAGGATAAGGAAAGGGAAACGAAAAGAAACAAGGAAAAGTAATATGTACAAATGTTCAAGAATATCTTAAGTCATTAAATACTTATTTTTTTAACTGTTTTGCTCCAATCAATTGCCTTGCCTGCATGTGCAGGGAGTTCCAAAGCCTCACGGCATACACAGTAAACAATCAAGACGTGTTCAGGAATCTCGAGGTAGGAGTGACGAGATTGCAAGACTGAGACGATTGCGCGTATTGAATTTTTTTTAAATAAGTAAGGCATTGGGTTATATTGTAATGTATGGTTCTTTGTTGTAAGCTTTGATCTTTGTGCAACTCCCTCCTTGGTGTGAGTCTGGGGTCAAGACACAGCTCGGGCCGAAGGTTAAGAGGGAGAAAGGGACAGAAGGGACCTATATACATTGGTCTTAAATATTTGTCCAGGAAATATTAAAGACGGGGTGAACTATTTCTGGCATGTAGACGTCATTACTGCAAGACTGAAGCTCGAAATGCTCATGCTCAATCGTAGATCGTCTACTGACACAGGACGCCTCACCAGTAAACAACTATGTCCTAATCCCGATCCTTAACGCTTACTGAGGCTTATCAGAACGAGTAAGCAGAATCTTAGAGCCATTGTCGCTGTCATTACCAGACCCTTCATGATTGGAATTCGCGCCCCTTGGATTAGGCCTTGATTACAATGACTTTTGCAAAAGCTGCAGAGGCGAGGAGGAGGAAGGAACTATTTCACATTTACCATCCAATTGGAGTGCACTCTCCTCCCAAATAAGAAGCCTACTACTTCAACAACCAGGCTGAACTGAGTAGCATCAGAGTCACTGGTTTGCGGAATAGGATCAAACAGGTCCGCGTGGAAACGCAATGCTTATAGTGGCCTAAGTGTAACTGCTGTCCACCACCAGTCAGTCGCTACAACCTTACCTAAACTGCATCTGCACCCTGAAAACTTCAATATTAATTTCTCGTAGATAGCTTATTTTTTCTGTCCGAGGTTTTGAAGAAACCCTGAAACACTCAGACTCAAAAACTGGTCCATGTACTTCCGGGCAGCAACCTCCTTTTTCTGTAATGTCTTGGGCCTCCGAAGGAAAATCAGTAGGCCCACATCATCAGCTCTCATCACATACGCACCGAAAACCTGCCTCCTGATTCGAGCACAGGCGGGACAGTGACCGATGATGTGCTCTGCAGTGTCGTTGTTTTGTCCACAGGCATCGCAGAGGGTTTCGTCCCTTTGGCCAAGCACACTTAGATTTTGCCGAAGTGTCTCGTTAGTACCCCTGTAAGACATCTCCAGTCTTTTCTGTCAATAGATAAAAAGAATACCGTAAAAGAATACCAAAGGGTTGAGCAAGGCTTTAAATACAGCCGATACTTCGCCGCTTCCACTTATTCTTCACAATATAGTTCATGGCTGGATATATGGTCCATCGACCGCATGGACAACAATGTTCCAGCTGTGAGGGTCTTCAAATCTGAGCCTCCTGTTTCGGGAAGGAGAGGAAGACCGAATCTCCGGTATAAAGACCAAGTAATCGCAGATGCAAGATAGCTTGGTTGACTGGAAGCAGCGTGCTCAGGACCGTCAACAATGGAAAGCAGCTATCCCTCAGGCTCAGACTCTGCATGGGTCGTCAGCCTGATAAGTAAGTAAGTAGTATAGTTCATGGCCATAAGCATCGCATAGATTCCCGCCTGGAAAACCGACGCAAATTTACATAATGAGGCATGCAATCTTATGTTGTCGCTCTCCACGAAGGAGCCAGAGGCAGTGGAGAGCTTACGTTTCAATTGTTTATCTATCCCTTCTTCGTCTGTCAAAGACGAAGTTCTGTAGAAGAAGAAGATGAACCAAATTCAACGATGAAAATTCATCAAACAATCATTCTCAAGCCAAACAACACGTTTAGTTGCATATTTGTTGTTTTTTTTCTGTATTTCCAATACTTTTATAAGCTTAACAATTATCTAATAAGCACATATGTATATTTAAAGTAAACAGTTATGCGGATTATATTGATGCCATCTGTATTACTCAGTGTGATTCTTCTATTTCAAAACAGAAAAGATTTTCACAAAAAATTTTGAAAAAATAAAAATCAAACAAACAAGGGTTTGATGCTGAACAGACAGGAGCGGACAGCACTGGTCGCTTACTTCATGTGGCACACTTTTCAGGATCCACACTTGTCCTTTTTGAGTGATAATGAATTTATAATATCCTTAATTGCGGCTCCGATTCCTTTGCTGGGAGCGCCACAATCCAATGCGAATGAATTTTCTGGATGAGCATCCAAGCATTTCTGATATCTTAGCTGTAAGAATACACATTTGACATATGAGTCATTCAGTCGTGGAGAGGGGAGATGGAAAGGGATACCTTGCAAGCAGCTTCGACGGTCTTACAAAGGGCGCCACTTGATGGCTCGCAATGGAACACGTGTGCAACGAACTTGTTGCGTGCTGTGTGCACAATGAATGCGCAGTTCTTAAAATTCTTGCCAATCCCCAGGAAGCTTAAGTACCTAACTCTGCATTCGGTTATAAGACGGCCATAGTCCTGAAATGAAAAAATTAAAGTCATCATTTATTCGAAAATATTAAGCATTGAGTCAAGATTAATGGATTCTTCCTTTATGGAATCGTGGCCACTTGGCACGGAGGAACAAGGATGTCCTAGAAATGCCATCGGAGAGAGGAACTCCGACCAGAATGCTCGGTCCTCCAGATGCCTTGAGATAGATTTGTGGAACTCCAAAAACCCGTAATCTTGATTCAAAGACAAATGCAAAAGGAGAAATACTTACACTTACCTTTGAACTGCGAACACTTATCATACTTGGGGCAATAGCAACGTTGACACTCTCCCAATCTTCGGCTCTAGTTTGTGCAATTACACTGTTGATGGCATCGTTGATGATGTCCATTCCTGTGGGTCGTGTTACCTCCTTCCAACCCATGTACAAGGCTTTTAAAATCTTCTTAGGCTCCTCCATTGGGGTTGGGAATGATTGTGCTGAAATGACGACATGTTCAAGAGAACACTGAAGGGTCACTCAACCAGCTCATACTCACAATGTCTAAAGCAACGATTCTCGGTATGAAGGTTATTGGGACGATGGACTTCTTGATTGTTTTTGAAATTATTAGCCCCTACATTTGTGTCTAATTGGAGGGAGCGTTCAATCATTATCTGTTTGCATATGTCTCTGTGGAGGGGGACAAAACGATGCCAATTAGGTGGTGCGTCGCTGGATGAAATTGTACTTACCGTAAAGTGTTTGCAATTGTTCTTGCTGCTGTGTCACATCGGAAGACGTGACACATGTGAATTCTGGTCAATCTATCTCGAGATACGTAAGCGAAATCCCTGGAATGAAAACTGCGAGTTAAAAGAAGATTAAATGACGAGGTTGAATTGGCGGGGTAAGCGAAAATGATATTTTTTCTTCAAATTTCGACATGCATTTTAGTTTACAAGTCTGAAAGCAAAAAGGCATAAAAAGCTTATGTATGTTTCATTATTGAGTGATACGAGATCGGATGACATAATCGTTGACGGCGTGTGGTAAGGTAACTTCTGGCAGCCAACAGGTGGCGGGGTATGTGCCGTATTGAATGTTTGTTTGCAGTAAAGGTCGTGGATATCTCTTCCCCTCAGGATGTAGGGGAGTTCGTCAATTACTTTGAAGTTATCTAGAATCCACAAATAAAGAGACCCCGTAGACTGCGCCAACTAACGAGGAATAAATCTCTTTACCATCGTCTACAAGATCTCCTCTGCCGTCTTTTTGACCATCTATTCGTGAATGGCGTGATAGATCCTTATCAACGTCGCTTCAGCCAAGCAATGTTCACTCTCGACCAGATTTTCACAGATCTCCACTCTGCGACGGATCCTGGATAAACAACCAAGGAATGCGGAGCAACACGTGTCAGCTATTAGTCGATTTCAAGGCAGCACATGACAACGTGCATAGAGATAGTTTTGACATTCAGGATAACGATGGAGAATTCTCGTTGCTCCATCAAATGGTAACGAACTTACCGAGGCCTTCAATGTCAAAAAACCATTTAGACAAGGCTTGTGACTTCTTCAATATCATCCTGGAGCCAGATGCTCTGACGGTAATGCTTCATCTTCAGGCTCTTGACTTGCACATTAAAAACACTATAGCACAGAGCGCCATCAGGCTCATGCTGGACATCAAACATCACAGTCACAGCTCTATCTATACGTGCCATAGACGACCAATGCGTCATCCAGTCGTTTAGTAAGTCCTTTGTAGTGGCATTTTTTTTAAATTCCACTGAAGTAAGTATATCTCTATGGAAAAGAGATTTCGGACACACAAGATATGCTCAGAACTCTCGTCCTCTTCGAGGCAAAGCTTAACTTGTTAAGGTGGTAATAAATAATAATAAAATAAGGGTGGCGCGACAGTCCGAGGTCGACCTGGGCCTAGCTTCTCAGCAACCACGTGTGTTGTGCGTGCTATTGTTTTTTCACGCGTGGAAGAGACCTACAGTTTAATGCCGACTCCGAACGGTCAAGTTTGAGAAGCTTTTTCTAGACAGGAAATACTCTTTGAGCATTGTCAGTGACTCGAAAGAGGTGGAGCCGTGAAATATGAAAGGTGGTAAATTCGGGTATCGAACTTGGCACCCTCTGCGTAGGAGTCGACGCACTAACCCACTACGCCACGGCGACACACACACGTTAGCAATCTTATGGTTTCTTAATTAAGATGAGGTATTTCCTTTTATGAATAAGGCCTGATTAACGGTTTGGATTTCCTAAGACTGGTCAAGGTCTTATGTGCTTAAGTCTAAGCGAAGTTTGTTTTCCCATTCGTTAATCAGAGTTGTAGCTGCTGCCCAGTTGGCATTACAGTACGGTTCAGGACCGATGCACGTAGATGCCGAGCTCGCCATCACGAGCTCATCTGCAGATTAATTGCCTGCAATCCCCCTGTGTCCAGGCCCAATCCAAGTTTCACTTTTATGTGTTTGACAAGGGATTGTAGAGCGTCAAAGCAAAATCTGACTGTTTTGGAGTCCATTAGGTTGGACGAAATATATGGATTATAGCGCCCTTAATACATTTGTGGAGGTTTTGTCTGGCGCAGATCTCGATGACATGTATTCCGGCCTGTAAGACTCGAACCTTTTGGTACGGATATCCTTGTTTTGGGTCCAAAGACTCCTGCCCATACTCCAGAATCCATATTTGATCCGTCCGTGTACCATACCAGACTTGTAGGGTCTAGTGCTGGGACAACATTGGTCCATATTTCGCGTACCAATATTTCAACTTCAAAAAGACTGTCGAAACAATCCTGCCTGACCATAATATCCAGCATTGTACAAGACATGTCTCTATTAGGCATTGAGCTATGTAATGGAATAGTTTGTAGATGTGCAGGGATTTTAACTGGAAAATCGACACTGCCGGCACTAAGATGGGCGGTGGAGTAGGACTGCTCGATAATTCCAGCGTGTTCCAAGCGGAACTAAGGTCTTTTTTAAGGTGTTTTTTTAAGAGAAAAACAAAGGTGCAACACGGCGTATAAATTATGTATACCTCTTAAATAAAGCCCAAGATTACAACCACAAACTTAACAGTCAACGGATGGATGGATGGAAGAGGGATGCAGGTGTGGACGCTGGCGTCTATTCCAAGGATCTAAGCATCCAGGTTTTTTTCGATTACCAAATCACTGTAGCGTTTTTTAGGCTAGAACATAAGCTCGCCTGAGCCAAAGCCAATACCAGCTGTGTGTGCAAATTGTTTCAATTGTTCTCCCTTCTCTTTTATCTCTCTTCGTATTTTCGTCTATTCGCACGTCGCAACCAGTGTTGGGACTTTACCACAATTGTGGTAGATCTATGACTATTTTTCGAAATTTTCAATTCTACAACATCTACTACCAAAATTGCAAAATCTACCACACGTTGATATTCTCCTTTTTTATGCCATTTGTTGTTGCTTTTTGTCTTTGAAACCCTTCTCAAAACACAATTTCAAACCAAAATATGTGCGAAGAAGTCTTACAAGGAACGGCTGTGTTTCAAAATCTATTCCCATAGGAAATTAACTAGATGTTTCATTTCATTTATGAAAGCGTTAACGTAATATGTGAAATTTCTTGGAAATTGAGTGGGTAAACGAGATCTACCACTCTGTTTTCAAATCTAACACTAATTTTCTTGAGGTTCTACCATACTCAAGTCCCAACACTGGTCGAAACGCAACTTACTTGCTTTGACACGTCACACAAAAAGAGAGAATATTATATATTCTTATGAAGCACACAATACACGAAAAGTTACCGAAATGCTGCAGCTTGCTGTGGTAGCTACGACCCGAACCAATATGGAATAAAGCAAATCAATTTATATTGTCAAATTCGATTTGGGGTTAGTTTCGGTTCGCCATCATATGCTCACACCAGGTGGTACCGTCTACAGTTAATTTTATGTATTCGGTTCGTTTCATCGGTTTTGCCAATTCGGCTTAAAATAATTAAAGTAAATGTAGGATGGAGAATCACCCTTAAGAAATGTACAGCAGTTCATGTCATCAAATTGCTGCTGACTTAAGATACTTCCTTGCAATCGTATCGTTTCCTTTTTGAAATACCCAACTTATTCTTCTTTTTTAATTGAATTCGAGAATGTAAGAGTTCTCTTTGTCTTAACACAATAAATCGTTTTAATCGTTATTGGAATTTAGTTTCAAGCCCCACATAAATGTTACTCGGTTTCTGTCGGTTTATGTGTAACCGGGGTTGATTCGGTTCTTTAACCCGGATTGACATACCAATAGTTCCCAGTAAGAAGATCGGTAAATGGATCACATAATTGCTGTTTACTATTGAATGAATTTAACCTTTGCTCTCTTTCATCTGATACACTTTTTCAAACGGCCTTACCGATATCGGATCGTCGCGGTCGTACTTATGTCTTCAACGCATTACCTCTACAAAAAGTTATCAATTAAAAGTGTAACAACGTTCGAGCTGAATCCCCTTGGACATGTAATCACCACTGTACTGAGCAATTTGCATTAATAGCAATTGATATTCAATAATGCTTTTTTTTATAGATAACCGACCAACAAAGTACCTACGATGAAGGCAAAATGAGAATAGACCAACGTTACCATGACCTTGAACCACATTCAACTCGTCCATTGCTCAATGTAATCTTCACGCGATGATATAAAACTCGTCACCAAATTAAAGCCGATGAGTGGTTCGCAACTTGTACGACCAAAAATCTCTTTAAAATCAAAACTTTAAATCTCTGACTCGGTTTTGAATCCCTAAAGCATTGTTATCACCACTAAACCTTCATAGACCATTATCCTTGACCCCTCCGCCCCCGCACTTCCAATCGCATCACTGAGTAATGCAAAGCGAATTATAAAGTCTACCTCTACCACTCATCCACCTCGCATTCTGACTCCCTGAAACCTGTTGCCACGGTCCTTTGTTTTCATTCCTCTCTTAGCCTCGTTGAATTGCTTTTTTCAAGGTAAGAGAAACCGGAGGAGAAAGAAAGAGAAAATAATAGAGTGTGGGTATTTTGAACTTAGTTGCTTTTCTCGTTCAATTTGTGTTTCTTGTTTCGAGGAAGTCTTTGTAATTTCACGTCAATCCATTATAAATGTAAATCGGAAAATGTAGTGCAGTGCTTTTGCCGACAAGTGTAAATCGGAAAACGTAGTGCAGTGCTTTTGTCGAAATGTGTTCGTATTTAACATTCCCAGATTTTAGCGCTGCTAGTCTAGACGGGGGGATGGATTTAATTGAACAAAGCCTTGGATACTAAGGAAGCACTTATTGCACTTGGTTTTTCTTATGGCAGTTTTTACAAATTTCTTGAAGTCATGTTCACAGTTGTTTACCCAATTTGATGAGTCACTGTGACCAGTTAGATGACCTTTCACGATGGTGGCATAATCAGTTGCCGTTTTTGGAGAACAACAGAGTGATTATTTCACATGGCTGTTGGGATTACAAATGTGGACAAAATTTGGGAGAGACGAGTACCGAGGTAGTGTAGTACTGTTTCCTCTCTTCTAAATCCCTGCCGCTTCTACAGAAGTCATTGTAGGGTGCTCCAAGTCTTCTGGCTATGAGACACTGTCCTGTTATTACGGCCACTATCTTGCTCCCTGTCTAACCCTAGAAGAGCGTTAGGTCAGTTTGGATTTAGTGCCGGATACATCGTTGTCTACTACAAATCGGAGATCTTGGTTGGTTGGTTTAAGTGGCCACCGGATTGGGCTCAATTTGGGTGCAAGTAGCTCTGTATTCCTTCGAGCTGTGTGCCGTTCGGATACCACACCTTGTAGACCTCCGTTGTTTGAATTAGCTTAATCCAACCTGTGGAGTTGAGGAACCACAGCCTGTGGAGTTCGTTATACTTTGATTAGCGATCTCGGATAGCTCACTAAGGAAAGGTTTGCCTAGGCTAGTGCCGGACCGTCACAGAAAAAGACTTTCCTCTGAGTGAGTGTAAAGGCACCTACGACAGTGTGGGTTGAACGGTATTCCGGATCTAGCAGCGTCGATGCTTATGGGCCTGGAGCCTGTGCTTACAGCCACCACTCTAGCGGAGCGGTTTCTTTTGAGAAGATCACGAGCCCTTCTTTTCGAGTAGGACGGCCAGGTTTTCCTAGAGAATTCGTACTTGGATGTCCTAATCCAGCTTCTATTAGCAAAGGACAGGACGTGTAGGCAGATGATGTATTTGAGGTGGTTGATTTGGGAGCACACCAATTCAGTGGGGGCGTTGTTGGATGCTCCGTGCTTGGCTAGTTCGTCGGCAACCACATTTTCCTCTATGTTGCTGTGGCATGGAACGCACGGGATAGTGCGAGGACGAACTCAAACATGTCAGTAGCAGGTGCAAACTGGCACTGTAGGGAAAGTGATTACTGAGGAGATCACCCTTATTGCTGCTTGGCTGTCGCTGTGGATAGTTGCGGCTTTACCATACGGGCAGGTAGCACTAAGAAGTTTACACGTTTCTTTCATAGCTACGAGATCTACTAATTACAAACTACTACCTCGCAACCTACTACCCGACCGTAAATTGTGAGGTTGGAAACGACTTCAGATACCCATTTCCGGGTTAGCTTATTTACTTAATGCTTTCAGGGAGGCGCAGGGTGTCACCTGATCAGCCCTTTGCTTATTAATTCATCAGACTGATTCCGTTGCCTGGAATACTCTTGTCCTTAGGGAATCATCTATCTGATATCTACTTTCTTCTATTCACGGAACGATGAAGAGCCCTACGTAACTGCTGCTGGAAGAGGAAAGGTCATCATTTCATGAGTTCATAACTGCGAGTTAATGGTACGCAGATAACACCTATGCTTCCTGTGGATCACACAATTAACGAAGAGGCAAGGATTGGAGTTGAGGTTAAGTCTTGGTGGTTGAGACCCAGTTTCACTAGGATTGGAGCGCTGGCTAGGAATGTCTACAAATCCAATCTTTGAAATAATCAAACGGAAAGACAATGCAGAGAATCAATTATTTACGCATTTTAAAATCATTTGTCAAGATCTAGGTTAGGTAGGGTTGGACTGGCTGACTGCTGTAGTTCGCAGCAGTGAGCAGTCACACTTAGGCCAGAGTATGCACATTATGCTACCATGCGGCTCATCCTAGTCAGTAAACCAGTGACACCAATGCTACTTAGTTTCGCCAAGTGACTTCTCCCACGGGAGAAGTGAGCCCTGCAATTGCACAGCAGATGTGAAATAGTTGCTTCATCCTCCTCTTACCTGCAGCTTATGCATAAGTCATTGTGGGACATGCTTATCCAGAGGCGTGAGTTCCAATAGTGCGGTACCTGGTTATGATGCCGATTATGGATCTAAGATACCGTCTATTCATTCTGATCAGGCAACGTGAGCGTTTTGGATGGAGTGTAGGCTATAACTCTTTTGTAATGAAGCATTCAGTGCCGTAGACAATCTGTGATCTGTATGGGTTAGACATGACAGAAATTATGACAGAAATCCTTCCGGAAAGAGTACAGAGTACGAGTTAGTCCGCTTCACAATTCTCTGGGATGTCACTGTGTCCCAGCATCCACATAAGATGGATGTCAAAATACTTGCCCACCTCGTTGAGAGATAGGCGACGATAGGGAGACGTTTTTGAGTTAAATGTAACCGCACTCAGAGACTTGATCTCTGCCTGGCTGTCAGAATAGATGACAATATCTGTGATTGATCCTGATGTCTCTTAAGACAGCCAGTCTCTGCCTGAAATACGTTACAGTGTTGTGGTAGTCGGAATGACTGTTAAATATAAACAGAGATGAGACTGCAGCGCCCACGCCATCGCCCATCCTCGATACATTTGCTGAGTAGGTCTATAGGCGGATGATAAAGGAATATGTTCAGGCCTGCGGAAGTGGTTGTTCTTAGCGCTCCGTTGATACATACACAAGTCATCCGTTGCATACTCTCGAGCGGTTTGCAATTGTCGTTTTCATCTAGCGGGGTCCACGAGATTGCGAAGCTATACAATACATGGTCGGACTCGACTATTCTACCCGGTGGAGCCCTTCATTTCACTTTCCTTATCAAACTAATGTTGAACCAAGGAAGGATACAAGCAAATTCCATTCACTTTCTTTTGGAGTAGTAAGCCTGACTACACATATAAATAGTCTGTGGACCACGCCGGGCTAAAGTCCCCATTTACATCCTATAGCTTTTATAACAGGAGTACAGAGCCGTGAAGACCTTTTGACATGTTCCTGGACGTTGGGTTTTCAGGTTAATTTCACGCCCAAGCTGAGACCTAGTCAAAGACAGGGATTTTTTTAATTCCTGGTAAAGACAACTACACCACTTTGTTTTCTGCGGATCGACAACTAAGCCGCAATATTCAGTCCATTTTTCAAGTTCGAAGACGAACGACTGCCTAAAATCCCTCATCGGGGATGTATATTTCCCTGAGCCCGAGTTAGCAATATAATCTACATAGGCAATAACCTTGCACCCAGTCCATATCTAAGAAACATGAGATTATCAAATGCAACTAAAAAACGTGTTCTTAACTATTCGATAAATCGAAAGTGAACTTAAACTGTTACAGAGTTACTTTATAACATCCTCGAAAGGTCTAATTATATTTCTGGTAACCAACATCCCCAAAAGACTGCAATCTCGTCGGTCTCCTCACATAGCAAGATTCGTTGCATAACCAACGCCGTGTGCGCAGCAAAATCATAAACAGACGTTCTGATAAAACCAAAAAAAAAGTTTTGCTGGCTTATCTTCTTCTATCGATCTTTCAAACCCAACTGTACAAGTGTAAAGTTGAACATTCTCGAAGGAATACAGCAAAACTTTCCCAATAACCTCAAAATTAAAGTTGTTGTGAGAAGCTCCCGCGTTGTTATACATAGTTTAAACAGCCATTAGTCATCCTTCGAAGTTCGATACACACAATAAATCAATACATTAATGAAAAGCATGCGTTTGTATGTGTGTTTATATGTTTGCAATATTTACTTACCTTTCTCTTAATAATCGAGATGAAGAGAGAGAGAGAGAGAGTGAGAAGTTGGGAATTACATAAAAAAAATGGACAGAATATAATTTAGTACAGGGGCTGGAGGTGGAGATGCATTTTTAGATACATACCTGCCGTTGTCACGTCCAACCCCCCAAACTCGTATTGTGTGAATTGGTTGAGAATTGAGAACTGTTAAGTTTTCCGTTTCAATAAGCTTCAGTGATCCGTCTTCTAAGTCCATGTACATATTTTTGCCCTTAAATTGAAGGAAGAGTTCTTGTTAATGAAATGTTACACACCTTGAAGAATGATTTTTTTATTCTTAATTTATAGGATGTTGTCTTTTTGTAGAAAAGTTGAACTACCTGGGTTTTCACATTATGTCACAATTCTAGACATGCGACCACATGAAGCGTTAGCTGAAAATTTCGCTATCAAGGTAGTGTTGAAAGGATTCATTGACACCCAACGAGTTGATACTGTTTCAAAGTTTAAGATCATTCAAGCCACTGTTAAGTCTTGGCTTTTTGGATGTGGATTTTTTCAGGAATGTGAACTGGTCAAATGCAACCTCCCCTCAACAACGTCTACATATGCCGTCTACAGTGGACTCTCCCTAAGTCGAACTCTCCCTAAGTCAAACTCTCTCTAACTCGAACAAATTATGGTATCGCGTAACAATTCGACTTAGGGGAAGTACACCTACGAATATTGAAGGCAAATGCCGGCTACATTGTCTACCTCATGTACAGACCAAGCAATAGTCGTCAAAGGAGATTACTCAGGACTCCACTTCAGCAGAATATAACGCTATTCAATAATGGAATTCATCATAGAGGCTTTTAAATAAACTGCTTAAAAACTCACAAGGGACACATAACTACCTTTGAGAGTTACTAAGAATGAACAGAAGGGTAGAAGTGGTAGAAGAGAGGGCTTAATGTGTGGAAAACGAAACGCGTTTTATCGATGTGGAACCCTTACAGTCATTATACACGCTTTCTATCGAACATGCCTGCCCACTTTCTTTGCACTCTCACGGTTAAGCATTATTGGCTAATACTTCTGCGGCTTTTTGATAAAATCTTTGAAATTTAACATTGTACTTACCACATTGTGGTAGACATTAACGAATACAAAAATAGGACACATTGGGATACCACGCGAATTGAGTACTCCTAAACCTGGGAACAGTTCGTGCTTATGACAAAGCGGTTTGGCTGAATTGAAATAGTAGCTCGCTAGATGTGAGTTCCTACGACTTTTCAGGAGGCTGCACAAGCACAGTGGTGGTTTGTGGTCTACTTCGTTTTCATCCTCGCAGCTTCGTCAGAAATCATTGCATAGCACACCTATCATGAGGGCGTGGATGCCGATAACACAGTGTCTGGTTATGGTACCGATGAGAGTCACGAGTGAACATTTTCTTAGTCACAGCGTTTAATATGTAGTGCTGACCATATTTCCTTTGTTTTAAAGCAGATGGTGCTTTCTAGCCACTTGTGTGTGTGGCTTAAGAAGAAGGTAGGTTGTGTCGATCGGCATAAAAGGTGGCTCTCGTCCTGTGATTGGAGAAGAGTCTGTACCAAACCTAGACTTCATCGGTTCTGCAAATACCCGGTATGTTACAGGACCCACATGCGGTGTACATTGAAAAGCTCAGCCATCTGATTAAGAGACAGACTGTAATTAAGGAATGTATTGAGTTGAACATGACACTGTCTTGGACCTTAATTGCGCTCGGCCTGGATGTCTGAACACATAATACGTCGCTATAATATCGCTTCCTCTATCATCACAATGGTTTCCGTCTGGAAAACGTTACAGAGATTAGGAGGCACTTACACCCACCCCTTCGTCCGTCTTCGATCCATTTGCGTATCTTCGCTGGGGATCAGTAAGTGACTGGTTGTCAGGCATCCAATCCGGAGGAAATCCTTGTGCTGGAGAATTCCTACCTTAAGGTTGCTTGGGGTCGTAAGGTGGGATGGAAAGGTAGGCGATCCGTGTCGTTGGGAAGGAATTTGAATTCGTTAAGAATGGTTAACGATTTCCTTAAGCTGACAGGCGAATAATCAGCACAGTCATTATGGGCAGCTTAATATCTGCGTTTGTAGGACATTAGAGCAGATTTTACTTGGTTTTCACTTGAGCTCTTCACCCCAAACTCTCTTTATAACTTATTCTTAAGAGTCATCTTTTATAGGCATGCGCGAATATGAGCTAGTGCCGAGCGCACATGTGTAAGTTGAGCAAATGCACACACCCCCATAAGACTGGCTTAAAAATGAATTTAGGAATGACTCGGAATGTGTCGTTAAGCATGAGCTACTGCGATTTGAACCGCACAGCTCATAGGTATGCGAATTTAACCGATGATACGCAGAAAAGGAAAAATATGAAAAATCTACAAATCAGTTAAAATTAATTGGAATTTACATTGTCATGTGTCTTGAGTGAATATGACGAAACATTTCGTTTATTTTTGCCACTAGCTCATCATAGCTTATGCCTGTTATAGTTGGTCTTCAGGCTGCACATTATAAGTGATAGCGAATGAGAGGTCATGTCTGAAAAGAATGTTTGTTGATCTTCTTTTATCTCATGATTTGAACCATGTTCCAAACGAACCGAAATGAATGAATGTGACGTGATTTGGAGTAATTCTTATGGAAATCTGAATAGACCTTTCCCACTAAGTTAAAGTGATTTCATATGTCAATAGCTCTCACTTTCGAAGCCAATAGCTCTCAATGTATAAGTGGCCGTCAAAACAGATATCAGAAAATAATAGTGTGAGAACACCGGAAAGGAGAGAGATAAAAAGGAAAAAAGAACGCCAAAATGACCACATTCACGCTGTAGGCTTGTTCGTTTTGACAACGTCTTACGGATGTGAACTCGATGGGGTTTCACTAGAGTTAATTGAAGAGAGGTTTCGATACCCCGATAATGTGTGGCGAAGGCTTCTAGATTTGAAGAAATTTGTTCAATTCTCGTGATTTCTTTCAATGCAAACGTGGTATAACACATCTACAATTAACATGTTTAGTAAAACAAACAATAAATTTCTCAATTTCTTGAAACTGAAGCCTTCGTAAAAAGATGATGTTAACATCCTAAACTTTCCATCGAACAAATAATAAAACTTGAGATGATATTTTTAAGTCATACTTACATCGCCCCATCGTCCAACGACGTCCAAAAGATCATTACGTCCTAACGACAAATCAATAATACATTTGTTAACAGCCTTCGACGACCTCTCTGGAACGAGATCCTCCTCGGCAATTTTCACCCATCCCAAAGACCGTACAGTGAATCGCATTACTCTATTTGATTCAGACTTGAGCGGATAGTTTCTACGTCTAGACGGATACGAAATAAATTAAATGCATTCAAAAGTGGGGGGAGGGCCTTACATGTATTCCCGGTTTTGTTTTCCCTGTTCCTGGTTAAGTGATGGTATTGTCCTGCTCCTGGTCATCGAATACGTCTCGAATTCCTTTAAAATACATACCAACATAATGAGATGGGAAATAAAGCAACCTGAAATTGGAATACCTACCCTTAATTCCATACGGGGTCCGTAGCCCGGAGTTCCGGGTATATGATGATCGGTGCCTTCATTCGATGGGTTATTGGCATACTCATAAATTGGTGTGTTGCATTCCTTCTCGTCGTTAAAGTACTTGTACTTGGGTAAAATCGGAGGTTCTCTTTGAATAGTTCCTGACTTAATATGCCAGTAATATGGTCCATCGTTATCTTCATAAACCAAAAGTGGTTACACAATGTCCAGTAAGAAATATATAATTTAAAGGATTTACCTTCATGCTTCTCCCATCCGTGCGGTAAGTCTTTATTCTTATCTTTCTCTTCAATACCTTCAAGGTTTGCACAGTTAATCTCTTTCTCGTTATCATTAATAAGCTCTTTTTCAGTTAAGACATCGCCAATGTGTCTAAGGCTACGCGGTTCGTACTTCTGATTCTTCAGTGCGTACAATAAATCCGAATTGATGTTGCCAGAAATGTACTTCAAGGTGGCATTGTTGAATGCCTCACTCTTGGCATTGTTATTCTCCGCAGTACGATTTGACTGCAGCTTCAATTGAAGCGATGTCGAGTAGTTGATCATGTTTTGCTTCTCCGATGGCCTACTCGATTATAGAAAAACGAATGATATTCGCGTTAAATTGTCGTTGAGTTTGACTTACATGACATGCTCTTTCAGATTGACACCCATTGAGCCGATGTCAATCTTTGCGTAATCCTTGCGACTGCTGACCAAATCCGACTTGGTTCCTTTGACACCGGCGTATGGTTGTAGATCAGTTATCGACTCGCCATAAATGTCTGGGTTTCGTTCCATGTTCTGTTGCCTCATGCGAACTTTAGGGTTTTCATAATTCAAAATTAACGATCTACATTGGGAATATTTAAATTTACTAATATTAGTCATAATTTCGTCTGTCTCATCAGAAGAAAGAATATTAGTATTTTAACTGAGAAATTACATTTTAACAATGCAAGTTAGTAAGTTTTAGGAAATTGAACATTTTAAGAAAAAAATAAGCTTTTTGAAATTCGGAACGAGTAAGCAGACTTACACAAGGCCATTTGACAAAAGAGTGACGGTTTTTAAAAGAAAGCAACGATTAGGACAATGCAGCAAAAATGGGGACTACAAAGAAAGCACGAGAACTTTGCAAGATATCCTGCATGTCAAGACCAAAAATCAAGTAGTAATATAGAGAAAAAATTCCACCTCTCTTCCCTTGTTTTATTATATAAACGGCACTTTATGTACTTGAGTCGCTGTGGTGTACTAGGTGAGTGCGTCGACTCGACTCCTACCCATAATCAGATCCCCGAATTTACGAACTTTCAGAATTCACGGTTACACCTCTTTCGAGTAACTGACAATGCTGAAGGAGTACTCCTGCCCAGAAAAAGTTTCTGAATCTTGGCCGTTCGGAGTCGGCAGAAAGCTGAAAGTCCTTTCCACTCGTGAAAAAACAGTACAACACTAGTAGTTACACTGTGCAACACCAAAAAAATCATCCATATCCCGTAGTAAGCAAACAACAGAAAATTATATTCAGCTATCTTACAGGTATTCACGATAGATAACGGAAATCATAGTTTAACTACTTCCCGCAACACTTGAGCTTGAGGGTAACTATAAACTTACATACAGTCAGCGGCAAAAGTGAGTGTACATCATATTTGTTTGTGTTCTGCGTTTTAATTAATATTTAAACAAACGGGACCCCCAAATATTCGAGGATATTTCAAAACGTATGAGCACGACGAGTCATAAACCAAAAACATAACGAAATTTAGATCAACAATAAATGGCTCTTCTGAGCTTTGCTTGCAAACGTACACTTACTTTTGAGATGTGAATTCCGATTAATTTGTTGGTTTATGATTCGCTGTGCTTAAAGTTTTTGAGATATTTTGATATTTTTCTTGCTTATTGGACATTACAAATTAGCTCAGGAAAGGGAATTTAAGATTTTTTCTTGGAGTCCAGTTTGAAATTATTTTTCGTTGAGAACGCAGACGGTGACTATATATCAATGATATATACAAATGTCATAAGAATGTAGTTCTTATTTTGTTACGTTTGTGGTCAATTTAATTCTAAAAGTGAAACAGCTAAGTAATATGCTTTGGCAATCATAAATCACAACATTTCTATGCAAAAATTAATCGGGTGAAATTCATATCTTACAATCCCATTTAATTTTGAACATTGGTTCAATAGATAAGTAAGATAAGAATTACAAGTCATGTGAAGCGTTAAGTGGGAAGATGCGAGGCAACCATGCTTGCAGCCTACTGTTGGCCTCCACAGGGTCTGCCGGACGACGGAAAATAAGATCAAGGCCGCGATACGTGAAAAAAAAAAATAATTCATAGAATTTTAAGTTAAATAAATAAATCTATGTCACTTCTAAACCTGACGTAGTACAACAATTTTCTCTACGTATTTTGAATATTTTAAAGTGGTGAATTAAAATTTCATATGTACACATTGTTATTATTATCTATCTGTACTAAATTTCTGGTTAAGACGCCATGTCTGCCTCACACATACTAGGTTCCTTAGACATAGTTTTCTAATGCCATACGAGTGTTGGTTCTTGGCAAAATGTTAGCTAATATAACCAAAACAAAGAGCAATTCCAATTGGTGTTTCACCCTTTTTTGTCTAGAACCCCGTGGCGTTTATCTTGTGGCGACCAAACATTAGTGAACCAAGTCTGTGTCCGGAAGCATATAAGACACGCTATGGAGTCCTTTGGTTTAGAGATTTTGTCAATTTCGCACATTTTTGAGCCTGGAGACGACCCTTAAACCACATAACGTGCAGATAAAAGTTATTCTGAAATTGAATATGTAAAGGCTCTCGGTTAGCCTCAGACGTTGAGAGAAACTTGAGATCTGCCAACTTAAGGCTAATATCCCATTTCAACAATATCATGACTTGATAGTAAGTCAGTTAGAGTTGAACCGAGTTAAATTTACGTCAAACCGGTGTGCCGAAAATAAAACAAAACAAATACTCGAACACCAAAACTGCAAACGGTTCGACTCGGTTTGAAGTGATTTTTGCACATACATAATGTACCTATATGTGTTAGTCGGTTTTTTTGTATGGGCTGTTTTCTTTTATGGTGTCTCAATCTTAGACCAAGATTGCAATATGATCCAGGGAATATGTTCTGTATGGTTAATGTTATTAAAAGTGTACCAGTTTGACGATCAATAATAATAATAATAATATGGGTGGCGCGACAGTCCGAGGTGGACCTGGGCCTAGCTTCTCAGCAACCACTTGTGTTGTGCGTGCTATTGTTCTCTGACGAGTGGAAGGGACCTACAGTTTAATGCCGACTCCGAACGGCCAAGTTTGAGAAGCTTTTTCTAGACAGGAAGTACTCTTTGAGCATTGTCAGTGACTCGAAAGAGGTGGAGCCGTATATATAATAATGATAGGCGGTAAATTCGGGTATCGCACCTGGCACCCTTTGCGTAGGAGTCGACGCACTTACCAACTACGCTACGGCGACCCACAATCAATAAGTCAGACAATTTGGTTCGGAACCGAGTTAGCCAACTCGAGTTGCAACTTGGTCTGCTTCAATCCCACCTCGAGTAAACACGTTTTAAGAAATCTTTGCAAAGGAATTAAGTTAAGCCAAAGACTTGCCGTAGAATAATACAACTTAACTCATATTGTACCACTATTTCTAACTATGTATATTTCCAAGAATATGATACACTGAACCCCCACAAGCGCGGTCTCCGCATACGCGAGATCCACATCAATACCATCCCAACCATCCAAGCAAGCATTGAAACAAACTGAATAAAACATTTTTTATTTTTTTTTGCTTCGCTTGGAACGCATCTCTATATTTTCATACAGTTTCTAGTGTCAACATACGCGAATTCGATACACGCGGTATTTTTTTGGAACGCATCACTCGCATACGTGGGGGATTAATACTTGATATTATTAATACCAGTTTGTTTGGCTGGGCATACATCAGCCATAAATGAAGGGTAAAAAACTAGCTCCGAGACAGCTGTAAAACAACTGTAAATTACTTGTGGAGATTTATTTTGTGTAAGCTAGTGATGAAAACAAATCTATTTCAGTGTTCCAGTTTTGGTATATCCATGCCTTTCACACCACCAAAGTCACGAACAATGCCCTACATAAGAAGGTCCACATGAGAGAGAACAATACATGACAGAACAATAGGAAATTAACACGGATTCCATCGCGAAGAGTAGCGTGTTCTCTTAAAGAAGGAGAAAATGTCTAGCTCTCCCCTGTGCCTTAGAGTCAACATTGCCCATGTGGCATGATCGTACCATTATGGCAGTTTTCATAGAAATGGAATTGTGGCACTTTAAGATTGAATATGGCACTCTGGTGGAAGTTTTAAAAATTGACAGGTTTACATTGGTCGCTGCATCGCTTACACGTAAGTTTTAATGAATGAATGTCCTTCCACTTATTATTTTCCTTAACTCCCCCGAAATCAACCAATTATCTTTTGTACAGTAGTGTTCACTCGAACATGAGCTGGTGGTACGATACGTCCCTACTACACGGCTAAAATTTGAATTACAAAAATCTCATAAGAGAAAGTATGTTCACTCAGTAAAATCCAGTCCTCTAATGGATTATGGCTCATTGAGTAAAAGTCGCATTTTTCCTTAAGAAAGGTATACTTCAGGCTTCGTCAAATGGTGTATTCTAGCACCGTTGTGGGAGCATCGTGAAGGTTGTTCATTAAAACCAAATCAAGGCTATTGTTTGAGATAAAGCGTGATCTAGCTTGATCCGTATTTACTGTCAGGGTCACGTCCGACTCTGAGCGATATCAAAAGCCATAAGACGTTTTAGATCGGGTTCGCCCTTTACCGAGTCTAAGGTGTAGGAGGAAAATTCACCGAGATAGAAAAAAGAGACCAAATACGTACAGTGACAGAACATTACCTTTTATTTTTCTTCCTCGTACTGAATGCCGCTATCGTTGAAGGTCTGTGCATTTATACATTACAAACAAAAAAGATTTGTTTGGAGAATTCAGGTCATTCACACGACTGGACGAGTAACTGTCCGCACTGCATTTTGTGCAGTGTGCTGCGCAAAAATGTCCAATAATTCACGACATTAATTGTTACCAGAACTATAACAAAAGGCGTTGGTTCGCATGGGTAAGTGGGTTTTGTGATATAAGCCTTAGCTTGGCCCCTCCGAGGTCCATTGTCATCTTCTGATGATGTCAATGTCCTTGACATAAACGAGCACTAACGCGAGGTTGCGAAAGGTTGTGCATCTAGTGCTGACATCTGAGTAAAGCAAATTGGTCTCGAAATTAATGATTCTCAAAAGTCGCCCATCGTCTTCTGTTTGTGGCACGCTGGGCCTTGAAATTACACGTTTTGATAGATTATTCCGGTAACGCTGCTTAGTGTACCGATTCCGGATACTGCTTCGAGAGTAATGATTTTCTGGGCACTCTTACGAGATACGAAAAGAACTCTGCCCAAGATAAAAATACGTTTCCATGCACTTCCCTGTCCCTGTGCACAATATATTCGATACTTTCCCCTCCTGCTGCCCCCGCGAATGGTGTTTCATCGAGCATGACTGAAAGAACGACTGGGCCACGAAGAATAATGATGATGATGATGATGTCGATGGAAATGTTTTATTCCAATAATAACATTTAAACGCTTCTCAGCTTTGATCATTTAAGTGTAATGCTACAAAATTTTGGAGTGCCCAGTTCATACATATCGCGTGATAAGTGAACAACTACTTTGTGGGATTTTCTGTATACGGCTGTGAATCATTAATGGGTATTTTCAGTAGGCCAGACGGCCGCAGTGTGAGATCGCATGGTCATGGCGCCCGATTCACATTACTACTTCTTGAAATAGCTCCTCCATAAAACTGTGTTGCAATAAACGCTAACCCATTGTCTGACGACTAGTGTGTGACTGCACTGACTTGTTGAAAGAGCACACATTCTGTGTATCAACATGAGTCAATCTGGTTCAAAACCATTCCAATGGCATTAGTCCTGGCATTGAGGTGATTTCAAGGTTTGTTTTTCAAATGACGTCTTCGGGGCAAGAAACACATAAACTTTTGATTTTTCTGAAATGTTGAGTCATCGACAATTGAATCAGTTCTTCGGTGGTCTTATACGTTTTTCTCTGCACACGAACCATTGTGAAAGTTGAATAAATCTCTCGTAAATGATGTTACGTCACTAAGGACGTCTGTGATAGTTTGACCTTGATCATTCACAGTGACTCACAGAGGTTCCGGTGAGCGCTTACTGGGGAATAGGGTTGTTTTCGTAGACACAATCATATGCGAAGTGCCGAGTCGCCGTCCACGTGCCGGCTTTCTGTCTGTGAATGAGACTTACATGTATATTCTGCACGCAGCCGACAGGCAGGCGGCTGTAGTTTTTATAAGACTGTATTCTTCAATCGTCATGAATACCGAATGGTTTATTGTGGACTCACTTATTATTAATGAAAACATTAGAAGATACTCCAAAAGCAATATTCTTTAATCTACGTATTTGATGTAACTGTGAACTCAGTTTCATGTGTGTTCTTCATGAATTTTTACAGCTAATCTATTGAAGTTAGCAATTTCAAATCATTCTAATTACAGTTTTTAATGTTTGCTAAAGTATTTTTTAAGAATTACAACCAAAAAACTCTTATGTTCTCCACTTGCTTGCATGGAGTCTGCAGCTACGACGCCATCTAGTTGAGTGCATACTTTTGACGTTTACAAGAAGATGACCAGAAATCATTTAAGGGAATTAACCGACTTCAGAGCTGATTGAAACCTAGTCCATCGACGAATTTGAACGACATTTTGTCAGTCATTCACGAATTTTTGACGCTCATTTCATGAAAAAAACTAAATGACAATCCCTAATCTGTCAGTTCGGTTTCAAAAATGACATAAAAACGCTGTAAAACGTTTTTAAACGGACAAGAGGGATCGAAGTAGAAACCAGATTTGACTGCCGGCACGGCGTTGCGTCCGATTTGAACTCTAGTATGTTGTGAACATAACTAACGCAGGTCTTTGTTCGACTGGCGTTTAAAACGACACCGCATTTTATATTCATCAAGTTGAGATGATTACAATGAAGGCTTTAAGAAGTGTACCCTTCTCGCAACGGCGTAAATTGTTGTACACGTAGATCATTTGTTAAGTTAAAATGGGGCAGTAGCGCGTTGTAGTTTCCCAAACCCTAATATCGTAAGCCGCAGTAAAAATTTCTAAGTAGAGCCACTCTCTAATCACTCTGGTATTTTGACAGTTGTGAAACAATGTTATTTCAGTTTGATTTGTTGACAAACTGAGGCGACATTTGATTCGTCAAATTCGCGCGTTCAGTTTATATATGAAAAACTTGGGGCGGGGGGCCGCGTCCTGACACAACATTCTCGTAAGATCGATAAAACTCGTACCGTGTCAAAGACCGACCCCGAAAAAGCACGGTTGCGACTTAGCTTATAAGATATGAAATATTTTGACGGAATTCTTCGGATCCATTTGTTAGTTTCACGAGTGAATGGAACCTGCAATTTAATGCCCGCACAAATTTCATAAGATTATCTTAGCATTTCTCATCTTGTCTGAGCACTGTCAATGATTCTACGGACTCAGTGCTGTAGACTTAAAGTTATTTCGTTATTCTGTAAGACCGTAGGAGTCGTTGAATTTACGACACTGCAGCTAATAATTTATTTACGACGGCAAAGAGTAGTTCCTTTGTCTAGTTTACGCGAAATGATAATATATTTTCACATTTCTAAATAAAACACATTTGTCTTATTCGCGTGGACTACGTTACTGCATGTTGCACTTAGCGTTTCACGCAGCGACCACTCCTGACGTGTGTGCTATTGTTCTCTCACGAGTGAAAAGAACATACCGTTTTATGTATACTTTGATCGGCTTTTTTCTATGCTGTTTTAGCATTGCCAGTGATTCGAAAGAGGTGGGGCCGTGAACATTTCTTTTGTCATGTCGGGAATCGAATCTAGACACTGAGATTTAAGTGCGTAGGAGAGGAACTCCGATGACCAAGTAAACACAACAAGCCAGTGCAACACAGCTTGGTCTTGATGACTGAAAGAAGCGTGCCCAGGATTGTCAGCGATGGAGACAGCAATTGCTCTGGCTGGGACCTTTCAAGGGCCGCCGGTCTCATAAGTAAGTAAGTAAATAAGATAGGGATTCATTTCGTGCCAATTCAGATAATCAAAAATGGATGAAACTCAGCGAAACTAATTTTATTATGGTCTCGTATTAGATCGATTACCTACGATAACTTACGCGACTTATGGTTGGATCTGAAGACAAGCTGTTGGCAGGGTTCTAAAGAACCATGAATACCTTTCCTTTTATCGAATACGCCACAAATTGAAGTATAAAGAAAAATGACAATCTGCGTCGAGATTTTATAGCAACTACTGAGCGGCCAATTTGTTCTTTCATGAGTGGAAAGAATCTACAATTGTATGCGAAGTTTAAGAAGCTATTTCTAACTCTCTGATTGTGAGATTTGACATAGTGATTCATGTCGAGAGTTCAACGATTCCACTGATGTATGTAAACAATGCTACACGGCGGGGGCTAGTAAAAAAATGGTTTTCACAAAACACCTCAACTAAAATATCAGTAATTCGGGAATATGAAAGATAATGAAATATTTGTGGGTGAAGTAAACATTTGTGAGGACATCTCTTGATTTTCACAGTTCGCTCCTCAAAAGATAAGGAAAAGGAGCAGAAGTCCTGTATTTTGTTTTTTTTTCTCTTGTACAACCTATGACGTGAGGACAACGACACCGTAACCATATAGATCTTATGTATCGGAGGGATGTAGTTAAATCAAAAGACGTACTACTTTTCTCTTGTATCTCCTTTTGAAAGATACTTTTAACCAGATTAGAGACTGACATTCACAAAAAATTAGCTCAGAAGTCTCGTCATCTTCGAGGCAAAAACGGCATAGCTTGTCTTGATACAAGATTAATTTGTTAAAGTGGTTGTTCAGGCCACAGTGGTCTGAAAGAAAGCGTTTTAACAATCTTATGATCTCTTTGTTAAAATTTAGTAGAGTATTTCCTTATATGAATAAGGGCTGATTAATCGTTTGGATTGCCTATAAGAATTATCATTTGGCCACTGGTCTACGCGAAGTTTGTTTTCCCATAAGCAGTACGGTTTGGTACGTATGGATGCAGTTTCCGAGCCAGCCCTCGCGAGCTCATCTACGGATTCGTTACCTCCAATCCGCCTGTGTCCAGGTACCCAGCCTAGCTTCACTTTGTTGTGTCAAGGGATTGTCGAGCGTCGTAGCACCATTTGACGGTTTTGGAATATTGGACAAAAGTGAATTTAGAGCTACTTGCCAGTCTGAAAAAAAGTCCTACATGGATTCTGTTCGATCTAGAAGACGTCAAAAGAGTCAGAAAAACATGGGGGACAAGGAAAACTGAATACAGCTATAAAATACAAAAAAAAATACAGTGGAACTTCCCTAACTCGAAATTTCTACAACTCGAACTTATTTTCTGGTCCTTTGAAATTCGACTTAGTAAATAGTTCGGCTGTATATATGAAATTTTGTAGTCTTACAAATATATGTTAACGAATCAGTCACCCGGCATATATTTGTCCTTGTCTTTTCTACACATTTTGTAATTTCCAATAATGTCTGAAAACCAACTGGAGTTGGAAGTGATGAATTGATTATTTCTCTTCCCTTTCTTCACACATTCCAGTGCTCTTAATATTTTATTAATACGGGTGGCGCGACAATCCGAGTCGGACCTTGGCCAAGCTTCTACAGCAACCACTCGTGTGGTGCGTTCTATTGTTGTTCTCTCACGAGTTGATGGGACCTACTCCTACTCCGACTCCGAACGGCGTAGTTTTAGAACCTTTTCCTAGACAAAAGTACTCTTTGAGTATTGTCAATGAATGGAGAAGGGTGCAACCGTGATTTATGAAAGTTGGTAAGTTTTTGGGATCAGGCACCCTCTGAGCACCCACCCAGTACGCCACGGCGGCCACCAATCCATGGCTCTAAGGTTTTCCTAAAATTGCGACTGAATTACGAAGGGCTGACAAAGATTGTTATACTACAAATTTCAGCACAAATACGGAAACACGAGACACCTTTAAGACTGAGGGTGGTGCTTAGAGTTTTCAGATAAAAAAAACATTTTCCTTGCATGATTTACGTCACGGGAAGAATTGAGGGAGAAGATTGAAGGGCAAACTTTATCATATACACAGTGACACCGAACAGATATAAAACCACTGGAGCATGATGAGCATACGGAGATGACATTTTAGATGGGAAAATCTTTGCAACTGACAGCGGATGACGGTATATAAAGCAGTTATGTACATCTGAAATGGCATCTAAACTGAAATGAAGTGTGCCATTAGAAACGTGACGGTGTGGAGGCGTATGCATTGTATCCAAGAGAAAATAAATAAATACTTGTGCATATACGATTGGAAGACAAAATGAGAAACAAACCGTAAAGATGCATTTATGTGACCGTGAAAATTTAACGGTAACAAACACAACTTCAAACACTGACTCATCGTTAAGACATACACACATATACAGTAACACAAACAGATACAAATGCAAATACCGTTACACGGTTTCATTGGCTAGGAATTACCAATCAAACCCCACGAGAGGACTGTATTGTTGAAATCAGATTGAAGATTGCAGAAGAAAAGAAGAAATATTTCATATGAATCAACACTCCCACCCTCAAGAAGTGCGATATGAGAACCAACCCCAAAAAGCCAATATGTCAAGTAGCCACGGTTAAAGTGGACATCTGAGTCAACGGAACGTGCAGTGCAGTGTTTCTGAAATCAGCAATTCTGAAAGACTGAGTATATTGAGTTCAAAGACTCTCCACAACTCAAGCAGCCATTAGGAAAAAAAAATGAAATGAGTTCTATGTTTAACCTCATTCCAAATGAAACGAATGTCGATGCTTAACATAGAAAATTCAAGAAGAAACCGTACAACAAACACCGAAACAACTCAAACAGAATTTTTACAAAGCAAAAAGGAAATTTGCGAACAACTTTTCACTTCTTTTTCAATTAATTCAAGCAGGAACATTTTTTTTAGAATGATTCAACAGCAGTTTCGATGCACTTAAAGATGCATATCAAAGAATGAAAATTAACTCATCACAAGGCACAAAGTACAGGGTAGACGGGAAGAAGGAAAAATCAAATAAAAGCGTAAAGTGCGTAGTACCCCTTAACATCCTTTGGCACACATCTACGCACTCACTAATTACCATGTCAAGGGGTACTCCTTTGTTTTAAGTTTTTTTTTTTCTTTGCAGCATTCCCTTGCACAGGAAGCAAATAAAATAGATATAGGTATACTTTAAGGGAAAGCGGAAAAATTAAACAAATTTCGAATGAATTTTCGGAAACAAAAAACTTATTCTAAGTTCCAATCCAATCAGACAACCAATTAGAAGATGACCTTTTGCCTGTTTTACGAGAAAAAACGAAATTCACAAATCCAATCTTATTAGCGCAGAAATTTATACGAATTCAATTAAAAGTAATTTTTCTTTTTTTTCATAAAATCAATAATCCCATCGAATGCAAGCACTAACTTTATTTTTGTTTCATCCAAAATCATTTTTTTTTTTTCTTCTTTTCTCTAGATTATATTTCTGCTTTTCAACCGAACTTCACTTCACGAGTTTCGCCAACAGAACCAGTGTTAGTCACTCGAAAAAAAATAAAGAACTAAGTACATATTCCCATTTTCATAGGGCCATCGCATTGATTTTATAATACCTTTAGTTTAACCCGTGAGATGGAGTTCATTTACGTACGTGTGTTGTGTATGAATGTATCTCAACTACTATTTCAATAGGAAACGCGAACAAGAGGGAACAAAAATGAAGAACAAAAAACACACACAACAACAACAACAACAACAATTTTATGATTAATCCGTGCCTTTTGCGAGTGGACAAGTGAAAATCCGCCTTGGAAATGCCACAGTGGGCAGAAACTTCTCACAATTATACTCGTATATATGAATTCCTAAGAGCAGGCAACTGCAACAAAAGAAAATTAAAGGATATTGTTTTTTCCTTTTTTTTCTCCTGTTGTGTCGCAGATACATTCACCATTCCACTATTCCCAAGTTTGTAAGGGAATGCAAATGATTTTACAAAATGCAACTAAATAAACCAACTGAATGCAAAATATAACTTTAAACAATCACCTGAAATGGTTCTTCAGGAGAAACTGTATCCTTTATTCACGCACTGGGAGGTATTTATTATTTTTTTTCTTAATTTATCGGTATTTAGGAGATGTCTTAAGGCCCGCGATTGGAAAAATTTACCGTGTATGTGTATAATATGACATCAACAAGGGAAGTTTTTGTATTTCTTTCTTTTCGATTACTTTTTTCCCCGGATAAAGACGCATGCGTTAGGAAAATGTATTTATTCCCTTCTTGATGGTTTTTTTTCGTGTTTTTCTATAGACCAAGGAGGTGAAAAAGAACGAGCTCGGGGTGGCTCTGTGTGCAAGTATGACGGTGTTTGTTGGTTGGTTTTTAGGTTAAATCTGTCAAAAGGTCTAAGCCAACGTTCAGCGAGTTATGATACCGGTACGGACTATGAACATTCTTTTTCAAAAATGGAGACAACTAGAATATTTGACTCTACCCGATTTATGACTTTAAGGTTTGACTGTCAAAGCATTTAAATGCAGAGGCTTTTAGGGCCATGTATCAATCTCGTTAAAACTGTATCCACAGGATCATTTTTAGCATTTAAAACAAAATTGGCGAGCTTTTTGCAGTACAGCTAAAAATTTGTCAAAGGATACATTAAATGCAACTCGAGAGCATGTAGAATTTGCTACGCCAATATTCACCTCAAAAGTGTCAAAACAATTTCGACGCAAAAGACGCATGTCTTTCAATTTTAAGTGCAAGCTGAACTGTAAAGTGCCATTCATAGGAGCTCACTACGAATCAAGAACTTCGCAAACTCTGACACATCATTCCTATGGATCTCTTGGTCGTGGATGTGTGGATCGCGTTTGCCTCTCTTGTGTATTGCGAACTCAGGTTGACAGTGCACAAAAATACAAAATTGAAAATCGTTCAAAAGGATACTTTAACTAATTATTGTTGGGATTTTAGTCGATAGAAAAACTCGATAATTCAGTCCACATCTTCTTGCATACTGAGAAGTATGAGAAGTATACCTCTTTGTTTATATTCGGTTGAAATTGCTTGTTTCTGATCGTAGTTCGCGGCTCATATGAAAGGCCGTTAATTGTCACAGGCCAATTGAAATATCAGTAATTAATTCTTTCTAAGCAGATCTGAATTCAAAAAGCGGAGTGGAAACTCAGAATCCTTTAACCGATCCTCAAAAAACGAGACCGCTTCAACTGATCAGAGGGATAAGTCTCCTAAGCACCTAAGCATCGAATAGGAACTTCTCTTCCGGTTTGTAAGAGCGACTGAAACCATTCGCACATAACCTGATAGATCCTTATCTGTGCGGTTTCAGGCCACAAAAGTCCGCCATCGACCAAATGTTCACACTACAGCAGATCTACGAATGCTTATCGACACCCACCACCTATTCGTCTATTTCAAGGCGTTAAGACGGTATGACAGCGTGCTTAGAGCTATACAAGCCTGGTCTTATTTTGACATTCCTGCCGAACTTGTTAGATTGTGCAGAATGACAATGGCGACTTCTCCCTACTCCATCAAGGTCGGCAACGAACTCACCGGGACTATCAATATCAAAAAAGAAAAGTTACTTTTTTAATCCTGAAGAGGATCGTGAGCATTCACACGCCAACATTAGAGGCACTATTTTCCAAAAGTTCGTCAAAGCAAGCCGCGAATGAGGCGTTTGCATTAAACGAAGTATATACTGTCCTCCGGAAAGGACATACAACATCGACGTCTTGGTCACAACGTCACAATAGGCAGACATACGATGTAGCAAGGACTCTGTCTACCACGGTTCCCAATTTAAAACTTTCCAATTGCGGTTCCTTTGGTCACAAGAGGCAATTGAGTAGTAGAGCCCTCTCTCGATAAACCAAGCAGACTTTATATATGACCTTGATCATCGCAGTCCTGTTGTACAGTGCAGAGATATCGACATTTTCAAGAGCGGATGAGAAAGTACTTGGTTTCTCAGGGAGAAAAGTTCTGCGTGCGATGTTTTGTCTTGTTTGCGTTGCCGGCATCTGAAGAAGAATATTGAACCATGAACTGTACAGTAACACGGCCCAAGCCACACGTCTGCGGATTTAATGCTTAAAATGACCAGGCTATGAAGAACACTGCTCCACCGAAAAGTCTTCTCCGTACCAGTGGAACAATGCAAAAGAGGACACGATACATACGAAACCGATGGCGTACACAAATTGAGAAGGACCTCAGCGAACTTGGTGTGCGAAGCTGGATGCAGCAAGCTAAGGATCATGGCAGGTCTAAAGGCTTGTTGCTGAGGGACTGGTCGGCCACTGACTGTAGCGCAAGTTGAAGTTAAAGGGACGGTTTATAAAACAATGTACCCTCCAGCGGCATCATGACAATTGTTAGGTACGTCCACCCATATACGATGCTCTCATTTCAGAATTCTGAATTATACAGGTTTTGCGCAGTTAACTGCTCATATAATCAGTCTTGAAGTAAACTACATGCATGCAGAGACCAAGTACAATGGAAAAAGCTTTTTGAGAGCTTTCGTTCGTTTCCTAAAAAGGAAGTCAATTAAATCGTTGGTGGACAAGTGGACAAGCCAAGCAGCTGTGGAGTCGGCTACATCTACGTACTTGATTTCTACTGACTATGCTAAGTAGATATATCTGTCTACAATGCTTTAGACCTAAGCACAAAAAGAAAACAAGCCCCAAGTCCACCTCGAGTCCATATAATGGATGATTTTAAGAACGAACTCGACTGCGCAGCTCTTGCTATATTTCGCAGTTAAGATACCAATAAAAAAGTTCAGCATTAAAGACAACTGACCGCCAAGATTGATCAGTCGACTCTCGATAATTCGAAACTCAAGGGATAGAATTAACTAGAGTTCGAAGCAGAAATGAAGTATTACAGAGATAGCCGACTTAACAACTGATTGTCCCCTAGCTCATAGACAAATTTGAGTACTTTTTTGACAGATATTCATGAATTTTTGACGGTTATTCACGAAATAACGTAAATGCCGTCCTCTGATTGGTCAAATTGGTTTAAGAAAACGTCAAGGGGGACATATCTGGGCATATCTGTAATACTTAATTTCTGGTTCGAAGTAACGAAAAATTGTCGAGTTGGAGTGAAGCACGAAAACGTAGTTAGTTCATATTTTGGAACTGTACGCAACAATAATTTGACACACATTATTAACATAACATAGCCCTTCTTACATTCGATATTGTTCCCATGAGGTACAATACTGAAAATTACGTCAATATATCCTGGGCGCATTTCTGTTTAAAATCGGGAAGCAAATTACCTACAACTTACATACATCGTTATCACCCAGGGACTCTTGGTACATATATCTGCGACTGAAAAAGTGTCTACTTTATCAAGAACCAAATTTAATGACCTCGATTATTTAGCCTTGCAGCATCACGTCAACAATAGCAGTTCTCCTTTCTCGCATAGAAGACCTAATAACTTATAAATTATTCTTAATTCTTAGAGGTAGTAAATGAGTTGTCTACCTCGGGGCAAAAGTGAACTCCTCAAACAACATCGTAGTCGTAGAATGGAGGAGAAGACAACCGCGAGCTGTACCAAGAAATCTCGACTGTGCTGGCTTGGCCATATCGAGCGCAGGGATACCACACCAATATTCCAGGGAAGATGGTCTTTTTAGCATTTAAAGCATTATCTTCGAATCTATTGTACTCCAAGGCGGTCAATTGCTACTTGGGAGCACTACAATCCCTTGCCAGACACAACAAAGTGAAGCTCGAGAGGGTCCCTGGACATAGGGGGATTGCAGGCAACGCATCCGCCGATGCGTGTGGCTTGGAATCTGCATTTATTATCGCTGCGTATATAATTATGTCAATTGGAACAACTACAACGCTGAATAAACGAATGGGAAAACAAACTTCAGCTAGACGAGTGCACAAATGGTCATGGTATTAGGTGATCCAAATGATTAATTAGGCCTTATTCATATTTCATATGAGGAAATAGACTATCATTACTTTAACCTACCTACTTCTACCAATTTTAACAAATTAAACCAGTATCAAGACAAGGTTTTGTCGGTTTTGCCTAGAAGAGGATGAGACTTTTTAGCACATCTTGTGTGACACTGATATGGTTAAGAAACCGTATCTTCTATAGGGAGATACTAACTTCGTGGAATTAAAGAAGTACACTACGAAGAACCTACTATCTTGTATAAGCGAAGTAGTACCTCTCTTGGCCCAACTCCAACCCTTCCATACAATAAATCTCTCCTGGTCGGGATGTTGTTGCCTTCATAAGAGGAAAAATAGAGGGTCTTAGCTTAAAAGGGTTGCTAAATTATTTGTATTTTAAAAAATCTTCTTATACAGAGTTTTCTATGATTGGTAAGTCCACAGCTACTTCTTGTTTGAGTGGTGCTACAGTTGTAGGTGTTCGATCAAGACGAATGTGCTTATAACATCCCTGTCAAAAATGTTCGTCAGCCTAGGGGTATGCATTTAATATGAATTAGAAATACACACGCAGTTGGGATTGGAGTACCTACAATTTTTGACAGATCTTCGTCGCTGACATTTGCTCAGCTTTACAAACTTAAAGATTTCGTTATTAAACAAAAGCCGGCTGCAAGACTGCAAAACACAAGTAATTGCCCTGAAATTGTGTTAATTGTTTGTGGTCGACTAATTGCATTGCACGGGCCCTATAGTTTCACATCCAATTTTAGTCTGGGAATGTGTTTTGGTCTTTAAGTTCACCATGAAGTAAGAATATCTGCAAACAAATGCTAGGAATCCGCGCTATTCCCTTTATTCTTCGATTTCAGACTCAACGTTGATGGTTTGGAAGTATACTTCCCCTATGAGTACATTTACCCAGAACAGTACTCGTACATGCTGGAACTCAAACGCGCTCTCGATGCCAAAGGTCACTGTCTTTTGGAGATGCCTTCGGGAACCGGCAAAACTGCTACGCTGCTTTCACTCATTGTCGCATATATGCGTGTAAATCCTGACGTCGTACGCAAGCTCATCTATTGCTCGCGTACAGTTCCTGAGATAGAGAAAGTCATAGCCGAATTAAAAAGTTTAATCAACTACTACCACAAGCATGCTCCGGTTCCACCAAAGATCACCGGCTTGGTCCTGAGTTCAAGAAAGAATATGTGTGTCCATCCTGAAGTGAGCAAGCAACACGAAGGAAAATCAGTTGATGGCATGTGCTATGGATTGACTGCAAGCTACGTTCGTGAAAAGGCCGAGGTGGATTCAACGACACCGATTTGTGAGTTTTTCAGAAGTCTTTTTTGTTTAAATGAACTGAATTTGGTTTTTAGGTCAATATTATGAGGGATTTAGCATGGAAGGAAAGGAATCAACACTCCCCGAAGGTGTGTATGGACTCGATGACCTAAAGGAATACGGCAGGGACCGGAACTGGTGTCCATACTTCACAGCCCGACATGCTGTAGGTAATAGATCAACGCACATCGGTGTCAAATAAATAATTCTGCTTTCAGATTGTTTACGCAAACATAGTCGTCTACAGTTACCACTACTTGTTGGACCCTAAAATCGCAGAAGTTGTCTCTAAAGAGCTGACCAAAGAGTCTGTAATCGTGTTTGATGAGGCCCACAACATCGATAATGTGTGCATAGACTCGATGAGTGTCAAGATCAACCGGCGAATCGTGGAGAGAAGCACAAATGCCATTAATTCTCTTCAGAAGTTGGTTCACGAGTGAGGACGACCGAACGATCAGCAACAGTGAATGATGTTTAATGAGTTTACTTACAGTATCCGCGAAGAAGACACAAATCGTTTGAACTTTGAGTACCAGCGGATGGTACAAGGCCTGCGAGACGAGAGTGAGCGACGTGACACTGACGTTGTCTTAGCCAACCCTCTACTACCCGCCGATGTATTAAAGGGTTTGTTCTACATCCCTTCTCTTGAAACATTTGCTCATACAATTTTACGTTCATCCTATTAGAAGTTGTACCTGGAAACATTCGCCATGCTGATCACTTTATTAGCTTCCTCCGCCGGTTCGTTGAATACATCAAAACTCGCCTTCGGGTGCATAACGTTGTACAAGAATCTCCAGCGAGTTTCCTCAAAGATGTAGCCTCGAAAATCTGCGCTGATCGAAAGCCTCTTCGATTTTGTGCTGAACGTTTGGCGAGTCTGCTCAGGACATTGGAAATCACCGACATGACGGAGTACGGTGGCCTTGTAGTGGTATGAAGCAATTTTCCCTCAAATAGGCCCCAAAGTTAAAAGTATCTTGTTTTGCAGGTAACTCATTTCGCTACACTAGTCTCTACATACACCAGAGGGTTCACCATCATCATCGAACCTTTTGATGATAAAACCCCCACGGTTGCGAATCCTATTCTTCACTTCAGCTGCTTGGATTCGTCAATAGCTATGGCTCCAATCTTCTCGAGGTTTCAAAGCGTCGTCATCACATCTGGTACTCTGTCTCCAATGGATATGTACCCGAAGATCCTGGATTTCGATCCCGTCATATTGAGCTCGTTTACAATGACCCTGGCGAGACCGTGTTTATTGCCAATGGTAAGCTCAGGTGTGCTTCTCCAGTTGTCAGGAACTCAAGATTTTGTGTGTTTAGATTGTGTCCAAGGGCAATGATCAAGTGGCGATATCATCCAAGTTTGAAACCAGGGAAGACACAGCTGTCATCAGAAACTACGGTCAACTTCTTGTGGAGACGGCAAAAATCGTTCCAGATGGAGTTGTTTGCTTCTTCACTTCCTACCTCTATTTGGAGTCTGTAGTGGCGTCCTGGTACGATCAGGGTATTGTAGACACTCTCCTTCGATACAAACTGCTCTTCATCGAAACGCAGGACAACGCTGAGACAAGCTACGCGCTCATGAATTATGTCAAAGTGAGTGTTCATTCAAAGTGGAGGTTTGGAGATATATACCATTTCCTTTCAGGCTTGTGATTGCGGTCGTGGAGCTGTGCTTCTTGCAGTCACGCGAGGTAAAGTATCCGAGGGTGTGGATTTCGATCATCAGTACGGCAGGGCTGTGCTCATGTTCGGCATTCCCTACGTCTACACTCAATCGAAGATTCTCAAGGCACGCCTTCAGTACCTCCGAGATCAGTTCCAGATAAACGAAAATGATTTCTTGACGTTTGATGCCATGCGACATGCGGCACAGTGTGTGGGACGCGTGTTGCGCGGTAAAACTGACTATGGAATTATGATATTCGCGGATAAGCGATTCTCCCGTCAGGAGAAGCGAAGTCGTCTTCCGAAGTGGATTCAGGAGTACTTAATTGACAGCTACTGCAATCTGAGTACAGAAGAAGCTATGCACTTGGCGAGGCGGTGGTTAAGGCAGATGGCACAGCCGTTCAGTAGAGAAGATCAACTTGGTATATCTCTGCTCACTTTAGAGCAGTTGGAGCGTCTCGAGAAGCAGAAACGAGAAAAGGCCGCCAAGGAAAACGAATAAAATATTCAGAGTAGATTGTTCAATAAGATAAACAATAAAAAATATATTTTTTTAAATGAGCGTATTTGTTGTTTTATGGCATCTTGTGTGGTTAGCAGTGTGACATTAGACATGCTCTATGGGAGACTTTAATAGCTTCAGAAACAACAACACAGTGGCCAGTGAAGAAGACACGATTTGTCAATAGACAGCATATGCCGATGTCATTGAGGTGTTAAGAAGGAAGCAGCGAGTGAGTCTGTATGGAGACGGCAGGCATCAGCCTGAAGTTGAGTTGCTGTTAAGAGGAAGTACGGTGAAATCTATATAGGACACTTCAAGTGAATAAGAAAATTCGAACCAAGTTGGAGGGCATTGGCCTGTTCATCTAGGGCAAAGTTGTTGATTGCTTTCAACTTGCCGAGATGCCAGCAACGATTCCTGCAGGTTGTACAGGTTGACGTACCTAGTGGCGCCATCTGGATACACTTCATAGCAAACGCTTAGGGGTGAAGCAAAGTATGCAGCGGCTTGTCCAGGGGCTTAAACCAGGACCCGGTCTTCCAGGTTCGGGGATTGCGCATGAGGTAACTTACTCACCCTGTAAAAAGGCATAGACATCACAACAAGCCTTGGATACATGTTTGACCCTACTGCTGACGACCGTGGCCAACGATTTTCGTTTCTGCGCGTGAAATTAAAAGTCTCTTAACAGAGCACGTGCAGCCGATGAACCTGCGTAGGCAGGCATCACCGCCATCCAGGAGTAGCGGTGGGATGGACCGTGCAAAAAGAGGATGAAAAACTGCGACATCTCTTTCGGTGATTAAAGATGGCGGTAGCAAGGATGCCTTTTATGATCCCCAACCAAGGACATACGATCAAAGTCACAGCTACGACAACAAGATTGTCGGAGAGTTGGTTGTTCGGTTGATTGGAGATTTCAACGCAAAGCTGGGCAAGGAAGACATCTTTGCTAGAGTCATCGGAAAGCACAGCCTGTACGACAACACGTACGAGAGCGGACTCAGGCTGATGGGTTTCGTCACGGGGCGAAACTTCACTGTAGCCAGTAAGCGGTTCCCTCTCCTCAACATTCACAAAGAGACCTGGACCCGGTCTCATGATCAATCAGCCAGATTGATCCCATTGCGATCATCGTCACACACCCCTCCAGTATTCTCGATGTCCAAACTTTCCGAGAAGCCAATGTCGACTCGGACCATTTCCATGTTGTAGCCAAGATAAGAACTCGAATATCAACAGAACAGCAGAGTCGAGTAAGGACACCACGGTTTGCCGTCGAAAAGTTGCAATTGCAATGTACTGCAACTGTAGTCAGTACTGTAGGATCTTTGCCGACCGAGCCTCCCAGAATCTTTCTTTAAGTTGGATACCGCCTGCGCAAACAATCGAAAAAGATTGAAAGCGTTGTTAAGAAAGAAGCTGCGACTGATATGCTGGGTTTCACGATACCACCAAAAAAAAATCCATGGTTTGACAACGAGTGCAGGCAGGCAGATGCAGCGAAATTGCAACGAACAACGACAGCTGCTCGTGAGCTCTACGAACAGAGGAATAAGAAGAAAAAGCACGAGAATTGCGCGACCGAAGAGATGGAGAGGTGTTATGGCAGGAATGATGTTAGAAAGTTTTACCAAAGGGTGAAACAGTTATCCAATGGCCATAAGGCTCGAACAGAAGCCTGCAGGGACAAAAGTGGAGAGTTTGTATACTGAGATAGTTGATACTGAGAAAATGGAATGTTCACTTCTGTAGATTGTAAAACGGCGATGAGTACACAAATACCGTTCCCGGGCAGAATGTTCCACTCAACATTCTGGACGATGATCGACGAGAATTACGTCCCCTGACTTAAACGAGGTCAAGATCAAGACTAAAATCAAATTAAGCTGCCGGTCTTTAAGGCACCTAGAGATGATCTGGTTGGTCGCATTCACCAACTCATCTGTAATATATGGAGTAAAGCATGCCAAAGGAATGGAATCTCAGTATCGTTAGCCTGATATACAAGAGAGGAGTCCCCTTAGACTGCGCCAACTAGGGATAAGTCTCCTGAACATTGCATATAAGATCTTTGCCGTATTATGTACACGCTTGAAGCAGTTTATAAATAATCGGATAGGTCCATATCAGTGCGGTTTCTGGCCGGGGAAATCCTCCATCGACCAAATTTGTAAACTACGACAGATCCTGAAGAAAACCCAAGAAACGCAGATCGACAACCACCACCTATTCGTCGATTTCAAGGCAGGTACATAGAAACCAGCTCTACAATGCCATGTCTAGTTTTGACATTCCTGCCAAGCTCGGCATGTTGTACAGGATGACGATGGAGAGTTCTTGCTTCTCCATCAAGTTCAGAAAAGATACAACGATGCGTTCAATGTCAGAATAGATTTCATACAAGGAGACATGTTGTCATGTGACTTTTCCAACATCATCGTCGTGCACAAGTCATTCGCCAACGTAACTGGCACAAAAGTCACACAGTGCGTACAATTGCTGGCATACGCGGACGACATTGACTAGATTGCTCGAACACAGGGAACCGTGAATGAAACATTTGTTGGTATTGCAAAGGATGGGCTAAAATGGGTTTTACCGGTGAATGAGAGCAAAGCGAAGAAAGGACACACACCACCGACAACTTAGTGACATCTCCGTCTCCATAGGCATACTTTCGAGGTGGTAAGGGACTTCGTCTAACTCCCCAGTAGACAGATTTAACGCAGAACAATTCTTGCCAACCGCTGTTTCTTCGGGCTAACGAAATATTTGAGAAGTAGTCATCTCTGGAAGGGTCAAGATAACATTATGTAAGGCCTTGATCATCAATGTCAAGGTATGCGTGTTGGGATGTGGACAAGGATGTTTCTACTAGAGTATTAAACGCAGAATAATTCTTGCCAATCGCTGTTTCTTCGGGCTCAAGAGACATTTGAGAAGTAGAGCCATCTCTCGAATTGTCAAGATAACATTATGCCCAGGATTCGGTCGAGAACATTTAAGATGAAGGTCAGACTAATTGGCCTGAATTCTTTACACTTTTATGCCGACGTCTACCCATCTACTCCATATTAAGGATACAACTCCTATACGGCATAAGTAACGGGATTGCTAAGGAATGTTCCGTCTTGCAATTTTTGCAGCATAACGAGTAGTAGCCGTCCAGACCTGGACATATATAAGTAGCGAAGTTGTTAATGGCCCATGAGATGTTTTCATGAATTCAGAGGGATGTGACATTTACCCAAGAACACTGTTAAGGATAAAGTGAGTGGTTGGTCTGAGCTGTGCTGCCTCGACAACCGGGGAAATGGGTAGTCATTAGTAGCTATAAAGATTCTGAAGCTGATCCTGCCCATTCTCCGTCTGATAGCTTCAGATAACTCGCATTGGAGTTTACTTAGTCTGGCAGAATCTTTTAGGATCGGCAATTAGAGGCATAAATATTTTGCAAGTGTTGCTCCCTTATCGCAGTTAGTCGTAGGCCATGTATTATCCGTCTTGTTTAGAAGCCCAGGTCCACTCCAGAAGATCACAGTTATCTTCTCAACTTCTAAATTCTGTGAAAAAGGTTTTGACACCGTAGCAACACGCACCGGGTCCAGTTAGACTTTTATAAATAAAAAGCCAATGTTTCTATAGATTCACTATATTTTATTTGTATTTTGTAATGGACAAAGAATATTCTACGATTTCATCAAAATCATGAAACATACATGTATGCACAAAAAAAACTCTTTTAGGTTAGGTTTTTTAGAGACTGTGAACTTCTAAATGCGTCTCTGCATCTTTTCCTCTTTGTGAACTTATGCTATCGTTTAAGTAATAAATTGTTTAAAATTCTTTTGTGTACTTCAAGAGAAATAAAATCGATCAATACCCTTCCTCGCTTTATCTAATCCACAAGAATGCACAACAAATGAACAATTTAAATGAAACAGACACACAGAGATGACATGACATTCTAAGAAACACAAGCCAACCATCTTATGTAAATACATGTACTATCTTCTACCAATTAAAGATATATTTTCTTTTAATTCTGTATACTAACACGTTAACATTAATTGTATTTAGAAATACTTGTACTTTATATCAATTTCATCTATTTACTTGCGTTAGGTGAATTCGGGGTGATTTTGATGCAAACACAATTGAAGGGGAGCGGACGGTCGAGAAAAATAACTGTTGCATGAATGAACCGTTGTGAAGAGTGAAGGCGAGGAGAGCAAGTACTTATTTTATTTATTTTACAAAAAAAAATACGCTTCTTCTTGTCAAGTGTTTCTTTCAAAATCATCAATTACATGATTTGTGTCTTCACGTTCGTTATCTTCTGATGCTGATGGTTTTGTTAGTTTAACAGACGAATAAAACGTTTTCATTTTGTTTGTTTGTTTATTTGTAATAAGATTTGTTTCTTTCTTTTGTATGCGTATGTATTTATGTTTTATTGTTGAGAGTACAACGAAAATGCATTTCGTACAAGATTTTGGTTGACAACGATGTGCATGTGTGTTTAATTTTCTTTTATGTTTTTGTTTTGTTTCCTTAGAGCTTAGTATGTTTTATTTTTTTGAAGACCCATCCGAGGTGGAGTGAGTGCCCATTCCGGTGGTACCGCCTTGATTTCCATATGAGTACTGTGACCAATACTGTTGTTGGTTGCTGTTACCTTGCATCATGCCCTGTTGTTGCTGAGGCTGTGAGTTGTTCTGGAAAAGCAATGGAAAAATTATAATTAATGTTATGTATGACAGTTTTGTGTGTAGGTTGCTATCTATTCTAAGCCCTGAAAAGTTTTGAACTTATATTTCTGTATGGTTGGGGAAAAAGTGAATGCCCTTGTCTACACTCCTATTCTTTGAGTGACACGAGTTATTCTATAATCCAGAGCGTTCTGGCCACTTTAATTAGGTGATATGTCTTCATCATCTTCCACTGTCGTGAGTCACTGACAGTCTTCAAAAAACGACACGACCGGCACATATACCCAAACGTTCGTGAGAGAATTAAAGCACGTACAAAACGAGGATAGCCCCAAGACCCCCTCGGCATCAATCGTCGGTCAAGGAAGTACCTAATGTTTTCAGCAGTCACACTAAGTTTTAACTACCTCGGACACTCCACACCACGTTAACCCTCTCTCACTGTACACTCACCTGATACCAGTTCATCCACTGTTGTTGTTGTCTGGGATCAGCATTGTTTACTGGCCATTGTTGTTGATTACCATAGCCCGCTGGAAGCAAATTCAAACAAAAATGAATAACTCATTGAACATTTGAGACAATTTTCAAACATACATTGTGATTGGTCATAACCCCAATAATCTTGCTGTTGTTGCTGTGGTGTTTGCTGCTGTTGCTGCATTTGATGTTGGCCGCCGCCCCACTGACCTCCCTGCATTTGTACCCATTTACCCTGTGACGAGCTGTTGTTGTGCTGTCATCCAAAAACAAAAACAATTTCTGTAAATTTTCCATTTCTTGCATTTATTTGTGATCATTTTCTTACCACATTGCCTCCTGCTTTACTATACTCATATGCATCATCGTTCGAAGAGTACTTCGATCGCTCAAAGCCACCGCGACTATCTTCTGTACGAAGGTCGCGGTGGCCAGACCGAAAATCCCGTTGATTTCCCGAGCGATAACTGCTATCGCGACGGCTTCCACCATCTCCGCCATCACCGTTACGATCACGTCCGCGATCTCTGTAATCTCTTGAGCCGCTACTGTATGAATCATAACGACCGCCACCGCCACCACCACCACCACCACCGCCGCCGCCGCCTCCGCTATTTCCACCAGAGCGACCAAATCGATCATCATAGCGATTGCGATTGTTGTTTGCCCAATTTTGTGAGCCTCCATTGCCACCGCCACCGCCACCACCGCTGCCATATCGGTTGTTGCGGTTATCATAGTTTCGGCCGCCACCATAGCCGCGATCATCACGCCATGGACCCGATGAGCCACGCGACGGTGGTCCCCAACGATTTCCTGATCCACCACGTCGATCGTTGTGATTGCCCTTCCAGCGAGAACCTCGGAAATCATCACGCCTGCGATCATCATATCGTCGATGTTCATCGCGATGACGATAATCACGGCGTTGGCGTTTATCTCGTGATGCGTCTACTTCTTTGTTACCCTTTTCGTTATAACGTTTCACTTCGTCTTTAGCCTCGTCGTCCTTCAGATCAGTAAAGATAATTTTGTCAAACCAACCGAACTCAAGTGATGGCAACGTAAAGTTGGCTGTAAATAGTTTGCAAAGAAAAAGAAAACATTTATTTAATCTTTAAAATGATGAATTCAAAATGGAAGTCTTAGAATTTAGCTAATGGATAAAGAACAGAATTTTGAGTAAAGAAAATGTTTCAAAGAACGTAATGCAGTTGTATGCTCTTGAAGACGACTAGTGTCTTCATTTGACCAAGTGCAGTGCTTCTTATATTCTTCGGAAGACCGTGAAGGTTTAAGGGGAATCCCGAGTTTACTCTGGAATCAGTTTAAGAGTTTGAACACCGCATTTATTCGCAAGGAGCTTACAAAGTTCAAAGAACCTAACTCTAACGAACCTAGCTGCAAAAATGATTTGACAAAATGTTAAAGGTTTGGCATTTTAATATTGAAGGGGTAGACGATCGACAAGAGTGGATGGATGGCATTAAAATGCAACGCCAGGGGAAGTCATGCAGAAATGAAAATTGACACAATCTGGGAAAATAAAACTTGAGACAGTAAAAAGAATGTAAAGTCAATCATTGATCATGGGTGATTCTAGCAAAATGGACATGTACGCCATTATTTTATGAGACCTCGAACTCTGGTCAGGATGGGAAAACAGATAACACACAATGGAGCAAACACAAGAATGTTTTTTTTTATTTGAAAGAGACAACGTTACGTGAATAAGCATGTAGATCACGCTATCAAAAGAAATACACGAGGATATTGTATGAAAATCATTGATTTATGCATGGCTCAACTTGTTGCCATTTCGAAATGCATGGAAGTCCACGGCATCAGTATGAACAGCCGACATTAAAGCAATTTCGGTTATCGAAATCATGTCCAAGCTGGTCGCCTGCTGTCGCGAAGTGCTCAAGGTTTTTGGTACGCAGCACTCGATAACTCTATGCTGGGTCCCAGGTCACAGCGAGATAACCGGTAACGAGGTAGCAGATGAACTTGTCAGGATAGGCCAAATCGACCCCTCTCAGGCAATCCCATGCGTTGATCCACCTCTAGCAGGCGCCAAGAAGAAAGACGACAAAATCATGAAACTAATGAAAGGTGGAACTCTGTGAGACCTCCCGGATGTTATGGCCTAAGTTCAATAGCACAAGGGCCGACAAGCTCCTTCAATGCAGTTAAATACTGATAGTAGTCAGAGCGCTAAAAACAAGAACGGCCGGAGTAGAATTTTGCTGAGACGGAGCTGACACAGAACGATCTGTCAGTCAGGTCAGGCTCCCGGAGAAATGTCCGCGGAACTATGTAGGTCCGTTGATATAGCTGCGTTAAACATGTCTACAACTACGAATTTGGTTCCATTCATATACAGTGATCTCTCTAAGTCGAATTGTCACGGGATACCATAATTTGTTCAAGTTAAAGAGAGAGTTTGACTTAGCGAGAGGTTTTTGCATGGAAAATTGAGGGAAACGTATGTAAAATATGACGAAAAAGTTCGAGTTAGGGAGAGTCCACTGTATCTCCGTTAAAGGAAAGTATAGATTGATGGCTACGTTGGTACGGACATGTAAACACACGCGTGGACGTATGATACATGTTTATGCCCGCACATAGTTCCGACTCACGTACGCACAAACGTGTGTGTATATATCGTCTGTGATTGCCATCCGTATGCTTGTGTAGAATTTTTGTATACAAATTATGGAAATGGACATGCTTAGGTTTAGCTTACGGAATGATAGGAAATACGTCCGACTGAAGATAAAGTTCCGGGTGCTATACATTACCAACTCTAGGTCGGAGAATTGAAGTCTGTGAGATTGCTAAGGTGGAAGGTATCATCGCTGAGTAGCACAAATTACCGCATTGCGAGAATATACAGTGAAAGCTGCCATAGACAGACAGTGAGGGGTGCAGCACTTTTGTCCGGCTAAAGGAAGTTGTCCGTCCATGGGAATACATGCAACTTCAATTCGAGATCCAAGATGAAGTGAGAAATTGTCCGTTCAAGGGGATTGTCCGCCAAAGACAGTGTCCTTAATAGGAGCTTTCACTGAAGTAAGATGCTTTTGTTGGGTCTCAAATGTGAAAAAGAAGACTGCTGAATAACTTGCACTAATGAAGGTGGGAAAGAACCTATAGACCGCAAGCGACATGATCACGATTATTGGGAATCGCAGAAAATCTCAAATATCTCAATCTCTCTGAATTTGATCGAGTTTAATTAAGATTGCCAGCCGGTTGCGACTTTTGCACATTCAAACATGCAAGTAAAGCCCTAGAGATCAGGAAATATAACCAACAGCCAAAGCAAATTATATAAAATGATTTACAATAAAACTGGATCGAAACGATTTTTCGATGATTTTTCCATCAAGGCGAAACATAGGCATCGAGTTCAGAGCTTGGTGTGTAAAAACGAAGACTGCTAGCCATCAAGCTTGGCAGGTTTCTTCGCTTATTGGTCGAGAATGGTGCTACGCGCCAAGGTGAATTTGACGACAAATATAATTTCTAGCGTCTTAGAAATGATGCGGGCACAACACAAGTGGTTGGTGTAGAATCTAGGCCCTGGCCCTCTACAAGCTTTAGTGCAACTCATATCACTATTACTTTAGGGAAGATCACGGCCACAAAGCATGTTGATTAAGGGAAAATAGCACTTTATCCCATGCGTTCAAAGCAGCCGATAGTAATGTTGGACGAATTGCTCGATGGCTATGTAATGCAACAAGATTCAGTTCTATCAGATCCAATACAAATATTGTCTTTTTTCACACAGAGTCGAAACGTTACAGTGGAGTGAGTAAAATTTCGGAAACAAAACCCCTCTTCATTGAAAAACCTTGCATCATTTGGTTATAATTGAAAAGTGGACCACTTAGCTCCCAGTTCGGATTAGTAACTGCCAGAAAAATGTTCACTGAAGATTTGGGAGGTACCCAAGAATTATATAAAATAAAATCCATCACTCTACCAAAACCGAGTGGAGCAGAATTCGTTGAACATTTTGGCTTCAACAGAACAGAAAAATAATGTTGTCTACTTTCACATCGGATAATGGACCTACACTCGATTCACAAGACAAACAAAGTTGTGCTTAAAATAAAGACAACTGAACATTGTCATTGCACTGAACATTGCCGGACAGAAAGTCGAGAAAGATACCAGCTTTAAGTATTTAGGATGTTTGTTATCGGATAACATTGGTGGGCAACAAACTGGATGTGCATAATCGGAAAGACTGAGTTCGGAATGCTATCCACGATCTGGGACTTTTATCAGCGTCATCTGCAAAAGATTCTAATTGTTCGCTCCAACGTGGATTTGGTGCTGCTGTACGAATGCAGTACCTGGAATGTTGACACCAGTCCCACACGAAAGCTTTGTGAACAGATGTTTATGTTAGATTAGATTGTAGGGACTGACCGCAGAAGGCAGTCAAACTTAGACCAAAGTAGGCCCGTTCAGAATGTTTAAGAAACATCCATCCTTAAGATTCTTTCTCCAAACCGCTTCTCCAATGAGCAATTGTACCTGAGAACGGGTCAAGAATATATAAACATCACTTTACGAAGGCAAAAAGTGGCAATGGTTTGTGCAGACCATAGTGAAGTACGCCATGCAGTGGAATCCGATTACTCAGGCAAGCAGAACAGCGGAAAGCCCAAACGTGACGTAGAACAGTTGAAAAGGAATCGACTTTTTTAGAAATGAGAGAGAGCTCAACGCATTGTAGAACTCTGAAGGAGATGGAGTGCCGGCGTGTTAGACGCTCTATGACCCTGGGGTATTAAATGACATAATTAAAAACACATGAAAAGGGAAACAAGGCATTACAACTATGTTTGGTTACTTAAAGCAATCATTAAAAATCGTAGAATCATACCTATCAAGGACAGGGTGTAAAGAAGACAATTATTGTGAGACTGTAATATACGATTTGATCGGCACTGGGATGTTTGTGTCTGAGCCAAGAAAAGGCATTGTGATACTGAGTAAATTAGGGATTCAAAAGTGAGAGACATTCAGGGGCAATCACCACCTAATGCGTGAACAAAATGAGTTGTTAATCATCAAAATCATGTACGTTCTTCGACTTCGAACGCAATACAATTTGTAACAACATTCAACACAGAATGTAAATGAAGAACAATATAGTTATTATCATGTTAATAATCAATATAGTAAATTAATGATTGAATCTCCTCAAAACAAATATACTTGCCTTAGTTAAAAATAAAACAAAGGAAAATAAATTCAAAAAGAAAAGAGAAAAGAAAAAAATTACAAAACAGACTCATTGATTAATAATACTATACATAAAAATGCGCTGCTTCATATAAAGTTAATTAAGAAAAATAAATAAATCAATTAATACAATCACTATTGTGCTGTTTGTAAATTGCATAATAGACCCTAAAACAAGGCAAATAATAAATATATAAAAAATATCTAGTTTCATTAATTACCTGGAGAGGTGTTCAAATAAAATTTGTATTCAATAACTCTTCATACAATAATTATTAATCAATCATACATCTCAACTTGATTTTTTTTTTGTTTGCTTGCAAATATGTATGTGAATGAAAATAAACAATTCACAAAATAGTAAAATGAATATATGTATATATATATATATTACTCTTCTCTACTTCGGTATTTTTTGTTTTAGTTTTTAATTTGGATTTTTATGTTTTTTTGGTTTTGTTTTTCTGTTTCAGTCTTTAATGATAATTACCTTTTAAATTATTAAGTGTTGATTCTCTAATTGTATAATCATTTCCTGCCTCTGTTTTCAATTGGTTGCGCCGTTTCAATTCATCCTCACTCGGTATACAAACAACAGCGTTGCGTTTGAAGTCGCCAAAACCTTTCATTTTACGTCGTTGTGCAGATGCGAATGCATTTGTCTATAAGATTTGGATGGGAGAGGCAAAATAGTAGTGTGTTGATGATTTCTTGTTGTAGTTCATTTTTGTTTGTTTGTTGATCATGTTTTATTATTTTTTTTTTTTTTTTTTACATAAAGGCGATCCGAGAATGGTTTATATAATAATTAATTAAAGTTGTTATATGCATGATGAGAGTTTGGCGTTAATCTGCCTTAGTAGCAGTTTCACATCCATACGTAAATAACAATCAGATAAAGCCGCGTTTAATCGATTTTGCTTTTCATTTGAATGAATATACACTTAATAACTAGGGGTTACATTGGTTTTCGATGGACAGTAGTGTACAATATTTCTTATGCCTAACTCAGATAAAATAACAATCATTTGCATACCTACTCAAGAGAAATACGTAAAAAAAATTTTATAAAGAACGAAATAGAATAGACCCTAAAGACTCACCTGCGAAACTATAAGCACAAAAAATCAAACAAAAGAATAAAGCAGTGCGCACAATTCGTGCACACAGATAGAAGATAATAGATAATAGGTTCACTTATATGTTTTTGCCTACACTCATGACACCTAACAAAATAATAGGAGATTTAGAAAAAGGAATTCTATATCAAACTTGAATTGAAGGAAAATAAAAATGTACAGAAAAGAAAAAAAAATATATATAAATATTTTCATAACCCTTAAGAACTACATATTTATATATACACTCTTCAACGCCTTTTGCTTACCTTTTGAGGATTGCTATGCATTTGACTTCAAATGCCCATGCAATCACAGATTAGTTCTGATCTTATATATTTTGTTTTGTCTTAACCGATACTGATTGAAAAGTAATGTGTATTGTAAAAATGAACACAATTGTCACCATAATTGCTTAGATATTTACTTTTGAATAAGATTCCAGCGGCAAAGTTTTGTTTTCTTATTGCTAAAATTAATCATGTCATAAGAATACCTTAATAATAATACAATGAAATGTGTTTGCATAGATATGTTGTTGGAGTTTGTTGTAAGCGAAGGTACACGTCCAAGTTTATTCACCACAGACTGTTGAAATGGAACCATTTGGTAAAGTACGCGCATAGCGCTCCTCGACTCTTCCAAATAAGGGTTTCATCTACCGATTAATTGAGCAGCATATTCTTCCCTCATTATAAATTAGTTTAGATCATATTGCCCTTGAATTCTTGCATTGAATAAAATACCTTAATATTCCTTATTTCATACATAAGCTATATTCTCTAAACCGGTAACTCTGACGACATCGGAATTTCATTGCGTAGAGTGTCGCCTCCTTCTGAGTCGATTTTTCACGGCATATCATATCTAGTTCGAGTTAGTGGGAGATTTGAAGCCCATGTTTTATGTAGATACATTTATGTGTTAGTACATGGAAATGGACACGGACCATGTAATTACCACCCTTTATAAAATCGACCTCACAAGTAGAAATCTGTAGATACTGCGGCCAGGCGAAAGAAACGATGGAGCACATAGTGACACCTATTCCCTTAGTCGGGTCACATGTCACTGTGACAAATTTGTGTCTTAGTCATTTGCTATCGCATTAAAGTGACTAATTGAATACTAATATGTAACATTAACATGTTGCAGGACTAAGAGAATCAGGGTGGTTGTGATTAAAATCCCCCCGAACTTTTTCTCTTTCAATAAGAAAATAACTCCGAAGGGAAGTTTATTTATAATTGGCATGAATAAGGTTGATTAATCGACTGCCCACTACTTGTCAGAGAAAGATTCAAAATAAGTAACACGAAGTCCTACCTAGAAGAGTTGAAGTCAGCAGTTAGAAGATAGACCAAAGGAAGGGGTACCAAAAGATGATATTTATGATCGCGATACTAGTCTCTTGCAGTTCATTGTGTTGTGAGTACTTAAAGTTTAAAAGTAGCCTTCTTTAGGCATCCAGCTCTCCAACCTACAACATTACTGCTAGATTTCCAACGAATAATTTCTCTGTAATATCTAACGCCGGGCCGCCGTGGCGTAATGGGCTGATGCGTCGACTCCTACGCTACGTGCACCAGGTTCGATACCCGAATTTACCAACTAACTCCCGGGTCCACCTCTTTAGAGTCGCTGACAATCCTCATGTGAATTCCTGTCTACAAAAAAAACTTCGCCATTCGGAGACGGCATAAAACTGTTGGTATTTATCGACTCGTAAAAGAACAATAGCACGCATAACACGAGTGGTTGCTGTAGATGCTAGGCCTAGGTTCGTCTCGTACTGCATATCTGCCGCATAATCTATTTAAAATATGTCTTCCTAGATCCCTCATCAGGGCTAACTATTGCTTTTTTCATTTCTTTCTATACCAGCTTTGTAAATATGAAACCGCAATGTATACTACTTTCACGTGCATAGATTGAAAATTATACTAAATATTGTATTCCAGGTATTGACTTGTTCGTGTATGTCTTCTGTTGTGTAGCCTCTTTCTGGTGACTCCAATATGTCATCGAGCCAATGTCCCACGCGTAAAAAATAAAGCGCTGCCTACAAAGTGCGTGTCCAATCGATTGAAAGAGGTAATAATCATACGGAGCCAAATCTGGTGAAAAAACCTTCATGTTTCTTCCAAATCAAACGTTTCAATAGATTTCTGCCGTGCCTGTTGGCGCAAGATCATGAAGCGAAATAAATTTGTGTTGCTTGATTCATTTCAGTAACCTCATTATTATAAATAGTTGTTGCTATATAGGTAGTTGCCGGTAGTCCCCAGTACCAAGTTTCCAAAGTTATTGCTGCGTCACCATCACCCAAAAGTTGTCTCCAAACTCCATCTGTGATCTTCTTGGCTTCTTACGTCAAAACTGTTCAAACAATTGAATTGATTAGACCCCTCACATCAGGAGTATGCTCATCGTCAGTTCTGCACGAATTCGTCGGGATTCTGCACCAGCTTTTTAACTCTTTTTAGTTTCCAGTGACGAATAGTGTAAAAATCTATTTTAAAACGATTTCGAAGTACGGACATTGTGTTGCGGCAATTTGTAAACCTAATCAGTCATGCTAAATCAAGATTTGGTTCGGCGGTAATAACCATTCACAGCTTTAGGTTTGGGCAAATTTACGGTTTCATATTTACAAACCTTGTATTGTAACACGTTGACTTGCTGAACTTTTCTTTCAGCCTGTTCAAAAACTAACCTAACTTTGCGTCTATGAAAATCGAAAATGTACGATGCCCAGAAATTTATTATTTTTGACATCATCAGTGGAATCACAACGGGTCTCTTAGCTGGAGGTGTCAACTTCGAAGACTACAATGCAGGAATGTCTGTGGTGTAAGGAAGTTGGTGAGAGCATTGTCTGATTTCCTCGATTTTCACGTATCACATCATATACATGTTTATATCGAACATTTCCTTGGTATTTGCACAACGAAGCTTTTGAATTAGGTAAACTTTATATATAGGACCGTCAGCGATTGCTCTGACTCTGACCATCAATGGATCGCCAGCCTGATAAATAAGGTCTAAAGAAACATCCTTTTGCTGTTAAATTTGCGTCTCACTCTGCTTCCTTGTCTATCAATTCCTACAATCAGCCGAATAGCAAAAGCGTACAAGTCACATTGTCACGGATTCGAAAAAGTTTGGTTATTTTCTGAACAGACCATAGATATAAGGGAAAAGCTCAGCTTCAACAATTAAAAAAGGCAGCTAGTTTTTTATTAATTTCGATTGAATCCTGGACTTTCATCGCTTAATTTCAGACAACTATCGTCCTGTCGTTTCACTGCAAATGTACCGTCTATGATTTGCTTCATGTAAGTCCATCGCTACCTTATTGTCTCGCCTATCGTTTATGGCGAGACTCACTCACCTAATATGACATCTGCCATTCCTCTCAAATTCCACTAACCCATTCTCATTTCAGTTTACGACCAAATCGTATACTGGCTATCCTCTTTGAATGACCTATTCTAAGTCTTACAGTTTGGTTCATCTCTGCGACTGTCCTCCTCAACAAGGAAAGCCATTTCAGGCTCCTAGTTCTATGATAGTTTAAGTGACCTCAGTAAAATACAGCCCAACGCACTTGTTGGCAAAACTGGCTAGTTGTCATTATCACGGCAACCCTCTCAAACTTGAAACACCCTCGTGGCGGTACAATGGATCTATTTTGGCTTAAGTGCATTGTGCCACTACCTTTATTCCTCTTTAGGTTTGTAATTCAACATTAATCGTACTAGCTAAGAATCAAAACAAACTTACATTGGATTATACAAAACGGACATGTTTGATGCGCACTGTTAGATAATCGTGTAAAATGCAACGAATATGCATTTCTGCCCTTAACTTCTCTTGACTTTATAATATGTAAATAAAATATTTGTCACTCCATTTCGCTCATGAAGCTCTTAACGCTGCTACGCCGGGATGCAAGGTTTGATCACCGAATGTACCACCTTTCTTAATTCACGGCTTTATCCCTTTCGAGTCAATGACAATGCCCAAAGTGTATTCCTCTCTAGAAAAAACTTATCAAAATTAGCCGTTCGAAGTATGTAGATCTATCTATTCACATCACAAGTGGTTGCTGCCACGCCTTCGAGCCAATAAGATCATAAGCCATAACTTCATCGAAATATACCCAAGTCACCCATGACCTTTTCATTATATTATATCAAGAGTGCTAGAGAAAATAAGGTTAACTTTGCATAATCTACACTAATCTAACTAACCTAACCTAATTGCAATTAAGTTATCTTGCCGTAGGTGTCTGCAAGAATCCGATTAACTCTATCATTTGTCCTACAGTTACCACTTTCAGCTACTTGCCAATTCGACCCACCAAGTTAGACATCAAGTGGCAGAATGTTGTTGCTTGCTTCGCTTGAGGAAAGTTCCTCTTCTACCCCCACCCATCTGCTATAAAACGCAACATCGTCTCAGAACAATCCCACTCAAAGATTCCTCAAGTACTCTTTTGTCGAAATGTTTCACCCTGGGTGATTAAATATGCAAGGTACAACACGGCATCCAAATGTCAAAACGTTTTCTAAATGGCGCGTTTAAAAAGTCTTTTCGGCCTTTGATACAGCTCTCATTTTTCTTACGTTAACTTACTTCATTTGCTGTCGTCATTGCTAAAAATAAATAAGTTCCCTAAGCCATCCAAATCTGTACGTATGTATTGTGTTCCCAATATTTTACGTCTGATTAACGTCCAAAAGACCCGCTATATAGACTGATGACTGTGTACATCGATTCGTTTGCATTGACGACGATTGTTTCCATTTACAGCTTTTCATTTATACACTTACTCTGACTTATGACTGAGAGATGTCTAAACGCATGCAGATATAATAAACGTCTTCACTGCTAACGATCCATGAATAACCGCCCACCATTCCCTTGACCTTCTGTAAGAAACTTAAACCTAAGCATATCCTTAACATGAAATAAGTTTCATTTCATAAAACGAAATACACATACATACATACGTAGATATCTTAACACAATTTGTTGATAAACACTAAATAAACAATATATGGTAACCATTTGCCGCTGGAAGCAGATAAGATATGAATACACCAGGTATCTAAGCAATTATTTTGTGTATAACAGGAGTCGACATCGAAGTGACAAAAATAAACAAGAAATCAATCGCTTGTGGCTCTGAATTGTGGTTATTCTTCCAAATTACTTTGCTGGCTAGAAATCGACTGCGAAGTGAGTGCACACGCACCACACTCTGGCAGGTATTCCAGCCAAACACATTTTCAGATTACCACGTGGATTTCCCTTGTTTTTCTTGTCATTTTGAAGCCGCCTCTGTTGTAAATCTTCTTTTGCAATGTTTTCTCTAAATTCTAATCAATTCCACAACACTTTGCACACGTGTGTTCTTCATTCAAACACACGCTTGGTCTCACTTGAATTGCATTTGGTTTTCGTTTTGTTCTCATACCTGGTCAAGAATGTAGTTTCGACGCCTTTTAGTAGCGATTTCCTCCAGCGAAGGTAAGCTGTGTGTACAAAGTTCATACACACGATCCCAATTGCCCTTGTGTAATGGCTTTCTTGGCTTTCCATCGATCTAGAAAAATGAGAAAAAGGCTGTGATAAGAATTGTTGCAGATAATAGACGCGTAAGTGAAGCTAAAAGGAGAAAAAAAAACAAGTAAACATTCACTATTATGTACTTTCTAAATAAAGTCACAGAAATTTGCAATTGCTTGGGGGATTGTTTATGTTTATCATTGGAGACACAAGGTCCAGTCTCCAGTTTTCATTTCAAATACATACATAAATACAAGAGTTTCAACATTCCATTGGCTACGTTTTCAGGCAAGCGCAGTTAATTGGTCTTCGATTCAAAATGAAATTGTCGCTCATCTTAATGGCTCATAAAACTCCGGCGAATGTTAGAAAATTATAAAAGTGCATTTTATCCTAAGGAACAGAACAGAAAAAGAACAAGAATTGAAATTAGTGTTATTACCGTCATTCTAGCGATGAGTGCATCAGCTCCGATTACGTGATAGCACTTTTCGGTATTTTCTTTGATGTAGTTCAGGGTCCAGTGTGTTTTTCCGGAACCCGGGAGCCCAACCAGGAGGTAAACCTCGCATTCCTTGCGGCTCTCCGGTCGCTGTGGACCACTGATGTACTTGTCTTCTGGTATCAGAGCGATTAACTCGTAGTCAGGTAGTAAAACAACTGGCTCCCTGGCCTCTGGTTCGACTTCTTCCATGACGTCCTCCTGATTGGAATCTCGTGATTCTCGGTTCTTCTTGCGAGGAGATGCATCTTTCTTCTCTTCGGAAGGCTTTTCTCCGTTTTCCTTCTCTTCGGACATTTCTATGTCTTTGTTATCGTCTTCCGCTTCCTTTTTTTGTTCTTCTTCGGCTTCTGGTTTCTCAGCTTCATCGGTTTCCATTTTTTTAGTTTCTTCTTCTACTACTTCCTTTTCCTTTTCTTCCGCGTCTGCTTTCTTCACCTCTTCGGGTTCTTCTGTTGTGCTTTTAGCTTCAGCAACGACTTCAGTATCCTCGGATGGAACGTCTTTCTTTTCTTCCTGCTCCTCCTTATTCTCATCGTTCTCATTCTCATCCATCTTAGCTTCATCTACAACTTCCCATGTGTCTTCGGAAGTGCTGTTCTTCCTCTTCCTCCTGTCCTCCGATTTGACACTGTCCTTGCGAACTTTCTCCTTCTTCCTCATTCGCTTGGGCCGCTCGACATTGCCAAGTAAATTCTCACTGTCAGCAAAGTTCACAACGAATTCATAGCCCTTTGTGAGCACGTGTGGAAAGAGTGCCTCCTCCTCGCCGAGAATGGTCTTGTCAAATTCAAACGCTGTACCCAGATCCTCGCCGTTCAACGTGAACTTTATGGTACACGGGGTACTGTCCAAGTCCAAGTAACATCCGATCACGTCGTCCAACTTGAATGCCTTCGCGTATTCCTCAAACTCTCCATTTAGAGCCTTCATTCCAGAGTCACAATAGGCAAAGGAATTCTCGTCTTCACCCAGTAAGAGACTTGTTTTGCATGTGGAAAATCCGCAACGCAGTCCTCTGATGAAGAGTTCGTCCTTGAACTGATTCACATTTGACTCCTCTGACAGACGCACTTCGTAGCACACTTTTCCCTCGCGGACACCGTAGTTGGTGCGAGCGCCGGACCACACCAAGGTGAAGATCTCCTGCGACATTTGTTTAGCCGAAGTGAAAGTCACCGGATCGATCAGCAAATGCAAGTCCGAGTCCACTGAAAAAAAGAGAAGAAAAAGTCTTCATTATGGAATGCAACTGGAAAGGAAGTTATCATTCTACTTACGCCAACTGAGCCCGAACTGCTTGTCCTCAATTGCGGGTTCATCTTCTTCGTTTGTGGATTCATCAATGTTCTTTGCTGGACTCCCTCCACGCCTTCCTTTAGACGACCGTGAAGCTTTAGATCGAGATCTAGAACGACTACGATCTTTTGTCCGTGAACGAGATCTTGATCTTGAACGGGATCTGGATTTGGAATGGGAACGCTTGCGACTGAGCCGCTTATCCTTCTTCTCTGGAGTTTGATTTTCTTGCTTTGAGCTGCTCTTCTCTTCTTTGGATTCGTTCTCTTTGACATCGACATCCATTTGCTCGGGTTTCTCTTTCTCATCTTGTTTTTCCTGTTCTTCTTTTGCTTTATCATCTGCTTCTTCTTTTTCATCTTCATCTTCATCCTCTACAGTTGCCCCATTTTCGGTAGACTGCTCAGATTCATCTTTACTTTTTTCTTCTTCTGCTGGCACTTCATCCTTTGTCTCAGCAGGCTCTTCGTCCTCGTTTTCATTTTCGGTGTTTGCAGATTGTTCTTCTTCTTCGTCTTTCTTTGGTGAAACATCTTCAGTTTTCTTGTCATTTGATTCAGTTTCGGACGATTCCTTTTCTAACTCTTGTTTTTCTTCCTCGACCAATGGCTCAAGAGTTGGATCTGATTTCTTAACCGGTGACGGTGAAGGTGAACGTGTCATCGAGCGTGTTCGTCTGCTCCTTCTGCTGGGTGTTGATACTTCACCGAGTTCAGTTGTTCCAGCTAAAACAAAAAAAAATTCAAAATAAAATTTGTATTCATAAATGCAGCCAGAAATCGTGAAAAGTCTAAGACATGACGCGGTCACTGAGTCAGTGAGTGACTATAATGGGTTTAGGTGATGTTTTACATTGAAAGCAATTTGTAACTTAGAACAGATAGATTTATGTGTGCAGGTGTGTGTACCCGTTTGCATTGGACACACAAATGGTTATCAAACGGAGCAGATTTGTATTTATTTTTTAAAAATGTCATTGCACACTGAAAAGTGTTGAACATCTGACGAGAATGTGATGCAATGCCATTAATGAACCGGAGTACATATGAAATCTCACTGATAACTATGAATAAAGGACACGGTGGTCAGAGATTCTGTAGTTCAGGCCACTTGAACAATAGGAAAAGTTATATAGTAAATAAGTGAGTCGGCTTGGGAGATGATTAGATGGGAATGGAACATCATCATGCGTTCCATTCTTTGTACAGAAGAAGCCAGGAGATGACTTCGCTGTCCACAGTGAGACCTTTTAACCACATAGTTAAGGATAGACGGAAGTTTGTGTATTTTTCTTTGGCAATACCATTCGAAAGATACAACTTTTCTTCAGCTGTACGGACACGTTCCTAAGATGATGGCGCTGCAGACCAGAACGTACACAAATAAAATTTGCATGAATGTAAAATCCTTCCAGACGTCAAAGATTCTTGCAGACTATTCGAGACGTCTCCTCCAGTCTACCTTTGTTCTCTGAATTGAACAGGTTCGAGTTCAATTTCTCCTTTTCAAAACTACTATTGCGAGAACTCGTTTTTCAAAGTCTGGTTTTGGTTGTAGCATCCATTGCCAAAAGTGCTTTCATAGTTGTAACCAAAATTGTGTATGTATACATATTCTGTTTAAGTTATTGCTTCACAACGTTCACCCCTCTTCGAAACAAATGTTTTCGTCAAATTCATAAAATTAAAAAATTAATCAAGCCCTCGAGGCAGAACGAAATTATTGTTTTGTAAAGTATGACGAAATGAGTTCTTTTGTATTTCGGAGTCTCTACAATCTGAGGTGAACCTGGGGCTAGTTTCTACATCAACCACTCGAGTTGTGAGGGCTGTTGTTCTCTCACGAGTGCGTGGAACCTAAGCAGCAAGGTATAAGAAACATTTTGTGGACGGGTCCTTCGTATCGCCAATGAAGAAGTGATAGGAATATACATGTGCATTACATCGAGACAATTCGATGCACTAGTAAAAAAAGCCACCACTTTTGACCATTCCAAAGGATGATGTGATCAGCAAATTCAACTTCCAAAAGAAGTTTGCCACTAACCACAGCGCCCAAAAGGAACCGAGCAATGAATCCACTGTTCACAGACCGAACAGAAATATGGTAAAAGGGTATACAGACGGATGCTGACGAAGGAACTGGAGCAGGGGTATTGGACTCCTTTCATGTCAGGGTCTAAATGTTGTTGAGGTTAGGATATAAATAAATTCAGTCTTAACATGAAGAGGAACCTTTCAGAAGAGTAGCGATCAAATGAAATTTTCAAGAAACAACTATTCCAGCATCACTATCCACAGCAATGGTAAGGTAAAGGAGTCTGTTTACCTAGGAGCAAATGCGAACTCCATACGACATCTAAGTGGAGATCCAACGTAGAATCGCCCCCTAGCAAACGCTGCTACTTGATCATGCTCTACTACGTATATTTTGCCAGTCCTGCCAGGTATACGAAGCCAATAAACGGACGAGGTTATCCTTGGTGTCTTAATTTCACGTCGAATATTTGGTCCCGTCCACGAGGAAGGTGAATGAAGTAAAAGTCACAACACCGCGAACAGTATAAGCTGTATTAAGATGTGAAGTGGCTTGGCCACATCGAGCACATGGACACCAATGCTCCAACCAAGCGGGCCTTCGAATCCGAGCGTCAGGGTTAGAGAATGAGAGGAGAACCGAACCTCCAGTATAATCCACTCGGGTTGTGCATGATATTTTATCCTTTCACGAGCGGAAGGGACCTTCCGTTTTATGCCGACTCCGAACGGCCAAGTTTGGGAAGTCTTTTCTAGACAATTATTACTCTTAGAGCATTGTCAGAGAATCAAAAGAGGTGGAACCGTGAAAATTGTTTTTGGTCGTACCGGCCGGGAATCGAACTCAGGCACCGAGGATACCACCACGAGCACCACATAAAATAACCGAATCTTATACTTCTCAAATATTCTTAAAGACAAACATTATATGGGCTGACTTTCAAGAGTATTCTTCTCACTTCGTCGTCTTTTGAAATTGTCTAAACCCATCCATGAAGAAATGGAAACTAACGGTGAATGTTGAAAAGTAGGAACTGGGATCACGTGTAACAAATGAGGCCGATTACAGCGAAGCTATTTTGTGCATACGGAAGCTAACAGCGTTCAAAATGTACACAGCAGCAATCCAATCGGTTTTTCTGATCTCCCTTAGTATTTGATAAACTAGTGCTTTTTTTATCACTTAAAGTGCAATCTGTATGAGTCAAACGCGGTAGATGAAATAAAACCTACATAAATAAAGGAATGTTCTAATTAGCGCTGCGTCCGGACCGCGGAATTCTTCAAATTTTCCCACAAAGACTGTTTTTATTGTGAAGTCAACCAGAAAAATTTTTAGGATGATTCTGGGTACAATCGATTGAAGGAATGCCTACCACAAACGACTTATTCTAAATTTGCTGCAGTAGTGCCAACAATTCCAAGATTATGCGAATATGTTTGTTCAAGGTGATATGAAATGATGCACGTGGTATATCCTAACCTATTGCTAAAGTCCGTATATTTTAGTCAATTCTTTGACATGTGTAATTGCTTACATGTTTGTAAGTTCCCAACTCTTTTTAAATCAAAATTACTAATATCTAACTAACACAAGTTCTGGTGACTCATTGCGATAATGTACAGCAACAACAGTATGCTATTTATCCGGTCTACTAATCCATCTGATTGGATTCTTCCAGCGAAGGCGAAAAAAATTTGAAAATCGGTCTTCTTAGAGCGGTCATATGCTGACTCTCAGAGGGTGAAGTATTTAAATTGACAAGGCACATCATTCACTAATTTCCTGTAGTTTCATGGATATAATTAAGTTCACCGAATCACATACAAAATGAGCTGCAGTTTAAGGAACAGCTGTTTTGAAAGACCAGTTTCTGTTCGAAATCAAGCACGGAAAAACCTAGGAGAATAAAACAATTATACTTTTCTTATCGCTCACCATGATTCAAAGAGTGCATTTCTTTCACTCTTCAAGTACAGTAATAATTACAAAATGTATGTCCTAGTGAATCGAACTTTTATGGATAACTAACTTATGAACGATTTTGTATATTTTATGACGCCAAACACATATAAATTCAGCCGAAAACATGATAAACATCATTCACTTCAAGCGTCTACATTCTTGGAAATGTTGCATATTATACGAATTTTTATAGAAAAAAAAACAGCGATAACCCATGATAAGAAGTTAGTGCAAATAGTATCCCAAGTTCACATTCCGAATGTATACACATCCAGCACTGGCAAAATTGCATGATCTATGTGGATACTAAATTTTCGTCTCATACATATGTATACATGTATAACCCCACCTCAGAATTGAGTATATACAATTCATACACTGAAGTGTTTGCGATTGCGATCTTTGTGACACAGCAGTATGAGCCCGCCAAAACGACGTCCTCAATTCAAGGATATCTCTGTATATACACACATTACTCCCAAGAAGGGGTTGATTGCTTGAAGTCATTGCAAAAGAAGCAAAAAAAAAAAAAAAAACAATATCCATGACGTCATTATCACATTTTATAATTAACTTATTTCAGTAGCAAAGCGAAAAAAAATGTGATGAGATTACGCCTTGCACACTAGGCAAAGTGTAAAACTAAAAACTAATTTGCACACATTTGGCGGGTGAGAAGAAAAAAAGAAAATGTAAATGTTCACTATCATGAAAAAAATGTTGAAGAAAATAAATATTTTCACTTACCGACTGGGGTTTTAGCATCAATGGCGGCTTTTAACCGCTCGATAAGAACCGCTTTCACACCTTTGATATCTAAGCCACGCGCCTGCAACTCATTGCGGAGTTCGGCAACTTTCATTTTTTCCAACTTTGCAATATCCATTGTCTTTATTTGTTTTTGAAAATGCGAAGTGGATGTGAAAATCTGTCCGTTCTCTCGGATACAATGCGGATCTGAATGAGCTGGAAAACAACATACACGCGCAATTTGTGTTTTCTCTCACCGATTGTTCTTCGCAATCAAAAAAATTACTTTTTTTTTCTCTCTCGCTCTCTCTGGTTATTTTTTGTGTTAAAATGTTAAACTTCTTTCTTTATGTGGAAAAATAAAACACACGATCAAACTTAATGTGCACTTAATTATAAATTGTTTAAACAAACAAGAACCAACCAAAAATAATTGCTTACAGTCCTAAAACTTAAATCCCAAGCAAAAGAGATTATATCCATATATGTAGTTGCGCATATATAACAACCTCCTTTGATCGGAAAATGAAACGCATAGGTAACTACAGCGGGATGGTGTGGTTTCCATGAGGTTTGGAAATGCGCACAAGATACATTCCATTTGGTGAGTGTTTCGTTTCCGTGCCGCTTACCGCTGTACAGTGGTGAGTTGATAATTTGGCAATTGGAACGAAGGATGAAACGAGATGGAGTGATTGAGTTTTCAATCCAATATCGAAATCTTATGGTCTGCCTACACCATCTAATGAACAGTACCTACTGGCATGTAACTCATTCCAGGATTATATGACTATTCGATTCCGATTCACTAACCCAACTATAAATATGTAAATGCTGGTGAAAAGGTCAGCCAAGGTGGTTAACCAGTGAAGATAAATGATGCATTGCTTTGCCGACATTGCTCGATGACGGATTAATTGTCAATTTGCATTAAAATTATGTGCAGGGATAATTTGTTGAGTAAAATATGTACGAAAGCTAGAATTTCATTTCAATTCAATTGAAAACTGGTGCAAACGTCAAAAAGTTGACAGTTTGTCAATAGCGTTGTCAAGTCCACGCAGAAGTTAGTACTTGAATGTTATGAATTGAATGTTATAAATATATAAATTGCTTTGGAATTGCATAAAAGCTTTGTATATACAAGGATCGTTTCATATACAATGATAAAGGGTACTTCATAGCGACAGAAGTCGTATTTGCATTGCCTAGAAACTTACCCAATTGAAAAAATTAACCCAATTGATGCAGACAACACCTATTTAACGTAGTCGAAACATCTAAGATCTTCCGGTTCATCCCGGGTACAATTTTGACGTAATGAACACGGCCTTTAAGTGCTGTTTATATAAGCCACGAACTCCGATCGCGTACTTTCAGAAACAGCCATTTTCTCGGTATAGAAAAAGATGCGCCTGAAATTATCGAGTTTGTGTATCGACAAAACCTCTCAACAAAAGTTAGTTTTTGTATTCTATTTAATAAGTATTCTATTAAATAGAAGTCACAACTGTCACAAAAGCATGGTGTGTCACAACAAAACACATTTTCGACATGAAAACGAATTCATCAAACCATGGTACCAATTCGTGTATGTTTTCTTGGGAGCCTTCTGGCAGAATACCGAATTGTTCAAACCTCAAAGGAGAGACATCACAATGTCCGCATCACAGACATTTGTGAGTTACTGAGTTGTGACGACATCACAGCCAGAATAGGGGCATAAGAACGCAATACACAAAGCTTCAGATGCGATCCACAAGCCCATGGCCACACAATTTGCAATAACGTGTCAGTTTTCTCAAATTACAATAGGTATTCGTAGTTCTCTGCATTGAGAAAACTCGATTAGAGTTTTCACAATTTCAGATCTAACACGAACAAACCAGATCTAAAACCCTTTTTTCAAATCTATCACTTTTTATCGCGGGAATGTATTACACTTCGAACATTTTAGGTTCCAATACTGCTCACCGCATTGTGCATACAATTTTCAGAAACCGAGATTTATTTAGTTATTTGTATCCTGTTCACTTGATAAAGTAACAGTGGATAGGGAGCTTCAATATTTAGGTCTTGGATTTTCGAATGGCTGAATGATCGATGGTGAGTTCGGGACACGAGTGTTTTAAGCAGAAACGACACGAGTAAGCAGACATTTTTTGATAACTGTTTTTTATAACGTGTTCATAAGCCAAATTGACCAATCAGAGTACGGCATTTACGTTATTTCGTGAATAACCGTCAAAAATTCATGAACTCTGTCAAAATGGCACTCTAATTCGTCGATGAACTAGGGGCCAATCAGCTTTGAAGTCGGCAATCTCTGTAATACTTCATTTCTGGTTTTAAGTCTCAGGGCTGTGCTGGCTCCTCGTACTGAATAATTCCAGTGGAGGAAGGTGGAAGAGTATATTAAGTGAAACAGACGGGGTGCTTCTCAACGCTCCGCTGATACACATGGAAGCCAGTCTTTATACCTGGCTTAGTGCCATATAGACAGCTTTGCTTGATGTTTATCACCAAACTAAGACCACGTACATAAGTATCGGCTTGACAATAGAGGTGAACATCCCGTGGCGATAAGAGGCTATTGTCCACTTTTACATCTAATGGATTTTTAGCTGATCTTATTATAACGATAAAATGTAGACTGACGGTTAGTTGAACAGTCTTGGCGCACTGTATAGAGAGATTTGTCCCTCTATGCGATTTTGTATCTTCTGATGAAGAGACATACTTATCAGATGCCGCTACGGCAACATGAGTCCTTAATGGTGACAGCGACGCGTGCGCACTGGTATTGTGGATTGGTGATTCGACTCCTCTGCAATTAAACCTGTCTGCTTGGGTTCGATTCCCGGTACGATCAAATTGATTTTCACGCCCCTACCTATTTCTACTCATTGACAATACCTAAAGGATAATAATTGCCTCTTAAAACTTTAGGACCCTTCTACTAGTGAGAGAACAATAGTACGCACAGGGCACACCACGACTGGTTGCTGCGCAGCTAGGCCCTGGCATTCTACGGGCTGTAGCGCCACCCATATTATTATTATTAAACCAAACACAATATATGCATGTACATATTTTTCATTGGCAGAAGTAAGTCGACGATATTCATTCTTCATCGCAATTTTCTTAAAGTTTTATCCATGTCCCTGACGACTGGAGGCGGAGTTTGTTAAACGCTTACGCTTGATTAGTGGGGTCCCCGGTTCGAATCCCAGTGAGAGCAAAGTTAATGCGCTTTTATCTGGTTTTCATATCTGGTCCAGTCACCAGCATTTGACAAGAGCCAGAAGACCATCATCGGCCGGTGACCTACCTACCTTTCATGTCCCTAAAATGATTTCAGAGACATCAAACATAGATATATAAAAACAAATAAGCAAATAGTATATTTAACAGGTGTTATTCTTTATTCAACAAACATCATTTACATATTTTTGAAACTACCCTGTTTCAGGCAGTAGCTGCAACAAAAATATTGTATTATTATAAAAAACATTACAAGGCATAAAAAATATGATCAATAATATTGAATAAATTCATCAATATGCTATAAATTTGATAACAACATTCTACATTTTTGTTTGTAAACACTTAAACATCTTATTTTGTAAATTCCCTAAACGTTTATTTGATCCACATTTGATTTGTTCGTTATTCGTCAGAAGACAACTTTTGGCAAAATGGAGTGTTTCATGTAAATGTACCCGTAACCGTCTTAAGCACACGTGCTTATTTATAATAAATTAAGTATTAAGAAAAATGAAAAAAAAAATAAACAAAATAAGACATATACATAGAAAATACAAAACATATCCTGTAAGTTTTCCGCAGTTTTCTTTCATAGGACTCGATAGAACACTATTAACAGCATTAACACTATTTAATAATTTTAAATTTAATTTTACTAACATTTCTTTTCTTAGGAATACTCGATCGCATTTGCTTAGTTCTTACGTGTTGACCTTAAACAATATACCTTTCAAAAATATATATGTATATGTGTATAAGTACTCTGTCGGTGTATTTGTTTCAAATTTGGTTCCAATTTAATTTTTATTCTTATTTTTCGTTTAAGTTGATTTGAATTATTTTTTGAAATGTAAATTTTATTGTCTCGCTTTGAAGGTTTGAGTTTATTTACTGTTGACGAGGTTAAGGAATTCCTCACGAGTCTTTGGATCATCACGGAACACACCCAACATGGTTGATGTAACAGTCTTGCTGTTGATCTTCTGTACACCACGCATTACCATGCACATGTGACTGAAAAAATAAATGTAAATAAAATCACATTAAATTGGTACATATTTAATTTTCGGATTATAAGTGATAAATTAATGATTCCAATGAAAACAAGATTGCTTTCGCCATTGCTTTAGGAGCTGCGGAAACTTTTAAGGATTAGTTTCATACGGAATAGACTGGAAGACGAACTCGTGAACAGGCCCAGAACTAGATGGTTCAACAGTAACGGCCCTATCGTCGGTGCTGAGCAAAAGGATACCAATATCACTAATCAGCTTTACTCATTGATATGTATTCACACTTGCCCACCACACTGTTACTGAGAGGAGTATAAGAGAACGTAGATTAAGCTTAGCAAATACGTAATTGTATAAGAATTAAGAAATAAAGAGTTAGTCTTAAGCCGAACAGTGAACGTGTCGTTTCATTTCATCCGCTCGGGTGGTCAAATACATCAGTCATCATAAGGATCATCATAAGGATGCTAAGTAGTTAGATATGAAATGCGTCTAAACACGCCGCGTAAAGACTTTTTCAGAAGCTGCAGAGATTATGAGGAAACAGAATGTATCCAACATCTGCTCTGGAATTGCCCAGGCCTAGCAAAGAAAAGAAGGCAATCGCACATCTTAATTGAGGTGGAGGAATTAAGCTGTGTTTAACTGAAAAGCCTCCTAAGATTTATATGATGATCTGGTTGGTTATAAGACATACATAAGTAGGTCTCACGGAAGTAAGGCATTCCTTAACAGGGGGACCCTGGACCCAGGTAGGTAGTAAGTGGCTTTAAAAAAACAAGGGATTGGGTAGGCGTGGTTATTATGACAGTCAGTCAGTTTTGTCATTGAATTCAATAACTGATCTGACCGGTGTTTCACTACTATTGACTTAGATTATTAAAGACGTATGAGCCCATTATGGCTTTCCTGATCGAGGGAGTGATGTACACATTCATCCTCTTCGTCATCTAGACAGCTGCTGAAAAAATCATTTGAGAATAGTCCTAGGCTTTTTGTGTATAGACCTAATAGACAGTGTCCGCTAATTATCCCCACTGCAGTGCAAATTTGGAATCTCTTCAAGGAGATCAAGCTATCTGAACGGTACAAGCTCAGGTTTGCTTGAAGAGTTGGCATGTAGTGCCTGTCTTCCCTCTAGCATTAACTGGCTTACTTAGAATCTTGAGTTGTAACTTGAAGGTCGCTAAGGAAGTACATATGTCACAAGCAGTTTAGTGGCGATTTTCCGAGATTGTCACAACCCCCCAAAATATCTCTATAGCCTGGTACCCACCTCAGGCGACGGATATCTCGTCAGGAGATGTGCGACCGGTTATGATTTTAGAGTTTATAGAGAACGATTTAAGGGATTTATTTGCTGAGTTGCTATTTGCTGGATGGAGATATCGCGGCCGGATATCACTTTCCACCTCAACCAGGGCAGGTCTTTGCTAATCGCCATTATTTCCGCTTGGAAGACACTGCAGAGATTGGGTGATTGGAGTTGATTTATTAAAACTAAGATTTTCACCACTTCATTCCCTTTTCCCAGCCCTAAACAGACTCCTCAACTATATTTCAACTCGAAAAATATGATTCTCTACCAGGAAACACCGACCTGACAATACCTGAGCGCATCTTCGAGAAAAATGTCTCAACCAGCATACCCCCAGATCTTAGTGGACGTCTGACCACCAGACGCTGGACGATACTCTGTGTATCTCCACACTTTCCGAGCGGAGAAATGCCGGAATTCACGCCTCAAGACTAGGTATAGCTGCAGAGATGAGAAGGAAGATGAAACCATTTCACATTTTCTTTGTAACTGCAATGCCCTCTCATCTTGCAGACTTAGTCAATTAGACGCCCCATATTTCTATGACCAGACTGAACAAACATCAGTCAACTCCTTCGCTTTGGCAAAAGCTCCAGATGTGGTAGCACTATAGGCCTACCTTTGGCCTTAGTGTGGCTACCATTTAGGTAGTCAGCCACTCTAACCTAACCTAACCTTAGGCCAACGTGTTGGGTCCACTGGGGATGCTAGGTTCAATCCCCAAATTTTATAAATCACGGTTCATCCTTTTTCATGACACTCAGAATGCGTAAGGAGAAAACTTCTCAAAATTCGCCGTTAGTTGATACGTGAGATTGAATGATAGCACGCACAACACGACTGGTTGTTGTAGCGGCTTAGCCCAGTTCCACAGTCACTGTCGACAGCATTATTAAATTTCGAAACTGTGTCACATAGAAACGATAATCCATCAAAACAAGAACGAACAAAAAATACATACTTTAAGAGCGTCAGACATCTAAGATCGTAGATAATTAAACTGGATTTCCACAAACCGCATATGAAAAAGAAAACCGGTTAAAATCCATTTTGAGTAATTAACTCAGCAATATGTCTGTCTCGACACTTGGATTGAAAACGAAAACAACTCCAACATGTGCCAGATACTTAACTACTGTGCGCATTGATATTTCGTGACGAGAGGGAAATGTGATTAAATGAATTGTGCAATCTCCCGGCTGGCAATGTATTCAAATTTACTTTGGCCACCACCTGCACTTGTAGTTGACACACTATTCCCTTCCTCTGCGCTGAGTCATCGCAACTTGTTTCTCGAGCAATCCACTGCACTGCAAGAAGAATGTATTCTTGCGCCTGTGATGTATGGAAGTCGGAGTCATGTCTAATCTGATTTATGCTAACTACTTCGGTCTAGATCCGATTAGGTTTAATTTTAATGACAATGGCAAGGGTAATTTGAAGTGAATTTCAATTATTGATGTCACGATTGTTTTGGCATGCTTCCAATTCTTGAATCTTTTAAGATGTCGTTCCTTTTTGACTTGTGATGTGTTCTGTTTGACTTTCAGTGATGAACTCATGATTTGAAACTGCTTTTGTAAGGGGGCCTTCAAATTTAATGCATGCAAACGGCCTTAAATTGACTTTCAAGACCAGGATGAGCTGGTGGAATTTGAATGAGAAAGAATGTGCAGGAGGAGCCTAGCTCGTGGCTCCACAAATGATAACCTAGTGAGTATCCGAAATAGAATTGCCTTTACCAACCTTTGATACTCTCAACTTTGGTCAATACTCCTGACTGTACCTGATACGGAAGCAGAAAGTCCTTGTTTTAATTTTTCGGAGGTTTTTAACCGCACACTAGAGGACTAAGCCTCAAAAACTGGTCCTTTGCACCTACATTTGCTGAAATTTCTTGGTTATTCAAGAGAAGACGAGCAGGCGCTTCTGTGATGGGGAGCCTACATCATCAGCTTTCACCACGTCAGCACCGAAAGCCTTCCGAGCACAGGCTGGGCAGTGGAAGAGGAAGTGCTCTGCAGTGTAGTCGTCTTCTCCACAGGGGCAAGCACACTCAGATGTTTGGCGAAGGTGTAGTGTCCCATTAGAACTCCTGTAAGTCGTCTGAAGTCTTTTCTGTCAAGAGACACCTAAAATGCCGTGGATTTCTTACAGACGTTATTGAGCGGTCTGTCTGCATCCTAGAGAATTATGCCACTTCCGACTGTGTTCTCGAAAGGACCAACCATCCATGGAAGCTCTAACCAAGGACCAGTCAATTTCCTTCTCCTCGTAAAGAGAAAAGAGGGAAGGCCTTGGGATATCCCTTCTGGAAGGAAGGAAGGGCATAATCGCGAAATCTACGAACTATACCAAGATGTGCATCTGGCCTGTACAGCAGCCAGTGTTGGTTTAGTCACATCGAGCGTATGGACATCAATGCTCGAATTGAAAGGGTTCTTGAATCCGAACCTGAAGAAGCTTCGATAAGAACGATTTCGCGTGGCTCACAATAACGCGGCCATTCGCAGACCACAACTTGTGCACAGGCCACTGAGATCATGCTTGTGTAGTTTTCTGTAGTTTTTTTTTTTTATAATTTGATCTGTATACCTTAATTGCCCAAGACATAGGGAGAGAGGAGGTACCTGTGCACATTGGTCTTAAATATCTGTGGATTGTAGTTTCTGGGAAATATTGGCCTGGGAAGAGCATTCCATATTCGTGGGCGTCCCTCTTTAAATTTCTCTAAATCTCCAAAATTTGTCCGACTGTGCGTCCGAAAATAGCCTAGAGTAAACTGATCCTGGCGAGACGAGTATTGCGGTGAATACATGGAGGAGAGTCAAGCTCACTTGAGCAACGATTGTTGAAATAGCTTAAGGACAGGGACAAAGAAGAGACCTCGTACCTCGGAGAGTACTTCTATGTTCGACCGAGTCTAATGACTGCTGTTGTCTTCAATAAGTTTAATCGCTCTCTCTTGGATCCTATCTAGTCGGTGCAGGGTGGTCTTGGGTGCACCAGACCAGATATGAGCGTTGTACTCAAGCTTTGGGCGGATGTAAGCCTTGTAAATTAATGCCAAATCAGATAGGGTGAAATATTTCTTACATCGATCAAGGGAGTCTAAACATTTTACAGCATTTTTGCGACCTCAAATATTTGATCGTTCCAACTAGGTTAAGTCAGGTATGAGGGTAGGGTGATACCCAAAGTCAGACTACTTAATTTGATCCCAACAGGAAATGGTGACTGGACCAGATTTGAAAACAAGATAAAAGCATATTCACTTTGGTTTCGCTGGGATTCAAACCGGGAAAACCGCTTACCAGGGGCAAGCACTCTACCAACTACTCTACCATTTATCGTTCCAACTAAGTGTTGTGTTGATATGAGGACCAAGGGTGGAAAGTTTTCGGGTTTCATCGAAACAGGACGTTGCCGTTCCAATTCTACGGCCGAAGAATATGAAAAACTGAGGAAGCTGTCATAAGCGAAGGAATGAATTGGATCCTGAAAGAGATCATTTACAAAAATGAGAAAGAGAATCGGAGACTGAACAGAGCCTTGGGGAACACCAGCATTAATTTGATGAATATCAGACTTGAACCTATCCAAAAAAAACTCGAATTTAATGGTTCAAGGATCAATACCACAGGTAAGCATTTTAGACAAACGGACTTGATGACAAACTCCGTCAAATGCCCTTGAAATATCAAGCGCAACGATCTTGCTTTCGCCTGAATTGTGCAAAGATTGTCTCCACTTTTCGGTGAGGTAAGCTATCAAATCAGCAGTGAACCTGTTGATGTGGAGATCATAGAAGAAGGTTCCGCGATTGAAGATATTTCATATGCTGACGATTTATCAGCGTTGCCATGACTTTACACAGAAGACACGTAAGTTCTATAGATCGGGACGAGGTGGATGACGAAGATTCGCCCTTTTTAGGGACGGACGGGACAAATGCTATTTTCCATCTGGTTACCGATCAGAAGAGACCTGAAGAGTGGCGGTGGTTTTGTCTGCGAAGAAGAACACCTCTTTAGAAGTATTGGGGGAATCCGGAATCCGGGCCAGCGGATTTGTGCACGTCGAGAGGCGAAATTTGGTTTGCTCCCATGGCGAAATCAACGCTTTCGAGTACAGGGGGAAATATATTGGAAGACATATCTGACTTCGCAAGTCTATGCGCATAAGCTCCAAACCAGAGTGGCCCTCAAAGCCAACGTTTTATTTAAATTTAAAAATTTCACTGAAAAAATGAACGAAAGACAAAAAAGGAAATAATACTTACACTCCTTCAACGACGACAGCAACACCGGCTGGTTGGACAGCTTGAGTCACAGCCACTGCGATCTGCTTGGTTAGTCTCTCCTGAACTTGGAGACGTCTGGAGAAGATTTCAACGATTCTAGAAGAAAAACCGAAGAAAAGTCAAGTTAGTTGTGATGCCTGAATAAGTCCACGAAAGTGTTGTGTCTCACCTTGCGAGCTTGCTTAATCCAAGAATCTTGTTGCATGGCAAGTATCCAATGGACACCTTACCGTAGAAAGGTACCAGATGGTGTTCGCACATCGAGAACATTTCAATATCCTTTACAACGACCATTTCATCGTGGTCTTCATCAAAAATGGCACCATTGAGGATATCTGCGAGGGGAATGAAAAATGAGTTAACACGCGTGACAAACGGTTTAAAAGAACGTTGAGAATTTATCTTCAACAAAGCAAGAGAGCAGAGATAAACTCACCTTCAAGCGATTGATCGTATCCCTTTGTGAAGAAAAGCATGGCCTTGGCCGCACGTTCTGGTGTTTTGATGAGTCCTTGACGGTCTGGATCCTCACCAAGTCCGCCAAGCAGAAGACGGTAGGAACGCGCCATGTCGGGCAATAAAGCCTCACGAGTGGGTGGCTTATGATCGAACTCCAAGTCGTGGTGGAATGTGCACTTTTCATGTCCTGAAATGATATAAAATACAAGGGATATTTAAAAGTGTAAAATTTTTGTAAAATTAAGATTTGAAGACAAGGCTTAAGGAAGGAGCAATTGAAAAATAAATCAGATTACAGATTGGACTTCTGTTAAGCTGCTTAGGTGAACAGAATGATTTGATTTGAATTCACCGAGTAGTCGTCGTGGCGCTACTTGTGGATGGGTATTCTGCCGGGGAATTCGTTGTGTTCACTTGAGGATGAATGTAGGAGAAGGAATCCCAATCATCCCCTGTCGTTGGCTTTCAGATGACTGATGGATGACGGAAACGCCCGGAAAGAAAATCAATTCAAACCTTGGGCGTAGCAGATGGCATTCGTATGTGTCAGCGTTAAGGATGGCCTCCTTCGCAGCTCTGAACAAAATCCTATATATCCCGGCGATAACTCAATCACCAGACAGACAGCAGCTAGTACGGCGATGAGGCTGAAATCCCTGCATATTTTCACTCCACTATCCCTGTCAGATATAGACACCAATACCAATCTCATGAAACCTAAGCTCCTCTTCGAGAAGGATTAGGTAGGCTAGTGCAGTCACCAGCTCACTTAAACCATATTGGTCCAGTGTGATTGACCTCCAGTCAGACCGCTACCACTGAATGCCTACTCCAGTGACAGTGCCGTTAATTTTATCCTGGACTGGACTGGAGCAGATTTGAAAACCAGATAAAAGCGTATTAACTTTGCTTTCTTTGGGATTCGAACCGGGGACTCCGATAACCAGGGACAGGCACTCTACCAACTGTGCCATCCAGTCGTCCAGAATTGCTCAACCATCATACCTACAGATCGCACTGGCAGTCTGAACGCCAGGCGCTGGATGTTCCTCTGCGAATCTTCACAGATGATTGAAGGCGTGGGCGCATGTGTCTGTTCCAAGGATCTAAACATCCAACAATCACTTCGTTTGCAGAATCACTGTAGCGTCTATGAGACAGAAACTGTAGCGATAATTGAACTCCTGATCCTGGCACAAAAAAATGTAATCTCACGCACAGATATCGTAGTCTATCTGCCAGCCAGGCAGCGATCAACTCTCTGAGTGAAGTCAATTTCAACTCAAAGACTTCCCCAAATCTGTCAACAAACTGGCCAATTATGTATGTGCCGCGAGTCACTGTAAAATTCCAGAGAATAGTGAAGCGGATAAACTAGCTAGAAGAGGCAGTGGTACCGTAAACTTTACGTATGGAAACTAAGACTAAAGCCTTAAAACGCTCCTTCGCACAAATCCTGGATGGTTTACCGACACAGGGTGCCACAATATAAGACTCTTATGGTCTACTCCCGATCCAAAACAAGATCAAGTAGCCTGATCAGAGTGAGTATTGAGTAAGCAGAATCTTAGAACCATTATCGGCGTCATAATTGACGTTGTGGCACGCCTTAAGACTTCTCCTTGCGAACAATGACTACCGAAAGAGCTGCAGAGAATGAGGAGGAAGAAACTATTGCCCATGTATTCTTCAATTATTGCGCTCTCAATGCTTTATCAAAATCACAAAATTTTACGTTTGCGGAATAGGATCAAAGAGATGCACGTGGAAAATGCCTATGCTATGTGAGGCAAGAATCAGCTCAGACAACTGTAGACACTGAATTAAAAGAAACCATAGAACTCGACGAGTGTGAAAATCAGAAATAAAGTATTAAAGATACGCACGAATTCTACCTCTCTTGCCCCTTACAATTTTTGACAACTGTTTTTTATAACGTATTCTTAAACCAAATTGACCAATCAGAGTACGGCATTTACGTTATTTCGTGAATAACCGTCAAAAATGCATGAATATCTGTCAAAAAGGCACTCAAATTCTTCGATGGACTAGGGGGCAATCAGCTGAAGTCGTCTATCTTTGTAATACTTCATTTCTGGTGCAAATCAGAGATCAATCAGATATACAATAACGAAAATTACTTGAGAAGGAATAATCAAGACATTCCACTTAGAGAGATTGCAAAACTTTTCAAGGTAGATCTAACGTCCTGGATTAAGAAGAATCGTGGGAAACGTGCCATGTGATTGCTATAGTCACTCTGTATTTTCTTCAAATCAAATCATTCATAGAAATTACTTTTGGAACCGTTCTGTTCAAGTTGACTTTGGATAGGATCAAGTTTGATTTCCACCAAATAAAAGCTGGTGTACCCCAAGTGTCTGCCCTGTCACCCACACTCTTTCTTAGTTTTCTTAAAAAATGTCTTCAACAAGTACCCAAGGCTTCCAGGTACAAGCAAACGGAGATCAAAGGCGTGCGTTTAAAATTCTAGGCGATCGCAAAATTGTGGAGTTAATCAACATGTAATTAGGAAGGCCGTGCTTGCTGTCAAAAACAAGTTAGCTCAAGTCAAGTCAGTATTTATTCCTACTCTTACCTGTGGTTATGCAATTTGGGTAATGATCGAATGAATAAGATCGCGAATACAAGCTGCGGAGAAGGACTTTCTTGCCAGGCAATTACTCGCCTGGATAGGGTGAGAACACAGTGGGGGGTATGATTCGATGGTGAGGTCATGTGGCACGAATGTTTATCATCATCACTTTTTGCGAGACGCGCCGTGAATTTCGATTACATCAGGTAGAAGGGTGCTGAGCAGATGTGGTTAGACCAAGTCAAAGAACTCGCCTGGTTACGATTGGGCATAGCTCCTGTTGAGTTAGAGTCGTTGGCGGAGGATCGGGGATCCTTTATACGTGCTTTATGATGATGATGATCGACATGTTTGAACTGCGACGTCTCTGTTTTGTCAGTATTTTAACATTGAACGTTAGTGCTTCACCCTAAGACGGTAGCGACCCACTTAAAATGTACATTTATTTAATGTTTTTCAATTCTGTCCTTAAACACGTAAAGTGAAAATTATCAAAAACATTTAAATTTTCAATCAAGTGTTTGCCTAAGATTAGAGAAAGGTTTTGTCATGCCATCGCAGTTGTGTTTAGGATCAGAATCTCCAATAACTAGCATTGAATGTCATCTGTCACAAGAAACGGCACATATACTTGACTTATGCATAAAATATTTAAATGTGTCATACTAGTAGTCGCGTCACCGAAACAAGTTTAAGCTCAGTCACTCGTGCTGTTCACATGACGCTCCTTTCTTATTTCGTCTTCGCTCTATTTTGGGTTCTAGTGGGATGATCAATGTAATGATTAAGGAAATAAAATTTAATTTTTTGGTCAGACACATAATTTGCTGATTTGGGTCAGTTTGTAGCCGGGTCACTCTGATGAAATTCACGAAATAGTTGCCCAACTCTGGTCTTGTGTTCCATTTGTGAGTTAACAAAATTTGTTCGATTCTCTGTTTAAGGCAACATGACATGTTTATGCAACAAAATTGATGGACTTCGGTTGCATGTTGTTCGGTAGCTGATTATATTTCCTTAAGTGGACTAACAACGAAATTGGTTGCAGACTTCAGCTCGTACGTCATTATTGAAATTTGGCAAATCATCAATTATCACTTGAAACTGATTGACGATGTCTCACCAATTAAATTCGTGACAGCTCCAAACTGTTACGGAGTGAAACCTGACATGGAGTGTATACATGTTTAGCACCTCAACTTGTCAATGCACAAACTGCAATTCTGTGACAAAAGCATGAGAGCACATCGAACAGAAAAGACAGGCGCTTTAAGATTTTGTATGAACCTTCTAGAGTACATTTGTTGTTATTATTATATTGATATCTTGATGCTGACCGTGAAAGTGAGAAGAGCTCGTTGAATGAACTTGGTGAGGACAAGAGGAGTTGAAGATTGATCGTCCCCCATATGATCGACAAGAACAAAGCCTCAAGATCATAGCAAAGCCCGTATGACGGTACATTATTTGGTTGAACATATTGGACACCGGCGCAATATGCTGTGAAGTCGGCTATCACTCTGAAATTGATTTCTGCTCTATCCTTATTTTCAGCCACATGTAGTGTCATACAGGCTTTAAGCTGACGGAATGGATTCTCTAGGAAACGGAATCTCCACCCTTATTCTTCATCATCCGAAGCCTAGCTTTATTTCAATGGATATGTGAAACAAGAAAATCCCTGACTCACAGTTTTCATTTTCACGCCTAAAAGTATACTTCTGTCATGACTTGTGATTACGTCGTTCCTTAGTTTTTCTTTGGAACGCGGGCTCGGAAAACAAACAATATTCATTTTGCGGTCGAGATTCATGTGGCAGATATATATTTGGTTTACAAAAAATATCCTTGCTGTTCACTTAAGAGTCGGCTTAACCAAATGTTGAGAGCATTCCACAAAAACATAACACAGAGCCATCAAGCTCATAGAGTCTGGATGCTGGACATGAAAACCGTAATGTCTTAGCACTATCCTTGATCTCATACCAAGAGATCTTGTATCATCTCCTACGGACTCTACGGTCCCTAGAATTAAGCTATTAAACGACTTGGACATTGAGTCCTAATGCCAAAAAGAGCAGAATGGTCTAACGGGCAGATCGGAGTCGGTGCGGGTGTGTTCTCAGAATCTCTGAACATCCGTAAGGTCTATAGACTATTGGACAATTCCAGCGTGTTCCAAGCGGAACTAATAGCAACCCGGGAGGAATGTCGTCGAAATATAAGCTGCCAATGCTAAAGGTTGTTATACGAGTTGAGAGTCAAGGAGGCTTCAAAGCTTTTACCTCCTTTAGTTCATATTCAAAATAAGTAGAGGCATGCCGAGTATCGTTAGACGGCCAGCTCAATGCCCGTATATGGGTTCCAGGTAACAGTGACAGCCCAGGCAATGAGAGGACCGATGATGCTAGTCGGGTATCTGCCCTTCAGCGTTCGCTTGCAGGGGATGTGAACATCTCACAGTATAGACTCTTCATACAACAAAACCTTAGATAGACCAGACTGACAAACTTTGCAACATCAAGAAAAATATTTCCCAAATACAAACAATGTAAAATAAAAGGTCTTCTTCTCTTCTTTCTCTCCTTCGACTGCGCTGGCTCAAGCACATCGACCGCATGGACAACAACGCTCGAATTGGAAAAAATCCTGGTTTGTGGAGGAGAGGAAGAACAAAGCCAGATGTAAAGACCAAGTTATTGCGGACTGCTCAAACGGACGTGCTCAAAGCCATCAACAGTGGAAGGGAGCCATTGCTCAGGCTTAAACCCTTCACGAGTCTTTTGACGTAAAGGGAGAGGAAAGAGTGAGGTAACAAGTAACCTTGCAAAGTCAAAAGTAATCAATAGCACATAAAGCTCACACTAAACCTGTTTTGTTGAACATTGCTAACATGATTGTCAACTGTCATGCATTTCTAAACCAATATTGGATATGTGAAACAGCCTTGGGGTAGATCCAACCTGTTTATTGCGTCCACTGTTCTTATTAACGATTAACGGAAGGATAGTGCGAATTCAGAGAAACCCGTGTATGTAGCAATTTCGCTTTGAGATTCTATTTCATAAACCAGAGCATCGTCTCCAAGGAAATTTCAAGTTATGTGTAATCCTAGCGAGGTTAGGGTCAAAATCTTGCTCAAGAAATACACAGTTGACTGAGGTCTATCGCCATTCTCTGCAGCTATACCTAGAGGCAGTCACAAGACATCTTAACCTATTTTTTTCCCTCTTGCCGGACATTCACACATGATGTGCTCGGAAGTCTTATCCTCTTCGAGGCAAAGCCGACAAACCGTGTCTTGAGACAGATTTAGTCTGTTAAGGTCTTATTTCAGGACGCAGTGGCTGGTAAGAAAACGTGTTACCAATATTAAGCTATCCTTATTAAGATGGAGTATTTCCTTATGTGAATCAGGCCTGATTAATCTCTTGGGCTGCCTAAGACCATGACCATGTGTCCACTGGTCTAGGCGAAGTTTGTTTTCCCATTCGTTAATCAGAGTTGTAGTTGCTGTCCAATTGACATTGCAGAACGGGTCTGGACCGATGAACGCTGATTCAGAACCTTGACTATCTGAGAATATCTGTAATATTGCACCCTTGATACCTTTGTGGAGGTTATTTCTGGCGCAGATCTTGGTGGCATGGATTTCGGCTTGGAACACTGTAGGACTCGACCCCATTGGTACGGAAATCCTTGGTTCAAAGACTCCTGCCCCCACCCCAGAATCGATCTTTGATCCGTCTGTGTACCAGACCAGACTTCTAGGGTCTAGTGTTGGGACACCATTGGTCCACTTTCCGCGGTCCAATATGTCAACTTCAAAAAGTCTGCCGAAACCATGTTGCCTGACCATGGTATCCGGCATTGTACAAACCGTGTCTCTATGAGGGATTGAGTTGAGTATACCAAGGTGACCGGTAAGGTTACCTGGCTTGTAATCTAAGCCTTAACGTGAATGTGCACGATGCCTGAAGAAGGATGACGGGATTTTGGAGATCTCAAATGCGGGGATTCTATAGAATAACGATATTCGATTTCAGAAATCAGAAATGAAGTACAGAGATAAAGCCGACATCACAGCTGATGGCCCCTTGTCCATTGACGAATTTGAGTGACGCTTCGACAGTTATTCTCGAGATCATGTGAATAGAATTCTTGCGATGGATATACATAAAATATACCGCCAAAAATGTTTAGGGGGCAATGAATGTAGAAGTTGGCTATCTCGTCTCTCGGCCCGACTGTCTAGACGTGCAAATAGTCAGTCGTTGAGTCTGTGCCTTCCACCAGCATCGATGCAAATCGTTTGTTTCCTTCCTTGAAGAAGTTTTCAAACAGACAACATACTCAGACAGACTCAGACACAATGAGTAGATGCTAGCCCACATTTGACGTCACTTAAAATCAACGCTCATGTTCATTGAGCTTGTCCATATGTGCATGCAACAAATTGAAGTTTCTGGCAAATTAAACTAAATTAAATTGAATTGCTGATATTTATTAAAACCGACGATGTTCTGGTTAAAACCGGCTGCGAGTGAAAACCAGAACATCGAAAATTTGTTAATTAAATTGGCGTTAAACTGCGGCGATTGCTTCGGATGGCGCTGAAATTAATTGCACACTCACACATTGTTCTGTCTCAATACGCTAGCACTTGTCAAACAGGATGGTTCTCTGTCGGATCTCTTGTGACTGAGTGACTGACTTGACGATGAGTTTTGGTTTTTTTTCTTTTCTCAAAGCCGGTTCTTGCCGGTTCAATTTAGTAAGCAATTTTAATTTTTAATGATTTATTTTGATGTGTGCTTTCGAGTTTAAAGTCTAAATTTACACAAGATCACAACACGAGCTGCGTTTGTACGTGATTTTTTTGCCCAAGTTTGTCTTGGTCACGATTTTATTGCGATTGTTCGATCGACTGTTAGAAGCGACTTTGAAACTTTAATTTAATTCGTTGACTAGGCCTTTCTCTTGATCTCCTTGACGGCAGCTAGGAAATGTGCAGGTTGATCTAAATAAGCGACAAGGTTCGGCTCAATGATGTTCTGGATATAGTTCGAGCATATGACGTATTCCAGTTTGGCTTTGAACAAGTTTGAAATCATAAGATGTATTGTATTGAGTTATGGATGTATTTTTTTATTAAGTCGAATTTTCACGGGATACCATGATTTCTTCGAGTTTGAGAGAGTTTGACTTAGAGAGGATGTTTTTGTATGGTTAATTGAGAAATTGGAAATGTATGGGGAAAAATCTGGGTTAGAGAGAAATTCGACTTAGGGAGAGTCCACTGTATTTGGGTTGTCTACTTATCCATCAGTCAAATTAAAGAAGACAGCATTTATTAGAGACAGGACTGACGATTGGATGGCGCAATTGGTTGAGTGCCAGCCCCTGGTTAGCGGGGTCACCGGTTCCAATCCCAGTGAAAGCAAATTTAATACGCTTTTATCTGGCAAATCTGGACCAGTCACCATTTGCCTTAGGGATCTAACAGCACTATCTCTGGAATGGTCAATCAGTGTTAATAGACTGACTATAGGTATCACAATGGCCCAAGATGGTATAAGTGTGCTGGTGAATGCAATCGCAGCCCCCATACCTCACCTAATATTTATAGATCTTTCAAAAAAATTTCACTTACAACAGAAGAATCTTTACCGAAGTTGCCAGCGATGAATACCCTTTTTTCATTTTTCAAAAATACAAATATTTCAGCAAACTTAATGAGCAGTCTTGACTGCCCACCTTTTTCCAAGCTCTTCGAAAATGCTCAATTGCATACCCTTGCCCTTAGGAAGCGACATGTACTTGGCTTGCTGCCATTGACGATAATGAGAGTGTTTGTCAACCTGGTGGTAAAAACACCCTCAGTATCCTTGACGTGGACAATGTCGAGGGAACCTGGACGTCTCTCGCGGTTAACAACTGTACCGATACGAGCCAAATTTCTTCCTTCTGTGATAATGCACAAGTTTCCTGAATCAAATTTGATGTACTTAATTGTGTAACCTTAGTGCTGCGTCCCAGGTCATAGGGACATAACCGGCAACGAGGTAGCAGGTGAACTTGCCAGGAAAGGGGACAAATCTGTCCCATGCCAGGCAATCGCATGGCTTTCCCCACATCTGTCTGACATCAAGAGAAATTTGGACAGTAAAATCATGGAGCTGGCTAATGAAAGGTAGAGTTCCTTCCCCACATGTGAGCCATCACTCGTACGATGTGGCCTAGGTTTAACAGCGCAAAAACCGATACCGATGATGGTCGGAGCTATTACTGGTCATAACCATCTGAGGTACCACGAACATAAAATGGGACTTGACCATGACACCTTTTGTAGAGGCTGTGGGGACAAAAAGGAGATTGAGGATACATCCCACTATCTTTGTCAATGCCCCAGTCTATGCAAATTTAGACAAAGAACCCTGAGAGAATTTTTCTTCCATGATCTCCATGATATATCAAATATCCCACTGAAATCTCTTTGCCGGTTTATAAGGATCTATGGATGGCTAGAAGGAGGACATGACACAGCATAACACCGACGAGTAAGAAGCCAGGAAGGTTTACTACATGAGCATCACAATTGGTCCAATAGGACCTCAGTGTGGCGCGGTCCCACGGGGTCAACCCTCGAATCTAACCTAATCAGTAACCTTGCTGATGTACTTTCCTTTCAACGGAGATATCAACTTTTACGGTGTCATTAGTTTTGATCATGGGATCAGTGGAACGAATTGTCCTCCCGCCTTAGTGCACAACTGAGTCGTGCGGACTTGACACAGCTTGTACGTGCCTTCCTCGGCAGAGATGCGGTGATTGGTGAAACGTCCCTTAACATCATAGACCAAATGGAAGTATTCATCAGTTATTGATAACATCCATAAGTTTAGTTGGGAAGGTTGTGTCGACTTTGATGCGACGCTGCAACCCCAGTCAGTTCATACTTGGGACAATTTTTCAAGAAAATCATCGAGTGAAGTGATGCTCTCAATTTGTGGGGCATGGTTGATGGACGAGCGGCAAATATTCCCCCCAGTTTGTCCAAGATCTGGCTGGGCCATGTAGAGCGTATGGACGAAGATTCTTCGACTCCAAACCTGTGGGACAACGCAATCTTCGTTTAAAGTGGCATCCAGGTGGAGGAGAACATCAACGAACAACGAAACTGGAGACAGTTAGTCATAGATGGCGCTATTTGGAGATACGACTAGTTCACATTGTTTATCAATGCCATTCGTCGGAGAGTATACTTTCTGAGGGCGAAGTCCGATGTTTTTGGCTGAGATTCATGGCTGAAGTTGAGCCTGAAACTTTATGTAAAATGCCTTAGGAATGACATTGGAAGACTGCCGATTTCACGAAGGGGGATAAATTGAAAATGTGGAGTTACTGCTCAGCAACATTATAGAGATTAGAGTTCTTGATACCCGCATACCCGAGTTCCTGGGCATTGGGTGGAAGGCATTCAGATTAGACAAAAAGCTAGGAGTGGAATGAATTATGATTGGCTACTCTTATGGTTTAGCTTTATGATCCCTAGATAGGAAATGTTTAGAAGCACTCGAGATATTAAATCTGCAGAAGATGTAGTTAATATTAGTCGAAAGAAACAATGACAACCATATGTTGATGCATTTTAAAGGCAATGAGTGCGAGGAGCCCAAAGAAGGACATCAATTATTTTCAGAATAATAGCGACTAGTCCTATAACACCTACTGCACGCATGATGACTATGCTAAAGGTAGCAGATGGTCAGATGAAAGTGGCATTGACAATGGCGATGGAGTTTTAAAAGTGTGATGATGAAGACGATTGTAGAGCATTGGCAACACTTGGAGCATGGAAGGTGACATATTACTAGCTCTTATCTTCGTTGTCTTGTGTCCATGTCCAGCATCTTGTTCTGATCACTGACAAGCTTAGATGTATGGTGGGAAAATCCGACATCCGAATTTTCGGGTACTTTTGCATAGCCAGCATCGCCGTTTTGCAGCCTTTTGTCAGATCATCCTCCAACTGCCGTATCGGCTCTATCAGACCGACTCACGACTTAAAAACACCTTCGGTGATGTGATCGCCTAGATGTCTCAGAACAAAGTTAAGGAATGTTAAATCCAAATACAGTAGATTTTGCTTTATTGGGATACATCGGATACAATTTGGCGGCTGTAGCAATAATACGAAGTGAGGAAATAACGAAGAGAAAGGCGAAGTATGTGTTCGTAATTTTTCATGTGTCCCACTTAAGCGGTTGTCCCCATAAAGCAGAATCCCCCGTACTTGATCATTTGAAGTTGCGGGGTTATCGCAACTGGAACGATAAAGAAGCTCTAAGCAGACAACACGCACATAAGTGGCTGTAGGCAATGTTTAAAGTCCTGTGAGACTTCGTCACCTACTGTACAGAAGTCAGAAGATTTGGAAATCAAGATTGGGGGCAGGCAAGGTTGCATCCTATCCCCAATATTGTTTTTAATTGGTTAATAGTGATGTGCTTAACTCCGCTCTGCGTCGAGAACAATTAAGTCATCTTGACTACACTGACGACGTATGCCTCCTCTCTCACAGGATCATCGAACTCCACAAAATGGCAACAATTGTGAAGGGAGAGGCTAACGCAGTGAGACTGAGGAGCAACTCGTCAAAAGCTTACTCAGAAACGTACATAGCTCTCTCGATCGAATAGGTATTGCTGGACAACAGAGTAGAGAGTCTCCAATGCCTAGGAAGTATTGTCTCTGCCAATGGAGGAATATCTAAAGCCAAGTCGGATGTTGTCCACAATATTTAAAAGCAATGTTGTTAGCTTAAGCCCCAAGCTAACACTGTTTCGCTCTAATGTTGAGTCCGTGCTGGTATATAGGTTTCCACTGTTATATGGGCGCAAGTGACTTCGAAAAGGCGACAGTTCTATAGCAAAAAAAAAACAGAGGAACGCTCTAACCCAAGACGGTAGAAGATGGGGTTGACTGATAGGTACATGGCGCTGAACAGTAGATGAGCAGTCCCGACAGATGGGAATGAGTTGGAGAGTGCTGAAACTCAGTGCGAAAAACCGAACACAATGACGTAGAGGCCCTCGGATCCGCAAGGGGTTACAGGATCTAAGTAAGACTTGGAACTAAGTCCAGTTGCCACCGAATCGTTATGCAATGAACGTGGGATTTTACAATCAAACACGATATGAGTGGGAATCAAAATTGGATTACACCAAGACCGCAGACGAGCAAAAAAATGGAGCCAACGTTTTGGTCTTGACTTCTGAGGCCACTTCGACTATAGTGAGATAGTCCATTATTCATCTTACTTTAGCCTTAGCCGTTGAATTTTGACCTAGAAGCTTGACGCTTGTCCCGTGTATGGTGGAGTCAAGGAGGAGATGTACTTATATGCAGCAGCCCGAAGACTTTGGGAATCATTTTACGAAAGCTGAGGGAAGGCATCTACGGGCTGAAGCAAGTCGGCCGTGTGTGGAGTGACAAGTTGGATAACACACTTAAGTTCCGGATCCAAGCACTGCTCTACTGGTTCGTGTGTGTCAACAAAAAACTCACTGCTCTACTGGTTAGTGTGTGTCCAACGAGCAACAAATGTGAGATCACATATTAGGATAGTGTACACATTTAAAATGTAGCCATTTCCTCTAACGACACACCATTCCAGGTCGAGTGAAAAAGATGCATATGTGTGATTAGAAACTAAATCCACGCCCGACACGTTCACCATGATTAATGGCATCAAACGGCAATCATTTCAACACACTTGCTGCTCATGGCAAAGAAATCACTGATAAATGGGGTACAGTCCCAGTCCCAGCAAGAATAAATCGCCCCAAGTCACCCCCAGCACTCAGATTCAACAGATGATATGCATAACTGAGTGAACAGAACAACAAGCCAACGAATAATAAACCCATTCAACTGTCAACTGCACAACAACGTGTGGTGGGTGGCAGAAGCCCTTGATGGGAACTATGCTGGTCCAGATTGCATCACACAAAGTTCATGGCTCAAAGAGTCTACAGTCAGTGACGTCAAACCAACGTCGTCAAGGGTTGAAGGATCAAAATAATCACGCAACACGTTGGAACTGTTGTTTCACATCCCCCAAAAAAAAAAAAAAGAATTTCAACACCGCACTCGGTCCTATCGCTGCTTGGTGACACAGCTCACAAGTCATTTGTTTTTAAATCTAAGTTAATTAATTGTTTATGGCCGAGTGAGTGCTTATTTTAAGTCATTCACCGATTGCGAGTGCGGCCGCTCGAACATTCAATTTACTCATTTAATAGCCGTTGGAGCCGAAAGGTTATCTCTGGCCCGGAAGTATGAGTGTGTGCCACTAGGGTATTGATTTTTGTCCCGATTGCGTTCTCGAATCGGCGGCAGTGTGTGTGTGTGCAGATAGATACAGATGATGTGATTCGAAACAAGCACAACAGGTTATTCCACAAGTTTTTTGTGAGTTTTTGTTTTCCTCCTTATCCACCACAGCCCCCAAAAAAAGAAAAAAAAACCATGGAACGCGATTAGAGAAGCCTGTACACCGTATACACACGCACACTAGAGGAGCACAGAAGAATAAAGAACACACACACAGCAAATTTGCATTGACACCTAAGGGTGTGGAGCTTTCTGTCGCTCGAATTCATACCTGGAGTGGTCGAGGTCCGGGGGGTCTTGGGGGTTCTCGGCGTCATAAGGGATGTATTTTCACTTTCGCTAGTTGACCTATTTATTCCGTTCATCTTGAGCATCAGCTTTGGACGATCCCGCTTCATCGCCAGACCCCCGACTGTGGACGGCTTCTTCTCCTCGGGCACATCTTTGGTTTGGTCCTCTTGATCGTTGCTCTCCTCTGGAACCGCATTGCCATTGGACGTCCTCCGGGCGGTGGTGTCGAAGCTAATTGTTCCCGATGCACTGCCCGTCGAGCAGATACTGTTGTTGCGCCCTCGGGATATGCTGTGCGCCTGTGGGAAGTTGGTGTCGTCGATGGCTTCGTTCAATTCACTAGCACTTAACTCGGACAGTTGACGATTCATTTTCGTTTATTACAAGTGTTACTCGACTTGTCACAGAATGAAGTTCGATTTTATCACAAAAATTCTTGTGTTCTTGTTCAGATACAGACACGACAGCGGCGCGCAAGAGTTGAGTATCGACCTTTGCGTTACGAATCTAGTGTGGTTACTGGCGAATCTCGGAAGCAGATGGAATATGCTGTTAAATATGTAGCTTGCTGGCGGAGCTTTCAACAAGACATCTGAAAGCTTCTGATTGGTTTGGGAGCGAGTGGTAGGAGTGGTAAAACGTGTTAGAGGCCTTCAGCTGGTTGAGCTTGACGTGTGATTTTTTCTTCTTTTGTGTGTAGGTGTGCGTGGGTGTGTGTGTGTATGGCAAATTCGATTGAATATTTGCAGCGAGACAAATGCAAGAGCTTTACGTCAACTGAAGTCGGTTTTGGGTTTGGTTCGGTGGAAGGGTACTTAAAGATTTTGTGATTGCTCCGGTTTTTGGTGGATTTTCCTCAGTGACTCCGTTTTCGGCTTTAATCACACTTTAATTGCGGACTAAATCGTATTTTATGTGATTTAAATGATTTCTTAGAGAGCATCGAGTGCGGAGGGGTATTTCCTTGCGAAGTCGAAGTCCGCTCCACACACAGACTGATGAGGATGTAATGAGGGCGGACGTAGGAAGCGTGCCCGATTGGCCGTATTATGAACGTGATGGCATGTGTGGGTTAGTTTGCAAGAATGGAATTTTTTCTTGTCGGCGATGGCATGAGAATGCGTCTAATTGGGATCTAATTGGGCGCATTTCTGATTTTCCGTCTGAGAGGGGATACAGAACTGCAAATAGGTTTAAATGATTGGTTCATTAGACATTTATTCGAATATACCGTCACTCCTCTCTCAGACCAGGATCTTCTGAGTCGAATTTCTCTCTAACTCAATGGCCTTCTTCTTCTTTGTATGGAGCTACAGTCCGGGGTGGACCTGGGCCTCAACCAACAAGCCTCTCCAGCTAGCACGGTCTCTGGCTAGCTGTCTCCAGTGTCGCACGCCAAGTTGGTTGATGTCCTTCTCCTTGGCCATTCGATGACATTCTTCACATTTTCCTCGCAGCCTCTATAATTGTTTGCTGGATGTTTACCTTTGCAATTTGCACAGATAGCCGTCACCTCTTTACTAATACCACAATTTTCAGAGAGATGATTTCCGACGCACTTTACACATTTACGTTCTATTTGGCAATATGAACGTGTATGATTTAAGCCTTGGCAAGGTTTACATTGCGGTATCGTTCTTGTATTCGTCCGCAGAGGCTCACTTTTCACTATGGACTTTAAATAATAATCTTGTAGATATCATCAATGCATTCGTTCTTCTCGAATGTAAGCATAAATAATGGCAATCCTGTTTTGATCAAGATATCCTCACCTTGTTCCGTTTTTTGCTTACGATATTGACGGCGTCAATAATTTTCAAGCCTTTTGCTTTAAGGTCATCTATAATGTCATCCTTATTGCATGAAGGGTGAAGACCTCTGGCTGTGACACGGAGTAGAATTTCTCTCTTGTTGTGAAAGGTGTGCCACTGTATTTTTTCCTTGTTCAGTTTTTGTGACAATGCTCTATAGCAATCGGGGTCAGTTACGTTGACTTTCCAGGCGTTGTTCCGAAGCAACTTTACTTTAAATTCCGACGCCAAAGTTCCTTTGAGGAAACGGAGCAATGTATTGTAATCCGTCACAAGAGGCGTGCTTTCTCTTGTACTCGTTTTTTTCCTAGCCCATATTTTTTCAATTCTTCCTTTTGAGTTTCCGGTGAAGAGATGGCTTTGAGTTTCTTACTGGGTATTTTCTTCGATGCCCAGTTTGTTTCCAGTTCCTCTTCGTCCGTTGTGTACCTTGGACTGGCTACAATAGTCTCCTTTTTCCATCCTGAACTCTTAAGGGCCCTATTTTCTGTCTTTAGCGTCTCTATCTCTCTTTTAAGCTCTTGGTAGAGAAAATCTATATTCATTAGTTTAGTGCAGAGCTCTTTATTTACCTCCCCCAAACTTTGAAATTTCGCTGAGTCCATGCGGTTCTGTGTTACCACATCCGGCGGACTTCTTTTTTCGGACATTCGTGGTCTGGATGGTGGAGACCGGATTACCCTTGATTGCTTCGCGAAGGGATTTATTAAATGCAATAACTGGCTCTCCTCAGAATCCTAGACGCCGATGAGATGAAAATCTATTCGTCTATCTCCTCTCTCACCGAATTCAACTCTCTTCAAGGCGACCTGAATAGATTCCTTATCAAAAAACCGAACTGTTGCATTCTCCCGCAAACGTCCATCGAAATCGCATGGAAGGTGATATGGTGAATATGTGATTTGACAGCCTTACGGATGAATAAGTACATGTGTAGCATATCTGAGGCTTGCTTCGACGAATCCCTCGAAGTTAGGTTACGTTAGGTTAAGGTGATTGTCACAACTGCGGCAGTTGTGGCCCAGATCCTAGTTGGATCCATTGTGCTATCACATTCCGGTGATTGGCGCCGGTTCCTCTTTAATCAAAGGAACTAACTAACATCTAACTAACATCTAGAGAACCATGTAGTGGCCTATCCTGGCCTATCCACTCCTTGCAAATTACCTGCTTTTCTTGATGAATTTAACTACGCCCAGTATCTTAATGTGTGAAATTTCTTCTAGGCTACTGGATGAATCAGTTGCCTCGCGTACTATTCCTTGATCTTGCAAGCGCTGGACATTTGCCGGGGAAGCGTCGTTTTGTTCCTCGTCTCTGCAGCTCCTGGAGAAGTCGTTGTATGGGGCTTCCAAACATCTGGCGTGTGTGCCGAGTAGGCAATGGCTGGTAATAATAATACGGTTGACTTTCTATCGGATTCAATGACAGTAAGCGGGCAGCATTTTGGATAGATTTTACTTCTGACTGGAGTGCACTGGACACTTTGACGAGGAAGAAGGAGATCTCCGGCGATATCGCGAACACGCCGGTGTCTTCCTCCTCAGTGTAAACTACCAGATAGGCTGATTTACTGACTAAATCTTTTGCCGAGTCTTCTCTTTCTGGGATCAGTGTTTTGTACCCAGACTCGAAATTCTTCGATGATTCTATGAGCAGACAAGCAGTTGCCATGGAATTTCACAGACCTTTGAAGAATTCTGACTCTATGGAAGTCTTTTCTTGCGAACCAGAGTTCTTTGGTTCACCAGGTAGCCTCAGAGGGATGCCATTCAGAATTTCGGCTTGGGTTGACCGTAGATCGTCCTTTTATGATGATGGACGATGTGGACACAGTTTACTTAACATTCGTACCAGTGAGTCGTCTCCTCTCCTGCTGGCGAAGTATTGTAAATTGAGTTAAGGAATATAAGAAGCGCCTTATCTTTCCTTTGCTCCGCTCAATATCCAAAAATTATTTTCTCTGTATCAAGTATTTTCTTGACACCTTAACACCACCTGCACCACCTCATCTTTACTTGACTTAGCCGTAATCTGCGACGGTGAGGACAACTATAAGTACAGAAAATTCAAAGCTTGACTTTGTTAAACGCGGGACCTCAACGCACCTCACTTCGCGGTCCACACTTGTCTTATTGAAGCTTTGTTTCTACGTTTTTCTCTTCGTGATATTGCCTAAACTGATCCAATTACCTCCTTCCACTGAGCCTCTTAAACTCATTCGCCTTGGGGCCCTCGAAAACAGTCACAAAAACGTCTGTGGTTCCTCCACCAGGTGATAATATAGCCTCCCCACGCTTCTCGAATATAATCTTAGTCCTCTTCCGTAATCATCAGTATTAGACCACACAGTACGGCTTTAACTCAACGGTGTCAAGAATGTTATGCTTGACTTACACTATCACTCGCAACCTACTTCAGTTCTGTCTTTCCTACCCACGTCCTGCCTAACTCTGTACCTTCCTCAGCTAGCATCTAGGTTAGGCATCAGTCTTAAGCTTAGATTGTTTAAGTTCAGTCCTAATACGAGGACCGAGCTTAACAAAATGGAGGGCTTTTGCCCCACTATACCTAACGACCTGTTTGAGAAGGCCGCAAACAATGCCTTTGTCGTTGTGTCGATAACTGCAGTTCTTATAAATTTCCTTCTTTGAATATGCACCAGGGATGTATTTATTTAATAACTACCCATGTCCCCTAGAAGATTTTCCTTTAGCTCATATTCCTTTTGCTTCTGTGATGACTGCTTTACGTAGATATCAAACGACGTCCTTTTTAGAATTCTCCGCCTTTGGTCCCAGCGGCTTAGACTGTATGCTGTGCGAGCTAAGAAATGTGAGAGTAATGCCTGAAACGCAATAGTGCGCTGCGCCAGCCGACTTCATGTTACGATGACGCACTGCGTTGAAATAAATACTCAATTTATCAGCTGGTCTCTCTCTCTCATCTACTAGATGAAAAAATTGCCGCCTTTCTGCATTCACTCATTTGGAATGACTTTTGTCGTTAAATTAGTTTTAATCAGCTCTTTTAGTTTCTTAAATGACAGATCATACAAAATACTCTCAATTTAGAAGAAAACTCTCAATATGGGAAAAAATGTCTCTCACAGCGCCCATCTGTCAAAAAATGTTGAATAATGACGTGCGATGGATTACGTTTTACGTTTTATTACGATCCTCTCAATCTCTCTCATTATTCACTAACGCAGGTCGATGCTGTAATTTGTGCTTAACCATTGAATTATGTGTGTTGAAAACCAACGCCAGCACAGTCGCACTATTGTGTTTCAGGCATAAATTACAGCCATTTGCCACTTGTCATTAGGGACTTTTTAGAATTAATAATAATAATATTGGTGGCGCGACAGTCCGAAGCGGACCTGGGCCTAGCTTCTCAGCAACCACTCGTGTTGTGCGTGCTATTGATCTTTCATGAGTGGAATGGAGCATTGTCAGTGACTCGAAAGAGGTGGATATCGTGAAAGTTGGTAGATTGGGGATTCGAACCTGGCACCCCCTGCGTAGGAGTCGACGCACTAACCCACTACGCCACGGCGACTCACATTTTAAGAGTATGAAGTGAAAACTGACGGAGGTTGTATCTATATGAAGGATCTTTTACCCCTAAAGGTTTCTTCTTTGTCTTCTAAGGGCCAAGGTGGACCTGGGTCTCAACCAACATACCTCACCGATCTCTTGCCACCTATCTCTAGTTTCGAACACCAAGTCGGCTGAGATCCCCCTCGACTTGTCTTTACAGTCTCATTGTTCAAATGTCTAACACGGACTACCAACTTGTATGATGGCTGATTATAGGGAAAACATAGAAGAAGTTTGAAATCTCTGCGCCTTAGCTGACAAGCATGCCGGAGTCCAAAGCGGGTGCACTCTGTAACAAAGGAGATATGCGTCAGGTAGGTGCTTTAATAGGACCTCAGTCGACTAGATGTGAGAAACTGAATCAAGCATGAGAGCGTTAGAGGTTTTTCGGTTGAGGCTTTGTTCACCGCGTAGTGCAGCATTATTCAAAGCCGATGAAGACGCGCAAAGAACACGAATTATACAAGGCATTGTCTTATTTTGGTGTCTCCCAAAAACTCGTCCGTTTCTGCAGGATGGCGATGAGGAATGCATGTTTCTTCCTTGATGTCAGTAAAGATCCCACAACGTCACATCTCTTATGTCAGAAAAGCTTGGGACTTGACCAAACGCCTCAGAGCTATACTTTCAGTCGACTTTTTTAACATTTTTGTGAAGAAAGTCCGATGACATTCACATCACCAAAAGATCACAACGGAGTACTTGAACATAAATCTTGAGCGATTCTCGCCTTGTCTGGAATGAGGGAAACAGAAAGTACGTGTAGCCTATAAAGAACAAACATTAGTATTGGGGTCATCATCATCTTTTGAGTCCACTAAAAAGGTCGTGTAAGCAAAGCACACACGCTACATCTTCAGGCCACGTTATCCTCAGCCAGTTATACCCAAACACCTCATTCTAGCCCGGACAAGCGAACCGGCTCGCAATTGAGGTATTTTTCGGAAGTCGAGATGATAAGGGACACAAGTGACCAAAAAATCGAAGCTTAGCACTCTCCGTTCCCAGAAGCAGCTGGTCAACATTGAACGACTAGCATTTCTCTTCTCGTCAGCTTCTATTAGTGATCTTATTCCTTCGGTCCTTATCCAAAATTTCATGGCCGTAGGTAAGTGTTGGAATAAATACTGAGTTGAAAACGCTATCTAGGCTTTGACACCAAAACTCGCCCTTCCGGATTACAGATCTTCCAAGTTATTATTGAATCATACGGGAAAGCACCTCCCATCACTCGTGATTAACACACCAAGATACTTATTGTCTACATGGTTCAATGGGACCCCAGTAACAAGTAGAGCGCATTGGACAGGTGTTCAAGAAGTGACCATAACCTCTGATTTGTCCACGTTAATCCTCATACCAGCATCAGCACATACGGCCACAAAAACCTATCTATTTCGAGCTGGTGTTCCGTCCGGGGTGTAACATTCCTCGCCTCGGTTGCAGTTCAACATCTAAACCATAAACAGGGTGGGGCAGAAACAAGTTTCTTTTTAGAAATGTAATAAAATGAAACAAACCTTATTTTGATTTTGGTATTAAGCACCCTTCACGGCTCCAAAAAAAAAAAAGTCTAAAAGGGGTCAAAAAGCAGTTCCGTGGTGGCCAATTGACATGGCCAAGACATGATTTGGGAATTTGGTGATCAAAAGATCGATTGTGGCATGAGCTGTGTGGCAAGACGCGACCTAACCAGAGGTCGTCTAAATCCATTTCTTCAATTTCAGATAGATAGATAGATCTTTTAGCTTGCATAATATTGATGACATAGGTATTGTTACCGCACATTTAACAATTTAGAGATATGACATTATAATATCTTTCTTCTATAACATTTTACAAATAATTATGCAAATTTCTGTTTGTTCAGAATAATATGATTGTACTTTGGAGGAAAATACGAAGAAAAAACCCCCAATGTGAGAAAAGGAAAAAAAACAAACGTAAATAAATGAATGAACATTAAAATTATAGCAAACACATATGTTTTGACAAGAAATAACTTAATAAATAAATAAACAAATAAATAAATAAATAAATAAAGAAACAAATTAATAAGTAAGTAAATGAATAAATATAACACAGTGTCAGTGAATAAACAATAAAGATTAAGTATCACGTAGAATATTTATAAGAGGATTTTCAGCAAAACCACAGCGTTCTTGGAACTTTGAATTCAGTTTCTGTATCCTATCAGAAATCAATTCAACATTCGCTTTTTTGTGTGCGTCTTTAGTTGAGTGATGTCAAGGCAAATTTAACATCATTTTAAGTAGTTTATTTTGAGATAATTGCAATCTTTTAAGGTGACGATTTCGATCAGTTACCCCAGACTTGATACCCATATAGCATGATGGAATGAATTTTATTTTCAAGTGAAAGTAACGATTTCATACTAATGAATGGGTAGACAATTTTTGTTGCTATCCCAATCTTTTTCTAGATTAATACCCAAGTAACGTACGGAGTTCTCCCAATTAAATGTTACAATCCATTCAACTGCAATTGCCTTGTAGGAACAAAGCAAGGCTTTCCTTTGGCTTTTTCTTTTTCGTGTAAAAAAGATAGCCTGCGTCTTTTCCTCATTCAATTTGATATTCCATTTGCTGAGATATTATTCCACAATTTTGATCACATTTCAGAGATTGCTCTCAATATTGAGAGCTAATTCATGTGAAGAAAATATGGCAGTATCATCTGCAAAAATTGCTTTGTGACAATTTGGCAAATTTGGGAAGTCTGATACATAAATATTATATTAAATTGAACTAGAACTGAACCCTGTGGAACACCCGAATCGAAAAAAATTAGGTCAGAAACACCACTATTCACTTGGACTACGAAACGGCGACGAGTTAAGAAACTTTGGACAATTTTACATCTATAAGGATTAAACCGGAAATGTATCAATTTATACAAAAGTCCGTCGTGCCAGACAGTATCAAATGCTTTTTCTATTCAGTTTCAGAATTTCAACTTTTTTTCTCAAAAAAGTCTGTTAACAGCTCTGTAATGCCCACCGTTGACCAAAACGTTGTTCCCAACCCCATTTTAGAAGAAAAATGATCCAATGGTGCTCTCGGCCACAGCAGCCATATTCTCATCTGTGCATGAGTGTTGTCCATTAGAATACCAGTCTAAGGAACTTTTTGCACAAACTTGCGTACAGTAGTCGCGGTGGATGTTCTCTTTTCGGCCAAACCACTCTTTAAAAAGCGCTCACTTTGGGAATAAGTTTTCAATTTTTTTCAAGCGCAAATCGACTTATTTCGGTTCGCGGAGGTATGATACTGACTTTCTGCCAAGATTTCGAGGTGGCCCACCCTTTATATAATGAAAATAACAGGCGATAAGACGCACCCTTGGCGAAGATCAAGGTCCACAACTCCTGCAGTTTGTATATATATATATATAGACTGAATGGCCATTCTGAATGACACTCAAAAAGAGGACCATCAATCCCATACTCCTGCAGAACACTAAAGAGTTTACTTCGAAGAACTCGCTCGAATACCTTTTTAAAGTCTAAAAAAACTGGTGTAGATCAGTTTGGCAAGCTTCCTTTCTTAAAATGAGAAGCTGGTCAGTTGTTGGTACTCCTGCCGGAACGAAAGACGCACTATTCATCCTTCAATCTGGACTCGACTGTAGTGCTAGAAGGCGCATCCAAAGTCCAACACGTTTGCCGGAGAGACTTAAATTTGATATACCCCTTTAGTAGGAGCAATCTCATTGTCACCCTTTTTCAAAAGAGGGACAATCGCCCCAGTTTGCTAATTGCCAGGTGCCTCACGAGAGAGCCCTGAAACTTCATCTTTACCTATTGCCTTTTTCTGGCTGGATTTCCTCCACACCGGCGGACTTTCCATCCACCGGACTCATATCTCGTTGATAACATATTTACCAATCATCGAAATGAGTAACCTGGGTTATGTCCACATGTAAGTTACACTCCAACCATGATGTGACCCCAGGGACAGTTTCGAGCTTGATGGATTGATGGAGTTATAATGAGCTCCCATTGATAATTGTTTTTTTTTTTATTTTCCTCACACATCCATGCCTGATGGCTTATCATCCTTCACATCGTTACGTACATAAGAGTGTCTTATCCACACCAAGTCATCAATCACTTCTTCCTAATCGTTTGAGGAAATTATCCTTCACTGGAGACAACAGACGCCACACACGGACGAACGATCTGAAAGTTGTCATGGACATTTCAAAGTTGCAACCACCCTACCCTGAGTTAGCCCCAGTCAAGAGCATGATTAGGCACGACATTCTCCCAGAGCAGAGACAGAAAAGTCATGCCACTCACTGTGCACATGTTAAACCTGTCACACAAGTGAAAAGACAAACAACAAGACGAAATTTCACGGAAAAAAGTTTAGACCGATTTAATTGCACAAAAAATTATCATGCCGCTTGAAATTGATTTTCCAACGATTGCGATGGATTTGGCTCGTAAACTCATCAACGGCCGCGGTGGATGTTCGGTGGTTTCTTCACTTAGTCACTCGCAATTAGTATTCATCGCATGCGACGTCAGCAACATGTAGTTCGCCGATTTGTTAAGTAATTCGATATGGGGAGTGCTAGTGAGCCATTTTCACACTTTTCCTTTTGCCTGCTTCGCGGAAGATGCCTTCGCATCTCTGACTGACTCTATGACGTGCGTTGGGTTATTCTCCGACATTGGGGGATTTTTATTCGGATGAACTTGTTTTATTTTTTTTTTCGACTGCGCCTTTAACGCGAAACGTCGTCACACGTCGTAACGACGCGACGTAGAGTGAGTGATATGTTTACGCGTAGAGTGAATTATGAATATGTGATGTTAATTAATTTTTTAGGGGATTCCATATGACGTTCATATTTAGTTGATTTGAAATTAAATTAAGCTTGGATTATAAGCTCTTAGACAAGCATGAAAATTGGGCACCGTCAATGAATAAATTATGTCTTTGCGTGAAACAAAGTAAACAAACACGGAGATTGTCCGGTCTTGAAATTAATTCTCTGACGCATTTTAAGAGATATACAGGTTAGTTAGTTGAAGTGTCTTAATAGAGCGCTGTGACCAAGGTACGAGCATCATGCTGCGATGTGAATTGCTCTTATGCTTCTTATGTTTTCTTCGATACACAAATGGTGGACAACTCAATAGCGCATGCTTTCTTTTATCAATAAGAAGGGAGTTCAGTGCAGTTTATCCAATGACCAGCTTTATCATCATCATTATCTTCTGACCCGCATGATTCACAAAAGTGGTCACGGGGGTAAAGAAGGAACACAGAGCTTCCAGCAATTTGATGATGACCAAGCGGGACTAGGCGAGTTTTTGGAATTTTTTTGATCGGTAGACTAAGTAGAGCATTCGCCGCAGAACAAGAAAAAAAAAAGAATTAGTAGGAATACAAATCTACCTGCTCAACAACACAAGTTACTGCGGTGCTAAAAAATGGCTCCTAAATGTAGGCACCAAAGGAGCTGGGGAGGTGAAAAAGGATGTACTATGTTTTCTATTTCCACCTCATCTAGACAGCTAGTTTTTAATAACGACCAGTCTTCTGGTGTGCTCTCCTAAATGCCAGCATGCTATGGTGCCGTCACCCTTTGAGTTGTGGAGCGCTTTGGATCCACTCTGAGTCAGATCCTTCTAAATGTAGCCTATTCAGCGGGAGGTATGGATTTGGCCATCCTATCAGTGAGGTTTCAGAGCTAAATGTACGTAAATGGTAAAATCTATCCATTCTTCATTGTGACGTCACCAAATGGGTTTGATAAATAACACATAACGTGGGTATGTCTAGATTCAGCGACGTTGAGTTAGTGCCTTTTTTTAATAACCTCTTATAATTTCTTGTTTACAAATTCAAAGTCGATTATGGTTTGGCTTAAGGCCGTTCACCAGATTGACAGTTTAACTAATATAATTTAAAGTATTAGTATAAATTTAAAGACATTTATAGACATTTAATTTATGCATGCTTTGCATTCAATAATCGCCTTCTAAAATACGAGTTCTGTAACGTATGGCAGTTGCAGTGTAAATGTATAAAGCTTCCCACCCATGGCTACCGTTCAATATTTTAATAAGAGCATCTACATAAGTCCAGCAAGGTGACTCCGAAATATCTCACGCGGAATTCTTTTAAAATGGGACATCTTCCGACGAAAAGGTATACATCCTCCGTCTCCTTAAGGTTGCACAGATCACATATAATTGGACGATCAGGTGACGTGGAATCAAGTAAAGGTTTATTAGTTCACCACGAAGCTTAAATAGAGTGCTTATCATATGCAGGGAATAGTGTTTTTAACGAAATAAGTAGAAGGACTCGTACTGAGGTTGTAATTCAGCCTACTATAGACCAGCCTATGTTGTGATGCCCGAGCTTCAGCAAAAATCTGTTATATATGGCGCTGCCAACTTTATATTTTATGCCAGCAACATAAATCTGATTGTTGAAAGTTCCATATCAGCTGAAATTGTAAGATTTACGCCATAATTTGCCGCCAACTCCTCCCACTTTTGAACCAAGAGCCTTCTATGCTTCAGTAAAATCCTCGGTAATCTGCTTTCTTCCATCTCCATCGTCTGTATGCAGCTTTAGGGTATTTAAGAAAAGAGGTGAGACTCCAGTTTCTAAATATAGTTTGGTGTACATGTTGGATGTTGAAAGATTCGCTTCAGGAAGTTTATGAGGAATTTCTCAACTTCCTCAAAGAAACAATCACCCCATATTTGGGCTCCGTACAGCAGAATAGAAGCCGCTGTTGCTCGAAATAGTTTAATTTTCGCTGTGTGTTCGATATACTTGTTGTCGATACATCTTCAAATCTGCTAATTGTCAGCGACGTCAAATTAGTGAACATCATGTGATAAAAGTCAATCATCAGACAAAAGTTGCAATTCTGTTGTGCAGTGTAACTGATACCGCTTGGATAAAAGGACTCATACTTAAACTCATCAAAACACATCTGGGAAGACTGTATACAATTTCATAACTAATAGATTATCATTCTAGATAAACATTGCCAGATCAGCAATGAAGAGTATCAACGCAGGAGTACCACAAAGATGGAGGATGGGACCAGCCCTATTAAATCTTTGAACCGTATACTAGCCAACCAACGTAAATGGAAGCACTACACTCTTGTGTTCCATTGATCGCTCTTACCGGCAATAGCCACAAGAGAGTGGGCCAACACATCATCTAAGGAAGGAACTTCAGCAAGCGACAAGTCTATAGGTACTCATGTGCTAACCAACACCAGCAACAGACATTCATGGTATCAAGGGTTGGACTTTGGTCAGAAGAAGGGCCGACATAAAAATGACTCTTCTAGACAACACATCGTTCATGGGTTCTATGATTTAACGGGCAGCTTTTGACCTACTTTTGGTTCATTCCATGCTCTGAAGAATTATGACTGTGACTTTCTTAGCATCATTCTTGAGAAGGTCATGCATGAACTTCCATACTACATACGGCATACGGACGACATTGTCGTGATTGGAAAACACCGACCCGTCATCGAAGCGTTTGCTGGCAACTAAAACGGAGGTAGCCAAAATAGGTTTAGCAAAACTAAGTATATGCCGTCATCGCGAAAGGACGCACAACATCGACGACTCTGTCAGAACGTCATTGTAGGCAGGTATAACTTCGAGGTAGTAAACGGCTCCCAAGTAAACAGTACGAACAGCACCAGTACCGAGATTAAACGCAGAATAACTCTTGCCAATCGCTGCTTCTTTGGGCTTTACAAACAATTGAGTAGTAGAGCCCTCTTTCAAAGGACCAAGCTAACAATATATAAGACCTTGATTACCCCGTCCTGCTCTTTGGCGCGGAAACCTGGACAATGTCAATAGCCTGGTCCTGGTTGTGTCGATTGTTTATGGAGAAGAAGGTTCAACCAAGAACTGTACGGGCTGTACAGTGACATGAGCCTCGTCACGCGTCGGCGGATTCAACGCCTAAGATGGCTAAGTCATGTAGAGCTCATAGGCAACACTGTCCCAGAGTCTTCGACACCGCACTAGAAGGACAACGCAATAGAGGACGCAGACAGAACCGATGGCGCACCCTGGTGGACATCAACCAACTTGGTGTGCGCAGTTGGAGATAGCTGGCTAAATATCGTGCCAGCTTTTGAGGTTTGTTGGTTCAGGCCCATGTCCTCTGCGGACTGTAGCGCCACCAGAAGAAGATGTAGAATGCCCCGAAAAGGACTGCTCTTAGCCAGAAGACCAAGGTGGTTTGCAGTTATAAGCATCTTATCAGAGAAGTGATAACATTCGAATGCCCGATCTGGTCTCCGGTCTGTCTGTAAGATTTAAAGAATGTGCTCTGGTCTCCACAGAGATCCTTCCACACTGAAATTCATCCCGACTAAAAGGATTTAAGAAGCAAATCTTTTGTTAATACATGAGTTAGGTCATCCGGCTCTTAACAGTCACTCGAATCAGGTCATTCAACGATGACTTACACTCGAGCGCAGTCACCGTTACCTTCACATTATGGCAATCACACAACCGGGATTTGATAAAAAGCTAAAGAGGCTAGTCCGCCCTTAAACATATTTATACGAGAACGCAGATATCCTTAAGAGTGTGCAGGAAAACACAAGAAAGTCAATAACACGAAGACGCGCACATTAACTCGGCCTTTGGCTGTCGTCATCGATCTTGTATCTGGACTTGAGCCAATATCCCTTCAAAGTATTACAGACTCAGAGCTAGTAGAAAATTTAAACCATACTTATGTCGGCTGAGCGGGTTCATGATCAGTTGGAAGAGGACCGCGATTTCAGCAAACATAATTATTCTGAGTCCATTTTTGGATGAATGGTTACGTTAACAAACAAAATTCCCTGATTTGACATGATCCAATCAATACGAGAGTGCAATCCACAGAAAGTCTCCGTTTGATGTTATGTGGACTGTGGATCGATGATAACCACTTTCTCTTCCTCCAAATTGGATGATATGGATGTGAACAACACTGTTACGTCCCACAACAGGGCTTTCTGCACGATTTCGATTTGAGGCTCCATTTACTCGTCCCTAGTATTTTGAAATTTGACTTTTTCTTGTGGAATTGCTTTAATTCTTAAACTCATCATGGCACGGCTTATGTTGACTTTAGGGGCAGGTCTGCCTGATCTCTGAGAAAAAGTCATTCGCCATATCAGATGCGCAAATCCCAGTAAATCCGCAAAGCATTATATATCCTCCACATAACACCTTTGAGGGGAGTTTGGAAATAAATTATTCAATGGTATCTTTGTGTGACAAAAACCTTTTTAAGGTGCCACCAATCCATACCGAATGGCCCACAAACTGATACATGTTTTTGTGACCACGCAGGACTGTTTAAAACCATTTTCTAGACCATCGCGAGTAACTCAGATGTCAAAACTAGATGTACGAACACCGGAGACTGGGTCTTACTCAGTGGACTCAGTTGGAATTCAAAATTAAACCGTGTAATACCCACATATCTTAACCGTTGCTCCCAAACAGCTTGATTAAATTAAATTTCAGCATCTACTCGTGCTATTGGAAAAGTTGTTTGCACTGTGGTGGCCACGGAAGCCTTGTGGTGCAGTGTGGTCAATGCTCTTGGGCGGAATGCTTAATCTTATGGAGTTGAGTATGTTGTATATTCGTACTATGCTTCTAAGAGGCCTTCACTCGGCCGTCATTTCTTGACCATATATGTAGGTGAATTGGGATCAAGTCAAAGATAACTTCGAGCGCACCTGAGGGGCTGGTTCTAACCGAGCCCACTATACAGACGCAGGCTTGTTGTTGAACTCTAATTAAACAACAGCTTGGACAGCCAGACGGCCGAGCCATACATCGAGATAAATGAATCGCGTGTATGGGTACACGAGCTTTTTGCTCAAGTAGACAGCTTGTGTAAGATGTTTGGAGTGTGTAGATGAAAACCTGCTAAAATGCAAATGCAAGGAATTTTTTTTTAAATTGTTTTTCACTGTTTGACTGTGTGTTGGACTGGTCACAACTTTTACAAACTAATCGGCAGTGAAACCTCTCGAATTCATAGACTTCAATGAGAGCATGGATCCGAGGAGAATGTCACGGATTTTCATTTCTACTGGGTAATCAGCGGACTCTTGTTCCACAGGGCATTGGCCTGTGAGAAGGTGGTCCAAAACTCACTCCCCAACACAAAACGGACCATCTTCGAAAAGCCATCACAATTGCTAGAATACAAGGATGACATTGGCATGATTGGCCATTGGAACACAGCGAGCCGTGAATGGAACGGAGGCGTCAACATGGGTTTAGCGGTGTAGGAGTATAAAACGAAGTAAATGCTGTCATCGATAAAGGACGCACAACATCAACAACTCGACCAGAACGTCACCGTAGGCAACTATAACCTCGAGGGAGACAAGGACCAGGTAAACAGTTCGAACAACTTCAGTACCGGGACTATACGCAGAATAACTCTTACCAATCACTGTTTCTTTGGGCTTAATGGGCAACTGAGTAGTAGAGCCCTGGACCAGGCTAACATTAACATCTTGCTCATCAATGTCATGCTGTATCGCGCGGAAGCCTGGACAATTTCAAAGCCAGATGAGGAAGCCCTTGGTATTTTCGAGAGAAAACTTCTGCGGTCACTCTTTGGTCCTGTTTGCGTTGATGGTTATTGGAGAAGAAGATTCAACCACGAACGCTACGGGCTGTATAGCGACAGGTAACCTAGCCAAGCGTCTACGGATTCAACGCCTAAAATGGGTAAGCCATGTACAACACTGTCCCAGCCCGAAGAGTCTTCGGCCCCGAATCAGTTGGACGCAATAGAGGACACCCACGCACGAAACTGATTGCGCCCAAAAGTGGAGAAGGACCTCAACGAGCTTGGTGTTCGGAATTCGAAGCATTTTTTTCAATATCGTGCCAGCTGGAGAGGCTTCTTGTGTGAGGCCCAGGTGTACCCTGAACTGTAGCGCCCTTAGAAAAAGAACTGATTCCTTACACATTCTGACATATCTGTTACTAATGCAATGCTGCTGCAGGCTTCCGTCGGAACCTTATATCCATAGAATAACCGTTTCACGTCGAACATCATTCCTGTCGGAGCATGGCTCCATCTCCCCGACGGATGCGCGCTTCTCATGCTCATTCGTTTTCCTCCAGAAAGCCGGTTATCTACCCCACGACTCTGTTCTAGGAGCTCGTGACCTCCTTGTTTATTGCTTTGAGCTTCAAATTCTAGTAGTGCGTTGCGATTGTTCTTCAGGATATGTCTGCAAAAACAAAAATATCCTTGCCCCATTCTGCCAACATCACCGATAATTGAACACAATATCTGCACTAATTTATTATTTTTTGGGTCTGTTACCTCACAAAATGCGCCAGCTATGCAATCTGGAACTGGTTCAATGAGTCCAAGGAAGCATCATCGAGATAAACACGATGCGGTTCATTCACCCCAAACTTTCAGTCTCAGTCTTTCAAAAATGGTTAAACTCTTGTCCGCTGCGAAATACTTGTTCGATAAGTATCACAGCAAATTGCGCCTCTCCACATTCACCACAAGTGTGATAAGAGCAAAAACACACATGTTGGAACCTTGCTTTGGCAGTTTTCATTATATGTAGTCGCAGCGATGCATAAAGAAACTGAGATATGGAAACATCTACAAAGACAAAAGGCACCGCTCGATTGGGTCCGTGGATTAGAGATCAATGACTTAGTTAAGCGTACAGACTTCAATAGCGACTCGTAGTAATTCGGTTTGACAATCGTGAAGGTGTGTTGAAAGCACACGGTAGTTTTTGCCCTCGACCAAAGATACAGTATGAATAGCCAGTTTTAAAAGAGGCTATCATAATAATAACAAACGACTACTGCGTTGAATAGTTGGAGTGACGGATAAAAAGTTCGTATCGTTTTAAAGTAAAAGCTGGGCTAAATGTGGAGACTACGCTGGATGCGGTAGCTGTTCGAAGCCCAATTCATGCAATTTCGCCATCGGTTTCATTGATATCTGACATATCTTGAGTACCAGGTCGCGCCTCACACACTTTGCATAGGGGTTTCACATACCCAAAATATTCATCTACGATATGTCCAAAACGTTCCTTTGAACTTTTGGACTTCAGACTGTGAGTTGAAATAGTGAAGAAAATCAATTCTCAACTCGCCGGTTAAGTAACGAGTTGAGGCAAACCTGAAAGTTATAGCAATAATGAACGAAATGACCTTTAAGGTGTCAGTCGTCAGCTATCCCGATTTTACTTTACGGTCATCCAAACAAGAAACTGCATGTACTTCGTTTGGCCTCATTTTAGCCGCTTCCGTCTTAATGCCATCAAACGCCTCACTTTACGGTCATCCAATACTTTTTGTATATTTTCTTTTTCTGATGTTTTCGTCCGTAGCAGCCTCCTTTGGACATTCATTGCGTTCATCGTCTTCGGTGATTATATGATCTGTACGGAACTTAGCAAACCACTTTCGAACGTTTGCTTCGCCTGGCAAGGAGTCAGCATAACATTCATCAACAGACAAACTTTATTTCTTAACCATTTTTGTTTTCCAAAATAAACTCAAAATGCTATATCGCACAAACTAATAGTCCGACAGCTTTCAAATTAATACAAGTATCTTTTGTAGATTGGTAAAATGATACGGATTCAATTTTAGTGGCGCCCTCCCGTAGGAACGATATAAGCTCCGTTCAGATTATTGGTTTAAGTCTGCGTAACACCCTGGACATGAACCACACCGGGTTCATGAACATGATGTGAAAAAATCTAGTGGAGACAAAACAATCCGTGTCTAAGCATACATTGTGTCTTAGAATCTCGATATTACGGCATAGTAGTGATCTCTGTTTAAGAGTTGGACAGGAAATTTGAAGTTTTCGTATAAGGATGGGGATGAAGGATTTTCCTTGAATGGAGTGGTGAAAAATGAGAGTAAAAGTAGAAGGATTAGTGAATTCCATTTCTCTTCGTTGATTGGTGTTTGGTTGCCGGCTTCTCGATGTTGACTCTCTGACAACTATCGTTAAAGAAATGCGGCAAGGCTTATATTTCCCACGAAAGAACGGAGCACGGATGGCAGCAGATTGTGGGTCAGATTGTGATTGTGATGATGGGCATCTGCATGTCCAGTGGTGTGTAACGACGCAGACAGCTACTCGCTGACTTATTCCAGACGTCACCACAGATAGCCGCACGAAGGGTCGAAAGCCAAACAGCGAACAAATTTGACTGCTATACCAAATAGGGTATACTTCACAAAAAGATTTAAGTTCAACAGCCATTCGAAACTGACCCTTTAGAAGGCTAACCTAGGCTTCCTTGATGCGCAAGCAAATTGGATTAAGCTAGAGGACTGCTCTACAAGCAGCTCATACTTCCCGAAAAGGCATACCATCTCTAAGACCAGCATGAAGAAGCTCACAATTTTCGAAAGAATATGTACCGGTCAGACCTTCGATAGGTTCCGTAAAAGACACCACAACAACAAGAAGCTTTACAACCAAGCGCACAGCACCAAGCCCCTACAACTGTACACGGTGACACTGTTCAGAAAGCAGCTACTGGACAGCAACAAACATCCTAATGAGAAAATCAGGAACTTGAGAAACACAATCAACGTTAAATAAATCAAACGCTAAATCTGCTGAACCAGCAGAACTTTCCTACGACCTACGACTCCCTAGAGCAGCGATAGCAATCATCAAATCGGTTACCACACCACCGTCCCATCTCACGATGGACACACGGATTTGACAACCCGATGTAAGCAGTAGACAGTGTAGGACATAAAAAATAAACAATAACCCGACATTCATACCAAATGTTAAATTAAACAATGAACATCAGTTGGGCCCCTGTTGTTAAGCCCAACACCCCAACTTTCAGTGTGCAAGCCTAGGTGTAATCCCAATTGTTTTCTGTTCAATAAAAATGTTTAAATCGCTTTTAAATCGACGCAGACAGCTAAGATTTCGTCTGTACTGAATGGTGGATTGGAGGTGTGGTCTATTTTGCTTATGAGGCGGAGCTACTAGTCTAGGATGACGTATTTGAAACTCGTGTTGCGTGTTGTTGGAGGTTGAAGAGGCTCTACTGATCAAAGATTCCGAATTAATGCCGACTCCGAACGGCGAATTTGAGAAACTTTTTCTAGACAGGAATACTCTTTGAGCATTGTCAGTGACTCGAAAGAGGTGGAGCCGTGAATTATGATAGGTGGCAAATTCGGGTATCGAACCTGGCACCCTCTGCGTAGAAGTCGACGCACTTACCCACTACGCCCCGGCGACCACTTCCAGTTCAGTATAAGTTGTGTGAAAGATTCGGGGTACTGGGCTATTTTCAGACGCAGATAGTGGGTGTGTGCCGCAGGCCCTTTCGCGAGGCGCTAAAAATAATCGTGTTGCGAAGGCTTAGTAAAAGTAAGTAAGTGAATCTTGGGAATACGTCCCAATCCCTATGAGGAGGCATGAACCAAAGATACTGGCATTCTATCCTTCCCTCTACTACCTAATCCACTCTATACAACTACGCTCATCCTTTCCCGTGGGCCGGCTCAAAGTTCATACGGACAGTGCCGATGATCGGGTTGGCTTGGAGCCCACTTGAAATTCTAACTCTTTCTATCCTTCACTGGGGATATTTGCGCTGCCTGACCTTCATTTCGTCGCTACTCGACCAACCAAAACCCCTTTCCCCTTAAAATATTTGTTAAGACTGAAGCTTTCTCACTGACTGGGAGGCTTAAGCTAGAGACTTCAGGGCTCCCCTAAAGAGATCTACTGGAGCACCAGGAAAGTCAAATTGGACTTAAATAATGCGGCTTAGACGTCAATCTGCAGAAAACAGAGATAGTTCTCTTTTCCAGGAAATATATAAAATCCTTACAATATGTGGAATCCGTCTAAACCTAAATGACAGCGTACAATTCCTGAATTTAATTGGAGACTCAACACTAAGGAACGTGTCAAAAAGTCCCTGGTTGAAAAAAAGCTTTAGGGTGCAAATGGGGATTATGAGTGACATTCATGTGATATTTCAGAGAACTGTGAAATGTTCGTAATGGCTAGAATTGGTACAACCTCTGTACACTTTGCGGGTCGAGACCTGTAATCCATGCCTATGGCTACTGGAAAGCATCTACATAAGTTTGAAATGCTAACTCAGTATGGCTGGTGCCAACCAGCAGTCGTTCAATCCATCCTTAACTGCCGCAGTCCGCTCTTTCTTCTTTTAACACACCTAATTTGCCTCTTGTTGTGGATTTTATTTCCCTCTCTTTGAAGACGATGTCCGTATTCATCCTCAGGGTGCTTTCCCACTAATCTAATATCCCGTACTGAATGACACCAGCCATCATTATCAACGAGATTAATCGCACGAAAAACAAATTGCTTCTAAGCAAGAAAGTGTGTCACTCTAGGGTGCAATGAACTCATTCAGTGGCGTTTATTTTTATGCGTGAAGCCATTGGAATAAATGATACTCCAAGCAGTGAACTAAATTAAACAGAAACTTATTAGCATTGTCATTGCGGCACTTCTACTGATTCGATCCACTAACAGCATCAGGCTGCGTCACAATGTGACAGCTCAAAGAAAACCACTTCAACTTTTAGCGGCTAAAAGCGGTTGTTCGGTGCGGATCCAAAGTTCAACGAATTCCGCTGCGAAGGCCTCGCTTTCGCCTCAAAATCTGACAATGATTCTGTGATAACGATTTCAGTGACAATGTCAATGTAAATCACAAAGCCGCTTGTCTGTGCCTCGGCATGTAGCCGGTTGCTTTGACATTGAAAGTTTTTCCATGTTTTTTTTTTTTTGTGTGTCTGTTGTCTGATTCCAGAAGGCTATCGATTGTTAAAACAAAGGAACTGTTCGAATGTCAAATTGATGATTACAAGAACAGTATCTGACTACGAACTCCAGGGGGAGCACCCTTTCAACCAGTTGACGTCTTATCTCAGACGCCCCCAATCAGCTTCGATTACGACGCTTCGATGCGGCGCGGCGCAGTGTGGGAGCGACCCAATAATTCCCCGAGCAACAGGTGTGCTTGATTTCCCAAGTATTCTGAGGTGAATGCATTATTTGTTTGCAATTAAAAACGACATTAACTGGTTTTGCAACAAAAACAAAACTTATCTTATCGATAACAAAAAAAAAGCAAATTTTTCGTGCCTCTTCTGTGACTGACCGCTGCGATGGGTTGGGAGCGGGGGTTTTTTCCAAGTTTAGGGTTCGTTGATGCGGAATAAACCAGCAGCAGCGGTTTGGTGTTTGCCTAAGCGTCCATTTCACTTAATGCACGCGAGTACAAGTTGAACAACAGAAACTCCCGGATACAGCTTGTAGTTCCGCTTGAGTTATGAATTCACTCGATACGTCGTTATGGATTGATTCATTTCATTTCACACAACCAACGTGTGCCCTGATGCAGGTGTTAAGACCAAGGCCCCGATATACCTTGACTTACTCAGAGATTAGGGGCAAAACCCGTTCCTGAACCGACAGTGATTCAGAAGTCGGTTGCTAGTTGGGATAGGGTTTTGCACTTTGTGTTCAACCTTGTTCGTCTGAGGTTACCTAGACTTTCGCTTGGCTTGACCAGTGGCAGTGGCTGTGCGATGGTCGGTGTTGCTTGATATTGAATAGACCCACTTGCTCGTGGAAGATCTTGTGCGAAGTTAATGCTGCTAAAGGAGGAGAAGGTGATTTTTATCTATTTTGTCTTATGATCGTTTCCGGGATCGCTAGAAATCCTTTCCTGTAACTGGAGTTGCGAACGTTCTATCGTGTGCTTAGAGACATGTAGAGCAAGTTCCTTACCCGTGGGTCAAAAAATATGATTGACGCTGTAGGTACCAGGTGCCAGAAGCTGATGTCAGTGTTTTACTTACTACGTCATTTCGCAAAATTCAATTAAAATTTGAATAGTCTTCACCGAAATGGACATGACAGCAACTGTCAGTCAATTAAATCAAATGATTTAGAGTGAAAATAAAATGCTGGCAATTCACACCTTTGCCATCGTAGCACTTAAAGGGAAGGAATCAGATTGCATATCACTTTCCTGTTCATCATCACATTCAGAGCTGTACTCGTATGAATCATCCCCCTTTCCAAGCACTTTCACTGACATTGCTCGGTCGCCTGCTAATGGAAACCAGAAATCAAGTCCGATTCTCGCCGCCCCCGCGGCTTCAAGGAACGGGGACCTGGCCGACTGCGGAGACGTGTTGAAAGGGATTTCCCATTCATACGAAACCATCGTCAGATCGAAGTTGCGATTAGTCAGAGATATCGCGACCGCGAAAAGGATATACGCTTTCCCGCTTCAGTGTCATTAATTACAAATGTCTCTCTCTCTCTCTCTCTCTCTCTCTCTTGTTATGTTTATGACCTACCCTCAACGATCACCGTCAACTCGTGCATGTTGCCCTAGAGTTCTTGCCCAACTAGATGAACGGCACCGCTGCCTGTGTTCTATAGGCACAATGAGCTGTAATTCGTTACCCCTCTAACCACCTGCGCTCGGGTTGGTCATATGTATCTACTGTGCAGTGGTGCCAGCTTATTGCACTGGTTCCAACGTGAATTGATTCTTTCAGATGACGGCTTTATGTCTAACTTCGCCATCGCTAGGTGTGAAGAACTTATCAACAGAAAGAAATACGTCGAAGACTGCAGAGATTTCGGTACGCCATAGAAAAAGGAAGCGTACCTGTATCCCTCTCAAAAGCGTTACTCCTTCCTTTCACCTGCCTTTTATTATTTTTATTTTCATAAGTTAAGCTTTCTTGCATAAATTAGATTTGCTAAGATCTTCCACTGTCACACTGTCATCATTTTTGTCTGGCCAGCCGTATATGCTCCTCTAGGCCCGCTTCACTCAACTGACACGCTAACTCACTCGTAGAAAGAGTCTACAGACTGAGCATCAATACGGTAAAATCGTATACAGATGGACCAAGAACAGGAGCAGGATAACTTAGACCCCGAACAGAATACTACGAACCATGGGGCAAACGCATCACCATCCTCAAAGCTGAAATCTATGCCATAGACAAATGCTTTCAAATCAATCATGACAGAAAGTATACCGACTGCGAATAATGTCGGACAGGCGTGCCGCTATCTTACCATTAGACGCCTGTTCATTATTCCAAGCTTGTGTGGGAATGCCTTCTTCTACTTCTTCTTCTTCTTTATTTCGTGCTACAGTCCGGAGTGGACGTGGGCCTCAAACAACAAGCCCCCCAACTAGAACGGTCTCTGTCTAGCTGCCTCCAGTGCCGCACGGCGAGATGGTTGAGGTCCTTAAACACGGGCGTCCTCTGTTGCGTTGTCCCACTAGTGCGGAGTCAAAGACTCTTCGAGCCGAAGCTGAGTAGTCCATTCGCTCTACATGACCTAGCCATCTAAGGCGTTGGATCCGTAAACCCCTGACTAGGCTCATGTCGCTGTACTTCCCGTACAGTTTGTGGTTGAATCTTCTCCTCAAGAAATCGTCAACACAAACCGGACCAAAGATCGCACGCGGAACGTTTCTCTCGAAGAGGCCAAGGACTTCCTCATTGTCCATGCCTTCACGCCGTACAGCAGGACTGAGATGATCAAGGTCTTGTATAAAGTCAGCTTTGTTCTTCGAGAGATGGCTCTACTACTCACTTGCTTCTTAAGCGGTTGGCAAGGGTTACTCTGCGTTTGATCTCGGCACCGATGTTGCTCTGACGATTTACTGCGGAGCCGAGTTAAACGAAGTCCTTGACTGCCTCGAAATTATAGCTGCCCATTGTGACGCTCTGTACAAGACGGCGATGCTGTGTGTCCTTTCTTGATGACAACATATACTTCGTTTTGCCCTCATTCCGCTCTCACCGCTGTGGGAATGCGACTGGATGGCGCAGTTGGTTGAGTGCCTGCCCCTGATTAGCGGGGTCCCGGGTTCGAATCCCAGCGAAAGCAAAGTTAATACGCTTTTATCTGGATTTCAAATCTGGTTCAGTCACCATTTGCCGTTGTGATTAAATTAACGGCACTATCACTGGATTGGAGTGGTCTAGGTGTGCTGGTGATTGCACTAGCACCCCCTTACTAAACCTAACCACAGACGCTTAAAGAGCTGAGCGGGCAGAAACTGTTGGATAACTGGCCATGCGGGGATAGAAGGCATTGCAATAGCCGACTCTCTCGGTAGGAATGGAACCTTTTACAGGCCCTGAACCATTCTGCGTGGTGGAGACCATATACTCAGGGAAGAATTCACGGAACTAGAATGGAGATAATGGAAATCACACTCATGGCGTCAAGCAAGCCAAGTGTTTTGAGGCTTGTATCATGAGGAATAATAACTTCCGTATCCTAACAGGCTTCCTAACAGGCCACTGCAGGCTCAGGAGCTCCTAAGTAAGCTAGGATTATCAGAAGAAGGTCTCTGGAGATCTCCGTGGGACAGAACATGTGCTAAGATTTTGTGAAGCACCAGCCCACAAAAGGCAAGGACGTGTGGGCAATGGCCTACTATCAGAGGAAGAAATAAAGTCACTAGACCCATCTCTCCTTCTCAGATTCATAAAGACTTAGAGAGAATACTCTAGAATGAATCTCTTCCACCTACGCGCAACAGGAGTCCATAACCCTCAATACAACTCAGAAAGGAAGTGTATGTGATGGGATCTCTTAGGTTGGGTTAGGTGGGGGGCATACTTAGACCAGGTTGGTCCATTGTGATACCCACAGTCAGACTACTACCACTGATTGACCACTCCAATGAAAGTGGCGGTTATCTGATCCCAAAGGCATATTGTGACTGGACCAGATTTGGAAACCAGAATAAAACGTATTAACTTTGCTTTCACCGGGATTCGAACCTGGGACCTCATTAAGAAAGGGCAGACTTATCCCACTGCGCCACCCAGTCGTCCAGATGAGGACTCTTGGGAAAGCAAAGGTATGAAAAGGGGGCACAATAGATATAAAGGTCGCGGTGCAATGTACCCTCAACAATAACACTGGGAACACACATTTCGTTGACTAAGATCTGACACTTGTTTTTGACTTATTTTTGGCGACTGAATGTGAAAATGATCACAATTTTTGTCTGTCACGTCAACTTTTTAAGCTACAGGATATCATATTTTTGTTCAAAATGTACATTAAAAAAATTATGGAAACAATAACCAAACAAAATCTTCAAACAAACGTACAAACATACGTATTAAGGTACAAATTTTCGCTTGTAGCTTTTTCTGGAGTGTTTATTCTCTGGACAAACTAGCCTGATGCTCCCACAGTAGTCAGCCATCAAACGTTCATCCCATCTACCTTGATACCGTGCCTTCGTGATATTTAGATCTTTTTGGAATCGCTCACGTTGCTCATCACTGACTGCACGTAGATTTGGATTCAGAAAATTAAAAATTATTAAGCATTTTAAAGCTCGCTGAAAGGTGCTTGCCAATTTCTGCATAATTCTCCGCTCGCGTATTGACAATGTTTTGGAATGCCAAACAAGCATTCTTTTGGAGTTCGGTGATTGTTCCAATAAAATATTCAGCCTTGATGAGCTGCCGATTCTGTGGACCGTCAAACACACCGGCCTTTATCTTTTCAAAAGACAGGCGAGGAAATGCTGAGATGAGGTATTTGAAACAGTTTCCTTCAGTTGGCTAAGCTTTAACATGAGGACCAGTCTTATATGCAGAGGTGGAAATATAACATTCCTTTGACTGTACACAAACACAAAAAACCAGGATACTTGGTATATCCGGTATATCCTGCCCAAGAAGGAAGCATACCATTTTAAGGTCACCACAGATGACCTATTTGTGCATTTGGTATTGCAACAAATCAATAAGTCTCTTTATGTCTTCATATTCTTCACGCAAGCAAACTGAGTAACCTATTGGGACTGCAACAAACAAGTTTTCATTGTGGAAGAGGACACACTTCAAGCACCGCTTTCAGCTATCAATAAACAGTCGCCATTCAGTTGCGTTATAGGCTAGAATTCCAAACTCCTCCATTAAACCGTTTATGTTATGGCAAGGCAGTACATAAATTCACCGTCACTTCGAAAATATTACAGAAATTTAATTCTCCGTTTTCAAGCAGATTTTTCTCGTGAAGCTAAGAGCTCTGAAGTCTTTTTTAGAAAGTGATCAAATCCCTTACGAATGGAGTCATCTTCCATTTCAATATCTTCATCGTTGTTGTTACTTCGATCTCCACCATACTCGTATTTTTGTAATGAAAAAGGTAGTTCTTTGAAATCTGGCACTGGGATTTCAGCTGAATGAGGTACTGGGCGTGTGGCTGATGATAATCTAGGATACTCTATTTTACATTTGTTTTTCTTATGTTATCCGAACGTTTTTACTATCCAAAAGTAACAGTCACTTGAATGATCTTTGGGCTCTCGCCAAATCATAGTTATACTAAATTGCAATTTATTTCGCGTTCCTTTGTCCACATCCGTAAACTCTCAAGACACTGTTTGCACACGCTGGTGGGGTGCCCAACGTTTATCTGCCGACGAGAATTCGGACTCCACTTCAATAAATCACTCCAATAGATATTATAAATGTATGGATCGAAACATGGATCGAAAAACGTCTCTCTAGTGAAAAAACTTGACGCGATAAAAGAAAACCAAGTACTGCTTTGTTATCAGCGTACCTATTTAACTGTTAAGAAACAGCTGAAAAATTTAAGTCAACAGATATTTTTTAAACTTGTTCCCCAGTGTAATAATTGTAATTGTTCCGTCGCTCTGCCTGCCTGACTGGCAAAATAAATACCATTGCGAGGTAGGTCATCGTTGGTCTTGGAAGGGTTCTCCAAACATGCTGCTCTGCCGTGCAGTTTGTAACAGATTTTGAAGTCCAGCACCTTCATGCTACTTGGCGCTGCCTGTGTAAACATTAATGGAGTTTTCCGACTCAGCTATGGGTTCTGACGAGTACTCTCTTGTCAGAATTTTTGCAGTAAATCTAGGGTCGTCTTTATAATATTTCCAATATTTATGACTTAAACTTAAAATTATAGGACTCTTTCAGTCTAAGGGGCCGACTTAGCGGCAACGCCCTGTCAAATAAGCCATTGGGAAGAAGGTGTTAGATTATGTTCAGTGACGCTGTAAATGGTGTATTTAAAGCCTCCTGTCAAAGCACACGAGGCGTTGGAGGCTTTCAAACCTTGTCTAAGTGGATCTTTTTACCAGGGCCTTCCACCAGACCACGACTAGTACAGTAAGATTGGTCTTACTATGAAGGTGTAGATCTTATGACAATGTAGATCCAATGCCTCACTTTCTGCTGTAGCCCACACCCGCCCCCTCCCTCTCACTCCCCCCTCCCTCCCCCCTCACACCAACAACCCTTCACCCCTTCGATCCGAACATACGTTGGCAGGCGTGAAAATCATGTTGTGCCTTTTTGATACATTCTTCGACGTTGGATTTCCAAATAAGTTTCCTGTCGAAGATTATACAATGAACTCCCTGTTAATGGACACCCTCTTAAGTGGACGATTCTCTTAAGCGGACAAGATGTACTGTAATGGTTGGCTGGTAGATATGATTTTGGTTGTGTTTTTTCCACTTAAGCGGGCACTCTCTTATGTGGACAAAAATTTCAATCTCAGTGGCTGTCCACTTAAGAGAGAGTTCACTATACCACAAAACTTAGCCTGACTTGAAATCGGCAGAGCTGCTATTTTTTTAATTTTTCAGGAAGTAGGGACTTTGCGTCTCCTAGTGAAAGCAACGGTTTCTGTTTTGTTAGAATTAATGTTGAGGACATTGTGACGCCCAATTGCCCAAAAATTCCCCTTCCATTAACTCACTCGAAGATTGCTCCCTTTGTATGACCAGTTCAGAGATCCGACATGTGGCACAGCTTTCTTTGTTTGAATCAGTCTTTAGTAAGATCTAAGACATGTTGCGTAAGACGATCGTGTTTCAGATTAAATTCCAACACAACTTTCAATTGATTATCTGAGATGCTGAACGATTCGTTCATTTTCCTTCCTATAGAACAGCAAATCACTCCAGCCGCATAAAGACGGTCATTGGTCGGGCCACTTTGGAAGAACCCAAAAGCAAATGGTATCATTTATCTACACGACTGTACAGTCCACATGTGTGCACGAATCAAAGCTAACCTTGAACGAGAGTCTTACTTTCAGATCCATTAAGTGATAGAAGCCCAAAAAGATATGATGAAACTTCTGGGTCCTATTACGTTAAATGTCGAATATACACATTTGAGTGTTTAAATAAATGCTTTGTCGTCAATTTCCAGTTGCCGACGACGACGTATGTGTGTGAATAAATTGAAGGAGTAAAATTGGAATAAGGTCAAGTAGTTCCGAGTCCTCAGCTCCATCAGACACCGCACACAAAGGTGACCATTTGACACAAAAGCTTGTGCGCGACAAAAGGCAAAAAGAAAAGTCTCAAGTGTCAATAGATATTCATGTATGTATGCCTGAATGAATTCAGTTGACCCACAGCTCCTTGCTCTCGTTCCATACACAATGGTGTGGGTTGGCCGCGGCGGTGGGTCTGTTGTGTAGAGAAGCGTTAGAATTGAAGGGCTTCTCCCTACGGTGGTGTACAGATAAATGAGATGTGATAAAGCGAATCTCATTGCATCTTAATGTGCTTCACTTGAAGTGTGGTTCTTTCTCTTGACCAAAGCTTCGAGAGTTTGATTTATGTTTGTACTGACTTCATCGGTCGATGAGATGGGATGCCAGTAAAAATCTCTACATCGTCGGTTTCACTTTTAAGATTGCAAAAAGAGTGCGATGGTTTGATTTGATTGGGCATAGCTTTCTGCAGATTTATCGCATTGACGCCGGAGACGATTTCGATTTTGTGTAATCTCTTAGCTTTATCTTAGGCAGACCATGAAAAAGTGGGCGATTTATTACGGTCTATGATCGAGGGGACATACATCTGGAGTTGGATTCTTGTCTGAACTTTGTTGAAAATCTGAAATCGAACGACTTTCCAAAGCAGAAGTGGGGAAACGCATTTTTGTAAAAATCCTTTCATTTAGCTGCCTCCAGACACACAAGCCATATGATTAGGGTCGTTTTCTCATTTTGTGCCTTTCCGTAATTGTGGCTCGGCCTTTGTTACTGTGCCCCTCCCAGTCGCCCATTGGAGTGCATTGGAAAATGGGGGTTTCCTCAAGATGAATAGAAGAGGATACCGCTTCCGATGTAGCGGCATCTGTGCTATAGTGAGTATTATTGTTATTATCAGCTGTGTTTTTTTGCAAGCGTATATACGCTTAATTTTGAAGTGCACAAAAAAACGATTATCGGCGCTTAATGATTCATCATAAAATCTTGGCAGCACCGACGACGTGTATGACATTTGCTAACCAGGGGTAAGGTCAGGGGTGTAGTCGTGGAAGGTGATGGTTGATCTTTGATAGTCAAGCTTCGTCTTGTGACGGTGTAGCGTGACCATTACTTAAGCGTGAAAAACACTTAATAATTATAAAATAAAAACAATCGATTACGACACATAAACGCAATGTATAGCAGAGACACTCTGGGTATACCAAAAATTGCATACTTATGGATGCCAACAAAATTAAAAATGATCTAATACATCAACCACACCTGCAGGTGTAAACCACATTCAGCAACCTAAACAATGAGTGAATGAATTCAGGAATGAACACACAGAAATTAATGATTGGAAGCATTGTTTTTATCCGCGCTTATTTCTTAAGCGGCGACAGATATGATGAGTAACATAAGCGGATGTAGGATTCGTTGTTAGTTACATGCAAATTGAAAATTAAGCATATATAAGCTTGCAAAAAAACGCAGCTATCGTTGTTATGGGTATACAGCCTTCAGATTTACTGTACCCCCTTTCGATGCCTTTCCTCCCTTACGAGATTCCTTCACATACAGTTCTTTTCAGAGTTGTATTCAGGGTTATGGAGAAATTTGTTCTAGAGTATTCTCTCTAAGCGGTGTTTTAACCCCACTTCTCTGATCAATTCTAGTACTTCATCCACCGCCGGACACTTATTTTCAAAACTTTCCAATAGAAACATGGTGTCTGGCCAGAACCACTATCAATTTGTATGGAGATATGTTGGGTCACAGTGGCGTAGTGGGTAAGTGCGTTGGCTCCTACGCAGAGGGTGCCAGGTTCGATACCCGAATTTATCACCTTTCATATTTCATATACACCGCTCCACCTCTTTATGCTCAGAGAGTATTTCCTGTCTAAAAAAAGCTTATCAAACTTGACCGTTCGGAGTCGGCATTAAGCTGTAGGTCCCTTCCACGCGTGAGAGAACAATAGCACGCACACTACGAGTGGTTGCTGAGAAGCTAGGCCCAGGTCCACCACGGACTGTCGCGACATCCATATTATTATTATTATGTATAAGATAAGTGCTACTTGGAAACCAATTTTTAAAAGGGACTTAGTGACGTGTTGTTACTTACATTAATCGAATTTGAAAATTTGGAATGCGCAGCCCGTCATAGACATTTTCACATAAAAAAAAAATTCCCTCCAAGCACCCTCGTTGAAAGCTGCACAACCATTCCCATCAAAATTGGATGCCCCCGCATGCATGGGCCAGACGATTGCACCAACTCCTCAGTTCAATTAGTGACGTCATGAAAAATGAAGAGCCCACTTTTCTCGCAATTCAAATGATTTCGATCGAATTTTTTGACTGAATCAACTTTGATTATCCTTTCCCCATCCAGGCCCCTGCATTCAAGGCGAAATGTCCGCACAGAAACTCAAAAAATCGACTTTCCGAAAATTGACACATTTCACACGAAAAAATGCGGTAAAATGGCATTGCATTAGGGTCGCATTTTTTTGCTGAAAATAAACGTATTTTCGTAGGAGTCAATTTCATAAATACACAATCTTTTGAACGAAATTTCTCGGGAATTAGGGCGAATCCAAGGATGTGGGGTACCATGATGGACAGGAAATTGCATGTAGATGCGGAGTAAGGTGCAGGCTTTTAGGGGGAAAGCCGGGGATGGGGTGTGTGAGGCAAAATCCGTGGTAACCTCTTTTTTCGCATTGAAATTGAGGAATTGAAAGATGTGATGTGTTCTGGAACGAATTTCTCGGAAACTAGGACGAGCCCAGGGTTCGGGGGTTCCATGATGAAGAGGAAATTGCATGCAGATGTGAAGTAAGGTAAGACTTTCTAGTGGGAGTGCCGCGGTTGACTAGTTTGAAGCAAAAAACAAGACCTCTGGCCAGCTGAGACTCCTCCCATGCTGTCGTATTGTCATCGGTCTTCCTCCACTTCGACTGGCAATCGATGAATACTCAGAAACCTTGCTTGCAACATCCTCAATTAGTAATCCAAATCACTCAAATCCCTGTCTCGAGTATTAAGTTATAAATATTGCTACCACGGGTAAACCAACGACCGTACCCTTTTGCGATCCAAAGACGATTGCCCATGCATGTCTTCTCTGATTCACCCGATCGTTGGCCACCCTCTGTTTCACTCAACAGGGTAGTTCATGTTGATGGTTGAGTCGATTGAGGAAAGGGATCACTTTTATTCCTGGTACAATATCGCTGAACAGAAGTGATCCATTGATACTGTGGCAGTGCGGATGTTCGGTCATAACTAGACTGCGACTCTTCTTAACCCTCTTCAGTAGAGCCCTCTCTCGAAAGACCCAGCTTCTTAACAAATTGATTACCATCCTGTCCTGCTCTATGGCACGGAAGCCTGGACAATCTCAAAAAGCAGATAAAGAAGCTTTTGGTTTTTTTGAGAGAAAAGTTCTGCGTTTAGTCCTTGATCGTGTTTGCGTTGATGGTTTTTGGAGAAGAAGGTACAGCGACATGAGTCTACCCAGGCACCTACGGATTCAACTTCTAAGATGGCTGGGTCATGAAGAGCCCATGTACAACATCGTTTCAGCCCTAAGAGTCTTCGACTCTCAACCAGTGGAACCACGGAATAGAGGATGCCCACGGAGCCCAAATGTACAAGTAGGAGCTGGTGTGATAGGACTAAGATGCAGCCTTGACATTCCTCTGCTGCGACCTGTGAAGGGTCTGATCAAAAGTTGCCATCAATGTATGGCGGATCTTGGATCCTGGGCACGTTGCTTCTAGTCGTCAAGACCAAGCTGCCTTGAGTCCGCTCTGGTCGATCTTGGAACCAAAGGTTCGGTCTTCCGTTCTTTCTCGAACCAGGAGTCTCAGATTCGAAAATCGCTTTGGATCATACGTGTAAAACCGCCAAGACAGTCAAAGGATTCTTGCTTCCATACTATATTCACCTCTTGGTACAGCTCGTAGAGTTCGCGGTTGTGACTTCTCCGCCATTCGTCTTCCTCGCAGACGGGACGTACAATTTTTCTTTCTCAGGAACCAAGAATCAACTCAACTCTGCTGTTTTGCTTATCGTCCAGGAATCGAATCACCGCATCCGTGAACGAATGAATCCCTATCGAAAATTGTGCATTTGGGATTACATAAAGACGGACTGGGGAAATAAGAGTTTAATAGAGCATGATCTTGGTCCTTCGAGTCAGGAGATTAGAACCGAGTTCTTTCGACAAACCGAAGTAGCAGCGGTTGCCAAGAGCGATTCTACATCGTAGACAAATTCTTTCATTACATCAAAATTATAGCAGTTGAATGTGATGTTTTGTCCTAGGTGGTGTCAGACGGAACGTTTCTTGGTCGACTGCCTTATCATCATGTTCATTGTTCTTGTCTTATCGCCTGTAAAAGTACGTTGGGAACGCGTGACAATGTCAATGTCATCTGCGTGACCCAACAATACAACTGATTTGTAGGAACGAGTGCCTTTCACATTTGCAGGTGCCCGCATCACATTGTGCAGAAGTCCTTGAGCCTTGTGTATGTGTTAGCGCGATGCGTCAGAACCAGATTCATTTTTATGGGATTCCGAATTTCACCATCGCTTGCGATGAATGCGGTCGTACTATATGTGACTTGTTGATAAAGTCTTCTTCAGGATATGTCTATGGACCAAAACCCATTTTGTAGGGCCAGGTCACCGGTTCGAATCCCAAAGTTCAAAAAGAAGTTTTCAAATCTGGTCCAGTGACCGTTTGCCGTCAAAGGGAATAAAGTAACGGTGCTATCAATGAAGTGCTCGATCAGTGGTAGAAGTCTAAATGTGGGTACCACAATGGACCAACATGGGCAAAGTGTGCTGCTGAATTCACTAGGAGCCTCCCTTACATATCTACCTACTTAGGATCGTACTTCTTGTAGATTTGGCATATGGAGCTGATATTCCAGTGGTCGGTCATGCTTTCGTCTTTCTAAATTTTGCAGATGATCTAGGGAATGCTCCCTATGACGGTCTTGAAGAGCTCTGATGACAAGCCATCTGAGCCTGCGTCCTTATTGTTCTTCAACTTTATAATGACTTTGCCGACTTGTAAGCTGAGTGGGAGAACGGCTTTGTCGACTGGAGTTGGTATTTCTTGGTTCCCTGCCACTCGGGATCGTGCCGAGAGGAACACAATGGGGAAGTGTGAAAACAAGCTACCAGCGGCCGAATAATGCATTTTTAATTTTTTTTTCATTTTTTTTTTTTTGACGTTTCATCATTTCGTTTCAAGGAAAATGCGAAACAAATGTAGTATCATATGTGCATTAGACTGGAACTAAGTTTAAAGTAGTTCTTAACAAACTAACTCCATGTTTATCCAAAAACTTATGATGGACGGAATTTACATATTGCAACTTAAATTGGTACTTGTGAAATTAATCGACGAAAGTTCAAAGCTCGAAGCGGATTCCATTTATATCAAAAACCATAAGACCCACACCCGATTGTAAACCCAGTCACACACTTGATTCCCAATCTACCGCAGTTAATCAGCCATTCAATGCCACCAAAAACTTCCATTGACCACCAATAGCCGATGCATCTTCAGTCTGAAGTTCAATACTCTGAATCGCGCCTAGAAAGCTATTCCATCGTGTTGTCGTCAAGACCAATGACCATCACCCGGTTTGACAGTTCATATCAACAATGCAAAAGGTAACAAAGATTTCTGTCATTGCGGACCTACAAAACAGAAATCAAGATCGGGGACAGTCTCATGTATCGAGCAGACACCTTGCAAATATCTTAACCGAGTAATCAACCGTCACGCACGCTAGTTAAGTGACATACGTGAGATACAAGATATCAGTGACCTTCGAAAAAAAGCCGCCAAGCCATAGTGACACCATCGATCGGCTGACATCCGTATGCACATCCATTAACATATCAAATAACGGATCATTGAACATATTATCCCCGATCTGAAAGTGGTATCACTGTCAACCTCTTGATCCAATTAGAGAAATCTCAACCAAAGTGGGTTGTTCTTTTTTTTTGTAATTCCGTTCTGCTCTGTTCCTGGCACTGTTTGTCATTTCATAAGATGCCCTTATCGCCGCGTTGACAGATGCGCGATTAGAAGAAAATTTATGTTGAAAATCAGCATAAAACGCCGATCGACGCACACGAAGTGGCGTCGTGTAAACGTGTTTTTCGCTCGGAGGGGAATTGTCTAGACGCACCAAACCCGATCGTCCACTTCTGCGATGACGAGGTGGTTTCTATGTGTGATTGAGCTGAGAATGAGACAAACATCCGCGGCCGACGATGGTCTTGTGGGTCTTGTGAACTGGATTTGATTCATTGAGTGAAATGAATTATGGCTTTAAAAGAAATTTGCAAGTCACCAGGCGGGTAAACATTTCTTAGTTGTCTATGGAAAAGTTCTCTCAGATAAATAAGAGGTCTTAGATCTTCAAGTTTTTGGTTTGCGGAAACACGCTCACGTCACATTGCAGCCACGCACTTCTATCGAGTATTACGTTGTGTGGTCAATTAATATTCTCTAGTTATTAGATGTAGGAAAATTAAATCCATTATTTTTCAAACAGAATCTTTATCTCGCGTGGAATGCGTCCCATCGGACAAGACTAAACGCCGATAGAAAGATAAGATTTCGTACTGGAAAATCGTGTTGGACCATTTTGTGATTGATTGAATCCTTTTTTGGTTTGAGCGCGCGTTAAAGATAGACACCAAAGCAGAAAAAATACGCCATAATTAATTTATATTGAGTTTTCCTTTTTTTTAAGTTTTTCTTCGATAAATGGGAAAAGGAAGAATGCGGCTGAAAATGTGAATAATGTTTATGGACATGGTACTGTGCAGTTTTGTTTCCGTCGATGTCAAAAATGCACCACACACAAGAAGTCCAATTGGCGAACATTTCTATCAAATTATGAAAATCGTCGAGTCTGACGTCGTGCAAGCGCTGTTCCCGGAGTCAAACATTTGAGGAGACATTTGGATGAGTGGGTACCACACGAGTCAACGCCAAAGAACCTCATAGACTGAATTTCCATCTGCGAATCACAGCTGAATCTGAAACTGGAGATGAAAATTGTATCTGTTAAGACAACGTCAAGCGAAAATGGTCGTAGTCAAATTGCAGTGAGTCAGCGCAAACGGTGGCCAAACCAGGATTGACAGCCATGACAGGTCTTGCTTTGTGTTTTGTCAAATTGGTAGGAAATTATCAGCTGATCTACGAAAAGATTCTCAATACATTTGGTGTTCCCTTTGCTGTATCTTTCTTTCATATTTATTTTAACAACATGTGACAAACTCTGGATCAACACGGACATGGAATCACCTCAGAAATACAGGACACACCTAAGCTGGTTATTTTTAGAATATCTTCGAATGGATTGAGGAGTTTGACACATAACTCCCATTCAATCTGTTATGTAAAGGGTTTTCCAATAGGGACTTGAACTTTCACTAATCATCAAACTGTCCCCGTCAATTTATTCAATAAACTCAAAATGTTCTTCATGGTAAAGTACACGGACGAGCAACGTCTGCAAATTATAAAAATTTTCTACCAAAATTCAGAGTCGGTGACCGCAAATTTAAGAGCGTTAACTCCAACTTTCGATGACGCTCATTTTTGGCTCAATGGGGGTATTGGTCGAGTGAAAATCCACATATGCTTCATAAATCACCACTTCATCCACAAAAAATAACTGTTTGGTGCGGTTTGCATGCCGGCGGCGTTATTGGGCCATATTTTTCCGTTTTTTTACTGTGAATGATCAGCGTTATCGCGCTATGGTTACCGATTTTTTTTGGCCCGAAATGGACGGTATTGACTCGGACGAAAGGATGGTGCCACACATCACACGTTACAATCGATTTATTGAAGAGTAAGTATGGTAGGGAGTACCGAGATCAAACGAAGAGTAACTCTTGCCAACCGTTGTTTCTATGGGCTCAAGAGCTGACTGTGCTGACTTTATACAAGACCTTGATCATCTCAGTCCTGCCGTACTGCGCGGAGGCATGGACAATCTCAAAACCGGAGGAGGAAGTCCTTGGTCTCTTCAAGAGAAAAGCTCTGCGTGCGATCATTGGTCTTGGTAGCGTTGTCGGTTTTTGGAGGAGAAGATTCAACCACGTATTGTACGGGCTGTACAGCGACATGAGTCTAGTCAGGCGTCTTCGAATCCAACGCCGAATCCAGTTGGCTAGGCCATGCCAAGTGTATGGGCAACTCAGCTCCGTCCCGAAGAGTCTTCGACTCCGAACCCGTGGGACAACGTAACAAAGGACGCCCGCGTTTTAGGTGGCACACCCAGGTGGAGAAGGACCTCAACCAACTTGAGGCCCAGGTCCACCTCGGACTGTAGCGCCAAATAAAGAAAGAAGAAGTATGGCGAGCGTGTTATCTCAAGAAATGGGCCAGTCGATTGGCCGCCTCGTTTGTGCGATTTAACGCCGCTTGACTATTTTCTGTTACGTTAAGTCATTTGTTTATGCCAACAAGCCGACGACGTTAGAAGAACTCATAGCGAAATAGCGACCGTTTTGGCCGAAATGTGTGGCCGAGTCGTTGAAAATTGGGTCCAACCAATCGACCGCTGCAAACGTGTCCGCGGTAGCTATGTGAACGAATTCGAGTTTCATTCATAAATGGTTTGATTGTACTTCAAGCCGATAATAAAGTTTTTTTGAAAAATCTCAAATGGTTTGCTTTTTATTAAAAAAAAAAAGGCCTTACTGGAAAACCTTTCACAAATAGACTGATCGTGCTTACTTGAAGAATGTATTTCAGCTTTTCTTGTGCTACAACAGAGGGGTTCAAACGGGTGACGATTCGTCTCGCAACAGCTATCACCAGTGTTATTTCCGAATTTTTACTTGTGACACGACATAATCGCAAATGAGGTGTGGACTATAGAGGATCGTTAAGTAGCTCGTTACATTGTAACTACAATAAATGCGTTCAACTGGTTTCGTTGGCGACGTAAGTAGATGAAGTACATAAACATCGGCCAGCTGTAGTTGTATGTTGAAATAAAAATGAGTGTCATCAACAGGTGTTCCATCAGCTGATCATCATCACGATCCTACATTGCGGAACCTCCAAAAGCCATTCGTCTAGATCAAATCACTCACTCACTTTTCCGCGCACTAAGCGAACGCTTTAAATGTCGCTAAAGTCTATGCCCTAATCCAAACAAAAATTGTTTCATATCATATTGCCTGCAACTCAAATCGGCAAGACTAACTATATTTAAGGGAGTGGCCTAGATAGTGGGTTGGTGCGTCAACTCCTACGCTGAGGGTGTCAAGTTCGATTTTGGAATTTCCCAACTTTCATAATTCACGGCCTCACCTCTTTCGAGTCACTGAAAATGCTCAAAGAGTTTTCCTCTTGGAAAAAACGAAATAAATGGCAAAGTATTTTAACTTTACAACTAATGTATGTGGCCGTAGACACTGTGGCATTCCAGAGAACCGGGAAGTGGATAAACTAGGTGTATAGGACTCAGGCTCTGCACTCTTTCCGGATGGAGATCTACTATCCACGCTACCAAAACTTGAAACAAGTGTGCATGGCAACCGCAGTTCGTAGCACAGGATGCTTCATCACTAAACTACTGTGGGTAATTCTCGATCCAAAACGCTTACTCAGCCTGATCAGACTGAGTCAGAAGTCTCATTTAATAAGTGGACACAAGTGTTCTGTCGTTCCGGACATATTTCCTGGAACTTAAACTCAACTCCTTTCTTGATGACAGCATATACTTCCAGTGAGAAGTCACGCCTCTAGATTAGGCCGTCCCTAAAATGACTTCTGCAGAAGCTGCTGGGACGAAGAGGATCTATTGCACATCTTCTCTGCCATTGCAGCACTCTCTCCACCCGAAGAAGAAGTCACTTAGAACTGGAAGCCTTCTACTTTAACAACCTGACTAAAAAGCAGTTGTTTTTTATTACCATTCGCTGCAGTCTTTTCTGCCATTGACGGAGTTTGTCGGTCCTTGCGTTGTTGATCTTAGCGCAAGGACCAAACTCCGTCAATTCAGTAAAAGACTGCAACGAATGGTATGGATCATACTTATTTGAGATACTACGAAAACAAAATGGGACTTATCCAGGAAACCATTTGCAGAGGCTGCGGACACTCCTCTCTACCTTAGTCAATGCCCCAGGCTCTGCCTACTGAGACATAGAATGCTGGGAGAATTGTTCTTCCATAATCTTTAGGAACTTGCAGAAGTTCCATCAGGATTTCCGGTTGGCTTGACTAAATCAACTCACCAATACCTGAAGGAGGACACGATAGACCTAAGTGACGCTTGACCCCACCACGTTTACCCACTCACCTAACCTATCCTAAATAACATCAGAGTCAGTCATCTGACACGCTTTATCAGAAGCACTGGCTTGCAGGAAAAAAACAGATCCGCGTGGTAACGCAAACAGCATATGCTAACTCTGGTGTGACTGCCGTCTACCAGTTTAGGGTGCCCTTACGGCCTTATGGCCATGGCTCACTTAGACCAACATGTTGGTCATGAGTGAAGAAACCCTGTGGCAGAATTCCACAGCAGTGCAACTGATGAAATCCCAGATAACCACAAGTGACCTCTCAACCAGTTTTCGGACAAGACGTTCGTCGTACAAGCTACTCACTCAAACATAAAACAATCGAGAACTTAATGAGTGTAGTTTATTGCAAAAATAATTTCATGGGCGAGAATTGGTTTCGATATCGTGTGCCATCACACGGCCACTGAGTGCGACCTTGATTCAGTGAAGCTTGACCATTTTTCCTCACTTTTTCCCCGTCAATGAGCAATCAGTGTGAAGTTGTAGATTTCAGGAAGGTAACTAAATACTTCAAGACCAGTATAATTTAAGTCAGTGCATTTCATGTGATTTTGTAACATTCGATTACACTTTCGTGTGCAGTGCACATTTCAGTCGAACAACTAGTTTCGCTAATTGGCTTGTCAACACATTAAACTGTTCTGTATCGTTGATTTTTTCATTCGATGGGAGGAGGCTTCTATTGTCATTCGATCGGGTTGAAATGAATGATTGAGGGTCAGTACGCGTTGGAATGATTTCGTTTTCATTATCCACTTAATTACAGCTGTCAATCACTTTCATCACATTCCCTTTAGTTGCAGTCACTCGAGGTCACAAATATCAGCTGCATTGCCGCGACACCTTTTGCACCTGCAGCAGAGCTGTCTATATGGCCTTAAGTCACAGGGTTTGGGGTTCTTTCTTGGACTCTTACACCGTCTGGATTGACTGTGTGGGGGACAGATACCTACCCAACTTACCCCAGCGTTAGTGAGGAACGAGAACGGACGCTGGTGCACTTCGTTCAAGGTCCCTAACAGAGGATCATCATGTTTTTCTGGCTGAGGTAGTTGAAATAAATGAAGCAGCACACTGCAAAATTTGTTCCGATGACCTAACTTTCCTAACTCTGAGTCATGTCGGACTATGCAGACAGACCATTCAATTGTCTGCACATTCTCTTTTGTCTCCATGCGGAAACATACTTCTTGCATATGTCATTAATCGATGTCGAACTTACGGAGCTTTAATTCATTGCCAATTAAATTTTTCGGAGATCGGCGTGGGTAGCCCTTCAATTAATAACCACTTAAGCAGATTTTTGCCTTATCGACTACGTCTATGTCAAACCTCATTGTTTCGTGATCTAGACGGCTAGAGGAATCCACTCCATATCGCTATCTTATTCAGAGATAAACGAAAACAATAGAACGCGATTAAAAGATTAACTTTGTTATTATTTCTGACAGCAAATTAGGCGTTAGATTGACACTTCTGTAAACGTTCAAAAATCGATATCTGCTAGGGAACTATCTCAGCTTGCGATTGCACCGACACGCCTCTTCAATTGGGAATATCCCATGCTCAAAGCAGTGTTGCCAGATCTTATGAGCGAAATTCCCCTTCGCCAATCTCGAAATTCCTTTTTTTCCCTTTTTTTTCTGATGAGTTTCCCCATGAATTCCCCACGGTAATTTTTCTTTAAAAAAATGCCGATATTGCGTACATTTTTACTCTATTTCAAACAAAAATCAAGCCTAGCATAGATTCGAGCTGAGCATCAAACACTTTTTTGGTTCGAAATGCCTGAACCTTAATCAACTACGACTAATAAGAGGAAATTCGCAGATTGTCTGCAAGCGAGTCTGTTTCAATTTTAGCTAATACATTTTCAATGATCTTAGAACAAAACTAAAGTTATTCCAAAACACATGCCACAAGCACATTTCAGATTCTACAGAAATATTCTTAGTAATGGGACAAGGTGATATTATGGAAAGTCACACTATGATAGCAAATCTTCTTCATCTTCTGGTGGCGCTACAGTCCGGGGCTGGACTTGGGCCTCAACCAGTAAGCCTTTCCAGCCGGCACGATCTTTTGCCAGCTGTCTCCAACTGCGCACACCAAGTTGGTTGAGGTCCTTCTCCACCTGGGTGCGCCATCGGTTCCGTGGGCGTCCTCTATTGCGTTGTCCCACTGGTTCGGAGTCGAAGACTCTTCGGGCTGGAGCAGTGTTGTCCATGCGCTCTACATGGCCCATCTTAGGCCTTGAATCCGTAGACGCCTGACTAGGCTCATGCCGCTGTACAGCCCGTACAGTTCGTGGTTGAATCTTCTTCTCCAATAACCATCAACGCAGACAGGACCAAAGATTGAACGCAGAACTCTTCTCTCGAAAAGACCAAGTGCTTCTTCATCCGCTTTTGTGATTGCCCATGCCTCCGCACCATAGAGCAGGACAGGGCTGATCAAGGTGTTATATAATGTTAGCTTGGTCCTTCGAGAGAGGACTCTACTACTCAATTGCCTCTTGAGCCCAAAGAAACAGCGATTGGCAAGAGTAATTCTGCGTTTAATCTCGGTACTGGTGTTGTTCGTACTGTTCAGACGAAGTCCTTCACTACCTCGAAGTTATAGCTGCCTATGGTGACGTTTTGGCCAAGTCGTCGATGTTGTGCGTCCTTTCTTGATGACAGCATATACATCGTTTTGCCCTCGTTCACCGCTAGACCCATTTTGGCCGCCTCCGCTTCAATACCAGCTAACGCTTCATTGACGGCTCACTGTGTTCTGCCGATCACGTCAATGTCATCCGCGTATGCTAGCAGTTGTACGGACTTCTGGAAGATCGTGCCTCTAGTGTTGGCGAGTGAGTCTTGCATGATCTTTTCCAGGATGATGTCAAAGAAATCACATGACAGCACGTCGCCTTGTCTAAACCCTTTTTTGACATTGAAGGTCTCGGTGAGTTCGTTACCGACCTTGATGGAGCAGCGATAATTCTCCATCGTCATCCTGCACAACCTGACGAGTTTGGCAGGAATGTCAAAACTAGACATGGCGTTGTATAGCTCGTCCCTATGCACGCTGTCATATGCGGCCTTGAAATGGACGAATAGGTGGTGGGTGTCGAACCGCATTTCTTGGGTTTTTTCCAGGATCTGTTGTAATGTGAAGATTTGGTCGATGGTGGACTTCCCCGGCCTGAAACCGCACTGATAAGGACCTATCAGGTTGTTGACGAATGGTTTCAGGCGCTCACACAAAACGACAGAGGGGATCGTATAGGCGATGTTGAGGAAACTTATCCCTCGGTAGTTGTCGCAGTTGAAGGGGCTCCTTTCTTGTGGATCGGGCAAACGATACTGAGGTTCCACTCGTAGGGCATGCTTTCCTCCGACCATATCTTACAGATGAGTTGGTGCATGTACCTTACCAGCTCATCTCCAGCTAAATAGTTCTGCAGACAGTCCATCTGCACCAGCAGCTTTATTCGACTTTAGTCTCGATATCGCTGTCTTGACTTCGTCTAGGTCGGGGGGACGGAATTCTCGTCGATCATCGTCGATTGCGTTGAGTGGAACATTCTGCCTGACAGCGGTATTGGAGTCTTCCTCGCCGTTTAACAGAAATGCCGTTTAACCGAAACGATATTTTCAGTTTCTCAGTATCGACTGCGAATCTACTACGAGTTGTCCCTCTGCGTCCCGATAGGCTTCTGTCCTAATTTTGTATCCATTGGATAGTTGTTTTACCCGTTGGTAGAACTTTCCTCGATCGCGCTCTTCTCATGCTCTTTCTTTTTTTTTTTGAGAAGCCGGTGCTCTTCCCTTCTTTTAAGTTCTTAGAGCTCACGAACCGCTCTCGACCTTCTGTCCAGCGTCTATGATAGCAAATAGTGCACATAATATTTTTCCATCATATTCATCACATCGAATTCACAAAACACTATGTTCTCTTAATGTATGTATGCCCTCAGCTTCGTTTTAAGTAATGCCTGAAACACAATAGTGCGCTGCGCCAGAGCCGACTTCATGTTACTTAAATACTCAATTTATCAGTTGTTCTCTCTCATCTACCAGATGAAAAATATTGCCGCCTTTCTGCGTACACTCATTTGAAATGACTTTTGTCGTTAAATTATTTTTAATCAGCTGTTTTCATTTCTCAAATGACAGCTGACACAAAATACTCTCAATCTGGGAGAAAATCTCTCTCACAGCGCACCTCTCTGTCAAAAAAAGTATTCAACGTGTTCAACGTGGCCATTGAATTGTGTGTGTTGAAAGCCAACGCAAGCGCAAACGCACTATTTTTTTTCATTTTCTTTTTCAGGCATAAGTGATGTTTGCTGCGAGGATCTTACTTACATAAGGTGGCGCTACTGTCCGAGGTGGACCTGGCCTCAAAGAGATTAAGGATCATCTATCGATTTTGCATCTCTCTGATAAGGTGGCGCTACTGTCCGGGGTGGACCTGGCCTCAAAGAGATTAAGGATTATCTATCGATTTTGCATTTCTCTGATTATTTCAATAATCAATAATTCTACTAATCTAAAACCAAAGAAAAAATGTTTGACACCTGTTTTTACATCGTTTTCTCAGACCAAATTGACCAATCAGAGAACGACATTCCCATTATTTCGTGAACAACCGTTAAAAATTCATAAATACCTGTCAAACATGCACTCAAATTCGTCTATGGACTAAGGGGTAATAAGCTGTGAAGTCGGCCATCTCGGTAGTTTTAAAGCTATAAACTTATGTTACATTTTTTATTTAATATTATTTTTAATTCAGCCATTGTAATATATTTCTCGTTGGCAACAGAGGCCTCGTTGCTGAAAATTGAATCAATTAAAGCGATGCAGCAATTGCTTTATGTATGTGATCTGCCATTTTAAAGTGCTTGATTAACTCAATCTTACCAGTTATCATACATGCATTGAAGGGCATTGCATTAACGTGATAAGCCAGATTGATTCAAAAATCGAGATTTTAGTCAACCATATTCTAAAAGATGTGGGAAACTGGAATTTGGCTACAGTACGTAATATATTGCAAGATAATTGCCATGTCCGATAGTCAAAGACGTGACAAGCCACTTTACCATTTCAGTCGGTATTGTTAAATCTGGATTTGGACAAAAAAAAAGATACTACATATACAAGACGGGCAGACTATTTATAATTTTCACACCAATTCTTGAATTCGGATACTTTTACCCTTAAATTCTGGAAGATTTTTCAGAAAACATACTCCAATTCTGATTTTCAACAAGTATGCCGTGACAAGAAACGAAAGCATTTTAAGAACTGTTTCATGTATGCCTAATAGATCTTTAAAAAGACACTTTAAGAACATAACAAAATCTGGACAACACAAAAAATATGAACTATGAATTGCAAAACTAAAAATTCGATTGAACCTTTTTTTAGTGATAACAATTGGATTTTTGAGAAAAGTAAACAAGTTTCTTCAAACAAATCAGTTCGATTTTATTTGAGATTCTCCATATTTTGTTCTCCCAATTATTGATTCCCCTTTTCCCCTTTTACCAAATTTCATACCGGAATTAACCACAGTCTGGCAACACTGGCTCAAAGCGAAAATTGCAACATTGACCTAATCGTCAACCAATCAATTTTGCATCTGCAGGAAGTCTTGATAAAACATGGTACTCGCAATCATCATCTTTTGCATGTAGATAAATCGGATCGCGTGCAAATTACAGATTTCCACCATTTTTGACATCAAGATATACCACAGAACATAGGCACCGTGCTAGGCACATTTGCTGACGACACCTGTCATTTTGGTAACTGCCAAAGCGGACGAAGAGTTAAATGGAAAATTGCAACGGGCTTTGGACCGGGTATACGAATGCACGAAGACGCAGTGAATTGAGCTAGGTGAGTGGGAGGCTGGTAGGAGGGCTTCTAGTGAGAATTCACCAGCACATGTAGATCATATTTTGGTCCACTGTGATGCCCACATTCATACAACTGACACTGATTGACCACCCCAGTGAAAGTGGCGTTAATTTGATCCAAACGGCAAATGGTGACTGGATCAGATTTGAAAACTAGATAAAAGTGTTTGCTTCGCAAAGATTCGAACCGGGGCACCAGTCCAATGGCAGGCAAATAAGAAATATGAAGAGCATCAAATCTTAACAGAAAGTTTGTGCGTCTGACCGACAAAGGCTCCGAAACTACACGTCGCAGAGCTCTGAAATTTTCAACAAAAATCATCAGCAATTTTTAAGTCGGTACGACGTACGGTTCCGAAGTTACGAGCACTTTTTAAACGGGAATAAAATTCTCAAAATAAGGGTGGTTGCATCAATCCGGTATGAAACCATTTCAAGTTGCGTAGTCGTGGATATCAACCATCCCCTAGTGTGTTGTAACTTCCATATATACACACACATATTTCATATTTTGCTTTGGTGCAACCAGTCATTTTTTTTCCACGTCTCAATCGAACATATACGAACGACTGCCTGAGTCACCAAACGAAAAGGAAACAATTAACATTTTCGCACTTTTCTTATTTTGTCATACCCAAACACATATACAGAGCTACACACAAATCATTCAATTTTGCTGAAATTGTGAATATTGAACTGCTGAACGGATTAGCCGATCTAGATAAAATATCAGAGCTGGACTAATTACATAATGTGTTACAAGATAGGCTAATTTTGTTCATGGTTCATGAAGTTTGACTTCAATTTGCACAACCAGTGAACAAAGTGCGCAGGTATATAGATGGGATTTCCAAGAAATTTTTTCTTATGAATCGCTTGATATCCTTCCACGTTGTGTGTAAAAGGTCCGTTTTGCTGCAGCACACATTGATAATTCAAACTTCAACATGTATGCACACAGTCAACGAATTGTACTCTTTATGAGTAGGGATGTGAATGAGAGATTGGGAGAGAGATTGAGAGAAGGCATCAATGACAAAAGAAAATTCAAATTCTTCTGAGTTATGGTTCGAGCAGTCTTATTATTGTTTTAAATTAAAAAGTGCGGTAATAATGCAGGTAAAGTACCGGTTGAAGAAACAAATCCGGGCAAAAGACATGTATGTACTGGCTTATTGGAAAATATTTCGAATTAAGTATTCACAATAAAGTACTCCAACCCGTCTGGAAGTATGTTCTGCAACTTTGAGATTGTACCAAAGAAAGTGATGAGAATAGACTGCAAACTTTTTCAAATAAAGTACTAAGATCCATCGTCAACATACCCTGGTATAGACGAAACGATGATATCCACGAAGATCTCGGAATTTCATTAATTCAAGATGAAATTAAAAATGTTGATCTTAAGCATATGCGTCCTCTTGAAGAGCACATATGTATATACATTCTGCTGTCATCTCAATTATCGACGAAAGTAACACTTTCCGCCGACTTCAAACCATACACTCTCAGTGGAGAATCTCTTGCCAAACGTGCCTTAATCAAGAAGGTTAAACTGCTGGATAAGTGTAATCCTTAGTTGCAGTAGAAATATATATTATTTGAATTGAGGTATTCTTATTGAGTGAAAAATCATTTCGTTATGTTGGAAAGGTCCCCCATATACCCTTGCAAGAAAAAAATAATAATTGGCGCTACAGTCCGGGGTGAACGAGTGCCTCAACCAACAAGCTTCTTCAACTAGCGGTATCTGGCTAGCTGTCTACAGTTGTGCACGCCAAGTTGGTTGATGTCCTTCTCCATTTTGGTGTCCCACAAGTTCGGAAGCAAAGACTGTTTCGGCCGCAGCTGATTTGGCGGTCGAACCGTAGATGCAGCGCAAGGCTCAAGGCGCTGTACAGATTGTGACTGTATTTCCAAATGCGGTCATCGCAAACAGGGCACACGATTGCACGCAGGAGTTTTTTCTCAAAAAGACCAAGGATTTCTTCATCCGGTTTTGAGATTGCCCATTCATCCGCTCTTCACAGTATAGTAAGACTCCTTCGAGTGACGGCTGTAATACTCACTATTGCCTCCTGAGCCTATTGAAACAGAGCTACTCTGCGTTTGATCTCGATATGCTTGTACTGCTTATAGCCAAGCCAAGGTAGATGAAGTCAGCTACCATCATTTTCAAATGGAAACTCACAAAGAATGCCATTATCAACAAGTCTATATTCAAAAATTAATCTAAACGCTCTTCTTTTTTGAACGGTGCTGTAATTGTGAACAGAAATAAATTAGCAAGAAGATTCCATCTTCGACCAGAATTACCTCTTGTCCGTGACCATGAAAAATGAAGGGATGTTAGGTAGGTAGGTAGGTAGATGTGACTGGCAAAGCCCTCATGGGTATTTGCCTCGCTTAGACCTTTAAGTTACGTTGTGCTATCACTATTCGGCTTTACCCGCCCATTCGTTGACCTACTACAGTATTTCTCACTTGCATTTTTTTGGGATATGTAATTATAGCTATAACCAGTTGGTGGTTTTAATGAACTTGAGGATGTCCTTATGTTGGTAGTTGCTAGATCCCATATATTTTCTTCTTTTCTGTTTCTCCTTCCTCCTCACCCATTCAGCTTCTGCTGAAGTCGTTTTAGGGTGCGCCAAATCTTTTGGCTTGGTTGCCCATTAGGCAGTGGCCAGTGGTTACTCCGTCTACTTAACTAATGTTACTCCTGTCCAATTCTAAGAGAGCTTTAGTTTTTGTTGGATCTAGTGTAGGCCATGAACTACAGGTCCAGCTCAGTTTCGGTCATCTATGATTCGTATTGATTATGGAGTCTGTTAATAGGATTGTTTTTATTTTTCCCTATGGGGGGTAAGGCGTCTCCTGATTTTGTGCCAGTGGTAGACTCGCCCGCCTTCTTGCTAATTCGTCGGCTCTTTCGTTTGCACAGGGTAAAGTGGCATCTGTCCGCTATCTCCCTCAGATATAGACGGCAGAATTTTACCATCTCAGAGTTGATCGATGGTGTTTTCAGAGCCCTTATGGACTATCTGTGTAAATAATAAAAGATCTTCCGTCTATCGGGGTCGTTGATAGCCGGAGGGCTGCCTCTTGAATAGCTGTTACTTCTGCCGGGAAAACACTGCAGTGGTTCGGGAGTCGTATGGCTACTGCTAGCTCCGGCGAACTGGCGTATACACCAGAGCATTTGCCTTCTTCTGACTTGGAGCCGTCACTTTAAAATTCCGTGATAGTGAAGTTGCGCACCTTTTCTTCATCCCATTCTGTTCTCGATTGGATTACCGTTTCGTGCTTGATTTCGAAGTCCTCAAATGGTGTTATGTAATCTGATCGCTTAGAAATCTTTCTAATGTTCCCCGTGCTTACACTCTCTCAGTCTTAATGCAGAAGGAGTGGCAATAAGCTTCCGGTAGATTTCCAAGTTAAGAAGATTGAGTAAGATTTCGAGCGCCGCCGTGGGTGTTAATCTTAGTGCACATATGATACAGATTCGAAATGAGGAGATAGGAGAATTTCTTTGTATTTCACACATAATCCATTACAATATCCATGGATCCACCTTCCCCAGGCTAGAGAAGGGTTTCAACTGTTCGCAACAGTTCACAGATACGGGATGAAAAATAGTATCAAGACTGCTGTCAAATGAAATCAAGAGTCAAGACAGGTAGATATTGAATATCTCCTTGTTCATTTATTTGTGGTTCGTGATGAACCTTGCTCCAAGCTGGCCAACAAGTGACGCCAGCTAGCTCCAGTTAAGCGCTACAGGTTCTTCTCCACTTGCTTACGTCATTATTAGCACAAACGTTAAATGGTGATTGGAGCACTGCTTTTTTTTTTCTAAAGCGCCTAAGCAACGCTGCCGATGTGGCACGATCGTACCATTATGGCACCTTTTCATAGAAATGGCACTGTGGCACATTAAGATTGAATATGTCACTCTGGTCAAAATTTGAATAATGACCATATTTACTAAACCCTTTATAAAATAAAAAACAATGCGTAAGTTTTGATGAACATTATCTTCTTGCTTTAACTTTCCTTAAATCGTCCTCGAATAAACAATTATTATTTATTTTCTGCACAATAGTCTTCTCGCGACCTTGAGCCGGTGGTTAAGATACGCCTTGACACGACATAATTGTGCCTTAAGAAAAGGTAGTAAAGGAAGTGCATTCATTGAGTAAAGCCCAGTCAATGGATTACTGCTCATTGAGTGGTCAAATTTTGTCTCGTGCATCTCATCACATGCTGTAATCTAGCAATAAGGGAAGTCCAAATCTCATAAAACTAACAACCTGTTTCATCCTGACAGAGCTGTGTCTCCTTTGTGGGAGCGTGCGTCGTATAGATCGATCACTGGGATGGCAGAAGATTAATGCTAACGCGTCATCTAGTTTGAGACGACTAGATTGCCATGGTCGACTCATATATATAAAATATATAGATTAGGTAGGTTATGCATTATCGGCTTCGCACTTTACCGAGTGAGACGGGTTGTCCAATAATTCATGAACCTAATTGGTACCTGAAATAAAACTGGAGGCATTGTTGGTTCTCCGTCTCTGGATATAAGCCTTAGATTGGTCCCTCCGAAGCCCTTCAGGTGTCTTAGCTTAGTGTTAATCACTTTTGATGTTGTGACATGCTGATTTAAATAAATGATATCACATTTTTGGTATTTTTCGGTTGGTGGCGGCCAAGACTTCGCCTTCGATTCCATCCCCGGAGGGACGGCGCAGTAGGCTCAGGTGGCACACATAAGTTGAAAGTGACCTCAACCAAAACTGGAGACAGCCAGCTAAATTTTCGAGCTGGCCGGCGAGATTTGTTGGTTGAGGCCCAGGTCCACGCCGGATTGTAGCGCCACCTTAAGTAAGTAAGTAAGGCACCCTAGGCCATTTGTGTAATACCTTAGTTTAATACCACGTTTCCACCGAACCGAAACCGCGAGGTTCAGATGAACTTTTACTGAAACCTCAATAGGCCGTTTCCACCGAGGTTGAAGGGGTTTCGCTCTCAATATTCGACTCATTCGCTCTTAATGTATAATTGCCCGCCCTAACAAATGTCGCTCGCTCTCAATTTTCAATTCGCCGCCAGAACAGCTGTTTGTTGACAGGAAATTATAGTGTGAGAACACCAGCAGATAGAAACAGATCCAACCTCTCATGGACGGATGAATTCAACGAGGTTGCAACGAGGTTTACCAGAAACCGCGAGGTTTGCAGACCCCGTATATGTATGGCGGAACCTGGTAGGTTCGGAGAAAATTAATGAAACCTCGCGGTTTCGGTTTTATATAAATTTCCCTCAACTTTCCATACAAAAACCTCTCTCTAAGTCAAACTCTCTAGTCAGTCATTACTCGCTTTAAATCGAACAAATTTTGGTATCCCGTGACATTTCGACTTGTCCACTGTATATTGGTGAGCGTTTGAAAGAGATTTGGTTCTACAGAACGTGCTACAGTAGATACTGTTAGTTAGCAGACCAAAATGAAATCCCTACATCTGCTCCTGAACACTAGGTTTAAGTCCATTCCAGTTCCATAAATTAAATATACAGTAATTTGGTTATCCGAGAGAGCTGCAAGTACGATAAAGATAATTTCATTCTCTAGGGCGAAGTCGGTCATCAAAATTACTTGGAAATTGTTATTTCAAGTTGCCGATATTATCAAAGGGTTGATTCAGTTCAGTCACATTCCAGGCGATTATCGGGAATGGGGGTTTTTTATTTTACACACTTGTGTGACACTGATTAGTAATTTATATTTATCTTGGTGATTTTTCTCCACTTATGGACCACCTTGAGTTCGGGAAATCCCCCCGCTTATCGACGAAGTAAGGTGCAAAAAGAAAATGTCAAGTTGAGCATGCTTGAACAGATGTTCACAGTTTCTTTTTAATTGAGTACCAAGTAATTTGTTGACATTTGGTGTGATTTCCCATAATAAGTGACTGTGGCTTAAGACTGCTCGATGACTTATTCTGATAAACTTAAGTGATTAATTGACATTAAGAGGGAGGGGATGTAAAGCACGAATCGACGTATACACACAATCCGATCGTGATGCGTCATAAATGAGGATTTGCACGCACAGTGTGGTATATTCATGAGTTGTGGGGGAAAAAACGTAACAATTTAATTCAAGAAGTAGTCGAAAATATCTTTGACAACAGTGAGTACAGACCCTTAGCGAATTTCAACTGTTCCATTGGATGCAGAGGAAGAATGGCACGGGATGTTTGTGGAGTGAAGCGGCTTGAGAAAGGAACTGCTTGGTTGAAAACACCCCGAGTTCAAGAAGCCATCAGAGTGAAGAAGAAGACCTACAGAGACTGGATTCTCTTGAAGGACTCTGTTTCTCGTGATCGGTAGACCGAGACACGAAGAACTTGCTTGTGCACGCCGAGCTTGGAAGCAGTTGTCGGCGAGAAGTTCGAAAGCGACCATAGGTCTGCGAAAAAGGTGTTCTGGCAAACAATTAGCCGAGTCAGAGGAAGGAAATTCAACATCATCGAAGGAGTCAAATCCAAAGAGGGTGTGTTGCCTTCCAATGAGGTGGACATCTTGCACAGATGGAGCGACCGCTCTTTCGGAGCTGCTCGATCTGGAACAGGACACGGCGGATGGCACACCCGTAGTCTTGAGTGGGGCGAAGAATAATCCAACGGTGGAGGAAGTCATTTTAGCAATAGATTCGCTAAAAGTTGGCAAATCCGCCGGTGTGGATGAGTCCGGCCAGAAATGCTTAAAGCACTGGGTCTTGTGGCTCTCTAGCGTCATTTCAGTGACCTGGGAACGCGGTAAGACACCTGGCGATTGGCAAACTGGGGTGATTGTCCATCTTTTTCCGAAGGGGTCAAAAGAGACTGCTCCAACTGCAGGGGCATATCCCCCATAAGTCTTCCCGGAAAAGTCTAAGGTCTTGGAAGCGCGTTCTAGAGCTATGATCGAGCCATGGCTGGGGGATGAACAGTGCGGCTCTCGTCCCGGTAGAAGTACAACCGGTCAGCTTTTCACTCTAAGAATGGTTCTTGAGAAGGATTGGGACTATGCCAAACCCATCTGCAGTTGTTTTGTAGATTTGCAAAAAGAAATCGAGTTCCTCGGAGTACACTCGTGACTTTTCTGCAAGAATATGAGATTGAGAATCCTCTTTTGAGAGCCATCCAATCTCTATACATAAACTGTAGCAGCTGTGCTTGGGTTAACGGTGCTAAATCAAGATCTTTCACTGTGGGCGACTTCGCCAAGGGTGCGTCTGGTCACCTATCCTTTTCATTTTATGCCTACATAGAGTGGATGTTGTACCCCAGCCGACCCCATGTTCTTTTTGCAGATGACTTAGTGATCCTCATCAAAAGATCAAAAGCGGCTGGATGGCGCAGTTGGTTAAGTGCTTGCCTCTGGTTAGCGAGTTGGAATCCCAGTGAAAGCAAAGTTGATACGCTTTTATCTGGTTTTTACAAATCTGGTCCAGTCACCAGCCGTTGGGATCAAAATAATGGCACTACCACTGGAATGGTCAATCAGTGGTAGTAGTCTGACTGTGGGTATCACAATGGACCAATATGGTTTAAGTCTGCTGGTGAATTCACTAGCGCTGGAGTTCGTAGGCGGGGCACCTACCTAGAGATCCTCACATCCCACATGGCACTCCATTGCACACTCGATCGGCTTGTGGCTGTATTTGCTGAGCTGGTTAACGTGGTTATGTTAGTTTCCAGAACGCCTGTTCAATGGGCTCTACATGTTAGTGTCGTCCCATTGAAGCTGGTGGAGAAGTTTTGGAGTTGGGAGGAGTAATGCTGAGCTTTCCTGTAGAATTGGCCAACCTGGAACCTCATTTTTGAAACACCTTCGAAGATTAATCAGTAATCAGGAAGACCGAGCATGTTGCCAAAATCAAGTTAATATAATAATATAATATGGGTGGCGCGACAGTCCGAGGCGGACCTGGGCCTAGCTTCTGAGCAACCACTCGTGTTGTGCGTCCCATTGTTCTTTGACGAGTGGAAGGGACCTACAGTTTAATGCCGACTCCGAACGGCGAGGTTGAGGAGCTTATTCTAGACAGGAATACTCTTTGAGCATTGTCAGTGACTCGAAAGAGGGGGAAGCCGTGAATTATGAAAGCTGGTAGATTGGGGAACCTGGCACTCTCTGCGTATTAGTCGACGCACTTACCCACTACGCGACGGCGACCCCAAAAGGATTAGTAAGACGGTAGTACGCGAGGAGGTCAATGTTGAGCAGCTGCTTCTTTGAACGGAAAATACTATGCTTCCATGGCTTGGTCACGTGATACAAATGTCGCCGTAATTGGAATGCGGTTCCATCCGGACCGGTTGGCAGATTCAGGACCAGGTGGCTAAACCAGGTACAAAATCTGGCCTGACTCCACTTGGGCAAATCTCCTGATGAGTTATAGTCGATGACACAGGATGTAGTTGCCCGAGATCTCTCGTGAGTGCTATACCTTCACGACTACTTGAGCTAATCATGTGTGTCAGCAGATGATGGTAATGGTGGGCGCAACAGCCCGGGGTAGACTTGCGTCTCAACTAACAAGCCTCTTCAATTATTACGGTCTCTGGATAGCTGCCTTGTGTGCCGCACGACAAGTTAATTGCGGTCCAGCTCCACCTGGGTGCACCACCTTAGACGCGGGCCTCCTCTGTCCTCGATATTGTCCCACAGGTTCGGAGTCGAAGAAGATTTATTTCCATTCAGGGGTGGTGATTTGTGATTACTAACATCTTTGTTGTCAGACGACTGCAAGGACACGTAGGAGTTTCAAATGAGGGTATTTTCAAACTCCAACGGAAATCAAATACGTCGCATATCATCACAAATTGTAGCAAATACACGCACACCCAATGGAAAGGGTTGCGAATTTGATCGGTCGCATTACACAAAGGTTCAATTGAATTGAAGTTAAGGTTTCACTGTGAAGTCGGACAAATTAAGGCATCGTTTATGAACAAGAGAAATAGTAATGGTCCCAAATCGCTGCCTTGTGGCACGCCCAAGGATAAACCCATAATACTGATATTGCTGATAGACATGCTCACAACGAAAAATGACACTTTAACGGAGAAAGTATTGAAGTTGTATATGAAAACAGGTATCTTGGAATCCTTTTAAGAAGTAGCCTAAATATGATGAAGCATCTTAAGGAGAAACTCACGAATGTGGAAAAACTGTTTCAGCAACTCACATATCACAGTAGTAAATTCAAATAATTTGAAGCTGCATCGGAGGCACTAACGCTCCGCGAGGCACAAGTATGGGGTTATAAGCCATATGAGGAAGTTGCTAATCTACAACCTTTTAGAAAACCTTCCACTCTCTCTCCAAAACTATACAGTTAATCACAAAAGTAAGTACACATCATAAAGATTGCCGAACGGGACAAAGAAAAAAAACCTTAAATGCAGTTTTCTTAAGCACTAATTTTTGGACTCAAAACGACCAAAAAAATATGAGGATATCCCAAAAACTATAGCCACAGGGGGTCATAAACCAAAAAACGTACCGAAATTTACGTCACCAAAAAATGGCCCTTCTAAGCTTTTCTTGCAAACGCTTTTGGCGCAAATTACTCTTTAGATAGCTCAAATAATCAAACACATACATTTTTTGATTAGTGGATACTAAATTGGCAACGCTAGATGCTTCCATAAATCCCTGTGTTATGGCAGATTCTTCACGTGATTAACATGTGTGTTTACTTACTTTTGGGATGTGTATTTTGCTTCATTTTTGGTTTATGACTCGCTGTGCCTGTAGTTTTTGAGATATCCCAATATTTTTTTATTTGTTCTAAATACACATAATTAAGTGCTTTAGAAAACTGCGGTCACGATTTCTTTTGGGGTCCTGCTTGGATTTAAACACCTGCTAAAAACAACACAGACAACTTTATGCTGTGTACTAACTTTTGTGATTGACTGTATGCTCATGCTTGAAACGGGCCTATCTCCGCTGTTCATTAAAACCCGAAAGTTGCAGGCAACAAAAAAAATATCATGGTTAGAAGAATGGGTAGAATTTGCTCGTGGGTGGAGTTCTGAATGCGGAGAACACAATATAACAGGTCATAAAGAGAGTTGATGAACAGACCAGAATGGAGTTTGTAGGAGAAGCGGCAATATCTTGAGGATAAAAACTAATTCAAAGACGTCAAAGACATATTCTCTCTGATCCCATTCTCGAAATATCGACAGTGTTGAACTCCTAAAACTCAATTATATCCCCCATAGAGAACAGCTTCCATTATTTTGCTTGGAATATTTGGAAGAAAGAGAAGATACGATTAGAGGCAAGTGCTCAGTCCTAGGGGAAACAAAGAGATGTCCCCTAATCGGAACAAGAAAAGATATCCCTTCTCAACGAAGTTTCTCAACTATATAAAGGGTTTTCCAATAGGGACTTGACAACTTTGAATTTAATTTGTCAACGTACTCTTTCACTAATCATCAAACTGTCACTGTCAATTTATTCAGTAAACTCAAAATGTTCTTCATGGTAAAGTACACGGACGAGCACCGTCTGCAAGTTGTAAAAATTTTCTACCAAAATTCGGAGTCGGTGACCGCAACTTTAAGAGCGTTAACTCCAACTTTAGATGATGCTCATTTTTGGCTCAATGGGGGTATTGGTCGCGTGACTTGCCTGTGCTTCATGAATCACCACTTCATCCACAAAAATGAATGTTTGATGCGGTTTGCATGCCGGTGGCGTTATTGGGCCATATTTTTCCGTCGACGATAACGATCGTCACGTTACTGTGAATGGTCAGCGTTATCGCGCTATGGTTACCGATTATTTTTGGCCCGAAATGAACGGTATTGACTCGGACGAAAGGATGGTGCCACACATCACACGTTACAATCGATTTATTGAAGAGTAAGTATGGTAGGCAGTACCGAGATCAAACGAAGAGTAACTCTTGCCAACCGTTGTTTCTATGGGCTCAAGAGCTGACTGTGCTGACTTTATACAAGACCTTGATCATCTCAGTACCTGCTGTACTGCGCGGAGGCATGGACAATCTCAAAACCGGAGGAGGAAGTCCTTGGTCTCTTCGAGAGAAAAGCTCTGCGTGCGATCCTTGGTCTTGGTAGCGTTGTCGGTTTTTGGAGGAGAAGATTCAACCACGAATTGTACGGGCTGTACAGCGACATGAGTCTAGTCAGGCGTCTTCGAATCCAACGCCGAATCCAGTTGGCTAGGCCATACGAAGTGTATGGGCAACTCAGCTCCGTCCCGAAGAGTCTTCGACTCCGAACCCGTGGGACAACGTAACAAAGGACGCCCGCCTTTTAGGTGGCGCACCCAGGTGGAGAAGGACCTCAACCAACTTGAGGCCCAGGTCGACCTCGGACTGTAGCGCCAAATAAAGAAAGAAGAAGTATGGCGAGCGTGTTATATCAAGAAATGGGCCAGTCGATTGGCCGCCTCGTTTGTGCGATTTAACGCCGCTTGTTTATTTTCTGTGGGGCTACGTTAAGTCGTTGGTTTATGCCAACAAGCCGACGACGTTGGAAGAACTCAGAGCGAAATAGCAGCCATTTTGGCAGAAATGTGTGGCCGAGTCGTTGAAAATTGGGTCCAACCAATCGACCGCTGCAAACGTGTCCGCGGTAGCTATGTGAACGAAGTTGAGTTTCATTCATAAATGGTTTGATTGCACTTCAAGTCGATAATGCAGTTTTTGAAATATCTCAAATGGTTTGCGTTTTACTTAAAAAAACAGTTATCAAGTATTAGAGGCGAAATACTGCTACCACGTGTAAACCAACTACCGTACCCTCTTGCGATCCAAAGACGATTGCCCATGCAAGTCCCCTCTGATTCATCCGATCGTTTGACACACTCTCTCTCACTCAAGAGGGTAGTTTATGTTGATGGTTGAATCGATTGAGGAAAGGGATAGTTTTTATTCCTCGTACAAAATCGCTCAACACAAGTCCTTATTGGAAAACCCTTTAGATACTCCAAATTGCAATTAAAATATAGCAGCTGGAGTACATTAGCAGGGAACTTTTAATAATGTTGGTAAATGTATCTAAGTAAACTTAAATCAATCCAATGCGGACGGCATTTTTACCAATTTTATATTTATTGCTAATTTTATTACTATTGCGTGAATAAAAATCCATCTAAATTTTACTCGGATATTATGCAATCTGCCCTATCCAATTTAGTGAAATGGACTAGCGAATGCGGCCTAGGTGTCTATCTACTCCACTCTTTACTAGGAAGTGTAAAATCCCTAACGTTGACCCTCCCACACTATGTGGGACCCCTTAGTGCTAAGCGACAGAGCGAATTTCTTAGGTCTTATATTAGACACGAAGTTAAGCTGGAAGCTAAATATCCAGGAACGTGTCAAGAAGACCTCCACGGCTCTCTGGGCCATTGGGTGCAAATGGGGACTGCAACCACGAACGGTTCACTGGCTTTTTACAACAGTAGTCACACCCATACTGCTGTATGGCGTCCCAATTTGGTCGACCGCAATCGATAAGAAAATCAACATCATGATACTCGCTAGAATGCAGAGGATGGCTTGCGTGTACATTAGCGGAGCGCTAAGGACTACCTCCTTCGAAGCACTAAACATACTCCTCAACCTGCCACCGATAAAACAAATTGGCAGACAGACAGCGGCTAGCACGGCGATTAAGATCGCTGAGCAGCTGGAAAGAACGACGTACGAACCTACGCAGGTATGCCTCCATACCCATTTATACAGATATCACTGTATCTAAGCTCCTCTTCGAGAAGAACTTCTCAAACAGCATCCCTCCCAGATCTTACTGGGAGTCTGAACACTAGACGCTGGATGGTCCACCGCGAATCTTCACAGATGAATCTATGATGGATGCAGGTGTGGGTGCTGGTGCCTCTTCCAAGGATCCAAACACCCAGCTATCTTTCCGACTACCTAATCACTGTAGAATCTTTCAGGCTGAAAATATAGCGATAAAGGAAGCCCTGTCCTGGCTAAAAAAAACAATGCAATATCGCGTACTGATATCGTCATCTGTTCCGATAGCCAGGCAGCGATCAAATCTCTGAATTCAGTCGATTTTAATTCCAAGACTTCCCGTAATTGCCGATGTTAAATAAGGAGATGGCCAAGTATTTTAACATCCAACTTATGTGGGTGCCGGGACACTGTGACACTCCAGAGAATTGCGAAGCGGACGAACTCGCTAAAAAGGGCACAAGCTCCGTGCTCTTTCCGGGTGGAGACCCATCCTCCACACCTATCGCTACTATAAAACATCTTCTAAGGCTTGCTCAAACAAACCGCAGATGGATATCTGGCACAGGATGCCTCATAACCAAACAACTATGGCCTATGATCGATCCCAAACGATCGCTTAGCTTGATCAGATTAAGCAGGCCAAATCCCAGATCTCTTATTGGCGTTTTAACAGGGCATTGTGCCATCAGAACTCACGCCTCTAGACTAGGCCTTCCATATAATGATTTCTGTAGAAGCTGCATGGGCGAGGATGAGGAAGAAACCATCGAACACTTGCTTTGTAGCTGCAGTGCTCTCTCATCCAGTAGATTCAGACTTCTGGGGGCCCACTTCTTTGATAACCTGGCTGAATTGAGCAGCATCAGAACCAAGCTCCTCTTCGCTGTATTAAAAGCAAAAATTGGTTTGCGGTAGCCTAGGTAGCCTAGGATAGGCGTGCTAACACAATGGGCCTTCGCTTGGCCTAAGTGTGTCTGCTGTCCGTATGAGCGGCAGCCAGCCACCTCAAGCTAACCATTCCTCGTCTTGATGCAATGTAGTCGAAAATAGCAATCGCTTGACATTCAGAATTCCTGTCATGGGTATGGAATCCACAGCACACATGTACTCGACCAGTTTTTGTATGTTTATCAAATAAGCCTGAAGTCAGATTGGAGAACAAAGCCATCGATCGGCAAGAAAAAAAAAAGAATCTCCTCACTTTTTTTTCTTTGTTCGAATTGTCGCCGCATTAAAATAACCAAAATACAAACGCCACGAGGCAGTGCGCAACAAATGATTAATCTGGCATTAGATTTAACTTGGAATCGGTACTTTAATTTCGCAAAACTCGTTCCTTAAGTATCTCATTCGGCTGATTGAAGTCTGTCACAGCTTATTGAACATCACAGCACAAACTCAATTAGCAAGATAATTTCAAAAATGTTCTCAACCACCACAGTGATTGATTGGGGTCCTTAACGTGGCTTTTAATGGGTTGGGTACCTATGCAAGACAACGAGTAACATTAACGAAGCCTCATCGCATTTAATGGCGATAATTCCAGTCTCACTCGATAATGAATGCACCCACAGCCAGACAGAGCCCGACGGAGTTGTCTGCTGGATCAGTCCCAGTGATTTATTTCATCACCCCTCTAGGGGGGTCTCCTGTGTTCAATTTCCGGTCGAAAATCACACATAGTTCCAAAGCGCGACACACAAACAAACCGAAAAAAGGTTAAGTTCAAACGCGTCGTCTCAAGTACCCTTGAATAATGTATGTGCTTACGCAGGTCTTTGTCTGGTCTGGTAAATTCAAATTTAGAAGAGAAAGAAAAAAAAAAAAACAAATGTTTCGCAATACCCTCGTGAAACACAAAAGAAATCCAAACATAAGCAGCGTTGAGATTGAAGATAACTAAAATTAAACCCTGATTAGCACGAAGCACTTAGGGAAACGTACGAAAAGCTTGCGAAAGAAATACGAACAAAAAAGAGAATTTCACAACTGATTAATTTTGCACAGTCACCGATCGAGCTTAATTGTGCCTCGTCGGATGCAGATTCCTTTCAAGCGCTGAGCGCTGTCATTAGACACTTACCATTGAGTCCATCACACTTGCACTGGCCAGTCGATTCCTCGTCCTTTGCACTCTTACGTATCACTTCGTTGCCATTGAACGCGAATCCGTTTCCGTTTTCCGCGGCTACCCCGTTTCGGTATGAGGACATTTTTTGAATTTCCGAACTCTTCTGCTGGCCACCACTCATGCTACACTTGCAACAGAATCGTTTCACTCGAAGGTCTGCAGGAAATTCTTGCAAATAGATAGATATTCAGCGAACAGGTCTTGCGCCTCGAACAGAAACTGAATTCAATTAGTTAACACAAAAAAATGCCCACATATATTCATTTATCACTGGCAGACAATCAAGACCGAAGTCAATTGGATTATTACTTGAAGCTTTGGCTTAACAACGTTTATTATAGCACAACGAGCACTACGATTGGTACTAAACGAGACTTTCTTCAAACATCTACACACTACATAGCGCTCGGAAATTGACTGTTGCCCCTTTTATAAAAACTGAAAGTTTTGTCTTGCACAGATTGCGAGGACTTCAGGAAATTGTTGTATTCTGCGGTGGCCACCAATACACGAACAAGACCATTTTCCTAAGGCGAAACAATGCTCGTATGAAATAAGACAAACATAAAAGCCAACCTCCCCCCTCAATACAGAGACAGAGCACGCAGTTGTGGGGCAGCCATGTGGGACTGTGTTAGGCGAGAGAGCGCGAGAGCCAAGAAAATAAAAGCTCATTAAATGCTCTCAATGTCTAGACTGACTACTGACACTCTGATGCTGTTCTCACGATTGACTCACTGTACCCGTCAATGCACAGTCATTTTGCGATGATTTCAATCAATTTTTACTCTCCTCTCATTGCATTTCGCACCACCACGTGACGCTTGTGAGAAAAAAAAAAGTTTTTGTTCAGCTTTTTGTGTGTGTTTAGTTCAAGTTCACACAAGCCGTGGTGAGTCAGCGTGAAGAGTTGTTTGAGCTTTCTGTATGCACTTCTGTGTTTGGGATTGTGTTCGGCGGGAACTTTGCAGAGCTACGTGACACTTGTGTGTTTAATTTTTCCCCTCTGTGCGTCTAGATGAATCCCTTGGAAGGTTATCTAATGCCATCGCCTAGATGGGTGATACGCAACAAGTTGAGGTCGTTCCCCATCTCAGATACCTTCTGCGTCATCAAACAAAGAAATGCTTGGAGAAGCTGTGTGATCATCGATTTTCAAAGGGCATTCAACAGAGTATTCATCTGGGGCCGGATTCCACAAGTGTGAGTTGCTCACTTTTGAAAGCAGACTGCATCCAATGGGAACACTTATCGCGCTTGTCGATTTGAAACAAGATTATGCAGTGTGCACGGCCCTTGGGGAGTTTTTTTGGATTTAGTTTAAGGATGTGGCAATCTTCTAAATATCCTAGTAGACTATGCTATTAGGATTGGAATACGTCTACCTACTAAGCCCCACTCTGGACTCTTCTACCATGTGTGAACTCCTTGAATAAATTGAATCGATGCATTTTGGCGGAAATGGGCCTGTGCATCCAGGCCAAAGTCGTGGATTGCTCTCAACTTGGCGAGATGACAGTAATGATCCCTCTAAATGCACAGGTCGAGTTGGTATACAGCCTCTTCATGATGCTCTCTGGATAGCCTCAACGACAACCACCTAGATGTGAACTAATGTAGATAGAACCAGGATCCCTTGTCGATGGGTTTAAATGAGGACCCGGACGTTTCGCGAGACTTACATTCCAGGGAAAAGAGTGATAAGTCGAACACTCCTTAACTCCAAACTCTCTCTCTAACTCGAACTTTTTCGCCATATTTTGCACACATTTCCCTCAATTTTTCATACAAAAACCTCTCTTTAAGTCAAACTCAATCTAACTCGAACAAATTTTGGTTAGATTAGGTTAGGTTTTTTGGTGGGTCGCCCGCCGTGGCGTAGTGGGTTAGTGCGTCGACTCCTACGCAGAGGGTGCCAGGTTCGATACCCGAATTTACCACCTTTCATATTTCACGGCTCCACCTTTCGAGTCACTGACAATGCTCAAAGAGTACTCCTGTCTAGAAAAAGCTTTTCAAACTTCGCCGTTCGGAGTCGGCATTAAACTGTAGGTCCCTTCCACGCGTGAGAGAACAATAGCACGCACAACACGAGTGGTTGCTGAGAAGCTAGGGCCAGGTTCGCCTCGGACTGTAGCGCCACCCATATTATATTATTAGGTTAGGTTGTGGTGACTGACTGCCTCTCATACGGACAGCAGACACACTTAGGCCAAGCGAAGGCCCATTGTGTTACCACGCGGATCAAGGGTACCTATTCCGCAAACCAATTAGTGCGAAGAAGAGGGCTGATTCTGATGCTGCTCAATTCAGCCAGGTTATCAAAGAAGTGGGCCCCCAGAAGTCTGAATCTACTGGATGAGAGAGCACTGCAGCTACAAAGCAAGTGTTCGATGGTTTCTTCCTCATCCTCGTCCATGCAGCTTCTACAGAAATCATTATAGGGAAGGCCTAGTCTAGAGGCGTGAGTTCTGATGGCACAATGCCCTGTTAAAACGCCAATAAGAGATCTGAGAGTTGGCCTGCTTAATCTGATCAAGCTTAGCGATCGTTTGGGATCGATCATAGGCCATAGTTGTTTGGTTATGAGGCATCCTGTGCCAGATATCCATCTGCGGTTTGTTTGAGCAAGCCTTAGAAGATGTTTTATAGTAGCGATAGGTGTGGAGGATGGGTCTCCACCCGGAAAGAGCACGGAGCTTGTGCCCTTTTTAGCGAGTTCGTCCGCTTCGCAATTCTCTGGAGTGTCACAGTGTCCCGGCACCCACATAAGTTGGATGTTAAAATACTTGGCCATCTCCTTATTTAACATCGGCAATTACGGGAAGTCTTGGAATTAAAATCGACTGAATTCAGAGATTTGATCGCTGCCTGGCTATTGGAACAGATGACGATATCTGTGCGCGATATTACACTGATTTTTTTAGCCAGGACAGGGCTTCCTTTATCGCTATATTTTCAGCCTGAAAGATTCTACAGTGATTAGGTAGTCCGAAAGATAGCTGGGTGTTTGGATCCTTGGAAGAGGCACCAGCACCCACACCTGCATCCATCATAGATTCATCTGTGAAGATTCGCGGTGGACCATCCAGCGTCTAGTGTTCAGACTCCAAGTAAGATCTGGGCGGTATGCTGTTTGAGAAGTTCTTCTCGAAGAGGAGGTTAGGCACAGTGATGTCTGTATCTATGGGTATGGAGGCATACCTGCGTAGGTTCGTACGTCGTTCTTTCCAGCTGCTCAGCGATCTTAATCTGATCGCCGTGCTAGCCGCTGTCTGTCTGCCAATTTGTTTTATCGGTGGCAGGTTGAGGAGTATGTTTAGTGCTTCGGAAGAGGAAGTCCTTAGCGCTCCGCTAATGTACACGCAAGCCATCCTCTGCATTCTAGCGAGTATCATGATGTTGATTTTCTTATCGAGTGCGGTCGACCAAATTGGGACGCCATACAGCAGTATGGGTGTGACTACTGTTGTAAAAAGCCAGTGAACCGTTCGTGGTTGCAGTCCCCATTTGCACCGAATGGCCCAGAGAGCCGTGGAGATCTTCTTGACACGTTCCTGGATATTTAGCTTCCAGTTTAACTTCGTGTCTAATATAAGACCTGAGAATGTAGCGCTCTCACTTAACACTAAGGGGGTTTCGCATAGTGTGGGATTTTTGCGGATTGACGACTAGTCCGCTTTCGCTATTTCACTAGTTTTGTCCAGATTGCATAATCTTGGATATATAATTCCCAGATACTGCGATGGCAATATCACCTGTATAGGCATGACATTATACCCAGTCCCCTCAAGTTTCACAAGTAGTTTGTTGACCACTATGTTCCACAGTAGAGGGGAGAGTACACCCCCCTGCGGAGTGTGTATGAAATATGAAAAGGCATTCATTGTTTTCTACGCATATCCGTTGACAAGTGACAACTAACTTGCTTTCCTACAGCCACCTGCAGGTCAGCCATCACCCTGTTATTAAAACCATCACAACATGTAAACATATAGGAACATAAAAGAATATAGAATAAGACGCTACCACGTAAACAAATAAGGTGGGATGAAATTTGGAAAGGTTACTAAAATAAATTCAACATATACAATCATCAATACAAATATTGTGTTGCTTAGGATGTTGCAGAGTATGGCAGTGTTGCGACACGTAACTCACGGGTTTACCTAACCCATCGTGTAAGTCGCGAATAGTTCAGAAACAACCACGTATCCCAGATACAACCGACTCCACTACTTAAGACCATAGACATCGAGACAAGAGCAACGAGACAAGGGCAACGATTTTCAGTTCTGCAAGTGGAATGTGAGGTCACTTAACAGACCACGTGCAGTTGATGGACTGATGAAGGCGTGATATTGAATGTCTTTTGTTGATGACACTACACACACACGTACAGTGCGTCACAAGCTTTAACTTCGAGGTATTCAAGGACTTCGTCTACCTCGGCTCCGCAGTAAATAGTAAGAGCAACATCAGTACCGAGATCAAACGCAGAGTAACTCTTGCCAACCGCTGTTTCTATGGGCTCAGGAGGCAATTGAGTAGTAGAGCCATTTTTCGAAGGACCAAGCTGACTTTATATCAGATCTTGATCATTCCAGTCTTGTCCTATGGCGTGGATGCATGCACAATCTATAAAGCGGATGAGTCTTTGGTCTTTGGTTTCTTCGAGAGAAAAGTTCTGCGAGTGATCTTTCGGCCTGTTTGGGATGACGGCCTTTTTCGGAGATAATGGACAACACTACTCCAGCCCGAAGAGTCATCGACTCGGCATCAGTGAGACAACGCAGAAGAGAACGCCCACGAAACCGATGACGCACACGAGTAGAGACTGATCTTAACCAAGTTGGCATGAGTAATTGGAAGCACTTGGCGCCAGATTCTCAAAACAAAAACAAATACAAATAATAAAAACCTTTCAGACTTCGATTAGTGCCACTTAATCTTGCACCGCAATCTAGGAATTAACACGAAGCCATTTAATGGGCTCAAGAATAAAGTAAATTGAAACTAAGTCATTGCCGGAAATGACAACAACCACACCACCTTCCAACTCACAGAGAGCTGAACGAATGCCATCACATGCTAAGAGACTTGTTTAGACCAGCTCCCCGCTCCCATGAAACAAAATATGATCAAAGCCTTCACGGAGATCCACAAGTTCGTTCTAAATGCAATACTTTGCAACAAGGTAGTCTTCACCGCAATGCTGAAGACTGAATTGATACTGCAGCGAGCAATCAATCAACTAAAGGCCGTGTATGTGGTGTGGCATTAAATCGCTTGGGTAGTTTCAGTCTCAGTTCATTGAGTTCGTGGTCTTGAGACCGTTTCTTGTTTTATATTTTTAATTTGCCCTCAGACGAGGAAAAAATACACCGATAAAAGAGGGATATTGAGTGCTTGAGGGTCGTTGAGGGTCGTTAGACTTAGACTGAGGCCACTTTTACACGGTCAAACTCCGTCAGATTTTGTCGCAACGGCTTCAGTATCGCATGGGTGCAGTAATCGTCGTCTCCCACTTTTCTTGTCTTTTTTGTATTTTCGTTCCCAGCGTTGACTATCGGAAGCATGTAAGAAACATGGTCACATCATATATGGCAGTATTTGATGCGATCAAAAAATGCGACCCTATAGACTATAGAGGTATATCCCTGTCCAACGTCGCCTACAAGATCCTGTCCAGAGTACTGTGTGAACGGCATTTACCAGAGCGGCTTCCGGCCCGGCAAATCGACAATAGACCAAATCTTCACACTAAGGCAAATCCTGCAAAGACCAGTGAATTTCCAATCGATACGCAACACCTTTTTATCGATTTTAAAGCCGCATGCGACATCATTCATCACAAGGTGTTATTCGGTGCTATGGCCGAATTCGGGATCCGGTTGTGTCGCATCATGCAGTTCGGTTCGAGGACTTCCGAGCCGTTTGAAACCTGCACCGGATTTCGGCAAGGAGATGCGCTTTCGTGTGATTTCTTCTATTTGGTACTGGAAAAGATAGTGCGGCGGACAGCTATAAACACGGAAGGCACTATCTTCTACAAGTCAGTCCAACTGTTGGGATATGCAGACGACATCGACATCGTCGCGCGTTCCCAACGTGCCGTAGTGGAAGCATTTACGGCAATTGAAGAAGAGACGAAGCGAGCTTGTCTTAAGGTATATGAGGATAAAACAAAGTATATGCTGTCGACTAAAAAACGGACCTAGGACCAAATATCACAATCGACGGCTACAATTTCGAGGTAGTAAAGGAGTTTGTCTACCTCGGGGTGGACATGAACTCCACAAACGACATTCACTGTGGAGATCCGAAGTAGAACCGCTTTTGGCAACCGGTGTTACTTCGGTTTGTCAAAACAACTAGCGTCAAAACTCCGGACTCGAAGGACTAAGATCATGCCCTACAAATCTCTTATTTTGCCAGTCCTGGTGCCTTCGAAAGAAGGATGTATGGTCCCATCTGCGAGGAAGACGAATGGTGGAGAAGACACAGCCGCCAACTCTACGAGCTGTAGGATGTAGGATGTGGATGTAGTAGGGAAGGCAAAAATCCTTCGACTGCACTGGCTCGGCCACATCGAGCACATGGACAACTATGTTCCAGCTAAGAGTTGGAGTTGGTTCGAGAACGAAAGAGAAAGACCGAATCACCGGTATAAAGACCAAGTAATCGCGGATGAAAGACATCTTGGTCTTGATGACTGGAAGCAGCGTGCCCAGGACCGTCAACAATGGAAAGCAGCTATCACTCAGGCTGGGACCCTGCATGGGTCGCCAGCCTGATAAGAAAGAAGTAAGTATTTGATGCGATGCTTCATAATCTCATTCCTCACGTTTCATACGAGGTTTCGAGGTTTCGACAGAAGTCATCTCTCAGCGCTCAACATTTTCTAAGGCTGGCACAAAGGGGGAATCTCCTTCTCCTTATCACCATCTCCCTCATTGCTTGAACTTTATTTTCTCTGCTGAAATGGACATAATGAACGCCTGATTGCCGAAAGTTAATGCTCCCAACCTGGTAGGATGCCAGGAAGGACCTCTGTTAATCCTCAGGTTATAATTATGTACACACAGCCTCTAAGTGGCGCCCTCTGTGCCGTTGTCAAAATCTGTTTTCTTATGCGGCATATCTCATTGACAGGACGGCTAGTATTCATTCAGTCAAACCTGGCGGTTGGATTAACAAGTCACCAACGTAAACAAAACAAACAATTCAACTCCACAATGATGTCCAGGGAGAATTGCCCTAACTAATGCTACTTCGGTTTGTGGAATCATCACTTTAATGTCCTTAATGATCCACTAAAAGGTTCGCGGTGCTCAAGCGTAACGAGGTGACTTTTAGGATTTGGACCAGCTACCTCGTCCTGAGTCTGTCAAGAATCGCATTCATGGCCCGCGTCGAAAGTCGTGATGGTGGGGACATTAGTGCCACTTGACCAAACCATTCAATAATATGCCTTACCGTTCTAGAAGCAGCTGCTGACTACATATCTTCCAAGCTGTTTCAAAACCGACCCAGCTTGTCCAATCCGACAGGAAAGCTCGTGAGAACTCGTGACGAGGACCCCGAGATACTTAAACTTCTCCACCTGCTTCAATGGGACTCCACTTAAATGCAGAGTGTATTGGACAGGCGTTCTCGAAATTATCCGAACCTCGATGTGACCACGTTAATCTTCATCCCAGTATCAGCACATACGGCCACTATACCGTGTGCGCACTGGCGTTCCGTCTGGGAGGATGTGAGGTCAACTAAGTCTGCAAAAAGAAAATGACTTGCGCTCGACTCTCCCAATGTGAAGCATTTCTCGCCTCGGCTGGGCTACTCTTTATAGGTATACAATGAAAAGGACAGGTGACAAGACGCACCCTTGTCGAAGTCCAACGGCCACTGTGAAGGGTGTTGATTTAGCACCGTCAACTCTAGAAGTTTGTGCATAGAAGCATCCTCGGTCAATACTCCTGATAGGACCCAAAAATGTTTACATTAAAATGCTCAGAAATTGTGAGAAAACTTTGAATTAAAATTCAGTCGAACTCGACACAAAAAAAAATTCCAGAAGTAAAATTCAAAATTCTCATAAATATTTATTTATTTCCGGTGTATACGTAGATGTTCAACGTAGAGGAACATAATCATTACTTTAAATAGGCTGTTGTACATGACTGAAGAGCGGATGTTTCTATTTCGAAAAAATCTTAAATGGAATTTAAGCCAATATACACAGAATGGTTTACATTTTCATGAGTCTTTCAAAACCCTTTAAAAGCAAATTGATTAATGAGCTTTCAACCGAATCGTTTGAAAGTGGTTTAATCAAATCATCCTCTGAGACCTAAGTCTTTCTCTATTACATCAATAGCGCTGTCATCTTCACTGTCGATCTGAGCAGATTCGGATTCACGCCTAAATATCTTGAATCTCCAGCTGTGGGAAATTCCTAAGTAACAATGTAACTTGTATATTTCTTGTATTGTTTCAAGCTCCTACCTCATTTCTTTCGAAACGTGCAGAACTTGACATGAAATATGAAGATCTGTACTGGCTTATTGGTTAACAATCCAAGCTAAGTATTGACAATAAACTGCTTGTATACAAGCAAATCCTAAAACCTGTTCGCACGTATGGCGTACAACTTTGGGGTTGTACCAAAGCAAGTAATATGAGCATAATACAGACCTTTCAAAATAAGGTGCTTAGAAACATCGTTAATGCACCATGGTATATCAGAAACGACGATATCCATAGAGATCTTGGAATATTGCCACTCCAAGAAGAAATCTTAACTATAAAGCAGAAAGTTAGTGTGTCTGACCGACAAAGGATTCGAAACTACACGTCGCACAGCTCTGAAATTTTCAACAAAAATCATTAACAATTTTAAAGTCGGTACGACATACGGTTCGGAAGTTACGAGCATTTTTTAAACGGGAATAAAATTCTCAAAATAAGGGTGGTTGCATCAATCCTGTATGAAACCATTTCAAGTTGCGTAGTCGTGGATATCAACCATCCCCCAGTGTGTTGTAACTTCCATATATACACACACATTTTTCGTATTTTGCTTCGGCGCAACCATTAATTTTGTTCTACGTCTCAATCGAACATATACGAACGACTGCCTGAGTCACCAAACGAAAAGGAACAGTTCACCCGAACCTTGAGGAAACTTATGTCGTGCGCCGACTTCATTCGACCCCTTCATCTCGTGCGATAGTCTACACCCGCGCATGGTTGCGGTGTTAGCAGGAACTTTCATTGGAGAGTAACCTGCCGATGAGTACCTAAATCATGAAATGCAAACTAGTGGTTGAGTGCTTCACTTCACTAGTCTTAAAAAATTCAGGGAGGTGGTTTTAGTGAGGAAAAATCTCACACTTCTATGTGCGAACGTTCGCCATAGAGTCTTGTCGAAGATTTCCACCTAATAATAATAATATGGGTGGCGCTACAGTCCGAGGCGGACCTGGACCTAGCTCCTTAGCAACCACTCGTGTTGTGCGTGCTATTGTTCTCTCACGCGTGGAAGGGACCTACAGTTTAATGCCGACTCCGAACGGCGAAGTTTGAAAAGCTTTTTCTAGGCAGGAGTACTCTTTGAGCATTGTCAGTGACTCGAAAGGTGGAGCCGTGAAATATGAAAGGTGGTAAGTTCGGGTATCGAACCTGTCACCCTCTGCATAGGAGTCGACGCACTAACCCACTACGCCACTGCGACCCGCAATGATTTCCACCTACCCACGGAAAAAAACAATTACTTTCGTTCGAGCGTTTAGTTCTGAAAATCAAAGGTATTCCATGCTCTCCCTCCCGCTCAGATTATTCACCAAAATCACAATTTGTTTATACCTGGTCAAAAGAACATACAAACGCAGTGCGCCCGAAGCGATTCCTTATAAAAGGAGCTTGTAGAATACGCAGAATAACATGGTAACGCCGTATAATCAGTTCGAGTTATCAAGACCCTTTAGTAATCAAAGACAAATTACATCTAAATTTCAGTCTTGGCGCTATTGCCAACCAATTTCCTCCGAATTATCAAATACCTAATCGAGTTATGTATCGATGGACATTGTGTGTGATCAGATCAATTGAAGTGCAGCTCCCTATGGATGATCAACGAAATCAAACCTCCCACCAACCACCAATAATCCAATACCTCACAACACACGCATAGTGCATCAACACCGAACACAAACGTCTTAAAGAATTCCCTGAACAACTTCAGGGGCTTTCTGACGGATAGTTGTATTCTCGGAAAAATCAAAATGCGGCAATTTTAAATCAGTAACGCTCCTCGTGCTCGTGTCACGCTTCCTAAACCGTCATTAAGTGATTTCTCTGAAATATCCGCATCGATCAAGTCAGTTTATATTCTTGACAGTGCCCAGTTAAACTTCTTTCGGCAGACGGAGGGGAATTTTGCACACTCATTGTATTTCAAGTTATAGCATTACACGTCAGAGTTTTACTAAATAAAGTTGTCCCCCGGTGGATCACATCTTAATGTCGCAAAAGTTTGCGTGTCGTTACACATTAATTATCATTTACATTACTTCCTCGTCTTGCATTGCTCAACTTGTTCTTCGGCATTGAGTTGACAACATATTCAAGATTTAAGGGATCTTACATGGTCTGCCAAGTCTGATGGACTTCCGATGATGCTGTGAAGGTTAAACAATGAGGTATAGTGGAACTAGGCATATTTTTCCATGAAAGGGGATTATCAGTAAAGTCCTTCTTCTTACTTAACACGGCAAAGAAGGTTGGGAAAATCATACTGAATCTTCGTTGATATGCATGTGCCAGTACACTGTGTAAAGGCAGACGTCCAAGCAAAAAGGGAGGGGCAACTCCTTATCGTTGCACTGTTGAGTGCACGACACAACGTGTTGGCTCTTTCCGTGTAGAATACTTCTGGCTCCTTGTACCCTTGCCTTGATTGAAAAATCTCCGATTGTTCTAAATTAAAATGTCCTCCGGATGAAGGAAGGATTTTTTTTGACGATTATGTATGTGGCCTAAAATGCGAATGAAATTTTGTGGAAAGCGTTTTCTAAGACTCAGTGGTTTAGAAACACGAATTGCCACGGATACGGACGGAATAAATGTTGACTATCCCAGCAAACGATACAAGGACAACGATTTACGGTCCTGCACGTGGAATGTTAGGTCCCTTAACAGACCACGTGCAAGAACTCTAGGAGGTCCTAGACTGATACAAAGCAGACATAACCGCAATCCAGGAAGTGCGGTGGAATGGGCCGGGCAAAAAGAGGATGAGAAACTGAGAAACTGCAACATCTACTACGGTGATTGCAACAGAAAAAGGCGCTTATTTGGATGTGAATTTGTTGTTCGAGGCAGACTTAGACAAAAATTCTTAAGCTTTGTCTGTAAAAGCGAACGTCTCATAACAATCCGCATCAAGGTTAATTGCGGGAACATCAGCCTGATTCGCTTTCAGATGACAAAGATGACAAAAGCAAGGATGACTTCTAGACTAGAAAGGACTAATGATCAGTGCCCCAGCTTCGATACCAAGATCGATCTAGGAGATTTCAATGCAAAGCTGGGTAAGGAAGACATCCTTGCCAAAGTCATAGGCACGACACCACATCCGATAACGGACTCAGGCTGGTGGACTTTGTCACGGGACGTAATCTCTCTGTAGCTAGCACGCGGTTCCCACACCTCAACATCCATAAAGGGACCCGACGGTCCCCTGATCAATCAACCGTCAACCAGATGGATCATGTTGGGATCGACGTCAGGCACTCCTCCCGCATTCTTGATGGCCGGACGTTCCGAGGAGCCAACATCGACTCGGACCATTTCTTTGTTGTAGCCAAGGTACGAACTCGGATATCAAGAGATCAACGGAGTCGAGAAAGGATCCCACGGCTTGACGTCGGAAAGCTACAATCGCAACGGACTGCTAGGATATTTGCCGACCGAGCCTCCCGGAATCTCTCTCTAAGTTCGTCGCCACCTGCGCAAACAATCGAAGAAGATTGGAGGCGTTGTCAAGAAGCCATCAAAGATGCTGCCACTGATGTACTGGGTTTTACGGCACCACCTAGAAAAAACCCATGGTTTGACAACGAGTGCAGGCTGACACGTGCAGCGAAGCTGGAAGCCTACAAAGCAACGCTGCAACTAACAACGAGAGCTGTTCGTGAGCTCTACGAACAGAGACGAAGGGACGAGACCCGGCTTCTCAGGAGAAAGAAGAAAGAGCACGAGAAGCGCGCGATCGAGGAGATGGAGAGGTGCTACGGTAGGAACGATGTCCGAAAGTTTTTCCAGAGGGTGAAAGAGTTATCCAGTGGATATAAGGTTCGGAGAGAAGCCTACCGGGACGAGAATGGACAACTAGTAGTGGAGTCGCAGTCGATATTGAGAATTTGGAAGAATCATTTCTGCAGACTGCTAAACGGCGATGATGACACCAATACCGCTGTCAGGCAGAATGTTCCACTCAATATGGACGAACAATCGAAAAGAATGCCATGCCCGATGAGTGGAATCTCAGTATCGTTTGCCCGATCCATAATAAAGGAGACCCCTTTGACTGCGCCAACTATAGAGGGACAAGTCTCCTGAACATCGCCTACAAGATCTTCTCTGCCGTTTTATGTACTCGCCTGAAGCCGTTTATAAATAACCTGATAGGACCATATCAGTGTGGCTTCAGGCCACGGAAGTCCACTATCGACCAGATTATCACACTACGGCAGATCCTGGAAAAGACACAAGAAATGCAAATCGACACCCAACACCTTTTTGTCGAATTCAAGGCCGCATATGACAGCGTGCATAGGGACGAGCTATACAACGCCATGTCTAGTTTTGACATTCCTGCCAAACTCGTCAGGCTGTGCAGGATGACGATGGAGAACTCTCGCTGCTCCATCAAGGTCGGTAACGAACTCACCGAGACCTTCAATGTCAAAAAAGGGTTTAGACAAGGCGACGTGCTGTCATGTGATTTCTTTGACATCATCCTGGAGAAGATCGTGCAAGACTCACACGCCAACACTAGAGGCACGATCTTCCAGCAGTCCGTACAACTGTTAGCATACGCGGATGACATTGACGTGATTGGCAGAACACGGCGAGCCGTCAATGAGGCGTTTGCTGGCATTGAGACGAAGCGGCTAAAATGGGTCTAGCGGTGAATGAGGGCGAAACGAAGTACATGGTGGCATCAAGAAAGGACACACAACATCGACGACTTGTATAGAGCGTCACAATGGGCAGCTATAACTTTGAGGTAGTCAAGGACTTCGTCTACCTCGGCTCCGCAGTAAAAAGTAAGAGCAACATCAGTGCCGAGATCAAACACAGAGTAACAACAGCTGTTTCTATGGGCTCAAGAGGCAATTGAGTAGTAGAGCCATCTTTCGAAGGACCAAGCTGACTTTATATCAGATCTTGATCATTCCAGTCTTGTCCTATGGCGTGGAGGCATGGACAATCTCGAAAGCGGATGATGAAGTCTTGTCTCTTCGAGAGAAAAATTCTTCGTGCGATCTTTGGGCATGTTTGGGATGACGGCATTTGGCGGAGATGATTCAGCCACGAACTGTGTGAGCTATACAGCGACATGAGTCTAGCCAGGCGTGTACCCATTCAATGACAAAGGCTAGGGTATGTAGAGCGCATGGACAACACTACTCCAGCCCGAAGAGTCTTCGATATCGAACCAGTAGTGGGACTACGCAATAGAGGATGCCTACGAAACCGATAAGGCATACGAGTAGGGAATGATCTTAACCAAGTTGGCATGCGTAATTGGAAGGTCTGTGGAAGTACTCTGGCGCCAGTAGGGGAAACCATCTCAAAACAAAAAAAAAAGTTATAAGAACCTTTCGGACTTCAATTCAAGCCACTTAATCTTGCACCGCAATCTAGGAATTAACACGAAGCCATTTTGGAGTCGAATTGCCATCTGCGAAGCAATAAAAGAAAAATAAGGTGATTCAAAAAATTGTAATCAGTGGTAGGTATTACTTTTTGTCTCGTTAAAGTATAATTCTTGATTCTATTTTTTTCCCAGAAGCAAGAAATGTACAAATATCAATGTCAAATCTTAAATAACTTTAACACATTATCTCTTGAGTTTTCAGAGGTCAGCGAATGCCTAGCATTCTGATTCCTCTCACAATTTGCCAAAGCAATCGTATCCTACTTCGATCATTTTGCTTTGCGCCCCAGAAAAATTACAAACGTCTGCTTCGACACTAAAGAGATCGGCATTTAATCACTTGACTTGAGTTCTGATCCAGTTATGTGTTTCATTAATTATTTATGATGATTTCAATTCAATCAGCACCTATGATCTGTAATTAAAAAATTGTTCAACACTAACTGGCGGCACGTAGTACGTGAGTATGAATATAAATATGCATGTGGGTATGTTTTGTGCCGCTCGTGCCGCACAGCTGTGGGAGATCTTGGTAATGGACTTCCGACTTTAACGTCATTGACTGGTGACGACTGGTGACAGCTACACATGTCATATTAATAAATGCAATTGTTAGAAGAATTTCTCTCGTCCGGATGTATGTGTGCAACAAAGTGATTTCGGTTTTGCAAAAATGAATTTATTCTGGTTTCGCCAACTGAGCAATAAATATTTGGGAACATTATTCTCTGTCATTGATTTCAAGAATTAACAATGATCGACCATTATCTCAGGACGTGACTTGCAAATTTGAGATGCAATTAAATGGTAAATCACTGGAAAGAATCAAAGAAGTCTGCTGTGAGGCATTTGAAGCAGTTACTGGGAAGATATTAGGTGTAGTAAGAAATGTCCATTATTTTTGCATCCCTCACTCGGCCGGCCCAAACCCATAGAATCAGTTTGGTGCGTTGCGCCCTGTCAACCAATTGACAATTCATAAGGCCACATGAGAGCGAGAGAGGCAGCAATTACAGCCCACAAGTGAGATTCACCACTGCGGATGGAATTGGGCAAATTTTAACTTTCTGTGCGTTTGACAAATGTTTCCATGAAAATTCATTCGGGTGATCCTTATGTGATTGTTTTTCAATATTTTATGAATGAAAGAACACATTTTAATTTGTATAAATGTTTTTGCGTGATTCCTAATAATTCAGGAACTTTATAATTTCGAATTTCTTAGATTTTTACAAGAGTGGATTGCGCACACAACGTACGTCATTGGGCACCATTTTGCAATCCGGCAACTACAATACTCAATACGCAACGGATTCCATGGGTTTGGGAATTTAATGCCTGAAACACAATAGTGCGCTGCGCCAGCCGACTTCATGTTAGGGAGAGAGTGCGATGACGCACTGCGTTGAAATAGATACGCAATTTATCAGCTGTTGTCTCTCTCATCTACTAGATGAAAAATATTGCCGCCTTCTTGCATACACTCATTTCAAATGACTTTTGTCGTTAAATTATTTTTAATCAGCTGTCTTCATTTCTCAAATGACAGTTGACACAAAATCCTCTCAATTTGGAAGAAAACTCTCAAACTGGGAAAAAATCTCTCTCACAGCGCACCCCTCTGTTAAAATATCCAATATGTTGAATAATGACATGCGATGGACTACGTTTTACGTTTTATTACGATCCTACCAATCCTTCTCATTATTCACTGACGCAGGTCGACGCTGTAGTTTGTGCTTGGCCATTGAATTATGTACAACGCCAGAGCAAACGCACTATTGTGTTTCAGGCATAAGGTCATTGCCAATGCAGATGGCATCGCCAGTGGAGTATATTGAAAATTTGTATCCACGATCAGGGATGTCATGCAATCTGCTTTTACAAGCTAGTGAAATGGACTAGCGGCCTAGGCGTCAATCCAGACCTAGTCCACTTCACTATCTTTGACCCTTCCTCACTATGTGGTTTAGTGAAAGATAGGTCTCATACTAGACACGAAGCTAAGCTGGAAGCTCAATATCCAGGAACGTGTTAAGAAGGCCTCTATTGCTCTCTACTGCTGTAAGAGGGTCATAGGGTGCATAGGAGGACTACAACCCCGTATGATTCACTGCTTCAGTAGTCAGACGCATTTGAAAATTGAAGAACTTGGGTGTGTAATAGAAGACACTAGTACTACGGCGATCCTGGAAAAAGCCCAAGAAATGCAGATCGACGCCCACCACCTATTCGTCGATTTCAAGGCCGCATATGACAAGTGCATAGGGACGAGCTATACAACGCCATGTCTAGTTTTGACATTCCTGCCAAACTCGTCAGGTTGTGCAGTGACGATGGAGAACTCTCGTGCTCCATCAAGGTCGGTAACGAACTCACCGAGACCTTCAATGTCAAAAAAGGTTTTAGACAAGGTGACGCGCTGTCATGTGATTTCTTTAACATCATCCTGGAAAAGATCGTGCAAGACACACGCCAACACTAGTGGCACGATCTTCCAGGAGTCCGTACAACTGCTAGCATACGCGGATGACATTGACGTGATCGGCAGAACACAGCGAGCCGTCAATGAAGCGTTTGCTGGTATTGAAGCGGAGGCGGCCAAAATGGGTTTAGCGGTGAACGAGGGCTAAACGAAGTATATGCTGTCATCAAGAAATGACGCACAATATCGACGACTTGGCCAAAACGTCACCATAGGCAGCTATAACTTCGAGGTAGTGAAGGACTTCGTCTACCTCGGCTCGCAAGTGAACAGTACGAACAGCACCAGTACCGAGATTAAACGCAGAATTACTCTTGCCAATCGCTGTTTCTTTATGCTCAAGAGGCAATTAAGTAGTAGAGTCCTCTCTCGAAGGACCAAGCTGACTTTATACAAGACCTTGATCATCCTAGTCCTGCTGTACGGCGCGGAGGCATGGACAATCTTAAAAGCGGATGAAGAAGCACTTGGTCTTTTCGAGAGTAAGGTTCTGCGTTCAATCTTTGGTCCTGTTTTTTCAGATTCAACCACGAACTGTACGGGCTGTACAGCGGCATGAGCCTAGTCAGCCGTCTACGGATTCAACGCCTAAGATGGCTGGGCCATGTAGAGTGCATGGACAACATTGCTCCAGCCCGAAGAGTCTTCGACTCCGAACCAGTGGGACAACGCAATAGAGGACGCCCACGGAACCGATGGCGCACCCAGGTGGAGAAGGACCTCAACCAACTTGGTGTGCTCAGTTGGAGACAGCTGGCAAAAGATCGTGCCGGCTGGAGAGGCTTACTGGTTGAGGCCCAGGTCCACCCCGGACTGTAGCGCCACCTGAAGAAGAAGAAGAAGTACTGCGGCCTTCCTAGATAAGATTTCCTAGATAAGATTTCTTGGAATATTTCCCTGTTATGGACGTTTTGTATATCATTTTGAATCTTTCTCTGGCGAGTCTTGGACGGTCGATTAGTATGTGCTCTATAGTTTCTTTCAGGCCACAGAGTCTACAGATATCTGTGATGGTGAGGACAATTTTATGAAGCTGATACACTCTGACATTTTCCGTGTCTAGTCAAACCCATACTGCTGTATGGTGTCGCATTCGTGGACTGCACTGGAAAAGAAAATCAACACCATACCACTCGGAAGAGTACAGAGAATGGCATGCGTAGATATCACGGAAGCACTAAGGACAACCTCTTCCGAAGTTCTAAGCACACTCCTTAACCTACCACCGATATAACTAGTTGGTAGGCAGACAACAGCTAAAACGACGATCAGACTAAGATTGCTGCACAACTGGAAAGCACTTCGGTCTGGACGCTCATCGATCCTTAACGGGCATAGTTCTACACCCATAGATACCGACATGACCTAAGCTCCTCTTCAGCATCCCCCCAGATTTTACTGGGGTTCAGAACAACAGACGCTGGAAGGTCAACTGCGAATATTCACAAGGTGCTGGCGTCTATTCCAAGAATCTAAACATCCCAGTAATCTTTCTGATCACCAAATCACTGTAGCGTCTTTCAGGCTGAAACTATAGCGATTAAACTCTGGCCTTGATAAAAAACAATGCAATATCGCGCACTGATATCGTCATCTGTTCCGATAGCCAGGTAGCGATCAAATATCTGAATTCAGTCACTATTAATTCCAAGACTTCCCTTAATTGCCGCCTATCTCTTAACGAGATGGCCAAGTACTTTAGCATCCAACTTTTGTGGGTGCCGGGACACTGTGACACTCCAGAGAATTGCGAAGCGGACGTACTAGCTAGAAAGGGCACAAATTCTGTACTCTTTCCGGGTGGAGACCCACCCTCCATGCCTATCGCTACTATAAAATATCTGCTAAAATTTGAAACGCTTGCTCTAACAAACCGACGTATGGACTTTAGGCACAGGATGCCTCTGGGGTATGATCGATCCCAAACCTAGCTTGATCGGATTAAGTAGGCCGAATCTCAGATCTAACAGGGTATTGTTCATCGGAACTCACGCTTCTAGACTCGGCCTCCCATGTAATGATTTCTGCAGAAGCTGCATGAAGGAGGACGAGGATGAAACCATTGAGCAGTTGCTATGAAGGTGCAGTACTCTCTCATCCCCTAGATTCAGACTTCTGGTGGCCCACTTCTTTGATAACCTGGCTGATCTGGGCAACATTCGAATCAACCTTCTCCTTCGCTTTATTAAAAGCGCTAATTGGTTTGCGGAATAGATACCCTTAGATCCACGTTGTAACACAATGGGCCTTTACTTGGCCTAAGTGTGCCTGCTGTCCTTCTGCGCAGCAGTCAGTCACTTCAACCTAACCTTACCTAAGGAGTACAGGGGGTTCCAAAAGCATTTCAGCCGAAAGTCTTCAAGGCAAATTCAAATAGAGGTGTCCTTAACAGAATAGAAAATCGCGATATTTATCGAGCCGAAATATAGTACGGAATAGAATAAGAAATACACTCGCACAGAAAAGTATTGCTCTGTTAAAGGTTTCTGAAGAAATTTTCGATGAAGAAGGCAATTGAAGTTTTTTTTTATAGTTTTGAATGTTTTAAAAGAGAAAATCACAATACAATTTGAGAACAATAATTCCATTAGTCATTGAATACTGTACATTTTCAGACGACTATCGCCCTTTTGATTCTCTTCGATGATATCGTCGATGATTTGCTTCATGTAAGACCATCACTATCGTCTCGCGTATCGTTACAGTTTGAGTGCTCTGAAAATAATAACTCTCACGTAAAAAATACATCTGTGCTACAATTCCTCTCAAATTTCACTAATACCTTCGCATTACAGTTTACGAACAGACACTATAGTTTTTTTTATGCTTACATGAAGCAAAACTATCGTCGAAACACTAGCGGGAGACGATTGTCGCCTTACGCGATTAGAGCCCTGATTTATTTGCATGCAAGGAGTGATTGATAAATGATTCTGGTAAGATTTAAATAATCATAGACATACATGAGTAACAATAATAATTCAAGTCCATCAGGAATAATATAGTGGAACTATATTCGCAAAATTGCACACTGTGCGTCGCTTGGATATTCCCAAATTAGTCAGTAGTCGCCACCAGTGTTGTTGCGAACATTCGCGTGTTTCCATGGAGCTTCCGCATGGATTTTGACATCCGTATCCGTAATTTTCAATGTAGATGTTCATGCGGAAGTAAATGTCGAGGTCGCGAAAAGGAAAAAAAAATAATGGAGTAAGCGATGATGTGTAATAGGCCACACAATTTGGATCCGATTCGATTGGTCATCACTACCCTCTGATTGACCAAAGTATCACATATGTCTTCGCCAAGTACTTATACCCTCGCTATGAGCAAAAGTTTTTTACTCCAGGGACTAAAGAAACAATTAACTATCGAGTAAAGAACGTCTGGTTCGATTAAAAAGTTGTGCTTCAAAAACGAAGAAATCCTGATGGGTTCTTCGAATTAAGATGAATGTGAAGAAACACTAGACAATTGTAGCAGTAAAACATAATTGAAGAAGCAACTGTTTTCTCGATAAATAAAAAGGAAAGCGAGTATCAACATAAGTGATGAAAGTTTCATAAGAATGCACTGAAACAATTGTGCAAAGATGTCTATCACCACCACTATCTAGAGTTCCTAGTGCCCGCTGCTTAAAAGCTCGGACTTTATTAACAAAACTCTGGGAAACAGATTGGAGCCTGAAAAAGCGGCGAATTAATTTTGAACTTATTCTATTTTGTATAGCCTTATATAGTTTCGTTTAAGACACATTTAAATCGGCTTCCGCATCGAAATTCGCGGATGTGAGTCTTCAAAAATCCGCAAGCGCGGCTGTTAAAAAATCGGTATGCGCAACATCCCTATTTCCTTGCACTGTCATACCCACTGTCACAAGAAACCTACTGTGGCCATACCCATTTGAAATGCATTCGTTGCTCTTATTCCATTCTATTTATCAGTTAACATTTTCCTTTCATGAATTATGTCCCATATCTGCAAAAAGTATTTACTGTCCATCCGCCTGCTGGAATTCGCTTCTCACCACAAGTCGGAAAAAAATAGGTAAGACTGCATTCAATAAAATTCGTACAGTTAACACCACGTCCAAGAAAATGTATATTTTTTAAACTATAACAGAAATCCATTTCCATCATCCGTTTGTGTTTCAGCTCCAAAATCGTTCCACTCGAAAGAATTCGAATACGAAACAATTGTCCACGAAAAGCGTACACGGAATAGAGGGAGATGCGTACGAAACAATACGAAACATAGAAACATCGAACTGTCTAATGCTGCTTCTAAATTCACTCCACATCTTCACCACCTTAATTGTGTGGATTGTGGGAGCCGCAGCCGAGTGACCACCATCACATCAGTTGTGCGCACGACAATGGAGACACAGTGCACACGTTCAATCATCTTTCGCGAAGCGTAGGAGAATACGTTGTTAGTAACCGCCAAAAACTTTTATGTCTTAAAATTATGTATTTCCAGCACATGCTAATTGCAGAAAAAAATAGTTGTGTACACAAGCTAAATAAATATGGTGTTTTTCGGCTATGATCGAATGACTTGAATGAACAACAAAAGAAGTGCAGAGACACTACCGATTGTTCCACTTCTTCCCTCAGTAGAGTATGTACATATGTATTATGTCCAAGGTAATCAGAGGTAGATTGAAAATTGTGGTGGATTTCAGAGCAAACGACGAATGAGATACCACTGCCTTTAAACAAGAGAAGACCATAAGGTTGCAAGCGACGCGATCTCTGATTTTAAGACTTTCACAATAATATAACCACCCCATATTCAAACATTGCTTTAAAATATCGAACGTCCTTAAAATAATAACAGGTACGTCTTCACTCACGTCGTTTGTCGAGTGGATGTCGTTGCGCGGTGGGTGTCTCTGATAAGAAGTATTTTACCACGACGACACATGTTTTAGTATGTTGAATTATGTATTATGTTCCACAACTTGCTCTAATACATTAAATTTATTTGTATTTCTTTGAATTTTCAGCAATTCAGTCAACAATCTATTCTTCTTTGTTTAAATCTTTTTCTCTTGTTTGAAAAGGCATACAAGATAATTGAAAGTAAACCTTCAGTGTTGGATGCATTGCGTGTTCTAAACGCATGTGCATCCACTAAACAGGGAGCTTACCATCAAATCGCATCGACAAATTATAGCTGCCGAAAAAATGTTATTCTATTTGAGTCACTGATACACTTGGTGTCCAACCGATAAGTATTTCTAATTGGAAGAACATTTCTTTGCTCGATATAGTCGGTGTCCAGTTAAAATTGAAGAAGAAAATAAACGAAAATTCCTTAGGATTATAATGGAAAATTTATTATCAGGCGTGTTTTATTGAGAATCTATACTCAGTTGAGTAGCTTTTTTTTAATGTTTAAATTACTATTTATTTTTTATTAATTTCTGTAATCTAATTCTGCAACATTTACCAAGAGAAATAGTTGAAAAGAAAAGCAAGAATGACTGTAAAGACCTGTCAGAGCCTATTGTTGTATTCTGAATTTAAAATTATTTGTTTATGTGAAATGATAAGATACAAAACAAATTTGTAAATTATTCAAAAAAAAAAAAGAGTTCTGAAAATGATTCAGAATATTTTATTGGTCTTTATGTATTAACTAATTCAATTTAATTGTTTAGATGTCCTCAAATAGAAACAGAAGAAAAAGAAGGTTTAAGAAAGAAACTATATTCTTACCGGGAGACGACTGGATGGCGCAGTTGATGCCTGCGGTTAGTGGGGCCCGCGGTTCGAATCCCAGTGAAAGCAAAGTAACTACGCTTTTATCTGGTTTTCAAATCTTTTTCAGTCACCATTTCCCGTTGGAATCAAATTATTGACACTATCACTGGAGTGGTCAATCGGTGGTAGTAGTCTGACTGTGAGTATCACAATGGACCAACATGGTCTAAGTGTGCTGGTGAAGTTCACCAGCAGCTCCGCCTATCTGCCTGCCTACCGAGAGACTTAATCTGATTTCAATTATCTTTTCTAAATCAAATTCTGTGTCATAATGAAACTGTCAAATTAATCTCCCACTGTCACATGAACTTGTCAGACTACCACGACTTGTCAGTGGATCTGTCTGAATTAAGTGGTATACCTGTCAGTTTCAAAAGCAATTTATGAGCACTTAATGGAATTGATGCAATCATTATTATAATCATTGTAATTACTTTTTGTAGAGGATTGTAAATGCATTAAGCAATCAAAAGGGGCGATTTGAAGATCAGACACAAAATATGTATAACAACAAAAACCTACGGAGAAAAAATTAAATGCAAAACGTCATGATGTTATGATGACAGTTGCAAGCTAAAAAATTCGAATTGTTTTGAGATTTATTTTGAAGTAGGTAAGTATACTGTATAGGTCGACTCCGACGCAGAGGGTGCCAGGTTCGACACCCGAATCTACTATCATAATTCACGGCTCCACCTCTTTCAAGTCACTTACAATGCTCAAAGAGTATTCCCTAGAAAAAGCTTCTCAACTTTGCCGTTCGGAGTCGACATTAAACTGAAGGTCCCTTCCACGCGTGAGAGAACAATAGCACGCACAACACGAGTGGTTGCTGAGAAGCTAGGCCCAAGTCCGCCTCGGACTGTCGCGCCACCCATATTATTATTATTAAATATACTGCTCGCAGTTAATACAAATTTAGCAGAGTAGTGTTTGTTGAAGAAGCACGATTTCATCCGATATCTCTAACTCGAAATTTTGCTGGACACATCCTCCCTCTAAATCGTACTAATTTTGATATGCTATGCAAATTCGGCATAGAAGGCTGTGACTGTATTTGATTTGAGCTGCAGGATTTGACTTGAATGGAACTCGAATTGTAATTCACTTTTTGATCATCTAGGACAATATCAAAGAGCACTAGACGGTATGGAGCTTGGTTTTAAAGAACATCTTATTTTTCAGGGACTCAAAAACAATTTAGCAGACTGTCAAGGCTCCGTAGCGCAATGGCTAGGGATTGGCGTATTCGTATAATTTTAAAACTGAGACTCTTGTAACTTTAGTACTTTAGTAATACAGATATTTTAATCATCCAATGAACATGGTGTGATTTCCAATGATTCGTGTGATAGTCGATCCACCCAGCATTTCGTTTCTCACAATCGTTCGAATGACTTGGACAAGGAAATACGACTAGTCAAAGTAGCCGCTGAAAGAGAAGAGAAGAGACTAAGAGAAGATACGAAGAATACATCAACGCACAGCTGTCTTCGTTTGACAGTCCGTCATCTATCATCAAAAAAATACACATTTGAATTTATTTCATTATATACATATCCAATTACAATCCTCTTTTTATATTTCTATGTATTTTGGCAACAAGTAACTCTCAGACGTTAATTTACAATTCGAACTCTATTTAAACGTCACACGTCACACGCTGACTGTCAAAGCTGAAGGAGAGGGAAAAGTAAAAAAGCCGGCACCAGCGTCATGCATCAGCTCTCATTAGAACGTATCTCTTTTATTTCATGTTTCTGTCGAAATATCGTCGAGGTTGACATACGTCAAGTATAGTATGTGCCAGGGGCTTTAGGCCATCCGTCAATGCGTTAACATTTTATACAGAGCACACAATTTTTGACCATTATTAGATTAAAAATATTTCCTGCTGATGATGCATACAATTTATTTCAAAAACATAGTTTTGACTGAGCTGGCTACGAGGGTTGTTTTACAAATTTGTACCATTTAAAATTCAAAATATTACTCAGCATTCTTATAAGAACGTGGATATACATATTTCTAACGGAAATAGAAAACGCCCTTGAAAGAGAAAATAGTTGGGAATGAGATTGAATACTTTTCAGTTGGAAATGATAGTTTTCCAAAGTGTAAGACTTCATTTCCCATTTTTTTTTGTATTTCTTGTCTCTAAGCGCGATGTTAATATTAAATTATTGGCTTGAAATTAAATAAATTTTCAAACATAATCTTATAGTCAATGGTTATGTCCTTTAGTTTAGCTTAGAGTACCCGCCAAGGGTCAGTAAGTTAGAATAAGTAAGTAACACTGTTTGTCCAACTAATTGTAAACACTTTTTTCTTGTATATAAGTTTGTTATGAATTCTATAAAAAAGAATAAAAATGAAAATAATTGGTTATGTCCACCCTTGAATATGTAAAGGACCTTGGAGAGCTCTTAAAAATTCGGAAAGCATTTACAGATAAATTTTATATGTATGTTTGGAGCGAGGTGCGATTTCAAGATCTGTTTTGGAAGACAACTGGTTGAGCAAAACTAGTTAATAAGAGGAAAGGAAAATAATAAGCAAGATTATGTAAGAAAATTTAAATAGTTTACCGATTTATTTTATCGTTCTATTTCGTTTATTTCATCGATCGGGTCTTGACTATTAGAGATGAGAGAATTTATTTAGTTAAATAATACAATTTAGTTGATAAAAGTTAATTTATTTTATATGCGACACAATTGCAAGAGAATGAGACGTCTGAATTATTGTTTTGTTTATAATGTATTCGAAATGTAATTTAATTTTTTTTTTATTTTGAATTGTATCTTAAGAGCATCTATTCAAATATAGTTTAACAAAAACAATTAAACTTAACTTTAAAGATTCAATAAACAGAGACTCCAAAAAATGTGTTCTACTTTAGTTGTCTTTTTACTGAAAAATGCGCACAAAATATGATCATTTTGTGTTTAAAAGTATTTCTAAGTTCGAAAATAAAACAAGAATTGTAATTTAAGAGCATCTATTCAAATATAGTTTAACAAAAACAATTAAACTTAACTTTAAAGATTCAATAAACAGAGACTCCAAAAAATGTGTTGTACTTTAGTTGTCTTTTTACTGAAAAATGCGCACAAAATATGATCATTTTGTGTTTAAAAGTATTTCTAAGTTCGAAAATAAAACAAGAATTGTAATTTAAGAGCATCTATTCAAATATAGTTTAACAAAAACAATTAAACTTAACTTTAAAGATTCAATAAACAGAGACTCCAAAAAATGTGTTCTACTTTAGTTGTCTTTTTACTGAAAAATGCGCACAAAATATGATCATTTTGTGTTTAAAAGTATTTCTAAGTTCGAAAATAAAGCAAGAAATGTATTGATAAACGTCTGTTAACAACATAAACAATATAATAAATAGTTTACTTATTTTTTTTTTATTTCACAACACAAAAGAAGGCAAGTTTTCAAGAAAATACTCGTATTTTGAATTACAAATTTAATAATAATAGCATTAAATACATTTATTATGTAAATACAAACTTATTTCTATAAATAATCCACAAATTTAAACATTCGCCAGTAACATAATTTCATTCAAATAACTTGTCAAAGATTTATTCTTTTTCTTCTCAAAAGTGGCAACACTCCACCCACGACTAGCATCTGATATGCGTTACAATGGAATTCACCATATCAAACACACCCTACGCCGCGAACCAAACGAACAACCCTGGACTGACATTTCCCTTCAACCAGTATCCTTTATCTCTGCCTATGGAGTTGAGGGAGACCAAATAAGAGTTTCGGTGAAAATAACGAAAAAAAAAGTGCAGGAAAAAAAAAATATAAACGAGAGGCACCGAGTGAGATGAAAAAAACGCACACACAATTCAAACAAACCAGTAGATGGATGCATTTATAATGTGAATTTCGGAATATTATAGTGGAGTGGCCTCAGTACAAAATAAATATAACCCCACTCGAGATGGCTCGTGAATGTTGCTAGAATAATCAATCACTCTTTGAAAATGTATCTTTATTCGCGTGCAGTGTAGTCGTGATACAAATGTTTATCGGGTGTATGTAGCGCATATACGTGAATACTTAATAGTACAAAAAAAGAAGGTGTTTTAATAAGAAGAAGAAAACAATTTAATAATGCTAATGTATTAGGCATTGTGTTGGTGCTTCGCATATACACTCAGTTGATGGTGGCAATCGTTGATGACCAACAAAAGGGAACATCTCTCCATGAATGGATACTACTTACAATTCCCCTAAGAGACTTCTCTGCTGCGCTGAGTAAATAAAGGAATTTTGTGTTTCTTGTTTTTTTTTTCAATTCATTTCATTTTTTTTTGTTTTTTTTTTAATTACTTCAGAGAAACGCGTCGTGGTTTCGGGGACTCTGTGTGAAACTCGTCCAATTAGTAATTGACTTCTTGGGTGAGAAATTTGTGTGAAGAAAGAGTGATGAAGTAATGGATAAGAAGAAAAAATTCAACAGAATATGCAAATTATCGAAACATAAACAAAACTAAAAATATCAATAAATAGTTTTGTACGATCGTAAAGTAAAAATATACCAACGTTCATTGATGTGTGTATTTATTTGTTTTTCTTTTCTGCTTCTCTCAATAACACCGCTGCCGCCGTATTGGATTAATTGAGTTCGGAAAAAGCTGGGAGGAACGAACAGTGCCGCGGATAAAAAAAATAATATATATATGTACATAGTCCATAAAAAAATAGAAGGAATTTCAATCATCCAAAAATTGTGTATACATTCAAAATGAGTTGTGTAAATGTTAGAAAATCCAAAGTGAACAATTGTGAAAATGCATTCGCAAAGCTGCTGCATTTCACGATATGCTATGCAATCCTAGGAATTCATTTAATCACTGCTGAGCAGCACCCGGCCGAAGAAGATGGTAAGTTCTTGGAAAAAATCATCACAAAACAAAAAAAAAAAACAACAACAGCTCCGAATGTACACAGTTCGGTGTGCGTACACAGTACATCCATCCATTCATCCATATGTACATTTGCATGTTGTCCCATCCATCCATTAAGCACTGGAGTGGTTCAAAGCAGAAAAACGATGCAGAATAAGAATACCCACTACTAACCCCTGCGCTCATACACACACACACACTCACACCCACACCTACATCATTTTGTTTTATTATGCTATTTTTTTTTTTGTGTTGGCCTCCAAATAAAAAGAAAAATGCCCACCTTCCGAGCGCGGTGTTGCCTGCTCTGGGTGGCGCGGTGACGGGTGGCGGGTGGGCGAATGTTTAATTAATTAAATTGTGTTCTTCAACTGCAGGATTACATGTAATGTTACCTTGTTTGTATCGGTTGAAGTTTATTTTTGTATGTTTTTTTTTTGTTTTTTTGTTTTTCTGTTTTCAATGGTGACTGATGCCACTAGAGTGTATATGCCTTTCTTTACTAAACCCTCAATGGGAAAAGGGATTAATTTTTAATTGCATTTAACTGGACTGAAGTCATCTATACAATTTCGTTTACTTAAGCCGACAAGGAGAAGCATTTTCTGAAAATACTGAAATGTAAACAATTTATTTTTGTCATACTAATTTGTGTTTAATCTGAATTCTTAATCAAAATATGTCAATTCATAACAAATGGGTTGTTTCTATAATTGACTAATCACCAGCAGCGCTATGCTGCCATGCTGCCAGGGCTGCCAAGGCTGGCTCGGCTGCCCATCTCCTTTGGTTTTGCCTCATTCACCAGCAGGCGCTGGCAATTCCACTCCGAATGAGAAGAATGGAAATTTATTAGTGGTGTCATTGTTTGAGAGAATGTAAATAAAACATAGCAGAAATATGAACAAAAAAAAAAAGGAATTTTGCGCGAAAACTTGTATAGATACATCCGTTTTGTGTATTCCTTGGGTGGCCATCTAGTTTAGGTGGTTTCTTCTCGTTATGGTTTTGTGTCCTCTGTGGTCGGCTGTTTAAGTTTGGGCCATTAACAAAGACTTTATCTGGCACTTTTGTGCTCTACACTTTCGCTCTCGTTTTTTTTAATTTATTTATTTTTTTTTTCTTTTTCTTTGAACCAGTTCGGATCCCATTGTGCACACACACACACGAACAAAGCAAATAAACAAACAAACCAACAAGGGTTTCGTGGGCGTCGTCGATCGAATATGAGCCGCGGATTTGTTCTGTTTTACCTTCCTGACCGATAATGTTGACCACAGCGCACAGGCAAGGGGGCGAAAGGGTTCGCCATTTTGGTATACATCCTATATAGAGTGTTTGACATACTCCATGGATCGTATCGGTAAATATTGAAGTTGAAGTGGTGCATGGATACTTTTGTGACTCTGCGTGGCAAGAGTACTTAGGGTCGCACAACGAAACCACCATTTTTCTTGTTCGCCTTTTGAGGGGGGAAACAAACATCAACGTTGCACTCGTCGTATGTTTTTTTTCACGCACTTCATGGGTTTTTATTTGATTTCATATCCCTCTCGTGGATGAATGTAAATAAATGAATTTTAATTCGGCCTGCCATTGAACTCTTTTCGTTCCGCTTTGTTTGGACCTTTTTTCTCAACACACAAAAATGTCTGGCTACAAGTAGTTCTTGGTACTTTTTTTGTTGTTTTTGTTTTTTCCATTTTTTTCATTTTTTGCCGCTCGATCAGTCAATGTTTCGTTTTGAGGTCACTTTTGGGTCTTCCTTGGTCGGTCTATTCATTTGGACTTTCTTTTTTGGATTCATGCAACAGAGTGCTGCCGCTGTTAATTGTGTGTAATTTTTACCACGGAAAATGAGGAGGAAATGACCCCTGGCTTGGGGTTTTAATTTTTCAGCTCATAAAAGAGCATTAAAAAAAAAAGATGGATAAGTGAGTTAAATGAGACATCTTCTTTAGGCCGCGATAGGAGCGATGGGAGCAATGGGTACATAGGTGAACCTCCTTTTAATTCATGACATTATGAGAATTTCACCAGCACTACAATTATGTCGACAATGAGGGTTCAACAACCGCTGTCAGGGGCATTCAATCCCACCGATCTATACCGACGTGGTCGAGGCAGTGTCTTCGAGAGAAACAAAGCTGCTGTTGCTATGAACTGGGAGCAGTCTGGTGCGGGATATGCTCCCAGAAAAAACGGAGTCCCCTTGACTGCATCAATTACCAGGGGATAAGGGTTCTTAGCTCGTTTTGTGTGAATTCTATTAGTCCACAATCTGATGGATCTTCATCAGTGTGTGTTTCCAGGGAAGTTCACAATAGATCATAATTCTGGCACTGCAGCAGATCCTGGAAAATACGACACTTGCCACGCCACTGCTCGTTGATCTCTAGGGCCGACAACAAAGAGAGATCGTTATCATTGTTCAAACTCAGACGCATTGTGGTGGCAGTCCTTGCCGGGCACTGGAAGTGTATGCACACAATGCGCTTAGTCATCATCGCCCACTGCGTCTAATGGACTACTGTGGAAGTGGCAGGGATATGAGAGAAAGAGAATTTGTTGCGATGTAAAACTTGCTTAGCTCGCCTATATTTTATCATGGGTGGCGCGATTGTCCGAGGTGGACCTGGGACTAGCTTCTCAGCAACCACTCGTGTTGTGCGTGCTATTGTTATTCACGAGTGCAAGGGACCTACAGTCTTATGCCGACTCCGAACGGCAAAATTGAGAATCTTTTTCTAGACAGCCTCGTCAGTCACTCGAAAGAGGTGGCGCTGTGAATTATGAAATTATGAATGTAATGGTAAATTGAGCTCTCTTAGATACCTGTATAAAACTGATCCTGAGATTCAAACTTTGATCTTCTTCTTCTCTATTTGGCGCTACAGTCCGGGGTGGAGCTGGTCCTCAACCAACAAGCATCATACTTTAAGCGCCAGTAGAAAATAGACGACCCTCTTCTCTCGTTAAGAGCACAGTGCAGCTAAGTTTGTCAGTCTTCTTTGCGCTTTTTTGACACCGAGCCAGTGTTCAATCCGCGTTAAATCTTCTTAACTTCGCTTTGTTGGGCCAAAGAAATGCCGATGCGCATTTCAGAATATAGATTTTTCTTTAAGAGGTTTGATTTCGAACCTAACACCACAGTGCAGAGTGAAAGCAAATGTGACGGATTTGTTGTCAGCTTGCTCATTAGCGGTGTTCACACACAACAATCTGTCGTGACGATTTGCTTGGCGTTAATCAAGTTGATAAGTTTAAATGTTTTGTCTACCGCGAAACAAGTCAGCCGTTTTGTTATAATAAATTGATTCATCAATCACGGTTGTCAAGCAAATCATCACGACAAATTGCAGTGTGTCTGACCGCCGCTAATGTGTGTCATTGTAGTCGGAAGCAGACCTCGGCTTCAATCTAGGCGGGACTCCAATCGCCACTCCATTATGTTTGAGGTCCTTTGCAGGAGGGACATTGGGAGTTGTGTAAATTTATTGCGAACGTCTTATTGATCGCCAGGCTTATCGACTGACTGAACTGTTGCTTTTGCATCTTCTTTTTTGTGTAGCACTACACTCCCATGTAGACCTGGGCCAGAATTTGAAACTGACTACCTCCAGTAGTCACTCCGAGAGGGGTGAGGTCCTCTGTGCGCAATGGAGTAGGGAAATTTAGAAGTTTTGTGGACTGGTTATCGCAAGGCTTATCGTGCACAACGTACATGAGCAACACGATCGATGATCCTTCATCTTCGCTGGTTAGGTTAGGTCACTGCTGTGGCCGTCCCTGTCAATGAAAAACTCACTTACTCGCTTGCTAATCCCTTTGTCAGGCCAATCTTGTATTATGGCAGCATTGTATGATGGCAGGCTTCCCTGCAATCGACCAACTTAAGGATATGAACAAGAATACAGAGATAGAGTTTCGCAGGATCAATTTCCAGAACTCAAACGGCGGACCTAGATCTTTTTCCACTTAACTACTATATGCATACTGGAAAGGGCACAAATTTAACAAGTCGAAAGCGACTATTCCCCCCATTCCTTGACTACAAAATACACATCGGGAGTTATTTCCCATCAAGGGAGGAGTGGAACACAAATGAACTCATCAACAACTCCACCTCCATTCACATCTACACGGATGGGTCGAAGGTGGTCAGGCGCAGCAATATCCTCCGAATTGTTAAACTTGTACTCCTCCATCAGAACCCCTGAATATAGCAGGGCTTTTTTCAAGCGGAGGTCCTTCCAGTCAAGGAAGCGGTCAGAATGATATCAATGTTGGAAATAACATCGGCTGATAAAACCGTTCTAGTTGACAGTCGGCAACAGAAATCAAGTCCAAGGTGGTCGCATGCTGCTATGAGCTCAAGGTGCTCAGGACGCAACAATCGCTTAATTTATGCTGGGTCCCTGGCCATAAAGACATAGCCATCAATGAGGCAGCTGATGAAGGAAAAGGACCAAACTGTCTTAACCCACCTCTTGGGGATGCCAAGAAGAAAGTGAATGACAAAATCGTAGGCACGACTCGGAATGCCCAAGTTGAACAGTGCAAAAACCGACAACGAATCCTTCAATGCGACAAGAATTTGCTACGGATGGTAGTTGGACCGAACCTGACTACATATGCAGAGGCTGTGTGAATTAAAAAAGGTGAGAAAAGTGAGTTAAAAATCTTCACTACCTGCCCACAGCCCCTGTCAATTGAAATATAAAACACTTTATCCTGCACCTCCAAAAACTGGCTTGTTGTTGTCTTGTTGAAGCCACTTGTCATCAATGTCTAGTCCATTCAATTGACGAAAGAAATAAATTTGCAACATGTCTCTGTTATTCTCGATTGGAGTGGTTAATCAGTGGTAGTAGTCTGACTGTGGGTATCACAATGAGCCAATATGGTCTAAGTGTGCTGGTGACTTCACTAGCAGCCCTTCCTACCTAAATATCATGTCTCTATACTTGTTAAGCCTGCTACCCAAAAGGGCTGGGCACAGTCTTCGGCACGCTGATTCCAGTTATCCAGATCAATATGTCTTGCCTCTCCAATAGCTTGGTCGTTACACCGAAAGAGGCTCAGGTTCGAAGACCCTCTTAGCTGGAGCATTGTTGTCCATGCACTCGATGCGGCCAAGTCAGTGCAGTTGCCTTACGGCAGATATCTCCTCTCCTCCATTCTTCGCACACGGGACTACATATCCGACATAGAACCACACAATCTGAATTTCCAAGTGCCAATAATTCCTTCTGGGAACTTGCGTCAATTCCCAAATATCAGCTTATGTTCGTACGAAGACAGCCATTAACGTGATAATACTGAATGAAACTAGGAAGATGTTGTTATAGTCACTTCGCTCGTTTGCCCAAGTGGACTTATGCTATGCGCCGTTGAGCCCGCAACAGTACCAATACTCGCTGGTTCAGCCTGAATACTGCAGTTAGAGTAAGGACCTTATGGCCGAAGTTGAGCTCAAGAATATGTCATCAACATTATTGATCGGCTTTAGTCGTAAGGCTGATTGGAGTCCTCACCGGACATTGTGCCATAGGTACACATGCAATGGGACTGCACATACCGCACAACGATTTTGGCAGAAGCTGCAGAGACGGGGAGGAAACACAATCTATCAAACATTTGCGGAGCCTGGCCAGCCCTAGAAAAGAAAAGAAGGCAGTTCAATTTTTTTCGCAATGTTGGAGGACTGATGGTGTTGGTTGGAAAAACCTCCAAGGATTCACATACGACTCTGAGCTGCAGGAGGTTTCGTGGTAGATTAATACTCCCTATAAAGGGGCACAATGGTCCCAACACGTTGGTCTAAGTGACCTGCGGCCAGAAGGTCATCAGGGCATCAATCCTACCCACCTCAGCTCGGTTAAACAGAACAGAAAAAAATCTCCACGTTGCGTTTGTCCGCGACAATCTACATAGCCCGCTTTTACACGGTCAAACTTTGTCGCATCAAATACCGCCATCTATAGGAAGTGCCTGCACCATGATGCCAGACGGTCACACTATCAAATTTCGGTAGAATATGATTTGTTCCTCTCTTTTCCACACATACGTTGTCTCTAACTCATACATGCGTTACATGCTTCCGATAGCTCACGCTGAGAACAAAAGTGCAGACAAAAGAGGAGAAGTGCGAAATGTCACTCAGAAGGTGATGCGATTTCTGCACCCATGCGACACGGGAGCTTCCCACAATTTTCGATTTTCTATTTCGCCCTTGGGGATGCAAGACAGCTTGGTCTTGATGACTGGAAGCAGCGTCAGTCGTTGCGAAGGAATCTGTCCAAATTTGACCGTAACTGCTGCAAGAGGTGAGGTGGAGTTCATCATTCCTCTTCATTTACAGACAAAATTTGCTTGTCCTAGAGTGAAGAAGAAAATGTTTTATGAAGACGCAATTGCAAAAACAAACGTGACACACTTGGTGTGTGAAATCACTGATCTCTATTTGTTCAAGCAAGAGACCGGGCAGAGCTTTACACTAAATCAATGATCATCTCTCTTGCCATGATTGAAAGGTCTTAGCTTAAATAACCTTGGTCTCAACAGTGCAACTCACCCACAAATGCTCGACAGAGAGATGTTAAATGTGCATGATGAGCGTTGAATCGTCTTCCAAAACCAAATGATATCACACCTCTTCCCCATTTTATGGGCATACGTTAAGTACCAAGTTTATAGTTATAAACCGGAGGCTTTAGACCAGTAGGCAGGCAGCAACCACCGTCGTTATACGGGCTCAGCTACTGAAAAAAACAAAAATGTAGTGGAAGCTGCCGCAGCAGCCGCATGCCCGTATTCAAATCATAATGACATAAAATTGTCTCTCGAATAAAGCCATAACCACCATGATCATAACCACGACTTTTATGTGTTTTCTTTCATTTTAATGTGATATTCCACTAAAAACACGTCGTTTATGGAGAATCAACAGAATCATTTCCTTAACACGAGGAGATGAAAGAAAACTGGGTAAGAGACTATCGGTCATGGTGCCATGGCGGATTATCAGTCGAAGAAGGTCTCTAGTTATGGAGGCGGTGAACAGCGGTGTAGTTGGGCTTGCATCTGGCTTAGGTGTTAGATCATACCTCATTTCTTGGTTGTAAAGCTGGGGTATTGTCGTAATGGATCCGTTCGAGTTCCCTTTGATACGAAACAGCTTCTTGTAATTTTTGTTCGCCTCAAAAATTTCCGGAAACCCATCATCCATTCGAAGGTCTGTTTAGTGGAGACTATTGCATGCACGTTGATATTAGCCTTCGACTCCGAACCTGTGGGCAAAGCAACAGAGAACGTTCGTATCTAGGTTGCCGCACACAAGTGAAAAATAACCCAAATTGATTTGCGTAACTGGAGGCCGCTGTGGTCGCCGTGGCGTAGTGGGTAAGTGCGTCGACTCCTACGCAGAGGGTGCCAGGCTCGATACCCGAATTTATCACCTATCATAATTCACGGCTCCACCTCTTTCGAGTCACTGACAATGCTCAAAGAGTATTCCTGTCTAGAAAAAGCTTCTCAACATCGCCGTTCGGAGTCGGCATTAAACTGTAGGTCCCTTCCACTCGTGAAAGAACAATAGCACGCACAACACGAGTGGTTACTGAGAAGCTAGGCCCAGGTCCACCTCGGACTGTCGCGCCACCCATATTATTACTATATTAACTGGAGGCCGCTAGTCAGAGATCGCGATAACTTGACGTTGGTTAAGTCCCAAGTCGACCCCAGACTGCAGCGCCTCACAAGAGAAACAGAATATTCTGTTCTGGAGATTCCAAATGTCAGCAGAAATCAACTACAACGACATGCTTAACTTCCCAGCTCACTCCCTCGTCGTCTGACGAAGTTGTGGCATCATGACCCTTTTTTTACTGATACGACGTGTAACCTCATTTGATGGCCACTTGTTTGAGTTCATCACTACATCATGGAAATGGAAGCTTGAAACTGCTTAAACAAAAGGTATCTGAATCTGGATATCTCTAAAGCACTGAGTTCTGATTCAAAGTTGTTGTGGGATGACAGTGCCGAGAAGACCTGTCAGATCAGCATATGCCTTCCACTTCACCTTATCATCCTCAGTTACGTCAAAACTCTTAGAGAATGTTATTGCCAACCAACTTCGGGACAGCCCGACTCGCAGTCCGATTACAAAGCTAACCTGCTCACAAGACCCCTACAGTTATGGTCCACATCTTGGATAATATCCGAATAAACTTTTGTCTTCTGGATATTTCTCAAGGGATATGACAAAATCAAACTTGAAATTGTCAGGAGTTAAAAAATCTTTTTATTATTTGGTGACAGTGCAGCGAGTTTAATAAATAGTATTCTGTTTGACATCTTTCTAAGAGTGGTCAATTCTGATTCCTTTTTAGGACTTCTACAATTTAAGCAGGGCGTCCTGCAAGGATCCATTCGTGGACCCATTCTTTTTTCCTTGTTTATCATGATTCGTGTGTAAACACTCAACTGTCCGTTTATATGCAGAAGATGTCCAAATATGTCCGTCTGGGCACTTGAATAACATTGGTTATCTAGTTGAATTTATTCCTTAGAACTAGTTGGTGCTTGTTAGGAACGATTTAGTCATTCGGCTCGTTGAAATTATTGAAAAATTAGACTCATAAATTTACACTTCAATGGGTTTCGAGGGTGTGTGTGTAGCTCAAACGGGGGCGTTCTCTGCGGCTGTCTTTCAGTGGCTCTGAGTCGGTGACGCTTCAAACACACTACTAGGGCTGGTCTCTATAGACAGCCAGGCAATTTCGTCATTCGTCTCGTCCGCTGACAGCTTGACAGCTTGAAACCCTTAATCGCATGAGGTTTCGCGTTTCACAGGTTCATCGAGTCTGTTTCTTGTTCCTTTTCTCATTTCCCTGATAGAGAACCAGCGGCTGTAGTAGATTTCGACTAGAACGTTTAAATATAGGATTTTGGCAAATATCTACAGATCCGTAGGCAAGTGGCCAGGCTTGGGAGGTTCTGTAGGAGTGGCTGACTACAGAAGGAACTCATACGTTGGCCAATGTAGGCCCATTGTGATATCAGGCGTATTGACTATTCCTAAACAAGTTGGTTGTGCTTCTGATAAAGCTGTTAAACTGGCTTATCCTGACCATTTCGTTCGCTGAGACTAGTGAAGAAGTAGGTCCCTAGAAGTTTGAGCATACGGTTTGCCAGAGCGCAGAGGAGATGATTTGTGGTTTTAACCTCTTCTTCATCCATGTAGCTTCTGCGTGAATGGCTCCTCTTCAACCATGTAGCTTCTGCGTGAATTCCTCCTATTAATCCATCCTGCAGGCGTGAATGCCAATTCTGCAGTGGGTGGTTGTGACGCCGATGAGCGTTTGCTTAATCTGAACAGGCAGAGTGATCATTTGAGACAGATTGCTGGTCATATTCCCTTTGTTTTAATGGCGGTTAAAGGTCGTGGCTGTTAGCCACTTGTGGTTGGTTGTTTAATTGTCTATCATAAGAAGTTGTTACGGTAACGATAGTGGATCTCCTCCTAGAGGGAAGAGATTGTCTCACACCTAGCGAGTCCATCGATTTTACAATTGCCTTGTATTTCACAGTGCCCCGACACCCACATGATGTGTACATTAAAATGCTCAGCCATCTTGTTAAGAGACGGCCTACAATTAAGGAATATTATTGAGTTGAACATGACATTGTCCAGCGGGTTAATTATGGCCTGTCTGAACAGTTGTTGATATGTCCCTCTTGAGTCAGCAAAGGGGCTCTTTTCGCAATGGCTTCTGCAAGTAAAACGCTACAATGATCAGGGTGCTTTAAAGACAGACTTAAGACACCTTCGATCCGTTTGTGTATATTCGCAGGAGTCGCCCAGCGTCGTAGTCAGACAATCAATCCGATCTGGAAGGTCTGCTTGTGGAGAATTTCTTCTCGAAGATGGCCATGTTGTTGAGGGGGAAATTGAATTCATTAAGAATGACTAAGTGACCGATGGTGAGCTTGATGCTACTTGTGTACCGAATAGTTCCAGTGCAGGAGTATGTTATGTGCATTAGACACTGATACACATACATGCCAGTCCTTGCACCCTATTGAGTGCGTTACAGATAGCTTGCTTAATTTTGAAGACAGGCAGACAAACTGAGACGCCGTACTTGTCAGTCTGACAATCGAGGTGAATACCCAGTAAGCGATGCGTGGCTGTAGTCCCCATGCGATAGCTTTTTTAAAGCTGTTCAGTCCAAAAGGCGCCTTCCCAATCATTTCCTGGATGTTGTTCCTTTGCAACAGTGACAGTCTTTTTTTGCTACTGTTGCCACACGAAAAGACTGATGCCCATGCAGTTTGTTGTGTATAGTCAGCTTGGCACTTCGAGTGGTTACAATTGCAGCTTGTGAAGCTTTGACAGAAAGTAACTTGCGTATGGTCGCGTTAATGAAGCAGTCCGGTACACGTTTACTCCGGAGTCGAGGAAAGTGAAGCCCATCCTTCTTCGAAGTGTATTCTCTGTTCGGAGTCGGCATTCAACTCTAAGTAGGTCCTATCTACTCGTGAGAGAACAACAAAACAGCAACCTCTGGCGCTGTAGAAGCTAGGCCTAGGACCGCCTTGGAATTGCGCGCAACCCGTATTTTTATTTTTTTCTGACTATAGCGACGTTCTGCGCAAGACGCCGATATTGTGCTTATCAAAGAGCTTCATTTTGCTAAATCCATTTTTTCCCAATTGCCTTTGAATGCCAGCAGACGCCTCATTTACGAATCACTGTGTTCCACCAATCAAGTAAGTATTATCTATTAAGTGGACTCTCCCTAAGTCCAACTCTCCTTAAGTTAATTAGAGTCCCTCTAACTCAACTTTTTCGCCATATTTTACATACATTTCTTTCAACTTTCCATACAAAAACCTCTCACTAAGTCAAACTCTCTCTAACTCAAACAAATTATGGTATCCCGTGGCAGTTCGACTTAGGGATGTCCACTGTATAGTATAATAATGTAAAGCTGAAAGGTTTGTTTGGTTGAACGCGCTAATCTTACGCGACCAATAGGAGCAAAGCATCAATGAAATATGTTGCAAAAACGGGGAAAAAAATAATTCCTTTTTGAGAGCTTCCGTTGCGTGCGCTGCGTAAAGGGTTTATGTTACGCATACACTCCGTGAAAATGTTTCTCTTCAAAAATTCTAAAAAAAAATCCCATCACAGCATATGTCTGTCCTTTAAGATTGACTCGCTATAACCTTATTTATGGTAATTAAATTTGTTCGAAAGTAATATTGTTTATCTAACCGCGATAATTAATACTCACGCGGGTACCAGCTAGTTTATGTATAAAGTAGACGCTTAAAAAGCTGAACATATATAAAACATGCTCCGTCCAGCTTTTCAAACTGTTCAACTTTTCGGGAATTAAATTAGAACGTAGAAACAATTCATTTTATTTAAAAAAAAAACACAAAATAAAAAATCAAAAAGCGACAAAAATTAAAAGTTGCTTATAAAAGGTATAAAAAGGACAGAATTAGAGGTTTTTCTTTAAAAAAAAAACTGCTCTATAGTAGACTGTCGAAAGCTGTCTTAAAAAATCCATTCATCTTTCCGAATTGCTCATCTTTTAGAACCGTTCATGTTTTCGAGATCCTACTGTAATGCCATCGACCAATACAAGCAGCTGTTACAGTTCGTGAATCGCTTTAGAATTCGCTTCCTTTCTGCTGGAGCTGACATTTAAATCCGACGTCCAACCCATTTCGGTTCTAAAAGTAAATGACCGCTCAACAAAATCTGGTAATGCCCACGTTACCTAATCGCCCCAACACATTATGGCAGCACTGAAATGAAACGCCAAAGCAAGTCGAAATTAAATCGGGAAATATTTACAAATTAACCAGGTAGTCCCTGTCAATACAACGCTCTAGGTACCTCCAACCATATTCGGTGAATTTGAAAAGCCACCCCTGTGTCCCTGCGGGGTTCTCTCTAGTTGAACATTTGATTCTGGTTACGACTATGCCCAGCATATCGTCGCAGCATTGTGTCAAATACACACGTTTGTTACTCTACACCATTTTATGGCGGTTCTCATACTCAATCCAAATCGTTCCTTGTGTCGCCTACTTTGGTAAACAGGAATCACTAACAACTAATAAAATATCGAAATCAGAAAATCTAATCAGCACAAGCCAACAACAATTAGCTTCATGAAAACTCTCACGACATCACGCGACTCGAAATTGTTTAATTAAATAATGGGAGTCAAGCTACGAAATACGAATGCAGTGCGATTTAATGAAGAGGACGCATGCACAGCGGAAAAGGTGTTGGAAAGTAGCCCTCTGCAGGCTGGAATGAAGCAAGATGTTCGCATTGTATCCACAGGTCAGGGCCGAGATGACCTACACAGCTCGCCGAAGTCATGTTCATCTTCATTCTGCTTCGCAGGGCACTGGGCTGTCGGTTGGCAGTTGGCACTGCTGAAGGAGTGGTGGTGGCTGCATCGATTCGTGATGGCTTCCTGGAAATGTGGGTTACCATTGTGACTGTGGCACCTTATTTTTTCTATTTGCAGTGCTTCGTTTTCTCGGATTGCACTGCACTTCGGCGTGAAACCAGGACTGGGACTATCAACTCTCCCCGTTAATTGTGGTCAGCATCTGTTGATTTGTGGCACAAGCTTGGAGACGAGTGCAATTCCTTGTAGAGGGTGGGTATTTGAATTTAACGAATTGTAGCTTCTTCCTCGAACGGAAGGGGTTATGCTTCGATGGTGTGCTCAAGTGGCACGAATGTCCCCAACATCACGACTTCCGAGGCGTACCTAGGAAGCGGTTCCATCGGGTAGGCGACCATTCGCCAGACCCGAGGTGGTTGGACAGAATCCAAAAACTCGCTGGCCTCGCTTGGGCATAACTCCTGGCCGATGGCGGACGATGGAGTGTCCTGGCAATTACTCGTGCGTGCTTTGTCCCCGAGACTCATTTAGTGGATCATGCGGGTCACTGAAGATGAGGTGGTGAGAGTACAATCAGAATATTTATGTGTGGAATTCGACGTCGTTCTTATGTCCACCACGGAATTAAGGGCACAATGCACCCATCTTGTTGATCTAAGAGAGCCACAGCCGCAAGGTTGCAAGGGCACCCGTACACCTACCTACCAATGTCTACCGCGGTCACGTTTGCAGCGAATCGATCGAGTTGAACCCAATTGTTTGTATCTCTGCCGCATATTTGGACCGAAATGGCCGCTACATCTAGGAAACTTCCAGACAGCAACAACTCTCCATCTCCTCGATTGCGTGCTTCTCGTGCGCTTTTTTTTTAGAAGTCTTATATGCTTCGAAGGGGTCTTCCTTGTGCCTCTCTTCGTAGAGCTCATGAACAGCTGTCAATGTTTCGCTACATGTGGTTGCCTTCTAAACAGGGGCTTTTCCTCCTTTCCTCCTAAAGGCTTTGGCGTCGTAAAATCCATCACATCAGTGAGCCCTTCTTTGATGGCTTCTTAACAACGCCTCCAATTTTCTTCGATTTTTTTCGCAGGCGGCGTCGAACTTAGAGAGAGAGATATTTGGAGAATCGATCGACAAAGTTTCTGGTCGATTGCGATTGTAGCCTTCCGACGTCAAACTGTTGTGGTCTTTGTTCAACTCTATGATATATCCGAGACTCGTGTTCAAATCCGAATCGATGTTGGCTCCTCGGAATGTTCGGATATCGGGAGTACTGGACTGCAGTTGTGTCTCAATTGAAGGACATAAATTCCAGCTTAAATTTGAGAGATACCAATGGATTTAAATTTGTTTCATAAAATAGTATGCACCAAAAAACAAGGAATCTGCACAACAAATTTTGAAAAGGTAAAAATAGTTCAAAATTTTGTGTTGTTAAGGAACAAAAGACATCAGCCCGTGTAAAATTTGAAAAGAGCGAAGTATTCCTGATAATATCGCTTCACTTTTCCATTATATTTTCTCTTTGAGTCATTCACTGCAGATACAGTAGTGTCTGGGTAGCATGAACCCCTGAATGCGCTGTCGTGAACACCCTTTTTTTATATAAAGAGTACTATGGACCAACATGGTCTAGGTTAGGTTAGGTTGAGGTGGCTAACTGCCGCTCATACGGACAGCAGACACACTTAGGCCAAGCGAAGGCCCATTGTGTCAGCACGCCTATCCTAGGCTACCTAGGCCACCGCAAACCAATTTTTGCCTTTAATACAGCGAAGATGAGTTCAGCCAAATTAACAAAGAAATGGGCCCCCAGAAGTCGGAATCTACGGGATGAGAGAGCACTGCAATTATAAAGCAAGTTTTCGATGGTTTCTCTCTCATCCTCGTCGCACGGAGCGACGTCGTCCGCTTCGCAGTTCTCTGGAGTGTCACAGTGTCCCGGCACCCACATAAGTTGGATGCTAAAGTACTTGGCCATCTCGTTAGGATATAGGCGGCAATTAAGGGAAGTCTTGGAATTAAAAGTGACTGAATTCAGAGATTTGATCGCTGCCTGGCTATTGGAACAGATGACGATATCTGTGCGCGATATTACACTGATTTTTTTAGCCAGGACAGGGCTTCCTTTATCGCTATAGTTTCAGCCTGAAAGACGCTACAGTGATTAAATAGTCGGAGAGATAGCTGGGTGTTTGGATCCTTGGAATAGACACCAGCACCCACTCCTGCATCCATCGTCGATCCATCTGTGAAGATTCTCAGTGGATCATCCAGCGTCTGTTGTTCAGACTCCCAGTAAAATCTGGGCGGTATGCTGGTTGAGAAGTAAGTGAAGTGAGGTCTGTATCTATGGGTATAGAGGATCGTTGAATGTCCAGACTGCAGTTCTTTCCAGCTGCTCAGCGATCTTAATCTGATCGCCGTACTAGACGCTGTCTGTCTGCCAATTTGTTATATCGGTGGCAGGTTGAGGAGAAAGTTTTAGTGCTTCGGAGGAGGTAGTCCTTAGCGCCCCGCTTATGCATACGCAAGCCATCCTCTGCACTCTAGCGAGTGGGATGATGTCGATTTTCTTATCGAGTGCGGTCCACCAAATTGCGACACCATACAGCAGTATGGGTCTGGCTACTGATATGAATCGCCAGTGAACCTTTCGGGGTTGCAGTTCCCATTTGCACCCTTTTACAGCAGTAGAGAGCCGTGTTTGCCTTCTTGACACGTTCGTCGATATTTAGCTTCCAGATTAACTTCGTGTCTAGTATAAGGCCTAGGAATTTAGCGCTGTCGCTTAGCACTATGAGGGTCCCGCATAGTGTGTGAGGGTCAAAGTTAGGGATTTTACACTTCTTAGTAAAGAGGACTAGATCCGTTTTTTGCGGATTGACACCTAGGCCGCAACATGGTCTAAGTGTGCTGATGACTTCATTGGCAGCTCTGCCTACCTACCTATCTAATTTTTGCATACAATTAGAACAGGGCAATGTAGATAAGTGGTTCTTTGCGGAAATGTTTTTTAAAAAACCGAAAGTATTTCCGAAAGGCTTTGAGTTTGCCTCCACAGTACGGGGTAGCCAAATCCATAATTTCAGCGAAAATAAAAAGTAAGAACAAAATCTCAAAAGTCGTGACCACTATCCAGATCAGTTCGTCGAAAAGGAAGGAACCTTAAAACAAAGCAAGTATCCTCGGATGGAACGAGTGTTACATAAATGGTTTTTGAAGAAGCGTGGGAAAAAAATGTACCAGTTGTCTGAGAAATGCTAAAGGAAAAAGAAGGTGCCTTCAATGCCAGTTCTGGTTTGATAAGAGGGTTCAAGCCACGTTATGGAGATTGGCTTTTAAAAAATCTGTGAGTGTGAAAATGTTCGATCGTGACTCAGTTGCGCCATTCAAAAATAATTCATGAGCTTCAGCTGTTTAAGAACCAAATTTATGATGCCGATGAGTCCGGTTTGTGTTGGATGATGTTGCGTAAAAAAACATATGTTGGCATTTTTGAAAAAACGGCTTGGAGCCGCAACGTAGTGTAAGCCATGGCTACTGGTCTTCACAAAGTAGACAAGGCAAACAAAAAGAAAGCCTCGTTGAATTGTTGGATGAATCGGTGAAATCTGTGTCCTTTTAGTCCTTAGTTTGGGATAAAAATCGCTTTGGATTTAATCTTCCTTTGTGGTAGGCTATGTATAGAAAAATTTTTAAGAAAATCGTTTCAAAGCTTTATTCCACCTCCATGTCATTTTGTGAACGCTGATGTGAGGCAACAGCGGACTGGCTACACAGAGATTACGCTCCGTGGCAATGTCCACCAGCCTGTGTCGTTCTCGGAAGTGTTGTTGTGCGGACTGTGATTTCCGATGATTCTAGCAAATTAGTCGTCTTTGACCAGCTTTTCGTTGAAAGCTCCTATTAAACATTCGTTGCCGTTCCATTTACACGACTATTTGAAAAACTGAGTGTGCCGTCATCAGTGAAGGAATTGAATGGATTCCAAGTAACAGACAAGACATCATCTATAAAAATGAGATAGAGTGTCGGAGACATAACAGAGCCTTGGTGATATCAGACTTGAACTCATCTAAAACAACTTGAATCGAACGATTCAAAAGGAAGTTTCTAATCCACAGAAGAAGATTCCATAGGCACGCATTTTTGACAAATGAGCTTGATGCCAAACTCTGTCGAATGCCTTAGAAATAGCTTTAGTTTTCGTGTCTAAGTTTGGCTCGAACAACATACTGTCATCTGATTAAGCTCCTACTTCGCCTATTATTAGCAATCGACGTAGTATTTGTCGCAATTTGTCATCCTCTCCTTGGGACATCACATCGTACATCCTGTATGGCAGTGATTTCAAGGGCCTCCCCAAGCTCACAGGCTGCACTCGGTTTGTTAAAGGACCTCACATTCCACCTGCAGAACCGAAATCGTTGTCCATGGTCGCAGCAGTAGGGTCACCTGAATTCGGTGCTTCAAGTCGTTAAAAACTCCTTTTGGTCAGCGATTGATAAATTTTGGGACATCATGTGAACCAGACCATTTAGCCCACTTTTGATAGCCGAACACATCACAAATTGAAGGACTTTAAAAATTTGAGTTTTCGACGTTCGTGTTCCCCTGAACTTCTCACTCATGCCCTCCCGTTAACAATTTATTTACATAATTTTCAAACAATACAATGGCGACGAAAGAAGAAAGCTCGCATCATACTCACCTTGCCGGCGAACATAACCACCGTTCCTTTGTTCTTTATACTCCCAAGGATGAATGATTGAAATTTGTTTTGTACGTGAGTGTTCTTCTTCTTGAATTCCCTTGTAGGCTGTAAGCACTGTACTTTTGACGGTGCGACATCACTTTGTTGAAGGGTATTTCACAAGAGAGAGTGAGATTGTGTTGCCGGATATGTGGACGCCCCCATATTCGCTTTTTCATTTCGAGCATTCGTTGTAGTCATTTAATGTGCTCTAAATATAGCACGCAACTCACGATTTAAGTGACTGCTAAGGTCTGATTTGAGTGATGCTGTGTTTTTAAATCTGGCTGATCCGCCGCTGAATCTTTCACGACACAAAAACTCACCACGTCCGATCCAGGAAGACGAACAACAACAACAACTGTTGACATTGAAGCAGAATGCAAATGTCAAGGTTGACATTTGCGATGAGGCTGGGTTGAAGTGTGGAGAATCCGCAAGCCATGGCCGAAGGGCTTCGCTGTGGGGAGTTTTGTTCGCCTTCATCCAGCCTTGCCAACTGGTTCTAGTGCTGAATATGTTCGGGATGTTGCTTAGTCTGCTTTCATACTCGCTATGATTCGTCGGCGATTCTTTCACATTCCCTTTTGTGATCTCAAGCCACTTTCACACAGGAAATCTTTCAGTCTCTGCAATTGAGATCTCAATGCTGAACTTTTTCTGTTTCCTATCCCCTCTCACACTTGCGTCTTCTCTTTCTCACACATGTACAGCATTCTTCCAATATCCAACATTGAGAACATAAGAATAAAGCAACTCAAAGAAAAAACGAAGAGAGATAAAAGAGAATAGAAAATCCAAAAGCAAACCCCGAGCACACGAGACGCGGGCTACCCCTAGCACGTCTCACCTCGCTTGCCAACAAGATGGAAAAATCGCCGACAAAATTTTTCTGTGTGGAAGCGGCCTTATCTTTCGACTGTCGAAATGGACGACCGTGGCATAGCCTTGAACAACTCCTTACTCTTACTGAGCCTAAGGCAACCATATCCTGCCGTCCAATCTTGTCGCAAGACTGGGTTGCCCTTCGGTCCGACTTTCCCCTTTTTTCAAACTAGCGGGTATACGCACGATGTGAATCAACTCAGTCAAAGGATTTCATTCCCTAAATCTCATGTGTGTAGTAGTTCTACATTTTGAATGTCCCCCTGACCCGAATAGCACGGGACAAGCTGCGGAACTCATGGAATACCAATCCCTTTGAAGCAACGCCAAGTAGTTTACGGAAATATGCCCTTTGAATCAATCATAGCAGATATCAAATTTCACACACTCCCGTATGATGATGGCAACATGACTCCATCATCAAAGGACACTACGGCCGATAATCACATCAGGAAGTCGGTGTGGTGCGTTCAACCGATTAGGGATCTGATGCTGGTTGCCTTCGAAGCGCTGCTGAACTATCAACTAGGTTCACATGGCGTGACGAGTCCCACAGACTTGGTCGAAATGATTCGTATCGAGGGTATGTTGGATCTCTTTTTTTTAACGATTCTGCTCTTGTGGTGGTTGAACAGATAGAGATGACTGTGAGAGTCTCGTAAAAATTGCAACAAATCACACATCTCTGGTCGTTCTTGTTTTGTCATTCTTTTTTACTTCTGCCCCTCCATCATTGGGTGACGATAGAGTCCTGGTCGATCTCTGACCGTGTGAATCTCAGGTGTGTCCGTGTTCTGAACAGCAATGTTTAAGCGGTTCAAGGCAAAAGGCGGGAAAAAATATCAAACATTGAATTGGGAATATGGAGCTGGTGTATTTACTTTAGATACATTGTTACTCCTGGAGTATCGTCGGGCTGGCGTTTTGGACGGGATTTCGACCCCAGTATTATCATCTGAAAATGTATCCTACCGAAAGAAGAGGAGTACAAAAGAATCAAAGAAATACGCAATAATTCGCAGAAGAAAAACAAGAATGTTTTGATGCAGTAAGAAAAATAAAGTGCGTTTATTTCACGAGCGACCGAACACAAGTGATCTTAATTCTAACTTAAAACCGATGCTGCACTCGCAGCCCAATAGTCCATAGGCAGCAGTTCTTGTGTCTGAAGAATGCATGCAATCCACTTGGATCATCGACATTTTGCTAACATCGTGCACTGCTAGGTGCATCCGTAACATTAGGTGTGTTTTTTTGCAAGCGTATACACGCTTTCAAATTTCAATTAGCGTGTAAAATACACTAACAAAAAATCCTATATCCGTTTAAGTTACTCATCATATCTATAGCCGCTTACGATAAAAACAAACATTATTTTCTGTGTGTTCATTCCTGAATTTATTCATTCATTATTTAGGTTGCTGTATGTGACTTACATTTGCAGGTATAGTTGATGTATTAGATAATTCTTAATTGTTTTGGCATCCATAAGTATGCAATTTTTGGTATACCCAGAGTGTCTCTGCTATACATTCCGTTTAGGTTTCGTAATCGATTCTTTTCATTCGGTGAAAATTGTTTTTATTTTATATTTATTAAGTGTTTTTCACGCTTAAGTGATGATCACGCTACACAGTCACAAAACGAAGATTGTGACCATCAAAGATCAACCATCACCTTCCACGACTACACTCCTGACTGCTTAGCAATGTCGTCAGTGCTGCCAAGATTTTATGATGATCGTTTTTTTGTGCACTTTTAAATTAAGCGGATATATGCTTGGAAAAAAACACAGCTATCATATCTATCGTCGCTTATTTGAAATAAGCGCGGTTAAAAACAATGCTTCCAACCATTATTTTCTGCGTGTTATCGATAATTCATTCCTGAATTTTTATATTTAATATGTTTGTTATCTATATCAAGTTTGTTACTAAATTGTAATGGAAATCAAATATAAGTTCAGAATGTCGGCCATCGCCTGCAATTCCGTCATCCCTAGTATCTAGGATTTATATTACTTCGTTTTTTTTTTCTTTTGTTTTAATGAAGGTTTTTCGGTAGCTTTTCCTTCTAAAATCCTAAATAATTTATTAACATATTTTCTTGCAAATTATAATTAGTTTTCAGTAGTAAGGTAGTGTATACCGAATCTCTGTAAATTGTGCAATGTAGTTTTAAGATAAATGTACTTTTTAGCTACAATAAAGAATCAATAATAATTCCTGAATTTATTCATGCATTCATCGGGTTGATGTGCATATTCACAATATTATGCGCCTTTTTCCTGTATTTTTGAACATCTGTACGGGTGGTTGATGCATTAAATAATTCGTTGCATCCATAAGTACGCAACTTTTGGTATACCCAGCGTGTCTGGGCTATACATTCCATTTATGTTTCGTAATCGGTTGTTTGCATTGTTTCAAAATTTGCTTAAATTGATAACAATTAAAATTGAAGATTGAAGATTGTGACCATTAACGACCAACCATCACCTTAAACGATTCCACCCTTGACTGCCACAAATGTCATTAATGTCGTCGGTGGTGCCAAGTTTTCATGATGAATATACATATAATTTAAGCGTATATACGCTTGCAAAAAAAAACACACCTAATATACCTGGCCTATGTCAGAGATAAGGGATAATAGAGATATCCAACTTCTACCTCCCTTGCCCCTTGATTTCATCTGACTGCGTTTTTTATACGATTTTTGTCCCGTGTCTGTGAATACGTGTGAGCTCTTGTGCACAGCTGATACCCTTCCCCAACCTTAGTAGGGCGGGGAATTAGAGGTAATTTTTGAAAAATCGCTCGTTATTTGAACGTTTTTTCAAATTACGGTGTCAAATTTTCAACACAGTATGGAGGGGGAAAACGAACGAACAAAGCTTATGTTCATGAAGTCGATACATTAAAACTTTGAACAAGTTACAATCTGAGATACTAGGACATTATTGATGAATGCACAACATAGTGTGTGTATTTTTTCATATGAATAATACCTATGAACTGCATTCACACGAGCAGATAACTAAAAATAAAAAAGAAGCGTGAATCACTTAAAATAAGAAGTTTCTTTGCTCGTTTAACGTTTAGCGACAGAAATCAATTGCACATTTTGACAAACATTTTTTATGCATAAGTTATAGTTGCGATATCTTGCAATTGCTCTTATCAAATTATTTTTCATGGGTTTTCAGAATTCATGCATTAAGATTATAGGTTAGGTTATAATTCAGCAGCACACCATTGTGATACCCATAGTAGTCTGACTACTACCACTGATTGACTACTTCAGTGTTAGTGCCGTTAATTTGATTCCAACGGCAGATGGTGACTGGACCAGATTCGAAAACCAGATAAAAGCGTATTAACTTTGCTTTCACCGGGATTCGAACCGGGTACCCCGCTAACCAGGGGCAGGCACTCTACCAAATGCGCCATCCAGTTGTCTTGAATTAAGAGTATACAACGGACCTCATTTTTTGAGTTAATTTGTCAGGTATGGTCAATGAATAGGCTATATATATATGTATACAGTGGATTCCTCCTAAGTGGAATTGTCACGGGATACGATAATTTGCTCGAGTTAGAGAGAGTTTCAACTCAGGGGGCTGCCACTGTACTTAAGAATTAAATTGAGGTCAAATAGTTCCAGTTAAATGAGCATTACAATACATTTTTACTCACGAAAGTCCATATAACAATGTAAGAAAATTCTCTTAAAAATACGAGTCAACTTTTGAACACCCTCCGAATAACATACATGGAATCGTGGGAAAACTCAGCAATCTGCCACCATTTTCCCACTAAATTCACAAATCTGAAGCCATTTCCCACTATAATCCACGAATCGGCCACCATTGCGTGGTGGATCCATGGTTTGTGCAAAACTATTTGTGAGGAACAAGGGAATACCAATACTCTTGCATTTTTCTCCGGTCTGGACTGAGGGATGGCCGAAGTTGGACATCTCTATTACCCCTTATCTCCGCCTATGTTTTTCCCAAAATTTGGTCAAGTTGTGTCAAGAGATGTGCGAGATACAGAGCTCTAAAGTAACGACTGTTATTTAAGCTTAAAAAATAAAATAAAACAATATATGCTTGTGTGCACGAGATTTAATATTTTATTATTCTTTCCTTAGAGCTACAGTCTTAGCTCCAACAAACGGTTTACAATTTTAGAAAGCTACAGATTTCAGTTAACTATTCCATAAAGAATGCCACCACAGTTGTGTTTTACTTAGATCCTGGTTCGATCCTTTGTGTTTCACTTCCCGCTACTTTACAGCGGCTCCTCTTAAAGGGACTACACTAACGAAAATGAAATAAACCTAGAGACTATCTAATGGTATTCTCGTGGCCTATTTTATCAAGTCCACTCCTGTGCTGATTTACAGCCAATTAAGTTTCCTGAGAAACTTAGCTATGTCTTGAATCTTTAAGTGTGACATTTCCTCTAGGTCACTGAAAAAGTAGTTGCCTAGTATATCATTTCTAGTTTTTACAAGGGCTGGACAAGTGCCGAGTGAAGCGGATTTTCTTCCTCCTCCTCTACAGTAGTCGTTGTGGGGGGGGGAGGGCTCCATTCTTCTGGCATGGATACAGAGGTTTTAGTTTTAGGAGTGTACATGTTTTGTTTGGATTTAGTAAATGGTCAAATACGCTTCGAAGTCTTACGTGTATCTAATTCCATCACTCTCCGATTAGCGGAGTAAGGCATCTGTAAGTAACATGGTGCTTATTACTTGGAGTGAGGGATATGGGGTGTCCTGATTTCTTGCCAGTGGCAGTCCCACCCCTACTCTTGCTAACTCGTCGGCACTTTCCTTGCCTGGAAAACCACTAAGCCCAGGTACCCAGCATAGGGTTGGGTTGCATCTAACTGCTATCTCCCCAAGAGATAAACGGCAAAGTCTCACCATATTCAATTTAATTGATGGTGTATCCAGAGCCTTAATGGCCGCCCTTATATGCATGGCGATAGATAGGCCGCCTATCGGGTTCATCGACAGTAAGCGGGCAGCCTCTTGGACAGCTTTAACTTCTGCCTGGAATACACTACAATGGTTGGGCAGTCGAAGAGACAGGGAAAAGGATATGTCCGGCGATATCTCGAATACTCCCAGTCCGGTGCCCTCGTCTGTTTTTGAGCCATCTGTGTGGATCTTCAGGTAGCCTGGTTTCCCAATCAGATCTTTTTTCCCAATCTTCTCTGTACAATCAGATCTTTTTTCCCAATCTTCTCTGTACGGTTTGAGTGTTTTGAACCCAAACTCGAAGTCTAAAGCGGATGTTGTATAATCTGTATGCGTTGGTGGTAGTCTCGCATTTCTGATTATCTCTGTATGACCTAAGCTATGTGATCTGTTCCAGCTGTTGCACTCTCGTAGCCTTAACGCTGAGTTGGTAGCTACCAGCTTCCCACAGATGTCAATGGGAGGCAGTTGTAGCAATGTTTCCATGATGGCTGTGGAGTGGATCGCAATGCTCATGTAATGCAGATACATGCTGATCTTTGAATACTACGTATTAATATAAGATTATATTTGTTATTCTGTGCTGGCCACCAAACAAGGATGCCGTACGTTAAGATGGGTCTAACAACAGCCGTATACATCCAGAGAGCCATTCTTAGTTTGAATCCCCATGTGGAGCCAAGGATCCTTCTTAATGCGTTCCTTAATGTTTGCTTTCCAGCTCAGATTGCTGTCTAAAATTACTCCTAGGTATTTGGCTATTTCATTAAAATCGGTGTACTAGCTTAGATTTTACAGAGGATTTTCCGCGCTCCCATACAAAGCGGACCACTCTCCGGCGTAGTGAAAAGTTGTGGTATGTTTGTGTCCACAAGATGGACCGATAGTCCTTCAGCCAAGAAGTCGACATACTTACCCAATACACCACGTCGGAGATTTTAATTAAATTAAATTTGATGAGACTTCTGTAGTTAAAATGTGCCCCGAAAGCTTAACCAAGGGTGTGGACGATTTCTGATGTTGCCAATGGCTCGAGAGATCTTCTAAGTTCGCGTCAGCTTCTTTATTTTGTGAAAGACTAAGTACGCCACCAAGTTGACTGTCCTTGCTGAAGAAGCAAAGGGGAATTAACAATCACCGGAAATCGGAGACTGCCCAAAATCCCATTCCATGTCTGAGCAGTCCTTTTGGAATCACAAGTTCTTCAAACCCGAGCAGCAGCAAACTGGGTAACTACCCATGATTCTGTCAGTCATACTTAAAGCCACGGAAATGTCGTCAAAACAATCATCTGTCATCCATGAACTCTGCACAAAGCATTGACTGCAAGGGAAAGGAAGTGCTCATGGCGTATTTAACGCGGTTATGCAGCGCCTCATGAGGGTTAACTTCTTATTCGCAAACGCGCCTCGCCGCGGCATCCTCATTCAGCTTATTATCCTTCTTAAAGTCGACGATGCATTTTTGCGTTTGACACAAACTAGCAGCGAGTCTTTGTTCATGTTTACTTTGACGTGAAACCGAGGATCCCCGACCCAGCGTGGTAAAAAAAGATGTAAATCCTTTCCATCCTTTAAGATGTAAATAATTTGAATTCATTTAAAGTTAGTTGGATTTGTCATTTTTGATGCCACGCCTGTCATTGCGGTTTATTTTTGGACAAGCCGAATTGGAAATTATTATGGCTTGTCGTTCAGAATCATAGGGATGCGTGGTATCAAGACATCTTCGCCTTTATCCTTTCCGTTCGCATGTGGCTTCAATGACGTTTTACATTAATGCAGGCGTGCGAACGTAATGAGTGCATATGTAGCAGACATATGTCAATTCTTAAAAAATTAGAAGGCAAACAGCTGCCTGCTTAAATCACATTCATCAAAACGCGAGGAGTTGAAATATTCGTTTTCTGGAATTATCCAATTTTCCGTGTAATTTTCGTAATTTTTCTTCCCATAAGAACCGCCTACAAAGTGTAAGAAAATTAATGGCAAGACATGAATGCAATCGGTATCGTCTTTCTCAAGTTAGGTGTGACCAAGGGAAACAGGGATGGGTGGCCGTGGCGTTGTGGGTATGTGGGTCGACCGCTACGCAACTTAACCTCGTTGACTGGGTTCTCATTTCTTCCCAGTCACTGACAATGCTCAATTAGTATTCCTGTCTAGAAAAGGCTTCTCAAACTTGGCTGTTCGGAGTCGGCATAAAACTGTAGTTCCCTTCCACTCATCAGAGCACGATAGCTCGAATAACACGAGTTATTACTGAGAAGCTAGGCCCTGGTCCTCTACGCGCTGTAGCGCCACCCATATTATTATGTCAAAATATGAAGCAAAAACGACTGGTTGGCGCAGTTTGAGTGCCCTTGGTTAGACGGGTCCCCGGTTGGATTCCCAGTGAAAAAAGAAGGAATAATTCGTTTAATCCGGTTTTTAAATCTGATCCAGTCACTATTTGCAGTTGGGTTCAAACCAACGGCACTATCGCTGGAGTTGTCGATCAGTGGTAGTCGACAGTGGATATTAAAATTAAACAAAATGGTATAAGTTTGCTGGTGCATTCACTAGCAGCCTCCTACCTGACCGAACGTACTCCTCTTGTGTTGGTAAAGGAGGTGCTGTCCTTACCCTTGAAGAGCACCTTGCAAAACGACTCTAGGTAGCCTTTTGGTGGAGCTCGATGATGGATGGCTGTTGTCCAGAGAATTCCAGATGGCTTTTCGTCGGAGCATGTCGAAGGTTCTCTTGGAGTTCCATTCAACCGATTGTTCCATCCGTATCAACTGATGTGATGAACACATGAGCGGTTGGCTCGAAAACTGGCTTGCTCACGGAGCAAATGCTCCTCGGCGGTTGGTGAAATCCGGTGAAGGATCAGTAGATTCTGGACTTTCCTGTTTTTGCACTCGCTAAAGTTTTTTTTTTTTTTTTGGGGGATGTTGACGATGGCACCTTCATTCCAGTTGTCGAATAGACGGCGTTCAGTCGAGGCTGCGTGGATGATCGGGACAGGATCGGCGCCATGAATGTTGCTATCACCTTGAACAGTTCCATCGGCAGGGCCGGGCCGGGAACTTTGAGACCATTCTATCTTAAGCTCAGTTTCGGGGATTGTGGGAGGGGTTGTGGCTTCTTGCCTTCAGTGATTTCTGCGTAGTCTGCTTCGACCGATAGGCATTCTTTCCATCGGTTGCGATGTTGCTGTTCCTTAGTGTCCCATTTTTGTCCTTCAGAGGCGGCGTAGACATGGATTTATTGTCACAGAGCTTTCCTGTGGCAGCATCACCAAGTTGTCACAGTAGGCAGCCACTTCGGCTTAGTTGGCAATGTCCCGGTAAAAGATTCTCCCAACCTCTCGCGCCATCTGCATTTTGCAGGTGCGTTATAGACTTCTTGTGCCTGTTTTCTCTCTTCTCTTGATTGGGCTGGGTTGACCCTTTAGCTTTCTCATGATATCAATCTGGCTCCAGGTTGCTTTACAGTTGCCATTGGCAAAAATGCGTAGTTTCGATTTAAGGATGTATTTTAATGATAATAATATGGATGGCAGCCTACATCCCAAGGCGAAACTGGTCCTAGTTTCCACACCAGCCACTTGCGTAGTCCATCTTTTCACGAGTGAAAAGGTCCTACAAACGTATTCCGACTCGAAAGTCTTTCTTGGACAATTCTGCTTCCTGAGCATTGTCAGTGGTTCGAAGGCTATAGATTGTAAATGTTGAGCCTAGACACTCAGCGTGGGAGTGGACTACTCTGTCTGTGCAGCTCCTCAGTCACTGGGAAGTCAGTGTCAGCATCATCACCGATGCCTAAATTCGCATGTTTCAACAGTTTTTGGATCCACTAAATTTGTTGTAGGATTTGAACAATTGCCCAAAATTACGCTTTAGGAATGATCCATTCCTTTAGCCTCAAATGCCCCCGAAAGCTCCCGAATCTCAACATCTTGTGCTCAAGGGGTTGATTATACCCTTATGTGTCCGAGATCAAGACATGGGATGGCCAGAAGGTATAGAGGAAGAAAGGGAGAGGAGGTACCGGTGCACATTGGTCTTAAATATATTAAATATATGCGAGTTGTAGTGTGTGTGACAGCAGACAGAATCGAGTTTTTGAAGCGAAGGAATTGATTGGATTAGAAGTAGCAGACAACAAGATCATTTATGCAAAATGAGAGTGTCGGAGATAGAACTGAGCCGCGGGGACCACCAGCATTTATTTGGTGGATATCAGACTTGAACCCACCCAAAACAACTTGAAGTGAACGGTTCGAAAGATAATTTCTAATCCAGAGATGAAGGGATTCATCGATACCATAAGAGAGCTTGATGCTAAGCTCTGTCAAATGCTTTCAAAATATCAAGCGCAACGATCTGACTTTCGCCGGCATTGTGCAAAGATTGATTACACTTTTCGGTGAGATATGATATCAGAGCACCAGTGGCAGTTCATTAGCTCACGACTTATCAGCGTTTCCATAACCTTAGAATGAAGAGACGTAATTGATATGGGTCGGTACGAGGTGGGTGACGAAGATTTGCCCTTTGTAGGAACGAGCTGGACAAATGCTGTTTTCCATCTGCTCGGAAAGATACCTAAGGAGTAGGATGGATGAAAAAACTTCCAAGAGGTTTTGTCAACGTAGAAGAACACTTCTTCAGAAGTATAGGGGGAATACTATCCGGGCCAGTGGATTTGTGCACGTCGAGATCTTGAAGTACCCTTGCAACTGTACGAGTGCGGAAGTGGATTTGTCCCAAGGTGAAATCATCGCTCTCAAGTACAAAAAGGCTTCGGAGCAGGATGAGCTGGTTGACCGACTCCGAGGTTGCCCAAAATGTCAAACAAAGACAAGACCTCCAATTGTTGTTCGAGGTTGCCCAAAATGCCAACAAAAGGCAAGACATCCAATTGTTGTTGTAAGAACCGAATTAGAAATAAATAAAAAATATGAATACTAAAGAGAACTGAAGACAACTTCAGTTAATTGCCCGCCTCACAAAAACTTCTCTCCTTCTTATTTATAAAATATTCATGCAACTTTTTTTTCTGTTTTCACGCATTTCGTGACGAATGATTTATTTATTTTGTTTTGAGTGTTTCTGCCTGGCTGTCATAAAATGTCTTCTTTAGATATCACCCACGATGTGTAAAATCCGACAGCCGCCAAGGTCAATCGACAATCGATAGCATGTTGGGCAAATAATTTCTCAGTACCTGAATGCTGAACTGCCGAAACTACATACCAATCGAACCCAGACCCTGCAATTCTGGTGTTGAAATGTAATCAATCATGTAACGAGAAAAAACCGCTCCACATTTATCCTTAAAAAGAATGACAATATTGCGCTGTCAAATTTAATGAATGCAAAAAGTGACTGATGAATAATTTGATGATATGCTACCAGCCACACACAACCCACTCATCGCTCATTTGAGGTTTTAATTAAAATTATGGGCGCCATGACTAAGCTATTTTTACGATCACAAGATTGTCAAATCTATAATTTACGACTGTCAAATATGAACTGTCAAAAATTTGAAGAAAAAATTAATATGTGATGAAACTGAGTGGGAGACGCTCTCAACGAACACTCCCCGCAATCGAAACTGTTGAGCGCTGTCAATCGCATGGTAGAGGTCATTCAGATAATTTTGAAACCAAGAATTTGAGGCAATCAATATGTACGAAGACTGGGAGTTTTTGGAAAAATCCATTTACCGTTCTTTTGAAGTCAATGAATAATGCATTCGATTCGAGGCATTCACTGAATTCAATCATTTATGGAAGTCATTTGAGTTCGCTTAAACAAGCTGAAGTCAGTGAGGGCAATGAAAATTATTTCAATTCACTTACCGTTAGTCTGGGCGTATCAGAGCAATGATTTGCTGATGGTCTGGTGCAGTGTTACATCATGATTCCTTTACCTTACATCAGATAATTATGTTTATGCAGTGGATCAATGTTTTTGTAAACACCATTAATTAAAAAACAAAAGAGCAACCGCTGTAAGAGGTGTTTGAAAGCTTTCTAATCACTTGTTTACTCAGTTTCTGTCCAAAGAGAGAGTGATGGAAGTGTTCAGAACTTCTGTACGGTGTAATAAATTCTGGGAGTGAGTTTTCATCGGGTGAGCTCCGTGCAAGATCTGCCTCATAACTGGAAACTTGCAAGTATTGAGTTGGAAGGAGGATCAAGAAAACTAAAAAGTGGAAAATCAGTGAATGACGATGAAGGCACTGAGTACTCGATATGGACAAGTGATCTCAATCTCGAAGAATTTTGAGTTTGAAAGAGACTAGTACACGCCTTATGATAAAATAGGGCAATTATTGCATTCGATAAAGAAGTGTTTGAGAAATTTTACCGTAAACATTTTAAAGGGGCCGGACTTAAAGTCGGTGGTTTTTCAGAGCGATAAAGTTGAAATGTAGGTTAAAATGGTTAATGCAAGATAATTTATATAGTTTGTATTTCTTAACAAAGCTTAATGCAACACGATTTCAAAGAAAAATGAATGAAATTGCTGTACTCTCGGTAGATCGAGCTAATAAAAGCCGTTCATAGGAGCAGGCTTATCCATTGGGTAGGGAAAGCACTACTTCCAGTGATAGTTGCCGTGTTTTTTTCATCGCTATCGATAGTGAAGTGAAGTAAGATTCAGAAAAAAGGTTCGCAGTGGCTTTGATTTTTATCTGTCAAAATATATGAAAAAGAAATTTATTTGTTCGAAATTGATTTAAAACTGTATGAAAAAAATTCGAAGTCGAATTTTTATCGGCAGCCAATTTTCACTGCCGATATTATAGGCAGTTATCGGCAGTAGGTTGTTGTATGTGCTTTACGTGCAAAATCCTACTTCACTATTTATAGATTTTTGAAGAAAAAACACGGCTAGTGCCTTTTGATCCCAACTGTGACTGGACCGGATTTGAAAATCGGATAAAAGCTTATTTACTTTGCTTTCACTGGGACCCGAATATACGAGGAGTAAGGCAAGGTTGTATACAGTGAAACTTCTCTATTTTGGACACCAGCAGGACCGTCAAGACCGTCCGTTATATAGATGTGTCCTTTCTGAAGGGGTTGAAATGCACGAAGACCTTCATGCCCTGAGGAATAATCCCTAAGGTGAAGTGTCCCTTATAGAGGGGTGTCCGTTCTGAAAGGGTTGAATTACACGAAGACCTTCATGCCGACGAATTGACCGTAAGATGAGGTGTCCCTTATAGAGGGGTGTCCGTAACGAGAAGTTTCACTGTATTATCACCCTAGCTTATCCTTGACCTTGTTATAGAAAATAACGCCGTTCCGAAAGGAAGCCAATGGTCCTTGACTCCACGCCGACGACATCTGTTTGCTATTTAATACCGGAAAAACAACACGCACTTGAACTTGACGCCAGAAGAGCTGGTATAAAAATCACAGCCAAGACAAAGCTGATGAGAATCGGCTCAAGATGCCAGGCACCTCTATTCCTAGACGGAAAACCAATCGAAGATGCCAACAAAGTCTGCTACATCGGCAGCACTTTAGACAAAGGTCGGGGTGCAGAAACGGACGTGTTGTCTCGTATAGCCAAGCCCTCTACAATTACTACTCGCCTGGCAACGACTGGAAGTCCAACTAGCTCTTTACCTCACACAAGCTTGAGATATTCAATTCCTCTTCAGGTCTTCAAGTCTTCGTCAATAAATTATTGCGACGAATCTTGAAGGTCTTCTGTCGGAATGGATAAGAAACAAAGAGCAGCAGTGCTGCACAGACACACACATAGCATCAAAGATGCAACAATGGAATGTTGAGGCCACACTCTATGGAAACCGGAAACAGATGTTGCAAGGATGGCCATTACTTGGACCGCACAAGGACTGATGGGTAGTCGTTGTCGTCCATACTTAAACTGCTGGCGGACCATGGAGAAAGAGCGTCGACAGGCTGGCAAATCCTAAATAGGCAGGCCCAAGACGCGTGGAGGTCGTCGCAGAATTCCTGATGCCGCTGTATGCTCCATAGAAGCAACCCGTCATGATATTCCAACAAATTTGTGTGGGGTTAAGTGTGCATTTGTCTATTTTGTAAACAGCTTCGAAAATCGATTGACGTCAACGCACAGAGACTTCCTGAACTACTCTCCCAAGAGAGTGGCATAATTTAATGGCGACAAGGCAGATTTGTTTGGTCACTATGAAAAAGCTGTTGTAACTTGGATGATGTGTCATGTCCAATCCATCGTATATCTTGCACTCGTGGTGTAAGATTTGCATAGACATTGCTTCTTGTGCTTTAGTTCTGAAGAGCTCAATAAACAGGAGGTTTCTTCGACCGAATGTTATGGAGTGTCATGGTAAATTGCCAAATTTATAAGTAAACTCATATTTTTTCGGTTGGAAGAAAGTGAACTAATGGGATGGAGCTGTGTCCCTTGTTGGGGGTGCTGTGTAGTATTTTCTGCCAACAGGGGTGGTTGTAGTCCAAGTGCTCAAAACTATGTTCTCGTTGTAAGGGAGTCATATCGGTCGGGGGTATTTATTTAACATGACACCGATGGTGTGTGTCCTTCCTTGAAGACGTCATTCACTTCCGGTTTCCATTTCGCCGCTTCCGTCGTCATGCCATCGAAGGGCTCATTGGTGACTCGCTGTGTTCTGTCAATCAAATCAATGTTATGTTATGCGAAAGCTTACTCTTTGGAAGAATCGTTCTTGTGGGGCAAGTGGATTCTGCACAACACACGAACAGTGGTTGAGCAGGGACAAAAATTAATTTGTGTATAACATTGTGTGATGCACTTAGGTGCTTTGCATTCTTAAAGTATATAAGTTGGATAACACATTTCGATGAAATGGAGAAAAATTTACAGAGTGCTTACATATTCAAGGCTCGCTCGTCGTCGAAATCCGACGACCATCAGAGGTAACGCTAACAGAAAATTTGACAGGGGTTACATACAATTAATGTGAGTCGGATCCTGCTAACGAGTTGATAAACTTCAACGTTTATTCATTAAGAAAACCTTTCACCTATCTCCAAAGTCTCCGAACTATATGCTCATGCTGGAAACAGGCCTATCTCTGCTATTCCATAAAACACTTCAGTTGCAGGTAAACTATATACTAAGGGTTAAAAACATGTCAGACAACCGACTTCCATAGATAATGGCCTTACACGCGATTCGGAACAAAATAGCATGGTTTGAAGAATGGCTGGAATTAACTAGTGGATGTGGTGTTGAGCTGAAAGCGGAAGCTAGGAACTGGGAGAACTCACTACACCAGCTCATAACGTGAATTGATGAACAGACTAGAATGAAGTTTGTAGAAGAAGCGACGAGATCACTACACCATAGTACGTGTAGCCAGCTGAACCATAATCTTGAGGATAAAACCTATTTCAAAGATATCCATAGCATTCTCGAAATATCAACAATGTTTAAACTCCGTGGAGAACACATAAAGCAATAACCCCCATAGAGAAGATCTTCCTTTATTCTGTAGTATGTGCAACTTGAAAGTAAGAGAAGATACCATGCAATTTCTGGGCAAGTGCCCAATACTAAGGGAAACGAGGAGAAGTTGCCTTGGACAAGACTTCTTGTCCGAGCAAGATGTGATATCTCTTCTCAACGAAGTAAACGTTACTGTACTGTATAGATACTGTAAAATTGCATTAAAATAAAGAGAGAGTGTATTAGCAAGGAACTTCTAAAGATGTTGGTAAATGTATCCAAGTAAATATAAATAAATGCAATACTTATTATTTGTTCTATTGTCAATCTGGCAGACGGCAATGACATGCTTTCCGATTTTATATAATTATTATTATTACGTAAATAAAAAAAATTATGAATAATCTAATCTAATTGTACGTAATAATATATGATAATAATATGGGTGGCGCGACAGTCCGAGGTGGACCTGGGCCTAACTTCTCAGCAACCACTCGTGTTGTGCGTTCTATTGTTCTTTCATGAGTGGCAGGGACCTACAGTTTTATGCCGACTCCGAACGGCGATGTTGAGAAGCTTTTTCTAGACAGGAATACTCTTTGAGCATTGTCAGTGACTCGTAAGAGTATGGTGATTACTAATGAAAAATAAAGAGTTTTTAGAGTGTAAACATCATTAAATGCTCCCGTATTCCGTTTCAGAAAGCCCAGCAACGAATTTGACTTAGATATTATATAATCCAAATGTGCTGAGAAAGACAGCTTTGAATGAAATATAACACCTAGATCTTTAATTTCACTGACTAATAAGAGTCCCTCGTTACCAAAACTATAATCAAACGAAGTTCGTGATAATTATCGGAAAGCACTAAAAATCATACACTTGGAAATATTTAACTCCAGATGATTGAACGAGCACCATTCAAAAATGAATTTATGTCTTTTTGAAAATTTAAGCAATCAGTAATTGTAGAAATTTGCGAAAATATTTTCATATCATCTGCGAACATTAGACAATTAGAAAACTGCAAGGAGATTGAAAAGAAGAGGCCCCAAATGACTGCCTTGGGGGAGACCCGACAGAACTTCTATAAAGAAAGATTGCGCGCCTTCAATTTTGACAATCTGTTGACGATTAGACAAGTCGGATTTTAGCCATTCAAGAAAATTAATTTTAAATCCCATTTTTCTCAGCTTTTCAACTAAAAGTCTATGATTAACTCTATCGAAAGCTTTAACGAAATCTGTATAAAGAACATCAGCCTGCATTTAGTTTTCTAAAGTAGAAATACAAAAATTAGTGAAAAGACCAATCCATGCTGTCTTGAAGTTAAAATTTCTTTCGTCGCAAAATTGAGTCTATCAAAAACTAACTTTTCAAATAGGTTAGGAATTGCTGAAAATTTTAAGACAGGCCTATAATTCTTAATTAAATGCTGGAGGCCACTTTTATAGATTGAAGCAATGGATGATAGTTTCCACTCCTCCAGAAAGACGCCACTAAGATGCCACTGATAAATTGAAAATTATTTTTAACACTTTAAAAAGCGAATCAGCGCATTTGGATAACAAAAGAGGTGACATCGAATCAACCCCAGCGTTAATATTTGAATCAAGCTGAGTTAAACCATTATAGACTTCTTGATCCGAAAGAGAATTCGATGACCGAAGTAAGACCAGGATAAAGGTATTCAGTATTCGGTATAATGTCAATATTATAGTTTGACTGAAAAAACTTTACAAAAAGGTTGCATGTAGATTCGGTACAGCAAGCCCCTTCACCGTCGAGCTCCATAGAATTGGGAAAAAACCGAACTATGACGTTTTAAGTTTACGAAAACCCAAAAAGATCTAGAATTGTGTTTAATATTCCTTTCAACAGTATTTATATATTGTGAGTAAAGGAATCTGTTTAAAAAATCAAATTCTTTACGTAATTGAATAAAGCGATTTCTGTCTTCGGATATGCCCGACCATTTACATCTCTTCAAAGCCTTGTTTTTGACATTTTCCAAATTCTTAAGTCTTTTATTAAACCAAGGAAATTTAGAGAATGATCTCTTCCTCAAATTGCTTGTTGCTTTTGCTTACATATTTCCTCTTTGCTGCGTCTGCGAACATATGTCTACGCACGTGTATACACAGGACAATATTTTAGCATTATGCCTATCCCGATCTCTCATTCACATTCCTACTCATTATACAATTTTTTGAGAGTGCTTCCTTACACGGCGGAGCAGAATTATCTATGTGTGCTTCAGCAAAACGGAAGGCAAATACGATTTATTTCGATTGGTACACAGCGCTGTGAAGGATATCAGGAGATTCATTAAAAGGGGTTCTTGGGAATCCCACGCGAGTGTGCGCCCTCATCCAAAGCTGTATGTACTTCCATTCATAGCTTGGATATGAGAAAGTAAGAAAAGGGCAAATATTTTTATTGTTTCCTTTTCGTTTGGTCACCCAGTCAGTCGTTCGTGTATGGTAGGTTGCAAGATCGATTGAGACATCAAACAAAGTAAAATGTTGCAGCAAAATTAGATATGAAAAAATGTGTGTATAATGAAGTTACAACACACTGGAGGATGGTTGACATCTACGACTACACAACTTGAAGTGGTTTGATTCAACAACCATTTGTTGGGCTTATATATATATATAAGCTCTGTTATCTGGGGTCCTATTCAACCTTGTTTCAACATTGTGCAAAAATTACCTTTTCAATGGTATAAGAATCATGGCATTCGGTTGAGTAGAACGGTGTATAAGCGCACGCATTTATATTATGAATCCAAACCGCGAAGTTTGGATGAAACCTCAATAGACCGTTTCCATCAATGTTGAAGTGGTTTTGCTCGCAATTTTCGAGGCACTCGTTTTCAACGTATAAGTACCCGCCAAAACAAATGTCACTCGCTCTCAATTTTTAAATGGCACACCGAGAGGTAGAATGAGAAAATGTTGTAGGCTTGTTCGGTTTGGCAACCTGGGCTGCAACCAGAAACCGCCAGGTTTGCAGACCGTGAAAATGTATGGTGAACCCGGTAGGTTCGGAGAAAATTGATGAAACCTCGAGGATTCCTTCGTTGGAAGCGTGGTATAACACAGCTCAAAGTTGTTCCATTATCTAACCATGTTTAGTGCATACAGCGAAGGACCTTGTATTTTAGTCAATATCACTGCCGCGGCATGATGGATAATTTTGAATATTTTTTAATATGTTTTACAGCATGCCTAAAGAAAACCTAAGCGTTTTCCTAACTTTGATTTTCGCGCTCGTCGAGCAGCTGTGGATCTTTTAAAATAAATCGTCGAAAAATCAATATTTGCGAAACTTAAGTAAATCTCTGTTAAGCTGCAGATCTTAAAAATACATTTTTTGAAAGTGCAACATATTCAAGAATGTAATTATCAAAAGTAAAGTACACTGTGGGACAACGACAACCCAAATTTTTGATGGGTCTTAGTGGGTAAGTTCGAATTAATGCAAAATATCTGGCCATTCTTACCAAAGGGTAAAGCTAGCCAGTCAAGGCTATAAAGCCTGAACCGAAGCCTGTAAGGATGTAGAATCACAGTCGTAACAGAATCATAGTCGATGCTGAGGATATGAAGGAATCATTTTTGCAGACTATATAACAAATACCACCCACGGGCAGACTTAACCATTCAATCCGAATGAAAGGGACGATCTAGATCAACAATCCCGTCCACCCGACCCGGATGAAGTAAAGTTAGCCATATCTAAACTGAAATCTAACAAAGCTGCTGGAGCTGGCCGAGCTCTTTAAAGCCAAGCTCTTCAAAAATATGTAAAATATTTTTTTTTATTTCATTTTTATTTATTATTTAAACTCTTACGTGCTGGACAGAAATGACTAAAATTAACTTAACTAACTTATTGGATCTAACTTATTGGCCCTTTGCAGGCACCCTAAGCTAAGCTTAAACACTTAACTATGTCTTTCGACTTATCCTATCTTCTTACAGCATTGGTAGTACGTATTTATGGGCACTTGAAAATTAAGAAAATTTTTAAAGAAAGCAAAAAACTTAGTATATGAACTTTTTTTTTGGTTTTTAACCTAAACCTAAAAATAAAACTTAAGCCTACCTTAAAAGTAAATCTTAAACTACTTAACGCTAAGTGCAAGGCATATATGCATGATTTGATCTATATAATGCTACCATAAAAAACCTAGGAAACGATGAAAGTCGGCCATGGAGACTACTATCTCTGCCAACTAGCCAGAAGTCTAGCCAGGGTCGAAAGGGATCGACGATGGAGCTCTTTCTTTTAACCACCAGTATGTCTGGTGTTGCTTACTCACATCTTTGACATCTCGGATGGATAGGGATCTGCTGATTCGGAGAAGCTCCTCAGTGCTCAGTGCATATTCGCGGTTGTCCGAGCAATTTGGAAGATTAACGGAACTGCTAATTTATCATGGATCAGACCTGTCTGGTCGAAATAAACAAATGCTGGCGGGGAGATAAAGCCGTAATGGCGCACCTTTTCATGGTGCCTGTAATTGGGGCAGTAAGCCCTAGAGATCAGGTTGTTTGTCGAGAGCATAGACCTTGCGACATGTCTGCGAATCATCTTGATTAGGAAATTGTTCACCCTGTTATATAGGACTTCATTACGATAACATTTTTATACTGGGACTCTGGTGGCAGGCAGGCTCTAAAACAAGCCCTCTCAAACACCCGAATCTTTTCCATCAAGCTGGTTCCAACGTTGAACCAAACGGGACAACTATACAACCATGCTTGCATATGTAAAATATGGTCGGAGGAGCATGCCCGATGAATGAAGCCTCAGCATTGTTTGCCCGATCCACAAAAAAGGAGACTCCCAAAATAATTGCACCGACTATAGAGGCATTAGTCTAGTCTGCCGTGTTGTGTGAATGCCTAATGCCGTTCATCAACAACCTGGTCGGTCCATACCAGTATGGCTTTAGGCCAGGAATGGATCAATCCACCTTCGATCAAAAATTCACACTATGGCAAATTTTGTAGAAAACCCAGGAAGAACAGATCAATACACACCACCTTTTCATCGATTTTAAGGTCGCGTATGGCTGCATTTATGAAGACGAGTGCCTAGTTTTGGCATCCCTACCAAACTCATCCTTTTGTGTAGTATGGCGATGGAGAATGCCCGCCAACAGCGACCTTTGAACTCAAAGAAGGATGTAGACAGGGTGACGCGCTGCCAGGCATCTTCTTCAACATCATTCTTGAAAGAACTGTCAAAACTCGCATGCTAAAACCAGAGGAACAACCTTTCTGAAGTTCGTCCAACTAATCGCATGCGCCGACGATATTGAGATTATCGGAAGAACACAGCGAGATGTCAATGGCACTTTTGTGAGTCTAGCAACGGAGGCCGCGAACATGGGCTTGACGATAAATGAGGGCAAGACCAAGTATATGCTGTCAACGAGAAAGGACTCCCAACACCGACGTCTCGCACAGCGCATCACGATAGACAGATATAGCTTTGAGGCAGTCAAAGACCTTCCACCTAGGAACTGATATTAATTCAGACAAACACGCCAGCACTCGAATCAAACGAAGAATAACTCTTGCCAATGGCTTCGTCTTTGGGCTAAAAAAGCAATTGATGAACAAAGCCCTCTCTCGAACAACTAAAGTAGCCCTGAAAAACCATAGTGCACTGCGCCAGCCGACTTCATGTTACGGAAAGCGTGCGATGACGCACTGTGTTGAAATAAATACTCAATTTATCAGATGTTCTCTCTCTCATCTAACAGATGAAAAATATTGCCGCCTTCCTGCATACACTCATTTGAAATGACTTTTGTCGTTAAATTATTTTCAATCAGCTGTTTTCATTTCTCAAATGACACTTGTCACAAAATCCTCTCAATTTGGAAGAAAACTCTCAATCTGGGAGAAAATCTCTCTCACAGCGCACCCCTCTGTCAAAAAATATCCAACATGTTGAATAATGACGTGCGATCGACTACGTTTTACGTTTTATTACGATCCTCTCGTCTCTCTCAATTTTCACTAACGCAGGTCGACGCTGTATTTTGTGCTTGGAAATTGAATTGTGTGCGTTGAAAGCCAACGGCAGCGCAACTATTGTGTTTCAGTCATAAGCCCGTCTCAGTCCTGCTATATGGCGCAGAGGCATGGACTTTGTCAAAAGCGGACGAAGAGTTCTTTGAGAACAAATTTCCTCTGGTGATTTTCGGTCCCGTCTGCATAGATGGTGAATGGAGGAGGAGACATAACGACGAACTGTACGAGCTGTTCAGAGACAGGCGACGACGACGACTGAGTGAGACGAGTGAAGATCCAAGGCTTGAGATGGCCTGGTTATTTAGAGCGGATGGAAATCAATGCTCCGGCCCAGAAAGTCCATATGGACGCATGTAGAGCAAGATCGCATGCAAGGTGGCGCATGCAAGTGGAAAGGGACCTCAACCAATTATGCGTGCGAAACTGGAGGCAGCAAGCTAAAGATCGATGTAGCTGGAGACACTTGTTGGTTGCGGCCCAGGTCCACCTTAAGTAAGAAAAATTCTCCATTCTAGTTGTCTCCCATTGAATTTAGTAGTTGTCACTAAATTGCACGCTGAAAGGAAGCACAACAGTCCTTTTCCCATTTCTGCCGCCGCATCCAAAAACTAATCACCACCACACTCGCTTGATACTTGAATGCATCTATTAATAATTAAATTTGAGAAAATTCAATTGTAAAAAAGTACTCAATTGATTGCGATTAAATTGCTATTCCCTTTTCGAGCGTCCGTTAATTAGGTCATACATCGGTCGATATCGTACATAATTTTGCTAATGATTTATCGATCGCTAAACAAGTGCCCTCAATCACAGCCAATACTTCATTATGCATTACCTGTATGATTAGCGATTCCGCCATGTATTGAAAATTGTTGCCCGTATAAAGAGGCAGATAAGCAGAAATCAGTGCGTCCGCGGGTGTTGAATCCCAACAGACATCGTCTGAAACAATTAAACATTAATTGCTGAAGAATCTTAAATGGATGCTTATGTGCGAAGGGCAATCAAAGCGATAGCAAATTGGTTAGTCTAATCAGTGCAGCGTGTATTTTGTAAAACGCTGTCAGCTTTTGATGGGCAAAAGATGTAGAAGTGGGTTTTCTCAATAACAAGGTTGGATATGTGGGCAGACCGGGGTAAGCCGCGTCTCACTTGGGTCCTGCTGGACGCATTGTTACGACCGTTGGGCGAATGTTACGTCCTAGCTCCTACTTGTCATGTTAATGTCCGTGTGTTGCACAGCCATTCTGATATCCTTGTAAATCTGAAAAGAGATTTTACTGAGACATTTGTTAGATCATGAAGGACTTGGAAGAATGTTCTTCCAGTGCCACGTCTCAAGTGGCAGCGACAGGATAAATGAAGGAGGTGTCATATTTTCCCTGTGCATATAAAGTCGTTGAAAAGACTCATTTTGAGGGTACTTCAGATGATTATGGCCAGTTGGTGCTCCAATTGAAAGAGTTTTTGGGTTTATGCACTGTTCACTTGGGCCAGAGCATTCGAGTGGTCTCACAAGTTTGACAGTTCAACCTTTTCGACCGAGGTGGTTCGATCTATAAGATACCCTGGAATGGCTCTGCCTGGGTGCCTTTTCTGGCAAGTTCATCCGCTGCATGATTGTCGGTGGTCTGGTTCTCCGTGCTGAGAACCTTGAGCCCTTCGCGGTAGCATGCGATCGTTTTAAACTTCGTGTTGTCGAATGCTAATTGAATGGTTATATGAGCCGATGGTATACACAAAATTGATATCGTTCTGGGCGTTTGCTTGGCTGCTTGGAAGACACACAGGACAAGAACGGGGTGCTTCTTGTCCTCTTACTCGTGCGAACAAAAAAATATCGTTCCCATAGCTAGCTAAAGATAGAAGAAGAGAGGAAAAGATAGAAAGAGATGAATGCCTAATACCCTACTCCAGTCCACGCTATTTCCCTTGGAGAATTTTATGGGAGATAGCCCCTTTTTAACAATGTTTAACAATTCGGAGAACACTTGTTTTCTGGTTCGCAGACAGATATAACACAATGGGTTGGTTTGCATGGGATCGCGGAAGAAAGTCTGCAAAATCAGAACTATTTAACGAATCTCTATAAAATTTGGCGCACCTATTCAGATCAGTGTATACAACATTGTTCCTACACTCCAGTCTGAGTGTCAAGCCCGGGAGCCCACTTACCGAGACCTTCAATGTCAAATAAGGATCCAGACAAGACGACACACCATCATGTGACTTTTTCAAGATCTGCGAACGTCGCACAGTGGTCCGATTTGTATTGGAGCGACGAAAAAAATCTGTTAAATTAAAACAAAAAAGTATACCGAAATTTAAAACATAGTACAAATGGTAGCATAGTACAATGGAAGAGCTGCGGGAAAGAAATTTGAAGCCAACAGTAAAGCACAGCATTGGGTCAGTTAAGGTATGGGGTGCATATCTTGTATCGGTAGCAGGGTCGGGCAATCTTGACATAATAGAAGGCATAAAGATCAAATCTGGCGGGAAAATGCAGTAAAATTGGGTCTTGCAGTAGATTTTTATAATTCCCAAGCACAAGGCATATAATGTGCGAAGTTGCCTCCTCTATTACTGCCTCCCATCTCCTCGAAACGCCACCGCAATCACCGGATCTGAAAAATATAGTGATTTAGATGACTGATTGAAATTAAGAAATCACCAAATCAGGAACAAAATTGACCTGATTGCGAAAAATTTGTAAAATCTATGCCAAATCGACTTAAAGATGTAATAAGGCAAAAGTGCTTTCCAAATAAATTACTTTACTTTTACTTATCAGGCTGAAGACCCATGCAGAGCCTGAGCGATTGCTGCTTCCATTTCTGACGGTGGGCACGCTGCTTTCAGTTATCAAGATCAAGCTGTCTTGCATCCGCGATTACTGGTACCGGAGATTCAGTCTTCCCCTCCTTCTCGAACCAGGAGGCTCGGATTCGAAGACCCTCTTAGCTGGAGCATTGTTGTCCATGCGCTCGATGTGGCCAAGCCAGTGCAGTCGACGGATCTTTGCCTTCCGGACTACATCCACATCCTGGTACAGCTCGTAGAGTTCGGGGTCCATATATCCGACGTAGAATTTTTCTTTCGAAGGCACCATATCATCGTCCAGCTTTCGGCTCCTTTTAGCAGGACTGGCAAAATAAGGGTTTTGTAGAGCATGATCTTAGTGCTTCGAGTCTGGCGTCTTGACGCCAGTTGCTTAAACAAACCGAAGTAACACCGGTTGCCAAAGGCAACTTCCGTCTTCCAATAATACTAAATTTATTTATTTTTTAATTTTATTTATCTTAATTGTCCCATTATTATTGTTTTTTTTTTGAATTTGTTTTAATGAATTTCATATCATTTTTGGTTTTAAATAAACTGACCCTATGAACATCCAAATGTTTCCAGAAAACTGTTGACATTTTTCATAATTGAAAGTGTCCCATTATAATGTTGAGCCACTGTAAGTAAAATAAATCTGTTCCGCCAAAAGTTTACCAGTTTCCTCATGTCTCCAGCTCGTTAGTGGGTTGAAAAACTGTAAACTCTTTCCAAACGTGCCATACTTGTGGCTCCATTTTGGTTTTTGCATTTAATCATTTGTTTGACAGAAATTGAAGCAGACCAGTTGCAGCGTTTACATGTAAAGTTTTCGGTATTCGAATTTGGCTGCCAACTGCAAACACTCGTCCTCGCAAAACAATGCTCAAATCGTCCATCATTCAGTTGTCGGTTATGCGCTGCAAACACCAGCGCAGAGCAGGCGAGCAGGGCGGTGGGCTGGCAGGGCAGTGTCATCCTGCCTCGGCCACACCATGCATTGTTAAACGGCTTGCAAAGTAGTAAATGTAGCGTCATTAAGCTGCACGGTTGATTGATTGATTAGTTGATTGATTAGAGGCAGAGCTACTGCTCAGACATTTTGGTCCATTGTGCATTGGCCATAATAGCCGTTCTAATTAGACATCCACTAAGCATATTTTAAAAGGCTATTATTCAAAACCGAACGCGAAATAAACCATCGCACCGAAACTAAGCCGGCTCGGCTATCATTTGTTTGAACTCGCGTTGCATGGTGCATGCCGTGCACTGTTGGACGGCTTAATGTGTACGTAAGCAGTGGGCGACTGTACTTTCGACCGATGCACGCATTTGAGTCTTTGAAATAAATCGTTGTTTACGTTATTCAAATCCAGGCAGAGCTTTCAAGTGGAAATTTTACACAAACACAATGCTCGCTGCGGGGCGAGGGTGTTCTCGGAATTGCTAACCATTCGCAATGCCTAGAGATCAGGCTGCACGGCGCGGGCGTGTGTTTGTTCAGGGGAACGGTTTGGTATTTGAAAAACTTACAGCTGCATCAAATTTCTTGCCAAAACACTGGATACCAAGTTTGTTTTTATAGCCATCCTGGTGACAACGATATACCTAGTTAAAGTTGTAACAAGTGTGCTGGTGCTAGTGTTCCAGCCAATTGCAGTCACGACCACCCTAGGAGGACATTAATGGAAGAAGAAACAGGAACGGGAGAGTTCACGAACATGCCAGACTAGTCGTTCGACTTTTACTTGTCGCTTGCAAGAGGCTGGCCTTGACGGGGTAAAAAAAAATGTCCTTTCATTCCTTTAAAAGATACAGCAAAAGATGTTCTAGTCAGGCATGCTTCAAGGCCAGATTGCAATTATAAATATGAACTCATAACAAAGTGCTCCCGACGTCGTCGTCGCTTTCCATGGCATCTTCTCGTTAAATGGTCCGAAGTCCTCAATGCTCTTTCTACGGTGCTGACTGACATTTAATCGAAAAAATTATGATTTTCTCGAGAAAATGATGAGACTCATTTCCATTTTTCTTGGAACGCGAATAACTGAAAATCCAAGACGAAACATCATCCCCATTTGCAGCCAACGACAATGTTGTGTGTTGCTTGGCTGATTGGCGGATTTCCATAAAAAAAAAAATAATCAGATGCCTATCACAAGCTGGGATGCTATTTGTCAATGAAAGTCCATTTCTTACACTGTCTAAGTGATGAACACGTTGAAATTGCAAGGTATGAGAATCGATATGGGGCATTGGGGCACAGCAATGCAGTCCCAGAGGGTTGCCGCTGGGAGACATTATTTTTTGTTTTTTTTGCGAGGGTAGGTGAAAATCTTCAAAAGACACTATGGGGACCGTTAACACATAACGAAGAGGACGTATATATTTCCACTACATCTCAGTTTTATACTTATCCAGCAGTTTTACTTTCTTGGTATAGACGCATTTGGCAAGAGATTCTCCATTGAGAGTTCTTGCTAACACCGCAGCTAAGCGCGGGTTGAATCCACGTGCTAGGTCAAGGGGTTTAGTCCTTTGAAGACGGCGAAATTAGTTTCTTTCGTCGAGAATTGGAAGGACAGCAGGGTTCATGTGCTCTTCTAGACGACGCTTATGCTTACGAGAAAAATTCGTAACTTCATCTTGGACTGATGAAGTTCCAAGATCTCTGTGGATATCGTTGTTTCGTATATACGTTGACGATGGCAATTAGCTTTTTTTTTCTATTACTTTCTTTGGTTCTTAGTTGTATACCATACGTCCAGACGGGTTTTATCACTTGCTTCTATATAAGCAATTTGTTGTCAGTACTTTGCTTGGAATATTTTCCAATAAGCCAGTACATGTCTTTGTATCTTAATTCCTCGTTTCGGTGTCGCGTGTCTCATCAAGTCTCATCACCACTCCCTCGTGCATCCAGATGATCGAAGTCATAATCAGAAATGAAGTATCACAGAGATAGCAGACTTCACAGCTGAGCCTTTTTGAGGGATATTCATGCATTTTTATTCACGAAATAACGTAAATGCCGTCTGATCTGATTGGTCAATTTGGTTTATGAACACGTTCTAAAAAACAGTTGTCAAAAATATTAAGGGGAAAGAGAGGTAGAAGTCGGGCATCTCGGTAATAATTCATTTCTGGTCATAATCGTTCGTCGACTTCCTCGCAAGTACCCAGAAATTCGCTGCTGGAGTCCAGTACGCATCAATGTGACTCTTCCATGACACCTTCCTCCTTCGTTGCGTCTACCCCTGTGGTTAATAATCATTCGATCGAGACTAGCATTCAAAAGCAAACTGTGTTACCTAACGTTCTTGCTCAAATTCAAGACTATCAACGCTGAGCCCTTAATTATCGTGTTTATGTTACCAATCGTCATTCATTTCTGAATCTTTCGCACAAAGACTAAGACTTCCGCGCAAACATTCTCGGATCCCTACTCTGGGATTATCATCCATTGAACTCAAATCACGACTTCCTCACGTTCCTTTTTGACGTGCTCCTTCCATTTAAGCTTTACATCGAGAGTCATTCCGAGATATTTCGCTGCATTGCCGAAGGGTATTTGTAACATTATTTATAAAAACGGGCAAATTATTCACATTCTTATACGCAAAATTTATATGCACGGATTTAGCTTCTTTAAGCTCAATTCGCTGAGTGTTCGTCCATTCGTGTATCCGGTCTAAAGCACATTGCAATTTTCTAGTTGATTCTTCGACCGTTTTGGCAGTTACCAAAATGGCGGTGTCGTTAGCGAATGTGCCTAGCACTGTACCTACGTCCTGCGGCATATCGCTGCTGTACAATGAGTAAAGGAAGGGACCAAGGACACTTCCTTGTGGTACCCCAGCTTGTACAGATTTACATAGGGAGTATTCTTTCCCATATTTCACACGGAATATTCTATCCGAAAGATAGTTCGATAAAAATGTGCAAAGTTTTCTCGGGAGGAATTGTTGAAGCTAGTGCTTCAAGCCTTCGTGTCAGACCTTGTCAAAGGCTTGAGAAACATCGAGAAATAAAGCTGAGCAGACTTGCTTTTGTTCAGACGATTTTTCTATAACATCAGTTATGCGATTTACTCGGTCAATAGTTGAATGCTTGCTTCGAAAACCGAACTGGTGGTTAGGAATAAGTCGTTTTTCTTCTACATATAATAATAATATGGGTGGCGCGACAGTCCGAGGTGGACCTGGGCCTAGCTTCTCAGCAACCACTCGTGTTGTGCGTGCTATTATTCTTTCATGAGTGGAAGGGACCTACAGTTTAATGCCGACTCCGAACGGCGAAGTTGAGAAGCTTTTTCTAGACAGGAATACTCTTTGAGCATTGTCAGTGACTCGAAAGAGGTGGAGCCGTGAATTATGACAGGTGGTAAATTTGGGTATCGAACCTAGCACCCTCTGCGTAGGAGTCGACGCACTTACCCACTACGCCACGGCGACCCATACTTGATGTTGGCCCCCTCAAAAGAAGGCTCCTTTTTTGTGGTTTAGGCAAACAATTCTGAGATTTCAGCTGTCAAACATGCAATTCTATTCATAGTAGGTTGTTGTTTCGCATGATTTGTGTTCCAGCACGTCCTATTTCTACTGCTGATTATCAATCATCCCTTGCGCTTCGTCTGACAGTTAACCTGCCTCTACGCGACTGGATTCTGATGAATTCTGACAAAAAATAAAAAAATAAAAAACCAGAAAACCATTCTCCAAGCTGCAGCCAACATATGGTCCCCCAAATACCCATTCATTGCAACTCCGAAATTCATGGTAAAAAATAAAAAACCTTAACTTTTACACGGTAACCATTTAAACATTAATCACGCCTGCTGTCTGTTCGAATTTCTGCATCGAATTGCAATTCAAATAATTGGAAACCCTTTCATTTCAAGTCACACCGCCTGCACTCACACTCACGAATTGCGTGGAATAAAAAAACATTTTGGATAAGTTGCCAATGAATTTGATACTGCATCGCTTAAAAGCCGATTATTCACTCAGCAACAAGCCGATTTTATTCGCTTTTAATGAAATGTGAAATTTCTTCTTTTTTTTTCGTGTGTTCTTCTGAAAATTGTTCCATCATTTCACGGAGTTTTTGCGGATAAATACTTTTGGTAATTAAATCACGGGTGAACTATGTTCAAAAATCATGCAAATTTCCTTAACTTCACTGTACCTCATGAAGAATAAACCACAAGAGCGCACAGCACTGGCGGGGGAAATATGATATGAGCTTGGAGACTGTGCGGAGTCCTTTGTAACTATGCTAGTCTTTAAGCTGCATTTTGGTTACTTTCACAATGGTTTTATGTTGTCTAGGCCAGAGGGAAGTTTAAGGTAATCCCAGTGGCGTGGTGTGAGACCTTTTCGTTACTATGCCGATGTGCTACTAGCTAGAGACTCCATTGCTGTGATGAGTTGTCATGGATATTGAAAAATTTGGAAAATATGTGATACGCCTTTATTCGGTCACAAGGAACTCGCGTAGCATCACACAGTGATATAGTGACATCATAGGTTCTCTGAGAAATAGAACACCACCTAGATATGTCTAGGTTAAGTGATCGTTACTGTCCTTACCGAACAGAGTTAGTAACGAAACAATCCGGAGAGTACTTCGAAAACACGATTTGAATGGACGTGTAGCTCGAAAAAAAGCCATACATTAGTGAGATGTCAAAATGTTCGGTCATGGTATGAAGATGTATTTCAAATGCTTGCATTGGTAATTTGCATTTTGAAGATGGTAAAATGGATCGAATGGCATACATCCACATTTTGGAGCAACATTTGGTCAGTAAACTTGGAATACAAGACAATTATATCTTCTACCCAGCCAACGATCCAAAGTACACGTCATATTCATATTTCAAATTGCTTAATACACCTGTACAATCACCTGACCTTAATGCAATCGAGCATATATGGGATGAACTGGGACGTCAAGTTGCTCAAAGGCAATTTAGAAACATTCGCGAGTTTAAGACTGGTCTTCTAGAAGAACGTCAAAAAATAAGACCTGAAATTTGCTGTAAGCTTGATTCTTCAATGCCTCGACGCCTTGAAGACGTTATTAAAGGCTCAACTATAATGCGCATGAAGAAACATTAGCTAGTGTTAAACTCAATATTGAGCTATGACAACTAATTAGAAACGCATATTGACTTATTATTATGACTAGTAGTTAATTGGAAAGCCCCTTTGCTTTAGCACAGCTCCGCAACGATTCTGCATCGGTATGATTAGGCCTCGCCATCTCTCCACTGGAACACTCCACTTTTGTGAGCTTTGCGGTATGTTTAGGGTCATTGTCTTTATGGAAGGACCAAATAACCGGCATATTTTCCTCCGCCCATGGTAGCATTACATTTTTTAATGTGTCAACGTACTGCTCTTTGTTCATTGTTTCCATAATACGATGAATTGGTCCAACGTCGTTCCACAATAAACATCCTCAAATAAAAATTTAACCGCCTCCGTGCTTAACTATCGGAGTGGTGTACTAGGGATCGAGTTATTTGACTTTTGATCGTCGGACGTACTTTCTACCATCCGGGCCAATGCCATTTATCTTCAATGCATCGCTCCATAGTACTAATTTCCATTCAGTTGCCATCCAAACAGCGTGGGTCTTAGCAAAGTCGATACGACGTATTCTTTGTGCGAATTCGGTTTCATCCGCGCATATCTTCTTGAGATCCGCTTTCGATAGCTGGACAATCAATGTGCTTGGTATAGTTCCTGTCAAGATTGATTTGAACGCATCTTTGTATGTCATAGACTTCAGGTTGAAAGATCCTGGTGTGTTTGCCCATGGATTCGAAGTACTTAGTCCTTCATCAGTTCTTGATCCATCTGTATACTATTTTACCATATTGTTGCTCAGTCTGTGGACAATGGATTCATTGCTCTAGTCCTTGTATGGTGTAGAGCTTAATGGTTGAACCTTCCAATCACGTCTTCCTTTGGAGTGGCCATGAGTGTTAGCTTTTTATCAAGCGGATCGTTTAAGCCTGGCTTTCCTTATCCCTTCCTTTGAGACTGTCTTTGCTTATTCTGTAACCAGAACCTTCTTAGCAGCTTGGCAAGTGACATTCCTATCGCTTGATTGTTGTAATCGACTGGAACCCACTCATCGACACGACAATTGTACAGAAGGAGGTCTTTGAAAAATCCAACACGACTATTGTCATCTCTTCCATTTTAAGGTGATGCGTTTTTGTGCCCAACCGTTTTTTAAGGAAGGATTCTCCAATAGATCCTTAAACCAAACTCAGAAACTCTCCTACGACTTGCCGTGATGTTTTGGTTGAACGACCGTCTGCCAGACCCTCAGAAACAATTCTACGACCTGCGCATGATGTTTTGGTTGAACGACCGTCTGCCAGACTGTCCAAGGAGCATTCTCCGATGATCTCTTTGGCCTAGCCTGTTAGCCAACCCTCAGAAATACTCTTACGACTAGCCTTGCAGTCTTGGTTGGTTGAACGACCGTTTCCCAGACTATCCGAGAATGAATTCCAATCACAAACTGCATTGATCTCCATTCTTCCCAGTTGTTGATCCAAAGGCCAAGTGTTAATGGCGTTAAAAGTGTGGCGAAGATTTTTCATTTTTGAAGTTTCCACAAAACACTAACGCCCCCCACTGCAGACACACTCTTCACCCACTTGACACACGGCCTAAATAAGCATCCCCACAAAACTCTTGCAAACTGCAGCCAAACACTTATTAGCTCGGAATTATTGCTGTCAGCTGTCAACACTTGGAATTTGGGACGCCCTTTACATCGCTGTCCACCAAGTGAAATGGTTGGTCCACATTTCTTCAAACGTGATGCCGACAGTAGCGTGCTCCCAGACTTGGTTCTCCTCCAATGGAACATCGCTTATGTGGAAGATCAGTGATTGCAAGAAGACGGCGCGAGCACCATGCCACAAGTTAATTAATTTATTGATGAAAGCATTCAATGAGCGCGTAATTTCGTGTAATGAAGCAGCCAAACGACCTCTGAGATCATGTAACATTAAGTGGGGCGATGATTAAGTCGGAAGTCTGCGACGATGAACAACAAATGACTGACAAATTAGACGCCAGCCTCGACAAACGATACAGAAGGTGATTCGATCGAAGCAGCCAGAGCACAAATTATCCTCGAAATAAATTCATTACCAGTCACTTTAGAGTTCTTTGCCACAAAAAAAAAATGAAACGAAACAGTCATCAATTAACAAACCGACACAACTGCGTTCGCCTGAAATGTCAAACATTCAGCGAACTTCCATTTCACGGTGCACAGCGGTTGGGGAACGTTCGCGTGTACTTCATCCCTCGCGTTGTGTCAAACCCAGTCGAATGAAAATATGTATTTCGCGACAAAGAAAATGTTCGCAACATTTATTTCAAAGACGAGCGAGAAACTTCGTTAATGATGATACGACGACCGAAGTTTTTGCGCGAACTTTGCGCTGCAAAAGTGTGTAGTCAATCATTTTGACTTTCACTCCGAGGCGTGACAGAAGAGTTATTTTATGATGAACACATCTCTCGGCTTTATTCGGTGATAGTTTGTCTATTTCGTTGCCTTCCTCAGATGAGGCCCCATTGAGGGGGAGCAAAGAGGTTAAAATCACTTTTGCCACAAGTTTCTTGTTTGATTCTTATCTAAGACGTGTGCTCTCTCTTGGTCCTTGTTGCACAGTCTGTGCTGCGGTGTGGCTCATCTGTTTTTTCTCCTCAAGTGGAGAACACCCTAACAAGGGTGGCTTTCGAAAATCACAACTGGACGAGGAAAAAGTTTACGAATTACTTTTATTCCTCGCTGTCGTCTCCTTTAAACTGAATTCCCTTTATTTGTTTGCATCTGGTCTCCGCAGGCATTAGAGGACTTTGGGAAAAAAAAATGCTTCCTTAAGGGCTTTGGCCAATCGCCTTTTATTGCAGCCTTGGTCATGTGCTCATCTGCTGAGAGTCATTGTTATCCTAAATGTGCTTTTGACTGCGCAACTTGAATCGAAGAAATTTCTTAACATATCCTGACCAGGTGGGGAGACTGGCAGACATTCCTCCCCCCCAAGCAACTTTTACATTTCCTCTTTCAATCAATTTCGCCTTCATGCCGCAGTCGATTTAGTTCTTGACCTGTGACGGGAAACGTTTTAAGATGCATCCTGCGATAGTGTCTTGCTCCTTCCTTTCCTTTTCGCTCTCCGGCGAATTTAGGTGCTATTTGTCATCACAAATCTGATGAAGCTCAAAAGCCTTGTAAGACAACGTCATTCTTTCAATTAATTCCCAGTTATCCCGAGTGGCAGTGATGGGTGGATGGGTGGATGGGGTGTGTAAAAGAGAATACGAGAAACGCAGTGCAATTTGAAATCTTTTCATCGGCAGCCATCAAGACGGTGCTGAATTGCTGCAAGTAGCCAGCCCAGCCCAGCCACTGCTGCTGTCAACACAAATCTCATATTTTTTTTAAAAGTCAATTTCTTTCATATCTGCGATAAGATTATGTCGACATCGGCATAAAAACACGAATAAAATTGTGAAGAGAATTGCGCACGGCCGGCTTCTGCAGAAGGAGCCCGAATGATGCCGATTTAAACGGTGCGATGACAAAACAGAATGTCGGCGGAAAAGGAAAAGGGAAGAACGTCTCTTTATCTTGGAGGTGATTGGAGAAGTTTGACCTTGTTTTAAGTGAATAATCCTCTGGGTGAGCTTAATGAAGGAGATACGGAGAAGTCACAACATCAACGAGGATCTTCATTTCCTGGTTGGGAGTTCACAGCATTCGCTGTTCACTTGTAGCACTTGTTTGATCGTCAACAACTTGATTGCACGGTTTCTTAATCAGAATTGTGTGTCTTTTAACCTCAGCCATTAACTGATTTCTCCACTTTCACTTGAATTAAATTGTTAAGGATTTTTCAGGAGAGCACCATGCCACATTATTTGCAGGAACAATTGGAGAGCGTTCGAGGCTTAAGCTTTTGAATTAATGAAATGTTGTCAGGGTGTAGACCACGATTATTACCGAACACATCTTTTCGAAGTGAACTGCGAAACTCACAATTCCTTTAAATGACGTGAAGTCGACTAAAATGTTCAGTATGTTAGCTTCGGTATATAATATATACATACAATAATAACATATGACCCCACGCAATAACCTCAGCACTGAACTCGGGATCGAAAAGTGTATAGTGACTTTTATTCACCGGCTTCTCAATGACAGAGTGATAAGCTCGAAGCTTGTTGATACCACGATCCGCAAATCTGTGAACAGAGGCACACCGCAGGGAGGTGTACTCTACCCTCTACTGTGGAACATAGTGGTCAACGAACTGCTTGTGAAACTTGAGGGGACTGGGTGTGTGGTCATTGCCATCGCAGTATCTGGGAAATATATATCCACGGTTAGAGATATTATGCAATCGGCCCTATCCAAGCTAGTGAAATGGACTAGCTAGCGAAAGCGGACTAGGCGTCAATCCGCAAAAATCCCACACTATGTGGGACCCCCTTAGTGCTAAGAGACAGACCTAAATTCTTAGGTCTTAAATTAGACACGAAGTTAAGCTGGAAGCTGAATATCCAGGAACGTGTCAAGAATGCCTCCACGGCTCCTTACTGCTGTAAAAGGGCTGTTGGCTGCAAATGGGGACTGCAGCCCCGAATGGTTCACTGGCTATTTACATCAGAAGTCGCAATTTGGTTGACCGCCCTCGATAAGAAAATCAACATCACCCCACTCGCTAGAATGCAGAGGATGGCAAGCTCAAGGACTATCTCCTCCGAAGCACTAAACATACTCCTCAAACTGCCACCGATAAAACTAGTTGGCAGACAGACACCAGCTAGCACGGCGATTTGATTAAGCTCGCTGAGCAGCTGGAAGGAACTGCAGTCTGGACATTCAACGATCCTACGCAGGTATAACTCCATACCCATAGATACAAACCTCATTCTACCTAAACTACTTTTCGAGAAGAATTTATCAACCAGCATACCGCCCAGACCTTACTGGGAGTCAGAACACCAGACTGCGAATCTTCACAGATGGATCGAAAATGGATGCAGGTGTGGGCGCTGGCGTCTATTCCAAGGATCCAAACATCCAGCTATGTTTCCGACTATCTAATCACTGTAGCGTCTTTCAGGCTGAAACTATAGCGATTAAGGGAGCCCTGTCCTGGCTAAAAAACAATGCAATATCGCGCACAAATATGGTCATCTGCTCCGCTAGCCAGGCAGCGATCAAATGCCTGAATTCAGTCACTTTTAACTCCAAGACTTCCCTTAATTGCCGCCTATGTCTTAACGAGATGGCCAAGTGCCTTAACATCCAACTTATGTGGGTGCCGGGACACTGTGACATTCCAGAGAATTGCGAAGCGGGCGAACTCGCTAGAAAGGGCACAAATTCTGTACCACCCTCCACGCCTATCGCTACTATAAAACATCTGCTAAAGCTTCCAACGCTTGCTCAAAAAAACCGCGGATGGATATCTGGCACAGGAAGCCTCATTACCAAAGAACTAAGGCGTATGATCGGTCCCAAGCGATCGCTTAGCTTGATCAGATTAAGCAGGCCGAACCTCAGAGCTCAGGCGTTCTAACAGGGCATGCCATTGGAACTCACGCCTCTAGATTAGGTATTTCCTATAATGATTTCTGCAGAAGCTGCATGGAAGAGGATAAGGAAGAAACCATCGAGCACTTGCTATGTAGCTGCAGTGCTCTCTCATCCTTCTGGGGGCCCATTTCTTTGTTAATCTGGCTGAACTGAGCAACATCAGAATCAGCCCTCTTCTTCACTTTATGAAAAGCACTAATTGGTTTGCGGAATAGGTACTCTTGATCCGCGTAGTAACACAATAGGCCTATGCTTGGCCTAAGTGAGTCTGCTGTCCGTATGCACGGCAGTCAGCCACCTCAACCTAACCTAACCTAGCTTTGGTCGGTTGGAACCTTGGCATATTTGATACTGGTCATCATACCCTCTACTGCCTTCAGACTGGCCAGGCATTCGAAGGTTTAAAACAACTAAAACACGCCTTTAGGTTTGTAGGATATGGCATTAATACACTTGGCCAAAACATGCCCATTGTATCGCCACGTGGGTGTTTCAAATTGGAGAGGGTTGCTCTGATTATGACAGCCAGTATTGTCAACAAATTTTACATTGACCGGTATTTAGAGAGGTCCTTTAGACTATCATAGAATTAAGAGTCTATAGTGGCTTTCCTAGTTGAGTTTAGAACAAGATATGCATACACAAATTGTTCTCATTTAATTGGAGACGATACTGAAATAGATATCGCCAAAAATCAGTCGTCGAGACGATAGTTAATGACACTTTTCAGCCCACGCGAAGCAGGCAAAACGATATCTCTTAGACGCTATCTTTGTTATGCTTACATGAAGCGAAAGAAAACCTCAGAACGTTAGCGTGAGACGATTCTCGCCATAGGCGATTAGAGCACTGTGTAGTTTTTAAGGGTGTACATCTTACATAAATTATATCCGGAAAATCGCATGGTAAAATGAATAGTTCTCACCATTTCGGAATTCCCAGGAATTCAACTGCAATGCATTCAACCGTTAATCCATCTATTTAATTTATTATTTCCTTTCCCCTCGCGATGAACTGCTCGACGATTACGATTCTTGTACAAATTTTCTAATGTCTCACCCTAATTTGCAGTCCTGGCCGTCTGCCCTCGAATGGCCGACAAAGTTTATAGGAAACTCAGAATTCCCTCATGGAAGTCAAGCATTGCAATTAACCGACTGACCTATTTCATCCGCGATAATTCGATAGTCTACGAGCGAATTACTTAAGTTTTCCGCGAAGTTTCCCTTCTAATGCTGGCCGTAATCACTCGAAAATGGTGGTACTGGTGCTGGTGCCCAGGCAGCGCTCGGTTCAAATCTGTCTGGGGAATAGACAAAAACTTTCCGCGACATTATCATTTGGAAGTCCCCATGTCCCCATGTTTCCGTGTCCCCGTGTCCCTGTGTCCCCAGCTCCAGTGGCACAATCCGTTCGAGAAAAGAAAACTTCATTAGAAAGAAACGTTTGACTTTGTGTCCTTGTAGGCTAGGCGCTTTATTCACTTCACTCGAGCGAGTACCTCCACACGCACGAATCGACGGAATTCCGTACGAATGGAGTGCAATTACCAAATATCAGGGAGATACCCCAATGTTTGGATAATCCTTAAGTACCACTCAAACGAACGCGGGGACGTATCCACGCCCACACATTACCACATTACCCCACCTCGAGCAGCCGACTTTTTATGCTAATGTGTTATAAATCCCTAATTACTTAATCGTAGGGATTTTAATTAGAGACTAATCAGTCGGTTGTGTGTGTTCGCGGAACTTGTTTTTGAGGGAAAACTTTGTTTCTTTTCCGCCAGGAACTGTTGCGAGTAAATAACAGACATTACTCGGCACAAGTTCGACTGAATGAATAGCGAAGACTTTAAGCCAACAGTCATCAAATAAACATAAAAAACTTTCACGCGGGCCCGTCGCAAGGCTCTTAAAGATTGATGGAAATTATATGTAAGGCAATGATCAGAGAAACGTATGTAATTAGAGTTTGTCAAGTGAAGTGAAGCGAGTTGTCGCCGAAGTTGGGGAGGGGAAGAGGTTTCTGTCTTTTGGTTGGTTTGTGTGAAATTCTTCAAATGAAATGTATTCAATAAAGTTCTCCGTAATGGCCAAGGCTGGAGCTGCGAGTGGGTGTGAGTGAGTGGAAGAGACCATTCGATTTTGAACCGGGTGCGGTTGAAGTAAATTTGTGATTTGCTTTTATTCGCTTGGAATGAAAACAACAAAGACGTTCGATTTGAAATTGAAATGCAAAATAGGGAGGGAGAGAGAGAGAGAGAGAGAGAGAAAGAGAGAGAGAGAGAGAGAGTATCCTGCGAGGCATCAGGAGTATGAAGTGGTACTGCCAAAATTAGAATCTTTCTGTTTTGTCTGGTCCCCAATATATGGAAACGCCACCAAAAGAATTGAAAGAATACAAAAGCGGTTCACACGGTTTGCCTTAAGAAATAAAAGATGGTCCCGTGAAATGCATTGTTTTTCTTCAAGATGAGCGCTAAACAATTTAAAATAAAAACAAAAATTTAGACAGACCGCAGACGTTCGTTCTTGTACTCAATCACATTGTTTGTGCCAATATTAAATCTGAAGATTGGTATGTCCCAGTGAGATGTCTTAGAAATATAAATGAGCTTTCCATTTCCAGTCATAGAACAAATTTTGGGCGTAGGTTATGTTGAGGTGGTGGCTGACTGCCGCGCATACGGACAGCAGGCACACTTGTGCCAATCATAGGCCCGCTGTTGTATTCCGCAAATCTATTTGATAAAGCGAAGAAGAAGGCTGATTCTGATGCTGCTCAGTTCAGCCAGATTAACAAAGAAATGGGCCCCCAGAAGGATGAGAGAGCACTGCAGCTACATAGCAAGTGCTCGATGGTTTCTTCCTCATCAAGTCCATGCACCTTCTACAGAAATCAATATAGGAAATGCCTAATCTAGAGGCGTGAGTTCTGATGGCACAATGCCCTGTTAAAACGCCAATAAGAGATCTGAGGTTTGGCTTGCTTAATCTGATCAAGCTAGGCGGTCGCTTGGGATCGATTGTAGGCCTGAGTTCGTTGGTAATGAGGCATCCTGTGCCAGATATCCACCCGCGGTTTGTTTGAGCAAACACTTCAAGCTTTAGCTGATGTTTTATAGTAGCGATAGGTGTGGAGGGTGGTACAGAATTTGTGCCCTTTCTAGCGAGTTCGTCCGCTTCGCAATTCTCTGGAATGTCACAGTCTCCCGGCACCCACATAAGTTGGATGTTAAAGCACTTGGCCATCTCGTTAAGAGGCAATTAAGGGAAGCCTTGGAGTTAAAAATGCCGGCTGCCTGGCTATCGGAACCGATGACGATATCTGTGGTTGACCGGGAATCACACTGTAAAGCACCGGGAAGTGATAGCACAAAGGATCTAACCAGGATCTAAGTGGCCCACAACTGCTACAGAGGTGGAAATCAGCCTAACCTAACATAAATCTTGCAACTCAGTCGAGTTTTGGAGTTGACATAGTAACCTAGTGATACGGGTTGGTCAAATTTAATAAACAAAGTTATGTTAACGATAAGCTGTATGTATAGATTCAAAATCAATAGAATCAGTCTAGTCCATATTTTCAACGCCTGGAAGGCCCCTACCCCCCACAGAGACTCGCTTACGACATATTTTGCATCGAAAAGAAAGAATCCAAGATGCTCTCAAAACTTAAAGAGTTTCAAAATTTAACTTTCTAATCACCACTTGTGGCGGAGGCGATGATAAAAAATAAATGTATCCAACCTCGATTATCCCCTCGTTATTGAGCTGTCTTAGCAGATCTTTCGTTTCCTGGGGGAAAGTACATAGTTCTTTCGTTCTGAAGGTTGTAGCTATGCCGTAATTATTCGATGCCGTTAAGGATGCACTGGTTAATTGGATCGACCGCTGTGCACGATGTCTGGGTTCAATTTCCGCAACGAACACCAATTATACTTATTTATTTCACGCCAATTCCCCTTTCTGAGTACGGGAATGGTAAGTGGGCTGGGCGCACACAGCACGAGAATCTGAGGTGTACACAAACACAAAGATTTATATATTGATACTGTTCCGGATGCAGTGACCAAATATTTTCTATGATGATTGCCACGTATAGTTGTCGAAGGTCAAAGGTTATGAAAGGTTTTGTTTTTGTGCCACATCACGTTCGCTCTGAGTGCTAATACACAATTGGCCGTTGGATAATGTTGATTTTGACAATTTAACTTGGTTTTGCGCATGGATTCATAGGCGACACACTCGTACCACGTGCCGCTTGTCTGAAATGAGAGTAAGCGGCGAGATTTCCTCTTTGAGTGGCTTGCTGGAAATAAAGGTCCTTTCGGGTGTTGGGATGTGCGCACGTAACAGCTCATCCGTAAGATATAATCGGAGGAATACATGCCTGATAAATATGATCTCCTGACTAAAGTAGCGTCATTCAAGCGGAAATAAGGCCGATTAAAGAATCATTGTTGTGGGTCAATGACTATATTACATCATCTATAAAAACGATATCATCTACATCAGATCTCTATATCTCGCGTTGTATACGTCCCATCGTCGTTAGAAAGTTAAGATTTCGTACTAAAAAATCGTTAATGGACAGTTTTTTGATTGATTGGCTGAGTTTTGTTTGAGCGCTTGTCAAAGGTGGACACCAGAAAAGTGAAAATACGCCATATTTTATAGTTTCACTTCGATAACGCCGAACACGCAAGCTAGGCGGCTGAAAATGTGAATAATTTTTATAGTCCTGACACTGTAATAGTTTACCATGCGCGGTTTTGGTTTCCAATTTCGATGTCAAAGATGCCCCACGCTCTGGAAGGCCAATTGGAGAAAATGTGATAAAATCATGGAAATCGTCGTGTCTGACCATCATGTGAGCACTATTTCGATTGCTTACTTACTTATCAGGCTGACGACCCATGCAGTGTCCGAGCCTAAGCGATACCTGCTTTCCATTCTTGACGGTCCTGGGCATGCTGCTTCCAGTCATCAAGGCCAAGCTGTCTTGCATCCGCGATTACTGGTACCGGAGATTCGGTCTTCCTCTCCTTCTCTGACCCTTTTAGCTGGAGCATTGTTGTCCATACGCTCGATGTGGCAGTCGACGGATCTTTGCCTTCCGGACTACATCCACATCCTGGTACAGCTTGTAGAGTTCGCGGTTGTGTCTTCTCTTCCTTTCGCTTTCCTCGCATATATCCGACGTAGAATTTTTCTTTCGACCAAGAATCAGCTCCGCAGTTTTGCTTATCGTCCAGCTTTCGGCTCCATATAGCAGGACTGGCAAAATAAGAGTTTTGTGGAGCTTGACCTTGGTCCTTCGAGTCAGGAGCCTTGACGCCAGTTGTTTTGACAAACCGAAGTAACACCGGTTGCCAAAGGCGGTTCTACTTCGGATCTCCACTGTGATGTTGTTTGTGTAGCTTACGTTTGCCCCGAGGTTGACAAACTCCTTTACTACCTCGAAATTGTAGCCGTCGATTGTGATATTTTGTCCTAGGTGGTGTGTGACGGATCATTTTTTGGTCGACAGCATATACTTTGTTTTATCCCCGTTGACCTTAAGATCAGCTCGCTTCGCCTCTTCTTCCATTGCCGTAAATGCTTCCACTATGGCGCGTTGGGAATGCGCGACGATGTCGATGTCTTCTGCATATCCATACAGTTGGACTGACTTGTAGAAGATAGTGCCTTACGTGTTTACAGCTGCCTGCCGCCGCACTATCTTCTCCAGTACCAAATGCAGGAAATCACACGACAGCGCATCTCCTTGCCGAAATCCGGTGCAGGTTTCAAACGGCTCGGAAGTTCCCGAGCCGAACTGCCCGGTGCATCGCGTGTTTGTTACCGTAGTGCGACATAACCGGATCAGTTTTCCCGGGATCCCGAATTCGGCTATCGCATGGAATTGCTCCTTGTGATGAATGCTTTCTTATGCGGCTTTGAAATTGATAAAGAGGTGGTGCGTATCGATTTCAAACTCGGTCTTCTTCAGGGTTTGCCTTAGTGTGAGGATATGGTCTCGATTTGCCGGGCCGGAAGCTGCACTGGTACGTGCCGATTAGTGCGGTGCAAAATGGCCTTAGACGTTCACACAGTACGCTGGACAGGATCTTGTAGGCGACGTTGAGCAGGGATATACCTCAATAGTTGTTACATGAGGTAGGATCGCCTTTTTTGTGGATGGGGATGGGGTGTTTCGATTGCCGAGGACCTAATCATTTGCAAAAAAAAAAAATCCTTTTGGAGCCATATTTCATGACCAAATATCCTCATAAACCGAACCTCCATCTGAGACCAATCACTTCTGAACCGCAACAAAATCGACCCATTTTTGAAGTGGATGCTGACTGGTGACGAAAAGTGGATCACTTACGACAACGTCAAGCGAAAATGGTGGCGGTCGAATTCCGGAGAGTCGGCGCAAAGGCTCCCGGCCGGTCTTGCTGTGTTTTTGGTGGGATTGGAAGGCAATCAATTACTGTGAGCTGATCTCCTATGGCGCGACTCTTAATTCGGACTTGAATTGTCAACAGTTGGACACAATTGGTCTGAAGGAAGCAATCGACCAGAAGAAGCTTTGGCTCATACGAGAGGAATTGTTTTCCATTCGGACAAACTCAGCGCGCCGGGTGTACCACGACAGAAGTTACGAGAGCTTGGTTGGGAGGTCCTTGTGTATCCACCTCATAGCCAGGATCTAGTGAACAGTACGAACAACACCAGTGCCGAGATTAAACGCAGAATTACTCTTGCCAATAGCTGTTTAGTGGCAATTGAGTAGTAGAGTCTTCTCTCGAAGGACCAAGCTAACATTATATAACACCTTGATCATCCCTACCTACCTGGTTACCTGGTTACAAGGGGATTGCAGGCACAACACATCTGAAGATGGGCTTCTAAGGGCTGGCTCGGAAACTGTATTCATGGCCCCTGAAGCGTATTTTAAAGTCATTTGAATAGCAGCTACAACGCTGACTAAATTATTGGGAAACCAAACTTCGCCTAGACGATGGCCCCAATGGGGATGGGATCTTAGGCAACCAAAGCGATTAATCACATATTCTTACAAGTAAACGTTCAGCGTTGACAAGAAAGGTATACGAATGCAAAAGAGATTTTTTTACTGCCCATCAGATGAACAAAATAAGCTTGTGCCAGAACAAGGAACGTGGGGGTGACTGGGGTTGACTGGGAGAGGATGCAACATTCGAGCTCATATTATGTGAATGTGAACTAAGCTGAAAACTCGCACATTACCCTGTTGATAAAGCAGAGCCAAGAGTTCCTAGAACATTATTGTTTCTATTTTAGAGTTGTAACTGAAACCTATCTATGAATATAATGAGCGCATAACTGAATGAATTCGTGCATTTTCGTCAAAAGAAATAATCTCTTTGAATGATTATGACATGATATCTACATTTCCGTGGAAATTAACAGTCGCGAATTTGTTTTAATTGATATGATTAGCATCATGTGAAAGTAACACTCTAGTGCTTTGTGAACGTATTTCTACATAAATTTACACACCAACTCATCAACAATGTAGCATTCCATGGAATTAAATCAAATGAATTTCGTCACCAATTTCAAAGCCCGTACCCACAACAAATATCCGCAAGAGTTTTCAGAGTTTTTAATGTGAACCCAACTGTGAATTTTGAAATACAGTATGTTCTCGATTAACGCAACTCCTTGCAATGGCTAAATTCAATTTTCTATCAAGCAACATTTCAAGCAGACAGAACCTCGATAATTGCAGCTACCCCAGTTTATATCAGTCGCAATAATCGAGAATGTATTGTAATATTAAACAAAATTATTACAGTCAACGCTCGATATAGTGAACTGATAAAAACCGGGCATGTTTACTGCAACGAGCGTGGACTCCTAGAAGCAAATTTCAGCGAAATGTGTATGCTTTTACACGCTTAGGCAGGATCTTCCAAAAGTCCGTACAAACGCTAGCATAAGCGGATGACATTGACGTGATTGTTCGAACACAGCGAGCCCTCAATGAAGCGTTTTGCCTAGCTAGGCTTGAAGCAGAGGCGGCCAAAATGGGTTTAGCGGTGAACGAGGGCAGAACGAAGTATATGCTGTCATCAAGAAAGGACGCGCAACATCGACGACATAAATTCGAGGTAGTGAAGGACTTCGTCTACCTCGCCTCGCAAGTGAGCTGTACAAACAACACCAGTACAGAGATTAAACGCAGAATTACTCTTGCCAATCGCTGTTCCTTTGGGCTCAAGAGGCAATTGAGTACTAGAGCTGTCTCTCGAAGTTGTCTCGAATGTTGTTAAAACGTCCTTTCGTTTAAAGAAGACGTTTGAAGATGGAATACCTCTCAATTTTCGAAGCTATTTAGTGTCTAATTCTCAAAAAAGTGACAACCGAAGAAGTGATCAATGCTCTGGACCATAGAACAGGACTTGCGCAAATGGCAGCCAACTTGAGTGTTTGAAACGAAAATCAGGTATCTTCAGATAGAAGAAGACGAAAAAGACTAAGAACCAGACGTAGACCATCCGATTTGCTCAGTGTCCTCTTGATATTATTTGGACATATTTGGAATTATGACTTTTTTTTAATAAAATATTACAAAATTTCTTGTTTTGTATTTTGGTGAATTGTACATCTTCTTCTTCTTCTTCTGGTGGCGCTACAATCCGGGGCTGGACCTGGACCTCAACCAGTAAGCCTCTCCAGCCGGCACGATCTTTAGCCAGCTGTCTCCAACTGCGCACATCAAGTCGATTGAGGTCCTTCTCCACCTGGACGCGCCATCGATTCCGTGGGCGTCCTCTTTTGCGTTGTCCCACTGGTTCGGAGTCGAAGGCTCTTCGTCCTGGAGCAGTGTTGTCCATGCGCTCTACATGGCCCAGCCATCTTAGGCGTTGAATCCGTAGACGCCTGACTAGGCTCATGCCGCTGTACACCCCGTACAGTTCGTGGTTGAATCTTTTTCTCCAATGACCATCAACGCAGACGGGACCAAAGATTGAACGCAGAACTTTTCCCTCGAAAAGACCAAGTGCTTCTTCATCCGCTTTTGAGATTGTCCATGCCTCCGCCCCATAGAGCAGGACAGGGATGATCAAGGTGTTATATAATGTTAGCTTGGTCCTTCGAGAGACGGCTCTAGTACTCAATTGCCTCTGGAGCCCAAAGAAACAGCGATTGGCAAGAGTAATTCTGCGTTTAATCTCTGTACTGGTGTTGTTTGTACAGCTCACTTGCGAGGCGAGGTAGACGAAGTCCTTCACTACCTCGAATTTATGTCGTCGATGTTGCGCGTCCTTTCTTTATGACAGCATATACTTCGTTTTGCCCTCGTTCACCGCTAAACCCATTTTGGCCGCCAATTAAATTAAAAACAGCGTCAAACACTTTGTATTTGCACTGAACACAAAACTTTTGCCATCTGCAAACATAATCGTGCAAAATTCTCGCACACTCATTCTCCTACTCTCAGTGAGTAGACAAACAAATGGTAAATTAAGGCGATTGTATGGATACTGACCACTGCGTAACACAAATGAGACGAGTTTTTGCATACCGAAGTGTTGAAAAAAAAAAGAGGTTGGTTCACTATATCGAGATTTGTTTTGTTCACTTTTAATATTGTGTGTTCACTATATCGAGCGTTCACTGTACATACAAAAAAATAATTCAAATAACAGGTATAGTAAAAATATGTCCATTATTTTTGTGTATGAAATGGCTGCCAATTTACGTCAAATATGCGCCATTTTGTCTCAACTTTCTATAATTGATTATGATGAGCATATGTAAATAAGTTACATGCTCACAGCTCACGCCATGCATTTGATTGCAATATTCGATTGTAGAAGTACTCGTAATGTTGCTGTGTACCGAAGTTTCAAATATGTACAGTGGGTGTCATTAATATTCGGCTTTTTACTCGATAGTGTGAAAAATTGCAGTTAGATGTTGAAACCAAATGATTTTTAACCCAATCTTTTCCTGCTCGGTAAGACAGGTTCAAGTCTTAAGGTAAAAAAGAAAGAAAAAGGAAACACCATGAAGCATGAACAAGGTCGTCCATTTTGTGGTGTCATAAGTAAGTGCAAAGAAGACACATTTATGACTCAAATGTTGAACAAAGTTTTGTTCCAATTCATTGCTCTGATGACGCTACAAGTACACAATCTTGAAGTTCTTGGAGAGCCTGACTATTGGAAGGGAATTTTGGATGACTTTCTGACAAGAGTCGGGCAATAAAGATAAATACAGGTTTTGTGGATCGTGTGTATAAAAAACCAGCTTGCAATTCGCAGCGAGGGTTACATCTTCGTCATTTTTTTTTTTATAATTTCATTTTTATTTAATTCTCAGGACAACTTATACTAGACAAAAATGACATAAAAATCTATCTTAATATCTAACAATTCATGTAGTTAATTCTATCTTACTGACCCTTCGCGGGTACTCTAAAATATTCTAATCTAACTAACTATTTGCCTTTCGGCGTCTAAACTATTGTATTTTTTTGTCCTTAGGGCAGACTTTATTGTTTAAGACTTACTGGCCAAGAAAACTAAGAAAAACTTTACGCTCTATACATTCTTATTACTATTTATTATATATATTTATTTGTTTTTATTTTTTTTTCTTATCTTCCTTACAACTAGGTAAGTGGGCCGTTATACCAACTAAACGATTAATATCATATCGGGGGCGGCGAAGGCGGAGACTGGTTCTGGTGTAACCACCAAAAGAAGTGCCGCTCCTTGTCACTCCAGGGATCGCTCTACTGAACCGGAAAAGATCTTCGTGTTCGCGGACGACATCCGATTCGTAGAGGAGTCGCCTGTCAACTATGCGGCGCATCGCGTGGTAGATTACAGGACATCCTTCCGTGTCCTGGACCAAACCGATCGAATCGAAATAGAGGAACGCTTCAGGTGGGACAAAGCCGTTGTGGCGTACCCTCTCATGGTACATATAATTGGGATAGTAAGCCCCGAAGATCAGACTGTTGGTAGAAGTCATACTTCTTGCAGGGTGACTTCTTATTAATTTAATGATAAAATTGTCTATCCTCTTCACGTTTGCCCTATTGTACAGGACCTCATTAGGATAGTACTTCTTGTACTCAGACTCGGGTGTTCGATACAACCGGAGACAAGTCCTAAGACACCGTCTCTCGAACACCCTCATCTTTTCCATCTGGGAAGGACTCATGTTGAACCACAGGGGACAACCATAAACCATGACTGGCCTTATGAGGACCATGTAGCAGATTACCTTCACCCTGGTATCAGGTTGGTACATCTTCGTCATTTGTGGAGAAGTGTGCCCAATGATGACAATACGTACAGTGAACTCATTCATGCATTTTTATTGCTATCGAAATTTACAATTTGGTCTGTTTCCATACATTTTACAGAAACTTGATATACAATGTATCCTTCAACTGAAAACAGATCTAGGGTGTGTGAACAATTATTTATTATTATAAAAATAATTTTTTTTCTGAAGGAAAGTACCACCATTTAAAGCAAAAGGGGTTGGTGTCAATCTTCAATAAGACACTATGATACCCGTGTGTTCATAGTAGTGTCAGATTTTAACTCACTAAACACACCCTTCCCATTGTTTTAGTTGATTACTAAAAGTAGGTTTCCCTCTCTAGTAGCTTTAACTTCATTATTTGTACGGGTGAGGCAGGTAGATTTTCGATAAAATCGCCTGCTAGGACCGTTTATAGCGGCCTGTACTCATTGCGCTAAATCGAACGGTTTCATTCATTGGAGACGGCGTGTGAGGTTTCTCATGCCCAGTGCTTGTAGTATGGCATGCTTACAATGGCCATGAAGTCGAATTCTTAACTTCCTCGCGAAGTTTCTTATCCTTTCCTCCTAGATCTCTTTTTATATCATTATTTCGTAGGTACCAGGGAGCATTCACGACAGCTCTTATAGCCTTGTTTTGGAATGACTGTATGAATTCTCTGTTACTTGCTTTAGTCCAGTCCCAAAGTTGTATACCGTAGGTCCACACAGGCTTTAGCACTTGCTTATAAATAAGCAGTTTTTTATACGCGCTTAACTTGGAATGTCGTCCGAGTAGCCAGTACATTTCTCTGTATCGATTCTCAAGTTCGTCACGTTTTTTATTTACGTGCGCCTTCCACTTAAGCTTTGCATCCACCGTCATCCCAAGATATTTGGCTTCATTTGCGTACGGTAACTTGTACCGAGTTAATAAAGACGGGTATATTGTCTATGTTTTTGTAAGTAAAATTAATATGCGTGGATTTGGTTTCATGCGCCAGAGTTTTGTCCAATCGTAAGTTTTATTTACAGCATGCTGCAGTTTTACGGTAGCGTACTCAATTGCACTTTCAGTAGCCGGATCGTTGCCGTATCGTAGCTACTATTGTGGTCTCAGTTTGTGGTATGTCCTGGGTATACAGTGGACTCCGCCTAAGTCGAATTGTCACGGGATACCAAAATTTGTTCGAGTTAGAGAGAGAGTTTGACTTAGAGAGAAGTTTTTGTATGGAAAGTTGAGGGAAATGTATGTAAAATATGACGAAAAAGTTCGAGTAAGGGAGAGTTTCGACTTAAGGAGAGTTCGACTTAGAGAGAGTCCACTTTATAACAAAAACAGAGTAGACCCAAGGACACACCCTTGCGAGACCCCGGCAGCAATGTCTTCAAATTCCGAGTATTCCTAAATACCCTATTCTTGAGGTAGGATTCTAAAATACAATATAGATTTTTCGGACATATCCTGCTAAGTTTGTATTTCAAGCCGTCGTGCCAAACCTTGTCAAAGGCCTGGGATACGTCGAGGAAAACGCTGGAGCTTCCTCTAGTGCTTTTTCGATTTCGTTGGTTATTCTAAATACTTTTCAATTGTGAAATGACTCTTCCTGAATCCAAATTGATGGTCGGGGATAAGGCGTCCTCCTTCTATTAGGGGTTGTATTCGTTTCAGTAAAAGTTTCTCGAATAGCTTTGATGTTATAGGTAAAAGTGATATCGGTCTATATGATCAATTGTCGTTTGGCGGCTTACCCGTTTTCGGGACCATTATCACTTCTGCGTCTTACCACGAATCTGGTACGTATAATAGTCTGAACGAATCGTTTATTAAATACTGGAGCTTAATAATCGGTTTTTTGGTAATTTCTTGACGATTTGTCCGGTAATTAAATCATAGCCAGGTGCTTTGTTACTTTCAAATTTATTATTGCCTTAGGCAGAGTTGAGTTAACGACACCCGTTGTATTCTGAAGTTATAAGATATCGGAGGCATATCGGTTGGATCATCTATCAACATTTGTCCATCAAACGGCTTAAACGTCTGTTTTAGATGTTCAGCAACTAGGTCTGCCTTTTTCTTGTCACTCTTTGCCCATTCGCCATTGTTTTTTCGGGTTGGTGAATAACATAGGCCATGGGATGGTGGCATATTCATTTTTTGCTACCACCTCTTCGCTGTTTAAACTGTTAGACGTGGAGGTACAATTGGCCTACTTTGGCTTCAGTTCATTGATGCCACTTCCTACCTACCTAAAGGAATAATTACAAGCGACCGTTTGAAACAGAGGACTTGAAGAGAGATTCTATTGACCTAGGACTAGGCAATGCACCTTGGCCCAAGAGTGACGAAATGCGTCACCAACGACGTCACTGTGTCGACAAAAGCAAAAATCGGAACGAAAAGCAAAAGTCCACCAAAGTTGACTCCGCATATCGATTTAAGCACCTACATCTGCTATAAATATCCCAGAGGCGAACACAGGAACACTGTTTAAATAGACGCAGACTCTCATGGTGGATTCAAGGAAAACGTACTCAATACTCTCTGTACCAAAGTGAAAAGAGGAAGGTCCATTGACAACCTGTACGAGTTGCAGTGGTCCCACAAGTCAAGCGAAGGAGCCAGCGCCTTAGATGGTCACGTCACTTCAAGTGCATGAATAACACAACTCCAACCAACGAAGTGCAGTCAACTAAGTTGCACAAACCAAACACGATCTAAGTGACACAAGTACCAAAGAGGAGCGCGTCTTATTGGTTAACTTTAAATTCACCCACGACTGCTTTCACCCTGAATCGATTTCCCCGAACCCCGACATAAGTAAATAGCTTCGGTATGACTTATTTTAGATATACACGATTCCCGAGTCAACATTAAACGTCACAGAATGACGACGAGGATACCGCCTGAGATTGAAATGAATTGAATGAAATATCGATGTTTGTAAGTCGAGTCGAGTCGTTTGTAAACAAGGGACACAAATATGAATTTTCAACACGTCTGTGAACGGGGTGTGAAGTCGACTTGTCTCGACTTTAAAATGCGTAGGTGGCAACATGATATGAAACTGCTCCGTCGGACGATGTAGAGGATGAACGTTCTGTTCGCATTGTGACACCTGAAATATTGGGTCATCGAGTATCCTTCTTGAAGTCCCCATCAGCAAGATATCCTCACTTCAAGCGTCTAAGGACAATTTGGGACATCTTAACGTCGAATACACATCTTCTGGGCACTCTGTCTGACCTTCACATTAAGTGCGGGCATAAAAGAAACCTGACACTGCTTGACTCTTCGTAATTGGGTCATTCTTTAATCGAAACAGCCTCCTAATTGCATCGTTCCGCCCGACGCTCGGCTAAGCCCTTTCAAGTGTCGCTCAACTCCATTAGATGCTGGTGATGACTTCTCCGAATCAGGCATTAAAAATCCATGCACAGGGCAGCGACAATCGTACATTCTACATTCTTCTGGTGTACATTTGCCTCCCCCCTCCTCCCTCAACAGACTGCGAATTTGTTCACTAATTGATGGGTGTAGTGAAATTTACTCTACCCGGGTCATTCGACAAATGGCGGCGCACGCTGACCCAATTAATGCGGTTTCGGTGTAAAATTTGTTTGAAATCTGAATGGACACACAACGCATCCATCCGTGGATTTATGTTCGAGCATATGTCAAAAGAAATGACACAATTGAAGATCCGAGCGACCGTAAATGGCTTTATCAACATGATTCATTAGGCAACTCCCTAAATATTCCTTGCATTCGTTCGCCGAACTCGTGACTCACTCGTGTATCTAATGACACCCCACCAGGCCCCTCTGCTCCCTCGTGTCATCCTCCTGTCGCTTCTGGTGACATTTCACCATTATGTCATTGTATTGCTTTTACCATAACTTTTTTTTCTTTCGCTTTTTTTTAATTACCCTTAATTGTAATGGAAGGCTCAATCAAATTAAATGTCGTCCGCCTTTTTGTGATACTCCCGCCCGCGTCAGCGACAAATGCACTGGCATTAGGCTCTGCTGGATTAGTCCTTATACAACCCTAACTAGAGCTTATCATTTGGTATGAATAAATTCTCATTACAGGGACAATGAATAATTAATGATGACTATGTGCGGATGTGTGGGTGTATGAATGGGAGAGCATACATATGTGCGGACGAATGTACATTCCCGAGATATGATTTAATCACAGATCAAGTCAAGTCATTTGACCCGTCTACATATTGATTTGCCAGAATCACGCATGTACGGCCGGCGAATCGTTGATGTCTCTGTACACGTTACAACGGGCGGTTGCTGTCTGCTGTGCACACGTGCATAATTTTACGTATTTATTTATTCGTTTCATTTCATTTCATTTTTTTTTTTTATTTTGAAAGGCAATTTCCATTTTTATTCGTTTCGTTTCGACTCATAAAAATGTAAAATAATCGATGCTGGGAAAAAATTTCTTTAGAACGGATAATGATTGCCACGAACGGCTACTTTTGTGCCGAGGCACTGCTGGCAGATTGAAACTCGTTTGCAACCCAAGCGAAAGGCTTTTGAATTTTAATTTATTCGATTTAAAGAAACTACTGTGGTCGTCTTGTGGGATATATAAAAAAAAAACGAAACGAGATTAATTTATGCATATGGCTTGATGCATCGAGCGGTGGTGGCAGTTGGCGGGATCTCCTTGAGGTGAACTTTTTAAGGGCGAAACCCACCGAGCCCAAGGAACGCGTCGATGCAGATAAATGCGTGTGCATTGATTACCTGCTGAAGCAACTTATTCCTTTTAAGGCGCGTATGCAAATCATGCTTGGCTTCTCATCAAAAGGATTCCAAGCGCCACGCCGCCGCGTCGCACGCTTTCTCAGGGAGCCTCTGACTGCAGCAATTGACATCTCTTTCAGGATCAGAGCCGAGTCATCAATGTGAACTTAAAATCTACCATTGGACGTTAACACGACATCTATTAGAATTCTTATTGTTGTTGATGGTATATTGCGGCGCGACCTTTAGATCTATTGTGCCCCCTTTTTAAGAGTTCCCCTCACATCCAGTTCCTTTCAGACTTGTATTGAGAGTTACGGACTCAAAGGATCAGCTAATATTGTAACAAAAAATAAACCTCGATAGACTCCACCCCCAGCATCACGACTTCCTTAAATGCGGTTCCACCAGGTAGGCGACCACTTGGCAGAGCCAGAATAAGGTGGTTGGGCCAAGTCCATAATAGAGTTCATGGCAGAAGATCGAGTTGCTTGAAGATCTCTCGTGCGGGATTTACCCCCGCGACCCTCTTATTGGATCATGCGGGCCAGAAGATGATGATGATGATGAGCCTCCGGTGGGCAGGACACCTAACTCCTATGAGCGAAGAGGAATCGGCTCGGAAAGACCTTTGTAGCCCCTTTTATTTCTAGACTGGACTTCTTTAGGACAGAACTTCTTGTAATCCGACTCAGGTGTACGATACAACCGGAGACAGGTCCGAAGACACTGTCTCTCGAACAACCTCATCTTTTCCATCTGGGAAGGACTCACGTTGAACCACAGGGGACAACCGTAGGCCATAATTGGCCGTACTAGGGCCATGTAGTAGATAACTTTCACCCGGGTTGCTGTAAAACAGCCCTCTTGCCACAGCAAAGGCTTTTTTAACTTTTGTCAGAGCAATATCTATGTTTGTCAAAGTACAGATATTGATCCAACCAAATGCCAAGATCCCTTACTACACTTTTCACAACCAAAGCCCGTCCCTGCGGGTCAAGTATGCCGAACTTACGCCAGTTGATGCGTGTATCACAAGATGCCATGTACAATGGGGTCCTGAAAAGGAGTTGATTAACAACTTCCGCAAAATCGCTGGATTTGTTCGAAGTCCCATTGCACCAAGTTATTTATCACTTCGACCTTCGGTCCTGATCTGTACGCTACTAGATTGTCGGCGTACGCAATTAAGTGCGGCATGGGACCTATAAGATCTGCAGTAAATATTGAAAACAATATCGGCGAACCAACCGCCCCCTGTTGCAGGCCATTTTTAATTCAAAGACCGTGGTAGAAGTTACATCACCACTCTTCACGACTAACTTTCTATCTGTAATCATGTCATAGATCATGTATAGCAATGATTTACTTATGCCGAGCCTGACCAGCTTGAGGAAGAGGTCCTCCAACCAAACGGTGTCGAACGCTTTCTCCAAGTCAATCAGGCAGGCACCCGTGCATTGTTTTTTGCCCTTATTCCATTGAATGTCGGATACCAGTTTGGACGCGGCATCCGTTTCCGGTATGATTTTATTTTCCTCAACCCATTGTTTCAGGACTCGAATGACTACCTTTTCAAAAACTTTGCTTATGCAAGGAAGAAGACTGATCGACCGGAGGTTTGTCGGTATGGATTTGTCTTTGTCGCATTTAGGGATCGGTAGCACTACAGCTGTTTTCCAGTGCATCGGGTAATGTGCATTACTCAGCGCATTGTTGAACAAGGTTGTGTAAATTTGGGCTGCTTCGGGGGGAAGATGGCGAAGCACAATGTTCGGTATTCCATCGATTGCCACTGACTTTTTCTTCTTCAGCGAGTGGAAACATTTCTTCTTGTACCAGGCTATGTATTCTAAAAATTACTAGTCGAATTTCAAGATATCCTCCCTCTCTTTCATATTGCACACGCAGCAGAGTGTTGGTAAATGACGGACGATGTGGAATAAAGTTAAGTTGAACAAGATCACTTCTCATTTTAAATATAGTACCTACTAGCGATTACCCGCAACTTCGTCCGCGTGGAATAGTTACTTTGGGTAGCCTTTTTTTTCATTTTTGGGATACTATTTTTTTTTTTTTAACACATTTTTATAAACTACATTTTTCGTTTTTCCATCCTCTGCTAAAACATAAAGATTTTGCGGGCACGATACTTGTGAGCACGCCACATAGAGTTGTACATGGGAAAAAAACAGTTTTTTCCTAAATGTATACTTGCTACTTTAAGCGTTTGTCCTTGAGCTTTATTTGCTGTCCTTGCAATGCTGGCTTTAGGGGAAACTACACTCTTTTAAACTGAGAGGGCAAATCAGTCGGAATTATTGGAATACGGGGAATTAAAACATTTTGTGCTTTTGCCATTCCAGTCGTAATTATTGCTTTTAAAATATTGCGTCCCAATTGAGTAACTTGTAGCCGTGTACTGTTATATAGCCTCGGTGCGTCAAGTTATCTCATTAACACGACCGCTACACCAACTTTTAAGCTCAACTTATGAAAAGGCACTCCTGATAATTCTAAAGAATTCAAAAATTCTAAAGGGTAAGACGTTACTTGTTCAGTGTCCATAACATTGTCTATCGAGAGATACTCGACAACATCGCCCACCACGTATGACATAGTTTGTTCATTTATCTGCCACACTGTCGCATTTGTCGGCGCTGAAATTGCCCCTTCACACAACCATTCTCGATTGCTTGTATTTATTTGCAGATCGAGATAGACATAATTTTTCAAATCATCTATATCATCGACAATTTGACAGAATTCACGGCTCAGTGTAATCATGCCGTTACTGCCTGTCGCCATACGATCTTCTCCGATTTTTAGAAGGGCAGTCTCATATTGCCTTGATTGTGCATTATTGTGCAGCTGAACTCGTATATTTATAGTCAAACAGAACATTTTTAGGTGTACCGCTTTCAAACAGGCATTTATTTCATATGCTGGTGTGCTCCTAGTAATTACTGGCAGGGTCTGTCTAAAGTCACCAGCTAAAAGTACCACCATCACTCCCATAATACTCTGGTTGCTCTTAATATCTTTGCGATCTAGTGCTTCGATTGCTCTTTTTTGAGACATCGTACACCCATGCCAAACCAACCGTCTACACTCTTGCAACATTTGTCCACCCGCTCACTGTTTTTGCTAATGTTACAAAGGAGGAAATACTCATGAGGTAAGTTCAAAGGCAATTTAAGAACTGAGTGCGCCGATCGTCCCCCAATGAGGAGCTTAGCAGCTATTCCAGAGGAAGCTACTGCAACAGCAATTTTTTTTTATCTTTTCTGACTTGTGCTAATAGTAAATTTAAAAGAAAGGTATCGCCAGTGCCTTCTGGTGTATCCAAAAAGAACAAACCACCTTTTTGGGTCTACTTTCTTGTGCATCACGTCGAATAATGCTGATATTTTACTCGTCAAGTATGCGTGCTTTCTTAACTCGCTAGTCTACGTTTAGCTTCCACCGACCGTAGGATCTAAGTTAAACCTAGGTTCTTAGAGCTGGAAGATATAGAGAAGGGTGGGTGGTTAAGACGCGGAAGTGGGATGTTGGGTTTTTTGGTTTTTATGGTAAAGAGGATGAGTTCTGATTGTCTTGAGTTGAAACCTTGGCCACCTTGTGTAGGCTACTTACTTTACTCAACTCACTAGCAAGACGAATAATTTCTTCCGCTGGAACATTTTCGGATCAACTCCAGTGAGCATGGTAGAGCGCGTTCTTCATGCTGGGACATCTTTGAATAGACCGCAGAAAATTGTTCTCAAAAATCATATTGAATGGTAGAGAGCTCAAAGAGATAGAGAGAGAGAAAGAGAGAGAGAGAGAGAGAGAGAGAGAGAGAGAGAGAGGTGGCAGTCGTTGGTGCAGCCATTCCTACGCAGAGGCTGGGGCTCGGTCTCCGGATTTACTAATTTTCGAAATTTAGAGCGCCACCTCTTTCGTGTTTTGACAATGCTCATAGATAATGTCTGTCTAGAATTACTTCGCCAATCGTGAAGGAACAAACCACGCACAACACGAGTGGTTGCCGTGGAAGCCAGGCCTCGTTCCACCTCGGACCATAACGAATTAAATAAATGGCACCATTTAACAATTAGTCTCCCTAACATCTTTCTCTATAAGTCATAAGCTGTCGCACATCTCTTGACGAGATATCCGAACAGTTTCGAATTCGCCTGTGTTCGGTCCCGGGCCATACAGACATTATGGGAAACTGCGAGGCTGACAAACTAGCAAAAATTGGCACAACACTGCCAGATGAGGGATCCTTCTGCAAATTAGGTACTCCTCTAGCTTCCTTTAAGTAAGGTCAGGTTGAGGTGACTGACTGCCGCGCCTACGGACAGCAGACACTCTAGGGCAAGCATAGGCCCATTGTGTTACCACGCGGATCTTAGGCTACCTATTCCGCAAGCCAATTTGTGCTTTTGATAAAGTGAAGAAGAGGGCTGATTCTGATGTTGCTCAGTTCAGCCAGATTAACAAAGAAATGGGCCCCCAGAAGGATGAGAGAGCACTGCAGCTACATAGCAAGTGCTCGATGGTTTCTTCCCTATCCTCTTCCATGCAGCTTCAACAGAAATCATTATAGACAAGGCCTAGTCTAGAGGCGTGAGTTCCGATGGCACAATGCCCTGTTAACACGCCAATCAGAGGGTTAAGCTTTGGCTTGCTTAATCTGATAAAGCAAAGGCATTGCTTGGGATCGATCATAGGCCCGAGTTGTCTGGTAATGAGGCATCATGTGCTGGATGTCCATCCGCGGGTTGCTTGAGTTCCTTTAAGTAACAACTCACAAACCAAAGCAAACTAAAAGTCAATGCCAGATGGAATAAAGACCCAGTCTTGACCCCAAAAGATCTGTTAGTTCGATTTCCTTATAAAGACCTTAAGTTAGCACGCCAGTGAGAATAATCACCGAACACTGCCTTCTCAAAAAGACTAAAACTATTTTCTAACGATTTCTGTAGAAGTTGCCGAGACGAGGAAGAAGAAGAGAGTGCAACTGCCCTGCACTTGCCTCAGCTAGGAAAGCTACTCTAGGCTCCTTCGATAATCTAAGCGATCTGAGGGAGACATCAATCAAATCGCTATATAAAACTTCATTGACAGATCTAGCTGGCTGTCGTAATTATCACGACGGCCCTACCCCTCTCATTTAGGCAAACCCACGTGGCAGTACAACGGGCCTACTTTGGCCTAAGTGCATCTAAGCCACTTACTACCTACCTACCAATTAGTAAATTGTCTCGAAAACCAATGCAGTCGATAGGACAGCAAGTACAAAACTACAAACGAATTAAAAGAGGACAAGGTGAGCGATTAAGTTCGACCGAATCACAAGCACCGCTCTATGAACAACCAGCAACACCTTAACCACGCATATTTTGTAGATTGGTTCACTTAAATACAGCAAAGCTCATATAATCCACCTTTGAGTTCAAAGGCCCTCCGGGACGAATTTCGCCTTTGCTAAAAATAAATAAACGCAGAAAATCATGCACAGTTTGACAGGCAGACAGGCGGAGTGCGGCTTAAAACAGACTTGACGACTTGAAGACCTGTCTGCAATCTAAATCTATTTGTATTCAGCAAATTGGGCGATGAAGGACATGCTGATTTCTTGCTTCCTTCTGCCCACCTCCTCGTGATAAATGAATTCTTTCCTTAAAATAGATTTTTAATCTTTTCCATGGAAATGCCATTTTATCAAAGCACAAGTGCTTCAATTCAATCTTGCTCTCGTTAAAAGCAAACACACAAAAAAAATGCTCACAGTAAAAGTGCGAAAAAATAATCTCGCGAAGAGATTTGTCCCATGAATGGGAACTTCAGCAATCAACTCGAAGTCATCCAAAAACAAACAGCAAGAGCACAGACGTAAGACGCTGCCATTAATCAATGCGATAGCACTGCAACAGGTGCCTCAGAACTCATATCCATCATGCAGCTCGTTGGACTCGAAGTTGAGCACACTTCATTTATAATCTTCAATCGATGAAGTACTGACAAATATACGACGTCCTTCAAACATCTTGATAAGGAGAACACTTACTGACAGGCAAAGAAAAAAAATCACATCGGCGCGGCAGTAAAATACACAGGACTAATTATCCCACCCGCCGATGTAGGGGCGACCTCAAGTGTGGGTACGCTTTGGTTGATTGTCAAAAATCTCATAAAATCATTTTGGAAAAAGAAAGAAATAAATGTTCCTTCTAATTCCCAGAAACGGAGGATTAAGGATTATCGTCCCGACCTCAGGAGTTCATTGCTAGCGTTGCGACTCCAGACCGCCCTCCACCCTTCTGTGTGCCATTGGAGAAGGATTAGGAATTAAATCACAGGAAGTATTCACAGTCTTGCATAAGACCAGACGCGAGAGAATCCCCATGAATGAATCATTTCTAATTTGTTCCCAAGTTGATGTCACAGATTTTCATCGGAAACCGAAACTTAATTGCGGCACTACGCGTCGTCTGACTTATTGAATACCTAATACAATTTTCACACAAACTCTGGGTTATCCTTGCGCTTTATAATTAATTAACTTCATTTAAGCAACTACAGCCACGTCATATCATTAACTTCATTCACCGTGTTTCACTGCGACTTGGGAATTACTCTTTCTCTTCTCTCTCTATCTCTCTTTCTCTCTCAGTTCAGTATTTACTTTTCGTGAAAAACCCTTTGCTTGTCGCCATTGGCAAACAAATTAATTTCACTCCAGTCACTTAAAAGAACGGTTTTCCAAATACTCTGGAGACTTATTAAAATATTCTCTGGCGAGAAGAAGTTATTTTTGTTTGTATTCATGTTGATAATAAATGAGCTTGCAGTCGTCGTAAAAAAAAAAATCCAGATAACTTTAAACACACCTTAAGTTGGGAGCAACGAGAGGTTTATGAATGGTTTCAAGTGATTCCGAGAAAGGGAAATTTGATAGAATGTGGAAGGTGGAGACTTTCTGGAACAAGCACTTCTCAGTTAGGTCTGAGAAAAACCAAAAGTGCATCTTGTAGATTTTTTTCGTGGGAAAATCGAGAAAGTTTCCAAAACTTCTAGACTCAGGAAAGTACTGGCATCGTTTCCAGAGTTTCTCAGCCAAATTCAAGGGAACTTGGATTCCCCCAGCATGGAGAGTCTAGAGCCGCTCATCGGCACTCTCTTTCCAGGAAGCTGCCATCAGGGGAATCTCATTTATAATTTAAGCCCACACTCCTTGCAGTTTACTCAGAGTGACAACTGATACTGTCATTTGGGCCATTAAATTAATTCTAAGCTACAAGAGGTTAAATAATTCATCTGTTCCTGGATGGCCTAGATCTGGGCTATCAACTGATTAAACTGATAGACTTAGACATCAGGCAAACTGTCGCACGTACATTTGTGGAAACAACCCTTCACTCCACAATAGGGTTAATAGAAAAATCTCTTAACATAAGGAATTGCCCTTCTTACCTTTGTGAAGATCGAGGGAGTCTATGACAATACGGTTTCCAAAGCGATAAATGTTAGGTTAGGTAGGGGGAGCTGCTAGTTCATTCACCAGCACACTTAGACCATATTGGTCCATTGTGATACCCCTAGTGAGACTAGTACTGCTTTAGTGACTGACCAACTGTGACTGGACCAGATTTGAAAACCAGATAAAAGCGTATTAACTTTGCTTTCACTGGGACTTGAACCGTGGACCCCGCTAACCAAGGGCGGGCACTCTACCAACTGCGCCGTCCAGTCGTTTAACTACAGAGGTATATGTCTTCTCTGCCTTATTGTCAAACCCAACGTCAACAATCTGTTTGGTCAACATCTGTGCGGGTTCAGGCTAACGAAGTCCACAATCAACTAGACAAAGTAAAAGTCTTCGACTCCGGCCCCTAGTGGCAACGCTGTTGGTGCACAAATTAAAAGACTTCAGTCTTTCTTTCGAGTCTAATGTCGGCTGCTTTATTATTCGTTCTCATAGCTTAACGTAACCTACCTTAACAATAATGAAATAGCTTAGCCACCTAAAACTAAAGGTAATTGTGCTGTGGTTCGTTGTGTGTGCAAGAAATGCTGAGAAGGAGTTTAAGAAAAGGGTGTTGTGTGTGTGCGTTTGGTTTTATCGTGCTGGGGTATTGATTATGTAGTAGACGCTGACGCTGCGTTTGAGGAAGTGCGAATGTTCGGGGGATCGTGCTGGGCTATAGCTCGTGTAGGAAATTATAACGTTGGGTTCAAAGTGGATTCGATGGGGGTTATGGATAACTGCTCATTAACTTACACTGTACACAGTTGAAAAGGGACATTAATCTGCTGAAGTTGCGTAACTTACTCACTCCTAATGCATCTCCACGAAATTACATCAAAGGAGGTGAGGGGGCCATACCGACATACCGTCGGACGGAAAATAAACACCCAGAAAACATAAATAATCGGCCTTGGATCGAACTCATTAGAGACAAATATGCCTTGCTGGGCAACCGGTTGAGACAGTAAATGAATTCCAGTACCTCGGAAGTACTGTATCTATCAACCGATGGATACTACTCAAAAAATCGCTGATGCAAAAGCCGCATTCGGTTTAGGCATAGAATGTAATCAGGATCAACACTAAGCTGAACGTTTTATCCGCACTCCTTTATGGATGTAGCACGTGGAGAGTGACCAGAACTATCACGAGAAAGTTACAAATATTCGTCAACAGATGCCTACGTAATATATAGCGAATTTTCTGGCCCGAACGTATCTCTAATGAACATCTTTACGAGAGAACGGGCCAGGAGCCAATAGGCAGTGGATTGATCACACTCTACGAAAGGGTTACAGCTGTAACCAAGCTATGCCATGGAACCCCTTAACACAGGACGACAGTCTTTGGTGGTGCAAAGAAAACTTGGTGGTGAACGATGGACAGTGAAGAGTGAAGCGCGACAGGTGGCGAGAGCCAGAACGCGATGGCGAACTTGAGGCCATATGCCCCACAAGGGGATACAGAAACTAAAGAAGACACCGTCTAATACAGTGCATGACACTCTTTTCAGTGCTGACGTTTTGAAAGATCTCCTTGTGCACCTCCAATACGCAGAAAAACCTGGTGACTGATACAAAATGCCTTTCCTTCCACTCTGGCTTCACGAAGATACATGTCTTACGTAGAATTGCAGAAACATAAATTCTCTGTTCACCCCTCATTAAAATGACACTCTTTAAACACCTTCAGCCCGAATTTCACGGGTTAACTGCAAAGGGTTCAGAAGTTACGGAGGGTTAAAGGTAACGACAGGCAGACAGATAACGAAGGAAATCTATTAAGGAAACTTAATGAGTCTTTGGGTTCGAAACCAAATGATTAAATTAATTGTATGATATGAAGGTACTTTTTTTGTCATTTACTGTGTTTTATCGCATCTAGATTTGGTGGCAAAAAAATGCTAACACTCTCTATTATCAGCTTGCGTCCAACAGCTGTTCCAGCTCGCCATATGTGCTCGTAGGTGAGTTTTGGTGGACAGAGGTTGCGCAGAGACACTTGAAAAGTCCATTTCCACCTAAGTGCCCACATTAAAGACTCAAGAACGGACTTGCAGTCCTCCATCGTTGAACGATGGCAACCTTACATGATGTACAAGTGGTTTGAAGTCCAACGCCCGGAATTATGACACGAAGCGAAATTCCCCTCGGCAAGGAATCCACAACTTTTTTTTTTCCGGTGAGTCACGCACCCCACTGCATCATTAACAGAAATCGCTCCAAAGGAAAACTTCGATAATCTGTATTTACTACCGGCGGCGGCGGTACTTAAAGACCCAAGCAGCTTTAACTTCAACTCCAAGGTTGACGTGGAAAAATGGGGTAGAAATTCACATGAGCGCCAGGACATGAGAAGCACTAGAGAAATTAAAAGGCTGACATGCAAGCCAAATGGGGAGCTGTGATACCCGCTTCCCCATCCCATGGTCTCACTAATGGAGATGTGTATCGCAGCGCGTGCATAAATAACTAGACAACCACCAGCAGCTGGTCTGGAGGAACAGCCACCAGGACATGAAGTACGGGATGCCAGCCGAACAGGGGGCTTTAACACTCAACAAGCCGTGTGCTGCACTTACTGGCCACTTTTCATTCAACGGGTTATAGTAACATCAAAAACAGCAGACACTGCCGGAAACAATGTGCATACCAGGCCCCTGTTTCACGCAGATTTAACATAACGAAGCAAAGAAGGTATGAACGAGGAATGGCCAATAAAATGGGGGGGATTCTCAGTTTTCCAAGGAGAGAACTGAAATCCTGCGTCAGTGGCGAGGGCTCAATGAATGTATTATGGTCGCGGCACAAGGGATTCGATTCGCTATCTCCGATCAATCACTCAGTACTCGTCCTTGGCGATTGAGAAATTATAATTTCTGTTCCGGCGGGCATTTTTGTTTTTCGTCTCTGGAACTGGCGAGACGTCCTCTCGCAAATGAAGCCATTCTAAGTCGCAAGTCAACCTAAAATACATCCCCTATGCCAGTCTGATGGTCAAATGTTTGCTTATCCCCTGGGAACTCCTTTGGTGGAGCACACTTTTTTCCCCACGAGAATCGTTATGCAGTTTGTAATCATGGTCTCGTTAATAACAGATCTCCCTCTCTCTCTCATCAGAATAAAAAATTACAGAGTCATGTACAAAAAAAATGAGACGAAATTGCATCGTGATAATTTGGCAGCACTTGTGTGGGTAGAGTTTATTATAAGGGAAGTTCACATGGGAAACCATACCGAACAAACATGGGCTGACTCTCTCGAACTTCTTTTTTCCAAGAAACGACGACGGTGTTTCGGACATGTGGGATGGTTTTCAAAAATTATTGATATTTTGGTCCGTCACACCTGAGGGACATTTCATTTACGAAGGCTTTTCAAGCTTGTGGTTGTTCGCGGAAAGTTCACGTAATGTGAAAATCTCTGTTTTCGAAAATGAATAATTATCGAGGAAATCTTATGAAATGTGTATGTAAAGGGTCTTTCGGTTAAAATGTATGGTGCGTGGAGCCATACTTGAAGTTGAAGCCGCATGTCGTTGGTGTCATCATCATCTCAGGCCAAATATGGACCGATGACTCCGCACAGTGGTCCCGCAGTGGCAAAAAAAATACCCGTAGTGACATATTTTTCTCGGTCAAATGTTATAGGTTGTTCGATTGTACGAATATGAGAACCTAGAAAGCCTACATTTTGTTGACTTTGGATAATCCGTTTCGTTGTACCGTCAGCTCAAAGTTGGGGCATTAAAATTTACAAAAATGTACGTACTTTTTTAAAGCAAATTTGATGTTGCTTATTTTCTAATATGAAATATTTTGCAACCAAAAGTTAAACATTTTTAAAGGTCATAAAATAGGCCTTTACACTGCGCTGACAATTTTTTCATATAGCTTACCAATGTTTTAAACCAGTCTTTTAAGTAAAGCTGCCTGTGAGGGAGCATTGCAATGTTTGATGGGAAACAAATGAAAGGGTTATATAATTATAATATAATATGGGTGGTGCGACAGTCAGAGGCTGACCTGGGCCTAGCTTCTAAACAACCACTCGTGTTGTGCATGCTTTTGTTCTTTCACGAGTGGAAGGGAGAATGTTGGTGAATATCAAATCCCTGCGTATTTAAGTCCTGAACCAAAAACATATGATTTGCTTTCATTAGTAATGAATCGGGAGCCTTATTGTACTAAATTGCTTAGTTAATTTATTCTTAAATAAAATATTTGTTACCAATTCTTGTACAATTTAATTTAATTGTTGTGGGAATGTACAACTGAGCCTCGATGCCTGGGTTCGATTCCCGGGCGTCACTGACAATGCTGAAAGAAAATAACGGCCTTCTAGACCTCTGAACTTGTGACGAAGTCGGCATAAAACTGTAGGTCCCAACGCGGGAGAGAACAATAGCACGCAGAACATTGTTAAAAAGCTAGGCCTTGGTGCTCTACGGGCTGCAGCGCAGGGTAGGGGTGCATTCACCAGCACACTTAGAGTCAAACTTCTACCACTGGTTGACTACTCCAGTGACAGTGCCTTTAATTTGATCCCTACGGCAAATGGTGACTGGACCAGATTTGAAAACCAGATAAAAGCGTATTAACTTTTTCTCTCACTGGGGTTCGAACCGGGGACCCCACTAACCAGGGGTAGGCTCTCTATCAACTGCGATATTCAGTCGTCGTTCAAAAATTAGTGAGTTAGAGTCATTGAAAATAATAATTATTTAATTTATGGATTTTTAAAAAAAACATCAGGACCACTGTGCGTGACCAGCCCAAAATCCACTCAAAACAGTGTATTTTTCGGGATCCCTAAGCTCTTAGATCCGTATCGTCCCAAATTCGACAATTTTGTTTGTTCACGTATCTATTCATCCATAAACGGGGCTCTCGGTAAAACGATTATGGCAAGTAGTCCGAACAGAACACCCATTTTGATGAAAAAATTGTATATTTCCACATGTTGTCTGTCCATTTGGCAAAAAAGACTGAATAAATGACAGCCAATTTGACAGATGTAGCTTCAACAATGGCCGCTATAAACTGTCAAGGTCTAGAAGTCCCTAATAGAAGAGGATTTAGAAGTTCAGTGGAGACTTGATAATCAGCCATTATCCACGAATGGCGCTTGTGTCGATGAAACCGGAAGCCGTTCCATCCTTGGTATAGAGTAAGTGAGTCAAATATGTCCCACCCTTAACATTTTTCGAAATAAATCCATCAATTTGTGTTGAATTCTTTTAAGATAATCACTAAAATCGATTTACCTTCAAACTTAAGTATCACGAACATTTAAAAAAAAACAGAACAAAAGGATTTACTGAAAAAAACTGAAGTAACCTCATATTGTGTTTTCCAAAAATTTGCGGCTAATATGGCCTACCTGGTGCTAAATAAGGTCTGGTAACGATTTTTGGGTTTAACTGCATCGAAACTCACGTACATTGTTGCTCGTTGCCGGTACAGTCTTATTGTACCCATATTGAGCATACAGACCATTGCACGCAAGCTGGCGCAATAAATGCATCTGGCGAAGATCATGTGTTAAATATGTCCTACTAGACGAAATTGCAGGTGCGTGGGGTAGGCCATATTACACACAATTTTCATTTTTTTCTAATGTCCAATTTAACCTCGCTTCATAAGCTTGTTGTTTAACTTTGAAAGGACTAGTAGGAACGAATCACATATTTGAGTTCGCCAAAAAAGCTGCAAAATGTTAAGGTTACCTGCCTCTATACCCATAGATACAGATCTCACTTTACCTAAACTCCTCTTCGAGAAGAATTTCTCAACCAGCATACCGCCTTAATCTTACTGGGGGTCGAATCTTCACAGATGGATCGGACATGGATGCTGGTCTGAGTGCTGGTGTCTATTCCAAGGATCCAAACATCCAGCTATCTCCCCGACTACCTAATCACTGTAGCGTCTTTCAGGCTGAAAATATAGCGATAAAGGAAGCCCTGTCCTGGCTAAAAAAAACAATGCAATCGTGCACAGACAACGTCATCTGTTTCGATAGCCAGGCAGCAATCAAATCTCTGAATGCAGCCACTTTTAACTCCAAGACTTCCCTTAATTGCCGCCTATCTCTTAACGAGATGGCCTTAAGGTACCTTAAGGTCCAACTTATGTGGGTGCCGGGACACTGTGACATTCCAGAGAATTGCGAAGCGGACTAATTCGCTAGAAAGGGCACAAATTCTGTACCACCCTCCACACCTATCGCTGCTATAAAACATCAGCTAAAGCTTGAAACGCTTGCTCAAACAAACCGCAGATGGATACCTGGCACTGGTTGCCTAATTACCAAACAAATCTGGCCTATGATCGATCCCAGGCGATCGCGTAGCTTGATCAGATTAAGCAAGCCAAACCTCAGATCTCTTATTGGCGTTCTAACAGGGCATTGTTCCATCGGAAATTACGTCTCTAGACTAGGCCTTGCCTATAATGATTTCTGTATAAGCTGCATAGTTGGGTCGCCGTGGCGTAGTGGGTTAGTGCTCCACCTCCTACGCAGTGGGTGCCAGGTTCGATACCCGAATTTACCACCTTTTCATATTTCACGGCTCCACCTCTTTCGAGTCACTGACAATGCTTAAAGAGTATTTCCTGTCAAGAAAAAGCTTCTCAAACTTGGCCGTTCGGAGTCGGCATTAAGCTGCAGGTCCCTTCCACGCGTGAGAGAACAATAGCACGCACAACACGAGTGGTTGCTGAGAAGCTAGGCCCAGGTCCGCCTCGGACTGTCGCGCCACCCATATTATTATATTATAAGCTGCATAGACGAGGATGAGGAAGAAACCATCGAGCATTTGCTATGTAGCTGCAGTGCTCTCTCATCCCATATCTTTGTTAATCTGGCTGAACTGAGCAGCATCAGAATCAGCCCTTTTCTTCGCTTTAATAGGATAGAATAGTTAGCCTAAGATCCGCGTGGTAACACAATGGGCCTTCGCTTGGCCTTAGTGTGTCTGCTGTCCGTATCGCGGCAGTCAGCCACTTCAACCTAATGTTACCTTAATCGATGCAAGAAACATTTTCCCTCTGATTGGGGCTTTAGTATGAGCTGGCTTACAACCGCCCCAAGCCTTAGAACAACACTCATATCTGGTCTGGTGCCCCTAAGATCATCCTGGACCTACTAAATAGAATCCAAATGCGAGTGATAAATCTTATAGGAGAAAGGTTGCCAATGTGGCATTATGACACTTTTTCATAGAAATCATCATCTCATCCTCAATTGTGCTTAGATATCTACGCATGTGGTATTTTTGTGTGTCTTTTATGATTCTTATCTTTATTAAAGCTGTTTTAGAATTCTACGGAAGATGGAATGCGTAAACTAAGGATTCTAATAAAGTCAGAAAATTTCGTAAGTTTCCTATATCTGGTTTTTGAAAAAGAAAATAAGACAAAAAGTAGCTCTTTCGTAGTTTTCTACGCAAGGTTTTCTAAGCAAGGATGAAGGTTAAGATTGAATATAGCACTCTGGTGAAAATTTGAAAATTGAACATATTCACATCAACGTTTGTCAAATAACTCCGGCATTGCTTACACCCAAGTTTTGAAGAATACATGTTCTTCCATTAATCTTACATTACTCCCTCAAAACCAAGCAATTAAATTCTGCACAGTAGTGTTCCCCCGAGCATGAGCCAGTGGTTAAGATACGTCCCATACTACACGCCTTAATTGTGAATTACAAGAAGATCGGAAAAGGAAGTATGTTTACTGAGTTAAGCCCAGTCTTCGAATGGGTTATGGCTCATTGAGTGGAAGTTGCAAAAAGGCATGCCATTCGAGTGCGCAGCTTCGTCAGATGTTGACTTCTAACACCACGGTAGGTAATAAACCTTTGAGACGAAGAGCCAGTTTCAGCCTAGCAAAGCAGTGTCTCCCTTGTGGAAGCGCCGTTGAGGTTGTGCATCAAACCCAAATCAAGGGGATGGTTTGCGATTAATGCTAACTATACTGTCATGGTCTTGTACGACTCTGAGCGATTATCAAGAGCAGCAAGACGTTTTAGATCGGCTCCGCTTCTTACCGCGTGTAAGGGGTTGTAAAATAATTCACAAACTTGATTAGTGCTTGAAGTAAAACCCAAGGCGTTGGTTCGCCGTCTGTTGTCCTCGTGGGTAAGTGAATTCTGTGGTATAAGACTTGGCTTGGTTCCATTGTCTTCCGCCGATGCTGTCAATGTCCTTCACATGTAGGAGCACTTACATAGACGCGGACTTGAATGACACGTGCGTCGCAAGCTATGCATTCCTCTTCTCCATGAATTCACTAGAAATTCCGGTCTCGCAAGGAATGCCCATCAATTAACTCATAAGCCTACTTTCAGACGCACAGTTAAATTTAGAGACTCGTTCTTCAGCCGCACTACACGAATATGGAATGCTCTTCCCAGCTTAATATTTTGAAGAGTCTACAATCAGGTACCCAGGCACTTGCTACTTTTCTCCCTCTATACCTTCGGCCCGTGCTGTGTCTTGACCACGAACACTTAAGGGTATTTATTAATAATCCCTTGAGCGTGCGCAAATTATATCGAAGATACAAAATTGAGGAATTTAAAATTAAAAACTTGAAAAATTAGACTTATGAACAATTCCAATATTTTTACAGTTCCGCGTCCATTCTCAAAACATCCAATAGACCGCTGTAGGATCAAGGTTTAATTCTTTGAATCTGACCCATTCACCTACATTCCATTCATTCCATTGTATCACCAAAATTCACCTTCTCTTCGACATCATCGGTGTGTCCAACATCCTTCCGACCAAGTCTGTGCGGAATGTTTGCTCAAGATAACGCCTAATGCGTTCATGTTGACTTGACAAACAAAAGTAAATACTGAACATGCTGTTGAATTGAGACTCTCTTCGCTTGCTAGTCATTTTCATTATTTTTGGAAAATCCTCCTTTCCTCCCCTCCCCACCCCCTCCACCGTGAATGACAGGTGGTAGTGTTCGTTTTGACATTCAAAAAGTAAAAACCATCTCTTATCGTAACCAAAATAATGCTCAAAAGATATCCGAAAATGTTCGTAATTCTATACACAATTAGTCAGAAGATGAAAGATATTATTTATTAAAATACCGAATACCATTTAACAAGCACACTGCGCGAGCACAGCACATGCAATACGAGCTGATTTTGGGGGAGTAAATTTTCTCAATAAATCTTTAAGATGGATGAATTGGATGGTAAAACGAGAAGGGACGTACCTGCTGCCCGAGGGTACTTACTTATTTCTTGCAACAGTAACAACCGTGATACCCATTTGCCAGTATAATGGACCAGAAACTGTCTGGATGCTCCAATGGATAATGGAGATATCAAAAAAAAAAAAAAACGAAAAACCAAATTGAGGAAGAAAATAAAACGGCCTGTGCGATAAGCATATGTACGAGTGTACGAGTGTGTATTTACGATGAAGGTGAAGGGCGATCAGATCAAATCGCTTGAATACTTTAAGTGAATGGGCAACGGAATAAAAACAAAAATACAATCCCTGACTGCAAAGTTCACTCTCTTTTACGAGTTAAAGCCTTTGAATGGCCGAAGAGATTGTGGTCAATTGTCGCATTATTTTAATTGAACGCTTCGTGTGTCGATGGTGAAGCTCACTCATGTCGGGGACATAAATAGTTTCGTCATCAATTCCAGCACAATCTCGCCGGTCGTATGGGAAAAAAACTGCCCGGGACCGTCCTAGCTCTTTCAACAGTTATCCCGGGGTAATGTCGCCTATAAACTCATGTCCACAGATTTTTTTTTTCGCAACGCTCTAATCGTCACGTACAAATGTGGCAAATCGAATGTAGACTGAATCTTCACACTTTGACACATCCTGTTACGGACCACTGACTTTTACATCGAGTGACGATGACCTTTTTTTTATTGATTTGAAGACCGTGTACCATTCATCGTAAAGAACTATTTGATAAATGGTTGAATTCGGAGTTCAGTTGTGTAGCTCCCTGGCAGTGGACTGACACACTCAACGAACTGTGCAAGAACGTGGACAAGGTAGCGCATATACAAATCTGAGGAAATAAGGTCGGCTTAAGGTTGCCTAAGCTGGTTAGCATTTTAAAACGGCTGAATGACAAGATGTCTGTCATTGACTCGAAAAAACAAACATTTCCAATATCCAGCTAACTCAACCCTTAACCACTTACCAGCACCGACTTTCAGATTTTAAAAATTTAAAGAAATTTAATTTGAGCCTTGCGAATAAAGCCTAAAAGAATTGACAACATTTCTCTGGAATACTGGAAATCGCAATTAAGGTCATAATCTGTGGGCGGTCCCCAGAAGCGCAAAGGAAGTGAGGAGTTAAGGCTTAACAATGTTTCTGAATGAATACCATCATCAACTTCTGTGTCACCAGGATCTACGATAGAAAAAATCAGAGGGTCTAGCCATTTGTTGATTCAAGTTGAGAAACTCTAAACGTTGAAGTTCCCACAATGTGCCATCTTACTTGACAAACCACTCGGAGCCAGCAAGAGGCGGTTCTAAGAAGTCCAGCATCTTGTCTGGGCTCGTATGGGTTTCGGTGAGTCCCATGAGATCCGTAGAATCTCCGGGGTAATTGGAGAGCCATCCAATGCAGTGTAATGCATAAATTACCAGAAAAATGACGATAATGACAATGCAAGACTTGTCAAACTGTAGGTTAGGTTAGGTTCGTGGGTTGAGGGCCTATTGGACCAATTGTGATGCCCATGGGGTAAACCTTCATGTCGTCGTACTCGTCGGTGTTGTACTGATAATTCATGTCTGCAGGGTGTTGTTGGATATTGTCCTCCTTCTTGCCAACGAGAGGTCCTTATAAACCTGCAAAGAGATTTTAGTGGGATATCTGATATGTCATGGAGATCATGAAAGAAAAGTTCTCCCAAAATTCTCTGTCTCAATTTGCATAGACTGGATCATTGACAAAGGTAGAGGGACTTATCCTCAATCTCTTCTAAGTCCCATTTTATGTTCGTGGTATCTCAGACCTCAGCAATTTCCTGCTGCATTAGGGTCCAACTGTAAGTCCAGTCTGGACTCCAATGAGACATTTTTTAACTGCCACGATGTCCGTAAGACTTATAGGATTATTGTAAAATTAGAGAGGTGAGGTATCTCAACATAAAGCTGAACTCAGGCACAATTGCCTTGATCAAATTGACAGTCATCCTAGAATTAACTCCTTAAATGTTGCTTCAAGGTAGGGAAGCTTTTTGGGCGGAATTAAAATGTTTTCCATCCAAACTTAGGCCCCAATTGAAATTAAGTATGATATCTCAATTCCTTCCCAACGACACCAATCGCATACCACTTGGTAGGCAGATTGGATGTCTGACAAGCAGCCACTGGACGTACTAAGGGATGGATCACTGGCATTATCACTGCAGTAGTCAATCAGTGGTAGTTGTCTGACTATGGGTATCACAATGGACCAATATGGTCTAAGTGTGCTGGTGAATGCACTAGCAGCTCGCCTACCTAACCTAACCTAATCTAGAAGTCTATTCCAAAATCATAATTTTGCCTTCTCCCTGTAGCTCCCTGATTATGGCGTACCGAATTCCATTATTTAAGAACAAGCTGCATGGATGGAGGGGAGGTAGAAACTACAAGTCACCTCCTCTGCTTCTGTAGCACTCTGGTTAGTCTAATGAGCTCACATCGAGGATTCTACCATTTTAATAATCCCAGCGAACTAAACGGCGTCAGAATAAGCAATCTAAACCACATGAGCACCAATTGGTTCCAAGTTTAGGACTAGTCAGATCGCTTAGCTTGATCAAATTAAGCAGGCCAAATCTCAGATCTCTTATTGGCGTTCTAACAGGGCATGGTGCCATCGGAACTTACGCCTCTAGACTAGGCCTTCCCTATAATGATTTCTATAGAAGCTGCTTGGACGAGGATGAGGAAGAAACCTTGGAACACTTGCTATTTAATTGCAGTGCTCTCTCATCCCGCAGATTGAGGCTTCTGGGGGAACTTTTCTTTGTTAATCTGGCTGAAGTGAGCAGCATCAAAATCAGCCCTCTTTTTCGCTTTATCAAAAGCAGAGATTGGTTTGCGGAATAGGTAGCCTAAGTTCCGCATGGTAACACAATGGGCCTATGTCTGGCCTAAGTGTGTCTGATGCTTGTATGCGCGGAAGTCAGCCACTTAAACCTAACCTAATCTTAGGACTAGTCAATCGGCCTATTATTTATTTCCGGTTGTTCTTGCGTCATTACCCAAATTTCATGATCATTGGTGAACATTTTTTTTTATATTTCATATTTTTTTAATATTTTATATATTGAACCATCACAGGGCAAAAACACAAGACACTACGTTCTCTTAGTATATGCCCTTAGCAGCGCTTTACACAACAGATGTTTGCTGCGCGAGTTAGGATATTAATCAATTGTCATAAATTACATCAAATAAATTAATTAATGAATAGTGTGTTAATAAATTTCTTAAATTCCAATCGAGACAAGCTAAAATCAATTTCGTTGCAAAGTTCATTAATACTTCTTATACATCTTGTAATAGATTCATTACATCCATGGTTGGTTCTATTTGTTCCTCACCCGAAGAGATCTTTGGGGACCATATATATTCATGAGAAAAAGTAATTCTGGTGAATTTACACGGTAATCAATAATATCGCGAATAAACATGGCTAACGCTGCCTTACGCCTAAAACTTAATGTTTACAAACCTTGTTCAAGATTGAATAATATTCCATCGAATTATATTATTATTGTTCAGTTGCATGCATTAAATTAATTTTTATCATCTACATTATCGGCTCACTGCCTTACCAACAATTATGTACTAAAATAAACTTAACTAAACTAAAGTTAACCAATTAATATAAATGTCAAATGTCAATTAAAGAAGACACTTCTTCACAAGATCTCGGTGTGAGCAGTTCAATAAAGCATCCGCAATTATAACGTTTGTAGCTGCGCGTTTGATTACATATATACCCTTTTTACTAAGAACAAAGGTTTCTTTTGTTCCACCCCCAATTTAACTTATTTCAAACCTATTATTTTACATCTGTAGTCATATTTAGTGAGTTCTTCGAAAGTATGTAACTTATGGACAGCATATCTCGTGAAAGTCTTTTGTACTCTTTCGAATCTGAGCTCTTGTGTATTATATGGTGAATCCCAAATTATGGTAGAGTATTCTAAATATGGTCAGACTAACGAGCAAAAGAGGGACTTAAGACTAGTTATATCCCGAAAACCTGTACTATTTCCTTTCAACCTAACATAGCGTTAGACTTCGCAATTGTATTTCATAATACAAAATCATAATACAATTTTCATATATTCATAATTGTATAATCATAATGTAATGAAAAATCTAATTTAGCATCAAAAATTACACATACAGTCGGTGCAAAAAGTCTGCGTACAAAGCATGCAACTTTCATTAAAATGAAAAAACGAACAAATCGATCAAACAAATTAGATCTTTTTAATTGAGTTAATTTAAGACAATAGTAATTAAGTAATTCAAAAACAAAAAACAAAAATAACTGTTTCAGTTTTCGATTAAAGTGGATTGAAGTTACCCAATGTCAAAAAAAAAACTCACAAAAAGTCAGCATACCATGACCCCGCCACGACCATGTTTAACTGTTGGAAATATGTTTTCTTTATTCCATTCAGTTGCTGGTTTTCTCCACACAATACCGCGCCCATTCAATCCAAATATGCAATATTTGCTTTTGTCTGAAAATAATACACTATTCCAAAATCTTCCTTGATTGTCAATATTCTCCTTGACAAAAGCAACACGCTTCTTTCGGTTGATTTCTGAAATATAGGGCTTTTTCCTTCCGGATCGACCATGATAACCTCCTTCTCTTAGGGATTTCTAACGGCAGAGCAACTAACCGACTTTTCAAACTTCTCCCGGATTATCTTAACAATTTTAGGAGCACCTATTCTTGGATTTGCTTATACTTCAGCCAAAACTGACCGTTCTTTTCTGGCTGTAAGTACTGGCGTCCAGATCTGTATTTCGAAGTAAAATTTCCAGTTTGGTTGCCAGTTTTATAAAACTCTTTGTGCGGTAGATTGTGCTTTACTAATAGTTTCACCAATTTCTCTTAAACTTTTACCCTCCGAACGTGGTTTTACTATTATTTTCGAATATCCGCTGAACGAGGAATTATTTTAGTTTAAAAAACTCTTAAAAGTGAAAATAATAATAAAGCACATGTCCTCAGATAATTCAAGCGCTCGCCTGAATGAAAGATGAAAATGAAAATATAAATTGAAGCAAAAAATGGACCGGAATTGGAAATTCTCGGGAAAAAAGTCAGCTTAAAACATAAATGTACGTACACATTTGAGCGTCATTTTCAGTGGTATTTTCCAAGAATTGAGATCTGTTGAGTTCCCGAATGTGGAGAATTAGAAAACACTTATGTTACGAAATTTTTCCTAAAATTGACATTATTCCTAAAAAAGAAATTATTGTTTTTGATAAAAGTATAAGCGTTTGAGCTATTTTTCTAGAAAAGGGTAATGTATGCAGACTTTTTACACTGACTGTTAATACAATTTGAAGTCGTCTGCAAATGTTAAAAGTGTACAGTATTTGAAAATTGCATGAACATCGCTTATGAACAAAAGAAATAGTAATGGCCCCAGATGGCTATCTTGTGGCACGCCCGATGTAACTTTTATTACCCGAGATGTAGAACTATCGATCCTTAGCAATTGCTTTCTGCCCCTTAAGTATTTGGGAAACCACTCTAACATTGATGAATGGAAACCCAAAGACTTTAGCTTGTTTAAAAGCAAAGTGTCATGTACTTTATCGAAGGCTTACGAGAAATCGATGTAAAGTACGTCAACTTGTAAATGATTTTTTTTATATTTTCATAAATAAAATTCGGACAGAAACCTGTCGTGACGCAGAGGGACAACTCGTAGTAGATTCGCAGTCGATACTGAGAATCTGGAAGGATCATTTCTGTAGACTGTTAAACGGCGAGGAAGACTCCAATACCGCTGTCAGGCAGAATGGTCCACTCAACGCAATCGACGATGATCGACGAGAATTCCGTCCCCCCGACCTAGACGAAGTCAAGATAGCGATATCGAGACTAAGGTCGAATAAAGCTGCTGGTGCAGACGGACTGTCTGCGGAACTGTTTCAGGCAGCTGGAGATGAGCTGGTAAGGTACATGCACCAACTCATCTGTAAGATATGGTCGTAGGAAAGCATGCCCTACGAGTGGAACCTCAGTATCGTTTGCCCGATCCACAAGAAAGGAGCCCCTTCAACTGCGACAACTACCGAGGGATAAGTTTCCTCAACATCGCCTATACGATCCCCTCTGTCGTTTTGTGTGAGCGCCTGAAACATTCGTCAACAACCTGATAGGTCCTTATCAGTGCGGTTTCAGGCCGGGGAAGTCCACCAACGACCAAATCTTCACACTACGGCAGATCCTAGAAAAAACCCAAGAAATGCAAATCGACATCCGACACCTATTCGTCGATTTCAAGGCCGCATATGACAGCGTGCATAGGGATGAGCTATACAGGGCCACGTTTAGTTTTGACATTCCTGTCAAACTCGTCAGGTTGTGCAGGATGACGATGGAGAACTCTCGCTCCTCAATCAAGGTCGGTAACGAACTTACAGACACCTTCAATGTCAAAAAAGGTTTTAGACAAGGCGACGCGCTGTCACGTGATTTCTTTAACATCATCCTGGAAAAAGACTCACACGCCAACACTAGAGGCACGATCTTCCAGAAGTCCGTACAACTGCTAGCATACGCGGATGGACAACGCAATAGAGGACGCCCACGGAACCGATGGCGCACCCAGTTGGAGAAGGACCTCAACCAACTTGGTGTGCGCAGTTGGAGATGCTGGCAAAAGATCGTGCCGGCTGGAGAGGCTTACTGGTTGAGGCCCAGGTCCACCCCGGACTGAAGAAGAAGAAGAAATATAATTCTAAAATAATGAAAAATTAGTTGTACATGCTCTGCCCTGTATAAAGCCATGCTGGTTATTAGAAATAGTTTCTTTAACAATGAAATTGATTTTTTTACAATGCTTTCGAATAATTTCGGTTTTAATGAGAGCTTTGATCGATAGTTTTCTACTTTTTGCCTTAAACCGCAAAGAATGCTCCCATTCATTTAAAAATTCACCAATTTTTTGGGACTGATTAAATGGAATTTTAAATGGACGATAAAGCAAAATCCAAATATTTTTTTAAATTCCAGCCGGAATCCCATCAGGGCCTGGTCTATAATTTTCTTTTTTTAAGGCATTTATCAAATCCTGATCCGTAAGTTGCAATACATCTACATCCAGAACCTCAGGTATATTCGAGTAATGGTTCATCGTTCTCGGCGACCCATTATAGACCCTCGCAAATACGCCGGCAAATAGGTTACATGTTCCATCCAAGTTTGTTGAAGTTATGTTTCCATTACCTTGGGCAAGCCCGAGGAATTTCTTTTCGAATTAATGTAATTCCAAAAAGATGCACCTTACCGAAGATTCTACAGACAAGACGTATTGTGTATTTGAAAATCTGTTCAAGAACTCATATTCTCTCCTGAGTCTCAAAAATCTTTCACGATTGAAACTCGTTTTATTTGAAACATAGTTCGAATATGCTTTCCCTTTAACGTTTCTTAACTTTGTGTATATATGCATCGTAGCAAATCGTATCAATGGCTTTTTCAATATCTAATATCTAATCTAATCCTATTAAATGGACTCTTTGGATTGAAATTTAAGTACTGAATATTTTTTCCCCTTTTTTTTGTCACTTTCTCAAGTTTTTCAGCGGCAACACGGGTTCTTACCACCAAAAGGTTTGTCAGATAGTGAAACATTTTACTGCCACCCCATCAAGGGCGCAATGGAAGCATATTGTAAGTCTCAATGCAGCCAGTCCACCTACCAACCAAGTCGAAGTCTTCAGAAGAATAACAAGATGTTTCGTAAAATCGTCATCTTTCTCGAAATGTCCAACCAAAAAATCCCCGCACAATGTGTGCATTTCGTGTCTCTCAACAAGACTCTCAATGTTCTCCACATGTCTCCGTGAACAGCTTCAAGGAAATTACCTAATTCAATTTGCCACACTATTCGCTTCGGTATGAAACTCAAGAATTCACCGTACGGAGCATCGCGTGCTCTCAAGTGTTACACGGCATATCGAATCAGATAGAGTCCTTGAAATGCTAAATTGACGTATTGTTTGACTTCCTGTGGTGCGTTTTATTATATTAAACGCCTCCCCCAGCCGCACGCGTTGCCACTATTGAGCGGGTGGCCGAAATAATCTTCGCTTCAGTGTGGGACTGAGTGTTAAATTATCGTTTATCGTCGTCGGTCAGCATGGGTGGTGAAGTTCACACTTCGCCTTCAGGTGTTTGCAGAGAATTATTCAATTTCCTTCGTATGACTGACTGTACACGATGTGGCGTTGGTTTCAAGCTCGTGCAGATGAAGAAGAATCCCCCAGGTCCAGGTCCAGCAGCTTTGTGAGAATCACTTATCATCTTGATGTAACTCAATCCTCAGAGATTGAGGGTGATTTTCTTTGTTGATTTTATGATGTGTAAGCGGATCGGCACGGCGCGCATGAAACGAGGCCCCACTTTTATCGCACCATCGAACGTTGCCACATCTGGCGTATCGAATGCATGACTTTCCTCATTTAGCATGTGAATCACTTGATTGGAGGCTCGTCTTACCAGAATTTTGAAATTTCCACATTGCTGTGAGGGAACTTTTATGATCTTGGGCAACTTATCGTCGAGCCGAGAAACGCGCTGGCGTTCGGCCGCGTTTTTGTGTCGTTAAAACCGCGATTTAAGGCATATTTAGGGAGGACATCATTTTTCGCTCCTCCAGCCTCTACAAAGGGGTGCATTGAGTTGAACGACTCGCACACAATTCTCGGATGAGGAAACGCACTCATATTTCGCGTCATTCACGATGGCAATTAAAGTGAGTGATCAGAAGTACATTGTCGTCGTCAACCTCCGCACAGAGCGCAAAAATTAACGACTAACGTTATGTTTGTTTGCGTAAGGCAAACTCATCATCACATATTTCACGATCCACACGATTCTGCAGTAATTAACCACTGACCGGATAGCAGTAAAAATGTTTATGTCTTGTGTATCCATTGCTCATCTAATTTACGAGCGCTTCCTGTGAGGGGGGGGGCGACCACTTCGAGTGGAAACATAAGCCAACAAGGCTGACAAAGTTAATGATTTCGAAACAATATTGCAATTACAAGCGAATTGTGTTGAAATGTACTAATTGTTGCCGAAACTAAGAGCAGTTGAGCAGGTTTCGGTGGCTGAATTGGGTTTTTATTTCAATATAAGTGTCTGACGATGATTTATTTTACCTTCGTTACGTTAACTGTCATTTGATGTCAATAAAACGAAGAGTTGTGAGGGGACATCACTACATTCATGCCACCGGCAGCGATGGATGCAGACGTGATGACTCCATTGGTAATCATCATGTCTCGTCGTTCTTCTGGACGTCTCTTCTTGTTTAGTGCGGTTTAACTGGTGTCAGACCAACTGTACGAACGCTCTGCTGTGGCTGGGCATTGTTTTGAATTGCGTCGTATCGGCCACACACTAGGTTGGGTCCATCAATGCACTTGGGAGCAAGAATCACTCGAATGGATTGTTTTGCTCTCGCAATACCTGCGACCATCCTCTTGTGCAGGGTTTAAGTAGAAACCATTACCAGTGGCATTATGGATCCTTACCATGTTGACTGACGAAGAAGAGGACCCTTGATGAAGCTCTGTTGTCATTGTCACAGTTTAAAGGGAATCACAGATGAATTAGCATACATTAAAAGACTCGTAGAATATAGAAGCCGGCAACATTCATTATGGATGGCTTTTTAAATTGCGTGCGTTCTGCTGTTTGGGTGTAAATATTTATAACGCTCCTTGAGAGATAAGCTTTTATGTTGGCTTCGTTGGTTTTGCAACCTTCATTTTGTGGAATGGCTGGGATCATTGTTGACTCCGTCTCCTATGCATCTAGGTGCGTTTCCGGATGCAATCATTTGTTAATCCACGCCACCTTGACAATGTTCAGAGCGTATATTGGACAAAGAAAGCATGTCAGCTTAAAATTGTACATACCTTCCATCAGAGAACAGTACCATAGAACTAATATTAAACATGGTGTACCGCAAGGATCCACATTCGGTCCATTGTTATTGTTTGTACAAATGGATGCCATTGGATCGTTTCAGCATCGCGTTACCTTTGATAATGGCACAACTATAATCCTGATCACACAGCTGCAAACCAAGTTCAGTGAAGTGGTTGGGTGGCGTGGACCTTGTCATTAATCCATCGAACACAAGACCGATGCATGTTTGTCAACTGCGATATATGAAATTGCCATAACCTTAACCTTCGAGAAATTGAAGGAATATACATTTTGTTTGAAAATCGCGGTGGCTCGATTCGCTAGGGGATAGAGGGGGCGGCGTGACAACGTCATGCCGTTTACCGTCACGGCATACGAATCGGTTTTACTGCCAAGACTTGAGATTACGTTTCGTATCTCAACGTTTCACTAGGTAGGCGGGGCTGCTAGTGAATACACCAGCACATTTAGACCATGTTGATCCATGTTGATAGTGCAATTAATTTGATCCCAACGGCAAATGGTGACTGTACCAGATTTGAAAACCAGATAAAAGCGTATTAACTTTGTTTTCGCTGGGATTGGAACCAGGGGGCGCCGCTAACCAGGGGCAAAGATTTGACCAACTGCGCCATCCAGTCGCTTTGCTATGCATCTAGGTGCGATTCAAGACGCAGCCATTTATTAATCCACGCCACCACTTCTCTTGAAACTCGGACAATGTTAAGTGCGTATAATTGGACAAAGAAAGCCAAGCTTGAAATTGTAGGTTCTTGCCATCAGAGAACAGTAGTTAAAACACGATGTACCCCATGAATCCATACTCGGTCCACTGTTATTTATTATCTATACCAAAGTATTATTAGCAATTCTCAGCATCGGCTGAACTCCCTTCCGGTAGAGGGGCATGATGGCGCGACAGCATCATGCCGTTTGCCGTCACGGCATTCGTGTCGTATGTACTTCCAAGTTGAGCTGATGATTCACATCAAAAATTACGATTCACATAAGAATTGTCATATTCTTATCATATTTTAAAAGATGCGATACAATAAGTGAATCAAAGATCCAAGTCATATGCCGATACTAGAAATTACAAGGCGGTGCAAAATTAGTCCAATACCCAATTTTGTTTTGAATTAATATAATAATATAATATGGGTGGCGCGACGGTCCGAGGTGGACCTGGGGTTAGCTTCCCAGCAACCACTTGTGTTGTGCGTGCTATTGTTCTTTCACGCGTGGAAGGGACCTACAGTTTAATGCCGACTCCGAACGGCGTAGTTGAGAAGCTTTTTCTAGACAGGGAATGCTCTTTGAGCCTTGTCAGTGACTCGAAAGAGGTGGAAGCCGTGAAATATGAAAGGTGGTAAATTCGGGTATCGAACCTGGCACCCCTCTGCGTAGGAGTCGACGCACTAACCCACTACGCCACGGCGACCGTGGGTTGAATTACTTACTTTTATAATAAAAAACAAAAAATATATTTTGAGTGATGGAAATCTTTATTTGAATCTTAACAATGTCTCCTGTTCAGTGGAAAAGATGATACCCATCAGTGTGGCTGCTGCTAGTGTTGATTCACATTTGTGCCCGTTTTATCACCATTTTTCGGCGATTTTCGCTGATAACTGCTCGCATTCCCATGGCGGCCAAGACCTGCATGTTATCCTGTGGTTCGAGTTGAGTAGCTAAGAGATGGAATATTTGCCCAGGTGCTTGGCCAAACACGATTAAGAAATCGCCGAGCGATTACCTCTCGGTTCTTCAATTTTATCATTTACTTACTTATGCAGAATTACAGCGGCCAATAGGCAATTGAGTCTGATCCTTAACTCCTTTCCATAATCCATCAGTCTCGGGTACCTTGTTTCCGGCGACTCACCTGTCTTACGTACGCGATGACATGGTCTTTTTCGATCCCCATCTCCGTCTCGATCCAGGGGGCTCTGATTTGAAGAAACTCTTAGTTGTTGGATTGATGTCCATGGATTTTTGCTCTCCGGACAACATGCAAATCTTTGCACAACTAATAGAGATCGCACTTGTGCCTTCAAAGACTCCAAAGATCAGATGTTTTGCTTTCGGTCCATATAACATGACTGGCAAATTAGTGGTTCTCTGAGCACGATTTTAGTCCTTTAAAGAAGACAACATGGCTAAGATGTCATTTTTGGTGTTCACGTTTGCCCCGAGAATGATTAACTGCTTAACTAACTCGCAATTGATGTTCGTGACGTTCTATTCATTTTTTTGACAGCATAAGTACATAGGGTACACTACAAAGTAGCGAGCCCCCTTGAGGAAAGTTTTAACTTCGTTGCTCTCTCAAAATTAATTACTTACATATATGAAAACAATTTTATCATTTAAGGAAAGCTTGATGTATTGTTGTTTGATATAAACAATAACTTTTTTTAAGTATACGACTCAAATTTAATAAATTTAATTAAAGTAGAAAATGAGACATAAGCCAGTACCAAGCCCCCCCCCCTCCTCCTGTTGTTGTATATTTGCGTCCATTCTTTTCATGTTGATAGATCAATGGTTTTTAAATGTATTAACCAACGGATGGAATGAACAAATCTTAGCTCGAAAACATAATTTTATTTGAAATGTTAATTACGAAAATATTTATAAATATGTATTTACACGTTAAGAAAGTATAACATAAAATATAATTATAAAGTATCCAAAAAAAATTGGTAACTTGTCCCATACGATGCTGTAAGAAACAACAACAAATAGGACAATTAAAATTCGGAAACATAAAGGTTTTCATATTTAAACATTAAAGTTGACTGGTTTTTATAAATATCTAATTTGATCTTGAATCTAAGACTATCAATATAGGATGGTCGGACAAAAAGTGTATTGTCTTGGTTGTGAAAACATACCTTATCGGACTCTTAAAGTTAAACTGGCATTATTTCTACATGTAACAACATTTATAGCAAAGCTTGGAATTAATATACTTAAATACTTATCACATATTGCTTAAAAACATTAATACGAAATGCAATTAGTAAAAAGTCTATCCACATAAAATGCCGTTTTTTATTTTTAGTTGAAAATTGGCCGGGCTTGTTACTGGCATCTGATTATTTTTTATTAACACAACAACGAGCCCTCCCCGGGTCATTATTTGATTTTCTCATTTTTTCGTCCCAGTAACGAGCCCCCAATATATTTAAATAAATAACTATTTTTTGTTACTTTTGCTTTTGAAATAATTTATTTATTTATTTATTCTTCCGTCTTTCAAGTACAGAGCTTTTTTAAGACTACTGATAATATAAATAACATTTCATTTCTTATTAATAATAATGCCTAGTATAAGCAGAATTAAACATACAATTATAATGTAATTTAGAGTAAATTGCTACTCAAAAAATTTAAGATTTCATTTTTACATTTATCTCTACTCATATTAAAGTCTATAACATTTTCAACTAAGTTGAATTTTATGCAAGCATTAGTTATAGGATCATTTTGCCCATATTTTGTACTATGCCTCGAAACATAAAAGAAATCTCTAGGCCTCAGATAACGAGACGGGGTGTAAACACTGAACATGGAAAGCAGCACCGGACAATCAATGTGAGCAGTAATGACGTCATGAGCGAAAAGAACTGAATAATAAGTCCTTCTTACATCCAGTTGCTTTAGATCGATAAGCTGACATCTAGCATTATAATCTGGCATATTTGAATTCCACGACATCTTTCGAAGAGCAAACCTAGTAAATCTTTTTTGTATTCTCTCAATACGAATAGCGCTATTGTTATATAAAGGATTCCATATTAAACAACAGTATTCTAATATAGAGCGAATTAACGAAACATACACAGACTTAAGAGTGTAAGGGTCTTGAAAATCTTTTGAATTTCGAAACAAGAATCCTAGCATGGAGTTGGCCTTTGAAATAATATAGTCTATGTGCATAGAAAAAGTCAGTTGAACGTGGAAGATAACCCCTAGATTTTTATGCGAACATACTCTTGTTAAGATTGTATTATCAATCTTATAATTATAGATTATAGGAGATAAAATTCTAAAAAATGTCATAACTGAGCATTTACTAATATTGAAATGTAGTCCATTCAAATCGCACCAATTCTGTACTGATGAGATATCATTTTGCAACTCCATTGCATCGGCCAATGATCGCACTGATTTAAAAATTTTTAAATCGTCAGCGTATAAAAGGCAGTCGGAATGGGAAACATTGGAAGGCAAATCGTTAATAAAAAGAAGAAACAGAAGAGGGCCGAGGTGACTACCTTGAGGTACCCCAGAGAAATTGAAAATTACTCGTGGCAGATCATTACCTATTTTTACAAACTGTCTGCGATTTGTAAGATAGCTAGTTATCCATTTCAAGATTTAAGAATGAAAACCAATCATCTCTAGCTTTTTTATGAGCACATTATGTTGAACACGGTCAAATGCCTTCGAGAAGTCAGTGTATATGAAGTCAACTTGAAGTCTCGCTTCCATGGAACTTAGGCAAAAGTTTGTAAATATAACCAAATTGGTCGAAGTTGATCTTCCACTCACAAAGCCATGTTGAAATTGGGATATTTGGTTTCGAACTTCAGCATATATTTTTTTCTTAACAACAGCTTCGAATAATTTCGGTATTAATAGGAGTTTAATAAGGTATACATTATTATTGTTACATTTAGCCTTAATTAGGTAACTAAAAATTAAAGAAAATCACTTACCTTCTTAGTCAAAGTTACTAGTTTCTTAAGAAATTTCACAAATTACAATGATTTTTTTCTCCCTTACTGAACACTTTGAATTTTCCTTACCAACTGAGGACGAATTTCCTAAAAATGAATTATACGATACAAAGAGGAGATATGATAGATTTTTTCTGTTAAAATACCGTTATTGTCTGAAAAGCAGGGGCTTAGCTTTTGGACAAAATTCATGAAGGGGGCTCGCTATTGTTTAACCTATACTTGGTATTTTTCTTAGTCCAGGCGGCTAGCGAGACTAGCTTGTCTGCTGTTCAATCGACGTGAAAGTTACCACCACGGCGTGAGTTGAAACGGCTCGCTGATGTCAATATAATCTGCGTAGCATGCAACACAAGCACAAGTAACCAACAACCAAGGAGCTTCTCCAACTAGCGCTATCTCTGGCTAGCTGCCTCTTGTTTCGCACATCAAATTGATTGAGGTCTTTCTCCAGTTGTGGGCGGCACTTCAGACGCGGGCACCCTCTGTTGCGTTGTCCCACAGGTTCGAAGTCTAAGACTCTTTGGGCCGGAGCAGTGTTGTCCATGTCAGTTCTCTACATGCCAAAACCAGACAATCCTATTCAGAACAATACCACCAACCTTCTCCGCCATCAACAAAATCACAATCTATTGCCTAGCGTCATGCACGACATCCAAATGGAATGAGATTTTGCTAATTTTACACCTATCTATTATAGACGTTGAAATATGAAATATTTAGGTATTCAATAGTTGTCACCTTGCAATGGCTGTCAATTCTTACAAAACAAAGCTCGACGAGAAAGACACGCAAAGCATGAAGGGTGCAGTAGCGACGCTTGACAACGAAGAGCATCTGACTTTTGGGACAAAATTCAGAAATAAATTAACAGGCGTCTTGTCGTGCGAGAGTAGCCATGGGTTGCTTCGCTAGAACTGTGTTTCCTTTCGTGCACAACCTTTTCAAAACATTGTCAGCCCACAGGCGTAGCTCCTTTGACCTTTGTAACCCAAAACTTTGTCGGGATCAAGCAGAATCCCGATTCTCTGTGTTATGTTTCTCTTTTGGATGATGAACTTTCCAGATAAGTGCTTCCTCTTCCGCCTCCTCAGCAGTCATCAAACAAAGCACGAACCTTGCCACAACTCCATTCGATTGGCATTATTTTTGTTTCACTGAATTTCATCTGTCCCCCCGTCTCGTTCGGAGGGTCATTTCCAATTGAATGACAACTTCGCTTTCACAATTCCATTCTCACTTTTGTATACGAGCGCATGATAACAATTTCCATAAGCCGAAACGTTTCCGTGAATATTTTTGCCTTTTGCCCACTATCGTCAATGCAACATCGTTGCATTTCGTAAATCGGAAAATGCAAAAATCGCCACGAACACAAAAGCCAGCCAGCTACACACCCAACACGGCAATAACTCATAAACTTAACGTGATGTAACTTGGAGGGGGGGGGGGGGCAAAAAAGGGGCGCGTTGTTCGGGAGATATGAAAATTGAAGTGCTGCCAAGTGCACGCCACTACGACGTGCCATTGACGTGTAATGAAAAAAGTTTCTTAACTGATTCCGTGAGTTTGTGAAGTCGAAATCGTGAATCCGACTAATAGTGCTGCCGAATGTCGAATGCAGCCATTGATGGGAACGTCGTCGATCGATTGGTGGTCCTTTAAAGGCAGTCAGATGGTGGGCTTTAAAGCGCTGGTTACATCGAAGGTGTTCCTCCTGGTCTCCTCGACTGGCTGCTGTCCTTTAAGTCATGGCGAAACCAGGCAAACAATAGCGAAAATCAACGCTTCGATTTCGATAACCACCCGAAAGTACCCCCGGGGACCGAAAGTAAGCAGAATTGTTGCCGAGAGAGCCCTAAACGTCAAATGGATGTCACTGCACTTGAGATGCACGGTCGAATTCGTGTACAATTGGGGATTGGAAGCATCAAACATTGAGGCGGAACAAAACAGTCGAAACCTTATTCGAATGACCACATCGAACCACCGTGAAGACAATAGATCTCTGCTGGCGACGTCAACCGTGTCCATTATTCGATTTTTGATTCGCTGGGACGATGCACAGTCAATTCATGGAACAAAATTCACGTGAACTTAATTAAACCAAGGAATCTGATGTTTCACACACGAGTGTCTTCTTCTGGTTCGAGGTTGTCTTCCAAAAATAACCTCTTGCGTCCTTTTCACGTGGAGAACCGCGTGCTATCTAGTCTTTTCAAATGTCCCTCAGTATTCCCTTGTGGCTTCACTCACCACATGTGAACACATTCGACGAATTCCGAAGCGCCCCCCCCCCCCCCCCCCCCCCCCCCTTCAATGGACGCTTCGATCAATTGTCACTCCATGTGTAATGTCACTTCTCATTTGTGTCATCGTGGTGCTTATTAATTTTTTGGTCACACATTGACAGGCGTCTACAACCTCCTTTCGACAGTGGGTAGTCGTCCCGCCCAGCGTTGCTTTTTCTCCTGTCATAACAGGAGTCTACTGTTATTTAACGACGGCAAAGTGGAATCTACTGTTTCCTGTTCCAAGACATTTACCACATTTCTCATGTTACTTCACGGCCTAACAAATGGAAAATGTACAAGCTACTCTACTTTGGATAGGAGTAAAAAATATCAAGGCGCCTCAAATGCAGGCCGCGCCAATCAAGAAAAACAATGATGAGTGGGCAAAAAGTGATAAAGAAAAGGCGGATCTCTTTGCCGAACATTTGAGGGAAACATTTCTGCCTTTTAATGGACAAATGTTGCAAGATGATCCAAGTAAAACTACTAGATAGATAGATATTTATTCAGATTCTTTTAAAATTTACATGGTCTGAGTAACCACACATTATCGTACACAGCGATTTTCTACTGAATTTGTGATTAATCAAATTAACATTTGAGGAAAACTAGATTAATAAAAAAAACCTCATTTAACTTATTAAATAAAAGATGCGTATTTATGAATTTAAATACGGCAGGATATAAATTCGTTTAATGCCTTGAGAATTTAATAAATAAGTACATGATAAATGTATAAATGAGTAAAAAAAGGAAATTATATAAATAAATAGGTAAAAGGATAAATAAATAAATAAAAAAATTAATAAACAAATAAATAAATAAATAAACAAATAAATAAATAAACAAATAAATAGATAAATAAGTTAATAAATTAATAAATAAATAAATAAATAAACAAATAAATAGATAAAGAAATAAATTAATAAATAAATAAATAAACAAATGAACAAATAAACAAATAAATAAATTAATAAATAAATAAAAAAACAAATAAATAAATACACAAATAAATAAATAAATAAACAAAAAGGTACATATATGCACCCTTTACGAACAAATAAATAAGTACAAACGAATTTTTTATTACCAAAGTTTGTTGAAATTGCTTGGAAGTATTGCAGAACTACGTCTAAGGAAATAAATTTCTTATTAAAGGGTTTTCGGAGCAGCTGCAGCGCCCTTTAAATTGTTCGTTAAGTGTGTTTATTCTATCAGAGGTCAATTCAACATTCGCTCTTCTATGCAAGGATTTAGTACAGTAATGCCACGGGAGATTTTGCATCATTTTTAAGAGCTTATTTTGTCATTCATTTTTAAGAGTTTGTTTTGTGGTCGCCGTGGCGTAGTGGGTAAGTGCATCGACTCCTACGCAAAGGGTGCCAGGTTCGTTATCCGAATTTACCACCTATCATAATTCACGGCTCCACCTCTTTCGAGTCTCTGACAATGCTCAAAGGGTATTTCTTGTCTAGAAAAAGCTTCTCAAACTTGGCCGTTCGGAGTCGGCATTAAACTGTAGGACCCTTCTACGCGTGAGAGAACAATAGCACGCACAACACGAGTGGTTGCTGAGAAGCTAGGCCCAGGTCCGCCTCGGACTGTCGCGCCACCCATATTTATTATATTTTGTGCAATTTGTAACTTTGCTATGTGACATTTCGCACAGTTACGCCAGACTGAACACCCATATACAATTATTGCTTGAAATATGACTCTATAAATTATTATTTTGTTTTCTAGTGATAATAGAGATTTTCTGTTTATGAGTGGATATAGTAGTCTTGTACTTGTATTAATTTTGTTTAACGTTCCTTTTGTGTGTTGGTTAAATAATAGTTTTGAGTCCAGATGGATTCCCAGGTACTTTAAGCGAGAGCTCCAACCGATTGACACATTATCCACCCGCAAAGGGTTGGAGTATAACTACTATATCTAAACTATATATCTAACTCTAGTATAGAAAGAGAGAGTACCGCTAAACAAACTGTGCCAGGCAATTAAAAATCTAAAAAATCAACAAGACTCCTGGCTTTGATCTAATAACCGGGCAAATCCTGAAGAACTTGCCGAGAAAGGCGCTTATTAAACTCATCTACTTAATTAACGCTTCCATTCGGCTACTATATGTTCCAGAATCATGGAAGCCTGCTCATGGAATGGTTCCAAAACCGGGCAAACAAAAAGTCGTACAGACGCACATCGCTGTTGCTAAAAAACTTTTAAAACGCATCCAAAAATTGATCGAACAGAAGCAACTAATACCTGACCATCAGTTTGGGTTTCGAACGAAACACTCGACAATTGACCAGGTATACAGAATAATTAATGAAATTGAAGAAGCATTAGAGGAGAAAAAGATCTGCTCTACCGCCCATATAGACGTTTCCCAGGCCTTCGACAAAGTCTGGCGTGAAAGCCTAAAATGCAAACTAAGCAGGCTTCTACCGACAAGCTTGTATAAGATACTAGAATCCTATCTCGATAATAGAATATTTACAGTAAAACACCGAGATCCGAACAGGAATCCCTCAAGGGAGTGTCCTTGGCCCTACATTGTACCTGTTGTACACTAGAGACATACCTCAAATTGAGGGTACACTTTGCGGATGACACAGCGATTCCGGTAACAAGAAGCTCAACTGAAAAACCGCAACGAGCTCTAGACAAAATAAACGAATGGTCAAAACGCTGGCGCATTCCTCCCAATGAGACCAATTCAGCGCATAAAAATTTTATCTACAGAAATATTGAAAAATCTACGAGTTTTTTATATTTCTTTACAAATACCGTACGCTAATGAAGCAAGATATCCTGGTATGACTCTCGATGCGAAACTCAAGTGGAAGGACCTCGTGAAAAAGAAACCTGATGAGCTCGAACACCGGTATAGAGAAATGTGCTGGTTACTTGGAAGACACTCCAAGTTAAGCATGTACAACAAACAGCTATTAAACAAGCAAGTACTGAAGCCTGTATGGACTTACGGCATACAACTATGGGGTTGCACCAAAGTAAATAACAGGATTTATTCAGTCCTTTCAAAATCAAATTATACGGGATGTTGAATTGTGATATAAATTAAGCAATTACTTGTTTTTTTCTTTAAGAAAATATTATTTTATTTGCTCCCCTATTGGGCAGAGGTTTCCCTTACAATATTCAAAATTGAACTCAACTAAAACTAACTTATCGCTACCTTAAATACCCAGCAGCAGGTTCGCTACGATGACATGCTCCCACGGGTGTACTCGGATTTCCGTTCGCCGTACGTGATGGAGCGCCGCGATCTTGGTGTCTCCGATTTCCCAGACGTCAAGTCAGCGTTTTCCACTTGTGGGAAACGATGTCAATGTTGTGATGACGATGTGGAACAAGTTTTGTTAGTTAACTTATACAAAAGGACCTAGGGAAAACTACCGTCGACGAAGTAATAACAAACTCTGCTCGAAAGCTAAGTATCAGACTTCATGGTCATTGTAACAATGGCATCCTACAAGCTTTGGACCTGGGAGTGATGATTGATGCTCGGCTAAATTTCAAGCATCACCTCGCATACGCTTGCGAGAAATCGTCAAAAGCGATAGGCGCTCTTTCAAGACTCATGTCGAAGCAAGGCAAACGATTAATGCTGTATGGGGCACAAATATGGTCTGCCGTTGCGAACTAAAAGACACGCATGAAGGCAATCAAATCTGTGTACAGACTCTGTACACTGCGAGTTAGCAGTGCATTTCGCACGGTATCCCACGACACGATATTGGTACTATCCTCTATGGTACCAATCGATATCCTAGCTTTAGAAGTTAGACGAGTCTATGACAATCGTAAACACAAATCATCCGAAGAAATTCGCAAGAAGCCGCAGAATTGAAGCATGGCAACAACAATGGAACGAGGCCCAACAAGGGAGATGGACATATCGGCTCGAAATCGAAAACACGGCGGACTGAACTATTATCTCACACAGTTCTTGACAGGTCACGGTGGTTGCCGAGAATATCTATTCAATCGAAACCGTGACTCGAGTCTGTCCTGTCCTCACTGCGCATACGCGGTAGAGAACGTGGAACACGTTTTCTTCGAATGTGCTCGGTATGCAAACGAACGTGCTGTATTGAGGGACGCATTTGGTGAACCGCCAACACCAGAAAACATTGTCCAACATATTTTGAGCTCTGAAGACTTTAATGCTTAATGCTTAAACTAAAATGCTTAAAACTAGTTGGACGTACAGTGCTACATGTTCTAACTTACTAACCCTTAGCGGGTCCTCTAAGCTAAACCTGATCAATTTATGTATTTATTTTATTTCCTTTTATCAAAACTTATAGATACTTACAAAAAAATGTATTATAAAACGGAAATAATAGAAAACATTCAGTAACATAAAAGCTAGTGCAGAATGTTGCTCCGGCAAATGAATAACAAAGAAAATGTTTAAATCTTTAGCGGGGTGATAACAAGCAAAATTCAATTAATAAATCAATTTAACTTCATGAAATTCAATAAAAATCTATGACATTATATACTTACTAAACAAATAAGATGGAAAATAATATGCGGAAAAAAGATAAGGTACGCTTTATTTATAAATGACGTTACTTATATGACATGAGAATTTAAATGCTAGAGATTAAGATAAGCTTCTCAGGAAAGATTCACCAGTAGCATAATAAATCTATATAATCTCTAACTTTCTTTAAGAATGAATTTTTATAGTATATGGTAACTTATTAAAAATTTTAGGAGCTGTTACAGTGTAGAACTGAGAAAATAGGTTTTGAAAACGATTGACACATTAACAAGATGCAAGTTGTTAATACGTAAGTTGTATAACTGAGAAATTCTACTGGGGTAGGTGCCACTTTGTTTAAACAATTCCCTTAGTACTTTGAATACGTAAAGGTGTCTCAGGGGAAGAATATAAAGGTCTCTAAAAAGATGCCAACTATGTTTACAAATAATTCGTATTAAATGTTTTGTGAGCTATCAACAGAGGTCGGAAGGAGCTGAAATAAGCACCGCCCCAGCTTGTGCTGACATACTGCATCTTAGAGTGGGCAAGGCCAAAATCAATTGTCTTCACAACTTTTGATGAGCAGTATTGCTTTAGTAGATACATTTTCCTTGTCACCAGCATGATATGCGATTTGATTGATCGGATATGATCAATCTTTCAAGTTTAAATTGTTGTCTATTAACACTCCAAAGTATTTATAGTGATGAACTGTTTCAATATCAAAGCAATTAGCAGAACAAGGACGGTTATATATAAAGTTATTATCGCCACACTTATGAACAGGTAAACAAAGTCTTCAATGACAATATTCGATGTTTTGAATGAAATGAGCTTAGTTTTATCACTAATAATTAGTTTATGCTCAGCAAACCAACACCTTAACGTGTGTAGGTCTTCTAAAAGGTTCACAATGCAATCAAAATCTGTCTCACAACTACAAGTGAAGAAAATGTCATCCGCAAAGGCAGTCGATCTTACGTTCAGATTAAGATCAAAAGGCGAATTCACGTAAATCAGAAACAACAGAGGCCCCAATGATTTACTTGTATCCTGCTGAAAATGTCAAAGCCTGAACGCCTGAACGCGCCGTTGCGATTTGGGCATTATGCTTACATACTTTGCATCCAATTCATTTCCGGGTAAAATATAGGGAAAAAGCAAAGTACGAGCAGAAGCTTAGGAAGGAATGGCTAGGTGATCCCCTTTTTAAAATCTTTTTAAAATTACTTATGGTTTTATACGTGCATGTGGCTTTTTCTTCTTCTGGTGGCGCTAAAGTCCGGGGTGGACCTGGGCCTCAACCAACAAGCCTCTCCCGCCGGCACGATCTTTAGCCAGATGTCTCCAATTGCGCCCGCCAAGTTGGTTGACGTCCTTCTCCACCTGGGTGCGCCATCGGATCCGTGGGCGTCCTCTATTGCGTTGCCCACTGGTTCGGAGTCGAAAATTCTTCGCGCTGGATCAGTGTTATCCATGCGCTCTACATAAAAAAAATAAAAGTTAAGTAGTTTTTAGTTGTTTTGTAAGATAAATTTAAAATCGCCTGTTACATTAGTAAGTCCAGGAGGAGATCTCCTGTTTTTTCATATTTTTCTCAGCGGCAACACTGGTTCCGCCAAAGGTCAATTTAAATTTGGAACAACACAACCTCGTGTGTGGGCAGAAAATTTTGTCAAACCATGAACTTTGCGACCACTTGACATACTCCTCTCTCCCTTCCTCTCACTCGCTGTATCTCTCCCTCTCTCTCGCCATCAGACTTTTTTTATTGAGAAAATAAATTTCCATTCCCAGCCTCTGGCCTCGTCTTGTGAATTATTCCAAACGTCATGCCAACCAAATTGGGTTTGTACAAATGTAAGACAATCCCTTATATGCGCTCTGTTGACACTAAAGACTGCCACTTCAAAATCGATGAACAGTAGGCAAAGTATATGAAATATGATCCACTTTATTCAGCAAACTAATAGATCACAAAGTATTTGCACACTCGGTCGGATTACCGACTACGGTGCCATCCAGATAGCCGAAACATGCCTTTCCAACATAAAGTCTTCGCCCTTCGAGATGTTGTTTGATTTAGTTTTATGTCGTCCACTTGTCGGTGCGTGGTAGTTAACTGCTGCATGAATTTGTTTGTGAAACACAAGACATTTTGATTCTACAGCAGCGTGTCATTGTCGTTCTAAGTTCGCCGATTCATGCATTGGAGGAATGGATTCGGAACTAAACAACACGAGTGGATGCTGAACGAATTTAACAATCGGATTCCCATTCTTATCGGGACTGGGGGCATTGTAAATAAGCAAAATATGGCATGGACCGGATGCCTGAACTGCCTTTCGTCCTTGTCGTTCTCGGGTACGCTGCTTCTGGGCTGAAGAAACGATTACTGATACAATTTCGAAGAGCCTGGGTCACGGTTGCCACGTTGGTAGTTTTTAACCAAATTTGGTATTTTTTTTTTTTACTTTGAGACTTTTTTTTAAAGTATCAGTAAAAAATTAGTAAAATTCATTAATTTGAATAAAATTTGGAAAAACAAAATCGAAAGCAACTATACATCGAGCGGGGAGATGGTGGATTTGCAAAACAGGTGTGCTTAGCGGAGCTAGACAGCCATTCATTCAATAGCCTTGAGGAAATGTCTGGCATTAAAATTCTGGACATAGCAAAATTTATAAAAAAAATACTAATTGGCTAACACCCAGCAAAGGAGTACATCATCCAGGATATGCCACTAGCATACCAGTGGGTATCTTCAGGTGTTTTAGTTAGTCCCCAAAGAGGAACCGGCACGTAAGCTGCCGATTACTGATATCACAGTGGATCCAAGCAGCATCTAAGTGGGCAAGAACTGCTTCAGTTGTGGCAATCACACTAACCTAACCTGCATTACCCACAATCGGCCTTTTTTTTTCTTGGAATGTGGCAAAATTAATTAAATGAAGCAACTCAAGGAAACAAACTCACACACTTTCGGAAACAAAGCAAATCAAAAATTGTTTCATAACTGAAAACATCGACACAGCTTGGGAGATCTGTAATCAGCAAAGCCGAGCGTAGTGTGAAAGCCAAGTTAGCCAAATCTCCTCCTCTCTCCACTCTTCAACTCTCACCTATGGTCATGGAATTGGGGTAATGGCCGAAAGAATAAGATCGCGAATACAAGCTGCTGAGATGAGATTTCTTCGTGCTGTTGTGGGAATTACTCGCCTAACGTTGAGCAGCTGCTTCTCCGAACGGAAAGTGCTATGCTTCGTTGGTTTGGTCACGTAGTACGAATGTCCCCACCATCACTACTTCCGAGGCGGGCCTTGAATGCGAGTCCATCACGTAGGCGACCACTTGGCAGACCCAGGATGAGATGGTTGGACCAAGTAAATAAGCTCCCCTGGTTACGCTTGGGCATAACCCCTGATGAGTTGGGGTCGATGGCGGAGGATCGTGTTGCTTGGAGATGTGTCGTGCGTAGTTTCCCCCCGCGACCCCTTTAGTGGATCATGCGGGTCAAAAGATGATGTTGACGATGATAAAACATTGAAATTTTCGCTTAACGCGGATGAGACCAATGACATCGACCAAATTATAGAAGATAAGCTATCGGTAGTGGTGGGCAAATGCCCATCGATTTATGTAATTCATCTCGAGAACATCTTGATTCTTAAAATCTTTCGAGTGACTACTTTAACTTTTTTCATTAATGAACTCAATCATTCGAGTGACTACTAACTTATTAGGTTTGGTCGGTGGGTGGTCGTGGTGGGCCCATGTCGTGAGATGTCTAGTATTTCACCTGCTAACTAATTACTAACTACTAACTAACACAATTTTTTATCAGCGAACAAGTTGGACCCCTTGTGATCCCCATGGGGGCTGTAACCTTTCCGGTCTCACTCGTGTCTAACAGGTGTTGTCTTGCTTGTCCGTCCATCCATCCAGAGATCCTGATAAATCTGAAAATAGACTCTAGTGGGATATCTGCTAGTTCACCTTTTATCGAATTACTAAGTACTAACACACGAAAATTCGAATTGTCTTATTTTTTTTATCAATGAGCTTGAAGTGGAGTAAAACTTGCTTTCTTTCTCTTTGCGTTTTACTGACCTGAGACATATGTATCGAGTTAGTAGTTAGAAGATCGTTATTAGTTAGCAGTCATTCAATCGAATAAGCATTCGATTACTAAACTTTCTCGATTCATAAAATCATTCGATTATCCCTATCACTGATTCTATTTTCGAACGCATCATTCATTCATTATTTTTCTAAAAAATACATCTAAATCATTTAATAAAAAAAAAATAAAGTAAAATTAATTTCCTTTTAAATACCCTCTTTATTTTTGTTTTTCCACCATCAACTGCAATATTTCTTTGAAATTAAATGTCTTGAGATGAGTCCTGCTGTTGTATTGCTCGCAAATCAGATAAAAGTCGCAATCAAGCGAACTTGTGCATTTTGTTTTTATATATTAATGTTTTCCAGCTTTGTAGTTTTTTGGTAATTTTTCCTTTAGTTTTTTACTTGCAATTTTGGTCGAACATTTTTTTCCAGAAGTGGCAACCATGACCTTGGTCCATTTCCTTATTAAAAAGTCGTACTCTCTGTTTGTCCTTAGAGCCAGAGGAGAGCTTGCTAGGATCGTCTTTGAGCATAGAAGCTTATTTTTTTTCCCCTATTCTGGTCCGATACTCCCTTTTTCTTCTTCTTCTGGTGGCCCTATAGTCCGGGGTACCACTTGGCCTCCGCCAACAAGCCTCTCCAGCTGGCACGATCCTTAGTCAGATGCCTCAAATTTGGCACGCCAAGTTGGGAGAGGTCCTTCATTACTTATGTGTACGCCATCGGTTTCATGGGCATTGTCGTCGCACTGAGTCGAAGACTCTTCGGGCTGGAGCTGGGGTGTCCTTGCATTCTACATATTCTAGCCATCTTCCGCGTTGCTTCCGTAGACGCTTGGCTAGTCTCATGTCGCCGTACAGCTCGTCCAGTTCATGGCTAAATTTTCTTGTACACAAATCATCAACGCACACCCATGACGAAAGATTGAAGGCAGCAGCATTCTCTCGACAAAAACCAACGGCTTCTTCATCTCCTCTTCATCTCCTCCTGTGTCAAGGCAGCACGACAAGGAAGGCCATAGTCTTATACAGGGTCAACTTGGTCTTTCGAGATTACTCACTTGCCTCTTGTGTCCATAGAACCAGCGGTTGGCAACAATTACCCTGCGTTTGATCTCGGGACTGTTGTTGTTTGTTCTGCTTGCCGTGGTCCCTTACAACCTTCTTCTTCTGGCCAAGCCATCGATGCTGCGCATCCTCTCGATCCTCTCGTCCTTCTCGATGACATCATATTCTTTATTTTGTACTTGTTTTTCCGGCAAGACCCGCTTCCGTTTCAATTCCAGCAGCTCACATCTATGATATCCGCGTATGCCCCCAGTTTTGACCAATTGACCACTAAGTTCTGCAAGATGATATTAAAGAATTTATACGGCCGCGCAATTGTCTTGTTTAAAACCTTTTTTGATCTTGAACTTCTTGATGAGTTCATTTCCGACCTTAATAGAGCAGCGAGAAGTCTCCATCGTCATCGTGCACAGTGTAATTGTAGTTTGGAGGGAATGTCAGAACTGGACATGTAGCCGTGTAGCTCATCTCTATACACGCTTTCATATGCAGCCTTGATGTCGACGAATAGGTGGTGTATGTCGAACTGCATTTCTTGGGGTTTTTTCCAGAATCTTACGTACACAACGTGTGAAAATCTGGGGGTTGGTGGACGGGTAGTGGATGGGATTATTTACGAATGGTTTTAGAGATCTCTCATTTTTGGGTGGATCCGACAAACCCTACTGAGGTTCCAGAGTTTAGTTAGCACTTAAATAAAGGTCGTACTTTCCAGTTGCCCTGAAGCCGAGGCAGCCGCTTTAACGACGTTGTATTTCATAATTAATGGGTATGTTCGTTTTTACACGACCTAGGGCAAAACATCACAAACCACAGCTACAATTTTGAGGTAGGAGTTGAGGTGAATGAGTTTGTCTACCTCGAGGCAAATGTGAACTCTACGAATGGCATCACAGTGGAGATCCGACGTAGAATCACCCTTGGCAACCGGTGTTACTTCGGTTTGTCGAAGCAACTGGGCTCAAAACTCCAGACTCGAAGAACAAAAATCATGCTCTACAAAACTCTTATTGTGCCAGTCCTGCGTAATAGGGTCGAAAGCTTGACGCTAAGAAAAACTGAGGAGTTGATTCTTGGTGTGCTCGAAAAAAAATTCTACGTCGGATATATGGTCCCGTCTGCAAGGAAGGCGATTGGAGGAGAAGACACAACCGCAAACTCTACTAGGCGCACCAAGATGTGGATGTAGTCTGGAAGGCAAAAATCCGTCAACTGCACTGACGTCAGCATCGACAACAGCTCACCGGCTAAGAGAGCCTTTGAATCCGAGCTTCCTGGCTCGAGAAGGAAAGAGAGACGCGACCTCCGGGATATAATACGACTGGATGGCGCTGTTGGTAGGCCTCTGGTTAGCGGAGTCCCCGGTTCGAATCCCAGAGAAAGCAAAGTTAATCCGCTTTTATCTGGTTTTCAAATCTGGTCCTGTCACCATATGCCATTGGGATCAACGGCATTAAAACTGTAGCAGTCTGACTGTGGATATCACGATGGACCAATGTGGTCTTAGTGTGCTGGTCAATTCACTGACTCTTAACCTAAGTTGAGGCATCACAAGGATATGAAGTACATAAACATAGCTCGGCCAGGTCTTGTGGTCTAAGTGTGCTGCAGCCCCCCTACCTAACCTAACCCAACTTCCGGTATAAAGACCAAATAATCGCGGATGACGGCCGGTACGACCAAAAATAATTTTTCAATGTCCCACCTCTTTCGAGTCACTGAGTCAGCGAGTGAGTTTCTCCGTCCGCATAAAACTGCAGGTCCATTCCACGCGTGAGAGAACAATAGCACCCACAACACGAGTGGTTGTTGTAGAAGCTAGGCCCTCGCCCTCTACGCGCTTTAGCGCCATCCATATTATATTTTTAAGAAAGCTTGGTGTTGGTGCCTGGAAGCAGCGTACCCAGGTCCGATGGAAGGCAGCTATATCTCAGGCTCTAGACCTCCACGGGCCTGATAAGTAAGTAAGTTAGTTCTTACTAGTAAAGACATAAGACATGAGAAACATTTAATTTTGTTCATTTGTTTGCACTTAAAAAAAAAAAACTTGTATTTGACCCATCCTGTACAAGAATGTACCCAGTGCCGCCAATAAAATATTTCAATGATATCCACCGAGCCCCAGTTCTCCTCCTCCCCTTAGTTTTGGCTGCGTCCATCACTCGCCGCATCACTCACCCCTTCAGCGACGCACGACCCTCCTTAAGCCATCTTCTGCTTCCTTAGGCAGTAATTTGATGTTGTGATAAATGTGACGTCGTGCCCCCCCCCCCCCCCAACACAATATGAACTCAAATGTAGTCATCTCTGACCAGACCCAGGCGAGGTAAAAGACTAACATCAAATGAAGAAGTTATCGCCAAAGACGAGGCACTCCTTCGCAAAGTTCGACTAATCGCTTAACTTGGACAAAAGTTGAGCGCACTGCTGGGCTAGCAAATGAAATCAATTTTTTCCCCGGAATATATATGTATATCCATGAATTACCGCATGTCCCTCGATTGTGTTTCTCCGGCTCATCTGTTTTATGTGGACGCATTTTATGTCATCATTTTTGCCAGGGAACGAATGAATATTTCATTTTATCATCTTCGTCTTCGTCCTTAAATGGGGATTTCATTTTATTCTTGTTTTCCAAACTCTCATAGATCTCTAGTCCCTTTTTTCCTTTTTTCCTTTTTTTCGTTTTTTTTTTGTTGCCCTAAAAATGGTTCGTCCTTAGATCCAGGGACAGGGACACACAGGTACTGTGTGTGTGTGTGTATCTCAAATCGCAGTAGTGACAATTTTTCAACTCATTATTTGAAAGAATTCAATCGACTGAATTGACAGGCAACTCAACGTTGCTGCAGAAGAGGGATTGATTCAATTTCAAAAACAAATAACTATTCGCGTCGCGACTCGCGACTGAGGACTGTACAGCGAACTGTGTAAATAGAGAAGTTCCACTAAGCTGGTGTGTGTGTGTTTTTTTTTTTCCTCACTCATCCACTCGGTTGCCAGTGGGCGAGGGTGGATGGGACGGTTAGTATCCGAATTCCAAGAGATTGATGGAAAATAAATTATATCCATACACAGAGCAGTTGCCCCCCCCCCCCCCCCTGCTGACGATAAATTTGTGTTCCATTAAATTCTCATGACTCGATAGATTTGAGCGAACTTATCGGGCTCGAATTTAAAACTAAAATATTTGCGCAAAAAAATGTAAGAAAATCCGACATTTTCTTAAGCTTCTTTGGAAAGTTGAGCACGAGGGAGCTTATAATAATTATGATGATGCGCCATGAGATGCATCTTCAGACGAAGACACGGAACATAATTCGATGAGAACAGGATATTCGATGTGGATGCGAATGGGATTTGCGTTGCTGAAATGTATCATGTAACGCACATCGCCCGGTGGGGAGTGTATGCTGTGCATCATTAAGGACATATAGACGGAAGGGTTATCTCCTTTGATGCTCTCCCTCATCGATTGTTTGAAAAGCACACTGCATCGCTCTGGGGACTGTTGTCAGTCGTTACAAGAAAACTGAGGCAAATTAATGAATGTGCATCTCAAAACTGAGGTGACAAGAGAGATCGAAGGCGGAACAGACGGCTCATTGGAAAAACAAAAAAACCAGAAACCCAACCTCGAGAAATGATCTGTGTCCAAAGAGGAGAAAAAGTCTTCTTTTCACAAGGACATGCACGCACTGACAGTTGGACGAATAATGCAAGAGACACTGATGTGTATTCTGTGCGACATGGACACACCATCTGAAGGTGACTGAGTGTCGTACACACAGGGCCGAGCCACTGTTTCCTAATGAAATGGGGGTTAATTTCGGAATGGAACGAAAGAGGATTCCCAACTAAATGATTGATTCGATGTTCCCGAAACTAAGGACAGCAGTGGGAAAATTTGAAATTCATCATCATCATTGGCAGTGGAACGGTCCATAGCAGTCCCAGTCCCAGCCCAACCACTAAGCTGGGGGTGTTCTTGCAAAACAGCAAAAACAGGATTTACCAGATATCTCCTGCCATGAATACTTCCACAAAGGATTTTCTGATTTCGTCCCTCCTCGTGGAAACCACCGGACGTATTTTTGACAAATTTCTGTCCCTGCGAAGGGCACAGCTTTAGATGGTTGTGACTCCGCAATCGTACACTTTCGGCTTGTATTTCAGAGTGCTTGTTGCCGGGTACTTACATTTCAGATTCATATGGGCGCTGGTAAGACATCGCCTCATGGAAGTTATGGCTTCGCTCCTGAAACTGAAACGGCCTTGTTTTGTTAAAGATGCTCAACAACGTATAAACCGCTCGTGGTTTCATTCCCTTTCTGCGCCACCGAAGAGTACATTGAAAGAACGCCCTTAAGCAAGTCAATGACGGGGGTCTTTGGTTTTGTGGACTTGCCTGATGAAAAGTGGATTAACAAACTGAGCCGAGTGACTCCGAATAAATTCACCCATCTTCAGCACCTTCATCGTTGCTTTTTTGTTCAGACAAGTGTTTTATGTGGTTCGAGACCGCAGACAAAAACCCTTTAATGTCTTGCCACCCACTCTCATCTTGGATCGGAAAAAGGGCACGTCTTGCAAGATTTATTGATTGTGGCTCCAAGCAGTCGCACCAGGAATTGAGAAATCAACAACTGGCTGGCTGAACAACAAGAGAAGTTCGCGTCCGTTGTCGATGCCAAGCATAAGTTAGCTCTATTCTCGCTTTTAATAGCGCCCAGCGATGTGCTTCGCGGGCGGATGCCTTTGGGGCGCTTGATTTTGACTTCGTGCTTTATGATGAAGTTCACTGTCTTATGGCCCGCAGAAGCGATGGATCATTTTAGCACCGATTTAAAATGATTCACCCAAGTTTTTTTTTTCTTACGCCCGAGGATGTCGAGTGTGTCGGGGGGTCCTTGATGTTAGCGAGATTTCGAAAAGGTTTTACAGGATTTCGCTAATTCCATTCGAAGGCAAATGTGTTCCGAAAATGGGCGCATTTGGGTGCATTCTTTTCTTTATTCTTAATTTTTTTTTTGATACCTTCCATGAGCATTACTTGTCAGGGTTCCGCCTACCGACTAGCTTTAACTAAGCCTGTCGACGTATCATAGAAGTAGCAGAAGGAGTACCACAAGAGAAGCTCACCAGGATCATTGATTGTGAGATGGAATCAAGTTAGCGTCAGTATTTTTGCCCGAAATCGGTGATAAACTCTTTGATTTCTGAAACGCAAACTCAACACGTCAACAAATTCCGTCATACCAGAAATAAAGTATTATGGAGATAGCCGACTTCACAGCTGATTGGCCCCTAGTCCATCGACGAATTAGAGTGCGTTTTTGACGGATATTCATGAATTTTTGACGGTTATTGACGAAATAACGTAAATGGCGTCCTTTGATTGGTCAATTTTGTTTATGAACACGTTATAAAAAACAGTTGTCAAAAATCTTAAGGGGAAAGAGAGGTAGTCGGACATCTCTGTAATACTTCATTTCTGTGTCTTACTAGGCAAACTTCAGCAAGCGAACGTCGCAAATGCCGAATTCAATCCCAGCTGTCACCCAATCTGCTTGCGGCGCCTTTGGTAGCCAGCTCAACACTTCCAGATTCCAATTTGTCTCCACCTGTACTCAAGAGCCTTTATTTCACGATGGGACCAATCCACTTGCGCACTCGTACAGTTGCAAGATTACTTAAAGATGTAGACGTGCACAAATCCGCTGAAACACCTCTTCTTCGTTGGCCACTGACCACTGAGTTAGCCTTTTCATCTATTCTACTCTTTAGGTCTCTTTCTGGGCAAATGGAAAACAGCTTTGATGCAGGTTGCTCTTGAGATTATTTAAGTAACCAAACTAGTGGAGGCTAGATATACAACGGTCATGTTATGCTAGATGCATCAACGCTTTCTGTGCCACGCTTGGTTTCCGCCTTGGCATAAGAGGAATTTTATCAGTTAGGTACATTGCTGACATTTCAGCTCCGCTCATCTCCTCCTCACGCACGATGTTACCACAAAGCGTGACGACACGTGTATTTATGGATGCCTTTGTGTGGAAAGAAGGTTTTCATCATGGACATGCGTTTAACACAGCAAAAGCCCAACAACTTCTCTCCGTTCGCGTTCTGATAAGGATCAGCCTTCCTCCCAATCACACTCCCACATGGATATAGGATCAGGATATAGGAATTCATCTCAGCGACCCTATCAAGGGCAGCATTAACTTCGCACATTCCAACTCTAGATTAGAGTCTCCTGATGGAGTCCAGTCCAATACCCTGCCTGCCAACCTGGGATTCTGAGTATCCCCACGCCCGTCTGTGCAGATATTTAAGGTGGAATTCCCGACATAAATAGGTTCCACCGGTCCGAATGGTCCACAATTCTGGGTCCTCGTTGCTTAGTTGAAGATCCTCAACTAGCTCGATATCCTGTCATGTGAGCGATGTACCTATCCTAAGTCCATGCCGTTGTCCGTTGCCATTTGATCCTTCTCGTACTGGTAAGTCCAAAGCGTGACCTCCCCCATCCTCATAACGAGGCCACTAGCCCTAGTGGCAATAGCCCAACCGAAAGCCGAGCGAAATATACCTGCCACCAGACGCACGCATACTGTCACCATTCATTCCTGGCTCTCAGGGGATCCCTGTACAATTATTCACGAATGTTAATTTTTCTTAATTTTGTGTTGATTTTCTTGAACGTCTTTCGTCCATCAGTGCACAGTGAACTTACGATAGTGGTGAGAGGTGAGATTAAATCGTCACTTTTGTCAGTTTTGCGTAGGGTTGTATTGAGATATCTTTCCGCGCTCAGTGTGACTGGAGTTTCTTCCTCGTCTTCATCCAGAGGTGCAAGCATTACTATACCCACTTAAACGTGTGAAACAAGACTAGACAGCGAATGCGAACTGCGAACACGCTCTCATCTCATTCATGTAAGCACTTGAGAGTTTCGAAATTAATGAATCTGAACGACGCTTCATAACTTCGATTCACTCCTTGGCTTCACAGCAGACTTACATTTTTACACAGTGAACGCTCGACCCATTTTGACGAAATTTCCTTCAAGGAGTCCACACTCGTTTCAATGAATAATCTCCCTCCAGTGAACAAGCCCGGTTTTTATTAGTTCTCAATATCCAGCGTATTCAGTACTCAATATTTATATACACTCCTACATTGTCTGGTGCCCTCACGACCTACTTGTACTTACAAGGTCCACATATGTGTAGGATGGAATTTAATGACATTGTCAAGATATTCCCTTGATTCACTGTCTTCATGTTTCGTCGCCTTCTTCACAAGTGAACAAGCCAATTGCATTCTCTCCTTCATGGATTCAATCGCAGTAAACAACAGGCTAGGAATGTTCATCAAATTCCCATTGATATACCCACATTTTCCACCCACTCACACATATGGCCTTGTGGGTTGATGGTGCGTAGACTCCTAGGTTGGCTGGGGTGCCAGGTTCCAATCCCGAATTTGCATAATTCACTGCTCCACCTCTCTTGAGTCACGGTCATTCTGAAAGAGTATTCCTCCTGTCTAGAAAAACTTCCGGAACTTCCCGATCGGACGCGGTATGAAGCTGTAGGTGTGTTTCACTCGTAATAGAACAATTGAACGATCAGCTTGAGTGATTGCTGTAGAAACTAGGTCCAGGTTCACGGCGGACTGACGTGTATTCTGTTACGTCGTCGAATGGTTGTTGTGTGGTTGAAGCGAGGAAGCCGAAAGTGCGTAATTTACTTCTTCTGGTGGCGCTACAGTCCGCGGCTGGACCTGGGCCTCAAGTAACAAGCCGGCACGATCTTTGTCCAGCTGTCTCCAACTGCGCACACCAAGTTGATTAAGGTCCTTCTCCACCTTGCTGTGCCATCGGTTCCGTGGGCGTCTTCTATTGAGTTGTTTCACTGGTTCGGATTCGAAGACTCTTCGTGCGTCATCGCCCACATTTAAACTGAAGACCTTATGTCCGTTCCACCAGTCGGAGACCCCACCAAACATTGATATTTGAGCCTATTTACCTTCAAAATGACCCAATCTCAGAATAAACAGACTGCATACACCAAGATAGATAATTCATTAAAATCGCATGGCTCCAACCCCACAGCCTTTCATCTTAAGGTCAAAGCAGAAACCAAAATAAACAGTCAATGTGCCTCGTGATTTTCATTTAATAGGGGCTTAAACCAATTGCTGGTGCAGAACCGATGAAACTGTCTGGAAACGCTCGTTACGTTCAAGGTCGTCGTAAAATACTATGCTATCTCTCTGTCTCTCTCTCTCTGTCTCTCTGTCTCTCTCTCTCTCTCTCTCTCTCTCTCTCTCTCTCTCTCTCTCTCTCTCACACACACACACATCGGGCAACGATCCAAGAGGAAAGGTATTCCGAATTCCTTATCATTTGCCGACTTCTCAGTTGAATTTCAATTGTATCCTTTAAGATAATAGCAGCGACTTTGACTTTGACAGCATCTTTTGAGATTTCGTCAAGAGCAAAATTTCAAATTTTTGAAAGTGCAATGCGGGAGCATTCAAGTCTGCATGTCACAAGGGTTTAATCTCCGCTGACATTTATCCTTTTGCCTTCAAGAATTTCAGTTGCTGGTTCAGTTCCTGCGCTCTCCTTGGAGATTTCATTCTCTATTTCCTCCTTTCAGCCAGCTGACGGTGAAGCGGGACTTTCAAGGCAACCTTCAAGATTGCTTTGTGTCTCGTTTCTTAATCATGCGGTCGTCACCGGATGATAGAATACGGCAAACTTAGTTTGCTACCCCATGTCGTTCTCATGTGCGTCCGTGTGTATGTATGTGTCCCCAGTCAAATTTGCCTCTGCTACATATTTAATCATTTCAAGGGTAATTTTAAACAGGTAAATACGCCAATCCCCTCGCACGACGATCGAATTTATTTCGCCTTTCACTCAGTTGCGGGGTAAACACTGTTATTCAACAATTTACAAAGCATTCCATGGAATCTAATGCAATGTCTTATTTACCGAGGTTATCCTTGGTCCTTAATATTCATGCCATATTGTGCTGGAATACCGAACCTCGCCTCCCCTAGAGAATGGAAATTCCAAATTCGTTGCGCTCCTCTATTCCCCGTTCTATATGGAATAACAATGCCCCTCCCCTCCCCACCACACCGATGTAGGCAGGGGAGTTTCTTGACCTAGATTGTTTACTCTTGTGCTTTGTTTTGGGGTTTTTTTCTAGTTTGAAAATGAATTTTATAATAATGTCGCCGCAGTGGAACGCTTCTCGGCAAAGTCTAAAGCGCTGTTTGCCAAATGCCCACACTTAAGAACTCATGGCCTTTTTCTCATTTCTTGTATTCTTAAAAGCATCCCTCAATTTTTGAAACTTGTTCTTCTTCTTCGTTTCAGGTCCACTCTCGGAAGTGCAGACAGCAGTTAATCTGGAAGTGTCTCTGCCGTGCGACCTAACGCCGGGCACAATGATTGCGGACAAGGTTCAGCTGGTGATATGGTACAAACAAGGAACTGTCAAACCTATTTACACGTAAGTCTCCTTCATAATTGTTGTTCCTTCGCTGTGGCGAGGGAGGAATGATGAATATTTGCGTATTTAAATTTCCTAAAGGACAATTACCTTTCCTTTTTCATAATTCACTTTCGGTATAAACAGCAATCCATCTAGGGTCGGATCGCATCGGTCCATCGCATCACAGTCCCGAATGTAAAAATCTGATAAACGGTGGAGTTTTCTCTTGAAAACTATTGTTAAACGGCTTATCGTCGTTCAGCATATTGAAGAGCTTATCAAACAGAATAAGAGATATACACATTTCCAGACGGAAGGAGAACCTTCATTCACTTTAATGGTTTTAAAAAATGGAATTAATTAAAAAACTGTGCTTCGCTTAAAGGGAATTCATTGATTTTACTCTCTCCCATGCTTGATTTGAATTTTACTTCTTGAATTCAACGTTGTCAAAGCGACCAGTTCGGGGTTTTGACTCACCCGTGTACTTCCTGTCTTTCCATCTTTTGCTTATTTCACTCATTTCTAGGAACCAAGGGCTTCGGTATGAAACCTTACGGAGTTCTGTTGTGAATAAAAGACAATGCCTGGCTATTTTTGTAATTCATTTGAAACATGTGTAGGTCTCATTTGTATTTACGACGAACAATAAGACTTGGCAGCACTGTGCGTTGTGACAGTCCAGTTTGACTTGTTATTGTGGTTCGCAAATTTAATTGCTACGAAAATGGAAATGATGCTGTTCTTAAAGCTTCCACGGCTCCTCAATATTACTCTCTACGTTTCCTCCAGTGCTTAGTACCTAGGCCTCATCCTGGATCCCAAGTTCAACTGGAAGCCTAATATAGAAAACCGGGTAAAGAATGCAATGCAGCCTGTAGTAAAACTTCCGGCAGAAGGTGGTGTCTTAAACCCAAAATGTCTCTTCGTCATTCTGTTGTTCGTTCCATTCTCCGTTACGGATCACTAGCAGGATGGCCCCCCCTAAGAAAAACATACAGCTTAAACAAACTCAACAAAGTCCAGAGATCGGAGGAGTCGGAACTTCCAGGGCGATGAGATCATGCCCCACCGAAGCCCCGAACGAGCTCCTACATCTGCTCCCACTGGACCCTTACATCAAGTATTTAGTCACGGGCAGCGCTATCAGACTCAGATAAGCGGGATGTAAGCAAGACCGTACGGCTATAGCAGAGCTTTGCAACTCTTGCTTGAGGGTCGAACAGCTCCCTCGGCCATTACATTACCTCCGCTTTGACAATGCCAGTTTCCAATCGAAGAGAAGTGGAAACCCCATCATCTACCCCGGAATACCAATTTATGATCTACACAGGTGGATCCAAGCTAGACCTCGGAACAGGCTCAGCGGTCTTCTCCGCGGGTTTCAACATCTGCACTCCAGTATCTTTCAGGCTGAAGTACTAGCGATCAGAGAAACTTCTCGGTATTACAAGCCCTACAACCTGCAGCGATGGCCAAGCAGCAAAAGGGGCATCTCGTCATAAATTACTTCATCTAAATTAATGCAACAGTGCAAGGAGGAACTCCGAACAGGACAGTAGCTGGTGCAAAATCACTCTCCTCCGGGTTCCAGGCCACAGCAACATGAGATTGTCAGCGAACTGGCCAAGCTAGGAGCTTCCGTCAACGCCCCAACTGAAATGATGAGCCCTTTCAATTAACCACCTCTAATTACATCATTTACCAACATTTCCTGTCCTTAGCATGTAGAAGGTTGGCTAGGACATCAAAGTAAAAATTCTCTAGAAAAACCTAGCCTGTTTACATGAAATGCAGGACCTCTTCAAGATAAACTGCTCCGAGTCGTGGTAGTAAGCACATGTCAGTGGCCCAAAGCCATCCACGTTTCTAGACTAGGAATACCGTTCAACCCACAATGCACACCATCTCAATTGCTTCGACACCCCCTCAGAGGACACGTCTGCCTCACTCTCTCTGTGACTGTCCAGCACTAACTAAACTTCCTTAGTGATCTCTCCGAGATCGCTAATCAAAGTATATCGAACATAATCGAATTCCTATAATCCACAGGTTTTACGAGGTGTGATACTCAAAACAGTGCTCAATGCGCTACTTGTACCCAGATTGAGCCCAATCAGGTGGCCACTTAAACCAACCAATCAAGTAAATTCTCTCGTATCTTACCAACCGAGTCCAAGCGTCCAAGCGAGTTTTTCATAACTCTAAACTGTCGTCCTTTTGTGACGTACGCTATGGTGTTCCTCAAGGTTCCATTCTAGGGCCGTTTTTATATTCAATGTTTATAAATTACCTTCCACTAGATTTATTCTATTGTAAATTTCATATCGATGCAGACGATGCCCAAATGTACTTAAGTTTACCTCTTGGTATGGTTAAAGACTCAGTTGCTTAAATAAACGAGGATTTGCACTCAATTGCCAATTGGGCTACACAAAATGGCCTAATGCTCAATCCTGACAAAACCAATGATTGTAAAATTAAAACTTGTCAGAGCACTCATAGTGCCAATTTTGACATATGGATCTCAGTTGTTCGCTGACTGTGATTATTCTGCATTCCAAAAATTGACAAAACCAATCAACGCGGCTGCACGGTATGCTTTTAACCTTCGCGGATTTGGTCATATCTCTGAACAACGTCGACTTGTCCTAGGATGCCAAGCATTTTTATGGTACCGGTCGTGCATATTACTCCTCAAAATTATTCACAAGAAACAGCCAAAATATTTTCATATATGAAAAGATCACCTTCTGTCGAGCGAGTCGTAACATTACCTTGAAACCTTCCATTCATACTTGTTTAAAGTCGCGCAGGCACTTTGTCATTCGGGCTGTTCATCTATGGAATCACCTACCTTCAAAGATCCAGTTTAAGACCGAGTACAGACAATTTTGTAACGCTTCACGCCTCTTTCTCCTGCTCGAACTGAAATAATTCCTACCAACATTTGTTTTTACTCTTTGAATTTTAAAATCAAATCTACACTCTTAAATTATAATTGAACTAATTTGAAATCACTTATTACAAGCATGTCACTCAAAATTGTATTTTATGTCATAATGTTCCTGTACTAGTAAAAGAACAAAAGATTCTTGAAGTACAGCCATAGATGTAAGTATGTCACAGCTATACTGAATGCGGTCAAAAAAAAAAAAAACCCTGAAAAAAATTCCTGAAACACAATAGTGCGCTGCGCCACCCGACTTTATGTTACGGAGAGAGTGCAATGACGCACTGCGTTGGAATAAATACTCAATTTATCAGCTGTTCTCTCTCTCATTTGCGAGATGAAAAATATTGCCACTCATTTGAAACGACTTCTGTCGTTAAATTAGTTTTAATCAACTGTTTTTCAAATTCTCAAATGACAGTTGACACAAAATACTCTCAATCTGGGAGAAAATCTCTCTCACAGCGCACTCCTCTGTCAGAAAATATCCAACATGTTGAATAATGACGTGCGATGGACTACGTTTTACGTTTTATTACGATCCTCTCATCTCTCTCAATTTTCACTAACGCAGGTCGACGCTGTATTTTGTGCTTGGCCATTGAATTGTATGCGTTGAAAGCCAACGCCAGCGCAAACGCACTATTGTGTTACAGGCATAATGTGGTTCGTTGGCGGGTTGTTGGTGCGTTGCTCGCGATTCTGCTGCTTGTGCGTTCGAATCCGGCTGGAAGCAATAAAACGTTTGCTTTGTTTTGCTTAAATAAACATTTCATATTCTGTTTTCCTAATGCACAGTCTTACAGTGCAAGTTTAAGCTCCACTTTTGGTTCAACGTGAGTTTCTTTGCTTGAACGGAGTTAAACGCTAGTGTTTTCACATTTCTTGTTCAGATAAAGCTTGGATTGTGAAAACGGGCATACGTATGTGTTTTCGAATGTGGACGGAAAAAAATCCTCGATGCCCGTTTTTAGAGTGCAAGCTTATCTGCTGGTATAGCTATGGTAGTGTAGTATCGAACATAAACTTCACTCAAGAAGATTTCGTTTTCACAGTCAGAATTTTAGAGTGGTTTGGTAAGCCACGGATTGACTGGCATTGTGACCTATTGAATACAAAGAAAAATCTGAAACTAATGTGTTTCGTTGGCGGAGTGGGTTGGTGCGTTGCTCGCGATTCTGCAGGAAGCAATTTATTTTTTTTTATTTTTCATGGGCAATAAAACTTTTTTTTTGTTACTTTGTTTTGTTTGACTTAAGATTTCACATCCTGTATTTGCAATGAAAATAAAATAAATACTTAATAAAAGTAAATATTATGTAATATTTATATATTAACCAGATTTCGTACCCGGCTTTGCATTATTACAGCACATTTTCTAATTTAAAACACTAATATGACTGCTCGAACCAGAACTCAGAGAAGAATTTGAGTTTTCTTTTGTCATTGATGCCTATCCCAATCTCTCATTCACATCCCTAGTCATAATGAGTACAATTCGTTGACTGTGTGCATTCATGTTGAAGTTTGAATTATCAATGTGTGCTGCAGCAAAACGGACGGAAATTACGGTTTTTTCTCAACCATTTACACACAACGTGGAGGGATATCAAGCGATTCATAAAAAAAAAGTTCTTGGAAATCCCATCTATGTACCTGCGCGCGATGTTCACTTGTTGTGCAAATTGAAGTCAAACTTCGTGAACGATGAACAAAACTTAGCCTATCTTGTAACACTTTATGTAATTAGTCTAGCTCTGAAATTTTATCTAAATCGGCTAATCCGTTCAGAAGTTCAATATTCACAATTTCAGCAAAATTGAATAACTTGTGTGTAGCTGTGTATATGTACATGCAGAGATAGTTTGGGTATGACAAAATAAGAAAAGTGCGAAAATGTTTATTGTTTCCTTTTCGTTTGGTGACTCAGGCAGTCGTTCGTATATGTTCGATTGAGACGTAAAAAAAAAAAATGAATGGTTGCGCCAAAGCAAAATATGAAAAATGTGTGTGTATATATGGAAGTTACAACACAGTGGGGTAAGATTGATATCCACGACTACGCAACTTGAAATTTTTCCGGATTTCATACCGGATTGATGCAACCACCCTTATTTTGAGAATTTTATTCCCGTTTAAAAAGTGCTCGTAACTTCCGAACCGTATGTCCTACCGACTTAAAAATTGTCACATTCAGCATCTAAATTTTAGAATGATTTTTGTTGAAAATTTCAGAGCTCTGCCACGTGTAGTTTCGGAGCCCTTGTCGGTCAGACACTGCCTTATAGTTAAGATGTATATTAATATAACTGTCTTCATGGCGCTTGTGCAGGGAAACTCGTTTATTAAACGTGTATCTTGAAAAGTGGTGTTTAATAGTCTGTAATAATTTTACAATAAACTTATTACAAACTAATTACAAAGTAGATATATGCAAACTTATAATTTGTGTTGTTCGGCATTAGCACGCTCCATTAAGTGAATATAATGAACGAGAGCATAATTTTCGCCTAATTCAGTAAGTTTACATGGCTACGCAAATGCATGCTTTCAGGAACATAATACTACTAGATTTAAATTTTAAAAGAGTAAACAAATTTATAATTTTTGGGACACAATAATAACTAAAAATGTATGTCCCTTCCACTCGGGAGAGAACAGTGTAGAAGCCCTGGCTGGATGTAGGGCCACCCATATTAAATGTGAAGTCGTCTCCAAGGTGTTGATGGTTGTTTCTATCCTTCCAGCCAATCAGAGATTCTTATCAACCTGCAAAGACATTTTAGTGGGATATCTGATACATCGTGAAGGTCCTGTATGACCTTGAAGACATGAGTAGCAATCACAACACCTGAACGAGTAGGACGAAAGGAAGGTTTCACCCCATGGGCATCACAATGGGTCCAACAGGACCTCAGTGTGGCACTGCCCCACCGCGTCCTAACCAACGTACCTAACCCAACCTAAATGCGAAGTCGTGCTGCACAAGCACCACTTTTTTTTCTTCTGGTGACACTTCATACATTCTTTACGAAAATTAAAATAAAATTTCATCTGCGAATTTCAATGCATTCAAATACTCGTGAATGCATTTTCCATTCCACATGCAAATCTCTCACATCTCTTAGCAAATTGCACAAAATTACTTTTCCCAATCGAAAGCCATTCACTGACCACAATCAGAGAAATGACAGATCTGAAGAGGGACCGAAATGGAATATTCTGCTCAATCGGCAACCACAAAAGACAATTGTCTCAGTCTGCCACTTGGGTGCCTCCGATGGGTGAAATGAATTTGTGCAGTTTTTCAAAACGAATAACCTTAAAGTATGGATTTACACGCGGAGACACGTGTGTACAAACGTTGATTCGACTCCTTAAATGACAAACTCGTGTTCGTCTGCGGGAAAAAATGCTTTTAGGGAATTTTATACGCCCGTGTCTTGTCGCTGTAACAGCGCCTCACGGTGAAAAGCAAACAAAAACACAGCGTGAACGAACATGAACCTAATATTGAACATACACAAATCGTTGTATACGAGGACTAATTCCTCTTTTCGGAGTCTTCGCGAAGGGTGTGTTATCCTTTTGGATTTTGTTACAGCCTTCGGGCGAATCATCATAGAATTGAATTCGCCTTCCGGCGAAATTCCGCTCCAGTGGGGTAGTTTCTGCTAATCATCCGATGCTATCGCAACATTTTTTTGCTTAATTTCCTAGAATCTGAAAATTGACGACGGGCAAGGGATGTGCCATAATGGGCGAGTCATTATTTTGGGAACTTAGAACGGTGTCTGCGGTCATTGCCTCTGACTTTTCGGTTGTTTCTTTCAGAATTCATAAAGTATTCGTGCGCTCGAAACGCACAATTTCCCGTCGAGTGCTTTATTGACTTTTCAACCCACAAATCTTCCATTTCGTGCTCCTCCAAATATAATTTCGCTTCAAGATGTGTGTGTACACTCCCAGGATTCAAAGGTTTTGCAATGTTTGCATTCGAAATGTACGGTCTTTCTCACAGAAGTGAAGTTTGGCTGGGGGTCGTGTGATATTACATTATTCCTTTGAAGTCTGGGGATATTTTTGGAACACCTATCTTGGTAAGTGGCTCCGATTTCCATCCCCAGTGTGCGCGTTCAGCGATTTTTCCTGGGTTCTTCTTCGAGGCATGTCAAAGGTTTGCTTCGATATTCAATAATGGTTATTCATTCATATTTAAACTTGCAATTTAAACCGGAAGCAGAACACTCACCCTCGAAGGGCACCAAAATGTGATATCCTTGTGAGGTTGGGACTTATAGCTCAATGCTCTTATATCCTTTGGAGTGGGGCCTAGCTAATGAGCTACATTTGTCATTTCGTTGTCCCTTTCCTATTTGCAATTTCGCCTTCCTATTTACATTTTTATTTAATTTTATATCGCTTGAAAGCATCGTTGAGCTTTGGAGATAAACACGTTTCAAATTTTCCTTTCACCTGGACTATGCAAGTTGGATTAGTGTTGGGGCTCAAAGCAATGTTATTGAATAGAACTATAATTGCGGATGCGGATTGTGGCGGGGGTAAATAGAGGCTACCTGCACGGCGGCGTCTTGTCTCCCTTGCTATGGTGTATGCTTTTGGACTCTGCTTCATGCTCTCAATGGCTCTACGACATATGCCCAAGCCTTTGCGGATGACGTAACCTCACTGTCTGTCGGATAGTGCCTAGCGGATGTTTGTTCAAGTGGGCAGACAGCTCTAGACGTGCTCGTCGAACACTGGTTTATCAGGAATCCGCTTTCGTGGTCGTTACAGTGGTTGTCCTCTTCACGAGGAGGTGGATATTGACTGGTCTGACCCAATGCTTCACATTCCAGTTCTTCGACGAAGCCAAATATGTGGGTGTCACTATAGAAACTTCTCCGGAAAAAGCGCATCGAATCGAAAATCACCTAGGCGCTGTCAGTATTCTGGCAGTGTAAGTGGATTTTCGGTGAGTCTTGGGGTCCTTCATCAAAACGAACCATCTGGATCTACACGGCTATGATAAGTCCCCTTCTCTCCAATGGATCGGTATTTGGAATAAGCATTCACGTAACTGCTGCTTTCACTAAAGTTTAAAAAACTGTCCGTGTCAGCTGCATAAGGGGCCTTCCCCAGTACGCCTGGCTCTGCTCTTGATCCACTGCTGAATTTCCCCTCCCTTTGATATTCACATCATGGGATGCCCGCTTAAGTCCACTATCCGTCTTAAAAGGAGTGGTAGAACAGATATTGTAGTTAGACCCTTCTTATGGAAATCCCGCCTGAAGCATGGACACCAGTACTTCAAAGTCGACTGGCTCTGGCCAAAATATGAGCCAGTTAAAGCATTCAATACTAGCTAGAAAATTACTTATTATACTTTGCTTTAATTTATCAACCTCGGCCGTAAATCTACCTCCTCTTACCTATGTGGACGTATCCAAGCTGTGGGTGTGAACAACACTTTATCAGAGTTCCCACCTGTGCTTAAAGGTGTACCCCAAGGTTCCATCTTAGGACCTCGTTTGTTCATCTTGTATATTAATGAAACACCAACTATGGTGAAGTACTCATCAACTCACATTTATGTCGATGATATTCAAATATATCAAAGCTGTCCACTTGGACTTATTGAGACTTGTGTCCTTATTCTTCTTCTTCTTCTTCTTCTTTATTTGGCGCTACAGTCCGGGGTGGACCTGGGCCTCAACCAACAAGCCTCTCCAGCTAGCACGGTCTCTGGCTAGCTGTCTACAGTGTCGTACGCCAAGTTGGTTGAGGTCCTTCTCCACCTGGGTGCGCCACCTTAAACGCGGGCTTCCTCTGTTACGTTGTCCCACGGGTTCGGAGTCGAAGACTCTTCAGGCCGGAGCTGAGTTGTCCAGCTACGCTCTTTTGGGTTGGATCCTAAAACGCCTGACTAGACTCAGGTCGCTGTACAGCCCGTACAGTTCGTGGTTGAATCTTCTCCTCCAGAAACTGTCAACGCAAACAGGACCAAAGATAGCAAACAGGACACAGACAGAGGACTTCCTCATCCGCTTTTGAGATTGCCCATGCCTCCGCGCCGTACACCAGGACTGGGATGATCAAGGTCTTGTATAAAGTCAGCTTGGTCCTTCGAGAGATGGCTCTACTACTCAATTGCCTATTGAGCCCATAGAAAGAGCGGTTGGCAAGCGTTACTCTGCGTTTGATCTCGGTACTGATGTTATTTGTGCTATTTACTCCGGAGCCGAGGTAGACGAAGTCCTTGACTACCTCGAAGTTAAAGCTGCCTATTGTGACGCTCTGTCCAAGACGTCGATGTTGTGTGTCCGTTCTCGATGACAGCATATACTTCGTTTTGTCCTCATTCACCGCTAGACCCATTTTAGAGGACTGTGTCCGCAACATAAATTTTGACCTAGAAAAAATATATGACTGGACACTGAAAAATGGCTTGAAATTGACCCTGGGTAAATGTAAATGCTTGGTTATTTCCAAAAATCCATTGACACTTCCAAATTCCCCCAAGTAATGTTAAATAACTGTCCTCTCGAATTCGGAATCACATCAAAAAACTTAGGAGTAATTTTAAATGGAAGTCTAAACTGGAATGATCACATCAATTCGGCTGTTGGGAAAACATATGGCGTACTGCTGTATAACTGCGAAGTATTCGTAAGGCCGCTTTCACACTCGCTAAGATTCGTCGGCGATTTGTTCAAATTCCTTTTTGTGATCTCAAACCACTTTCAGACAGGAAATCTTTCAGCCTCTGTAATTGAGATCTCAATTCTGAACTTTTTCTGTCTCCTACCCTCTCTCACACATTCGTCATCTCTTTCTCACACATCCACAGCATACCCAACGTTGAGAACATAAGAATAAAGCAACTCAAGGAAAAAACGAAGAGAGATAAAAGAGAATAGAAAATCCAAAAGCAAACCCCGAGCACACGTCTCACCTCCCTTGCCGACAAGATGGAAAAATCGCCGACAAAATTTTTCTGTGTGAAAGCGGCCTAACCTGCGATGCCCGCAATTTTGGGAAACTTAAACTCGCATCTAATAGCATTGCTCGGTATGTATATGGTCTTAGAAGGTATGATCACGTGTCACAACTTTTAAGAAGCCTCCTAAGTATGTCTCTCGAAAACTACATAAAATTCAGAGCACTATCCTTCCTGTTTTAAATTCTGTGACTTAGTGACTCCGTTTTCCGTTATCAGACAGGTCGAATTGCTTAATTTTACCTAGGTTTACTTGCTTGACATCTGCAAGAGCGCTTATGGAACTCTCTTCCACTGTATAGAAGAGATCGAGCAGCATTGAAAGTTTGAAAAAAAAATTCGTTGAAATCTCAGTTATCGAACCAAGATGATTAATTTTCTACTCTCGCATCACTCTTACAGCACACTCTCTACCTTTTCTTTCTACACTTATTTTTTTCTTTTCTTACCATGTTGAATAATTAACGTAGCTATATTTTTAATTAAATGAATTTGATCATAAACTACACCTCTTCATGTTAAAAAAAAAATTTTTTGTACTTTGAATCTATCACCGACTTAAAAGAACTTGTCTCATTGTGTTGTACATAATAATAATTAAATAATAAAAAAAGGAATGTAGTCGAATATTTACGGTCGAAAACCAATGAAGGGTCTGGCGCTGGGGCCTTCTTGTGGGTTGACAACATTAGACTGCATAGCTCACTTGGTAAACTTGCGTCCGTGTTCCAAGCGGAAACCTCTGCGATTCACGGCCACGAACTATATTTTAATGAACAGGTGAAGGGGAGACTTATGTGTATTTGTAGCGACTTACTTAAGGCCTTGCTCAAACCCTTAACCACTTTCAGGATAGTTCAGGAATGCAAGTCAAAATTTACTAAGATTTCCGGATCGTTGGAAACGAGATCACCAATGAGCTTGCTTGACAAGGATCAGGCTAGATATTCTCAGGACCTGAACTGGAGCACGGACTTCCTGCATTCTTGGTTAGGGCTTCAATCGATGGTTGGGCCTCCAGAGAACACACTCGGATGGCACGACTCTCCAGGACGAAACGCACGCTCCCTAACGTTTGTAAGAAATCCACGGCATTTTTGGTATCCCTCCACAGAAAAGACTGCAGACGACTTACAGGAGTACTTACGGCAGACTACGGTCGGCAAACTGTCGCGCGGAAGAAAGTCGTCTTACAAATTGGCTCGTCTTTCCGAATTGTTCATCTTATAGAGCCGTTCATGTTTCCGAGATTCTATTGTATTTCCTTCCTTGTCCATCCCTGTATACAAGACCTCTGGACATCAGGGCACGCAAGCTTCTCGCAAACACTGCTTCTTCAAAACCGAATCTAACGATGTGGCCAACACGGAACCACATCTGTTCATTAATTTCACAAATGCTCCTAAATCATGCCGCCTAACAAAGGCACACGAATTACACCATCTCGAAGCCTTTGCGTTGCGGTGTCATTATGCACCCGGGTAGCTTTGTGCAAGGCTCAGCAGTCAGCAGTGAGCAGTGAGCAGTGAGCAGCCACCCCCAGAGCCGAACCCAGCCAACGGGTTTTGCATTAGTGAAATTGAAATAGTTCTGAGCAACACATCGCACAATGGAATGTCTTCGGGAAGAGAGAATGCGAGTCAAAAGCAATCGATTGTGGGTTCCAATCTGTTCTCGCCTCATTATAAATGCCCAACCGACACAAGCCACAGACACACGCCTCGGTTGCCTAAAGTAAATCACATTTGGACGTCCACTTCACCATTAACTTGCCTTAACCTCGAGCGTGGGTCAGGAAATATTCCTCTTCCAGGAATCCATTCGGGGTCTCACCCCCCTCGTCGCTGCAACTAAGTCGAATGCAGACGGCGCACGTTCCTTCTTAGAATAAGCAATTTATTAATCAAAATTCCTTTAAACACAGGTAAAGGCATATTGGAGCACGGCGACGTTGTAAATCACATTACTTCACCCGAAATTCCTTGAAGAAATAACATCGGGCTACGCCTTTGATTTTCACATCGAAGTTATGCGAAATAACCAGATTTTTGATCCCTTTCTCGGCGCTGCGCGATTGATTTGTTCGCCAGTCCTTCGAGATGAAAGCGAACCTCTCGGAGGTAAACACATTGTCAAAATTAACGAAATTCAGCCAGCAGTCTCGGAAATGTTGTTTCTTTTCATTTAGAATGCAAACTGAAAATTTGACTTTGTTCAACGCCAACACAAGGCTACCGGGCATTTGGCTGTTCACAATGCTTGGCGCTCGCACCACGGCACGGCGCGGCGTGGGCGGTAGGAGTTATTTAATGTATCCGGCTGATTTAAATTTCTCCTCTCTGGTGGCTTAATTTAATTAACATCCACACCCGCAGACGACTGCTGTGTGCACACGCCGACACCCAGACACCGCGTGCAGACAGATATCCGCAGCGCCAGTTACTTTCACTTGAAGTGCTTTGTAGAGGAACTTAAATTTTTAAAGTCGCCACGACGACAATCACCACCACACCTGCGGCCAGTTGCGAAAGGGATATGCGACGGAACCCAATACCCCATGCCGAGCACACAAGGACGCACTCAAAAGTTATCGAATGACTTGAGATGGCATTTAGCCCAAGCTCAAGACCCCCTTAACACCCGCGGGATGAGTTCAAGCAGTTTCAAGAAGTGCCACGTTTCTTAATTCGTTTCACATACAAACTTCCTCAGAAGTTTGGGAACGCGGCACATGGTGTGGTTAACCTAATCATCGGCAAGGTGTAATGAAGAAACCCAAACACGGACCAGGCACACACTGACCCGGGCCCCAGTCTTGTGGAAAAAGGTCCAAGAGTTTTCTCCTGCCGCCCGTCCAGCGGTCGTTAGTGGACACAGACACAATGTGCGGATACATTTGATGTGTGATGTTGACTGGAAATCAACTTGGATGGGGCAAAGGCAGAAGGAAAATATTTGCACTCTCCCCCGACACCTTGGTGATGTGGTCAGCGATGGAATCACAATTCCACTGAGTCTCTGAACGGACACCATTACCATTCGGATACTGTGGTTTCGTACTCAACTGAGTGTTGCGTTCTAATAGGCTAAAACCACAACCGTACTCCTACCACCCTCCCTCTCGCCCAATGTTACACGCAGTTAGGAAGGTGATAATGGCGATTCCGGGCGAGTCTGGGGGGAACATACTGCAGCACGTGTAAGAGGAATCAACGTCATTCCAGAAATGGCTTGTCGCGCAGAGGTGTAGTCAATTCCCAGCTGCTGAAGCTGAACCCACCCATCCTCCCATACTCCCAAGCTGAACATACTCTCTTGAGTGATGGCGAGCTCGAGTGCAAGAGTCCACAATGAGTAGCGCTCATAAAACATTACTGACAAGATGCGTTACTCTTTGTTTCTCGAAATTGATGAATCGAGGTGTTTTGAACGAGCCGGTTGCTATGCCTGGTCTCTGTTGGATCTTCACCAAGAAGTTTATTTTGCAGTTAATACATATAGTTGCCATGAAGTACGGTTTCGTGTCGAATCTGAACAGCGAATTCTGGGAGACGGTGGACAGGTGGGTGGATGTTTGGGTGCACACATCAAAGCCAGGGGTCGTCTTGACATGATCCGGTCAATATTAGGGGAGGGGACCATTCGGAGGTGAGACTGAAGCGGTGAAAGCAAGTTCGTCTCTGCGAGATCCATTGACCGCCAAATTCCACTGGATTTTCAAGTAAGACTACAAATAGACCAATTGAAATCGGCTATACTCCTCCCTTCCTTGATTTCGAAGTACCCTTCCAGTGCAACAGGGTGACCACTCACAATTGAGCCCATCAACAATTCAACTACCCACGTACACACGTATGGCTCAGAGATGTGAAGGTCCACCGAGCTGTTAAACATGCACTTTCTTACTTATCAGGCTGACGACCCATGCAGGGTCCGAGCCTAAGCGATAGCTGCTTTCCATTCTTGACGGTCCTGGGCACGCTGCTTCCAGCTATCAAGACCATGTTGTATTGCATCCGCGATTACTTGGTCTTTATACCGGAGATTCGGTCTTCCTCTTTATCTCGAACCAAGAGGCTCGGGTTCGAAGACTCTCTTAGCTAGAGCATTGTTGTCCATACGGTCGATGTGGCAGTCGACGGATCTTTGCCTTCCGGACTACATCCACATCCGGTTGTGTCTTCCCCTCCATTCGCCTTCGCAGACAGGACCATATATCCGACGTAGAATTTTTCTTTCGAATGCACCAAGAATCAGCTCCGCAGTTTTGCTTATCGTCCACCTCCATACAGCAGGACTGGCAAAATAAAAGTTTTGTAGAGCATAATCTTGGACCTTCGTGTAAGGAGTTATGAGCCCGGTTGTTTCGACAAACTGAAGTAACATCGGTTGCCAAGGGTGATTCTACGTCGGATCCCCATTGTGAGTCGTGGAGTTCATGTTTGCCCCGAGGTAGACAAACTCCTTTACTACCTCGCAGTTGTAGCTGTCGATTGTGATGTTTTGCCCCAGGTGGTGTGCGGCGGATCTTTTCTTTCTCGAAAGCATATATTTTGTCTTATCCTCATTGACCTTAAGACCAGCTCGCTTCGCCTCTTCTTCAATTGCCGTAAATGCTTCCACGACATGTTGGGAAAGCGCTACGATGTCGATGTCGTCTGCATATCCCACCAGTTGGACTGACTTCTGGAAGATAGTGCCTTCCGTGTTTACGGCTGCCCGCCGCTCTATATTCTCCAGTACCAAATTGAAGAAATCACACGCAGCGCATCTCCTTGCCGAAATCCGGTGTAAGGTTCAAAAAGTCTCGTAAGTCCTCGAGCCGAACTGCACGGTGCATTGCGTATTTATTAGCGTAGTGCGGCACAACCGGAACACTTTTCCCGGGATCCCGAATTCGATCATCGCACCAAATAACTCCTTGCGTTTAAAGTCGATGAAAAGGTGGTGCGTGTCGGTTTGAAACTCGCTGGTCTTTTCCAGGATTTGCCTTAGTGTGAGCATTTGGTCTATTGTCGATTGGCTGGGCCGGAAGACGAACTGGTACGAGCCGATTAGTGAGGTGCAAAACGCCTTTAGACGTTCACACAGTACGCTGGACAGGATCTTGTAGGCGACGTTGAGCAGGGATATACCTCTATAGTTGTTGCAAAAGGTAGGATCGCCTTTTTTGTGGATGGGGAATATGGAACTGATATTCCAGTCGTCGGGCGAGGACGAATGCATCCTCCCAAATTCTACAGATGATCTGGTGCATGCTCCCTACCAGAACATCGCCACCGGCCTTGAAGAGCTGTGATGGTAAGATGGATATCTGATTCCTGGCTTTGTTGTTCTTCAGCCTATTTCATCGACTGGAGTTGGGATTTGATTCCTTATCACCCTCTCCTGGTCAGGCCCATTAAGCTGCTGTTGGAAGTGCTACTTAAACACATCCACTTTTCCCTGCGGGTCAGTAACCAGGTTACACTCACAGTTTCGAAGAGCCTGGGTGCCTTTTCTAAAGCCAGCAGCAAGGCTTTTGGCTTGTTTCTAGAAGGCCCGTATTTTATGCTTGTCCCTAGACTCCTTGAGCTCGGAGGTTGCGAGATACCTTTTCTTTTTTTCCTCCCTTCTTCTAGCCCGGTACTCCTCCTGCGCTGCCCTAGTTTTTCGTTGCAGCGCCTTTTGGTGGTATGGCTCGAAAAAAAGCTTCGGTACATAAATATTCTTGTATTTCCCACAGCTTCCGGTGGCGATTGGACATACGACTTTATCCGATCGAATCAAAGTTGTCGTTCGACTCTGCCTCCAAATTAATCGCAGTTGTTTTGCCTTACCAAAGTTCACTTTGGCACGCACCAAGTGTGAATACGTCCAAGCCTCTGCAAAGTCCATTGCATCGAAGAATTGCTATGCTTTCGATTGATGTGTGCTTCGATTGTGTGATGATGAGCTCTTCGACCAATTTACCCTTTTGACGAAATATATAAAGATTCAATCATGGTGAGAATAAAGCGTTGCTACTTACTATCCACAGTGCAATGCTTTGAACATTTTGAAATATAAATCATTTAATTTTCAAGCAAGACCTAAACAGGCCCAAAAAAAGGTTGTTGAGGTTTTCCTCTCTGCTGTACTGTGGCAACTGCGGCACTGTGTGTTGTGTGCGATATCAAGTTTGATGGCATGATCTCCTATCGGCCAGAGTTTCGTACAGACCGCCACAAGTCAGCGAAATCATGACGACTTCACCGAAGCCCAAAGAGATCTTTTTTGTTTTGAGATCGATTGTGTCAGTGTCAGATCAGTTTAGTCCATCTGCGGTTTGGTAGGTTTGAGTTTTACTTTGACTGCTTCTATTGAGGTTCGTCCCTCTCCGGTAAGCGAGTATTGAAGGGTTGATCGCTGCCTAGCCAGTTCACCAGCCTCCTGCCCGGTACTCCTAAGTTTTTCCTGATTGTGGCAGTGTATTTGTGGAGGTCTTGTCAGTCAAGGAAGCCGCCGAAATGATATCCTTGTTGGAAAATACCACTGCCTAATATTCATGGTGAAGGCATTTAAGCAATTTTGGGAATAGAAATCAAGTCCAAGCCACGAAGAGCTCAGGGTTCTCAGCAAGCACGAATCGATTGCTCTATGATTACCCAGTTCACAGGAGCACTGACGGAAATGAAGGAGCAGATGAACTCGAGTGGAACGAGCCCGAAACGGACAGATCCCAGGCTGCCCTAGGCTTCCATGGATCAACCCAGTTCTTGCTGCTGGCAGGAAAAAGTGAACAACGCGATCGAAAAGGTGAAACTCTTTAACCACCTACGGCCCAAGTTGAACAGTACAAAAGCTGGCAAACTCCTTTAATGCGAAAATGTAGTTGGAGCTCCAACTGGTCTAAATGAGCAATGAGGCTGCGGCGACGAGGAGGAAAAAGAGGACACCTCTGTCGCCATCCCAGGCTTTGCCAGTTGAGACTGGGAGAACAATATTTTCCAAGACCTTCAGGATATAACAAAAACCCACATAAATGTCGTTTCAGATTTAGAAGGATATCAGGGTGACGAGTACAAGAGTAAGATGTTACATTCCCCGAACGAAAATTACAATGGGTCCAGGAGGACCTAAGTGAGAATTGGCTTACCCCCCGCATATTCTTTGCCTTTGGTACAACCCTTGAAGGCAACGACACCGCGACCTGAAGAGATCTATTGTATACAAGGCTTGGAGTTAATCCAAAAGACCTACTAAATCCAGGAGAAGTGCCGGACATTCACAAAAAATGTGCCCGGATTCAGCAGAGCTGATCTGCAGCTGGGGTACGCCTTCTATCTCCACATCCTCTACACTTTCTTTCATACATGGAGCTTCTAGGGGAATCGTTTGCTATGAAGCCTAATCTCTTGGCGTGATCTCCCAAGAGGCAGTGTCCACTAATGTCACCAGCCGCATGACTTACATGCAATCCACTCAGAGGGAGACGTTTGTTTTGAGTTCATTGGGATCTAAATTGAGCCAGATCAGTTTCGCGGATTGGCATATAACTTCTTGCCAGTTATTCCATGCCTTCTTGCCAGTCATCTCGTGTTACATTCATTTGCAACCAAAGTTTGAACGTGTAAATGGACTTAATCGACAGGCAGTCAGTGGTCTCGGTGCATATGTGTACTATCCTTGATAGATATAGATCCGTACACTGATCTCATAACACCTAAGCTCCTCTGCGATAAGATTTTCTTACCAGCATACCCTCCAGATCAAACTGGAAGTCAGAACATCCACTAGACGGTCCTTTCATGGATCGAAGATGTACGAAGGCGTGGGCAAGGGTGTCTATTCAAAAGATTTAAGCAATCAGCTGTCCTTTCGACTACGAAATCCCTAAAGCATCTTTCAGCAGAGACTCTAGCAATAAAGCCAGCTCTGTCCTGGCTAAGAAACAATGGAAAGTCAAATAAAGAAAATGTTGTTCCTACAGCCAGGAGGCGCTCAAATCAAACATTTTCTTAATTATGAGCCTAGTTTTGAACGAGATGGCTTAGAATTACAGACTCCAACTTGTGTTTGTTCCAAGACTCTGTTACATTCCATTAAAATGTGAAGGGGACGAACTCGCAGGCTCTGTACTCTTTCCGGGTGAAGATCTGCCATCTATGCCAATTGGCTGTCCATGTAAAGCATAGAGGTCTACTGCCACGTGATGCCTCATCTCCAAATAACGATGGCCTACTCTAAAGAGCCATGTTTTGTACAATGCGGGATACCATGGTCAGGAAACATTGTTTCGGCAGGCTTCTTTAAGTTGACGTATTGGACCGCGGAATGTTGACCAAGTATCCCAACATTAGACCCTAGAAGTCTGGTTTGGTACAAAGACGGATCAAAGATGGATTCTGGGGTGGAGGCAGGAGTCTTTGGACCCAATACGAGGATTTCAGTACCAATGGCATCGAGTCCTACAGTGTTCCAAGCCGAAATCCATGCCATCGAGATCTGCGCCAGACATAGCCTCCACAAAGGTATCAAGGGCTCAATAATACAGATATTCTGAGATAGTCAAGCAGCACCAGAGGCACTTTCGTCCAATGTAATGGATTGCACACAGTCAAGTGCTGCTATGACGCTTTGCATTCCCTTGCCATACACAACAAAGGGATACTTGGCTGGGTCCCTGGACATAGAGAGATTGCAGGAATCTAATCCGCAGATGAGCTCGCGAGAGCTGAAACTAATCCGTAGATGAGCTCGCGAGAGCTGGCTCTAAATCAGCGTTCATAGGTCCAGAACCGTTCTGCAATGTCAATTGGACAGCAGCTACAACCCTGATTAACGAGTGGGAAAACAAACTTCGCCAAGACCAGTGAACACATGGTCATGGTCTTAGGCAGTCCAAGAAAGTACTCCGGCCTTGTTCATATAAGGAAGAACTCCATCTTAATAAGGACAGTTTAAAACTCTTAACAAGTTTTCTTACCGGCCTCTGCGGAGTGAAATATCACCTTAACAAACTAAACCTGTACCAAGACAAGGCTTGCCGGCTTAGCCTCGAAGGGGATGAGACTTCCGAGCCCTCTCACAAGTGGAAGGGACCTGTACTTTTATGCCGACACCGAACGGCAAAGTTTGAGACGCTTTTTCTAAACAGACAGTCATTGTCAGTGACTCGAAAGGGGTGGGGCTCTTAACACTTTTTGGTCGTACTGGGAATCAAACTCAGGCAGCGAGGTTCAGTTGCTTAGAGGGCGGAGCACATACGCCACGCCCACCGCAATATATGCTGCGACATAATTTTTTTTTGCGAGGGTAGGTGAAAGTCTCCAAAAGACACTATGGGGACCGGTCCGACAAAGCGAAAGTAAAAACACCTCCCTTCAAATGAAATATATTTCCACTAAAACTAAGTTTTACACTTATCCAGCAGTTTTTCTTTCATGGCTTGGACGCATTTGGCAACAGGCAAGAGATCCTCCATTGAGAGTTCTTGCTAACACCGCAGCTTAGCGCGGGTTGATTTCGCCGTGCTAGGTCACGGCGTTTAGTCCTTTGAAGACGGCGAAAAGAGTCTTTCGTCGAGAATTGGAAGGACAGCAGAGTTAATGTGCTCTTCCATGCGACGCTTATTTAATTTTATTTATTTTTCCGTGGGTAGGTGGAAATCTTCGACAAGACTCTATGGCGAACGTTCGCACATAGAAGTGTGAGATTTTTACTCACTAAAACCATCTCCCTGAATTTTTTAAGATTACAACTAAGTGGAGCACTTAACCAGTAGTTTGTATTTCAAAATGTAGGCACTAATCGGCAGGTTACTTTCCAATGAAAGTTCCTGCTAACACCGCAACCATGCGCGGGTGTAGACTATCGCACGAGATCAAGTGGGTCTAGTCCTTTGTAGTCGGCGCAAGACTTTAGTTTCCTCAAGAATCGGATAAACTGCAGAGTTTATGTGCTCTTCTAACCGGCGCTTGTGTTTATAAGCAAAGTTCTTAACTTCATCTTGGAGTGGTAATATTCCAAGATCTCTGTGGATATCAGCGTTTCCGATATACCATGGTGCATTAACGATAGTTCAAAGCACCTTATTTTGAAAAGCCTGTATTATGTTCAAATTACTTGCTTTGGTACAACCCCAAAGTTGTACACCATACGTCCAAGGCGAAGCTTATGCTTACGAGCAAGCATCGTTGTTTCGTATATACCAGGGTGCGTTGACGATTGCCCTTAGCACTTTATTTTGAAAAGTTTGTAGTATGTTTCTATTGCTTTCTTTGGTACAACTCCATAGTTGTATACCATACGTCCAGACGGGTTTTAGCACTTGCTTTCATATAAGCGATTTTTTGTCAGTACTTTGCTTGGAATATTTTCCAATAAGCCAGTACATGTCTTTGTATCTAAATTCCTCGTTTCGGTGTCGCGTGTCTCATCACCACTCGCTCGTGCATCCAGATGATAATCATAAATAATCAGAAATGAAGTATCACAGAGATAGCCGACTTCACAGCTGATTGCCCCCTAGTCCATCAACGATTTTGAGTGCCTTTTTGACGGATATTCATGAATTTTTGACGGTTATTCACGAAATAACGTAAATGCCGTCTGATCTGATTGGTCAATTTGGTTTATGAACACGTTATAAAAAACTGTTGCCAAAAATCTTAAGGTGAAAGAGAGGTAGAAGTCGGGCATCTTGGTAATAATTCATTTCTGGTCATAATCGTCCGTCGACTTCCTCGCAAGTACCCAGAAATTCGCTGCTGCAGTCCAGTGCGCATCAATGTGACTCCTCCATGACACCTTCCTTCTTCGTTGAGTCTATCCCTGTGGTTAATAATCATTCGATAGCATTCAAAAGCAAACTGTGTTACCTACCGTTCTTGCTCAAATTCAAGACTATCAAGGCTGAGCCCTTAATTATCGTGTTTTGTTGGACACCGGGTCCCAATAGTCATTCATTTCTGACAAAGACTTCTTTCGCACAAAGACTAGGACTTCCGCGTCTATTCTGGGATTATCATCCAAAGGTGCCGGATATACAAAGGGTTCGTGTCTATTGAACTCGTATCACGACTTCCTCATGTTTCTATTTGACGTGCTCCTTCCATTTAAGCTTTACATCGAGAGTCACTCCGAAGTATTTCGCCTCATTGCCGAAGGGTATTTGAACATTGTTTATAAAAACGGGCAAGTTATTCACGTTCTTATGCGTAAAATGTATATGAACGGACTTAGCTTCGATAAAGACGACTGGATGGCGCAGTTGGTTAAGTGCCTAACTCTGGTTAGCGGGGTTTTCTGTTCGAATCCCAGTGAAAGCAAAGTTTAAGTTAAATCTGGTCCAGTCACCATTTGCCGTTGGGATCAAATTAACGACACTATCACTGGAGTGGGCAATCAGTGGTAGTAGTCTCGGCTAGGGGTATCACAATGGACCAGTATGGTCTAAGTGTGCTGGTGCATGCACTAGCAGCCCCCTTACCTAACCTAACCTCGCTTCGTTAAGCTCAATTCGCTGAGTGTTCGTCCATGTGTATCCGGTCTAAAGCACATTGCAATTTTCTAATTGATTCTTCGACCGTTTTGACAGTTACCAAAATGGCGGTGTCGTCGGCAAATGTGCCCAGCACTGTGCCTACGTCCTACGGTATATCGCTGCTATGCAATAAGTAAAGGAGGGGACCAAGAACCCTTCCTTGTGGTACTCCAGCTTGTATAGATTTTAATAGGGGGTATCCTTTCCCATATTTCGCACGGGAGATTCTATCCGATAGACAGTTCGATCAAATTGTGCAAAGTTTTCTCGGGAGGAATTGTTGAAGCTTGTGCTTCAAGCCTTCGTGCCAGACCTTGTCAAAGGCTTGAGAAACATCGAGAAATACAGCTGAGCAGACTTGCGTTTGTTCAAACGATTTTTCTATAACATTAGTTATGCGATGTACTCGGTCAAAGACAAATTCTGCACACTCTCTTTTATTGTATTATTGCACATACGTAAATTTTTACATTGTTACATAAATTATATTGATGCTGCTGATTACTACTCTCACTTACCATTTCCTCTTGACGTTGGATGAAGCTCTGACTCTGTTATCAACGCCTTTGTTGCGAGCCGAGTGACTTTAAGCTGCTATCAAGTCACATCATCGTTAACAATTAGATAACTATGTGTCTTTACTCACTTCTCTCTTAAACTCATCTCGTAGACATGTTAAATCACAAAATTTTGCATTCACTTCCAAGTTGTCCGACATACTAAGACGTATTTTCGTAGGCAAAAATTATATGATTGGCTAGATACGTCCCGAATCAGCACTGGTGCACGAAAAAGAGGTTATCTTCCAAAAATCTTGAAATGAGGGGTTGGCTGGCGTACATGTGCATGTAACATCAGGCAGTCTAGGGTTCTTTACGAATCTTGATCGCCAAATGCCCCTGGCAAGGTGGTAGAGAACTGAGCTAGGTAAGCTTATGGTAGTTTAGGCTTGGCTAAGGTGTAGACATAGGTTAGGTAGTTTTGCTTAGACTTAACTTGGGATAGTCAACTTGAGATAGTCAACTTGGGATAGTCAACAACTTGCTGGCTCCGCGAGCCCTCGGTCGGACTTTTTGGTGGTAAAGGTGCAGGTATTGAACACCTTTCTTTTTCATCTTTTCTGTCTCTTCTGGACTCCATGGTCTGCATTAGGACAATAGGCCATCTTTCTATTTCTGTCTTTTCCACTGGTCCTTCTATCTTTGGCTAGCTAGAGGCATCGGATTTTATTTTGCTTGGAAATGGTGCAATGCAAAATGGTGGTGTATGAGAGAATGGGGACAAGAACAACGCCGTCGTCTCCCTTCGCGACACTGAAGCTACCCGTTTAACCAGCTGCAACAACGACTGTTTGGCGCAGTGGGTTAAGTGCCTGTCCTTGGTTAGTGAGGTCGCGGTTCGAATCCCAGTGAGAGCAAAGTTAATACGCTTTTATCTGGTTTTCAAATCTGCTGCAGTAACCATTTGTCGTTGGGATCAAATTACCGGCACTGTCACTGGAGTGGGCAATCAGTGGTAGTAGTCTGACTGAGGGTATCCTCATGGATCAACATGGTCTAAGTGTGGTGGTGAATTCACTAGCAGACCATATACTAGCAGCCCTTGCTTCAACAAAATGGCAAGTGAAGGAGACGGATGAACTCACGGACGGACGGTTGAACGAGACTTATGGCTGCAAAATGGGAAACTAGGCGACCGTCCATGAATGCGGCGTCATGCGCGCCGAACGTGTACTGTTCTGTTTCTCAGCCAGCGTCAGGAAACACCTTGGACTCCAAGTAACACATGAGTTCCTGCATTAATGCCCAATCCCTCTCTTTCCCCCTCTCACGCGGTTGCAACCACACCGAGTTCAATCGTCATAACTCCCCGTACATCTCAGAGACACACACCAGCCGACCATGTTATAGACTCTGCGATGTCCCTGCGATGGCCATTTAAACCACAGCCACCACGACGCTACCACAAGAAGGCCAAGCTCTTGACCCCATTAACGGCACAAGATTCGCAACGGAACGGTTACTCCCAGAACTGATTGCCTTTGAATTTAATTTCCATTCAATGGGAACATTGGGACATGTCAATGGAAATATCAAGTCTAGGAGCCTTTGGGGTAAGCAAACATTGCGAGAGGGTCGTCTCCTAATTCAATAGATCGTCATAACTCTACACAAACTGAAGACAAACATCCACCACGTAAATTGCAATAGATACTTGGTCTAATCGACGAAAAGCGAAAAAAAAGTGCTGGCGAATTGGACCATCAGAGTGGGCGTTGACTGCACATGACAGGCATCACATTCCACCCGTAATCGTTTAAAATTATCTTTCAAATGCAGTCAATAGTCATCAAGTTTAAATTTGTGAAAACCCCTCAATCAAAAAAAAATTCATCCTGTCTTACGCAGTAAGACTCCAATATTTTCTCAAAACCATTTAACGGTATTCAATAAACAGAAAAACAAATAAAATCATAATAAGTGATGACATCCAGTTGGTGATACGTTAAAATAAGCAAAATAATTAAATCATCGGCTTCACATGCATGTGCATGTTTTGGAATTGACATCATGTCCATCCAGCTGCGTTGCCAGGAGGTATTATTGACTTTAATTTATTTTAAAATATAACCATTGATTTCCTATTTGGTGATTTTTATCACCTCTTGTGTAAACCATGACGCCCGCCGCACCGTGGCAAACGACACCGCAACCTGAAGAGATATATTGTATCAAAGGGTATCCCTTACGAAAGATTTTATTTCTTCTGTAGTGGAACTCTTTAGATCTACTGGAGTAAGTATGCCCCCTTCCTTAACCAGAGTAGTGCCGGACATTCATCTGTATCATGGTGGACCGGGACCTCAACCAACAACCCTCTCCAGCTGGCACGACCTTTAGCCAGCTGCCTCTAATTTCGCCCGCCAAGTTGAAGGGGCCTTTAATGCCAGTTATTGTCGGCTATTGTCGAATTAAAAAATATGGTAAATGTTTGCGGTCTAAGTGTTAACCGAAAAGCAGATCTGGGCCCCTTTACTTGGAAATACAAAATTCCTGCCATCGATCTCCCTAATATCGGGAGAGTCCCCCTTAAATTAAGTAACAGTGTCAAATTTCTGGGCCTTATTCTGGACGCGAATCTGGAAGCTCAACATCCTTTTTCTTCTTCTGGTGGCGCTACATCCCGGGGTGGACCTGGGCCTCAACCAGTCTCTCCAGCCTCTCCAGCTAGCACGATCTTTAGCCAGTTGTCTCCAGCTGCGCACACCAAGTCGATTGAGGTCTCTCTCCACCTGCGTGCGCCATCGTTTCCGTAGGGGTTCTCTACTGCGTTGTCCCACTGGTTCGGAGTCGACAACTCTTCGAGCTGGAGCAGTGTTGACCATGAGCTCTAGATGGCCCAGCCATCTTAAGCGTTGAGTCCGTAGACGCCTGACTATGCTCATCTCGCTGTGCAGCCCGTATAGTTCATGGTGGACTCTTCTTGCCCAAGAACCATCAAACACGACCAAAGATTGAAACGACCAAATATTGAAAGCAGAACTTATCTCTTGAAAAGACCAAGGGCTTCTTCATCTGCTTTTGAGATTTGCCAGGCTTCCGCGCCATAGACCAGAAACCTGAAGGGGTCGCAGCAGCTCCCCTTCCACTACTCACAACTTTTGATTTTGGAATGCTTATCTCCAACCCATCGCTGAGAGCATGTGTCTTCAGACAACATAACTTAAGATGGGAGACCACCTATTCTGCTGCTTAAGAGGTAAACCTCGTCGGCGTATTCCAAGTTTTTCTGCTCTGCTTTTAACGAGCAAGGGGGGAAGAATAAACCCTTGACGCACGCCAGTCTTAACTTCAAAAAACATCTACAGCCAACCTTTGTGCAGCACACTGAAGTTGGTAGGTTAGGTTAGGTTAGAGTGACTGACTACCAATAGCCACTCTAAAATAGGCCCGTTGCCTTACGCGCGAACCATCCGGAGCTTTTAATAAAGCGATGAAGCTAACTGGTGCTAATCTTGCTTAGTTCTGTCAAGCCCTAGAAATATGGGGCGTCCAAGTGACAAGACTGCGAGTTGAGAGGATACTGCAATTACAAAGAACGTGTGAAATGGTGTCTTCTTCCACAAATCATTATAGGGGATACCTAATCTTGAGGCGTGAATTCCACTGAGACAGACGCAAATGTGAGTTCTGAGATGTGGCCTACTCATTTTGATTAGGTCGCGTGAGCGTTTTGAATCGATTTTAGGCTATAATTACTTTTTGATGAGGCACCCTTTGCCAGGAGACCATCTACGTTTGGTGTGGGTAAGCGTTTCAGGCTTTTGTAGATGTTTTGTAGTAGCGATAGGCATGGACGGCAGTTGAGGTGGTGTCCTTTCTAGCGTGTTCGTCCGCTTCGCAATTCTCTGGAATGTCACTGTGTCCTGGCACCCACATAAGTTGGACGATGAAATACTTAAGACGTAAGCGGCAATTGAGGGACGTCTTGGAATAAAATGTTACTGAACTCGCTGCCAGTGGGTCGCCGTGGCGTAGTGGGTTACTGCGTCGACTCTTGGTGCCAGGTTCGATACCCGAATTTACCACCTTTCATATTTCACGGCTCCACTTCTGTCGAGTCACTGACAATGCTCAAAGAGTATTTCCTGTCTAGAAAAAGCTTCTTTAACGCCGGAGTCGGCATTAAACTGTAGGTCCCTTCCACGCGTGAGAGAACAATAGCACGCGCAACACGAGTGGTGGCTGAGAAGCTAGGCCCTGGCCCTCTACGGACTGTAACGCCACGCCTGGCTGTCGGAACAAATTGTCCAGGATCTGTACAGGATCTGTATTTAATATAACTTTGTTTTTTTAGCCAGGACTCTGCCGGAAAGACACTACAGTGAGAAGGTAGTCGGAATGACGGTTGAAAATTCAGATCCTCGGAGTAGAACCCCACACCTTCTCCTTCGCCTATCTTCGATCCATTCGCAGAGGACCGTCCAGCGTCTGGTGTTCAGACGTCCGGGCTATGCGAGAGAGAGAGATATTGTTCTCCAAGAAGAGCTTAGGTATGAGGTGAGGTGATGTTTCCTGGTGGAAAAAGCTTCTTAAACGCCGGAGTCGGCGTTAAACTGTAGGTCCCTTCCACGCGTGAGAGAACAATAGCACGCGCAAGACGAGTGGTTGCTGAGAAGCTAGGCCCTGGCCCTCTACGGACTGCAACGCCACGCCTGGCTGTCGGAACAAATTGTCATCTGTACAGGATCTGTACTTAATATTACTTTGATCGAGGATGGTGCTAACCTCCTTCCACATACACAGCGATTTAAATCCAATTGCTGTGCTAGCAGCGACCTGCCTGCCCGAGAGTTGTATCGGCGGAAGTTTGAGCAGTGTGTTCAAAGCTAGGGAAGGGGTAGTTCGCATTGCTCCGCTGATACAAATGCATGCCATCCGCTGCTCCCATTCGAGCGGTTTGCAGTTGGTGACTTTGTCTAATGCAGTTCAATAATTCGCGACGCCGCCCGTATAGTAGTCCATATTTGACTGAACCACTCGCCACTGTAGAGTATGTGGATTATAGAGCCGTGAAGGCGTTTTTGGCGCGTTCGTGAATGTTGGGCTTCCAGCTTAGTTTCGCGTCCAGAATGAGGCGTAGGAATTTGGAACTGTTGCGCAGTTTTAAAGCCACTCACTCACTCAAGTATTGTATTTCTTAGTAAAGAGGACTAAATCTGTTTTTGGATTAACACTTAGGACGCCCACAATAACCCTATTTTTTAATTCGACAACAACCGACTGCTTGATATCCCTAATCTAGCACACTGCACTTCCCAATGTTCGTAGAAGTTTATTTACTACGTTCCATAGGAGAGGAGAGAGCAGTCCATCTTGACGAGTCTTTAGACCGCTCTGCAGAACGTGGTATCACCATGTTTGGAGGGTATTGCCCTAATATTTAGAAGATGGGGAATAAAAGTCGCTATGGACTTTTCGAACCCGACCCGGTTGAGTGCTGAGTTAATTGGATGGGGCTCGACGTTGTTGAAAGCTCCCTCAATGTCGGTACTATACTCGAGGGACTTACCTATAAAGCTAACACGCGAGTGAAAGGCTGTTTTTACAGATTTGGCCTTGTTGTAGGCATGCTGATACATCGACAGCCTTATGTGTAAATCGATCGATTTCTCTAGAGTTTTGAGCAGAAAGGATGATAGACTGATCGGTCTTAGATCCTTTGTATTAATGTGAGGGGTTTTCCCTGCTTTCATTATAAAGACAACAGTTGGTATCCATCGCTTTAATAGGGTTGACGATCTTTCCTGGAGCGCCTCTGCGCAACAGAACATTCCACGGAAAAAGTCCTGTTGAGACCAACAAAGGCATTCTTAAAGTGAATGAGAGCCGCATAAACAGACGATCTGAACTCACTACACAGCTCGAATATGCTATTGGACCATATATATCTGTTGGTCTAGGTTAGGTTTAAGAAGGGGAGTCTTAGGACCCATTGTGAATCCCTTCATATGTGGAGAACACATTCTGACAACCTATCCTGTGTCACGTGATGGCTTAAACCAACCCGTGCTCTTTACGACCCTTAGAAGATCCGATGTACAGAGGAAACCATAATTTGTTCGAGTTAGAGGGAGTTTGACTTAGGCAGAGTCCACTGTATCTGCATTCGCTGAGTCAGCAGTCTCTGTGAAGAGTCCTTGACTCAGCGATTCTAGGCGCCGATTCTGGAGAGCTGGGCAGTGGCAAAGCAGATGTTGGATCGTCTCGGTTTCTTCCTCGTCGCCGCAACTCCGGCAGAGATCAGAGATCACTGGATTCCCCATTCCATTTTCGCAGCATTGCTTCGATTGGGCAGTGGCCTGTGATCACTCCGACGAGCACACGCGTGGAATTACCATCGGACGGCAGAAGGTTCTTAATTTTGCCGTTGTTAAGCCTTGGCCACTTTGTCGTGTGCCATGACGAGTTGGCTTCTCTTAATACACTTATCGGTGGTCGCAATGATGTGCCCGTTCCGCTGATGTCCATTTCAGACCCTTGTCTGCTCTAGTCGTTCGCTCTCTCGTTCCCGTCTATTGATCTGTGGCCCCGGACCCATCAGAGTTTAACCTTGTGGTGGCTGATGGTCTTTAGCGAGTCGCGGCAGTTCATAACAGGCCTTGATCCCATCGTACAGAATCCTATTGACTTTTATTTGTTGGTCTAGCAATAGCTACTGTGAACTCCTTCTTAATGGACACCCTCTTAAGCGGACAAGATGTACTACAATGGTTGGTTGATAGATACGATTTTGTTTGCGTGTTTTTCCTCTTAACAGCGGACGCTCTCTTATCTGGACACAAAACTCTGGTCCCTTGGCTGTCCACTTAAGAGAGAGTTCACTCCATCTTAGGATACATGGACTGCATCTCCGGGCTTTGGATCATACCCTGCGATTTCATCACAAAATCGTGACCAGTCACAGTAAATCGGTATGTATATTCATTTGGGTCACTGTACACTCATTGTAACTCAATAAGAATTACGATTTCACATAATTTGCATAAATTCTTAAACACCCAAAAAGTTCCCTTAAGCTAAACAATTTCTTCGTGATGACCTCGACGAGGGTGGTGGGTGGCGGGGAAGCACAGGGGAAGATTACAAAATATTTAGCAAGCGGTGCCATAAATCACCACTATCCAACACAACAAGCAGCACTTCACATCCGGAGTTAGCCACGCATTGGCCATATGTGCTAATGTGTCGGCATGGTTACAACTTCCACATAACTTCGTATCTGTCACCGTTGTCTGAATGAAAGATTTGTTCGAAATTAAAAGAGCCGTGAATGTATGTGAATTCCTTTGTGAATGGCCTCTTTGCTGTTGGTGACAAAATTAACAACTATTTGTTAAAGTATCCATGCATGTCATGTTCTCTGTTTATTTCACTGCTCTGTGTCACGCCATGAATGTTCCTTTTAATTGTGGTTGGTATTTGCTTATTTTTTTTTTGTGTGTCAGTCTAACTCATTTCGTAAATGGTTTACTGAAGAGGACATGACTTAGACGAGCAAAAAACGCAGTACGACAATAAAATTCATTTTCTTAAAGGTAAACTCTTATTGCGCATGTAATCCGAGTGTTCGGTGATACGTTTGAGCTGAGAATGGAGTTACTTGTTTTTTGTTGACGCAACGAGAGGCATTCACCTTTGATGCGTGCTTGTAAGGAGGACAGGTGTGGGGCTTATCGTGACACCACCGTTCCGGGGACACAGGTATGATTTTGCGTCTCAGGCTCCAATTGAATACATACTAGGCCTCCTCTTTGGTTTCGGGCGAGGCTTATCTGACAACACTGTTGCTCTTTGAGACACAGGCTTTGGTTGAGTTACAATTCACAGACAAATTGGATCAGACAACTATGGACTTCTTAAGGCCATACGCGAAGACCGTGGCAAGGGGAACCTTCATGCCGCGGTGGCATTCATCTTCAACTGTGACCGCAGCCACCACTAGACTTCCACAAAGGGGCCAACCGCTCGGTCAGCCTGAAACCATGTAACAAGGTCAATTGTCTGCTGCGAAATAAAAAATAAACAGGAGGCAAATGAATTTATTGTAAATTATAACATGGCGGCATTTATTGTAAATTATTTTAGGCCTTAACAGAACAATAATGAATATGGCGCGACATTCCGAGGTGGACCAGGACCAAACTTCTAGACCAGGGGTGTCAAACTTAAACTCATTAAGTTTTCTTGTCTCAAGTATGACAGCGTGCCACACGGCCAAATGTAATATTAACCCTTAAAAGCCCACGAGTCCATTTTGGCCACGCACTCTTTGAACAAAAGGTTTGTTCAACAAAAATATTCCAAACTGCCTCCGAATAGTTTTATTACGTTCTGCTATTCAAGCTAAAGAGTATGCACCAGTTGCCGCTCGTAATGCAGTAAAGTCTGCGCCGGATGACGGTACGAATTTTTTGTAAATTTAGGATTTTCACACATCCGACTCCGAAAAAATTATCTCCGTAAGAATTATCAAAAAATGTGAAAATAATGGGTAATCGAAAAAGTCTTTTCGTATTTTGTGAATAGATGTCGTTGGAGTCGTCTATCTACAGTGCTGCCAATCGCATTAAATTCGGAGAAGTTGAAAAAAATTTACAGCTGTTCAAAAATGAGTGAAAATAATGAAGATAGTCGCTATATTTTGAAATTTTTGTTAAAAAAAGGGAAGAATGCCAAGCAAGCCACCAATAAAATTTGTGAACTTTACGGAGACGATGCTGTATCAGTTCGTGTAGCACAACGATGGTTCACTCGCTTCCGTTCTGGAAATTTCGACGTGAAAGATGCACAGATCGCTCTGGTCGATGAAATAATGAAAAAGATTGACCAGGACCATCACATAAGCAGTCATGACATCGCCAAGGAATTAAACAAACGGTTTTGAACCTTTAAAAAAAAGGCTGGCTCCAAAAAGAAGCTCGATGTTTGGGTACCACATGAATTGTCTGTGAAAAATTTAATGGACCGAATTCACATCTGCGATTCTTTGCTGAAACGAAATCAAATCGAACCATTTCTGAAGCGAATGGTAACAGGCGACGAAAAGTAGATCAAATACAACAAAGATCATGGTGCAAGGGTGGTGAAACTCAACAAATGGTCGCAAAGCCAGGATTGACGCCTCGAAAGGTTATGCTGAATGTTTGGTGGGATTGGAAAGGAATCATCCACTATGAGCTGCTCCAGCCTGGTCGAACGATCGATTCTATACTCTACTGTCAACAACTGATGAGATTGAATCGAAAAAAAAAATCGGCCAGTACTGATCAACAGAAAGGGCATCGTCTTCCATCAGGACAACGCTAGACCACACAAATCTTTGATGACTCGCCAAAATCTGGGAGAGCTGAGCTGGGAAGTTTTGATGCATCCACCATATAGACCCGACCTTGCACCATAGGGCTACCATTTGTTGCAGTCAATGCGGAACTCCCTTAATGGAGTAAAGTTGGAAACCACAAAAGTTTTACACTGATGAAATAATGTCTCTTGCGGCAAAATGGCAAAAGGTGGTTTATTTATCATCATTTTTTCGAGTTTTTTTGTTCGTGCCCAAAACAACACGCTGGGCACTTAAAATATGTTATATGTGAGATAACATAAGGACAGCGTATCTACTGTCAGGTTATCGATGGCCAATAAACCTTCGACGGTCGGAATCGGAACCGGAAGTCATAATCTCCACCACTGCACTGCATTCGCAAAGATTCCATTCCGCTATTTACTTACCTTCACACTCAAGGCATATACTCGCTTGGAAGGACTCGCCGCCAGCGCATTCCAAAGTGCAAGCTTTCTCAAAAGTTCGACAATCGTACTGACAGTATTGAATATGTGGCTTCGTACTACGGCATCGATGTGTCCACAGTCGCATAGAACGACAACGAAATTGTGAATATGGCTTCCACGATGGTTGGAATCGCACCATATTTAACGTCCGATGAAACGCCAGCGACATCAGCTGTTCAGCAAAATCTAAATCGATGGAATCAGTTGAGTGCCCTAACGTCATACACGAATTCAAGAAATACATGGGCCTCGTCGATCTAATGTACGCGTCTTTGGATCGATGTAGCATCCGCAACAAATCACGCAAATGGACAAAACGCCTTTTCTATCACATGTCACAAAACACTAAAATTGTACGAATTTATCACGGAATTGGCCACTTGTCCAACAAAATCCGGCATACTGTTGGCACGAAAATCTGGTCGCCCATCGAATTTGAAATCGGAAATCGCAGCGGTGTCGAGTGAATGTTGCTCCACCGCCCTCGAAGGATGTACGGCTAGACACAATCGACCACTTAGCGGAGCACGATACAACTCCACATCGATGAAAAAAAAAAAACCTGGATGCAACTCACGAACTCGATTTGTTTGCCGGAAATGTCAAGTTCATCTATGCCTTAGCAGTGACAAGAACTGTTTCATGGAATTTCACACAACCTGCGATGCGGCGCCGATGCTTTATACACGCACTATCTAAAGTCACCTGTCACATACTCAGATGAGTTATACGAAAAGTCATTGAACAAAATTTGTTCAGAATTGTCTCCTCTGCAACGTAAGCATAATCAATCATTTTTTCCAAAAATTAAAAACAAAAACCTTGACCTTTGAAGGGTTAAGTATAATTGAGAAGTATAAAGAAATGTTTTAAGCGGAAGAGTATTCTGAGGATCCAAAAACTTAACTTCTTTAAGCTTCATTATCTTCTCCTGGAAATGAGATCGCCGTTGAACTTGCTAAACAAGAATCAACGGAGACATTTTCAGGACCTAAACCTTCGCTGGGTAGTCCCTTGATCTGCGTCTTTAGTTAGAGCTTCCATCGACGGTTGGGCCTCTCGAGAACACAAGCGGAAAGTGGCATCACTCTCCAGGATACAGACAGACCAAAATCCACTACACTCTTGGCAATTTCCCTTGACAGAAAAGACTGCAAACGACTTATAGGCAGAACAACTTCGCCAAATATCTAAGTGTGCTTGGCATAAGCGACGACATTTCAAAGCACTTCCTCTGTCACTGTCCCGCCTCTGCTCAAACCAGGTGACAGGTTTTCGGTGCTGATGTGATTATGTAGGCTCCCCATCACAGAGGCGCCTGCTGGTCTACCTTCGGAAGGCCAATAGGCTTCCCAACACGGAGGCGCCTGCTGGTCTACTTTCGGAAGGCCAATAGGCTCTCCATCACAGAGACGCCTGCTGGTCTACCTTCGGAAGGCCAATAGGCTCTCCATCCCAGAGACGCCTGCTGGTCTACCTTCGGAAGGCCAATAGGCTCCCCATCGCAGAGGCGCCTGCTGGTCTACTTTCGGAAGGCCAATAGGCTCTCCATCACACAGGCGCCGGCTGGTCTACCTTCGGAAGGCCAATAGGCTCTCCATCCCAGAGGCATCTGCTGGTCTATCTTCGGAAGCCCAATAGGCTCCCCATCACGGAGGCGCCTGCTGGTGTACCTTCGGAAGGCCAATAGGCTCTCCATTGCAGAGGCGCCTGCTGGTCTACCTTCGGAAGGCCAATAGGCTCTCCATCCCAGAGGCATCTGCTGGTCTATCTTCGGAAGCCCAATAGGCTCCCCATCACGGAGGCGCCTGCTGGTCTACCTTCGGAAGGCCAATAGGCTCTCCATTACAGAGGCGCCTGCTGGTCTACCTTCGGAAGGCCAATAGGCTCCCCATCACGGAGGCGCCTGCTGGTCTACCTTCGGAAGGCCAATAGGACGAATACAAGCTGCTGAGATGAGATTTCTTCGTTTCTTCGGATAGGGTGAGAAACACGATAGTGCGCGAGGAACTCAACGTTGAGCAGCTGCTTCTCCGAACGGAAAGAGCGATGCTTCGTTGATTTGGTCACGTAGCACGAATGTCCCCACCATCACGACTTCCGAGGCGGGCCTTGAATGCGATTCCATCATGTAGGCTACTACTTGGCAGACCCAGGATAAGATGGTTGGACCAAGTCCATAAGCTCGCCTGGTTACGCTCTAAACCCCTTATGAGTTAGAGTCGATGGCGGAGGATCGAGTTGCCTGGAGATGTTTCGTGCGTGGTTTACCCCCGCGACCCCTTTAGTGGATCATGCAGGTTAGAAGATGATGATGGTCTTAGTACAGATCAGTTCTTTTATTTTCCGTTTTTGCACATTGGGTGTACATTCGTTAGATGCATTCGAAGGTTGTCCACAATTCGATGTCATGCTTGATGTTGGAACTAGATTCAACCATTCACATTATCGTTCCGAATCGCTAGCATTTCTCGCTTACTTAGGTCCCACCTTGCACTTTGGTTTTGACATATTTTGGTGACAATGTTGAATAAGTCCCTAAATGTGAGATCTGTTCTCAAACAAACATAATTGCATCCGCCCAATCCGAATACAGAGGCTACTTTCCTTTGCAGTGATGGTAGATATGCCAAGGGCAACTAAGGCTGTCCATGTTTGCGTCAAGGCACTAACTTCCGTAAAGTGACGTCGGCTGTAACAATGCACTGTTTGTTTTCAGAAATAAATGGGAGAGGAGAGGCTATTGCATACGTTTTCCGTCCCATGTGCTGTTATGAACACCTGCTTTCATTCTCCAACCGGGGAAGATTAAATAATTCTCCACTGTATTTTAAATACAAGGGAATTTTCGAATTGCACTACTCTCTCATTTGTCGTGGCCGTGGACAGGGAGGTGATTCTGGCCGAAGTTGGATATCCTCTTGCTCATTTATTTCTGATTGTGTTATGGGCATAAAGTGACGTAGGTAGTGAGATTATTTTACGGGCTCCTCTACGTGACAGGATATGTATTTTGCACATTTCAACGCGCTTTGTCTGAGCATGTTATTAGACGGGAGCCCGCTGACTTGTTAAGCAGCTTTCCCCAACCAAACTCTTAAGGGGAATTCCCAGCCACCCGTGGAGATGGAAACTAAAGTTTCAAGTGTACTGCCTTGCTGGCTGAGAATATCGCAATCTTTACGCTGTTCAAATTTTTGCTGCACACAATTCTGCTGCAGAAATTGTTGATTCCTTGCTGATGGGGCTGCGCCTGTCTTCCAAGTTCACCCACAATGCTATTCCACCCATCGTCGCACCAACCCGGGGCATTCCTCATTCATCCCAGGTGGGGTTTTGAACCCAACATCTCTGCGGGGTATTCAAATCTCCGAGTCATATTCATGCTTAAAGTTAAACAGTGAGCCCATGGGATCATTGATGCAGGACAATTCGCTTATGTATGTGGCTTGACCTTTTTCATTGTCTGTCGGCGGGAGGGCTACCTCGCTTTATGAAATCGCCTTATGTGCACTGCAGGAGATTTGCTGGCCAGCCATTTGACCCAAGATTCTTGACCTCCTCCTTAAGTTCACGCTGTGTCCTTGAAACTTGGAGTCATGAGTCAAATAATGCTCGTCTTGTTGCGAGTTGTAGACGTTCTCCCAACATCACAACTGATGAGCATTCCTATCAAGTCGTGCCTCGAGCATACCAATGGAGTCAAACAAAAAGGAATTTTCTGCTGTTTTCTTTTCATCTGTCAGTCTGGCTTGCGCTATCCATTTGCCTTTAAACTTTTTACTTTTTAATCTCTTGCAAAAGAAGACTTTTAAAAGTAAAGTCATGTTTTAGCATAAACGCTTTTATGGTCTTTTTGAAGTTGTTTCAAAGTCGTTTCATCAATTGCAGCTCATTTGTCGGGTCCTTTGCATGGCGTTGTCTATTCGCCTTTCAGGCGTATATGCAGTCACTGCCACTGACCATTGTTATGAAGAACTCAAATTTTTTGTCGGAGGTTTTATCACTACTCTGCAGTACTCAGACTCAAAAGCTGGAATATTGTACTGCCAGCAGGCGCCTCTGCGATGGGGAGCCTATTGACCTTCCGAAGGTAGACCAGCAGGCACCTCTGTAATGGAGAGCCTATTGGCCTTCCGAAGGTAGACCAGCAGGCGCCTCCGTGATGGGGAGCCTATTGGCCTTCCGAAGGTAGACCAGCAGGCGCCTCTGTAATGGAGAGCCTATTGGCCTTCCGAAGGTAGACCAGCAGGCGTCTCTGGGATGGAGAGCCTATTGGGCTTCCGAAGATAGACCAGCAGATGCCTCTGGGATGGAGAGCCTATTGGCCTTCCGAAGGTAGACCAGCAGGCGCCTCTGTAATGGAGAGCCTATTGGCCTTCCGAAGGTAGACCAGCAGGCGCCTCCGTGATGGGGAGCCTATTGGGCTTCCGAAGATAGACCCGCAGGCGCCTCCGTGATGGGGAGGAGAAACGAAGAAATCTCATCTCAGCAGCTTGTATTCGCGATCTTATTCTTTCGGTCATTACCCAAATTTCGTGACCATAGGTGAGAGTTGGAACAAAATACTGAGTTAAAAACTGCTAACTTGGCTTTCACACTAAGCTCGGCCTTCCTGATTACAGATCTCCCAAGCTGTGTCAAAACTGACCCAGCTTGAGCAATCCTACAGGAGTCAGTCCCATCACTCGTGAAGAAGACCACGAGATACGTAAACGTCTCCACATGCTTCAATGGGACTCCACTAACAGGTAGAGTGCATTGAACAGGCCTTCTGGAGATGGCCACAACCTCTGATTCGTCCACGTTAACTTTCATCCCAGAATCTGCACATACGGCCATAAACCTAGTGCGAGTTTATGTGCGCTGGAGTTCCGTCTGGTGCGAGTGCGCGCTGGAGTTCCGTCTGGAAAGATGTGAGGATAACTAAGTCATCCGCAAAAAGATGATGACTTACCTTCAACTCTCCCAATGTGAAACATTCTTCGTCTCGACTGCGCTGCAACATCCAGTCCATATAAACCATGAAAAGAGGATGTGACAAGACGCACCCTTGGCCAAGTCCAACGCCCACGGTGGAACGTGTTGATTTAGCACCGTTCACCCGAACACAGTAGGTAGCCGTGGCATAGTGGGTTGGTGCGTCGACTCCTACGCAGAGGGTGCCAGGTTCGATACCCGAATTTACCACCTTTCATATTTCACGGCTCCACCTCTTTCGAGTCACTGACAATGCTCAAGAGTATTCCCTGTCTAGAAAAAGCTTCTCAAACTTGGCCGTGCGGAGTTGGCATTAAACTGTAGGTCCCTTCCACGCGTGCAAGAATAATAGCACGCACAACACGAGTGGTTACTGAGGAGCTAGGCCCAGGTCCGCCTCGGACTGTAGCGCCACCCATATTATATTATATATTATAACCCGAACACAGCTGCTACAGATTGTGTATTGAGACTGAATGGCCCTCAAACACTCCTGCAGAACACCCCAGAGATTACCTCGAGGAACTCGGTCATAAAACAGCTGGGTTTGGCATACTCCCAAGCCTTCTCAAGTACCATTCGTAGAGTGAAAAGTTGGTCGGTTGTACTTTTTCCGGGACGTAATCCGCACTGTTCATCCCCCATCTTTGACTCGACCATAGGTCTAGAACGCGAAACCTTCTTCTTCTTCTTCATTTGGCGCTACAGTCCGAGGTGGACCTGGGCCTCAACCAACAAGCCTCTCCAGCTAGCACGGGCTCTGGCTAGCTGTCTCCAGTGTCGCACGCCAAGTTGGTTGGGGTCCTTCTCCACCTGGGTGCGCCACCTTAAACGGGGGCTTCCTCTGTTGCGTTGTCCCACGGGTTCGGAGTCGAAGACTCTTCAGGCCGGAGCTGAGTTGTCCAGCTACGCTCTTTTGGGTTGGATCCTAAACGCCTGACTAGACTCAGGTCGCTGTACAGCCCGTACAGTTCGTGGTTGAATCTTCTCCTCCAGAAACTGTCAACGCAAACAGGACCAAAGATAGCAAACAGGACACAGACAGAGGACTTCCTCATCCGCTTTTGAGATTGCCCATGCCTCCGCGCCGTACACCAGGACTGGGATGATCAAGGTCTTGTATAAAGTCAGCTTGGTCCTTCGAGAGATGGCTCTACTACTCAATTGCCTCTTGAGCCCATAGAAACAGCGGTTGGCAAGAGTTACTCTGCGTTTGATCTCGGTACTGATGTTGTTTGTACTGCTTACTGCGGAGCCGAGGTAGACGAAGTCCTTGACTACCTCGAAATTATAGCTGCCCATTGTGACGCTCTGTCCAAGACGTCGATGTTGTGTGTCCTTTCTTGATGACAGCATATACTTCGTTTTGCCCTCATTCACCGCTAGACCCATTTTAGCCGCCTCCGCCTCAATGCCAGCAAACGCCTCATTGACGGCTCACTGTGTTCTGCCATCACTTCAATGTCATACGCGAAAGAACGCGAAACCTTGGCGTAGTCTTTTCCGGGGGGGCTTTATTTCAAATTTCACATGTTCAAAAGTTACATATTTATCTCCACGTCATTCTACCACTTCGTAAACTAAACTCACCACGGGGCTTAATGCCTGAAACCAAAAATGAAGTATTACAGAGACGCCAGCCTTCTTGTCTTCTCTTTCCCCTTAACATGATTGACAACTGTTTTTTATACCGTTTTCTCAAACCAAATTGACAAATCAGAGGACGGCGTTCACGTTTTTCCGTGAATAATCGTCAAAAATGCATGAATATCTGTCAAAAAAGTAATCAAATCAGCTGTGAAGTCGGCTATCTCTGTTATACTTCATTTCTGCCAGAGATAATGGATGATAGAGATATCAAACTTCGGCCATTTTTACCCCATGATGTAGTGGTAATCCCTTGTAGTTCATTTATACTTTTACAACGCTCGTCAATTCACCACAATATGGCGGCCGATTCGTGAATTCTGTGGGAAACAGCGTCCGATTTATGAATTTAGTGGGATAATGGCAGCTGATTCGTGAATTTTGTCCACAATCCATGTAACGTACATGGGTATGTTGTTCGGAGGGTGTTCAAGTGTTAACTCGAATTTTTAAGAAAATTTTCTTACATTGTTATATAGACTTTCGTGAATAAAAATGTATTGCACTTCCCAATTAACTGGAACTATTTGACCTACAATTAATTCTTAAGTGTATATACAGCCTACGCATATACCATCCATGGCAAATTAACTCAAAGAATGAAGTCCGCTTTTTGCGCTTAATTCATGAATTCTGAAAAACTTATGAATTCAATTTAAACAATTTGAGAATGGCAAGATATTGCAACTATTACTAATGCATAAAAGTGGTTGTCAAAACTTCTTATTTGTGAGTCACGCTTTAATAATATTTTTATTATTGGTTAACTGAACGTGTAAATGTATTATTAATTTTTATTTATATGCAAAAATTCACACTATCTCAGATTGTAACTTGCTCAAAGTTTTAATGAATCGACTTCGTGAACATAAGCTTTGTTCGTTCGTTTACCCTCCCTACTGTGTTGAAAATTTAACACCGAAATTTGAAAAAACGTCCAAATAACTACCGAATTTTCAAATAAGAACCCTGATTCATCACCCCATTACTAAGGTGGGGAAGGGTATCAGCTGTTCTCAAGAGCTCACACGTATTCACAGACATGGGGCAAAAAGCGTATAAAAAAAAGCTGTCAGATGAAATCAAGGGGCAAGGGACTAGGTTATCTCTGATTTCTGCCTGAAACACAAAAGCTGTCACATGAAATGAAACATATCCAACACGCGCCATAATGACATTGAAGTGCTTGTGTTGAATGGCCACCGACCGCGACGTCAGCAGCAAGGCGTCATTGTGTTTCACGCGTAAAAGTCTCTCCGTTTGGACTGTGGGCCTGTCACTTCGCCACTTATTGCTGAACCAAAGCACCTTTCCATTTCCGGTCATATTCCTAAGAATTATCTTGAAAAATCACTCGCCTGTAACCAGTTTCGTGTGAAGCGTCATTGTGGAAGCTTCACCTTTAATCACCTCGGGCGTTAACTGCTGCTTTCACGTTCGATAATCGTTGATGATGTGAAAAATAATTCGACGAATTATCACTCGCGAGTCACAGAAAATGCTTCATGAGTAGAATTTATTTATTAAAGCCCAAAACAAGTTAATTCCCAGCCATGATCAAGGGGGAGACAAATGAACACGGGCGACTAGTTCTAAGTGCGGACTTAAAATAATTAAAACAGAAAGAGATTATGTATGTAAATCGATACCTGATGGGACGTGGAAGCATCAGCTTTGTAATTTGATGCAGCGAGTGGTGGCAAAGAGGGGGGAATGTGAAAGCATTTCAATTCAATCTGATTTAACTGATGGAGAGTTGTTACTGAACAGAACATTAGCTATGAAGCGGTGTTTAATTAACAGATGAAGCTCAGTTTGACTGGCAGTCTGAGTGCAGGGTGGAGTGGAGGATGACGAGTTTTATGTGTGCGATACCTTTTTTGAGACCGGATAGCATCAATTCTGTTTGAGTTTTGTGTCTGCTTTGAGATAATGGAAACCAGAATGAGGTATCTCGTTGATATCCATGAGCATCTTTGCTTCTTTTTGCTCATGCCTATCATAGGCCGTTTTGTATTATGCATTCAGCATGTTATGTATTCCGGTCCTATATTGCCGACGACAAGTCAATTTTCTCTTTACTGATCTAAATCCCCTTCAGCTAGGCGCAGGAACCATAAGATGAACATTTACTAACGACACGGTCGTTTGGTTAACAGTCAAATGGTCGAAGGATCATCATTAGAAATACGACAAGCTTTAGATTGGGCACAAGGAAGTGCACGAGTTCATCAATTTGCCATATTCCACAGATGGTGGTTGTCTTATTCATCGCAGTTTGGGGTGGACCTGGGCATCAACAAAGTTGGAGAGGCTTCAACTAGCGCGATCTCTGGCTAGCTGCCTCCAATGTCGCACGCCAAGTTAGTTGAGGTCGTTCTTCACCCGCGCCACCTTAAAAGCGGGCGTCCTCTGTTGCGTTGTCCCACGAGTTCGGAGTCGAAGACTCTTCGGGCTGGAGCTGAGTTGTCAATCCGCTCTACATGGCCTAGCCATCTTAGGCGTTGGATCCGTAGACGCCTGACAAGGCTCATGTCGCTGTACAGTTCGCGGCTGAATGTTCTCCTCCAAAAACCGCCAACGCAAAGAGGAGCAGATATCGCACGCAGAGCTTTTCTCTCGAAGTGACCATGGACTTCCTCATCCGCTTCTGAGATTGTCCATGCCTCCGCGCCGTGGAGCATGACGGGGATAGGTAGGTAGGTAGGGGGACTGCTAGTGCATTCACCAGCACACTTAGACCATGTTGGTCCACTGTGATAGCCGCAGTCAGACTACTAACAGTGATTGACCACTCCTGTGATAGTGCCATTAATTTGATTCCAACGGCAAACGGTGACTAGAGCAGATTAGAAAACCAGATACAAGCGTATTAACTTTGCTTTCATTGGGATCCGAACCGGGGACCCCTCTAACCAGGGACAGCCAGTCAACCAACTGTGCTATCCAGTCTCGTTTACCGTGGATAATCAGTGTCTTGTATAAAGTCAGCTTGGTCCTTCGAGAGACGCCTCTATAGCTCCATTGCCTCTTGAGCCCGTGGAAACAACGGTTGGCAAGAGTTACATTGCGTATGATCTCGGTACTGACGTTGTCTTTAACTTCCTCCGAAGATATACCTGTCCATTGTCATGGTCTGTCCAAGACGTCGATGTTGTATTTCCCTTCTTGAGGATACACTCATTTTAGCAGCTTCCGTACCAATGCCAGCAAACGCCTCATAGACGGCTCGTTGTGTTCTGTCAATCACATCGATGTCATCGGGATATGCTAACAGTACAACAGTACGGACTTCTGGAAGATCGTGCCTCTAGTGTTCTTCTCCAGAGATTGATGTTAGAGAAGTCACATGAGAGCGCATTGCCTTTTTTGGCATTGAAAAAGGTGTGGTGAGTTCGTTACCACCCTTGTTGGAGCAGCGAGAGTTCTTCAACGTCATCATGCACAACCTGACGAGTTTGGCAGGAATAGCAAAACTAGACATTGTGGCCTGGGTGGTAGTTGTAATCCCATTTTATTATCTTCCGACTTTTTCGAAAAAATATGGTGTAACCAGATCAGAGAATTTCAATAATAAAACCATAAAGTCGATATAAAAAATGATGGCTTTATTTTGAACCTACATTCCGTTACATGTCATTACGTATAAATGACAGGCAGCGTCTACATTGGCAGTGATTAAAGCTGTCGGTGCTACTATGTGCAGCGTCTCGAATACGGGCCTCCAGCCCCTCTTAAGTGGTTGGCTTGTTAGCGAGGTTCGTCCTTTTCACTACAAAATAAAAACAATTCCTCCTAGCAAACCCCTCTAAATGGCACCAGTATTCCGTTCTCGAATAAGGCGAAATATCTCTGCCTTATACTGGACAGCAGACTAAACTGGAAGCTCAATACAGAAGAAGAGACCATTACGGCCGTATATATGAGCAAGAAAGCAATTGGACACTAATGGGGTCTTCAACCTTACATGACACACTGGCTTTATATAGCTGTCATCAGACTCATCCTCTCATGTATATGACGTAGCAGTGTGGTGGCGGACACACAACGACGGTACTCACGCGAATAGATTAAAGAAGGTACATAGACAAGCCTGCATCCGCATCAGTGGAGCCCTTAGAACTACTCCCATTGATGCACTGGAAGTTCTCTTGAAATTTACCCCATTAGATATCTTCGGTAACCAAACAGCAACCAACTGCGCAGGTAGCCTAAAGGCTTTCTCTCAATTTTCTGATTACGCCTTTGGACACGCCAAAATCCTTCACGAACAAAACCCTGCCCCGATTCAATAGCACTTTTTGATTCGATACAAAAACACATCACCACGACACTTCCAAGAGAACAACTTCGAAACCATGGTTCCGAACAGAGACTGTTGGTGCGATGGCACCACACCCTTTGGTAGAGCCATTCACTTTTACACAAATGGATGGAAGACGAAAGATTGAGTTGGAAGTGACGTTTTCTCTGAGTCTTTCTGGCGAAGTGTCTTTCAAGCGAAGGTAATGACGAATAGCGAAGCCCTGTCCTGGCTAAGGTGGAACGTGATATCAGCCCGCAGTGTTCTCTATAAACTCTAAAATAGTAATCGACTGCCGCGCATCTCTTGACGAGATATCCGAACAGTTTTACATTCGCCTGTAGGGGCTACAGGGTACCATGCCATAAGGGCGCCATGGGAAACTGCAAATTTGAGGAACTCTCTAACGCGCCACTAGACTGCCAGTTGGACTCTCTCTTGATATTAGCACACCTATGCCTACCTTCAAGTTACTGCTCAATAATTCAATCCTAGGTGGTTGACAGACATCACTTGTGGAATTCCAAGGCCAATCTGGCCTATAATAATAATAATAATAAGGGTGCCGCAACAGTCCGAGGCGGACGTGGGCCTAACTTCTTAGCAACCACTCGTGTTGTGCGTGCTATTGCTATTTTACGAGTGCAAGGTACCTACAGTTTTATGCCGACTCCGAACGGCAAAGTTAAGAAGCTTTTTCTAGACAAGAAAACTCTTTGAGATTTGTCAATGACTCGAAAGAGGTGGAAGCCGTGATGAATTATGAAAGTTGGCAGATTGGGGATTCGAACCTGGCACCCTCTGCGTAGGAGTCGGCGCACTAGCCCACTACGCCACGGTTCTTCACAATATTTACAGCTCAATAATCTGTACGCAAAGAAAACCAATGCCAGATAGTTGACAGGCATCACTTGTCGAATCCCAAATCTGGCCTATACTCTATCCAAAAATCCTCCCTAAGGAGATCCAAAATTAGCACTGCAGTGGGAATGTTTATAGGACACTGTCTATGCAAAAAGGCTGGGGCTAGTCTCTACCGTCTTCTGTAGACGCTGCCTAGATGAAGAGAAGCAAGAAACCATCCAACACCTCCTCTGAAACTGTCCTGCTCTTGCCTCAGCTAGGAAACCTACTCCAGGGTCCTACTTCTACAAAATAATAATAATATGCGTGGCGCTACAGCCCGCAGAGGGCCAGGGCCTAGCTTCTCAGCAACCACTCGTGTTGTGCGTGCTATTGTTCTCTCCCAAGTGAAAGGGACCTACAGTTTAATGCCGACTCCGAACGGCGTATTTGAGAAGCTTTTTCTAGACAGGAAATACTCTTTGAGCCTTGTCAGTGACTCGAAAGAGGTGGAGCCGTGAAATATGAAAGGTGGTAAATTCGGGTATCGAACCTGGCACCCTCTGCGTAGGAGTCGACGCACTAACCCACTACGCCACGACTACCCACAAACTACTACTACTTCTACAAACTACTTCAAAAAATCTGGCAACGCACTAGTAAAATTTGTACAAACAACTGGCTGGCTGTCATAAATCACGGCAACCCCCTAAATTTGAAGACCCACGTGGCGGTACAATGGTGTGTATTAATGCCACTTTCAACCTAACCTAACTTAGCGAGATTAAGGACTTGACGTAGCTCAACGGAAAATAAGCGACTCGTTTTAAGCTGCATGACTGTGGCGGGGAGCTGATGAACACATTCACAACTGCAGATGACCCAGTCGCCAAATTTCACCTTCACAACTTCGAGCCTCGTGTCGTCTACAAGTCATACGTAGCACCATATTGGTGAAACAACAGCTAGGATATGTCCACGTTATCGAGCTCAGACCATAGAAAGAAGGTTAACATAGCTCTATACTTGAGATAATTGACGATAATGGGGTGTCCTTCCTCATACTCCCCCATACTAATGCAGTAAATAGTCAATCCTTGTGGATTTTTGGCGAACACTTGTGGATTGTGTTTGTTTCAATAACGGGAATTGAACTTATCAACATAGCCGCTGAGTCAAAACTGGGCGTCGTAAGAAAAGATGCTTTGGCTCTCAAGCGTCTAATTAGTGAACTGTTCCTTCAGTACAATCTGGCACGGATGTGGTCCCAAATGGAAATCCAAAGTAAGCCCCCGGTTGACTCTCTGGCGTTGCCCAATTCAGCTGGTCGGCGCCGAAACGACATGTCTTCTTCGATACTGACCACTTACTTACTTACTTATCAGGCATACGACCTCTGGAGGGTACGAGCCTGAGATATCACTGCCTTCCATCGCTCACGGCCATGGGCACGCTGCTTTCAGTCCTCAAGTCCATGTTGTCTTGCATCCGCGATTACTTGGTCTTTATACCGGATATTCGGTCTTCCTCTTTATCTCGAAGTTCGAAGACTATCTTAGCTGGAACATTGTTGTCCATACGGTCGATGTGGCAGTCGACGGATCTTTGCCTTCCGGACTACATCCACATCCTGGTACAGCTCGTAGAGTTCGCGGTTGTGTCTTCTCCACCATTCGCCTTCTCAGACAGGACCATATATCCGACGTAGAATTTTTCTTTCGAATGCACCAAGAATCAGCTACATTTGCTTATTGTCCAGCTCCATACAGCAGGACTGGCATACAGCAGGACTTGGTCCTTCGAGTAAGGAGTTATGAGCCCGGTTGTTTCGACAAACTGAAGTAGCATCGGTTGCCAAGGGTGATTCTACGTCGGATCCCCATTGTGATTAGTGGAGTTCATGTTTGCCCCGAGGTAGACAAACTCCCTTACCTCAAAATTGTAGCTGTTGAGTGTTATATTTTTTCCTAGGTGGTGTGTGACGGATCGATTTTTGGTCGACAGAATATACTTAGTTTTATCCTCGTTGACCTTAAGACCAGCTCGCTTCGCCTCTTCTTCAATTGCTGTAAAAGCTTCCACGGCACGTTGGGAAAGCGCTACGATGTCCATGTCATCTGCGTATCCCAACAGTTTGACTGACTTGTAGAAGATAGTGCCTTCCGTGTTTACGGCTGCCCGCCGCTCTATATTCTCCAGTACCAAATTGAAGTAATCACACGACAACGCATCTCCTTGCCGAAATCCGGTGTAGGTTTCAAACGGCTCGGAAGTCTTCGAGCCGAGCTGCACGGTGCATCGCGTATGTTTTAGCGTCGTGCGACACAACTGGATCAATTTTCCCGGGATCCCCAATTCGGCCATCGCATGGAATAGCTCCTTGCGATGAATGCTGTCGTATGTCGCTTTAAGAACGATGAAGAGGTGGTGCGTATCGATTTGAAGCTCACTGGTCTTTTCCAGGATTTGCCTAAGTGTGAAGATTTGGTCTATTGTCGATTTGCTCTGCCAGAAACCACACTGGTACGAGGCGATTAGTGAGGTTCAAAACGGCTTTAGACGTTCACACAGTACGCTGGACAGGATCTTGTAGGCGACGTTGAGCAGGTAGTACGTGCAAGAGGTAGGGTCGCATTTCTTGTGGATGGGGATACTGGCCCCAAAAGCGACTATTTTGTCGTTATTTCGCACCAATCTCTGCTCTCATGGGTGGCTTCAGGTTCAAAAGAGTGTACTCATGCTCAAACTTGAGCACGGTTCGATGAATTACGACGACCGACGTTACGACGATATTTTTTCAATAATTTCCGCACATGTGGCAACGGCAAAACGACGCATGATGAAATGGCAAACCGAATTGAATATTTTGACAGATGTCATTTGTAACTTTGACAGCTCCTCAAATAGACATTGCTATCTGATCTCTCTTTACTGTGGGTCACTCCAAAGAGTTCAGAAATTACGGAGTTTTAAATGCGATGTCGGCGTGCAAAGCACAGAAATCCTTTTTTATCAAGCACGTCCGCATATCATCATTCTCAGTAATTGCTTTAACGTCAAGGGTAAATACATTTAAAGTGATGAAAATAATAGCGTCGAACCGAACCGAAATACCGAGAGTACAAAGAGTGAGAAGCTTGTAAGAGGACAGCCGTTTAACTGTCGGCCAAAAGTTGCCCTGGCAACAAGGCTATGAGTGCAAAACTGTGATTTCCATTTGACCTTGAAGCACATCAATTTAAAATGCCCAACAACTCTGACATCAAACACAATGTTCGGCATCAACTTCACAGGGGATAAAAAACCAAAAAAAAAAACGTACATCAAGCATCGCATCCTGCTTCCGTGGCTTCGGCAACGCGCTGTGATGACAGGAATATCATTTCAATATTGCAGCCACAAAAGTTAAAAAGTTTCCACAGCACTAAAATGTACGGTGGATGCCTGGACTCATCAGTCATCACCGCAACCACAAAACTGTGGTACACACTCAAAAAGCAACAAATCATTAATTAAACGAAATGCAAGAAATTCGAGAGCAAAAAAAAACCAACATGCTCCAACCGGAAGATGTAAAAACTGAAGTGTTGCCAGGCGACGGAAAATCGTTGCTGTTAAATTTGAGAAGTTTGATATTTTTATGCGCACAAATTGTTTTATCGGCTAAGCCCCCACAGGCGCGGCGCGGCGCGCATACAATTTTCATAGTGAACTTATCATCCACTGATTTAATTCGTTTTTGAAAACGATCCGAGTCCATAAATAGCTGGCTTTAGTATTTCATAAATGTGTGATGTGACAGCTGGATGACTTTAAGGCATCGAAAACACCCTTTAAAACGTTAAGAATTTTCATTTCACTGCATTCAAAGTTTGCAACTGATTGAAAGGGGAATTCGAAAGAGTTAATAAACAAATTTATCTACCTGCCGAAGTTGGATCCTGATGGCAGGAGCACTCTCGTGCGTGGTGTTGGAGTTGTTTGCAACTTACGTGGCAACCAAGTACTTCTTCAAGTTTGTTGAATTCGTTCGTTTCGCTTTGACGGTAATTAAACAGACAATTCTGTTTATTGTACTGTAAAGCAACAAGAAGAAACTTTTGAAAACTGCTCAAAACCACGCCACATTTGACAAAAACAAAAACCTTTGAAATTGGCTTTGAGTTAACCAACAAATCATGTGAATGGCATTGACTGGATCCACTGGCCAACAGGTTTCACTCACAATTCTTCAGTTTCAAGACCGGGACTCTCGGACAGCTTTCACTCAGTGAGGGCCGTGGGTCGCCGTGGCTAGTTGGGTTGGAGTGTCGACTCCTACGCAGAGGGTGCCAGGTTCGATCCCCTTTCCTGCCTCACGAGTCACTGACAACGCTCCTGTCGGGAAAAAAAGGCTCTCAAACTTCGCCGGTCGGAGTCGGCATAATACTCTAGGACCCATCCACTCCTGAGAGAGCACTGTTTGCTGTATGCGAAAAGGATTTACCTATTCAGTTTCGTTTTTGCTTAGGAGAGGGAACCACATCAGACACCACACTTTTCTCTTATATGGAGTTTTAGTCAGAAATCAACTGATAAAGATATTCAACTTGTACATCAAGAAACCCTGGCCTCTAAGGTGCTTAAAATGAATCAAGTGATGAATCCCAAATTTTGTTAAGGGTATGTTGCCTCATTCGGACTCAGCGCGACCTTTAAATCTATTGTGTATTCATACCTTTGCTTTCTTAAGAGGTCTCCTCCCATGAAGCTCTTTTCAGAGTTGTGTTGTGGGCTATAGGCTCCTGTTGCGCGAAGGTGGAAGAGATTTATCCTAGAGTAGTCTCTCTAAGCCAGTTTCCTTTAGGAATCTGAGACTGAGAGCTGGTTCTAGGGACTTAAGTTCTTCCCTGATATTAGGAGCTTGCCCAGATAGCATTGCCATTTGTGGGCTAGCGCCTCACAAAATTCCAATAGTTTTGTAGTTTTAGTTTTAATTGACTTTTATTTCAGTAAATAAATTACTATAAAAAAATATTACCATAAGTCTTAATGGATTTGGCCTATGGCCGTCTACCAGGTTGACAAAAATATAAATTTAAGATTTTGTATTAGAAATCTCCTTCTATAATACGCTTTCTATACCGAAGTGCTGCTATTGAGTATTATATAAGACATCCCATCCTTTTTCTCCATTTAGGATACTTATTATTTCATCTTATTGTAAGATGTTTTCCAAACGCTGATGGTCGGAATTCTTTAAGAAGTGGACATACACCAAGATATCCGCTCTCTCGTTCATATTGCACAGGCAACTAAGTGTTGGTAGATTTGGACGATGTGTTACATACGATTTCTAATTTAAGAAGTGGTTAAATTTTCTATAGTAGCTCTTATATAGTGATGATTCGGCTTCTAATAGTGATCATAGGTGTGTTTACCCAAGTTCTCCAAAATTGAGTTAAATTTTTCTCTATGTGATGGGGTTGTGTAAAAGCCAAGTTAGGAGTTTTCAACTCAGTATTTGTTCCAACCCTCACCTATGGTCACGAAATTTGGGTAGTTACCGAAAGAATAAGATCGCGAATACAAGCTGCTGAGATGAGATTTCTTCGTGGTGTTGTGGGAATTACTCGCCTCACTCGGAACAAAACGTTGAGCAGCTGCTTCTCCGAACCGAAAGTGCAATGCTTCGTTTATTTGTTCACGTAGCACGAATGTCCCCACCATCACGAATTCCGAGGCGGGCCTTGAATGCGAATCTATCATGTAGGCGACCACTTCGCAGACCCAGGATCAGATGGTTAGACCAAGTCCATAAGCTCGCCTGGTTACGCTTGGGCATAACCCCCGATGAATTATAGTCGATGGCGACGGAACGAGTTGCCTGGAGATCTCTCGTGCGTGGTTTACCCCCACGACCCCTGTAGTGGATCATGCCGGTCAGAAGATGATGATGAGAGCTGATAGCATATAGAGCATATAGTTAGGAGTATTATTTGTTAACCGGAATATCCTCTTCAAGAAGTACCGGAGCAATTTTTGTAACCCCAGACTTGAGCTCCATATAGCATTATCAAGCCTGCAGTCGAGTGGAATAAAGTTTGCTTTGCACTTTGCAAAACGTATTTGCTTTTGAAACAACGTTCCCAAATCGCAGAATCCAGATGTTTGTATCTGGATACACTCTTCTTTGCCGTCTAGCTTCCATTTTTCCAAATGCGAGTAGCGTCCACCTGCATTTCGAAATACCATCATTTTTGATTTCTCAAGATTAACAGAGAAATTCAGACATTTACAATATTCGTCAAGTCTGTCAATCATCAACTGCATACCTTGGATAGGGTCACACAGAAAGACGATATCAATGCAGGTATTGTTACACCACAGAACCTTATTCCACTTCTTACATCGTCAGTTATGTCACTGCTGTATAGAATAAAAAGGAGTGCGCTTAAAATACAGCCGTACTTAGCGCCCATTGAAGAACTCCTCATAAGTCAAGTCTCCATCCCACACATATGCACTATTATTCTCGTACAAGGCTCGAAGGATTTGAATAATTTTACTCGATACACCGATTTTGGACAGCTTGAAGAAGAGTGCGTCACGTGGTATTTGTTGGGCAGAATATGTACATTGATCGTTTGTAGAATTACCTTTTCTAAATCCCACTTGAAATTCTTTAAGAATGTTGTGTTCTTGTACCCACTCGTACAATCTTTTATATATCAGGGAGGCAGTATATGTTCTACAATTTAGTTGGATTTTCCGCAGAATACGCAGAGACCTTCTTCTGATACTCCTAGTTTCCTTAGGTGCTCCCTAAGCTAGGAAGCCTGTTAGGGTACGGAGGTTGTTTTTGCTCATTCTGATGCATGCCTCAAATCTCTTCTGGTTATGTTAACTCAGAGAGTTTCTTGGCCTACTTCATGCCTTGAGCGGTGTTCCAGGTGTATGCCCGGTTCTTTCTTTCCAGTTCTCTGAACTTTCCTCTGAGGACGTGATCTGCTACAGCGCAGAATGTCCATAAAAGGATCCGATGCTCCTTTCCTAGCGAGGGAGTCGGCCATTTCGTTGCCTTCAATCCCTATGTGGCCAGGTATCCAAGCTTCTGTAGACATTCCCAGCTTGATTGGGAATCAAGCTTGGATTTGATGATATGAATCCCTTAATGAAACAATTAATTTTATTAGAAAAGAGGACTAAATCATCGTAATTTACATAATTCTTAAAAGTAGCCCTCTATAAGATTTTGATCGCGTCAGTCCTGCTATATGGCGCAGAGGCATGGACTTGGACGAAGATGCTCTTGGTTGCTTTGAGAGGAAAATTCTTCGGGTGATTTTCGGTCCCGTCTGCATAAATGGTCAGTGGAGGAGGAGATATAACGACAAGCTGTTTGGCGCCATCGACTTAGTCACAAGAGTGAAAACCCAACGATTGAGATGGCGAGGTCATGTAGAACGGATGGAAATTAGTGCCCGGAAAATCTTCGAAACCACCCTAGAGGCACGGCACAGTAGAGGAAGACCGCGGCCCTGGTGGGGCATGCAAGTGGAATGGGACCACAACCAGCTTTGCGTGCGAAACTAGAAGCAGCTAAACTTAAGATCGAGTTGAGTGGAGAGGCCTGTTGGTTGAGGCCCAGGTCCACCCCAGACTGTATCTTATCGTTGAATTTGACAATCGTTTTGCAGATTTTAGCGAATTTTAGCCCATTAATGTTAGACGAGACTTGCAAATGCAACTAGAGTGACATTGCTTTAAAAAACAAATTTAATGAAGTTGACACTTTGACAACATTGTTGATACCAAACAGCGAGGAAAGTTTTATTTGTCAGGGGCTTTAAAACACCACATTGAAGAACACTCAGACTCAAACACTGTTCCATTGTACTGCCAGGCAGCAACACATCTACTGTTACTTCTTGGCCTTCCGACGGAAGATCAGCAGGCGCTTCTGTGATGGGGAACCTACATCATCAGCTCCCATCGCATAAACCACCGAAATCCTGCCACCAGTTCCAGGCAAGGCGGGACAGCGACAAAGGAAATGTTCTGCAGTGTCGTCGTCTTCGCCACATTCGCCGCTTATGCCAAACACACTTAGATGTTTGGCGAAGGTGTACTGCCTGTAAGTCGTTTGCAGTATTTTCTGTCAAGGGATTTCTTACACAAGACATCAAGGAGCATGCACTTGGTCTGTCTGCATCCTGGAGAGTCATGTCACCCCTCAGATTGTGTTCTAGTAGTCCCAGCGCAGGTTGAATATCTCCTCAGATCCTTGTCTGGCAAGTTCATCGTTGATCTTGTTTCCAGCGATCCTGTAGTGACCGTGAACCCAGACAAGTCTAAGTGAATTTTCAGAGAGGACTTGCTTTCCGGAACTATTTTGGAAGTGGTTAGAAGGTTGAGCAAGGCCTTAAGTACAGCTTGACTGCTAGACAAGCACTTCGCCCCTTCCAACTGTTCTTCACAATATAGTTCGTGGCCATAAGGATAGCAGAGGTTTCCGACTCAAATTTACAAAAAACGGCTTTCAGTCTAATGTTGTCTACCTCTACGAAGGCGCCAGCGCCAGACCCCTCATTGGCTTGGACCGTAAAGATACGACTACATTCCTTTCCTAGCTCATATTCTGGCCAGGGCCAGTCCTGAGTGCAGGGAAAGTCGACTTTGTATGTGTGCCGCAAACTGAAATACTGGTGTCCGTGCGTCAGACGGTATTTTCCTAAGACTGGGTCAAGCTCCAATGCGTGTTATACGAAAGACTACTTATTTTAAGATGGAAGTAGGCCTTGAGAACGCATCCCATGATGTGGTGGGGAGGGGGGGAGATTCAGCAGTGCATCAAGGACAGAGCCAGGCGTACTAGGGAAGGCTCCTATGCAACCGCGACAGACTGTGAATCTTAGTAAAGGCAGCAAATACGCATTTACGTGAAAGCTTATTCCACCAAACAACCGATGCATGGATTAAAAGGGGCCTTATCCGTGTAGATATAGACCCCCAGACCCAACGAGAATCCACTCACACTGCCAGAAACCTGACAGCGTCTTGGTGATTTTCGACTCGATGTGCTTTTTCCGGAGAAGTTTTTGAGAGTGACACCCAAATTTTTGGCTTCGTCGGAGAACTGGATTGTGACGCCTTGTAGTTTCAGTTGAGTCAGACCAGTCAATATCCTCCTCCTCGTGAAGAGGACAACCACAATAACTACAACGAAAGCCCATTCTTGATACACCAGTGCTCGACGAGCACATCTAGAGCTGCCTGCCCTTTTAAACAAATATCCCCTAGGCACGATCCGACAGGAAAAACAGCTACGTTATCCACACAGGCCTGGGCATAGATGTTAGAGCCATTGAGAGCGTCAAGCAGAGAGTCAGTCAACCAGCATTCACCATTTCATAGGACACAAGACTTTCCTCGTCAATGCTTTTTGAAATAAATAAATTCATCAAAGATGGAAAAAATGCACCAAAAAAATGTAAAACCCTAATTTCCAAAACAAAATTTAATGTAACGCCCAAAATTTGCATAAATTCCCAACGCACATGCGAGACGAAAAAAAAAAAACACAGAAACCCCGAGTGTGATTTGAGTACAATTGAGTATATGCAGCACAAATGGTCCATTCATGACATTGTGAGCGAAGGACCATCGAGAAATTAAAGCTCACGGAACTGCTGGGTCTGCGGCTATTTCAAATGATTGGGTGCACAAAAATTTAAAAATATATCGATGCCGCGCTTGCCTACACAGACCAAAATCAGACGAACTGCTTGAACATGTTCAAGAGCAATTCAAAAACACTTTTTTTTCGATTCGTTGGAGATTTATCATGGGTTGAATGTGTAGGGCATGTCGCTCTTGCTGATTTGAAGGAAACACCGGCGGAAACGATGAACACTTATCAGATGAATTCAATATTGAATTGGGTGGGGATCTATCGCTACAAAAAGTGCGCTTTGAATTGCTTCCTCATCTCGTAAAAGGTGTCGGTTTAAGGCAATCCCTTATTTTTCGCAAAAAGTGGCTATGTTTTTTGTTTCACTCTCAAGATGGGGAAGGTGTCTAAGAGAGCGATACAATTGCACTTATTTCTTCATTTTCCTAGCCTTTGCAGCTTCTGTAGTGTATCCAGAAGCCAGTGCTCTTCCTAGCGAGTTTGTCCGCTACACAGTTCTCGGGAATGTAACAGTGGCCTGGAATGTCGCCTTGGCCATTTGTTTGAGTGATAGACGGCAAGCCAGGAAGGCCTCCGCGTTGAATGCACTCAAATATTTGATCGATGCCTTGCTGTCAGAACAGATGATGTTCTGATATCCACGGTTGATATTGAAGTGGCCGGCTGCTTGTTTCCCAGTCAGGACAGAGCTTCCTTTATCTCTGGAGCTTCTGCCTGAAAGACGCTCCAGTGATTTGGTAATCGGACTGACAGTTGAACATTTAAATCGCCTTCGCTCATCTTCGACGCATCTGTGAAGATGTGGACCGTCAAGCGTCTTGTGTTCAGACGTTCAGTATGATCTGGAGGGATACTGATTGAGAGCTGTGGTTGAACTTGTTGAGAATGTCCGGGGCGAAGATATTTCCACAATTCTTTCGTATGGCATATTCCCACCGAACCATAACCGCGAGTTTCGGTGACTGGAACCTCAATAGGCGTTCGCACCGAGTTTGAAATGTCATTAGATGTCAATTTTGAAGTGGCAGATAAAACAGCTGTTTGTTGAGAACAAAGATAAATGTTGAGACTACTAAAAATTTGAAAATTATCACCAAATTTCTACCAATAATTAACTGAAATTCAAGCTTCAATTGTAGGCAGCTTGACAACCTCTCATGGAGGGATGAGTTTTTTTTTAATTATAATTGACTTTTATTTCAGTAAATACATAGATTCTGAAAAAGATGTTAACATGAGTCATAATGGATTTGGCCTATGGCCGTCTACCAGTGAAGGGATGAAATCAAAGGGATTTCAACTAGCTTTCACCGAAAGCGCGAGGATTCGAAACCTCGAAAATGTACGGCGAAACTTGGGAAGTTTTGAGAAATTTGTCGTAACCACAAGAGACCTTACGGTTTCGTTCGGTGGAAGCATAGCGTTAGCGTTATGCCACAACGCTACCAGCGGCCTGCCGAATAAGTCTATCGCCGGAAGATTAAGGAGTATGTGCCGGACTGTGTAAAAGGTTGTTCTTAGTGCTCCTCTGATGTCTACTCACGCCATTCGTTGCACCCCCATCGTCGTCTCTACTTACTGTTTCGCAACAGCCAACTCGATGCAAGCGTGAAGGTGATCAGCTACATGCCCTATATTCGACTGATGTTTGCCTATTGCTGTCCCGTGTGGTTCAACGTGAGAGCTAGTTTGATCGAAAAGATTCGGGTGCTTGAGAGGGCTTGTATTAGGGCCTGCATTCGCCTTTGCAGAACACCAGAGAAAAAACTCCAACGTAATGAAGTCCTATATAACAGGGTGAACTTGACCAACAAGCCTCTTCAGCTTACACGGTATTTGCCAGCTGTCTCCAATTACGCACGCCAAGTTGGTTGTGTCCCTTCTCAATCTGGGTACGCCATCGGTTACACCGGGGTCATCTACTGCGTTGTCCCACAGGTTCGGAGTCGAAGTCAAAGACTGTTGGCCTGGATCAGTGTCATCCATACGCTCTACATGGCCCAACCATCATAGGCGCCTGACTAGGCTCATGCCGCTGTACTCCAAGAACCATCAACGCAAACAAGACCAAAGATTGAACGCAGAACTTTTCTCTCGAAAAGACCATTCACCCGCTTTTGAGATTGTCCATGTGTACACGCCATAGAGCCGGGCAGGGATGATCTAGGAGAGGAGAGGGATCTACTACTCGGTTGCCTCTTGCGCCCAAAGAAACAGCAAATGGCAAAAGTTATTCTGCGTCTCGGTACTGGTGTTGTTCGTATACTTGCGAGCCGAGATAAACGCAGTCCTTCACGACCTGAAAGTTATAGCTGCCAATGGTGACATTCTGGCCAAATCGTCGATATTGTGCGTCCTTTATCGATGTCAGCATACACTTCGTTTTGCCCTCTCGGGGGCTTCCTCAATAATAGGTCATCTAGATCCGGGAAGTATTTTTCTAGAAAATACCGTATTTTTATTGCTAGGGCTGGGCATTCGCAGAGCAGCTCTGCAGCTTCTTCAAAAATCATTGTGCTGAATGTTACGTAATTACGCATGGACTCCTATTAGCATGCGTGCGTCCCGGCTACTAAAACCGATGAATGATGTTGATCTCTTCTTGTTCAGGTCCGACCATAGGGCCCTTGCTGTGGCTGCAGTACTCAGGCTGAACCAGTGAATACTGGCTCACTCCAGGGCTTCGTCTTTATGTAGCTGAGTGGCTTATGTGCGTACATGATGGCTAGGGACTCTACAAGCTCCCAGCCCTTCTTCGCGAAACTGTCCGCCCTTCCATTACCTTGGATTCCAGTACGTCCCGGTATCAAGAGAGGGTCACCAAATTCTGCAAGGGTATCTCGTCGACGCTTTGTCTACACCGTCTAATCAGCTTCGATTTAAGAATGCCTGATGCTACGGCCTTTATCGCCGCTTAGCTATCACAAAAAATGGTGATCGATTCGTTGGTAACGTTTTGGTCACTCGGCGCGGCGATCACCGCCTCATGTAAGGCAGCCACTTCGGCTTGAAAAACGCTGCAGTCGTCCCTTAGTGCGAGGGATATTTCGAAGAGGTCATGGAAGATCCCTTCCCCTTTATCAACGCTCCTCTTTGAGCCTTGATCTTCCACTCTGCTGTCGCCAATCGTTCCTTAGATTGGTTGGTTGGGTAGACCATACACGTAGACCATATTGGTTCACTTTGATACCCATAGTCAGATTACAACCACTGATCGTCAACTCCAGTGATAGTGCCGTTAATAATAAAACGCCAAATGGGGACTGGATCAGATTTGAAAACTAGATAAAAGCGTATTAACTTTCCATTCACTGGGATTCGAACCGGGGACCCCGCTAACCAGGGGCAGGACTCTACCAACTGTGGCATCCAGTCGTTTCTTCGATTTGTTCCCGGTCCGGTAGTCGTTCATTAAACTCTTTTCCGGAGTCAAGGTTGGTTGGTGGTAATCGATTTTCCCAATCCTCTGCGCTGCTTTCCAACATTTTAGTTTGGCTGCGTGACCGTATGTTGTCCCTTGTAAAATCCCGGCTCTCTTAGCTGCTAGTCCGAGGAGGCTGCTCTAATACTGTAGAATAAGTCGACAGGAGGGAGGAAGTGGATGGCCTCAAGTGCTGCCGCCAGGGTTGTTCTCAGACAACCTGTTATGCCTACACCGGCCGTTATTTGTGTTTTGGTAAGCTGTGTGAGATGATGTTTCTTCTCGTGTGCTTTGCACTTGCCTGTTTTTTTTGTTTTTGCCTGCGGTTGTTGCAGAGCACAACTAGGGGGAAGGCCTAGCTTCCAGCCTATCAACGGAGCATAAACTCGTTTTAATTTTTCGTCATCATCTCATCTTCAGTGACCTGCATGATCCACTTAAGGAGTCGCGGGGAACCACTTGCGAGAGATCTCCAGGGCACTCGATCTTCCGCCATAGACTCTTCCTCATCGTGAATTAAGCCCATGCCGAACAATGCAAGTTTGTTGACTTGATCCAACAACCTTGCCCTGGGTCTGTAAGCTGTCGCCGACAGGATGAAGCCGCCTTCAAAGCACGCCTTGTGATGATGGGGACATTCGTCCCACTTGACCAAGCCATCGAAGCATACCTCTTTCCGTTCGAAGAAACAGATGCTCAACCTTGTGTTCACCATATCCCGACGAGTGCCTTCCACAACATCGCGAATAAATCTCATCTCGTCACCTTGTACCCGCGTTAATCATTTCCCTGTCAACTTGTCAAACTGCAGACGCGATCCACAAGCAGAGCGCGTCGCTATTCAGAATTTTACGAGTGAAAACTTCGCGAATTCTTCCCGCAGCTTGAACAAGGAAAATTCTATGTGAATGGGAAATGCCAAAGTTTACAAAGTTCGCGGTCCACAAGACGCAGCTCATGTGCACCGCACTTTAGTCAATGATCATTAAATTAGCCTTTGAAATCGTTAAGTTCAGTTTGAAAACTACGACATTGTAGAATGTATACTCAGTCTACTCAAAGGATTCCCATGTTCACGGTACACGCGCTCACCACCCTATCATTCACAAGTATATTCGTGGCCACATAATCTATGGGAGTCCTTAAAATCGGGGTAGATCGGGGAGAATGGCTTTATTTCTTTCTCAGCGTCAAATTCCCCTCCCGCCACGTGAACGTGAAGATGTCAAAAACAAGGTAAACGCCATATTTCGCAAACATTTCACGGATTTGAGGGATGTCAATTCGGCATCACCACCTGCCGAGATTATATGCGCGATTATTAAACACCCCACGCCGGCTAAAGCTGATTTTTGAAACCCGCTATTCATTCATAATTATTAATTCCACATTTTCACACCCCCAGCTGCGGGCTTTTCAAGAGATACACAAATGTCCTGTGTGAGAGAGTGGTGGCGGGGTGGATGTGTGCGCGCATAAATTCGCAGCCATAAATCCACATTTTTGAATGAATGTCGAACAATTGCTGAGTGCCAATGAAAATGACCAGGAAATCATTTAAAAATTCTTGAAAATGCCATTCCAACAGCTTTTTTTTTTTTTTTTTGAGAGCACTAGGCGAATTTGCGAAAGTAAAATAGAAATTAAATTTTAAATTTAGAGCAATTCCCAAAAGTGGAAAATTTAATTACTTAGTCGTCCTCCAATTGAATGCTCTCTCTGTCTCTCTCTCAATTGCTCACTCTCTCAGCTCTCAACATGTTCAGCTGCTGTGTCATGTCGAAAAAAGAAAATCTCTCGAACAGAGAGTGGTTGATGAAAAATTCCACAGTCACCAATTTTATTCCGTTTGTTCATCGGAAAATTTGAAATTAAATACGTGCATGTGTATCTACATTGGGAACGCATAATTTACTCGTCCATCTAATTAATTGAAGTTAAGGGGGTACACGTCAGGGCTGGCCTGCATCGTCAAACATGACGGTCTGGTCGCGTTCGCAATTATGTACGCTCTTAGCGCTTAATGACGTCTTTTGACAATGTGCATCAATCTTTCATTAAGTCCGCACGGATTTACCTGAATTAGCGTCTGTGCTGGACAGAGTCCTAATTAATTCAAGGATGATGAAAGATGACGTCCAGTGCGGGAAAATTGACTTTTTTTTTGTCTATTTTCTGCTACCAGACATATTCCACTTCAGTGCGCATCAACGCGTTCCCAACATCGCACCACTTTCTTTTTCCGCCCGCCCGCCCCGCCCCCTCGCTGTGTCGACATACATAGCATTCATATGAAGACAGACTTTTTGAAAGATTGTTTCTCCAGAGGACTGTGCGCTGTGACTTTTTTCCCGCACAATTCAGTCAAATTTTGATGTGGAAAAAAAAATACGCCATGACATCACATCAAGTTGTATAAATCCTTTCTCTGGCATCAAAGGTCTCAGTGGAGTCATTAGCGACCTTGATGCCTTCTCGCGTGCTCCATCGTCACAATAGTGCACAGTTGGAAGAGTTGCGGCGGGGATGTCAGAGCCAAGTGACTGCGTTCTTTTTTTTCTGGATTGTCCTCAATGACACTGACATACGAGGCCTTGAAGTTGAGAAAATTTAATACGGGCGCTCAGCGCAGCAGCTGTGGGATCTGTTCGACTGTTGCAAAGTGATTTTGTCTACACTGACAATTAATAGAATCGGGGTTTTTTTCCCATCATGACGTACAGTGGAGTGCAAAAGTGGGCAGTTTTTGTAGTTTTAACTGCTTGAGAACTTTTTGTTTTAATTATATTTGAAAAACTTTATTATCGGCGTGAAGTACAATCACAACTTTTATGAATCGAACTCGACTTCGTACAAATGGCCACCGCGGGCAGGTTTGCAGCGGTCAATTCGTTGGACCCACTTTTCAACGACTCGGTCACACTTTTCTGCCGAAACTGCAGCTATTACGGGTTCAATGTTGGCTCTGAGCGCTTCCAACGTCGTTGGCTTGTTGGCATAAACCAGTGACTTAACGTGGCGCCACAGAAAATAGTCAAGAGGCGTTAAATCGCACGAATGAGGTGGCCAATCGACTGGCCCATTTCTTGAGATATCACGTTCACCAAACTTATCTTCAAAAAATCGATTGAAACGCGTGCTGTGTGACTTGTACACCATCCTGTTTAAATCACTTGCCGTCCAAATCCAAATCTTCAAATTCGGGCCAAAATTTATCGGTAATCATGGCGCGATAACGCTGACCATTCACAGCAACGTGACGATCGTTATGGTCGACGAAAAAATATGGCCCAATAACGCCGGCGGCATGCAAACCCCACCAAACAGTTATTTTTTGTGGATAATGTGGTGATTCATGAAGCACATGTGGATTTTCACTCGACGAATACCCCCATTGACTCGAAAATGAAGCTTCGTCGAAAATTGGAGTAAACGCACTTAAAGTTGCGGTCACCGACTCCGAATTTCGGCAGAAAGCTTTTATAATTCGCAGTCGTTGCTCGTTCGTGTACTTTACCATGATGAAAATGTTAAGTTTACTGAATAAATTGACAGTGACAGTCTGATGATTAGTGAAGGAGTGCGTTCACAAATTAAAGTCCCTATTGGCAAATTTTGTATAATAATTTTGAGCGGATCCTTATACTTACCTTATACTAGCATATAGCATGTCATTAAGCGCTCTGACGAGTCTACCTTTTACTTGTACTTACTTACTTACTTATCAGGCATACAACCTCCGGAGGGTACGAGCCTGAGATATCACTGCCTTCGATCGTTGACGCTCCTGGGCACGCTGCTTTCAGTCCTCAAGACCATGTTGTCTTGCATCCGCGATTACTTGGTCTTTATACCGGAGGTTCGGTCTTCCTCTTTTTCTCGAACCAGGAGGCTCGGGTTCGAAGACACTCTTAGCTGGAGTATCGTTGTCCATGCGCTCGGTGTGGCCGAGCCGGTGCAGTCGACGGATCTTTGCCTTCCGGACTACATCCACAGCCTGGCAGAGATCTTAGAATTCGCGGTTGTCTTCTCCTCCATTCGCCTTCCTCGCAGACTGGACCATATATCCGACGTAGAATTTTTCTTTCGAAGGCACCAAGAATCAGCTCCGTAGTTTTGCTTATCGTCCAGCTCCATACAGCAGAACTGGCAAAATAAGGGTTTTGCAGAGCATGACCTTAGTCCTTCGAGTCAGGAGGTGCAAAAAGGCTTTAGACGTTCACGCAGTACGCTCGACAGGATGTTGTAGGCAATGTTGACCAGGGGTATACCTCTGAGTTGTTGCAAGAGGTTGGATCGCCTTTTTTGTGGATGGGGCATATGTAACTGATATTCCAGTCGTCGGGCGAGGACGAATGCATCCTCCCAAATTCTACAGATGATCTGGTGCATGCTCCCTTCTAGAACATCGCCACCGGCCCTGAAGAGCTGTGATGGTAAGATGGATATCTGAGCCTCTGGCTTTGTTGTTCTTCAGCCTATTTCATCGACTGGAGTTGGGATTTGATTCCTTATCACCCTCTCCTGGTCAGGCCCGTTAAGCAGCTATTGGAAGTGCTGCTTAAATACATCCACTATTCCCTGCGGGTCAGTAACCAGGTTACCCTCACAGTTTCGAAGAGCCTGGGTGCCTTTTCTTTCTACAAGAAGCTTTTGGCTTCTTTGTAGAAGACCCGTATTTTATGCTTGTCCCTTGACTCTTCGATATCCTTGAGCTGGGAGGTTGCGAGAGACCCTTTCTTCATGCGTACAAGCTTTTTCTCCTCCCTTCTTCTAGCCCGGTACTCCTCCCGCTCTGCTCTAGTTTTTCATTGCAGCGCCTTTTGGTGGTATGCCTCGTCAGTTGCATGTTTCTTCTGCTCACACTCGCATCATACCACGGGTTCCTCGTCGGAGGTGGTACGTAGCCTAAGGTGGTGTCGGCTACCTCTTTGATGGCCGTGCAACGTGGACATACCGGAGAGTCTCTCACTCAGTTGCTCTTCGTAGGTTCTGGCAATCTCGGGTGTGCTCAGGCGTCCAATGTCAAAACTCCTCTTTATTGGCTGGTGTAGCTTTCTGTCATTGGACAGTTGAGCTCTGAATCTTGCTGCTACGAGGAAATGGACAGAGTCGACGTTTGCCTCCCTGATTGTTCGCACATCCAGGATATTTGACGCATGCGTTGCGTCAATGAGCACATAGTTGATTCGGTTCCTGTGTGGATTCTTTTGCGAGGGAACCTCGTCCTGCCGCAAAGTCTGTGAGTCGGAAGCCGTTATCTGTTGTTGTAGAGGCTGTGCTTTCCGATCACTCCGCCAAAGATGTTTTCCTTACCGATTTTGGCATTGACGTCTCCGAGCACGATCCTTACATTGTACTCCAGACAGGTTCCGTACATCCAAGAGGTCATAATTGTCATCTTTGACAGTCTTTTTTTCTTCCTTTTACTTGTACTTGAAGAATATCCTCGCAAGTAAATATAGGGTTATGAATACGAAAAGGAGATGCTTGTACTTCAACGGTTTACTTTAAAGTATTACCTTTTTCTTGGGAGGAAATCCTTCGTTTTTTGAATACGGCCAACGTCTCAAAAATGTATTTAATCATGGAAGTGAACAGAAATTAGGTCTATGCGATGGCATCGTGCACATGGTACCAAAACGAAAAACAAAATTTAGACGTTGCATATTAAATGCGGTTTGATGGTCGCCGTGGCGTAGTGGGTAAGTGCGTCCACTCCTACGCAGAGGGTGCCAGGTTCGATACCCGAATTTACCACCTATCATAATTCACGGCTCCACCTCTTTCGAGTCACTGACAATGCTCAAAGAGTATTCCTGTCTAGAAAAAAATTCTCAAATTCGCCGTTCGGAGTCGGCATTAAACTGTAAGTCCCTTCCATGCGTGAAAGAACAATAGCACGGGCAAGACACGTAGTTGCTGAGAAGCTATTCCCAGGTCCACCTCGGACTGTAGTGCCACCCATATTATTATATTATATTAAATGCGGTCGCCCAAAACTGTCCGCAGATGGGTATCTTCAACGTCGTTCTGTCAAAACACCAAAAGCAGCTGCGCACATAGCGCGAGATGACTCTTGAAAGGACGTTGGCTAGAATTGGGATGGTGTTTGCTATGAGAACTGAAAAGAGCGCTGTCCGAAAAAAAATTAATATAAAAATGACGGAAAAAATATAGGCCCCGCAAAACTTCTGGACTCAACAGGTTCCAGCCCTTTCGGAACTCGAATTTTTCAATCAAATCCGTTGAAGCCAATATCTGAACTGATATACACAGTTTTTCTCGCCACTGTAAGTACATATATCGAGACGATTATTTGGTTTTTATGAGTCGACTGTCTGCAAAAGCATAGACCGAGGTCAATTTTATTTCTAGTAGTCATTACAGTTTTGTGCGCCACAGAGGCATTATTGATTAGAGTAATTTTCGAAATTTTTTTCTGCGTGTGTGTGTATGGTTTAGTGTAAGTCTTCCTCTGACGATTAAAGCAATTTGATGGTAACGACACAGTTATTACAAACGCGAGCGTAGGTTTTTTTTTTCTCTGGTTTTTAATGCCCACACTCATCACAGGTCACCAAGCGAGTTTACGACTGGAAAATGGGCTATTCAATAAAAAAAACCAAAAAAAAAAGCAACAAACTGCCTATAAAAACTCAGCTATCGTAATGTTAACTAGAAACAGAGAGGGAGCAAAAAAAAACACGCCTGCAAAGCGAACATGTTACGTGTGATGTATCGAGTTGGCACAGAAATAGCGACGACACCGTTAAAGCGACTACACATATTTTTTTTTGCACAAAATTTAAATCCCACTCGTGCTTTAATGCAACAACCAGCACACGAAGCTTAATTACATATCTTCACTTAAAATGTCAAAAGTGACACTTTCCCAACAGCAGAGTTGTCAAAACAAAGGGGGTTCAACCGCAACAATTTCTCATTTTCAGGTCATCGAATTCTTTGCGATGTTTTGTGTGTCGCCGCCGGAATTTCCTGTTGTCGTCGTCCGTAGTCGTCCCTCACCGACTTATTATTGGTTGCCGTGGTCAATACAATTTAGCGCCATTGCCCTCCTCAATTTGTATCATATTTCACATTCCCTGAGACACAATTGTATTCTCGATTGCAGCTTGTCACTGCAGTGTTGTGTGGTCTCCCTTAAATTGGTTTTATTGCTTTTGCGTACTCGACGGGAGTGCAGACACTTCTATTTAAGGTGAAACTTGATATCTAGTTAACCAACAAACGGACATCTGTTAAATAGTTAATGATTCACTGCATTTACACTCTAGACGGACTAAGGGTTAGACAGTGCTCCTAGGGGGCTCTTTCACTGGCCATTGGACACGTCAAGAAATCTCAAGCTTCATCGCTGTCTGGTCGGTGGCAGAGGTGGGGGGTCGACAAAGACATGAGTGAATGAGATCATTTTATAGCCAATAAAACAATATGGTTCCTCCGTGGTGCGCACAACTGACAACACCCTGAGCGATGTAATTGTAGCGAGGGGGGCGACGCGAGAGGTTGTCTGCCAGACATGTCGACTTTTTCGCGAAACACACAATCTCCATTAAGTGGAGCGATGTGGACTGACATTAATGGTCTAGACGTTGAACCGTAAACGCGTTTCATTATGCGCTTCAGCTTAATCGCCGATAACAGAGATCCTACGCGGAGCGCGCAATGAAAGTGGATTGAACGCCAAAGCCCACGAAGGGGTAGCGGGGTATTGTTTTGTTAGAACAACACTTTCGTACAATGAGTTTTACCTTCTCTGCAAAACGGTTCGGTTCAAAAATAATTGAAATCTGATTTCCAGCGGAAAATCCTGACCTCACTGCCATGCTCCACATCCTTCTGCAGCTGCATTAAATCCCCCCCTCCCCGCCCTTCATGACTGGCGTGTGCATGTGCCTGCAGTCCGAGACCAACCAATGATTTCGATGAAAGTTTAAAACTTGCTTTTAAGTGAAACGTGTCAGTGAATGGGTTGTCCGCGCCGTAAAAAGGGATTGCAAGCAATCCTCTCTTAAATGCAAGGATTTTTGCACTATCGATGGCTCGCTTTTGACGCAGTAAGGGACACCAAAAAAGAAAAAAAAAAATGGTCACTTAATCATTAATGGACTTCATTTCGAAAAGTGGATGACTGGGATCAGAGTGACAGGTATCTGTCAGTTGCTCTGAACTCTATTCCTAATCCAACACACTCGGAATGAAGTCGTGAATATTTATTCGTTCATTTCTCGAATTCTCGTGGATTATTGATTTTGATGCCACTTTGTGGAGTTCTTCTAACTGACAGGATTTATTTGTTTCTTGGGAAAATGTGACAGAAAGGGTCGTAGGTACGTTAACACGGTGTTTCGTCTAAGAAGTAACAGAACTGGGGTCAATTCTTGAGATTTCTTGACGTGTCCAATGGCCAGTGAAAGAGCCCCCTAGGAGCACTGTCTAACCCTTTTTACGGTCTGAATGAAAGGATTGACTTGAGAGTGGCTGGGTTTTGACAATTAATCAATTTTTTTTTCTTCGAATGTTCGAAAAAGGGGGATTTTAGAATTCGGAGAAAACTATATTGAAATTGCTGTTCACGCGAATTCAGAGAATTAATTATTAACAACCTTCTGTTATGCTCCGAACTAAAATGCCGAGTTATTATTTAAATCGCAGAATTTGCTGAACTCAGCGCAATGTACCTAGTTTGCGCTTTAGTTGGAAAACCCTGATGGCTGGGATCTAAAGCTGCCACCCCACCCAGTTCGTGGTAAATTTAAGACCGCATTTATTCCTTTTTTTCAACAGTATCGAGTGATGGGAGGTGTAGTGCTGAGCTGGATTGGCCAAACTGGGTAAATTTCGATACAGGCACCATTTCGTCAGGCACCAATTCTCTTTGAAATTGTGATGGTAACCTAGGGGACGCACGGAATGGTAGATGTGTAAGCTGCACTTCCAACAGCAGATTATCGGGCTCTACCAAGAGAGAGTGATATAGAAACAAGACTTTCCAACTACAGTCGATGCAGAAGTAGTCACCTAGTTTTGAAGCCATAGACGAGCTGACGAACAACAAAGCTGCAGACTGAGTTGGCTTACATCCAAGTCAAGGCCGGTGGTGATGTTCTGTTAGGGAGCATCAGTTGTACACTAGTCCCCGGAAGGTCCACTGCGAATCTTCACAGATTGATCGAAGATGCATCCATGTGTCGGTGCAGGCGTCTTGTCTAAAAAACTAAACATCCAGCTATCGTTCGATTACCTCATAACTGTAGCGTCTTTAAGGCTGAACCTCTGTCGATAAAGGAAGATCTCCCAATTGAAGAACAATGTATATAAAATCAAGCCTGATAGCCAGGCAGAATTCAACCACCTTCAACTCCAAGACTTCTCTTAATTGCCGCCTATCTGCCAAAGAGATGGCGAAGGGTTTTTAACATCCAAAGTATTTGGGCGCCAAGGCACTGTGAAGCTGACGAACTCGCTGCGTGGTCTTTCCGAGTGGTAATCTACCATCCATGTCAATTGATACTTTAAAACGTCTTCTAAGGCTAGAGAAAATTGTTCAAGTAAATCGGAGATGTTCAACTGGCACGGGAAGCCTCATTACCGAACAACTCTGGCTTACGCTCGGCCCGAAACGCTTAGCCTGATCAGATTGAGCAGGCCGAATCTGAGAATTCTCATTCACGTTATAAGGGGCATTGCGCCATCGGAACTCACGCCTCTAGAGTAGCCTTTCCTTACAACAACTTATGCAAAAGCTGCAGAAATGAGGAAGAAACCATTGTACACTTGCAGTGCACTTGTAATGCTATCGCTTCCCGTATAAAAAGATATCTGGAAGCCTACTACTTCATCATCCTGGCTGAAGTAATTATCATCAGAATTGGCCATCTCCTTCGTTTCATCAAAAGCACGAAATGGTTTTCGGAATAAAGATCCGCGTGGTAGCATGTCTGCTGGCCTTCTTTGAGCAGTCAGCCATTTCAAACTAACCTAACCCAACAACTTGATTGAATATCAGCTCCATATGGCCTATCCACAAAAAAGGCGATCCTACCTCTTCCAGCACCTATATCCCTGCTCAATGTCGCCAGTAAGATACTGTCCTACGACTTCCGAGTCCTTTGAAACCTGCAAGAAAATGCGCTGCAGTGTGACTTCTTCAGTCCTATATTGCGGACTATTGGCAAACGATATCAGTATCGTTCCACTCGTCGAGCATGCTTTCCTCCGACCACATTGTGCAGATGAGTTGGTGCATGTACCTTACCAGCTCATCTCCAGCTGCCTTAAACAGTTCCGCAGACAGTCCGTCTGCACCAGCAGCTTTATCTTGACTTCGTCTAGGTCGGGGGGACGGAATTCTCGTCGATCATCGTCAATTACGTTGAGTGGAACATTCTGCCTGACAGCGGTATTGGAGTCTCCCTCGCCGTTTAACAGTCTACAGAAATGATCTTCTCAGTATCGACTGCGAATCTACTACGAGTTGTCCCTCTGCGTCACGACAGGCTTCTGTCCGAATTTTGTATCCATTGGATAGTTGTTTTACCCGTTGGTAGAACTTTCGGACATCAATTCAGCCATAACACCTCTCCATTTCCTCGATCGCGCGCTTCTCATGCTCTTTCATTTTCTTTTTTAGAAGCCGGTGCTCTTCCCTTCTTTTAAGTTCGTAGAGCTCACGAACCGCTCTCGTCCTTCTGTCCAGCGTCGCCTTGTATGCTGTTTGCTTCGCCTGCCTGCACTCGTTGGCAAACCAGGGGTTATTTTGGGGTGGCGTTTTAAAATCCAGCACATCAGATGCAGCTTCTCCGATGGCGTTTTGACAACGGTTCCATTGTTGGTCGATTGTTTCGCCTGGAAGGGTTGGACTCTTTGAGAGCTTTAGGGAGACTCGATCGGCAAAGTTGCTAGCGGTCAAACGTCGTCAAACTGTTTTGGTCTTGCTCTACTCCGTTGTCCTATCGATATCCGTGTTCTTAGCTTGGCTACAACAAGGAAGTGATCCGAGTCGATGTTAGCTCCTCGGAATGTTCGGACATCGAGAATGCTGGAGGAGTATCTGACGTCGATCGCAATGTGATCAATCTGGTTGACGGTTGATTGATCAGGAGACCGCCAGGTCCCTTTGCGGGTGTTGAGGTGAGGGAACCCCGTACGGACTACAAAGAGGTTTCGGCCCGTTACGAAGTCCAATAGCCTGAGTCCGTTATCGGACGTGTTGTCGTGCAGTCTGTGCTTTCCGATGACTCTAGAAAAGATGCCCAGCTTTGCGTTGAAATCTCCTAGAACGGTCTTGGTGTAGTAGCTGGGGCATTGATCGTATGTTCTTTCTAGGAGATCGTAAAAGTCATCTTTGCTGTCGTCATCTTTATCCTCCGTTGGGGCGTGGGCGCAGATCAGGCTGATGTTGCCGAATGTAGCCTTGATGCGGATTGTTATGAGGCGCTCGCGTATGTATTTAAAGCTTAAGACTTCTTGCTTAAGTCTGCCTTGAACAACAAACACGCATCCGAACAAGCTCTGCCTTCGCTCTTTGTAGCAATCGCCGAAGTATATATCGCAGTTTTTCATCCTATTTTTGCCAGGCCCATCCCACCGCACCTCCTGAATGGCGGTGATATCTGCTTTGTAGCAGTCCAGGGCTTCCGCAAGTTCATTGGCTGCACGTGGTCTGCTCAGGCACCTCACATTCAACGTGCAGAACCGAAAATCGTTTTCCTTATTTCGTTGTCCATGGTCGTCAGCAGTAGGGTCATCCATATCCGAGGCTTCTCGTTGTCTGAACTAATGTTTTTTTTACACCCGAGCCTGGAGGACCGGGTCCTGGCTCGGGGGTTGAGCGCCTGGACAAGGGGGCCGCTGCATACATTAGTTCACCTCTAAGCGGTTGCTGTAAATGCTATCCAGAGGGCGCCGCGAGGAGGCTGTATGTCAACTTGACCTGTGCATTTAACAGGGATCGTTGCTGGCATCTCGCCAAGTTGAGAGCAGTCAACAACTTTGTTCTGGATGCACAGGCCCATGCCCTCCAATTATAGATCTAATTGTGCATTAATTGATCTAAAAACTATAGAAAGTCGAAGACAAGCTCAAGGGGGTATTTTTGTTAAGGACTTACTCAATGGCAGGATTAAGTCCCCGGATTTATTAGCTCTTATGGCTCTCTATGTCCCAGAGAGATGCCTAAGAAATAGGAATTTTCTCTTATTTTGTCCATATCATAGAGATTTAAACGAACCCATAACCCGTTGTTCAGTACTATTTAACTCAATTTATCATGAAGTCGACCTTCAAATGAATAGAAATATGTTTAGAGACATTTTTTTACTTAATTGTAGTCAAAAGATTATGTATCTATTGATGAATAAATAAATAAATAAATAAATACAAATTATAATTGAACCGTCTGTTAGTGAATTAATTTCACGTGCTTCAGAATCATTTTACGACAACCAAGCAAATAACTTTCTGCACTAAATAATTCAAAACGTCACGAATCCATTTCATGCTTCACCCAAAAACTACGCCATCGCAAAGTTTGTCAATTCCACAAATCCACCATAAATACCCAAAACACTTATCTCTGTTGTGGGCAAAAAAAAAAAAAAAAACCAAAGTTATGAACTCGCCACCCACATAAATCCACAACGTTGTGCATCTATCAATTTCACAACAAAAAAAAAAAAAGAAAAAGCTTTGCGAAAAAGAATACAACACATATATTAAGAAACATCATGCCGGAATCAGGAATCATAACGAATTGACTGTTAAATTGATTTCTTCTTCGAAAATCCTTCGCTCGAGTTGAACTCTGTTGTCATAAACTTCTCACAAGCAATCATCAGCTTATCTATTCAAACCGATTTCGAATTTTCTTTTAAACGATTTTTTTCTTTTTTTTTTTTTTGCGACACACAAATAACTTGAGAAGATTTCAATTCAACCAGCATCGGAATAATTGCCCAAAGGGGGGAAACAGCACACGCACACACACATTCACTCGTGCAGACTATTGCAGTTCTTCGCTCAAAGTTTATCAAATTCGTCAGAGGCAATAAAAAAGTTTTTTTTTTTTTTTTTTTCATGAAGTTGTACTTGTTTTTTTTTTCTTCTCCTATTGGATTTTCGTCTATTAAGTTCCACTTTAGAAACTTCTACAAATCGATTGGGTCTGCGTCTCCTGGTGTAGGCTTGGGTGATGGGGGGCCTGGGGAGGCTAATGTAGATTCGATGTACATAGAGAGAGGATTTCTATCCTCTTTTTATTAGGCCGCAATTTGTGCTGTTGATCAACTCATCAGATGCGTTCCACTTTCAATAATTCGCTTTAACTGCTCGTGAAACCAGAAGTTAATCGCATTTCAAACACCGACAAGTGAGGCTACCCAAAAATCACCCTGTTTCTCCACTAGTCACCATCGTTTCAGTGCTTTCAAAAAATTGTATTCTGATTTTATTCGTCGACGTGGAAATGGAAAAAGAAAACCAAAACAAATGAAAGAAAGAAAAAAAAATAGACAATAAAATGAGAATCAAAAAAGAATAATTGTACAAATCCCTGTGATGGATGAGTGAATTTGATGGATGATTTTTCGGAACTTGCCGAATACCATGTGATCCCTTATAGGCAGAATGTGTTGTGTTGTTTCCTCTTTTTATCATCCCATTTTTTTAATGGACTTCAATCTTCTTTTGATTCTTTATTATTATTATTTTCTTTTTTTTTTCAATTTCAATTTAGATTCGATGCACGCGGGCGGCAACTTCAGCAGGCAATCCCGTGGGCGGATGAGTTCGTCCTTAAGAATAAAGCTCAATTTTTTTACGACACTAATCCACCATCGTTGCGGATCAAAAATGTACAAACCAGCGATGCTGGACTGTACAAATGCCGAGTTGACTTTCACAAATCGCCGACGAGGAATTGGCGAATCAACGTCACAGTCCTTGGTAGGTCCATTCACCTTCCATTGGTGAAGAATCAACTAATTATGCGGTACGATTTATTACAGTGCCACCAACAAAATTGACAATATTGGACACATACGGAGCGGCCATTAGGAACAACATAGCCGGACCGTACACCGAGGGGAACAACATCAATTTGACGTGCCTATCCAGTGGTGGTGTGCCCCCGCCAAGGGTATCGTGGTGGAAGGAGCACGCTCTGGTCGACGATTCGTATCAAATCCTTCCGGACGGCACTGTTCGAAATGTCCTACACCTGTACAACATTTCAAGGGCGGATTTATTGTCGGTAAGTGTGTGTTTCCTTCGTTCTATTTTTATTTTTTTGAAAATTTAAATTGTGCAAATAACAATTTGCATGTTTAACACGGCACCAAGGACATGGCGCCGCACCGTGCCGAGTAGATGCTCTCGAGCCCACTACTACACATCTGAAGTAGTGAAGGAAAACTGTTAATTCATGTATGCAAATGTTAAGTGGCAATTCCTTTTGGTTTTGATTTCATTTGTCGTTGATGGTGGGGATAATTCAAATTTGTTCAAAATGAATTGTTGCTTGGGTCGTCACTGGGTCGCGCCGACCCGGTCGGTCGGTCGGTCGGTCGGTGTTTGTTGGTTAGCAAACAGTTAACTTGGAAAAGTCACGATTAATCAGGAAAAGGTTGATTTGCCACTCGAAAAAGGTGTGCTATTCGAATAATTATGTAGAAACCCAATTGATGTGGGATTGCGTGTTTTTATATTTCTTCCGGTTTCCATGATGAGTTGTTCATTCAGAGCGAATTAAATGAAAATGAATGATAAGAGAGTCGTGTATTTGGTAAATTTTTTTGCTACCCACCTTTTAATCGCCCGGATCTTGTTCGTTTTTTTTTTTGGTTTTTTGGGGGCCGCTTAAATGTCATTCACAGGAAGCGGCATTGAATGCGCGGACACGAATTATTAGGACCAACCACTTCTTGACAAAATTTCAAAAAACAAATTGCTCTCTTTTTTTTTTGGGACGTCACCAACACATGAATAGTTTATCAATTATGTCAATTAAAATCCTTTCAAATGAAAAAAAAAATGTTACATTTTTCCCCCATTTTCAAGCTTTCTCTTTGCGAACTGTTAAGCCAACAAAAAATGTTGAAATTTTCACTGTCCTCATTTCACAGGTTATCGTGCAAACAGAAAAAAAAGTAAATAAAATTTCGCTGTTCACAGGTTAAAGGGTGTTTTTTTTTTCTCTGTTGCAATGTTTAAAGTGCTAATAGGTCAAATGTCAGATGTAAAATGGGCTCAATAAGATTGAATAAAGATTTGATTAATTGTCATGTTTTTTGCCTGTTTCTGCGGTTGACAACGATTTCAGGGTGCTTTCTGATGCTTCTGGCCAACATGCTTCCATTTAGTCGTACCACTGGTTTTTAAACACGTGTCCAAGACCTCTTTATCCGACGCCTTCAAAGGCAATTGATTGTGGCTTTCATTGTCATTTATTACCTCCTTGCTATGGCAAATCTTCTGACAGACGACAGCAGCTTTCTGACATTTTGCAATAATTGTAGGGACATGAACGACCACCTGGGTAGGTTAGGTAGGAGTGCTGATTGCGAATTCACCAGCACACTTAGACCATTGTGACTACTACCACTGATTGACTACTCCAGGGATAGTGCCGTTAATTTGATCCCATCGGCAAATGGTGACTGGACCATATTTGAAAACCAGATAAAAGCGTATTAACTTTGCTTTCACTGGGATTCGAAGCGGGGACCCCTCTAACCAGGGACAGGCAGTCAACCAACTGCGCCATCCAGTAGTAGTGGACTTATACCATATTGCAGTGATGTCCGCTTCCGCTCCATACAATGGACGATACTAGAAGAAAATTTCGTCCTCCCGATCTAGACGAAGTCAAGACAGCGATATCAAATCTAAGGTCGAATAAAGCTGCTAGTGCAGACAGACTATCGACAGAACTCTTTGCATCTGGAGATGAGTTAGTAAGGTACGTGCACCAACTCATCTGAAAGATAAGGTTGGAGTAAAGCATGCCCGACGAATGGAACCTCGGTATCGTTTGCCCGATCCACAAGAAAGGAGACGCCTTCAACTGCGCCAACTACCGAGCAATAAGACTCCTTAACATCGCCAACAAGATCTTCTGTGCCACATTGTGTGTTCGCCGGAAGTCGTTTGTTAACTATCTGGTTGGTCCACATCTTGTGGCTTCAGGCGAGGGAAGTTTACCATCGACCACTTCGGCAGATCCTGGAAAAGACGAAAGAAGCTCAGATCAACATCCACCAGCTATTCGTCGATTTCAAGGCCGCCTGTGCACGAGCTTTTCAAGGCCTCGTCTAGTTTTGACACTCCTGCCAAACTCGTTAGACTCAGCAGGATGACGATGGACTCCATTGAGGTCGGTAACGAACTCACCGAGACCTGTAATGTGAAAAAGGATTTAGACAAGCTGTCATGTGACTTCTTTAATATCATCCTTGAGAATATCAATGCAAACTCACTGACCAACAAAAGAAGCACGATCTTCCAAAAGTCCGTACGACTGTTAATATATGCGAATGACATTGACATAACGTGGTGAACCCAGCGAGTCGCGAATGAGGCGTTTGCTGTCGGAAAAAACGGAAGCGGCTAAAGTGGGTGTGACAGTAAACGAGGGCAAAACAAGTAGCTGTCATCAAGAAAGGACGCGACTCGTCCATAACTCACTGTAGGCAGCTATAACATTGGGGTTGTGAAGGCCTTCATCTACATCGGCTCCGCAGTAAACAGTACAAACAACATCAGTACCGCGGTCAGACGGTGAATAACTCCTGCCAATCGCTGTTTATATGGGCTTAAGAGGGAATTGAGTAACAGAGCCCTCTCTCGGAAGACTAAGTTGACTCTGTGTAAGACCATGCTCATCCCTGTCATGTTGTACCGTGCAGAGGCATGGACTTTATCCAAAGCGGAGGCTCTTGGTCTTTTCGAGAGAAAATTTCTGCAAGCTATCTTTGGAAGATTCAACCACAGCGACATAAGTCTAGCCAGGCTTCTACAGATCCAACGCCTAGGATGGCTATGCCATGTAGAGCGTAAGGTCAAATTGACTCCGGCACGAAGAATCTCCGAATATGAACCTGTGGGACGAAGTAACAGAGGATGTCCAAGAACAATAAATAGGTCCAAGCTGTTCTTTGCGACTTAGTCCGCGTGTGACAGTTATCGCGGTTGGATATATAATATTACTTTCGAACTAATTTGATAAGCATAAAACAGGTTATAGTGATTCAATATTAACAGATAGACAAGTGCTGTAGAAATTTTTTTTATAGAACTTTTAAAGAGGAACAAGTCCATCATACATGGTTTTTGCGTTACTCAACTCGTTTACGCAGCACACGCAACGGAAGCTCTCAAAAAGGAATCATTTTTTCCCTTTTTTGGTACATTTTTCATCGATGCTTCGCTCCTATTCGCCGCAGTGTGATGTTATAAACCCTAAAACCTTTCTCAATAAATGGATAGTTCATTCAACAGAAAAAGATTTTTCAAACTGAAGTCCTCCTTTGGGAGGATGGTCACTTTTTTCGCTCCGATGGGGGGTAGGGCCAAATTTGGACATGGTCATCGGATCCACTATCGATGTTTAAAAGAAAGGTCCAACGGCAAGCAAGCCGTTCTCGATATATTGGCTTTTCAATAGTCAAGTCCAAGAAGTCACTTTTTTCGACACTTTTTCCTACCTTCAACTGGTCGCAGCGGCATGGTTTAGGGCTCAAAAACCCCCTAAATCATGCAGAATTCCCAGATTTGTTTAATTTAAAAAAGCTTTTGTGTGAAAATCTGTGTCATGTGTGACAATATCAGGGCAACGACTCTTGGACAGTCTGAAACTGAGCAATAGCTGTATTCTATCGCCGACGATCCTAGGCACGTTGCTTGCAGTCATCATATGGGTGTCGAAGCTCTTCTGTCTCCGCGATGACTTGCTCTTCTTCGGCCTTCACATCGTTCTCGTACCAGAACGCTCGGATTGCAAGACCCTCTTAGCTAGAGCATTGTTGTCTATGCGCTCGATGTGGCCGAGCCAGTGCAGTCGACGGATTTTTGCCTTCCCGCCTACATTTACATCTTGGAACAGATCGTAGCTGTCTACTTCTTCATTCACCTTGTTCGGAAACGGGGCCATACCCATATCCGATGCAGAAACTTTTTTCGTAAGCACTAAATATCAGCTCTGCTGTTTTCCTTATCTTCAAGCTTTCGGGTCCATATTGTAGGACTGTCAAAATTTTAAAGAGCGTTCTTCGAGTCAGAAGTTTTGAGCCCAGTCGTTTTGACAGAACGAAGAAGCAGCGGTTACCAAAGGCTTGTCTAGGTTCGATCTTCACTAGGTTTCCTGTTGTTTCCTCCAGGTAACCAAAATCCTTTGCTACCTCAAATTTGTAGCTGTAGGTAGTGATGTTTCGTCCCAAAGTGGTGTACGGTGGAACGTCCTTTGGTCGATAGCATGTCTTTCATTTTGTCCATTGACCTTAAGACCAGATCACTTCAATTGCCGTAAAAGCCACCTCTACCTAGTCATCTGCGTAATCCAACAGTTGGACTGACTTTTACTTTACTTACAGCTGCCCCCCTCATCATCTTTTCCAGTACCAGATTGTAGTAGTCGATTAAGGCTCGAGAATGATTGCTATCCCTGCTCTGGTAGAAGCCATGCAGCTCGATGTTCGACGTCGTTTGGAGTACTTTACGTTACCTCATTGATGGTCGTGCGGCAATGCACGACGTCTCTGTTCGACATATCTCACTTAATTGCTCGACGTAGGCTCTGGCGACCATCCGTGTTTAATCTCAAATATGTCCACATTTAAAATAAAATACGCAGCATTGACAACACGTCAGTGTGGGACTGCTGTCAATTCCTCTGCTTAACATCCTAATACTACACGTGCTTTATGTTGCAGCCAAATATCTGCTAGGGCTTGCTGAACGCAACGCGTGTATTATAACAGAGTAAATCTGACTTACAACAAAATCGAAGATCCAGCAGATCAGCGTTCAGGGTTCATTGTCACATTCCAGTTCATTGTGACATGAGAACTCGCGATTTAAGGACGGTTACCCCCACCTAGGACAGGTGTCCACTGTTTCGACTGTTTATTACACGCTCAACATTGTCTTTGGAGTGGGAACACTTCACTGACCGAGTTTATGCATTCGAAGTCCCCTCGATCAATTTACTGAACGCATTCCGCTTCTGCACTCCGTCCATTTTCGAATACCATCCACTCATGGCCCTCTAGAATCTTCTGAATTTCATTAAAAACCAGTGACACCCATGCGATGTACCCATGTGATGTGCGAAATGACTGTTCCTCAGAAAACGATTCGCTCGATGATTGAACTACAATTTGAACTGAAAATGCCTGGAGGCGGGGTGTCGGAGGTGGCGGAGCAACAATTAAAGTAGATTTTGCTGTGAATTTGATTGCTCGAAGGAAAATGCAAGTAATTGAATTCATTTCGTTTCTATGACATTAAAGAGAATGTCGATGGAATCACTTAAAGTCACCACGTCTGGCAATGTGCCTGTGGATAATTGTTGTGGGAGTTCTCCGACGGTTGTGGTTTGCTACGAAACCTTAGAGAGACGATAAAGGATGAGGGGCATCTTGATTTGAAGTCATTTGAGACTTCATTGATTTTTGTGGAAATCAGAAAGCTTTTGCATTGATTGGTGCATGCTTGGAAGGGTGTTTCGAACTTGAAGAGGTTCACCCAACGCCACTGTTCAGAAATAGGCACTTTAGGATTTTGCGAGTGAGTGCATCAAGTGTTCAATTGAACTGGAATTATCAGAAAATCAGGAGAATTGAAGACATTCTCGTGGGAAATGGACCAAAAAGGACAAAATTACGCTCTCCATCGTCTCACCTTCGTCTGTCTGTCTCTGGCGGCACTCTCCCAGCAAACAGTCAATTTTCTTTCAACAATCTCAATGCCCATCAAGTCTCATGCGCTTCAGTGAAAGGTTCAATTCGGCCGTGGATACGTAAGTAAACTCCTCGGGGATGCACGTGGCAGCACACAGGACTTGCCTTGGTCTAAGAGCGACTGTACTGTGAGTGACAAGTTCCCCACTACCCTGCTGTCAATTAAACCTGCTCCACATCACTTAATGGCTCACCAGACAGGCACCGCTCCAGGGAAAAGCCATTTCGAATATCTACGCTTTTTATTAAGCTACTTCTGCATGCAATTTTAAATACAAAATTGAAGATAAGCGAATGCGTATCCAAAGGATTGAAGGGCGGTGGGAAAACAAGCGAACGACGGAAGAACATTTGCCATTCTCCAGTTGGAAATCCAAGGAGGAGCTCGTAAAAAGCAAACATTTCTGCTGAAACGCATCAGCCCCCGGGCGAAAAATGTGTGCTCCCTAACCTATTAATTACCCTACAAGTCACACAGGGTCCCTAAATTTGCAAGCAGCAAGCCCACACACAGAGCGAACATCATCAATCTTACCAAACGCAAGAGATAAGGCGCGGTGCGGGCGCCAGTGAAGTAACACACTATCTTTTCGACATTCCCCGAGTTCTTTAAACAAGCACACAAGATATTGACATAATCGAATTTTCGCTGCGAGCCCTTGTAGACATCGATAAGACAAGAGACAGTAAACGACAACCCAACCAAATATGTGCTGTCAACAAATAAACAACTGCACGTTGGTACACATGTGTGCGCCGCTGTGTTTATCACAAATGTGAGGAGTTTCTCTCTGTGTTGACAGCATTTACATACAACGCTTCGATCTGAGCAGTGAGCTTCAAATGCGTTCCACTCTTCGAACGGCACGGCGCACATATTTGTGCACGGATCCAGAGGAGTGTACGTTCACTCGGGAGAATTGGCAAAATAATTGAATTCAAAACTGCTAACTCGAACAATAAACGCTGACGGTTTTTGTGGCAATTATGATTTATGGAATCGACTGATGACTCGGTTCATTCGAGGGAAGACAATTTCGTCGTTCATGTGTGGAACGAGTTCATAATCATATCTCGAGTCTGGAGGCGTGAAGCGAGCAATGGAACACTGCATCGACGAGGGTTAATGATTATTCGATGACGAGTCTCTTTCTTGATTTGTACACTTGATTTCTGGAGACTGCATAACAGCAGTCTGCTCAAGCAGTTCAGGACTTTCAATAAACACTTGAGGCACTTGCTGCCATCAATTGAATTCAACTGAATTCACGTTCATACATAATTTGTCTGTTTAAATTTAGACGCAGCTTTGATGTTGTTTTTTATCAGAATTCAAACATGAAACGGAGATGTTGTCTAGTTGAAAATAACTACGGTGTACGTATTCGCTGGAGGGACCGGAAAGAAGGGCATTTAATTTTAGAAATGGTTTCCAGTCGTTGGAGGTTGTACCTATCTCATAAATGTTGCGCCTGAAAGGATCCTTGAGATTGATTTTGACTCATCTGCTGATAGCATCATGGTCGTAATTCTGGAAAAAATATGATCCAACATTGGACTCTCCACTCCTTTTGGACGTGGAGGTTGTTGCACTGATTCCTTAAATATCCACTCTAAAGGAGGTTTTGTGCAAAACTCATTCGTTCCTCTGTCACAAAGGCGCGACTCTAATAAGTCCCCGTGGTATAATAGACAATTATCTTGCCTTAAAAACTGTATAAAACAAGGCATTAAATTCTACTCTAGATGTTTTTGCAAATTTCTTTCAGTCTTCAGTCGACCTTCTCGGATTCAAGTCCTAATGTTACAAGCAATAGTCTTAAAAGTTTGATAGACATTGAGTCACTATCCTTAGATTCGTCTGATATCATTCAGTCTCTTACAAACTTAAAGCCAAGCTTTAATTTTGGAAAGGACGTATACCATCGGTCATCCTTAAGTACTATGCATACTCTCTCTCCAATCCTCTATTACTTATTTTCAAGCGTTCTCTTTCAGAAGGAGTTTTTCTTGATGAATGACAAAAAAGCTTTCCTAGTGCCTAGTAATTCATAAATCAGGCTCAAAAAATAACGTTGAATCTGCAAACTTTCAGCAATTCCAAAATTGTTAATATTAAAAAAAATTGTCATGATTAAAGAACACATCTCGGATGCTCAACACGGCTTTATATCTGGTCGCTCAACGTCTACTAATCTGTCAATTTACGTAATAAGTGAAATGGAAAATAACCTGCAAGTTGATGCAATCTATACTAATTTTAGTAAAGCATTTGACTCTGTTAACCACTCATTGTTAATAAAAAAAAACTTGAAATGTTGGATTTCACTCGGAGTTCCTCCGTTGGGTTTCGTCTTTTTTTGAGAATCGCTCACTAGGATTAAAAATTGGTAATTCTTTGTCCAATATTATAAAATGCACCTCAGGCGTTCCGCAGGGGAGTCATTTAGGAACCTTACTTTTTATAATTTTCATCGTCAACATTATTCGTGCATCTAAACACAGTAAATGCTTACTATTCGCTGATGACATGAAAATATATAAGAGTATTAAAGATCTACAGTACCCCACAAAATTCAGCGTACACCCATGGAACTGCCGTAATTATTTCCTTTTCAATGGAAAGGACTATTTTAAAAATAAATATTTAAATGCAGTTTAGATTATTATCGATTTCATAGTAATAATAGACGAAAAAAACAGGCAAAATATAATGAATATAATGAATTCTTTAAATAAAAAAGCAAACAAAATTAAATACATTTAATCACACAAAAACACAGTAAAAACAGTAAAAAAAAACGTTTAAAAAACTCAAAAGACGGACTTCAAAATTACAGATACATATTTTTTTTAATTTTGTTAATATTTTGTATGACCACCTTTAGCGTCTATAACCACCTGCAAGCATCGTGGTGTAGAATCTACCAATTTCTTTGTAAAAGAAGGGGGCATAATGTTCCATGCCTCCTCAGTTCTATTTTTTAGCTCGGCTTTATAACAAGAAATCGTTTTTTTAGATCTGGTTTTAATCTCCTGACACAAATGCTCAAAAGGATTCAAATCCGATGATTGTGGAGGAGTTCTGAGCTGTTTTGGAGCATGATAGAGTAACCACTCCCTAACTACATGTGAGGTATGCTTCGGATCATTGTCCTGTTGGAACCAAAAATCCGTGGGCAAACCTAGTTTCCTCGCAGAGGCGATCATGTTTCTTTTTAAAATGTTTAAGTGCATAATTTTGTCCATAGTTGTGGCAATAAATTCAAAATTGCCAGCGCCACTAGCTACCATTGAACCCCACATCATAATACATCCCCTGCCGTGTTTTACTGTTGGGCACATATTTTTTGTTTTCAGCTCCGTATTAGGCTCACGCCACACAATTTGCCTACCATCTGAGACAAATAAGTTTACTTTTGTCTCATCAGTAAACATGACAGTTTTTCCAAAATTTTGAAGGCATGCTTAAATATTTTTGCGCAAACTCTTATCTCTTCTTCTTGTTGACAGCTGAAATAAAAGGTTTCTTAAGAGCAACTCTTCCATTTAAATTTTTTCTCCGTAACACACAACGAACATTTTCTACTGACAAAGGCTTCTATATCGATGTAGAAACTTCTGACGCTAGCTTCTTCTTCTTCATTTGGCGCTACAGTCCGGGGTGGACCTGGGCCTCAACCAACAAGCCTCTCCAGCTAGCACGGTCTCTGGCTAGCTGTCTCCAGTGTCGCACGCCAAGTTGGTTGAGGTCCTTCTCCACCTGGGTGCGCCACCTTAAACGTGTGCGTCCTCTGTTGCGGTGTCCCACGGGTTCGGAGTCGAAGACTCTCCGGGCCGGAGCTGAGTTGTCCATACGGTCTACATGGCCCGGCCATCTTAAGCGTTGAATACGTAGACGCCTGGCTAGGCTCATGCCGCTGTACAGCCCGTATAGCAAACAAGACCAAAGATCGCACGCAGAGCTTTTCTCTCGAAAATACCAAGGACTTCCTCATCCGCTTTTCAGATTGTCCATGCCTCCGCGCCGTACAGCAGGACTGGGATGATCAAGGTCTTGTATAGGGTCAGCTTGGTCCTTCGAGAGATGGCTCTACTACTCAATTGCCTCTTGAGCCCATAGAAACAGCGGTTGGCAAGAGTTACTCTGCGTTTGATCTCGGTACTGATGTTGTTTGTACTGTTTACTGTGGAGCCGAGGTAGACGAAGTCCTTAAATTCCATAAAGAGAGATGAGCCCTGGTACAGGCACACTCTCCCCCATCTCTCGTCTGCAGCCGCTAACGACGTCCCACGGGGGTTGGTTACCCCATCTTCGATCGAAGGTGCTCGGCTCCCAGATTTCACCACGTGGAGGTGAGAGTAGGAGTTCGCTGATAGAGGCTAAGTGCAGACGCTTGTGCCAGCATGAGACGCCATATCAACGCTTTGAAACTCTGACGCTAGCTTTGGTACACTAATTGTTGGGCAATGAACAATTAAACGTTCGTCTTGCTCCGATAAAATTTTTTCCTACCTCTTCCAGGAGCATTTTGAAGTGTACCTTCGGTTCCATATTTTGTTATAATTTTCTGTACAGTCGAATGAGTTCGCCCTACAGTCCTACCAATCTTTCGTAAAGATTCTGCCTCACAAAATAGCTTAATGATAAGCTTTCGTGTTGAAATATCAGTTTCTGTCCTTTTTTTCTCCATGTCAGAAAGAAAATGCACAAAAAATGCAACACAAAAGTCGCAACACAAATGATCCATAAACACATTTTTCTCCTTTCTTTAACTTGACTCAACAGTAAACATTGTTTTTTTTCATAGGATTCATGTGTTTCCCAAGTATTTTTATTTGTGTACGCTCAATTTTGTGTGAGTGAAATGGGTGATTTTTTTGTTCTATTGTTGTTTTTGGGAGGATAATGTTTTTTTATTAATTTAAAATTTTGAATTTTATTTCATACTAGCATTACCCGCGACTTCGTACGCGTAGACATTCGAATTTCCTGACGCGATGCCTGGTAAGATTACTTTCATGTTTAGTCCAGCAGGCATTTTGTCAGCTCTTATGACAATTCTATGGTCGTCCGACGGCGTTCTGTCCAATGCCACTTTAAACAGTCAGCAATTCGTTATGCTGATGAAAATAAACTTGCAAGTCAGCAATTATTTCTCGAGGATGGTTCGAGTTCGATCAATTTCGTCATTGCAATTCCTACGAAAATATGTTTAAAAAATAGGTGGACAATTCAATGCTGACAATCTAATTGATGAAGTGATGAATGAATGATCCATTTGGCTTTTTCTTTTTTTGTGCGAGGGTAGGTGAAAATCTTCAAGAGATACTATGGGGACCGTTCCCACATAACGAAAGGGATTTTTACACAGTAAAAACAACCCCCTTCAAATAAAGTATTGACATTGAGAACATTTTTATAAAGTACAAACACAAGCAGTTAGTGTGCAAATTTTCATTAGAATTAGCCTTAAACGGATTTAAATAAAAGGCAAACATATGTACATGTGCATACAACCATTCTTTTTTAAATAAATAATTAATTTATGCAAATTTTCGTGCTTATTTACTCGTGAGCAGGCTACGTATAGTTGTCCATGGGAAAAGCATTCATTGCTCAAATCAATACCGGTAAATTTAACTGTTTGACCTTGAGTCTTACTGATAGTCATAGCAAAACATGACTTACTTGAAAACTGCAGCCTTTTAAAAAGAAATGGATAGTCCGAAGGTATCATCGGTATTCGTAAAATAAATACATTCTCATCTGTGCCTGGTCCTGTTATAATAATCGCTTCAATTACATTAGGTCTTAAAGCTGTTACCAGTAATCGTGTTCCATTGCCCAGCTTTGCAGGACACAAAATTATTGGCACTCCAACTTTTAAGAAAATGATGTGCCCTGGTAGTCCTGCTGGATTCGTAGAATTTAAAAATTCTGTTGGAAAATGTACCGAATCATCCGTATTTACAACGGTGTCAATGAATCGATAAATTTGTACGTCACCGTTGATCTTGCTTGAAATGAATTCTTTGATTCTGGACGCCAGAATAGCTCTTTCTCTGAACCAAGAAGGGGTCTTGCTACTTATGTATTGAATAGAGGGATTCATTAATATCTCTTACTTGCTTCCCAACGGAAAGAGTAACTTTACCATTTTCTTCTTGTACCGTACCGTATACACTCACCGATAATATACCTACCTCCAATAACCACATTCAGATTTATGTGCATACCTTGTGTTCAATACCACTTTTTTATTATTTATTAATTCTTGTTATCAATATTCTTATTTTCACAACGTGTTCACTACTGTGGTGTAAATCACCAAAAATAACAATATTATATGTAGCTCACAAAATTATTCGCACAAGACTTCATTTAACGAAATAAGCTAAATTCCAAAATTAATTCCATAAAATTAAAAAAAAAATAGAATTAAAAATTAAAAAAAAATTAAATTAGTAAAAAAAAAAAAATTAGTACAAAAAAATCAAATATTAATAAATCCAAGTAGGCAAAAAAGGAAATAAACAAACTGACTTCAATTAAACTTAACACAAAATTATTCGCACAAAAATAAAAATATGAAAAAATACATAAAATAAAGTAGGCGAGTGGCACATCAGTATCTAGTTGCACCACCCTTAGCATCAATAACGGCTCTTAGTCGTTTTGACATACTCCCGACAAGTTTCTTGCAAAAATCTGGGCGTAAAAGTTCCCATTCTCGTTGTAGAGCTTCTTTCAGAGAAGCTTTGCTGCTGATAGCTCGATTTCGAATTTTTTTTTCGTTTCTCATTTTTTCAAGCTCAGCGCACAAATGTTCAATGGTGTTCATATCGGGTGACTGTGGACGCGTTTTGAGCTGCGAGCGAGCATTGAAAAGCAGCCACATTTTGACATTGTGAGCAGTGTGCTTTGGGTCGTTGTCTTGTTGAAAGACATAATTTGACCCTAGACCCATTTTAGTTGCGCTTTCTTTTTAGGATGTTGAGGTAGTCATATTGGTTCATTCTATATTCAATGAACTCCATTTGACCAACCCCCCGCGCAGACATACACCCCCACATCATGATGTTACCACCGCCATGCTTCACCGTCGCTTGAAGATTAGCTTCATTCAGCTCAGTATTTGGTTTTCGCCAAACCCTTTGCTTCCCGTCATTGCCAAACAAGTTAAACTTGCTTTCTTCTTCTTCAGGTGGCGCTACAGTCCGGGGTGGACCTGGGCCTCAACCAGTAAGCCTCTCCAGCCGGCACGATCTTTTGCCAGCTGTCTCCAACTGCGCGCACTAAGTTGGTTGAGGTCCTTCTCCACCTGGGTGCGCCATCGGTTCCGTGGGCGTCCTCTATTGCCTTGTCCCACTGGTTCGGAGTCGAAGACTCTTCGGGCTGGAGCAGTGTTGTCCATGCGCTCTACATGGCCTAGCCATTTTAGGCGTTGAATCCGTAGACGCCTGACTAGGCTCATGCCGCTGTACAGTTCGTGGTTGAATCTTCTTCTCCAATAACCATCAAAGCAAACAGGACCAAAGATTGAACGCAGAACTTTTCTCTCGAAAAGACCAAGTGCTTCTTCATCCGCTTTTGAGATTGTCCATGCCTCCGCACCATAGAGCAGGACAGGGATGATCAAGGTGTTATATAATGTTAGCTTGGTCCTTCGAGAGAGGACTCTACTACTCAACTGCCTCTTGAGCCCAAAGAAACAGCGATTGGCAAGAGTAATTCTGCGTTTAATCTCGGTACTGGTGTTGTTCGTACTGTTCACTTGCGAGCCGAAGTAGACGAAGTCCTTCACTACCTCGAAGTTATAGCTGCCTATGGTGACGTTTTGGCCAAGTCGTCGATGTTGCGCGCCTTTTCTCGACGACAGCATATACTTCGTTTTGCCCTCGTTCACCGCTAAACCCATTTTGGCCACCTCCGCTTCAATACCAGCAAAGGCTTCATTGACGGCTCGCTGTGTTCTGCCAATCACGTCAATGTCAGCTGCGTATGCTAGCAGTTGTACGGACTTCTGGAAGATCGTGCCTCTAGTGTTGGCGTGTGAGTCTTTTTCCAGGATGATGTTAAAGAAATCACGTGACAGCGCGTCGCCTTCTCTAAAACCTTTTTTGACATTGAAGGTCTCTGTGAGTTCGTCACCGACCTTGATGGAGCAGCGAGAATTCTCCATCGTCATCCTGCACAACCTGACGAGTTTGACAGGAATGTCAAAATTAGACATGGCGTTGTATAGCTCGTCCGTCGACAAAAAGGTGGTGGGTGTCGATCTGCATCTCTTGGGCCTTTTCCAGGATCTGCCGTAGTGTGACAATATGGTCGATGGTGGACTTCCCTGGCCTGAAGCCACACTGATATGGACCTATCAGGTTATTTATAAACGGCTTCAGGCGAGTACACAAAACGGCAGATCAGAGATCTTGTAAGCGATGTTCAGGAGACTTATCCCTCGATAGTTGGCGCAGTCAAAGGGGTCTCCTTTCTTGTGGATCGGGCAAAAGATACTGGGATTCCATTCATCGGGTATGCTTTCCTCCGATCATATGTTTAAGATGAGCTGGTGCATGCGCCCAACCAGATCATCTCCAGCTGCCTTAAAGATTTCAGCGGACAGTCCGTCCGCACCGGCAGCTTTGTTAGACTTCAGTCTTGATATTGCTATCTTGACCTCGTCTAAGTCGGGGGGACGGAATTCTCGTCGATCATCGTCCATATTGAGTGGAACATTCTGCCTGACAGCGGTATTGGTGTCATCATCGCCGTTTAGCAGTCTGCAGAAGTGGTTCTTCCAAATTCTCAGTATCGACTGCGACTCTACTACTAGTTGTCCATTCTCGTCCCGGCAGGCTTCTGTCCGAACCTTATATCGACTGGATAATTGTTTCATCCTCTGGTAGAACTTTCGGACATCGTTCCTGCCATAGCACCTCTGCATCTCCTCGATCGCGCGCTTCTCGTGCTCTTTCTTCTTTCTCCTGAGAAGCGGGTTCTCGTCCCTTCGTCTCTCTTCGTAGAGCTCACGAACAGCTGTCGTTGTTCGTTGCAGCGTTGCTTTGTAGTCTTTCAGTTACGCTGCGTGGTGGCGTAATACCCAGCACATCAGTGGCAGCATCTTTGATGGCTCCTTGACAACGCCTCCAATCTTCTTCGATTGTTTGCGCAGGTGGCGACGAACTTAGAGAGAGATTCCGGGAGACTCGATCGGCAAAGATCCTAGATTATTATTCGCCAAAATGAGTTAAAAACAGTTTAAGACTGGTCTCAAGAAAATGGACTTTCATTGAACTTAAATAAATGTTATTCTTCTTCAGTTTTTAGAAAACTGTGTCACATTGCGTATGATTATTCTTTATTGGGAATAATTCTTAATAAAAAAAACCGGAGTCAAAGTCTTGGGTGTAATAACTGATACGAAACTTACTTTTTCATGTCCTTATTGTGGCCAGAGTAAATTCAATGCTGGGCTTCTTGAAAAGAATTCACCAATCTCTGCACACTTAAATCGGTATATATGGCTTTGGTGCGTCCATTACTAGAATACTGCTCTCTAGTTTGGTGTCCAAATAATATTAAGACAAATACTCGTCTGGAAAGAGTCCAAAAGTGAAGTTACCGGGTTCGTATATAGCAAATGAAATGGCAATTCAGTATTACCTATAAGACGCGTTGTGCTTTAATTGGCTTAGATACAATAGAGAAAAGTAGATGCATTAATTGTACATTGTTTGTACATGACGTTTTTTTCCTATCGGATTAAATGTCCTTAAATTCCTAGTTCTTTTTGTATTTATGCTCCGGAAAAAAATGTCTTCGCAGTCAATAAGTGGGCGTTATGAAGACGTTTTTTGTTTATATTTGCGCAAGTCGATTTTCTAATTAAATCCATTTAAATAATCAAATTGTCACAATGTGCGTCGCGCTCGGTGGGCAGATCTCTCTCACGGCGCGCCAAAGCACTGAAATTTGATTGAAGTCGAACCGAATCACATCTCAAAAGTTATTCAAAGTGAAAGGGTTCACACATTATCGCATTAATTGTTGCTTAGTAGTGCTAATTGCGTTCATTCAAACGTCAAGTCTTGCATATAAGATTTTTACTTTTGCAAATGCAGACATATGAATGAGCTCATGTAGGTAACGTGAGCTGATTCTTGGAATCGGCATTAATCCGCATAAGCCCCGCCCTTCGAGACGGAGCAGAAGCACGCATAATTGAAGTGTTTGCTGGGGACTTATGGCAAAGGCTCAGCGTGGGTGGCAAGTGGCAGATTTAAACAACGAGATCCACACGGCAAAGAGGTGCTCGAGAATTTTTCGTTTAGCTTCTGGAACTTCCACAGAATTCTCATTTCCACAGTCTGCAGTACTTTGAAGTCGCAATCGTAATAAATGGTTAGCACATCTAAGAGAAATCCCTCCTTATTCACTTTAAACACAGTTAGACGGTTCGATGTGTAGTACATGTGTTCCACTTTCCACCCACCTTTAAGATTGATTATTGACTGATGACGCGAGACCTACAAGAGCCTGGTGCACGTTGGCCGTGGGCGTGGATATTGCCGCGTTGGAGTATGTTTGAATTTTCATCTCGAATGTAAGCAAGGACGTGGGTAAATGAGCCTTGATTTGGCGGCGATTTGATAGATTATCATAGAGTCATCCATCAAGAGATGTGATGTCATGGAAACAATCTGTCACTTGTTGGGGTTGCGCCAGTATCGTCGGCGCCCTAAATGTCACAATTTTGTTTGACGTACGTACGTGACAGGGTGATCAGATAAGAAGGATAGGAAAGAAATTGATAAAAAAAAAAAACAAAAAGGGTGTGCGATATAAAATTGATTCCGGCCTTTATCTGGGATCTACATTCATACCATTAGGTGTGGAATAGCACATCATAAGACCGCCTTGGCTTCGCTGCCTCGGCGTGTTTAAGCCGTTGATACTATGTGTGGCGTTATTCTGGCAATATGGGTTTCAAATGTAGCCCTTGAGCTTCATTGAAGGGTTTGGCTTCGCAACGAAGAACTTGACGTGGCCGAGTGGTGTCAAGATCGCTGCGTTCAATTGATTAAAATTTGAGATGACCCAGTGATCTGTCACAACTTCGAGTATTACGCCCCTGTGAAGCCTGTTGTAGCCTGTCCGCTGATCGATTATGTTGATGTTGTCTAGCTCTGCTCAAAGATACTCGCTGTATACCTGGAACATTGACGTTGAGGCGTCTTATTTCACATTTCGAAAGAAATAAGCTCCGATGATGCAGGAATTTCGACAATACAATTTTCTTCCATTGGACGAGTCTGAAACCATATACCATTGACAGTGACAGTTTGATGATTAGTGAAGGGACTTGACAAATTTTGATTTAATTTGTGAACGCACTCTTTCACAACCCTTTACAATAAAATGGCGAAACTTACTGAATACTTTAACATCTGGATATGCTTGGTAACTTTGACAGCTGCTGCAACATATCAATTGGAAAAACTATCATTGCTATATGGTCACCATCTTCTTAACTATAAAGCAGAAAGTTTGTGTGTCTGACCGACAAAGGCTCCGAAACTACAGGTCGCAGAGCTCTGAAATTTTCAACCAAAATCATTCTAAAATTTAGATGCTCAATGTGACAATTTTTAAGTCGGTACGACATACAGTTCGGAAGTTACGAGCACTTTTTAAACGGGAATAAAATTCTCAAAATAAGGGTGGATGCATCAATCCGGTATGAAACCATTTTAAGTTGCGTAGTCGTGGATATCAACCATCCCCCAGTGTTTTGTAACTTCCATATATACACACACATTTTTCATATTTTGCTTTGGTGCAACCATTCATTTTTTTTTTACGTCTCAATCGAACATATACGAACGACTGCCTGAGTCACCAAACGAAAAGGAAACAGTTAACATTTTCGCATTTTTCTTATTTTGTCATACCCAAACTATCTATGCATGTACATATACACAGCTACACACAAGTCATTCAATTTTGCTGAAATTGTGAATATTGAACTTCTGAACGGATTAGCCGATTTAGATAAAATGTCAGAGCTGCACTAATTACATAATGTGTTACAAGATAGGCTAAGTTTTGTTCATGGTTCATGAAGTTTGACTTCAATTTGCACAACAAGTGAACATCGCGCGCAGGTACATAGATGGGATTGCCAAGAACTTTTTCTTTATAAATCGCTTGATGGTTGAGAAAAATCCGTAATTTCCGTCCGTTTTGCTGCAGCACACATTGATAATTCAAACTTCAACATGTATGCACACAGTCAACGAATTGTACTCATTATGAGTAGGGATGTGAAGGAGAGATTGGGATAGGCATCGATGACAAGAGAAAATCAAATTCTTCTCTGAGTTCTGGTTCGAGCAGTCTTATTATTGTTTCAAATTAAATAGTGCGGTAATAATGCAGGTAAAGTACCGGTTGAAAATTCCATACGAACCGCCAGAACCCCTACAGATGTCGATTTTTCAATTCATGAAAAAATCATGAATGGTGGTCTTACTTTGCTCATATCTCAACAACCGTGAGTCCTACAGCAAAGTGAACTAGGCCAATCTTGTAGCTAACGACTTGATCTAGGGGATGAAGTTGGAGAACGTACAGATATACCGGTATAACAGTATATTTTTTAATGATAAAGGGACTTTTTGTAGTAAAATAAGTTTAATTATCGACTTGTCGACTACGGAGGGTTATGAAAGCTTGGACAATGTAAATTCACGTCAGGAGCAGCAATTCAGATCTACCTCCCTTCAAAGCCGATTTAAAATTTCATATAATTTACGCCAGAGAAACAAATTTCCCGGGTACGAAATTTAGTATATGTATAAAACAAAAACAAAAACAGGTGCACCACGGCGTATAAATTGTATATGTTAGGCATGTACATAACATATACGCCCTGATGCACGTGTGCGTACTGTTACGGACATAGTTCAGATAGTACTAAGTTTTATGTTAGGGCAAGTAAGTATAAGGCAGTTTAAGTAGTTAAGCTTAGCCCATATGATAAGTTTTCTTGGCAAATAAATAAAGAAATAAAGGATTGTCATTAAAGACTAAAAAAAAACGTAGATTAAGCCGAAAGGCACATTTATAAATCAGATTAGATTAGCTTAGAGTACCCGCATTCGGGTCAGTTAAGAACGTTTGTAAATTCGGAAGATAGTTAAGCCGGTTTTAAGTACTTTTGTCTAGCATGTAAGTAAAAATGTTTTAGACAAAACAAAATGTCATTAAAAAACAAAAAAAAAGACAATTGCAGGCAACCCATCATGGCCAGGGTTGTAGTCGTCCTTAAGTGTGCTAATCTTATCTTCAACAAGACGCCGAGTTACTTTAATCAAAGTAAATGACGTTTGGGCAGAGCTATTCATGTATGAGAAGTAATCACGATCGAGCTTAGAGGAGTAATCAGTGTATGACTGACTGAAAAGGTTTCTCACATTTCCCACTCTATCTCGTCCTCCGCATATGGACATCCCTCTAAGAAAATGCAGCTTTCCAGCTCCCATCTGTGCCGTATCTGGAGCAGAATATCTCCGACCATTTGATGGAAACTAGTCCAACTGATGTGAGCTTTCCCTCGGCAACATCTGGCATATAGACGATATACATCCAAAACTAATGCCTCAGCTTCCTTTGTTACTCTTTGCTGTTGTAAACCATAAAGGCTTGCTTGGATCAACAAAACATTCTGCGCGGACGGCAAGACTTCGCTCTTCTGACTCCGGCTAAGGTATGTGTACATAGGAGCACATTTATGTAGGTACTCCCTTCCAGCACGCCACACATGCAACCAGAATTGTATCCAATTCGATAAGAGTTCATCGAAGGATATTAAATCGTATAATGAATGCAGGAAGGTAAACCTTCTGCTCAAATTTCCCACATCCATTAACCTGGCCTGAGGGGGTTCTTTGAGGTGGATGAAGCCAAGTTAACTCCTAACCATCATAACCAGCACACAATACTTGTGTGCCGAGAAGAAACAGAGTCGAACTTGTGTGTTTGGTTTCGTGGCTTCGGAGGGGGCGCTACTGGAACACAACTCCTTAACGATTACAAAACTCTTAGATTCATTTCACCAGTTCACCATCGATTGGTGGTCATGAGCGCTTTAATGGTCTCTGTATTGTCCTATTGTCCTTTCATATGAATTCGACTCGTTCAATGGTCTTTATTTATTGTGGTCATCAACATCATTGTTTGCCCGGCCATTCAACGTTGACAGGCTGTGAGTGACGAAAGGGGGGGGACAGTTTGTCGTCGTGGCTCATCGCATATTGGACCACTTCTTCGACTATTTAGGTCACGACTATTGAAAGGCATCACGTTGGTTCCTTCAATTAAGTGAGTGAGCGGGTAAAATGCATGCATTCCAATGCAAGAAATGCCGAACGTTCTAAATCCGTCGGAGTGGGAGAGAGAGTTAGGGAACCGCGATGGACGCATCTGTTTGTCTGCATCGTCGTTGGAGTTCATCGAAAGTCGCTCAAAAACTGCACTGTACTGGCTCAAGTGCAACGTAATATCCACAAGCGATATTTGCATTTTCATCGAGCGCCAGGCAACAGCATAATTCCTGGAACTTTTTTTATTCCTCTTCGGTTGGCGCCGCAGCGCGAGGAGGACTTGGGCTTACCTTCAACAGCAACCACTCGTGTTGTGCGTGCTACCGGGGGGACTACGGATTTAATCCGACTTCAAACGGGCCAGTTTTTGAGAAGCTTTACTCTCTCTCTCTCTCTCTGAACATTGACAGTGGCTCCTGAGTAGTGGTGCCGTTTAAATGAAAATTGATGTGTTGGCTGGGATTTGATCCGAAGCGAGTCGATGCTCTTATTGACAATGCGACGACTACCGGAAGTAGTCGCAGTCAATTTAAAAGTTCCAAGAAGTGAAGTCAAAGAGGGAACAATTTAACCCTTTATATCGTCGTGTGAGTGAGTTACATCCACTGTTAATATCTCTCGCATTAATATCGATTATTTATCTATCCACGACCAATAAAACGCCCCTACTGGGGTTCGGTAATATAAGCGATTTTCGGTTCACATGTTAAATTTTGGCTTTTTAGAAAGCTACAGACTTGTACGTACATATGTAAGTTCTACAAGCCGCAAGAAACATCCAAGGTGGGACTGAATTAAGCGAGAAATGCTAACGTTTCGGAACGACAATATGGAATGGTTGGATCAGGAAATTGAATCCAGTTCCAACATCAAGCATGTCATCTAATTCTGGACGACCTTCGGATGCATCTAGCACACGTACAGTCAAAGTGCAAGAACGAAAAATAAAAGAACTTATATGTACTAAGACGACCGGTGAAATTGCTATTTCTGGACAAGTGCCTTTAATAAAGGAGCTTGTAGTTAGTTTTCCTGTAAGGGCTACCAATCTGAAAAAGCTCGATCAAGTCAAGAAAGGCATAAGAAATAGATCACTCCGGTGGAAGGTCTTTTGCTGATGATTAACATAGAATGAAGTACTTTTCAGTACAATAGCACATCAGGAATCAGAACAGGAATAAAGTTGCGCTTGAAGTGCAAAATAACACACTGTGCCACGCCCCGACAGAGGAGAAGGATGGCAACAGCAAGGATTTGTTTTTTTAAATTTGTGCATGCTCAATGGATTGCTAATACCATTATGTGTTCGGGCTCAAGACAAAGCACGGGCCAAAGGGAGAGAGGGAGAGGAGGTACCTGTGAACATTGGTCTTAAATATCTGACCGGTTGTAGTCTGTGGGAAATATTAGGCTGGGAAGAGCATTCCATATTCGTGCAGTGCGGCTGAAGAACGAGTCTCGGAATTTAACTGTCCGTCGAAAAGTAGGCTAAAGGGTATACTGATGGGGATTCCTGGCGAGACGGTTATTGTGGTGAATTCATGGAGAGGAGGAATGCAGTTGGCTAGCTCACTTCAGCATCATTTGTTGAAATAACGATAAAATACGAGACGGAACGTCGATGTTCGAGCGAGTCTAATGATATTTACTGTCTCCCATAAGTTTTATCGCTCGCTTTTGGATTCTATCAAGTAGGTGCAGGGTGGTCTTGGGGGCACCAGACCAGATATGAGCGTTGTACTCAAGCTTGGAGCGCATGTATGTCTTATAAATTAAAGCCAAATCAGAATGGGTGAAATATGTCTTGCATCGATTAAGGAAACCTAAACATGATGAACACATATGTGATCGAACAACTAAGTTTTGTGTTGATACACTTACCAAGGATGGAAAGTTTTCCGGTTTCATCGTCACAAGCGCCATTCATGGATAATGGCTGATTATCAAGGGGTCGCTTGAGTGACAGCAGACAGCATTGAATTCCACTCTATTATTTTTCCCCAGTTAATTACGCTGTCAAGGATGACTTCTATGATCTCCTAAAAAGGACATATGATGAATTCTCCAGCTACGAATTCAAGAACGCTCTGAGAGATTTCAATGCAAAGCTGAGGAAGACATCTTTGCTAGAGGAAAACATAGCCTGTACGACACCACATTCCGATAACGGACAAATGATGGCGAACATTGTCATCTCTCTATAGGTAGCCCGCGGTTCTCACACCTCAATATACATAAAGAGACCTGGCGGTCCCGTGGTCGATCAACCGTCAACCAAATTTATCACGTTGCGATCGGCTCCACCATGTTTGATGTCCGAACGTTTCATTGTCTCGGACCATTTCTTTGTTGTATCCAAGGAAGGAACTCGGATATCAAGACATCAACGGAGTCGAGAAAGGATACCATGGCTTGACGTGGGATCGAGTTTTCCGGAATTCCTCTCTAAGTTCGTCGCCGCCTCCCCAAACAGTCGAGAAGGTTCAAAAGAAGACGTTATCAAGAAGCCTTCAAAGAAGTGCAACGAGCTGATTGATGATTTACGACACCATCAAGGAAAAAGCCATGGTTTGACAACGAGTGCAGCCTGGCACGTGCAGCGAAGATGGAAGGCTACAAAGCAACGCTGCGACGAACAACAAGAGCTGTTCGTGAGCTCTACGAACAGAGATGAAGGGAAGAGACCCAGCTTCATCATCATCATCATCATCATCATCATCTTCTAACCTGCATGATCCACTAAAGGGGTCGCGGGTTTAAACCACGCACGAAACATCTCCAGGCAACTCGATCCGCCGCCATCGACTCAAACACATCAGGGGTTATGTCCAAGCGTAACCAGGCGAGCTTATGGACTTGGTCCAACCATCTCCATCCTGGATCTGTCAAGTGGTCACCTACATGATGGAATCGCATTCAAGGCCTGCCTCGGTAGTCATGATGGTGGGGACATACTTGCTATGTGACCAAACCAACGAAGCATAGCTCTTTCCATTCGGAGAAGCAGCTGCTCAACGTTGAGTTCCTCGCGCATTGCCCTGTTTCTCACCCTATCCCGGCGAGTAATTCCCACAACAGCACGAAGAAATCTCATCTCAGCAGCTTGTATTCGCGATCTTATTCTTTCGGTAATTACCCAAATTTCATGACCATAGGCGAGAGTTGGAACAAATACAAATACTGACTTTCACACTAAGCTTGGCCTTCCTGATTACAGATCTCCCAAGCTGTGTCAAAACTGACCCACCTTGACCAATCCTACAGGAGTCAGTCCCATCACTCGTGAAGAAGACCCCGAGCTACTTAAACTTCTCCACATGCTTCAATGGGACTCCACTAACAGGTAGAGTGCATTGAACAGGCCTTCTGGAGATGGCCATAACCTCTGATTCGTCCACGTTTACTTTCATCCCCGAATCAGCACATACGGCCACAAACCTATCGAGTGTGTGCTGGAGTTCCATCTGGGAGGATGTGAGGTTGACTAAGTCATTTGAAAAAATATGACTCTCCCAATGTGAAACATTCCTCGCCTCGGCTGCGCTGCAACATCCAGTCCATATAAACCATGAAAAGAGGATGTGACAAGAGGCACCCTTGCCGGAGTCCAAAGCCCACGGTGAAAGGTGTTGATTTGGCACCGAACACAGCTGCTACATTTGTTTGTATAGAGATTGAATGGCCCTCAATCCCATACTCCTGCTGAACACTCCAGAGTTTACCTCGAGGAAGTCGGTCATACGCCTTTTCCAAATCTACAAAACAGCTGTTGATGGGTGTGGTACACACCCAAGCCTTCTGAAGTACCACTCGTACTTCTGCGGGGCCAAAAGCCGCACTGTGCATCCCCCATCCTTGGCTCGACCATAGCTCTAGAACGCGCTTCCAAAACCTTTCGCGTAGACTTTCCCGAGGAGACTTATGATGGATATCCCCCTGTAGTAGGAGCAGTCTCTTTTGTCCCTCTTCTTAAAAAAAGGGACTTCGATCAGCCCATTTTGCCAATCGCCAGGTATTTTATCGCGTTCCCAGGCCACGAGACAGCTATAAAACTCCCTCCTTACCCATTGCCTTAAGCAATTCTGGCCGGACTTCATCCACACCGGCGGATTTGCCAACTTTTAGCGAACCGATCGCCAAAATGACTTCCTCCACCGTTGGACTATTCTGCGCCCAACTTAAGACTTCGGGTCTGTTATCCTCAGTGCCCTGTTCGGGATTGAGCAGCTCCGAAAAGTGCTGGCTCCATCTGCGCAAGATGTCCTCCTCATTGGAAAGCAACACACTATCTTTGGATCTGACTCCTTCGATGATGTTGAACGTCCTTCCTCTGAGTCGGCGAATGCCTTGCCAGAACACCTTTTTCGCAGATCTATGGTCGCTTTTCAACCTCTCGCCCTTTAGCTGGTCGCACAGCCAATTTGCAAGTCCTTCGCGCCTCTGTTTACCGGTCACGTGAAACAGAGTCCCCCAAGAGAATCCAGTCTCTGTAGGTCTTCTTGTTCTCTCTGATGGCTTATTGAGCTCCGGGTGTTTTAAACCACGCAGTTCTTTCCTCACCACCAGCCGCCAATCCAAGCCGCTTCACTCCTCAAACATCCCGTGCAGTTGAAAACAGTCGCCATTCGTCCTCTACATGCGATGGAACAGTTGGAATTCGCTCAAACTTTTCCGATATGTGCCGTGCAGAATTTAGCCGCAACTCACTTCTCCTACCGTATGCGTGTAACCACTCTTGGTTTCCGTCTTGGCAGCAGAGATACTTTATCAGTGAGGTACAGAGTACACAACACCAGGTGATGATCAGTTGACAGTTCAGCCCCTCTCTCATTCTGTTGAAGACTCTGACAGTATTTACGGATGTCTTTGCGTGGAAATAAGGCATGATTATGGACATGCCATGTGCACAGCAAAAGTCCAACAGCTTCTCTCCGTTCTCGTTCTGGTGAGGACCCCACATCAGGAATCTATCTCCGCTACCCTATCAAGTGCAGCATCAACTTCATCCAGGAGAGCCGCATACTCTGACTCCAGATTAGGTGCATACACCTGCACCAGAGCCAAAGTTGACCTTTCAAGCCTGAGCTTTAAGATCCCGACTCTTCCTCCTAACGGAATCCACTCCAATACCCTGTCTGCCAGCCTGGGACTTGCAAGTAACCCCACTCTCGCCTGTGCAGATATTTGAGGTGAACATCCGACAAGAAAAGTTTCCACCCGTCCGAAAGGTCCACAGCTATAGAACCCCTTTGCGTCGTCGAAGAGATACGCACGATATCCAAGCGATACGTGGCAGCTTCCTCAACTAACTCGAGATCTTTTCCTGTGAGCGATGAGACGTCCCAGGTGCCTATTCTAAGTCGATGCCGTTTGATCCCCGCAAGCACTGTTGTGTGCCCCCCCCAACCCATCCCACCCACCCTCCCAAACTACCGTAATGGCTCACGAGGCCATTGAGTCCAGCTTCTCAGGAGGAAAAAGAAAGAACGAAGGGCGCGGCCGAGGAGATGAAGAGGTGCTATGACAGGAATGATGTTCGAATGTTTTTTTAGAATGTTTGGAACAGTTATCCAATGGAAAGAAAAGCCTGCCGGGACGACATACAAGAGACTGATTATCCCAGTCCTGCTGTACGACGCAGAAGCTTGGACGATCTCAAAAGCGGATGAGGAAGTCCTTGGTCTCTTTGAGAGAAAAGTTCTACGGACTGTGCAGCGACATGAGTCTAACCAGGCATCTATAGATCCAACGCCTAAGATGGACATGTCATGTAGAGCGCATGGACAACTCAGCTCCGGCCAGACGAGTCTCCGACTCCTAACCCATGGGAGAAGATGTCCACGCACCCAAGTTGAAAAGGACTAACTTGGCGTGCGAAACTGGAGACAGATCGCCAGAGAGGCTTGTGGTTGAGATCCATTTCCACTTCCGTGCGCCACCGAGTCTTACGGTCTTCCTCTAGCTGTCGGGGATGGTTTCGAAGACTTTCCGGGCCGAAGTATAGGTGTCCATCAGAGATCGGCATGCGATCATATTTTTGTGACACTCACAAAAAAAAGACACTGAGATGCGATCATTTTTTTTTTGATAAAGGAAGAAGGCGGTAGAAGTGTGTATCACCACCGCAAGCCAAGCGATAGTTGTGTTTACCATACTCGATTGGGTATGTTTCTCTTATAAACTCGAGTACTACGTTTTTCAGTCAATGATTGGTATGATCACATGAACCCAACACCATATGTGTTTGCGATCAATGCGATGGCGATGAATATTTTATGAAGGATCAATGTGGGTCGCCGTGGCTCAGTGGTTCAGTGCTTTGACTCGATACCAGAGTGAAGGTAATCTGCTACATGGCCCTAGTACGGCCAATTATGGTGCACGGTTGTCCATTGTGGTTCAACGTGAGTCCTTCCCAGATGGAAAAGATGAGGGTGTTCAAGAGGCAGTCTCTTAGGAGCTGTCTCCGTCTGTATCGCACACCCGAGTCTGAGTACAAGAAATACTATCCTAACGAGGTCCTGTAGAACGAGGCGAACGTATATAGGGTAGATAATTTTATTATTAGAAGGCACACTGCACAAGCTATGACCTCTTCCAACAGTCTGATCTTTGGAGCGTACTACCCCAATATTATGCACCATGAAAGGGTGCGCCTTAACGGCTTTATTCCTCCCGAAGCATTCCTTTATCTAGACACAATTGGTCTTATACAGGATCCACAAGGATGTCCGTCCTATCATCTTCCATGTCGTACGCCGAACAGTGGACAGGCGACTCCAATACGAACCGGATGTCGTTCGCACACACGAGGATCTCCTCCGGTTCAGTAGAGCGATCCCCGCTCGAGATAGGAAAGAGTCTGCCAAAGAACGGCAATTTTACTCGTGGTTACACCAAAACCAGCCTCCGCCACCGCGAGCTGTTCCCCAGGATCCGATAGTTGATTCATAGTGGCCAGCTTACATAGTTTTTAAGGTAGCTTTAAGAAGAAAAAAAAAATATAAAACAAAAAATCCAAAAAAATATATATTAAACAAAAAGGAAACAAAAGGTGCATCGCGGCATATAAATTATATATGTTAGGCATATACACAACATATACGCCCTGGTGCACGAGTGGTTGCTGGGAAGCTAGGCCCAGGTCCGCCTCGGACTGTCGCGCCACCGGTGTGATGATATGAGAGGGTGGAAAAACCCGATGTACCCGATGCGTTCAACGAATAAGTGCGATGTATCACTGCAGATCTCCGGTGTCCATTCGATCTACGACCAGATCGACGTGGCCATCTCTATCGTTGGCTCTTCACTCCTCTGGCTGAACAGTACAGCTCGTACAGTTTGTCGTTATGTCTTCTCGTCTACTCACCATCTATGCACCCAAGCAAAATGAACTCAATACTCAACATGTGTGAGCCAGGGGCGTAGGGGCTCCCATATACCTTACCCCATCCGCTACAAAGTTTATGTGTCGGCCTCATATAGCCATCTCTATCGTTGGATCTTCACTCCTCTGGCTGAACAGTACAGCTCGTACAGTTTGTCGTTATGTCTTCTCGTCTACTCACCATCTATGCACCCGAGCGAGATGGACTCAATGCTCAACATGTGTGAGCCAGGGGCGTAGGGGCTCCCATATACCTTACCCCATCCGCTACAGAGTTCATGTGTCGACATCATATGGCAGGGCTGAGACGATTAAGTTCTTATAAAGGGTTCTTGTCCGAGTGGGCTTTATTTAGCAATTACTTTCCTAGCCCAAAGATGAGCATTTGGCAAGAGTTATTCTTCGTTTGATTTCAGCTCTGGTATTGTTGTTTCGGTTCCTAGGTAGACAAACGGACTTACCCAAAAAAAAATAGGCTTTGTCCTTGTGGATGGACCCTTAGAAAAGGCAAAACATAGTGCGACACCCACGAGAACAAAATAACGAGATGTCGAGGAGAATTGATCTGATACCACTTGAGACCCTACTTCAGCGGCAATCATGCACGTCCCACATTTTGCACAATGTCCTCCCCAAACCTTGCCACTGGCGAGTAAATCTCAAGGTAAAAAAATCAATGCCATAAGAACGCCATCGCCTCTTCAACGACGACGAACGAACAAAGGTGGGCAACGCATTAAAGGCTACAAGTTGTAATTAGCCATAAACTCCGAAGTGCACTTTCTTAAAATCCTTTCGGTTCTCTCTTCCCCCGGGAAAACTTTATTAATGAAGCCGTAAAAGTTTCGCCTTAATCATGGCTTTCGATGAGATTCGATCTGACACGTGTCACACTTAACCACGCCTCCGGACTACTAATGCCGAAAGTGTGTTCCTCTCGTTCTTCGGCGGATTTTGGACAAGTCTTGTGCATTTGTGCAGGCACGGTCACGATGCCGTGGATGCACTTTCACTGATTGAAAATGCATGTTCTCCTTGACATCCCCGAGTGCACTGTGTGCCAAAATGACATAAATCATTGTTGCAACAGAGTGGATCATTAGATGCGTGACCTCACTTAAATCTTTGCGCTGAAACTACTGCCTTTTGCACATTGTTCCTTAATTCCTTTCGTAATGCTGCGCGAACAATCTTTTTCAATTGCTCAGTGCTCAGTGCTCAGGGCTCAGTGCTCAGTGTTCAGTGCTCCAAACTTAATTTTCAAATAACTCTCCAATTACCCTCAAGAGGGTTGTGTACTTGTGCTTGTCCCCAAAAAAACGTCTATGCTTTCATTTCTCATGTATAATTTTTAAATTGCAGATTTATTTTAATTATCCCCTTCTGCTTTCCGTTTTTCTCTTTGCAGGTGTACACATGCCAGGCCAGTAATGGTCATGTTGTTGCAGTGCTGTCTGGAAAAGTTAAACTCGAAATGAAATGTAATTACGCACACACATTGCTTTGCTTTGGCTCCCGTAACCCGCACGCCGCACCCTGCACCCCGCACCCATGCATGTGAACTGATTTCTTATTTTCCTTCTTTTATTGGAGTCCTTCCTTTCCTCTCTCTCTCTCTCTCTCCCCCTCCCCCTCTCCTCGTTACCCGTTCAAACTTTCCTTGGAGATTTAGTCATTGCTAAGACTTGTTCTTCCACCTGATGTCATTAAGCAAATCAATTTTATGAACCAACAAAGTTAGTCAATTACACACGTTTTCCTCTCTGTCTCCCCCCTGTCTCACCAGTGCCGCCTTTGAACATTCTCCTGCAAGGACTCAACCACCCGTTAGTTGCTGGGGTAAGCACTCATGTAACGTGTACCTCAATAGGTGCAAGACCGCCACCAGAAATTGTGTGGAAAAAAGGCGGCATCACTATGCGAGGCGCCACACAATCGGTAAGGCAATGAATTAATCACAGATGTGAATCTCTCTTGATATATATTTATATGTGTGTGTATATTATTTTGCATATTTAATACAGACGTCTTCCGATGGCAATTCGACGATATCCGAGCTGGTCCTCATTCCGGCACCCGAAGACAATGAAAAGGAAGTGGCTTGCTTCGTTGCGAAGGACTTGCAAACCAGCCAGCAGAACATGGGCTACCGTGCTTCGTCGTCCTCGTATGCGAGCGACAATTCATTTGGAGGAGTTGATTTATTTCTAAAGGACTCCCGGATCCTCAACGTCACACGTATGTTTTTTTCGTTTTTTTTTTTTTTGTTAACCCCAACCCTCAGCACCCTTGACAGCGGTTTACTCAATTTCGATTCGTTATACATTTCAGATGCTCCGATTGTGACGTTGAACTTAGGTGCTCCACTTGATCCGAATAATTTGATGAGTGGATCCGATGTTTACCTGGAGTGCGGCATCATAGCGAATCCGGCAATATCCCGAATCGAGTGGTTTCACAATGTAAGTACAAGTGCTCTGGAGGATGTGAATGTTTGCCCTCGCCTTGCGTGTGGATAATTGACTTGTGCTATATTATCAACTTTTTCTTCTTCTTCGCCTTTTTTGTGAGTCTTGTGTGACGGAGGAGGAGGAAGAGGCAATAACCCCGTCACGACTGACCTACGAATTGAAATACATTCCATTAAGAATATTGCTTTAAACAACTGAATTAAATATGAGACATGCAATCGTTTGGGGGGACACAGTGCTGCACGTAGGACATTCATAACTAACGGTCGATTACCGAAGTTACATTTGTCATTTTGAAGTTTGTCGTGCCAATCAACCGACTGCAGCCTTCTGCGGTGGATTCATTAATTATAATTTTCGTTTCTCTTCCAAAATGGATTTCATTAATCTGAATCATTTCCTGGTTTGCGTAACGACTTAAGCAAGTCCATCGGAGGAAGATTAAAACGATGATTCTCTGAAAACTTATGAATCTGAACATGTGTCTGTGCAACGGGATGTGAGCCATTTGAACGTTGTTCCGTTGTTTGTCTTTTGTTTGGCAGTCGATCCAGATTCGAATTGAGCTTGGAGCTGAAGCAGGTTGCATCAATTGAACACGATGAAGAAAAAAAAACAACAACACCCCTGCAACCATCTCTGATAACAGCAAACAGGCTCACAAAGGATCCTGGAGCATCAAGGTTAGGGAGATAGATACATAGATAGGAAAGAGGAGATAGCTGAGGGCATTCGGAAAGAGGTCGGCCGGTAGCGTGCTTCCTCACATTGGAGCGAAAGCGCGTGCAAATTAACATTTCGAAGGACCCTTTTTGGCCGGCTTGAGCGACAGGGGACAATTCAATAAATCTTGGATCCTCCTTTATACTTCAAAGAGCAACAAAAGCAGGACAACGTGCGACGGTTTCGTCAGACAGGATGGTGGTGGCAAGTGGTTTTTGGGATCCTCACAGAATTACATTTATTTGATTATCCTTAAAAAAACAGAATTTAATGAATTCAATTCAGAAGTTGCAAGCGAACACGCGTTGCTGCTACGCAAGAATGCTCACTCTCTGCGACGGTTGTTGGTATCAGAGTCTCAAAAAGAACAATCAAACCTGCTCAGTCGAGACACCCTGGCCCCTATAAGCACCTTCGCTTAGAGGTAAGTGAAATTTCACACAAAAGGGGGATGAGACATCAGTATAGTCTGATGTTGGAATCAGCTCCCATCCCGTCCAAACTTTGGCATGGTGCTTCGAATTCGATTATTAATTGCGCACATACCGCCTAAAGTTCGATCTTAGAGTGTTATAATTGGAAGATCATGCCATGTCATCCATTTAAGAACATAACCGAACAATGCTAAAACCGAGTTAACCCGAGTTAGAATTGAAACAAAGCGAGTTGCAGCGCGAGATAACTCGGGTTTGATTTATTGAGTGTCAAACTGATGCAACCCCAACTCGGTTAAGAAAACAGACCAACATAAATACAGTAGTGTCTGGGTAGCATGAACCCCCGATTGTGTTAACACTCCGCTGAAGTGAACATCCCCAATTTTTTTATCGATAACGTGAAACGAAAATGAAATATGCACGCATACGTTTGAACATTTTCATTCGTTTCGTTGCTGCGTTGTTAGTGCACACAATTAGAACCGCACAGTATAGATACGTGTTTCTTTGCAAAAATGTCTTTTGAGAAACCAAAACTCTTCATCAGATCGCGTCGAATTAGTAGAGGTGTGCCAACCCGAAAGTCTTACGACCCGAGTTAACCCGATCTGAAATAGAAACTGACCGAATTGTAACCCGGGTTGACGAACTCGGTTTGATGATGAACCCAAAGCAAAGAATATGGATTATGGACTGGGGCAAGTCGAGTTGTATTGTCCAATTCTATTTTGTTTCGGTGTTCTGTGTGTATTCTAAGATGATTGTGTTGGCAAGGGAAGCGATAGGCTCACGGGGTAGCCAAGCAAATACCGGCTTGGCGGTATTGTGTGTGTGCAAATTCGTCTCTCTTCGTATTTTTTATCAACTTACTTGCTTTGACACGTCACATAAAGAAGGGCCAGTCCGAGACGGACCTGAGCCTAGCTTCTACAGCAACCAGTCACATTGTGCGTGCTATTGCTTCTCGAGAGTGGAAGGGACCTACAGTTTAATGCCGACTCCGAACGGCGAAGTTGACAAGTTTCTTCTAGACAAGAATACTCTTTGAGTATTGTCAGTGACTCGAAAGAGGTGGAGCTGTGAATTCTTATAGGTGGTAAATTCGGGTATCGAACCTGGCACCCTCTGCGTGGGAGTTGACGCACTAACCCACTACGCTACGGCGACCAGCATGCAAAAACACACAATGCTCGAAAAGTTACCGAAATGCAGCAGCCTGCTGTGGTGGCTCCGATTTGTATTGTCTAATTCCATTTGGGTTCGGCATCATATGCTCACACCGGGTTGTACCGTCTACAATTTTTTTATGTATTCGGTTAATTTCATCGGTTTGAAATAAATGCAACTCGATTTGAGTCGGTTTAAGTGTAACCCGAGTTAACTCGGTTTTTTAACCCTGGTTGACAAACCACTAGTGCGCAGTGGTTCACTTTGTATGAGAAAGCGGAAATAAATATGTAAGTTTGGAACCCGTGAATCCATCTTAACGAAATCTGAAATATAGTACTTGTACCACGAGATCTTTTTGTGGTTAAGAACTGGTTGATGTACCTAGCTCATCTGGATTACTCATTAACGGAGTAAACTTAAGATAAGAGGGAAATGAAAAGATTTCTTTCTTTCTCATTAAAATCGGTCCACGGGTTCGAAGGATACATGTTTATTACTTTGCAGAACTAGTATCCGTCACAGTTTGGCACTTACATGCCAATTGCCATCTTCTGGGGAGTAGGTCAATATATTGCTACACTTGCCAAAGTTGCCTGTAGATGGATATGATAATTACATCCTGATTAGAGCACGATTCTAGGTTTCAGATAAGCAAGGTATCTTGTTAGAGTCTCTTGCAGCTTTTTTGCTGAAGACCAACAAACGATAAAACACACTCCCTGCAAATTTGTGCTAAATTAAGATTCTACTATAAGAAATTGAATATCTCAGAGCTCCGTTCATGGATCCCATTATTTTTTTTTTTTGTTAAAGAAAGCTTTATATTTCTTCTAAAAATAAAGTCCTAGTTGCATTCATTCCAACTATTATTAGCCAAGAATGGTGACTTTTGTAACATGACCAAAGTCAAAACCGTGTTTTTTAAATTCGATACAATGAAACAAATTTGAACATAACTCCGAAGGTTGCTGAAGTTGGAGCTAATTGAAGCATGAATTTGAAGCATGAAGGACATGTTGGTATAAGTCGCTACGCGTAGCATGGCGTAGATTTTTTTGAAACTCAAAGAGTATTCATCAAACGTTTTTTCTTAACACCTATGTTTGAAGCTACTTATCGAAGGTATATTTAAGGATTTTTTTTAATATTTTTTTTATATTAAATACCCAAGAAAGGCCAAAAGACTGATGTGTAAAGACACAGAATTTATTTTATGAAGCTTGGGATAAGGGCGGGTAAACATTTGTTGAAAATATGGCTCACAACTTGAATAAATATTTTGCTGACTTTAAGGGCTTGTAAATAGTGTGTGTATAGCATATATATATATTAAAAAGCCCAGGTTATCTAAGAGTACTTAGACATACAACTAAAAAGGCTACAGAGGACTTTCTCCAAAGACCTTTCTTCTGCTAACCCACAAATTCAGCGAGAATAAAACATAAAGACAACATTTTAAGAGTAGTGACCACTAGCCAGTTCAGTTCGTTGAAAAGAAAAGCCTTACAGCAGGGCGAGTATTCTTCCATGGTACGAGAGGTATATAAATGATTTTTGCAGCAGCGTGGTAAAATTCTACCTTTTGGCTGAGAAATGCTGAAAGAAAAAGTGAAACTATTGCATACTCAACCAAAGGAAAAAGAAAAAAAGGGCATTTAATGCCAGCTATGGTCAGCTATTGTCGAATTAAAAAATACGGTAAATGTTTGTGATCTAAGTGTTAATCGAAAAACAGATCTAGTCCTCTTTACTAGGAAATACAAGATTCGTGCCACCGATCCCCCTAATATCAGGCAGTCCCCCTAAAATTAAGCAATAGTGCCAAATTTCTTGGCCTTATTTTGGACGCGAAGCTGGAAGCCCAGCAACCTTCTTCTTCTTCTGGTGGCGCTACAGTCTGGGGTGGACCTGGGCCTCAACCAGTAAGCCTCTCCAGCCGGCACGATCTTTTGCCAGCTGTTTCCAACTGCGCACACCAAGTTGGTTGAGGTCCTTCTCCACCTGGGTGCGCCATCGGTTCCGTGGGCGTCCTCTATTGCGTTGTCCCACTGGTTGGGAGTCGAAGACTCTTCGGGCTGGAGCAGTGTTGTCCATGCACTCTACATGGCCCAGCCAACTTAGGCGTTGAATCCGTAGACGCCTGACTAGGCTCATGCGGCTGTACAGCCCGTACAATTCGTGGTTGAATCTTCTTCTCCAATAACCATCAAAGCAAACAGGACCAAGGATTGAACGCAGAACTTTTCTCTCGAAAAGACCAAGTGCTTCTTCATCCGCTTTTGAGATTGTCCATGCCTCCGTACCATGTAGCAGGACAGGGATGATCAAGGTGTCATATAATGTTAGCTTGGTCCTTCGTGAGAGGACTCTACTACTCAATTGCCTCTTGAGCCCAAAGAAACAGCGATTGGCAAGAGTAATTCTGCGTTTAATCTCGGTACTGGTGTTGTTCGTACTGTTCACTCGGTGAGTTCGTTACCGACCTTGATAGAGCAGCGAGAATTCTTCATCGTCATCCTGCACAACTTGACGAGTTTGGCAGGAATGTGGTTTCAAGCGCTCACACACAACGGGAGAGAGGATCTTATAGGCGATGTTGAGGAGACTTATCCCTCGGTAGTTGGCGCATTTGAAGGGGTCTCCTTTCTTGTGGATCGGGCAAACGATACTGAGGTTCCACTCGTCGGGCATGCTTTCCTCCGACCATATTGTGCAGATGAGTTGGTGCATGTACCTCACCAGCTCATCTCCAGTTGCCTTAAACAGTTCCACAGACAGTCCGTCTGCACCAGCAGCTTTATCTTGACTTCGTCCAGGTCGGGTGGACGGAATTCTCGTCGATCATCGTCAATTGCGTTGAGTGCAACATTCTGCCTGACAGCGGTATTGGAGTCTCCCTCGCCGTTTAACAGTCTACAGAAATGATCTTCTCAGTATCGACTGCGAATCTACTACGAGTTGTCCCTCTGCGTCACGACAGGCTTCTGACCGAATTTTGTATCCATTGGATAGTTATTTTACCCGTTGGTAGAATTTTCGGACATCATTTCTGTCGTAACACCTCTCCATTTCTTCGATCGCGCGCTTCTCATGCTCTTCCCTTCTTTTAAGTTCGTAGAGCTCACGAACCGCTCTCGTCCTTCTGTCCAGCGTCGCCTTGTATGCTGCTTGCTTCACTGAATGTGCCTGGCTGCACTCGTTGTCAAACCAAGGGTTTTTTTGGGGTGGCGTTTTAAAACCCAGCACGTCAGATGCAGCTTGTCTGATGGCGTTTTGACAACGGTTCCATTGTTGGTCGATTGTTTCGCCTGGCAGGGTTGGACTCTCTTTAGGGAGACTCGATCGGCAAAGTTGCTAGCGGTCAAACGTCGTCAAACTGTTTTGGTCTTGCTCTACTCCGTTGTCCTATCGATATCAGTGTTCTTAGCTTGGCTACAACAAGGAAGTGATCCGAGTCGATGTTGGCTCCTCGGAATGTTCGGACATCGAGAATACTTGAGGAGTATCTGACGTCGATCGCAATGCGATCAATCTGGTTGACGGTTGCTTGATCACGAGACCGCCAGGTCCCTTTGCGGATGTTGAGGTGAGAGAACAGCGTACTGAAGCCCAACATCCACGAACCTAAAAAGCCAGTGCGGCTCTATATTCCTGTAAGAAATATAGAGTAGTAGTAGTCAGACCACCCATACTACTGTACGGGCTGCGTCGCGAATTGGTCTACTGCGTAAGACAAAGTCACCAACTGCTAACCGCTCGAAAAGGTGCAGCAGATGGCATGAATTGGCATCAGCAGAGTAATGCGAACTATACCCCTTCCCTAGCTTTAAACACATTCCTCAACATTCCGCCGAAAATCTTTTTGGCAGGCAGGTTGCCATGTATGTGGAAAGATGATCTCCACCAGGAAACACCGGCCTCACGATACCCAAGCTCTCCTTCGAGAACAATCTCTCAACTAGCATAGCCTGGACGTCTGAACACCAGACGCTGGGCGGTCCTTTGCAAATGGATCGAAGATGGGTGAAGGAGTGGGTGTGGGAGTCTACTCTGAGGAACTAAATTTTCGACTACCTTCCCACTGTAGGGTCTTTCAGGCAGAGACTATAGCGATTAAAGAAGGTCTGTCAAAGATATATTAGATATATATAGATATAGTCATCTGTTCGGACCACCAGGCAGTGAGTTCAGTCACATTTAACTCCAAGGCGTCCCTCAATTGCCGCTTAAGTCTTAACGAGATGGCCGAGTATTTCAGCGATCAACTCATCTGAGTGCCAGGACACAGTATATCCCAGAGAGAAGCGAAAGAACTTGCTAGGGCCCTACCTCAACACTCTTTCCGGACTGGGAACTGCCGTCCATGGCTATCGCTACTACAAACATCCACTAAGGCTTGAAACGCTTACCACACCAAACGTAGAGTGGGATCTGGTACTGAGTGCCTCATCGCAAAGCAATTATGGCCCACTATCGAGCCAACACGCTCACGCGACCTGGTCAAAAGGAGTAGGCCGGATCTTTGAGCTCTCATTGGTTTTATAACCGGATATACCGCCATTGGTGCCTCCAGACTTCTGTAAAAGTTGCAGTGATGAAGAGGAAGAGGAAACCATTTCACACCTTCCTTGTATTTGCCGTGCCCTCTCATCTCGCAGTCACTTAGACGCATCATATTTCAAGGACTTGACAGAACTAAATAGTATTAGCATCAATCAACTTCATCGCTTTATGAAAAGCTCCAGATGGTTCGAGGATTAGGATATACTATACCTTTGGTCTAAGTGTGGCTACCTTACAGGGAGGCAGCTAATCTTCACCGAGATCACAAAGAAAGATATATCCTACCTTCAAAAATTCGTAAGGTGCACGGAGAGGCTTAAGCCATCGTGTGACAGGATAGGTTGACAGAATGTGTCCTCCACAATGAAGTGATTCACAATGGGTCCTAGGGCATTCGAGTGGAAGTGACGTTTGAGTAATCGCACTCCCCTTTCCAATCCTAACCTAAAATGGGCTCCTTTTTGCGGATCATTCTGAGGCATGCTCTCCTCCGACCATATCTTATGCACGCAAGATCCCTATCATCTCCCACCTCCCTCTTCTTTAAAGAGTTCTGCAGTCACCACCAGCGACTTTGCCTTTCTAGTCTCATCACTTTCCGGCGTAATCAGATCCCTGACAGAAGTTTATCACGGTGATGAAGCGCCCGCCAAGTGTTCCGTAGTCAATTTTAAACCAGTTAAAATTCAATCAACCATCCTTTAATTGGCTGTACAAGTGTTCGAGGGAGGATACATGTCTTAAGAAAAGACCCACAAGAAGTTTCATTGAAGTAAAAGTCACCAGACACTTGTCAGCTACTCGTTTGCCTTCATTGTAAGAAGTTCCTTCGAAGAAACGCAATACATCAATACGTTCCATGCCATGTCGTACTGCTGATGAATAATTGATATTTCCGGCAAATTGAACCCGTTTTTTTGCTTCCTCTCTTTCCTTTTTGTTCACTCTTTGCCTTTAAAGTGCTCTCCGGTTGCGACCTTTTTTTAAGTTGACCTTACTTCTCTCTGTTTTTGTTTCGGGAGAAAGTTAAAGTTCGTCTTCAAGCACTGCATTACCTTTAGCTCCACGGCGTACTGAAATATTGATAAATACTCGCTTCCTCATTGAAGTCGCAAACTTAAAGCCTCTCTAAGGGGCTTAACAGTTGCCAGTCGATTTTACCCCTCCCCCCAATCTCTGGCAGCATTGTTCATTTCACATTCAATGGAGTTTGAAGAAAATATACGATTTTCCATTGGTTGCACCCATTTCTGGGCTACAATAACCACTCTTGTTGAAGGACAAAGGATTTGTTTGCAAGTTGTGTGCAACTGGGCCACTGTAAATTAGTCTTCAAGTTGGGGCACACAAATGCGTGAAAATAAGAAACATGCCCAGCAGTGTTGCCGAAAGTACTACTTTCGACATCTCCGTACTCCTGGACTCCTCCTTTTGCGACCGTACTAGAATTTTTTTAAGGACTAGAAAAATATGTAGATCAGCTGAATCGTTCCTTGATTGAATTTGAGCTTGATCCGTTTTTTGTGCACTACCTAAGTGATTCCATAATCTTTCAATACCGTTTAACAGCTGTACTAAGGCAGAGTCAAATCTCTGAGATGTTTTTTAAGGGAAAATCTAAATACGTTTAAGTAAGGGTGCCAAGCCTCATCTCTTTGTTCCTCAGGTTCAGCTAAATAAATCCTTCACAGTGTTGGAATGTAGGGAACGTGTATTCTTTTTCTCTGAATAGGACCTGGGACCTGGGCCTACCTTCTACAGCAACCATTCGTATTGCCCCTGTTCTCTCACGAGTAGATAAGACCTACAGTTTTATGCCGACTCCAAACGGCGAAGTGGAGAAGCTTTTCTATATAGGAATTCTCTTTGACCATTATCAGTGACTCGAAAGAAACCAAGTCGTGAATTAGGAATGATGGGTAAACCGAGTATCGAAAACGGTACCCTCTGCGTAGAAGTGGAAGCAGCAAACCACTACGCCACGGCGCCGCACAGACCCAAAAAACCTTGAGTCTTCTTTTTGTTATCACGCCTCTTGGCATCTACATCCCACTCAGTTTGTTGCAGCTGTCTTAAGACTATTTAAAGAGAAGCTGCCTTTTCCTAGTTCCAGGAGTACCGATCGTCTTGTAAGATCTCTGGATCTTTTGCCTAGACGGTTCCATTCTAACGCCATTCTGGTAATGATTTCGGTATTTTTTTCCATTTCCATTTACGTCTCTTCATCTGCGTCACAATTGGTTCCTCTCTTGTCATTTCTAGCAGATCCACGTTCTTGATGGTGTTTGGCTAGAATATCCGACGGAGACATTTGTTGATGAATACCTATAATTTCTATATGATGTTCGAAACAAACCAGGTTTCGCTACCATATATGAGTATTTATTGGACACATGAGTTGGACACAAGTTTCAGGAAATCTGGGAACTCCTTCATGTATGTCCGAATGCTGCTCTTACTTTTCGAAGTCTATTATCAACATCTGCTTCAGCGCCGCCGTCTGTTGTTAGTAGCAGGCCGAAGCTGCCTACATATTCGATAGGGCTTCCTTCGAAAGTAAGGTCCCCTCTGTTGCAGGGGTTAATTTAAATGGCCTTAGTCTTCTGGATATTAATCTCCGATCCGACGCATCGTACTAATCTTGCGAGGTGTTCCGATTTAGTTTGGACGTCGCTTAGCGTGTGTGAGAGAAGACAAATAGCGTCCGCATAGGCCAAGTCCTCGAGTTGTCGTGTGCGACTCCACGTTATTCCACGTCTCTGCGCGCAAACTTCTTTCTATAATTTTATCCAGAACAATTGAGGCGTGAGTGGGCATCCTTGCTTTAGTTCTGTATTTGTAGTGAACGAGTCACTAATGTTTTCGTTATGCTGTACCGATGATACGAAGATTGCTCAACTATAGTTGTGTTTTTTTCAAAAATCTATAAACAGTGAAGTAGGATTTTGCACGTAAAGCACATACAACAACCTATTGTTTATAGCTGTCTATAATAGCTGCGTTTTTTTTGCAAGCTTATACGCTCAATTTTCAATTTGCTTGTAAAATACACTAACAACGAATCCTATATCCGCTTAAGTTACTCATATATATATCGCCGCTTAAGGAATAAGCGCGGATAAAAACAATGCTTCCAGTCATTAATTTCTGTTTGTTCATTCCTGAATTTATTCATTCATTGTTAAGGTTGCTATATGTGGCTTACATCTGCAGGTGTGGTTGATGTATTAGATCATTTTCAATTAATTTGGCATCCATATGTATGCAATTTTCGGTATACCCAAAGTATCTCTGCTATACATTCCATTTAAGTTTCGTAAACGCTTCTTTTCGTTTGATGAACATTTCTTTTATTTTATAATTATTAAGTGTTTTTGCTTTTAAAGTGATGGTCACACTACACAGTCACAAAATGAAGATTGTGACCATCAAAGATCAACCATCACCTTTCACGACTACACCCCTGACCCCTGCTTAGCAAATGTCATAAATGTCGTCGGTGCTGCCAAGATTTTATGATGAATCATTAAGCGCAGATGATCGTTTTTTGTGCACTCATAAATTAAGCGTATATACGATTGCAAAAAAACACAGCTAATATCGACAGGGAAAAGTGGCTGCCGATAAAAACTCGAGTTCGAATTTTCTTCATTTATTTTGACAGCAATTCGAACATAAAAATTGTTGTCTTCATATATTTTGACAGATAAAAATCAAAGCCACTGCGAATCGTTTTTTCGCATCTTACTTCACTTCACTATCGATAGCGATGAAAAAACACGGCTTATTACGAGCAGTCTGTTGGCGGGCGGAAGGCACCCAATTCATCTCGTAGATTTCCTTTGACTTTATTTGGAAGTCTCCCTTTAATAATTGTTGCAAGTATATTGTGTATTTGGCACATCAGCTCTAAATCCGTACTACTATTTTTTTAAATACTCCCAATTGATGACAGCCGTACTACCTTATATAACTTCTCTCCGGCAACGCTGACACCCAGTGCCTTAATTCGATGTAAATAAATTATTGTCTCTCTCTCTCTCTCTCTCTCTCTCTTTTAGGACAAGAAACTGCATTCAGCACGAGGAGTTCTCATCTCAAATCAGACACTCGTTCTACAGGGTATCTCAAAAGTTTCACATGGAAAATACTTCTGCCTGGCGACTAACATTCAAGGAAGTGTATCGAGCAATGAAGTGTTCCTCGACGTGAAGTGTAAGTACTATTATTCATTTTTTGTTAAGCTTAATACAATTATAAGGATTAATATATCAAAAGCAAAGTTAACGTACCAAAGAGTCGCCTGTTGAAAGAAAGTATATCATTCCGAATTGTTATCCGTATTAAATCAGAGCTCAGTGGACAAATTATAGTACAGTAAGGCAACATAACTAAAAAAATGGCGACTAACTGATGCTATTTCCCGACCTAACTTTGGCAATCAGGTAGCTCCAGTAGCTCCTCCTGACTGGAGTTGTGGATGCCGCCGTTGGCCTATCAATTGATCAGCCCCTCCGCCGGTATCGTTAAAGAGAGATGACCCCCTTCCCCCTCTCATTTGCTGACGCCAAAGACATCCCCCGGGGGTTGGTTACCCCAACTTCCGTTGAGGGTACTAGGCTCCCGAATTTCGGTAGGAGTTCGAAGACAGAGGCTAAGTACATGCGCTTATGTCTGCATGGTTAGCATGTCAACGCCTTGAAATAAAAAAAGCAAACGGGCTGAAAAGGCGATTGATTAACAGAGCACTCGCGGTGGTCAGACCCATCCCCTGATATGGATGTAACAGTATGGTGGTCTATCCTCAACGTCGATAAACGCCTAAAAATGCTAAGGAAGGTACAAATACAAGCATATGTACATCTGCGTAAGTGGAGCCTTGGGAACGACTCCCACCGATGCACTTGAAACATTACTAAACCTTCCCCCACTAGATATTCTTGGAAAGCAGATACCAACCAACTGTGCAATCAGATTGAAAGCATGCTCCCAATGGTAAGACTACACGTCCGGACATACCAAAATCCTTATAGAACAAGGACTTGCCTCTACTAATCTGGATTACACCTCACCTGTTTTCTTCTTAGAGAAAAACTTCAAAACTCTAATTCCGGAAAGAGACCTGTGGTATGGCGACAATATACCATTCGGTAACGCCATACATTTCTAAACAGACGGATCCAAAACGGAAGAAGGAGTAGGCAGTGGAATTTTCTCTGAACATCTTAGTATCAATAAATCAATCCATCTACCTAATCACTGCAGCGTTTTCCAAGCGGAAGTAATGGCGATCAGCGAAGCCCTGTCCTGGCTGAGGTGGAACGTGATATCCGCTCGTGATATCTGCATCTTTACGGATAGCCAGGCAACAATAAAATCTCTAAAATCGTTCTCTATAAACTCAAAAATAGTCATAAGCTGTCGCACATCTCTTGATGAGATATCCGAACAGATTCGAATTCGCCTGTGTTGGGTACCGGTGCATAGAGACATTCTGGTAAACTGCGAAGCTGACAAACTCGCAAAAATCGCCACAAGACTGCCAGTAACTTAGGTACTCCTCTAGCTTTTTTTAAAGTTGCAACTCACTAACCAAAGCATACTAGAAGTCAATGCCGGATGGAACACAAGCAATACGTGCCAAGTTACCAAACAAGTCTGGCCCAGTCTTGATCCCAAAAGATCTGTTAGTCTGATATCATTAAAAACACATAAAATGGGTATATTCACCGGACACTGCCTTTTGGGATTACACGCGACAAGGCTAAGACTATTTTCTAATGATTTCTGCAGAAGTTGTCGAGACTGAAAGTGTGCAACACCTTCTCTGCAACTGCCCTGCACATGCCTCAGCTAGGAAAGCTATTCTAGGCTCCTACTTTTTCGATTATTTAAGCGAACTAAGTGCATCTAAGCCCCTACTACTACCTACGTAACAGAGCCCTCTCTCGGAGGACTAAGTTGACTCTGTATTAAACCTTGATCATCCCCGTCCAGCTGTACGACGCAGGCGCATGGAATAGGGCTTAAAAGCAGATTCCACTTGCTTGGATTCTTGCCATATTTATGACCCATGGAGGGTCTGAGTCGGAACAATAACTGTGTTCCGCTGCTTCCAATCATCAAGATTAAGCGAATCCCGGTCTTCCTCACCTTTTCGTCTCTGATTCGAAGACAGTCTTTGCTGGAGCATTGGGGCCCATGTTCTTGATATGTACTAGCCAGTTCAGTCGACGGATTTTTGGTACAGATTGTAGAGTTCGCGGTTGTGTCTTTGCCTTCCTAACAGACGGGGATAGATATCCGACGTTGTAATTTTCTCTCGAAGGATAGGTCCAGCTTTCGGGTCCATATAGCAGGACTGGCCAAATAAATGCATGTTTTGGTCCGTCGAGTCAGGAGTTTCGTAAAGCCTAGACCAGGCTTTTTTTTACAAATGGGCCGTGTCATGTCTGTAGACAGCTTTATATGCCTGAGCTGGATAGTTGCGAAATTCTTCCTTTAGTCGTAGAAACTTCTTCTCCTTCGGTCTAGCCCTAGTCCAGCACTCTTGGGATCCAACGCCTTTTAGAATACCTCTTCAGTTACACGTTTCTTCTGCTCACACTCGCCATAATGCCACGGGTTTCTTTTCGGGGGTGGTTGGTAGTCTAAAGTAGTTTCCACAACCTCTTTGATGTCTGAGCGGTAAGTAGTCATACCGGAGTCTCTCTCACTCAATTGCTGTTCATAACCACTGCCAAACTCCGGTGTAATCAGACATCCAATGTCGAAACTCCTTTGTTGACCCCTGCAGGACAGTCGAGCTCTGAATCATGTTGATACAAGGAAATAGACATAGTCGATGTACACATCAGTCAAAAAAATCTCCGTACACCAGTTAATATCGGTCTCAACTGTGGGATAAACTCCTTAAATAAAAAAAAAATAAAGATAAACTATAGCTCATTAATTTTAATGCAAAGCAAAAAATATTTCATCGGAAAAAAAAAAACTTAAACTTATTCACAGCACAAAAGTTGAAAAAAAAACGTAGCAAAAAAAGTCTCCGTACCTCCTCTCCTCCTCCTTTGATTTTCTTAAGACTAAAAGTAATAATAACAACAAAAGAGTAGTAAGAGCATCAAAGAGGAAGAGATAACTAAACGAAATCAATATTTGGTCGGACCTCCTTTGTGTTGTATAACTTCATTCAACCTGTTTTTCGTGGAATGCACCAGTTTGGAAGTCGTGGCTGGAGAAATCTTCCTCCATTCGTCAAGCAAAATGGTCCTCAAGTCAGTTTTGTTTGATATTGTGGGTTCCCTTGTTTTTCTAAATGGTCCCACAGATACTCAATTGGGTTTAAATCTGGTGACTCTGAGCAAGTTGTTTAATTTGTGTTTTAACGTTGTAAAGCAACCATTCTTTCACCAGAAGCGATGTGTGCTTTGGGTCATTGTCCTTTTTTTGTGTATTTTTTTTTTTTGCACAAGAATGAAAGTTTGAGCACTTGAATGAAGATCTTGTTTGAGTATGTTCAAGTACTTATATTTGCACATCGTTAAATCAATAAATATAAGATTTCCATCGCCGGAAGAGGTTATTTATCTCCACACCATTACATTGCCTCCACCATGCTTTACTGTAGGGGTTAAGTTTTTCGGATTAAAAACAGTGCGTGGCGTCCTCCACACCATGCGCCGGCCACCTGAACCAAAAACGTTAAGTTTGCTCTCATCTGTAAATATAACTTGATCCCAGAAAGAATTATCCTTCTCTAAGTGTTCAGTAGCAAACTGCAGCCTCTACTTCATATTTGCTTTCCGTATATATGGCTTCTTACGGCTCACTCGACCATTGTATCCACTTCTTTTTAGGACATTTCTTATCGTCTGGGGAGTCACATCTATTCCATCAGTAGTTATTAAGTTACCGGCATTTTTCCGAGGATCATCTTCGACACTTATTATCAATCGCCTACTCGTACTTGGCTTGTTAGCAATGATTTTTGTTTCTCCAAGTTTTTCCAATCCGTACTGAATAGAAGAACGGGGTCTGAGATCATTTTCGCAATTTCTCCCGGCGATCTCAAGTCATTAATAATCTTCTTGTTGGCCAAAAGAATTCGCTTATTTTTGCATTCCATTAAAGTGAAATTAAAAGGTGTTTCAATTAAATAACAAAATTAAATATTTTATTTATCTTTAATTTAACACAAATTGTCTACACTTTTGTCTAATAAAAGAAAAATTATAAATTTTATTCCAATTGTATCTTCTTCGTAGAATTCACGAGCTGTGAGTTACATATTGCTCTTCTTCTTTTCTGGAAGGAATTTTTGAGTTTCATTTTAACCGCCTGTTGCTGTCATCACACCGCCATCCGAAACTGTGTCTTGGTTCTCTTGCCGGTTAGTTTATACACATGTTAGGCAACAAACAATAAATATAATAGATAACTGATAATATAAATAATAATAGATAATAGAATATAATAGTAGCCACACCATTTTATTTTCTTTTGAAAAACGATATATTTGCTGAAATACAATTAAAAACATATGAACTTACCAAAAACCAAAATAATCCTAGATTACGCACTTTACACTGCCAAATTAAACACAAGAATGACATCTGTATGGAAACTGTTTTGTCTCCACTAACTGATCGCAGAGAATGGTCCTTCTCATAACGGTACTGGAAGGGAAAACGTATTCCCTTTCGGTATTTCCCTTTAAGGATTCATATTACCCCTTACCAAAATAAGGTTATTTTTTAAGCAAAAATATACATTTAGTCCGCTTCACGGAGACTTTTTGGATTATGTGTACGCTCCATGGCTTCGAAGTCTTCGAGCACGATTTTTACATCGTAGGCTCCGTATGCACCGCCAAAGAGGTCGAGATAGAGTCTTCAGCCTCGTCGGTAGGGGCGTGTGCGCAGCTGTAACATAATATTTCTCACTCTCTTTTTTTCATCACCCCTTGTCCTATCAAGAGAATTGGCTTGATTCCAATTAAACGTATTTTCTGCCAATAATACTAGTTTCGTAGAAGACCTTTCGTCTATATACGTTTCCGAAATCGGAAACAATGGGAAGAGCAACTGGTAGCAGCAGAAGGATAATTCGCCATGACGGTGCGGGTGCAAGCGCAATGGTCTCCTGTGACCGATTCGAATAATCGTTGACTGAAGTGGTTGCGATACACGAAGCAGCACTCGCGCTGAGAGAACGCAGCATAAGCAAAAAGGCAAGCGGCAATAAAAGCCAAAGCATTGGACATCTTGACATCGAAACTTGTCAGGTTATTCAGAGATAGCCTTGGTGAACACGGCGATCTTTCCCACATTAGCCCACACTAAAGTTCTGTCGCAGTAGCTTTTCAATTAATCTATTTGTATGTGGACCTTGAGCGAAACTAAAACTGTAACACCCTCCGGTAGGGAATTTGCTGGAATCGATATAGCGTTGAAACAAAGGTGGACTTAGCACACACCCTTGCGGAACTCCTGTTCGTATATCAAACGTGTCTAATAATACACCGCTGTTCCATACAGTGGCAGACGTCTGCTTGATGACTGATGATGACTCTCCACAAACTCTAATGAAATTGACATACGGTCGATAGTTGGTACAGTAAAGAGGTCCGAAGGCATCTCTGAAAGTTTCAATTCATAATCGCTCATAACACATTCACTAAACTCAAAGTCGTCCACCACCCGTCATTGCTGTAAGTTTGACTCATTCGCCCCCACGTTGTCGGTCGTCGTCGGATGCTTAAGCTTGATTAACATCTGTGCCGTTAAAAGACCGACGTGCCGTACAGCTGTTAAAAGTTGATCTTGTTAATTAATGTCACGTTTGCATTTGTCTTCTTCACACGTCGTCATTCAACCGGATTTATCCCTTCGTTAAGTTTAATCCTTAAAATATGTGCAGACTCCGTCGGTGATACTTTAAAAAAGGAATTCCATTCCACCGCTTTATGGCGACCTGCCATTCTCTGGCGGTGGCGGTGTGGATTTTTATGAGCCCACCCAGCCATACGGAAACACATGGCAAGCACGATGACTCATATTCGTATCTTGATTTTGCGGGATATTTGCGACACCTAACTCTTGATGAATTTCACCATTTCGATGACATTATGATGTAGTTATGTGCGCTACGAACGTCAGTCGTGTGCTTTACTATCGTCAATGATTACGATCGAGCTTAAAACAACTTACCCCACTTCGATTTGCAATAAAACATCGGGCATATTGTTCTCATAAATTTTGATGGATTCCCGTTGGACAATGGCAACGGGGTCTGCCTTCGGTTCCTTGGCGATTCAATTCATCCTTCGTCCGTCAATGATTGAAAACACAACCTTCCTTGTGGGACAGATTTTGCAGATTTGCCGGATGCCACTGCTTAATCTTGCATGCCTGTTGGATCGACTGTTGGTAGACGCAAACGTGATTCGTTCGAGAATGCCTAAATGCTGACATAAAATGCGTCCTAAAACTGCTTGTTTCATGCTGGTAGGCACTTAATAAAGTAGCTGTTCCTGCTTGTTGTGCAAAACGCTCTTGTCACGGCCTAAGTCATGGCAGACAGTTGTCCATAGTTTCATATTTTATGGCAATAATAAAAAAAAATGTGATTGCTGGAATTTATTGCTGTCATAGCTCGCTTGGTATTCAGACATGAAATGTTATTGAGTTTACAAGGCGAATGGAGGGAAAAATGCAACTGTTTTATTAGCCCTCAAATAAATGGTGAAACAAGCAACCAATCTCAGCTTTTTGACTCACTAGAGCTCAACTCTAGCATTGTTAATGACGTCTGGTGCGGCACTACCCGTGAACCTTTAGATGTCAACAGGGATAGTTATGACAGCCGGAGAAGCCTTTCTGTCATTCCCAAAGCCGTATTTCTTTCGCATAAGTATACCTAGAGTATGCAAAAAAAAATGCACGCAATGGTTATGCAGTGTAGAGATCCATTTCTACTGCATTTCTTGTCAAAAATGGTCTTTTTGTTCAATTTATACCTTTGATGCATGGGTGGTCGTACAAATTGGAAGCCGGATGACCATACCTAACGCTAATCATCCCGGACGAGACCTATTTTGGTTCAGCGGCTGTGTCCACAAGTATTGACTATGACATGACGGCCTTATTTCCTTCAGAGAGGGAAGAGGGCTAGGTTAGGTTAGGTGATGTATGTCATAAGCGATGGACTTACTTAGACCCATTGTTTTTAATTAGTTTTAATTTACATATATTATAATGAGGGTACTCTAATTATGACGCGACTCTGAGACGTAAATGGTATACAGTTCAATTCCCCGGCCAAACGCAATCGTGTGTTGCGATCCAAAGAGCAGCAGAGCTCTTAGTTCGGCTTCACACTTCACCAAGGTAGAAGAATTGTCCTTAAGCATGAATTGAGATAGTGCGTGTTTGAGCTTCCTGCCTTTATTCAGGGAACTGGATCCAAAAGAGAATGGACCTCGTGGTATGAGCCTAATGACAGGAGACCTGGTAAATCCAAACAAAGAGGAGACATTCTCAGGCCCTGAACCGGCATTGAGACCACCTGCGTCTTTCGTTAGGGCTTTAATCGGTGGTTGAGCCTCACGAGAACACACACTAGAGGTGGCATGATTTACCAAGATGCAAACAGACCATGCGGTCTAGCGGTGAATGAGGGCAAAACGAAGTATATCCACAACATCGACGTCTTGGACAGAGCGTCACAATGGGCAGCTATAACTGCGAGGTAGTCAAGGACTTCGTCTACCTCGGCCCCGCAGTAAATTGTACGAAAATCAGTACCGAGATCAAACGCAGAGTAACTCTTGCCAACCGCTGTTTCTATGGGCTCAAGAGGCAATTGAGTAGTAGAGCCATCTCTCGAAGGACCAAGCTGACTTTATACAAGACCTTGATTATCCCAGTCCTGCTGTACGGCACGGAGGCATGGACAATCTAAAAAGCGGATGAGGAAGTCCTTGGCCTCTTCGAAGAAAAGAAAAGCTCTGCGTGCGATCTTTGGTCCTGTTTGCGTTGACGGTTTCTGGAGGAGAAGATTCAACCACGAACTATACGGGCTGTACAGCGACACAGGCGTCTTCGGATCCAACGCCTAAGATGGTTAGGCCATGTAGAGCGTATGGACAACTCAGCTCCGGCCCGAAGAGTCTTCGACTCCGAACCAGTGGGACAAGGCAATAGAGGACGCCCACGGAACCGATGGCGCACCCAGGTGGAGAAGGACCTCAACCAACTTGGCGTGCGACACTGGAGACAGCTAGCCAGAGAGAGGTTGAGGCCCAGGTCCACCCCGGACTGTAGCGCCACATAAATAAATAAGAAGACAGACCATGCGCATGCTCCCGAACGTCTGTAAGAAATCTGCGACATTCTTGTGTATTCCCCTTGACAGAAAAGACTCCAGACGACTTCCTGGCGTAAGAACGGGTCACTCCCCCTTTGCCAAAGACTTAAGTGTGCTTGGTCTAAGGGACTCCTGTGGTGAAATCGACGTCACTGCAGAACACTTCCGCTGTCACTGTCCCGCCTTTGCTTGGATCAGGTGGCAGGTTTTCGATACTGATGTGGTGAGACCTGGCTGGCACCTACTCGTCTTCCTCGAGTAGGTTGCTGCTTGCATATACAACGAGTCTGAGTCCTGCAGTGTTCAACAACCTCAGATAGAATGCAAACGCAATCCTGTACCCCCATGGAGTCGATTTAATGGGGAATTGGAGAGGCACACCAATTGACCACACGAAAACGACTAGATGGCGCGTTTAGTAGAGTGCCTACCCCTGGTTAGCGGGGTCCCAAGTTCGAATCCCGGTGAAAACAAAGTTAATACGCTTTTATTTGGTTTTCAAATCTGGTCCAACCACCATTTGCCTTTGGGAATGTCACTGGGGTGGTCAATCAGTGGTAGTAGTCTGACTGTGGGTATCACAACGGACCAACATGGTCTAAGTGTGCTGGTTAATGCACACTCATCAACCCTACCTAACCTAACCTAACCTAATTGCCCACACGAAACGAGTGACTGCTGTCAAACCTATGCCCCGATCCACCTCGGGGGGCAATGTTACCCAAAGTCGAACGCACCAAAGCACAGCCGTCCCACAACCTTCAAACGTCTCCAGAAATTATTTGGATACAGAGACCATGTGCGACCTACAACCCCGGCGCATCCATTCTAACATTAGACACATCTTTGGACGCTCCACTGGGACCACTTAAGTTAATAAGTGGATTAAACCTCCGAAGGTCAACAGGGCAGTACCCTCTGCGTCTCGCCCACCCTCGAGACGGTCACCGAAGCCAAGCCAACAAAGGGCAAAGCTACAAACTGAACTGAAAACTCCCATGTTTAATTAAAAACTCAATTATTGTCAAAAGTAACCAGCTCGCAATGGTTATTAAAAGCCGTATCATTAATACATATTTTATAGAAGATGATTACGTGAAACGGCCCATGGATTATTTTCATACATTATCTGCCGGATCGTTCGGCGAATTCGGGGATTAGTTCCTTGTCAGAGTATAAATATTTTCTAAAGAATTTATCTTGATATTATTAAATATTGAAATGATAAATGATGTTGCATCCCACTAAAGTGATGCTATGTCTGCGTGTGTGTGTGTGTGCCATAATCCCTAGATAATCCCATAATTTATTTCAGCGCTTTTGTTTTTGTTTGGTTTGTTTGGCAGCATTGTGATTTGCCACTAATGCTACAAAATGCCAGAGTCACACTGAAGTGGAAGCAGCACTTCGGTGGAGAGTTATTTTTTTGAATAACACAAAGTTTTGTGTAAAATTCTGGAAATAAGCGGGCGCTAAGTCTACTTGGCATAATCCCTGTTGCAATTTCCTCGTGGGCAGGCGTACCATTTGGGATTTAAATGGATCCGTTGTGTTCCGTCGTTCATGTGGGGCGCCATGGCGTTGTGAGTGGGTGCGTCGACTGGTATGCCGAGGGTGACAGGTTCGATCTCCGAATTTCTTCTCCTTCTTCTTCTGGGGGCGGTACAGTCCGGGGTGGACCTGGGCCTCAACCAAAAAGCCTCTCCAGCTGGCACGATCCTTAGCCAGCTGTCTCCAACTGCGCGTTGGGGTCCTTCTCCACCTGGGTGCGCCATCGGTTCCGTGGGCATCCTCTGTTACGTTGTCCCACTGGTTCGGACGGGCTGGAGCAGTGTTGTCCATGCGCTCTACATGGCCCAGCCATCTTAGGCGTTGAATGCGTAGACGCCTGGCTAGACTCATGTCGATGTACAGCCCGTACAGTTCGTGGTTGAATCTTCTTCTCCAATAACCATCAAGGCAGACAGGAACGAAGATTGAACGCAGAAAGACCAAGGGCTTCTTCATCCGCTTTTGTTATTATCCATGCCTCCGTACCATGTAGCAGGACAGGGATGATCAAGGTGTTATAGAATGTTACCTTGGTCCTCCGAGAGATGACTCTACTACACAGTTGCCTCTTGAGCCCAAAGAAGCAGCGATTGCTCGTTACTGGTGTTGTTTGTACTGTTTACTAGCGAGCCGAGGTACACGAAGTTCTTCACATCCTCAAGTTTATAGCTGCCTCAGTGACCTTCTGGACATGTCGTCGATGTTGTGTGTATTTTCTCGATGACAGCATATACGGACTTTTGGATCTTGCCTCTAGTAGTGGCGTGTGAGTCTTGCACGATCTTCTCCAGGATGATGTTAAAGAAGCCATATGACAGCACTTCGCCTTATCTAAAACCTTTTTTGACATTGAAGGTCTCGGTGAGTTCGTTACCGACCTTGATAGAGCAGCGAGAATTCTCCATCGTCATCCTGCACAACCTCACGAGGTTGGCAGGAATGTCAAAACTAGATATGGCGCTATCTCTAAGCACGACCCTGAAATCGACGAATTGGTGGTGGATATCGATCTGCATCTCTTGGGTTTTTTCCCAGGACCAGCCGTAATCTGAAGATTTGGTCGATGGTGGACTTTCCCGGCCTGAAACCTCACTGATAAGGACCTATCAGGAGGTTGACGAATGGTTTCAGGCGTTCACACAAAATGGCTCTGTAGTTGGCGCAGTTGAAGGGGTCTCCTTTCTTGTGGATCGGGCACCGGATTTACCACCCTTCACATTCACGTCCCTACCTCTTTCGGGTCACTGACAAAGCTCAAAGAGTGCTCCTGTCTAGAAAAGGCTTCTCAAACTTCGCCGTTCGAAGACGCTATAAAACTGTAGGTCACATTCACTCGTACTAGAACGGTAGCACCCACAGCACGGGTGGTTGCGTTAGAAGATAGGCCCAGATCCGCTTCGGTCTGTCGCGCCACACAAAGTGGAGACAGACTAAATGGAACCACGTTGTATTCTTGGCTAGGGTATTTGTCGATTTGGCGTAGAGGATGCTACAATTCCATGAACATCGTAGATAGTCATTGTCGCTCATCACAAGTCGTGTCACTGCATTCTTGAGTGGGCCATAAGCGGAACGATCCGGAGGCTGAAGTTTGTCGAACAATGTCGTTCTCCTTGCAAAAATCGAACGAATTGATTTGATTGGTTGCCTAGGGTAAATAAAATTCTGTGTGATGTGGAAGCATTTGCGCGTTTTTCCAAAAAACCGAGGAACGAATCGTCCTGCATCCAAGCAGAAGGGTTCGCAGCTTCAGCTGATGGGCACATCTCTTAAAAGATTGGCTTATAATATTGTGATAGCTCCTTTTCTTGACCTTGGGAAATATGCTTTGTATCTCATGGTGCACTAGTCTTTTCCTTTCCCTTTCGAATGAATCTAAACAGAGAACTGTGATTCATTCCTTGGGCCTCTTTCGCATTCCGCCAGAGATAAGGCAAAATAGAGATATCCAACTTCTACCTCCCTTGCCCCTTGATTTAAAATTCTTTCATGAGGCGATCTTGTTCGAATTGCTTTTACACTCTTCGAGCACATCGGGCGCTGGTTAGTGGAGTCCTCGGTTCGAATCCCTGTGAAAGCAAAGTTAATACTAGGGCTCTTGATTTTACCGGTAATACCCAATTTTGCAGTTTATCGGGTACAAGGTAACCAAGCATTACGGATAATACCCAAGTTCGTGGGTACCCGGGAATGTCAGCTACTGAGTACCCACGAAATCGGGTAATGGGTATTTAAGTCACAAATCAGAGGTGGCAGCATGGTTGGTATTACACAGAGGGTGGGTAAGATTCCTGAAGCCAGATAATACAGAAAAATAACAAGTAGGTACAAGACAAAGAACAAGTGGTCGCCGTGGCGTAGTGAGTAAGTGCGTCGACTCCTACGCAGAGGGTGCGAGGTTCGATACCCGTTTTTACCACCTTTCATAATTCACGGCTCCACCTCTTTCGAGTCACTGACAATGCTCAAAGAGTATTCCTGTCTAGAAAAAGTTTCTCAAATTCGCCGTTCGGAGTCGGCATTAAACTGTAGGTCCCTTCCACGCGTGAAAGAACAATACCACGCACAACACACGTGGTTGCTGGGAAGCTAGGCCCAGGTCAACCGGTTTGTGGTGTCATACAACAATTTACAATCATGTGCTGGTGAATGCACTGGCAGCCCTAGACTAAGTCAATCTGCTTGCGTGTGAATTTGGCAGGCAGCTCAATAGTGCCGGATTACAATATGTCTCCACCTGTACTTGAGACCGTTGATTTCAGCATGGGACACATCGGAAGCTTAATCCGTCCAAAGCTAAAATATATAACTCGCATGTTTGGTCGGGAGATCCTCCCAGCTGTTTTTGTGTATCGTCGACCGTGTCCAACAACAAGCATGTGAACAGTCAATTACCTTCACACCGCCCCAATCTTGGATCCTTAGCTCTCCTTTACAGGTACTTTAACCACAAGTGTTCGGATGAACTATATGCTTGTATTCCGCGTATATTATTACATGGAGCCTGAATTCGTGCGCTCAGTGAAGTTTAGAAGCGCGTTTCTTAGCCTCACAACTAGATTGTGGAATGAATTGCCTTCCTCAATATTTCCAGAAATTTACAACCTACAAGGATTTTAAAATAAAACGCGCATCGTCCTCACTCCCTATCCCCTCACCACTGTTCTTTAATTCTCCTTTATTCCCTTTCCTTTATCTCCATCACTGAGTTAAAAAAACCTTGTCCCAAATAATGCAGGACATTAAAAAAAAAAAGTTTAAAAATTATAACATTTTATTTTGAGCCATTTGAGTCAGTCTGGTTCGGTGAGCCTTGTTGGCCAGTGGAATGTTTGGTTTAAGTGTCTTCAAAACTACGATTGAGCAACACAGAGACTTGCTTGCTGAGGTCACTTATACGTTGAACTGCGAAGACGTCTTGTTTGTATTAGTCGTAGTTATGTTAATGAGAGTAGCTAAAGTTCAATAAGGACTTGAGAACGTTTTGTTTTTCGTCGTCTTGTTGGCATAAACCAATGACTTGACTTAGCCCCACAGTCAAGCGGCGTTAAAGCGAACGAACAAGGCGACCAATCGACTAGCCCATTTCTGGAGATAACACGCTAATCATACTTACTCTTCAACAAATCGACTGTAACGTGCAGCATCTTGTTGAAACCGCACGTCCTTATCTTCCGATTCGGGCCGAAAATAATCGGTAATCATGGCGCGATAACGCTGACTATTCACAGTAGCGTGACGATCGTTATCGTCGACGAAAAAAAATATGACCCAATAAGGCCGCCGGCATGCGGAGGATGAAGTAGTGATTCATGAAGCACATGTGGATTTTGAATCGACCAATAACGCATATTTTGCTTATTGACGAACCCTCTTCGTCGAAAATTGGAGTTGCGGTCACCGATTCCGAATTTCGGTAGAAAATTTTTATAATTTGCAAACGTTGCCCATTCGTGTACTTCACCTTGATGAAAATGTTGAGTTTACTGAATAAATTGACAGTGACAGTTTGATGATAAGTGAAAGTGTGCGTTCACAAATTAAATTCAAAGTTGTGAAGTCGCTATTCGAAAACCCTTTATGAACTCTCGTAATATCTTAAGGATTTTCTAGCCGAATCATATCTCTCGAATGACGAACATTATCAGAATCTATATCGAGTACACCAGAAAAGAAAAACCGTTGGCGTATTGTGCTTGATCAGACTACGTTCTCCCGAGTTTATAATCGAGGGCCAGAACAATCGCTGTTTAAATCACAGTCGATCGCAGATTGCGATTGCGATTTTTTATTCGCTGTGAAAAAATCGCAGTTAATGATTTCTTGCTTATCTCAAAGTCAGACATTAATTCCATTAGAATATCTGTCAAATAAATTCAATTTCATGCATATTCAAATCTTGTTTTATTCAAAAATTCTTCGCCTTCAAAAAAGTGCACGCTTTCCACACGTTCCAGAACAATGTCCTAAGAACTACAGTCAACGCACCTTGGCAGTACCATACATTTATGCATTCATTAGTACGAGTAAACTTCAGACTTGCATTCCTATTTTTAGCCGATGTAAAAGGCTTTTTTACGACTCAGCGAGACCACCATCAACGGCTCTTCGGTGGAGGGTCCCAGCACTTCAGCTTCTAAATTTAATTCATTTTTTAACTCCCTAGACGGCATTAAGGGATTGAGTTTGATATCCCTTAGCAGCTATTTATCATGCCGTTGGGTGGTGATTCTTTATCTGCCCCCTTGGTGAATAGTTCTGAGATGCTCGTTAAACAATTTCACCCAACGACAAATCTCCGTTTTCGGGACTGAACAGCTTTTGTGATCATTCTCGTCGTGAAGTGCCACTTTAGTATTCACAAATCATTGTTTTATTTTGTAGCATGTTGATGTGTGTTGACGGTGCTCGTGGTGATGGCTGTCATTTTTTTGGGAGGTGTCCGATGGCAGCAAACAGTCACATTCATTTGGTGGATATCAGACTTGAACCCATACAAAACAACTTGAGATACTTTATAATCCAAGCAAGCTATGTCAAAGCCTTAGAAATATCAAACGTATTGCTTCCGCCGACATTGTGCAAAAATTAGTTGCACTTTTCGGTGAGATAGGCTATCAGACCACCAGTGGACCTATCGCCCTATAAAGAAGCGTCCGCGATTCAAGACAGTTCAAAAGCCGACGATTTATCAGCCATTTCGTGAGATTAGAAAGAAGGGACGTAAGTGCTATGGTTCGGTACGAGGTGGATGACGAAGACTCTCCCTTTTTAGGGATGGGCTGGACAAATTCTGTTTTCCATCTGCTTGGAAAGGGACCTAAGGAGTAGGAAAGATAGAAAAGCTTACGCAGCGAAAAAGAGCATCTCTTCAGAAGTACGGGGGGAATACCATCCAGGGCCAGCGGATTTGTGCACGTCTAGATCATTAAGTACTCTTTCAACTGTTCTAGTGTGAAAGTGGATTCGTCCCATGGTGATATCACCGCTCTCAAGTATAGGTTCAGACATATTGGAATCTGGCACTGTTGAGCTGGCTGCAAAGTTCACACGCAAGCAGATGGGCTTTGTCTAGGTAAGGTTAGATGAGGGGGCTGCTAGTGCATTTACCAGCAAACTTAGACCGTGTTGGTCCACTGTGATACCCACCGTCAGACTCTACCACTGATTGACCACTCCAGCGACATTCCCAACGGCAAATGGTGACTGGACAAGATTTGAAAACCAGATAAAAGCGTATTAACTTTACTTTCACGGGTATTCGAACTGGGGACCCCGCTAACCAGGGGCAGGCACTCAACCAACTGCGCCATCCAGTCGATTGATATGCAAATTGTGTCTCGATGTGCACATAACGATCATGAAAGAACTTGAAATCAAGGGGCAAGGAAGGTAAAAGCTTTCAGCTTTAACCACAACCTGTGCGGACTGTATAGTGCTATGAGTAGGGTGAACGCTGTATACAGTGTACCGAAGAAAATCCTTGATGCAGATAAATTTACCAAGGATATCTATGAAGATATATCTATGTACATTGATTGAATCGAAGAAATGCAATAAATCTTTAAGAGACAAAAAGCAAATGTGATGCTGGGTGCAATATTTATAAAACCGAATTAGATGCCGCCTCGTCCAAGTGATTTAATGACGAATTATTTTAAAAGTGCAAAACTTAACGAAGCCTTAACAAGGTCCGGAGGCGTGTTGCTTGAGACCCACACTGGAATGTAGTACCACGCAAATCAGATTAAAAATAATACACACTTAGGAGTAAACTTTCTATCCTAAAGATATTTTCTCGGAGAAGATTGGCATAGTTTATGGTTAAAGCCATCGTGCCAAATTTTGGAAAACCTCAAGAAATACCCCTTGTTTGACATCATCAGTTATGCTTTGGCAATTTTTCTTCCACAACCGGACTTGAAAGACTCCTTATGTGCCCTTCCAAAAGATGAAAAGATCAGCGAGATTTTTTGGGTATGCATGCTAGATAAACAATATTAAGAAAACAAATCTGGGGCGCTGGCTTGAGGCGTCTGGTCTCTAGGTTCCCTCGACTACAATACTTCATCGACTACTACGACTGAACTCTGAAAACACTCGCAGACCTGATGATAGTCGACTTAGACTCAAACAACAAAACTCTAACATGCATGCATGAGTTTGTACTGAAAACGCGTTCACGCCTATCTTCTTTTAAGAGATAATTTGAGGTGGAAATAATAAAGAAATGAGTAATAGAAGAAATGTTGAGCGCTTACAATTTGAATGAGCACCGAAGCGCAATTGCAGCTGCATCATTGTCACGATCCCTACGCTCTTAGGTGTCTCATCATTCACTAACTCTGACTCGGTAACCGTGCAGGAAATTGGTTGCCGCTTCTAAAGATGAAGACGCTGAGACTTCAGCTCAAACTGCTTTCAAATCACACTGCATTCGGATCGCGCGTTGTAAAGACAACTTTCGTAATGAAACTTGATAGGAAATAGACTTAGCTTAGGATACGTGAAAAATTAGTTTAGCTTGACGAATAATACGCGTGCTAATTATCAAATTCATTTTCGTGGTTGTAACATATCGAGATTTCGAATACGAAAAGGATGACGGAGTCTCTTAAGCTATGTCCTAAAATATGTCGTAAAATAGGTCTTACAATAGACAATGTGCCTTAAAGTATATTCAAATATTGTGTTCGGGAACGCATGGAACAAAAATCCATATATGTGTGCAAGTGAACGGATAAAAGGTGTTCCATGGAAGAAATTAGAACCCAACCTACCTCAAAGGCGCCTCCTTCCTTTTAATGTCGACGGTTCTTATTTTCATTGCACGACAAAGATCTTCTGTTGATACATATGTTTTGAACTTGAATTGTATAGATTCCAAAATCGACCCTAATCCTCCGGGACAACTGTTTAAATCCTATTCTTTATTTTCGCACTTATCAGTAGCACATCGCATCGTTGTCATTTACTCAAGAGTCATGATTGATGAACCCCGACTTTGTTTAATTTCCATCGAGTCATTTTGAGTAAGTCATTTTCGATTTTCAACAATCCAGATATTCAGATTATCCCCGATTTACAGAATGTGTGCGGTCAGTAATAATAGTTCCTACAAGCTTGTGCACTCCACCTTAGCTGTAGTTAACTTTTACGGTCGTACTTACCTTTCAATCTTCCGACATTTAACCAACGTTCCCCGTACGAGCTTGTTGCAGGAACACATAAACTATTTATACCCATCCGTCCGTGCAGACCCCGTGACAATAACTCTCTTCTTTAGTGCTGCGATTTATATGATTTTACGGTGTTTTTTTGTGTGGATGTGTGTCTGTGTGTATACGCATCATAACCTGTTATCTGAGAAATCCTTAATTTAATGGGTAATATACCTCTTTCACTGATTTTGAATTTATGTCATCCTTTTGCTAATAATAACATGTCATGTGCGCATACGAAACCCACGGCGACTCCTCCCCCGCATCCGTGTTTTCTTTCAACTAACATCCGTCTCATGGCACATTTCATTTGGGTTTGTTTTCTTCTTTCAGATCCCCCCATCTGCCAGTCGGAGTCGACAGTAATCCGAGCGGCCATCAAGCAAACCGTCAACATCACGTGCCTCGTGGACTCGAACCCCATCAACAATCTCAACTACAGATGGCAGTTTAACAATTCACTCGACAACGTCATCGAGCTGCCATTTGCGACGAATCAAATGCATATCATGGACAACCTAGCGCCGTCATCGCTCCCCTTGAAGGGGACTGCGTCCTCGTCTGGACACCACCACAATCACCATCAGAAGCATCCACACCATCACAAGCGGCTGCTGCAGAAGATCGTCCTCGAGAAGCAGCATCAGCAGCCGTCGGCGGCGACAAGTCCGCTCGATTATCACGGCAGACTCCGAATGGCATCGTCGTCTGTGATAGCGTCCTCGTTGGAGTCGCCGCTGTACGCGTCGAACGCACAGGAAGGCGTGAGCGTATCCTATGCAACCATATCACACGAGAACGCCTCGAAGACCCACAAGAATGCGCACCATATCAATCGGAATGACTTCAGTCTGATCCGGGACCAGGACGGATTCGAGGGGATCTTCGAGGAGGAAAACAATGCATATCCTCTGGCGCAGATGCTCTACTCGAACCACGTGTACACAAATCAATTGGACAAGACCCAACGAATGTACAACGAAAATGCGAAGCGTCGCCTCGAGAACGAGGACAGAAAATTCTCAGGCAACAACTATGGCCATGGGAACAGCAGGGGTCTCCCGCCGCTACAGAATGTCTATCAGTACAGCATTGAGTCGTACGAGAGTTTTGGCGCAGTCTCCTGCGTGGCCAGCAACCAGATGGGTCAGAGTCCACCGTGTTGGTATCACATACAGCCAGCAGGTAAGTTTTTATCTCCATCTTAAAAGTGATTTTTACGTAAGGATCTCATAATGAGAGGACAGGCGTATCGCGGTAGATCTTTGTAATTCAGTTCTCATTGATCGTAAACGGGGTTGCTTTGAAGAAGCAATTTACAGCGTCTGTCCCTTGTCAAGGGGGCATTTTTTTTACGATGCAGTAGGTAATCTACTCAATTTGGATGACGATAAAATGTGACTCCGTCCCCTGCCGAGGAGTGACATCAATGCAGACGGATGGGCTGGGGTATTCATTTAAGATGTGATTGAACGACACCATCTTCGATGAATAAACTCGTTTGCTTGATCCACTGATCGCGAGAAATGATCAAGCTAACGAGTTTATTCTGGCGTCTGCAATCAATGGACAGGTGTCCGCGTAGCGTTAAGATTTTCCCTGTCATTCTGAGTGGACGCATGAAATCGATTGTCAGTCTTATACGTCCTTGTACATAGGCATCATCTCTGCTCCTTGAAGGTGGAATGACACTGACCTGCTGGATGAGTTATCTTTGAGTAGATTGCTGTCAAACCGACGCGATAACAATAAGACAAGCGGTATGTTATGGGTACAAAAAAGCATTTGTCTGCCCGAATAAACGGCATTGATCTTTGGATTCGATTACATCGATTTCAAAGGACTAGTGGTTCGAAAAGGACATAGTTCCTTTAATTCACCAGCTAAAGAAGCTATAACATGGCGATATACTTCAAGCTTGGTGGCACCAAGACCTGCAGAGCGGTTAACAGAGGCCACAGTGTGGATTGCTCCCCACTGTCTTGTACACAGTGGTGGTAAGTGAACTTCCACAGATCCTGGAAAGGATCGCGAGCAAGGCCCATGCAGACGATGTTGTTACGGCGGCCCCTGGGAAATATGTATCCCCGATTTGGTTTTATTATGCAATCAGCCCTCTTCGAACCAGAGAATGCGGCGTAGGCCTCTACTTACAGAAAGCAGAGCTCGTTCTCTTTACCAGGGAAAATAAAACCCCTGATTTCGGCCCTCCCTCAATTACTGACTGCATAACAGCACAACATGCCTGCCTCTAATCCTGGACACGGAATTAAGTGTGAAACACAAGATCCAGGATTACTCTAAAGGGCCTATAGAAATCAAATGGGGCTACAATATCGTATGATCCACTGTCTATTCCAATCAGTAGGCATGCTGCTGTATGGTGGACTCCGCTCGATGAAGACATTAACCTCTTGATACCACCGTGTACCAGCGATGCTCTTAGAACAACTCCGTGCTTAGGTCTAAACATACTCCTCAATCTTTCCATTGACCTAATGGCGGATAGACAGTGGCTATGGTACATTGTTAACCAGCACTGAGAGTCTGAAATCCAGACCCTGGATGGGCCTCTGCCAATGGTTACAGGTGGATCGTAGATAGGTGGTGCTGCAGGCGCGGACGCCTTCATTAAGGATCACTGCAGCGTCTCTCAGATAGAAACGAGCGTCCTCTGTTCAGCAAGACGGCGATCAAATCTCTTCTCTCTCTCTCACAACAAGATGGCCAAGTATTCTAACATCCAACTTACTGACACTGTGACATTCTAGAACATTTTAGAGCGGTCGAACTCGTTAGAAAGGGAACTGATTCCGTACTCTTTCCGTGGTGCAGCCATGTACGTCAATTGCTACCTCAAAACATCTACTAAAGCTTGAAATGCAGCGGCTCATTGGGCGTACTTTCTCCAGTACTACTACTACTACTGGTAGCGCTACAGTCCGGCATGGACCTGGGCCTCAACCAGCAAGCCTCTCCAGCCGACACGATCCTTAGCCAGCTGTCTCCAACTGCGTACACCAAGTCGATTGAGGTGCTTCTCCACCTGGGTGCGCCATCGCTTCCGTGGGCCTCTGCTATTCCCACTGGTCCCACTGGTTCGGAGTCGAAGACTCTTCAGGCTAGAGCAGTGTTGTCCATGCGCTGTACATTGACCATCGTTGAATCCGTAGACGACTGGCTAGGCTCATGTCGCTGTATAGCCCGTACAGCTTATGGTTGAACCTTCTCCAAAAACCATCAACGCACAGAAGGACCAAAGATTGAACGCAGAAAAGACCAAGGGCTTCTCCATCAGTTTTTGAGATTGTCACTTCCACCGCGCCGTACAGCAGGTTAGGGATGATCAAGGTGTTATATAATGTTAGCTTGGTCCTTCGACAGACGGCTCTACTACTCAATTGCCTCTTGGGCCCAAAGATTGGCAAGAGTAATTCTGCGTTTAGTTTCGGTACTGGTGTTGTTCGTACTATTTACTGCGGGGCCGAGTCCTTCACTACCTCAAAGTTCTAGCTGCCTACAGTGACGTTCTGGCCAAGTCGTCGATGTTGTGCGTCCCTTCTCGATGCCCTCGTACACCGCTAAACCCATTTTTGGCGCCTCCGCTTCAATACCAGCAAACGCTTTATTGACGGCTCGCTGTGTTCTGCCAATCACTTCAATATCATCCGCGTATGCTAGGAGTTGTACAGACTTTTGACAGATCGTGCCTCTTGTGGTGGCGAGTGAGGTCTGCATGACCTTCTCAAGAGTAATGTTGAAAAAGTCACACTTTGCCTTTCTTTCACTTTCTCCTCTAGTTTCCGTAAAAAAGAGCAGATGGCTCTGAAGGCTTCTAGAAGAATTATTGCATATCTGATGTTTGGTGGCAATTTGACATAGTGTTGGGACACTTCCTCTGTTATTCCTTTATTATTCGACTGCAACCTTTTGCTCAAGCGGACGAACTCGCTACAAAGGGCACAAACTATGTACTCTTTCCGGGTGGAGACCCACCCTCCATGCCTATCGCTACTATAAAACATCTGCTAAAGCTTGAAACGCTTGCTCAAACAAACCGCGGATAGATATCTGGCACAGGACGCCTCATTACCAAGCAACTATGGCTTATGATCGATCCCAAGCGATCGCTTAGCTTCTTCAGATTAAGCAGGCCAAACCTTAGATCCCTTATTGGCGTTTTAACAGGGCATTGTGCCATCGGAACTCACGCCTCTAGACTAGCCCTTCCCTATAATGATTTCTGTAGAAGCTGCATGGACGTGGATGAGGAAGAAACCATCGAACACTTGCTATGTAGCTGCAGTGCTCTCTCATCCCGTAGATTCAGACCTCTAGGAGCCCATTTCTTTGTTAATTTGGCTGAACTGAGAAGCATCAGAATCAGCCTTCTTCTTCGCTTTATCGAGAGCACAAATTGGTTTGCGGAATAGGTAGCCTAAGATCCTTGTGGTAACACAATGAGGCTATGTTTGGCCTAAGTGTGACTGCTGTCCGTATGCGCGGCAGTCAGCCACCTCAACCTAACCTAACCTAAGCTTTTGCTCTGAATTATTTCAAGTTTTTCTTATTTTTTCAAACAATTCCTGCAAAATGTCCGATTATGAGCGATTCTGCGAACAGTTTGTACGGCAAATCGAAGACAGCGATGATGTACCCGAATTCATAACAACAGCAACAATGATGTTGAATTTATCGAACAAGAAATACGCTTAGAAATCGCTGCTGAGCTGGACAATGATATTAAGTCGAAAGACAAACAAATTCAGTACCACCATGCCCACCAGTCCCGACAATAGATTCTACTGCTTGTCAAGGTTCGACAAGTGTCGACACTCCGGACCAGGTGGCACTTATCGGCATAAACACATTACCAACCGATGGCCACTAACCTTGTTCTACAACATTGGTGACATTTCGGCTTTGAATGCCTTCTTGATCTTCACTCAATTGAATGGAACAAGAGTAAGAAAAGCTTCCGCTTACGATTGTTTTTGTTGAACTTGGGCGAGGCCTTATGTGAAGACAATATCCAAGCTTGGACACGAACTGCATATGGTATGCATATGGTATGGAGTTTTTTTTTGTCATTTATCAACATCATTACAAGCCTCAGCGTCGGTCGAAATGCCACCAGTCAACACATTGGTTCATCAGCCAACCACAAAAAAAACTGACTAGATGTCACATGTGCTCTCGAACTCTTAACGCAAAAGTTTCACAGCATTCGCTGTGACACGTGCGTGAGACCAACTTGTATGGAACATCGATTTATTCTACGCCAGAAACGTGAAGTACTTCTTAGCAAATAAAATTTCAGTATTCTCGATTCGATTCGACCTGTCCCTATTTCCCCTTTTTTTATTTTGTAGTTGAACTGTTATTTTTTCTATTTAATTATAAAAAGAACAAACATTGAGTATTTTCCTTAACAAACTAGGGTGTTGTAGGTTTTTTTTTTACTCCAAAATCGGCTCCATAGAATATTGTGTCAAATTGATACCAAACAACAACAAACAACATAGACTTAGAACATAGAAGGCCCATGGTCAGCTTCCGACGACACGATTTCAAGTGTACAGCGTAACATACAATAAGCAAGCCTCGAGTGTATGCCCAATTTTTGACAAGCAGTAGTCCATCCAACGCCTGTCGAGGAGTTCCATGTCATAGGATATTGGTTACTTAAGCACACTCGAATTTCTTAAGATTTTATTTTATTTTAAGAATTGTTGCGTTGCATGCATAATGATATCTGCTGCTGAAACATAATCTGAAAGCAGCAAATCTGATTGAGTAATCTTGTGTGGAGCAGGAGGAGAGTCAACTCACATGTGCTTAGAGGAGGAGAGTGTGAACAAATCAATCCACACGACGACGTTACCACACATTTGGTAATCAATTCAAGTGAGTGCGACGCTAGTCCAACGTGTCGAATGTGTGATATTCCCAAATAACGTAGCACTTTGCCCATAACATGTATTCTTTTAGTTTTCTTGTCTGAGGCACAGGCCTCATGGAGGGTCTGAGCATGAAGGCGATAGTTGCCTTCCATCGATAACGGTCATAAACACGCTTCCGGCCATTAAGACCAAGCTCTCTTGCGTCTGTAGCGCTAATCTACTAAGCTTTCAAATTTTTTGGACTACAAATCCAGAGATGGAAGTTAAAGATGTAGTTTGACAGGACAATTTATGAAATTAGCTCTTGCATCCATAACGATTAGGACCATAATGCTTATTAACCTTTTCACTTTCTTTCAGATCTTCCCGACCCAGTAAGGAATTGCACAACGAGCAACGCAACATCCAGTTCCGTTCATGTGCATTGCATTCCCGGCTACGACGGTGGCATCCAGCAGCACTTCCACGTCCAAGTCTACGACGAACTGAATCGACAAATCCTGTACAATGTCACATTCAAGCATTCCGAATTCAAGATAAAAAGTCTACCCAGCGACTCGGTGTTTGTCCTTCGAATCACATCCATCAATCTGCAGGGCTCCAGCAAGATGGTGTATCGGTTGAGAGCGAGGACACTCTCCGTGCCACTCCTGCGAACTGGTAGGTCCCCTCGTTTGCACAGTGTCTTTTAATTGTCTTTCTTAATTTTGATGTATTTTCATTTCATGAATACAGCGTCTTCCACGGCCGTTCTGGTGCAGTTAACTCCATTGTTGGGCGCCCTTGTGGGCTTAATTGCGACACTCATTCTGGTTGTGCTGTGCATTGTTATATTCCTCAAGTTCCGCAAGAAGAACATCTATCGATCGAATGGCGGCACCACCGAGACCGCCGACAAGGGCAGTGTGGAGCTGTTGAGTCGCAATCTCGGCAGCCGGTCGAGCCTGGAGGACAAGAATCCAGATGTTGTGCCATTGGAGAACAGCGAAGATGAGTATCATGCCGAGGAGGAGGCATTCGATCGCCTTTACGTCGAGTCGAATCGGACACTGTGTCCGCAACCAATGCGGCACGATTCCACGTCGCCCTCGCCACCGCTTCTGCCGTCATTGTCACCCAAACCGGTAAGTCTTTTCAAATTATAAGTGTGCTTTTATTTTGGTTTTGTTTCGAGTACACCTGTTACAACCCTAAAATTATCATTTTATTGCTACAAGGACGAAACAAGCGCGTTTAAATTTGTTCCAAAGTGTTACTCTGTGTAAAACACACTCTTAATGTGGACGTTTTATTCGCCTTCCCTTGGTTTGAGGTGAATTGAGGAATTGCCAAACAGAAGATGGTTCTGGAATAAACAATTATGAACAAATCTGTAGAATGTTTTCATAATGCAAACTATTACAGTCAAGTGGAATTTATAAACCGATCTAATGAAGAGGAAATGACTAGGACTAGTCATTTTTAAAAATATTTTCTCTCATCACTTTGTCATTGCTGGGATTGTAACCAGAAATGAAGTATTACAGAGACGCCCGACTTCTACCCCTCTAACCCCTTAAAGCTGGTGACAACTGTTTTTATAACGTTTTATTAAACCAAATGGACCAATCAGAGGACGGAATTTACATTATTTCGTGAATAACCTTAAATTCATGAATATCTGTAAAAAAAAATGCACTCAAATTCGTCGATGGATTAGGGGGCAATCAGCTGTGAAGTCGGCTATCTCTGTAATACTTCATTTTTGATTGTAACTTTCGATAGCTCAGTTTGCAGAGAGGATCTAAACTAAAGACTTTGTTGGATTAAGCAAGACGTGCAGTTTTAGGTTAGCTTGCGGTGGCTGATTGCTGGTAGACAGCTGCACTTAGGCCAGCAAAGGCCCATTGTGTTAACATGCCACACAGTGTGTTATTTTGCGAATCTAGCGGAACTTAATTCCTGTGTACGATGCACAGTGGGTTAACAGCGGAAAAAAGGTCTTTGGCGAAAGTCCTCTGTAGCCTTCTTAGTTTTATGTCTAAGTACTCTTAGGTAACCCAGGCTTATGATTTCAAAGCCATTTTTAATATATATATGCTATACACTTACTTACAAGCCCTCAAAGTCAGCGAAATATTTATTCAAGTTGCCAGTCATATTTTCAACAAAAGTTTACACGTCTTTATCCCAAGCTTCATAAAATAAATTCTGTGTCTTTATACATGATTCTATTGGTCTGTTCTTGTCTATTTAAAATAAAAAAAAAACTTCAACTATACCTTCGATAAGTAGCTTCAAACATAGGTGTTAAGAAAAAAAACTCTTTGAGTTCCAAAAAAATACGCAAATCGTAGCTACGCGTAGCGACTTATATTAACGTGTGCTTCACACTTTCAAGTTGCAGCACGGAAAAAATTAGGTGCCACTTCTTGCAAATTTCGGAGTTATGTTCACATTTGTTTCGCTGTATCGAATTTAAAAACTCGGTCATGTTACAAAAGTCCTGGCTAATAATGGTTGAAACGAATGAAAGTATGACTTTATTTTTAGAAGAAATATAAAGCTTTCTTTAACAAAACAAATTAAATGGATCCGTGAACGGAACTCTGAGATATTCATCTTATAGTAGAATCTTAATTTAGCACTAATTTGCAGGGGGTGGGTTTTATCGTTTGTTGGACTTTAGGCAAACAGCTGCAAGAGACTACAACAGGAGACCTTGTTTATCTGAAAGCTGGAGTCGTGCTCTATTCGGGATGTAAAGATCATATCCATCTACAGACTTTGGCCGCCAGAGACTTTTAAGTGGAGACATATGTTTACCTAAGCTGTAAAAAATGGCAATTGGGTTGTAATTACAGTAAACCCCGGTTAGTTGCGTTTGCTAAAATGCATGTTTTAAGACGCATTTAACCGAGGAACGCAATTACAAGAACCCCGTTTAATTGGTTTGCAGACGCAATAAAGGAAACCACGCCTTATTACCTGTAAAACGCAATAAAGCCGATTTTAAAAATTAAAAAACTGTTTTCCATTCTCCAATAGCATGTTGGAATAAATTTATAGCTCCAGACAACCTTGTTTGGTAAAACCAAACTGTAATAGCTCCGTCCACTTGGAGACAAGCTCCACTCCTGAATCGTTTGCTTGTCAGATTACAAGTCTTCGACTTTTCAAGAATGGTAACTTGATTCTGTATAATCCGATTCAGCGTCGACCTGGAGCGTCCATATTTGAGTTGACAATCCACTTTTGCTGTTTTCCGTAGCTTCAGTAATTATTCGCAACCTTTGCTTTAAAGAAAGTGAGTTTTTTTTTGTTTGTTCATGGTTGCCTGTAAAATATCGAAATGGACATCATGAAATGGATTCAAGCATAATTATTAATCTAATAAATGCAATGTTTGACATATGCACATTCCTAATTATTCATCCAAACATGTTATTATTCAAGTCAATCATATTTAAGCTTAACACACAAAAATTTATTTTTTATTGTGTGTTCAATTATCCAGGAGACTTTGAAAAACTTAACCTTATTCAATGCATTTAACCGGGTAGCACAGTTAAGAGGGTACGCATTTAAACGGGAAAAGTTATGTACGTTTCTTATGGAATTTTTTATTTGCTTAGCTTTTCAATTAGTTAAACGGGGAATGCAATTAGGCGAGCGCCTATTATTCGGGGATTACTGTACCAAGCTGTGACGAATATTAGTTCTGCAAATTAATAGATACTGTGAGTTGCCGTGGCGTAGTGGGTTTGAATTGACGAACTAATTCTTAAGAGGGTGCCAGGTTCGAATCCCCAATCTACCAACTTTCATAATTCACAGCTTCCACCTCTTTCGAGTCACTGACAATGCTCAAAGAGTGTTCCTGTCTAGAAAGAGATACTCAACTTTGCCGTTTGGAGTCGGCATAAAACTGTAGACCCCTTCCACTCGTGAAAGAACAATAGCACGCACAACACGAGCAGTTGCTGAGAAGCTAGGCACATGTCCGCCTCGAACTGGCGCGCCACCAATGGCATTTTGTTAATAAATATGAAACTTTCGAACCCGTAAACCGATTTAAATGAAATTTAAAACATAGTAGAAGTGGCAAGAAATCTTTTCGTGGTTCAAAAAATTGATATTTATAAATTTTTTTTACTTAGATTTACTCCGTTAATGAGTAATCCGTTTGAGCTGCATCAACCATTTTGAGCCACGAAAAGAAAAAAGTTTCTTTGAACCACTGTGCGTCATCCCTTGGGAGAGAATTCGAAGATTTTTCGGGTCCGAGCATTGGTTTCCATCGGCTAAGTCGATCTTCTGACTAAGTCGATGTCGCAGTTTTTCGTTATATCTTGTCGACCTGTCTCTGAACAGCTCGTACAGTTCGTCGTTATATTTCCTCCTCCACTCACCATCTATGCAGACGGGACCGAAAATCACCCGACAAATTTTTCTCTCAAAGCAACCAAGAGTACCTTTGCCCGCTTTTGACAAAGTTCATGCCTCTTTGCTTTCACTGGGATTCGAACCGAGAAACCCGCTAACCAAAAAAGCCCAAAAAAGCAGCGATTGGCAAGAGTTATCCTTCGTTTGATTACAGCGCTGGTGTCGTTCTCTGAATTAATAGCGGTTCCTAGGTAGACAAAGTATTTGTCTACCTCAAAGCTATATCTGTCTGTCATGACGCTCTGTCCGAGACGTCGGACCACTCGTTGACAGCCCTCATTTACCGTTAAATATTATCGGCGAGTAGTTGGACCGACTTCTGAAAGATTGTTCCTCTGGTGTTGGCGTGAGAGTTTTGAATATTTCTTTCAAGAATTGTGTTGAAGACGTTGCATGACAGCGCGGCGTCTTGTCTAAATCCTTTTTTCACATTAAAGGTCTCGGTTAAGTCTTTAGCGACCTTGATGGAGCAGCGTGCATTCTCGATTGTCATCCTACACAAGCGGACGAGTTTGGTACGCTGAATAGGTCGTCTTTATAACTGCTGTCATACGCGGCCTCTAAATCGATGAAAAATTGTGGGTTTCGATCTGTTGCTCCTGGGTTTTCTCCAAAATTGGCCGTAGTGTGAATATTTGATCGATGGTCGATTTGCCTGGCCTAAAGCGACTCTGGTATGTACCGACCAGGTTGTTGACGAACGGCTTTAGGCTTGTAGGCGATGTTCAGGAGACTAATGCCTCTACAGTTGGCGCAATTCAGAGGGTCTCCTTTTTGTGGATCATGCTTTCCTCCGACCATATTTTACAGATGAGACTCCTTACCAAAACATCGTCTGCTGATTTGAAGAGGTCTAGTTTAGATGTGGCTATCTTCAGATTATGGTGCCCTTGAAGTCCGTTCAAATTCAATAAGTGGACATCCTAAATTTCAGTGCGATACTGTCTTTAGTTTTGTTTTGACAGCTGATTGTTGTTGACGTGTTTGGCATCATGTTGAGTATGGACAAAAACGATTTTCGTTCTCTCATGAAACATTATTTTTTGAGAGGCAAAGCGGCAAAGGCAACAAAAGAAAAGTCAGATAAATATTATGAGGCTAATGCTCCGTCAGCTTACACCGTCAAATATTGGTTTCAGGAGTTTTGTGGTTGCCGCAACTCCACTACCGATCCAAGTCCGCAGCGGCGGGCCCTCCGATGCGGTTACAGAGCACAATGTCAAAAAATACATGAAATGGTGTTGGCCTGCTTAATCTGCTATCATCAAGCTAAGCGATCGTTTGGGATCGATCATAGGCCATAGTTGGGTAATGAGGCATCCTGCGCCAGATATACATCCGCGGTTTGTTTGAGCAAGCGTTTCAAGCTTTAGCAGATGTTTTATAGTAGCGATAGGCATGGAGGGTGGCTCTCCACCCGGAAAGAGCACGGAGTTTGTGCCCCTTTCTAGCGAGTTCGTCCGCTTCGCAATTCTCTGGACAGATAAGTTTGATGTTAAAGTACTTGGCCATCTCGTTAAGATATACGCGGTCTTGAAATTAAAAGTGACTGAATTCAGAGATTTGATCGCTGTCTGGCTATCGGAGCAGATGACGATACCTATGCGCGATGTTACATTGTTTTTAGCCAGGACAGGACTTAAATAATCGCTATAGTTTCAGGCTGAAAGACGCTCCAGTGATTAGGTAGTCGGAAAGATAGCTGAATGTTTGGATCTTTGGAATAGATGCCAGCACCCACTCCAGCATACATCTTCGATCCATGTGTGAAGATTCGCAGTGGACCTTCCGGTATACATACTCCCAGTAAGATCTTTTCAGTTTGCTGGTTGAAACATTTTTCTCGAAGAAGAGTTTAGGTATATTGAGGTCTGTATCTATGGGTATAGAGACATACCTGCGTAGGATCTTTGAATGTCGAGACTGCAGTTCTTTCCAGCTGCTCAGCGATCTTAATCGGATGGCCGTGCTAGCTGCTATCGGTGGCAGGTTGAGGAGTATGTTTAGTGCTTCGGCGAAGGTAGTCCTTAGCGCCCCGCTAATGCATACGCAAGCCATCCTCTGCACTCTAGTGAGTGGGGTCATGTTAATTTTCTTATCGAGTGCGGTCCACCAAATTGCGACGCCATACAGCAGTATGGGTCTGACTAGTGATATAAATAGCCAGTCAACCCTTCGGGGTTGCAGTCCCCATTTGCACCCAATGGCCCTTTTACAGTAGTAGAGAATCATGAAGGGTTTCTTGACACTTTCTCTTTCTTTTCCTATATATTTACTTACTCCAACTTAACTTCGTGTCTAGTATAAAGCCTACGAATAGTTCTGTCGCTTAGCACTAAGGGGGTCCCGCATAGTGTGGGAGGGTCAAAGTTAGGGATTTTATACTTCCTAGTAGCGAAGACTAGATCTGTTTTTTTGCGGATTGACGCGTAGGCCGCTAGTCCATTTCTCTAGCTTGGATAGGGTTGGATACTGCGATGGCAATATCATCTGCACAGGCAATGACCTTACACCCAGTCCCATCTAATTTCACAAGTAGTTCGTTGACAACTATGATCCACAGTAGAGGGGAGAGTACACCACCCTGCAGTGTGCCTCTCTTCACAGATATGCAGATGCTTCGAGCTCATCACTCTGTTATTGAGAAGCTGGTCAATAAAAGTCTATAGGCTTTTCGATCGCGTGTCTGTTGAGTGCTTAGGTTATTGCGTGGGGTTCTATGTTATTGAAGGCTCCCTCGATATCGACAAAGGCAGTAAGAGTAAATTCCTTGAAATCGAAGGATTTTTCTGTAGTGCCAACAAGTGGTATGGCATACTCTTCGTGGACTACCTGAAAAAAGGAAAAACCATCAACAGTGTGCATTATTGGAGTGATTGAAGATTTTTTTTTTCATTCCCAAGGAGGTTACTTTTCACCCCACCTAGTAAACTACAGAATGAAAGGGAATTTCATTTCCCATTTTTTTTAAAACTCCCCATCAAATTTCTTGCATATGTGACTTTTCAATAAAAACCACAAATGAATCCGAATCGGTTTTGGGCTGATTCCGAGTCAATTTTCCACGGATCTGGCGTGGGAAAAATATTTTTCACGTAACAAAAGAAAGAGAACATAGAAAATGTGTCAAAAAGGAGGTCTTCTTCCAAATCCCAAAAAGGCGTGTCTGTGGGCGTCGCAAAAGAATCAATTGCGATTAAAGTCGTATGGAGCCAACCCTACCGTTTGGGAACGAAAACTTCCAGTGGTTTTGGTTAAAGAAGCAACACCCGCCTTAAACCCCACGCATGTGCTATTTTTATAAATTTCCCAAGTAATAAACACTTTCTTTCACTTAATCATTAAAGGAGGACTCCTTCTCGGAATGATTTTCTTGCACCTTTTTATCAAATCGATAAATTGAGACTTAAAAGAAAAGGTAGATCTATCAGGATTTGCCAACACTACCATGGACCGTCAATGTATGACTGGTAAACTCGTTCCATCAAAAACTCACATTTATAGAATATTCCCACTGCCAGGTAAAGAAATAATTCCACCCGCAACCACGAGCCTTCGAATGACCTTTCAAAGAAAGAGGATCCTCCGCATGTCTGCTGAAAACAGTACCACTGTAGTCGTGCGGAGGTATAACGAAACCGATGCCCCTATGGCGTAGCTCCTTACTGAAATCCGATGATTTACGGTCTACAAGCGGATATCCTGTGCATCATGGGATCACGGAGAGTAACTCAGAAATGGAGATTCTCGCGAATACACTCTCCACCCTCTCGAAATGGGCAAATAAATGAAATTTTAAAGACACGCTGAACTTTAAAACAGCACTTACCCTTCTACAGGACGTGGTGGGTAATGCGGCAGTCCCACCTCAGCAGTAAACCTTTTATAATACGCTGTAGGTGCCTACAACACTCGCCGGCACACGATTTTCCAAGCAATAAAAATGATATCGAAAAAAATCTAAGAAATGCTCAACAAGCAAATCATCCTTAAAGCTGAATAAACACGAAATTAACCAACATAGAAAATATGTAATTAATTAAAAATCTACAATTTCAGCTAAATCCCAAACCGCCAGAAAAAAACGCAAATATTATCCTCGATCTCAGGATACGCTCGCTCGCTCTCTCACAGGATTTCTTCAGCGAAAACAATTGTTTGTGCATCTTCGTCAAATCTGCTTGATGTTTTCACTAAATAATTTAATGGATGGCTCAGTTATCATTTCTCTTACATTTACTCTTATTTTTATCTCCCTCGGTAGTCATTGTTTGAGATTTTATGTCTCTGCTTGTTTTCGAGGAGTTCGTCGGAATAATTATATCCCTTGACCGAGGCATTCTTCTTCCGTTTTTATTCCCGAAAGTTTTCGTCGTTTATTATACACTCTCTCTACCTTGCTGTTGTGTAGACAACCCAAAGAATAATGTTATGCCTGCCATAAACAGGCGAAATCCTTCTCTGCTCAGGTTTTCGGCCTAAAATCTTGATCAAATTTAATTAATTCCTCTTTCACTAATTAACCGTTTGCTTATGTTGTTCCGTTTTGTTTTGTTTATTTGCAGAATGGCGAGATATCTCTGACTACAAATCCATCATATAATGTCTGCAATACGCCACAACGAATACGGAAGCCAATCTATACGTCGCCACCGCCATTGCTCTCCACGAAAACCCCAACTCCATCGAATGTATATACTCGAATACCTGGTCGCACATATGTGCCCACTTATGAAACACGAACCCCACCAACATCGCCATATGGTTCGTTAACAATTTGTTCAATGCCGTTATTGGGGCAACGCCAGCCAACGTCACAGCATACACAATCAATTCAAATGCAGCCCCATCAACTACATCATCAAGTAACCACCACCCCCGTACAGCAGCAGCAGCAGCAGCAGCTCCACCACCAAGTGATGACAAGTGATGTGATGTTTTGTAATTACAATATGGCCCCCTGAGAGTTACTTAATGACAGCGTTAAATGCCAAATTGTGCGCATTGGAGAGAGTATCACGTGTACGAACTCCGCCGAAAGGACGACAATTGTTTAGCGAGATTGTCAAGACGTCAAGAAGAACTCTCCCACAAGAAATTATTTATGAAAAAAAAAAAGAAATAAGAAGACTCTAAAAGTAAAACTGTAAATCATCGTAGCTACATTCTATTTGAAAGGCTTTAAAAACAAAACAAAATAAAACAAAATGTCTCTTAAGAATTTAAATCTTACTCTTTCTCTCCTGTTTTCAATCTTTGAACAAAACAAAAACCATTTTAAGCAACAATAAAATAATTCAAAACTGCCTATACATACTTTCTAAGCACATATTGTAATTAAATATAGAAAAACATGTATATCTGTCTCCCCGGAGAAACGTGCACAATAATGACGATAAGAGGAGGAAGAGGAGGATACGAGATGACGACGAGGACGACGACGTTGAGGACGATGATGTATGATGATGATGATGATGATACATAGTATGTAATATTATGTGTGTTAGATAGGTTAATGCAACAAAATGGTAGTTAGCTTCGAGATATATGTATGTCCTGGAAAACGAAGAAAAACAAAAACAAAAACAAACACAATTAATTACACTAAATTTAGTGTTCTAATATATTATAAGTATATAAATATATATGTTTATGTATATGTAAGATAATTTGAGTTGACCACTTTTTTATATTTAATCGTGTAAAAACGACTCCATATGAACAGAACTAACTTGAAACTAAAACATGTCATTTAAATTAGCTTTTCATTTCAAATGTAAATGAAACATTTAAAGAATTATTCGAATGTGTGTTTTATTTTTCTCCTTGTCCACTCCTCCACTGTGTTTGTCCTGGATCTGCACTGGAGTGTCATTCTTGATTGTAAAGTTGACTCTGTTGAACTTTAAGCGACCAACCAGGCAGAGATTCACGAGAAATGAAGAAAAGGTCAAAGACGACCCTCAAATGCAGCGTCGATCAGCTTAATTGACCATCGCCAGGGAGTTAGACCGACTTATTTTACAATTGGACTTTCAGCCGTGCTGACGCGGATGAAATTGGATTTGACGTATACGATGACAATTATGTTCTGAGAAGTGCTACCTTGGCAGAGGAAGAACTAAAAAAGCTCAAACCGAAAAAAGCTCCTGGTTAGGATTTAATTACATGAGAAATTCTCAAAGAGTTACCTAGGAAAGGCGTTCTTAAGTTACTCTACTTAATTAATGCCGCGCTTAGACTTGATGCAGATGATGTTAAGAACTTTGCTTATAAACATAAGCGCCGCCTAGAAGAGTAGAAAGAAACTAATGTCTTGCGCCTACTACAAAGGACTAGACCCCTTGATCTCGTGCGATAGTCTACACCCGCGCATGGTTGCGCTGTTAGCAGGAACTTTCATTGGAGAGTAACCTGCCGACCAGTACGTAAATCATGAAAAACAAACTACTGGTTGAGTGCTTCACTTAGTTGTAGTCTTAATAAATTCAGGGAGATGGTTTTAGTGATTAAAAATCTCACTCTTCTGTGCGAACGTTCGTCATAGAGTCTTGTCGAAGATTTCCACATACCCACGGAAAAAAAAATCCGTCCTGACGCAAAATATTGGGCTATATCTGGGCGCTGGTAGTGTTGACCGGCCTTCGGTTTTTTTTCCCAAAAAATCATCTGTGACGAGGCCTATTTTTGGTTCAGCGGTTATTGGAGCCAACACAAGCTAAAGTGTTCGGCCAAGAATCCATGCATCCACAAAGATAGACTTTTGAGTGCGGTATATAGCGCCATGATAAGACCTTATTTCATTCGAAATCAGCAAGCAGACACAATAACGTCTGAAGTATAAAGCGATGTTAATCGAATTTCTGTGGCCAGTGCCCGACAACTCCGGTACATCGTGGTACCACCAAGACTGAGTCATCTGATGTCGGAACGTTCAAGACGCGATCATGCAACTTAACACGACTCGATTTAGCCAACTAGAGTAGCCTTAAAATGCGTGAAGGTAACTTTTGCTTATCTGTTTATCAACTCATCCGCCGTAAAGAGGGAAGTGCCACAAGTGTCGCAGTCGTTACGAATATGGAAATATGACTTTTGTAAACTTTAAAACGGCGATAAGTACTCAATTACAGTAAAGACTCGAAAAAGTTAAGACGCCCAAAAGTTAAGTGTACGGAAAAGTTAAGTAGGTTCCAATCTCAATTGGTGACTCTATAAAGTTAACTTTTGTCTCAACTTTTTCGAGTCATTTTGGTTTTTAGCTTATTTTTCCATTGTCGCTATTTATTACACATTTATGCAGTGTTGTACGTGTGTGTGGAGCAAAAGAAAACCATGAAACACAAATGCAAACGGCATTTACCGTTATTTCTTGTTGTACGTATGTGTACATAATTACACATATTGGTTGACTGCTGCTGGGATCGGTTGTCAGGGCAACGGTTGAATTTTTATCGTTTTGCTTCAGTTCAGTGCGTGTTGTGTTTGCATTTGACTGCAACAATGTCAGGACGGCTGAAGCAAAAACGATTATCAATCGCCAAAAACTGCAGCATTTTAAAAAAGTTAGAAAAGGCACTTTGGCTAATCGATTGGCTATAGATTTTCACGTTTTTGAAGCTGCAACTTCAAAAATGCAATTTTCCTATTGAAAATCGCTTGGGATGAATGCCCTCAAATCGTTTAACAAAAAGCATGGCATAAATTACGGAATTGGAATGATTATCAGTATGACTACGAAGACGATATCCAGTATAGCAGTACTGTTACCATCGGATCCTGCTTATAATTAAATCGTCGAAGAAACACAACAGCTGTTGGCAAGACTTGCACCTGATTATACTCTCTCGGCTGACGAAATTACTGCATGGAATGCCGATTCGCTTGATGAACACGAAATGGCCGCAAGCACCGATTCAGAGGATTATAGTGTTTCTGAAGCTCCAGAGTATGTTTCTTACAAAGATGCAATAGGCGCGGCGAATACTTTGATCAAATGGAGTGAGTAAAATGCGAAGTTCTTCGATAAACTTATCCCACAGCTCCTCCAGCTACGACAAGACATCGTAACATCGCACTTTGATAAGAGTCTTCATCAGAAGAAGGTCACTGATTATTTCACTTGAACACATACCAATGAATCGTCATATGAATGCATGTTATGTAAATTAATTTTGTATTTATAGAAAATTCTAAAAAATATATTTTCTATGTGGCTTAGCCTCTTTATTCGGCGAGTTCAAACTTAAAACTAACTTAACAAATATTTTCCAAATAAAACTTAACCTACGGTACATGGGAACGTGGGAAAGGAATTTGAAGTCTCTCGGGTTACAGCTACTGCGGCACAGTCGGCAAGGATTCCTCCTCTGCCGGTATGTGGAGTCAGGTGACTGCGCGTGCAACCTCGAACGATGTCCAGATGCGGGTGGAGTCAAGTGACTGCGCGTGCAGCCTCGGACGATGGACAGATGCGGATTTGGCAAATTTGCATCCGTCACATGTGAACGTGTCTGGTGTTAACTTGTATGCTACATAATACATACATCCTAACTATAAAGCAGAAAGTTTGTGTGTCTGACCGACAAAGGCTCCAAAACTACACGTCGCAGAGCTCTGAAATATTCAACAAAAATCATTCTAAAATTTAGATGCTGGTTCGGAAGTAACGAGCACTTTGCAAACGGGAATAAAATTCTCAAAATAAGGGTGGATGCATCAATCCGGTATGAAACCATTTCAAGTTGCGCAGTCGTGGATATCAACCATCCCCCAGTGTGTTGCAACTCCCATATATACACACACATTTTTCATATTTTGCTTTGGTGCAACCATTCATTTTATTTTGTACGTCTCAATCGAACATATACGAACGACTGCCTGAGTCACCAAACGAAAAGGAAACAATAAACATTTTCGCACTTTTCTTATTTTGTCATACCCAAACTATCTATGCATGTACATATACACAGCTACACACAAGTCATTAAATTTTGCTGCAATTGTGAATATTCTGAACTTCTGAACATATTAGCCGATTTAGATAAAATTTCAGAGCTAGACTAATTACATAATGTGTTACAAGATTTTGTTCATGGTTCATGAAGTTTGACTTCAAATTACACAACAAGTGAACATCGCGCGAGTTACATGTCGCAACATGTCACTGCACCTTCCACCTTAGCAACCTGTATCCTTAGCAACAGTGTATCAGAAACACTTGTCATTGTTCACTGTACATATATATCACTTAATTGTTTCTAGTAGGCGTCTTTTTGTATTCTTGTATTATTCTAGTTTGCACAGATCTTTCGATTGTAGGTATTTCACGAAAGCAGTTAATTATTAAGATTTTAATAAAAATTGTGTTAAAGATTAAGCACATTCATTTTCAATTGTGTCCTTCGCTTCTTAAATAAAACTCGCGCAGGTGCATAGATGGGATTTCCAAGAACTTTTTCTTTATGAATCGCTTGATACCCCTCCACGTTGTGTGTAAATGGTTGAGAAAAAACCGTAATTTCCGTCCGTTTTGCTGCAGCACACATTGATAATTCAAACTTCAACATGCATGCACACAGTCAAGGAATTGTACTCATTATGAGTAGGGATGTGAATGCGAGATTGGGATAGGCATCAATGACAAAAAATATTCAAATTCTTCTCTGAGTTCTGGTTCGAGCAGTCATATTATTGTTTTAAATTAAAAAGTGCGGTAATAGCTGTGTTTTTTTGCAAGCGAATATACGCTTAATTTTGAAGCGCACAAAAAAACGATCATCGGCGCTTAATGATTCATCATAAAATCTTGGCAGCACCGACGACATTCTTCGTTTTGTGATTGTGTACTTTAAACCACGTACGTGACCATCACTTTAAAGGCAAAAACACTTAATAATTATAAAAAAAAATGTTCATCAAATGAAAAGAATCGATTACGAAACATAAACGGAATGTATAGCAGAGACTCTCGATATACCAAAAATTGCATACTTATGGATAGCAAAAAATTGGAAATGATCTAATACATCAACTACACCTGCAGGTGTAAGCCACATACAGCAACCTAAACAATGAATGAATGAATTCAGGAATGAACACACAGAAATTAATGATTGGAAGCATTGTTTTCATCCGCGCTTATTCCTTAAGCGGCGATAGATATGATGAGTAAGTTAAGCGGATATAGGATTCGTTGTTAGTGTATTTTACATGCAAAACGAAATTTAAGCGTATATACGCTTGCAAAAAACACAGCTAATAATGCAGGTAAAGTACCGGTTGAAGAAACAAACCCGAGCAAAGCCGGGTACGAAATCTAGTATGTGATAAAAGTCATTGGATGAAACATGTATGTAAATGGTTTTTGGTTGTAACATTACAAAATAAATAATGTATACATGTATGTATATATATAGAATGGATTTTTCTTATTTTGCGAACATACATACATGCATTTGTCAATATTTTTAGAATTGGATCAGTGTCTTCGAAAAGTTAAGAATTCGCAAAAGTTAAGCATCCGAAAAACAAACTGCTTAACATTTTCGAGTCCATACTGTACCCCTATCAGGCAGAAAGTTTCACTCAACCTGGACCATATGAGCGACAAGGACACCGTCGTCCTGATATAGGCTCCGATTGCGAGTGTCTATTTTCGATTGAATCGATGATCGACAAATCTATCGATTGAAATCTATTTTGGTATTGTGTAACTCAATCGACTGAGAATTGTGAATTAAAAGCGGCATATGACAAACTTATATACGTCTGACAGTTGAGGATATCAAATCTGTTAATTCGTGTTTACACAGACGTGAGACTTACATGAATATTAGACAGAGAGAGCTTGTGAGGTCCCATGAGTCACAGAGAGATGTGTGGGCAACGCCGGCACAGTGTGATCAAGCACTTAATGCGTATCGAAACAAATCATGTGCGCACTAATACTCATATGAATTAATACACTTCGGGACATTTTTTATTCGTTGTTTTTTTTCGGACGAAAATCAACAACGAGAAATTTGTGAACGACAACATTTGAAAGGAAATTCGACAAATAACAATCACAATCGACAGTCACAATACCAGGTGTGTATCGATTATCGACACTCGCAATCGAGGCCATAGACGAGGTCAATATCGCGACTGAAGTCTGAAGTCTAACATAGTTGCTTGCATCAGAGACGATCGGGGAAAGCTCATGAACCAACTTATCTGCAAAGTGTGGAATCGTTGCTCGATCTGCAATGAAAAGGAAACCCCTTTGACTGCACCCTTTGTAGTGAAATAAGTCTCAATAATCCTCCATAATAGTGTAGCTTCAGGCCAAGGATGTCCACCATCGATCAGATGTTCACACTACGGCAGATCCTGGAAAAGTCCAAGAAAATGCAAATCGAGACTCACCACCTATTCGTCGATTTCAAGGCCAGATATGACAGCGTGCATGGAGACCAGCTTTCCCAGCCATATTGTCTAATTTTGACATTTCTGCCAAGTTCACCTAAAGTTGTACAATATGACGATGGAGAATTCTCGCTCCTCCTGCTATCAAGGTCGGTAACGAACTAACCGAGACCGTAAATCGTCGCGTAACTTTTCAGACGACTATCGTCCTTTCGATTCTCTTCGATGATATCGTCGATGATTAGCTTCACGTAAGACACTCAGGCGATGCGCTGTCATGAGACTTCTTTAACGTCGTTCTTCTGGAGATCGTGAAAAACTCACACGCAAGTAAAATAGACACAATTATCCAGAAGTGAGGATACGCCGATGAAATTGACGTGATTGTCAGAACACAGCGAGCCGTCATAAAAAGGAGGTCTAGCGGTGAATGAGGTCAAAACGAAGCATATGCTGTCCTCAAGAATGGACATACATCTTTTACCTCTTTGACTCTTCTACAGAGTGTCACAATGAGCAGTTATAGTTTCGATATAGCCAAGGACTTCTTCAGTGGTCTTGTTTGCGGTGATGGGATCTGGAGAAGAAGATTAATAGATACGACCGTATCTAAGGTGTTGAAGTGGAGAAACACAACTAGCCGGATTCAAGACGCAATACTTCTTTTGATTCCAAAATGTCTTGAGTTTGGCAGTATTCACTCAAAACTTATGAGTATTCGTTAAAAGGCTGTAGCTTGGTTTTAAATCTCCCGCAGCATTATTGATAACAGGAATAAAAGTACAATTAAGTAGCATTCAAAACAACCGCTCTGCACTACCTTTTCTGTGGGGCAGAATTCAATAAATCAACAGTATATAAATGACGTGATTTGATCAACGATCGCACTTTTTACGCAGCTACGCAGGGTGGCTTCACTGTCTCCGTGTTATCTCCGTTCCTAAGCGACCCACTTAGATCCTGATTGGATCCATTGTGATATCACTGCACAGTGAATGGCACAGGTTCTTTTCTTATTCAAAGGGACTACACTACCACCTGATAGCTAATCCATCTGGATCGTCAATAAAATCGCCAGGACTTGTACTGATTTATAACATTCAACGAACGTCTTGGAAGGCTTGACCCTTCCTCCTTCTCATGACTAACATTCTGGTCTCTACGTCTACTATGACCTTTTGACGGAAAAGGGTATTCACTCTTTGCACGTAACATAATCCACAGGACAAAACCGCACTGTCTGACAAGCCTACCGTGTGAACACTCCTACTCTACACCGAAGCTATCCCTCCATACAAACATATCATCTCATCTTCCCACATGATTCACTTAAAGGATCGCAAGGGTAAGGCACACACGAGAAATCTCTAGACTACTGGATCCTCCGTCATGGATTCTAACTCATCAGGAGTTGAGTCTGTCATTCATTCACTTACCTGAATCTAATGTTATCACATTTATAAGCATGGGGACATTCAAACCATTGAACCATAGCTATTTCCGTTCAAAGAAAGCTGCTCAACACTGAGTTCCGGATGTACTACCGTGTTTCACACCCCATCATGCCCCTGATTTTATGCATCTTCATCTGCGCCAACCGAGGGATAAGTCTCCTCAACATCGCCTAAAGGATCCTCTCTGTAGTTTTGTGTGAGCGCCTGAACCCATTCGTCAACCATCTGATAGGTCCAGTGCGGTTTCAGGCCGGGTAAATCCACCATCGACCAAATTTTCATATTACAACAGATCGTGGAAAAAACCCAAGAGATGCAGTCACCCACCACCTATTCGTCGATTTCAAAGCCCTGCATAGAGACTATACAACGAGTTTTGACACTCCTGTCAACTCATCAGGTGGTGCAAGATGACGATGGAGACCTCTCGCTGCTCCATCAAGGTCGGAAGCGAACTCACCGAGACCTTCAATGTCAATAAAGGTTTTAGACAAGGCGAAGCGCTATCATGTAGCTTCTTGAACATCATATTGGAAAAGATCGTGCAGAACTCACACTCTAACACAAGAGGCAAATCTCCCAAAAGCCCGTACAACTGCTAGCATACGCGGATGACACGTAATTGGTCGAACACAGAGCGGCGTCAATGAAGCGTTTGTTGGTATTGAAGCGGAGGCGGCCAAAATGGGTTTAGCGGTGAACGATGGCAAAACGAAGCATATGCTGTCATCGAGAAGGGACGGACAACATCGACGACTTGGCCAGAACGTCATCATAGGCAGTTGTAACTTTGAGGTAGTGAAGGACTTCGTGTATTTCGGCTCGCAAGTAAACAGTCCGAACAACACCAGTACCGAGATTAAACGCAGAATTACTCTTGCCAATCGCTGTTTCTTTGGGCTCAAGAGACAATTGAGTAGTAGAGCCTTCTCTCGAAGGACCAAGCTAACATTATTAAAACCTTGATCATCCCTGTCCTGCTCATCGACATCATGAAAAATTCTGCGTTCAATCGTGAGTCCTGTTTGCGTTGAAGGCTAGCCAGGCGTCTACGGATTCAACGCCTAAGATGGATATGCCGCATAGAGTGCATGGACAACAATGCTCCAGGCTGAGAAATCTTCGACTCCGAATAAAGGGGACAACGCAATAGAGGACCGCCACGGAACACACAAGTGGAGAAAGATCTCAACCAACTTGGAGTTCTAAATTGGAGGCAGCTGTCTAAAGAATGTGCCAGCTGACGAAGCTTGTTGGCTGAGGGCCCTATCTCTATCTTTCCTTAGATGAAGAAGAAGAAGATATTGGTTGCTTGCTTTCTACATATTCTTCTCTCCCCATTTATTCCGAACCAGTTTGGACTGCTTCGGTTTGACACATCACTACTCGATCCTCCGCCATCTGCCAACGACCAGGCGAGCTTTGGAATCAAAAGTCATGATAATGGAGACATTCGTGCCACGTTACCAAACCTATCATAGCCCTCTCCATTCAAAGAATCATCTGCTAAGATCTGCTTGAGTTGCTCCCGTACTTCCGTATACCACCCTACCACGTTATGTTAGGTTCTTGAAACAAACCAGTTATCCAACAATATAAACCCTTAATTTAAGCAGCAAATTGGCTTTTTTTCTATTTTCTAGGTTCAAATCTTGAATTTAGCAACTTTCAATAATTGACGACTCCACCACTTTCAAATCACTAACCGTGCTCACAGTGTATTCCTGTCTATAGATAGCTTCTCAAACTTCGTCGTTCAGAGTCGCCATAAATCTGTAGGTCTCGTCCACTTGTAATAGAAGAGTAGTGAGCACAACACGAGTGCATGCTGCAGAAAATGGATTTCAGGTCTACCCATAACATTATAACACATAAACTGGTCACTTGTGTTCTCCCTTAAAATTGAGAGTTCACAATGCCGAAATAAATGCTCATTCAACTAGAGAGACGCTCTCACAACGGCGTACATTATTCAAAGTGAATTTGTTATTGATAGCCACTCCACACAAGACTGCTCTAGAGGAGATCCAGTAAATTAACGGAAATGCATAGCATGTACATAAATCATTAATCATCATGATTTCTTAAAATAGCCTTTTTTAAACATCACCTAACTCGATTGGAAAGAACACTGAATGCAACCACTTTGAGGAGACCACAGTTCATGCGCTGCTTCTATTGACTGCCTCTCTCCTTCAATGATGCAACAACAAAAAACCGGTTTCTTTCTCTATCTCTCGTGCATGCTTCGTTGGCGTACAAGTGACAGGAAGCCTTCAACCCGCTGACAGATTTGTTGTGATGTTGTTGTCCAATTGACTGTCAACGATTGAAATGTTTATTTGATTTGAAAAAAAAAACACCCAAAATATACAATAACAATGAGCCTTCTACATATACTGAGTTATGTATCTTTTGGCATACAAATATGTTTTATTACAGTGGCTATAGGTAATCAAACATATTCCTCCCTTTAAGTGAGATAATTTAACGCGTTCTCTTGTTCTAGCTGCCGGTCTTTATTACATGGCGGAGCTGGTGGAGGAGTATTCGGTGGTTGCTAAGAAAGTCATTTCAATAATGATCGGAGGAACCTCGTTAATTTACGTTTTATTCATATTCTTCGATGACCTGACGTGGACGATGGTCTTGTGCGGACTCGGTGCTCAAATATTTCATGGTTCCATCATGAAGACATTCCCGTCCATCAGTTTCCTATCGCTGTCTTTCCTTGGGGCGGTTGTATTCCTTCTCGTCAATCACTTCTTAGCGTTTCAGCACTTCTCAAGCAATCTTTATCCATTCTCGGAGGTTTCCAAACAAATCCATCTCTCTATTCGAGTAGTTTGAGTAACAGAATTCTTTGCAGGTCTTGGCGTACTTCATCCTGTGCCTGTGGTTGGTTCCATTTGCCTTGTTCATTTCGCTGAGTGCTAACGACAATGTTCTGCCCACAGTGAATGATAGCTTTTCTAATCACGGTAAGAAAGATGGTTCTTGTCCCCTTCGAATGCAGTGAATAATGAGAACTTTTACTTTGCAGATAATCCAGATGTTGTGTCTAGTTACTTCTCAAGAAGGCCCAAGAAGCAAGGTCTGCTGACGCTTTTTGGCTCCGTAAGGGAGCTATTGTCCGGCAGGCAAAAGAAGAACTGATACAAACTTAACACTGAGGCTTACAACCTAAACGATCAGAGATTTTGTCCCTACTGTAATTAGCGATTACACTATTGTATGTTCGACGGGGTTTTGTCTTCTTCTTCATTTAGGAGACTAGGAATTAAGTTTTTTTTTTTGTTTAGCTGTGTTGTTTAGTTGAAATATACCCTTTCACAAATTGGATAAATGCTTAGGCGAGGATTGGAATGTTTTTTTTGTTTTTTGTTTGTTTTTTACCGAAAGTGTTTTAGTGTGGCATACGAGGCGAGATCGTGTTGGAAATTTGTCTTGCATACCAGTAAAGTGCCATGGCTTAACTGCTAGAGACTCGCTAGAATGCCTGAAAAATGTTGCAAATCCAAGACATTGACCAAAATAAACAAAAACAATTCTTACTAAAAAGAGTGGGTTCATTGACAAAAGAATTAGTGTAGTGGCCAACGAAATAATGTTTTCATTTATCTTTTGACAGACGTGATTTCTGAGACAGGAGTCCAAATATCAGTGCGGCATTGGCCAATACGTAACGAAATCATAATGAACTATTTAACACAGTGTCCATTTATAATTCTTTGTATGGGGGGTCAATCCAACTATCCCGATTACGAGGAGAATGTTGCACCAACTGACGCATATCCTTGCCATCTTTACAACGAACAGACGCATAGATGTCAGGCATCTACTGGTCAAACGACAAAGATGATGATGAATTTATGGCGTATCTTACTTAGCAGGGATCCAGATTTTCGTTAAGGACAAATTTCTTTCCGGACTGTTGCAGAAACCTTATGTACGAAGTAAGTTTTGTATCATCTGATGGCGAAACGTACAAGTACAGCTCACTCTTACTTACTTATCAGGCCAAGGGTCTCAGTCTGAGCAATAGCTGTTTTCCACGGATGACGTTCCTGGGCACGCTGTTTTCAGTTATCAAGACTTAGCTGTCGTGCATCCGCGATGACTCGGTCTTTATACCACAGATTCGGTCTTTGGTTGAAGTGGCTGACTGCCGCGCAGAAGGAAAACAACCACACTTAGACCAGAATAGGCCCATTGTCCTTCTCGAACCGGATTCGAAGACCGTCGTAGCTGGAGCATTGGTGTCCATGCTCTCGACATGGTCAAGTCAATGCAGTCAACGGATTTTATTTCGTAGAGTTTGCGGATGTGCCTTCTCCTCCATCCTCCTTTCTCGCAGACAGGACCATATATGTTAAGATTAAAACGGGGACTGTGAAGATTGAACAGCAGCTCCACTTGGAGGACCTTTGTGAATGAATTCATCTGTGGAGTACAAATTTTGATTGATTGATTCTGGAGAGCTGGGCAATGGCGAAGCAGATGTTGGATGGCTTCGGTTTCTTCCTCGTTTCCGCAGCTTCGGCAGAGATCGTTGGATTCCGCATTCCATTTCTGGAGCATTGATACGATGGGGCAGTGGCCTATGATCGAGTTACGGTTGTTAAGCTCTGGCCACGTTGATTTTGTCGTGTGACAGTCATCTCTTGAGAGCCCAGCAAAGTTGACTTCTTTTAGTTTAGCGTCACTAATGGTCCGGCGATGTGCACTGCGATGATGTCGATGTCATTTGTATATCTTTACTTTTAGATAGTGCATTCCGTGTTCAAAGGTGCCAGCCGCATCTCCTCGAGTACCAGATTGGGGAAAGCACATGGCAACGCATCTTCCGAAATCAGATGCAGGTTTTAAACGACTTGGAAGTCCTCGAGCTGAACTGCGGAGTCCATCGGCTAAATTTTCCCGGTTTAACGAATGTTGGCCATCGCTTCGAATAGTTCCTTGCGATGAAAGCTGTCGTATAAGTACATCGATAAAAGCGTGGTGTGTCGATTTGAAACTCGCATGTCTACTACTCCTGGATCTGGGTCAGTGTTAAAATTTCTTCTAGCCAATTTGCCAGGCAGGAAGGCGCAGAACGGATTTTACCGTTCACACAGTACGCTTGTCAAAATATTGACGTTGAGCAAAGATATGCCACGAAATTTGTTGTAAGACTTGGAGAATGCCTTTTTCTATACACTTCACACTTCTTGTGGGAATTCAGTCAAATCTGCTTGGCCACTTGTTCGAAACTTCTCAAATCTCGTGTTAACCCGTAAAATGAAGCCTTCAAATACGCTTGAAACAAGTGGTAAGGTGTTCGTTGCTGCCGCGATAGTCAGATTAGTTTTTCGTACGACACAAAGTCGAACTTGACTAGTCTGGGTAGGACCCAGTGAAAATGGAAGCAACTGCTGAAAGATCTACATACCTGCAAATCGGAAAAGCCGCTGCAATTTGTTGCCAATGTATGTCTTCCTCTCGGATTTGAACGAACATCGAAGGAGCAATCCAAAATGCATTCACTGAAATTTCTACTCATCCATGGACCAAGTGGATCCTTTGCACAAATAAAACACACATTTTCTTGACATTGAAATTTGTTTTGAATATCCCAAGTTGTTACGGTACATTTATTGATTGAAAAACAAATTTAAAAAGACATAAAGTTCCTCTCCAAGTTATTTGGTTATCTCCATCTTCTTTGTTTTCTTATTTCTTTTTTTTCTCACTTTTTGTTGATAAATATATAATTATCTGTACATACTAATACTAAAAACAAAATACTATGAGTGTAAAATAACAACCAATGGATACATACATTTTGATAGTAGTACATAATGAAAGATGTTTTTCGCTAATTTCTACTGAATAAGCGCGATTAGCGTTACTTCTTTATTGAATATACTTAAGTTCTCTAAGTAAAATGTATTCGAGAAAGTATCTCGGAAGGGTCATCCATTAAATGTGTGCTCATTTCCTCATTCAGGCGTTGTCACTTTAAGAAGACCTATTTGCCGACGATGCGGTTGCCGAGAAGGGGACAGTCTCTGGATTGGTCTCGGCAACATCGTTGTATGATGGGGGTTCAATTTGAGCATCTTGAGCAGCGCCAGAACCAGCACTATTTGCATTAATGTGTTCTGTATTATTATTGTTTGGAATGTGATTATTATTCTCGTTTGCTTGGTTATTCTCATCGGTCAGATTGGATATGGCAACTTGATAAGATGGCGGCGGTACTTGTTTCATGTATTGTGCAATTGCTTCTTCGTAGTTTGGTAGAATTGTGGAATATGCACCATTTTCTGGGATGATGTTTGTGCTGCCATCATGAATTACACATGGCATGAGTGATCGCATGTTGTGCTGTCGGATGGTTAGGTATTTATAGCAACGCCAGACAATTCCAATTGCATATGCCTTGAGGAAAACAATGGTCACGAAGGCGGCAACAACCAGCAAAACCAATGCGTTCGGTGAGAGTTCCAAGAGCTTCTCCCTCCAGGGAAGACGATGACTGCTGGCGATTAAACGGTGTGCGGATTGCAAGTAGCACAAGTAACCGGCTGCTGTTAATCTATAATGAAAGAAAAAGGGTCATTCTCTGCTGAAATCTGGTGCAAAATATAGAATCTTTGGCGTTGAGTTGGTGCCTTTGCCGAGGATGCCAGGTTCTATCACATTTCATAATTCACTGCTCCACATCTTTCGAGTCACTGACAATGCTCAAACAGTATTCCTGCTGGTCCCCATCCACTCGTGAACGAGTACATACAAAGGAAGTGATTTCTGCTGAAGCTAGGCCCAGGTCTGCCTAGGACTGTCGCGCCACTCATATTCTTATTGTTAATCTGTCCAAACATTCCCGATCGAACATGAAATCCTAATAAAGCAAATTGGACAGGATCTTGTACGCAAACGTGGACAGACATATGTCTCTAAAATTGTTGCAAGAGGATGGTCTTTTTTGTGGACAGTTAACGCCTTATGGACGTTCAATTAAATCTGCTTGGACTCTTACCCGAAATTGAGGAGTTAACCTTCTGTTAACCCGCGCCGCAATTGTGGGCACAAACGAGTGATAAGCTGAGAAAAGGCACCGCGATGACACTCAAATTCGATTTCGTACGACAGGCTGTAACACAATTGGCAAGCTATACCAATTTCAAGATGTCAAGTAGACATAACCCCACAATTGAAATGTTATACTTTTTCAGAAGAGTTTCATGATCGGTATTGTTTTAAGAATGAATTATCATTGGCAAAAGTTCTTCTGCATTTGTAGAGAAGCTACAACCTGGCGGAGTCAAGCCGTCGAAGAGAGCTTAGACCTGAAGCAATCCAATTGGAACGTCATCTCACTGACCCCTAACAGCACGTAAAAACCAAGTCAAAAGAAAAACTTAAAAATGTCCGAATTGCCCTATATGGAACTATGGAATATAAGTACAAAATTGATTATCATGAAACCACAATTTTGCAGCGATCACAGTATCATTTGAGATCTTCAAAACGAACCCTACCTCAAACAGAGAAGAGTGGTGGATAGGTTAGGTTAGGTTAGGGTGATTGCCACCACTGTATTCGTTGTGGCCCGCTTAGATCCTAAGAGTGGTTGAACTGAAGCAATCAGAAATACCGATGTTCTGGAAGTTTACACATCAGATTATACTTAGTGTGTATGCGACTTCACCAGTAATCTCTCAGCCTCTTTGATTGCCAGTGAGCTGTCCAAACAATTAAAGAAGTTGCACACTTACTGTCTGTGCCTCCGAACTATGGTAAATCCATTGATATGTATAAAGACAGTCAAGCGGATATAGCACTCTGGATTCACCATCATTAAGCTGCAAGATGATAAAATGTTGCCGTGTACCTCTAGAAGAGATGTCGCTCAGATGCATTCACACTGTACGCTGAATATCAGCAAGGAAGACTGGATGAGGCCATGCCATTAGCCTAAACCTACCCCCACTTTAAACAATGGCAAAATTACTTTTCAGAGACGCAATCACAATACTGGAGACATGGGGGACCTTATTTTGCATTGCCATAGTACCGGAAATGAATCGGAAAATCGGAAATTGGTATTTTTTTTGTGTCTACAGCAACCGCAGAAACATTAAATATAGCAACCGCAAACATTAATTAATTTTCAAAGAAGAGACAAAAGAAATTGATAATAAATTTGTGCAGCTGAGCGTTTGCAAAACATGTGAGTACATTTTCCTTGTGTAATATGTGCCGTAATTTATTCAAATATTCATTTCGAAGCCAAGCAAAAAAGGACAGGCCATACCAAGACTGAACAGTTAAACAGAAGTACAAATCAAGTAGGTCCAATACAAGGACATCTCTGGTTGAAGTTGGATTTATGTGCAAGCATGAAGGCAGAAATCCAACCAGCTATGGACTAAGCTGCTGGTAGAGGAATCAAATTTTAAAAGCCCACCGATACTAGTCGGTCGTACCGTCGTCGCCAAGAATCGAACCCAGGCAGTGAATTTAAGTTGCGTAGGTGTCTACGCACATACCCATAAAGCCACAGCCGCCACCCTGACCGAGGATTTTCGAACAATGACTTCTGTGAAACTGTAGAGATGAGGAATATGATAAAATTACCTTCACTACCTTCGTGTCGGTATGCGTACAGGGCGAGAAGATCCACAGAAACTGCACTATTCCAACTGAACTATCGTAAATAAAAGGAAAGAAATTGCTGTTCTTGGATATTGAAGGAGCAATTGACAATACATTGCACGATACAGTTTTTCGAGCTCTGGACAGAATAAATCCAAAAGTAATCGATTTAACTTAAAGGAGACAACAATTTCGTCATCATTTAGAGTCATTAGAGGTTTAGACTGTGGGTCGCCGTGGCGTAGTGGGTAAGTGTGTCGACTCCTACGCAGAGGGTGCCAGGTTCGATACCCGAATTTTACCACCTATCATAATTCACGGCTCCACGTCTTTCGAGTCACTGACAATTCTCAAAGAGTATTCCTGTCTAGAAAAAGCTTCTCAAATTCGCCGTTCGAAGTCGGCATTAAACTGTAGGTCCCTTCCACTCGTGAAAGAACAATAGCACGCACAACATAAGTGGTTGCTGAGAAGCTAGGCCCAGGTCCGCCTCGGACTGTCGCGCCACCCATACATATATATATAGAGGTTTAGACTGCTTGGCTAGTTCGTCAGCTCTTTCACTACCAGGGATATTTATTTCTGTGCCCGGGAATCCAAATAATGGTTACCTTGAATCCGTCTGCTAAGCTAGTAAGCTCTTCGCGGGAATCTTGAACTATTTTTGAGGATATGGTCGTCGATATATGGCTTAAATGGCTGCTTGGCTATCAACGAGGATAGCCATTTTTTGTATCGAGCCTGTGTGTTCGATTGATCTGATTAGATGACACGCTTCCTTAATGCGACGATTTCTGCCTGCGTTCCTACTCTCCGTGAATTCTTTTGGACGCACTGAGGCATGCTTTTCAGTTTGCACTACACGAATATGGAATTCTCTTCCCAGCCCAATAATTCTCGCAGGCTACAATCGGCAGATGCTTACGACCACTGTGCACATGTACCTTCTCTCTCTCTCTTTCGCCCTCCATGCCGTCGGCCGTGCTTAACCACCGTCCTAAAACGAATAGGATGACAGGAAGGGGTTTCATCCCATGGGCATCACAATTTGTCCACAACAGGACCTCAGAGTGGCGCGGCCCCACCGCTTCAACCCACGTCACTTAAAAATAAATAAATGCCTACCTATCATTCATTCACTCTCCACATCTACCAACTAAAAAGTTGATTATAAAGAACATGCTGAGTACATTAGGTTAGGTTAGAGTGATTGCCACCACTGTAGCAGTTTTGGCCCACTTAGATCCTGTGAGTACAGTAGATCCTAATATATCCGATGGCCACCTACGTGCCCTCAGGAACGCCGTGACTGTGGCTTGTGGCAAATGCCAGAATGAATGTTGATTTGATATTCTCTAAAATCAACATTATCAGCTCCAGCGACAGTACTGGAATTGTCGATATAATTTCAACAATCGTTTCGAGCACTTGTGTCAATTGAAATTCAGTGAACTAAATCGACCTTCGGAATGTGATTAATGATTCAACGAAGTAGAGCAATCAGACATTCAAGGTCAATTGTAGCCGATCCCACGTGCTACCACAAACTGACATATGGTCATTGACGGTAACAAATATTTCGCTTACTTTTCAAACTGTCGCAAACAAAGTGATAGTGGGAAGGAGAGAGAGAAAGGGACGATCTAGTAATAGAAAACTTGATTGGGTTGTTCATAAAAGTTCGCCATTAAAGTATTGAATCACTATAACTTTGGACGATGATTCATTTTGCAATTTTTCACATCATTTAACTTCTCAAGGTGAACACCGTGCATTAGTCATTTAAGATAGAACCTCTAGAACTTTTTGCTTGAGTTCGGTAATTAGTTATACTATAAATCAAAAGTAAACACATCGCCTGTGTAATTGGCATTTTTCAAAACAACTGCCATTACAGCGCCACAGCAATAATCTTCATGAATATTGTCAAACAGGAGGCATGACTCAGGCTTGTTTATCAACTGGGACGGAACCCGGCAAGAGTGAGTCTAATTTGATGCTATTCGATAAGAATGAGTGTTCATATTGGACTGTCACGGCAACACAATTTTACAGAATCTATTGGCGTAGCTGACAGAGAAACACTGCAAGAACTTCTTCTTCCACAGGCGCTACAGTCCTGGGTGGACCTGAGCCCCAGCCAACAAACCTTTGCAGCTGGCATGATCTTTAGCCAACAACTGCAAACACTGGAAGCTCTTAATCTGACACAAGGGCTTGGCAGTCGTGAGTAGGCATTATAAAGCAAAATGGAGTGATCACCATATGCTTTCATAAACCTTATCACTTGCTTGGGGAGGCCTATCAACGCAGCCGTGACTGTGAAATTAGCTCGAAGGACTGAAAACACTTCTTATGTCCCCACTATTCTCTGACATGAAATACCTCACAGCGATGCATATCAGACTGGTAAGTCCTCCAAACCTTGGACACTACCAGTTGTCCAGTTGTGCAAATGTTTATGAGACGCCAGGGAAGAAGTTGGTCTTGCGGCGTTGAAAAAATGGAAGTCTTGAGTATTGAGGAACCCAAGTTGGCAGTAACTTCCCAGCTACGAAGCCGGACGCCATATTCTGGTACGACGGGATCCAAAAAGCCTTTGAAACGTAGTTTTAAACTGACTGTGGGATTAGTCCCCTGTCGGAACTTCAAAGAAGACTGGAAGCAGCTTACACAGGACCGTCAGCGTTTGCTCAGGCTCAGACATTCCATGGGTCGTAGGACTGTTAAGTAAGTAAGGGAGCATCGAAGTGACTGATTCTAACACGAATCGCGGGGTGAGCTGGGAACATATACAACTACAATGGAAGCACCCATTATGGACACTCCGCTTGAGCGGACCGTGGATTTTGAAATGAAGTTCCATTCATTACCATGGACGAACAACTCTCTTAGCCGGACATAAGTGCTTGTACCGTCGCTGTCCCCTTATGAGAGCTTTCACTGTACATCATTGAGTCTATCACAATACGTAGCCGTAGCGGTCAATTGTGACTGTGAGATGCGCATTAAAATACGAACCAACTAGGTGCGGGTGTCACAATACTTAGAATCCTTCAACTTGAGTTACTTGTGATCCAGGGTGTTTCTCCGAATCATCGCTGACTGAAATAGTTTACGTGTAACTAGTCCCACGTCCTTAATCCGTTCTGGGATAGTAGCTGTACCACGTAATTCAACAGAATTATCGACGAACTATATAAGTCAACTAGGTTCGCAATACACCTTGAACGTGAATTCCAACTACCAGGATATTTCGACTGAAACCCTTGTCAGTTGTCGTAAATGTCCAACATTGTGAATCACACCAGAGCCACTATCTCAATGGAATCTCTCTTGGCATTGCAAAATTGGTAGCAGAACTAGTTGATGTCATTGTTTTGACGTGACACATTTGAAGATTGGCATTCGACACCACTATAATCTGATTGCGTTATCTGGAACGTGTGGAAATGTGTGTTCTTCACATAGTCCTCCCCCTACCTCCTCCCTCAACCCAAACCAAATAAACAGACTTCAAAATGCAAACTTACGTTGTTATAGCAAAATCGAAGAGTTGAAGACAGAAGAACGGCAAGATGTGAGATGGTTTATTTTTAACCGTTCCATATATCATCATCAGCGTAATGGTTATCATGCACAAGCAAACCAGACCGCCCATGTCAAAGTTTTCTGAAAATAAATCAATTTGAAATTGGGCCTTAATTGCTGCGCAAGTGGGATTACCTTCCAGCTCATACTTACGGTAGCTTATGGTGTGATCACGGTAAGCATATGGTGAATCGATTTTACTCAGCGGTGTTGGCAAGGCCGGGGCATTCAAGTCGACCGAATAGTCATAGCTGTTCTCGAGCTCTTCAACCATCTGAGGATTGTGCCATATTATAGCCAAAAGGCTTAGAGCCAGGAAATTAAGAAACTGAAATGAAATAAATGTATGCAAATGTATTTCGAGTGTTCAAAATAAATACAGATATATGTATCCCATCTTCTTCTACAGCGCCCACTCGTGATGTGCGTGCTATTGTTCATCAGGGGTGGATGGGAACCCAGAGAGAAGACTTTGAAAAACTTTTTTTCAGACATGAATCCTTTTTGAGCATTGTCAATAACTCGAAAGAGGTTGAGCCGTGAATTAGGAATGTTGGTAAATTCGGGGATCCAACGTAGCACCCCCGACGGAGGAGCCGACGCAGCAACCCGATACGCCACGGCCACCACCTCAAAATGATGCAGCTTCAATTTATTTGTTTGTTTTCGAAGGATTTATGACGACTGATACATACATATATAATCTTTCAAATCCCGCACAATCAAGGACCCTAGTCGAAGTCGAAGTTGAAGCCTTTGTCCTTTTCGATTCAGGCCAACTTGTCTACATGGGAGTACTTATCTATCAGAGGGAGCAGCAGTTAAATTTGTGAGTTCCTGATGTCCGTAAGAATAGTCGCAGCCCTTGTCGACATGCAATCAATAGAGTTTGCTTGAAAATGGTTGTAGGACAATGCAGGAACCTGGAGTCACCAGTCAGCATCATCTTCCGACGAGAATGATTCTTATTATTTTATTTGATAATATATTGCAAATCGACCTGTAGATTTATTGTATCCATTTTTCATTCCTCTGCTCTCTTAAGTGCTTGCATCACATGTAGTTCTGCGCATAGGCAGAAGAAATCCATTCTAGAGTATTCTCTCTTAGCCAGTTTCCGTTAGGAATCTGAGAATGAGAGATGGTTCTAGTGATTACTATTCTTCCTTTGATATTAGGTGCTTGCCCAGATATCTTTGTCTTTTGTGGGCTAGTGCCACACAAAATCTCAGTACATGTTCTGGTATTTCATTAGTTTTTTGATACTCCTAGTTTACTTCGGTGCTCCTTGAATCTGCAGTGTCCTGTTAGTATACAAGGTGTTGTTTTAAGTTTCTGTGCGGTTACTCTTTCTAATTTCATGAATTATTATCTCTCTTCTAGTTTCCTGAATTATTCTTTGAAGATGTGGTCGCCTACAACGCAGAATAGTTCGGGCTTGTGAAGAGTTCCAGCTGTCCTTTCTTTGCAAGGGAGACCGCCCTTTCATTGCCTACCATCCTCTGTTTCACCTGCTCAACTCCTAAAGCTTCTGTAGACAATTCCGCACAAGCTTGGATGTGACGATGTAGATGAGTCAAGTGCCAACATACGGGCACGATTGTCCGACATTGTTGCTGCATCGCAGTTGGTATAGTTCCTGTCCTGATTGATTTGGACGCATCTGTCTATGCCATACATTTCTGCCTGAAAGATGCTGTTGCGTTTGGCCATGGGTTCGAAGTACATTGTCCGGGGCCAAATACCCCTCCTCCTTCATCAGTTTTTAATCCGTCTGTATACCATTTTACCGCATTGCTGCTCAGTCTGTGGATTCATTGCTCCAGTCCTTATTGATGCTGAGCTTAGACGCACGGTAGAGAATCTTCATTGTACATGTATGTACAAGTAGTGCAAGAAACAAAAACATTTTCTGCTGTACATGTCATTGTACTCAAGCAAATAAATTAATTTAGTCCACCAGCCTGTGAAAGTGTACAAACATGCAACACGACGTGCGACGTTTATTGGAAATAAGCAAGTATTTCTCGATGTTCAGGAACTTATTGATAGTAGTACTCGCTTGAGAATTTGAACTAGGAGCTATTTTCTGCTAGCACGGGTTGTCCCTTTGTGACAGCGTCGGTCGCGATATCAAACCCAAATCGTGGTGAGGTTTGGAACTGAATACAAGTGCCTCGTGGACTTTCTGATGACTTTATCGTCATGGTCGTTTGTGGCTGTGAGGTGTGGTTTGTATTATCATCCAGCCAGAGACAAGAGATTTTATTACGGAGGTGGTAAAAAATAGAATACAGAGGTTCTGAGGGAGCTGCCAGCTGTTATAATTCAACGCTGGGGTGTTGTCGGACCTTATATTTTACATAATATCGGCGCTACATTCCGGCCTGGATGGGATAAGCTTCTGAACGAACCTACACTCCTTATGCTAAAGTTTAAGAGTACTTCTCTTGACAAACACTGACATCTTAAGTGTCGGTAATGGAAGTAGTTATTGTAAGAGACGTCAGACGTATTCGCTACTACACGACAGTATATGAACTACTGCTAAAATCGAATATGTACATCTCTTTATCAACTTCACTTCAAAATATTTACACCGATTCCGAAATGCTAATTAATGTGCACATGCAACGTCGGCCTTTTATTGTGTGCACGAACAGCTTTATGGTTCAGTATTCAAACGGAAGGAAAATCTACTATAAACATACAAGCGTGTTTACTTTTCTGTTTGACTTTTTTTTTCAAAACAAACTGTCTATGATTTTTGCTAATGGAATTTTAATGTTCTGTTGTGATCCAATCCAACTGGCTATTCTTTTTTTCAAGAAATGGGAAGGAATTTGTTTGGACGGTAAAATCAATCCTTCTCCAATGACGAATTCTCTATAAATGCTATGGCATTGCAAGGTGAGAGATTTGTTAGTGGGAGAGAATACATTTGTTAGCTTTTGCTTCTTTCGGGCGCAGTTTGATGGGACCCAGCGGACAAGGTAATCAAGCTTTTAACCAAATTCGGAGCACACGGCAAAACGGAAGAGATTCTTGGTCGCTTCGAGAGGAGAATCCTTCGAATTATATTCGGTCGATAGCTTTTTTTGCAGAAGTAGTTTAGTCAAACGAAATCGAAAGACTCTACTCAAAAGGGTAGACCGTAGAGAGGACGGACAACAACGAGTTGTAGCACTCGGAAAGTCGCCAAGTTCAACCCCGAGTGACAACGTGGTAGAGGAATCTCACCACCGATGGTATGCCCAGCTGAAAAGGGACCTCAATCAGCTGGGTGTACGAAACTGCAGGCGCCTAGTCCAAGTCTCTGCTAGTTAGAGGCATGTTGACTATGGTCCAGGTACAACCCGAAATGTAGCGCCCATTAAGGAAGAAGAAGACAAGGACGTGTCCAACGAAAGTGAATTCAGTTGAAATGCTCGGAGATAATGTTTCTGAAGTGAACGTGAGAGCCTGAACAGAACCTGCTTCCCATGCTTTACGACTCTATTGCTTCCAGCCAGACTTGGTCTACATACAGTGGACTCTCCCTAAGTCGAAACTCTCTCTAACTCGAACTGTTTTCGGCATATATATATACATTTCCCTTAATTTTCCACACAAAAACCTCTCTCTAAGTCAAACTCCCTCTAAATCGAATCCACTGTATATACCAGAAGTGGCATCCATTGCTTTCTCTCTGAATCAAGCAATACTGTTCGACATGAGCGAGCAAGCGTAGATGACGAAATTTTCCCAACTCATACACCTCAATGTTTTGCAATCTACATAAGAGTATTTCTCGAAGACGCTATCTGTACCGCATTGCCTGGTATCCAATTTTCAACTTGTTAAAGCACAATTTGCAAGATAATTCAACAAGACGTAATCACATGTTTTCAAGTGTGGAGGAAATGTTCAAAAATGCGGATAAGAATAGGAACATGAAGTAATAGTCGAGGATGCAGTGTGAACGGCTCGAGTTTTATAAGGGAACTTCCCTTAACCCAAAGCTTGGGAATCGTTCTCCTGCTGCTGACCATTTGTATGAGGACATGAACTATGATTGCAAAATTTATTATTCATTCCTGTTTCAAGACATACTTGTTTTGCTCTATCAAACAGTTTAAGAGGTTAATGATAACACCAGTGACCTATCAGTAAACAACGAGGCGACAACATTTTGTCAACAAAGTGTTGATTGCAAGCATCGTACTATGAAACTAATAATGATTATGCAAAGACAGCCAAGTCTGTGGGCCACATAAGCAAGAAACGTACAGCGAAATTTGGAAGCGGTGGCATATGTACCTGTCTGGGAATGTGTGGTCGGGGAGGTTATATGTATTTCTAAGGATATTATTAATGCAGTGTACGCCCGACAGAGCAAGCAAATTCTGTCCATATCTTCAAGTCAGCAACGTGTCTATACAATTGGCCATGATGTGTAAGACACCAAAAACTGACAAGGTTACCCACAAAAATCATTATTTTTCCAAAACCTAAATCAAGTGCAGAGATGAGAGGGAAATAAATCTAATTGTTTCTCGAAATTCTATCTGTCAATTACATTCGGGCACGTACGTATACATATGAATATTCATTGAAATGTGCTGGAACCGAACCGATAGAGGCCACAAAAGTGAATTCAGGGCCCATTTAAACATTAGCTTACGCAATACAGAGTTCTCACAGGAACCTTCAGATTTTGTTGATTCCGCGTGACATTGTATCAAATTACTGAACACTTGCCATATGACCTTGTTCGCAAGCATTAACGACGTATCGAAAAGGAGGACTTCCTATCGGCATTCATAAACAACTGGCACGACCTAGACTAAGATACAGGAAAAAATTCCTTCCAAAATCAAAAAATATCAGCTAAATAAGACAATTTATAGCCGCCCATTAGGGTCAGCTTCGTTCACTCTAATCACAAGATCCCATTAAAAACAATCGTATACACACATGCATTTCAACGACAAAAAAAAATGTATTGTCCTAATAGATTATACACATATTTTGCACTTACCAAATGCCAAAGTCCAATAATAATCGTTACGGTGTGGACATGCAAGCCAAAACAACAAGTCCATTCCTTTCTCCGGGCAGGACCTCGCTTCAAACGAATTCTCAACATTTCATCAACAATTTTCGAGTTTCACTTTCGTATGTATAGCTTTCTTCTGCAATTACAAAATGTAACTAAACACATTAAAAAAAACTGCAAGTAGCATCAGAACAAAAAAAAAAAAAAACAATGAATATGCAGCCAAGACAAAAAAAAAACAAAAGTGTATCGATCGACGCAATCAGTTTGCAAACAGTTTTTATGGATTTATTTGCAAACAAAACAAAGAGCTGCTTATGCAATAGTGTTTATAAATATCAATTGAAGAAGTAATATTATATTTCGAGATTACGCTTGTTACTTTTATCTTTGCAGCAAGAGTTCACTTTTATCGCTTCCGAAATCAAAGAATACAAATAATATAATAAATGAAAGTACCACTGGATGTGCAATGAAAATGGGTGTGTTTCAGGAAGAACAAACGAGTTTGGAATGTGAGTGCATTCAAAACGGGGGGGGGGTTCACATGGGCCAGAAAACCGGACAGACATGGACATGGCTGTGTGAACGAGTGCCTGTATAGCGGCGTTCAGACACAACAATTTGTCGTGACAATTAGCTTGACCATCGTGATAGTCACAAATCGTCAATGTGATGTGAATGCTCCTTACAACAAACGTCAGACTTGTTGTGTGGTAGAGAAAACATTTTGACTTTTCAGCTTGGTAGCCGCCAAGCAAATCGTCACGGCAAATTGTTGTGTCTGAACGCCGCATATGACCGGAAGGAAATTTAATTTTTCAGTTGAGTGGTTGTTAGTGGATAATTAAAGTAACGCTGCTTTTTAAAATAATCAAATTATCATCAAGCAAATTAACAGAATAATACTTTGTTTGCTTATGAATCCATTCTTTCACGCAAATTCGCTTCGAGACCAAACTGCGAGAACATCTCTTGAGGTACTTTGCGTGTTTCTTTGATCTTTGGGGTGCATGGCCTGTGCCCACAGGGCCAAATTATTCATCATGCAAGCAACGATCCTTGTCGATGCATAAGTCAAATTGACATACAGCATTTTCGTGGCGCTCCCTGGACAGCACTGGCGGTTGGTGATGACTAGCAATCCACCCAAATAAAGCAAACTTGTTACGAAAGAACAAGCATGGACTAGATCATTTGTAGAAGACGAAAGAATGCCAACCACGACTGGAATGTCAGCTTCATATGCCCCATCCACAAAAATGGCGATTGCAACAGCTATAGTGGTATATCACTGCTCAACGTCGCATGTCCAGCGTACTGTGTGAACGTCTAAAGGCGAACTATTCCAAGCGATAGCTGAACTCGGGATCCCTAGAAAATTGATTCAGTTATGTCAAGGACCTCCGAGCCGTTCGAAACTTACACCGGATATCGACAAGTAGATCGGAAGTCATTATCTTCTACAAGTTAGTGCAATTATTGGGGCTATCGTCCCAACGACGCAGGTGAGATCGTCGCGCCTTCCGCTTTTAAGTTTCTGTTGACATATATGACGTCACGCAGGGCCTCTGTAGAACTGCCCAGAACAACTTACTATCCTGAAGCCATGCTGCTGTGTGAAAGCAGCCTAGAGGTAGAGACTCAGTTTCGAAACTACATTACCGACAATCTGTACAATTTCACATGTACCATTTTCCTTGAAATCATTCAGACAAGTGTTTAAGGCGTAAATTTTTTGTAGAATGCTCTTCCGCAGACTTTAACTGTAACTTCTATAGGTATGGATGTCGTATTGCATTAGTATTGCGCATGCGACAACCACAAGGACAATCACTACTGCTGAAATGAGTGGGGCTGAACAAATAACCGAGAAATGGTATACAGTAAATATCTAGAAATATATTGTATATTGTCCAAATGGAAGATGTATGAAATGTAATGATAAATAAATGAAGTAACTGCTGCTAGAGGGTACAGGCCGTCTTGAACATACGTCTTGTATTTTCACAACTTAAGGGAACCTACTTCATAAAATTTCTAACATGATATCGGTTTGAAAAAAATACCTACGAGTGATCCTCCTATCACAAAGAAGTAAACACAAAAGGGCTATTTGGGATAGAAACCAAATTCCGATCGAAAACTTAATTTATTTTCGAATGGTTCGAAAATACACTTTGAAGAGATGTTACCCTTAAACAGCTGGACACTTGGCTTTCTAAAGAATTATTCGCAAATAGCAGCGTGGAATGTAATATTCATGCGCGATATATAGTCATCTACTACAAAGGTCAGTGACTAAATAAACATACACAAGGTGGTTTGCAAGCATTAATTGTCAAACCTCGATAATGATTTGGCTAGACTAGATTCTGATCGCCCTACTGAAAAACTGGTTTCTTTAAACAGCTTTAAAACTTTAAACAAGCAAAAAAGATCAAGTCTAAGCTAGCCGGAAGCTGTCGCGAAGAGCTGAAGGATCTTGGCACACAGCATTCGACAACTCTATGCTGGGTTCCAAGTTATAGAGACATAACCGGCAATGAGGTAGCTGATGTACTTGCCAGAAAAGGGGCCGAATCTGACCCATCCCAGGCAATCCCATGACTTAACCCATCTCAAGCTGACATCAAGAGAAAAGTGGACATTAAAATCATGGAGTTAGCTAATGAAAGGTGGAGTTCTTTCCCCACATGTGATACCTCTCGTACATTATGGCCTAGGTTTATTAGCACAAAGACTAATATTCTTCTGCAATGCAGTAGGAAGCTGCTGAGGATGGTGTTCGGAGCAATAACCAGCAATAACCATCTTAGATACCATGAACTTAAAATGGGACATACCCATGACACCATCTGCAGAGGATAGGGAAGACGAAGAAGAGATTGAGGATGCATACCACTATCTTTGTCAATGTCCCAGTCTCTGCCTATTGCGACAAAGAACCATGGGAGAATTTTTCTTCCATGACCTTCATGATATATCAGATATCCCACTAAAATCTTTCTGCAGGGTTTTTGGTTGGCTGGAAGGATAACAACAACCATCAATACCTTGATGACTTGAGTAACCATAAGTTGCTATGCTAAATTCTCTGGTCATCTGCACAGGACTGAGTCACATCGGCAACTTTTCACACCAGCACATAAACGAGTAGGACGACAGGAAGGTTTCACTCTATGGGCATCACAATAGGTCCAACAGGACCTCAGTGTCATCCACGTATCTAACCATTAATTCATCCTCAACATCCACTTTTATCATCAATGTTTAGAAGATCAAACCGAAGGGATCTGGACAGTTGTATGTTGATTGCATCAACCACCACAACATAACCTACGAGGATCACACATGAACTGTATACAGTACGAACAAGAATTTATAAATCAAGTTTTATAACCCATGTTTGTCAAATTTCAGTTATACCAAGAGCAACAAGATTATCTCGCATCTTAGGAAACAGAAACTAAGCCTACTGCTCCCTCGTCCTAATACAACATCTCACATCTAACGTTCGATACGCCAACCGTAGTAGGGATGTGTAGCATATTTCCAGCGTCACTAAAGCTCTTCCATGTGAACCAATGAAGTCCTCTTCAGACTTGGCGCCTGTCACCATCGCATTGTGCTCAGCATACAGTTGCAATTAAAAACTGTTTTGTATTCTTTTCAAATTTAAATGCTTATTACAAATAATTTAAATTTATAAAACTGTTACATGTATTTTACATTCATACTATAACTCATACTCATTAAAAAAAAAAAAAAAACGTAACATGTCACTGAAGCCACTGAACCAATTCTAGGTGGTTGGATAAAATTATATAGGATTTCCCAAATCTGAAGATGTGAATGCCAGTTACATTCAACACAGCGCTCTCTTTATTTTGTTTATTTTCAATTATAACGGTACCGACATTAACAATCTCGAAGTATTTTTTTTTTGTTTTCTTTATCTTATGATTAACTAAGTTAAGTGTACAGGAAATTTATGTTTTTCTTTAGCAGTTTCCGTTATACATCTATATGTACGTATGTATATGTATGTATATACATATTACATAATATAAAAAATGATTACATATCAAAAATTTAACTCCACAAACATTTCTGTACTCGAACCCGACGAACTGTCATCATCGTTAATACCGTTTGCAGCATCATCGTCTGCATCGCCGTTTTGGTCGTTATCATCGGCATCATCATCAGATGTCGAATCCAGATCGATCCATCTCTCCTCATCATCATCATCGTCGTCATCGTCATCATCGTTATTGCGACGCCGACGTCCCTGACCACGGATGCCATCTTCGTATTCAAACACTAAGAAAAAAGACAAAAATTGAATTGAAGATTTGGATTAAGTGAACATTTTTGCACTTACCACGAACGGATTCACTGTCGGTTCCCTCATCGGATTCAGGTTCCTCATCTTCTTCCTGTAAATTAACAAAACATAAAACATTAGAAAACACTAGCACTAGGTGGCGCAGCAGGGTGACATACTTCTTCTTGTTGGTCGTTTTTTTTCATACCAACTGCATACATCTTGACAAAGGTCTCCTCCTTCGAATCGTACGCTGGTTGAATTTCCACCAGAGCTATGATGCTGCCATTGCTGTTAACACTCAAATCGTAGATATGCTTTTTGACGTCCACTGTTGTTATGCTCGAGTAGTCGTAGCTATCTAGAACTTTGAAGCTCGTATCGTAGTTGGTTGTATCATCGAAATCAACACGATTGTCAATGTCCAAACTGATACCGTACAGGACGTTCATTGGCGAAAACTTAACAAGGCATTGATCTAGGACAGGAACTGTTTGAAGAAGATGGAATGTCCGCAGATCCCAGACTTCTGTGTTGGAGATGATCTAAAGGAGACGGCTCGAATTAGTCGAGTTCAAGTATTTCTGAATCATTACTCACCTCAAGTCCATTTGGATGAAACACTCCGGATAGTGTCTGATTTAGTTTGTCGAATTTATGAATTTCCTTGCCGGAACGTACATCCCAAAGGACACCATCTGAAATAGAAGTTCATTAGAAGATGTTATATCTGCAACGGAATCAGAAATTAATTCCTTCAATGGTTGCTTGCAATGGAATGCAGAAACAGAATCAAGAATGCAGCTATAAAACAATTCTGCGTCGAATATTCCTAACGAAACAAGCTACCTGACGCCGTTCATGGACTATTTCGAAGCCAAGACTAATTCCCACGAGAGAGGAATGGAACGAAGATAAAGTCTGTAATCCACCTGCAATGGGAGTTTACACTGACGGGTCCAAATCGGATGAAGGTACATGATCACCCCGGGGATCTCTATAGCAATCCGGCTACCCAATCACTTCAGTGTATTCCAAGCGACAGTAACAACTGTCCAAAGGGCAGCCATCCAACTATCAATGAGTCCAATAGACGGACGATATATTTTTGTATACAAAGACAGTTTGGCGACTGTAAATGCTCTCCAAGAGGGTAAAACTCTACCGTCTATGTCTAAGGGAGATAGCGGTCAGATGCAATCTTACGCGATGCTAGGTCTCGGGCAGTGAAAGAGCTGATGAACTAGCAAGAAGCGGGCATTCCAATGCCACTAAATCAGGAGGCACACCACCGCAACTGAAAACAATAAAATCGCGGTTGATGACGAACCCGAGAAATCCCAGGAGCAACAGATCGATACCCACCACATTTTCATCGATGTCAAGGCCGCGTATGACAGCATTTATAAAAACGAGCTATACAGCGCAATTTCTAGTTTCGGCATCCCTACCAAACTCTTCCTTTTATGTAGGATGACAATGGGGAATATACGCTGCTCCATCAAGGTCGGCCAAGACTTAACCGAGACCGTTGACTTTAGACAAGGCGACGCGCTGTCATGCGACTTCCTCGACTTCCATTCTTGAAAGAAATGTTTAAAAACTCTCACGCCAACACCAGAGGAACAATTTTTTCAGAAGTCCGTCCAACAAGTCGCATATGCCGACGATATTGACATTTTCGGAAGATACAGTCAATGACACTTTTATGGCTGTGCCACTCATGCGGCAACGGAGGCCGCGAAGATGGGTTAAACGGTAGATGAGGGCTGTCAATGAGAGGTCCGACGTCTCGGGCAGAGCGTCACGATAGACAGATATAGCTTTGAGGTAGTCAAAGACTTGGTCTACCTATTAATTCAGACAACGACACCAGCGCTGAAATCAAACGAAGGATAACTCTGGCCAATCGCTGCTTCTTTGGGCTAAGAAAATAATTGATAACCGCAGCCCTCTCTAGAACAACCAAAGTAACTCTCTAGCTACTCTACGACTGGATGGCGCAATTGATTAAGTGCCTGATCCTGGTTAGCGGGGTCCCCGGTTCGAATCCCAGTGCAAGGAGCAAAGAGGCATGGACTTTGTCAAAAACGGATGAAGGTGCTCTTGATTGCTTTGAGACAAAAAATTCTTCGGGTGATTTTCGGTCCCGTCTGCATAGATTTTGAGTGGACGAGGAGATATAATGACGAACTGTACGAGCTGTTCAGAGACATCGGCTCAGTCAGAAGAGTGAGGATCCAACGACTGAGATGGCTAGGTCATGTAGAGCGGATGGTAACCAGTGCTCCGGCCTGGAAAATCTTCGAATCCACCCCAGAGGGACCGCGACTCAGGTGGCGCACTCAAGTGGAAAGCGACCTCAACCAACTAAGCGTGCGAAACTGGAGGCAGCTGGCTAAGTATCGAGTTGGCTGGTTGGTTGAGGCCGAGGTCCATCCTGGACTGTAGCCACCACCTTAAGTAAGGAGAGCACAATGGACCTGCTGGTCTATGTGGGCACGATTTAATCATGCACTCACCTTTACCTACCTACCTTCACGCTCTCTTTTCAATCAAATTCGCTACAAATGCCAGTTAACCTATAAAGGAGTCCACTTGACAGCCCATTCGAATGTAATTCTTATTTTGTTTACGTTTAACCTCACTGTTTACGTCAAAAACGACGTTTTGAATATTGAAAGATGAAACCACCCTTCTTAAGGAAAACCAAATAAATCAGCATTTGTGAATCGTTTCCTAGCAGCGACTTACCCGATAAGATGAGTTCATCCGACGGACAGAAGGTTGCACGGTTTTTGGTATATTGATTTGCAATTGTTGGTGTGAATGTTGAGATTTTGTTCCCCGTATACAGATCGTATATGATTGCTGACTGAAATGGCAAAAGACACAGAGAGAGAGAGAAAGTGAGAGATTAGCCAAAGAAGAATAGTGACCATGTGCGCATACTTACATAAGTTTGTGTTCCCAATATTTTGTCTTGATTCACATTGCTGAACTCACAATAGAATTCATCGTGGAACTGAAGTGTGTTTTCGAACTCATTGCGTTCAATGTTCCACAGCAAGGATCTCCATGAGCAGGATGTCAATACCAGGTTTCCCTTTCTGTTCGATTGAATGCTATCGATCAGATAACTGTGACACACGGACGAGAACTGCTCGGTGCCCTCGTTCAGGCTGAACGCTTTCGCTTCGCCCTGTTGTGTCCCAACAATAATTAGATTATTCGTTGGTAGTATGTTGCAACAGGTGAATTGAATATCATTGTAGTCGTTGGATCGAATTGTACGCCACGTAGCGAAATTCGAATGCACATACCGTCGGTCAAGCCGGGTTGTGTTGAAGCCAGCCTGGGATCTGAACCAGCGACTGGTCAGATTAAGGTTTGGACCCAAGACTCTGTTTGGTTGCGGATCGGGGCATTTGTGTGGCGTGAAGAGATCGAACTGCGGACACGTTGTCATTGGATTGTTGCACAGTGCGTGCTGATTTGTCAGATACTCAGTCACGATCGTGCTCAGAGTGATGGTAGGCGTTTGCGGCTGATCCGATTGCCCGGTGAAGGGAGAGGATGATATTTGCTTCTGCAATGATCTCTGGGCAGAGCTGGACGTGGAGACGCTGGCGCTGGCTGCTGTTGCACTGATGATGGGGTTTGACTTTTTCACTAGCTTAATTGGCGTTACGGAATCAGTGGTCGTACTGGGATTTGGATTCGAGTCACTGCCACCGGCTCCAGTGATTCCGTTGATGGCTTGAAAGACGTCTTGGTTGCGGTTTCTCAGTCGGTTTCTCGCGATCACGTTCGTCGGCATCACTTTATAGTCGAACGGAGATTGGTGGAAACTTTTAGTGAGCGTTGTGGACGTTGTGAGGCCGGCTTCTTTCTGCAACATTTGCGCTGACCCGTGCATTCCCTTCGACTCCAGGTGATCGTATATCAATTGGAAAAGCTGTTGCTCATTGTACTGGATTTTGGTCTGAGCAACAACGTTCGCCTTGTGAATATTGGCCAGCGATGGGTCCAACTGATTGTTGAGCGGCTTCTCTTTCCCCGAAACTCTCTCCAGCAGTTCAAGGGCGTATTTTTGGAATAGCACGTGCTCAGCACGTTTCTCTTGCAGAATGGGATCGCGCATAAGATGTTGTATCTGGCCGTTGGCAAAGAGTGGCAACTTGCCCACTATCTGCCGGACTCGTGCTGATCGAGATAGACCGGCCAACGCACGGCATGCCATGCCACGAATACAGTCCGCATCGGTGATAGGAACTTTGATTTGCATAAGTTGCAGCAGAACGATGATGCCGTTGTTGGAGCACACAGATTCCCAGACCTTTTCGATCAGTTCTTCCGAAAACCGATTGTTGTGCAGTTTTTTCTTCGAGGAGCTAAAGCATTTCAATCCGGCCAAGGGTTGTGCCTGAGGATTGAATCAATATGATTAGGTATGGAGTGGTATGGATATTGATTGAACTTACTCTTGCGATGGGTGAACACACACAGTGGCATACTACGGCTAAGGCGGACTTCTGCACGTCGGCATCGGTGGTGATGTCGCCGACAGCAGCTCCCAGGATCGCGTAGATGCCGGAGGATGATAAGTTGTCGGGTAGCTCGAGGCGATCACAGTAAGCGGCAAACACTTTTGGCACGACACAGCAAATCGAGAGGACATCCAAAGCGGAACGTACTGTTTCAGCCCTAAAATGAGATTTCGCAAATTAGAAAAGAAGATTCAGCATGGTGCCTCCACAGTCACGGGTGAAGGAGTGACTAGAAGAGTCGGCCGGTAGACTTACCTTCCAGCGTTGTTCCATTCGTAGGAAAATGCAATAATTTTCAGCAACAATTGTATGCCGCCTAATTTGAGGAGTTGATCAACTGGAGCCCAGTGACCACGAACCGGTGTGTTCTCTTGGAGTGTTCTCACTTGTTCGCTAATCTGCTCGAGTGTGGCTTTAGTTGCTTTTGTCACGGAATGCGAGAACTCCGTCGATGTTGGACACTGTTGACGCATAAACACATTGTACTTATAAAACAAATGACTTTCCATATAACGCTTAAGGGCCACGCAGACGTGTCGCACCAACTGCCTGGAGGCGCATTCAAGATCCTCGTTGATTGGCAATTCAGTATCATCGTCATCATTGCTCGGTGGATTGAGAATCTTCAAGATCGAAATCTGAAACCAGAAGAAATTCAAACAGATGATGACATCAGTGTGTCTGTGTTTGTTGTTGCGGGGCACATACCACATTGTACAGTTTTCTCAGACCATCTTGTGCATCGAACTCATCGAGGATCACTTTAAACTGAAAGCTTAAGCCGAAGAACATCGTCGCGTGACATTTGCCCGAGTCATAGGACCGTCCGAGCAGCCAGAGTGCATATCTCACCAAATCAGTGATGACAGACTTGGGCATTGTACAAATACGTTCCATTGCATCCTCGCAGTAGGCAAGGTAGTAGAGGGTGATCGAAACGCCTGTTGCAGCTATACTTGGACGAGGGACCTTCAAGAGCAGCTGTGGATGGAATGAAAACTTATTCAAAGATGAGGAACACACATTTGCAGGAGCAACAAACCTTCAGACCGCCATTGGCGATGAATTCCAGGGCGAATTTCTTGTGACACAGCAATGAAGCGAGATACTTCAGTGCTTCGAATGCCAGACACGTGTCCCGCTTCTCCAGATTCTTGATATATTCACAAATCAATTGCATTGCCTTGTGCTCGAACACCAACCCGAGGAATTCCTGATACTCCCCCATGGACGTGAGATACCTTATGATCAACATTTGACTGGTCTCCGGCGTGTGCGGATGAATGGGTATGTACATCCGTTTCATGTTTTTTTGTGAAGAGTTTCCAGCATCTCGTGAAGTTTCGTGCAATATGGACAAATTCGAAGTGTTCGGAAAAGTGTCCAGTGTCTCGTTTTGAGTCTTGGAAGCTGAACTGTCGTCCTCAACACGAACTGGACTCACTGGGGCCGAATCTGGCATCCATGACGGTAGGATTCTTTCGATTTTCTCCTCTGATTCTGTGACAGAGTCGTTCGCCTCGCTTTGTTGGGTGTTCTCTTTGTGTTGATTTATTGCTTGAAACTCGTGCAATCGCTTAATCATCTTGGGCACGAGACGCGTGTTCAGCTCACGAAATGTGACTGCAATGTCGGTGACTTCCATAGCTGCTGCCAATAAACCAGTGGCGTAGCTCTGTAATGGTTCGACACTCTCCTCAGCCCAACCATAGATGCGATTGATCAGGTTATCGTATTCCACTTGGAAAACAGCTGATGTCTCCAAACCTGGCATGATAACCAAAATCAAACGGCACGCGATGATGTTTAGTTCCAAGGAACTCTTCTGAATGTTCTGTCGCGTGAAGTAGTTATCACGAAGGTAATCATTGACAAGCTGTAAGAAAAAAAAAAAAACAATTGTTTATCATGCTTTCCAAAATATGTATTCGATTGAGATCTGAAACTTCTTCAGCCAGTTGAGTAGCTGGGACGACTAGAATGACTGAGCGGACTGGTTGTCTTTCATGAAGTCAAGACGGGATAAAGAGAGCTGTGTTCAAGTTTATTTCGAAACAATGTCAGGAGTGAACACTTCTTGCACATGCTTCCAGATTTCTGGGTGATCCAGTAAATGTCCTAGACAGGATTGTGAGACCATAAATAATCAGATATACATTTACGGGAGATATGACACACGGCTTATGACTATAGACGAGATATATAGAGTGACTATGCCGTCGTTTACGATTACAACAACGGCTACGCCCCAACTTGTTGGTAAGTATGTGCCGGTTACATTTGTATATCAGCTGCATGAAGTTAGTTTTCCTGACTTGAGTTCAAGCGTTGACATGGCAACCATACAGTGAAAAGCTGTGCAGAAGAAAATTTGAACTGTTAAAGTAAACACAGATGTGTGAAAACCCAACTGATAATTTATTAGCTCCACATCTGCATAATCAAATCTGCGTACCAATTTTATTCTTAAAGGCAGGAGGAATGGAAAGGCAGCCAGGCTGTGACTTTTGCGATATGACATAAGGAATCGTGGAAAGGGAGAGGAAGAAACTGCCCTTCGTTGTGGACACCTGTAGTGCATTTGTCAAATCCATACAAATAGAGCACAGATTTTCTCAGTTAATCACGGCTCCACCTTTTACGAGTCAATGACAATGCTCAAAAAGTACAACTGTCTTGAGAAAGCCTGTGTTCGTCGTCGGCTCAATTCACTCGTCATGGAACAATAGCAGACCTTGTTCCACCTCGGGTTGTAGCACGTATTGATTGGTAATGTTGTGCGGGCAAGTTTCTTAAGTTAAACATTTTTGTTTTGAAGGTTAGAAAGAATTGCAATGTCCGTACTGTGACCACTCTTATTGTGCTTTATTTGCTCACTTAATAAAGTAAACATCATGAAGGTATTTGTTGATTTGTTATTTTTTAGTCTTTTCTGACACATCTGTCAAACAGTACCAACAATTGTCAACACACACACCACAAATGCCATGCTCCACTAATCGCACCAGCAAATTCGATAAAATACAACCATACGTACTATTTTCACCCACCTTGTTCATGAAATGATCCTTGCGGAATAATTGTTTTAAGAGGAATCCAAACTGACAACTCGGATCCGTCCGATATGGATGACGTTCATCAAATGGATCCAGATCTTTGCGCATATAGATTTCAGTTTCCTTCTCGAAGATCTCTGCTAGTCTGGCGTGGAAAACAAATAACAAATATTAATTACGTGAGCTGACGGCACGTGCATTTGCGTAGCATTTACCTTTTTAACGCTGGCACAGGGTCAAATCCGGGCTCTGTGTGTTTTGCTTCCCAAACAGTGAATACCTCGGGCATATCTTTGTTCTCATAATTTGGTTCTACATCCTCGAAGCCATAGAATGGCTCTTCGGCTGGCGCTTCCGGAGCAGGATCAGCTGGCTCAGCGTCCATATCCTCTACCTCATCTGCTACAGGCGGCTGTGGCGAAGACATTTCCTCTTGTATGTGTGTGCAAATTCAGATTCTTTTGCTAAAATTGAAATAAAATATATTAATTCGTCTTTAAAGGCGGACAACGCAAACGAAAAAGCACTAAGTAAGACTCATGGGTGAGTGTTGCAAGATATTTTGAAATTCCGAGGTTGCACACCTCGATTTTTGAGATTTTCTATGACTTTACCTCAAAAAACGAAGCGGTAAACCTTAAATAATACAAATAACTGGGATATCAAAAGATTCCAACTCCGCGAAATTGTCAAACTCGCCGCTTTCTGGGAAAGGTGTACTTGTCAAGTCCACACTTACACACACACAAGCACAACAAAAATAGCGCTAAGTTTATGCTAAAGGGCTGCAAGGTTTGTCCTGCATTAACACCGATCGTAATCTCTTGTTAGTCAACCCTTTAATTCTTCGGTTCTCACTGACAACGAGTGCGAAAATGAATTTAAGCACCGACCATGCAGTTACGATACGACGGCAAGGTGATGGAATTTTCTCACTTTTTTCTTTTGTTTTTCTCTGAGCTAGCGCTTGCACGGATGTGTATGTGTATGAGCGGAAAAACGTGGGAAATTAAATGTCACTTTTTCGCTGAGAGGTCGGCAACAATGATTTTGACAAGCGTACGTACTGTATTTTTACACCCACAAGCTGCTGGCTTTCGAGTCGCGTTCAACTTGTTCGAACTTGATTGACTTCACACTAGAACTATCAGTGAGCACATGGTGATGGTGCTATTAACTTACGTCGTATTGTTCGCGAAACAATCTAACTATGTGGTTGGTTATTTTCACAATATACTTAAATAGGCAATGTTTGTGATGGTGTTGGTGTTTTGGTGACTTTGAGTGAATGTTGAATGTTTTCGTAATATCTGCAGCACTGAACGGTGCCTTTGGCTGTGCTTGAAGCTTTTTGGTTGAAAACATTGCGAATTACACCCCGTTCACATTGACAATAAGCTGAATCTTTATGTGATGTTGGGTCATGGTAGAGGAAGAGAGGAAGTTAGGTGAGGATTAAACCTGCTGGAGCTGCATAAAAGGGAGAGCAGATCGATTTGTCAAATCTCTCCCGTACACCCTTCCACAGTTATGGTGTGCTGTGTTAAACGCAGTGATAAATGGCTATCTAAGGTGTATATGATCTCTGCTAAAACGTGTACGTTCTTCCCTTGCCTTCTTCTGGCAAAATTTACCACCAATCTTTTTTAATGAAGAGGCTTGTGGAAGTTCTCCTAGAAAAGTGCGAGAAGAAGCCTTGTTACATGAGTTGGGTATGATGTGTGGATTCATACTTCCATACGTCAAGTTTGTCGATGTATGAGGTGGCTTCCACTGGAAAGTTAAATTCTGCACAGACTCTCTGCACCTGTCTCATCTGAACAGAAGTCAGTCAGCTGTTGATTGTTTTGTTGATTTCTGAACATTCGTGGGATTCCGAATGTTTGATTTTAGGTGAGAATGTCACAAAACAGGGCTAAGCGCTGTATTCTAGCGTTAAACGCTTTAAAGGAATTAAAAGAGTTGATGAGAGAAGAGGAAGACAGAAGAAGAGTTGAGTTGTGTGTAGACCCACTGGAAGAAATAAGAGAACCCCACAATTTGGAACAGAATTTACTGAAAGACATTTTGTGGGAGGATGACAATGAAAGTGGCAACTTTACCCGACTGACCGTTGACAAATTTGAAGAGCTTCTCGCAATGGTAAAGTAAAATAGTGAATACGTCTCATAGTTTTTAACTTAATTTCGATGAATCTCTTTCAGGTTGATGTGAAATTGCGAAAAAGTGGCACAGGGATGCGGTATGCAGTTACCTCACGAGTAAGACTAGCAATAACTTTGCGATACATTGTTAACGGCGACTCATACAGGTCTCTTGAAAGTGTATCAAATATATCTCGGAAGACGATATCCAAATTTATGCCAGAGGTATTGAGTGCTATCAGCAAGGCACTGCAGAGCGAATATTTGAAGGTAGTATAGGAAGCATTTAATCCTAATCTCATAACCACAGTTCTAATCAGTTTTCTTTAGACTCCTACCACACAAGACGAATGGTTGGCAATAGCAAACGATTTCGACACCCTCTGGGACTTTCCGCATACATTAGGCGTTGTTGAGGGCAAACAAATCCACACCAAGGCTCCGCCAAAAAATGGATCTGATAATAACAACAGCATCGCTTTATTCACTGTAGTTGATGCACATAGCAACTTTTTGTATATCGAAGTTGTTGCCAACGAACGAGATGCTGATGTGGCCGTGATGCAGAACTGTAGCCTTTGCAATAGTCTTCAAAGTGGAAAGCTAAACATCCCACCACCAAGCCCTTTGCGGGGTCATCGCTTGAAAACCCCATTCTATTTCATTGGTGATGAGATTTTCGGATTGGGCCAGCACTTAATGAAGGCTTATGATGAAAATGCAAATTTAAGTGTATCACAGAAAATATTCAATCACCGCATCGGTCGCGCTCGGTTGCCAGCTGAGATGGCTCTTGATAGGCTGGCGTCAAGGTTCCGTGTTCTTCATCGGCCATTAGAAATTGACATAGACAACTGCGTTGACCTTGTGAGAGCTTGCTGCGTTCTGCATAATTACTTTTCTCAGAAAAGGAAGAGAACGGCTAACGTCGATGAGATCAACTACACGGCTCAATTTCCCGAAACAATGCAGCCCTTGTGTATCGACGGCCATAATCGATATAAGATCGCAACCGAAATTAGGGAGAGGCTAAGCAAGTATTGTGTGACGAATGGCGATGTCCCACTTCAATGGGATCGAATTAAAAGACAAAAACAATCTCAAAACAAGTAGTTTGTACAACTTAAGTTTGTAAATTAGAATAAGACAAAAGAAATATTAAATTGTTATACAAAAATTAATAGTTTTTGCGGCTCACATCGGAACATTTTTATCTGAATCGGTTTAAGGTGGTGATGGAGAGGAATGGAGGAGGTCGATGAATTGTATCTGGCTAGTCTATTCCTGCTCTGCGATCATTTGGATTTGGTCTAGTAAGCACTTTGCTATGGGTTATCTCTGAAATATTGTACACAGCGTCAGGCGTATTCTTGACGTATGGCAGCGTAGTATGGTGGCAGGTGTGTCATAAAACCAACAACTTAAAAATGGTAACTGGCGTACAAAGCTATGCATGCGTTGGTGTGGCAGGAGCAATCTCCACAACCCCAACGGCTGGTCTAGTGGTTCTACTGAGTCTTCTCCCACTCGAACCCTACCTGCAGAAAACTGCGGCTATGAAATCACAAACATTGCCTTGTCAATGCGCAGTTAAATATATTTTTCGGGCAGGAAACATTTACTAATGAGACTGCGTTAGGATTAAAAAAGCTGTTGGACACTTCTGTAGAGTTTTCGACATGCTTTAAGAATTTAAAGGTCGCAGTAGAACATTGGGATACTATTATCATATTCGTTCTTACAAAGAAACTACCTATTATCTCCCATTATCGGAAGAGAAACTAGGTAATTTCAATTTTGGTATCAGGATTTCCCAATCCAAAGTCTGGCGCTCCAGCCCCAAGGCCAGGCATGTATACTCAGCAGACTACAGACTGAAAACGACTATTCCCTTTCCTCCCTAGACTTCGAAAGACTCTTTAAGTGGCATTTCCCAACAAGAGAGGAATGGAACTCCAAATGAACCCATCAACAACTCGACCTCCATCGATGAATGCGATGTATGCGGATGGATCGAAGATGGAAATAGGCACAGGCTTGCACTGCTCTATCAGACTACCTGATGACTGCAGTATTTTCCAAGCGGAGCTCCTGGCGGTAAATAAGCGGCCAAATTAATATCGTTGCAATCAAGCGGCCGTTAAAGCAATTTCGGCTATAGAAAATCAATCGGCTAAAAAAAATCAAGGTTCTTGGTACGCTGCATTCGACAACTCTATGCTGTGTCGCAGGTCAAAAGGACATAACTAGCAACGAGGTAGCAGATGAGCTAGCCAGGAAAGGGGCCGAAAGCGACCCATCCCTGACAGTCCCATGCATTAATGCACTGTGGATGAAATTATCATGTAGCAAGCTAATGAAAGGTGGAACTCCCTAACCACTTGCGAGTGCGATAGACTCATTCTATACAGCAAAGGAATGCTGAGAATGGTAGTGGGCACACTAACCGGCCATAATCATTTGAGACATCATGGGAACAAAATGGGACTTAGCCAGGATACCATATGCAAGGGCTGTGAGGACGAAGAGGCGTTAGTATACAAAGAACTCTGGGAGAATTTTTCTTCCAAGACCTCCAGGAACTTGCAGAAATCCCACTAACATATATTTGCAGGTTCGTCAGGATTTCGGGATGGATGGAATGAAAACCTCACCTGCACCTGTGGAAAAGTGGCATGATCTCGGCTGCAGAAGCAGACACCATCAACTGGAGTGCGAGTAGGGTACAGAAGGTTTAAAACCAAACATTGGGCATCCCAATGGGTTCAGTCCAGAGGACCTGAGTAAGGCATGGCTACACGATTTCTACCCACTCACCTAACCTAACCTACATATCTCTGAAATTTGTATCTTCGAGACATCCGAGCTGGGCAGTAGGAGTGCAAGGGTGTTTTCATAAACCTCAGACTAACAAAGGCGTACAGGCACTTTCGTTCAATCTAATGGCTTCTAAAACTATCAAGTGGTGCTATGACACTTTGCAGTCCCTTGCCATACATAACAAAGGGAAACTTGTCTGGGTCCCTGGACACAGATGGATTGCAGGCTGGCTAAGCATGATCGTTAATCGATCCAGAACCGAACTGCAATGTTCATTGGACAACAGCTACAACTCTGATTAACGAATGGGAATACAATCTTCGCCTAAACCAGAGGGCATATGGTCATGGTCTTAGGCAGTCCAAGAGATTAATCAGTTCTTATACGTATAAGGAAATTATCATCTACATATCATATACATCTTAGTAAGGATTGCTAACATGTTTTCTTACCGTCCACTGCGGCCTGAAATGTCACCTTAACAAACTAAACCTGTGCCAAGATACGGTTTGCCGGTCTTGCCTCGAAGAGGATGAGACTTCCGAGCTCATCGTGTGTGAATGTCCGGCAATAATCGGGTTAATGAGACGCATTTTCCATAGGGAGGTACTCACTTCAGTGGAATTAAAACATACCACCACAAAAGATTTAAAGTGGTATGTCTTTTGTCTTAACTCCAACCTTTCGATACAATAGATGTACTCCGGTCGCGTTGTCGTTGCCTACACGGTATGGGCTGCACAAGAAGAAAAAACGACGATCAGACTAACTTGGGTTAACTGCGGTAGCAAAAGTTCTTAATGTCAATATGGTATCGATGACGGGCAGATTGTGGTGCGATTGAAAACTATTTTTATTTGAGAAAAATTCTGCAGCTCGTGTTTGTTCAAAAACGCATGAGAAAGGAAATGCGATTGCACTAGCGAGATTTTTGACGTTTATGAAAACAACCGAAGTTTTGTGGGTTCTATCTAGAGTGCGACCAGAGGCCAATTTTCGGGCCGGCCGAAGCCGAAGGCGTAAAAGTATGTGAAATGCAATGAACTCTTATTTTTCACTCATGGCTTAATACCGCCACGGACTAGGGGTAAAGTGGCTGAAATTCCATGTCTCTATACTCCATGATCTCTGCTATAGACACATTATAACAATCAAAAACTGCCCGACTTTCTCATATGCAAATACAAATACGAAAAATACCGTTATTCTATTTTTACAAAACATTCAACATTCGGTTTCGGCAAAATCTTTGGTCTCATTTGGCCGAAGCCGAATGTTTTGCCGATGGTGATCTTTTTAGCCGAAGGTTACCGAAGCCGAAGCCGAATGTTCGGTCGGACTCTAGTTCTATCCCTTCATTCACGCATCTTCTACAGTGCTGCGAGGTTGTGGTAAATTTACCGTTTCGTGGAAAATTTCAACTTCCATTCCACACATTTGATTAAAAGGTATTTTCGAACAAAAAAAGGGAAATTACATATGAAAAACTAACCTTTCATTTGGTTGTATTTTCTAACATTTCGTGAGATTAATTTCGAAGAAAACTTTGAATTGCTTCTTCCCGACAGATCATTACCACACATATTAGAAAAAAATTGGTACTAAAAACTTGTTCACATAATTCTGACCAAATTGCCAATGACATCAGTCCTCTATGTCTTACCATTTAAGAGTCTAGATATAAATGACGAATAAACATAGATCTTTATATAGATCTATAGATTGTGTTTTAAATTTTGTTGTACTTTCTACATAATACCCAAGTTAGTTAGCATACATTAGCTATGACAGTTTTCATCTTAAAGTACATTTGTTCTGAATTTGCAAATTTTCAGCGATATGGTTATTTTTCTTCTCCGGTGTGGTAAATTCCACTTAAAAATACTGGCAGCACTGATCCTCTTTAGAAGTTGTACGTGATGACGCATAGTCTCCTGGAGTGATTTCCCGATATCCTGTAGAAACGATTACCATTTGAATAAGTGTCTAACATTCCTAATCCACAAAAAAGGCGATATTACCTCTTGCAACAAATATAGAGGCGTACTGTGCTAACGTCTAAAACCGTTTTGCACTGCACTTATCGTCACGGCTCTTACCAAATCAACTATAGACCACATTTAATCACACTAATGCAGATCCTGGTGGATGGGATAGCATATATCGCAAGGAACTATTCGAAGGGATGGCCAGATTCGGGATCCCGGGAAAACTGATCAGGTTGTGTTGCACCACGCTAACAAATACTCGATGCACCCTGCAGTTCGACTCAAGGACTTCCGATCCGTTTGAAACCCTGCACCGGATTTCGGCAAGGAGATGCGCTGTCGTGTGATTTCTTCAATTTGGTATTGGGGAAGATAGTGCAGCGGGCAGCTGTTAACACGGAAGGCACTATCTTCTACAAGTCAGACCAACTGTTGCGACATTCAGTTGACATCAATATCGGCGCTCATTTCCAACATGCCGAAGTGGAAGCATTCGCAGCAATTGAAGAAGAGGTGAAGCGAGCTAGTCTTAAAATCAATGAGAACATCGTAAAATATATGCTATCGACCAAGAAACGTTTCCGTCACACAACCTAGGACAAAATATCACGATCGAATTCTACAATTTGAGGTAGCAAAGGCGTTTGTCTTCCTCGCGGCAAAAGTAAAATCCATAAAGGACATCACAGTGAAGATTCTACGTCGAGTAGAATCGCCTCCGGTTTTACTTCGGTTTATCGAAACAACTGGGCTTTCAACTCCTGACTCGAAAGAAAAATACCATGCCCTAAAAAAGTCTTATTTTCCCAGTTCTGCAGTATGGAGCCGAACGCTGGACGATAACCAAAACTGCAGAGCTAATTCTTCGTGCATCCGAAGGAAATATTCTACGTCGGATATATTGTCCGGTCTGCGAGGAAGGTGAATGGAGGATAAGTGACAACCGCGAACTGTACGAGCTGTACCAGGATGTGAATGTAGTCCGAGTGCAAAACTCCGTCGACTGCACTGGCTTGGTCACATTGAGCGCATGTACATCAACGCTCCAGCTAGATGGGTCTTCGAATCCATACCATCTGGTTCGAGAAGGAGAGTAAGACCGAACCTCCGGTATAAAGACCAAGTCATCGCGAACGCAGTACAGCTTGGCCTTGACGACTTGAAGTAGCGTGCCCAGGAACGTAAACAATGGACAGCAGCTATTGCTCAGACTTGGATCCTGTATGGGTCGCCAGGTAAGTAAGTAAGTAGAAGATTAGATCAAGGGACGGATGAGGAATCTTCTCCAAAAACATTCATCATCCCAATCTTCGACCACTACCGTGTGGGGAAAGGTACCAGAGGTGCACACAACTGCAGGTTTCCATTCTTTAATTGGAAACAGCTATCCAAGTTTTCTGTAGAGGTTTGTTTGTCCTGGGCCTGGGGTAACCTAGGTTGTAGCGAGAATAAGACGGCCCATTTTCTACGGCAGATTTGGCGAGTCCTTGCACTTCAAAAATACACCATAACCCTCTTTATTAAACCTTTAATCTAAATCACAAGTTCCGTGAACACACGCACGTATCTACGAAGTCCTAGTATTTACTATTAATTACAATGACTGGACATTTGTTTTTCATTTCACGGCAACTTTGTCACTATCCACGGCAGTTGACCGTAGTTTTTGTAGTTGTAGTAGTCATAGCCAAGCTTAGCCAGTATGAATATGATCAAGCTGGCAAGGATCCCATTGAGGAGATCAACTGGAAAGAGACTATTATCCTGTGGCAATTTGCAGACGTCGGTGCGTTGAATGGACAGAACTTTAGATAGTACCGTATGTTCCTCCTCGTCCATGAAACTGCACGTCACATTCCAAGAGTCCTGAATGATGATGTGATACTTCATGAGAATCTCGCGGAAACGCATGCCAAATTTGCAATCACACGCCCAGGGGTTCTGGCTGAGCTGAAGATTTACTGCATTCGAATTGATTTCCAGGGCATTGTCAAGGGCGTAGACAGGGAGCTGAAATAGATAATTTTTGGTTTAGTATTTTATTTGAATTGAGTTGGTGTATTTAAGAATACGTTAAATTCCCATTTCCGGCTCTAAATTTTAGTGAAGGGCAGTCTAGCAAATTTAATAGAGTGGAATAATGGTTACTGAATACTGGATTGTAGTGGTTGTTCGATGGTAGGGATTCAAGTTCTTTGAGCGTCCTTCGAGTCGAATCCTTCTTCCAAAGAGCCAGGAGAGTGAACACTTTTTGACCAAGGGGATAGACTATGTGATCTTGACCTTTACAAGAGATTGAATGGAGTGCAATAAGATGTTTGTAGAAATATAATCGAACACTACTAGTATACATTAAAGGTGGTTTGATGCTGTAGGAATAGGGTAGGCACTGACCGACGTCAACCTGGCGATGCCCAGTGCTATAACTGCGACTACACATCAACTGTGCTTATTTTACCTCCCCGTGGTAACCACCGGGCCCAACCGGGCGTGACTTGGCAAACTTATAAGTGCGAGTGTTGAGCAGAAAAAAATAGCAACACTACAAGGCTCCGACAAAGTGACTGGCTGATGATTCTCAGAAGTCAAGTATGAGCCCCTTCAGGAAGAGGATGTACGTCGGATGAATTCAACAGATTGAATCAATGGTCTCCTCCACAGGCAGGATGGCAGACACCTTACATGGGCTTCTTAAACAAATCTGAAGCTCATCCGCCAACATCTCTTTTTCAATACACTGACTAGTATTGAAAAAGAGATGGTGGCGGATGAGCCGTTAATGGGCCAACCGCAGCGTTCACATCTCCGAAGTTGTACTGACGTCAGATTTTATCCGCGCATTGGTCTAGGGGCTAAAACCAAGGACCTGGCCCTCCAGGATGGGATGTGCGTCGGGGTAACCTCCCTAGCACGTAAAAAAGCAAGTGGTTTCCGAAACAACTACTAGCCTCGGATATGGATGGTTCTACTGTTGACGACCATGGAAAGCGTACAAAGGACAATGACCTTTCGATATGCACACATTCCACGTTCGGACCCTTAACAGGCCACGTGCAGTTGAAGAACTATCAGACGCCCTAAACGGCTAAAAGACAGATATTACCGCCATCCAGGAAGTACGGTGGGATGAGCCTGGCAAAAAGAGGATGAAAAACTGTGACATCTACCATGGTGATTGCTACAGGGACTAGAAGTAGCCCTTATACGGATGCGGATTTGCCATACGCGGCAGACTTAGGCAACGAGTCTTGAGCTTTCGACAAGTGAGTGAACGTCTTATGGCAATCCTCATCAAGGTTAAATTCACCAACATAAGTCTTATAAGTCTTATATACACTCATGCCCCCACAGAAGACAAGGACGACGCCACCAAAAATTATTTCGCATCGAAATTACCTATGAGTCCTAAACATGACGTCAAAATCGTGCTAGGCGATTTTAACGCCAAGATCGGAAAGGAGGACATCTTTGGTAGGACAGTCGGGAAGCATAGCCTACACGACATCACGTCTGGAAACGGATTTAGATTCTTTGACTTTACTGCGAGGAGAAACGTCAGTATAGCAAGCATAAGGGGACATGGCGGTCTCCTGATCATCAAACGATCAATCAAATTGATCACATTCCAATCGATCATGCTTCCAGTATTCTGGACCTATGGTAAGGCTAGGGTCTCACTCACAACTAAGGATATCCTACATAAGACCTTGATCATCCTACTTTATGGCGCTGAAGCATGGACTTTGTCAAAAACGAATGAGGATATCCTTGGTCGGTTCGAGAGAAAAATTTCTCGGAAAATATATGGTCTCGAATGCGTTGACGGGCTCTGGAGAAGGAGATTCAACGACGAACTATACGAGTTGTACAGCGACATTGACATTGGTCAAAAAACTGCACATCAGTCCCTTAAAATGGTTGTAGAGCGAATGGACACCAATGCTCTGACCCGCAGACTCTTTGAATCTTATTCGGATGGAAAACGCAGTAGAGTAAGGTTGCGCGCACAAGTTGAAGGGGACCTTAACCGGCTTGGAGTGCGCAACTGGCGGCAGCTAGCTAAGGAGGCTTGTTAGTTGAGGCCCAGGTTCATCCCGAGCTGAAGCGCCATCTAATTAAGTAAGTACATCAAAGGAAGCTTTTCCCAGGATGCCATTCTTAGTGGACAAAATTTCGCCGCATAGCCAGACCAGATAAGAGATAAGAAATGTGGTGGCCGTGGCGTTGTGGGTATGTGCGTCGTGTCTCTACGCAACTTAATCTCGCTGACTGTGTTCGATCTCCGGCCGGTACGATCAAAGTCACTGACAATGCTCAAAGAGTAATAACTGTCTAGAAAAAGCTTCTTAAACTTGGCCGTTTGGAGTTGGCATTAAACTGTAGGTCCCTTCCACTCGTGAGAGAACAATAGCACGCACAACAAGAGTGGTTGCTGTAAAAGCTAGGCCCTGGCCCTCCACGGGCTTGGTTCCACTGTGTTTGCCTGTACGCCTTACTCTTTCAAGGCTTCTTAGCTCGGTATGCACAGCCAGGCAGCGATCAAATCTCTGAGTTCAGTTGCTTTTAACTCTAAGACTTCCCTGAATTGCCGCCTCTTAACGAGGTGGTATCAAGTATTTCCGCATCCAAACTTATGTGTATGCCCGGACACTGTGGCATTCCAGAGAACTGCCTAGCTGATGAGCTCGCTAGAAAGGTTACAAACTCTGTGCTCTTTCCGTGTGGTAATTCACCCTCCATGCCTTTCGCTACCATAAAACATCTGCTAAAGCTAGAAACGCTTGATCAAATAAGTCGTAAATGGTACAGGATGCCTCACTACCAAACAACTCTGGCCTACGATTGACCTTAAGCGATCGCTTAACCTGATTAGACTAAGCAGGCCTAATCTGAGATCTCTCATTGGCGTTCTAACAGGGCATTGCGCCATATGAACTCACGCCTCCCGCCTGGGTCTTCAATACAAAGACTTCTGCAGAAGCTTCATGAACAAGGATGAGGAAGAAACCATTGAACACTTCTGATGTAGTTGCAGTGCTCTCTCATCCCGTAGACTCAGAATCCTGGGGGTCAACTTATTTGATAATCTGGCAAAGTTAGTGTCAGCCATCTGCTTCGCTTTATCAAAAGCACTATGTGGCTTGCGGAATAGGTACTCATTGATAGGTACATGGTAGCACACTGGGCCTATATTGGGCCAAGTGTGGCTGCTGTCCTTCCCTAAAGCAGTCTGCCACTTCAACCTAACCTAACCTAAGGTTACTGGACCATGTAGAGCATATAGACAACGTGGTTCCGACAAAGGGTTTTCGATTGTGAGCTGCCCGAGTCTAAGGTGGCGACCACAAGTAGAGAAGGCCCTCAACAAACTTAGTGTACCAAAGTAGAAGCAGCTAGGTAGATAAGCTTGTTGGTTAAGAGTGAGTCCCAGGTCCACACCGGACTATAGCGACACGCAAAGAAGAAGCGAAATGTAAAATTTAACCAACTCATGTTCATTCTTAGCAATAACTCTAAACTATCCACAAGTCACAAATTAAATAAAAGAAAAAAACAAGACTTTACCTTCTGAAGGCGATTTCGTTTTAGACTCAAAACACGGAAGTGTCTTAACCAATATCCAGCTTCCAGGACGTCGATGCTTTGAATGTTATTATCGTCCAAATAGAGGTCCACAATGTTCCTGTAAATCTCATTATTCCGGAGCGGTCTTATGTCGGAGATCTGAAACGAGACGCTTCGCAATTATCCGACATTTAAGGTTAAGGCCGGTTGCATACCTTGTTGTTGTTTGCATAGAAAATAGTCGTATTCTCCGGCAAATACGACGGGAAGTGATAAAACTCCAAATTCGAACAGTTCACTGCATAGATCGGAGTTAATGACCTCCCGTCCTCGCTCTTGATGATGTAGTGCACCAAGCAGGTGCAGTTCCTAAGCTCCTCATGGGTCTGGCACTCCAGCTTTGAAACCTGTGACCCAAATAAATTCTTAGACCGATTCATTGCACCCAGATTCGCTTACCTTTTTGTAGTGGGCCACTGTGATAAGATTCCGGCCGTGGAACTTTGAATCGGAGCAAATCATCGTGTTCCGATCGACAACCAGGTCGAACTTCTCCGAATGCAGCAACCATCTGAGGCTTCGGGAGCAGTTCCATGCGTTTCCTGTGGGACTAAACAGATTTACCATTTGCTTGGGGCTGGCCGGGCCATTGATCAACTCACCACTTAAGTAGAGTTCCTGCATCGCGTCGGGAAGGTGAAGGGGTGCATCCAGATACTTCAGCTTGTTGAATCTCAAATCGAGTACTTTCAGATTCCGGACTGACTTGAACATGTTGACGTCGAGGGTGAAGAGGTTGGTAAATGAAATGTTAATGATCTAAATGGAGACAGTGAAAGTTGTTATCGATCCTAAAGAAAGGAGACCCTCTTAACAGTGCCAATTAGACAGGGATAACTTCCATCTTATGTAAGCGCCTGCAACCCTCCGTCAGCTGCCTGATTTGGAATTTAGTGCGGTTTCAGGTCAGCGAAATCCACTAAGGGTGAAATATTTACATGACGTCAGATCTTGGAAGGACCCAGGAGTTTCAAGTCGATACCCATCGACATTAAGGTCGCGTATGATACTATTCACAGAGACGAGCCTTACAACGCATTGTCTAGTCTTGGCATCCCGCTAAAACTCAGCCGTCTTTATAGAATGACGGTGGAGAATGCCTGTTGCTCCATCAAGGACGATAAGATTTTAGCGACACCTTTAACACCTTCAAAAAAGACAAGACAAAGCGACGCACTGTCATGCATTGGTGTCCATTCGCTCTACATGACCTAGCCATCAGGCTTTGCAACTGATCGCAGATGCCGATTGATGTGTATTGGCCTAAGAGGCATAACACTTAAGTAAAGACAGGGGTTCTACTTTTGACATTTGAGTTGGTCGTAAGCCAACGGAGACGAAATAAAGACTTTAATTGAAAACGTATTGATTAAAATGTATTACCGATGACATTGACATCACCGGAAGAACACAACGGGCTGCTAGTGTGGCGCTTGTGAGTATCGAGAGGGAAGTGGCGAAGATGGGTCAATGAGGGTTATACAAACTATGTCCTGTCTACGAAAAAGGTCCATCAATACCGACGTCTTGGACAAAACGTTATTCTAGACAGCTACAACTTCGTAGTAGTGAAAGACTTTGTCTAAAGCATTTGACAAAGTTTCGCATCAAGCTCTCTTGTCGAAAATGCATGCCTATGGTACCGATGAATGTCTTCTTGTATGGATTAGAAATTACCTTTCAAACCGTTCAATTCAAGTTGTTTTGGATGGGTTCAGGTCTGATATCCACCAAATAAATGCAGGGCTCTAATCGCGTAAGGTGACAATCGTCTCGAGCCAGCGTTTCGACGATAGTTTCGCTTCATGTAAGCATAAAAAAACGATAGCGTCCGAGAGATATCGTTTTGCCTGCTCCGCGCAGACTGAAAATTGTCATTAACTATCGTATCGACGACTGATTTTTGGCGATACCTATTTCAGTATCGTCTCCTATTAAATGGGAACAACTTGTGTATACGTATCTTGTTCTACACTTTTGAGACATTTTTAGAGTGATAGGTCGCATATGTATTAGTTTTGTTCGCAAACTGAAATGAGAATGTGTTAGTGAAATGAGAGGATGAGAGGATCAGAGGTGTTGAGAATGAGAGGATAAGAGAGGATAAGCACAGATGTCATTTTTACGTGAGAGTTATTATTTTCATAGCACTTAAACTGTAAGGATAGGCGAAACGATAGTGATGCGTCTTACATGAAGCAAATCATCGACGATATCATCGAAGTAAATCAAAAGGACGATAGTCGTCTGAAAAGTTACGCAATGAGAGCCCTGGTGTTCCCCAAGGCTCAGTTGTGTCTCCGACACTCTTTCTCATTTTTATAAATGATCTCTTGTCTCTTGTCTGAATCTATTCCTTTGCTGATGACAGCATCCTCAGCTTTTCATATTCGTTCCAAGACTCACGACCCCGCGATTCGGCCGTAGAATTGGAAGCGTATGTTAAGCATCAATCTTGAGAGCATAATTAACTGGGCAAAAAACAATAGAGTGGAATTCAATGCTTCAAAAACTCAATGCTGTCTGCTTTCACACAAGCGAACCCTTGATAATCAGCCATTATCCATGAATGTCGCTTGTGTCGATGAAACCGGAAAACTTTCCATCCTTGGTATGTGTATCAACACAACACTGGAATTGGAACGATCACATATTCGAGGTCGCCAAAAATGCTGAGAAATGTTTAGGTTTCTCTGATCCTCTGATCTGACTTTAATTTATAAGGCGTCCATCCGCCCCAAGCTTGAGCACAAGGCTCATATCTGGTCTGGTGCCCCCAAGAACACTACTTGATAGAATCCAAAAGAGAGCGATAAAACTTATAGGAGACAATAAATATCATTAGACTCGCTCGAACATCGACGAACCGTCTCTTCTTTGTCCGTGTTTTATCGTTATTTCAACAAACGATGCTCAAGTGAGGTAGCCAACTGCATTCCTCCTCTCCATGAATTCACCCGCAATAACCGGATTTTTTTTTGGATTTTCCAAATCCATCGTCTTCACCAATTTACCGTAATTTAGGCAAATTCTTCATAAAGTACAGGGAAATTTGTTTCTCTGGTGTAAATAATATAAAATTGTTCATCGGCTTTTCAGGCAGGTCGATCTGAATTGTTGCTCTTGACATGAATTCACATTGTGCAAGTATTCATCACGTTCAAACACCGGCAAGGCGATAATTAAAATTATTTGATCACAAAAGTCCCGTATTCATTGAAAATTATATGTTATAAACGTTCAAATCTTTAAAATCTCCGGGGCCGGACTGCACCTTACCTCGTATGCATCTTCTCCAGACTCTTGTGAGTAGGGTCCATCAGTGTGGGTCCATCCAACAGTGGAGAGAGGTAAAAGTAGTTTTCATACCTAAAGCACTAAAAACCTTGGAAAAACTCCTTGATCTATACATGAGAGGACTTACTAATTCCCACACAGGGAAAGTGCCCTGCCGAGTGTTGTTCGTGAAATTGAGGGTTGCTACATTGAATAACGAAGAATTTACAATGGCAGCCTTCCTCGATATAGACGGGGCCTTCAACAATGTAAAAACGGAAGCCATAATAACAGCTGTGGCAGACATAAAAGAAGACGAATCCATTATATTATAGATTGGTAGTATGTTGTGGGTGGCCGTGGCGTAGTGGGTTAGTGCGTCAACTCCTACGCAGAGGGTGCTAGGTTCGAAACCCGTTTTAACCGCCTTTCACAATTCACGGCTCCACCTCTTTCGAGTCACTGAAAATGCTCAAAGAGTATTCCTGTCTAGAAAAAGCTTCTCAACTTCGCCGTTCGGAGTCGGTATTAAACTGTAGGTCCCATCCACTCGTCAAAGAACAAAGCACGCTCAACACTAGTGGGTGCTATGGAAGCTAGAGCCAGGTCCGTCTCGGACGGTCGCGCCACCCGTAAAAAAATATGTTGAATAGCTGAATTATAAATGCAGACATTGGACACAGTTCATTTATGAAGATGACAACAAGAGGCACACAACAGGGTGGAATTCTCTCCCCTCTACTGTGGCTTCTTACAGTCAACCAAATCCTTAAAATCTTCATGGCGAAAGGTAAAAAGACCATAGCATATGCAGATGACCTAGTTATCTTCATAAAAGTTTAATGTCAATCGTCTGGCAGCGAACTAATGGAATCTGCATTGAAGGAACTCTCCTCGTGGGTAAGACAGAACGGTCTGCATATAAATCCCAAAAAAACCGAGCTGAGCTGGTTTTGTTCATCAAAACTCCGAAATTTGCACTCCACTCAAACTCACACCGGAACCTAAGTATCTAGGCTTCATTCTTGACCCCAAATTTACCTGGAAGAGGAACATGGAGGAAAGGATGAAGAAGGATTTAATGCTTTTTAAGCTTGCAAAAGGTGGCAAAAGATGCGGCTTGCAACCGTACATCACTCATTGGATGCATTCATCAGACCCATTATAACTTATGGGGCCCTAGTCTGGTGGACTGCCAGCAATTCAAAAAGCTATATGAAGATGCTCAACAAAGTGCAAAGGTCAGACGCTATTTGTACAACGGAAGCCTTATGAAGTACGCCGCAAGCTGGGTGAGATATGATACTTCATCTCCTTCCTCTGGACCTATTCATAAAAGACTGCGCTGCAAAAAGCGCCCTCAAACTAAAGGACTCCTCTCTGTGATATAAAAATAAAAGACGACTTGACTTGCCACTGCCCAGCTCTCCACAATCGGCACCTAGCTTTGCTGGGCCAAAGATTCTTCACTGGGACTGCCGGCTTAGCGAATGCGGATATATCGAATCTTCTAAGACTTGTAAGGAGCACGTAGTGGCTCAAGCCATCACGTGACAAAGGAGAGGTTTAATCAGAATGTGGGGGCCTAAGGCCTCCGAGTGGAAGTTATGTTCCACCATCACACTCCCATTTCAAAATCTAGCCATAGGTAAGCATTGCATCGCTTGCTTGCATCGAAGTGAGTAGGTACATGCAATTTAACCCATTGACATTTTAACCCTAGAAAGATAACGTGCGCCTAAGAGGCGCCCGCTACACATATAAATTGCTGTCCTCTTTTAACGGACGCGCATACAGGCACGTGTTTCTTAGCCAACTTAGTCGTCGATCAACACTTGCGAGAGACAATCGTTTTTGTTGAATATTGCAACAATTCATCGAAGTTATAAAAAAAAGGATAATTAATTTAACATTTGAAATAAATCTTTTTAAATTGGGCGCCTCTCAGGCGTATGTTTATCTTTTCAGTACTTTAAAGTAAGGTTATCTTTCTAGGGTTAAGATTCATAAAAAGTTATATCAAAGTCAATGTGACCATTAGTTCCATTTTGATTGATGAATCAGGTTTAACCAAACAAAAAGAAATCACATCCTCCATACCTGCAAATGGAAGGAATCCGGAAAGCTGTCGACAATGTCTGTCAGATTGCCATAAGAAATCCCCAAGTACTGCACTTTCGGAAAGTATTTCATTATTGTTGAAGGGTCCAGCGTTGGACTTTGCCATCCACACAGATCGAGCCCTACGACATTGCGTAGTCGGTGAACCCTGCAAGAAGATATGAAGTTATGGAAAGGAAAACAATCAACTAAATGATTCACTTTGACAAAGCGGATGCGTTGACTGTGCCCAGGCATTTGAAGCTCATGCTTTCGGAGTCAAGCACGCAGTCTTGCGTTGTGTCATTTCTTCCGTCATTTAACACCCACTCAATACAAGGCTGTGGCTGGTCCTCTATGTGTTCATATTGTTGAACTGCGGATACTCTGAAACCGGAAAAAGAGAGTAGTTATTGGAGGGAATTTATTGGATTAATAAATAAAAAGAGCTGGGCGAGAGAAAAAAAAACCTTTTGGAAGATACTAATCATATTAGGTGTAGTAGGTTTGGTTAGAGTGGCTAGCCACACTTAGGCCATATATAGGCTCGTTATGCTACCCCAAGGATCTAGCAGATCCTAATCCGCAAACCATCTGGAGCGATGGAGCTGACTGATGCTAATCTCACTTAGTTCAGTCTTCTTCTTCTTCTTCTTTATTTGGCGCTACAGTCCGAGGTGGACCTGGGCCTCAACCAACAAGTCTCTCCAGTTGGCACTATCTTTAGCCAGATGTCTCCAACTGCGCACACCAAGTTAACTGAGGTCCTTCTCCACCTGGGTGCGCCATCGGTTCCGTGGGCGTCATCTATTGCGTTGTCCCACTAGTTCAGAATCAAAGACTCTTCGGGCTGAATGGCCCAGCCATCTTAGGCGTTGAATCTGTAGACGCCTGGCTAGGCTCATGTCGCCGTACAGCCCATACAGTTCGTTGTTGAATCTTCTCAAATAATTATCAACGCAGATAGGACTAAAACGGCGAACTTTCCTCTCGAAAAGACCAAGTGCTTCTTCATCCGCTTTGGAGATTGTCCATGCCTCCGCACCATAGAGTAGGACAGGAATGATCACGGTGTTAAATAATGTTTGCTCGGTAACAGGGCTCTACTACTAAATTGCCTCTTGAGCCCAAAGAAAGCGATTGGCAAGAGTTATTCTCCGTTTAATCTCAGTACTGATGTCTTACGTACTGTTTACTTGGGAGCCGAGGTAGACGAATTCCTTTACTACCTCGAAGTTATAGCTAGTGACCTTCTGGCCAAGTCGTCGATGTTGTGCGTCCCTTCTCGATGGCAGCATATACTTCGAGCACATGTGACAGTCATCTCTTGTGAGCCAAGACGAGTTGGCTTAAGAATGGTGTCACTTATAGTTCGGAATAGTGCACTGATCGGTGGCGGCTGAGATGTGTCCGCTTCGCTGATGTCCATTGCAGACCCTTGTCTGGCCAATTCGTCCGCTCTTTCGTTCCCTGCTATTGAGCTGTGGCTCGGGACCCAGCAGAGTTTGGCCTTGAGGTGACTGATGGACTTTTGCGAGTCGCGGCATTGCCATCAGTGCAGCCTAGCTGTCAAAAAAAATGGTGATATCTGCTTTTATGTGTTTGGCTTCTTTTTCCATTTCCAGAATCGCTGATTGGAAGAGGGAGTCTAAATGAGTTTTGCTTGTGCATGGTATCCGAGTAGAATCCGGCCCAGTACCTGTGTACATTTTTGATTAGTCAGTAAAAAGGGCAATCTCGTAGTTGTTGATAACGGCTTTGGAAAGCCATTTGTCCCTGTCGGGAAACAGATTGGTATTTTGAGGAAGAAGTCGTTGTAGCGAGATATCTAGTCGTTTGCAGCCGCGAGGCTACTGGAACCGTGTCTTGTTCCCAGGTCAGCTATTATTTTCGTGCCCATAGTTGGCTTGTGTCCACAAAGAGGACTCCCTTAGTATGAGAGTGCTTTTTGTGGACGCAGCCTTTTAGTACAGATGAATGAGAAAAGGGGGGTCATGTCCAACACTGTTTGCGTCGTGCTGCGTATAGCTCCCGTTGTACAACAGCTGATTGATCTTTGTACTTTGTTGAGCATGGTCATATAGCTTTGAGCTGACCATAGCTACTTGTAGGTTCATGGAAAGGTCGAAGCTGATGTTTTCACCCTTTTCACTTCCTTTGAGTCTCCCTGAGAGTTTGATCGGTTATTGTACTCTCTCTTGGGAAGGTCGAAGCTAATGTTTTCACCCTTTTCACTTCCCTTTGAGTCTCTCTGATCTTGAGACCGTGTGTCCCTTGGAAGTGATCGGTTATTGTACTCTCTCTTCAACAATGGCCGATTGTGTTGGCTTTTGTTGGGTCTAATTTGGAACGGTGGGTTTGATAGTGGCCGTCCTCGATGGGTTCTTCTCTCGCCATGTGTCCTTTTTAGCAGCCTGAATGGGTTTCCTGTGCTTCTTTATCAAGATTTTTTCTCCTTTATTCCAGCAGCTGATCCTGGGTTTCAGAGTCCATGTGCATGGCGTTGCTAACCTGTAGTCTTTGTCGACTTGAACATAGCCCCGCAGTATACAGGCAAGACTAAATTATCCCGGAGGGTGCCTAGTCTACGGTATACACAGTTAGCGACTGCGGTATTATTTAGACTAGGGGCCCAAACCTGTTTGACTCTTGGGATGGTACGGTTTACACCTAAGTACAGCCCAACGGAAAGGAGTAGAGTGACGGGATACACAGGGAAGGAGGAGAAGGCGGTGGCTGTATGTTGGCTATAATAAATTGTCAAGAGTCATTCACATTTACTAAGTCTTCGCAACGCGGCAAGGTGTGCAATCCCGCGAACGGTAACAAATAATCCAAAAATAGTATATGACCTAAATCGGGCCATATTTTATTTCGTGCAAAAATAATGGATTCCTTTCCAGCTTTCCCACTGCCCCAATCTCTCCCATTTGAAACATAGAAAAGTTAGGGAACATCACTTCCAAGAACAGGCCTCCAGGACTTAGCAAATATGTCAGTTAAATATCTTTTCAATCTTATTAGGATATTAGCAGCACAGATGGATGATGGATACTTCCAACGGGTATCACAATGAGTCTGGACCTAAGTGAGACGTGGCTTACCCCCCTCAAACCACATACCTAACCCAAACTAAATATGGGCTGTTGATCTCACTGAAAAACGTTTATTTGCGCCAGAGGCTCATAATGCTTAAAGCAGACATGATTACTATTTGTAATGAAAATATGGACATGACTTAAAAATAAGCTTTTTTACTGAAAACCCTCTCCAGTGACAACATTCCACGAATCCAGAGAATACTTTAAATATGTGCACTGGATTTCACGAATAAGAAAAATCAAAATTGAGTGACGGAAATGTATACAATTTGCGACATATGCTTGGCTTTGATAAGGGTCTTTTCCTCGTCAAGTGCTTATCTTATCGGTTTTGTCAAAATTAATTTCAGATACGAAAGTTCTAAGAAATGTATAATAAATAAATGCAAGTTGGAGCTATCAAGATGTCTTCGATTCTGAGCCGCTGACGTCAAGACACAGCACGGCCTGAAAGAATAGAGGGAGAAAGGGAGAGGAGGTACCTGTGCACATTAGAATTAACCGGCTTGGTGTGCGCAACTGGATCCAGCTGGCGAGAGATCAAACCGAACAGAATTAGGTTATTTTACAACATATTTGCAAGTTTAGTTGACATTTGGCAAATTTTTTGTTTGCGTTACCTCTAATGCTCTTCGAATGTCGAAGAAAAGCGAACCTAGTCTACATTACAATCCGACGTTTTCAGTAATCTGTCGATGGTTAGTATTCTGTGGTGGTAGATTAGCGAGAGAGTACTGTATTCATAAAGTTACAATGTTAACTGCTATATTATCAAATCCAAGGTAATGTGGGAATGTCTACAGAAGCTTAATAAGCTGAGCAGGAGTAACAGAGTAAAACTCTGCTGCATACCTGGCCTGGGACAGGGATAGAAGGCAATGAAATGGCCGACTCCCTCACTCGGCATCGGAAGCATCGGAAATTCTTATGGGCCCCGAACTATTCTGCGCTGTAGGAGATCGCTTCCTCAGGGAAGAGTTCAGGGAACTAGAAAGAAGGAACCGGGCAGATGACTGGAACAACGCTCATAACATGAGGCAGGCCAAGAAACTCTTGGAGGCAATAGAACCGGAAGAGGTTTGAGGCATGTATTAGAATGAGAAAGAACAACCTCCGCATCCTAACAGGCTTCCGAACGGGGCACTGTAGACTTAGGGGAGCATATGACCCTCAATGCAACTCTAAAAAGAGCTGAATGGGAGGGGAGCTCTTAAGAAAAGCAAAGGTATGCATGGGGGACAAAGGTCGCGGTGCAACATACCCCCAATAATAATAATAATACAATGCCCGACAGTTTTACGTTTAGAGTCGACTTAGTCGCAACGCCTGTGGCAAATAGCCTAATAAGGAATTAGGTAGTAGATCATGTCTAGTGACGCTCTTGTTCTAAAAGCCCCCTTAATTCCAGTGCTCTTGAGGCGTTGGAGCCTTTCAAGCTCCTAGCCTCAATGGATCTTTTTTCGAGGGCTTTCCACCATACCACCATCCCGTACAGTAATATTGGTCTTACTATGGAGGTGTAGGTTCTTTGAATTATGCCAAAATAGCATGGCCAATTTTTCCAAAGAAATCGGCAAGTGTAAGCTTGCACACGGGAGGTGTTGCCGCCACATAAGACTAGCGAGAACATCTGTTGCCGGTTAGATAAAATTAATATTGTCATCTATCGGCAACTTACGTCAAAGGAAAGGGACAGACAGAATAGCACTGGTTTAGGGGCATTATTCTTCCCTTTCTGGCATTTTTCTTTTTTTTTTTTGTGTAATGGATTTGGTGGTTCAACCACGTTTTTTTTTTGCATTCATTTTTTTTAATAAAAACTTAGTTTTTTAAAGTACACCGAAAAGTGGTACTATTAAAACAAGTTGATTTTTTATATTTCTGTTCTTAGCGATAACAGGAGCAATTTGAAAGATATAATTTATCGTTCATAAAATTTGAAAAGTTGTTCACAAAAACACGAGACTCGAGGAAAACGCGTTCCGCACTCGAGGCGATTCGCTGCGGAAAATTCAGTTTTTCTTGTTTGCCCCGAGTGAAAATGCAATTTGTGTGAACGAATGGGATAACCGAACGAAGGGATGAAGGAAGGAGTCCAGCAGTGAAGTGGAAGTGAGAGGGTGTACTGTGTAGTGTGGAATGTGGATTGTGATTGTGAAGTCCCCTCTACTTGTTAAAAGAAAATTGTTTGTATTTTTACATTTTGTATCTCTCTGCTTTCCTTTGATGACTTAGTTATCCTCACATTTTCCCAGACTCGCACTCGATAGGTTTGTGGCCCTATGTGCTGATTCTGAGGAATACTGAGCTTTCCTGTAGGATTGGCCAAGCTAGATCAGTGAGACAGCTTGGGAGATCTGTAATCAGAAAGCCCAATCTTGGTATCAAAAGCAAGTTAGTTATATTTCCAACCCAGTAGATATTCCAACTCTCACCTATGGGAAACAGCTGGATGACGCAGTTGGTAGAGTGCCTGCCCCTGGTTAGCGTGGTCTGCGGTTCGTATCCCAGTGAAAGCAAAGTTAATACAATTTTATATGGTTTTTCAAATCTGATCCAGTCAATAAGACCTGTGGTAGTAGTGTGACTATGGGTATCACAATGGACCAATATTGTCTAAGTGTGTTGGTGAATGCACTAGCAGCCCCCCCACCCAACCTAACCTATATTCATGGAATTTGGGCAATGATCGAAAGAATAAGAGAATACAAGTTGCTGAGATAAGATTTCTTCGCCCTGTTGTGGGAATACTCGCCGGGATATAGTGAGAAAGAGAGCAAGGAACTGAACATTAAGCAACTGCTTCTTAGTAGGAAAAGGGCCTTGCTACGATGGTTTGATCACGTGGCGCGTATGTCCCCACCATCATGACTTCCAAGGCGGGCCTTGAATGCGATTCCATCAGGTAGGCTTCTCGCCTTGGCAGACCCAGAATGAGGTGGTTGGACCAAGTCCATAAGCTCGCCTGGTTACGCTTAGGCATAACCCCTGATGAGTTACAATCGATGGCGGAGGATCGAGTTGCCTGGAGGTCTATCGTGCGTGGTTTACCCTTGCGGCCCCTTTAGTGGATCTTGCGGGTCAGAAGATGATGATGACGATGATAATTCATAACAATGCTAGCAGCGTTACCCGATTTAGCAGTTTCTTGCGATTTTAGCAGGATTTGACCATAAAAATAAGATGCAGCCGATTTTTTAGAATTTTCTTCTACAGGTTTTAGCAGTTTTTAAAAAAATTGGGTCTAAAGGAAATGTGTTACTGTGGCGAGGCAAATTAGTAGGCACACTGTAGCACATAATGTAGCGAGGAACACAGTATTCTTTATTAATGCGTCGAATAAAGAAGGTTTAAACATTTTTAATGTTTACATGCATTTTTAAGTAAACTTACACTTTGTGTATATTTCAAGTCTAGATTACCCATTGACAATTTACTAATCCGAGTCATTACATTTTTATATCCGCAAACCGTAAAGCTTTAAGAAAAAATTGTTAAAATGTCCAACACGAATATCGGCAAATAAAATTTGGAAAATAATATGCATGAGATCTTTTGACTTGGTTCTGTCAGTTGAACAAAAAATATTTTCACATGTAATTTCATTTGAAACCAATAAGCGTAATCGCTTTATTAACGAATGTTGCATTTTTGCAAGTAACAACTTCATTTCCACAAATCAAATGTTTTCTTTAATGAATTCGATTCAGAATAATATCAGTCAATAACTTTGTGAATATGTAAATTTAGAAATCATCATCCTTTATAAATTAGCATCTTCTATGACAGTAATTATTTATCACTAAAAAAATGCATAATACCTACTGTTTTATGATGACCCCGAACGGCCAACTTTTCAAAGCTTGTCCTTGACATTTATTACGCTTTTAGCATTATCAGTGCCTCGTAAGAGGTAGGGTGGTTCGTGAAAATTATTTTGGTGGTACCGGAAATCGAACCCAGACAGCTGGATTCAGTTGCTTTCAAAGTATACTTAATACAACTGTGTAAATGCGCTAAAATTAAACTAAACGTATTTCTTAAGGAGAAATCGATCGCATTTTTTAAGCACTTTTTTCGTTCTTGTCTAGCCGATATAGCAGTTTTTCGTCCTAGCGTTAGCAGGTTTGAACAAAATAATCTGGTAACGCTGAATGCTAGGGTGGTTTCTAGTCGGTGCTTTTGTTAAAGCGAAGAAGATGGTCGACAGTAACTCTACTTAGTTTTACAAAGTTGTTAAAGTGCCAGGCATCCAAGCAACTCCTACTTCGCGAGGAGGGGCGTTGCTATTACAAGAGAGATGCACAAGTTGGTTATCTACTCATAACAAAAATAATGCGTAACATTTCCGTCTCATCATTTGGGTGCTGCTTGATGTTTTGACACTGAACGATTTGAATTACAGCTTAAAACTGCTTCTCACTTACAGACTCGAAGAAACGCCTACGCTGTTGCTCTACTCGTGCGAACTCGTGCGGATTCGTGCACATGCTAATAACTTAAACTAACAGACTTTGTTGATGTTTATAGTACAATCACTCCTATTCTCAAATTCGACGGGGGGAACCGTCCCCCGAAATCGAAAATTTCCTATTCCGAAGTCCGTTCGAAGTGAATCGTCCGCATGTCGGTAATGTGATTTTAGATTCACTGCATTCTTAAATCCGATCGAATCGAATCACGCCGCATCAAAGTCGTTGTGGATTTCCTTAATATTAAGTAATTTGTTGGTAAGAATTATGTTATTTGTACTGTGTTTAGCATTATTTTAATGAATGAAACTGTAGGAAGAAAACTACCAACGGGGAACAGCTCAAAGGGCTGGTCCAGAAAAAGTAAAAAATTGCTGGACATATCGAAAAACATGACAAAAATACGTCTTGAAGAATTAAAAGATTTCGGGAAAATTTGCGCTGACGTTTAAACGAATTAACCTGAATCAGTCTTTTTTGTCATTGAAAAATACTTGTTTTGTTTTTGCTTATGTACGTACATAATGTATGTATGAATGGATCTTGCTTCATATTAGTTAGTTTGCACACTTTCAGTTACTGCCTGGCCAGCTACTTACTTAGTTCCACTTAGACATGATCGCAGTGTTAATTTGTTCACTTTTGTTTTGTGCCGTTAAAAAAGTGAGCAATACTGTCCATTATGTTGATAAAACAAACATTTTGGAACGAAAAACACAAATTTCAATGTTTGAATTTCAATTTGAATTTCTTAGATCAGACGTCAAATCGTGGACCAGCTGCCTTCGAAAAAGAGAGAAGTGATGTCGATAATATAGTTCATCCGACAGATTCAATGATAGCTCGAATCCATTCACTTGAATCGAACAAGTGAATGGAATCTCGGATCCGTCGGATTTGAAAATAGGGGTGAATAAGAATATGGGGGACGCTAGAGTCCATGGTGGACTTGGGGCTGGCTTGCAAGAGAGAATTTGCAAAAACTATCCTCCTCTATAAAACAAGCACTTTCACATCTATCCCTTGAATTGTACATCCCTCAATGAAACGTCACCTTGTTCTTGTTTTAGTGCCACTGCACTAAGCACTTATAAGACACAACACCTGCGTTCCCCCAAGGATGTCCATCCTTAACCTCCAATAACAAACATCACGATCCACTTGCACCGACATCCAACTTTTCCAGCGCCACGCAATGTGTGCGTTTTTTTCTTCGTTTCACACAACACAATTGTGTTGACAAATTAACAAATTTCAGATTTTAAAATAAATAATCGTCACAGTCATTCTGAATCAATTCACACGTTGATCACTCCGAATCACAAGCTGACCTTCAAAGAGGTTCCACACAGCAAAATGAAAACAAACAAAAATTCAAAAATAAACTATGTAGTGTGTACACTTGTTCGATCGTACCTCGCGATGAGAATGACAAGAACAATAGAAGATAACGCGTATCCAAAATTATTTCTATTAATTGCAAACATTCTCGAGCGACGTATTAATCACTTGGCATCGAGATCGAGATGATCGTCTCAACGATACCGGCTATCAGTTCAAATGGAAATTATCAACTGAACTTCAAGAGCGATTTTGATCGCGATTCTCCACCGTGGCTAGAAGATACGGCGAGGGTGTGCTAAAAAGCTCTACACGCGAAATGAATCGATGCTCGAAAGCGATAATTCGCGGAAAAAAATCACTTAACTGTGGGCTTAATTGTTTTGCTTGTGGATAATCAGTTGTGGAATAGAAAATATAGCGTATTCACACATCAATTATTCGGATTATAGTGCAAGCCTCACATCCAAAGAGTGTGTTTCAGTGTCAACATTGCAGCTTTTGCGCTGAGGATTCTGTCGTGTCATAAGTTGTCGAGCTTGCGCATAAAGGACGAGATTTCAGTTTGTTCTCAATTTCGCGAGGGGCCGAGACTTCTTCTGATTTGGCTGGACGTTGGCTTTAACACGTTTGGTTTCCTTTTGTTGTCGTATGGTGCTTGTACACATTCAACCACATATTACCATTTTGCTCTCTTTCTCACGCAAGCGTTACCCAATGACTTAAGCAAAGGGTTTTCCAATAGGGTCTTGACAACTTTGAACTTAATTTGTGACCGCACTTTTTCACTAATCATCAAACTGTCACTGTCAATTTATTCAGTACACTCAACATTTTCATCATCGTAAAGTACACGAACGAGCAACTTTAAGAGCGTTAACTTCAATTCTCGATGAAGCTAATTTTTGGCTCAATGGGTTCGTCAATAAGCAAAATATGCGTTATTGGTCGGGTGAAAATCCACACGTGCTTCATGAATCACCACTTCATCCACAAAAAATGCGGTTTGAATGCCGGCGGCGTTATTGGGCCAAATTTTTTCGTCGACGATAACGATCGTCACGTTACTGTGAATGGTCAGTGTTATCACGCCATGATTACCGATTAATTTGGGCCCGAATTGGAAGATATGGATATGGACATGTGGTTTCAACAGGATGGTGCCACAAGCCATGTAGCACATGCCACAAGTCACAATCGATTTATTGAAGAGTAAGTATGGTGAGCGTGTTATCTCGAGAATCATTCGTTTATGCCAACAAGCCGACGACGTTGGAAGAACGCAGAGCGAACACTGAACGCGAAATAGAGGCCGTTTCGGCCGAAATGTGTGGCTGAGTCGTTGAATTGGGTCCAACGAATCGACCGCTGTAAACGTGCCTGCGGTGGCCATGATGAGTATGAACGAAGTCGAGTTCCATTCATAAATGTTTTGATTGTACTTCATGCCGATAATAAAGTTTTTTTTAAATATCTCAAATGGTTTGCATTTTTTTTAAGGTTCTTATTGATGGCCCACGTAGTTCATGCGCACCCGGGGCTACACCGAGGCGGTTCTGTTGGTCTCACTTTTTTTCTTCCTGTTTGGGGGAGTAGAAGAAACCTTTTACGGATCATTAGTAGACCATTTGGCGTTGACCATGCCCGTGTGTCCGACTGTCGCCACATGCCTTCGGATAATATTGTTATACACATAATATCATTGTCCTACTCCCCCACTCTCTTACGGCGCTTAAGCTCTCATTTATGAATGAAGCTCTCACTTCCTCTTCTGATAGGTACCGTCAAGGAGTTCGGACGCGAGTTTTAATTAAATCAAGTTAACGTGTAATAAATGTTTTAATAATTGTAAAAGGTGTTTTATTTGAACCTGTTATTCATTATATTATATGGACTAAGGCTCCGCCCAAGCCGGAGGTTTCTGACACACCCCTGGGACCGCTCTTCGTATTACTTCAAGGAGCTGTGATCCTACATCCTTTTTGGCCCACGTGCTTTCTCGGCTTTCTCCTGAAGTGTAAATTTTTCCCCAACTCAGGTCGCTCTTCAAAATTTTATCAGCATTGTTTTCTGGGTGCTCTCCAGAACTGTGCATTGGGCTTCATCTTCTGCAGGCTGGGCTATTCGATGCTGATCCTATGGGGAAAAGCGTTGAAATTTACGTGTTCGGTGAGGAACTGGATAACGAAGTAGTTGACCTCACCATGTTTCCAGTCGTTCCACTCAGTCACATTTCTTATCAACCTCGCTGTCCACCTTCCTCTGCTTTGCGAGCTCCAGAGCTCATGCCACTTCCGTATCGTTGGCTGCACTGCTTGGTCGATTGCAACTTACAATCCGATTTCCGCCTTGTTGTCGTGGACGTAGTTCCTTTGTGCAGCTAGGAGATCGATAGGAATCATCGGACTACAAGAACAGCTGGATCCGACAAACTTAACAGGCTCCATATCCTTGGAGGATCTCTGCCTGAGACACGACAGCCTTCCATGACCTGGGGTCCCGGGCATGCTGTTTCCAGTTGTCCAGACCAAGCGCTCTAGCATCGCCAATAGATTGCTTCATGAAACGGAGGTTCATGTTGGTCTTTGCACTGCCGCCATCTGCTTCTGGTACTTTTCTTGTCGAAGCGCGTCAGCGAAGATTTCACTTCCATACTGGAGAGTTGCATGTGTTTTCGATATTTTATTAACCTGCGCTTGCTTGACGTTGGACCACCTAGGTTCGCCATTAATCTACTGAGTGATGTTGTAACTCCAAGTGCAGATATTCTAGAGGTCTGGTCCCAAAATTGATCCCTGCGCTGCTCCTGATTTTACCTCCTTCATTCGAGGGCCTTCTGTGGTCTCGTCAGCTCTCGATCCTTCACCATCCCAAATTATCTGGGATGTTGAATCTATTTTCTATCGCATTTAGTATATCGATCCACCTGGCTGAGTTGAATGCATTTCTTCCGTTCAGGGTTGCCAGCAATACGATCTTCTTAGAGCAGTGGCTTCCCTGTTTTGCGGTTTTGGCAGCCTTCACCACTGCTTCGGCAAGCTCCAACCATGGAGCGTCTTTTCCTGAACCCGTTCTGCCTTCATGCCATGTCTCTTGCTCTTTGTACTGCACCTGTGAGTCGTGATTTCAGGAACTTCCCCGTAGTGTCCAGCATCTATAAGCATGATTCCGGGTCTCCTTTTCGTTTTCTGATCAGTACCAATCGCTGTGTTTTTTCCAGTTTCCCTAACATGTTGAGCAGCAGATCAACACAGGACTTATTTAACAAACCCCTATGTTATATTAATTACAACACGACGAGAAAGTTGAAGTATTATTGAATTGAATTGAATTGATTAGAGTGAACTTGCAGTGCAACTTCATTCCGTAGAATATTGATAGTGATTGACTTGTTGAAGAAAATATTCGATGGTATGCACGTCATTTCACGTGAAATCCCCAACACGGAAGAGCTGCTGCGAGAAGAGTTATGTGCGATATTTAATGGAAGAAAGTAAACACACGCCTCACCACACACCATCACACTTGCTATTTTCGGCGGTAGTGAGTTAGGTGCTTCAGACAGGCCTGGCGATAAATTGCCAGAGCGTAAAATACAAAATCGCATCAGTACTTAGGCAACTAGACGTGTCGGGCGATGTCTGGTTCCTTCCACAAAGAATTATGATTCCCTCAAAGTTTGGAAAGCAACATAGACACTCCAGTACTTCATAGTTATTGCCTTAGTTTAAAGTTGGATTCACGATCTGATGGCTATGATGAATGATTGGAATGATAGGTGTCCATGTCATCGAGATTAGACAGAGGAAGTGACGATGAATAGATGATAGCACAAGCTGAAGATCGGAATCGTCGATATCCTAAATAGCTGCTACTGTCCACCACAACCACCAGTCCGATGGGAGTGTATTAAGCTACATTGCAAAGTTGTTTATTGCTCTAAACTTGCCGAGATGACAGCAGCGATCGTTGTAAAAGCACAGGTCAAGTTGGCATACATCTTTCTTTAACGAGATTCAATTCTGCAAATGGAAAGTGAGGTCCCCGAATAGATAACGTGCAGCCGATGAACTTGCAGAGGCCCCAGAAGCCTACAAGGCAGACGTCACTACCATCCATGGGATAGGCCGTATAAAGAGAGGATGATAAACGGCGATTGCTACAGGTAGCGAAGGCAGCGTTTATACGGCTGCAGTTTTGTTATTTGAGGCAGACTTAGGCAAGAACTCTAAAGCTTTAAATACATAAGCGAGCGCCTCACAACACCCAGCATCAAGGCAACATCAGCCTAACCACTCGCCCACTCACCAGCTCAGGACTAATATGAGAAATGATTTGATTGAAGAGATTTCAACGCAAAGCTGGGCAAGGAAGAGATCTTTGCTAGAATCATCGGGAAGCACAGCCTCCATGAAACCACGTCCGAGAACGGGTTCAGGCTGTTGGACTTCGTGACTGAGCAAAACCTCTCTGAAGTCAGTACGCGGATCTCTCACCTCAACATCCCCGTTCCATCTTATGATCAATCAACCCTCAATCAGATTGATCACTTTGCTATCGATCGAGTATTCTGGATGTCCCAACATTCTGAGGAGCCAACATTGACTCGGATCATTTCCTAGTTGTAGCCAAGGTAAGAACACGGATATCGATAGGACAACGGAGTAGAGCAAAACCACAACAGTTTGACGTCGGAAAGCTACAATCCTAATCAGCCGGTAGGAACGATCCGAGTCTCACTGAAACTCCCAGAGAGTCTAATCCTGCCAGGCGAAACAGGCGACGAAAAATCGAACCGTTGTCGAAATGCCACCAGAGAAGCTGCCTCTGATGTGGTGGGTTTTAACGTCACCCAGGAAAAACCCCCGGCTTGACAACGATTGCAGGGAGGCGCATTCAGCAAAGCAATGAGCATACATATAAGGCGACGCTGGAAAGAAGGACGAGAGCGGTTCGTGGGCTCTACGAACATAAAAGAAGGAAAGACCACAGGCACAGGCAAAACAAAAAAGAAAGGAGGAGATGGAGAGATGCTATGGTAGAAAGGATGTTCGAAAGTTCTACCTTCTCTACAAGCCTGTCGTGCCGAAGAGGGATAAATCATAGTCGATAGTGAGAATCTGGAAAGATCACATATGTGGACTGCTAAGCGGCGAGGAAGACACCAATACCGCTATTAGGCAAAATGTTCTACTCCACATAATAGACGACGATCGATGAGAATTCCGTTCCCCCGTGTTTAAGGCAGCTGGAGATGAGCTGTAAGGTACATGCACAAACTCATCTGTAAGATATGGTCCAAAAAGGAAAAGCATGCTCGACGAGTGAGACCCCAGTAATCGCTTGGCGGAACCACACGAACGGAGACCCCTTCAACTGTTTTTTCTGAGCGCATGAAGCCATTCGTCAATAACCTGATAGGTCCTTATCAGTGCGGTTTCAGGCCACTATCGACCAAATCTTCACTTTACGGCAGATCCTGGAAAAACCCAAGAGAAGCAGATCGACACCCACCACCTATTCGTCGATTTCAAGGCCGCATATGACAGCGTGCATAGAGGCGAGCTATACACCGCACTGTCTAGTTTTGACATTCCTGCCAAACAAGTCAGGTAGTGAAGGGTGACGATGAAGAATTCCCGGTGCTCCAACAATGTCAGAAGCGAACTCACCGAGATATTCAATGACAAAAAAAAAGATATCGACAAGGCGACGCGCTGTCGTGTGACTTCTTCAACATCAGTCCGGAGAAGAGCAGTGGGATCAGCCCGGATGACATTGATGTGATTGGCAGAACACAGCGAGCCATCAATGGAGGATTTGCTGGCATTAAAACGGAGCTAACCAAAATGAGGTTAGCGGTGAACGAGGGCAAACCAAGTCTGTCATCGAGAAAGGTCGCACAACATCGGCGTATAGGCAATTTTCGAGTCCGGATATATTGTTGTTTGCGGGTTTGTAAGTTTAGATATCGAATTAAAGGATATTTTTCAGAGCTTACTTAAGACTATTTGACTTTTGCAGTAGCTACTAATTTTAAGTTTTCATCCCGCTTAGCAGTGCTGCTGTCATTTTGTTGAATCTTCTTGTGTTCTTGGGGAATTTAACTTTTTTCTAATAATTTCTTGTTGTGGAATGATATTTTAAAAGGTTCCTTAGGCTTAGAAGGTTGTGCTTACATACATTACAGAATGGTATTGACTTATCCATGGCAATCACATTTCCCATTCATTCACATAAACAAAAAAATGGTCTCCAAAAGTCGAAAGAAAATATAAAAAGTGACAAGAAAGAGGAATTTATAAAAAGTCGTGTCACGGTCTCCGGGTCAAACTAAAGTCACATAGCGGCAACCCTGCCTTCGAGTGAAGGGCTTCGTCTACATCGGCTCCCAAGTAAACAGTACTTACAACATCAGTACTGAGATTAAACGTAGAATAACTCTTGCCAATCGCTGTTTCTTTGGGTTCAAGAGGCAATTGAATAGTAGACCCACTCTCAAAGGACCAAGCTATCATTATAAAACACCTTCATCATTCCTGTCCTGCTTTACGGCACGGAAGCCTGGACAATGTCAAAAGCAGATAAAGAAGCCCTAGTTCTGCGAATCTTTGATCCTGTTTGCGTTGGTGGTTTTTGGAGATGAAGATTCAACCATGAACTGTACGGGCTGTAGAGCGACATGAGCTTAGCCAGGCGTCTACGGATTCAACGCCTAAGATGGTACAGCGTATGGACAACACTGCTCCAGCCCAAAGAGTCTTCGACTCCGAACTAGTGGGGCAACGCAATACAGGACGCCCACGTAACCGATGGAACACAGAAGTGAAGAAGGACCTCAAGCAATGTGGGCTGCGAAACAGGAGGCAGCTGGCTAAAGATCTTGCCAACTGGAGAGGCTTGTTGGCTGAGGCTCAGGTCCTGACTATAGCGCCTGTAGCTCTGGCTGTAGCGCCACGCCACAGAAGACGAAGTTAGCGTTTGGATTCCAGTACGCTCCAATATCCACTGCTGCTTTGTCTGCGAACCTAGCCAGCTTCAGTTTAACCTGATGCATTCCGACATAAACCCAATGTTAGAATGTCTGATGCTATGAGCTTGCCGCCTCATGTATCGCAGCCACTTTGGCTTTAAAAATTCTGCAGTCGTCCTTTAGTGCCACGGAATATTTCAAAGAGGTCACAGAAGTCCCTCGCGTCTGTACCCATCCTCGTCTTTTAGCAGTCAGCGTATAGGATGATCTCTCCTTCCGCTATAATCTGTTCCTGCCATCCTTTCAGCTCGGGAATCAGTGGTGAAAGCTCTTCTCAGGGGTAGGGTAGTTGTCTGTTTGTCTTATATTCCGTGCTGTTGTCCGACTTTTTCGTGTGGCCGCGTGACCGTACAACGGAATCCGTCCACATTCCGTGCAACTGAAGCGACTATAGGAATTCCTTTCGCCATTGTCACGAATGTGTGTAGACTTAACATTGACCGACTGGGCGGACTTGTATTCTTCAGTCATTACTCACGCTCTCATCAGTTCTGTAAGCACACACTCCCTGAACACCGAATTGGCGTGTTGCAGCTAAAAGAAAACCCATGCTTGTAGCTCCGATACATGTTCGACTTTAGTCGATACAAAAGAGGTGCGCTCATGCGATTATTATTCATTATTCATAATTATTTATGCGGTTGGAATTCGGTTTTAGTCTCCCAACGAAAGTCAAAGTGTTTAGAATCAAAACAGGTTGGTTTGTGTTGTGACTGGTCTTTGGCATGTTTTGGAAAAGAATCTTCAAGCGATTAACCAAATTCTGGTATGAATACAATGCCTTTGGAAGGTGAGTAAATGATTTATGGATTTGACAAAGATAAGAGGTTCTTAGATCGGAAGGAACCGCACATTTGCTGACGATAAGCCAATTTCAGGAACAGCTCGACCGTCGTATCTGGTGGCATCCCATTTTGTTTTTGAATAAATTTTTTACTAAATAAACAAAAGAATGATTTTGAGTGATGGAAATCTTTATTTGGACTTTTACACTTTTATCAGTTAAGTGGAAAAGTTGATATCCGTCAAGTGGCTGCCGCCAATGTGGATACACGTCATAACTTGGAATCGTGCCTCTTGGTATGGTTGAAGACTCAGTTGCTAAAATAAACGAGGATTTGGGCTCAGTTGTCAATTTTGCTACACATAATGGCCTAATGCTCAATCCTGACAAAACCAAAGCCATCCCGTTCTCGAAAAAACAGCCTTCATTGTCCAATTTGCAATTTAGAAACTACGCCCTGGTCCACCTTTGAGTGCATAATAATAATAAACATCCGAGATAATAAACAGTCCGAGGCCTAGCTTCTCAGCAACCACTGCGTGTTGTGCGTGTTATTTATTCTTTCACTAGTGGAAGAGACCTACGTTTAATGCCGACTCCGAAAGGCGAAATTGAGAAGCTTTTTCTAGACAGGAATACTCTCTGAGCATTGTCAGTGACTTGAAAGAGGTGGAGCCGTGAATTATCAAAGGTGGTACATTCGGGTATCGAACCAGGGACCCTCTGCGTACGAGTCGACGCACTTAACCACTACGCCACGGCGACCCACCCATTGAGTGCATACGGTTTCATAAAATCTGGCCAGTCCACACTGCCTTCATGGATGGCAACCAGGATATTTGACAAGTGTCTTGAACATAATCGGTGTAATGCTTAAATGAACTTCCATTTGGTTTGGCTCTAAATAGAAGCACTGTCGGTGTATCCTTCACCGTGTAAAATGAAACGTATTCAATTGTTGTAAGATTTAAAGTCACGATTACACTTTCAAAGACTAACCATCTCAAAGTATCATCATCAACTAATAAACTCGCAATGTATGTCTTTGCAGAACCTTTTGGACCATTACCTTAACCCTGTCGACCTTTGGAATGGCAATCTTCTCTTACTACGTGGTTCGCAAATACCAATGTGACCCTGTTAACATAATCGTTGAAACTGACTTTATTCACTGGAATATCACGTTTCCCGCCGTGAGCGTCTGTCTGGTTGCAAACATGAGAACTGCCCCACAACGACCGATTATAGATGCTCTAAATATAACGGTTACAAAGCAATTTGCATCATTCATGCGGGAACTAAGGCCGTGCATATTTCCAAATCCAAACTACCTGGGTTTGAATTTTGTTTTATGCAAGCAAATCATCGCCAAAAGTGGACTTAAAACTGAGGATCTAAGGAAGGCCGTAAGTATGGATAGATTGTGTGTGTTCCTCTGAGTAGTAGATGCTTGATATAAGATGTGTGGTCAGAGGTTAAGTATGATTGGGGGTTTCGAGATTCTTAAAGCTTGTTACGCATGCGGATGGATAATCTTCAAAATAATTAAAAAAAATTAAAAAATTTAACTCAAAATATAAATTTTTTCTCAGTTTCTCACAGACGATTGTCACGACATAGTGGAATCTGTTGTCTACGATGACAAGGCTTACAACTGCTCCGACATCCTCAAGTTTCATCTAACTGAACGCGGCTACTGCTTTATAATAAACAGCATCATCGACAGGTAATCTCTGCATACAGCAGTTTTTCAAATTCACTTTACAAACTTGAGTTCTTTCAAGTGAATACTCGTACGCGAATCTGAGATTGAAGTACAATATTGGAACCAACAACAAGACACTTTCGTTACATCTCAAGTCCAGCAAGTCGTGGAAGTACGTGGTAAGCAAAGATCAATATCTCGTCATTTAGAAATCCATCCCTCAGAGATGGCGGGAGCCGCAAAATGTGCAGATTGTGTCAATGCACTGTTAGGGGCTTCACACAGACAAACAAACTAGAAGAGAAAAATGTATGAGAGAGGAAATCGTGAAGCAAAAATGATTGTTGTTAGTGGCGCATAGCTTTATTGAATTAAAGAGCTTCTGTGACTCATTCGGGATTGTAACTTTGTTCCATGAACGTCGTAGAGTGTCTCATGGTTGTTCCAAAACTGGAGCATATGTTTCCAATCATCCATTTGTGTAGCTGGAGATTTGTGTCCGTGTTATTGAATCCATAAACGGCACTATGAAGGGTATCTCAGGACATTCTTCATTACCTTTATGGTCTTCATGTCTTCGCACCCAGATTAGCCTTAGACTCTTATTTTCTGCGTGTTTTGTGACATTCTCAGACATCCTTAGAGTTAGTGTGCTTTAGTGCAAAAACCGCTTGGCTATCTGGGAATATGTGTCGAATCTCCCTAAGTGGCCATATTCTACTAAATATTTTACATAAATTTCCCTCAATTTTCCGTACAAAATATCCTCTTTAAGTCAAATTCCCTCTAACTCGACTGCATTTTGATATTATTAGGTTCTCTGTCAATCAACTTGGTGTGCGCAGTTGGAGACAGCTGGCTAAAGATCGTGTCGGCTCGAGAGGCCCAGGTCCACCGGACTTCCGGACTGTAGCGCCACCAGAAGAAGAAGAAGAAGGTTCTCTGTTACTGATGCAATGAGTAGTTCGTTAATTGCAAACAGTTCTCTGTGCAAAATTGTAGTTTGCTTGCATAGTGGAATGTGTAGGCTGCATCTTGGTCCTATCATAACAGGCCCTACTTTGTTTTCAGTTTGTCAGTGGGGTCATTGTTATATTCTTCTTTACATGGTTTGAGTATATACTTCATAGTAAGTATTTCTTAGCTAACGACTGGACGGCCCAGTTGATAGAGTGCCTGCCCCTGGTTAGCGGGGTCCCCGGTTCGAATCCCAGTGAAAGCAAAGTAAATACGCCATTTGTCCAGTCACCATTTGCCGTTGGGATCAAATTAACGGCACAGTCACTGGAGTAGTCTATCAGTGGTAGTAGTCTGACTGGGGTTATCACAATGGACCAGTATGGTCTAAGTGTGCTGGCGAATTCACTAGCTACCCAACTTCCTAAGTATTTCTTAAAGTATAACTTGAAGGATATCAGGTCACTTACTTGAGTTAACTCCCAAATGTTATTCATTCTGAGTTTATTTTTTTTTAGACTGTCAGATTACTGTAGTGTTTTCCAGGTGGAAACAAGGGCTATTTGTGAAGCCGCTGAATGGCTATTAATAAGAACAATATAGAATGAGACCATCGTCATCTACCAGACGATCAAGCTGCGATTATGGCCCTCGAATCACCATTATTAAGTTCAAAATTAGTAAGACTCTGCCGTATGTCTCTCTATATCAAAACATTGTAGCATAACGGTGTGCTGGGTTGGTTCCTGGAAATAGAGATATTCCAGGCAACTGTGAAACAGACAGCTAGTCCGAAACGGAACAACAATCATTGAAGCAAATGTTGAAAACATCTGGGTGCCAATAGAAACTAAAATAACTAAGATCACAGAACTAGCGAACGTCAGTGCCGGTGAAAGATGGAATAATCTTAACACGTGCCTAGATCCGAAACATGGCGCAGTGGGGTAGTGTGTCGACTTCTACGCAGAGGGTGCCAGCAATCCCCAATCTACCAACTTTCATAATTCACAGCTTCCACCTCTTTCGAGTCACCGACAATGTTCAAAGAGTATTTCTGTCTCAACTGCGCCGTTCAGAGTCGGTATAGAATTGTAGTTCACATCTACTCGTGAGAGAAGAATGATACGCACGACTTGAGTGGTTGCTGTGAAGCTTGGCTCAGGTCCGCCTCGGACTGTCGCGCCACCCATATTATAATTATTACATGCGAGACAAGTATGGCCTAAAATGGAATTACAAAGAACTACGGTCGCCAGTAGGTGTACTCACGAGTCATTACGTAATGACTAATGGGACACGCCGCAAGACTAGGATTACCATACAACGACTTCTGTAGCAGACGCATGGATGAAGAAGCCTACTCTACAACTGCCCTGCATTGGCCACCATTAGGAAACAAACCTTGGGAGTGTGCTAATGTCAAATAAATGCAAAAAGACAAAATGGTTCCAAGAGTAACGGACGGTAACCGGCTCAGTGGCAACAAAATGGACCCGTGGGTCTAATTGAATCTATCGCTCGGGATAGAAGCCATATTACCTACCCAACCTAAAAGATTCTAGATGGCCTACAAGGTTTCGGTCTTTTTTATTGAAGGTTATCTGTAAAGTTAAAGCTTGTTTTGCAGCTTCAGCCTGTATGGCGGTGAGTAATTGTGGGATATTCAGAATTGGTTACCCCGCACATTGTTTTTAATAAAACAGCCAATGTTGTCTTATTTCACTCTTTTAATAGTTAAAACAAATATTTAGTAATCAATCTTTGTGAGCCGAAAAAATAAAAACAATTTAAGAAACAATAAATGCATAAAAGGATAAATTAACAAATTTTTACACTTTCAAAAAACGTGTTGCTAAAATCACCCTGTTTTAAATATGGACCTTCCCCTAAATGGAAGATGGGGTCCATAGCCATTTTTGTGCATACCACATCTTGCACTAGACTCTAGCCGTGTTTTTTTTCATCGTGAAGTAAGATGCGAAAAACAATTCAATTTTATCTGTCAAAATATATGAAGAAAACAATTTATATGTTCGAATCACTGTCAAAATATATGAAAAAAATCTAACTCGAATTTTTATCGGCAGCCACTTTTCGCTGCCGATATTATAGGCAGTTATAGACAGTACGTTGTTGTATGTGCTTTATGTGCAAAATCCAATTTCACTATTTATAGATTTTTGAAAAAACACGGCTTCTGTGTCCCTTCAGTCAAACGCCTCGGGTAGTTTTAGAAACCTAAAAACTGCAAGAACCCCATAAGGCATTAAGGCCACTATTGCTGGTTTCAGGTTTCCTAAGCCCAAGTTTGTCGTTTTTTCTCGTTTAGTGCAGATCTCGAAGGTTTACATAGTCACTAGCAAAACTTAGACAAGATTGAACACGTTCGAAAATCAATGAAATTAATATACCTACAGTGGAACGTGTATGATTTTCTTGTTGCGAGATACTGCGGTGAGCCATATATGCAGCAGCAATAACTAGGGTATTGCCCTCCAATTTTCCAACACAATGCAAGGCACAGAAGGGGCAGTAGAACGTAGTTTTTTCATCTTATGACAAACATGATTCAACAAAAGTTTGATAAGTTTGGTAATAGGAAAAGACTTACTACAGCCTTTAGACTATAATGACCTTATAACAGAATTTGCTAAAGCTTAGGCTTGAAATGCTAGTTTCCTGAAGTGAACTTGTGAAAGTGATGAAAGGGGCGCTTAAAGTAGGGCTTGCACGGGGCCTAATGAATGGCTCGGAATGACGAAATTAATTCATTTAATTTTTTAATGGAATAATATTCACTTTCCAAGTGCCTGAAAAAATGCGATTAATGAGTAGATGTTCTCATTCTCAAGGTCTTCGTTCACAGTCCTGAAGAACTGCCATCGGATAACACATTCAAATATGATGTTGGTAGAAGCAATTCATTACTGAGCTTTAACGCCGTGCCCATTGTGACGGATGGAGAGACTGCCAAGATTCCCGTTGACTTAAGGAAGTGCAGATTTCCTCTTGAAAAACTCGACAACTATCCACTTCATTACAGGTTTGGTGGCCACAACTAGTCTTGCTTGACCAGAGCTTGATTTATTTTCTCGTGTTTCTTCTTGCAGCTTTTCAACGTGCATAAGCTTTCTAAGAATTCAGTTGGAGTTGCTGCACTGCAAGTGTACATTTTCATCGGCTCCAGAGAAATGTGAGTGAGACTGTTAGAGTGACTGATTGATGATTTGTGGATTTTCTTTCACAGATCGATCGAAGTACTGCGATGCAAAAGGAATTGTGTGTCTGGTTAATGGTAAGACTAAATAGCAATTACTGCAGAAGTGCTAATATTATACCTGCCTACGTCCAACTTATACCAGCACAGGCTAGCATGAGCTTTAGACAACTCCTACTCTGAGAACAAGCTTGTGGTACGGATAAAGCGGTTGATATAGCCGACGCTGGCATTGAACTGAGCCTATCTAGGAACAAAATGGTCGGCAAATAATTAAAACACCACTGTATGCAGAAGAGCAACTTTGTTTATTCATTCCGTTTACTGCCCACACTCACTGTCGCGATCAGTGTATTTATGCTATGTTATGTGCAGACTTCGGGTCAAGCCTCATCATGGTTGGCTCTTTCTATAACAAATGGCTAACGGACTGTACTGCAAATGAAGCAGGTCTACATTGTGTTGTACAAGAATGGAACCGCGTGATTTTTATTCTTCTACACCTAGATTGTCGAAGAAGTTAGCTTCTGAGTTCCAACCTCGTCCTCGTCTTTAGGGGGACACATTTTGAGGGCATGTGCATTAATGCTAAAGTGTCCCATGGTACAATTCATGCAAGTCGTGAACCTTTCTGGAGAGCAACTGCACTCTCGTCGTCTAATAAAGTCACCCAAAATGAGACAATAAACAGTAAAAGAAAAAAAGCTGCGCATCGGCGATAGGCACTCCCGATGTGCCAATAATGGAGAAGCTTGTGAGCATACTTCCTTAATAATGTCTGGGACGCCGTTTTAGTAGTTAATGTAATGAATATTTGTTGGTCTAAGAGGGGTGTTTCCTTTCAGAATTGAAAATACAATCATTATCTGGGTTTGAAGAATAAAAAATATTAAACAAAATAAATTATTGCGAAATTACAAAAGATCAAAAAACAGATCAACAGCTTGCTAGACCAAGATTCACAAAAAAAGACACCAGTAAGCCCTTTTCCAAAATCGTCTGTACTTTAATTTCACGAAATATACATCTTTTTTACTTCGTTTTTATATTTCAGGTAATTTCTACGAAAAGGCGTGCCAGTTGGCTATGGACGAAAACATTTGCATTCCACCTTGTTCGGAACAATTACTGTCGTATGTTGGGTAAGTAACTTTACAAATGATTGAACGACGATAAGAACCTCTTGCTAACTGGAACTGGGAACGGCACTGATGAGCAATGAAAGAAGCCCAAACTGGTCAGCTTCCAAGGAGCATTGTCAATTTCATCATCGGGTCCGCAGACGCCAGGTCAGGTTGATGTTGCTGTTCAGTTCACTGCTGAGTACCCTCCAATAATCACTGTCAATCCAAGTAGGAACAAAAATCGAGCTCATTATCTTTCTTAAATTCTTCAATGTCAGGTTGCCTACCTGATTAAATCATATTCAGGGCACGCCAAGAAAGTCTTAGTGATGGGGACATTCGTGATTCCACGTGACCAAACCAGCTACATGACATTGAGCGCCTCCCGAGCTGAAGCGTTTATCAAACTTTGCTGGGGAATAATTCCCAGAATAGCACAAGAAAATCTCATCTCGTCACTTTGTATTCGGGATGTTATTATTTCGGTTAATACTCAAATATAATGACTATGGGTTGGAGTTGGTACAAAATCCTGATTTGATACCCGCTAACTTTACTTCTTTTTGCTCCCTTTTCTAGATGACAGATTTTCGAAACTCCTTCCATCACTCGTGAAGAAGAGAGAGAGATACTTAAACTTCACCACCTGCACCAATGAGACTCCACTAACATGTAGAGGACATTAGACAGGCTTTCTGGATATTACGTTATCCTTCATCCCAGCCTCAGCACATATGGCCACAAACTTTACGAGTGCGAGCTGGAGTCCCGTCTGAGAATATGTGAGGATAACTAAGTCATCCGCAAAAAGAAGATGACTTACCCTCAACTCTCCCAATATGGAACATACCTCGGTTGCGCTGCAACAACCAGTCCGTATAAACAATGAAAACGATAGGTGAAAAGACCCACCCTTGCCGAAGTCCAATGCCCACGGTGAAAGGTGTTGATTTAGCATCGTTAACCCGAACACAGCTGCTACAGTTTATGTATAGGACCTGAATGGCTCTCAAAAGAGGACCCTCAACCCCATACTCCTGCAGAACACTTCCGAGTTTACTTCGAGGAACTCGGTCGCATGCCTTTTCCAAATTACAAAACAACTGTAGATCGGTTTGGCATACTCCCAAGACTTCTCGAGTTCCATTTTCAGAGTGAAAACCTGGTCGGCTGTTCTGGTACGTAAGCCGCACTGTTCATTCCCCATTCTAGGCTGGACCATATCTCTATAGCACGTCTTCAACACTTTAGAATATACTTTCCCGAGGAGAACAATATTTTTGTCCTCTATTTTGAAAAGAGGGATAATCGCACCAGTTTGCCAATCATCAGGTGTTCACCACCTTAATGACACGAGGGATCCAGAAAACTCTCTCTTTACTCATTGCCTTAAGAACTCCTTGGCGGTTTTCATCTAGACTGGCAGATTTGGCATCTAATTTTTTGATTTGGCATCAAAATTACTTGCTCCACCGTTGGACTATTCTCATCCTGAGTGCCCTCAGTGCCCTGGTATTGAGAAGCTCCGAAAACTCCCCTTATTGGAAAGCAACACACAATCTATTCACTTCATTCAATTCATCTTGTTTTAATTTTCTTTTCCAGCAGAAGCGATGGTCCTGCCGATAACGATAATCCAGATATATCAATTGAAATATCCACCATTCCAGTGTCACGTTATCGGCGAACTCTAACACGCTCAGTTCTAGATTTGGCGGGTATGCAAGTGTTCTCCAATCAATGGATAACTTTCTCAGTTTCGATATTGTGTTATTTGCAGTTTCGATTGCAGGCTTAGCAGGCCTTTTCTTTGGAGCATCAGTCTTGAATTTTGTAGAACTGCTTTACTACATGATTAAAGGAAACTGAATTTCGATTTGTACAAACCAGAAATGAAGTATTACAGAGATAGCCGACTATACAGCCGATTGCCCCCTAGTCCATCGAAGAATTTGACTGCCTCTTTGACAGATATTCATGAATTTTTGACGGTTATTCACGAAATAAGGAAAAAGTCGTCCTCTGATTGGTCCAAAAATTTCAAGGAGCAAGAGAAGTAGAATACGAGCATCTCTGTAATACTTCATTCCTGGTTCAAACTATTCGTTTTACTATGAAATAGAAATAAAATAGAATTTGCTTATATGACCAATTCACGAGACAGTCGTTTCTTTCAAATACATGCTCACGCAACAACTGCTTCTTACACAAAAAAAAAATGTTGACAACACCCGCACAGCTATTTCGCATCATATCGCTATCAGGCGCAACAACACGATAAAACATATTTTACACTGAATGCAGCCATTCGCAAAGTGTCATCGCAATTTGACTTTTCCCCGCAGAGCTCGTCAAAATTTGTTTAAACCTTGTGTACGGTCGGGTAGTGTTACCTACCGATGAATGTCGGTTAAATGCATATTTAAGTGATTTGTTTTATAATATTCGGTGATTGTGCAGCTAATTGAAATCAAATAAAAATGGCAAAGTAAGGCTAACTTTGATTTCACACATCTCTCGAACGAATTAGCTTACGTTGCTCAATGCGAAGATTACGTTGGTTGAATGTCTGATTGGAGTTTGAAAAGTCAATAATGAACGAGTTCAGATCGATGCTACTGGATGTTTGTTTATGTCTGTCGTGTCGACTCATGCTGTGATTGTTGATTTGTTTATGCATTAATTTCTTTTTGCGTTTGTTTTTGTTGTCATTTTGTGCAAATTTTTGTTTACACGATGATAGCTAAGGAAGTGTTCTTGAGTTTTCTATATCCATGTTGAATGTTTTATGAGAAAGATTTTTTTTAGCCAATTGGGCGTAGCTATTGTGGTTACTTTCCCTTTTCAAGCTGGTGCAAGATTTTCCTCAGAGGTGGGGCCCATTGCCTTTCTTTGCAATGGGCTGCCCTCTGAGTCCACATGAAGGGAAGAATGCTGTGCTAACCACTTTCAAATTATTGGCTGAAGTTTTGAGGAAGGAAGTGCTCCAGAAGGCTTCTTTCTCTGTGAGATGTGATATGAAACATACTTTTACATTCATTTTTTGATTAGCGAACCATTTATTGCGTTGTTTCGAAACGACTCACCTCTAATGGGACCACTCAAGCTCTAAGATTGTGTTCAAATCCGTGCTCCTACAAATGCAATGATTACCGAAATAAGATTTCTCATATTTTATTCTACTTACTCGATGTTCCAGAGAGACTATGATAGTTTTCGTATACGATACGGAATACTGCAAAGACGAAACATATGATCCAATCAATGCTGTGCTATACTTCCACCCCAGCTGGGTATCGGACGTGCAAAAGGTTGCCTTATGCGGACAACTAATGGGAACATCACAATTTTTAAAGAACTGCTTTTTTTCACCAAGAATTATTGCCTTGCAAAATGGTAAATTCGTTTTTAGAGAATTCGGCCGCTTTCTTGTGGTAAGTGGTGACACACCTCACCGTTTTACTTGACTTGACTTATATCCATTCCAATCAGGCCATTGGAACTGATCGAAACATATCGGACTACTTACTCGAACACCGTGCAAATCTACTTGCGTCGCTGGTTGAGTTTTTTCACCGTGATCTACAGACCATATATGACCAGTTCCCGGCGAACAAATATCACAGAAACGTATCGGAAAAGTTGTACCATATTTTTGGTACATATCTGCCAATACTTCAGTACAATGGAAACATATTTCAAAATGTACCCAAGCTTCGAATACCAAAGGTAAGTGGTGAGTGCTGCAAGCACTACTCTCCTCTCATTTGAATGTTGTGTGCTTTCAGATCGCGAGCAATATCTTTCTGGATGCAATGCAGACCCTGCAGAGCTGTCAACAAACAAAAGGCGTTCTCGGAGGAGCTATTCTATATCACAACAAGTAAGTAGAGCCTAGGAAATCATTGTGATTTGACATGAAAAGAGTCTCTTAACTTTTCTGAAACTCCCAATGCAAGCAGTTATTTGAAGTCTCAGAAACAAGCTTCTAACCTCTAACAATCCACATCTTTTTTTCCAGAATTGTCGCCTCCCAACTGTCAGAAACAGTGACCAAGAATATTGTTTTCACCGATCCCCACCGCATAAAGTCAACTGCGGAAATGATAAATGTGAACTTCCATGTTCCAGTTGGAGTCCAAATGATAGTTGTCTACATTCCAAGGGATCAATATCAAATGCTATCCTCAGATGCTTATCGTTCACAGAACTTGCAAACACAAAACTTATCCAATAGCGCCATTCCAGCGTACTTCCAAAAACGCAAGATGAAGCGAGACAGGAGTATCATTTTCACAAACATTCCAGAAGAGAATCACGGCGATCAAGCAGACGCCGTTCCTGAGGTAGTGAAACCCACCAGAACCATTGCACGACCAACCTACCTGCAGTTGAAAGAAGTCATTCCGCGAGAACTGCCCGAGACATCTTTCAATGCGAAGGCTTTCGATGAAACCGGCAGCTATGCAGAATTCACTGGTCGCACTAGTGTCTGCTCGACTCCAATGACTGAGAATAAGATTTTGCATGGCAATGGGATCATGTCAATTTGTGCCAACCCCACCGAAGACGTAGCCTCGCTCTCGTCAAAGTCCAGCAAGTTTCGAAATTCCCTCAAAATCGACTTCGACAAAATGTTCAGCAACTTCATCACGAATCCGAACAAAATGGAACGGCGGAACTCGTTCACCGATCTCCAGGACTCTGTGAAGAAAATCTCGAACAAATTTTCACTCAAGAAAAGTCTCAGTTCCTTCAAGGCGGGCGAGGTAGTTGCTGATGATTCGGTGATTGAAACAGATGATGAAAATGGACACAACAAGATTTCAAGAACAACCAGTGACCCCATGTATCCCGTGTTCACGGGGACAGATCAGCCAATATCGAACAGTTTATACGATGAATTGGTGGATAAATACAACGCCAAATGGGACGAGAGTAAGGAAGCGTCTGAGAGCGAAGCGAAAGTCTCGACTGAGTACAAAAAGAAACCAACGGAAAATTCCGAAGTAGATTTGGAAAAAATAGAAAAAGTTAGCGAGCAACCAGCAGCAGTGGACCAGCTTGTGAAACAAGAAACGAAAACCCCGCTCGACAAAAAGTCACTGAGTCTGCCGTTGAAAACGCATAGCGAGATACAAAGTGAAAATCAGATGTACAGTGGAGCGCCGTTTGAGAGGAGGCGCATGTCTGGGATACAGCTGACGCCGCTCATGGCGAAGCTTTCAATTTTGGCGTTGAATGAGGAGAGAAACGGAGGTTTCAGCAGTCGTGAAGGCCCGCAATCAACTGACATAGCCACGCCGATGGAGGGAATGAAAAAGAGAAGAGATTTGCAGAAGCAGGCTTCAGATGAGAAGTCCCTCTATGCCGATGGCTTCCAAAGAGTTGAGCTGTATGTTTGTGGCCAGCAGAATATGACTTTGTTTCTTCTGTTAGAACAGGGTACTGGAAATAAGCAGGAAATTGTTCAAGCGATGGTACGTTTCAATCTAACTCCATTTTTAGCTCTTCATGCATGACTCTCTCTTTAGTTCGATAAATGTGTTGCGAAACTGTCCAAAATGGAGTCGCATCTCTATCAAACACTGAACGTCAACATGATGGAGGGCGTCAGCGAGGGGGTCTACAGTCTCATCTGCGTGGACTCGAAGTGGGACACGTTGCTGAACAACGGTCCATGGACACCGCTCGATCAATCGTTCCTGGAGCATGTTCATTCTGATCTCAGCAGAGGTCACCAAATCACCGATATATTCCTGCGGTAAGTAATCCACTCCTTCCGGCACATCCTTGAATGCTGACGCCATGTTGTTTTCCATTCAGGACAAATGACTGCACTCTGTATGGCTACAAGTCAGGTCGAACCGAATTCTTCTTCAAGGAAAGCGCTCATTACTTCACTGGAATCCCACCGCCTTCAGATCCCATGGGCACAATCGCCACAAGAGCCAAGACTCGTTTAGAGGAGGACTTCTCTATAGTCTTGTTCTAGCTGCTTTAAGTCTGCATACATAAATCGTATACCGTGTTACTGCTTCTTGAAGGTCAATTCTTTTTGATTTTGTTATTTGTTGTTGAATATTGTCTAAAACTTTGTTGAAATTTCGTTTTACGTTTGCGTAAAGTTCTGTATTATATTTATTTTATTATTGCGATTGTGAATGCACACCTCTGTTCAGTTGATTATTTAAGATTTATTTTAGGTTAGATTAAACCATTCGTCATCGAGTAGCTAATTGTAATTTATTCTGTGTTTGTGCAGCTATGCGTGTATGGCTTACATGTCATATGCCTTCGTAAATAATGTGTCAAAACTAAATAAATTCCAAATGTCGTATACAATTTTACAAATGCCTTTTCTTTTGATTTGGATCTCAAATCGCTCCCAACTTCTGCAAGGTACTTGGTTCCTCGCTGAGATATTGGCCATACGACCAAATCTAACTATGAATAAATATGCCAGGAGTCAATCTTAGATACCTAATGTCGCAACTGCAAGTCTGCTGGCATTAGAGGAACCATTTTCTAGCTCGTATGTCCATCAAAAGCTACACCTAGCTTCACTTCGCTAAGGCAACACTCATTTCTTCACTTTGGTTGGAGTATAATGCTGGACTTTCCTAGACTGAACTCTTCATGCGGCAAGTAGTTTGTCTGGGAGACGCGCAAAGCTTCTGTTAAATGTTTAACTTAATATTAGTTCATACTGTCTGTGCGCTGAAATACGTAACTGCAGTCAGACGATTCGCAAGCTGAAAGCCAAAAAGAGTTCGGGGATGAAGAGAAGACTTTCTAGAGGACTCATCCAAGGGTATGGAACAGCCATTAGCTATCCGCTCGACGACAATCCGAAGGGAACGCCTGAGGAAACATACCAGCCATTTGTACCCAAAAACTGATGCATGTCAAGGCTCGGCAATGGCAACACTGGTAACGCCGCCGGGCCATGTCCCAGCGCGGAACCCATAGTTGAAGCTGTGGACCACCCAAACTCGACGAATCAGAGTGGAGCTGGCAGTCCGGTAAGTCAAGAACTGTCCCCCTCACTATCTTATCACCCGGGGCAGCAAACTGGACACTGGACAGTGTTGGAAACGTAGTTAGTACCAACAAAAACCATACATAGTGTAAAAGAACCCCCTCAAGTATCGTGTCAATACTAAAATACATATTTATGTAGATACAAAAGTCGCGTCGCTGTTTTTAACGGAAAAAGAAAAGAGAATGTTCGCCAGAGCAAAAGCGATCTAATATGATGGCATGGGGCATCAGTTGCGAATGCAAAGTCCAACCTAGGAACACCGGCTTCAAAAACGACTGGATGGCGCAGTTGGTTGAGTGCCTGACCCCGGTTAGCAAAGTTAAAATGCTTTTAAGAGGGTTTTCAAATCTGATCCAGTCACCATTTGCCGTTGGATCAAATTAACGGCACTGTCACTGTAACGCGGTACACCTTTGGAGAGGAAAGGGGGATCCTCTCACCTTATCCAAAGTGGTAATAACAGGAAAGAACAAATCCCAGCCTAAAGCGGGTTCAAGCCCTAGGGTCTTCTAAAAGAGGTCCCCACGACGATTCGACTTCTCCAAAACTAGTAACGGCAAAGAAATCTTAATGCACCCTGGAGCCAAGGTACACCGCCGAGTCGTAGTAGTTGACTGATTGATTTGACCACTAATAGAGACTTACAGTGCTCTAAAGCCTTGATGGTGTGAATGATCTCGCCTTCCAGAAGAAAGAGGACGTAATTTCTTGGCCCTCTCAGCTAACCACCCTCAAAGGTTGTAAGCTTATGAAATGCGACTACCAGGACACCCTCGAATGTGTTAAAAGATTCTTAGCCAGGACGACAGCTTCCTGGCCAGATACCGATCTAAGTATAGTAGGCAGCTGGCTAAAGATCATGCCAGCTGGAGAGGCTGGATTGCCAGGTCCACCACGGACTGTAGCACCACTAGAAGATGAAGAAGGCCATAAAGTGGCAAGTACTTCTAACGACCGTACCTCTCGAAGAAAAGGATGGAGCGTAACCTTCAACTGGAAACCAAATATTCAGGAACGTGTCAAGGAGGCCTCCACGGCTCTCCACTGCTGTAAAAGGGCCATTGGGTGCAAATGGGGACTGCAACTCCGAATGATTCACTGGCTATTTACATCAGTAGTCAGACCCATACAGCTGTATGGCAGATGATGTGATGCTCCTTAGCGGAGCGCTAAGGACTACCTCCTTACTGGAAGTCTGTACACTGGACGCTGGAAGGTCCCCTGCGAATCTTCACAGATGGACCGAAGATGGATGAATTTGTGGGTGCTGGCGTCTATTCCAAGGATCTAAATATCAAGCTATTTTTCCGATTACCTAATCACTGTAACGTCTTTCAGGCTGAAACTATAGCGATTAAGGAAGCCCTGTCCTGGCTTAAAAACATCGTAACATCGTCATCTGTTCCGATAGCCAGACAGCGATCAAATCTCTGATTTCAGTCACTTTTAACTCCAAGACTCAATTACCGCATATCTCTAAACGAGATGACCAAGTACTTTAACATCCAACTTATGTGAGTGTCGGGACACTGTGACATTCCAGAGAATTGCGAAGCGGACGAACTCGCTAGAAAGAGCGCAGATTCTGTACTCTTTCCGGGTGGAGACTCACCCTCCACGCCTGTCGGTACTATAAAACATCTACTAAAGCTTGAAACGCTTGCTCAAAAAAACCGCGGCTGGATATCAGGCACAGGATGCCTCATTACCAAACAACTCTGGCCTATGATCGATACCAAACGATCGCTTAGCTTGATCAGATTAAGCAGGCCAAATCTCAGATCTCTTATTGGCGTTCAAACAGGGCATTGTGCCATCGGATCTCACGCCTCTAGACTAGGCCTTCCTTACAATGATTTCTGTCGAAGCTCCATGAACGAGGATGAGGAAGAAACCATCGAACACTTGCTATGTAGCTGCAGTGCTCTTTCATCCCGTAGATTCAGACTACGGAATCTATTTCTTTGTTAATCTGACTGAACTGAGCAGCATCAGAATCAGCATTCTTCTTCGCTTTATTAAAAGCACAAATTGGTTTGTAGAATAGGTAGCCTAAGATCCGCGTTGTAACACAACTGCTGTCCGTATGCGCGGCAGTCAGCCACCTCAACCTAACCTAACCCAACCTAACCTTCAACATCTTAATCCGCAACCGAACAGTCACTAGTGGAAATTCAGAGTATACAGAAAACAGCATGGTCGTTGATATACTGGTCATGAGTCGGTGTCCGAGTGGGAACTACCCTAGACTGAATCCTGGCAACAAACGACAAGTAAGATCGCTGGTTGCCATGAACGTGGTATAGATTAATCTCCACCACAAATCTAGTCTTTCTCTTGATAACAAAGCAGATGGACACCTCTCTTATACAAGAATCATGGCTTTGCCGAGGTCGCTTAAATAGCCTGAACAACAGAGGACTGGCCACCATCTATTCTAACCCAAACAGTAAGTAGGATAAGAGCTTGTATTAGTTTTACTGCCAACGACGAACAGCAAAACCGCCGCTGATGGCATCCAATTACATGCCTGTATGTCATCCAAAAGCTTCAACTGGGTTCACTTCGCTTCAACACTCACTTTGGTAGAAGTCTCTCCCTTCAGGTGAACTTTTGAAAATGGTTGTCATCGACAGGAACAAGTGATAATCACTTGGTGCTGTGTTCGGACTGTAAGGTGGATGCATAAGGACTCCCAACCAAGCAGAAGAGCTTCTGGCGAGTCGCTATGGATGTGTGGCTGATGGAACACAATACCTCTCGTATTCAAATGTCGCTTCAGAAAGCTAGTAGCCTTCAGACAGGTTCGAATTAAAAGTTTTTAGAGATCAGCTCATAGATAATTCCGTCAATTCCATCAAACATATATCAAGACCTTCCTGTCTGTCAATCTTGACTTGCCTATCGATTGTCCTAACTTGCAGCGATTCGACCACGACCATTTTCGCTTGACGTTACGGTAAGTGTTCCACTTTTCGTCAGCAGCCACCATCCGCATCAAAAATGGGTCGATCTTGTTGCGATACACCAGTGATTCGAAAATGAAAATTCGGTCCATGAGGTTCTTTTGCGTAAACTCGCGTGGTCCCCATATATCCAGTGCAGTAACTAATGCGGTGCCAGCTGTGACCAGGCACAGGACCAACTTCAATTACACAGAGAAGCTCGCAGCTAGTGTATAAAAGCCTAGTTACGGCACTGCATATATCGAGCTTCTTTTTGTGTCCAACCCTGTAGTGATCGCTATCACAATTACATTGTTGCAAAGATAGTGTTTCAGGGCCTATGTAATTAATGTAGGTGTACCAACATTTTAACAAACTCGTAAATTCAAATAAAAATTTAAGTAGGTATTTAAGCCATCCAACGTCCGTTCCATAACATCCGTTTCTCCATCTCCACCCAGTCAATGGTATAAAATCGGTATAAAAAGCACCCCAATTCCAATGAAACGAATGAGCACTCAGCTACCTCCCAGTGAAAACCACATCTGTATACAAACGAAAGCACAAAGCAGAATACATTTTTGACGTTCCTCTTTCCGTTTTTCATTCTCCCCCAAAGGTTTACTTGTGTCTTGCTCTTTGGCACACACAACAGAATTGTGTTGAGATTTTGGAATAAATTTCGCGAGTGAGTGGTTGCAGAAAGTTCAACAAATCGCTATTATAGAAGTGAAATACCTTGTCATGGCAATATCGGAATTGTGTTTCATTTGGTATGAATAACAACCTGTGTAGTTTCCTTATCTTAATACGAGGTTTTTCGTTGAATGTAAATTGTTAGTGTGGCCGAGAAAAGTTCTGTAATGAATTGTATTGATTTTTCAGCTAACTTCAATTGTGTAAAATTGTTGTTCACTTGCATGCCTTTTCAGTGTGAGATCACATGAACTTTTTACATAAAACTACTTGCGAGTCATAGGTAATGGATGTAAATTGCGAAATGTGAAATTGTGTTTTCAGTGTTCGTAAAGAAATAATCAATTCTTCGAATTTTCTAGCTCGACGAAGACGAGGACTTACATTTGTGCCGCTGTAAAGTGACCAATAACATGTAATGTGGTAATCGAAATGAATCTTCGAATCACGATTGTGGCTATCTTATAAATTGCATTGCAATAAAATTCAGAAAACGTGTATGTAGATAATCTGTATGTGTAAACACAAGCACCCACAACGTACAGATCTGCCTACATGCAAATTATTTTATGGAGTCCTCACATTAAGCTAACGTAATAGAGATACCTACATAAAGATAACGAATCCTCTCAACCGCCCCTCAAAGCTAATATAAAGGGTGGCGTTGAGCTTATGCTCTTGCTTATCGTAAATTCAAGTGCAATGTATAGCTTAGAGATCCTTTTTTGAATTATTCCTCTTGGTTCGAGGGGAATAATTTGTCCTTTGGGTGGATTGGGTGGAGACTGGTTACATAATCGCTAAAGTATCCCTGCAGTCGACTTACAGGAGTTTCAATTTATGTCAATATACTTGCGCAGTTCCTAATGCGATTATTTTGATAATCTTTCTTTAATTCAGTGAATGCTCCCTTGCATGAAGGGGAGACCGAACGATACTCGCTTTATTTCATTGAAAGTATATTCGGAAGTCTTAAGAGAAATATTTCTCTGATTCTTGAAGACACAATAGCATGAATTAAACATTTTGTTAATCAAAGCTTTCTCTTAGTAATTTATTGTTTCACCTTTGTTAGTGACTCACTAGCAATTGTGCTTGCGAATGATACTTTCCAACTTTTCATTTGAAATGCGATCGCTCGTGGTTGTGGATGATTGCAAATACACCTGAAATAACTGACGCATCACAATCTCCACATTGTTTGGTCTTACGGAATACATTTCTGGAGCACATGCGAACTTTGATTTGAATGATGGTTCACAGATTCACTGTTTGGATGCATTTATTTTGCATGGCAAAATCAATAGACTGTATGTGGAGAGTCATTATCGATCGTAGTAAATAGAAGTAACACTGCAAATTACAACTGTTCATCCCCTAGGCACTCGCCTCCTAACGCTTGATAAAGTTTACCAGGCGATAGTATTCCCTAATTGGAGTGTGCAGATTACCGCGAATTAGTAAATTGATAGAAAAAGAGTCAGCGATTCTATATCAATGAACATGCATTCCAAATTGATTTATCAATGCATATATTAATTCGCGATTTGAAAGCGAAAACAGTTAAGATCCAACTTCCTCAATAGCACCATTTGCTCTATATATAGTCATTTGGTACAGCTGATAACGAACATAGTCACTTCCTGCTTCAGCATTGGGTTTTCCACGTGCACCAGTTCTATCGACATTCTTAATCACAGGCTTTTTAGAAAATTTAAAAACAGAATAAAAAGCATACTGTCTACACAGTTTTATTCGCTGTACTAACGAAGATGTGGTTGAGGTAGCAATCGAATGCAACGGGTTTGGATGGTATCCATCCCTTTTTAAACATATTTGGCCATACGTTCCATATGTACGCATATATTTAATACCATTCTCTTGCTCTGCAAATGTCCCAATGAATGGAAATGTTGCAAAATTCTATCGTAGTACCATTTGGTCTTCGAAAAAGTTATTTTGAAGCAACTTTAGGCATATTTACGTGATTCGAATTTCTCTGTCCCTCTTAATCTGATTTCCGAACCAAGCGAAGCTGTGAATCAGATCATTTATTAATAGCTGATGATGATTATACCAGAATTGCGCTGGGTAAGAATGAAATTACCTTCTCATGGATCCAAAACCTTTAGCCTCCTTCATATTCTCAGAACTTGCCCCAAAACTTGTACAATCTTAACTTACTGTAAGGTTGCAATGCGAATCCATCGAAGGGCGAGTATCGACGTTTTTCAATGTTACGAAAGGAGTCGCACAGGTCGCAATGCTCACGTCTTTAGTTTTCTCACTAAACGTGAATAAAATGCCTGTAATACTCGAACACAATTTTTGTCATATGTATGCCAATGGCACTCAACTTTACCTTAGCTGCCCAGTCTCCAATTGAGAAAGAAATAGCTTCTAGTGTCATAATAATGAACTAAAAAATGTGTTGAATAATGAACTAAAAAAGTTGAATCTTGGCCAAGTAAATACAATTTATGTCAAAATCCCGATTAATCGTAAACGCTCGTCACTTCCCCAAACACTTCTTGATACGGATGATATCCTGCGAGTAAGACTTGGTAATGTAGACTTGGATGTAGGGCTTATCTTCAACTTCACTTTGTCGCGGTCCCACCACCTGAATGCCACTATTGGCAATGTGTATGGCGCCCTTCGCATTCTTAGTTCATGACAACCGCTTCTTACAAATTATTACGAAACTAATCGCCATATCATTGATTGTACTATGTGAATGCGAAATCTTCTGCAACGCAGATTACATCACGAGAAGAAAGCTAAACATTGCGTACAAGAATATCACTAAACTTGTTTTTTTAACAAAAAATGTGTGCTTGCTCCGGTGAACAGCTGATTGCATATCGATCCGTATCATTCTTACATGATATCATCAAAACAAGATACTCTACAACATACTTCAATTTTCCATGCATCCTATGCCTTTCATTCTGTTTCATCCGAGACACGCCTACCTTGTCTTCGAGCGAACCTTTTTCGTGCATGTCAAACGTCTGTGGAACTCATTAGCTCTCTTTAGACATACATGTGTGTTGAAAAGTATTTTATACATACAATCGACTGATCTAAACCAACAACGGAATGTCTCTCTGTGCATTTTTGTAAATGATATACGGTTGATATCTGTCTTTTAAAATGCCTTCAGATCAGTTTTCAGAAAGCACCTATCGCTCAGGTTCGAAGCAGCCTGATAAGTAAGTAAGTCAGATCAGTTTTCAGGCGAAGACTATTGTCATTCGTAAAGCACTATTTTGGCTTTATGTAATACATATTGTGTTAACTTCTACGCAGACAGGCAGCTGCATATTAGAACACTGGAATCAGTATCTCTGAACTCAAAACTTATATCTCATTGTCGTTCATCTGTAGATTAGATAGTTGAATAGTTCAAAGTTCGCAGGTTAAACTTCTCGATCGCAGAATATAGACAAATTTCTGTACAGTGGAGGAGCTAGCCAGGCACGCAAAAACTCTGTCCACCCCTTACACTGAGCTTGATATACTAGGCAACTACTTTTTCAGTAACCTAGAGGAAATGTCACACTTAAAGGTACAAGACATAGCTAAGTGTATCAGGAAAACAAATTGACTGTAAATCAGTACAGGGATACCATTAGGCAGTCTTCAGGTTTATTTTATTTTCTTTAGTGTAGTCGATGTAGTGGATCTAAGTGGGCCACAACTGCTACCGTGGTGGCAATCACCCTAACCTAACATACACTGAGCTAAATTGGAATTCCGTTCGTTGCCTGTAAACTCTTATAACGAAGGAAAATAATCGAATTAAAGAGATGGCTGGCATGCAGTGGCTGCATCAAGACTAACGTTGCCTATGGCTTTTTTTTTTCATTGAAATGACACTGTGGCACTTTAATATCGAATATAACACTTTGTAAAAATTGAAATGAATTAATAACATTTACATATGTACAACAAAGATTTTAAAACAATTTTTACATCGTTTACATCTCATACTGGTACCAGGGTAGTTCAAACACCACTGAAACTAAAAGATGGTTTCAGCAAGTCAAAGTAGTCTTCTCTTTGTGGGAACCTCGTGGAAGTTGTGTATTAACTCAAATTGCGGGGATGGTTGGAAATTAATACTAACGCGTCTTGTAGTTTGCGACTCTGATATTGCGATATAAATTGATATGAATCGATGACATTGCGAAGTCAAGAGCAGCAAGATGTCTAAGATCGGCTTCACACTTTACCGAGTGTGGGGTATTGTCCAATAATCCATGAACTAAATTGGTACCTGAACTAAATCCCCGTGGTATAAGCTTTGGGTTGGTCCTTTTGAAGCCCATTGTCCAATTTTGATGGCGGCAATGTCGTCGACCCCATATGTGAGCACTTGCACAGACTTGGGGGAGTTCGTACATCTCGTGTTTACATCTGAGTTACGCATGATAGCCTCGAAAATTGTGTTAAAAAGCCTTGTCGACGGCGTTTTGTAAATTCTTTTTTGACATTTTGATGGATTTATTTTTATTCAAACTGGGCCCCTCGTCGAAATTTCACAACCACCAGGGTAACGCAAACACAAAATTTAACAGGGGATACGTATTGTAAATATGCTGCAAAACAACCTAATTTTGTACATGTGTTTACCAAGGTTCTACGCAACCGTTTGGCAAACAAAAGATGCACCTACGCGAAATTACCTTTCCAATGGTGTAAGTATCATGCCATTCGGTTTATTTGAACGGCGTATAAGCGTACGACAAAATGGGCAGCACGTACGTATTTATATTGATATACATATAGATTGAGGATTCGAACCTGGCACACTCTGCGTGTGAGTCGACGCACTTACCCACTACGCCACAAGCCTGCAGTTATTAAAAACCCCAATAAATAAAAAATCTCGCATGGCAAATGCTGCACAGTGATTGAAACATACTACATGTGACACTTATCGTGGTTACATCCTTCCGCAAGATATCACCACTCTCTGTACCAGCTGTTTTGGCCTTGTATAGCTTTAAGTGCACCTTTCTGAAAGTCTGCTTTCGGACATGTTGATGACGTTTAGTTGGTAGTCAGCTTGCAGCTCAAGAATTCAGTCGTGGCTCAAGGGTGACAGTCTTGCCCCCATTATATCCACGTAGCTTGGTGTGCTACTTGTCAAATGAAACTACGTCTATCACTTTTTTTAAATATCATATATCAGCTTCGCAGCTGACAGTATTTGTATATTATCAGCTGTTCCTTAATACGCATCCCCGCGAACGCAGTTCAATCAGGAAGGTGATAGATGAGATCATCTATAAAGAGCACAAAAAATGGAGGGCTCAATGTGCAACCTTGTCTAACCCCTGATGTGGTTGCAAACCAATCCGAAAATTCTACTCCGTTCCAAACATTCCAATTCTTCCAGAAGCCGACTTAAGTTCAGCGACAGTCCAAAGCCATATAATTTCTAGAATAAAGAACTGCGGTCGATTGTATCGGAAGCCGCATACAATTCTCTTTTTAACATTTTGACAAGTTGATTAAATACACAAAAACATTTTTTTTGCTATATTTCCGTTTGTGGCACCCTGGAACTTAAAATGACACTTTGTGGTAGCAGTTGCACTTTGAAAAATATTTTTCTGGCAACAATAGTTCAGGAGACGTCCACCGAAACATACCAAGCATATCCATGAACATTTTTCGCGAATAAAGCAACCAAGTAGGGTACTATAACAAACATACTATCGACAGCAATCGATCCCAACTCAAATCCACTGACTTTCTAGGAACATATTCTTCTTGTTCTTATTCTTCTTCGTCTTCTTCTTCTTCTTTATTTGGCGCTAAACAGTCCGGGATGGATTCGAGTCTCAACCAACAGATAATATAATGATTTCAAAAATGACTGATGAATGATTACAGCTCAAATTCGCGAAGTATGATTTGTATTCTACGGAATCCGTCCGTCCAGCCAATTTATGTTCAATATAATTCAACCAGTTGTTTATTGCCATTAGTTCATTTGCGCACGGAATGGGCTTATACATCAAGCGGTGTATATTTTGTTTGGTTTCTGGTTTCTGTTTCTACTTCACTTCTTCTAACAAATGAAACAATCAACACAGCGAAAGACTAGAATCAGTGGATTGAGATTGTAGCGCCTTTCACAATTATTGCAAAATCATTAGCACTGTTCTTCCGAGCGATGAACTCCATAATTTTACCTGTCACTGCATCATTTGTGATCGTTTGTCTTAATTCCTATTTTCAGATGGAACAACAATCCGGATAACACAAGCAGATCCAAAACTAAATCAACACATACATTCCCGGGTATACATTGCAGTCAGTGAAGATGGCTATGTCCAAGGTGTTTCGCGTTTGGGAGAAGTCAATTCCGCTGTCGCCTCATAGTGTTTTGCTGGAACACAGAAACAAAAGCGACAGCATTCTCTTCGAATCGCATGCAGTGGCACAGTTAACAGCACAAGAATGTGAAATTATTCGCAAGCAATACACGAAGCTTTGCGATGCCTATGGGTGTCTGGGCGTTCTCCAGCTGAATGCCGGCGAGAGCACCGTTCTCTTTCTGGTGCTGGTGACTGGGTGTGTGTCGACAGGCAAGATTGGCGACATCGAGGTGTTCCGCATCACTCAAACGCAATTCGTTTCGTTGCAAACCCCAGTTCCGAATGAGGACAAGATAAGTGAAGTTCGCAAGCTTCTCAATTCGGGTACGTTTTACTTCTCGCATTCCCAAAGCAGCAGCAAGCCGAGTAGCGGCAATACGAAGTTCGATATAACCCTGTGTGCTCAAAGACGACAGCAGACGGCTGAGACGGATAACCGATTCTTTTGGAATCGAATGATGCATATCCATATGCTGCGGTATGGAATCGATTGCATGGGGTGGCTGCTGAAGATCATGTGTGGGTCTGTGGAGATTCGCACGGTGTACATCGGGGCGAAGCAGGCCAAAGCAGCGATTATATCTCGGCTGAGTTGCGAACGTGCCGGGACTCGTTTCAATACGCGTGGAACCAACGACGAGGGTCATGTGGCGAACTTTGTGGAGACGGAGCAAGTAATTTACGTTGACAACGATGTAGCCAGCTACGTTCAAACAAGGGGTTCCGTGCCGCTTTTCTGGGAACAGCCTGGCGTGCAAGTAGGATCGCATAAAGTCAAGCTGTCGCGCGGCTTCGAGGCGTCAGCATCGGCCTTCGATCGGCACATGCAAATCATGAAGACCAGATATGGGCTTCAGATGATTGTGAATCTGCTGGGCACAAGTCAAATCGGCAGCAAGGAGGGCGAGGCAATGCTGAGCAATGAATTTCAGCGGCACCATAACATGTCCAATCACAAGGATGTGCCTCATATCATCTTCGACTATCACCAGGAATGCCGGGGAAGTAATTTCTCGGCTCTGTCGAAGTTGAAGGCTCGAATCGACTCGTTCGGATCGAACTTTGGCTTCTTTTACGCCACTGTCAATGGGGTGGCTCGCGAACAAGTCGGAGTTATCCGTACGAACTGTCTCGACTGTTTGGATCGCACTAACTGCGTGCAGACGTTCCTGGGGCTTGAGATTCTGAATGCTCAAATCGACATGATGAAACTGGGCGAGAAGAAGCAGAATATATCCAGGTTTGAGGAGATCTTCCGCCAGATGTGGGTGAACAACGGCAATGAAGTGAGCAAGATATACGCTGGAACAGGCGCAATACAAGGCGGATCCAAGCTAATCGACGGAGCCCGATCTGCTGCTAGAACAATCCAAAACAATTTACTGGACAACTCGAAGCAGGAAGCAATTGATGTGCTTCTGTTGGGATCCACGCTTAGTTCGGAATTGGCCGACAGAGCCAGAATTCTTTTGCCCTCGAATATGCTGCACGCCCCCACGACGGTGTTGAGAGAGATGTGTAAGCGCTACAATGAGTATGTGAACCTGAAGACGGTACGAGTTGCAGTCGGGACGTACAATGTCAACGGCGGCAAGCACTTCCGAACGGTCGATATGAAGAACGTCCTCAGAGAGTGGCTCCTCGACGCACATGCTCAGGGCTCGGCAAAGAACCTCGTGAACGTCAATCCGGCTGAGGTAGCTGCACACCCAATAGACATCTACGCCATCGGTTTCCAGGAAATTGTTGACTTGAACGCCAGCAATATAGTCGCCGCCAGCTCCGACAATGCCAAATTATGGGCAGAGGAACTGCAGAAAGCAATTTCTCGTGAGAATAACTATGTTCTGCTCACGTATCAGCAATTAGTTGGCGTTTGCCTGTACATCTACATTCGACCCGAACAGGCGCCCTACATACGGGATCTGGCAATTGATTGTGTGAAGACTGGTCTGGGAGGAGCTACAGGCAACAAGGGCGCCTGTGCGATTCGCTTTGTTCTGCACGGAACCTCCATCTGCTTTGTCTGCGCCCATTTTGCCGCCGGCCAATCGCAGGTGAATGAACGTAACGCAGACTACGCTGAGGTCACTCGAAAGCTAGCCTTCCCAATGGGCAGGACTCTGAAATCGCACGACTACGTCTTCTGGTGCGGTGACTTCAACTACCGCATTGACATGGACAAGGACGAGCTGAAAGAAGCGATCAAGGATGGAAAACTGGATTTGGTGCTGGAGAACGATCAGCTGCGAAAGGAACAAGAAGCTGGAAACGTTTTCAACGATTTCCTCGAGGGTGAGATTTGCTTCGATCCAACATACAAATATGACGTCTTTAGCGAGGAATACGACACCAGTGAGAAGCTCAGAGCTCCTGCTTGGACCGACCGAATTCTCTGGCGACGCAGGAGGCCCCTGGCAGAGTCCGACCAAAGCGCAGAATGGAATCCAGGAAAGCTGATCTACTACGGCCGTTCTGAGCTGAAGCAAAGCGACCATCGACCCGTAATGGCTGTGATTGATACGGAAGTGGTAATGATCGACGTCAGTCGAAGAAAGCAAGTATTTCAGCAAGTGATCACCGATCTCGGTCCTCCGGACTCCACAATAATCATACACGTCAATCAGTCGAATAGGGAGGCGCTCGCAGATGAGCCCTCCATTTACGACGAGAACGTTATGAACATCCTCATTCAATATTTATCGAAAATCGGAGAAGTCACTTTGGTGCGTTACGTCGAGGACACAATGTGGGTGACATTCAGGGAGGGTGAATCGGCCCTCAATGCTGTCGCTCAACGCAGTGCAACCATCTGCAATCTGGAACTGAACTTTGAACTGAAGTCTGCCAACTGGAATCGGCTTGTGGATCAAGAGATAGCCTTGTGCACCTCGAACACCATACCCCTGTGTGCAAACCCAATTGCAAGTCAAAGTGAAATCAGTTGCGTGCCCGAGATACCACAACGACCAAAGCAGCAGCCTGCTCGACCGCCTAATCGGCCACCCTTGCCATTGTCTCCGAAAAATTCACCAAAACACTCTCCGCATCACTTACCGCATGTCGGTGTTATAAGCATAAGCCCTCAAATGCTGCAGCAACATCCATCGCCATCGCAGCCACTGCCACCTGGTCAGCGGCCAACTAAGCCGCCACCATTTGCCCCCAGTAGCAATGACGAAGGCCGCGATGGTGGTTTCACGAAAACCCCTTCCAGTCAGCCATCAACGCCACTTCATCACGACAGTAAGACTACTTCGCCAGTAACCGCTATGAAACCAACCGATTCGGTGGACTCAAGTGACATCTATGAAGAAATCAGGGATGACGAAGACTATTCTGCGCCAATGCCGCACTTCACACCGCCAGTGTGTCCAGAGAGTTTCAAAGAGTTGAATTCGCCACCGAATGCAACAAATGCGGCCGCTGATGCAGCAAAGAAGGCAACACGTGCACTTCCACCACTACCAAGCCGAGGTGGTCCACCTCCGATTCCAAGTCGAACGGCTGGACCACCACCACCATTGCGATTGAACAAATAAATTGTGTGAACTTGAATTTTATTTAAAACGAATTTTTTTTAGTGTAAGTAATCGTTATTTATTTGCGTTTAGTCTGTGATTGGTTTTGTCTAGATTTTTTTTTCTGTTTACAGAGGCACTGACAACTTGTCAACTGTCAAACTTAATGCATGTGGCTTGTGGTGTTTCGCTCCTTTTCATGCCAAGATAAACTTTATACATTGTTCTTCTGTTTAATAATTCTCGGGTGTTTGTACATTTATTCTCTTTACTCTCGTGGTACAACGATTGCACGCCACAACACGTGTGGATGATGTAGTCGCCTGGCCATCTACAGGCTGTAGCGCCACCCATGTTATTATTATTTAATTCCCCTATTCCCATGTGTCTCACGTAGTATCCATTCAAAGCACGTCCATTGCAACTGGGTCAACGTGATGTAATAGTCATGACTGAATATGAATGTTTCCTGCAAAGCGTGCAATAGAGTCTGCAATTCAGGCTGACACGCTAATGTCTTCGATAAACGAGGATGTTGTCCATTTTATTATTTTCATTAACAAACATTTGGTAGACACAAAGTTCTACATAATCTAGATTGTTGCTTGGAATCTCGCTGTTCCCCAAACAGTCCTTCCTGAAGGAATCAGACCAAATTTGAGAAGTTCGTGAGTGACCGGTGATTCCCTTGCCATTTGTACACTGTTTATCATTAGCGGGTAAGGAGGACTATCACAGGCCACACGTCTAGGTACAAGTCTTCGCAACTATCCAACTTTTAGAAGTGTTGCGTTCTTCTTATTCATCTGTCAGTTGGTTGATTGTTGCCAAAGTTATTATGTGTTCTCGGTAAATGTTAGCTTACCTTTTGTCTTGTCTCCCTCTTCATAAATATGTACGTATTCAAACCTTAATTAATTTCCACACACTGCTCTATTTACAGATTCCTAATCCACACCAGGGTAATCAATAAGCAGTGAAATAATTACTTCTTGGTTATAATCATAATTTAAATAAAATAAAACGCAAAATCTAATCGATCGCCATCAGCAAAAAGCTATAAATCGCATTCAGTTAGTGAACCTAGTTCTAGTGGACTCAGAAAGCAATTAACTATAGCCAGCCAAGAAGCAGTGTCCAATTTAAGTCACCTATTAAACATAAACATTCACAACGTGTATCCTTATTCATCGTAATCAATATTTTTGATTTGTTAAATCCATGTTTCCCTTTGTTAAAGTTTGAAATATATTCTACTCTTGCCTTGTCCAGGCATAACTAATAAAAAGTTAGCAGAAGAATTATGTAACTTATATGAATTATTAAATCTACTTGTTTTTAAATGGTAGTCAAGAATGCAATGTTAACCTTTAATAGAACAAATGATATAAATATTAATAGAACAAAATGAATAAACATATAAATTTATGTCGAATGTAATCGATTGTGGTCAATTATTTGGTGAGACTTATGACTTCGGTCGCTGTGAATGGGCAAGTGGTTGTATTCGATGGAGTAATACAGTCATTCGTGAACACAGACTCTTGCTATTCACTCCGTAAGGCAATAGATGCCTTCAATCGTCAATCGCCAAAGCATTTAAAACAAAGGATCATCTTCAGAGACCCAAAAGGGAAAGCACGTATGAGAGATCTCCAGACCACTCGATCATTCGCAATCGACACCCTGGGACCAGGCGAGTTTTTATTTTTTGGTTCAATTCACCTGCTACCAAGCGGTTGCATGCACGATAATGAGTCGCATTTAAGCGATGGCGTGAGAAAGGAGACATTCATGCTCCGTGACTAAACCACCTAAGCATAGCTAATTCCGTTCGAAGAAGCAGCTGCTCAACATTGAGCTCCTCCCGTACTGCAGTATTTTCTACCCTATCCCGACGAGTAGCTCCCACAGCAGCATGAAGAAATCTCATCTCGGTAGCTTGTATTCGCGATCTTATTCTTTCGTCCAATACCCAAATTTAATGACCATAGATAGGAGTCGGCACAAATACTGAGTTCAAAACCGCCAACTTGGCTTTGACGCCAAGCTCGGCTTTCCTAATGACAGATCTGCCAAGTTGCTTTAAAATAGACACAACTTGGCCAATCTTTGTGAGCATTGAGGAGGCGTTCTGGAAATGTGTACTACCTCCGACTTGTCCAAGCCAACCTTCATCCCAGCATAAGCACACCCGGCCACAAACCTAACGAGTGCGCGCTGGAGTTCTGTCCGGGAAGATGTGAGGATAACTAAGTTATCTGCAAAAATAAGATGACTTATACTCTCCCAATGTGACGCATTCCTCCCCTCGGCTGCTCTGCAACGTCCTGTCCATGTATCTAATAAAAAGGAGAGGTGACAAGACGTATCAGAATTTAAATCAGAAATTAAATCCCTGGCATCGTTCTCTATTAAAAAAAAATCTAAAATAATAGCCATCTACCACCGCGCGTCTCTAAACGAGATATCCGAACAAATCTGACCTCTTGTGGATCCTAAAAGATCAAGTAGCCTGATCTCTCTAATGAGATCTAAAATTGGCACTGCAATGCGAAGAATTACTGGACACTGTCTACTAGGCCTTCCAAGCAAAGAGACTAAGCATATCCTCCACGGCTTCTGTAGAAGCTGCCTAAACGAAAAAGGGGAGGAAGGCATCCAGCATCTCCTCTGCAACTGACCCGCTCATGCCTCAGCCAAGAAAGCCACTACAGCCCTTTTAATTTTACGACAATCTAGCCCACCACAGTAAATTTGTTGACTGGATGTCATAATTCATTGCAACCCTCTTTAATTTGAAGCACCCAAGTGGCGGAACAATGGGCCTACTTTAGCCCAAGTAAATTAATGCCACTTCCTACCTATCTACCTACCTAACCTTGTAGTTCCCTCAATATCAAGCACACCACTGCTACTCAGGAGCCTTAAGCCCTTCAAGTCAGCAAGACCGGACGGCATTATCCCTGCAGAACTCCAAAGGACAGTGGACCTTGTCATGCCATTGCCAGTGAATACCTTCAAATGCTGCATGGTTTTAGATCATGCATAGATTGCTCTCTGAACCATTGAAACTTCCCTCGAAACCAAGGGCAGTTTCACTCTATCGGCATTTTCTCGGGGAATCTCATATGCGCTCTCAGAAAAACCCGGGATCTATCTGGTGGGTTTTATCCATCAGCAAATTCACTCGTATCTAGGAGATGTTGCGAACTACAGAGGCTAATGGATGAACTCCCCAAGGAGGTACACCTCACTCACCTCTTCTATGGAACGTGTCATTAAACGAAATGTTACTATTGCTAGAAGAGGCCTATAAGGACGATGTTAACATAGTGGCATCTGGGAAATTTTTTCTCTACACATAATACAGACTACCTTCGATAAGCTGGAAGCATGGACAAAAACATGAGAAGTTAGCGTAAGCACACAAAAGACAAGCAGCACCCAACACAGCCTTGACTCACAACACTCCAACTGTGGTCCGAAGTCACTTCCACATTCTTCCCAACGACACCGAGCGTCTACTATCCCAAGCCATCTTCGGGAAGAAATTCTCCACCAACGGAGTGTGGATGGCATGTCTTTTAACCAGACGCTGCGTATCATAGCGACTGACGGACGCGTAGGCGTCTACTTTAATACCTCAACAACATTCTCTCCTTGAAGCTCTCTGACCACTGTACTGTTTTCCAGACAGAAACCATTGCAATAAAAGATGCACTGTTCTGGCTTAAGAAGACTGTAATATCCAAAAGTTCAACTGAAGTACATCCCTTAATTGTCTCTTCACGAGATGGCTTAACATTTTAATATGTACATCCCTGAGTGTGGTCCTTGGTCCGAATTTTATAGCTATTTTAACAAACGATGCTCAAGCGAGCTAGCCATGAATTCACATCACCCGCTTCGCCAGGTATGCCCATCAGTACACCCCTCAGCCTACTCTCAGACGCACAGGTTAATTTAGAGATACGTTTTTCAGCCGCACTGCACGAATATGGAATGCTGTTCCTAGCCTAATATTTCCCACAGACTATAATCCACAGATGTTTAACTCCTCATCCTTTCTCTCCTGTGTCTTGCCCCGGTTACTTAAGGATTTCAGTAATACATTAAGAGCGGGCAATTATAAAGCCCTTTCTCTCACACCAGCAGGAGGTCCACCGTATATGCCGCGTACTAGAGGCTGTCAAAGACTACCTTGAAAGAAAAAGCCCAGAAAGGACCCGCTACCTTTAAAAAAAGGAAATGTGGCAGCACTAAATCTTATACGATCACTCAGTCAGCACAGACTAAGCAGACCTACTAGTAGGTCTGGAATTAGATACATGTAGGACTTCGAGGCTTATTTGGCCCTCACTGAATCCAAAAAAAAAACAAATACACTCCTAAAACTAAACGGGAATGTAATAAGGAACGTAGTGGGCATTATCACGGGCCACTGCCTTCTCGGCATACATGCCAGAAGAATGTCCCCCACAACGCCTACTGCAAAAGCTGTAGAGACTAGGAGGAGGAAGAAAATACGCTTCATCTCCTCGGCACTTGTCCAGTGCAAAAACTGCAAAAAACTTGAAAAGATATACTAAGCAACTACCTTTTCAGTAACCTAGAGGAAATGTTACACTCAAAGATACAAGACATAGCTACGTTTATCAGGAAAACTAATAGGCTGTAAATCAGTACAGGAGTCGACTTGTCAAAGTAGGCCACTAGAATACCATTAAGTAGTCTCTAGGTTTATTTCATTTTCTTTAGCGTAGTCCCTTAAAAAGAAGACGGTGGAAAGCACCGGCTAGTGATAGCACAAAGGATCCAACCAGGATCTAAGTGGGCCACAACTCCTACAGTGGTGGCAATCACCCAAACCTAACCTAACCTAAGCAGACCTGCACTCAGAATGCTCATCTTTGTCTCAACCGGACACTGCGCAATTGACATACAACCCCGCAGGATGGGTGTTCTGATGATTTTTCAGGAGCTGCATGGATGAAGTTGAAACCAGAAATGAAGTATTACAGAGATACAGCACAGCCTTTTTGACAGATATTCATGAATTTTTGACGGAAATTACGTAAATGCCGTCCTCTGATTGGTCAATTTGGTTTATGAACACGTTATAAAAAACAGTTTTAAAAAAACTTAAGGAGAAAGAGAGGTAGAAGTCGGGCATCACTGTAATACTTCATTTCTGGTTGAAACTAGAGATGGTGCGGATATCCGGTAAGTATTCGGTATCCGGCTTCCTTTAAAATATCCAGCCGGAGTCGAATAATCTTTTATATTCAGATAGCCGTAATCATAGTAAAACAAAACAACAACAACAAAATATTAAGTCTTATGGTCTGATTGATTTTATTAAACATATTATAACGAATGTTTAATAGCCCCAAATTGAGGCCATCAGCGCAAAAGTGGGAAGGCCGAAAAACACGCCGTTTTCGAGATATAGATGATTTTTCAAACTGAGGTCCTCCTTTGGAGGTTTAGTCACATTTTTTCGCTCCGATCGGGGCAAGCTACAAACTGTTGAACTGGAATAGACTGATGCGTCATTGGATCCTCTATCGACGTCTAGAAGGAAGGTCTGACCGCATGGAAACCGTTTTCGATACATGGGCGACTTTTCAATGATCAAGTCCAACTTTTGCTGACACGTTTTTCTACCTACTTCTAATCGCAGTGGTATGCTTTAGGACAAAATCCATCTGACTATGGGCTAAAGCCTATGAACAGAGTGGTGTCAACAGCGTTCAAATTTCGTTAACATTATCCTTCGTGATACATCTTATTGATATACAGTGGCCTCCCCCTGAGTCGAAAGTCGTCTGGCCCCAATTTCCAGACGTAATCTTAAGCGTATCAGGTTTACTACACTTCGAGTTAGAGATAGTTTCGACTTAGGGAGAGTCGAAAGAAATTTTATTTAATTTTTTAGGCCATATTTTACATACATTTACCTCAATTTTGCATACAAAAACCTCTCCCTAAGTCTAACTCATCACTGTATAAGAAAAACAATTATAATCTACAAATTTACCTTCGCCACCTTCGATACGACTGGTTGGCGCAATTGGTAAAGTACCTGTCCTTGGTTATTGGGGTCCTCGTTTCAAATCCCAGTGGCAAAGTTAATACGCGTTTATCTTGTCCAGTTAATATTTGTTATTGAGATCAAATAAACGGCACTATCACTGGAGTGGTCAATCAGTGGTGGTAGTTTGACAGTGGGTATTACAATGAACCAATATGGTCACCTATAAGTGTGCTGGTTACTACACTAGCAGACCTTCCTACCTACCTACCTACAAATTTATTGAAATACAAAGAAATCCGTCCTGCACATCTGGACATCTCTGAAGCAGGCCTCTGCGTGCGTCGTCTTGGAGGTATAGTAGATGATTTTACAAACAGAAGACCTCTCTTTTGGGGTTGGTCACCTTTGCCGCTCCGATGGGGGGTAGCGGCAACATTTTCGGATAGAATGATTAGTCATAGGATACTCTACCGATGTACTTTGTTAGTGGTTCCGTCACATCCAGCATATATATTTTACAGTAATCTTATCGGACCAGTACTGCGAATAAAATGTGTCCTCCTCTAACTCTTCAAATTGATTTGATCGCATTTCCTATATTTTTGGCAGTGATATCCAATCAAAATCTTCACATGTCTCAAAATATCGATCCACCGGAATTTTTGCAAAAATAAGACAAACAACTTTTAGAAATCGAATCTAACAATCGCCAGAAAATCCAACTTTATTTTTTGTAAATTACGTTCTGCTCATTTTATATTTAAAGTCGACTTTAACTTTACTGTGATGTGACTATGAATAACAAAGTCTACTTTAAAAATTATGTAATTGAAAAAATTGTCTTAAAGTCGACTTTAAATCAAATACAGTTGAACTGCGTTATTCAACACATTTCCTTCACTGGTTCACAATCACTATTTTACAAAATTCACCACAGTATCGTATGCAGTGAATTGTTTTTGTACCTCAGACTTCCAGTCATTACTCACCACACTCGCCAGTTTACACTGTTCGTGATATGAATAAATGCTTAACATAGAGTGGAATTGTGTGTTTTAAATATTTTCAGCTACAAATGGTGAATAAATACGGGATACAAAAGTAAACTTGAGTTGAATTGAGTTGAGCTCAATCAATATTCTATGATTAATAGCATAATATATATAATTAGCGGTGTTTCATGGGAAGAAATAAGCAATAACTACTCCTATATTTGGAGCAATATCTTAAGAATAACTTTCAGAATACCTCTGAAAAATTGTCTAGTGGTGAATATTTTGTTTGACGCAACATCATTTTGACATCAAAAATAGTTAACTTTGACGTTCTATTGCCAGGTTGGTTTGTCAGACTTATATAGACATAAATTATACAAGAACACAATACTCCTTAATAATTTTGATTGGACTTTTTATACACAAATCACAACCTTAAAACGATATCGAAAACTTTTAATATTTTGTCGCCTCGTGTGAACGCTGAATGCAATCAATATTGGTGCATGGAGAAAAGGACAATCCAATGCGTGCTCAGTTCATTTTCCCGATGAACTCTATTCCCATCTCGTTTCCTCATGCATGCATCGCCATAAGCTGCACATCTATCTGTCTCTAGAATCACTGAAAACTCAACAAAAAGCCGACAATGACATATTTTTCCATCCAGTGTATTGCTTATCTCTGGGTTGGGCTTCACTTCTAGGTGTATATCTTCTTTGTTAGTAAGCCGTGGTGTTAGTGAAAATAATTATAAATGTAAACTCATTCGAATCAATTTTCCACATTTTTTTTCATTCAATATTCAATCTGCTTACAGTTAAAATATGATATCGCTTAGTTCACGTGCAATCGACCACAACTAACTCCGTTAATGCATTCGCCAACAAAACGTGAAAACCTCGAAATTTTCGCTACTCACGATGAAAAAGGGGTCTTCGTCTTCCTCAGTCAAACATGCATTCATGAAAATTTATATAAATAATATCGTTGTCGTCGTCCCACCAATCGGGAGTAGAGTAGAAAGGGCTAGTGATTTGATGATTTGTTTCATATGAAAATCAAATTTACCACCTAAACGAAGTATCATTTTTCTTTTTTGTATAATCAATCGGTAACGCTGAGAATTTGTGGTTTTGTAGATAAGATACTCAACGCATTTTAGTGTGTGAAGTGTGTTTTGCATGAAAGTGAAGTGCGATAATTATAAATGTCTGAGGAGAATATTCCCGAGGCATTCTCAACTCGTTATATAGTTCAGATTTTCATATCAGTGAAGTGATCGTTCTTCGCTCCGTTTGCACACGAAGAAATTGCTTAATTTCTTTAGTTATGAATAAATTAGATAATCCACGGAAAAATGGGACACACAAAATTCGGATAACAAGTAAGTTGGGCAACTATTTGTGGTGTGTGATGGTTGCTGCTACTGCTGCTGTGATGACACTTTGCAAATAAAGTGGACATTGTATGTAGTGTTGATTGCCATTCATTCGCAGTTCGCTTCTCAATTGAGAAGACCAATTTTTTGCGTTCATGTTTAATTGCTTTTATTTATCAAACGTGTATGTTTTTTTTTCTCTCTTCTCCCATTTCTTTTTGTTAGTATTTAATTTTGTGTTTTCTTGTCTATTCTCTTTCTAGTTTTGTGTGCGAGAAACTTGCTTCGCAAGGAATTATTTCGTAAGTATATCGAACATCGTCTGAACATTGGTGAAGGGGGCCAGCGGCACAATTCTGGTCAAATTGATGCTTATAGCCTACGAACACATGGACATGCGATGTTAATGTTGTTCTCAGCTGTAGCCAGTTTATCCATTCGAGTGAATCGGATAGTCTATGTACAAGGGGGGAGAATGGTGCCTCCATTATTATTATTTATTTTTTCTTTTCTTTTTTTTTCCATAAATCATTCGTGACCATGCTTTGAGAGGCAACACTTTATTAAGGGTCAATAGAAATCGAGTGCTATGCGTTTTTTTTTTTCTTCTGCTGAATAAGTAGCTAGTGGCTTACCGTTTTCGTCTGATAAGACGGTTTCTAATGCGTATTAATTAGTTTTTGCTAAGAAAGTTAACCAATTTAGCTGAGTATTGATGAATGTATTGGTCAGCAGTTCGAGAGGGTTTCAAGGTGTTCGCTTTTGTGCTGGCGGTCTCATTACGTCAATATGAATGAAATTGACGGGGTGAGAGTGGAAGACATAAAACTAACAAATGCTGCAAGCTTGAACTCGTACAGAACTTATGTACAGTGCCATGCGTCAGATTGTTGCATACTAATAATTGCATTGACCCCTAGCCTCTAGCCTTGTGTAATTGCGGGTGGACTTGGTGCCAAGTCAGAAGAGGAAACTCTGTAAATAGACTAAGTTTATTTTTCTACGTGTTTACACCATTTACTATTCCAAAATGACTCAAAAAACTGAAATCAATTGCCTATGACGTGCGAATACTTATGACAGTCCCGTGCATCTGACGTTTATGTTGAACCTTGTGACAAGTGTCAAAACAGACCTTTGAAACTTATGACTTGGAGCAATCGATAAAGAAGGATGTGCGATTGATATCCTAAAACACACATCCACCACATTCTTTGCAAAACGTTAACTTCTAAACGTAATGTCAGATCACGTGGGACTGTGTGTGCTATAAATACAGAGCGCAGGGGGGTAATTTAAAACAATGCATGACCTCCAGCAGATTTATTTACCCCCGAATTCTTAACCTGTTTATATCACGTATGACATGCGAGGTTCTGTCAAAAGCAAAACAAAGGTAATGTCAACTATTGCCTCGTTCAGATGTCACATACACACAAATAATAAATAATTTCTTATTTCGTCTGCATCAAACACAAATTTAGCAGTTGGCTAGACCAAAAGAAATCAATAGGTCTTTGTTGACGTAACGCAGAAGAATGTTTGTTGAGCGATCGGCAAAACCAGAAATGTCCACAAGTGATACCAAACCCCAATTAACGCCATTTGTTTGAGAAGATTTCATCCTTCGTTTAGTTTTTACAACTTTTTGATGTGTTCCTGACCTATCTTCATTTATTTTCACGTCGGACACGATCAATCGGCACGCCATATCTCACTTTCCCAGTCATCATGAAGTCTATTCCCTCTATTTGTCTAGTGGCGAATGAATTTGGCGCTCAATTCAGCCGCAGTCTCTGGTCTTTCATGGCGAAGTTAAGCTTATTAATTGTTCAGAACAGAGAAAAACATCAAAGGCGTTGCTTGGGTTAACAAACATCTGCAATCCTGGATAACCCTATTATTCCATAGGTCGCCAGATTATCGGTCCGCAGTCACTTTTTATTACTGACATTTCGGACATGATCATTTTTAATTAATTTAAAATCTTTCTTGAGATTATGTTGAGACAGCCATGAACCGGCGAGGTTTCTTAGATGAATCTGAATCTAAAAATCGATCCTGACCTTTTTATCTGTCTAGTCATCTAAAAGCTGACCAATTCCTACGACCACGTGGTATATTTTTCATACACTGACCTTCGTATTAACTTTTCTTTCTACCGTTACCCATTTGATCGAATACAAATGAGTCATTGATAAAGACGCTATCATATATTTAATGTCTTAATCAGCACTGGATTGTCGGCAGAAAGCCGGGACTTTTTTTAATTTATAATATACGTTTGTATATACGTGTGTATAGTTAGATTTTGGCTTCAATGACCACAGAGAAATAACTTCAAGCGAAAGTAATTGCTTTCCTTTGGTATTTTCTACTAGCCAATCAGCATTCTGCAGCATGCACGTTGCTAGACGTAATGCCATCGACACTTGAATTGTTACGAATGCTTGTAGATCGTGCAATTTTGAGAGACGGTCAAAAGAATATAAACTCCTGAAATGAGATTTACAGTTGCAATTGCGAAAGTTAAGTGATATGATGCTCGTTTGTTGAGAGACAGTCAACCTCTGTTTCTCTATACATAAGTACCTTCAGTCTTTATTGGATTGGAGGGTCAACGTGATTATATATATGAGTGGCGCGACAATCCGAGATGGACCTGTGCCTAGCTTCTACGCAACCACTCGTGTTGTGCTTGCTATTGTTCCCTCACGAGTGGAACTACAGTTTTATGCCGACTCCCAACGGCCAAGTTTGAGAAGCTCTACTCTTCGAGCATTGTCACTGTCAGTGACTCGAAAGAGATGGGACCGTGAAAATTATTATTGGTCGTACCGGATGGGAATCTAACCCAGGCAGCGAGGTTATGTTGCGTAGGGGTCGACGCACATGCCCGCAACGCCACGGCAACCACGAGTGCTCCCATAAACCTATTAATAAATGGTCATTATTATGTGATCGTAAGTTCAATCACACAAACGAGAGGAACTCTTTGCAAGCAAGTCTTTTATATATTCTTTGCTATATCTCACGACCCAATGGACCTCTGGGCCTAAGTGAATCAATAACTTTTGATGGAAGCCGCATTACCAATACCTCTCATTAAAAGCAAGATCGTCCACAAGTCCATTCAGCTGTATGTAACCGTGGATGAAATTGGCGTGATTGGTCAAACAAAGTGAGCAGTCAATGTGGTGCTTTCTGGGATTTAGACGGAAGCGCCTAATACCACGTTTCCACCGACCGAAACCGCGAGATTTCATTAATTTTGTCCAAACTTACCAGATTCCTCCACATATCGAGGTCTGGAAAACTCACTATTTCGGATAAAACTCGTTGCAGCCCCCGTCAAACCGACAAGCCTACAGCGCGAATTTCTGTCATTTTGTCAAGTGGGAAAGTATACATCTACATATGTTTTCGAAAAACCGTCACAATGAGAAATCATCAATCTGGACTTGTTCTCCTTCTCTGCTACATCAGTCTGGGGAGGACCTGAGTCTCAGCCAACAACCTTCTCCAGCTGGGAGATTCTTAGCCAGCTCCCTTCAATTTCCCACGCCAAGTTGGCTTATGTTTTTTTCTACTTCTGTGCGCCGTCGGGATCATGGGCGTCCTTAATAGCGTTGTCCCACTTATTCGGAGTCGAAGACTTTTGGCAGAGTTGTCCATGCTCTCTACTTGGTCTCGCCATCTTAGGGGTTGAATCCGTGGAGCTCTGACTAGACGCATGTCGAGGTACAGTTCATGGTTGAATTTTCCTCAGGTCCCATACACACAAACAGGACCAAAGATTGTACGCAGAACTCGAAGAGACCATGAGTTTCTTGATCTGCCTTTGAGATTGTTCATGCTTCCGAAAATAGACTGCACAACCGTTTTTTTGTTGACTCAGAAAGTAGTAGAAGACGCACGGTGACTTTATGATCAAGACATTGATCGTCCTAATCCCAATCATCGGCACAGAGGCCTGACGTGAATAATTTCAAAAGCAGACGAAGATGTTATTGGTCTTTCTGAGAGAAAAGTTGTGCGTCTCATCTTGTTATGGCAACCGGAAGAGACGAACCTTACAGGCTACCAATCGACGTGAGCCTAACTCGGCGCGTATGCCTACGATGGTTGGGCTATGTAGACCAGATGGACCACTGGAAGACCCCACGATTCCGATTGTATGGAGAGGGATTCCACGTGCAGTGGCGCACACAAGTGAAGAAGGACCGCAAACAACTTGATGGGCGCAACTGAAAGTAGTTAGTTGTTAGTTGAGACCCAGATTCACCCGGGATGTAGGTCCGGGTAAAGAAGAAGCAAAGCTGAAGGTTTTCTTTTTTTTCGCGTATTCTCTTATTGCAGTTGTGGAAGCATGATCTGGGTGTCAACTTCACTCAGCTAACAACGCCCCGAAATTACTTGTGAATGAATCTCTCCATAATATCATTCATTCACCTATTCCGTCAGCAGTCGCAAACCGTTTATGATTCGATCAGCAAATATTCCACGTGGGGTTGTGTTCGTTACACGAAAGAAGATCCGTTTGGATCATGTTCTATTTATTTGGGAGCTTGTAGTCGCTGCTGGATCAGGAGTTTTCTTACGTGGAACAATTTCAAGTGACACTCTCCAACTACACAAGCTTCATTGAACGTTTGCTTTAAAAAGAGACTCGATGTGACGATGGATTGATATATAGACGTCTACCTAGGCACTTGACACCACACAGTTTCATTCAATTCATGAAAGACCCACTCGGGATACCCGTACGAGACTAGACGAAGCTCGGAAAGTCTGTGGTCATTAATCGAACAGTTCCAAGGTGGTTGCAATTGACTGCATCAAGTTACCGACTTCTAATTCAATGGCATGCAGAGACATACGTCTGGACACTGTAGTTGGTTATTTAATTATCTTGTGACTAAAGCCACATGACAGATAGCTGTCACAAATGCCGTCCCTAACCACTAATAAAACAATTTGCTCGCCAGTGTGATAACCAATCCGTGCTAGCGACAGAAATAAAACACACCTCATTACCTTCTTTTATGCTTTGCAGGCCTTCCAGACGCCTTTGCAACTGTGACAGTTGATGGCACCAGTCAGACGTACACAACAGACATCATTAAGTCGGTGGACCCGAAATGGAATGCGCACTACGATCTATTCCTCAGCCGCGAGGACGTTATTACAATAACCGTATGGAATAATCGTAAAATTCGAAAGCGCGGTGGCTTCCTGGGATGTGTTCGAATACCTGCGCCGATAATACAAAACTTCGGGAGCGGATGTAAGTGTAAAGTCCTTATCACCTCACCGACTCACGCGGCTGACCGTAATGCAAAATGTTTGACTTTTCCATATCTTTCAGACCAACGTTTGGATTTGTGCAAGCAATCGCCTGATGATGAAGACCTGCAGCGCGGCCAAATCATCATTGCCCTGCTTTCGAAAGACGGCCCTTGCAGTGGCAATCCTCTGGCGATTGTGGGTCCTGGAGGTGATGTACGCGGACCATCCGATGATAATTCGACCGAGAACAATCTGCCCGATGCCTGGGAGGAGCGGTGCACGGCAAATGGTAGAATTTACTATGTTAATCACAACACAAAGTCGACCCAGTGGGATCATCCCACGAATTCAGCTGCAACGGCACAACTGAATGGCAACCATCAGCAGTCCCGCCATCATGGGCACCAGCACCAGCATATCAATTCGAACGGAGAGAGAACAAAGGTCATAAATTCGGGACCATCGTCGACTCGCAACAATCTTCTGAACGGGCGCAGTTCTGGCGAAAACGATCAACACCAACACCAGCAGCAGCTATCGAATTCACATCGATATTGTGGTGAAACTGTTACCAGCCCGGTTGGCAAGGAAAACTGCAGTCCGGCGAGACTCTTCGATGTGGAATCGTCCAACGGTGATATTTTAGCAGCGAACAAGAATAACTCTCAGAGTCAATCGAATTCCGTTGAGTCTGTAGAGAGTCCGCCGCGCAGCGACTTAACATTTACACAGATAACGTCACCAGTTAGCAACTGCACGCCGAGCTCCTCGAGCACGATTTCATCGCGTTCAACGAACGAAGTAGTGCCAGCAACCAGAACCCCACAGGTCCTGGTGCAGTTGCATCAAACGCAGGCAGGCCTCTCTTCAATCGAAGAGAACAACTCTGAAAAGAACGACAATCACGGGAAAAAGCAGAAGCACTCTTCATCTTCCACAATACATGGACATATCATTTCGCCAAGCGTCGCTTCACCGCAACGCGAACGGCACAATCAAGCCGCTCAGAACTTGGAGAACGGCAACGCCAGTCAACCGCACTCAATTGTGTCTCTGCACAGCAGCAGAGAGGTAGCCAATTCAAATACGAGCCAACAGCAACAACAGACAGACACCACCCCGCAAAGTAATGGCAACGCTCAAAGTTCAAGCACGAATTCATCTGTGATTGCGACTGAGGTCACCAATGAAACGTTACCCAATGGAGGAGCAGATACACGATCACCGCCAGTGAGTTCGAACAATGGCACCGAAGAAGGCAGCGGGAGCGCTGCCATGCAACGAGTGCGTAGATCAACAAGAAGCATAGAAGAATCCGGACGGCGACGGTCTAGAGGGAACCGTCCAAGTACTCATGTTCGCAATAACATACACACCCGACCATTTGTGGACCTTCCTTCTGGATATGAAATGCGTACCACACAACAGGGTCAAGTGTACTTCTATCACATTCCGACTGGAGTATCAACTTGGCATGACCCCCGAATTCCGCGTGATTTTGATACACAAAACTTTTCGCTAGATGCCTTAGGGCCATTGCCAAGTGGATGGGAGCAGAGAAAGACCACATCGGGACGTGTGTACTTCGTTGATCATAACAATCGAACAACTCAGTTTACCGATCCCCGACTGAATGGGCAGATACTTCAGATGATTCGTAGGACATCCAATCAGTTTGAGACGCCAACGAGAACAACACAAGGTAATTTCTTTCGTTTTTGTCTGTTTTCTTTTTCTTTCCGTTGATAATGTGTGATAAATGAGTTTGATAGCGACAATTACTCAAGTTTATTTGTCACCAGGCATTAAATGCAGACCTTTGCTCCAATCTATGAATTCAATTCGAGTCGAATAATGGCTGTGTGACATAACACCGGGGCACAGTCATCTTTTCAAGAAAGTGTGATGAGTTTTCTGTTTTTCCCGATGCTTTGAGTTGCATCGGGAACGTCATGGGTTTCAATCCACTCTATGTAGTCTCTTTACTGTCCCCAGCGAGATTCACTGCTTATCTTGTGTAATTTGTGCGCAATTTCGCCTGCTCTGCTTTGCAGTTCGTATTTTTGAATCTTTTAGAACACATTCATTTTATTTGATGCGCCAATCTACTAATTACCTTGTGAGAAATGTGAGGTTATTTTGTTTATCAGCAGATTTGGTGACGAATATTCAATTGCTTTGTAGGTTATAAAGATACTGCGCATATCATTGAATTTATTTCCATTGTCAGAGATCACCATCATTCAGTTTGGAAGTTTAAAGCCTAAGCACAAAACTCCGTTGAAAATAAGCTTTTAGCTAGATAATGCATTGCTCTTGCCAGTTGGGTATGCAACTAAAAGCCCAGGTGAAGTCAAATGTGCCCTTCTTTTTGAAGCGCAATGGTTAGGAGCCGAAGTGGGCTTAAACGAATATCGACCATCTTCTTTGTTCCCATCTACAATCGAGGACAAGACAACCACTGATTATCTCAGATATTTTCTTCCTCTCTCTCTTTTGTGAGAATATCCCATAGTATCCAAATGGCAGCCGAAACTGTTAAATTCTCTCCTGAAGATTTGCCGTTCGAAGTCGGCACAAAACGGGGGCGCTCTCCCTCACTCGTGAGAGAACATTAGCGCGCACAATACGAACCGCTGCCGCAGAAGCTAAGCCCAGAGCCACCTCGGACTGTAGCGTAATGGCCTGCTTAGCCTGATTGGGCTGGTTTATGGTTCAAAATAAGCCATATTGTGGAATAACACGTGTTAAGGACTAAAATATAATTAGGTGTAGAGAGAAACATGGATGATAGGTTCACCTCTTGGCATGCCCAATGGGTTCCTGGAATAGGTAGATAGGTAGGGTGCCCTTACACCCTTGACTCACTTAGACCAACATGTTGTGCCCCGTAATACAGTGAGATATCCCTTTACTCCTAAAACCATCCGGACTCATTTGTATACGACAGGAGGTGTTGTCATTTCAACACCACTTAATTTGTCCAGCTCTACGAAGATGTGCTTTCTCAAGAACTGCCTTCTTTTACTTGCTAGGACTGGGTATTTGGAGACCAGATGTTAGATCCTACTCCTTCCTCATATCTACAGCTCCTGCAATTTGTTGTGCGGGATGTTCAGTTGCGATGCTTACGTGCATATGGCACGAGACTCCTATTAGCGTTCTTGTGACTAAAACTGATCAGTGATGTTAGTGTATTTTTGCTTAGCGTCGGTCACAGTGCCCTTGCCGCTTCTCCAGTTTCCAGACCGAGCTATCGATTTCGGGGTCTTGTGGAACTAAGCTTCCTTGGATGCCAAGGTGCCCTGGTACTCAGCATAAGGTCGTGTTCGCCAGCTGACCAGTTTCGACGTGAACATGTCCAGTGCTATAGCTTTTATTGTGGTTTGGCTGTCGGAGAAAATGGATATCGATTTGTTGGTTATGTTATGTTCTCTCAGCGCCAGGGCATCGTGTATTTCGATTACCTCTTTAGTACAATAAGACGGCGATTGATAAAAGATGAGTTGTGCTGCTTTTACCCCAGTCAAAGATCGTCTTTGTGAAGATACTTAGACTACTGATTCGCCAAAGAAACGCCTAAAATGAGTATAAGTGAATTGATGGTGTTGAAAAATGTGAGCGGAAACTCGGTTAATGCAGAAACGCATCACATCGATGACGCATCTTCTTTGCATCATGATCCGCTAAACCCACATGATCCGCTAAACCACGCACGAGAGATCTCCAGACAATTCGGTCCGCCGCCACCGATTCAAACTCATCGGAGGCGAGTTTTTGAATTTGGTTCAACCAGCTTATCGCATTCGTGGCCTTGCTCGTAAGTCGTGATTATGGGGACATTCGTGCCCCTTAAACAAACCACCAAATCTGTGAAACTGTGTTCTCGTTCATAAAAGCAAATTTGTCATTGCAAACATTATTTTAAGCATCACTTGCGCAAACCCTAAACATTTGTGCATCTTTAACTTGCTAATGCGTCGTAGATAGGAAAAGCGGACATTAAAAATAATATTGCAGAAAGTGTTGGAAAAGATAAAACGACATGACATCATCTGCATATCCGTGTCATAGAGAGAATGAAAATAAAATACATACGAAGAACAAAATTTCAACAAGTACAAAATTGCAATGCGCCCAATTCCAAGGGCTGGGTTTGAATCAATTCCTTTTCGATACCATTGTGATGTGATCAATGGTCGCCGTGCGGTAGTGGGTATATTGGTCGATTCCTACGCAATTGAATCTAGGAGTCTAGGTTCGACAAAGTAATTTTCATGGCGCCCCGTCCTTCGAGTCACTGAAAGTGCTGAAAGAGTGTCCTTGTCTAGAAAAATATTCTCAAACTTGTCCATTTGGATTCGGCATCATCTCTCCGCTCCTGAGGGAACAACAACACGGGGGGTTGCTGTAGAAGTTAGGTCCCCGGGTTGTAGGGCCACACATATATTATATTGTGTCCGACCATCACCATCTTGAACTCTACTTCATTAGAGTGTTTGTAAATAAATTATAAGCCAATGGTTAGCTGACCTACTAGAAGAAGTAGATTAGATAAGGCTAGATGCTCACTTAATTGCTCTTGGACACATGGTGATGGCTGTTGGGGGAATGTAAGCTCTTAGCTCCTCCTACACACTCGTCATGGGTGGTATTGATGTGTTGCTCAGCCATTCTGTTATCCTCACAAATATGCAACCAGTTTTTATGGGGTTTTTTGTTAGACCCTGAAGGTCTTGGAAGAAGATTTCTCCCAGTGTTCTCCTTCTCAACTGGCAGAGACTGGGCAGTGACAGATTGAGGAGTGTTTTTTTTTTCCCTCTACGTCTCAGCAGCCTCTTCATTTATAACCGTTGGCTAGTTTCATTCATTTTCTTATTTGCAATTCCTGATACATACTTCTCTTTATGGACACCCCTGTATAAGGGAAACCTCTATTTACTTTACGGACAGTTCGTTATGGTCCCGGAGTGGAACTGTACGTACTTCGTTAGTAGTGCAATTACCATCGCTAGTAACTTCTTGTCGCATTGAAGGAGGTTGTTGCTTTTTGTTCAACTTGGCCTCCAATAGCATCCGAGTGGTCTCACAAATGCTGGAACCCTCTTCACCTTTTATTAGCTTCCTCTATGATCGTGTCATCCACTTTTTCCTTGACATTCTCAAGAGGTGGTGGGTGATACATTGGATTGCCTGGAATGGGTATGTTTCTGCCCCTTGATTGGACGTTCTGCTGTTCGAAATGTATTATACATTGACATTTGTCTATCGCTTTAGCATATGATTATATCGGTGGTTCCACAGCCCGTGGTGGACCAGCCCTCTTCGCACCCCATCATTTTCAGCGGAACTATCTACATTGTATCATTATCATTTCAAATGAAGACAGACATTAATTAACTAATTGTAGTCACTGATCTGATACCGGATTAGAGATATGTAACTGTTCAGGTCCGGCATCCGTAAATCACATGTCATCATCTATTCTAATGACGAAAAAAAGTGAGGATGCTTCACAACCAATTGCGACAGCGTCGTTTAACTTTTTCGAGAAAGAGAATAACATCTATTATGGAAAACGGCGGATTGACAGCGTAGGGAATATTCCGAAAACCTCTCCAACTTGATTTATTTATTCTGGTATTTGTAAGTCATCATCATTCACTTTGTAATATATGCAGTGCAGCGCTAACATTAAAAATCCCTATAGCCTTCCTTGGAGAATAATGAATCAGTCTAGATCCGAGGCAGCACCGGCACCAATTTTTCCAAACGCCGATAGTTCGTTGTATGTGACATTCGTGTGACGCCCTTTTCTATGGCTACTTATGAACATACCTTTTTGGAGTACCAACACCAGCTTTTCTAAATGGTGTGATAAGCCATGGCGACAAAGGATACACAGCGTTTCCTATTTTAAAGGAATATTGTAATGTAATGACATTCTTCCATAATTGGCAGGAATGAAAAATTGTGCAAGCCTTTTGGATGGATTCTATGTTTGCACCAGATAGAGGGAATGATCTCCTTCTCGCATTATACGTGTCTGTTGTGCATTCAAGAATATCAACTTCTATCAACAGATCTTAAAAATTGTGGATCTTGTGTTGACCTTTGAGTTTGGTTTTGTTTCAATAGCTTTATTGATCAGCTTCATATATATAAGCTTTTCATTCCCTTTTTTCTTCTTTATCTGGTGCTACAGTTCGGGTTGGGTCTGGACCTCAATCAACAAGCCTCTCCAACTAGCGCGATTTCTGACTAGCTCTCCCTGTTAGTCTAAGTCTCTGCGTTTTGCATTATCTACGTTCTTTTACTGGAATAAACTTTTTCCAGTGCATCAATTCATTGAATAGACTTTTCGTTGTATCAGATTTTATACAAAGGACCTTTTTCTAAATCCTGCTTGTTCTTGATTCCATTCTCCGATAAGACTTACCTTTGAAGGTTTTTTCTCCATTACCATACCTCCATCAGTCATTCCAACTGTCAAAGATAAACTTCAATAAATGCATCCATTATTAATTTTCTTTCACCCACACAGTCGAAGGACCATTGCCTGTCTCGAACAATAGAGCCGCTGATGCTCCAACAAATGGTACATCCAGTGTCCCAGCAAATGTTTCTGGTGCCTCAACATCATCATCAAATTCGAATCATCGAAATATGGCTGCCGCACCAGAACCATTTAGACTGCATCAACATCACCAGCCAGTGCCTGATTTGCCACAAGGTCTTTTGGAGGGAGCTGACCTGCTTCCGAAATATCGTCGTGATTTAGTGGGTAAACTGCGAGCCTTCCGAAATGAATTGCAGGCTCTTCAGCCACAATCGGGTCATTGCCGACTTGAAATAACGCGCACAGAAATTTTCGAAGAGAGCTATAGACTGATTATGAAAATGCGACCGAAGGACATGCGAAAAAGACTCATGGTCAAATTCAAAGGCGAGGAGGGTCTCGACTACGGCGGCGTGGCTCGTGAATGGCTGTATTTGCTTTCAAGGGAAATGCTCAATCCCCAGTACGGATTGTTTCAGTACAGTCGAGATGATCATTATACTCTGCAGATTAATCCGGATTCAGGTTTGACAACGCAAATTGATTTGCTTCGATCGCCTCGATATGTGACGGTTTTGCTTTGGTGTTGTTTTCAGGTGTGAATCCCGATCATTTGTCATATTTTCACTTTGTGGGACGTATACTGGGAATTGCTGTGTTTCACGGTCACTGCCTGGATGGTGGCTTTACAACACCATTCTACAAGCAACTACTTAACAAGCCGATCACCCTGAGCGACATTGAAGGCGTCGATCCCGAGCTGCACAGGAGTCTCACATGGATGCTGTAAGAAAACCACCACCTCTTTGCTTGCCCTCTCATGCAATCTCTGTCTCTAACATCGCTTTCATCTCTTCTGCAGGGAGAACAACATTGATGGAATTATTGAGTCCACATTCAGTGTGGAGAACAACAGTTTCGGGGTCTTGAAGGTACACGAGTTGAAACCGTCTGGTGCGAGCATACCAGTTACCGAGGAAAACAAACGGGAATACGTTAAATTATATGTGAATTATAGATTTATGCGTGGCATTGAACAACAGTTTCTTGCACTGCAAAAAGGTAAGCCATTGTGTGAGTCAATGCTTGTTCGGAGGTTATGATGAGTTTTTTTTTGATTTCAGGTTTCTGTGAATTGATTTCAAGTCAATTGTTACGTCCATTCGATGAACGTGAGTTAGAGTTGGTCATTGGTGGCATAAGTAAAATAGACGTTAACGACTGGAAGAAGAATACTCGTCTAAAACACTGCACAGCCGAGGTTCCGCAGGTGATCTGGTTCTGGCAAGTGAGTATAGTTTTGTTTTATTCTCTGTTGCACTCGCATACAAATCGTATTCAGAAATATAAACAAAATTATTAACGCACATTTTTTTCCCCTTCTTCCTTCAGGTGGTTGAATCGTATTCGTCGGAGATGCGAGCACGCCTTTTACAATTTGTTACAGGATCTTCACGCGTACCATTGCAAGGGTTTCGTGCTTTACAAGGTTCTACAGGAGCTGTGGGTCCCCGACTTTTTACAATACACTTGACCGCTGATGTACCAACTCAAAATCTACCAAAAGCACATACTTGCTTCAATCGCATTGATCTGCCGCCTTATGAAAATTATCAACTGCTCTGTGACAAATTAACGCAAGCCGTCGAAGAGACGTGTGGCTTCGCCGTGGAGTAGGACATTCATACAGCCATTCATGCATGCTCCTCCTCCCCCCCTCAATCATCATTCTCATTTACATATATATCATACACACAATAAAGTATATATATACATATATATATTTATACATATATAAATTAAAAAGAAAACAGAAAAAAAATATCTTAACAGCTCTTATTCATATGAAACAATATATTGTATGTATTTTAAACACGGATAACAGTATTTAGGTGTTTTATTATCAGCAGAATAAAATGTTTAGTTAAACGAAATGATTGATAAAGGTTTTAAATCTCTTGTCGTCGGGTGGGGAAGAACAACAATCTTATCTGGCTTGTAGGCCTGTCAAGGTGTTAAATGGCTTAAGCTTCAAATTACCAATGAACAAACAGCGCTCTGGTGAATCATAGTCTTAATTACCTTGGGGTAGTCTTCAATAAGAAAAAAATGTGTTGCTAATCAAGATGTATTAGTTCGCAAATGAAATTAGCAACTGCTATGAATGCTGAATACCCTCACCTAAACTTACTGATAGAGAGGATTAATTAATTAACGGGGCAATTATCATACATATCAAAATGGTATTCGTGGAGTTAGTTAGATTGTGTGTTATTCACAACCAACAGCATTCGAACCAAACCTTAACTGGGCGACTGATCCATTCATTGTCAATGATATGCGTCGTTGATTAAGAGGACGAAAATGTGACGGCAAACAAAACCAAAAACCAATCGCATGATTTTTATGATTTCATCATCTTCTGACCCGCATGATCCACTAAAGGGGTCGCGGGGGTAAACCACGCACGAGAGATCTCCAGGCAACTCGATCCTCCGCCATCGACTCCAACTCATCAGGAGTTATGCCCAAGCGTAACCAGACTTTGTCCAACCACCTCATCCTGTGTCTGCCAAGTGGTCGCCCGCCTGATGGAATCGCATTCAAGGCCCGCCTCGAAAGTCGTGATGATGGGGACATTCGTGTTACGCGAACAAACCCACGAAGCATAGCTCTTTCCGTTCGACGTTGAGTTCCTCATGCACTTTCTCTCCCTATCCTGGTGAGTAATTCCCGCAACAGCACGAAGAAATCTCATTTCAGCAGCTTGTATTCGCGGTCTTATTCTTTCGGTCATTACCCAAATTTCATGACAGTAGGTGAGAGTTGGCTTTCACACAAGCTTGGCCTTCCTGATTACAGATCTCCCAAGCTGTGTCAAAACTGACCAATCCTACAGGAAAGTTCAGTATTCCTCCTCCCGATTCCGATTCGAATCCCAGTGAAAGCAAAGTTAATACGCTTTTATCTGGTTTTCCAATCTGGTCCAGTCACCATGCTGCCGTTGGAATCAAATTAACAGCTCTATCATTGAAGTAGTCAATCAGTGGTAGTATTCTAACTATGAGTATCACAATGGACTAATATGGTCTAAGTGTGCTGGTGAATGCACAAGTAGCCCACCTACCTAACCTAACCTAACCTACTTAAACTTCTCCACCTGCTCCAATGAGACTCCACTAATATGTAGACGGCATTGAACAGGCCATAACCTCTGATTTGTCCACGTTAACCTTCATCCCACAATCAGCACATATGGCCACAAGCCTATCGAGTACTAGTACTATCGATAACTAAGTGATCCGCAAAGAGAAGATGACTTACCCTCAACTCTTGCAATGTGAAACTTTCCTAGCCTCGGCTGCGCTACAACATCCAGTCCATATAAACAATGAAAAGGAGACGTGACAAGACGCACCTTTGCCGAAATCCAACGCCCAAGGTGAAAGGTGTTGATTTAGCACCGTTAACCCGAACACAGCTGCTAGAGTTTGTGTATAGAGATTGAATGACCCTCAAAAGAGGACCTTCAATCCCAAACTCCTACAGAACACTTCAGAGTTTACCTCGAGGAACTCGGTCATATGCCTTTTCCAAGTCTACAAAACAGCCTACTTCCAAGCCTGTCGCGCTACAGTCCGGGCGGGAGGCTTACTTCCTCCAATTCCACAAGCCTTGGTTAAACCTCCTCATTAGTGTGTACCACATTAGGCGCGAGTGTTATCCCTATAGTCTCGAAATCGAAGACTTCCAGCCGGAGCGAAGTTGTTCATGCCTTTTATATGACCCAGTCACCTTGATCGTTGGATCAATAGACTAGACACTGAAGTTGGTAGTTGAGTTCGTAATGGCAGCACTGCAACGTCAAGCGTTCTTAATTGCAAACATGCGCCAATGATGCAATGCATTGCGTTCGAAAACGTCATATGAAAGCAAACACTGCGCCAAAAAAGCAACCTGCGCATCATAGATTATTGTGATGCATCGAAACATTAAAGAATCATTGCATTGCAACACAAAAGCAGAACAGTCCCCGGATACATGCAACCCCTTTAATAGCAACAAATTATATTCAGCTGAGATTTACCAACGCCATCAAAAGCCTACCTAAGCCTACCGCTTAATTTCATTGAAAACGCGCTTATAAGCAACACAATTTTATGCCCCTCGAAGAGACCAAGGATTTCCTCATCCGCATGAGTACAGGAATTTGATTATATTCGATATACGATCTCACAGAGGACACTAAGGAAAGGTTTGCCGAACGCGATATAGTTTGGCTAGTACCGGACAGTCACAGAGAAAGTGAGAGAGAGAATGTCGAGGCAACTGCGACAGTGTGGGTTGAACGGATTTCGAGTCTAGCAACGAAAGTGCTCTGTGCTTACAGAGCCATGACTCTAGCTGTTTCGGAGCAGTTAATTTGGAGGAGGTCATCAGTCCTGCTATTCATGTAAGAGGGCCAGTTTTTTCTAGAGAATTTGTACTTGAATGATATATTTCACCATCTACTAGCTAAGGACAGCTAAGTATTGGTAGATGATGTATTCGGAGTGGTTTATTGGGGGGCGCACCAGCTCAGTGGGGGTGTTGCTGGAAGCTCCTGGTCCGGCCAGTTCATCGGCGATCCCATTTCCCTCTATGCTGCTATGGTCCGGCACCCAGAGGAGAGTAATACTGCAGTTGCTAGTGTCCTCTTCCTTGCACTTTTGCAGCTTGGCTGTCGCTGCAGATCGCCGCGGCTCTTCCATAAAGCCCGCCATACTCCTATTCTTGTAATAAAGAATCTAGTTCTTTGAAAAATGCCATTGGGATTCTAGGATCCATTTATTTTTACATTTATATATTACATTAGCCATTGGATGAGCTACTTGGGGTATCGGTTTCTATTTTACATTTGTTTTTCTTATTATACCCAGACATTTACACTATACAATAGTAACCGTCACATGAATGATCTTTGGGCTCTCGCCAAATCAGAGGTATACCAAATTGCAATTTATTTCGTGTTCGTTTTACACTGTTTGTACACCTTGTGAGGTATCCTACGTTTATCTTGATCACCAAATTTGCCTGCCCGATCTCTCGCCAGCTGTCTCCAGTTTCGCACACGCTGGCTGAGGTCCCCTTAACTTTTGTGCTCCACCATGTACACGTACGTTCTCTGTTGCGTCTTCCCGAAGGGTTAGAGTAGAAGATTTTTCTGGCCAGAGCTAATTCGTCCATGAGCTCAATATGCCCTAAGCATCTTATGCGTTGGATACGTAGACGCCTGGCTAGACACACGTCGCTGTATAGAACTATACGTTCGTGGTTGAAACTTCTCCTCCATATGACGTCAACGCAATCAGGAGCAAAAAACGAGAGTAGAACTTTTCTCTCGAAAATACCAAGAGCCTCTTGATCCGCTCTTGATATAGTCCATGTCTCTTCGCTGTAGAGCATGGTGGGGGCGATGGTGGAGCGTGGGGGGGGGGGGGAGGGGGCCTGATTAAGGTCTTATACAGGTCTTGTCAGACTTCAGTCTTGACTTTGCTATTTTCTTTCGTCTAGGTCGGGGTAGACGGAATTCTCGTCAATCATCGTCCGGATTGAGTGAAACATTTTGCCTGACAGCGGTGTTTTTGGGTCCTCGTTGTTTACCAGTCTACAGAAATGATCTCTCCAGATTGTCAGTATCGATTTCGACTCTACTGCAGGCTTTTGTCCGAATTGTACACCCTTGAGAGAGTTGTTTTATCTCTCGGTAGAACTCGGACATCATTTCTGCCGTGACACATCTCCATCTGCTCTATCACACATTCTCATTCTCTTATCCTGAGAAGTCAGCAACCCCTGTTGAATGCAATTTCACCCAGATCTTCAATTCTGAGCGATCAGTTAACCAGCGATTAACGTTCATTTAGCGCTTACCACGGAAAAAGAAAAAAAATAAACGTAATCATTTTTATAAATATTTTAATGGCACTAGTTCTATTCAATTAGAAATTACACTAGATCCTTAAAAGTATTCATCTCAAGCTAAGCTCAAATCTAAGTCTGGTTGAATTTTGAATTACATACAATACATCAAAACATCTCCCTCCGAATGCGTTCACCTTGCCTCACTCACAATTAAATATTATGTACATAAATAAAATCCTATCGATTAACTGATACAAAATAAATAATGTCGATTACTTGGCTAAGTGGTAATTTCCTACAATATCCTTAGATAACATTTGCTAAACATTGCTTATGTCGTTCACTATTTACACAGCAGCGAGTCAGAATAATGACGCACGATAATTTAAATAGAAAATGAAAAAAAAAATAAGAATTTAACAATCTGTATGAAACCAGGTAATATTCTGTTTACAGGACGATCATTTACTTAGCAGCGGGTGATCCTGGAATGTACACATGTTGCATTTGCCCGCAAGGGGGCGTTTAGTCTCCTACTCGATAATCATAGGGGTTGTTACCATCGTGATTATAGACAATCGGTTGCGGTTCAATGGGAAACGATCGTTGATTGTTTCTCAACCCATTTGCTGACGGCGGTGGATAGCGATGGGATTTCTGCTTGCTGGGGAATGGCTCTTGATGTCTACTCTTAATGGAATTTGTGTGCTCAATACTATCTTCATATAGACCTGAAAGATAGAGAGAGAGAGAGAGAGAAAATGTTCTTTAAAATAATATCCATTCAATTGTTGTTCGGGGAAAACTCTGAAACATACCATACGCCGTTGAATTATCCAATTCATTCAGCATGGCCTGGCAATCACAACGTAATTTCTCTATTTCACTGTCCAGTCTTTTTGATAGCTCATCGGTGCTCGCCAACGGCTGCATAACGCATTCAACCTCCTTTCGGACAAGTCCAAGTTTATTTTTATTTGTGCGAATAACTTCCGAGAGTTTCTCTATTTGATTACGTTGCCGCATTATGATTTCGCATGCTGTAAGGTTAAAAATATTCATTCAATGTGTTTGTTCTATATGTATGCTGGCTAGCTGTTCTGTGTGACGATAAATCAAAATGAAATTCATTTAAAATAGACGAAGATATGACAGGTCTGTGGTTGGCGTTGGTTGGTGGTTGGTGGTTGGAGGAGAAGCTGTGAACGTCCGAGTACATGTGTGTATGCATGGCTGTTTGATTTGGTTGAAAGACATTTGCCTTCGTGGGATCCGAAGCCATGCCATATTCAGAAGCAGGAATTATTTTCAGAAATATCTTATTAAGAGGTGAGAGTTCAGGGAATTTTAATGAAGAGTGAAATCAACAAGCTCTATCGATTTTGTGTTGAAATTAAGAGAATTGGCGGTTGCCTCAGGGTGTTCGGCCGTTCTGACATGCATATGTAAGAACTGCGTTGTTTTTAGCTGTTTTTTTTTCTTTCCTCTTGGACAACCCATGCCGTGTAAGCAACGACACTGTGACCAGGGTGGATCTTTTGTATCGCAGACAAAAGACAAACCACTTCCCCCATGAAAGATAGTAAATCTTTCGTAATTTCACTTAAAATAGTATCTCCCTATGGAATATACGTTTCCTTAAAAGGACTTTCACACATGATGTGCTCGGAAGACTCATCATCTTCGAGTCAAAGCCGACAAACCGTGTCTTCACACAGGTTTAGTTTGTTAAGCTGATATGTCAGGCCGAAGTGGCCGGTAAGAAAGCTTATTAAGATGGAGTATTTCCTTATATGAATAAGGCCCGATAAATCTGTTGGACTGCCTAAGACCCTGATCATGTGTTCACTGGTTTGCCTAGACCAGTTTCCCATTCGTTAAAAACATAGAGTTGTAGCTGATGTGGGTTCTGGACCGATGAACGCTGATTCAGAGCCAGCTCTCTCGAGCTCATTGGCGGGTTCGTTGCCTGCAATCCCTCCATGTCCAGGGACCCAGCAAAGTTTCACTTTGTTATGTATGGCAAGGGATTGCAAAGAGTCATAGCAGAACTTGACTGTTTTAGATTAGACGAAAGTGCATTTAGTGTTGCTTGACTGTCGGAGAATATTTGTATTATTGCGCCCTTGATACCTTTGTGGAGGTTATGTCTGGCGCAGATCTCGATGGCGTGGATTTCGGCTTGGAACACTACAGGACTCGACCCCAAAGGGTCCAAAGGCTCCTGTCCTCATCCCAGAATCCATTTTTGATCCGTCTGTCTACCAAAGCAGACTTCTAGGGTCAAGTATTGGGATATCATTGGTCCACTTTCCCGCGGTTCAATATGTAAACTTCAAAAGCCATATGTTGCCTTACCATGGTATCCGGCATTGTACAAAACATGCCTCTTTTAGGGATTGAGTTGAGTATACAAAACTGGCTTGTAATTGCACTTGTGGCAACATCACATATTGCCCCATATGCGACAAAAGTGCTAACGGGAGAACACAGTCAGCCACAGGGTATGCAACTGCGCCCTAGGAAGCAAATATTTTGTCCTCGTCGTTGGTAGCACTTGGAACGTGGTTCGTTGCGTAGAATTCTCGAGAACAGACGGAATTGATGGAAGTCCTTCTGATATAAAATAAATAAAATGATTTTGTGAAAAGTTAAATTCAGTTGAGCGTTTCTTTTTCCATAACCTCAACATACTCTAGCTGTTTTTAGCCGTTAGTTGGGTGCTTGAATTTGCGGCAGTTGTAGTTTGTGAGGAGATGGTTCTGGCCAGAAATGAGATATAACAGAGATAGCCGACTTTACAGCTGATTGCCCTCTAGTCCATTGACGAATTTGGGTGCCTTTTTGACAGATATTCATGAAATTTTGACGGTTATTCAGGAAATAACGTAAGTGCCGTCCTCTGATTGGTCGATTTGGTTTGAGAAGACAAAAGTCTGGTATCTCAGTAATAATTAATTTCTGGCTCTAGCAATATTTCCATCAATTCAAGTCTAATTTAGGTTCATTCATATCAGAGACAATCTCAAAATCCAAACGAAGCAATCCTTGGACTCTTCAAGACGAAGGACCTGCGTCCGAACTCTTATCTGTTTTTGATGTCAGATTATCTGGAGTATTTACTCCTCCACCGGCTTCCAGGCGACTACGGATCCAAAGCCAAGATTGTAGAGCGCATGAACAACTTGATCCTGGTCCGGAATTAAAGAACTCGAGTTCAAGCCTGTGGTATGTTACATCCTCCCACAGGCTCCCACAGGAGGAAGGGTCACATTTAGAGTAGATCACAAGTATCTAGTGGAATACAAATTACCCCTTTCCTCAATCGACTCAACCAGCAACATAAACTACCTTCTACAGTAAAAGAGAGAGTGACCAACGATCACCTAAATCAGAGAGGACAGGCATGCCGTCGGGTCGCGCTGTGTATAATACCAGTTTCCACTGAACCGAAACCGCAAGGTTGAAGTGGTTTGGCTCTCAAACAAATGTCACTCGCTCTCAATTTTTAAATGACCGCCAGAACAGCTGTCTGCTGACAGGAAATAATAGTGTGCGAACACCAGCAGATAAAAAGAGTTAGAACGACTATGAACAAAGAGTATTCCTTTCTAGAAAAACCTTCACAAACTTCGCCGTTCGGAGACGGCATAAAACTGTAGGTCCCTTCAGCTCGTGAAAGAACAACTATAGAAGCTAGGCCCAGGCCCACCTCGGACTGTCGCGCTACCCATATTATTATTAACTACTTTGGTAGACAGGTGTTCTAGTTTTGACCTAAACATAAAATGCAAGACTTTCAAATATGAGCTCACCGGTTTTACAAGCAAGGATCATATACTGTTAACGCTAAATGCCTTCTGCTCAATTTAAATCTTCAAAACCTCCAAAAGTTAAAACGTTTATTAAGATTTTCTGACATGTTTGAAAGACCTCCTACAACTTGAGAATATCCCTCACAAAACCAGAGTTTTCTGTGTCATTTGATGTTTTGGAAAATGAAAACTTGATGAAAATAGGTAGGTGTCTAAAAATCATTTGAAATCATTGAGAATGAAAACAGGTGATAAATTGGGTTGTATTTCAAAGTATGTCTGTGTGTATGTGAAAGAGTAACCTATGTAAAGTCCAGGCAGGAAGGCCAGGCAGGAACGACGAAATATTGTTTTTCTGTGTGTGCCGCGTTCAGGCGTTCGAAAAATGTCAAATTCAGTAGGATACGTGTAAATAATATTTAAAAGCCGCGAGTTGAATTGAGTTGAACAGACCGTAATATCGTTAGCGTCATCCAGTCATTTACAGTAATTTCATATTTTTCTTGAAAATTATTTCAAGCCATCTAAGTAAGGTAAACGCGCGCTCTATTTCGATATGGAAAACTCAAGCTGCCACTTTCTGACACAACATTCTCGTAAGCTCGATAAAATGAGTAGCAACGTCTATCAAAGACTGACCGCGCGAATGCGGGTGGGTCCGGACCTTGTCCCAGAGAGTGGAGAAAGTATGGAAACCAGCCTCCAGTCGAATTCACAATACAGACTTCCTATCTGAAAGTCCTTTCTTGATACTGTAAAACCTGTTATTATTGTACACCTCGTTAATTAAGGTTGAAACCATGAATGAAATGAAAGCAAATCAAGTAGTGGAAGAGAAAAATCCCAAAGTTGTGTTGAAATTTTGATGAACAGAATGACCATAACAGTTGTATGCCGACTCCGATAGGACGATTTTTTGGGGGGTTGGTGTGTATGCCATGTAATAAATTTGTTTTGTCGGGAATCGTACTTTAATTTATGAAAAGAGACTCACTCTCCAAGTCGTTGCCACGCGGTCAAATAAACCTAACCTAAATGCTGCACATTTTTGTACTGAAGATAGGAAGCGGATAGCCTTTCATATAATTTCTTAGCACCATGCCTGCGCCTTAAAAGCATCTCATGCAGGCAGAGGCGTCTTCACCTGACCTCTTTCAAGGAACTCCTACTCTCACCTCCACGTTGTGAAATCCGGGAGCCGAGTACCATCGATTGAAGATGGCGTACCCAACCCTCATAGGACGTCGTTGCTACCGTAAGAGGGTCTCTGCACTTGGGCTCATCTATCTGTATGGTTGACGGCGGAGGAGCTGATCAAACGATTGGCCACCAGCCCCATCCGGAACTCCAGTCAGCAGGAACTACCTGGTGCGCAGCCCTTTTAAAGCTACTCTGACTTATTCGGAGCTGAGGTCTAAGACGCCAGGCGGGGGCCTTGGCGAAGGACGACGCCTATCCCTATCCGAGATTTATTGATGAAGATTTAATTCCTTAAGTGAAACCACGCAGAAGTGATACCTGGTGACCTGGTTTTCCAAATGAACTAATTAGTATGAGAGAATCGTTACTTACTATCACTTTGCCCACTTGGGGGCGTTGGTTTGGCAGCTGGATTGTGTAAAGTAGAACTGCTCGCAGACTCCGTCCGGCCATCGTAGTTAGGCTCCCTGTCTCCGTGGTGGGCTGAATTGCAATATCGTATCGGATGGATGCGAAAAGTACTAAAGACCCCGCCGTCATCTGTGACCGTGATGTGATAGTTGTTCTGGTAGCCCAGCCGTGGATGGTACGAGGAACTCGTGTAGGTGATGTTCGGACCAACGGTAATGTCAATTGGCGCCTGAGGATTTGAACTAGGCTTCCGCAAGACCAAGTTCACGGACGTGTAGCTCTTGTGGTTTGAACTCGACGAATCCAGGTTTCGCGTGAACGGCAGCTCTGGACGAAGATTAATGGAGGAGTGATGCCTCTGCTGAGGACCCGACCGGTTGCGGTATGAGCTCGGCGTCAGGGAAACGTTGACTGAAATCTCGGCCGTCCTCGTGTCTGGATAGTTGGTAGGACTGGGGATGGACGTGCTGGTACTGTAACTGGTTTCGAACTTTGGTGAAGACAGCGTTGACGATGTTGGAGTTATCGTCGACGCCTGCGACTGATTGGGTGAGTTGATGGGCGATGTCCATTTTCCGCACGATTTCCTGCCGCTGCCTCGGTAGTTGTCCTGCTCGCCTGCGTACGGCTCCTGGTTCAATCTGAGGGTCGTCGGGCGCTGGGGAGCGACAGGCGATTGCGACGGCTCCTTCTCAAGTACGTCCAAGAAGTGATTCTGGTCTATCAGGTATGTCTTGATCTGTATGTTACACAAGCCGGAACGCATGTCTCTTAAGTCTGGCGCTGACCTCGGAGCGCCCTCTGGTAAGCTGGAGCTGTGCGTCTCTGTGGGACTGACAGCGTCATTAAACTGAAATACTCTGCAATTGTTCTTGAAAGCGCTCTGCTTGCCGTTCTCGCAACTTGCTCCGTTACTCAGTTGAGATGGCTTTTTCGGCGGCGGGCGTTTCTTTGATTTTGACTTCTTATTCAGCACTTGCAGCAGCTGCGCTGGGTAGCTCTGAACGGCCGGCGGATGAAGAGCGACTTCGCTCTGCAGGACGGCCTTGCAATTCTCACGGTCGTGGCAATTGTCCAAGACGTGCTGGTTCACAACATAATCCGGTATGGTGGGAAATTCCTGTTTCATTTCATGGAATAATTGCATAACACTTATGTTGGTGCAGTCACAATCCGATGGTGCTTGTGTGTCACCGTTTGTAAGCAACTCCTGTGGTGGTTGGGAAGGAAATTGCGTCCCCTTCAGGCAGGCGTTTCTCTCAGTGTTCTGTGCGGCTTTGTGTGTTGGCTTTGACGAGACTGAATTCTTCATAAAGCTATCCTCAGACATTGATAATCTAATCGCCATTTTTGGCCATCCTTGTAACGATTAAGTGTCCTGAAATGGTGCAACAGACGTGAGATTAGACACGATGCGAAAAGTGGGAATGAGTAAGCAATTTTCACAAGTAGCAATTTTGGACAACGTTCACCGATTCGCAACACACGCGTACACATAATGCCTGCGAAGTAAGGAAGCAAGTGAGCGTCAGAAGCCAGTAGCATTAGTAATTGACATTTGCGTGTGCATTGAGACTAAAAATAGGGATTGTAGGTATACAGGTGAAGGTTTTTATTTGCTGCAAGTAGGAGTCATACATCATCTCCTCTTTATAGTAGATGATGATATCCTACAAGCATAATAGGGTGCAAAAATACGTAGCTTACTCAGATGACATCGCACTTGCTATCACGGAGAAATTACCCAACACCATCGTCCCTTAAAATATTGGCAAAGTGGACAGACAGCGTCGGACTTGATGTAAGCCCATCCATGGTCTCACATGGCGACACTGTTCCAGAGGTTATTGATAGACATCAGCAATTATACAAATATAGCTATTAGGGTCCTGAGAAGTACGAACCGGACGTCAATGCCTCAATACGTTGAATTTGCTAAATGAGCAGACAATCTGAAGAACATCAACCAACGGAGTATGTCACTTCTCGAGATAAGCTCCTACACCACCAACAGAGACACATGGAACTGAACGCCCTGATGTCAAACAGGGCATGACTTACCATTTAATAAAATAAATCAGTAATTATCGTCTCAACATTGTAAACTCTGTACTTCAGTTACGACAGCAATCTCTTCGCTAGTTCAAGCTTAAGCTTGTAGGATCTGCGGAGATGAGGGGCAAGATAGTAAGATAGCAATTATTCTTTAAACAACCTCGAGAATATGACACACGCAGATATGGAAGACATCCCAAGACGACACCACCAATGGTCAAAACAGAAAATCTCAGTAGTACTCGGAAAAGTCAGAGAGGTCTTACTGCCCAAACCGATAGAATCCGTCTCGTGCGTTGCTACCTGCCAACTAATTGACAAATCGTAAGGCCTTACCAGAAATGAAGTATTACAGAGATGCCCGACTTCTATCTCTCTTTCCTTTTAAGATTATAACGTGTTCATAAACCAAATTGACCAATCAGAGGACGGCATTTACGTTATTTCGTGAATAACCGTCAAAAATTCATGAATATTTGTCAAAATGGCACTCAAATTCGTCGATGGACTAGGGGGCAATCAGCTGTGAAGTCGGCTATCTCTGTAATACTTCATTTCTGGTAAGGCCTTACGAGTTGTCAATTAGTTGGAGAGGGAGAGAGAGCTAGAAAATGCAGCCCACAAATGGAATTCACCACGACGAATGGAATTGGGCAACTAACTTTCTGTGCGTTTGACAGATGTTTCCATGGAAATTCATTCGGGTGCTCCTTTTTTGATTGTTTTATGAATGAAAGAATACGTTTTGTTTCACTTAAAATTGTTTTTGAATAGTTCCTAATAATTCAGAACCTTAAAGTTTCGAATTTCTTGGATTTATACAAGAGTGGATTGTGCACGCAACGTACATCGTTGGGTACATCTTTGCAATCCGGCAACTACAATTTGTATGGATTACAAACCCAACGTACGCAAAGGATTCTATGGTTCGGGACTTTAGGGTGGAACTGATGCCCGAGAATGGTAACTGTGCTCCGGTAGTTCTATGTATTTAAGGACAAAACGCCAGCTGACTGTTTCTAAAAAAGTCATGCTCAGGCTAGGGGAAGACACAAAGCTCGTGTTTGTTTTCCTGCCAGCAGGGAATGAGAGAGCGGACGAATTGGGGTCTTAAATGGACATCAGTGAACCGGGCACATCACTGCAACCACCGTTCAGTGCACTATACCAGACCATACGCTTAATAATAATAATATGGGTGGCGCTACAGCCCGTAGAGGGCCAGGGCCTAGCTTCTCAGCAACCACTCGTGTTGTGCGTGCTATTGTTCTTTCACGAAATACTCTTTGAGCATTGTCAGTGACTCGAAAGAGGTGGAGCCGTGAAATATGAAAGGTGTCAAATTCGGGTATCGAACCTGGCACCCTCTGCGTAAGAGTCGACGCACTAACCCACTACGCCACGGCGACCATACGCTTATGATCTATATATAATACGAAAAGAGATGATTGTCATACGACAAGATCAACGTGGCCAGAGCTTAACAACTGCAAAACAACGAAGTTTCTGGCGTTGGATCGTAACTCGGGACTGATCACAGGACCCTGGCCCATAGGAACAATGCTCCGGAAATGGAATGCGAAATCTAGCGATCTCTGCCGGAGTTGCCGCGACATGGAAGAGACGATCCAACATCTGCTTTGTCACTGTCCAGCTCTCCAGAAAATGGTCTAGCCTCGCTTTCCTGGGGAGCCTCAACAGATCGCTGACCTTATATTCCCCAACTGGTCACCATATTCTAGAAATGTCTCAATTCAGGACACTCGTACCCAGGCCCTGAACGATAACCACTGTTGTCTTTATACCGAAGCTCTCACATTAATGCTAAAGATCTAAGACGATAAGAAAATTTATCGATTTACACATCAGGAGCAGAGTCTCAGTAAATAAAATGTCGATCTCTCAGCATGCCTACAGCAAGGGCAGATCTGTAGAAACAGCCCTTCATTCGCTTGTTGGCATTATAGATAAATCCCTCGAGTATAAGGAATTCACCCGTACTGCTTCTATTGCCATTGAGGGAGCTTCAACAACGTCGAACCCCATGCAAGCGCCGAGTTATTCAACCGGTTCGGGATCGAAAAGTCCATTAATTCACCAACTTCCCTTTTATTCAGCAATTTCTAAATATACGCTCCAAGCTAGATTGATCTCCTGTGGATCGTAGTATTAAATGAACTTCTACGAACATTGGATAGGACAGGCTGCAAGGTAAGACGTTGCCATCACTGCGTCGATTAGGGATATCGTGCAGACGGCTATTCTCGCATTAAAAATATGGAGTCCCTTTAAGATTAAGCAACAGTGCCAAATTCTCATTCTGGACGCGAAGCTACGCTGGAGACCCAACAATCAGGAACGCGTCAAGAATAATCACTGTGCGTGGCATATTTGCAAACCAATCATAAAATCGAAAACCATAAGTAAACTTATCGCACGCTATTGGAGAAATCCAAAAATTATTTGCCGATAAATTGGGAAGACCTTAGACATTTCCAGAGAATGGCTTTTGACGTCAATTACCCTGCAAATTATCGAAGGAACCGAGCTGGGATGTGGTGGACAACATCACACCTCGAAAGACAATGCGGCCGCGAATTAGTCAAACTTGACCACGAGAAGATAATTATCTTATGAAATATTCCCCGCAATAAATTTCGCCCACTCTACTCGAAGTGGAAAGATGTCGCAATTCGAAACAAGAGATGTGCAGAGGAGGGCTCACCTTCATCCACCCTCACATTCGAGATGAGCAGAAACAAAAAATAGACAGATTAGAGTTATGTTCTTCTCTGTGTCCCTCTGGGGAAATGAAAGCTTGGCTTGGATAAACGACGATGAAAGACAAGACAATTAATGCAACTCATCAACAACCACCGTGCGTCATTTACGAAAGAAAACACAAACACTTTCTGATTCTGGATTTTATTGGCAATTTCAAAATAACAACTCTGCTTTTTTAATTTTTAGTTGAAAACAAACATTTTCTTTGCCTATCCGTCTGCCAAGCCGTAAATCCACATCTGCAGGCATGGGAGCTAGAAACGTCATTAAGAATTAACGTTCCTCGTCTAATGACATTGGGACATGCTATGGCTTTTAAAATACACCGAAATCAATGTTCTATTCCGTTGCGGAATGTGTCAAGAATCTACTGAGAGGATACGCCAATGTGTCGAGAGTGGGATAAAACAACAGATCCTTGTCTCTGGGTTTCAGCTTTCGAGGAACGACATAAGTCTAGAATGACATCTCTGAGTGTGTGGGCTGTAGATGGTTGCAGCCATTCGACGTGTGTCTGAATATGTTGAGCTTTCAAAAAACACAGAATGGAAATATGAATATTAAATTTCGTTGTGTCCAATAAAAATATAAAATAGACAAGATTTGCTGCCCGGAAAAGATGTTTCTATCTTCATCTGAATTTTATTAAGAAGCTTTGAGAGCATTTTCAGAAACGGCATGACCCTCAGCAGCGTTGGAGACTTCACTTCCGTTCTCCACCCCTTAACCCTATCCCGTTTCATGATCAACCATACGTACTGTACTCCAATCACGAGCAAAATGCACAATCAACGGTACGCGGATGATGTCCACAGACGCTTCTACTTTTGCGCTATACGCCCCGGTAAATATGAAACCTTCACCAACCTTTGCATTCCTTTCCCACAGACGAACCTGTGCTCATCGGAAAAAGCTGAGTCAACAGTAAGAACATGCAGCAAGTTCAATCAGTGACTCACTTCTCGACAACTCGCGGTAAAGTGCAGTTCGCCTGACTCCTCGACACCGCGGTAAAGTGCAGTTTTTCACACTTCACAAAAACTAACAGTTCAAGTGCTTCTTAATTTTTAAGTATTAAATTTTTGAATAAAGAAAGAAGAAAGAAATAAATTGTTTTTTTTTTTTTTTTTTTGTCGAACCGCTGGCATAAAAACATAACTTCTGTCAAGTCACTTACAATAATCTGTACAAATTGACACCCACCATAGCCAACTTGAAGCCCAATTATGACGGCGTCCCTAGAGACGAGCTATGCAACGCCAAGTATAGTTTTGACATTCCTGCGGAGCTTGTCAGGCTGTGCGGGATGACTATAGAGAATTCTCGCTGCTCCATCAAGGTCGGTAACGAACTCACCCAACCTTCAATGTCAAAAAAGATTTAAGACAAGGCCACGCTTTCTCGTCTGATTTCAGCAACACTCCTGAAGAAGATCGTGCAAGACTCACAGGCCAACACAAAAGACACTTGCTATGGACAGTTTGGTCCATAGGGGGGGGGGTATAAAGCGTAATTCAACTTACAAAATACCATCCTCACCTGCACGTGGTATACCCTGCTTCAGACTAACGAGGCTCTGGTGACCGAGTAGGGGCGGTATAACTCCCATCATATCTGGACCAAAGAAGTCCAGACTGAAGATAAAAGTCGTAGCCAGGAAGGCGAGTGGCTTCAACATCCGATCCCGCCTCAGGCACAAATGCCGCAGGCATTAAGACCGAGCCCAGTAAGGTCTTAATTATGGTATACTGGAAACATCGATTTGGATTTCGGAAGCTATAAGGGCTGACGTTGGTAGTATTCTGTTACCCGAGTAAGCTGGAGTGAAATCCGGTTGAAACGGCTCTCAGGCTAATGCTACACACGCCCCCGTCCCGTTAAAACCTTGGCAGGACTCAAAGAACGCTCAATGTTGCGTCGCCATTAAGTTGGTGGTGTAGGTCCAGATGTAACATTCCTGGTTAGCACCGATCCGGCTCTGGCACACGACCCCATAAGGGCGCGTGTCAACCCTCGCATGGCCTCCCTGCTTGCATAGACAACCATGGGATCCCGGGTGACTACACATTCGAACATTGATAACGGCTTTGAGTGGGGACCAAACAACATGAACACAACAAGTAACTTAAACAGAAACGGAGGAAGCGAAGGGACGATTGTCGCGGCTTTTCAAAGGAGCGCGAAGGTGCAGAGATCACCAGTAGGGCAAATATCAACGCCCCGAGCAAGCGAGGAGGATAGCGTGCCCCAACAAGTACGCGCAAAGCCCATACCTGAAGCAACTAGCAACCCATCTATCTTCCACAAACTAGGGGAACAGATCAAAGCGCTGGTTGAAATGCTGGAAGACGGAAAGAGACGCTCAATCCACCAGCCAATGCGAGACGCCATCGAGAGCATCAAGGCGCTCTATGAACTGGCAGCTATCGAGTCACACGACGACAAGGCCAAAGAAGTGATACGGAAGAACAACGCTTCCCAAACATCCCCATGGATGAAACCCGCAGTTGCGGAAAAAACCAAGCGAGGCCCGGAGCAGAACGGGAAAAGCCCGAGCCCTAAACGCAGGCAAAATCAGCCAGAAGCGACGGGGAAAAATATCACCCGCAAAGAGCAATCCTCGCGCAAGATCGAAGGAAGAGAGAACGCGGAAGCCCATCCCCAAAAAACAACGAAAAAGCCGAAAGCGAAACCCGCGGATAGCAGCAGAAAGCTGAACTCTGCGAAGGATTCGCAGAGGAAAGAGGATATTCCGAGGAAAACCAAGGAGAAAGCAAGACCTGACGCAATAGTTGTAGCAGCGAAGGGCGACTTGTCGTACGCGGATATACTGCGGAAAGTCAAGAACGATCCCAAGCTTGGAAACCTCGGCGAATCGGTGACAAAAATCCGCCGCACACAAAAAGGAGACCTGCTCTTCCAGCTAAAAGGAGCGGGAATAAAGGCCGACCATTTTAAGGGAATAATGGGAGAATCCCTGGGAAAAGACGCAGAGGTCAGAACACTGACCCACTGCGTTACCGTCGAAATCAAGGATATAGACGAGGTAACCACCAAAGCGGATATCTGCGAGGCAATAGTATCCCAGACTCAGCTGACCGAACTGAAGGAAACAGACATAGTAAGTCTGCGCAAAGCCTATGGCGGCACCCAAGTCGCAATGATTGGATTACCTGCAGAAAATGCAAACTCACTGCTGAAGGAGGGAAAGATACGGATAGGCTGGATCAACTGCCGTATCCGGGAACGCACAGCGCTAACCAAGTGCTTTAGATGCCTAGGATTTGGGCACACAGCACGTCAGTGCAAGAGTGAGCAGGACCGCTCCAAAATGTGCAGAAGATGTGGCACAGAGGGCCACATAGCTAAGAACTGCTCTCACGAGCCGAAGTGTTTCTGGTGCAAGAGCACCAACCCCGACAACGCAGGACATGTAGCTGGCAGTGCAAAGTGTCCGGTTTTCAGGAGGGCCCTCACCAATAAAACATGATGAAGGTTATACAAATTAACCTTAATCACTGTGCGGCCGCACAAGACCTTCTGGCACAAATGTCAAGAGAAGAAAAAGCGGATGTTGCCATCATCAGCGAGCCGTATAAATCCCTAGATGGCGGCAGCTGGACAGATGACACATCCAAGAAAGCAGCAATTTGGATCTGTGGAAACCACACCTTCCAAAACATTAGCACAGTAACGGAATATGTTGCGTGCGCCCGGATAAATGGCACCCACTTTTACAGCTGCTATGCTCCCCCAAGTCTACCACACAGAGAATACCTGAGTCTCTTAGATCATATAGTAGCGGACGCACGAGGAAAGCATCCGGTCATCATTGCCGGAGACTTCAACGCGTGGGCTACGGAATGGGGCAGTAGATGCACAAATAAAAGGGGGGTTGCCCTCCTAGAAGCATTCGCATCGTTGGAGATTGGCCTAGTTAACAAAGGTTCAACACAAACCTTCCGCAAAGCAGGCAGAAGTTCCATAGTTGACATAACGTTCGCAAGCAACTCTCTATTGCCCAAAACAAATTGGCGAGTCAGCGAGAAATACACGCACAGTGACCACCAGGCGGTTGTATTCAAGATTGATAGTGTGAAGCCCAGACAGCGACCAAAACGAACGGGGCCCAAGTGGAAGGACACCACTTTCGATGAAGAAGTGTTTGGAGAAACGATAAGCTCTGACTTCCCCGCCAACACCACATCAGCGGAAAGCATGTCGAGTAATCTGATCCAAGCATTATCAACAGCATGCGACGCAGCGATGCCTAGGAGGTCCACTAGCGGAAGGGGAGAACCATGCTACTGGTGGAACGACAGCATAAGGAATCTCAGGACAACCTGCCTTAAAGCCCGTCGTAGATCCCAGCGTTCCAGAGGTAGACCGGAGTTCCAGGAACGATTGGCCGCCTTCAGGCTGGCAAGGCGCAACCTGGAAAAGGCAATTAAGGAGAGCAAAGCAAATTACTTCAAGAATCTTTGCAAGGAAGCAGACCTAGACCCCTGGGGAGGAGCATATAGAGTGGTAATGAAAAAAGTGAAAGGCAGTAGGACGCCTCAACTAACCTGCCCACTGATGCTCAAAACAATAGTGGAACACCTGTTCCCCAGGAAACCTCCTACAATGTTCGTCCTTACACAAGGAGCTAGTTCGGATCAAATCCCACCAGTCACGGCTGAAGAGCTGCAGATTGCGTGCAGGAAAATTGCCGACAAAAAAGCACCTGGCCCTGACGGCATCCCTAATAAAGCCATCAAGGCGGCCGTCGAGAAGAGGCCCGAACTGTTCACAGCGGCGATGCAAAGGTGCCTCGAAGAAGGTAACTTTCCAAATCGCTGGAAACTCCAAAACCTGGTACTGATACCCAAAGGCAATAAGCCCCCAGGAGAACCGTCAGGGTACCGACCAATCTGCCTGCTTGACACCACGGGAAAGATCCTTGAGAGCATCATATACGGCAGGTTAATCGGTGTGGCGGAGGAGCGAGGAGCCTTGTCCGACCATCAGTTCGGCTTCAGGAAATCGCGCTCCACCATCGACGCCATCAAAGAGGTGGTAGACACAGCAAGCGAAGCGATAACGGGTTCAAGATGGAGGGGCGGTACAAAAAAATACTGTGCCGTAGTTACGCTGGACATCAAAAACGCGTTTAACTCAGCGAACTGGTCCTGCATCATGAGAGCCTTGAATAGGATGAGCACACCGCAGTACTTGAGGAAGATTATCGTCAGCTACTTCACCAATAGGAAACTTAGATACCAGACTGACGATGGAATGAAATACCACGAAGTCTCGGCAGGCGTTCCACAGGGCTCAGTCCTTGGACCCCTCCTGTGGAACCTAATGTACGACGGAGTACTGAGACTCACGCAACCAGACGGAGTCAAGGTGATCGGTTTTGCCGACGACATCGCGGTCGTGACAGTAGCCAAAAATATCCACGAGGTGGAAGCAGCCACAAACGAAGCGATCGCCAGGATCAAGGATTGGATGGAATCCGCCGACTTAGAACTAGCTGACCACAAGACTGAGGCTGTCTTAATAACCAGTCGAAAGACGGTGGAATACGCTAGCTTCCGGGTTGGTTCCCAGATAATTCGATCGAAGATGGCTCTGAAATACCTAGGGGTAATGCTCGACAACCGGCTTAACTTCAAAACGCACGTCGAGTACTGCAGCAAAAAGGCAGCAAGGATGCAGGCAGCGCTCTCAGGAATGCTGCCCAACATCGGAGGACCTGGATACGAGAGAAGGATCCTGCTTTCCACAGTGGTAAGCTCAATCCTCCTATATGCTGCACCAGTATGGGCGGGGGCCCTGGCGAACACGGATGCAGCAAGGAAGCTCTCGACACCATACAGGCTCTGCGTGATAAGAGCAATCAGCGGTTTCCGAACAATTTCGTACGAAGCAGCCTGCGTCATTGCGGGTATGGTCCCGATCGACATTCTCGCCAGCGAAATGCAAAGGATCTACCTACGGAGATCTGCAAATCACTCGGTGACTAGCGCAAGAGGTCTAAAAAAGGAAGAAAGGGCAACATCAATGGCACTGTGGCAAACCAGGTGGGACACCACAACCAAAGGCAGATGGACCCATAAATTGATACCCAGAATAGAAGCCTGGACAACGAGAGCTCACGGGAACTGCAACTACCACCTCTCGCAGTTCTTGTCGGGCCATGGGGGTTACCGAAAATACCTCCACAGATTCGGTCACGACAGCTCACCCACTTGTCCAGAATGCGCGCGCGAAGATGAAGACGCAGAGCACGTAATATTCCATTGCAGACGCTTTGCCGTGGCGAGAGGAAGTCTACCAACTCCCGAGCTCGTAGTTAGCCATATGATGGAGTCAGCTGACAAATGGCTAGTGACATGTTCCTTTATTACAAGGGTGCAGATCGAGCTAAGAAGGCTGGAAAAAGAAAGAAAGGCCGAATTGGCAAATATAGTTCACATAGCGTGATATGCTAACCAGCCCCGCGAAGTAATACCTAACGGCAGTTCCGCGGGGAGAGTGGTAGAAGTGTGCAGAGGTGTGGTTTAGGACGTAGGCGCGAGGAAAAAGGAGAACAATATCCCGTGAATCGTTCATGCTGGTAACACGGGTTACCAGTATCTTGAAGAAGATTCCACATCCATTGGCGCAAACCATAAAAAAAAAAAAAAAAAAATGGACAGTTTGGTGGCCGGCCTTTAGGAAAAAATATATATATATAACATATTGTGAAAATCAACAAGAAACAAAGAATGGCTTGCGTAGGTACAACAGGCTCGTTAAGGACAACCCTTTCAGACACTCTGACGGTCAAATAGCAACGCACACTAAAGAGAGTCTCGCATGGGGTGCTCAAGATCATATGGCCACAGCTGTATCCTATATTCGATACTGAGAGAAGTCATACTGCTTCGAACAGACTACATTCCACCTTAAGGCTCCGGCACATGTGTGGCATACTTTACAGAACGTCAGCAATACTGTGACAGATACATAAAATACATGTGTTCTTATGGGAGGTGACACATAGACCAACGCTGACGCTCACGCGACGGATATAGCTACTCAACTTCTAACTTTTCTCTCTCCTTCAGCGTTGAGAATCCTCACATTGTGACATTTCAAGAGAATTCGAATTTTATGTTAAACTTTGGGAGTTGGTTGTATTTGAAGCAACGTTCAAAACAAAAAAATGTTTATAACTGAGTATTTATATTGAAATACATATTTTAACTGTGCATAAATAAGCAAAACAACTTGAATTATCAATTCAAACTTGAAACTGTCAAATGAAATCAGCTGTGCGTTGAATTATTCATTGTGTCATCCCCTTGCGTCAGATACCTTCGCAAGTAAAGTATTTTACGTGCCCGGAGACTTTAGTTGCCCAATTTCATCTGTCGGGGTGAATTTCACTAGTGGACTGCATTAAATGTTTCTCCCCCTCTTCATTTGTTGGCATGACACAACTTACGCGACGGATTCTATGGGTCTGGGCAGAGATAATGGATAAGATAGATATCCTATTTCTACCTCCCTTTCCCCTTGAGTTCATCTGACAGCGTTTTTTATACGATTTTTGTCCCTTGTATGTGTGAGCCCTTGAGAACGGGTGATACCCTCCCCCACCTTAGTAGAAGGGTGAATAAGAGTTCTTATTTGAAAATTCGCTCGTTATTTGAACGTTTTTTCAAATTTCGGTGTTAAATGTTCAACACAATATGAAGAGGTAAACGAACGAACAAAGCTTATGTTCATGAAGTCGATTCATTCAACTCCCATTTGAGCAAGTTACAAACTGAGATACCAGAACATAATTAATGAATGCACAACAAGTGTGTGTATTTTTCCATATGAATAATTCCCATGAAATGCGGACGTGTGAATGTCCAGGTAACTCATATTAAATATGTTATTAAAGCTTTACTCATTTTACATTTTACAGACATTTTTTTGCAAATTACAAAAATTATAATAAAAAACAACCATTTTTATGCATTAGCAATAGTTGCAATATCTTGCCATTGTTCTTATCAAATTATGGAAAATTTAATTCATGAGTTTTCAGAATTCATGAATTAAGCGTATACAGCGGACCTCATATTTTGAGATAATTTGTCATTTTGTATGGTTTATGAATAGGCTGTATATATACTTAAGAATAAAATTGAGGTCAAATAGTCCTAGTTAAATGGGATTGCAATACATTTTTACTCACGAAAGTTCATATTACAATATAAGAAAAATCTGTTAAAAATACGGGTTAACTTTTGAACACCCTCCGAAGAACACACATGGATCGTGGGCAAATTCAGCAATCAGCCGCCATTTTTTCCCCACTAAATTCACGAATCTGCAGCCATTTCCCACTAAAATCCACGAATCAGACGCAATTGCGCGGTGGAGCCATGTAAAAGTATTTTTGAAATACAAGGGAATACCAATACTTTCGCATTTTCCTCCGGTGTGGACTAGGGGAAAAAATTACCGAAGTTGGATATCTCTATTATCCCTTATCTCTGTGCTTGGACTTTCCTTACGATGAAATCAAAAGGCTACAGAATTCTGAAACCTACTGAGAAGCTTCGACCTCTCGCCTAGTAATCTAGTGCATCCAATAAACTGCACTAGATGAAGGCACGGAATATCAGCAGCAACTGAAGTCATACTATAACTACTTGGGAAGCCTGTCGTTCGCAAGTCGAAGTTTCCACAATTTTAATCAATTCCCAGTTTCTTCTAAATGCTATTCCAGAAAATCAACCAGAGATCTTGCCCGCATTGGATTTAGCAGTGTCTGACAGGTCTGCCCTTGATGCAAGCACGCTTAGAGATCGAACATTTTTCCACGACTGTATGTTTGATGATCAATCGGTCGAAGACAGAACAGAGAAATATCTTGATTTGAAAAACAAAAGAATATAAAAAACATAACAAAAGACCATTGAGTTCAAATTTGTGGAATTCAGCGAATAAAGCAAAAAATTCGAAGCGTATTTAAGTTCAGTATCACATCCATTGTTCGTTTGAAAAAGCGATTTTGTAGCTTTAGCTAGCACGATCCAACCTGCCATACACCGATCATAATCGCATAAAATATAAATATATTTGTTTTTGCTGTTTTTTCTTTTTTACAAAACGTGTGCCATCTCTTAGAACTTTTAAGGATTTATCGACTCATTCTCGTTTCAGTCCAATAAATACGGTGTTTTAAATGCTGGATTAATAAAACAAACAGTCTGCCGTGCGTACGTAAAATCAATCTTTTTTGGAACGTAATATTCTTTTACAGCATTGAGAAATCTCCAAAATGGCATTAAAGTAAAAATAATCTGTTTGCCAATTCGTATCTGCGTATCTGCGTGAGATACATATATCATCGTAGGACCGTCTCTCCTTTGAATGATAGCGTGTATTCAGCCAGACTGTGAGTCAGTCTGTTAACCTGTGACAAGTTTCTCGTGGCTCGCTTTATGGCTGACCCAAATTATGTTTTTCTATTTTTTTTTTTTTTAAAAAAGAGTATTCTTAGACGACGATCTTTTGAAGTTTGAGGTATAGACTACAGAGAGTCTTTGCAGCTTGAATGTTATGTCTTCTAGAATAAACCAATTTGATCGTGATAATGTGCCTAAAAGACAACACCTACGCATCGAATCAGAATAAGAACTGTTGGAAACTGCTTTCGCTTATTTCTCTTTTTTTGTTGGCGTCTGAATTAGATGTTTTTTCCATCCTGTATACCTCGTGCTACTCTAAACATCAACAGACTGTTTGGAGAGGAAGGATGATGACTGACTTTAGGGGAGGTCTGTAGATCGGATGGATTGTCAGCGATATTCACTAATTACATGGTCTCACCTTGGCACTCATGTGCTACCGACAGTAGTCCAACAGCGAGCCTCCTGTAATTAACGTGCAGGGTGGACCATCTGATCTGGCAGCTTATCTCAGCGAAAAGTGGAACCAATCTTTGCAAAATGCAGGCGAAAGCAAGATCGTTGCGCTTGATATTTCTAAGGCATTCGACAGAGTTTGGCATCAAGCTCTCTCGAAAAAGCATGCTTGTGGTATAGATGAATCTCTTTCAAGTTCAATTCAAGTTGTTTAGGATGGGTTCAAGTTAGCGATGGGCGATTGCGTATGAATCTCACAATCGAATAAATTGTCAATTGTTAAAAATTTAATTCGATTATCCATTTATTTGGTCTCCTTAGAAAACAATCGAATCGAATTTTAGAATTTATTTTTAGTACCTATTACAGATTACGTAAAACTGTTGCTCTGAGAAGAAAATGTGCCTAAGAAAACAGGAACATTGGCAATGGAAATACAGTCAAACCTCTGAACATATTCAGACTTAAGTTTTCCCATAATTCACACTCAATAACTCGAACATTCTATAAATCGAACAAAATATTTGTTCCCGTGCACACCGTAGCGATGGCCAAATGCCATCCGATCCAAGATGTAGTCGGCTCATAAGAATCAGGACGGTATATAAATCAAATCCCAATTCAGAGTTATCTGCCAAAATCGACACAACTCCGTTTCACAGTCGTTCATGGACGGCTTCAGTCAGCCTTCTCGTCTGTTGAATATGTAACGACAAAACCTCAGACAATTCTCCGGCTAACTTCCTTGAATGATAGTCACAATTAGGCCAGAGAAGGACCGTTATGTTGCCACAAGGATCCAATAGATCATAATTCGCAACCATTTACAGCATGCGATCAAGGTGACTAATGCTGATGTTGCTTAGGTTTGTCAAGTCATTGAAGTGTAGGGAGTCTAAGCGAGAAGAGGGCACTGCAACTGCAGAAAAGGTGTGCAATGGTTTCCAATGGTTAGGAGATACCTAGTCTGGAGGCGTGAGTACCGACGAGGAAATGCCCGGTTATAAACCAATGAGGGTTCATAGATTCGGTCTACTCATACTGATCAGATCGTGAAAGCGTTTAGGATCAAGAATACGCCATAATTGTTTTGTGATGAGGCATCCAGTGCCGGTGGACCATCTACCATTTTTCTGAGTAAGCGTTTTAAGCTTTAGTATTTGTTTGCAGTACCGGAAAAAGTAGGATGTTGAAATACTTAGCTTCGAAAGAAAACATCAAAGCCATCTTTTTGGAGCCTATAGCAAATCTGCCAACTTCTAATAGTATTCTGTTATGTTTCGAGTCTGGCTGGCTCTGCACCATCAATGTCAATGATTAGAAAATCATTTTCTATGTTCCATTGTTATGCCCAGAAGAGGTTGTCACAACAGAATTCGTCTGCAACATCGATGGAATGATATTGGCCGAACGGAGGATCAAAGTGCGTGAGGTATCTGATGAAAAAAGATGTCCGCCCGATGGGTTTAGTCATTTCAAAGCCAGTAAACTGAATGCACTGAACAATCATCAGACAATGAGTGGAAATACAGTCAATTTCCAATAAAGGCAAGTTCCAAATAACATGTCTTCAATCGGAACCAAAATTTAGACCGCGGTCGTTTAACAATTCCATCTAAGCAACCGTGCTTCCCAAATTGATGAGACTTGAGTTGGATCTGAATTTCAACTTAAGCCACAATTATTGACGCATTGTAGCACAATTTCTATAGTAAATAAGCCCAGCATATCAAAATATAAAACTCTAAATTCTTCGCTAAATTCATGACAAATTCTCATTTGTTAATGAAGTAGCAAATCTGAACCGTCAACAATTGACATCAAGGCATACAGTGCCAAAGGAACTACCGAGCTTTTCTGGGAATCCCGAGGAATGGGCAAACTTCATAAGCTATTATGATTAACTCGTATACTTATGTGAAGTTTCAAACAACGAAAACTTAAGCCGGCTACATGGGTGTCTTAAAGAGTGTAGCGTGGTGTTTAATAGGGCCCACACTACACAGCCTAGCCGCTACACACCATGTGAAATTCAAAGAAAAATTTAATTGACTGTCGCTGCAAGCCTGCGACATGAATACACACGATAAAAAAGTATGGGCCCTATAAGCCGAGTGTAAGACATATCAAGGCTGCTAATGCTATTTGGTCGCCTAGTAATTGTATTTTCCGTTTGTTGTTTTGCGAACATTAGAAGCGAACGTCCTCCTAAGCCTGAATGAATGAGCAAGTTAGTGACATACACCTGAGCGGCTAAGAACATTGTACTTGATAACGACAATGGTGGCAGAAGCTTGGAGTCGAAGACTTTCTGGTCCGAAGCATTGGTGTACATTCGCTCTACACAGCCTAGCCATCTGAGACGAGAGACTTGAACTTGTTTGACCAGATCGAAGTCGCTCTACAGCCCGTACAGATAAGATAATACGAAGGACTTTCCTCTCGAAGCGACCAAGAATGTCTTCATCCGCTTTGAAAAGTGTTCATGCTTCTGCGCCATACAGCAGGACTATCAACGTCTTGTATGGGCATATCTTGATTCTTCGAGAGAGGGATTTATTCCTCAATCGCCCAAAAACACAGCGATTGGCAAGCGTGATCCTTCGTTTCATCTCTGGGGTAGTATCATTGTTCGCGTTAACTTCCGAGCCTAGGTAGACAAAGTCTTTCACTACTTGGAAGTTATAGCTGTCTATGGTAATGTTTTGTCCAAGACGTCGGTGTTGATGGACCTTCTTCGTAAACAGCATATACTTTGTCTTTCCTTCGTTGACCACAAGACCCATCTTCGTCACTCCCTCTCAATGCTCACAAACGCCTCACTGACAGCCCCTTTGTGTTCTTCCGATGATTTTTGCTCCTTAAACGCTTTATGCCTTTTGGTCAAATGGGCGTATACATTGCATTGGTTTGTTATATTTCCATGGAACCCTGATATTCATTCGCTTTCGGTAGATCGACTTATCAACACCCTTTTGCTTAGCATTTGTCTTCGAAGTCCGTAGATAACGAATTCAAAGTAAAGCCCAGAGATCAAGCGGTTACAAAGGACATGTAAAAATACATTGAAGGTATTTTTAAGGTCCAGCAATGGATTCCCGATCCACGAGAAAGGAGACACCTTCAACTGCGCCAACTACCGAGGGATAAGTCTCCTCAGCATCGCCTATAAGATCCTCTCTGCCGTTTTGTGTGAGCGCCTGAGACAATTCGTCAACAACCAGATAGGTCCTTGTCAGTGCGGTTTCAAACCCAAGAAATGCAGATCGACACCCACCACCTATTCGTCGATTTCAAGGCCTCATATGACAGCGTGCATAGGGACGAGCTATACAACGCCATGTCTAGTTTCGACATTCCTGCCAAACTCGTCAGGTTGTACAGGATGACGATGAAGAATTCTCGCTCCTCCATCAAGGTCGGTAACGAACTCACCGAGACCTTCAATGTGAAAAAAGGTTTTAGACAAGGGGACGCGCTGTCATGTGACTTTTTCAACATTATTCTTCAGAAGATCGTGCAGACCTTACACGCTAACACAAGAGGCACGATCTTCCAAAAGTCCGTACAACTGTTAGCATACGCGGATCACATTGACGTGATTTGTCGAACACAGCGAGCCGTCAATGAAGCGTTTGCTGGTATTGAAGCGGAGGTGGCCAAAATGGGTTTAGTGGTGAACGAGGGCAAAACGAAATATATGCTGTCATCGAGAAAGGACGCACAACATGGACGACTTGGCCAAAACGTCACCATAGGCAGCCATAACTTCGAGGTACTGAAGGACTTCGTCTACCTCTGCTCGCAAGTGAACAGTACGATCAACACCAGTACCGAGATTAAACGCAGAATTACTCTTGCCAATCGCTGTTTCTTTGGGCTCAAGAGGTAATTGAGTAGTAGAGTCCTCTCTCGAAGGACCAAGCTAACATTATATAACACCTTGATCATCCCTGTCCTGCTCTATGGTGCGGAGGCATGGACAATCTCAAAAGCGGATGAAGAAGCACTTAGTCTTTTCGAGGGAAAAGTTCTCAATATTTGGTCCTGTCTGCGTTGATTCAACCACGAACTGTACGGGCTGTACAGCGACATGAGCCTAGTCAGGCGTCTACGGATTCAACGCCTAAGATGGGTGGGCCATGTGGAGCGCATGGACAACACTGCTCCAGCCTGAAGAGTCTTCGACTCCGAACCAGTGGGACAACGCAATAGAGGACACCCACGGAACCGATGGCGCACCCAAGTGGAGAAGGACCTCAATCGACATTGTGTGCGCCGTTTGAGGCAGCTGGCTAAAGATCGTGCCAGCTGAAGAGGCTTACTGGTTGAGGCCCAAGTCCACCCCGGACTGTAGCGCCCCCATAAGAAGAAGAAGAATGGATTCTGATGCTGTTTATCCATTTTCTCATCACATTCATTCATTAACATCCTTCCAAAGCCATTGCAATCAACAAAATCAAAATCGGCTTCTCCAAACCGAGAAAAGTCGAGTCAATTCGCTAATCATTTTACTGCATTTTTTCCGGCTGCTAAGTGTCTTTTTCTTAAAAGTCGATTTTCTATACAATTTGTCATTCAAATGAGTGTTGCTTGATATGGATATGTGTGGTGGATTGATTGTGAGCGATCTACATGCGATATTTCTTATTTATTTGTGGTATTCGTTAAGTAAACTTTAATTTCGTCATGAATTCTTAAAATATAGAATTTATCATTTTTACAAGTTTTTAATAGGTCTGGCAGTACCCTTATCGAATTACACTGAAAAATTGACAGCGTTTATTGATAGTGTTACCAGCTGAGGAATTAATTGATGTGAAATATATAATTTCGTTTTACTAGTAATGAAAAATTGTACTTGCACAATTGCATGAAAGCGGATGTACTTTTAAAAATTAATGCTCACTTCAGCGTATTGAAAAGTTGATTAACGAAACCTAAATTAAGTAAGCTTTGTAATGTCTCTGACGTCATTTGATCACGAGTCCTCACGAGCAGTTATCAAGTGCAGAATGTCGACAAAACCAAAAATGCATGCAGCATACCAATAAAATTGTATAGTACACATACGATATCGTACAACAGTTCTTATTGGGTCAGCCAATGCGAATTGAAACGCACATTCACCTGACACGAGTAGATTGTAGATGGAAAATGACACTTAATATATCCGCACTCAATTAAAACATCGTCACTCTACATTATCGGAGCTTTCCGTGCGATACGACATTATTCTATTCCAAGAGATATTTCTTTATGATTTCTTTCGGCTCATGATTGCGTCAGCCAGCTAATCCGTATGATATTGTGTTTTCAGCTGATTTAGAAGCTTTGAATGGGAATAAATATCACGTCACGATGTAAAACAGATCAGACGACTAGCAGGGAAATATGTTTTAATTGAAGTCAACTTTGGTTTTTGAAGCCTTATTCGGGCCATTTCGGACATTGTAGACCAGAAGAGAGGATAACGGAATCAGTTTCGTGGGCTTACGTTACGCGGCGGGATTTTCTGCAACTAGCATGCGGTTTCCATACCACAACATCCATAAAGGCACTTGACGATACCCAAACGACTTCCAGAATCCATCCCTTCTCCAGCAATCTCAATGTCCGAACGTTCCGATGAGCCAACACAGACTTTGACCATTTCCTTTTAGTAGACAAGGTAAGAACTCGGATATTGAGAGAACAACGGAGTCTGTTGGGCGATGGAGTGTCGAAACGGACTGCTAGGATATTTGCCGATCGAGTCTCCCAAGAAAATGGTATAGGAAGTGGAGTCTTTTCGGAGTGCCTTATGGCTGAAACACAATAGTGCATTTGTGCTAGCGTTGGCTTTCAACGCACACAATTCAATGGCCATGCACAAAATACAACCTCGGCCTGCATTAGTGAAAAATGAGAGAGATGAGAGGAACGTAATAAAACGTAAAACGTATGTATGTCCATGGCATTTTATTAAACATGTTGAATATTTGACAGAGGGCTGCGAATGATTTTCTCCCAAATTGAGAGTTTCCTTGCAAACTGAGAGTATTTTGTGTCAACTGTCATTTGAGAAATGAAACCAGCTGATTAAAAATAATTTAACGACAAAAGTCATTTCAAATGAGGCGGCAATATTTTCCATCTGGTAGATGAGAGAGAAAACAGCTGATAAAATGAGTATTTATCTCAACGCAGTGCGTCATCGCACTCTCTCCGTAACATGAAGTCCGCTGGCGCAGCGCACTATTTTGTTTCAGCGAGAGGAAAAAAAGGGCCTAAGGAGGGACGTAATAACCGCCCGAGTAACGTCAACAACGTCAGCGCTCCCTCAATTCCAGGAAATATTGTAGTGTTGACATTTTTTCCGAGAATATACATCGCAGAGTCGCCATGTCATCTGATCCCGTCTGGACAGATCGTGCAACTCTGCTGATGCATACAATTATGTACATTCATCCACTATTGATAATTGAGTTGAGAAAAATAAAGTCAGTTTGAAAACTCATCTCAAATCGTCCGGTCTTTTATTTTGTGTCGTCTGTCTCGTTATCCCGATATCAGTATCTTCACGGATAGCCAAGAAGCAATTAAATACATATCATAGTTCTCCATAAACTCTAAAGTAGTAATCGTCTCCCGCGCATCGCTTAACGAGATGTCCGAACAGTTCAACATTCGCCTGTGCTGGATGTCAGTGTCCATAGCGACATCCCGGGAAGGTGCAAAGCTGATGAACTCGTTAAACGCGCCACTAGACTGACAGTTTATGCAATCTCTAGTAATCTCTAGTAAGATAGGTACCCCTATAGCTTCAGTTGCAGCTCAATAACTTCTACACACAAAAAGTCAATAGCAAATGGACAGGTATCACTTATCGAACGTCAAAACAAATCTCGCCTCATCTCTATCCAAAAGGGTCAGGTAGCCTGATCTTCCTTAAGAAATCGAAAATTAGAACTGAAGTGAGAATTATTACCGTACACTGTCGACTATGCCTTCACGCAAAAAGACAAGGCCAATTCGCCAACGAAAGCTGTAGAAGCCGCCTAAACGAGGAGGAGGAGGAGGAAAGCATTGTCGAATCCAACACCTCCTCTGCAACTGTTCTGAACTTTCCTCAACTGGAATATCCCGTATAGGCTCCTACTTCTATGATAGTCTAAACGATCTCAGTCAAATACCGGTCAACGTAATAGTAGAATTTGTTGACAAGACCAGCTGGTCTTGTCAACAAATTCTACTATTCCCTCTCTATGAACCGAAACACCCACGGCGGGTACAATGCGGGTACAATACTGTGGTCTACGTACATTAATGCGACTACTTACCTACACGTCGCTACTTACGAAAAGCCCAGGGAAGGGAAGACAGAAGCTCAAAGCCTACAAAGCAACGCTGCAACGAATAACGAGAGCTGTTCGATAATGTCCGACAATTTGACCAAGGGTGAAACAGTAATTCAGCGGACATTAGGTTCGGACTGAAGACTGCAGGGTCCAATATGGACAAATAACAGTCGACACTTACAATCAGAAAACACCAATCCTGTAGACATTTAAACGGCGAGGGAGTCATCAATACCGCTAAGGAGTTCAAATCGACAGCCACCACCTATTCATCGATTTCAAGGTCGCATATGACAGCCTGCATGGAGACGAGCTATCCAACGCCATGTCTAGTTTTGACATTTCTGCCAAACTCTTCAGGTAACAAAGGATGACGATGGGGAGTTCTCGCTACTCCATTAAGGTCGGTTACGAACTCACTCAACCTTCAATGTCAGAAAAGGGGTTAGATAAGGCGACGTCTCTTCGTCACTGGCGTCTGACTTCAGCAACATCATCCTGGAGATCAAACGCAGAGTAACTTTTACTGACCGCTGTTTCTTTGGAATGGAATGAAAGAGTAACTTGGTCATCTTACCCTGGACAGCAGGGACATTCTCAAGAGAAGATGTAGAAGGCCTTAGTCTTTTCGAGGCAAACGTTTTGCATTAAATACTTGGACCTGTTTGATTTGACAGCCAGATTAGCCGAAAGGAAGGCCGATTCTTGGTGCATTCAAAAGAAAAATTCTACGTCGGATATATAGTCCCGTCTGCGAGGAAGGCGAATGGAGAAGAACTCTACGAGCTGTACCAGAATGTGGATGTAGTCCAGAAGGCAAAAATCCGTAGACTGTACTGGCTTGGCCAAATCGAGCGCATGGACAACAATGCTCCAGCTAAGAGGGTCTTCGAATCCGAGCCTCCTGGTTCAATAAGGAGAGGAAGACTGAATAGGTAGGTATAAGGACCAAGTCATCGCATATGTAAGAAAGCTTGGTCTTGATGATTGGAAGCAGCGTGCCCAGGACCGTCAACAATGGAAAACAGCTATCGCTCAAGGTCTGGGTCGTCAGCCTGATAAGTTAGGTTAGGTTAGGAAGAGGGGCTGCTAGTGAATTCACCAGCACACATAGACCATGTTGGTCCATTGTGATATCCACAGTCAGACTACTACTACTGATTGATGTGATTGAGTGATAGTGTCGTTAATTAGATCCTAACGGCAAATGGTGACTGAACCAGATAAGAGCGTATTAATTTTGCTTTCACTGGGACTCGAACCGTGGGCCCCGCTAACCCGGGGAAGGCGCTTAACCAGCTGCGCCATCCTGTAAGTCGTCATCTGATAAGTAAGTAAGTAAATAACAGACTTTTCAAAATAAAAGTAAGCAGCTATCGCTCAGGCTCGGACCCTGCATGTGTCGCCAGTCTGATAAGTAAGTAAATGAGTAAATAAGTAAGTTTGATTTGACGTCATTTGGAGGAGAAGATTCAGCCACGAACTGTACGGGCTGTACAGCGAAATGAGTCTAGCTAGGCGTCTATGGATCCAACCCCTAAGCTGGCCAGGCCATGTAGAGCGCATAGACAATAGTGCTTCGGCTCGAAGAGTCTTAAAGTCCGCACCAGGCGGACAAGGCAATAGAGGACGCTGACAAAACCGGTGGAGCACAGAAGTGGAAGAAGGACTTCTATAGTGTTGACTCATCACTACGACCGCACTTGCCGGTGACCAGAATGCAACTGCCCTGAGATAAGATTGAACATGCACACAAGACAAGAAAGATAAGGGCTAAGATGGATGTCATGAGTATTATAACATATCGAAGATCACCTCCAGAAATGAAGTATTACATCAACGAATTTGAACGCTTTTTTTGGCAGATATTCATGACGAATATTCACGAAATAACTGAATACCGTTCTCTGATTGGTCAATTTGGTTTGAGAAAACGATATAAAAAATAGTTGTCAAAGAGAGGTAGAAGTCGGACATCTCTGTAATACTTCATTTCTGAGCACCTCCCACGCTCCAGTGATCTACCGTAATGTTGCCAATTTACAACAACCTCAACCAAATTGGAGGCAACTGGCTAAGAGGCTTGCTATCTGACCACCCCGGACTGTAGGGCGAGAAGAAGAAGAAACGAGACAATGAGAGAGGGCAAACAATTGAGGAGAATGTTCACCCCAGACTGTGTCGTCATCAAGTGTCTTTCCCAAATACCATTGTCCATGCTGGCACTTAAAAGCAATTTTTAGATCATTGTTATTTTCCGCTTGCCGTCTAATGTGTGTTTATAATATGTTTAATCTTAAAATAATCAACATTTAATTCAAAATAGATCGTGACACCGTATCATTGACAAAGCACGGATCGTTTATCGTTGTTTTATGCCAGCAGCCGGGCAATATTCATGAATCTCTTCAAATATCCACGCAGGAAACGCACTTAACAGTATGTAGGCTTCTTTTACGACACCATATTAAAATCGAGAATTGCTGAATTTGCTGACAACATCTTGGAGAAAACAATGAAATATATACGCAGAGTCTACCACCACGCATTAGTCAAGAATGTATTTAAGTTGTGACGGCATTCACTGTGGCGACTGCAGAGAAACAATTTAATGTACGCATTTAAAAACGTGGGCGCTGAATTGCATACATGTGTACACGGCACATACCAGACGTGAGGAAAAATTGAAAACAATCCGGGAAATCCACATGAGAGAGCAGCCAGAGTTCTTAAATAACAGAAAATCCCATATGTGTATGTATCTTGAGTGAGAAGTGTAAACATTCGTCGAGTGAGTGTTTTTTTGCGAATTTAGAAAATTACTTATTTTCGTGTAAATAAGGGAACGCAAATGTCGCCGTGCGTATTCTCTCAATGCTGAGGGCGATGGAATGGACTTGAATTCATGCTTGTCAACGAATTGAATTTTGTTTAATTAATAAAAATAAACTCCGCGTTTCTTGTTTGGAGATCCCGGCCAGACATTGGCCGACTGCGTGAGGCCATGCAAGCGCAATATGAAATAAAACACATAAAAATCACGGCCACGGCATTGGCATTGACCTTGTTGGAGAGTTCATTTTACACCATTATGTTTTGGAAAGGAAGGAATGCTTCACACTGGGAGTGTTGAGTGTAAGTCATCTTCTCTTTGCGGATGACTTAGCCTTCCTCACATCTACCCAGATGGAACTCCAGCGCGCACTCGATAGGCTTGTGGCCGTATGTGCTGGTTCTGGGATGAAGGTTAACGTGGACAAATCAGAGGTCCTGTACAACGCACTCTACATGTTAGTGGAGTCCCATTGAAGCAAGTGGACAAGTTTAAGTATCTCGGGATCTCCTTCGCGTATGATGGGAGGAGGAATAAATGGGTCCGTTTTGACACAGCTAGGGAGATCTGTAATCACGTTGAGCAGCTTCTTCTTCGAACCAACCACCATCACGAGTTCTGAGGCGGGCCTTGAATGATCTTCCATCAGGCGGGTGACCACTTGGCTTGGAAGAGGTGGTTGAACCAAGTCCATAAGCTCGCCTGGTTACGCTTGGACTTAATCCCTGATGAGTAAGAGTTGAGAGGATCGAGATGCCTGGAGATCTCTCGTGCGTAGATTACACCCGCGACCCGCTTAAGTCGATTTTACGGGTCAGAAGATGATGATTATGATAATGATGATGATGTCTTGAAGTTGATTTGTGGCACGAATTCGAATTAAGGCTGCGACATCAGAAAGATCAGTTCTCCGGTAACTCGGCTATCTCAACATCATGGTTGTGACTTTACTGCAATTGCAGTCGATCTACTGCATTTTTGTCTTACGATGGAAAGTGTTGTTGATCCACGAATATGGCTGAAATCAATACTTCACATTTATCTTTCCTACATATATGGATATGAATTGTGGAATCGGTGGGACAGAGGCAGTGATGTAATAGGGAAACACTAGGCAATAATCTGTTCACTTTAAAATTTGCGATTACTGCGTCAATATCGATAGAAAATTTAATTTGGCTATTGCGAAAATCGAGGAGTTGTGTAAATCAAGAGTTGCGTGAATCGAGAACGTACTGTATTTTAACTAAATATTATGATGCTGTTGACATAACACCTTCTGGGGTTAGACTAAAAAACGAAGAAAACACTTTTGGAGATAAAACATATGTTAACATTTTGCGATTTAAAGTTTAGTGAAGCATAAACTTCGAAACATCAAACACAACCAGTTAGTAAAGACCATTGGGAACCTTCAGATTCCGTAGGTCTTAAGGGCGTCGCATATGAGCTGCAAACTGCGAGCTCGAACTTTCCGAAACAAGCAATTTCCACCGAATATAAACAAAAAGTTATACTTCTCAGTATGGAAGAAGATGGATATGAATGGATATGAATTATCGAGTCAATCGTTCTCTTTGCGAACTGTCAACCGGAGTTAGCAATACACAAGTAAGGCAAACGCGATCGACATATTGACGACCAAAAAATTCGCGATGATGTGTGTGTTTGCTCAAATTGTACTCATTGCTCTCTGCGAATGAGAAAACAATATATGAATGAATTTACGAAATTTTCCGATTCGTAGTGAGCTCTTGTGAATAGCCCTTGACAAATGGATGGAAAAAGGAACAGGCGCGGACATTTTCTCCGAATTGTTAAACATACACTGGTCTATCAGACTCCCTGACTACGGCAGTGTTTTTCAAGTGGATGTCATGGCGGTCAAGGAAGCGGCCAATATGATATCATTGTTGGAAATGCCACCGACTGATATTGCCTTCCTAATTGGCAGCCAAGCGGCCATTAAAGCAAGCGGTAGAAATCAAGTTCAACCTAGTCGCAAGCTGCCACGAAGAGCTCAAGCTTCTTGGTATGAAGTATTCGGGACATAAAAGGAAATGATCCCATCCCAGGCAATCCCACACATTCATCCACCTCTGGCAAATGCCAACAAGACAGTGGACAACAAAATCATTGATTTGGCTACTGAAAAGTGCAACTCTCTTCCCAACTGTGAGACCTCTCGTTATAGCCTAAGTTTAATAGCACAAGACTGAAATACTTCTTCAATACAGCAAGAGGCTGCTGTGCGGATGGCAGTCGGAGCGCTAACTGGCCATAAACACCTGAGATACCATGAACAAAAAAGCGAATTACCCATGACGCCATATACAGGGACGAAGAGGAAATTGGGGGTACTCCTCACTGTTTTTGACAATGCCACAGTCTCGGCCTATTGAGGCAAAGAACATTGAGAAAATTCTCCACCCTTGATCTCAAAGAAATAGCAGATATTTCCACTAACGGCTATTTGCAGGTTCGTCAGAATTTGTGGATGGCTGGACGGGACAGGCACAAAAACACATGTAGTACGCGAGTGGGACCGGAAAGGTTCACATCCCCCATGGGCATCAAAATAGATACAACTGGACCTAAGCGAGACGTGGCCACACCATATCTACGCACCGACCTAACCTAACCTAACCTAACAATATCCTGATAAGTGGTGACAATTTAAAAAAAATTTAATTAATTTTAACCCATTTATGCCCACTGTTGCGTTAATGCAAAAGTAGAAACCCTGCTCAATTTTTGAACTTTTCAATTTATCAAGAAATTGAGTTCTTAAAATTCTCTTGTACATTCTGAATACTAGGCTTTACGTTTCACGTCACTTTAAAGTTTTCGCTAAGCAATGTACCCATATCGCAACGGCGCGTTCAGGTGGTCGAAATTGGGCCGTCGCCCTTTGAATTTTCACAGACCGTAATATCGTAAGCGCATGCATGTATTTCTTGGTGGAGCTTCTATCCAGTCGTCGGGCTTTTTAATATTTTTAAATTTACTTATCACTTTGAATTTTTGGCAAACTGAGACGATTATTTCCGCAAGTAATTAATTTGTTCTACATTTTATTTACAGTTATTTACATTTCTTGAAAATTACATTTCAAACAATTTCAGTAAGCTTAACGTTCGGGTACTTTTTGATATGGAAAGCTAAGGCTGCCGCTTGCTGACACAACATTCTCGTAAGCTCGATAAAACGCGTAGCAACGCCTATCAAAGACCAACCGCGCGAACCCGCCTTTGCGATTCAACCATGAACTGCACGGGCATGAGCCTAGCCAGGCGTCTACGGCTTCAACGCCTAAGATGGCTAGGCCATGTATAGCGCATGGACAACACTGCTCAAACCCGAAATCTTCGACTCCGAACCAGTGGGACAACGCAATAGACGACGCCCACACGGAACCGATGGCGCACCCGAGTGGAGAAGGACCTCAACCAACTTGACGTGCGACACTGGAGGCAGCTTTCTAGAGACTATGCTAATTGGAGAGGCTTGTTGGTTGAGGCCCAGGTCCACCACGGACTGTAGCGTATTATATAACACCTTGATCCCCCCCTGTCCTGCTCTATGGACAATCTCAAGAGCGAATAAAGAAGGTCTTTGTCTCTTCGAGAAAAAAGTTCTGCGAGCGATCTTTGGTCCTGTTTCCGTTGACGGCATTTGGAGAAGAAGATTCAACCACGAGCTGTAAAGCGATATTAGCCTACTCATGCGTCTACAGATCCAACGCCTATGGTGACTGGTCCATGGACAACTCAGCTCCGGTCCGAAGGTTAATCGATTTAAGACCTGTGGGACAACGCAATAGAGAACCCACGCATAAAAAGTGGAGAAAGACTTCAACCAACTTAGCTTGCGTAACTAGAGACAGCTAGCTCGAGATCGCGCAACCTTGTTGAGAACCTTGTTGATTGAGGCTCAGGTCCAGCCTTGAATGTGGCACCAAATAAGGAAGGAAAAAGAATGTTTTTTGACATGGTCGTCACATCAAATGTTTAAAGTTCCAAGTAGAAAACCCTCTACAAATAGAAGACACTAGAACGGATGACTGTCCCTCCACAGGCAACGTTTTACTGTATGTCAAATCAAAACAGGAAGGGAGGGATTCCACATAAGTAGAACCCTCAAGTGAAAAACAACGAAGCCAAAGTCCATGACGTACAAATTCGTCTTGCTCACGTCTACATTTTCCGACATTTTTATATAATTAAGTGTGCACACGTCAAACTGACAAACATATCGCCATCAAGTCTATGAGAGGATTGTTTAGATTCGCACAACCTTTGCGTTACACGATCACAGTCGAAGATTCTTAACAACAGCGCGACTTCCGTTGACATTTTGCAATAGACAGATCACACATCAAACATTCGTCAAAAGCAAAAGCATGGCACAAATTTAATTTAAGGTCAGGACAGATTTTAGATGAAATACGTGGGCGGCAATTAAACGGCATAACGATTAATGTTTTGATCAGAGAGCACATAATAATCAACTTCACTGCCTATTTTTAATCACATGACGCACGCACACCAATTCACAAAACTCATTCACACACCCACTTGCACATGGATGATGGATTTCAGAAATATGGTTCAAAGTATTTTACGAAAATTACGGTCCCGCTTCGGGACATTACACTCTACGCTGAAGAAGGAAGAAGGACTTTTCAATTTTGTTTTTTGTTTTTTTGTTTTTTCACGGAGAGAGAGAGAGAGAGGAAAAAGAATTGTGTCACTAATGAGATTCTCTTCCAACGCTCACTTTCCTTTTACTTATCAGGCTATCTCTCAGATCTGCGAATTCTCACTCAAAAACGGATCACTATAATTATCCAAATTACGTCATTCTTATCACACTGCTACTTAAAAAAAATATGTATTTTTTTGTATGAATCTTGCAACGGGGCGTTGATTAAATTTCGTTTTTTTTTTGTTTTTGTGTGAATAATTCAACATGTTGCCAAGCCAAGCAGCTTGAGGCGACTTACATTTTCATTCTTATTTTTATTTTTTGTTAAAATTTTGTTTTTTTTTTTTTCTTTTTTGAAAATTCACTTTTTTTTGAATTTAGAAAAACTGAAATAAATTATTTTTTTGTTTTGCAAAAATGTCTGCTGTCTTTGTTTGTAAATTACGCAGAATTTTCTAAATCCCGAGAAGGTTTCACTGGATATTAGGGTGAGAAGAGAGGTTTTTCTTTATTTATTTATTTATTATTTTTTTTTTTCCAAAAATTGATTTCGAATCCTTCGCACCGAGTGTCAGGTGTATATCAAATTGTTTGCACAAAATTTTCCATTTTCCATTTTCGATTTTCTAACGACCGAAGCATTCACGTAGCTCCATTTCTGATTAATTCAATTAATCATGAGGTATTTTTAATAAAAACAAAAACAATTCTTATAGCATCGCTACAGCATACATTGCAGTGCGTAAATCACACAAAATTAACTCAAGAACAGACGAAACAATTAAACAGCAAGAACAAGTACAAAAACAAAAGAAAAGGGGGTACAAACTCTATCAGTCGAGTTTAAACGCACAAATTCTCGGACAGCTGCATAATATTCAACAAATGAAGTACAGAGGAAAAAAAAAACTCTTTCTTTTTTGGCCGTTTTTTTCTTCTCAAAAATACACAATATGCGCATGTATATTTTGAATCAATTCAAAAATAGGTAAAAACGAAAAAAAACCTGAAGCACTGAAACACTGTGGAACGAAAGCAAAAAAAAAAAAAAAAAACACCTAGGGTATATAGACGTTTATCGCTATAGATAGTTCCCTGATCCAACACACGTATTTTTGTCGAGATGCGATTTAGCGTGAGACGCAAACGGCCGAGCGAACAAGACTGAGTGCCGTGGGAAAAAATAAAATTCGCTTCGAGACAATTTTCAAAAAAACACACACAAAAACCAAAAACCAAAAAAAACGAAGGAAAAAAATATTAGGCGAAGAAAATTCAGCAAAATAGTCGAAAATATACAAGCTAATGGTGAATGGAAATATTATTTGTTGTATACAGTGGCTGCACTGTGAGCTGTGAATTTACATTGACGGATATACAAGGCGAATCGCTGTAATGGTGAAAAGTACACACCTACCCGGTGTGGGGTGGTGGTGCTCTAGCCATCATACGAGGTACAGTACAGGTCCTAAGAGAATTTTCGAATACACCTTCGATGGGGGGGAGGTTGTACTTTCGACAATCGTGACGTTATAATGTCGACGCATTGTGAGCACAAAGGCTGCGGAGCAAAAAGCTTTTCTTTTTAATGGTCTTTGAAGATGTTCAAGACGCTCTCGAGCGGTCGACGAGCAGTGGCGGGTGAGGGAGGTGCAAATGAAAATAGAGAAAAACAACCGGCAAATATAAATATAATTTAAGTGAGAGGCAAAAAAAAAAATACGAATTCTAAAAATTAAACTCCAAAAATGTTTGCGCTCGGTTTGTTGTGGGCGTGTGTTTTATTTATGGCACCGAGGGATAATTTATAAGATTTCTCTACTTTATTTATTAATTTTCTGTGGTATTTTCTCGAATTTACACCACTTGACTGTGGGGTCTGGGGACACGTAGTCTTTCGATTGATTGAAGAACGAACAGAAGTGTTTCATTCAGTGGTTTTTTGTAATGCTCGAGGCTTCCTTATGGGCGAATTATATTAAATTATATTTTTCCTCTGTAGTCAATCTTTTTTCTGTCGTTAATGTACTCTGGAGATGCTTTTCTCGCCCGCCATGAGAACGGACGGGGTGGAAAAGTTGGAGAAACCTGCAGATCGGTTCTAAATATTTGTCGAGAGCAATTCAATAGTGCAGTCGATAGTGTTTCATCTTCGTGCAATAATGTTACCAAAACCAGGGAAACCACCAACGGATTAAAAGTCCTATAGACCTACCTCACTACTCCCGGTAATGTCTAAAGTGTTTGAAAAAATTCTGCTTGGACGTTTAAGTCCAATTGTGGAAGAAAAACAGCTCATACCAAATCACCAATTTGGATTTAGAAGTAAGACCTCAACTATTGACGAAGTACATCGTATAACTTAAAGAAAGCAGTTATACGAAGAGAAAGGCATTTGAACAAAAGCTCGTTTCTTCAGCTACATTTCTCGATGTTTCTCAAGCCATTGACAAAGTTTGGCATGAAGGCCTGAAACATAAAATCTGCCGATCTCTACAGGAGAAACTTTATAGTATTTTAGCGAAATACCTCTCTGATAGGATCTTCTCTACCTCGGGATGACTCTTGACGTAAAACTCAAGTGGAAGTGGCACGTTAAGAAGAAACGTGCAGAACTTGACATGAAATATAAAGATCTGTACTGGCTTATTGGTAAATATTCCAAAATATTGTATACGAGCAAATCCTAAAACATATTTGGACGTATGGCGTACAACTTTGGGTTGTACCAAAGCAAGTAACATGAACATAATACAGACTTTTCAAAATAAGGTGGTTAGAACTACCGTTAATACACCATGGTAAATCAGAAACGGCGATATCCACAGAGATCTTTGAATATTACAACTCCAAGATGAAGTTGAGAACTTTGCTTATAAACATAAGCGCCTCCTAGAAGAGCATACAAACTCTGCAGTTTACCCGATCCTTGAAGAAACTAAGGTCTTGCGCCGACTTCAAAGGACTAGGACCCTTTGACTAGATCTCGTACGATAGTCTACACCCGCGCATGGTTGCGGTGTTAGCAGGAACTTTCATTGGAGAGTAACCTGCCGATCAGTACCTAAATCATGAAATAGAAACTACTGCTTAAGTGCTTAGTTGTAGTCATAATAAATTCAGGCAGGTGGTTTTAGTGAGTAAAAATCTCACACTTCTATGTGCGAACGTTCGCCATAGAGTCTTATCGAAGATTACCACCTACCATCGGAAAAAAGAACCCTGGCACTGCCTTGGCGGGAACTCCACCGCTCCATATTTAATTTTCATATTGGCTATAACTATCAGAAAAAAGGATCTCGAAAGTCGAAGTCCGTTGCGCGATGTCGTCGTAGAAGTATAGATGTCCTCCTAATCCGTGGTTGTTGATGTGGCTAGTCAGGAAATAGCTTCTACGCAGGCACATTTGCTGTGCATGCTATTGGTCTCTCATGAGTGGAAGGAACCAACTCCGAACGGTCAAGTTTGAGTAGTTAACTTTCTGGACAGTTACTACTCTTTGAGCATTGTCAGTGACCTTAAAGGTAAAAATAGCGATAAAATAGAGACCGAGAGACACTGGGACCGTGGGTGTTCAAGGACGTCTAATGACTCGGCAACATAGTTGTCTCCTCTCCTATAAGTTTGATAGCTCGCTTTTGGATTCTATCTAGTAGGTGAAGGGTGGCCCTGGAGGAACCAGACGGGATATGAGCGTTGTACTCAAGCTTGGGGCGGATGTAAGCCTTATAATTTAAAGCCAAATCAGAGGGGATGAAATATTTCTTGCATCTATTAAGGAAATCTAAGCATTGTGCAGCATTTATGGCCACCCAAATATGGGATCGTTCCAACTAAGTGATGTGTTGAAACAAATATTAAGGATGGAAAGTTTTCTGGTTTCGTCGAATTAAGCACCATTCATGGATAATGGCTGATTATCAAGGGTTCGCTTGAGTGACAGCAGACAGCATTTCTATTGTTTTCCCACCAGTGAATCATACTGTCAAGATCGGAATTAAACAAACGCTTTCCAATTCTACGGCTGAAGAGCGGGGTCGTGAGTCTTGGAACGAATATGAAAAGCTGAGGGTGCTGTCATCAGCGAAGGAATAAAAAAATGAGAGAGAGTGTGGAAGACAGAACTAAGCCTGGGGGAACACCAGCATTTATTTGGTGGATATCAGACTTGAACAACTTGAATTGAACGTTTCGAAAGGTAATTTCCAATCCATGAAAGAAGAGATTCATAGATACCATAGGCTCGCATTTTCAACCAGAGAGCTTGAAACCAAACTCTGTCAAATGCTTTAGAAATATCAATCGCCAGCGGACCGATTACTGAGAAAACCGTCATTTAGAGGCGCGATAAATCTGTAAAGCAAAACGAGGCGCCGAAAAGTTGAAAAGGAAGTGAATTCTGAAAGAAAGAAACGGCGCGCAGGCACGGTGCGCGAAGTTTTAAAAGATATAAATAATGTTTCGAGCTTAATGCATCTTGTTCGACTCTACGTTCTTGGCGTATTATGCCGTATCTCGAAACTATTCGCATATTACTCACATTTTAGCATTATAATAATATAATATAGGGGCGCTGCAGCCCGGGCCTAGCTTATCAGCAACCACTTATGGTGTGCGTGCTAATGTTCTCTCACCTCTCCCCAGAAGCTTCTTTGATTTGCCGTTATTGAGCTCTGGCCACGTTGATCTTGTCATGTGACAGTCATCTCTTGCGAGCCAAGACGAGTTGTCTTCTTTAAGAATGGTGCCACTTATACGATGTGCCCGCTTCGCTGATGTCTATTTCACACCTTTGTCTTGCCAATTCGACCGCTCGCTCGTTCCATGCTATTGAGCTGTGGCCCGGGACCCAGCAGAGTGACTGATGGACTATAGTGAGTCGCGGCAGTTCATTACAGCCCTTGATCTCTTTATACAGGATCCTATTGATTTCATTGCAGCCTGGCTTTCAACAAAGATGGTAATATCTGCTGGTGGGATATCGGAAAATGCACGAAACAAGTGAAGATTTCAAAGAGAATCGAGTTCTTACTGTATGTACAGTTCCCCCTGCAGATTAGGGGTTAGAGGGTTATATATACCCGAGGTAAGGTATGCCTGTCGTACAAGGCGACTAAAATATCAGAGCTTGAGTAATTGGTTTAGGACACGTCCCCTACTCCAATGGTCACGGCAATGACCGAAAAAGCACATACAAATATTTTCTTTGAAAATGCTTAATGTTTATGCGTAAGCTTTTAGATAGCGGCATAATTAAGTGCTTAAAAATGCTATCGCAAAGGCTTATTGCTTATAGATTTGAGCATTGAAATGAAAATATTGGCGGCCAGTCATAGGATGTTATGGAATACTACTGGTAGCTTCACCAGAGGGAGATCAGGATTGGCCCTGAGTCCCGCATAGGTCTCAGCCTGATGACTTGAGGTTGGCCCCCAAGAAGGAGAATCGTGGTGTCTGTAGTTAACCACCCAAAGCGGGGAGAGTTGGCGATTATACCTATATGACTTGGAGTTAATCATGTTGAGGAAGGCAAAGTTTGCGTCTCCGAGACATAAAAGGTATATAATCCAAATCTATGTGGAGTAGCAGATCTCAACCGGGTGGTGCGACCCAAAGAGCAGCAGAGGTTTTAGATCAGCCTCACATCTTACCAAGGTGGAATAAGTGTCCATAAGCATGAATTCGATTTGGTACTTGAGATTCCTACTTAAGGCGTGTCATCCAGCGTCGAAAAATGGTCTTAAGAAGCAAAAGAACTCCTGATATAAGTCTTTCGACAGGAGATCGCGTTAATCAATTACTCACTTGTATGTACAGGGGCAAGCAAAACTGGAGGCATAATTTTAGTTTTTCTGGGTTTTCATCAATAGAATTGCTTACTTACGACGGATTTGATTGAAATTTTAAGTTTCCATAGGATTGGATAGGGTGGTCGCCGTGGCGTAGTGGGTAAGTGCGTCGACTCCTACGCAGAGGGTGCCAGGTTCGATACCTGAATTTACCACCTATCATAATTCACGGCTCCACCTCTTTCGAGTCACTGACAATGCTCAAAGAGTATTCCTGTCTAGAAAAAGCTTCTCAAATTCGCCGTTCGGAGTCGGCATTAAACTGTAGGTCCCTTCCACTCGTGAAGAGAACAATAGCACGCACAACACGATGAGTTGTTGAGAAGCTAGGCCCAGGTCCACGTCGGACTGTCGCGCAACCCATATTATTATATTATAGGATTGGACCTTGTTGATTTTGACTCGTTTATGGTCTTCTACAAATCAGGTCCCTTCCACTCGTGAAGATAGCGATAGCACGCACAACACGAGGGGTTGTTGAGAAGCTAGGCCCAAGTCCACCTCGGACTGTCGCGCAACCCATATTATTATATTATAGGATTGGACCTTTTTGATTTTGACTCGTTTATGATCTTTTACAAATCAGCTCTTATGTTCTTTGCAGAAATTTAGTCGGGCCTATATTTTTTTCCTATATTTTTATATTTTTTTTTTCAGAAAGTGTTGAGTTTTTTTTTATATTTTATAGTAGAAAGCGAAATTCTACCCACTGTCCTTTTAAAAGTCCTATCTCGTAATGTACGCAGTTGCTTTTGGTAAGTTGGCATCAGTTTTTTCTACACCGATCCAATAAGTAGAGGATCAACAGCTTTGGGAACCTATACTTATTACGCACGGTCTCTTTTTTTGTTTTTCTTTTTTGGTACCATGTGTACATTGCGATGACATAGACCGTATTTCTGTGCTAAGTGCCATGATTCAAGACTTTTTTAACAAAGCAAAACCATCTTGTTGTCAAGCTTTTTTCAATATTTCTTAATAGTATTTCTTAAATCTATATTTTAAAAATTTAAGAAGGTAATTTTTCAACAAAACTACTGTATGATGCTAAAATCTGAGTGAAGAAATATAGACCTATTATAGTCTTTTCCCGTACCCTAAATAGACAGTACAAAACAACGCGAATCTACGAAAGTCTGTTCCCGTATTCCAAAAATGTCTGTTTAATGTCAAATGTCAAGTTTAGACCTTAACGGTAAAAGCAGAAAAGAAAGAAGAAACTAAATACATGGGATCGGCTTGGTTCTTGTTTTATTTTAGCCGTTGTAATCATACGATTTTTTTCACTGATGCCTATATCTTTTGTTGTCAGGAAATTTCATTCAAATCCGTGGTAATGAGACAAAAAAGAACCAAAATGATGTATCCAGTTTTGTTCGCCACTGTATGCACTAAAAAACCGGACTGATGTACTTTAATAAAAACGAGTCTGATGATCTGATTTTTTAAATAGATCTGATTATTTAATAGAGGCTCTTCATGGCACTAGGTGCAAAACAAGTCGGCTCTGATTATTCGAAACTTCTACCAAAAGTGTTTACTCATCTTTATTTTGCTATTTCACAAGTCAATTTATTGACTGCGATTGTCATTAAATCGCATATTTCATTTCTTTTTTGTTTTCTTTCTATAGCTGTTGTTTACTGACGACAAAAGATTAATTCTCAACAGGGAAATCCGCAACACGCGGGGATTATTGCAATCCATTGGAATTTCCGGATACGGGATAATTCTACAGTTATGACAGTGTGTCTGTGTGGTGATGACGCAGTGATTAATGATACCTTCATATGCTCGAATTGCGAGGCATATACTAAGCGTAGGTATAAATAAAATTTGACTGAATGAGGAAGGTGGTATGTTATTTATTGCGAGGATCAATAACAATTTTCGGAGATCTCGCATATCCTTCGGAAATTTAGCAGAGCGGCATTTCGAACTGCGCCCGATAGCCGCAATGAAGGCACTTTTAGTGAATGGTGCATTCAAGGAACATGGATTTGAACTCGGAATGTTTCGAAAAAAAAATTACTAAATAATATACAGTGGACTCTTCCTAAGTCGAATTGTCACGGGATACCACAATTCCATTGTTGGCGATTATACGGTTTCCAATCATCAGGCTGTCTCGCACCCGCTGCTTTACAGCTCGCAGAGACTTGCTATTTATACCGGAGATTCGACCTCCCTCTCCTACTCGAAACAGGAAGTTCGGATGCGAAGATCCTCTTATCTGGACCATTGGTGTCCAAACGCTCGATGTGGCCGAGCCAGTGCAGTCGACGCATATTTTCCTTCCGGACTACGTCTTCATCTTGGTACAGTTCGCGAAGACAAGACCATATATCTGACACGGGATTTTTCTTCTGAACTGGATCCCAGGTCACAGGGAGGCCGAGTATTAACTTGCCAAGAATGTGGCTAATACCGACCCACCGCCGGCAATCCTATGTATAAAACCAATCCCAAGAGACCAAGTCAAGAAGAAAGTGGACGACACGATTATAAAGGAAACAAACAAAAGCTGGAACTCACTAACCACCTGCGAGAGACCACTCAAATGCCCTGGGCGAAATTTAACAGAGCAACGACCGACAAACTTCTTAAATGTGAAAAATGTTACTAAGGATGGTAGATGGACCCTAAGTGGCCTTAATGATCTGAAGTGCCATGAATTGACAGTGGGACTTCCTCCCAATGACTTAATATGCAGAGTCTGTTGTTATGAAGAATAACAAGAGAATTAACCTCACTTTCTTCGCCACCGCCCAGTCTCTGCCAGTTGAGACATAGAACACTGAGAGCACACTTCTTCCAAGGACGCCAGGATCTTACAAAAATCCCCTTAACATCTATTTTCAGGTTAATGAGGGTTTAAGGATGGCTGTGCAACACACTTACATGACGAGGAAGATGCTAAAAGGAGATTTTTTCCCTACAGGCATCAAAATGATTTTGTCTCATACAAGCTCATCAATCTCATATATCTAATATTAAAAATATTGTCGATCATCTACCGGAGAATTCTTATACTGTTGTACTTGGTGATTTAATTTTATCTGATTTAACATGGATTTTGTCTGAAGAAAATGTATGTTTGGTTATAATGTTACTGAATATTACGAATTTGAAGTCATCGACTCAATAAATGCTGTGTACTTTAGGCAGGCTAATACAATTCGTAACCCAATTGACAGAATTTTTGATTTAATTTTTGTTGATGAACTAGAGACTGTCGTCATGGAAGTAGAATTTTACTGAATAATAGTATGTATCATAAAGCATTGCTAGTGGCATTTAATGTTTGTTTTGAATTCCTTTTGATTTAAACGAAGATCTGCGCCGTTTAAAATATCTGATTGTTCCAAAAAACCCATCTGGTTCGATAGAAGCTTGTGTCAAATTTAATAGAAGCTTGTGCAGACTCAAAAATGCTCTAAATAAGACATTAAAGGCAAGTGCTAACGACAATTCACTGCATGACGTATTGTGTCGTATAAGAAAACAATATGAATTCCTGAAGAGATTTGTTTACAGGCAATAGATATTTTCTCTCGAGTCAAAGATCAAACAGAACTCAAAGACTTTCTGGACGCTTATCAATACGAAACGTAAGTCTGTTACTGGAATTCCATCGAGTTCTAATGCTAAGCTTATATGCGATATGTTTGCATCACATTTTCAGTCAAACTTTGTTGACTCGGGGATAGGCTGCGGGTCAGATCTTCGAGCAAATACAATCACCAACATAGGCCTATTAGAATTGACGAATGGTGATGTTCTTTCTGAGTTGTTCTCTCTGGATTCTGGCGCAAGCCTAGCGCCTGATAATCTTCCCCCGCTTTTTTTTAAATATGTGCGGTGCGGCGAATTTTTTCATAGAAGGATTCTTTCATCACCCCAAATGACAAATCGGGGCCCAGGAGTTCTATTGTCAACTGCAGAGCAATAGCTAAGTTCCAATCTATCCCGAAATTATTTGAGACTATTGTTTAGGAAAAAAAAAATATATGCTGAAGCTCGAAACCATATATCACAATTTCAACTTGGCTTTGTGAGTGGAAGATCAACTTCCATCAATTTGGTTACCTTAACTAACTTTTGCCTACGTTCCATGGAAGCGAGACTCCAAGTCGATTCGATTTACACTGACTTCTCGAAGGCATTTGACCGGATTCATCATAATGTGCTCATAAAGAAGTTAGAGATGGTTGGTGGTCATTCTAAAATGTTAAATGGAATATCGAGCTATCTTACGAATCGTAGACAATTTGTGGTAATTGGAAAGATCACGGGTTATTTTCAATTTCTCTAGGGTACCTCAAGGAAGTCACCTTGGCCCTCTTCTGTTTCTTCTTTTTACTAATGAATTACCTTCCTATATTTCCCACTCGTAATGTCTTATATACGCTGACGATTTAAAAAAAAATTTAAAACAGCAGATGCAATGGATGGTTACTTTCTACCATTATTGTTTGTGGTGATTATCCCGCGTCCAACTTCTTCGTCGAGAAAGTTGTACACATTTTATATCACGGAAAACCTTCGTGGCACCCAACCGTATTTGTACAGCAGAATCGGGTAGTCTAATGCTCCGTTTCCAACAAAGGAAACCGAGAGGTTTCATCATTTCCCTCCAAACCAATCAGGTTCCGCCATACAGTGTTGAGGCTATTGAAACCTCATTATTTTCGCGAATCCGAGTTGCTGCCCCCTCGAGTTCATCCGTCCATAAGAAATTCTCAGACCCAACAAGCCTGCAGAGTGAACTCCAATTTATTTTGGTCATTTTGCTCTTCATTTTCTCATTTAATCGCTTTTCTATTTTCTGGTGACACTATTATTTCCTGTCAACAGACAGCTGTTCTGGCAGCCATTTAAAAATTGAGAACGAAACCACTTCACACTCTGTGGACGGAACCTCGCAGTTTCGGGTCGGTGAAAACGTAGCATTAAACAACAACATGTGAAATCCCTGTCTCCTAAGCGAAAGCCAATGAACCCACGCAAATCAAAAGTGCAGCTCAGCGGTATTAATTCAATTCAAAACTATGTTTATAACATTCTTCTTTAAGAACTGTTTCATTTTGCATCAACTATATCCCACGCCTGGCAACACTTTTAACTGACATCTCCAATTATCCAGTGTAATTCGATCAAGACATTGCCAGACCTGCCTGGAAATATGCATTTTGCCAACCGATTCATGACGCCATGAAAATTGAAAAATCCACTTTTCCGCCAAATACAACACGGAAATAAGAAATTCCAAATGCAGATCACTTGGAGTTAGTCAACCACATACAGCTCCATCATATTTCAGACATTTCAAGGTAAAATCTTTAAGAAAATCGATATTTTAAAAATTGGCAATTCTCAGTGGAAAAAATGCAGTAAAATGGTAACTGAATTGGGTTGACTTTTTTTCGTCTGAGAATGCGAATTTTGAATTTGTCGATTTCATGGACTCTGAAGGATGTTAATGAATGAAAATAACTATGATGTACTTAAATTGGATAAGAATACGTAAATAATGAGGTGATTGTGTTTTATTTCGCATAAAAAGGCAGCAAATTCGAAATGTTCACTCAACGGAACGTGCAAGTTCACTTAACAGAACGTGCAAGTTATTTTCTTACGTTTTGGTTGATTTAAGTTGCAAATAAGGATCAAAATAGTCCTAAGAATATTGAATATGTGTTTCCACTGCTAAATTATCTCCTCTATTTCACTTTAATCCAAATGGCATCCATTTTAATTGCAATCAGTTACATTTGGCCTTCTTCGAATACCGAGTGTGAAGTTGGTGTTCATGGGCCTCTTGTCAACGAGTAAGTGAAGTGAGTCACGGCAAGTATATGTTGTTATTATTCTGTCACACAATTTATCATTCAAAGGACAGTACGAGCTATAAAGGAAGTCTGACGAGGTGGGGACATAGACTAAGGCTGCGTTCGGAATGCTAAACACGATCTGGAAAACCAATTTTACCTGGAGAACTATGCTGTGATTGCTCTTACGAGTTGAGTATGAGTGCAGTATCTGTAGATTGGATACTGCTATAAGGCAAAATCTAAAATCAATTCAGAAACATCCACAGGGTGAACAAAATATGATCGAACGTATCTCCGACGAGCAACTTTGAATGAGAACGGTCAAAGAAACTATAAACGTTACTCTACGAAGGCCAAATGGCACCCGACTTCGTAAAGACAACTCCATTGAGAAGTACATTAAGTTGTTGTATCTACTTAACCAGGCAGAAAAAATAGCGGAAGTGGAACGTACTGTAGGATGGAGATCAACCGCTCCAAATAAGATTCCATCTGAGGGGTTAAGACTTAATACACATAAATAAGAAATAATTGGGTATAATATTAATGTCTACAGTACAAATACAAATATCAACAATTATTGTATAAAACTCTGCGTATAGTCTTAGCCTTGTTTGCATTGATACTAATTTTAGAGGAATGAACCATGGGTTCATAAATCTGAGAACATCATAGGACACATATTGAAAGGAAATATGTTGGGCTACTAGTACAGTGGACTCTTCCTAAGTCGAATTGTCAGAGGATATCGAATTTTATTCGAGTTAAAGAGAGTTTGACTTAGAGAACCTCTCTCTGGCGAAATGTTGTAGTTAGAGTGAGAGTTTCGACTTAGGGAGAGTTCACTGTGCTTAGTAATTTTCGATTTCTATCTTGTGTGACAACGAGACATAAGACGGCCAGGTTGGAGAAGGAATTCACCAAGAGTAACTAGGGGGCGCTAGCAAAAAGTCGTGATAGTTGAAGATACTTATTGTGTTGAGGGTTGACACGAAAAGAAAAATTCACACAATCAACGATTAGTGGCTTTTCTAAAAGGCAAAAAAATCACTTTTTTGGAATAACTACAATTCTTTCGTCTGCAACTCATTGTGGTAGTTAATGTAATATACGTAAGAAAATGTAGTAGACGTAGAAAACAAGTCAAAATGAACTTGAAATGTTAATGCTTTTATGTGCAAATATTCTAAGAACACTGCAAGATCCACTCGTAAAAAATGTAGACAATCAATGAAACAAATCTGCAGTATAGTTTATTCGATGAGACGTTCCATGTGCCTATCCTAATCCGATGATGTTGTCATGCTGTTGTGTGGTTAATGCATGGCGAGACTTACCCCCCTTCTCCCCCTCTCCACCACCAACCCCAACACCCGTAACGGCTCAAAAGGTTCGTAGTTCCTTCGGGCTAAGCCCGAACAGCTGGTGAACGGGACAGTCCAGCCAAATGGGCACACCTTTGTAGGCAATATCCCAGGCCAAACCGTATTATTTTTGTCATCATTTGGGGTTGCGCTTTGTTAGCTAGGTTTGGGTTGAAAATAAATGCATGCACCCATACCTGTTGCCCGCTCCTTACCACGAGAGGGTCAGCTGCCGTCAGTCATCTTCTTTTTGCGGATGACTTAGTTATCCTCACATCTTCACATACTAAGTTAGCTCCAGCGCACACGCGATAGGTTTGTGACCGCATGTGCTGATTCTGGGATGAAGGTTAACTTGGACAAATCAGAGGTTATGGCCTGTTCAATGCACTCTACATCTTAGTGGAGTCCCATTGAAGCAGCTAGAGAAGCTTAAGTATCTCGGTGTCTTCTTCACGATTGATGGGAGGAGTAGATAATACTTTTCTGTAGGATTGGTCAAGCTGTGTCAGTTTTGACACAGCTTGGAAGATCTGTAATCAGGAAGGCCGAGCTTAGTGTGAAAGCCAAGTTAGCAGTTTTCAACTCAGTATTTGTTCCAACTCTCATCTATGGTCATGGGTAATGACCGAAAAATCGTGAATACAAGTTGCTGAGATAAGATTTCTTCGTGTTGTTGTGGGAATTAATCGCCGGGATACTGTGGGCAACATGGCAGTGCGAAAGGAACTCAACGTTGAGCAGGTGCTTTGCTTCGTTTTTTCACGTATCACGAATGTCCCCACCATCACGACTGCCGAGGCGGGCCTTGAATGCGATTCCATCAGGTAGGTGACCACTTGGCAGGATGAGGTGATTGGACCAAGTCCATAAGCTCGCCTGGGTACACTTGGGTATAACCCCTGATGAGTTAGAGTCGATCCCGGAGGATCGTGAGTGGTTTACCCCCGAGACCCCTTTAGTGGATCATGCTGGTCAGAAGATGATGATGATACCTTATTCAAATAACTACGCGCAATTAATCGAGTAGATTACTTCATGCAGTCTACTCTGCCATCTCTGATCATATGGCACCAGCATCTTCTCTATGGTTTAAAATTAGAGTTGCCTATTTTCTCCAAAAACCTGACACCAAAAAGTCGACAGATTAATGCCAAGGCGATTCTGCGTTGAATCTCCACTTACATGTCATTCTTCACTACCTCAAAATTGGAACTGTTGATTGTGATATTTTGCCCCAGCTGGTGTTCGGCGGATGGTTTCTTATTCGACAGCATATATTTCGTCTGGATGATAAGCAAAACTGCAGAGCGGAATCTTTCTGCTTCGAAAGAAAATTCTACGTCGGATACATGGCCTGGTCCCGTCTGCGTGAGGTGAAGACACAACCGCTAGGTGTACCAAGATGTGGATATAGTACGGAAGGTAAGAATCCATTGGCCACATCCAGCTAATGTTCACCAAAGCTCCAGCTAAGAGGTTCTTCGAATCCGAGCCTCCTTGTTCGAGAAGAATAGGAAGACCGACTCTCCTTTATAAGGAGCAAGTAATCGCGGATTCAATACAACTTGGTCTTGATGATTGATGTCAGCGAAGGAAGGCAACAATTGCTCGGGCTCGGACCCTCCATGGGTCACCGGCCTAACAAGTAAGCGAGATTCCGTGTTGTATCACGAATGTACATACACAGAATTCTAATTCCTACCGTAGCATCTCTCCATCTCCTATTGCGCTACTCATGCTCTTTCTTTTTCGTCCTGAAAAGCTAAGCCTCTTCTCTTCATCTCTGTTCGTACAGCTCACGAACAGCTATCGTTTTTCGTTGCAACGTTGCTCTATAGGCTTCCAGCTTCGCTCTCGAAGCTTTCCTCAGTTGCAGCTTCTTTAATGACTTCTTGACAACCCCTCCAATCTTCTTCGATTATTTATACAGGCGGCAACGAACTAAGAGAGTGATTCCATCATCATTAAGCCTCTTCTCTTCATCTCTGTTCGTACAGCTCACGAACAGCTATCGTTTTTCGTTGCAACGTTGCTCTATAGGCTTCCAGCTTCGCTCTCGAAGCTTTCCTCAGTTGCAGCTTCTTTAATGACTTCTTGACAACCCCTCCAATCTTCTTCGATTATTTATACAGGCGGCAACGAACTAAGAGAGTGATTCCGGGAGATTCTAGCAGTCCGTAGCGATTGTAGCTTTCCCTAGTGTCCTTTCTTAACTCCGCTTTTCTCTTGATGTACGAGTTTTTACCTTAGCTACACCAAGGAAATGGTCCGAGTCTCTGTTGGCTCCTTGGAACATTCAGTTATCAGACATGCAGAAGTCTAGCGTCGATGGCAACGTGGTCTATTTGGATGACTGTTGATTGACCAGAGGACCGCTAGCTCCCTTTAAGGATGTTGATGTGTGAGGATAGCTACAGAGGTTCCGCCCCTTAAAAAAGTTCAGCAGCATGAGTCGTTGATGTCATGATTACCACAACTGGAACAGTTCTGGCTCACTTCTGGCCCAGATCTTGATTGGATCAGCAGCAGCTAACGTGCCTGGGTACCAACTAAATAAAACAGCTGAAGAGACCTACTGGTATTCTAGTGGCATATCCTGGATGATGCACTCCTTTGCTGGGTTACAGCCCATTAGTATCTTTTACATATCCAGGATTTTAATGCCAGACATTTCCTCAAGGCTATTGAATGAATAGCTGCCTAGCGTGTTTTTCCTTGTGCAAAAATTGCTTACTTACCCAGCTTTGCATTGAACGATCTGGGTAGTGGTGAATGTTTGGGGGTAGACGTGGTAGGACCACGCCTCACTTAGGTGCCGTTGGACCAGTTGTGGTACGCATATGAGGGGGATGACGTATCCCTGCTGCCTCACTCGTGAACTGCAGATGTTGTTGCATTTCTCCTTTCCAGCCATCCAAAAGCCTTGACGAAACTGGAAATAGATTTGGTAATATCTTGTAGAGCTTGCAAGAAGAATTCTCCAAATGTTCTTTGCCTCAATAGGCAGAGACTGGAGTACCGACAAAGATAGTGGGAAGTGTCCTTAATGTCCTCTTCGTCCTCGCAGCCTCTGTGGTGTCCAGGGGAAGTCCCATTTGTTGTTCATGATATCTCTGGTGATTGTGGCCTGTTAGCGCACAGTCAGCCATATTGAACAAGGGCATCGGTCTTAGTGCTATCGAACTAAGGCCAAAACGTTCGAGAGGTCTCGCAACTGAAGAGAGAGCTCAACCTTTCATTTGCTAGCGCTATGATTTTATTATTCACTATTTTTTTGATGTTCGGTCCCTTTCCTGGCAAATTCATCAGATACCCCAATGCCGGCTATGTCACTATAACCGGGGACCCAGCATAGAGTGATCAAGGGTTGCATGCCAAGAACCTTGAGCTTTTCGCGGCATCTTGCGACTAGATTTGATTTGATTTCAACTGCTGAAATTGCTTTAATGGCCGCTTGACTATCAATTAGGATGGGAATATCAGCCGGTGGTATTTCCAACAATATCATATTGGCCGCTTCCTTGACCGTCCTGCGGTCAAGGACACTGCCTGTAGTCAGGAAGTCGGATAGAGCAGTGTATGTTTAACAAATCCGAGATTTTGCCCGCGCCCGTTCCTTTTTTCCATCTTCGACCCATCCGTATGGACATGGATTGATGTCGAATTGTTGATGGGTTATTTTGAGTTCCACACCTCCCTTGTTAGGAAATAACGTTGGAAATTTCGAAATCAAGGGAAGAGAGAGTCACTTGCGTCATGTTCAATATGTGATCTATCCAGAAAACTCTCATGCCTAGTGGGACTTATGTGCCAACCTTTGGATTGGGTAATCCTTATGGCGTTTTCTGCTGCTGTTTTTTGAGTTTGGAGCTGGAGGAAGAATATCCTGTAGGACCTCTAGGCCCGCTGCAAGAGTGGTGGAGATCGCTCCTGTGACATTTAGGCATACGCGTCTCTGGTTTTCCAATAGGGACTTGACAACTTTGATTTTGATCTGTGAGCGCGCTCTTTCACTAATCATCAAACTGTCACTGTCAATTTATTCAGTAAACGCAACATTTTCATCAACGCCTGCAAATTATACAATTATATTTCTAGCCAAATTCGAAGTCGGTGACCCCAACTTTATCAAAAAATGGTCCAGTCGATTGGCCACCTCGTTCGTGCCCGCGGTGGAAATATGAACGAAGCCGAGTTCCATTCATAAACGTTCTGACTGTACTTCAAGCCGATAATAAAGTTTTTGAAATGGTTTAAGTTTTATTTAAAAAAAAAAGTCCTTATTGGAATACCCTTTAATTTTAGGTTGAAGGTTTTTTAGCAGGCATTCCACTGAACTATGCTGCCATATGTTAAGATCGGCCTGACAATTCCTGTGTACATCCATAGGGCTGTTCTGGGACTAGGTTCCCATTTCAGCGTTTTCCAAGCGGAAATAATGGCGATCAGAGAAGCCCTGTCCTGGTTGAGCTGGAACGTGATATTCGAATTTGCCTGTGCTGAGCCGGGACATTATGGGAAACTGCGAAGCTGACAAACTCGCAAAAATCGCCATAAGACTGCCAGATTACAGAACCTTCTATAACTTAGGTACTCCTCTAGCTTCCTTTAAGTAACAACTCATTAACCAAAGCAAACTAAAAGTCAATGCTAGATGGAATACAAGCCATATGTGTCAAATTGCTAAACAACTCTAGCCCAGTCTTGACCCCAAAAGATCTGATAGTTTGATCTCCTTAAAAAGAACTAAAGTCAGCGCGGCAGTGGGACTAATGACTGGACACTGCCTTTTAAGGGGCTACACGCGAAAAGACTAACACTATTTTCTAACGATTTCTGCAGAATTTGCCGAGACGAGGAAGAACAGAACTGCCCTGCACTTGCATCAGCTAGGAAAGTGACTCTAGGCTCCTACTGCTTCGATAATCTACGCGATCTGAGAGAAACATCAATCGAATCGCTATTAGACTTCATTGACAGATCTGACTGACTGTGGTAATAACCACGCCGGCCCTACCACTCTGTTTTTAGGCAGACCCACGTGGCAGTACAACGGGCCTACTTTGGTCTATGTGCATCTAAGGCCGCGATTTTTTCAAATTCCCTTTAATGATCTCAAGCCACTTTCACACAGGAAATCTTTCAGGCTCTGCAATTAAGATCTCAATTCTGAACTTTTTCTGTTTCCCATCTTTTCTCACACATGCGTCATCTCTTTCTCACACATGTACATCATGCTTCCAATACCCAACATTGAGAACTTCGTATGTTCTCTCGAAGAAAAAAACGAAGAGAGATAAAAGAGAATACGGAAAGTCCATAAGCAAACCCAGAGCACACGAGACGCGAGCTACCCCTAACATGTCTCTCCTCCCTTGCCAACAATATGGAAAAATCGCCGACAAAATGTTCCTGTGTGAAAGCGGGCGAAGTCACTAGGTAGGTAGTAACCTATGTCCTCATTTTTTGCCAATTATTCTGTTACACAGGCGTGGGGCACAAGCCGCTTTCTTTACTCTTTCTATGACATTTTGATTCCAATTTAAAAATAATTCCTGTCTAGGATAAGACCTAGGTATTTCGCAATTTTTCCTAGTGTGAGGGGGTACGACCCTCAATTGATGGAAGGTTGAAAGGCGGAATGACGCTTTTGTTGGTTAAGAGGACCAAATCTGTTTTTGTGGGTTAAAGGGTTACATAAAACCTTAGACGCGTAAAAAGTAAGTTTAATTAAAAATAAAAAGCTCATCTTTGGAAAATCATCATAATTTATTTTTGTGTAAGAAAACATATCCGAAATATACAGAAGGGAAAACAAAATATTGTTCAACAAAATAAATCACTTTTCGTTTGAAAATTTTACACACATAATTAATTCAAATTCTATAAAAATAAAGTGTCGACTTTTATTTGAAAAAAAAACCATCCCGATCTTCCCTATGAAACGATCAATCTTCGATTGTTTGTCAAAACTTCTAAACAATGTCATAATTACAACAATTCCAAAATAAGCTCTCCAACGGCATTGTCCAATTTAACAGGGGTCCTGTTTGCATTTAATGATGGTATATCCAGCTTGAAGGCCTTGCACAAAATTCTGAGAAATAAAAAAAGATGGGTTTATACTTTGAAATGCAATTGCGACCTCAAGGATCTTGACGTTTTTGTGTCTAAAATGACACAAAGGAAAATGGAATACGGTTTCACATCATACTCACATTACATCATAAACGGGAATGCTGACTTGGAAACTGTTGTGCAGAAAATAGCTGCCATTTTTCAATTTCACAAGTGCAACGTTAGTGATTCGTTTCCTATTCAACTGACATACAACGATATATGTCATCGTTTGAGCAGACACACTGCTGCAGATGGAAGCGTAGAAAGGATCCCTCGTTATATCGACGATTGGCATCTTCCAAAACGATTGCATTGTTTCGTCCTCACTGAACACACTTATGAGAAAGAACTCTTTGCTCAAGATGCGATACTGACGTGACAGTGGTGTCATTGCATCAACTTCCCTCCGCCGACTGAGTGGATGAATTCCAAAATCGAAATCCGATGTAAACTTATTGGCCATTGCCTTGGGTCGATTGCCAACTCGTACGGGCTGCACAAAGCCTGCGCTTATATCCTCTTCCAACACGATTTTGCTCATCAAATCGCTCACGTGAGAAATTTCACAGACTAATCTGTTATTTTTCCTCCATTTGTCGTTGTGCCCGCAAGTCTGAAGGAAATCCAAATAAGCCATGTTGAATCTCTGACGCAGGCTGAAGAGTAACAGGGCGCTTTTGCTGTCGGTTGTCAGCCAAATCCACTCGTCTATGAAGAGCGCGACATGTGCCGGCGAATTGAGCATCGATTTCTGATCAACGCCTTTGGGAAAACGAATGTTTTCCGGATGGAATTCAGTTCTACCAGCGAATAAGGCGGCTGTTGCTGCATTTATAAGCGTGCAGTTCGATATTGAATTCACTGTCCCACCGCGAGACTCTCCATAGAAGATGATCCAGTCAGACGGTTGACGCTGGGACTTCGGATTAAGGACGTCATCTTTTGACGGACGGAGTGTGGAGATTGGGTGAATACACAATTCCGGCCCCTTGGATTTCAAACGTTCGTCAAGCCTCCCACCCATGCAGATTTTTGGGTAAAATCCTCCAGTCAGAGCTGCTTTAATCACAGCCCAATTATTTGCTTTCGAATTGATGGAGTGCATACTCAGCTGACCCTGATTGTGTATGAGTTGAGAGGAACGCAGTGCTCCCACTAGGTAGGTTCGTATTCCGCAAACTTTGTCCAGAATTCCATTCATAACAAACGTGGTTTCGTTGTTCAATATATCGTTGACGGTATTTTCCCTCTTATCGTTCTGCCACATCTGGTAAAGGCGCAGCAAGGTGAGATGATCGGAGAACGTTCCCTCTGCTACCGCATCACTCTTCTCGTTGTTGTCGGTGACGTGATAAGCTTGGCACAAATCCATTTCCCTCGCGTTTGTACACCCAAGAAAGCTCACAATTGTGAGGACTGGATCAAGACACTTTAGGAGAATCGACAGAACAAGTGCTTTGCCCAGTTCCAAGTCCATCGGAACATCAACTAGACGGCATCCAAGCCAAGACACTTCTTCCATACAGTCAAATACCTCAATCTGTTTGAGGAACTCAATGCTGTAGCGTACGTGCTCAGAGGGCGGCTGGACAATGGTGCCTTGGAGGTATTCTGCGACCGTCTTGTGGGGACAAAGCAACTTTACGGTGAGTGCAATCCGATTCATGGGCATGTACAGAAGTTCTGGCGGCGTCATCGGAGTCAATTTGCCAACGAGGCTTCGAGGAATCAGTCGAAAACAATGACCACTTCTCGTCCGACCAGCTACCAGTGCTCTCCGTTGCAAACTCTCAATCGAAGCCCATTCCATGGTGGTCACTTTACATTTGTGCTCGGGAACATATTTCTCAAATGAGTCCTGGCTGGAGTCTATAACATAAGTTATGTCATTCAAGTAAGCCAGCGATTCCGCCAAGCGGGTGGCCAAGATAATCTTCATGGACTGTGATTCGGAAATGATTGGCTGCAGCTCGTTGTACTGCATGTTGGAGTGCAGCAAGTAAATGGATACTTCCTGGGGGATCTTTCCAACAAACTGCAACTTCAGGATGGCATAGTTGAGCCTGAGGAGATCCTCGTATGCGGGGAGAAAGACTAGAATGTGCCCGAACTTCCAGCTGGTTGTGATCAATTGAATCAACTTGCTTATAAGCGAAAAATCAACCGGTGGCGGTTTGAATTCCCGAGTACTTGCTCCAACGTACTTGAACAAAGCCCGTGCAAAATGTACATCATTTCTTGCTATTGCATACTCCAGAGCAGTGTTCTTACTACGATCTTGAATGAATGGGTTCGCACGTTCACAAGTCAAAAGACGAAGAGCATGCGCAGCATTTCCATGCTTAGCTGCCAAAATCAAAGCTGTGTAACCAAACTGCGGATGTGTGTAGTCCACTGAGACATTTTCGGTATGAACGAAATTCAGTAATCTATTCAATCCTGCATCACTTCCCGTTTCTGCATACTCTTCGAGCGCTTTGTCCACCCAGTCCGCACACACTTCATTGTCCTTCAAGCGCACCGCTGGAAGCATATCGTCCACATTGTGTGCTGGTTCAAGTTTATCGCGATTTGCGTCAATGAATACGTTGATGTCTTCGAGGAAGTAAATTTCAACATCGTGTGCGTTCAAGTGCAGACGTAGTTCCTCACTCTTGTCAAAATATGAAAGTAACTGGATGTTCTCCTTGCTGTCCGAGAGAAGGATTATCTTGATTTGTGGATAATATTGAAGAATGCTTTTAATTTCGTACAACAGTACGTCGGTGTAAGCGTGGTGGAGATGAACGTCCGATACAACGATGTGGGATATGTGACGGAAGCTGTCTGTTGGATTCTGTCCCATCAGAACTCGTAAAAAGAACACGGCAGTTGTGTAGATCAGATTGGTGCTGTCACAGACGCGGCTTTGCAGATAGACCTGGAATTAAATGATTTGTTCTTATTTGAATGTGCCCACAACTTATACCCCGTCGAATGTCACCTGAAACCCCACTCTGCTACCGATGCGCTCCTTAATGCTCCCCGCCAAAATCGTGCTATGCGTTACAGCTGAAAGATTATCAGCCTCCACGCACAGAATCTTGCAGTAAGAATTGTTCGCGGTTGATTCATCCACAATAAACATTGGTACAGCCGTCGACTTCTCCAGACTGACATCGCCATTGATTACAAGCACCTGGTTTTCAGCGACCTTTTTCAAAATATTTGCCTTAAATTGATGTATCCTCCAGGTCTCCAACACTGCCTCTTCCCCGATCACGTTCCTCTGATATATCGTCTGCCGAACAGGACCAATTGTAAATCTGTTTAGGGGTAGACAAGGTTTCTGTCGCAACGGTTTAAAGATTTCCTGGGATATGAACACTTCCTGAAATACATTGTGCTCGGTTCTCTGCAAATGATGCAGTATATCTTTCTGCGATTGTACACTCAGTTGTAGGACACTTGGTTGATGAATATTGTGGGAGCAAGACGACTTATATATTTTCATCACTTCGACACCGTTTATAATGTGAATTCTACTTCTTAAACCGAATGTGGTTATTTTGTGTATTAAGACCTGTTCCAGCTGACGATACGGACCGGTCATGTGAATGCAGCATTTACTTTCAGTAATTAGTTGTTCGATTTTCTCAGAAATAAATTCTGCGATGAGCGTTTCTATAATTCTGGCCATATTTAAGCGGAAAACAGTCGCCAAGAAGCCCGCCACAAAAATTCAAATTCACCCGAACTGTGAGATGTCAAAGAGTCAACCGTTATTTCCCAAATGATGTCAGTGACAGTGGTGACGCCTGTTTGCCTGTGTATCTTCAAGGACGAATTGTAGAAATGATTCTTGGAATATCAAACAACTACAGTCGCGGTTGCCGGCAACTATCCAACATTTAATTGAGAAATCATTCTTTCGTAAATTCGGATTATAAATATATTTATGGGAAAAAATAATATAAAATATCGTTATGGGAAAAGTTAATATGCTGCGTGGAGGCGTAGAGACATGTGTAGAAGTATTGATCCAGTGTCAATGATTTCCCATTTGTCGAAGGGACATGAGTAGGATCCGTCGATAATGAATTTTTGGGTGACAAATGCCAATTTACTTAGTCAGTCAGTTGTCTGTTCAACTAATCAGATTTGTAGACCAGCTAAGTCTTCCTTCCATCTTTGGTCCTGTTTGCGTTGATAGTTCTTGGAGCAGAAGATTCAACCACGGACTGTAGAGGCTGTACCGCGACATGAGTCTAGCCCGGGATCTACGTATTTAACGCTTAAGGTGGCTAGGCCATGTAGAGCGAATGGACAACTGATCTAGCCCGAAGATTCCTCTATTCCGAACCAGTAGGACAGCGCAATAGAGCATGCTCACGAACCGATGGCGCATCCAGCTGGAGAAGGACCTCAACCAACTTCGGTTGCCCAATTGGAGGCAGCTGGCTTAAGATCGAACCAGCTGGAGAGGCTTGTTGGTTGAGGCCCAGGTCCACCCCGGACGCCAGAAGAAGAAGAAAAAGACATGCCATGCCGCAGCCTACACAATTTTGCAGAATAGTACATGTTTTGGTTGCCTGGCTTCACAAAACAAAAGCTGTCGAATGGATGGCTTTCTTCTTGACTTCTTAACATTAAGCGAAGCCTTCAGTTAGGTTAAGTAATCAAGCATATATCTTAATTATCAGGCCAACGACTCTTAGACTTACTCCGGAGCAACAGCTACCTTCCGACGATGACGGTCCTGGGCACGGTGCTTCCAGTCGTCAATAGCAAGCTGTCTTACATCAGCGAGAACTTGCCTATTGATACCAGAGATTCAGTGCTTCTCCTCCTGCTCGCACCAGGAAGCTCGAATACGAAAGCATTTTTATCTGGATGATATCGGTCTGAGCAGTAGCTTCCACCGATACCAGAAGTTCTACCTTCCTCTCCTTCTCGCACTAGGAGGCTCGGATTAGATGATCTTCTTAGCTGGATGATCTAGGTATGTGCAATCTCCATTCCATCCTTGACAGTCCTAGCACTCTGGTTCCCGCTCGGTCTATATACCAGAGATTCAGGCTTTCCCTTGTTCTCGCTCCAGGAGGCTTGGATTCGAAGGCCTTCTTAGCTTGAGCATTGGTGTCCATTCTGGTTTGGCCACAGTGCAGTCGATGGATTCCTGCCTACTGGACTACATGCATAGCTCGTAGAATTCGCGGTTATCTCTTCTCCTCCATTCAGCGTCCTCACAGGGGAAGACTGTATATCCGACCAAATACACAGAAGCAAGACAATGTGACCATAATACCACTTCGCTCAGTTTCGTTGAGTTTCGTTCACTTTTACTGACAGGTCGAGTGTGAATTGTATTAAAATTGTATCCACCGGATGTGTTTGGCTCATATGAGGTAAATAAGGATGTACCTTGATGCCTAATTTGTACACCATTTTGAGCAAATTTTAGCTTCTTCATTCCACCTCACCAATCCACATTTATTTAAAATCAAATTCAAGTTATTTACTGTCAAAACTGCCGTTATATTTTTTCGCTAATTCATTCGTCAAGCGCTACATTTATTTAACAACACCATCAACTGCCGGCTTCAGCATTAGCAACCTGAACGCACCCATCCACCTAACCAAACAATCTAGTTCTTTTCTATTAAAATACTTTGCTGTAGATGTCATTCCATTCGGCAGAAGTTCAGAGAGAGAGAGAAAAAAAAAACCCAAATTCCATTCAAAGGACTGAAGGAATTTATTTAATTTTACAGATTCAATTTAAAAATATCACGAAATGACCACTCGAATAAAACTGATTACATTTTTTCTGATTCTATGCGTAAGTTCAGCGAACTTTGAGCTAATCGAACTCAATGAAGACAACTGGAGACTGATGCTTAAAGGCGAGTGGATGGTGGAATTGTAAGTATTGACAAAAGAATTGCTACGACGAAGAAAAAAAAAACAGCTAAATCTTATTTATTCATGAATTTTCCCAATCATCAACCATCACTAAACCAATGAATGTAAGACGAAAGTAATTATGTGAAATTTTTCCTTCCAGCTTTGCACCATGGTGTCCAGCTTGCAAGAGTTTATCGCCGATTTGGAAGCGCTTTGCTAGCGTTGCCGACAATGTGGGTTTTAACGTTGCACAAGTTGACGTCACAAAATCCCCATCATTAAGCGGACGTTTCTTAGTCACCGCGCTGCCAACAATTTATCAGTAAAATAATTTTAATTTGTCCCATGACTTGAATACGTCTTAATTTATTTCCTTATTGCCTATTTTCGCCCGCTTTTGTTTGTTCTTCTTTACTCTCACAGCATTAAGGATGGGCAGTTTAGGCAATATCGTGGCTCGCGGGATGGTGATTCGTTTATGTTCTATATCAAGCAGAAGGAATGGCAAAAGACTGAGCCAGTGTCATCGTGGAAAAATCCAGACAGTATTCACATGTCGATATTGTCATACTTCTTCAAATTATCGCATTTGTTAAAGGTAAGCTGCTCTTTCAATTATAGTGTTTGTGTGATGTCTGGAAGATGGTCCACTTTTCATTTCCGAATGACCTTACACGGGTGATTGTTCAAACGTTTTCACTTCTCCTTTTGTATGATGTTGATGCAATGAGTGGTTACTTGTGTACATTTAATTTCGTCTTTACTGCTTTTTTTTTGTGTTTGAACATGTTTTCGTAAGTATGCCGGGTGAGGAGGTTAAGACAATGAATTTTGTTTTGCTGAAGAGTGAGTAGCGTGCATGGGAATTTATTGAGGGGTGTGTTCTCTGATGAAATTGATTTTCAGAACGTGCTGAAGACTATGATATGAAATAGTGCCAACCTATTCTTACGTCACGCATAAGCCATAAATTGCACTTCTGGAAGGTCTATGAACTGGCAGTCAGTTGAGATGTGCTTGCGCGAGTTCTCCTATTTGTTTTCATACGTTCCCATTAATTGCTCAGTTTCACCGATTGTCAGTCGAATATGCAACAGCAAGTAATCATTTGACAGGTTATCAGCTTCAGTTGAACGAACTTGTTCTTGATAGAATCATCCACCGTCACAGAATGCTCGTTGCCAGTGTCGGCCTCTGATGATTTCGTGTATTTCTCTATCGTTTATACTTCACCCATGATCCTGTCAGTTCCTTGTTGACCAAGTTGCAGTCTTGAGCAGTCCAATGCTACGTCTGAGTCAAGAGAATGATCAACTGATCCTAAATAGGAAACAACAGGCCGATGTGTTGAAGCACGATGGTGGCAGCGCAATGGTCTAAGTGGAGCATGATTATCAGCAGAATCAAGCAACCACCCTACCTTACCTACCTACTTCTGTTCTTCATTATGGATTAGGTGGGGTTTTGATGGCATTTTACGAATACATCGGTTACATTACATTCTTCATTTCCTTTCCAATAAACCACTCCCTTTAATTTTGCAGGACTTCAATGCAAATCTACAAGAAGAATACGGTCTTCCAACATGGGGTTCATACGCACTACTTGCGACTGCAACCATATTCGTCGGTGCTGCTTTGGGATTGATTCTAGTGTGCATTGTTGACTTCTTGTATCCGGCAAAGAAAGTGGAGCGTCAAAGCTTCTCCCTGTCCGACGGTAAGGGACACAGTGATGTCGACGATGAGATTGTGGATGATGTTAAGCACAATGATGACGACGAGGATGAAGACGAATCCAATGATGGCGAAGAGGATGCCGAAGAAAGTGAAGCTTCAGAGACATCAGGCAGCGATGAGGTGAATGGGAAGAAATCTGCCAGTGAATCGGAAAAAGAAAACAAACCAGACAATGAAGAAGTCGAGCCCGAGGTCGCTACAAAATCTCAAAAGAAATCTAGTCCCGTTGCTGTGCGCAGGAGAGCTGCCCGAAAAGACAACTAGTACAGCCAACAATCTGTTGTTACTGTTAGCTCTCAAAATTGCAACCAACACCAGCATCAAACAAAATAAGACAACAAATCAAAACTTATGAAAAAAAAGAGAATGCATTTCTGTATGCAGTCGCACAAAAAAATTAACAAACATATATACGAATATACATAAACAAAACCAAAATAACACATACTTATGGTTGGAGTTACCGGATTCAAACCGTTGGCCGATGGGATGATATGATATGACGTTGAAGCCTTTTGCTTGAGAAGGAGAAGAGAGAGAGAGAGATATGTAGGTGAGATTTGGCAATTGATCACTGTTCTTATGTGCATTATTTGAATAACATTAGTGTAAATAATTCTGAGTGGTCCGCGTGATGCCAAAACATCAAACAAAACGAAAACAAATTTCTTTTATTGTTATTTTCTAATGTTAATCTTCATTTTACGCCCACTATAGCGGTAGAGTGCATACACAGGATACACAAGCTATCACATTAGTATTGTTAAGGATCTCGAACTGTTCACGATCAACGATGAAGTTTTAATCATTTATTTGTTTACAAAATAATACTAATACTAATTAAAGAAGAACAAACAAAGAAACAAAAAAAAAGACATTTCGTTTATCGTTCGTGGTGGGGTCTTCTTGTCGTTACTTGTAAACACTGAACAGAAGATCCTGTACCAAAACACACTCCTATATGAACTTTATTCAAAATTTTTACGAAGTTATAAGTAATTATATTTGTATATAACTACACACCATTAAATATTGCCTTAACTAGTGAGAAAGTTAGTTGTTTTTCATTAGTCATTATTTTTATTATTAACGACATAATAATTAATCGTCTTAATTAAATCTTATGTTTTAATATTCTAACTGAGAGTCTTTTTTAATCTAGTTGTTCTCTAATGTGTAAGTTTGGTTTTTCCTCACGAAATCCGTGCAACACAATGTACGAACATTACGTGCGTTAACCTAGATATTGCGAGTGCAATATGTTTTAATTTTCAACTGGATGTAGAGCTACCGCTGTCAGTATTGTTTGTCTCCTTTTTGATTAGTTTGAAGAGTGATGCTTTATTAGAATTTTTCTTCACGATATCGCTTAGATATACACGTGATCATACGCATATCCGGGTGAATTCAGAAACGAATCACGTTCGTAAACGTCATCATTGCAAACTTCAAGTGTTCAATAAATAAACTACCTGATACGTTGTACATATTCAACAACGTTCAATATCAAGTGTTTCTCTTTGAATTTTCATTGTCATTGCTGGCATCCGCTTTAAGCGCCATCTCCTTGTTTCATACATGTTTAACAACAACGAGTTATTATTGCTCCTTAGTATTTTTACAAGAAGATTGTTTAATTTTTCAATCAGCATCAAGTTCGCATCGCAAAAAAGCGGTGATGCCGCGTCACTGCGCAAATGTTTGACGTTTCTGACTTCAGCCGGAGGCTGATTAGTTCTACTTCCATTTTGGGGAAACAAGTAGTGAAGAGCGCGGTGCATTCGAGTGGCAATCGATTCTCAAAATCATTCTAATAACTATTAACTGTTAACACAAGAGAACTCGACAAATGTCGCATTTGAGTGCGAAAGTGGCAAGAAGTTTTCATCACTAACTTAAGAAAAAAACTCAAAAAATCTCCGTCGATTTTCTGTTTGGTTTCGGTTTTACTCTATGGTCGCATAATATTTTGGAAAGGAAAAGTAATCAAATATGTATTGCTCGACTTGTCGGTTGCGAAGACACTGATTTGAGATATTTGTTGACTTTTCTTGCTAACTACTAAGTTAGCACTCATTCGAATGATATTTAGAAACGAGATGTTCAACGAATGGAATACCTTCGAATAAATTTTAACTACTTTTTAACAGTTATATCTTATACCATTGTGGTGGCCTCACCCCCATTTGGGTACATGCGTCGACCCCTACGCAACTTAACCTCGCGGCCTGACTCACTGACAATGCTCAAAGAATAATAAAAAAAGCTTTTCAAACTTGGCCGTTCGGCGGAGTCGCATTAAAACTGTAGGTACCTTCCATTCGTGAGAGAACAATAGCAGGCAAAACACGAGTGGTTGCTGAGAAGCTTGGCGGGCCCTGGCTATCTACGGGCTGTAGGGCCGCGATTATTAAAATATCGCGGTTACTAAAGTCTCGATTTTTAAAATCATTCGACGCCCATCGCTAAAGAAACGGTATAGCAGTCTCCATGGCGTCAGAACTGGCACCTAAGTTCTAAATGTCAAATCGCAAAGAACTCTTCGAACGGTTCGGTCTTTGGTCAGGTCAGGCGTTGGTATGCGTTTTATCGAGATTATGGAAATGTATCAGAACGCTGCATACTCAGTTTTTTAGAATACACGTGTTTGACAAATGTTCTGAAATACATTTTAGTAGAAAAAATTTGCAATTTCTATAAATAAAGTCTCGACGAGAATTCGACAACAAAAATTGAAAGTCGCGAGTAAATAAAACGAAGATAACCTAAAACCTAAAACTTTGTGCCCGTCTTGTTGAGCGCCAACTCAAAAAACACACACCGAAGACAAATTGTCACTACCTTGCCTATTCGACTCGAGATATATTGAAACAAACCAAATCGGCTGCGTGAATTAATAATGCATGCTATAATTGAATTTATTATATTATGATGACTTATTTTGAGTTTCGTTCACAATCACGTTGATTACGCTACATGTCTCACAACTAAGAGAGTCAGTGTGTTTGTGAACGAAACACAAAATAACTCATCACTTCCTCTCAAAATGAGTTTGAATTCAAAGAGAAACGAATAGTTTAAGAATAGAAGGCGAATAAGTATACTCCCCCAAACGGTCGGCGAGTCGCTGTGAGTTATTCAATTAACGACCATTCGCCGTAATAAGACCGAACGAACGCATTCTCAAACCCTAATAGAGTGATTAATCTTTTTAAGAGAGAGCACCAATACTGCTGCTTGCTATTTCCAACACAGTGAAGCAATATTGTCACAAGTTACGGAATCTTTTACCCAATAATTTATTTCTTATAGCGTGCTATAATCCAAGAACCAAACATAAAGAACACAGAAATTAAACTGTAACAAAGTAGCCCTACATCCAGACTATAGAATCAAGAACTGCATTTATTCCTGTTGTATTATTTTTGGCTGAGTCTTATTTTTTCATAATGTTACTGTCCTCTTTATAATTTATAAAAAAAAAATAGTTTTAGGAGAATTTAGAGTGTCCCTGAGATGTGTTTTGATAAAAAAAGAATAAACTAAATTAGATATATACATACTTTCAATTGAACAAAAAATATATGCTCTTTAAAGAATCGATCATCTAAGTGGAAGGTGCTTATTTTTTTTTAAGTTTATGCTTCTTAAGAAAAGAAATAAAAAAAATCTGCCACTGTTCAATTTATATTTCATAAAAATAATAAGCAAACTTTAAAAATATAAAATCTTGTTTATTTTTCTATTTTTTCATTTAAGCCTTGTCGTTAGGAGAATCAATTTTTTTTTGTTATAGATACCTTGAACCTATCGGTGTTCTCAATAAAGAAACTGAATGAATAAAGTAGAGAATTTATGGATAATTTTCAACTAAAAGTGTATTAATGAAAAAATATGTGGGTTTATTTATCAATAAAAAAACTGACATTAAGAGACTATTTTTCTCTTAAGTACATATTTGATTTTACAGAAATTCGAAGTGATCTTTGAAACCATGTTAACAATATTTTAGCGGCGCCACAAACAAAGCCGTGGGGACTAAAAATAACTAAGGAATTTTATTTGACAGCTGGGGCCGTACAAGGGCTTACAGCTGGGCGAATCTCTGACAATACCGTACGCGCACACGCCACTTAGCTCCATAGAGAAAAAGCTAGAAGACAAAGCCCTCGCCAGATCCATCACTAGCTGCCTCAGCCTAAATACTGATGCTACGCCAAGGCCAAAGCTGAGCATCAGCATCACATCACACACATACACATCACTGAACGGTTTTAGATGCAAGGATATTCGGACGCGTCCTCACTGTGCCACGCATCGCGACTGAACACATCGCGCAAAGATTTTTGCAGAAGCTTCATAGACGAGGAAGAAACAGAATCTTTCCAGCAACAGCTCTGGGAATACCCAGCCCGGGGAATGAAAAGAAGCGGTGTTGGATTGAAAACCCTCCTAGGATTTTCCTGGTTTTAGAACTGCAGTTGGTCCGACGGCACTCACTAGCAGGGACCCAGCACGTTGGTCTAAGTGAGCCGCGACCAGAAGGCCGTCAGGGCATCCCAATTACCTATCTGTACCTAAAACCGATGAGTCCGAGTGTCTGGCACAACACTGGCTCCAGTATACCAAGTTAAATATCTAGGAGCAATCTTGGACATCAAACTCACCTGGTAAAACCACACAGAAGAGGTAAACATGAAAACAATGTGTGCTCTAAAGATCTGTCGGAGATCGGCGGCCAATTCCCTGGGATGCAGTCCAAGCGTCCTAAGATGGATTTGCATAGCTATTGTTATACCAACAATCACATACGGTACAATGGCATGGTTCAAAAGAACCAACCTGATCAGCGCGAAGAAGAGACTCAATAAGGTTTATAAGTTTGCATGCCTGTGCATTACAGGGGCCATGAGAACTTTCCCAACTGCTGCCATGGAGGTCCTATTGGGGCTGTCTCCCTGGCATCTAGTGGTTGCAGAATTTGCAAACAAAAGAATTGCAAAAGAAGAGAAGAGGGCAGATGCATTAGATCGAGACGCTTCGATGCACTAGCTCAGCTGGCCTCAGCTGGCCATCCGAAGGATGGCGTGATACGGAAACTCAATTTCCAAAAGAATTTTACCATAAATCTTAGCACAAAAAAGGACAGGATCAAGGAATCCGTAGTCCACAGGCTGAGCAGCAATACGGTAAAATAGTATACAAATGGATAAAGAACTGATAAAGGAACAGTAGAAGGGATTTAGACTCCGGACAAAGTGCTTCTAATCCAGGGAGAAATGAACATCTCTCAAGCAGAAATCTATTCCTTACACGGATTCATTCAAATCGATCTTGACAGGATAAATTCTAACTGCGAAAATGTCAACAAAAAAAAACAGTCGAGCCGCTGTTATGGCACCAGACTCCTACATCGTCAAATACAAGCTTGTATGGGAATGCCTACAGAAGCTTAAAGACTTGTTTATGAGAAACAGAGTAAAACTCTGCTGGATTCCTGGCCATATAGGGATAGAAGGCACTTAAATAGCTAGCAAAGGGGCATGGGAACCCTTCACAGGCCCTGAATCATTCTGGGCTTCAGGGGACCATGCCGTCCGAGAAGAATTCAGGGATCTAGAAAGCAGGAACCGTGCAGAAGCCTGCAACAAACGTAGTAGGCCAAGAAACACTTGGCTCAATACAACCGAAAGAGATTTGCGTCATGTACCAAGATGAGTAAGAACTACCTCCGTATCCTGTTTTCTAACAGAGTACTGCAGACGCAAGGAGCATGTAATTAAATTAGAGGTATCAGAAGATGATCTCTGCAGATTCCGTGGAGAATCTAGTGAAATTCTAGCATACGTGCTGAGATTCTGTGAAGCACTGGCACACAAAAAATAAGGTATCTGGCAAGCACCAAGACAGAAGAAGAAATTAAGTCCCCAGTATTACGGCGAATTTCAACCACGAGCATACCAAAGAGTCTACCCTTTCGCGATCCTTGGTTTTGCTTTCAGCATGTCCTCTCTGATTCGCCCAATCCTTGGCAACTCTCTCTCTTTCACTCCCGTCTCGGGTGATTTCTGTTGCTGGTTGAGTCGATTGTGGAAAGGGGTCATATTTATTCCTACACTAGACCCATCTATCATTCTAAGATTCCCTAAAGGACGCTGGCTTAGAATAAATCTCTTCCACCTTTGCGCAACAGGAGCCCATTATCCTCAATACAATTCTGAAAAGAACTGTTTGTGAGGGGAACTCGAAAAAGAAAGACAAGAAAAGCGGGCACAATTGATCTCAATGTACCGGTGCAATATGCCCTCGATACTAACAATGGGTGACGTGCATACCGGGCAATTGTAAGGCTGGGAGTAAAACCAGGAGGAGATCCACCTTCCATGTCGATGTCTAAAGCCTTCAATCTTCCAATTGGAACAACCAACCAGAAGTAGCTAGAAGGCACCATCTGGCTTAAAACAAGGGAAATACGACCAGCACTTAATCTCAAACGATCACTCTGTCTGCTGTCTACTCAGACTTACCAGGACGCTCATTGGCGTCATAATCTTGTGCCGAAACCGGAGCATTGTATAGGCTTTTTACAGAAACCACAAATCACCTCTGCTCCTCCGTTGCCACATCTAAAGGTCTACTAATTCAATAATTTAAGCAAACTAAAGGGCGTCAGTATAAACCAGCTTAACCGCCTTGTCAGAAGCATCAACTAATTCCAAGCTTAGGATTAATCAATCCGCGTGGTCCGAAGGACCTACTTTGGACTAAGTGTGTCTGATTTCTGCAGTCACCCACTCCTATCTAGTTACTTCCTCTTCCTCCGCCTCTTGCTCTTCAACTAGAATGACCTCTGACCAGCCTCCAGTGTCGCACGCCAAGTTGGTTGAGGTCCTTCTTAACCAGGGTGTGCCACCGTAAACATGGGCGTCATCTGTTGCGTTGTCCCACAGTTTCAGAGGCATACTTTCATACTTTCCTCTTCGGCAGCCAAGAAATATGCAAGAGAATCCAACATAATTATTTTCTGTTGGCGTAATGTAGGCAACAAGTTTTCACCCCACTGACCAATCTACATGTATACATCGGCATCTTTAGCTCGCTTGTACCAGTTACAGTTTTATGGGGTTGCTGTCCTCCAAACTCACATCAATTTAATTTTATGTACACAAATCGGCGACAACTCTCCGGGTGCCATGGTCAGTTTAAATGTGATCTAACATCATCAAGGCATCATCAGGTTTAGTGCGAAGATGCTTTTGATTTGACTGTCTTGCGTAACTTATGGTTATCGGCGTTGATTCATTTTCACTTTTTTCTTTTACAGATTTTGGTTATAAAGTTTCTGCGTGCAAGCAGAGAAGTGTTGATAGTGTATTGAGGTGCGTAGTAGTATTTATGGTTTGTTGGATGATTGTGTTTCAAATTAAACGTCGATAATATCGAGTGCATCACGTGAGTTTAAGATTTTTGAGATTTCCGTTCGATAACATTTAAGCAAGCAAGTCAAGCTTGAGCTATTTTTTTTATTTTAAGTGATTCTCGCCACTCTTTTGGTTGGGATTTCGTTTTTCGGACTATAACCTTCGCGTGGTGTACATGGAGTCGTGCTCTTACCTTTATGTTGGTAGGTAGGTAGGAAGGTGTGACTGGCCGAGATCCTCCAGGGATTTGCCTTTCTTAGACTCTTTAAGGTCCATTGTGCTGTCACTACATCGGCTCTTTCCACTACACTAGTTCTCAGTTACCTTCCGTCGGTCTGTGTACTGAGTACCTATAACCAGCTGGTAGTTTTTAGAAACTTAAGGATGTCCTTTATGTTCGCTATTTCTTCAAGACTGTTGTGGAAATAACTGCCCATGTATTTTTTTTTTAATTCTGCAAGGGCCGGGTAGGTGCCGATGTAGTGTAACACTGTTTCCTCTTCCTCCTCTTCCCTGCAGTTTCTGCAGAAGTCATTGTAGGCTGCTCCAAGCCTCCTGGCCTGATTGCCAAATAGGCAGTGGCCGGTTATAACTAATATTCTTCCTGTAAAATTCTAGGAGAGCTTTAGTTCTTGATGGATCTAGTGTAGCCCACATCGTTTTCGATGAACTACAGGTGTCCAGTTCCGCCCATCTACGTCAGTGGTAGACTGGGTCCCCTTCTTGCTAATTCGTCGGCTCTTTCGGAATACCCATGTGCCAGGGACCCACCACAGGGTAAGGTTTGTATCCCCCTTAGATATAGACGGCAGAGTTTTACCATCTCACAGTTGATCGATGGTGTTTCCGGAGCCTTTATGGCCAGCTGACTTCTATGTAAGTAACAATAGATCTTCCGTCTATTAGAGTCATTGCTAGCCGGAGGGCGACCTCTTGAATAGCAGCTACTTCTGCCTGGAAAACACTGCAGTGGCTCGGAACCCGCATGGATACTGCTAGCTCCGGCGAACTGGCGTATACTCCAGAGCCTGTGCCTTCCTCCGACTTGGACGTCAGTGTACATTTCCGTAACAGTGAAGTTGCAAACCTTTCATTCATCCCACTCTATTCTCGTGGGGATTGTTTTGTGCCTGATTTCGCAGTCCACAAAGTGTGTTACGTAGTCCGATCGTTGAGGAAGCTTCGAATTATGAAGTAGCCCCGCCCTTTGATGTTGGCTTATCCCCATTGCTTACACTCCCTCACTCTTAATGCTGCATGCGTGGCAGTAAGCTTCCCGTAAATGTCCATGGGAAGGAGATTAAGTTAGATTTCGAGGGCCGCAATGGGTGTTGATCTGAGTGCACCTGTGATGCAGATGTATGCCGATCTCTGTACTCTGCTTATCCTGATTAGGTTTTGCTGTATTTGTAGCGCCTTCCACACTAGTACTCCATAAGTCATTACTGGTCTTGCTTTTGCCGTGTAGAGCCAGTGTGTTATTCTTTGTCGAATTCCCCATTTGGGTCCGTCAATTTCGAGGATTTCCTGCAGGTTTAAAGTGTAATCGTTGCTTTCCTGATGCTCTCCTGTATGTTATATCTCCAGCCTAGTTTGCTGTCGACAATAACTCCCAAGTTTTTTTTCTTAGCAGCAGAATAAGGCCTTTGAGTTGATTATTTTAAAATCTCTGAACTCCAAGAACAAACAGTAAAATAAACGGAAGAAAGGGTTCTTCTTCATAAGACGAGGTGGACCTGGGCCTCACCCAACATGGCTCTCCAGCCGTCCCGATCTCTCGCCAGCTGCTCCAGTTTTCCGACCATGCCGGCTGAGGTGCCCCTCGACTTGTGTGCGCCACCTTGTACGTGGACGTCCCCTGTTGCATGCTTTCCTCTCCCACATGATTAGAGTTGACGATTCTTGGGGACGGAGCTAAGTTATGCATATCCTCTAATTGGCCTAGCCAGATTAGGCGTGGGATGCGGATCCTGGCCTGGTTAGAGTCATGTCGCTGTACAGCCTATAGAGTCTGTGGTTGAACCTTCTTCTTTAAATGCCATCATCGCAAACAGGACCAAATATCACGCGCAGAACTGTACTCGGAAAAATTCTAAGAGTCTCTTCATCCGCTTTGGATATAGTCCATGCATTTAAGCTGTAGAGCAGGACGTCAACTTAGTCTTCAAAGTTATAGCTGCCTAAGGTGACGTCCTGGTCGAGTCGTAGATGTTGTGCGTCCTTTCTTGATGACAGCATACACCTCGTTTTGCCCTCTTACACAACTGGACCCATTTCAGCCACTTTCGTCTCTAGGCTAGCAAAGGGCAAAGGCACCGACTCCCTGTGTTCTGTCAATCACGTGAATGTCATCCGCATATGTCAGCAATTGTACGGATTTTGAATACCTCGTTGAGTTCGTCATCGACTTTGATGGAGCAGCGAGATTTTTCCATCTACCTCCTTTCCAGTCTGACGATTTGGCAGGAATGTCAAAACTAGACCTAACGCTGCATAGCTCGTCTCTATACACGCTGTTATATGCGGCCATGAATTCAACGAATAGGCTGTGAGTGTGTTGAATTGAATTTCTTGGGTATTTTTCACGCCCTGCCGTAGTGTGAACATTGGCTCTATGGTGGACTCCCCCTCGCTGTGTCTTTTGGCTTGGAAGGCAATTGAGGAATAAATCACTCTCTCGGAGAACCAAGATATCCTTATAAGAACTCCTTAGTCGCAGGTGCGCTAACTAAAGCGGACTAGAAGATTCTTGGTCATTTCGAGTGTACACAAATGTTCGCTCACGAGTTTGCTGACGGTGTTCGACGAGGGGACTGAATGAGAAAGTGTATGTACTTTATAAAGACATCGGTGTGGTTAAACAAGTGCGAGTAGTCACTCAGCTCAGATGGATAAGTCATGTAGAGTGAACAGACACCAATGTTTCGACCTGGTGTCATACACTGATAAAAAGGGACCTGGCACTAGACCGTGCTAATTGGAAAGGCATACTGGCTGCTACCCAGGTCCACCATAGACTGTAGCGTGGAAAATAGACTCTATTCAAAAATGCAAGCCAGCTAAACATTGACTTTTTCTCGCTCTCTGTTCCTTTGAACACATCTTTAAACGACTAAATGGCGCAGTTGGTTGAGTGCCTGTCCCTGGTTAGCGGGCTCCCGGTTCGAATGTGAAAGCAAAGTTAATATGCTCTTATCTGGCTCATATCTTCAAATCTGGTCCAGTCACCATTTGCCGTTAGGATCAAATCAACGGCACTGATACTGGAGTGGTCAAACAGAGGTCTGAGGTTATCACAATGGACCAACATGGTCTAATTGGTGAATTCTATAGTAGTCCCTCTACTTAACCTAATCTAACCTAGAACATCTTTCATGAACATAAAATTCGATCTACCATACTTAAGGGGCCATCTTTTATTTGCAAAAGCCTACACCCAACAAGAAACGTAAAAAAGAAACCTTGAATATTTTCTGATCTTAGTCTTTGTCGAAGTCATTCGATCCATCTTACATAAATTAATAATAAACCGGCTTCTTGACGCTCGGCACTTTTAAGTGGTGACTGATGCATCGTGAGTGGGATAGTCATCGCTCATATTCAACGTACACCTCCGACATCAATAATTAAACAAATCATCAGCAGTTAAATCCGATCGATCCGGTGAAAGTGGTTTAAGAGTAATTCCAAGCGGTTCTCACGGGGTTTCCTTTTATATAAAAGTAACTCGAAAATCATCCGAAGCAAAACAGTAATTATATTTTGTTGTTAATCAAGTTAAACGCCTTCGACCCGAATGCTGAACAGTCCGGCTTAAAAAACGGGTTGCTAATGCTTCTGTTAGAGAGTTCGGCTTACCATTGCTTCTGTTAGATGTCTCAGTTCAATAGTGGGAGTAGAGATGGTTTGCAAAGATCTTGCCGCCTGGTGCTTAGCTAACTCTGATTAATGCAAGTAGTCTATCCTCGTCTGAGATTACCATAGGTTAGGTAGAAGTGGCTGACTGCTGTACAGAACGACAGCAGCCACACTTGGGCCAACATAACCCCATTTTGATACCACGCGGATACCTATTCCGCAAGCCACTTAGTGCTTTTAATAAAGCGAAGAAGATGGCTGACTTTGAAGCTGCTTAGTTCAGCCAGGCTATCCACATAGTAGGCTCCCAGAAGTCTAAATCTACGGGATGAGAGAGCACTGCTGTTGCATAGCAAGTGTACAATGGTTTCTTCCTCATCCTCGTCTCTGCAGCTTCTGCAGAAGTCGTTGTCTGGGGGCGTGAGTTCCTATGGCACAATGTCCTGTTCTAACGCCGATGAGAGTTCTATGATTCGGCCTCTTCAAACTAATCAGACTAAGCGATGGCTTAGGGTCGATCGTAGGCCAGATTTGTGTGGTAATCAGGCATCCTGTGCCAGTTGACCATCTACAACTCATGTGATCAAGGGTTTATGGCTTTAGTAGATGTTTTATGGCAACGTAGGCATGGAGGGTGCATCACCACCCGAAAAGAGCACAGAGCTTGTACTCTTTCTAGCGATTTCATCCACTCCGCAATTCACACACAGTGTCCAGCTACCCACATAAGATGGATGCAAACATACTTGGCCATCTCGTTAAGAGAGTTAAAAGTGACTGAGCTGAAGGATTTGATCGCTGTGCTTGATATTACATTTTTTTAAGCCAGGACAGAGCTCCCTTAATCGCTATAGTTTCAGCCCGAAGGACGCTACAGTGATTAGGTAATCCGAAAGATAGCTGGATATTTAGATCCTTGGAATAGACGCCAGCACTCACACCTGCATCCATCTTCGATCCATCTGTGAAGATACGAAGTTGACCTTCCAGCGTCTCGTGTTAAGACGATATCTGTGCTTGATATTACATTTTTTTAAGCCAGGACAGAGCTCCCTTAATCGCTATAGTTTCAGCCCGAAGGACGCTACAGTGATTAGGTAATCCGAAAGATAGCTGGATATTTAGATCCTTGGAATAGACGCCAGCACTCACACCTGCATCCATCTTCGATCCATCTGTGAAGATACGAAGTTGACCTTCCAGCGTCTCGTGTTAAGACTCCCAGTAAGATCTGGGGAGGATGCTGGTTGTGAAGTTCATCTCGAAGAGGAGTTTAGGTATAGTGAGGTCTGTAACTATGAGCTATACCGATTGAGGATCATTGAATGTCTACACCGAAGTCCTATCCAGTTGTGCAGCGATCCTAGTCTAATCGCCTTATTAGCTGCTGTCTGCCTACCAACTAGTTCTCTCGGTGGTGGGTTAAGGAGTATGTTTAGAGCTTCGGAGGTGGTTGTACATGCCATCATACGCACTCGTTCGAGTGGTATGAGGTTGTTTTTATTCTCGAGTGCAGTCCACCAAATTGCAACACCATACAGCGTTAACATTAAGCTTTAAAGAGGTCCCACATAGAGAGGGTACACCACCCTGTTTCATTTACGGAACACTACTTACGGAACTCCTGAATTTTCCTTACCAACTGAGGACGAATTAGCTGAAAATGAATTATACGACACAAAGAAAAGATATGACAGGGACTTAGCTGTTGGACCAAATTCATGCGGGGGGCTCGCTATCGCCAACCACATAAGTGTGCTAGGCCAAAGCAACAAAACCCTGTGCAACGCCTGTGGAGAAGACGATCACACTGCAGAGCACTTCCTCTGTCACTGTCCCGTCCCTTTGCTCTGATCAGGTGGCAAGTGTTTGGTGTGTTCATGTGGTTAGAGCTGATGATGTTGGCTCCCCATCATAGAAGCGCCTGAAATTACAGCAAATGTTTTTACTACCTGGCAGTACAATGGACCAGTTTTTGAGTTTAAGTGCTCCAGTGCAGTTTTGAAAAACCTCCGACAAAACAAAAATCAACTGTCAACGACCTGTCCGAGATTCAATACGATAGACAAACATAAACACCCGTAATAGGGAGATAGGACTGCCCAGAATTCCCATCTAGAGAACTAGTCAAACTTCTGAACTCAGCACTTAAATCCTAGAAAAAATGGAAGGCGGTACAATAGATCTTTATGGTTGCAATACTAGAGTCTAGCTAGGACACACCCCAAGTTCTGCAATTGAATTCAGAAATACACGACAGATCCTCCTTTGCGGAAATCTGGTACAGGTGTCAAAGGGCACAAAAGTCCTCAAGTCGAACAACATGCTTCGGCGGGTAAGTGTTATACCACTATTCCACTTTCCTACTAGGTTCTGCCATACATTTTCAGGGTCTGCAAACCTCGCGGTTTCTGATAAGCCTCGTGGCAGCCTCGTTGAATTCATCCGTCCATGAGAAGTTGTCAAACCGAACAAGCCCACAGAGTGAATTTCAGTTTATCTGCTGGTGTTCTCACACTAATTTTTCCTGTCAACAGACAGCTGTTCTGGCGGCCATTTACAAAATTGACAGCGAGTTTGACATTTGTTTTGAGGGGCAATTATACATTGAGAGCGAATGACTTGAATATTGAGAGCAGAAATGAAGTATTAGAGATATGTCGACTTCTACCTCTCTTGCCATTTAAAATTTTTGACAACAGTTTTTTATAAAGTTTTCATAAATCATACTGACCAATCAGAGGACGGCATTTACGTTATTTCGTGAATAACCGTCAAAAATTCATGAATATCTGTTAAAGAAGGCGCTCAAATTAGTCGATGGACTAGGGTTCAATCATCTGTGAAGTCGGCTATCTCTGTAATACTTCATTTCTGATTGAGAGCGAAACCACTTCAACCGCGGTGGAAACGGCCTATTGAGGTTTCAGTAAAAGTTCATCTGAACCTTGCGGTTTCGGTTCAGTGGAAACGTGGTATTAGCGCGGTGGGACACAAACGAATTCCGCCATGGCTGCTTTAAAACCGATGATAAATTGGTGCCTATCGATTTGAAGCTAGATAGTCTCGTGTAAAGAAGCTCGCTTGCTTTAAAGTGAATATTTTTAGATTCTTCGGTCTACTTTTTCAAGATAAACGACAGCCGCTGCTGCGTATGCAAATCAAGATTCTCGTGCGAGTTAAGTATTGGTCGTAATTCTTAAAAATAAAAATATACAATGTGTCACCATACTTGCTTGTGTTTGCATTCTTCAATTGCACACCATAAATTCTTATCGTCATCACTTTATGTGACCCATAAAAGTAACGATGACCGAAAGAGTAAACAAGGAAAGTGAACCAATGCATTCGGTTAACCTATTGAGAAATAGGGAGAATAAAACCAATGCATTCGGCTGACCTCTTGAAGAATGTAAGCCCAATCAAGTCAATTGGGGGACCGTGTTGAAATATTAAAAATAACAAAACCTTCTTCGGGCATTCGATTCGATCTGAGTGGTAGTTCATAGTAAACTCTCATCCGGATAGTACGGTGCAGCCCTGCTTAAGACAGCGGCCGTATTATTAATAGTAAATAAAGAACTAAAACCGTAATTATAATAGAATATATATAATAAAGAGAATATATTAAAAAAAAATTACGAAGTTCAGTTATTTATTTGGCGCAGTCGGTAGGATCAGGTACAACTATCCTGATCCACATTGAGAAAGTTCAATTCGCATTTCCTTAACCGCAATTTTCGACGAACGAAAAAAAAAAAAAAAAAAAAACACGGGAAAAGATTGTGTATAGTGAAACCCTTCTAAAACCGTAGTGGAAGTTGTTGGCATATAGTAATAGTGAAACGGGAAATATGGCAGAAAATCCAAACGTCATCCCTGAGGTATCCAACCGGGATATCCTAAATAGTATAATGGCTATAGTGGCGAGAATACCACAGCCGAGTCATGGGAGCAACGTGTTACGGGAAATTCAATACTTACCCGAATTCGAGGGGGATAGCGAATCCCTAATGCACTTCATCGTAATGATAGAGAACCACCTTCGGAATACTATTGGAGATTACCAAGCCACCTGGAACATCATACAACAAGTGAAAATCAAAGGTCGAGCTATGGACCTACTGATCATCAATGGAGTCACTTCGTGGGAACAGGCGAAGGAGTTATTTAAACAACACTATCGACCGGTCATCAGCAGCAGCGATCTTACGAAGGAAATCAGCAATATGAAAGTGAGTTCAATATATGATTTGACCAATAAATTAGAATACCTTTTAAGCAAAGTAAATACATATGTAGTATTCTGTGACAATCAGGAACAAGAAAAACTATTGTACTATAATATTATAATAAACAAAATACGAGAATTAACAATAGGGAATTTAGCCAGAGAAATTAGGAATCTGTATGATTTACATGAAATAAAGAGTATTTTATTCTCCTACATAGGATACGATAATGGAAATTTAAGGAATAGTGAAATAGTTAGAACCACGGCAAATTACAATAACCAAAACAAAAATCATAGGTTTAGTCTCCCCGACAAGGAACGACGACCCAGTTACAATAATGGTCACAATAATAATTTTGGTGGACAAAATCATTCGGGAAGGTTTAGACAAAATGAGTATCGTTACCAAAATCACACTACTTCACAGAGACCTTTCCAGAACCACTCCATACAGAATAGACAGAATAGACTAGAACCAATGGATACCAATAATATCCAAACAAGTCAGGAACCGATCCGTCAGGACATTAACTCAGTAGAACCGCCGGTTTTTCTGAACTGAGCCTCGGACAATTAATGACAGTCGCCACTGAAATTCAGAACCAACGACACTATATTTTAGTAGACACTGGCAGTGCTATGACTATCATAAATACTAGTAAACTCGACATGACACCGTATAAAATTCTAGACACCCGACAGCTAGAGATAAAGACCATTAATAGTAGCGTAATCAGGAATACTGCAATAATTCAGTTTCCAATACCAAAAGAATTCGGTTACAGCGATAATACTTTTATTAAAGCTTACGCTCAGGCTTTAGAAAATAAAAACTATACGATACTCCTAGGAATGGATGTCCTTAAAAATATCATTGAAACCATTGATTTTGAGAAAGGAACTATAACTTTAAAAAATCAGACCATTCTAAAGATAGAACGAGGACACGAGTTGGCATGCAACTACCTAGAGGAAGGCAATCCTGACTTCGGCAGCCTTAATCGCGAAGAAACGACAGCATTGACCTCACTGCTAGACGAATTTAGAAACATCCAATATAAGGAAGGCGACATGTTAACTCATACCTCGGAAATAAAACATGAAATTCACCTTAAAGAAGACAAACCACTACATGCAAAAAGTTACCGATTACCAAAGAAACACGAAGAAGAAGTAGCTAAGCAAATCAAAGAGATGGAAAAACAAGGTATCATAAGAAGAAGCATGAGTAGACATGCTTCTCCGATCGTTGTAGTTGCTAAAAAGCCAGACAAAGATGGTCAAGTACAGTACCGCATTTGTGTTGACTATAGGGCTTTAAATGAAATTACTGAAGATGACAGATTTCCTCTGCCAAATATAGAAAACCTCTTCGATAAGTTAGGAAAAGCGGTCTATTTCTCGACGCTTGACTTAGCAAAAGGTTACCATCAAATTTTGATGCACCCAGCTGACATAGCGAAAACTGCGTTTATTACTCCACAAGGATTATACGAGTATGTCCGTATGCCTTTTGGACTTAAAAATGCACCAGCCACTTTTCAGCGACTAATGAACCACATACTAAGAGAATATATAAACAAAATTTGTGTCGTTTATTTAGATGACATTTTGATATTCTCCACGTCCCTAAAAGAACATATGAAAAACCTCAGAGACATCCTTCGAGTTTTGCAGAAACATAATTTAAAACTACAAATTAGCAAATGTTCATTCCTCAAGAAGGAAACCGAATTCCTAGGTCACATATTAACACCAAAGGGAATAATGCCTAATGGTAATAAGATCAGTATAATCAGAAACCTCCCACTACCCCACACAGAAAAACAACTTAGAAGTTTTTTAGGAGCCTCTGGCTACTACAGGAAATTCATTCAGGATTATGCAAAAATTGCATATCCAATGACTAGGTATCTCAAAAAGGACACCAAAATAAATATTAGTGATCCTGAATACGTGAATGCGTTTGAAACACTCCGAAACAAATTGATAACACAACCAATCCTAAAATTTCCAGAATTCGAAAAACCATTTCATTTATACACCGATGCCAGTAACTTTGCCATCGGATCTGTCCTAACACAGGACAAACAACCGGTTTGCTATATCTCTAGGACTCTGAACGAGCATGAAAGAAATTATTCCGTAACCGATAAAGAATTTCTAGCCATTGTCTGGAGTGTATCCAAACTAAGACCCTATCTGTGGGGAAATAAATTCAAGATCACAACTGATCATCTCCCCATAAAATATTTGAATAAAAAATATAATGGTGCAGAGTTCTCACAACGCAACCAACGATGGTTACTTAAATTACAAGAATTTGATTACGATATTGAATATCTCAAAGGTCAAGAAAATCGAGTGGCCGACTTTTTAAGTAGAATTGAGAAAGAAAACAATGAAGTGAATCAAATTTCTGATAGCAGAACGGGTCAATCGACAGCGGAAGGACAATCTGATCACATACCTATTAAAGAAGGTATTGTCAATATATATAAACAACAAATTATTGTGAGTTATGACAAAGAACCAAAAGTGGAAACACTAAATGGTAAAAGAATTTTATATATCAGAGCCTCGGACCCTATTGAGACGATAACAGAACAACTCAAAGAAATTGCCCCAGGAGTTAGCGGTATTTATTCTGAAGTACAAGAATCTGACTTTAACAAAATTCAACGGTTACTCATGAACTTGCAGTCAGGAAATAGAAAGGTTAAATTGATTAAACTAACACGGAGAGTTAGAGACTTAAGGACGGAGGAGGAAGTTAGGAAACAGGTCTCCATATACCATATCAGGGAAAGTCAACACTCAGGAATCATAGAGACCTACAATACGTTAAAACAACAGATTTACTACCCTAAACTTACAAGGATAATTACACAAATTATAAACAATTGCGACGTATGTCAAAAGGCTAAATACGAGAGGAAACCTATTCAAGGGAAATTCAAAGTAACAGAAACACCTAGTAAACCTAACGAAATAGTTCACATAGATATCTACCATTTTCATAAACACATTTTTTTGACAATGATTGACAAGCTGACAAAGAAAGGGTATGTATACAGACTTGAAAGTAAAAATCACATTCACAAAACAGACGCTATCACAGAACATTTAACTAGAGAAGGTCCACCCTATAAAATAATTACAGATAACGAGTTTAATACAACATACATCAGAGAATTTCTTAGGGAACGAAATATCGAAGTGCATTTCACTAAACCGAACTCACATACAGGCAATGCAGACGTTGAACGCTTACATAGTACTATAGCTGAGATACTACTTAGCATGAACCAGGCAGAATCAGTAAATACCAAAATGTTTAGAGCTTTTCAAATCTATAACAAAAGGTATCATACTACGATAGGTATGTCACCAGAACAGGCTCAACATACAAATATAGAAGCATTAGTAACCAAGCTAAAAATGAAAAAAACCAAGGTTATAAACAAAAGGAACCAAGATAGGGAAGATTATATAGAAAGAAGATCATTTGGTTATATAAAGAATTATAAACATGTGAGACACAAAAATGAACCCAATTTTCGATTTAAAAACCTAGATAGAGTACATACATCAAATATTAAACGACCAAGACAATTTGTAGGTACTCACACTGATGCTGCTACTCCTGATGACACCAATGAACCTAGTACAAGCAGCACTTGTAATAACACCAATCGAAAGTGACAACGGATTCACAACGATAAGCATGGGTGAAGGAGAAATCATCAACCAAACCCAAACCATCATCCACATAGTAAAAATAAAAATGTTGATAGACACCTTACAGGAAATAAAAAAATTTGAAATTGTAGGACAAGACTCAGAAATAAGAAAGGAATGTAATACAATTTTTACAAAAATACATAGTATCATGCCTCATAAGACAAGATCAAAAAGAGGTCTCGTAAATATAGTAGGAACGGCTCAGAAATGGTTGTTCGGTACTATGGACAACTCAGATAGGGAAGAAATAGAAGAACACATAAAAGCTACTGACACTAACAATCAGAATGCAATTCAGGAACTAAACAAGCAAATCAAAATTAATACTCAATTAAACGGAAACATAAAAAACATAAGAGACTTAGTTTTGAGAGATAGGGAAGAAATAGAACGCTATCAGAATGAAAACCAACAGTTACAAAATACGATACTTAAACGCCTACAACGAACCGAAATACTAACTAGATTACAGATGTTAGAAAGAGTAATTGATAATTTGTTAGACACGATAGCTGCAGCGAAAATGGGAATAACCCACCCTAGCTTACTCACTAAGGACGAACTAATCATGACAGATATGAATTGGAGCAAATTAAGAAATATTAAGTCAGGGGTAATGAAATATACAGATGATGCCATTATTATAGCTTTGAAAATACCAGAAGAGATTATAACACGTCCAATTAAAATAATCGTACCAATACCAAATCGAGAAAAACAAGAAGTTGACTTAGAACCCTTTGTTGTAATTGTAAACGAAGGAAAAGAGTATAAATATAACGAGGAGAAAATTAATGTTAACGAATTAAAAGAGAGAAATGATTGTATTAGTAAGCAAAATTGTTTAATGAGGATCAATAATAATTTTGAAATTATTAATCTGAACGAAAGAACTTATATTATTAAAAACGCTAAAAATGTAACCGTACAAAATAATTGTGACTCTAGAAATTTAACTTTTGCTGGAAATCTTATTGTTAATATTCAGAATTGTAATATTAAAATCAATGACGCTATAATTAAGAACAAAGAAACTAATTATACATTTCAATTCTATTATGAAGAAATAATGAAAGAAAATGCCACCATCAATACGGTGTTTACAAAATTTAAGGAACTACAAGAAATTGAAAATAGACATAACCTAGAATTAGTTCAATACCACAAAGTAAAAACCTATTTAATCTCTGGTACATCCATGTTAATAATTATTATTGGTATAAGTATCATTGGAATCGTAATGTACAAGAATGCCAGAAGTACCGGTAAAATTAAAATTAAAATTGATAGCTTAACAGAAGAGCAAGGAAAAAAACAAACGAAACCCTCAAATCAAAATTTCCAGGAGAAAACTTTCTCTAAGGAAGGAGGAGTTAAGTATTGGTCGTAATTCTTAAAAATAAAAATATACAATGTGTCACCATACTTGCTTGTGTTTGCATTCTTCAATTGCACACCATAAATTCTTATCGTCATCACTTTATGTGACCCATAAAAGTAACGATGACCGAAAGAGTAAACAAGGAAAGTGAACCAATGCATTCGGTTAACCTATTGAGAAATAGGGAGAATAAAACCAATGCATTCGGCTGACCTCTTGAAGAATGTAAGCCCAATCAAGTCAATTGGGGGACCGTGTTGAAATATTAAAAATAACAAAACCTTCTTCGGGCATTCGATTCGATCTGAGTGGTAGTTCATAGTAAACTCTCATCCGGATAGTACGGTGCAGCCCTGCTTAAGACAGCGGCCGTATTATTAATAGTAAATAAAGAACTAAAACCGTAATTATAATAGAATATATATAATAAAGAGAATATATTAAAAAAAAATTACGAAGTTCAGTTATTTATTTTGCGCGCATTTTTGGTTCAAACTAACCACAAACTGGTATAATTCCGAAATTAGGGAGTCTTTTCCACGCGATAATTCGACCTCATGTGATAATTAGCATTGACTGGGATGGGGAATTACCAGCGTTCAAGAACGGTAAAGCCATGATATTCATAATCCATCCATGGCTCTAGAGTCTAGCTCTAGGCCCACATCACGAGGCTAATTGATGCTAAGTTTCCGAGAAAATCCACTCTACCTGTAAGTGGTTACATAAGATAGAGGAGAGGGTGGAGTATAAATCATCAAATTCTAAACAACAAAAATTAATTACCCTTGCGTTTGGAAAAAAAAAAAAAAAACAAAAACAAATCTGGTTTCCACCATGGCGCTCCCCATGACCGTATCATGTTCTATCATCTGTCTCCACTTCAAGTTTTGCTCGACGAAGATCTTCAGGTTGTGGGAACATCAAAACAAAACAAAATAATCCGGTTTTCGCATTCATTCGTCATTGCCAGTGAACATTGTATTTGGCTGTTCATACCAAACCGAACATTGGGCCATTAGTGGGATCTGTCTTGACCACATCTTCTAGCCGGTGCCTTCCTATATAAGCTCTGGCGCACAGCCGACTTGCTATATTCTCGATCGGAACCTCATCGCATATCGCAAACTAATTGAAGGTAATTAAAGAGCCTAGTCATTGAGTGGTAATTGATTGAACTCTGTCTGTGTGTGTAGTTTAATGAAGATAAAAATGCAGAGAAAAAAAATGAATAATTTATCTAATAAGTGCTACTGCGTGTTGTTGTCTCTTTGTGTTTGAAACATTTTCCGGAACTTCGCCGGGAATCAGTGCTCAGTTGGCAGTGCGAAGGGTTTTTGTATCCAATTCGCCCTCGAAATCGAATCAAGTGCAAGCAGTTTTATGTTAATTTAACCGGCTTCCGCCTCTGATGGATTGTAGACCGAAAGGTGAAAGATGCAGCATCGCGGCTGGTACACACTGTCCCAGATTAGTGTTGGACTGGCGGTTTTGAAGTTCGAAAACGAGTTTGGTTAAAAATGCGCGGATACCGAAATTCTCCGTCGAAGGAAACTCCAATTAGCAAAAGATTTTAATATCTGTTCGCGATCAAAAACCATAAATTAGGCAAATGGATTGGATTCCTGACGCTTGACAGGGGCGCCGCTTAATGGTTGCGAAAAAATTCGCTCGTCGTTGTCTGAGCTCTAAGATCTTGAAGACTTCCGCGATTCTACTGATCTCAGCTGATATGAGTTGCGAATTCCACGGCCTGTCATATCGTGTCTAAGTCCATGTCAATCGATTTGCAGTACTTGAGGTTTTCAAGTGACATGGGAGTGTCCGTTTGAGGCTCTAGGGGACTGCCAACCAATTGCCGAAGGTTATCTCGCCTGAAGTGAAGCCGTTTGCTTATTGTTGCCGGGCTAAGAACGAAACTTGATCTTTCTTATGTGTGAATAAGATTAAAAACGAAGAAGTCTCAAGTTGTGTTGGGTAGTCGTTGATTTTATTAAGCGAGCACAGATTTGCTTAAATCAAACTGTGACAAGTTTATGTTCATTTTATTTATTTTTAATTATTCAAGTCATCCGTTTCGGTGACTGGCACAGGTATGCCAAGGCGATTTGATTTCTATTACTGGCTTCTGGAACACGTCGGCTGCTCTACGGGTGGCAGCAAATAGCCGGGGAATGATAGAATGGTTAGGAATGTTGTATAAATCGCTACAAGGCTTATGTGCTTGACCCAGCAAAAGGAGATTGAGTAAGATTAAGTATGTGGGTGGCCTATGCAGATGTTGCCAGGGTCGATACCAACTGTCATAACTGACGGCTCGACTTCATTCGAGTCACTGACAGTGCTCAAAGAGTACTCCTGTCTAGAAATAGCTTCTCGATTTCGCCGTTCAGAGTTGGCATCAAACTGTAGGTCCTGCAGAAGGTCCTGAGTGGTTGCTATAGAAACTAAGCTCAGGTCCACCTCGGACTGTCTTTTTCTTCTTCTAAGGGCACAACAAACAATGACAAGTCTCTCCAACAGTCACGATATTTGCCAGCTGTCTCCAATTTCGCACGCCAAGTTGGTTGAGGTCCTTCTCCACTTGTGTACTTCATCGGTATCGTCGGCGTCCTCTACTGCCTTGTTCCGCTGGTCTGGATTAGAAGATTATTCAAACTGAAGATGTGTTGGCCACTACATGGCCCAGCCATCTTAGGCATTTGATCCGTAGACGCATGGCAACGGTCAAGTCACTGTACAGACCGTACAGCTCTTCATATGCCGTCAACGGAACAGAAGAACAAACGCAGACCGAAGATTGAATGCAGAAGTTTTTTTCCTCGAAAATACCTAGGACTTCTTCATCTGCTCTTGAGACTGTTCATGCCTCCGGTCAGCACGGCGAGCCATACAGCAGGACTGGGACGATAAAGTCAGCTTTCTGTTTCGAGAGACTGCTCTTTTACTCAATTGCCTCTTGAGCCTAAATAAACAGCGAGAGTGGTGGTATTCGTATAGTTTACTTAACACCAAGGTAGACGAAGTCCTTCACTACCTCGAAGTTTTAGCTGCCTATGCTGACGTTCTGGAGCCGAGTTGTCGATGTTGTTCGTCCTTTCTCGCTTATTTGCAACACAAAAAATGCAGAAAATTTGTTGCAACTAAGCGGAGTTTTCATATAAACGATGTTCGGGTATAGGCTTAAAATTGTTGTACTGTGATAAATTTCTTGTTGCATATAACCGAAACATTCGATTAAGCAGAGTGCATATAAATGCAGGCGACTGTACTTCGCTTTGCCCTCGTTTACCGCTAAACCGTTTTTGAATATTTCCGTTTCACGTCTCATTGACTGCTCGCTGTGTTCGACATATCACGTCAATGTCGTCCGCGTATGATAGCAATTATACAGACTTTTTGAAAGATTGTGCCTCCTGTGCTGGTGAGGGACTTTTGCACGACCTTCACAAGAATGATGTTGTAGACATGGCTTTGTATACCTTGTCTGGGAATGGAATTATCGTTGATCATCCAAATCAACGTCCCGATATTCTTCTGGCCGAAGTTTATACCCATTGCAAAGTTGTTTTCCCCGTTGGTAGAACTTTCGGATATTATTTTTGCCTCTCCATTTCCTCGATCGCGCGGTTCTCATGCCCTTTCTTTTTCCTTTTGAAAAGCCGGTGCTCTTCCCTTCTTTTAATTTCGTTGAACTCACAGAGTTGACTCGTTGCCAAACCCGGGTGTCGTTTTAAAACCCAGCACCTCACGGCCAGCTTCCCTGAGGGTATTTGGACAACGGTTTTGGACGAGGTTTGGACAACGGTTCCATTGTTCGTCGATTGCTTCGCCTGGCGGGATTGGAATCTCTGAAAGCTTCACGGAGACTAGATCGCCAAAGTTAGGTAGGTAGGTAGGTAGATGTGGCTGGCAAAGCCCTCATGGCTATTTGCCTCACTTAGACTTTTAAGGTCAGTTGTGCTGTCACTATTCGGCTTTACCCGCCACTTCGTTGACCTACTACACTCATTCTCACTTGGCTCTTTTGGTTTGTGTAATTATACCTATCACCAGTCGGTGGTTTCAATGAACTTGAGGATGTTCCTTATGTTGGTAGTTGCTAGATCCTCAAGACTATTGAGGAAGTAGCTACCCATATATTTTCTTCTTGTCTCTGCAAGGGCTACGCAGGTACCGAGGTAGTGTAACACAGTTTCCTCTTCCTCTTCGTCCCTGCAGTTTCTGCAGAAGTCGTTGTAGCGTGCGCCAAGTCTTCTGGCTTCATTGCCAATTAGGCAGTTGCCAGTGATTACGACGAGTACTTAACTAATGTTTCTCCTGTCCAATTCTCCATTTCAAGGAGAGCTTTAGTGTTTGGTTTGATGACCCACATGTGTCCACTTCCGTCCATCTACGATTAGTATTGATTATGGCGTCTGTTAATGGCATTCTTTTTATTGCTCTCATTGGTAGGTAAGTTGTCTCCTGATTTTGCGCCAGTGGTAGACTCGCCCCATTCTTGCTAAATCGTCGGCTCTTTCGTTGCTCTGAATACCCATGTACCCACGGACCCAGCACAGGGTAAGATTGCATCTATCCACTATCTCCCTCAAAGATAGACGGCAGAGTTTTACCATCTCAGAGTTGATCGATGGTGTTTCCAGAGCCTTTATGGTTGCCTGACTATCTATGTAAATAACAATAGATCTTCCGTCTATTGGGGTTATTGATAGCCGGAGGGATGCCTCTTCAATAGCTGCCTGGAAAACACTGCAGTGATTCGGGCGCCGCATGGCTCCGAAGCAAGAGTCTTCTTCCGATTTGGAGCCGTCAGCTTAAATTTCCGTGACAGTGTAGTTGCACATCTTTCCTTCATCACATTCTGTTCTCGAGGGGATTACCGTTTCGTGCTTGATTTCGAAGTCCACAAAGTGTGTCAGTAGCTCCATATGGGCTTGATGTGTGCTTTTCCCTATTGCTTGCACTCCCTCAGTCTTAATGCTGCACGCGTGGCAGTAACCTTCCCGTAAATGTCCATTGTGTAAGGTTTCGTTGGCCCCCGTGGGTGTTGATCCAAGTGCACCTGTGATGCAGATGCACGCCGATCTTTGTACTCTGCTTATTCTGGTAAGATTTTGCTCTATTTGTAATGCCTTTCACCACACTAATACTGGTCTTACTATTGCCGTGTGGAGCCAGTGTGTTATTCTGGGTTGTATTCGATTCCCCCCACGATCTTCCTGCAGGTGTAAAATGCAATTGATGCTTTCCTGATGCGCTCTTGAATGTTATGCCTCCAGTTTATTTTACTGTCGACGATAACACCCAAGTATTTCGCTCGGTCAGTGAAAGTTAGTTATTTTCCCTTCAACTTTGGCGGAGTGATATTTAGAATTTTATGTTTTCTTGTGAACAGGACCAGCTCAGTCTTAGATGGGTTAACATCAAGTCCGATGCTGTCCGTCCAACTAACTGATGGTTATAGGGCTGCACACTTAGGCCATGTTGCTTTATTGTGATACCCTCAGTCAGACTACTACCACCGTTTCACTGCTTCGGTGACAGTGTCGTTAATTTGGTCCAAACGGCAAATGATAACTGGACCAGATTTGAAAACCAGATAAAAGCGTATTAACTTTGCTTTAACTGGGATTCGAACCTAGGACCCCGCTAACTAGGGGCAGGCATTCAACCAACTGTTCCATCCAGTCGTAAGGAAACCCCCCTTCCCCCATTCTCGATTTCAAATTTTGACGATTTTCATTCTGCTGGTAAATGAACATAAATTATTACTTAGGCTTGTACCTTTGCATACATTTATTTGAAGACTTAAAAAAGAACAACAAAATTTTACATAATTTTTTTGTGATCTTTTCGGCGTCGCATGTGATTTCCGCTCACTGGAACATCTGAAACCAAAAATTCCAACGGGATTAGAAAGAGTACATGTTTTACTCTGGTATGAAGTAGGATTATTAATTTCGCACAAAAATGAACAAAATGGCGGACTTTTGTATTTTTTTTGAAAATCGCCTTTCAGCCACAAATCAAGTTAAAAAGTAAATAAGATCTTCACCTATTTGATTTATCCTGGTTCGTAGGTATATATGCATAGCTATATATGTATAGAATAACGTATTAAAATTTGGATTAATAGTTTTTGAGTAACCTCATACGTCAGTCGTAAAAACACTGTTTCGAGAAAAAAGCGTTTAAAGTTTTGAGAAGCAAATTCATTGGTATAAAACTTACTTACGTTAAATCACAAATCGGCTATATCTTCAAGAGTTTTTGAAATTTTTACTTGAAATTTTAAAGGAACGTTCTTGAATAGCGATTTTTTGAAACTGAAAATGGAGGGAGAGGGGGGGGGGGCTTTATAACTGGAAACACTTCTGTTCCAGATCGTGGATAGCATTCCAAACGCAGCTTTAGCCTTACCGATTCTGCTGCTCACATCCCGTTCGGTGCCAATGCGATTAGCCGAGACCACACTTCCTAAATATAGAAAGCTGTTAACTTTCTCGACTTCCTGTCCGGCTATGTTCAGATGGGCCCGGTTGTCAGAAATGCCAAATGCTTTTCATTTCGCTGTATTTCCTATGATCTCCACTTTGTTTGGGTCAGCTTCTAGATTCTGGGCCATCAAGTAAAGGTTCATTATCTGATGCGAAAGTAGACAAACATCGTCAGCGTATTCTAGGTGTTTAAGGTAAGAAGTCATATTCCATTGAATGATTTCCGCCCGTCAATGCTGCACGGAGTATATCGCACATAGTGGTGACAGTATGCACCCTTGTCGAACTCCACTTTTGAGCTTTGAGGTCCTCTGAAAACTGACACCTAGATTAGGTTAGGTTAGGTTAGGTAGAGGGGCTGCTAGTGAAGTCACCAGCACATTTAGACCATGTTGGTCCATTCCGATACTCTCAGTCAGACTACTTCCACTGATCGAATACTCTAGTGATAGTGCCGTTAATTTGATCCCAACGGCAAATAGTGACTGGACCAGATTTGAAAACCAGATAAAAACGTGTTAACTTTACTTTCACAGCGACACGAACCTAGAACCCCGCTAACCAGGGGCAGATACTTAACCAGCTGTGCCATCCAGTCCTTTAAGACGTGACACATAGAATGACAGAATGCCCCACCTGCGTAAGGCCGACTAGATTGCATCTTGGATCGAGCTATCGAAAGCCTTCTACAAGTCTATAAACAATAGATGTAGCGGTGACCTATACTCAACGCATTGCTCAAAGATGATCTGTAAGGTGTTAATGTGGTCGATGTAGGAGGATCCAGCGCGAAAACATGCCTGTTTGACGTCGCATGAACTATATTAGGTTAGGTTTAGGTTAGGTTTATGTCATTGCAACTGAAGCAGTTCTAGCCCACTTAGATCCTGATTGGACCCATTGTGATATCACTAATTGGCAGCTTACGTGCCGGTTCCTCTTTGGGTACTAACTAAAAAACACCTGAAGATACCTACTGGCATACTAGTGGCATATCCGGGATGATGCACTCCTTTGCTGGGTTACAGCCAATTAGTATTTTTTATAAATTTTGCTATGTCCGGAATTTTAATTCCAGACATTTCCTCGATGCTTGTCCTTGCAAGTGCTGACCAGGTGCCGAGGTAGTGAAGTCCCTACAGCTCCTACAAAAATCCCATTTTCCTTGCGTGTGTACCGAATAGGCAATGACCAGTAATAAGGCCAACTACATTGCTGATTTCCTTTCTATTTAGTTTTAGGAGTGTGCTTGTTTTTGTGGGATTTTTTGAAGGCCGTATTAGCCTTGAAGTCCTGCAAATGTCTAATTCCATCCACCTCCGATTGGCGGCGTTGATGGCATCTGTAAGTAACAAAGTGTTTATTACTTGAAGAGAGGGGTATGGGGTGTCCTGATTACTTGTCATTGGTAAACCCACCCGTGTTCCAGCTAGCTTGTCGGCCCTTTCGTTGCCTGGAATACCACTATGCCCAGGGACCCAGCATATGGTTAGGTTGCACGGCAAAGTTTTACAATCTATAATGGACTTCAATTTTAAATTTTTAATAAAAACGCTTCTTCACAGTAAGAGTCCAAGAAAGAGTCCAAGAGAGAGTTACAGTTCAAAGAAACGAGACTCAGTCCTCGGTTCGTCTCTCGATTTATATTCGAGAACAACAGTAAATTCTAGAACGTCAGGGTTGTTAACACTATCTTTGATTTTATTGATGGTGTATCCAGAGCCTGAATGGTCGCCTGACTATCTATGTAGCTGGCGATAGATAGCCTGTCTATCGGTTTCATTGACAGTAAGCGGGCAGCCTCTTGGATAGCTTCTGCCTGGAATGTACTATAATGGTTGGACAATCGACGGGACAGAGAGAAGGATATTTCCTGCGATTCCGCAAATACTCCTAGTACAATACCTTCTTCCGTTTTGGATTCGTCTGTTTATACTTCCAGATGGGTAGCTTCTCTGATCAGTCTTCTCTATTTGGTCTCTATTTGGGATGAGTGTTTTATACCCAAATTTAAAGTCTACGACGGGCGCAATATAATCTGTATGCTTTATTATATTATTTGATTACTTCCATGTGACCTAAACTGTGCATTCTGTTTCAGCGGTTGAATTCCCTCAACCTGATCGCTGCCTTGGCTACCAAGCCCACTTCCCGTTAATGTCCAAAAAATGGCTGAAGGTGTGGAGCGAAGTGCACCTGTAATGCAAATGTACGTAGATCTTTGTATCACGTGAACTAAGTTCCCGCATTCAGTTGCATTCTCGTTGCCATTGACCCACGTTGTTGAACAACAATTTGAAGCCTTCATTAAAGACGTGTCACTTTAGGTATCGCCAAGCTCTGCTTTTTAATGTACGCCATCATTGGGTGGCGCTACAGTCCTTGGGTTGTAACATCAACCCATCGTGTTTCCATTATTATGCTCTTAGGAGTCGACTATGGGACTCAAGGAGAGATGAGAAGTGAACATGGACTTTCGGTGTAGAAGTCGACGGGCTTTCTTGCAATTTTCTCTGAATCTCTTACAAATAAGATCTTGCCAGCACTCCGGGTCACATAATTGTGTTAATTTGTTCCTCTTAATCTTCTAGGAAAAACGATGAGAGCAGTACTGATTTTCCCCCTTGTGCTGGGAATGGCCTCAGCTCAATTCTTCGGTGGATTGCCCAACTTCCGTGCCCCAAATCCCGTCGCAGCGCTGGGCCAAATTCCGCAGCTATCACAATTTACGAATAACATTCCGCTGCTCAATAATGTTCAAGACTTCGGCGATTTCTTAGTGAGTACACATTTTTTTGTTTTTTTTCTTAATTTTTTGAGATTTTCAAACTCATCTTCGATTCCAGGCTAAAACCGGCAAAACTTACGCTACGGCTGCGGAGAAGACTCTGCGCGAAGGAATATTCGCTGCAAAGATGTCGGTCGTCGACACGAATAACAAAGCCTTCGAATTGGGGCAGTTGTCATTCAAGCTCGGCATCAACGCGTTCGCCGATTTGACGAAGGAGGAATTCCTGTCGAAACTGGCGGGTCGTAAGAAGAGCAGCGCTGGCGAGTAAGTATCCTCTTCTTTCGCGTTCCGTGGGTTTTTTGTTTAACTAACTTCATTCCGGTGATTAGAGCAAAGGCAAAACTGCATAGGACGGGGGCTGCTCCTGGCCAAGGAAAGGTTCCAGACAGCTTCGACTGGCGTCAGAAGGGCGGAGTAACACCCGTTAAATTCCAAGGCAAGTTCGATTCAATGCTTCTGCGACGTCTTTCTAACATTTGATCACCTTAGGTCTTGAGTGCAATGCTTGCTGGTCGTTCGCTGTTACCGGCGCTCTGGAAGGACACAACTTCCGCAAGACAAAAGTCCTGCAGACTCTGTCCGAGCAAAACTTGATTGACTGCAGTTCATCGTTTGGCAACACCGGCTGCGGTGGTGGCTACCAGGAGTATGGCTTCGAGTACGTCATTCAGAACAAGGGTGTGGCGAAGGACGAGAAGTACCCGTACGAAATGAAGGACGGAACATGCCAATACAAGAGCGAGTACAAGGGTGCTGATGCGAAGGCGTTTGCCGTCATTGAACCTGGAAATGAAAAGCAAATGAAGGAAGTCATCGCTACCTTGGGACCACTTGCGTGCTCCGTGAACGCTGGACCTGATTCGTTCCAGCTGTACAAGGAAGGCATCTACGATGACGAGGAATGCAACAAGGAGGAGGTCAATCATTCCATCCTCGTCGTTGGATACGGCTCGGAGAAGGGCAAGGACTACTGGATCGTGAAGAACTCATGGACTGACAAGTGGGGCGAGGCTGGCTACATCAAGATCCCAAGAAATAAGAACAGTTTCTGTGGCATTGCGTCCGAGTGCAGCTACCCGCTTGTTTAAAATTAATCTAAGATAAATGTACAAAATAAAAATGAAGTATTGTCTTGATCTTGATTCATTTTGTTTGCTCTCCTCTTACACTTGGTTTTATTTACTTGCTTGAATGGCCTCGAGAAAGAACATTACGGATTTGACGTCGAAAAGCAACGGACTGGACTGGGATCTCTCTAAGTCCGACGCCACCTACGCAAACAATCAAAGAGCATCGAAGGCGATGCCAAGAAGCCATTAAAGATGTTGTCATTGATGTGGGTGGGGTTTTATGACGCCACCAAGGAAACCCATGGCTTGACAACGAGTATAGGCTGGAACATTCAACGAAGCTGGAAGCCGTTAAAGCAATGCTGCAAAAAATTTCGATAACTATTTTAGCTTCATTCCTATACAAAGCTTGCTTTGGGCTTTGTTGAGCCGGCTTCACGGGAGGGAGATCGATGAGATGAAATGGTGGAATGACGGCAGAAATGATGTCCGAAAATCTTACCAAAGTGTAAAACAGCATTCCAATAGATATAAGGTTCCGAGAGAAGACTGCCGGGACCAAAATGGGCAACTTGTGGTAGAGAGTTTCAGTCGATACAGTGAATCTGAAAAGATTACTTCTGTAGACTGTTGGCGATGAGGACCCAAATACCTTAGTCAGGCAGAATGTCGCACGATAATCGACGAGATTTCAGTCTAGTCGAAGACAATATGGTAATATGCACCAGATCATCTGGTAGGAGGAAAGCATGCTCGGGGTCTTCGAGCATGCTGACTGCCCCAACTACAGAGGGATATGTTCACTTAACACTTGTGTGCCGGTCCGAAGCAGTTTATAAACAACCAGATTAACTTCGTCCGTATCAGAGAGGCTCCAGCCCAGGGAAGTCCACCATTGACCAGATATTCACACTTCAGCAGATCCTCGAAAAGACACAAGAAGTTCAAAGTAGAATTGTGTCCAGCAGTCATCAACTGACTATACTCCTTGAAGCTCTACCTATTACGTTTAATCGCCAATCCCATAGTCAGGTGGCTGATCAGAGTACTGTTCCTGACGGCAGGACTCGGGAAAACGAAGTCTGATGCAGTCTCTGAGGGGCCAACAGAAAAAGAGATTAAGGCGAGCGGCAATCACACAGCGCAAAGAGACTCCGAAAGAAGTCGAAGGGGCCAAAACGATCGCTTGCCGTCTGCTAGATCCCGGGTCAACTCAGGAAAAAATGACAGATGTGCTGGCGCGTTAACTTGCCCAGAACCCTGGGCTCAACATGATGAAGTGGAAAATCTACTCCCACAGGGAATATGAATCTGAAAAATAAGGTAGCTTCTTCTCTCGATGCAGGTCTAGACAAATCTTCGGTTGAGACCATCGGTTCTACGGCTGGATGGACAATGGACCAACATCGTCTAGGTGTTCTGGTGAATTCACTAAAAGCCCGCTACCTCCCTAACCTACTTACCACCCGTTGTAGATATGACGAAGGACTAATTTCCGTTTCATTTCCAGGCAGTGTGAATAATGAACGATACCCACGGTAATTTTGATGATGCTTATACCCAGACCATCGTTCCAAGGATGCTTCTGCACTCCTATGGACCAGACTTTCCATAATGATTTAACAAAGCCCTCAACATAACTTCCCTACACGAACTGTAGGTGTGGAAAAAGCGCATCTGTGGCCTTGGTAGTTTGCAGGTCCTCTCACCACTCTACGACGAACGACCTGAAAGATCGAGAACTTGTCTTATTGTGCCGAAAGTTCTCTCAGAATCCAAGATTGGATAATTCTGTGGACAAGATTTTGGTGCTGCTGTTAAGGCATAACTTCGACGTTGCGTCAGTCCAGACCAGGCTTTGAGTCTAAGTGCTCCAGTATAGTGTTTAAAATCCTCCGACAAAACAAGAAATATTCCCTATGAATTCCTCATCGATTTCCAAACGAAACGTTCTAGCATGCTATCGGAATTTACTTTAGATAGATCTATTCAGTCATCGCAACTGGTTTACGAATGACAGCAGCAAGTAGTAGCGGTTTTTTTTTAATTTTTATGAATTAAAGCTGCACTTTATGGAACTTTTAACGACATCGAAAAGATAATTAATATGTTGATTTTCCACGAATGTGATGACAAATCAGGAGGCATCACGTTCTAGGAAATGGAATCTTTAAGACTCTCGTGACTTGAGGTTTATTATTTTATTTTGGATTTTGCATTCGCTTTGACCTATTAGACAATAAATATATTTTGCGAGAATACTATTAAAGTGTAATTAAGTGCGATTAGAACTTGTTAGTGATTCCCTGAAGCAATTCGAGATTGATTGAATTGTATGAATAGTCTAACCATAAATCTTGGCGTGAATTACACTCAATGTCTTCTTGTTGTTTTGATTAAGACGCAAGCAGCCCTACCTTGATTAGGGCTGTTCTCTGATTGAACTGATTGTATATTTATTTATTTCTTCTAACAGAGTTTTACATAATGTACAATACAATTAAATTAGCATCCCTTAGCGACTGCTATCTATAGCTCATAGGGAGCTAGATGTGAAAGCAGCAAAACAGTAGATATAACTTAGCAAAGTCAATTAAATGAGTGGGGTCAATTCAAGATTAAGGAATAAAAATTGGGCTATATAACAATACACAGGAAATTAAGAATATCTTTATAATTAAAATTAGGAAGCCATGATTTCACCTTTCTTTCTAGGAAACTGGAATTATTACGAATGCACCTTATACATACTATAAGGAAGCTTATTGAAGAGTCTTGGAGCACTTACTAAAACAAATAGAGAGTATATATGCAAATTGTGGTGGGGTACTTGAACAAGATTCATTCCCATTGATTCTGAGATGGTAATTGGAAGAGCATCGGTTTAATAAATAGCCAGATCTCGCGAAAAATAGTTTCAAAACTTTATAACAATATAAATGCTTTAGCGTTAAGATGTTAAGATTTTTAAATAGTCTATCCGATTGACGAGTTTTCCTACAAATGTGTCTGATAAAATTTGTCTGATATATGAGAAGGGGAGAAATCATATTGTAATGAGTGCCAAGCTATGAATGGACTAAACTATAGTAAATAGACTTCAATAGTTCATGTGTGCAATAAGACTTTAGAAAATAGACTTGCCTGGTGACCGCCATAAGATACGTCTTTAGTGCGCTAGTGTGTTCGGCCCATTTCATTTTCCAATCGAGTAACACACCCAGATACTTAAAATTGTTAACATTTTCAATATAAGATAATTTCTCAGAACATGAGTGTAGATGGATAAAAGTGTGCTCACAAGACTGAGAACTGCAGGTAGCCTTACAATGAATGCATCTTTCACAAAGGGAACAATGAAAGAGAAAAGATCCGTAGTCATTTTTCCTAACACAAGAACCAAAGATTTGGTTTTGTCTCTAATCACCATTTTAGGTACCTTAAACCAATGACTGAAGAGTTCTAAGTCATGATTCATATCGACTGAAAGATTCAATACAGAATTAGCTGTAAAGGCGCAGGCCATGTCATCAGCAAAATCTAGTACTTTGCCATGAAATTTTAGTTGAAAGAGAATTGATAAAAATAAGAAAAAGAAAGGGACCAAGTACAGAACCTACAGAGCTAATATATTCTTTTGTTTATATGCAACACCACTTTTTTTTGTATTGTTTTATATGGATAAACTTGTGGCACGACTAAGAGAATAAGGTTGAATTTTCCGACTAACCTTAGAAAATTGTTCACTCCACGCCGCTACATATTGATTCAGCAAAATATGAAACAGGGCTAAACAGCCTTACAAGCTGGACGAACAGTGTCGAACTGGATGCAGGCACTTCCAGGACAGAACATACGTTGTTCATTATAAGGTACTTACACAATATGTCCAATAAACTAAAGAAAAAACATAGCTAGTGTTTAGTGATCTTCTTCTTCTTCTGATGGCGCTACAGTCCGGGGAGGACCTGGGCCTCAACCAGTAAGCCTCTCCAGCCGGCACGATCTTTAGCCAGCTGTTTCCAACTGCGCACACCAAGTTGATTGAGGTCCTTCTCCACCTGGGTGCGCAATCGGTTCCGCGGGCGTCCTCTATTGCGTGGACCCACTGGTTCGGAGTCGAAAACTCTTCGAGCTGAAGAAGTGTTATCCATGCGCCCTACATAGCCCAGTCATTTTAGACGTTGAATCCGTAGACGCCTGACTAGGCTCATGCCGCTGTACAGCCCGTACAGTTCGTGGTTGAATCTTCTTCTCCAATAACCATCAACGCAGACAGGACCAAATATTGAACGCAGAACTTTTCTCTCTAAAAGACTAAGTGCTTCTTCATCCGCTTTTGAGATTGTCCATGCTTCTGCACCATAAAGCAGTACAGGGATGATCAAGGTGTTATATAAAGTGTTAATAACTCAATTGGATCTTGAGCCCCAAGAAAAAGCGATTTGCAAGAGTAATTCTGCGTTTAATCTCGGTACTGGTATTGTTCGTTCTGTACACTTGTGAGCCGAGGTAGACGAAGTCCTTCACCACCTCGAAGTTATAGCTGCTGGTGACGTTTTGGCCAAGTCGTCGATGTTGTGCGTCCTTTCTCGATGACAGCATATACTTCGTTTTGCCCTCGTTCACTGCTAAACCCATTTTGGCCGCCTCCGCTTCAATACCAGAAAACGCTTCATTGACGGCTCGCTGTGTTCGACCAATCACGTCAATGTCATCCGCGTATGCTAGCAGTTCTCGGACCTTTGGAAGATCGTGCCTTTTGTGTTAGCGTGTGAGTTCTGCACGATCTTCTCAATAATAATGTTGAAAAAGTCACATGACAGCGCGTCCCCTTGTCTAAAACCTTTTTTGACATTGAAGGTCTCGGTGAGTTCGTTACCGACCTTGATGGGGCAGCGAGAGTTCTCTATCGTCATCCTGCACAACCTGACGAGTTTGGCAGGAATGGCAAAAATAGACATGGCGTTGTATAGCTCGTCCCTATGCACGCTGTCATACGCGGCCTTGAAATCGACGAATAGGTGGTGGGTGTCGATCTGCTTTCCTGGGTTTTTTCCAGGATCTGCCGTAATGTGAAGATTTGGTCAATGGTGGACTTCCCCGGCCTGAAACCACACTGATAAGGACCTATCAGGTTGTTGACGAATGGTTTCAGGCGCTCACACAAAACGATAGAGAAGATATTATAGGCGATGTTAAGGAGACTTATCCCTCGGTAGTTGGCGCAGTTAAAGGGGTCTCCTTTCATGTGGATCGGGCAAAGGATACTGAGGTTCCACTCGTCGGGCATGCTTTCCTCCGACCATATCTTACAGATGAGTTGGTGTATGTACCTTACCAGCTCATCTCCAGCTGCCTTAAACAGTTGCGCAGACAGTCCGTCTGCACAAGCAGCCTTATTCGACTTTAGCCTCGATATCGCTATCTTGATCTAGGTCGGGGGGACGGATTTCTCGACGATCATCGTCAATTGCGTTGAGTGGAACATTCTGCCTGACAGCGGTATTGGAGTCTTCCGTTTAACAGTCTACAGAAATGATTTTTCCAGATTCTCAGTATCGACAGCGAATCTACTACGAGTTGTCCCTCTGCGTCACGAAAGGCTTCTGTCCGAATTTTGTATCCATTGGTTAGTTGTTTTACCCGTTGGTAGAACTTTTGGACATCATTTCTGCCGTAACACCTCTCCATTTTCTCGATCGCGCGCTTCTCATGCTCTTTCGTTTTCTTTATGAGAAGCCGGTGCTCTTCCCTTCTTTTAAATTCGTAGAGCTCACGAACAGTGTGACACGTGTTTAGTGATCATAAAGGACAATAAAACATTCAGAATCATGTCAGAAAATCAGCGTTTGACGAGACTACAAATTGTAATTTTTTTCTTTTCATAATTATAACAAAATGCAATCTTTAATCTGCATGATAGACCTACAATGGCGTGAATTTCGGCGTGGAAAATTATAGGTACGGAAATTCTTCTGTTGCGACTGCAGCCTGAACTCCATTGTTAATCGTTGATCCATCTGTGATATTTTCTTCTTTTTTCTTTTTTTTTGGTTACGTCCAAGGTTGTGGCAATCTTCTAAAGATAGCCCGTGACATTTGCATAATAATTCGCGGGGCTGGTTAGGAAATTATGCCATACTCTGAGAGGCGGCCTCGTGGGCCTTTCTCCTTGCTTCCGCCCTACGCAATTTCAATTGCACGTCAAGGACGTTGGAGCTCATCTAGTTCCAATTAGCTTGTGAGGTTGCCATGTGGTGGATTATGTTATCCACTATGGCAAGTTAACGGTGTGCCTTTCTGCTGAAAAGCGATTGCAGTGAAAGACTGCATGCTCCGAGTCTTCTTCCACTCTTGAACATACGGGACAGAGTTGCGAACTATAGTGTCCACATTTGTGTAGGTATTTTCGATAGCCGCCGTGTCCAGACAGTAACTGCGTAAGGCGGTACTTACAGTTTCCTACTGGTCTCGATGTCCACCTCTCGATAACGGGAACTAGTTTGTGGGTCCATCTTCTCTCTCCTCTACATCATACCAAACACAGTTCTGCCACTTGCAATCATTGTTACAATATTCCAATTTTGTACTGTGTGGTTAAGCATTTGTTCAACTCTCGCCCCCCCATACCTACAATACTTCGCCAAGGTCTTCACTCAGTTAGTTCCATACATAGCTTATGAATGTGAATGGAGGGGCAAAATCGGTTTTTTGCTTTGTTTTCACTCATCACCCACCACATTTGATCTCTCTCCCATTCTCAGAGATTAATAAAATTGTTTTAATTTTTTTGAGAAAGGAAGAGGCTTATACGCTTCCAAAGACATATTCGGCTCAATGGGTCAGATAAATAAGAATGGTACATTGAATGTTTTTCATTTAAATCGCCGTGGTTTATTTACGTTTCAGTGACCCCATGTACGAGAGAGATCTCCCCTCACCTACCGCTGCCGGCATCAGATTCAATGCCCATCTCGGAAGTCTTGATGATGAGGACATTCGTGCCACGTGACAAACCATCAAAGCATACATATAGCTCTTTGTTTTCGAAGAATCAACTGTTCAACAGTGACTAAAACTCTCCAGTTTAAAAGTAATAGCTTACAAATCATGGGCTGGAATGATTTAACAGGACGCTTAGCACAACTTAATCAAATATAAAATAACGTTGAGGAAGTAACGTTGATCAAGAGATCCTGGCAGTACTTCCCGTTCGTAAATTGATATCTCAGCGATGCAGGGACAGATCAATCCATTTCAATTCCATTCATGCGTTTATTGGAGCAAAAGTGCCAGACCCTATTGCAAGGGTGTCTTGACGGGAACGGTTGTCACACCAAAAAATTGGCAGGACTCCGTTCTCATTGATTGATCCCCACCTCTATCTTCGCTCGATAGAGCTCGGATGAGGAGAGCCCCCGATCCGATGAATTTTTCACGACGGACTCTAACAGTGCAGTATATGGTAAGCTAATCGATTGAAAATGATGAGCATGTTAAGTGACTGGACGTGGCGTCACTTGCGAACACATTTCACATAAATTGGCATGTCTTCGTCCAAGCCAAATTTTCTAAACCTAAAAAAAATGTTCAATAAAAGTCGTTAGAGCGTAATTGTAGCACATCTGCTTCTATCATTAATGTGATTAACGTTGTCGGCTTTGAATGCTAATGGAGCAGACGACGACACATTTGGTCTTGGGCTATTTCAAATTCAAGCTGTTCTGTTGAACAGACAGCCAAGGGAAGATGGCAGTGTGGATGGACTTAGTTTTGTACACTGGACATATCTAGTGTGTCTGCCGTTGACACATAGCATAGCAGAATGCCGTCACAACATAGCAGAAGTCTGTTTGTTATTATGTCGGGGGAATACTTGAACATGTACTCAGAAGCGGCAAGTCATCTAGAGTGCTCAGCTCCTATTCCACGAGTTGCATGTTCGCTCAGCATCACCGTTTAGAAATATTTTGCTTAGCAAGATTTATTTACAGTTTTGTCATGGGGCGCGTTCTTTCCAAATGGTCCCTCTTCCTTTGTGATCACGCCTTTTGTCAAACGCACACTAGTTTGTCTCGTCAAAAAAAAGTCGATGCAGCCCAGAAGAAAGATATAAGTTTCCAAATCTCTTTCGCAGAGATCTCTTCGAGTAAGTTAAAGAGGGTCACCAAGCACTCGCTGTCTGGGTCTAGCAAAAGCCGATCGGGTGTACGAGAAAGGTAAGGTTTCTGTCTCAGCTTTTTTTTATGGTTTTCGCCAGTGAATGTGGACACTGATAACTCGTGCTACCAGCATGAACGGTTAGCTGGATATTATTATTATTATTATTTTTTCTCGTACCAACGTCCTGAACCACACTACACACTTCTACCACTCTCCCCGCGGAACTGCCGTTAGGCATTACATCGCTGGACTGTTTAGCATATCACTTTAGCTTCTTCTTATTCTTCTGGTGGCGCTACAGTCCGAGGTGGACCTGGGCCTCAACCAACAAGCCTCTCCAGTTGGCACTATCTTTAGCCAGCTGTCTCCAACTGTGCAAACCAAGTTGGTTGAGATCACGTTGATATCACGCTAGCTATGTGCTCCATATTTGCCAATTCGGCTGCCATTTCGGCACACTGGTTACAAAGGAGTAAATCTCCAACGATTGGTCAACTGATTCTATCATTTGGCTAACTAGGAGCTCGCGAGTTGGTAGACTCGTTCTCGCCACTGCGAAGCACCTGCAATGGAATATTGCATGCTTTGCGTCTTCCTGACCAAATCTGTGAAGGTATTTCCGGAAATGGGATGGTAGCTGCAGTTCCCGTGAGCTCTCGATGTCCAGGATTCGGTTGCGGGGATCAACTCATGGGCCTTTTGCTGTGGTATCCCATCTGGCTTGCCACAGTGGCATCTTGCGCTGGTCTCCGCGTGATTTTCGTTTCGCCTTAGCTAGACTCTGCATTTCGTTGGCGAGAGTGTCGACAGGGACCGGAATTACTACGCTTCCTCCAAAATTGTTTGCAAACCGCTGATTAGTCCTATTACGCAGCCCCTGTCAGTTGACGAAAGCTTCTTTGTTTGTCTCCTTGGTGGCGAGAGCTGCCGCCCATACTGTTGCGGCGCACAGTCGGTTAACAGCGGAAAAAAGGTCTTCCGAGAAAGTCATCTGTAGCCTTCTTAGTTTTATAGCTAAGTACTCTTAGATAACCCGGTCCCTTGATTTCAAAGCCATTTTAAATATATATATTCTATACAATTATTTACAATCCCTTTAAGTCAAAAAAATATGTATTGAAGTTGCGAGCCATATTTTCAACAAAAGTTTACATGTCTTTATCCCACGCTTCATAAAATAAATTCTGTATCTTTATACATCATTCGGTAAAGTACCAAATGACAACAGAAAATGATAAATATTCGCTTCTTGTTTTATTCTATGTTGCCGTAGAAAAACGAATTGAATTAATTTCTCCTCTCGCTATATAAACCACCCAAAGACGACAACCAAACCACAAGCCGCAAGCCGCCGTCCATAGCATATTGCTACCTCAAATGACCGCTAGCGCATCTGTCGCACGAGAGCGTATGTGTGCGGCTACCCTCTGTGTACACACATGAGACTGAATCGAGTCAGATTTTGTTATATTTTCAATTGTGTGCGTCAGATTCGAGTGGTTTCGCTGGGAGTTTCTCCTCCAAAAGAAATTGAAGAAAAGTAGCAATCTCTTTCGTGGTTGAAGCAAAATAAAAGTATTTTCCTCCGCAGAAAAATTGTCTAATCTGTGATTTGTCACAGACACTAATAACTAAATAAGACAAATCAGATAAACAAGTCAAGGTACGATTTGCATGCACTCGCCAGCCTGAAATTGGAAAAAAAAAATCTTTATAGCGGCATAGTGAAATCTAAATTGAATCTCGCATACGTGTTTGGTTATTTTTTTCCCTTTGATTTTGCGATTTTGATAGAAGTTATCTTTCATGTCAAGTCAGTGTTCAATTAATTGTTCTGTATCATGACGTTCTCATTAAGGTTATGGTGAAGTTTATGGCCTGATACTCATCTGTGAAGCATTTTTTTCTTTTTCAGGAAATGGCGGATTCGGATGATGAGTACGACCGTAAGCGTCGCGATAAATTCCGTGGCGAACGAAGCTCTGGTGACAGCTACCGATCTGATCGCAGAGACGATCGACGTCGAGAAGAATGGTCTGATAGGTAAGACATGGCATTCAATTAAACAGTCTTTAGTTAATTTTTGGATATTAACATTTTATAGAAATCCATTTAGAAGTGGACGTGCTCGACCGGACTACCGTGATTACCGAGGGCCAAGGGATAAGTATTCACCGGGCAGAGAGCTTCCCCCCTCAAAGCGCATGCGACCCGATTGGGGTGAGGATATTCGACCGAATCCAAGATATGGAGGTAAGAGACTTATTTATGAAGAAAGTTAATTAAATTTGCATGAAGTAAATATTGTATGGACAATTGTCGAAATGAAGAAGTAGAGTGTGGCAAAGAAGAAGTCAAGGAGTTTGTTTTAATCTATTATTTACCACATCTCTCCATCCCGCTAAATCATATGTTCTCCCTTCATGCGATTCTATTCTATGCCTTTCTGAGTTTGTCACTTCCAAGAGTAAGCCCAGTGTCGTTTTCCAGGGAATGAATGCAGGCTTATGGGCTTATATATGAACCGAATCAAAGCGACTACGGTGGACTCTCTATAAGTCGAATTCCGACCTAACTTTCCTTCAATTTTCCACATAAACCTCTCTCTAAGTCAAACTCTTCCTCTAACTCGAACAAATGATGGTATCCCGTGACAATTCGACTCAGGGAGAGTCCAGTGTATTTCTATTACTTTCTAAATTCATTAGACACTCATAGCCATACATCTCATGAGCGGCAGCATTAAATTAATGGATCTAAGCGGAAAACCGCTAAACACAAGTATCTTATCACATGAGGTAATTTCTGTGTGTGTTGTAACACTTAATATCTCTGTTAGTTTTATTTGCATTCCTGCAATGAACGAAGATTAGATAATTTCCAGTCTGAACTTAATTTTAGATGACAATTTTTTCAATTCAGAACTTTGATTACTAGAGGACTTGAGATAGTCTTGCGCTATTTTCATTTTTGTTGAACCGAGTTCCAAATTCAAATCAAGGAGCACAACATAAGTCATTGACTAAAATAGAACCAATATATGGTTGGTAGGTAGCGCTGACAGTAGCAGTATTCACTGTGACCTACTTAGACCACAACCGTGTTTATTGCGACGTCGCTAACCTGGAATTTCATTCAGGCACATCGAATTCCATGAGAACTTATATCTAAGCAGTAATCACACTGCATACGCATCGAGAATTTAAGTAGGTCGTTTCATTTCGTTCCATTTCAGAGTCTCATAGAAACTTATTTCTGCTTTTCCATTTTCGAAAGAATTGGCGATATATTAATAGCCAACGGGAAGAAGTCCATGCTTGTGTGGACTACTGGGCATGTTGAGATAAAAGGGAATGTAGCCGCAGATCTGGTTGCCAAATCGGCGGTACGAGAACCATTACTATCCTTCAATTCAACTTCTAAACAAGATATTAAGAGGAAAATCTTCAATTATTGGGTTCCACCCACCATTACGCCTCAATAAACCCTAATGCCGAAAACACTATCTATCCAATTGACTGCTCAAAAAGCCTAGTTAAAGTGTTCATTCCCCTTCGATTAGGACATGCAAACCTGACTCACAGTCACCTCATAACCAAAGACAAGCCACCAATTTGCCATCTTTGCAACAACCAAATAATCTTCCTTAGGCACACGGATGCTCCAACATCATAAATCAAAAAACACGTTACCGTATCAAACCCTGAACACACTACCATCAGTAGATAATATAAATCCTGATATGATAATATAAACATTGTTAACGATATTTAATAATTCATTTAACTTTAAGCTAGCCGACGGCCCTAGCTAGAGCTTAATGTTATAAACATTGTAATTTATTACATGTTAATAAAGTCATACATCATATTTCTGCTTTCATCTGCAAGGGACATATATGTTCTTCCTCTTCCACAAATCTCGTTGTAAGGAACTCACATTAGGTCATGAACTGTAATGATGCTAAGAAGTTCGATTCATTTCGTGCAGTAGCCCAAAATACTAATATCTTTCCTACTTTAAGAGCCTAGATGTTAAACAGGTTTGAAAATTTCCATTTCTAGATGGATTGAGAAGTGTAGTCTCGTAGTAAGATGTAGTAGGAGGTGGATGGAATTAAATACTTGTAGGACTTCAAGGCTAATATTGCCTTCAATAAATCCCAAAAAAAACAAGCGCTCTCCTAATTCTAAATAGAAAGGAAATCAGCAATATAGTTGGCATTATTACTGGTCATTGCCTATTCGGTACACACGCAAGGAAAATGGGATTTTTGTAGGAGCTGTAGGGACTTCACTACCTCGGCACCTGGCCAGGACTTGCAAGGACAAGGAAAAGCACGCTAGGCAGCTATTCATACAATAGCATCGAGGAAATGTCTGGAATTAAAATTCTGGACATAGCAAAATTTATAAAATATACTAATTGGCTGTAACCCGGCAAAGGAGTGCATCATCCAGGATATGCCACTAGTATACCAGTAGGTATCTTCGGGTGTTTCATTTAGTTAGTAACCAAAGAGGAACCGGCACGTTAGCTGCCGATTGGTGATATCACAATGGATCCAATCAGGATCTGGGCCAGAACTGCTTCAGTTGTGGTAATCACATTAACCTGACCTATCCCAAGGAATGCCCGTCTCAGTCTTACCAATTCATCGGCTCTTTGTTGTGTCGAATGCCTTCATGATCAGCGACCAAACATGGCGTGAGTTTGCATCTGACCGCTTGTAGAAAGATACGGGAAAGTTGTACAATTCTGAATTTTGTTGATGGTGTGGCTGCCTGACTGTCCATGTTTAGAATGATGGATTTTCCATCGATGGGCCCATTGACTGTAGGTGTATTGGTGCCTTTACGGCCATTGCTTACCTTACTTAGGCCAAAATCTTGGGTCCATCGTGACTGATAGGTGTTGCTACACTACCATGAAACCTACTTTTCTATTATTTCTACCTATTTTTTCATTTCCACACCGCTCAAGTCATCCAGCTGTGCAAAGAAGTGCCTTTCCAAGAACTGCTTTGTTTTCCTTGTTAGGGCTGGGCATTGCCAGATGTTAGACATGTTGTGTTTCTTGCTCATCCCTGCAGCTCTTGCAATAGTCGTTGTGTGATATTTTCAGTCGTTATGCATGTCTTCTTATGGCACAGTGCCCGGTAATGACTTCTATTAGCGTGGGCACTTCCTTGTGACTAAAGCTGAGCTCAGTAAAGTCGATCTCTTTGTTCAGCGTCGGCTTGCTGTTGCTCCAATGTCTAGACTGATCAATCGACTTCTGGCTTTTTCTATGGCTTCATCTTCCAGTTTTCTTCTTATGGAACTAAGCGGCGTGATGATGATTGGATAGTCCGAGATTATGCCATCTCAGATCGACATTTCGCGAGACTGTCCGCTTTTTCGTTTCCTTGGATGCAAGCGCGGTATGATACCGTGGTGAATATCTCACCGACACTTTGTCTGCATAACCTGACCAGTTTCGACGTCAAAATGTTCGATGCTATGGCTTTTATTGATGCGTGGCTTTCGGAAAAAATGGAGATTGATTTGTTGGTTATGTGATGTCCTACCAGTGCTGCTGCGTGTATCACAACCATTTCAGTTTGGAAAACGCTGTAGTAGCTTTTCAGTGTCAGGGCTTTTTTCGAACTGGTCACAGAAGGCTCCTGCGTCCGTACCCGCCCTCGTTTTTGAGCTTTCAGTGTACGTGGATAATTCCTCATAATCTGTTCTCAGCTGTTCTTGGCGTTGCTTGGAAAAGAAAGTGCTAGGTCTTCTCCGTCTAATGTTGGTAGCAGATAGTTCGATTTCTACTTTGTGCTGCTGTCCAACCTCTAAGTATAAAAGCGTTACCGTGGTTGTCCCGCCCCGCCTGTCTGAGCCGATGAAGTTTGCACTGTTGCTGCAGAATAGTTCGAGGAGAGCGAATGGACAATTAGCATGCAGCCTGTTTAACTGTTTTGGCTTCTGCTTAGAGGAGTACATAACCAGACAAAGGGACTTAGGGCGAATTCGCAATCACTCCAACATCATTTCTTTTGCCCAACTTCGAGGCCAGCGGTGCTTCAGAATGCGTCAACTATCCAGTCCAGTCTACAGAATTCTGGATGTGTCCACTTTAGTCATGACAATTTATATTATAACTTCTTCCATTGTTTATTAAGAAAGTCTAGAAACCTCTATGAGCTTTGCAAAGTATACAACTTGACAGTAATTCCTTACAAACTTCGCACTAAACTTTCTCTCTCTCTCTCTCATGTTAATTTCTTTCCCCATCCCCCTGAAATCTAATGAACTGTTTTTAACATTTTCAGGTTACGATCCATATCTCTTACATAACTGGGGCGGCCATGATCATTACCCAAACCATGGTATGCATGCATACCATCTACCTTCCAATATGCATCCCCGAGAATTCCCCCCATCCAACAATGATGTACAAACGCAACCGGCAATGCTCTCACTCAAGCAATTCCTCGACACCCAAGAGGATGGTATCTCCGATTCAGATGTCCTCCGCAAATACAGTGAATACAAGCTGGAGTTCAAGCGTCAACAGCTGAACGAGTTCTTCGTTGCTCACAAAGATGAAGAATGGTAAGACACTTGAAATACAAGCAAACAAATCAAATTGTTTGCCTAAATAACAAAACGTTTGCATAAGCCTCTTAATTAGTGTATAAAGCAATACAGTTTTCCCAACAGCTATTTACGAACGGTGTTAATACCACTTGCTGTTTATATCATTATATACTTCAATGCGTTGTTCACGATTCACGATGATAATTTGCACTTGGCGAGCAATGCCATAGTGTGTCAAAATAAAAAGAAATTCAATCGCGGTTACATTTTCATTTCGTTATACCTACCAAACAAAAAACAAAAAAATATACATTTAAACAAAAATATTTATAAAATGATAAGTCATGAGGTAAGATTTGGGACGTACTCTTTACTACTATCTACTATGTATAAACATTTAATTTTAATTTGTTTTTCGCTTATAAACAATGTATACAATAACAGTGAGTGTTGGTCAATGGAGTTATTTTTCTATTCAAGCTGCACCGGTGCGGCGTCACAGTAGTTAAATGTAACCGTCGAAAAGCTGCTCTGATCAAAGCACTGACATATTTTCCAAAACATTAGAGAAACATTTTTTGTAGGAAATGAAAAAAAAAAAAAAAACGTTGGAAAGACTGTTCCAGTTACTAATCGCGTTTTGTTTTCAATTTTGTGCAGGTTCAAGAGCAAATACCATCCGATCGAGTCTGTGCGGCGTAAGCAGGAGCAGGTATCGTTTTTGAAGGTAAGTGAAGTGGAATGTGGATCAATTTTAATTCGGGAATGATAGATATCGAGAGTCAATCGAATTTTCACGACTGGAAGGGACCTACAGTTTTATGCGGACTCCGAACGGCTAAGTTTGAGAAGTATTTTCTAGACAGTGCGCGAGGAACTTAACGTGTGAGTGACTCGATAGAGGTGTGGCTGTGAAAATTATTTTTGATGCACCAGCAATCGAAACGACGCACATATCCACAACACCACGAACCGCCACAAGGTGTAGGTTAGGTTAGGTTAGGGTGATTGCCACCACTGTAGCAGTTGTGGCCAACTTAGATACTATTTGTATCCTTTGTGCCATCACTTCCCGGTGTTTTACACCGGCTCCTCTTCAAAGGGACTACACTAAAGAAAATGAAATAAACCTAGAGACTACCTAATGGTATTCCACTGGCCTATTCCGACAAGTCCATTACTGTGCCGATTTACAGCCAATTAGTTTTCTAATAAATTAAAACTATGTCTTGCATCTTTAAATGTGACAGTTCCTCTAGGTTACTAAAAAAGTAGTTGCCTATTATATCGTTTCTAGTTTTTGCAAGGGCTGGATAAGTGTCGAGGAAGTGAAGCATAGTTTCTTCTTCCTCGTCGTCTCTACAGCTTCAGCAGCAGTCGTTGTGGGGGCTCCTATTCTTCTGGCATGGATACCGAGAAGGCAGTGGCCGGGGATAATGCAAGCTAAGTTCCTTATTACATTCCTGTTTAGTTTTAGGAGTGTATTTGTTTTGTTTCGATTTAGTGAGGGCCAAATAAGACTCGAAGTCCTACATGTATCTAATTCCAACCATCTCCGATTTGCGGAGTCGAAGGCATCTGTAAGTAACATGGTGTTTATTACTTGGAGTGAGGGATATGGGGCTCTCCTGGTTATTTGCCAGTCCCACCCCTATTCTTGCTAATTCGTCGGCCCTTCCAATAAGCATCAATTCAATAGCCTTCTATGTACGCTAAAGACAGTTGCTATTGGAATTTTGAGCATCTTCCAATAATCATCAATTCAAAAGCCTTCTATGTACGTAAATGACAGTTGCTATTGGAATTTTGAGCATCTTCCCAGAAACAATTGTGGCAACTCTTAATTAAGCATATCTCTAGATAATTTGATTGCCCCTTTAGCCATTCACAGTCAGTATTAACTATGGATCTCTTATATTCGTGAGAAGACATTGGCACACGACACGTAGTAGCTGTTCAGGCCCGCCTGCGACTAGCGCCACCCAATGAAGAATTGGAGTTTCTTTTAATCGTTGACAGCAGCTGTCAATTAAATGCCTAACCATTCGTTTGATTCCTCTTTCGCAATGTGTAGACACATAACATCTCTTCTTTGGTCTTATCTCTATCCCTCACATTCTGAGTCTCTTCTCCAAAATAAATATTCAATTTTTAATAAAAATCAATTTTTTTTCTTTTTACAGAAACGTGTCAATGTTTTTAATGAGCTGCTTGAAAATGGAACGATCGAAACCGTAACGTTGGACTCCTTCCAAAGTGATCAACTCTTACGATTACTGGACACGGTTGTGATCAAGTTAGAAGGCGGTACTGATGCCGATTTAAAAGTACTGGACGAGCCACAAGGACGTAGATATTCAGAAAAGGCAATTGATAATTCATCCGAAGTGAATGATGTTATAATAACTGAGGTGAAGCCGAAGCCAGCAACGTCACCAAAGACAGTTTCACCACGATTTGATACTCGCACTAATGATGACGAAGAGAACTGGGACGAAGAAGAGACCCAAGAGCCAACTGTAAGTGGATCCAAGTTTAAAAATGACAAAGAGAAGAAAAGGTCCCGATCAGTGTCGAGTGATTCCTCCTCGTCAGCCTCTGGTGATTTTAATGAAGACCCCGACTACCCAAAACCGGACAGTTCAACGGTAGACAAAGAAGAAGAGGAGAGGCCAAAATCGAGTGCATCCAATGCTCAGCCAGAGAGTTCGTCGCCCAAAAAAGACGTTGATGATGACGAAAAACCAGAAGAGGAGGAGACATCCCCAAGCAGGGGCAAGAAAACAATTTTCTTCGACGAACCGAAGAAGGACGAAGAAGAAGAGGAGTCCGAAGCAAAGCCCGAAAAGATCAATGACACCAATGAAGCTGAGAAGATTGAAATTGACGATAGTACAGAAACCATTGACTTGGACAAGGAGAAGGTGACGCCTCAATTGCAGGCGCTGCATCGAACTAGTTCGATTTTCCTACGCAATCTGGCGCCATCAATCACGAAGGCGGAAATCGAAGCAGTGTGCCATCGTTTCGATGGCTTCCTGAGAGTTGCAATAGCCGATCCATTGCCAGAACGTCGATGGTTCCGTCGCGGATGGGTGACATTCAAGCGAGATGTCAACATCAAAGAGATCTGTTGGAATTTGAATAACATACGATTGAGGGACTGCGAGATAGGAGCTATTGTCAACCGGGATCTGAGCCGAAGGGTGCGCCCAATCAATGGAATTACAGCGCACAAAACCATTGTCCGCAGCGACATAAAGTTATGCGCAAAGATTGCGCTGAATATGGATGAGAAATTCTCGCTTTGGGTAGGTGCAGTTTATTTTCGTGATGTCCTTATTCATAACATTGTTCTTTTTGTAGGATGATCAAGCTAAGAGTGAGGGTGAAAATGGCAAGCCATCGGACACATTTGGATTCAAGTCAAACAATCCAGTCATGCAGAATATAACGGACTTCCTGATTGAAGAAGCATCCGCCGAAGAGGATGAACTCCTAGGAATATCGGCAGAGAACAAAGAATCGAGCGATGGTGAACATCTAGAGAGAGACTCTCAAATAATATCTGTTCTCGATAAGTTGATCCTGTATCTACGTATCGTACATTCCGTTGATTTCTACAATCACTGTGAATATCCATACGAAGATGAAATGCCAAATCGCTGCGGAATCATACATACACGCGGTCCAGCGCCACAGATCAAAGTTTCAAACAATGACGTTCAGGATTACATCAAGAATTTCGAGAACAAAATGCAAGCATTCATAGTGAAACCAACACCAATCGACGAGGAAGAGCTGAAGAATCTTGGTCTCAAAGACCCCACCACAGAGGTTGAGAAATTCGTTCAAGCTAACACACAAGAACTGGCCAAAGACAAGTGGCTCTGTCCGTTGTCTGGCAAGAAATTCAAAGGACCCGAATTTATTCGGAAACACATTTTCAATAAGCACGAGGACAAGGTTGACGAGGTTCGCAAAGAAGTGGAGTATTTCAATAATTATTTGAAAGATCCAAAGCGGCCCCAGCTGCCGGAGCATTCTGGCAATCAGAGGCGCACAAACTCCGAGTCAACTGGTCCAGTTGGGTAAGTTTCATCGGTCATTCATTGAACACATGGAACTATTAACGAATGATTGATTTTCTAGGTTCAGACAAGGTGGAGGCGGTGGCGGTGGATACATGCCGAACGCATACGCTCCGCCATACAGCTCGTATGCGCCACCAATGATAATCGCTCCACGCGGTGGACGTGGATTCGTCGGAGGCAGGAGGTGAGTTTCACATTTCATTTCGGAAAATATTGCATTAATCTTAGGTTATTTGGTGAAAACAAAAATAAATTACAATATGTACTTGTTTTAAACAATTTCTGAACATGGCAAAACTACAATTTTACAGAGAATTGCCATTGGAACACCAACGTCGGGTTATAGGTTACCATGATCTGGATGCACCAACAAATTTTGACATATTTGACTAAAAAATATGTGCTATCGCAACAGATTTTAAAAACATAGAACATAGAATTAAACTATTGAACAAAACCAAACAAAAACAAATGCAAATGACTATTGAAAGACAGCACAAAAATGTCCCATCAAGGCAACATAGTTATTTGAAAAATAAAGTAATTTTGTCAGTAGAGTTTTAAAAAAAGAAAACAAATATAGAAATAGTATTTGTATATAATTTATGTGAACGTTATTTTTGTTTGCGAGAATATTTTAATTGTTTCCGACTCCATTTGAGACATTGATTACTGTGTATGCGCCTCCTCCCTTACTAAATAAATAAAGCATTTATCCATAGAATGAGCTGCAGCTTATAAATATTGTTTCTCTTGTATTATGATTGCAGACCATTCGGAGATTATCGACCAATTATTGAATATAGAGACTTGGACGCCCCACGTGATGCCCTAGATTAGTCTTAAGATAATCCATTTAAATTGATATGAGTAAATAAAAAATAATCGATATTGGGTAACAGACAAGGAAAATTGTTTTATTATCTCTGTGGTGGGAAGTTTCGGGATTGAACGAGTTGCAACTGATGCCTGTTATCACAGCAGACTAGGTATCTTCTTGAACGATTTCTACAGGAGTTGCAGGTATGGAGAGTGCAGTGCAGATTTAGTCACTTGGACGCCCCATATTTCTACGGCTTGACAGAGCAATATATATTTTTATGCATCAGGAAATTTCAAAGTTTATTATAAGCCACAGATAGTTCGCATATTAGGATCTAGTAGATCTTTGTTGTAACAGCAGGGGCCTTATTTTGTATCACTTTCGGATTGGGAAACGAAATCCGATACTACAATCAATTCGTATTTTGTATCGCTTTCGGATTGTGTTTGAATGCTGTCAACCTTTTACCAGTAATTTCCAAATAATAAGTCAGTTGCAAATCGATTCAGTTCAATTTATTTCCTTAACATTTTAACACATTTTACAAATACAGTGGACTCTCCCTAAGTCGAAACTCTCCCTTACTCAAACTTTTTCGCCATACTTTACATACATTTCCCTCAACTTTCCATACAAAAATCTCTCTCTAAGTCAAACTCCCTCTAACTCGAACAAATTTTTGCATCCCGTGACAATTCGACTTAGGGGGAGTCCACTGTAAATAATATTACAGTGCAGGTTCGATTATTGCAACTTCGATTTCTGCAACTCCGATTTCTGCAACTCTCGATTTATGTAATAAATGTAATGGACTTACCTATTTTCAATTATTGCAACGATTCGAAAAAAAAAGAGTTCGATTTTCGGAACTTCGAAATTGTACGGCTCAAAATATATACCAACACTCATACATATATGTGTGTGTGCTTTACCATGCAATGTAACAGCAGGAGAGAATTGTTGATGACATCATAAATGGTCTAGACATAGTTCCGTTCAGAAATGAAGTACTATAGAGATGGCCAATTTCACAGCTTATTGTCCCCATTTGACGGTTATTCACAAAATACAGAAACAGTTAAAAGCCACTACCATCACTAAACGTTGGAAACAAGCTATCAGTACTCCTGATCATTGGGAGGAAGAAGACTGTGTTGCTTTGCTTTTAATTCGGGATCATATTTTGTCAGAAATCTGATATTAAGATATGGGCAGCGATGACCTCTCTGAATATTTTTTCTCCGAAAATCTAACAAAACGTAGAAGCCCGAAAAGAAGATGTTTCCTATGATAGTGCGGAAATGGAAGTTATCAATAGCAGCCCAAAGTGAAATTAGAAGCTGCAAAACAAAATGCGTTGGCAGTGGGCAGAACAAAAATATTACCTTACAGTTGGAAAAAAAGTATACAACCTCGAACTATGCGGGCTGACTAGCGATCTTCTGCAAGGGAACGGTTTGCTTAGCTTAACATATGTAAATGATTCAGGATATTCTATATATACATTAAAAAGTATATTGCGTAAGCTTTTTTAGACTGTTTAAAATATCTGTTCGATAATTGCAACAGGTCATGTTTTAGACGCCGAAAGGCAAATAGTCAGTTAGATTAGAATATTTTAGAGTACCCGCGAAGGGTCAGTAAGATAGAATTAAGAACATGAATTGTTAGATATTAAGATAGATTTTTATGTCATTTTTGTCTAGTAGTAAGTTGTCCCGAAAAGAAATAAAAATGAAATAAAAAAAAAAAAAAAAAAGGTCATGTTTTCATCACTTGCAATAATCGAAATTACACTGTATTTCTAATAAAGCATATCAATTAGGATGTCTACATCTTAATTTTGAAATTGGATTTGGTTGTCCACCTATCTTTCCATAGGTTGAAATTGGCGATTGTGTATTTCAAAATTGTTCACAGCAGGATGGTTGCCAACTGTTGATAACTGGCAAAGTTGCCATATTCAAGTCTTCCACTTCGCCAGTACCTTCCTAGATCTTGTGTGGCAGGGATTTGGGATACCCCAAGTGATGATGCACACCGTATCCGCATAGGTGGCCCTTTAAAATTTTCTGGATGGATTTCTGGCTCGCATCTGCATATGGTAGAATTCCGACCTTCATGTTTGCACATAAATCCAACTTCGACCAGAGATGACCTGCTATTATTAGTTGATTTCTGCTTCTGTTCAACTGTTCAGTCTTGTTCAGTCTTGTCCAGTCGTTTTTGCTTGGTTTTGAAATGAATATTTGAATAAATAACGACAAATATTTCACAAAGACAGCACTCACATGTTTCACCAATGCTCAGCTGCACAAATTTATTATGAATGTCTCAATTTCTTTTCTCTTTTCGGTGGACAAATTAATTAATACCATCAAAATAATGTTTACACAACCAAAATCCGATAAAAAAAGATTTTTGGATTAATCTGCAAGAGACAACGGTTTGACGTCCACTTTCGGAATACAAAATGCAAAATTGTCGTAAACCAGTTGACATAACTTCTGATTTCCGAATTCGGATTGTGTGGCTACCTTTAAGATAGTGACCCTCTCCAACCTAACCTAACCTCACACCACATCCATATAGTAGAACGGATTCAACGTTGGAACGGAACTGTAACAGCTTCGTGTTCAAGCTAAGCATCCCAAACGCAGATTGTACTTTGCCTATGCGATTGGCTATATCCAGAGAGACAATCATGCTTATTACGAATAAATTTCTCTCGAGATTGTTTCTCTTATTGGGAAAACCGCTATTGTGAAGAATGTTCGAAAGGAAAAGGAAAAAGCACTCTTTATTGTGAAGGACTTTCCCATGGTAAATTGGTAAATTTCCCTCAATTTTCTCCCCTATCATTTTTTTAGGGAAATTCAACCAAACATGCCTATTATTGTGAATAAAATTGCCTCCCAAGCTCTTAATATGAAGCCAAACTAAGTTTATTGTATTTTCAGTCAAGGGGAATGCAAACCACGTAATTATTATCAATTTATTGACTTTTTTCATCGATTACGAGATCGAATACTAGACAAATGAAGATAAATTATTTGGTACTAATACATGCTGGAATTCCAAGGGTTTGCATCGAAATCAATGAAACCAGCCAATACACAAACCAAAGTTGCAGCTATATCCTCAAATGTTACCACATACACCGATCTCATTTTCGAATACAATTTCGAACTAACTTTGGGAAAAAGCATTCCGATAGAGATTGCCAATAGCGGGTACATTTTCCCAAGGAGGGAAAAAGGTGAGTGTATATTAAGTTAGCATAATAACCATGAGTTAGTCTGAAAAACATTATCAATGCAACCTTAGGCAGTTCAGCCATGAAAGTCATCCAAAGCGGAATTATTTCTCCCCTTCTGTGGACACTAGCATACCGTGTGAAACTGGGCACGCTGCTTTCAATCATCAAGACCTTCTTCCTCTCCTCGAAGCAGGAGGCTCGAATTCGAAGACCCTCTTAGCTGAAGCATTGTTGTCCATTGGCTTGATGTGGCCGACCAAGTGCCGTCGACGGATTTTTTCCTTCCAGACTACATCCACGTCCTGGTACAGCTCGTAGAGTCCGCGGTTATGTCTTCCGATCCAATCGCCTTCTTCGCCCCAACAGTCGGACTGAGTTGTAGTAGATAGTGTCTTCGGTGTTTTCAGCTGTCTTCTCCAGTACCAGATTGAAGATGTTACACGACAGCGCATTTCCTTGCCGAAATCCGGTGCAGGTTTCAAACGGCAGTCCTTGATCCAAATTGCACGGTGCATCGCAACCTAATCTGTTTACCCGGGATCCCGAATTCGGCCGTCGCATTGAATAGCTCCTTGCGATGAATGCTGTCATATCCGGCTTTAAAATCGACAAAAAGCACAGTACAGCAGTTTGTTTGCTCCTTACCAGAACATAGCCACCAGCCTTTAAGGGCTCTGATGTTAAGCCATAAGATCCTGAGGCTTTGTTGTTATTCAGCCTTTTAACGGCTGGGCCGAATTGTTCAAAGCTAGAAGAGAGGACTACTTCATCGACTGGAGTTGGAATTTCTTGATTCCCTATCACTCTCTGTCCTGTTAAACAGCAGTTTCTTTTACTCATCCACTATTCCCTGCGGATCACTAACAAGGTTACCCTCACAGTTTCGAAGAGCCTGTATGCCTTTTCTAAAGCCAGCAATAAGGCTTTTGGCTTTTTTATAAAAGGCCCGAATTGTCTGTTTGTCTCTAAACTCTTCGATATCCTTGAGCTGGGACGCTGTGAGAGACCGTAGAAGTTTCCTCTCTTCCCGTCTTCTAGTCCGGTAATCCTCTTGTACTGCTCTTGTTTTCCGTTGCAGCGCTTTTTGGTATGCCTCGTCAGTTCCACGTTTCTTCTGCTCACACTCGCCATCAAACCACGAGTTTCTTGACGGAGGCGGAACGGCAGTGCAACAACATATTGTTGGCTTTATGTTCGACGTTCGACGTAGACATACCGGAGTCTCTCACGTAATGGCTCTGGCAATCTCTTTACGACAAGGTGTTACACGACTTTCGTAATTCGTCATTCGGGTGATTGATTTTCAGAGAGCTACACATAATTTTGTGCTGTTTATTAACTGTTTAGGTGATTATCATCCATAAAGCCAGAAAGATGCTAGTCACAAACGGGTCCATAGATGGAGATAGTACAAGTCTAGTTCTTGAGGGAGGGCTTTAGTTCTTGACTGATCTAGTGTGGCCACATCGCTGTCGATATCATACAGGTGTCCAGTTCCGCCCATCTACGATTGGCTTTGATTATGGCGTCTTGCTATAGCATTGACTTTAACGCAATGGAAGATAAGGTGTCTCCTGATTTCGTGCCAGTGGTAGAAACGCCCCTTCTTGCTAATTTGTCGGCTTTGTTGCCCAGAATACACTTGTTGCTATCTCTTTTAGATATAGACGGCAGAGTTTTACCATCTTGGATTTGATCGATGGTGTTTCCGGAGCCTTTTTGGCCCTCTGACTATCTATGAAAATAACAAAAGATCTTCCGTCTATCGAGTACATTGATAGCCGGACGGCTGCCTCTTAAATAGCTCTGGAAAACACTGGTTATTCGAGAGCCGAATAACCGGCGAACCGGCGTAAACACCGGAGCATGTGCCTTCCTCCGACTTGGAGCCGTCAGTGTAAATCTCCGTAACAGTGGAATTGCACGCAGTTCCTTAATCCCATTCTGTTCTCGTGGAGTCCACAACGTTCACAAAGTGTGTTATGTAGTTCGATCGTCGAAGAAGCTTCGAGTTATGAAGTAGCTCAGCCCTTTGATGTTGGCTTTTTCCCAGTGCTTACACTCTCTCAGTCTTAATGCAGCATGAGTGGCAATAAGATTAACGTAAAAGTGGAGGATGTATTGGATGGGCAGGAGATTGAGTAAGACTTCGAGGGCCGCCGTGGGTGTTGATCCAAGTGCACCTGTGTTGCAGATGCATGCCGATCTTTGTACTCTGCTTATTCTGGTGATAATTTTCTCTATTTGTAGTTCCTTCCACCACACTAATACTCCGTAAAGCAGTAATGGTCTTACTGTTGTGTCACTGGCGTTGTAGAGCCAAAAAACTGTGTCCGTTTAAAGTTTTCTAGGCTGATTCCATCATGTGAGTGATAGTTATGGGGAATATATATCTGCATATGCTATGGGTTTGCATCCAGTCACAATTAATCTACATCAACTGCAATGACCCAGAGAAGGGGCGATAGGACTCCCCCTTGCCTCTGAAAACCCTTCTTTCCGTATTGTAGTTACCTAGTTGAGATTCAATTTTTCTATTTTCCAAGACGTTGTTTACCTACTCCCGGATACACATTTCAACATTCAGGTTTCATAGCGCGTTTTCTATCGCTTCGAATTGGATGTTGCCGAAAGCCCCCTCTATGGCCAGAAAAGCCACCATCGCGAAATCCTTTTTGTCAAGGGATTTTTCAACGGTTCTGACTAGAGATTGCCTCCCTCTTCGGTAGGCATGTTGGTATGGAGTTAGGGATCTTAGTAGAGTACTTGCTCTAATGTGTAGATCTACAGCCTCTCCATTGAGTGAGGAGATAAGCAACACTTAATGATTGTCACAAAGTTAAGAGGTTAGTGGTAAGTTAAACAAAAACAAATCAAAAGTATTCAAAAAGCGGTTCCTTATATTGCAAGTATTGTAGTTTAAAGCAGTTTCAATCAACTTTTCGAGTAAGTATACGTGGTTTATGTTTTTGTTTTGTTTTCTTTTTGTTTTTTGTTTTTCATTACAAAGGTAAATCATATGTAAATCAATTCTTAAAAAAATCTTAGATTTCTTCTCGTGGAAATATTTGTTTTAAACCTATACATACATATATACACCTACTCACTATGCTCAAGGGGCATGCAAACATACACATGATCTTTCATCTTATGAAACTTATCAATATCGGTAGAATTTTGCTTGTTTTTCCGTTTTTTTTTTCATTTTTTTTTTTAAATTTATTTAATTTTGTCGTTTTGCTTCTGTTCCGAAATAATAAAAAATAGATACATATACACTAAAATAAATTACAACTACCTAACAAAACAATCGTCTTGCATTTGATATCTAGTTAGATTTGTGTGATTGCAATTCGGTAAATTTTGAGGATCTATTAAATATATAATTGTGTGGATTTTGGAGGTTAAACTGATCCCGGACTGATCACGGAAGATTTGTCCAATAAATTATTATGAGTTAAGACATGGCCCTGTTGAATGTTGATTGATGATGAATGAACCGTGGCTTCCTGTATGACGCGCCCCTGCTCGCGTCCTTGCTCCTGCAGAAGTCTCTCTTGTATTGCTTGTTGATCTTGTAAGGTGGTCTCTTGAAAGCCATTCCCGTGCATTATACGTTGTTCCTGATTTGCATGCTGTTGCTCGTGAACAGAATGATCGTGAATGCTTCTGGCATCTTGAATTAGACGTTCGCTTATCGTCATGGGGCGCACTTCATTAAGATCTGTGGATGGGAAGAGAGAAAGACAAAACAAGAAGAAAATGTGTAGGCTTTGCATTTGGGACGGTTTTGTGCGTTTTAATACTTATTTGACCACGATTGCTTTCTGGATGATTCAAGGTTATTGTTTGGCTATTACCGGTCGGAGACAACTGCGAATCGCCGGGCGATCTGTTAACAACTAAATTCGGAACAAATCTAAGAACGAAATTTGAAGATTCATTTTAAAAACAAAAACAACAGAAACAACGAAAATCATAAAATCATTTGAATTTTAAAACTTAAAAAATAACTTTCTGCGCTGAAGCTTCGGATTCGTTCACTCACGAACTGTGAAATGCAAAGTAAAAGCGGAGATATCGCCTAAAACGACAAGCTGGTGGTAGCATAAATCGATTTTTCTGCGTGCAATAAAAGCTGTAGGGACATCACCCTGAACACAGATGTCTCTTAACATTTGGCATGTTTATTTTCACTTCCCAGATACATCTTCAGCCAGACAGGATTACTTTCCCCTCACGAACCACCTTCAACCACGAGTCCCACAGACGAAGGCGTTGGGGGTGGAGTATACGGAATCAATACCAATACCAATATATATCACAACGTGGTCATTTACAACTCCGTATTTCAAGCAGAAGTATTCGCAATCGAACTCTGCCTCAGAGAAAATATAGACAGAGCTGTCACTAACAACGGTTTTCCAATAGGGACTTGACAACTTTGAATTTAATTCGTGAACGCACTCTTTAACTAATCAGCAAACTGTCGCTGTCAATTTATGCAGTAAGCTCAACGTTTTCACCATGGTAAAGTACACGAACGAGCAACGTCTGCAAATTATAAACATCTTCTACCGAAATTCGGAGTCGGTGAACGTAACTTTAAGAGCGTTAACTCCATTTTCTCCAACTCCATTTTTGTTTGGCTATAGCCGGACTGTCCCAGAGGAAGTGAGGCAGACTTTCCTCTGAGTGAGTGTCGAGGCAACTGAGACAGTGTGGGTTGAACGGCATTCCGAGTCCAGCAGCGTGGATGCCTATGCGGAAGTGCTCCGTGCTTACAGCCACGACTCTAGCTATTTCGAAGCGGTTACTTTTCATTTAGGAAGTCCAGGTTTTCCTGGAGATTTTATGCTTGCCCTAGTCCACCTTCTCCTAGTCCATCATTTCAGTGGGGCGTTGCCGGAAGGTTCTTTCTTGGCCAGTTCGTGGGCAATCTCATTTCCCTCTATGTTGCTGTGACGTGGCACACACAGGAGAGTGTCAGGACAGGTTAGTTCTTTGCACTGTTGCACCAATTAAAAGGAAGTTATTATTGAGGAGACGTAAGATGACACTTGCTTGCCTGGAAGATACTCGAGTGATCTAGGAGGCGGTAAGAATTAGAGATGTTGAAATCCGTCGAGAAGAGCGCTGAGCCTACACCGTGGTCTAGCTTAGACCCGCTTGTGTTGATCAGAAATTGGTATTTCGAGGTAAGTGATTGGGTTTTTCATTACTCTCTGGATGGAAACCGGCATTGTGCCGAATTGTCGATGTCTATAGAGGGGGTAATGTTGTTCGGGGGAGCTGGTGTTAGGTGCTGAGGGAGTTGCAGAGCTCTGCTATGGGCGTACGGTCTTCTGATGGCGCTGCACGTGACTACATAATTGATGTAAAGATCCAATGGGAGGAGGTGTAGGAGCACGTTTAGTTCGGTGGAATTAGATTATCCGACTCCTGCCGATCTCTGGACTTTGTTGAGCTTGTTTAAGTTGTATATTTTGACTTGAGCCGGCCAGCATAATAGTGAGCCGTAAGTGAGAATGGGACGGACAAAAGCTGTGTACATCCAAAAGGTCATTTAGGGTTTAAGACCCGACCATCTACCGAAAGTTTTACTGCAGCCATAGAAAGCTGCACTTGCTCCCTTTACCCGGTTTCCTATGTTAGACTCCCAATTGAGCTTGGGATCTAGAATGGCATCTAGATATTTAGCACCGGAGGAAAGGGATAGAGTGATATTGTTGAGCCGAGGAAGTTTAAGGCTGGTATCTTGGTCTTCGTGGTAAACAGCATCAGTTACGGATTTGCGGGATTCACGTTCAGGCCACATTCCGTAGGCCAAAAGTTAGTTCTAGATAGAGCCCTCTATGTGATTTCGCTAATCACTAAGGGAAACATCCCCGAAACTAAGATTACCACGTCGTCGTCCGCATACGCAACTACTTTGATTCCCTTGCTTTCTAACTCAACGAGAATTTCATTTATTGTTTTCAGCCATAACAGAGGTGATAATCCCGCCTTGAGGTGCACCCCGTTTGACTGATTTGGCAACTTGGCAGTTATCCAGTTGCGATTCTATGATTGGTTTCTACCACAATCCACCACCACGTGCACACGTGCAGGGCAGTTTCTGCGGACTTCCCCTTGAAGTAGGCGTGTTGAGAGTTTTATAGGGGATTTGCTTGATAGGAGGATCTCTCGAATGTGCAAATCCAGCTGAGATTAGAGAGATTAGTTGATGAAGGAGTCAAGAAAGCGTCATGCGCTCTGTACATGAACACAAGGACCTACCAAAAACATAAGGATCAGTCAAATTCTACTAGACATGCAATCATATTAAGTTAGTTTAGGGTGGCTGACTGCCATGAATGGCAGTCGTGAGAGAATAATAGCACACGAAACACGAGTAGTTGCTGTAGAAGCTAAGCCCGGGCCATCTACTTGCTGTAGCGCCACCCATATTATATGTACTCTCTCAGCGTTCTCAGTGAAACGAAAGCAGGGGAAAGCCGTGAATATTTTTGTCGTACGGTGTCGATCCTAGACGTGCCTAGGAGTTGCCGCACACATCCCCCACACGATGACGACCTTGATTATGGTCTGGAATACACCTTAACTCTGTGAAAAAGAGTCGGCCATCTCAATTAAGTCTTTACTTCTGCTTTCTTGTTCAGATTTTGTGTTAATTGTTCATACTCTGCTTTTTATGTTCAATTCACATTTAAGTCTCCAATTACCGCAACTATTTATTACCAGTTGCCTTAATCGAGGGGTACTGTACGTACCCAATTTGCATTCACACTCAAAATATCCCTCGTAATAAAAACGTCATTGCCAAACAAACGGATCGTCCATGTGATAGACAGCAGTTTGTGTTAAGATAGTTATTATTGGAGAAGATAGTCAAGTCAGTCCAACTGTTCTGTCATATGCGGATGATATCGGCATCATTGCGCGTTCCCAACGTGCCGTGGTGCAAGCTTTTACTGAAATTGGGAAACAGGCGGATCGAACTGGTCTCAAAGTCAAAACGAATACAGTGGACTCCTCCTATGTCGAATTGTAACGGGATACCATTATTTGTTTGACTTAGAGAGAGGTGTTTGTATGGAGATTGAATGTAAAATATGGCGAACAAGTTCGAGTTAGAAAGAGTTTCGACGTAGGGTGAGTCCACTGTATATGCTGTCGACAAAGAAACGTTCCGTCACACACCACCCTGCATAAAACATTACGATCGACAACCACAATTTCGAGGTAGTAAAGAAGTCTGTCTACCTCGGGGCTGTGTTAACTCCACGAACGAGATCACAGTGGAGATCCGACGTAGAACCTCCCTTGGAGGCGGTGTTACTTCGGTTTGTCGAAACAACTGGTCTCTAAACTCTGGCTCCAAGGACCAAGACAAAGCTGGATGATAAGCAAAACTGGGGAGCTGATTCTTGATGCATTCGAAAGAAAAATTCTTCGTCGCCCCTCTGCGAGGAAGACATAACCGTGAACTCTACGAGCTGTACCAGGATATGGATGTAGTCCGGAAGGCTATTGTGTGTCCTATTGTGAGTTTTCTGAGACACCAGCGAGTCTAGTGAGGATCTCCTACAATGTAAAGGCAAACTAAATAATTAAATACCAATTCGTTAAAAGTAAAAGCACAGCAGAATAAAGCAAGAAGATGCCATCGAAGCCAGAGAATGTCGAGAAAGTGCAGGCAAATCATTCAAATGTCTTTAACAAGAACAAACTAAGGATATCGAATAACTTATGGCGGATAGTTAAAATATAGAAAAAAGGTAAACAAAAAAAAAAAAAACAGGTAAGAAACGACAAAATAGCCTTGTGCTGTTAGATTCATAATTTATTTCATACTCAAAACAACCACATATCAATATGGTACACATTGAGGTACAAAATCCATTACAACTACTAAATGCATTATGTAAACAAGTGGATATGTATCTCCTCGTTCGGATTGCACAATGTTTGGCGCATGTTTAGCAATCATTTGGCGACACGGCGGTAGTGGAATATACTTAAATCGAATATTTTGCTTCGTGCACAGCAAAAGAGCGAAACTCGTTTGGTTTTATATGTATATGTATGCAAACTAAATTACCGTAAATCACAAACTTGAGGGCTGTTCGATTCGAAGACATCAACACGATCTGGAGTGCTTGCATTGCCGATGTCCTCGCCAGTGGCTACACTATTTATTGTAGCTATGCTATTTGCTGTTGTACGTTCCTGTCGGTGTACACGATTGTGATGTCTGAAATTGCAAAAAGATAAATGTTGTTGGTTAGTTTGTTTTCAGTTAGACGCGCTGATTGAGTTGTTCATACCTTATAAGGTAGCTATCACGAATAAATGCTCTTCCACATACATTGCATTCAAAATTTTGGCCCGCTGAATGCGTACGAATATGCACAGCGAACTGTGACTTACTAGTGAATGTCATCGAGCAGCGATCACAGCTCAATGGTTTTTCAGACACGTGCGACCACCTGAAAATCATAAGAAGAAACAATTAAGTGTGAAGTAAGGAGAACATGCAGAATGTTGGATTTGAGGCTAAGTTAGGTTTGGTTTCAGCGGTACGTTGGAACTGATTGAGTCGCAGTTAGGGCGAGTTGGGATTATGCTACATCTACATATTGAATAGATGGACGGGCGTGCTGCTCTATGGCGCAGAGGCAAGGATTATATCTAAAGCGAATGAAGAGGCTTCTATTCGAGAGATCAGATCTGGGCGCCATGTAGAGCGTATGGGCAACGTAGCTCCGGACCGAAGAATCTTCAACTCTGAGTTTGTGGAACAACGCAACAGATGACGCCCACGTACAAGGTGGCGCATAAAAGTCGAGGATGACTTCAGCCCGTTTGGTGTGCGAAACTGGAAATATTTGGCGAGAGATCGCCCTTGTTGGATGAGGCTCTTGTTACCTCTTACCAAGTGCCAGGGCCGGATTTCGCAAGCGTGAGTTTGATAAGTGGTTGGAGCGTTGTTGTTGATTGCTTTCAACTTAGCGAGATGCCAGCAACGATCCCTGTAAATGCACGTGACAAGTTGACATGTAGTCTCCTCGTGGCCTTTACATAAGGCGATTAGAGGTGAACCAACGTATGCAGCGACCCATGTCCAGGGGATTAAGTCAGGACCCGGTGCTCCAGGTTCCCCATTGTGCAAATCTAGTTCCAAAAGAAACACGCGCCTCGAATACGGATGAACTACTCTTCTAAGCTTCTAAGGCAAACATTATCGTCGTCCAGAAGGTACGATGGAATAGGCCGGACAAAAAGAGGATGAAAAACTGCGACATCTATTACGGCGATTGCTACAAAGAGCGAAGGCAGCGCTTGCTTGGTTCGGGAAGAAGCCTTAAGCTAATACATTATCGGCAACATCAGCCTAATCTGCGCCAATGGAGGATAAACATGACGATAGCAAGGATGACCCCAAGAAATAACATGCTATCAATGCACTAACTTAGACACCAAGATCGTTCCAGGAGATTTTATCGGCAAGCCTGGGCAAGGAAGCCATCTTTGGTAGAGTCATCGGGAAGCACACTTTTCACGACAACACGCCCAAGAACGCACTCACGGAGGGGCATTCAGCGAAGCAAGCAGCATATAAGACGACGCTGGACAGAAGGACGAGAGGCGTTCGTGAGTTCTACGAACCTAAAAGAAGGAAAGAGCAGCGACTTTTCAAAAGGAAAAAGAAAGAACATACGAAGCGTGCGGTCGAAAAAATGGAGAGGTGTTACGGCAGAAATGATGTCCGAAAGTTCTACTAACGGTTGACAAACTATCCAATGGACATAAACTTAGAGCCTATAGGGACGAAAAGAGACAACTTGGCACCGATAATCTGGAAAGATCACTTCTGTAGATTGTTAAACGGCGAGGAAGACTTCTGCGGAACTCTTTAATCTGGAAGAAAGCATGCCCAGCGAGTGGAATCTCAGTATCGTAGTAACTTCGAGCTAGTGAACCAAGTAAACAGTACGAACACCACCAGTACCGAGATTAAACGGAAAATAAATCTTGCCAATCGTTGTTTCTGGCAACTGAGTAGTAGAGCCCTCTCTTGAAAGACAATGATGGCAGATGAAGGAGCTCTTGGCCTTTAGACCACGAACAGTACAGCGACATGAGTTCAGCCAGGCGTCTACGGTGCCTGGAACAACACTGCTCCATCCCGAAGAATCTTCGACTCCAAAATAGTGGGCCTTGTTCCATACGACTTCAACGAAATCGATGCCGCACACAAATGAAGATGGACCTTAACCTACTCGGTGTGCAAAATTGGAGGCAGCTGGCAAAAGATCGTGCAAACTGGAAAGGTTGGTTGGCTGAGGCTCACGTCCACCACGGACTGTAGCGCCACTTGAAGAAGAATTAATGTACTTGTAAGTATGAATCTAGGTTCAGAGTATAATTTAAAGATATCAGTGATCTTTTAATTTGCTTTTCCATCACAGAGCACACAAAACACTCCGTTCTCTAAGTGTTGACTCTCAGTATCACTAGATTCTTGTTGTGCGACTAAGGATCATCTACCGATTTTGCATCTCATAGATTACATCTTGGAGATCGATACAAGGTGGTTTGCATTCCAGACATCGCGACAGAAAGAGAATGAGAGTTTCCATGTCGTGTTTATCCATGCGATAGAACGTGTTATGTTTAAAAGGCGTAATTAATTGATTAGATTTATGTACATATGCATTGACTTACCTGTGTGCAGTTACATAACTTTTGACGGCAAACGTCTTGTTGCAAATATCACATGCATAAGGTCGTTCCCCTTAAAAGAAAAACAAACACAAGCTTTTATATAAAATGGAAATAATTTATGTACATAGGATTACAGATTACTAAGTAACATTGGCGTGTTATGCCGGTTTGCTTAGTCATTTTCCGATGTACAGGGTAGCGCATAATTATTGAATACTTTTTGGTTTACGTATTTTTTCGGAATTAACTTTTAAAAGCTGAGGGAATTTATAACAGACCGATTCGGCACAGGATATATGGTCTCGTCTGCGAGGAAGGCGAATGGAGAAGAAGACACAACCGAAAACTCCAAACTCTACGAGCTCGGTCACATCGAGCGCATGGACAACAATGCTCCAGCTAAGAGGGCCTTCGAATCCAATCCTGGTTCGAGAAGGAGAGGAAGACCGAATCTCGGATATAAAGACCAAGTAATCGCGGATGCAAGACATCTTGGTCTTGATGACTGAAAACAGAGTGACAAGTACCGTCAACAATGGAAAGCAGCTATCGCTCAGGCCCGGACCCTGCATCGGTCGCTAGGCTGATAAGGAAGTAAGCACAGTACAAAGCACCAATGTGTGTGTGTGTCCGATGCACCAAAAAGGAGAACGTCTGAATTGCGCTAATTATATACACGATCTCATCTGTCGTGTTCAGTGAAAGCCAGAAGCCGTAGGATCAAAAGATCGATGCCCACCACCTTTTCATCGATTTTAATGCCGCGTATGACAGCATCTATAGTTACGAGCTATACAGAGCTGTAGTAGTTTTGACATCCTTACCAAACTCGTCCGTTCATACTCACATACCTGTATGTATTCGTTTATGTATATTTAATGTTGATCGTTGTGAAAAACGTTTGGAACATATTTCACATTCAAATGGTCTTTCTCCAGTATGCGTACGCTGGTGAATATCAAGATAAGGCTTCCGTACAAATGCGGCTGGGCACAGGGTACATTGAAATGGCCGTATGCCAACTGTATGTTGAAAAAATAAAATCCATCAATTATCTAAAAGAATGTTGAAACTTGTAAATTCAATGTCTTACCATTATGAACAGTTTTATGAATATTTAATGATGATTTCTGGGTAAAGCGTTTCAGGCACACTTCGCATTCAAATGGCCGTTCACCTGTATGCGTCCTCATATGTATATCAAGGTAAGGTTTACGTGCAAATGTCGCTGGGCATTGTTCACACTGGAAGGGGCGGTCTTGAACTTTAAATATACAAATAATATTTTACATTAGACGACATTGTTTGTCTGAAACGGATTATGTGTGCGTGTATGTGCGTGTTTGTTTAGTCAGTTTTTGCTTATTGAACTTAGATTAAATGCAAATCATTTTTTAAATTTTAATCAACCCTAAGCTGAGCTAAAAATAATCATTTTGTTTTCTCATTAATCCTTTGCTTTGAAACCTGTACTGTCCTACTGAGTTTAGCGAGTAGACGAGGGGGTTAGTTTTTAACAAGACTCTGAGATGAAAATGGAAATCATGCGAACTAGCTATTCTTGAAGAAAGCAATTATAATGTTTTGCGTGTTATCAGCTGTCTCGACTTCTAGGATATGTGCCTGCTGATTCCATCACACAGGGTCCAGCTGGACCTAAGCGAGCCTTGGCCCACCACATCTACTCACTCACCTATGCCTGCAGATGGCTTGACTTGATATTATTCTTTGTGGGGCGGGGTAGACCAGTGGATATAGGGTTCCAGTTGCGCACACCAAGTTGGTTAAGCTGAAAACACAACAGGATCTAAGTGAGCCTTGGCCTAAACACGCATCTAACCATACACTAGACAAGACAATTTGTTTAACAAAAGTATTCATCTTGTGGCTCAGGTTATCAACGTCCGTACATCTCTCAATGCATGTACATTGACGGAGAATAGACGAGAAGATATAACCACAAAGTCTAGAATGTAAGAACTAGCAATGGTAACCACTTACTTTCTTCCACTGAATGCACAACGCCCTCAGATCGTAAAAAAACCGAAGATGCTTGAAATGAAACATGATCTAGTGTGATAGACAGTCTTGGTCTGGGGGAATCATCATTCGCCATTTTTTATTTACAGAAGAAGAATGTAGGATAACTACACGAAATCAAAAAAGGGAGGTTTAGATTTGTAACTTGAGAAGATGACCAGTTCCATTTACAAAGTGCAAAGCGTCAATTCATGCATTTTATAGTTTTACGGAGCACCACACAACCACAAGAAACACACACTTGAACTGAATTGTTTGCACTCACGTCATCTGTCATACAAGGGAGACAAAATAAAAATACATTCAATTCTAGGGGGCTATACAATTCGGTTAAGTGCTTAACAAGTGCAAATGCGGAGGGGACTCGGGGAGGGGACTGAGATGTTACGTCCAGAGATCAGTCATACATAGGGTGAATGAAATGAATCTCAATGAAAAAGTCTTCGATAAGCACCGAGAGGCACTGACCAGCGGCATTTGCTGTGCAAAAACATTGTAGCACTTAGTGACCAGGATTTAGAGGTTCTTTACCGGAAAATAATTAAGCCACTTAGGATCAATTCCCCTCTCACTCCATGCACTGAGTGCAATGAGAACGTGATGCTCACATGTAGCACTTGATGTTCTGACAAGTATCATCATCATCATCATCTTCTGACCCGCATGATTCACTAAACGAGGAGCGGGGGTAAATCACGCACGAGGGATTTCTAGGCAAATCGATCGTCCGCCAGTGACTCTAACTCATGTGGAGTTATGCCCAAGCGTAAGCAGGCGAGTTGCAATTATGGACTTGGTCCCACTTGGTTCTGCCAAGTGGTCGCCTAACTGATGGAATCGCATTCAATGACATGTGGGTTCACCGAATGTGTACAGCTAAGCCCTTTCAAAAAATTAGTGATCTAACAACTCCTACGGCATGGGATTTTCGTCCACTTCTTAGCCGAGCAAATCTTACTTTTTCTAATGTACTTTGAAAAATGTATGCATACGAAGCAGCATGAGCCTTAATCTAGTTCTGAGAGTTGAAATGATATTACAAAAAAAGTAAAGACATCCAAAAACACTCCATCCGAAAAGTGATAACAAAAAATACTTTTAAGACATTAACGAGGCAACAAACTACATTCACTAAAGCAGTCAATGGATTTTTATAACAAAATATTGAATATAAAAAAAAAGGAAAATTTAAATAAAAAGAAACAAAAAAATAACTGAGACAAAATAAGACTGGGAAACTAACCCGAATGCGTCCGCCTATGGATATTTAAAGTGGATTTTTGTGTAAAACGTTTCAAACAGATATCACATTGAAATGGTTTTTCGCCAGTGTGTGTTCTCATGTGGATATCTAAATAGGGTTTCCGACAAAACGCTGAACTGCACTGACTGCACTGGTACGGTTTATGAATGCTCCAATAACCTAGAATAAATAGTTGCAGGTTAATATATAACAAAAACACAAAACAGAGAATTAATATTTATCAGAAAACAAGAAAAAAAAAAAGAAAGAAAGAGGAAAGAAATAAATATTAATTCTCCTGTTCCTTAAATGTCATTAATGAGTCGAAATATATGAGAGCTGAATTGGTGAGTTTCTGTTTTTCGAAAAAAGAAAATAAAGGATAAAATTAAAGGAAATAAATAAACGATTCGATGAGGTGGTAAGAATTCACTTTGACACCTCTTCATAAATAAGTCTTATTGCTTTCTGTACAAAATACAGTGAAACTTTTCAATAGCGGACAGAAGCGTGATTATCTTGATTGTCCGTTGAGTAGCGGTGTCCGTTCTGAAGAGGTTGAAATACACTTTCAAGCCGGGACCATGCATGTCCGTAATGAGTGGTGTCCCTTATGGAGGGGCTGTCCGTAGGAAAAGTTTCACTGTATAATCTCTTATATTTATACGTATTTACCGCGACTCATCAGTAGCAATGTTTATAAAAAAGAATGCGTGTTTATATTGATCTAAACTAAAAACTCTGAATTAATAAGTAATAGGTTATGAAATGTGTTACCCCCCTATACTGCAAGTATGTATATAAATTCCTATTCTCCCAAAGGAATCATCAAGTTACAATAAATTGGTCGCGGGTTAAAGCACCCAGGAAAGATCTCCAGGCCACTCGACTCCAACTCATCAGGAGTTATCCCCAAGCGGAACCAGCCTAGTTTATGGACTTGATCCAACCTCCTCGCCATCAGTCTGCCAAGCGGTCGCCTACCTAGTGAAGTCCGTCATACTGCCACAAAGACCAACATACTTCTTCCATGCAGCATGAGGCTGTTGCGGATGGTATTCCGAGCGCTAAAAAGTCACAATCTTGCCAGATACCATGAAAACAAAATGGGACTTACCCATGGCACCATATGCAGAGGCTTGGGACGAAGAGGAAAACGAGCATACTCCCCACTATCTCTGTCCATGCCCAGTCTCTGCATATTGAGGCATAGACAACGGAAGAATTCTTCTTCCATGATCTCCAAGAAATACCACATATCCCACTAACGTCTATTTGCAGGTTCGTCAGGATATCTGGATGGCTGGACGGGACAGGCACAACAACATTTGTAGTACGAAAGTAGAACTGGAAAGGTTACATCCCTCCATGGGCATCACAATGGGTCCAACTGAACCTATGTGAGACGTGGCCCGCCACGTCAATTACCACTCGCAGTGAAAATTGAATTTTGAATATTTAACAATGAAGTGGAAATATCAAGATGCAGTATCTCAAACTCGAAACTCTGAATGTTCTATTATTCAATGTTAAGAATACCAATGAATAACAGTCCATTGTGAAGTTTTGTCCAAGACGCCGATGACGTATGTCCGCCTTCAACACTAGACCCATCTTAACCATTCCTTCAATCAGCATCCACCCATCTCACTTCTGGGAGATCGTGCCTCTAGCGCTGGCTTGTGAGATTTGCTCGTTATATTGTCTAAAAGCTTTTTTGACATTTGAAATTGGCCTCGAAGAGCTCGTTACAAACCTTTGCATAGCAGTTTCGTCGTCATTCTGCACAATCTAACGCATTTTGCAAGAAGAAGACGCAAGAGAACCCTGACTAACGCCATCCACCATCAACGCGACTGCGATAAGGACTTCTATCGAGTGAGAAAAGAAATTCGTCTGACTAAGACTGGCGCCACCTGAAGAATGATTCGCGAGAATTAATCTAACTTTTAAATAGAAGACAACCACGCCTGTTCAACTAGCGCCATTCATGTTCCTGTAGGAAGGTATATCCTCATTGGTCAATAGTTTAACTCAGATCGGGATCTGGCTTCTGTATCGCACAATATAAAAAGGGCACGAGTGCAGAGACTAGTCAGTCAGGATTTTTCAGTCAGGTGTTATCACACCTGGAGAACATATACAAAATTTTAAATTCGAAATACAAAGTTGGCTTAATTTAAAATAATAATTTATTATTAATTAAAGAATTTATTCTTCGAGTTTACTGTTTAGCTTCAATCAGTTACAGTCTACATTAGGCATAGTTCTTCTCTATCTATATGCGGCCTTGAAATCTCGGAGGCCTTAGGGCCCATTGTGAATCCCTTCATCCGTGGAGTACACATTCTGAATAAAACCTATCCTGTATCGCGTGATGGCTTGAACCATCCTGTGCTTTTTACAAATCTTATAACATCCGATACATCCGCATTTGCTAGGTTCGCAGTCTCTGTTGGATCGGTTCGGTCTTTTCCTCGTCTCCGCAGCGCTGGCAGAGATCGCTGGCACCATTGCTCCGATGGGGCAGTGTCCTGTGATCACTCCGACGAGCACACTAATTAAGTTGTGGTCCAAAGCCATGAGCTTCTTTGTTTCGCGTTGTTAAGCTCTGGCCACGATGATCTTGTCATGTGACAGTCATCTCTTGCGAATTGGCTCCGTTACTCGAAGAACCAAAGTGACGAAGAACCCAGCCCTGCTCGACAAAACACAGGCTTGGAAAAGTGGACGAAACCGTGGTGTCTTTGACAGAAATCTTCTGCATGCGATCTGTGATCCTGTTTTCGTAGATGACAGAACCAAAGGAAGTGACGATGTCCACGCGACATGAGTCCATTGAGGCTTCTATGGATTCAAGGCCGCACAGACAATTTGTCCCCTACTAGGAGAGTCGCAGGCTCCGATAGCAACAGAAGACAAGTAAGGTGGCGTGCACAAGTGGAGGGGGACCTTAACCAGCTTGAGAGATATGACCCGGACTGTTCGAACTGCGCCACACAAAGATGACTTTAACTCTTTATTTACAAACTGTTCAAATGAATAAAATGTACATAACAAGGATTTGGTGTTGCATGCTGCATGCTCTAAAATATTTACAGAGGAGGAAATATAAAAAAAAATTACACACACTCTTAAGACTATTATGCTTTTCAAACCTGCATACGTCTTTCATTAAGCAGTGATGACTACGATGATCTAGCTACCTATCCATTGGATATAGGGAATAGACTTAATTTACTTTGGCTAACGTAACTATTCAATAAGCAAAAATAAACTCAATTAAACACTAAACTATACCTATTCTATGTCATTAGTGTTTAAGCATTTAAATTCGTAGAGAAACACAAATTTTGAATTCGTACCTGTGTGAATGCGCTTGTGAGTGTTAAGTGAAGATTTCTGACTGAATCGCTTCAAGCAGAGTTCACACTGAAATGGTCGTTCGCCTGTATGAGTTCTCATATGCACTTCCAGATACGGTTTCCTACAGAACGCTGCGTCGCATACCTTAAAATCAGATGCATTTAATCAAACTATAGTTTCTGTTTGCACTTCAAAAATGAAAGAAAAAAACAATCTTACCGAGCATTGAAATGGCTTTGTTCCAGAGTGTAGTTTCATATGTACATAATAGCTGCTGGCGGAGGAAAGCATTTTGCCACAAACTTTACACGCTTGAGGTTTACTTCGTGATTGTCCCGATCCTGTGTTGTTTGTTGATGATAATGATATTGACATAACGTTAGTTTGGAGAATTTCAGGCTTAAGTCCATCAGGAACAACGGGTATTGGAGAATTTGTTTGTTGTGCCTGAAAATAGAGAGGGATGGGTATATTAACTGAAAACGAAATGTTATGGAAATGTGTTGATCCAAGGTGCATCGGATCCCTATTGTTACACTAAAACTGGTCAGTGCGGGTCTGACTAGATTGACTAAGAGCGGTACATAGATTAGTCAAAAGGGAAAATCTTTATTCGTTGATTATACAGAACAAATTCCGTTACGCACTTATCCTTTAGTCGATGCCATTGTCGTACTCACTAGAAGTGGCTACATCAGTTCATCAAGTCGAATTGCCCTTAATTTCATCGAGCTGTCGAGCGGGGCAGGACGGCCATCAGACTCTCGCATACTGCGACCATTGAGGTCTGGATCTGATTGGGCCCTCGCACACCAAACTATGCGTGCTGTTGTGGGAGCTACTCGCCTTGATTCACAAGCACACTTAATATACCCACAGTCAGACTACTACCACTGACTGACCACTCCAGTGACAGTGCAATTAATTTGATCCCAACGGCAAATGGTAACTGGACCACATTTGAAAACCAGATAAAAGCGTATTAACTTTGCTTTCACTGGGAAGAGGACCCTGATAACCAGTAATCCAGTCGTACTCCTGATTAGTTAAAGTCGATATCGGAGGATAGAGTGGTCTGGAGATCTCTCGTGCAAAGCCCCTTATGCAGAGCAAATAACGTTATAGCTGAAGACGGAAGATTCTTCGAGTCCGATTCTTAGTGGTAACGTCCTGAGGAAGACCAGCAGACGCTTCTATGATGAGGAGCCGACATCATCAGCTCTCACCTCATCAGCACTGAATAACTGGCACCTGATCAGTGACAGTGACAGTGGCAGATAAAGTTTCGTCGTCTTTGCCACATGCATCACAGAACGTTCCATTGCTTAGACTAGGCACATTTAGATGATTGCCCAAGGTGTAATGGCCCGTTACTACGCCGCTGATCGTGTTCATTTATTTCTGTCAAGAGATAACAAGGATGTCGCGGATTTCTTACAGACTTTTTTCTGTCAAGAGATAACAAGACAAGAAAAACTTGAAAATCATGGGTGTAACAGAGAATAAAAAATTCAGAAACCGCTTGTTATGTTCGAACGAATTTAGCCAAGTCTTGAAACCGATGTCGCACAGTCTCTCATCTCATGTTGTGCCACTCATTAATCCTATAGTCAACGTTACATGTAAAACCTTCACTTTCGAGTGCATTAATCGATATGACGTAGGAAAAGCGATTTTGTCAGTAAAGACCTATGCGATAGGCCCTATGAAACGCACATGTTTAACTTCTGTATATGTAGCTCACAGTTCCCAGACCAATGGAAAGCCGCATTCTCCCGATACCGAAAAAGCATGGTGTGCTTGTTCCTTCGGATTTCAGACCGATAAGTATGCTATGCTTTCTTGCTAAAGCATTTGAAAAGTCTCTCGCCAATAAAATTCTGGAACATATTAATGAAAATAATATGACGTCAAGCTGGCAGTCCGGTTTTCAATCCAAACACAGCTGTAATAAAGGTAACAAATAATCTTGGACTTGCTTTAGATACTGGGGATTTTGGAGTCTTAGTCATTCTATACTAATTTCGAAACTTAAACAGAATATTAATTTTTCTTCCTTGCCCCTAAAATTACTACAAATGTATCTGTTAAACCGTGTTTAAACTGTGTGTTGGTTATGCTTATACCACTAATATCGGTATCCCACAAGGTTCTGTGTTGGGACCTCTTTTATTCTCACTGTTCAACAATAATCTCCCACGGGTAATTCAGAGCTGCAAAGTTCACATGTACGCGGTCGACGTCCTAATTTATTTCACACGCGCCCTAGGGCTAAGTGAGGACTGTTTAGCGGATCTGAATAACATTGCAAATTTGATAACCCCCAATAAACTGATACTAAATGCGTTGAAATGTATACATGTCTTATATGCTCAGGTGGCACTTTTGATCTACGTGACGCTACTTGGGTAGCTCTGAATGGTAACATTATCCCTGTTGAAAAAGTTTGAAATTTCTTGGATTTCATATTAACTCTTCCCTTACCTGTTGTAATGCAATTAATTCTACAATTAAAAATATCTATACGGTACTTGCGACATTCAGCTTACTTACTAAGCGAAAAATTGAAAATATGTCTTGTCCAAAGTTTACTGTTGCCATTGTTTACTTATAACTGCTCTGAGTATCGATATGTTGACTTTGAATGTAAAAGAAGGTTAAAAGTACCTTTTAATGACTGTATTCGTTGTGTTTACAATGTCCCTAGACATTCCAGAGTATCTCATTTAAAAACTTATGTTCTCGGTTTGAGCTTGGATGATTTCTTGAATTATCGTAATATCCTAAAATTGTACAAAATTATTCACAATAAATGTCCTGATTATTTGCACGACGCACTCACATTTGCACATTCAACACTTGGTCTGAAACTAATTCTACGCCGCTTCACTCATTGCGTTGGAGAACACTCCGTTTTTGTGTATGCAATTCGCATTTGGATTCGTCTACCCCACGAATTGCAGATAATATTGCTTATATGTTATGTGTAGCACTGTGTGAACTTTAATTAACTTTAAAAAAAAATAATAATAATAAGACAGCGTTTGGGAGCAAGCGCTTGTTCTGTCTACTTCCTGGGGAGTCAACCAAGGAAGGTAGTAACAGCGCAGATTCAGGTCCTGCGAGTGTCTCTCCCCTGGTCCTTGCCTCATCATCATTTCCCTTGATCCCGACAGATGATTGAGATTCAGGCATTAAAGGGAAGGGCCCTAGTAAGCTGATAGAAAGCGAGCGAGTTGATTTCAACACATACACACGCTTTTGAACACGCAGCCGCTAGACACAATTGGACTGACAGTACAGCTTCATCATCCGCACATGCGGATCACATCATAGTTTACTAGCTGCATACCGAGTCGGACATTTGAGAAGCTAGTTATGTTATGTTAAGCTGTCGTGAGATTATTCGTCATATTTCTCAGTCTCTCAGGTTGTGGCGTTTCAAAGCGAAAAGTTGTGGTTTTGCCACCACAAGCAAGTCCGATTACATATACAGTGGACTCCCTCAATGTCGAAGTCATGGGATAACATAATTTGAGCGAGTAAGAGGGAGTTAGACATAGAGAGGTTTTTGTATGGAAAATCGAGGGAAATGTATGTAAAATATGTCGAAAAAGAGTTAGAGAGAGACTTAGGGAGAGTTTCGACTTAGAAAGAGTCCACTGTATATCTATTTATGAATTTGAAATTTACAAACTTGTCTAACCTCTATGTACGAAATTAGCATGTCTTTCAGAGTTTGGGCACAATTCCTCAATCAGTTTATATACCCATGATCTTTCCCCAACAGCATATTGGTTCCCTTCCACTCCCTACGAAGTGGCTCAAGCATTGGGTTTATATATGGATACATTTTAGCTAGTATCAATCTGGAACTAGTATCAACCAGCAGCACCGCCGGAATGCACTGTCTCTGTAATTCTGTTCAACTGTTAGGGTACGTTGTATCCACCGTGGAAAATCTGTGCATCAGAAGGAATACACCCTGGGCGCTTTTCTCGATACATAGAGCGCCTTCAACAACGTGACACGCGACGGGATTCAGACGAGTCCGATCAGAGCAGGAGTCGATCCAGGACTCTGTGATTTCATCGGGCTGATGCTGCGTTAACGGTTGATCAAGTCATCACTGGGCGTTTTATGCTGCACAATGAAGGGGATCAGAGGGACACCTCGAGGAGGTGTAACATACGGCCACGCTGCCATTCTTAGTTAGAAAGCAGGCTTCTTCCGCAGCAGTGAATTCCGGATCGGAAACATTGGAACGAACGAGTAGCTACAACACAAGAAGAAATCGCCCTTTACACTGGTGGTTCATTGACAAGCGCTGGTACAGGGGCAGGGATCTGCTGTGACCTCTTCAAAAAATCCCTGGCACTAAGGGATGACTGCAACGTTTAACGTTTTTGAAGGCGAGGTGACGGCCTTAAAAGAGGCGGCGCTCGCGCTTAAAGGCCAGGTTATTCACGAATTGTTTCAGGCAGAGACGATCAAGGTAACTTAGTTCAGAAGAAAAAGTACATAATATACATGTGCTGTCGACACATTGGATAGAGCGAGTTATGTAGTTAATGCGTGAACACAAAATGACATCTTAGCTTAGTTCCAATATTTTTCCACAAGTGCTTCTTCGTAATTATGTTTCAGGCTCAGCGGTCCGTTGATTGGTCGCAGTAAGTCTATATATGTAAGTAAGAAAATAACAGTAAGAACAGCTTCAGAGGAACCTAAAATACTCAATAAGGCCGTGGCTCTCTAGGGATAGACCAAAATTACATCGCAAGAAACTGGCAGAGTTAGAGTGTAAAACTTAAGTTTCCCAGCTACTATAAACTGGCTTCACAGATTCAACCATCAACTGTTCGGGCTGTGCAGCGACATGAGCCTAGCCAGACGTCTACGGATTCTATGCCTAATATAGCTAGGCCATGTAGAGTGTATGGATAACGCTGCTCCACCCCGAACGGTCTTCAACTCCGAACCAATGGGACAATGCATGGAACGCTCATGGAACCGATAGTGCGCCTAGGTAGAGAAGGATCTCAACCAACAGCTGGCTAAAAATCGTGCCAGCTGGAGAGACGTTAGCAGAGACCCGGTAGTCTGTAGCGCCACCAGAAGAAGAAGATAAACTGGACTGCATCCAAAGTTTTGTACAGTCGACTAACGAATCTTAGGAACCGATTGAATTCTTAAAAAATACCCAACACGTTATTTAAAGAGGCTTGGAGTGGTATACTATTCGAGCGTTTCAAGACCACCATTTTTGAATGCTTTTATTGCAGATAATCAGCTATTGAACTGGACAAATTCAGTGTCAACGATATTCACAACCCACAATAAATTCCAGAAATTTAAAACGAAACAGACTAAAAATGTGCGTTCACTTCCCTGTTTAATGATTAGTACGATAACTCACAGACGGCAGTGTACATTGCAGATTCAAATCATACAAAAGGTCAGTAACAACATTTCAAGTTTAAGGGCACATACATGTGCACATATCTATGTTTGTAACAGGTATGTGAATAAATTACATAAAAATAATTCAAATTAGTGAAACGAATGAATGAACTTACCAACAAAATCTGTGAGTGATGCAACACGTTATTTTTATTGTCAATTGCCGTTATAACCGAACGCTGTTGATGTTGGTTAGTTTGTTGATTTTGCTGCTGCTGTTGTTGTTGTTGTTGCTGCTGCTGTTGTTGCTGCTGCTGTTGCTGCTGAACATGATGTGTTTCTTGAGTTCGAATTTGATGACCCTCTTGAGATGTTGGTGGACATGTAGAATAGTATGTCATGGGTTCTGATTTGATTTGTTGTTCAAACATGCTTATTGTCGCCAATATATCAGTTGCAGGAGGTACGGGCATACGCCCGACCCCCCAAGGCGCTGGGTAACTAATCTTGACTTCTATGTCTTACATTCTTTCACGAAGTTCACCCCAAATGCATTGCCTTTGAGATATTATTTGAAACAGTCAAACAAGCTTTGAATTTTCTACAAAAAAGCAAAGAAACACTCATTAAAAGAAACAATCATTATTCTCTACTTTGTTAAGATTTGACAGAAATAAAACAAAATAGTTAAGGGAATATTCCCCAGTTTAAATGTAATCACAGGAACCGATCTCGCGGCTGGCCAATGTGTAACAATCATATCTCAGAGATGATTTGAACCTTTTGTGTGGAACTACGGTTGCTGGGTATGTGTACCTGAGTGGATGTTGATACCTGAGTAGGGTATTTCCGCTGAGCAGTAAAGTGAATACATTTTGCTGAGGGGTAGTGATACAAAATGGGCGGAGGTACAGTGCGAGAATAACAATTGACTAACAGAATTCGACTAAAATCACAATACGAATAACGGCTCTAGCTGTGTTGTACAACTACAATCATAGTCTTCTTATCTTGTGGTAAGCAGCACTTCTTACTTGTCGTGTAAAGGTTTCATTGCTCTGGCTTAACCCTGGAAGGGCATGCTTATTTTTTATACGCAAAGAACATGCTTCGTCGAATCGACGACGTCAACAAAAAAGTTCGTTGTACAGATGGCACATCTAAAAATTATTTTTTTTAAAATATAATTGTTGTTAATCATGAGGCATGGATAAAACCATAATTAGACCTTTCATTACGAATGGCGCTATACGAAAAACGATCACAAAACAAACATAAAGACATGTGCATGTGCTTATAGGGTTAAGATCTAATTCACAATTTATTTATATATTTATATATATATTTATATTTCTGTAAGCTATTTTAAATAAATAATTAAGAAATAATAATTTGGGTGGCGCGACAGTCTGAGGCGGACCTGGGTCTTGCTTCTCGGCTATTGTGCTATTATCTTTCATGAGTGGAAGGGATCAACAGTTTTATGCCGATTCCGAACGGCGATTTTGAGCTTTTTTCTAGACAAGAATACTCTTTGAGCATTGTCAGTGACTCGAAAGAGGTGTAGCCGTGAATTATAAAAGTTGGTAAATTGGGAAGTCGAAGCTGGTCCCCTCTGCGTAGGAGTTAACGCACTAACTCACTACGTCACGGCGACCCACTGTAATATAAAAAACGTAATAAATAAATAAACAGTTATTATATGTTACAGTATTTTGTTACAGACTTTGTTACTAAAATCCATCTCTGACTGGAATGAAGTGAAACAGAAGAGCGGGGGGTAAAGTGGTCACCCACCTCACTCTTTTTTTGTTCAACTATGTTTCCCCGACCGACTGGGGTGTGTCGTGGTTACTCCTGGAGTCATTTGGATTTCCGGAAGAATTTCCCTTCACACAGTTCGTTTCCTTCAATTGGTTGAATTAAATTGATGATAATGGCGTGTAATGTGACTCACATGAACTCAGCCCTCGTTGATTCCCCCTTCTTTGATCTTAAAGGAGGTTAAAGCCAGCCAGTTGCAGGGAGGATGGGAGGGCGTTTCATACTCATTTTCATCCATTCATCCGTCAACAGAATTCGTGGAAAGGTAAACTTAATTTATTTGCATGAGGTGACATTGAAATGCAGATCCACACAAACATGAAAGAAGAAGTGAAAGATACGAGATAAGATGCCTTTTTAGTGGTGGAATGAATGCCTCCAAGTCCTGGCATTATTGTTCGAGATTACATTAACTCATCACGGATGCAAGCTTGGCCAAGTACTACTGTACCAAGTACACTAGGTGTATAAATCAACAGCCTATTGAGCCTTGTTTTAGACCTAACATTTTGATTTCACCAAATCAGTTCAACGTTGATATATACTACAGTGTACCATGTATAGTAAAACATGTCAAGTCGACCACCCTTGTAAGTTGACCACCTGCCGAAGTTGGCCAATACATAGTAATACCAAGAATACCTCTGTACGTAGGCCACCTGCCTATCTTGGAACTTGGCCGCAATTGTTGATATATATCACCTTTCGTACTAAATAACCTCCAAAGTTGGACAGAAGCACAGTCGTCTGCTGGTCGCCATTGTAGCGTTTGCATTCTGTTGAGCGTGTATATAAATGCACTGGACAAAATGTACATAGCGGTAATATTAGGTTAGATTAGGTAGAGGGTCTGCTAGTGAATTCACCAGCACACTTAGATCATGTTGGTCCATTGTGATACCCATACATAGTCAGACTACTACCAATGATTGACCACTCCAGTGGAAGTGCCGTTAATTTGATCCCAACGGCAAATGGTGGCAGGATCAGATAAAAGTGTATTGACTTTGCCTTCACTGGGATTCGAATCGGAGACCCCGCTAATCAGGGGCAGGCGTTAATATTATTTTCGTGCTAAATTTTATACTACTACTATGTAGATGATTTTGTATCTGAAATTTGATAAAGACTAAAGTGTTTCTCTGACTTTCGTGGGAAAAGAAAACAGGCACCTTTATAAGTTGGCTACCTGTCCAATTTGGGCAAAAATGCTTGCACCGCAGGTGGCCCACTTTCACAGGTTTCACTGTAGTACAAACTCCTATTACGGACAACTCTCTTAAGCAGACAATTTCTCTCGAGCGTGGATTCTGAATTGAAGTTCCATAAATTGTATATTCCCTTCAGCGGGCAGTACCGAACGCGGACAGGGACATCAGGACAAGAGAACAGTCGCACTTCAGTGACCAGTCTACCATATTTCAGGCTGTCAGCGCAAAAGTGGCGTAACCCACAAAACCCGAACATTACCGAAATAACAATTTCTGAGGTCGCAGGGGTATCTAATGACGGTCAGCATACTTTCAGGCGCTGATGGCCTCATTTTATATGGTAAAAGAGCTAAACTAACACCTTTCGAGCAACAAAATACTCTACCCCTTCACTAAAGGCTTTATATATATATTGTTCTATACAAACTCGACAAGGATTCAGTACCAAGATTAATGTCTACGGTTGAACGGATGTTCATGTCCATAGTGTCATCACAAACATCACAAACAAAAACTAAAAAGAGACGATTAGGTTGCTTGGCCATTACTTTCTTCAACACGTGATGATCTACCTAAGTTTTCCGCTTGGTATGGTTGAAGATTCAGTAGCAAAATTAAATGAAGACTTGAGCTCAATTTCGAAGTGGGCTGAAGAAAATGGTCTCACACATTATTCTGACAAAATCAAAGTTATTCTATTTTCAAAACGCACTCCCTCCCTTTCAAACTTTCCCTCAATAGAACTAAACTCTGTTCCAGTCGAATATGCAACCTGCGTTAAAAATCTTGGTATAATCTCAAACAGTGAACTTACATGCACTGACCATAAAAACAGTGTAGTGTCAAAGGTATATGCGTCTCTTAAAGGTTTGTCAAATATCAAATCTATACTTCCTTAGTCTTTTTAGGACTAAGCAGGACTTTATACTTATAGTCCCTATCTTAACGTATGGCTGTGAATTGTTTTCTGGCTGTGATAATTCCTCTGCAAAAATTGGCAAAATAAATCAACGCGGCTGCACGTCTCGGAATAGGTTGTATAGCTACTTCCATAGCACAACTAACCTCAAAAGGTTTAAACTGAACATATTGCAATTTGTTTAGAAATGAAATCTTCTTATGATGGTTTATCACAGTGATCTCAATTCGAACAAATTCATTCATAGATTATAACACCAGATGTTGATGAACGATGAATGCAACACCTCTTACAATCTGCTAACTCCCTACCAAGGAATAACGTCGAATTCTCCTTGTATGTGAATTGGGGGCATTTTTAAACTATAGAACATGCATCCTATTAGTCAAAATCATCCACAGTAAACAGCCTAACTATTCTACTACTACTTTCTGCCGATCGAGTAATATTACGTTGAAACCTTACGCTCACACATTTCTAAGATCGCGCAGGCATTTCATCATTCATCCAGTACACCTATGGAATCATCTACCTTCACAGTTACGCTCCAAGTCTGTACAATTATGTTCAGCTTGTTTCTCCCACCTCTCCAACAACTGATATAATTCCCTATACTTGAACTTTTTCAATTTGATAGCATGTAAAATAAATTCTAATATAGTAGAACTATGTCAAACTAGAAATATGAAATGTATCATGTATCACTATCACTTTATATATTCCATCAATGTAATATTCTTAGCCATGTACTTAAAGTAAAAAAGAATATTAATTCTTCAAGTACAGAGATTATAACAAATAAATGAAAAATGAAATGATACTCAAGCGCAAGTCTTATTAACCATTTCCCACCTCTTGGGAGACATTATGCCCCACTCAATGTTCGCATAGTGTCAAATGTTTTTTCATTTGCTAGAAATGTGCTATGAACGATCATATGAACAGATTAACACAAAATAATTGATGTAGGTTTACTGACTCCAACGTAGTAGAGGGGCAATCTAGTCCGCCTCAACGTCTTAAAGATAACTAAATGGACAACAGAAAATATGGATATAACGAGCAATACAAATAAAGTTTACTGACTGCGTTCCCAATCCTAACGGGGTAAAATTGCATTTATATCATTCTTGTGCCAAAGAAGTAAATGTATAACGAAGTGTTTGACAATTGTGTTGGGCATTTGGATAGAAGATCTTCCAGCATATTTATTTCCACCGATGGTCGGAAGTTTTTGCATGTGTTAGACGAGAACAGCCCTAGTTTCTGGGCATGGTATCGAATAAGACAGTGCCAAGAAACACTCTGGCGATTGGATTTATTAGTGGCTGCGGTGGCCTTGTATCTGTGCGTAGACTTCTATGCACTTGAACCAACTATGTCTATGTTCGATCCCGTTAAGACATCATTTGCATGAATCGCTGACAATGCTCAAACATTATTCCTATCTAGAAAACGCTTTTCAAACTTGGAGTCGGCATAAAACTGAAGGTCCTTCCCATTCGTTAGACAAGAAAAGCACTCGCAAAACGAGTGTTTGCTGTAGAAGCTATTCTCTGGCTGTAGCGCCACATCATCATCATCTGCCATCGACTCCAACTCATCAGGAGTTATGCCCAAGTGTAACCAGGCGAGTTTATGGACTTGGTCCAAGCATCTGATCTTGGCAGACACCAAGCAGTCGCCTACCTGATGGAATCGCATTCATGGCACGCCTCGGAATTCGTAATCGTGGGGACATTCGCGCCACTGTAATTGAATATAATATTTACCATCGAATTGGAACATCAATCTAATCAAATGTATATTGTTCAATTAGTAACGAGAATCAATTTATTTATCAGTCAACATACCCATTGAACTATCACCAACAACAAGACTCATGGTCGCAAACAGAATAAAGAAGTCCTGGGCTAAAGTCCAAGAAAGCCAGGGTCTCAACCAGCAAGAACCTTGTCACCAGCAAGAAGTATGAATTAATGTTTGTCTCGATAACCATGGCTGTCTTCTTTTGCTTTGCATATCTGTCTAACATTTGTTATACAACCTTGATTTAACGGATAACAGTTTCCTTGATTTAACAAAGTTTTCGAAATCACATAGAACTATTCGTAATAGCTTATGCAAAACATACCTTTTGCATAACGAACACATTTGTCAAATAGCTCTTTTAACGAATTTTCAATTATTGCAAACTATAAATGCTCACTCAACGAATTTTGTGAACGCATAACCTTAACAGCGAATCTTATCGATTATTCACACTCAATTCCACAATATTTCATCGCTAAACAAGTTCGGACACGTTCAGTCGTTTGTAAGACAATCATTGCTATTTGATTCTTACTAACGTAACAGATGTCCAGGTCATAGGGACATAACAATAACAACGGGGTAGTAGATGAACTTGCCAGGAAGGGGGCCGAATCCGACCCATCCCAGGTAATCCCATGGCTTTCCCCACCTCTGTTTGACATCAAGAAAAAGGTGGACAGTAAAATCATGGAGCTGGCTAATGAAAGGTGGAGTTCCTTCCCCGCATGTGAGACCACTCGTACGATATGGCCTAGGCTTAACAGCGCAAGAACCGATTCCCTCATATAGAGCTTTCACTGGTCATAACCATCTGGTCATCACAACCATCTGAACACAACAGAATAAAGAAGTCCTCTTCTCCTTGATTGGGATTTACACATGACACCATTTGTAGATGCTGTGGGGACGAAGAGGACTATATTTATCAATGCTCCAGTGTATGGAAATTAACACCAAGATCCCTGGGAGAATTTTTCTTCCATGACCTCCATGATATATAAGATATCCCACTTTATAAGGATCTCTGTATGGTTAGAAGGACAATAACCAAACAACGCCTTGGAGTCAGGCGTTTTCATCATAACGCCGACGAGTGAGAAGAAAGGAAGGTTTACCCGTTGGGCATAACAATGGGTCCAATCGGACCTCAGCGTGGCGCGTCCCCACCGCGTCAACCCACGTACCTAACCTAACCTAACAGATGTTTGTTTTGGATCGTTCACTATAATAGCAGATGAGTACATACGTAATGTTGAAGTTTCGTAGTCCAAGCCAGTTACTTGATATAATAAATTCGTTCCATTTAGGTTCGTTATATCGAAGTTGTACTGTATTACACTTAAACTTGTACTTAGCCTCCTCTAATCTTCTCGAAAGGGGTTTAAATCATTTTCGAAAGTCCCTTCATATTACAAATCCTTCTAAGAATTTAAATTGTAATAAGGAAGCAACAATCAACTGATTCTTGCAGAATGTAAAATTTTCATGATTCACTCCAACAAACATTAATTAAAAGAATCAGCATTGATTAAAAGCTGTATGGGTACTTCCATAGCACAACTAAGCTCAAAAGGTCTAAGCTGAATATATTGCTATTCCTTCAGTTTAGAAATTAAATCTTATGACGGTATTTTATTATTCAAAGCTATTTTATCACAGTGATCTCAATTCGAAGAAATTCATTCATAGATTGTAACAGCAGATGACGATGAACGAAGGTGTTGAGCTCGCCTGTACCATGAATGCAATCTGTAGCACCTCTTAGCATCTGCTAACTCCCTACCAAGTGGTTAATATTTCTGCATACCAAGTTATGCCTTGCCTGCGGAAGAGTCACTCAAGTTCCATAGATATTCACATTCAATCACTGTACGAGCGTCTTTCTAAGTCAAAACATATACAAACTGAAATTGTATTCGATATTCAAATCACTCAAATATGGTAAACAAATGTCTGCACCAACCACTCCTTTCTCACATTTTTTCCTCTTCAGTTAGGCCACCTTTGATATCAGAGAATCTTCACCACGTCTCACCAACTCTCCCGAATAACAAAAGATATAAAAAGTAATAAAGACCTAATTGGACTTCCTATTCAAACACACACCTATCAATATACCCAAAGCAAATGCAAGTAATCCAATGAGCTGACTTCTGGGTAAAGTATGAAATCAAAGGAAATTATGAATAAATTACATGAATCTTGCAAGAACGCTGTGGCGCCAAATGTGGGTGATTTTTTTTTTTTTTGTATGCGGATAATTCTGAGGATATTCATGAATATCCAAGGAAAAGGATATTTGACGTGAACAAATTTATTTGCAATACGAGTGCACGAAAACAAAAATTAATGGAAAACAAATTTGCCTTCTGAATTAATGCAAAAAAAAAAAAAACACAAAAAAATTATAATAATCGCTTCCCCACCTTCGACACTTGGGATAAGTAAATTTAATCGTCTGCATTCACTCTCTCTCACTGGCGTTTTGCATTTCGATTAAAGATTCATTTGCAAAAAGGATAAACGAAAATGTTACACGGAATAAATTTAATCAGCACTTAAATTGTAATCCAGGGTGTCGTCTCAGATGCGAGAGAAAAAAAAAATAATTAAAATCTACAAATCGCCATTAATCCAAGTGTCAGTTGGTGGGCAGCAACAAAATATACATGAATGAGCAAAGCAGCCATTAGTGAGAATTAGCATTCACCATGGCAAATTGAATTTGATTTCTTGCAAGCTACCGCTGCCGCTGCGGCTACCGCCGTCAATCTCACTGTCACTGAATAAAATTTCTATCAGACAATGTATATATTATAAAAAAAAAACTATCACCGACAAAACATAAACAAATCCCCTACGGAATTGCATACTCTCCGTACCGAAGCAGCCGAATGTAAAGAATTAACTCGTTATATACTGTACATGTCGCCAAAGTGAAGCAAAAGAACTTCCTGATTGGAAATCTACAAATGGGATGGGTGTGAACGTTTGATCTCACACGGGAGGAGAACCCTCAAATCTTTAATAAAATAATTATTTCAATTCATTAACGTCTCTCAAAACGTATGCACATATATATGTACACACATTCATATATAGTCATGCATTATTTGTTTAACTAAATCTATATATGTATGGGAATGCTTTATTATTCTTTTTTTCTTTTGCTTTTGCTTTTTTTTGATTCATTTAGAAGATCAATTGAATTTTGTTCTCAAGCAATATGAAACTATCAAAACAAAATATATACATACATACAATTCATATCCTGAACTTTTGATGGCTATAATTGCTTGTAGCCGTACCCTTATTTTATAAACCACACAGCCGTTGTATTAACATTATTTTGCTAAACAATAAAGCGCACAATGTATATCTTTTTTTATTTTGATTTTAATAAGTTTATTTGTTGTGGTTTTCTGTATTTTTATTTATTTATTTATTTTTGTTTCGTCTTTCTAGGGGTGAACTATTGGTGTTGAATACGGCTGGGTATGAATTTTCCTTTCGATTACACCTTCATTTCCCGTAAATACACCGTGATTATACTTCACTTCTACTTTATATTTAACAACAGCGATATACCTATTTATCTGTTCGTGAGTATGTGCATGTATGTATGTGCAAAAAAAAATTCTACACATATATACAATTCGGGTATATATATTTGAGATATATAAGGAGGTCTGAAGAGGCAAACTCTAAACCACAGACCGTATGTAATGAGATTTTCAACTTCAGGGTGCGTTCATTTTTTTTTATTCTGTGAGAGAGACCAACCGATAGTGTGAAGTGAAACGAAACGAACTTCATGGTTTGGTTTATTGTATTGGTGTTGGTGACTAATGCGCATGGAACTCACGTATCTGAAGCAATTTGGCGTTCTTGTGTTTGTTTGTGGTATCGGCGTATCTGGCTCCTCTGGTTTACATATGACAATTTTATTGCTGTTTAATTTGTGCATGAGATGAAAGTGAAAACTATCATTCCGAAAATTGCCTGAGGTTGATGCTATTAAAAACAAAAACAAAAAATATTCTAATTAGAATTGATTGATGATTCCCAAAGATGGGTTTACCAGTTGCATCGGCCTTGATATGAATTTGCATGCTATGGCAAATCCAATAAAACGATTTGATTTATTCATGATCTGATGGTAGATGATTTTCTGATGTTTTGTTTTTTGAAGGTTTCATGGGAAACGTTTAGGTTAATGTGTACAAAATGGTAAGTCAACTGTTGAACTTATCCACCTAGAAATATGCATTCACGAGTGCATTAACTTACTGCACCAGTATACAGAATTTTGAAGTTACCATAATTTACAGAATTGTCGATCTTCAAGTAATACAAAAATGTGTGTATAATCGAATCCATCATTTCTGACACTGGGCGAAGACCAGAAACGAAGATACTTCAGGTGACAACTGAAAGTATGCAATGACACTTTCATGGCTTGGCTTCTCAAAATGTGTCACAGTTCGTGTACAGAATGTTATGTCGCATGCATTATTTTCTACCAGCAGTAACATGACAGCATTTTAAGTTGCCTTTAATTTTAAGTATAACAGAATAATGCACTTCGCTTATTTGCAAATGCAATTCAAATTTGTAAAATGCAGCTGTCAAATTGAAATGTGTTAGGTTAGGCCGCTTTCACCAGGGACTTATTATGCAAGAATTTTTCAATGTGTGTGTCCTTTGTGTGATACCTTTTGTCTCAGCTGCCTTGCCAATAGGATTCAAAAATCTCCGACGAATTTAGCGTGTTTGAAAACTTAGGGGTGGCTGCTGAGGCGTAAAACAGAGTAGTGGTAACCCACTGTACCTTATTAAAAAAATAATATTTCAGTTATTTCTGTAAAATTTGAAATGAGATGTTATGATGTAAGATTATGTTTTAATGAATTGTTGACCTAAATTTATATATCGCCCTCTGGCTAAGACCAGGCAGAAACAAAGAAGATCTTACAGAGTTTTCCTAATCTATCAGTGGGAATCACGCCTAGTTTATGAGCATGTCGAACCACCAGGCAGTGGCGCTAAATGATCTCTACTAGTATACTGCAGATATCTCTTGGCAGCGAGTTTAGTAGTTCAGATTTGACGATGTTGTATTCGGGCCAGAAAGCCTTGGTTTTGAACCATGAATTAGTTCACTTCCATGCATTGTTTGCTGTTATTAGTAGTTTATTATCGATTTCATTGAAGAAACATTATATCGGAGCTGCGATGCCTAATTTGTCAGATGGCATTTTAACGCCTAGCTAGTTTGTCCACTGTTTCATTTCCCCGGTATTCCAATACGTCCAAGAACCTACAGGAGTGAAAGTGCCCTGATACTTCAACGTCCCTGTAGTTCTTTAAAACAATCGAGTAAAGTTTTGGCTTTAATTTGTTACTTTTCAGTGCTTTAAGCACCGCTTGTTTGATGCTGCTTCTTTCGTGGAGTTTGTAAAAGGTTTTAGGGTCTCGTGATGCATTGAATTCACCAGCACCAACACGTGGATTCAATTCAGATGTGCCAGTCACGTTAACTGCGTTTGATCCCCAAACCTGTTCACTCACTCTTACACTGATTTTTGCAATGAGGCCGATCATACATGATTAACTCCGCCCACAGTAACTTCACCTCTTGTTGAAGAGATGATTAAAACACTTAAGGGTGACTTCAACTGAGAACACGATAGGCTGTCCGCAATTGTTCTAAAAAAATACGTGAGACACCTCCCTCACACCACCCTCAACCCAACTCTTTTCAATATGTGCATTTCACAGGATAATGCCCCTCGTGAATGGAAGAACTCTTTCACTCGTTCATTGTTCCCAACACGAACACAAGAAAATGTGTCTCAAGCATTATTCGCATTTGAAGACGGTAAAGACGTCGATGTAATTGCCACCGACTTTAGACTTTAGTAAATTGAAAACCTTAGGTTTCCAACCCCTCTTCGTCAAATAGATCAGATCCACCTTTCAAGCAGAGTATGCGAAGTTGAGTTCAGGTCATCCACATATCTCTAAGTCCATCGAAGCCACATCGGGCGTATCTCAAGGCATCCACCTCGGTCCTTTGACTTTCGTACTGACTATCAACGAAGAATTTTCGAATCCCAATGTCACAAAATCTCTGTACATCAGCTTCATCAGACCCATTCTCGAATATACCAGCCAAGTATGGTAATTTCACTTCACGGCCCACATTCACCTTATCGAAACTGTCTACTGTGCGGCCATTACAAAAAAAAAAGTATATCAGACAACATGCAAGGTGTAGAAAACAGCTTACATTGAAACCACAGGCACTCATTACTGACGGTAATGCTATATCTTCTACTTTGGACTCACACATTAAAAACATCAGGCTCAGAATGTCTATGGGTTGGACATCAAAACCGTATTGTGATGGCCTCATATTCCTGATACCTAAATATCGCGTGTCATTCTCCTCAGACTACACCGTCACCAGACTTAACCTATCAAACGACTTTGACACTATAGTCCTCGGAATAACGTGGATATTAACTAGGCCATCTATACTGAACATTTCTAAACCTTACCACTGTGTTCCATGTGCAACTATTTGTAATTCGGGAAGCGTGTCGTAAAGTCAAAATACAATCAAAAGCTCTTGTGCCCTTTTTTTCTTAATGTAAGCTACTAAAGAAATGGCTAACTAAGGCAGCTTCGCTTTATCTGGATTCCAGGTCACAGTGATATCTCTCTGGAATTAAGAAGTCCAATGAACTGGCTAAGCAGGGATCTGCCCTCGCACTGTCACAAGCAGTTGAGGCAAATATCTCCTTGGGAAAACCTGACGAGCTATGTAACGTCAAGAAAAATAGGTGCATGGAAATGTGCAGGGAATTAAATCCCGGGAGCTAGGTGTTAGCATCGCGGTATAAGCGCCATCCATCCGTGTAGCCAACGTAGCCGTAGTATCCTTTCACCTACCGGCCGATCAGCGCAACAAGGCGGCGAAATGAAAACGGCAATTTTGAAGAAAGGACTCAGTTCAGTCGTGTCATGTTCTTAATTAAAATTAAATTAATTTAAAAAATTGTATAATTTAAATAGTAGATTACAAATGACTTCGAGTTTTTATTGAACACAACCCTCAGTCCAGTGAGTGTCTTAGTTTCACGTACAAGGTGGAGCACACAAGTCGAGGCAGACCTTAACCGGCTTGATGTGCGAAAAAGGAGACAGTTGCCGAGAGATCGGGCCGGCTGGATAGGCATGTTGGTTGAAACCGAGGTCCACCCCGGACTGTAGTGCCCTAAAAAGAAGAAGAAACGTGTTTCCTACATCTGGGATATGTTTGCCTCTGCTTGTACTCGTAAATATAGCATCTTTTATGGCCCGCTTAAAGTGGTAGCCTATATATAGCTCTCGTTATATTATGCAATTGCTCTGGCCTTGACACTTTTCAGTCTATGAAGAATGACTGCTCTCGCCCAGCAGAAGAAAGTTGGTGATCGAATTCAGCAGCGTCATCCACGTCACTAGAGAGGACTCATAGTGACCAGTTGAAATTCCTAAAGATGTTCTTAACTGATGAGTCAAGTCAGTCAGCGGGAATGGATGTCTGAGCTACAACAAACCTCAGCTACCGTAATCCCTTCGCTGGAAACTATTATCAAATGGTGTGTATCTTTGTCTCTACATCCCCATGAGATGGAACCGAGCCAAGGTTGTTTTCATATCCAAGGCGGGGAACAGCTCCCACGTACGTCCTAAAGATCTAAGGAGTATCAAGGATGAGTAAATATCCCCTCTTCTCTGTAACCTGGCAGTGAGCAAACTGCTATTGCTGCTGGAGACCACGCTGCTGCTACTGCTGCTTCAAACGATACACGGGCGATGTTGCCAGAGCCTTCTCAGGAAAATATCTCCTTGTCTTGAAGGATTTAATGCAACATGGTCTCAATCTACTTAACAACTTGGCGACTGATAATGGTCTGGGTGTTCATGCGCAGAAAACCGAAATCGTCTTTTTCACTAGGAAATATAAAATCCCCCTATTCAATCTCTCATTCTAAATGACACCATTAATCCGTTCTAAAATAAGGCGAGATAACTCGGCTTTATACTGGACAGTAGACTAAAATGGAAGCTCATTAAAGAAGAATGAGCAAGGCAAGCCATTACGGTCTTATATACCGAGCAAGAAGGCCATTGGACACAATTGGGGTCTTCAACCTTATATGACACACTGATTTTTTATACATGTCATCAGATCCATTCTCTTATACAGTGTAGTACTATGGTGGCCCATACTAATGTCAGCACCCACCTCAATAAATTAAGGAAGGTACAGAGACAAACCTGCATCTGCATCAGTGGAGCCCTTAAAACTACTCCCTGTAATGCGCTGGAAATTCTCTGGAACCTTACTTCGTTAGATATTTTTGGTAAGCAAACATCAACGGGTCGCCGTGGCGTAGTGGGTTAGTGCGTCGACTCCTACGCAGAGGGTGCCAGGTTCAATACCCGAATTTACCACCTTTGATAATTCACGGCTCCACCTCTTTCGAGTCACTGACAATGCTCAAAGAGTATATCCTGTCTAGAAAGAGCTTCTCAACTTCGCCGTTCGGAGTCGGCATTAAACTGTAGGTCCCTTCCACGCGTGAGAGAACAATAACACGCACAACACGAGTGGCTGCTGAGAAGCTAGGCCCAGGTCCGCCTCGGACTGTCGCGCCACCCATATTATTATTATTAAACATCAATCAACTGGGCAGTTCCTGTAAAGGTTTACTCTCAATGATATGATTACACCTTTGGACACGCTAAAATCCTACACGAACTACACTTCACCGCGACACTTCCCAGGGATCAATTTCGAAACTCTGATTCCGGACAGAGACCTGTGGTACTGCGGCACCATACCCTTTCGTAAAGCAATACATTCTTACACAGATGGATCCTAGACGGATGATGGAGTAAAAAGTGGCGTTTTCTCGGAGCGTCTTAATCTAATAATCTGAACACATCTTTTCGTTTACCAAATCACTGCAGCGTTTTCCAAGCGGAAGTAATGGCGAAGTATTGGCCTTGTCCTGGGGCCTTATTTTGTATCACTTTTGGATTCGCATTCGGATTCGAAAATGAAATCCGATACTACAAACAGTTCGTATTTTGTATTACTTTCCGATTGGGCTTAAATGCTACCAACTTTTTACCAGTAATTTCCGAGAATTGAGCTGCCAAACGAAAATAAACAAAAACTCAAATAATAACTGTTGCAAATCGATTCAGTTCAATTTATTTCCTTTACATTTTAACTCATTTAACAAATAAATACTATTATTTCTAAAAAAGCATATCAATTATTATTACAACGAATTCCCATTTTTATATTTAATTCATGTTTTTTCCACTAATACCGAGCAATATCCTTTCAGGATTTGTTCATCCTGAATTTCCTTTTGAAATTGGATTTGAATGTCCACTTACGTATGTTTCCAAAAAGCATATTTTAGTTGTTGTTTGGCGATTCTGGGTATTTGAGGATTGTTCAGAGCAGGATGGTTGTCCATTGTCTATAACTGGCAACGTTGCTGTGTTCAAGTCTTCCACTCCGCCAGTATCTAGTGTGCCTGGGTGGGGGATTTCCCAAATGATGATGCGTTTCGTAACCGCATTGGTGCCAGGGATTTAATTGCTGCTTGGCTATACGTAAAGATACATACATCGTGGGCGGATATCACGTTCCACCTTAGCCAGGGCCTTATTTTGCATTGCTATAGTATCGGAAATGAATTCGAAAATCGGAAATTGCTATTTTGCATGTCTATAGCAGTCGCACACAATCCGGAAATCAAACGTTATGCCACTAAAGGCCCAATTCTAAATTCTTCTACCAGCTTAGGTTACGTAGAGGGGCTGCTAGTGAATTCAGCACAATTAGACCATATTGGTCCAGCTTAGTGAAAAGCTGGTTGGATTTCTGCCTTGCATCTGCATATGGAAGAATTCCGACCTTCATGCTTGCACATAAATCCAACTTCAACCAGAGATTAGAATCTGCTTCTGTTCAACTGTTCAGAAATTGAAATGTTGAATAAATAACGACAAATATTAAACAAAGAAAATATACTCCCATGTTTCACCGATGCTCAGCTGCACAAATTTATTATTAATTTCTCAATTTCTTTTCTTTTTTCGGTGAAAAAATGAAAACAGTTTTCGAATGAAAATCCGTAAGGGACTACAATCTTGACATCCACTTTCTAAATACAAAATACCAAATTTCCGTAAACTAGTTGGTATAACTTTTGATTTCCGGATTGTGTGTGACTGCTGTAGACATGCAAAATAGCAATTTCCGATTTTCGAATTCATTTCCGATACTATAGCAATGCAAAATAAGGCCCATGGATAAGGTGGAACGTGATATCCGTCCACGATATCTGTTTCTTTACGTATAGCCAAGCAGCAATTAAATCCCTGGCATCGTTCTCTATGAACTCGAATACAGTAACCAACTGTCTTAACGATATATCCGAACAGTTCAACATTCGCCGGTACTGGGTGCCAGACCATAGGGGCATCACGGAAACTGATAAATTCGCTAAACTCGCCACTCGACTGCCAGTTGATGGATTCTCTCGTAACATAGGTACCCCTACGGCTACCATAAAGTTACAGCTCAACAATCTCTCCTCATAGAAAACGAATGCCAGATCTCAAAACAAGTCCGTCCACATCTCGATCCAAAAATATCACGTAGGCCATGTTCAATTGTGTCGAGTCAACTCGATTGTTCTAAGCAGAAATAAAGTATTACAGAGATGACCGACTTCTACCTCTCATGCCCCTTAAAACTATTGACAACTGTTATATCGTTCTCTCAAACCAAATTGACCAATCAAAGGATGGCATTTACGTTTTTTCGTGAATAACCGTCAAAAAAGCACTCAAATTCGTCGATGGACTATGGGCAATCAGCTGTGAAGTCGGCTGTAATACTTCATTTCTGGTTTCAAGTCACCTGAAGCTTCTCTTGACGGACACCCTTCTATAAGAGACATCTCTCTTTACGGACAATTCGTCATGGTCCAGGTTTGTGTACTCCAACGTCTTGAGAATGACGGACATCCCTTCATAACGGACAATCATGGTAGTCCCGCTGCTGTCCGCTATAGATAAAGTTTCACTGTAGTTGGACACTGAGGTAGACTTTTGTCTTTGGATTCATGTGTACTCAGCATCCTAGAGCGGTCTTCAAGCCATCGTTGACGAAGTGGTGGACAAAAAAGAAAAAAACAATCTCCTTGTGTTATTAGTTTTTGTTTTTTATTAAAACGAATGTATGTATTTATGTATACTAAGACAGCAGTACTCCGGAAATGTGAACTCTATCAAATACTTGCAGTCCATTTCATAAGTGTGTCTTTTCTCTTAAATTAATGTCATCCCTTTCTCTGCAGATATATATATATATATATATATACATATATCCTACATCATTCCGCTAAATATGCACAGCAACATCAAATGATTTCATACAAAAATTGAATTATACTAACGTAAGCCTCCAGAGTGCAAAGTATAAAGACGCCAAAAGTTCACATTAGCAAGATACTACCGCGCACAGAGATTGGTTTTGCGATAAAGAAATGACAAGACATCTTAAAGATTTTTTGTGTTGTTATTGTAATTGTTTGTGTAAAATAAAATCGGAAACAAAAAATAAAAAAAAATAAAAACATAATAATAATGCTTGCCTAAGTTATAGTAACAAATCATAAATCACGTGTGGACCACTTAAAAATTACATAAATACATAAATATCTAAATTACAAATGCTTCAAGGTAACGCAATAAATACTTGATATCTATAATAGCTGCGTTTTGTTGTGATTTCATACAGTACACACTATGTTGTTACGCATTTACAAATAAAAAAAAATGCTCAATAAAACCGCCAGCGTCATTTGGTTGAGAGATGAAAACGAACAAAAATAAAAACATATATTAATATTTATTCAAAACAAAAATAAAACTAAAACAATAAATGTATTCGACTTTAAATAAAGTATTCGACTTTAGGGAGTGGTAAACAGGACTTATGCCTCTCTATGGAGTCGTTTGAGGCCAAATGGGTTGCGAAACGCTGCATGTTCTCTTCACTCCGATACAAATAATGCATAATTGAACTCAGCCAGTCATACTAATGGCTCGATGGTGAAAGTCATCGTTACAATTAATTAAGGTTTAAGTAAATGAATCGAGTATTACATATTACAATCGGTACTTAAGGATCAGTAGTAGTATAAATGAAGGTGCTTTAAAAGGATTGGGGTTACACACGGACTTTCTTGCAAATGATAATTGTTAAATTTGTAAGAAACTGATCTCATATTCTTGATCAGAAATGGAGAAAGAACATGAATAGATGACATGACACAAACTGCTATCCCTACACCCTCCGCAGGTGGAATCATGAGGTCTTGGGATTAACCCTCAAAAGAGAGAGTTGTTCATTTTCAGCAACAAAACGGTAGTTCCGCCTTTTGACCTTCCAACAACTGACGGTACAACCCTCATTTTAAGGGAAAGCGCGAGATACTGTGGTCAATTCCTAGACAGGACACTAAAGGTAGAGGAAAGACTAAAGGAAAGCAGTGTAATTATTCCGAAAAAAAATGGGGATGTAGACAACGATTGTCAGGCCGATCTTGACATATGGCAGCGTAGTTTGGTGGCAAGCTTGCCTAAAACCCTCCAAATCAGCTAACAAATCATTTAGAGACGCGCATGCCTAGGTGAGACAGGATCAATCTTCACCACTCATACAGCAGGTCTAGACATACTACTGGATCTTCTTCCACTTGACGTCTATTAGCAAAAGACTTCTGCAGAGAGCACCATAAGGATTATCCAATCCAGAAGCTGGCAAACAGGTCTCAACGGCCATGCAAGTATTCTAGAAGAACTACAAGTAGAACAAGTCGCAAACGACAACTCCGTGCCTTCCCTTGACTTGGAAACACCCTTTCGGTGTTATCCTCCAACAAGATAGGAGTGGAGCTCCAATGATGGGTCGAAGATGGAAAAATTAACAGACGCAGGCATTTTCTCTTGTTTGAATTGTTAAATATGCGCTACTCTATCAGACTAGCTGATTACGCAGTTATCTTCAACTGTAGGTCCTGGCGGTCAAGGAAGCGGCCAAAATGATATCATTGATGGAAATACCATCGGCTGATTTCACCAATCTAATCGACAGTCAAACGGCCATTAAAGTAAATAAAATTAAGTCCAAGCTAGTGCCAAGCTGCCGCGAAGAGAGAGAAAGAGAGAGAGAAGGTTCGATTACCCTATGATGGATCCCAGGTCATATGGACATTAGCCAACAGATGCACTTGTCAGGAAAGGGCCCAAAACGGCCCATCCCATGCAATCCCATGTTTGATTCATCTCTATTTGATATCAAGAGGAAAATGGACAACAAAATCATGGAGTCATGGAGTAAGCTTGTGGTGGAGTTCTTTTCCCACATGTGAGACCACTCGTTATGGCCTAAGTTCAGTACCACGAAGACCGACATACTTCTTCAATGGAGCAAGAGGCTGCTGCGGATGACATTCGGAGCACTAACTGGCCATAATCATCTGAGATACCATGAACACAAAATGGGACTGAATGCAGGGGCTGCAGGGGTGAAGAGAAAATTGAGGATACCCCTCACTATCTTTGTCGATGCACCAGTGCGAAAAAGATCACTGGGAGAATTCTTACCATGATCTCCATGAAACAGTAGATATCCCACCAAAATCTATTTTCAGGTTTATCAGAACCTCTAGATGGCGGGACAAGCAAAACAACACCTGTAGGACACGAGTGAGACCGGTAAGTCTACATCCCCCCATGCGAGTCACGACGGGTCCAACTGGACACCACGACGACCACGTCTACCTAACCATATCTACACCTGAGTAAATTCCTCACTTATAGTCATTTCTTCACAGAGAAGAAGTGATCACAGTGATTTTTGGAAGAGTTTTGTGTTGGAAAATTTTCGTTATAATAAGAACACGAGTTGTAAATGGGACAACCTTCTACAGCAATCACTTGTGTTATGTGTACTGTTTTTCTACCACCAGTGGAGGGGATCTACAGATCTATGCTGTTTCCGAACAGGGGTTGAAAAGCTTTTTCTAGACATTAGCACTATCTGGGCTTGTTCCAGTGACTCGAGAGAGTTGGAGCTGTGAATTATGGAAGTTGTAGAAGTTGAATCTAGTCACCGACAGGAGTCAACGCAATGACCACATTGGTCACAGCACCTCAAGAAACGTGAAAGAAAAATGTCCAGTTCTCAGTTAAGTTAAAGAATGGAAATGTCAAAAAGGTACTATAATGGATTTTATTTGGTGTTCATCATCAGGTATTATTGACTCACTATGGGCACGTCGGAATTTCTAATGAAGAGGTTGTGATTTCCCATTTCAGCGAAGCTTCTCTTTGCGGACAACTTTCTATAAGAGACACCTCTATTTACGGACAATTCGTCATGGTCCAGGCATGTGTATTCCAACCTCTTCAGAACGACGAACAACCCTCCATAATGGACAACCATGATGGTTCCGCTGCTGTCCGCTTCAGAGAAGTTTCACTGTAGTTAGACTGAGCTAGACTTTTGGCTTTGGATTCATGTGGATTTTCAGATATCAGATGCATATACATCTTTTTACATACAACAAACTCCTTTGGATGTTCCCTTTTGTCTCTCCTCTTTTGCTTAAAAATTCGTAAATCGTGTGACCAATACAAAGCTTGAAGAGCCGCCATGGAAAAGCATCCATTACAGCAATTGTCCTATTCCAGATGTTCGATCTGACTTAAGAGATTCATTAAATATCCATCTACTTCAAATAAGACTGCCTACAAACATTATTTGCAAGGAAATCCGCATTAACTCTTCCCATCAACCAGATATTCAACAAAAAATAATAATAATTATCGTGCACAGTATTTTGTTTGTGTTTTTGATTTCGATTTGACCGGTAGTGATATAAAAATGTTATTACATAAACGCAGCTACTAATATTAAGTTTAATAATGCAATCGCTACCAATACACAGGTAACCATAACCCGCTGACAAGGATCGGTATCGCGTAATACATTAATTGAAGTCAAGCCTTATTGTGACGCGGTACCTATTCGGAATCTATTTATTGCATACCTATTAAGTATATTTTGTTTGATTATGTCCTTACAACTTTTTGAACGTTCGAGCTTACACAACACACACGCGCGCCCACTCAAAATGTCTTTCCAATTGATCTCCGTTTGATCTTAGACCTATGCTCCATACCATTCGCTACACAGTATTCCTCTTGTTAATTAATTAATATGTATTCTATCGTATTCCATTCACATACATGTGTATGTTTTGTGTATATATATATATATAAAAAGAAGAAAAAAGATTACACTGTTGCTGAGTAGAGTCGAATGTAAGAGTTTGCATTTGATAAATTGTTGCTCAATCTTTCAACAAGAATTTAGCGATCCAAAAACCTACGTCAGGGAGCTATGTTTGCCAGCCTGTGTATATGTACATATAAATATATCTATATATTACTTTCTTTCTTTTTTTGTTTTTTGTTTTTAAATATTTGTGCTTGGTTTCTGCTTAACGAAGCTCAATTAAATTCAATTATGAACAAGCTGTTCTGTTCCAGATGTTCGTGCTAAATTACAATACAAATGTGTGTTATCTTCGACAATTTTGAGGGTTTCATCTCGGGGCTCCATTGAATTTGATTTTGTCAATCTGGACCGTTCCAGAGAGTTTGAACTTGAGAAGTGTGTTCCCAAGTCGGTCGATATGCCACTATCTTGTAGTTTCTTTGGATCGTTTTCGAATTCTTTTGCATGCTCGTTCACAATGCATTCATTATCGTATATGCCAGCCATCTCGATTGGCGATAGACTGGCAATTTGGCTGTTTAGCCTAGCACCATTACTGCTGTCATGCCCATCGTTGGACATTATTTGGTAACCTTCTTCATTGACATTTGAAACTGGCTGCATCATTGTCATTAAGGAATGCTGATGATTTTGTATGGGAGAGACTTCGGGTTGGAATAAGTTACTTGTGTTTGATTTGAATTGTTCCTTAGAACATGTTGTTGCTGCGGCCGATTGTTGCTTTGGTCGCGGGAGTACTATTACGTAGCGTGTACGAATTGAATCGACGACATCGAGTAAATTTTTCGCATCCATTGCTAGTACATGGGCTGCTGATAACATGCTCCTGTAATGAGTGCAAAGAAAATTATGATTAGAATGTTAGGAGTGTTGGTTGAACGTCAAAAATATGTGCAACGCGAAAGCCGTACTGTCTTTGTGTTGGCATGCCGATGATCCTCCCGATGATCTTATGATGCGTAGGTTGCTTTTAGTTGCGCAGTGTTTGCTTTCGTAAGAGGTTTTAGAACGCGCTCCATTGCATCATTGGGACATGTTTGCAATTAAGAACGCTGCGCTAATTACGAACTCAGCCTTTGATACATTTCTTGACATATCTGACCGCCATCAAGCGAATTCGGAATACGTCAAGGGAAAGCACTAATACCGCGAATACGAACCCCACCATTGATATGACAACATTTCTTGACATATCCAGAAGCCAACAAGCGAATTCGGAATACGTCAAGGAAAATCGGTTTGCGATCGGTCTGGGCTTGTCTCTCGCACTAATGAACACTTTCAACCTCAATGCGAGTGACAATCTGAGACCTGGACACATCGCTGGCCACTTCTATATAATATTCATGTCAACCGAATGTACGAATTCACTCTTTCAAAACATAAACAAAGACACTTACTTTCTGTATTCCACATCTAATGTCGTCTCACTGTACTGTTGTGCCAATCGCATTGCCGATACCAGTTCATGCATATCCTTCGATAATACTTTATGAGCCATCTCCACTTCCCTGCAAAGACGAAGGTGATGCATCACACAAACTCAATCAAGTGCATTCATTAACACTTACTTATGTACTTGCGGAGGAAATTGTGTTGACAACGTGTCTACAGAAACGAGTAAATTTCTCAATTCGATTCCAACCTGTTTGACCAGCGTTAGATAGTCCACGGCGCAGGCCTTCTCGACTCCTTGAGATAGCGCCATTATCGCTTTTACAACATTCGTTGTAGCTGCATACACTTCATCATTGGAACGATCCAATGTCTGGGGTGGTCTTTGTACTTTCGTCGAATCGCTACTTTTCGCATGTTGATCGAATTTTTCATCCGATGATGATGACATCATTGCAATGCGTTCCGTTGATGATGAATTCGATTTGTGTGTTCCTGTATTCGAACCTGGGGAATTTGGACGAGAAGTTCCACTCATGCCATGGGAGTCGTGTAGATTTCGAATGTTCTGATGCATGGCTTGTGGATCATCTGCGTGAGGGTTACCTTCATTGTCGGAATTTATGAGACTTAGACGTTTCTTCTGGAAATACAAATTAAATGAAGTTGAACGTGGTTGATTCCCAGAACAGAGCGAAGGCTCTAACTTACCAAAACATTCTCCTCCTGTATAAGCCATTTGCTGTCAATTTCGCTTTCGATTTGCTGTTTTCGAAGTTTTGCTTCAATATCCTCTTGAACCTGTTGTCTCTGAGGAAGAAAGGATGTGGAATGAATAAAAGTTTCGTGCATCAAGAGAGAAAATAATAATTTAGCAAATAAATAAATAACTAATAAAATTATAATTAAAATTTAAAAAATTGTCTCGAAGACTTAAGGGTATTCGAATATGTTCCCAAATAGATTCCAAATAGAAACGAGGTCAAATTGATGTAATAAATTAATCCCGTTCAAGTGTGTATGGAGAGTAATCAAATCGCGAGTGGAAATTACCAGATGCCACACAGGAGAGATACTGGTTCACTTTTGTTTCAACCAGTCGAAGACTGTACGGAAGATGCCAATGTATGTGGTATGTCCGAAATTCGACGCAATGGTGGAGAGATAAGAATTCGCTCGTGTGCTGATATAAGAGTTACATTCTTTGAGAGTTGAGATGGAGCTGTCTATATCAATGAACACCATAGAAGTGGTGATAGAACTATACAATATTGGAGACATTACGATAATGTTGCAAGGAGTCGAAAGGTGTCATCTTAAAACGTTTTAAATCTTAGGCCGCTTTCACACAGACAAATTTTGTCGGCGATTTTTCCATCTTGTTGGCAAGGGAGGTGAGATGTGCTAGAGGTAGTCCGCGTCTGGTGTGCTCGGGGTTTGCTTTTGGATTTTCTATTCTCTTTTATCTCTCTTCGTTTTTTCTTTGAGTTGCTTTATTCTTATGTTCTCAATGTTGGGTATTGGAAGCATGCTGCACATGTGTGAGAGGGGGTGGGAAACAGAAAAAGTTCAGCATTGAGATCTCAATTGCAGAGACTGAAAGATTTCCTGTGTGAAAGTGGTTTGAGATCGCAAAAGGCAATTTGAAAGAATCGCCGACGAATCTTAGCGAGTGTGAAAGCAGCCTTATCGAGTAGGTCCAATGTGATGCATGGGGGTTAAGCATCTACTGAAGCTCGGAATACTTGCCATCACTTAGCCTGATCAGATTGAGCAGGCCCAACCTTAGAACTCTCATTTGCGTTATAACAGAGCATTGCGCCATTTGAACGCACGCCTCTAGACTAGGCCTTCCTTGCAACTTCTGCAGAAGCTTTAGAGACGAGGATGAGAAAGGAATTGCACGCTTTCTATTCAATTGCAGTGTTCTAGTCTCCCGAAGAAAAAGACATCTGGAAGTCTAATACTCCAATAATCTGGCTCAACTAAGTAGCGGAAGAGTCAGCCATCTCCTTCGCTAATAGCACCAACTGGTTTGCGGAATAGGCATTTATATATCCGCGTGGAAGCACAATGGACCTATGCTGGCCTATTCTGTGTAGTTGTTGTCTTTCCTTACAGTCACTTTCAACCGAACCTAACCTAGGTGGTCTGATTTACACATGCCCGCACTCTTCCATCGAATAAAGACAATCGAAATCTAATATGTGATCATTTCGGAATTCTCGGTTTCAGTAAGTGCCATTAATTGAGGAGGCCGTGGCGTTGTTGGTCTGTGGGTTGACTCCTACGCACTTGGACTTCGGAGTCTTGGTTCGATTACCGATACGACTATCGAGTCACTGACTGTGTTCAAAAAGTGAGTTATAACTGTGAGGTTATAGTGAGGTGAGGTTAAGTTGAGAAGGGGTCAATGCACGTACCCACCACGCATAAGGCCATTGCGCTTTAAAAGCAGCGTTTGTGAAATAAAACCGTAGGAGGTAGTGGGCTCTGCTAATGTATTCACCAGTGCACTTAGCTAATGAATTCACACACACACACATCAGCATACTTAGACCATGTTGGTCCATTGTTTTGGTTTTAGGACCCCACTAACCAAGGGCAGGCATTTAACCAACTGCACTGTCCAGTCGTAAGTAAAAACAGTAAGATAATAAAAAGTTTATCACTGTTTCTTTCTTTGATTGTCCTGCATATAGAATCACGACACGTGTTGTGCGCGTACAAATATGAAACCACATTGCTTCACTTCATAATCTATTCACAGCTCACTGAAACTACGTGTAAGGTCAGGTTATCTAAATTAAATAAGCATGCAAAAACAGAAACATCAGCAACGTTACGATAAATAAATAACATAAACTCCTGAACTGAACAAAATGAAAGTAAACTGAAACAAAAACCAACTGCTACGATGGATCCAAAACAACGAACGAAAAAAAGGAACGGAAACAATGCAAATCTCAAGCAGCAAGATATGTCCAAACCTGCTGGCACTCGTCGATAGCAGACTGATTGAAGTTCTCGTGAATCGCTTCAAAGCAGACTACCTCCTCCGGACGGCCCTGCTCAAAGTACTGACGAGCCATGTCTTGCTTTTGCATCATATTCGACGGTTTGTGCGGACTTAAGACCGAATTGTCAATAGAAACGTTTTCTGGCAAAATGGGCAGTGAGTTTGGCTGAGGTACTGACGTTGTTTGATTGCCATCACAGGTTCTCATGTAAGCCATACCCGACATCATTGGTGCGTACATAGAACTCTGAGTGCACTGGACATTGTTCATGTTGCTGTTTGTTTTACCGAAATGAATGTACGGTGGCGGAGGTGGCTGATGCATGTACGTCGTTGGATGGTGTACGCTGGATGGCGCACAGGGCATAGTGGAGTTCATGAATTCATATTGGGTCGTGTGCATGGGGGGCTGTGCTTGTGAGGCAACTTTGACTGCAGCCATTCCCATGATCTGTGCGCAACTTTTAACATTTGCCCCACCAAAGTCATAGATGCCTTCCTGTTCGGATTCTATGGTCGGCCGCATTGGCGTGCGGTACACCTGATAGCTGGGATTACCTTCTAGGCTTCCAGATCTACGCCCAGTGATTTGTTGGTTTCTTTCCAGACTTCCTCCGCGGAACGTTCGATTTCTGATCATATTGTTGACGTCCGCTATTGACTGGTTTCTCTCCAAGCTACCACCTTTTGGACGCATGCACACTTGCTGAACCGACTTCAGGACCTGCTGGTTGCGCTCGAGACTGCCGTAAAACGTACGCGCTTGCCTTTCGTAAGTATCCGCTCCGTTTGCAGCATTTGGGTCCATGGAACTGCCACTGGTTTGGCGGATGAGCGAGCAGATTTTCGATGATTGCAACGGTTTCATTTTGTAATGCTGCTGCTTCGGATCAATTGCATACTGGTGGACATACTGCTGATCGTAGAACTGCTGGTAAGGGATTACATTATGCTTTAGGGTTTGCGGCATTGTTGGCATTTGCTCGTTGTTGCAATTATTCTTTGGAATCAAGTCGACTTTGTTCGAGGTTTTGGACGCATCGTTGTCCAGGAACGCGGATGGATCACTGGTAAAATTGTTCTGAGCAACTTGGGGTGTATTCAATGCGGTTAGTGGAGGGGAGGAGCCTATCTGAGGGTCAAGACTATTCGATTTTTGCTGCGCTAGTGAAACATTATCGTCGATAATTGGATCCAGTTTAAGCAACTCGGAGGCTGGAAGTTTTTTCGTTTTCAATGATATTTCGGCTGGGTTAATGTTGTTAGTTATTTTAGACTTAGCCTCATCTACATCTACAGCTAAAGTATTAAATACCGATGCTGGTGTTGTGTAGCACGATGGATTAATGCTGCGGCTCTCGTTCTCCATCATTAGGCGGGCGAGGACTGTTGAGTTTTGTGCGATTATGTACGTTAGTGGTGCTCCTTGGTTCTCCTCCAGGGCTGGCATCAAAAACGAGGAATCTAAAAGAAAAGAGTTTGAATGAATGGAATCTAAAAGAGAAGAATTTGAAATTAAATTATTATTATTTTGTTGTTTTGAGTTATTTTTTGAGAATAATCCTAAACATGCCCGAGAAGCTACTTCAATTTAATAATAATAATACGAGTGGCGCGACAGTCCGAGGTGGACTTGGGCCTAGCTTCTTTGTTGTTGTGCTTGCTAATGTTATTTCACGAGTGGAAGGGACCAGCAGTTTTGTGCCCACTCCGAACGGCGAAGTTGAGAAGCTTACTACTCTTTGAGAATTGTCAGTAACTCGAAAGAGGTATAGCCGTGAAGTATGAAAGTTGGTAAATTGGGAATTCGAACCTGGCCTCGGAGGCAGCTATTATTCAGACTCAGATCCTCTAGCCTCGTTGGCCTGATAAGAAAGTACGAATACGTAAACCCTACACAATATACACAATTGTTGTGGTTTCAAAAACTTGGGTGGGTTCCAGGTCATGTAGGAAGACTATGAAATGAAGTGCTGACAACAACTCAATGCGAGATTGAAGCTAAGATGAGCCTTACTCTGCCGATGTATAACTTGTGCTAGCTTATGCTTGATGAACCAAGCAATTCCTTCCCATCTCACTTGAACGCTCCATATTTCTATGATCTGACAGTACTAAGCAAGATTAGATAGATTAGATTATCAGTCACCTTCATCGCTTTATTAAAAGCTCCAGATAGTTTGCGAATTATGATCTTATAGATCTTTGTGGTAACAGAACGGGCATAAGTGTGGCTACTTTGAAGGTAGCCACTCTAACCTAACCTTGATGGACAAAATGCTGGTGTTTGAGAGGGCTTGTCATAGGGCCTGTTTTTGGCTTAAAGGGACAATAGAGCAAGAAAGAAAGAACATCCAGTAAAAAAATTCTATAATTCATATCATAATAAAGTTCTTACAGGGCGAATTTGATAAACGTGACTTGACGAATGAACTGATCTCTGGAGCTCTGGGTACTATGAAGGACCTTAACGGATTACTCGGTGCAGGGGCATTTCTCTATTTCAACCAGACAGGTCTGACGCAGGAAATCAAATGACCCATTTCAATCTGCTCGAACAAACGCGGGTACGCTACTTAACTACTGCCGGCATGTAGCACCCAGCACTGAAGAGCTTCGCGGATACAGCTGATCGGAATCCACCCAGACGTTTCAGATGTGAGCAGGCAACATAAGACATGTAACTGGTTGTTACAAGTCCAGTCCTCGTTAATCTCTGTCATTCAAGGCTAGTTTTTCAAAAAGTCGGTCAAGATATTCAGTTTTCCAGGGCCGACTTATCTCGTTCATAGGTATTAAGGCAGTATTAAATTTTGTTCCTGGCACAATTGGTTGAGTGCCTAAACCTGGTTAGCGGGGTTCCCGGTTCGAATCCCAGTGAAAGCGAAGTTATTACGCTTTTATCTGCCTTTAAAATCTGGTCCTGTCCCCATTTGCAGTTGGGATCAAATTAACTGCACTGTCATTGGAGTGGTCAGTCATCAGTGCTAGTAATCTGACTGTTGGACCAACATGGTCTAAGTCTGCTGGTAAATTCACCAGCAGCCCCTCTTCCTAACCTAACCTAATTCCAGGGAAGTGCGTCTTGAAGTACGTTGAAGTAAGTTATTCGTGTTGAAAAATGATATCGACAAGGCACATGACCTTGAAGAGAATGAAATGAATTGGAATGAGGAACGTCGAATACAACAAACAATATCCACAGGCATCTGATTCAACAGGAATTCAATAGAAAGAGAGAAAGAGAATAGACACACAATTCAATCAATTTATTACCATTTCCAGCATTATTTCGTGTTGGCTTCGGTGGCGGTACATTCTCTCCAGCCCCCCAGGACATGGCAGCTACTCTCCGGTTTTCCCGCCGCATCGTTTCGGAATCGCTCAGCTTCTCATCGACCAGAATCTCACTGTAAGTCAAACACCATTAGATTGAAACGTCTCGCCAATGCAAATTTCCTCAATTACTATAAGATCTCCTTGATGCTCTTGAAGTTGGGCCTCCTCAGCGGCTCATACGACCAGCATTGTGACATGAGGGAATACAAACGGGGCGGACAGTCATTGGGTAACGGCAAACGCTCTCCATTGTCTAATTTTATTATCACATCGTTATTTTTTATTCCTTGGAATGGTTTCACACCTAACATTAGAATTTCCCATACGCACACGCCAAACATCCATACGTCACTGGCTGTGGTAAAGCGCCGGAAGTTTATCGATTCCGGTGCCATCCATTTGATCGGTAGCATGTACATACTAGAGTGATAGTATGATTGGTCTGATACCCATCGGGAAAGTCCAAAATCTGCAAGCTATAAACAAAGTGAAGGGATGAGCAATACGGGAGCGATTGGCTGATGATTGTACAAACCTTAATGCATGTTGGTGTGCTGACTAGTACATTTCTTGCTGCAATATCTCTATGGACAAATTTCTTTGATTCTAAGTAACTTAACGCCGTCGAGAGCTGATAACAATACAAGAGAAGGTATCCTCTTTTGAGTCTGAAACGAAACGAAGGGAATGTAAATAAACGCATGTGTGTAAACATCGGGCATTGTGGCGATAATTCGTCAGAGATATCAAATTTAAAACACGCTCCCTATTTTGTGGAGGTACACATGTCCCTTTATCCATTTTATCTTTATATGAGAACATTCCTCACTGAGCCAACATCACGTGTGGGTGTAGGTGATTTGAGATAAACTGTGTATTGTTGTTGGCACTTTCCTTCATGGATGGCTGATTAGGAAGCATGTGTTGATGAGATTATTTGCATGAAGCAGTGACTCAGATTAAAACACCGTCCAAGAGACCGTTTGCTTTTAGTTGTACACACGGGTGGCCATGGCAAACAATTGCTTTTTGTAAGGACACGTAATGGAGAACTGGTTTCGTTGCGCAATTGCGACAGAAACAGATTGTTCTCATAATGTTGTGATCACCACCTACTTGTGTTTATGGCAGTTCACTAAAGAGGCATTTTGAAAGCGTGCGTAGAATCTGGGACCATACATGTACGTGGGCACGTACATCATCATTTGAACAAAGCCCATTGTACTTGAGCAGTGGCGCGTGTTGTAAATGAAAGGATATTTCTGCTTCCTGAATTCGAGGAGAGAGCTCAGGGATTAAATTTTCTTGGTTGACGCATTATTGGCTGAGAAGTTCTCTAAAAATCCATATATATCGTAGTAGAAAAGAAATGATGGAATCTTGGGCAGATTATGTAGGTAGGCGGGGCTCCTATTGAATTCTCCAGCACACTTAGACCATGTTGGTCCATTGTGATACCCACAGTCAGACTACTGCCACTGATTGACCACTCCAGTGGTAGCGCCGTTAAACCAGATACAACCGTATTACTTTTGCTTTGATTGAGATTCGAACCAGGGATCCCGTTAACCAGGGGCAGGCTCTCAACCAACTACGCCATCGAGTTGCTTTAAAGTTAATTCTCTGAGTTGCTTGCCCAGATTCCTAGTCTGAAGGCGAGAGTGCCGATGGCGCAGTGCCGATGGCGCAGTGCCAGGTTATAACGCCGGTGAGGGTTCCGAGATTCGGCCTACTCACACTCATCAGGTTGTGTATCGTCTTGAAAGTAGGTCATCTTTTTTTTTGTAATAAGGTACCCTGTGTCAGTGGACCATGGTATGAGCAGGCTTTTCGAAAAGCATGTAAGGCAGGTCTCCATCCGGAAAGAGTGCTGACGTAGTGCCCTTTCCATCTGCCTTGGAGCTTAATGTGACTGCACTCAGGGATTTGATTGCTGCCTGACTGTCTGAACAGACTATGACTGTGCCTGTCCTGGTTGAATATATTATTTAACCATGACAGAGCTCCCGCGAAAGACACGACATTGATTTGATGACGGTTGAACCACCTATCTTCGATCCATCTGTGAAGATTCGCCGAAGACCGTCCTGGGAAGGAAGGTATGAAAATTCTTCTCGAAGCTGAGCTTAGGTATGGATCTGAATTTGTCAAGGCTGGTAGTGTCCAGAGCTAAGCTATTCGCAGTGGCGGCAGCGACCGGTCTGCCAAAGAGATCTATTGCCGGAAGGTTGAGGAGTGTATTTAAGGTTATGGAGTGTGCAGTGCTCCGCTAATGCATACACATACCATCCGTCGACTCTATCGAGTGGTTAGGTTAGGTTAGGTTCTGGAGGGGGGTGTGATGATAGAACATCACTTTCACTCGGAGGCCTTAGGGCCCATTGTGAATCCCGTCATTTTTGGAGTACATTATATCTGCATTAGCTAAGTCCACAGTCTCTGCGAAGCTAGGCGCCGATTCTGGAGAGCTGGGCAGTGGTAAAGCAGATGCTGGATCGTTTCGGACTCTTCCTCGTAACCACAACTCCGGCAGAAATCGCTGAATTCTGCATTTGATTGCCGGAGCATTGCCCCGATGAGGTAGTGTCCTGTGATCACTCCAAGGAGCACACGGATCGAGTTAAGGTCCAACGCCATAAGCTTTTTTGTTTTGCGTTAAACTCTGACCACGTTGATCTTGTCATATCAATCGGTTTCTATTAGTGGCTTTATCTAGCGCGGCCACCAGATCGCCACGTCGTCTGTGTGGGTCTGACTACAGATGCAAATAGCCAGTGCACCACTCGCGGCTTGCAGACCACATTTGCTGCCTATAGCTTGTGTGCAGCAGTATAGAACTGTACAGGCCTTTTTGACATGTTCGTGAATGTTGGGTTTCAGCTAAGCTTCACGTCTAGAATGAGTTCTAAGAATTAGGCATTGGAGTCCGTTGATATTCGGGGGATCGAGAGGAGGACTAAACTGTTTTCTGCGGATTAACGCTTAGTCAAGGATGTAGGACAGCGCTGTAGAGAATGACAGTGTTTAATGATTACGGCAGTGTTTTTCAAGTGCATCTCCAGGTAGTCAAGGAAGCGACTAGAATGATATCAATGTTGGAAATACCATCGGTTTATGTGGCCAGAAATCTTTGGTGGTCGTAGGTTGCTCCAGGCTCTCAGCAAACGGTAGTCTATGCTGGGTCTCAAATCACAGCAGCGGATGAACTTATCAGGAAAGAGTCCTAGGAATTTTGGTCAGAGGGACACTCCTAATAGTCCAGAAGGATCAAACACAGGAGTTTTGTATTTCCTAGTAAAGAGAACTAAATCTGTTTTCGGCGGATAACCCGGGCATGCTTGATCCTGATTAAGTCCTTACGAAAGTACCTTTATTTTGGTCCCGAGTACGTCAAAACCAGAATCTGACTTACATGATATACTCTATTGGAGGTATACGCCGTGGAAGCAGTAAATTACTAGACAATCGCAAAGATGAGCAGCTATTGGACGGGATGATTTAAAAATCGAAAGATCCAACCATTGAATTGAAAGCGAATTTACCGCTTTCTGTTAATAAAGCTTTTGGTAAAATGAGACGAGTTCAGAAATCTTAGAACCTGCTATAGCTTGTAAAATTTTTTTTCGAACTGGCATTGAGACGGAAGCGGCAAAAATTGGTCAAGCAGTGAATGACGGCAAAACGAACTTAATCCTGTCCTCAAGAAAATACATTCAACATCGACCGTCTTGGACAGAGCGTCACAATGGGAAACTATAACTTCGAAGAGGGTAAGGACTTCGTCTACCTCGCCTCCGCAGTACGAGCAACATCAGTACCGAGATCCCGCGCAGAATAACTCTTGCTAACCACTGTTTCTATGCGGTCAAGAGGCAATTGAGTAATAGAGCCATCTCCCGAAGGACCAGACGGTACTTATCCTGTTGTACGGATGCATGGACAATCTCAGAAGCGGATGAAGAAGTCCTTGGTCTCTTCGAGAGAAAATTTGTGTGTAAACTTTCGTCCTGTTAGCGTTAACCAGAGTTGGAGGCGAAGATTCACCCACGATTTGTATGCACGTCTACGGATTTAATGCCTTAATGTAGAGCACAAGTACAACTCAACTCCGAACCTATGGGATAACGTCAACCAACTTGGCGTTAGAAACTGGAGACAGTAAGGGTGTTTTTCTACGGGCGAGGCACTGTTTAACTAGAGGATATCGCTTAAAGTCTCCTCCGTCTCTTTGTTAACACAAATTTATGCCGTGACAACTGCGCACTAGCCTGTTGAGCCTGAATGCGATGCTCTGAGTGCAGGCATAATTAGGTTAGGCTTGGAGGTTAAGTGACAGTCAAATGCTTTGTGATTGATTATCCTGATTGCATGTACCTTAAAATGATGTTTAGCTGTACCCAGCCTCACACAGGTTCTCTTCATTGAAAGAGAGAAGCTGTCGTACCCCAGCTAGTCAGTGTACTTCAGACGATATTGAAATGTTCACACCTGGAATCAGTGTATAGAAGGTAGTCTCAGAATGGTAAGTGACACTGTCTATTGACTAAATCTCAGCCTGACAGTTTGAACAGGCAGTGGTCTACTTCTTGCATATCACATTTTCCTTGTGCCAGGACGGTGCTTCTTTGATCGGTATGCTTTCGGTGACAGTAGTTTAGGTGTTGTAGCTTTGTTTATTTATCTTGCATCCATCTGTTTAAGTTAAGAGAAGAGTTCAGCGTCTAATTGTTAGACTTCCCTTCCAATCTATAAGAACGCCAGTGCAGACATTTTTTGATTCTAGATTCTGGATGACGCAGTTAAAGAGCAATACTGCCCTCGTATGGAACTGAAATCTTACTTACTTCTCACTGTTAGCTTTGAGAAAAGCTCTTAGTTCGCCATGCCTCGCCAACTCCATGACTATCCAAATTGGAGCACTACTGCAGATGCCAATCAGCCTAATGATGTGCGGATGATCAAACTTCTGCATTATATCTGAAGCAAAAAAAAAAAGAAAACTCAATTACCTCTTCAACCAAAATCAATTTATGTTGCAACTTACAAGCTTCTTGAAGAAACTTCTCCATCTTGTCCGGATCATCGTCCGCTTTGCACGTCTTAACGGCAACCTGAATGACTCCGGTCTTGTTGTCGTTACTCGCATGCTGACCAGACGATGCACTACTGTCACTGTCCAAGCCGTTCACACTGTTGTAACTCTTCTTCTGCGAGGGTTTATCTTTGTTATAGTAAGTCCCGATGTGCACATCACCAAACTGGCCAACGCCAATAATATCATTAAGAACTATTTGTGATCTGTCCAATTCGTAGTTTCGAACTGAAATGTCAAGGGAACGAACAACTCTTAAAAATGTCCTTGCAAGGATTTGCGATAAAACCTACCAGCAGGTGTGGAGTAATCACCCTCTTCATCGACCAATCCGATTTCCGCATAGTCATCACTTAGTTTTGGAGTATTCTTTTGTTGATCGATTTGCTTTGTGACTAATTTATTGGTTTTAAGGTTAGGTACTACTGACGATAGATTCGAATTGTCATTGTTTTCGTTTGTCTTTGCTGTGCTATTCTTAAGAATATTATTTGACTTGTCTAATGAGTTTGTATTGCTACTACTTCCAGCTGTGCCAGATCGATCCCAGAGCGAGATGTCGCTATTGTTGACTAAACTGCAGTAGCCATCCACTAGGTCTGCAATACTGTCGGCAGTCTGAAAATAATCAAAACATATAATTTATTAGCATTGAGAAATGTTTGACTTGTACATTTGAATGACTTTTGAAGTTCGTCTCAAATTTGAAACCACAGGTTTCTTTGACGATAGAGCTTCCCTTCTTCTTCAGACATTTGGTTGTACGCAGTATCGCGTGGAAAATTCGGCGAAACTTCACTTCGAAATCTCGTAGGCAGAGTTGGGTGTGCGCTCGACAGGAAAGAGTCCGCGTTGCTTATTTTCATCGATATAGAGGGCACTTTGAGAGTGCGACATTTGATGGCATATTGAACTCTCTGCCATTAGAACACGGTGGTTGTAGATCAAAGCAATGTTATTGAATAGAACTGTAGGTTAGGTTAGGTAAGCGGGGGGCATGGTGTAGCTATGCCTCATTCAGGTCCTCTGGATTGGACCTATTGTGATGCCCAAGGGGGGTTTTAAGCCTGCTTCTGCAGGCAAAATCATGCCACTTTTCCTCAGGTGTAAAGCACTGTAATTGCGGATACGGACCGTCAGTCAACAGGGGCTGACGATGCGTCTTGTCTCTTCTACTCCGGTTCATGATCTTTGACTCTCTACGCAAGGAGCAATGCAAGTGATGTGGATGTCCTGTCTGTCCGATCGTGCATAGCAACTGTTTTGTTCAAAAGCGAAGGTCTACCAGGAATGAGCTTCATCTCAAAACCAAGGTTGCTCTCTTCACGAGGACTAGGAAATTGATTGGTCTGATCCAACTGAAACAAAAAGGTGTCATATGCGCTCTTCTGATGAAGTTAAATATCTGGGTGTTCCTTTAGAAAGTCCAAGCTGGTCGCAAGCTGTCGCAGAGAGCTCTAGGTTCTTGGCACACAGCACACGATCACTCTTTGCTGGGTCCCGGGTCACAGGGACATTGCCGTCAATGAGGCAGCTGATGAATTGACCAGGAAAGGGGTCGAAACCGACATGTCACAGGTACGTATAAACCCACCCCTGACTGATGTCAGGAAGAAGGTGGACGACAAGATCATGGAGATAGCTGATAATAGGTGGACCTCCCGAAAGCTTTGGTGAGGTTATAACAGTGCAAGAACCGACGTACTCTTTCAATGTAGTAAAAAAACTGCTGCGAATTGTAGTGGGTGCGCTGAGCGGACACATCCATTTGGGATATCATGGGGCAGAATAGGAATCACCCAGGATGCCATATGCAGAGCGTCCGGAGACGAAGAAGAAATAGAGGATACTGCTCACTTTCTTTATCACTGCCTGACGTAGAACATTGGGAGAATACTTCTTCCAAGATTTACATGAGCTTGCAGGAATTTCTTTAACAGCTATTGATAGGTCCATCAGGACTGCCGAATAGCTGGAATGACCAACAACACCTGAAGGTCGAGTAGGAACAAGAGAGGTTTCTTCCTACCCTACCCTCAAAGTGGGTATAACAATGGAACCATGCTGCCATACAACCTGAGTGAGGCATGGTTTACTGCGTCTGCCCACATACCATACCATACCATTTAGAAAGGGGAAAAACACACACATCGAGTTAGCAAGGCGCTCATCAGTCAGAAAAACTGACTGTAAAGGAATTTTCGGCAAGTGTTGGGGATCTGTTTCGACGTGTTCTATGATAACCTATTCATCGGTCGTTTGCTAGAAAGAGCTCTCGCGTAAATGCGTAAGTGCTACTTTCAATAAGTTTCACTGTATAAAGATGGTCCAGGTCCTCGCCTGGCTCAGCTCTTGATGCACTGCTGAATCTCCCTCAATGACATCCACATCATGGGATATAATCTCAAGGTCATCTTGCGCTTAGAATGCAGTAGTCTTTCTTACAACTGCAGCTTCGATGACCTTCCGGACCGCATTTCATCTGACCTCAGTCTTAAGGACGTACCGTCTGACGCACGAACACCATAACTCTAACTGCGACTTACAAATAATGTTGACATTCCCTGCACTCAAGACTGGCGCTGGTCAAAATATGACTCATGAAAGGGAAGCGGTTTTGTCTCTAAACAACTCGAACTTCGTCTTTCCAAAATAAAATTGGAAAGTGCAGGATACATGGATTGATATGAAATGCAACATCTGCGATATTTCAGCACCCATTCTTCTTAGGGCGCTAAAGGTCGAGCTGGACCTGGGCCTCTCTAGCCGGCACGATCTCTAGCCAGTTGTCTAGAGTTTTACAAACCAGGGCGGGTGAGGTTCCTGTCACCTTGTGTGTGCCACCTTCTACGAGGAAGTCATCAGTTGAGTTGGTCTACCCCGGGCCGGAGCTAAGTTGTACAGTTCCTTGGAGTCAGGAGTTTTCAGCATAACACAGACGAGTGAGAAGAAAGGAAGGTTTACCTCAGTGTGGTGCGACCACACCGCGTCAACCCACGAACCTAACCAAATTTAAATGAAGAATATTGATGAAATGACATAGCCCAAGTCGAATAGAAACGATCCGCCAATACGCGAATCAAACTTATGTGGGTTGCCGGGACACTGGGACATTTAAGAAAATTCTGAAGTCGACGACAGGCTCTGTATTCCTTCTGTATGGAGATCTGTCATCCATATTAATCGCTACCGCAAAACAATCACGAAAGTCTGCCATGCTTGATCGTATTAATCGTAGATGGTCTATTGGCTCAGAATGCCTCATCATTAAACAACTACTCTCGATACACAAACGTTCACTCAGCCTTGGAATGAGTAGGCCAACTCTCTTCGGGGTTATACCTAGGCACTGCGTCATTGGAACTTACGGCTCGAAATTAGCCTCTCCCTACAATGACTTTTGTCGAAGCTGTAGAGTAGCATGAGAAGTTTCGACTTCAATCAATTGGGCGTGCGATACTGGAGACAGCTAACCAGAGATCACGCCAGTTGGAGAGGCAAGAAGCCTACAACTTAGCTGAACTGAGTAGCATCAACTAAAGCACGAAATGGTTTGCGGAATAGGATCAAACAGATCCACATGGTTACACAAAATAAATGACTGCTGGCAACCAGCAGGCAGCCACTACAACTTATCCTTACCTTCCCTTCTAGATCAACGAGGGTGGAATGTTTTACAATTTGTAGCTGTGCGTCTAGGCCGTCAGTCGCGGAGTCGCTAGGCGTTGTTAATATCATGAAGATAAGAATAAAGACCAAATTGCAAAAAAAAATGTGAAGAAATTGAAAATGAACTGTGGCAATAGATGCAGTTTATCGTGATTAACACGCAAGTTAACAGTTTGGTTGGAGTCTACATGATGAAATATAATATATCTCCAGGCTGAGGTAGGCCTGCACACAGCACCACTCATGTTATGGGAGCTAATGTTCTCTCGCTAATGAAGGGTTGAAGGTTATGAAGAGACAGCGAACAGTGGAATTAGAGAAGTTCGTTTTGGAGATTGTGTTCTCTGATGTCACAGACTCAGGAGAGGGGGAGTCGAAAGTCGAAGCAAGACCCTCAAAGTAGTAGAGGACGCCTTCACTTCACCACGTGGCCGGTTATATGCGTGGATAAAATCAACTACACTGAATGTTTACAAATTTAAGATACTCACATTTACGCCAGCGCAATTAATGACCAAATCTTCATCTTTGCTACTGGTTTTAATTTTCAACTGAGTCGTAATATCTCGACAATTACAGTTCTCCTTCTTCTCAGTCAAAGACTTTTCATTGTAACTGTTGTTCGAATGTTTGTGTATGCCCTTCAATCGATCGGCTGACGAATCACCAATCTGATTGCTGTCTTTTAGCAGGATGCACGTTTCGATCCTTTCGATATTTTCAAAATCCGTTACCTTTGTTAGTTTTCCCTGTGGATTAGTGAGATAGGAGATTCCTGAAATGGGAGAGGTCAGTCACTCAGTCACACGCAGAGCACAACACAAAACTTACCAATGTTTGGGCCAATGTGCAATATTCCAGATATATTCCATGCCGAGCTGAGCGTTACCGAAAACTGTTCTTGATCGAATGTGTATTGAGTTTGCAAAAGTTCAAAAAATCTGCAACAACAAAATAAAACACACACTGAGTTTTGAGAGGGCACGCTATCTTCAAGGGAAGAAGGAACATCCTTCAAACTTACTTAAGAATGTACTCAATATCACTGTAGTTGTAGACTTTCTTGTAACCAGTTTGTATTAACTTTTTTAGATTTTTTTGCTTATTGGTATGTATCACAGATTTTGGTAAAAAAGATTTAAATCCAATCTCCTTGTCGATATAGTCTACATGATGTTTTTTGTCGTCTGCTTTGAATACATCCCTGAAATGGTGTCTTATTGCTAAACAGCACAATTGTATCGCTGTATCGAGGTCGCTTGTTGTTATGTTAGAATTAATGTAGTCTTGTCTAACCTAAGTCGTAAAAAATTAAACACGTTAAACGGAAATTAATGATGTGAGAGGTTAGTCGTCGCTCATACTTGATCGAAATAAAAATGGCAGGTAAATCTGTCCTTTTCGTAGAATTCCTTCAGACTTTTTGGAATATAACGAACTCTTAGTTCAGCCCTCCACACACTATTTATATGAGCGTCTCCATTGTCTGACTTATGCGGTTCCTTCTTTCGTGTTACTGTTGTTTTATTATTGAATGGACATTCCGGATTCGAACACGATGGATTCGAAATGCGTGCAATCACTTGAGTCATCGGTGTATCTCTGGATATCCAGACGATTTCTTTGGTAATAACATTGCGCAAGCGCAACGCATAGTTTTGTGAGCTTGCTTTTTGTCCCGGTACAAGATTATGCACGATCTTCTCGATTATCCTTCGAACATCGTCCGTGTTTGTGTTGAATTTGACTGTTCGAAAGCCATTATTTGGTAAGTAAACATGTAAAGTGTCTTGATGGCCTGAAAGTACTGAACAAATTAAATGATGCTTCTCTCTTTAAAGAGAGAGAGAGAGTGTACTTACTACTGTTGTGCTGTTGCATTGGACTGAAGTGAGGTGAGTGACATCGATTGATGCCTGAATCCGTCATATTGAACTTTTCTGTTTTGCAATGAATCAATTTGAGGCTGTCTGTTGTTGAATCAATCTCAATCAGTTCTTCAACGATTATTGGTTAACTAATGCCAGCTTTCTTTAACTGAAAAATATTAATAAATGTAAGCAATTACACAAGAGTGATGAAATTCTTCAAAATTAGTATACAGATGACAAAGGAGGGTTAGGGGCGAATAGGAAACCGATGTTAGGCAAAAAACAACTTGCTCGATGTTAGGATAGGTTAGGTTGAGGTGATTGTCACAACTCGAGCAGTTGTGGCACACTTAGATTCTAGTTGGATTCATGCTGAAAGTTTACTGGCAGTGAATCGAAAAAGAGGCTAAAATGGCTCCGGCAATAAACGAGGGGAAATCGATGCATGTGCAGTCTTCGAGAAAGAACGCATAACATAGATGACTTAACCAGAACATCACATGCAAAGCTTCGACATTGTTCGAGCATTTGTCTCCTTCGGCTCTGCAGTATTATTAACATCAAGACCGAAATGGAGTACAGGAGAACCCTTGCCACACGCTGTTCCTTTGAGCTCACTGGTGACTTTAGGAAATGAGCAGGACTTTGACTATCCCGGCCCTGTTCTAAGCCGCAGATGGAAAGAGGATGAAGATGTCATTAGTCGAATTATTCCGAAAGCCTGATTCGTTTGGAAAATCGAAACATGTTTGGAAGAGAGACTCATGATATAACTCCAATGCAAGTCTGTCCGAACCCTTATCTTCAAGCGTTCTTCTTCTTCGTCTAAGAATTCCCCAGTGTTGGGCTTCACTTGGGTCTTGGGATCTCTCGCCAGTTGTCTCCAGTTTCGTACACAAAACCTGCCCCTCGACTTGTGTGCGTCACCATGTACTTGGTCGCCCTCGGCTACGTTGTCTTACAGGCTCAGAGGCGAAGATTCTTCGGGCTGGAGCTATGTTGTCCAAACACTCTCATTCCCGAACCGGGTTAGGCGTTGGATCCGTAGATGCCTGGCTAGGCTCATGTCCCTGTATAGTTCGTGGCTCAACTCTGCTTAATTAAATAAATTCAAACTCATCTGGAATATTACAGATATTACAGAAAACTGAGTTGCTGATAGATCTATAAAATGCTGACACCTGTTATGGGAATCGAAGAACAGCTGACATGAGATGTTGCTACGTTCAACGAGGAGGAAGAATGTATGCTAACCATTCGACCAAGAGAAGATCCGTCACATATCCTCTACCATTCAACAGCAATATCCTATGAGTTGGTAAGGGAGTATGTCTACACTGACCTTCACAAATGACACCTTGGAAGAGAAGTGATTGCAATCAACCTGCTCTGTTGGTCCATTGTGATACCCACAGTCAGACTATTACCACCGATAGACCACTCCATTGACAATGCCGTTAATTCAAAACCAGATAAAAGCGTATTAACTTTTCTTTCCCTGGGATTCGAACCCAGGACACCACTAACCAAGGGCAGACACTAAACCCACTGCGCCGTCCAGTCGTCCAGTATAATGGCCTAGTATTCACTTCGTTTGTATGACTGGAAGTAGTGGGCTGCTAAAGCTTAGATCATCCGCAGGCGTGGTAGGTAAGTAATGAATAATGCATTCCGTAGAAGTTCTAGAAATAAAAAGGAGGAGGAGGCTGTAACACATCTCCACTGAGGGTGTGTCCTCTCTGGCCATAGGAAGTCCCACTTGGGACCATACTTTTGCGGAACAGTCGTCAGCATCATCATCAACCAACACAACCGCTTCAAAGTAAGTCTGATTCCTATGGAAGTACATTAATTCACGTGCGTTTGCATTTGTGCCGCTTTCTGGAGTTGTGACATCTGCTTTGACACGGTTCGATCTAGGAAACACAAACTTTCAGAGGCATTCAATTTTACAAATAAATTCCAACAGATCCTCAGTCAACGACATGGCGCATCTGTGTTGCTCTTAGCAGCTCCTGACCTAGCCTAAACATTAAAAACAAATCAATCAAACACATTTCAACCGTTCGATAGTCAGATTATCTGAACAGGAAATTGAGCACATGGAGGCGCTACGGTATCTGACTCCCTCCCATCTAGAGATTGCAGAATTTCATAGGAAAGGACGTTTGGATAATGTGGAGATCGTTCGATGCGCTCTTGGCCATTTCGAAGGATGACGTGATTAGGAAATTCAATTTCTAAAATAAATGTACCATCAAGCACAGCACCAAGAAGGACTGGAGCGATGACTCAATAGTCCACAGACTGAAAAGCAATATGGTAAAATGGTATACAGATAGATCAAGAACTAATGAAGACAGTTCCTCCAAATCAATCTTGACAGAAACTGCGAAATAGCAATAATGGGACAGTCGCACTAGGCGCCTACATCGTCAAATCCAAGCTTGTGTGAGAATGCCTTCGGAAACCTAAAGAGTTGAGCAAAAGAAACAGAGAGACTTGGCAACACGGGGATGGAAGGCAAGGAAAGGGACGACTCCCTAGCTATGGCCTTGGAACCCTTCAGAGATCCTGAACCCTTCGGCGCTGTAGGAGACCATATCCTCAAGGAAGAATTTTAGGAACCTACAAGCAAGGAACCGGACAGAACTTTAAAACAACGCTTATGGCATGAATCAGACCAAGAAACTCTTGGGTCGACATAACCAAAAGAGACTTGAGGCTTGTATCAAGATGAGCAAGATCAACCTCCGTATCCTAACTGACTTCCTAACACCGAACTGCAAACTTTGGGAGATCCGAAAGGGTTTTCGGAAGAAGGTCTCTACACAAAAGACAAAGACATCTGAGCAAGCACCTACTATCAGAGGAAGAAATGAAGACACCAAAACCATCAATCCTCATTCACAGTTTTCTCAAGGCAACTGGCTTTTAGAGAATCCTAGAGATGTAGGACGCAGGGCCAATTTGGCTCCGGCTTGAAGATTCATAGATTCTATGACTGTGAGACAGAGTAGCAGAAGACACGTGTCTAATCTGGCGCAAACAAGTTGAGAAGGACCTTAACCCATTTGGCGTCGTGTGCTACTCGAGGCAGCTGCAGACTTTGCGCCAGCTGGAGAAGGCCAGTCGACCACGGAACTTAGCGCCAAACAAAGAAAAAAAGCGGGAAAAAAGAAGACGGATGAGAACTAAAATGAACATTTTCCCATGGAAAGACGTCCATCTAAAAGACTGATCCTAGAATATAATCTTCATCACGCTTTGTTAGAACATGATTACAAACGACATTGTTTGCTTTAAATGTTCTCAAGGACATATTACCGACGACTCTGCTGATTTCCCGGTCAATTGAAGACAAAGAGACACATGAGGCACCAGACGAACTCGCCGCTATCAATACCGACATGCAAGCAGTCAACAGCTGCATATCACACGTCATCCTCAATGTAATAAATAACACTGATGAACCATTGTGCGCTGGTTAATGCCAATTTTTTTCCCGGTTTCCTTGGGTAAGAAAGTACTGTGTGGCTAAGACTGATCAGTTCCTCAAAGCATCCCTCCACTTCGGCATTTCCTTCAGCTAGTAAGCTTGCCATGATTAGATGAACTGATGCTTTTGCAATTTATTAGAAAAGAAACAGCTAAATGGATTTAGTTCATGATGACGCAAGAACTGGAAGACCAGAAATACTCCAGCTGGAACATTTGACCACTTCATCCATTCACACAGCCATGTAATGCAAAGCGATTCGCGTTGCAACATACCTACAACAGAAAAGCCTGTCATCCCACACAGAAAATCTTGCCCAACACCCGATATGTCTTCACAGGTCACACACTCCATACTCTAAGGGAGGCTTTTCACTCACCCTTTCGAGCAGAGAACTCAACCAGATGGGGGTGAGTACGTATTCGGGGTGGATTCGGCAGACATTGACATTTACATCTTCAAAAAGATGCTCCTCATCCAAACTAGATCAAATGCATATACAAACTGGTTTTGAAAGCTGTTTGAGACCAGGCAGTCCACATGCACACCTTGCATGAAATTTTCAACAACTCGAATAGAACGAGTGTTATCTGTTCAATAAATTGCCATCCAAACCGGGTGGTTGACCATGTTTTTTTAACCACATACTCCACCCTACCAAAGCATTGTTCAATGCAGACCCAGCCACCGAAAAGGAATACAAACCAAAAAAAAAAAATCGAAAGAAAAACAAAATAACTGCAACAACCGAGACTTTTAACACATGAGCTGCATATCATTATGTTCACATAAGAACTTCGACGATTTATTAATTCCGTGAGACCGCCCCCTTCTTTTCCACATTTGCCCTCGTAAAGCGTATCCGGACAAAATTTCAGTTTGTCATACGAACTCACAAAAAAATGAAGAAGAAAAAATTTTTTTTAGGGATTGGCTAACTGAAAACAAAAAAAAACTCAGAACTTGCCATGTCCACGAGCCATGTATCATAAATTGCTTACGACAAAAAGTCGTGGGATTCCTATTCTGAAAAAAAGAATTTCCCAGTACATTGTTTATATACTCAAGATAAGACTTATTCGTATTTAATTATTTTTCATTCCACCCATCAGATCCAGATTTGTGAAATATAATTAACTCGCGAATAGAATAGGTTCAAGCCCTCCTCAGATACGGTACGGAACAACACAAGAGAGAAAAATAACTTAAAACAAAATAAATTGATGATAGGAAATCAGAAAAACCACTTACCCAGAGAAAGAGTGCACTATTTATACTCGCAATATTTTTACTTTTCTTTTTTCTTTTTTTTTCAACTTCTGTAGGAAAACAGATCTCTTTTCGAGATAAATTTCTATGCTCGTATCACTGCAGTGTTTTTATTTTCACTTTCAGCAAACAGAATCGATAACATCATGTTGCACTTTAGATCAAAAAAAAAAATATATAAAAAAATGGAAAATGGAAAAGAAAAAATGAATGAATGTGATATTGTATACTTTGCTGACACACTAGAGAATACAATATTGCATTTGAGATGATTAAAAGAAAATAACTATGAATAATTTCTTTGGAACACTGTTTTGAAATCACATCTTGTTCAGATCTATGGGCACGGATAAATAGGCGGAGACCACTGTCATAATCCACGCAAAATAAACTCGATGGGGGAAAACGATAGGTGGAACGGAGAAAAAAATAATAAAATATATTTTTGAAGCGCAATCTGAAAAAAGATACAATATCTGATGTATACTGTGTGTGTGTGTTGGCGAGGAACATACGAAGGCAGACGAGAGATGCAGACGACCAGAGTCTATCGTATCGGTCTGTTGAAGCAGGTTGCGTGAGATATGTCAAACTTTCTTCTCACACGCACCATTGCTCGGTGTCATGACGTCAGTTTGGGATAATTTAGTACGCAAATGCTGGCCGCTAGAAAGGGATAGATGAATGATTTGTCTTGTGTTCGCTGCTCATCGGTGTGAGACGTATGGATTTTGGATGACAAGAAATGTCAGTCGTTGTGGCTGTGTGTCAATTCATCCTGATAAGGAAAGTTTATGAGCTTGGCGATGTGTCAAACACACGTAACGTCTCGTAAGGCAGTATAGTGATGTGCATGGCGATAATTTACACCGGGATCTAATATAACTGTTATAATTTTATAAGAATGAAATGAATTCATTCAAAGAATGAAATGAATTCATTCAAAGAATGAAAATGATTTAACTGTGTTCATATGAATGTAATGATTGTATGTATGTATGTATGACTCCTTAAAAAATGACAATCTTCACAGTTTGGTCCAGAAAGTACGGGAACAACCCTTATATCTATCTGTCAAAAAGGCACTCAAATTCGCGGATGGACTAGGAGGCAATCACCTGTGAAGTCGGCTAACTGTGTAATACTTAATTTCTGGTTAATTTCGCTGGTTTGACAGCGAAATATCTGTTCGTCGAACACACACACATTTTTTCCCAAACAAAGCTGTCAGAAATCTTCAAAATAACTGGCATAATGGTGAGAATTCGACTAGTTCTGTTTGTTATAACTATAGAAAAACTGGCATAATCTATCATAATACACAATTTCGTACGCAATTTCATACTCATAAGCACATCTGTCATGTTGAGTAGACAGATTTATTTTTGACTTGACTCGATCTAATATAAACATATTGAACAAATAAATATTATTGTATTACCCAGACCACTTCTAATTCAGCTGCAAAAAAAAATAAAAATCTTGTCATAAGTATCTAAACTTTGTTTTTTATAAATGTATTTGTGAACAAAAAAATGTCAATAAAGTACTACTACTACGCAATTTCATTGAAACTGACATAATCGAGGCGATTTTGAAATTGGTTCGTTTCATTGGAAATTGGGCAATTTCGATCCTAAGGCAATTGCTGAAATCACTCGATTTCGTCTAGTGGTAACATACTATTCGAATAAATTATTTATTCGGACATAGGAAACACATTTTTGCGATCAATATTGGCATCGATTTTGTACATGGGATAGGAAAATAAATGACAACCATTTTTAGAATCAGAATCAGGAATTGAACAGCTGTCTAACTTAATTTGACATTTCCGTGTTTCAATGCTTGACAAATTCAACCATGGAGAGATACACAATTGAGCAGCACGTTAAGATCAGAAATGAAGTATCACAGAGATAGACGACTGTCAATCAGCTGTGAGATTGCCCCCTAGTCCATCGACGAATTTGAGTACTCTTTTGACAGATATTCATGATTTTTTGACGGAATAATGCCGTCCTCTTGGTCAATTTGGTTTAAGAACGCGTTGTAAAAAACAGTTGTCAAACATTTTAAGAGGTAAGAGAGGTAGAAGTCGAGCGTCTCTGTAATACTTCATTTCTGATTAAGATTCTTGAGGCCTTTTACCAAAAACGGGCGTTCAAATCAAAATGCTTTTCGTGCAATTCGTGTCCACAATCGGTAGAATTGTGCTCAAATTTCAGCAAACCGGGTCTGTAGGAAATGTAGGAAACGTGAAAACACCTGTGGAAATTAACAAAAGACTGTTTACTATTTATTTATATTTATTATTTAATTATTTATTATTAAGTTGCGAATTGTGTCGCTTACAAACCAAAAACCAACTGACTACGACTCTCTAAATCAACCACGCGATACTCGTATAGCACGTTATCGTCGACGTCGATGGCAACAGACACTGGAGTCAGCAACTTCAGGCGAAGGCGATCGCCATTGAGTTGTTTACTCATTTTGCGTTGATCGTGCTAACTTGCATGGTCGCCCAGTTCGTTCTGCTGTCAACCACAATTATATAATATGGACCATCGGATTTAACCGATATTTTGTTCCCACCCGATGCAAAAATTTCATATGTATCTCTAACACTTATCGCTGCTTGTACAAAAATTGCATTGTCCTTTTCGCTCTATCCTCTCGACCGACGACTCAAGTAAGCTTTCATTTTTTAGTTTAGAACATGGGGACTAAACCCAAAGTTGAACATGTGTATCTACAACCAAATAATTAAACCAATCATACTCTATGTCGCTGCAGTATGGTCGAAAAAATGGGACTTAATGGCTAGCGTGTATTTGCACAACTGGCGCAAAGAAAACGACGCCAACAGAAGGGATGGAAGCAATACTGAACATCCCACAACTACACACTGCCACACAGGCTGAAGCTGCAAAATAAGCCTTTAAATTACACAGAACCTACAAAGAAGGATACCAGGTAGGACACCTAGATATCCTTAAAAGAGTACTATGAGTACTATGAAATATTCATACCATGTAGAGAGGAATGGAACAACGACCCCTTGGATGGAAGATGGAGCCCAAAAATAGTATACAGATGGGTCGAAATCTGAAAACAAAGTAGGGGCTGGTGTGGTAGGACCAAGATGTAGCCTACACATTCCTCTCTGCAAAGAAGCAACGATGTTCCAAGCATAACTGTTTGCAATTAACGAAGCTGCACATTGCATCAGTAAGAGAAAACTAAAAAATATTAAAATATATATATTCTCAGATAGCCAAGCGGTTCTTAAAGCACTAAAAAGTTACACATTTAACTCTAAGGGAATGTCACAATAAACGTTAATCTGGGTGCCAGGACATGAAGACCATGAATGCAATGAAAAGGCTTATACACAAGTCAAGGCAGGGGCACAGATACCCTTCGTTGGGCCAACCCCTCTTTATGGATTCAACAACATAAGCACAAATCTTCACATACACAAATGGATCACTGAACAAATGACCCAGTTTTGCGACAACCAGGAGGGCGCCAAACAGTCTATGAAGTTCGTGCTACAAAACTATAAATCCAAACGACCCAAAAAAAGCTCTAGAACTCACCAAATGTGACCTAAGGATGTTGTGTGGAGCACTAACAGCTCACGGAGCATGCAGTTATCACTTCCATAAAATGCGTATCATCGGTACAGAAATCTGTAGGCACTGTGACCAGGCGAAAGAGACTATGGAACACCTATTAATCGACTGCCCAAGCCTTGCCCGTGAAAGATTCAAAATGATAAGCATTGTAACAGGGAGACGCTTTCAAGAAATCCCATCTAGGAAAATTGTCCAATTTCTAAGGACAGCACTAGACAAGTCATAGACTAAAATAAGGGGGTACAGTAGATCTCTCTGGTCGCAGTAAAAGTGTCTGTATGACACTGCCCAAGATCTTCAATTCAAATTCAATTCAAGTTTTCACTACAGCAGCCTCTGAAATTGATGGAATTGTTTGACCTCAAAAATATCCATTGAAGATAAATAAATTACATGCAATAAGAGTTTTGTTTATTTATTTCAAACCTACATTTTTTAAAGGCACCATTTTGTCTATATTCTACTCACCGAGACTCGTTATAGAATGCAGAAGTCGTTGTCCGTAACAACTTTTTTGTAATTCAAAATATAAAACGTCCAACGTTTCGAGATATTCAGATTGATAGGGCTGAGCGTTGTGGTCTTCTGTATTTCGTCTTGCTGACGTACACGCAGTCACATAATCAAGCAACCGATTCGATTTGTAGACTCTCTTTTGAGTCTGGGCCCGTTTTTCGAAATGGTCACTTGTTTATTGACTGACTTCTTCTAAAATTGTATTATACTTCTTATATCAGTTTATTTGTTTCATTTTTGATAAACTTTAGTACTGTTATTGCCCTGCCCAGTCCAGAGCCTCCGCGAGTTCTTCAGCTGCACGTGGTCTGTTAAGGAACCTAACATTCCACGTGCGAAACGTGGGGTCGTCAACATTAATTCCGTCCGTATCCGAGGCAGTTGCTTGTCTCTGAGCCATACAATTACCTATTAACCTCACTCACAACCTCCAGCTGGGAGGCCAGGCCCTATTCTTTAACTCTCGGGCGAGGGTTTGGGTTTATCCGGTGTCGGTAACCTCGCTGAGGCTGTGAGCGCCGCCGTTGTCATTAAAACTACATAGATCTTCCCCGACCTGGCCTTGAAAGAAAATGTCGAAGTAGCTCTAGCAGGACTTCTCAACAGGTAGCTCTTTCTGACTGGAGTTTCGGATGCCGCCGTTTGCCAGACAGTTTTCCAGCTCCTCCGCCGCCATCCATAAAGAGAGATGAGCCCTGGTACAGTCACACTCACCCCCCACCTCTCGTCTGCAGCCGCCAACGACATCCCACGGGGATTGGTTACCCCATCTTCGAACGAAGGTGCTCGGCTCCCAGATTTCACCACGTGGAGGTGAGAGTAGGAGTTCGCTGATAGAGGCTAAGTTCAGACACTTGTGCCTGCATGAAACCCCATATCAACGCTTTGAAATCTCAATCCTGCGCTTTTGGCTTATAAGGGTCCGTCTGCTGGTGAAGTGTTTAATGCTATCTTGTAGCGAAGTAGCACACAGCGCAGAACATTCAGTGCCGCACTATGCCGTACAAGGCGCTGTATAAACCGCAACTAGCTTCATGAATGGCAAAAACTGGAGAAATTATTTTGAGTCAAGAATGAATTCAAGACTAATTTTATTTTCCAAGACTCGTTTCCTTTATACAGAAATGATTAAGCTATATTATTCTATATATTCTATATGGAAATATGATCCCCATGGCCCACTGTATGGACTGTATGAATAGAGGGGAACGCTTAGAATCAAGTCAAGTCCTCATGAAAAGGATCCTTAATTTCTCCTCCAACTTCAATGGAACTCCACCAACATGTAGAATGTATTGAACAGGACTTCTGGAAATAACCATAACCCGAGATTCGTCCACGTTAAGCCACATCGGCCACATCCTATCGAGTTCCATCTAAGAGGATAACTGTTCACCTTGCCAAAATAATATGACTTACCCTCAACACTCCCAATGTGAAACATTCCTCGCGACGGTTGCGTCCATATACCAATTTTATGAAAAGTAGAAATGATAAGACGCACTCTTGGCGAGGTCCAACAACGGTGAAAGGTGTTGCTTCAGCACCGTTAACCGGAACACAGCTTCTACAACTCGTGTCTAGAGACTGAATGACCCCAATAGAGGACCACTGATCTCATACTCCTAGAAAACACGCCAGAGTTTAGCTTTAGGAACTCCATCGTATGTCTTTCGAAAATCTACAAAACGGCTGTAAATCGGTTTGGCATATTCCCAAACCTTCTCGAGTATCATTACTAGAATAAAAAGTTGGTTGGTTTTACTTTTGCGGGACGAATGTCCCACTGTTCATTCCTTACATTATAAACTCACCCACGTGCCTCCAACATCTTAGCGTATACTTTCCCGGGAAAACTTAAAAGAGGTATGCCCCTGTACGAGCAAAGTCCTTTGTCTCCCTTTTGAAAAGAGGAACGTACACTCAGATCAAGTTAACAACCAGACTTCTCACAGTGCTCTATGCAAGGTAGCGCATATTGATCCCGGCCAGTCTTGCAGTTGTGGATTTCAAAGGTTTGATGCGGTTTCACATGCAATCCACAGGCATCCTCAAAGAGTCAGAGACTTTGTCTACCAGATCAATGGCAGAATAGCTCTTGATAACCTCTGTTTCTATGGGCTCAAGCGGTTATTGATTGATAGAGCTCCCTCTCAAAGGGTCAAACTGAAACTATATGAGACATTGATCCATCCCAATCCTGCTGAACGACTCAGAGGCATGAAGGTGGCAAAGGCGGATAAAGGAGGTCTTATTCTCTTCTAGGCGGATTGGACCAGTCAATGAAGGAAGGAATTGGCATAAGGTCAAATTCTTCAAAAGTCGCAGGCCTAATAATTAAGTAAATTTTACTTCTTCTTTAGCCAGGTTGGACCTGGACCTGAGTAGATGAGATTAGATTAGGTTTTATTATTTCAAAACTATCTTTTCATATTATATAACAAAATCTGTTTTGCATGGCTTTGCCGTCTGCCAGATTGACATCATTAATATTAAATAAGATTTGAAATAACTCGTAATAATATTTCCCTTGTATATCAACGCGATTTTGTAGTATTTGAATAAGTGGATAGACACATCCATTTCGTTGAGTATTGCTATAATTTCCTCCTCCGCTAGGACATTCTTTCTTTTCAAAAAAGTGTCTTCATGTCTCCCTTAAAATTCGACACTTGACGATGAAATGTAGAATATCTTCGCTTTCTGATAAATTGCACATGCTGCATAGAATTGATAAATCATCTCTATGTGGAATGAAATTATGGTTCAATAGTTCTCCCCGAAGTTTAAACATCATTGCTGTTTCTTGAATTGAATGGTTATCTTTGAAGTAGTTTTTGTCCCGCATTTTATGACTTAACACAGCAAGATGTAGCCATCCCGAAGCTTCACTTAGGAATTTCTTTCTAGCCTCTTCGTCGTCTTTTTCTATTAGTGGGCTTAGCTCTTTTTTCCAATACCTTCATTCCAATTCCAAGTCAAGGCCATATCTATGCGCTAGGCCCATCCGTTCTTGATACCATGCCTTTTGGTTCCGTATTGTACATAGAGCCACTATTCTTGCTAGTCGATCCGTAGTATAAAGTTTATGTGCAGCTTAAATGTTTTAATATGTAAATGCGATAAACCTTTCTCGAGCATCAGCATGTAATTTGGCGCATTTAAGGGAAGGTGGAAAGTTTCCTTGATAAAGAATCGTAAGAGTTTTTTGACCTCTTCATAAGGTTTCTGCCCTTCAAACTTGCGCTGCATAAAGCATAACTGACTCTGATGCTGCTTCAAATACCTTAAGGCTGAATCGCAAAGGCGTGTTCGCGCTGTCGATGTTTGATAGGCGTTGCTACGTGTTTTATAGAGCTTATGAGAATGCTCAGTTTTCCACATCGAAATGGTTTGAAATATAATTTTCAAGAAAAAATATGAAATGACTGTAAATAAAATTGGTAGAAAAAATGAATTACTTGCGGATATAATCGTCTCAGTTTGCCAAAAATACAAATTGAGAAATAAATTTAAAAAAATTTTGTTTCTTCAACAAGACACTATGTGACCCGTGTCCACATAGTAGTGTCAGATTTTTACGGACTAAAAATACCCTTCCCTTTTGGTTTTTCTTAACTACAACTAAGTTTCCTTATCTAGTAGCTTACATTTAAGGATATTTTCGCGTGTTGCAGGTAGACCTTCGGTAAAATCACCTGCCACGACCATCGTTAGGATGGTTTATTATTATTGCGCCAAATCGAGTGGTCTCGTACGCTGGAGTCGGCGTACTAAACGTCTCATGTCCAAAGTTTGGAGAGTGGCATTGTTACAATGACCACGAAGTCTGATAATTAGCTTTCGAGCGGAGTTTGTTATTTCTTCGTCGACGGTAGTTATCCCTAGGTCCCTGTGTATATAACAATTCCTGAGATACCAGGGAGCCTTCACAATATCCCGTATAATTTTATTTTGAAAGGACTGAATAAATCCTCTGTTATTTGCTTTGGTACAACCCCATAGTTTTATGCCGTAAGTCCATATAGGCTTCAGTACTTGCTTGTATAATAGCAGTTTGTTGTACATGCTTAACTTGCAGTGCCTTCCAAGTAAACAGTACATTTCTCTATACCGGTGTTCGAGCTCATCCCGTTTCTTTTTCACGTGGGCCTTCCACTTGAGTTTCGCATCGAGTGTCATACCAAGATATTTTGCTTCATAAGCGTACGGTATTTGTACAGAATTAATGAAAACTGGTCGATTTTCAATATTTCTGTAGGTAAAATTATTTATATGCGTTGATTTGGTCTCAATGGGAGCAATGCGCCAGCGTTTTGACCATTCGTTTATTTTGTCCAGAGCTTGTTGAAGTTTTTCAGTTGAGGACTCAACTGAACTTCCCGTTGGCAGGATCTCTCTGTGTCATCCGCAAATGTAGCCACAAGTGTACCCTCAGTTTGAGGTATGTCTCTTGTGTACAACAGGTACAATGTAGGGCCAAGGACATTCCCTTGAGGGACTCCTGCTCGGATCTCTTTAAAATCGGAGTATTCAGTACCGTGTTTAACTCTAAATATCCTGTTATCGAGATAAGATTCTAGTATCTTATACAAGCTTGTCGGTAGAAACCTACTTAGTATATATTAGGCCTTCATGCCAGACTTTGTCGAAGGCCTGGGAAACGTCAAGTAGGGCGGAGAAGCAGATCTTTTTCTCCTCTAATGCTCCTTCAATTTCATTCGTTATTCTGTATACCTGGTAAATTGTCGAGTGTTTCGCTCGAAACCAGAACTGATGGTCAGGTATTAGTTGCTTCTCTTCGATAAATTTTTGAATGCGTTTTAATAACTTTTACCTCCTCCATTGTTGAATAGTATGTATACCTTAGATTTGTCTAAGTTGACTAAAAGGCTTTACAATCTGCAACACTTAAGTAACCGATTCTTCATCAGTTGCACCGATTCCGATGAGTTTGCCAACATCACAATATCGTCTGCAAAAAGGAGGGCCTTAAAATGAACTCCAGCAAAGTCAACTCCACCAGGTAGGATGTCGACTATATCGTCTATAAAAAGTGCAAGTAAAGTTGAACTTAAAGGGCACCCCTACTTTACTCCTGTCTCCGTCTTGAACCATTCGGTTAGGGATCCACCATTCTACACGGACGTAATGATGGTTTCGTATAGGTTTTGCAACACGTTTCCATATTTTGAAGTAATTCCTGGAGTAAATATGCCTGTCCAACTAGTCAAACGGTTATGCACTAGGCGCTTCCAGGTACGTACAAACAGCTGACTAAGGTTCCTTTCCCGCTGGGCACGCCATCGGAGTCGAGGTCGTTTCTACTACGTTGACCATCGGGGTTGAATTCAGACGCAAATATTAGCAACACGTTGCTTTCAGTCTTTCAGCTTTGACAGTGTGCTATATTTATGAACTCTCCCTACCCCCGGGTCTTAAACTTGTTTCATAAACAGAACGTTTTCTGAGTCTGACTAAATGCGTTTCAAGTAAATATGCATAAGATAAGATAAAGGGGAAACTGGTCAGGCGAGGTTACTGATCAGTATCCAACCCAGTTACACAACGTCAATTAATTTCGCATTGATAGCACGCCGCTTAGCACATGTTGTTGTCTTTCTTAACACACAATTACAGCCCAGGAGACAGATCTTATTTTACATCGAAAACGCTCCCAGTTCTTATCGCACTCAATGTCTCTCTTCTCTCATTTACTTGCGCAACAACCAACGGCATCTGACTAGTTCACTCAATTTCAACTTCAGTTGAGATTCTTACGTCCAACACAACACCACGTACTTCCACGTTAACGTCGGGAGGAAAATAATTGAGTTCTCTGTCCAGTTTATTAATTGAAAACAATTATTTACGAACTTGTTTCAATTTGTTGATTAATCGCCACGCGAAGCAGCTCGCCAGCTCTTGTAAATAGACTCCGAATTCCTACCCATGGCCAGTCAGAACGGAGAAAGTGATCTGCCCAAGACAACAGTGCTGGTGTTCTATGTGAACGGTCGAAAGGTAAACGATGTGTGCAATGTGCTCGCGAAAAAGAGGTCATTGTGTGGATTGTGTCTAAATGTGGATCAATTGGAAAAAAAACAGATTAAATAAAATAAAATTGCCTCGCATTTATCAGCAGCTTTTCTATTTCTCCGCGTTCAACAAATTGATAAGAAATGTCATTAAGTCATTAAGTGATAGTGTTCCCGTAACAAATAAAGACCATTCATACCCCACGGTGTTTCTAACCGCAATTTAAATTCAAAACAATAAATTACAGCTTTTACGTCAACAGAACAACTGTAAAAATGTACACATGCATTCGCATTCTTAGTCGTACTTCATCTTGCCAACATGTGACATACCAGCTACAAGTGGGCTAACTGGAGTGTGCGTCATTCTTCTGGGCTTGTGCATATGTTCATCCATGTTGTTTGTTTACATGTTGTTGTTTACAGTTGATCTACAGACTACAGGGTCACTGTAACTTCTTTAATTGAAAAAAAAAAAGATTGATAACTCAACAACATGTTGGTAGAATTTACTAGGTTAGGTTAAGTTATCTTCGTCTGCCCTTATTCGAGTGATTCTTTTTTTATCATTTATCTATGACATTTTGCAAATATTGTCATTAACACTCCGGAGGTGTGTTCGGTTCAGTATCTCACGATATATCTCACGGCATGATAAGCATTGATTCTGTTGTTCGTAGACATTTATTAATTTTCCTCGTTATCTCCTTCATTTATTTTATACATTTGTCCACACAACTAACATTTCTTCCACAGGTAAATATCTCTAAACAACAAGTACTTTCAAAACTAATTGCACCAGTAGTGTAGCACCGCAGACTTCCAATATAGGAAGAGATTTTGTTTTCATCGGGGCTATCTTGGATTTTGCACTAAGTAGCGTACATTTAATATTCCCAAAAGAATCGATGGTCCTCAGGTAAAGACAGCAACCATATGCCCTTAAGGATGCATCGGAGAATCCATGTATCTCAATCTTAACACTTTCAGTATGTGGAATGTATCTTGGAATTTGGATATTTCCTCCTAGAAATTCCTCCCAGCGAGTTTGTATATCCATGGGTAGAGATTCACCCCAACCACTTTTAACTATCCAAATATCCTGCATTATAATCTTTCCTTTTACCACTATTGTGTGTCCGTGTTTTATCGCTAATTCAACAAATTATGCTCCAGCGAGCTAGCCAACTGCATTCCTCCTCTCCGTCTCGCCAGGAGTGGCCTTAAGTATACCCTTAAGCCTACTTTCGAATCGAAAAGGTATTTGGACACGATTTCAGACGACTGTCAAGTTATTAACGTGTCTATGAGTGAAGCATTCATTAGAGACAATTCGCCAGAAGTTCATCCATTCGTGTATCTGATCTAGGGAACGTTGTAATTTTTCTGTAGACTCTTCAACCGTTTAAGCTGTTACCAAAATGGCGGTGTCGTCACCAAATGTGCCTAGAACAGTGTGTTCTTCTTGTGGTAAGTCAGTAGTATACAGTAGGTATAGCAGAGGGCCAAGAACACTCCCTTGCGGTACACCAGCATTTATATTTTTAAAAGTAGAGTATTCATTGTCATTCTTCACACGGAAGACCCTATCAGAGAGATACTTCGCTAAAATACTATATAGTTTCCCCGGTAGAGATCGGCATAGTTTATATTTCAGACCTTCATGCCAAACTTTGTCAAAGGCTTGAGAAACATCGAGAAATGTGCCTCAACAAACGAGCTTTTGTTCAAATGCCTTTTCTATTACATCAGTTATACGATGTACTTGGTCAGTAGTTGAGTGTTATGAGCTGTTTTTCTTCCACAATTAGACTTAAACGTCTAAGCAGAATTTTTTCAAATACTTTAGACATTATGGGGAGTAGTGAGATAAGTCTATAGGACTTGTTGGTGGTTTCCCGGGTTCTGGTACCATTACAACTTCTGCCACTTTCCATTGACTAGGGACATGTTCAAGTCTAAGCGCGGCATTAATTAAGTAGAGTAACTTAAGAACACAAACTGATGAGAAGCGAGGTACTTTATTTTATGAAGTTCATCCTTAGGAACCTTTTCCATATGCCCTAAGTGTTCGTACTCTGTCATGAATTCGATATATTGCATCCTGATTTCTTTGTTCCTTAGCAATCTTTTTTCCAGGTTAAGAAAACTTTATTGAGCATGACCGAAAGAATCTCCCAAATAATGGGAGATTTTTACCAAAACACACCATTCACCAAAAATCTTCCATCGTCCTGTCGCCGTACGCCTTTCAAGAATTCCCTATCTCACTCTTCTTCTTCCCTTGACAAAAATCGCAGCCGGCTAATCTCGTTCATTTTCCAAAATTTGTTTACTGTCTCATTAAGCCAAACATCACCAAAATCGGAGCAGGAAACCAGACTACATGGCGCTTGAGGATTTGAAGGCAGCTGCATCCAAATAAGGTATTTTTTTTGAAGGATTGGTAGTTGAGAGTTCAATTTGATTTGACCAACACATAAAAGCTGGAAAAAAACTGTCAGTTCCTATGAGCAAATCTTTTTTTCGATTATTTATTTATTTCTATACAACTTAACAATGGTTATACGTTTCTGCGAAGCCTTGAAGGCTTGTCTGCAGAAGGTTGAGCTGATTTTGGATAAGTAAGCTAAGTTTCAGTTTTCCAATACGTTAATAGGTTCACATGTTTTCAATTAAAGAAAGATAATACATTTAGTACAATATTTTTAATTATTTGAATTTAGATTTAATAGAAATTGGTTTATACTTTTTTTTAGTTTTAAAATTTGTTATATTCTTTAACTCTTGTGGGAGTGGGTTTAATACTTCGGGAACTCTGCATTTCAGTTCTTTTTTACCATAATTGTTGTAGTATCCTGGAACTTCGAGCATACCTTGAGCACGTCTCCTTGTGTTTATATCATGGTTAGGTCAGGTTAGATAGGGGGGCTGCTAGTGCATTCACCAGCACACTAAGACCATATTGGTCCATTGTGATATTCCTAGTCAGACTGCTGCCACTGATTGACTACTCTAGTGATAGTGCCGTTAATTTGATCCCAACGGCAAATGGTGACTGGACCAGATTTGAAAACCAGAAAAAAGCGTATTAACTTTGCTTTCACTGGGATTCGAACCAGGTACCCCGCTAACCAGGGTCAGGCACTCTTTTTTTTTTCAATATATCGTACTTGCTAGACAGAAGTACTTAAAACTAGCTTAACTATATTAAGAATTTACAAACGTTCTTAATACTAACTTATTGACCCTATGCGGGTACTCTAAGCTAATCTAATCTATGTTATAAATGTGCATTTCGGCTTAGCGTTTTTTAGTCTTTTATGGCATCTTTTATTTATTTATTCCTTTCCCAAGAAAACGTGTAAAAAACTTGGCTAAACTAAAGTACTTAAAATACCTTATACTATCTTATCCTAACATAAAACTTAATACTATCTTTACTATAGCAGTAACAGTACGCAGACGTGCACCAGGGCGTATATGTTATGTATATGCCTAACGCCGTGTTAATACGCCGTCGAGTCGTTTTATATCATGGTTGATTGGCGTTATAAGTCGTGTGTCATCGTAATACTCAAGTACAAGCGTCATCTTGAAAATATCTTCAACTTGCAGTATTTTAAGCCTTTCTGGTTCAGAAACATTGCGAGGATTGTCTACCCTTATTTGATTCAATGCTGTGTTTTGAAGTTTCTGTAAGTGTGCTGTCGAAGCTTTGCCCCATGCCAGTATACCGTATCTTAACTTCGACTCCAGTAGTGCGAAATACACTTTTCTTAGCACCGAAGTCGGGGCATGGTACTTCAAATGAGTTATCGCGTGTACAGCCCTTTGGAGGCTCATGTGCAGCTGATGCATGTGTTTGTCCCATAAAAAATTGCCGCCAATGATGACTCCCAGATACTTGTAGCTCTCTACTATGTCGATTGGGCATCTGGTTGAGCTACTTCAGCTATCATTCCTATACCAGAAAGAGCCAGATTTACTGTGGGGTAGATTTGAACTGCGGATTCTGATGTGCATCATCTTCGTTTTCAGGGCGTTGATCGTCAATCCGTTGTCATGCCACCATTTCACAGCCCAGTCGAACTCCTGCATTATTGGCGTTGCTGCCTCTAGAGACCTGTGATTTACCACCAGAAATGGAGTATTACAGAGATGCCCGACGTCTACCTCTCTTGTTCTTAAACCAAATTGATCAATCAGAGGACGGCATTTACATTATTTCGTGAATAACCGTCAAAAATTCATGAATATCTGTCAAAAAAGCACTAAAATTCGTCCGTGGACTAGGGGACAATCAGCTTTCAAGTCGGCTAACTCAGTAATACTTCGTGTCTGCATCATACAGAGATATGATATACATCAGCATAAGCAAATGGAATGATCCGTTTGAATATTCGGAGAAGCTCGTTCTTGTAAAGAATGAAGAGGAGTGGACCCAGTTTTGATCCTTGAGAGACTTCATATTGAGCGTGCTTTTTTGAGCTGATTTTAACACGAAAATATCGGTTTCTCAAATACTCTTTTAGCCAACTTGCCAAATGAAATCACATGACAGCGCGTCGCCTTGTCTAAAACCTTTTTTGACATTTAAGGTCTCGGTGAGTTCATTACCGACCTTGATGGAGCAACGAGAATTCTCCATCGTCATCGTCCTGCACAACCGGCCGAGTTTGGAAGGAATGTCAAAACTAGACATGGCGTTGTATAGCTCGTCCCTATGCACGCTGTCATATGCGGCCTTGAAATCGACTAAAAGGTGGTGGGTGTCGATCTGCATCTCTTGGGTCTTTTCCAGGATCTGCCGTAGTGTGAAAATCAGGTCGATGGTGGACTTTCCTGGCCTGAAGCCACACTGATGTGGACCTATCAGGTTATTTATAAACGGCTTCAGGCGAGTACACAAAACAGCAGAGAAGGTCTTGTAAGTGATGTTCAGGAGACTTATCCCTCTATAGTTGGCGCAGTCAAGGGGGTCAATGGACAGTCCGTCCGCACCGGCAGCTTTGTTAAACTTCAGTCTTGATATTGTTATCTTGACCTCGTCTAAGTCGGGGGGAACAGAATTCTCGTCGATCATCGTTCATATTGAGTGGGACATTCTGCCTGATAGCGGTACTGGTGTCATCATCGCCGTTTGGTTCTTCGAAACTCTCAGTATCGACTCGCGTATCGAATCGCGTTAACGGCTTTTGATAATTTTTCAGAAGATAATTCAAACTTAATTGCATTCAGCGCAGCACCAGATAAGCACTTCCTTAAGTAATTGAATTTTTGCAACGAATCTAAGGAAGAGTCCTTATCGACGAGACTGGTAAATATTCCAATGAAATTCGGATATTCCGAGATTTTTCCGAAAAAAGGTTGGTAATGTAATGCGTTCCAACTTCGAACGAGAAATCGACTGTTGTGACATAAAAGAAGTGTTCAAATTATCCGATAACGTTAAATTACCCTTTTGCGTCGACAAAAATTAATGAATCACACGTAAATGTTCTCTAACTCAACTCGATGATTTTATTTTTCCTCATCCAAAATATTTTTTTTCCAACGCTAATTGTACATTAAGACCTTGTTTGAAATATAACTCGATTATGCCCAAGCGACGCTCTAATTCTGCACCAGACATTGTAGCACCCTTTGCAATAATAAGATTTTTTGTCCGATTTATACTTCCCTTTGTAGAAGATCTAATAGTTTTGAATTCCAGTATTCGATGTGGATTTTCTAACACCCCACAAGAAATTTTTCCTTCCTCCTTGTGCACCATTTGCATCTTGATTAGTCATAGAGTCAAATAATTTCACAAACAAGTAAATACAACGAAACGAAAATGCGAAGAATTCAACACAATGCAATTGGTATTGAGAAAGTCCAGCGAAAGCTTATCAACCCACAACAGCAACCAAACGATGGTACTTTAAATTTCCCTTGGGCGCTTTCACACTCGCTAAAATTTGTCGACGATTTTTTCAAATTCCTTTTTTTGATCTCAAGCCACTTTCACACAGGACATCTTTCAGTCTCTGCAATTGAGATCTCAGTTCTAAGCTTTTTCTGTTTCCCACCCTCTCTCACACATGCGTCATCTCTTTCTCACACATGTACAGCATGCTTCCAATATCCAGCATTGAGAACATAAGAATAAAGCAACTCAAAGAAAAAGCAAAGAGAGATAAAAGAGAACAGAAAATCCAAAAGCAAACCCCGAGCACACCAGACACGGGCTGCCCCTATCACGTCTCACCTCCCTTGCCTACAAGATGGAAAAATCGCCGACAAAAGTTTCCTGTGTGTCACGTGTCACATCATTGCAAAGTGTTATCATTGCAAGTGTTATCACTGCGAAAATTTAAGTGTTTCTCCTTGTTAGAATTAAATTTGCGTGTCAACGAATGATTTTTAGCTAAATACCGACCTTTCCTTGGCGGGTTCTAGGCCAAATATGTGTAATCGCGTTGAGAGAAAATGATGTAAAGGCTATAACTGACCCCAGAAACGTTTTATTCTGCACTGACCTACTTGCATTCATGAGATAAGATCGGGTGCTATTATCAACGAGCAAGTGTTTAATTGAATAATGAATAGAATACGTAACGTTTTGCTGGTGTGCTTATATCAATTCAAATTTCCTGAAAGGCTTCACAGATATGAGAGAGTCTTGCAATGAATGATGAGGTTATATGCAAGTGGTTTGTTCTGTCGATAGGATGTTTACTTTTTTAGTGCGACTATTAAGGAAAAGAAAGCACTCAATGTTCAAGTAGACGGCTTTTTATGAGTAAAGAATAAAAACCTCCTTCCTCCATTTGAGTTGTGCTGAAGACAAGATTGATTTACAAGAAGACTGTAGATAGAGGTTTAGAGATAAGATTTCGGAGGATTTTAACTACTTTTGAACAAATATAATTCTGCGCTTCGCAATAAACACATTTTTGAGGCTTATAGCGAAAATTTATTCGCAAAAGGCTATTCGACTTTGTTCTATTGTATTAAACAAATTCGTGGTATCGGGTAATGCAACGGAATTGGTTAAATAAAATCGAATTTCGAAACAGAAAATTATAAGCTTTCGGTGAGCTTTCAACTCAAATGTCAAATCAAACTTCAATTTTAGGTGTGTTTTTTTTTGCAAGCGTGTATACGCTTAAATTTTAATTTGCATGTAAAGTACACTAACAACAAATCCTATATCCGATTAAGTTACTCATCATATCTTTCCCAGCTTATAAATAAGCGCGGATAAAACAATGCTTCCAATCTTTATTTTCTGTGTGTTCATTCCTGAGTTTATGCATTCATTGTTTAGGTTGCTGTATGTGGCTTACATTTGTAGGGGTGGTTGATGTATTTGATCATTTTTAAATCCTTTTGCATCCATAAGTATGCAAATTTTGGTATACCCAGAGAGTCTCTGGTATACATTCCGTTAAAGTTTCGTAATCGATTCTTTTCATTTGATATTGTTTTTATTTTATAATTATTAAGTGTTTTTTGCTTTTAAAGTGATGGTCACGCTACACAATCGCAATCTGAAGATCGTGCCCATTAACGACGAACTATCACTTTACATGATTCCACCCCCTGACAATTGTCATAAATATCGTCGGTGCTACCAAGATTCTATGATGAATTATTAAGCGACGAATTTAGTTTTTTTGTGCACTTATAATTTAAGCGCATATACGCTTGCAAAATAACACAGCTATTGTTGATTGTCTTGTAAAGAAGTGAATTGTTTTTAGTAAAAATGAGTTTTATTTGGTTTCATATTTTTGAGGACGAACTGGATGAGTGCATTCTAATCCGCTGGACACGGATGAGAATGTAAAAGGAAATACATATCCCACGAGAAGCAATTTCTGAGTTGTTTAATTTAGCTTAAAAATAAAGCGTGTTGGCGGTAGCCCAAGTTTATCTCGAGCTGTAGACAACAGCCACTAAAACGACGATAAAGATGTCTATGAGCCACTCTGTGCTGCTTGTCTCATGTGAGTCTCTCCCTTCAATGCATAGTTGACAATGTGATGGTGACAATGGACCGCCTTCAACTCCGTATTCGTCACCCTCTGTTTGGGGTGAGGTAACCTTCACAAATGACAACACATATCCTAATACCTCCTGTGATCTCAGATTGTCTACCTGTAGGCAAGCACACACACGTCTGGCTAGTATGAGCAGACAGGAGAATTTAACAGGGCCCGTGAACGTCACTGCAAGCCTTAAGTATGTGCAGTTTGTATCGTTTCGTCGTGGTAGTCGGTTAGGAAAAGTTACAGACACTGCTTGTACCGCCAAAATCACTGCTTTGGCAATAAAAAAATTTAACCAAAGAGTGGTACAACTTTTATAAATTTTCAAGAACTCGATCCAAAATTTTTCATAACGATGGCAACATGTCCAAACAGGACTACTTAGCAGTACTTCATGCAAATAAATGTTTAATTCCCACTACATATGACTATCTGCATAAATAAACTCGCTTTCTCACTTACACCGGAGCACATTAATGACGGTCCTGGGCATGCTGTTTCCAGTCGTCAAGACCAAGTTGTCTTGAACCCGCGATGACTTGGTCTTTATTCCGGAGATTCGGTCTCCATTTCCTTCTTCAACCAAGAGGCTCTGATTCGAAGACCGTCTTTGCTGGAGCATTGGTTCATTCATGCGCTTGATGGTCCCGAGCCAGTGCAGTCTACGAATTTATTCTTTCTGGACTACATCCATATCCTGGTACAGCAAGTAGAGTTCGCGTTTGAGTGGTCTCCTCGTTCTTTCTAAGACACCAAGAATTAGATCTGCATCAGGTCAGAGTTGATATTCCAGTCGTCGGGCATGCTCTCGTCTTAGAAATTCCTGCACATGGTATGGTATATGCATAGAAGATCATTGATGATGATCCTCTGAGCTTGCGGTTTTGTTTGCCTTCAGTGGTCAGGCCAGCAGCTATTGGAAGTGCTGTCTAATTGCATCCGCTGTTCCTTCGCAATTTCGAAAAGCCTAGGTGGTGCCTTACCTAATGCCTGTGGCTAGACTTCTAGCTGTTTTATAAGTCTGGGTTTTCTGCTTATTCCTGGACTCAGGTTACGAGAGATCATTTCTTCAGGGATCGAAGCTTCTTCTCCCGTCTTCGTCTTGCACTGCTCTTCTTCTTTGTTACAGTGCCTTTAAGTATGCTTCGTCGGCTGCACTCTTCGTCTCTTCGCTCCTACTGCCCAAATTAAAACAAAACAAAATTAAACCTTACGTATAAACCTTCCTCTTGAATCACTGTATCTACAGATCAAAACCAAATTAAAATCGGTTGCATAATTTAATAGATATAATCATAAATCGGCGTATAATCAATCACAGACGGCATTGTTAAGAAGATAACAAAGTCCTGCATAATCTTCAGAAACTTCCTGCATGCACATAAACCTATTTTAAATCCATTTTAAACAACTTACTGATAGTATATATTATGTTTCAGGTCGTAGATGAGTCACCCGATCCAGAATGCACGCTGCTCAGCTATTTGAGGGAAAAGCTGCATCTTTGCGGAACAAAGCTCGGCTGTGGAGAAGGAGGATGCGGTGCGTGCACTGTCATGATATCCAAGGTGGATCGGAGTACAAAGAAAATTGTACACTTTGCCGCCAATGCATGCCTCACGCCAGTGTGCGCAGTTCACGGACAAGCAGTGACAACCGTTGAGGGCATCGGGAACACCCGGACACGACTGCACGCTGTGCAAGAACGTCTGGCCAAGTCGCATGGGTCACAGTGCGGCTTCTGCACACCGGGCATAGTGATGTCGATGTACGCTCTACTCAGGAACTCGCCGCAACCAAAGATGCACGACATGGAAATTGCATTTCAGGGGAACCTCTGCCGCTGCACGGGTTACAGGCCGATCCTGGAGGGTTACAAGACGTTTACGAAAGAATTCAGCTGCACCATGGGCGACAAGTGCTGCAAGGTCAACGGAAACAATGGCTGCGCGAGCACCGATGACAGCAGTGACACCAATCTGATTGAGAAGTCAAAGTTTCAGCCGTATGACCCAAGTCAGGACCCGATCTTTCCATCCGAGCTTCAGCTGAGCGACGAGCTGGACAAGCAGAGCTTGTACTTCTCCAACGGCAGGGTCAAGTGGTATCGACCAACTAGTCTGCAGGACATACTCAAGCTGAAGGACAGGCACCCGGAGGCGAAGATCATCGTCGGCAACACCGAAGTTGGCATAGAGATGAAGATCAAGAACCTGCTGTACCCCGTGCTCATAAACCCGCAGCGAGTGGATGAGCTGATGGGGATTGAGGAGAACTCAAAAGGGATTTACTTTGGGGCAGCTGTGACCATAGCGGAAATAGAGGACACACTTCGAAACCAAATCGCGCTGAAGCCGGAGCACGAAACGAGATTCCTCAAGAGCGCGCTGGACATGTTCCACTACTTCGCCGGAAAGCAGATAAGGAACGTAGCCGCTTTGGGTGGCAACATAATGACGTCCAGTCCGATATCCGACATGAATCCGGTGCTGGCTGCCGGAGGTGTGGAGCTTACTGTGGGCTCCCTCAAGAAGGGCTTCCTGTACACCAGGCGAGTGAACATGAGAGACGACTTCTTCACCGGCTACAGAAGGAACAAAATCGAGCCCAATGAGGTTTTGATGGGCATTCAGTTCCCCAGAACCAACAAGTTTCAGTTCGTGAAGGCCTTCAAGCAGGCGAGGCGAAGGGAAGACGACATAGCCATCGTCAATGCGGCCATTAACTTGACCCTGAAGCCGAACTCAAATGTGATTGAGGAAGTGAGCATGGCTTTCGGTGGCATGGCCCCGACAACTGTGCTCGCCCCGAAGACATCACTCACGTTGCGTGGTCGGACGTGGGACCACTCGCTTATTGAGAGCTCCACCGAGAGTCTGTGTGCCGAACTGCCGCTGTCTGCTGGAGCTCCCGGTGGAATGATTTCTTACAGGCGCTCCTTGGTGGTGAGCCTCTTCTACAAAGCCTTCCTGGCCATCAGCGAGGAGCTCGTGAAGAACAAAATCATTACAGACACCATACCGGTCGAGGAGAAGAGTGGCTCTCGCGTGTTCGAAGCCCTGCCACTGAAGAGCACCCAGTTCTTCGAGAAGGTGTCCACGGATCAGTCGAAAACCGATCCTGTTGGCAGACCGAAAGTGCACGTGGCCGCCTTGAAGCAAGCCACTGGAGAGGCTATCTATTGCGACGACATTCCCCGCATGGAGAATGAGCTGTACCTGTCCTTTGTCTTAAGCACCAAGGCCAACGCTGAAATCCTGAAGATAGATGCCTCCGATGCCTTAAAGGAAGCCGGCGTGCATGCGTTTTATTGCCACAAGGACTTGACGGAGGATGAGAACTTGGTCGGCCCGGTTTTCCACGACGAACACGTGTTTGCGTCCAAGGTCTCGTGCCAAGGGCAGATCCTAGGCGTCATCGTGGCCAACACACAAACCATCGCTCAGAGAGCAGCTAGACTTGTGAAGATTGAGTACAAAGACCTCCCGCCGATCGTGACCATTGAGGACGCCATTAAGGCACAGTCATACTTCCCCGACTATCCCAAGGTCATTGAGAGTGGAAACGTGGAGGAAGCCTTCAAGGTGGCCGATCACGTCATAGAGGGCAGCTGCCGGATGGGCGGACAAGAACACTTCTACCTGGAAACCCATGCCGCCGTGGCTGTGCCCCGTGACAGCGACGAGTTGGAGATATTCAGCTCCACGCAGCATCCTTCCGAGATTCAGAGGCTTGCAGCCCATGTACTGTCGATTCCAGCCTCAAAGGTTGTGTGCCGAGCGAAGCGTCTGGGCGGTGGATTCGGCGGCAAGGAAGCCCGTGCCTTTGGCATTGCAATTCCCGTAGCGCTAGCTGCTTACAAACTTCGACGACCTGTGCGGACCATGCTGAACAGGGACGAAGATATGATGATCACCGGAACAAGACACCCGTTCTTGTGCAAGTACAAAGTTGCATGCTCCAAGGACGGCAGAGTGACGGGCTGTGAGATAGAGATCTACAACAATGGAGGCCATTCCATGGACTTGTCTTTTTCGGTAAGCGAATGTGCGCCACAGGCTCAGGCAGACCGTTAAAGCGCTTTTCTTTCAGGTGCTGGACAGAGCGATGAATCATTTCGAGAACTGCTACAACATTCCCAACGTGAAGGTAACCGGCTGGGTTTGCAAAACCAATCTGCCGTCGAACACGGCATTCAGAGGCTTCGGTGGACCTCAGGGAATGTTCGCCGGCGAATGCATGATACGCGATGTGGCCAAGGCGGTTGGCAAGGATTACCTCGACGTCATGAAGATGAACTTCTACAAGGACGGCGACATTACCTTCTACAACCAAACCCTGGAATACTGTCCCATCACAAGGTAAGTTCCCGGCTCTGTTCAAAGACTTCCAAACGAGGACATCATATTTTTTGCAGATGCTTTGACGAGTGCATCGTCCAGTCAGACTTCTACAAGCAGCGCAGTGAAATTGAGAAATTCAACAAGGAGCACCGGTGGCGCAAGCGCGGCATAGCAGTCATTCCCACAAAGTACGGCATCGCCTTCGGAGTGCCACACCTGAACCAGGCCGGAGCCTTGGTGAACATATATCTCGATGGTTCGGTTCTGATTTCCCATGGCGGCATCGAAATTGGCCAGGGGCTGCACACCAAAATGATCCAAGTGGCGTCGCGAACCCTGGATATCCCCTCAGAATTCATTCACATTTCCGAGTCAGCCACCGACAAGGTGCCGAATACATCGCCAACGGCAGCCAGTACCGGCTCCGATCTGAATGGCATGGCCGTTCTGAATGCCTGCGAGGAGCTGAGTTCTCGCCTGAAGACGTACAGGGAACAGTTTCCGGAGCTCAAATGGAAAGACTGGGTCAACAAAGCGTACTTCGACCGCGTCAGTCTGTCGGCAACGGGGTACTACAGAACCCCGGACTTGGGTGAGGATCCTGCGCCCGGCAAAACGAAGGTGTACAACTACTACACCAATGGAGCCGGGGTTTCGGTCGTAGAGATCGACTGCCTGACGGGCGATCACCAAGTCCTGAGGACCGACATTGTGATGGACATCGGATCGAGTCTGAATCCAGCAATTGACATTGGCCAGATCGAAGGGGCGTTCATGCAGGGCTACGGCCTGTTTACTATGGAGGAACTGATGTATTCCCCCGATGGCATGTTGTACTCACGGGGCCCTGGCATGTACAAGATTCCCGGATTCGGGGACATTCCGGGTGAATTGAACGTCAGTCTGCTGACCGGCGCTCCCAACCCGAGGGCTGTGTTCTCATCAAAGGTTAGTTTGGTTGCTTGATAGAGGGAGATTAATTCCTCTTGTTTTTTTTCACGCACACAGGCTGTTGGTGAGCCTCCACTCTTCATAGGCAGCAGTGTCTTCTTCGCCATCAAGGACGCCATATCAGCCGCACGTCAGCAGTACGGCCTCGATGGAAGTGTGAACCTAGCCTCACCTGCCACTTCAGCTCGTATCAGGATGGCGTGCCAGGATCAGTTTACGAAACTTGTAAGTAAAGCTTGAGATCTCACGAGGGTGCTCAGTGATGCAATTTCTGATTGTTGATTTTAGATTGATGAGCCCGCTGCTGGGACGTACAAACCGTGGAATGTGATGCCGTAGAAGGGGATTTGCTTTAGCAAGGAAGCGGAGTGATTTCTGATTGTGAATAATAAAAATGTAAAATTTGGAAACAAAAGCTGTCATTGCCTCTGCGCGGAATGTTTGGCTAGTAGTACTATAGGATTCGCCCGTAGTGTAGTAGCCGTTAGTGTAACAAAGTCAGCCTTCTGAAAATTAAAACGGATAGAACTTTCATAGGCTGATGGAATATTATCTCGCGTATTGGAAAATTTAAAAGAGATGGTCGGTGGAGGGGGGGATGGAGGGGGCGGGGGTATTTGTCGAGTGGAAAAAGCGATTTTCCTTTAAAACCATATGTTCCATTCTGCTTAAAGTTCCTGGACCAGCAGAAAATTACAAGTTTTGCAAACTGGTTCCGAAAAAATGACCAGTTCTCTGGTGGCTCTTTAGTCCCTTTACCTTGGCAGCCTTCCAACTTAGATCAATCAAAACGTAATACAAGAACATGCACGTTCTGTTAAGTAAACTTGAACGTTCTGTAGCACTTCGAATTTACTGCCTTTTATGCGAAATACTACACAATCTTCATATTATCTACGTATTCTAATTCAATTTAAGTATATCCTAGTCATTTTCATTCATGGACATCCTTCAGAGTCCTTGAAATCGACAAATTCAAAAATTGCATTCTCAGACCAAAAAAAGTCCACCCATTTCAGTTACCATTTTACTGCATTTTTTGCACTGAGAATTGCGAATATTTTTAAAATCGATTTTCTTCAGGATTTAACTTTGAAATGACTAAAATATGATGGGGCTGTGTGTAGTTGTCTATTTCCAAGTGATCTGCATTTAAAATTTCTCATTTCCGTGTTGTATTCCTGCTGAAAAGTGGGTTTTTCAATTTTGATGACGTCACGAATCGATTGTCGGAAAAGTATAAAATTCATAGTTTCAGTAATTTTTTTTGAGGGTCTGGCAATGCCTTTGTTTAATAACACTGAATAATTGGAGATGTCAATTGAAAGTGCTGCCAGGAGCGGAAATAGTTGATGCTAAATAAAAATTGGATTTAATGGTGAATGTTATAAAAATTGGTTTGTACTTAATTAATATCGGTGTACTGGACAAGTGGGTTGCGTGGGAACGTTGGCATTCGCTTAGGGGACAGAATTTACATATGTTGATGACTAAGGGCTTAGGGATATAGGGACAAACAATGGGACGACCATACCTCTACCAGCTCTGCTTGTGGGAGACCTGGAAGGGTTTGATGACTCTAGTGGCTGAAGGTACCATTGTTTCTGGTGATGTGTCGGCTTTAAATACCCCGTCATATATTGCAGTACATACAGTGAAACTTGCCGTGACCAACTTCTCGGATGGAATTTAACTGTAAAGAAAGGTGTCCCTTGCAGGGGGGTATCCTTAAAGAGAAGTTTCACTGTGCTCGGAACGAGCTTAGCCGACTTCATGTGACGGAGGTGTGTGTTGCCTCATTGTGGTGAAAAGACAACTCAATTTATCAGCTGTCTGTCGCAAATACCAGATGGAAACTATTGCGCCCTTCCTTCCTGTATACACTACTTTCAAATGACATTTGTCTTTCACGGACCCTGATTGGGATCACGAACTATAAAGATGGCGGTTTTGACAACCTGGCCAGAAAACCTTGTTTTCCTTACACTATTATATCGAATCAGAATCACCCCAAATCATGATTATCCCAGTCACCTGGATGACAGACTAATTGGGGTATCTTGTCATTTAATTATTTTTGTGTTTTCTGTCAAAAATAGGACAAAACCGATTGCCTTTAATATATGTACTTAATATAATAATGTATTTGTAATTTGTAAAATGTAAATTATTTCACATTAACTGTAAATTATTTCACATTAAATTATAAATATTATAAATATTTTCCTAAATTTTAGAAACTCAAATCAGAAAAAGGACGCTCCATCTAAACTCTTTGACAGTTGTCGATACGTGCAATTCATTTCTACCCACAACGTCCGTGTATGGGTCGCCTAAGAAAACATAGCATTGCGAGCATTTGACATTCGTTCGTTTCTATGTTGTTTTGTGGTCTTCGATCTGCTTCACTGTGTGAGCTGTAGGAGCGATTTACAGAAAAGTTTCATTTGAAAACAAAAAAAAAACTCAAGAACTTGAGAAGAAAATTCTTTGAGTTGGCAATTTCTGCGCGCTATTCAGGTGTGTAATAATTTCATAATTAATTTCAGTGTTTTATTAATTGACTTTTTCCAAAAAAGTGACAATTTCCATCGATTATTGCGTGCATTTTCGTTTTGCCCCCCCATTGAGAAATGAAATTTCGTCGATTTCTATTTGTTTATTATCGAAATCCATTAGCAATTGATTGAATATACAAGTTGATGATGTCCTGTGAATGTTTGATTTTGTGCAATTTGTCTACACACGAAAATCTTGACAATTTATATTGATTTTGTATATAACTGGTGGCATTTTGTAATGCTGTCACTTGTACCGTCTTCGCTGGGCGCATACACCATTTCAATGTTTTCGTATATACACACGTACTTATGTACATATATAGGCACAACATTAAATTTACTGTTTTTTCTTGTGTACATGCTTTTGAATCGATAAATGTTTGGAAACGATCCGAAATGATTGTTGTTTGAAATCCATGTGAAATGAGGATTTGAGTTTCGATTTAGTTTACATAGACGTGTGTTGCAAACGCGAGAGCAATCAAAAGAGCATACAAAATGGCGTTTGCATCTTAAACCCTGGCCAGACCGGCGCTCAGTGAGTTTCTACCACGAACACGTCAAAATTCGGATGATTTCTTCTTTATGGCCCAGTTTTTTTTTTTGATTTTGTTTTGTCTGGTCGAATTGGTGAAGTGACTGTTGGAGGTACTACCACCAGTGCTAAGTGAGCGTTGGTAAAATCGATGGTTGACGGAAGTTGAAACTTATTTTCGCTTTTTGGCCGGGCCTGCATGGGGGTGCTAATGCGTTAGCGCACTTGTCTCACTAAATGTTTGTTGCTTATGACAGGCGGATGGCGCAACTGATGCGCAAATAGTTTATAATGCTATTGCCAAGTCTCGAGTGTGGCGATTTGAAATGAAAAAAAGCTACACTGCATTTTCCTCCTCATTGCACTTGTCTTGAAGAGCAGGTTCATGCACAACGACTGTTACAAGTCACCTCGACACAGCTAGACTACCTCTGTCCTTTAATACATCCGATTGTTACCAAACAAACATCACCCAAGTCAAAGCGAATTATTTATACAAATGTTTTCCATTTTTCACACAGGTTCCCAAGAGTAATAGAAACAGCGCAGATATTACCCACCAAATTCAAAGGAAAGGCCGCACTTCAAGGAGGATCTTGAAAGACATGCTTGGTGTCAATCGACGAGGTGTTGGTTCTGGTCCACCAATCAATACATCATCTTCAATGGATGATGCACCAGGCAATTGGAAAACTGGGCCGCCATCGGATAATCAAAACATGATTGGAAACTCTGGTGGCTCGGGTGGCAATCCGGATGGACAAGGCGGAGTGCCATCTGGGGGTTTTGCTCAAGGTGGACCGTACGGAGGCGGTGGTCCGATATTTCCACAAACTGGGCAGTCATCACCGGCGGGGAATCAATCTATGGGCGGATATCAGGGAGGACCACAGCCTGGTTCGAACACCCCACAGTATACTGCCTCACCGGCTCCATCGGGTTCGTCTACGCCCGGACCTGGCCCACCTCAGAACATCGGTTCAGTGAATTTCTCTCAACCACCCAACGCGGGCGGAACGTCATTTAATGGTCCCGCCGGTGGGGGTGGTGCATTCGGATCGCCTTCCTCCGGAGGTGGTCCGCAGTTCGGCAGACCTGGCAGTTCTGGACCATCGTTCAGTGGAGGACCCAATGCCCCTGGTGGGCATTTCGGATCGCCTGGAGTATCGGTCGGTTTTGGCGGACAGTTCGGAGCGATGCCAACGGGATCCCCATTTGGACACGGGCCCGGACACCCAATGATCGGTGGATCACAGCAAATGGAACGAATGGATGCTGGCCTCCGAAGGCACAACTCATACTTTAGTCACACAGAGCATAGAGTCTTTGAATTGAACAAGCGGCTTCAGCAACGAACGGAGGAAAGTGACAATTGTTGGTGGGATTCCTTTACGACGGAATTCTTCGAAGACGATGCCAAACTGACTATTCTCTTCTGCCTCGAGGACGGTCCCAAACGATACACCATTGGGCGAACGCTCATTCCTCGGTTCTTCCGCAGTATATTCGAGGGAGGCGTATCCGATCTCTATTTTCAACTTAAGCATGCCAAGGAGTCCTTTCATAACACCTCAATAACACTAGACTGTGATCAGTGCACAGTGACAACGCAACACGGGAAGCCATTCTTCACAAAAGTGTGTGCAGATGCAAGACTTATCCTAGAGTTCATATACGACGACTACATGCGCATCAAGTCGTGGCACATGACCATCAAGGGTCATCGCGAGCTGATCCCCCGCACAGTCATCGGAACATCTCTTCCACCTGATCCAATGGTGCTAGAGCAAATCACAAAGAACATCACTCGAATGGGTATAACCAATTCAACGTTAAATTACCTCCGGCTGTGTGTCATACTGGAACCAATGCAGGAGCTTATGTCACGTCACAAGGCATACGCTCTCAGTCCACGGGATTGTTTGAAAACGACATTATTTCAAAAATGGCAACGAATGGTCGCGCCACCCGGAAAGAAAGATCCCCAGAGGCCGGCGAACAAACGGCGCAAACGTAAAGGTTCGAATTCAGGAGGCGCCACCGGCAGCAACACCCCGCCAGTAACAAGTCAAAAACGATCTCCATCGGGGCCAAACTTTTCACTAGCCTCCCAAGATGTCATGGTTGTGGGTGAGCCCACCCTTATGGGTGGCGAGTTCGGCGAAGAGGACGAACGATTAATAACACGCCTAGAGAACACTCAATACGATGCAACGGTTGCATTGGATCACGAAAATCATCCTGCATTTGGTCATGCCGACTCACCAATGGCTGGCAATAACCCATGGAACATAGAACGGTCCGGTGGTGTACCGCCAAGTCCAAGCGGTGTGCCAGTTCAGCAGGGCAACTCATCCAACAACGATGTCGACAAAAAGAGTCCAGTTGTATCGCAGTGACGAATAGAAAATCGATAAAATATAAATCTTCAAGTCACTGACCTTGTGCAAAATTATTTTTACTCGTAAATAGATACACCTCTAAAGCTCTTAATATTTCCCCCCTTTAAAAAATAACAACAGTTTATATTCTAGGTAGGGAATTATTTATTTTTCATAACGGCATATGTACAAACTTTCGTGTAATGATTTATTTTTCTTTTCTTTTGAAATGTCTTACAATATTGCAAAATAATCACTGTTAATAGTTACTTAGGAATAACGTTCTTAATTTAACTGTAATTAAATGTGTTAAATTGTAATTTTACATGCTGTTTTAATTTGGTGATGGGTAGCCTCTTGTGTCTTGTTCATGTCCATAATGTCTCCTGGGATGGGAAGCTCTGTGAAGGGTTGCGTTGCCATGTTTGGATGTGGTTCGTATTTGCGTAGTTACGGGCGGGCATTTTTTACGTTTGTTTCGTTATGTTTCATTGTCTTTACTTACTTACTTAAGGCGGCTCTTCAGTCCGGGGTGGAATTGGGCCTCAACCAACAAGCGTCTCCAGCTGGCACGATCTTTAGCTAGCTGCCTCAAGTTTCACACGCATAGTTTGTTGAGGTCCTTTTCCACTTGCATGCGTCACGTAAGTCGTGGTTTTCCTGTATTGCTGTATTCGAAGACTCCGGGCCGGAGTGTTGGTTTCCATCCGCTCAACATGACCTAGCCATCTCAACCGTTGGATTATCACTCTTCTGGCTTCTGGTCGATGGCGCTTAGCAGCTCGTACAATTCGTCGTTATATCCCCTCCTCCAGTCACCATCTATCCAGACAGGATCGAAAATCACCCGAAGAATATTCCTCTCAAAGCAACCAAGTGTACCTTTGTCCGCTTTTGATAAAGTCCATGCCACTGCGCCATATAGCAGGACTAGGACGATTAAGGTCTTATAGAGAGTTACTTTGGTTGTTCGAGAAGCGGCTTTCTTTTTTTTCTGTTGCAGCAATTGGCAAGATTTATTCTTCGTTTGACTTCAGCGCTGATGTCGTTGTCTGAGTTGATAGCGGTTCCTAAAGTCTTTGACTACCTCAATGTTATATAAGTCTACAACCACGTTCTGTCCGAGACGTCGGTGTTGGAAGTCTTTTCTCGTTGAGAGCAAATACTTGGTCTTCCTCTCATTTACCGGTAAACACATTTTAGCGGCCTCCGTCGTGATGCTCACAAAAGTGCCATTGGCATCGCGCTGCGTTCTTCCGATAATATAATGTCAATAACGTCGGCATATGCGAGTAGTTGGACGGACTGCTGAAAAATTGTTCTTCTGGGTTGGCGTGAGAGTTTTGAACAATTCTTTCAATAATGATGCTAAAGAGGTCACATGACAGCGCGTCGCCTTGTCTGAATCCTCTTTTGACATCAGAGCTCACGGTTAGGCTTTTTCCGACCTTGATGGAGCAGCGTGCATTCTCCATCGTCATCGTACATAACGGACGACTTTGTTAGGGATGCCAAAAATAGATACGCGGCCTCGTTTATGCTTCTATAGTTGGCGCAGTTCAGAGGATCTCATTTTTTGTGGATCAGGCAAACAATGCCGAAGTTGAAGTGGTGCAATTCATCGCTTGCTGCTTTGAAGAGCTAGGCCGTCAGCTCCAGCAGCTTTGTTGGGTTTCAGGTATCTGTTTTCTATCTTCACTTCATCCTATTCGGGTGGACGGGATTGTTGATCTACATTGTTGAATTCTGCCTGACAGCGGTAATTGGTTCTTCGTCGTCGATATATACTCTGCAGAAATGATACCTCCATATACTCAGCATCCCTTGATTATACTCACAGGCTTCGTTTCGGGCTTTTAAAGCCTGAATGATTAGCTTTACTTATTGGTAGAACTTCCTTAGCACATTCATGCAGAATTATCCCTCTATTCTCTCTCCTAAGAAGCCGGTGTTCGTCTCTCCTCTTCTGGTCGCGAGCTGCTGTTATCCTTCTTTGTAGTGCCACTTTATCGGCTTTTTGCTTAGCAGTATTTGCTTGCCGACACTCGTCGTCAAACCAGGGTTTCGTTGTGGTGGCTGAGTGAATCCCATTGTTTCTTTGGCTTTGCATTTGTTTGAGAAACACTTGCGATGATATGTGAAACAATATATGTATTTGGGTGGGTAGAGGCACTCAACCTGGCTTCCTTTATACAGTCTTCACATTATTCAGCACTAAAAGTCGATATTTCCTGCATCAAAACGAAAATGGATCCACCAGCACTGGATACCCAATGCTAGTGATAAGGGTAATTACGTCGACTTCTAGGTAAACAGTTCATGGAAGTCGGCTACGAAATCTGCATATTTTAAGTCCCCTAATTCTTCTTTGAGTGACATATTCTGAGTTGAAGCTGGGTTTCAACCAAAAAGACCTTTACCTATAGCTATCTCCGACTAGCTGCTTCCAGTTACGCACACAATGTTGGTTGAGGTCGTTCTCATTCTTGTCCACAACTTCTTTTCGACATGATATCACAGAAATTGAGGACGCGAGACAACTTCGTATTAGTTGTAGTTTCCATTTAGAATTGAAGGCAGTCCTTAGTAAAGGGCCCACTCTGGATGACCCGCTGGCCTAAGACGCAAGAAGATGTATAGAAAACTCTTTCCCCTTGCATCTGCTGTGATTTAGGTAGATGGGGAGGTAATTTTGGTGCCCGGCCATAAGGGCACAATATGGCCGTGGCTCACTTATACCAACGTATTGGACCCATTGTACTCATGTTAGAGAATGATTTACTACCGTGATACCTACTTTAGTCGTAAAACGAGCCAGATTAACGTACGAAACTAAGAAGGTTTTTCAGTTCAACACCACCAGTTCACCAGTTCTGCAAAGTAGTGCTTTCCTAGGAATTGCCTTATTTTCTTTGGGCAATCGCAGATCAGATCTATGATAGATTCCGTTCCTTGATCTACTCTGTAAGATGAACGTGTGGTATGCGCCTGTTAGCGCGCACAGTTCCCTGCGACTAATACTGATCAATGATGTTTATCTCTTCTTGCTCAGACCAAGCCATCGAGCTCTCGCTCTATCCAGGGCTTATGTTTTTTTCCCTTGTACATGTGAGGGATTGGACAAATCAATCCCATACCGATACACAATAAAGGAGACCCTTTCAACTGTGTCAACAACCGAGGGATAAGTCGCGTAAACATCGTCTTGACCGTTTTATGTGAGCCACCGATGATGATATGTCCTTATCAGTGCGGTTTCAGTCCGAGGAAGTCCATCACCGACCAAATCTTCACATTACGGCATGCAGCGTGCATAGAGACGAGCTATCAACACAGCCACACAGAAAAAAGTTCTGCTTTCAATCCTTGGTCCTGTTTGCGTTGATGGTTCTTGGAGTAGAAGATGCAACCATGAACTGTACGGGCTGTACAACGACAGGAGCCTAGCCAGGCGTCTACAGACTTATCGCCCAAGATGGCTAGGCCATGTAGACCGCAGGGACTACACACGCCCGAAAAGTCTTCTACTCCGAACAACGCAATAGAGTATACCTACTGAACCGATGGCGCACACAAGTGGAGAAAGACATCAATCAACTGAAGAGGCTTGTAGCTTGAGGCCCAGGTCCACCCCAGACAGTAGCGCCACCATAAGAAGAAGCAACGCCTTTATATGCAGAGGACGAGGAGGAAAAAAGAGGACACTCTTGACCCTCTCTTGCACTTCCCCAGTCTCTGCCAATCAAGGCATTGAATACTCGGAGAACGCTTCTTCCAATGCCTCCGGGATCAAATTGTCGCACTAAAATCTCTCTTCAGACTTATAAGGATATCAGACGGACTGAGCGAACACATCACATCAACACCAATATGACGAGTAAAAAGTAGGAGCTAAGAGGTTACACTCCTCCAACGGAGGATGGATCCTCCATTGGTTGAGCAGGACTTAAGTGAGACCCAGAAACACAACCTAACCTAACAAATCTCTGTAATAGTTGATTTCGGCTTTCTTCCCTTTCAAAGGTCTACTAACAAATGATAGTCACTGGCACCCGCAGTGCTACCAAATTGATTAGACCAAATTTCCTCGGTGTCCACGATTTCTTCCGGGTCTCAATTCAGTTTTCAAATCAGATGACTAGAATACAATACAAAGACTTCCTTGGGCAAGAGACGGAAGAATTCCTTAACTACCTTCCTTAATTAAGCCTGTCCATGGATATGGACGACGTTAGTCGACAGCGCACACTTCGTTTTATCATAATTTACTTCAAAGTCAACTCTTCACACCTTTTCTTCAATTACCGTAAATGTCTCTACTGCAGCATGCTGAGAGCGTCTAATGGCACGAATGTTATCCGGCAGCTGTGGTTGTGGTCGTCGGGGTGTAGTGAATAATTGCGTCGACTCATACGGTGTAAGTCTGAGTTCAATTACCGACAACAACTTCAATATTTCATGGCATCACCTCTCTCGAGTCGTTGGCAATGCTCAGAGAGGAGATAACTGTCAAGAAAAATGTTATCCCACGTCGCCGTTGCTTGTCGGGAGGCGAATAGAGATTCTTTCTTTAAGCGAGAGGGTATGTGGATTTACGTGATCTCCTAATATACCACGACGTCTATTAACCGTGGGGTCCAATCCGTTGAAGCAATGCGTTTGAGTGACATCTCATGAACAAATTGAATTCATGTTTTTGGAAATTTTGTCCATCTTGGGGAAGTGGGAGGCCCATCTAAAACCTCCGCTGCCATTTAAGCGTCACAGTACCCGGTTCTGGTCCAACTCTTCACTGATTTTAAACAGGTGCCACTCACGTCTCATAGTCGAGATAACTCCAAGATATGTTGGTACAGACATAGACCGCGATACACTAGGCGCCAATCGAGTTGAGAGATTACAACATAACCAACAAATCGATCTCCATTTTAGCCGATAGCCAAGCGACAGTAAAATACCGTAGCATTAGATATTCTGACATCGAAGCTGGGTAGATATGCAAATAAGACATCAGTGAAATATCCTTGGTGAACTCAGTGAACATCTTTTGCTTACCGGGCGTACAGAAATCCAAGGAAACTAAAATTCGAACAGGCTCTCTGACAATCTCTATCAATCTTTCAGCTCCATAATGATAAAAATAGAAGACGAAGCCCGGGAAGGAGCCAGACCTCAATGGCTTAGTCTGAGTACTGAAGCAACATCAAATGATCTTTGGCCAACGCTGAGGAAAAAAAAAAAAACATCATTGATCCGCTTTAGTCATGCTAATATGAGCCACTACCGTGCATCGCGACTGAACTTACTGCACACCGGCATTTGCATGATCTCCAGAAATGCGGAAGAAATGTAAGAATATGTTTTGCGAATGCCGTGAACTAGCAAAGAAAGTCCATAGGAAAGCATTTGTTGGCTGGAGAAGTTGAACGAAGACACCTTGTAGCATTTATGCCAGTTTGCTAGTGATCTCTGAGGAAATCAGGCAAAAGGCAGCCATCCGACTATCAAAGAACCCAACGGACGGCAGATCTATTGTTTTATACATAGACAGTCAGGCGGCTATAAAAGCTCTGGACACACCATCAATCAACTCTAAGATGGTAAAACTCTGCGTCTATCTGTAAGGGAGATAGTGGTCAAACGCAATGTTACCCTATGCTGGGTCACCGGGCACAAGAGTATTAGGGGCAATGAAAGAGCTGATGATAAGCAAGAAAGCGGCGCGTATACTAGATCAGGAGACACCTTATCCCTACTGGAAACAATAAAATCGCGATTAAAACCGCAAATGGTCAGAACTTGACACTTGCAGGATATCAAAAGCGATCTGGCCAATGCTAAATCAAAGATGGACTGATTATCTCCTGAATTTAGGCACGAAGATTATGGTCACTGTGTCATAGGCAACCATGCCAGAAGGCTTGGGACACCTTACAATGACTTCTGCAGAAGCTACAAAAGAAGAACAAATATTACAGTCCCTACATTCGCAGTAAACTGTTAGGCGAATATTATTTCAACCACCTAGAGGATATCAGTAATATAGATTCAAAAGGAATCTTAAAATTTCTCAAAGCCACTAAATGTCTATAAAAGTGATCAGGGGAAATTGTAAATTACCAACAAATCCCAAGAAGGAATTACAACAAGGTGAAGACGGTAAATGGGTTTTAAATATAAACCCGCAAGTCAAAGCACAATCAATGTCACCCTATTTACCCAAGACGCCGAGACAGAGGATTCTCTTAAAAAGGGTTTTCCAATAAGGACTTGACAACTTGTTTTTAAATGAATCGCAAACCATTTGAGATATTTCAAAAACTTTATTATCGGTTTGAAGTACAATCAAAACATTTATGAATGGATGACGACTTTGTTCAGATGGCCACCGCGGGCACGTTTGCAACGGTCGATTCGTTGGACCCCATTTTGAACGACTCGGCTACACATTTCGACCGAAACGACCGCTATTTCGTGTTCAATGTTGGCATTAATAATTTAATTAACAAGGCCTAATTAATCGTTTGGATTACCTAATACCATCCCCATTGGTCCATTAGTATAGGCGAAGTTTATTTTCCCGTTCGTTAATCAGCTTTCTTCGTTTCGGGACCTATTAACAAAGATTCCTAGCCAGCCCAGGCGAACCAATCTGCAGATTCGTTGCAGTTTGAATTACCACTCGAGCTTCACTTTGTTGTGTCTGTCCTGTCTTCCGTTTTAGAGCCCATTAGTTCCGACTCCTAGCGTTGAGCCCCTTTGGCACCGATGTGAGTGCTCGAAGTATCGGCCACGTGGCAGTTTGCGAGACTTTTGGCTGTTTTGTTGCCTTTTTTGTTTGTCTTACTTTTTGCACTTTTCTACTTCTAGTGTAGTACAATTATTTGAATATGAAATTACATTTCCCGATAACTATTCGAACCCTGTCCGAACAGAGTATGATATTCCTTTTGGATACCACGTCTTTCATGAGCCAGGGCAGTGCTGTTTGATTGGCTGGTTTCTGCAGAATGCCACTAGCACAATTGGTGATTTGTAAGGATATAGCAATTGTGAGACCTAGACAGTAGGCAGCCATTCCTCTCCTTAATGTTTTTTTTTGACTCGGTCGAGAGGACTATTCAGCGTCTGGTTTTTAGCTGGTGACAAATAAATAATGAAGATTTTAAGTAACTCTGAAGTGCAAGAGTACCATAGAAGTGTTCAATAACATTCCCTGATAATTTCTTGGCGAATGCATCTGCTCTGATTGCTGATTTGTAAGATAACCTATTCGCGCTATCCTATTTGTCCGTCGTTCACAGATTTGCGACCTTCTTCCACGCAAAATAATAGGCAATATTGAATTTCCCTTCTTGACAGTGTGACCGGCCGGCTTCCTCTGTTACGTAGTTCCACAGGTTCGGAGTCTAAGACTCTGGGGGCCGGAACTGTTTTGTCCATACGCTGTACATAGCCCAGACACCTTAGACTAGGCTCATGTTGCTGTACCGCACAGTTCGTGGTTAAATTTTCTCCTCCAACTCAAACAGGACCAAAAATCACAAGCAGAACTTTTCTCTCGAACTCACCAAAGACTTCTTCAACCGCTTTTGATATTGTCCATGCCCCAGCGCCGTACAGAAGGAATAATGTAATCAGTAAATAAAGTCAGCTGGGTCCTTCGAGCGACGGCTCTATCACGCAAATGCCTCTTGCAAGCAAAATACTCTGCGTCTGTTAACTATACTGTTTAGTGCGGAACCGAGGTAGACGAAGACCTTAACTACCTCGAAGTAATAGCTGACCATTGAGACGCTGTGTCCAGGATGTCGATGTTGTGTGTCTTTTGATGGCCGCTTTTGATTTCAACCGCTTCCCCTTGAACTCCGCATTGACGACTCACTGTATTTTGTCATCCGCGTATGTTGACAGTTGCATGGACTTCTGGAAGATTGTGCCTTTGGTGTTGGCGAGTAAGTTTTGCATGATCTTCTCCAGGATTCACATGACAACGCTTCGTCTTGTCTAAATCCGTTTTTTCACATTTAAGGTCTCAATGAATTCATTACCGACCTTGATATAGCAGCGATTGCAACATTTAATATGTACACTATTCCCTAGGCTCGCCAATAGTTCCATTACGGTGACAACACTTCGATGAATAATTCCCCAAAATCAAGCGACACTACACTCTACAGTACATAAACAGCAATAATGCGAATACCGCTCGAAGCTTCCTCAACAATGATGGAGATTAAGAAGTAATTCCCCCACACAGGGCCCAGTAGAAGGAGTGATGAGGTATGTAACTACAAAATCATGTGAAGCACAACAAAGAAGACAGATTGGCTTTGGCATTGGCCTAGCGCTTCGTCGCGCAAGTGTTCGGTCGTTCGTTCGTTCTTTGTCTGTTATTTACGATTTTTTCCCATCGTTAACAATCCATTTGTGTAATAGTCTAATTACGACCGGCATCTGGTATATTCCTGACCCCGTCGCCGCCGGCCGCAGGCTGGGTTGACAGAAGTGCCTACACAGAGTGTTACGGGCAAATTGAAAGCTTTTCGCACTTGCGACCACTTGCGAGTGCCTCTAATGAGTTTTGGTCTTCCGGATGTAGAGTAACTGAACTTTGATGGTTATTCAGGAACTATTAATACGAGTCTGGTTTGGCGATGTAATCGTTCTGCGTCGTTAGCTCAATTAATCGGCCGCTGCATCATCTTGGGAGCACTGTTGCTTGGGCTAACAACAGTTCATTGTACAATAATACGATTTCCGAGAACTGAAGTAGCATCACATGGACTTAAGCTCTTTCTGTCGGTCTTCTTGATCAACCGTTTCGATTGTACAGCTTTGTCTAGTGGCCTAGTGGAATGGCGGTGGCTGCAGGATGATAACAGGGAGCTCTCGGTACAACGAAGTCGGTAAAGAATCTTATGGAAGCCTAAACAACGTTGGATATTGAAGACGAAGTAACGGAGAATGGCGCTGAAAGAGATAGGGAACTGCTGTCGATTTTGGTGGAAAACAAGAGTCAAATAAAGCAAGTGTTGTCAATGAATGTTTCAAGGTTTAGCTCAAGACTGAAAATAAGATCTTGGACTCAGAGTTAAGGCGTAGAAGGAGTATGACTTCAAAAGGTGCGACAAACCGTGATGAACTAGGGCCCAGATTCTCCAGCAATCACCTGTGTTGTGCCGCTATTGTCAAGAGTGGATGGGACCTGCGAACGGCAAAGTTTTGAGAAGCTTTTTCTAGAGAGGAATACTCTTTGCGCATTGTCAATGAATTGAAAGAGGCGACGCTTTAGTAGATTCGGGCATTGAACTGGGGACAGTTAGCACACATTTTGAAGCGCTAAGTGCAACTTCAGCACACGCGTCGATACAGTAATGCAAACTCAGCACACTCGCCGGATACCTGTTGCGCACGACATCGAATGCGGATCAAATATCCATCCATGCTGCTTGCGTACCTTTTCACTAGCTAATGTGTAAATAGCCCTAGAAAAAATATTTGTATTTAGATTTAAGTCTGCAGTACACAGGGACGCTGTTGAAATAATTATTTTTTTTATCAAGATAAACTTAAGTGTCTATAACTGCACCCCTGACGTATCAATCGAATGACGTGAATCGAAGCAGCAACCCACTACGACTTATCCGTTGAATATTGGTGGTATCAAAAGAAAAAGAAGTTGGACAAACTAGTAGGTTGGTCAAAGTCCAGCTTTTCTTTACAGCGCTGACTGTCAGATAATCCATTGCTTACTGTAAATTTTCTACCGACAGTTGATCGACACCAGCACCATTATTTGACTTCATACTCGGTTCTGCAGCCTGGACCTCGTGTAATTTGGATCAGCGCAATTTTCTCTCTTTCTTTTATTGTGAGAACTATACTCCAGTTAGACACGATAATTGTTGCTGCTTCGACTATATTACGCTGCCTCATCGCTGACTTTTTTTTACAGTTTCATTGTTTTAGAGAGCATGTCATATTCAGTGGTCTGTTTTGACAATTTTGTAAACAATTAATGGGTATGTCTACGAGACCTTAAATTTTGTTTAGACTTAGTGCAGGAAAATCGTTTCGTTCATTGTCTACTTTCCACAGTAACCGATCAGGCAAGCAATATCGAAAATGTCAGCAATAGTTGTGTCAACCTGACTGCATAAATTCATTCGAGAAAGTAGTTGCAAGACATGTTGTCGTGAGTAAAGAATTTCTTTTCCATACTTTTGTTATTATAGGTGTACATATTCTAAATATAATATTAAACATCCGAATTTATCAAATCCAGGCGAATCTATTTAGCAGAGACTCCTCCAAATTCCTGCTTCTTCAGCTCAAATCGAGAGACTTTTTTCAAGTTAGTCGCATGCAACATTGTGCGACAAGAAATCTTCTAACATTCGAGCGATCTGAGAAGCTTCTTTAATGTTAATGATTATTCGGATGAATTTGGATTTGAATAATTTCAACACATGAACTTCAGAATTGTTTTGTTTCAAAATTGTTGTTCAACTCTCAAATGCATTGTTTTTTGATTCGATCCAATTTTGTTTTTCATAAAATTGTTTGCGCCCAACAACTAAAAAAATTTGGACCTTAAACGGTGAAAATAGGTCAAAATCCTATAACCGCCTTGGGTTGTTCAGGGGCAAAATAGTTCTTCTTCTTTATTTGGCGCTACAGTCCGGGGTGGACCTGGGCCTCAACCAACAAGCCTCTCCAGCTAGCACGGTCTCTGGCTAGCTGTCTCCAGTGTCGCATGCCAAGTTGGTTGAGGTCCTTCTCCGCCTGGGTGCGCCACCTTAAACGCGGGCGTCCTCTGTTGCGTTGTCCCACGGGTTCGGAGTCGAAGACTCTCTGGGCCAGAGCTGAGTTGTCCATACGCTCTACATGGCCTAGCCATCTTAGGCATTGGATCCGAAGACGCCTGACTACACTCATGTCGCTGTACAGCCCGTAAAGTTCGTAGTTGAATCTTCTCCGTCAGAAACCGTCAACGCAAAAAGGACCAAAGATCGCACGCAGAACTTTCCCTCGAAGATACCAAGGACTTCCTCATCCGCTTTGAGATTGTCCATGCCTCCGCGCCGTACAGCAGGACTGGGATGATCAAGGTCTTGTATAAAGTCAGCTTGGTCCTTCGGGAGATGGCTCTACTACTCTATTGCCACTTGAGCCCATAGAAACAGCGGTTGGCAAGAGTTACTCTGCGTTTGATCTCGGTACTTATGTTATTTGTACTATTTAATGCGGAGCCGGGGTAGACGAAGTTCTTGACTACCTCGAAGTTATAGCTGCTCATTGTGACTCTCTGTCCAAGACATCGATGTTGTGTGTCTTTTCTTGATGACAGCATATACTTCGTTTTTTCCCTCATTCACCGCTAGACCCATTTTAGCCGCCTCCGCCTCAATGCCAGCAAACGCCTCATTGACGGCTAGCTGTGTTCTGCCAATCACGTCAATGTCATCCGCGTATGCTAACAGTTGTACGGACTTCTGGAAGATCGTGCCTCTATTGTTGGCGTATGAGTCTTGCACGATCTTCTCCAATATGATGTTAAAGAAATCACATGACAACGCGTGGCTTTCCCTAAACACTTTTTTGAGATTGAAGGTCTCGGTGAGTTCGTTACCGACCTTGATGGAGCAGCGATTATTCTCCATCTTCATCCTGCACAACCTGACGAATTTGGATTTCAAAGCGTTGATATGGCGTCTCATGCAGGCACACGCGTCTGCACTTAGCCTCTGTCAGCGAACTCCTACTCTCACCTCCACGTGGTGAAATCTGGGTTCCGAGCACCTTCGATCGAAGATGGGGTAACCAACCCCCGTGGAACGTCGTTGGCGGCTGCAGACGAGAGAGGGGGGAGAGTATGCCTGTACCAGGGCTCATCTCTCTTTATGGATGGCGGCGGAAGAGCTGGAAACTGTCTGGCCAACGGCGGCATCCGAAACTCCAGTCAGAAGGCGCTACCTGGTGCGCAGTCCTTCTAGAGCTAATTCGACTTTTTCGGAGCACAAGTCTAGAAGGTTCTTTCAAGACCAGGTCGGGGCCTTTGAATTGAGATGGCGGCGGCAGATCCCTATAGTTTTAGGGACAACGGCGGCGCTCACAGCCTCAGCGGGGTTACCGACAACGGATAAACCCGGACCCTCCGCCCGAGGGTTAAAGAATAGGGCCTGGCCTCCCAGTTGGGGGTTGTGCGTGAGGTTAACTCCCTCACCACGTAAAAATATAAACTGCCTCGGATACGGACGGAATTAATTTTGACGACCCCAGCAAACGTTACAAGGGCAAAATAGTTACGCCCGTGTAAAATTTGAAAGAGCAAAGTTTTACTGATAATATTGCATCATTTTTCTATTATTTTTCTACTTTGATTTATAAAAAATGTCCATTTTTGTTTTTGCAACGCAAAGTGCAGTTTTTAAGCTAGAGGTAAGACTTTTAAAGTTGAGAAAAAAACTAACCGTTACCTTTTTAACACTTACAAACCCGCCTAGATGCGGTGGTAGGCATTAGAGGGTTAAAATAAATATTTTGTTTAAGCTTTAATCACAGAATTTGTTTTTTTTTTATTTAACACATTGGCACCCCTAAACTGTCGTTAGTTATACCTAAACCTTGTCTTCGTTATTCCATGAGTATTTAGCACCGGGCTTTTACTTTTTATAAAATCGTCAGGTTTTTGGTGGAAATACTCCACTGTACTATGGCTGGTGTAGTTCATGGCGTTTGTCAGTAGCAATGATTTTATTGTCTCCTGATTCTGTGGCAATGACATACCCGCCCCGTTCCTTGCTAATTCACCAACTCTTTCGTTGCCCGGAATCCTTTCTGCCCAGGGCTAAAAGGGTTCTTAGCCCAGTATTGACTAAGATTGCTTTAAATTTTCATTGCGCCCGAGTTATCAACGTGAACTCTGTCCCATTCGGCTCTCATGAGAATTATTGTCTTGTGCTTTATTTGGAAGTCATCAAAAGGCATCTGGCAATCTTCTTGTGTTAGTGTATTCGAGTTTTGGAGTAGCTCCAGCCTTGACGTGAGTTGTTCCCTATCGATTAAATTCTCTTAGTCTTATTGGGGAAGGCGTACCCGTAAGCTGCCCGTAATTTGTATTTAATTGAAAACTATTTCGCCCTTTGGAATATTAAGTTCTGCTTCAGCTGAAGCTGCAGTGGACCGTGGCCTCAGCCAACAAACCTTTCCATCTGACACATTCTTAGGCAGATTTTTGGCTGAGGTCCTTCTCCACTTATGTTTGCAAAGTCAGTGACCAGTGTTGTCCTTGTGATCTACATGGGTTAGGCATCCAAGGCCTAGTGACTGAAGTATAACTCTAGGTCCGTCCAGCCAATCCCAATCCCAATGGCTTTCAGGCGTCCAGTTGAATTTAGAGACTCATTTTCCAGCTACAGTACACAAATATATAGTGCCCTTCCCAGCGCAATATTTCCCTAAGAATACAATCAGTGCACATGTACTCGCTCTTTTTTTTTATAGCTTCGCCCCAAGTTGTGTCTTGACTCCGGACAGATAAAAATGTGCCGGCAAATAAAAGTAAATATATACGCATACAAAATTAAGAACATACCTTTCTAACCATTACTTCGACCGTTATTCCGGCATATCTGTGATTTAGACGATTCAAAAATAAACCCGTAATCAAAAGGCATAAATCGATCAAACCAGTGAATGTGGAAGATCTTTTTTGTGTTTTTATTTAGCTTTATCAAAAATCTAGATATTCGCAGCTGATAAGTCCTCAGAGCTTTGTCTCATACTTTCAAACAAGAGTGATGGTAAAAACCTTCACCTCCCCACATAATGTAATCTTATTAAATCCAATGTATCACAGTTCGATTTTATGGGCGCCTAATTAAAGCTATTTATATTATTCGTCGCTAGTTTTGTGTGGCATAAATATTAAATGGTCCCATTCAAAAGCAAACAATATACATGTAGTGACAAAAGTCTACGTACACTAGTAAATCAACGAGTTTTGTTTTCCCTTGTTAAACTAAGTAAAACTCAAAAAAATTAAACGTGTCTGCTTGATGTTTTAACGTAAAATTTAAAAAAGAAATGTATAACTGCATAAAACGAATTTTTTTTCCTAAATGTTAGTAAAACTGGGATGGCAAACGTCTACTTTATGCTTGTGATCATTAGTTCGGTCCAGTGAGTCGCTCAATTCTGTTAATTGAAATAGTTCGTTCTTCTAGTTCATTTAGTTCAATGCAAGTCACTTCTCTGGAAATTGAGTTTTGTGCGATTATCGCCGGTTGGTCGTCATGTTATCGTTATAAATAACAGAGGTACTCCTACCACTCCCATTGCAATTAACAATATTCTTGGATTCAATGAAATATGTACAAAAAAATAAGCCAAAATTAACCAGAAAAAAATCGCCTTAATATTTCATAGCGCCAGTTATAACGTTATATGCACATACATTAGTGCGCATACATTTTTTAAAATCCCTTCTCATACACTATTGGTAACGCAATGATGCTCGATGTGCCTCTGCTTTTGTAATTAAACAAAAAAAAAAACCCTGATCCTGATGTGCGATATACAAACAAAGCAAAGCACTCAATTTAGTTCAGTTTAGTTCTATCGAGTTCAGTTATTCTTTTGAATACAAGTACACATGCTGAGCATCCATATATGCAAGATAAGGTATTCCTGACTTTGTAGAACTATTGAACTAAATAACCTAAAATAAAATGATATTGTGAACTAGTTCACATAGTTCTCTTGTAAGTGCTGTTTTTGAACTAGTTCTTTCTTGAACTACACAAGCCTAGTCTACGTACACAAGTTGTTACTGTTTCCTTTTTTTTGAGCTAAAGTTATGGATTTTTTTCTTTTGCTTGCATATTATTCAGTGGTGTTCTTCTAAAAAGTCACTTTGTGAGTTTTCCACCGTCACAAACAGGCAAAGTTTAAGGAAGGCACTTTAGGAAAAATGGGCCAAAATTTACCCATCAGTTACAAAGAAATTTGTCGAATCAATGCCGAAGAGGATGTTGATAGTGATATACTCAAAAGGAAATTCAACAAAATTGATTAGTGACCAGTTTCTTATTAAAGTCGAAGCGTACGTAGACTTTTGGCATCCTGGTTTTAATTATATTTACGGGAAAAAATAAGGTGTTCATTTGTTCTTAAATTAAATTAAAAATTTTCAAGAAATTAATTATTGTTTTTATATAAATTGGCGTTGAATTTTTATTTGTTTTAAAACTCGTTGGTTTATTAGAATTTCAAGCGTATGTAGACATTTGTAACTAATACCACGTTTCCACTAATAATACTAATACCACGTTCCGTATATTTTCAGGGTCTGCAAACCTCGCGGTTTCTGATAAGCCCTTCAATTCATCCGTCCCTGAGAGTTTGTCAAACCGAACAAGCCTACAGATTCAGTTTATTTTGGTCATCATTTTCTCATTCTATCTCTTTCTCTTTCTATTTGCTGGTGTTCTAACAATATATTTACACAATATATTTCCTGTCAACAGACAGCTGTTCTGGCGGCCATTTAAAAATTGAGAACGAGTGACATTTGTTTTGCCGGACACTTATACATAGAGAACGAAACTACTTCAACATCGGTGAGAACGCCTATTGAGGTTTCAATTAAAGTTCATCAGAACCTAGCAATTTCGGTTCGGTGTTGGTATTACAAACTTGGTAATACTTACAAACTTCTCCCCGTTGACATCGCGAGTGTCCACTATCATGCAATCCTTCAAGCAATGTCAACATTTCCCGGCCGAGCTTTTATCTCGACAACACCTCAAGGCAAAGTTTAAAAGAGGAGAGGTTGACTTTGTCTCAAAATTAGTGCTATGGAAAGGCGGACATATAGTTCAGTGAAACGTCCTGGAATTGGGTCACCTCCGAAATGAACTACATTTCTTGCATTTTTTATATAACTGAACATCTGAAAACAGTAATCAGGGAATGATTTCATTAGAAACGCTTTTCGTTGCCTGAAAATCAATCTCCAAGTTGGGCAAAAAAGCAAAGAGATGTAGAAATAATAAGTGTCACAGCTGACTGTGTGGATGTATTCATATGCTCATCATCACGATCTTCTGATCCGGATGATCCATTATAAGGGCCGCGGGGGTAAAGCACGCATGAGAGATCTCCAGGCAAATTCGATCCTCCGCCATCGACTCTAACTCATCAGGAGTTATGGCCAAGTGTAACCAGGCGAGTTTATGGACTTGGTCCACCCATCTTTCATGGATCTCCCAAGTGGTCGTTATGCACAAGCCAGTATTCAAAGGCTTTGATGCAAAAAATAAGCGATTTCCCTGGGATGTCGGAAATGCGTTTGTGAAAAAAATGTTGTTGCCACAATGTACCCATTAGTTTAAATTGAACAGTACTTATTTAGTAATCGACAGTTAACGTAACATGGGTGACGCTGCAGTCCGTAGAGCACCAAGGCCTAGCTACTACAGCAATCCCTCGTGACGTGCGTGCTTTCGTTCTTTCACGAGTGGAAGGGGCTTACATTTTTATGAGGACTCCGAACGGGCAAGCTTGAAAAGCTTTTTCTAGACAGACAGTTATAACTCTTTGAGCCGTGCAAATTATTTTTGTCGTATCGGAATTCGAACCCAGACACCGTAGGTTCAAGTGCGTAGGAATCGACGTACACATCTACAGCTGCACGGCCGGCACTAAACTTTGACATTATCGTCATAATTATTGCCTTAACAACCAAGTCTAGTCTCTACATAGATTGGAACGACGAGTCCAAGTCACAGTAACCTTATACCCCCCCAGATCGTAATGGACGTCTGAACACCAGACACACTGGAGGGTCCTCTGCGAATCTCCACAGATGGATGGACGAAGGAATAGGTGTGTGAGTCTACTCTAATGATCTAAATTTTCAACATTCATTCCGACTGTAGCGTCTTTCAAGCAGACACTATAGCGATAAAAGTAGCTCTGTCCTGGCTAAAAAACAATGTAATGTTAGGTAGGGATATTGTCATCAGTTCGGACGGCCAAACAGCGATCAAATCTCTGAGTGTAGTCACATTTAACTCCAAGATGTCCCTCAATTGACGCCTTTCTCTTAACGAGGTGACCAAGTATTTCAGTATTCAACTTATGTGGGTGCCGGGACACAGTGACATCCCAGCGAATTACGAAGAAAGGGGACCACCTCAACAATCTTTCCAGGCGAGGAACTGCCGTCCATGCCTATCGGTACTACAAACTAAAGCTTGAAACGCTTACTCACACCAAATGTAGATGGTCTTCTGGCACTAGATATGCAATTATGGCGTACTATCGATCCAAAACCGCTCACTCGACCTGGTCAGAATGAGTAGGCCACAGCTTAGAACTCGCATCGGCGTCATAACCGGGCACTGTCCCATTGAACGAGACTAGGTATCTCCTATAACGAATTCTGTCGGAGTTGCAGCGATGAGAAGGGGAGAAGAAATCGTTTCACACCTTCCTTTTGATTGCAATTCCCTCTCATCTCGCAGACTAAGTCACCTTCAAACTTCTATCTAAACGCCCCATAACATCAGTCAGCTCCATCGCTTTGTCAAAAGCTCCAGATGGTCTGCGGATTAGCATCTACTCGATCTTTGAGGTAGCACAATGGGCCTTCCCCTTGGCCAAGTGTGGGTACCCTTAAGGTAGCCATTGTAACCTAACCTAACCTAACCTTATACTCAACACCATCTATCCAACGTAAGTCTGGTCGTCTCCTCTGTCATTTACCTACAAATCCGAAGGGAAGAAGAACTTTTCAAGCTGGATCCTCTTTATCCATGTCTTCAAGGCGACTGTCCACAATTCTTTGCTTAAGCATCGTCCGTCCTCACACACGGGGTTAACATGCACATTCCTCTCGAAGGTGGAAATGCTTAGGTTCCGGTTTCTTGTGAACAGTCATCATTCAGTCGGATTCACCCATTAGAGCCCATTGGCTTTGACAGCAGTTGTTTGGAATTCTGGTGGCGATCCAGTTCCACATGCGGCCACTGAACCAATCAGAGGTCTTACCTAAGGTTGAAAACTAAGAGAAGTCAACTGTAACAATCTGCATTGCAAAACCTCAACCAAGCAACCGAAGATAAATCATTGACTCAAGGATGCTGCGTTTTGTTCACCTTCTTTCTGCACACCAGCACACATTCGCACTAAATTCCACCTGGATACCGAGAAATTAAGAGATAATCTCCAGCATAAATACCACAACAATCTTGACAGACATGCACTCACCCAAACAAACACAAAAAAAAGGGACTCCTATGCAAATGATGACCTTCTCGCTGATGGATAAAGTCCATCGAATTGAACTGCATCCCCAGCGATAGCATTAACAAAGACTAACTGATTTATCAACGCCCCAAACGCGTGTTTGCGTTCGCAACAAAATTTACAACTTACAACTCGTAGCACTTAAGACCCGCACAAAAGCATAACCATACCGCCATGTTTTCGCTTTCATGCTTGTTAATAATTACAATTCTACTTGTTGGCGTACCTCCTGCAAAAACCTATTTTAAGCCATCAGGTCAGCTTTGTATGTGTATCCCCCTATACAGCCTATACTGCCAGCAAGGCAAAACATGACTGGCATACACTTAAAGTCTCTACGTGTGTGTGTGTGTGTACGTGTGTGCCCGGGGGAATCAAGGAGCTCCCCTCTTCACCTTTTTGAAATAAAATTTACTAAGTTGGTCCTCTTATCTACACTGCGAGTACTAAATTCCATTTTTAATGTTATGACTTTAAACAAAATTTGCACCATGAATATGGGCATGGCATTGGCAATCAAAAAAAATAAAAAATATAAACATGTATGTTTATATGGTGGGTCCTTTATTTATAGCCCTTAAGCCTTTACATGATCATTTGCTTATAGATGCGGTAAAAAAATAAAAAGGGAGCAACTCAAGCTCCGACCAAAGGTCCGTGCTGCTCTTGTTACTATGTAATAATTTACTATAACATAGTAGCAATTATTTATCGTCGTGCTCTTATTTGTTAAGCTCGATTGCTATTTATAAAAAGGATCCTCCATCCTCATCCGCCTGATCCACGATCATCAGTCTGTTCCTTTTGCCTTCACCTTAGACCGTGGTATCTACACCCACAAGAACTAGAAAACAAAAGAACAGAGAGAGAGATAGAGAGAGAGAGCTAGAAGGATAGAAACCATTTAGGGTAACAGCAAAACATATTTTTGCAAGAACTTAACACAAAACGAACGATCGAACGCAACGACGTAAAGAATAAAAATCGAAGAATACAGCCAAACAAAGAAACGACAAAACACAAAGAAGCGCTAAAAATCAGCTATATACCCGAAAGGTTCTACATGCCCCAAGAACTATTGAAGAATCTACGCGGATGGACGATCGGATGGACGGATGGACGGACGGATGAGAGTATGGGGTGGCTATATGCGAGTAGAAGGAATTGCTACACATAAAGAATGTTGCTTGTGCTGTTATATACACGAGAAACGGAAATTTGATGAAATAAAAAAAAAACAGAACACACACCTAAGAGTGAAGAGGAGCCCATCGACTAGTGGTAAAGTGGTGGAACGTGTCTGCCGATCCCTCACGTTCATCATAAGGCTCATTTGTGTACGTAAGACCCAGTCCATGTATATTCTCTTCAGAATCTCAAAAACTGAGTGAATCTCTATCAATTTCGGACACTGCTGGTCGGACTGGTGGTGGGGCGGATCTCCTTTTAAGCTAAGACCCAGAATATGGCTTAAGAATGTTTTGCCGCTGAACTTGAACACACACACGCGTTGTTCTTGAGCGCGCACGGTTGTGTGTGTGTGTGTGTTTATACATAATGTAACTCACTTGCTGCATTGTACATGTGAATGCATACCGGAGGATATGCTCGAACACATCCGACTATATGAAGAAATTAAAGAATAAAACGAAGATGATGATACCCACAGGTATATGTACCTACCCATCAACGAGGTTTGCTTGCTTGTTGTTGTTGGTTGTTTTGTTTGTTGCTTAAGGGCAAAAGTACACTGATTCGGATTATACTGGTCAGTACAGTCTATGAGTTCATTGGTGAAGAAAGTGCCATCGAGAGTCTTTGCCTAGAGAGAATATTATTATTATTCCTCAACATTTTACAATCAGTAGTTTCTATGAAATTTTTTGTTTTGACAATCAAAATAAATTAAATAAATAAAAGTTCTAAGTGATCGTAAAGTCAGAAAGATCTTGAAAGGCCGGTTTTAAGAACGAACAAGTGTATTTTTTTTGTCAATTTTGCTCATACAAGTGCGAATTGAATTTGTTTGTAGAAACGACAAGATGGTTAAGATTCCATTGTTTTGCTTCCTCAGCCTTTGGGCATGCGTAGCCGGTAAGTTGATCAATTTTCTTTCGTTTGTTCCCTTCAATCCTACATCATTACACACGAGAAGAATAGATTTCCTTTTGAAGATGACTTGCATTTAAATGAACACAACGGATGTCATTCATTTTGATTGGACGGACGACCGACACCTTCGTTTGAGATCTAATCGATTTCCATTTAAATTCAAATTTACCGTCAATTGTCGTCGGTTGGAGAAGTTGAAGAACTTGGAGTCATAATCGATAATCATATTCGTAGCGCTTCGACCTTAAATAGGCGAGGTGTGGCCTTAACCAAATATGCAATCAATGGACGAGTAAGAGGAAGTCCATTGGTGCGGTCCATGATTGGGAATCCAAACACCCGCTATGTTAATGTTTGGTGGTCACACATTGTGTATGCGTTAGTTTTCTGTGATGGGACGATCGCATGGGTCAGTGGCCTACTGATTGAGAATCACATTGGGGGACACACTTGGTGGTTGCAATTATTGTGGTTTTGTCTTTGATTGGGAGTGGGGGTTTTTTCTTACGTCATTCGGAGAGGAGAATAGACGAACGAACTTTGTTTGGGAGTTGGGGGTGACTTAATATTTTCGATGAATTGCAAGGCCTGTTTATATGGGCTTTTATGACCCGGTGCGAGCTTCTACATTTGCGCCATCTTATGCGTGTGATTTATGTTGGTCCTGGCCTTTTTTGTGCACTTCCGTCCATTGATTTGACGTCGGCCCCTACGCCCGCGATTGATGTTGATCCTGGTAATTTAAGCGCCCTCCTGGGTCTACGCCCTGTTGTGGGTACCACCCTATTTACGCCACTGGTCTAAGGACAACTATAATTTAAGCCTAATTTACGGACTTGGCTATGGTCGCTTGTACCGTAAAATTTGTAGAGGTTCTCGGTTTGCCTTGCATATTATTCTCTTGTCATTTGGTTCAAATGACGCGCCCCTCTAAGTCAAAAAGTTCAAGGGATACCGAAATTAGTTCAACTTAGGGTGGACGAAGGTTTTTTGTGTGGAAAATTATAGGGAACGCCAAAAGTAGGCGGAAATTCAAGGGAGGCGTCTGTATTTAGAATTTTTTAGAGGCGCACGGACAATTTTTTGTTTCTGCAAACATTTAGAGAGAATTAGTTAAAATCAGTCAAGATCATTTTGAGCACTAAGGCTATGTGAGTCTCAGCCTCCAGTTCCTAGTCAATACCAACGTCGACTCAGAGCTGAAATTCCAAAACTGGATTCGACACTTAAGACTGGATGGTTAACCTTCGTCGAATCGATGAACACAACTTTTATTTTTATCGGTTCCTCTGAAATTACTCTACTTATTTACTCTTCTTTTTAACAATACAGTAGACTCTCCCCGAGCTGAAACTCTCCCTAAGTCGAAACTCTCTCTAACTCGAAGAAATTATGGTATCCCGTTTCGATTCGACTACGTATGAGACATTAAATTTAAAAAACTAAGGCTCTTGGCTCTTGTCAATACAACGAAACATTTTTTTGTGTGTTTTAAATATGCATAGGTTAAGTCTCTTTTTTTTGTCGGGGTTTTTTAACGCTACACTTGAGCATTCAGACTCAAAAACAGGTCCATTGCTCCATCCACATTTGCTGGAATTTCTTAATCTTCCAGAGGAAGACCAGCAGTCGCTACTGTGGTGACCTCATCAACACCGAATAACTGATCCCTTTGTGTAATCAAAGGCGGGACATTTGTAGAGCATGTGCTATAGAGAGGGCTTTATCGCCAATGCCACCCACATTTGGGTGTTTTCGAAGTTGTTGAGTCCCGTCAGTATGTCCATAAGTCGTCTCTGTCAAGAGTTAACAAGAATGCCAGACGTTTGGTGGCATGCTCTTGGTCTGTCCGAGTCATGCCACTTCCAGCTGTGCTCTCGACAGGTCCAGCCATCTATGGAAGCCCTAACCAAGGACGCGGGCCGATGTAGCACGATCGTACAATTATGGCGCTATTTTATTGAAATGAGACTGTAGCACTTTAAATGGTGAACTTTTGAAAATGCTTGCATCTGCTTGCCAGGGCCAAACTTCTCAGCAACCACTCGACCAAGTTTGAGAAGCTTTTTCTAGGCAGTTATTAGTCTTTGAGCATTGTCAGTGACTCGAAAGAGTTGGGACTGTGCAAATTATTTTTGACCGGGAAACAAACCCTGGAAGCGAGGTTAAGTTGCGTAGCGTTCTACGCACATACCCACTACTCTACGGCCACCCACCAACATTAGAGAGTTGAACGCTTTCATAAATCGACGTTCTTCCTTTACTTTTCCTTTATTCTTTCTCGAATTCAAGAAATCGTCTTCCAATGGTGATCTCTGGAACTTAAGACGGTGGTTAAGATAACTCTACAAAGCTTTCGTTTCACGAAAACCTCGTGAATCAAAGTGTATTCGCTGACTAAAGCCCAATGGATTATGACCCGTTGAGTGGAAGCCACATTTTTCTAAGAAAGAAAACTCGCATACCAAGGCTGATCAGGCACCCCGGTTGGTCAAAAACCCTTTAAACCAACAGCCGGCTCCAACCTGATGAAGCCGTTGGTCCTCTTGTTGAAGCGTCGTGGAAGTTGTGCTTTGAACCCAAATCGTAGCGATGATTGGAGGTTTTTGCCATCGCGTCATCTAGTTTGAGACGACTATACTGTTATGGTCGCGTGTGATTTTGATATGTAAATAGTTTAGTAAGATTTAGGAGCAGCAAGACATTTTAGATCATCTTCGCATTTTACCTAGTGGGAGGCACTGTTCAATAACTCATGAACTTAATTGATACCTGACGTAAAACTCAGGCGTTGCTTCGCCATATCCGTTTTTATGGTAAAAGCCTTTGAGATCCCTCTAGCTTTGTCCTTCCGAGGCCCGAGAAGGTAATCTTCCAATGTCCTCAATGTCCTCGACATAAGCACAAACTTACGGGAGCTCGTGCCTGTTACGCACGATCGTCACGAGAATGATTTTAGATTGTTGGGCCTCGCCTTGTGTAAATTCGCGCTATTTTGACAAGTTGTATTTATGGCACCCAGGGCCTTAAAATGACATGTTTTGGTAGCAGTGGTGGCATTTTGAAAAAATATTTCACTGGCAACGCTGGACGCAGGTAGTCTCCCCGCACAAGTTCAGGTCCTGAGAGTACCTCCCCTCTATCCATGTCTAGCGAGTTCATCGGCGATGGCATTTCCCGTGATCCTAGAACCCATGAATTTAGACTGCTCATGAATTTCAGAGAAAATTTGCATGCCTGAACTTTCCTGGAAGTGGGTAAAGTGCCTGTCACGACAGATACAAATACCTTGTCCCACCCACATACAGTTCGTGGACATTAGGATTGCAACGTTTTTTTTTTTTGCAGAGCCACTTGAGACCCTAAAGTGACCATGTATCGAACTAGAACTTGTTCGGCTTATTGCTAATGTCTCCTCATTTGTGTTCTCCTGGTTAAGTGCTCATTTCAAATCTGTACTGTTCCGTCAGTATCCTCTCACATCCTCAAATCACAAATTCAATAAAATTCGACTTTTTCAAAAACACTTCAATAAATGACTTCAATGATGCAACTGACCTTCGGCCGCTGTCCGCTGCACGGTCTTCTCTAGATTCCAGAAAGACACAGCAATCCTTACCTTTCCGCAAATCTTGTGCTAATTCCAAAGGATTTGAAGATCTGTGAGCTGAAATTCTCAATGAGTCTAGTATTTTCTCTAAAATCCCGAACTCTAGCATCGATTTAAGCTGCCTGTTGAAATCGAAGTCGAAATCGATTTAAGGCTAGCTTTGTAGATTTTGCCGATTCCATTAAGTTGCTGGTTCATAGCTTACTTACTTTTCGGGAGAGATAGACGAGATAGACAAACTCCTTCACTACCTCAAAATGTGATCGTGCTTCGAAGAATTAAGGAATTAGTCCAGGACTAGAAAACTTAAACAACTCAATTTCTCGAAACAACGGGGGCTGGTTTAAATAGCTTTTGAAATACAAATGTTTGATCCCATGTGAGAAGCCGTGAGTCTATTCGATGCTCAATGAACGGTCTACAGTGCTCAATGAAACTTGTAACAGATACAAAACAATCAGGTAGGTTTGGTGCCTGACGTCCTTATGGCTGTGGCTCTCTTACACCAACATGTTTGTATTTGTCCTTGCAAGGGAAAGGTGTACTACCATCAGAGCTTCTTTTTCTCCTTAAACCAGCCTGATCCACATATGAATCTTAGGTGGCTTTTCAGTACAACACCGTTCAAGTCATCCGCCACTACGAAGAAGTGCTTTCCTGAGCTGGGCAATCGCAGAACAAATGTTGGATGGATTTTGTTTCTTCCTCATCTCTCCAGCTCCGGTGTGATCAGACGCATTGCATACTTGCCTTTGGCACAGTGCATGATGAGGACTCCTATATATTGACGTTGACCTATTTCTGCTCAGCGTCGGCCTCATGACATTTGCTGCGGCTGTCTAGACCAAGTCATCGAGTTCTGGCTCTATCCAAGGCTTCATCTCTAGCTTGGAGTTTCTTATGGAGCTGAGGGGTTGCAAGAGATTCTCCTAGCCCTGACCCCTTTTTTGTGAGACGGTCCACCTTTTCGTTTCCTTGGATGCCAGTATGCACCAGAAGCAAGCAGTGGGTCCCAGAATTCACTAAGGATGTCCCATTGATGCTCTGTCTATACAACCTGACCAGCTTCGATGTCGAAATGTGCGCTGCGATGGCCTTTATTGCCGCTTGGCTATCAGAAAAATTGTGATTTATCGGTCCCTTAGCGGCCCGATGGGGCTGCACTGTTGCTACAGAACAGGTCGATAGGTGGAAGGATTAGGTGAGCCTCAATTGCTACCGTCGGCGCCGATCTATGCGTTTAACGAACCTTGTGATGTTGAGTAACAAACGTGTCCGCTCATTTCAGTCATCAGTCCAGATTTCAGAGATGTCTTCCCTCTGACGCCACACTCATCGTCATCTGCAAAATATTCTACTCACGGTTATATCTCCTCACAAGTGGTAGAGGGCCCTTAATCTCCTTGTGGTGCATTTAAGAAGACAGGCAAATACTCTACGACATGAAAAGGTTTCATAGAAAGGAGCAATGTATCCCCATCTTCTACGGCTTCTCGGCACATCCTCCAAGAGCGGATTCCTTCTCTTACAAAGAACTATCAAATTACGTCCATGACGATGATTTCCTTCAATCTCTTCCGATCGATTCACACAAGCACACACACACACATACAGAGTTAAATATAAATGTACAAGCCCCTCTTTTGTTTAAATCCACTCGTATTAAAGCAAAGCGCGTCAAATTATCATCACAATTCTTTGCGGTCGCTTGTAATCGCTTTTGCTTCACCTAAGTGTTTCTGTTTACCAAAGCCAATTTCAACCTTGACGTTCGCAGCGTCAACTAACCCGTCGCGTCGGTCGTCTTGTGCTGCCATCCGGATTCCTTTACAGTTGACTGCACATGCTTTGTGCATTCTCTGCGGATCATCGGCTGTTCTTTTCTTGTTTGTTTCGCATATCGATGGAATTTTCATCGAAACTGGTGTGGATGTCCTTTTCGAGATTGATTTAGAAAACTTTTGTTTTTTTTTCTCTCTCAACAAGATGGAGGCAATATAACCTCTTTTTCTTATTTCGTCTATAGATGTCAAGGACATGGATGTCTTTTGTTGCGTATACATCTACAGTCCGCAAGGGAACTGGGTCTGAGTGGATACGCATCTTGGGGTGGATAGATCGCTTGTGACCTGTCTCTAGCGTCGCACTTAGGCAGGTAGTTCAGGTTATTTTCAAGTTATGCGCGTCACCATATAGGGTAACGGCACTAGTGGTCTGCCAATATCCAGTGACGTTATGGTAGTTTTTACGGGTTTGACTCGAAGACTGGACCACACTTCAGGTCTTGATGCCTTAGGCGCGTTATCACGTTGCTGTGTACATCCTACACTTCGTAGTTGACTAAGTGTTTCCTTATTCTCATTCTGTTTCCGTACAGTCATCGCACAAGAATAATCTTGAACAGTGAAACTTCTCTGTAGCGGAACCAAGATTGTCCGTTTTGTAGAGGTGTTTATTATATATATTATTTGTGGAAATGGAGAAATAAAATTCACTTTCTCTTTTTGTGTTACAGCAAAAAACGTGAGTTCTCATTTTCTCAATAAGCTGACCAGCGTTAAACTAAAACAGTTAAAAGTTGCCAACTCTAATTCCATTTTTTCTAATGGTTTGGGTCTTTATAATGTCTAAACCCAGTACACTCGTATAAACAGAGTGCATTTGTCCCAGCAAATGTCAGACTTAATCTATCACACGTCTTTAACACTCAAATCCTCGAAAGATCTGAATGGTAAAGCTGGCTCTAAAATGGGAGGCGGAGTCAGTGCTGGTGTATTCTTAGCTTTCCTTAACATTTTTAAGACTGCCAGATAATTCCACGGTGTGTCCCACAGGGAACCACAGTAGAATCTCAGAAAGATGAACAGATATAAAATAGGCTCCGTTCAGCTTTTCGAATTGTTATGCACCAAGGAATAATTAATTTCATTAAAAAAAAACAAAGAAGAAATGTTGTTTATAAATGGCATAAAAACAGACGTTTTTCTTAAAAAAAAACTTCTCTATTGTAGACTGTCGTCAGGAAGAAAGTTTTTTATAAATTCGTTCATTTGTCCGAATTGTCTATCTTAAGAACCGTTAATGTTTTCTAGATTCTACTGTATTTGCAAATCGGGAAGCATATCGTCAAGTCAAACTACACCAAAAGATCTTCTTAAGGTAGGAGGCAGACATCAAAGCTATTCCCTTCGTATGGTCTAAACTAGTTAAGGAATGCTGGCCTGAACTAGCGTCAGTGACGTTTATTCGAAGGCGCACATGTGTTCAACGTACACCTTACCAAAACCTTTATTGTGCATATGTTACTAATATTTCTAGCTGTTCTCATAACTTTAGCGCACTGAATCCACGTACAAAGTTAAGCCCCATGAAATTCCTACTAGCTACATATCTGATAAATAACTTATAGCACTTGTTGTTCACCTTTATCAGGCGCACATTCAACGGCCCTCCTTTGCTTCTTTCGAATGGCAAGAGAATTCATTCGCAATCAACAAAAATGCGTACATTTGGGTGTTGTCTCAAAATCAGCGAACCGAGGCAAAGCAAATCCAAACAGAAAGAGGAGTCAATACAAAGATCATTCAAATGTGTATGCTCAGGTGTTCAACAACATTCAGTGCCAGTGTTGGGACTTCAAATTTTCAAAGTGTGGTAGATCCCTAAGAAAACGAGTGGTCAATTTGAAAAGAGCGTGGTAAATCTCGTTTACCTACTCAATTTCTAAAAAAATTGCTCACACTTTTCGCTTTCTTAAATGAAAGGAAATAGCTCCTTAATTTTTCCTATGTTCCTAGATTTTTGAAACACAGTCGTCACTAATAACACTTCCTTGTAATTTATTGAACATATTTTCCTATGAAATTGTATTTTGAGAAAGGTTTTAGAAACAAAAATCAACAATGAATGGCATAAAAATGAAGAATTTCAATGTGTGGTGGATTTTGCACTTTGGGTAGTAGAGGGGGTAGATTTGAAAATTTCGCAAAGCATTGATAGACAATTGTGGTTAATGCTACGTTCCCGCCGTCGAATTTCATTAATATTCTTCAAAACTTTCAGGTTCCCAAACAATTTCGGGGTATAGAAACCTCACGGTTTCTGTTAAACCGAGCTGCAGTCCCCTTGAGTACATCCGTCCATGAGAGGTTGTCAGACTGAACAAGCCTACAGAGTGAACTTTATCTCCCTATTCTGGTTGTGTGGTGGTTCACAATTCACAAATGTCTGTAATGCGAAAATAATGATGCCTCGCTTGTGAGGTTTGTTCAATTTGGTATTCTGGCTAAAGGCTCACAAGAAAACATACACCATAGAGTGGTCAATTTGTTTTCGTGTCAAAAATTCTTCACCCTCGTTTCACATTGTGCTCTCAATTTTGGAGAAAAAAAATATTGAACAAAATAAATTATAATAGAAATTCGGAAGAATTTGAAATTGAAAATGTTTTCTCCAATGCGAAATGAGAATTCCTTTTTCGTAAGTTCATTAGAATATTTCTGCGTTGCAGTCTAAAAAATATTTATAACCCTGAAATATTACATGTCTCTATTTCCTGCTTTTTTCATCTTATTTGCAATCGCACATCACAAATTGGACAGTTTTTGTGATGCTCACAAGTCGTGAGGTTTTGCTCAGAATACGAAAACCTCAGAATTTGTGACTTACCACCGTCTTGTGAGGCGGATGTGACTTGTGACACATCACAGAGGTGTGCTAGAATAGGGCCATTAATTTGTTTTTTATTTTTGTCATTGGTCATATTTTATCATTTGATCTCTTTCTATTTGCTGGTGTTCTCTCAATTTTATGGGTTCGTTGCTCAGGGCTTTTGCAGGCTCTATGTTCAAATCCTTCTAGAAGTATTATTTTTTTTTCATATGCATCACTACTTCTCTTTATTTTTGTTTTGTTTGTATGAAGAAACATTTCATATTCTGTTTACCGAAGTATTCTTTTTCCTATGAATATAATGAAATTTGTCGTAGAAACAATATATACATATAATCTACTAGCTACATTATATTCATGAAGTAGCAGGAAGGTGTTCACCTTACTGGAAGCACCACGGCGCGTCGCTGACTATCTTCTTTATAAGTCCTGCTCAAAAAGTCCTTTATATGAGTTTCTGTTCACAGTTACATCCCAGGAAATATGAAGGACGGTGAACTGGCTAAACAGGGATCTGCTCTTCAGTGCTCGCTTGCAGAGGAGCTCTAATCTCTCCTTGAAATATCAAACCTCAAACTACTGCTGGAGCACAGCTGATCTAAAACAAAAGATCTTTTCGTTGAACTCGTCACCATATCGCTAGATGGCTGATGATTTGTAAGTGACACCGATCGATAGGATATCATGCCGTTAAACTAGGTATCCCACTCAATTGTGTTCGTTCACCTTAGTAGCACAAGGACAGTGGAATAGAAGGATGCTCCTGCTAGATCTCTCAAAAGTGATGCAGTGTTTAGGGTTGGGAAAGTACTGAACTTTTTAGATCAAAATAGCACCAGAACAGGGATTTACTTCTGCTTCCTTATTTGACACTGCAATCCTGGCTGGAGCAACTAGCGAGATCTCTGGTTAGCTGTTGAGGTCCTTCTCCTCTTGGGTGCGCCACCTTTGACGTGGGCGTCCTCTGTTGCGTTCAGAGACCCACAAATTCGAAGACTGTTCCAGCCGGAGCTAAGTAATCCATCTTAGGCTTTCGATCCGTATACGGTTGGATAAGCTCCTTTAGCGTGTTTGAATCTTCGCTTTCAAATATAGTCAAAGAACTTTTCTCTCAAAGAGACCAATAACTTCTTCATCTGCTTTTGAGATTGGCCATGCTTTCGCGCCGTACAGCAGGATTGGGATGATCAGTGTCTTATATAAAGTCAACTTGATCTTTCGAGAGACGGCTCTGTTGGCCAATTGCATCTTGTGCCCATAGAATTAGCTCTTGCTGACAGTAATTCTGCGTTTGAATGTCCAGCCATGCCGAGGTAAACGAAGTCCTCACCACTTACTTTGAACACGAAGAAAACTCGTTAAGTTCCAAACCAGCTCTATGATCTTTAAAGTCACGGAAGCATAATTTCTTTAAGCCTTAATGGTTATTGTAATCATCGTCTATAAACCTATTCTCTCACTGAACCGCCTGATCTTATAACTAGGAGTTTAACAAAAGAAGATAATCTTGGATAAGTGTCAATAAATCCGTCGATTCTTTTAAGTCGATCACTGCCTTAGGCGATCTATCAGATCACTTCGGTCGTAGCAGACTCAGTATTCAAATAGCCTTGATCGTTGGAAAGATTTAACCGATCCCTAAGTCCCTTTTTATTTCCTTTAAACCGTATCTAAGAGCAGCTTAGAAAATGCTCAACAATTGCTTCAGCCCCGTGACGAAGCGGCGTTAATTTATTCCAAAAACTCTGTAAGAACATAACCTCTACCGATATGAAGGTTAAGGTTGTAATTTACTGATCCCGAGGCACTTTTGTGTGACAAAAATCTATCGCCGTTCCCTGCATAGCCGAGAGCATAATGTCACGATCTCGAAAAGTCGTTAAAAATAACGACTGAAAGTTGCATACAGCACTGTTTGACTAAATGCTTTATCTTGACGATCGTGCCCACATGAATGCATGCGTGTGTTACCTTGCAGGAGGCATACCAATGACGAACTTAATGAGTCTTAATCATGCCGACCGTCCTAGGGTCCCGCTTGGAAATTAATTACTATTCATCTGCCGGAGTGTCCGTTTGGGGTTACATGCTGTCCAATAATTTCTTTCTTTTTTGATGGAAAACTCGCCGAATATAACTGCCCAACCTTGATTCGATTGAATAATTCAGTTTAACTGTAAACGTCGAAAAACAGAAAAATCAATTAATCAAATGGATTTACCGTGATGTCATTGATTCCATTTTCGGACACATAATAATGCAAATCATTCGAAAACCCGAATTGATAGAAACCCGCTAAGGATCGTTAGCAAAGCAATTCATTGATATGAGAATCAACCTTTCTCCGGCATTCATCAATCATCGTTAGCAACGTTTGAAAACGTATGGCTTTCTGGCGGTTATTACGATTCAGAGTCAAAACAAAACCGTGCTAATGAATTGATTCGATTCGTTCTTGGGTGCACGCATAAAAGACGATCGGTCTCTTCGATTGGGTGGGATCAGTGACCACTGGTGTGTCCGGTGGGCGCAAAGGCACAGGAAACCACATCGAAAAGTTCCAAATCCATATGTAATTTCGTGTCTCTCCTCCTTGCCATAAATTGATTTCGCAAAGACATGCTAAGTTATTGAAATTTGTTGCTGGGTGGACTCATCTGCGCACTAATTGCAAATTTTATTTTAATGTATTTTGTTGTTTGCCGGCGAATGGATGTGCAAATTGAGAGTCGAAATGAAAGTCATTAGAAAATTAATTCTAATTCGCGCAGGTCATTAATCCTGATCATCTGAGCATAGCCTAGGGACCAGTTTCTATAAACCTTCTGATTGGAATTCATTTCAAACGATCATTGTATTTATCATGGCCATTCTGGGATTTATCAGGGCTGTGCTGGTAGATCGGCAGATCAAGCCGTGATGGGTAATTGATAGATCGATTGATTGAAAAATCTTGCAGACACAAGTACGATCGAATGTACTTGTACTTCTTTGATCAAAGATTTAAGTGCTATCTTCAGAAATTTGACAAAAATTTGAATTTTGAATTTGATATTCCTAGATGGGATTTTTGGTAAGTCTGTCACTGTTACGGATCCTCTGTTTCTCATTTTGAATCTTTATCAGGCTAGTCTTGGACAGTCAGATTTTTGTACTGATAAGGCCCATTTAATGGACTTGGTAGTGCAGTACCGTGGTCCTGTAGGACTGGTACCGTGTCCTGTTGTGTCCTACGTAGCAAACTTAGGTCAGCTTTATTGAGTTCAAGACCTTCTTTGTCAGTCTTGTTCCGTGAACGTTGTAGAGAGTGTTTAATACACTCGTGATTGTAACAAGACTTGATTATTTGTTCTATGTCCTTTGTGTCGTTGTTAAATAAAGAGGGGAAGGCTCAGTGAAGGATATCTGAGCACCTGCCTTGGCTTGATTATCAGCCTTTTCATTACCTTCATGGTCTTCATGTCCTGGCAATGGCAGAAAATAACAGCTTAAAGTTAATCTGGGTAACTTTAATCTGTTATTTTCTGCTATTGCATCTAATGTTTTGTGACACTCCCAGAAAGCCTTAGAGCTCTTTAGACTTGAAGAATCGCTTGGCTCTCTGAGCGGAAGTATATTTTGATATTTTTGCGATTCCTTTCAATGGTATAATTTGCAGCTTCATAAATAGCGAACAGTTCTGCTGGAAAGATTTTAGTTTTCTTGCAAAGATGAAGGACATCTTGGCCCTATCGCACCAATCCCTACTTTGTTTTCAAATTTCGACCCACTTTTGGGCTCCATCTTTCATCCAAGCGGGGTCGCTGTTCCATTCCTCTCTACATGGTGTCAGTATTTGATAGTATTTTTTAAGGTTGAAATGGTGGGCCATCGACCATCAGGTCACTTACACGAGTCAACTCCCAAATCTTGTTGACTCTTTTAAGAATCTCTAAGTGTCCTTCAAGGTTTTCTTCTTTGTAATTGTAGGTTATTTGTAAGGTCAATACTTATTTTTCAGCTTCAGCCTGTTTGTGTAATTATGGGATGTTCAGTTTTGCTTCCATCCCTGCGGTGGGAGTCAGATAGACGCTAGCTTTTGTATTTTGTTGAGGTTGCTTATGGCGATTAGCCATAGACTACGGTGTGTTTAATTATTTGATTGTACATCAACGTGCTCAGTTTTGGGTTAAGTCCCCGTTCCCATGTCCTGCCTTCGTGGTGGTAAAGGAAATACACCTCAGGTCGTGACGTCCTTAAAATACACCTTGAACTACCCTTCTGAATGAACTATACGCCTTTAAAATTCAGACAAAAGGAAATGAATCTATTAGTCTCCGTTGCAGTCAATGAGAGTATGTAGTTAATGTGAATGTCAAGACTGAGGGCGAGTTGAACGATCGCCTGCTTTCGAACTGTTAGGCGAATGTAGCAAGTCGAGCTATTACGGTTCGCGTGTATCTTAATTCGCCTGAATTTCACTATTCTCAACATAGCAATGAACAAATAAGATCAGAAATGAAGTATTACAGACAAAGCCGACTTCACGACGATTCAGTCCATCGACGAATTTGAGTGCTTTTTGGACAGATTTTCATGAATTTTTGACGGTTATTCACGAAATAACGTGATGCCGTTCTCTGATTGGTCAAATTGATTGGAGAAAACGACATAAAAAACGGTTGTCAAAAATGGAGGGCGAAGTCGGCCATCTCGGTAGTAGAGTAATTTAAGCTAACAAATGTAAGTGTAAGTCTGGGTGCTTTTTTTTTTGGGCCAACAATGTAAGTCAAAGAAACAATTTGAGTTCAATTTTTTATGAAGCTACCTTCCTCCGGGGTGTGTCTTAACCTCAACTAACAAGCCTCAGAACTGTTAGAACGTGTTGCCATAAAACTGTACACCTCGTCTTTCTCGAGAGGGATGAATACAAACTTGGCTTGTGCATTTTAGTTCATTCCGAAGAGTGCTCAGTTTAATTCAGTTCTGATTATTGAACTAGTTCGTTCATTTAGTTCAATGAAGTTCACTGCTCAGGAAATTTAGTCTTGTGCGATTTTCGACGGTTGGTCGTCATATTGTCGTTATAATTATAAAACAATATGCATGAATTGAGTGAATTAAGTTAGTTCAAACTTATTTAAAAAAAAGGATCTCAGTGAGCCACAACTGCTACAGTGATGGCGATCACCCTAACCTAACCTAACCTATTTCAAAAAAATAAAAACTAGTTCGTTCATGAATTAAACAAGCGAACGCGATGAACGCAGAACTTAAGGAATGACTGTAAGAGGTTGGACAGAAGAGGTTAGATTGTAGCAAATTAAACAGAGTCTTGTAACATGTTTATTTTTATACAAGATCGATCTTTCTTTTTTTTCTACAAGATCAATTTAACAAGAGTTCGGTCCGCCACTCCCAATGGCCACACATCGTTCGACTATTCAATCAAATTGCAGTTTCCACGGCAATCCTTCATTCGTTTACTACACCAGCTCGGCCACCCAATCGCCATTAAAATTCAGTTCATAAATCATTCCCAAGACATGCACATCCTTTTGCAAGGGCTCACGGTCTAAGGCCCTTTCCCTTATTTCACGTTTCATTCGGTCGTGTCATGAAATATGATTTACATCGATTGTGAACAGAAAGAAAAACGAATCAAATCATCTCTCACGTAAACTGTCAGTGGTTCCATTATCCCTCCGTTCGTTCCAAAGCTAGGCATTAAAGGTAATCAACTCTCCCGGGAGACCAGATCGTCCGTCGCAACGGCTAGACAAAACCTTGAACACTTAAATGGATTTTCGTTCGTTTTGACTATAATTCAAAAGTTTAATGTTCACAAAGAAACATGTTTCGCTTAATTGTTTAGCTCTCTCTCTCTCTTGTTGTGTGTCTGTGATTTTTTATTTATTTATTTATTTCGTTCTCAATTCACGACACCCGCGGAGGAATGGATGAAGACACAAAGGCCGTCACCTAATCGTTGTGCAGACGCATGTGCATATACGTGTGCGAAACGCGGTTGCGTCTGCCACAAAGAATGCAATGCACCATCGTGCAAAAAAAAAAAACAGTATGCGTGCTCTGCAATACTAAAAATAATTCAAGGGACCTTCCGATGACTTTGATACGGACTGACCGTGCACGTAGCTAGTAGCAATCCCGGTCCCAAAAGGACGTTCCGAGTCAACCACCAAAGCCAGTCAGCCAGACCAATTATACATCCACACACACACACTTGTCAGTTGCTGCATATAATTTTGATACACACAAGCTAGCCAAGCCGGTGGAGCTGCTCCTCCTGGGAAGATCTTAAAATATCTCAGACCCAGATCATTTTTTGCACACATTTATTTTTGTTTTTGTAATTGATTGCTTTTATTACGCATCGCGCACACGCATCCAGATCGAGATAATGGCGGTTGATTGGGTTAGCAGGCGAGGGCGAGGAGATAAATCCTTTGATTGGTCCGGGCGTGCGATGGGATCATGAAACAGCAATTTTAGAATACATTCCACAACGGCGCAACAAAGAAAACCCCGAGAAGAGCAACAAAAAGACAAGAATCCAAGCGCATCATCGTCAGCATCACCTTGGTTCGTTGTCTGGACCAAGAGGAGAGAAACGAGTTTTTACCCCATTCCCCCGGCCGGCCACTGGTGGATGGAATGCTTTTGCTTTTTGGGATCAATCCGGTTGCCGGGAAGATGATTATTGGCGCTATTTCAACTCATTCCGCATGGCATCGTGCCTGGTCCCTGTGGGTTCATTGGCCAGCTCAGGGCGGCGGGGTGCACATTTGTCTACTTTCGTAGCTTGTAGTCGGATCGGTTCAACTCTTGTTGATGGTGTTGCTTGGTGCTGTTTGTTGTCGTCTCATCGCGCTGCCCGGATCTCGTTAAGTTGTCGGGGATTTTAATTGACTTCTTCTCTGGCGATGACGCTGACGAACTGAAAATTGAAAATCGAACATTCAATCAGACATGTCCGAGCCAGGCTATTACGACCCGTTATTATCTGAGGAGCATCTAAATGTAATTTGTTACCGCTAACAGCCGGGACGGGGTTTCTGCGAAGCTGTCTAACTGAACAGGGGTTTAGTGGATTAGTTGACACATTGTGTGTCATTAAACTCCGCTGGAACTGATGGAACTCGCATGCATAACAGTACACATCGCTTGATCCGATACGTAGTGGCATCGCTGTTCTAAGCAAAGGGTCAATGTTTGATCTTAGCCATTGGTTGGATGCTCTGGGCCCCTGTGTCGTGGATGTTTGAAGATCTTAATGGTTGGTTGGATGGCAAGTCGTGAGTGTGACTTGGAAACAAGGACGCATACATAACCGGCTTCGCGGTGACATTGATGACCTGTGATGAGAGCATTCTTCGGCTCTAATGGCTATTAGGAGTTGTTATTTCCGCTGCACGGTGTACCACGGTGTGTGTATGCTGTTAGCTTAGAATTTATGTTGGGTGCCTGTGTGTGTGTGGTGTTCGATAAATATATGCGACGACTCTTCGCTGGCCTTGTTCTTACACAGATTTTATGACCAAGCAACGTCTGTTGTCACGATTCAAGTAAGTTTCGTGCGGATGCTGTATGGTAAATAACTCGAATTTAGGTTTGCAAAAATGCTAGTCTATTTTTGGATTCTAAGCCACGGTGGGTTTGAACTTGCTTCTTGTTTAAGAAATCTTTTTTAGACCTTGGCAGCCTCCCTCTGTTTCAAATTGAATTTGCATATTAGATGACTTGACTTATCACGATTGTATCCGATTTTATATATTCTATACGGAGCACCAATTCCGTGACATCTTTTATGGGTGGTGCCACATTCTGGGGCTTCAGTTCCTGCAACTGTTGGCATAAATACACTAGACTAAGGTCTTATAAGTTTTTGTAGCTTTATTCCACCGCTTGGTGTTTTCTTATTGGTTCATAATCGGTTCAATCAGTGCCTGCGGAGGGTACAGTGGGGCAAAATATCACTTTAGTTGACAAATCAAATTATGAAGTTTTGCTTTGTCTTAAACTTATGTTTCATTCACTAATGTTTCTTTGAAATGTGATAGATAATTAGACATGTAATGTGCTTGTGCATTTAGTTAACTTTTTAAGTCTCGTGCAGTCGTTTTTTTGAGTTTTGACTTGCTGTGGTAATCTCTCGGGCCTTGCAACTTGCAAAACCAAGTCCGCTGAAAATAAATACTGACCTTAGGGCAAAATTTAAATCCCGTTGAGATACATCTTGTCGAGTTGAAGCATTATTTTTAAAAAGAATTTGACTTGCCTTGTAATTGCTGTTGTTTCCACTTATCATAAAATGAGTTCACTGAACTTAGTTCAATGACTGAAAAAGAAACATTGGCATTGATAATTAATAATTGAAGCAAATCTTTACTGTTTTCAGTAAGAGATCAAAGTGTCCACAGATCTGAGAAAATTAATATTTTGGAGACTTTTTAAACACATTTCTCAACAGTTGAACGTCTAATTACTCTCCAAAAAGACGCGATATTGACGTGATTTACTAAGCCCCGAAGAATTGAAGAATGTAGGCTCACACTCTAACTGAGGCTTTTCATGGGTTAGCCACAGATCACTCAGCATTTTTTTATCACGTGTATTTTTCCTCTTCGTTTGGTTTCTGGTCCAAAATGGATCTGTCAGAATCCTCGTCCAAGCTCAACCAGAGTTAAGGACCCCACCCTAGCAGTGTAACGTTTAGAAACAAACCTGTCTTAATTCAACACAATATGATGATCCCCATGGTTGAAGGAAATGCCATTACCGCAAACTCATCCATGCAAAAATGTTACATTTGCGATGATAAATTAAAAGAATTTTATTCGCTTGATGAAATGATACAAATGCTGACAATTGGTTAACAATAGTTTTATCCGTGTCCCGTGATGCACGGATGGAAAACATAAAACTACTTTCTTGTTTGTTCTTTATTTAGTAAATACAGTTTCATTTAATTATGTTATGCCTCCTTGCTTTGGGTCACCGTGGCGTGGTGAACTAGTGCGTCGACTCCTAAACAGAGCGTGCCAGGTTCGATACCCGAATTTATAACCGTTCATAACTCACGGCTTCACCTCTTTCGCGTCACTGACAATGCTCAAAGAGTATTCCAATCTAGAAAAAGCTTCTCAAGCATGGCCGTTCGGAGTCGGCATAAAACTGTAGGTCCCTTCCTGGCCGTGGCCTTCTACGGGTTGCATTATTATTATTAAAGGGATATGCATAAAAACCATTTTTTTCTAAAAAGTTGACATGACAATAATTATCTCCGAAAAAAAGTTTGCAATGGTACCAAGAATAATTATTAAACATTTAATTTAAGTATCTAGCGTTCCTAGTTGATTTAGGGTTGTCTTTAAGCGCATTCTGCGACACTCCGTAGTCTAGGTTCAGTTTAAGTGGCGAACATAACCTCATAGCGTACATTTACAGTATCTCAAAACAAAGTCAATTAGACTGTCCAGATTGACGTTAACCATATTCTCGAGGAATTTTTTATTTTTTTTTGGTTCGGGCAATGCTGGGCAATTGCAAACTGATCTCATCCGATATTCAGCAGTCCCTGTAGATTTCGGTATGTCTTGGACGAGACCTACGTAATTACTTCTCAGGCCTGCGACTTATGGACGGTCTGAGTCTGAGCAATAGCTGCCTGCGACTCATGCTTTCAGTCATCAAGACCAAGTTGTCTTGCGTCTGCCATTACTCTTAGGTGGAACGTTGTTGTCCATGCGTTCAATGTCGCCAAGATAGAGCAGTCGACGGATTTTTTCCTTCCGGACTACATCAAAATCCTGGTACAACTCGTTGAGTTCGCGGTTGTGTCTTCGCCTCCATTTGCTTTCCTTGCGGACAGGACAATATATCCGATGTAGAATTTTTCTTTCGACGGCACATAGAATCAGCTCTACAGTTTTGCTTATCGACCAGATTTCGGCTCCATATAGCAGGACTGCCAAAATAAGAGTTCTGTAGAGCATGATTTTGGTCCTTCCAGTCAGGAGTTTTGACGCCAGTTGTTTTGACAAATCGAAGTAACGCCGGTTGACAAAGGCGGTTCTGTGCCGGATCTCCAATAAGATGTCATTCGTGGAGTTCACGTTTACCCCGAGGTAGACAATCTCCTTCTTCTTCGTTATTTGGCGCCACAGTCCGGGGTGGACCTGGACTCTCCAACTAGCACGATCTCTGGCTAGCTAGCACGCCAAGTTGGCTGAGGACCTTCTCCACCTGGGTGTGCCACCTTAAGCGCGAGCGTCCTCTGTTACGTTGTTCCACGGGTTCGGAGTCGAAGACTCTTCGGGCCGGAGCTGAGTTGTCCATACGCTTTACATGGCCTAGCCACTCTCCTTCCCCACCTCAAAATTGCATCTGTCGATTGTGATGTTTTGCCCTACGTGGTGTTCGGCGGATGGTTTATTACATTATCGACAGCATTTATTTCGTCCTTAAGACCAGCTCATTTCGCCTGTTCCTCAATCGCAGCTTCCACTATGGCACAGTTGGACTGACTTGTAGAAGATAGTCCTTACAAGCTGCCCGCCGCACTATCTTCTCCAGTATCAGATTCAAAAAATCACACGATAGCGCATCTCCTTGCCGAAATCCTGTGCAGGCTTCAAATGGCTCGGAAACCCTGAGCCGAACTGCACGGTGGATGGTGTTTGTGTTACTGTGGTACGACACAATCGGATCAATTTTCCCGGGATCCCGAATTCCACCACAGCATGGAATTGGTCTTTGCGGTGAATGATGAAGAGGTGGAGTGTATCGATCTGAAAATCGCTAGTCTTCTCAAGGATTTGCCTTCCTGTGAACATTTGGTCTATAGTCGATTTTCCGCGCCTGAAGTCGCACTGGTTAGCACGTGTCGGTTAGGACTTTAAACGTTCACACAGTGCGCTGGGCAGGACCTTGTATGTGACGTTGAACAGAGATATACCTCTGTAGTTGTTGCAAGAGGTAGGATCGCAATTTTTGTGCATATTGAGCTGATCATTACTTTCGGATGAACGAGGGGTTACATTCAACTTGAGCCTAGTGAAAATATATACAGTGGATTCCGCTTTATTGGGACACTTCGGACGTAAGTTGTTTGTCCAAATTAGGGGGTTGTCCCATTAATACGAAGTGAGGAGAGACTGAGAGAACTAAGTTTCGGTTTTTCATTTGTCTCAGTTAAGCAGCTGTCCCAGTAAAAACACTATTTTCATTATAGGGTCCAAGTGGTGGAACAAAATTTAAAAAATCTTGTTATAAAACATGACTGGATGGCGCAGTTGGATAAGTGCCTGCCCCTGGTTAGCGGAGTTCCCCAGTTCGAATCCCAGTGAGAGCAAAGTACGATTTGGTCCAGTCACCATTTGCCTTTGGGTTCATTCAATCAGTGGTAGTTGTCTAACTGTGGGTATCACAATGAATAAATGCACTCGTGAATTCACTAGCAGTACCTAACCTAAATTTATTATAATCTAAGCTAGTGGCTATTCTCTTCCACTGCTAGGTTTCCACGTCGTGTAGGTACGCTATCCAAACGCAATAAAGAATCTGGTAATCTGACATATCTACTTTTAAAGAGACAGTTCTGCGTATCTTTTCAGCTTGAATCCCAAAAGAAGTCTATTGTTCTTAAACACCTTTTTGTTTTTATCGTTTTTCAAATGTATTAATCTCAGACTTGATCATTATTTGTACAGGCCAACGTATCACGACAATCCACCTCGATGGTGTGCAGTACTTCATCAGTAGAATGAATCCCTACTCGCCCGAGCTGAACTACTTCCTGGCATACCAGTACTGCCGATCACTCGGCCTGCAGTTGGCATCTTTCGAGACAAAAGAAAAGGCCCAATCGATGACGACATACCTGCGCAACGCCGGCTATGGCAACTATGACTTCTGGACATCTGGCAATCGACTAGGAACCGGCATGTTCCTCTGGATGAGCACCGGGCTGCCATTCAATGCGACATTTGACTTCTTCGAGAATTCCGCCGATGGCATCCAAGCCGGTCTCCTAGATCCCGTCGATCACAACAGCAACACATCGCCCCAGAGGACCGCTCGCGACAGGTACGTGCCGCTGTCCAAGTGCCTGGCTAAATTTAATTTATAATTCTCTTACAGTAGTAGCGGTTCTGAGAAGGGTTGTGTGATTCTGAAGCAGCCCACCCTCAAGTGGATGCCCGAGGACTGCTCAACCGTCAAAGACTTCATCTGCGAGCAGACCAGGTGTTACTACTACAACTATGGAAGCATTCCAGTCTCATCTGCACAGGGGTAAGGCATCGCCAAGTGCCTCCATAATTCATTCACCAATCGAGAATAATATTTAAAAAAAAAAACAAAAAACGATATAATTAAAAATAATAATAATAATAAAATAAAAAAATCAATTAAATAAAATCACTTCCATTACTATCACTACCGCTATCGACAGACAGACTTCCGCGTAAGAAAAATGAAAATGAAAATCCATCGACCTAAAAAAAAGAAATATATTGTGTAGTTGTAAAAAGCATTAAATGTTTAAAACAAAACAAAAAAGTAACCAGAATTAAGTGAGCTAAACCCCAACAAAGACAAGAACGAGACATTTGACTCTCTTCTTTGATCTCCACCAATAATGCAATAAATAATATACACGTATGTATTTAGTCCTTAACCTCATACTTAACCTAATCTCTCTATGTTATGCTAGGTATCCCTCTAGACTAAAACAACACGCATCAAACATCCGATTCGATTGTAACACACGCTATATAACAAATAATGTATTTTTTTTTGTTTTACTTTGCAATTTTCCACGAGTATTTGTTTGTGCTTGGTGGTTGGGGGTTAGCTTTTTTTTTTGTTTTGTTGGGTTACACATGAAATTGAAATTAAATTTATTTTTTACACAAATCCATTGAAACAAATGACAGAAGCGAATGGCAAAAGGTGAAAGGCTTAGGTTGACTTTTTGTTTTCACGGAAGTCTTTAACACAAGTAACATTGAAGCAATTTTTTTTTTGTTTTTGAATCAAGGATTGACGTTGTTGCCCTCATCTTCTCTTGACCCGGATGATGATCTACTAAAGGGGCCCGAGAGGGAGCCTCTAGAGATTTCCAGGGCACACGATCCTCCCCGATCGAGTTTCACTCAACAGTTGTTATGCCCAAGAGGAACCAGGCAAGTTTTTGGGACCTGAAAGTCGTTCTAACCTCATTTAGGAACAATCACAATTCGTTGATGATCCATGCATACTCCCTGCAGTAATTTTCAGTCATCCAGACCACCTTCACAATTTTGGTCTTAGTTGAACTAACTCTTGCTGATTCAAGGTACTTATGTTTATATTAACACTCCCCAGGATTCCCATAGAGCTCTGATAGACCAAATGGACTACCAGAGACCTGTGAACAATGGATTTGGCAAATTCGAACCATCAACGAACCTGATTGCCTGGTCCACTCATGCGGCTTCCTATCCGCATTTATACATAAGGACGTTCTTGCCACGTCACTAAACCATCGCAGAGTAGCCCTCTCCTTTCTAAAACGCCACTGCTAAGCATTGAATTCAGGACTTCCTGCCATGATTCTCACCCTATGCCGGCGAGTGCCTCTCGCAACAGCACTCAGAAGAAATATCATCTCAGCAACCTGTATTCTCGGTATTATTCATTCGATCATTACCCAAATTCCATGACCATAGGCGAGAGCTGGAACAAAACTGCGTTAGCTTCTACTCCAAGCTGGCCCCTTCTCTACTTCAAAATTTACCCATTCTGCAAAATAAGATTGCATTCCAAAATGTACAGAGCAGAAATCAAGTTCAGAGAGATATGTAGCTGTTTTCAAAGCTTATTGCTTACTTGTCCATAGATGAATTTGAGCGACATTTTAACACTTATTCAGGAATTGTCGCAATTTATACCACATTTCCACATAACGCAGTCATGAGATTTCATCTACTAGATTTCGCTATTCATTATCGGCGTTCCAAAATCACTCGATTTCATGGAAATCTAGTTGAATTCTCCTCGAGTTCGAACGTTCGTAAGAGGTTGTCGAAAAAACAAGCCTACAGCGTGAAATTCTTCATTTTCAGTTCAGTTCCTTAATTTTGGTGTTCATTTTCACATTTTATCTATTCCTATTTCTTCAACAAAAGACAGCTGTCAAAGCGGCTATTTAAAAATGAATAGCGAGTGGCAGGCACTTATAAATTTATTGCTAATGGCTCAAAAATTGAGAACTAATGACATTTGAAATCACTTCAATTCGAAAACCATTTCCTTTTGAGATTAAGGGGCAAGAGGCGTAAAAGTAGGATGTGTATCTAGTTCTTGACATCTGGTTGTGAGCTATCGAAAAGTCAATAGTTCCTTCTTTTAATTTTGACTTTAAGAAGTGTCAGAATGGAACCTGTCAGAATATATGCATAAAGCAATAACTGGCAATTCTAAACGTTCTAGTCTTCAACCGTCGATGCTTACGAAAAGATTGCGTCCTGAAATAAAAGTTGTTCCCGAGATTAACGATTATTTTCCTCCCTGGTCAAAATTGAGGGAGACTCTGCTTGTCAAGATTTCTCCTCCTTTCCCTTCACATCTGTCCCTATAAGCAAACAAGTAATTCTTGTAATTCTTTCAAAATTGTCTCGTTTGAATAATGCGGTAGGTCTTTATCACTCACAAAAGTAAGTCGACAGCATTTAATTTTTGTTGAGAACATATCGTCTTACTTTTGTGAGTGACATGAGTAAAACGAGGCATCCTGTTCTTGTGCATTTTTCCAAAACCTAACGAAAACAAACACTCCTTTAAAAGAAGAAATTTCAAGTTATAACTTGTTGCATAATAGAAAACGAAAAGAGTTCCTTCTGATTCAATAAGAAGTGAGAGTGACACATCGGCTTGTTAATTACTGACGTACACCTTTCCTATCGTTTACACCAATAATTCGCATTACCGAATAGTAACAATTTGCTATTCTTTCTCAGAATGAAATTGAAAGGTGATAGCACATATTTTTTGTATAGCTTACTGTATTTACTGTGGGTGGGTGTCGTGGCGTAGTGGATAAGTGCGTCGACTCCTACGCAGAGGGTGCCAAGTTCGATACCCAAATTTACCACCTTTGATAATTCACGGCTCCACCTCTTTCGAGTCACTGACAATGCTCTAAGAATATTCCTGTCTAGAAAAAGCTTCTCAACTTCGCCGGTCGGAGTCGGCATTAAGCTGTAGGTCCCTTCCACTCGTGAAAGAACAATAGCACGCACAACACGAGTGGTTGCTGAGAAGCTAGGCCCAGGTCCGCCTCAGACTGTCGGGCCACCAATATTATATTATTATATACTGTATTTACTGAAAGAAACCTTTGTTCCTCGATGATCTTTGATTACAATATAATCACTAGTATTAATAACACACACTTAACAACTGCCCTCCTCGGCGTTTCAAACCTGGAACAGGCCGACTCCGCCTTTGCTAAACTGCAGCATTCAGCTTGCTTTCTAGCGATTTTGTTCTTTTCAAATTCATGACTGAACAAAATCGCGGGTTTCACCAGCTTCCGCTGGCTCTGCTTGACGTCACCAGATCACTGTGGCGTTGTTCGGGGTCTGTCATGGCTCAGCAACAATGTACTATTTAAAAAAGACGTACCAAACAGTTTCAGGGTGTCTTTTAACGAGATGGCTGAGTACTTTTATATACACCTCATATGGGTGCCGGTTGATCAACTCGTTCGGTGTAGAACAACCTCTTGTCTGACACCAGAAGGAGATCTACCCTTTATTCTGATCGCTACAGCCTGCCATCTTCCTAAGATGCACGCAATTAGAACAATGAACTACTTGTGCTAGAAAGCCCCACCTCCCTTTAAACAAAGGAATTATGGCATAACTGGATGCTGCACGATTGGCAATGGTACTGTACATATGTACAGCACTATTTGGATTTAGCGGTTAGATCTATAATGCTGTCGCTTTCCACCAAACGACACCGCGAGGTTTCCAAACCTTACATTTTCGTGGTTTCTAAAGCGTTTCAGTACTAGTTGAAACCGCTTTGAGTTCATCCGTCCATGAGAGGTTGTCAAACCGAACAAGCCTACAGCGTGAATTTCAGCTCATTTTTGGTCATTGACTGACACTATTATTTTGTGTAAACAAACACTTCGCTACTTCAAAATGGACAACTAATGACATTTGAAAATTCAGTGAGATCGGCCTATTTAGTTAGAAGTTCATCCAAACCTCGCGATTTCGGTTCGGAGGGAACATAGCATAACCGACAAAATGAACCGACCGCAGCACGAAGGTCTCAAACGTCCCATTTGAGCCTAGCTCTATGGTGTAAAAGTTCTCACAAAGAAATCCAAACAATTCGTATAACTTATAGTTCTGACTGAAGTTCTTAAAGTATTCACATTTCCTCCTTTCACCACGGTAACATTCTCCATTCGCCAGCTTCTTTATTCAAATCCTTAGCACTGCTCCAGCGCCATCGCGTGAGCATTTCGTAACCATTTTCATGTGAACCCAACAAAATAGTTAAAAGTCAAAATTTACTGACCCTTACATGTGTAAAATCCTAGTTCAAACTAACCTCAACTAAAACACTAATTCAACAACATAACCCTAGACAATTCAGATCCCCCCCTTTAGCTGGTATCCATCACTAATCTATGAATCATTTTTTTCCTTTTCCCCAATTGTAGCCGTCCCATCAGGTTTACAACAGCAAGCCCCGACCTGGAGCTAGCCACCTCGACCACACCACTCCCGCTCATGATGTCTGCCTTTAGTTCGGCAAGAAAATCACAGAAGGAACTCACCGAGCCATCGCTGGCCTCTCTGAAACTGGACCATGAACGCGTCTTGGAAACCGAAGAGTCTGCTGAGGAGGATGAGGAAGAGGAGCCGTCGGCACGCAGCTTGAGCGGCAACACCGATTTGAACGAGAAGGTCTCTGAAGACGTATCGTCCAGTGACAAGATCGAAGAAGTGGCCGACGCTGAAGTAAACGAAGAAGATGACGCCGTGGAGAGCCGCGAAGACGAATCGCATGCCATCGAAGAAGATCATGTTGAAAACGCAGAGAACGAGGCCGCCGTTGCTGCTGACGATGCTAGTCCACCGGTTGAACTCCATTTGGCACAGTTCACAAACGAGAACGACAACGACAAGACCATCAGCGTAGAGAGCAATCAGTACAGCGACGACAGCGATGGCATGGAACGACAGAGCTTCCTCTCCTTGACCGATTTGATTCGCACCCTTCATCCGAACGACAAACAGATTCCACAAATCGATTCGGACTACTCGAACGCCATGCGTGTACTTGGTGAAACCTCGTCCGTCGTTGCCAACGGTGGCGAGGAGTCCCACAACCCCATGGACTCGTCCATGGAGTCGATACATCGCCAGTTGAAAACAGACTTATATTGAGGACGCACAACCAGCTATCCCACTCACAACAATTGTTTCCTAAGTTAAGATTGAAGCGGATTCCATGTCTCATTACTCTTGCAACTAAGTGCTACCGAGGTTCCAGCCAAGCCCCCGATCTACGTCCGGAGCATGCCTCAGCGCACGGTGTGAAAGCGAAAACTACGCATTTCTCTTTTTCAATTAGGCTTGGCGGACCTCCTTTCGAATCTCATCCTTAAAATTACTCTACGTCCTTAGTCCTTATTTATTTTATATATAAATGCGGAAAGACATATCTTAAATTTAGTATCTTAGAAGTATTGTAAAATAAAGCGTGACTCATATTTTTTTTAACGTTTAAGTCTAAAGGCAACTTATACTTATAAATAAAATAAATGCGAAAAATGAAAATGTAAGAACCGCTTTTTTATTTATGTTAACCAGGTTAGGTGCGTCATCATCGTCTACGGTGACCCGCCCGATTAACTAGACGGGTCGCAGAGTAAGCGCGAGAGATCATCTCTCAGGCTTAGAGCAAGACGGTGTCGCACAGTGGTCCCGTAGTGGAATAATATCCAAAGTGATATTTTCTCGGCCAAATGGTAAAGGTCTTTCGATTCTAGAAATAACACAGAACAAATATAGCCAAGATTTTCTTGTACCGTTAGCTCAACGAAGAATGACAAAAAGAAAGACTGCGACATATATTACAGCTGTCACAAAAGCTTGCACATATTTGGATGCGGATTCGTTGTGAGAAAACGGTTCGGGTCGAAGATTATCGACTTTAAACCGATAAGTGATCGCCTGGCTATGATCCGCATCCAAGGCAGATTCTACAATATCAGCCTAACATGTGCATACGCCCCCACCGAGCAGGCTGAAGACTCTGTGCAGAAGGACTATTATGACCTCTTGGACCATTCCTATGGAGCCTGTCCGGAGTACGATGTAAAGATCGTGCTCGGAGACTTCAATGCCAAGATCGATAAGGAAAACATCAGATATCGGATTCTGATTCACAGACTTTGCGGCAGCACGTAATATGGTCATAAGCAGCACGAGATTCCCTCGCAAAAGAATCCACACAGCAACCTGACGATCTCCAGACGGTCGAATCGCCAACCAAGTTGACCATGTGCTCATTGACGCAAGGCATGCGTCAAATGTCTTGGATGGTCGAACATTCAGGGAGCCAAACGTCGACTCTGACCATTTCCTCGTAGCAGAAAGATTCGGAGCTCGACTGTCCAAAGTCAGGAAGCTGCACCGGCTGACTAAGTCAAGGACTCTCCGGTATGCCCACGTCGAACTCAAACGCCAACGAAATGTGGTTGCATTGCCGCTTGGCCATCAGTGAGAAACCACCCTAGGCTACCTACCAGCTCCAACGAGAAACCCGTGGTATGATGGCGAGTGTGAGCAGAAAAAAAGCGCAACCGACCAGGCATACCAGAAAGCGCTGCATGGGAAAACAAGAGCAGCGGAAGAGGAGTACGGGGCTAGTAAACGGCAGGAGAAGAATCTTCTACGCCTGAAGAAAAGGTCTCTCGCAGCCTCCCAGCTAAAAGATATCGAAGAGTCTAGGGACAAGCAAGCTTTCTATAAAAAAGCCAAAAGCCTTGCCGCTGGCTTTAGGAAAGGCACCGAGGCTCTTCGAAACTGTGATTGTAACAAGATGTTACTGACCAGCAGGGAGCAGCACTTCCAACAGCTGCTTAATGACCCTGACCAGGAGAGAGTGATAGGGAATCATGGAACCCCAACTCCAGTCGATGAAGTAGTCCTCCCACCTAGCTTTGAAGAAGTCGACACAGCCATTAAAGGGCGAAGAACAACAAAGCCGCTAGCGTTGATGGCTTACCATCGGAGCTCTTCAAGGCCGCTGGCGATTTTCTGGTAGGAGCATGCACCAGATCATACACGACGAAAGCATGCCCGACGATTGGAATATCAGCTCCATATGCCCCATCCACAAAAAAGGCGACCCTACCTCTTGCAAACTACAGAGGTACATCAGTGCTCAACGTCGCCGACAAGATCTTGTCCAGCGTACTGTGTGAACGTCTAAAGCCGTTTTGCACCACACTAATCGGCACGTACCAGTGCGGCTTCAGGCCCGGCAAATCGACTATAGACCAAATCGTCACACTAAGGCAAATCCTGGAGAAGACCAACGAGTTACAAATCAATACGCACCACGTCGGTTTTAAAGTCGCATACGACAGCATTCATTTTGAGAGCGATGGCCCAATTCGGCATCCCGGGAAAATTGATACGGTTGTGTCGCACCATGCTAACACATACGCCATGCACAGTGCGCCGCGCTGTCGTATGATTTCTTCAATCTAGTGCTGGCGAAGATTGTGCGGAGGGATGCTGTAAACATGGAAGGCTACAAGTCAGTCCATCCAACTATTGGATTATGCACGTGACATTGACATCGTCGCACGTTTTCAACGTGCCGTAGCGGAAGCTTTCACGGCGATTGAGGAACTGGCGAAGCGAGCTGATCTCAGGATAAGACGATTCAATAAGAGGAATGCGAGATACATGCTGTCGAGCTAGAAACGATCCGCCGAACACCACCTAGGGCAAAAAATCACAATCGGCAACTACAAAGTGAAGGAGTTTGTCTACCTCGGGGCAAGACATATCCGTGTACTCTACGAGCGGTACAGGCAAGACAGCAGCAAGACAGCTTGGGCTTGATGATTGGAAGCAGCGTGCCCAGCACCGTCAACGATGGAAACCAGCGATATTTCAGACTCGGACCCTACACGGGTCGTATGCCTCAAGAGTAAGTCAATTTGTGGATAAGAGTAATAATATCCTTTGTCTTCTGAAGCATGATGGGTAGAATGCCATTGATTCCGGAGGATTTGTGGGGATCAAAGGAGTCAATGGCATATCTGATTTTGCATTCGCTGCCGACTCCATTCGGAACGTTGTGTTCGGAATTTGAGGTCGTCTCGTTCACCCCGTGAAATGGTTTGCCATAAAGGGACGCAGAGTCACGCTTGACGACTGTGTCAAATGGACCTCTTTAGTTTTGATGAAGCCTGGAACCGAATGACTTTTGGATAAGATTTCCTTAATCTGGGAGTTTCTGGTGTTGTCATGATCTCACTGCAGTAAGGATCTCCACGAGGCACGCTCGGCTGTTTCAACTGCTTTTTTTCAAGTTCTCAGGTTGTCTTTGTAGGCAATCCAACCGCTGCATTAAAAAGAGATCTTGATTTTTTCCTTAGAACAAGGATATCCTGACACCACCACGGGGGAGATTTTTTTTATATTAGGAGGTCTATAGAGGATACGCCTTCTCGATAGATTCTAGGAAAGTAGTAGACAATACGTAGGCGGTTTGCTCAAGAGCAATAACACTAGTTAAGTCCTTATGAGGTAGGTGCCCTGAAGCCATACTACAGTATTCTATTCGAAAGTTTACCTTCATACCGCGTATCTGAACATAGCCCTGTCGTAGTAAAGAGGCTCAGGCACAAGACAATAGAATCCGTCCAAGTTTCTTCTCTTTTTCTTGGATCGGAAGAAAGAAGTCAACACGAAGTGAATTCTACGAGAAGGCACCCTCTGACCGTCGAATTAATCCGTACAACCTAGATGGAAAATGTTTGCCAAGCAAAGCAAAGAGACCCATAAAACTCTGAATTGTGTTTAAATACGTTTGTTTTCTTTTATTTTAGCCTATCATTAGAAAAATGTACAGACTACACCGATACGATACCTTGGGGGAGCACCAAAGTTTCGGTCTTAGACTTTACTTTGGAAACGCAACTTAAGAGATAAGTACTGATACTCATACATGCATGTGTGTATATGTTTATATATAAATGTGTATATATTAATTTTTGTTTTGATTCTCCTTCTCCTGTCCGCTGGCGGTAAACTTTGAGTCGTGATAATAGTTTGGCGGCTGTAACAACTCGGTATACTGCAATAAGGCTTCACGTAGTGATCTGGAAACTTCCGAAGACGTTGTCGTTGTGCAATCTACCAAATAGGGATAGAGGCCGATTAATTGATCCCATGCTGACTTGTTTACTAAGGAGAAATAAATCGATTAAACCCTGTTTCGATGATCCGGGAAAGTTAGATGAGGTTGAGGTTTACCTTTGCTTGGTGGTGCTTTTTTCATTGAAACTATTAACGTTGCGATTGCCTTCAGCACGAAAGACACTTCCGACAAACGGAATCTGTAAGACAAATTCAAACGTTAAGAGAAAGCAGCGGTGGAAATGTTTCAGGTCTCAAACTCACCGAGATAAAGGACACTTTCCACTCTGTCTCTCGTCATCGCTGAAGCGTTTAAGCACTTCCTGGAATCGATGCAATAGCGCTGTCACTGCCAGTCGACCAGCGAACTCCTTGCCACCAGCAGGCACTGGTACAGTACGGTTATTATTGCACGAACCATCCAAGAGGGAGAATTGCAAGAGAGTCTCAAAGCAAGTCTTAGCGAAGATTTCTCTGATCTTCCAATCAGCCTCGTAGCAAATATTCGAGTCCGTTGCCGAATGAATTGATCCTTTGTTGAGGAGAACAACGATTTTCATTATGAATTGATGGGGGATCACATGTGAGTATGGTAGCACTTCGTCACGCAACAATTCGATCACTTGACAGTCTATTGTTTCGTCCACGACGATCTCCTCCAGTCCGCGGTCCTCAATCGTGCACACGCTTCAATGGGACAAATATGAGTTGGAGCGGGTTGTGCCGCGGAAAATCTTACCTCCGTGGGAACAGAAATTCGTCCAAAGTATCAGCCAAGTCGTCCCACATTCGTGTGAAGTGATTTGGTTTCATGATTGCAACCTTCAGCCCGGTGTGCAGGACCGATATCAAGCTGGATATTGCTAGTTTCCACGTGCTCGATGACAGACACTTGTACTTCATGGCAAGGGGTGTTCGCAGTGCCTAAGAGATGTCATATGAGTTTGAGGCGTGGACATATCGTGTATCAATACATACCTTAATGATCTCATGCAGGATGTTCTCCTTTATGACACATTCTTCGGTAGCTGTTGTTTGATATAACTTAACTGACGTAGTAATTGCCTTCTCCCCAAATGGAATGAAATTCATGCTGACCAATTCAACAGAAGTTGTGTTGGAGTATGAGTTTTGTGACTTATTGGTCTTCTGGTCCTCGAAGCCCTTGCTGACGGGTGGAGCACACGCAAACTTGCTCAGTTGCAGCAGCTGTCTGAAGATCGCTGGAATCATGTTTCTAATGTTCGTATTGGGCGATGTGGCTTCCTAAAACACAAGACGAGATTGACATTCCAGAGGGTTCAGTTTATCGCAGGGAATACGCACCTTTTGGACAAGCTCGATGCACTCTAAGATGCCATCGTGCAGCAAAGTCTGCAGGGAATCACACATCGGCGGCATGATGTAGGACACCGAATCGTTCTGAACTGGTATCATGACCGTGTTGTTAATGACGGCGCACAGTTTCTCGAAATCCGCTTCGGTGAACCTGGTGTAGATGTGCTGGAATATCGCTGGGAATATCTGAATCAAGGCCGTGAGGAAACCCTGACTGGGAATGTACAGCTCTTCGGATGAGTCCATGGATTTGGTGGGAAGTTTTGTACTCTCCAAGCCGATGTTGACCCACACTTTCCAAGCGATCTGAATGTGCAAGAGGATTATAAGAGGATAATCGCGAACAACTCCTTGAGACACTCACATTCCACAGCTCATCGGGAAGGGGAGTGATGTTCTCGGCTGATTTGGCATGTTTCTCAGAGTTGTGATACATGATTTCCTGGAGTGACTTCAGCGCAGCAAGTGATACCTCACCATTCTTGCTCAGCGCTGTGTTCTGTATGAATTCCAGTATGAGCGACCAAGCACGATCGAAGTCGCCCAACATCTGCAGGAGCTCACGTTTGCTGTTGAAGACCTGGGGAAAGTTGGAAGGAGTTGTTTACTGAGAACAGAACTCATCTAGTGGTTATGACTTGTAAAATATACATCCTTGGACATTACGCATATGACCAATATCCAGTAAACTCACCCGACAGACGCCAGAAAGCGTCAAGACCTGCGTTTCAGCCCACTGTTTCTGTGCAGTGTTTCTTGAATGATGAATCAAAATATTGCTGCTCAGATCGACTTTCTCATTGCTCGCCGAGCTGGATAACGTTCGGACATTATCCAGCAGGGGGAACAGAACTTGCCACACAAGAGCCTGCCACGTTGGTCCATTGATTAGGCTCCCATGTGCGGATATTGTAGAGAACAGCGTTTGTCCAGCTGACTTTCGTACGGCAGGTCGGAGATCAACACAAAGTTCACCTAAAATGAATACACGAACATTAGCTGACCGACTGAAATATCAAATCTCGACAAATTCACCTAATTTTGCGTACAAACACATCCATAGCTTATCACATTGTGGCATTTTAAAGGCTCCCGGAAAGTCTGGCAATATGAACGCTTTGTCCACTTCAATAGCCATCAGCTTGTCTTGATTTTGATTGAAGAAATCTGAAATGTTCCACTGAAACAAACATTTAATTACGTCCACTCTCGGATGCTAAGATATCACTCACCATTAATCCAATGGCAGTTAGGGAGATGTTTAGCTCCTGGGTTTGAGAGCCAAACTTCGATGCGGTGCTGATGCAAAGGGGCAGGCATCGCCACGGTATTATGGGCAGGAAGTCGGTGATAACGAGTTGCAAACATTGAAAGGCGGTGCGAATGAGTTGTTCACTGAAATACAAACGATCGGGATCATAAACTGCCCATGACAGGTGATCATTGGATGAGCGCATTCTTACCCATGCCGGTCATTGACAGCACCAATGATCTGTATAATTGTCGGCCAACCGAAGGAGAGAATATCACCGGAGCCATTTAGGATTTGCAGGACACAATCAAGTTGCCTCTGTCGCACATCGGCATGGGGCACAGTCGACAGCTCTGAGAGGGGATTCAGCAGCATCGTTTGAAGAACCTACAGAACGAGGCAAAGTTTGAGTGTGACGGCTCCATCGTTACAATGTCACTTACTTTATTCTCTTTCAGCGGTACACTGTGTTTGTACTGAAGGGCAGCCTTGACCAAATACGTAATGGCCTCCACACCCCATTCCCTCATTCGAATGTGCCGGTGTTGGCAAACTTCCAGGAGGTGGTTGCTCAATGGTCGCCATAAGACTTCAATCCGAGACATATTGACTAGACCAGTCTCCAGCAGTTTTGCCACGGCAAACAAAGAAGGTTCCTGAAACGAGACATCATTGGTTCCCCTCTCACATCGGCCAGAAGTCTAAGTACAAACCCTATTCGTATATGCAAGTTCCATCGCCTCTTGGGAGAGTTTACACAACGCGTCGATCAGGTGATGTAAGGCAACATCGTCCAAGTTCTGACTGGATTCGAAGAGTTCGCTCAGCATTTGCGACAAGACTGGAAGATCAGCCATCACAGCAGTCTGAATGCCAACGTTTTCGACCGCGGGTTTGGGAAAAGCCTAAAACAAACAAATGTCACTTTAAGAATCTCCAACAAGTTCGAATGATCTGTTTCGCACCTGAAGACTTCCTCCGGTTGACGGCTTGAGGCCAAGTATCCACACCAAATGCTGCAGGGTGGCAAGTATGATCTGCCATGACGTTCCCAAGATGCCACCATGGTTGTGCGCCAGAAACAATATCGCACGCATGCACTGCAGATTCTTCGAAGTCAACATTACAGGCGCTTGCATAATACTCTGCGGCAAAGATGCGCTCGGCAGCGGGGTGCCAACTGCAACGATTTGCTGCCTGTAGTCGTTCTCGTTGCATGATCCCAGAATGTGATTGTTCAGGTCCTGGCTCTTATTGCGTGAATGACCTGGGATTCGTATGTAATCAGAATTTGGGGTGAAGGGGAGATTGCGGACTTACATCTTAAATCGACATCCAACTGTGCACCATTGAATATTGAAAGGGCATAGTGTGGGGGAAAGGAAGATCTACAAATGGACATAATGAATGCGTCGCGGGCATTTAGCAAATTAAGCATCCCACAAAGCGCAGCGTAGTCTTGCATTGACTTCAGTATGTTGTCTGTGGTACACTCGTCCACGGCAGCATCCACAAGCGGGACGAACGCCGACAGCAATCCTGACCAACTTGAGTTGACCAGCTGCACGTAAAGGGAGTTGTCTTCTTCAGTTGCTGTGAAATCCTGATTGGTTTCATCTGTGGGATTCTGTGGAATGGAATGGTAAAAAATATATATTCGGTTCATCTCAATGTTTGTAAATGAAAGATCTTGTGAACGAGTGTATCAGAAAGGTTGAGCAGTTATCGCAGCTATCAACAGCTGGTGATCATCGTCATCAGTCGAAGATGAATTGGTTGGAGCCAAGCAAAGTCTTTTATTGTCAAACGAAAATATCTCAGCGAAATATGGCGAAGACACATAGCTCGTGTTATGGGTGGTGGTGCAGTCCGTGGCAGACTGGGCCCTTAATTCTACAGCAACCAGTCATGATATCTGTCACGGTGTTCGCTCACGACGACGGAAGAGAGCTTTATGCTTCAGCCGAAAGGCGAAGTTTGAGAAGCTTCTTCTAAACAGGAATACTCTTGTCAGTTCCTCGAGAGGATGAACCCAGCGGTCTCTTCCTTCGGACCTGGATCTTAACCAACAAGCCTCTCCAACTAACATAATCTCTGGATAGCTGTCTCCAGTTCCATACGCCAAGTTAGTTATGTACCTTATCCAGCTGGATGCTCCACCATACACGCGGGCGTCCTCTGGTGAGTTATCCCACAGGTTCGGAGTCGAAAATTCTTCATGCCGTAGCTGTATTGTCCATACGCTCTACATGGTCTAGCCTTCTTAGGAGTTGGATTCGTAGACGTAGTATGACTAGGCTCATGTAACTGGACTTCCTCATCAACTTTAGAGATCCGCGACGCACAGCATGACTGGGTTGATCAAGATCATATCTAAGGTCAACTTGGTCCATCAAGAGATGGCTCTATTACTAAATTGCTTCTTGAGCCCGTAGAATCAGCGGTTGACAAGAGTTACTCTGCGTTTGATCTCGGTACTGTTTATTTGAGAGCCGAGGTACACGAAGTCCTTCACTACCTCGAAGTTACAGCTGCCTATGGTGACGTTCTGGCCAAGTCGTCGATGTTGTGTCGTTTACCGCTAAACCCAATGGGCCCAATTGGCCGCTTCCGTTTCAATACAAGCAAACACTTCATTGACGGCTCGCTGTATTCCACTATGTCCTCCGCGTATACTAACAGTTGTACGGACTTCTGGAAGATCGTGCCTCTAGTTTGTGCATAAGCCTTGCACGATCTTCTCAAGGACGATGTTAAAGAGTCACTTGACAGCGCGTCGCCTAGTCTAAAAGCTTTTTTTGACGTTGAAAGTCTCGGTGAGTTCTTTACTGACCTTGATGGAGCAGCGAGAATCCTCCATTGCCATGCTGCACAACCTGACGAGTTTTCCTGGAATATAAAAACTAGACATGGCGTTGTTAAGCTCGTCGCTATGCACGCTGTCATATGCGGCCTTGAAATCGACACAAAGGTGGTGGTCGTCGATTTGCATTTCTTGGATCTTTTCCAGCATGTGCCTGAAACCACACTGATAAGGACCTATTAGATTGTTTATAAACGGCTTCAGGCGAGTATACAAAACGGCAGAGAAGATCTCATATGCAATGGTCAAGAAACTTATCTGAGATCCATCTATCTCATGCTGAAATTCCACCCGTCGGGCATGCTTTCCTCCGATCATATCTTACAGATGAGCTGGTGCATGCGCCCAACTAGATCATCTCCAGCTGCTTTAAGGATTTCAGCGGACAGTCCGTCCCGCACCGACACCTTTGTTAGGACTTCAGTCTTGATATTGCTATCCTGACCTCGTCTGAGCCGGGGAGACGGAATCCTCGTCGATCATCTTTCAGATTGAGTAAAGCATGTTTCTATATTATCGCCATTAATAATATCCGTTCTCATGCATGTTATCTTTTCGTTTATCTATGTCTTCAATTGTACTTGTACTTTTTTCGTTTTGAAGAAGTTTAGGGTTCGAGTACTCCATCTTCGATCGAAGGTGCTCGGCCACCTTCTTCACCACGTGAAGATAAAAGTAGAAGTTCGTTGACAGAGGCAAAGTGCAAAAAGCTGTACCTGCATGATTCAATCCCGGCAGTATCTAATCGCCTCAAAATAGGCGACAACAGCTGCTAACCATCGATCACTTTAATAAGCACTCCCTTTGCCTTCATTTTACTCACCTCAGAATATTCCTTAATGATAACGCTAATTGATCTAGTAACATCTAATAAAATAGCGTAGGCGATAGAAATTCCATAGCCATCTCGTATATTTGGTGGTTCGACTTTGTCCAACATCTCCAGGCTGCAAGATATCAAGAAACACGTTCCAAACAACCTCATCGGTGTTTAATTCAAACCCACTTACTAGACAGATTTTGGTGTATTCGGCTCAAATTTAGCTGCCAGCGGCAAAAAGTATCCCCTAAACATGAACCCGGACTGCTGCAAGACATTGCCACCGGCGGCGGCGGCATTTTGCCCATTCCCAACACTAATTGCATGACCATTGAACACTGAAAAAAACAATCAAATAAAAATCGATCTAATGTCGATTCTTAGCGCAGCATGTACTCGAACCTGATGAGACATGAATGAACGAGTGACGAACATAGGTTCCCAATGCTGTTATCATGTCCTTGACTATATTGGTCGCATGATTCTTCAAGTCGTACGACATGCAGAAGAATGAGATTAAATTTGGCTTGGTTACCATTTTATGAATGACTTCAAGGGCTAAGGCACGTTGCCAATTTGGTTTGTCTGGATCCAGAAATTTAATAATTAACGAAAGGAATATCTCGCATTCAGTGACCTAAAATTGAAACGGGAATCAGTTGTGTTTAACGAGTTTGACGCATTGTTGAATTACTAAGAGTGTGTGATATTTATCTATGAGAATTGTAACTAGTCTTAATAAGCGCATGCTTATGGGAAAGTATGGCCTGTCTTGAGGTACATTCGAAGTAGTTGTGGTTTGCGGTTGTCGATGTTTGACATTTGGTGAGAAGAGTTTAATAACAAGCGCACAAACGCGTTCCTTTAAAAGTACCGTGAATTCGACATACTGAAATGAGAAGAGCCGTAGTGGTTAGCATTGAATTGGAGAACTTGATTTCAAAGGGGACTTACATCGTGAAATACTGAACTAAAATTTGTGAGAATGGTTTCTAGCAGTTCCAGGCCAAATGCTCTGCTCATCTCTGTTATCCCGAACAGCCAATAGGGCTGATCTGAGTTGACAAGTTGCACGAGATCCTGAAAAGAACAAAAAAAAAGATGAAGATGAAATACATATACATATTGCAGAGTGCGGAGTGACTTAAGAGATATCTGCGCACGTTTAACTTGTTAAAGAAATCACTTAGATAAGGGTTGTACGGGCTATACAGTGAAACAGTCATGGATATCGCATGGACAACTCTGCTTCAGCCCAAGGACAACGCAATAGAGGACGGCCAAGAAACCGCACACGAGAGAAGGGCTAAAGATCACGACAGCTAGAGAGGTTTGTTGGCTGAAGGCCAGGTCCACTCCGGACTGTACCGCCAGTAAAAGAAGAAGTAGATAAATATGTCTTAACCTTCTTGTCCAGGTGTCCAGGTGTAGTAAAAATAAATCTATTAATTTATAATTTATATCTCCCTAAATGCCGTTAGAAAAATGAGATTTAGTAGTTTAAGAAAATAACTTAACGGACCGTTTCGTGATTGATTGAATCAGTTCTCTTCGAGCAAAGAGAAATTACGCTATATTTGACACTTTCCAATCGATAAAGGCGAAAACGCAAGCAAGGCGGATGAAAATGTGGAAAGTGTTAAGGATGCCGCAGTTATGGTTCCGTCGATTCCGTTCCGTTGTGACAAATGTACCACGCTCTGTAAGGCCAACTGTTGGAAAAGACCATAAAATCATGGAAATAGTCGGGTCTGACCGTCATACAAACACTGTTCTCGATTTCCTAGGAGATAAACACTGCACGAACCACTAGGAACCATTTAAACAAGGCTGGATACAAATTTATGGTTTATGGGTAATCGACGAGTTAACGCTGAATCGCAACAACATCGACCCATTTTTGAAGCGAATGGTGACTGGTGACGAAAAATGGATCACATACGACAACGTCAAGCGTAAATGGTCATGGGCGAATTGCGATGAGTAGCCGCAGACAGTGACTAAGCCAGGATTGACGGCCACAAGGTTATGCTGTGTGTTTGATGGGATTGGCAGGAAGTCCTCTACTACGAGCTGATCTCCTACGGCAAAACTCTTAATTCGGACATGTATTGTCAACAAATGGACGGTCTGAAGGAAGCAGTCCCTCAGAAACGGCCTACTTTGGCCCGTAGGAGAGGAATCGTGTTCCATCAGAGCAACGCCATCGATAGCGTCCTGCCAGTAGCTGCGGGAGCTTGGTTCGATGGTACGTATGCATCCTCTTTCTAGACCGGATCTAGGACCAAGTGATTACCAACTGTTCCCGTCCATGACGAATGCTTTTGCTGAACTCTCGCATATTTGATTTAAATCAGACACTTTTTTACTACAACCTTATACTTCGTGCAAAAACGTTAGTGTTGGTTGGACATATTTTTCTTCTACTTTGTGTAAAGTTTAAGTTCGGGGTGAACAGGGTCCTAACAGTCATCTTCAGCTAGCGCCACTGTCTCTGGCTAGCCCTGTCCAGGTACGCCCATGAAGTTGGCTCAGGTCTTGGCTCCAGTAGAAGACTCTTTGCACCGCAGGCAAGTTGCGCTCTATATTACCCAGTTAGGTAAGGCGTAAGCCGCTTGACTAAACTCATATCACCTTCCTCATAAGTCCGCCAAACGGATACACGGTTTGACTATCCAAGCAGATGGTATTTATCTTAAATTATTAACTTACTACAATTACATCTAAGAGTTCTTTATTTCGTACCATCAATCACAGTACCCCTTCGTTACTTATTCTGTCGGTCCAGGAAATATGAAGTATTCTTCGATATAACCACATTTCGAAAGCTTCTATTTTTCTTATCAATGCTCTCTTTAACGTTCAGATTCTTCTCCATATAGCAGCATCGAACCAATTGTAGCATTTCGCTATTCTTGCCTTGATAAAGTAATCTTCTCCGCTACACAATATTTTTTTTTTCTTTTTATAGAAGATCGCTGACGCTTGCTCCATTCTGCAATCTATTTCTTTACTAGGATTGGTGTCACTTTCAATTATCCTATTTTTTTCTTTTAATGACTCTTTCGATAGTCGTGTTGTTTATTTTCAGCTCCAGGTTCGGTGTTTGTTGTTTCCGGGTTGGTCCCACGAACTTTGTTTTGGCTGTGTTAAGGCTTAATCCGTACTTGTTGCTTACACTCTTGAGTTTGTTGACATGGCCACCGTTTTTGTTTTCATTTCTCCTATGGCTTCTTTAAATATTTCTTCGAGATTTCCATTCATATTCCTTTCAGATTCCTCTCCGAATCCTAAATTCATCTTCCATTACTATCTAGCCTCCTGCCCCAATATAGGATTCTGATCACTCTGGTGCTTTCCTATCAAGGATCTCATTCAGGGAGAGAGTCATTTTCTTGTGCTATATCAAAGGCTTTTTCGTTGCCTACGAAGCACACAATAACGTCTTTGCTTATTTCTTAGCTTCGTTGAACTAGTACGTTGAAAACGACCCGTGCTTCTCGGGTATCGAGGCCAACTCTGAATCCAAATTAATTTGTCATTTGGCATACCTACAGCCAAATGTTAATCTATTTTGTATATGCTATTTTGTACGTATATCTCTTTTGTACAAATCTCTTTTGCAAGAAAACCTCGTTTGCTTTTGATGTATGTCGCCTGGTTACCCTGATGAGTTAGAGTCGGTGGCGGAGGATCGAGTTGCCTGGAGAACTCTCGTGCGTGGTTTACCCACGCGACCCCTTTAGTGGATCATGCGGGTCAGAAGATGATGATGACGAAACTGGCCACCTAGATCGTGAGACTTGTCGCCAAATTTCTTATGCGGTTAAAAGTCATCGTAAATTAATTTTCCAGAACAGAGCTCTGCAAGTAGTAACGTTGAGGGCTTTGAAATTATGAAATATTCCGTCGAAGGGGTGCAGATCATCAATTCCAAATATCGCATAGACTATCCGTCAATAGAAAAGCAGACCACGCAACAAGGTAACGAACTGTATGCACGCACAATTATAACCTTAGAATTAATTAATAATAATATGGGTGCCTAATCGGTCAGAGGTGGACCTGGGCTTGGCTTCTATGGGTGGATGGAATGCCCACTGGAAAACGCTTAGAGCCTAGAAATCGACGCAGCCACCCACAGTGGCACGGAGACCCACATCATATAAATAAATTACAAATATTTACTAAACAGTAAAAACGACAGTCTTCATCAATGCCGGTAGCACTTTGCATTGACGTAATGACCTAATGAGTCATGATCACTCCACAAATAGAATACTCATTTTCTTCTCACAGTCAATTTCGCATTAAAAGAGGAAGGAACATATATATTTACCTGAAACAGCATAAACGCATCAGAGGCAAGCGGATGCATTTCGCTATTCGTGATAGACACCTTGCCGCCAGGCGTTGTGTTGTCGTTACTTCGGTCACTGGCATTGGCATTTGCATTCGCATTCGCATTCGCATTCGCATTTGCATTCGCATTTGCATTTGCTTGATTCTGTTCAATTTGCTGTTGACCAATGTTCTTTTCTAAAAATACTCTTTCAAATACAAGCGCAACTAATTGACGAACTGTTGCTCCGGCCGTATTCACAATCGTTGCATTTTTCGAATTGTGTAAGCGAAAGCACAACACAATGGACTTAGCCAATGTCTCTCCGTACACAATTGTATTCGTTGTTAGAAGTAAAGTTATTGTCTGAAGTACTTTAACTTCATCGATGTTATGCTCCATAAGCAGCCACAGGGCATCGGTTATGTACCGGGCACCTTTTTGATCTACAACCTGTTGTGTAATAAGCCGCTGCATCATTCCAAGGCAATACTGAAATGTAAACAAATGCAAAAATGATTTCATTCATAGCATCAGTTGCGGGGTGTGTATGTATGTACCTTAATTATCTTCTGATCCTTGGTTTCACATCCCTGCACAAGAGGGTACAGTATCTGGTTGATGGTGTAGTAAATCGAGTTGTGCTCATCATTGCCGACGGTGTTTAATTTGGTAACAGCTTCGTCACATGACTGGAAGAGAGAAAATGAATGATGTTTGAGTTGAATGACTGCAAATTGGTTTAATGAAACGAATGCCACTTGAACTTATGACTTGACATTCAAAATGATGGATAAGATGAAGAAGGAAGGAAAAATATGCGCGTGTGTTGTGCTTCGATGGTCGCAGAATATCTCAGCCGTCACCATATTTTAATGCGTTACATTTTTGCGACAATCTTCACGAATCATGTCCAAAAGAAAAACCCACAGACGAGTATGTGTGGCACTGGCAAGACTTTCGTTACCACGGGGTTCACTCTCAGCAACAGAACACTGGATTGAAGCGTTCCAGGACAGACCAGCTTTAGAGAATTTCGCAAACTTTGAATTATCACGGCTCGTTGTTTAAATTGAAACGTGTGCATTAGGAAAGAAATACATTAACGTCCCATTGAAGGTTAGTCATCTTCTTTTCGCAGATGTCTTAGTTATACTCACATTCTCCCAGACGGATCTCCAGCCCGCCCAGGTTTATGGCCGTATATGCTGCTGCTGGGATGAAGGTCAACCTCACAAATGAGAGGTTCTGGTTACTTCCAGAACGCGTGTTCAATGCACTCTGCATGTTGGTGGAGTCCAATTGAAGCAATTGGAGGAGTTTAAATGTCTCGGAGTGTCACGAGTGATGGGAGGAATAGGTAAAAATTTCTTGTAGGAACGGCCAATCTGGTTCAGTTTTGACACAGCTTGGCAGATCCAGACTCAAGAAAGCCAAGAGGCAACCTTTATGCCGATATCTGTCTGTTGTCAGTCGATTCCATGTGCGTTGTGGCAGTCACTCGTGTGAGAAACAAGGCAGTGGGCGGGGAACTCAACGCTGAGCAGTTGCTTTTTCGTACGGAAAGGGCTTTGCTTAGATGGTTTGGTCACGTGGCACGAATGTCCCCACCATCATGAAATCTGAGGCGAGTCTTGACTGCGATTCCATCAGGTAGTCGACCGGTTGGCAGACCTAAGACAAGGTGGTTGAACCAAATCCCAAAATTAGCTTGGTTACGCTTAGCCATAACCCCTGTTGAGTTAGAGTCGATGGTGCTTTATCCACGCCACCGCTTTAGTGGATCATCCGGGAGCGAAGACGATGATAAATCTCCGATGTATCTACCAATGTAGGTAGTTAGGACGGCTACCAGTGAATTCACCAGAACACTTAAACCATATTTTAGTCCACTGTCATACACACAACCAGACTACTACTACTGATTGACAACTCCGGTGATAGCGCCGGTAATTTGATCACAATGGCAAATAGTGACTGCACCAGATTTGAAAACCGAACGAAAGCGTATTAACTTTTGTTTTATTAGGATTCGAACCAGGGAACCTATTAACCGAGGGCAAGCACTTAACTAACTATGCCATCCATGGAGAATGGAGAATCGAAATGTCAAAGGATAAGAAGAACGTAACTGACACTCCATTTTCTCCAGGATGATGTTGTGGCCGAAGTTGTATATTTTAAGATATTCGAAAGTTCCACGCCACAATGCAGATTTCCTTTGTCCAATCATACTTGAAGGAAAACAGGCAGTAGCTCGGTAGATCAAGCATTAGCTTTACATTCTATTTGGAACTAAGGCATGAACGCTCACAGCATTGAATCAAAAATCCCTTAGTCGAAAGCGGAGATAGCACTGTACAACGACAGAAAGACCATGGCGAAAAATGGAGACTCCAGCCACACATTACTCACTGGTTGCATATCGCAGTCGCACGACCCATACTTCATTCAATTATCTAAACCAGACTAGAAGTCCAAGAAAGTTCAATCGCAAGCCTAACTTTGCATAAACTAAAACTTTCAAATGCGCTTGTAATCATCTTCATCTTACTCCACGTGACTTGCTTCAACGACATGGAAAATCACGTGAAGTAAGCTTGAAGATGACATCAATAACATGTGGAAGCCTTATACCGATGGAAGTATTGTTCGACTCTACGACTTCACTCCTACTTACAGGGGCACGTCTTCAGCGGCAACATTAACATCCCAGAGCCTGATACCAGATAAGACTCTACAACAATGAATAACCCCACTCATCTGAATACTAGACTGCTTTAAAATTGACAGCGCATTTGGAGGTTTCGTATTCTCTAATTAACTCGGTCTTCGCCGCTCATACAACATTATAGCGTTTAAATTAAGTTATGGTTTAATTATAGATTATAAATTGGATTCGCGAAACACTGTCATATGTCAAATGGACAGTATTATCCGCGCACAATATTAACATCTTCATGGCCAGCCATGCAACACTGAACTCAGGCTCCCTAAACTCTAAAATTGCATCAGATCAAGAAATTGCAAAGCAGTTTAACATTCGGATTTACATCAATGAACGTGACACAATTGGGTCCCAGTCGCCACCAGTAAACTTTTACAACGAAGGACATGAACTGAACTAACCAATATGACACGGGTGGCAAGCATCACAAACCAGAATTAGACCCGATCGCTATTAACAACTGCACGCTATGAACAGATTTCGTGTGTCGTATGGTTGGTGTCCTTACAGAACGTTGGCTCAGTCAGGACATTAGGCGGCAACGCAAAGAATTTTAAGCCCGTGGATAAAGGGACTAAACACCTCCTCTGCTTCTGCACAGCTTTGATACAGATTCCTTGATTACCCGTTACCAACTTACATGGCTTCATTTTCAGTTCCCAATGATTCCCCACCAACGGATAATGGATGACAGCCAAGTGACCGGAAGTGTACATTCCATCAGCCACATCATCCCAACTACCAACCTGGTTTGGGACAAAAGTCTTGCCTACATTCTTCAGTTTTCAATAAATATCAAGAAACACCATACGACGACCAACATAAACTGCACCTCAACCGGGTTGGGCGTCAAAGCTGACAGCTTTGAAGGATCGCAGGGTGAACAGGGTGAAATGTAACCCGGCCTAAGGCAATAAACAACAGAGGGATGATAAACAAAAAAAGTCAAGTCAATTCATTCGCCAATAATAAACCCCGATGATGTCATCAGTCATCACTTTATTTTTTTATTTTCATAAATCGCACGAAAGACAGTGAAGGAGATGGGAACGAAGGAGACTACTCAGTTGACTGGCTCTAGGTAGCATTGTGGAAGGGGAGAGATTGGGTGACTCTCCATATTGAAGATGACAATATCCAGATTACGTAAAGACAAACCTTACGGCCATGGATACACAAGAACTAATTTTATTTAAGTCACAAAGGACTTCTTTAGCTGTAGTGACGGCTATTGAATAGTTCGGGTGAATTCAAAGAAGTACGAACACACGAGTTTGTACAACAAGAGACGAGAGGAGAAGAGATAATCATCGTCTTAGAGAAGCACTCTTCAATTTACATCTTGTCCTTCATGCAAAGTTGAAAGTGCAAGGAAGACACAAATAAGTAGCCACTTAACATATCAAAATATACCATCTCTCGACCTACATCTGTCAAGAATGTTTCTTCAAAGGACACGAAGTGGTTACCTCATACCTTTGTAACCGTAAGAACTCCCACACATGGTCAAGGCTGCCCGTTTGGAGAGATTACTTTTCCTCAACGCGTCATAAGCAATAACAATATATTTACGTATAAGAAGTAATTCTTAACAATGTGTTTAAGGAAAGGAAAAATGTGTTCCGCCCGAATGAATAATCTTTCTTAAAGAGAATGATATCAACGTCTGCATAAATCCCCTAAGATCTATATGATAAACGACCCGTCGAACTGAATAGGCCGGGCCTCAGGCGCACCTCTTCGCCGGCCTCTTCTCCTACACACATAGTGAAGGGATACACCTAGAGCATAATTTTGCCCCCACATTCGCATCGACAGGCAGACTATTTTCAACCAACCACTCATCGATGTAACTATTTACATTCGGGCGACATCGCCTAATCTCTTGAATTATGTGTCACAAAGTAGCATGATGAAAACGATAGCCAACCATACAGTAAATCAATAATTGAATAATCTCTTTCCACAACCCAGCTGGGCACTGCACAAAAGGCACTCGACTTGATTATTATAAAAGTAAATATATATATTTACCTCCTTGATGTGGGGATACTTTTTCTTGGTTTCAGCTGATAGGCTTCGGAAATCCGACCTTAGGGCGTCCAGGAATTTGTGCATCGATTCCGCTTGTGCAGCATTGATTGGTACAAACGACATGACAACTTTTTCGAGGGAATTACATGCACGACATTAAATTAATTTTTGCCGAAGAAAGCTTATTTTTTAATTGTCAAGAAAAAAACAAACTAAATTTCTACACATACACTTTCAACATTCAACACTAATCAATTTTAGTTGGCTGGCAGATTTCCAGTGACAGTGGAATGAAATCGGTGATGTGATGTTTTCCACTCTCACCTGGATGGCAGTGTTCAGGTCCGAATTGAGCGTTTTTTCTTCGGCGATTGATGTTTGAGCTAAAACTAGCGTAATGCTTAACATTGAAATATTTACATCGAACTCGTGACGTGGTCGAGGTTGCTTTATCGGAAGAATTATAAATGTAGATGAAAAACTATGTTTGCCCACGAAGCTACATTTAAATAGGCTATGGAATAATTACTGAGAATAAGTCGTGAAAAATGACTTATTCTGGTTTACACGGTCAGACAAGATTATCGATGGATGTCGGGCTGTACTAAATCATTCATTTAGAGAATAGAAGATGGTCAGCAGATTTGTAGCAGAGATTATGATAAATATCATTTCAGATTAGAGTGGACGGCCTCTACTCCGTCCATCGGTACACAAAAACGAGAGATAACGGGTAAACAAAGACGAGGGGCGCCAGAGCTGTGAATCACCGATGAGTCCGCAGAAACTTCTCGACATCGACAATGGTCCGATTAACCGGAGCGACGTAATAGCCGAGGATGGAGTTGAGGCGATCTACTGTACGTAGGTTAGGTTAAGTGTGTGGGGAAGCCACATCTCACTTAGGTCCCGCTAAACCCATTGTGATACCTACAAGTCCTAAGCTCCTTCTTCCCATACGTGATGTTGGTTTTATAGAGGTAAGAGGTTCTTTTGTTAGAAGTGTTCTTGCAGGTTTCTGAGCCTCAACTAGCAGCAACTGGAGTTGTGACAGAGGTAGTGAAGAGTATACTCTTTTTCCTCAACGTTGTCGCAGCCTGTTCATATTATATCGTTGGTTAGTCCCATTTTCATTTCATGGTACAGATGACCAATTAGTGCTCCAACTACCATCCCGAGTAACTGTGTTTTTCGCAATAAAGGAATTTATCTGTTTTTCACTGTTCAACTTGAGCCAAATCATTCTAGTGGTCTCGCTGTTCCACCCTCGAATAGCTTTCGCTACAATCGTGCCATCCGCATTTTTCTTGACACCCACAAGAGGTGGTTTTACACACGCTGCTGGTCTGGTCTGGTATTGGATGGGTTCGGCCCCTTTTCGCTGCTTCATCGCGGCTCACGTCCCTGTGACCTGTAATCCAACCTGTAAATCCAATATTGATATCGGACTGGCTTCCTTCACTGTCGGGTCCTCCGCTAGTATAATTGTATGCCCAAGGGAACTTGAAGGCCAACAACTGTCTTCTATATTTTGTTCGACCACCACTTCTGTTTTGACTATCGTCCAGCTTTCAAATCTATCCAGCAGTGGTGGCAAAACAAGAGTTTTTTTATTTTTTATTAGAACATAATTCTGGGCTTCCGAGTCCCAAGTTACGGTAGATAAACCTTTTTTTGTGTCTAGGTGGTGAACTATTTACTCATGAATCAAGAGGTGCCAAAAGACTCAGACGTGATATCGGCACTCCAATGCATACCTTTGGCTATTCAATTTTCTTGAAAACTCTGGATCCAATGACGCAACATTTAATGCCAAATTGTTGCCGCTACTCCCAATATGAGCTTGGAGAAGTTGTCCAGATGAAACTGAAACACAAAATCGCACTCATTCTGGATAATCGTCCATATCTCGAAAACGTTTTGAGCTATGTTGCATCTTTAATTCATTTGCATCATGCGGATGTTAAGGCGTTTCTTTTTAGCCATAAATCAAATTAAGAAGCAGGAAAATGTATGAGATAACGTTGATCTCCGGTGCGTTGTTTCTTCTATACGGTACAGTTCGGGTGGACATGGGCATCAAACTAGAAGCCTCTCCAACTAGCACATTATGGCTAGCTGCCTCCTGTTCCCAGGTTCAGTTTGAGATCCTTCTCCACCTTAAACGCGGGCGTCCTCTGTTGCGTCCCAAAGGTTCCGAGTCCAAGGCTCTTCAGTCCGGAGCTGAATTCTCTTTATGTTCTACACGACCCAGCGACCTAAGGCGTCGGATTAGTGGACGCCTGGCTAGGCTCATGTTGGTGTACAACCCGTACAGTTCGTGGCTGAATCTTCTCCTCCAACTGCCTTCAACTCTCCTCCCTTAACTATTCACAAAACTTCTGTGCGATTTTTGGTCCTGTTTCATTTTGGTCCACTTTTCTTTTGAAGAGATCAAGGACTTCTTCATAAGCTTTTGAGATTGTCCAGGCCTATAGTATGTAGATATGTAGTCAGCGTGTTCCTTCGGGAGGACTCTATTAATCAATTGATCATTGTTACTCTGCATTTATTCTCGGTACTGATGTTCTTAATACCTATTTGTAGCGGAGCGAAGATAGACGAAATCCTTGACTACCTCGAAGTTATAGATGTCCATTGTGATGCTCTGTCGTAGATGTTGTATGTCCTTTCTTAAGGACAGCATATACTTCTTTTGCTACATGGGCAGATTATGGCATCCGATCTTTTCTGCAGTCTTTGTATTTAATCGATTGGGTTTCTGCATTATTTACAATAGTAAACCATTTTCATTTTCTAATATTTCGTGTCGTTTTTCCACAACAATATAACGGTTTTCATTTGCAGAGACTGATGCGACGGGGGTTAGTGGTTAACTTTGTCAAAGTAAATACGGAAGGCCAGAGTTCCTAACCTTCATTCTCGCGGGACCTTCATAATTGACAATGCTCGGAGATGAACACTATTAAAACTGCATCCCAACTTCCTTGACTGGCCTTTGGCTTTCAATTGTTATAGAACAAACGTTTTGACAGCATGATTGGCTTTTGTAGAAGCTAATTCAATGTCCATGCTAAACAGCCCCCCGAAGGTTAAACCACCATCATGCTGAGTCCGGAGAGTGGATTCCACACCTAAATTTTTGTGGAAATTCTGATAAATTGAGATTCCACCTCCAAAGTACAAAAAAGATCAATCTGCGAGATCTACGGGCTTTACCAAGATGTCAGTCGAAATCATTCGAATGACTTTAGTAGTCATTCCTTTCGAACCAGGAGGCTTAGATTCGGAGACCCTCTTAGCTGGAGCATGGGTGTCCATGCGCTCGTTGTGGCCGAACCAGTGGAGTCGACGGACTACATCCACATTCGTGATGAGCGCGGCGCATTCGAATGATAATCGATTCATACTACATCTCGAGAACATATCACTCATTCTCAAAATCACTCACCCAAATGAAAATGACTCAAATATTACTCCACTGAGACATTTATCGTGTTCCGTTGTGCGAGAAATTAGTAGTCATTCGAATGGTTTTCAGAATGGAGATGTTTTGAGGATGTTGTATGAATCGATTTTCACTCTAGTAATCATTCGAATGCGCCTATCACTAACGTGGATGTAGTTCATCGACAGAACTGGCCTGGCCACATCGAGCGCATGGACGCCAATATCCACATCAGCTAAGAGTGTATACGAATCGAAGCTTCCTGGTTCGAGAAGTAGAGCAACACTATATTTCCGGTATAAAGACCAAGTAATCGCGGATGCACGACAGCTTGGTCTTGATAACTGGGAGCATCGCGCCTAGAACCTTCAGCCGACGGAAGGCAGCAAATGTTCAGGCTCAGACTCTCAATAGGACTCAATGGAGTAAGTAATCGCGGAAGCAGCTTGATCTTGGTAACTAGAATCAGCGCCTCCGAGGCAGTCAGTTACTCGTCAAGCTTAAAGCGAGCCTGAGCCGAGCCAGCTATTGTTCAGACCCTACAATGGTCGTTGGCCTTATAAGTTACCTTCTCCAAACCCAACCTTGTTCGCATTTTTTTTTGTAAGACATAGAAAAAAATGCGTAGCCGTTTCGGCCAGTCTTTCTTTTAAGTATGATCGTGCGAGTTACCTTTTGTTGAAGACTTCCTGCCTAACCCCATGACCTAATTGTTTAGTTCCGGATATCTATAACTCCCAAGACTATGTCCTCTGTCGGAAACATTACTTATCGTTCTGTTAACTTAACCTTAACATGTTCTTGTCCACCCAACTTGTCCTCAGTGTGTATACACAAATTCTACACAAGCACAGACACGTTTGTGTGTACATGACACGGAACTATCATGTGTCATACGCCCATACCATGGTAATCATCAATTTATCTTTTCCTTTAACAGAGATAGATGAGTGGGACTACATAGTTCCGGGTACATGTTTAATGCGTGACATATCCATGGGTGAACATAGTTCCGTGAACGAATCCGACTGCGAAAAGAATCGTTTCAGTCCGTTCCGTCGTCGGAACTGCTTAGCACAACTCATGCCTCGAACCATGTATTGTCCAAAGACCCTCTAATGTACAGAGATTACCTATTTGTCAAATCATACCCTGTAAAGTCGGCCACATGCTTGAATAAAATATGAAAGATTCTTTGATATAATCCCTTTTAATGCGAGCAAAAAAGATATACCCTTCGTTTTGTTTTACTTTTTCATTTTTCTCTCTTGATACTGACAAAGTAAACTAAATTTAGTTGTTTTCAATTTATAGTTATTTTTAAGTATTTATTATGATTACTTATGCACATATATATGTTTGTGTATATATGCACAGGGTTTCTCGAATTTTGTTTTAATTTTTTTTTGTTTGTTTAATTTCCGATCAAGCTTTTTGGAAGGTGACTGCTAAAAATGCTCTAAAGCTCTCTAAAAGAGTCTTGAAAGTAAAATCACACAATCATCGATTTTTATATTGTTTTGTATCATTATTATATGGCGGTGACCAAATCTGCACACAAGTCAGACAACAACTCTATCCACCACACGCGTCGTATTGAGAAGCCCTCACCATGGTTGGTGCTGGGGGGAGAAGGGTGGGTATGTGTGTGCAGGAGGTGAGGGCTTCAAAACACCGCGTGTCTTTAACACTTCTTTCTAGCCGATATCTTTTTTAATATTCCCGTCTATGACTATGTCTATGACAACCTGTAATAACGTAAGATTAATTCGAAGGAACGGTTTTGTTTTTGTTTTTTTTTTTTTTTTTTTGTGGGTTTCTTCTCTTATTTCGTTTTCATTTGAGATATCGGGACCAGAGTTGACTCGTGCAGATCTCGTGCGCAGATTTTGTGTCATCGACGTTTTACTCTTTATTGTTTAAAAATTATCATACATAGCCTACGCCTAGTTTTAAGTTTTACAATTAATTTATACCCACCACAGATCGTAACCTCATTTTTTTTTTTTTTTTTTTTTTGGAAAAATTAAACACGGGTATTACAATAGGTTTTTGTTTTTTTGTTTATCTTTTTTTGTTTTGTTTTTGTAGTTAAGTTAAATTATTGTGAACATATAATAGTAGTTAAAGCAATGTCGTCTTAGAAAAATAATGTTAAACACAATCAAAAACGATAAGAAATTCATACATATACACACACAACACTTCCCAGGAGATGGGTTATGGACTAGTGACTTGGTTTTGTTTGTTTGTTGTTCACCTATCACCTCCCAGAAGTTGATCGGGTTATAGGTTATGAAGACAGCGTATATTTTAGAAATATACACTGCATATATATATATGTATAAAATATTTATTTATAATAAAGCTGCTGACGGAAACAAACAGCAAACTGAGAGGGGAGACAGGGAGACAGATAGAAGAAGCGAAACGATTTATATATATATATATGGACAGAAGAAGAGAAAGGAAGAGATTTGATGTGAAAGAGAAGTTGTACCTTTCCAACGTGGCAGTTACCTTGGATTGCGACATTTTTTTTCTTTCAATTTGGTTTTTGGTTTGATTTTGTATGCTTTTTGAATGGTTTTTCTCTTCTACTTGCTTTATGTGTATTCTTTTTAAGATTTTGGTTTTTTGTGTTTTTTTTTTGTTTTCTTTGCAGATTAAATTGAATCGAATTTATAATAAATGTTGAAATAATATAACCTGTTTACAGAAAGAATGTTAGAAAAAACAATTAACACGTTTCATTTTAAGGTTACCCTATTTATAGCGGAAAGCTTTACATTTTTTCTTTTCTTTTCTTTTGTTTTGTTTTGTTTTAATCTTATGTAGTATAAACAGTTTTCTTTTTCTTGTATATTATATTTATATAATTTGTATGATATTCACATTTTTTCTAAAGTTACAATAATTGTCCTATGATTCAATGGTTGAATATTATGAGTTAGTTTCAATAAATAATTAATATTTTTTGTTTTTTTTTTCTTGTTTTTGTATTTTTTTTTTTGTTTTTAAATATTTTCTTCTTTTTATGGCGTGTTCAAATGGTAGTAATACGCAACATAGCAATATTGTACCATCGATATCTAGGTTTTGTGATGATCATCTGCAACATTGGTTTTACCTTTTTCTCTATTATGTTTGTTGTTTTTGTGTTGTTTTTTTTGTTTGTTTTCATTTTAATTTTTATACTCTTTTAGTTTTCAGTGTTTTTATTTTTATTTTATTCTTATTAACCTATAAAAGTTCATACTGACGCAGATGCATTCTTTGTATTATATCTCGACAATCGTTGAACACCCTTTTTATGTTTTCAGTATCAACTGCACATGTAAAGTGTGGATAACAGTAATGCTTGCCGTCTCCGCTTGCAGTGGAAATGCGCTGAAATTAAAATGAATTTGCAATTAATGAAGAAATAAATAAAATTGCTGGCCCAACTGATTACTTGTTTTTGCTTAGCTATACATTCTAGCTCATTTTTACTTTTTTTGTCTAGACCTTACGGAATGGTATCGACAACACCTAGGATTCATTTACGACTAGGTCTCTAGGAATCGAGATTCAAGTTACAAGCTGGTCTCCATGGGATTTCATCAAATGCATTCAAATAGAGCGATAATTTAGTTCTTATAGTACTACGCAATCTCAATTAATACTTGTCGCCAAGCCTTCGAACAATTACTCTCATTTTGTTGAACCTAATGATCAATAGATCTTGCCAGCCTAGGTATAGAGAAGACTGCCAGAGATAAACAACTTCGACGCATAAAAAGAGGCATTTTCCTTCAAGTTAAAGTACAGAGCTACCAGCAAGACATCTGCTTGTAATTAGGGTCACTGAACAAACTTTGATGATGTGTGGTCTGCCATTAAGCATGTATGCAGCTGAGAACCAACATCGCCCTAACAATAATGTCGTGTGTCCTGTTTATCTTAAAAGAATGTTTGCAGAGAGAAGCTGCTCACACAAATGGGAACCTGTCAAAGATGCCAAGCAAGCCAAGTCAAAAAGACGAATCACTTGGCAACTGACTAATGGCTCCAAATAACAAGGTCATCGCTTTGGTTCCTTGAGGCCTTAGCCTTATTGGGACACCGGTTGTGGTTAATGGCGTTCCGGAATTGTAAAGGATACTCCAATATCTTGTTGCCTCACACTTGAAGGAATTTTCATAATCGAATTTCCTCCTTCTCCTTCCTACAAGATACATCTCTCAAAAAGTTACTGGAGTTAACCCTTAACAAATTGGGTCAATTTGTCAATACGTGGCCAGAGCGATGTTACTCACCGAAGGAATGATGAGTGAAAAGCGTCCTTTCCATTGCCTGACTGACGGCACTTAAAAGTGCAGGTACCTGCGACGGTCACAGCGGTTTTTAAAACACATTTGAAAATCTGGTCACGGGTCAATTGAAGAAGAAGGATGTCTATAATAAACTCACATAACATTGACTGTGCGACGTACGAAAGTACAAAGAAGTAGGATAGACCCTAATCATAGGATAGTAGGATGGAATCTAATCAAAGTATAATCCAGCTAAAGTAGAACTTTGTCACTCATTACAGCTAATCTGTGAATGCACATAAAGTAAGGAAGTAGTTCAGTAACGCGAAAGAAGTAGAGCCGTGGATTGTTGTGGTAAATTCGGATGCCGAACCTGGCTGTGCGTATGCGTCGACGCACCAAGACACTGCACCACGGAACATCATGTGAAATAATCTAGTGGAGCCACAAGAATCCATGCCCAAGCCTACATCTTGTTGGAGTATCTCGATATTATGACATGGAATGAACTCTGTTCAAAAGTTGGACATGAGATGACAGTACAGTAGTAGAAGTGTTCATTTTCTGGCACTCTGTTTTCGCTTGCTGATGTTGACTCTTTGGAAGCCGAGGTTGAAGTGAAGAGACACGTAATGTCTTGCCCATGTAAAAAAAAGAGCACGGATGGCTGTTCAGATTGTGGTTATGATGTTGGGCATCTGTATATTCAGTGGAGAAGGTGTGTAACCTAGCCTAGGTTAAGTTAGGCAAGTCTGGGTGGCTTCAGATTGTGATACGCGAATTAACTACTCCTAAGCTTGGATCCACTTGCTGCTTATGACCATAACCTTACCTTACCGCTTCAAAACACAATTGTTTTAAGCAAGTTCTAATCAGTTCCTTCTGTTTTTCTATAAAATGTGTTCAAGTGACCACCGTAGTATCGATAAGTGCATGGAGTGCTAGGGGTATCTAGATAGAGGGATATCTGGGTTCAAACGACGAAAGAGATACTATGTACATATGTCACCCATCCCTTAGTCCCATCGAACACCGAGCGTATGCTTAAGTTGAAAAGAGCAGACTATACATCAAGCTTGATACTCAAGCCAAGCCATGCATGCGGACAGTTATGCTTTCAGTTTTTCAACAACGGTTAGGTTGTTGCCGAGTTGAGATATGAGACTAACTGAACATTTCATCTCTAACGTAGTTGTTAAGAGATCGCTCTGAACAAGGAAGGTTGAACTTACTACTAAATAAAGCATACGAAAGAAAAGTTAACTATTTTGTTTGATCCCCTCGAACTGCTTCGAGTTACTCACGACAGTATTCAGAGTAGAAAGAGCTGTTTGGAGTGGGAGTTGTACTGTAGATCCAATAATAGATATCTCTCAAGACGCTGTTTATTTTGAAGAAGTTGGGCCGACCTCCACTACGGGCTGTAGCCAACCGTTTTATTATTATTTAACCAAACTCAATTGCAGGTTAGTATCTAATCACTCTGACGATAAGTTGTTTCAATATGTAGAAGAATAAAAATCATGCAGTATGTTGTTACACAATGTACAGTGCCATTTGTCAGCTGTGATGTAGCATTTTGAAAGAACGACCATCTGATTCGGGAAGGACCTGAAGTCTCCAAAAACGGATAACGCCGTGTTAATTGTGTATAAATACACTGACCTTCCAGGGCAGTGTTAAAGCAATTCAAGACGTTATGACCGTGTAAACTGTTTTTATTATTTCTTGTATAGTTTCGATATACTGCAAGTGCAAACACTGTTCTATACAATTTGTTCAAGTTCCATTTTCATACGATGAATTTGGGACAACCATTGGGGAGCCTGGTTCACCCAGGACTAGAAGAAGGAGATTAAACGTTGATTACGATCGACAGCTACAGCTTGTTTACCTCGGGTCAAACGTGAACTCCACGCACGACATCACAGTGGAGATCCGACGTAGAATCACCTTTGGCAACCAACAACTGGGTTCAAAACTCCTAACTCGAAGGACCAAAATTGTGCCAGTCGTGCTACATAGAGCTGGACGATAAGCAAAACTGCGGAAAATTCTAAGTCGGATATATGGTCACGTCTTCGAGGAAGGTGAATGGAGGAGAAGACTCAACCGCGAATTCTACGAGCTCTACCAGGATGGGGATGTAGTCCAGAGCAAAAATTCGTCGACTGCACTGGCTCGCCCACATCGAGCGCATGGATACCAACGCTCCAGCTAAGAGGGTCTTCGAATCCGAGTCTCCTGGTTCAAGAAGACGAGGAAGATCGAACCTCCGGTATACACACCAAGTCATAGTGGTCTTGACGACTGGAAGCAGCGTGTCCAGGACCGTCAACGATGAAAGGCAGCTTTAGTTCAGGCTTTGACCCTCCAAGGGTCGTTGCCCTGATAAGTAAGTTCGTTGTTGAACTCTAAAATATATTACATGGCGAATCCTTTTGTAGATAATTGAGGAGTCAGACACGAACGACTGGGGAGATTTCTCGTGATGACAATGTTTTTTTTCTGAATGATCAACGAAACGCGTAAAAACAAAAATAGCTTTTTTCCCACGGTTAGTACTCCGTGTCATTTGAATAATTTTTCTCAATGAACAGCTTCAACGTATGCCTTTACCAAACGAGTTCACTGCGATGGAATGACATATACCTACTATAAAAACAAGCGTTGAATAATGATAAAGCAGCGTACATCTTTAATTTTACGAGCACTTCTGTGGGTTCAACTGCATATGATTAAATAACTTACAATAAAAAAGAACATGATATCACTTGCCTGATGTTAACACACACATATATACACACAGGTACATATATATATATGCATATGGATCTAAGCGCAAAAATTTTGTGCAAGTTAAATTTCTGGTATTGTAAATCGAAATCATTATCATATACACACAATGATAAATAGAGAGCAACAGGCAATAGAGAAATCAAATGATGGTCATAATCAAGCAACTGATTGGATCCTAACAGATCGCGGAACAGTTTCATTAATTATGTAATTGAGTGAGTTTCATTTGCAGTTCCCTCTTGCCTCTGTTTATTTAACATTAAAAAGCATGCATGTAGCATTTGCATCGATCTTACCAGGAATTCATCTCGAATAAAATATTTTGCTCTTACAACTTCTGGGTTTTCTCCGGCATCCAAGATAGCGTCACCTAAAATTATATTAAAATGATTAGTTTCCAATGATAGAGGGCACATATTTTGTGGGCATATTTACTGGGCGTTTCGTATCTCAGAAACTCAGAAAAATAATCAGATAGTCTACTTTTACCAGCCTTGATTTTCTCTGCCAACAAATCCTGCTTATTTAAGAAAAGAATAACAGAAATTGTGCGCAGCCACCTAGGAGATGAGAAAATACAAACATTGTACACATCAAGTTAGTTTGCATAAGAAGGGAGATTGTATGAAGAAACTTCGTTTAGGTTTGTATCGAATGTGACAAATGACAAAGATGTGAGGAGTGGGGGTTATGAATGGAAGCTGAACTGGGCACACTAACATTTTGTGCGATGATGCGGCGACTTCTTCAACAGCATTGTCGAAAACTCGCACGACAAAACCAGAGGAACAATCTTTCAGACGTGTCCGTCGAACTACTCGTACTTACCGACGATTTTGACATTATCGAAAGAATGCAGCCTGATGTCTGATGGCACTTTTGTGAGTATTGTGAAGTAGGCCACGGAGATAGTTTTAACGGTACGTGAGGGAAGGAAAGACCACAGAAAGAGAAAGGACACCCAACGATGACGTCTGGGGAACGTCACTGTTGACAAATATAACTTTGCGGTAGTCAAGGCAACTCGTCTTGGCTTGCAAGAAATGACTGCCACGCGACAAGACCCACGTGGCCATAGCTTAATAAGGACAAAATAAAAAAAAGCTTCTGGCATTGGACCGACACTCGATCCGTGTGCTCGTGGGAGTGATCACAGGCCATTGCCCCATCGGAACATGGAATTCGGAATCTAGTAATCCGTTAGCTCTCCAGAATTCGCGCTAAGCTTCACTGGGCCAAAAATTGTCCCGGGAGACTGCGGACTGAGCGAATGCAGACATATGTATCAGATATTCTAAGAGATGGTTTAAGCCATAAGAATGTGTACTCCACAAATAAAAGGGATTCGCAATGGGTCCTAAGGCCTCCGAATGGAAATGATGTTCAATCATCACACTCCCCTTTTCCAAACCTAACCTAACCTTGAAATAGTCAAAGGCTTTGTCTAGCGCAGAAATCAAACGAAGAGTAACTCTTGCCAATCGCTGCTCCTTTAGAGTAAGAAAACCATTGATAAACAACGCCCTCTCTCGAACAACCAAAGTAAAACCCTCTTTTAGACCTTAATCGTCCCTCCCCGTACTGCTAAATGGACCAGATGTGTGGACTTCAAAAGCGGATGAGAGAAAAGTGGCTTTGAGAGGAACATTTTTCCGTGGAGGAGAAGAAATAACAACGAACTGTACGAGCTATTCAGGGCCATTAATTTAGCCAGAAGAGTGAAGATCTAACGACTGAGATGGCTTGGTCATATAAAGCGGATGGAAATGTTCCAACACGGAAAGCCTTCGAATCCAACCCCGATGGATGGCGCAGAGAGGAACACCGCGACTCAGGCGGCGCACGAAAGTGAAAAGGGACCTCAACCAACTATGCGTATTCTTGTTCTTTGAGGCCCAGGCCCACCACACACTGTAGCGCCACCTTAAGTAAAGTCTACGGTGTTTGTTTAAGAATCAACAAACAAAACTGTCACTGACTGGATTTTTTTTATCATGAGAATTTAGATCTAGCAGAAAGAGAAAACTGATTTGCAGCATCAAAGCATGGATTGGGGATTGGCTCGAATCAAGGGAGCTTTGCATTTAGGCTGAATGATTCGGCTCCCAAGTAAACAGTACGAATAACATCCTTATAGAGTTTAGACGCAGAATAACTCTTGCCAATAGTTGTTTCTTTGGGCTCAAGGGGCATTTGAGTAGTAGAGCCATCTCTAGAAGGACCAATTTAACATTAACGTTATAAATCTCAGAAGCAGATAAAGAAGCACTTGGTCTCTTCGAGAGAAAAGTTCTGCGTCCAATGCGTTCTTGGTCCTGTTTGCGTTGTTGGTTCTTGGAGAAGATTCAACCATGAACTGCACAGGTTGTACAGCAACATGAGCGTAGGGCTAGGGCAAGTAGAGCGCAAGGACAACACTGCTCTAGCCCGAAGAGTCTTCGACCCCGAACCAATGGGACATAGCATAGCATAGCATATAACCTGGGACGACAGGATATGCTATGAGTTGGGATAGCTGTCAGCTGACCAGCTGTCTCTCTTTTAAGATTAACACACTATAACCTTATTAATGGTAATCAAACTTGTTCTAAGGTAATATTATTAATCCAACTACTATAACTGATATTCACACGGACAAAGTCACAGGGAACAGCTGGTGCATAATAAGGGTCTGCGTAGAACAGTGAAAACTAAAAACACGTGAAGGCCAAGCCATGACAACAGTAAATAAAAACACTATCGAACACACTTGTTACACTTGGACAAAACTGTATTTCTTCCGGTTGGCACACACTTCAATTCATAAGCGATCAATTTTTTGTAAGAATTCAAATAAAAATCAATCAAACTAAAGCAGAATTCGTTTCTTCACATTGTGCATATTTTCACTTTTTGAATAAGAATCAACTTCTTCTCGGCACTATCGAACTAAAACCACAGTAACAATCGGACTGTTGAGATGAAATGAGTTAAAATGTAAATTTAGTTAAGAACTATGCATCACTATTCAAATCGATTATCACATATCGTTTATCGTATCTCGTAGGTCATACCTGTTGTTCCAAATGCTTTTAAATAAATCGAGCGACTCCCTAAGGCGGTTTTGTGTAGGATCTTCACGTAAAACCATGTTATAACTGGAGCAGGCAGTAACAAATATAATTGCTGTAACATCGTTAAAGCACTGGATCCATTTACGTCGTTCATCTCGTTGCCCTCCTACATCAAACATACTAAAAGAAAAACAATGTTGTATACATGTAAGAATAGAGTTCGGGGATGGCGACTTACTGAAAATTAACTTTATCAACTTGAAATCGCGTTTCAAATATTCCTGATGTTAATACTCGACATCTTAGTATGTCTTGTTCACTTGGTGTATAATTTGGTTGTTTTATTTTTCCAACGCGGTCTAAAAAACTGTGGAAATCAGAAAAAAAGAGCAGAGATAAGCTTGTGAATAATAATTTATTGCAATTGGTTCTCATTGAAGAGATCGGCATCAGGAAACATTAAAATGAGGTACCTATAATCTTTTGTTTTTGTTTCATTTTTGTTCGTGCCCACGGTGCTAAGTGGCTACTGTAGTGAGTACGTGCGACTAGGCGCAAACGACGGTGGTTCTGTTTCAGACGGACGCAGAGATCATTGACAATGATTCGAGAGCATATGTATAGGTCAGACAGTTGCTGCAGTCTCTAAATATGGACTAAGGCTGTAGTTGCCTCCACTCGTGTGGAAACTGAGTGCCACGAATGAATGCGAAAGAGACATGGACCAATGATTTGACAGAGATCACAGTTCGAGAATTTCCATTCACAATGGGTAATACAAAGAAAGTTTATGCCACTTACACCATTACATCGAGAGGGCATACACAAAATGGGAAGAAGATTAGTAGGACGGTTGAAATGAAAATGGCTCAGACATGAAGGGAATCGACGATTTGCGGACGTTAAAACCCGCTCAGAGATGCGTTAACAATGAGTAGCGTACATTTTCAAGAGGCTACAACGTCCATTCATCTACTTTTCGCTACGCGAGCAAAGGATGTACAGAGTGTTTTCCAGCTTAACAAAATAGTTGTCCTAATCCAGCATTAGTCACTTGCATAGTTCTTTAATGGTCTAGTTCTTAGTTGTCCCAGTTGAATGCGCCAACTATCGAGGGGTAAGTCTCATGAACATCGCATACAAGATCCTCTCTGCCGTTTTGCGTGCTTGCTGGAAGTCCTTTGTAAACAATCTGATAGGTCTATATCAGTGTGGCTTCAGGCCAGGGAAGGCCACCATCGACCAAACTTTGACTGACCCAAGAAGATCAAATCTACAACCATAATCTATTCGTCTATTTTAATGCCGCATTTGACTACTCTGCATTGAGACGAGCTATACATGTTTAGTTTTGACATTCCTGCCAAACTCGGCAGGTTGTGCAGGACGACGATGGAGAATTCTCGCACCATTAAGGTCCGTAACGCAATCACTGAAATCATCAATGTTACAAAGGATTTAGACAAGGCGACGCGCTGCCAAGTGTTTTCTTTAGCACCATCCTGGCGAAGATAGGCAAGAGACACACACCATCACTAGATGCACGACCTTCCAGAAGTCCGTTCGACTGTTAGCATACATGACGAGATTGGCAGAACACAGCGAATGATGCGTGTGCAGGCGTTGCCCCGGAAGCGGTGGGGAATGAGGGCGGAACGAAATAAATGCTGTCCTCAATACAGGACATACAACATCGACGCCTTCGATGGAGCGTCACAATGGCCAGCTATAACTTCGAGGTAGTCAAGGACTTCGTCTTCGTCGTTCGTGCGATCGTTGGTCCTGTTCACGGTTTTTAGAGGAGAAAATTCGACCAAGAATTGTCATCACTGATATGGGGCTAGTCAGACGTCTAGGGATCTGGCGCTTAAAATGGCTGATCCATGTAGTATGCACAACTCAGCTCCGGCGCAAGGGAGCCCGCATTTACGGTGCCGCAACCAACTAGGCTTGCGGCACTGGAGGCAACTAGCCAGAGATCGTGCTAGTTGGAGAGGCTTGTTGGTTGATTAAATAAGAATTTCTTAGTTGACCGTGTACAGAGCATGAGGTCGATATTCTCGGAATCCGGCGTACAAACCCACCGAAGTTCTCGAGAATATAATTTTTGAGATGACGGTAGTTGCATATCGGAGAAAAGTCTAGTAAAATTGTATATGTCGTCCAACAGATTGAAATTGTCAGGAAGGCTTCAGAGCGGTAGAATCTTAGAGTCGGCTATCGCATCAGTACACTAGCTAACGTACAAAGCACTGATTTGATCGAAAGATATTTGCGTTTATTGGATGCCGCCGATCGTTATATAATTCCACCGAAGTCCTTTATTTGCAACACCGCCGAACGAACGAATCACTTCCTTCTCGTGCCACACACAAATAAAATAAACACCAATACTTACTATTTCGCACAATCGATGAGTTGATACTCATTAGACCTTTCAAAAGTTTGCTGCACACCACGGTCTTTCCAAAGTTCTTCAGTGCATTCATAGAATTCTAATGGATAGTTGAAGTCGGGACCTGAAAGGAGGAAAGGGAAAAAATTAGATAAGTTTTTGATTTTGAGATTAGTCGAGGTGGGTTTTACGGATGATGATCTACCAATTTGAAGTGCTGAACTTGCAACTGGTGGCAAATCAATTTTACAGATTTTCCAGAAGAACGTATGCTACCAAGCTAAGTTAAGGGAACACATCAAGGACTGTCTTTACTGTCAGACCATCCCCTAGAGTGTAAGGGCGTCGACTTCTACGCTGGAGGTGCCGTGTTAATCGCCGTCACGAGCAGCTTCCATAATTCATGGCTCCAACTCCTTCAAATTGCCATTAATGGTCAGAGTCTAGAAAATACTTCCGCCATTCGGATTTGGGACAATAGCACATGCAACACTCAAATCCATCCCGATCGCACATATTATTAGATCCTCACAAAGTCATAAAAATCTTCAAGGCAAAGCAACTGATTTCCAAATGGAGATCACTAGAATATGGAGGGTTATTTTCTCTTTCTGCACGTGGCCTTATAATCTGAATCGATCCTCAGGCATAACTAACAGGGCTCTCCTGTCAGCATGGCCTCGAGCTCGAGAATGTTGAGGTCCACCATATCACTCTTCCGACAACCCTTCTTCACTTCTGTAATACTAATAGTATGGTTGTCATTCCTAGGTGGATCTGGGCCTATCTTCCACAGAAACCATACTTGTTGTACGTGCTATTATTCTTTCACTAGTGTATGGTACCTACAGTTTTATGGTGATTCCGAAGGGCGAAGTTTGAGAAGCTTTTTCTAGACAGGAATACTCTTTGAGCATTGTCAGTTAAATCGAAAGAGGTGAAGCCGTGAGTTAACAAAGTTAATTATTTCAGGCATCGAACATGGTACCCCCGACATAGGAGTCGACGCACCAACCCAATACACCGCAGGAACAACTTGTATGTGCTGCCATAAGCGCTGGAGTCCTCTATCGACATGTCCCACTGGCTCGGGATCGTGTGAGCCTAGCCACATGATGATGAAGTTTCAAGAAGGAAGCAAATGTGACATAAAAGGGAGTTAATTCCCCCAGCCTACGAGAAACTGATATCAACCAAGGTAACCTCGAACATATTACAGTGAAACTTCTCATTAAAGACACTCATCTAAAAAGGGCACCTCTCTTTACGGGCAATTCGTCATGGTTCCGGCATGAAGGTTTTCGTGTATTTCAACCCCTCCAGAATGAACACTTCTACATAACAGACAATAATGACATTCTCACATAGTTTAATAAGAGCATACAAAAATGAGATGAAACACGAACACTCATACGTTTATAACCACTGTAAAATATTCTTTAACTTACTTGAAGCACAATCTTGGAGATATTCAACTCTAGACTCGTTTTCCTTTTTTTCCAAAGCTACAGGCGGATTCAATGTGCTCATAGCCCCGGTTATAGTCTAAAAGCAAACGACAAACCACGTGTAGAATTAATTTTGTATTATTGTAGAAAAAAAAAAAGAAATTATCATACCAAAATCGCATCTCGTATGTTCTTCTTAATATCATCGACTTTTTGTTTCTTTTCGTCTTCGGAGAATCCATCTACGTGAAGTATACGCATTTGTTTCACTATTGTTGATTTACCGGACTCACCAGCGCCCAAGAGCAACAATCTATGAGTTGCTCTATATAACTGTTTATCCTTTTGTAATTGCTTAGATATTGCGTCGCTGCGGCGCTTTTGACTTTTTGAATCATCTGGATTGGCATCCGCTTGCTTTGAACCAGGAGATCCAAAACAACCCATAGTATTCCAGGGAGTCCACCAACAAATACCTCCACTGTCTCGTACACTTTCGGGAGACTCCGCTCCTCTGGTGTCACTATACCGAGCCAGTCTGTGGTGAAGAAAAATCAAATTGTTAGCTACCATATAACATTTGAAAACTTTTTTAAGAGAAAAGAATAAGTAAAGTATAAGTTTATGTGGCGTGAATTCTTGTAACTTTTTTGTACGATAAATACAATCAATTAATGTTGTGTAATGTTCAGATGTTGTGGATTTTACAAAATAAAATTTGTGACATATTTATTTATTTAGTTCTCTTTTCATTTTTGGAATACACGTGCTTGCTTGGTGACCATGTCGTTGTACTTATAAGAATGGTTTAAACACTTGTTTGATTTTCAGAACGCTTGAAACGGTGTCTCTGCTGATGGCAATGTGTATGATTTCCCTTTAAACTTTAAGAATTTTATCTGGTTTCCTCGCAACCTTACGACACTTAATACATCCTGCTTAGGATTAGTAGATCCATCCAGTTTGTGATCATATATTTATTATTTTGATTTCCACGAATGCGAGTAAATAACGGGTTACAACCGTGTGATGCTGAGGTGTTTATCGGAGTGCTGAAAAGGCGGCACGCCTGGTCATTGACGCTAACTAAAAATAAGAATTTAGTCTGTGAGGTGATGTTTGCTTCGCTGAAGATACAGCTTAAGCTTGAGCCCAATAACAGTAGTTGTGCTCTTAAAAAAATCCCAGCAAGCCAAAGTCAATGTTTTGATTTCAGCCTCAATATTTGCTGAATCACACGTGCTGTACTCTAGGAACTGCCAATAAATACAACCTTCGCATAAGACACTTTCGTGATGTACTTATCGTATGTATAACAGTCTTTGGAAACAAAAGGAATAAGTTAGGTTATAGTGGCAACCCACCTACAGAACACAAGTGGCCAATTGTGATACCACCAGTTTAGATAATTCTTACTTCTGAGATCAATTGCCGTGTTGTGCAAACACCTAAAACCGTTCGTCAACAACCTGGTCAGTACATTGCAGTGTGGCTTTAGGCTAAGGAAAAATCTGCAATCGATCAATTCACAAATTTTGGAAAAAAAAACCAGGAGCACCAGATCGATACCCACCACCTTCAACGACTTTGGGGCCGCGTATGACCATATCTCTAGTTTTGGCATGACCAAGACCTTTGATATCAAAAAAGGATTCAACAGATTCTTAGGCAGAAATCCAGAGATTGAGATAGCTAGGTCATGTAGAGCGGATGGAAACCAATGCTCCGGCCCGGAAAGTTTTCAAATTCACCTCGAGGGCAGTAGAAGCAGACCACGACTCAGGTGGTGCACGCAAGTGGAAATGGACATCAACCAACTATACGTGCGTGCGAAATGGATGCAGCAGGATAGGTAGGAGGACTTGCTAACGAGTATTCACCAGCACACTTAGAACATATTTTGGTCCATTGTGATTCCCGCAACCAGACTACTACCACTGATTGACCACCCCAGTGACAGTGCCGTTAATTTGATCCCAACGGCAAATGGTGACAGGACCAGATTTGAAATCCCGATAAAAACGTATTAACTTTACTTTCCATCGGATTCGAACCGGGGAACTCACTAACCAAGACCAGGCACTTATCCAGAAAAATAAGACGAAGACAGCAAGTATACACCCCTTCCTTCCCGATCTGAAGAAAAAAAAATTCTTCACTTCTTCCAGTAAGTGAGTTCGATATTTTCAGGGAATACATTTCACGTTCCACGGCAGTGGAACAACCCTTTAAATGGACAGCGCACACAAGTGGAGAACAACAAGAGCAGCTGCTTCTTGGTCGACGCCCATTTCATTTCGGACTATAGCGCTATCAGAAGAAGACTTCTCTTTTTTAGTTGCAAGACTACTGGAAGGAAAGTTCTCATTAAAACGTGAAGCAAATTAAGGAAATCACGTGGAAAGATGTAAAAAGACGTTCAAAGAATTCCGTTCAACTTGGGTGAGTAGTACGATAGAACACCAATAACAGACTGCTTACCCCTTTTGCGGAAGTTATCTTCAAATCAACCTTAACAAGAACTATACCAACGGCGACATAGCAATAATCTTGAACATCGGAACCTTATACAGGCCCCGAACCATTCTACAGTGTGAGAGAACATGTCCTCAGAAAAGTATTCAGCGGCTATAACTGTGGGAAAACGCAACAGAGGACGCCCGCATTTAATTTGGCGCACACAGGTTGAGAAGGAACTCAACCAACTTGGCGTGCGATACTGGTGACAGCTAGTCAGAGACCGTCTTATTTAAAGAGGCTTGTTGGTTGAGGCCCAATTCCATCTCGGACTGTAGCGCTAAATAAAGAAGAAAGCAGGAACCGAACAGAAACTTGGCACAACCCTCATGGAATGCAGAGCAAGCCAAGCAAGTATTGGGTCAATATATGCAACCAACCTAACAGGCTTCCTAACAGAGTACTACTGCCTCAGGGAGCACCTAAGGAAACTAGGGGTGTCAGAATATATCAGAATCTTAATGAAATTCCAGAACACTTACTGGGATTCTGTGTGGCACTAAAAACAAAGATATTTGGGCATGCGCTTACTATCAGTCGGAGATATACATCTTCGGATTCCTAAAGGAAACTGGCTTAGAAAGAATATTATATTCTGGAATAAATGCGTTCAATGCAATAGGAGTCCATAAACGTGAGTACAACTCTGAAACGAACTGCATGTGAAGGGAACTCGTAAGAGAGCAAAGGTATCAAGAGGAGGCACAATAGGTCTCAATATCGCAGTGGAATATAACCTCAACAATAATACAGTGAAACCTGCTGATCGGGATACTCTATAATCAGACCACCTCGTATTCACACCCACGTCATGCATTCCCTGCTATTTTTCAAACAAATTTCCCCAAATAATCGGGACACCTGCTAATCAGACCACTTTCCTTAGGTCCCCCAAGGGTGTAATGAGTAGTCTTCAACATAATACTTAGAGATACGTCTGAAACTATGAAATATGATGCAAGTTGCACTAAAATTCGTGCATTTCTTGGAAGGAAATGTTGAAGACTTTTGTTGAAGTCACGCGATGGTCACAATGGTTAACAGGCATCACTTGTCGAACCTCAAAACAAATCCCACCAAATCCAAAAGTAGCCTGATCTCTCTCAAGCCATCTAAAATAAGGACTGTAGGAAAGCCATTACAAGCTCCTATTTCCACCACAGTCTAAGGTCGTTTTGTTCACTATTGCTCAACTTTCCAGAAACTGGGGAGTTTATCAACTGCGGAGTTGGTCTCAACACGAGGTTCAATCGGCGAGTCGAATATTGGTTTTGTTCACTATTTCAACTCACAGTCTGAAATTTAAAATACAGAAGTGGTCCAAATTGCAGTTTTTTAATTTTCCCTGGGATATTTTTGACAATTCACACGTACAATGTCATTTTCAACTTTGAATTTACGGTGTTTGCTCTTCTGGTGCACCATGAGAAGGAGGAGGATATCTCTATCCTCACAATCATCCCATTTTGTATACACACAGAAATGCAACTGCGATAATGGAAGAACAGAGAGAGAGAGAGAGAGCAATATCCCTTATCTCATCCCTTAACTTCTGCTATTTCCGTAAGTTGAGGAAATGAGGAGTTTATAAACTCGTGAGTTGTATATTGAAAGTTGAAACCATTATATTTGACTGAATGAAAGCAAATCCAGAAGTAACTAAACGACCGCAGTAAAATATCGGTCAACGCACTGAGAAAACTGGCTGGCTGTCATAAATCACGGCAACCCTCATTTTAAATGAGACACTCACGTGAAAGTACAAGGGATCTTCGTTAGTCGTGCATTAATGCCAGTTCCTACAAGCGATGGGCAATTGCGAATAAAAACAATCGATTATTTCGTTGTTGTTCTCGCAATTCCAATTTTTCGAATTAAAATAGAGCGGAGTCGATTGGTGAAGTACAATTCCAATCGGCATCGAATGTGTGCATTCGCTGATTCTTCGGGGAGAGAGATTGTTGGACTGTGTGTCATGTGGGTATTTGGTCAGGTGTATTGCTAGAACCAGTGTTCGGACTTTACTCCAAAAGGAGTAGATTCTCTTCACCACTCATTTTTGTTAACAATCTAAATCGAAAAAGATGTCATCTGAATATACTTGTTGGCTTCTTTGGAATTTAAACATGGCCGACTTTTGTTATGTTATCATTTCAGTTTCATTTAAAAAAATGTACTTCCTGCCTACCTTTTATTTTCTATCTTATCTATTTCTTATTATTTGTGGAGTTTGAAAAAACATTGGGCCACAGACAAGTTGCAAGCAGCAATCCAAAAGAAGATCCGTTACAACACATTACACTCCAATCTTAAGCATAACTACTATTTCTACTACTATTTTTTGTAAAAAAAAAAAATAGTTCGTTTAATTGAAACTGATAATCTAATTTGAGAATTTTCGTTTTGCTTTGCTCTTTCTTTCCGTCAACTTCGAAATGCAATTTCTAAAGTGCGAACACTGGCCTGGAACAATCGAGTTACATAATAGACTGATCTTATTCGCAACAATATAAACTTCGTATATATGAGAGGACATGTCTGCCGAGATTGACAGATAACAAAACTGACTGGGACGGTTTTAGACATGACTGTGAGGAAAATATTAGTCTAAACGGGTCTTTAAAAACAAGCTTAAAGTTATAACTCGAACTTGAAAAGTATTATTAGTAACATCCAGAAAGCAGCCTGGAAAAATAATAAAAAATCGTCTGTGCAATAAAATAAAAAAAATCTTTACAAGTTTTCAAAAACCACGAGATATCAACTTATCTTGAAGGCCTGACAAATGAAAAATGTACAATGGCCGTGCCAATCAAGGAAAACAATGATCAGTGGGCAAAAAGTGTTAAAGAAAAGGTGGTTCTCTTTGCCGAAGATTTGGAGGAAACATTTCAGCCTTTTGATGGACAAATGTCGGAGGATGATCGAAGTATAACTACTATATCTGAAAGCTCTAGTATAGAAAGAGTATCGCTAAACGAACTCTGTCAAGCAATCAAAAATCTAAATACCAACAAAGCTCCGGGAAAACTCAAGTTTAGTCTATTTAGTCAGTTTGCAGAAGAATTTCCTTAGCGCCCAACCAGATTGTCAACAGCAACGCTCGCCCCGAGTTCAATTCAACACCCTCCATTTTCAGCATAAACCCAACCCACCAACAGTCTCGCAACTGTTTCAAGACAATTCCAAAATGAAAAAAAAAGAAGAAAGAAACACCAGCGGTCATCGGTTTTCTATACTGCGTAGCGCAGATAATATTCTACTAAGAAAAGATCTTATCAATTCATTCTAAATAGAGAACGAAATAAAATCAAAGATATGTGCGGTGTGTATCATGATGTCATAACTGATTATACGATCATTTTTGATTTTTTTTTTATAGAAAACTATTGAGTATCTTCAATCAACGAAAGTTTTTGCAGAAACGATTGAAACGAGAGATGATCACCGTGCATGATGACGTCGCGTCGTAGCGGTGTGACGTCGGTGAATTTTGGATCTTCAGATAAAGTGATTCGTAATATTTATGATAGAAGAATTTCAGAGGCCAAAAATAAATTAAATATTATATTATGTATATAAATAAATACGCGAATTTAACCTTGGCGGAGAGAAAAACGTGTGGAAAATGATTAAAAGCATCAGCAATTGGAGGGATAACAAATGCAAATCGCTTTATGTAGAGAATTTGTTTCATTATATGAATATTTCATTATTTCCTTGCAGATAATGCCTTCGTGGACAACGACAGATACACACACCTGCAGACGTGTGCAGCATTATCTGCTGGATCTGATCTGATCTGATTTGTGTGTGAAGCGAACACATCTGAGGAGAGACAATGAATACCTAGCCGGACGACGGTATGTATTAATAGAGATATGATGATGAAAACTTAAAATTGTTTATCTAATTGCTTGACTCTGAATTCGCCTCGTACACAGATAGGAGTTTGTTGCTTCTTCCCTTTTTTTGGTGTTAAAGTTGGAATGAATTGAGAAGTTTATGGGAAGCCAACCAACTTCATTTCGGTCAGCTTAGATCTGGATGCGGTTTCACTAGGTTGTAGATGGTGTGTCATGGAGACACTAGTATTGCGACCACTAAGATCTGTTGTACCCCTTTTATCCAGGATTTAAGTGCCGCCTTCGGAAGGGTGACCACATCTATCACGAGGAAGCTGCAAACCTATGTCAATAGGTGCCTACGCTACATCTCACGGATATCCTGGCCAAACCAGCTTTTTCAGAGAACTAGTCATGAACCTATACACCAGTGGATTGTGGAAGGGTTCGAAAGGGTGACAGGTACTAGAAGACAGGACGGCAGGATGCGCGGCAGTCCTAGGAGTACGTGGCGCAGAATAATTTAGAAGGAAGCACGGCAACTGGGAAAAAAGCACTGTAGAGGCCCTAGGACCCACAAGGGTACCGGACAGTATAGTTCAGAACTTTGACAGCATTGCATAGGATTTCTTGAAAGTAGCCCTTCTACGGATGTCTTGCTTGTCATTGTGAATCTTTCTTGGGCATGGTTTTGGGCAGTCGGTTAGTAGGTGTTCCATAGATGCTCTCGCTAAGCTACAGTGTCTATAGATTTCTGTATTAATAACGCCCATTTTATGGAAGTTAGATTAGGTTGAAGTGGCTGACTGCTGCACGGAAATACTGCAGCCACACTTAGGATAGCATAGTCCGATTGTACTACCATGCGGATCAGTGAGCACCTATTCCGTAAACCAATTAGTGCTTTTAATAAAGCGAAAAAGATGACCTAATCTTTTTGAACTTTTTCACGTGAAGCATCGAACAACTTGACTGTCACACTATTGACAAATGTCAAAACTCATCGTGTCATCTATAGATGCCTCAGACTCTACCCCAGACTGATCACATAAGAAGTGCCTATAAAGTAGCAGTTTATGTTACGATAACCCGTAAACCGCAAAACTGAATACGCCTTTCTTAGTCCCTATCACTTTACTTCCGCCTTGTTGGTGTCACTGTTGTCTAGAAGTTTTTGAAAGATTCTTTTAAGCTAGCCTGTTTCATTGAGTGTCAATAACTTGCGAGTTGACTAAGTGATCCAGGAACTGGTGTTAAAAAACGAGGGATAACTTAGTCCCAAAGGAACACATCAATAGATTGACCAAACATTACAAGGTTCGGCGGTAGAGGCGATAAATCTTAGAGCAAAGGTATACAAGACGTAATGTATGAATGAATGTAGGCCAATGCCTTGTATATAATCTATCAATTTAAACGTGAAAGTCATGGATGTTGATCTTTTTGGACTCCTAGCTTGTTGCAAAACGCAGGTTCTAGATAAGAGGTCTTTGGAATCCGAGAATCCTGATACGAGGGCAGGAAGATCAAATCTTCGGAAATAAGAGTCATCACCGGCGCAGGACGCAGTAATTTTGAAGATTGGAAGCAGTGTATCCAGGACAGTCAGCGATGAAAAGCAGCTGTAGCTAAGGCTCTCTTTTAATCGCAAGCCTGACAGTTACTGGTCAGTAAGTAAGGGAATGACCAAAAGATAGAGCGGGCAGATAAATGGCGTGTGAAGAAAAATATATAACAACAAACTGTACGAGCTGTTCAGCGGCGTCGACTTAGGCATTAGTCATGTACAGCGAATGGGAACCAATAATTCGGCCCAGAAAGTCTTCGAATCCACCCCAGAGGGACGGCGCAGTAGTGGAAGGCGGCGCACGCAACTGAAAAGGGACCTCAACCAACTATGCGTACGAAGTAATAAATATCGAGCTGGCTGGAGACTGTAGTGGATTGAGGCCTCGGGTCCACCAGGAACTGAAGCGCCACCTTAAGTTAGTAAATGTTTAGGCAACTGGTGACTGGAGCAGAACCTGTGAGTATACTGATACAAAATACATCTAGTATGTGTCTTCAGGGGGAGATTGGAATATGTGTAGGTTATTATCGAATCGCCCTCAGTTCATTACATGCATGAAAGAGAGAAAGATTTCCTATAAACCTTTGTCCAGCTGGAAAATCCGTGATGGTAAAGGCAGAGGGCACACATCCCTCCTTCATCTTTCATTTCTGTCTCTTATTTTTTTCTCTGTTCTATCTTTAGTAGTTTTTCCGTGGTCTAAGTCAAACACACTTAGGCTTCCACCTCCCGCTATCTTTTGCTCTCTTCTTGTATCATTAGCTAGCTATGGGCACTAGATTTTGTTTGCTTGCAAAGGGGTGGTGTATGGCAAGAAGTCCCCATTCGACGACCCGAAATGTGGAACTACAAGCGTCGCGCCGTCCTCTTCGCCAACATTGAAGCAAGCCTGTGCTTAGTCTGTTATAATATAAATTTTACTGAAAACCTTCGCCAAAAAAGTAGTGCTATGAACGATACTAAACCAGACAAGACAGGTTCAAGAAAGCTTCCATGATCATACGATGCAGTATTAGGAAATAAAAAACATTCATTCTCTTCTAACAGGATGTAAACGTAAATTGCAGCAAAAAGTAAAATATTTTTCCTGCATGCCAAATGCTAACAACTGTTATTCCAGCCACCCACACCCCTTTGCTTCTGTTCTTTCACTTCGTGGACAAAGTACATACTAGCAATGTAAAACATCCCTCTTAATTCAACAGATTTGATACAGAATGAAACCAAGTTGAGTCAGGTCAAGTGAGTAGCTGTTGCACACATGCAGCAGTTGATGTACACACATGCAGTTAAGTTGCCAAATAATTCAGATTTTAGACGATGTTAGATGTGTTGTGGTTATCTTTTCATTCATATTTGATTAGGGTGGCGTATCACATGCTCTCCTCGCCGTGGCTCAAACCTTTTGTTAAGAACAACTTGCAGGGCAGGTGGATGACAAAAGAACAGATTTCAAACAGAACACAGTCAAAGTCAAAGTGAGCCATTCATCCGTGGTATCCTGAGATCCTGAGTAAGCTAGAATTAACGTGTGTACATTTCTGTCACAGTACAAGCAAATCTTTTCAGAATTACTTAACCACTGAAAGCAAACATGCGATGCCATCGACTTCGAATGATCACTGACACAAAAATGTCTTGGATAGGAATGCGTGTAAATACATATGTATTCTTGAACCCTTTTTAAAATTCATCGCATCGTATCAATCTCGAGGAAGTCTGCTTATCGGATATCAGTCTTGGAAAATGAAGACAACGCGAAATCAAAGAAAGTTTAAATACCAACAATAGACATTTATAGTGCAAGACTGAGGGTGTGGTTCTAAGCACACCACTGATGGACATGCATACATGATGAGCTACTTGACTTTCTACAAGTGATTGCAATGCAAGACGGAGCGATGAGCTGAGCCTTTAGTGTTCAGTGTTTAGAGAACCGAAAAAAATATGACGAGGACTAAAGAGAAAAATTGTATGGTTCCTTTAGCGAATCTAACGATGTACAGACTGCCTCTGGAATGTCGTTATCAAGCCAAACAAACACCGAAACAAAAACGAAACCATGCAACCAGATAGGAATGTTTCCATAATGATCAGAGGTTATACATACAAACCCCCCGCACATACTTGTTCCATTTAAAACGTGCTACTTTTATATATACGAAAAATGTGTGTAAGTGCACTTTGTAATCCGTGATTGAAATTCTTAATTAGTACCTTGCAGTGATTGAAGAGCTTTTCACATGCTAATAGTTAAGTTTTAGGAAGCAAACAAGTGAGTATCCATACATACAAAACACCACACAGACCGCACACACACGCAGCTCAATGACCAAAAAACCCAGTAAAGCAATCTTGCAAACCCACGAATTTCATAATATACTTGATTTTTCAAATTACCAAGCAATGCACGTCAAAAAAGAAGTCCAGCTTTGGACATACACAAAAAAAAACAAATAAAACAAAACAAAAACGATGGAGAGGAAATAAAAAAATCAACAGCAACTAACTCTCTGCTTATAACCGATCCACTCTTTGGTGAAATTCAACTAGAAATTTGTCACGCATGTGCTCAAAATCTACCATCAGGTTGTTCACATGATGTGGAGCATAGTTAAAAATACGTATGGAAGCTAGTTTCTAGCCGGTATGCGTCCCAAGAAATTATTTCAGTGCGCAACAGAATATCCAACACCCAGTACAAGACCAAAAATAGGTACCCTTCTGATAAAAAAGAAAAAAACGAACGAATGTATGAGGATTAATTGACAACAGCCCCAAGTTCATTACTTCCAAAAATCGATTACATACTCCCCGTATAACCTGCTCCCATTTTATACACAAAAAAAAAGCGAGTGTATGTTCGACGAAATAAGATTTCTATGGATATACCACCATCGTCGACAGAGATATGTATTTTTTTTTTATTTTTTAGTTGGCTGATTTTTTGGGACAAACCATCACCTTTGGCGATTAGGAAAAAATATATATAATTAATTGAAACCGGCTCAAACACCACACAACCACGAATTGAATAAACAAATTAAAAGATTGAGCAAATATACTCCTCCTTTCCCGTAAATTTTTTTGTACATATTGCACGGACAACGACGACTACGACGACAGCGACAACGACGACGACGTTGGACGACGACGAGGGCGAAGACGACGACGACGACGACGACGACGGCGATGATGGAAAAAAAATCGAAATACTCCAATAGAGAGGAAGCACACACACTCGTATTTACAGCATTACTTACTTTTGTTTTGCCTAAATAAAATAAATTTATCACACTTCTGGGTTTCTGCGAAAATATCGAAATATCAAAATATCTATCCCCAAATGTTTATATCAGCGATAAGTATTACTCGTAATGCATATCTGTTGATATCGTATGCACAATTTTTTTCTTTCTTTTCTTATATTTCTTTTTGCGTTAACTCCTCAAAGACACCCCAGATGAATCTGTGTATTCATTGGGAAAAATTTTTTCATTAGTTTCAAGCACGTATACTCCATCCAAAAAAAAAAAAAGAAATATACGAGAAAATTTTTTTTATATATTTGGCGAAACCATGAAAGGTTCCAATCGGTCAATACTTCAGATATGTTTACTTTGTGACTGTTTCTTTTGAGCCACTAAAGAAAGCCACATACACGGCCACCAAAAATGTTCGACAACATAAATTAAATTGAATTCATTCGCACAAAATAATTACTTTTTTTTCAACCGTCACTTCTGTTTTATTATTTATTTTTTATTGTTCACTAACTTTTAATTCCCGAATGCCAATACTAAGCACTAAACGGCTCCCAAGGAGAAAAATTTAAGCCCAATATGGCTGATTATTTTTATACTGATTAAAGGATCTGGTTACTTGTACTAGATTTGTGTGGTTGGTGTAAAAATCGTTCAGGCCGTGATGGTGTGATGATGAATTTGTTTTTTTGTTCGCTTTTGATGGGATTTTTTGCTATGACACTGACCTAGCGAATTGGAAATTTTTGTGGAAAATCTTATGAAGTCTTTTTCAATGTCAAATTAAATGTGGTTTAATAGACGGAGAAACACAAGACAAGTGTGTTGAAGGAAAAGTAAAAGTTGTCTTATTCTGACAAATGACAAGAAGTGCCTGGGTTTTGACAGTTCACTTGACAATGGCTTTGTGACAGATGAGATGACCATTATTTGTGGGATTTTCCAACTGCATTTAATTCTTTTATGAAAATATGGATTTTTATTCTGATTTTGTCGCTTTGTTCGATATTTCATCGAAGTGTCAACTGTGCCAAATTGTACAGTTTCCTAAAAAATATGACATTACCGACAAATAGAATCTAATCGACTGTCATTACCAAAATTTTACCAATGAATTTCTGTAAACCATTCCGCTCAAACAATTTTGACACCTGTCAAAATTAAAACCTAAAATAAATTGTCTTAAAAAAAAGTTACTACAATTCTTGACTGAAGTCATTTAGTTGGACGTTCACATGCCATGTCCAAATGTATGTAGAAGTTTCCAAAGGTATACATACATTTTCTGTGATGTGTATCAATCGCTTGGTTATCCCCATTTTTTTCTTCTTTTCCTTTCTATCAACGAATCTCATTCCAGAGAGGATGTCCACGGCGCATGTCTCACAATAATCAAAAAATTGTTATCCTTTTCAATACAGTTCCTTCCTTGTTTGCGCATCTCCGAAAAGGATATGTATACATTTATCCCAATAGAAAACGACTCCAACCCCCCTCCCATGAATGAATGAAAAAATCTGTGCACTCTACTGAGTGGTTCTTACACAATTTTTTTTTATCAGCTCTAGTCTAGATAACAAATAGACGCTGAATTCAGCAAGAGATGATTATTATTGAACAGATACGGCTATGAATCAGGGTGTGGTTAATGCAAATTGAAAAGACATACAAATTTGACTATTGTTCTGAAAATAAATCGAGACCTCATTTTTATGGAGGTGGAAGCTTTCGACCAATTTCAGGTGGACATCTCAGAAGAATTTGTAAGGTACTGAGGATTGAAATATAAGATTCTACTGGGGTGAATCGACAGATTGCACAGAGTGCGTATTTTGACATGCAGCGATCTGTTGTCCATTCTTATCATTCACCAAAATTTAATTGAATGGTTTGGTAATCAAAATGTTTGGGTGGTGGCGAATGTAATAGTTCGCTGTAGAGTCGGGATATTTCGTTGAATCTTGCCATCTGGAGTTCATTCAACAGTGATTTGTGTAGCGCTAATATTTAAATTTTATCGCTCACGAAAAGTTGACGTAACTTGGTGTGGAGTGTCATTGTTGACGTTGACTTTTATTCTAGGGATCAACTTTCGCCTGGAGAAAATGTAAATATTCCATAGATTTATGCCCACTTATTTTTACTAGGAATTGACAAAGGAATTGTCACATCCCGTTCAAGATAAGATTAATGCTTGAAGAACGTATGGGTGGGTTCTGGCGGCGTCTTTTAACGTACTCAATTCAATGTCAAAATGTCAAACGTAAGACTAATGGCTGAAACACAATATTGCGCTGCGCCAGCCGACTTCATGTAACGATGACGCACTCCGTTGAAATAAATACTCAATTTATCAGCTGTACCCTCTCTCATCTCCTAGATGAAAAATATTGCCGCCTTTCTGCATACACTCATTTGAAATGACTTTTGTCATTAAATCAGCTGTTTTCGTTTCTTAAATGACAGTTGATACAAAATACTCTCAATTAGGAAGAAAACTCTCAACCTGGGTGAGAATGTCTCTGTCTTTTACGTTTTATTACGATCCTCTCAATCTCTCTGATTGTTCAATGACGCAGGTCGACGCTGTATTCTGTGCTTGGCCATTGAAATGTGTGTGTTGAAAGCCAACGCCAGCGCAAACGCAATATTGTGTTTCAGGCATAATGCATGGCTTTATCGAAGTTGTCGGTTATTTTTGAGAGAGATCTCAGAGTTAATTGTGTCTACTGACATTTGGGAAATAGAAAAAGTTGGCTAAAATTTGCTTAAAGACTGATTTTAATCCTTAACTAACGTCGTGGAAATTTCGTACACATCTACGTGGTTAAATCCGTTTATGTACGAAGGACCCAACATTTTTTATCTGACATTTGAGAGAGAAAATAGCTAATAAACTGAGTAATTATTTTAACCTAGACCACCGTAACACAAATTTTGCTGTTACAATGCATTAAAAAGACTCATGCGTATATCATTAGGGCAAAAAATATCATGGTCACCTATATACAAGATCATCTCTGGCCATCTCTTCATTAGCAATGAGAACTGAAAGACCACTTGAAAGCCAACTAGAGGACAAACCCGCAGCCCGAAACTTGGTTGGTATGAACAAGAATGTAGCTGTACAAACGCTAATAGTGTATAATGTATAATGTCTTCGAAGCACACGCAAGAAAAGAACGCTGGGCTATATGCCTGAAAATCAAACGATCGAGATGCCTTGATCATGCAGTGCGGGAAACCAATGCTCCGGCCCGGAAAGTCTTCGAATCCACCACTGACGGACGAGGTAGTAGAGGAACACAAAGGAAAAACAAAGGGACCTCGATCCGTGCGAAACTGGAGGCAGCTAGCTAAAGATGGAGCTGGCAAGTGTCTCGCTTGTTGGTTGAAGTCCAGTTTCATCTGGAGTGTAGCGCCACCTTCAGTAACTTAGTACATATATGCCTGAAAATATCAATAAAAAGATCAGGCAGAATACCTTTTAATTAGATATCTTTAAAATGCCGTTAAATAGTACATGGAGTACTAATTCATGAAGCAAAACTAGATCAAAACAACAGACTTTTCGTGAGTTAGAGTTTAAATAGTTACATAAGTCTTATTGTTGGCGACTTATGGAGCACACGCTCCAAGGATGTTTTTTTTATAAAGACTGACGTAATTGGTACATCGTAGCAGACCACCAAAAAAGAGTTTGAAGCTGCTGAAATGGTCTGACCGTGGTCGAGGGAAAATGGCACTATATTCCTACAGGTTCTCAAGAAATGTGGGTTTTACACGAGTTAAATTGGTTTTTCAATGTTGTGTGGCAAGGGATCCCACAAAGGAACTTGTAAAGTCGTAACTACAAAAATTTTTGATGTAAAAGCGTCTTAAGGAAGACAACATTGACGTCTTACATAAAGCCTTACAATGCCAAGAAAGAACTCCCTACCTTACTACATTTTCACAATGGACCACAAGCTCTAACTGGAGCATAGTTTGTACATTGAACGTGCTAGTCACCCAACCTCTTTCTGTCGGTGCTCTGTCGAAGGACCAATCAACTTTTTTACTCGACTATGATCATACCAGTTCAGAGAGATGGAAAGGCGAAAGCGAGAACAGATCACATTTTACCTCGAATTAAACTTTCTATATTAATGGGTAGTGGGTATGTGCGCAACTTAACCTCGCTGTCTGAGTTCGTTTGCCGGCCAGTACGACCAGAAATAATTTCCACGGCCTCACTTCTTCCGAGTCACTGACAAGGCTCGAGGAGTAATAACTGGCTAGGGAAAGTTTCTTAAACTTGGCCATTCGGAGTACGCATAAAATACACGATGAGTTCCCAAGACGATGTATACAAACTCGTTCTGAAGGACTTAATAATAATAATAATAATTTGTCAAATTCTTTACGAGGTCTAATATTTATTTTATTTCAACTAAAGATTCGACAACGATTCTTTGTGCTTCCTATACCACATCAATGTCATAGAGGCCTCTTCAACGTTGCGTATGCGAATCTTGTAACCGAAGTCGAATTGAAATTAAAATTATATTGTTCCGTGTGGAAGAGCACTTTCCATGAGGCGACAACGTTTTGTAGATTTGGATCAGAAATGATGTAATACTTCATTTCTGATTTGGATTTTAGTTTAACAAGTCGCCTTGGACGTTATTAACTGCGTTCACACACAACAATTTGTCGTGACGATTTGCTGAAGCTTAGAAGCCAAAATGGTTTGTTTTCCACAACACAAGTCTGACGGTTTGTTATAATGAGCGTTCATATTGACGATCACATCAACCACGGTTTTCGAACAAATTGTCGCGACAAATTATAGTCAAAGAAGATAATCTTCCTTAAGCATTCATTCATTCAATAAATCTTCGTCCCAGTTGAAAGGAAAATATATTAAATCTATCCATCTATTATTGTAGAAGCCCTTTTTACACATGATAATTTAATAGATTGATACAATCTTAAATGTATTCCATTCCACTATGTTCCGCCTTTACACCCATGCATTCGAAGTGTCTCACCCAACGAACATACTCTGGAACGATAATTTCACGCTCCGTCTGAATGGGAATTTTCCATTCCACGAAAAATACGCAGAAGGTCTGAAAGCATCGGTAATTTGAGGTTATGCCATACGTTTGACGTACTCTAGCTTCCACAAATGTTTTCTGACATTAACTCGTCGTCGTATCTACTTCCCTCGGTAAAATTCCGTGTTATTTGTTTTACTTCCGAGCGATAGATCTAATACAATAAAAATATCGTTTTGGATTGCCGTGAGTGCAGAGAAAAGAAAAACATTATTCGGACTTGAAAAAGTTACTGAACTGTAATTGTAGAAAGGAATCGTTGCAAAGAAAAGTGCTGGTGGCCCATTATTGTGCGCTGAAATTACATGCGAAGAATTCCCTCGTCAAGAGAACACACTTAAAATGGCTGATGACTTCGATATAGAGGCCATGTTGGAGGAGCCGTATCAAAAAAGCGTAAGTCAAGTTGATTAATTTATTCTATCCCACTGACGTTACATGTTCTGATGTTTTTTGAGCGTCAGATAAGTGCAATGACCAGAGATTGGATGCAGTGCACTTGATCGCTGATCGATGGACCATCAGTTTGTTATATAAAACACGTACATACTACAATGCAAAATACAAAAATATAGTTAAACAAAAATGCCAAACATCAAACGAAAAAAAATTAAAAAAAAATAATACAAACAAAATATTGGTTCTCTTAGATTACAAATGTAATGAATATTGCTTGTGAAAGGTAAACAGAATGTAATATTATTTCGCATATGGTTCGATTTTATAATTCATTTTCATATATGTATGTATCCCCTGCGTTTGCCCACACGCTCTTGGGTACGGCGGCGTGACACACACGGTGTATCTGAAACGTTTACAGGTATCTCTCTCATGTTTATCGCGGCAAATTTAAGTGGTTATTTTGTTTTTTTAGTTTCATTTATGTGTTTCGTTGAATTTTCTCGAAAGTTGAAACTAAGAAAATACAAAACAAAAAAAAAATTATTTGATTGTAAAATGTATTAAGAGATTTTTCGCAGGATCGAATGAATACATATGCCTCCCCCGTACGTCGATTTGTGAGATTAGTTAAGTTAACTCTAACTCACTGTAACCAGCTGAGGGTAAGAAACTCTTGTCCTAGGTGTCCCATTCACACTTATTTTCTTTTCTTCTAGGACTTAAGGCGTTGATCGCCATGGAAAAGAGGTATACGATGTTATGCTTCGATTATTGAATCAATTCTTTGTTTTCTTCTATTTTTTTTTGGTTTTTTGTTTTTCATCTTGTGAAGTGGGTGTTTGTATGGTTAGACCGCGAGGGAGTGAAAGTTGTTTTTCAGGTGCCTTGAGTTATTTTAGTGGTGATTCCTCTTAGTATTGGAATGTGATCAGTGCTTAAATCACAGTGGCTGAAGAAAGGTTTCGTTTAGTTCTTTTCTTAGTCTTGGGGTGAAATGAATCAATTTTTTAGATTTTAGCTATCAAAAATTTTACAAGCTTTTTTAGAAAAGTATAAGCATAAAACGAAATGCCATCGGTCGCTCCTCTCTGTTCTCCTTTTATGTGATGAAGTCTGGCGCCGGTCTTATCTTTTTTTTTCTTGTATTCCAACTCAGGGGCTCCTGAGATAATATTTATTTATTGCGAAGCGTCATATCTGCCGATGTATTGATATATGCCTCGTGACTTAATTTGGATTTTATGATTTGCCACTCAATTTAATTGTTTTTTAAGGCGGCTCCAATTGAGCACACAAAGTTGTTTGTGTTTGCATCCGAGAATGCGATCTTTGTAATCGACGGATGACAGACAGATTGTGTAGACCGGTCTGATTCTAGCGAATTCAATTCAATTTCCAAATCCTTGATGTACAATCAAGGAGAAACGCACGCACACATGTCATATCTTCAAAATGTTCATCCCATTGCACGTTTGGTTGAAAACAATCAACAAGAACTTTAAGGAAATGAACGACAAATCTCTTGGAAACAATTATAACCTAAAAATGATGAGCCTTCATGTGATTTGATTCTCCCTTTGCGGCATTTAGTATGGTTCCATATTGTTTTTATTCATCACAAGCCAAAGCATCCCGAGTTGATTAATTTATTAAAGAATGCAGAATTTGGATCACAGCGCATCTTGGATGCTCTTACATCTTGCAAGAAGAAAAGCACGCAGAACTTTATCGATAAACTGAAGAGGAAAGCTCCTTAAGAAGACAAAGACGACGATGAGTGGAATTTGTTGTCGAGGTAAAAGCAAATAACGCTGCGAATGAGTGGCGCTTGCCAACTAGGTTAAGATAATTAAGTTCCATAGGAAAAGAAGGAACGTAATGCACTGCAGTGTGCATATACCCCTTTCACACTTTACTGAAAGGCGGAGCAAGAAATGTGAAAATCTGTTTGAAATAAGATTAACCTCAAAAGTCAATCACATAACTGGAGAGATAGTAATACGATTTTAGTTGGGGTTCATCTCCGAACAAGGGGATAAGGATTTATTTTCTTTAACTGCTTCCTGCCTGCGACCCATGGGGAGGCTGAGCCTGAACATTAGTTGCCGTCCATCGTGCAAAATCATGGGCACACATTCAGCAAGGCTGAGCTTGCAATCGCTTCCTCCCATCGGGCCTCTGATTCTAAGGCCCTCTTAGATGAACCATTGATGTGTCATCCCAGTCGACGGTTTCATCCCTTCCGTGCTATAACCGCGTCATAGTAAAGCTCATCGATTACGATTCAGATCTACTATTCATTCACTTTCGTGTTTAAATTCACTTACATTTATTCCTCGTCAAAAGGTTTTTTTTGCTCTAATGAACCATTATTGCTTTAGCCGAAATATAAACGTCGACATCAATCGATAGATATGGGAGGAGGTGATTGTCAGTTACGATAGTCAGAGTGCGTCTCTAAATTCAAATTGCGTGTCTTCACGAAGCACGAATTCGTAAATATTTGGCAGTGCATGACTGAATTGTCATTTTTGACGAAAAGTTGGGTTAAATTATGTCTGACTGGAAAGTGCGGTAGGGCAGCAGTTTGATTAGGAAGTCCTGGAACAGTACACTATGGAGCTTGGTGAATTTATTGAAGATAAGATAAGAAATCTAGTACGCTCGGCTCTGACTTCTACCTCTCTTTCCCCTTAGAATTTTATGACATCGGTTTTTTATATTTTTTCTCAAGACCAACAGAAACATGATTTAGTTGACAATCTTTTTAAAAATAGTGAATAAAAGTATGTTCCCACAAGACGAAATTGAGTAATTTCGGCAATTAAGATCGAACTTGCCCAATTTCTCATACAACGACTCAATTTCAAAGTTATTCCAGTTTCTTCCCAGAAATTGGGTATTATAACAAATTATGTCAGTTTCCCTGTAGCCATAACCAGGGCTAGGATTTTGTTGACCTTAAAAAATGCATTTATCAAATTACGAATGGAACGTATTCGTATTTATAGTAGCATGGAACTCCCAATAGATTAGGGTTAAGATCGGACACCCGAGTCTGTCCAGACACTCTTCATTTTTAAACGTTATTTACGGACATTAGTAGATTACATTATTCATTTAGCCACATTCCAGGTAGCTTCCTAAAATTGTATTTTCTACAGATTTATGGGAAAGCACATTCTAATGAATTCATAGAAGAGTGCAAAAAAAGAAAAACACCTTCGGACGGATACATGGTTTTGACGAGCACTGAATTTTATGTTTGGGCGCTGGGGCATCACACAATAATATGCAAAAATCGTCACTGTTGTCAGAAATTCATAAAACATACCTGCATCTATGATAGGCTTTTGGCCAGGCACTATGTCTGAAGGAAGGTCTTAAAATAAGCAATAAAAAATAAAATAAGTGTCTGAAGTCTCCAAAAATTGGTTTTATGGGTAGCCGTGGTAAAATGAGGCATTGATGAGTCGACTTGTGTCGTTGTTGCCTATATCCGAACATCGTCTTTACGAAAGCTCCGCTTAGGTGCAACACATTTTCTGCATTTTTTGCGTTGCAAATAAGCAGAGTCGACTGTACATATACAGTAAAACCTCCCATAGGCCAACAGCGACGTCCGAAGCCCTTTTAACCGCCTAAAGGAATTGTGCGTCTATGATAATATATTCAACCTCAATTCCAGATTCAAGGTCGTGAGAAATTGTCCGCTCAAGGGGATTGTCCGCCTTAGAGTTTGTCCGTAATAGGAGGCTGCACTGTATTTAGATTCAGTCAGACATAAAAGTGTTTGTGTAAAGTTGATACCGTCTTCCGATTAACCAAAAAAAGAGGCAAAGCTAGCAACAACCGCTGGAACAAATCACATAACCTAGGTCACACAGAAAAATTCAAGAATGTGAGTATACCGACGCCCAAAAATGCGAGGATACATTGCCCCCTTTACACATCCAATTTGGGTACAAAACACTTACCCCAGACAGAGAAGACTGAGCAAAAGATTTAGTAAGGAAATCTGATAACCTGGAAATCTCCACAGATGGCTCAAACCAATAAAGGTATGGGAATAGGGGTATTCGCGACATAGCCGGATATAACCTTCTCCTAGTATCTTCGACTACCCAACCATTCCCTTACTGTCAATGAACCCGAGAGACGAGTTATTTACCTATCGCTATAACCATAGGTAGTCAGGCGTTCATTAAGGCTCTGGACACCATCACCAATCCACCAACAACAGGACACCCATATCTCTCACTTCAAGTAATACACACCTTGTTACTGACAGATCGCATCAACACCGCTAGTCGAAGAAGAAAAGAACTAGGTACTTGTAGGACTTCGAGGCTTACTTGGCCATCAATAAATCCAAACAAAACAAATACAAATACAATAAAATAAACAGGAGTGAAATAAGAAATGTGGGCATTATCCACGGCCACTGCCTTCGTGATATGCACGCCAGAGGATTGGGAGCCCCCCACAACGAATTCCGCGGAAGCTGTAGAGACGAAGAGGAATAAGAAACTACGCTTCACTTCCTCGGCACCTGTCCAGCCCTTGCACGAGCAAGAAATGGTGTACTAAACAACTAATTTTTCAGCAGCCTAGAGGAAATGTCACACTTTAAGAGTCAGGATATAGTTAAGTTTGTCAGGAGAACAAATTGGTTGTAGACGAGAATAGGGGTGGATTATCCAAGATAGGCCACTAGGATACCATTAGGTAGTTATCAGGTGTTAGTGCAGTCCATTTCCATTTGAAAAGAGGAACCGGTGCAGAGCATCGGGCAGGATATCTCAACGGATCTAAACACAACTTTACTCAATTTCTTTCCTACAAATTGGTATAAATTGTTCTCCGACAGTGTTGCATGTACAATGTTCGACAGCGCTGTTTTCACATTTCCCTGTCAAACCAAATTGTTAAAATCGTAATGTGAACACTTTTTGGCCAAATTCGCGACTAGTGGGACGTAGTATTACTCTTATAAAGCCCCTCAAATTCGTTGATTGACAAGGGGAAAATCAGCTGTGAAGCCGACTACCTCCGTAGTAATTGATTTCTGAAGACGACTTGAGGAAGTCACCATCAAGTTCCATCAAAGGAATCGTAACAGCATGTTTGTCGAGCCGATTAATTCTTCTATCTTAGTACCGTAAATCCACCAAACTTATATTCACTTCGCTTCAGCCTCCAGGTCTTGCCAGATTTGGTAAAGACTTCTTTTATCATCAAACTTCCAGAGATAATTCTGATTCTGATCAGATCCCATGCGCATCTCCGCGTTCCCCTTTGTATTTCTATGTGTTTTGTATCTGTATGTTTGGACTCCTATTTCTACGAATGATTTGTGATCGTTTTGGGGAGTTGCGGGCCTAGGAATATTTTTTCTTTAAACAGATCCCAATCAACAGTCGGATGTGCCAGCAGTTATCTTTCCCAATCATCATTCCCATCAATCGTACAGTCGGGGTCTATGGAAGACATGTCGGAGTTTCAAGAGAATCTTTCTTCGCCTCCGTTGTGTGTCTTTCTCACCTTATCAGATAATTCTTGCATTTAATTTAGTGAATTTCGTATTAGTAAGTATATCAAACTTGGGCCTCCTCACGTGACCCCCACACTCTCTCGCATTGATGGGGAATCATTCTAACTTTTCTGTATTTCTTTTGCATATAACGGTGTTTGAATCTGGAAAACTATGCACATACAAACCATCAAAACTCCGGGGACTGTGCCCTTCCATCAGATAAATGATTTTATTAAACAAAGTCTTTTTTGTACGAACACACATGAAATAAATCACTGCTTTCGAATGCAGACGCTGCAACAATGCGTTTTATCTTGTCTCAGTATCTCAGATCTGCTTTGGAAAGGTAATATAAATGCAAACAAACCGGGTTGAAGCACAACAGATCTCTAAATGATCCTATCAGTCATATTTTCGGGGAGATTTCCTCTCATTGCACTTGTATATTACCTCTCCACAGGCGGAGAACGTTTTTTTTTCTTATTTCTTGTTTAACGAAAGTGTATTTTATTTAAATTTTATTAAAATATAATCAAGTTTTGGTCAAAAAGAGATGATATTTTAATTATATACTGTACTTTGTGATTTTTATTTTCGATATATAATCCGAGAGATCCGGCGGGTGTATGTAGTTTATCGATCATTTAGCTCGAATTGGAATTTCTGCAACTGATAGATGTAAACCCTTTATGTTAAGCACCTTTCGACGTAAATTTCACGATTGTCTTTATGGTATGACAGAAGCGATACAGTGATGGACAAAAAACTAAATACACTTGAAGCTACGGTGCCATTGGTTGAGGCTATCCGACAAAGAGTGGCGTAACCCACACATATTGAAATTATGCTAATCGTCACTAGAGAGCTCTAAGGGCCTCAAAAATTGTTATTCTCGGGTTTTGTGTTAGGCCACTTTTTCACAGGCCTCAGTTGTATTTTAGTAAACACACTATTGATTGTATTATTGCCCATCATTTTTTAACATTGAAACATAAAAGTTAACAATTGTTTTGTGTGTTGCTGATTATTTTGTGAATCTTCTCGGCATACAGTTGATTAGCTTTTGGATTGCCTCTTCCTTTCCATACCTGTACTGCCTAAAATGATAACATTTGGCTTTTGTAGTCCACGTGGACTCTTGCGCAAAGGGTGTCAGGTTCAAAACCCGAATTTACCAACTTTCATTATTCACGGTTCTATCTCCTTCGACATTCACTGACAATGCTGAACTATGTGTTGGTGCGTGGATTCCTGTGCAGAGGGTGTCAGGTTCGATACCAGAATATACCACCTTTCATAATTCACCTCTTTCAAGTCACTTCAAGGGTATTCCGGTCTCGAAAAGCTTCTCAACTTCGCCGTTAGGAATCGGCATTAAAGTGTGCCGTGAGCAATAGCACGCACAACACGAGTGGTTGCTGTGGAAGCTAGGCCAAGGTCTGCCTCGGATTGTAGGGCAACCCATATTATTATTATAATTTGTAGTCTACACTCCACAACCATCTTTGAACTGTTTCCACAAATTTTTAATCAAATTGAAGTCCGGCGAGTTCGACTCTTTTAGATGCAAACCATTCCTTTTTCAATTTGGCCATGTGTTTTGGTCGTTATCTCGTTGAAATGTTCGCACCAGTGGCATATTCTTTTCAGAATAGGTTAATATAACGGCTGCAATTTATTCTTAAGTAATGCTATGTTCCCACCAAACGAATCGCAAGGTTTCACCAATTTTTTCAAAACCTCTGAGTTTTCATACTTTACTACGGACCCTTGTCGAAAGCTAGTTGGAACCTAATCCGTCCGTGTAAGGTTGTCAAATCGAACAAACCTACAGCGTGAACTTCAGTTTATTTTAGTTAATTTTATTTCTCTCCTTTTTGGAGTTCTCGAGACTTTTATTTCCTGCCACCCTGTTTTACCCACCACTTCACAATTGACAGCTCATGACACTTGAAAACGCTTCAAATTCGGCGAAGAAACGGAGCCTGTATTTATTATTTTGTCCTTCACTGTTACCCTTGAGCAAGCAGAATAATTTTTTTCAAAATTTAGTCATTTCAACTTGAGTTAGAAACGAAGGCAATACGGGAAATGTTAAAGCACGGTGAACACCAAGACTTTTTTTTCTGACTCAAGTTTATGCATGTATCGTATGTAGGTAACTACTAAAAGGTTTCATGTTGGAGATTTGTTTGACGTGGAATATTTTCAGAGCATTCGAAAATGCTTCATTGATTAGAAAGAAACTGCTGACATTGTTGTCATGTGAAGGGACGTTCGTTCAGTAAACATGTGCTACTGTTTTGAGACTGATAAGACAAATGCCTATGGATAGTCCTCGAGGATCGAAACTAGACGCCCAACGGCAATGAACGTGAGGAGTCTAGTCAACTTTAGCAATCGAGGGAATTGATAGAAGTGATATATTTCGTTACCATTAAGTTTCGTTCATTTTTGGCTCTGGGTACATTCAAAATGCATTTATACAGGTTGGGTCAAATACAAGTTTCTTTTTAAAATGCAAGAAAATGAATAAAATTAAATTTTGTCTATGTATTATGGCTTTATTAGTAAGAACAAGTGGCTACCTCGGCTGGCTTCGCAGTAGTGTATTTTGCCGCCCCAATTTTGGCGATACCTTAGACAAGGGCGTCATCGGTTGCGTTGTCCCACAGGTTTAGAGTCGAAGATTCTTCGGGTCGGAGCTGAGTTGTCCAGGCGCTCTACAGAGCTACCCACATCAGGCTTTGAATTCGTAGACGACTGTCTAGCTATGTTGCTCTACAGCTCGTTCAGACCGTCGTTGAATCTTCATCAAATGCCGTCATCGCACGCAGATCAGATGGACATCTTCAACCGCTTCTGAGATTCTCCATGCCTCCGGATCGTAGAGCGGGACTGAGATGATAAGGGTCTTAGCCCTGCGAGAAACAACTCTATTATTGAATTCCTCTTGAGCACATAGAAACTGCCGTGCGGTAAGTGCGGTAAGAGTTACATCCAGGGCCAGGTGCCCCAAGAATGACTACCACGGAGGATAATGTGATAAAAATCCACGATCTTGTATTGGCAGATCCCTGATAGAAGGTGCGCTAGTTATCTGAGACAGAAGGCATCTCCAAAGTCCGATCATACCTTACCTGAAATATTAGGCATGTGAAAGCTGTCTGCGTGATAGCTGCCGCGTTTGCCCACTCTGGACAACAAGCACAACCGTGAGACCTCCGCCGAGGCCAAATTGGTCGAATGAGTTTACGAACAGCTGGCCCATCCACCATATTCTCCAGGTTTAGAGTCGTGTGATTTATTTTTGTTGAAAACTTGCAGAAGTCACTTGCCGGGCAGAAACGAGTTGCCGAGTCGAAGAAGGCGCCGCCACGGAGGCCTACTTTGCAGATCTCCAAAAATGTATTTTTCGGACTGGTTAAAGAAGTTGGATCATCGTTGCATCAACGGTATCGAGCCAGCAATACTTAGCGATTGTAAAGGAGTCGGAGCATCGTTGGGTCAAGTGTATTGAGTTAAAAGGAGACTATGTCGACAAATTAATTGCCACTTTTCCAAAATGTTCGTTTTTCTCTTGAAGGCTAAGTACTTATGGGACAACCCTCTTTACTGACGCTGTTTTTAATGTTTACTCACTCAGCGCAGTCTAAGAATCATTCTAACCTTCAGAGCGTATGTTTTTCTTGGTATTTCACATCTCGTCATCTTCGATCATCTGCTGATCACGTTGCCATCAAGTGCTGAATGCAACCGAGTGCGAAAGGTCACACAGTTGGAGATATCGTCGCATGCCATTTTTTTTGCTTTTTTAAAATGACAAGGCGATTTGAATAAAATACAATGACTGTGTCTGTTTTGAACACTCGAGGCACCAGTCTACAGCTTATCTATTATTCAGTTGCAATCCTTGTCCATTCTGGCGAACAGCATGGCGTGCTGCGCTTGAATGAACGTCAAAGCACCTTGTAGTTAAAGACAATTAGATAAACGACGGCTCTGTCCCAGAGAATTATTAAATCTCGTTCATTTATTATAGAGTTGTTAGACTGTCATGAAAAATTGACATTAAATTGGAGGTCACTCCATGCGTGAACGGAATTTGCTACACGCTACATTATTTGTTGTCATTAGAGAACTGCAGTCACTTTGACGTTTGTGAACTGAATACTTTATTGTGCGTCTATAGGGCTCGGTAATCACGGCTGGCGTTGTAGTTGGTAGGTAGGTCGACTCCTAAGCTGGACGATGTGTGCGAAAACACCGACAGGAGACACTTTCATAATAGAGTCTTCTACCTCTTTCGTTTCACTGAGAATGCTTAACGAGTAGAAAATGGCAAAACCCAGACTTTGCATGAGAGAACGATAGCACGCACAATACGAGTGGTTGCAGTTAAATTTGGTCACCTCGGACTTATTATGTCTTCGACCAATTCAAAGTTCTTCCTCTTCTTATGGCTGTACAGTCCGGGGCAGACTTGGACGTCACTCTACACACAACTCTCCAGCCAGTCCGATATATTGTGCCACCTTTCAAACCTTTACTTTCTTAAGAGCTCCCCTCCCAGGCAGTTCTTTTCAGACTACTATTGAGGGTTAAAGGGGCCTGTTGCGCGAGGGTGCTAGAAGCATTCTCTCTAAACCAGTTTCCTTTAGGAATCTGAGAATGAGAGGTGGTTCTAGTGACTTCAGTTCTTCCTCTGATATTATGTGCTTGCCCTGATATGTATCTTCGTCTTCTGCGCGCTAGTTCCTCACAGAATCCAAGTATATGGTCTGGAATTTCGTTAAATTCTCTGCAGAATCTGCAGAGACCTTAGGTGGTCTCTGAGTTTAAAGTGCCTCTTTAGGAAGCCTGTCAGGCTACGTTGGTTGTTCTTGCTCATCCTGATACATGCCTCAAACCTCATCCGGTTAAGGTGACCCAAGAGCTCCTTGGTCTGTTTCATGCCACGCGGTTCTGTCTCTCTAGTTGCCTTACCTCTTCCTGTAGAACGTGATCCACTACAGAGCAGAATGGTTCGGGGCCCATAAAATGTTCCGATGCTCCTTTCCTAGCGAGGGAGTCGGCCATTTCGTTGCCTTCTATCCCACACAATCTTGGATGTGATGATGAAGGAGTCTAATGGCAGGACGGCGGATTGACTGGACGACATTAGTTATATGTCGCACCTCCTACAGTTCCTGACAAGATTGATTGGTCTCTGTCTATGGCATAGACTTCTGGAAGATGCTGATGCGTTTTTCCATGGGTTCGTGTGTTCTTGTCCAGGCTCCATATACTCCAGCCCCTGTTCCTTCATCATTTCTTGATCCGTCTGTATACTATTTTACCATATTGCTGCTCAGTCTGGACTATGGATTCGTTTCTCCAGTCCTTTATGGTGCTGGTATACGAATGGATGTCACAGGTGGTTGACTGCCTGCCACTGGTCCCCGGTTCGAATCCCTGTGAGAGCAAAGCTAATGCGTCATATATATATATATTTCATCTAGTTTTCAAATCTGGTCCATTCAACATTTGCCGTTTGGATCAAATTAACGGGACTATCACTGGAGTAGTCAATCAGTGGTAGTAGTCTGACTGTGGGTATCACAATGGACCAACATGGTCTAAGTGGTCTGGTGATTGCACTAGCAGACCCTTACTTAACCTAACCTAGTCTTTCGGTGCTGATAGTGTCATCTTTGCTTGCTTTGCTTTTTGACAAGTGTATCAAATTGTCTCGATGTAATGCACCCGTCTTGTCCTATCCCTTCTCCTCACGACTGTTTTCTTTGTACATTCTGCAACCATCGGATGTAATGAAGTCAGCTCCAATAGCACCTCCATGGCAGCAGCTGGACAAGTTCTCAGGTTGACAGATGCATGTCAATTTGTCGATTTATGTTTTGATCACTGTTGCACAGTATGTCATACAATGGCTGTATACATCCTTCTTAGAATGCCTTTACTGCAACCCCAGAATTTGCCCGCTAGGGTTCTACAATTCATTGAAGCACGCGTCGTCGTGGTACTCTCTTCCGTATGTCTTTTCCAGTTGAGTTTGCTTTCTAAGATGGCTCCTAGATATTTTGCCAGCCCATGCAGTTCGTGGTTCAACCTACTCCAAATGCCATTAACGCAAGCAGGACGAAAGATCGCAGTCAAAGTTAAAAGACCAGACATTCGTTAATTACAATGGCAGCCCGGGAAGGAGGCGTTAAAGCTCCGTTAGACGGCAGATGTTTATCGTTCAGTCACCGTTAAAATCAAAATTTCCTCACTCCCCAGCAAAATGTCCACAGCATTTCTGTGACCAATTCATTTGCTCACATAACCAATCAAAATTGGAAATGGATTGAAGGCCAAAATGGTCACACTGTTGCATGTGCAGTTAGCGAAAAAGTTGCATGCAGTCAATGCTTTGTTTATGTTTGTTAGTTGCGGTTTATCGAAATCTCTTCGTGTTTATGACTTTGTCCGAATCATTCTCTGTTTTCTTATTTTTGTTCGAGTGGCTATGACCCACTTTTCGATTTATGTTTTGATCACTTTCATTCGTGACTAAGAGAATAAAAGTACTAGCCCAAATAATACTGATTCGTGTCTTTCTGGTTTCAAGGTTCAGTCTTCCGCTGTCACTTAATTTGTACTGATGGTTGTTGAGACATCAGTGGGCAGACACCTGTGTTGATGAGATGGTAAATGGGGGAAAATTGTGTCTGCAGGGCTTTTGCTTCCGCTTCTACCGGAGACAGCACTGCTTCCGGGTTCGACTTTTGAACACGTTTTCTCACGATCTAGCGTCCGATTTTTGATTTGTTTACCCACCTCTTCTCTTATCAAATTGCTCGGCTTTTAAATATATAACAGAACCGAGATAATAAAACCAGACCAACCACTCCATTCAGCTGCCCAGTGATTGTTAACATTACATTTACATGCGTGGACACTTGTCATTAACTTTAAGTCACACTTCCACTAAGGCATTCGTGATTTAACCCCGTACCGCGGTTGGCGAATCGAACGTTCGTTGCAAGATGTTCTCATTGGCGAACCTAACTTATTGGCGAGCTTTACAATTCGAGTAATCGGTCGTATTTCGAACATTTTTGACATTTAACTCGAATCAGAGGCCCTCAATTTCTCAGACCCAAGTTGGCTGAGATCCTTCTCCACTAGCGTGCACCATCGGTGGTATGGAGTCGAATGCTTTTCGGGCTGGAGCACTGTTGCCCATGCACTCTTCATGGCTTAGTCTTACTTTGACGTTGAATACGTAGCAGCCTAACTATACTTAAATGGTTGCACTGTTCGTGGTTGAATTTTCTGTCCGCAGGATGGGTGTCCCTTAGAATGACTTTTGCAGAAGATGAATGGATGAAGAGGAGGTGGAAACGGTAAATCAGCTACTCTACTAGTGTATCGTTCTGGCAAGTCTTAAATACTTACACCTAGGGACCTACTACTTAAATAATCTTAGTGAGCTAAATAGCATCAGCATTGACTAGCTAAACCGCTACGTCACAAACAGCCTAACCATCAATGAAATTACCAGGGGCTTCTTCATCAGCTCTGGAGATTGTCTTTGCTTCGCGCCATAAAACAGGACAGGGATGATCATAATCTTACATTATGTTAGCTTGGTCTCTCAAGGGCTTTTCTACTCAACTGCCTCTTGAGCCCAAAGAAACATTGATTGGGAAGAGTCCTTAACTACCTCGAAATATTAACGATGGTTTGGTCTACCTTGAAGACAATATACTTCGATTTTCCTTCCGAAGAGTGTGTATTGCCAACGTAAAAACTAAAGTACTAAATTTCCTTCCCTTTTGGAAGAGCTTTGCCATTTCAGGTTTAGAGAAGACCCTTACAGCTAGCATTTGCGAAGGTATGTGCTGAAGTAAAGCTTTTATTGTTTGAACTGGGTAGTCTCATGATTCGTTGCTAGTTGCAATCCTGGACACTGTATCGGAAAGCAGTGCGTTTTTTCGTTTTCTAAGATACAAACATGTCCAGGGACATGGAAATAGGCTCATGTCTTGGAAAACTCTCATAATTCACAGGTTCATCTCTTTCCTGCGTTTATGCTCAAAAACTTTAGGGACTGTAGGTTAGGTAAGTTTAGAGTGGCTCGCTGCCAGTGGCTTGCAATCGCACTTCAAGGAAAAGGAGGCCGATTTTGTTAGTACGGGGATCCAACTGATCCTGTTCCGCTAACCATTCAGAGCTTTTAATAAAGCTATGCCAGCGCGGCCGATACTAATGCTGTTTAAAGCCGTCATGTCGTTAATATATAACGACTTCTAAGTGGCTATTTCTACGCAAAGAAGGGGCGCGGCAGTTGCCTAGAAATGCATAATAGTTTCTTCTTCCTTTTTATCCCTGCAGAACTGATTGAAGAATTGAACTGATTTTGAAAAGGGAGTAGGCCATAATTGTTTTGTCATGAGATGATAATAGTTTTGTGAGATATTGATGACATGCAGTGCAGATAGATAATCTACAATTTGTATGAGTAAGCGTTTCGAGCTCCAGGAGATGTCTTACAGCCTTCATCCGGAAAGAGTGCTGATCTTGGTCCGTTTCTAGTTACAGTTCCTCCGGATCGCAATTCCCTGGGATGACACTGTGATAGAGATTACAACTGTTGAGAAAAGGCTTCTCAAGCTATGGGGCAGCTCGTGAGCAGTGCCGTAACTAAGCTTTTATGCGCCCAGTGCGTAATTCCATATCTGCGCCCTTGTAATTGAGTTTGGTCTTGGTAATTTCTGCGCCCTCCTGGGCCAACGCCCTGTGCCTTGGCACCGCGCTACTTATGGCACTGGAAAGAAGCTAGGTTCAGGATCTGAGCCTGAGAAATAGCTGCGTCCGTAATGACTTGGTTTTTATACAGGAGATTCGGTCTTTCTTTTCTTCTCGAAATATGAGGCTTGCATCCTGGGACCTCCTTTGCTGAAGCCTTGGTGTCCATGAACTTGATGTGGCCAAGCTAGCAGATATTTTGTTTGTTATTGACGGCCACTGTCGTTTGGGGCTTGATCGCTTAGAGCCTACAGTAAACCCCACAAGAAAATTCATCTAGTTCAGAATCCACGCCAACCATTTACTTTTTCGGATGCATTAGACGCTCTTGGATCTCATGTGCATTGGAATCCTCTCAAATTCGACAATCTTGTTTGTTGACGTGCCCATTGATTCAGAAATGGGCTTAGTCCTACGGAGAAGCGAGTGAAAACATTGCCCGAATTTTATCATTTGTACGAGTTGTGTTCGCCGTGGCGTGGTGTCAGGTTTGATACCCGAATTTACCACCTTTCATAATGGGCTGAATAAATGACGGCGAATTTAAGAGATGTGCCTTCGACAATATGGCCTCTATCATATCAACTGTCCAAGTTTGGAAGTTCGTTTCTTAGTCATTCGACATTCAAATCGAAAAGCAGACCTTTCCCCACAGTAGGAACCTTAATAGACCCCATAGCAACAACAAAAATGAAACATTTTAGTGAAAACCTCTGGAATTATGTACATGCGGTATGAACCAATCAGTCAGAATAAACTAGACGTGCAATTTTTGATTACAGAATTCAATTGCAATACAATTTCGATCGGTCTCAAAAGCTAATTTACTAACAAACCAAAGAAACAAGTACACGTTTTCTCTTCTCCATTTCGTCCTGCTGGTGCTTCAATAAAACTCACGTTACTTTATCTTTTTTTTTTGTTTAATTTTTTTTCCTCTTCACATTTTGTCTATTGGCCGTTCATGTAAATTCCGTTGCTCTGACTTTTCCTCTGCAAATTAAAGAACTCGACAAAAGAACCAAACAAAACAAAATTGAACAAAAAAGAAAATAATTTAAAAAATAAAAAAAAAACAAAAAACAAGTGTATGCCTAGTCTGATCTATTCTCGAAAAAGAATAACATCAAACAAACTATGAACATTTCTCAAGGGTACAAATATTTTTTACAGAAATCCTTTAAGCTCAATTTGCTATTGATTGTATTGGTCATTCTAAATACTTACACATGAGCCGGAATTTTCGGTAAGTTTTGAATACTTGTGAATGTTCGATAACGAATATAAAAAAATAAAAATAAAAAAAAACAAAACAATCTTTATTAATTTAAACTTAGAAAATACACTTTCGGAAACACTTCAATATTTCCTTTAATGCAAAACAAAATGTTGAATCCTTGTACCCATCATTTTTCAAAATGCAACTGATTTTCAGATACCTGACAAATTTCGTCCGGGCAGCATACAAAGGGAGGATTAAAAATGCAATGACTTATAAATGACTCCAAAGAATAAAACTTTTTTTTCGTAGCGTTTAAACCAAAATAAAAAAAAACAAACAGAAAAAAAAAATCAGAAAAACAAAAATTCCGCTATAAGAGCCAATAGTGCAACACTAATTGAAAGTATTTTGTGTTATTTGTATTAACGAACAGTACTTCATATAAACAAAAACAAAATCATTATGATCTTTTACTAATTTAAACTCTTCGATTTGCTTCATCCTTCAAAAATTTTGACGTATTTTTGAACGTCATTGGTGTACCTTTACTGAGTATTAACAGATTAAAACTGGACAAAAATCTTCATCAAACCACAATCATAGCAATGGCCGCAAGGATGACAGTTCAAAAACAAGACATACGTCAAGGTGAGTCTAACCTTAAAAAAAACCTCTCCTGTGACTTGGCTTAACAAAAGTCTCCTTTCTCTTTTTGTTTGTTTATTTCTAAAGGAGTCCCACAAGAAGTCAAGCGATTGAAGAGAAAAGCAAAAGCTCATATACAAGAGAATCAGATAAAGAGCGTTATCGGTCGGTGGAACGTTCGCGAGATCGAGAACGTCGACGCTCCAGAGAAAAGCGGGGCAGCAGATCTCGAGACCGTAGACGAAGTCGTTCCGCGGATCGCAAACCAACTAATCGGGGACGCGATCGCAGAAGAAGTAAGTCTGCTGAACGTCGAAGTCGCTCGCGAGAAAGACGTCTCAGTCCAATACGAGAGAAACCAAGACGCAGTCGCTCAAAACGTCGACCAAACTCAAGAGATAACAAAAGGTAAGCCACAACTACACACAATTGACTTGAACAGAGCCATAATCAAATCTTACCTTTCAGACGTCGCAGCTTTTCACCAAAACCGTTTAAACGAGGACGCACACCACCAAATGGACTTGGTGATCAATCTCCGCGGGCCGACTTGAGCCCCGAGGAGAGAGATGCTCGTACAGTTTTCTGTATGCAGCTGTCACAACGGATTCGCGCAAGGGATTTGGAAGAGTTCTTCTCCAGCGTGGGAAAGGTACGCGATGTAAGACTTATCACATGCAACAAAACGAAGCGATTCAAGGGAATCGCTTACATTGAGTTCAAAGATCCAGAATCAGTGGCTCTTGCATTGGGGCTCTCTGGTCAGAAACTCTTAGGAATACCAATTTGTGTGCAACACACACAAGCGGAGAAGAATCGTATTGCCAGTGCTATTCCCACATTTACCCCGAAAAATCACACGGGGCCAATGCGTTTATATGTTGGCTCATTGCACTTTAACATAACTGAAGAAATGTTAAGGGGCATCTTTGAGCCATTCGGAAAAATTGATTCAATTCAGTTGATCACAGACACAGAGACTGGCCGATCGAAGGGTTACGGATTCATTACGGTAAGTTGTGAATGATGCATTCTTTCGTACTAACCGACACGGGTAACAACATAACATCTTTTCAGTATCACAATGCAGACGATGCAAAGAAGGCACTTGAGCAATTGAACGGATTCGAATTGGCCGGGCGTCCAATGAAAGTAGGAAATGTAACTGAACGCCTGGATATGAATACAACTTCTCTTGATACAGATGAAATGGATCGTAGCGGTATTGATCTGGGAGCCACTGGACGATTGCAGTTAATGTTCAAGTTGGCCGAAGGTGCTGGATTAGCTGTACCACAAGCCGCTGCAAATGCCCTACTTGCAACTGCCCCACAACCGGTTTCTGTTCAACAAGAAACACAAAGTCCTACAATAGCAACGCAGTGTTTTATGCTAGCGAACATGTTCGATCCGAAGAAGGAAACCAATCCGTTGTGGGACACTGAAATACGGGACGATGTAATAGAGGAATGCCGGAAGCATGGTGGAATTTTACACATTTACGTAGACAAAGAGTCACCAACTGGGAACGTTTACGTGAAGTGTCCAAGCATAACGACAGCGGTTCTAGCTGTTAACGCGCTGCATGGACGGTGGTTTGCTGGACGTGTGATTACCGCGGCCTATGTACCCCTGATCAACTATCACACACTGTTTCCTGATGCACTTGCGGCAGTTAATTTGCTAAATACCATAAGAAAAGCGGCTGACTAGATAAAATAGTTTTGAACTTGATTTTATGTTACAAAAACACTCAAATAAAAAACAAACACAGTTGGTTGAAGATCTCGTCTTTTGGATTTAATATTTTTTATCAATGGCAATAAATGAATTAATCAAAAAGAGGTTGACTTTAATTCGATCGAATTACACTTTTGCAGCTTTTGGGGGTTGCGCTTTTCTTATGCAGATGGGGGAAAATAGTGGCGGAGGGACCTCATCGGATCCGCAAGCGCGGTTCCACTATAATGGAAAACGGACGGATGACCCACATTATCGGTCCGCAAAGCTACTTTATCGATTCCTTTTTGATCAGCTCTTTTCTGTCAGTTTAGAATTTTCATGTTTCAGTCTTCTATAATGTGTCCAGAAACACTGCGCTATGGAACGCAATGTATTTCTGGACACCAGTGTCCAAAGAACCTGCAATCGCTCGGCGAATTCCACAAACAATTTCACCCATTGGATAATTTGGAGGAGGGTAGCACCCAAGGAGAAAAACTGAAAGACAGCCAACATTTTACAAGAAAGAAGGTAGACGATCGCTAAACAGAACGGGCCATATCGTGGTGACTCCTTTGTTCAAAGGAATGCATTGTTTGCAGACACAAGAAATGCACCCCTATCGTAGAATATGAGATTTGCTACACTTACTCGATTCATTTTCACTTGCCATATATTGTTTGTAGAATACGCCGGGCGGACTATATAGGGTATAGGCTTATGTAACAAGGACGAATTGCCTAGCATCCCACAGAAAAAACACGCATCTTTAAGAGGAACTGTAGAAGACATGTACATACATCCTTATGTCCAATGGAAGAACACCCAGATTTCTCTGAGACAACGCTGCAAGTATCCATAACAGTGGATGTTGATGAATCACAGTCGGCGTTAATTGCTTCCTCTGCGTTGGAACTATCAGCAAGCAGGGGCCGTGTCCACATGACTCTGTCCTTGGTAGCTGAAGTTGTGGGTCGATCATTAGATGTATTGCCCGTCGGATGCGCAGTGGCTTCGTGACTACTCGTTACAGTCTGCTCAACAGTATAAATAGAAGTTGGTGAATTAGGAGAAACACCATTCCCATTTTTGTTAATTATAAGTGAAATTTTGGTTCCCACGACTATTCGGGAAAGGAAGGTCGCCCTGGGCAGAACCCAATATACCCAGAGAGGGCTAGATTGAAACCGAATGTATTCAGGTATTCGGAGTTCGCATACTACTGGCTAAGCACTCTATTAACCATGCCTCTCTATTATATCCTTATTATAGATGGATTGGAGATTATTTTTCAGACTCCTCCCGTCGCTTACTTTGGCCGGATACGTATCTCGTTACAGCATCCGTTGCCCGGTGATTTTTTCTAAAATCATCCTGCTTCATTTGAAAACTTTAGGAGGCTTTTCAACTCTACACCGCACAGGTCTTCCAAGTTAAACTCTTCACCGCACAGGTCTTCTATTTTCCCAAACTTCTTTCCTTGCTAGGGCTGGACATTCGCATAGCAGATGTTGGATAGATTCTTTTTCTCCATCGCCTCTGCAACTCCTGTAAAAGGCGTTGTGTTTGGTATAAGTAAGGACTGGTTGCGTGCAAACCCGAAAGTTTTACAAACCGAGTTAACCCGGTTTAAAACAGAAACAAACCGAGTTTTAACCCGCGTTGACGAAGTCGGTTTGATGATGAACCGAAAGAAAGAAGAACAAATATGAATTACGTATACGTCCCCGTTGCTTCACAAGGCAGTTCCACGTCCCTGTGGAAAATGTTACGTTTACGTCCTCGTTGCGTCTGTTAACTTTACACGCCTCTTCTGTTGACACTCACACAGTAAAAGCTCCCATAGGCGGACAGCGACGATCACAGCACTTTTGTTCTCCCTCCATGGGAATTTATATAACTTCAATTCAATATCCACGGTCGTGATAAATTGTCCGCTCAAGGGGATTTTCCGTCTAAGAGAGTATTCGTAAGAGGTGCTTTCACTATACTGGGCTGATGCCAAGCTGTGAGCTGTGATCTTATTGATATGTCGTCTGACGCACAGACACCAGAACTGCAGGAACGCTTATTTAGCTTCCGCACTTTTTTGCGACTAAAAATGATCAGTGACGTTTATCTCTTTTTATTCACCGTCGGCCACAGGGCTCTTGTTATTCCTCCAATATCCAGACTGAGCTATCTAGTTCTTACTCTTCGTCTTTAAATTTTCTTCGAACGTAGCTAAGCGGCGTGGGCGCGTAAGGGATTGCCTAGAATTCTCCAAGCTTAGATCCGTTCTTTGCGCGACTATCCACTTTTTCATTTCCGGTATGCCCCGGTACCCAACAAAGGGTCTCCGTGCTCACCAAGGATATCTCGCTGACTGTCTGCATAACCTCACAAGTTTCGATTGCCATGGTCTTTATTGCCGTTTGGCTGTCGAAGAAAATAGAGATCGTTTTGTTGGCTATGTTGCGTTCTCTCAGCGCGAGTGCTGCTTTGTGTTTCGCAGCCACTTCAGCCTGGAAGACATTGCAGTAGTCTCTTAATGCAAGGGAAGGATCGGATGTGCTCATTGTTTGGCACGATTACATTGACAGGCAAAGAATTACCACGCCTATGATATTTACCACGCTGATCTACAGGCACGCCTCCTTCAGCAATGAGTGATGATATCCAGAAAATTGCTCTAATTGACAGTGTACAGAGTGGACAAAGTTTGTCTAGAATTTTTTTTTTCATTTATCAGGAAGACGAATTGCCGCAAGGCATTGTTACGTTTTGACCGTTTTCCAACGTTCGATGGTCTATAGACCCCATTAAAAATTAGTCCATCCCGTTTTTTGGCCGCCGAGTGCGCATGCTCTGAAATAGTTAACATTTTTGTTGTAGGTCTAAGTCTCTTGTATTTAACCTAGGCTCTAGAAGTCTTTGAGACGTAAGTTAGGTTATGTTAGAGTGTGTGCCACCACTGTAGCAGTTGTGGACCACTTTTGTGTGGCTCCCCACATAAGCGATGCGATTTTTCAGTGCGCCCCGAAGGCCCGCGTCTATGGAGAAGGAGTTCAACCAACATTGTGTATGAAACTGGAGGCAGCTAGCTAGAGTTTGCGCTAGCTGGGGAGGCTGTTGAGGTTCACGTCTACCCCGGACCTTCATTGTGTCGGTTACGTGGCTTCGTTATTTACATCTAGTTGAAAATCCTAGTAGGTAGCCGTTAGCATGCACAGTTAGTGGTCCAACTTAAAAAGAGTTACGGCATCAATTGCTATAGCCATCTGTTTGTGAACATCATTCGTTTAACATCAAGAATGTGCTTCTGAAGTTGAGTATTTATTTTGTTTGTCCAAAAACAACGCTCCGCCGATTCAAATAAAAGCTAGTCTTTACACTTATTTTAATGCAGTCCACCAAACTGAGATTTCCTACATAAATGTCGGTCTGACAATCGAGGTAAAAACCCAGTAAGCGATGTGTGGCTGTAGTCCCTATTTGTGTCTGTATAAGGCAGAAGAGCCCTTCATTTCTCAATTCTGGATATTCAGTTTCCAGCTCAGCTTATTAGACCTTGCGCCCAATTAGCATCCGTGCCGATCTATGCAAAACAGTTTTGTACGCGGCAATTAAATTCCGAAGATAACTTCACACACACACACAAGGAAAGCGATAGATGGATGGTGTTGGGCGGCGTGATTTTTGGAGACTGCAGCAGACATTTTCATCTTGTTCTTCACTGTGGTATTTCTTTCACCAAGCTTCCAAGGACGGTATATCTCGGCTGCATATCATCCTTCTCTGGATGTTCTTCCTGCTGAATCTATTCCTCTCCACTGGATGTCAATTCGCGGGATGCACTTTCAAGGCTAACTTCGCTTAAAAAGAAGGTACAACTTTCAACTCGCACTGAAGCATGGATGGGTTTTGCGCACCGAAATGGGGTGCTTTGCCTCCAGTCTTATTGATACGCCGTCTGACGCATGGGTATTAGTACCACAGTGGCGTCCAGTCGATTTTCCCTGAACTCAGGGAAGGCTCTGGCTATAATCTGAGACAGGAAAGAACTCCAAGACCAATGAATGAACTGGCGCTGGCGTCTTCTTGATGGCAACGACGTACCCTTCGTTAGGTGGATTTGTATCGGTTTTCCAATCCACGACCTATATTGTGAAGAACAGGTAGGCGGGGCGAAGTGCTGTGTCTGTAGCGGCAGTTAATGACTTGAGTATGTCTTTAAGCACCGCTTGGGTGTTCAGTAACGCAAGTCTTCTCTGAATCAGACAGGCAGTCTAAGTTCTCTAAGAGTTATCTGAGTCCCTGGACACCACAGGATTGCTGGAAACGAGATCGCACTCAGAGGGGGAGGCACTCTCAGGACCTTCGGGCTTCCTTCGATGGTTGGACGTCTCGAGAGCACAATAGGAGCTGGCATGACTGCCAAACGTCAGCAAGAAATCCGCGGCATTTTTGTTCTCTCTTAACAGAAAGGACAGCAAACGACTTGTAGACGGAGAGACGGCGACAAAAAAGGTAACTTCATTTCATTCAGAAAGTAGTTGTTTGATAACATTGTATAGTTTGCGCATAAATAAACACTAAATGTATTGACTGCCTCCTAAGAGGGATAAATTACGTCATTTCATTAAGGTTGGAAAAAATGCTAATATTTGCCAAAATGCCATTTTAATCTAAACTAGAGCTAAGTTGTCCATGCGCTCTACATGGCCAAACGAACTTTTTTTCTCCTCTTGTACAACCTATGTCGTGAATGCAACGACACCGCGATTAGGAGAGATCTATTGGAAACTATTGGGTTGGAGTTAAGCCAAAAGCCTCTTCCGATGAACGATGGTATGTCCTTTGTGGTGGAATTTTTTAATTCCACTGAATATAGTATTTCCCTATGGAAGATAGATTTCGTTAACGAGATTAGTGCCGGATATTCACACAAAATGTGCTCAGAAGTCAAATCCTCTTCGAAGCAAAGCCGACAAAACTTGTCTTGACACAGGTTTAATTTGTTAAGATTAATCAACTAAACGTCTTGGATGTTAGTCACGACCTTTCCAGTTTCTGTTGTGTCTGCAAAAATTGACTGTCATTCTTCCGAGTGCAGTAGCGTATGCATGCTTATTATGAATCCCGGCGGAAGTTATTATTCCCTTATCTTTTTCCCTCCTCGGGAAAAGTCCCCGCTATTGATAATTCAGACCGCAATGTCCGGTAAGAATGCTCGTTAGCAATCTTATGCTTCAATTGTTAAGATTTATTGGATTGCCTAAGACTATCGCCATTGATCCATTGCTCTAGACGAAGTTTGTTTTCCCATTCGTTAATCAGCTGTCCAATGTACGGCTCGGAACCTATAAGTGAATTCATTGCCTGCAATAGCAATGTGTCTAGGGACCCAGCCGAGCATCACTTTGTTATGTCTGGCAGGGGGATTGTAGTGCGTCGAAGCAGCATTTAACCGTTTTAGAGTACAATATGTTACGATAATGGCTTGTGTGCCGCCTGACTTTCTGAAAATATCTGAATTCAAGCGTCTTTCATACCTTTGAGGAGATTTTCTCTAGTTCAGATCTCGATGACGTGGATTTCGGCTTTGAACACGGTAGGACTTGATGGGTACTGCAATTCTTGTATTGGGTTCAAAGACTCCAGTCCCAACTGTTCGTCTGTGATTCGTCTGCTTTCCACACCAGATTTTTAAGATCTACTGGCACGCCATTGGTCCAGGTCTCACGGTGCAATATTTCAATCTCAAAAAACCTGCCGAAATATTGCTTCCTGACCATAATAGCCGACAATGTACAAAACATGCCTCTTTTAGGAATTGAATTGAGTATACTGTTTGTATTTATACTCTAGCTGCAGTTTGATGGAAATATCTGCCAGCTTTCTTCATAGCCAGGATTAGTAACGGAGTTAGCCTGACTATAGTCTCTAGAGACCGTGCTAGTTGGAGAGACTTGTAGGTTAAGGCTCAGGTCCACCCCGGACTGCTGCGCCAAATAAAAGAAGAAGGCGAGAGCGGCTGATGTAGGCTCCTCATCACAGAAGCGCCTTTAGTCCTGAAAACCTCCCAAAAAGAAAACCATGTCCATTCGAAATGACATAGAAAAAAGAAAAACCAACACGATTTGTTTTTTATTGTAAATTTCACTTTATTTTTAAACCATTCAAAATTGACTACATTCAGTTAACCTAGCAAAAGTTAAGTTCGCCTTATTTGTTACCCCTCATCGGTAGCACTTATGAACTAAATGTTAACAATTATATGTGTGTATCGCCCGGCTTTTCATTAGTTTTAATGAACTAGTGACAAAATGAATTTTTCTCTTCCTCATATTCTCCTCTTAAGAATATATCGTAATAACTTCACGTCCTCCTCCACGAACCATTAATACTTTTTCTAGACCTTCTGTTAATACTTCCAAGAACTCCATATCTGAAAACGTATGCGGTTAAGGATAAAACAATGTGCGGTGTTGTGTGCTGAAAGGGAAGACGATGTTTGTAGCTGAAGGAAGCGGTTTTTACGGCGAATTTTGTTCTCTTTCCTTTAGTTCAAGGGACTGCTTTAAATGCTTTAACTCATCTGTTTACTGTTTAGTTATAAATTGAGGGAATTTTGTAAGTATTTCGTGCGAAAAACCCAATTTTGGTCTTCGTGACTTCCATTTGATAAGGAAATAATTATGTGGGAACTGCCAACCAGGGATCACAAGGTGATGGCTGCCATCTTAAGAATCAGTTCGACAATTAGGAACGTTCAGTGGTTTGAATGTATCGAAGAAGACATGGGGAATAAGTGACAGACCACCCAGAAAAAAAAATTTAGTGGGAATAGTGTTCATCATCATCACCATCTTGAGTGAGAATATGCAGTGGATGCACTTAAGGGGTTGCGTGAAAAGTATCGCACAAGAGAATTCTCGAGCGATGTGAAACCACCTCGTCCTGGGTCACATTCAATACATGCATTGGAAGTCGTGATGTTGGTGAGATTCGTGTCACAAGATCAAGCCATGGAATCCTAGGCCTTTCCGTTCGAAGAAGTAACTGCTCCTCGCCCACTGCCGTGTTTCTCACCTTATAAAGCGAGGAACTCCCACAACAAGACGAAGGAATCTCAACTTGACAGCTTGTATTCTTTCTACCACGAGTCAAATTTGATGGCCATAAGTAAGAGTTGAAACAAACACTGAGTGAAACTTGGCTATGACCTCCATTGCCAAGAGCACGTTTCAATTTCTTCCCACGAACAAAATAATAATTTTCCTTCGTCTCTCACAACTGTGTTAAGTTGCGACACGTGATCATTGATAGCGGAACCGAGAACGGAACTCACTAGAGGTACGATATTCCAGGAGTGTCTTCAGTTTAATGAGGCGTTTGACAGCATTGAGGCGTGAGAAGGAACAGTTGTAGCAGTGAACGAGACGAAGTATACAGGATTTGCTCAAGAATGTTCACACAACATCGATGTCTTGGACAGTGCACTACTCAGGTGCTCGGCATTGCACTGAACAGCACTAGCAACATCAGAACCGAGATCAGGCGGCCGTAGAATAACTTTTAAACCAGTGTTTCCTCGGGCTCAAGAGATAATCGAGTAATATAGAACTCTCTCGAAGGACCAAGTTGACTTCATACAACATTGATCACCTCAATCGTTCTCTAAAGCGCCGAGGAGTGAACCTATAATTTGGTATCATCGAAAGGAAAGTTCTACATGAGATTTTTGGTCCTGTTCGCATTGATCTAGATAAGAACACACGAATTGTATACTTGAATCTAGCCACGGGTCTACGGGTTCAACGTGTAGAAAACATGAACAACATGGCTTGCAAGCCCTTCAGAGAATCTTCGATTCGAAGGATAACTTGCTTTTGATCAAACGGCTTTGGTACTTATCGTTTGTACTCTACATATACCCAGCTAAACGCAATTGCCGACCATAAACGGAAAATGTGATGGACACGGAAATGTCAGAACGCGTTGACATCTAGGGCACTCGTTCAGTTATAACTTGAGAAGACAAGACATCTGCGCAAGACTTGATGAAATTGGACAACTAGCGACGAACAATGAAGATGGCGGTTTATATTGTTTCAATAAAAATTTCAATCAAATAACGACGACAACATATAAACAGGCAGACAGTCAGCCGTGCACTGGCATTTGTGACTAGAATTGAGTACACTGTGTTCATGACATCTCGACAGTGTCTGTAAAACATAAGATTGATTGAAGATTGATGAAAAGTAGATCCACAAATCTCAAGACTGAGATCTCCGCAACAAAATACAACGAAGGCTTATACATGAAGATGACTGCTGCAAATAGCGCCATAAGGATCAGCCAATCCAGTGGCTGGTTCCACTGGACTTGCAAGTCTACTAGATAGGCCACGAACTGACCAAGTAAAAAGCGACTTCACTTCTCCGTTCCTTGATTTTTAAATTCCCTTCCGGTGCTATTCTCCAACAAGGGAGAAGTTTACCACAAATAAGCTCATCTACCATTCGACTATCCATGTTTAGACAGATAGATTAAAAATGCTAAAAGGCATGACAACATCAACGCACTGGCCTCTGCAGCAGAGGAAGCTGCAGCAGAACCGTTTACAAGATCAATAAAGTCGCTGAGTGAAAAGTCTGGACGGTTCTGTGCTTAGCACGGATGAGAATCAGCTCAAAAGGTGGAAGGAGTATACCCAGTCGGTGCTGTCTGATGTAAGAATTACCAGAATTCGCATCACCCCCATCAAAGCAATGGAAGGCGACAAGGCGGTAAGTCTTGACGGCATCCCCGCTGAGCTCCTACGAGCAGAGCCAACAATTTCGGCTGAGCTACTGCTTCCACTTCTAGAGAGAGCCTGGGAAGCCTATAGCTTCCCTGCTGAGGGGAAGAAGCGAATGACTGTTAAGCTTCCTAAAAAGGGAGATTTGTGTCGACTTATAATCATTAAGCTATGTGTTGAATATAGATCTCCGTTTCACCATGTTGTTGGTTGATTTCGAAGAGGCATTGTAAACAGAGAGCTAATTTGAGGTGACCTACAAGGCTACATACGATGGATCCAAATGCCCCTTGTTGCATAGTGGTAGCCAGCTAGTCAATGGCTCCAACAGGACATAAGTGAGACTTGGCTTACCCTTCGGCTACCTAACCTAAACTACACAACCAAAAATCTGCAGTCTGAGTTAGCAACACATTTCGGCGCATGTGCTTCTCAAATTGCAGCACGCTACAAAAAGCAATGACCTGTGAAGAAAATATTCAAAGTTATTTCAAAAAGGATACAGTTGCTCTCTCTCCCATGCTTCAAGTCCTTGGGTGGTCCTGGTAAATTCATTATTACCAATTGTGCATCTACTGACTTATTTACAATGACTTCGTTTAATTTCACAGCCGTGTGCATTCTCCGAACATTAAATTCATCCCTGAAAAAACAAAGAAAGCATGAATACCTTATATGTCATGGTTAACCAGTGTTTGTCTTACGGTCTCGATTTCTTTTCCGAATGTGCGTCGGGAGATTTCTCCGTTTTCTCCGATTTCTCATCCTCAATCTGACTGGTCTTCGTTCGTAAACAAATTGCTTTTGAATCACCATCGGTATTGTTTGAATTACTCTTTTGTTTCTCATCATCTTCGTTCTCCTTATAATATTCTAAGTGCTGCAAAAAGAACAAGAGATAATTGAGACTCCTGTGGTAAGCCTGAAATCCAGTTGAATTCTTACATTTTTCTCACAATTGTCATCGAAGGCTTCAGATGGATCAGCGAATCGGACTTTTGCGCTCGTTTTTGTAGTATCGTGATGATGATCTACTATTGCTTGAACCTAAAACAGAATTTGTGTTTGGGTTAAAAAGGAAATGTAATGCATTTTCAAGGAAACATCCACTTTGAACAACGGTTCTATGGTTGACATCTATTTGTAACAGAAAAAATGAAAACAATAATATTCTTGTAGAAAAATCAGAACAAACGAATTTACGACAAATAATAGGAAGACATTCATAGTAGTTGCGTAAGTATATTAATATATTGTTTTTATGCTTAGCTAGCAAACGAAAAAAATTGTTGTTTCTCTCTCTGTCGCTTTTAGCGTATTAACAAACACACATCAATTCAAGTTTACTGTTATGCGGGTACAGGGTGTGGCAAAAGTAACTATATGAGGTGTGTGTGAAGTTTTGTATCCTGGGTTGAAAGATGGAACTGGGTAGAGTTACTGCAGGGAATGGCTTTGGAGCTCAGGAAAACCGCCGTAAGAGTACTCAAACTTCTACTGTCAAAATTGGAAACAAAAACACGGCAGTTGAGGAGCGTTTTAGGCACTCTGTTGACCGTACGCGGAGTACGTACGCGAGGTATTGACATCTTCCTGTTCCCAACGTGTCGTTGCGGAACCTGTCACGGCGATTAAAGAACGGGCCAACCGAGCTGCTCTTAAAGTGAATGGTCCGTCAGACTCCGCCAACATCACGATCGTAGCTGTAGTTAATGGCATGGCCAAGTGCGGACGACTGGTTCAGTCAACACAACAATCAGCAATTGAACAGACCCCGTAATCTAGGGCAACCAACTTCAACAACCAACATCGAAGTGTCAACAGCGAAAAGATTATAAATCTATTACATTTGTGAACCGAGAGAAATCGCTGATGACGATTGAAGATTGAGGACATTTTTGAGGTTGTTAAGGAGTTTGTCTACCTCGAGGTAAACGTGAACTCCACAAACGACATCCGAGAGGCGTCGCGCCGTAGAACCGCCCTTGGCAACCGCTGCTACTCCGGTTTGTCAAAGATGCCGATTGGAAGAAGCAAAGTCAGAAAACTGTTATTTTGTCAATATGGTATATGGAAAGGCAGACACAAGAGCAAGGTGTGGATGTAGTGCAGAAGGCAAGGCAGTGGGTCAGCCACATCGAGCGCATGGACATCAGTGCTCCAGCTAAGAGGGTCCTTGAGTCCATATCAACCGGTTCAAGAAGGAAAAGAAGACTGAACCTCTGGTATAGAGACCAAGTTACGACGCAAGACAGCTTGGTCTTGATGAGTGGATGTAGCGTGCCCACGATCGTCTGCGATGGATGGCAGCTATTGCTCAGGCTCATACCCTTCAAGGTTCGTTGGCCTTTTAAGTAAGTTAGACAATATAAGGTTGATTTATAGATTACGAGGAGACTGCAAGACATAAACCTCGTACTGACCAAGCACAGCGCAAGTCGCATTAACCATGGTGTTGGAGTTGCATGTTGGAGTTGATTTTAATTGATTTGAGACAGCTGCAGAGATTTCTTGTGAAGCTTCGATTAAGTCACAATCACAAAACCACACTTCAAAAGTTCGTTGTTATGTTTAGAAACGAAAATCAAATAATTACTTTTGCCACACACTGTACCTCTAAATGTGGTCCCTAGTTTGGACGGGGTGTTAAGTTTGTTTGTTTATTGAATGTGGATTTGATTGCATATAAGAATCCACCGTGAGTGTCTGCTGAAATGTTGAACGTTTTTACAGTTTGTTTGATCGAAGTGATCACATGCTTTCTACACTGAAGGAAAATATTTTAAATAATTTACAAAGGATCGGTCAGAGAATGCTAAGAGATAGGAAAGAAAACCAAAACGATTCAGAATGTAATAATAGAGGACACTTGTTGATATTCCTTGTAGTTGACAATCAACAGATCGCAGCTTCATTATGCTCAAAAAGAATTATCTGACAGTTCTTTAAACTCAGTCGTTTGGGCTTTGGAGGCGGCATACAACTCCCTTCCATTCGTGAGAAAAGAACAAAACGAGTGCTTTCAGGATAAGCTCGAACAATCCACATCGAACTGGGGCCCAACGCAAAATTTAAAATAATTATTGGCGATTCTCTCTTTTTCCATATTTGTACCCGCTTCTGTTTGAATACTTGTTGTTGTCGTGGCATATTCAAAGGACGAGAGCTCTGACAGAGAACATCCATGATCGACGCGACTGTGAAACAGAGTTGTGTTGAGTATGGTCTGCGGACTGGAATTGAACACATTTGACAAACGCCATACATGTTCCAGAGAGTTGGAGTCGATTTTACGATATAGAAGTTAGATGATTGGTGGACAATTTAGAACGGATCGCGATCTTAATTCTTTTATTTATATTAATATTTATATTAATTATCTCTGTACAGTCTGTCGCAAAAGTGTGAATACAGCACATAGGTGCGTTCTCAGTTAAAATTGCACACGTGACTCAAAAAAAAAATCTTAAATGAAGTTTTTTAAAGTACTTGAATATACCAATATACAAATGGTGACTGACCAGATTTTGAAAACCAGATAAAAACGTATTAACTTTGCTTTCACTGGGATTCTAATCGGGGACCCCGCTAACCAGGGGCAGACACTCTGCCAACTGCGCCATCCAAGATCGTGCAAGACTCACATGTCAATTGCAGAGACGCAATTATCCAGAAGTCGTAGATGACATTGACGTGATTTGTAGAACGTAGCGAGCCCTCAATGAACTGTTTGGTGGCATTGAAGCTGTTGGAAGCTGTTAAAATGGGCCTAGCGGTGAATATCAATAAGAAAGGACATCACAACATCGACGTCTTGGACGGAGCATCACCATGGGCAGCTATGTCTAGGCTACATCTAGGTAGTTAAGGACCGAGATCAAGCACAGAGTAACTCTTGAAAATCGCTGTTTCTACGGACTTCAGAGGCAATCGAATGAGGGATCTACCTCTCGAAGTGACAAGCTGACCTAGTGTAGGCCACTGATTGTCCTAGTCCTGGTGTACGGCGAAGAAGCACGGATAATGGAGAAGTACTTGGTTTGGGGGCGGGGGCTCCTGTGTCGCAAGGGTGAAGCAATTTTTTGGTCATTTTTTGGTATTTTTATTCTCAGCGTGTAACGCGTGTGTGGAAAAGGAGACAAACAGAACAAATCGCCTGCTATCGGAATTTCATAATTTGAACATGTGAAGAATAAGAAGTTCAAAGATCCTTCACGTCAAAGAACCCATCTCTAAAAAGGTTAAGGATGGCCGACTCAGTTGGTATTGTCATGTTCAAAGCAGAGATCCTTCGAACCACTTTAAAAAGGCAATATCAATCAACTTACCAACGCAAGCACGAAAGAAAGGCAGGCCTAACAACTCCTGGATCACACAAATGCAAAAACACCAGCATTTGATCCGCCTCAGTGATGAAGTGATCCGAAACAGGGCGGCCTGCCGATATTTCTTGAGGTCGAATCGGCGAACGCCACAGATGCAGGATGCAGTAAAGTGGGAGGGTTATGACCCCCATAATTCGGATCATAACATCGTTGAAAAAGAAAAAGAAGAAGACCATATGACGATTATTTTCGATAAATGGGTGTATATGATGCGACGAAATTTGACTGTGGAAAGGCAGCCTTAGAAAGGAAGACTGTCAGAACAAACTTCATAATCTTGGAGAGGTAGTCATATTTTTTAGTACATTTTTAGTACGTCGAATCGACGAAGTCCACGATCGGGATACAGCTCGCGGGAGTACAGGCAAGTTTAACCCGAGGCACTGAGATTTATTTCCGTTCGTCGTTCTCTCTACACATGTAACCCACGGCATTGTAAATTAGGTAGACAAATACTTCGTCAAAAACGTAAACGAAAGGAAGTTGTAGGGGTTCTTCTTGACCGAGCCTAAAAAATCCTCTGCAAATGCTTCGAAGGTAGCGCACCTAGGTGGAGAAAGACCTCAACCAACTTGTTATGCGAAAATGAAAGCTGCCAGTGGTCCACCCCGAATTGTAGCGCCAAATATAGAAAAAGGTGAAGTCGCCTTTGGGTTCTCATTCTCTTAATTTCCAAATGTCAGAAGAAGGGCGTCCTGGTTTTCAATAAAGACAAGTTTACAAAATTCATATCGAATTAACTCGAGTTTCTTAAGAATGCTGCTTTCAATGTAGAAATGAGTTTGTTTTCCTGCAGGTCACTGGCTAGATCTTACGATCATCTGCCGCAAAAAACCCCTCTCTGTGCGTAAAACTGTTCACCTCAATATTTAAAAAATTCCCAACTGCAAACATCACGGCCAGTAGTAAAGTTGGCAGCACTGATCATCGTGAATAGTCAATCTAAAAATATACTGATAAAGACCAAAAGTCTAGATAGAGCGTGAAAGTGTGTCAAAAGGAAACACCACACACACATGCCACACGGCTGGATAGCGTTGCAAGAAAAAACTGTGAATTAAGTGCATGCTGAGAGCTATTAAATGCAGAGATCGAAAGAATTTTTTGAGTGTTATATGCGTGGAAACGAGATGGTGAGATGATGATCGAAAATCGGAACAAAAACGTTTGTCGAATGTGGAGGAAGTGATGCAATTTGTAAAATAAAACAAAAAATGTCTCTTCTCTACAACACCAAAACATCCAAATGTTTATGAACTACAAACTCAAGGTTATTGGGATTTTCTAGATGCTCTAAATACACATGAGGGAATTTTTCAAAGATGTAAGCTTACGAGAAGGATGCATCCTTTTATTGTGATTTTGAATTAAGTTAAATTTTGTGACGGAGGAAGTATCCATGTTTTCAATTCTTTCTGAAAGCCTGGAGTGAAACGTGTCATTGCACGGATTTGGACTAGATTACTGATCTGTCACTCGCACAGGATTTAAAGGAGCACATTTTGGGGGAGGATCTTTATAAGTGACAAATAAAAAATGTCCGTTGACGCGAATAAAGGCCATTTATCATGGAATTCGTTGCGATTCGTCAAAAAATTCACATTTCATAAGCCGACTCAGTAAATTCGGCCCACAAGTGGAATGTATAGAGACAGATGAAGTTGGTCAACTTATAAATTTGTTCACTTTTTGCCAGTCCTAACCCTCCTAAATCATTTTATCATGATTCCCACAAATCATGATAAAGTTATGTATTCATTGCACACATCTTTGGAATCCGTCTACTACGATTGTTGTGGATTCCAAACGCAACCCACACAACGAATGCTACAGGTTCCGGTGCATAGAATACTTTAATTGTGTAGCGTCAAAGTCAAAGTACCTGACACTAGGGATGACACAATAAATACTTCAACGCACAGCTGATTTAATTTGACAGTTACAATTGAAAATTAAAGTTGGTTTGGTTATTAATGCCGGAGCATCACAAAGGGCAGCTATAACTTCGAGGTAGTCAAGAACTTCGTCCACCTCGGCTTCGCCGTAAATATAACGAACAACATCAGTACCGAGATCAAACGGAGAGTAACCCCTGCCAACTGCTGTTTCAAGAGACAATTGAATAATAGAGTCGTCACTCGAAGGGCCAAGCTGACTTATTATAAGACACTCATCATCCCTGTCCTGCTGTATGTCGCGGATGCATGGACAATCTCAAAAGGGGATGAAGAAGTCCTTGGTCTCGTCGAGGAAAAAAGTTCTATGGGCGATTCTAGCTCCTGTTTGCGGTGACAGCATTCAGGGGAGAGTCGAGCGACGTCTATCGGTCTAACGCCTTATTCGCTGCGGTTCCGGTGCCAGCGAATTTAAGCCAATGTCAGTCAATTAATTAAATTCATTGAATTTAATCGTAGAACGTAGAACTTTTCCCTCGACGAGACTAAGGCCTTCGAAAAAGTACGCACTTTACTGGCACGCACCTAGCGAATCAAAGGGACATGCGCGAGTAGGCGAATTCAGGATCTGTTTTTTGGACGATTTGTGCTAACCGCTGAACACAAGGGGTTATGAATAATTTAAATAATAACATGAAGGGGTCATTGTCCCTCTTTTCAAGAAGTGGGGCAAAAGAGACTGCACCACCTACAAGGGCATGTCTCTTTTAAGTTTTGCGGGAAGGTCCAGGTCTTGGAAGCGCGCTCTAGAGCTATGGTCGAGCCCAGGAATGGGAATGAGCAGAGCGTCTTTCGTCCCGGCAGAAGTAGAGCTGACCAGCTTCTCACAGTCGAGCTGACCAGCTTTTCACTTCAAGAATGGTACCCGAGAAGACTTCGCAGTATATCAAACCGGTTTACAGAAAGGCATATAAACGAGTTCCTCGAGGTATACTCTGGAGTGTTCTGCAAAAATATGGTCCACGTTTGAAATTCATTCAATCTCTATACACAAACTGTAGTGAGCTGGTGGTTTGGGTCAACGGTCGTAAATCAATACATTTCAAAGTGAGCCGTAGAATACCCCAAGGGTGCGTCTTGTCACCTCTGCTTTTCATTGGCCCTATGGACTGGATGTTGCACCGCAGCCGATGCGAGGAATGTTTCCTGTTGGGAGAGTTGAATGCAAGTCATCTACTTTTTGCGGATGACTTAGTTATTCTCGTATCTTCCGAGATGAAAGTCCAGTGCACTCGATCGGTTTGTGGCCGTACGTGCTGATTCTAGGATGAAGGTTAACGGGGAGAAATCATAGGTTATAGGACGCCTGTTGTGAGTGCATTCACTCTACATGTTAGTGGAGTCCCATTGAAGCAGGTGGATAAGTTTAAGGCATTATCGTCGTCTTATTCCTGAGTGATAGGAGGAGGAGTAATGCTGAGCTTTGCTGTGGGATAAGTGAGTTTCGAAATACCTTGGAGAAGATCTGTAATCAGGAAGCTCTAGCCTGGTGTCGAAGCCAAGTTAGCGGTCTTCAACTCAATATTTGTTCCAATACAGGGTGCCGAGGTGAGATTTGTGGGAATTACTCGTCGTGATAGGATGGGAAACACGGCTGTATGCGAGGCAATGCTGAGCTGATGGTTTGGCTACGCGGCACGAGAGAAGCCACCATGACGACTTCGCGGGCGTCAGGTAAACTCCATCAGGTAGGCTGACAGACCGAGAACGAGGTCCAATCAAGTCCAAAAACTCGCCTGCTTATACTTGCGGATAACTCCTAATGAGTTAGAGTCGATGGCGGAGGATCGAGTTGCCTGGAAATATCTTTCGCACGTTCGCCCGAATTTTTTCGCTTAGATTTTCAAATTCGCTGGCACCGGAATCGCAGCCTAAGATAGCGCATGAAAAATTTAGCTACGGCTCGATGAGTCTTCGACTCCAAAACTGAGGGACAACGCAACAGAGGACACCTGCGTCGAAGGTAGCAAGAAAAGAACGATCTCACCCAACTTGTTATGCGAAAATGAAAGCTGCCAGTGGTTCACCCCGAATTGTAGCGCCAAATATAGACAAAGGTGAAGTCGCCTTTTGGCTTCTCATTCTCTTAATTTTCTACATACAGTCGAACTCTGTCTAAGTCAAGCTCCCTCTAATTCAAACCAATCATGGTACCCCGTGAAATTTCGACTTAGGGCGAGTCCAATGTATATGAAGAACAAGTCTGCGAAATGCAAGATAGGCCTTAAGCCAGAAATGTATAAGAAGTAGCACGCGCAACTGAAATAATGGCTAAGAAGCTATGCAAAGACTAAGTACTGCCCAGAAATTCGTAAAAATAACCGATGAATATTGCGAATTCAAAAAATAAACACAGCATCCTGTTCAACATCTTGCTTTTGTTTCCCTATAAACCAGATTAAGGTCCTTACACATTCTCGTTAAAACAATACTTACACTTTGTGTATTCAAAGCACACATCGGTGCCTCATCGCATGGCCCCCTAATTCCAGATTGCGTGAGTCCATAGATATTGAAAATTACTTTAGAATGTCCATGACAAAAAATCAGAGAAATTGAAAGCTGATGACAGGCTGTCATTCAAAGCTGTCAATCGACTGATTTCAAGCACAACTCTGGAAGCTCTTATTTTGCTTAGACGAAAAAAAGGCACAAAACCAACCTTCATTCAGTTTGCAAAAAAAGTGAAAAATCAGTAAAAAAAAAAGTGACGACACACACATGCAAAAGATGAAACAAAGTAATTCCATATGGTACAGGGTGTTCGAATGAATTTTGAAAACAAACTTGTGATGATGTTTTGGTATTTGTTTTTACATTTGTGAAATATTCAAACATGCTTTAAACGATCTATGTAACTAATTCAACGAGTTTAAGAATAGAAGACTTAATTGTGTTCTTAAGAGTAGCTGAAGATAAGACTCTGCAGAAGACAGTCGTGGGTTGTTGTTGATTTAATCGAGAAGATTTCAAATTGTTCGTATGTTCGACTGTAGCTAACGGTTTTTAAGTCTCCTATGCAGAATGCCAGATTTTAAAGAACAATCTCTTAAGAGTCCACCATGAAGTTGGCACCAATCTTGTCATTATTCAGTCGTTGCTACTTTTGTTCAGGTGCCACCTTTTAATTTGTTGTTATTAAAAGATAAATCAGGCTCTTTGAGTTGTAATAATGAACATATCGTCGGTTTTGGGCCTGTAGTAGATGCGCCTAGCTGCTAAGCTCTTAGAGTTGTCAAGAGTTCGGATTTTCGGACTTTTACGTTTTAAGTAGGGTACACAATCATTTGTTATGTCAGAATGCGCGTTGAAATGTCACAGACCGTAATATCCTAATGACGGAAACACAATATTGCGTTTGCGCTGGCGTTGTCTTTCAACGCACACAATTCAATGGCCATGCACACAATACTGCGGTGACCTGCGTACAAAATGAGAGAGATGAGAACATCGTAATAAAGCGTAAAACGTAAGTTCATTGCACGTCGAACATGTTGGATATTTTTTGACAGAGAGTTGCGCTGGCCGACCACATAGCTGAGTCCCAACTAGCTAATCGACGAATTTGAGTACCTTTTTGACAATTTTTCGTGAATTTTTAACGGTTATTCACGAAATAATGTGATTGCCGTTGACTGATTGGTAATTTTGTTTAAGAAAACGATATAAAAACAGTTATCAACAATTTGTAGGAGCAATGGAGGTAGAAGTCGGCCGTCTCGGTAATATCTACTTTATTTCTGCTAAAAATAATTTCACGACATAAGTCATTTGAAATGAGTACATGAGTGGCAATCTATTTCATCTGGTACTTGAGAATAGCTGATAAATTGAGTACTTATTCATTTCAACGCAGCGCGTCAACGCATGAAGTCGGCTGGGGCAACGCACTATTGTATTTCAGCACAGAGTTCTAGGAAGAGCCACTTTCTGCTTATTCGGACTATTTGACAGCTATAGAATTTTTTATTCAAATATAATTTATAGGAATATATTTTTAAAATATTAAAATTTTCGAGTTGGAGTTTAGCGGCTTTCATACACAGTCATTTTCGGTGATGATTTGCTGAAGCTGAAAAGTCTATAGCCCTTTTGTTGGAACGAGCGTTCACATTGACGATTTGGTCTGTCAACCACGGTTGCAAACAAATCGTCACGACAAATTGTTGTGTCTGAACGCCGCTTTTTTCGCAAAATGAGGGGTCTATCAGGACCCCAGTAGGTAATTAATTTTTCGTAGGGATTTTATTTGTAGCAATTGCTTATTTTTCTTGTAATTTGCAATTCAGAACATTTCTCTTTTCGAACGCGCGCTTTCTATTGCGATATGGAAAACTGAGGGTGACGCGTTTTGACACAACATGCTCGTAAGATCGATCAAATGCGTACCAAGAAAAAACCGACCACGCTGTATCAATTTGAGATTAAGTTTCCAGTACAGCCACAATTTGATGGTAGAACAACGTTTCCACCGATCGAAATCAAGACATTTCATCAAATTCCTCAAAAACGTACTAGATTCCGCCAGGTGTTTTGAAATCAATTGATTCCATTGAAATTTATATACAAATACGTGCTGCCCATTGTCGTCGTACGCTTATACACCGTTCTACTCAACGACATGATACAGCATTGGAAAGGTAATTTCGCGTAGATGTGCAAAAACTGTTGAGTAGAACCTCATTTTAAGTCAAACTCTCTCTAACTTGAACAGTTTATGGTATCAGTGACAATTCGACTTAGGGGGAGACCACTCTATTTATAATTTTACAAAACCGATGGTCGTCGAATTTCGACGACAGGCGGGCCTAGTGTACTTAAATTCCCCACGAGTTCATTCATCCATGAGAGGTTGTCAAACCGAACAAGCCAACAACGTGAATTTCAGTTTATTTTGGTGTTCATTTTCATTTCTCTGTTTGTCTCTCTCTATATTCTGACATTATTTTTCCTGTTAAAAGGCAGCTGTTTTGTCAGTCATTTGAAAATTGAGAGCGAGACACCTTTTGTTGGGCGGGCACTCATAGATTGAGAGCGAATGACGTTTGAAATCACTTCAACTCGGTGGAAACGCATTTTTTTGATATCAATAAAATTCATCCAATTCACTTGATTTCGGTGGAAACGTAGTGTAAGCCTAAGTTTGACAAGATGTCAATAGTTTCAAATAAGGTTCAAGTGCTGTACACATGAGACGCGATCACGAATTTTAAGAAATAGTTATTTCTGATCGATCGATCGTAATTGTTAATTATTGTTTTTCTCCGCGAATCAATTAGGTTAGAATGTCTGACTGCTAGGAGCACCAGTCACACCTAGGCCAGAGTAAGTCTGTTGTGATACCACAAGAATCCAGTTGCGCCTAATCCGACAACCATTTGGAGTTGCTAACAAAGCGTCTGGAAATGTGGACAAATATCCTCGCGTCACAGAAAAGACTTTAGCTTCTACTAGATTATCGTCGATATCGTTCGAAAATCTTCACATTTGATGACACTGCATCACTTTTCAAACCTTGAGGCACACATTCATTTTGTTTTTATCTTTTGTAGTGTAATGCAAGTTTTTCTTTGCAAAACAACAAAACTAAAAAGGAAAGTAAACTAAAATTAAATAATTTACCAGCGATCGTTTTTCATAATCTCAACTGCTTACACATCAAAGCAGAATGCGGATGAAAAAATGAAGTGTAACACTGAGTCTGTGCTGAGTTTCCAACTACTTGAATTACTTTATACATCTCAAATTGTCAATTATTCATTCGAACACTTTGTACTAGACATAATACGAAACATTGCTGCAATATCAACGGATAGAGATACAAAAACAAAAATAAACACTGTCCGATATACATTGTTACAACAACTCTTTGTTTCATATATGTAAACACATGCGATACATCGCTTAAATAAATTAAACCTGCCTGTCAAGCCTAATTCTATGCAATTTAGTGTCTATCTATTCTTAAGTACCCTCTGCAGGGATTTACGTAAGTAAGACGTGTGGTGAATAAGGTTTCAATAAAGAGGTTATGCCGCTGGTTGTTTTTTCTTCTACATTTGTGTGAAGCTGTGTAGTACCGCACAATGGACCTAGTCTGGTTTATGAGCATATTCAAGCCGTCTCGATCTAGTGGGTTGCAAGATGGTTTTCAACGTAACAAGGAAAGCAATATTGGCAGGGTCTAGAGGCATTTACCGAACAGACGAAAGGTACTTAACTGAATCTTGACTTATGCATGAAATTCTATTGAGCAAAAAGAAGACGAAACAAACCTGGGGGAAAACTTGGACTCTACAAATGAGGGTTGATCGGAGATCTGACACCAAATCACCCAAGGACTATGGCAAATCAAAAAATCACGGCTTACACAAATTGGCGTTATTTTCTGGCCACAATTTTGTATTTGAAGTCTTTCAAGCCGGCATCCACTGTAGGCAAGAACGTGCATGAGCTGGTGATACATTTTAACGAAATGTTTTGTTATGGTTGCGTGAAATGGTGGACAGAATTTATCATGTTTTCAATTCTTTTATAGTGCGATATTAACCCTCGATAAGTGCAACATCTAACGAATGTTTACGAATAGCAACTCCTCATACAAACAATGTCTGTGGGCACATTTGGTCGGAAGCCAAGGGACAGATTTGTTTGACTTAATAAAAGCATTTGATTTGTGGTATACCGTCCGTCTCTTGGCTAATGCATGGGACAAGCTGTAGTTTACGACAATACAAGAGTCTTGGAACCATTTAATGAACCTAAGCAGTGGAACTCGCTAACCAAAGACAGTAGAAGAGCGGGTTACATGACACAGAACAGTAGAGGAGGGGTCCCGACAGCTGGGGATGAGTTTGAGAGAGCTGAAACTCATTGCGAGAAACCGGACACGGCCAAGAACCCCTCAAGGGGATACACGATTTACGTAAGTAAGAAAGCAATGATGTGCTATCTTTGAGTGTTATACGCGACCAATTGTAAAGGACCGCGAACAAATAATATTACCATCGATTAGTGATTTGTTTTACGAGCTATCTCCTATTGACTGTTCTGATGAAATAAATAAACGATTGGAGTGCCGAAAATAAAAGCGATCTGGAAACGACTTGTTGCAAACAAGAATTCCCACTGCCCAGAGTTTAAGAAGGTTTGAGCCTTCAAAGGACTGAAGAAAATTATTCTTCAATGAGTAGCATTTTAGCTCTGCAAACTTTTTAGGCCTTTTATGGTCTCATTTTTGGCAACTACAATTTTTTAACTCGATTATTGCAACAAACTTAAATTTCCAAATTTCTATTAGTCTCTTTTACTGAGGTAGCACTGTACATACGTATACGAATTCCAATTCAATATCAGACAATTTGTCCATTTTTCATATTTTTTTCCCAAATTTGGTGCCATTCAAATAGCATTAGTTCATGCTTAACGAAGTGCGTTCACGAATTACATCATACTCATCCTTATGGGGGTGCACACACCCAGACAAGCGTTTCATACATACTGAAACCTATTGTGGGCTCTATTGAGCTTTGCTCCATTTGTCCGCAATATTCGTACGCGACATGATGTGACCAGGTAGCAATGATAGTATTTTTTCCGATTGTTATGTTTCATCGGTAATCAAGGGGCAGCCTTTCATTGTGCATCGTTCGACGTTTAGCGAACATATAATTTTGCAACTGGACTGATTAATTCAAAGATTCGTTGAGATTAGCCTTTTTTGACCGTGCGTGCTAAAGTTTTCAACACAGAACATCGAATTAGTTCATGAGAGTGTTACTCACATCAGTTCAGACAATATGTCTTACAAGACGAGCGAAACATTTTAGTATGCTCGTAGTTTTAAATATATTCCCAAAACTGCTTGTTTTTGATCTTCTGAGTCGTTTGCGACATGCAACTAGGTCCTATCATTGCGCAAACGTACTAAAAATATGTAGTTTTGGTAAAAATAACGTTCCATTTTCTGTCCATCATTGGAACTGTTTAGTACAAGTGTACTAAACTGACCACCGAGATAAATAAGACAAGTCTGTCTTAAGATGTGACTGAAATAGATTACAAATGGGCTTGATCTGTTGGTTTAGGACACGTCCCTGCCTTAATGCGCAGTTAATTTGACGGTGAATGATTGATGAATTGTTCTGAATGCTATTCCAATCAATCATTCGGTTTCGAAAGCTTTGCCAGAGGCTACAGTAAAGTGCCACGGTTGATGAGTAAAGCCCCTGAGACCTCTACTGATTTAAGCCTGATTGGTTGAGATTTGCACCCTAGTGGCAACGTTGTGGTGACAGTGTTTTCCAACCAAAAGTTTCGGGGAGAAGTGTTCAGTACGCCAGCATGTCTTTCAGTTTAACACAATAGGGCTAGCTTGTGCGACTGTGAGACATGAAAGGTATATGTTTTATGTCGGTGTGGAGTTGCACCAAGGAGCAGCAGAGATTTTAGATCGACCACACTTCACCAAGGTGGAATGATGTGTCGATAAGCATCAACTCAAAAATTGATACTTAATGTACAGTCATCAAGGCGTTCGTTCAGAACTCGTTAAAGATCTCGTGATGTAGGCCTAATCGGCGGGGGATCACGAAGTCAATGCCTATTACCTATATACCGTAACTACATCGGTTTGGTACAAGAAACCGATGTTGGCTCTAAATGGCATGGACAATCTCAAAAGTGGATGATATTTGGTCTTGTGTGCGGCCATGGTGAAGAACCACGAATTATACTGGTTGAACGGCGACATGAGCATTTACGGATCCAACGCCTAAGATGGCTGAAGGATGGATGAAGAGGCTGTGAAACAACGCAATAGATGGCGCTCGCATCTAAGATGGTGCAGGGAGAAGAACCTAATTCACTAAATATCGCGCTTATTGGTGAAGGCTTTGGTCCACCACTGACTGCAGCGCCAGATAAAGAAGAAGAATGTGCACTGTCTCATGCCACAAAGTCCTTAACACAATGCATTGAAACAACTTTACAGCGGACAGAAGCGTTACAATCGCGATTGTCCATAATGCAAGGGTGTCCGTTTTTGAGGGGTTGAAATACACGAACGGACAAATTGTCCTTAAAGAGACGTGTCTCTTATAGAAGTGTGTCCGTTTTTGTTTTGACTTACTGAGCTTCACTTATCTGGTAATAGATCACGGATTAATATGTACCAGTCTTCGATAAAGTTTGGCAGTGCTTCATTCGACGCCGATTGATGTTTTATTTGAGAACGCAATACACAAAGACGGGTAGACGCGATCCACAAACGACCAATCACGACCATACAATTCCAGATGAATTTTCAGTTTTCACAAAATTCTACCCGTAGTTCTCTGCGAATGAGAAACTGAAAGTGTCAGAGTTTGCGAAGTTCGCAAATCGTTGTGTGCTCATATACACAGCCCTTAAGGCATATGTCACCGGACGTTAGGCTCTCACTCAGCAAAGGAAGTAATTTAGTGCGACATTTTGCCACATGGTCGCCGTAAAATTTCAACAAAAAAGTACGAATGCTACGGAGAACATAGTGTCGGCTATTTACCCAATATATCATTGACGTTAGTGGAAAATATGCAATTTTGTTGAAGCAACTTTGGTTCTAATGTTAATTTTGAGGCATTCTTTCCAATGGATGTAATGGAAAAGTTAATCACGAAATTTTGGTGAAAAATGTTTTGATTTTGGACCTGTAGGCACAATCGGAGATGAGTGAGTCAAACTCTTCCAATCGTTTGCATGAAGATTGATTCCTTAGGCTTCGCCACACAAAAACACAAACAAAGTCAAAAAAACCGAAACCTCTTTATTGAAAGTCCCACAAATACCACTCGTTTTAGTGAACTCAAAATCTTACAGTTCATCTATCTAACTAGTCCTTTCAATCTCACCTACAGCTAGTATGAGTGTATGTACATGAAGCACACATCAAACTATGAAAAACTATCTTTGGTTAAAAACTACCTTTTTTTTCTAGGGGGGAGGAAGTGGAGAAAACAAAAAAAGAAATTGATTAGAAGGATGTATCATCTGCCACTTGTGACAGTGTCACTGACAGTAAGTTGTTTCGAAGGAAAACAAACAAAAAAGGAAACAAGTGAAAATCATAATCAGGCAAAAGCTCAGAAGAAAAGAATGCATTTGATTGATAAATAAAATAAGAATCTATGAATTTATCACAAACAAAAACTTGCTGTTCTTATTCTTATGTGTTTTTTTGTCTTGTTGTTCATTCTTTTTATATTTTTTTGTTTGGTTTTGTATTCTTATCATTACCAGAGGGAATTTATCCTCCCCTGTGCCCTCGTTAATGTCCACCAATGTTTGTGCCTTTTTAGTTAAAGGAAAGAAAGTTATTTTTGATAACAGGCATTAGTTAAAAGTCTGTGAAGCTGGTTTAATTTGTTTTTTTTTTTAAGTTTAGTTTTTAGATTTCATTTAACTCTATTTTATGGTTTGATACGTTTCGTATTTATTTGTGAGCGATTAGAATGGTTTTTCTTTTTTTTTTAAATTGATGATGAACGTTGATGATGATCGTGAGGTAGTGGGGGTGGGGCAGAAAGAGCGGTTACAATCAACTTACCACTTTGAAGTTCTCCTTCTTGTTGAGTCGTAGTTCACGTAGCATTTGGTTGCGCTGCTCCATCATGAGGGTGCGTTCGTAAGTGTAGGCAGAGATATCGCTGGTCATCTAAATGAGAAACGAAGTTCATGAGTTGTCAAGTAACAAGAGGGGACTTTGGAAGCCCAACCATAATGGACGTAAGTCAACTTAATTAATCGAGAGAAGAGAGTCTTTCAGGGTAACCAACAATTTAAATTTCGAAAGGGTCTTAAACGAGAAAACTGAAATGTCAGAACAATCAACCGCATGGCTTCGTTAAGTTTCGTCCATTTTTGTTTGAATTATGTTAACGGCTGTCTACATGCGTAAGTGACAGTTGGTGTTCGAATTTTCAAAATTTTTGGAAAGGGACTCAATCGTGAATACAGAAATGTCAGAATAACCAACCGTTTAACTTCGTTAAGTTTCGTCCACTTTTGTCTACTTCTTCATTTTGGCCCTGACAAATGCTCTCGTTTATTTACGTCAATTATGATCGGGCCCTTAGACGTTGACATACCATTTCGACAACTTCCACATCGGCTTCAATGCGAAGATGATAGAGGAATGTCTTGAGATCCTTCTTCATCTGAATCGAGTTGTCCTCCATCTGGGCGACGGTGAAGATTCGTAGCTTGCAGTTCTTCCATGTGCGGTGCTGTTTAAGCAAGAAAGGCAGCAACATCAGCAGACCACCGTCGTGAACAATCCACCAGATGTCAATGTTTCCGCTTATCTGTCACAAGAAAAACAAAATGAATAAACCCACCACTGATTAGGGCGGGTCACAAGTGAACTCACCTTATGAGTAGATTCAGGATAGAAGTTGATACCCTTGGGCACGAGCAGTGCCATGTGACAGGCCGCAGCAGTACGAACAGTCTGAATGAATGTCCTCCAGCTTTGCTTGGTCTCGTGACGCCAGCTGTAGGGCCATCCAACGATGACTGTATTCGGTTTCATTCCACCTAATCCAATTGTTTGTATTCTGCAAAGGGGGAGAGAGAGAAGATACACTGAATAGAATGAGAATTCCGAGATATTAATGTGAAGTGTGGCCTACACAGAGCTAATGCCTTCTTCAATCTCACGCGCTACTAGAATATCACAGAAGCCTTTGACTTTTTCATCGTCCATCAGTTTTCGAATCGATTGCTTGCACTGTGAAGCTTGTGAACTGATCTTATTGTAATCGCCCGGAATCACAGATACGCAAATTGTGAGACCTTTACCCGCCTTCAGTTGAGTGGCAAATGAAAAGATTTTCCTATACTTTGGCATCAGGTTATCGTTCAGCTTGGCCAGAACCAGAATCTGTGGACGCCAGTTCTTGGTATGCGGTGGACCCTCTTCCAATCGCAGAAGAGAGTAACGTGCGGCAGTGAGGGCCATACCTCGGATGCCATCTCCCCATTCCTTCTCGGCTCTGTAAGGATAATGTGATTGAGCCGTTGCTTCTGAACTGGATGCAATACTTACCCTCGGTATTCGATATATTTGTAGATGACTATGGCCATTCCCATGGCAACCAGCGCAAAGTACCACGATGTCATGAACATGACCGATATGCAGAGCGTCAGGCCGATCAGGGACAGTGACCAGTGATAGTACTTGAATCGCGGACGCCAATTCGGTGTGCGCAAGAGGGTTTGAACTGCGCAGGCCAGATTCACAAAACCGTAGCACATGAGGAAGAACATTGAGAGGAGAGGGGCTAGCAAGTCCACATTTCCTAGAATGAGAACAAGAAGTGGTTAGTGATGCCTCAAGTCCATGCTGACAAAGTACAAGCGCTGCCGCAGCGTCAGGGGCATCACGTGTACACATACCTAGCAATATTCCGCACTGGCAAATGGCAATTGTCAAAAGGAGAGCCCTAGTCGGCTCACCACGCGACGACGACTTAGCAAACGGCGCTAAGAATGGAATAATCTGATCTCTGGCAATGGCCTGCAGCAGACGCGGGGCTCCTGTTAAACTCTGCAGACCGGCGCCGAGAGTGGACAAAAACGATCCGACCAGGATGACCCACTGATTCGGCCAAGCAATATTGGCCACGACCAGTTTTCCACCGATTGACTGACCAAATCTATGGAAAATGGAAAAGTGAGCAATTCATTGGAACCCTGATCACGCAGATACTACTCACTTGTCACGTAAAAGCAAATTGTCGACGGTTCCCGCGAAGAGCATCACACAGGACAGATACACAGTGCTGGTGGTCAGAATTGCGCAAATTGTTCCGACGGGTATGCTCTTCTGAGCATCGGCCAGATCACCCGAACGATTTGATCCAGCCATGATACCTGTGTGCGGGAGAGGAGAGAAGTGAGTGGGATCGCCTTCAGCTAGTTGGTGTGTACAAACCAGTTACAGATGGGAAGAAGATGCCGATGAGGAGTGTGAACGACGTGGTGATATCTGCCATGATTTGATTGTATGATGGGTCCCCTGGGGTGCCAATGTCAGAGCCACTGTCGCCGTAGGCAATGAATTGACCTTTCTAAATGCACAGACGACATGGGTTAGTGGGAATCTGTGAAAAGGACCATCATACTTACTTCCATGAACGAGGGGAAGATGTTGTCGTAGAACACTCCACTGGACAAGCCCTTGATGCCGCGAATCTTCGTTACGTTGTGAGCTGTAAAAAGTGATTAAGTTTGATTGTCTTTTCAGTCTCTCTTTTTTAATCTCCTACCCATGAAGTATGGATCGCAATCTCCATTGTCGCAGAAGACGTTGTATAGCATGCCATTTTCCTCCTTTGTACAGTTCTCCAGGGGAATATCCTTGAGTAGCCTCTTGCCAAGAACACACATGCTAAGGGGGGAAACACTATCTCTTATCCTAAATCCAACGGAATCTCAGACGGGGGATACTTACTAAAGTTTATCATTTCCGTTTAGATTGTCAAAGATGCCAATGTAAACGGCGATGATGGAGAATATTACGCAAGCCAGGGCTACGGTCGCAAACTTGTTCACAAATTTAACTCCAACGAATACAATCAGACCTTAAAAGGGAACACGGTTGAAGGGATGCACGCTTGATTTTGCTGCGGTTGAACTTACCCATGAACACAAGGAGACACGACCCGTAGACGCGGAAATTATTGTACATTGCATCGGCGTCTTTTGTGAAGTCCCCGAATATAGACGCCCAAGGCGCCATGTACGTCTGTAAGGAAGAGAATTAAGAAAATGTAACATGAACACTTTTTTCGTCGAACAAACAGATTTAGGGGTCGCAGGGCCATGTGCTATGGGTCTATCGAAGTACATGCTGTCCCCAAGAAAGGACGTGGAACATCGACGTCTTGGACAGAAGGGCATCGTCTACCTCGGCTCCGCAGTTAACAGCACGAACAACATGAGTACCAAGATCAAATGCAGAGGAACTCTCTTTCAAGAGGCAAATAAGTAATGGAGTCGTCTCACGAAGGACCAAGCAGACTCTGTTTGCTGTGAAAATGGGTCTAGCGGTGAATATCAATAAGAAAGGACATCACAACATCGACGTCTTGGACGGAGCATCACAATGGGCAGCTATATCTAGGCTATATCTAGGTAGTTAAGGACCGAGAACAAACGCAGAGTAACTCTTGACAACCGCCGTTTCTACGGGCTCAAGAGGCAATTGAAAGAGGGAGCTGCCTCTCGAAGGGCCAAGCTGACTCTGCGTAAGACACTGTCCTGCTGTACGGCCCGGAGGCATGGACAATGAAGATGTTCTTGGTCTCTTCCAGAGAAAACTTCAGTGTGCGATCTTTGGTCATGGAGACGATTCAAACGCGAACTGTACCTGAGCCTGGCCCGACGTCTACGGATCCAGGGGCTTAATGTGGCTAGGCTAGGCCATGGACAACCCGAATAGTCTTCGAGCCCGCACCTGAGGGACCCGGGTTTAAGTTGGCACTCCCAAGCGGAGAAGGACCTCAACCAACTTGGTGTGCGCAATTGAAGAGTGAAGGAGCTGGCTAGGTTAGGTTAGGTAGGGGAGTCCATTGCGATACCCATGGTTAGACTACAACCACTGACCACTCCAGTGACATTGCCGGTAATTTGATCCCATGCTTACTGGGCCATGCTTTCAAACCAGATAAAAGTGTATTAACTTTGCTTTCGCTGGGACTCGAACCGGGGACCCCACTAACCGGAGGCAGGCACTCTACCAACTGCGCCATCTAGTCTTATGAAAAGGATACATTAATGGAAGAATGAATATGTGCATTAAAACATAGCTGTGACCGATGCAGCTGTTGTTTAATAAACGATGCGAAAGTGCCAAAATTAAACGATCGTGCCACATCGGCAAAGTTGAATATGGGTGGCACTACAACCCGCAGAGGACCAGAGCCTAGCCCTCGGTGATCACGTAAGAGTCGGGAGTTTAAGGCGTGCTTGGAACTTAAACAATAAAACCACTAAAAATCTCACTGAAGTCATTTGAATACAAATAAAGTTTAAAAGAAACAAAACCATTTAAATTCACTTTTACTTACGAGAACAATTTCCACAGCACCCACTATGTACATAGCCGCCGCCAGCGTGGTACCCGTGTAGAAGAGCATACCCACCGCTCCGCCAAACTCTGGGCCAAGCGATCTAAATTGTTAAGAAAGTAAAGATAATTCACAAATCAGAAGAGACGTTTTAAGTTGTATTTAAAATAATTAAAATATTGAATGGCTTTAATTACTAAAAATAGAATAATTTTACGATATTTTTTTCGATACGAAAGTTGTTCTCTATTGTCAAACAAGTCGGGCAGACTTCAATGCGCAATGACACATGAATCGCAACCGGAGACCGCGAATTTTCAGAAACTTTTCACTCTTTGGCCGAGTAAGGACTCGCAGAAGGTCTGAATATCGAGCTGAGCTAGCGTCGTTGGAAGGTTTGCTCAAAATTTGGGTTACTGGCACAGTAGTAAATGAGAAGGCCGATGAACTAAATAAGCAGGGACCTAATGAGACTGGATTCTCTTGGGAGACTCTGCTTTTCGTGACCGGTACACTGAGCAGTGAGCAATTGGAAAGCGACCATAGATCTGCGGAAAAGCTCTTCTACCAAAACATTCGCCGACTCACAGGAAGGAAATACAACATCATCGAAGGAGTCAAGTTCAAAGACGGCGTTGCTTCCCAATGAGGTAGACATCTTGGGCAGATGAACAGGGTGCTAAGGATGGCAGACCCATAGCCTTGCATGGGGCGGGGAATAGTCCAACAATGGGAGAAATCATTTCGACGATTCAATCGCTAACAGTTGACAACAAGAAATGCTTAAGATGGAAGAGGAAGTTTTATGGTTCCTCCGTGTTATTAAGTTGGCCTGAGAACGCGGTGACCCAATTGGCGATGGCCAAACTGGACTGACTGTCCTTTTTTTTGCACAAAAGGGGGCGACAGAGCATGTTCCAACAACAGCGACATAGCTCTTGTAAGTCTCCCGGGAAAGTCTACGCTAAGGTGTAGAAGGCACGCCCTATAGCTATAGTCGAGCAGGAACGGCTGCGGCGCCTTTCGTCGCCCAGCTTTTGCCTCTAATAATAATACTCGAGAAGGCTTGGGAGTCATACCTGCTGTGTAGATTTGGAAAAGGCATACGACCGAGTTCCTCGAGGTAAATTCGGTGGGATTGATGGTCCGTTGTTTGAGGGGCATTCAGTCTCTATACACAAACTGCAGGAGCTGGTTTCGGGTCAACGGAGTTAATCATTGTCCAACGACTGCACTGGCTCGGCCACATCGAACGCAACGACAACAAAATGCTCCAGCTAAGAGAAGACCGAGTCTCCGGTATAAAGACCAAGAAATCTCGGATGCAAGACAGCTTGGTCTTGACGACTGGAAGCAGCGTGTCCACGACTACCGTTGATCATGGGCGTTTGACTACCCCAAGGGTGGGTCTTGTCACCTCTAATTTTTATTGAGCATATGGACTGGATATTGCACCGCAGCCAATGCGAGAAATATTTCGCGTTGTGAGAATTGAATGTAAGTCATCTTCTCTTTGCAGATGACGTAGTTGTCCTCACATCGTCCCAGACGAAACTCCCGTACTCTGGATGTGGCCGTATGTGCTTAAGCTGGGCCAGAACGCCTGCTCAATGCACTCTACATGTTAGTGGAGTCCCATGGAAGCAAGTGAAGAAGTTTAAGTTTATCGAGGTCTTTTTCTCGAGTGATGGGCGGACTAATGCTGACCTTTCCTGACCTGGGCTCGGAGACTTTCTCTATTTTGCCACAGAAGAGTCTCCAAGATGATCTCTTTGCTTTCCTTTCCTTAAAATTGTTGAGTGCTCTCTTGTTCGGTATTACTGGGTTTACGGGTGCTTTTGGTTTTATTGAGGAGCTTTCTGCAACCCTTACGAAGTTGGTCGATGTCTCATCGCCACCAGGGGGGCTTGGGTTTCCTCCTTACTTTGCTGGTGGGACAGGAATTGAAAAGAGCTTGATTTATGACCTCTGTGAATCCAGAAATAAAGAATAAATTAAATAATTTGTATCGTACATACGATACGAAATGATATTTCTTTGAATTTTCAGAAATTCAGAAATTGTGTTGACATAGTAAAAACTATGTATGGCCTTTATCATGCCTATGTCGCGGAAGCCTGGATAGTCTCAAAGGCAGATGAAGAAGCCTTCGAGAGAAAGTTCGAAGAAAAGTTCTGCACTCAATCGTTGGTACTGTTTGCTTTGATGGTTTTTAGAAAAGAAGATTCAACCGTGAACTGTACGGGCTATACAGCGACATCAACCTAGCTAGGCAGGCGTCTACGGTATCAACGCCTAAGATGGCTAGGCGCACTGCTCCAGGCCGAAGAGTGTTTAACTCCGAACCAGTGGAACAACGCAATAGAGGACGCCCACGGAACCGATGGTGCACCCAGGTGGAGAAGGACCTCAACCAATTTGGAGCAATTGGAGGCACCTGGCTTAAGATCCAGCCAGCTGGAGAGGCTTGTTGGCTGGGGCCTGGATCCATCCCGGACTGTAGCAACCTTAAAGAAGAAGAAAAAGAAATATTTTGTGTAGAAGTCTTCCCGACATACAAAATAGTCACATCGACTTTTCCCACTCAGCTCAGTTCTGCCCAACACACCTACACACTAAGGTTTCCTCACATTTGCTGAGCGGGTCACAAATTGGGATATGATGGCGAACGCTCACATGCTGTGACCCTCTCAGGCACTGTCACCGGATGAGTGAATTTTTACAAGAAACCGCCTCAATCATCATTGGCGCTGATATTTTGAAACAAGATTAAAGACCGTACTACAATGACGGGTAACCTTCACTTCATCAGCGGTTTTGAAAGGCACGATCAAATCATGCTGGCGCTAACCATGACAAGTACTCAACCACGGTCACGTTAAAAATTGATTAACTTCTGGAATTAGCGGTTCTTCGGAGTAAAATGAAACCCATAACATATGACATATTACAACAATTAACGTAATTACAAATCGAGTGGCTCTCTTGACAAGACTTTACATCTTCTTGAAAAGCTGAGCGTTAAGCAGTTCATGTGCACAGCGCCACACGTGAAAAGAACATAAGAGGTTTGTATCGTCACGACGGCCGTTAAATCTGTTGTCGTGCTTTAGGTGGTTGCAAGAAGCAAGACACATCAATTGATAACTTACCTTGATATCATAAAGTAGCTCCCGCCCGCCGGCACCACGCCATTTGTTGCAATCGCTGACATTGAGATGGCCGTAAGCATTGTCTGAAAGAAAGGAAAATAATTAACAATCAATTAACTTAAAGTTATCTAGTGATATAGAAAAGATACCGAGTCTGTGTTTGAGAACATAAAACAGCGAGAAGCGCAACTAAATGGGATTGTCAATGTCCTTGTTAAGGTAATTGCAAGCTATTCATAAAGAATGACAACCATTTTTGGGGTGATGTAACGTGATTTGCCAGAGCACAGTGAGTCATGAACGAGACGTTTGTTGTCATTGGGACGGAACAACACAACGACGGACAAGTGTATACTGTCCTCAAGAAATGACACTCAAAATCAACGTTTTGGACAGCGTCACAATTGGCAACCATAATTTCGAGGTAGTTAAGGACTTTGTCTACCGCGCCTACCAAGTAAACAGTATGAATACAAGCAGCGTACCGACATCGAATACAGAGTGACTCTTGTCTATCGCTCTTTCTATGGGCTCAAGAGGCATTTGAATGATAAAACTGTCTCTCGGAAGATTAATCTGACCAAGCTGGCGAACTGTATGAGCTGTAAAGCGACTTGACCCAAATCATACGTCCACGTACCCAACGCCTAATATTTGTGGGGCATGGATAACTCAGATCCGGCTTGAAGAGTCTTCGATTCCGAACCTGAGGGACAACAAGGTGACGAAACCAGTCAACCATCGCGTTAGTTGGGCAGGCGCGCGCTCCATTCTCCATCGTTCTATTCAAAATTGTTTTGGGACCGGCCGGTTTTCTGCTATCCTGGGTTGAGGAGGTCCATTGCATGGCTTGTTTAGTACAGCTGTAATAATCCACCGTCATTTCGTTCGTTGTATAACTATTGGTTCCAAAAGACTCCTATTAGCGTACGTACGTCTTTGCGATTAAAGCCGATCAATGAATGGTGTTGATCTCTTCTTGCTCAGCATCTCTTCTTGGTCACCTCTTCCAGCTCAGCCCTTGCTTGTGCTCCAATACTCAGGTTAATCTAGCACGTACTGGGTCCACTCGGGCTTCGTCTTCTTGGTTTTTCTTTATCCCAGAGATTCTTTCAGCTGCGAGCGAGACTATCCACATTTTCATTACTTCTCCAGTATGTCCCTACACCCGACAGGAGGTCTCCGAATTCACCACTCTCGCTCCGTTTGCAAAGCCCAACCAGCTTCGATGTCAGAACGTCTGATGCTATGGCCTTTATTGCCACTTGGCTATCAGAAAAGATAGTGATCGACTTGCTGGTAACGTTTTGGTCTTTCAGCGCGGCTTAAAGATCACTGCAGTCGTTCCTCGAGGTCACAGAATATCTTTGCCCGGTGTATGAAGCGATCTCGCCCTCTGCTATAGCCACTTGTTCCTGCCATTGTTGTCGGTCCGGAAAACGTTGATAAAAACTTGTCTCCGCGGGAAGCAGCCTTAGGAGTGCTGGAAGGTGGTGGAATAAGTGGTACTGGTCAGGCAAACAGGTAACAGGGCTTTCCCTTCCAAGAAATCAGATCAAGAGGAGTTGTCAAATTTCTGGAACATAACAAACTGTCCCATCTTCGTCAGCAAAAACGGTCAAGAGTCCTTGGACATAAGCCTTGTTTCAGATAACAGCTATCGGATGATATCAAAAAATAGAGTGTCAACATTAAGAAAACTGATAGCTGTCAAATCAGCTGTCACAGAAAACAATGTTTCAAATTTAAAGTTCTCCGCCTCTAATAAAAAACAAATAAACACAGAGTCTTCTCCTCACGTGCAAACCTCAAGTAATGGCGCTTATAACAAAATCCTAAATTAAGTGATCACTTCAGGGGCAACTCCCTAAAAGTCGGCACAAGATTCGTTCGGTGGAAAGCAATTAATTTTATCACCAAAACCTGACGTCGAATCGATAAATTGTGCTCTCGTCGGGATGTCTACACAGGAACTGTGAAATTCTTTGATGGGCGCCAACTTCACCGGGCACAGTTGAATCGCTTTCGAATTTATAATACCCCGACTTAAACTCCTCTGTAAGCTCGCTCCGAATTATTCATCGTTGAAATGTACGGAAATAGATGCACACAGCTCGTGTCGTTTTGTTTCCAATTGAATAGACACGATGAAGGACCAGATAAACAATAGTTTTCCAATTCCGATCCAGTGAAGCGACACAACACGACAATCAGTTGCTCAGGACGACTGCTTTTGTTTCGGAATGACAACACTCGATGGTGCTGTTTGCCACATGACAGGTGATGGCGTTGCTTCAGTTGGGAGAACTTTGAACCGGCTTAAGTGAGCAACAGAAAATGAAATACCTCTCTTTCACCTTAAGATTTTTGACAACTGTTTTTTATAACGTGTTCATAAACCAAATTGGCCAATCAGAGGACGGCATTTTAGTTATTTCGTGAATAACCGTCAAAAATTCATGAACATCTGTCAAATAGGCACTCAAATTCGTCGATGGACTAGGGGGCAATCAGCTGTCAAGTCGGCTGTCTCTGTAATACTTCATTTCTGAGTGAGCAAGTACTAGCTTTCTAAAGTCATCCGATTTGGATATCATTTGAAATGAATTTTCCTTAGTTTACTCCAAATTTTATTTGGCCAGTGGAGTGGCAGTGGTTTGTGGAGACGATGACTTCCTCTTTCACTCGAATCTGGTTTGCCACTTCACAAGTCGGACTTTGCGCACGATTGTCATTCGATAGTTTTGAACTGTCATTTAAATTTTACAAATCAAATGGAAGGCTGTTTACTGTCTTTGAGTTATTAATTTATTAAATAAATTACTTCAATAGCTTTTTTAATTGATGACACATTTTCTACAACAGCCAGCCAGATTTGTCATTTGATAGGTGTTTCTCTCAGATCAAAAGAAGTAGGGGCCAAGAGTGGATTTCCTAGATAGGGCAAGTGGAGGGCAGCTGCAAAGAAGGTTTTTTTTTACACTTTCCTCCTCTTCTTCATTGAGGCAGCACCAGCAGAAATTATTGGAGAATAGTGTTAGTCTCACGGTGTGTAGACCTTGGCAGGCAGTGTTCGGTGCCGATTTTGGATCTCTTTAAAGAGATCAAACTATCGGGGTCTTTTAGGTTCTAGACTGGGACAGATTTGCTTGGTGATTTCACAATTGCTGCCTGTATTCCATCTGGCATTGACTTCTGGTTTACTTTGATTATTGAGTTGTAACTGAAAGGTAGCTAGGGGAGTAGCTAAGCCACTGAGGGTCCCGTCATCTGGCATAAATAGACCATAGAGACAGTTCCCAGAATGTCTCTATGGCCCGGGATCGAGCTGGCGAATTTGAAACTGTTCCCAGATTAATGGGGGTAGATCCTTGTTCAGGAAGTGGGCTTGAGGGCCTCATTTGTGTCCGATGCCATAATGGCCTTTATTGTATTGAGCTTCCAGCAAAATGGTAAAACTTCAAAAGAAATCAAAAGCAAAAGGGAAGGGAAACCGGAACTGGAGTTTGTAAATAAATCTTAGGGGTAATGATTCGAATTTATAATCATCGTCATCTGTTGTCACAGCGGCAGCGGACAAATATCGTTATCTAGTATCTCAGTGAACTGATTTAGCTTGAGGCCAACGAAGGCTGGAGAAAACGCAAGAAATGTTGTTTTCAAGAATGCTAATGGTGAAACTAGAGAGAGAAGAGAACTACAAGGATCAAATATGATTTAGAAGCCAGTTTGCCAACCCAGAGTCAACCTCATTTGGATACCAGGTCACAGCGGTTACAGAGGAAATGAAAGAACAGACCTACTAGCCAGAAAAGGATCCTCATTAGAATTCATGATGCCACGACTATTCTGAGGCTTACTCATCACCACCGATAAGAGCTGTATAAATAATTGGCTCAGGGACATGGCCAATCATTGGTGGACGCATACGGAAGGCAACAGGCAGGCCAAACTCTCCCTACTAACTATTTCTCTTAATAGAACGAAACAACTCCTTAAACTCACCAGGGGTCAGATTTGTATACCCAAAGGCTTTCTTACTGGACACTGTCCAGTAACCAAACACCTCAAAATCATAGCCTTAACACAAGATGATACTTACAGAATGTGTAAGTTAACACGAGTGCCCCAAATAAGTTCAGCACTGTGGTAACCAAAATATTCCCACACTGGCAGACATTGCACACCTGACCGTGAACCGTCTGCAGCCGGATGGATTTATGTTACAATTAAGTTAGATTTGTAAAATAGATAATTTGTGAAAATATATGAACTCAACGGAGTGCGACACAAGTTTGCTAGCCTCCAAACGAAGAGGTCGTGTTTTGAATTATAACTTGTAATGAGGACGAAGTAGTTTAAGAACACATACTGTGCCACTGCAATTGCCTAATCAGGCACGCAATCGACACCTTGGCGGATACTATCTTGAAGCCGAAAAACTGCCGCTAGTTCACTTAGAAAAAACACACTAAGTTTTATTATGACCTCAGGTTTCCTACTTGAAGTCTAAATGGAAGTAGTCACAATTTGCCCATCAGAGGCCGCAGTGATCTGCCCCCCCTCCCTCCTCCCCCCTCCCCACCACCCCCTCAACCAGTCTTACTCCCACTTATTCTAGAAGAAAATTTATAATGCATATGAGACGGTTAAGGGGACAACGTCCTGCCTGATCGCACATTCTAAAAATTAAAAAGTTCCTAAGTGACAAAAAAAATGCGATTTACATAACAGGTCCACCCTTAGCTGCAGCGTCATACGAGAAAGAAGATGAGGTAGAAGGCAGTTGATTTGAAAATAAAAAAACATGAACTTTAAATACGCTCATCCTCAACCTCAACCTCCGCGTGAAAGTAATGTTCTATCATCACACTATCCTTTCTAAATTGATTGCAGTCACTAAAGTCCCCTATACAAAAGCAGAATAAAACTAATCTTGGGGGATCTAAAGTCCCCACTCCGTACTCTAAAGGTTAAAGTAGCCTTCGTGGATAGATTTAGCGTCCGGATACAAGTCCCGAGATGATTAACTTTTATAATTCAAGTCTCCAGATCTCCAGCGAGTCACTGATAATGCTCAGGGATATACTTTCAAGCTCGCCAATCGAATAAACGCCTTGTGAGCGGACAAAAGCCCCCAAAAAAAGGCGATCCTACCTCTTGCAACAACTATCGAATATAGCATTTCCCTGCTCAACGTCGACTGCAGGATCCTGTCCAGCGTACCATCTGGACTCTGAATGTCTAAAGGTGGATTAATCGGCACGTATCCCGCCCAAAAAATCTACTTAGACCCAATTTACACACTAAGGCAGATCCTGCAGAAGACCAGCGGGTTGCAACTCAATGAACAACTTTTCTTCGATTTTTCAATCGCTTGCGACAGTATTCGTCTCAAGGATGTACTGATTTGATTAGCTTGTGACGCATGCGTTAACGCATAACCGATGCACCGTGTAGTTGGGTTCATAGACCAAAGAGGCGGTCGCAACTGGATATTCTGGATATCAGCAAAGTGATCCGCTGTCGTGTGACTTCTTCAATCTTGTAATATGCTGGTGCGATTGGCAGCTGTAAACACGGACGGGACTACCTTCTACAAGTCAATCCAATTGTTGGGTTAGGCAGATGACGTTGTTGCATTCCCACTGTAAGGCGTTCACGGTGGTTGAAGATGAGGCGTCAATGAGGACAAGACTGAATATATATATTACACCACCTTGGACAAGGCATCACGATCGAGAGTAATTTTGAGGTAGTTACGGAATTTGTCGACGTCGGGGACAAACGTGAACTCGACAAACGACATGGCAACCGCTGTGAGTTCGGTGTGTCCAAACAACTCGGCTCGAACCTCCTCACTCGAGGGACCAAATCATTGAGCGCTTGGACACCAAAGCTCCGGCAAGGAGGGTCTTTGATTCCTTCGAGAAGGTGAAGCGGAAGGCCGAACGGCTGGTTCAGAGACCAAGTCATCGCCGACCCCCAAGACAGCTTGGTCTTGATGACTGGAAGCAGCGTGCCCAGGATCGTCAGCGGCCCAGACTCCCCATGGGTCGCTGCGCCAGTCTGATAAGTAAGTAAGTGGACAATAGCACGCATAACAAGATTAGTTATTGTAGGAGCACCTCGGCACGTTCATTTTGTTCACGTTTCAATCCAGTTAGTCACTCCACTGTCCAACTCAATCTAGATAAAGTAAAAGTCCAACAAAATGTTTAAGCTTTTCAATTAAAAAAGTACACACTGCATGCGGGATGATCCGGACGCGTCAGTAAAGATTCCAAGCAACGAGAGGAATATTTCCGACAAGCCCCTATGCAAAAAACGCCTCCTCCCCTAAGCGGATTACGTCGAAAAACCCGAACAAAAGGCGATCACTTGTGACCAGGTTCATGAACCGAGTGCAGCTAGACTGATATAAAGGAAAGGCAAAACTGAAAAAACCAACAAATATCAATTACTTACCACACAACAACATGTTAATACAATCAGAAATCCACAGACAGCTCCAGCCGTTCCGACAACCCATGTTAAGCGGATGAAGAGGATGACTCCGAAAATGTTTTGGATGCAAGGTAGGAAAACGCCGATCAAGGTTCCTGGAAGAGAGGACAAATGAAAATTTAAATAAAAGAACAGCACATTTTGTTGCTATGAGGGTGGGATGAGTGTGAGCGCGGGGGTGTATCAACGTCCTTTCAGACTTATTTTCTCATCGGCGAGCAACGTTGAATTATGAAGATGATTCCCCTTGCTGAGTTCTCGAAAAAGGGGGCCGAGGGTGCTTAATAAAATTAATATTTGCATGTCCTGCATGTCGTCTGCCAAAATAGTATCTTTTTTTTTATTTATTGGCTTTTCAATATAGTTCGTTCGTGATCTTAAAATTAATATCAGCAAATTAAAAAGTAAAGACGGGGGTGTGTTAACAAGCCAGAGCAGGGTTGGGAAGCAGGCCGGGGAATTGTCGAACAAATGGACTTGACTAAATGGCCCCGGTCAGAAGACTTTGGCAATCTTGGTGTGCAAATCTTGCAATGGAGAACACAGGGTTTGTCATAAAAGACATTAGGACTGCGACCATAAAGAACGGGGGTGTGTTAACAAGCCAGAGCAGGGTTGGGAAGCAGGCCGGGGAATTGTCAAACAAATGGACTTGACTAAATGGCCCCGGTCAGAAGACTTTGGCAATCTTGGTGCCAATGGAGAACACGGGGTTTGTCATAAAAGACATTAGGACTGCGACCATAAAGATCTATTGGAACCCTTTCGTTTGGTCTAGGACTTAGATACTTCCTTCAGAAATTCTTGCAACTCATCTAGATCGGATTTTTTGGTAGTCTTTCCCTGTCACCAGTTCGCCTTGCCAATGCCCACTCATTTCATGGAGATGATAGTTACATGCTCCGTGTCCCTGTTAGTGATCCACTTAACACTTCTAAGTCAGCTTTCCCCGGAGACAAGTTTTTATCAACGTCTTCCAGACCGGAAACAATGGCAGGAGCAACAAAGGCAATAGCAGAGAGCGAGATCGTCATGCTTCCTTGCTCCCCAGACTCTCTGCAGCTTATAATAATAAAAAGAAACTACAAGAGTATTGCTATCTTTGAAAACTGGTAGTTAAGCTGGATAAATCCAAATTGTTGATCTTTTAGAATGCGGGTAGAAGGAACGCAGCAAACGAAAAGTGGAGATTCAATGGTGAAAACATAGAAGTAGTCAAAGAATACAATTATCTCGGAGTACACTTTCGAAAAAATCTAAGTACGGATCTCAAAGCAAAGACTGCCCTAAACTGCTCCTGGAAGAGATGATTCTCCAACAAAAAACATAGCACATATCTGCAAATTTAATGATTTTGTGACTACTGTTGAAACTACTCTTCTGTATGCTTCACCAGTGTGGGGCCATTTAAAATATGATACGGTGGAAAAAAACTACTCAGATCTTACGTTGAAAGAGTCGCTTACAGCAGTCAACGTCTATTTATATAATTATGCTAGAGACAGGATTGCCGACACTTTTTATTAAAATTTGAAGGATGCAATATTGAGACCAATCTTCGAAATGCAGTCGAAATATTAATTCGATATTTCAACAAATGGAAGATAAAAGTAAACGCGGAAGAGATTCAAGCTTTTTCACAAGAAAAAGAAAGAATTTTTTCTTACCGTCTAGTCACCTAAACGTCAATGCCCATCAAATTAGTTGGGGACAGGTAGTTAAATATTTAGGTGTTTATCTCGATTCTAAGTTGGCGTTCAAGGAACACATAACAAGAACACTTAATAAAGTCGGCATTGGCATTAAGATATTGTATCTCTTTATTAACAGGAAGTCTTCATTGACAGATGAAAATAAAATTATACTGCACAAAGTAATCTTTCAGGCAATTTTGCTGAATGTATGCCAAGTGTGGGGTAGATGTGCTGACTGCCACATTAAAAAATTACAAATTCAGCAAAGCAAGCTCCTCAAGACGATGCTAAATCTTCCTTGGCATTACTCAACAACCGATTTACATATCAAGGCCGATGTTGAATTGATTTCCTATAGAATACGGAAGCTTAACGAAGCGTTTATGATACGTTGTAATTTCTCCGATAACCCACTCATAAATCAATTAAAACAGCCATTCCATGATTAATTCGATTAAACACGTTTATTTCAATTATTTATTCGATGTATGTTCTATATTTTAATCTGTTTGTAATTAAATTTACCTGTTTATTTAAAATACCCTGTTATTTATTCAACCATTTATTTATTTATTTAACTATTTATTTATTTATTTAACTATTTATTTATTTATTTATACATATATTTATTTATTTATTTATTTTTTTACTTATTTATTTATTTATTTATTTTGTGGCGTGACTAACTATGACGAACTCTATTCTTCTACTATCTTTATTTCATGTTATCACATATATTGATTTATTTGACTATTTATTTATTTGTTGTAATTCTTATTATTATTATTATTTTTTTTGGAAGAAGGGTTTTCTCGTTTTTTCCCTTCAAATTCCTAAATCATTATTAAAAAATGTTATTCCTACAGTTGATTGAAATATTTCAGTAGAAAGATATACAGTGGACTCTCCCTAAGTCGAACTCTCCTTAAGTCGAAACTCTCTCTAACTCGAAGTTTTTCGCCATATTTTACACACATTTCCCTCAACTTTCCATACAAAAACCTCTCTCTAAGTCAAACTCTCTCTAACTCGAACAAATTTTGGTATCCCGTGACAATTCGACTTAGGGGGAGTCCACTGTATATAACTTATCATATCTCTGTATTGTAAATTGTGTGGTGGCAAAAGCTTGTAAACTTAAAAACGAAATTCTAAAGGTGTTAAAAATGCCTGATGCCTTAGCCGCCTTGAAGATCATTCCCAATAAGGCCTGTTGGTTTAGCAAATAGATGCAACTGGCTCAAGAATGCAATTCTGAACTCAACCTACAGACCTCGATGTCAGATGCCTAGAAGAAGACTCTCTACGAGATGATCGCCAAAGTAGATGAGAAGGATTCGTTAACACTGCCTCTGGATCTCTACAAAGGTCTAGATTCTAGTCTATAGCAGATTTAACTACGACTTAGCAGAAGAGAACTATTTTCGAGATGAAAACCCGTGTTGATCAACTATCAGCGGATGGTGAGAGATAGAAGTGAACTACTTATGCTGAACTACATACCACATAGAGAAGATCTATCACCCTAATGCGATGTATACAATTTAAGAGTAAAAGAGGATGTGCTTCATTTTATTGGCTTCGGGCAGTAAGAGACTTATTTTCGACGGCGACTTTCTGGATGACGTGCAGATTATTCCACTCCTACATGAATTTAATCTTAACTATAAGCAGAAAGTTTGTGTGTCTGACCGACAAAGGCTCCGAAACTACACGTCGCAGAGCTCTGAAATTTTCAACAAAAATCATTCTAAAATTTAGATGCTGAATGTGACAGCATTCAGCCGGTACGACATACGGTTCACACTTTTTAAACGGGAATAAAATTCTCAAAATAAGGTTGGTTGCATCAATCCGGTATGAAACCATTTAAAGTTGGGCCGGTTTCACACACAAAAATTTCGTCTGCGATTTTTCCATCTTGTAGGCAAGGGGGTGGGACGTGATAGGGGTAGCCCGCGTCTCGTGTGCTCGGGGTTTGCCTTTGGATTTTCTATTCTCTTTTATCTCTCTTCGTTTTTTCCTTGACTTGCTTTATTCTTATGTTCTCAATGTTGGGTATTGGATGCATGCTGTACATGTGTGAGAAAGAGATGACGCATGTGTGAGAGAGGGTAGAAAAGATCTCAACTGCAAAGACTGAATGGTTTCCTGTGTGAAAGTGGCTTGCGATCACAAAAGGGAATTTGAAGGAATCGGCGACGAGTCTTAGCGAGTGTGAAACCAGCCTTGCGTAGTCGTGGATATCAACCATCCCCCAGTGTGTTTGTGACTTCCATATATACACACACATTTTTCATATTTTGCTTTGGTGCAACCATTCATTTTTTTCTACGTCTCAATCGAACATATACGCACGACTGCCTGAGCCACCAAACGAAAAGGAAACAATAAACATTTTCGCACTTTTCTTATTTTGTCATACCCAAACTATCTATGCACGTACATATACACAGCTGGACACAAATCATTCAAGTTTGCTGAAATTGTGAATATTGAACTTCTGAACTTTGATAAAATTTCAGAGCTAGACTAATTACATAACGTGTTACAAGATAGGCTAATTTTTTCATGGTTCATGAAGTTTGACTTCAATTTGCACAACAAGTGAACATCGAACTTTTTTTTTATGAGTCGCTTGATATCCCTCCACGTTGTGTGTAAATGGTTGAGAAAAAACCGTAATTTCCGTCCGTTTTGCTGCTGCTTCAACATGTATGCACGCAGTCAACGAATTGTACTCATTATGAGTAGGAATATGAATGAGAGATTGGGATAGGCATCAATGACAAAAGAAAATTCAAATTCTTCTCTGGTTTCTGGTTCGAGCAGTCTTATTATTGTTTTAAATTAAAAAGTGCGGTAATAATGCAGGTAAAGTACCGCTTGAAGAAACAAACCCGGGCAAAGACGGGTACAAAATCTATTGTTGCATAAATTTCACAGTATTGTAACTTGGATTAGCATAGAAGGCCTTGTTAATTGTAAAATTTTCCAACCGCCATGCGTAGTGTCGCCGTGGCGTAGTGTGTTAGTGCGTCGACTCCTACGCAGAGGGTGCCAGGTTCGATACCCGAATTTACCACCTATCATAATTCACGGCTCCACCTCTTTCAAGTCACTGACAATGCTCAAAGAGTATTCCTGTCTAGAAAGAGCTTCTCAACTTCGCCGTTCGGAGTCGGCATTAAACTGTAGGTCCCTTCCAGTCGTGAAAGAACAATAGCACGCACAACACGAGTGGTTGCTGAGAAGCTAGGCCCAGGTCCACCTCGGACTGTCGCGCCACCAATATTATTGTTATTATGCATTAATGTTGTTTACTTGTTTATTTACGGTACAAATAAATAATTTACTACTACTCCTATGGGTCTTCTGTGACCTCTTCGAAAAATCCTTAACTGCAGCGTTCCTCAAGCCCATATGGCTGCCCTATATATAGCGGCAGTCGCACTGAAAGACCAAAACGTCACCGGCAATCGATCACCATCTTTTCTGATAGCCAAGTGGCAATAAAGGCCATAGCGTCAGATATTCTGAGAGCGAAGCTGGTGGGGCTTTGCAAACAGAGTGAGAGTGGTGAATTCGGTGATCTTCTGTCGGGTACCGGGACACACTGGAATTCAAGGTAATGAAACAGGGACAGACTCGCGAAAAAGGCCTCGGAGTTGGAGGAATTTCTGGCAAATCGGTACGCGCACAAGCCGCTCAGTTCCATAAGGAAAAAGCAAGAAGTCGAGGCCCTGGATGGACCCAATACTCGCTGGCCTGAGTATTAAAGCTCTATGACTATGGCCGATGCTGAGCAAGAAGAGATCCCCATCATTGATCGGCTTTAGTCTCAAGTAGAGTCCCTCCCGGGCACTATGCCAATGATGCACATGCAAAATGCGTCTGTACATACCGAACATCGATGAGAGATGAGAAAGAAACGGAGTCTATCTTAGCCTGAAGCAAGGAAATGAATATAAGCGGTGTTACACTGAATAACATTCTATACATGAATCTGGCTGGTTTAAGGACTACAGCAGGTTAGTTGAACACTCCCTAGCATGGACACAATGGGCCCAACACAAGGCCTTTAGGGCACCCAATTAAAGCTTTATTAAGTTCTAGAGCTTCTTTGGCTTGTTTGGGATTCCAAACTGATGTTTCATAATTGAGAAGGTGCTTGAACTGCCTAGACATGGGTCTGCTCTTCCAAGCTCGCTTGCAGGGGAGGTACACATCCCACACTGCCTCAGGGTCAGACTGAGTAGAACCGATCCAGAACAAAGGATCTTCGCTGTCGAACTTTTCATGATATTGCTAGATGGGTGGCATTCTGCACGGACACTATAGAGAAGATCATCGCAGTTGCAACAACACACCTGGGAGGGAGACTATGTGTCTCCTTGCTCCTGCTAGAGCCACATACCAACCACTTTCCTTCTAAGACTGTTCTTCTACTCACTTGACGAGCTCTCGGCTAATGATGTGATTGCCTTTCTTAAGTGCCTCAGCCTTTTGCCTATGGGTCTATTTCAATCACATCTCTGGTGATCGCGTCTATCAACGATCGCTTCGTAATAAGTATGCAGCCTCCCGCATTCACTATACAGGACACGGTTGGCCGCAAAGTGGCTCTACTTGGAGCTGACCTTAGCGGGGAATCGTCTGGAAAGGAATATCCGCATTAACCTCAGCACTATTATGAGACATCTGATCCGTTTGGTATAACACTGGACTTACGTGGGATTAAGTGCGACTCCACTCGTGAGAGAACAATAGCACGCACAACATGAGTGGTTGCTGAAGGAGCTAGTCCCTAGCCCTCTACGGGTTGTAGCGCTACCGATACTAAGTGTGACTTCAGTTCTAACCAGGGGGCTTAATATTTTGGAGAGCCTAATAGTTTAGAGAAGCACAAGAGTTAGTCTCTCTATTGATTTGACTGACGGCTGTGACGTTGTGGGTTTCTGCGTGAACTCATACGCACTTGAACGTACGGTCATAGGTTCCTTGGCCCTGACAATGCTCAAGAGAAATTCATGCCTAGAAAAAGCTTCTCAAACTTGCCCGTTCGGATCCGGCATAAGATTGTAGGTCCCTTCCACACGTGAGAGAATTATAGCACGCACAACACGAGTGGTTACTCCAGAAGCTAAGCCCTGGCCCTCTACGGGCTGTAGTGCCACCCATAAAATAATTATTATTAATTGATTTGACTAGAAACTCAATCAAACGCCAACGAAAATTCCCCCTTTTCACACAGTCACAGATCAGATAACACGAAATGTGCTTCGCAACCTCCTAGAGACGCATCAAGTCGCATGGACATGCAATCGCAATTTGAAAGCGACGCGGCATGGTAGTAAAGTCATTCACGGTAATTAATAAATGAACAACTAGAAATTAGTCGCATAATTGAGATTAGGACTAGATTGGACTAGACTGCCGACCATTCGCTTTGGGAACCGAGATAGACTTTTATCGACTGTGGGGTTCGATTAACAACTGAAGTTCCCAAGGAAGTTTGGCAGCATTTTACGAGTGGCTGTGTAGAATGTTTTGACCCAAAGGAGATCTATTTAAAATTAGCCGATTAGTCTCAGAAGTTTAAAGAGGTCTCAAGAAACAATTAAAAGAATGTACGAGGGTCGTTTGACAAGTTAATGAATTTTTGAATAAATATGTCTGACAGCCAGACGCTGGCCGATCCAAATCTGCTCTAGTCTCTTATTTTTTTGCCAGCGTGTGATATTCCAAAACAGCCACAGGGTTGAATGTGTTACTCTTTAACGCCTTTAAAATAACTTGGCTTTCTTAGAATACCTGCCTTCCACTCGTGAGAGAATAGTAGCACGCACAGCACGAGTGGTAGCTGAAGAAGCTAGGCGATGTGCTAATAAAGTATTGTTGTTTCCTTGCAGATATGATGATGTGGAGGCAGCGTCCTTTATCCTATCACACAATGCCGAGTTAGAAACTGTTGTTTAAAGCAACCCCCCTTCGGCCCTCTTGATCTGGCTTCGAATAGATTCTAAACGCTCAAAGAGGATGGTCTTTTCCAAGAGATCATCAGAAACTAGTGCCACTGGTGAGGTCATTCTTTGGCCTTGCCTCGTAGATGCGCATCCCTTCCCATCATCTTCTGGGAATATACGCAGACGGATCGAAGACAGACTAAGGGGTGGGTCTCTTTTCTTGAAGATGCCTGACCACTGTAGCGGTTTCCAGACAGAAACACATTGCGATAAAAGAGGCATTGTCTTGGCTCAAGAACAACGTAAAATGCAAAAGGGACTTCACCATCTGTTCGGACAGCGAGGCCGCAATTAGGTCCTGTGACCATGCCATGTTCAATTCGATAACGTCCACTAATTGTCGGCTGTCTCTTAACCAATGTCGGGACGTTGAGACATGTCGGGGAATTTCAAAGTCGATAAACTCGCAACCGCCTCTCTGACATCAGAAGGGGATCCATCTTCCATGCCGATTGCTACATCCTGCCATCTGCTTAAGAGCCTCGCAATTGGAACAACGGATCACCAGTGGCTAGACGGTACCACCTGCCTTAAAATAAAAGAAATCTGGCCAGCACTAAATCTTAAACCAACACTCTGTCTTCTCAGACAAAGCAGACCTCACGGAAGACATAAACGGACTCTGAAACATAAGATGAGGAGTAAAAGGAGAAGGAATGGAGGGTGGAAGGCACAAATCATCTCCTGTGCTAATGTAGAGCTCTAGCCAGCCGTGGCCTAATATTTCAATAATTTCAGTGAACTTGTGCCGTCAGTAATAACCAGTCAATAGTTCCTTTATATCCTTCGCCGGAATCTCGTCAAGTGAGTTGAAGAAGGGTCTACCAAAGCTTTGGTTGTGTAGCTCTAGCAAGGCACAAATGAAATGTCTTAAGGTCTGTTTCTCAGTAGTGTTGTTGCAACTGCCACAATGTGTGTTCTTTGGGATACCTGGTTTGACAACATAATCTCCTATTGGCCAGTGTCCAATACAGAAGATATCATGACTGTTCGCCGAAGACCTTTTGTTTTGGATTGTTTGTACTTAGGTCTCACCCCAGGAAGTGCATACAGATATCAGTCTAGCCTGTTTATAGAGCTCTGAAGGGTAGATCCCTGCCTAGCCAGTTCATTCGGATATGTTACATTTTGAACTGACCTTTTAATGACGCTTTTCAGTCTCAGTTTCGAATATTAAGTGAAGGAAGAAACAGCATGGTTATCACCGCATGTGGCAACCTTCTTTCTTGGTAAGTACATGGGTATATTTTGGTTTCTCGATAGCCTTCACTAATTGCAAAAAAACAACAGAACAGAAACACCCTGGAAACGTCCGAGAGTCTGTAGACCTTGGAAATGTGCAAGAATTCCGATAACACACCCACTCCAATCCACACTGACGGCTATAAGACAGGGGGTGCTGTCAAAAACACAGCTCTGTTGGAAGTCCAATGTCGGAGAACGAACCATAAAGGCACATAATGCTTTCTACGCTTGCAAACGTGTTTTCGGATAAATGTGGGGTCGACCCACTGGGTCGACACCTTCATAGCAATACCAATCTCGTGGTCGTGGTCTGGTGGCCTGAAAAAAGATGCATTGGGGCATTTGAATAGCGAAAGCTCTAAGAACAGCATCTACGGCGACACTAAACATGATTTTACACCTACTTCCTATTAACCTATTTGCTAAAGGCGTAATGGCTAATTCGGCACTAAGACTAAAAGAGTTCAAATCATTTAAATTTAGAACTTTCGCCCGCTAGAACTTTTACCCGCTTTGAACGTAACTCTGCTCTAAAGACTCCAATCGAAGAAAGCAGTGGTCAGAACCCATTGCTGAGTCGTATAACTCCAGCAATGTATACACTGACGGCTCGAAGCTCCATGAAGGCGGCGGTGCTGGTGTATACAATGCATCGCATGACGTCAAAATCTGCTACAGACTGGACGCAAGAGCAGAATCTTTCAGGCGGAGCTGGTGGCCATCTAGAAGCCAAGCCTGAACCGCACTCGCATTAATATCTAAATAAATATTTACTTACCCCGCGACCCCTTTAGTGGATCATGCGGGTCAGAAGATGATGATAATGATGATGATGATATTTATTAACAGCGCTCAATAGAAAGTCCAAGACTGTACTCAACTGTTTCGGTGCGCTACAGGTCCACTGCAGTCTCCCTCCTGTGGGTTTTTAGGCCGAGTGGATTTTATTGAAACGAAACAGTTGACGAGCAAGCTTGGTGTGACATAAGAAGTTCCTCGTCGAGCTCAGATAATGGTGTTTCTGCACGGTCTTAGACAAAATCTCTATACAAGACTATAGGTCTTAATTTTGTTGGCCATCGTGAAGCCACAACATCTCATAAATTTTGCAAAAGCCACAGAATCATTAGAAGCTACAGTGGACTACAACTAGGCTTACTTTGTTTACAGGTGTCATAAGCTGTGTTTTTTTGCAAACGATATGGTTAATTTATGAGTGCACAAAGAAAACGATAATCGGCGCTTAATGATTCATCATAAAATCTTGGCAGCACCGGCGACATTTATGACATTTGCTAAGCAGTCAGGGGTGCAGTCTTGGAAGGTGATGGTTGATCTTTGATGCATCACAATCTTCGTTTTGTGACTGTGTAGCGTGACCATCACTTTAAAAGCAAAAACACTTAACAATTTTAATCAAATGAAAAGAATCGTTTACGAAACCTTAACGGAATGTATAGCAGAGACACTCTGGGTATACCAAAAATTGCATACTTATGGATGCCAAAAAATTGAAAAATGATCTAATACATCAACCACACCTGCAGATGTCAGCCACATACATCAACCTAAACAATGAATGGAAGAATTCAGGAATGAACACAAAAAAAATAATGATTGGAAGCATTTTTTTTTATCCGCGCTTATTCCTTAAGCGGCGATAGATATGATGAGTAACTTAAGCGGATGTAGGATTCGTTGTTAGTGTGTATTAAATGCAAATTGATTGAAATTAAGCGTATATACGCTTGCAAAAAAAACGCAGTTATAGGTCTATGTGAGGCTGAAACACCACTCCCTAACCTTACCTAACCTAAGATAGGCGGTGCGCCTTTCTTAGACCCGTCTGTGAAGATTGTATTAAAAGTCAATCCTTTAGAGTGTCAAAGTCGTTTGATAGGTTAAGTCTGAGGACCGCACAGTCTGTCCGACTCTCTGAGCACTGTGTCCAGTAGTGCCTTTAATGTGTAAACCCAAAGGTAGGAAATGAATGGTCGTGAAAAGATGAGTCAGAGCGTCTGAGCGTCTGATGGAGTCGCCCGTAGACCGCATGTGATCCTATTCTTGTTGAGTTTTGTGATACTGCATTTTTTCAAGGACCGGGCACCATCGATTTTAGAAAGCTTTTCCTTGGTTCCGGAGATCGTTTTCTACACAGCAGATGGAAGTCACTATTCCATTTGCGAAGTTGTCTGCTTTCACTGTCTGTCACAAGAAGAAAAAATTAAGGAGGTTGCTCAGAACTTCGCATTAAAAGATGGCAGCTGACGGAATCAGTCTTGGATTCAAGGTAACTGCGAAGGAAGATTCAAAACTGCTCTAACTTATCAAACGAACGGCGGCCGTGCTTCCACTAGAACCACTCTTGTCAGATTGTGGTCAATTTCGAGTCACAATTTATTGATTTAGAAAAAAAGAACAGAAAAAAGGAGATCCCAGGAACTATCGACTGCCACGAGATATCTGCTTCAATTCTCAGGAATTCTGGTAGCAGTTGTTCTTCTTTCGCCTCATCTTTCAAGGACCATGTCGAGCGCATGGACTACTAAGCACCGGCACGAAGAGTCTTTCACTACGAAACTGTGGGACAACGCAACGACCTTGAGGTCTGGCATCATCCCCAGCGGACTATACGGTCCCCAGAGTTAATCTATCAACTCTTAACGCTCAAGAAAGCCCGGGTTTAAGGTGGCGGTCCCAGGTGGACAGAAGGACCTCAACCAACATGGAGTGCACAGCTGGAGAACTAGAGACAGTTAGTTGGAGAGCCCCAAGACTGCTCGCTATGGAGACTGTCTAAATCCATCGCAGAAATTGGAACTTCACAAACGCCGAAAAGATCCAGCATTGGCAGAGACAACGCCCTGTCCCTGAAAACTACAAAGTAATGGACGCTCTACTCGGATTGAACTTGATCCCAATCCGAGTGAAGAACCAAACAACTGCCCTCACAGCGTGGAGTGCATTCAACACGAACCAATTAACTCGATCGCCAATACATCGGCGAGATAAGAACATCAAAAGCAACGAGCCGGTCCAAGTTCCCAGCCGAGCGGCGTTCAATCACTCGAGATACCCTCGAGAACGCCTTGCAGGATATCAACTTCGCACGGGTAATCATATCAACTGGCCGCATCTGCCATATGGCGTTAATTAGTGCCGGTGCCCCCATCGAGGCCGCATTCCCATCGTGGGCTATTACCGACCAAGAAAACATCGTCAATTTATCGCTGCGTAGCTGGTGGGTGGAATGCAATGGCAACATTCACCCTGCAGTCGGCTAGATTATTGCACTAATTATAGATGGAAGGCGTTTTAAATAAATTATTAGCATCAACTGCCATTAGGGCTCGACTGGGGAAGGGGGCAAGGTGAAAGAGGTGGGTGGTGGGTGGATGGATGGATGAGTGGATGGGTGGATGGGTGGATGGTTGATGTTCGATTTGATTTGTTTTATTTTTAAAGTCTTCACACTTACCCATGCGAGCAGGCGGGGCCTGTTTCGCATCAGGATCTGTTGCTGCAGGTATGGTGTTTTCATAGTTGGCGAGCGACGAGATGAACGTGGATACGTGGGGCCTGGTCTCGAGCTCGTCATCGTACAAGTACAAATTAGCATCTATTCGCTCCTTGGTCTCCTCTGTGTTCTCTTGGGTGTCTCGCTCTTCTGAAAATAAGAAAAAAAAAACAAATGTATTTTTAGTTAACGAATTGCAAAGCGTGCTTGTTTATATTTTGAGAGCTTCAGAATTTTTAACAGAAGTTTGGTAATCTTTCAGTAATCCGAAGACCGTCTCGTTCGTGATCAGGATGGTTGGCTAATTAATCGGGAGAATTTGTTCCAGTTCGAGTTGAGTTGTGTGACGCGTCAAAGTGTTCAAGAGTATCTACGCTTTGTTTTCGAGTTTTCCCGTGCAACGAAGCGTGCGTGAGAACTGCAATTTAGCATCAGAGAACTCCTCAGAGGATTCTGGCCCTCTCGTGTCATTTAGGTGGCGTGGAACGGAGAACTGGGGTGATTGTCCATGTCCTCAAAAAGAGATTGTACTAGCTTCAGAGTTACGCTAAGCTGTTGGAGGTGCGCTCAAGAGCTATGGGGGACCCCAAAATGGGGAAAGCCCACACTGTTCACTTCGTCACATTAAAAGTACAATCAACGAGCTTTTCGCTCTACGAATGGTACCCGACAAGGCTTGGGAGTATGTCACACCGATCTACTGTGGTTTAGTAGATTTGGTAAAGCCATACGAACGAGTACCTCGATGTAAACTCTGAAGTGTTCTCCCAGGCCATTGAGTCTGTATGCACACCTGTGTTGGGGTTGACAATGCTAAATCAACACATTTTACCGAGGGAGTTGGACTACCCCAAGGGTGTGTCTTGTCACCTCTACTTTTAATTATATTCTCGATGCATCGCAGTCGAGGCGAGGAATGTTTAAGATTGGTAGAGTTGAGGGTAAGTCATCATATTTTTGCTGATGACATAAGCTGGCAATCGAAGAACACAGTTAACAAATTTCAACATTGATACAGCTTCTTCCCATGGACATCTATGGGAAGCTGGTAGCTACCAAGGCAGCGTTCAGGCTACGGGAGTGCAACCGCTGGAACAGATCACTGAGCTTAGGTCATACAGAGATAATCAGAAATGCGAGACCAACAACGCATACAGATTATACAACACCCGCCTTAGAACCCGAGTTTGAGCTCAAAACACTCATCTCAGACAGAGAAGATTTGAGAAAAGATCTGGTTAGAAAACCAGGCTACCTGGAGATCTACACAGATGGCTGAAAAAGAGACGAGGACACCGGAATAGAAATATTCGCGGTATCGCCGGACATACTTTTTCCCTGTCTCTTCATTGCCCGACTATTGTAGAGTGTTCCAAGAGGCTGCCCGCTTACTGTCAATGAACCCGATAGACGGGCTATCTATCGCCATCTACATAGATAGTCAGGCGGCAATAAAGGTTCAGGACCATCAATTAAATCGAAGATGGTAAAACTTTGCCGTCTATCTCTTAGAGAGGCAGCGGTTAGATACAACCTAACCCTATGCTGGGTACATAGTGGTCTTCCAAGCAACGAAAGGGCCGACGAGTTAGCTAGTACAGGGGTGGGACTACCACTGACAAATAATCAGGACACCCCATATCCCTCACTCCAAGTAATAAATCCCATTTTACTTACAGATGCCGACGACTCCGCTAATCGGAGCTGGATGGAATTAGATACATGCAGGACTTCGAGGCTTATTTGGCCCTCACTAAATCCAAACAAAACTTACTTATCAGGCTGACGACCCACGCAGGGTCCGAGCCTGAGCGATAGCTGCTTTCGAATCCTGACGGTCCTGGGCACGCTGCTTCCAATCATCAAGACCAAGCTGTCTTGCATCCGCGATTACTTGGTCTTTATATCGGAGATTCGGTCTTCCTCTCCTTCTCGAACCAGGAGGCTCGGATTCGAAGACCCTCTTAGCTGGAGCATTGTTGACCATGCACTCGATGTGGCCGAGCCAGTGCAGTCCACGGATCTTGCCATCCACATCCTGGTACAGCTCGTAGAGTTTGCGGTCGTGTCTTCTCCTCCATTCGCCTTCCTCGCAGACTGGACCATATATTTCTTTCGAAGGCACCAAGTATCAGCTCCGCAGTTTTGCTTGTCGTCCAGCTTTCGGCTCCATATAGCAGGACTGGCAAAATATAGGCATGATCTTAGTCCTTCGGGTCGGGAGTTTTGACGTCAGTTGTTATGACAAACCGAAGTAACACCGGTTGCCAAAGGCGGTTCTACGTCGGATCTCCACAGGGATGTCGTTTGTGGAGTTTACGTTTGCCCCGAGGTAGACAACTCCTTTACTACCTCGAAATTGTACACAAATACAGTCCTAAAACTAAACAGGAATGTAATAAGGAACGTAGTTGGCATTATCTCCGGCCACTACCTTCTCGGGATTCATGCCAAAGAATAGGGACGCCCACAACGACTACTGCAGAAACGAGGAGGAGGAAGAAAGCTCCTCGGCACTTGTCCAGTCCTTGCAAAAACTAGAAAAGATGTACTAGGCCACTAATTTTTCAGAAACCTAGAGGAAATGTCACACTTACTTACACTACAAGACATAGCTAAGTTTATGTGGAAAACTAATTGGCTGTAAATCAGCACAGGAGTGGACTTGTCAAAGTAGGTCACTAGAATACCATCAGGTAGCCCCTAGGTTTATTTCATTTTCATTAGTTTAGTCCCTTTTTAAAAGGAGCCGGTGGAAAGCACCGGGTAGCGATAGCACAGAGGATCCAACCAGGATCTAAGTGGGCCACAACTGCTAGAGTGTTGGCAATGACTCTAACCTAATCTAATAAATTTCATTGAGAACCTGCTATCTCCGCTGCTGAAGCAAACCTGAGGAATGACATTTATGAGCGATAGTGGATGACTAGGTTTAGTTGTCCTCACATCCGCCCAGGCGGAACTCCAGTGTGAGTAGCACCAGAAAGATGGTGGCCTAAAGTGCAGCTGCTGGCATGAAGGTTGATGACTACACAGTTTTATTGCAAACGAGCCCTCGCATATTGTTATTCAATTTGGGTCGACGAGAACAATAGGGTGAGAAACATGGCAGTACGCGGTGATCTCAAAGTTGAACAGCTGTTTCTTCGAACGGAAATGTCTCTGCTTCGATGGTTTGGTCACGTGGCCCGAATATCCCCACCATCACGATTTCCTAGGCGGGCATTGACTGCGACTCCACTTGGCCACTTGAGCACTTTTTTTTGGAACTTTAAGACTAATCGGGCATAACTCCTGATGAGTTAGAGTCGATGGCGGAGGATCGAGTTGCCTGGAGATCTCTCGCGTATCCTCTACACCCGCGATGGTTTTAGTGGATCATGCGGGTCCACCGTCTGCCCACCGTACCGTGTGAACGTCTACAGCCTACTCGGCGCGTGCCAGTGCGGCTTCCAGACCGGCAAATCGCAGAATCTTCACACTGGAGTAGATTGGCGGGTTTGAAATCGATGTACACCACCTCTTCATCGATTTTAAAGCCGCGTACGACAGCATTTGTCGCAAGGAACTACTGATGATGTTGGGTTGGTTAGAGGGGCTGCCGTGTGATTTCTTTAATATGATTCTGGAGAAGGCCCTGGTGCCAAAACGAGCAGTCAGTCGAGTTGGTCCAACGCAGACAACATCAACATCATCTCGTGTTACCGGCGTGCTGTATAGACAGCTTTTAAGGTTAATGAGGATGAGGCGGAATGTATGTGAAAGCTCACACAACACCTGGGACAAAACGTCACGATCGTCAGCAACAATCTTGCGGTTGTTAAGAAATGGAGGGTCCGTCTACCTTGGGGCAAATGAAAACCGCACAAACGACATCCTAGTAGAAACGCCCCGCTGGCAATCGCTGTTGCTTCGGTTTGTCGAAACGCCTCCCTCGAAGGACCAAAATCATGCTCAACAGAACTCAGATTTTGCCAGTCCTACCATATGGAGTCGAAAGCTGGGAACAGTGTCTTAGTGTCTTCGAAATAATTTCCACGTCGGGTGAATAGTGCCATTTGCGAGGAAGGTGAATGGAGCGGAAGACACTGAGAGCTGTACCAAGATGTGGATGTAGTGAGTGAGTCGGCCACATTGAGCGCTTGGACACCAAAGCTCCTCAAAGAGGATCTCCGATTCCGAGCCTCCTGGTTCGAGAAGGAGAGGAAGAGCGAATCTCCAGTATACGAGTAAAGATTAATTTATCGCGGACGATTCGCATGCCCAGGACGGTCATCCATCATCCAGCTACAGCTCGGGGTCAGATCATCCAAGGGTCGTTGGTTTGGAAATTAATAAATTAGCTATTTTCGTTCACTAGTCCCCCGGCAGCGGACCTCCTCTTGCTGCGGTGGGCAACAGGTTTGGGATGTAGCTAATTCTGGCTAACGGAGCGCAACCCTCATGATGACAAAAAGAGGACGATTGGCATCGGATACTGCCTACCCTGCACTGTCGGAGCCCCATTTGGAGCCAGACTCAAATGGTGGCAGTACGTGAGCGTTTGGTGTTTGGTCTGTCCCGTTTGCCAACCGACCAGACTTAGCTCGAATAGACTACGAGCAACCTGGCTGTGACCTCATGAGCCATGCACTAACCAGTGCTTCTGGTGATCAAAGGACAACGGCATCGCTCACAGGAAAGAATCTCTAGAAGCAAAGTTGACTTAGACTCTGGACTTTGCGGATGGATGGAAACTCCCCTTGTCGGAAGAAGGACCTCAAGCGTTTGCACAGGTCAACAGATTTATGCACCAAATCTGCAGTTAGAGAGTTAGAGTGCGCGGCATTCCCTGGATGAGGTGGATGCTGGCCTGATGGATGGTTGATGCTGAGATGAACTCCTATATCCGAGAACCGGAGAGATTTTTGGGCTTTTGTTGTGCTTGTCTATGGTGAACACCTTCCATGCACACCTTCCATGCAAAAAGGAACGTGGTGCCATCAGAGTCTTGAACAGAAACGCGGATTACTCAACATTGAACAACTGCTTCTTCGGTAGGACGGAAAAAGGCTCTCCTTCGATGGTGACGTCATGTAGCATGAACGTCCCCATCATCACGCCTTCCGGGGGGGCATTGAAGGCGATTCCACCACTTGGCAGACCCAGGGCAAGGTCATTGAACAAAGTCCAAGATCTCTCCTGGGTGCCCTTAGGCATAGCTCCTGGTGATTAAGGGTTGATGGCGATGGATAGAATGGCCTTCTGATCACTCGTGCAAGCATGCAGGTAACTGAAGATGACGATGACGAGAACAATTTATTCGAACAAAATGCCAAACACTTTAAAAAAGAACTAAAACTCCTTGTGAAACCATAAACACACATAAATTATACAAAGTTGTATTTCATTCCACTGAAGTGGGGCAACATACTTTTTTATCACGGATTAGATATGAATTCAATTAACAGCAGCTAATCAGAATTGTGACACATGTCACTCTTAGCAATTATCAAAGTGATCAGAAATTGTCTTATCAGTTTTCGTGATTTAAACCGACACATAATCAAATTTGTTCGTGAATCGAATTAAATTATCATTGATGGCTTCGCACTTCGTTTGGGAAACGTATCGGTTTCGTTAATCTTGAACAACCGTAGCAAATGCGTTGGTCACACTGGCCGCATGCCGTGGAGTTGAATATGTGAAGACTGACGGTGAAAGACACGTCAGATCGGAAGCTTGCCGCTAAACAAAAGACATTTATCACATTTGGGTGTGATGCGGAACTATCGAGCAATTTGTGAATTGAGGCCTAAAACCATAGAATCCGTCGTTTGCGTTGAGTCATGACAAAAGATTCACAAACTCATAAGCCTTTATGAGAGGGAGAGAGACAGCAAATGCAGTCCACAAGTGAAATTCACAACGACGGATGGAATTGAGCAACTTGTATGTATATAAATACATATGTACAGTCAATCAAATTCATATTCGTACAGTAGGTTTGAAATAATAAAATAGAGACAGAAACGTCAACTTTGCAAAAGAGCACCAATCTAAGGATTTTTAATTTTGGAAAGCTGTAACTTTTACAGATGAATTTAAATTTAATGTCTCGGGTTTGGATGGACGGCAAATGGTATGGCGAAAACCAAATACCAAGCTTCTACCTGAAAATACCGTCGCAATAGTAAAACATTGTGACGGATCGGTGATGGTTTGGGGTTGTTTCTCGGCAGTTGGGCTGGACCACAAGAAATATATTGATATTTTAAAGCCAAAATTGGTTTTAAAATTGCAAAGCATTAAGCTTACAATGCCCGGATGTGGCTCGGATGCAATTGTCGTAAAATTTATGTAACCATTTAGACCAGAAAATAAGAAAATTATTAGAAATGCAAGAGACCTAAAAGAGAAAAAAATTTCGGTTGAAACTACCAAAAAACTCGTCCAACGCATGCCAAATAGGCTTAAGCATGTAACTAAAAATAATGGATATGCCACAAAATATAAAAAAATTAGTTAAATTTGTTTTTTTCTTACCAAAAAAAGCTATTTGTATTTTTTTGGTTTTTGTTATTAAATGTTCTGTTTATGATGAACGATTGCGTTTATTTTGCGTTTGACAATAGATGTTCACCAGATCTGTGATTTGACAAACAAATGACATTGGAAGTTTTAGTGGTTCTTGCATAAATCAAAAAAGAGTTATTTTGTTTCCCACTGTACGAATATGAGTTTGATTGACTGCATTTCGCAACGGCGTGTTTAGGCGTTCGGGCTTTGAGATTTTCAGTAGGATACATGTTAAATTCGAAATGGGACGGTCGAGCGTTGAATTTTTTCAGGCCGTAATATCGTAAGCGCGAGCATACATTTCTAGGTGGAGCTACTATCCAGTCTGTCGGGCTTTTTGACATTTGTGAAACTTTTTGAATTTTTGGCAAACTGAGGCGATTATTTCCGCAGGTAATTAATTTTTCCACGGGTCGCCGTGGCGTAGTGGGTAAGTGCGTCGACTCCTAGGCAGAGGGTGCCAGGTTCGATACCCGAATTTACCAGCTTTGATAATTCACGGTTCCGCCTCTTTCGAGTCACTGACAATGCTCAAAGAGTATTTCTGTCTAGAAAAAGCTTCCCAACTTCGCCGTTCGGAGTCGGCATTAAACTGTAGGTCCCTCTCACTCGTGCAAGTACAATAGCCCGCACAACACAAGTGGTTGCTGAGAAGCTAGGCCCAGGTCTACCTCGGACTGTCGCGCCACCCATATTATTATTATTGAATAATTTTATTTACAGTAATTTCATATTTTTCTTCAACATTATATTTCAAGGTAAATGCATTATTCTCAGGGTAAATGCGCGCGTTCATTTGGATATGGAAAACTCAGGCTGCCGCTTGCTGACACAAAATTCTCGTAAGCTCGATAAAACGCTTAGCACTGCCTATCAAAGACCGGCCGCGCAAACGCGCCTTTACGATTCAGCCTTTTACTTTCTGTGCGTTTGACAGAAGTTTGCGTGGAAATTCATTCGGGTGCTCGTTATGTGATTATTTTTACGATATTTTATGAATGAAAGAATACTTTTTGTTTTATTTAAAATTGTTTTTGAATAATTCTTAATAATTAAAGAACTTTAAAATTTCGAATTTCTTTGATTTATGCAAGAGTGGATTGCGCACGCAACGTACTCATTTGGCAATCCGGCAACTACGATTTTTATGGATTCCAAAGTATAAAGCTGTATAAAGCGCACTAGTCCTCTGCCTAGTGTGCTCTTTACAGCTTAGGTGCCCCCAATTGAACTGAGTAAACTCATGTGTCGCTGACAAGTGTAGAAGGATCTCGACATACTCGTACTTGATGTGCCTTAACTCCAGGCTGCTAGGAAAATATCCTACAGCGGCTTCTTGGTTGAAGCCCATATCCACCTAGGCGAGGTAGAAAATCAATTCCAATCCCTCTTGTACTCAAATCTCTTAGATCAAGCATTTCAGGCCCAATTATCGTTTCTTATCGTCTGGTGTTCTTCGAGCCATCGTGCGGAATTCTAAAAACGAACCAAGCCAAGCCATAATTGCGATTCCATCTGGTGGGCGACCGCTTGCTACACCCAGGGCGAGGTGGTTGAAGCATGTCTAAAAACTCCCCTGTTTACGCTTGGGAATAACTCCTCATAAATTAGAGTCAATGCCGGAGGATCGACTGCTTTGGAGATGTGTCTTGCGACCTATTTAGTGAATCATGCGGTTCACTGAAGATAATGATGAACAATGAACATTGCGTCCTGTAGGTAAACGGAGAGAGAGCCAAACAAGATGTTTGAAACGAACAACGGAAAGCTGTGGAAAACAGCCCACAATAGATCATATAGATACCTTGATAAGTAAAGACGTGTGCATTTGTTCACGATGAGAGCGTGCTGCCTGTGAACTTCGCATGCAAGCATCATTGTTGCATAAATTGGCATCGTCTGAGGGTGCTGTTTATTCGGAAAACAACAAATGACGCTGGAAACGCGCCTATACTCATCCCAATCTTGATTTTTTAAACACCTTATAATAGGATTAATTATCAGATAAATATCAGCAAAAGCAAAAAAATAAAAATAAAAAATTACGTATACGCCACCCTACAAAAAAAAAAATTACATTTTTAACGAAACCGGAGTGCTTTGGGGATCAATTCTTCTTCTTCATCTGGTGTCACTACAGTCCGGGGTGGACCTGGGCCTCAACCAACAAGCCTCTCCAGTTGGCATCTGAGGGTCACCGAAAAAAAGGTTAAAAGGATATCTCGTTCACGCTTAAGTCCAAATAGCTTCGATGTCAGGCATGTTTGATGCTATAGCTTTTATTGCCGCTATGGTGATCGATTCACCAGTAACGCCTTGGTCTTTCAGCGAGAGCGGCGCCCCATTTATGGCAGCCACTGCGAATTGAAAAACGCTGTAGGTATCCATTAGTGCCAGTGATTTTTCGAAGAGGTCACAGAAGATCCCTGCTCCTGTACCGGCGCTCGTCTTTGAGCCATCGGTGTTAAGGACGATTTCCCCCTTTGTTGTAGCAACTCGTTCTCTTCAACGTTCCTGGTCCGGAAGTCACTGTTAAAATCTCTTTTCCGGAGCCAGGGTTGGTCGGTTTGTCCATCGTATTGCACTGCCTTCAAACTTCTTAGTATGTCAGCGTGTCGGATGTTTCCTCCTTCCAAAATCCTACGTCTCCAAGCCTCGGGTTTGAGGTAAACTGCACTTGTACTGCGAAGCGGATGACCTCAAGCGCTTCTAAGACAGCATGTTATGCCAACGCAGTATTTTACTGTTTTCGAGAGCCTCAGTTAAAATCAGTTTAAGGTTGGACAGCTGAACTAACGGATCTTGCTCTTACTTGTGAAGACCAACAGTTCAGTTTTACTTGGGTTGACATTCAGTCCAAGATTCAGTGGAATACGGGCATAATGCCCGATGATTGATTGACGGTTCAAGAAAATCATTGTTTTCTCAAAATGGTACAAGAACATTTTACCCTAAATCCAATTGGCTGCACCAAGACCAAACTCAACTTTACAAAATGCAACAGTTCTCTTTTCAACAAGACGGGAATGGAAGAAGAAGTACAGTGGCGAGCAAAACTGGATACATAATTTCAGTTTCTGGGGTTTCTCACCAAGAAAAATTGTTTCCCTACGAGCTGGGCCCATGATTTCATCCTTCTGTTTAGGGGGTTATTTTCTGGAACCCTCCGTTCCAGCTCATTAGTACAAATAACATAGATGCATGAATGGCGCGGTAATGCGGTTGCGCATTTAACGGTTTCCATTCCAGTTTCCGTCGCAGGTCTACTCGCACTTCTGTCGAAGCGTGTGTTCGAACATTCCTCACCATATTTTTTAAAGCAAAATGAATGCGAGATAATCTATAATTCATGCCCCCACCAGCAAGGAATTCATTTCACGATCTTGGGTGAATTTCACGACCAACCAGCACTAACTTTCCGGCATTACGAATTAAAGCGAAAGGAGGCAGCCTCAACCGAGAAAACTCCGCATGCATAACGCATGGGATAATGAATTTATTGAAACCCCATCCCCCTTGAGACCCCCCCGTGCCATACCCTCTCAACTCGCAGCAACACTGCGCCAGTGTTGACTATTTAAGGTTGCTCCCTTTGGATGTCTTAAGTCATTAATTACACATTAAGTGGCGTATGCTTTGCAGAACTTCATTAACACTTACGCACACCGGATGTGTGTGTCCCGTGGCAGGAAGTGTTCCTGTGCGCGCTCCTTCCTGGCAGCCTGAGACCCAAATGACCCTACACCGAAATCTAAAATCAACCGAATCATTATTCATGATAAATCTGCTTATTGTGGGTTTTAAAATGAGGACCTTCCGTATCCCTTATGATTCTCGGTGCGGAATTTAATGGCTTGTTTTTTAGATTACTCTGACGGATGACGAGGGTGCCAGCTGGGTGGCCTCCGACTCGTGAATTATTAAACGGCAGTGTATCCAAAAATCGAGTTTATTTTGAGCATTTCTCGCAGACACAAGGATTAGAGTGGATTGAAATAGGGTCAGACTGGGATGGGGTTAAGTTTATCAGTGAATTGACTATTTATTAAAAATATCAAACTTTCTTGCAAAGGCTGTGGCTAATGATGAAACTTTCGCCAAGCGAGATGGGAAAGGTCATGTCGGTTGACTTGGGGGTTGAGTTGACAGACACGTGGCAACAACTGAAGGCAACTTCGAATTCTCGACAAGCCTCTACTCTACCGTGCGGTGGTGATTTTTGCGAATTTGTCAGCTTCGCAGTTTCCCTTAATGTCTCTATGGCCTGGTACCCAGCACAGGCGAGTGTGAAACTGTTCGGCCATCTCTTCAAGACTACTTTAGAGTTTATAGAGAACGTAAAGATGCTCATATCGCGGGCGGATACCACTTTCCACCTCAGCAAGGACAGGGCTTCGCTGACCACCATTATTTCCGCGTGGGAGACACTGCAGTGATTAAGTAAATGAATTGATTTGTTAAGGTTCTGAGAGATACATCACTTCCTACTCCATCTTCCCATTTGGATCCGTCTGTGTAGAAATGTACGGCGTTACCAAAGGCTCCAGTGCCGCCATACCACAGGTCCTTGTCTAAAATCAGGGTTTCGAAGTTTTTTTTCCTGAGAAGTATAAAGGTAAGTAAGTCAGATTAATAGAGGTAGACCTTTGTTGTATTCGGATTTTGGCATGTTCGAATGTGCAATCTAGCCATTGATAGGATGGCTTTGATCGAGGAGCACAGTTTTGCAATCAGCCCCCCTTCCAGTATTTGTACTAGTTTCTTCACTGCTAGGTTCCAAAGAAGAGGGGATAGTGATCCTGCCTGAGATGTACCTCTTCGGGTATAGCTCTTCGAGGAAGCGTTAACTAGAGTGGCATTAATTACTCTACTTCCTTGATTTATTAATGCCACTAGTCCCGCTTGTACGATTAGTTCTACCAGTGGATGTGTGATTGAATGTGGGTAGATCTTGTTGAGGGCGCCTTCTATGTCTCGGAAAGCAACCGTGGTGTATTTTTTGTCGTTAAGTGACCGCTCAATGCTTCGTATCAGTGTGTGTAGAGCCGTTTTCACGGATTTTCCTTTGTTGTACGCATTTTGAGACAGCGAAGATGTCCCAGTCTAGGGTCACTCTATATGTGGAGTATTCTGAGACCACCCAGCGTATGTGGAGTATTCCGAGACCACACAGCGTATGTGGAGTTTTCCGAGACCACACGGCGTATGTGGAATATTCTGAGACCACACAGCGTATGTGGAGTATTCCGAGACCACACGGCGTATGTGGAGTATTCCGAGACCACACGGCGTATGTGGAGTATTCCGAGACCACACGGCGTATGTGGAGTATTCCGAGACCACACGGCGTATGTGGAGTATTCTGAGACCACACGGCGTATGTGGAGTATTCCGAGACCACAAGGCGTATGTGGAGTATTCTGAGAGCACACGGCGTATGTGGAGTATTCTGAGACCACACGGCGTATGTGGAGTATTCCGAGACCACACGGCGTATGTGGAGTATTCTGAAACCACACGGCGTATGTGGAGTATTCTGAGACCACACAGCGTATGTGGAGTATTCCGAGACCACACGGCGTATGTGGAGTATTCTGAGAGCACACGGCGAATGTGGAGTATACTGAGAGCACACGGCGTATGTGGAGTATTCTGAGAGCACACGGCGTATGTGGAGTATTCTGAGAGCACACGGCGTATGTGGAGTATTCTGAGACCACACGGCGTATGTGGAGTATTCCGAGACCACAAGGCGTATGTGGAGTATTCTGAGACCACACAGCGTATGTGGAGTATTCCGAGACCACACAGCGTATGTGGAGTATTCTGAGACCACACGGCGTATGTGGAGTATTCTGAGACCATACGGCGTATGTGGAGTATTCTGAGACCACACGGCATATGTGGAGTATTCCGAGACCACACGGCGTATGTGTAGTATTCTGAGACCACACGGCGTATGTGGAGTATTCTGAGACCACACGGCATATGTGGAGTATTCCGAGACCACACGGCGTATGTGTAGTATTCTGAGACCACACAGCGTATGTGGAGTGTACTGAGACCACACAGCGTATGTGGAGTATTCTGAGACCACACAGCGTATGTGGAGTATTCCGAGACCACACAGCGTATGTGGAGTATTCTGAGACCACACGGCGTATGTGGAGTATTCTGAGACCACACGGCGTATGTGGAGTATTCTGAGACCATACGGCGTATGTGGAGTATTCTGAGACCACACGGCGTATGTGGAGTATTCTGAGACCATACGGCGTATGTGGAGTATTCTGAGACCACACGGCGTATGTGGAGTATTCTGAGACCACACAGCGTATGTGGAGTATTCCGAGACCACACGGCGTATGTGGAGTATTCCGAGACCACACAGCGTATGTGGACTATTCTGAGACCACACGGCGTATGTGGAATATTCTGAGACCACACAGCGTATGTGGAGTATTCCGAGACCACACGGCGTATGTGGAGTATTCTGAGACCACACGGCGTATGTGGAGTATTCTGAGACCATACGGCGTATGTGGAGTATTCTGAGACCACACGGCGTATGTGGAGTATTCTGAGACCACACAGCGTATGTGGAGTATTCTGAGACCACACGGCGTATGTGGAGTATTCTGAGACCATACGGCGTATGTGGAGTATTCTGAGACCACACGGCGTATGTGGAGTATTCTGAGACCATACGGCGTATGTGGAGTATTCTGAGACCACACGGCGTATGTGGAGTATTCTGAGACCACACAGCGTATGTGGAGTATTCCGAGACCACACGGCGTATGTGGAGTATTCCGAGACCACACAGCGTATGTGGACTATTCTGAGACCACACGGCGTATGTGGAATATTCTGAGACCACACAGCGTATGTGGAGTATTCCGAGACCACACGGCGTATGTGGAGTATTCTGAGACCACACGGCGTATGTGGAGTATTCGGAGAGCACACAGCGTATGTGGAGTGTACTGAGACCACACAGCGTATGTGGAGTATTCTGAGACCACACAGCGTATGTGGAGTATTCCGAGACCACACAGCGTATGTGGAGTATTCTGAGACCACACGGCGTATGTGGAGTATTCTGAGACCATACGGCGTATGTGGAGTATTCTGAGACCACACGGCATATGTGGAGTATTCCGAGACCACACGGCGTATGTGTAGTATTCTGAGACCACACGGCGTATGTGGAGTATTCTGAGACCACACGGCATATGTGGAGTATTCCGAGACCACACGGCGTATGTGTAGTATTCTGAGACCACACAGCGTATGTGGAGTGTACTGAGACCACACAGCGTATGTGGAGTATTCTGAGACCACACAGCGTATGTGGAGTATTCTGAGACCACACGGCGTATGTGGACTATTCTGAGACCACACAGCGTATGTGGAGTATTCCGAGACCACACAGCGTATGTGGAGTATTCTGAGACCACACGGCGTATGTGGAGTATTCTGAGACCATACGGCGTATGTGGAGTATTCTGAGACCACACGGCGTATGTGGAGTATTCTGAGACCACACAGCGTATGTGGAGTATTCCGAGACCACACGGCGTATGTGGAGTATTCTGAGACCACACAGCGTATGTGGAGTATTCCGAGACCACACGGCGTATGTGGACTATTCTGAGACCACACAGCGTATGTGGAGTATTCCGAGACCACACAGCGTATGTGGAGTATTCTGAAACCACACGGCGTATGTGGAGTATTCCGAGACCACACGGCGTATGTGGAGTATTCTGAGAGCACACGGCGAATGTGGAGTATACTGAGATGCTGGTGTGGCAGGCAGCTTTGAACATGTGAACGCAGAAGGCAATATCTTCTAAAAGTCAGTCCAACTGTTGGGCTATGTAGATGGCATCGACATCACGGCTTGTTCCCAACTTAAGCCAGACTCGATTCTTGATGTCTTCGAAAGAAAAAAATCCGTCGACTGCTTAGACCATCCATGGGTAGTCGGGCTGACAATTACAGAAGCCAAGATAGCTAATCGGTTGTCATTTAATAAGACTGGTTTTTACATCAAAGTTCCCTTCTGGGAAACACTTGCGTTGTCTGAGAGTGTAAAGATCCCAGAAATATTCATGATCTATGGATTTGTGATTGTGATTTTCTACAGAGAAAACCTCGAGCCAGGGCCAGTGCCGTAAATAGGGCGGTCCCAGTGGTGCAAGAATGATCAGGACCAACTTTAATTACAGAAGCCAAGGACCAACTTTAATTACATGCACACGAGGGCGCAAATATAGAAGCTCGCACCGGGCGCATAAAAGTGGCACGATGCTTGAACATCCATTTCCTGTTCACTTCTGGTCTTGTTAAAAAGTGGTGCATTTGTGAAAGTCTAGTTTGGCCGGGCTGCAGTCGATTGAATTGATCACATCCTTTTTTCATACCAAATAAATTCAGAGTAGAATCACTTTACTGAGAAAATAAAGATTTTCTTGAACCGTGGCTTCTTCGATCAAACAGCAGATATAAGCCTCTCATTCTACTGAATCTTTAATAAGATTTGCTGCCCGTTTTCGTATTCGGTTTGACCTGTAAGGCACTGCAAAGCACTCCAATGGCGTTGAAAATGAGATTTTTTCATAGGGTGGCGTATACGTAACATTTTTTTGTTCGCCTTTTCTAGAACATCTTCACAGCCACATAGGATCACGCAAGCTGAATGAAATGATTTTGTAAGGCTAGAGACTGCAATAAGGGAACACTTTTGAAAGTGGTGTGCATTAAAGTCTTTCCGCACTAGACATGACAATATGTTAAAATGGCTAAAAGTTTAGCTTACCGCAAAGATGCCAATGGTTTGAGGGGAGCCCTTAACATAAACAGTGTGAATGGAGACTTTTAGTAGGTAGCTCTAGTTTAGGCTTAGCAGCCGTTTTGTTACATAACATTCCATTCTTATTGGTCATGCAGTTCATAGGAAAGAGATAAAGGATAATTTTGTTCACTAAAAGTTAAAATTAATTCTGGGATTTTTCTCTTCAACTTTTGGATTTGCTTTCATTCGTTCAAGTTTTATGGTTTGAACTTTCAAATCCATGAGTTTCTACTCCTACATTTCTCCACAAACGGAAATAGCAGCAGTTAAGGGATGAAATCGGGAAATTTGCTCTCTCTCTCTCTCTCTCTTGTGCTTGTGTGTGTCATTTATCGTTTTCGTCTCTCAAAGCGGACAAAAGTAATGGTTCTCGAATTAATACAGGATTTATTGCCGTGAAACGAGAGAAGATACTGGCCCTTTCGATTTGATGTGGAAATATGAAGCATTTGATAGATACGTTTTCATTTGTTAACAGACACCGTGAATTTCGGGCAATAATACTGACCAATCATCAAGCTTATTCGCTCAGATCAATTCAATAGGTGTAAGCATTATAAATGTGCATGGTCGCTTGTGCTGTTCTTCATAACTTGCAGGCAGCAATTGAAAACCAGAGATAATGGAGGGAAGAGATGTGCAACCATTATCTCTGGTGAAAGCGATCGCTTTTAATTCTCCTTTTCATAGCGCACACGAACAGCACAAATTGTAAAGTCAAAGTAGAAAATGATATTGCGGGCGTGACTTGTCAAAAATATCCCAGGGGAAATTTAAAAAGAGAAAGTTGGACAACTTTTTAAATATCAGACTGTGACTTGAAATATTGAACAAAATCAATTTTCAACTCGCCGATTAAGTAACGAGTTGAGATCAATCTGGAAATTGATCAACTCACAGTTTTCCGGGAAGTTGAGCAATTGTGAAGAAAACGACCCTTAGTTCATCATCACCAATGGCAACTCGTCGAAGATTTGAAAATCGTAGCTCTGTTGCTGCACCATCAAGGTTGGAAGCGAACTCATCGAGACTTTCAATGCCCAAAAAGGTCTTAGACAAGGCGACGAGCTGTCTTGTGACTTTTAATTTCATAGTAGAGAAGGTCGTGTAAAACTCACTCGCCAACATAAAAGGCTCGATCTTCCAAAAGGCAATTGAGTAGCAGAGATATTTCTTGAAGGACCAAGGTCGAGACCTTGATCATCCAAGTCCTGTTGTACGGCGCGGAGGCAAGGAAAATCTCAAAAGCGGATGAGGAAGTCCTTGGTCTCTTCGAGAGAAAAGCTCTACGTGCGATCTTTGGTCCTGTTTGCGTTGACGGTTTTTTGAGGAGAAGGTTCATCCACGAACTATACAGCAACATGAGTCTAGTCAGGCGTCTTCGGATCCAACGCCTAAGATGGCTAGGCCATGTAGAGCGCATGGACAACACTGCTCCAGCCCGAAGAGTCTTCGACTCCGAACCAGTGGGACAACGCAATAGAGGACGCCCACGGAACCTATGGTTGTGGACAGAACCACAAGTGGAGAAGGATCTCAACCAACTTGGCGTATGCAATTGGAGACTGGAGGAGCTGGTTAGGTTAGGTAGGAGGGCTGCTAGTGAATAAGCTAGCACACTTAGACCATGTTGGTCCATTGTGATACCCACAGTCAGACTACTATCACTAATTGACCACTCCAAGCCGTTAAATTGATCCCAACGACAAATGGTGACTGGTCCAGATTTTAAAACCATAAAACCGCATTAACTTTGCTTTCATTGAGATTTGAACCGGGGATTCCACTACCTAAGGACAGGTACTTAACCAACTGCGCCATCCAGTCAGTTGGCGGACAGCAGGCTTGTTGGTTGAGGCCCAGGTCCATCCCGGACAAGCAGTGGGCAGTGAAGGCTTTAACCTCATTCTACTGAATTTTTCATATAATAGTCGCTGGAATTTTAATTGACCTGCAAAACACTTTAGTGGCGCCGATTTCTTCATAGGGTGGCGTATACGTAACATTTAAAAAAAAAAAATATTTTTTTTGTAATTTTATCTGTTAATTAATTTAAGGTGTTTAAAAAATCGAGATAAGGTTGAGAACAGCGCTCATTTAAACATACACTTTCGCAGCGTCTCACCCTACGACGACGCCAACAATGATAGTTGCATGCGAAGTTCACAGGCAACACGCTCTCATTGTCAACAAAGGCACACGTCTTCCCTTATCAAGGTATTGCTTCGATCTATAACGGCCTGTTCTTTCAAAAAATTGTTCGTTGTGTTGTGAGTCAAAATGCGGCTGTGGATGATCCACTAAAGGAGTAGCGGGGGTAAAGGACGCACGACAGATCTCCAGGCCACTCTATCCTCGGCCATCGACTCTGGCTCTTCAGGAGTAATTCCCAAGAGAAATCAGGTTAGTTTTCTTCTAACGGTCGTCTGCCTGACGGAGGCGCATTCAAGACACACCTCGGCAGTCGTGATGATGGCACACGCGCTAATAAATCCTGCAAAATATTCTCGCCCACACTTGGTTCGGTTTTCCATAATCCAATCCCCTCTTTTGTCGAATTCCCGTGAAATTAAAACGAAGGCGCCCGTGTCATTCCGTGTCACTTCAAGTCGGTGCTCATTTTCGAGATGGTTGAACTCGCTCGTTATTTTCTCAAATTATCAAAAAAAAAGAAGAATAATGTTTACAAAAATGAACGCAATTTCCTATTAAAGACTTGTTTACTCCACCCTCCCACATCAAGCACACTGACACGCTGATGAACGATCCGCCGACGAGAAGCGACGTAGGGCTCAAGATGCTATTCAAAATTGTGTGTACACTGTACAGCACAGTGGCTGATGTATTTTAACTATGTCACTATTCTTCTGACGTATGTTTGCACATAAATCTAGAGGGAAAAAATATGCGAAAACAACCATCAAACTTACCTTCATCGCTCTTTTGGGTGGTGGGCGCGTCTTCTTTATTGTTCTCCTCCACTCCGTTTGCTAATTCGGTTCCGCCTGAACTCATCTTGGAATGGGCTTTAATTATCTTTCTTTTGTTCGAACGTTTTCAACCTCTTCCGCTCGCGTTTTGCTATTTTTTTTTGTCTCCTTCTTCTTCGTGCTTTTCTTCGCTCTTGGGTTACAATGCGTTGTGTGACATAATATGTGTTTTTTTTTTTTGTGTTTTTCAAATTTCTCTTAAATATATTGTGTTGAGCATTTTATTTTCCTGTATTTTGATTTTGGCTTCGGGAAAGTTATTCCATTTTGAATATTTATCGCATTGTTTTGTTGGATTTCCTAGCAATTGTTGTGCTACGACGTTCTAAAGTGGTCTTCCTTCGGGGAGGAGGGCTAAATGTCACGACCTTCTGGTCGATGGTGTTGCTTTTTCTTTTGTCTCGTTTGTTATTGTTTTGTCGCACCCTGTTCGCGTTGTTAACTGAAGGAATGATTCATTTTGTTTCACAAGAAAAAAAAAAAGAAAACGACGATTCAACCTTAATCCCAATGACTGACAGAAAAGAGGAATGTGCGTTCTATAGACTGATCTGTGTGTTATTGAACTAACAAGGTTAATACCCTTCCCCCACTCCCACCCTCCCAACCGCCCACCCACACACAACCACCAAGATTCAGAAGAGGCAGGATTCTATTTACTAAAAAAAAAAACAAACTAAAGTGCCTCTATCCAATCAATTCAGAACGATTTTCAATTGAATTCATAGCCTCCCCCTGTGGATACACTTCGCAAATCTGATCAGAGAGGTTGTGACAGAGAAAGAGCGAGATAAAGAGAGAAGCAATCAAATTTCACGAACGAGATAGTTTTGATTGTTTTCATTTCAGACGCGGCAGAAAAGTGGTGCTCTGCACATCTAATTGCAAATGAGGAAAGTTGCTTCGAATGCTAATTGAACACACATGTTCACACGTGAACGAGTTCACGCTTCGTCAGGACACGCTGGCAAGCCATCCCATCAAAATAATTATAACTGAAGATTCTTGACGGAAGTTTTTGATTGCACATCAAAAAGTCGTAAGTTTAATTGGAAACCTTTTTTTCCGAGAGCATTTCTTGCCTCGATCAATAGATCAACTTAATTAATTATGCCAAGAGAAGAGCTCTCAAAATTGGAGCCGGAAATTCTCGTTTATTGACATCGATGAAGTTGCGAAATGAAGACAAGGTCTTATTTAGCGACAAAAGGGTGTCTCGAAAATAAAATAAAAGTTGTAGGAGAGAGTTGGAAGTTGCAAATATAAAAGAACTTAGCCAGCTTATTAAAATATATAAAGAAACATTTTCCTATCCACTCAGATGATTTTACAACTTTTTTTTATTCCTGCCTTATTTTTTGGAGGTCCCAAAACCGGGTAAACACCCCATCGATCGATCGATTTCACTTCTTACGACAATACCTTAGATGCTCGAATGAATTTATTACTTCGCCCGGAGTCATTTAGACTCCCTGATATGTGCGGTGTCTTCCAAGCAGAGATCCTGGCAGTGGAGAAAGCACCCAAACACATACAGGGAACCGATATCCCAGCATCAGATGTGGTTGACAGCCAGGCTGCACTTAAGTCATTGGGATCCTGTACGATGAGATCAAGGAGTGTTTTGAACTACCGTGACTCGCTAAGGCCAAATATTGCTGGGTCCCGGGCTACAGCTCAGTAGTATGCCACGAGAGAGCGGACGAATTGGCAAGGCAAGGGTCTGAAATGGACATCGACGAAGCGGACACATCGCTGCAGCCACCGATCAGTGCCGGACCGTAAGCGATACTCTCTTAGCTCGCAAGAGATGCCTGTCACATGACAAGATCAACGTAGCCGGAGCTTAAACACGGCTAAGCAAAGAAGCTCCTGGAGTGCGTTTGGACCGTAACTCGATCCGTGTGCTCGACGGAGTGACCGGAACAATGCTCCGGAAATGTAATGCGAAATCCATCGATCTCTGGTGGACGAAAAAGAGCCTGAGACGATCCAACATCTACTTTGTCACTGCCCAGCTCTTCAGAATCAGCGGCTAGCTTCGCTGAGCTTCTTCACAGAGACTGCAATCTTAGCAAATGCAGATAAATCGTATCTTCTGAGATTCGTAAAGAGAACGGTGTGGTTTAAGCCATCATGTGACTGAATAGGTTAAATGGACCCTAAGGCCTCCGAGTGGAAGTGATGTTCTATCAACACACTCCCCTTCTTAAACCTAACCTATCCCAAGTCCGGTTGTAGACGACTTATAGCTAATCAACAATTCAAAGTTCTAGAATTAAGCACTCGACTATTGACTATAGTTTGAACAAAAGCTCGTTTGATCATCTTTTGTGGATTCTCGATGTTTCGCAAGCCATTGACAAGTATTGTCATGAAGGGTTGAACCCCGCAAACTTCGACATTTCGTCCAGAGGAAACTTTAATAAATTTTATCAAACTATCGATCTGAACCTAAATCTTCTATGTGAACACGGTAGAATAGTGGCGTGCCAACCCGAAAGTTTTACAAACCGAGTCAACCCGGGTTAAAATAGAAACAGACCGAGCTGTAACCCGGGTTGACGAACTCGGTTTGATTATGAACCGAAAGCCAAAAATATGGATTATGGAATGGGGCAAGTCGAGTTGTATTGTCCAATTCTATTTTGTTTCGGGTTGGTTTCGGTGTTCTATGTGTGTCCTAAGACGATTGTGTTGGCAAGGGAAGCGGGCTACGGGGTAGCCAACCCAATACCGGCTGTGTGTGTGTAATTGTTTAAATTGTTCTCTCTTCTCTTATATTTCTCTTCGTATTTTCTTCAACTTGCATGTCGCAACGCTTCCACCTCATTCGAGTCACTGACAATACTCAAAGAGTACTCCTGTCTAGAAAAAGCTTCTCCACTTTGCCATTCGGAGTCGACATAAAACTGTAGGTCCCTTCTACTCGTGAGAGAACAATAGCATGGACGACACGAGTGGTTGCTGAGAAGCTAGACCCAGGACCGCCTCGGAGTGTCGCGCCACTAATCTTATTATTATTTTTATAAATCCATGCAAATTGGAGTACCGCAAGGAAGTGTTCTTGGTCCTCTCCATTACTCACTATGTAGCAGCGATATACCACAAGACGTAGGCACCGTGCTAGGCACATTATCTGACGACACCACCATTTTGGAAACCGCCATGGGGTTGAAAAGTCAACTAAAAATAGCATCAGATCGGTTATACGAATGAACACTTAGCGAGAGCGTTCAGAGATATTTTACATATTAAGAATCATTACATATCAATAATGTTCGAATGCCCTTCGGTTATGAAGCGAAATTCCTCGGGATGACTCTCGGTGTCAAGCTTTAGTGGAAGGAGCTCGTCAAAAAAAAACAAGAGAAGAGCTTCAGTAAAGATATAAAGACTTGTACTGGCTTATTAAAATATATTCTAAGCTAATGATTGCCAAAAAATTTCTTATAAGGAAGCAAGTTCTGAAACCCATCTGGACGTATGAGGTTGTACTAAAGGATGCAATAAAAAATACACTATGTACAAACTTTTCAAACCGTCGTCAACACACCCTCGTATATACGAAACGATGATGTCCACAGAGATCTTGGAATCGGATCGGATCAATCCAAGAAGAAATTAAGAACTTTAAGAGCTATTAAGAACGAAGAGCACATCAACTCTGCTGCCCCACCAAGACTTGTATTTTAGAAAAATGAGTGTGCACAAACAAAATCGATTTTCAAAAATAGATCGACGAACTTGTGGCGGTTGAAAAATATATCAAACATAATTAAAAGTTTATTTCAATAAATAAATAAATGAATTATTTAATTAATAAATATAAAATAATAAGTAAATAATTAATAAAATAATTTAATTTAAATTTTTTGTGGAATATCTATATTGTGATAACTTCCCTGACATCCTGTAGAAGTTGGTATAAAAAGGAATGATGTAGTTTGTCAGGGAATATAAACTGACACTTTTGATGGAAGAAAAATGGAAGTCAGGTGAACGTGGATTGGTATGATGGCGATGTAATCATTGTGAAGTTGTAATAAATAACTTTTTTGTCGCAACACTTTTAACTGAACGAGGGACTGTCTAAAGAATATGTCGTTAAGTTGTTAGGCAGTGTCAATCGGAAATCAGTCAACAATGGAGCTACTCAAACATTCGGAAAATTGCACGATGCCGTGGAATAATTATAGAGAACGAATGGAGTTCTATTTCGAGGCCAATGGAATAAGCAATGAAGTTGCAAGCAGAGCCATTTCTCTGTCGCGCTGAAGAAGCAATTTATGAAATAATAAGACCGTTGCTGACTCCACTTACATCTAGAGATGTGGTGTTTTGTGATATTTTGGGGAAATTGGATTGTCATTTTTCACCCGAAACCCAACGCAGTTGTTCAACGTTTTATGTTTCATAAACGAAGCCAGAAAAGTGAAGAAATTATCGCGGATTTCGTAGAGGACCTAAGGAAATTATCGGAGCACTGTAACTGAACTCGAAAATATGCTGCTGAAACGCCATTTTAGCGAACCAAAGTTGGAATTTACTGCCCACCGGAATATAATGAACATTTGAAGTGGAACATTTGAAGTTATGGCATTATCCTCGAAGAAAATATCTGGAAACGTGCGATGCCATCGTTGTGAATGCATTACTTTTGCAGCTTTTAAGGACCAGAACTGCGATTTTTCTCAAATGAGGGGGCACTCCAGCAGAGCTTGTGTAAAAAAAAGGAGCACATGGCCGTCAACAAGAAGATGTCCGAGTTGTAAAGAATCGGGAAGTTATCACATACACTTAGATGCACTTAGGCCAAATTAGGTACTGCCACGTGGGTTTGTCTGAAAAGGAATGGGGATGGGCCGGCATGGTTATTAGGACAGCCAGCCAGATCTGTCGATGAGTCTAATAGCTTAGATTATCGACGAAGTTGGAGCCTAGAGTAGCTTTTCCAGGTTGAGGCAAGTGCAGGGCAGTTGCAGAAAAGGTGTTGTACACTTTGCTCTTTTTACTCGTCTCGCCAACTTCAGCAGAAATCGTTAGAAAATAGTCTTTTCCCACTGCTGTGCTACCTTTAGGTCTTTTTAAGGGTATCAGACTAACAGATCTTTTGCGGTCAAGACTGGGCCAGGTTTGTTTGGTAATTTGGCACGTGTTTCCTGTGTTCCATTTGGCATTGACTTCTAGTATGCTTTGGTTAGTGACTTGTAACTTAAAGGAAGCTAGAGTACCGTTACAGAAGGATCCGTCATCTGGCAGTGTTGTGGCGATTGTCAGCTTCGCTGTTTCCCATAATGTTTCTATGGTCCGGGACCCAACAGACCGATGTTAGGGATTCGATTGCTGCCTATTGGCTATCTTTAAAGATGCAGATATCACGGGCGGATATCACGTTCCACCTCAGCCAGGATAGGGCTTCTCTGATCGCCATCATTTAGGTAGATGGATTGATTTATTGAGAATAAGATGTTCAGAGAAAATTCCACTGCCTACTCCGTCTTCCATACACCAATTATAATCAACTCTAATTTAAGTCAAGAAGTCACCATCCAAGTCTCAAAATAATTAATATCACAAGACCATTACTCGAACCACGCCACAGTACTGAATTCAGGAAGTCGAATTCGAATATAGGAAGATTCTGTGGGATAACATTTGAAGTCAGTGCGGACGTTGGTATTGGTCAACGGTCTGCCAAGCAAGGAACTTTGTTTTTTGTTCAGATTTGTCCAAAATGGAAAAATGGACGCAGCCTATTTTTCAGAGCCTGAAGATAGAAGATATAAACTTCAATAGAGGCTCGCATAAGATTTGAACACAGTCATGACACACAGACACACCAAATGGAAACACACCAAGGAATTGATTTCATTTTGGTGGGTGGTTAAAAGAGTGTATCAAGTGGAAAGGAGACTATGACCAAAATTAATGTTACAGCCCTCGTAGGTTCCTCTTTTCTCTACACCCTGTCAGAATCCTTTTGAATTCAAGTGCAGAATTAAGAGGGCTCTCTGATGGTTGGGTTGATAAATCTGCAAGTTTGCAGTTCAAAATGGTTCTGAAGTTATGGAGATTCGTTGATTGAACTACCCCTGCAAATCCTGAACCAACTCCCACATTTTTATTAACAACGGTGTCGGGAGACCATATAAAAGCCATTTCGCCTGTTTACGGCGTGCGATGTAAAACCAACTAAATGACGAATAAAGGCACGGCCATGGATACACCAAATCAGCAAGAAAAGCGAATTTCCACAACAGTCAAACACCGAAGGAGCTCTCGTGGAACCAAGATAAAGGTCAAACAAGAGTGAAATTTTGAAAAAAAAAAAAATCGCTGATCCCTCGCAATTGATTCTGCAGTCAATCCTTTCTGCGAGGAAAACAAGAACACTGCGGATTTGAAATCACTTTCATTTCAAAAGGTGGCAAGGCAAGGAACGAGTACAGCACGCAAGAATGTTGTACGCTCGTCCATCCCACGGGGTACTATGACACGGAAAGTAAGTGCGGCAAGAAAAGTAGTGTAAATTGATTCTCACGAGAGGGAGGGGAAGGTTGAAAACTTTGAGCGACATCAAATCCTTTTTTTTATTTCTGGGCTCATTGGTCAGGTCAAACAACACATCAAACGGATACACTCCAAACCAAACTTTCTGTCTCCTGAGCGTACCTTACAACCCACAACGGACCTTGCCTAGCTAGGAGAATAACGAAGCAGCAAGGTTACGACATCAGATTTTGGGGTCAATCATGATAGGAGATCCACCACCAACAACAACAGTCAGCCATTACATCCAATAGCGCCATAACCTATAAAAAAAGAAAAACTGCCGAGCAACCACAATGTCTTACAATTTGTCCAATGCCAAGGGGCGGCAGGGGTGGGGTGGGGGGGGGGGGGGGGGGGGGGAAGGGGAGCACAGTCAATTGCTGATTTTGACAAAATTCAATGCAAACGATGAGGAGGCACACACAACTTCACCGGCAATCGTTTCCAAAAAGGAACAGGAAATTCTGACGACGAAGGAATTAAGAATACAATCAATTTGAAGATGATTTACGGATAAACCAGAACAGTGGTGGGGGGGGGGGGGAGAAGGGGGACTATCTCAATCGAATCGGAAACTATTATGAAAAAATTTGATACTTCACGAGTGTATCGTATCTATCAGCATCTCGCATCTCATCTCTCTCATCATGAACTGGGGGGAGGCTTATGGGCATAAATGTCTCCGTGGCACAGAAGAGGTATACACATCCCAGGAGTGTGTTAATTTATGAAGGAAAAAAAAACGGCCGTCTTGTTATATCACATTAGCTCTAGTCTAGGCTTAATTTGGTTCGAAACGCACGTGTGATTAGGGGCACCTATTTAGCACAAGCTGATGACCTTTGAATGCCTGCAGTCGAACAAATACACGCCCTATCTCGGTTTAACTTATACACACTTTTCTGACGACCCGAATTTTCGGCTGGTGGGAAGGGGGAAGGGGGTGGCTGCTGCTCCACCGTCTTAAAATGGGAGCGAACAAATGATCACTGGGAATTTAAAATGAAAAAAAAAAAAAAAATCACACAAAATGTCTAGTGAACGAATGGCTTTTCACGCGCGAAACACTTGTACGAAAAAAAAAAATCCGTGTAATCCACTCAAAACTCTATGTCTCTATGTCCTCATTTGAATTTTTTCCACCTTAACGTGTCACATTTGCAGCGTGTGTCTGTCTCTGCCTGGGCAATGTATAAGCAACGTAAATTTTTTTTTCACTCAAACCAGAAAAAAAGTAAATCCCCTTATTCACAAATTTAACAAGAAATTTAACTTTAAATTTAAAATTTTTTATTTAAATAATTTTCCAGAATGTCTGCGGTTGATGGTCTGTTTTTGATGGTGGAAGAAATGAAATAAAACACACCGAGTAAGCGAAGTCCTAGGCACACACAAAATCTCTTGCCCGGGTTGCGAGGAGAGAATATCCTTTATACATATAAATTCTGTTTTTTTTTGTTGTTGGTGGTGTGTTGAGAACGTGCAAACAGGAATGAGGCTAGCCTCGCCATGTATACGTTGATCTGGAGAATCCCTATTCCCCCCAAACTACTTTACACCATTCTCACCACGGTACCTACATGTATATATATATATATGAGTTTCGTGTTTTTTTTTTTTTGGTACTGCTGCTGCTGCGTTCCTTTCGTTTCGCTTCGTCTCATTAACCTTGTTTTGGGGGGAAAAAGAGTATGCGTGCGGGTGTGTGTGTGTAAATTAAATGTATCCATACCAGGTCAGCTGGATGATGCGAGCTCTGTAGCTCTCCCAGGACCCCCTGGACCAAAAATCGTTTCTTTTATTTTCAGTCTGTCAAAAATTTTTTTTAAATATTTCAAAAGCTTCTAAGCTGAGACAGGGCATCGAGAGAAATCAAAATTTGCAATCCACATGGAAGATGAGGTGAATCTTATTTTTTTTTTTTTTTGATTGAGCATCTGCTAGTAATCGATTTTCCTCTTGCGAGAAAAAAGTAGCCTCCTCTGGTGTCTCTTTTTTAGGTCACCAAGATTGAGGAAAAATCAAAATGAATCTCAAGTTTAATTAAATCCTTGCAAGCACTTGAATATTTGCATTAAATTTGAAAATAAATAAATTCTTGTGTAAATCAGGATGCTGCTAAATCACACACACACACCTCGACACACACACACACCAACACCCACCCACAGTCAGAGATACAACAAAAATCAAATTGAGCGAGAAGAAATTCCTAAGCACATCCTTTAATATCATCACCATTGGGAAAGGTCGATTTCGTAAGGCACCGAATTTTTATTTTTTTTTTTTTTTGCTTCTCGCCTGTTTCTCAGGATTTTTCAACAAAATATAGCAAATTAAGCGAATCAGGTTAAAAATGTTAAATTTTTTTATATTTCTTCACACAAATCAACTTTTGGTAGGTATTTACAAACAGGGAAATGTTGAACGACTATTTCCACCTTGGACAGAAAAAAAGCCACTAGCCCTCGACTTAAGAGTTTCAGGATGAGCTACCGACGACCGACGACGGACGACGGACGACAGACTGTGCTGGGCGACGTGTGTGTGAACTAGATTTGTTCTCTTTAACCCATATACAGGATGGAGCTTGCGTAGACCAGAGGTAGGATAATTCTCTTCTTTGGTTTCTGTTTCGGTTTCCGTTTATTATTTTTTTTTTTAATCTCTCAAATAAGCATCACCACCTTTGTGGGGGGATGATGTTGATGACGACGAGAGAGACCACGACGACCACCAAGACTGAGAGAGACAGAGAGAGAAAAAAGAAGAGAGAGCGAGAGAAAGTGTTACTATGATTTGCCACTCCCTATTGCAAAGCACAAGGACGAAAGCTCTTTTGCACAAATAATTCGTCCTGAAAATCAGTCCATCCCTGGTGCCTGCCTCCTTCTCAACCCTCAAACACACACATGCACACACAGAGAGAGAGAGAGAGTATCCCCGGCCATCTCTGCCCCGGACATTTTCAATGAGTAGCGAAAGTTCTGCTTTTTTTTTCTGTTTTTCTGTTTTTCGAGATTACAATCATGATGATGTTGATTGCAGCAGAGATGCTCCACATTTCGCATTGGAGAGAGAGTAAGATCTAAATTTAAATCACTTTTAGAACAGAAATCAGCTTTTTGTCGTCCTTCTCTTTCTCCCCCCCCCCCATTTTGAGTTTGAGATACGATGGCAGCAGTCCCTGGATACAAGTTGCTTGCGAGAAGAGTGTCTCAGACTGTTTGAGTCTTATGGGAACTGTGTCAGTAATCTTCAGTTATGTACTCGGTGAATGAAAATAGAAGATGTTGATGTTGATGTTGATGTTGATGTTGAATGCCAGTACAGTGGGGTGCTTTTGGGGGGTTGGCTTAAATTACCATAATGCCTGCGGGGGAGGAGGCGATGCTTGTGCTGCATTTGATTGTATGATATCCCGGAAAGAGCAATGTCTATATCATTGGGTATCTGTTTCAATGACCTCTGCTTGCTGCTGGAATCAAATGTTCCACTCTGAGCTGGCTTGGCCCGGGTCAGTACACGCGCGAGGGGTATGGAGTTTGCTCTTTTGCCTGTATACTTGAAGAGCTTGCGGGTTGCTGCAAAACCACCCCAAAGAGCGAGAATGGGGAAGCACAACTCTGCAGATACATTTTTGTTGTATTTTTGTTTTTTTTTTTTTCCCTGTCATCTCAACGTGGTCAGTGATGCCGTCGTTTATCCTGCAAGCAGCGCTCTCATAACGTCGTTGTCTTCGGCTTTCCCAGGATTGGCGCTTCTTTGCGTGGCGCGGCAGCTCGAGTACTTTAGCGATGAAATATTGACTGACTGCTGATTTCGCTTAATCCACTGTTCCCTTAAGAGTAATCCCAGTTGAGAAGACATAACGCCAGAGCACAAGTCAATTGGTAATGCCGGGGATAAACTTGGGATCAAGACATTGAAAGACAAGCAGACTAAACGTTGAGGTCGTACACATTTATTGACTGCCAGTGACAGGGGAGACTTCAAGCGGATTATTCGGTTTCATATTTTGCCTCAATGCAGGCGACTCTAAGCAAACTCATGAAAGTTCGAGTTCGAGTTAACTTTTGATTGATCACATAGAAGTTACGAAACTCTTCGACGATGATGGAATGTAGGAAAGAATGGATTTGTTGTCTCATGAGATAGGGAATTGATGGAACAAGACATATTTACATATGACAATACTAGTGCAACCTGTATGCGTTTTGCTACCTCCCATTTCCCAGCGGATTTAACTCCTCTCAGTTTTTTTTACACACCCGATCCTATTTAAATTCTAGAGGGTATTCCAACTTTGACAGTTGATGTTCAAGCTACATCTGTCAAATTAACTGTCATTTAGTCAGCCTGGACGTAACGTTCAACAACACGTGTAAATAATAAAACTGGGTTTAGGAAAATGGGTGCTCTGTTCGGGCAACTTTCCGAGCCCTTCGCCCAGGGCAATCCAGCTTGTTCAAGAAGAATCTCTAAGTTTTTTAGCAGTAGGGACAAGGGGCTTAACGAGAGAAGGATAACAGCATTGCCACCACAATGGCAACAAATAATCCGATCAAACGGCGCATATTTAACCTGAATCGGACCATTTTTACTTTTACATTATATTCATTTCGTGAAGCACTAATAGGACACGGAGTGCCGATGAACTTCGTTGAACGTGAAGCATTAATAGGACACGGAGCATGTAACAACCACCTCCATAAAATATCTCTTATTAGTCAAAAAGTCTTTGCCCAGACGAAAGATGCTTTGGAACACTTACTAGTCGACTGCCCGAGTCTTGCCCGAGAAAATGATAAACAGAACATTCGTGACCGGGAGAGACTTTCAAGTTATCCCATCTAGGAAAGTTTTCAAATTCTTGAAGGCAACACTTAACCATCTATTGGCTTATTTTTTGATTCGACTAAAGACTTTTTCATAAAATCATGCAACCTACACAACAAAGAATCTGCAAAAAAGCCTTGAGACAACATAACAAACTTACACCCGTGTGAAATTTGAAAAGAGCTAACAACAGACCACGTGCAGCCGATGAACTTCCGGAAGCCCTCGAAGCTTATAATGGGGCGGGCTTAGGATGGGCCGGGCAAAAAGAGGATGAAAAACAGGATTATATACATCGGCGATTGCTACAAATAGAAAAGGCAGCGCTTGTTCGTATGCGGGTTTGGTGTTGAGGCAGGCTTAGGCAAGAAGTCTTAAACCTCTTTAAATACATAAGCGAGCGCCTCATAACAATCCGCATCAAGGCTACATTCGGCCTGATCTGCGCCCACGCCCCAACGGAGGATAAAGATGATGACAGCAAAGATGACTTTATGATCTCCTAGAAAGGACACACGATGCCCCAGCCACGACACCAAGATCGGTGAACGCAAAGCTGGGTAAGGAAGACATCTTTGCCAGAGCTATCGAAATGACTCAGGCTGTTGGACTTCGTAAAGGGCCGAAACCTCTCTGAAGCCAGTACGCAGATCCCTTATCTCAACATCCACAAAGGGATCTGGCGGGCTCCCGATGAATCAACCGTTAACCAGATTGATCACATTGCGATCGACGTCAGACACTCCTCCAGCATTCTCGATGTCCGAACATTCCGAAGAGCAAACATCGACTCGGATAACTTCCTTGTTGTAGCCAAAGTAAGAACACGGATATCGATAGGACAACGGAGTAGAGCAAGACCAAAACAGTTTGACGTCGGAAAGCTACAATCGCAATTGACCGCTAGCAACTTTGCCAATCGAGTCTCCTTGAAGCTCCCACAGAGTCCAACCCTGCCAGGCGAATCAATCGACGAACAATGGAACCGTTGTCAGAACGCCATCAGAGAAGCTGCCTCTGATGTGCTTGGTTTTAAAACGCCACCAAAAAAACCCCTGGAGTGCAGGCAGGCACATTCAGCGAAGCAAGCAGCATACAAGGCGACGCTGGACAGAAGGACGAGAGCGATTCGTGAGCTTTACGAACTTAAAAGAGGGGAATAGCACCGTCTTCTCAAAGAGAAAATAGCATGAGAAGCGCGCGATCGAGGACATGGAGAGGTGTTACGACAGAAATGGTGAGAGTTCTACCAACGGGTAAAACACCTATCCAATGGGTACAAAATTCGGACTGAAGCCTGTCGTGACGAAGAGGGACAACTCGTGGTAGATTCGCAGTCGATACTGAGAACAATAAAGCTGCTGGTGCAAACGGACTGTCTGCGGAACTGTTTAAGGCAGCTGGAGATGACCTGGTAAGGGACATGTAAGATATGGTCGGAGGATCCACAAGAAAGAAGACTTCAACCGTGCCAACTACCGATGGATAAGTCTTCTCAACATCGCCTATATGATTCTTTTGCCATTTTGTGTGAGCGCCTGAAACCATTCAGGAATAATCGATAGGACCTTATCAGCGCGGTTTGAGGCCAGGGAAGTCCACCATCGACCAAATCTTGAAACTACGGCAGATCCTTGAAAAGTCGCAAGGAATGCAGATCCCCACCCACCACATATTCGTCGATTTCAAGACCGAATATGGCATCGTGCATAGCGGTGAGCTATACAACGCCATGTCTAGTTTTGACATCCATGCGAAACTCGTCAGGTTCTGCAGGGCGACGATGGAAAATTCTCGCTGCTTCATCAAGGTCGACAACGAACTCACAGAGACCTTCAATGTCAAAAAAGGTTTAAGACAAGACGACGCGCTCTCATGTGACTTCTTTAACATCATCTTGGAAAAGTTCGTGCAAGACTCACACGCCAAGACTAGAGGCACGATCTTCCAGAAGTCTGTACAACTGTTAGCATGCGCGATTGACATTTACGTGACTGGCAGAACACAGCGAGCCATCAATGAGGCGTTTGCTAGCATTAACACGGAGGCAGCCCGAATGGGCCTACCGGTGAATGAGGCCAAAATAAAGTATATGCTGTCATCAAGAAAGGACACACAACGTCGACGTCTTGGACAGAGCGTCACAATGGGGAGCTATAACTTCGACGTAGTCAAGGACTTCGTCTACCTCGGCTCCACGATAAACCGTGCGAACAACATAAGTACCGAGATCAAACGCAGAGTAACACTTGCCAACCGCTGTTTCTAGGTGCTCAAGAGGGTGTGGAGTAATAGAGCCATGTCTCAAAGGACCAAGGTGTCTTTATATCAGACACTCATCATCCCAGTCCTGTTGTACGGTGCGGAGGCATGGACAATCTCAAAAGCGGATGGTCTTTTCAAGATAAAAGTTCTGCGTTCAGTCAGAAGATTCAACCATGAACTGTACCGGTCGTACAGCGACATGAGCCTAGGCAGGAGTCTACGGATTGAAAGCCTATGATGGCCTAGATAGGCTGGCATGTAGAGCGCATGAACAACTCAGTTCCGGATCGAACAATCAACGACTCTGAATCAGTGGGACAACGCAATAGAGGACGCCCATAGAACCTGGCGGCACCCAGGTGGACTTGACGTGCGACAATGCAGACAGCTAGCCACAGACCTTGCTCCTTGGAGAGGCTTGTTTGGTGTTTTTCACGCGGAGGTCCTAGCAGTGGTCCAAAATGATACCAATGTTGAAAATACCACCGGCTGATGTTACCATCCTAATTGAAGCAATCTCGGCAAAGTAATCAGTCAAGAAATCCCACCAGGATTTCGAGGTGGCTGGTCAACACAGCAGCAATAACATGACAAGCATGAGGAAGATAAGTGCGATGTAGGATTCAGAGGTTATTTTCAGCCATGGGCATCACAATGGGCCCAACAGGACCAACGTGACACGTGGCCTACCCACGTGCCAAACCTAACCTAACATATTGCCTAGCAAACTTTAATCGTTTTTTCTAATTCTCATTCTTATCAATTATGTGTATGCTCAATTTTGTGAGGTACTGGCATCTATAACCGATTCTTGATCGCTCCTAATACAGAGGCACTGTTTCATATGAATCGGTTCAACAGTTTAGAAGTTTAGCTTTCACAAACAGATGAACTTTTGAACTGATATAAGATAACTTCTGAACGAAACAGCTTGGAAGATATGTAATCAGGAAGGCTGAGTTTGGTATCGACTCCTTGTTCCAACTCTCGCCTATGGTGGTGAAATTTGGGGAATGACCGAAGGGGTAAAGCCCATAGAGGGCCAGGGCCTAGCTTCTACAACGTCCACTCGGGTTGTGCACGCTATTGTTCTCCAACGAGTGGGACGGACCCACAGTTTTATGTCGACTCCGAAGGGACATGTTTGAGAAGCTTCTTCGAGATTAGTAGAAGACTCGAAAGAGATGGGGCTGAACAGCACGGGCCAGGCAGCGAGGTCCAGTTGTGTAGGGCTGGAAAGGAAAAAATCGCGAATGCATTTTTAATTTCAATTTCTTCAGTTCACGTGGCATTCAACGTTGAGCAGCTGCTTCTTCGAACGGAAATGGCTTTGCTTCGATGTTTTGGTCACGTGGAAAGGTTTCCTAGGTATGCCTTGTATGCGATCTACCATCAGGTAGGCGACCACTTGGCATACCCTGGATGAGCTGGTTGGACCAAGTCCAAAAGCTCGCCTGGTTGCGCTTGGGCATAACTCCTGACGGCTCGTCAGAGCAGTGCTCCCGCGACTCGTTTAGCGGATCGTGAGTGTCACTGAGTATGATGGGTTCTACTTGAAGAAAACCGCAAACATGATTAGCACAAATTGTCAATCAAATTCGACATTCCCTTGACAAAAACAAATTGTTTTTGTTAATTAATCAAAGGAATGATGGCTGCTAATTTCTTTGACATTTTTTTTAATGAAAGCGAACTCATTGGAACGAAGAAAAACAACGAGTTGTTTGAAAACACATCAACATCGTCGTGATGCATCGCTAAATGAAAGGCTTATGCGTCGCAGTGTGGCTTATTTAATGAGGGGTGATGTATTCGATTTTTTACGATGAACGCTGTCCGGCTTGCGGCCTTTAAAGCGATGAGAAAATGCTGCAATTCGATTTGAAACTTGCTGGTCACTATCGGGATGAGTATTTGATTATGATGGATTGGTTTGCTGTCGAGGGGATGACTGCATTGAGTTCAAGAGAACAGATGTTGACGCAGTTTCTTGGACAAACCATGTTTGAGTCAGGTCATGCAAGAGTAAGGTTTGATTTCTCAGAACTAAGGCGACATGTCGAGCATGCTCTCGAGCAGGGGTGACAATTTACTTCATATGTAGTATATCTAATTCATTTATTCATTTTTACGCATCTGCTACGTAGCAACTTATTTCTGCTCCATTTTTCATCCTACGCTCAAAATTCAATTTAAGATGTATCGGACCGCATTCATTAAGAAAAGGATATGTTTATGCTTGGAAAATATGACGCAGCATGACCAACAAAGAGAAAATACGGCATAATTGAAAAGTGCATGTTAATAATGTTGATTGTCTCGATTTTGTTACAGTAAACGATGCGCCATTTTAGGTCCGTTGATTCAGGCAATTTCGATGTCAAACATGTACTACGCTCTGAAAGGCAAATTGTCGAAAATGCCAATAAAATCATGGAAATCATCGAGCCTGAACACCATGTACCACTGCCCACTATTACGATAGCCCAGGGGGAGCAACATTTTACTACAAACCATTTGAGACCATTTTAACAAGGCTGGATACAAAATGAAGCTCAATGTATGCGTCTAGAGCCCTCAGAGCCATCTGCAAATAGCTGCTGAATCGCAACAACATAGACCCGATGGATATTCGCTGGTGATGAAAAGTGGATCACTAAGGATAACGTCAAGCAAATGTCGTCGTGGTGAAATTGCGATGAGTCGGAGCAAACGGTGGGCAAGCCGGGATTGACGGCTTACTGTGTGCTTGTTAGAGTTGGCATTGACTCATTGGTCTTGTATTCTCAACAATTGGACCACCTGAAGAAAGCAATCGCCAGCGGTCAACTTTGGATCATTGGAGAGGAATTGTCTTCTATCAGGACAACGGCAGGCGTGGGTAGCGTGGTTGGCAGATCCTCATGCATTCCCCTTATAATCCGGGCCTCGCACCAAGTGATTACGAACTTTTCCCGTCCACGGCGAACGAGTTTGCTGGTGAAAAGTTCGTTTTAAGAGAGGTTTATGAAGCAAGACTCTCTCAGTTCTTTGGCAGTAGGGACGAGGACTGTTACAACAAATAATCCAACAAAACAGCGCACTTTTCACGTAAATTTAACCACTTTTACCATGGCAAATTCAGACTTAAATCTCATGCAAAAATAATAGATTTCTTTTGACTGGACCTAATATGCATCGCACCTCAGCCGAAAAGACTTTTTTTCATTATCTGCTCCACATTTTGAAAATCTACTCGGTTTTTTTTGCACTCAACATTTTCATCCCTCCTCTCGAGTTGTTCTACATTCTACAGAAGTTCAAGTTCATACGTTAAAGCAATAGAAATCCATGATGACAGGATTAAGTTCAAAATAAGGGAATACATTTTGGTCAGACTTTCCCCAACAATCAAGCAGTCTCTGGCCATCGCTTACAAATGTCCCCATAGGAGAGCAGGTGTCCTGCGAGGATTACCAAATGTCCAATAAAACGAAACTTTTCAACTTACCGTACCACTTGTCAACTGAAACTCATCCTCATCGCTGGCCACAGTTGGCACATCAAATCCGAATGAGATTTTCCTTTGAATGGGTTTCCCGCACGTTCCAGAGCGAGGCAGAGAAGTTTTCGAAATAACGATTTAAAAGGACTTACCTTGAATGTACGATAAAAGTCCACCCCTGACCGTTTCCTCCTCCGTTTCATTTTGATGCTGGTTGTTGATGTCCGTCGCCGTTTTAGTTACTTTAAATCTATCTGGCATTATGATCTAATTAAGCTCTCGACTCTGGTGTTGGTGGGATACAGTCTGAAAGAGGGACAATTAAGAAACACAAGTTAATTCCACACACGAACAGTAAAATTGAATAAAGGGGTGATTCACGGCGGCGAACGATGGCCGCAGTCATGATTGGTCTGGTAAATTGTTTCAGATATTGTTGCTGTGACAAATTCATTTACTGCCGATGCGATAGCAATCGGTTTGTTATCACGACAAGCGTAATTGGTTTTTTAGGTCAGCTATGACAGACGCAGATAAGTCAAAAAGGGGAAAGTTTCCCGATAATCGGCTGACGGATTTATGGGTGTTAATGGATCGCATTGAGTGAGATTTGGCGCATAATTCATAAATCCGAAGGTCTGTCCGCCTTCGTTTAAGAGGTGCCACTTGTGGTATCTTTGGAAAACGAGGGTGCTTCTGTGTTGAAGTGGGGGTAGCTTAAGCGAGTTCGAGTTGCGATAAGACGGTGAACAAGATTCTCGACAAGGCGGTGCGTTTGACAAGTTGTTGAATATGAGGGCGTGCCTCGACAGGCACTCCATGAGTTCAATTGGAAGACAAACTGTTTCGAGTAATTGCTGATAAGTATGCTATTCTTGTTGGCGGTTGTAAAATGTCTACGTTCCTCTGTCTTGGAAGAGATTCACATATCATGCAACATTGGTAAAGGGTCTTGCGAACTTTGACAGTTGATATCGGCCATATTGTTGAAGCTGCATCAGTCTCGATGTATTGTTCAAAAAAATAATAAAAGTGTTTTATCAAAATGGGCATTCTGTTGGCCATAAGTTTAGGACCGTTTCTGGATTACACAATTCACATGAGATCAATAATAGAAAGAAATTTGTATACGCGATCAGGGATATATTGTCATCTGCTCTCTCCAATCTAGTGAAATGGACTAGCGAATGCGGCCTGGGCATGAATTGAGAAAACCCCTTCCCGAGGAAGTATTATGTGCGTCCCCTTTAAAATGATAGAGAGAGATAGCTAATTGAATTCTTATTTCGTAGGTCTTATATTGGAAACGAAGCTAAACGTTAACTTAATGTCCAGGAACGTGTCAAGAAGGCCTCCACTGCGAATCTTGACAGATGTGCTGGTGCTGGCGTCTATTCCAACTATCTTAACATCCAGATATCTTTCCGATTACCGAATCACTGCAGCATCTTTCAGACTGAAGCTATAGCCAGGATAGCTGGGCTCAGAAACTCCCAAAACTCTGAAAACTCAATCACTTTCAACTCCAAGACTTTCCTTAAATGCCGCCTATCAACCAGATGGCCAAGTATGCAAACATCCATTTTATGTGGGTGCCGGGCCACTGCGACATTCCAAAGAATTGCGAAGCGGTTGAAAGGTTACAAGCTCTGCACTCTTTCCGGGTGGCGATCCACCCTCCATACCTATCGTTACTATAAAAGATCCTCTAAAGCTGGAAACGCTTGCTAAAATGGATCGTAAATGGTCAACTGGCATAGGATGCTTCATTACCAAGCAACTCTGACCTACGATCGCTTAGTCCGATCAGATTGAACAGGCCGAATAGCTCTCGTTGCCGTTACAAGAGGGCCATGCGCCATAGGAATTCACGCCTCTAGACTAGGCCCCCTTCCAACGACTTCTACAAAAACTGCAGAGACGAGGGTGTGGAAGCAACCATTGAACTCTTGCTATGCAGATTCAGAGCTCTCTCATACCGTAGATTTAACCTTCTGGGAAACTATTATTTTGATGGTCTGGCTGAAATTAGTAAGTATTCATAGATTCATAGTGATAGCACAATGGACCTATGCTTCTGTACAGCAGTTAGCAACTACAACCTAACCTAACCTAATCCACATGAGTTACCAGAGCGTCCAATGCAAGGTACTGTTTGGTGTGGATTTAAGACTGGCACCACCCAATTTTTCCTGAGAACCACGGTCGATGACCGTCAACGACGAGCTCTATAGGTCGATGATAATCTCTCTTTATGGCCGGAATTGGATGATGTGGACACAAAAGACCACATTTGGAGTCGCTTCGTTCCACAAATCTCAAGGCGCGTTAGCCATTCTGCACAAGCTATTCGAGGACATGGTCGTGCCAGGTGTAAGCGATGCACCGAGATCATGCGGTTTCACCTCGCTGGTCGTTTTCTTGTGGCATTTTCTGAAGTCGTATTTCTATGCGAAAAAGCCACAAACCACAGCGGCCCTCAAACCTAACTTAACCCGTACCCCAGCAATCGGTAAAATTCAGTCTGATTTCCTGCGCCAGAGCCATGAACAATTTTGATATTTCTGAAAAACACAGGACACAGAGGTCAGATGGCTCAGGAAATTCACCCGAGTTCTGGAATTAAAATCTGAATTTTTGATTTTCTTACAAGATTCAAAATCTTGTACCATTTTTTGATCCCACCTGGCTCTTAAAACATTTCTCGCTAAACTGTTTGACTACATCCTAAAATAGAGCCACCAAGGGACAGAAGACCGCATTAGAACTGCAAAAGACAAACTCAGAGGACTCCTCGCAAAACGACGTTTGTGGCCAACCTCTTACAGATTTTTTGTATTATTTTCCCTGCCTTCAAAATATCCTCAAATTTCATCTGATCAATCCATATCAGTAACTCTCATATTCATCTCGCGCTCGATGGACACTTGGACGTGGTGCGGGGGCAAGCCTGCTAAAAGGATGATTCTACCAGGAGAAACAATGCTTCATCTTGGACAGAGGTGCCCTAATCAGACGGATTGGAAGGAAGGAAGGTGATCGGTGAACTAAGTCTATCATCTCTCTAATCCAGGGTGTAACGGAACCGTGCCTACTTGATTGTATTCTAACGATAACTCTCCTTAGCCGGGCTACTTTCCGGAGAGTATAGTTGGCCCTACTTTCCCTAATGCGAGGTTCTGGCGTATTAGGCCGTAATTTCCTCAGCTTCCAGTGGGGATAAAATAAAACCCAAAAATAAAAAACAGACAATTAATGGCGAGCTAAAAAAAGCTGCAAAGGTATCCTCAAATGTAGCAGCGAGTCGTGTTAAGCATGAACTCGATAAAAACCACAAAGTAGCTAAGTCTGAAGCGGCGTGGAACCCAGCAGTAACTGGAAAGCTTATAAGACCCTGGTTTAACCGATAGGCAAGGGCAGTCGAACTGCCGATGGTACAAGCGGGAGCGAAACTCTAACTTCCTTACATCTAGCCGAGGTAGGAAAAGAGAGGGGGGAAGCGGTGGTGAAGACCTCTCAATCCTCTCATGCCGAGGCAAAGATAATGAGGTGCAATTGTCCACCGACGCCTGCTCGGGAACAACCCGGTGTATTGAATGATTCACTCAGGAGAGGGCTCAGTGGTTCTGGCATCAGGTGGTACCTTCGCTACTTGGAGAGGGGCGTAGTGCCTCATGAAGGGAGGGAAAAGACAGACGACCACATGGCCCAGTCTTTTCTTAAAAGTGTCAAAGAATAGTCAAAGATTTAAACTTCATGTCACACTAAATAATTTTGTGCTTTATTTTTTTTTTATTTTTTTTGTACATGACTTTTATTTATTAATCTTACTTGGAAACTGGCAAAAGTTATCCCTATCAACAAACCTAGCAAACCTCCCGACAAAGTCGAAAGTTACAGGCCCATTAGTTTGCTCAGTAGTCTAAGTAAGCTGTTAGAAAAGGTTATTAAGGAAAAGTTAATGCAGTTCATTCTGGATCATAACATTTTTCCAAATGAACAATTTAGTTTCCGAAACTCCCACAGCACTACCCACCAGGTATTAAGATTAGTCAAACATGTGAAAGAACAACGTTCTCAAAAAAAATCCACTGGTATGGTTATGCTTGATATTGAAAAAGCGTTTGACTCTATGTGGCATAACGGCCTTGTTTTCAAAATGATCGGTTTCAATTTCCCGTACTTTTTGTGTAAAATAATTCAAAGTTTCCTCAGTAATCGTTCTTTTAGTGTATCTGTTAATAATGTTCAGTCTGAAATAAAATACTTCAACACTGGGGTTCCACAAGGCTCTGTACTTGGACCTATATTGTACAATATATTCACATCAGATATTCCTAATCTCCCCCTTTGCGGTATTGCTACTTACGCGGACGACACTGTTGTATTTACATCGCATGAATATCCTCTCATTATCGAGATGAATCTTTCCAATGCGCTAGAAATACTTTTAAGCTATTTCACTAAGTGGAAAATCAAGTTAAATATGGAAAAAATACAAGCTATCTTTTTCTCTCGAAAAGTAAAAGCTTGTTACATTCCCTCCAATCACATACGAGTGGCTAATGTGTCGATTGAATGGAGCTCTTCCGTAAAATACCTAGGTATCCATCTTGATAAAAAACTGTTGTTTAATCAACATGTGTGCGAAACGCTGAACAAAATAAATATAAGTATTAAACATTTATATCCCTTTATAAACAGAAAGTCATTGTTATCAATTGAAAACAAAATGATGATACATAAAGTCATATTTCAAGCAATAATTCTGTATGGATGCCGGGTTTGGGGTGATTGCGCAGAAACTTTTGAAAATGATGCTAAATCTACCCTGGTATTTCTCTACAAGAGTTTTACATAAAAGAGCGAATGCTGAATTGATCTCTGAAAGAATAAACACCCTAATGGTAAAATTTAAGGCCCGCTGCGGTCACTCTGATAACACTTTAGTAAAAACACTTTAGTTTCATAGTCGTTTCAACACTTTAGTTTCATAGTCGTAGTTTCTTGCAATATCCCTAGCAATTCCAATTTAGATACATGTACAAGGAATTACTTGTGTATTCATTTGTTTATCTATTTGTTTATTTATTTGTTTATTTATTTGTTTACTTATTTATTTATTTATTCATTATTTTTTTATTTATTTATATTCTTTATTTATTTATTTATCTATTTATTAATTAATTAATTTATTTATTATTTATTTATTTATTTACTTATTTATTTATCTATTTTGTTTTTTTTTTTGTTTGTTCTGCCTAAGGTTCTTACCGACTCTCGACCGTGACCCCTTAGCATATTTGTTCCCCTCCATAGCCCTAGGTGCATGCAATTATACAGTTCTAGTACATTTTCACTAAAAATTCGAAATAATGAACAACTCCTGAATCAATTATATTGGCGATACTGATATAGTCTTATCATGTAGCAATCTAAAGACATTTGTCTTCATAACCACTGTGCCCCTGTGACAGTATGACAAGTTGGGCGAGTTCAAAAAATGATCGAATATTCCTAAATATAGCCCAGAGCACGTGCAGACTGATGCTCTGGCAATGATAGTGCTCGCTAATCAGTTAACGTCCATGTCGAGGACACCACTGTCACTTCCTTCTTGTGGCTGCATTTCGATGCCGGTTATTATTCACAGATTTGGTTCTTACCAAAGGAGTTGTTCAACAAGTGGTGGCATTCCCAATCAATAGACACGAGTTTTTGTCATTTTCATTTCAAGCTAGATCGTTGAGGTTAGTAATAAAAGTACAGTCGACTCTCGATAAATCGAAACTCAGGAGAACTTCCAAAAAATTCGAATTAACGAGAGTTCGATGCAACGAAAAATTGTCGAATTGTAGCGAAGGGCGAAAACGAAATAAGTGAATTAGCATGTACAGTATGCAACAAAACACACTGAATTGCAGAAAAATTCAAATTACAGTGAGGCAACCAGCCACTGATTTCGAATTACAGTGTGTTTGCTGGCAACCCGACTGAGCAATCACTTCGAATTTGCGAGAGGATGAAAACAGACAGGTTTTGTTCGTTTTTTATCAAGGTTTTTTCAAGGGACGACGAGAGTCGAGAGAGAGTCGACTATATTTCTAAAAACAAAAAATACATTTCTATTTATAGGAATTCTAGTCAATAAATTATAAAGTTTTTTTTTATTTTAATAAATTTTAATATTTGTTTTTTTATTGTCAAAAAAGAAAAAAAAACAGGAAAATTGCAGGTGTACTCAAATTTTATTTGAATCTATAATCCAATGTGTGGCATTTACTTTTTAAAGATGTCGTTTCAATGTTGACTACTACAGTGTTTCCATTGGTTCATACTGAGAGTGCAGTTTAGCTCCACTTATTGAGCATAAGTAAAACTCTGCTGGGTACCTGACCATACTGGGTTAGAAGGCAATGAAATGGCCGACTTCCTTGACAGGAAAGGAGCATCGGATCGTTTTATAGGCACCGAAAAAATTCTGCGCTGTAGGAGACCATTTCTTCAGGGTCTTCACTGAGGGAACTAGAAAGACGGCATGACCCAGATCAAGAAACTCTTGGGGCAACATAACCACAAGAGGTTTGAGGCATGTATCAGGATGACCAAGACTAACCTCCGTCTTCAGACAGGCTCCCTAACAGGGCACTAACAGGACTCAGAGAGCACCTAAAGAGACTAGGAATATCAGAAGAAGGTCTCTGATGATATACTGGGATCTTGTGAGGCAGTAGCCCACAGAGGACAAAGATATCTGGTTAAGCACCTACTATAAGAGGAAGAAATGCATTCACTAGAACCAGCTCCCATTCTCAGATTCTTAAATGAAAAGGGCTTAGAGATAATTCTCTAAATTAAATCTCTTCAACCTTTGCGCAACAGAACTGAATTATTGCAGTCAGAGATCAAAGGTATGAAAAAGGGTATAATATATTTAATGGTGCCCTCATCAATAACAATAATAATATCGAGCATATTCGCTGGTATCTTCCTAAAACCAGGGGTGATGCTGTCTTCCAGTGCTGCAAGTGATGCTGCTTTAGCGGCAAGGACAAGTCGGGCTGTAAAAGTAACGACCAAATGAGTACTCGTATCCGTTACTCTGTATCTGAATACTCGTTACTTTCATATCGTTACTATTTGTCGAAATGGATTTTTTTAAGATAAAATTGATACTTCTGAGTTAAAAACCTCAAATATAGGATGGTGTATACAACTGATTTGTTAAGTATATGAAACAAACACTCATATATGGATAATTGCTCACAAAACGATTTGCTCAATAAATTTCGATATCATTAAATGAAAGCGGAAGCCATTGACGTTGGCATTGTAATTACCGTCAACTTTGAAAAACGACGGCCCAATCTATACTAATATTATAAAGCTAACGAGTTCGTTTGGTTGAACGCAAGAACTCCTGGTTAGAATTGAAAAATTCTTTTTTTGTTGGATAGTTTATTTATAGAGGACGGCATAAGGAGGGAAATAATGATTCCTTTTTGAGAGCTTCACAAACATGATGTATGATGGAACTGTTCCTCTTTAGAGATTCTAAAAAAAACGCCCTGACAGAATATGTCTATCTTTTAAGATTGACTTACTATAATTATCAGATTTGTTCGAAAGTAATATTATTTATACAAACGCGATAACTGATATTCACGCGGACGAAGTCGCGGGGAATAACTAGTCGTCTACATCCCGAAAACACCGCTTTTTTGGCGTTGTCATTTCTTATGAGAGCTTCGCTTTAAATAGAATGAAAAGACGCTCCTTTTGAGCCCTAAACCATGCTGCGCCCAATAGAGGGTAGGAAAAAGTGTTTGAAAAAATGACTTCTTGGGCTGGACCATTGAAAAGCCGTCGGACCTTCTAAGAGAGCCAACAAAAGGACAAAGATCGGACTATCTAGGCATAAGTGGGTGTCTTAAACTCGAAGCTTGACCTAGTCTGCAGCAGCAGTGCTGCCTCATCGGGTCTGAGAGGCAGGATTCTGGAGAGAAAACCTTACGGCTACGCTTCCATACTTACAGTATGGACAGCGCCATAGCATAACAACCTGCCACCAACATTAGTCCGGGAGAAGACTACACACACGTTTCGCCGAACGGAAACAATGGCAGGAATGGCACTCGGCAGCAGAAGAGGATGAATTCTGTATACCAGCTGTACACTGCAGTGTCTTCCAAGCTGAAGTGACTGCGATACACGAAGAAGCACTCGCCACAGCCAACAAATCGATTTCCAGTTTTCCCATTTCCAGTCCCTTCCCCCTATGTATACGTAGACATCGAAACAAGTCAACTTTTGCGGGGTCAGTGAAGACCTGGGGGTTCAAGGAAACGAAAAAGCAGCCAGCCTGGCGAAAAATGGGCCGGAGCTGGGTGAATCTCGAGCAATCGATTACATCGTTTAGCTCCTTAAGACGAAACCTGGATAGAGCCAGAGCAGTGGTCAGTGAAAACCTGGGGCCCAAGGAAACGAAAAAGCAGCCAGCCTGGCAAAAAATGGGCCGGAGCTGGGTGAATCTCGAGCAATCGATTACATCGTTTAGCTCCTTAAGACGAAACCTGGATAGAACCAGAGCAGTGGTCAGTGAAAACCTGGGGCCCAAGGAAACGAAAAAGCAGCCGGAAATGGGCCGGAGCTGGGTGAATCTCGAGCAATCGATTACATCGCTTAGCTCCTTAAGACGAAACCTGGACAGAGCCAGAGCACGTTGGCTCAATCTGGAAATCGGAGCACAAACAAGGACCGACGCTGAGCAAAAAGAGATCAAGATCACTGATCAGCTCTGGTCGTAAGGAAGAGCGAACGCTACCAGGAGCCCGTATAGGCACCCAGGCAACAAGCTTCGAAGAAGCTGCAGGCTTGCATCTAAGGCTCAAATTGGGTTCCCGAAGCTCCTGCCTGCAACAACGTTGACACCACTCCATAAGAAACCTGAACAACAGCAACCCTCACACACGTTTCAAAGTTTGCCCAGTTATTTCCTGGAAATGATAAGGCCATCTCCTATTTTAATCTCCATTCGAAATTCCTCCTTCAGAAGTGACTCATCTGTCTTGCCATCTGCAGCAGCTTATCTCGTTTCGAATAGATTTCCCCTAACATTCCTCATTCTTATCTAAGAACCCCTTCCCTGTCGCACTCACTCACTCACAATCACGCCAAATGCGTTTATCGGCCCAATGACGACATCGCATCACCCGATGACGACTGAAAAGTGAAGAATCAACGTTTCAAATATTTCCCAACGTTCGTTCGGTTGTAGGTCAACTTGCTCGAAGAAAAAATAACAATTCTCCAATTAACGAAACTAAGACTGATCACCGAATGAACGAACGAACTGGGTGGTGGCGGTGGGGTGGGGTGGCGCTGAACACCCTTCATTTCGTCGCTCGAACGACTCAAGATTAGGAAAGCGTTGTGCAATGGCACGAAACAATACAAACAATCCAAATTGGATAATTATCAGAGAGAGAGAGAGAGACCATAAACATACACATTTATGAGACAACACATGACCTTCAGATGATTAACACGTATGATGATCGCGTGGTTGTTTGTTTCCGGTCGAGGTGGTGGTTTCAGCGGGCCGTCCTTTTCGTCTTTTGCAACACTCCGAATGTCGGGAGAGTCACGTTTGCTGGGCAAACATCATTATCTAGGTGATAATTTTGGTTAATTGTCTGTGTTTTTCTTTTCACTAACTCTGTCTGCAGATTATCGATCGAAGGCGAGGCTCGATCGGCATGGTTTTTGACGATAATCGGCAGAAATTCTACGTAATTTATGGCCAATCAATCTGCAGCTTGTGTAAATCTCTTGATAGTTTAATCGAAACACGATCAGGGGAAAGATTACGCAATGGAGGAGTGGATTTTGCTGATTAGGATTGGACTCCACTCCCTGGATTGACTTTTGTGTGATTTGGTTGTAGGTGAACTCGACCGACTCCGTGACCGCAGGACCTATCGAAAATACTGCCAACTCGAAGCAAGTCGTGTGGCGTTCAAATGACACCTTGTCTTCTTCCTTTATTCCATTCGTCGAAGATGATGCTGATATGGCTCCCTACCTACAAATTCTAACCCAACCCAAAACATTGTTATAAGGGCTTTTTTTAAACCCTGCATCTCTTCTTCGTCGTCCCTTAAGCTCCGCAATTACGTGTGAAATATTGGATTCCCGGGTTTGATTAACAGAATCTCCGTATTTCAGCCTAAGTGTGACTAATTCCCATAGTAAACTAAAACCAAGGATCCTTGGCTAGTCAACTGTTTAAATTATTTGGCGATACGCTGAGTCCACCCGAATTACTAGGATGCAAAAATTGACCATCTTTGTTGACTGTGAACTTGCCTTACTCAATAAACGAACGTATTTAGTTCCCTCCTGACTAACGACTGGATGGTTCAGTTGGTAGAGTACCTGCCCCTGGTTAGCGGGGTCCCCGGTTCGAATCCCAGTGAAAGCAAAGTTAAAACACTTTTGACGTTGGATCAAATTAACGGCACTACCGCTGGAGTGGTCAATCAGTGGTAGTAGTCTGACTGTGTGTATCACAAGAGACCAACTTGGTTTAAGCGTGCTGGTGAAGTCACTAGCAGCCCCCCTGCCTAACCTAGCCTAACCTAGTTCTCTCCTGATTCAATAGTACTACTAGATGCAAGGCCGTAACTATGAAAGAGAGAACAGAGTACTGAGCCCCACCCCCCCCCCCCTCCCTGCCCCTACCCATCTCAGACCAAAATTCTTGACAATTGATTTGAAGAGAACAGAGCAATACGATTTTAAATATAATATAAAGATATTTTTCAAAGACCATATCCTCTCTCGAAATATTTGCCTGACTACGGTCTAACGTTTGGTCGAGCATAAGATCCTTAATTCATACACCAGGTTGTAATGACATCCACTCGATCGCAGTCACCGATAGCTTCATACCACGCCAATCTACAAACTGCCTTAAGTCTTGTCTAGTGCCCAGCGTTAGAATCAAAAGCATATCTCGTAGCCAAAAAATCACGGAATGATTGGCAAGCATGAAATGGCAAATCTCCAATGTGATAAATAGTTTTGTTTTTTGCGTCGACACCTATGGTGTCTTTGAACGACAATAATTATTTTTGCGGCCCCACACATTTCGAGTCACTGACATTGCTCAAGAACTCTTTAAAATAAAATATTTTTTAATGCAGCTTCTAAAAAATAAGCTGTTTAAAAAGTGTTGTGTTCCTGATTTTTTATACACCACTGTACGTATGACAGCCTATATTTTTTTTTAAATTTGCGCGTGCTCAAGAGATTGCTAATACCCTTATGTGCCCGGGGTCAAGACGCAGCACGGGCCGTAGGTATGGAGGGAGAAAGGAAGAAGAGGTACGTGTGCACATTGGTCTTAAACATCTGCGGATTGTAGCTTGTGGAAAATATTAGGTTGGGAAGAGCATTCCATATTCGTGTAGTGCACCTGATGAACGAGTCTTTGAATTTAAATGTGCGTCTGAAAATAGGCTGAAGGGTGTACTGGTGGGCATTCCTGACGACACGGGTATTGCGGGTGAATTCATGGAGAGGAGGTATGAAATGAAGTTGGCTAGCTCACTTGAGCATCGTTTGTTGAAATGAAAGCGATAAAACACAGACGAAGAAGAGACGGTGTTCGAGCTAGTCTAATAACTCTGCGATATTATTGTCTCCTATAAGTTTTATCGCTCGCTTTTGGAATTGGTGGTCTTTAGGGCACCAGACCAGATATGAGCGTTGTACTCAAGCTTTTACGCCTTATAAATTAAAGCCAATTCAAAGGGGCAAATGAAATATTTCTTGCATCGATTAAGGACACCTAAACATTTCGCGGCTTTTTAATGATATGGGTGGCGCTACAGCCCGCAGGGGCCAGGGCGTTAACAATTGGCCTCGTTATGCCAATAATCCGGAAACGATTCAAGGACTTAAGGCCAAAATCATCCAACTAAGCCCAGAGCTAGATACAATCAACAAGGTCTTAGGAAATTGCGGCGACAGAATGCGCTACTGCGAAGCCAGCCGAAGCAACCACCTGAACGATGTTGTATTTCATAATTAATGGGAACGTTTGTTCTTACTAATAAAGCCATAATACTAGAAACAAATGTAATTCTGTTAATTTTATTGCATTTTTGAAAAGAAACTTGTATTTGGCCCTCGCTGTACATAAATAACAATGAATTTCTGATTACAACTATTGCTTGTCTTAGGGATGGGTAATACTTTTGCCCCTTTCCCAAGGATTGGCATATGTTTAGCATGTCAGATTAGATCAGTAGTCACCCTCAGTTTTTTGTGAACTTGCGGATCAGAAAATGATGATGATGGTGAGATCATCGTTGGATGGTTTCTCACCAGTGAAGTCAACCTCAACCTTCCAACCTTGGAAGAATCAAAATATCTTGCGTGTGACAGGATCAGTAAGTCAGAAACGAAAGCAATCCACTGTATAGGCTATGTGAAGACAGAATGTGCTACATTATAAGTGGGGTAATGCTTAGGTGCCACCAAACGAAATGAAGAGGTTTCATAAAATTTCTCTAAGCCTCCGTGGTTTAGCCAAACATTTTCGGGGTTTCTAAGCCTCGGCCTTTCGTTTAAAGCTAGTTAAGTTTATTGTCCCATGGAAGGGTTGTAAGGCCGAACAGAGTCCCACAGCGTGAACTTCAAATTTATTTTGGTAAATTTTGTGTTGATTTTCTCATTTTCTGGTGTTCTCAAGATTATTATGTCATGCCAAAGAACAGCTGCTTTGTCCGGCACCCCAAAATTGACAGCTAATGAGATTTGAAAACACTTCAAAGTCCATCCATTAATCCAAACCTCGCGAAAAAAAGGTTCAGCCATTTGGGAGAAAACATTTGTGACACTCCTTCTTTCGGAGACTTTTGAGAAACACAAATCTCAGTTTTCGCCCTCGTAGGGATGTGAAACAACTTAAAGATTTCAGCATATTCTCTTGACGTAATTGCACTTCTCCTATGACAGAAGGTTAAAAAAGGGTCGTCCTTTTACTGCGCTTTGAAACGCCCTCAAGTTCCATCACAAACAGGAGTTTAAAAAAAGGTCCACCTTTTACTGCGCTTTGAAACGTCCTAAAGTTCCATCACAAACAGGAGTTTAAAAAAAGGTCCACCTTTTACTGCGCTTTGAAACCCCCTAAAGTTCCATCATGCCAAGATTATTAGAGGATTCATAATGACTTAGGACAAGAGGGAAATGTGCATAAATCAGATTATGTCTGTCCAATTTAAGCCATGCAATCATAAAACAAACGTTGATGTCCCACAAGGGTCCACTTTGTCACCGACACTTTTTCTCATGTTTATGAATGATCTTCCACTAGCGGTTTATAGTCAATCTATCTTCGTTGCTTAGTTTCTTACATTCGTTTGATGGCCCTGTTGATCAGGAGTAGAAATGAGACGACAGAGTATGTTGAGCACATTTCTGAACTAATTGAGGGTGAAACCAAATGGAGTTGAATTTAATGCTTGAGGAAACCAAATGGCATCTAGTGTCTCTCAATGGATTTGACGTATACGACGATAATTATGTTCTGAGAAGTGCTACCTTGGCAGAGTTCAAGGACGAACTAAAACAGCTCAAACGGAAAGAAACTCCTGGTGACGATTTAATTACAGGAGGAATCCTTAAAGAGTTACCTACTTTATTAATGCCGCGCTTAGACTTGACCATGTCCCTCGCCAGTGGAAAGTGGCAGAAGTTATAATGGTAGCAAAACCCGGGATACCACCAACTGATAAAATGTCCTATATAGATCTATCTCACTACTCCCGATAATGTCTAAAGTATTTGAAAAAAAATCTGCTTAGGCGTTTAATGGAAGAAAAACAGCACATACCGAATCACCAATTTTGTTTTAGAAGTAAACACTCAACTAATGACCAAGTACATCGTATAACTGATGTAATAGAAAAGGCATTTGAACAAAATCTCCTTTGTTCAGCCGTATTTATCGATGTTTCTCAAGCCTTTGACAAAGTTTGGCATGAAGGCCTAAAATATAAGCTGTGCCGATCTCTACCGGGGAAACTGTATAGTATTTTAGCGAACTATCTCTCTGATAGGGTCTTCCGTGTGAACCATGGCAAGGAATACTCTGCTTTTAAAAATATAATATTTTCATGAAAGGTTTTTGCTGCTAGCCCAAATACCAACCCCACAGGAGTCCAATAACGGATTAGGAGAGGTATAATCGCTAACACACACATATAATATAATCTGGTGTACCGCAAGGGAGTGTTCTTGGCCCACTGCTATACCTACTGCATACTAGTGATTTATCACAAGAAGACCATACTGTTCTATGCACATTTGCTGACGACACCGCCATTTTAGTAACAGCTGAAACGGTTGCAAAAAACAACAAAATTACAACGTTCCCTAGATCAGATGCACGAGTGGATGAACTCCTGGCGAATTGTCTCTAATGAATGCTTCACTTATAAGCACGTTAATAACTTGCCAGTCTTCTTCAATCGTGTCCAAATACCCTTTGGATTCGAAAGTAGGCTTAAGGGTATATTGATGGCCACTCCTGGCGAGACGGAGAGGAGGAATGCCGTTGGCTAGCTCGCTGGAGCATAGTTTGTTGAATTAGCGATAAAACACGGACAAAGTAGAGACGGTCTGCTATAAGTTTTATCGCTCCCTTCTGAATTCTGTCTAGTAGATGGTACCTCGGGATGACTCTTGACGTAAGACTCAAGTGGAAGGAGCACGTTAAGAAGAAACACTTGACATGAAATATAAAGAACTGTACTGCCTTATTAGTAAACTTTCCAAGCTAAGTATTGCCAACTAACTGCTTGTATACAAGCAAATCGTAAAACCTGTTTGAACGTATGGCGTAAAACTTTGAAACACTCAACTAATGACCAAGTACATCTTGTACCAAAGCAAGTAATATGAACCTAATACAGACTTGCATGGTATATCAGAAACGACGATATCCCCAGAGATCTTGGAATATTACCACTCCAAGATGAAGTTTAGAGCTTTGCTTATAAACATAAGCGCCGCCTAGAAGAGCCCACAATCTCTGCAGTTTACGCGATCCTTGAGGAAACTAATGTCTTGGGCTGATTTCAAAGGACTAGACTCCTTGATCTCGTGCGATAGTCTACACCCGCGCATGATTGCGATGTAAACAGGACCTTTCACTGGAGACTAACCTGCCGATCAGTACCTAAATCATGAAATACAAACTACTTGTTAAGTGCTTTACTTAGTTGTCTAAAAAAGTCTTAATAAATTCTGGGAACTGGTTTTAGTGAGTAAAAATCTCACACTTCTATGTGCTAGCGTTCGCCATAGAGTCTTGTGAAGATTTCCAGCTATCCTCGGAAAAACAAATTATTGAAGAGTTGAATTTAATGCTTGCAGTAATGGCATCTAGTGTCTCTAAAACGAAACTTCATTGATCAATCACTGCTCATAAACAGCGCAAGTATCGATTAAATTCTCACATATTTAATCTCTGATTTGGATCCAAGACGAGTTCTTAGCCACAGATTTGACTTGGATTCACAATTGACGAACCTAGAATACACCGCTCGTACTTAGTCTGGTGCCCCCAAGGTCTAGGGAAAGCTGTAGATAATGATTAAACGTGAGTCAACAAACTAAATAGCGATATAATCTCTCAGATTATTGCATAAGAAATGATCGAAGCTATCTGTCCAAGTCGAAGCCATTCAGCGAAGTGCGGTGCACATTTTACTGCCGGGAAACAACTTCAACTACAAACAGTGCTCCACAAACACGCAACGATTCTCCGCTTGGCACAGATAAGAAACAATAGCTTGACAGTTCGGAATAAATGGGAGGCAGTGCTGCTATCTGCTTTTGCTTTACACAATTCAGTCGCTTGGGTCTTAGCAGTTTTTCAACGATCTCGAGACACGACTAAGATCAGTGCGTTACGTAACGCAAGCAAATAGTTTTCCAAGTGTTTACCTTCAAAAGAATTTCCTTCACAAACCACCATCCACTCCCGTGATCACACACAAAATTCACTTCTTTTTTTTTTCCAAAAGTCACACACAACCGATCGCACTCTGCAACTGCCTCGAAATCAAAAACTGCATACGATAAGGATGCCGAAGAAGCCTTCGAATCACACTCGACTAGCCCCAGCCACTGGCAGGCAATTCAAATCACAAGATCGCGCGCCGCGCCGTGCTAACTTCATCCGAACGATGGCTTACGTCACTAATAAACTTTAGTAGACCACTTAATAACCATGGTAATTTTGATAATTATCTTATGATTTGAATGACAAGACGAAGATTAACTTGTGTGTCAATAAATCGGAGAAGATAGGCCACATATCTCGAGGCGAGCGATGGTTTATGCGGCGACGCCGACTGAATGTCTCGATGACGTGCTGTACGCGTACGAGGACCGAGCGTATCTTTTGAAATATTTTATTCTTTTTATTCTTCCTCTCTCGCTCTCACCCGCCGCTCTGCGGAGATGATACACTTGTATCTGGTTCACTTAGTCACTTAATAATTTCGAGTTCGATCAATTGAAACGCGCGCCGCGCACTGATGATGAGGCTCGGTCGTCGTCGTCGTTTTGTGTGTTGACACTTCGGCAAGTGCAGCGAAATGATGCGAGTTCGTGAGAAGTAATTGTCTGCTCGTTACTCGTCATTGTGAGTCATGCCCGCCGGACCTGCGGCCGTGGAGGGGAGAGGGTTATCTTCATACGTCATTGTGTTGCCTTGCATATTATGCGTTGCATGCACGAGTCAATAAAACGATCATATTTTAGAAAATACTTGACAACTTAGGACACCAGATGAGGAGTGTGTACAAGGGACGAACATGGACGTAAATAAGTGTCAAGTGTCAAGTTTGAGTGGCGTTGTTTTTCTGGGTTACTGGGAGAGGAAACATGCTTGCTGCGATTGTAGCGAAGTCGTGGATCACACATTTTTGGTGGCGTTTTCACGTGAAGTCAGTAGTCACAAGCAGATGAGCAGACGGTCATCGATTAGGAAACAATTTGGCTGTAAAAGGTGATTCGATGACCGATGAAATGAAAACTCGTCTCTTAGTCGATCTCAATTAAGCAACACTTTTTCTCCTTTGGGAAATGGACTCGACCAATTGACTGCCTTGGCTAGCTCAGTGTAACGGCCTCCGTATTTGAATGCCGACATGCGAACCGCTTTCCTCGGCTCATGTATCAATCGCCAGATCGTTTAACGGGTAGCTAAGGCTGTGGAAGGCTGCTAATGTCATTGAGGTAGCCCCAGTACTGGTTCAGGTTGCCACTTCAGAGATCTTATGCGTTACAGCCGATTAATTGGCTCAGGATGGTCCACAGTCCTACACACTCACTCTCTCTAAAATAAATATGCCATATACAGCACAGATGGTCTTCTTTGTTTGGCGCTACCATCCGATGTGGACCTGGGCCTCAATCAACAAGGCTCGGCAACTAGCACGATCTCTTTCTAGCTGCCTACAGTGTAGGTTGAGGTCCTTCTCCACCTGGGTGCGCCACCTTAAACGCGGGCATCCTTTGTTACGTTGTCTCACAGGTTCGGAGTCAAATACTCTTCGGATCGGAGCTGAATTCTCCATACGTCCTACATGGCCGAGCCACGATAGACATTGTATCCATAGAGACGCCTGACGAGGATCGTGTCGCTGTACAGTCGCTGAATCTTCTCGTCCAAAATTAGTCAACGCAAACAGGACCAAAGGTTGAACCCTCTCGCAGAGACTAAGGTCTTTTTCATCTGCTCTTCAGATTTTCCATGTCTCCAACCCATGTAGTATTACTGGAATTATCAGTGAATTATATAAAGTCAGCTTGGTCCTTCGAGAGATAGCTCTACTTTTCAATTGCCCCTTGAGACCATAGAAACAGCGATTGTTTTACTATACATTTGATGAACAGGCAGAGAGAGAGAGAGAGAGAGAGAGAGAGAGAGAGAGAGAGAGAGAGAGAGAGAGAGAGCGAGAGAGAGAGAGACTAAATAAGTCTGTTTTTATTCCTTTTACAAACAACTTTTCTTTTTTGTTGTTTTTTTTTATAAAATTAAATGTTCTAATTCGATTCTCGAAATGATGGACGGAGCATGTTTTTGTATCGGTTCATCTTTCTAAGGCTCTACTGTACCTCATAAGGAAAAAAGCTATAACGATATCTACCGACTTTCATTGACGCTTGTTGGTTCTTGATCCGAGCTAGGCTTATAAAATGTCAAAATCGGAGCTCAGTCACGTTTAAGGACCCCTTGGCCCCTGAGAGAGGACCACTGCTCCCAAGATCCAGCCAAGCCTCCACTCAGTCAATTCTAAGGACCCCTTGGCCTACTGCAAGAGGATCACTGCTCCCAAATCCCGGCCAAACCTCCACCACTCAGTCAAGTCTAAGGATCCCTTGGCCCCGTGCGAGAGGACCACTGCTCCCAAATTCCGAATCAGACATCGTGCCAGCTTCGACCAGCTTTCACTTTCTTTCATTTAAATCAAATATAACCGCCAGCACGACAGCACTTTACAGAGAGGAGCCGTGATCAAACCTGCTAATATTAATGGCAATTAAAAATTAATATTTAACGACAAACAGTTAATCAGTTGATGTCGCATTAAGTCGGCCATAATTAAACTTGGGCAATATTCATATCAAAGATCCGTGTGATGGATCGTTTGGTCAGCTGGGTTTTATAGCCCAGCATAAAGACGCTTCTAATCGAAATGTTTAACAATTAAATTGACTTTAATTCAGTCAACATCAAAGAATAGAGTGTGTTCATCTAACAGCGACTGAAATTAAAATTGCCTCAAGCAGCAATTAATTCAGCTTTGGCCGCAATCATGGCGGTGCATATGTATATTTTGTGAGGTGGTAGGTGTTTGAAACAACACGAAGGAGGTGTTAATTAAATCGCCCCGAATGCACTCAAGTACGATTTAAGTCTAAGCGCCGTCGAATACGAGGGGAACCATGCATTACATGTGATTGCCTCGCTAACTAAAGTAAAACGAAGATTGTCATTAAATTGTCGGTAATGCAGTTCACGAATAAAAGCCAATTAGTCCAGCATAGCAATGCAAGTATAGTGGAAGAAATCACGTCAGTTCTACTGCAAATAGGTAAATCTAAACTATTACCATATCTATCAATGATCTTAAGAAGAAGTCAAGCACTGCATTTACCAAACCAGTGAATATGGGCAAAGATAGTGTGCATTCTCAAAATGGGGACGACCTGGGGAGACCGAAGCCAACCGATCAGTTCTGTCGGGCACAACACTGGCTCCAGTAAATGAAGTTAACTACTTAGGAGTAATCTTGGATAGTAAACTCATCTGGAAAAAACCACACAGAAGAGGTAAACAGGAAAGTGTCGCGTGCTAGAATGATTGCTCGGAGCTTGGCGGTTAAATTCTGGGGATGCAGTCCAAGCATCCTAAGATGGATGTTCTGTGAATGAATGCTCACGTAGGCGGACAGCGACGGTCACAGCACTTCTGTCCGGCTAACGGAGCTGTCCGTCTATGGGAATGTATGGAACTTCAATTCAAGATTCACGGTCGTGAGAGGGATTCTCCCGCCTAAGAGAGTAGTGAAAAAAAGCTTTCCCTTGTATATACAAGAACTATTTTTAGAGCCAAAATCACCTACGGTGCAATAACATGGACTTAGATAAACAATCTGATCAGCACGAGCCAGACACTCAATCAAGTTCAAAGGTTAGCATGCCTCTGTATTACAGATCCGCGTTTGTGAGAGGGACTGCCTGCACTGAATGTTATAGTGGCCCGGAAGGATAACGCGAAGATTGACGCTTAGAACGTTGGCAAAGACGTCACAGCCGTCGCACCCCCCCTCGTTTTCGAAACATTCTACACATTATAAGAATGACTGGAGAGTGTGGAGAAACAGAAACAAAATTTGGAACCACCGGGGATAAAGAAAGGTCAGGGGGCTAAGGTCCAGAGTAATGTTAAACTAATATCGATTACTTGCGAAAGCGATGTTTATTTGCGGCTTGTGTCGAATGACGCAATCATCATCAGGGAATGTGATCCAATCATCAGGGAATGGGATCCAAAAGAATGTCACAAAAACATTCACAAAGGAATCGGAGTACGATTCCCAACCAAACGCATTGATAGCAACAAGCTAAGAAGGTCCTACTTATGATATTATTGGTTTCTTATATTATGATTGTGGGAAGAACGACCCCTGCCATTTATGTTTTACTCTCTTGTTTGAGAAACGCCGTAGGTTGCACTTATAGTGGAAGAGTGTCTAATTTCAATGTAAATGCGTATCAGCCTTTATTAACCAAGTTATATAGCCAATATACGTAAAAAAATCAATCAATTGTACTCAGCAGTAGCTGCGTTTTTTCCTCTGCGAATGTTAACATTTTACTGTATTTGATTATTTCATGAACATCATTTTTGAACAAAAGAAATAGTGACGGCCCCAAATGGCTTCCTTGTGGCACGACCAATGCTAACCTTATTACCCTAGGTGTAGAATTATCGGTCTTCACCAATTGCTTGCTGCCTTTCAAGCAATTGGAAAACCACCTCAAAAAAGATACTTAAAACAAAATCGAAACTTTTCCAGAAATCAGTGTAGTACCACGAACCGAAACCGCGAGGTGCGGATGAACTTGTACTGAAACCTCAATAAGACGTTCCCATCGATGTTGAAGTGGTTTCTCTCTCTTATTTTCGAGTCACTCACTCTCGGTGAATAAATGCCCGCCAGAACAAATGTCACTCACTCTCACTTTTTAAATGGCTGCCAGAACAGCTGTCTGTCGATAGGAAATATAATGAGACAGAACCAGAAAATAGAAAGCAAAAGTGAACAACAAGATGAAAGTAATTCACGCTGCAAGGAGATAAGCTGCTTATCAGAAACCGCGAAGTTCGCAGACCTGAAAGTGTATAGCGGAACTTGGTAGGTTCGGAGAAAATTCTTGATTTTAGTGTAAACGTAGTAGTACATGAAGCTGTAAACGATTTGTTTAAAGTTTCAGAAACATAATTCAAAAATATCCTCAAATCAGTAGTATAAGACTTACTCTGCAGCTATGTTGTTTATAAGAAATAATTTCTTTTGGAATATTAGCTGCGTTTTTTTTGCAAGCGTATGTACGCTTAAATTTCGATTTGCATGTAAAATACACTAACAACGAATCGTATATCCGCTTAACTTACACATCATATCTATCGCCGCTTAAGGAATAAGCGCGGATAAGAACAATGCTTCCAATCATTATTTTCTGTGTGTTCATTCCTGAATTTATTCATTCATTGTTTAGGTTGTTGTATGTGGCTTACATCTGCAGGTGTGGTTGAAGTATTAGATCATTTCAATTATTTTGGCATCCATAAGTATGCAATTTTTGGTATGCCCAGAATGTCTCTGCTATACATTCCGTTTAGGTGTCGTAGACGATTCTTTTCATTTGATGAAAACTGTTTTTATTTTATAATTATTAAAATGTGATGGTCACGCTACACAGTCACAAAACGAAGATTGTGACGCATCAAAGATCAACCATCACCTTGCAAGACTACACCCCTGACTGCTTAGCAAATGTCAAAAATGTCGTCGTTGCTGCCAAGACTTTGTGATGAATCATTAAGCGCCGATGATCGTTTTTTTGTGCACTTCAAAATTAAGTGCATATACGCTTGCAAAAAAACACAGCTATTATATAATTTTAAGTGAACGAAAAATCGAAATCAAACTCTTTTACTCATCTTCACCTGGACTTATCTGGGCTGCACTTTAGTTTAAGAACTTTTAATGTCCGTTTTCACAGTACAAGCTTATCCGCTGGTATAGCCATGTGTAGGATGGAACATAAACTTCACTCAATAAGATTTCGTTAGGTAAGCCATGGATTGACTGGTATTGTGAACTATTGAATCCATGAACAAAATAGTGATTGTGATACAACACGAACAGCACCCTGCTGAAGAAAGAAAAGGTAAAGATATTGGGTGGTGTGAATAAAAACTGAGTGTGAGCATTTCCTTAGCATTTTGAAGTAAATGCTCCATCGGGTGTGAATACAAAATTTATTTCGTTAAGTTTAACGAATCCTCTCCGTTCATATATTTTGACAGCTGAGTCCTTCCTCCGTTTTGATGGGAATAAAGATGGAATGAATGGAGAGCTCAGTTGTGAAAGTTGAGTGCAGAGATAACCTATAATAGAGATATCCAACTTCTACCTCCCTTGCCCCTTGATTTCATCTGACAGCGTTTTTTATACGCTTTTTGTCCCCTGTCTGTGAATACGTGTGAGCTCTTGAGAACAGCTGTGGAGACAGCTGATACCCTTCCCCACCTTAGTAATGGGGTGAATTAGAGTTCTTATTTGAAAATTCGCTCGTTATTTGAACGTTTTTTCAAATTTGGGTGTTCAATTTTCAACACAGTATGGAGGGGTAAACGATCGAACAAGGCTTATGTTCATGAAGTTGAGTAATTAAAACTTTGAGCTGTTTACAATCTGAAATACTTGGCCATAATTAATGAATGCACAACATAGTGTGAATTTTTTCATAAGAATAAAAATTAATAATACATTCACACGTTCAGTTAACCAATAATAAAAATATTATTGAAGCGTGAATCACAAATAAGATGTTTTGATAACAATTTTTTAGCATTAGTAAAAGTTGCAATATATTGCCATTGCTCTTATCAAATTGTTTAAATTGAATTCATGAGTTTTCCAGAATCAATGATTTAAGCGTATAAAGCGGGCTTCATTTGTTGAGTTAATTTGTCAGGTATGGTTTATGAATTGGCTATATATACACTTAAGAATTGATTTTAGGTCAAATAGTTCCAGTTAAATAGACATTGCAATACATTGTTATTCACGAAAGTCCATATAACAGTGTACGAAAATTCCCTTAAAAATACTATTCAACTCTTGAACACCCTCCGAACAACAAAACCATGTACGTTACATAGAAAGTACATGGATTCCCACTAAATTCATGAATCTGCGGCTTTTTTCCCACAAAATTCACGAATCGGCCGCCATATTGTGGTGAATTGACGAGCGTTGTAAATGTATAAGTGAAATACAAGGGATTACCACTACATCTTCGTTGTGGGCTAGGGGTAAAAATGACTGAAGTTGGATATCTCTATCATCCATTATCTCTGGTTGAGTGTGCAGGAGAAAAAAGTGAAAACAATTTAAAATAATGGAAAAAACTGCTTCGGAAGAGGGATACTTTGACGGATTATACCTTAACTCTAAAAAAAATGGAAATCTGGAAGGACTATGACGATTTAATCAAGTGTTTGCAATTTTATCCGCGCTTGCTGGAAAAAAGGCAATCTCCAAACATGAAGAACAAAATCCACTGAGTTTAAAGCGAGAGATAAGGGATAATAGAGATATCCAAATTCGGCGATTTTTTTCCCCTTGTCCACATCGGAGAAAAATGCAAAAGTATTGGAATTCCCTTGTATTTCACAAATACTCTTACACAAACCATGGATCCACCACAAAATGGCGGCCGATTCGTGGATTTTAGTGGGAAATTGCTGCAGATTCGTGAATTTAGGGGGAAAATTGGCGGCAGATTTTTTTAATTTGTCCACAATCCATGTACGATTCATGTAACATACATGGAAATGTTATTCGGAGGGTTTTCAAATGTTGACTCGTATTTTTAAGAGAATTTTCTTACATTGTTATATGGACTTTCGTGAATAAAAATGTATCTATTTGACCTAAAATTAATTCTTAAGTGTATATACTTAAATTATACCTGACAAATTAACTCAAAAAATGAAGTCCGCTTTATACGCGAATTCATGAATTCTAAAATACTCATGAATTCAATTTAAACAATTTGATAAGAGCAATGCCAAGATATTGCAACTATTACTAATGCATAAAAATGGTTGTCAAAACTTCTTATTTGTGATTTACGCTTTAATAATATTTTTATTATTAGTTAACTTAACGCGTGAAAGTATTATTCATTTCTATTCGTTTGCAAAAATTCACAATATGTTGTGCATTCATTAATTATGTCCTAGTATCTCAGATTGTAATTTCGACTTCATGAACATAAGCTTTGTTCGTTCGTTTATCCCTCCATACTGTGTTGAAAATTTAACAGCGAAATTTGAAAAAACGTTCAAATAACGAGCGAATTTTCAAATAAGTACTCTTCGCCATTACTAAGCTGGGGAAGGGTATCAGGTGTTCCACAGCTGTTCTAAAGAGCTCACACGTATTCACAGGCACGGGACAAAAAGCATATAAAAAACGCTGTCAGATCAAATCAAGGGGCAAGGGAGGTAGAAGTTGGATATCTCTATTATAGGTTATCTCTGCATTCCATGTTATCAAACTCGAATCTATACACGTGTCCCCAAAAGGACATGAGTTATAATTTTTTGTTTCTCGCCTTAAGAACATTATTGCATATACTTTGCACCCACATTTACCCGACCTTGCACTCACCCTTAAACGCCAAGAACTCTTGTTTTCAAACGTCAACTGAAGGAAGGGTACCTTCTTTGAGGAAATTTATCATCCACATCAAATTGAGTATTTCCCTTAACGAAAATACTCGACTCATGTGTTCTTACTCGGAGTCTTTTCTCAGTTTTTATTCACACCACCCATCTCTGCATCTATAAATTTGTGTGCTCTCTGTCCTCTCGAGGAGCATTCGACAGAATAATTGGTTGCCTATGCGGGTCTTCTCTTCGTATTTTGGGGTTAATATTATTTTAATACACGTATTCCAATTACGTACTCTCTGGATTGACACTTAAGCTGTGGCAATCGGTGGTGTAAGTTAAACCACTGTGAAAACGAACGTTTTATTGATTCTGAGTTTATCTATGAATCGACATTTAAGATCACCCTGTAAAAACGGGCATAATGCATTTATTAAGCCCTTATCCGTTAATTGCTATACGGATCTATCCAGAGCCTATGTAAAATTAGAGTAATGGCTCATCATTGTCTGGACATAGGACCCATTATAGACGGACTCAAAAAAGTTGGCAAATATGTCACGTCATATGTCGAATATACATATGTCAAATATGTATGTCAAGTTGGCAAATATGTCACGGGTTCCATTCAAGTTTGTTGAAGTTACGTTTTGCTTTCGACAAGTCTTAGACATTTATTAACGGCAGTCCCAAAACCATGCACCTTACCGACAGATTTTACAGATGAAACGAACTGTTTATAAAATCATCAATCAAAAACTCATATTCTTGCCTGCGTCAAAGACACAGCTTGTATGTCAAGGTAGTGTGCGTCAAAAACACAGCTTAAATGTCAAGTTAGTGTAGGATTTAGACTTAACCCCCGCCGCTACGACGTGAAGTGAACAGAGTGACAGATGAAGGAGTTGCTGGTGAGCACTGCCTAAAAACGTTTGTGGATTGTATTGATAGAAAAACATTGACCTGGGCATATGTGATTGAATAACGAGTTCCCACTGATCAAAGCAAACTACGATTCACTAGAGAGTTGTCTTTTAGAAACCGCGAAGGTAAAATGAGACTGGGAATCATAAAGTCAAAGAGTCTCCTATCCGTTTCATCCCGTATCCTTAAATACACGCACAAAGTGAAATAAGAATACAAAATCCTATTCAATGTCTGATCCTTCCTACAAAGTCCTTAAGACAAACACCGGGGATGGAAAGTGTTTCAGACGAATCGATACAAGCGTGGTTAATGACAGATTAATGGTGTTTCGCTTTAGTGACCGTAGACACCACTGGGTTATTGCAGCATTAAATTCCACTCTATTTCGTTTTACCCTTAATTGATTTTAGATTAAATGAAATGTGCTTAACATACTCTGCCGCGTCACTTCAATGAACATCAGCAACTGATATGAGAAGCTAAGAATTCTCTTTGTCACCAACGAGGGAATTGGATTAGAAACGGGAGATTATTCTAAGGAACGAGAAAGAGTGTGGGACACACTGCAGAGTCTTGTGGGACACCACAATATTAGACTTCAGATCATTCAATTCAAGACGTCTTGGGGTTGCATCTTTGTGAGAGAGGTTGATTGTAATTACCCTCTTCTTAGTCAGAGAAGAATGGTCCAACAGCCTCCCTTGGATGAATGACGTCGCCCAAAGATGGTTTACAGACGGGTGGAAGTCAGCCATTGTGGCGCCCATATGTAACATACACATGCCTCTCCCCAGAGGGTCCACAATCTTCCAAGATGAACTCTTCACTAAATGAAGCCGCAGCATTGCACCAATAACAGGAATCTGTTCAACTCCAAAGAGAGCAGAGCTGGCTCCAAGTCGGAGGAAGGCACAGGCACCGGTGTATACGGTAGTTTGCCAAAGCTAACAATAGCCATGCGACTCCCTGCTTTCCAGGCAGAAGTAGCAGCTATTCAAGAGGCAGTTCTCCGGCTATCAATGACCCCGACAGAAATTATTGTTATTTACATAGATAGTCAAGCGGCCGTAAAGGCTCTGGAAACACCATCGGTTAAATACAAGATGGTAAAACTCTGCCGCCGATCTCTAAAGGAGATTGCGGATGGATGCAACCATACCTTGTGCTGGGTTCCTGGGGGCACAAGGGTGTTCCGGGCAACGAATTTGCAAGAAAGGGGACGAGTCTACCACTGGCATAAAATCAGGAGACACATCACCCCACATGCTAATGGCAGACGCCATAAACAAAACCAAGCGTAGATGGGCGAAACTGGACACATGTAGCTCACCGAAAACTATGTCTGTCTCCTAGAATTTGACAGCAAGACGATTAATAAAGCAGTAGGCGTAAATACCTGCTTAATTGGCAATCAGGCCAGGAGCCTTGGAGCACCCTACAATGACTTCTGCAGAAGCTGCAGGGACAAGGAGGAAGAGGACACAGTGTTAGACTGTGGCACCTGGCCGGCCCTTGGAGAAATAAGAAGAAAATACACGGGCAGCTACTTCCACAACAGTCTTGAAGAAATCATCATCATCATCATTATATTACCCGCATGATCCACTAAAGGGGACGCAGAAGTAAGGCACGCACGAGAGATCTCTAGGCAACTCGCTCCGTCGACTCTTACTCTACTCTTACCATCGACTCTTACTCATCAAGAGTTATGCTCAAGCGAAACCAGGCGAGTCTATGGACTTGGTCCAACTACCTCATCTTGGGTAAGCCAAGTGGTCGCCTACCTGATGGTAGATCGCATTCAAGGACCGCCTCGGAAGTTGTGATGGAGGGGACACTCGTGCTACGTGACCAAACCAACGGAGCATAGCTCTTTTCGTTCGAAGAAGCAGCTGTTCCTCGCGCGCAATGCCCACAATGGGCGCCTAATGCCCACACAAGCACGAAGAAGTCTCATGTCAGCAGCTTGTATTCGCGGTTTTATTCTTTCGGTCATTACCCTAATTTCGTGACCATGGGTGAGAGTTGGAACAAATTGAGTTGAAAAGCGCTAACTTGGTTTTCACCCAAAGCCCGGGCTTCCTGATTACAGATCTCCCGAGCTGTGTCAAAACTGACTTACCAATATGGTCTAAGTGTGCTGGTGAATGCTCTAGCAGCACCCCTACCTAACCAAACCTAACTAACTATCATAAACTCGAAATTATTCTTGTCAACCTTCAACACACCATCAGCACATACGGCCACAAACCAATCGAGTGCGCGCTGGATTTCCGTCTTGGAAGATGTGAGGATAACTAAGTCATCCGCCAAAATAACATTATTTACCCTCAAACATCTCGGCTCGGCTGCACTGCAACATGCAGTCCATATAAACAATGAAAAGGACAGGTGACAAGACGCACCCTTGGCGAAGCCCAACGCCCACGGTGAAAGGTGTTGATTTAGCACCGTTAACCCGAACACAGCTGCTACAGTTTGTGTATAGAGATTGAATGGAACTCAAAAGAGGACCCTTAATCCGATACTCCTGCGGGACACTGCAGAGTGTACCTCGAGGAACGTATGCCTTTTCCAAATCTACAAAACAGCTGTAGATGGGTTTGGCATACTCCCAAGCCTTCTCAAGTATCATTCTTAAAAGCTGGTCGGTTGTACGTCTGCCGGGATGAAAGCCTCACTGTTCATCCCCCATCCTTGACGCGACCATAGCTCTAGAACGAGCTTCTAAAACCTCAGCGTAGACTTTCCCGGGGAGACTTCAGAGGGATATGCCCTGTAGTTGGAGCAGTCTCTTTTGTCCCCGTTCTCAGAGGGATAACCAACCCAGATTGCCAATCGCCAGGTGTCTTACCGCGTTCCCAGGCCACCTTACGAGAGAGCCATAAAACTCCCTCTTTACCCATTGCCTTAAGAATTTCTGGCCGGATTTCATCCAAACCGGCGGATTTGCCAACTTTAAGCGACAACCTTGAGTTTCTAAAAACCACCACCTGGTTATAGGCACTAAGTACACATACCAACAGAAGTGGTCTACTGTAGCCGATTTAGTGTTAGCACAATGGACGACCTTAAAGGTCTAAGTGAGGTAAATCCCTGGAGGATCTCTACCAGTCACACCTACCTAGTCCCTATTCGTGCCATATCACAGATTCCACAAGCCACGATAATTGATTTGTGGCCCTCACATGATGACATAAGTAAAGATTGGTAAGAGCAAGGTGAAGCATTTAATCCCCTCCACTTATAAACATTTTCGCAGGCACCTCAAAAAAGGCACAACCGAGAGTAATAAAACATCACATTGTCAATATTTGACGGTGGGGTGAAGTGAAAATTGAACAAATTGTCGTTTCCCGTTGGTTATGCTAATTTTGGTTGAATGTTAAACTTGCCAACATAGGTATAGGCGAGGGATGTGATCCCGGGCAGCACCGAAAAAGGTTGTGTTCTCGAACACACTCAACCGAACAGGTATATCCAGCATCCAAAAGGCGCTTTGCTCACTTGGATGTTCATCGACGACGTTGGGGGGCACGTGCCATCACGTACATTCTACATTTTCCCAATTACCAAGGGTTTTTATCGAAAAGCATCTTAACGCGACATTGAACACCTTTTGAACTTTCTGATTTCGGTGAACGATTTTGTTCTTGATGAGTGTACAGTGTGAAGGGGTGGGACAGGCGATGGGGGCTAAAGCATGCACAGATGGTGAATAAAAATACGTAATTAAAGAGGCTAAGTGGAAAGCGACTGTGATTTTTGTCAGCACTTTGAGTGGGTGTGCTTCAGTCAGTGGAAGACAAGTAGGGCCTTTGTCTTGGTGGACGGGATTGGAGCAGAAGAGGGGCAACGGGTGGGAACCGGGTTTAAAGAAAGCGAACACTCTTAGCCCGGTCACTTAAGGCGAGGTGTTGCCACCACATAAGACTGCAGTACGGGGTACTGTAGCGGCGACATCTGTTGCCAGTTAGATAAAACTAAGATAGTCATCCCTCTGCTCTCTGTTACGTCAAATGACAGGGACACATGGAATTACTCTGTTTTGGTGTATTACTCTTTTCCTCTCTGGCATTTTTTGATAATGGATTTGATGATTCAACTACGATTGGAAAATTTATCAAACATCACACAGAAGAAAAATAATGCTAACAGTGCTTTCACAAAAACATGGATTTTATGGCAAACAATTTGTGATGATGAGAGAGGCGTATTTTTCTGAATGATAGTTCAAATTTTGAAATAACAAAATCCTGTTTTCCCAGTTTAAACTACTGCTAATAGTGCGGCTGCACCGAAGTATATGCTGTCATCAAGAAAGGACACACAACATCGACGTCTTGGACAGAGCGTCACAATGTGCAGCTATAACTGTGAGGTAGTCAATTATTTCGTCTAGAACGAACAGAGAAGTCTGGTCGTCTAGAAGACGAGAAGAACTAACAACGTCAGTACCGACATCAAACGCAGAGTAACTTTTGCCAACCGCTGTTTCTTTGGGCTCAATAGGCAATTGAGTAGTAGAGCCATCTCTCGAAGGACCAAGCTGACTGTATACATGCTGTACGACGCGGAGGCATGGACAATCTCAAAACCAGATGAAGAAAGCAGAAGAATTCTCAACCTACAGTTCTGTTTGCGTTAACGGATTTTGGAGGAGAGGATTTAACCACGAACTTTACGGGCTGTAAAGCGACATGAGTCTAGTCACGTGTCTTCGGATCCAACTAATATCGCTAAGGCCATGTAGAACGTATGGACAATACTGCTCCAGCCCGAAAATTGTTCGACTTGGAACCAGTGGGACAACGCAATAGAGGACGCCCACGGAACCGCTGGCGCATCCAGGTGGAGAAGGACCTTCTTGGCGTGCGCAATTGGAAACAGCTGGCTTCAGATAGTGTCAGCTGGAGAAACTCACGTCGAGTACTGCAGCAAAAGGCGGTAAGGATGCAGGCAGCGCTCTCTGGAATGCTGCCTAACATTTGAGGATCTGGATATGCGAGAAGGATCCCGCTTTCCACAGTGGTAAGCTCAATCCTTCTTTACGCTGCACCAGTAACGGCGCGGGCCCTGGCGACCACGGAGGCAGCAAGGAAGCTTTCGGTAACATACGTATCGTACGAAGTACCCTGCGTCATTGCGGGTATGGTCCCGATCGACATTGTCGCCACCGAAATACAAAGGATCTACCTCTACCTACCTGAGAACTGCAAATCACGCGGAGACTAGCGAAAGAAAGGCCAACATCAATGGCACTGTGACAAGCCAGGTGGGACACCACAACCAAGGGCAGATGGACCCATGAATTGATACCCAGAATAGAAGCCGGGATAACGAGAGCTCACGGGATCTGCAACTACTACCTCACGCTGATCTTGTCGGGGCATGGAGGTTACGGGAAATACCTCCACAGATTCGGTCACCATAGCTCATCCATCTGTCCAGAATGCGAGGGCGATGATGAAGACGCAGAGCACGCAATATTCCATTGCAGATGCATTGCCGTGGCGAGAGGAAGTCTACCAACTCCCGAGTTCCTAGTTAGCCATATGACGGAGTCAGCTGACAAGTGGCTGGTGACCTGCTCCTGTATAACGAGCGTGCAGATCGAGCTAAGAAGGCTCGAAAGGGAAAGAAAAGCCGAATTGGCAAATATAGATCACATAACGTGATATGCTAACCAACCCCGCGAAGATATACCTAATGGCAGTTCTGCGGGAAGAGTGGTAGAGGAAAAAGGAGAATAATGTGACGTGAATCGTTCATGCTGGTAGCACGGGTTACCAGTATTTTGAAGAATATTCCACATCCATTGGCATTAACCATAAAAAAAAGTGTCACCTGGAGAGACTCGTTTGGCCTGTGCCTCAAGGCCCACCCCATTACAATGCTGGCTATGCACATCAGACATAATCTTCGTTGGAACCAGCAGATGACTGAAGCGACAAAAGCCAGATGCGTCGGGTTCCTCAAACGTTGTAAACGGTTTTTCACTCCTCCCGATTTGACAACAGTATGCAATATCTGTCCGAAGCTAGAAGAGGCGGGAGCCCCGCCCACCTGTTTGAGCATGCCAGACCATGTCCATGTGGACTAATAGGTGATCAGATAATGTGCAGCCAATTGACTTCACTACAACACCACCGCAATGTTGGGTGTTTAGCGCTACGAAGTGTTCGGATGAACTAAATGCTCGTGTCCCGCCAATAGACACATCCTTATTAACCCTCATCTCATCCTCAATTGTGCGTAGATTTCTACGCATGTTGTATTTTAGTGTGTTTTTCATGATTTTTATTTTTTTTACAAATTTTTTAGAATTCTACGGAGGGAATGTGTACAATAAGGATTGTAATAAAGTCAGAAAGTTTCGGAAATTTCCAGTATGTGATTTTTGAAAAAGAAAATAAGACAAAAAGTAGCTGAGATGAGAGTTAATCAGAGCCTGGGTAACTTTTAAGACGATCGTCGTTCAAACGATTATATTAAACGACGTCGTCAAAAGTGTGCTTTGTGTAACACTATAATCGAACCGTCCAGTCGTATCGTCAATCGTTCAAATAGTAGGCAGTTTGAGAACCACTAAACACGTTAAATGTCACATAGAAAACGGAATTTATGCTGTCACTTTTAAAATTCGTTGATGATTCGCCTATTCATTTGAAATCCAAATTCTAAAACATGTAAGTATTAAATAACATTTTGTCAATTAACTGATTTATTAACTAACACAACAAAAAGGCAAATGGAAGTTCTCATTCATTACATGAACGAACATCCGGAAATGGGAAGAAATTACATGCCAAGAACCACACAAGGCAGGCAGTTTATTAACAAGCTGTGGGCAGATTTTGCTCAAAAACTGAATGCCATTGGGATACCCAATAAGTATGTACCTGCTTGGAGGAAAGTAAGTGCATAATATGAACATCACAAGTTCAAGTTAAAAGTTCATTAATTTGTTTTAGGTATGGATAGATTTCAAGTATCGAGCAAAAAAGAAATGCCATCTGATCAGATTCCAATATCCAAAGCAATTCAGATGGCTTCCCTTCGTAGTGCTGTGACAGGTAGCAGTTCGAATTGCTGTGGTGCGGTCAAAGTGCACGGAGAGCCGAATAGAGCGAACTGTGTGACGGATGAAGATGCGTAGATGTAGCCACCTCCAGGTAGGACCTCCCAGGTAGCACCAAGTCCAAGGAATATATGTAGACCGCGAGCCGCTCCTTGGGTTCGCCGTTTCCAGCCCTAGTACAAAGCCTCTTTTAATAAGCGAAAACGTTGAATAAAACTAAAATGCACAATACAATTTATCAAGTTTATTGTTAAAAAATAATAATATTTTTTCCTTTTCGTGCAAAAGTGAAAGAGGATCCGATGTATTTCCAAGCGACCTTCGCTTTCGCAATAGTCCAACAGAATTTTCACTTTCTTCGTCATCGAAAAACCTCACATTGTAATTTAGACGCATTTTTTTCGATTTTTATTAAAAAAAATCAAATTCAAAAACGAAACTAAAGAACAACCAACCACGAAGTATGAAACGATTGTAAAACAGCTATCGTTTAATCGTCGGCTTTTGAAAGTTCAATGAGTTATAGCAGAAATGAAGTATGACAGACTTCACAGCTGATTGCCCCCTAGTCCATCGACGAATTTGAGTGCCTTTTTGACGGATATTCATGAATTTTCGACTGTTATTCACGAAATAACGTAAATGCTGTCCTCTGATTGGTCAATTGGGCTTATAAACACGTTATAAAAAACAGTTGTCAAAAATCTTAAGGGGCAAAGGAGGTAGAAGGCGGGCATCTCAGTGATACTTCATTTCTGAGTTATACGAAGCAATAGTGAATCGTCAAAAACGCCGTCGACTAGACGATTCAATAATTTAAGCGTAACACAAAGTAATACAATCATCGAAACGACGTCATCAGACGATCGTCGTCTTACACGATGAGAACCCTGAATTCGGGCGCACAGTGCAATTTAGAAGCTCTTTTCCCAGCCGCACAGCTAGATTGTGGAATAAATTGCCTTCTTCAATACTTCCAGAAACAAAAAACCTAAGGTTCAAAACTAACGCACATCGTCACCTCACTCGCTATCCTTTCAACTTGAATTCTTTAACTTTCCTTTATACCCTTTTCTTTCTCTTCACCAGTTAAAGGGCACAGTTCTAAAAGACCTGGAACATCAAAAAAAAAACATTTTTCACCACTCATTTTTAAAATTTGATAGGGATTAGGAGGGCTAACACAAAAGTAAAAAAAAAATTACAAACTATTAAGAAGAAACTTTCGTCGCACCCTGTACAACAAAAGACACGCCTCTTAGCTTGGAAAATCAACCCACCGTTACACCGATGCGGTAACTTCCAGATGATTAAACAGTCGATGTACTATAAGATAATTGAAACCCTTTTTTTATGAGGAAAATCAAGGCATCGAAGGATCAACCATCCGCTAAACGTGCACGAGTCAAGAACTCACGAGGCAGCCGCGCAGTTTGCGGAGAAGAAAATAAATAAAAATACCCAATCAATCAAGGCGCTCAATCGTGAATGAACGCTCTCCAGAAGTCGACGTCCGTCATAAACATTGAGTGCAGTGTAAAAGGACGTACGTACGTGAAAGAACTTAAGGATGCCTGTTTACTGTCAGATACTTCATGAGAAAATCAATTCCACTTGAATGTCATTCAATCGTCTGCTGCTGGCAATGCCTGTGGAATGCAACCGAGCAACGGTCTCAACTGACAACTGCAATGTCGAAAACAAATTTGAAAAATAAAGCAACAAACCCCACGAATGCGCCGCCAAAATATTTACAGACTATTTTCGAAAATACTCGAAAAGAACAGCCAAGGTCGCGCCCATGAACATCTTGTCAATAAATAAACACGAACAGAAACAGAAAAATTTCCAAATCCAAAGATCCGACACCGGACAGAATGCGCCCAGGCTGCTGCACGCCATTCAACACCCCCTCCTGATAGTTGTGCAACACTCACACTCCCCCACCCGCCGGCATCCACAAGCTAAAAGCAAAATATCAACAAATCAAACGCGACGCGGCGCGAAGCTTATGAATGAAAGAGAAGAGATGGAGACTTTCTACTCACGTTTGCGGAGCGTGCTTGCGGCTGACAGCACTGCGTCATGCGACAAGAGATGAATTCGCCAAAACGTGCATTTTTTTTCTGCGTTCGTCTGTGTTGCTTTAATTGTTCGACTGTGTTTATGGTGAAGAAATTCAATCCGGAGAAACGAAGAGAAAGGCAAACGAATAAATCACAAAATTAAAGGCAAAAGAAGAACGATGCGATCAGTTCTGCGGTTAGCTACAAACTGGTTTACGCAGTCCATCTGCCCGCCGAGACCGAAGAGACTAACACAAGTGTGAAACTGAGCGAGTGATGTATTTGTATCTAATACATAGGACCTTGGTCACTCAGTCATCGTTTGAATATGAGCAAAAAGAACCCGAAGGAGATTGTCGAAGATGATCGACATCGTGCGCTGATCGTACGCCAGCCGTTCCTCAATGTGGTTCAAACCTGTCATCGGATCGGTACCAACGCAGTCCTTGTTTGTCTGCCAAGACACATCTCGTTTGTGCTGACGACGCGGCGATCGCGATGGGAAACTGATTCATTTTTGTGTGCGGTGGCTTCTAAGGACTGTGCGGCATGCAAAAAAAGAAGAAATAAATCTCAGTCATCTCACGATGAGCAGAAACAGAAGTCGAGGTACATTTAACTTTTCTTCATTTTTTGGAGATCTCATCGACCCCCTTAACTCGTTTGAACCGGTGTACAGTGGACTGATCGACTTCGTTGAATGAAGGCGCGTCAATCGGACACTCGCGTGGATGACATGAAGTCGATCATAAGTTGTAATTAACCGTCAACCGTTGAGGAGATCTTGAGGACGCTGGTGACATTTGAAGTGCTCACTTGGCAGTCGTTTGAGTGACTGTCGATCGGTTTTGTTGCTTTCGCCCGCAACTCGTTGACGCTCGACAGTGTCCCCTATTGTCGCCACGTGATCGCGTCGTCTTCAGATCGGAGAATTGGTCTTAGCTCGAAGTTCCTTCCCCTTTGAACTAGGCGCCGGGGCTGTATGATAATGAGACCGATGCTGTCATGGGCGAACTACCGACCGTTGACGTCGCCACAGGCGATCTCAAAATTAGCACGATGGACCGCAAAGTATTCTCTTTCGATTTTGGCCCTTCCCATATCTGCTGATATATTAGTGACTAGCTGTTCCCCGCGTGAATAGCAGTTACGGCGGTTGAATAAATAATAATACTTTCCATGATTACTGAAAAAAAGGTTATAGTGAGTCAATCTTAAGAGACAGACATATCCTGTGAGAGACTTTTTTTTAGAACGTTTAAAGAGGAACAATTCCATCATATGTCGTTTTTCCGTAATTTTAACCATTTACGCAGCGCACGCCACGAAAACTCTCAAAAAGGAGTCATTTCTCCCGTTTTTGCAACATTTTTCCTTGATGCTTCGTTCCAATTAAAAGATAGACATATCCTGTTAAGGAGTTATTTTTAGGACTTGTGAAGAGGAACAATTCCATCATACATCATGCTTGCGTAACTTAAGCCGTTAACGCAGTACAAGCAATGGAAGCTCTCAAAAAGGAACCATACTTTCTCGTTTTCGCAACATTTTTCATTGATGCTTCGCTCCTATTGGTCAGAGCGTGATATTATAAAGCAAAAAGCCTTCCTCGATAAATGAGCTATCCAACACAAAAATAATTTTCCAATTCAAACCAGTAGTTCCTGAGATTAGCGCGTTCATAATATTAAGTAAAGATATAAGTCCACACATGTTCCTAGTTACGCCTGAAAAATGAGATCGCAAAACCCCGTCCCTTGGAAAACCCGATACTGAAACTAATCCCTTGTTCAAACGAACTAAATGCCAGCAAATGCATAACATGTGGGCGGGTTTTTGAGTGATTCGAGAGTTTCCAAGTTCACCGATAACACGGTCAAGATAACGAAAATGCGAGACGCACTCTGACGTCAATGACAAATGTTTTCTCTTGAAATTGACGAGTAAAATCGTTTAACTTATAATCAGCATTGCTATAATGCGGTTCTGGTTTGAATTCGTGGAAATGGAATCGGAATTGTAGAAAAAAAAAAAACGCATGACAAACGGGTGAATTATTGTTGGTCTGACTGTACGCAATTTTTTCCAACTATCCTCAGTGTGGGGATAGTTTTCAGTGACCTGTGTGAAAGATCCCTTTGAAAAAGGAGCGAAGAAACTTAGCGAAACACTATCGTTAAACGACATCAACGCCAAAAGATCAATCAGTTTTTCGATGAACAGTCGGCAATAAGACTCATAGCTTCGGATATCCCGACTGAATGAAATGTAGACTAAACAGAGACAATGCGACCAGTGATGGGACTTCTACCACTTTTTGCAGTGTTGACAAACCTACCAACCTTAACTCTAAATCTACCACATTTTCCCCATTGCTCATCATATCCCTAGCATTGTGCTGATTATGTATTAAGATTCCAGAAGAATTGGTCTGTTGGACGCTCAAATTAAAATTTTAAAATACCGAGATGCAAAAAGGTTGTGGCTTGAACAATGCCACCAGTTATGGGACTTATCAGATTTGTTTCCACAAAACACAGTGAATATTGAAGAACTTAGTGCAGAGTCTTAAAAAGTATAAAGGCTTAAAAGGTTACTTTTAAAGTGCTGTCTAGTATGGGACAGATCCAAATGTTGTGAATGTTCGTTAAAAACACGAATTATTCTTGTTAATGGTTCGTTTTTACCATAGTCTGTGCTATGAAACCTTTCAAATAAAAAATCCCAAGTACGGAGTGACCTTGAAGGCATATGAAATTGATTGATTGATTGCAGAGTATATCCCTGACAAATATAACATCGTGGATAGTGCGTCTAGTTGATAGAGACTTTATACCAAGCAGTTGGCATCTAGCTTTGTAGCTAGGATGAAAATTCCAGTGCATTTTAAAGAAGATGTACTTGGTGAATCGCTTTTGAACTTTTTCAATACGTTCGGAAAAAGTGCTGAAAGCCGGGTTCCAGACTACGACCGCATATTCAAGGAAAGGTCGGACTAGGGAAATATACAGTGCTAATAAGGCAAATGGAACAGTAAATCCTTTAGTATTGCGTTTGATGAAGCCGACTGCTGAGTTGGCTTTTGCTAAAATATGAGAGATGTGATTTTGAAATGAAAATTGGGATTATTGACAACTCCACTGATAGTGCTGTAATTTGAATATATAAAAATCAGATAAAATCGTATTAACTTTGCTTTCACTGGGATTCGAACCGCGCACCCCGCTAACCAGAGGCAGACACTCTTTTTTTTTCATGTAATTTTGTTTTTATTTAATTATGAAAGAAACTTACTGGCTAGACAAAATATACTTAAAACTAGCTTAAATATCTTAAATAACTTAATGTATTTAATCCTAACTTACTGACCCTATGCGAGTACTCTAAGCTATTCTAATTTTTAATTATTTGTGCCTTTCGGCTTAAACAACGTTTTTTTTCAATCTTTAGAGACAATATTTTATTAATTTTATTTACCAAGAAAACTTGAAAAACTTGGTTTAACCTGAGGTAGACACTCTTCCAACTGCGCCATCCAGTCGTTTCACGTAATGTACCTTAATGGAATTTATTAAACATGGTATGGAAAACTATCCCTACAAAACAGATTGCATCAAAAATGTTGCAAACTTGTTGTCTACGGTACCTTATTCTCAGCAAAAAGGATACCATGTAAGCATGAAGGGGTAGAGAAATTTGTTCAGTGTACGAGATCGACTCACAAAATGGTGCCGACAAAATAATAAGACCGGTTTACTTGTTTTAAGTTTCTGGTCTGTGGCAGGTTTTTTTTTGAAGTACTTTGTAATGCCCTTCAGCCATTAAAATATCAAATGCCATAAGGTCATCCACGAAAAACATCGCTAAAAGATGACGACGAAATTAAAGGTCTGTCCATGAAAATTCCCTTCAAATCAGCTGCAGAGACTGCGGTTGAACTAAACTTACTTGTCTAATCCCCAACAATATAAAAAAGACTTGAAGAAGAAAATTACTTCGGAAGATGTTCCAGAGCAACGCCGGTCATTACCAAAAGCACAAGATAAACCATCTTAAATCCGCAGAAGACCACTTAAGTATCAAAAAGCAAAAAAAAAATTAAAAATATTCATTAGTCCGGCGGGACAAAAGCGAATTCGGAGTGATCTGATGATCAAAGGTAGTTATGGCATCAAAAAATGTAGCATATAGACCTCAGCGTTCTGGAATGGAATCTACTATGGACATTCGGTGGTCCTATTGTTTTGTCCGTTACAGTACATATTCATTCATATTCAATATAAATGTGTTTCTTGCTTATTTTTATTTTTTTTTTTTGAAGTAATATGGAAACCTTTTTTGTTTTTGCTACCACTTTTCTACCACCCTTTTTTCTGGTTATCTACCACAATTATTAATTTCCCAAGTCCCAACACTGAATGCGACATAGTGGTGTCCAAGGAACGGAGGAAGAAGGAGTGTAGTAATAATACACAACAGTCACCTTTGATTGTAGATCGCGGACTGCACTGTTCTCAATTCTATGTTTCCATTCACGCTTGCCAAAAGCTAAGGCAAGCACAACCAGGTGATCGCGTGTACATTGCCAAACTCTTGAGAACTACTGATAAGGTTGGTTCCCAAGCGCCTAGACAGTGCGGCTTAGATTACGTCTGGAAATTGGGGCCAGACGCAATAAGACACGCATCAGGTTTACTACAGGAGCGCTCCAAACTTTGATAAACCGTAGCTAGCCCACTGATGCATACACACTGCTAAACTCTACTCGATAGAAACTAGACCATGAAACTTTAGATGAAGCCAACCTGCGCTTAGTTGGACGGCTGCGGAGGATTAGCACTTGACCCTTGAGAGTAGATTCCCTAAGACCCCTGCCCAGTACTTATTAGCGGAGAGGGGAACGATGGCTGGATAAAGATTTCATTTAAACCGTACTTCGCTGGGGACCTAGACAAAAAAGGTATTTACCTCAGCCGCGAAAAGTGTGCTGTCACTTGGCGAGCCCTAATCAGCCTTAGCTGAGCATTGTGGATCTGAGACAGCTTGGAATTCCTTTCTCCCCTCCTCATAGGACTTATTATAAAGTCTCAGACATACAAAAAATACCCCCCCCCCCACAAAAAAAAAAATAAATAAAGAAATTACACCGTTGATCTCTTTCGGACCAGAAATCAAAAACCCAGTGCCCTCAGTGGGCCAAACCCAGCTTCTGAAGTCCCGGGATATTTATATTAACGCGGGTAGCTCTGTTAGGAGCGCACAATGATGAACCACTGATGAAATCATTTCACGGCAGTGCTGAGCTCTCTTAATATGTATAGAGGGCGGTGTTTAAGAGAATCAAGCTGGCCGGCACTGGTGAACGTTATCGGCCGCATAGTGAGATGCTCAAAGAGAACCTCCCTTATACCGACATAAAGGGGAATGAAATGACTGTGGTATCTCCCCCTCTAACTAGAGTGAGATGGAGCTCGGCATTAATCAGTCCTTTTTGAATCTGAGGCTTAACAATGACGGACTGGTACCCGTCGGATTTGATTCAGCATCCATCACATCATACTAGTATTCAGCAATCACATCTCTGAGTGCGGTCACATTCAACTCAAAAACATCTCCGAATTGCCGGTCATTTGTCAACGAGATGGTCAAATATTTTAGCATCCAACTTATGTGGATGGCGGAATACTGTGGAATTCCCGAGAAATGTAAGGCGGACGAACTCACTGGAAAAGGCCCATGCCGATAGCTGCTAAAAAATATGTATTGAAGCTTGAAACACTATAGATGCTCTACAGGATGCCTCATCACGAAGTACAACTTTGACCGACTCTCGATCCAAAACACTCCCTCAGCCTGATCACAATAAGTAGGCCAAATCTCAGAACGTTATAACAGAACAGTGCGCATTGGAAGCAAGCCTACAGATTAGCCCTTCCCTATAATGACTTTTACAGAGGCTGGAGAGTCGTGAAGGAAACTATTGTGCATCTCCATTATAATTGCAGAGCTCTCTTCTCCGCAGCAGGAGACACTTACTTATCGTCATGTGCCTTCACAACCTGGCCGAATTAATTACAATTCGAAGTCTTAATCAGTAATCTTCAATGCTAACTGCATTGTGGGATAAGATCAAACAGATAGGTCCTCTTTACTGGCCTAAGTGGGATTATTGTCAACAAGCCACAACAAACTTGCCTAGAAGAAGATCATGAAAAGGTAACGATCAATGGTAATTTCTTGTTGCAAAGGATGTCCTCGTGGTTGTGGGTATTCTTACATCCCCTAGGAACTCTGTAGAAGTTGCAGAGACGAGGATGAAATAGAGTCTGCTCAACACCTGCTCTTCAAGTGCCCAGCTGTAGCAAGAAGAGAATGCAGCTTACGAACAGGCTCCTCTGTGTCACGCGTTAAATCGAGTATTTTCGAGGATATTGGAATTGAAAGAAATACTAATTTTATACAGTGAGACCTCTTTGAATGGACACCCCGTTTATAAGGGAAACCTCTCTTTACTGACAATTCGTCATGGTAGGTGTATTCATGCATTTCAATTATCTTATTAAGGACCCCTCTAAACCGGACACGGATCCTGGTGCACAACTCGATAGCCGGGAACGAGAGAGCGGACTAATTGGGGTCTGAAATGGACCTACGGGCTGTACAGCGACATTAGCCTAGCCAAGCGTCAACGGACTCAATGCCTAAAATGGCTAGGCTATGTAGAGCGGAGCATGGACAACACCGCTCCAGCCCGACAGTCTTAGACTCCGAACCTGTGTGACAATAAGAATAGATGACTCCCGCAGGACCGATGGTCCACACAAGCGGAGAAGGATCTCAACCAACTTGGCGTGCGAAATTAGAGGCAGCTGGCTAAAGATCGTGTCAGCTGGAGAGGTTTGTTGGTTGAGACCCAAGTCCAGTTCGGACTGTGTACTGCTAGTGACACTCGAAGGGACTGGGTGTGTATGACACCGCTATTGCAGTATCTGGAAAATTTGTATCCATGATCAAGGATATCATGCAATCTGTTCTTTCGAAATGGACTAGCGAATGCGTCCTAATCGTCAATCCAGAAAAACGGACCTAGTCATCTTCACTAGAAAGTACAAGGTCCCTAACTTTCATCCACCCTTACTATGTGGAACCCATTTTAGGTCTACGTACGTAAAATTTTGAAAACAACTAAACTGATACTGAAGCGACTAAGGTAACCTCATATTGTGTTTTCAAAAAACTTGCCTAGTTTTAAATAAGGCCTGGTAATGATTTTTGGGCTTAACCTATAAAATCTTCTTGTACCCACATTGAACATACAGCATATTGTACTCAAGCTGGCGCAATAGATGCAGCTGGCAAAGATAATGTGTTGAATATGGCCTACTAGGCGGTATTGCAGGCACATGGGGTAGGACGTATTAAACACAATGTTGTTGTTTTTTACTAATGTTCGATTTAATCAGACTTCATAAAGTTGGTCCTTAACTTTGATATAACTAAAAATAAGAACACATTGAGTACTATTTCACTTTAAGAAAAATACATGAAATCAACGAACATTCACTGTGAAAACACGTATCAAAAAATAACAAGAAACTACTAGTAAAAACAATAACTTAGTTTTATGATAACGAATGGAGAATCTGTTCGTGGCACGAATTTAAGATGCAACTCTTTAAGGCCTTTCTGATAAATTGGAAGGTTATTACAACTTGGTCCCATATTTTGAATGTTGGCTGCGATTGATGCGACTTGTCAAAATGAGGCTTATTGGTATTTTGAAATGCATCCCTAGGACTATCCGTAGGACCCTACTTCAGACTTCAGTTAATATCGATTGTCTGTAGATGTATACTCCTATGTTGCACATTTCTCACACCAGGCCAACGACGATAGGCTAAGGCTGAACTGATTCTAAAATGGGTGTAGTAAAATTAAGTATGAATCTGTGTATTTCAGCTTTTGGCAAATACGACGGTAAGCCATATTACCCTCGTGGGCCATATTTGCCACACTATATGTGTTTAGGAACCGAATTGACATAATTTCAGGGTTTCGCTGTTTCGTTTGTACATGAAATTGGGAGTGCATGATTTTATTTTAATGGCTAGGCTTATCGGTCACTTTAAAACAAAAGGTGTAAGTAGTTACCCCTTGGAGCGGACACCCCTATACAACGGACAAAATGTATTGTCCCTCTATAGAAAAGTTTCACTGTAGGTATATATAAATTGGAAAACAAAAATGGGAACCTATCCACTTTATTTATTGGCTACACCTCATAAACTCATTGAATAGTTGCTTAGTCAGTTTAGACATACGGCAATACTGGTAACGAAGCAGGGCCGGTATAAAAGCAGAACGCTTTATCATACGAGTTCGCTTGTTTATTTTTTGACAGATTTGAAGAGCTCCTCTCAGCCAAGGAAATGTGAATTAAATTGTGAACATTGTTGCGCGATGATTTGTTCATTATTTTCGTTCGTGTCGCGGATTAATAATTAACAACGCCGTGACGATCAATTGGTTGTGACGCATCATCTTTCTCCATCTGTTCTGATCGTCGGTCGTTTAGATGATTATATTGAAGGTCATTTAGAATATCTTGAGTGGCGCTACATCTTTATCTATTATGGGGGATTTGGTTAAGATTCTACAGTAATTCATCGTTCTACTGATCTCTCACAAGTGGAGGGACCAGTTCAGTTAAGACTACTCGAGGCCTGATAAGCATTACACGATGATTTTACTCTCAGTCAGTAAGAGTCGAGGGAGCTGGTACCACTTGAATATACATTTTAGTTGATCAAAGATCGGTATCCAGGACTCTACTCCATTATTATGGAACTTAATTGAACGATTCTTCTCGCTCCTCCATCAAGGTCGGTAACGAACTCACCGGACCTTCAATGTTAAAAAAGGTTTTAGACAAGGTCACTCGCTTTGGAGAAGAACAGCGATATGAGCATAACAAGGCGTCTACGGATTCAACGCCTTAGATGGCTAGGCTATGTAGAGCGCATGGACAACACTGCTCCAGCCCGAAGAGTCTTTGACTCTGCACCAGTGGGTCAACGCAAAAGAGGAAGCCCACGGAACCGACGAACCAGGCAGAAAAGGACCTTCATCAACTCGGTATGCGCAGTTGGAGGCAACTGGCTAAAGATCGCGCCAGCCGGAGAAGCTTTTTCAAAGAGACCCAGTTTCGCCGCGGAATATAGCGCTACCAAAAGAAGAAGAAGGATTGGGCAATGACATAATTAAATGCCTGTGCTTTAAAATATGTCTAAAGGATCGTGACTTTTGAGGAATTAAGGATCTGTGGACGTCTGCTGATTCCTTATTCATTCCATTGCCATGTTCTTCATCCTGCCGTTACAGCGCGGGAAAGTGATCACTTCACAATGGCTCATCACCAAATCAACCGCTTAAGGAATATTATTGTATGGTCAACGTTTTCCGATACCTGATAAAAAGAAAGGCTTTACATTGCCAGTCACGTGGATACAGACGTCTGTTTCCACATGACTTCTTTGTCTGCCTCCTCTTCTATTTCTATCTTCCCCTTATTACCACGAGGACTAAGCTGAACACCGTTCGCCGAAGACGGAGTACTCAGACCTTGTGGCAACTCATTCGCGGTTACTAACGAGACTTTGCGAAGAAGAGCTTCTGGACGTAAGAAATCTTAAGTCCACCAGAGTAAGCGAAGCTTAACTCAAGAATTATCAACTTAACACTTACTTAACTCGGAACGGCACAATCGCCAATGTTCGAAAATGATAGTTAGTATTAAAATCTTGCTAAGTGAACAGAAGCAATTTGTACAATCCTTCTGGGTACGAGTCAGTAGCTTCTGGTTTCTGCCACAAGCTTAATTTTTCCTTTTACTTTATCTTTAGTCTGTACAAAATTGCAGCTTCCCTTAAAATTGGTGTCAAAGAATCTGTTGTAATTATCCAGCAAATACTTTTAAGCATAGGGATAAACTGAATTGGATCCCTTTGTATCCCTGCTTCTTCTTCCACTAGCGCGACAGTCTGGGATGGATTTAGCTCTAAACCAGCGAGCGAATACAACTAGCCGTATCTCTGAAACTGTCTCCAGTTTCGTACGCCAAGTTGATTGTGGTTCTTTCAAACAATTTTGGGGTTGAACAATGCTTCGATGTCCACGACATGTTTCTTTACATTTGCTGACATTGTGATAGTACAGTCGTCTACGTCAATAGTTATGGTTGTTAATGAACAGAGAATAGTTTTGAGTGTTGTCAATAGTAAAAAAAAAAGCCCAATTGGAAGCAAAACTTCAAATGGCTTCAAATTATTTCACACATATATATATCCGTTGAAAGAAAGAAAAATGTTATTAATTGTACAAGGCGACATATTTCTGTATTACGTTCAACTAACTTGCTGGAGGATTTGAGCCTCAACTGGAGTTCCATTACATCCTTGACTGTACCAAGGTCGCTTGGCCTTTTTACCTGAGGTTCTATCTTCGTCTCCTTCTCAAAACCCTTCCCTTAGAGACGGCTTAGAGAAGTGTCCAAACATTTTATACGCGAAGCGCACATGTAAGCCTGGTCAGGCATATACTGGTCCTTGATTGACTGGGACTTTGTTGAAACAGTAATAAAACAGAGACAGAGAAGACACGGTAAGTCTGTGTAGTTGTAATTTCTAATCCATAGAAGAAGAGATTCAGCGATACCATAGGCATGCATTCCCGACAAGAGAGCTTGATGCCAAACTCTGTCAAATGCTGTAGAAATATCAAGCGCAATGATCTTGCTTTTGCCTGCATTGTGCATAGATTGGTTCCACTTTTCAGATCACCAGTGGACCTGTTGCTGCGGAAACCGAACTGCCGGTCAAGCAGAAAGCAAGAAAGCTTCCGCGATTCAAGATATTTCATTAGCTGACGATTCATCAGCGTTTCACTGACCTTAGAAAGAAGAGAAGGTCGGTGTGAAGTGGGTGACGAAGATTCGCCCTTTTTGGGTATTGGCCGTCCAAATGCTGTTCTCCATCTGCTCGGAATAAGACCTAAAGAGTAGGGTAGATGAAAAATCTTACGCAGTGGTTTTGTCAGAAGGCAAGAAGTATGGGGGGAACCCTCCGGGCCAGCGACCATTTGTGCACGTCTAGATCATTAAGTGCCCTTGCAACTGTACGAGAGCGAAAGTCGATTTGTCCCATGGTGAAATCAACGCTCTCGAGTACAGGTGGAGACAAAATGGAATCTGGCATTGTTGATCTTGCAGCAAAATGTGCTGGGTGGGGATTGAAGACGAGGTGGAATTCTTTATGTTTATTTACATATGCTGGAGAGTCCTGTTGGCGTTGATGATATTTGAAGAAGATTCTACCAGGCGTCTAAGGATTCAAAGCCTAAGATGGCTTGGTCACGAAGAGTGCATGGACATAGTTCTAGCCGGAGTCGGAAGAGAACTCCGAAGCAGTTGAACAATGCAGTAGAAACGATGTCGCCTACAAGTGGCTTAGCGTGCGAAATTGAATGCAACTGGCTAAAGATCGTCCTAAGTGGAGAGGCTTGTTGGCTGAGGCCCAGGTCCACCCTGGGCTGTAGCGCCCAGAATTATCCATTCTCAGAACTCGGAATTGTTGACACAAAGCCCGGCCCACATGTCAGCTGTGCGTCCAGCGTGGTAATTCGAAGACAATTGTGGGAACCATTGAAACGGCTGTACGATGCAAGATAGTATTTAGAACATTTTTATTGTATTTAAGGCGGGTTTTCTGTTAGTTGAACGTGCAATGGGAATCTCTGCCCTACAGAACCGGGGAAATACAGTTTTTTAACAAATAAAATTAGCAAGAGAACGTAGTCATCTGTGGACTCTGTGGTGGAAAAGCACTAAGAAACATTATAGTTCATAATTGCTTCACCAGAAATTAGATCCAATTCAAGTTTGACACCGTTTACTACCGGACCATCAATCTACTCGAATGCAAGATAATGGTTCTCGTGAGAAGTCCACTTAAGGGTCATCAAGCACACTCAAAAAAAAGCGTTCAACAACAAATTATAAAACTGTCAGACATCAGGTGACTTTTAAATTCACCACACAATGAGAGTTTTTAACGTCATAAAATACCGGTATTTTATTGGCAAACATTTCCAATCTTAAACACGATCTAAATGTGAAACAATATGACGCAACACACACAAGTGCGATTAACGTAAGCAGTAAGACCTATCTCAACACATTTAGTTCATCGAATAGCACTGTTTTGTGACAGCATAAGCGTATCGATCATTCAGATCACGTGACGCATGGAAACACACAAAAGTTCGGCACACAAACAAGTTTCCTTATCAAAACTGAATGCGAGCGCGAATCTCAAAGCAAAATGAATTGTCATCGAATGCCGTGGTGTCTGCAGGTAATCGCGAGTGGAGACAAATAAAAATACAAATAACGTCACGTGTGTACCTTTTGACATTTCTGTATGGAATATGGTGCGAAGCAACCGGTGTCGGTCGACTCGGTGAATTACTTTTCGATTATATCTGCTCGGGATTCGTTTTAATGGAACTGCATTCATTCATGTGTCCACGTAGGGTAAGATGGGTTTTGTGATCGAACATCGAGTGCATTTGTGTCATGATTCCTTGGCAGAGGTGAAGTTTTTTTGGAGGCTTTGTCTAGTGTCGCATGGCCTTTTATTTGCGCTGTGTGAATGCAAAGGCATTGGTTTAGGAAACGTCTTTACTCAAAAGTTCGTTTCATTGAGTGACTCAACAGCTCGTGGCCTGACAATTATGCCAACTGTGTGCTCCTAGTCGTCTGTGAGTCTGTGACGTGAATTGGAGCACGAATTAAATCAGTTGGAGATGCATCATAGCCGGCTGTTTCTACCCAAAGACCAGCAAATGGCACCGCAGCAAGGCGGAGAAACTGCCCATAAGACATGAACTCAATTGATACTTGAAGTGCCAACCTCAAGGCGTTGGATGGGCGTCTATTGGGTGAATGACCCGAACAAGTGCTGACGTGAGCCTTGCGCCTTAGTTACAAGCCTTCTTTGGCTTCGTCATCGTCAAACCGATTTCATCTGTCTATTGAATAAATCCGATTGGTCAATTTTAACTTATAGCGACAAGATGAGAATCAGCCAACGGCCCTAAAGTTTGAACGTATAAACGTTGCGTTGTTTCAACCAACGACCACTCCGATGGCAGAATAAACTTATGTCGTTGATGTCGATTTCAGCTTCTCTACGAGGATTGCACTTCTCACAGCATTCATTCATTTCAGGTCATTTGCCCTGCGGAAATAGTGTTTGGACCGTTCTGGGGCTAATTTTTCTTCACGAGAGTTTGTAAGGTCAATTGCCTATAGAGACGAACTCAAGCAACTCAATGCCGCCACCCTCACGATGGGCGAATGCGTAATTTAGACCATAATCAATTACCTTAGCATCCTAGATATTTCCTAATGCAATATTTGCTCTTAGGCTGAAAAGCTAAGCCTTGGATTGACAGGCTCTACGAGATAAGGATGACTTCGTCTACTTACAGTGGACAGCTTCGTATAAATGTAACAAGATGGCCCATCGAAATAATTTAAGAACTCCCCCAGTCCTGGCGCTGGACCAAATAAATGTCAATCAGGGTGTGTTGCCGCTATACAACGAATTTGATCCTTCCTTGACGCCCAGAGATATTTTAAAAAGCTCTTATAAAAGAATCTCCCTTTTGACACTATTATATTTTACTGTGACATGTGCCATGGAATCTATTTTATAGGAAACATAATAGGCCTGTTCCCGTAGCCATGATAAAGAGTACAAAACAACGAAAATCTACGAAAGTCCGTTTCCGTATGCTAAAAGTATGGGTTTTATGTCAAACGAACGCTCTCTCGAGAGAGTAAAAACTTTCCCCATCCTGTCCATTTTACCCAGAAATGAAGTATTAAAGAGATGCCCGACTTCTACCTCTCTTGCAACTTCAAATGTTTGACAACTGTTTTGACCAATTGACCAATCAGAGGACGGCATTTACATTATTTCGTGAATAACCGTCAAAAATTCATGAATATCTGTCAAAAAGGCACTTAAATTTGTCGTTGGACTAGAGCGCAATCAGCTGTGATGTCGGATATATCTGTAATACTTCATTTCTAGTTTCCAACACAAGAACTTTCTCTGGGTAGTTTGTTATTCTTCTGTCAAATCAATTTATGTGTCAAATAGTTTGCTGTGCATTTGGTTTTGTTTTGGTATGTACTAGTATGTGATGATCGTATGTGTGTGACATTGCAGATTTGACATTTCATAAATTACATAATTTACGCAATTGGTAAAACTGCGTTATTGGGATTCTGCCTCTCTCTAAGAGATTTTAACCCCCACTCTTTAAAAATTGACAGAAAGTACAGGAACAGAACTATTATGTATTTTTTCCCCAATACAATCAAACATCAACAGAAACTACCTTTTTGAGCGAAAGAGAGAGTGGCCACCGATCGGGTAAATCAGAGAGGACATGGCGTCTTCGGGAAGAGGTACAGTCTAATTTATATGAGAACTAAATCCTGAGAACTGCTTCACTTTATTTTTGTAACCAATTTTCTCATTTGTTAGTGATCGTTGAAGAGAGCGGTGAAATGGTGCATGGCGAATCGACAAAGTATGTAATAAGGATCTTCAGGAACTCCGCAGATTCATTCAAGCGCCGACAGAAGCAACGACAAACGACACAATTGCTAACTGGCTATTTAATGCTAGTTTCCTACGAAATGATTTTATGAGGTTTCATCAAATTTCTCCAAGCCTTCGGAGTTTCGCCAAACGTGTTTGAGGTTTCAAAACCTAGCCCTTTCGGCGAAAGCTAGCTGAAACCCGCTTGAGTTCATCCGTTCGTGAGAAGTTAACAAGCCCATACCGTGAACTCCAATTTATTTGGTTAACTTTGGTGTCAATTTTCTCTCTTTTCTTTGGTTCTCTTGACACCATTATTTCCTGTGAATAAACAGATGTTTTGTCGTCCATTTTTAAATTGATAGCTTATGACATTTGACAACACTTAAAGCTCGGTGGGTAGGGTCTACTGACGTTTCAGTAAAAGTTTCAAGCGATCCGATTCAACTGTTCCCTTTCTCAAAAGTTGACTTTAATGGCTCTGAACGAATCTATCCACTTCGATGCTTAACTAAAACTATGCTTAATGAGTTCGCCGATATAGAATAATTGCTGGAGGGTGCATGCCAGTGCTTCTCGAAAAGTTCAGCTCCATTCATTTCTCCCGTAACGTCTGATAAACTCGTTGTCCGCAAAGGACTTTATTGTTTACGTCCGTATTTTGCTTCAGAACGCCAAACACAAGTCAGAGTACTCAGTGCGATAATATTGTTTGTGAGGCAGGAAGATTTAATTAAAAAATCGCATGAGATCATAAATTCCACTTCAGATATGAATGCTAGAAGCTAGTCAGCGATGACGAATTCGTTCGTAGACAGAAAATGAAGATGAGACAATGGAATGGAAATCCATTGCAATTGACATGAATCTAATAAACTGTTACGAATTGTGGAATTCAATAGGATTCGACTCATGATTCATGAATGAATTCGCTTCTCTTTCAGATCACAAGGTATTTAGGCAAGCCCTGCGAAGCGTATCAATGATCAAAGTTACTAGACCTATAAATCAAGTTTCTTAGAGACAACTTCACAGCTGACAATGGGTCTGGGCGACCGAGCGTGAGCGTGAATTTTTCAAAGTTTATCCCAGAAATCGTGTACTTTAGGTAAAGCCGATTGTTACAGCCCTTGTCTCTAAAACATTTTTGAAATTGATTTTTATAGCGTTTTCTCAAACTAAGCGCACCAGTGAGAGAATTTCATTGACATAATTTCTTCCCCTATTACAGTACGCAACTTTAGTTGTCATTTGGTCGTAAATGAGAAATCGGTATTATCGATTACAACCTTGAGACAGCCAATAGTCTTTCAGTTGTCAAATCAAGACAACTGCCAATTTTCAGTTGTGTTGTCATTTTATTTACGGTATTACGGAAAGACAACTCAATTCAACTCGTTTTCAGTAGGCGTGTATCTTAATTGGCGGAGTGAACTCTCATCTCACAATGAAAAAAATGTTAGATTATTTCAATTAAAATAACAACTTCGTACTTTTTTCCACCTTAACAAATGCAGATGACAAAAATTTGTTCAGTTAATGGATCAAAAGACTGAACTAGCAAGAGGGAAATGTCAGTTTGGTTCCAGCAAAATGGACAAGAACGAGCAGTAGGGAATGCTTAGTGACGAACTGAACAACTTAGGACCACCTACTCGCAAATCCTTAGAATGGCCATTCAAGAACGGACTGTAAGCTTAAGGAACATTTTGGTCACATTGGTAAAACTGGAAAAGTTCCAAAAAATTATGATTTTAATAAAAGATCCTATGAGATAAGAAAAACTTGTGAACTGGCAGAAAAGCAGAGCACTGAATCCTGTGAACTTTACAAGTTGCATGTGTATGCAAATGTCTCCAGGCTAAAACTTTTAACCAAAGTATGTAATCACAAGTAGGGATGTGCGATGTCGTCCAATTATCGATGTTGACATAGATGTCAACGTCGTTGGCTAAACATCAATGACCGATAATAATCGATCTCAAAACATCGATGTTCGTTAATATCGATGCTATAGAATGAATTTAAATAATTCCGATTAAAGAAATTAAAAAATCCAAACATTGATTATGTGATATTTTACGAACTGTCAAAACCTCGATATTTGGTCACTCAACATCGATTTCCAACATCGATGAACATCGAACATCCCTAATCCCAAGACAGCAGAGACGTCATGAAAACAAAGACTTCCTAGTAGTGCATTGAATTATTTTTTTTATTTATTTATTTGTTTTTTTTTTTATCTTTTTTTTATCTCGACTTGCTCTTTATTGATCAAATTTGAACCAAATCACACGAAATATTTCTTTTTCTTTGTTTACACCGAAATGTCATTGTCATTTTTCAGTTGGTCGATGACAACACAACTGAGTGGAGGATCATTCCTGAATAACTGTCATTTAAAAAAGTCACTCAAATTCATTGATGGACAAGGAGGTTCTGACAGCTGCTTTTCGGCTGACTCAGTTAGAGACTGAGTGAACCTGATTCCTTGATTAGAACCAGTATGAGATGGCCCACTTTGAGCGCCTTTTTGACAGATATTCATGCATTTTTGACACTTATTCAAAAAATAATGTGAATGTCGTTCTCTGATTGGTCGATTTGGTTTAAGAAATCGATATAATAAACACCTGTCAAAAATTTTAAGGTCAAAAATAGTTAGAAGTCGTTCATCTCAGTATAAGAAAATTCACTTTGACAGCTGTCACTGAGCAGATGTCAAATGTCATCCACAGATTCATTTTGATTAAATTTACCCACCATTTCCAACAATGTCATCCCGAATTGTTCCCAGATCTTGATGTGCACCAAGTATGCAACTCGCTTAGTATCAATTCGAGGAACACAATTTTCACAAACTTATTTATTATTTACTCAACTGGGGCTCGTGAAATTGAGTCACAACTGCGGGTTGAAACAAGCACGATACCATCGACGCCATAGGCGAAGTCAACAACTACAACTGCCGGACCGGTAATATTGAACGTTTAACAATTAATTTCCAATGTAATTGATGCACCTGACAGTAAATTTATTTTCTCAACGGTGTGTGCTGTTGTAGTCAATGGCGAGGAGGTACTTCGAGACTGACTGGGGGTTTCTTGAACCCACCGACGGCTGGCGGTGAGATTGGTTAACACACCCAGTGTTTTGTTTTGACTTCCTCTTAAGTAAATGTTAATTAAATCATTCACTGTCAATACGTGATAATTAATTAAGTTAATCAGTTGTGGAAATACTGTTCCCTATTCGCCCAGCACACAGTCACTGGCAATGGCTTGGCTGCTGACGTGTGCCCGTCGGGTGAGTCATCTGACTAGACTCGCTGCTGTCTAGTTATCGAGGAGTTGAAGGCAGATGGGGGTAGATAACGTGTGAAATGGTAACATCTTGCAAATTTTTATATCAGCTACAATGAATTACACAAGACGTGACACAAGGTATGTGAGTGCAATCGAAATATACAAGAAAATGGATTTGGGTCGGTTTTTTGCCAAGCACTGGATGAATTCCTGCCTGAGCTGTCATTGGCCGTCAATTTATCTCATTTCATCTCATCTTCAGAGACGCGAATGTTCTACTAAAGGGGTCGTGTCGGCAATGCATGAACGACCGATCTCCAGGCCACACGATCCTCCGCTACCGACTCCAATTCACCAAGAGCACGTACCAAAAGCAACCACGCGAGTTTTTAGACTCTTACAGCGTCCTGGGTCTGCCAAGCGGTCCCCTACCTGATGGAGTCCTATTCAAGGACCACCTCGAGGTCTGTTTGGGCTAAACAAATGGATGGAGACACCAATGGTTCGGCCGAGAAAGTTTTCGACTCCAACCCCGAGGGACAACTCGGAAAGGAATCGAAACGCTTGAAAGAGACCTCAATCAGCTGAACCTTATGCTTGGCCGTTCTCGATAGAGAGACATGTTGACTGAGGTCCAGGTCCACTCCGGACGGAAGAAGAAATAATATATACCAATATTAACAACGCTGAGGTGGCAACCTCATTTTTCGCAAATGAAACCCCACACTTCTCCTGACTACAGACTAAGTGCACCACGTATCCAGCAGACGAAGACAAGAACAGAATCCACACAAATTCATTTTCGTCATTGATCCACGCCGTGCCTCTGCATTGTCAACGTGGCAGTGGAGTGTTTCAATCTATGGACCATGAAGGCCGCGATTTCATCATTCGGTCGTAAAGGCAAATAATCACAAGTGAAATGGCCAAACGAGGATCCAAGATCTTGTATCTTTTAACGAGTCATCCGAAAAGTACAACATTCCCCAGTGCTGGGTGCCAGGCCATAGGGACATCCACGGAAACTGCAAACTGCAGCTGATGAACTCGCTCAACGCGCCACTCGACTGCCAGTTGATGGATTGATTCTCTTGGAACATTGACACCCCTATAGCTCCTTCAAGTTGAAGCTCTTTAATCTCAATGGAAAGCAAAACCAATGTCAGATGGTTGACAAGCAGTCTCCTACCTGATGGAGACATATTCAAGGCACACCTTGGACGTCGTGATAATGGGGACATTCGTGGCACGTGACCACAACGAAGCACAGTCATTTCCTTTCCAAGGAGCATATGCTCATTGTATTGTCATTTTTCCTTGCTTATCCCAGCGAGTAACTGCCGAATTTGAAGACGGTAGGTGACAGTTGGAATAAAAACTGAGGTGTCAGCTTGGCTAAGGCACCAAGTTAGCCTTTTCTGATTACAGATCTTCCAAACTATTTTCAAAGTCACCCTTCTTGCCCAATATAATATAATAATAATAATAATATGTGTGGCGCTACAGTCCGATGGGGACCTGAGCCTAGCTTCTCAGCAACCACTCGTGTTGTGCGTGCTATTGTTCTCTCACGCGTGGAAGGAACCTACAGTTTAATGCCGACTCCGAACGGCCAAGTTTGAGAAGCTTTTTCTAGACAGGAAATACTCTTTGAGCATTGTCAGTGACTCGAAAGAGGTAGAGCCGTGAAGTACGAACCGTACGGGTATCGAACCTGGCACCCTCTACGTAGGAGTCGACGCACTAACCCACTACGCCACGGCCACGGCGACGCAACAAGCGTATATACGCTTGCAAAAAGACGCAGCTGATACTTACTTTCTGGCAAGATTTCGAGTGGTGAACAGCTGTCAGTGTCAAAATAAAATATGATTTAAAAAAACCACTAGATGGCCCATCCTGTAGGCTCATGGACAACTTTGATTAGACCAAAGGATCATCGATTCCTGATCAGCGAGGACAGTCTCGTTTAAGGAAGGGCACAGTAGTGGAGACAAACCTGAACAAACAAATTAGGAAACAGCCACCAAGAGATCACGCGACCTATCTACCTCCACCCCGCACTGTATCGCCGTAAGAAGATCGAGTCGACTTGACAACCTTGTCTTTGGCAGCAGAGCACCTCCTCATTTTGAAGTTTTTTGTCTAAACGTACATTTCAATTGACAATCCATTGCATTTGATGGAGGGTACCACTATCTAGATTGGAGGGCGGGGCATTCCAAAGTTCACGGAAAAAAGCAGGAAATCTGGTCTAAAAATGCCCAGTAGCTGGTTATATGCTTTTACAACACCAGTTAATCTCTATAAAGTTAACAACCCAAATGGACAAACATCCAAAAAACAACAAACAGGCAAAAGTCAATTGCATGAAAATAAAATTCTATTTTAAACTTGGTGCGGGATGGCTATCGAGTGGGCTTCTACTCGAGTTTCGATAAGGATCTCAGGACATTTGGAGCGTTGTGCTTTCCTCCTGATAATACATTTTATTGCTAATTTAATGATTTAATTGAAATCATTACGCCAGTAGCCAGACGATGGAATCAATGTTTGCGATCTGTACTTTTATGGGCGGTTATGAGAAAAGAGATTAGGCTAAGGTGGGGTTTGGCAGAGTGTGGAACGAAAGTGTGGAGCGTGGTATAGGAAGGCTTCTTCAGGTGAGTCTCCAGATGGAATTGAACCTCAGTCAGCTGAGTGTGCGGAACTGGAGACGCCTAGGACAAGACTTACTTTATTTTTGTTACAAAATAAATACACGTACATTTTAAAAGTGATTAGTACAGTTGTATTTATTCTGACACAAAATAGCACTGTAATTTGAGTAGGCAATGGCGTTGCTGCGGGAAAAAGTTTTCATTTTAAAATATCTTAAAAATTAAAAAAAAAGGAAATTAAAGCCACACCATATTTTGCATTGTAAACGGCGGTCCATCTTTAATACACGACGTTAATTGTGTGTCACACCTTAACGTCAGTTAAGGTGGACATAAAATAAAAGTTTTCAACCACTGCGAATGTATTCATTCAGCAGCACATGAAGACTGGCAAAAATAAGTGACCTTAGGCACTCTTTACGAGGAGGTGCTGCATTCAAACCTGAAGAAATGTCTGGTCAGTAAGAAAGTTGGGTGAATGACTTTTGACATTGGACGCCTCATCGGAGATTGCTAGAGCTCACAATCAAGCTGACGTGATGTGTTTGCTTGCTGTTCGGCCCAAAAAATTTTTTTCTCGCCTTACTTAATTTAACATTTCTTTGTTTCAGTGCTTGACAAATTCAAACAATGAGAGGTACACAATTGATCAGCGCTTTAAGACTGTTGAAGCCTTTAACGAAATTAGGGGTTCCACAATCGGTAGAATTGTGCGCACATTTCAGCAAGCCGGGTCTGTAGGAAATGTGAAAAAACCTGTGCATGCTCGCCCAGATCGTTCTGCGGAAAACACATTGCTGTTGTTCGCGGTAGGGTGGTAGAAGAACTGTCGTGCCCAACAATTGAACGTCTCAAGAACATCATTGATGCGAATTTTGAATAAATATTTGAATTTATACACATACAAGCTTCAATTGACTCAAGAGCTGAAGCCTACTGACCATTTCAACTTAAGAGCTGAAGCTTATAATATATAATAATATGGGTGGCGCGACAGTCCGAGGTGGACCTGGGCCTAGCTTCTCAGCAACCATTAGTGTTGTGCGTGCAATTGTTCTTTCACGAGTGGAAGGGACCTACAGTTTAATGCCGACTCCGAACGGCGAATTTGAGAAGCTTTTTCTAGACAGGAAATACTCTTTGAGCATTGTCAGTGACTCGAAAGAGGTGGAGCCGTGAATTATGAAAGGTGAACCCTCTGCGTAGGAGTCGACGCACTTACCCACTACGCCACGGCGACCAAGAGCTGAAGCTTACTGACCACTCAAAGCGTCGTCAATACGCCGAATGGTTGGTTGAACAGACAGAAGTGAATGGTGACTTTACAAGCAGAAACAACTTCTGCGACGAGGCACACTCAGTGGATTCGTTAACAAGCAGAATTGCCGCATTTTAGCAAATGTGAATATACGAGTGATTGGTGAAAATCCGATGCATCGGGGGGGCTGACGGCTTCATCGGGCCGTACTTCTTTGAAAATGAGGTCGGCGAAGCAGTTACCGTGAATGGTGTTCGCTATCGCGAGATGATAACGTACTCTTTGTGGCCAGAAATTGAGGATATGGACCTGAACGACATGTGCTTCCAACAGGATGGTGCCACTTGCCACACAGCCAAAGAAAGAAGGGCTGTTTTGCGTAAGAAATTCAATCACGTCGTCCAGGTTTACTGCCAGGTTCCAAGTCTTGATAAAGTTGATGAACCGTTTGTAGATCATTAGCTGTAGGCTTTGAGGCGATTCTGCAAGTAAAACAATGTCATCTGCATATAGCAATCCTCTTATAATTGTTCTGCAATCCTTACACCCTCAGCCAAGTGTGTTGATATGTCATCATTATATATGAAGAGGAATGTTTACAGAGAACAAGGTTCGGCCAGGACTATGGTGGCAGCCGAAGAAGAGGCAGTAAACAGGTGTACTTGCCGCTAACTTCTACAGCAACCTCGATGCCTTCGTCCTCTAGGAGTATCCCTTCCGGGATCGAAAGAGAATTACATTCAGCGGATTACTCGACGCACTTCACCGCGACTCGGAATGGCAAATAATTGTTTAAAGATGTACAACGGTGAGTGAGATACTCACCAATTAACTCAATCAATCAAAATCAATGATTCTGGGCCTCGTGTCATAAATAATTCATTTTGCTTTCTTTTTATTCCGTTTTCTACGCGCTTTTCCTACATGACTGCATGCTTCCCTGTTACCTCAAGCTCAAGCAAATATTGTCTCCATTAATTATTCCACGAACCTCTGGAGGGGGAGGTTAATACACTTTGTCCTGAGAATAAATGGCTTTAGCTTTCGGTCTTGTTTGAGAACATTTTTATGAACATTCCTTCGAAACAGCCACCTTCTAGAATTGGGTACGTGTACGATGGGCATTTGATCATACAATAGGATAACCTCAAATTTGTGACATCCTCGAATGAGGATTAAGTCATAGTTTTTGAAGTTTGAATACTCAATGACCAGAAATGAAGTATTACAGAGATGTCCGACTTTTACCTCCCTTTCCCCTTAAGATTTTTGAGAACTGTTTTTTATAACGTGTTCATAAACCAAATTGACCAATCAGAGGACGGCATTTACGTTATTTCGAATAACCGTCAAAAATTCATGAATATCCGTCAAAAAGGCACTCAAATTCGCCGATGGACCAAGGGGCAATCAGCTGGGAAGACGGCTATCTCTGTAATACTTCATTTCCGCTCAAAGACTATTTCTATCACAGAATCCCCAAGGGAGTCGATTGATTGATCGATTATTGACAAGGTTTTGTGTACTAAGGATTAAGGACAGAACCAGTTACAGCATGCAGTTCCGTACAAATTGTGGGCAGAATATAAAGGTTTATATATTCAACAACAAAGGAAGACTGGCAAAAATAAGTGATCTTAGACAATCTTCACGAGGAGGTGCTGCATTCAAACCTGAAGAAATGCCTGGACGGTAAGAAAGTTGGCTAGAATAACTTTTGACATTGGAGATTGCCAGAGCCTCTGAAGAGCAATTTAGTGAGAGACTCTCCCCTCGTTAAACATAAGCGAGCTGACGTGATGTGTTTGCTTTGCTCCTCGGCCCTGAAAAAACTGCTGGAAACAACTTTAGGCAACCAACAAGAAACTCGTTTAATGATGGCAATTATGAGCAGAGAAACTTGAAAACCAAAAGTCGCTGCAACGAAAAACTAGAGCAATCCATAATGGGGACGAGCAGAAGCGCTTACCCCTGAAGAAAAGGTCTCTTACAACCTTGTAGCTCAAGGATATCGAAGAGTCAAGCATAAAATACGGGACTTCTACAAAAAAGCCAAAAGCCTTGTCGCTGGCTTTAGGAAAAGCACCCAAGCGCTTCGAAACTGTGAGGATAACCATGTTGCTGACTTGCAGGGAATAGTGAATGTGTTGAAGCAGCACTTTCAACAGCTGCTTAGAGGCCCTAACCAGAATCTGGAAATCCAGCTCCAGTCAATGAAGTAGCCTTTCCACTCAGCTTTGATCAAGTCGGCGCAGCCAGTCAAAAACTGAAGAACAACACTTTCACAGGTTCGAATGGCCTACCAACAGAGCTCCTCAAGGCTGGTGGCCATGTTCTAGTAGGGAGCATGCACCAGATAATCTGGAGAGAGTGGGAAGACGAAAGCATGAAATATCAGCTCCATATGCCCCATCTCCAAGCAAAAGCGATTCTACTTCTTGCAACCACAATAGAGTTGTACCACTGTTCGCCTATAAGATCCTGTACCAAGTACTGAGTGAACGCCCAAAGCCCTAACCAGCACGTGTCAGTGTGGCTTCCGTCATGGCAAATCGATTATAGACCAAATATTGACAATACAACAGATCGTGCAGAAGACAAGCCATTTTCAATTCATACACACCGTAATTTCATCGAGCAAAGTCAGTATTCATCACAAATCGCGATCCCGGGAAATTTGGGGAATATCCCTACCCGTTCGCAACCTGCGCTTGATTTCGGCAAGGACATGCACTGTGGTTGGGTTTCTTTTATCTGGTATTGGGGAAGATATTGGTGCCGCTGCGGGTAGCTGTGATCTCGGGAGGTACTTCTACAAGTTAGTCCGACTTTTGGGTTATGTGTGCCATGATGAAAGCCTTAACGGCAATTGAAGAACAGGCATTCGAAAGAAAAAGTTCTTCGTCATATATCGTATATGGTGAAGCAAGTGAATCGGGGAGAAGACATAAGCGCGAACTCTACGCGCTGTACCAGGATGTGGATGTAGTCTGGAAGGCAACAATCCGTCGACTGCACTGGCTCGCCCACATCGAAGGCTATAGCTAACACGGTCTTCGAATCCGAGCTTCCTAGTTCAACAGGGACAGCAAGACCGAACCGAAGGCCATGCATGAAAGCTTGGCAGGAGCGTGCCCAGGACCGCAAACTGTGGAAGGCAGCTTTAGCTGAGGCTCCTGATCCTACAAAGATCGTTGGCCTGACAGGTTAGTAAGTAAAACATTTGGAAAAAAACGCTGGATAAATGTATTGTAAAAGAAATAAATATTTTTTTATTCAAAAACTCGCTGACTTATCGTACGATTTTCGCAGCATTTTAATTTGTTTTTTTTTTTTGGAAAATGAAATGTCGTTGCGATGCCGGCATTTTTCCCCATTATTTGCTCAAGCGATGGTACTCAAAAAACTCAAACAAGCCGTGGCCCAAATTTATCACTCAATTGCTCAACCGTTTGTCGCTCATTAGTATCAACCTAAGTTCTTCGTTCACAAAGTCAGTCCCAACCACCCGCGTATTGAAGCCATGCTAAATGGTCTTACCTGCCTGGAAGGCCATTAACCGCGACTTCGTTCTCGTTAATATCAGTTAATGCGGTTGGATGAATAATATTGCTTTGGAATCAGCTTAAAAGATAGACGTATCCTGATGTGGACATATTTTTAGCACTTCTAAAGAGGAACAATTCCATAATACATCATGTTTGCGTAACTTAAACCGTTAACGCAGTACACGCAATGGAAGCTCTCAAAAGGGAATAATTTCTTTCCGTTTTCGCAACATTTTCATTGATGCTTCGCTCCTCTTAAAGGTGGACATATCCTATCATGGACTTAGTTTTGGGACTTCTAAAGAGGAACAATTCCATAATACATCATGTTTGCGTAACTTAAACCGTTAACGCAGTACACGCAATGAAAGCTCTCAAAAAGGAACCATACTTTCTCGTTTTTGCAACATTTTTCATTGATGCTTCGCTCTTTTTGGTCGCATCCGTCGCACCATCACAATTTCAATTCAGACTAGTAGTTCCTGCGATTAGCGCGTTGAACCAAACAAACTCTTCAGCTTTATAATATTAGTATAGATGTTAGAGTGTAAGCATCTTAGAGTGATTCTAATAATGTTTGAGTCTAAGTCGACTATCATCAGGCCTGCGAGCGGTTTTAGAGTTCACTCGTAGTAGTCGATGAAGTAGTTGTAGTCGAGGGAAACTAGAGACCGCTCCGCAGATTTGTTCTCTTAATCTTATATATCTAGATTTAACTAAAATGCTTCGTTTGAATTTTTGCAACAACCCTGTCTAAACATCGGCCATGGAAAGACTCAGCCATTCTGCCTTGATCCAATTTAATCTCCTTTAATCCGGTGTACAGCGCCGGTTGCACATTGCATTCAGACTCTAAGCGGACTCCTGAACCTTGAGAATATCTTATCTATTCTCTGGCTGTAAATCATTTAGAAGCAATAAATTGGTTTCATCAAAACCAAACCGGCAGTAATCCGGTTTAAACCAGATACAAGCCGCTACTTTTTGACGTCAACAAATAAGGTTATGTCACGGCGAACATAATTGATGCGATAGACGATAGTGAAAACAAATGAAAGGCATTTTAATGCTTAATCTCCCGGACCGTAGACGAAAATTTATGGTGGAAGCGGAAAATGTGATTTAAGCTTCACGATTCAAGGCGCAATCGTTTTGTGGATTTGGAATATTGAGGAAATAACTTTTGAAAAATGTGCTCCATGTACAGGGCAATACACGAGGAAAATGGTAATCGTGAAGAATGAGAGGGGTAGTGAAAGGAAACAATGACAGACATGTGAGTGTGCTATAGCAGAGTCCGAGAGATGATACAATGATTGCTCCAGAGAGACTTCTGAACTGGCGGCCTTACAACGATAATGAATGAGAATAACCTTCCAAACGTCCTAGCTTAGCTTGGATTAGGCAGGAGTGGCTGACCGCTGAAGGAAGTCATACTTAGGCCAGAGTAGGCCTATTGTGATACCACGCGGATTGACTACTCCTAAACTGTTGGATAGGTAGGTAGGTGTTTGGGTGCCCTTACAGCCTTAAGCCCGTGGCTTACTTAGACCAACAAGCGCCCTTAATAGACAAACAAATATACCTTCTTTTACTATACTAAAACCATCCTGCTTCAATTGAGAACTTCAGGAGGCTTTTTAAACTTTACACCACACTTTACACCCTTCCAGCTCCGCAAAGAAGTATTTGCTCGGGAATTGCTTTCTTTTCCTTGCCAGGGCTGGTCACTCGCATAGCAGATGTTGGAAATTTATTTATTTATTTATTTTCAAGTATGTGGGATTTATACAAATTATAGATGAAGACTTATGTTAGAGGCTTAGGACACATTGATCCTTTACAGCTATGAAATAGTAAGTAGTCTATTATAAGAATTCATATGATTATGTTTAAAGAAGCCATGTTCTTAACGCAATCATGACTTTTTAAACGCTTTAAATTAATTAACAGATAACATAAAAAGAAGAAAAAAAAATGTTGCGTATACGCCATCCTATGAACAAAAATCTGATTTTCAACGCGACTGGAGTGCTTTTCAGGCCAAATCGAATACGAAAATGGTCATCAAATCATATCAAAGATTCAATAGATTAATTAGGTGCCCTGACGACCTACAATACGATTTTTCAGACCAACACCGCTTAAGTCCTCTAGCTCGGAGAAAAAGGGGTTTTCCAGAAAATCCCTTCTTTTCATTGTTAGGGCTAAGCATTCGCAGATCAGGGGTTGGATAGATTATATTTCTTCCTTCACTTTGCAGCTTCGGGACACACTCGTGCCTATAGCACAGTGTCCGGTAAGGACTTCTATTAGCTTCCGCACGTTTTTTCGACTAAAACTGATCAGTGATGTTGATCTCTCCGCCACAGGGTCCTTGCTATTGCTCCGATATCCAGACTAAGCCAACTAGTTTTGATTCCTTTCAGGGCTTCTTCTTCCAGTTTTCTATGTGCAGAGCTGGGAATTGCTAGGGATTCTCAAAGCTCGGATCCACTCTGACTCGACGAGACTGTCGGCTTTTTAGTTTCCTTGAACGCCACCGTGGCCACCTTGTTCACCACGGAAATATCGCTGACGTTTTGTCTGCAAAGCCTGATAATTTTCGATGTCATGGTGTTCGACGCCGTGGCTTTTTTTGCCGCTTGGCTGTCGGAGTAGATAGAGATTGTTTTGCTGGTTATGTTGCGCTCTCTTTAAGCGAGTGATGCCTTGTGTATCACAGCCACCTCGGCTTGGAAAACGCTCCTGCCGTCTCTTAATGCCGGGGGTTTTTCAAATTGGTCACAGTAGTACCTGTACCGGCACCCGTTTTTGAGCCGTCGGTGTATGGGGCGAGTTCTCCTTCTAATGCTACCAGTTGCTCTTCGCACAGCTCCCATTCTGGGAAGCGAAGGTCGAAGGTCTTTTCCGAAGCTAGTGTTGATGGCAGGTAGTTCGTTTGATTTATGTGTTGCGCTGCTGTCCACTCCTAAACTGGGAACCAGTTGGTGCTTCTAGCAAAGCGATGGAGGTTCCCTGAATCTGACTGCCTACGGATATCTTGAGACCGGCAGGAGTAAAGAGGTCCTTTGTGGGTCTGCCCTTCATTAACGGGCCTGAACAGGAGAGAGTGACTGAGAATCAAGAAACCCCAACTCCAGTCGATGCAGTAGTCCTCCCATATAGCATTGAAGAAGTCGCCAGAGCCACTAAAAGGTTGAAGAACAACAAAGCCGCAGGATCAGATGGCTTACCATCAGAGCTCTTCAAGGCCGGTGGCGATGATCTGGTAGGGAGCATGCATCAGATCATCGATAGAATTTGGGAGGACGAAAGCATGCCCGATGACTGCAATATCAGCTCCATATGCCGCATCCACAAAAAAGGCGATCCTAACTCTTGCAACAACTACAGAGGTATATCCCTGCTCAACGTCGCCTACAAGATCCTGTCCAGCGTACTGTGTGAACGTCTAAAGCCGTTTTGCACCGCGTTGATCGGAACGTACTAGTGCGGCTTCCGACCCGGCAAATCTACTATAGACCAAATCCGCGCACTTAACGACTGGATGGCGCAGTTGGTAGAGTGCCTGTCCCTGGTTAGCGGGATCCCCGGTTCGAATCCCAGTGAAAACTAAGTTAATACGCTTTTATCTGCTTTTCAAATCTGGCTCTGGCGCCAGCACTGGAGTGGTCAATCAGTGGTAGTAGTCTGACTAGGGGTATCAAAAGGGACCAATATGGTATAAGTGTGCTGGTGAATGCACTAGCAGCCCGCCTACCTAACCTAACCTAAATCCGCGCATTAGTTCAGATCCTGGAAAAGATTAACGACTTTCAGATCGATACACATCACCTATTAATCGGTTTTAAAGCCACATACAACAGCATTCATCGCAAGTAACTATTCGAAGCTATGGCCGAATTCGAGATCCCGAGAAAACTGATCCGGTTATGTCGCACTACGCTAACAAATTCGCGATGCACCGTGCAGTTCGGCTCAAGGACCTCCGAGCCGTTTCAAACCTGCACCAGAATTCGGCAAGGAGATGCGCTGTCGAGTGATTTCTTCAATCTTGCACCGGAGAAGACAGTCCGACGGACAGCTGTAAACACGGAAGGAACTATCTTCTTCAAGTCAGTCCAAATGTTGGGATATGCAGACGACATCGACATAGTCACGCCTTCCCAACGTGCCGTAGTGGAAGCGATTACGGCAATTGAAGAACAAGCGAAACGAGGTGGTCTTAAGATAAATGAGGATAAGACGAAATATATGCTGTCGAGCAAGAAACGATGCGCCGCACACCAACTAGGGCAAAACATCACAATCGGCGGATACAATTTTGAGGTGGTGAAGGAGTTTGTCTACCTCGGGGCAAACGTGCACTCCACGAATGACATCACAGTGGAGATCCGACGCAGAACCGCCTTTGGCAACCGGTGTTAATTTGGTTTGTCAAAACAGCTGGCGTCAAAACTCCTTGCTCGAAGGACCAAGAGCCAGTCCTGCTATATGGAGCCGAAAGCTGGACGATAAGCAAAACTGCGGAACTGACTCTTGGTGCCTTCGAAAGAAAAATTCTACGTCGGATATATGGTCCCGTCTGCGAGGAAGGCGAATGGAGGAGAAGACACAACCGCAAACTCTACAAGCTGTGACAGGATGTGGATGTAGTCCGGAAGGCAAAGATCCGTCGACTGCACTGGCTCGGCCACATCGAGCGCATGGACAACAATGCTCCAGCTAAGAGGGTATTCGAATCCGAGCCTCCTGGTTCGAGAAGGAGAGGAAGAACGAATCTCCGGTATAAAGACGAAGTAATCGCGGAAGCAAGACAGCCTGGTCTTCATGGCTGGAAGCACCGTGCCCGGGACCGCCAACAATGGAAGGCAGCTATAGCTCAGGCTCGGACCCGGCATGGGTCGCATATGACGGTAAAGCAGATGGCACACGTCTTCATTCATTGGTTGGAACTGGTTAAAAAATTGAAACCAACCTGCAATCTGGGACGGTATTTGTCCTGTAACTGTAACTGTACTGTAAATACAATAACGCTTTTATGACGCAAGCTATCTTTTTCGGAAAAGAAGAGCTTGCTTACTTCCAAGCGACAGTACTCACTGGTACTCCGAAGTTATTTAGGAGTGGAGAATGTTATTCCACTCATTTGCAGGATTTGATGGATGACAAAATATTGATTTTCAAGCGTACTTCTGAATCAATTATGTTCTACAGGTCTCCCGTCTGGGGTAAGTTCATTTGCGCAGACTCCAAATAACACTTTTATAAATTATCCTTGATGACTGGAAACAATTTTGGAAGGCAGGCTTGGTTCGCAGCTCTGATGAGAAAGACATTTATCGGACGGTTTTATTCTTTTCAAACCATTGCAGTCATTGAGCAATAATGCTGAGTAGGGCTTACAAATTGCAAAAAAAAAAAAAAAAACAACGCTTGAATGCACAAGGCAGTCGTCTGACCACCACAACACTAGTCGAAGAGTTACTCATGCGGAAAAAAAAAATGATCTCTTTGATTGCATTTGCAAAGAGTACTCGAGAAAATTCACATTCACACCCAAACACAGAAGAAACGAAACTCAGCTAATCAGAAACATTTTCGTCACACACGCCTGCAATCACTGTTCGTCGGATAAAATGTACCCACCTCACGCGACAGCACTCGAAAGCAGTTTCCTTTACACTCTGAACGAATTCCAAGTCAAACAGCAGCCAATTTAGAGGGCTACTTCCACCGAGACACTGACAGCCCACTCGAAATCGATTTATTGAGGAAATTGAAATACATTTCGACTGGTGGCCGATAGGCCACCCAGTTCAGTTCAGACGGTCTGTAATCTTATCTAATCGCGGGTCGTGTCCGCGTAATTGTAATTATGCAAAACTCGACAACGGTGGCCATTTCTTAGCGAACGAGCATGCAACCAAAAATGTCTGATAAGGTGATTGGTGTTGCGATTAGCAGTATCAGAGGTGTGTTTCTTGTTTTGCAAAATCACTCTTAATTGTCGATTGTAAAGATACCGCTGCACGGGCTGGCAGAAATGTGATAGGCCGCTGGATGGAGCTTTTCCGAAAGCTCCCGCAAAGACGACGATCACTCATTTGGCACTCGTCCAGGTTCTCTTCCATGTTCACCTCGACGGGACGCGAATGAGCAACAGGTGAGAGGCGCGGCAGATGAGACTTCGTGCCGTCTGCTGCTCGGTGTCAGTGTATTCCCATTGATGACCTCGCGTTCCATTATCTGCGACAGAAGAAACTGTGCTGTGCGCCTCTAAAACAATAAGCACCGTGCAACGAAATGAGTTTAATTCGTCCTCACACACGAAGAACACGTTATCGCTGTCGGACAAAACAAAACAATCTAATCTCTTGGACAATCTGTCACGAATGCCGGCTAAGTGTAATCCCCTCGGGGGAGAAGCGAGTCCTGTGGAGCACGCAAATCTGGTGTGCACCTCGCCACACGCCCGACACGTAGCGAGCGAGTGAAAGTTAGCGTAAATCCTTCCGCTCGCCCAGCTCTCATTAGAAGACCGAATAGCCTGCTGCAGAAACAAAGCCAACCGCTAAATGAAGGAAACAAACGGAAGAAAAATAAGGACACAGTCTGTGGAAGGGAATTTCAAAAAAGTTCCCCGCTGCGTTGTGGTTCCTACGAACTGAGAGGGGATTGGAGGAATGCCCATCAGTCTACCTTCAGACGATTGGAGTGGTATTCCTGGTTTGTGTCCTTGTTTCACTTTTGCAACGGAATCTAGTTTACGGGGCTGGGGTGTTGGGAATTAACTTTAAACACATTCTTGAGAACATTGAAGTGAAACAGGAAGAAGGAGAGTAACTTTAAAACACTTGGGGGTGCGTTGCTGGCGCTTCAGCACTTCTCTTCGTCATTCATGTTTTAGAGACAAAATCAAACCGCGTTTGTAATGGTGAGAGGATGCTTCATTAGTATCTTTGGGAGAATGGGTTTCAAACAGTGGAACAGGTCCTACACATTTATTACTTTGCAATTATAATTCCTTTTTTATACCTTCAAACTATCAACAATTTGCGTTAAGTTTACGAGTTTTGTAAATTTTTAACAGAGTACAACGGCTCTGTGAATATTCTCAGAGAGGCGATGGTGCGCCAAAAATACGAAAGCAGTTTGTGGTTGGAATTGATCCCGAGCTTGCTCAGTGGGACTGAATGGGCAAAAAGCCGACACAAAATTGAGAAGAAAAATTGTTAAATAAAAGTAATAGAGATACTACTACAGGAATGAGGTAATGATGTTTTACCAAAGGGTGAAGTTAACCAGCCAAGATTCTAAAACCCGAATCGAAGCAAGTAAGGATGATCAACTAACGATGCCGCCAGACTGTATAACGGGGACTAATGAGAACTAAGGAGTGGTGCTTGTTGGCTGGGCTGAACCTAAGCCCGGCAAGAACCACCATGGTACCTTTCAGTAGGTATCGAAAACTGGAATGATTAAACCAATAAGCCTGTCTGGCACAACACTGGCACCAGTAAACGAAGTTACATATTTAGGACTAATTTTGCACAGCAAACTCATCTGGGAAAATCACACAGAAGAGGTAGACAGGAAAGTTAATGATAATTAAAACATATTATCTGTCGGAGCTTGGCGGGAAAATCCCGGGAAATAGTATCCAAGAATTCTAAGATGGATGTTGAGTGAACGCATTGGCGCCCAGCGACGGTCACAGCACTTCTGTCAGAATAAGGGCGTTGTCCGTCTATGGGATTGTATGGAAGTTCAATTCAAGATCCATGGTCTTCACAGGGATTTGCCCGCCTTAGAGAGAAGTGCGTTTTAAAAGCTTTCACTTGTATACAACTACTTTTCGAGCCAAAATTACCTATGGTGGAACAGCATGGACTTAGATTACCAATCTAATCAGAACGAGGGAGACACTCAAAAAAGTTCAAAGGTTGGCATGCCTCTGTGTTGTAGGGGTCATAAGAACTTGCCCAACTGCTGCCATGGAGGCGCTATTCGAGCTGACTCAGTTCCATCTAGTGGTTGGAGTATGAGCAAACAAAACAATCATGAGGATGGCAAACGAAGGAATAGAAAAGACAGTTGCATTAAATCGAGACCCTTCGAAGCACTAGTCACAAAGCTACCACTCTCAACCATTCCGAAGGATGACGCGATCAGGAAATTCCAAAAGGAGTTTACCATCAAGTTCAGCACCAAAAAAGACTGGCGCAATGAATTCACTGTCCATAGGAATGATGGAGAACTGATGAAGGAACATGGGCAGAAGTATTTGGACCCTGAACAAGGTACTACGAACCCTTGTGCAAACGCACCAGTATCTTTCAAGCAGAAGTCTATGCCATAGATAGTCACGACAGATGGAACTATACCAACGGCGACATAGCAATAATGTCCGACAGTCGTGCCGGTATCTTGGCACTAGACTCCTACACCAAACTTGTGTGGGAATGCCTGCAGAATCTTAAAGAGTTGAGCAGGAGAAACAGAGTAAGAGTCTGCTGGATATCTGGCCATACAGCGATAGATGGCAATGAAATGGCCGACTCCCTCGCTAGGAAAGGAGCATCGGGACCTTTTAAAAGCCCTCGGGTCAAGTTTCTCGAGGGGAAACTCGCATTAGCCAAATATTTAGTCAAGTCTGTTTTGCCTCAAACCGAAGATATGGATATGGCAGACACTCAGTTGCAACATGACGATCCCACATCTCATATATCTCGCTCCGACCGTCATTTTCCCTTCATTTTAATGTAACGTCTCTACTAGACGAGTTTCGGTGGTATGAATTGGCCGTAAAAAATCCGCCGGATTCCTCATAGCTGGTGTTTGGTTTTTTAGCCAAACCATGCAAGCCATGCAAGACTGTGTACTTTGTCATAATGGCGTGATACAAACAATGTATTGGAACAAAACTTTATTCAACATTCGAATTATAAATGTGTTTTCTTTGCATTTAATTTTGACACCTCAAAATGGATGACCTTGCTCATGCTTCATGGTATCTCCTTTTTTTTTCTTTACCTTAAGACTTGAACCTTGAGACTTGAAGCAGGTCTAAGCCACACAAGTACGCGAAGAATTAACAAAATTGCACAACTCACCGGTGACAATCCTCCCACCTAAGCCCATGAATAATCACCGTCTAAGCCGGGCGAAAGTTTTTTAATTCGCCAACCATCAGTCATGCGACGGACGGCTTAGCACCAGCCACTAAGCGGCGCACAAAAATTGCTCACAAATCCCGAACGATTAGAAAACTGTCACAGAACTTCATCCAAGGGCACAGCCATATCTCTGCCGACGTGTCGTAAATAAGGCCGCACACACGTTTCTGTCCACACACTGCCTTATCGATCCCAAAGTGGAGCAGCGATTAACGGCGATACTAATGTGCTCCTGCATAATGCATTCCATAAACACAAACGAAAACCGATGAGTGTAATTATTCACCGGCTCCTTGACTTGGATTACTGCAATGAGACGGCGGAATCCGCCGGATAAGCGTGGTGTGTGTGTTATGTCACCTATCACGAGTGGCTTCAGGTGCTCGCTAAGAAATTAAGTACCCCGACAGATAAAGTACGTTCGTTTGATTGCGTTGAGGGAGTGGCCTGGCCGAAGAGGGACTCAAAAACTCATAACGAACTTCGCCACGGTCACGCAAGAGTTTCCAACGCGGCCCGGATCAAAGTGCAACGAAGTTTGCCGAGCACTTAACACAGATTTTTTCAAAACAAGAACACACACCAAAAGAAGTGCAAAAGTTTGAAGAGCTATCATTACAATCCACGAAGTACGCACATGTCTTGCGGCAGGAGAAGTTCAGAGTGCTGTTCAATTTTCACGAACAGGCGCTATAAATATCCGCCACCGCCATGACTCGTCGTATTCCATAAATAGAAATGAAAACGATGCATGCCAGCCCCCCTCGTGGGGGCGGGAATGTTCACCCACATTTTTTTTTTTCTAAATTAGACGAGCATTCCCGGTGTCACCTCCGCGCGACGGGCAAACATCAAGTTCAGTCACTTTTTTTCGTTTTCCATTAATAAACCAGTCGTGGGGGCGGGGGGAGAGGCGAGAATCGGAGGAGAAATTGCCTCCCACAAGGCACTTGTGAAATAGAACTCAAAGCGAACGGGGAGAGCACATTTTTGGGGCTGCTTCTTGTGGAAATCTCTGAGATTTTCCTCCACTTTGGTGGGTGAGGAGACTTTCAGTTGTCAGAGAGGAAGTGACCACAGTACCTTTGGAGAACATCAAACTGAGCAGCGGGCACTCGGCCAATTCGACTAGTCAACTAGAGAACTTGGTGGTTCGACAAACATATCCCGATTGACAAAGTTCAGACATGCGGAGGGAAGGGAAATGCAACTAGCACCGCGAGCAGTTCTTGTCTGGAAGAGGTCACACTAGTTTCCCTGGCTGACAAGAAGGAGCATGAAGCAAATCCATCGATTGTGGAATTGCTTCCTCGCCGCTTCTTTGCTCTATATGGGGAACAAGTTGAAGGCATCAGAGGGATAAGAACTCGGCGGTGGTTCGGTGAGAGCCTGGAGGTATTTACGAAAGACCTTAGTTCCTTAATATCTGCCGCCAATATTTAGTGAACTTAATTGTGGAAGAGTCAGCCAAGCGGTCGCTGTCTTGCTCTAGCAAGAGCCAGCAGGCACAAATGAAATGTGTTAAGGTCTCCCTCTTTACCTTAGGGTAGTGCTTGAGAACGGGCTAAGCGTTAAGGGCCATGTCAAGTATGCCAGCAAAAATGCGTCGCTGATGCAGGTAGCTCTCTGGTGGTCGAGAGAGAAAGAGAGAGAGAGTTAGAGATAGAGAGAGAGAAAGAGAGAGAGAGAGAGGGAAAGAGAGAGAGAGTTAAAGAAAGAGAGAGAGTTAGAGATAGCGAGAGAGAGAGAGAGAGAGAGCACTACCGGATCAGTTTTCCCTAGCTTCAAATAGTTACTTGCGATGAATACTGACGTACGTGGCTTTAAAATCGATGAAGAGGTGATGTGTATCGATCTGAAACTCGCTAGTCTTCTCCAGGATCTGCCTTAGTGTGAAGATTGGGTCTGTAGTCGATTTGCATGGCAGGAAGCCGCACTGGTACATGCCGCTTTAGACGTTCACACAGTACGCTGGACAGGATCTTGTAGGCGACGTTGAGCAGGGATATACCTCTGTAGTTGTTGCAAGAGTTAGGATCGCCTTTTTTGTGGATGCGGCATATGGAGCTGATATTCCAGTCATCAGGCATGTTTTCGTTCGCCCAAATTCTTCAGATGATCTGGTGCATGCTCCCTACCAGATCATCGCCACCGGCCTTGAAGAGCTCTGATGGTAAGCCATCTGATCCTGCGGCTTTGTTGTTCTTCAGCCTTTTAATGGCTCTGGCGACTTCTTCAAAGCTAAGTGGGAGGACTACTTCATCGACTGGAGTTGGGGTTTCTTGATTCCCTGTCACTCTCTCCTGCTCATGCCCGTTAAACAGCTGTTGGAAGTGCTTCTTAAACACATCCACTATTCCCTGGGGGTCAGTAACTAGGTTACCCTCACAGCTTCGAAGAGCCTGGGTGCCTTTCTTAAAAGCAGCGACATGCGCTTACAGAAGCGCAACAAAAAGGAATATGGCGTCGGTGCATAGGCTCTTCACGATCAGGACAATTTGAGGCGTCAGAAATACAGCTTGCCTCATCTAGTGTCCTTTTTTTTTTAAACCATTGACACTAACAGCTGTTTCCCGGTCGAAATATAGACCGAAAGTCACACCTCCGCAGAACGAAATGAGTTGCTATACGCTTGAACAACGTTGTGAAAGAAACTCATCTTCAAGGTAGATTCTGTGTACCCCAGACAGAGTCCGTCTTTTGAAAAGAAGTTTTGGCCGAAACGGAGCACCCACGGCGACTACTGTACGCAAGAATGTGAAAAAGCTCGTGAGGCTGACAGACAGACATTTATGGTCCCCGTCGTCATACTGTACGCACTGCGAATGTGGCTACTGTGGCTGAGAGCATCATTTGACCAATTTTCTTCAAAAATGAGGCTGAGAACAACGTGGGCTTCACAGAACCATGTCAACCGACATTAATTTTTACTGGAATTAAAGACATGGGTTCCGAAGACATTTGGTTGATGCTTAACCATCCCATCTATCCTCCTTTTGAGAGGATGACCCTCGTTTTTGAAGCAAACAATTTCAAAACTTCCAAGACTTCGTTCTTGCCTTAAATCCTCCTTTTAACCTCCAATCATCTTCCTTTCCTATCAAAATTATAATACAATTTTGTTTAACGAAAATCAGTTCAAGCGCCACTGTAAACATTAGACCTGTGCTAAACAGTTCCGACGACGGAAAGGACATGGAACGATTATTTTCGCAGCCGGAACTGGTCATCGGAGACATGTCCGCGGAACTATGTAGTTCCATAGATATGCCTTCGTTGAACATGTCTGCGGTAATTTTTGAAGGAATCATACAAGTCCACAGAAGTATATATTATGCAGCTCATGTTCCGACCAATTGAAGTGCTGATGTTACCCCTAGTTCGAGAATGTATGTAGCTTCGGCTGAATTAACATCTGTTGCGATAAATAAGACGTGGACGACAGAAAAAACTCAACTACAAGTCAGCACACTAAGGGCCATTCTGACCGTTAACTTGAATATGTCATACCTGGAATTCATCAAATCACAGCCGGTTATACTTCGCCAAATTCATCGAAAACAAATTATATTGTGGCCAGTGACGAAAAAACAATTGATGAAGATGCCTTTAAGGAAATGGAATGGAATAATATTCAGACAATGTACATATTTCGTATTGAGTTCTTCAGTAAAAATTTAATTTAAAAATGTTTCGTTCAATATATTAATCCTCCTTTTAGCCTCCTTTTGAAGAATAAAACCGCCTTCTTGGCAAAATTTGGAAGGGAAACCCGCCTTTTAGACAAAATAGAGATAGGGTGCTTATTATCATGCAGGATGGCGCGAGTTACGAGTTTGGAGCGACTCGCACAATTAAAACACTAAACACATTATATGGGAAGAAATTACTATTTTATTCATATTATAAAAAAAAACCTTAATAATATATAATAAAATAAAAGAAAAACCGTCCGAGTTCTTCATTGGTCTAAGATCAACTGCCCTTCTACCCATTGCAGAACAACAATACTGTACGATCGACGACGACAAACAGGAGGAGAAAAAAATTAAAAGAGCGCTATTACAAACGAGTAAACAAATTGGGGTGTAACACATTTGGAAAAGACGCTAACACACAAGACGTAACCAAATAAAAGGTGAAACATAAGGAGGAAAATGTTGCCAGTACATGTTGCAGAAGCTGGGACGTGTTGCGACACCTAACCAGCGCCATGTCACAATCGGTGCACCAAATTCCCAAATGCTGTTATTAGCCATCTTCGCGATGTCAATTGGCCGCCACGATGCTGCGATATGACCCTGACCCAGACAACTACCACTGATTGACTACTCCAGTCAAAGCGCCGATGGTGACTGGACCAGATTTGAAAACCAAATAAAAGTCTATCAACTTTGCTTTCACTGGGATTCGAATCGGGGACCCCGCGTGGCAGGGGCTCTACCAACTGCGCCATCCAGCCGTCGTATTCAAGTACAAGTACTTAAGGCCGAGCTACAGCCCGAAACCGTCAACAACTTCTTGGAAAATTGGTGTGACAGAATGCGCTGAACGGCGTTGTATTCCGTAATTAATTGGAGTGTTTGTTCTTACTTATACAACCAGAATTTAATTTTGTTCATTTTAATGCATTTAAAAAAAAAAAAAACTTGTATTTGATCCACCCTGTGCATATCTCACACCAAGCAGCTTGCGCCCCCATAGGAACTATCGCTAACGAGAAGGAAAAAAAAATTTCATAACAGCCCTGGAGACAGCTATATCAAAGGTGCTGTGGCAAGATCAGTTGACCAACTGCACAAAAGGATGGATGGACCCACAAACTCATCCAATCATAGAACTTTGGACATCATGGTAGGGAGGGGACTGCAACTAACACCTTACGCAGTTTCTGTCTGGCGGCTTATGGGAATTTTCAAATGCGGACACGACAACTCGGGAATGTCCAAACATGAAAGAGGATGCGGAGCACATTATGTTCCACTGTAGATGCTTTGCGGAAGACTAGACTGACCACACAACACGGCGAACTTGGGGACACTATTAAATTTACTACCCCTGGACCTCTACAATCAAGCGACTGCTGCAAAGAGCCCCATAAGGATCAGCCAATCCAGTAGGTGGGTCGAAATCCCCTTTTAGTAGTATCTACCAATAAGGTAGGAGTAGACCACAAATGAGACCGTCATCAACTCCACCATACACAGAAATATCAAATATGGTAAAAGACGCGTTTTCTCCGAATTTTTAAACGGCCACTGCTGCATTCTGTCTACATCAGTGACAGTCAAAGCAGCGGCTAGAATGATATCAGAGTTGGAAGTACCACCGGCTGATATTACAATTCTTATTCACAGTCAAGCGGCCAGCAACTTCGGCAACAGACATCAAATCCAAGCCGGTCGCATTCTGAAGCGAAGAGCTTAAGGTTTTCAGCACGCAGCGCATAGAGGTCGTGCTTGGTCCTAGGAGACACAGAAGGATGGATTTCTCAGAAGCCGAGCCCGACCTATCCCAGGTAAGACAATGTAAAGAAAAAAGGAGGGACTACACGATCATTGAGGAAGCTAATAAAAGGTGCAACTCTCCAAGCACGGCCAGAACAGTGTAAGAACCAACAAACTCTTCTAATGCGACAAAAAGTGGCAATCGATAGTAGTCGGGCCACTAACTGGCCATAATCATCAAAATCGGACTAGCCTCCGATTCGGTATGCAAAGGCTGCGGCGACGTGGAGGAAGTAGAGGACACTCCTTACTGCCTCTGTTACTTCCTGAGTCTTTATTGGTTGAGGCATAGAACACTTGGAGACCACTTCCCTCAAGACCTCCAGGATCTAACAAATATCTCTCTAAAGTCACTTTTCGGACTTAGGATAGCTCAGCAACACCAACATGACGAGGAAATAAGAGACAAGATGTAACGCTCACCCAACGGCCATCACAATGTGTCCAACAGGATCTAAGTGACACGTGCCCTACACAGGAGAACTGTAACACCTTTCAAATATCAAAACTAGGAGAATTCCCATGAATCTTCTTACAAAACAAGGCGCGTGTATTGGCCCGGAAGGGTTCTTCTTACACCGGCACGCAGTTATGTAGTTAATGGAAGGCATAGAATCCAATAAATCTCCACAGACGGTGTAAATATCCAATTTCATTACGCCATGGCATGTAACCAAATTTGAGAAATGTATATTTGTGGCAATGGTGGTGGCAGGACACGTTTTCACTTGACTGACAGAGACTACAGAAATTATCTCATCATCATCATCTTCTGACTCGCATGATCGTCTAGAAGGGAAATTATCCTTTCAAAAAATGTTTTAAAATTACTTACCAAATTTAACCCCTAATGCCTTATTATTGAATTTGATTTAAAATGTTTCAAAAAATCGTAATTTGCTAAAAATTAAAAAAATTTTAATTTTCGACCTTTTACAGGTAAAAATAGGTCAAAATCCAAAAAACCGCCTTGAGCCCGCTTGGGTTGTTAAGTGACACAAAAAGGTACACCCGTGTGAAATTTGAAAAGAACAAAGTCTTCGAGATAATATTTTACCATTTACCACTTTGATTTATACAAAATTTTAACTTGTCTTTTTTTTTATCGAAAATCTTGTCTGTACAAAAATATTTATTTCATTCAAAAGGTGGGTTTTCCGACTTTAAAAGAACTTAGCTTGGAAACAACACGCACTACAACCATGAAATAAATTGCAGCGGAAAGTGGAATGATTTAATTAGAGGTAGGGCCTTTAAGGTTCTGAATAAAAAAAAAATAACCGTTACCTCTCAACACTTGCAAACGTATACCCCGCCTAGAGGCGGTGGTAGGCATTGGAGGATTAATTCAGAATTTACGCGGGGTATTTAAGACGAGCTCGCTTGAACTTTTGACTAGCATCAATATTTGACCAAACGTTGCCAAAAATACTGATCAAGATTCTGCCCATAATGCTGATCCAAACTTCAACCAAAGACCTAGACTGATTCACCAACAGATTTAATGATTTCAGAGCGTCTCAACACACTTTCACCTAGACTCGATCAACGAACTTCTACTTCCACCTCCTCGTGGTGAAACACAGGAGTCCAGCCCCTTTGACTGAAGATGGGCTGCTCAACCCTGTGAGACCTTGTCCAGACCTCATCTCTCTTGACGGTAGGCGACGGAGGAGCTGATCAACAGATTGGCCAACAGCGACATCTGAAGATCCAATCAGATGGTACTACCTGGTGTGCACCCCTTCTGTACTTACACTGACCAATTCGGAGAATAGGTCGAAAAGGTTTCTTCCAAGGCCAGGCCGAGGACTTGCAGACTTTGGCACCAAGATCAAAGGCAGAGTAACTCTTGCCAGCCGCTGTTTTTATGGGCTCACGAGTCAATTGAGTTATAGAGTCCCCTCTCTAAAAGGACTAAGCTGACTTTATATCAGACACTGAACATCCCTGTCCTGCTCTATGGCGCGGAAGCCTGAACAATCTCAAAAGCATATGAACGAGCCCTTGGTATTATCGAGAGATAAGTTCTGCGTGCGATCTTTGGTCCTGTTTGCGTTGACGGTTTTTGAAGAAGAAGATTCAACCATGAACTATATGCGCAGTACAGCGACAAGAACCCGAATAGTCTTCGACTCCGAACCAGTGGGACAATCCGCTTAAGTTGGCGCACCCTGGTGGAGAAGGACATTTGGCTAAAAATCAAGCCAGTTGGCTGAGTCCCAGAAGAAGAAGTTGAACAGGATATATTTTGATTGTGGTTGGATTTAAATGACTAACTGTTTGCTCAGTGATGTGTATTGGCCTAGGAGGTATAACACTGTAGTTTATGTATAACACTTAAGTAAAGACAGGGGCTCTACTTTCGACATTTGAATGTTGGCTTACGACTAACGAGGCGAAACAAAGACTTAGATTGAAATCTTGTTGGATTAAAATGTATTACTCAGCTTAGATTATAAAATAATCACTTATTCGCCAATTTCAATGTTCGTGCTTGTTTTTGCTCAGTCTCTTTAAAATGATTTCAGACCGTTTCACCCGTCCATCTGTTTAATTTGAAGACGCTGTTGTGAACAAACACCACGTGCACTGTCTCCTCTTCCAATTGACGTCGTCGTCCCTCCGAAGACGGTGGATATTCAGTCATGCGAGCATTTCATTCCTTTTGTTCACCACTTCGTCTTAATCTCGTTTATTTGCAACTCCCGCAGCAGAGAGAAATAACTTTCGATTTCTTAGCTTGTCACTTTTCTCGGAAAACACTTTTGTTTGTTCAACGCGTTCTCCGCCTGCATTCGCGTTTATCTGAAGTCTGTATCAATTTTTATCGTTTGCCTCATCGAGTGTCAAGGACAAACTTGAACGTTGCTTCTGTGTTGTAAGAGAGCATTTTTAAAAAGATACCATGTTGCATGTGTGTCTTCGAACATTAAATGCCTACTAAATTCGAGTGGCGCTTCCCACGAAAACCGTGCCACTGAAGTAATGAGCACGAAGTGCGTGATGTTTTATGCAAGTCTGGCAATTACAACTTATGACAGTTGCTTCAGTGAAAGGGCATGTTGTGCGTGCTTCTGTTTATTGGGCTCTAAACGGGGAAGTACAGATGTATAAAGTAAAATAAGCCGTCTTCAACCAACAGATGGTGTTTAAAATTAACCCAATCCCCAAGACCAGTAAAAGGGACTATATGACACAGGATGACGGCTACCTCCCTTGAACTCAGCCACTGTTTCGAAGAATAATTATTTTTGTCCAACTCCATGGTTGAGGTTTTAAAACAAGCGAAGTGAAATAATTTCATCGCGAGAATGGGAGTATGCCACACCGATCCACATATCTACATAGGTCCGAGTTCATAGAGCACTCTGGGCTGTTCTGCAGGAGTATGGGATTGATGGTCTCCTCTTGAGGATCATTCAGTCTCTATACTAAAATCGTATCAGCTGTGTTTGAGTTTACTATTTACAGTCGGCGTTGGACTACCTCAAGGGTGCGTCTTGTCACTTCTACTTTTCATTGAGTGTAAGAACTTCGTTTGCCCGATCCACAAGAAAGGAAACCTCTTTGACTGCGAGGGATAAGTCTCCTGAACATCACATACAAGATCTTTTCTGCCTTTTTGTGTACTCGCCTGAAGCCGTTTATAAATAACCTGAGGTTCATATCAGTGTGGCTTTAGGCCAGGGAAGTCCACCATCGACCAGATTTTCACATTACGGCAGATCCTGGAAAAGACCCAAGAAATGCAAATCGACACCCACCACCTATTTGTCAATTTCAAGGCCGCATATGACAGCGTGCATAGTGACGAGCTATACAACGCCATGCCTAGTTTTGACATTCCTGCCAAACTCGTCAGGATGTGCAGGACGACGATGGAGAATTCTCGCTGCTCCATCAAGGTCGGTAACGAACTCACCGAGACCTTCAATGTCAAAAAAGGTTTTAGACAAAGCGACGTGCTGTCAAGATCGTGCACGACTCACACGCCAACACTAGAGGCACGATCTTCCAGAAGTCCGTACAACTGTAAGCATACGCGGATATTGACGTTAAAGGCAGAACACAACGATCCGTCAATGAGACGTTTGCTGGCATTGAGGTGGAAGCGGCTAAAATGGGTCTAGCGGTGAATGAGGGCAAAACAAAGTATATGCTTCCATCGATAAAGGACGCACAACATCATCGTCTTGGACAGAGCGTCACAATGGGCAGCTATAACTTCGAGGTAGTCAAGGCCTTCGTCTACCTCTGCTCCGCCATAAACCGTACGAACAACATCATTGCCGAGATCACACGCAGAGTAACTCTTGTCAACCGCTGTTTCTATGGGCTCAAGAGGCAATTGAGTAGTAGAGCCATCTCTCGAAGGACCAATCTGACTTTATACAAGACCTTGATCATCCCAGTCCTGCTGTACAGCGCTGAGGCATGGACAATCCCAAAAGCGGACGATGAAGTCCTTGGGCTGTTGGAGAGAAAAGCTCTCTGTGCGATCTTTGGTCCTGTTTGCGTTGACGGTTTTTGGAGGAGAAGATTCAACCATTTTACGGGCTGTATAGCGACATGAGTCTAGTCAGGCGTCTTCGGATTCAACGCCTAAGAGGGCTAGGCCATATAGAGCGTATGGACAACTCAGCTGCAGGCCGAACAGGCTTCGACTCGTAATAAACGATGCTCAAGTCAGCTAGCCAACTGCATACCTCTTCTCCACGAATTCATTCGCAATACCCGTGTGGCCAGGAATGTCCATCGATTTACCTTAAGCCTACTTTCGGACGCACAGTTAAATTCAGAGACTCTTTCATCAGCCGCGCTACACGATTATGGAATACCTTTTCCAGCCTAACATTGCCTACAGACTACAATCCGCAGATATTTAAGACCAACGTGCACTGGTACTTCCTCTCCTTTTTTCCCTCTATACCTTCGGCCGTACTGTGTCTTGACCCCGGACACTTAAGGGTGAGCACGCGCAAATATATAAAAAAAAAAAACAAAGTCAGCGTGGGTATTTACTCAAATCCTCTGAGGAGCCCTGCACCATAAAGGCTCCCAAATTACACCATCTCAATATCTTCCATTTTCCAACCGGCAGGTCACGCCATTAGGAAAGTCTCAACTTAAAAAAGTCTCATCCAAACGCCAATGCAAAGAAAAGCTCTCCGTTCACAGTCAATCTAACAGCAAGCCTGTTGCATCGACCTTCTTCTTCTTTCTTTATTACTTTACTACGGCTACAGTTCGGGTCGGACATGACGGCCTCAAATAACACGACATTCTGCACCTCAAAATTAGTCCAAGAAAGCCGCAATGAGCTCCTGCTGCTGCGGAGCTGCCACCCCACAACTTGTCTGCGTCTGAGGTACACACTCCTCTTTGCCAAGTGGCCAACCTGGACTCGGTCAACTAACTGTGCAATCTCTAAGAAGACAAGGCCAAAATATAACAAATCACGCACAAATGATCTTCTATTGGGGTCGACGTCTGATATTGCAAAAATAACACTGATAAGAACGGGGCACTGGTCGATAGGGGTTCATGCAGTCAGACTAGGAACTCTCATAACAGACACTGGGCGACAAGGCGGAACCAGAAATCTTGACTCACTTCCTGTGCGCATGACCAGTGTTTCCTAGAGCAAGGCAATGAACTCTAGGCAGACCCTTCACTTCGAATCCCTTTGTGAGATTTAGGTTATTCTAGTTCTATTAAATTACTTAAGTTATTTAGTTTTAATTTTGTTTATATTTTTGTACTGAAGCTAAGTCGATCCTTCTCAATGTGACGCAAAAGTGACAGATGTGACTCAAGATCAGAAGATCGTCAAGTTCTTCCTCTCACATCGTTAAGTTGTTCGGTCATTAACAGGCAGGAGGCGCTGACGTCGCTGATGAGGTTGTTACAACTTGAATATTTACACCTCGATCAAATAATTGATAATGTTCCTGAATGTGGTTCGAAATGCACATTTACGATGAACTTTCAGAGCTGTAGTGCTAACTGGGTTGTTAAAGAGTGACCGCCTCATACTCTGAAAAGCCCTCTTGTTGTCACAGGAGGTTCGGTTTACTTCAAGATCTTAGTCACTCGTCAAATGGTAGATAAGAACTTTGCAAGACAATTTCGTCTTTGAAATGAATGGAAAAACCCCACCATGCCAACACCTGACAAGAAGCTACTCCCGACGCATTTGGTTATGAAACACTTGAAAATACCTTAAGCCACTCAACGGATTACCCTAACCGCCAGTCTGACAGGGGCTATGGCCGAAACAAATTACGGATACCCGAGGAATAATCATCAATCAAAATTGATAAAAATCGCAATTTAAGCCAATTCGTATCCACCCTCACCTGACCCACCCACCATGCCAGGGACACACAGTATATCTCTTAAGCTCACCCACCACGAGCAAACCACCATCACCGCCGCGACCGCGGCACAACCCCCTCCCAGAAAGGGATAATAAACTTAGTAGCATTGCAGGGTAAGTAATGGAAGACATGACGCAACAGAAAATTTCTGACTCAATGGCACTTCACCGTCTGAATCACAAGGCATTCATCGAAGCAAGTTTTTTTTATTTTTTGAAAAACACATGAACACGGAACAGAGATTTGTATCTTTGTCATTTTTAACACACACCCTGTATATGCGAGTCGAGTGAAAGGGGTCCCGAAAAGATATTTCCATTCACACACACAAACAATGGATATTAGAAGATAAAAATCACCCTCCGTTGTATCAACAGGTTTTGACATTTTTTAACACTTACCTCAAACTTTTGTGTTTCTTGTCTTTTTCGCCTTCCTCTTCTTATTTCGAAAATGACATTTCCAAGTTATGAATCGCAAAGCACACTCTCCCGGCTGCGGGCTAACGCGGTTGCGGGCCTCGAGACCGAGGGAATCTGCAAAAATTATTCTCCAGCGACACTGAACTCCACTTTCAATGTATTGGTTGGGGTTTCTGTGGGATTTTTTTTTTTTTTTTTTTTCTTGTGATTCGTTTTCTTTCTTTTTTCTTCAATAAATCTGAGAAACGCGACTGAAGGAGCACCAAACAACACGGCAGCCAACAAGAACAGACGAAGACCACTGTCGGAAACGTTCCGTCTTTTTAAACATGAAATTCACACAGAAAACCAAAATTTTACTACGAACGCTGCTGCGGCAAACGCTTTTTGATTCGAAAACGATTGAACGGTATTTGTGAAATGTCCGCGCCACAAAGACTCACTCTGTCTTCTGAATTACTTCTAAATACGAATGAAAATTAATGGAAATCTAGAGGCGACTCTCAAAAATCAACAAAAATCAAGAAAAGAAGCAGAAATTTTATAAGAATACAAGACCAACAACATTGGCTCTTCGAAAAAATTGCCCTGAATATATTTCATTGCGACTTACACCATCAAAAAAAAAAATCAACAAAAAAAAACTACATCATATAAAACAACGGTCAAAGTAATACGCTCTCACATACAGGAAAGCAGCAACGGCGGCGGCGGTGGCGGCAGTGTACAAAATACAAAACAGTGGTGTGCAAGATATGCTTTCACATGTATCCAGTGTGCGTGCGTGTGTGTATGTGTGTGCGCGCATACTTATTGGATTGTGGATTTGTGCACGGAACTTTGCTCGAATTGTATCTTCAGAACCATTTACTCAGACGGAACGAAATGAAGTGGCGCGTCGCCGGTGAAGCTAAGCAGAGCAGAGTTTTATTGCAGTCTAATGCCGACCGCGACGCTACCGCGTTTTACCGAATTGTCTCTTGTTACTTTTTGCTTTGTTTCTTTGTTCTTGCCTCTCCTGTCTTGTATTGTATTCCACACAAGATAACGCTCAAAAATTGTCTCAAAATTTTCGGCAAAAGAATTGATTTGTCAAAAAACAGAAGGAAAAAAAAAAAACTGTTGCGCGTTGAAACAAACGATGGATGCGTCGTGCGTCGGTGGGGGTGAGAGTAAACTAAAAACAATTAAAAGCTAAAATGACAAACACTCAACCCTGCTCTGCTCTGCTCAGTCGGTGCTAGAGAGTTAATGAGGTAATAATTTTTGTATTTAGGAACTTTGTTATTTGATTGGTTTTTTAGATTCGAGCTTCGCTTTGAGTACGACAACCACACGCGGTGGCAGTGGCGCGGCGAGACGACGGCGGTGTGTAACAACATAGAACTTGTTGAGGAGATTTTGTTTATTGCTCGGCACTACAAAAACAATGACAGCGACAACGACAACGGCGACGACGCTGTATCCATTTTAATTCATCGCTTGCGTTGAACTGCCTCAATGTGTTTTATTTTCGTGTGGTTTTTTTGTTACGTTTTTGTTCGTTTGCTTGCTTTTTTCGATTTTTCATTTGTTGTTGGGTTTTATCTGACAAATGGTGTGCGGTGTGCGCTCCCTTAAAAGCGCATGCTCTGGACGGTAAAGTTGTGTGGGGGATACGCGAAAGGGTTGATGGCACGAACACTCTCTCCCGTGTCGGTGTACAGGGTGGAGCTTTTTTTCTTATTGGAAAGAAAAACGATGTGCTGTGGAAAATCTGTTGATTCAGATTTATTATCGAAAAAGATGTCTGAATTCGCAGAGAATTGCAGTTTAATGCTGGCTACAACAAAACCACTTTGATGATGTATTTCAAAACTTTAGGTTAGGTAAGGTAAGGTAGGTGGGCTGCTAGTGCATTCACCAGCACACTTAGGCAATGTTGGTCCATTGTAATACCCAGTCAGACTACTACCATCGATTGGCCACTCCATTGATAGTGCCGTTAATTTGATCCCAACGACATATGGTGACTTGGCCAGATTTGAAAACCTGATATAAGCGTATTAGCCTTGACCTTACTGGGATTCGAACCGGGGACCCCGCTATCCAGGGGCAGGCACTCTACCAACTGCGCCATCAAATCGTTCATTTTAAAAACCTTGGGGAGGGTGTCAAAAATTCCAGAAGTCTCCCTCAGTGTAGCACATGCTTCGTCAAATTGACGACGCAACTTGACATCTAATCGGTTTTCCGCCGTGCTTATGTTCGTTTTGTGATCGTTTTTCGAACAGCGCCATTCGTGGTGACACGTCTAATTATGTTTTTATCTTTGCCTCATGAGCTAAAAACAATTAGAAACAATTATATTTTTAAACATTCTTTTAACTTTTCTGTTGGCGTCGTCGATTCGACGAATCATGTTCTGTACGTAAAAAAATATAAACATGTCCTTCCAGGGGTAAAATAATCACGAAGGTTGAAAATACGTTTTTTTAGTCACAACATTTCTACATTGTGTTCCGCAAAGAAATTTTTAAAATCTGTCATCCCTAGTCTGCTGCTAGTGGTCACCCCGTCACCCGACAGTCTCTGTCTGCTCCCTGAACAATTGTCTGGACGTGGAAAAGGCCTTCGATAAAGTCTGGATTGAGGGACTCACCTACAAGCCGCATTCAGCCTCTTGAGAATAATTAAAAGCTTTTTGCATTCCAGAAGATTCTACATTCAAGTTGAAAGCAGCAAATCAACTGCCAAGACAGGCTTTGCACAAGGATATGTGGCTCTTCAACATCTGAACGGCAGATCAACCACGTCCAACCGACACGGTGAACTGTTGTCTATTTGTAGATGACTCGTTGACTAATACCAGGTCGAGGTCACCACAGACAGCCGCATGAAGGCGAACAAATTTGAATACTATACCAAACAGGGCTCAGAGCTTTTTCTTTTTAAACTATGTTCCCGAGTCGTGGCGAAAAGTCCGGGTTGTCTTCATCCCAAGTGTAGGACAAGTGCTACAATGTCCCAAGGATAGCAAAAACTGTTGATCATTTGCAAAAAAAGACTTCCGCCTCGTCCCCACTCTCGTCTGCTGTCAGCACTTTAAAATAATAAAATAATAATATGGGTGGCGCGACCATTCGAGGCGGACCTGGGCCTAGCTTCTCAGCAACCACTCGTGTTGTGCGTGCTATTGTTCCTTCGCGAGGGGAAGGGACCTACAGTTTAATGCCGACTCCGAACGGCGAAGTTGAGAAGCTCTTTCCAGACAGGAATACTCTTTGAGCATTGTCAGTGGCTCCAAAGAGGTGGAGCCGGAATTATCAAAGGTCTTAAATTCGGTTATCGAACCTGGCACCCTCTGCGTAGGAGTCGACGCACTTACCCACTACGCCACGGCTACCCACTTTGGACAAAACCAATCTGCTTGCGGCGGATTTTGCTGAGAGTTCAAAAATGCCAGATTCCAATTTGTCTCTAGATGTACTCGAGAGCGTTGAGTTCACCATGGGACAAATCCACTTCCGCTCTCGTACAGTTGCAAGGGCACTTAATGACGACGCAAACAGGACCAAAGATTGAACGCAGAACTTTTCTCTCGAAAAGACCAAGTGCTTCTTCATCCGCTTTTGAGATTGTCCTTTCTTGATAACAGCATATACTTCGTTTTCCCTTCATTCACCACTAGACCCATTTTAGTGGTGACAAAACCATTGCGTAAGCTCTCATCTCATCTTCATCTATCCTACTCTTTAGGTCTTATTCCGAGCAGATGGAAAACAGCATTTGCGGAAGCTTCTTAATGACCGGCAGTACGGTTTCCGCAGCAACAGGTCCACTGGCGATCTGAAAAGTGGAACCAATCTATGCACAATGCAGGCAAAAGCAAGATCATTGCGCTTGATATTTCTAAAGCATTTGACAGAGTTCGGCATCAAGGTCTGTTGTCGAAAAGTCGTGCCCATGGTATCGATGAACCTCTTCTTCTGCGAATTGTAAATTATCTTTTGAACTGTTCAATTCAAGTGGTTTTGGATGGACTCAAGTCTAAGACGCACCAAATGGTGTTCCCCAAGGCTCAGTTCTGTCTCCGACACTCTTTCTAATTTCTATAAATGATCTCTTCTCTGTAACTTCTAATCTAATCCATTCCTTCGTTGATGGCAGCACCGTCAGTTTTTCATATTCGTTCCAAGACTCACTACCCCACACTTCGGCCGTAGAATTGGGATGACAGCGTATGTCAAGCACATTGAATTCCGCTTGACAGCATAATTAACTGGAGAAAAATCAAACAGAGTGGAATTCAATGCTTCTTAAACTCAATTCTGTCTGCTGTCACTCAAGCGAACCCTTAATAATAATATCGCGAGTGTCAACGATACCGGGAAACTTTCCATCCTTGGTAAGTGTATCTTCATTGGAACGATCACATATTTGAGGTCGCCAAGAGTGCTTCCACTCGTGAGTAAACAATAGCACACACAACCCGAGTGGTGGCTGAGAAGCTCGGTCCAGGCCCTCTACGGGCTGTAGCGCCACCCATATTATAAAAAATGTTTAGGTTTCCTTAATCAATGCAAGAAATATTCGACCCCCTCTCATTTGGCTTTAATTTATAAGGCTTACATCCGCTCCAAGCTTGAGTACAATCCTCATATCTGGTCTGGTGCCCCCAAGACCACCCTGCACCTCCTAGATAGAGTCCAAAAGCGAGCGATAAGACTTATAGGAGACAACAATATCGCAGAATCATTAGACTACATCGACGTACCGTGTATTTTCTGCCACTGCTTTATCGCTATTTCAAACAAACGATGATCACGCGAGTTAGCCAAATGCATTCCTCATCACCAGGAATTCATCCGCAATTACCGTCTCGACAGGAATGCCCATCTGTACACCCATAAGTCTCGGACGCACCGGCACAGTTAAATTTAGACTGCTTCTTCAGCCACAATACAAGAATATGCAATGCCTTTCTTAGCCTAATATTTCCCACAGACTACAATCCCCCTTCCCTTCCCTCCCTTTCTCCCTCTCTACCTTCGGGCCGTACTGTGCCTTGAACCGGACACGTAAGGGTATTAATAATCCCTTGAGCGTGCGCAAATTATAAATAAAATTGACAAAGAGAAAGAGAACATGAACCTACCAAGGATTCCTATCAGTCTTACCTCCTTTCTGCTTAAAACCCTCGAAAGCGAGCTCGATTTCTAGGAGCAAACTCCCAACACGCATAATTCATGGGCAAATCCATAGAAACATCACTGCACGAGCTGGTCCGTCTGCGTACCCTGAAGGGATCTGCATATATTTTATGGCAGTGTAAGGAAATATTGGGGTTTATCGTCAAAAGGATTCGTTTGGATCCACACGACTTTCATTCCAATGCATCGTTTGGAGGAATAAGCTTTCGCGTAAGTATGTAACTGCCGCTGCACTCGGTCTTGCCCTACTACGCCTTGCTCTCTACGTGATGTGGTGATGGTCTTTGGTATAGCTCGAACTTCGGTGACCTTGCGCACGGCAATTCATTTTACTCCAGTCGTCCTCCAGTCGTACAAAGCCGACTTCAACCTGCACTCAGGACTGCCTCTGGCCAGGATTTGGGCCAGGAAAGAACTGTAGTCGAATCTCCTTTCTTTATGATGCTCTATGATCACCCCTGGTCAACTCAGAGATTCACCGAACCCGTTTTCTGGTCCTATACCCTTCTATACGGCAGGTGGCTCGATGCATCCTTCCCCGGACTCTGGGCCTTAGTGGATGTCTCCATCCTCCTCCCAGAGGACGACACTGCACAGCTTCTCGAATGGACGATTAGCAACCTCCTCAGTCGCACCTCGGCATCTACCGCCACTCGCCCTGGTCCCAGAAGGGAGAGAAGTACTTAGAGCCTTTCCTTGTACACGTCAACTTTTGCAGGAAAAAATACACTCTTTCTTCGCCTCCCGCAGACTCTCACTGTCAAGAGAAGAATATGTGGCCACTCACAAACCTGAAGACGTGACCCGCCAGACGCCGTCCAGAAAGAAGCTCTCCCCAAACTCGTTCTAGACCCAAAACGAAGCATTCTCAAAAAGGAACAATTGAAATAAGAACAACTAATTCTTCGTTTGTTAAGTAACTGGTTTTTGATTTATAACTCGTTGCTTTTGAAGCCATCTTTATTTTCCATTCCAAAGTTGAGCGCGCTTCACAAAATTAGCACAGTTAGTCGTTCTCCTGTGACGTGCTTCGAGTTTGTTTAATTTGAACATTTCAAGCTGCTTGTAGCGTTTGCGAATCCACCTTAAACCTAAGATAACTCCACCCCTCCGAACGGCGAGCAGCAGCGGCGCTCTAGTTCTTGTAGACCGCCCCGCTCTTGTTAACAGCATCCACACTCACGCACGTGGGTATTGCGCTCGACCACTTCCCGCTCTTCAGACACTTCACCTGGGTGGTGCCCCGCAGCTCGAGCCCGACGTCGCACGAGAATGTAATGCTTTCGCCGATGGTGTAGTAGAACTTCACCGAAGACATCCGTCCACTGATCACAGTTCCGGGATACGAGCACGCCTGCACGCACTTGGGCAGGCCGCCGGACCAGCGGCCGCTGTCCTGGCACGCGATGATCGGCTGGCCCTGCATCATGAACTCCGGGTTGCAGTTCAACTGGACCACGTCGCCTGCTCGATAGGGGGCCGAGCCCTGGGCGTATCCATTCTCCGGTGCGCCAGGATCGTCGCACTGGACCTCGACGCACGAGGGGAAGGGCAGAGCCCACTCGCCTGTCGGCAAGCAGATCGACTCCATGGGACCCCTCAGCCCGTAGCCGGACGAACAGGAGAACGCCGCTCTGCCGCCGACCTCGCGCGATAGAACCGCCACCCTGGGCGAGGTCTGGTTGTCTATGTGCATGTTGATGTCTCCGCACTCGATGCTCTCACAGACCGGCAGCGGGGCGCTCCAGTTGCCACTGGGAAGACAGACGATCTCAGACGCTCCGATCAGGGAGTTCCCATTGGCGCAGGACAGATTCACCCTGGAGCCCATTTTCGTGTCGTTGGCGCTTATGATCAGGCCGCGCCGCACCGGGATGACGGGGCAGGTTATGACCTTGACCACAACTTCGATAGAGTGCTCGTGCCGGGCCGGCGTTTGGCATGTGTAGATCCCAGAGTCCCTCTCGACGGCTTCCACTATGCTCAGCCGGTACTCCAGTGTGGAGTCGCGGCCCTCGTCTGCGTCTGTCACCCATCCCTCTGGATATGTTCTGCGAAATAAAAAAAAAAAACACGGTAAGTGGGCAGAAGGGAGCGGGAAACGTGCGTACCTGTGAGTGTTGCTGGTATTCCACTTGGGATTCCCGAATCGCCTCATCCAGAGGCATTCCATGTGCAGCGTGGTGCCGGGATACACGATCAATTTGCCGTCATTGCTTTGCGCGATCGGGCCGTTTTGATGACGGAAGAGAATCGTCGGCGGCTTTTCCACTGAAAATCAAATTTTACTTGCGGTGAAAAATGAAAGGTGGCTCAGAAAAGAAAAAGGAATAAGACCCTCAAGGGAGGAAAAACGATGGAAAACCTGGGGACTTAACACAAAAATGAGCTAGCGGCTCTACAATCTTGTGACTCAAGTAAAAAGTACGAATACCGTCACTGCAGAGATTTAACGCAGAGTAACTCTTGGCAATCGCTGTTTCTTTGGGCTTAAGGCAGTTGAGTAATAGAGCCCGTAGAGTCCAGGAGCAGATAAAGAAGCCTTTGGTCTTTATGAGAGAAAAGTTCTGTGTTCAATCTTTGGTCCTGTTTACGTTGATGGTTTTAGTGGAGAAGCAGACACAACCACGACCTGTACGGGCTTTACAGCGACGTGAGTCTATTCAACAATATTCCGGTGTCGCACGGACAACTCAGCTTCGGCCGGAAGAGTCTGCGACACCGAGCCCGTGGGACAAGACAATAGAGAACACCCACGGAACCGATAGCGCAACAAATGGAGAATGACCTCAGCCGACGTGACGTGCAAAATTCGAGGCAGCTTGGTTCAAGATCCAGCTAGAGAGGCTTGTTGGCTGAGGCTCAGGACCACGCCGGACTGCATCGCTAGTAGAAGAAGATCTACAACAAAATTTGGAGAACCAATTTGAACAATGAGTGACCAGCAACAAATTAAGCTCCCAACGGCAGGTATGCAAATTCTACTAAACCTACCTTAGCTACATATTGGCGACCATGCTCAAGCTGTAAGGCAAGCTGTAGTCCTGGAAAGAAGGTTACGTGACGGGGTACATAGAGATTCTGAGAAATATCGATAACGTTAATGAGCTAACGCAAGTCAGTGAACTCATGACTCGCCAAGGAATAGAGAATCTTCATCATCATCTTCTGACCCGCATGATCCGTTGAAGGGGTCGCGTGAAAGGTCTCCAGGCAACTCGATCCTCCGCCATCGACTCTAACTCATCAGGAGTTCTGTCTAACCGTAACCAGGCGAGCTTATGGACTTGGCCCAACCATCTCATATAATACATAATCATTATACCTAAAAGTGAATAATGGGCAAACAGCTCTTCCTGAATGGATGCCGACGCCCTGACGAGATCTAGATTACGTCTAGACATGGGACCTAGGCGTAATCTACACAAACCTCTCCCCAGAGAGTCAACAATCTTCCAAGTTGAACTCTTAGCCCCAAATGAAGAAGCCCTGAAAACGTGAGTCAAGGACAACAATATTATACCGGACAACCAGTTTGGATTTAGGTCGGGGCATGACACCACACATGCCGCTAGAGGGCCTTTTCCTTAATCTCGTCAAACTTGGCTTACATAAAACCTTGCTATACATAATATATGACATGATAACAGATAGAAAATTCGTCGTAAAAAGTGGCGGCGTAACTTCTACCACTGTTTTTAATATCAATAATGGTCTACAGCAGGGGGCTGTTGGTTCCCCCATTTTGCTTGCTATTTCCTAAGGTCTATGCCGCACCTAATCGCGTACGCCGATGACTTAGTGGCGTACAGATCAGGTCCGAAGTTAGAAGTCATTAATACCTTGTTGCAACGTGACTTTGACAATACTTTGACATATTGCGATGACTGGAAGGTACGTATCAACTTCCAGAAGTGTGAAACTGTCCTTTTCCGTACCCCGCTGGCCGTGGTCTCAAGGGATACACGCGTAAACTGGAAGAAGTTGGGCATAGTTGACCCCCAGGGTCAGCCGTTAGCCGTGAAAACTGTAGTTAGATATCTTGGCATTTGGTTGGATCATTTTCTGTATTTTAAGAAACATATAGAAAAGGCTTTGACCCATGCTAGAAAAGCCTTTGCTGTGGCAAGTAAGCTGTTTTACAGCAGCCACCTTGATACCAGGGTGAAGGTAATCTGCTACATGGCCCTCATAAGGCTAGTCATGGTGTATGGTTGTCCCCTGTGGATCAACGTGAGTCCTTCCCAGATGGAAAAAATGAGGGTGTTCGAGAGACAGTGTCTTAGGACTTGTCTCCGGTTGTATCGAACACCCGAGTCTGAGTACAAGAAGTACTATCCTAACGAAGTCCTGTACCAGAGGGCAATCGTGAAGAGGAAAGGCAATTTTATCATTAAATTAATAAGAAGTCACATTGCAAGAAGATCATAGTCTGATCTTCGGGGCCTGCTATCCCAATTATATGTACCATGAGAGGGTGCGATACAACGACTTTGTCCCACCTGAAGCGTCCTCTTCTATTTCGATTCGATCGGCTTGTTCCAGGACACGGAAGGATGTCCTGTAATCTACCACGCGATGCGCCGAACAGTTGACGGGCGATTCCTCTACGAATCGGATGTCGTCCGCGAACACGAAGATATTCTCCGGTTCAGTAGAGCGATCCCTGCTCGAGACAGGAGAGAGAGTGATAAGGAGCGGCACTTCTTTTGGTGGTTACACCATAACCAGTCTCCGCCTTCGCCGCCCCTGCCTACGGCCCACTTACCTAGTTGTAAGGTAGATTAGAAAAAAAAAAAAAAAAAGGTGCACAAGGGCGTGTGGGTTATATGTTACGCATATACATAACATACACGCCCTATGTCCGTAGTATTACGGACATAGATTAAGTTAGATTAAGTATCTTTTAACAGGTATTAGCGTTTAGATTTAGGTTAGGTAATAATAAGAATTTATAGAGCGCCAAGTTTTTCTTAGTTTTCTTGGCCAGTAAGTCCTAAACAATAAAGTAAAAAAAAAAACAATAGTTTAGACGCCGAAAGGCAAATAGTTAGTTAGATTAGAATATTTTAGAGTACCCGCGAAGGGTCAGTAAGATAGAATTAAATACATGAATTGTTAGATATTAAAATAGATTTTTATGTCATTTTTGTCTAGTATACGTTGTCCTGAGAATTAAATAAAAATGAAATTATAAAAAAATAATAAAATAAAGGAGCACGTCACATCTTCTTCTTCTTTATTTGGCGCTACAGTCCGGGGTGGACCGGGGCCTCAACCAACAAGCCTCTCCAGCTAGCACGGTCTCTGGCTAGCTGTCTCCAGTGTCGCACGCCAAGTTGGTTGAGGTCCTTCTCCATCTGGATGCGCCACCTTAAACGCGGCCGTCCTCTGTTGCGTTGTCCCACGGGTTCGGAGTCGAAGACTCTCCGGGCCGGAGCTGAGTTGTCCATACGCTCTACATGGCCTAGCTATCTTAGGCGTTAGATCCGAAGACGCCTGACTAGACTCATGTCGCTGTACAGCCCATACAGTTCGTGGTTGAATCTCAACGCAAACAGGACCAAAGATCGCACGCAGAACTTTTCTCTCGAAAATAACAAGGACTTCCTCATCCGCTTTTGAGATTGTCCATGCCTCCGCGCCGTACAGCAGGACTGGGATGATCAAGGTCGTGTATAAAGTCAGCTTGGTCCTTCGAGAGATGGCTCTACTACTCAATTGCCTCTTGAGCCCATAGAAACAGCGGTTGGCAAGAGTTACTCTGCGTTTGATCTCGGTACTGATGTTGTTTGTACTGTTTACTGCGGAGCCGAGGTAGACGAAGTCCTTGACTACCTCGAGGTTATAGCTGCCCATTGTGACGCTCTGTCCAAGACGTCGATGTTGTGTGTCCTTTATTGATGGCAGCATATACTTCGTTTTGTGTAAAAAAAAATAATAGTTCAGAAACGACGAGAAGCCTCGGATACGGATGACCCTACTGCTGACGACCATGGACGACGAAATAAGGACAACGATTTTCGGTTCTGGAATGTGAGGTCCCTGAACAGACCACGTGCAGCTGATGAACTTGCGGAAGCCCTCGAAGCTTATAAGGCAGATATTACCGCCATTCATGGTTGAGAGTGTACTCAGATGAATTTTACATTCTTTTGCGACAGCACTTTTCTTCCCACCTCCATCTACTTTTTCGATTAACTCCTTCTTTTCAGCAATCGTCAAGCATTTATACTTTTTAGGACTCATAATTAACACAATCTTTTAATCTGTAACCAAAGAAAACTGAAACTGAACTACCCAATCTGAAGTGTGTGGCAAACTACTCATTTCAATAACAAATGCTCTGCAACGATGAGACAAGTTTAAATTTGTCTCAAAATGTACCTCTATTCAATGCAATCTGATAACTTTGAATTGTCGAGTGTTCGAAGCTTATGAGTTCGAATTAACGCGTCGTTTTGTTACGTAGCGATGATTTTTTTGTTCGAATTACCAAGTGCTTAAATATGTATCGACTTTTTTTGAAATAAAAGAGATTTTCCAGGGAACTCGCGACAACTTCGAATTATGGAGAGGTTCGGCATCTTTGCTAGAGTCATCGGAAAGCACAGCCTGCACGACAACACGTCCGAGAACGGACTCAGGCTTTTGGACTTCGTAACGGGGCGAAACCTCTTTGTAGGTTCCCTCACCTCAACATCCACAAAGGGATCTGGCGGGCTCCCGATGAATCAACCGTCAACCAGATTGATCACATTGCGATCGACGTCAGACACTACTCCAGCATTCTCGATGTCCGAACATTCCGAGGAGCCAACATCGACTCGGATCATTTCCTTGTTGTAGCCAAGGTAAGAACACGGATATCGATAGGACAACGGAGTAGAGCAGGACCAAAACAGTTTGACGACGTTTGACCGCTAGCAACTTTGCCGATCGAGTCTCCCTAAAGCTCTCAGAGAGTCCAACCCTGCCAGGCGAAACAATCGACCAACAATGGACCCGTTGTCAAAGCGCCATCAGAGAAGCTGCCTCTGATGTGCTGGGTTTTAAAACGCCACCCAAAAAAAAACCCTAGTTTGACAACGAGTGCAGGCAGGCACATTCAGCGAAACAAGCAGCATACAGGGCGACGCTGGACAGAAGGACGAGAGCGGTTCGTGAGCTCTACGAACTTAAAAGAAGGGAAGAGCACCGGCTTCTCAAAAAGAAAAAGAAAGAGCATGAGAAGCACCCGATCGAGGAAATGGAGAGGTGTTACGGCAGAAATGACGTCCGAAAGTTCTACCAACGGGTTAAACAAATATCCAATGGATACACAATTCGGACAGAAGCCTGTCGTGACGCAGAGGGTCAACTCGTAGTAGATTCGCAGTCGATACTGAGAATATGGAAAGATCATTTCTGTAGACTGTTAAACGGCGAGGAAGACTCCAATACCGCTGTCAGACAGAATGATCGACGAGAATCCCGTCCCCCAGAGCTAGACGAAGTCAAAATATCGCTATCTTCGAGACTAAAGACGAATAAAGCTGCTGGTGCAGACGGACTGTCTGCTGAACTGCTTAAGGCAGCTGGAGATGAGCTGGTAAGGTACATGCACCAACTCATCTCTAAGATATGGTCGGAGGAAAGCATGCCCAACGACTGGAACCTCAGTATCGTTTGCCCGATCCACAAGAAAGGAGACCCCTTCAACTGCGCCAACTATAGAGGGATAAGTCTCCTGAACTTCGCATACAAGATCTTCTCTGCCTTTTTGTGTACTCGCCTGAAGCCGTTTATAAATAACCTGAGGTCCATATCAGTGTGGCTTTAGGCCAGGGAAGTCCACCATCGACCAGATTTTCACACTACGGCAGATCCTGGAAGAGACACAAGAAATGCAAATCGACTTTATGTCGATTTCAAAGCAGCAGATGACAGCGTGCATAGGGACGAGCCATGTCTAGTTTTGACATTCCTGCCAAACTCGTCAGGATGTGCAGGACGACGATGGAGAATTCTCGCTGCTCCATCAAGGTCGGTAACGAACTCACAGAGACCTTCAATGTCAAAAAAGGTTTTAGACAAGGCGACGCGCTGTCATGACTTTTTTAACATCATCCTGGAGAAGATCGTGCAAGACTCACACGCCAACACTAGAGGCACGTTCTTCCAGAAGTCCGTACAACTGCTAGCATACGCGGATGACATTGACTTGATTGGTCGAACACAGCGAGCCGTCAATAAAGCGTTTGCTGGCATTGAGGCGGAGGCGGCTAAAATGGGTCTAGCGGTGAATGAGGGCAAAACGAAGTATATGCTGTCATCAAGAAAGGACACACAACATCGACGTCTTGGACAGAACGTCACAATGGGCAGCTATAACTTCGAGGTAGTCAAGGCCTTCGTTTAACTCGGTTCCGCAGTAAACAGTACAAACAACAACAGTACCGAGATCAAACGCAGAGTAACTCTTGCCAACCGCTGTTTCTGTGGGTTCAAGAGGCAATTGAGTAGTAGAGCCATCTCTCGAAGAAACAAGCTGACTTTATACAAAAACTTGGAGGCATGGACAATCTCAAAAGCGGATGAACAAGCACTTGGTCTTTTCGAGAGAAAAGTTCTGCGTTCAATCTTTGGTCCTGTCGGCGTTGATGGTTATTGGAGAAGAAGATTCAACCACGAACTGTACGGGCTGTACAGCGGCTGGGCCATGTAGAGCGCATGGACAACACTGCTCCAGCCCGAAGAGTCTTCGACTCACAACCAGTGGGACAACCCAAGAGAGGACGCCCACGGAACCGATGGCGCATCCAGGTGGAGAAGGACCGCAATCAACTTGGTGTGCGCAGTTGGAGACAGCTGGCTAAAGATCGTGCCGGCTGGAGAGGCTTACTGGTTGAAGCCCAGGTCCACGCCGGACTGTAGCGCCACCAGAAGAAGAAGAAGAGGTCTCTTAGAACCGCTAACATCCATTTTCGTAGCAATCATTTATGCTCCTCGCGCTTATTTTTCATTTTCACTGTTAGACTGTGGAATTCTTCTTTACTTTACATAAGATCAATTTCAAACCCGCACAATTTTAAAATTGCTGTCCTTCACCACTTTTTTCGACATCAACAATGAACCTGAATTCCAATCCTTATAAATCCACTTATATATTGGATGCTAGTTTTCAGTTTAATTTGAATTTGGTAAATTAAAACGATGAATATCTGAAATGAAATAAAATGTATGTTCCGCCTTCATAAATTTGCGAACGTCTCTAGAATGGATTGCCTGGTAGTGTTCCGTCTGTTTATCATTTTGAATCTTTCTCACTGCACTTTACATCTCATGCAACTTTCACCCGGAAAAAAAATTGGACACAGCAGCTCAAAAAACTGTAGACGCTACGCGTCGAGCGTCCTAATCTAACATTCTATTTCTTCGCTACAGTCTGGTGTGGACAAGAACTTCAATCAACATGCCTCTGCAACCAACACAGTTTTGAGTTGTTAGACGCCTTCAGCTTCGTACACCCAGCTGATTGAGGTCCCATTCCAAATGGACAGGCCATAGCAGGTCGTTATGTCTTCCTCAATCACCGGTTCAACTCGAAGTCTTCCCGATACGGAGCGTTGGTTCTCTCTGCATTACCTAGCCACCTGAGTCAAGACATTCGAATTCGTTGGACTAGACGTTGGAATTCGTTGGTTAATGTCGCTCAATCGTCTTAACAGGAACAGTCTCAGAATCTTAGATCAATGTAGCTCAGAAGTTCGAGATCAAGAAAAGGTGGTCCCAGTGTATAGTCACTCTTTTCCCGCAATTCATAGGGATGAAATGGATCCGTGAAATATTATAGAAGACTATCCCGTTGCCTAGTCTACACACAACCGAATGATGGTTGCGAACATTCTGTTCAAGTGTCTGTATCATTAGTTTAGGACAAAGCCCTCAAATCTTTGAATGTCCCAAATGCTCGTTGACAAATGTAATGTCATTGATTAAGCCTAAACTTAGAGAAGATAGAACAAACAACACTGAAACTTGAAAATAACATTAAAAGGCGACTTGTTCAGAATTTCATCTAAAAGGAGAGGCCCCTACCTCCTTCCAATGTTGATCATGGTTTCGAGGAAGATGCACTCAGAAGAGCCGGTTCAACTGAATGAATGGCTGGATATTGAATACATGCGGTTTTTTTTTGTTTACTCAACATTCACAAAAACTCATGGTCATGGATTCTCATGGTTGTTTCAGTGAAGCGTCTAAAGGTTATAAATCCATCTTACAACGTGTGAATAAACGTGAAGTTTTTGACCAAAGAAATGCAATTTGAGAATTGCTTTTGCGAGTGCGCCTCACTGCGCCTCAATTGCGAGTGCGCCTCACGTCGACGTAATGCAAAATTCTAGTTCAGACACCAGTCAATAAAAACGTGGCACAAAATTTAACAAAACAAATGAAATCAATTGGGAAAAACAAAATATGTTCATACTTGCATAATCATTTTCTTGATTCAGACCAAAGCATGTTGGCTGAGTTGTGGTCCATTCCGAGTGAATGCAGGTCCTTTCGCTGCTGCCAACCATCGCATATTTACCGATATCTGCACACCTTTAAATAGAAAAGAAAATTCAATTACTGATTTAGAACATAATGTGAAATGCAGACTGTCGAGAGATAGGAATAAATGATAGAAAATTTGCACATGGGTGTATTCGGCTTAAAACCTTAATTAAATCCAAAATGCTAATACTGACGCCATTTATTTAAATCGGTTGAGCGATAATAATCTCCCGGCAGAGCATCGGGGTCTTCACACAAATCTTATAACATAGGTTCTTGGTGTTTGTGGAGGCCAACAATTGTCTAAGTTTGCAAGTTTTCGTTCCGCACTTAAGTGGAGAAGGACCTCAACCAACTTAGCATGCGAAATCGAAGGCAGCTGGCTGAAGATCGAGCCAGCTGGAGAGGCTTGTGGCTGAGGTCCAAGTCCACACCAAACTGGAACGCCATTAGAAGAAGAAGGAGAAAACCCGTATGCCTTCTTTGAGGATCTTAAAGCCATCTTCGACACGGTTATAGACGCTGGGACTCTACTGAATCAAAAAATTCATCTAAGACATATTCTATCATTTCTAAAAATGTCATAGAGTTCAATTTAGAGGAACACAATGGATTTTCATCTTTCCGTTGTAGTTGCCTCCTCCAAAGTTGCGGCTCATTTTCACTTCCGGTTTGATTCGCAAATCATGTCAATAACAATGATAACTGTCTGGCCCAACCAAATTGAACTCGTCACTAAAAATCACTTGTCTTCATTCTACGGTCCAAGAGAGCGCCCGAGAGTAAAGGGTGTTTTTTTTCAGTTTTTTTCGTGAAAACCAATGGTGGCTTACAATACCTGTTGGACACGTCGTACTCCAATTTTAAGGTCTAATTTTACATTTGGATTTTTTTCTTTTTTGGGGCTTGTCTGCTTTTTTGGGAGCTCCTTTAGCTCCACAGCACCCACCTGAATTTATAAAATGAGTGGGCTTTTTTCCACAGCCCATTGGCTTAAAATAATTATTGATGCATGAATGTAGAGATGCTGATTAAACAACTATCAATTTACGATCAATGACCATCAGTTGGATTGAATACAGGAGAATGAGTTGACATCCGCTCGTGTGTTGACCCAGACGATCGGAGTTTGTTTACACTCGTTGAATTACGAGTAGAACATCGTGAGAGATTTTGTGTTGACCTACATTGGAAAAGCATAAAAACCAAAGTGATATGAGCAATGTTGTCCTCATACTACAATGACTCCACTAAAGGCAATAGTCATCCTTGCTGGGATAGGCACCGGATGTGCTTTGTTTGGGTTAGCCCTGAAACTGTGGAAGTGGCATAATTTGCTGAGTTCGATTGACGTGTGGAACTGGCTGGGTTAACGGGATCAAGAGAATGACAATAAAAAGCGAGCTGATAGTGGGATAGAAGCAGTTCATTTTCTGGCATGGAGAACGGCGGTTCGTCGCGATCGTAAATCATTTCTTTCACTTGGTGTACTTGTATTAGTTTTAAAATAAAATACAAAATATTATAAACCACACTACATGAATTCTACATAACTCTGAATATCTCTTCAGTTAAACTATAAAAGAAACACAAAAATTGATATTTACAAAATTAGAGTCGCCTCTATATTATGTTTGCAGTTAAATTTAAAAAACCACATATTTGCACAAAAACAAGCGTGATGGTTGAGCACGACAACTGATATGGAAGTGAACATGGTACTCATGATCTCATTAGCACAAAAGTAAATGTAAAAAATACAGTCTTGTTAACGGTCATTGTATGTGTATTCATTGGGAAATCACGCCTTGTGTCCCATTTATGGCGGTGCCTCTATATTAATTTCGCATGTAGCGTTTTGCTACATGACCTTATGAACGACGAATAAAAACCACCGAAATTTAATGTTTACGTTAAGGAGACTTGTACGGGCTGTGTTATCGTCAGCAGGTACCATTTGTTTGCCGCAACCTTCAAGCACTAGATACACCAGCAACGTAACGTGCATCATCTTCCTGACGCAACTTCGTAACCGTTGTACCCCACTGTAGCATGTCACCTGCGGAAAAGCCTACCTTGATATGATGGTTGCCCCTGGGGGAAACTCCACGACATCCTCCCGAATCTCCAAGTCATTGTAGAAGCTGACAACATTCTTTTCGTTGTTGTGAAAGAGGCACGTGCCATTTGCTGAAATGGGAGGCAATAAGTTTTCACAAGGCGCACAGCTGTGCATTCAGCCTGCACTCACCGCAACTATAAGAGCGGCCAATCCATTCGCCTCCTTCGCAGATAATCTTCCAAGTGTTCCTCTCGCTGGAAACACTGGCAATGCAGTTGAAAAATATCTCCGTCCCATTTGGATAGCCCTCGTCCTCGTCGACGTCGTCGCTGTTCCTGGAATTGGACTCATGTTGAGATTTCAAGTCAATCAAATGATCTCCACTCGCACTTGTAAACAAGAGCCCCCTCGACTTTGTTTGGCGGTCCACAGTGCTTGGTTCTTCTTGGCACATCCGTCGAATTGTCCTGCCTCTTGGTGATGTTCTTCGTGATGCCGTCCATCAAGTGATGCTCATCGGCGTCCAATTGCGCACTGGCCGGGTACATTTCCGTGGACTTCTTCAATCTGTTCGAGCAGTGGAATGTGCTCGGGATGGTTGTTCCTCGGTAGCATCTAATCGGAAAGATTTTCTCTGGTTTCGTGGTGCAGTGTGCTATGACTTCACTGTCGTGGGCAATTGTTAATCCGGTACGATAGCCTCCCTGCGAAATAGCCAAGACCATGAATTAAGAAGAGCTTGGCAGGATGAGCTTGCTTACCTGGTAAGTGATCTGTGGAGCGTTCGGAAGGACGCAGGGTGATGGCGTGCATGTGGGAAACAAATACGGATGCCATTGACCATCCAAGCAGTGCAACTCTGAGACGCCCTGCAGGAAAGAGAGAGGGAGAGATTGAAATTTATCTATGAATTGTAAAATATAATGATGTGATCAGGAAGTAAACCGAATCCAGGATTGGAAAGCAAACGAGCTCCCTCCTCAGAGGACTTGGCCAGGGTCTGTTGTAATGCAGCCTTACCCGTGCATGGCGACACAATTCTACTGGACGACTTTGACGCGATGGCAAGCAAGGAAGCCCTGATGACTACAATCAGAGAGGGCAAGCAAGGAAGCCCTGATGACTATTATCAGAGAGGAAGCAATCCCTATGAACTGGAGCAGCAATTATTAACTGAACCAGTTGAGAGCACTCGCGGAAGGCCTACACCGGAAAAAAGGAATTCCTCAATATGCGGCACATACAGAGCATACTGTCTACAGAGGAGTCCTCGTCCCTCACTGAGTAGGAGAGGTACTCCTTAGCATAGATGGAGTGATAGCCAACGATGTAGCTCATCGCATCACCAGGCCAAAAATCCCGAGTCAACCGAAAAGCCCAGGAAGACGCAGATGTGCCTTAAGCAAACTCCTGACGTCCTCAAGACTGGCTCTAGACCAGCTTAGGGTGGGATCGACAGGGAAGGTAACACCGACCAAACTCACCACAACCAATAAATCACTCTCCATTTTTTTCGACAGCGTAGTGGCAATAAAAGCCACACAATTGAACATCTTGAGGTCGTCAAGTTATGAAGACAGTTATATGCTGTTCACAAAAGCAGACAGCCTTGCGAGTAATGGATCTGAGATGGGAGAATCTCGGGCAATCCCTTATGATTCACGCCGCTTAGCCCCATAAGAAGACAATTGGAAGACCATGGAGGCCATGGACAGAGCCTGAACTCGATGGAAATGGGGGCAAGGACCCTGTGGCCAAGGCAAAACGAGATTAACATCACTTATCTGCCTTAGCAGTAAGGATGTGCGAACACTAATAGGAGTCATTATTGCGCAACAGGCTCGCACTCGTCGCGACTTAAAACCGCACAAGGACTTTGGCAGGTGCTGCAGAGGTGGGGAAGAAATAGCATCTATCCAACATCTGCCCTGAAAAAGCCCATGCCCACAATGACAAGAAGCAGAGGTGGAGGACTTGTGCGGCGCAGAAATGTAAAACCGCTTAAAGTTTTTAAGCAAATTCGAATGGAAAAGAAGGCCTCATGGCAAGTTTAACGTCATCCATCAAGGGCACAATGGACCCAACACGTTGGTCTAAGTGAGCCACGGCAATCAAGGCACCGACTCATCTACCTATCATCATATGCATACTGCGGCGTCGAAACTGCCATGATGAGATGGCTGTGATATCAAAGTTAGACGTTTGGCGCCCAACAGTGAGTCCGCATAAGGGGATGTTTTGTGCCAAAGTGAGAAGGTGTACGCGAATTGCTTCATAAGCCAGTAGTTTTAGGAAGCTTACGAACCCCGAGCGCACGATGAGGTCGCCTTAGTAACATAAACTCGGAATAAAAGGTGGACCAGAACACCGGACACAGTTTAGTACTGCACTTCAGTTGCAAGCCCTAAGAGGGTTAGGCTATATACGGCCGATTGAATACACAAGTCTCCTCCAGGGTACGAGTCCCCATCTGAAAAGTGATGTGAATATTGAAATACTTATTGTCCTTTATGGCCCGTCCAGATCTGTTGATTCGAGGCTCCCATCGGTATGTGGAGAAGAGCCTCGCAAGATGCATCAATATCATCATCTGCCTCGACTCTGCAGAAAAGATCAAAACGCAGGTCAACTCTGGCCAACTGGTGTTTCTTTGGAATCAAAATGGAAGTGCGTAATATGGCCGTCCTTCGAAGATGACCATATAAGCGACGTTGATCATCCTAGTCCTTCTGTATAACCACAAGTCATGGACAATATCACAAGCGGCTTGTGAAGTTTTCAGTTTCGTCGAAAAATCACATTTGTCTCGATGGCATTTGCAGAAGAATATTCAACCACGAAATGTACAGTCGACATGGATTGCAAACTAGCCCCGGCCAAAAGAGTCCTCGACTACGAACTTGGACAACAGGGGACGTCCACGTAAAAGGTGGTGCACACAAGTCAAAGGAACTCAATCGACTCTATGTGTGCAACTGGGGGCATCTAGCCAGAGATCCGTCAGGTTGGTAAAACAGAGTCAAAGTCGGAAACTAAGTCGATGTACAATAGTTTCCTCCTCTTGCTCGTCTCTGCAGCTTCTGCAGAACTTATTGTATGGGAGGCTTTATTTTGAGGCATGTGACCAGACTGAGTGATCGTTTTGGGTCGATAATAGGCCATACAGATTTTACCGAGACCTTTCATGTCAATAAACGATTTGGACAAGGCGACACACTGTCATGCGATTTCTTTACAATGATTCTCGAGAAGATCGTGCGAAACTCAAACGACAACACTAGATGCATAATCCTCCACAAATCTGTGCAACTGGGGGCTGTCAGTGGGGCGTTTGTGAGCATCGAGGATTAAGCGGCCAAGACGAGTCCTGCGGTAGGATGAAGGAAAGACAAAGTATGTGGTGCCTACGAAAAAGGTCCACCAACACTGACGTCTTGGACAGAACTTAACTAAAGGAAAGTCTTTGTCTACCTAGGCACCGAAGTTAACGCGAATAATGACACCACCATGAGAGATAAAACGAAAGATCACGCTTACCAATCGCAATGTTTTTGAACTTGGAAAGCAATTGAGGGATAAAGCCCTCTCTCGAAGAACCGAACCAAGATGTCCCTATATAAGACCTTGATAGTCGGCGACTAATCAAAGCGGACGAGGAAATTCTTGGTCGCTTTCTTCTTTGTTCCCTCATGATATGCAATATAGTCGCACAAGAAATTTGCAATTCGTAAAAGAAAATAAACGTTCAACACCTCGAGGCAAGCATATAGTGTTTTGATGAAGATGGGTTATATATGTCCAGCATATAAATAACGTACACGTCCGCAATGTCACGGACATATTTTAAGTTTATTAGAGCTAGGGTTTAGCGTAGATTTAGTTAGTTTTAAGAAAATTAAAAAAAAAATGTTTAGAACGCCAAGTTGTTCCTAAGTTTTCTTGACCAGTAAGCAAATACAATAAAGATTGTCCATATGGACTGCAAAAAAACAATATTAGTAGTAGACGCCGAAAGGCAAATAGATAAGTAAGTTTAGGTTATTTTAGAGCACCTGCGAAGGGTCTAGGAAAGATAGATTTTAAGAACATGAGTTGTTTAGATATTAAGATAGATTTAATCATTTTTGTGTAGTTTTAAGAATCACGAATTTAAAAAATAAAAAAAAAATTTAAATGAATTTTAAAGTTAAGAAAAGTTGATGAAGATGGCTATATTTATTTGGCATACTTTTATAATCACTGAAAAGTTACCCAAAATTTTACTCACCTGAAGATTAAATCCATTCTCGCATGAGATACTGACGTAAGTATCGGATGCAACCACAGTATTTGATGACAAAGAATAGGTCTCTTCACTCATGGAAGAATTAAGGAATATTCGTGTATAATGAATTTTAGGCACCCGACATGGTTCTACAAAAGTTTAGGGATATATTAAGAAATGCTTATATATTTTATCATTTTTATAAAAAATTTAAATTAACGTCAGAGCTTCAGTTTATTGTTAAGTTCCCCAAATAAAAAAATATACAATTCTGTAAAGAGATGCTGAATAGAGAAAGATTATTTAAAGCACTCGTGCCGGCTTTGAGTTGTTGTTCCGCAAACATCTGAAAGAAAGAGAAAATCAGATTATTTTTTAAGTCATTTTTATAGAATTTGTACGGCTAGGTAGATTTGATAAACAAAGTAGTAGATGGAGTAAATCATTGAAAACGATGTGGCCTGAAATAAATCAAAAGAGAACTTAAACCTTCCTGGAGCTAGAGAGGAAGAATATTCGATTTCTTAGATTAGATTAGCATGTACACTTTTTGCCATGAACTTTTTTTCAATTCCATCTTTGGGTGGTGAGTTTTAAAGTTAAGGACATGAAAATAAAATAATTTTAAACTCTGTGAATTTTGTTTTGAGTCGAAATGATGCCTGCATTGGCCTACATTTTCTTTGTAAAATACAGAAGTGATATATTGGCATGCGAAAACAGGATAGATGGGAGCGTTAATCATCTTAAATAAATCATAAGAGAACTTAAAAACCTTCCTGGAGCTAGAGAGGAAGAATATTCGATTTCTTAGATTAGATTAGATTTATTTTATTTTCATTTTTCTTACAATTGTACAGTACAATAGATATGATTTCTAATATGAACAATAAAAATGTTTTTTTGATATACAATGTTAGTGGCACTATTTATTTAAGAATACATGAGTAGAAATTTTGTATTGTTGAATTAAAATTGCTACAAAAGTATTTATGGGTAAAAAAAGTAAAATAAATATGGAATTAAATAAATTTTATAGCAGATTCTACAAGGAAATATAAAATTAAAAAAAAGAAACAAAAGATTGATATAAGAAAAATACGATTTATATTTGAACATCAGAAATCAGAGACTCTAGCTTAATAAAATTAAACTGAAAGAGCTATGTTTTAACATATTTTTTGAACATAATCCGATTTTTAATAGACCGTCAAAATTGAAATGAAATAACGAAAAGCAGTGGTACGGAAAAATAGAGTCCTGAACAAATTGAAGCTGTTTCCACGTAAGTTATAATTTGAATTAAGCGGAAGTTTCGATTGCCAAGTCTTATAAAGAACAATTGTAGTACTCTAAAATAGAACAGATGATGATACCTATTCCAAGTCCCACACCAAGTCTTAAGATTGGAAAACAGTGGAAAACTTGGATGTCTATTTATTTTTGCAAAACAATTCCTAGTGGTTCCAATTTGAATCTCATATTTTATTTTATAATTCATTTATAAAGCTTCTTTACCTTAAAGTCGATTTGATTTTTTCAATTGAAAATTCCTAGCAATTCATTTTTTAATTTATGTTCTCAGTACGCATAGTTTTCAATATTTCAATTCCAAGATGCTGTTTCTACTCCGTCGACCTTACAATCATTGCTGAAAAAATAAGGAAGACATAGGACACACTCGATTATAGTCAACATTTCCTAATATTCACTCTTTTCAGTGTCCAAATGATTGAAAACTTCAAGTCATCGTTATGTTTTTGTGATTTTTCTTCTTACCATTTTGTAATTTGAGTTGCTACAATAATTGCTGACGTAGCATTATTCCTTGTTCAACTGTGACGAATTTGCGTTTTAGAACTTTTGTTCGATCAAATGTACCATTATTTCCACAATATCTTTCCAATTTGGGATTTTATTTAGAGTTGCATGTACACTTTTTTATTCAATTTCATCTTTGGGCGGTGAGTTTTAAAGTTAAGGACATGAACATAAAATAATTTTAAACTCTGTGAATTTTGTTTTGAGTCGAAATGATGCCTGCATTGGCCTACATTTTCTTTGTAAAATACAGAAGTGATATATTGGCATGAGAAAACAGGATAGATGGGAGCGTTAGTCCTCTTAACTATAAAGCAGAAAGTTTGTGTGTCTGACCGACAAAGGCTCCGAAACTACACGTCGCAGAGCTCTGAAATTTTCAACAAAAATCATTCTAAAATTTAGATGTTGAATGTGACAATTTAAGTCGATACGACATACGGTTCGGAAGTTACGAGCACTTTTTAAACGGGAATAAACCATCCGGTATGAAACCATTTCAAGTTGGGCCGCTTTCACACACAAAAATTTCGTCTGCAATTTTTCCATCTTGTAGGCAAGGGGGGTGAGACGTGATAGGGGTAGCCCGCGTCTCGTGTGCTCGGGGTTTGCCTTTGGATTTTCTATTCCCTTTTATCTCTCTTCGTTTTTTCTTTGAGTTGCTTTATTCTTATGTTCTCAATGTTGGGTATTGGATGCATGCTGTACATGTGTGAGAAAGAGATGACGCATGTGTGAGAGGGGGTAGAAAAGATCTCAATTGCAAGGACTGAAAGATTTCCTGTGTGAAAGTGGCTTCCGATCACAAAAGGGAATTTGAAGGAATCGGCGACGAGTCTTAGCGAGTGTGAAACCAGCCTTGCGCAGTCGTGGATATCAACCATCCCCCAGTGTGTTTGTGACTTCCATATATACACACACATTTTTCATATTTTGCTTTGGTGCAACCATTCATTTTTTTCTACGTCTCAATCGAACATATACGCACGACTGCCTGAGCCACCAAACGAAAAGGAAACAATAAACATTTTCGCACTTTTCTTATTTTGTCATACCCAAACTATCTATGCACGTCCATATACACAGCTGGACACAAATCATTCAAGTTTGCTGAAATTGTGAATATTGAACTTCTGAACTTTAATAAAATTTCAGAGCTAGACTAATTACATAACGTGTTACAAGATAATAATAATAATTTTTTCATGGTTCATGAAGTTTGACTTCAATTTGCACAACAAGTGAACATCGCGCGCAGGTACATAGATGGGATTTCCAAGAACTTTTTTTTTATGAGTCGCTTGATATCCCTCCACGTTGTGTGTAAATGGTTGAGAAAAAACCGTAATTTCCATCCGTTTTGCTGCAGCACACATTGATAATTCAAACTTCAACATGTACGCACACAGTCAACGAATTGTACTCATTATGAGTAGGGATATGAATGAGAGATTGGGTATCAATGACAAAAGAAAATTCAAATTCTTCTCTGAGTTCTGGTTGGAGCAGTCTTATTATTGTTTTAAATTAAAAATTGCGGTAATAATGAAGGTAAAGTACCGGTTGAAGAAACAAACCCGGGCAAAGCCGGGTACGAAATCTAGTAACTAATAAATGACCACTGCCTCATAGCTGCAGAAATGAGGAAAACAAGCAATACTACACTCTATCGAAAGACACATCCTCACAAAATTATTCGCACAAAGACTTTACAGCCGAATTTATTTAATATTTTCTATGTACAACTTAAAAAGTAACTGTTTTTTTTGTATTACACATCTGCTCTATATATTCAAAAGTCATATTCAAGGTTCGAACAGATGCAATCGACCCTAAGGGTATTTTTTTTTTCGACTTCTCCGAATACGGCAAGAGGAACGCAGACACAAAATTATCCGCACAAACTCAAGCGTTGTGGTGTGTGAGGCAACAAGCTGAAGGATAGAGGATATTTCTGAGAAAATAAAATAAAAAAAAAAACCGAAAAAAGAGCAAAATGGGACGAAAAAAATCGGAAACTTCTATAGAAGAGCGAAAGGTTATTTTAAAGTTAGTTTGCGAAGGCAAAACGTATGGAGAGACTGGTGAACTTGTTGGAAGATCCTTTACCGTAGTTAGGGATGTTGTCCATAAGTTCAGAAATGAGAGTTGTTTAGAAAATAAGAAAGCAAGTTTAACTTGTTTGCCAATGACAGGAAGCAAAGGGTTTGGCGAAAATCAAATACTGAGCTAAATGAAGCTAATCTTCAAACGATGGTGAAACATGGCGGTGGTAATATCATGATGTGGGGGTGTATGTCTGCGCGGGGGGGTTGGTCAAATGGAGTTCATTGACTATAGAATGAACCAATATGACTACGTCGACATCTTAAAAAGAAATTTGCAGCAAAGCGCTACTAAAATGGGTATTGGGTCAAATTATGTCTTTCAACAAGAAAACGACCCAAAGCACACTGCTCACAATGTCAAAATGTGGCTGCTTTTCAATGCTCGCTCGCAGCTCAAACGCCTCCACAGTCAACCGACATCAACCCCATTGAACATTTGTGGACTGAGCTTGAAAAAAATATTCGAAATCGAGCTATCAGCAGCAAAGCTTCTCTTAAAGAAGCTCTACAACGAGAATGGGAGCTTCTACGCCCAGATTTTTGCAAGAAACTTGTCGGGAGTATGTCAAAACGACTAAGAGCCGTTATTGATGCTAAGGGTGATGCAACTAGATACTGATGTGCCACTCACCTACTTTATTTTATGTATTTTTTCATATTTTTATTTTTATGCGAATAATTTTGTGTTACGTTTAATTAAAGTCAGTTTGTTTATTTTCGCTTTTGCCTACTTGGATTTATTAATATTTGATTTTTTTGTACTAATTTTTAATGTTTTACTAAATATAATTTTTTTAATTTTATTGAATTCATTGTTCACGTCTTGTGCCAATACTTTTGTGAGGATGTGTATGTCCTGCACAAACAAGAAGAATTCTACTTGGCAGTTATTACTTCCTCTGTCTGGAAGATTTGTCAAACACAAATAAGATAGATAAATAGATCCAACTTTTTTTATGAATTTATCAAGAATACGCGACCAGTCGATAAACAGGAAACCCAATAAATGAGAATGACTTCAAAGACTTGAATGACTTCACTGAAATCACGGATTGTTGCATTCGTTCGATTGCATTTATTGACTTCACTAAAATGAATAATCCATCAATCAAAGTTCAAAATGAATGCTGAGTGAATTCACGAATTAAATTATTTTGTAGATTAATCAAATGACTTAATTTCTGAACAGTTTACAAGTTCTTTGTTTTCAGTGATAGAAGGGAAACTTGAAGGAACGTGGCATAATAATTATAATAATATGGGTGGCGCGACAGTCCGAGGCGGACCTGGGCCTAGCTTCTCAGCAACCACTCGAGTTGTGCGTGCTATTGTTCTTTCACTAGTGGAAGGGACATACAGTTTAAAGCCGACTCCGAACGACGAAGTTGAGAAGCTTTTTCTAGACTGGAAATACTCTTTGAGCATTGTCAGTGACTCGAAAGAGGTGGAGTCGTGAATTATCAAAGGTGGGAAATTCGGGTATCGAACCTGGGACCCTCTGCGTAGGAGTCGACGCACTAACCCACTACGCCACGGCGAACCACCCAAACGTGGTATACGAATTGAATTGAATATTAGGGAATAATGAAAAAATGTGCATTTTTTTCTGTTTGCTTTACATAAGGCTTTGACGGTCTTCAGAGTCTTCCACGTTCTCCAAATGTTGACAGACTGAATTCATATTTACGGCCCAATAACGATGAATTATAGTTTCGGGAAACAGTTAAATCTCTGCGTAAACATTAAACAACCGAATATTTTAAAACATTTCAGAAATAATTTCTGATTTCTCAATGGAACTCCAGCGCACACTTGATCGTTTTGTGGCCGTATGTGCTGATTCTGGGTTGAAGACCAACGTGGACAAATTAGAGTTTATGGTAATTTCCAGAACGCCTGTTCTTTGCACTCTACATGTTAGCGGAGTCCCATTGAAGCAGGTGGAGCAGTTTAAATATCTTTGGGTTTTCCTTACGAGTGATGGGAGGAGTAATACTGAACTTTCCTGCAGCATTGGTCAGTTTTGACACAGCTTGGGAGATCTGTTATCAAGAAGTTCGTGTATTAAGTTACCGATTTCCAAATCCGTTTTTATTCCAGCTCCCACCTGTACCCATGAAATTTGGGTAATGACCGAAAGAATAAGATCTCGAATACAAGCTGCTGAGATGAGATTTCTTTGTGCTGTTGTGGGAATTACTCGCCGGGATATGGTGAGAAACACGACTGCGCGCGAGGAGCAGCCGCTTCTTCGAACGGAAAGAGCTATGCTTCGTTGGTTTGGTCGCGTAGCACGAATGTGACCACCATTACGACTTCCGAGGCGGTCCTTGAATGCGATTCCATCAGGTAGGCGACCACTTGGCAGACCCAGGATGAGGTGGTTGGACCAAGTCCATAAGTTCGCCTGGTTCCGCTTGGGCATAACCCCTGATGAATTAGAGTCGATTGCGGAGGATCGAGTTGCCTGGAAATATCTTGTGCGCGGTTTACTCCCGCAACCCCTTTAGTGAATCATGCGGGTCAGAAGATGACGATGATGATGATGAAATGAGTATGCCGACATTATTTTATTTAGAAACTGGACTCTATAAGCTTATGTATCTACACTTGCAGTTATAGAGAATGACAGTGTTAAAATGTTACCTCTTAAAAATAATTTCTCTTGAAAACCATAGGCATTTTTGGGTATAACGGTTGAGTGCAAATATTCAAAATGTATACATCTATCTAAAAGTTTTCATTAATATAAACATTAAAATTGAAATTTTGAAAAAAAAAGCATTTTTGAGACAATTGTCGCTGTTTCGTCCCACAGTGCGGTGGATATTGACAACACCCAGCACCCAAGACCAAATGGTCTAAGTGGAGCATGATTAGGGTAAGTGTAACAAATATGCCCCCCGTGGCTAATATGGCCCATACTTATATTTCCTAAAAGGGGAAGCGCACTGAGAAAAGTTATGTTCACTATAATCATGCTGTAATGCGTTCTGGCTGAGCCTATGGTCGTTGGGGCTGGTGGTTCAAAGTGCTTTTCAGTGATAGAAGGGAAACTTGAAGGAACGTGGCATAATAATTATAATAATATGGGTGGCGCGACAGTCCGAGGCGGACCTGGGCCTAGCTTCTCAGCAACCACTCGAGTTGTGCGTGCTATTGTTCTTTCACTAGTGGAAGGGACATACAGTTTAAAGCCGACTCCGAACGACGAAGTTGAGAAGCTTTTTCTAGACTGGAAATACTCTTTGAGCATTGTCAGTGACTCGAAAGAGGTGGAGTCGTGAATTATCAAAGGTGGGAAATTCGGGTATCGAACCTGGGACCCTCTGCGTAGGAGTCGACGCACTAACCCACTACGCCACGGCGAACCACCCAAACGTGGTATACGAATTGAATTGAATATTAGGGAATAATGAAAAAATGTGCATTTTTTTCTGTTTGCTTTACATAAGGCTTTGACGGTCTTCAGAGTCTTCCACGTTCTCCAAATGTTGACAGACTGAATTCATATTTACGGCCCAATAACGATGAATTATAGTTTCGGGAAACAGTTAAATCTCTGCGTAAACATTAAACAACCGAATATTTTAAAACATTTCAGAAATAATTTCTGATTTCTCAATGGAACTCCAGCGCACACTTGATCGTTTTGTGGCCGTATGTGCTGATTCTGGGTTGAAGACCAACGTGGACAAATTAGAGTTTATGGTAATTTCCAGAACGCCTGTTCTTTGCACTCTACATGTTAGCGGAGTCCCATTGAAGCAGGTGGAGCAGTTTAAATATCTTTGGGTTTTCCTTACGAGTGATGGGAGGAGTAATACTGAACTTTCCTGCAGCATTGGTCAGTTTTGACACAGCTTGGGAGATCTGTTATCAAGAAGTTCGTGTATTAAGTTACCGATTTCCAAATCCGTTTTTATTCCAGCTCCCACCTGTACCCATGAAATTTGGGTAATGACCGAAAGAATAAGATCTCGAATACAAGCTGCTGAGATGAGATTTCTTTGTGCTGTTGTGGGAATTACTCGCCGGGATATGGTGAGAAACACGACTGCGCGCGAGGAGCAGCCGCTTCTTCGAACGGAAAGAGCTATGCTTCGTTGGTTTGGTCGCGTAGCACGAATGTGACCACCATTACGACTTCCGAGGCGGTCCTTGAATGCGATTCCATCAGGTAGGCGACCACTTGGCAGACCCAGGATGAGGTGGTTGGACCAAGTCCATAAGTTCGCCTGGTTCCGCTTGGGCATAACCCCTGATGAATTAGAGTCGATTGCGGAGGATCGAGTTGCCTGGAAATATCTTGTGCGCGGTTTACTCCCGCAACCCCTTTAGTGAATCATGCGGGTCAGAAGATGACGATGATGATGATGAAATGAGTATGCCGACATTATTTTATTTAGAAACTGGACTCTATAAGCTTATGTATCTACACTTGCAGTTATAGAGAATGACAGTGTTAAAATGTTACCTCTTAAAAATAATTTCTCTTGAAAACCATAGGCATTTTTGGGTATAACGGTTGAGTGCAAATATTCAAAATGTATACATCTATCTAAAAGTTTTCATTAATATAAACATTAAAATTGAAATTTTGAAAAAAAAAGCATTTTTGAGACAATTGTCGCTGTTTCGTCCCACAGTGCGGTGGATATTGACAACACCCAGCACCCAAGACCAAATGGTCTAAGTGGAGCATGATTAGGGTAAGTGTAACAAATATGCCCCCCGTGGCTAATATGGCCCATACTTATATTTCCTAAAAGGGGAAGCGCACTGAGAAAAGTTATGTTCACTATAATCATGCTGTAATGCGTTCTGGCTGAGCCTATGGTCGTTGGGGCTGGTGGTTCAAAGTGCTACCACTAATATGTTCAGTGCATTTTAATCAAAAAAGTAAGAAAGGGATTTACACAATGCGACAACCACTTTCCAGACGATCGTCATTAACTAAGATGTCAACACTAGATGCAACAACTCAAGGCAGTCTGTGTGTTCAAGTGTTCGCATATGTCGAGGCCGTGGACAAACTAAGGCTTATACCACAAAATCCACTCACCCTTGAGCACCAGAGATGGCGAAACAATGTCTTGGGTTTCACTTCAATTAAGTTCATGAATTATTAAACAATCCTTCTAACTTGGAGCGGAGTCTATTAAAAACGTCTTGCTGCTCTTAAAGTCGCTATTTATTATTTAACAACACTATTTATATCATGTATCAGTGATGGCGCGACAGCACTTATCTCCAACAATTACCGCACAATCTTCACTCTCCCTTTCTTAAGAAAATATGTGAGAACTTAATGAGCCATAATCTGTTAGTAGACTAGGCCTTACTAAGTGAATATGCTTCCTTCAGCGAGCCTTCTATAATTCAAAACTAAGCAATGTAGTGGGGACGTATCTTAATTAATTACCAGCCTAAGCTCGAGAGAACTAATTTAAGAAAATAAGAGGCGATCATGTCACATCGGAAAATTTCTTGCGAATGAAAAAAAAATAAAGCGAATGAAATTGAATTTCAAGGACAAGGAGGATTGCATTCATTCACTTCACTAAAATTCTACACTATAGCATATTCAATCAATGATTCAAAATGAATGCTGATTTCATATTGCGAAGTTTTTACGTGAATTTACGAGTTAAATTATTTTGTTGATAAATCAAATGCAATTATTATATTACCGGCGGATAGTGCCAGCACCCAGTACCCAGTACCCAAAGATCAGGAGCGTGCCTATATACAATCAGTAACTCTTCCACTTACCTAATTGTTTTTATATAAGGACAACTGCGATATAAGAAACAAGTTTTGTGTATTTTAGATGTTTCTTATTCATCGTCAACTCCGAAAATAATTCTTGCTCACCAGACTGTAGCATCTTTCCACATCTCCCTTTTCAATGTTGCGTCATTGCTGATGCTGCGTTCTGTCACTCAGAATCCTAGAAAATAAATATTATTATCTATAACACTAGTCACATTTTTGTGAAGCGTCTTAGTTTGCAAATAGTTATTGATTAACGGGAGCACACATTCCCTGCGGTACGTCTATCGGATTCTGAAAAATATGAATTTCAGGATTATAGAGAGAAGTAAGACAATGGATACAAATCTGGTAGAATGCCGCAAATATTTTGAATTAGTTTTAGTTTAAAATTATATGTAAGCATTGTTTATACACGAAAAATGCAGAAATTTTAGTTAAATTTAAAGCTAAGTCTTCTTAATAAAAGAAACACAAATTCTTTAACAACTGTCATCCCTTTCAAATGACCACGGGGTTTTTTAAGGCTAAACTTTAAAGAGTACAGAAAAAACATCACACGACTGTTTGACATCCCTGACAATGCAGATGTTGACAGTGAACACTGGAGATACTTCACATAACACACACAACATGCAATTGCCATGAAGAAGAAGGGAAAAAAAAAACACACTCACTGCGTATGTACATACATTTGGTAAACACAGATAATGCTCAAATTTGCAACTTTAACAGAGCAGCACTTGACACATATAAACCCAATATCTCCGCATAGGCTGAGGGGGTGATTGTTTAAGTGCACCCTTTGAACACAATGTCAACCTGGAAGAAACCAAATAAAACCCTGAATAGACAGACACTCGCTGCACTACACGAAGTTGTCCTCTGTGATAAATGCAAAAATGACAGACATCTGATTGAGAATTCAATTCAAAAGGCTTAGGCTGGTTCACTTGACACAATTATTTTAAATAAAAAAAAAAATTGGAGGAGAAGCACAGAATTGGCACAGTCCTGGTTCAGGTTTTGAAGTGACATGCTGTGTATATCGCCAGAGATATAAACAATTTTCCAACACATGCGCAAACATTTTGAATACAAAACAAGACTGTGAAGTCCTTAAGGAGGCGATTAGATGATGCCCGAGATTGAACTTAAGAGGAGAGACGTTGAAAACACTTTAAAGGCATTCGATTTCTTCAACTTGATCTTAGTCGATGTGTAAAGGCATATTTTGAGGGTATTATGTGGCTGCTTGCTGGGGTTTTCAAATCGATTTTTTGCAGGAGAGGGAATACTTGCATTTGTCACTAAAGCAAAAGATATATCCTCAAGGGCCTGGGCAATGACAAAAGCAGTGTCAGAGCCAGATGATGTTCTCAGAGTGGGGTACTCTCTCCGCTCCTATGGTCTATAGTAGACTTAGCCTGAACTGACTGGCATCCTCAGCAACAAGAGTGTTTATGTCCAAGGATGTGCTGATGATATTGTGATTGCTAAGTTCAAAGACAGAGGCTCGGATATACTACTATTACTCAACATTGTTGTAAACTGGTTCAAAGACGAGTTAGACTAAATGTAAATCCCAAGAAGAGCACAATAGTCGCGTTCACCAGGAGAAGAAACAAACACAAACTAAAAAAAACCTGCTCACTTCGGCGTATCAATGGAATTCTCAAAAGAGGTTCGACATTGGACGAAAAACTCACCTGGAATTCTCGTACTAACAAAACCATTGACAAAGCCAGGACCGTCTTATGGCCCAGCAATAGTCTCAAATGCAAGAATTAAGGCGTTAACGCCTTTATATTTTATTGGCTTTAAGCAGCCATCACCAGACCAGATGGTGGCATAAAACCCAACAAATAACTGCACAAACCAAGCTCGACAAATTGCACAGACTATCTCGTGTCAACATCACAGGTGCAATGAGAACAACACCCACAGCAGCACCAGAAGTCATCGCAAACACTCCACCTCTTCATCTGCAGACAAAGAAAGAAGCTTTGGTCAACGCCTACAAGATCATCACAGAGGATGACTCTAACTCGAGGCTCATTCAACCTGACATTCTTAACGATATGAACAGGCATGATACGCTGAAAATATCTCACACAGATAACTGTCTTCCCACCTGGCGACCCTCCGGGGTAAACAGCCTTAGCAACGTATTGCCAACCCCCTCACCATTCTCCCCCTACCCCACAACACTCCCTCACCTCTTACCACCCCCCCCCCCCTCCCTACCACTCACCCCTTCCCCCCTCCCCTCACCGATTGGGAACCAAAAACCCAGTGCCCGTATGGGGCTTAACAAAGCTCCTGAAGTGCCGGGGTCTATGCAAGCGGCCAGTTCCGCACCTAGTACTTTCAAAGACCGCGATCCAATGCGGGGAGCACCTGAGCTCTCGAAGGTCATTGGGCCTTCACAAAAAAAGCATAATGATCTGCGTGCCGCTTCTAGGGTTCTACAGCGTCTGAAAGACATCCCTCAGGAGAAACTCTGCGAGTCAAAAAAAAGGTCCATGGCCTCGGCTATAAAAGTAGTTCAGGACCTGGGCGAGCGAACAGCCACTAAGGACTCTACGTCTAAACGGGCCAGATCGGCGGAATCGTCGCCCGATTCGTTCCTGGCAGTCCATTGCGATTGTAACGTTCCGACGTGAAACCGTGGTGTCCTTTCTCGACTCCGCCGTTTTCTTAATATCCGAGTTCTTACCTTGGCTACAACAAGGAAATGGTCCGAGTCGATGTTGGCTCCTCGGAACGTTCCGACATCAAGTATGCTGGTCCCTTTATGGATGTTGAGGTGTGGGAACCGCGTGTTAGCCACAGAGAGGTTACGCCCCGTAACAAAAACCACCAGCCTGAGTCCATTCTCGAACGTGTTGTCGTGCAGGTTGTGCTTCCCGATGAATCTAGCAAAGATGTCTTCTTTAACCCGCTTAGCGGTAAAATATCCTAGTCGTAGCTGGGGCATTGCACGTATGTCCTTTCTAGGAGATCGTAAAAGTTCTCTTTGCTGTCGTCATCTTTATCCTCCGTTGTGGCGTGGGCGCAGATCAGGCTGATGTTCCCGAATTCATGCATGCTATTAGACTCTCGCTTCTGTATTTAAAGCTTAGGACTTCTTGCCTAAGTCTGCCTCGAACAATAAATCCACATAAAAATAACTGCTGCCTTCACTCTCTGTTGCAATCCCCGAAGTAGATGTCGCAGTTTCTCACCCTCTTTTTGCCCGGCCCATTCCACCGCACTTCCTGGATTGCGGTGATGTCTGCTTTGTAGCAGTCCAGAGCCTCCGCTAGTTCTTGGGCTGCGCGTGGTCTGTTAAGGGACCTAACATTCTACGTGCAGAACCGAAAATCGTTGTCCTTTTCTAGTTTGCTGGGGTTGTCAACATTAATTCCGTCCGTATCAGAGGCAGTTGGTTGCCTCTGAACTATTCAAATTCTTACGTGGTGAGGGAGTTAACCTCACGCACAACCCCCAACTGGGAGGCCAGGACCTATTCTTTAACCCTCGGGCAAAGGGTTCGAGTTTATCCGGTGTCGGTTACCTCGCAGAGGCTGTGAGCGCCGCCGCTGTCCCTAAAGCTGTAGGGATCTTCCGCCGCCATCTCAATTCCAAGGCACCGACCTGCTCCGAAAATGTCGAAGTACCTCTAGAAGGACTGCGCACCAGGTAGCTCCTACTGACTGAAGTTTCGGATGCCGCAGTTGGCTAGACAGTTTTCCAGCCTCCAGATGAGCCCACATCTACTGCGTGCACGCTACATCTTCGATCGTGGGTGCTCGGCTCGGTTTCTGGTATTCTCGCAGCTGTTCTGGCGACCATTTTTTTAAATGGAATTTCAGAGCCTATTGAACGGCCTATTGAGATTTCAGCAAAAGTTCATCCGAACCTCTCGGTTTCGGTTCGGTGGAAACGTAGCATAAGAGAACAACATGTGAAATTACTGTCTCCTAACCGAAATCAACACAAATGTGCCAACGCCCGGTATTAGTTCAATTCAAAACTAATTTTATAAAATTCTCCTTTATATACAATTTTTCATTTTGCATCAACCGTATCCCACTCCTGGCAATACCCTCAACTGACAGCTCCAATTGTTCAGTGTGATTCGATCAAGGCATTGCCAGACCTGCCAAAAAATGCCTGGAAATATGAATTTTTATTTTACCGCCAACCTATTTGTGACGTCATCAAAATTGAAAAATCCACTTTTCAGCCGAATACAGCACGGAAATGAGAAACGCCAAATGCAGATCACTTTGAAATAGCCAACCACACACAACTTCATCATATTTCAGTCATTGCAAACTGAAATCTTCAAGAAAATCGATTTTTAAAAAATTGGCAGTTCTCAGTGGAAAATGTGCAGTAAAATGGTAACTGAAATGGGTTGACTTTTTCTCGTCTGAGAGTGCAAATTTTGAATTTGTCAATTTCAAGGACTCTGAAGGATATTAATGAATGAGAATTACTAGGGTATACTTAAATTCGATAATAATACGTAGATAATATAGAGATTGTGTGTTATTTCGCATAAAAAAGCAGTAAATTCGAAATGTTTCTTCAGCAGAACGTGCAAGTTTACTTAACAGAACTTGCGAGTTCTTTTCTTACGTTTTGGTTGATCTGAGTTGGAAGTAAGGATCAAAATAGCCCTGAGAGTGTTGAATATGTGTTACCACTGTCAAATTAACTAAAATTCGCAATCAGTTACCTTTGGCCTTTTTTGCCTTCCGAGTGTATAGTTCGTGCTTATGCGGTTCTTGTAACGCGACAAATACATGAAATTCTTATTCAAACATTTTGATGATTTAAACTCCATATTCATTCATTCTTCGGCCCGCTTTTTTTAAATTTCCCCAGCTACGACTACCAAGATCGGTCTAGGAGATTTTATCGTTAAGCTGGCTAAGGAAGACATCTTTGTCTAGAGTCATCGGTAAGCACAGCCTGCATGACAGCACGAAAATGGGATCAGGCGGGTGGACTTTGTTACGAGGCGGAACCCCTCTGTTGCTAGCACGCGGTTCCCACACGTCAACACCCATAAAGCGACCTGGCGGTCCGCAACTAGATTGATCACGTTGCGATCGACGTCAGGCACTACTCCAGCATTCTTGATGTCCGAGCGTTCCGAGGAGACAACATCGACTTGGACCATTTCCTTGTTGTAGCAAAGGTAAGAACTCGTGTAACAAGAGAAAAGTGGAATTGAGGAAGGACACCACGGTTTGACGTCGGAAGGCTACAATCGCAACGGACTGCCAGGATCTTTGCCGATCGAGTCTCCCGGAAACCGCCAATGTTCAGTTGGGCGGGGGGTAATCACCACAAACAATAATTGTTTACAGTATCCATGCTTAATGACCTTCTCTTTAGGCCTCAAACTCCCCTGACATCTTACCATTGTGTAAGACTTACCACCATTCCTATCTATACCCGATTTTTTTTACAAGAAACCGCCACATCATGAATCGTCAGCACATCGTAACCAGAATACAGACCTAAGACCGGGTAACCTTCACTTCACCGGCGCTAACCACGGCATGTACTTAACCACAGTCACGTTAAAAAATTGATTAGCGGTTCCTCGAAGTAAAAATAAAACCCATGAAATATGACATATTGCAATAATTGAAGTAATTACAGATCGTGTGGCTCTCTTGACTAGACTTTGTATCTTCTTCAAAAGATGAGCCTTTAGTCACTCATGTGCACAGCGCAACACGTGAAAAGAACACTTATGTTCTGTTAGCATCGTCACGATGGTCGTGAAATCTCTAGTCGTGACTCTCGTTGTGCATGCTAGTTTGCAAGAACCAAGAAACATCTATTGAGAACTTATCTTGATATCATAAAGTAGCTCCCGCCCGCCGGCACCACGCCATTTGTTGCGATCGCTGACATTGAGACGGCCATAAGCATTGTCTGAAAAGAGAGAGAGAAACGATTATAAAATAGACTAGCTGTACCCGGCGCGCGCTGCTACGCATATAAAAAAATCAAATTTAAAAAAATCAGCAGATATGTATGTATAAGAAAACTCTTTTTTTTTTTTTATTGAAGTGTTGTTTTTTGTTTTTCCGTCTAGTGGATAGAGGCATAATGCAGAAGGTTTTCCGACGCGTGAACAAGCCACATACAGTTGCCCATGAGAGGAACACGGATTTTCTAAATTGAAGGCACACACTTGTAAAGATTGTCCTTGCGCCTTGTTGTGGGTCATTGCATAGGCTAGTCGCACCGGAAACTGCAAAAGTTTCAATTCAAATGGTAAATTAATTGCAATCATTGAAAGGCGAGGCAATAGTTCATCTTCCCCTTTCAATTTTCCTTTCAAAATAGTATCTTTGATGACGTTGGCCATCATTTATTTTTTTTTTTTACTGACAGCCTGGTACGGTTGCAAAGTTGTGGTGGATTAATGTTTCGAAGCAAAATGATAGGCGCGCCAATTTTCAACGTGCAGAGGCATGCCGGGTAAGTCAAGCGAATTCAAGAACTCAGTTGCATAATTGACAGGTAGGTAGATACGTAGTATGTGACTTAGATACACTTAGGCCAGAGTAGGCCCATTGTACTGCCACGTGGGTTTGTCTAAAAAGAGACAGGATGCATAGTTGACAACTTCGTCTTGATTCATGACAGTATCGATTGACTTAAATGTTTTTGCTTCGCCTGGTATTTCGCATTGAATGGTGAAATTAATGGAGTTAACGTCGTAGTTTTTGACCCCTAATTTATCACGTTCACTGAGCCATTGATGGTTTTTGTAATTTCTTGCGATATAGAGGGAAAACTTGGTGTACTACCTACTCTGTAGTTGTTGTGAATATGCAGAAATCTGTTGGTAATATGTGGCTTTATCGATGGTCATTTCTGCATTTTAACGTGGGTACCTTTGAACAGCACGACAGTCAGATAAGGTTAATCAATAAATCAGATTAAAAATCTGTTCACAAAAGTACTCTGATTATGGTCAACACTAATGAAATACATTTCATTTGCCTATGAAATGCAATCAATGACGAACATCAATTGCACTAATAAGTGGCATAAATAACAAAACTTCATACCTGTTTGGGATTAAACGACTAACATCTTCTAACACACCCTATTTTACCAAGTTCGCATTATATGCAACTTATAATTTATGCTTTTATATTTACATTCATTAGTATTGCACGAATTCTTATCTCTTTACGCTCATTCCTTTGCCATAATATTTGTACATTTCAGAGAGGGCATGTAAACTCTTAACTTAAATTCGAGCTTTTTCTGTTTTTGTGCCTTGTGGCGTATGTTAGTTTATTGGTGTGATTTAAGTTTATATATTATGTATTTTTCCACTCGTGAAATAACAATAGCACGCACAACACGAGTGGTTGCTAAGAATCTAGGCCCAGGCCGCCTCGGACTGTAGCGCCACCCATATTATTATTATTATGTATTTTTATATATTATTTATTTTCATATACAACTCAAAACATAAAGTCGCATACATGTCTCCCAACATTCTTTATCTCAAAAAAGTGCGCCACCAAATCCCGATACAATCCAAATATTTGTATGTATATAGGCAAAGCCCAGTCAAATGTAGCTGTGTTTTTTTGCAAGCATATATACGCTTAATTTTCAATTTGCATGTAAAATACACTAACAACAAGTCCTATATTCGCTTAAGTTACTCATATCTATCGCCGCTTATGAAATAAGCGCGGATAAAAACAATGCTCCCAATCATTAATTTCTGTGTGTTCATTCCTGAATTCATTCATTCATTGTTTAGGTTGCTGTATGTGGTTTACACCTGCAGGTGTGGTTGATGTATTAGATCATTTTTCAATTTTTTGGCATCCATAAGTATGCAATTTTTGGTCTACCCAGAGTGTCTCTGCTATACATTCCGTTTATGTTTCGTAATCGATTCTTTTCATTTGATGAACATTTTTTTATTTTATAATTATTAAGTATTTTTTGCTTTTAAAGTGATGGTCACTCTACATAGTCACAAAACGAAGATTGTGACCATCAAAAATCAACCATCACCTTCCACGACTACACCCCTGACTGCTAAGCAAATGTCATAAATGTCGTCCGTGGTGCCAAGATTTTATGATGACTCATTAAGCGCCGATGATCGTTTTTTTGTGCACTTCAAAATTAAGCGTATATACGCTTCCAAAAAAACACAGCTATAATTACATTTTTGTTTATTACTTCTGTTTTAAGAATCGCAGAATAATGACTAATACAACAATCCCTTCGCCAGGAACTATACTAAGTACGAGGAATAAAGTCATATTCAAATCTGTTTAGCCGTTTTGTAGTAACATGTGTGTAAAGCATAGAAAAACGGGTTTTTTTGTTAAGGGGGTTCAATGCCCTAATAACGGAATGAGGATACTAAAACCCAAAACCAAAACCTATTTCACAGAGTTCTGAACAAAGTGCCAGAGGCATTAGTGATCTATATTTTATCATTTAAGAGTCCATAAAGCCCAAACAAACAAACATTGATATTAATTGATATTTATTATACAGTCGCCTCTCGTTAATGCAAACCTTCGATAATTCGAACCTCTCCATAATTCGAAGTTGTCACAAGTTCCCTGGAAAATCTCTTTTTATTTCAAAAAAAATCGATACATATTTAAGCACTTGGTAATTCGAACAAAAAAATCATCGCTACGTAACAAAACGACGCGTTAATTCGAACTCAGGCTTCGAACACTCAACAATTCAAAGTTATCAAATTGCATAGAATAGAGGTACATTTTGAGACAAATTTAAACTTGTCTCATCGTTGCAGAGCATTTGTTATTGAAATGAGTAGTTTGCCACACACTTCAGATTGGGTAGTTCAGTTTCTTTGGTTACAGATTAAAAGATTGTATTATGAGTTTGAATTATGAGTGCTAAAAAGTATAAATGTTTGACGATTGCTGAAAAGATGGATGGAGGTGGGAAGAAAAGTGTTGTCGCAAAAGAATTTAAAATTCCTCTTAGTACACTCTCAACCATAATAAAGCACAAGGAGAAGATTTATGCTACTCAAACTACTGGAGTAAGAAAAAGAACTACAAAAGGTGAATTTCCTCGTCTGGAAGAGAGCCTGGTCATTTGGCTAAGGCAGTGTAGAGCACAAAAAGTGTCTATTAGCGGAAACGTTTTAAAAGAAAAAGCAAAACAGTTCGCGTCTACTCTAAACATTAAAAACTTTGCGGCAAGTGAAGGATGGCTTACAAATTTTAAGAAGAAAAATGGTGTTGCGTTGAAAACTGTTTGTGGGGAAAGTGGAAGTGTTAGTGATGCAGTTTGCTTAGATTGGCACGGCAAGTTGAAGACTTTGATAGAAAACTATGATGCCCGAGACATTTTTAATACTGATGAAACCGGCCTATTTTTCAAAAGTTTACCTGACAAAACTCTTACCTTCAAAGATGAAAAATGTCACGGCGGAAAACATAGTAAAGATAGATTGACAGCTTTACTTGCAGCAAATATGGACGGATTGGAAAAATTGAAGCAATAAAGCCGCGATGTTTCAAAGGAGTGAAATCCTTTCCTACTGATTATCGTGCTAACAAAAATGCTTGAATGACCACAGAACTTTTTAACGATTGGCTTCCAACAGTTAACGTGGAGATGAAATGACAAAAGTGGAAAATTCTACTCTTTTTGACAATTGTAATGTCCACAACAGTCCCCCTACATTGTCCACTGTAAAACTCTACTTCTTTCCACCGAATACCACTTCCAAATTACAACCATTGGACCAAGGCATCATCCATAATTTTAAGACTTTCTATCGCAAGGAAATTGTTAAGCTCTTTTTAGAATCTCTCGACAATCAGGTAACTGCGAATATCACGGTCCTGACGGCTATTTTACTGATTGACAAGGCATGGAGAGCTGTAACACCAATAACGATTCTCAACTGCTTCAAAAAATCCGGTTTCATAAAAGAAGATCAGAAAAATCAGCCTGTAATTACTGAAGATGCAGAAGCAGCAATAGTTCCACTGGTTGATATTAGCGGAGTGAGTTCTTATGACTTTGTTCAGGTGGATCAAGATGTTGCTGTCTCGGGACCTCTAACCGATGGCGAAATTTTAACTTCTACAGATACAAATGAAGCAAGCAACGACGAAGATGAGGATGATACATCACAGTCCTTGGCAGATGTGTCAGTAAAGGAAGCAAGAGCCTCATTCGACACATTACAAAGCCTCTGTCTACAAAACAACACTGATGAAACAGCATTTCAGGCACTATTTCTGATAAAAACGTTATTGTTCAATCTCAGCAAAGTGCTTTAAAGCAAACTCACATTAAAGGCTTCTTCCAAAAGACTAATAATTAATTCACATTATCTACATATGTATATACATGTATATAAGAACCTCTAACCATTTGATTTTGTTAAATTAGCAGTTAATAAATAGCAATTGATTATTACTCAATAATTCGAACTTTCATATTTTTTCTCTCGACACTTTCGAACCATTTGATATTTCTAACTCTTGTTTATTCGAATTTTTTGTGGGGTCCCATGAGTTTCGAAAAATATATAAAAATATGTCAAGAGAGTATCTAGGGATTTCTCAGGTTGTAAGGAAAGATTCCAACACTAGAAGTGCAATTGAATGGGATTGTCAATTTTTTTTATGTCAAGCTGTACATAATGAAAGACAGCTCATTTGTGATGTGCTGTAATTTGGTTTCAATTATGCCACGCAATATTCACCGAAATTATTCGAGGCATTTGGAAAGAAGACGCGCAGCCGTGGCGTACTGTACCAGGAATATCTTAAACAGTATTTTATGAGCACACATGCAAGCTCTGGTCACGATCCACGATCCCTGTTCTGGACAGATTTATGGTCCCTTCTCTAATCACAAGATACTCCTCCCAAGATTTACAGGCATTACCCATTTCGCAACAGATTATCTCAAGAATTTTCAAGAATAAATCTAAACTAATATTGTAAAACTGAAGAGTTTATTTGTTTGAACGGGCTAAGCTCAAGAACTACTGGTTTTAAGAACAATTATTTTTATGTTGCATTTGGATAGTTCATTTATCGAGGAAGGCTTTAAGTGTTAACACATCACGCTGCGACCAATAGGAGCGAAGCATCAATGAAAAATGTTGCAAAAACGAGAAAAAATTACTCCCTTTTGAGAGCTTCCGTTGTGTGCGCTGTTTAAACGGTTTAAGTAAAGCAAATATTGTGTATGATGGAATTGTCCCTCTTTAAAAGTTCTAAAAATGAAAATATAAAAAAATATCCCTGACAGGATATGTCTATCTTTTAATAGGAGCGAAACATCAATGAAAAATATTGCAATATCGGGATACAAAATTACTCCTTTTTGAGAGCTTCAGCTGCGTGCGCTGCGTAAACGATTGAACTTGCGCAAATATGGTGTATGATGGAATTGTTCCTCTTTAAAAGTCCTAAAAATAAGTCCGTCACAGCAATAGTCTCTCTTTTAAGATTGACTCACTGTAACCTTTTTTATGGTAATCAAATTTCTTCGAAGGTAATATTATTTATCCCACCGCGATAACTGATATTCACGCGGACGAAGTGCTAGCGGTAAATAATAGGTGAATAATATATAAAGTGGTAAATAATTCAACGAACATAAGTTAAACGACAAGTGTTCTCTCTTCTTTACGAACACGCCCCATGAACAGATAGCTTTTCCTGGCACAGCCAGTAGAAGCTTTAAGCTACCACTGTATGTCATTATAGAAAAATACTTAATTTATTCGTATGCTGTCAAAAAAACCAAGTTTCGATTAAAACTCAACTGAAACCCAAATACACCACTCACCCTGACAGGTGACAGTTTGCCACACTCGATTAGGGGTGGAATTCAATCGATAGGCTAGGGCAACTCACCACCGCCACGGTACATGTCACTGCACCGCGTCTGCAAAGTTCCGCCCCACCTTCCTCGATTTAAGTAGCACATCAATGCAGAGTGCAGACACAGTGCTGTCCCTGCTCCACTTCCACATCGCATACAACGCATGCGCTGTGACGTCCTTAACTGGTAAATAAGTAAGTCAGTTGTGCGATGAAGCGCATGTGCGTCCGACAGCGCTGCGTATTCGAGGGTTGATTATCCAATAAGTCAGTGTTTCCGTCGCATGCGAGGCGAGTTTTAAGTGATAAACCCTCGCAATTCGCGAAGAGAAACGAGGGTTGCCAAACAAAGTCATGCACACACACAACAAAGCCGACAGAGCAAAGGGTGCAAGACTCTCGCGTTGTCTCGCCAGTTGTCTACCAACCGCAGAGCAGTTTCTTTTGCTTTAATCCGTGTTAAGTTTCCTGCAGAATCGATTTTTACCAATTCTCGAGGTCGTGGTCCTACTCGTGTTCGCGGTCGTAGTTGTGGTCTGTAAGTTCGGGGAGATTCACTAATCAAAATGAGTCGAATGAAAGTGAAGCGGAAGAATCAATTGTGGTATTCGAACAACCGAATGTTGATCGGACTCGGTCCGCATAAGAGGGACATCGGGCGTAATCCGAACTTTGACGCGGAGGAGACCAAGTTGCTCATATCACTTTGGGGCGACCCCAAAGTGCAGAAGACCCTGATTACCACGCACAGGAAGCACTTGGTCATCGCTAAGTTGGCGGAGAAAATGAACGAATACGGCTACCATCGGTCGGCTGAGGAGATTAACACTCGCATCAAGAACCTGAAGTGCTTCTACAATCGCCTGAAGAAGGACATGGACATTGGTATAAACACAGGCTCGACATGGAAGCACTTCAAGGCCATGGATGAGATTATGAATCGTTCAGTGTTCAGTGTGCGTCCGAATGAGATTCCGAAGCCCTCGCTTAAGTACCAGCTCGAAGTGGAACAGATTGAGAGGGAGGAGAGGGAGAAGCTGCTGAACGATAGTGGCATTGCAGACGAACAACAAATAGCCGGGAGTACTGACGTGGTCATGGACAATCTGGAGGACGCATTTGGTGATGGCAACGACATACAGTTCTCTCTGGACTTCACCGAGGATGGCCTTATTGGTAAAAAAATCAAGGAGGAGGAGGACTTCAATGAGGCGTCCTTGCTTGTGCCGAAGGAGGAGCCCATTGACGACGACGTCGTCATATTCCAGGAAACCTCGAATGAAACGTGAGTAAAAATGCATTGTTTTTCTTGGTAAACGCTTGCAGCACTCGAAGGTGCTGCTTATGTCGTCACCTGGGGTTTGGGGAGTGAGTGTTGTGAGAAATTTAATGAAACAAACAAATGTGCTTCTGTTATAAGGACTCAAAAAGGCAGTGTGTTCTACGCATAATCTATTTTCTGACCCCGCGACTCCATGACGGTCTGCTCCCTGATTGACCGTTCGGTAGTTAAGAATCGATTTCTTGCCTTTCTACTCATAGGGGTCTGTATGAAAACATTGTAGACATCCTTTAAGGAGTTACCCTTTTCAATGTTTCAGATTTTAAGATATGTGGGTGCGCGTTCTTACAGTGGTGTGCAAATTAAGCGGGGGTGAAGGAATTAAGGTGAATCATGTTTAAGGGACCCAGGGGAAAGTTTTGTTTGAAAACTGATGTTGAATGTTGTGCAAGGAATATAGGGTGTATCAAAAAATCTTTACCGGAAAAAGGGCGGTTTACGGGAAACATAGGATGTCACAAAATTCACAAAATAATTTATTTTGACATTATTTCAACAAAATGTGTTCATAGAGGCTATGAATGAATTAACTTTATTGTTCAATATTCATGCTTCATCACATTCGATAGCAAGTATACTATCTGCTGGAGGTTTCAAAGTGCCTTGAAGTCCTTGGGCTGAACAGCGCGGTGCTTCGAAGTGGTGCTAAATTTTTCCGGTATGCCGAATTCGGCTATCGCGTCTAATAGTTCCGTGCGATGAAAGATGGTGAAATATAGTACGCTATACAGGATTTTATAAGCGACGTTGAGCAGGGATATAACTCTATATTCGTTGCAAGAGTTAGGATCAGCTTTTATGTGGCATATGGATTTTTTTTGGATTGGAATATTCGTCGGGCATGCTTTCGTCTTCTGAAATTTTAGTGCTTCTCCAGAGCCAGAGCTCGGTATGAGTGAATCATCTCAGTGGGCTAGGACTTTCATTCTTCAGCTTTCAAAGGGCGGTTGCAACTTCTTCAAAGCTGAGTGGGGGAAAGTACCCCATTGACTGGGGTTGGGTTTTCTTGATTCACTATCACTTTCTCATGGCAGGTCCTTCAAAGCAGCTGTTGGAAGTCCTTATGAAACACATTCACTATTCCCTGCGGGACAGTAGCTAAATTACCCTCACAATTTTGAAGAGTCTGGCTGTATTTCGGAAAAGCCTGAGGCCAGGGTTTGAGTTGTTTTTATGGGAGGCCCGTGTTTCTGTTTGTCCCTAGACACTTCGATATCCTTAAACTGCTTGTGGTTGCCTTTAAACTGCTTGTGGCTGCCCTTTTTTTCCGGCGTAGAAGCCTCTTCATGTTCTAGCCCGGTACTCTTCTGCGCTGTTCTTGTTTTTTTTTTTCTATGCCTCGACGGTTGCACGTTTCTTTCTCTCAGACTCACCATCATACCACGGATTTCTTGTCGGAGTTGATAGTGGTTTCCTCTCGACCTCTTTAATGGCCGAGCAATAAGCGTACCACAATTCATCTACTACTCGCCAAAGCTATCCGCTTGCTTGACCAACATTTTGTGTGCTAAATGGTCCTACTATATTCGTTTGGAGTTGTCTTTCCGCTTCAGAAATGAGCCGATTTTGTTGCAACAGCGATTCGCAACTTGTTGCAAACTGAGTTTTTCGATTCAGACTTATTTAAATGCTTCGAAACAGGTTTTTTTTTACCTGTATTTAGCTCGTGAGTAATTGAAACAGTGCTTATAAGACTGTCAGACTCGAATATTTCCATTATTTTATATCGACAATGACCCTTCAATAGCGCGATGCTTTCTCTTTAACGGGTCCGCAACCATAACTGAGTCAAGAAATCTGAAAGCCGTCATAAATGTCTTTTTATTATGTAATCTCGTCCATTTTTCTAACTTCATCTTGTGTACGCCTGTCCTGTCCTGTCAAAATATTGTTAGGTAAGGTAGGTGCAGGTAATAAGGCAAAAAATAACAAAACATGGTAGGTTAGGTTAGGTAGAGGGACTGCTAGTGCATTCATCAGCACACTTATACCATATTGGTCCATTGTGATAACCACAGTCAGACTACTACCACTGACGGCACTCTAGTGATAGTGGCGTCAATTTAATTACAAGGGCAAATGGTGACAGATTTGAACTTTGCTTTCACTGGGATTCGAACCAGGGACCCCGCTAACCAGGGGCATGCACTCTACCAACTGCGCTATCCAGTCGTTCTCACACAAAACATAGTAACTTCTGCTTTAAACAACAATAAACTTCAACATTCTTAAAAACCTTGGCCATAAACCATATTAAACTATGGTGGGGTAATAACGCCTTAGTCTTTAACATACATAAGTATCAATATATACCTTACGCATTTGGTAATCGAGATCAAGAGAGTATAAATAAATCAATATTGCTTAAAGCCCTTCAATAAACAAAATAATTGTTAGATCTTATAAAACGCATGAAATAAACTTTAACCTTCATCTCATCCTCAAAAAAATTACATTGTCTACCCTTGCGCGAACGCACATGTGATTTTAGTGTGTTTTCCATGATTTGTTCATTTTTTACCATTAAATTAAATCAAAGAAATGCATTTATAATTTCATTCAAAGGAAACAAAAGTGAATAAGTTCAAATAAGTTTTCCTTGAACGCATCTTCAGCGTTACCAGATTTAGCAGTTTCCTGCGATTTTAGCAGGATTTGACCATAAAAATAAAACGCAGCAGATTTCTTAGCATTCTTAAAATTTCAGCAGTTTTTAAGAAATTTGACTTTAATTGAAATGTATTTAGGTGTTAATGTGACGAGGCACATTACAAGCAGAAATGAAGTATTACAGAGATAGCCGACTGATTGTTCCCTAGTCCATCGACGAATTTGAGTGTCTTTTTGACAGATATTCATGAATTCACAAATTATCGTAAATGCCGTCCTCTGATTGATCAATTTGGTTTATGAACACTTTAGAAAAAACAGTTGTCAAAAATCTTAAGGGGAAAGAGAGGTAGAAGTCGGGCATCTCTGTAATAAGTCATTTCTGATTACAAGTACTCATGCGTCGAATAAAGAAGATTAACACATTTTTTTTATTGCTTCCACCCTTTTTTTAACTGAACTTTGAATATAATTGAAGTTCCACCCAAATGAAGACCAGGTTACCCATTGACAATTTCAAATTTGAGATCTTTCATTTTTTAACCCGCAAAGCGTTATAAATGATGAACTTTTTAATTGTTAAAATGTCCCCCCATTTGGTACTGGAAAGCGATACGAAAACAAATTTTGGACGAATATCGGCAAATAAAATTAGATATACAGCACAAACTCGATTTACGCATCTAATAGAAATTAAGGCAGTTGCAATAACCGAGGTTGTTGCACTTACCGGGTCACATTTTTTTAATAAGAAATGATAGTCTATGAAAATTTGTTAAAAAAAAAACCCATTTTTGAAACAAAAGCAAATCGTTATAGTTGCAGACAGATTTGGAAAAACGCAGATTTGGAAGGTACATTAAAAATACTTTGCGCTTTCTTTTAAGAAATTGGACATTTAAGTGTTGCACAAATCGAGAGGTTGCGTAAATTGAGTCTGTACTGTATATGCATGAGATCGTTTGACATCGGGTTTTAACAACAATGAGACTCCGTCAGTTAGACAGTGAAAACAATTTTTTCACATGTAATTTTGTTAGAAACTATAAACCTTAATTGCTTTAGTCGTTTTAAGTGATGTCGTTGTGAGCGATATCTTTCTCACTGAGTCGACGCACAGACCCACAACGCCACGACCTCTCCAATATTTTGGTACTTAATATAAATGTGTAAATTCACTAAAATTAAACTAGAAATAAACGCGAATAATACACAAGCGAAATCGATCGCAGTTTTTTTTCAGTATTTCACCTTTGTGTAAAAACAACAAATCGTCTCATACATATTATTTTTGGTGGCGGACTTTTCTTCATAGCAAACGTAACATCTTGATCTGGCTTTTATTTGTGGTGGAACGCTTCGTGATCGCTTTGGCAGATTTGATGAAGATGATGACGGTATATCCTCGAAATATTGGTCTGGTGAACTTTCTCTTGAAGTTGCTGATGATGCCGATCTTGGTTTACAACTTCTAGCTGTCATATATGGTTTTACAAGTGAAAACCCAAGTTCACGTAGAAAATTCCTTCGCAATGTTGTTTTTTGTGTCACTTGCCAATTCGGATTCACTTCTTTGAAAATAATTAACGAATTCAAAGCTGAAATATCAACCCTGTTTGGAAATACAACCAAATACAGACCATCTATTGATTTTTCTTTTACAGCTGTAGGAAGATAGCATTTTGTCAACTGTATCCCCCTATATGAGCATATAGCTGTGCTTTTTTGTAAGCGTATATACGCTTAAATTGGGGGTCGCCGTGGAGTAGTGGGTTAGTGCGTCGACTCCTACGCAGAGGGTGCCAGGTTCGATACCCGAACTTAACACCTTTCATATTTCACGGCTCCACCTCTTTCGAGTCACTGACAATGCTCAAAGAGTATTTCCTGTCTAGAAAAAGCTTCTCAACTTCGCCGTTAGGAGTCGGCATTAAACTGTAGGTCCCTTCCACGCGTGAGAGAATAATAGCACGCACAACACGAGTGGTTGCTGAGAAGCTAGGCCCTGGCCCTCTACGGGCTGTATTGCCACCCATATTATTATTATATACACGCTTAAATTATAAGTGCACAAAAAACGATCTACGGCGCTTAATAATTCATCATAAAATTTTGGCAGCACCGACGATATTTATGACAATTGTGACAGTCAGGGGGTGGAATCGTCTAGTTGTCTAGTTGGTCGTTAATGGGCACAATCATCGGCTTGCGATTGTGTAGCATGACCATCACTTCAAAATCAAAAACACTCAATAATTATAAAATTAAAACAATTTTCATCCAATGAAAAGAATCGATTACGAAATCTAAACGGAATGCATAGCAGAGGCACTCTGGGTATACCAAAAGTTGCATACTTATGAATGCAAAAACATTTAAAAATTATCTAATACGTCAACCACACCGTGAACAAAATCGATCATGGGCTTATATCGTAAATCACATACAGCAACATAAACAATGAATGAATAAATTCAGGAATGAACACACAGAAAATTATGACTGGAAGCATTGTTTTTATCCGCGCTTACTTAGGGATATAGGATAAGCTTGCAAAAAAAAACCACACCTTATATTGAATGAAAACAAAAATCATTAGATGTATTGAAACTTGAAGGTGCAGTATATATAAACAAACCTTTAGTTTTATTGTAATACCCTATAATCGAGGGTTTATTCACCAGTTCCAATTTGAATTGTGTTATGAATTGTACTTTGCAATAGAGTACATTTATTTTTCCTTCCAATGTACGAAAAAATTGCTTATCAAATGTTCTCATGCAACTAGAAATGAGTGCATTGCTAGCAAAACTAGTTGAATATTTTCAATCGAAAAGTATATTTCCCACCCGAAGAGATCTTTGGGGAGTGTACATATTTATATTCGAGACTAATTGGGGAGTATTTGTATGATAATTAATTATGTCGCGAATAAACATGACGGAAGATACTTTCCGCTTGACACTTAAGGTTTGCAAGGCAATGATCTTGCATCTTTCGTCCTAAGGAGGACAATTTGTCAAAAGTGGTCAATTTCTTCTTCTTCTTCTGATGGCGCTACAGGCCGGGGTGGACCTGGGCCTCAACCAGTAAGCCTCTCCAGCCGGCACGATCTTTAGCCAGTTGTCTCCAACTGCGCGCACCAAGTTGATTGCGGTCCTTCTCCACCTGGATGCGCCATCGGTTCCGTGGGCGTCCTCTCTTGCGTTGTCCCAATGGTTCTGAGTCGAAGACTCTTCGGGCTGGAGCAGTGTTGTCCATGCGCTCTACATGGCCCAGCCGCTGTACAGCCCGTACAGTTCGTGGTTGAATCTTCTTCCCCAATAACCATCAACGCCGACAGGACCAAAGATTGAACGCAGAACTTTTCCCTCGAAAAGACCAAGTGATTCTTCATCCGCTTTTGAGATTGTCCATGCCTCAGCGCCATACAGCAGGACTGGGATAATCAAGGTCTTGTACAAAGTCAGCTTGGTCCTTCGAGAGAGGACTCTACAACTCAGTTGCCTCTTGAGCCCAAAGAAACAGCGATTGGCAAGAGTAATTCTGCGTTTGATCTCGGTACTGATGTTGTTCGTACTGTTCACTTGCGAGCCGAGGTAGACGAAGTCCTTCACTACCTCTGTGAGTTCGTTACCGACCTTGATGGAGCAGCGAGAGCTCTCCATCGTCATCCTGCACAACCTGACGAGATTGGCAGGAATGTCACTAGACATGGCGTTGTATAGCTCGTCCCTATGCACGCTGTCATACGCGGCCTTGAAATCGACGAATAGGTGGTGGGTGTCGATCTGCATTTCTTGGGTTTTATATAAATTAATATAAATTATATGGGGAATCCCAAATAATGAAAGAGTAGGTATTCTAAATAAGCCCTGGGGCCTATTTCACAGATCATACATAACATACATTTCATACAACGTACAAAACTGTCATACATCATTCACATCATACAATTTTCTGTTTCACAGATTCCACTGGAAATATTGTATGATATGTTCTTTGTTGTATGATGTGTATTATAGTGACGTTTAATTTTGAATGACAAATTTCATTGAAACTAAATAGTGTCGTGAATTAAACTCAGACACCATATAAGTGGATTACAAACAAACAAAAAACTAAATAATGGAGTCAATGATGAAGAAAAATATGATTTGGAAATTCTTGAGATTAATTCAGCTATTTTAAGACAATTTTTCCAAATACAGTCGCCTCTCGATAATTCAAAACTCATGGGACCCCACAAAAAATTCGAATAAACAAGAGTTAGAAATATCAAATGGTTCGAAAGTGTCGAGAGAAAAAATATGAAAGTTCGAATTATTGAGTAATAATCAATTGCTATTTATTAACTGCTAATTTAACAAAATCAAATGGTTAGAGGTTCTTATATACATGTATATACATATGTAGATAATGTGAATTAATTATTAGTCTTTTGGAAGAAGCCTTTAATGTGAGTTTGCTTTAAAGCACTTTGCTGAGATTGAACAATAACGTTTTTATCAGAAATAGTGCCTGAAATGCTGTTTCATCAGTGTTGTTTTGTAGACAGAGGCTTTGTAATGTGTCGAATGAGGCTCTTGCTTCCTTTACTGACACCATCTGCCAAGGACTGTGATGTATCATCCTCATCTTCGTCGTTGCTTGTTTCATTTGTATCTGTAGAAGTTAAAATTTCGCCATCGGTTAGAGGTCCCGAGACAGCAACATCTTGATCCACCTGAACAAAGTCATAAGAACTCACTCCGCTAATATCAACCAGTGGAACTATTGCTGCTTCTGCATCTTCAGTAATTACAGGCTGATTTTTCTGATCTTCTTTTATGAAACCGGATTTTTTGAAGCAGTTGAGAATCGTTATTGGTGTTACAGCTCTCCATGCCTTGTCAATCAGTAAAATAGCCGTCAGGACCGTGATATTCGCAGTTACCTGATTGTCGAGAGATTCTAAAAAGAGCTTAACAATTTCCTTGCGATAGAAAGTCTTAAAATTATGGATGATGCCTTGGTCCAATGGTTGTAATTTGGAAGTGGTATTCGGTGGAAAGAAGTAGAGTTTTACAGTGGACAATGTAGGGGGACTGTTGTGGACATTACAATTGTCAAAAAGAGTAGAATTTTCCACTTTTGTCATTTCATCTCCACGTTAACTGTTGGAAGCCAATCGTTAAAAAGTTCTGTGGTCATTCAAGCATTTTTGTTAGCACGATAATCAGTAGGAAAGGATTTCACTCCTTTGAAACATCGCGGCTTTATTGCTTCAATTTTTCCAATCCGTCCATATTTGCTGCAAGTAAAGCTGTCAATCTATCTTTACTATGTTTTCCGCCGTGACATTTTTCATCTTTGAAGGTAAGAGTTTTGTCAGTAAACTTTTGAAAAATAGGCCGGTTTCATCAGTATTAAAAATGTCTCGGGCATCATAGTTTTCTATCAAAGTCTTCAACTTGCCGTGCCAATCCAAGCAAACTGCATCACTAACACTTCCACTTTCCCCACAAACAGTTTTCAACGCAACACCATTTTTCTTCTTCAAATTTGTAAGCCATCCTTCACTTGTCGCAAAGTTTTTAATGTTTAGAGTAGACGCGAACTGTTTTGCTTTTTCTTTTAAAACGTTTCCGCTAATAGACACTTTTTGTGCTCTACACTGCCTTAGCCAAATGACCAGGCTCCCTTCCAGACGAGGAAATTCACCTTTTGTAGTTCTTTTTCTTACTCCAGTAGTTTGAGTAGCATAAATCTTCTCCTTGTGCTTTATTATGGTTGAGAGTGTACTAAGAGGAATTTTAAATTCTTTTGCGACAACACTTTTCTTCCCACCTCCATCCATCTTTTCAGCAATCGTCAAACATTTATACTTTTTAGGACTCATAATTCAAACTCATAATACAATCTTTTAATCTGTAACCAAAGAAACTGAACTACCCAATCTGAAGTGTGTGGCAAACTACTCATTTCAATAACAAATGCTCTGCAACGATGAGACAAGTTTAAATTTGTCTCAAAATGTACCTCTATTCTATGCAATTTGATAACTTTGAATTGTTGAGTGTTCGAAGCCTGAGTTCGAATTAACGCGTCGTTTTGTTACGTAGCGATGATTTTTTTGTTCGAATTACCAAGTGCTTAAATATGTATCGATTTTTTTTGAAATAAAAAGAGATTTTCCAGGGAACTCGTGACAACTTCGAATTATGGAGAGGTTCGAAGAAAGAATCGCAGGTTTGAATTAACGAGAGGCGACTGTAGTACATGATTTTTAATAAAAATTTCTTAACGAACTAGCATTCCTTGTTCCTACACAGATGAACAATCATTCATTATTCAAAATGCTTATTTTTGTGTATTTTCTCATTTGAAAACTCATTTTTGTAGTGACTACAGCAGTTTTAAGTGCTGTATGAAATATATGTTCAAATTTGAAAAAAAAACTGCTGTATAATGTAATGTGTATGATATTTTTCTTTGAAACAATCATATTTCCAGTATAAACTTTAGGTGATACATGTTGTATTACAGCGGCTCATACAACAAATCTGAGAAACAGAAATCAGAAATGAAGTATTATTAAGATTTTGCCAACTGTTTTTTATAACGTGTTCATAAACCAAATTGACCAATCAGTGGACGGCATTCACGTTATTTCGTGAATAACCGTCAAAAATTCATGAATATCTGTCAAATCAGCTGTGATATTTTAAAGTTGTATAGTTTTAAAGCTATACAACTGTTGTTGTAATATTAATATTTTTTTCGTTGGCAACAAATGTCAGTTGCTTTAATCCAATATAGCTATTGCACAGTAACTTTGTATTTGCTTTGCCATTTTATAGGGCTTGATTAACTCGGTCTTACCGGTTATCATAGTTGAATTGAGGGGAGTTAATGCATAACGTGAAAGCCAGATTGATTCAAAAGTCGAGATTTCAGTCAACTAAATTCTAAAAAAAAAAGTAGGAAACAGGAATGTGGCTATAATACGTAATACATTGCTAGATAATTGTCATGTTCAATAGCGAAAAACGTGACAGGCCACTTTACCATTTCAGTCGGTATTGTGGACTCTGGATTTGGACAGAAAAAGATATAATATAGGCCGGGATATTCTTGTTTTTTTTTTAGAAAAAATACCCCAATTCATATTTTCAACAAGTATGCCGTGAAAAGAAACCAAAACATTTTAAAAACTTTTCAATGTATGCCTACTAGATCTTTAAAAACACACTTTGAAATCCTAACAAAATTTAGACAACACAAAAAATATTAACAACAAATTGCAAAACTAAAAATTCTATTGAACGTATTTAGTGACAACAATTGGATTCTTGAGTAATGTAAACAAATGAGTTAGATTTTATTTGAGATTCCCTATATTTTGTTCTAGCAGAATATATGTAGACTCACCTTTTCCCCTTTCATTCCGGAATTCCTTACGAAAGGGGGAATTCCCCACAATCTGGCAACACTGATTTGGGCTTTATTAGCCAACAGGCCTTATTACCCGCATCTACTTTGGGTAGGTAGGTAGATGTGACTGGCAGGTTCGCCCGGGGATTCTGCCTCACTTAAGCCTTAAATGTATGTAGTGATACCTATAACCAGCTTAAGCTAAAGGATATCCTTTATATTTATGATCGAAGATATACTTCAAGGTAGTTGAGGAAATAGCTGTCCATATTTTTCCTTCTTATCTCTGCAAGGGCCGGACAGGTACCGAGGGAATGTAGAACAGTTTCCTCCTCCTCTTCATCCCTGCAGTTTCCGCAGTAGTCATTGCAGGGCGCTCCAAGTCTTCTCGTCTGATTGCCAACCAGGCAATGGCCAGTAATTACACCTACCCTCTTACTAATACTCCTCCTATCAAATTCTAGGACAGCTTTAGTTCTTGCTGGGTCCTATGTAGGTCACATCGTTTTCGATGAGCTACAGGTGTCCAATTCCGCCTAACTTTGTTTCATTCAAGGCATCTGTCAGTAACATTGATTTGAAAGCTTTCAATGGGGGTGAGGTTTCTCCTGATTTGGCCCCAGTGGTAGACTCGTCCCCCTTCTTGCTAGTTCGTCGGCCCTTTCATTGTCTAGAATACTCTTGTGCCCAGGGACCTAGCAGAGGGAGTTAATCGATGGTGATTGCAGAGCCATTATGGCCGCCTGTGTACCTATGTAGATATCGTATCGAGGTCATTGAAAGCCTGAGAGCTGCCTCTTGATTAGTTGCTACTTCTGCCTGGTAAAGGCTGCAAAGTATTTTAGGTGCCAGATGGCTGTTGATAGTTCGGAGGAACTGGCGTATACACCGGAGCCTGTTCCTTCCCCGGAGCCGTCAGTGTAAACTTCCGTGACAATGGAAGTTCGCATTTTTCCTTTGTTCCACACTATTCTTGCGGGGATTTTTGTTTTGTGCTTAGTTTTTGAAGTCCTCAAAGGCTGTTATATAGTCCAATTGTTTAGGAATCTTCAAGTTATGATGCCCTTTGATGAAGATTTTTCCCCACTGCTTACATACCCTCAGTCATATCCCTCAAGCGTGGCAATAAGCTTCCCGTAAATGTCCATGGGAAGGAGATTGAGTAAGATTTCGAAGGCCACCATGGATATTGATCTGAGTGCACCTGTGAGGCAGATTTCATTTTGTTTAGTTTGTAGTGCTGTCCACCATACTAGCACTCTGTAAGTCAGTACTGGTCTTAATATTGCCGTGTTGGATCCAATTCCCCATTTGGGTTCGACAATTTTCCTGCAGTTGTAAAGTGCAATCAATGCTTTCCTGATGCGCTCCTGAATGATAGGTCTCCAGTTTAGCTTGCTGTCCACAAAAACACCCAAGAACTTGGCTCTATCACTGAAAGTTAATGTTGGCCCTTTCAGCTTTGGTGGAGTGATGTTTGGAATCTTATCCCCTAGTGAACAGGATCAGGTCACTCATGGATGGGTTGACATCTAGTCTGACACTTTAGGTCCATTTAGATAAAGTTTTCAGGGGTGAATCAATGTCTGGGCACTTACCTCCCGTCGCACTTAATCTCTTCCACTTTAACTGAACTGTCCCTTGAGGTGTGGCTCTGAAATCCCTTCCGTCTGCACTGTAGTTGCCTAGTTGAAAAAAAAAAAAATATCGTTACGCCCCTGTGATTGAAATCTCTGACGCTTAAGATATGTTCTTACCAAACCAAATCACGAGATTTCATCAAATGTCTCTAAACCTCCAAGGTTTCGCCATACTTCGTTGAAATGTTGTTGAAACCCCCTCGAGCTCATCCGTCCGTCAGAGTTTGTCAAACTAAACAAGCCTAAACCTAGGACTTCAGTTTATTTTGGTAATTTTGGTGTTCCTTTTCTCAATTACTCTCTCTCCCTCGACTCTGGTGTGCTGAACACAATTATTTCCCGTCAACCAACGGCTGTTTTACTGGTCACTCCAAAATTTAAAGCTAGTGGATTTTGTTTTGGCGGCCAGGGCACTTATAAATTGGAGCTATTGACATTTGAAATCACTTCAACTTTCAACATTGTGGTTTAACTAAAAGTTCATCCAAACCTCGAGATTTCGGTTTTGTGGAAACGCAGCTTTAGGCAGAAACTAATCAAAATTCCGTATTTTTTTGGGATAAGAAACAAGTGCAGCCCTCACTTGAATAAATAAATGTCACTTGTTCTCAAGGCTGTGTACGCAAACAATCCCTTATTTAAAACAAAACGATTTTCGGCACGCTTTGAAAAATTCTACAGTATTCCAGTACACCATTCAATCAAGGACAAAGTTTCGAATATTAATCAATTGAAATTAAAATCCACCACGCACGGTGACAGGTGACAGATTGAACCACACACTCCATCGAGTATTTGATTCGATCGATTGACGGGGTTAACCTAACACTAACACAGCATACGCGCACAAGTGTGTACACTCGTCCCTTGCACCTTTTATGGCAACGCTCGTACAAGGCTCCACCACCAGTGTGTGAACGGTGCATATAAGTCGATTGGAAGCTGCTCGTCAAGGAGAGCGCAGGCACAGGATGGCGCGGCGCCTGCTGTCTCTGTTGCTCTGCCGCAGTTCATCGCATAAGTCGCATGCGCTGTGACGTCCATAAATGGTAAGTATAAGTAAGTTAGTCGTTCGGACTGGGCGCATGTACGTCCGAGGGAGCTGCGCAAAGGAGGGTTGACATTTCCATAAGTCAGTGTTTCCGTCGCACAATTTGCGAAGTGAAGCGAAGAGCGCACAAAACACAGACAGAAAAGCCGACAGAGTTACTCTCGCCGTTAAAGGTGTACCAATCACGGGTTGTCTCACCAGTTGTCTACCAGCATTGAGGAGTTCCTTTTGTGTGCTAATTCGCTTTAAATCGTCAGCAGCATCGATTTTTACCAAACGTTCGGTTGTGGGCGGGCAGACGGAGGGTCATCTCGAAAATTAAAATTACAATGAGTCGATCGAAAGGGAAGCGCAATAAACAATTGGTGGCTTCAAACAATCGGGTGTTGGCCGCCCAGAAGAATAAGAGTGGTAAAGATAACTTTGACACCAAGGAGACCAGTTTGCTCATATCACTTTGGGGTGACCCGAAGATTCAGAAGTCTCTGCTTACCGCGTCCAAGAGGGAAAAAATCATCGCGATGCTCGGGGCACAGCTGAAGGAGTACGGCTACAATCGGACGGTCGATGGGATTAATAAGCGGATAAATAATTTGAAAAGTTTCTATAATCGGTTGAAGAAAAAGCTGCAATCCGGCCTGTCCAACGCTACAACGTGGCCGCACTTCAAAGCCATGGATGAGATTATGAATCGTCCGAATGAGATAACGAAACCCTCCCTCAAACACCAACTGAGGGTGGAACAGGTTGGACGGAGGCAGAGGAAGAAATTGCTGGCTGAGAGTGGCAACGCATATGAGCAACAACTGGGGGGCAGTGCTGATGCGGGAATCGACGATTTGATGGATATTTTCGGTCAAAGTTGTGACATGCAGTTGTCCATGGATTACTCAGATGATAAGGATGGCAAAAGAAAGGAGGACAAGGAGGGGGACGGTATTGAGACGTCCTTGCTTATTCCGAAGAACGAACCCTTTGACGAGGAGGACATCTTATTTCAGGGCATCTTGAATGAAGCGTAAGTTCAGCAGTTTATTCATTTGTTTTCGTAGAATTGAGTGCACTTTAAGCGGATGTCAGCAAAAATGGTGGAAACTTTCTTCATTCCCTGTCATTTTAACGGATGCCTGATAGTGACGAGGATGCACGATATTGCGTGTGTGTGTGTACATGTCTCTCTTCAAGCAATTAATTATTTGGTTGAATTTCCGATTTAATCGCTTTGTCTAAGGGTAGCAGTCTTAGTCTGAGAGTGGGGGTGGAGAAAGGACTTTCACGAGATTTTTTGTTTTGCTTTATGTAAGATTCACTATTCCTTCTGTTGTAGCTTACCCATGGTTAAGCATATGGTGTAGGGCATGTTAGACAGAGGTTTGGGCAATCTGGCTGCAAGGACTTGTGATTATCCCGACGGTATAACGAAATAGAAGGTTAAAAGCGAATTTAAATAAGGCAGGTATTTTGAATGAAATTGTTGTATCATTACGTTGTTTAGCACACGTTAGCTGCCTCCAATTTCGCATGCCAACCTGGTTGATACCCCTCCTCACGCTTGTGTGCGCCACAGGGTCGAAGACTTTTCGGGCTGGAGCTGTGTTGTCCATGTGCTCTACATGGCCTAGCCACATTTCGCGTTGAATGCGTAGACGTCTGGTAAGAACCCTCCCTGTATTTCCTAGCGTCAGGAGTTTGTGGACCATGGTCCCATAAAAATTCATCCATTCAGGAGATGCAGTGGTGTACAACTAAATAGCACACCTGATTTTATTAGTAAAAAGGCAGTTTTTCATTACTTCAATAATGCAACGAATCTTTTACTTTTTTATTTTATTTAACAGAATCGTAAGCAATCGGTAAATTGAAGAAAATGGGAACATTTGCATTGGAATAAGAAATGAAATGAAAACAATTATTTTGTATACTTCGGTGTCAATTGTCATCAACAGGGATAGGATTTTGCTAACTTTGCATCTTTTTCTTTGGTTAATCCGATGGAAATCATAATTCCCTTCCTTTGAAGTAATTCCTTTTCAAGCTATTTTCAAATATTGTGGATCTTCGTCAGAATCTACAAAGGATACTGATCTGATTCTAACTAGTGTTGTGTTACTCAAGCAAGTTGCACTACAAATGTCCGATACATCACTACAGAAATGTCACATCTCAAAAAAAAAAATCTGTCCCAACGTCATGCATATAATGGCGTATGGAAATGATGCTTATGTGACAAATTTTAAACCTCAGATGATGTGGGACATTGTGCCTTTTCAGTCTCTGAGTGAATGAGTACCTTTACATGGAAAAAGTCTGTCTCTTATAAAATAGTCTCCAAGAGTCGCAAGAAAATATAAAACGTGTCAAAATGGAGGTATTTTAAAAAGTCTTGTCAGGGTCTCTGAAAACATGAAATTGCGGCAACCCTTTGTGTATCTATTACGCGATGATGGGGAACCTCGATTTTTTATTCCCATTAACTGCTTTACACAGGCGGCATGAACTGTTGCTGTTCGCCAAAATTACAGAAAACTGCATACTTCTTGGTAAGCACTCAAAGTTCTTGTGAACTTAGTTATTGCATAAAAATCCCCTCAGAATGAAACGGTTAAATATCCTAATTAATGCTTGACATTTTCTTGTCAAACTGAAGAAGCGGCACACAAATTGATGACAAACAAATTCGCTAATTCTGCCTTATCTATCGGAGAACAAAGAGAACGGGAATGTTGTTGTTCGCAGTTTCGCAAATCGCAATTCGCAAAAACTTGTTTCGCGTATGTACAACCAGCGTTGCCGAAAGTACTCATATAGTAGTATTGTACTACTTTCCACTACCATGTGCTTCTGTACTCATCCATTCGCGTCCGTACTACTATTTTGTTAAGGACTAGAAAAATATATTGATGAGCTTGATTGATGATTGAATTTGAGCTTGTTCTATACTTAGCACAATATCTAAGTGCTTCGATAATCTTTCAATGCCGTTTAACAATTGTACTCAGGCAGAGTCAGATCGCTGTTAGATCTTTTTTAAGGAAAAATCCAAATATGTTTACGTAAGAGTGTACTTGGCACTCCTTACCTCTTTGTTCCTCAGATACAGCGAAAGAAATCCAGCAGAGTATTGGAATTCTCCTAAGAACTACCCCAAAGTGAATACAGTAGGGTGGCGCGACAGTCCGAACCTGGGCCTAGCTTCTACAGCAACCACTCGTATTGTGTGTGCACGAGTGGATAAGACCTACAGTTTTATGCCGACTCCGAACGGCAAAGTTGGGAAGCTTTTTTTTAGACAGGAATACTCTTTGAGCATTCTCAATGACTCGAAAGAGGTCAAGCCGAGAATTAGGAATGATGGTAAATTCGATTTCCGATGCGGGGCTTGAATACGTTTCCATCAGGTAGCAGATCACTTGGCAGACCCAGGATGAGGTGGTTGGACCAAGTCGATAAGCTCGCCTGGTTACCCTTGGCCATAATCCCGGATAAGTTAGAGCCGATGGCGGAGGATCGAGTTGCCTGGATATCTCTCGTGCGTGCTTTTCCTCACGCCCCCTTTAGTGGATCATACGGGTCAGAAGAAGATGATGATGATGGTAAATTCGATTATCGAACCTGGTAACCTCTGCGTAGAAGTCGAAGCACTACCAGCTGTCTTTACACTATTCAAAGTGAGGCTGAGTTTTCCTTGTTCCAGGAGTACCGATCGTCTTGAATGATCTCTGGATCTTTTGCCTTGAGGGTTCCATTCTAACTGCATTCCGGTAATACTTTCGGCTTTTGCTTTTCCATTTGTGTCTCTTAATCGGTGTCACAATTGGTTCCTCTCTTGTCATTTCCAACAGACCCACGTTCCTGATGGTGTTTGGTTAGAATATTCGACTATGGTACGGAGACATTTGTTGATGAATACCAATAATTTCTGAATGATGGTAGACATCAACCAGGTTTCGCTACCATACAGCAGTATCGATTTAACACCTGAGTTGAATATTCTGAGCTTCGTGTTTTTCTGGAAATCTGAGACCTAGTTGTCCAAATGCTGCTCTTGCTTTTTGAAGTTTGTTATCAACGTATGCTTCTGCGCCGCCGCGCCGTCTTTTGTTATTATGCTACCTAGATAGCAGAAGCTATCTACAGACCCGTCGAATGGGTTTCCTTCGATGGTAAAGTCTCCTCAGTTACTCAAGGCCTTAGTCTTCTGGATATTAATCTGTACTCTGGCGCATCGTGCTAATCATGTGAGGTGTTGTATTTTAGTGTGGATGTAGCTGAGCGCGTGTGAGAGTAGATAAATATCGTACGCATAGGCTAAGTCGTCGTGTTGTCTTGTGAGACTCAAAGCTATTCCACGTCGCCGCTTTTTTTTATAATTTCATCCAGAACAAGTGAGAACAGTTGAGGTGTGAGTGGGCATCCTTGCTGTACTCCTGTATATGTAGTGAAAGAATCACTGATGCTTCCATTATGCAGTATCGATGATACCGAGATTGCTCAACTATTGCTAGCAGTGTGTTGCCCTGATCTACGCCGTGGGCGGACTTCTACAAATGTGGGCGGAGGGCAGCCTGTTCATCTCGTAGATTTCTTTTGATTTTATGTTGAAGTTTCCCTCTTAAAATTTTTGCAAGTATATTGTAAATTGAGTACAGCGCTAAGTCCGTACAACTACTCTTTTTTTCAAATTACTCCCCATATATGACTGGGGTAGTACGGCTACCTTATAGAATTTGTCTCCGGCAACGCTGTGAACAGCACTTTAAATAAACATATCGATGATTGATGCGTTTCGTTCAGACTCGTTTGAATGTTCTCTTCGCATGACCCATTCACAATTAATACTTTATTTCGACAAAGGTCTTTTTAGGAATCTATTGTTATTTTTTTTATTCAATTTCCCTCAGATTTCCTCCCCCTTGTTCGTATCCCGTACACCAGTGAAAGTACAAATTCAACCCCAAAATATGTTCTTCTTCTCGGTTATCATGCGCCGCAACACCCTAGCGTGAGTATTTTATTTCTGTGTGCGTCTGTGAAAGGCGCAATCGCAGAAAAGCGTTCTGCGCACACGGAGGGTAACAAGCCCACTACTCGTACACGGGAAGAGAGACAAATAGCTGCTGATAGTGAGAGGCAAGATGTCGACTAACTAAGTCGAGTTAGACAGAGGGTGTGATATCGATTTTATTTTATGCACGCGCACGCAATCCCTCTGCGTTTCACGGAATCAATTGATCTCATATATTTGCGGAGTGTGGTGCATCCTTGGGCAGAAGGAGAACTCTCACACATAGTTGCCTCAGTTGAATTCCTCTGCCCTGACGACCGTATTTCGCTTTCGAGCTGAGTCAATCCGTTTCCCTGCAGCGGTTACCAAATTTAGCCGCACTTGAAGACATGCGCCTGACTGACTACTTCTGACAGTGAATGGCAGTGGGTTAGTTTTCGCACGACCACTGCGCGTGTGCACTCAGCAGTGATGCGCAGAACGAGGGGAGTGTAGTTACAAGACGGTTCATCCCCTGCAACCGCTGTTCAAAGTCTGCCGCAGTCGGTGAGCAGTCAGTCAACGGTAGAGTGCACCACAGCATGAACTAGTGTTCATAACTCGAGGTGCACGCATAAGAGTGAAGTTTATTGATTTTCACATTGCACGCCAGTTACCTCTGCAGCGAGAATGAAGCGATTCAAATCGAAACGGAAAGCAGAGCGATGGACATCCAATAACCGTGTCCTAATGAGTTCATCCAAACAAGATCCAGGACGAAATCCCAACTTCGATACGGAGGAAACGAAACTACTCATCACACTTTGGGGCGATCCCCTTGTGCAGAGGAGCCTGAAGACCAGCCCCAACAAGTACGTCGTCATTTCGAAATTGGCCCAGAAAATGAATGATTACGGCTATAATAGGTCAACGAATGAGATAAGCACCAGACTGAAAAACCTCAAGTGTTTTTACAATCGCCTGAAAAAGGACATCGACCAGGGAGTGATTCAGGGGTCGACTTGGGCGCATTTCACAGCAATGGACGAAGTAATTAATCGGCCGTTCAACATTCGGGAAAATGAGCAGTCCAAAGCGTCGGTGGAACTGCGACCGAAGCAGACGGGGGAGAGTTATGAGAATCACAGGAAGACAAGGACAACGAGGACCAGCAAAAGGACGGGCAGAGCTTCGAATGTATTGACGTTTGCGAATGGTAACTCCAGTTCAGAGGGGGACAATGCCGAGATAATGGATACCGATGCGATGAAGAACGAGGAATTATCGGATGCTTACAGTGTGGAGGAGACTCCGCTGCTGCTGCCAAAGGAGGAACCTGTTGATGAGCAACTATTTGGAGTTGAACATACTCAAAGGTATGTTCATAATGCATTTCGAATGAGAGAAGATGTATTAAGAATGCTCGTGTAGGCTTCGAAACCATTCAAGAAATAAGAACAACAATTCGCACTGCGACAACTTCTTTTGTTGATTATCCGTCAATTTCTCAACACTACTGTTGAAGGTCAATGTATTTATACGCAATGGAATTGACGTTATCCGTTTTGTGGAGACTTCAGGTCGCTCACTCGATAAACTGGTGGCTCTTTCCAAAATATTAGTGCTCAGCTGGCACGGTAACGGTACTGTGCATTGTGTAATCTTGCATTACACTATGTCGTGCAAGTGAGACACCGCGGAATATATATTCTTGGGGGTTTGATACAAATATTCGAGTGCACTTAAACCAAACAAAATTGTATGTGAAGAGAAGATGACTGTCGTTGACTTATTGCCGCTGACTGTCCACTGTCAGCTGTTTTTGTTTCTTCCATGAATTGAATCTGTTTGGTTGTTCATAGAGATTGTATCAGATTATCGAACCCATTCGATTTGAATTGAAAACGAAACACAGTTCTTCATCTTTAGTTTGTTATTTAACTATTGAATCATAGATTATATAGGATATGGTTATTAATATACATACATATACAAGTCTTTTCATTTGTATTTATTCTGCAACTACATAGCTATCAGCCAAAGGTGCTCTCGTAACTTTAGCGCACCGAATCCACGTACAACGAGGTTTCAAAATATTTTTGAAGTATACAGGAATGCAATTCATCCTGTTCCAAAACGAGACGAAAGTCTAGAAACTTTGAACTGTGATATCGCCAATTATTTTTGACATAAACGACACATTGTCGCAACAATTGGAAATAAGGTTTGATTCGTTGAAGAAATTTAAATTCCTTGCTTTACTTTCTACAAAAAAATACACAAACATTTCCAATTGAAGCTTGCTTTAGAATGCTTTAAGTCTTCGTATGGTGCATTCTTTGATTTTACAAAGCTAAGTGGATGGATTACCTGTCCCCCGGTTCGAAAATATCTCGGTCAAAGTCATTCCAAGAACCCTTCATATCTTCGAAAGACACTTTTTGAGAAATTTTTGAATTAAGTGAACTTATTTTAATAATACCCACATCGAGTAGCTCTCTCGGGCGATCTTTTTCTGCTCATAAACGCATTAGATCGTACAAATAAAAATAAATAAAATGCTGGAGCGAAGGTTATCAGAACTTGCAATTATCTCTAATGAAAAATCATTTCCAAAGTTTTGCAAGTTTTCCTGAAGAAATCATGAAGAATTGAACTTTTAAACAAGTAATTTCAAAATATGAAAAGAAAAGTAAAAGAAATTTTACATATTTCAAAAAAGTTAAAAATTGAAAAACAACAGTAAATTATAAGAAAAAATTCAAAGACATGAAAGCGATGTTTATCACGTCCAGAGATAAGGGATAGTGGAGATATCCAACTTCGGTCATTTTGCCATTTTATCCACTAATCCACGCCGGAGAAAACTAAAAGAGTATTGGTATTCCCTTGTATTTCACAAATACTCTTACACAAACCATGGATCCACCACGCAATGGCGGACGATTGGTGGATTTTAGTGAGAAATGGCCCCAGACTCGTGAATTTAGTGGGAAAAATGGCGGCAGATAGCTGAATTTGCCCACGATCCATATACGATCCATGTAAGTTGTTCGGGGGGTGTTCATAAGTTTTCTCTTACTGAGTGAGTGACAATGTAATGCAATGACTGTAACTCTTTCACCTCAATTTAATTCTTAAGTATATATGTATACAGCCTACTCATAAACCACACCTGACGTTTCTTACTCAAAAAATGAGGTCCACTCTATACAATTAATTCATGAATCCTGAAAACTCTTGAATTCATTTTAAATAATTCGATAAGAGCAATGGCAAGATATTGCAACTATAAAACATGCATAAAAATGGTTGTCAAAATGTTGTCAAAATGGTTAATTTCTGTCGCTATTTCTGTAATATGTAATTCCTCATTCCAGAATTTCTTATTTTAAGTTATTCCAGCAAACGCCTTAATTATATTTTTATTATTAGTTGCCAGAAGGTGTAAATGCATTGAATAGGTATTATTTATATAAAAAATACATACACTGTGTTGTGCATTTATTAATTATGGCCTAGTATCTCAGTATGTAACTTGCTCAAATGGAAGTTTAATGAATCGACTTCATGAACATAAGCTTTATTCGTTCGTTTACCCCTCCATACTGTGCTGAAAATTAAACACCGAAATTTGTAAAAACGTTCAAATAACGAGTGAATTTTCAAATAAGAACTCTAATTCACCTCACTTCTAAGGTGGGTAAGGGTATAAGCTTTTCTCAAGAGCTCACATGTATTCACAGCCACGGAACAAAACGCGTATGTGAAGATGAAATCAAGGGGCAAGGGAGGTAGAAGTTGGATATCTCTATTATCCCTTAACTCTGATCACCTCCCCTAAAAGACAAAATTTGAGGTATCAATTAGTGAATACCTTACTGGAAGGGTCATGGCACGCCGCACAGTGGGTTAAAAGCGGAAAAAAATGTCTTTGAAGAATGTCCTCTGTAGCTTTCATAGTTTAGTTGCGAGCCATATTTTAAACAAAAGTTTACATGTCTTTGTCCCAAGCTTCATAAAATAAATTCTGTATCTTTATATGTCACTATTGGTCCTTTCTTGGCTATTTAAAATAAAAAAAAAAAAATATTAAAAAAAAACTTCAAATATACCTTCGTTAAGTAGCTTCAAACATAGGTGTTAAAAAAAAATGTTGATGAATATTCGTTACGCCAAGCTACGCGAGCTAGCGACATATATCAACGTGTGCTTCATACTTTCAAATTGCAGCAAGGAAAAATTAACTGCAACAGCTTGCAACCTTCGGAGCTATGTTCAAATTTGTTTCGCTGGATCGGATTGAAAAAACACGGTTTTCACTTTGGTCATGGTAAAAAGTAACAATTTTTAGGCTAACAATGGTTGGAATGAATGCAAGTAGGGCTTTATTTTTAGAAGAAATATAAAGCTTTCTTTGTGGGTTGCCTGGCAGAGGGTGCCAGGTTCGATACCCGAATTATACCACATTTCGTAATTCACGGCTCCACCTCTTTCGAGTAACTGACAATGCTCAAAGAGTATTCCTGTCTAGAAAAAGCTTCTCAACTTCGCCGTGAATCGGCATTAAGCTGTAGGTCCCCATCCACTCGTGAAAGAACAAGCACGCACAACACGAGTGGTTAGAAGCTAGGCCAAGGTCCGTCTCCGACTGTCGCGCCACCCTAAAGATTTCTTTAAAAAAAAATTAAATCGATCCATGAACGGAGCTCTGAGAGATTAAATTTTTTAAACTAGCATTTTTGTTTACTTTTATATTATTATTTACTTAATAAAACACGCCTTTTCAGGGCATGTGTTTTTATGTTTATTAGACTGTAGAAGAAGAAGTTTATTAGGCTCCAACAACGGGAGATCTAGTTTTTCTGTAAACCTGAAGATGTGTTCTATTGATGTTGTAAAAATCGTATCCACATACCGGTTGCAAAAGCCTTTTATGTGTAGTGTGTACTTGATCTAAGCTGCAAGCAATGGTAGTTATCAAGCTGTGACAAATACTAGTTCTGCAAAGTAATAAATATGTTATTTTCGAACCCGTAGACCGATTATTATGAAATTAGCTGTGTTTTTTTGCAAGTGTATATACGTTTAATTTATAAGTGCACAAAAAAACGATCATCGGCGCTTAATGATTCATCGTAAAATCTTGGCAGCACCGAGGACATTTATGACATTTGCTAAGCAGTCAGGGGTGTAGTCGTGGAAGGTGATGGTTAATCTTTGATGGTCACAATCTTCGTTTTGTGACTGTGTAGCAGGATGAAACCTAAACGGAATGTATAGCAGAGACACTCTGGGTATACGATACATTTTATTGCATACTTATGGATGCCAAAAAAAATTAAAAATGATCTTATACATCAACCTTACATGCAAATGTAAGCCACATACAGCAACCTAAGCAATGAATGAATAAATTCAGGAATGAACACACAGAAAATAATGTTTGGAAGCATTGTTGTATCCGCGCTTATTTCCTAAGCGGCGATAGATATGATGAGTAACTTAAGCGGGTATAGGATTTGTTGTTAGTGTATTTTACACGCAAATTGAAATTTAGGAGTATATACGCTTGCAAGAAAACGCAGCTAATATCGGTTCACTGAGTCAAAAGTTATATATTTATTTCCGCGCTCCCAAACAAAGTGAACCACTGTGCGTCGCTGACTGTTAAGCTTTACTCTCAAGAATCAAAAAGCACAAACTAAAGTAAAAATCTCACGAACGCATTAAAATATTTGAAATTGAAAAATCGGTGCGGTCCTTGAGACCGGTAGTAGATAGAATTGGGATGTCTGGCTCAAACTAATTGCCGACGGTGGCGTTGAGGTAAACATAGCCTTTGTATACAATTTGTTTAAAGTTTATGCAACCAAATCACATTTCAAACCACTTACGCAAATTGTACTAGATACGCAGGTGAGGGTGTTAATCCGTATAGCTTCACTTTGTGTTGAAGTTGAAGGGAATCTCCTATTATCCTATGAATAAATCACCTTCTTGAACTGCTTCAGTACTAAAAGGTGGTTGGTTGAGATCCTTCTCAACTCGTTGGTTTCTCCCTTATCGTCGATGTCATCGACTTTGCTCTCTTTCACATTTCTTTATTTAGAAGATATCAGCCGAGTTAGCCTTATCGATTCTGTCTGTAAATTAGTCACTAACCGATTGCAAATTTTGTTTTCTTTCAAACAGAAAAATGGCCGCAGAAATTCCAACTACAAAATTACCTGAATTCATCCAACTACCCAGTACCAACAAGAACAACAAGAAATCAAATTCAAGCATGGTGCAGGGAGTGTCCTCAAACTGTCGAAAGCTTGTCAACTGTAACCTCAACAATGGCATGCAGACATCCACAACATCGCCCACGGTCAACGGAGGACACACTCAATCCATCTTAATTGCAAATCAGCCCAACTCCATGCAGGCCACTGGAAAAATATCCCTAGTTCCAACGAATTTCCTGCTCCAGAATGGCGTTTCGCAATCGCCTCAAATTCAACTAAGATCGCAACCTCAACCGAGGATAATCTGTAGTCAGCCGAATGCCACAACAAACACGGGCATTGTCACTTCGGCGGGAGCGGGAAGAATGAAGGTGCTGCTGGTGAACGCCTTTCAAAATGGCAAAACAACAAACACAACTGTGTCCAAAGATGTCACATTCAGTAATCCCAGCCTGATTTCGAGTGCTAATGTTCACACGACGACTGTGACGGATACAAACGTTCCAAAGATCCCACTGGAAGTGCCCAGGCAAGGAAAACCAGATGAGGTGCCGTCATCTAAGGAACCGGGTAAGGTTCATTTGAATGAGAGGAGTTTTATTGGTCTGTGAATGGAGAGCGGGTGCATGCGGCTTGAGAGACCTTTCCGAACTGATAAAATAAAACATTTAAGCTAGCTAACATTTATGGCGAACTTATAGCGAAACAATCGCTGAACCCTGGCGCAAAGCAAGGGTTTGTCAAGGTAAATTTTGGACTGAATGAGCATATAGTAAGAAGTCAATGTGAACTTTTTGAGAGCTGGCCAACGTAGCTTTGTGGCTGTCAACGTAAGAATCATTTTAGCCCCTTCCGTCTCAACGCCATATAATCCTGAAATTCTTTAAATATCATGTTCTTCTAAAGGATCCCAGCAGCTTCACTCCCCATACTGCTATCTCGACGGTATTCATCGCGTCATCGCCGTTTAACAGCGCAGAGGCGTTCTCTCATTCTCAAGACAATGCCGTTTCTCCCTACCTAACTTCCATTGATCGAATTCCTTTTTTCTTCCAGGAATCGAAACGCTATTCAACAACTTGATCGTCATGCAAACCGAAAACAATGAGATTCAGAGGCAGCGCCTAGAATTGGAACGGCAACGATTTGAATTCGAAAAATCAATAGCGGACAAGTTACTACTGGCACTCACCGCCGCGTTCAGCCAGCCCCAACGGCAAGAGTACAGTACAACCATCAATCCGAATGCCGACCAGTATATTTCCGAAAAGGACAGCTCGCCAGAGTTAATCGGTGAATTCGGTAGTTTTCAGTTGCTCACGCCGAAGCTGGAAAAAATCGACTAGCCGGACGGACAGCACCGTAAATACCAACTGATGTGATACATGCAAAAAGAAATAAATCATTTTTTTTATAAGCATACATTTGTAAAGGAACCGGAAATCCGCAAGATGTTTAATAAATCCTCTCAATAGTCTCTATTTATTGATATTTACAAATGCATTTTTCTTCTAATTGATTGTCTAGCCGTGGCAGAGGCCAAAAAAAAACAGGCTGCAAGGTCATTGCCTTCGCGGTTGCTATTGTTGACTCTGGGAAGTTCCACAATTGCCAGATGCATTAACAGTTGGTAGCTACAAGAGGATCGTTTCATGAGAATTCTGCCTAGGTGCAAATCCACAGAAAACGGATAAGATCCCTGACTTTGATCGTCCCTCAATATATGAGCTAGTGGTGTGTCAACCCGGGTTAAAAAACCGAACTAACCCGGGTTACATCTAAACCGACTCAATCCGAGTAACATTTATTTCAAACCGAATTGGCAACACCGATGAAACGAACGAAATACATAAAAAAAAACTGTAGACGCTACAACCCGGTGTGAGCATATGATGCCGAACCGGGTTGCCTCATTCCAGATTGGTTTGAGTCGTGCAACCACCACAGCAGGCTGCAGGGTCTCGGCAACTTTTCGCGTATTGTTTGCTTTGTATGTATACATAGTATTCTTCTCTTTTCTTGTGTGACGTGTCAAAGCAAGTAAGTTACATTGCAACATGCGAGTAGAAGAAAATCCGAAGAGAGATAAAAGAGAAGAGAGAAAATTTGAAACAATTTGCACACACACAGCCGGTATTGGCTTGGCTACCCCGTGCGCCTATCGCTTCCCTTGCCAACACAATCGTCTTAGGATACACATAGAACACCGAAACAAAGTAGAATTGTACAATACAACTCGACTTGCCCCATTTCATAATCCTTTCTGTTCATCATCAAACCGACTTCGTCAACCCAGGTTACAACTCGATCTGTTTCTTTTTTAACTCGTGTTAACTCGGGTTAGCACACCACTAATATGAACCCCCTCGAAGCTGAATGAAAGCACAAAATCTCTGCGTCATGTACTGGACTGTAACAACTTCTCCATAACAGAGTTATGAGTCGAATCTAGGTGAGACAACGATCTGCAGATCTATTTACAGAGGTACGCCATAAGGTGATCTGTTCCCCCTCTCTTGTGGAATGTAATAGTAAAAGAACTGCTCGTGACACTAGAAGGGACCGCGTGCAAGGTTATGCCATTGCACCACCAAGGAAATTTGTATCTACGATCAGGGATATCATGCAATCTCCGGCGTAGGCGTCAATCTACAAAAAACGGACATAGTTCCCTTCACTAGGAAGAACATAATCCACAAGAGGGGACCTCTTTAAAGCTTAATGAAAGCGCAAAAATCTTAGGCCTTATGTTAGCCACGAAGCTAAGCTGGAAGCTCAATATTTAGGAGCCTGTCAAGAAGACCTCTACGGCTCTCTACTGCTGTAAGGGGTTATAGGGTGCAAAAGGGGACTACAACAACGCATGGTCCACGGGCTATTTGTTGCAGTAGTCAGACCCATGGTCTAGCAACTTGGTGGACTGCACTCGAAAAGAAAGCGTCTTTCGGGCTGAAACTACAGCGACTAAAGAAGCTCTGTCCTGGCTGAAAACAATCTCGCACAGATATCATCACCTATTCCGATAGCCAGGCAGCGATCAAATCTCTGCCCTCAGTCACTTTCAACTCCAAGACTTCCCTCAATTGCCACCTATCCCTTAACGAGATGGCCACGTATTTCAGCATTCAACTTATGTGGATGTGGGACACTCTGACATTACAGAGGATTGCGAAGCGGACGAACTCGCTAGAAAGGGTACAAACGCTGTGCTCTTTCCGGTGGCGATCCACCCCCCATGCCTACCACTACTATAAAACATCTGCTAAAGCTAGAAACTCTTGATCAAATCAATCGTTGATGTTCAACTGGCACAGGATGCCTCATTACCAAACGACCTTAAGCGATCGCTTAGTCTGCTTAGTTTGAGAAGGAAGGAAACTCAGAACTCTCAAAACAAGGCATTTCTCCATCGGAATGCCTCCAGACTTCGCCCCCCATACAACGACTTCTGCAAAAGCTGCAGAGACGAGGATGCAGAAGAAACCATTGAACACTTACTATGCAACTGCAGTCTCTCATCCCGTAGATTTAGATTTCTGGGAGCATACTATTTTGATAGCCTGGCTGAACTAAGCAGCTTCCAAGTCAGCCATCTTCTTCGTCTTAATGCACGATCTGGTTTGCGCAATAGGTACTCATTGATCCGCGTGGCAGCACAATGGACTATGTGTGGCTGCTGTCCTTCCGTACAGCAATCAGCCACTTCTACCTAACCTAACCCTGGCCTGTTCCACTCAATCTGGACGAGATTACCGTCCCCTCGACTTAGATGAGGTCAAGATAGCTTTTTTTTCTTGTGGGTGGAGAAATGCCTTATGCACCATAAGGAGGCCCGTGGCGTTGTCCGGCTCTCTCCGCATGCTTTCGGATCATACGGACTAAAACTCCTCCCAACCCCTGGGGCTTCTTGCACAACCCCCTGGAACCGCTCTTCGAATTACTTCAAGGTGCCGAGCTTACCAGGTATTGTTCTTCTTCTCTTTTCTCTCAATCAGCCGTTCAATTTTTGTTGGCAAATTCTTCCCAATTTAAGTCGGTCGTCAGCATACGGAATTTATTATTCCCTTGCCTTTATCCACCGGGAGAAGTCCCCGCTATTGGCAATCTCTATTGCAATGTTTTTTTCCTCCCTTTAGTTCGAAATTGTATTCGAAAATGTGATGGATATATGTGGTAACATTTGAGGGTTGGTTTGTGTATTAACTGCCTTCAATAATGTTGTTGCATACTTCTGGCATTCCAGCATACCCTTGGTACCTAGTAATTTCTCTTCATTTGTCTCGTATTCGATATTTTTAATTGTATAGTGTATGGTAAGTAGCATGTCTAAACACTGATAATAATTAAGTGTTTTAGCACATTGAATATACAATAAACTACATTAAAATCTTCAGAGGCAATTTTATTCATATCAATAGGCAAGTTTAGTTGAATTTCCCCAACAAAATGATATGGAAGAAACCATTAGAATGTTCTTCACAATCAGTAGTGCTCCTTCCTTTTCCTTTCGAAGATTCCTCACAATAGGGGGTCTCCAATAAGAGAAAAAATCACGATGGAAATTTATTCATAATAAGCGTGTATGTTTCCTTATGAAGTAGACACAGTGAGCGTTTTGGGCCACTCGAACTGAAGCACGAAGTATAACCTACAACAGAACCACAGACTAATGTTTCTGAAGCTTTCGGAAATCAGCCTTGCCTAGGTACACTTGCATTCTTCAACGAAAGCAGAGAATAAATGTCGGTGTCCTCAAGTTGATCTTGTTAGAATGATTGAAAGAATAATGAAGGCCATGAAATCATCAGAAGGATATCGCGCAAGTAAGATCTATCTTGACAGCTGGAGATGACATTAGACGGAAATGTAGCCGCCTTGCAAGGGTTGGATAAATTGTGGAAGTGGCTTGTGCATAAGTAAACTGCCAATTTATAGATTGAAGTAGAAAAGCTTCTCCAATTTGGATTAAAGACTCGTCTTTCTACCCAAAAATATGGAACAGTGAAACATCTCTTTATGGACACACCTCTCTTTACGTTCAATTCGTCAAGATTCCTCTCTGCTGCATTCGTGCATTTCAATCCCTTCAGACATATTTCCACTCTGTACATGGTTATTGCTGAGAGCACGTCTTATTCTACTCGTTGCGCTCATTCCATGTAGACCGCTTCTATGACCACTCGACGCAAGCCAAGAGTACCACACATTCAAGATGCCGTATTCAGAGTTGCAGACCAACCAACTTTACACAAAGCACTGCAAACAAACCTAATTCCCCCACTTCCCACCAGTTCCAGACCGACTGCCGACACATCGAATAAGTCCTTTGACAGCTTGTCTCACACTCATTCCTGAAACGACATGCTGATCCAAGAACCGCATCAATCGCTGAAAGATTAAGAAACAGAAGAAAAACGCAAGTTGCATTCAAAATTCGACATTTTAATACGTATGTACATATATTAACGAACGACTAACTAATACATTTACAAGAATTCGAAGTTGGGGTCATCGAACTGATTCGAGCGGTTCTGGATATGAGGCGGAGCTCCCATGTTTGGATTGTTGATAGCAGGCATTTGTGGCCTGAAGTGGTTGACCGGAGTCGACTGCTGCTGCAGCAGGTGTCTCAGGCCAGGATTGTTGCTTATCATGGGACGAACCATTCGTTCCTGTGGCATGCCGTGGGCCACCTGTGATGGAACACTCATGCTGACTGGCATGCGAGGTTGTTGCTGCTGCTGTTGCTGCACAATGCCCATGTTGTGTTGCACTCCAGTGCCGAGGCCGTCCTGCATTTGCACGGACATTTGGGCGTACTGGTTGTAGTGCTGCTGCTGCTGGTGCTGCTGTCGATGTTCCTGTATTTGCGCCTCCATGGCTTTCTGTTGGTTTGCCTGGTGCTGCTGTACGACTTGCTGCTGCAGCGGATTGGGCGCCTGTATGTTATTTGGCGCCATTGCGCCGCCATGGGGACTCTGCTGCTGCTGTGGCTGGTGACTCTGCTGCTGCATGTTTACCGATGATCCTTGCTGACCCATGGTTTGCTTTTGTTGGATGACCTTACGAAGGCGATCGACGAACACTGTCTGATTGTTGGGAATGAAGCCGAGGAACGCGTTCTTATCGGCTGTGTAGAGGAGAATGAGAACTTTTATCTCGCACGACGGCATAGATGACGTCGTGGAGAAGTGGACGCAACCAGCAAAGCCGTTGGTCATAACCTTAGAGAGAGAGTCTAGCGCTTCACATGGATTTGGTTTGAAGACAACCATCTTGGAGTCCTTGAGGTACTGACCGCCAATGTTGCCCACCAAATGCTTTGGCATCAACTGCATCAGCAGCTTGGGTGGCCAGTTTTCTGCCCTGACCTCTGGTTCGCCGTCCTTGACGTTTGTCGTGACATGGCATGGGACTTGGCGTGTTATCTTGGTTTGATCCGGTTTGGTCTTCTCAATCCATTCCAAGAGACCTGACCATATCTTCTCACGGTCACGTTCAATCGCGCTTGGCTGCAAAGTCGGCGCTTGTGGAGCTGTCATCTGGCCCATTTGCGATTGAACCTGTTGCTGCTGCTGTTGTTGTTGTTGCTGTTGTTGCTGCTGTTGTTGCTGTTGCTGCTGCTGTTGTTGTTGTTGTTGTTGTTGTTGTTGTTGTTGTTGTTGTTGCTGTTGCTGCTGCTGCTGGTTAATCATCTGCATACGGAGCGCTTGCTGATGCTGCAGCATGTTGACTCCCTGACTTGGAGGTGTTGACAGCTGCGATATGAGTGCGGAGTTGGGGTTATGCTGGACTCCCATTCCAGTGTTTGCTCCGGGCAAGAATGGCCGCTGCCAACGGTTGCCTTGAGCAACGTTATTGTTGTAAGGAATCTGTATGGGATTGGATGGGTTGTTGATGAACGGCTGATTGACCAGCGTGGCCGGTTGTTGCTGCTGTTTCTGCACCTGTTGCTGTGACTGCAGGACCTGTTGTTGATTCTCGACGAGGATCGAGTTTTGCACATTGTTCATGGGACTAGGAGCATTGACAGCATGATTCACATTAGGACTCACTGGCCTCTCCTTAAGATGGAAGCCCTTGAGGAGAATCAAATGTCGAATGTCTCGGCAGTAGTTCTTCGTGTTGAGAGGAAGATCCGCATCAGCTTTGCTGAACAGCTTGATCAAAATTGGCATCTTTCGTGGCGCGATAATCGAGAGGTGAATCTTTTTTTCCACGAAAATCGGTGTCAGCTGCTCGATGGTCTTGTTTTCGTACTGATAGCATTCTTGCACTGGCAGCGAATACGGAGCACTGTTGCATATGAGAATGCAATGACGTTGCACATTAGAATTAACATTGCCACGAATGTCGCTCAAGTCCTCAAAGCACACTCTCGCAGTGGCGAAACCCTCAGCCAAGTTTGCATTTGATTCACTTTGACCACCCGTCAAATCGAGCCTTTCGATGGTTTCCAGCACTTTCATTGGACTGGTCATGGGACCAAATGTCTCGACAGATTTATTGGGCATGCATTGTGCAGTCCTGTATACAACAATGCCGTACAGAGTAGAGTTTCGATCGGACGTAAGATACTCCCTGTCATCGATTGGGCCCTGCGAGAAGTATTCAAGTGTTGGCACGATATAATTGAGTTTCAAGTCATTGATGTATGCCCCATTTATCGCTGTACCCTCAATGAGGAATACCACGTCGGCTACTTTATCGGATTCCATGAATTTCGATTGTAAAGCAAGTTATTTGAAAATTATTTTTCTTTCACTGAAACCTTTGACGACACATTCACTCTAATTGTGATGAAATGTAATTTATTGAAATTGATTGTTCCTCAGTTAATTTCGACCTATATCCGATAATTTATACGCACTGCGTGCATTGCTTTGTTGTTAACAAGATTAGATGAAATTTGTTAATGTACCAAGGATATATTGAGTTCGAGGGACTATGCCGAATGTAAAATTGAAATAAATAATATTTTTGCTTTCATGTTATTGCAGTGGATTAGTTCAGAGGGTGATCTGAGCTATTATCTGAGTGTATTCGCCGTTTGAGGCGAAGTGCATTCAGCAATCAATGTGGACATTTATTTGTTTGAAACAGAAATGAAGTATTAATACTCCATTTCTGGTTTGAAAGGGTAAGTTGCCACTAGACGCGAAACTGAACAATTTTGTCATCGTAATTTCGAAAGTGCCCATAATATTCACACTAGGATGAAGCCTATTGGTTTGAATGCTTAATTTCTTTTCGTCTACATTGTACGGAAAACTTATTTTTCCAAAAAAAAATATGAATACACCATCTGTCAAAAATCTGCAAGTTAATTGGCAAATTCAGTCATAATACGCAATTTTCAATTTGAAATTTAGGTAATTTAAGCAATTTCGAAATGTGTCCGTTGTATCGTTGTATTGTTTCGAGCGAAATTACCGAAATCACTCTTATTACTATTAAGATAAAGTTATGATGAAATTACAATTTTCCAAGCAAATCATAAATCGGCGACATATCGATTTGGCACCACTGTTCTCTGTTTGTCAAAAAAACTCATGACATTTGTATAGAAAAAAAACACGATATTTGTCACTTCAAGTTTGACTTCTGACCACTGGTGAAGTAAGGTTTTGTACAGGTTATTGAGATATATTTTGAAATTACACAAAATGATAAGATACAGCAACTTAATGTGCGGTCTTGCGAACAGAGTAAGCATCATAAAATTCATCATCTATATACTAGTCAATAATTGGTGTTTAGAATTTCCAGAGAATGCTTACCCAAAGTAGGGTAACACTTCAACCGGTGCGCTCAAAGTCCTACTCTCCAATAAATACAATCGTTCTTTTCGTTCCACAACAAGAGGTTTGTTTTCCATGCTTTGCCACAGAGGAGCAGTTTTTAACAAATGTTTACATTTTATTTGATAGGCATGGATTGTCGAGCGTATGGGTCGTTTTCATAAAATCATGGAACCTGGTCTCAATATTCTGGTGCCATTCATTGACAAAATCAGATATGTTCAAAGTCTCAAAGAAATAGCAATAGATGTGCCCAAACAAAGTGCGATTTCTTTGGACAACGTCACACTTAGTATCGACGGAGTTTTGTATTTACGCATTGTTGATCCCTACCGTGGTACGTACATACATTCATTGCTATTGATTCGAAGAAAAAACAAAAAACGTCACTGATTAACATCTGTATATTGTCTTGCAGCGTCGTATGGAGTTGAGGATCCTGAATTCGCTATTACGCAACTGGCCCAAACCACAATGCGATCTGAATTGGGTAAAATGTCTTTGGATAAGGTATTCCGCGAGAGAGAATCTCTGAACGTGAGCATTGTTGATTCCATTAATAAGGCCAGCGAGGCGTGGGGCATTGCGTGTCTTCGTTATGAAATTCGTGATATACGAGTAATAGGTTTTGTTACCGTGCGTAATCGATTTTGATAATAACGTATTTTTTGTTTAAAGCTTCCCGACCGTGTGCACGATGCTATGCAAATGCAGGTGGAGGCCGAACGAAGAAAGCGGGCTGCTATCCTGGAGTCGGAAGGTGTTCGTGAAGCTGAAATCAACATTGCAGAAGGCAAAAGGAAATCAAGAATATTGGCTTCGGGTTAGTTCCAAGAAATGTGAATTGCTGTAATCTCAACAGGTTCGAGGAAGGTTTATGTAGCTCCCATTGAAATAGTGCCTTCTGAAGACATCAGCCGATCCATTAAGTTTTCCGGCTGACATAGAAGAATTTCCTTTGAAGGTTAGGTATTTTTATCGAAACGCTGTAAGATTGTGTTTCTGTGTCGAACAGAGCTCTTGCAAGACTTTCCTCGATAAGTAACATTTTCACGACTATACTTCTCTAGCAAAGCTCAGAGAAACAGCTTACTGCTGGCTGGTGAAAAGCAAATCATGGTGAAGTAGAATATACCGGTTCATTGGCAAAACTTTGGCCTTATCTTCGCTTACCAAACCTTTTGATTGGAATGACCAATGCCCGAAGGTCTGTGTGGCGATAGGTGAATGTTAAGGGTTATTGTGGGTCAGACAGGCTATTTTTTTATTTATTATTTATTTTTTGAAACCAAGCAAATGATGAGCTGTTTGATCAAAGAAGTGACAAAAAAGACATGCTGCTGGCGTCTCCTTATTGCTCAGACCTTGCTTGACGGCACATTGCAGTGCAGACAATGGATGCATTGTAGCAAACTTACTTCGGAATCCGGACTGAAAAGATGGTTGATCTCGGTATCTAAGGTGTTTTCTCTTCTTAGCATTAATGACTTCAGGCCTTTACTTATGCAATAAGTCGATATCCACTTTGGTTATCTTGGTAGTCGTAAAGGAGCCGCTGTACGAGAAGTTGATAAACGATACTTTCGGATGGAAAAGAGGTGGGACACAACCGTGTTTCTACTTCATTGGTGAAACCGGGCAATTGAACTTTAGGGCTATCCGTAGAAGTGTCATGTCCGTCCGTTGTCCAGCCATGCCGAAATCCTAATGAACCTGAAAATAGAGGTTAGGGGGAGTTTTGTTGGAAAGGAAGTTTTCTGTTTCTCAATTGGCAGAGACTGGGACAGTGGGGAAGTTAGTGAGGGGGTATTATTTTCTTCTTCTTTATCACCGGAGCCTCTGCATATGAAGTCATTGGTTTGGTAAGGTTGGTGGAAGGTAAACCCCTCCCATTCCTTCTCGTGTCGTCCTTCAGGTGTATTATCAGGTTGGTCCAGCCACCCGGTGATGCAGTTGAACCTGCAAATAGACGTTAGTGGAATGAAGATCTTGCAAGAAATATTCTCCAGTGTTCTGCGTCTCAATGCAGACAGTGGGCAATGACACAGGAAGTGAGTGAGTGTCCTCTATTTCTTCCTCGACCCCGGAGCTCCTGCATATGGTGTTCTGGGTAATTCCTATTTTGTTTCTATGATATCTCAAGTGGACACCGGTTAGCGCACCCACAATCATTCTCAGCAGTTTTGACTGCATTGAAGGAGTACGTCGGTTCTTGCGCTCTTATACCTTGACCACAGCTCTCGGGGAGGTCTGACAGGTGGTTTGAGAGTTCCATTCCATTCATTCGCTTCCTCTATGAGACGTCGTGCGCCTTTTATTTGACATTCGCAAGAGGTTGTTCGGTCCATAGGATTGCCTGGGATGGGTCGGTTTCGGCCCCTTTCATCGCAAGTTAATGTGCCTATAGTCCGCGACCCAGTATAGAGTATTCAAGAGCTCCTTACTGAGAAACTTGAGCTGTTCGCGGCAACGTGCAACCAGCTTTGATTTGATTTCTATAGCCGAAATTACTTTGATGGCCACTTGCCTGTCAATTGGAATGAACCGTTGGTGGTACTTTCAATATGGATATCATTCTGGCCGCCAGGACCTCCGCTTCTGATAGAGGGGTGCATGTTCAACAATTCAGATAAAATCACCGCGCATCGATCCATTCGTACAGACGAAGTTTTTTTCGGGTTAATCCCAAGATTGCAAGCTTTTGCTCTCCTTAGAAGGGTTGAACTGGCTTGGAAGTGTGTAGCTAGAGCTACTATTCACATAGTCCGCTGTAAATCTTCTTTCATCCTGTGTGATTATCAGTGACATCTACTTTGTCGGCACAACAATGAGACAAAATCCCTTCATTTGGCAGATTTTTACTCACGACTCACAGTCACCTTTATACGATGAAACAACCCAATTGCGATTCCTGCTCAATCTTTCCACTTTCCACCCTTTCTGCCACATGTGCCATACCTTTCTCACGGTTGTATAGCACGCTTCCAATACCCATCACTGAGAAGACAAGAATAAGGCAATTCGAAAAAACGAGGATAGAAAAATATGCACGACAAGGTCTACGCGTAGCACGTCTCAGCTCATAGCATATGTCACCCTTAACATGTGTTAAAGGCGCCTTACATTCTTTAACAGGAAACTATACAACGTCGGTCGTTACCTCGTTACCAATGTTACCCGCGCAGCACCGAAATCGATGTGCCCAGAAGAATATCCTCAAGTTCGAGAGACTTTTTCTGTCGGGTCTAGTTGGGTGCTGTTCTTTAATTACCCAACTGTAGGTTAGGAAGTGCATTGAATGGTCGTGACGTGATCTCAAAGCGTCATCCTGTCTTCACGCTCATAACACACAACCTCTGCCAAAATGGCACCCGTTCTGTTCTTTGCGAAGCCGAGGTAGACGCGAATCAACATTTTGGATGGTCTTGTTTATTTAGTGTCTCACAAAATCCCAGTACGCAGTCTGGAATTTCATTAGATTCTCGACAGGATCTACAGAGACCTTCTGCTGATACTCCTAGTTTCCTTACGTGCTCCATGAGTCTGCAGTGCCCCATTAGGATACGAAGGTTGTTCTTGATACATCCCTCAAGCCTCTTTCGGTTACGTTGAACAAAGAGTTTCTTGACCTGCTTCAAGCAGTGAGCGTTGTTCCTATTTTCTGTTCGGTTTTTTTTTCTAGTTCCCCGAATTCTCCCCCTAGGATAAGGTCTCCTACAGCGCGGAATTGTTCGGGTCCTGGGAATAGTTCTGATACTCCTTTCCTTACCCTATGAGCCGGCCATTGCCTTGCCTTCTATCCCCGTTTGGTCGGTTATCCAGCAGAGTTGTACTTTGTTCTCAGCTGTTGTAGGCATTCCCACAGGAGCTTGGATTTAATGATGATGGAGGCTAGTGACAAGACAGCGACTCGACAGCCCGACAGTATTGCTACGTCGTAGAGTGGTATAGTTCCGCATCTCTCTATGTCATAGATGTCATGGGTTCGAAGTACTTTATCCTGGGTTCCAATACCCCTGCCCAAGCTCCTGATCCGTCTGTAAACCATCTACTTTTTCCATTGCAGAGGCCGAACGGCAAGAAAACATAAACAAGGCAAGTGGAGAGGCAGCAGCTATGCTCGCCATAGCTGACGCACGAGCACGAGGACTACAAACATTGGCAAAATCAGTGACTACTGAGGTAAGCATCACCATCACAACCTTCAACCACTTCCAAATGCATATGAATCTTCCTTTTTCTCTAGAACGGAAAGCATGCGGCATCGCTAACATTGGCCGAGCAGTATATCGCCGCTTTTAGCAATTTAGCCAAGACAAACAATTCAATGTTGCTACCTTCCAACTCTAGTGATGTCTCTTCGATGGTTTATCAAGCATTTAGTATTTACAATTCGCTCACTAAGAACGCCGCTGATAAAACCAGCATAGACGCAGACATTGAAGACGTCTTAAACTCCACGGCCGGTGCTCCCGCTGTACCACCACCTCAGTCCACCCCAGCACCAGTCACATCCCAGACGTTGGAACTACCGCCTAAATTTAAAAAAAATAATCCTCTAGATATTGAATAAATGACAAGTTTACGAAAATTATTAAGTTTCGATTCGTAGTTAATTGGGGAGGGCGTGTGTTGTGATCATGCCTGCTTGTGACGTCGCACTGTGGATGTATTACATTGCGAGATCTCTAATAAAAGTATGCATATGCGTGTACATATGCTTATGTGTATGTTGTGTGTTTCTTGGAATTCATTCCTGCGTGCTTTATGAATTTGTTTGGGATTGCAAGTTGTTGCGTTATCCGATAAATGATTAGATTCCAGAGGAAGTCATAACCTTGACTCGTAAGCATAAGGCTTTAGCTCAGACTCAGATCTCTCGGTGGTAGCTTCAGCTTGAAGGCTATACAATTGATCATGGGATTGTCTTACGTGGATAGCCATGTAATTGGCTCACCTGACGGCCTCACTTAGACTACTGTTTTGGGTCCAATGTGCCCTTGTTAGGGAGTATTATTCTACCGTGAGACCTACTGTAGTCCTAAAACTAGCCGGATCCGTATATGAATCTCAGGTTCAAGATTTTAAGTTCAACACCGCTTAAGTTATCCGGGTCTACGAAGAAGTGCTTTCGTAGGAACTACCTTTATTTACTTGCTAGGTCTGGATAATTGCAGAACAGATGTTGGATAGATTCTGGTTTTTCCTCATCTCAGCAGCCTGAGTGCGATATGTTCAGACCCATTGCAATCCTGCGTACATCCTTGCGACTAAAACCGATCAATGCTGTTGATCTCCTCTTGCTCTGCAGCCCTTGCTGTTGCTCCAACACTCTGACCAAGGCATCGAGTTCTGGTTCTATCCAGACATTCGTCTTTCAGTCTTTTGAAAGCGCAGGACGAAATAAGTAAGGCTTATTGGTCTGTAGTATTTCACTGTGCAGTGGCTATTCTTACCTACTTTAGGGATAAAACAACACAGACTTCCCTCCAGCTGGAAGATATATGTTCGTGGACTAAGCTGCATAGAAAGGCTTTAGGATAGAAGTTCACAAGTCAACACAACAAGTGGATGTCCTCAAGGAGGAGTCTTATCTCTCCTAATGTGGAGTCTTGTTGTAGACGAACTTCTAGAGATACTAGCAAACCATGTGATCCGATGTCAGGCATACGCGGATGATATAGTCATTATAGCCAGGGCAAAATGGACTGCGACATCATCAAATGGGCACTAACACTGGCTAAGGAATTGTGCTTGTCGTCTGAGCTACCTTTCACGAGAAACCGAAAACTGGATCGAAGTAAAAAAATAAGTCTGTCGGGTCCAACTCTGGCTTCAGTAAACGAAGCTAAATATTTAGCAGTAATCTTGGACAGGAAACTCATCAGGAAAGCGACGCGTGCTATAACGATTTTCCAGAGCTTGGCAGGGAAATCCTGGGTATGCAATGAAAGTATCCTAAGATGGATGTATACAGCTGTTGTCAAACCAACAACTACATACGGTATATTGGCCAAAAGAACCAACCTGATCAGCGCAAAAAGGAACACTCAACAAAGTGCAAAGTTTGGCATGTTTCGGTATTACAGGGGCCATGAGAACTTGCGTAACTGCTGCCATGGAGGTGCCACTGAAGCTGACTCCTTTGCATCTATTAGTTGCAGAATGCGTAAACAAAACATTGCAGAGGAGGGCAAAAGAGGGGATAGGAAAAAACAGATTCATTACATCGAGACAATTCAAAGCACTAGTCAAAAAGCTACCACTCTCGCCATTCCGAAAGATGACGTGAACCCGAAATTCAATTTCCAAAAGGAGTTTACCACTAAGATCAGCGCTAAAAAGGACTGGAGCAATGAATCCATAGTCCACAGACGAAGTAGCAATACGGTAAATTGGTGTAGAGATGGAGGATTATTTGGACCCCGGACAAAGTGGGCAAACGGACCAGTACCTTTCAAGCAGAAGTCTGTGACATAGACAGATGCGCTCAAATCAATCTTGACAAGAACTATACCAATTGCGACATAGCAATAATGTCGAAAAGTCGTGTCTCAAACCTGGCACTAGACTCCTATATCATCAAAAGCCAAGCTCGTGTGGGAAAGTCTACATAATCTTAAGAAGCTGGTGTAATAGAGTGTAATAGAGTACAACTCTGCTGGTTACCTGGCCATACAGGGATAGAAGGCAACGAAATGGCCGACTCCCTCGCTAGGATAAGAGCATCGGATCCTTTTATAGGCCCCGAACCATTCTGCGATGTAGTTGATCCCTCAAGGAAGAGTTCAGAGAACTAGAAAGAAGGTCGGGCAGATGACTTGAACAACGCTCATAGCATGAAGCAGGCCAAGAAACTCTTGGGTCGATATATAACCGAAAGAGGTTTGAGGCATGTATCAGAATGAGCAAAAATAATCTCCGTAGCTTGACAGGCTTATGTATCAGAAGAAGGTCTCTGCAGATTCTGCGTTGAATCTAATGAAATTCCAGAACATATACTGGGCCCACAAAAGGCAAAGATATCTGCACAAAAAGCGGAAGGAAGAATTGAAGTCACTAGAACCAGCTCTCATTCTCATATCCCTAAAGGAAGCTGGCTTAGAGAGAATACTCTAGGATAAATCTCTTTCACCTTCGCGCAATGGGAACGTATAAGCCTCAATGAAAAGGCCTGCATGGAAGGGGAGCTCTCAAGAAAGCAAAGGTATGAAAATTGGGCACAATAGATCTAAAGAACAACAACATCAATAGGATAGCAGTATATATAATATAATAATATCCTTGGTTTTTTCCAGCATGATGGGTAGAATGCCATCGACTCCTGCAGATTTATAAAGTTCGAAGGAGTCAATGGTCCATCGTTAATGACACCAACTTGTTTACTACAATGTCTGTATTGATTTTTACTAATCAACTAAAATCTGGCAACACAGTAGAGCAGTGTCAATCGAGATTGATTCGTTCGTTTTGACTAATCACACAACTACAAGCCAATCCATCACATAGTCAATACTTTTAGAGATTCGTTCGTGAACGAACGAAACGATATGAACGACTCAAATGTAATGAATGGAAGGATGTTTCGGTAGATCATTTGATTCGATCGCTCTTATCAGAGATAATGGAGGATATATTATAGGTTATCTCTGGCTCTTATGAACATATCGCTTGATGAAAAAAAATTCGCAGCTTTCTGTGAAAGATAAAACTATTTGGAGAAAAAGAAATACAACCAGTAGGCTTGAAGAAAGCTATAAAAAGAGCAAAGTTCTTATTCAAAAATCAGTAATGTCAAACAGCATAAATAAGGTTTTTACAAAAGTGATGCCAAAACTACATCGTTCTTATTCAATTGTTTCGTTCGTTCATATTGTTCAGAGTGAAATGAGCGAGATGATTTCCTTTCGTCGTTCCTTCATTCGTTCCATGTACAATAGTAGTATTATACTTGTTTCGCAATTCCATTCTCCCCCAATTCATTTGTTCAAGAGACTGCCGATGGGCAAGCACTTATTAGCCCATGCTGTTCGAGCCCTCAAACATACATATATTATATTATGTTTAGTTCTTCTTATTTATGTATGTAGTGAAAATTATTTGTATACCGAGAACATTTTTGGTGTATGGGCATACAAACAATCTTGCATTAGTCCTTTCTTATACCAATGCAATGAGTCTGTATCTGTTGTTCAAATAACGATCGATTGTTTGGAAACATTTTTGGTTGCTGTCTGTAGCATGGAACGGCCTCTATCTTTGAATGACAGATCATTGAAATAAACCATCGATTGAAATGACCGAATCTTTCATTTTAACCAATACTTGAATGATTCGATAGTTGGATTTGAAAGATTCTATTTGAACGATTCTATTTGAACGATCTATCTCGCAAAAAGCTTAGAAAAGCTCCAAAGGACTGTACCCATAACACTTTAATACCCAAACATAGAAATGGTGTATTACAGAGATAGCCGCCTTCGCAGTTGATTGCCCCCTAGTCCATTAACGAATTTGAGTGCCTTTTTGACGGATATTCATGAATTCTTTACGGTTATTCACGGAATAACGTAAATGCCGTCCTCTGATTGGTGAATTTGGTTTAAGACAACGTTATAAAAAACAGTTGTCAACAATTTTAAGGGGCAAGAGAGGTAGAAGCCGGTCTTCTCTGTAATACTTCATTTCTGCTACAATGCCTGAATGCAAAGATTCACAGTGAGCTAAAATCTGACACACAGTCGTTGGAGGCTTGTCATTTAATAAATCTCCCCCACCAGCAAATTCCCCAGCCGACTGTTGTTTATTTTGATTTCGATGAACCAGGGGTCAAATGAAAAAAAACACCTCCCGCACGCAAGATGTTCATCCAAAAATTGATTGCTTCAGACGATCTACATCGCGACTAAATTTAGATGATCTTTATGACATTATTTTATTCGTCGAATGAGCCGAAAGTTTACAACACAGTATGTCCAAAATAAACTGAGTCTGACAACAACTACGTCGGCTGATGGTGCACAGAGGTGCTCACCTATTTTTTGAATTTTGCCCGTGAAGTGATTAATTATTTAGCAATGGAATTAAATAAAATAAAAATGCACAAGGCTTATTTTTATAATTTATCATTTCGTTCACCTTCGCCGATATCCTCTGCGATCGAATAAATGTATTTCGGGACACTTTTCATAAACCAGCGGTGGGTGAACATTTATGAATTGGACACTTGCGACAGCGGTCATCTACAGCCAATTGGTGAGGATGTGTGCGGGCAGAAGGTTGACCGAGAAAATTACAGATTTCATGACGCATCGAAGACGGATAATGATACGGTGTAGGTATCTACTCTGAAACTCTCCAACCACTTAATCGCTTTTCAATCAAAGGATACATATTCAAGCCCTAAGATCAAAAATGAACTATTACAGAGATAGCCGACTTCACAGCTGATTGCCCCCTAGTCCATGGACGAATTTGAGTGCCTTTTTGACGGATATTCATGAATTTTTGACGGTTATTCACGAAATAACGTAAATGCCGTCCTCTGATTGGTCAATTGGGCTTATAATAAAAACAGCTTATATAAAAACACTTGTCAAAAATCTTAAGGGGCAAGAGAGGTAGAAGTCGGGCATCTCTGTGATCCTTCATTTCTGTCTAAGACGGATTGGCTGTCAAGCGTGACAGGCCGGCAACCAGGCGCTCGCATATTGTCACCATTCAGGCGGTTCTCCAAATGGGACCCAGACACACAAAGTCAGCTTCCACTCAAAAACATTCAAAATTTAGAGGCAGCTCAATTTCCAATTCCTTGTCAAATCCGTCAGATCTCTCCTAAAATACTTACTTACTTATAAAGCCGGCGAACCATGGAGGGTGTGAAACAGAGCAATCGTCAAGATCAAGCTGTCTTAAATTAGCCATTACTTAATCTTTATAACGGATCCCCTTCTTTTCGCTAGTTCGCTAGTGCGAAAGGCTCCGACTAGGCCAGTTCTTCACATAACAAGATATGCAGATTAATACCCACCACCTTTTCGTCGATTTCAAGGCCGCATATGAATGCGTGCATAGAGACGAGGTATACAGCGCCATGTATAGTTTTAACATTCCTACCAAGCTCATCAAGTTGTGCAGGATGACGATGGAGAATTCTCGCTGCTCCATCAAGGTCGGTAACGAACTCACAGAGACCTTCAATGTCAAAAAAGGTCTTAGACAAAGCGACGCGCTGCCATGTGACTTTTTCAACATTATTCTTGGGAACGTCGTGCAGAACTCACACGCCAACACCAGAGGCATGATCTTCCAGAAGTCCGCACAACTGCTAGCATACGCGAATGACATTGCGAACACAGCAAGCCATCAGCGAAGCGCTTGCTGGTACTGGCGGCCAAAATGGGTTTAGCGGTGAACTTCGCTAAACAAAACGAAGTATATGCTGTCATCGAGCACAACATCGAGGGGCAATTGACGAGTGGAGCCCTCTCTCGAAGGACCAAGCTAACATGTTCATCCATGTCCTGCTCTATGGTGTGGAGGCATGGACAATCTCAAAATCGGATAAAGGAGCCCTTGGAAAAGTTCTGCGTTCAATCGTTAGTCATGTCTGCGTTGATGGTTATTGGAGAAGAAGATTCAACCACGAACTGTACCTGTACACCAACACGAGCCTAGCCAGGCGTCTACGGACTCAACGCCTAAGATGGCTAGGCCATGTAGAGCGCATGGACAACACTGCTCCAGCCCGAAGAGTCCTTTACTCCGAATCAGTGGGGCAACGCAATAGGGGACGCCCACGGAACCGATGGCGCCCCCAGGTGGAGAAGGATCTCAACCAACTTGGTGTGCGCAGTTGGAGACAGATGGCTAAAGATCGTACCGGCTAGAGAGGCTTGTTGGTTGAGGACCAGGTCCACCCCGGACTGTATCGCCACTAGAAGAAGAAAGTACCGACTCGAAGTCCCTCTTACCTGGAGCATTGGTGTGTCCATGCGCTCGATGTATTCATACTGGTGACGGATTTTTGCCTTTCGAACTACATCCACTTCCTGGTACAGCTGGTACAGTTCTGTCTGCTCCTGCATTCATTTTCCTTGCAGACGTGACCATATATTCGAAGTAGAATTCTTCATTTGAGGGCTCCCCTGTTTTGCTTATCGTCTAGCTTTCGGCTCCACATAGCAGTACTGGCAAAGTAGTTCTGTAGCTGAGCACGAGTTTGATCTTAGGAGTCAGGACTAGCAGCAAACTCCCTTAATAGCTCAAAATAATTGTAGCTGTATATTGTGATGTATTGTTTCATGTGGTGTGTGGCGTAACGTTTTTTGCTTCCCTGATTGACATAAAGACCAGCTCGTTTTCCCGCGGTCTTCAATCCTCGTTAACTCTTTCACAACGGTACGTTCAGAATGTGCGACGATGTCGATGTCCTCTGCATTTTCCAACAGTTAGATATAGTGCCTTCCGTGCTAACAGCTGACAGCACTATCTTGCCCATCTGCTTGCCAAAATCCGGTGCAGGTTTCAAACGGCTGGGATGTCTTTAAACCGAGCTTGCACGATGCATCACGAATTTGTTAGCGTTGTGCGACAAACTGGCTCAATTTTCCTTCGTTCCCGAATTCGGCCTTCATATTGTATAGTTCCTTGCGACGAATGCTGTCGTATACGGCTTTAAAATCGATGAACAGTTGATGCGCATCAATTTGAATTTAGTGTGAAATTTTGTTCTCTGGTTTATTTGCGTGCCGGAAGCCACACTCGTACGTGCCGATCAGTGCGGTGCAAGACGGCTTTAGACGTTCACACAGTACGCTGGACAGGATCTTGTAGGCGACGTTGAGCAGGACTATACCTCTGCAGTTGTTGCAAGATTTATGGTCGACTTTTTTGTTTATGGGGCATATGCTTTCGCAAGCTCTACAGGTCTACAGATTATCTGGTGCATGCTCTCTACCAGAACATTGCCACCAGCCTTAAAGCGCTCTGCTGTCAAACCAGTCTGTGTGGCTCTTCAGTTTTTGAATAGCCACGACGACTTCTACAAAGCTAGGTATGAGGACTACTTCATTGACTGGATTTGGCATTTCTTGGTTTCTTATCACTCACTTCTGGTCAGACTCCCTCAGCCAGTAACTACATAGATAACTCTCTCTCTCTCCTATAAGCTCGAGGCTCTCGCTGTTTCGATTGTTTGGCTGAACATATGTTTTTTGTAATATTGTACACCAGCTTGTAATAAATAAATAAATAATACTTCCTCTCCAAGAAAATGCCAATCAAATTTGGTTTCCATACAACGGCAGCCACACAATTAGTTTGCAATGTAGATTCCTCCGTATTGTAAAACGTGCTATCACTTGATCTGATAACCAACTTGCGAGCCGAGAACTGTAAATGATTCCACTCAAATTCCTCCAACCCCTGTCGCCTTAGGTCTGTACCTCTTTCTGGACTTTCATAAGATCGTACCAACTATGGCGAACGCTCCCGACTAAGTGACCAAGACCGTAATCAGAAGTTCTGACAGGGCAGGGCACCTTCACCGATTCGGATAAAATGCCCGCGTCTGTACCTTTTGCACCTTCGACCCATCCGTGTATACAAGGATGTTCGTTGATGTACTCATTTGTGGTCCACTCCTGCCTTGATGTGAAGGAAGTAGCACTGGACGAGTATTTCGAAGTCAAGAAATCGGTGAGAATAGTCACGTTCGACTTGGTCAATTTGTAGCCTAACCTCTAGTATTCCGTCATTTCCACTGGAATTTGGGGGCTAGCCACTGAATTGGATGATCCTTATGGCGCGACTTGCAGCAATCATCAGCATGAAGAGGTCAAAAGGATCAAGGGATTCTTCAGCTGCAAAACTTCAGGCAAAGCAACCCATTCCAACTGTAAGTTTGATGAAGGAACTGAAAGAAGAACCAAGTCGCGGCTAGCACTAAACAACCGATATTGTTAAAAAAGCAAAAGAAGCCGGTTTCTCTTAAACTAAAATCAATCAAAACAATTCAATTTTTTTTCTCTATATGTTTGTTTCTATTTGGTTTTCTGTTTTTCTTTGGTTTCTAGGGTTAATCTTCACTTAATTCAAAAATTTTGCAGTCACTGCTATCATTAACGTATTGCTCTGATTGAATTTCTGTTTTATCATAGTTTCTAAGACGAAGAATCAAGACCTCGGGTACGTTCTCCAGTGCCAATATAATGAATGTCCCATTGTCAAGTATTTCGCATGAACATGTCTTTTGTGGTGGTGAGAATACTGCCAAAGAGTTTCCTGCAAAATAAGAGAAAGGTTATTTTTGTTAAGATCTTTTGTTCAGATGTGGAATGTTAAGATGTAAAAATAAATCATCTAGAAGCAAAAAATGTGGCGAGAGAGGGCGTGGACTCAAGGAAGGAAAGAATGTGTACTGAGTTGGCCCTAAAGATGAGATTTTATCGGTTATAACTGAAAAAACCATCAGCGAGTCCACCTGCTTTCACTGATGCCGGATGGCATGCTGGGGAAACCAAACTTGTAGAGCGCCATAACAAGTGTTCAGTAGAACTTCGTCAGGAAGTCATGCCTAAAATCAAAAACCTATGGCCAAACGCACGATTGGTGCTGAACCATTGGTCAAAAATTCCAGTAAGACCCAGAGCAAGAGCATGGCTACTAGCGACCCTGATCAGATCCTCGGGCTTCTGAAAGGCCAAAATCCAAGTGTCCCTATGGGCAACTAAAGGATCATTAAGGGGCAAAACCTGAAAAGACAGCCAGGCTGGTCTCCTTGCTCATCAACGAGGAATCCCTTAAACTGATTAAGGGGAAAGAGATCACCCTAAACTACATCATGTCTCAGATCTCCTTCAAGGTGCGGGAAAAGGATCTCAAGAATGGCAACCTCTCTGGGTAATCTGGACATTACTGCCAATGTCAGCAGCGTCTTGCCACAAGCTGTTACAGAGGGAGGCAAAGATGAAGAACAGCTCCATAAGGAGAACGAGAGATAAGGAGATAGACGTGTCTGGTACAGACGGTAACGTCACAGTAGTGGAAAAGCCGAATGAAGTTGGTCCAGATAAATGAGAACCACTCTAAGGCAGCCACTGCTATTCTAATGCTCCGCCATCTAAAGGGCGGAGAAGATATCGCCCTCATTCATAAACCATGGATCAACGAAGATGATCGGATTGCTGGATGGAGGGCAAAAGGACATAATTTGTATCTGTATCAAGACAAGAGCTCTGGTAAGAAGAGAACTTACATTTTAGCCAAAAGTAGCCTAAAAGTCTTTCTCCTTCCACAGTATAGCTTAAAATCGAAGGCGGGAGATGAATTTGGGTTGCCTGGGCATACCTCCCATACGACGACAAGGGACCAGTACCGTACAGTACGATTCCCACTCGCTTAGCACTAAAAGCCGGTCAAGAGGCTAATATCCCCTTAGTGTATACGCGGTGTTTCCTGAATCTAGGTCTAGATTGGCTTCTAATAATAACGATATTAGCGATGTGAACTTATTTTTATTTAATTTCATTAGGTGGCTAGCCCAAAATCCACCAACTCCAGGTTCTTAACAAGATATCAGAGACTTGCATGCCTAGGAGTCATACGACCAATTTCCACTACTCCAATGGCGGGCTTACAGGTTCTCCTGGATCTTCTTCCACTTGACCCTCTACAGAAGTGCAGAAGATAGCTGTAAAGTGCCAATTCTGGATAGGTTGCAAATTGGACAAGTAGAAAGTCCACTCCTTGAATTCGAGATACCCTTCCGGTGTTATTTCCCAACAACGGAGGAGTGGAACCCAAAAGAACCCATCAACAACACAATATCCATCCACATCTACACGTGTGGCTCGAAGATGGAAAAAGCATAGGGCCAATAGGGACATAGTCGCCAAAGAGGCCGCAGATGTACAACCCATGGAAGGGGCCAAAACCGACCCGACTGGAAGCAGCGTGCCCTGGACCGTCACCGACTGCTCAGACTCCATGAGTCAGTACGTAATGTGCTTGTGGGCCTGGGACAAAGTGCAAACTCCACAAGGATCTACCATAAAAGGCCTTTACAAGCAGAGGCTTATTGAATTACAAGGAATAACTTGACTGAAACGGGGAAGTCCACAATCGACAAAATCTTCACACGACGGCAGATCCTGGAAAAAAAAAACTCAGAAATCTAGATCGACCCACACCAACTATTCGTCAATTACAAATCCGCACATGACAGCGTGCATAGAGACCAACTAACTAGAAGGACAAACAACGAGATATTCCTACAAACCTCCACAAGCCAAACCTGCTCTTTAAGCAACAAGATCCTTCGAGGATCAATTTGAATGGACATAGCAAAAAATACATAACAGAGGCAGAGACTCTTTAAAATGCTTACCTGTACTAAGCTCCCAAAGTCGCAGCGACAAGTCACGGCCCTCCTTGTCGCCCGACAGGAGACACCGTCCTAAGGGATCGATCTTCAACAGAGTCACCGGCGCATTGTGTCCCGTCAGAGTGTGTCGGCAATTGCCGGTTACCAAGTCCCAGATCAGGATCTCCGCATTCTCCAGTCCGGCTATGACACAACCATTCGCTTGAGATATAGCAATCGCCACGGTATTGAACGCTGGCTTGAGTTTTTGGAACAGAGTTCCACTCTGCAGGTCGTAGACAACGATGAAGTTCGGCCCAGACTCGCGTATTTCCTTGGCCACGACCGTCACGTACGATCCCTCGTAAGTTATTGCGGAGAGGGAAGTGAATAGGTCGTGGTGCGGTATCCGGAGATCGTACAGGAGTCTGCGCTGCGACAAGTGCCAGACCAGGAGCGAGAAGGGCTTCTGCGACTCATCGCCACACACCAGGATTCTGTAAAATGGAAAGCGGTTCTAGTTGCTGGTGGACTTACTGCAAGACTGCTATCAAATCAAACCTTCCGTTCCCAGAGACGATTAGGGAATTGAGGAATCTGTCTTCTCCCGCCTTGAACGACGTGACGCAGTCGCCCGTGTCGAGGTTCATCAGGTTCACGTACATCCGGTTCCGCGACAAGCACACGACGTGGCTCTCGTCGTGAAGGCCAAAATAAGGCACTTTCTGGTTCATCACACCTTTCAGCGTCACCTGCAAGCAGTCGGTTACATCTCAGCGCCTTCGCTTGTCCTCCCACCACACCACACTCACCTTATATTGCCCTTCCTTGAGGTCCAGAACTCTTATCTCCCGCTTGCAGAGCACGGCGGCCTCGAAGTCATTGATGGAGCACAGCAGACTCGGCTGCGGTACGCCCTTCAGAATGCGAATCCGCCTGCAATTCGGCACGTCCCACACGCAGATCTCATTGCACTCGGTGTTCATGGCCGCAATGAATTGCCCCGGAGCCTTCAAGCTCACCAGTTCATTGTAGGTTTCCTTCTCGTTCGCGCTTGTCTCGGGGTTGTTGTTGTTCAGACATTCGAGATAGGTCACCTTCAGGTCGTCAATGGCAGCGGTCCACGTCTTTATGAGCGCGTTGTTCTGCAGGCTTGTGTCGGTGGCCACGGACTTCTTCAGGAAAATGTTGAGTAGTGTGTACAGCTGGCTTCCGTCGTAGTTCAGCTGGGCCATGTGCAGTCCGAAGAACTCCTTTAGAAGCGCTATGTGCTGCGCCTCGGCTGATGTCTCGGCCAGGCACTGCTCCGCCATAAGGATGTCGTTCAGGAGATGGAAACAACCCGTGCAAGCTATTTTGCCCGACATCCATGACAGATCCGTGAAGTAGCGTCGGCCGAAGAACTGCTCTGTAGGCGGCTTTGGTGCATTGTCTTTGAGCATTGCCAGGTCGTAATGGGGAACCTTTAAGTATTTCTCCTCGTTGAGTCTGGAAAAAGAAGGTGATGGATAAGTGGGGAATTTTATTTGTTTTGTTAAATGACGTCTATTGAAAAGCTGTAGCCTAAGGAGTTTAATTGTGTAGTTCACGAGCGGACTAGTTCTCTTTCTGGGGAGCTCTAACAAGTGAACTAAGTGAACTAGTTCACAATGTAATTTCATTTTAGTTAGTTTAGTTCAGTACTTCAACAAGGTATACCTTACTCTGCATACATGTGATTCAGAGATAATAATTGAACTAAATCGAGCTTAACTGAACTGAGTTCAGAGCGTTGCTTTGTGTGTGTGTGTATTGGCATTGTGCACATCAGGTTTGTTGTTAACTCCGCAGCACAAGCACGTCGAGCATCGTTGCCTTGCCGGTGGTTTATATGAAGGGAATTTCAAAAATGGGTGCGTTATGTGGTTCTTAATACGTTTTTCTCGCGCGAAGAACTATTAAGGAGACTTTTTTCTGGATCAGTGTGGCTTATTATTTTTGTACATATTTCACTCATGGCTGTTACCAATAATATCCAAAATTTTTGTTAAAAAGATTTTTGCATTCAAAGATTTATCGAAGAGTAGCGACTAATACCTGACCATCGATTTGGATTTCGAGCGAAACAATCGACAATTGACCAGGTGTACAGAATAACGAATGAAATTGAAGGAGATTAAGAGGAGAAAAAGATCTGCTCTACCGCCCTACTTGACACCTCGGGCCTTCGCCAAAGTCTGGCAAGAAGGCCTAAAATACAAGCTAAGTGAGCTTCTCCGACAAGCTTATAAATGTTTTCCACTTGAACGCACTCTTTCAAAAATTTATTCAGTAAACTCAACATTTTGATCATAGTAACGTCTGTAAGTTATAAACATTTTCTACCACAATTCGGTGTTGGTGACCGCAACTTAAAAAGCGTTAAATCCAAAATTCGGTCAATAACACGTTTAGTGCAAAAAGTCTGTGAGTCTATATATTCATTGTGGGATGTTGCAGTGTCAGTGAGACAACAGGTGGTCGAAATGTCGAAAATATCGCTGACGTTCAGGCGTTCGTATCAAACGATCCAAATCAGTCAATTCCACGGCGTTCTCAGGAATTGGCTATCTCTGAGATCACATTATGGCGTATTTTGCCACACAGCACACGTTACAATCTCAAGAAATGGGCCAGTCGATTGGCCGCCTCGTTCATGCGATTTAACGCCGCTTAACTAGTTTCTGTGGGACTACGTTAAGTCGTTAACGTTTCGGGCGAAATGTGTGGCCGAGTCGTTGTAAATTGGGTCCAACGAATTTACCGCTGCAAACGTGCCCGCGGTGGCCATATGAACGAAGTCGAGTTCCATTCATAAATGTTTTGATTGTACTTCAAGCCAATAAGTTGAAAACCTTTTTGAAATACCTCAAATAGTTTGCGTTTTAACCTCAAAGGGTTTCCGTTTCCGGTTTAACACTAGTTGTTTTTTCAAAAGCATTTGATACTACCAACGATTCCATTCTTTGCTCAAAACTGAGAAAAGAGTGTAATTTTTCAACATCCTCTACGAAGCTCATAACTTCCTATTTGCAAGGGAGACTGCAAAGAATTGTTGCGGGTTAAAGTTTCTCATGGTTCTTAGCAGTGAAGTGCGGAGTCCCACAAGGTTATATCCAATCTGAACATCAATGAACTTCCTAAAGTGATCGAGCAGTATTCAATCCAAATGTTTGCTGATGACACAAAAATCCACTTCAGTCGTCCCCTAAATCGCATAAAAGAAGCCGCCATGCTGTGGAGCATTCTGAGACCACTCGGCGTATGTGGAATATTCTCTGACCACACGGCGTATGTGGAGTATTCAGAGACCACACGGCGTATGTGGAGTATGCTCAGACCACAGGGCGTATGTGGAGTATTCTGAACCACACGGCGTATGTGGAGTATTCTGAACCACACGGCGTATGTGGAGTATGGTCAGACCACAGGGCGTATGTGTAGTATTCTGAGACCACACGGCGTATGTGGAGTATGCTCAGGCCAGGGGGCGTATGTGGAGTATGCTCAGGCCACAGGGCGTATGTGGAGTATTCTGAAACACACGGCGTATGTGGAGTATTCTGAACCACACGGCGTATGTGGAGTATGGTCAGACCACAGGGCGTATGTGTAGTATCCTGAGACCACACGGCGTATGTGGAGTATTCAGAGACCACACGGCGTATGTGGAGTATGCTCAGACCACAGGGCGTATGTGGAGTATTCTGAACCACACGGCGTATGTGGAGTATTCTGAACCACACGGCGTATGTGGAGTATGGTCAGACCACAGGGCGTATGTGTAGTATTCTGAGACCACACGGCGTATGTGGAGTATGCTCAGGCCACAGGGCGTATGTGGAGTATTCTGAAACACACGGCGTATGTGGAGTATGCTCAGGCCAGGGGGCGTATGTGGAGTATTCTGAGACCACACGGCGTATGTGGAGTATGCTCAGGCCAGGGGGCATATGCGGAGTATTCTGAACAACACGGCGTATGTGGAGTATGCTCAGGCCAGTGGGCGTATGTGGAGTATTCTGAGACCACACGGCGTATGTGTAGTATTCTGAGACCACACGGCGTATGTGGAGTATGCTCAGGCCACAGGGCGTATGTGGAGTATTCTGAGACCACACGGCGTATGTGGAGTATGCTCAGGCCAGTGGGCGTATGTGGAGTATTCTGAGACCACACGGCGTATGTGTAGTATTCTGAGACCACACGGCGTATGTGGAGTATGCTCAGGCCACAGGGCGTATGTGGAGTATTCTGAGACCACACGGTGTATGTGGAGTATGCTCAGGCCACGGAGCGTATGTGGAGTATGCTCAGACCACAGGGCGTATGTGTAGTATTCTGAGACCACACGGCGTATGTGGAGTATTCTGAACCACAGGGCGTATGTGGAGTATTCTGAGACCACACGGCGTATGTGGAGTATTCTGAACCACACGGCGTATGTGGAGTATGCTCAGGCCAGGGGGCGTATGGGGAGTATTCTGTGACCACACGCCATATTTAGACAGGAATACTCTTTAAGCATTGTCAATGACTCGAAAGAGGTGGAGCTGTGAATTAACAAAGGTGGTAAATTCGGGTATCGAACCTGGCATCCTCTGCGTAGGAGTCGACGCACTAAACCACTACGCCACGGTGATTCATCATCATCAGGAAAATTAGAAGCACCAATAGTTTTAAGTCCTCCCTATTAAAATACCTGACCACCGAGACTACTACACACAAATAACTCTTAAATCTAGAAATACAAAATCATTTACATAAATTGTAAACCAGAAATGAAGTATTACAGAGATAGCCGACTTCACAGCTGATTGCCCCTTAGTCCATCGACGAATTTGAGTGCCTTTTTGACAGATATTCATGAATTTTTGACGGTTATTCACGAAATAACTTGAATACTGTTCTCTGCTTGGTCAATGTGGTTTATGAACACGTTATAAAAAACAGTTGTCAGAAATCTTAAGGGACAAGAGAGGTAGAAGTCGGGCATCTCTGTAATACTTCATTTCTGTCGTAAACTATGGAATTGTCATTATCGTGTAGCTTACCTTGTCAAATGAAAATTATTTTCTATTCACACGCATGTTAAAACTAACATTAACTGCTAACAGTAACTGCTTGCACAATTTAAAAGATGATTGTTATATTATCATTGCAAGCAATACTTTTACTAATAAAAAAAAAATCAAGTTCACACTTCATGTAACCTAGAATCTATTTAGTCTTTTCAAAAGAAAATTACACGGACTATTGTGAAAGCGCCCTGTTATCTCAGGAATTGTGATATACAAAGAGACCTAGGGATAACGACTTCGACGAAGAAATAACCAAACTCCGCTCGAAAGGTTAGGTCAGGTAAGGGTCTGATTGACCACTCCAGTGATAGAGCAGTTAATTTGATCCCAACGGCAAATGGTGACTGAACCAGATTTGAAAGCCTGATAAAAGCATATGAGACCGAAGACTCCGCTGACCAGGGGCAGGCACTTAACCAATTGCGCCATCCAGTTTTTTTAAGCTCGAAAGTATCAGACTTCATGATCATTGTAACCATGCCATCCTCCAAATTTTGGACAGGAGACGTTTAGTGCGCCGACTCCAATGTACGAGACGGCTCGATTAAGCGCATTAATAATAAACCAATCTAACTATGGAAACACCATCTCGAGCAAAGTGAACTTCAAAAGTAAACTACTGGACAGTAAAATCTGACACTGCTATGTGTACATGGGTCACATAGTGTCTTGTTGTAGATATTCACAAGCCCACGTAAAAAAGAATACAAACTGAACATAAAAAACAACAACTTACCTCACTTGATGTTTTTCCAAGTCCAAAAATGAATCCGGCTGAGTTTCAAAGTACTTCTTGGCAGCATTCTGAATGTCGGCGACATCCGGGGAGTATCTCTTCAGAACAGCGTCTTTAAATGCAATATCCATTATTTTTATTTGGTTGGCATGCAGGAGCAAGGGCCCCAGCATCCAACAGAACTTAGACCAAACGGTTAAAGAATAAATTTTATCAACTTTAGTTAGTTCTTGAAAAATATTTACACAGTCAGTCTCATATATGCCGTAAGTTGAAATTGATATAATTACTAATAAGGTTTCTAGGAGTTTAGCGTCTAATTTGGATTCGAGCGCGACGAGGAGTTGTTCAATGAACTGCTGCGAGTCAAGGTCTTGGGCGTTCAGCTCAAGCCACGGTAGTTTCGAAATGATTTTAGCTTGAAACGGGTGCTTTTCGACAGCGGCGCCGTCAGCTTGAGATCCTTGACCATTGTCGGCTATTGACAGCGCCTTCGAATGGCTGCTTAAATGGAGAATATTCTCTTTTGGTACTCCGCTTTTGATGAGCTCATTGGCGGCCCAGCTGTTTTGATAGTCTTCGCTAGCGGTTAGGGTTAGGATTATTTTGGTGTTTGTCTTTGGAATTTTCGGGAGCCAACTAAAGTCGGTCACGCCCGTAACCTTGTCCACTGAGTCAATGATGATGATGAGGAAAATGTTGCTGCTTTCAAGGAGGTTTTCAATGATTTTCTTGTAGTGAAGGGCGCCCTGTTGAAGGGAGAAAGGCACAAGTGAGTGATTGGAATTGCTGGCGTTTGCTTGTGATACTTACGTGATCCGATCGAGTGGGTTGGCCTGATACTAGGATGGATACCTGCTCGCTGACAGATGCCAAGAGTGAGGATATTTCCGATGAAAGCTCCGTCAAATTGGCGAATCTGAAATGATAATCAAGCGTTTGAACATGGCGCCCAGCGGTAATTGTGTTCGGTCTTACCGGAGAATAACGTGAGAGTTCTCCACCCAAGTGTCCGCTTTTATGGCAATCTCTGTAGCCAAAGTACTCTTTCCCTCACCTGACTTCCCGAAAATTGCGAATGGGTACAATGAGTCGCTATGAATGTATCTGAAACGAAAAATGGAGTGGAAGATGAGATTGCTTTGTTTTAAAGGTATAAGATGCTGCAGCCACTTCTGGGAATGAGTTAGGTTAAGCCCTCGCGTGGAGGGGGAAAGGGACACACCTCCATAAGGGGCACTTCCCTTTTCGGACAATTCGTAATGGTCCCGGCCTGAAGGTAGGGCATTCGTGAATTTCAACCGGACACGGCATGCATGCTTTTGGAGCATATGCACCCCTATTAACGGCCAGACGAAAAATGAAGGAACACAGAAGCGATAGAAAAATATTGTATACCCTTGCTCTATTCTATGTAAGAACACCCAGTAGTGACCATGTCGTTGTGGGTATGAGCGTCGATCCCTATGCAACTTAACTTCACTGCCTGGGTTCGATTTTTCGAATTTTCACAGTCACAGCTCTTTCGAGAAAAAGCTTCTAAATCTTGGGCGTTCGGATTGGGCAGGTCCCTTCCACTTAAGAGAAAAAAATCGCACGCACAACACGAGTGGTTGTTGAGAAGCTAGGTCTTGGCCCACTACGGGCTGTAGCGCCACCCAAATTATTATAAGAACATCCAGCATTTGTAGAGACGAACACACTCCGTTTAAACAAATGGCTTGTGTGGATCCATTCCAAACCGTCGCGGTCTCGTTGCCATGCGGAACTCGGGTTGGACAAGAGGAAAAAAAAATCCATCGGGATTTATTGAATTTGAAGTAAACGAGCCGATCTTGGCTCATATACCACTTAGGCCATCTCAGGCGTTCCTAAGACTCCTCCGTGTTCATAACATTTAACAGAGTTTCCTGAATGAGGACGAGGAGGACTTGTCTGTTCGTAGAAGAACCTGATTGAGTTGATAAACATTGTCGTCAACCCATTGCAGCAATTCGGCACGGCTACTTTATTCCTGTCCGTCATTCGTATCTAGTACAGTCGCTGTTACCTATCTCGAAATTTCCACCACTGACGGCATTCATCAACGATTAATTCCCCGAGGAAGAGCGTCGTTGCATCGAGTAGGAGACATGCGACGCAACTTCCATTCTTTGTATTAAAGATTAAGCCGTATACATTTTTAACCTTCTCATTTTTATAAAAAAAACAGAGACGAGTTCCTGTTCGTCCTATTTACTTATTCAACAGGTTCGCTTTCATATGCATGAACTCCACGTCGTTGCAGCGTCGTCCCACGTGGCAAACTGTGTTCCGTTGAGTGCAATTCCCAATGTCACGAATGGTGGCTAAGGGGCTAACATCCCTAGACAACGACTTGTACATTCATCACAATTGCATTTAAACAGAACGCAAAAAATACCAAACTTTGATGAAGGCATTTAATAAACGAAAATGTTGACTGTACGCATGAAGTATAATACGTGGCGCGACAGTCCGAGGCGGACTTGGGCCTAGCTTCTCGGCAACCACTCCGTGTTGTGCGTGTTATTTTTCTTTCACGAGTGGAAGGGACCTAAAGCTTAATGCCGACTTCGAACGGCGAAGTTGAGAAGCTTTTTCTGGACAGGAATAATCTTTGAGCATTGTCAGTGACTCGAACGAGGTGGAGCTGTGAATTATCAAAGGTGGTAAATTCGAGTATCGAACCTGGCACCCTCTGCGTAGGAGTCGATGCACTTACCGACTACGCCACGGCGACCCACACGCATGAAGTATAATAAATCAATTATTTTGAGGTAAGGCCCAGTATAATTTTGCCGTTACCCAGTCTCCAATTGATGTAAGCGGCCTCCGCACGAAGAGTGAATGCAGTGACACCTTATCGCCTCAATTTATGGATGTGGTGCAAGAAAGGGTATATTTATTCTGTCGACATAAAAATAATAATATTGGAGGTGCAATATTTCAAAGTGAACCTGGATCTAGCGTCTACAGCACCCACTCGCGTTGTGTATGGAGGGTGGAGAGAACCTACAGTGTTTGCCACCTCTGAAGGTTAGATTAGTTTAGTAAGGAACGACAGCAGCCACACTTATTCCAGTGTAGGCTTATTGTGTTACCACGCGGATCAATAAATGCCTATTTCTCAAACCAGTTAAAGCTCTGTGAATCGAAGGAGACGGCGACTCTTATGCTACGGTCCTCCAAATCGCGACACTACCCCTAACAAATAGTCAGTGGACCATACGGGATAGTAACTAGTCTCCGATTGCACTCTATGGCCTCTAATACAGCGCTAGAGGCCGTGCCTTTCTGACACGTTCCTACTGATTCTGCGCAGGACTGAAGTCAGGGATTTTTTATTTCCCAGTTAAGAGGACTAGATCCGTTTCCAGTGGATTGACGCCTAAGCCAAGTCCATTAGTCCATTTCACTAGCTTACAGAGGACCAATTGCATAATGTCTCTAAGCGTGGATGTATATTTTCCAGATACCGCAATAGCAACATCGTCTGTCCTTTACCGTTCGGCGTCCTTAAGGAGGCGATTGGATGATGCAAGATGAACTTAGAAGGAGAGACGTTGAAAAACACTTAAAAGGCATTCGATTTAATCAACTTGATCTTAGTCGAAGTGTGAAGACTTATTTTGAGGACATTATGGAGCAAATGTCAATTTTTTTGGCAAGAGAAAGAATACGTGCAGTTGTACAGAAATTAAAAGTTACGTGATTTTTGTCACTAAGGAACACGAGCCCTAAAACTAAAGTTTAAATTGTTGACAGTCCATTTTGCATAGGATGCCATTCGATTTGTTGAATCCTTTTTCCTGCACCTAGTTCTACCTCGGGGCAAACGTAAGCTCCACAAGCGACATCACAGTGGAGATCTGACGTAGAACCGCCATTGGCAACCAGTCTAACTTAAGTTTGTTGAAGCAAACTGGGCTCCAAACACCTGACTCGGAAGGACCAAGACCATGCTCTACAAAGCTCTTGTTTTGTCAGTGCTGCTATATGAAGCCGAAAGCGGGACGGTAAGCAAAACGGCAGAGCTGATTCTTGGTGCCTTCGAAAGGAAAATTCTACGTCGGATATATGGGCCCGTCCGCGAGAAAGATGCATGAAGGCGAAGACACAGCTCTACGAGCTGTAACAGGATGTGGATGTAGTCCGGAAGACAAAAATCCGTCGACTGCACTGGCTCGGCCACATCGAGCGCATAGATACCAACGCTCCAGCTAAGAGAGTCTTTGAATCCGTCCCGGAAGACCGGATCTCCGGTACAAAGACCAAGTCATCGCGGATGAAAGATAGCTTGGTCTTCAGAACTGAAAGCAGCGTGCCCAGGACCGTCAGCGATTGCTCAGTCCTGACCATCCATGAGTCGCCTGCCTGATAAGTAAGTACATGAGACTCGAGGGCGTCCTGGGCGTCAGCTCTAAGCAGTTAGAATGATATTTTGCAAGCTACCACAAAATGGTCCATCCTTCACTTGAGTGCATCTCCGTAAAAGCGGGGATGCCTCCATAGTTGTCCATCCATTGTGTCATGTCGTAGTTGAAACATTCCCTCAAATTGCCATCAACACATACCCATATAGGACACTGGCGTAACATGAGGGCGTCAGAACAGTAAAGGTTCGCTGGGAATGGGAGTGGTTCGGTGAGAACGCAATGAGCACTGTGTGCCGTTTTAATGCAACAGCTCTGTTGACTAAATTTTGAGATGTCCATAAATCCAACGACTGGATGGTGCAGTTGGTTAAGTGCCTGCCCTTAATTAGAGGGGTCCCGGTTCGAATTCCAGTGAAAGCAAAATCAAAACGCATTTATGGGTTTTCCAAATCTGGTCCAGTCACCATTTGCCGTTGGAGTGGTCGATCAGTAGAAGTCTGACTGGAGACTCTTTGTGTGTGCCAGTGCGGTGTTTTATAACCTCTGACAAAAAGACAAAAAAAAATCCCTTAATACAACGTGGGGTATTTAAAAAGGACTTTTGTTCATTAATACCCTTCGCAGAAATCTCATCGAATGAGTTGAAGAAGGTTCTTCTAAGTGCTCGCTTTTTGGCCGGTCAGACTCAAAGGGAGTGTTGTTGCGGCTGTGACGTTGCGTTATGTTGGATACCTAATTTGACAGGATGATCTCATGTCAGCCAGATCACCCGTACAGGCCGCCACCAATCTAGCGATATCATGACGAGTTCACCAGAGGAGTTCTTTTGTTTTGGATCGGTGGTACTCAGCTTTTCAGTATTGCCAGTCTGATGTTTGCTATTTCGAGAAAGTCTGAAGATATATTAGCCTTGACTGCTTGCATTGGGATGTGCATCTCCTCTACGAGCTAGCACTGAAAGGCAAATCCCTGATTAGTCAGTTCATCTGCCGTCTCAGTTCCTAGGATGTCACTGTGCCGGCACCGATAAAAGTGACATTTTGAGTCTTCTAACGACGCTAGTTCAGCACAGCATTCCTGAACTAGTTCAGATATATACGACTAGATGGCGCAGTTGGTTGAGTGCCTGTCCCTGGTTAGCGGGGTTCGAGTCCCAGTGAAAGCAAAGTTAATACGCTTTTTTTTTGATTTTCAATTCTGGTCCAGTCACCATTTGTCGTTGTGATCAAAGTAACGGCCCAATCACTGGAGTGGAATGGACCAACATGGTCCAAGTGTGCTGGTGAATGGCCCTCTACGTAACCTAAAGGAAGTAATAGCTTTTATTGTTGCTTGCCTATCAACGCATGTGGAAACCTTCTGCCTTGGATACTGGGGTGTTTTTCGCCTTGCTTCCCGGATTGAAAATAGTTTGGGGTGGAACACACTTCAATGCTCCGGGAGTCTGCAGGTCTTGTTAGCTACAATTCCTCACCCCAGGCATTAAGGACTCAAAGAAGTCACAGGACAAATCAGATTTTTTTTTTTTTTTGGCAAACTACTTACTTTGAAACAGCGTCCACAGCACTGACGTTCGTGTCAGTCGCTGCCAAAGCCACCGCATGTCTTTTCACAGTCTCAATCTCGAGCGCAATCTGTCGACACATCCCCAGGGTGTTCCGCGAACGATGATGCTTAGCCAGATGCTCGCTAATTGCAGAATCGACGCAAGTCTTCAAAACACCGCCCAGCAGCTCTGACAGCTCATCCTGGCCGTCGCTGGTGGGGAATGTCCGCACCACGTTCCGCACGGGAATCTCATTTGTCAGCTGGGAATGGATGTTCGTGAGCCGCCTGGACATCTCCTCCTGTATCAGGGGGTCGTCCTTCGTGGTGACCCGCGCGTAATCGCTCTGAATCCATATGCACCGTTTGGCTAGGTCCCTTGTCTTTGTGAGCGCACTGGCGATCTCCTGCTCCACCGCGGTAGCCAGGTAGGTGTCTTTTAAATTAATTGGCATAAGTTTGATTAACGCTACAAGGATGTCTTCAATGTCTTTCTTGGCTATTGAGTTGTCCGCGACTAGGCTGTACGAAGCTGATTGAGGGGATTTGTCTAGATGATAGAATTTCTGTAAAATATCGGATTGTTCCCTCGTGGCAAGGGCCAGTAGATCGGTGAAGTCCTGCTTGTCGATTCGTTGGGGAATATGTGGTCGGCCCAGCGAGGAGCCCACGAACAGGACTGGGACTAGATACGAATTTGAGTTTCTTGTGCGTTCGGCCGCGTAATTGTCCACCTCCTCTTGTGATGTCTGCAGCTCGGACAGGCTTTCGATGAGGCTCTCTCCCTTGCCGTCGCTGCTGGGGATGTTGTGATGCGTGAAGGACACTGTCAGCTCGAATCCTTTCACCTTGCAGTGCGTCCATAGGGTGGGGAATATTTGATTGATTGCCTGCAGCTGCTGCTTGTACTCGTGTCTGTTGCTCATGAGAATGTAAATCACAATCGTCCGGCTGCGATCCGATTTCCTGCTAGCAACTGGACTGCCGCATATTTTCGAATAGGCGCTCGGGGGATTCTTTGTTTCCTTCTCTTCGACATCCGGCTTAGGGGCGACGACGTTGGTTTCTGATGGAAAGAAAAAAAAAGGCTGTAAATTTATCTGTCTAATTACAAATTGCACAAGAATTGCTAAGAGGAAGTTGGCGGCCTTAAAGCTTGGTGACAGCTGTAAGACGACTTTTGACGTTGCAACCTACCGCCTGTAAATAGTGAGGTTAGATTTGAGGGGCTGACTGACAGCATGCAGGAACAGCGTATGCCCCCTACTCCACAAGCCAGTTGATGCTTTTGACAAAGCGATGCAGATGGCTGACACTAATGCTGCTTAGTTCCTAATTGCTAAGGCTTAAGGCCATCATAGTTTAAAAACTTTAAAACCCACCAACTTTTCTTGAGTCTTCTTGAATTTAGAAAAACTACGTTCTCCAGAAGACTGTGATTGTCTATCGATGCCTGATCTTCGGGAGTAAAAACTTTTCTAGCTAAATTAACGGACAGACTTTGCAAATATTAGATGTAGGTAAAGGAAATCGGCCGTGACTTCCCTTTTTTTTTAATCGCCGTTCGTTGTTGGGATTCGCTTTCGCATGAGCATCTCCTACGAAAAAACTGCTTATTCTGACCTTCACAACAATTGGACCGTCTGAAAGAAGCAATCGCTCAGAAGCGATCCAACAATTTTGCCGCTGCCCCCATCGGAGCGATAAAGGTGTCCACTAATTCTTCATGAAAAAGTCTAAATTACGGTCTTCCTGACAAACTATAAATACCCAGTTGCCTCCGTCTAACTCGAACTAATTTTTATAACCCGTGAATATTCGACTTGGAGGGAGGCGAATGTACTTATAATTCTAAATTAAATTTAAACGATTGATTCGTGATTTTTGAATCACCCTTCAACCTACCAGAGACATTTGGAGCTCCCTTGTTAGATTCGGATGCAGCATTGAGTCCCGTGTTTTGAATATCACTCTTGGGTTGGTCTGGTGTTTCGGATTTTTGGTCAACTTCTTGATACCCATTGTCAGCACTGAGTTTGAAAGAAAGCAATAAAACAGAAAGTAAATATATTTGATTGAAGGATTAGCTGTTAAACTTACCCTTCAGATACCTCAGACTCGGGATCTTTGCCATCTTTCTGAGAGGTGCTACAAATGTTTCCCATTTTCTAGAGAGCAGCAAACCTGGAAATTTGGAAAAAGAAAAAACATTGTTGCTTGCGAAATTTTGTTACAGGTCGCCTCTACTGGGCATAAGGAGGCGCTCCATCTCGTGTTATTTTTTGACGTCAGACATTTCTGTCTTCGTTTTTATTTGAACCAGAAATGAAGTATTAATGCCTAAAACACTATAGTGCGTTTGCGCTGACGTTGTCTTTCAACGCACGCAATTCCATGGCCATGCACCAAATAGAGCATCGACCTGCGTTAGTGACAAATGAGGGAGATGAGAGGATTGTAATAAAACGTAAAACGTAAGTCCATCGCACGTCATCGAACATTTTGTATATTTTTTGACAGATAGGTGCGCTGTTAGAGAGATTTTCTCCCAAATTGAGAGTATTTCGTGTTAACTGTCATTTGAGAAATGAAAACAGCTGATTAAAAATAATTTAACGAGAGAGAGAGAACAGCTGATAAATTGAGTAATCATTTCAACGTAGCGCGTCATCGCACTCTCTCCGTAACATGAAGTCGGCTGGCGCAACGCACTATTGTGTTTTAGGGATAAGGACCAAGAACCCGTTGCGTGAGTTGGGTCCTCTCAAATAACTGACAACTCATAAGGCCTTATGACAGCAATACAGCCCACAAGTAAAATTCACCACGACGGATGAAATTGGAGGACTTTTAACTTTCTGTGCGTTTGATGGTTCTTATGCGATTGTTTTTACTTTATTTATTAATGAAAGAATACGTTTTGCTTTGTACCCATATCGCAATAGTGCCTTCAGGCGTTCTGGCTTTGACATTTTCAGTAGGATACATGTAAATCATATGCTAAAGTCGAAATGCAGCGGTCGCGCGTTGAATTTTCACAGACCGTAATTTCGTAAGCGCGAGCATAATTTCTAGATGGAGCTACTATCCAGTCACTCGTGCTTTTTGACATTTGTGCAACATTTTTTTTAATGTATTTCTCAATTTTAATGTTTGGCAAACTGAGACGTTTAGTTCCGCAAGTAATTATTTCTTTCTAGGAATGTTATTTACAGTAATTTCATATTTTTCTTGAAAATTATATTTCAAACCATTTGAGTAGGGTAACCGCGCGCGTTCATTTCGATATGGAAAATTGAAGCTGCCGCTTTCTGACACAATTTTCTCGTAAGCTCGATAAAACGCATAGCAATTGGCTTTATTTAAAATTGTTTTCGAATAATTTCTAATAATTCAGACACTTTAATATTTTTAATTAAATTTATGCAAGAGTGGATTGCGCACGCAACGTTGTCATTGGGCACCTCTTTGCAATCCAGGAACTACGATTCGTTTGGATTCCAAACGCAACGCACGTGACTGATGCTATGGGTTTGGGCATTCATAGAGATGGCTGACTTCACAGCTGATTGCCTCCAAATCCATCGACGAATTTGAGTGCTTTTTTGACAGATATTCATGAATTTTTGACGGTTATTCACGAAATAACGTGAGTGCCGTCCTCTGGTTGGTCAATTTGAGTTTGAGAGTTGTCAACATTTTTTAAGCGTAAGACAGGTAGAAGTCGGCCGTCTCAGTAATATGTACTTCATTCCTGATTTGACTATCGAATTTATTGTAACATGGAATTTGGCAGGTGCCTCTTATTTTTGTGTTTGAGTTTTGAATTTCACAACACACTTTCACAAAAGGCTCCATTGTTCCCAATGCCAAGTCAATCAGACGATGAAACACTCGGCACATAGATGGCATTCCTCCAAAAGCCGTCTTGATGGTGATACGGGCCCGACTCAGCCTGTCATTAAATGCTCTCTAACCTTTCACAAGATTTCTATCTAGCCCGCACCAAAACAAGAATAGTGTTAAAAAAAGCTTTTGCCTTCTTCTGCCAGGTGTCATAAACGTCCTTTAGCATGAGAAAAGGATTGATTTGCTTCCTCTTCTTCCAGCTCTGCCAACTCCTCAAGGTCTCCTAACAGCTGAAGAGTCTGAAGAGTTTCAATAGCTTCTTGGTCTTCCAAACATATGCATTTTGCTGTCATACTAACAATAACTGAACATTAAATATACTCTTTTTTTCGTTGCAGCTATCAGCTTCGATAGCACACCGACAAGACAACACTTGTTCGAACTCATTACCTCAATTGGAAGACTACAGTTTACACAAATGGCTCCAAACAGTACGAAAGCCTAAACAGAACCTATAGTATAGAATGCATCGCAAGACGTCAAAAGTTAATAGAATCTGCACCGAGAAGGCAGCAGAAACTCTAAAACACTGAGCCAACTGTACTCACTACATATGTTGATAGTCAGACAGCACTCAAAGCACTTGAAAGGATCACAATAAATCCAACAGTAAAATGCCAACATATATAATTTCGATTAAGAAAAATGTCTACTAAAATAATTATCGATGGGAAATAATAATAATAATATGTGCGGCGCGACAGTCCGAGGCGGACCTGGGCCTAGCTTCTCAGCAACCACTGCGTGATGTGCGTGCTATTATTCTTTCACTAGTGGAAGGGAGCTAAAGTTTAATGCCGACTCCGAACGGCGAAGTTGAAAAGCTTTTTCTAGACAAGAATACTCTTTGAGCATTGTCAGTGACTCGAACGAGGTGGAGATGTGAATTATCAAGGGTGGTAAATTCGGGTATCGAACCTGAGACCCTCTGCTTAGGAGTCGACCCACTTACCCACTACGCACGGGGACCCAGACTATGGGGAATAGCCGAATTTTTAACATGTCGATTTTAAAATGCCGAACGGGTTCGTTACGCCAAATAATTCAATCCCCAAACATAAAACCTTCTATAGTTCAAGTCTATCAAAGATATTAGGTTTGGCATTTGTTTTATTTTCATTTCCAAATCGCAATAAGGTCGAATATGATTTCGAAATAAGGCCAAAAATTATGTTTGGTGTATTTAAAGTATGACATCGCTCGGTTATGGCATTTTTAAAAATGTATACATACATTAAAAAATACTGATTGCAAAAAATCGATTAGTAAAATACGGACTTATATGATGTCGATTAAGAATAAATATCGATTTATATAAATATCGATGTCGATTTCTTAAAATGCCGATTTTAAGATGCGTACCTGTTAACATCATTTACTGAACTATAGTCGACACCAAGCCAAAAACAAACCCTAAGCTAACTGTTTAACACTGTGTATGATACTTCATGTTGTTGTTGACTTACTGTTAATAAACATAAAGGACTCAAATTTCTAACTCAGAGCTGTTCAAGTCATTCCTTTGAAACATGTAACCAAAGTCGTGTGATATATATCGGTCGTACTGTGAAAACAAAAAGAAATTGTCTTGCAAAGGTCGATTCAGCACTGCCATTGTTAATAATAAACACACTTGCAAAAGCCCTACAAATCATTCTCATGATCCTCTATTCCATGAACAACATGTGTATAAAACAAATGCTTTGCTTAAAGATCTTGCCGATAAGACAGAGAATGTACCTGTGAATATTATATCAGAAATTGCAGTCTGTTTTCTTTATGGCATTGAGCCAAACATATGCAAATGTTTCGATGATCTGACCGACATTCGACAAACAAAGTCGATATGTAAACTGTAGTGGTTTAATGTTTTCGGTATTTTTAAGAGCCGATACAAATTTTGTCGACATTTTAACGAATTGATGATAAGTCGACATTGGTTTCAGTCGATTTTTCGTTTGTCTGCAATTCGTACGTCTCCCATTTTAAGTTTAAGGGTCTAACCGCTCACGCGAATTCGTCGCTCATCTTAGTCCTCTAAGACATACGTCAGCGACAGTGAGCCAGGCGCCTGGACCCAGAGTTCACTCATGGTGGAAGCATAATAAGGTGTGCAGCTTGTCAAAACCGCCATATTTTACTTTTGTGACGTCACTCAGGGTTCGTTTTTGACATTGGACGGATGTGCTGCTTAAGCTTAGGGTTTGGTTAGGTAGGAGGACTGCTAGTGCATTCACTAGCATACTTAGAACTTGTTCGTTAATTGTGATACCCACAGTCAGATTACTACCACTGATTGACCACTCCAGTGATAGTGCCGTTACTTTGATCCCAACGGCAAATGGTGACTGGACCAGATTTGGAATCCAGATAAAAGCGTATTAACTTTCAGTGGAACTCGAACGGAGACCCCGCTAACTAGCGGCAGGCACCCAACCAACTGCGCCATCCAGTCGTCTTTCTTAAGCTTACATCACAACTCGATTTCTTAAATAACAAAATGATGTATGAAAAACAAGAATCGAACTGCAAATTGATGTAAATATTTAAATGTATAGACAAGTGCCTGAATTTTTGCACAAGCTTTAAAGAGTAGAAAATGTTGAAAGCAATACGTTTTTGTTTTTAAGCGTGTGACAATTGTTCATTTGCTTCCACCTTTAAGTTTCTGTTGACACACAGATTCCCGCGATGACGTCCAACTGTCCAGCACACCTTATTATCCTTACACCATGGAGTTCGCTTATATTTTTTTTATTTTTATTTATTTATTTCTTTCATCTTTCACCAGATTTGGTTAATAGATTACTAAAATAATAAGTAGGTACAAATAAGCAACATTTCAATTATTTATAATTTAGTTTTGCAAAGTCTAGCTAATCAATATAATCAATAATATCAGAAATGATTACATTTCATAGTTAAATAGATGATGTTGAAGCACTCTCTCGAAATGTGAAAATCAAAATGCTTACAGACTTCATTAAAAGATTGCAGATCCCTAGAGATTGGTTTATTCATACCATAGTTTGTTCTATCCCTCATTTGAACACAAAGATATCGAACTCTTAGATTTCGTTCTGGAGCATAAATAGGGAGCACTGTATGGTGACACAAAATATAGCGAATGAAAAAAATTTCATGTGAGCGTCTTTTTGTACAAGTGTCAATAACCCCAGCAACTTACACCTTTCTTTGTAACAAGGTTCGAAATTCCAACATATATTGTAAAGCTTCTCTGAACTCTTTCAACCCTATCTGATTGGATTTGGTATGAAATGATATCAACATATTCAAGGATCGACCTTACAAATGCTATAAAGAGCGATATTAAAGTATGGGGGTCAGAAAATTCCTTTGAATTTCTTTTGATAAACCCAACTAGCGAGTTAGCTTTTGAAACTATGTACTCGATATGTGCAACATAATTGAGCTTTGTATCAAGAATGACAAGGAGAATTATGGACTTATAACCCACCCAAATGTTATTGTCCACAATGCAGACTTATGGTCTGTGGACTTATGATCATGCACCGGAGATTTCGTGTTTGGGGGATTGGGAGGTTCCCTTTGATGTCATTAAGCTAAACATATGAACAAAGTCCACATTTAAACTGTCGAGGTTTACTTTGTTGGCATTTAAGCGAATGGTAGTTAACTTTTTTTAACAGCAATTCGTACGTCTCCCTTGCAATGATTAATTTGTGCTAGGGAGAAGAAAAAGACGAACTGGTAGTGAAACAGACAAGCCAATGAGAAACTTGTGATGAAAATTATGGAACACTTCAGTTTTTGAGAAGACCTCCCTTTACCCGAAAACAAGAAATTCATCCCAAGGCTCATCTGCTTTCAAAAAGAAGTGCTTTCTTTCTTTGTTTTTCTCTCCGCCTCGTCAGACAACAGGGCGCAGGCAATTCACATAAGCGACACAACGCGAACTTAAACAAAAACTTCTCGCGTCCTTGATGAAAATGCATCCAAGCTTCAAACGTTTCTTCTTCCTTTTCTGCCTTACACACAAAAGGTCACTCAGAAAAAAAAAAGAAAAGAAAAACAACACACTTTTCACCTTATTGCTCGAAACAATCTCGCGCCGAGAGTGTATACACTTTTCTAAAGTAAACTTCAGTTAACACATTGATTAGGTGACCTCCCCCCGCCCCCTCCCCCCACCGGGTGGGCCGCGCACACAACACGATCCTTTTTAGCTCATAACTCATAACTGGAATCTTAAGATTGAAGATAGCCCTTAATTTCAAATCAATACAATCAACAATACCTCAGTCATCATATCCGCACTCGTATATGTAAATCAAATGTATCTCTCAAACGAAAAAAAGAAGACAAAAAAGAAAAAAAAATCAGGAAAAGTATCTATAGCCATCACACAGTCACACGCGGCTCTCTATATAGATGTTTATATTTATTTATAGACATAAACATGCATACATCCAGTGGATGGCTCTTCAGAGGCGTACATACGTGTACACGGCCTACGTACCGTACCGCACGGCAAGTGTGTACACTATATTTATTATACACACGTCTAATTACAATCTCGCCTTGTTGTTAACTTGTTGCAATTTTTTTTCTGTTTCGGTTTTTTTATCGTGTATTGTCCCCTCCCGAAATACTGTATGATACATACTCACAACTGAAAATGTGTCCCGCTCGCGATAGTCTTCTTCTCTTAACTAGCCCGCGACTACAAGTATCGTGCGGTGCGTGTTTGGGAACTATCCTCACTGAAGAGACTTTTCATTTAAGTTATTATTTAATTTTTTTGTTTTTCTTTTTGTCAAGACTAAAATCAGAAACAACGTCACATGTCTATTTATCAAAAACAAAAAAAAAAAATAAATAAATTTGAAAAGATTTTTTTTCTTCTGTCGTAGATTCATGCGCAATGGCTTCGCTCCCAACGATGGAAGTCGAGGAGAGATTTGTTTGAGAGCGAGAGAGAGAAAGAGTGGCAAGCCCTCCTCCTGCTCCCAGCTCGTCCCACTTCACCTTCACTTACTTTTTTTGTATTTTTCATAGACACATTTAATAGCGAAATTTAATATTTTACGACTTTTTAATGAAACTTAATCTATTGATCTGGTGTAGACCGACGGTATCGTGCACACAAATTGCTTAATTTCATTCACCCATGAAATACTCAATGAGTGGTATCTCTTCGGGGTTTTTTTGCTGCTGTTTTTTTTTTTTGTGTTTCAATTCACCACCACCACACACACGAAGAAGTAGACATCCTTCACGCACCGAATATTGTTTTCCTACTGAGCGGACACCAGCAAACCCTGGTGGATTTTATATTTGATATAAAAGCTTCGAATCGTCGAACTTTTATACACGTACACATCATCGTGCCGAGCTACGAGCGATTGTGTATCTTGGCTTGGATGTATCTCTCACTTGGAGCGAAGGAGTTCCCCGTTGTCGTCCGTGTATTGTGGATATTTAAATTTCCTGCCTTCCTGCCTTGTGATGGACGAATGTTATAATTTATTTATAACACACTCTCATACTTCACGTATGCACGGATATTTACTTAGTCGTGATTAAATTTTTAATAGACACACACACACCTTACCCACACACATATACGATAATGTGCATATTTTTGTTTTTTATTTTATTTTAATTTGAAATTTGGTTTCATTTAAAGCACTGTACCATCGAGTGGATTGGCGATTGTGTGTGTATCCGATGGCGAAGGAGTCCGTCGGGTGGAATAGGGTGTGTTTTTGTGTTTAGTCAAAGTCGACAGGATGTCAATCGATAGCGGCATTCTCGTGTGTGGAGCCACAATAGACCCTTTAAATGGATCCTTCAAAATCTGAGTGACACCCAGGGGGGCGACTCGCCTCGTAGATGGGATGGACGTGAGCAGTTGTTGCGCTGCGGCTAGGGATGGTGTAGGAAGGACATGGATTGGATAAGAGGTGGATATCTGCTTTGCATTATTAAATACGTATTTATAGTCTTGGGTTTCAAAAGTGTGGGTAAATTTGCGGAATGGAAGACGAAAGGTTAGGTTAGGCCTCACATAGACCTATTTGCCCATAGCTTACTTACTTATCAAGCCATGGAGTGTCCGAGGCTGAGGAAAGGTACCTCCCTTCGATTAAGTTCCAAGAAACTCTGCTTCCACTCGTCAAAACCAAGCTGCGTTCCACTCTGCCATGAAAAAGGTATCGGGAACCACCCTAGGCTACCTACCTAAGAAGAGGAAACGTGCAACCGACAAGCGGGGGTTCGGTCTTCATCTCCTTCTCTAACAAGGAGAGTCGGATTCAATGACCCTCTTAGCTAGAGCATTGGTGTCCATACACTTGATGTGGACGAGCCAGAGTAGTCGACGGACTCTTGCCTTCCGGACTACATCCACATCCTGGTACAGCTCCTCCCGGTTGTGTCTTCTCCTCCACTCACCTTCGTCGGGAATGAGACCATAATGTATGCGAAGTAGAATGTTTCCTTTGCAGACACCAACAATCTGATCTGGCGTTTTATTTATCGTACATCTTTCGGCTTCATCATGCTACGACAAGCCGAGTAGCATCGGTTGCGAAAGACGATTCTACGTCGGATTCCAAAGAGTATGTTGTCATGGAGTTCATCTCGAAATTTTAACTGACCATCGTGATTTTTTGCCTAATGTGATGTGTGCCAGAACGGTTCTTTTTCGAAAGGGTATATTTCGTTTTTTCGATAAAAGCTGGCTTCGAACGCGACTTGTTCTAGACAGAAGGCATAAATGAGGTGGAGAATGGGGACCATGAAAAAGACAATTATTGCGCACACTCGTTGAACAGGTCGAACAACTTTCATCTGATTTTCTTCCTTCAGCTTGTGCATATATGAAGGACAACATCAGAATTCGGAGATGATCCCTGGGTGGAGATCATTTTCGTAGGATACTTAAACATACGTATCATACATCCGACGGAGTGCAACGGAAGGGATAGTAGTATTTCCTCCAAAAGAAGGAAGCCACTCTTATAAGGATGTACATTCATGGAGAATATGAAACCCTATTTCATCCCGGCTAGCTCAGTCAGTACAGCGTGAGACTCTCAAACCCAGAGTCGTTAGATTGGTCCTCACGTTGGGCGCCATAATATTGCATTCAAGTGGATAGTTTCAGTGTCGAGGAGGGCGATGGGGGAACGCTCCTGGTTGGACGGAGTGTGCTTGTGCCCAAGCTAAAAGGAAGGATAGACTGAGGTATAAAGTCTAATACCCTCATACACTCCAAGGAGGGACGGGCAATAGGTCGGAAGAGGAAACTCTGCGATGCAGCTCTTCGTTCCTTATCCGCAGCATGCAGCATGGATTTAAAGTTGGAATTGAACATCAGAAGGTTGGGTTAGCTATAGAGCTTGTTGGACCTCCAGACGTAAGTATAAGCGTGGCGTATAGACCATGCCCATACGAGACGAAACGTCAGTTCTGCACAGCATAGCACAGTTTTTTTTTTGTCAGGAACTCGATGATGAACTATTAACAAAGACAATCAATGCGTAAGGTTGTTGATCGCTCCCAACATGGCGGGATGCCAGCAACGATCCTTGTCGAAGCACAGGTCAAGTCGGCATACAGCTTCCTCGCGGCGCGGTTGTACGAAGGGCTATCAACTAGCGGTGGGCAGATGCGAATTAAAACAATCGAATAATTCGATTGTTGTCACAATTCTAATTATTCGAATTAAAATTGAGCGCAGTCAATACAATTCCAATCGGCCCGGCTAGGCATCGAATGTGTGTATTCACCGATTTCTCAATTCAGTGAGACAGATTGCTAAATTGTGTGTATTCGGTGTATTGGAATTGCGATAACAATCGACGATTGTTATTATTCGCATTTGGCCATCACTACTACAATTTCAACTATTAATTTGTGAGAGCGAGAGTGCAATCCTCTCACTAAAAGGATGAGAACTGAAAGCGGCGAGGAATTCATTCGAACCTCCAAAAGGCGAATAGTCACGCACGGGAACAAATATTTTGTTCGATTTATGGAATTTTCTAGTTATATTGAAAAGAAATCGTTTTTGTTTTTAAGCGTGTGAAAATTTGTTTTTTAGGTTTCTGTTGAAACACACAGATTCAAGCGATCACGTCACGCAGGGCTTCAATAGAACTGCCTAGCACACCTTATTATCCTTACACCATGGAGTTCACTTATATAAACTCTGTGGTAATGAATTATGGACTTATAACCCACCCAAGTGTTATTGTGCCTTGTGGGCTTATGGTCTGTGGACTTGTGACCATGCACCGGAAATTAAATTTAAGCTTAACACAAATGGCAATTTATTTGATTGTGAGATTCATTCACAATCACCCATCGCTATAACAACCCGCCCACATAAAAAAAACTCTTGTTACGGAAGAGAAAGCGCTACGACATACAACAACGACACGACGCGAAAATAGACAACGATTTCCGAGTGTGCTCCTGGAATGTAAGAGCACTTTACCCTCCGGAGGCTGCTCAACAACTTGAAAAGATCCTCACGCAGTTTAATGCGGATATAACTGCGATCCAGGAAATGCGCTTTACGGGACAGGGAATGATAAGGAAAAAAGACAACGACAGTCTCATATATGCACACGCCCCTACCGACGAGCCTGAAGACTCTATCAAAGATGACTATTATGAGCTCTTGAACGTTGCCGACGATGCCTATGGAGCCTGTCCGGAGTACGATATACAAATCGTGATCGTCGGTAAAAAAAAACATCTTTGGCGGAGTGATCGGAAAGCACAGCCTCCACGAGACGATAACACTGACTTTGCGGCAGCACGTAATATAGTCATAAACAGCACGAGGTTCCCTCGCAAAAGAATCCACTCAGCAAGCTGGCGATCTCCGGACGGTCGAACCGCCAACCAAATCGACCAAGTGCTCATTGACACAAGGCACGAGACAAACGTCGACTCTGACCATTTCCTCATAGCAGCAAGATTCAGAGCTCAACTGTCCAATGTCAGAAAGCTGCACCAGCCAACAAAAATGGAGTAAGTAAAAATGGAAGTGACATTGGACGCCTGACCACACACGACATTGCCAGAGCCTACGAGGAGCAATTACGTGAGAGACTCTCCGGTATGCCTACGTCGAACGCCAACTAGATGTGATTGCATTGCCACTCGGCCATCAAAGAGGTAGCCGAAACCACCCTAGGCTACCTACCACCTCCGACGAGGAACCCGTGGTAAGATGGAGAGTGTGAGCAGAGGAAACGTGCAGCCGACGATGGATACCAAAAGGCGCTTCAACGAAAAATAAGAGCTTAGGAGGAGTAACAGGCGAGAAGACGGGTGGAGAAAAAGCTTTTACGTCTGAAGAAAAGGTCTCTCGCAACATCCCAGCTAGAGGATATTGAAGACTCTAGGGATAGATAGAAAATCCGGGCCCTTTATAAAAAACCAAAAAGCCTTGCCGCTGGCTTTAAGAAAGACATCCAGGCTCTTCGAAGCTGCTAGGATAACCTTGTTACTGACCCGCAGGGAATAGTAGATATATTTAAGCAGCACTTCCGACTGCTGCTAAGCGGGCCTGACCAGGAGAGAGTAATAGGGAATCAATAAATACCTCCAATAGCTCCAGTCGATGAAGTAGTCTTGCCACCTAGCTTTGGAGACGTCGGCACAGCCATTAATAGGCTGAAGAACAACAAATTCGTAAGCTTAGATGGCTTACGATCGGAGCTCTTCAAGGCCGGTGGCGTTGTTCTGGTAGGGAGCATGCACCAGATCATCTGTAGAATTTGGGAGGACGAAAGCATCCCCGACGACTGGAATATCAGCTATATATGCCCCATCCACAAAAAGGCGATCCTACATCTTGCAACAACTACAGAGATATATCCCTGCTCAACGTGGCCTACAAGATCCTGTCCAGCGTACTGTGTGAACGTCTAAGTGCGTTTTGCACCGCACTAATCGGCACGTACTAGGGCGGCTTCCGGCCCGGCAAATGTCCAATAGACCAAGTCTTCACGCTAAGGCAAGTCCTGGAAAAGACCAGCTAGCTTCAAATCCATACGCACCACCTTTTCCGCCGCATACAACAGCATTCATCGCAAGGAGTTATTTGGTGCGATGGTCGAATTCGGGATCCCGGGAAAACTGATCCAGTTGTGTCGCACTATGCTAACAAATACGCGGTGCACCGTGCAGTTGGGCTCGAGAACTTCCAAGCAGTTTGAAACTTGCTCCGCATTCCGACAAGGAGATGCGCTGTCGCGTGATTTCTTCAATCTGGAAGATAGTGCGGAGGACTGCGAAACACAACACGGAAGGCAGTATCCTCAAGTCCGTCCAACTGTTGAGATACACAGATGACATCGACATCGTCGCGCGTTGCCAACGTACCGTAGTGGAAGCTTTCACGGCGACTGAGGAACAGGCGAAACGATCAATGGTCAATGACGACAAAACGAAATATTTGCTGTAGATTAAGAGACGTTCCGTCACACACCACCGAGGGCAAAATATTATTATCTACATATGGACGCAGATTCCGAACCAGCCCTTGCCAGCTCATCTGCAGATTCGTTGCCAGGTCCAGGGACCCAGACAAGCTTCACTTTGTCGTGCCTGGCAAGGGATTGTAGAGCGTCATAGCAACATTTGAGTGTTAATGCGTCCATAAGATTGGACCAAAGTGCCTTTAGTGCTGCTTGACTGTCATGTCAGACAATATTTGGAATATAGTGCCCTTTGTGGAGACTTTGTCTGGCGCAGATCTCGATGGCGTGGATTTTGGCTAGGAATACTGTATGACTCGACCCCATTGATACGGAAATCTTTGTGTGCCCCTACTCCAGAATCAATCTTTAATCCATCTGTGTACCATACCAGACTTCTAGGGTCTAGTGCGGGACACCATTGGTCCACTCTTTGCGGTACTTCAACTTCAAAGAGCCTGTCGAAACTATGCTGCCTGACCATAATATCCGGCATTGTACAAAACATGTCTCTTTTACGGATTGATCTGAGTATGCTAAGGTGATCGGTTAAATGACCTGGTTTGTAATTGTACTCAAGCTGCAGTTTGATAGCGTGTCTGGCAGCAATCTTTCTGACGAAGATCGGTATGTCCTGGCGAGATGCTGCTCCCAAATTTCTTCACAAAAGGAGGGTATAAAACATGCCTTTGTTCCACTCCAACACTCAGTTGTAGATCCATCTTCCCTTTGCCTCATCTTGTCTCCACTTTATACGAGAAACATTTTGTGGAAGCTAAATTCGAATGAAATAAGAACTGCCATTCGACATACAGTCGTAGACAAATTGCCCATCTCTCAGCATGCCTACAACAAGGGCAAACCTGTCGAAACAGCTCTAAACTCGCGCTAAACTCGCCTCGAGCATAAGCAATTAACCCTTACTGCCTTCATCGACATTGAGGGAGCCTTTAACAATATAGAACCCCATGCAATAACCTGAGCACTCAACAGGCTCGGGATCCTTTGTGGATTTTATTCACCAGCTTCTCAAAAACAGAGCAATAAGCTCTAAGCTAGGTCAAACATCGATCTGCGAATCTGTGAACAGAGGCACACTACAAGGTGGTGTACTCTCCCCACTTTTGTAGACCTAACCCTGCGGAACTGCTTGCGATTTTTGAAGGACATTGCCTATGACGATATTGCCATTGCAGTATCAGGAACATTTTTCAGTTTCTGTTCTCTTTATGCAACCTGTTCTCTCCAAGCAAGTGTAATGAACTAGGGAATGCGACCTAGGCGCCAACCCACAAAAAACGGACCTAGTCCTCCTTACTAGGAAGTACAAAATCCTTAGTATGAACTACAAGATTCCTCACCATGTGGTATTCTTTTAGAGCTAAGTTATAACGCAAAATTTGTAGGTCTTAAATCAAACACTAAGCTAAGCTGGAAGCTCAATATCCTGGAACGGGTCAAGAAGGCCTCTGCGGTTCTCTACTGCTGTAAAAGGCTCATAGTGCAAATGTGGACTTCAATTCCGTATGCTCCACTGGCTATTTGTTTCAGTAGTCAGACACATGCTCCTGTACGGCTTCGCAGTTTGCTCGAAGATCGAAATCAACCTCATACCAATCACCAGGGTGCAGAGGATGGCTCCTTCAAAGCTCTAAACATACTCATTAACCTACCATCGATAGAACTAGTTGACAGCACGGCTCTAATCGCGTAAGGCGATCTAATCGCGTTAACGTTTCGACGATAGTTTCGCTTCATGTAAGCATACAAAAACGATAGCGTCTGAGAGATATCGTTTTGTCTGCTTCGCGTAGGCTGAAAACTGTCATTAACTATCGTCTCGCAGACTGATTTTTGGCGATACCTGTTTCAGTATCGTCCCCTATTAAATGAGAACAAATTGTGTATACATATCTTGTTCGCACACTTTTAAGACATTTTTAGAGTGATAGGTCGCATTTGTATTAGTTTCGTTCACAAACTGAAAAGATAATGCGTTAGTCAAATTTAAGAGGAATTAGAGCATAGATGTCATTTATACATGAGAGTTATTATTTTCGGAACACTCAAACTGTAACGATAGGCGAGACGATACTGATGGCCTTACATGAAGCAAATCATCGACGGTATCATCGAAGTGAATCAAAAGGACGATAGTCGTCTGAAAAGTTATGCGATGAGAGCCCAGCCAATTCGGCGATCAGACTGAGGATTGGTGCACAACTGGAAAGAACTTCGGTCAGGACATTCAACGATCCTCAGGAGGCACACCAGCTCTATACCCATAGATAAAGATCTCACTTATAGAAGAACTTCTTAACGAAGATCGTACTGGGAGTCTGAACACCATACGCTGGACGGTCCACTGCGGATCTTCCCAGGTGTGCAGGCTGGCGTCTATTCCAAGCATCCAAGCATCCAGCTTTCTTCCACAAACTCTAACACTAACTAATCACTGTAGCTTCAGGCTGAAACTATAGCGGCTAAGGAAGCTCTGACAATGTAATTTCAAGCACAGATATCATCAGCTGTTCCGATAGCCAGGCAGCTATCAAATCTCTGAGCTCAGTAATTTTCAACTCCAAGATTTCCCTTAGTAACCACCTTCCTCTTAACGAGATGGCCAAGTATTTAAACATCCTTCTTATATGCGTGCCGGAACACTGCGACATTCCAGAGGATGGCGTAGCCGACGAACTCGCTAGAAAGGGGACCAGCTCTGTGCTTTGTCCGGATGGCAGTCCACTTTTCATGCCAAAGATAGAAGCACTTGCTCAAACAAATCGCAAATAGTCAATTGGCACTGGATTACCAAACAACTCTGGCAAACACTCTAAGCGATCGCGTAATCTGCTTGGATTAAGGAGGCCGAATCTTGGCCTTCCTAACAACGACTTCTGCAAAAGATGCAGGAACGAGGGTGAACGATGGAACCATTGTACACTTGCTATGCAACTGCAGTGCTCTCTCATCCCGCAGATTCCGTCTTCTGGAGGCCTACAACTTTGATAACGTAGCTGAACTGAGGCGCTTGCTCTTACAAGTCATCTTCTTTGCTTTACAAAAGCCTTAATTGCCATTTTTTGGAATAAGTATCCACAGATCCACGTGCTGATCCAACACAATGGGCCCATGCTGGTCTAGGTTAGGTTATGTTAGATTCTGGTTGGATCCTTTGTGCCGATGCTTTCCACCGGCTTCCCTTAAATTCAAAGGGACTACCCTAAAGAAAAGAAAATAAACCTGGAAGCTGCCTAATGGTATTCGCGTGGCCTATTTTGACAAATCCACTCCTGTGTTGATTTACAGCCAATTTGTTTTCCTGATAAATATTTCCTCTAGGTTATTGAAAAAGTAGTTGCCTGGTACGGTCTTTTCTAGTTTTCGCAAGGGCTGGACAAGTGCCGAGGAGGTGAAGCGTATTTTCTTCCTCCTCCTCGTTTCTAGAGCTTCTGCAGAAGTCGTTGCTCCTATTCTTCCGGCATGGATACCGAGAAGGTAGTGGCCGGTGATAATGCCCACTACGTTCCTTATTACATTCCTGTTTAGTTTTAGTAGTGTATTTGTTTTTTTTAGATTTAGTAAGGGCCAAATAAGCCTCGAAGTCCTGCATGTATCTAATTCCATCCATCTCCGATTAGCGGAGTCGAAGGCATCTGTAGATAACATGGTGTTTACTACTTGGAGTGTTGGAGGATATGGGGTGTCCTGATTATTTGCAAGTGGAAGTCCCACCCCTCTTCTTGCTAATTCGTCGGCCTTATCGTTGCCTGTAAAACCACTATGCCCAGGTACCCAGCATAGGGTAAGGTTTAAGAAATAGACGGCAAAGTCTTGCCGTCTTCTATTTAATTGATGGTGTATCCAGAGCCTTTATGGCCGCCTGAATATCGGCCTACAACCCGTCTATCGGGTTCACTGACAGTAAGTGGGCATGCTGGCCTAAATGTGCCTGCTGTCCTTCCGCACAGCAGTTCACATCAACCTAACCTAACTTAAGAACTGCCACCGTACGCAATGACTCCTGATCAGACTTTGAAGCACTTCCACACGATTTGCAAACACAAAATATTCATACACTCCACAAGGCGCAAAGCACTCGTCAACCTTTCAACTTTCAAAAAAGTATATGCAATCTTGCTTCAAATGCAAGGCTATTTAAAATTCTAATGAAGCAATTATGGGATAAAGTTTTGTTTTTCACTTATTCACGCTGTTGATTGCTTCAATTATTCTTGAGTTATTCGTTCCTCGTCGAAGCGATGACGCATCAAGAGCATGCAAAAACACATGAATAAAAGGTGCTCAAGTCTAACTCTCACTTCAGAGCACTTCGTTAATAACCCTATCGCCGTTCTTGATACAAGTGATTACACCACTTGTGAATTACGTGTTCTTTCTTACAGCAAAGACTGCCGTCTTTTTATAGTCTTAATTAGGGCCACAAGTTGCACATACACTGACGATAAACAATCACCTCTGACGGCAATGATACTCGTTGTTGTGCACACTCTTGCTAACATCTATACGTACTTTGAACTTAAACGTACGCCACTTAATCTAGAGCCGCTTGTGGGTTATTCATGGGGATAACCCTCATGTTGATATTGCGATAAGTAGGCTCCCCTCGCTTTCGAATTTAGTTAATTCCGAAAGAGGAAGTTAATCAATAACAGCTTGCTTGTGAGCACTGTGCGCGAAGCACTACTGACTGACTTAGAAGTACAGTCTTGTATATCGTGTCTGAAAGCAAAAACAACTCGTAGTGGATCTATTATCCACTCCAAGCGTGTCCGTCCGAAGAGAGTATGCTCTTTGATCGATAATGGCGTATGTTATAGATTTACTCTCGATTGGAAAGAGGCACTACGTGATAGGGCGCATATCCCACCGCATTTGAAAGAATAGGAGAAATGGGCACTATCTGATTTTGAAGTAAACGCAGCCCTTGGCCTCGCCGAGAACGAATAGGACGCGCGATGGCATCTGGAGAAGATTCAACCACGAATTGATTGATTTAACCAACGGCATGAATCTAGCCAGGCTACGAGACGAATAGAAAGCCTTAGATGGATGGGCCATCCTGGGCCTAACTTAGGCTACCAGGATGGTCGACAGGTGGCGGATCATCGAACGGCCTTCAGAAAGGAAGGTCGGCTATGAATACCCAATAAACAGCCTCCCGCTCGAAAGCAACAGAGAAGGAGGGTGGGAATGAAAACGGCTCAAAAACCCTGTGAAATCTTTGTGTCTGGACGTGTCGGTGCCACCCACTCCAAGGAGTGGCATCGGAAGAGCGACTAGCAGTCCATGAGGTGACATTACTACCGAGTCCGGTAAGATCTTAATTACGGTATACAGGAAAATCGAATGGAATTTACTGCTGTGGGCTGACGATTGTAGGATTCTGTTACCTCGGTAAGCTAGACTGGAATCTTGTTGAAATGGCTCTCAGGCCAGAGCTGCAACCACCCCCGTTAAAACCCTGGCAGGCCTCAAAGTACGTTCTCTAAGGGGTATTTCCTGCGCAGTGGAAGAAGAAACAAAGACTTGTTCCTTTACCAAAAGGCAATAAACCACCCCAGAATCCCTCATCGTATAGGCCTCTCTGCATGCTGGATATAATGGGTTAAAGTGCTGGAGCGCATAATAAGCGACAGACTGGACAGTGCAATTAGTGAGGCAGGAGGCCTCGCAGGTCGCCAGTATGGTTTCCGCAACGCACCAGTACAAAAGAAACCAATACAAAAGAAAAGTCGATGATACGAAAGTCGATGATACTCTATGGCTCTCAAATATGGGCTGGGGCAACGAACACTAAATCATACAGCTCAAAGGTCGAAGCTGTATATAGAGTCAATGCCTTGAGAGTATGTAGTGCTTCTGATCAACCTCATACGACGCGGCATGTATACTGTCGGGAATAGTGCCAAAAGACCTCCTTACCAAAGGAGCCGCATGGAAATATCGTGACAATAGAACGAGAAGGCCTACAGAAAGAAAAGAAAGATGGAGCTCTTCCGACAAAGGTAGATGAACGCAGAGATTGATCCCCAATATATACCTTGGATCAACAGAAAACATGGAGAGCTGAATTCCTACAAAACGCAGATGCTTACTGGCCATGGATGTTTCAGAGCATATTTCTTCAGATTCGGACATGAAGACACTCCTTATTGTCCAAGGTGCACAGAAGCAGTGGAAAGCGCGGATCATATAATGTTCCAATGTCCACGATATCGTGATTAACGTAACCTTTTGGCGACCGGACTGCGCGTGAACCTAGCCCCAGAGAATATTATCACACTGATTCTAAGCACACAAGAGGCTTGGGAAGCAATGTGAAACCGTGGCCACCATCATGAAGGAGCAACGACGACAGGAACGACAACGAAACGAGCCAAATGTATAAGGCCGAAGACCCCTCTCGCGATGAAATGCTTGACGGCAGTGCCGCGAGGACCTGGGGTAGAAGGAGAGGTGGGGTTTAGTGGGTCGAAATCCCACACTGTTACTAAGTACGGGCTGAGTTTCGTCTTTGGAAGATTCCCACCTCCCGCGAAAATAAAATGGATGGGCCATGTAGAGCATTCTAGTCCGAAGGGACTTCGACACCGAGCCTGTAAATAAGCGAAGAGGCTTGGCCTCCTGAGTCTAATACCTTTTTGAGCGAGCTTGTGGTCGAATGCAAGATTTCTTCTATTTTGTGTGAATTCATAGTTTCTGCAACAAATAGTCAAAATCTTCATACCTCGACCTTACCTTTGACTAGACTTGCGCCTAGATTCTAAAGCCACAACTCGTGTTATTCAGGGCAGTGTACTCACTTACTTATGTTCTGCATCCTCTTATGGTGGCTAGGGCCTCCACAGAGTTGGGGGAAATGTTCTTCAGCTCCCAATTGCCATGCTTCCTTCCCAACTGTTCTTCGCCAAGTACTCCTATGACCGCCGCGCATCCTGCGATCCTGAGTAAGCAAGTTCCATTTTCTTACTTGGCTGGCTAAGGACTTTGTCGCCCTCTGGAGAGTGCTGCAGAGATGAGGAAGAAACAGGCTCTATCCTACATCTGCCCTGCGAAAGCCCAGCCGTAACAAGGAAAATAAGACAGTTTCTAGGAAAGCACTTCATCAAGTGGTACTGAACTGAAAAATCTCACAAGATTCACACATGAATCTGCCAGCCTTTGGACTACAGCACGTTTGTATAATACTCGAGACACGACCACAAGAACATCAGGGCACCCAATCACCTATTACCAACCTAACCCCGAGATGAACCTGAACCTACCTCCTCTAACAATCATTAGCGCTGAACGTGCCGCTGTTATCTTGCCAATGGACAGCTTCTGTAATTTTATGCCGACTCTGAACTGCGATGTGGGTGAGGGTTCTACAGACACGAACCTTCTAGTCCGTCATACAGACCTCTTGTCCATCACCTAACGTTGGGCGCCACACAAGATGTAACGTAATTTACGTATATTTACATAAATCATTTAGGCTCCTGAATACCTTTAGGCATTTTAATTCTCCCTCTATTGCCCCTACAGTCCGAGGTGGACCTGGGCCTCAGCCAACAAAGTTCTACAGCTGGCACAATCTTTAGCCGGATACCTCCGATTTCGGGTGCCAAATTGATTGGGTGCTTCTCCACTTGTGTTGTCACACTTGTACGAATCGAAGATTTTCGGGTTGGACCAGTGTTGTCCATGCGCTCTACATGGACTAGCCACCTTAGGCGTTGAATCCGTAGACGCCTGGCTAGACTAATATCCATGTACAGCCCGAACAGTTTGTAAATCTATTTCTCTCGAAGAGACCAAGTGCTTCTTTATCTATTGAGATTGTCACTTCCTCCTGTGCTTCAGAGCTGGACAGGGATGTTCAAGGTGTTCTATAATGTCAGCTTGGTCCTTCGAGAGAGGGATCTACTACTTGATTGCATCTTGAGCCCAAAGAAACAGCTGTTATTACATGTTGTTACACCATTACTCGGGCCAAGGAGGCATAAAGAAGGTTCTGAAACAGAGGTAACTTTGCCTTCAGTTGGAACTTGGGAGTTCCAATCATCGGTATCTACCCAAGTGACTTGTATATACTCAATCCCTTAATCTTTATTCAGTTCCCTCACTGATGATGAGATCTTTCCCAAGCTTTAGACATCTATAACGAGAACTTTGTGGCCGCTGCGCCGTATAGCATTTCAAATGAAGGGTTTTTTAAGAACTAGGATATGTTCTGACTCAAGAAGACTTGTCAATCTTCTTTCCCCCACAGGTTCCTTGAAAAAATACTGGTTCAACATTATCAAAAAAAAATCTTCAATCATGAAGAACATTGTCAACTTGGAAGAGATCTCACAGCTACATGTCTCCGAATCGCCCCAACAGTACCGAATATTCAGTAAAATATTTGAAATGCTTAAAATGGGCTTGTAAAAGCCATTCTGAACTATTAATTCCATAGAAAAATTATGATTGCTGAATACAAAATGTATTGGTCAAAATTGGCGTAGTGGATTGGTGCCGGCTTCTACGCCAGAGGTCACAGGTTCAAATCCCACATTTACCGCCTTGCATAATCCACAGCCCGAGCTCCAGTCCAGTCATTGACAATGCTTAAAGAGTAGAATAGACATCTAGAATTTCACCATTCGGCACTAAACAGTTGGTCCCCCACTTACTTGTGGTAGAACAATCAGCAGGCAAGACACGAGTGATTGATGTTGAGGCTAGGCAAGGGTTTACATCGAACTGGCACCACCCATATTATTACTATTAAAACGAGAACTTCCCTACAAAGCTGCAAATGTCATGTCATGTCAATGAATATCCAGATCTACTTACTTACAGCAACCTTCGACATCACAAATCTTATCCTTTTATCAAATATGTTCTCAACAATTCTCATCTGAATTGACAACGAGGGTGAACTCTTCTGATTCTCTTATTTCATCAAAATGCAAAGATTTTTCTTTTGTTGTTGAATTCCTACTTGCATACAATTTAACATATGTGCTGATATGACCACGGCGCCGACACCATACAACGCCGAGCCTTAGCCTTCTTACCTCAAAGTCCATTAAAATTCCGTATTCTGTAATTAATTAAAATGTGCATATGTACATACAAATTATTAGACTTCCATATTGACAATTTTGGAGTGATCTGTATGCAAGGTGTCAACAAGTCTTATATGAATGTGTCTGACGCCGTAAAGAACAATGCGTCATCGGGGAAGTGAACATAATTCGTGAGGAATATTAGAATGTTTAGTTGTGCATAATTTTCAAACTTTCGTCACTTCCATTCACGAAATGTCATTGTTCTAGGTATTTCACAGGATTGACAAGGACCTCAACTTGCTATGCAGTATTCACAGTTTGGTTAAGGTACCTATCAATTTATGCACATTACTGTATTTGTCTCCTACAGCGTCGTTTTATCTGATTCATGTCCTAAATCTCCTCGCCGGTATCCATTCGCTCATATCAACATAACCTTAATGGGTTACGCAGTGAATCCGTAGAAATGTGACCAAACTGATAGAGATCGTTGTGGAATCTTCTCCTTTGTCATTGGTATTCGGTTAGTCCAGGTTGTCTACAAACCTTTGTAAGAGTTCACGCAAAATGACAGTGTGACCTCTCTCTCCTGAAAAATTCAATTTATTGACTTCCGTTGTATGGAAAATTCTTGTAGGTATGTAAAATTGCTGTAACGCATACTGAACATGAGAAATCTATCGACATCAAATAAGACGTAGGAATGGCCATAAAGTAGATCACACCTATCTATTGAAGATGTATCATGCGATGGGTACCTCTTACTAGTCTGCAATGTCATGGTTCTCGTTGCTTTCGAAAAAGACCTTGTGAAGGTGACAACTGAAATATTTAAATTTGCAGGAAATAATCAATCGCCAGTAATCATGTTTATGTTTTATGTTTGCTCTAACAATAAGCAGTTCAAGTCTCCCAGTTGGTTACTCAGATAGTCAACTTGAGTGGTTCATGACACAAGAAGTTCTTTGTTTATAATCTATTTAGACTACGCAACACTTACACACCCCGTCAAGCTTGGAAAAGATTTTTTCCAATCTCAGTACTGCATGGTCTATCTGTTAAGCCAAAGAGAAATGGGAATTTGCTTATATTCTCTTCCTAATACATCGCCTTCCGTGAATGAGACGACACGACAGAACAGCAAGACGAATTACATTATTAAATATATATATGTGCATAAGGAAACAAGGTGAATCAAAGTGTCTCATAGGGACCAATGGGCTGACCTGGTTTCAGAATTAATGGCTGAATATCTCGTCAGACGGAGTCGCTTACGCAATCCTTGGTATCGCTCCATTGTTGGTCAGAATTTGATAAAAACTTAATAAAAAGAGAAAACAAGAATTGATTAGATCGCTAGTGATAGGGTATTTTTACGTTCCAATATGAGTCATTACGGCAACTGCGGAAAGCTACTCTACACATTCGTTCACTACAAATCCAAAGAGACGTTCATGTATTCACAGCAGACTTCGAATCTTCTGAACACATAAAACCCCTTCGATTTTCCACCAAAATGGGGAACAGTATCCAAACAAAAGCAATCCACAAACGTCTCTCTCATCATCGTTTATAAACCACATAATCTTAACCCACACAATTATCTTCCAAAAATAATATCAAAATAAAAAAAAAATAAAAAACAAAAACGGCAGTAGGAAGCCGCAGAGGGATCCGCCTTTTTGTGTCTCAAAACAAACATCTGACACATTTGACAACACACTTGCACATGTGTTAGTGATTCACAGACGCTTTCAAAACATTCCGAACGCTCTTGGCTTTCGTTGATTTATCTAGAGCTGCTCTTTATCAACCGAAAAAAAATAAATAAACAAAAAGAAAATGTGAAACAATAAAAAATCAAAATGACCATAGAAAAGCAAAAAAAATGAATACAGAGCTCTTCCAGAATTGTTCCCCTGGCAAAAGACCAATTCTTTATTTCTCAATGCAAAAAACAAAGTTTACTTGTTACAAGCCCGTTCGAAGACCCCTGGTTAAAAAACAAAAAAGTTATGGATAGAAAAAAGCAAACAAAAATCTTTCTTTACAAAAAGTATTCTGATACATGTAGGGGCTATCATCACGAATGAATGCGTGTAAAGAGCGTATATACAGAAATGACATAGTTACAATTCAATTCCAAAGTGCGTAAAGAATAAATATTTATTTCATAATCATTAAGTCATTTTTTTCATGACCACCACTTCTTGTTCAATAATTTCAATTCACAGTTCTGATTTTTTTTTTTCTCTTAGCAGTCCAGAAAATTAGCAGCCATCAGTAGTTCCAAAGCAATTTCTGGCGCTATAGGGAACTCGGGTATTTCGGTGGAGCTATTTGTGTACCTTACTTTATACGTAAAATACATACAAACTTTCTGGAGAACATGGGAACTGAAAATGTTGAAATAAAGGTTAACTTTAGTGCTTTGCGATGGCAAATATTTACATTCACTTAGTGGTGATGATTGTACTCACGGTATCTCTCGGAAGTGAACTTCATTTGCTTCGTTTTCAGCAAACTGACCTGGTCCTGAGAGCATTGCTTTAATTGTACCCGATGTGAGTGCGTGTTCTCGTTTTACGATAAATTCATGTCCATCAGAGGATATTAATTTCACGTACATTGCATCTGGTCCCTCACATCCACCGTATACCCGTTCATTGCTTCGTTGCTCCTCCATTGCGAACCGATTAATAAAATCCCAAGATGATTCTTCTTTATTCGTATAAACAATTTATTCCTTTGCTCCTGTTCACATAAAGCAGAAAAAAAATGACACGAAGATTTGTAGCAAGTTAAGCGCTGTCACTTATCAATATTTTTGCTCTCTCTTGAATCGCCATATGTCAGAGATCAAGTTCGAGATATGCGGCTTCGCGGGTTTGACTCTCTTTTGACCTACTTGCTGAGAGGCAGCATACTAATTGAGAGAATCAGTAGCAGGTTTGATTTTTGAAAAACCTTTGCCAGCCTGCATACATTCTCATAAACTATGCGGCAATTAATAGAAAACGGTGAGTTGTGTTTTATAAGAGAGAGAAATTAGGCAGATGTCGAATGGGTGTGTTCAGTGCATGCGCGGTTATAAGCATTTCATTGCGAATGACTGCCTTCAGGTGACTGTATACATTTTGTTTTTAAAACAAACCACAAAAGTGCGCCACAACAGTGTTTGGTTCGCTGGTCTTTCTGCCGTTTTCATTTTGAACGTATTCGTGTCATGTGTGGCGTAGGTAAAGTGCGAATAGAATGTACTAAAATGAAAAGTAGTAAAAGTTAGCTGAGACGTCTCTTAGAATGAATCTGCTGGAAGGAAGCAAGCAAGATGTTCACTTGTATCTTGTCGTCTTGGTGGCTATTAACTGAACAATAACGATAGAAATTTGGGACTAAACCGGGGTCTAAGGCTTAAGAAATACAAGCTCTCCTTAATTGATCTAGACTAGGTAAGTTCCATTGTTTATAGTTGTGCATCCTTCTGACTAGCATGTAGAGACAAATTAACTATAGGCGATTCTGGTGTAAACAGGGATTATTGCATAGCGTCCGTATCACGCCAGGTTGGGATCGATTAATAACTTTGCCCTGTGTGAACACACCTCTGGATAGGAAATTACTCCTTTATACTGAAAATGTAAAAACCCCTACATGCCATTCCGAATTGAACACAATTTGCTAATCTTATCAGGGAACGCCGTTCCCACACACCAACAAATCGCATGAGAAGAAACGCATCGTGTGGAAGCTTTAAAGCGTGACCACGAAGGCATTAGGTGGTGTGGAAGAGTGCCATGACATAATGCCAATATTCATAAGACCATATTTGAGTTGTGGCCATATATGACTTGGTTAAAACGTCAGAAGAAATATGACCTTGTGGCACATGACATCGTGTGACTGCGTTTTTTTGCAAGCGTATATACGCCTAAATTTCAATTTGCTTGTAAAATACACTAACAACGAATCCTATATCCGCTTAAGTTACTCATCATATCTATCGCGACTTAAGAAATAAGCGCGGATAAAAACAATGCTTCCAATCATTAATTTCTGTGTATTCATTCCTGAATTCATTCTTTCATTGCTTAGGTTGCTGTATGGGGCTTACACCTGCAGGTGTGGTTGATGTATTAGATCATTTTCAATTATTTTGGCATCCATAAGTATGCAATTTTTGGTATACCCAGAGTGTCTGTGCTGTACATTCCGTTTAGGTTTCGTAATCGATTCTTTTCAATTGATGAACATTTTCCTTATTTTATAATTATTAAGTTTTTTTTGCTTTTAAAGTGATGGTCACGCTACATAGTCACAAAACGAAGATTGTGACCATCAAAGATCAACCATCACTTTAAACGACTACACCCCTGACTGCTTAGCAAATGTCATAAATGTCGTCGGTGCTGCCAAGATCTTATGATGAATCATTAAGCGCCGATAATCGTTTTTTTGTGCACTTCAAAATTAGGCGTATATACGCTTGCAAAAAAACAGCTATTAACTACTCTCTCTTTGCCATCTTGTCTTTTTTCTACATTTTCACGGAGCAAAAAGAGAACACCCTTTATCTAATAGACTATTTCAGACAAGTGTGCGCAAATCTGCAACAATACGCGCTTGTTCGAGGTTAACTGTCAAAAAGTTATTTCGATTATCCGTCAAATTCCATCCAATCCCATCCGTCAACGTTCAAAGATGAATATCTTGATACCCCGTGGGAGACTCACCGAATGAAAAACACAAACAAAATGTCACCACCCCCCAGTCCTAGAGTAAATCATAGTCAAGGCTCTCACATGTACTCCTTTCAGCGTGTTGCCTCATCTCCTTGTTCGTTACTTCTGAACCTGATTATGACTAGTTAACACAAAATGACGGAAGAGCTATTTGTCATTGATATTCCTGAGTAGCACTGAAGATTGACATATAAAGAGAATTGTCAGTGCAGTGACTCTGCTCAGGTCTGCGTGTAATTGCACGAGCTTCACAGAATGAATATTCAAAACGGGTCATGACTCACGATTCACCTAGTGAATACTCAATTGCTTTATGTCAGGTCACGTACCACGGCTTGCAGACGCATCGAACGTCACTAGACACAGAATGTATGGCCAAGGGAAATTATAACTGCACATAACCCGCGTCGGATGGGTAGAGTTTTGAGAGGGGTTTGAGTTTTTTTTTTTTCGTATTTTCTTTGATATATTTCTTACGTGCATAGAGCATTGCAAGCATATAAGGATTGTGTGTGTGACAAACATGTGGTAAGAAAAGAGAGAGATAGGAATATTATCGGAATTGCTTGAAACCAAACAAAATCGTAACGTGGCACAGCCAAAAGGGAAACAATGAGTAATCTGAGCTGACCTAGAATGACTCTTTGGCGGCTTCTACACGCTATACCTATTCACGTCTATTCTCAAATCCTCCGTGGTAAACCGTTCAAAGAAATCGAACATTTCAGATTCCGAAATCGGTTTGAAAGGGAAACGCCAGCAAGTCGGTAATGTGAATTCAGATTCATTGCATTCTTAAATCCGATGGAATAGAAAATCGTTGCGGATTCCTAAAAGTTCGAGTTCTGATATAAAATTGTAGGAAGGAAACGATTGAAGTGTTGGTTGAGGAAATGAAAACCAAAACATTAATTTTATTTATGCGATACTAGATAGATAAATAGTTAGATTGGATTTTTATTATTTCAAACAATGTTGCTTTTACAAAAATTTAACAAAATCAAAATAAGCATGGCTTGCCGTCTGCCTGATTGACTTTAGTTTATTATATACAAGTAATAATTATTAGCTCTCCATGTGGAATAATACAAATTTCAAAAGTTCCCTGTTAGGATATTATGTCTGTATTTTAGTGATATTTTGCAGTATTTAAACAACTTGCTTTAGAAGTAATAGGATTTCTTCTTCTGATAAGTAATTCTTTCCCGTCTCCTAGTTTCCCGTAGGATCGGACACTTGCCTAGGAAATGTATATCTTCCCTCTCTTCCAAATTACACAAACTCAATTCAGTTTTAGTAGTTCACCTCTAAGTTTAAATATCACAGGAATTTTCTGGATGATATAGATATATTTAAAGTAATTTCGACTGCCCAGGTTGTAGTTGACCCGGATGTATGTAATGCGATGTATTCATCCCGCCGCTTTCTCTAAAAACTGTATTCTTGCCTGCTCGTCGACCTGCTTATAAACTGACATAGTGAATTACCCCAATTACAAATTCTATCTATCTTTGGGAGTCTGTTGTCTGCCATGTTCATTACTCGGAATATGTAATTCATTTCCATCTTTAGTGTTTTTATATATGGTGGAGATATTCCTGTTTCAACCATGAGCGTGTAGTCCGGAGCCTTCGGAAGAAACATTTTTTTTTAAATAAAAAAGCACTGCAATTTCTCCACATCCTCATAAACCTTATACCTCCAAACCTGCGCCGCGTATAGCATTATGGTCTCGGATACAGCTTCGTATAACTTAGACTTACTGCTGTGCTGAATATTAGGATTGTTGAAACATTTCTTCCATGCTACACTGATGGCATTTTTAGCCTTTGTAAGTTTGTCGTTCAGATGCCTTTTTAAATTTAAATTGCTTGTAAGCAAGATTCCGAGATACTTATACTCTTTATCAGGCAACTCTTCAACCACTTTTTTTAAAAATCATTATCTTTGATTTTTCTAGACTAACGATTTCCATAGATTGCAGTACTCGCTTAATCGATTAATCATCAACTGCAAGGTGGTGAGGTGAGTTCGCTAACAACACGATGTCGTCCGCAAACATGAAAGCTTTAATGAGAACCCCTGCTAACTCTACGCCTCCAAGAAGAAAATCCACAATATCCTCTATAAAAAGGGCAAATAAGGTTGGGCTTAGTGGGCATCCCTGCCTCGGTCCTGTTTCCGTTCGGAACCAATCGGATAACTCAACTCCGTTCCATACCGCAGCCCTGTTATCTTCGTACAGGTTTTGGAGAACCTTTCGATAACATTCCGATTCCATACAATTTATAGAATATGGCAGTACGGTCCACAGAATCGAAGGCTGCTTTGAAATCAACAAAGAATGTGTAAATTTGCCTATTTCGCCTTATGTATGTACCTGCTATACTACTGGTACAGGTCTAAAGCCCGCCTGAAATCTTTATAGGGCACGTTTAAAAAGGATATGCCTCCATAATTTGCTGGATCCCCCACATCACATTTCTTATGGATAGGGAAGATCAACGCTTCCTTAAACCTGCGAGGTACTACCCCACTATTTAAAATGATATTGAAGGAGTCCGTTAGGCGTTCTTTCAGACCATTAGTACTGTATTTATAAAATTCGACAGGGATACAATCTGTCCCCGCCGCTTTTGGAACGACGAAGTCGCGTGAGTGGGTTAAACCCTGCGGAAAAAGGGTTCAAATCCTGTTACCGAGCGAAGTGAGCCACCCATCTCATACTTTAAATACACCAGACTTTCTTGCAGACATAGCTGCAGTGAGCAACATTTGCATCAACAAACACATACGGCTTACGGTTTACAAGATATTTGGATCTTTTTCTTTCAGGATTTTCAATTCTTAAATATCCTTTTCGTCCTTTCCAGTGGCTTGCGATATGCAGATCGTGTCTCATATGCTCGAGGTTTGCTTGGGATTTGTGATAAAAAAGTTCCAATGTAGTATTCCAAAAAAATGACATTTCTGCCATCTCTGGGTGAAATAGGTCAGGGAAGTGGATGGAACGACATGTAACCAAGAGAGTGAAGGTCGTGAGCCTGTAACTGTGTTGTGGGACGTGGGCAGTACAAGTTCTTCGTCAGCATTAAATAATGGAATGGTATCGAATTCGTGCCTTTGCAATTGGTTTTTCTGCACAGGGATTCGTTTCGCCACCACCAGGCTGTTCTTAATTTCAATTTGTAATGTTTTGAAATGGAAAGCTGCAGCATCGAACCGCTAATGTACTTAGCACTGGTGCAGTTCTTAGATTTTTAGTTTGACTAAGTTTATACGGAGTTCATTGGAATGTGAGACGTTGCTGAAGATGCTGTCACCTTGGTTTGAACGAGAGGTTCAGAAGTTGCTGATTCATTGGTAGAAGGTCTGTTGCATTCGTTTGGACTGGGGGTTGACACGTTACTGACTTAGGTTGAAAAAAAAAAAACTATAAACTAGTTTCAATGACAGTCTTTTAGTTGTTCGTCCAATCAGTCAATAAAGCCATTAGACTTTTCTTCTTCATGTTTTCTCCGCTCTTCTTCTGTCTAGCTCCATTTGTTTGCAAATGGATGAAGTACCACTGGTGGGCCAATATCCCCACGTCTGATGAGCTCTCCCTCGAGACTATAGTGACATGCCAACGTACTCCTCCTTACCTGTCAGAATGGCGCCCAACCAGGGAACCAGAGCACTGGTGCAATCGACGACGGACAAAGGATGTGCGAGAAGATACAAATACAATCGACGACGAAGCGACCAACATCACATCACGAGGAAAGTCACGACCCTTGAGAGTAGGAGCTGACTCCTCCAACGATTTGTTCATAGTTGAATATACACAAGTGGGTAGTCCAGCTTAACAGTATCAAGAAGAACCTCTGGAATTGAGATGTTGGAAGGAGTGAACTAGTTATTGGCTCTGTGAAACAATGGTGCTGTCCTTAAAGAGAAGAAACGCAGAGCGACTTGTACCGCCTATACTATTGAGAGGCATTTTGGGAGCGCATTTGTCGAAAGTCGCAAGAGACCCATTGACCCATTTTCGAAGCGGGTGGTGACCGGTGAGTGGATCACTTACAACAACGTATTCGAGTAGCGGTTCATCGGTGCAAATGGTGTCCAAGGCAGGAAGGTCTTACTGTGTGTGGGTTTGGCAGGGAATCTTCTATGAGCTGATATCCTACGGGAAAAAAACTCTTAATTCGGACCGTGGATTTGAATGTAGCAATAGCTAAGGAGGTGCACATAGAGGACCTGTATTCCACATCCGGGAGCTTGGTAAGGAGGTCCTTATGAATCAACCGTCAACTTGGACCGGGCACCAAGTGATTACCACCTGTCCCAGTCCAAGGCTCTCTCAGTTTTTCGCCAGTAGGGACGGGGGCGTTTTATTAGAGAGGGATAAACCTTCTTTCAACTGCGTACAGGATCGCTTTGAAGGAAATAAGTTTCCAATGCATTCAGTAATAATAGGCCGTTGGTTATCCAGATTGGACACAAGCTAAATTTAGAATGACCGTTTTTGGTTGGACTTGGACACTCGGAAGGCGCGGGGCATCGGAAATCTGAAGATGTTGTCGTGTCCTTGGTATGAACTGTTATGTTGGGAGTTGTCACGTCAAGTCCACTTGTCCACAGCTGAGCCGTGAAGGTAGGCTCGCCACAGATGCTGACAAATCCAACTCCTGGAGCCACGATTTGGTCAGATCAGAGATCCTGTCTCTGGAAATATCATCTGTTCCAATTCAATTCAAAGGTCATGCACATGAGGATTTCATTAAACGTGTATTTATGGAATTAAATAAAATTTGGTATTTTCAAATGATAACTCTATTAAACATATATATAAAACATTCACTTAATCAAAAGATATTGGTATAAAATTTAACTACGCGTTTGTAGGTACAGTTTTTCTTAGCTGTCCATTTCACTTTTGATGGCGTTCGTTGATAGTGATGACACATCGGGAACAATCAGTTCTTCATCGCCGGCATCAACGGTTTGCGGTTCCTCCTTGGTTGCAAAGTCCAAGAATACTTGTTGAACTGGTGTCGTACAAATTGTGGATGTAGTTCGTGATGTTGACGAGTTTGAATTTCGAATCTGCAATCTACCGGATCTTTTATTCAGTTCCATGGATGGAGGTGATTTCTTCGGATGCACTCTCCGCTTGCGGTAGCCAATGACTTTCTTCTGACTATCATAGATCGGTATGAATTGCTGACCTTTGGCGTTGTTGACTGCAACATCTTTCGATCGTGCCGACAAGTATGATTGCAGGAATTTCAGTGCGCTTTGAGCTTCTTGCACGGAAAGCGACGAGTCTGATAGTACTTGATTCATTCGAGCTTGTCTCTCTGAGGCGGACGCGAATTTGAGATAGTTGGCATTTCTACCCAAGAGTGTGTTGATCTCCAAGCAAACGTCCTTGAAATCGGGCGCTTCTTCTTTAAAAACTGGCGCAGCGTGTCCATTTTCAGGCGACTTGTTGATCTTAATTTGTGGTGGGATTGCGGTTCCGGTCTTTTCGAGTTCACCCCTGGTGATTATTCTCGTTCTCATTACGATATATGACGGCAGGTCGAAAATGGCTACACTTTCGGTGGTGCCATTCTGCTCTGAGGCAAATGAGTTTGCAGCGATCTGACAAGCGTCCAGGAATAAGTCACTATTTCGACATGTGTCTTTTGGTCTTGTAAACGAATAGACGGCGGGTGCACCATCGAACATAGTCGTCCCCAAGCCTGGCCCCTGGTAGTTCGGGCTGGTTGGATCACCAAATTCTACTTTTGGTTGGACTAAGTTAGCACTGGCAAGGCGGGGTCCATCGGGAGGTTGAGACGTTGCGGAAGTTGTTGTCTCCTTAGTTTGAGCGAAAGGTTCAGGAATTATTGATTCCTTTAAAGGTTGTGGCGTTGCTAAAGATACTGTTTCACTTCGTGGGACAGAAGCTTGACAAGTTAATGACTTGGGCAGAGAGAGCGGTGGACCCATTGCTGAAGATGTAGTTTCAATGACAGGAACGGAGGGTGGTTTCGATGGTGAAGACGTTGGTTTGTTGGTTTGTAGGGGAGATTGCAACGGTGATGGAGAAATTGCTTCAATGGCCTGAACACAAGGTTGTAAAGAATTTGTTTTCTTGCTTTGCAAGTCTGAGGACGTTGATTTGTTGGTCTGAACGGGAGTTTTAGCTGCTGCGGGAGATGCTGTTTCATCGATTTGACAAGAAGATTGTGGAGCTGCTAAGGATTTCGTTTTCCTGTTTAGAACGGGCTTTTGAGACGGCGATGAAGACGTCTCAATGGTCTGAACACAAGGTTGCGAAGCTTCTAAAGACTTTGTTTTCTTACTTTGAGCAGATGTTTGAGAAGCCGGTGATGATGTCTCAATTGTCTGTGGAGTCGGTAAGGATTTGTTTTTCCTGCTTAGCGGTGTTGGTGGAGAAGCAGTTCCTTCACAAGTTTGTGGAGCTGCTATAGACTTTGTTTTCTTGCTTTGAATAGGGGTTCGAGACGCCGCTGGCGCTGTTTCCGTGGCTTGAACAGGAACCTGGGAAATTGCTGGAGATGCGGTTTCATGGGTTTCACTGATACTGCTTCCGTCCACTATTCCAGTGTCTTTCTCAACTGCTGCAGGTGCTGGGATGGGTTCTGAAGAAGAAATAGAGGCTCAGTTAATAAGAACAGTTCGCAATAAAATGGCAACAATAATTACCTTCAAGAGTTGGAGTGCTTGGCAACCGTTGCGAAGTAGAAGCTCTTATCAATTCAAGACGTCTTGCCAAGGCTGCTCGACGTACAGTCTTTCTGGAATACGGTCTTCCCGGCTTTTTCGAATAATTGGGTGCTGTGCGAACTGATTCGCTGCTTGGAGTTTTGACCACTTTTGAGCTGCTCTTCCCAGTTGGCGTTGCCAGACCAACAGCGTCTGTTGGAAACGTCGGACTGTTTGCAACAGTTGGAACAGTTGGGCTAGTGGTGGTCGGTGTTATATGCTTGATGACTTTAGCTGGCTCTGCTGAATTCACAGTTTCCTTTGGAACTGGCAAATTGTTAGCCTCATTTGGAACTGAAGCTGTAGTTGATCCATCTGCTGGGCACTGTTCTTTGGGGGGAACTGGATCAATTGTACAGTCTTTGTTAGGAATATCACTTTTAAGCGTAGGTGTGGTGCTTTTGTCACTTCGTAAAATTTTTGCCGGCAAGTTCGGATTCGACCGCATTTTTTTCCTTTTCCGCCTTGCCAATGTCGGACACGACATCACCTCAAGACTAACGTTCTCCTTGACTTTCGGTTCGTCTTGTGTGACTTTCGGCAATGTCACTAAAGTCAAAGCAACCGGTGCGTGAGGTTCGTTGTGAACCACTTTTTGCTCCGAATTTGTGGACAACTGCGGAGTCTGGAGTTTCCGTGGTCGTCCAGCAGGCCTTGGCCTACATATTTTTGAAATTTCCTTTGCTGACATGATCACATTCAGTTCTGAATTCTTGGTATCGTTCGTTTGCGGAGTGGTAGTCACAACGTCTTTGAGGGATTTCATGAAATGATCGACAGTTTTTCGGTTAAGACGGATTTTAAACTGACGAAGGTCGATTTTTTGTTTGGTTTTTCGCTCTCTTGCAATAGATTTTACGTGGCACGAGTTTAAGTGCGCAAGCTTAGCAGATTTGCCTTTCGAGGATAGCTTTGGAGCTTGCCGTAAGGACGATGGTCCGCTTGTTCGCACTTTTTGAGGTTGCGGCACAGTCACAGTTTTCTCCTGCGATGAAATTACAGGTGCGTGAGCCTCCCCTGCTGATGGTTGTTTTTCTGCAATTACCGCGGTTGGCTGGACTGATGGTGGATCAGATGCTTGTTGCGAGTTTAATGATTCTTTCCGTTTAGAATTCCGACCTTTGAATTTTCTCGATTCTAATCGTTTGGTTGGCGATGGTGTGCCCTCAACAAGCGGCGTAGTCTTATTTTCTAATGATGTCTCATATTTTTGCTGTAAATGTGATTCTTTGTACAGCTGAAAAAATAATAACGGTTTCATGTGTAATATTAGATGGAAGACGAAGGATTTCAATAGTCAATGTCAGGATTCAAGGGCAGTGAGAAAGCTCAAGTCGAGAGTTTGTCTCGTCAGCATTTTAGCCTGTGATATGAACGAAATGTCCTCCATGACTATTGTTTGTCGGGGCTTGGTGAGCAACTCCTGGGAGTGCAGTCCAAGCATTGAAAGATGAATTTACATTACGGGGCAATAGCATGGACTAAGACGAGCAGTCTGATCAGCGCGAGGTAAGCACTCCAAAAAGTTCAAAGGTTGGCATGCTTTTGTATTACCAGTGCTATAGGAGCTGGCAAGAATGGCAAAATTGATAGGAAAGGACAGGCGCATAACATCGAGACAATCTGCGGCACTAGTCAAAAAGCGACCACTTTTGGACATTCTGAAGTGATTTCGAATTCCAAAAGAAGCTTACAATTAAGCTGAGCACCAAAAAGGACTGGAGCAAGGAATCCGTTGTCCTCAGATTCAGTACCAATACGGTGAAATGGTACACAGATCGATTAAGAACTGATAAAGGGGCAGGGGTATGTGGAGCCCGAACAAAGTACCTCAAATTCATTGCCAACGTAACCGCATCTTTCAAGCAGAAATATACGCATAGACAGATGCGTTAAAATCAATGTTGACAGGAACTATACCAACTGCGATCTAGCAATAATGTCGCACAGTCTGTTATCTTGGCACTAGACTCTAAGCCTGTGTGGGAATACCAACTGAAACTTAATGAGTTGAGCAGGAAGAACAGAGTAAAACTCTGCTGACTACCTGGCCATACGGGGATAGAACACAATGAAATGGCCGATCCACTGGAAAAGAAAGGATCATCGGAACCTTTCCCAGACCATGATGCGCTGTAGGAGATCATGCCCTCAGAGAAGAATTCAGCGAATGGATAACAACGAGATGGCAGAGAATTTTCGAATGATAGGCATAAGCGGCTTTTAATGATCAAATGTCCTGCGATCTGGACTGGAAACAAAACACTCTTGACTTTGAAAAGAATAAGCCCTCACTGTCTTAAAGAAGACGTCCGGTTTAAAATGAAATATGACTACGCCACACTTACCAAAATTTTCTCAGTCTTCTGAAGGGCGTCTCCACTCTGAGTAGATAAAGGTCTGCTGGCTATCCCATCCAATCGGTTATCCTCCACACTCTTCTGAGCAGTTTTTATTTGTTTTTCATGGATTTCCTTAGTTTCAGTAGCTGGAACCTTTATGCTCGCAGTACGATCTGCAGACTTGTTTCTGTCTCTTTGAGCGGCTAATCTTCGTCGTCTTATCTGTGTCTGTAATTTAGACTTATCTGATAGATCTTGTTCCTTTCCTTCATGGGCCTTAGGTGTCGACAATTTCTCAACTGCTGCTGGGGTCTTCTCTTCCATACAACGCAGTTTTGGGGGGCTCGGAACTTTTGCCTTTTGGTTTGTAAAGCGATCTTTAGGTTCTTGGGGCTTTATTGTTTTCTCAAACTTCGTTGTCATTTTTTCTGCCGCATTGACTTTTTGCTTCAATTGCACCTGAACTTTGGACGCGTCAGATGTATCTTGAGTCTTCATTATGGCATTTGTTTTGTCCGACTTCAGCGCAGTTTTCTCTTCGACATGAGCTCTTTGCTTCAACTGCGACTGTGCTTTGGAATGATCTGTCAAATCATCTTTCTTTGCTTCGTGGGCTGCTTTAGGGGCAGACTCTTTTTGTTTACCTTCATGAGTCGGTGGATGGGTTATTTCCTTCTTTGAATTAGACTCAGCTACTACGTTGACAATTTTTTGCGCTCTCGATTGGGCCTGTGCCTTTGGCTTCTCTGTCGAATCCTGATTCTTGACAGCGGTAGATTCGTTGTCAGACAGGGAAGTATGCAGCGATCCGAAGCTTTTTTGACGCTTTAATTGTGGCATTACTCTCACACTCCCCGTCGACTCTTTAGCCTCTAAAGTCTTAGGAACTGGTGCACACTTTTCGTGGATCTTTGCAACATCTGGTGTGGAGGGCAATGCTTTCGAAACATCAGCAATAGTGTTTACAATTGGACAGTTAGTAATCATGTTTTGTGTCACGGTGGTTGATGTCAGATTCTTCTGAGACGTCTTACAACTTTCTTCAGTTGCTTTAGGGGGTTGAGACGCAGCAGATGCCTTGCTTGGGTTTACTTGCTGCATGACAATCGTTGCGTTTTTGATGGGAGAGGGCTTTACGGATGGTGGCTTAATTGCACGTAAGTACAAGGATCCAAGCTTAAGTCGAGCAGGTTTTTCTGATGACCCCGCATCTTTTTGATTAGACGTTTCTGTACTCTTCAGAGGTGACTTATTCAAAGTCGATTCAATCGAGTTACTTTTGACGACTTCGACAGATTGTTTCTCCACCAGCTTTGGTGTGTATGTCTCTGGAAAGCCTCTAAATGGATCAACAATGCCATGGGTCCGATCATCTTTCTTTTGATGGCTACTTTTTTCATTTGATGTCGTTGTTAATCCAGAAAATTGCTTGAACCCGCTCTCCGTCTTCTCAGCTGCCTTGGTGTAAAGGGGTACCGTTGGCGTTAGGTTAAGTACGTTCGATACGTGAGCTTGTTCAAGCTCATTCAGTTTGCTGGACAGGTGAGGGAAAATGTTTTTTGCATTGGCTACAGCTTCGTTGACTTTTGTTGAATAAACAACGATAGACGGATCCCGTCCTACACTGGAACTGGTCGCGGGTAGTTTTTCATTCTGCTCCCCTGTTTGACTCTTCTGGATTTGGTGCCCCTCGGATCCGTGTTTATTATTAATAGGCGAAAGTTTTTTCTTTACCGAATTGCATGCATCTAAAGGAGAGTAGAAAATATTGTCAAATATAAATTGTTTTTATATAAACTAGAATGACATTGCAGAACAGTAATAATGCTGATAATGACTTGAAATTGGGGTTAGTGGGAGTATATATGCATGGGAACAGCACTTAAGTGGGAGTATATAGTTTTTAGTTTTCATGCAACGCTACAATCCGTACTTTCTCTTCGTCGAGCTTGCGACCAACCCTGTATGTTCGATGCATCATTGCCTTGTATTAAGGGCGAATTTGTACAACGAGCAAACCAACGACCGTACCCTTTTGAGATCTAATTTTGATATGAATCACGACGAAGAAAGTGATGGGTACATCCTTATAAGCAAAAAGCGAGTGTGTAGTGTATTAGCTTCACTACGTTAGGGTGTGGTTGTTGTCTTGTATCCAAGAACAATCTTGTCTCAGGGCAGTTGTGATCTGATCACCGGCAAGTACGGACGTACTGGTATGTCGACACTTCAGGATGTGGTTCGTACGAACTTAGCGAATATAAGGGAACGAATTCGCACACATTCGCGTGAACATAGTAGTTCCAGTGCGAGCGAATTTACTCAAGCGAAGTAAGCGAATTCATTTATGTAGAAAGTCGCATGGGAACTAAACATTTATCTACAGGAACTACTGCTACGAAGTCGTGTTTAAAATGTTGTGACTTGAAAAGTTTTATCATGTCATTGTCGTTTTATGAAGAGCAATTTTATCTCAGTTTCTCATTGCAGAAGGTTTTCATGCATGCGCCATAACGGTGCTCGTTTATTAACTTCATAAATTTAATTTTCTGAATCAATCTTGCCCAAAATTCAATGCACAACTAAACAGCAAGTACAAATCCTGCAAAAACGATATCTTGAATTCGCCTAATCGCTATAACGAACCTTGAGAATTCGCGAGTGATATTCGCTGTCACCCAAACCATGCCGCTATTGATTATGAGCAGTGACCTCGTTTTGTTTTTTTCGAGTATACGACGAATAAAATGAATGCTAACATTTAGAGTACTAGCATTCCTAAAATTTAAATGAGTAGTGTACTTGTTTACTGTTGCTAGATGAATGTATTCAGACCTCTAATGTCCACGTACTTGTGTTTATTGGTGCTAGAAGAATGTATTCAGACCTCTAACCACCAACAATTAGGTGTCCAAAAACAAGGACCTTCTGGTTTGGATGAATTCAATATCTACTAAGCTCTATCGAAACGAAAGTCACAGGTTTACTCTCTGCCGGCGAAAGTAATCTGACTTAAGCAATTAAAGGTCGATAGAGGCATCATTATCGTCTATTTCGGCGATTGAAATCAAGTCCAAGCTGGTCGCAAGCTGGTATACATCACATAAGGACATAACCGACAATGGAGTAACTGATTAACTTGCCAGAAAAGGGGCCGAAACCGACCCATCCCAGGCAATCCCATGTACATACCCACCCCTGGCAGACGTCAAGAAGAAGGTGCATGATAAAATCATTACATCATTAGCTAATGATGTACGACTTGATCGCGCAGTTGGTAGACCGCCTGCCCGTGGTTAGCGGAGCCCCCGGTACGAATCCCAGTGAAAGCAAAGTTAACACGCTTTTATCGGGTTTTCAAATCCGATACAGTCACCATTTGCCGATGGGATCAAATTAACGGCACTATCCCTGGAGTAGTCAATCAGTGGTAGTAGTCTGACAATGGGTATCACAAGGGACTAAGTGTGCTGGTGAATGCACTAGCAGCCGCCCTACCTTACCTAACCTAGCTAATGATAGGTGGATTTCTTTAACCACCCGTCTCACAGGTCCCAACTGCTGTGGTCAAGGTATAACAGTGCAAGAACCGACACGTACTCCATCAATGCGGAAAAAAACTGCTGAGAGTGAGACATAACCACTTGAGATATCAAGGAAGGAGAAAATGGGACTTACCCAGGTCACCATGTGCAGGTGCTGCGGGGACTAGGAAGAAATAGAGGACACTCGCCACTCCCTTCTCTCTGTATTGACACGCAGAACACTGGGAGAATATTTCTTCCAAGATTCTTCATCAGGATCACTGTATGGCTGGACCAACCTCACAATGCACATGAAGAATGACAGAAGAAGGAATAGGAGGGAATTTCCTCCTCCATATGACAATGGATCTAGCCGAACTCAGTGCGGCGTGGTTCCAATACGCTTTCCCACCAACCTAACCTAACCATTACTGTCTAGAAAAAGCTTCTCAACCTTCGCCATTCGGAACGGCATAAAACTGTAGGTTCCATCTGCTCTTGAAAGGACAATAGTACACACAACACAAGCGGTTGCTGTAGATGATATGCCCAGGTCGCCGTGGACTGTCGCGCATCCCATATTATTATTTTATCGCTATCTGCAGGGAACCACAAAAGGAGATAAGACATTATTCCTCACTTCACCCGGCCGAGAGGTTAACGTCGTCACTACATGTTGTCCTTAAAAACATAAACTACTCATAAACAAAGAAAACTGTTGATGCAGAATTTTGTCGAGGAATCTTGGAATCTTGGTATGGACTTATGAGGCGTCCCACTCTAACACTAACCGAATTATATTTTCAATTTCGAAGCACTAACTCGCTACAATACGGCATAAACCACACAATCTTTTCAAATGTTTCCTCGAAACCCAAACAAGACAAGCATGTGTCTGCGCACAAAAATCTTACCCCTTTTCAAATCATTTACTGATTTGGTGTTCTGCCGTTCAACACTGTCCTGCGAGTTTAGCTGCGACCTCTTCCTCTTCAGAACCTTCTTCAGATCAGACCCTTCTGAAGAGAAATCTGAATCAAAATTGTCATCAATGAAGTCATCGGAAACTGAAATCGATTTGCAATCATTACACATCTTCATCAAACGAAAACCAACCGACAAATACTCACGATCAACTGAATCAGAATCCATATCGGACAAGCCAGCAATTATGGAGTTCTCCAAGTCCGATTCGAAATCGAACCCATCAACTAAACCATTGTGTTCATCGAAGTCCAACAGCGCGTCGTCGTCGAGCCCTGCTGCACGTGGAAACAATTTTGAGTGACTGCCATTACTGAGTGACGGAAAAGATGCAACTTACCCAGAGGATCGCCGCCGGAAGTAGAGAGTTTGGATATCTTCAAAGCGCCCTTGCTCTTTGAAGCAATCGACGAAGTGCTCACTCCAAATGTGGTTTTCGTACTCGATGGCTTGGAGAAAATATGCTGAGACTGAGTGGCCGATGGTCCAGATATGATTGTTTTGAAAATTGGAGATTCTCTTTGTATATACTGCTTGGGTGGGTTATTCTGTAAAGACACATGAGCTTGTGACGTACATACTTAGAAGTCATTTGAGTTCATGTGTACTTACTACTCGTTGGAGTGTGGGCTTCACTGTTGCGACGCTTTTAAGCTTATCCGGTTTTTGCAATGAAGAGTAGGATGAGAAGCTTTTATTCGTCACACGATTGAGGTACTGTATGTTTGGTGTTTGGCCTTGGTACGAATGCAATGTGTCCGTACTTGTTGTATTTACGTATGCAGGCGGGGCTGTGGAAGGGGCATTCATTGAAATGAACATTTCTGTTTTTGTTGCGATTTTTCAACTTACTTGTGTTCAAACTGTAATTTGGGAACGACTGTGCCAATCCGATTTCCACCTAGAAAATATAATATTAAATGAAAAGAGCGCTGGATGTCATCTGTAAGTAATCTGGAAATAATATAATGTGGAGGGGGTTTAACGAAGGGGTTTTGGGATTGTCAGTCAAGTCGGCCACAACTCGGGAGATGCCAGATGAGCACGGGAGAGACTTTGTTGAGCTGGATTTAGTCAACATATCCAACACAGACTGCTTGCAATTGGCGTGGTTTTCATCTGGAGATGGCATAATTAGAGTTGGAGCATCCATTCTTAGCAGCTGACGATGGAGAGATGATGGGTGTACAAGGCTTAGGCGAATCAACTTTAATATGGCTTTGATGTAGATGTGGACGGAGACTATGACAGATTGCGAAGCATTTCCAAACCCAGTCAAGCACTGAATACAATCTGAATCAACTAAAAATTGGTATCATACAGTCTCTAGATGGAATAGCTGAGCAGTACGCTGGATGACAGGACACAGGGACTTTCTGAGTAATTCGGAATCTCAGCAGCGACTGAAGTGATCTAAGTGGAATACTCATCACCAGTTTACCTCGCTTTATGCGCAGCACCGGAAAGTTTCCCACAAGTATTCAATGGATTATTCCCAGGCGAACGAAGGTCTACGCGCACTCCATCAGCCACCTCAAGCACAATATTTCTAAGCTAACCTCCAGGTTGCTGTATATGACTCGGCCAAGAAAATGGACGTCGTTTTTGATCACAAGATGAATTGAGGTTAGTGTGTTTGACAACTGTGGTGGTTCGACGAGATCCCAATTAGCACTATGTGCCGTTTTAATGCCACAGCTCTGTTACCTTATTTATAAAGTGCATTTTTGACAGGTTTCTCAATCCAATCAGTTTCTCAGGACATTAACGCCAACCGGGTTCAGCGTTGAACGAGGGCAAACCCAAGTATATGTAGTCATCAACGAGCAAGGACGCACAACATCGGCGACTCGGCCAGAACGTCACCATTAACAGTTACCCACGTTGTGAAGGACTCCGTCTACCTGGGCTCCCAAGTAAACAGTACGAACTGTTGTTCAGTCAGTACCGAGATCAAACGCAGAATGACTCTTGCCAATCGATGTTTCTTTGGGCTCAAGAGGCAATTGTGTAGTAGAGCCCACTCTCCAAGGACCATGCTACCATTATATAACACCTTGATCTCTCAATAGCGGATAAAGAAGCCATTGGTTTGAGAGAAAAGTTTTGCGTTTGACCTTTGGTCCTGTCTGCGTTGATGGTTTGTAGAGAATATTCAATACCGCAGCGTCTACGGATTTAACGCCTAAGATGGATATGCCAAGTAGAGCGCATGGACAACACTACTCCAGCCCGAAGAGTCTTCGACTACGAACCAATGGGACAACGCATTAGAGGACGCCCATAGAACCGATGGCGCACATGAATGGAGAAGGCAGATATAGAGGCTTATTGGCTCAGGCCCATGTTCACCCTCGGACTGTAGCAGCCTTAGAAGAAGAAGAATTAATATTCTTCGCAAAGATCTCGGTCTAGTGAATGAAGAAGGGTCTACCAAGTGCTTGCTCTTACAAGAGCCGGGCAGGCACAAATAAAACGTGTTTAAGTTTTCCCCACAACTCTGTTGTTGCAACAGCGATAATGTGGGTTGCGTGGGATACCTAGGTTGACGGCAATGAAGTACAGGCAGTACCCAGGACATGTTTTCTTGATGCTGGAAAGCTTGCGTGTCAGTCCAACGTGGCCCATCTCCTCTACAAGCGAGCACTGACGGTCCGATCCTTGCCTAGCCCGTTCATCGGCCGTCTCAGTTCCTACGTTGTCACTGTGGCAGAGAACCCAGAAAAGGGACATTTTGAGCCGTCTAACGACGCTATCTCAGCCTGGCATTCCTATACTAATTTAGAATTATTATTTATTATTTTTTCCAGTTTGAGATGATGTCAATTGAAGGACACCTGTACCCGCGAAATTTGCGGGCTGTAGAACGGAATGTATCTATCCAAGCTACAGTGTGAGGCCATTAAGAACATATGCGTACTGCATCCGGCCAGAAGAACTTTTAACTCCAATGCCGGGTCAGTCCAACAGGGATAGGTCTAAATTATCAGACATAAGTAGAAGGAAGCATCAGGTGAGCGTGATAATCTGGATTTGGTTAGCGAGAGCCACTGATGGGTTGCGGAAACTTGTTGGTTGGGGCAATCTATTTCAGACTGTAACGTACGTCTTCGAACTGTTACGTTGCCGGACTATAGCGTCCATCGTTGGACTGTAGCGTCCGTCGTCGGAATGTAGCGTCCGTCGTCGGAATGTAGCGTCGATGGACTTACCGTCCGCCGTCTACAGCTCAAAGCTAAAGAAATTGGTCAGCATTGTGCAATCGAATGGGTAATACGGATGCTTCGGAAATGCAATCAAATCGCATTCAACAATGGTTTTATCATAGGTAGGTAGGTAGGCGGAGCTGTTAGTGAATGTTGGTCTATTGTGATACCCACAGTCAGACTACTACCACTGATTGACCGCTCCAGGGATAGTGCCGTTAATGATGATCCCAACTGCAATTGTGACTGGACCAGAAAATCGTATTTACTTTGGTTTCACTGGGATTCGAATCGGGGACCCCAATAACCAGAGCAGACACTTAACCAACTGCACCATCCAGTCGTTTTTTCCTAAAAGCAACAAAATTTAAAATCACATCTTACCGTTGATGAGGAAAGTATTGTCTTTTCTGGCGATATCATTTGAGGATTCAATGAAAATGGACTAGTGTCCGCTTGGTTTGACTGGAGTGATGTGTCTTCAACTAAAAGTACGAAATGTGTTTGATTAGTAATACCATCCAAATGAGATTGCACTTACTCAAGTCTTTGTATAGCATTTCCAGGGAATCAATTGACTTTCTACCATCGAGCCCTTCATTACATTTACCATCATCTACAGCAAATGACACTGTTTAAAGGAAAGACAAAGAGTCAAAGAAATGTGATGGGTTATCTACGTGTACATTTTTCTTACAAAACTAAATTGATCTTTAAATTGAATAGGGAGCATATATGAACTGCGGGCGGAATGCTTGACCGGCAACACATGCTAGTCTGTTATTAGGGTGACGTAAACTCCGCTCAATGCGGGAAGAGACGTGCTTATGATTGTTATTGATGAACATCAATTCAAAGAGCACAAGTTACGGAGGTACTCGGATGGGATGGATGGGATGGTTAGTTGCTGCCAAACATGTAGGATATTTATGAAATTGTGAATGTTTGCACTGTTTTTGCAATCTGTCGATGGGGATGATGGACTCAATCGTTGCTGCTGGGCGATAAGTAGAATGTGACCTATTTCTGGTGATGAATTTTAGCAAATGTAAATTTGCTACAATTCGGCAAATGCTTGAATGTATGATGGCTTTTGTCAGTAATAATATCGGTGTCGTGGCCCAGAAGGAAGGTTCGTCAACCCCAACGATGGTTTGACTAGATTTAATTCTTGGCACAATTGACGGTTTCACACTTAGCGAGCAGCCATCAATGCCCAGAGAAACTGTCCGGCGTCGGCATGAAGCTGTTGGTCTTCTCCACTCATGAGAGAACAATAGTACATGGAACAGAAGTGTTTTGTTGTTTTCCGGGTCGTGTTTGCAGACAGACGACCACCCCTATTTGTATAGTTCAAATATTTGCTAATGTTCCTCCAGAAGTAGACCAGATTAAAAAGAAACAGGCGATACTTGCTCCCAAATAAAGAATACGAATACCACCAGTATTGATGTTAAACGCAGGATATCTGTTGCCAATCGCTGTTAATTTTGGGCTCAAGAGGCAATTGAGTAGTAGTGCCCTCTCTGGAAGGACCAAGCTAACATTATGTATATCCTTGATCATCCCTATTCTACTCCTGCCAGTCTTACTGTATGGAGCCGAAAGCAGAGCTGATTCTTTGTGGCTTCGAGAGAGACAAATTCTACGTCGTGGTACCGTCGTATTTGCAGGAGAAGACACAACAGCGAACTTTACGAACTGTACCAGATGTACAGACTGCACTCGACCGGCCACATCGAACGCATGGACACCAATGCTTCAGCTAGGATTGTCTTTCTCCGGTGTAAATACGACGTTGATAACTTGAAGCAGTGCGCTCAGGACCGTCATCGTTTGAAGGCAGCTATTCTATAGGCTTAGACCCTTCATGGATCGCAAGCCTGAAAAGTAAATAAGCAAGTAGGATCTTCCCTATCTTCCTCTATGGCGCGTATGCAGTTACGATCAAAAGAGCAGATCCTTGGTCTTTTCGAGAGAAAAGCTCTGTCTTTGGTCCTGTTTGTGTTACTTGAGAAGAAGATTCAACCACGAACAGTACGGGCAGTATATGGAGACGAATCTAGATACTTGGACAAACAGCCCGAAGAGTCTTCCAAGAAACCGATGGCGTGCGTAATTGGCTAAAGATCTTGCCAGCTAGAGAGTCTTGGCGGCAGAAGGACGGCTTCACTCTGGACTGGATCGTCAGAAGAAGACAAATAAACCTTCTTCAGTTAACTCTCCTCCTTCTATCATTGCCTCAGTATCTGCGAGTTGAGACATAGAACGTTGAGAGAACATTTCTTCCATGACCACCAGGATATGCCGTCTAAAATCACTTTTCACGTTTACAAGGATATCGGAATGACTGAATAAAATAGCAATACCAACACGAAAACCACGAGGTAGGAGCGGAACTTAGAGGTTATAATATTTCCCTATGGTCATCACAATGGGTACAACCAAACCTACTACAGAAGTAAGTTACCTCGTCTCACGTACCTAACCTAAGTTTCCTAAATTAGATTATATTTCATTCCAGCTTTTAACCCCGAATCTAGGATCTAAAACGAATTGTTTCGTGTTTTCCAAGGGAGATTCTGTGACGGATATCCACTGTGATATCGTTTGTGGAGTTTGAGCCAGTTTCTGCCTTGAAGACGCTACAGTCAGGGAGCTTCAAGCCGATAGTAGGCAATATTAGGGTCTTTGGAATGGACACCTAAACCAACTCCAACGTGTGTCATCGATTCGTCTCTGAAGATGTGCAGGAGATCAGCCATCAGCGTCTGGTTATCAGACTTCCAATCTGATCTAGAGGGAATGCTGGGGGAGAATTCTTTCTTGAAGATTGCTTGGGATAGTAGGCGGTCGGTGTCGTTAAGGAGGAAGTTCTATTCGTTTAGAATGGTTGAGTGATTGAAGGTTACACCCCACAGTCGGAGAGTTTTGAGTCTCAGGGCTGCGCTGGCTACCTGTTTGCTAAAAATGTCCAGTGGTGGAAGGTAGAAGAGTATGTTAATTGCATCCGACGGAGTGCTCCTTAGTGCTCCGGTAATGCACATGCCAGTTAGTCTCTGCTCCCGATCGTGCAGTTGACACCTTTGTTTAGTGGTGACCCCAACACTGAGACCCCGTCCCCATTTGAGTGTAGTCCCCGTTTGCATCCTATGGCTTTTTTACAGCTGAAAAGCACAGAAGCCTTCTTGACCCTTTCCTGGATGTTGAGTTTCCACCTTAGCTTATTAGCGATAATGGGACCAAGAAATTTAGTTGTAAGTGTTGTGGTAGTGTGTGGAGCCCGGAATGTTCGAACGGGGGGATTTTGTACCTTCTGGTGAATAGTACAAGATCCGATTTTATTAAAGGCATTCTGCATTATATCTCTTAAGGTGGAGATGAATTTTCCAGAAGACATTATTTTACATTACTAAAAAATTCATCTTAAATTTTGAAACATCTACTAGACTAGACTAAAACAACAAAATCAAGAGTTCTACCTCTCAACATACCACAAACTTACAATACATTAAACCTCGAATTCCTGAATATCGGAGAGAGCAACGCTGAATCTATTTCCTTTTGCGTACAAGTCAATCAGAACTGTGGTAATTTGAATATTTCAATGAGCCTGAATCGAATGAGAAATGCATTCATGTCTTACGGAAAGTTCACAGCCACATGAATGTTAATTTTGCTGAAAATAGTTCAATAGAAACAAACATCCGTTACATACATATATGCGAAATCGCCTGCAAATTGCCCAACATTTAAATGCATCATCTGATGTGAAGCATACTTTGAACTGGACCGGAATTTGCACTGCTTTTAATTGTTTTTCATGCATTCTCTTTCTATTTTTGCACTTTGCCTGCATATCTGCTCAGTTGTGTATCTCGGCAAGGGGTATCCATAAAAACGACAATAACAAACATAAAGTGATCAACGTCGCACATTTTTTCATGTGCATTCAGCAGGACAAATTGGAAAACAAAATGAGACTTGCTTTATGTTGTTCGCTGTTAGTTATAGGAACTTCACTGCCAAAGAGGCTGAACTACACGAATAACTATGAATGCTTCAGAAAATGATTATCTTATCAAGTTGGATTTGTGAGCTGGTATTTTGATGATTTTCAAAGTATACTACCATCGTGTCATATGGCAGAAGGCATTTCAGTGCAAAACTGAGATTTGAGTTGTGAATCTTCTTCACAACAATTTCAACATTCCACTCCATACGGTGTATGCATTTTTACAGCGCTAGTGTTATTTTACGGATAAATCTCTTGGGCAATCCCCTTGAGCGGAAAATGTCTCACGACCGTGGATCGTGAACTGAAGTTCCATATACATATTCCTATCGACGGACCACTGATGCGACCGTCGCTGTCCGGCTTTGGGAGCTTTCACTGTATTTTTTATAGGGATCCCTATTTGCCCTCTAAGTCCAAAAAGCCCAGAAGAAGAAAAATCTGCGATAAATGATTCTCTGGTGAATTGCATGAACATACGCAAAGGCCGTTGGCTGTTCTCTCATCCCAATCGTTGTCACTTCTATTAATGACTGCGAAACGGCGTGAACAGTAAGTAATCCGGCAAACAATGCAGGCCCTCTTCTTAAACAAAACCATAATCTTCCTCATTCCACAAGTGCCATTTTTTAATTCCTTTTGCACTCCATAAATCAACCTTTTTACGGGATGAACTGAATGATTATCTCCCTAACACCGGGATTTACTGTGGATCATCATCGTGTGTATATGGCGAGTGTCTGTGACTCGAGTTGTGTGGTTGTGGTTCATCGAACCCGACCGAAGTGGTTTTTCATGAAAATTTGATCTTCCCAAGCCACTCACGGTTAAGGTTACAGCAAGTTATCTCAAAAGGAAATCAGCCACTCAAAGTGTGTTTGCTGAGACCAAATATTTTCTGTACCTATTCAGTGTAGTTTAGGGAAGTTATGAAAAGATCGATGTGAAAGACAACGTCAAGCATACTTTTGAGCAATTTAAAGTGCTCAGATTATGATCACGGCACATGCGTATGCTGCTGTGTTCGCTCCAACCACCGGCAACATTAACAAGCCAAAAATGAAAAAAAAGAAGACACACAAAATCGTTTTTGTCACTCCACAGTGGTCAAACTCAAACAAACTTTGCACTAATGTCTAGCCAACGAAACGCATATTGAGAAGGGTCTATGGCGTGTAACATTATTCCGCCGTTGGGGATAAAATCCTTCTCTATGTACACAGTCCGGTGGATAAGCATGTATATCGGAATTCAAGTAAATCCCGACTGTAGGCGTACCTAGGTAAACCCAAATATGCAAATTCATCAGTCAAAAAAGAAGAAATCGCGCTTGTCACCGTGCACTTGACATTAGTGTAGATTGAATAGCTTTATGTGGTTACAACTCTACACAAGAATTACACGAAAATATTATTTTTGGTACAAGATGTGTATGCATGAACACAACCTTTCGGATTCATTAAATCCATGTAGAACAGCCATATAGCACAATACTTGGCGTTATGCATTTGAAGTGCTTCCTGAATAGAATTTTATTGCGGTCATTGTATCGCTAGTTCCGAACTGCCCGAGTCAAAAATGTTACTGCCATTGGCATGTCTTTTGTTCACTAATCTCACCAACATTTGAAATCACAATTAGCAATTACACGTTTTTCAATACACTTACTTGGTAATATTAAATCTTCATATTCCTCCAAGTATTCTATTTCCTCCATTTTTTTGATAAAGCTTAAAAAAAACTACGTATTGTAAAATTACGTAAGAATGAAATTGTTAAACATATATCGCTTCTGCACCAAGTTCTTCTGCTTTTCTTCACTCAATCACTTAATTACCACCAAAAAATTGTTTTACACAAAATCACTTGGTACACAACAAAAACGCCGCCATATATCAACATCTATATCTGAAATAGACGCAGTGACAGAACGAGGAATAATAACAAGGTTTCCAACGACATTGGAATGTAGAAAAAGTCTTTCCAGTCGCAAGTTGGTGGTGAGTTTCGCTTCCATTTTCCCGTAGGAATCTCGCAACTTTTGGAGAATAAATGCATTAACGTACAACAAATCACATTCCTTTCATATGTGTTTATTTTGCTCCTGCATATATGGCTTCATTTTGATGAAGACTTTTTGAGGCTAGTGTACATTCCGTTGACACTTAACCACCTAAAAGGATTTCGTTTTGATAAATCGATAAGTATGGGGTGATTTTCTTTTCGAATGGGAATGCGGATGGAAAGTTATTCTATATTGTTAATTAAGGGCGAATAATATGAAACTGACAAACCAATATAATTAACAGCTTTACCAAAAATAATGTCAAAAATAAATCCGGGACCAACGATGACAGTATACTTCAAAAACGGTCCTTGTTTTGGTATTTAATTGTTGATAGTACAAAATGATTGTAGATATTGGATATCTGAGTATTTTTTACCTTGATATCGCCGACATCTGTTGGAAAGGGATACTTTCCATGATCTGAAATTCCATTCATATTTCTGTTACACGGTGCAGCGCATACACCGTAACTTAGGACAAGCAAAAGTCAATCAAAAAGACAACATACCTGGTCCATGGTACAGATATCTCGAGATAATATATAATATGGGCGCTACAGCCCCTAGAGTGCTAGGGCGTAGCTTCCTATTGTGCGTATTGTTATACAACGAGTGAAAGGGATCTACAATTTTATGCCGACTCCGAGCGGCCAAGTTTGAGAAGCTGTTTCTAGACAGTTAATACCCTTTGAGAATTTTCTGTGACTCGAAAAAGGTGGGACTGCGAAAACTATTTCTTGTCATACCGACCGGTAAACCTCAATTTGACAGTTTATCCAAATTGTTGACTGACGTTGCTGCTGACACACAACCTCCCAGTTAATAATGCGCCTCGTCCACTAGGGAATTTGACAGATAATGTACAATTTTTTGGCGGTAAATGATTTGATGGTCAATTTTGACTGTCAAGCTAATCCAATATCTACTTCTCTTGTTTCATAAATATTTTGGACGTTCCACAAACCAATCAGAATACTTAACTTGTACATACGAGCGAATATACAGAAATGATACAATGTGACCGTAATACACGTTGAGCTTCGTTCATTTTATCTTACGTTGGTTTGAACGAAGTGAAATGCTCACTACACATATGAATGAGAGGTAACGTGAGCATTTTGCGCAAAATTTAAGTAGAGCTTATGGATTTAGGGATTGCTGCGTTCCGCCTTTTCTCACATAGGCTGACATTAGATCGGACTCTTATAAGAACGCAGTGAGATTTGCATTATAATTTGCAAGAACAATGTTGAAGAAGTCACATGACATCCTTGACACAAAAAATTCAAGATGAGATATTCCACATCTGTTAAAATCGTGTTGCAACACACACTGAGTAATCCCCAAGATTTGAAAAGATTTATACACTCATATAGGTTTATATTTGCTCATTAAAAACAATTTTGGCGTAACCTCAATAGACCGTTTTCAACGAGGTGAAGTGATCTTAATTTCAATGGCCGCCAAAGTTGATGTCAGATGTTTGTTGACAGGAAATGATAGTATGAGGCAGAAATGACGTATTACAGAGATGCCCGAATTCTACCTCTCTTGCCCCTTGCAATTTTGACAACTGTTTTTTATAACGTGTTCTTAAACCAAATTGACCAATCAGAGGACGGCATTTACGTTATTTTGTGAATAACCGTCAAAAATTCGTGAATATTTTTCAAAAAAGTACTCAAATTCGCCGATGGACTAGGGGGAAATTAGCTGTGAAGTCGGCTATCTCCGTAATACTAAATTTCTGGTATGAGGAGAACACCAGTAAATAGAGAGAGAGCTGTTGGCAAATTCTCTTAAGGCAATGCGTAAAGAGGGATTTCTAGGACTCCCTCGTGTCATTAAAAGGTCCATACAGTCTCTATAAGCAGCACCTGTGTTCGGGTTAACGCCGCTAAATCAACACCTTTCACCGTCGGCGTTATACTTCGCCAAGAGTGCATTTCTTCTCACATTTCCTTTCATACACCATTGGATATTGAAGTGCAGCCGAGGCGTAGAATGGTTCATTTTGGGAGAATTGAGGGTAATCCTTTTTCAGATGACTTAGTTACCCTCGCATCCTGCCATACTAGGTTAGGTTTATAGTCGTATGTTGGGTTAACGTGGGCAAATCAGAGGCTATGGTAAGGGCCTTTTTCTAAGATTGGTCAGCTGGGTTGATTTTGAAACAGAGTGGATGATCTGTAATCAGGAACGTTGTGCATGGTGCCAACTCCAAGTAAGCGGTTTTTAACTCAGATTTGGATCCAACTCTCATCTGTGGTCGTGAAATTTGGATAATAAACAAAATTATAAGAGTAGAGTTTACTGTGCAGTTGTGGGATTTACTCGCGAGGATAGGGTGATCAACACGGCAAATCGCACGCAGTTCAATGTTTTCTAGCTGCTTCTTCGAATGGAAAGGGCTTTGCTTCGACGGTCTGTCACGTCGGACGAATGTCCCCACCATCCCGTGAGGCCTAGAACTAGACGAAGTCAAGCGATCGGTCCAGGCGGTCTTTCCACTGAAGTCTTTAAGACAGCAAGATACGATCTGATTGGGCAAATGTAGCAACTCATCTGTAAGATATTGTCAGAGGAAAGCATGACCGACGAGTGAAATCTCGGTATTGTTTGCTCGATCCACTAGAAAGAAGACACCCTCGACTGCGCCGATTATACAAACTGGAACCAGTTAGGCAGAGATCGCGCTAGTTGGAGAGGCTTGTAGTAGACTTTAGTGCCCAATCAAGAAATATTCGGACTGTGTGTTTAACCCAAGGTTGGCCAATGATAAATGAACAATTCGCCGAGTTTCTGACGTTCAACTCGACCTTCATGAGAACGGGGCACCAATTGTGAAAAAAACCTCCCATTGGCGGCTTTTACATAGGCTAAATTCGTCGCAGATTTCTTAATGTTGTAGGCAAGGTATGTGAAACACAAATCTTGTGACGAATTTAGTGTGTGTGTGTGTGTGTGTTAAGGTTTTCAGGCCTTTTGCGACATATCCATACATATGGTCCCTTTTTTTTGCTAGAAAATGTAAGTCATTCGAAAGGTTTAAAACCGCCTCTCGACTCACTATTAGTAGAGGTAAAAACACATCCTTTGTATTTAACACTCGGTTTAACATGTTCCTTTACTTGTTGCAGAAATTTGCCCCCACTACACCCTGGGATGCAGACAAAGCTGGCAGCTCTACGTTCCGAGAAATGATTCGTATGGGTTGGTTTGTTTAAGTTGTTTGAGTTCTTTTACTCTGCTTCCAGTCATCAAGACTAAGTTGTCTTGCATCTGCGATAACTTGGTCATTATACCGGAGGTCCGGTCTTCCTCTCCTTCTCGAACCGGGAAGCTCGGATTCGAAGACCCTTTTAGCTGGAGCATTAGTGTCGTTGAGTCTGTGCACCTTGCGGACTAAATAACACATCCTAGTACAGCTCGAAGACTTTCCAATTATTTTTGATCCTCCATCCACAATTCTTGCGGATGAGACCATGTTACCGACGTAGAAAATTTCTTAAGAGCTCTTATAGTAAGCCATCTGAGCCTGCGGCTTTGTTGTTCTTCAGTTAATCTTCTTCAAGGCTAGATGGAAGAATTACTGATTCCCTAACACTCTCCTGGTTAGGACTGTTGCAAGTGCTGTTTAAATACATCCACTATTCTTTGCGAGTCAGCAACAAGGTTACTCCCAAAGTTTCGAAGAGCCTGAGTGCTTTTTCTAAAGCCAGCAGCAAGGCTTTTTATAAAAGGCCCGTATTTTCTGCTTGTCCCTAGACTTCTCTATATCCTTGAGCTTGCGAGAGACCTTTTTTTCTTCAGGCGTAGAAGCTTCTTCTCTTTCCCTTTTTATAAAAAGCCCGTATTTTCCGCTTGTCCATAGACACTTCGATATAGAGAAGAGCTTGCGAGAGAACTTTTTTCTCTTCCCGCCTTCTGATCCGGTACTCATTATGCACTGATCTAGTTTTTGGATGCAGCGCCTTTTGTTATAACTCGTCGGTTGCAAATTATTTTTGCTCACACTCGCTATCATACCTCGGGTTTTTTTCGGTTGCGGTTGATGGCCTAGAGTTGTTTCCGGTAATTCTTTGAGGGTCGAGCAACAATGCAACCACATCTGCATTACCCGTAATCCATCGTCGCTAAAGCTGATTCAATGCTTGGGTTTAAGACCCATGCTTAGAAGCCTGGACTTGCTTTTTCCTGTTGAGCTTGGGGAAGGACGCCTAGGTACTTCGCACTGGAGGAAAGTAGTTCAGAGTTTAGCTTGAAAGTTGGTATCGTCGTCTTCGAACACATTTCACAAATAATAATGCACCATCAATAACTTTCAACATTTCATTTTTTATTTACACTTTTTGATTGATGATTAAAGTACCTTTTGTACCTCTCTGCCTGTATCTTTATTTAGTACTGAAATTACGTATTCATTAAGAAGAAAGAAAAACATGAATATATTTTAAACATACATAATTTAATGCGTTCCTTATTCTTTTTGTTTTTGTATTTACATTTTGATTATAGGTCAATAAACTATCTTTACTGTGTTGCAATGAATACTTATGAATGCAATAATAAAAATACAAAAAAAAAATAATATTATTAATAAACAAAAACAAGATAGTCACATTGCGTCGCACTGAGAACCAAAATAAAAAAAAACAAAACAGACCGAGAAAGAGCGACTGAGATAGAGGGAAAAAATTTGTTATCGGGAATCGGATGTAACACATCAGAAACGTGTGCGCATCAGTAACGGATCCACCGCTTTGTCGAATGCTGATACGATGTAAAATGTGTACTTTATTTTAGATCTTCCTAAAACTTAATAGCAGATTTACAAAATATGGGAGTGTGTGTGAGTTTGTAGCAAAAAACGACATGACATAACTGAGAAAGAGAGAGAGAGCAAGAGAAGGTTCAATTGAGCTCCGAACGGAAATAATGATCATTTTGTGTGTTACCGAAAAGTTTATAAACAACCATTTAAAAATAAGTGTTATTTTATTTACATATTAACATATTATTGAAAAATACAATTATTATTTTTTTTTTTGTTTTTTTAAGGATGTCATATGAAGCTGTTTACAACTAGACTTCTCAGTTACATCCCTTATATCTTAAGTGTATCTCCTAAACTACTAGCATTAATTTCTGAATTCGAAATCACACAATCAACTCGCAATCGCAATCGCAAATAGTTAATTTGCGCCTGATATACCTAAGGGGGGCGCGGGAGGGAGGGGTAGGGTAGGGGAGTTTCGTGAATTCACACATTACAATCATTGTACAAATAAATTAACTGCTTACTCTCATCAATGAGAAGAGTTCTGTGAGAGGGTATATAAAAACAAAATAAAATATAACAATAAACAAACTAAAATAAGTATTTTATATAATTTCACTTGGCTTTTGAGTGACTCGATTTGTGCAACCACGTTAAGTGCTAATCAAAAAATTGAACTCTTGATTCGACGAGCACTGGGCTTGCGATGATGAATACATTGTTTTATACAAAAAAATACCTTGTTTGCTAGAGTGCTCCACTCAGTTTGATGAAGAACTGATTTGAAATTGAAAATACTTACAAAATGATCTCATTGAACGCACTCTTGAAACCTCTAAAAGCCAAGCTGGTCGGGGTTTTGTTAATTTTACTACTTATTCTTTCATTTTTTCTTTTTTTTTGTTTTTTTTTTAATTTTTTTTTTGTTATTCTATGACCAAGGATTTTTAGTCGACACATTATTTGTCCCGATCCTTAGTGACTTTCCTATCCTATCTTCTCATGGTGCCATTAAGCGGTATATATGAGCCATAGGGCGCGTACATAGAGCCCTGTTGGGCGGCTCTCTGAATTGCACTTGCGTCCTGATACTGCGACTGCATATTCATGACGCCCATTTGTACGGGAATTTGTGGTGCGGAACTGTTGATAAAGCTGGTCGCAGTTGCTGTATTGGTTATGTAACCAGCTGTCTGCTGAGTCGTCATCCGATAGCCATTCAATGCTCCATATGGAGCCATTATATTTGCCACACTTGGAGATCGACCACTGGTTGACATGTGCTGGACAGGTGCTGAGGCGGCATTGCGTAGTGGACGTGTTGAATTCTCTGCTGAGAGTGCAGTGATTGTTGGTGCCCCATTCATGTTGCCCGTATAGTATTTGTGATATTGCAGGGGTGATATTTGTGCTTGTATGGACACGGGCGGTGTCGTTAGATTCCGATTTTGATTTACAAGATGCGTTGGCGGTGGTGTCATTGTGCTATGGGGATGATGATTGGGTGGTGGAGTTAAGTTGACTTGTCCCGCCGGAGATGTATTGCTTGTTTGAACTTCCAAATTATTTGTTAGTTGTTGTAGTTTAGAAAGACTAGACAAATTACCAACTAATAATGGTGCACCTCCGGATGACGAGGCAACGACTGGATTCCCTTGTCCCTGAGCCGATTGGCCGACCGTTGAAATACTTTGTGCCGTCCCGGGGGCAGTTGTTGATGTGTTTATTTGCATTGCTGGAGCAGACGATGACATGGGCGTGGGTGTTGGCATCGGAACTGGGGTTTGCGAGGTCGGATTGCCACCTGAATAGAAATTGTTAACGGACGATGAAACAGCACACGATGATGGCGATGGACCAAGTCGTTGATGGGGACTTGGTAAGGCATGTTGGACCGCCAAATTGCCATGACTTCCACTCATTCTATGTTGAATAACTGTTTGCATTGATACTGCGTTGTAGGCATTCGGCGAGTTGCCCGAATAGTTTTGTCCCATCTGCGGGAGTGTTAGGTATTCGCCAGACTGATGCATTCCCTGATGATGGTGGACGTGTGGCACAATGGAACCGGTTAAATGACTGTATTGCTGCATGTGCTGATGATTCTGGTGGTTTTGCTGTTGTTGGCTGATCTGTTGCATCGGCTGGTTGGGACTGGACAATTGCTGTTGGACTGCGTTGTTATTGGTCGACGCAGTACTGACTCGGGGTGGTGTGCTACGGCTGCTCTGCCTCTGGTGATTGTTCGCAGCATTGTTGCCAGTTCGACTGATCTTCGGCGTCGATGAACGTTGCCCACTGTTGTTTGCATTCCTAACCTGTAAAATAGCGAAAAGAAAAATAGAGTGTGAAACACGTGGTAAACAATTGGTGGACACGTGAAATGTTTTTCGTGTACGAGATTTAATCAGTAAGAAGCTGTCGCGATGCTTGCTTAATGATTCATCAGTTTTTGGCAACAAATGTTACGGCGGACTTACCTGTTGGGTTATCTTTCGGTTTTGATTCTGCTGTGTCTGCTGCTGCTGCTGTTGTTGTTGTTGTTGTTGTTGTTGTTGTTGCTGCTGCTGTTGCTGCTGCTGCTGCTGCTGCTGTTGCTGCTGATTGGTCATATTTCCAGATATACCCATCAGGCTGATGTTCTGCGGTGGACTCGATGTTGCCATGTTCATGTTGTTCTGCTGTTGATTCGATTGATGAATTGACATGTGCAGTGATGATGGGTTTGTCTGCGTCTGCTGCATCGAACAGTCCGAGAATTGCTGATGTTGAATTTGTACACTCGGTGGACGGACATTTTCCACAGAGTTCTGAGAGGTTATATCACTGGCAATACTCGCAGGGGAATCCAAGCCCAGTTGAGCCACGTCCAGTTCGCACTGTTCATAGTGATGCATCGTGTGCACGGAATTATTCGTCGAATCGGGGGTGTACACAACCATCGAGGAAATTTCAGTAGGCGTTGAACTTTGCTTCATCTCCAGATTCGGAGTTGAGTTCCCAGTCAGGTCCTGTTCATGGTTCGCCTTCTGAGGTATATGCTGCTGCTGTTGCTGCTGTTGTTGCTGCTGCTGATTCATAAGATTCATTGTGCTCTGATTCAGCGTAGGAGTGGATGTGTTGTGCTGTTGAATCGGAACGCCGTGCTGCGGTATGTTACTCGGATGCTTGTGCGAATGATCTAAGGTCTTTATGTTGTTCTTATTGTTCACGTTGCCATTGGGTATTTTTGCCTGCTGCTGGTTTTGATTGTACTGTTGATTATTGTCGAAACTGTTCTGTTGTTGCTGCTGTTGTTGTTTATTCAGGTTACAGATGCTGGCCGTATCTTTTGGTAGCTTGTCGTCCTTCTTTCCGTTGCTGCTGTGCGACGAGCTGTTCGAAAGTTGCTTGTCCGTATTGGAACTGCTGTTCTTCCGGTCCACCCGTTGCTTTTCCTTTTGCACAGCGATCGCCTGCTGCATTTGGTGGTTCTGTTGTTGCTGTTGCATGGCCAGGGTGTTTTGATACAGGTTCTGTGGGAAACTATGCCCGTACGCCATCGAAGTGGCTAGATCCTTGTGGTATTTATTTTGTGTCTTTTGGACAGCGCTGGCGTCGAGGTGGGGCAGGTTGTACCCCGGGTAGTAGTCCCACTGCCAGTATTGTGGATGCGGCGATGCGTGGTAGTTTGGCAGCTGATTCATCGCGAATTGTGGAGGCATTTTATTAAGATCCACCGTGGTGTGCGGTTGCTTCTGTTCAAGACTCTTTGTTGCTTGGAACTTTTCGTGTGCGCACGACATCGATGACAATGCCAAGGATGGTGAGGATGAGGTAAACGGCAGAGGCATTCCGTACGCACTTGTCTCTTGCTTAACGGTTGCCGTGCATCTGGTGAGGTTCGCATTCTGATTTTTGTTGCTGGAACTGTTCACATTTTTGGCGTTCTGAGTTGATAGCGTTGATGTCCAAGTTGTCGGACAGCTGGGAGAGGCAGACGGCTGTTGCTGCCCCTTCTCCACTTTTATTTGGTCGGTTTGTTTTCTGTTTTCTACTTTGATCCGATCTATGTTATTTTTCTTCTCAACATCAACGGCGGTGGCCGCGGCGACAGCGACTGCGTCTGAAGACTCAATTGGTGCCGACGTGTGGTTATCGTTGAATTGCGTGACCACCGACTCGGGTTGAGCAGGGTTTGCTGGCGGCTTCTGCTTCGTTGCCGGCTTATGCGCGCACTGCAATTGAAAATTTGTCGTACGTCGACTGTCGTCCCGATCGGAGACAACGACTTTCTGCGTTTCAACCGGATTGGATGAGGTTAGGTCGATTTGGGGGACGACCTCTTGTCGTTGGTTCGCTAGTGGGGTCTCCACAGACTGGGGCGCCGCCTGCTGAGGAATTTGTTGAGGAACAGCTGGAGGTGCTATCTTAGGTGGTGGTGCATTTGGACGATAGACTTGCTGCTGAGGGACTTGTTGTGGAATAGGCTGACTCTGTGGCTGTTGTTGTTGCTGCTGTTGAAGCACGCAGCTTTCTTGACGATAAGGCTCCGGTTCAGCGGCGAGTGTAGGTTTAACTACCGGTTGCTCTGGCGGGGTACTGCTCTCCAGAGGATTCGCTTGTGCTGGCTGCGGTTGAATTTTCCTTGGTGGCTTAACGGTGTTTGCATTCTGGCATTGCTGCACCTCAACTCTCTCCGTTTCCGTTGTCCTCGCAATTACTGACGACGGTGTGGCTTGAATTGCCGTTACACTGGGACACTGCTCTGTCTCTGTTTTCAACTCGGCTGCTACTGGCGTCGGGATTTTCTCGCTGGGTGGAGTCGATTCAGCTTTTGGTGCTTCCGTTTGTGGAGGTGGTGGCTTTACGGCTTCCTCATCCTTTGTGACGGGCACAGCTTCAACGGGAGCAGCAACACATTCTGCAGGCGCTTCCTTCACCTCGACCTTGTTGTCAATTATGATTTGCGGTCTTGGAGGCCCTTCGGTTTCGGTTGGACCTGCTATTACTTTCGCCGTGTCGGGCACAATACTTTCTTTGTTGCACACTATGGTTGTATTTGCTGCCTCGAATTTCTTCTCAGCAATTGGACTGGCTTCCGGTTCGGCACTCACCGGGACACTTTCGATAGTTGGTAAGCGTTCTACGCTGCCATTGCTTATTACACTCTCGCTTTCCGGTTGCTTGGTTTCCACAGAGTTTATGATCTCTACAAGCGGTTTCTCCTCATCCTCCTTCTTTGGCGAGAGTTTCGTTGGTTGTGCTTGCGACGGAGTCTTTTCCGGTGGCGAGCAACTCGTGGTGCTGCGAAAAGCTTCGGAGAGCAATGACTTCTTGGTCTTCTTTGCAACCGCTTCGAGGACCTTTTCCTTCTCTTCCACTTCGTTGACCGGTGCCGATGCTATTTTCGTCGAAGACAATTTATGGTTGAAAGTAATTGGCTCGGAGTTCACTTGCTCTGGCTTCTGATCTTGCTTTGCGGCGACCGCATTGTCTGCGGCAACCTTATTGAAGTCGTCACTCTTGCTGTCGTCGGTTGTGCAGCTGTCTGAACATATGGACACATCGGTACGCTGTTGACCACCGTGCCGTTTGCCTCTCAACTTTGGCGCAACGTTTATCGTTTTGCTAGCCGGGTCCTGCGTGGACACGTCCTTTGCCACTGCAACAGTCACTTCTTTTTCGTTTGACGATATCGCTTTGACACTGGTTTCCACCACTTTGCTGGTGGATTCTTTCTTCTCACATTTGTCCAGATCGATAGGTGCACTCACTTCCGCCACTTTATCGTCGACCTTGGGACGATTTTGCTCATCGCTGCTGTCTAGATTCACAGACGTGCTTGGGATCTTTTTTCTGTTGAACCGCTTTCTTCTGCCCGGGCCGGTTGTGGTTGCTGTATTGACTTGCTCAACCTTCACCTTCTCCTCGGGCAGAGACTTCGGGGCAATTGAATCTGGATCGCTATCGTTGCACGACATGTCCTCTTGGACGTAGTCCTTGGCAGCACTTGACGCCTTGGACGTAGACGGTGAGGTTTTTCTGTTTGCCAAACGCAAAGACCTTGTTGACTTTGGAACCACAGCTTCAGCCTGATTGCCCAAACCCCTCCACCTTTTCTTTCGTGTCGAAATTAGTCTCTCGTGGCGCCTCCTTACGAATGTTGACCCGAATTTCTGCATACTTTCAGTTTCAATTTTCTTCCTCAGACTCAGACGACTCCTCTTGGGCTCGACAATGACTGAGTTGTCGCTCTCCGCCTGGGCCCTACTCCTTTTCCGTTTGAGGGTGGTCGCGGCTTTGAGGTTCTCGTCCAACAAGGCGTTCCTTACGTTGTTGTTCCGCTTCTGAATGTCGGCTTTGGATTGTTTCCTGGTCTCACCAAATGTTGTCTCGAAGAACTTCAAGGGACGAGCCAGTCTTCTGCCAGACGATGTCATTTCGACCTCTTCGTTTCGTACGCCACCTCGAGGGGTGGGTATCCTTTCCGAAATGACAGGGGTTTCAGTTTTCGCCAGCATTTTCTTTCGCTTAACTGCTTTTGGTTTGGTTTCCTTCTCGTCCTCTGAGTCCACGTTGCATGAGGCACTTTCGTTCTTTTTGGCCGCCTGACTCTTCGCTTCGGCTAGCCTTTGAGCGGCCTTCGTTTGCTTAACGTATTGATTAGATGTTTGATTGTTGGCTGCTCCTTTGCGAATGCGATATGCCGCCGAATTGCTGCGTTCCTGCTTGGTTGGGGAAACTTTCTCCGGGGACTCCGGGGGACTTTCGATGCTGTTATCAGCATCGTCCTCCGAACCAGAAGAACTTGACTTAGTCATGCTCATCGAGGTCGGCCCGCTGGAGAGCAGCGGAGTCCATCTCAGGCATTCGGCTTCGATAGGAATTCGTGTCTTTGACTTCATAACCCTCTCATTGTGCATCATCACCTTTGCCCAGTTGATTTTGATGTAGATCTTGTAGCGAATGTCGCCTTTCTTTCTTCCCAACTTGACAAAGTTCAGCAGTTGAAACGCCAATGCAATGTCTGGCAGAAAGAGTCCGGTCTCGTTTGCAAGCGCTCTGAATGTTATCCTGTTGCTGTTTCGATGCTTGTAGAGGTACTCCAGTACCACCGACTTCCAGTAGGCATGATAGGAAACTCGCCCGAGATCGGAAAGGGGCTTTTCCGGCGTTCCCAGCTGTCCCTCCTCCCGACTCAAGAGGTAACTGAAGTCGATGAGGAACCTTCCGAAGCCTTGTCTCTGATACTGCGGCATGGTCATGATACAGGAAACATTGTACTTCTGCATGCAGTGTTTCTCCTTCGAGAAGTATCCAATCAGATGACAACCCTTCTTGTCGTTTTTGGTTAGAATATAGAAAAGGAACGGCTCCACGTCATAGTACAAGGTTTTGTGGTCCAGAAAGAGTTTTGCCAGCAAACACAAATTCTGGCAGTAGATTTTGTTGATGTTGCCGTCAACTTCAAACACCGAAATTCCATCGTTCCTGTAGATTTCCGTTCCGGGCGGATGCCTCCAGTAGCATTTATCCTGATGCCTGGCTAGCACAGCCTTACTCTTGGTGTACTTCAGGCAAAACTCACACAGAAACAATTTCGGTAGTCTGAAAGTGCGGGGAGAACCAACTTAGTTTCTATACGACTTCGGAAAGCATTCAAAGTGTTTGTGTGCTTACCTTGCATATTCCTGAGGAAATGGACTGGAATACCACGTTTGTATTTCCCACTTTCCGAACTCGATTGCCGCCGGACAACGCTCCTGTGCTGCCAACGCCAGTGAGGGTGGACTTAAGAGTGTTGGATTTAAGCCCGGCACGGCTAGGTTTAATCGCCCGCCTGGATTCACTATTTCTGCTACCGCCTTGGCGGACTTCTCTCGTATTAATTTGTACATTTGGACATCCTTGTCTGTAATTCCGGGGGGCAGTTGATTTTCTGAAGTGACAACATAAATATTTTTTAAACTCTACTGACTGACAAACATTTCGTTTAAAATTAAAAAAAAAACTAATGGACACCTACCAAGTGTCATGATTTATGAAAATAAAAAATGTGTTGTTGTCAAATGTTGATGTATAGGTAGCTGTGCTTAAGAAGCATGCGTGACACATGAATTGTTTTAACGATTGACACAATTTACAGTTATGACTGTATGAATGCGGAGACTTTTACAATGGACTGAGTAAATTAAAACCACTTGAAACTGGGAAAAAATGTTTACGGGAAGGAAAAAATTATCTGTGCAACAGAACGCGGAACATTTCTTACTAATCGATTCAAAACAGATGAATACAATTTATGTACACGGCTTTGCTTTTCTGCTTGACTCAGCGACGTTCCGCGAACGGTTGTTCATTAAGGAAATGTAATCAGAGCAGATTTTTCGTAATTAGCGCTACATTAACACGTGCGCTTGTAGGTAGAAGTGTCACTTGATAGCCGTGTATAGTTATGTCATATAAACAATTAGTGCGATGCCCTACAGTGTTGCTCAAAGGTTAGGTTACACATGATTATTTTTTTTTGTCGGCATACGCATATAAAGAAACTTGGAATACGTTGTAATAGATTAGTATGTCAATAATCTCGACTGTTTCACAAATTGTAGTTTTTTTGTAAATTTTATGAACTTTTAATAAAACCTCAATAGGTAATTCTCACCGAGTTTGAAGTGTCAGGAAGCGTCATTAGCTGTTGATGAAGGTGCCGGTTTATTGACAGTAAAATAATAGAAAGAGACAAAATGAACACCAAAATAAACGGAACTTCAATTTGTAGGCTTGTTCGGTTTGACAACCTTTCACGGATGAGCTGAAAGCGGATGGTTTCGAAACCCCGAATGTATGGACTGTATGAAATCTCGGAGGTTTGGAAAGCAATTTATTTTTTTACTAAACGTTTTTTAATAATAAAAATAATAAAATTTAATAAATAATTTTTCGATCCTCGAAATCAAATTTAGAATGTTGATACCAAAAGCCACCATATCAACAAACATTCAGACTTTGATCCACATCCAACACTTTGAATCTGGACGTTATACATTCTAATGGAGAAGTCTTAAAGCTCATGACTTTTAATTTAATCTGTCGGTTCAATCGCCAGTCCGATGAGGTTAGACTTCTGAACACTAGTGTACACTAACACTAATGTAGTACCAAACTTTAAAATTGTCTGTTATACAACTCAGTTATTTGTAAACAAACTTCTTGTGGGTTTATTCTGCACGACAGCAATTTGTTTTGTGTGTCCGATATGGATGTTCTCTTTGAGTTAGTGCAGTGAAGGGAACTAAATTAAAAGTAAGTGATCGCAAACAAGTTGTAGACCAGGCAATACCAACCCTTGTTGCGAACTGAATACAGCGAATTGCAAAGATGTTGTAAATGTTTGCGTTAACCTTATTCCTCACACACCGTTCAACTCTATTCCTTTGGTTACGGTCCTCTTAAAAATGAATTTCCCTTACCATTCGTGAGCAAGCCAGCAAGCAAGTCCCCCCTATATATGGTGTGGATGTGTTCTTAGGAACAAATTAGTTCCAAGCTGTAAACCAGTAGACCATAGCTCCTTAAACTACTTGCAATTTTACACATCTTGATGGGATCATATGCTTGGAACAGAATCTATGTTAGAGCAACCACTCGTGCTATGGGTGCTATTGTTTTCACGAGTGGAAGTGACCTACGACCCCGAACGTTCAAGTTTGTGGAGCTTTTTCTGAACGGACAGTTTATTGCTCTTTGAGCATTGTCAGTGACTCGAAAGAGGTAGAGGCGAAGGTAAATTTATGAGACACTGATGCTTGAAAATACTTGTTCTTTAATCTTTTGACTATTAAAATCAATCTAGTTGTTTGGAACAGAAGACTTAAGAAAAACAATTGACAGTTATAACCAGCTTGGTCATGTGGAATCATCGAAGCGTATCAATGCAACTAATTGCGTATGTTTTACACACTGTGATAATAAAAGGAACCACCACCACCATTTCATCATTCGCCACGTTTACGGGGATAGGGTGTTTTCATAAACGTCAGACTAACAAAAGACTGCGTTAAGCGGGGTTCTGTTATATTTCATAAGTTGGTCCAACAGTTACGCAGATGACATTGCTTTAAGTAACCGGAATCAAGACACATAGTATGTTAAAGGCAAAGGGAAAGATTGGGAATGGGTGCAATTGGCCACATTGACATTTCACGGGAATTCGAAATAGTGGTTAGGAAAAGCGTTCAATATTTATGAAACGCTAACCTTCACTTAACGTATCGAAAGCAGTAATATCGAGTTGATGAGCATTATTGGTGAGACGAGTGTTCCGGAAGAATTTATGGATTTAAAAGCTGCAATTGCCTAGCTCAATAGAGTGAGAGTCTAAAATCGCATATTCAAGTCTATTGACAGCTTTTTATCGCTTAGGACCACCAACTATGAATAGATTTATTGGCTCCAAAAGATAGTTTTAGAAATTAATTAAGAACGCTTTACTGCATACGTTGGCCGAACGATAGCGTCGTTAGTATTCAGACGAATATGAGGCAGACAAGTGTCTTCAGCAAAGTAGTGTATCAGATAGGAGATCATTTATATTTATCAGAATGGGTGTCAGAAACAAGAGGCTGCGGAAACACCATCGTTTATTGGATGGATGAATCCATTTCTAATGTATAGAAGAAGGATAACCTAGGCACTAATTTTCCTCAAAAAGGTTTAATAAAAAAAACTATAAAATGCCTTCAATGAGTCATTTTGATTGGATACGGCCAGACACCGGACTAAAATCCTACCCAGGCGTTGAAACTTCTGGATCGAGTTCCGGGAAGGAAGAACCAGAATCATTCTGTTGCAAACCCTAGGGCAACTTAGTATTCGACTCAGCAACTACGAGCTCCACATGAATGTAGGTTATGTTAGGTTGAACTGGCCTATTGCTGGTAGCGAAAGACAACAGTCAGACTCAAGCCAACATAGCCCCATTGTACTACCACGCGGACCTGTATAATCCTATTCAGCAAACCAGTTAGAGCTTTTAGCGCAGCGTCAAAGATGGCTGATTTTGATGTCACAAAGCTCAACCAGGTTCTTGATGTAGTAGGCTTCAGGTTGTCTTTTTGTAAACGATGAGAGGGCACTGCTATTGCAGAGTTGATGTGCAATACTTTCTTTCTCCTCCTCGTCTCTGCATCTTCTGCAGAAGATTCGCCCTACTCTTTGTGATGAAGCGTAGCAATGGCTTAGGGTGGACCGTAGGCCATAGTTATTTCTAGATGTTTGCAATAGCGATAGGCATGGATGGTAGATCACCATTCGAAAAGAATACAGACCCAGTTAGCGAATTCGATCACTTTGCAATTCTTTAAAATGTCAGTTATCCACATAAGTTGATTGCTAAAATACTTGGCCATCTCATTCAGAAATGGGCGGCAAATCAAGCGTCTTTGATTTGAAAGTTACTGTATTCTGAGATTTTATCACTGCTTGGCTGTCAGAACAGAGGACGTTTTCTGTTTGGAATAGAAGCCAGCACCCAAACCTGCATCCGCTACGAAGATCCGCATATGACCATTCAGCGTCTGGTGTTCAGACTCTCGAAGGAAGCTTAGGTATCTTGAGGTCAATCTCTATATCTATATAGATCAGATCTATATCTGCCAAGGACAGTACAGTGTCCTGAACAAAGTGCTTTCCACATACGCCTCCACCTTGATCGCCATACTAGCTGCTGTCTGTCTACCGATTAAGTCTATCGGTGGGAGATTGAGGTATATGTTCTGAATTGAAGGAATAGTTTGTTCTTAGTGTTCCGCTGATATCAACACACTCAAGAATGCAAATTCTATTCAATTTGTGAACTACATTGCATCTTCCACAAGTTGTGAACATTAGTGCGCTCCCTAATTGTCAACACGGTGTCAACAATGGAATGCTGTCACAAGAGTGACAATCAAAGACAAAAAAAAAATCGAATTTCACTTGAATAACCTCAAATAAGGCTACAAAATTCAACAAACAACACCACACTTGTTTAAACATTCCAATAAAATAATGTTAAAGCATACTCATTAAATGGAAAAAGAAAAACCAAAAAGAAAGCTCACAAAAAAGACGGCAAAACAAAAGAAAAAGACAAAGACAAGAAACTGGACTGTGATCTTACCTATTTGTGGAAGGCAACATGGATTAACTAAATCATTCGACTCGGCGTTTTCGAATATGTTATACTGATAGCTCCTTTGCCGTAACTGTGCAAAATCCAGGTGATTTTTATTCTCGAAAAAGCCTCCATTATACTCTGGCTCCTCGTCGTTAAAGAACGCTGCAGCATTTAATACTGTATTCTGTGTGAGATAAGGTACATCGTCGTTTATTGAATTCGACGAGAACAGACTCTTTTTCTCCAATGGCATGGATATAAGGGGTGTTATGCGTTTCTTAACAATCTTCTGACTTGCGTCCGCAGCATTGCTGCTGGCGTTTGAAGGCAGTGTATTTCCCGAGAACAACGAATTGCTACTCTTGGTTGACGTATCATCTTTGACTGCAGACAGGGACGATAAAGTGGAGGAATTCTGATTGCTCAATGCATTTCCCTGGTAGAATGGCTCCTTGTCTTGGGCATCTGTAATGAGATTTTTAGATTTCTGATCATTTCTAAATGCTCTTCTCGACTCCTTCACACTACTCGAATTGTCTTGTTCGGTTTCTCCGTCTGAGTCTTTACCTTTCATGCTGGTGCGGGAGTAGTTTGATGTTGTGAATATATGCGAGAGGCCATCGTATAATCCCTTTAATTGAGTATTTTTTTTCTTAACCTCTCTCGATGAGGACGACGGCGAGCTGCTTGATTTGGAAAATATGTCAACGCCTTTTTTGACAACCGCCGCAAAGCCCCAGACATTTTCATCCTTGACATTCGAATCGGAATTTTGAAAAGGATTGCATTTCAGTTCCAGATTGGATGCACCCTTCTTGCAGTTCCGGGACAGAGTCATTTCGGATTTGTCACTTTTTTCAGTGTCATCGTCACCGTCGTCGTCATCATCATCGTCCCCCGACGATGAACTGTCACAGCTGCTTCCACTCGAGTCTGTTGCAGAGCTGCTTGACGAACAGGAATCCGAGGAACTGCTATCACCGTCCTCATCGTCATCGTCATCATCGTCGTCTTCGTTATCACTGGACGAACATGACGTGGATGTTTCCGACAATTTTCGCTGCCTCTCACACTCGAGTGGTTCGAACTTGTGATCCGACATTTGCATAGGAGACGACATTTTCTGCATTTTACTCGATTTCATCGGCACGGGCATGTTTAGGGCGGCTTTCACGATACGATCGCTATTGAAGGCCGAATGTCTAAAGAATTTCTGTTTCTCCTTGGACATTTTGTCGTTCTTCTTGAAGTCCTGACATTGAAACGACGTCGACGTTGATGGTTTCCCCTTGAAGTCGAACAGTGTGTTGACGTACTTTCTTTTGGCGTTGGATTCGAGCACTGGTTTCTTTTCTAGATCACCGTAACTGTTGTCGTTGTCTCTGTCCGAGTCAATGTCAGAATTACCCTCCTCAGACAGATACTTGTCTCTTGCTTGAGATCTTTTAATTGGCGGCGTTTCAAACCCGAAAATTGGCGACTCCTTCTTCAAGTTCATCGTCAAAGATTTCGAATTCCTGAAGAAATAAAGAGAATCAACGGTTATTTCTGCTCTAGTTGTAGATAGATAAGTTTGTGGGTTGTATATGGCTAACCATCGTTTTGTTGTCCTGCTGTCGGCTGCTTTCTGAAGTGCCTTCCGACTAACGGACTCATCCATGGTGTTTCTGTTGGACAATCGTTTCTTCGAACTCAACTGCAGTTCCGAACAGAATATGCACCTAAAAGAAAATTCTCCAATTAGTCGATATCACGGCAATGTGTTGTGATTCGCATTTATTTACCTCCATGGAGTTTTCGGCTTCTTATCGGTAGCTGGATTCAAACAGGTTAAATGAAAACTCTTCTGGCACAGGTAACAATCGAGCAGGCAGGGACCTTTCACTCGATCATTACACGCATCACAGCTCTTGCATTTGTAGCAATGCCATTTGTTTCCTTTTGTGGACAGGATATACAGCAGAACCTGTGACTGTGATTTACATTTGCCGGCTATGTTGGCGCACGTCGTATGCAGGGACATTCCACAATTATCACAGGAACTCAGCGGCTCCGGTATACCGCATCCGTTGCGCTCTGATGTTCCACAACATTGAGAACACATTAAGTCTCCCTGCAAGCGGAATTATAAACATATACATATTATTATCAAATCAATAGTTCATTGTTTTTATTTTTATTTTTTTTGATTGATTGGATTGTTGAACTCACTTTTGTTATTCTCTCCGTTGAGCTCTCAGTAGCTACGGCAGTTTTACGCGGTGTCGTTAGTGAACGGCCTTTCTTATACAGCTTGCCCTCTTGAATGAGAAATCCAGCATCTATTGCTTTTCTGATCGAGTTCTTGACCACAATTCTGAAGTCAGTATCTGTACCCAATTCGATGTTATTGAATTTCTGTACATAGTTCTCTATACTCTTGAATGTTGAACCCTCACATTCGCCCAAATCATGCACAGCCTTAGCGACAATCTTGCATAGATTTGTATTCTTTTCAATGCGAATTTTTCTCTTAGCCATTGGCGCTTTGTATGAGTGTAAACCTTTGTTGTATACTTTAATCACAGCTCCCGAATTAACAGCCTCTTCTAGTTTGTCAGCAACAATATCTTCATGGAATTTATGATGACTACCAATCGCTTGACATATCCTCTGAACGCTGGGTCTTTGCTTTTGCGAACGGATTTTTGCGATGGCGTCTAGGATCCATTGATGCCAAACATCTAGACTGATGTCTTGAGCTGATTCTCGCATTTTATTAATCTCTTTTATTATTTATCTGAAAACATTTTTCACTTTGAAATTAAACTGCTTAGCACGTGTTGTTTTCAACTCGAATAATTTGTTAGCAATGAGAGTGAGGATGGTATGGTTTATGTGGTAATGCGTGATGAACAACACAATATGGCAATGATTCAATTCACTGTTATAAAAAGCAAATACACATAAATTGTTTTAAATTTATTTCTTTTAATTTTATGATACGCTAAAAGGGGATCTTAGAGCAAAGCAAAGTGAATCCCAAAAACCAGGGTTAAATGGCGAATGGTGAAACTTAGAAGACAAGAACCAGGCTTCGGGGAACAATAAGGCATGATACATTTAGACATTTCTACAATTTTCAAGATTCGCGGTGACAGCTGTCAGAAGCAATATTTTGTGGAACACGTTTACATTACGTAGTTTATGAAGTGCTTTCAAGAAACCCTAGAGTGTGGTGCAACTGTCCGCTTACTCTTTAAAACTCAGTGAGGAACTGTTGAGCTGAAACTCCGAGTTAGTGACATGGCAACGGACCCGGCTGGGGTTTGAATGGGTCAAGGTGGTCGTCAACCAGCGCTACTTGTCGAGGAATCTTTTGCAAAAGCTCTCTAATGAAACTCGAAATAAGATCGCATGGTTGCTACAATATGATTCCCCAAACGAAACTTCGTGTCGAGTGTAACAAATACGATGCCTTCAGCAATTCGTTAAAGATATGCAAAGTATAAGCGTGAGAGGAATTATGTCCACGACACGTAAATTTCAATAAACGCGGTGATTGACTTTTTCGATTGGCGTCAAAGACTGTTAGCAGCAGGTGAGCTAGACATGATCCAAAGGGATTCAAGAAGCAATCATGACCGTGAGGAGTCTGTGAAGTGGAGCACAGAAAAACCCTAAGGATGAGTTTTGGTATGGAAACAAGAACTGGACAAGACGATTCACTAGATTCCCACCAGGAGGAATCATCATCAGCAAAATAGTTTAACCTTACTTTACGAGCACATGGAATCGAATCGGTCTCTTGTTTCCAGCTTCAGGTAAGAATCTTATTGCATTCAAGATTAAAAGGTTTTGGTTTTTTTAATAGTACCGAATGTTAGGTTCACCAAATCCAACGATCATGGATAAGAGATCTCTAGAAAAGGCAGGCTCGGCATTAGTTTGTGTTCACACAGTTCATTGGACGCTGGACATACTGGTCTCCTGCGTCTTAAACTATGTCAACAACTGATACAATGAACTGAATCAGAGGCTAGAATACTACAAGCAAAGTAGGCGGATACAGCTGAGATTGAATGGACCGTCTACTTCGCTCTGATGTCAAAACGTACTCTTCTATCCTTACATTTTATGGAAAGGATTTCTGGAGGGACATAAAATGAGCTAATGCAAATTTATGGACGAACTGCAGAGTTTGCGAGGCTCAAGGAGGGGCTTGTATATATGCAACAAAATAAATGTTTCAATACAGAACATTGACCTACTGTTATTACTGATTAAAAAAGTCACACCAAAATTCCAACTCTGTAAGCAAGTTTTCTACAGATCAAGAGGAGAAGGAGTATGATTGAAGTCTATGCTCAGAATCTATGCATACTCTGTCTTTTGGATTGATTTGTACGAAGGCTATATGGGCTTGGTGGGGTCTATAGACTTCAGTGTTCCACAACCGAACTGATGGCATGTTGCACTAGCACTCCAGCGTATATACACACCAGAGAAGATGTTTACCATGACAAGCGGTCTAACCGCAAAATATGGAAATGCATTTGGAATATCAACCTGCTTTTAATGATGAAATTACTGTGACTCATTTCATGTCAAGTCTCTCCTCTCTTTGACGCTATTTGTCTACTCCTTTTCAAAAAGGTTAACTTCTCTCTTGTAGACCAATCCAAGGTGGTAACATATGTACCTATACCCACCATCTCTAGGGTATCTCAGATTTATCGAATAACACTCCGACGAGACAGGATTCTTTGTTTTGTCTCATATGACTTCAATTGCTGTGCAAAAATAAGCAGCATGTAAAATTAATTTTGGTGGGGAAAAAGCAAAAAAAAAAAAAAAATTAAAAAATCATGTATACCTGAGTCCAGTGACTGTTCACAATCCAGTTAGACGACACAGGACGAGATCAAAATTTGACCCACAGCTCGCCGCTCAGTCAGTCAAGTCATGCATGACAAAATACACAAAATTACCATGGAAGCCTTTTAAATGTCACAAAAAACAGCAAAACTTTGAGACTCCAAAATGAAAAGAAACCTCGCGTCATGATGACGTAGTGTTATAGTTACGACGATACAAAGACAAACCCTACTGACGTTTAGAGTTCAGTCTACCTCACTCAATTCACACAGGCAATAAAAAAATAATAAGAAAAAAAATAACAAGAAAACTATGTATTTAATCATCGAACTGCGCAGTATTCTATAAAGTACTGCATTTGGAAAAGCTGCCGCCGTAAATGAAAATTATACGTCTTCAAAAGCAGGGAACTCTGGCACTCTCATACCCATACATCATACATGAAATGCATGCTTTTCACAAAACCATCCAAACTGGGACGACAAATGTATTTCTGAAGAAAAAAAAATATATATCCATCAACGAAAACAAATCTCTCTCACTCTCGACAACTTTGTACGCCCTCCAATCGTGGTCAATTCACTTTAACGAAAAAATTATCCGAAAAACAATTCACATTTAATTTTCGCAAATATCTTCACACAATCGAACGCGAATATTGATGAGAATAAAAAAAAAATTAACTATGGCCTCATCCGAATAAATCGTTATGAACATCGCACTACAAATTATTCCGCCATTTTGTACCTTTATCGGACGAAGGAAAAAAAACGAAACGAAACGAAGAGAAAAACTCAACAAAGGGGAATGGCAAGAAAAACTACAAAATACATATTTCGCATGGTGAACCGCAGTGGATTTGCCTGTTTTGCTGACAGATTATTCACTTATCCTGATGTATTCGTACCTGAAAATGATTTACGTCTGCAACTGCGGCTATTTCGAAATGATATTGATATTTTCCTGATGAAATAGCTTCTAGTTTAGCATTGCTTTAAGCTGTTTTTCTTTTGCTCAATCAATTTTCGGGGGTATATGACAGAATTTACAGAACATCACACTACACTTTTTCCAAGTTCGTTGATCGGATATGTGTATCTACACTTCATATTAGAGCTTAAAACAACAACACACGACATTAAAAGCACTCAGAATTAATTATTCAAATACTAATTGATATCAAATTAATTACAATTATCTTTTATTGTATTTTTTTCACAAAACGAAAACAAGTCATACACGAGAAATTCCCTAACCACTCATGGGTTTCCTAAAATATAAATAGTAGATTGATGAAAAAATGTAAACCAGTAGATTCGTTCAGCTGTATCGGTTTTCTATCCAAATACCGCATCCGTATCGCTAACAAAAATTTCATTAATCGCGTTCACACACGAAACAGTTGCTTGCACATTGCGCTGAATTAATAGTTCTCATCGTTGGCGAAAATTATTTTCGTAATTAATGAATGATGTTAGCGCTAGTTTATTAGGTGGTTTGACTCAACAGGAGACACGATTCTTACACCGATGTTACATCGCTTATCGATCGAATTTGATGGAATTTATTGAGTTCGTTCATTTAGCGGGAGGTTTTTGAGGGCTTAAATATTTTAGATTTATGAATTTAAGAGATTTTTGTAAAGCTGACATTTTTCGGAAAACAATCTGTTGAAATAATCTGACAGTGAAATGTTGGAGGAATATGTGAATCACAAATTCATGTCATATCATCAGCTATCATCTGAACATCAGAAATGAAACTTCTTTTAGGCTCGGAATTTTTGTAAAATCATCAAAATCACCGTCTTATCAACATAGACTGCAGGACATCTCACAGCATCACAACAAAGTTTCTAGCCTAACCCTACCCCTTACGACATCGTTGAGTTGAATGCGAGGACCTGAATTTCCAAATGAATAAAAAAAAACTCTTGCTAAACCTCAATAACGAACAGAGTTTATTTCACTAAACATTAGTATTTTATGGAAAAAAAACTGTTTTCTTCCAATTGGTAAGCTTATTCAGCCATAGCTAAGATTTCGATGTGAACAACTGAAATTTCGAGAATTATGTAACACCTGCCGCACTCGTTCAGACACATTTTCTCAACGTTGAACGCACTCATTTGGCGTACATGTCGAAAAGGCGGTAACCAACAGATGTCAAAAAGTTTATGGCGCGAAAAAATAAACTATCCTCCGTGTCGCAGAATGTGTGTTTGAAAATGATTGAAAGGCGATGGTGTGGAAATTAATGAGGAATGCAAAGTAATTTGCATAATGTACCCTAATGTTCAAGAACCCGTTTTTGTCCTCGGTCAAATTAAGTTTTGTTTTTTTTTTTCAGCCAGTGTAGAGTCGTGAGTGAAGAACACCTCGACTGGGGAATGTACGTGTATTTTTGGCAATGTCATGGAATGTGTACACTGTGATGGGCACAGTTGGTCACATCAACTTGCGGTTAGAAATATTGATACAAATTATATTAAGGTTGAACTATGTACGCGTTTGATAGCCGCATTATAGGAGTTATTCTAATTGAATGCAGAGAAAATGGAAAGTGTGTAATTACAGAAACAACATCGCAATTATAAGTTTTTTTTATCAGAATAAGCCTTCGAGTGTTATGTGAGGATCTGGATGTTTTTAGGGATAAGGATCGCACGGGAGGAACATAGGCACAGCAGAGCTGTCAGAGCACCTATAAACTTGTGTAAAATCTACTTAGCACATTGCCGAAAGTGTCCTATTTAATTGTAGCACACATTTTAATGTAACACTTCTTCATGGGTGAGGAATCGAGTTTGCTACATGTAGAAGAAAATGTTTGTTTTCCTTGCATCGCGACAAATGCAATGATTTTAAGCCGATCTTTCTAATTTCAATAAATGTATTTTTGTGCTCACCTTTCAGCTTCGATCAGTTTAATTGAAAAGCTGACGCAATCAATTGCAATGCCAATGCAGTTGCAATAAATGAAACAATCTAATTGGTTACACAAATCGTGTGATTTGACGTCATTTGCTAACGTTTTGTTGGGAGATGTAAATTTGCATTTTTTAACTATTTTAAAACTATTATAAGTCATCAATTGACAGTAGGGGAAAGAAAGTACATACATAGTTGCGAGTGATCATTGAGTGTGTTTTAGAATTACAAATTGCAACTTTGTTAAAGTAGCAAAATCGCCACTTATGGATTCTTGTTGGTAGATGGAAGGTTGCAATTAGGTGGGAATAACAACACAGTGTCCAGAAACTCATGTCACCATGGGGCACCTGGGCCTACCTTCTCAGCAACCACTCGGGTTGTGCGTGCTATTGTTCTTTGAGTGGAAGGGACCTCCAGTATTATCCCGATTCCAAACGGCGAAGTTAAGAAGCCTTTTTCCAAGACAGGAATACACTGAGCGTTGTCAGTGATTCGAAAGAGGTGGAGCCGCGAATTGTGAAAGTTGGTAAATCTCATCTAAGGGATAGGAAAGGACAAATAACAACTAGTCAATTGGATGCACAAATCCGCAAGTTCAAACTCTTGGCCATTGCGAAGGATGACGTGATTAGGAGATTTCGAAAAGATGAAGCGTACAAGTCCACGGCCTGAAATGGTATATAGATGGAGCAAGAGCTGGCAGGGCTTTTAGGACCCCGGACAAAGTTCTTACAACCGATGGGCAAACGCCCAAGAATCTTCTAAGCAGAAATCTATACCATAGACAGTTGCGTTCAACTACTATAACAACTGCCACTTATCCCTTCACAGGCGTCGAACAATTCGGCGTTGTAGAACATGTCCTCAGAGAAGAATTTAGGGACCTAGAGAGAATGAAGCGGACAGAAACTTGAAATAACGGTCATGGCATGAAGCAGTCCTATCTAGACCACGCACGACAAAGATCTCTGGGCAGGAACGCTCACTCTCAGATCGTTAACGTTAATACCCTCAATACAACTCGGAAAAAAACAGCACATGAGGGGAACTCGAAAGAGAGCCAATGTATGTATGAAAAGGGTGCACACTAGATCTACAAACCACGTGCAGCGCCATCAGATTCAAGTGCAGCTTTCTACGCCTGTAGTGAAACTTACCCATAATGACCCTTTGGATGTACACATCTGCTGTCCGTACCATTCTAATCAACGGCAGTGTGGTGGCCCGCTCTAAACAAAATATATACATACAAAAAATCAATAAAGTACAAAGATCCACAGGAGTCGAAAGGATGAGATCATGCCCCACAGAAGCACTAAACGTGATACTTAAACTCCTCCCACTGGCCCTTTATATTAATTATGTAAGACCACACGGCCATAGCAGAGCTCTGCAACTTTTGCCTGAGCACCTAACCCCAGCTCCCACGGACTCCACGACACAATGCCGGTTTCCATCCAGAGAAGACTGGAAAACCTATTCACTTACACCGGAATACCAATTTCAGATCTACAGAGAGCGGTCTACACCACGGTGTAGGCTCAGCCGTCTTCTCGAGGGATTTTAACGTCTCTAATTCTTACCACCTCCCAGATCACTCGAGTGTCTTTCAGGCTGAAGGGCTAGCGATCAGAGAAGCCTGTAAACCTCTTAGTTCAGCCTGATCTTATGGTAGAGCCGCAGCTACCTCCAGCGACAGCAAAGCAACCATAAAGGCCATCTCCTCAGTAATAACTTCCTCTAAATTTTTGCAACAGTGCAAGGAAGAAGTCAGACAGACCAGTAGCCAGCGCAAAATCACTCTCCTGTGGGTTCCAGGCCGCAGCAACTTACAGGGAAATGAGATTGCAGACGAACAGGCCAAGCAGCGAGTTTCCAGCAACGTCCTCACTGAAATGGTGGGCCTCCCAATTAACCACCTCAAATACATTATCTACCAACACTTCCTGTCCTTAGCTAGTAGAAGATGGACTATTACATCCAAGTATAAATTTTCTAGTAAAAGCTGGCCCTCCTACACGAAAAGAGGGACTGACGACCTCCTCAAAAGAAAGCTCCGAAATAGCTAGAGTCGTGGCTGTAAACACAGGGCACTGGCCCATAGGCATCCAGGCTACTAGACTCAGAATACAGTTCAACCCATACTATCCCAGCTGCCGCGACACACACTCAGAGGAAAGCCCCCTCACTTTCTCACCCTAATCTGGTAGCCACTTATACCAACCAATCAATCAGATTCAAAGGTCGTTGTGCAATATACCCTCAACAACAACAATAAAAGCTAGGAATAACGTTAATCAATTGAGGTGCATATAGCGTAGATAGGTCCAAGGAAATATTTGCGATGAATAAAGTCACTCTCTCTTGATACATTGTATTGAAGAAAGCCCCGGAGATCAGATTGTTGGATAGAGTCGTAGTTGCCAAAATATCTTTCTCAACTGATAAACTATGCCGAACTCTACTTTTAGCTCATGACACCAGATGGCATACGAGGCTTGAAATCGCCAGTTTCACCCTGCTTTTTTATTTGGCGTTATAGTCCGGGTAGGACCCGGGCCTCTCGAAATAGCACGATCTCTGGCTAGCTGCCTCCAGTGTCGCACGCTAAGTTGCTTGAGGTGCTTCTCCACTTAGGTGTGGCAGCTCAAATACGGGGTCCTCTGTTGCCTTGTTTCACAGATTCAGGTTCGAGTACCCTTGGGGCCGGATCAGAGTTATCCATGCATTCTACATGGCCTAGTCAGCTCAGGCGTTGGGTCCGTAGACGCCTAGCTAGACCCATGCCCCTGTATAGTTCGAATATTGTCCTCCAACGTAAACAGGACCGCAATCTCTCGAGCTCTTCTCTCGAAGAGCTTTTGAGATTTTCCATGGTTCCGCGCCATAGAGCAGGACTGGGATGATCAAGGTCTTACATAATGTCGACTTGGTCCCTTGAGAGAGGGCTTTACTCAATTACCTCTTGGGCAATTGGCAAGAGTTATTCTACGTTGAATCTGGGTACTGGTGGTATTCGTTTTGTTTGCCGAAGTGGACGAAGTCCTTGACTGCCTCAAAACAATGTCTGCCAATGGTAACATTGTGGATGAGTCATCGACTGATATGCGTCATTCCTTGGAGACAGCATTAACTTCCTTTTGCTCTTATTCAACGTCAGACTCAGACTGTCGCATTGACGTGGCATTGACGTGATCACAGAGCATAGTTTCCCGTCAATGAGGAGCTTATTAGCACCACTTTTGTGGTCAAGAAAAGCCATGCAACACCGACAACTTAGACAGAGCGTCATAATTGGCAGGTATTACTTCGAGGTAATTAAGGACTACGTCAACCTCGGCTTCGGTGTAAATAGTAAGATCAACATCAGTACCGAGATCAATAGCACCTTATACATTATCTTGATCATGTCCTGTTGTACTGTGCGGCGGCAAGGACAATCTCGAAAGCAGATAAGGAAGTCCTTGGTTTCTTCGAGAGAAAAGATCTGCCGGCGATCATTGGTCCTGTTTGCGTTGATGGGATCTAGAGGAGAAGATTCAACGTTCTGCACAGCCACTTGAGTCTAGTATACGGATCGTACTAAGATGGCTAGCCCATGTAGAGCTTAGGTACACCTTATCTCCCTTTGGAACAGCACAACAAAGGACGCCAGCTATTAAGATAGGTGAATGAGGACCTCAACCGACTTGCCGTGCTTCACTGGAAGCAGCTAGCCAGAGACAGTGCTAGGCTTGATGGTTGAGGACCAGGTTCACACCCAGGATGTAGCGAGATGTCCCTCTTGATATTATTAGGTGGATCCACAGTGATGGACCCCCCAGCCAAGCTCCCGGACCTTCTTATGAGCCGCTATCGATGTGTGTGGCCAGGCGTTATCCAGATGGGGCACAAATCCTCCTTATGGGCCAAAGCTTGTCGCTTCTTCGTGATAACTTCCTTCAGACGGCCCAAATGTTGACAATAAAGGTCTTAATTAAGAGCTTTCCAGTATGAGACCAGTTCGTATTGGATGATTCCTTGTCAATTTCACGAAACAAACAGCAAGACCTTTCTGGCCATTATCATGACGAATCGACAACGGCCATGTCCACATTGTCTTAAGTGATCCACTCTTCGTCACCAGTCAACTATTCAGCAGTGATTCGGAGATGGAAATTCAGTCCTCGTGGTTCTTCGGCAGTAACTCGAGTGGTACCCAGCTCCATGCATGGAGATTGCTTTTGTATCCAGCTTTGTTTAATGGGAAAAAATATTCAATTTCGTATCCAATCTTACATCCCTCAATTTATTATTCGTCCTAATTATTAAGAAATCCTTTTAGAATACCTCATGTCTTCGGTAAACATTCTTCAAGAGACGCAGCAAATGACTAAAATAAACATTTTCAAACTAATGTTTGTATAATGCTTTATTATTGTGTTTGCTGAACAGCAACAGATATTTCTGCAATAAACTCAAGGCATTTTACAGTGAGATAATCTCTAACTTCTTTCCAGTTCCTCGAATTTACTGCCACAAAGTAGGAGACCATCAATTTCGCTTCGATAAAACCAAATGAAGCACTTTCGTTTCAAAACCTCACCACATTACGTATCTTTAGTTAATCTGAACTTCGTCCTATTTATCGAGAAAATCTTTTTGCAAGACTTTGCAATCATCAAATCCACTCCAACGAAAATGGGCATATTTTTAGCAAAAAAATGCGAGTCAAATGCGATGCCACTTTACTGGAGTTTTTCGTGCGAATTGAGTCATTTTTGCAAAAGTCGTTTTTCTTTGTATTTCAACAGAAATTCAACCTCAAATGCATGGAGCTGCATGTGAAAACGATAATTACACTCAATTCCATCAAGAAATATATTCTCAGTCACTGGGAAAAGGAGAAAATTGCATTTTCCATTTTTGTATGAAGTTACCGTTTAACTGATTTAAAACACTGAATACACAGAAATTCTTGGTCTGCTGGCAATGCCGCCTTTTCACTGACGTTGAGTGAATTATTTTAAGAACTGTTTTTCATCATTTGGGAAGACAAAATCGAAGTTAGATGAGGGTATGACATATTGGAACTTGTATTTAGTGTATTTCCATCGGAAAACTTAAAAATTAATCGCCGAATATTGAAATTCAGCGTCGATGTTCTCCCTGTCACACTGTGGCACTGCCATGCATGGTGTTTCGTGGGGGAAATTATATTTGCTTGAGAAAAATTGAGAAGCGAAGCGTTTTCCCATAAAACTACGAGTTAAATTCCTTGACGTTGGGCAAAAAAGGTCGGAAAAAAACAATAGATTTTGGGCTCTGATTGGTTTAAACTCAATTTTCTCTCTAAAACATCATTTGATCGGTCGCGGTCGCTTACCTGATGGAATCGCATTCAAGGTCCGCCTCGGAAGTCATGACGGTTGGTACATTCGTGCTACATGACCAAACCGACGATAGCTGTTTCCATTCGAAGAAGCAGCTGCTCAACGTTGAGTTCCATGTTGATCACCCTATCCCGGCGAGTAATTCCCACAGCAGCACGAAGAAATCTCATCTCAGCAGCTTGAATTCGCTATCTTATTCTTTCAGTCATTACCCAAAATTCGTGTTCATAGGTGAGAGTTGGAACAAATACTGAGTTGAAAATTGCTAACTTGGCTTTCTCCCCTAGCTGTGTCAAAACTGACCAACCTTGGCCAATACTAAAGGAAAGTTCAGTATTACTCCTCCCATAACTCGTGAAGAAGGCCCCGAGATACTTAAATTTCTCCAATCGCTTCAATGGGGCTCCACTAACATGCATAGTGCATTGAACAGGCGTTCTGAAAATTACCATAACCTCTGATTTGTCCACGTTAACCTTCATCCCAGAATCAGCACATATGGCCACAAACCTATAGATTGCGCGCTGGCGTTCCGTCTGGGAAAATGTGAGGATAACTAAGTCATCCGCAAAAAGAAGAAGACGTACCCTCAACTATCCCAATGTGAAACATTCCTCACCTCGGCTGCGCTGCAACATCCCGTCCATATAAACAATGAAAAGAAGAGGTGACAAGACGCACCTTTGGCGAAGTCCAACGCATCGTTAACCCGAACACAGCCGCTACAGTTTGTGTATAGAGAGTGAATGGCCCTCAAAAGAGGACCCTCAATCCCATACTTCTGCAGAACACTCCAAATCTATAAAACAGCTGAAGATGGGTTTGGCATGCTCCCAAGCTTACTCAAGTACCATTCTTTGATTGCAAAGCTGGTCTGTTGTACTTCGCCAGGGCGAAAGCCGCACTGATCACCCCCATCCATGGCTCGGCCATAGCTCTAGAACGCGCTTCTAAAACCTTAGCGTGGACTTTCCCGGGGAGACTCAAGAGGGATATGTCCCTGTAGAGCAGGGATTTTGAGTCGGCGAATGGTTTGCCAGAACACCGAAATCGAAAACCTATGGTCTGTCTCCAAATTCTCGCCGAACTCCTTTCAAGACTGCTCGTTAGCTGTTCGCACAGCCTGTTTGCAAGTTTCATAGCGCCTCAGTGTACCGCTCACGGGAAGCAGAGTCCACCAAGAGAATCCAGTCTCTGTAGGTCTTCTTTTTCTCTCTGGCTGACTTCTTGAACTCCGGTTGTTTTAAACCACGTAGTTCTTTTCTCACCACCACCACCCGCCACTGGAAGCCGCTTCACTCCACAAACATCCCGTGCAGAGGCAATGACAGCTGTTGAAAACAGGCGCTATTCTTCCTCTACATGCGAATATACGCAACAAAAATTTACGAACAAACTTCTGTGCTTGAAATCGAAAGCAATGAGCAAGACATTAGGCTAGTTTAGGCTGTCATCAAATACAATTCAAATTTATTTGAACAAAAAACTTTGGAATTGGTCTTATTTGCTAAAAGCTTAAACTATAAACAGTTGTTGGCTAAATAATAGGGGCCCAACGGATGTTCAATGGTTACAGAGTGTACAGCGTTGACAGTGGTTTTACAATTATTGTTTTATATTATTTAATGCTAATCAATGATGATCTGACGGGGTGTTCAGGACCGTGTGTTCGTTGTTGGTCGTCTGAGGATGGGGTGGTGCTGGTGTGGCTGACTGCTATCGCTGCTTTGATAGAAGTTGGTTGACGCTCGTGGGAATGCCTGCTCGTTGAGCAGTTTCAATGTGTTGAGGAATCGTTGTCCGGGAGTAGTGCTTCTCAACACTCTGATGACTATGTTTGGATGGTTTCCGATGTCGTGCAATTGCCTTCGCAGCAGTGTCATCAAGTATTGCTGTAGGGGGATGATGGGGGCTTCTTCGTAAAGTCTCCTGTTGCTGGGATACTTCTGACGGTGAATATTCGGAGTATCTTTCTTTTGAAGATAGCTTCTCCAGGATGGTCTTCAATATGGTATGCCACACAGGGAACCCATTCCTTACAAAGAGACTGTTTTACAACAGCCAACTCGATGCGAGGGTGAAGGTTATCTGCTACATGGTCTTCATCCGACCAATACTCACCTATGGCTGTCCTGTGTGGTTCAACGTGAGTGCAAGTTTGATGGAAAAGATTCGATTGTTTGAGATGGCTTGTCTTCGCCTTTACAGAACACCAGAGTTCGAGTGCAGAAAAATCTACTCCAATGAAAGTTATACAACAGAGCAAACCTGATAAGAGTGGACAATTTCCTGGTGATGTTGATTCGAGGACATACTGCTAGAGCGATGAACTCGGTCAATAACTTGATTTCGGGGGCTTACTACTCCAATCCCCAATAGCATGAGAGGGTACGTCATAAGGGCTTCGTCCCCCAGAAGCATTCCTCCATTTGAATATGGATGCTTCTCTTTCACAGCGTCCGTTCAACTGTGGATGGTCGACTCAACCACGACCGTTCCGTCGCAGAACGAGCTGAGGAGGATCTCCTCCGGCTCAGTACGACGGTATCAATGAGAGATGTTTTGTATGTCGCAATGCAACATAGACAATTCTGGTGGCTGAGGAGAGAGGGAACTCCCTCGTCGAATCCTTTAGACCTGGGGTAGAAGGAGTATCGTGGATCCCCTCGTGGGAGCAGTCGGTCACTGTCTTGCAGCGAATTAGATACAAATCTATGAACGGCAGCCTATGGCCGACCTATATAGCCTAGGGTAGTTTAAAGGAAAAAAAAGAGGAAAGGGAACCGCTACGCTATATTTGGCCGAATGAGTTGCTTGTAGAGTAGTAACTTCGTCTTCGGGCTCAGTCCATTTTGTTTTCGCATGAACATTTCTAAGAGTCAACTTGGAATGAATTTAAGCCTCTCGGTGAAGTTAACGCCGAGATACTTCACGTTTTCCATTGTTGTTATTTCAGTATAGCGGGTAGATGCAACCTTACGCTATGCTCTGGCATTACCTCTGCACTTGCTACTAAGTTATTTAGATGAATAGGAGAAAAACTACATGACCTACGCCAATAAGCGCGATCATAGACACAATATTCACATAGTTTCGTCAAATGGAAAAAAAAAACTTTTCTTTGATGACTTGTCGCTATCGATTTAAATGATGGATGGAGATCAAAAATTATGAAAACGAGTTATTGAAGCTTGCTGACCCGACCATTGAGAATGAGTTTGAATTAGAGAGAGTGAATGTAGTAGTAAGTAAAGTAGTGTGGCATAGATCTCTTCCTTAACTGACATAGTGTGCACCAGAAATGAAGTATTACAGAGATGCCCGACTTCTACCTGAGCCTTAACATTTTTGACAACTGTTTTTATAACATTTTTTTAAATCAAATTGACCAATCAGAGGACGACAGTTACATTATTTCGTGAATAACCGTCAAAAATTCATGAATATCTGTCAAAAATGTGCTCAAATTCGTCGATGGGCTAGAGGGCAATCAGCTGTGAAGTCGGTTATTTCTGAAAAACTTCATTTCTGGAATACACAGTCTACAAATTAGACAGTTTATAGTGATTTCAACTCTTCTTCTTATCCTTTATGTGGCTCTGAAGTTCGGAGCGGACGTGGTCCTCAACCCACAAAACCTTGCCCCCAGTCGTTTAATTGTTAGCTAATGCCTTGTATGAGCTGCTATAAGCGCGGGCGTCTTCTGTTTCGTTTCCAACTAACTTATAAGTAAGTACTTATAAGTAAATGACTAAGCAGGCGGCGGTTACAGGAGATGAATAACCACATTTCGGGCACAGAAATATTATAAATTTTCAGATATATCTCAATTTGATACCAGTCAAGGGATTCATGTTAAATTAAGTTGATAATCATAGCAATTATAAAAAGGTGTGTTCAGGTCTCTCAATTAACCCCATGTGGTGCATTAGTATATCAAATAGATGGAACGTGATTCAAACAGATAACAGTGAAAAAATTCTCTCTCGATATACTCTTTATCGCACTTGTGGAGTCAGGACAAAATTACGTAAAGTGAACAATCTAAAATCGGAGGATGGGTAGAAGATGGATAACACAGGCACAGGCGCGGACATTTTATCTATTTGACCAGTGCTGGAAGGAATGCAGTCAATTGCGTCTTAATCAAAGGTTGGTAACTAACCTACTTATTAAGCGTACTTTTTAACGTAGTTATTATAAACACATATTTTTTTTAAATACAAAATATTTTTTTTATACATTTCATCCAGTTTCAAATAAATATTACATTTCCAATGAAAAAGGGGTAAAATGGCTATTATTTTTAAATGAAGTCATTCGTTGAGGGAATGTACTATGTTCATTGGGTTAATGTACAGGTTCGTTGGATTGATGTACTATGTACATTGAATTAACGAACACACATCCGTTGGCTCAACGAACAAGTTCATCGAACAAGAATAAATAAACTATCCATTGGCTCAATAAAAATATTCGATGTATTTACGTACCTTTTTGGTTCAGAGTATATTTCTGGTATTTTTTCAAGCTTCAAATTCCACCTGCAGTTGAATCTCTCGCTTATTTCTTTCGGTTAGGCGTTCAGTTCTGACAGTCAAAGAAATTTCATCCTCCTCTCAGCTCAGAATATTCACCAAAACCAGGATTATGTTTGTACTAAGTCAAAGGAATATACAACCGCAGTGGCGCGAAAGCCATTTCGAAACGAACTTGTAGAATACGCAGAATTTGGGAATTTCTCTTCAGAATTCGACTAATCCAAGGCGACGCCAAATAATCTGTTCAAGTTATCAAGACATTCGAGTAATCGAAGTTCGAGTTATCGAAGTCAAATTACTTGTAAATTTCAGTCTTGCCGCTATTGCCCAACAATTTCATTCGAGTTCGATCAAATATTCGAGTTATCGAAGTTCCACTGAGCTATCAAATATTCGAGTTGATGCTCAAGCGATCTGGCCAACTGCATTCCTCCTCTCCATGAATTCACCTGCAATGCCCGCCTCACCAGGAATGCCCATTAGTATACCCTTAAGCCTACCTTCGGGCGTTAAATTCAGAGACTCGTTCTTCAGCCGCGCTACACGAATATGGAATGCTCTTCCCAGCCTAATATTTCCCACAGACTACAACCCGCAGATACCCCTTCTCCCTTTTCTCCATCTATACCTTCGGCGCGTGCTGTGTCATGAGCCCGGACACATAAGGGTATTAGCAATCCCTTGAGCAAGCGCAAATCATAAAAAAAACAAAGCTACCAAGGACTTTCTCTAAAGACCTTTTTTCCTGCTGTTGCGACTTTTAACCCACTGTGCGACGTCTCACGCCTGTTGGGTACGACATTTTCGATTGAAGGTGGAGGTAAGATTAGGAGTTCGTTGATAGGGGCTGGGTGCAGACGCCTGTGTCTACTTGAGACCCCATATCAACGCTTTGAAATCCAACTAGTCTTCAGAAACTCCAAATATCTCGAAGGCCGTCCAAGCTTTAAATGGTACCATTCCTAACTCGATTCCGCTTAACGTCCGCTCATTCATTTACTCCCTATAATTATCGATTTGATAAAGAACATTTATTTTTCTTGCGACTCTCGTAAAATTTACGCAAATAATCCCACTTCGAAGTTAAATGCTTCACAGAATACCATTTTTAATACGAAAACAAGAAATTCTGTATACCGAATTTCTTTTCACTCGCTGTATGTTATTTTTGGATCGCAGCGCATGTCATGCACCCGCGTCAAAATTTTTATATCTAGTCTCTATTGAGTTAATCCTCGTTCGTTGCTGGCGACATGACATCCTCTCGTTAAGAAAGAAAAATAAATTAAATAAAACGAAAAACTACTGAGTACCTTCAACAATTGCTGTCGCCGTAAGAGTTAACCGTATTTCCCCCCCTCAGTGTAGTCATTTAACAAGCGCGCAATATCGTTTCAGAGAACAGAACCTGGCGATATGTCCGTTTTGGATTTGATTCTCATTTGACAGTATTTACTTTAAGATTGAAAAGAAGGAATTTCAGCATCACTGACGAGACATGGACGAGGTCGCATCCAAAGGAGGGGCTCGCCAGAGCAAAACACCAAGAAAGCACAGATCCAGGTATTTTAATTTCATTCAAAGATTCTAACATTTCTGCGATTCTCGAAATCAAGTGAAAAGTGTGAATTGTGTTGAAAAACGAAAAACGAAAATCGAAAAAAACACACACAAAATAATTGCGAACGTCACAGGGGGGTTGGTGTATTTTTGTATCTATTGTTAACGTGAATCGATTTCGGGTGCCTCGCAGTGAATGGAGGGAAATTAAGTGTCGAATTGAAAGGCATGGGATTCCTAAGGACATGATGTCACACAGGGATAAGTGTGAAACCATGTCGAATGGTCAAGGGAGGCAGCAGAAAAGTCCTTCTTCCATTTTGCTCAAGCACCTGAGAGTGAAATGATTATTCTGCCACGTAGATACTTTTGTGTGGTGAATGTGAAACATATGTTATGTATGAGTCTTTAAAATACGGATTTGTTTACGTAGCAACTTTGAATTCCTCAATAGAAGTTCACGTAAGCATCTTGTTCTGAGAGCAGATGAAGATTTGTGTGGTCGTAAAGTACTGCTGTCTGAATTTTCATTTTAGTTTATATTTCAATTTCAAGTTGCCATCGTTCCACGATCCATGCGAATATGATTCATACAAATTCCCGATATTTTCTGATGAACATTTTGTGTACTTGAACGCTGCATCGTTCAGGAAGGTTGAGTTTATTTTTATTACACACAATCCAATCCAATCATCCTTCGGTGCGGTGCATTGCGAACATGAACACTTTACTTAAAATTGTTTCGAGATGATAATTTACTCATAGTGAGCCAACTGTTCATAATTTTCCCTAAATTCGGTGGCGCGTCAAGGTTGTTACTTTTTCACTTTTCTGTCAGGGGAATTACACTCCAGAAGACGACTCGCGGTCGTCGTCAGTTGGCGTCTGAAACATTAGTTTTGTCTCACTTGTTCGTACAGTTCGTACGTCATCGCCTCTCGGTGGAAATACATGCTGTTTATTAACCGTCGGCGTCGCATTACCGTAATGGTTGAAAACTTGTCAAAATCTTGTCGCGATTAGCAAAAGAAATCATTTAAATCCACATGTGCATCTGTGTCAGTGTGTGTGTCCGTCAAGTGACTGAGAACTGTAAATTTGAAGCCAACTCGGTGTAGTGAAATGTTGCTTTCGAGCTTGTGGTTCAGTTTCTAGACAGAACATTATAAATATCAAGATCTTTCGCGTCGCAGGTCGGCAACAAGTTGGAAGTTAAGATGTTTTGTCTACCGAGGCGCAAAAGGTAAGATTCCTTATTTAACTTTCATTCATTCACCACCTGCCTCTAGCCCCTGACATGGGACTTCGTCAAGGGGAATGGAACTGAAAATAGACATTCATATGAGCCCCGAACTGCAAACACGAATTTTCTCAGAAACAACTAATTTCAAACAAACTAATTTCCAGCAAATTTAAACAAAATGTTATACTTCTTGGTATGCAACAAGATGGGGACTGAATTATCTAGTTTTTCTATCGACTAAAATCTCAACAATAATAAGTTTAAGTGCCTTTATTAACGATTTTAAATTTTTTATCCACGAATCAATCATTCTCTTTGCGAACTATCAACCTGAGTTCGCAATCCACAAGAGAGGCTAACGCGATCCAAAAAATGATGTGAATGTTTGCTCAAATTGTACCCATTTCTCTCTGCGAATGAGAAAACTACCTATCAGATAAGAAGTATTACACAGATGCCCCTGTGTGAATGACACCTGTTTTTTATAAGGTGTTCTTAAACCAAATTGACTAATCAGAGGACGGCATTTACGTTATTTCGTGAATAACCGTCAAAAATTCATGAATATCTGTCAAAAAAGCACTCAAATTCGTCGATGAACCGGGGGACAATTAGCTGTGAAGTCGACTATCTCTGTAATACTTCAATTCTGCTCCATATGAAGGAAGTGTCAGAGTTTGCGAAGTTCGCTATTAGTAGTGAGCTCATGTGAACGGCCCTTAAGCATACACACACGAAATGTCCACGGCATATAGGAGGAATACCTACCAAAGAAGGTGTTCCCTCTTCTGCCACTCCTCCGTTCACTTAAAATGAAGTTGTTAGGCATATCTCAACAGGGAGTTCCTCACAATGCTCTCTTCCAAGTCCACAGACACCCTTAAATTCGCAAATTAAAACTGCTACAGTTCGCTAATGTCATAAACACGAATATTTTTGTGGAAGAGTGTCAGCATTTCCGACGCATATCCGGTCGCTAGGGAGGAATTGTGTTTATTTCCGATTTATGATGGTTTTCTGTTAAAGAATAGATGTCTCTTAGGCGTGGTTCTCATTTCATGTCAACACATTGCTCAGCAACCTGTTAAATACCTTATCCAACACAATCTTCATGGCGTCGTCGGGAACTATTCTATATCTATATCTATATCTCTTTTGACAGCAAATCGCAACTTCTATGACCTATTCTAAGGATAGACTTGCTACTAGGTTTTTCTGTGTCAAGTACACGATCTTGGTTCGATCCCACAAACCCGAGAATATGTTCATCAAACTTGAAGAAAGACATTAAGGAAGGCAATTACGGTCTTATACATGACCAAGAAAGTCATTTGAAATAAATGAGGTCTCTCTATATGACACACTGGTTTTCTTAGCTTTAATTAGACCCATCCTCTTATACGACGTCTTAGTGTGGTGGCCCTTTCTCAACGTCGGCACGCACCTCAATTAAATCCGGAGAGGACAGAGACAATCCTACATCTGCATCACTGGAGCCTTTAGAACTACTCCTACTGATGGGCTTGATTCTTGATTAGGTGGTAGGTAGGTAGGTGGACGGGTGCCCTTAGGGCCTTGCGGCCGTGGCTCACTTAGATCAACAAGATGGGTGCATTGTGCCCTTAATACGTAATGTTCTACTACTACCATGAGACCTTCTTCTAGAACCAACCTGCTTCATTTGCAAACTTCAAAACGCTTTCAAATTCTACACCGCACAGGTCTTCCAGTTCTGAAAAGAGGTGTTTACCCAAGTACGATTTTCTTTTTCTTGCTAGGGCTGGGTCAGATTTAGGATGGATTCTATTTCTTTAGCTCCTGCAAAAGTCGTTGTGTGGATATTTCACGATTCGATGCATTAATATTTTTTTTATATAATTAGCTAGCGCACTTTTTTGCGACTAAAGCTGATCAGTGGCCTTGATCTCTTTTTATTCCAATATCCAGACTGAACCATCTGTTTTTGCTTCGTCTTCCAGTTTTCTTTGTACGAAGCTAAGCGGTGTGAGAACGTTAGGGAAGTCGTGAATGGCTTCGCTACTAACTTCATTCAATCTTGAAAATTGCATGATTCATCAGAGGTTACGCTTTTTCATCAGACACAAGAGTCCAGAAATTTTAACTTTCGTAAAATAGGGTCGTGTGCATTAAGTTTGTACTTTCGGGAGGGGCCAGTCCAAGAACTAAATGTTAAAACAATCCAAGTAGTAAAACACACTTCTTGTGTGTATTGAATGGTTCTTATTATTATTGTGCGGAGAACCTGGTCACACGTTTTCTATTATTACCCGTTTTATTGTTTAACCTTCAGTCCATCACATAAAGGTCGTAAGCGCATTCCACTGTTGTTTGAAGTATGGGCATATTAATCTGCTTTCGTACATCAGGAGGCACTCATGTATGGTAAAGTGGAATACACTTCGATGCTTCGAATCTCCTATTGTTGAAAGGAAACAACGACCAACACGAAAATCGATATTTTACAAACAAAAATCGATTTCATAAGCACTTTCGTAAAAGCTGAAAAGCTGATGATTGCAAATGATAAATGAGGGAAATGAATATGGAATACTAACGTAAAGAGTTAGCAATAATTAACAGACATCAAGTGCAATAGATATAGGCGACCGCAGGGAGTAGTGGATGCAATTGAGCAGCACTTCCAACAGCTGCTTAATGTACACGACCAGGAGAGTATCACTCTCTTCAAGAAAGCCCAACTTTTGTCGACAAAGAAGTCCTCCTTCATAGTCCTCCTATGTTAATAAGGCGTCTGTGGACTTGGGAGACAGTATTGTGAGGCACTTCCTCTTGATTTTAAGTGATTTTGAACAGAGGAGTGGCATGTTCCCTCTTCTTTGGGAAGTATTTCTCTTATGTGCTGTTCACATTTCGAGACTGATGCAGCAACAACACTTGTGCTGTAGATCCTATTGTTCTTCCACAAGTGGAATAGGACAAGGGGCCGTTCATATGAGCTGACTACTAATCGCGAACTTCGCAAATTCTGACACTTCAAGGCACAGACTTCAAAAAGCTGAAGAACACCAAAGCCGCAGGCTCGGATGACTTACCATCAGAGCTCTTCAAAGCAGGTGGTGATCTTCTGGTGAGAGCACGCACCAGACCATCTGCAGAATTTAGGAAGACCACAGTTTGTTCCACGACTGGAATGTCAGATCCATACGTGCCATACACAAAAAAGACGTTTCACCAACTGCAACGTCGCTCAGCGTCGTCTAAAAGATCATGTCCAGCGTACTGTGTAAAAGCCTTAAGCTGTTTTGCACCGCATCCGCACTAATGGACACTTACCAGTGCGGCTCCCGGTCGCTCCACAAAAGTCTTATTTTACCAGGCCTGCTATATGGAGCCGAAAGCTGGACGATAAGCAGAACTGCATAACTGATTCTTGGTATATTCGAAAGAAAAATTCTATGTCGGATATAAGGTCCCGTCAGTGAGATGTCCGAATGGAGGAGAAGATATAAACACGAACTCTACAACCTGTATCATAATGTGGACGCAGTACGAATGTTAAATATCCTTCAACTGCACTGGCTCTCTTCTAAGCAGAGATTCTGACAGTAGAAAAAGTAGCCAAACACATACAAGAAACCGTTAGATCATCACCATTTTTTTTGCCAGCCAGGCTGGACTGAAGTCAATAGGATCCTATACAAGGGCTGTTATAAGGGATACTAATACTACAACGGTAAAACAACGCAGCATCTGCCGTTCGAAACATGCTTGCCGAAGTTATCACAGGACACTGCCACATCGGGACAATAGTCCGGCTGCTGCGACAAGGAAGATACCTAGACGATCCAACATTTGCTTTGCCACTGCCCAGCTCTATAGAATCTGCTTCGCTGGGCCAAGGATTCTTCACAAGGACTGCGGCCTTAGTGAATGCAGATATATCTGATCTTCTAAGTTTCTTAAAGAGAACGGAGTGGTTTACGCCATCACGTGACAGGATAGATGAACAGAATGTGTACTCCTCCAATGAGGTGATTCACAATGGGCCCAAGGCCTCAGAGTGGAAGTGATGTTCAATCACACTTCGCTTCCTAAACCTAACCTTGCAATGCATGGTTGCTTCGTGATTCGTTTGTAGTTTTTAATTGAACACTATAGTAGTCTTTTGTTGGACCGTTTTGAAATGGTTAATTACTGACTTCAGCTTAACCTGCTGAATTTTTCAGTTCACAGTTAATAGTCCTCCCTGATGAATGATTATACTCTATTTATTTGTTTTATAGAATTGCAAATGTATTGATTGACTAACACTTTCCATTCGTAACTTCTTTCGTAGATCTTCAACGGCTTATGCCGATTTCGAGAAAAACAAGAGAAAGGGATCTGGAACGAAGCTTGTCTCCTTCCCAAGTGCCATCAAACTCAGTATGCTCAACAGTGGTCTTCTTTCGTTCGGTAAGAGCACCCCTACCTAACCTCTGCAGTGTTCCTTCCATTTATTTTTGTGTATTTTCAGACAAAATTCGACTGGAAGTTCGAGGTATGCGCGCAGCACTGGGATAAGCCGAGTCTCCATGATTAATGTATTTCTTTGTTTTTAATTTCAGATGAGTGCAACTCATTGTCTCGAGCTATGCCAAGTACGCCCGTTTCCCTGAAGAAGTTCCTAAGACTTTGTGAGCAGCGTCGAAAATTTCCAGTACTCTTTAAGCTGGAATTCATGGTGAGTTGTGGTTTATTGATGATGCATGAGCATGGTGAATCAAGGAGTCTTTTCCCATTTTAGACGGCGATCAAGGTTGAGGGAAACACTTGCAGGCATGCAACAAAGAAGCACAATCAAATTAAGAATCAAAATCCAAAATGTATTCCATACGACTACAACCGTGTGGTTCTGAAACGAGTTGAAGGTTCACCAGAGTCGGACTATGTAAATGCTTCCTATGTCGATGTAAGTAGTAGTGCACTTTCTTAACTGAGAGATGGGGACAGTTTGGATATATTATTGCGTAGCCATGGACGTTGTATTTTGGCTAGGTTAGGTGAAAATCTTCAACGAGACACTATGTGAACGTGTGCACGTACGCCAATCGGGCTAGTTCTAGGACTTGGTTTAGGTACATCCAATTTGTCGCCTACCTAATGGCGTTGTATTCAAACCACACGTGGGAGGTCGGGGTGATGGCGGCATTCGTATCACGTAACCAAACGAAGCACATTCCTTTCTGTCCGACAAAGCAGTTGCTCAGCATTGAGGTCCTCACGTACTGCTATGACTCTCACAATATTGTGGGGAGTAACTTCAAAAAGTCCACGAAAAAATCTCATCTCGGGAGCTTGTATCACGCCTTCTTATTCTGTCGGCCATTAGCGAGATTTCATGCCCATAGGTTCATGAGCTGAAAACTGCTAACACAGCTTTGGCACCAAGTTCGGTCTTTCAGATTACAGATCTCCAGGCTGTTTTCAAATTGACCCAGCTAAGCCTGGCTAAACCTAGAGCAAAATTTAGGTTAGGTTAGGTAGGGGGGTTGCTAGTGCATTCACCACCACACTTAGACCATATATGGTCATACCTATAGTCAGACTACTATAACTTATTGACTACTTCAGTGATAGTGCCGTTAAGTTGATCCCAACGGCAAGTGGTGACGGGACCAGATTTGAAAACCAGATAAAAGCGTATTAACCCGCTAATCAGGGGCAGGCACTCTACCAATTGCGCTATCCAGTCGTCGTAGAGCAAAGCTTAGTATAACTCCTTCCATCACTCGTAAAAAAGACCCCGAGACATTTAAACTTCTTCACCCGCTTCTCTGGGACCCCACCGACATGTAGAGTTCATTGAACATGCCTTCTGGAAATTATGTTTTATTTGTCTACGTTAACCTTCATCCAAGCATCCACAGAAAAGGTCCCAACAGAAAAGGGATGTGAGGATAACTGAGTTATCTGCAAAAAGAAGACGACTTACCCTCAACTCTCCCAATGTGAAACATTCTTCGTCTCAATACATATATATAACATACAATACATACATATATATAATTAACATGAGAGGTGACAAGACGCACCATTGGCGAAGTCCAGTGCCCGTATTAACCAGAACGCAGTTGCTGCAGTTTGTGTCCTTTAACGATCATTACTATGCGCTACCATCTTCAAAGTCATTCTTGGAAAGGTCGTAGAAAAATTACAGGCCACCACCAGAGGGGAGTCCTTCCAGAAGTCCGTAGAGTTGCTAAGATGACATTGAGCGGTCAATAAAGCCTTTGCTAGATCTGAGACAGAAGGCCCTAAACGGAGTTGCCGGTGAATGAGGGAAAACGAAGTATAAGCTGTCACGCCTTCAACAAAGCATCATGGTAGTCTACCCTCGGTAACTTGGTTCGGTAACTAACTTCGTCCACCTTGGCTTCGCGGTAAATATTACAAAAAACATCAGTACCCAGATTAAATGGAAAATAACTCGAACTAAAGGGGCAAATGAATAGTGATCCTCACAAACGGTGGCAAAGACAATTTCAAAAGCGGGAGAACTTCGAGAGAAAAATGCTAAACTAAAGCAATTGTACATAGACTTGGATGTAGAAGTCAGAGGAAGGCACCGGACTGGGGGTGTTCGCGACATGGCCTGATATATCCTTCTCCCTGTCTCTCCGACTGGCAGAAGTAAAAGCTATCCAGGTGGCTTCCCGCTAACTGTCAATGAATCCGATCGACGGGCTATCCATCGCTGTATACATAGGCTGTCAGGCTCTTGATACACCATCAATTAAATCCAAGATGATACAACTTTGCCGTCTATCTCTGAGGGAAATAGTGGCTGGGCATAGTGGTTTTCCAGGCAACGAAAGGGCCGACGAGTTAGCATGAGCAGGGGTGCCATTGGCAAATATCCAGGACGCCCCACATCCCGCACTTCAAGTAGTAAACACGTTGTTAGTTACAGATGTCATCAACACTGCTAATCGGGGATGGAAAAAACTAGACACTTGTAGGACTTCGAGGCTTACTTTTGCCAAAATCAATCCATTAAAAAAAATACGCTCCTAAGACTAAGCAGGTGTGCAATGAGAAATATTGTGGGCATTATCAGCGACCACTGGCTTCTCGGTATGCACGCCAGAAGATTGGGCGCCCCCCACAATGACTTCTGCAGAAGCTGTAGAGACGAAGAATCGGCACCTGTTCAGCCCTCGCCAGAACATGAAATGATATACTCGGCAATTGCTTTTTCAGAAGCCTAGGGGAAATGTCAACCTTTAAGATTCAGGATATAGCACAGTTTATCAGGGAAACAAATAGAACAGGAGTGGATTATTCAAGATAAGCCACTAAGATACAACTAGTAAGCAATTAGGTTTCAGTGTAGTCCCCTTGAATAAAAGGGGAACCCGCTTAAGGCACCGGGCAGTGATATCACAACAGATCCAATCAGCCTCAATATGTGTTTCACAACTGTTACAGCTGAGACAATCACCATAAACTTACCTAACATAACCTAACCTGGACGTAGAAGTTAAGGTACGCCATGAGCATGTAGAATCTTTGTTATTCGGCTACATGTTAAATCCCTTAAGTGATCATTCTATTCCTCTTTCAAGCCATGGTAACGAGAACCAGGGTTTAAATTGTGCTCATCCTTCAGTCTTGAGTTGGGCTACTGGTGTGAATTAACTTATTCCATAATTAGTACCCAACTTGGGGGGTTCTAAAACAAAAACATATCTTTTTACGAGGAATCGTGTGAACGCAAACAAAATGCAAACGACATCAGGTGATTGCCATATAACCTGTTTAAATGAGTCATTAATCCCAAAGGACCCTCATTTAATTTGGTAAAAGATGCGTGCTCGTAAACAATAATGATTTGTTGTGCTTATTTGGTAAGTAGGCCTATTATTATTTTAGGTGTGGTTTAGAGTAAGCATTCCCCTTGTTTTACCTAGTTCATTGCTTATGCGAGTATCAATGTTAAATTTCAACTCTTGATACTTAAATTTGCTTATTATTCCATCCACCCTTTTCATGTCATGAGTTTTTTCGTTGTCGAGTAGTTATTCGTAGGCATGATGGAATGTGGAGAATTGAAGAAAACTTAATGATGATTACTTTATTGATTTCCATTAGGAGGTACTGCCACCAATCAGATCTTTTGTGACTGAAAGCAAATGATTATTATATCATTATATTACATTTTTAAAAATTTAAATTATCATCACTTTTTATTTATATTTCTTTTAACAAAAACTTGTTACAGCGCACCCGGCCTATGATACAACATGCCTCATACACATTGTAACAGCGTTTTTTCAAAATTATACCCGGAAAAATGTTGAATGTTTGACTGGTCTTTTTTGATAAATTTGGAGTTGAAACATGAGTTTTTAATTCAAAAAAGATTTGGCTGAATTATTTACAAAATTGTAGGAGCAGCATTGATTTTAGTAAAATCCTCTCCTTGAGGACTCCTATTGGCATGGGCACTTCGTTGGGACTAAAACTGGGCATTGTTGACGACCTCCACTTGCTCAACGTCAGAGCCTCGCTGTTGATCTAATGTCCAGATTAAGCCATCGATTTCTGGCTCCATCCAGAGCGTTGTCTTCCAGTTTTTCCTTATAGAACTAAGCAACGTGTATGCATAAAGGATTGCCAAAAATTCCACTACCTTTCGTTGTTTCTTTGGGCCCTGGTATGTCCTGGGAGGATCAGCATGTTCATCGAGAATATCTCACGACATAGACAGACATAGAAAGCGTAGTTAGGGTTTATCCAGGTTCTTTTTTAAACAATTTGACTTGATTAACATAATAATTGATCATGTATGTCCAATAACTGAAATTTATTTTTGCAGAGTCTTCTAAAACCCAACGCCTACATTGTGACACAAGGACCAACCGAAGAGACTGTGAATGAATTTTGGAAAATGGTTTGGCAAGAGAACGTCATTGTGATCATTATGCTCACAAAGACCTTTGACTTTACAAAAGTACGAGCACCGCCTGGACAAGGCACAGCACATCATCCGAATCCCGATCTATTGTATTTTTTTTTTGTTTAAAGGTCATGTGTGTCCAGTATTGGCCGCCTAATATGGAAACACACGAGACGTACGGCGACATTCACATAAACATACTGAAGGAAGAACAATTGGCAAACTTTCACATCAGGACGTTTCGACTCTACAAGAAGAACGAGGTTTGTGCAACATATCCTCGGCCTGGGAGTCAGTTAATTTTCAAGTTCCTTGCAGACCGAGGTGACCGAAGAACGGATAATATACCAGTTCCACTACACCGAATGGTATTCCCATTCGTGCCCGTTCTCGAATGCAGTTCTGGAGTTTCGACGTCGTGTCCGTTCGGTGGTTGGCAACATAATCAAAGCCGAGGACATTCGCGGACCGATGTTGGTGCACTGCAAGTTTGTACTTAAATGCATTTTAGATGCGTTTATCTTTTCATTAAAATTTCTCAAATTTTAGCGATGGTGGTGGACGATCTGGGGTGTATTTATCCATCGATTCCAATCTCGAGTTGGCCGAAGAGGAGGAGAGCTTTCACGTCTACGGCTACTTGAAGAAAATGCGACAATCCAGGAAGGGATTGATTGAAAATTTGGTAAGTATTCGGAGAATTTTTTATGATTATGTGAGCGAAGGGGAGGTGCCTTTCTTGGCTCAGATTTTGGCCAGAGCCAGTGAGAGAGTGCAGAGAGGCAACTTTGTATGTGGGTCGCAGGTGGAGGAATGGTATCCGTGCGGCAGAGGGCATATCCATAAGATTAGGGTAAAAGGATATGCGGTGGGCAGGGTCATCGAAGCTCCACTGCGGATTGTAGCGAGGACCAGAAGATGGCATTGACAGTGTAATCCATGAAGTGGTTATTAAGGAGGGGAAGTTAGCAGTGCATCAAGAGATGACCATACTATATGTCATATACTATCCTCGGCGTGTTATATTTATCAACTCATCTCCTGTTCCAGGGATAGGAGCTGGTTATGATAAGTATGCGCAAGGTCCTCGAAACTCCAGTGCGTGTTGTACCAAAGGCCACATCTTTTAAGACGTAAGATGGCCTTGAGAGTGCATCCCATGATGTGATGGAGAGATTCAGCAGTACAGGGTGTACGAGGAAAGACCCCTATGCAGCCGAGACATCCGATGCATAGGAATGATCAAGATGGATCTATTTGCTGATGGACACCAAGACTTACCAATAATCCCCTTACACTGCCAGAAAACTGACAGCGCCTTGGCGATTTTCGCCTCGATGTGTTTCTTCCAGAGACGTTTCGTATTTAGAGTAAGACCCAAATATTTGGCTTCAACGGAGATAGGGATGGTGCCGCCTTTTAGTTTAAGAGGGTTAACTGAAAGGCCATTACTAATGTACCAGTCGTCGATCACGTCTAGAGCTGCCTGACTTTTTGAAGACACATCCGCTAGGCACGATCCGACAGACAGTACAGCTACGTCATCCACCTAGGCCTGGGCGCAGACGTTAGAGCCACTGAGAGCATCAAGCTGAGCGTCAACCATAGCAGAAGAGACAGTCAAAACCCTCTATATCGATGAAAATGCCCAACACGTATTCTATCCTGTCGAGTGCACACTCAATTCTGCTGACGGAATTTTGAGGCGCAGTTTCGCAGGAATTCCCGAGGATTTCTGAGACAGAGGGTGTATTTGCAAAGCAGTTTTGCGCACGTGAAGCTCAACCAGGCTTTCGATGCTTTTCAGAAGGAAGGAAGATGGACTGATTGGTCTGAAGCTCTTGGCGAGTGAGTAGTTTTGGTATAAAGGCTACAATAACGGTGAGCCAGGGGGTTGGGATTTAGGCCAGTGTCGGACTGGCAGACGGCAGTAACTGGTCAATGCCTTCTTGCAACAGACCTGGGTATGTGGTGTCGTTACCTGGAGAGTTGAAACTGTCAAAGGACGCAAGTGAGACATACCACCCTCGGCGTTTTATATTTATTGGCTCATCTCCTGTTTCAGGGATTGGTTTTGATCCGGTTGAGACATGGTGGCTGGAAAATGTGTCTCATGAGGCTAAGGGTCTCAGTTCTTGACTCAGTGCCGGACATTTGCTATTGGGTCCCCGGTTCGAATACCATTGAAAGCAAGGTTAATACGTTTTTATCTGGTTTTCAAATCTGGTCGAGTTATCATATGCCGTTGGGATCAAATTAACGGCACTATCACTGGAGTGGTCAGTCAGCGGTAGTGGTCTGACTGAGGGTATTGCAATGGACCAACATGATCTAAGTGTGTTGATTAATTCAGTACAGCCCCTCTATCTACCTACCGTCGGTTTCCTGAATCTTTCCAGCCTGGCCAGTTTGGACTTTTTAAGAAATTGAAGCCAGTGTCCTGGGTTCACCTAGTGATTCGACCTTTCCCCATAAATCTCTATTAGAGGCACTTCTGACTTTTCGATATTCCAATTAACTTCTTTTAAGTTCCAGCCCTCTTTCGAATTGGTCTTGAAGCTGAGGGACCTATTGAGAAGTTCCTTGGTTTCTTTTTCGAATTCTGCTCACCATGGAACAGGTGATACGCAGTGGGAGTTTTTGGCCGGATATGTCAGTTGGATACACTTGGTGAGGATATGAGGTGCTCTCTCGACCTTCCGCCCAGTTCTGAGCCTAGATGAGGTTCGATAAAAATTATCCTGCTCATCTTTAGGCCGGGTGGAGTTGGTTTTTCTGGAATTCGTCCTCTTCAACAAGGTTATGGCTTGGCATTAAATTCAGACTTCAATGTACCTTTGGTCTAACAGGGACTCTTCCGACAGGAATCTCCAGTCACAAGTCGTCAATTTCCTATCTCCTCGTCGTAAAGAAAATTGAATCTGAACCAACATTGCTTATCTCCAAACACTATCGTCTGGTTTGGAGATTAGCAATCAACAATATAAAATCCAGAATATTCTTCCCTTTCAAGGTGTCCCAAAAGCAGTACTGAGCATTAGCATCGCAACAGATTATTAGACCCATTTTTCTGGTATCGCACTAGTCTACATGTTCTGATAGATTGCATGAGCTGTATTAGCTGCAGTGTCATCGGTTTGTTTTCGTCCGTTCCTCCGAGGGTGCTAACCCTTCGCCCTTTGGTGTTAGGCCTTCGCTAGGACGTTCGTTGCATACGTTGGTTCACCTCCCACCCAGGGGGCGATGCGAGGAGGCTGTAAGTCACCTTGTCCTGTGCATACTGCCCCCAAAAGTCAGACCCAGTTATAGAAAATAAAGACATCTTTGTACAATTAAATTGCATCGAAATCAAAAATTTTCAAGGATTTGTTTTTCAGGACCAATATAAATTTGTATACGACACCTTAGAGGAACATTTAATCTGTGGCAACACGTGGTTCCCTGTGAGTGAACTTTCTGAACGACTCAAGGCGAAGTCTGTAAAGGATCCCATCACGAGAGTCAACGAGTATCAGAGAGAGTATTTGCAAATCTGTAAGCAAACTCCAAGGTGAGTAAATTAACTCCAAATGATCTGACACAGTGTAGTTGACTCGATCTTCTTTTTTAGGTTTTCGATTGGTGACTGTGCTGGTGGACATCGAGCTGATAATCGAGAGAAGAACAGAGATGTTCTATGTGTGCCACGTAAGTAATGGTTTTTGACTAAATAAATCCTTATTCATATTTTTTGTAAGTGACTAGACATTTGCTGGTTGACCTTTCGATTAGAAATCAATGAGCAAGGCGATATGATGCAAGGTCTACCTCTCTTGTCCCTTGATGTCATCTGACAGCGTTGGGGATAGGTTAGGTTTAGTAGGAGGGGATGACTGCAAAAGACAAGTGGGTCCTTTGTGTTACCACGCGGATTGACGACGCTTAAACTTGGTGCTTGTGACAAAGCAGTTAACCGGCTAATATTGACGTCATCTTGTTCGCTGAGATTAGTAAAATAGTAAATGGAGGTACAAGAGGATGTACCCCTCTAAGAAGGCATGCATAACTTTCTATGCCTGCAAGAAAACCTTTGGAAAAGGTTGGGCCTTAGACCAAACCTCACACTGTCTTTTGATCCGGCAGAGATCGCTAGATTCCGCATTGCATGAGAATCTTCGTTACTCCTTCATGATGGTGGCCGTGAAGTAGTGTGGTCTAAGTGAATCGAGGAGTTTTGTTTGTGTATGATTTTTGCGTATCCATATAGGTGTAGTTACACTATTGAGAAAACATGTTTTTAGACGAACTGCGCAGTTGGTTGCTGTTTGCTTGCAAAAAATATCTGAGGGGTTAAGGTTCAAAAGAATTTCCACCGCATCAGTGGGAGTAGTTCTGAGGGCTTGTCTCAGTACCTTCCTTAATTTATTGAGGTGAGTACCGACGTTGAGTGGTGACCACCACACTACGATAAGAGGATGATCATTTATAAGGATGTAATGGCCTTTCCTACTTTTTCTTCTGAGTTAAGCTTATAGTTTATAATAATGTGGGTGGTGTTACAGCCCGTAGAGAGCCAGAGCCTAGCCTCTACAGCACCCACTCGTGTTCTCTCACGAGTCGAAGGTTATGTCACGAGATACAGTGTTATGGGAATTTCGAAAGGCAAAGTTTGAGAAGCTTTTCCTAAACAGTTATTACTCTTTTGAGCATTGTCAGTGACTCGAAAGCGGTGAACACTAGTTTTAGTCGTACCGGCGAGAATCGAACCCAGGAAGATAGGTTAAGTTGAGCGGCAGTCGACGCACTTACCCACAACGACACGGCGACCACGCTTCCAGTTTAGTCACCACAAATCATCAGAAAAGTATCTCTTCGCAACTAACTTCAGTTCCGTTCTTTCCTATCCTAACCCTGTCACCTCTCTTTACCTCTCCCTAGCATCAAGGTTAAGTATTAGATTTTTAGTTTAGATTGCTAAAGTTCATTAATTGCATTAGTACACTACACTACAGACTAGCCAAATAATTTAAATTTCTTTCTTATAGCCGATAACTTTCGGCCGTATTTGACTTCATTTCAAGGAAACGCATTCACTGACTACATAAATGCAGTTTTTGTCGACGTAAGTATTCCAATCAATTCATGTCTCTATATTCAATTCCCTGTTGGCGTCCAATGAGCCAGACTTTGACAGTTGATGGCACGTCAAAATAGACACAATGGCATTTCCAGAACCTTACTACAAACAAGGCGCATTGTTACCTGTAAACAGCCAAAGTTTGAGTCCGCTGCAGCTCCAAAGTTATCAAAAGAACCATTCTTCAAACCTAATCCCTCAAATTTTCAGGGCTACACAAAACCGAGAGAATACATCGTCACCGAATGGCCAATGAAGCATACGTTAGGAGAGTTTTGGTCGCTAGTGTACGATCACGAATGTTCCACCGTGGTGGTCCTGTGCCAACCCCCAGCCGCCTCCCAACAATATCCCTCCTTTTGGCCGGTATCATCAAAAATTGAAAAATACGGACCAGTTTTTTCCGTGCACTACGTGCTTTCACGTAAATACCTCAACATAAAGCAGTGGGAATACAAAATAAATAAAAAGGTAAGTCTGTGGCACCCTTTCCATGGTTTGCATTTTGTAATGAGCCCGTGTCTTTATAGATCGTATCGTTGACGGAAATGATGGCTGGTGTTAAGGCTCCAACGAGAACGGTGCAGCTGTTTCAATTGAACTGCTGGCCCATGGGACATAAGGTAAGTCCACGCATTCCAGTGGTACAAGCCCTTTAAGTGCATTTTGTTTTTGTTTCGAATTGAAAAGGTCCCCAGTTCGACGAATGCTTTGGTTTACTTGATGAACATGGTCGAAAGTTGGAGACAAAAGACCGACTATGGTCCCGTTTGTGTTGTAACACCGTAAGTAAGGGCACATTGGCCTTGGAACCTACTAACTGTGTTTTTGTTGAATTTCAGTGATGGAAGGAGCAGAGCTGGAGTTTATTGTGCAGCGAACGCTTGCATTGAGCAAGTTATTCAGCACCAAGAAGTTGATGTCTTCCAGGCAGTGAAGACCGTGCGCCGGCATAGACCGCAGTTGATTGAGAATATGGTATGAAACGATAGGTTAAGTTGTGTAAATTGCGTTTTTATTTGTTTGTCGAGAATTCAATAGTTGACGGATCGCCTTCGAATTAATTTTTAGGACAGTCTTAATGCTTGAAACAGCTCCTATCAGTGTTTATCGCTTGATCTAGTACAAAATGCGATTAGACAAGGATCTACATTTATCAACAACGCCACGAGGGTCGTTCGACTTAAGAATTCCACCGGTAATACGGTTTCTATGTAGTTGCATTCCGCAATTATTATTAAAGCCAACTACGAATGTTTAACAATAAAAAATTTGGGACTGAAAATTCTGCGGCTGGTGCCCTTCTGTTTTTTCTCGGGGTCAGTTCTAAAATTATACCCATTGCTATGCCATTTGAATGAATTGTCAGAGGTTACGAAGTTTTCAATTCTTAGTGTGCTCGTATGAATGATACTTAAGGTTTGTCCATCTGAAGCGCCGGATGACGCTTAAATGAACGTTTGACGTTTGCAGTGATGCAAATATTTGCATTTATAAACGTGATGCAACGGAAATGCGGCATCGGTGCTGAGGATTTCTATACAAACTCATAATTTAATAGCAATTAGGCACGGCTCGGCTGTCAGAAATACCAATATCACCAGTTCCAAGATAAATCAAAAAACAGCTCTTGCCTAGCTGTTTCTTTGGCATCGACCTATCTTCCGATCAGCCCGATCTTGCTATGCATCGCAGATACATGAGTAATATCGAAGGCGGATGAAAAAGATTTTATTCGCCACTTAGAAAAAAATTCTGCACTTAATTGATGGTTAGAAGAAAGAAGAAGTGTTGAATCTGAGTTAGAATAGGGTTGGCCACAAACGACGACGGTCACATGAGCGACGGATTACCTTTTTATTGAAAGTCATCGCTTGAGCTATTATGTAGTTGTTAGAATGACATTATCAGAATTAAAAATTTAAAATTTGAGATGTAATGTGCCATTTGAAATTATGTTCTAGTTGTTCAACGATTACATTAATTTATCATGCTGCAAAATATTAAGCTCTGACCGCTACTGTCTATCTAGAGAGATTGGAAGGAGGACAACGCTCGAGCAGGTTGCAAGCTTAATCCATCTAATCCTTTCTTTTGTTTTCTCCTACAATTGCTTCAACATTATTTAATCTTGTTTTGTTCTCTGTTTTTTCCAGACGGAATACAAATATTGTTATGACTTGGTGCTACACTACGTGCTTCACTTTCTGAACAGACAGTAGAGACTTAGAAAAAAATGCAAAATGAGACTTGTATTTCCACCTCTTTCGTATTGTTAATTATTTAATTTTTTTTTTGTAACTTTACTCAGTGAGTCCATTTTGATTGTAGTCAATTCAAAGAGATTCATTCCTTGGAATGATTTTTCGAGAAATATTTATGTATTGAATTTGATGTTATAAAAGGAATTTAGAAAAAAAAGAAAACAAAACTTTACGTCATTTGTTATGAACTTCTTATATATTGGGAGTCCAATAAAAAAAAAATATATATACACGAAACCAAATACAGAAAAATGTAACAGTTATATATCTAGAATAAATGGAACCCTAAGCCCATGTGTTTTATTTGTTTTTTTTTTATCGATCGCGAGTACAGGCTCACCTTGTAGACGGGTCTACAGCTCCTGGCGTTTAAGCTTATTAGCCGGTGGCCTTACTAATTAAAGACTTAGCATTCTTCTTCTCCTAATTGCAGTTCGGGATGGACCTGGGCCTAAGCCAAGAAGCCTCTCCAGCGGGCAGGATCTTCAGCCAGCTGTTTCCTATTACACACGCCAAGTTAGTTGAGGTCCTTCTCCACGTGGGTGCGCCATCGGTTTCCAAGGCGTCCTCTATTGCGTTGTCGCACTGGTTCGGAGTCAAGGACTTTTCGGGATGGAGCAGTGTTTTGTGTTGAATCCGTAGACTCCAGGCTTGTTTCATGTCACTGTTGAGACCGTAAAATTCATGGTTGAATGTTCGTCTCCAAGAACCGTCAACTCAAACAGGACCGAAGATCGCACTTGACGAGATCATGGACTTCTTCATGAGATCGTTTAAGCATCCGCGCCATAGAGCAGGACAGGGATGACTAAGGTGTTATATTAAGTTGGCTTGGTTCAATAAAGACCCAATTGTCTTGAACCCAAAGAAACAGCGATTGGGAAGAGTCATTCTGCGTTCAATCTCGGTACTGGCGGTAATCATATTGTTTTCTTGGGAGCTGAGGGAGGCGAACTCTTTCACTACCTCGAGGTTACAGCTGTTTATAGTGACGTTCTAGCGTTGTCGTCGATGTTGTGCGTCATTTCTCTATAACATCATATTCAGTGGACTCCCCCTAAGTCGAATTGTCAGAAAATACCGTGATTTGTTGGAGTTAGAGGGAGTTTGACTTAGTAAATAAAATATGGCGAACAAATTCGAGTCAGAGAGAAATTCGACTTAGGGCGAGTTTCGATTTAGAAAGAGTCCACTGCTCAAGACATCTTCGAGAAAAAAGTTGGTGGAAAAAATGAGATATTCCCTACCAGCATTCCTTCCACATCAGACTGGGTGTCCGACAATCGGGCGTTACCACTACAATTTGGCATGATATGATTCGTCATTGGATCGATCCTCTCTTAAATTCTTTTCATAACTTAAACACAATCCACTTTCTCTATAAAAATCACCTTTCAAGTATAAATCGAAGGGACAACTCCGAGAGAGAAATATTGAATTACTTATAAAAAGAGTAATGAAATAATGAAGTAAACTTTGCGACAGGTCCACTGCTTATCCATAGCTCATCTCACCGAAAAGTGGAACCAATTCTGTACAATGTAGGCGAATGCAAGCTCGTTGCGCTTGATATTTCTGAAGCATTTGACAGAGTTTGGCATCAAGCTCTCTTGTCGAAAATGCGTGCCTATGGTATCGACGAATCTCGCCTTCTATGGATTAGAAATTACCTGTCGAACCGTTCAATTCAAGTTGTTTTGGATGGGTTCAAGTCTGATATCCACCAAATAAATGCTGGTGTGTGCAAGGTTCACCTCTGTCACCGACACTCTTTCTAATTTTTATAAATGATCTCTTGTCTGCTCCTTCTTCCTTCGCTGATGACAGCACTCTCAGCTTTTCATATTCGTTCCAAGACTCAAGACCCTGTCCTTCGGCCGTAGAATTGGAACGGCAGCGTATGTTAAGCAATACTGAATTTCGATCTTGGCAGCATAATTAACTGGGGAAAAAACAATAGAGTGGAATTCTGTCTGCTGTCATTTAAGCGAACCCTTGATAATCAGCCATTGTCCATGAATGTCGCTTGTGTCGATGAAACCCGATAATTTGCCTTTCTTGGTACGTGTATCAACACAACACTTAGTTGGAACGATCATGACATGAGGTCGCCAAAAATGCTGCAAAATGTTTAGGTTTCCTTAATGGATTCAAGAAATATTTCCTCTGACTTAGCTTTAATTTATAGGGCTTATATCCGCTCCAAGCATGAGTACAACGCTCATATCTGTTCTGGTGCCTGAGGTACCAAGACCTGCAAAAGCGAGCGATAGAAGACAATAATATCTTAGAGTCATTAGATTCGCTAGAACATCGACGTACCGTCCCTTCTTTGTCCGTGTTTTACCGCTATTTCAATAAACGATGCTCAAGCGAACTGGCCAACTGCATTCCTCCTCTCCATGAATTCACCCGCAATATCTGCCTCGCCAGGAATGCCCATTAGTATACCCTTGAGCCTACTTTCCCACTCACAGTAAAATTCAGAGAGGTTCTTCAGCCCCACTACACGAATATTGAATGCTCTTCACAGCCTAATATTTTCCACAGACTACAACCATCATATATTTAAAACCGGACACTTAAGGGTATGAGCAATCCCTTGAGCATGCGCAAATTATAAAAAAAAACTTTTATCATCAGTATACAAGTGTGCCCAAATCTCCCCTAAAATTTGATACAAAATTTTTTTCTCGAATTCATTTTCATTTATTTGCCAATGTTTACAAGTTTTCTTGATAATGTGAGTTCATTAGACAACGGAATTAATCATAAGCTTAAAACGTATTCGTTTCTATAATACATACACTTGCGTATCTGTTGTTAAAATTATACATACATTACATTCTAAAATATTTTCCAGTCTTACCTTATTTAATACAACATTTTGAATATTTCTCAATACTTAACAGTTTTAAATAACCAGGGCCCAACACGGCGTATGGAGATGTATTGCGTATGCAATACATTGCACTCTGTCAAAAAACTGACAGGCCAGTGGTAGACAGACGTTTGTAGGAGATGTGAATATTGAAGCTTGTCGCAACAATTGTTGCTGGTTTCATATTTGTGGACCTTTACCTTTTATTTCTTCCTCTTCATATATTTTATAACCACATGATTGCGTATATTTTCATACTTCATAGTTTTACGTGCATTTCTATAGCGATTGATTTAGGAACTACAGCGTTGTGGGATTTCAACGCAAAGTATTCTACGTGCCGGAGACTTTCAGATTAAATAAATTTCCTTTGATCTTTATAGCTCTGTACACTGTACACATGAGCCGCGAATTGCGAATTTTTGGAATTACCACTTTTCCAGCAAATGTAAGCAGAAAGTTGTACTTCTTTGTATGACAAAAGTAAGGCATCGAGAAATTAGATTAAATGTCATAATTTAAGTATTGCCCGTATTTCCCATATCACAACGGCCTTTAACGTTTTTAGTAGGATACTCGTAAATCATTTGTGTGCGCCGGAATGGGGAGGTTTCGCTTTAAAATTTCACAGACCGTAATATCGTAAGCCCGAGCGCAGAGTTCTAGGTAGTTCTGTCAAAGAATTGAATTTTTGGCAAACTGAGACGATTATTTGTACAAGTATGTAATTAATGTTGTCTACGAATTTAATTCACAGTCATGTTTTACTTTTTTTTCTTGAAAATTGTGTTTCGGAATATTGTAGAAGGGCAAATGCGCGCTGAGATTGACACGTTCTGATAAAACATTCCCGATATAACATGAGCTCGATAAAACGCGTAGGAACGCTTGTTAAAAAATGACCCCTCGAACGCGCTGTTGTGATGCAACCTTTAGGAATTATTCAAAAACATTTGTTAATAAAATAAAACGTATTAATTCAATTATAAAACATCGTAATGCCACACATAAAGAGAACCAGAAAAAATGTCTACGGAACCTTTCTATCAAACGCATGAAAATTTAAAAGTTCACCAACTTCATCCGTCGTCATACATTCCACTTATGAGCAGTATTTTGCTCTTTCTCTCTCTCTCACTCTCTCTCTCTCTCTCTCTCTCTCTCTCATTAAGACTTAAGCCTCAAACAATACATTGCGTTCGTTACTTTCTGTCAAACAATTTACAATTCATAAGCCCTAATGAGAAAAAGGAAGAGACGGTCAATGTGGCCCACAAATGGAATGTATCACGACGGATTAAGTTGGTGAATCAAAGGTTCCATGGAAATTATTTCTGATGCTCTATATGTGCGTCTTTAGGATATTTAAAGTTTCGAATTTATTACATTTATTCAAGAGTGGATTCCATACGCAACGTACGCAACGGATTTTATGGGTTTGGGCCTTTAATAGTTGTGAATGCAAGACGGACACTTCATCGCGAGTTTTCTGGTCGTGAATTTGTGGATCGTGCACGGATCGATGTGTATTGTGATCTATGTTTGACAGTTCGCAAATAGAATGATTGGTCTCGAGGATACTCAAATTGTTAATGAGATTTTTGTCGAGAAAAGAAAAACCGATAACTCAAACCGCATCGTTTTTGCATACAGGGAATTTATACTTCCGATTTTTGTATATATATTTGAAAATGGTTGTTTCGCAGTTCGTGGAAAATGAATGCCACTGAACTAATGTGTTCATGTGTACAGCACTTGACATCGATACTTATGTAAATTATTTTATATAATCTTTCTTGTAACTTTTTTTTCAATATGCTTTTGGGAATGATTTTTGTTTTTTTAAAGTATTCACATACTACATAATGTTTATTTACATGCTAATGTACAATTAATTTTACATTGTTTTACATTCTATCTACATCTGTGTAGCATTTCTTTCGTTTGATTGTTTGAACTATACTTTCTCAGTCAAGTCACTTTATGAAAACTTCTCTTTTGTCCCTTTCTGTGATGAAACTATGAGCGTTTCTTCTACTTTCTTAAAGAAGTCTTAAATGAACTCATGAACGGTCTAAAACAAAGTCCGAAAATGTTATTAGAAATGAATGCACATTCGTGCACTTGCATCTCTCCCAGTAATAAGTCTTAACAAATATTTGTGCTGTTAAGTAATTCATTGCTGGCTGCTCAAATATAGGCAATTGACAGATAAGAGATAAGCCATTCATAACCTTGTTAAAGAGTTATCTAATCTTTAGGGCAGCCATCAAGCTGTTAGTTGTAACGACTGCTGCTAACAACTGTGTTTGAGCAATTACATATTCATCTGCATTTCAAGATAAGAACGATTGGCCCGCTTTGGTTTGAAGTGTAATCGAATCAACAAGAAATAGATTATGAGAAGCTGTTCAGTAAATACCATAAAGGGTTTAACAGGTAACTGTATACCGGTAATGTATTGCTTTATTACCCACGCAAACGCTCAAGGTCAGTTTTGTACGCTTCCACATTTTTCGTAGGGTCCACCAAGTGTCACCCCAGACTGTGTCCAGCATGCACATGGTGTTAAATGGCGAGAGAAAGAAATAGAAAAATATGTTCAAACAAATAAACCCTCCATAAATCTATGAATATCTATTACAAAAAAAATATAATAAATACAGTCAGTTTTAAGCTTGAGTTAATCTTTGTTCTTCTAATTTGTGTTCTTCAGAGTTTCTAGATTTTTCTAAATACTTTCTCTTTCGTTGATTTCGGAAGTGCAATTTCACATAGGCTATGGGGAAATCAACACAGCTACTGTTGTCGTATTCTTCGCCATCGATGGCAATACCACGAACAAGTATCGAATTCGCACAGTTCAGGACGGTGAGGACTACAAATGAAATCGCATGAGATACGAAACAACTTTTTAGTAGATTATCTGAAAAGAGGAAAGAAAAAATATTAATTTAGTTTAAAAGTGGAATTAAGTTAAGAAATAATGCGATAAAGTAATCAAGAAGTTGGGAGTTGCTATGTACATAGGTTTAGGTGGTTGGATGATGGCCTTTGGATTGCATAGATGATTGTCTTACGACACCTTTGCTTCTTACCCTTCATAAACAGAATAATTCAAATAGATCTGTTAAGCACCTAGCTTCGTACGGTAATCAATCGGTTTGTGAGATTTTGTTAAAATGTTTTGTTAAAAATTTCGACCGAAGCCATAATGTTGTAAAGTTTTGTTTCAGGAGGTTAATACGTATGAGAAAATTTAACAGTACTTCCTCGTACAGTTTTGTTTACCTTGCGGCAGTACTTTTTATGTTATTAAACGATTCATGAAGAAGTATAATGGAGTATAAAGTCAAGACCAATAGGAAGAGTACATTAAGAATTCAAGCATTCTCTTCACTATGTCAAAACAGAAAAAGAAAATTACAAATTAAACCGCTTGGTTGCCTCTTTATTTAAAAAAAATTGGTGTCCCATTCATTGAATTCTGTGCAGTGGTTCACATTCTATAGATGTCCGTACAACTTGAACCACTGTGGCATCCGTCTGAATTCTGTGCATTCTGTGAGTTCAATATGAACACCACGCAGTTTCTGTGTCGGTTTAGTGGTGAGTGAAATAGGATGGTGTCACCAAGGTCCTTTTCTGCGAAAAATCTAGTAAACAGAGGGTTTTCGAGCATTGTCATGCTTCTTAACATAATACTACGAATTCGGAAAATATATAAGACTCCGCTCTCGCTCATGAGGCAAAAGCTACACAATTTCCAGGAATGCTCGTCTATGTGGGAGCCCAGACCTCAATATTTATTCGTATTCAATTTATTCGGTTAAACCCGTGTACCAAAGTTGCTTGCTAGTACTTGCTAGTATTCGATACAAAAGAGGGCCGCAGGAATGCGAACGACGACCGAAATCCAGACGAACGAATCGCCAAATAACACAAACATGTTTCAATTTTGATAATTTCTTGGCTGCGACTTAAAACAGGAGCAATCAAAAGCTGTACTTAACAGTTTACAATTGTATGAAACACAACTATCCCAAAATTATAATTTCTGTGGTTTCAATATTTTCTATATATTTATATTTCCCACATTAACAAACTCTTCAACTGACGTGACCATAAGACTGTCCTAAGATAAGCGGATATGAAGTGGTGGCTCCATCTGAACTTAAATGAAATCCATACGACTATCATTTGTTATCAGAGGTCAGAACAAACAACATTCATCAACCCATAATAATTCTTCAGCCTTTAAGTTTTAGAAAATGTTTAAAATATAAATACTTCTTAGATATCAATGAATATAAATTACCTGGGTATAAGTAAACATCTAAAAGTATCCATATCCCCCGCCAAACATTAACTGCTCCTACGAAACTTATAAGATAATAAGTATCTGCCAAAACGAGTTTCAGTGTGCCGCTAACGTGTGTACATATCCGCCGCAGAAGTGGTTGTATCGCAAATGAAATGGCAACTATTCCATAACCTATAATCTTTAAAATTTTACCATAATCAAACGGCCATTCGTTTCTTATTTAAATCAAGCATCATGTGCGACATCTGATGATGGATATGGAATAAAGGAAGGTTCTTACCAAGGATCCGACTGCTGACAGATGTTCATCGTCTTTGTAAAATGTTATGTCGAATATCACCCACACACCCCTCCAAGCGACTACGACTAGTGTGCCAACAATTATTGCTGAGAAAAATGTATCCAGGAAGTACAGAACTGGTCGACGATATTTCTACAATAAAAATAAACGAGAAAGAAAATACTGGAAATTATAATGAACAAATTAACTTTTCCATGAAAACATCTCCGGAAAGGTCTGAAAATAAGACGAGTTCTCTGTTGAGCGTTGAGAAAGCTCAAAATACCGATGGATTTTTTATGCACAGTTTTTTTATATGTATGTAAAAATGGAGCCTCAAATGTTTGTCGCCGATTCACGTCTTAACGCGTTTACCGATTTCTATCAAACTTTCCCACATCTTTGGTATTGGTCTATATATGGTTTATTGGACGTTTGTTTAAAATCGGGAAACGTTGTGTGCTATGCGTGAGTGAAAAAACATATGAATTTCAGCACAAGTTGGGTTTTTTTTCCACACATTAGCCCTTTTTTGCGTCGGTATGTCCTGAAATTAAGTATTATCGTATCTTGTCCCTTAAAATTACTGACAACTGTTTTTTATAACGTTTTCTTCAACCAAATTGATCAATCAGAGGACGGCATTTAAGTAATTTCATGAATAACCGTCAAAAAGGCACTCAAATTCGTCGATGGATGGGGACAATTAGCTGTGAAGTCGGCTATCTCTGTAATACTTCATTTCTGGTTTAAAGTATCTGTTCGATTATTGCATCAAGTCATGTTTTCATTTCTTGCAGTAATCGAATCTACACTGTATCACTATTTTCATTCTATTTTATCACCACCAAAACAAAACCATACATTCAAATTTCAATTTGACAATTTTTGCTGTGGAATGTATTCGACAAATAAATGAAGGCGAAGTTGAGTCGCTTAAGTTTTATAATACCGACTGTCAAAACGATTCGAGTAGAATAAATAAAACGACAAGCGGAATAGGGGTGAATAATAACAATATTTCTGAGATTCCGTGGATCATTCGTCAGTGGATCACACCCTTTTAAATGGTGAGTGATTTATCCAAAATCGATGTATCTTCTGAGACTTTACAGGCGGATGTCCATTTTCACGAAACTTTCATTGGATACTTGTTTCACCTTCTGCTGAAACGTCTCGGAGCATAATGTCTCTCTGTTCACCTTCCACATACAATACAAGTAGGTCATCCAAGGGTTACTTCATTAGCAGCGATGCAGTATAATGTTCAGTCCTGCATTGACCACTCACTCGATGAAAGAATGGCATTATTGGACCCTCTTTGAATGCTACCTCAGTACATTAACATTAATAGGTTTCCCAAGCTAACTTGACTTGTGGTTGATTCTCAAGTGTTCATGAATCTGACTCTACTGCATTTGTGAAAGAGCAAAATATCTCCAAGTTGCAGACACACAGATAAAATAGAAGAAAACAAAAATGCTTAAGTGAGTACAATTGCACTGATAAACATCAGCAATTATCACCAGTCACCTCGTGGACAATTATAACTTGAAGATTGTGGGGAAAATTATCTGTCTCGCCAAATACTCACATTATGTACACTGGAGCATCAATTCAATTATGATTGACATTCAGATTTAATTACAGCTTTAAAAGGGGCTTTCCTAATTAATCTACTGCTGTTCGTGGTTGCAGTTATTTTTTAATTGTGGTTTTAGAGAACACACTTGACATTCATCAATTAAAACACTGAAAAGGCAAATTGTGATTTAAATGAAATAATAGGAAAAGGCCCGAATGGAAGCTGGGCAAGGGACTCGTACGAGCTGTTCCACACATTTGAAAAACAATATCACACTTTTGGCGTGAATATCGCTCCAACTAGACGGAGCTCTTGTTAACTGTCTGCGCCTTTTTGTATTTGCTTCTCTCTGTAAATTGCTCAACAAGATTGAGTTGGTTTAGCCATTCGGAGGCGACTAGATAAGTGGGTTGTGGTTGCTTAGCAGATGTACTTAGACCTTCACGTCCATTGGAATGACACGATTTTCACACTTCATCCAATATTCCCTGAACGGGAGAGTTTTTATCTCTAGTACAACAACATACGTGACGAGGCACCGACAACGCGACCTGAGCATATGTGTTTTATTGAAAGGGCCAACTATAATGAGCATGAAGAAACATGAGCTAGTGTAAAATTTTAACGAAATGCTTCGTCATGTTTGCACAAAACACCTTAATGTGTTCATTATAGCACATATGTGCGCAAATCAATCTGTCCGATATTCTTCAGTCGAAAAATGTCATACAACGACTAAATAGAGTTAATGGAACAATTAGAAAATGTGTTATTGGACCGCTAATGATTAAAACATCAATAAGAGAATTTATCAGTCCGGAATGTCGTTTGGCGGTGCTATTACTGTAAGTGTCCTTGAAACATATCTAATCTTTTTGTTTAACTTCTAGTTATTTGTCACAAGGAACCTCTCTACTATCAGTGGCCTGGTCATTCAAATTAGGTAAAGTGCGGAAAATTGTATTGGAGACTTCAGATATACTGTTGTATCCCATCTATGTGTCTGAACCAAATTCCGAAGACTATAAACAAATAAATGAAGACTTCTGGAATTTATGGAATATGTCGAGTTGTGTAGGTGCTATCGATGGCAAACATTTTCCTATAAAATGTCCACCTAATGGTGGAAGTATGTATTTCAACTACAGGAAATACTTCAGCATTGTCCTAATGACAGGATGTGATGCAAAATATTGCTTCACGTACATTGACCTCAAAGCTTATGGGAGCCAGAGTGACGGAGGTGAGAAATGAAAACCCTTTTCAGAATACTTTTATATTCATACATAATTATAACGCTTATTATTTCGGGCATATTTCAAGTTAGTGGCTTTGGAAAGAAATATTTTTGCAAATTAAATTTTCATTGCCTCAACCCAAAAACTTCCCCCGAATATCTCTTACGCACAACCCGGCAATTTATGTTTACACTCGATTGCTGAAATAAATTTTTGTAAATAACATGTACCTTATTTTGATAAGTTCATCATTTCATTGTATTCGCTCACTCACCCATGCGCATTTGACACTAGCTCATGCGCATTATAGTCAACCCTGAAGGGTTGTAGTGAATCCACTTCCCTTATAAATGACAGATAATATGTCCTTTGTAGTGGAACTTTAATTCCACTGAAGTGAGTATCTCCCTATGAAATATAATTTTTCTTAATCGGATTAGTGCCGGGCATTCACACAGAATATGCTCCTCCTCTTCCGGGCAAGGCTGACATATCTTGTCTTTGAGCAGGTTTGTTTGGTAATTCAAGCCGCAGTGGCCTTAGGTCGTTAGCATTCTTATCCTTGTCGATGCAGAGGATTTCCTTATAGGAATACGGTATAATTAATCGTTTGGATTGCCTTAGACCATCTCCATTGGTTCAATGGTCTGATTTGCTTTCCCACTCGTTAATCAGTGTTGTGTTCAGTTAAGATTGCAGTACATTTGGGGAAATATGAACGCTGATTCGGAGCCAGCCCTCGCGAGCGATTCTAGCGTCCTTAATATCTTCTTAGATTGTGATTGGCGCAGATCTGTCGATGGCGTGGATTTCGGCGAAGAACACGAAAGGACTCGACCCCATAGATACGGCTTGATCCGAAGACGTCGGCCCCAACTCCAGAGTCTATCTTCGATCAAACCAGACTTCTAGGCTCTAGTGTTGGAATACTATTCGTCCAGATATCACGGTCCAATATTTCATCCCCAAAAAATCTGCCGAAACAATGCCGTCTGACCGTAATATCCGGCATTGTACAAAACATGTCTTTTTTAGGGATCGAGTTGAGTATACTAAGGGTAATTTTGTTCACTAAAAGTTAAAGACAACTTTGGGATTTTTCTCTTCAACTTCAGGACTTACTTTCATTCGCTCAAATTTTATGGTTTCAACTTTCAACAACTCGGGAGTTTATCAACTACTCTTTTCTTCAACTTGGGATGAAGGATTTTGGAATTTAGCTCTCTCTCTCTCTTTTCTTCCATCATCGTAGTTGCCTGCCTGCATGCCTTGTAATTTCATTTAGCGTTTTCGTCTGGTAAAGCGGACAAAAATAATGCTGGATTTAATACAAGATTAATTGTTAATCGTTCGCTCTCAACTCTTTCTCTTAGCGCACACGAACAGCACACACCGTAAGTTTATTGAAAAGACATTCATGTGTGAATTGGCAAAAATATTCAAGAGGAAATTTAAAAACTGAAAGTTTAACAACTTCTGAATTTTACATTTTAGATGTTGCGTTGAAATAGTGAATAAAACCAATTTTCAACTCGCCAGTTAAGCCTCGAGTTGAGACTAACTCGGAAGTTGATCAAATCTCTAGTTTCAGGCAAGTTGAGCAATAGTGAACAAAACGACATTAAGGTGGTTCGTTAAGTTGCTTGGTGTGAATTTATATGATCTATCTGCAGTTTGATGACACATCTGGCAGCTATGTATCTTCCTAACGAAGATTGGTAAGGGAGTTATCCCGAATATAGATTCTAGAGCGGTTGTGGGACAAGTGCGCATGGCAATTGTTATTCCAAAGCAAGCAATTCCTTGTAACTCTGCATCTTATTGGCCGTTGCCTGGAGTGATTTAGGGCAACAAACGATGGCCGCAATATTGGGTCTCGCCATTACTGTGTACAATCAATGAATAATTTTGGGAGAAAGGCCCCAAATTCTGCCGAATAGACGTCTACTGCTCCACAGTGCTCAAGCTCTGGGGGCGAACTATGTGAATTTCAGTTTGTCCAGGATTACTCCAAAATATTTGGCCTCGCTGGAATAGACAAAGGGAACAAACTGGACGCTGAGATATGCTTGTTGATGAGAAATGCTTCTAGCTATTTTAACAGATACAGAGAGTATGAAGGACACCCTATATCTCGTCCTCGTCAATGCAACTTCCGCAGAAAACATTCGGTCGGCCGCAAAGTCACCTGGCATGCTCTCCAAATAGACACTCTCCTGTAATGAAACTAACTACTATACTGCATCACATCAGGAATAGCAACTTCCTGACCCTCTAGGAGTCCTAGCTTGTGAGACAACGAAGAAAATGACACCCGCGCCTGTGGTGGCTCTCACAAATGGAGAATGACCAAAAGAAAAATGGTGTGAGAGAGGCTCGTTGGTTGAAGCACAGGCCCACACTTGATTCTAGCGCCACACATAGATGAAGTAGGATACGCTTCTTAAGGCGTTTAGATTTCAAATTGGGGCCAGGTCAGCTTGGAAGTTAGACTCGTCGAGAGTGTAGATTACTTGGACTGCTTTCTTGCGCAGTTATAATTTGCTTGTAGCGAGGAGAGCTTCCCTAGCGGTGGGCGTAATTTCGAGAAGACCTTAAGACGCATGGACTCGATCAGAAAGTCGCCATAGGTAGCGATAACTTCGATGTATTGAAGGACTTCGTCTACATTGGCTTCCAAGTAAACAGTGTTGGCATCATCAGTACTCAGATTAAACGCATAATAAGTCTTGCCATCGCTGGCCTGCTGTAAGCCGCGGAAGCTTGAACAATGACAAGACCAGATGAAGATGGCTAGGCTGTGTACAGCGCATGGACAACATTGCTCCAGCCAGGAGAGTCTTCGACTCCGAACCAGTGGCAATAGAGGACGTAGGCAAGGACCTCAACCACTTGGCATGCGAAATTGGATGCAGCTGGCTTGAGACCCCTCACTGTAGCGCCATTAGAAGAAGAAGAAGATGCAGTTTATGCTGTGATTGGGAGTTAAGATCGCAGTAGATCACTGAATGTTACCAACCATAGGCAGTAGCAATGTCTTAATAAGTCTGAGCTTGGTTATTGTTGGTTTAAAATCTGAAGATAGCAAAAATTTTCGCAGTGCAGCGTAAATACGTCCGATGGTGTGATTGATATGATCTGTGATCGAACAAGATCAGAGAGAACGATTTACCCTGCAACCCAGCTTATGACTTTGTCACCAAAAGAGGCAGGAGAACATCAACACAATTTGTTTTTTGAAAATTAATATACATTGTGATATATGTGTGTGGAGGGTTAAAACAAGCAGAATAAGATGGAGTCCAAGATAGATTTTTGAGCTCAATAAAATAATTGAGTTTATGGGTGGAAAAAAAGTAGTTTTGGGCATGTTGCCTTGCTTTGTCTCCAGTGAACGTTGTCCTTTCAACATGAAAGCACAAATCTATACTAATATTAAATAGGTGAAGAGTTTATTTAGTTGAACGAGATAATCGCAGGAGCTACTGGTTTGAATTTTTTTTGTGTTGGATAATTCACTTATCGAGAAAGGCTTTCGTTTATTTAATATTTATATAATATCACACTGCGACCAATAGGAGCGAAGCATCACTGAAAAATGTTGCAAAAACGGGAAATAAATATTGCTGTTGCTTGCGCTGCATAAACCGTTTAAGGTATGCAAATATCATGTACGATGGAATTGTTTTTCATTAAATGTTATAAAAAAAGTCCGTGACAGCATGTACCTATCTTTTAAGATTGACTCACCAACCATTTTTTTGTAGTAATCAACTTTGTTTAGAATTAATATTACTTATCCAACCGCGTTAAATGATCTTCACGCAGACGAAGTCGCGGGGAACAGCTAGTGTATGACTATCCTATGAAATATGTGTCACATTCACATGAAACTTGTTTGAATATTCATTGCCAATGTGTAGTTCTTGAGACACAGCATAAGTTGTTTTTGGTTTAGGTTAACTGAAAAAAGCCGGAATGAGAAAACTTGATCCGAGTGATCGAAGTAAAACAGTCAGTAAACACATATTTGCGCCTGGTCCACTTCCGATAATGACGTCTTTTTCCAGTTTACAACTTTGATTTTATTGAGTTATCATTAAATTGATTGGTTTTTTCCGAACTGACGAGATTTAAGAACAAGTTGATATTCGAGTTGAACATTGACACGAAGTAAACAAGAAGCGGACAGCACTAGCTTAAGCAAACTACACAAATTCAACTGCTTCGAAGTCAAAGCATCCCCCAAGGCACACACATATTCTAAGATCACACAACAACTCAGCACTTCCCCTGAGAAAGTCGCCAATAAATACTAAATTTAATTCCAAAACTCACTTGTGTATTGAAGATCGTCGTTATTTCAAAATAAATACTCCTTTGATCGATGCATACGACGAACGGCGCCGCGCCAAGATTCCGTGTAGTCCTTGTTGCAACCAGCGCCACGATCGCCAACAAAGTTGTCACAACCACGACCACCAGCGACGTCTTACTCGTCAGACAATCGCACAAATTCCAAACACCACGCCACATATTCACGCAAATAAATCCAAAAATCGCCGTATAACATCGCGACGCAATGTAGTACGTCAGTCTTCTCTTGTCCGGATCGAAGGACTTCTTAAAACTATCCTGACACATTGTGAAGAATATATGACCAAAGCTGCCGACTGCAAATGAAATCAACGAGGATCTGCTAACATCTTCCGGCATCATCAGGATCTCGATCACCCCCCATGTTCCCCGCCAATATCCGATCACACATGGCGCGATAATTGTCGACGATATCAGAATATCGATGAACTTCAAAAGCAATAGATAACTTCGGCTCAAGGGCTTGGCTATGACTTCTTTTTGCACATAGACTTTTTCATCATTGTTTTTCATTTTTCAGTGAGATTCTCCACGCCAAAAGCAAATTTGTCTCGTTTTTTTTTCTTTTTTTTTTTTGTTCAACGCGCGATGATTTGACGACTCGAAGGGAGGAGGCAATCTCGGGCAAAATCACTTCATCAAAACTCTGATGTAACTAATGAATTGTGTGGGTGTGTGGATGGGTGTGTGTGTGTCTGCGTTTACACTTGTCTTACTGATTAAGGTAAATAAATTGTTTGACACCAAACTCGAACAAACTCGCGTTTATCTCTCAATTTGAGGCTCTTGAGATTCGACTAGCACTTATTCAGTGGTCATTTTTCGAAATGACAACAAGCACCATGCCAGCGCAACTCGAACGGCAAAAATACGGATATTTTCAACGATCCGAGTAAGAATTTATTTTTTTTTTATTCCCGCGACCACTAGTTCGATAGTAAAAGAAGACACAAACAAACAAACAACAAAAAAAAAAAGAGGAGGAAAATGAAAGATAAATTTACTAAGAATATATCCACAAAAATTACCTTCGTAGTCTCTTTGTGCAAGAGCCCAGCTTGCAATTAAATACCGCATAGGATGGCATAGCGTGATACAATTAGAGGGGGATTATAATAATTAAATAATGCAATATAAAATAAATTATTGAGCGTATTTAAGTATATAATTAGCAAACAAGTACGTATGGTACGTACGTATGGAACGACGACTATTGTAACAAATAATAAATAAAGGAAAGACACCATGTGGTGAACTTATTTTTTATTTTGTTTAAGTGAACGACGTGTACGGAACTGTGGAGGAGGACAGATGTGCGCACAATAATACAAGTCAATTTCAACTAAAATTGTATCTGAAAATCACGGAACGTTGAAAAGAATAAAATTGATAACAGTAAAACGAAGTACAAAGAGGCAATTTGATCCCTCTTCTCTCTGTTTTATTTTTATTTTTTTTTTTCGTTCTTTGTATGAGAATATTTAATAAAAGAATATTGAGATAGTCTTTCCTCTTTCTCCGACACCATTATCCGGTGTCCACTACATGGTGGATCTAAACAGGTCAAATGTTTAGTAAATAAATTTATGTGACAAATAATTTAAAGAAGCGATTTTAGGTTGGGTTTCGTACTTGAAATCTGGTTGTGTAGAGTGTGCCTATCTAGATGAATTGGAATTCTTTTTTTTTGTTTAAGTGGAGTGAATTTGAAAATTTAAAATTTATAAGCATTTTCCAGCCGTTCTTATGCAATTATTATATCTCTTCATACTTCAATTGAATTACAAGTCTGGGGAATTTTTTGAAAAAAAAAATAAACGTATTCTTGTGGTTGCGGATGGCGATACTGACTGCAGTCAATTTATTGATTGGTGTTTTTTATGTTTTTGTATTTTGCATTATCGTCTGTCACTTTGTGCCGCAATGTTGATAAGATAATCCCTATCGACTGGCAAAGGTGCTTACAGATACTCCATCGCACTTACACTGTGTTTCTCGAATTTCCTGTTGAGATACGAATTATGATTCGACATCTGATCAGTGATTTTAGCACAGAAGAGTCTTGTCTGCTAGGTATTCCAATCATATACAAAAACACTAATTGAGTGTTATTTTCTACCCATTGTGCGATTTCAATAAAAGCAACTACCTAATAGAAATTTGGGCAGTTATTTTTATTCAGTTTGAAGAATGAAAACGCTCACAATATAGAAACACGATTTACTCACAAATTCAAATCAAAATCAGTTAGGTTCTACATTTCACTTTCACCCGAATTGAAATTGAAAAGCCATACAAAATAAAATTTGGAGTTCTACAATTCACTTTTGTCGAAAGCAATTTCACATTTTTCTAAGTGTCATACGACGTGAATGTCTATCAGAAATGAAGTATAACCGAGATGGCCTACTTCACAACTGATTGCCCCCTAGTCCATCGACGAATTTGAGAGCCTTTTTGACTGTTATTCATGAAATAACTGTAATTCTTCATTTCTGAATTACATGTTCTACATTTTATTTTATTGATTTTCAAGTGATTTAATTTGACCAAATCTAATTATATACATGTATGTAAAGTAAATCCATGTCCATAAATCCAAATCCAAAATTTGCAAAGAACTTCATGTTTTTCATTCATATTGTTTTTGGAAATCAGAAAGGGTTTTTGGATCAGAAATTGTATTGGTTTTTAATTAAAGACAGATGTTTTGTTAGTTTGTTTATCCAAATCTTTTCCAATAGCAAAACTCTAACACCTTTTTCGTGCCGAATCTTAATGCAACTCGTGCCAGACATTATTTGGACATACACACTACTTAAAACAAAGAGTTCTTGAGAACAACAACACGAGCAAAACATCAGTCAGCTGTCATTTGCAGGGAATTGAGAAGTTTGATAGGTACGGCGCAACAGTTTCAAATAAGATTCCGAAAGCAATTCGTTCAATGGATCCTTTAACTAACTCAACTGCATAACTTTACATCTCCAATACTGCACTAACTAAAGCACTATTTTATCGAACAAAAATACAAAATTGAGGAATTTATTTCCAATAATAAATTAAGTGACAATTAAGGTACGAATGAAAGATGTCAATCGTGTTGAATTTCACTGAATGCGATTTCGAAAAAGTATCGAAAAATTAAATCCAGTGAAATGTCAAACACTGAAAAATTCACGCGATTTTCAAATCCGATTTGGATTCAATTTCATCCGGAACCTAAAGGCGTTTTATCCAGCTTACGAGAAATGTTGTTTCAGAAAGCGGCAGTCTCAGTTTTCCATATCGAAATGAACTCGCGCGTTTACCCTACTCAAATGGATTGAAATATAATTTTGAGGAAAAAAATTAAATTACTTTAAGTAAAATTCCTAGAAAAATTAATTACTTTCGAAACTAATCGTCTAGTTTGCCAAAAATTCAAATTGAGAAATAAATTTAAAAAAAATGTCGCACAAATGTCAAAAAGCCCGAGTGACTGGGCAATAGGCTCCATCTAGAAATTTATGCTCGCGCTTACGATATTACGGTCTGTGAAAATTCAACGCGCGACCGCCCCATTTCGACATCAACATATGATTTACATGTATCCTACTAAAAATGTCAAGGCCCGAATGCCTGAACGCGCCGTTGCGATATGGGTGTAATACATTGGAAGAATGAGTTGTACGAAAATGTGCAAAATGAAACGTTTCTCGGTTACATGAATGAACGCTTCGTTTGATTCATGAAGTTGAAGCTATATTACTTCTGCACAGAAATGCAGTATTACCGAGGGGGACAACTTCTACCCCCATGTCCCTTAATATGTTCGACAACTGTTTTTTATATCATTTTCTAAAACCAAATTGAATCAATCAGAGAACGGTATTCTCATTATTCGGTGAATAACCTGCAACAATGCATGAATATCTGAAAAAGAAAAGGTACTCAAATTCGACGATGGACTAGGGAGCAATCTCGGAGCAAAAAGCTGTGAAGTCGGCCATCTCGATTATAATTCATTTCTGCTTCTAGATTTATTATGAATTTAGCTTTTTTCCAATTTTGTTTCAAAAGGCGCTCAAATCCTAGGCTTCAACAAAATCAAAAAACTGAAGGTGTCAAAAATTGGATAAAAAGTTAAACAGAATAGGAAAAAAATGACAGGCAAAAACTTAAACAATAAACATAAAAAAAAATGTTCAAATCTTAAGTAAGAAAGATGAACAGATACAGTTAGGTAGGTAGGGGCTGCTAGTGCATTCACCAGATCATTTAGACCATATTGGTCCATGGCCTACAGCCTACTACTACTGATTCACTACTCCAGTGATAGTCCCGTTAATTTGATCCCAACGGTAAATGATGACTGGACCAGATTTGAAAACCAGATAAAAGTGTATTAACTTTGCTTTCACAGGGATTCGAACCGGGGACCCCGCTAGAGTGCCAGGGGTAGGCACTCTACCAACTGCGCCATCCAGTCGTCATGAACATAAAACATGCTCTGTTCATTTTTTCAAGTTGTTCATCTCTTCGAAACTGAAATTAGAACGTATGTTTATCCACACAAAAACATTCAATTTTATTTAAAAACAAACAAAAAACAATAAATATGAAATCTTGTTTATAAAAGATATACAAACAGGGTTATTTAGACGTTTTTAGTAAAAACTACTTGATGGTGGACTCTCGACTGGAAGAAGATAGGTAGTAATTGGCTTAGATGCACTTAGGCCAAAGTAGGCCCGTTGTACTGACACGTGGGCTTGTCTAAAAGAAAAGAAAGGGCAGCAAGGCCGGCGTGGTTATTACGACACCCAGCAAGATCTGTCAATGAAGTCCTAATAGCGGTATGATCGATGCCTCTCTCAGATCGCTTAGATTATCAAAGAAGTAGGAGCCTAGAGTGGCTTTCCTAGAGAAGGCGAGTGAAGGGCAGTTGCAGAGAAGGTGTTGCACTGGAAGAAAGTTGTCTTACAAATTGTTCATCCTTCCGAATTGTTTATCTTATAGAACTGTTCATGTTTCCGAGATGTCTATTTGGACGTAAGAATTTCACACCCTAAGATTTCCAGAGAAATGTTACTCAATAAAGCATAACTTTCTTCAACCCATTGAAGGCAAACGTTTAGTGCTTGGATTGCAGCCTCTCCTTTAACTTTCGGCAGTGGGTATTAGGTTAGGTTAGGCTGAAGTGGCTGACTGTTGTACAGAAAGACAGCAGCCACACTTAGGCCAGCATAGCCCCATTATGCTACCACGCGGATCAGTGAATACCTATACAGTTAATGTACTTCATAAAGCAATAAAGATGGTTGACTCATATGCTACTTCATACAGACTATCAAAATAATAGGCTTCCAAAAGTCTAAATCTATCATATTAGTATCTATTAGTATATTTAATTTATTTTATATTTAATTAAGTTTCTTCGTCATCGTCGTCGCTTTTTTGGCAGTGTGTACTCTTCAACTTAATTTTCTTCATAACTTTAGATTTGCTCATCAGGGCGCATTGTTGCATCTCGTTTGCATATCGGTTTTATTTTCGTCAATCCAATTCGTTGATCCAAACAATCAATAGGGGATAGCCCTTGTGATGCACTTAGGTCCACTTAGAGGCTTTGCATTCTTAAAGTATATAAGTTGGATAACACATTTCAATGAAATGGAAAAATATTTACACAGTACTTGCATATATTTACACAACTTAAAGTCACTCCTTTATGTAACCATGCTTAGTGCATACAGTGAAGGGCTTTGTATCCTAGTCAATATCTGTGCCACCACATGATGGATAATTATAAAATTTTTAATACGTTTTATTCCATGCTTAAAGAAAGCGTGAACGGTTTTCTAATTTTGATGTTCGTGTTCGTCAAGCAGCTATGCATTTTTAGAACAAATTGACTAAAAATCAATATTTGCGAACCGACGAGCTCCAATTCGCTCCGCTTTGATTCTGGTTTTAAAATATTCTTTCGAGTCATACTTAAGCAACTGTATAATTTTCAGCTAAAAAAACCGGCTCCACCTTGTCCCATGCATAAGCCAAGAGCCATAAAGCGACCAAATATACCAACAGACATTTTTTGCAGTTGCTTTTGATTTTTTTGAGGAGTTGCAATTACTGAGCTAACAATGTTTAAATTTAGGAGGAATTTTTTATTAAGGTCTCACTGTATATTACTCTCGTATAGGGTGGGCATAATCGAATTATTTTAAGGATCCAGACTTAAGCAATCGCAATATTTTAATAATCGAATGATCTCTCGAGATAGGCGCATTCGAATGACTGCTCGAGTCACAATCGATTAGTTCAACATGTCGATTCTCAAAATCATTCGAATGGCTACTAAGTCATTACTAACTACTGACATAAGATAACTCGATAAATGTCTCACTTCAGAGCGATAACAAGTGACAAGTAGTTCTCGTCGAAAATCAATAATCAGGAACATAACCAAAATGAAAGAAAAATGCAAAGGAAGTGAACTCAAGTATTTCTCCATTTCTCGGCGTTTGATCGAGTTCTCTTGTCTAAGTAGTTAGTAATGAGTTAGTTAAAGAATTTTAATAATCGAGATGCTGTATTAATCGATCGAATTATCATTCGAACTTCACTACTTCAATTGACTGTTTTTTCCACAATCGATAACAAAAAGGGTTGTTTGCTCCATCATTTTCTGCTCATGCCATTTTGTTTTACCAGAAAACACAGAAGCTTATGAAAACTAATTTTGCAATATGATTTCTATACTTAAGATCGTCGTGGCGTAATAGGTTTGTGCGTCGATTCCTACGTCGAGGCCGCCGGGTTCGATCCCCGAATTTACCACATTTCATAACTCGTGGCTCATTTCTTTCGAGTCATGACAATGCTAAAAAATAGTTTCTCAAACGGAGTTCAGAGTCGGCATAAAACTATAGGCCTCTCCAACCATGAGAGACTAATAGCACGCACAAGGAAAGTAGTTGCAGTAGAAGCAAGGCCCAAGTCCAACTCGGTTCGTCGAACCACCCAAGTTATTATTAAACAATTATCACCTGTCTTTTAGGTTTAACCATGAATTGAACTGAGGTTAACGACAAACGTGTACTTTGAAGCTTGACAGATTTGTTGACTCAAAAATTAAACTGAAATTGATAGTCTTACTTAAGCGCGAGATATGAAATTGGGCAATCAAAATGTATAATTAAAAAATAATGATTCATTCATTTTATATCTCTTGTTAATTGAACGATCATTCGCCACTAGTTTTTACTATGAAGTACAGAATGATACCCATTATTTTTCTTAAATATAAATTAAATTAAATATAATGTAATTAAATAAATGATATGATGTAATTAAGAAATTTAAATAAAAAAAATAATAAATAAATCTTGTTAGTTTCAAAATTTCACGGGGAAGTGTTGTCGCTCTTTTTTGCTCATAAAATTCTAAAAAAAAACGTAAAAAATGTTAGTTCCACTGTGATATAGGTGATAGATTACTTAAGGGAAAGTTTCATAGCAGCATCTAAGATCTATGCCGTGCTATAGAATGAGTGGCAAAAGCATTGTGGAATACATCAATTAATTGTACCAAGGACCCCATAACTTCTCCTTTAAATTTCGATTATTTAACTTACGGTTATTCACAAATATGTATTTTTATTAAACTCATCATGAAAAGATACAATCCTCGTAATATTAAAATGTTTCTTGTCCTCGCTGTGTACGTCTGTCTTCTTTCATCAATGACAATCAAGTGCCTTTTTGACCCTTTTTCGCGAGTTGCATTACCAACCTCATAACACCCATCCGTCATACATGATTCTGTTATAATTACTGTAATCGATTACTATAGATTGCCGTTTTTCTACTTCTATTATTCAGTTTTAGTTTCTATATCAATAAGGTAGTGCGTGAGAGTTATTGCCCATCCATATGGTCCAGCTTATTTTGCGGCAAAACAATCGTCATCGAAGTTCAATTCGTTAATCCTTGCGATTAAATACTGTGTGTTCTCTTTCTGCGGCTGAGTAATCGTACGACAGAAAACCACAAGTGCGTGCATAGTCATATTTCACATTTTGTTGCGATCATTTTCTACGTTGCGATGAAAAAAACACATGTGCGCTCCTAGCTTAGATGGCAAAATGAGAATTTGTAGAATATAAACCCGGTCTAACAGGTTCCCAGTTATTTGGACAAATCGAAATATGTAACGGTTGCTGAGCGATTCTTCGAATCTCTTTAGTAATACGTCGTGTTCATGTGAATGAGTTAATGTTTGTCCAGAGGTAGATAAATCCCTCAACTTCTTCGGTAGCTTCAACAGATCCTTTACCAATCGAACCTCTTACTTCTCATTCATATCTTCCCATCCTTCCAGTTTTCACTTGAAATCTATTGATTGGGGTTGTTTTCTACTAATTAGATTGCGGCACGGCTTTTTTGTTTCAACTATGTACGTTATGTTCGAATGAGTAGACATGAATGATCATTTACGAGTCTACCCAAGCCCTGCCTGACGTCCAAGAAATTTGTGAAAAGATTGCTTATTCATCGCTACTGTCCATGCACTTCGCCGATTTAGCTCTAAGGACACAATAAAATATTAAGTCTTCTTATCAGATTTCCTTCCCACATATTTATGGATGGGCTCAATTTTGTTCGAATAAGTAGCTCAGATCATCAAATCTATAAACAGTCGAGTTAGTTTAATGTATTTATTTATGTTAAATAAAGATTTTGAAGTTTTAAAAAAGGTGATGAAACAGTGAAAGCAGCAGAATAACTCTTGTCAACCGCTACTTTTTTGGGCACAAAAGGCAATAGAGACAGAGTCCTCACTCGGAAGACCAAGTTGACTCTGCTTAAGACCTTGATCATCCCTGTCCTGGTCTTTGGAAAAGAGGCATGGTACTTTCAAGAGAAATGTTCTGCGCTCAAATTTTGGTCCTGTTTGCGTCTACGGATTCAACGCCTAAGACGGTGACGGCCATGTAGAGCGTATGGACAACTTAGCTCCGGTCCATCGAGTCTTCGACTCGGAACCTGTTACACACAAGTTGAGGGGCACCTCAGCCGGCTTGGTCTGCGAAACTAGAGACAGCTGGCGAGAGATCGGGCCGGCTGGAGAGGTATGTTGGGTGAGGCCCAGGTCCATCATATGAAGAAGAAGAAGATACAGTGAAAGTTCCTGTAGGCGGATAGCGACGGTCTCAATTTCAATTCAATATCCACGGTCGCGAGAAATTGTCCGGCGAGGTGATTGTTCGCCTAAGAGAGTGTCCGTAATAGGAGCTTCCACGAATTTCTAATTTTTAGAGAACTAGTAGAAGGATAAAGATTGTATAGGAGGACTGTTTCATTGTTCTTCTGCACTGATTTACATTACAATCCGTTCGCTTAGTATCCAATGCAGATGTTTTTGTTCACCCGTTAAATGAAATTGCAGTGGCCCTGGTGTCGCTAAGTACTTTCGAGCAGCACGTCTCACTAGCAAGCAGTGATAGCTCACTGAGAATGTAATTTCCAGAGGTGCCTGCCCAGCAATGACAGACGGTCGACTATAGATCAACCGTCATCGGCTGGTGTGCGCATGTAAACGTCATGAATAATTTGCTTTTCGAGCGAGTAATCTTGTCATTGACTAGGCGGGGTATTGTACAATTTGATTATTTATGTTTTATTTGAAATTACCAATAGCGACGCTTTTAAACTCTATTTTAATAGCTTGGTAAGGCAGGTGGATTGGATGAAGTTACTTGAATAGGAGGTTTGTTTCATTTGAGTTATCCATGCCTGTAAGTATGTACGTCGATGATGTGACTTCAAGGTGAGATCAAATGAGAGATCAAGCCGGGACATAAATCCGTAGATCGAGCAGCTACTGTAAAGGGCTTTCTTGATGTAATCATCAAGTTATTTACCACAAAGGGTCTATCAAAGTCTGTTGGTTAGAACAATTTTGTCTTTAATCTTCGTCAAGTGTGCATCTGCAAGGAGGATTTCTAGTGCTGACATTGCGAACCTTGCAGTCTCTGTATTTGGATTGTATCTTCGAAGCCCTATTCTCACTTCAGCTGCAAACTGTGTATGTATTGCCAGTGCACTTTATAGACTTGCAAGTGACAACACAATTTCCCTAGTACATTTCACAGCCCATTTGACTGCACACATTGTTTTCCGCGACTAATGATTAATACTTACTCAGTTCCTGTCACCACTTGGGGAACATTTGACCCCCCATCGCTTGCACAATTGTCTATATTTGCTCGTGCATGTTGACTCTCCTCCCTGATTGGATGTGAGCCATTAGGTTGTGGAAATATTTAGCAAGGGAAACGTTTACCCACATATTATGTACATCCCAGATCGAAGTACTGAAAACTTCGATCTACATTAGCTGCCTTCTGAATTTGCAATTGTTACTAAGCCTTACACTCATGGGCGTTTTTGGCTTTAAACTGTAGTAAAATCCAAACTACCCAAAAGTCCGATTTAATTAATTTTTTCTGCGGATATTATTATACAGCACACATCAAATACAGTTTGTATATAGAAACTGAATGATCATCAAAGAAAACCATCAATCCCAGAGAAAACTCCTGAGTTTACCTCGAGCAACTCGGTCGTACGATTTTTCCCCCTGATTGGGTAGTACTTCTGCCGGGACGAAACCCGCACGGTTCATCCCATCACTCCATTCTCGGCTCGACCATAGATCTAGAACGCGCTTCCAATGCCTTAGCGTAGAGTTTCCCGCGAGTGAGGCAGTCACCTCATTTTGGCCATCGCCAGGTGTCTCACTCCATTCCAGTCCAGCCTACATTATTGACACGAGAAGGACATAAAACCCACTCTTTACCCATTTCTTGCCGGTTTTCATCCACACCGGTGAATTTTCAACTCTTAGTTATCCTCACATCTTCCCAGACGGAACTCTTGTGCGCTCTCGAAAGATTTGTCGTCGTATATGCCGATGCTGGGATGAAGGTTAACATGGTCAAATGCAAGGTTATGGTCATTTTCAAAACACATGTTCAATGCACTCTACATGTCAGTGGAGTCGCATTGAAGCAGATGCAGAAGTTTAAGTATCTTGCTGGGTCGCTCTAAAACTGGGTCGATTTTGAAACATCTTGGAAGATCTGTAAGCAGGAGGGTGGAGCTTGGTGTCAAAGCCATGTTATCGGTTTTCAACTCAGTATTTATTCCAACTCTCACTTATGGTAATTAAATTTGGATAATGATCGAAAGTCCAAGATCGCGAATACCAGCTGCCGAGATAAGATTCCTTCGTGCTGTTTTTGGGAATTACTCGCCGGGATGAGAAACTCGGTAGGTGCCCACCATCAAGACTTCTTAGGCGGGCCTTAAATGCGATTCCATCAGGTAGAGCACTTGGCAGACCCAGGATGAGGTGGTTAGATCAAGTCCATAAACTTGCCACGTTACTCTTGATCATAACTCCTGATGTATTAGAGTCGATGGCGGAAGATCGAGTTGCTTGGAGGCCTCTCTGTAAGGCACGCTTACCCCCGCAACCCCTTTATTGGATTATATGGACAAATTAATACCGGTTCTTCAGTTTGCATTTTATTAACTTGATAAGCTGACTACACTCACGGCTTATGAGTGACGATCTTCGATTTTTAAAGCACTACACGCATATTGAAGATCCGAAGAATATTCTATGTAAAGATTGTCCCTCCAAGCTTTTGACGATAAAGAGGGTTATATTAGGTTCGGGTGGCTGACTGTAATGAATCGCTTTAATGAAGCGATGAATATGACTAGTACTAATGTTGCTTAGTCAAGTCGTTGAAGTATAGAGCGTCTAAGTGAATAATTCTGCGATAGGAGATGACACTGCAGTTGCGTAGAAGGCGTGCGATAGTTTCTTCCTCCTCTTCATCTCTGCAAATTCTACAGAAGTCGTTGTAGGGGGTACCCAATCTGAAGGCAAGAATACCGAAAGCACAATGCCAGGTTATACCACTAATGGGGGTTCTGCGATTCGGCCTATTCATACTCATCAGGTGGTCGCTTGATCGTTTTGGATCGAGAGTAGGGCGAAATTGTTTTGTGATGAGTCATTCAGTGCTGGTAGACGTTTGGTATGAGTAAGCGTTTCGAGCGTTGGTAGTTGCTTTGCAGTAGGGATAGGCATGGATGGCAAGTCCCATTCCAGAAAGATTGTTGCGGTAGTACCCTTTCAAGCGGGTTCCTCGGCTTCGCAATTCTCTGGGATGTCACTGTATCCCGGTACCCTCATAAGTAGAATGTTGAAATACTTAACCGTCTCATTAAGAGATAGGCGGCAATAAAACGGACGTCTCGGAATTAAGTGTGACCGCATTCACAGATTTAACTGCAGCCTGACTCTTCCAACAGATGCAGTATAATATGGGTGGCGCTACAGCCGGTAGAGGGCCAGCTTCTCGCAACCACTCGTGTTGTCCGTGGTATTATTCTGTCACGAGTGGAAGGGCCATTATGGTTTATTCCGACGCCGAACGGCGAAGTTGAAAAGCTTATACATATCCTTTGAGTATTGTCAGTCAGTGACTCGAAAGAGGTGGAGCCGAGAATTATGAAAGTTGGTAAATTGGGAATTCGAACCTGCCGCCCTCTTTTGAGGAATCGACACACTTACCCACTACGCCACGGTGACCCACCCAGATGTAATATCTGTGCCCAATATAACATTGTTTCCCTTATATACAAACTGGAGTGATTTGGTGGTCGGAATGTCAGTTGGAAATTCAAGTTCGTACATTAGACTCCTTTTCCACTCCACACTGATGGTGCAGATGGACTGTCTGCCTTAAGGCAGCTGGAGATGAGCTGGCAGGGCACATGCACCATCTCATCTGTAAGATATGTTCGGGGGAAAGAATACCCGATTAGTGGAATCTACGTATCGTTTGCCCGATCCACATGAAAGGAGACCCCGTCAACTGCGCCAAGTACCGAGGGATAAGTCTCTTAAACATCACTTACAAGGTATTCGCTAGCTGCATCTTCTCGAAGGACCAAGCTAACATTATGCAACACCTTGCTGATCCCAGTCCTGCTGTACGGCGCGGAAGCATGGACAATCTCAAAAGCGGATGAAGAAGAGTCTCTTAGTCTCTTTGAGACAAAAGTTCTGCGTCCAGTCTTTGGTCGTGTTTGCGTTGATAGTATTTAGAGAAGAAGATGCAACCATGAGCTGTACAGCGACGTTAGCCTAGTCAGGCGTCTACGGATTCAAGGCCCAATATAGCTAGGGCATGTAGAACGTATGGACAACGCAGCCCGAAGAGTCTTCGACTCCGAGCCGAGAGGGCCCTCAACCAACTTGGCGTGCAACAATGATTTTTGATTCTTCTCGTTGATTTCAACAGCAATGGCAGCATACAAGTAAAGTATGCATGATCCTACTTTTAGCATGGTTAAACCCGATGGAGTCCAACGTGGACTCGTCGGCAAGATCATCTAGCGTTTCGAGCAAAAGGGCTTCAGTTTGGTCGCTATGAAATTAATGGGGCCCACAAAGGGCTTGCTCGAGAAGCACTACGCTAATTTTGTTTAGCCGCCCATTCTTCCCTGGTTTGGTCAATTACATGATCTCCGGCCTTGTGGTTCCAATGGTATGGGGAGCTGGCTCGTTGCCAGGCACCATTGGTGGTGATATCTGCATCCAAGTTGGTCGCAATATTCGCCATAGTTCCAATGCCGTTCTGCTGTCAACATAGAAAACGCTCTGTGGTTCAATGAGAAGGAATTAGTCTCATGAACCGAAAGTTGGGTCTACGCATAAGTATACAGCTTGCTGGATCCGATTCGTCGTTCGTTATTATTAAGCCGTAAAATTATAAAACATCTCCATCTTTTTAAAGTAAAACGCTTTGAAATTCTATGAAATAATAAAACTGCTGAATAAGAAAAACTGCGTGAGACTCTAGGGCCAGCTAGCCAGAGACCGTGCTGGTTGGGGAGACTTGTTAGTTGAGGCCCTGGTTCACCCCGGATTTTTGTGCCAAATAAAGAAGTAGTAATTTTAAATAGTTTACGGTTACCTGTAAGGGTTCATATCGATCGTTTGTCTTTTCACGTGTCTAGCCCAAGTTGTAATTTTATTAAAAAAGGAAAAGGGACTACCACAATGATGACTGTCATCCCAAGCTACACAAGGTCCCATGCAGCATTTATTAGCTTATGTCGATGGTCTAATGTTTTTAATGTTCCTGGATCGAGGTAATGCATATTTTATGCGGGGTTCTGTGCCGCCGATTAAACTTTACGTTCCCACTCCACACGTGAGAGAACTATGGCACGCACAGCATGATTGGTTTGCTACGGACCGCCTCAATCACCACACGTCGATGCCCAGTGTTTGCCATTTGAGTTCTGTCCATTCAAATGCACTGATCTTCGCTTTCATGCGGGTCCTTACAACCCCAACCATCGTGACCCAAGTCTACCTAAGTTTCAAAATCTTGTGTCCAGTCTATTAGAGGCGAATTTCTACCACGAGTAGACCAACGATGAGTGGTAATTCATGTTACTGGTTGCGTCGATTGAGGAAAGGGAGCATTTTTATTCCTCGTGCAATATCGCTCAACAAGCGTGTTTCGAATTTCAAAGAACAACAAATTAAACGATTAACGATTGTTTGTTTCCTTATATTCTATTTGCGGTAAAATCAATGTAACGAAAAAAAATCACATAATCTACAATTTTATGTTTTATAATAAATTCTTCTAAGCAATTGATTTTGTTTTTCTCTAAAAAAAGAAGAGTCCCCGTTCTTCTACAATCATACAAGTGTTAAATGTGAAGTTTCTGACATGATCGATTTTCTATTACAGTGAATTTTAACAAACCTCTTCGTTCTGGTTTTGATTAATGGTTCATCTTCATTCTCTTCCATTTGATTTATATTTATTTTTTTTTTGCAAAAACAGGTTTTTTTGGGTATTTTTTTTTTTAGTTTTTATTACTTATTTGTTATAGTAATTTTCATGATGCGTACATTCTATTGATATCATGTTGGTATTTGTCTTGAATGTCCTTTCGTTTGAGTTTGAAGGCTGCCGTTACCAAGCCCATGTCGGGTGACCACACCTCTTTGCACAATGTTATAGCGGCAGGAATTTCAAACTTTTGCAGTTTACCTGAAAGTAAATATTTTATGTATTCATTAATATTTTTCGAAGAGCAGGAAGGTAAAAATTAAAAAAAAGAGATGAGAACAAATCAAAACCAAAAGCAAACTCTTCGATGCCCGTGCACTACGGCGTGGAAGCAAGGGCAACATGTCTTCGGTCTTTTCGAGAGAAAGGTGATGTATGTGATCCTTGTACCTGTTTGCGTGAGGAGATCTTGAGAAGCAGTTTCGGCATCTGCGTACCCAACGCCTAAGGTAGCTGCGCCATGGAAAATCGCATGCACAACATGGCTCTGACTGGATAAGGCTTTGATTCGGCGTTTGTGGGTCACCACACCATGTTGCTGTACAAACAAATAGTGAGTCGTACTGAATGTGAGACATTTCAAATTTGTAAGGTGCAACAAGGAATCTATCCAGAGATAGAGCAGGTTAGGTTAGAGCCACTCTACAAAGTCATAAAACGAAGATTGTGACCATCAAAGATCAACCATCACTTTCCACGACTACACCCCTGACTGCTTAGCAAATGTCATAAATGTCGTCGGTGCTGCCAAGATTTTATGATGGATCAGTAAGCGCCGATGATCGTCTTTTTGTGCACTTATAAATTAAGCTTATATACGCTTGCAAAAAAAAAACACAGCTTATAGTAGGCCATTGCTTTGTCATGAGGCACCCAATGACTGCGCTCAAAGTTTTGATCAATGCCTGGCTCTCCGAACAAATAACAATATCCGGGCCTAATATTACATTGTTTTTCGGTTCCGGTAATTTCGATGCCAAAGACGCACCACGCTATGGAAGGACAATTGTCGAAAATGTTGATAAAATCATGAAAAACGTCGAGCCTGACAGTAATGTAAGCACTGTTCCGTTAGCCAATGAGTTAAGCATTTTTCAAAAAACCGATTGAATAAAGCTGAAGAGCAAAAATGATCTCGATGTATGGGCGCAACACGTGTTAACGCCACAGAACCTTATAGACTGCATTTCCATCTGAGAATAATTGCTGAACAGCACTGGTGATAAAGAGTGGATCACTAACGACAACGTCAGGTCGTAGTCGAGTGCGCAAACAGTAGCCATGCCACGATTGACCACCAGAAAGGTCCTGCTGTGTTTGGTGGGATTGCCAGGGAATCATCTGCTATGAGCTTATCTTATTCGGAACAACTCTTCATTCGGACGTGTATTGTTACCAATTGGAACGCCTGAAGAAAGCAGTCGCTCACAAGCTTGGGCCCGTATGAGAGGAATTGTGTTCCATTAAGACAACGCCAGACCACACACGCGGATAGCGACTCGCCAGAAGCTCCGGGACCTTGTTAAGGAGATCTTTATGCATCCACCTTACAGTTTAAACCTAACACCTAGTGATTACCACCTGCTCCTGTCCGTGGCAAACGATTTTGCCGGTGAAACGGTCACCTCAAGAGAGGCTTGTGAAAGAAGACTGTCTCAGTTGTTCGCCAGTAGAGCTTGTATGAGGGAGGCATAACTGCATTGCCATCAAAATGGTAACAAATGATTCAACAAAACGGCGCATAATTGATCTAAATCGGATTTCTTCTTGTTAACATCTAAACTTACATTTCTTTGCGTGCTCTTCGATTTCATCTTTAACAGCCTTTTCCAATATTGGTGATGTACACAGATCCTCAAAAGAGGTCTTGGTAACTCCATTCTTAGCGGCCAACTCCTCCATATGCTTTTGATTAGGTACAATTAAGGCGACCGTGAATTGCTTTGACGGATCACCATAAACGCAAATATTCTCTATAACCGGACAAGTCTTAAGTTCCGATTCAACTTTTCCCAGCGATACATATTCCCCTGCTTGCAATTTAACTAAGTCCTTCTTTCTATCTGTGGGTGAAAAAGAAGAAGCTTGAGTAAATGTGAATGAAATGAATGCGTCTGCAAGTTACCAATGATTTTAAGTACACCATCTTCATGAATTTCACCAATATCCCCAGTCTTGAACCACCGTTTGCCGTCCTCGTCGAAGAATTCTTCTTTTGTCTTTGACGGAAGTTTATAATATCCCAAACAAACGCTATCACCTCCGATGATGATCTCTCCCTTTGAATAAATAAATACCGTCAATCATACATGGACGATTATTCAGAGGATCATGTCTTACCTGTGGATATGGTTTATTCGTAACTCTGTAGTTTCCCTCCTCCCAGTTTACTAGACGAATATCGCACATCGTTAGCGGTGCTCCAACACGACCATACGTCATATCTCTGTCTGTCAGGGGGGCAAAAGATAGTGATTAGAAAATTTGTTCGCATTTGTTATTGACGTTATTTGAATGCTGCCAGCGAGTGAGCAAATAAAGGGGTTAGTTTTAGAGGTTATGCGATGTATGTTGTTGTTTTCTGATAACTGCAAGGCATGTCCGTTTTTCAATGTACTCTGATGCTCCTCGCGTGCTTTCCTACTAGGTAAACGCTTCCAAGCCCTTCCACTCAAAGGATGACCAGCGGCACAGCACAATAACCAGCCGCCAACGTTGCTCCCAGAGTAGATTTTCCACTTATGTTTCCGAGACAGGAATGGAAATGACAACAACAACTGTTAGTAGCAGAAGGAGAATTCTCCTTGTACACTGACGGCTCAAAAACGGGCGCAAGGATTTTCAGTGACCTTTTCGAGAAATCCCTGACACCAAAGAGAAGACTGGAGTGTTTCCCTAGTCTAAGTGGCTGCGATACACGAAGCACTACTTGCGCTGAGAGGACTCAACATAACCAACAACTCAATATCCATTTTTCTGATAGACAAGTGGCAATGTAAGCCATCGAATCGGATATCTTGACGTCAAAACTGTTCCTTGTTATGCAAACAGACCGTCAGTGAGATATTCTTGGCAAACATGGTGACCCTATGCTGGGTACCAGAGCACACTGGCATCCAAGGAAACGACAAATGCATCTGTTCTAGGAGAATCTCGGGCAATGACTTACACATACACATTGCGTAGTCCCATAAGAAGAAAACGAAGATTTGGATAGAGCCAGAACTCGATGGCTCAGTCTGGAAATTGGAGCAATAGCAAAGACCCTTTGGTTGAGGCTGAGAGAACAGTATCACTGATCAGCTACAGTGGTAGAGAACTGCAAACGCTAATAGGAGTCCTTGTCGGGCACAGCGTTATAGGCACCTACCCATCGCCACTGAATATCCCTGACGACTTCTAAAGGCGCTGCAGAGATGAGGAAGAAATGGAATCTGACCAACATCTGCTCCACAAATGCCCAGGCCTAGCAAGGGAACGAGAACAGTGCTTGGAAAATCACTTCTTTGTAGAGCTGCAGGATTTCCGTGATGAAGAAATGATAAACTTCCAAGTTTAAAATTAATTCAAATGGTTTTAGGAAAAAATAAGGTGTCACTGTAGTAAAACAACATCGCCTTTCAAATGTACAATGGATTCAACATGTTGGTCTATGTCAACCACGACCGTAGAATACCCATTTACCTACCAACCGCATTGTGGGTACTTCAAAGTAGTCCAGCTTATGTACTGGGTATTGATTGCTAGAAGACCATCTGTTCATACTTAGTAACCTTCACTGAGCTAGCAGCCATACTTCTTCAAATCGTTCCATCTACGATCAGCATTTGTGAGCGTGGTGGTCATAAGATTTTGAATGCTTTAAATGAGGGATTCAATGCTAATGGCATGCACGCCCCGAGTCTGTATAATTCGCCGGTACTTTCAGTGACTAGGATACATACCGCATATGGTAAAATTCCATCATCCACATTACGCTCTTTAAAGACTCCAGTTTCTTAGAAGTAAAGTGCAAAAACGAGAAGGGCTTAAGAGATGAACGATCCGCAGTTGTTTCACTGACGGTGGTTACGAAGAAGCTATTTCTGGACACTTGATTGCAACCAACAGTGACTACATTTGATGGTCTAAGTCCTCGGGAACTAAGTCCACTGAGGGTCTTAATTCTCATATAAGTTGGGAACGTACTCCACTTTCTTATGGGAACTAAGAACACACTGTCACATGTCATTGATGGCGCAGTGGGTTAAGTGCCTGTCCTTGGTTAGAGGGGTCCCCGGTTCGAATCCCTGTGAAGCAGTTAATACGCTTTACCTGGTTTTCAGATCTGGTCCATCACCATTTGCCGTTGGGGTAAAATTAACGTCACTATCACTAGAGTGGTCAATCAGTCGTGGTAGCTTGACTGTGGGTTTCACAATGGAACAGCATATGGTCTAAGTGTGCTGGTGAAGTCACTAGCAGCCTCCCTACCTAACTTAACTTAAGGATCAACAAAGCGGTTAAAAATCCAGAACAAATGGCAAGTCGTTTGAGAGTCCTCGAGTAATAATGTATCCAAGAGCATCCGCCACAAGTGTTCTTTCGGGTACTCTCCAGAGTTCTGTGTGCAGTATTTATGGCTATTAAATTCACAAGGAAGTCAATTGGAGTTCACATTCATACGTGCGTTGACAGTTGAGAGATCAAGGAGTTCTCCCGTGATGCAAATAAAAGCATATCAAGAACAGCCTTTAACCATGACTTTCCCAATACGATCTTATGTATTCAGTTCCCAGTTAAAATTACTATCCAGGATGGTGTCGAAGTAACTGCTAATGTTAAATTCTCTGTTTTGTTTCAGCTTTCGCCCTGCAGCCCTGAGTGAACATGGGACCAATTCCACAAGCCTCTCCAACTAGCACGATCTCTTGCAAGTTGACTCCAGCGTCGCACGTCAAGTTGGTTGAGGTCCTTATCCACCTGGATACTTAAAGACGGGCGTTCTCTTTTGCTTTGTCCCACAGTGCGTAGTCGAAGACACTGCGGACCGGGGTTGAGATGTCCATACGCTCTACATAGCCCATCCACCTTAGGCGATGGATCCGTTTACGCCTGACTAGGCGCATGGCATTGTACAGTCCGTCGTTGGCTCCTCCGAAAGCCGCCAACGCAAACAAGATTGAAGATCGCACGTAGAACTTTTCTCTCGAAGAGGCAGTCATCCATGGGAGTTGACATTCAACCAGACATCGAACGTAGATTTTAATAGCCTTTCAATGATGAGTATCTACTTCTTTAAGTGTCTTTGGGATGTTGCTCGTTATGCTTTAGCCTGTGTAGCTTAGTTGCTTCACTACCAATTTATGCGGTGGAGGACAGACACCTCTATAGGGTGAATCTGAATACCTTTGTAGAGACACTGTACCCTATTATTATGAAGAAATTAACGTCGGAGCAGCCGTTGGAAACTGCGCAAATCTCGAGACCTATGGTTCAAGTTGCAGAATATACAGTCCGTCTCCTGTGCCTGTAATATCAAGAGGCAACAAGGATGGTCTGTCAACTTCTCAGGAACCCTTGCCTCCGTGGACAACAGGTTCGCATCAAGTCATCACAGATGATCCCCCTTACATCCTCACCCCCCATACAGCAAAAATCAAAAACTCTACTTACAATCCATAACAGTGGCGCCAGATGTTGTCTCGGTCAATCCATATCCTTGCACTAAGTCAACACACAGGCACACTTTTATCTGTTCGTGTGTATCGGGCGATAGCGGTGCACCACCCGACATCATTATTCGCACTCTGCCGCCCATTAGTTTAGCTACCTTTTTGAAGACTATCCTAAAAGCAGCAACAATTGAAAATGTCACGTTTTAAGAGAAAAACAAATTGAAAAGAGAAATGCCTCACCTATCGACAATTGGAGTTCTGTATCCTTGTGACGTCCATTTAACTTTGTATTTGTACAGGAAATTGAATAACGCTTTCTTGAAGGCCGATCCAGAATTAACATTGTCATTGATTCCTTTTGCAATGCGATCCAAAATGAGCTGTAAAATTAATGAAAATCATGTGATTTCGAGAGGTGGAGGTTATGTAAAGACGATAAGGTAACTTACCGGCACAGTTGTCATGCAGGTTGGCTTCAGAACTGTTGCGTCACCCTTGCATCCCTTCATTATTTTACTGCTGGTATCAATGAGAGTCAGCGGTGTCGAATATCCAATGGGAACTCCAGTTAAAAGGCATACACTTTCAGCCAGAAGTTCAAACACATGGGCCAGAGGGAGGAATCTGTGAAGACAAAGTTTGTGAAATTAATATCAATTTATGCAAATATCAGTAAGAGAGACTGATGTAAAACTAGAGAGGAAACCTAATTGGACACTGATTTTTTTTTATAATTTGAGCGCCCTCAAGGGATTACTAATACCCTAAAGATTCAAGACACACAAAGGTCAAGACACTGCACGGGCGGAAGGTATAGAGGGCGAAAGGGAGAGGAGGTACCTTTGCACATTGGTCTTAAATATCTGAGGATTGTACGCTGTGGGTAATATTAGGCTAGGAAGATTGAATATAAGCGAAATAGTCAAGAAAGCGGCCGGCGCCCTAAACCTAAGCAACAGGGTATTCGATAAAAAATGGGGATCAACCCCCAAAAAACTCCTGTGGATGTACGCAGCGATTGTCAGTCCAATCTTGACATATAGCACCACCAACCTACAGTTTTGGTGGCCTAGGTGTTACAGAAGAAATTAACACTTCTCCAATGGCGGGCTTAGAGGTGGTCCTGTGTCTTCTTCCACTAGACTCCTATATGCAGACGTCAGCTGCAAAGAGCACAATTAGTACCATCCAATCCAAATCCAGGCAGACTACAAATTGAACAAGTCGAAAGCTACTCCTCTCTCACATTCCCTGACTTCGAAATACACTTCCAGTGTAATTTCCCAACAGGGGAGGAGTGGAAAACGAATGAACTCATCAAAAATTCGACCATCCGTCTGTACACTTGGCGGGACCTGGAATTAGACTCTCTGCAAGAAGGACGTGATGGGATGCAAGGTCTAAGCACACAGGGCAAAGCTGTTGATTGCTCCCAACTTGGCGGTATTCCAGCAAATGATGCCTAGATCAAGTTGAGCCTCCTCGCGGCCCCCCATGGTTAGCCGTTGAAATAACCGTCATAAGGTGAACCTAATGTATGCAGCGAATACGGGGGGCTAACAACTCAAAAACATTATTACGAAGAGCAAACAGTCTCGGAACAACGGACTGATACACAACAACGACGGCGCGGAATAGGACAATGATTTGCGAGTGTGCTCCTGCAATCTAAAAACACTACACTCCGCCGCTCATCAACAGGAATACATTTTCACGCAGTACAAGGCGGATGTAACTGCGATCCAGGCAATCACAGCACGACACGAAAACAGATATGAGCTTCGTTGAGGTTCCCTCGCAAAAGAATACACACAGCATCCTAGCGATCTTCGGATAGTCGAACAGCCAACCAAATCGACCATGTGCTCATTGACGCAAGACATGCGTCAAATACCCTACATGTGCGAACATTCAGGGGGGCAAACGTTGACTCTGACAATTTTCCCGTCGCAGCTCAACTGTCCAATGTCAGAAAGTTGCGCTAGCCAACAAAGAGGAGATTTGACATTGGACGCCTAAGTACACAAAAGATGCCAGAGCCAACGAAGAGCAACTAAGTAAGAGACTCTCCGGAATGTCCACGTCCAACACAAACGCCAGCGAGATGTAGTTGCATTGCCGTTCGGCAGGCTTTGTGAAAGGCACCCAGGCTCTTCGGAATTGCGAGGGTAATCAGTTACTGACTCGCAGGGAATAATAGACATTTTTAAGTAGCACTTCCAACACCTGCGTAGCGGGCCTTACCAGATGAGAGTGACAAGGAATCAGGAAATCCCCATTCCAGTCGATGAAGTAGTCCCCCCACAGTCATTAAAATGCTGAAGAGCAACAAAGTCGCATGCTCAGATGGCTTACCAAATATCAGAGCTCTTCTGGTAGGGAGCATGCACCCGATCATCTGTAGAATTTGGGAGGACGAAAGGATGCTCCATCCACAAAAAAGGCGATTCTACCTCTTGCAACAACTATAGACGTATATCCCTGCTCAACGAGGTCTAAATGATCCTATCATGGAGAAGACTAGCGAGTTCCAGATCGACACACACCACCTCTTCAACGATTCTAGCATAAGACAACATTCACCGAAAGGAACTATTCAAAGCGATGGCCAAATTCGGGGTCCCGGCGAAATGGATCCGTGACATATGCGATGCAACGAGCAGTTCGGCTCAATGACATCTGGATGACTGACTGTATTTGGCGCTGTCTCGTGGCATTTATTTTAACCTGCCACTGGAGAACACGGTACTTTTTTCTACAATACAATCGATCTTTCCTGGTCGCGGTGTCGTTGCCTTCGCAGCATGGGTTGTGCAAGTGAAAAAAAATGAGTACATAACAGTGGTGGCCAGTGGGTCTTCGCCGTTGATCCGATTTCCGGATTCAACCATCGATATCTGGATTCTAAGCCAGACCAGCTTATAAGAGATTGCTACAGATCCCCCACCGTGCTAGGAAGGCCGCGTGAATCCTACTTCTCTGAGGAGACAGGCAAAACAGTAAAACTATGTACCTACAAGGAGGTTAAGGTTACAAAAGTGTGCACATCTCCCAACTCTTCGTCGTATCAGCACATCCACACACACAAACACTCTTCACAATTTGCATCTACTTACCCAATCAAAACATCATCAGGATAAATAGGTACAATGTCACAGAAGCCTTTCATGGTTGCAATTAGGTTGTTATGTGAAAGCAATACACCTTTTGGTGTACCAGTTGATCCCGACGTGTACATTATTATAGCGATGTCATTTGCTGTCGGTGAAACACCCTCTGGAAAAAAAGAAGAGAAAGAGATTATAAGGTTTGCATGTCATGTCAACTCCCAATCGAATGATAAGAGGTGTCCTGTTTCACTTTGAAAATTATTCTTTTCTTTTACATAAAACAAGAATCCTTAAAGTTACTCCCTTCATGTGGGTGGAAATTTGAAAACGAAAACTTAAGGCGGCTTCGATTCATCATCAAGGAGGGGGCGCCGAAAAGTATGTAAATAATTCAGGATCGCCTAGGTGACGGTTCACAGGGAATTCAATTCTTCCAGATTTTGCATCAGCCTTAATGCTCAGTCGAGTCAGGCGACTCTATGCGTAGGCGGAATGTAAAAATATCAGAAAACAATGTGAAGAGCAATTTTGAGAATTTAATTATACCAAAGAATGTCTCTGGCTAATGCGATTAAAGAGAATCCAAGCATTCGCATATTTGTGCACAATGAAAGAAGGCGTAAGAGCGTCTGAATTCAATGTCTGCGTGGGTTGTGCCAAGAAACAAAGGAAACTCGTCTAAAATGTTATGAGGCTACGGTTTCATCGAAGCAATGTGGGCTGAATCAAATGTTTGTCCAAACACACTTCCTTCGGAAGTATTTTTGTTTATTTAAGACGTAAGGAATGTTTTTATAAGGGGTCAAGATACCAATGTCAAGACGGAAGTCTAATAAAGCTGTTGGTGTATCACTGGTCCGCTGAACTCTCTAAAATCGAGGGAGCAAAAAACGCTCGTCGAGTGAACGCCAGTATGGTAGGCTGAATTCAGGAATGTCAAACATTTGCGCAGTGATGCGACAACGCCGACACGGCGCGAAAAAGGACAATGATTTGCGAGTGTGCTCATGGAATGTAAGAACACTACAGTCCAGGTGCCGCTCATAAACTGGAAAACATTCTCTCTCTCACACAGGAAGCAAGGCGGATATTAATGCGATCCAGGAAATATGCTTGATACGGCAAGGAATCATGAAAAAAAAAAGAGTGCGACATATATTACAGCTGACACAAAAGTTTGCACATATTTGGATGCGAATTCGTTGTGGGAAAAGGGTGAAGGTCGAAGGTCCTCGACTTTAAACCGATAAGTGATCGCCAAGCTGTGATCCGCATCCAAGCCAGATTTTGCATCAGCCTTATATGTGCACACGCCCTTACCGACGAGGCTGAAGACTCTGACAAAATTGACTATTATGACCTCTTGAACGGTGCCTACGGAGCCTGTTCGGAGTACGATGTAAAGATCGTGCTCGGAGACTTCAATGCAAAAAACCGGTAAGGAAAACATCTTCGGCTTAGCGATCGGAAAGCGCAGCCTTCACAAAACGACAACAGACAACGGCTTCCGACATACAGACTTTGTGGCAGCACGTAATATGGTCATAAGCAGCATGAGGTTCCCTCGCAAAAGAATCCACACAGCAACCTGGCGATATCCGGACGGTCGAACCGCCAACCAAATCGACTATGTGCTCATTGAAGCAAGGCATGCGTCAAATATCCTAGATGTGCGAACATTCAGGGGGACAAACGTCAACTCTTACCATTTCTTCATAGCAGCAAGATTCAGAGCTCAGCTGTCCAATGTCAGAAAGCTGCACCAGTCAATAAAGAGGAATCTTGACACGCCTGAGCACACCCGAGATTGCCAGAACCTACGAAGAGCCACTGAATGAGTGACTCTCCGGTATGTCCACGTCCAACACAAACGCCAAAGTGATGTGGTTGCATTGCCGCTCGGCCATCAAAGAGGTAGCCGAAACCACCTTAAGCTACCTACCACCGCCGACGAGAAACCCGTAAAATGATGGCGAGTGAGCAGAGGAAACGTGCAACCGACGAGGCTTATCAAAAGGCGCTGCAACGAAAAACTAAGGCAGCGCAGGAGTACCGGGCTGGAAGAAGGGAGGGGAAAAAGCTTCTACGCCTGAAGAAAAGGTTTCTCGCAACCTCCCAGCTCAAGGCTATCGAAGAGTCTAGGGACAAGCATAAAATACGGGCCTTCTACAAAAAATCAAAAAGTCTTGCCGCTGGCTTTAGGAAAGGCACCCAGGCTCTTCGATTCTGTGAGAGTAACCTGGTTACAGACCCGCAGGGAATAGTGGATGAGTTTAAGGAGCACTTCCAACAGCTGCTTAACTGGCCTGACCAAGAGAGAGTGATAGGGAATCAAGAAATCCAAACTCCAGTCGATGAAGTAGCCGTAGCTAGGTCTGAAGAAGTCGTCAGAGCCATTAAAAGGTTGAAACAACAACAAATCCGGGAGAATCCAGGAGAAGTACCTTGAGGAACTAAATGTGCAAATATATGTTGAGTATGACATCGAAATCATCGCGCGTTCCCAATGTGCCGTAGTGGAACCATATACGGCAATTGAAGAAGAGGCGAAGCGAGCTGGTCTAAAGTTCAATGAGGATAAAACTAAGTATATGCTGTCGACCAAAAAACGATCCGTCACACACCACCTAGGACAAAATATTACAATCGACAGCTACAATTTCGAGGTAGTAAAGGAGTTTGTCTACCTCGGGGCAAACGTAAACTCCACAAACGACATTACTGTGGACTACTGTGGCTTTTGGCAACCGGTGTTACTTCGGTTTGTCAACAAAACTGGCGTCAAAACTCCTGACTCGAGGACTAAGGTCATGCTATACAAAACCCTTATTTTGCCAGTCCTGCTATATGGAGCCGAAAGCTGGACGATAAGCAAAACTGCGGAGCTGATACTTGGTGCCTTCGAAAGATAAAAGTCTACGTCGGATATATGGTCCCGTCTGCGAGGAAGGCGCGAACTCTACGAACTGTACCAGGATGTCGATGTAGTGCGGAAGGCAAAGATCCGTCGACAGCACTGACTCGAACATATCAAGGGCATAGACTCCTGGTTCGAGAAGGAGAGAAAGACCGAACCACCGGTATAACGACCAAGTAATCGCGGATGCAAGACAACTTGGTCTTGATGACTTGAAGCAGCGTGTCCAGGACCGTCAACACTGGAAGGCAGTGATATCTTAAGCTCGGACCCTCCACGGGTGGTATGTCAACTGGCCACTGGCTTATGGGCAATCATGCCAGAAGACTGAGAGAACTCTATAACGACTTCTGCAGAGGTTGCATGAATGAAGAAGAGGAAACAATCCTACACTATCTAGGAACATGCCCAGCATTTAGAGAAACCAGAAGAAGATTACTTGGCAACTTATATTTCAGCTGCCTTGAAGACATTGCAAGTAAAAGAATCTTAGATATCTTACAGTACCTCAAAGCCACTAACTGGCTATAAAATGGTCAAGTGCAATCATGACCAAACGATCCTAAAAGGATATGCATCACAACAACTAGATCAACGATGAAACTGGAAGGCGATGCCGGATAGTGACAGCACAATGGACCAATTAGTCTAAGTGGAGCAGGATTTTTACGGTATAATCTCGCAGTCACCTCACCTACTTATCTACCTTTGCTCAGCCCTAGCAATGAAAAGGTCTTTGCTAGGAAAACTTCTGGTCGGAGCTAGAGGATTTAAGCAGTGTTGGTTTGGTTAAGCCTCCTAGGATTCGTAGTAGGTCTCACCATAGCTTGATTCTCCTCAAGATATGCACAGTGGACTCTACACGTTGTTCTGAGTGAGCCGCGGCCAATAGGCCGTCAGGGCACCCAATTTATCTACCCACCTACCTAGCTAGATCCTATCGCGTTATTTAGACACGACTGTTCACCCTGCAATGGAGTGGAATAATAAACAAACTTCAACCCAATTGTTTAGGCTTATAATTCTTTAATAATGATTAGTCTCAAAATGAGAGGGGTATAGATTGAAGTTTATGTTTACCCCCAAGCTATGTACTTACCAAATTTGCTCTCATTGCCAACGCGGATCACCTCAGAGAACGGAATGAGTCCAACGTCCTCTTTGTATCCATTGGTGTCGGTCTTGCGCAGCTGATCATCCATATAAATGATGGTCTTAATGTTTGGGGTCTTGCCCAGGAGCGATTTGAACTTCGGCAACAAATCGTGTGATGTAATGACAGCAGTCACCTCGGTCTCATTTATACCTGCAAACAAAAAACACCCGACATGTCATACAAGCTCAACAAACGAAACTACTTTCAAAACATACAATGTGCGACGCCTTCATCTCCGAGCGTAGCGTAAACTGTAACAATTCGCATGTTCTGCTTGAAACACCCATGGGCGGCGATCATCCACTCAGCTCGAGTCTCGGCAAATATGACAATATTCGTGCACGGTTGCTGGCCAAATTCACGGAGACCACGGCCGAATGACGCGGCCAAACGTTCAACTTCGATGAAATTCTTCCACTTGTACTCGCCCATGTTGTACTTCTTGAAAATTCGTCCATTCGGCTGAACTTCATCCTCTTCGCTGAGAATTTGACGCGTCCCAAGACAGCGTTTCGTCGAATGCGTTTTTGTCACATAATTAAACATGTTCTCCAGTGTGGTTATGTTGGCCTGCAACATTTTAACGTGCACCTCTCGTGGCGGCTCAATTGTACGGTATGTACATTGACTGTCATCCTTCTTCACTGCTTTTGCCTGGAAATATAATATCGGGTGTGTGAGTGATTTAATGTGAGGTCAAGGGAACGCGAGTTATTTTATTTCGAAGTCTGTGAGCAAAATCTGAGCAACGTACGATGTTTAATCTAGGTAATAATTACTTTGCGTGAAGATTGTCGTGTGCGCAGTGTGTCTGTGTTTGGAAATGTCGTGACATTCTGTGCAAACAATTGCGTTTGTGTCTGTTGTTGAAGGGTCATTGACTTTCGACTGGCTACATTTTTTCCCAATTCGAACAAAATAAATGGAAATTGTGTGAAACAACAGATGTTGTCACGAGATTTTCGTTCTAACCTCGTTTGTTGTGCGTTATTTGACAGATGTTGATGACGGACTGCCTACGAAAGCAGGAAGTCGGAGAAATACTTTGTGGCAAATACTGCGGTTCGAATTGGAAGCACAGTGGACCCCAAGTCGAAACTCTCTCTAACTCGAAAAAATTATGGTATCCCAGACATGAGTCCACTGTAGTTTAGCCATCAGTACAGGCTTTTGGAAAGAGTGACAGGAAGATTAAGGCGAAAATGAGAGGATGGGACAGGGAGTTTCCTATGCCGTTATTGATAAGGTTCCGTCAGTGAGACAAAAAGGCAAAAATTAGACTAGGAGCAAAGGATTGAATACTATCTTCCAGAATAGCACCCGACATTAACGTCTTGGAAGTCACAATGGCTATAACTATAACCTCATGATAGAGTAGCAATTTGTCTGCCGTTAATTTGATGGTGATTGGATCTGATTTGAAAAACAGTATTATTTAACCGTATTCACTTTGCTTTCACAGCGATTCGAACCGGGGACTCCTCTAATCAAGGGCAGGCACTTAAACACTGCGGTACCCATTTTCTGATCAAGCCAATAAATTGAAGGTGGATAGGTAGGAAGTGACGTTAATGCACTTAGGCCAAAGTAGGCCTATTGTACCGTCATCAGCCAGCCAGTTTTGTCAACAAATTTTACTACTGCGATGACCTGTATTTTACTGAGATCGATTAGATTATCATAGAAGTGACTTTCTTAGTAAAGACAAAAGCAGGACAGTTGGAGAGGTATTGGGTCCTTTTCTCCTCAGTCGATTACCTCTTTGGACTGTGTTAAGGACGATGCCAGGAATTTAACTCCGAGAAAACGCACGCAACTTTCCACTCTGTCTTCCCTCTTGGATCCATCTGTATAAAAGTCTTTGGTGCTCCCGTACCACAGGTCTCTCAGCGTTTTTTTTTTTTAAAATGAAGTCACAATGGCTATAACCTCAAGATATTCTAGCATTTCGTGTCTCGAAAAGAAAGAATATCTCTTGCTAATGAATTGAATTGAATAACTTGGGGAGTGTCATAACTATAAAGGTCTATTGCACCCCCATTTTTCGTGAAAGACTTAAGTGCTTCCTTTAGGAATTTCACAAGTTTTCTAGAGGCGATTTCTTTAAAGTCTCTCCCTGTTTTTGGGCAAGGCGTGGGTCGATTAATAGGTGTTCCATAGTTTTTTTTCGACTGGCCACAGTGCCTACTGTCCTGCTAAGCCCCATTGTGTCCAGTTAGTGCTCTGCTTAGAACTCTTAAGCTAGAGCTTCTTTGGGCCCAATGCTAAAGGGTATCTAAGCTTGGCTTGTATGTCCAAGAAAAGCATTTACCTTTATTATAAAGACCAAATTTGATTTGAAATAATGACAAATTTTAAGATTTTGCTTGTAAGAAGATCTGGTGTATTTAAAGCACGAAATGGGGGGCTTGCTTCGCTACCTAACAGGAGTTTAAACCTTTTTTCCGCAGCGTTTAACTCGCTCACGTGACGTCGTCGCTCCGCTAAGGGTATGTTAACAACTGTAGACTTCGAGTTTGGCTTCAAAACACTTATCCCAGACAGAGAAGATTGGGAAATGAGGTGTGGTAAGGAAGCCGGGCTACCTCGAAATCTACACAGATGGCTCAAAAACAGACAAGGGCACCGGACTAGGAGTATTCGCGATATCGCAGGACATATCCTTTTCCCTGTCTCTTCGACTGCTCAACCATTGAAATGCATTCCAGGCAGAAGCTAAAGCTATCCAAGAGGCTGCCCGCTTACTGTCGATGAACCCGATAGACGGGCTATCCATCGCCATTTACATAGATAGTCAGGCGGCCATAAAGGCTTTGGATACACCATCAATTAAATCGAAGATAGCAAAACTTTGCCGTCTATCTTTTAGGGAGATAGCGGTTAGATGCAACCTAACCCTATGCTGGGTACCTGGGCATAATTGTTTTCCTGGCAACGAACGCCGTAAGCAAGAATAGGGTTGGGACTGCCACTGGCAAATAATCAGGACACCCCATATTCCTCACTCTAAGTATAACATGCATTCAATAAGTCGAATTCTGAAGATAAATTATATATATTTTCCTTTGACCTAGTATAAACGAAATCGTGCTACTGAGCAGGGGGATTCTTCCCATGATTCAAATGATTAGAACTGAACTTCCAAACGAAAGAAATGAAGGAGAAATTCAACTGCAGATGGAATTTGAAGCTTGAAAGAAAAATACCAGAAATATACAAGCTGTTACGTATGATGATTTTCTGCAGGTGGATGGCGATATTTTTATTTAAGAGTTTCCCACAGATGAACATATTGTCGAGATATTAAGATGTGAACCCGAATCTTCTCAGCTCGACCATAATGACGACGGCGGCGTTGATGTTAGAGGGGAAAGACTAGGCGATTGGATTGATTCAACCACCAATTCAAACGAGTTGGTTGCAAATTCATAATTCATATTGGGTTCATATCGTGAAACAACAAACGACTCTAAAGTATAAATTCCATTCAAATTCCATGTTTTTAAAATCAAAATATAAAATCCGCTTTTCAGTCATGTGTAGCAGACTATTTTTAATAACAATTATGCTCCTCTACCTTGTATGTGTTATATCGGAAACAAATAAATTTATTCAATTTTGTATTTTGCCATCCCACTTATGTTACAAAAATGGAAAACAAATTGAGACCGTGCATCGTAAAGGCGAGTGCCAAAAACTATTGATCAGCTTATTGACATCAGTATAGCAAAACCTGAGGCTAAAAAACCAAAGGCAACTGCGTGGATTACCCTAGGGGACTTTTGAAAGGACACTCGGTAGAATTTCGCCGGTCTCCACTGTGAAAAATAAAAAAATAGCACTTTCCAAAAACAAAAAAATATATATATAAATATAGGAATAAAAATAAATATAGACCCAACTTAATTTCTGCAAAGAACATAAAATCTGAACTGCAGAAGACTACAAACGAATCAAAATCAACAGGCTCTATCACGGCGGAAGCTGGAAATTTCAATCAAAACAATTTGTTTGCTGAAAAACCACAAAAACTGAAGAAATGTATACAATTTGCTTGCCACTGTAAGTAAGTGCGATAATTCCTCTATTTCTCTATGAAGTCTGAAGTCCTTATGTGTCTACATCTGGTAACATCTGATCCAATAGTCAGTCATGTCCAGCCTAACTGAAAAATCAATCAAAATTGACCCACGGTGATAAGTGCGCCCTTTTCCACTTCTACGACGCAACTCATAATGAATTCCCACTTAACTACTCCACTTCCAAGTTTCTAATTAGTTGATTGTTCGACTGCTGCTTTTGGTGCAAATCCAGCACGGTCGACTGTAAAACGAATCAAATGCTTCCCAGGCATAGCCAAGGTCTCACATTTACAACTGGCTGGCTCTGCTGTGGTTCTACATGTTTGTGTGCCATCATCTATTTACGCATACTCGAACTCAAGCATCAATAAATGCTGTGTTTATCGACCATCAGCAACCAGCGACGGGCAAGTTTTATGGCCATTACACTTGTAATACGAAATCCTTATCAAACGATTTTGTTAATTGTAAACACAGTCACACAACGATAAGAATCTGGGTCAGATGAGCACCCATGATGTAGTAAGTGTGTCAGTTTGTCGTGTCATGATGCAGTAAGTCTGCCAGTCTATCTTCTCAGCTCACCTTTACACTCCTCGCCTCTTGTCTTCGCTTCCATGGTCGTTGTAATACGAGGTAAACCGGTAGTGTTACAATATCGTACACGAATGTTATCACATTAATAGCTCCAATTGCACCCTGAATCCAAAAGCTTTCCATTCTGAAAAGATAAAACAAAAAACAAATGATTTATTAGAATTGCTTTCGTTTAAGACATTTAAGACACACACAAGCATTTTGCAATTGTATTCCCACGTTAAGTAATTTGAAAATAAAAATGACAAGTTTGTGGCGTTGATCTTATCTCCGTTTGTGTTCTATGGACAAAGTGCAGGCGTGTGGGGAGTCATTCAAGTTTAAATCGAAGTCTCCCTATCGAACATGTGATTTCCAAAGTGTGGACTGAGTACAGAGTTCGAATTGCATAATCGAATGCTTTGTGCATTCTCGTCTTGAGCGACAGCTTGACTTCCTAGACAGTGTACAAGTCACGATCAGTGGCCTGATTTCTGGTTCACAGCGAGTGAGTCAAGTCTGAGGGAATTTCGGAGATATCTCTTGCAAGTGTAAATGAACACAGTGGTGTTCACAAGAATTGCACGAGTGTCAGTTTTGTGTTGACCTGTCGACTGCTTAGAATCGTTACAATGCAGTATTTGCGGTTGCATAATTGTGAATGACTAGTGAAATGCAGAGTGCATGTGCGGACTGATAGAATTAAGAATGAGACGACTTTTGTTTTTCTTTAAGAACATGAGTTCGAGATTTGGTTTTGTGTAACACACTGTGCCGGCATTCTGGTGAATTAGAGCCAATTAATAAACCAACTGGGAAAAGCGGTTGAATCTAGAGAAACCATTTTACGATGGATACCTCAATAAAGTTCTTGAAAAATATATATATGCGCGCGACATCAGAGCCGGATCTTCGTCCTTGCTTCAACAGAATTCAAGGATTGCCAATAACACCATTCTCGCATAAGATTTTGTTGAAGTATAAATGAGACTGCTCCAACTACAGTGGCGTATGCCTCTACAGTACAACCGACCATCTTTTCACTCAAAGAATGGTACTTGAGAAAGCTTGGGCGTATGCCAAAGCCATCTACGGCTGTTTTGTAGATTTGAGAAAGACATATGACCGAGTTCCTCGAGCTAAACTCTGGAGTGTTCTGCAGAAGTATGGGATTGAGGGTCCTCTTTTGAGGGCCATTCAATCTCTATACACAAACTGTAGCAGCTGTGTTCGGGTTAACGGTGCGTTGGACTTCGCCAAGGGTACGTCTTGTCACCTCTCATTTTCATTGTTTATATGGACTGGATGTTGCAGCGCAGCCGAAGCGAGGAAAGTTGAGGGAAAATCATCTTCTTTTTGCGGATGACTTAGTTATTCTCACACCTTCCCAGACGAAATTCCAGAGCGCACTCGATAGTTTTGTGGCCATATGTGCTGATCCTGGGATGAAGGTTAACGTGGACAAATCAGAGGTTATGGTAATTCCGAACGCCTGTTCAATGCACTCTACATGTTTTAGTTAAGTTTAAGTATCTCGGGGTCTTTTTGCCCGAGTGATGGGAGGAGTAATACTGAAATTTCCTGTAGGATTGTTCAAGCTGGGTCATTTTTGACACAGCTTGGGAGATCTGTAATCAGGAAGGCCGAGCTTAATGTGAAAGCCAAGTTAGCAATTTTAAACTCAGTATTTGCTCCAATCTCACCTATGGTCATGAAATTTGGGTAATGGACGAAAGAATAAGATTGCGAATTCAAGCTGCTGAGGTGAGATTCCTTCGTGTTGTTGTGGGAATTACTCGCCGGGATAAGGTGAGAAACACAACAGTGCGCGACGAACTCAACGTTGAGCAGCTGCTTCTTCGAACGGAAAGAGCTATGCTTCGTTGGTTTGGTCACGTAGCACGAATCTACCCTCCATCACGAATTTCTTGAATGCGATTCCATCAGGTAGGCGACCAATTAGAAGACCTAGGATGAGATAGTTGGACCAAGTCCATAAAGTCGCCTGGTTACGCTTGGGCATAACCCCTGATGAGAGTCGATGGCAGAGTTGCCTGGAGATCACTCGTGCGTGGTTAACCCCCGCGACCCCTTTAGAGGATCATGCGGGTCAGAATATAATGATTTCGAATCTAAAGTAAGAAAACCCTCTAAACTGTGCTGCGACTTTAAGGCCGCGTATGACAGTATTTATAGGGACGAGATGGAAAGCGCTTTATCTAGTTTTGGCATCCTCGTCCGTCTCTTCAGAATGACGAAGGAGAATGCCCGTTGATTTCTCAAGGTCAGTAAAGATTTTACCGAGACCTTTGATGTCAAAAAAGGACTTAGACAAGGCGACGCACTGTCATGCGATTTCTTCAATATCATTTTCGAGAAGATCGTGCGTAAAACAAACGTCAAGACCAGAGGCACGATCTTCCACACATCTGTGCAACTGCTCGCGTATGCCGACGACGTTTACATCAACGAAAAGGAAACGGCGAAGATGTGTCTTGCGGTCAACGAAGGAAAGGTAAAGTATATGCTGTCCACGAAAAGGGTTCACCAACACCGACGTATTGGACAAAACATTACCCTAGACAGCTATAACTTCCAAGTACACTATAACTTCTACCTAGGGTCTGAAGTTAACCTGAAGAATGACACAACCACGCTTGCCAATCGCTTTGTTTTTGGGCTTGGAAATCAATTGAGGAATAAAGCCACCTCTCGAAGAACCAATATATGCCTATACAAGGCCTGGATAGTCCCAGTCCTGCTGTATGGCGCAGAGGCATGGACACGAACCAAAGCGGACGAAGAGATTCTTGGTCGCATTGAGAGGAAAGTCCTTCGTATTATCTTTGTTCCCGTATGTACTGAAGGTGTTTGTAGGAGGAGACTGAACGACGAAGTGTACAGCGAGACGGATCTGGTTAAACTAGTTTGAGTTTCTCGTCGCAGATGGCTAGGTCATATAAAGCGAATGCTTCGGCCTTTTTTTTAAATAAAACGCAAACCATTTGAGATATTTCAAAAACTTTATTATCGGCTTGACGTACAGTCAAAACATTTATGAATGGATCTCGACTTCGTTCATATGGCCACCGCGGGCACGTTTGCAGCGGTCGATTCGTTGGACCAAATTTTCAACGACTCGGCCAAAACGGCGACTATTTCGCGTTCAATGTTGGCTCTGAGCTCTTCCAACGTCGTCGGCTTGTTGGCATAAACCAATGAATTAACTTAGCGCCACAGAAAATAGCCAAGTGACGTTAAATTGCACGAACGAGTCGGCAAATAGAGTGGCCCATTCCTTTACCATGATGAAAATGTTTAATTTACTGAAAAAATTGAACTGAAGAAATTGAAAATTGAAACAGTGCGTTCACAAATTAAAATCAAAGTTGTCAAGTCCCTATTGGAAAACCCTTTAGTAGTAAAATTGAAGTGAACTTAGCTGCATTTAAAGAAAAAAACTGATCACGTGTTAGTTCTACTAGAATATTTACGAGCAACGAAAAGAGGTAAAGTTCAACATAACCTTTAAGTCTAACTTGGCTATGAAGTAGATTTAATAATAGTATCCGGATGCCATTAGTGTTGAGAGAATGCCTTATATTACTGATTTATTACAAGGCACCTTCATTTACGTAGGATCGTGTCCCCTCAAGCAAATACTAAATCAAAACGCTACAACTTATCAGCTATTCAACTTGCTGTGCGAACGATAAGCCGCACAGACTTAAATTGGCATCACTTTTCCACCTTCCATTACAATGACGAAATGTGCCCCCCCTACCATGACTACGGAAAAGAAACTGTAATAGAATATCTCTGAACTCGCTCAAACGCATGGCGTGCAAGGAAATGACTTTAATTTATGATTACAATACACGCTTGAGCGATGCGTCACTCGAAAAAAGAAATAAAGTCTCCAGACCCAGTGTAGTGTAGGTATTTAAATCAAGATTTAGTTCAAATCATCGCGCGGCAGAAAATATCTATTGAGTGATCCACGTGAACTTCCCCCACTCTTCTTGCCACTTGACATATTTAAGAGGTTATCTTGCCCGCTTGAAAAACAAGCGCTTCTTCATTAGCACATCGTAGAACAGATTAATTCCTTGCGGATCATGTGACCACACCCTGATGTGGTTCTCCATGCTGCCAAAGGTTAACAACATGCAGTTCCAAATTTGCGACTTCAGTGTGAATTTTTTAAATGCTGTTTGAACGCTGAGTCATTTTATCTTGCAGTGCAGTTGACGCACATCGTGCGACGAAATATGACAACTCATCCACTTTGATAAGAGCCCCCACCCGCCATTCCACTCGACGCGACGTCCGTCCCAGCAATCAAGTGAGTATCTGTCCGGTCAGGTGCATGGCTACAAATGACACCTGTCGAGAAATTGTGCTGGATACGAATGAGTGTTTCGGGAGGTTTAAGTCATCAAACGAATTTATGCCCTTCGCGTATCACTTATCATTTCACAGTGATTTCACTCGCTAATAGCAAAGATAAATGCTCGAAATGAAACGAAGCCGTGTCGACAATTCGCGTCAGACGTGCGAAGCTCTTTGAGACCACACTTGTATATGCTAATAAAATCTAATATTACCAACACCTGACCTAAAATCGTTTTGGAACACACCACCTATCCGAGCCCGAGCGCCGCTGGTTTTAAATAAATGACTTGACCGCCAATCAGCGCACGCGTTCCCACATGTGAATACATACAAGTGCGGATGTGTGCATGCATGTGTGCTGCTCATCAGAACTAACCTTCCATGGGTAGCAGTTGAAACAATTGTCATTGTCGAATTAATTCAAACACTTAACTTCGCCGATGGAATATCACTTCCAGCAATTACTTTAAATGAAAGAAAACTGCCACGTCAAACTGTAGCACAGGCCGGGCATTGCTCATCTCCGTCCACCCTCTAGGCGGGGGCACGACGATGATCACGATCATTATGTGCTGAAAGGGTCTAAAACTGAAACAACGCTGTACACAATGTGTACAATTGTTAACTCTTCAAGGTTGTTTCACTTTGTGGATCACATGCTCAAGGTGATGCTACTTGCTCGGAATTATCAACGTGTAAATCCAATTAATGCCGAGCTCGATTCACTTCCGAGTGAATCGCTTTAACACGCTCGTCATTCATTAGCATCGACTAACATCTGAATCTCCTTCTGATTTGACTTTTGGAATCTCTGTAGTATTGTACGGTTCAACAGGTTGGACTCCGTCTGAACGGCTAACATATTTGTAATTATTTTCAAATTAAGGCTTCGGATTGTTTAAAAGCGGCAATTGCTTCAATTTGTTTGCAAATGATTAGGCAGTTAGCCTGAAGACCTGTCTAGCGTGACTTGGATGTATTCCAGGCGGCAGTTTCATTCCGAACACGAACTTTGGCAACAGCATCAAACAAGGACATATTGATTGCTTTTGTGGGAACACGTGTTCAATTGATTGATACGCCAAAATGTTCCGACTTTAGCTCAACAAACAGCAGAAAAATGCAAAATGCTACATCAAATTATCAAAAATTGCTTCGCTAATTTAGAAATATGGAATTTTTCAACATGTGGGGAGCTCCACCAACCGTTCAACATCTTCTTCTTAGGCCTGCGAAACCAGAGCCTGAGCAATCGGATTCGAATGTCCACTTTGCTGGATTGTTGTTGTCCATGCGCTTGATGTGGCCGGTGAGCTCGCCTAGTTCGACTATATCGATGTCATCTGCGTAGCTCAACGATAGGATTGACACGTTGAACATAGGGCCTTCGGAGTTTACAGCTTGCCGCTGCACTTTTCACGACGCCCACGTCACTTGCATCTCCTTACCCTTGGAGATCCCTGATCCACTTTACATCGCGTGTTTGTATCCGAGTTCCCGAATTCGGCCAACTCATCGAATAGTTCCATGCGATGAATGCTGTCGCATGCAGCTTTAAAATAGATAAAAATGTGGCGTCTATCGATTTGAAACTCTCTGGTATTCTCCAGGATTTGCCCTAGTGTGAAAATTGGGTCTATGGTCGATTTGCCGGGTCGGAACCCGCACCTGCCGATTAGTGCGGTTCAAAACGGAGCAGACAAACAGGATCTAATAGACGACATTGAGCAGGGATGTTATACGTTCATAGTTGTTACAAGAGGTTCGCCCTTTTTGTGGATAGGGGTTAAGGAGTGGATACTCCAGTGTTATTTTGAACATCCAGCGGAACTTAATTAAAAAAAAGTACATAGTCCAAATGACAAAAGTTTGGTATCAAATGTCAGCTAAAACCTCAGGCCTTAAAGTTTTGCATTACCGTTGAGAGATCGCAAAAAGCAAGCGAAATGTAAAACATCAGTTGCATTACGAGAGTCAATTTCATCTTGTTCGGTTGAAGTAAGGGGGAATCCTTTTAATATTTTGTTGCCTGTTAAATAAGGAATCTTTTATGTACGTTTGAACATCGTACGATATAAATGGTAGTAATTATCTTCTTCTTTTTTAAAGTCTTACGTTTCTCCGTTTTTTTTTGTGAATTTTGACTTTGTGTAGGCTTTTAGAAATGCATTCGCATGTATCCACCTTGCGGTTCGTTTAGTGTTATCTAGAATCCGTTAAGATAATTTGCCCTCAGGTGCCCAACCTATAAGTAATTTAGTTTTGTAAGTTAACATTGCCCAAATCCTCAGATCCTTAAGAACGAAGACCCTTTTAACTGCACCAACTACTGAGGGATAAATCTCCTAAGCACCTTTTTGTGTGAGCGCCTGAAACCATTCGTCAATAACCTGATAGGTCCTTATCGGTGGGGTTTCAGGCCGGGGAAGTCCGCCATCTACCAAATCTTCACACTGCGCAGATACTGGAAAAGACGCAAGAAATGCAGATCGACACCCATTACCTATTAGTCGATTTCAACGCCACATATGACAGTGTGCATAGAGACGAGCCATACAACGCCATGTCTGGTTTTGTCATTCCTGGAAAACTCGTCAGACTGAGTAGGATGACGATGCAGAATTCTCGCTGCTCCACCAAGGTCGGAAACGAACTAACCGAGACCTACAATGTGAAAAGGGATTTAGACAAGGCGACACGCTGTCATATGACTTTTTTAACATCATCCTGGAGAAGATCGCCAAAGACGCACACGCCAACACTAGAGGCACGATCTTCCAAAAGTCCGTCCAAGCAAGCAAGTATACGCGGACGGCATTGACGTGATTGATCGAACACAGTGAGCTGTCAATGAGGCGTTTGATGGCATTGAGACGGAGACGGCCAAAATGGGTGTAGCGGTGAACGAGGACAACAACTAATTATATGCTGTCAGTTAGGACATCGACGACTCGGACAGAACGTCACCATAGGCAGCTTTGAGGTAGTGAAGGACTTCGTCTAACTCGGCTCCCAAGTATACAGTACGAACAACACCAGTCCCGAGATTAAACGCAGAATAACTCTTGCTATTTCTTTGGACTCAGAGGCAATTGAGTAGTAGAGCCCTCTTTTGAAGGACCAATCTACCACTATATAAGACCTTGATCGTCCCTGTCCTGCTGTAATGCGCGGAAGCCTTGACAATGTAAAAAGCAGATGAAAAAGCACTTGGTCGTTTCGACAGAAAAGTTATGCGTTCAATCTTTGGTCATGTTTGCGTTGATGGTATTCGGAGAAGACTCAACCATGAACTGTATCAGCTGTATAGCGGCATGAGCCTAGCCAGGAATCTACGAATCTAACGCCTTAGATGGCTAGGGCAAGTAGAGCGTATGGACAACTCAGCTCCAGCCCAAAGAGTCTTGAGAGACTCAGAACCAGTGGGACAATGCAATAGAGGACGTCGGAACCGATGTCGCACACAAGTTGAGAAAGACTTCAACCAACTTGGAGTGCAATTGGAGGCAGTTGATTAATAATGTGTAGAGGCTTGTTGGTTGAGGCCCAGGTCCACCCCGGCACCACTAGAAAAAGAAGAAGATATGCACTGTATGTCGTATTCCCAAATTTTGCAGACGACATGATGCATGTGTCCTACCAGAACATCGCCACCGGCCTAGAAGAGCTCTGATGGTAACCCATCTGAGTCATCAGCTTGTCCATGCTGTGTCTATCTCCCGGAAAATCTCTTTATCATTCAAGACGGACATGTAAGTAGCGCCGCTCCAGTCGGAGAGGAGAAGTAACGTACAAAGTGAACTGAGAGAGGGAGAGATGTCTCAATGCTCTTTGGTCTATATAAATTCATCGCACTCATTTGACTGCGTCTGAGATTCATCACAGCCCCTGCAGCAACTCTGTCGAATTTGTATCCATCTATCTTGGTGTTGATCGTTTTGTTGATGCTTTTCATTCAGTCGCGCAATATTCGAGTTCATCACATGTCCTCTTCGAATCAAGTGAGTTCGATGTCTTGTCATTTAGATCATTTATCGGGTTGAAGCAAAGTCCATAGATGAAGACACTTGAAGCAATTATCACATGCGTTCGCGTTCGTGTTCGTGTTCGTGTTCGCGTTTGTGAATGAATGTTTTTATTGAGGGTGATTTAATCGAACCACCAGCTAAAATTGCATACAACTGTCCACCGACCGACGACCATTTGCACAAATTAAGAGCGATTCGGAAAATTGTCTTCCATTTGACATCACATTTGAAGTGCATAAATCGGTCAAAGTAACTTATTTAATTTATCGCTGAATCTGTGAAGTGTTCCTTAAATGCCGAGTCGGATTGTTTTTTGTGTGTTCACATGCTTGGCGTATGCGCAGGCGGTCGATTTTAGCCTGCGCGACCGTGACCCATATTCGACGTGTGTGTTTTCCACTTTTTCTTTCACCACAACATAATCTTTGGCAATCGCCCATGTTTGTTGACATTTGCTGACACTTGAGAAGCACCCTCAATGATTTAAAACCACGCCGCTCTTGATCTAGTTTCGTGTCGCCTTTTTATAAACTTGATAATGATGTATGTACGTATTCTGATTAAGGGAGCAGTTAACTATTTGTTTTTAAATGATTGTCGCACGCTAAGGGTTCAACGATCAATACATCACAATCGGGGATTTTGAGGTAGTCGAAGAGTGGTAAACAAACTCTTCGACTACTCTTCTATCTGGGCAAACGTAAGCTCCTTGAATGACATTTTAGTGGAGATCCAATTTGCAATCGCTCTTGGGAACCTGTGATTTGTCTAAGCCGCTGGGTTCCAATATTCTGAATCGAAGGACCAAAAACATTATCTACAAAACTCTCATTCTTCCAGTCTTGCTTTGCTATATCCACCCGAAAGCTGGGCGTTAAGCAAAACTGAAGAGCTGGTTCTTGGTGATTTAGAAAGAAAAATTTTACGTATTGCATATAGTCCAACTGCAGGCAGGCGCATTTAACGACAGAAGTGCGACAGCGATTCGTGTGCTCTTCGAAGGGAAGAGTACCGGCTTTTCAAGAGGAAGAGCATGAGCATGAGGAGCGCACGATCGAGGAAATGGAGAGGTCTTACGGCAGAAAAGATGTCCGAAAGTTCTACCAACGGGTAAAACAACTTTCCAGTTCGGACAGAATCCTGTCGTGACGAAGAGGGACAACTCATAGTAGATACGCAATCGAGAACCTGGAAAGATCACTTCTGTAAACTGTTAAACGGCGAGGAAGACCCCGATACCGCTGTCAGCCAGAATGCTCCATTCCCCGATCTAGGTGAAGTGATATTAGCGATATCGAGACTGAAGTCGAATAATTTAAGGCAGCTGGAGATGAGCATATAAGGTACACGCACCAAAGGACCAAAAAAATCCGTACAACTGCTAGCATAGACATTGACGTGATTGGTCGAACACAGCGAGCCATCAATGAAGCAAGCCTTTGCTGGCATTGAGACGGAGGCGGCCAAAATGGTTTTAATGGTCACCCATTATGTCATCGAGAAAGGACGCGCAACATTGACGACTTGGCCAGAACGTCACCCTAGGCAGCTATAACTTCGAGCACTAAAGGACTTCCTCTACCTCGAGGCAAACGTGAGCTCCATAATCTCAGTGGAGATTCGACGTAGAATCCCCTTTGGCATATGTTGTTACTTCGGTTGGCGAAACAACTGGGCTCAAAACTCCTGCACTACAAAACTCTTCATTTGCCATACCTGCGATCTGAAAGGTGGACGATGAGCAATAAAACAGCACTGGTTCTTGATGCCTTCTTATCTTCTTCCTTTTAAGGTGGCGCTACAGTCCGGGGTGAACCTGGGCCTCAACCAAGCGTCTCCAGCCAGCTCTATCCTTAGGTAGCTGCCTCTAGTTTCGCACGCATAGTTGGTTTAGGTCCATTTCTACCTGCATGCGCCACCTGAGTTGCGGTCTTCCTCTTCTGCGCCGGCTCTCGGGGATGGTCCGGTCCTCCGGGCCGGAGTATTGGTTTCCGTCCGCTCTACATGACCTAGCCATCTCAACCGTTGGACCGGGACCGAAAATCACCCGAAGAACATTCCTCCCAAAGCAACCAAGACCACCTTCGTCCACACTTGACAATGTAGAATTATAGAGGGTTACTTTGGTTGTTCGAGAAAGAGAGAGAGAAAGCTTTATTTATCAATTGAGCAATTCTTCGTTTGCCTTCAGCGCTGGTGCTGATAGGTATCCAAGTAGTTGGACGGACTTCTAAGGAAGGGAACGAAGGAGAAGACATAACCGCGAACTCTAGAAGCTTTACCAAGATGTGGATGTAGTGCGCAAGGTAAAAATCCGTTATCTCCACTAACTCGGCCACATCGAGCGCATGGACACTAATTACCAAACTAAACGGTCCTCAAATCCAAGCCTCCTGGTTCGAGAAGGAAAGGAAGACTGAATCTCCGGTAAAAGACCAAGTTATCGTGGACGCAAGGCAGCTTGGTTTTGATTACTGAAAGGAGCGTGGCCATGGTTCGCCAGCCTGATAAGCAAGTACACCCAGCTACTGAACTCATGTTCGCTTTTGATTTGTGATAACTTTGACTTGACCGACTGATTTCGAAATTCACAGACAACTGTACGACTGGAGGAGTGATTGAATACAGTCTCCTCTGGCAAGAGGCCTCAGTTAACCATTTTAAATATATGCGTATTCAAATTCTTATCTTCTAATTTAAATAATTAAAAATATTTACAAATTTCGAATTTGGCTGTCGCACGCGCCAGAGGTCAGTGATTCTTTATGATTTGGTTATGTTACGCGTCTTTATCTGCCGCCGCTGTGGTGGTGTAGTGTGTAGGTTCGATTACCGACAAGAATATGTTTCATAATTCACGAACTACTAACAGTAGTCAAAGATTAAAACTAAATGATGAATATGTTGCCTTAATGTGACGTCACTGTTATTCATTGCTTCTATATGTGACATACATCACCTCAGCATGAATCAGCATAAATGAATGGTTTTTATCTTCGTTTGCAAGAACATTTGCATTGCCTTGGTTTGAATTGACGCATGCAGCGTGCACAAATGACACATCGTGCTGGATTTCCTAGTATTACGTGGACAAAGTCCAACTTTAGGAACTGCAACGAAAACAATTTAATCACAATGAGTGTATACATTTATTTCAGCTATAGTCTGAACCGTCTGGAACAAGAGGAAGCATTACTAAGATTCACATCAGTGATTTCTCACGAAAATTTACTCAGAAAACATTACCAAATTAAATTGCACTCTTTGAAAAATACGTAGAAAATTGAGAAATAAAGGACTTGCCAAATAAAACGACGAACGTGAGTCACAACAAATCCGTGATCCAACTCGATCAACAGATTCCACAACGGTAACTTCGATATGTACGTACAAGCCTAGAGGTCAGTTGCATTAATTCGAGTTCACATTGATTTGGTTTTCACTCAAAACAGAATATAAACCCGATACAGTCAGTCGCAAAAGTGTGGATACAGTATTTAGGTGCGTTCAGCGTTCTCAGCAAAAATTTAATTCAAACGGATCAAAGAAAAAATATTAGGCGTATTTTTTTTTTGTTTTTCAACTAATCCTGTATACGCTTAAGTTAGCCGAGATTCTTATCGGTCCTTCCAATAATTATATTCCATGTGAAATTGTACACACTTTTTTATAGATTTATAATTAATTATAATAATTAAATTAAACGACGGGTTGGAAATAAAACGCGTGCGTTTCGATTGGCGATTCGTTTACAAGCGTTTTTTTATTTCCCATTGTTTTCAATTTCTAACATTAAGAATTTAATTTCGTTTAGTTTACGAAATAAATACCGCTTAGGCGCGAAATTCAAATTGAATACCATTCTTTACAATTAAGTTCACAATAGTTTCTTTTTGAATTCATTATATGATTACTATAATTTAATTTTTTTATTACTTCATGGAATTTTTTTATTTATATGCTCTGGAGAAATACTATGTGTTATCGATAATTTCCTTAGAAACGTCCCAAAATTATTTTCTTCATGAATTCATTTACAGTGAAACCTGCGAAAATCAGCCAACTGTTTTTCAAGCAATTTTGGCCAACTTATAAGGGTGCATGTTTTTATTTTTGCCACGAAAGTCAGAGAAACACTGTAGTCTTTCACAATCTACGGACAAAAAATCATCTATATAGTATATCCCAACTAAATTCAGTACAAAATAGTTTTACGGCTATGTCTGCCAGTACATTTTTATCCACACACAGACGACTATGTTCTGGCCAACTTTTGAGGGTTATTTAAAGATGAAATAATATACAAAAAATAGCCAAGTGGCCTACATACAGAGGTATTTGGAGGAATACAGTGGAAGTCGAATTATCACAGGATACCAAAAATTGTTAAAGTTAGATGGAGTTTGACTTACAGAGACGTTTTTGTGTACAAAAATTGAGGGAAATGTGTGTAAAATATGGCGAAAAATTTCGAGTGAAACAGAGTTTCGACTAAGGTAGAGGCCCACAATTTTTTCACAAATCTATAAATAGTGAAGTAGGATTTTGCACGTAAAACACATACAACAACCTACTGCCTATAACTGCCTATAATATCGGTAGTGAAAAGTGACTGCCTATAAAAATTCGAATTCGAATTTTTCTTCATATATTTTGACAGTGATTCGAACATATAAATTGTTTTCTTCATATATTTTGACAGATAAAAATCAAAGCCATTGCGAATGGTTTTTTGCATTTTAATTCACTTCATTATCGATAGCGATGAAAAAAAAACACGGCCAATGGCTTCATCTCTTTCACAACGCCTGCTGGATTTTCTTTAACTGAAATGTTCCAATTTATTCTCAATTCCTATTTACTCGCTGTGCATATAGCTGTTGGCCTATCCATATACATTTTAATGTTTTATGTGCATTACTAATTACAGTGAACGTCCGATATAGAGGAAATGCGAACACACAATATTTAATACAGGCTATTCTACGTATGTTGTGATCCTTAAAAGTAAAGAAAAGGCGACATGAGTTGGCATAATTTCAAAGGCAACGAAGATGACTAACTTCTTAAAGCGTTTGTTGGATTATCGGTCGGTCAGAAGTAGTCAATGTGAGAGAAAAAGCCGATTTATAAACTTGAAAATATGTTGCTGTTTATTTACCAATGCCAAATTGTCCTCTGCTACGCGATAACTGACACCACGTTCTAACATTTGAATCACTTCTAGTTTGTGTGTTGTGTATACGCATTGGCATAATTTTCCAAATACTTTCTCTTTTTACGATAGAACACGACAATATGAATCACAGATAACGTGTTTTGATTTTTTACGTGTTCAAGTCTTCGAAAAGGCCATATGTTCTACCTCACATATAATTTTGAACCGAATGCAGTTGTCGTGGAAAAGTACTAGAAACGTTCAGGCCGTCCTGATTACCGAGATCACCGGATTACCAGGCCTCCACTGTACATGAATATGTTATTTTTGTTGTGTTTTACTTTTTATATGGATGCGTTGTCTTTGTTAAAAATTAAATGTTTCTTATAAAGATTATCTTTTTCTAAGGACCTGCAAAATTGTAATTACATTCAATTTTTAATGAATTTTACGAAAAACATACACATTTTGATAAAATTTGCTTCAAGGAGTCCACGATCATTACCATGAACAATCTCGCTTCTTGAAACAGGCCCGGTTTTCATTAGTTCACTATATCGACCATCTTCTGTAAGTACTATTAAAACCTACAATCAATGCTGTAAGCTCACTTCTGCGACTGACTGTAATTATTCCCAACTCGCCTGACGCTGTCTGCTGATCTGCAACACATTCTAAACTGGTTGGATCCATAAAACCAGTTACGCCACCAACAACAGCGACCGCATACTCACGAGCGTGCATACGCCAGGTGAGATATACGATTTGATTTAAGTTTCTTTCAAGTCACCGAGTTCATGACGCCTGCTGGTAATAACAACTCTACGCGGAAACAGTCATCGTTTAATTTACTAAAGCCTTAACTAGGCTGACTTAATGAGGCAGATCAAACTACATGTGTGTGTTCGTGGTTTTTACTGCCCGGCATCGGTGGGTTTCACCCTACAGCTTAACCCAGTGCGCACGCAGCCAGCCTAAAAATGTTTGTTGGCTGATTCTGTTTGCGAAAGTGCTAACCAACTTGATAACAAATTGGCAAATAATCGGCTGAGAAATCGAGTTGATGTCAAAAAGTACTGCGTTCTTAGGAACACTGACAAAAATGCCAAGGTAGAGTTGAGGGGGATTTAATTCCTTTTTTTTTGTTTCGTTTTGGTTATTTCGAGGAAACAAATGATTGCTGTGAGGGTATTGCCTCATCTGGGCCTTGAATTCATTCGACGACATCAAGTGGCCAAAGTCTATTCTAAACTTAAGCCAACAATGCACGGATGCACGAATGTACGTTTTATGTGTGAAGGTTGTGCGCTTTATAAACGTGAGTTGTTCTTGTCAATCGATGCTTCTGGGGTAGGATCTCGGCATACGACCTTAAGTGACCCCGTAATAAGACCTTCTCAATCGTGTTTAGAATCAGCTACAAAGAGTTTTCCGATAGATGAGCAATCTAGCGAAGTGACCATAAAAGCTCTGGACGCGATATCAATCAAATGCACGTTGTTGTTGACTTGACGTCTCAGTCAGAGAATAGCGTTTAGATGCAGCCTTCCCAGGCATGGCGTTGGTATCCTGGTCAACGAAGGAGCCGATGTATTGGATGGAAATGGGGCGGTGTGGCCAGTGAACCAGGAAAATAATCTAATCAATCAACTGGTCTAGCCCTGGTCAGGCCTAGACTAAACCAAAACAGAGTCAAGTTGCTGCTAGAGCTGGATATAAATGACACAAATCTGCTGGATGATCTCGTGGTGGAGAAGTTGTAGAAATCAAGAGGGTGAGGAGACAAGCCCACATGACCTCACAGCCTGCCTAGCTGTTGCGTTAAGTAGGAAGTGGGCGCAATACTATGTTCCCACTGAACGGAATCGCGAGATTTCGTCAAATTTCTGCAAAAACCTCAAGGACGTCGCCGTCCACGACGTTCCGCGAAACATTTTAGAGGTTTCGAAATCTTGCGTTTTCATCGAAACACAGTGGACTCCGAAATGCCACGGAATACCAAAATTTGTTCAATTTGGAGGAAGTTTGACTTAGAGAGAGGTTTTTGTATGGAAAATTAAGGGAAGTGTAAGTGAAATATGGCGAAATGGTTCGAGTTAGAGAGAGTTTCGAGTAAGGGAGAATCCACTGTATAGTTGCAATCGTCTTGAGTTCATCCGTCTGTTAGAGTTTCTCAAACCGAACAGGCCTACAGCGTGAACGTCAATTTATTTTTTGGTTAATTTTCTCCTTTCTTCTTAAGATTATTATTTTATTTCAACAAACAAACTTCAAAATTGACAGCCCAAAACTCGGTGGGCACTTGGGACTGGCCAGAATCTGAGCTAAGAAAAAACTGTAGTAGAATCTTCACGGAAGATTTTAGGACCAATTAAGTTTCTGGTGCTTCGTGGAGGCCGACACACGCAGACACGCAGACACATCTCTTTAGGTAAATTGGCGTCAGCTTTCCAACCGGAAACCTAATGTCCATGAACTCTTGTGAAGAGAATATGAAAGGTGCGTAGCAACAACCAAGCTGCGCTTAAAGCCTTGCTCAACCCTTTGACCATTTTCAAGATACTTCAGCTATGCAATTTTTCTCGGAATTTGATTGGTCCCGGTGAACAAGGTTAAGAGAAGGCACTCTCATGACCTGAACCTGCGTTCGGACTGCATGCGTCCGTTAGGGCTTCCATCAATGGTTGGACCTCTCGAGAGTACAGCCGGAGGTAGCATAAGTCTCAAGGATGCAGACAGACCAGCCGCTTGCTTTCTAACGCCGGTAAGAAATCCACGGTATTCTTGTTATCTCTTGACAGAAGAGCCTGCAGATGACTACCGACGTACTTCGTCATACACCTAAGTGAGTTTGGCCTAAGCGATGTTTGTGTCGAAGACGACGACACTGCAGAGCACGTCCTCGGCTACTGGCCCGGCTTTGCTCGAATCAGGTGAGATGAGAGCTCCTCATCAAAGAAGTGGCTGCTGGTATTCCACCGGCAGACCAAGAAATTCAAGGGTAGGGTATTTCAGTCAGAGTGCTCCAGTGTAGTGATGGATTTGAGTGCCAACTAACCAAGTGGTATGCACTGCAAGACAATCGGCATGATTTACGCTTGTTGTGACGCTTTGTAGGTGGGTCGGTAAGTGTGTTGTTGCCCTTACTGCCTTTTGGCCGTGGCTCACTTAGACCAATGAGATTGGTCCATTGTGCCCTTTCACGATTTGTGCTTGACCCTTCATCTTCATATCTGCAGCCATCTTTACAGGCAGATCCAGCAAACGATTTTTAAAAGGGCAATATTTTGTATCTGGACGCTGTCGAGCATCGATATCGTAAGTTGGTCAGCTGTAGTGGGCATCTCTAATCGGAGAATGGATATTAAAGTAGGGGATAAACTATGACGTGACTTTGTGGGTATCTGAAGAACAAGATTCCCAGAACTGTATTCGTTGTACATCGACATGAGTCTTGCCAGGCGGATACGGTTGCAACTCCTTATCTTGCTAGTTCGGACGGACAGGTATAGTGGTGGATTCCCAATCTAATGGGAATCCATCCTGCCCGAGGATCCCAACAAACTTTGTTGTTCCCAAGGGGAAGCCACTGTAATAGACAGTGATCGCGCTAATAACCAAAAAAATAGTGAGAAATAGATGGTTTTAGAGAGAACTTTTCCAAATCCAGTTCACTAGGCTCTGTCCTCCAGTCTTGGATAACTCCCATTGTAAGACACTGTTGGTGGATATGGCCTTAACCAATCATCATCCACACACGCGAAATGCAAGTGATAACTCATTTCCATTAGAAATCAATCTGGCGTGCATCGACCGCAATTGTTATATGAAAGTAAAAAGCACACGTAACTTGTAATTATTACGCAACCGTAATACAATACCAGCACATCGGCTATTTCTCACGATGGTTCATTCATTCATTTTCGATTCGAGATGGGAATCAGTTAAGGTACCATCTCTCGCAGAGGGTTTATTATGTGAGGTAAGTGGGTGGTGGATGACGATGCCTCACACGGACCAGTCAATGGGCTAATCTGAACTCTATAAACGACATCCTGGAGGAGGCTCTAGGTTGTATCGCCCTTTGCAACCGGTGTTACTTGGATTTGTTTAAACAACTGGGGTCAACAGTTTCAGTAGAGAGAAAAATTTAACAAAGAATATGGCACCACAGGAGATATAGGAACAACGACTACATATGCTCTAACGGTCATGCTCCATCTTCTACCTGTTGACGTCCATATTCAAAATATATAAGACTCACAGAGTATCGGCTTTTGAGGTCAAAGCATTAACAGGCGTATCTATAGTTGCCATTTTACCTCAATTTCGTTAAGTTTCGTTCAATATTTTTTTACGTAGTAGGAGTGAAATCATGCCGTACGAATATGACAGTTGGTTTTGGAAATTTGCGTTCCCGAAATTCATTATAAGCACTTTGAAGTTTGACGATACTTTTCGTTCGATTTTGACATAAGCTTAAGTCAATTCTGGTTTCAGCTTAGCTGTAGAGCGTCTTAAGCTTTAAAAGTTGCTGTTTGAAATCGACAATGCCTGTCCCCTAAACAAAATTAATTGAGAAATTGTGAAAAGTGAACAAGAACAGACGAAAAATATATTCTTATTCTAACTCATCTGCTTCTTCCATATATGAGAGTATGTATTAGATTTACAAGTGCAGTACAAGTGTTGTAATACAAAGGGTCTTCCGAACTTTGAAATTTGACAGCGGTATTGTTGAAACTACATCCAACAAATTGGTTCTGTTTTGCCAAATCACGGCGGACGGGGCCTGGCGTTCAACAACACGTGCAGTTGATAAGATTGTTTTTTTTTTGTTTTGTCAAAATGGGTGTTCTGTTCGTAAAATAAAAACACGATAGTTTATTTTATGTTCGCTATAATCGTCTTACCGTGAGGATTTTTACAATCTAATCTTATGTTAATCCATAAAATTCGAACTCTTCATGTTCCTGAACTATTAGGAATTATTAATAATAATAAAATAATTTTTAACGAAACAAAACTTTTTTTTTTCATAAAATATAGTAAAAAGCACATTGAATGAATTTCCATGAAAACATATGCCAACCGCACAAACAAGTTAAAAAGATATGCTATCTCCTTCCCACTCATTGGGGCTTAGAGCCGCAACGGATTCTATGGGTTTGGGCCTTTAGAGCATGCACGAAAATGTGAGGCAGTCGAATTCGCGTGATTTGCAGGCAGGCAATCTTATATGGAGGATATGTAAACTGGCTCGTGCAATTTGACTACTCCATTAGTTGTGTAGTTTTCGGAAGTCGCAGGTCCATGCGAATAATTCACAAAATAAAGCAACCATCGATGCCAACATAACCCATGCCATCGGTTTTATTCAGCATGATTGCATAGCCAGAATCATATACGATATTGCACATTTCGAATCCACGACACCCAGAGAAGCCCCGGGGGACATTTAAATGATGTTATATATGATATGCCTCTCAAAAAAAAAAAATTATGATGTCAATGACACATCCTTTCCTTTATTTAAATTTAAAGATAGGGAGCGCTTAATGAAATACGATTTACAAGCGTTTCCTTTTTCGTTTTCAGAGTACCGCGATAAAGGGGAGAAAAACATAGACTTCTTTTAAACATCTTGCCTTCATCGAGAATAAACCTGACATTAATATTCCATCAAGAAAATCTACAAAATACTGAATTCGAATTCATATATCATTCTCTTCAACAAATAATAACAAAAAACATCAGCTAACAGAGAAAAATTCAACCGCACGCTCTGTTTCGTCACACACCCAGTCGTTGCTTCGTGTCCTGTTCTTAAGCTATAACACTGTCGTTAGTAATCTCGAATGTATTTTTGGAGTTCCCCTTCAAATGATAACGTTACACAATGCAACACTAATCATCGGTCTATTCAAATTTAGAACTGTCAACTGTCCGGCGAGAGCAGCTTCCTTAATCCACAGAAACCAAAAATGCACAAGTCTACACGTGTTTCGTTTTGAAAATATATGCGGATTGCATGCGTGGTGACAGTATCTCGAAAGGAATTTAATAAATCCGATTTTAGCAAGTCTATTCTTGTATGAATAACTAACAAAAAAAAAAAAAAAAACAGCCCCATTGATGTTTCGCAAGCGTATCTCGCGACGGCAGTGAATGGATATGTATTTATTCTCGATCGAGGTCAATAGGTTTTTGACCGACGACGCTACCTTGAGGAAGCTTTTTATTTGAATTGTAAAAGCTACTGACTGTTTAATTGCAGTCAAATATTCTAGAGCACGGCCAGGCGAACACATCTGCATAGTGGGAGCATATCTTCTTCGTTTTAATTCACTCTGCTAATTGGCATTTAAATAGACATGACGATCATGCGTGAGGGGCATCATAAAGCTGAAGCAAGTGTCTTGGGAGAATCGGTTTATGCTAGAATTGACATGTGACCGCCGCCACATTGACGTTGTGTGTAGAGACAATGTTACGCGGAGATCGATGTAGGCGATGAGAGTCTTTCAGAAAGACAAAAGAGAACATTGATTTTTTTTCCGTTTGATTGCAGTTGGTGGGCGTAAATAAGCTAAATTCTGTATCATTTGGCAGAAACCAAAGACACCCGTCAGAGATTGGTTTCGCCACTCAACAGAAATTGGATGTAGTCGTTTGAAGCAAAGTCGAACATGCTTCACAAGATCGCCAAACAAGCCTAACATTTCATTATACAACCCATATTCCGTGGGCTGAGTAAGGAATTTGTTGGACAGATGCACGAATGGAAATTCCATCAACTTGCTATGGCACAGATCTGTTGCACAAACAGCACAACAAAATATGCACTAGCCTGGAACTATAAAAATGATCTCTTTTCCAAGTTAAGACACATATGGCATCATTGTTTTGAGCCCAGGTAATGATACCTTAATAGTAACGATATACATTGAGGAGTAACGTTTCGTTATATGGTGTTCATTCATGAATACATACATTTTACTACAGCTCAAGTGGTAACACAATGAGCCTATGCTGGTCTAAGTGTGTCTACTCTCTCCATCTGCGTAGCGTCAGCCATTTCAACCTAACCTAACCTAAACCAGTAAAAGACTACTGCGCAACTACAAACGCGCACGTCACGTTTGTTGAGGTTCTTCTCCACTTGTGTGCGCTAGCACGTAGGTTTTCCCTATTGCGTTGTCCCATGGGTTCGCAGTGGAAGAAGGCTTTCACCTACTCTCGAAAATAAAAAAGCCCACCATTGAGTACAGTTTATGGTTCAAAGCTCATCTTTGATGGCATACCATATTTATCCCTGTTTCCGAGAAGTTCTGACGGATCGACAAAGTACAAGACGTGTATTATTATAAGTTCCTTTGTGTGGGACTTCCGAAGAAAGGTCATTTCACAAGGTTCGTGTCACTTTCATCGCAAACCTTGAAAAAAATGTTACTCCTCCGCATTTTCCTTTAACGAAGCCGTAGATGTAACAAAGGTTGTCAACGAAATGGGGCAACCAACCACAGCCTTGCAAGTGAATGCTTTGCATTTTAATCATACCTTTGAGATGGTTAAATTGGTATTGCTTTGTTTGGGGACAACAGTGCAGCAATCAAACGACTGAGAAGGCAAAGTACCATCATTTTTTGGAACTCTTTGACAAACTCAACTTAACTCTGCCAAAATGGTGTCCATTCTTGTCGAATTTTGTGTAAATTTCGGCTCCTTTTTACATTTAAATTGGTGGTGTTAATGATTCGTTTGTCCGATGACATCCATAACACTGAACTCTCTACGGCCGAAGGAATGAACCACAATGGTGTCGTGTGAGAGTATCTTTGGCTAGAGGCAGTTCCAAGACCAACTCCTGAACTGTAACTTCACACGAATAAATGACTCCCAAGTCTCCCAAGAATTTGCTCCTTATCCCATTGTCAGCTGCAATAAACAAATCATTTAAGTCGTAAGACACGCAAATTTGCATAAAAATAACCTCGCTATGCACACGCAGCAAAATGAACGCCATTTACTCGAACAATCCAATATGCCACCACAACAAATCGATTTTCCCACCGCAGGTTAAGTCGACTCTTCAAGGATAAATACGCAATAATGAACCAGACTGCATGCAGTAACACAAAAAAGAAGAGACAATTATCTGTCCATTTACGGTTTTACGTGAATTCTTTAAGACATGTATGATGCGGCTTTGCCGAGGGAAGTTTTAATGAATTATTAATCGCTTGCATTAATTTTAAAAAAGGACATCGTGCACACGCGAGGAAATGCCCGAGCACACGACGAACTTTAAAACCTCACAACGAGCGGTGCGTAGCAGAAAGTTTCAACAGAATTTTGTCACTTGCGTTTTTGGGGGATGCAAGGAATGTTATGGGTGAAGAAAGTTTGTCATCCAATTCATAGACATTTCTGTTTCAATCACATATGTCAAGCAGAACTGTCACGAGACTGCGACTGTAATAAATACTACGAACTGTTGAACATCAGTTCCGAAATCAAACACAGCATAACTCTTTCCAACCACTGATTTTTTGGGCTCAAAAGACAATTGAGAAACAGAGCACTCTCTCTGACGACTTAGGACCTTGATCATCCCCGTCCTGCTTTACAGTGCAGAGACGTGGACTATATCCAAAGCGGATGAAGAGACTCTTGGTCTTTTCGAGGTATGAGTTCCTCGCGCGATCTTCGGTCCTGTTTGCGTTGATGGCATTTGGAGAAGGTTCAACCACGAACTGTATGGGCTGTACAGCGACGTGAGTCTAGCTAGGCGTCTACGGATCCAACGCCTAAGATGGTTAGGCCATGTAGAGCGCATTGAAAACTTACCTGCAGCCCGAAGAATCTTCGACTCTGAACCAGTGGGACAACGCTATAGAGGACGCCCACGTACAAGGTGGCGCACATAATTCGAGGGAGACCTCAGCGCGCTTGGTGTGCGAAACTGGTGACATCTGGCGAGAGATCGGGCCGGCTGAAGAGGCATGTTGGTTGAGGCCCAGGTTCGACCCGGACTGCAGCGCCCTAAGAAGAAGAAGAAGATGCTGGACCACCGGCTACGGTTCAAGCAACACTTAGACTATGTGAAAAAATAAACGTCAGCGCTACAAGCTGCACTCTCCAGCGTGCTGCCGAATGTTGGCGGACCAGAATACGCAAAAAGGATCCGCAATCTGGGCAGATAGCCAGAGAAGAAAGGAAACATGCAAGAAACTGTCAGCGGTATACCGATGCTGGGCACTAAGCACAACAAGCTATAGGACTATCTCGGACGCATTTGTAATCGCTGGAATGAATTTACAGCAGCCAACTGATGCCAGGGCAATACGGACAATGAAAGAGGAAGAAATGGATGGGCTTATGCCACAATGGGCAGATGAACTCATGTCTTGATCCCAATAATCGGTTTATAGATGAACAGAGCCCAAGGAAATTGTAACAATTATTTCACGCAGTTCCTCTCTGGTCATGGCGGAAACCTAAGGTATCTATACAGATTTGGACATGACAACTCCACGTTCTGTCCCGAGTGTCCAAAACAGGAGGAGGACGCGGAATAGAGACACAATCTACCAGAGCCGCTAGAGGTGATTAAGAGAATGATGGAGTCGGAAGAATACTGGCTAGATATCTACGGAGCTACGGAGAATAGAAGCCGAAAGAAGAGTGGCAGAAGCAGGTGAATAAATAGAAACAGCGGATTAGCATGAATTGCTTGCCAGCCCAGCGAAGTAATACCTAGAGGCAGTTCCGTTGAGAGAGTAGTAGAAGTGTGCAGGTTATAGTTTTAGCGTATTCCCAAAATTGATTACTTGGGTTTGCGAATTGTACATGCTGACAGCCCCGCCTATTAGCATCTTTCGAAAATTGCCAAATCCTTGGATTCAATTGAATACAGTACATTCTTGATTATCGCAGCTAATAGAAACTGGAGTAGTTCCAATTATCGAGGTTCTGTCTACTTGAAAAGCTGCGATTACTGCGTCAATATTGATAAAAATATAAATTTAGGTGTTGCGAAAATCGAGAGTTGCGTTGAGGAGAGTTGTTGTACGCTTCCTATCTCTTCTTCATCCTGCCGGTTCGGCAGAATTCGTTTCCGATGCCATCTACTCTCATGACGTAATCTCACAAGAGGTAGTGTCCTGTAATGATAGATAACATGTGTTTTGAGTGATCGGAGTCCAGTCTTGTTCAGATGACTTTGGAGGTATGTCATGTAATCCCAGCAAGTCCCTGTTCTCCTATTACCTGTGCTCCGCAGCAAGAGCTTTCAGATGGTGGCAGACGGACTCATTCTCAATCTGTAGTTGGATTCCACCCACAGTTAAAAGAGTTAGATTGAATTGAAGAACTTGGGGTGTGTCTAGCAGACATAAGTAGGTACTGCGACCATAAATATCGATTGTACCCCCCTTCGTTTGGTCTAGGATTCTTTTGAAAGGGTCCGTGCAAGGTACACGAATACCTCTACTCTCTCGTTATACAAGCAGTTCATTTATACTTGGAATACTCTCAGAATTGTCACCCAAACACCTTGACAAGTCCAAAGGGCAGTAGTCACACATCTAAGGGTAAATAAATCATGCTCAACAAACTAGTAATCCAACCGTACTCGAATCGAGCAGATAAGATAACTAAAAGCGTACACTTTAAACCCATTCGGACCCACTGTAGTAACTCAGACTGTGTAAAGTATACTTTGCCTGGGCACTAAATAATAAAATAATGTCTGTGAATGAGCCAATGTGACTGGAAGGTTCTTCGACTTCAGAATAAAAAATTAATCCAAACAGCTGCGCCTTTACAGCCAGGCACCTTTAGGGGAAGGCTATATTCATTCCTCCCTTAAGCACCGACTGTCTGGGAGCCTATGTCTATGTCAAAGGCAAAAGCTACACAAACAAAAGTTTGGCACACAGTTTAGTTATTCGTTTCTGTTTGGTTATTTGAAAGCAGAAACCCCAACTAATGGCTGTGTTTTATGGGTGGCGCTATAGCCCGTAGAGAGCCAGCGCCGAGCTTCTCAGCAACTACTTGTGTTGTGCGTGCTATTGTTCTCTCACGGGTGGATGGGACCTACGGTTTTATGCCGACTTGAGTCGCAGTGTTGTAGTAGACAGTTATTAATCTTTGAATCAAATTCCAAAAGTCGGTGTGTCATCTAGCTTACGCGGACGATATCGATATAACCGGCAGAACACAGCGGGCTGTTACTGGTGCGTTAGCTAGGATCGAAACGAAAGCTGTCAAAATTAGTTTCGCAGTAAATGGGAGCAAAACGGTCAACACAATTATCGACGGCACTTTGAGGTAGGACTTTGTCTATCTGTCAACAAAACCTCGACTGAAATAAAATGAAGAGTCACTCTTGCCTCGCTGTTACTTTGGGGTGAGTAGGCGATTGAGTAGCAAGGCCCTATTCCGAGCAGCAAAGGATCCTGATCGTCCCAGTCCTGCTTTACGGCGCTGACACATGGACTCTGTCAAAAGCGGATGAGGATATCCTTGGTCGGTTCCCATATGCTTTGACGGGCTCTGGAGCAGGAGATTCGACGACGAACTATACAATCTGTACACCGACATCGAACTAGTCAAAAAACTGCGCATCAGTCGCAGTCGGACACCAATGATCCGGCTCGCAGAGTCTTCGAATGTAAACCGGAGGGAAAACGCAGCAAAAAAGCGTTTAAAACTTAAAATTCCATCACTTTTGTCTCCAGTTTGTCAGAACGAATACCCCTTAAGTCTTAAAACCCGAAGAAAATTCTCATTCAGAAAGACAGTGATTTTTCCCCAAAAAGAAATAAGTGCCTGGAGATATTGTCGTCTTTTGACAATACCCTAACACTGGCGAACAAGATTAAGGTACCGTTAATTATACAGGTCGCTCCTCCATGGTTGGTTTAAGTGGCTACCCGATTGATGCTCAATCTGGGTAAAAATAGGGCATTGTGCGCCGTTTTGATACCACACCTCGTAGATCTGGGTTGTTTTGGAATGGCTAAATCCAGGCTGTGGAGCGATCTCGGAAAGGTCACTAAGGAAAGGTTTGCCGAACGTGACTACAAGCCAAACAGCGATATATGATTGGCTTGTGCCAGACAGTCATACAGAAAGTGACTGTCCTCGGAGGGAGTGTCGAGGGAAATGCGACAGTGTGGTACTCCGAGGATAGCAGTGTGGCTGCCTCTGAGGCAGTGTCTTACAGTGCTTACAGCTACGACTAGCTATTCCGGAGCGATTTCTTTTGGGGAGGTCATCGGTCTTGCTTTTCATGTATTAGAGCTTGGATTCCTTATTACTAATTGGATGTCCTAGCTAAGGACAGGAAATGTTGTTAGAGCATGTATTTGAGGTGGTTAATTGGGGGGCCACCATTTCAGTGGGGTCGTTGCAGGAAGCTCCTTACTGGCCAGTTCGTCGGCGATCTCATTTGTCTCTATGTTGCTGTGGACTGCAACCCAGAGGGGAACGATTTACCACCTGTTACTGGCCTTTTTAAGTTCTTCCTACTGGTGCCCGATTTTAGAGAAAGTGCAGATAACTACGGCTCTACCATAAGGGTATCGCGAGCTAGCATTTCAGCAGGATGGACAGACAGGATGTTAGTCTGTTAATGTCTTTTTCAACGCATTCTCTAAAACTATGAAAATCCCACGAAATTTCCCAATAGATGTTTCTGGAATTGAACGAGTCTCGTAATGAAGAGAATTGGAAATGCGTCTTCACCGACGGCCATAAGACTAATGCTGGCTCACCTTAGGCCGGGGGATAGACCTACCTAAAGGGCTGTTGCCAATTCTAGCATCAGTGTCTTCAGCTGAAGCTACAGCTATTTTGAAGGCCACAGCACTGGCGCACTTTAAAACCGTAGTTTGTACGGAAGACCTCTCCATCCTCAAGGCAATCGCCAATTTCACCGACAGAACATCAATCATTAAAGCACCTTAGGGACAAGTACCACACCAACTACATTTTCATTAAAAATGACATAAAAAATACATTCTTCGCATCGTTTTGATCTCGTATTAAGGTATTTAGAGTCTAGGCACGCTACAGCGTATTTCCCTATGCTCGGGCGATTACATGCATGCAACAGTTGAAAGTTTAAACAGTTAAGCACACATTTTTCAGATTTGCAAATATTGATAAACGATATATTCAGGGCATATTGATTGATATGTGCGTGCCTCTGTTGCGATTGTCGATTAGCTATCGAATCGACAATTGTCGATTAATTTCATTATTGGTATTACGTAATACAATCGAACATGTTTATTGTGAATAATGCACGCTTGACAGTTGTGAAACTTCAAAAAGAGCAAACCAACTTCTACATCTCTTGTCCTTAAAGCGGGCCAATCAAAGAATGTACTAAATTAGGGTAGGGTTAGACTAGTACCACTGATTGGCCACTCCAGTGATAGTGCCGTTAATTTGATCCCAACGGCAAACGGTGACTTCACCAGATTTGAAAACCAGATAAAAGCGTATTAACTTTGCTTTCACTGGGATTCGAACCGGGGACCCCGCTAACCAGGAGCAGGCACTCTACCAACTGCATCATTCAGTCGTTCTAGAGAATGTACTTATGTAAATGATTTTGTGAATAACTGTCAAAGACTGCTTCAAATCTGTCGATGGAAAAGAGGAAAATGTGTTATGAAGTCGTATATCTCGGAAGTTGATTGATTTCTGGAACAAATCTTGTCCCTTTGTTGTTGTTTAGCAGCGTTTTTATAAAATTTGCAGGTGCCAAAATCATTGTTCGCCGACTTCAAAAAGTGTGCGCAAATATAAGCCAATATACGTATGTTCATCATTATCTGTCATTATTTGCTAAATCTATCGATGGACGAGAGGTACAGAATCTTTCAAGTTCGAGATTCTTTTCTTTGGACCCTTTTTTGTTTTATTTATTTGTCCCTTTTGACAGGTGTCGAAAGTGTAGAATTTACAAAACCACATTTTGCATGATTGTGGGTATTTGAGCTTTAGGCATTGTCAGTGACTCGAAAGAGATGGAGCCGTGACATATATTTGGGTTGGACCGATAAAACCTAGATAAAATAGGTCCAGGGGCGAGGGGTTCACGCAAAGCGCCACAACGCCAAAGCCGCTACTACAGACATACATACATTAATATGAACATATGAAAAATTTGGTAATCTAATAAATTTGATCTGGTTCGGGTGGACTATTATAATGACATAGAGAACAGAGCAATCAACTTTTGTTGAGCAATATTGCACGAGGAATAAAAACGATCCCTTTCTTCAATCGACTCAACCAGCAGCAGAAACTAGTTTCTTGGCTGAAAGAGAGACTGGCCAACGATCGGGTGAATCAGAGAAGACATGTATTGGCAATCGTCTTTAGATAGCGAAAGGGTACGGTCGTTGATTTCCTCCCTCGTGGTTCAATTTCGCCTTAATATACATTGTTGTTATACATATTATTGAATCTTTTATAATTTCTTTCCTTATTCTTCGGGTTCCCTGCAATTCGGAAACAGAGCAAAAATTACTGCCTTCACTTGACGTTCGACCGTCATTTTGATTTTATGTACAAAGTTGCCGACTGCTTTCATTCAAAGCTGATGCAGCTAAGGCTGGCGCAGCTTTACATTTATGGTCTCAATATTTATATATGCGGAAGCATTTGAGGTCTTCCTTTCTGACGTGTGTCAACTTGGAGTACTGGAAGTTGTCCGATCGTCATATAATTTCGACTGCTCGATTTTTGACGCTTACAGTGAACATGAATCCTAATGAATCCATTTCCATTTTGGAGCTGGTTAGCCAAGGAAAAGACAGTGACGATGCCTTTGGAGAAGAAGAATATTCTAAAACTAATTACTGTTTTTTTTCCATTAAATTTCGTATCGGTATGGTAGTGTGGCTTAAGCATCGATAATCTATCGATAGTGAAACAACTATCGCGTAATCTATAGTTTGAAAGAATTATCGAAGGAGTATCGATATTTTTCATAGTTCAAAATTATTCCCCCAAAAGAGCGAGGAATTTGTCCTTCTGAAGGCATTAGCGGTTCCGTGGGAGTTTTTTTTCCTAAAGTAATACAATACTTCTTTCTTTTTTCTCTTCGTATCTATGCAAGCAGCGATGTCAACATAACGATGAACATCATTGGTGTTGCAATTTTTCAACCCGATTCATAGCACTGGCAGTTAATTTGTCGTAAATTCCTTGCTCCAGATAGAATATGGACAAAATGCGAAAAAAAAAACAAAATTAGCAGTTCAGTTAAAACGTATGGAAAAGTCAAAATAAAGGTTTTAACATTTCAAATGAATTATCAAATGATCGTACGTAAATTATGCCCTTTCGAACTTTTGAATTATGAAGTGTAGGATTTATGAAGTACCGTATATAGGAAATATCGTTTTTTAAGACGGTATTGATTTGTCCAATCACTACTGACATGTGGACAAGTTTGGGCATTCACACACTCACTTGTCATTTTATTCACAACGGAGAGCTGAAATCGCCTTTGTTAAGGTTGTAGGAACTGAGGCCATCATACTACTGATGCAATGTTTCAAGTAAAATAAAATATTAAATCTTCTCTTATGTATTACACAGTGTCGAAGTTTGAAATTCGTGAAAGATGATGGTAATGGTGACGGTCATGGCTCAAAACATGATAGCAAGGGGAAGATTAGACATTTACCATGATTTTCTTATAAACTTAACCTTAGTGCAAAACTATCAATAGTGTAGATACTACCGATATTTTAAGTTCAAAAAATCGATAATATCGGAGATGGAACACTACGGTAATGCTCGTGCTTAACCAATATTTGATGTTACTGTTTATATTATATTATGTTATAAAATTAGATAAATGAATTAAACATGCTGTTATATAATAGCAATAAAGCATTATTTTTAATTTGTTAAAGATAAAACGTTTTAAAATGAAAATCTATAATGGAATTGTGCTAGTTTTTTTTTATTAAAATTTCTTTCGCAACGTGATCTTTCCCGCAAACGTGAACTCCCTTGGTTTTAAACTGTTCACGTTATACAGCGTCAAAAGAAATTGAATTCTTAAGAACAACATTACTGTGTAATAACCAAATGTACTTGACTCGGTGTTTGCTATGATATTCGATATGGTCATATTGTACTCCTGACCGGCATCGTCATTTGCATTTAAAGCCTTCCTAAGGATGATAAGGCAAAAACGAGTTAGAAGAAGGGACGTGTATCCACTAAGGCACAGTTCTTCGGGCATTATCTGAGTCCAATCTTTCTAACCAAATCATTTTCCCAAGCAAATCAGTAACACGGCTGGTTGCCGCTATAGCCGTGTGTTGTTAAATGTGTAAGCACGTATTAAATTTGTATACACTGAGTACGATAGAATGGTACTAACCAGTATTGCGACGTTCAATGTTCGTAATCGCGTAACAAAAAAACAAACAAACTGATAAAAAATCGCTACGTGCGATTTACACACGTCAACAAATTTAAAGCGCCGTGATGCATCACAAAATGAAAGTGGCATATCGTTGTAAAACAATAGCAGTATGTACTGTTTAACCGGAGTCCACTTTTTGTTTAATGTTTCCCGCATTTACGAAACGGCTGCTAGTTGAAATATGGATTTAATTGTTGTTCACCGTATCATCTCTAACAGTATTACAGATACATACATGATTTTTTACTTTCAAGCAAACACTCCCGTTGTTCCAAAGCAGCATCTGTTTCAAAAAATTTTACAAAACAAACTGATAAGCTTATTCGAAACCTACAGTGGATGGTTGGCATTCTTGAAATATTCTCTCAGAGAGCGCGCGAACGTGTCCAGAAATAAAACCGAACATCGCGTGTTCGAAAATAAGATTCTTTGGAAAATCTTCCCCAAGGCAAGGAGGCGAGTGCAGTCGTGAAGTCTACATAACCTGAAACTAGTGGAGTCATTTCTTTTTTTTTCCATTTTACGAAATGAACACGTGCTTGGGTTAATGATGGGCCCGGCATGTCGTTAAAACGGTAGCGAATGAGTAGCGCACAAGAAATTCTGTATAAGACGATGGTCGATGGAACAAAAAATGAGTTTAATTGGAAATCTAGAAAAAGAAGCACAACGTTATGACGAATGACGATTGCTCATCAAGTCCCCCACCATCATCACACTTTCATCGTTCCAGATTATTGCACGAAAATTAAGAAGTCAAGAGCAAAAACAAAAGACTTCGCTTGATAAGAGACCTGATTGTCGGAGAACATTCAGATTAACCGAGTGATTTTGTGGTAGGAGATCACACAAACATCTCAATTCTTCTGTAAGTTCAGAGTCGTTAAGCATGCTGTCATGATTGTCGGTTGTGTCTTGTAAATTCTGTAAGTTCAAAGTCGTTAAACATGCTGATTGTCTGTTGTCACTCGTAAATTGCTCTGACAAAGTGTAACAAGGAGATCGAAAGACAGAATGTACTTAAGCATAGATGTAAGTTAATTGTTCTTAGTTCGTCAGGCTAATTTTCCCCGAGAACCTCGTCCTCGCTAAGTAACTTTTTCTTTTCTTCATTTTCATGTGTAAGTCGAAGAAAATACAGAAAACACTTGCAACTGTCAACGAGCATGGCAAGGGAACACTTTGATCAGGTTTCTCAGCGAAATTCCGTTTCCCTTTACCAAAAACTAAAACTGCCGGTTACACTGGTTTCATGAACAAGCAAAAAAAAAGGAGACCAAAAAAACACTTTGTAAATTTAACGTCGAACAAAAAGGAATCGGAACCACATCCCATGTGTGGGCAGTATGTATGTACATTCGTTGAAGGGAAAGCTTTGTCATTGACAAATTGATTCGCGTCCTCCGCAGAGCCACGAGGAGCATCCATTTATGTCTGAACGAAGCGCTGGTGCGACAGACACATGATTTGCCGCCCTCATGTCTACCCCAAAAAATTCAACCCAATGTCCTTGCCAAAAGTATATGCTTGAGTGCTGCGAAAAAAAAGATGAAAAACAGTCAAAGCTTGCTGTTGACGACGCCCTGCACATGAGAGTAAGTACTTGCAGGAACTAAACGATTACTTTCAATTTACCACATCAGTTAAACACATACACACCTATATGCTGGATGTTCATGTTTGCCTGCCTGCTTAGGTATATACCTACAATTTTCTATGCAAAAAAAAAAATCGCAGACGGGACCATAGCTTTCATTTCAAGTCGAGTGCGCTCATACGATTGCACCTGCCGACATAGGTGCAGGTGTCCGTTGTAAAATTCTGCACATTTTGCCCTACTTTCAGTTCTCACAAGCGATTATGAATATTTCCCATATAGGTATTCATTCGCCTTGACGATTTGTTGACCTTTTTTAATCAAAACACTGCGTAGAAGCTGAATTTCATTTCGAGTGTAGTCATTCAGATTTAATTACCGCCCCGAGAAGGAGAGAACCGCGTAACAAAAATATTTACAAACCCGCTCATCTGCCACACACACGCGACCATGCATGTACACATGCACAAAAATCTCACATTATCAGTGGAAATTTGAACTCATCAACGCCGCGCCGGGGGGAATCGCAATTCTAATCTTATGTATTTAGTGCTTCACGTAATAGGCAACCCATATCACTATCAGTTCACAGACACTTGTAATCAAGACTTCAACCAAAGCTCCGAACAAATCCAAAGGCAGTCTACGCACTTGCTGGATAAGATTCCAATCGGTTTACTATTTATCAATACGATTGATTTGAAAAGCGAACAAATAAATAAAAATAGCCGTCAGATATGCCGGATTTTTTGTTTTTTTTTTCGTTTCTCGGCTTTTCATTTACAATGGAGATAGCAACTTTCGAAAATGGGCACACTTGACATGTGTTAGTTTGACCTAATCCCCGGAATGGAAAGCAAAGGAAAATTGTTTTGCCAAAACACATCATCTACTTACAGCAGGTTTTAGCCGCTCAATTGCGGTATTTTCTTTTTCTCAGCTTGTAAAATGAAATTCACAAAATTTCTTCAGCACATGATTGTGTAGAGAAAAACTTCTTGGATCAACTTCTGACAACTGCATGGTGTAACCTCGTTACGTTACAATAAACTTGAGAACACATTTTATGACATTTTTAACATTTTATTTCGTACTCAATTACTCACGCTGTCCGTGAATGTACAAATGGGAGGATTCAGAAATAATGTAAAGAAATTCTCATCGATAGTCTATGGGGATGGGTACATTTTATTCAATTCAGTCCATTTGGAGGCACACTTTTTCTTTTCATTTTTGTTTTAACATACCTGCATTTATTTCAGAGCTTCACTTATATACCGATGAAAATTTTGTTACGATTTTTTTTTGGTTTTAAACTGTTCAACGCACAGGCAATCAAGGAAAACCAGAGAAAATAATGAAAGAACGACACTCCACACCGCCGACGACCGTGTGTATCTTACGAAACAATTCTCGTGTGTTGTGTTCCACTCAAATCAATTGAATGTGCTGTCGGAACAGAACCCTTCACAGCGATTCGCCACCACTTAACGCGCGATTGTACATATGTACTCGCACTTTAAAACTATACTTTTTATTTTTGTTGCTTGTTTTTTTTTATTTTCTCTTGTTATCGACCTATTTAATAATGTACACTATTTGTTAATTTTCTAACTGACCTTGAACTCTCAGTATTCGCAACTCTTATTGTTCAGATGTGAAAACCTAGAGATCAACTGTTGTGGGGTAGACGACAACGACAACGATGCGGCGACGGTGACGGTGACTCTTTCTCACTTTTGCGAGCAGGATGGCGATGGACGGACGAAAGTTAGTATCGGCATATGTAGGTGTGTTCGTTTCCTCTTTAGAAAGCCGTCTATATCGCGGCACCGATTGCGCACACATTCATATATTCAGTATCGGCCTATGTATGGGTTGTGTCGAACAAGCTGGTGGCGTGATTTTCTGACGTTTATTTTGTTGTTGGTTTTTCTCTCTGTGTTTGGTATGAGGGGCGGTATTGCCATGCCGAAATCGATAAATTATGGTGGGAAAAAACGCATTGTCAGCTTGAAACGCAACTAGGGTATGGTATTGATGTTGGTCATGCGCGGTTGTGTTGTGTTGAATGAAACTGACAACCGGGTGGTAGATGGTGTTACGTCATTACTGAGGGCATAAACACTTGTTCGTTTCGTTTCATTTTTTTTTTTTCAGGTCAAATTGTTTAACACTGGAATTAGGTAGGTTTCCTTTATAATGGCAAATGGATATTTTTTTTGAAATTTTGTAAACATGTGGTGCTAATAAATCATTTAATGTTATTGGATAACATTTTTTATTACTGATTGCAAGTTATAATATAGTTGATTAAATTATGGGTGGCTTATCAAAATGGATGACATGACTAGGTATGAGCTATTGTTTCACAGATAATTATTTATCTAATAGACGTCGGTTCTATACACTTAAGTTTGCTCTTATATTATAGCATGTATTGCTATCATTAGACTTTGAAAACTAATCAATATTCAAGAAGCGTAGTTGATTATATCCAAATTCAACCTACAGAGTATTTATAATAGTGGACTCTCCCTAAATCGAATTTGTCTCTAACTCGATTTCATTTTTTCGCCATATTTTACATACATATGTACATTTCCCTCAGTCTTCCATTCATACCCTCTCTAAGTCATGACATCCCGTAAAAATGTATTATTATATATTATTTATTATATTCCATTGAATAATAACAGAAAAACAAAAAAAATAAAACAATTTGTTCTGCTTCATCGTCACATAACGATCATCTTGTGAACAAGTTCATTAATCAAACAGATTTTTTTCGTCTTCGAACATTCTTGTACCGTACCAATCATCAGATGTTGACGAATATCAGTTAAGCGGCTTTTTTGACATTTCTTCTGCATTATAACATGGCATATGGATGGGCTGATTTTCTAATCAATTTTGTATCAGAAGATTGCAGAATAAGTTTCAGATAGACTTTTCTATCGTTAGCGGTGCCACTCAAACATTTGTCGCGACAATTTGTTTTAAATCGTGGTAGACGAGCCAAATCGTCAATGTGAACGCTCGTTACAAGAAAAGGGCAGACTTGTTTTGCGGTAGACAAAGCATTTTGACTTTTCAGCTTCAACAATACGTCCCGACAAATTGTTGTGTTTGAACGCCGTTACTGTCTTCAGTAGAGATTTTGCAATTTGTACGTACATAGCTCGATAGTTTTTCTTATTTAATCATCCGATCTGTGGGTTCCCTTCACGTCTGTGAACCACTGCCCTCTTCCAAGAGACGATAATTAACGTCTACATCGTCCTGAAAAACAGAGGCATGTGCCCCATTTCTCAGTTTCGATCCACAAGACGGTATGACTCGTTTTCGTCTGTTCAGACAGTGCTACAGCTGAATGGATGAGAAACAACTTTGAGGCAATCAAAGTAAAAAGAGTGTACTCAACGTAACCCTTGTGGAAGAAGGATTTTTTTTCCCGAAATGCCACCTTGTCCAAGGGTTCTTTCCACAGAGCCTTGAATGCCCTAACACCAAAATGTTGGCTTCGATTGAAGCACAAAATGAAGGTCCTTAAATGAGGACCCAGCCCTAAAGGAACGGCAGTTCCGTGCGGGGGTAACTTCCACGCAGCTTAAAAAAAAAAAAACATATAGTACACAGACAACAAGAAGCCTCAAGTACAACTGCTGACGGTCATTGGCAACGAAATAAGGACGATTTTTGGTCCTGCACATAGAAAGTAAGTCGATGAACTTGCGAAGTGCGACATGTAATACAGCGATTCCTGCAAAGAGCGAGGACAACGCTTGTTTTGGTGCGCGTTTGTTAAAAGAGCCAAAAAATCTGAAGTCATCCTAGTAACTTCTAGGACACAAGATCAATGCTTCCTCTACAACATTAAGATCGTTCTAGGACATTTCATGGTAAGCCTGGGTAAGGAGGACATCTTTGCTAGAGTCATCGGAATGCACAGTCTGCATGACAAAATTCCCGAGAACGGCTTCACGCTGTTGGACTTCGTTACGGGGCAAAATTTCTCTTTAGCCAGTACGCGGTTCCCTCATCTAAACATTCCCAAAGGAACATGGCGGTTCCCTGATCAATCAAACGTCTTCCAGATTAATCAGATTGTGATCGACATCAGGCAGTTCTCCAGTATTCTCGGTGTCTGATCATCGCTGTAACCAAGGTAAAAAGAACAACAGTTTGACGTCCGATGGTTACAATCACAATCGGCGGCTAAGAACTTTGCGGGGCGAGTCTCCGTGAAGCTCCAACTCTGTCAGGAGAAAAAAATTGACGAAAAATAAAGAAACTGTCAAAACAACATCAGAGAAGCTGCCTTGGGTTTAAATCACCACACAGAAATAAACCTTGGTATGACAAAGACTGCAGTATATCAGGCGTCGCTGCATGGAATTTATCATTCAAACTAGCTGTTCACCGATCAGGTTCAAGAAGTCACTTTGGCCGACACTTTTATTGGGCGCAGAGGCATGCTTTAAAGTCCAAATGATGCGGATTTCCATGCTCTATAAAGCCAAGCTTCCACAAGAAATGACCACTGAAAAACGCACCGTTGTATCGAGATAAAGATGATTTTTCAAAAGAAGCCCTCCTGTGGAGAGTTGATCACCTTTTTCGCTCTCATGGGTATGGTATGAAATAAGTTCTTATGAAATGATGCTTCATGATGCCAGAGCCTACGAACAGCAACTTAGTTTGATACTCTCCGGTATGCCCACGTCAAACACCAACGCCAACAAGATATAGTTGCATTTCCACTCAGCCATCAAAGAGGTAGCCGAAACTACTTTAACTACAGATCGGGTCGTATGCCTGATAAGTAAGTAATGATGCGTCATTGGACCCTCTATCGATGTCTAGAAGGAAGAGGATTTGAATCGAAGTTTTCGAAAGACAAGACTGGAAGTCTTTTAATTATCCAATCTCTTCGGATAAAGATTGCACACGTGTTTTTCGAGACAAGGGATGAAATGCGTACGACCAACTCATTCTGTTCCACGTTTATACGGACGGGTCAAAGATGGAAAAAGGTACAGGCGAGGGCATCTTCCCCGAATTGTTAAACATGCACTGCTCTATCAGACTACCTGACTACGGCAGTGTTTTTCAAGCAGAGGTCCTTCCGGTCAAAGAAGCGCCCAAACTGATATCATTGTTGGAAATACCACCAGCGGATATTACCTTCCTAATTGACAGTCAAGCAGCCATTAAAGCAATTTTGGCTATATAAACCAAGACCAAGTTAGTCGCAAGATGTCGCGAAGAGCTCAAGGTTCTTGGCACACAGCATTCGTTCACTCTGTGCTGGGTCCCAGGTCGTAGGGACATAACCGGTCACGAGGAAGCAGATGAAGTTGCCAGGAAATTGGCCGAATCTAACTCATCCCAGACAACCCAATGGTTTCACCCACCACTATCTGACATCAAGAGGAGTTATGTAGTTAGCTAATGAAAGGTGGAGTTCTTTTCCCAGATGTGGAACCTCTCGTACGTTATGGCCTAGGTTCAATAGCACAAAGACCGATATTCGGTTCCAGTGCAGTAGAAGGCTGCTGAGGGTGGTGGCCGGAGCAATAACCTGCCATAACCATCTGAGATAATATGAACATAAAATGGGACTTACCCATGACACCTTTTGCAGAGGCTGTGCGGACGAGGAAGAGATTGAGTATACATCCCACAAAGAACCCTGGGAGAATTTTTCTTCCATGGCCAGCATAATATATCAGATATCCAACTGAAATCTCTTTGCAAGTTTATAAGGAAGTCTGCTTGGCTGGAAGGATAACAACAAAAACCAACACCTTGAAGACACGAGTGACCATAAACCATGATAAGTTCTCGGGTCAGCTGCACAGGATCCCGATGTGAGTGAGCTATTCATAACGTCAGCACCTAAAACGAGTAAAGCGACAGGAAGGTTTCATCCCATGGGCATCACAAAGCGTGGCGCGGCCCCACCGCGTCAACCCACGCACCTAACCTAACCTAATTCATTCTGTGGCGTAACCACATCAACACCACATATACAAATTATAAAACACGTTTGGACATCGTAACATTTGAAACTGCCAATGGTGTATTCAACGTTCGGCAGATGATAGAGATATCAGTACCCAATTCTTGCACAGGTCATCCGGAAGGGGATGTGTGCAAACGATTTAATCGCTGGCGCAGATACAGTGGAAGAAGCGCGACATTTGCGCAAGAGATTTCTTAGCATCTGCTGGGTTTCAATAACGAAAGTGGGCTAGCAAAGATAATGGGTTCCTAGATGAATAAACCTTTGAATGTGCCCTCAAAACTAAAACCCGTTCCCAATAAGCGATTCAATTTCCTTTTGAGGCATTTATATTGATCCTTACTGATCTGACTGTCTGTCAAAAAAATCAATTCTATCAATGAGAGCGAGACTCTTTTAACCCTTGACTATGGATGGCGCAACGCCCAATAAGATCATTCTCAGCTGCTTTTAGGATGTCAGCGATGAACCGGTTCAAGAAGCGAGTGCCTTTTTAGACTTCAATGTGGCACCCGAGTATGAGACCATGCAGAGAATCTCTGGACGATGATAGACGTGAATTCCGCGATATTTAGACTGAAGTCTACAAAGGCACTTGACGTTATTTTCTGCACCTCTATCTTTGTATTTGTTGATATCCTCGATTGGTTTCCCGTATAGCAGGGGCATTGCTTCGCATCGTGATCCGATTCTCATCAGCTTTGTCTTGGCAACGTTGATTTTCAGTCCAGGTCTTCTGGTATTGAGGTCCAATTTTTTGTCTGGGCCCTGTCGTCTGCGTAGTCTAGGCCGTGGAGTTTCAGTCAGGTCAGGGACCATTGTATTCCTTTGGAAGCGACCTTGTTGGTGCGGTGTAGAACAAGATCAACGACAATGATGACGAGCAGGGGTGATAACATACACCATTGCCTTACTCCTCTGGTGCTAGGGAAGGATGTCCTGTCCTTGCCCTTGAGCCTTGCCTTCCTTGTTTGAGCTCGAATGTTGTGTGAAGCTATAAAGCCACAGACAACAGGAATATAGAACGTACATAGGTAATGAGCTTGCAGCTTGAATTCCTGTCGATGATGAGACCTAAACTTGTTTCACTGCCACTAAGTCGGAGGCTGCATTTTCACCCAGCGCGCTGGTTGTCTAGGTTCAATTCCTTACCCGGCATAACTCACGTCTCCACAGCTGTCAAGTCAAAGAGTACTTCTCTTTAGAAAAAGCTTCTCAACCATCGCCGGAGTTGAGATATACGGCTAAAGGAGGTTCCCTTGAGTGAACAATACCACGCTACCGACGAGTGATTGAGCTAGACACAAGTTCACATCGGTCTCATGTGTTTGAATGGACATTCAAATGAAATGAAACATACCAAACGTATTATAGTTTTACTTAAATTTTAAAATTTAATCAACATTGATCTTGATGTACATATAATAATAATAAATTAAAATTTTTAATATCTAATTTTCACCTAACTTCTATTTTCTATGATGAAAGAAAAAGAATGATAAAAGACTTAATAGTGTGTGTACTTTTTCCAAATTGCTCTTCTTGTTACTGTTTCACATTTTTTTTTTGTTTTGTTTATTCTTTATTAACATCTATATGTATTCAGACAAGTCTAATATAGAAAGAAAGGAAAAAAGACAGAAAAAAAAAACAATTCGTAGCCAGCTTCCATTCAAGTCCGGTAAATGGAAGCTCAATACCATCAAATGGAAACCAAAATGAAAATTGATGATCTAGATTTCGATATTGCTGTCACTATATTAAATAGAAGCTAAATAATAAATTGTGTTACTTATACATTCTTAGTAGTTAGTTGTTGTTTTGTTTTTGTTTTTGTTTTTTTTTTAATTTTTAAATAAGCAAACTCCGTAAACTAATCAGGAAGATGCTTCTTTGTCCAGCCTTGAGGTTCTGTAAAGTTGAAGCCCAGATCGACACCGTTCGTGGAATTTGTGGAGAATGGAGGTGGTCGTCTTATGTAGTATTGAGATGAAACAGATGAGTACGCATTGTTGTCGTACACTTTATTACTAAAGTTTGGAAGATACTGCGGCGGATAATAACCGTACGAATGATGATAGTTTGAATGTGGCGCCTCTGTATTATCGTACAGATTTTCGCTGTAATTTGTCTCCTGTTTGTTGTTGAAATTATAGAGCGAATTGTATGATCCGGTGTCATCAGTCGACGTTGTTGGCATTGTGTTGCTGTAGTAGTTGGTGGAGGTTGGATGGTTGAGTGAATGATGGAAGCTGTGCTCCTCAGTTTCCTTACATGTTTGCGGTGTGTACGATGACGATGGTGTAGGAGCATATTGTTCGACTGCAAACCAGAGGAGGAACAGAGGTTAACAACATGAACAACAATCGGCGGATGTAATGTTCACTTACCATTGGTAATATCATTTACGGGTGGCTGTTGTTGAGCTTTTTCGTTTTTCTCAAAAGCATTCATGTCGGAAATCGCTGTCGACGGATATGGGGCAGGAATATTACTTATCTTCAATGGGGGCTGCTGCTTGAATAAATCTGGGGACTTGTTCTCCCATCGTTGAGCGGCTGCGGGATGCGCTTGGTGGTGAAGGCCTTTCATGTTGTGCTGAGGATAGGTTTCGTAGTTTGAATTGCTTGTCATATTGCCGTAGAAGTTGTTGCGATGCTGATGCTTCTCGGCATAATTGCTTCTGGGTGGATGTTCGTACATGTTTTGTTGTTCAAATTGTGATTCTTGTGGCTGAGGTTGTTGTTGATGTTGTTGTGGATGTTGATGCTGATGCTGGTGTTGAGGTTGATGTTGATGCTGGTGTTGAGGTTGAGGTTGAGCTTGTGATTGTGGCTGTGATTTCTGAGACTGAGGTTGGGGCAAAGTTTGAGGCAGAGACTGAGGTTGCGGTTGAGTGTGAGTTTGGGGCTTAACGGTTAGTGTTTCTGGTTTATCGTTGCGAAGTTCAGTTGATATAACATCTTTTCGATTTGGATATATCTGGGGTATAACAATGTCCGGTTTGGTGCTGTTTATTTCGATTCGACTTTTTGTTGATGTTGTTGATGTCTGGTCGAATGTAGGCTCGGCATCGTCGTTAATACTGTCACTTATCACAATGACATCATCCTTGTCATCAGCAATTGCTCGATCAACCGGGGCCCGGGCATGGTCTAAAAGATATGAGCGAAAAAACAAAAATATTTATCAAGTCATAAATCTAGATAGCGTGCACTTGGCTTAAAACTCAAGGTGCCGTACACAATCAGTTAAGAACACGCGTGATCGAGTGTTTGCTTAAAGAATGCGACTGGCTGGGTCGTTACACTTTCGTTCGTTGATTAACTGAAGGTAGGATGGGTTTTTAAGCAGATTCGATTTAGGGCGTCGAGACTTAGGAATGAGAAAGATAGGTCTCGGTTTAGCGGGTGGGTTTATAAGAGGCATCGAGACTAAGGGATGAGAAAAAGAGGTCAGCTTTGACATTTTGCCGCAAAGTAGAGAAGAACTGACTGAAGCGAAGAATGAATGAGAACATTTTGTAAATAGAGGTTCACGTTTATGCGCTGTGACGAAAACGTAATAAAAAGAGTTTATCTTTGGTTTTTGTTTTCTCTTTATCACCGAAGAACAAAGAACAGCATGTAGTGAAGATGAATGTCTCATAAACAACACCAAGTTGATTACTGAGAGTGTTCGAAATACCTTGGAGCAGATTTTGCGTTGTATAAGAAACTATAGAATGAACAGTTTCGTATCGTTTTAAGCAATCGAATCCGGGCAAGAAAGTAAATAGATGAGTGAATGGATTAGTCACTGTCATCTTTTGTCTTTGATACATTGGCGTTTAGTTCATTAACAAACGGATGATGTAACATTGCAGTATACTGGTGAGGGAATCGTGTCCAGTTATTAATGACCAGATCAGTCCATAAGCAGAAATTCCATTCCAGAGGTTAGGTTAGATTGACGTATCAAATTTATGGATGTTACTACGTTACTCGAGCTTAATATAACATTGGATTGATTGGAATATTGGATAGGAAATAAAGGCAAAACTGAAAGATTTGAGAGAGATCCAGTTGGTCCATCGCATCTAGAGAACAAATAGCGTCTGGTTTTAACAGCTGTGATTGCCTCTGCAAGGGGTGTGTGTGGAGGGAACCGGGTTGGAGTGGGGGCTGGAGGTGAGAAAAAACAGAATTGTTTAAAGCACCCAGAGTTCAAGAAGACATCAGACAGAAGACCTACAGAGACTGGATTCTCTTGGGAGACACTTCTGCTTGTTGAATTCACTGTGCGAACAGCTGCTCAATTCCGAAAAGGGAAATGAGGATGACAGACTCGTTGTCTTGAGTGGGTGGGAGAAAAGTCTAGCGATGGAGGACCTAAGAGAGGCGTGGCCCCACTATGTCTACCTATTCTCCTAACATAACCTAACGGTGGAGGAAGTCATTGAATCGCTAAAAGTTGGAAGATCCCCCGATGTGGATGAAATCCGGCTAGAAATGCTCAAGAGGGAGTTTTATGGATCTTTCGTGTCATAAAGGTGGCTTTGGAACGCGTTAAGACACCTGGCTGACCTAGACTAAATGGATTGCTCCAGCTGCAGGCGTATCTCTGGAACCTCTATCTATAGCTGTGCTGGAGTCCATGATGAGAGATGAACAGTCCGACCACATTTTCACTTTAAGAATGGTACTTGTGAGGGCTTGGGAGTTTGCCAAACTGGTCTGCAGCTGCTTTATAGATTTGAAAACGACATACGACCGAGTTCCGCGAGATAAACTCTGGAGTGCTCTGCAGGAGAATGGGATTGGTGGTGCTTAATTAAGACTTTTCACCGTGGGCGTTAGGCTTCGCCATGTATGCATCGTATCACCGCTCCTGTTCACTGTATATATGGACTGGATGCTGTAGCGGAACCAAGACGAGGAATGTTTCACATGGGAAGAGTTCAGGCTAAGACATCGTCTTCTTGCAGATAAGACGGAACTCCAGCGCGCACTCGATCGGTTTGTCGCCGTATGTGCTGATGCTATTGAAGCAGGTGGAGAAGTTTAAGTATCTCTCATCCGACTGATGGGAGAAGTAATGCTGAACTTTCCTGTAGGATTGGTCTGAAACAGCTTGGAAGATCTGTAATCAGGAAGGCCGAGATTCGTGTCAGACAACGCGGTTTTCAGCTCAATACTCATTGTAACTCTCCCCTATGGCCCTATGGTCATGAACTTTGGATAATGACCGAATGAATGTGATTGTGAATCTGTCGAGAGAGAAAGAGAGTGAGAAAGAGATAGAGAGAGAGAGATGAGATTTCTTCGAGCTGTGGGAATTACTCGCCGGGATAACAACATTGAACACTTGTTCTTCGAACGAAAAGGGTTATGCTTTGATGGCTTGGTCACGTACTCCAAGTGCCCCCCATAATCATGTCTTCCGTGGCGGGCCTTGAATGCAATTCCATCAGGTAGGCGCCCGCTTGGTTGATCCAGGAATTCAAAAACTCGCTTGGTTTCGCTTGGTCATAACTCCTGATGAGTTGATGGCGGAGGTTCATTTTACGGCCTAATCTAGCATTCTGGAGGAGCACCCTCTGATCGGGTGAACGATCTGAAATCTCCAAAAAACTGACCTTCACCGGCAATGTTATAAAAATAAAATAATAAGCAAATAAAGGAGTTGGCGCAGAGTAAATTGCTGCTCTACAGTCCGAGGTAGCCTAGGTTATACAGCAACCACTTGTGTTGTGTGGCTATGTGGGCTTGTATTACTCGTGCGATCTAAAGTCTTATACTGACTCCGAATAGCTATGTTTGAGAAGGTGTTCTTGCACAAGTATGAACATTTTCAATGACTCGAGAGGTGGACTCATGAATTGTAAACGTTCGGACAACTACAAAGGTGTTGTACACATTCATCCTCTTCTTCATCTGGGCAACAAGAATCATTCGAACATAGTCCTAGTTCTGATTCCCATCTGGCATTAGAGCACTAAATTTCGGATGTTTGCTTGAGAGAACGATAGCGATGTCATCTGTGTACGCGATCACCTTGAAGGTGCTCGTTTATGAGTGTCGCCAATCTTTCCTGTGATAATGACGGTACAATTATTATCCTCCGATATTTAGGATGGAAGTGGCAACTACTGCTCGAAGAAGCGGAACATGTTAAGGAAACCAAAACATTTGACCGAATTTCTTACATGCTACTGAAGAAGGGTCAAAATACGTGCGCAGAGGTATCAGCATCGAATATAGCTGATTTTAAACACTGCGTCATCGTGAAAGTCAAAAAGCTGCCCAAAAAAGTTTGTAACCAAACATAAAACAACCTCTCCTTCTTACTTACCGTTCTTGAAAGCCAAAGAGTTCAGCATATTAAACGGCTTTTTGCTTTGCAAATCCAAACAGTTGATTTTCTTCGCTTTGAGTCTGTCTGCAGCCGCTTCAGCGGAGGTTTTTATTGCGATAATCTTGCCGCTTTCCAGTTGCATGTACACCCCCTTTGGAGACTTGAGAACCATAACCTTTTCCCCGGCTTTGACGACGATGTTTGACGTTTCTGTTGAGTTTGTTGGTATCGCCACGTCTGTGGAGTGGCAAAGAAGAAAGAGAAAGAAATTTAGATATCAGTTAACCAAAAAACTATATTCATTCATTTACCGATTGGAAGCATCATTTCTTGTGATGACATTCCTTGTCGTTGCCAGACTTCTGCCGGAATCCAACGGGTGAACTTTATGCCGGGGTTCTTTATGGGCTCCTTTATGAACTTCTTTCGTATGGGCTGCTTGCAAATTCGAACACGAAAAAAACACGCTACAAATAATTGAAATTGAATATGACTTGTAGGCATTTACCTGAGGCATGATATGATTCTGAATGCAGTCCCTGTTCTGAATAACAATATTATTTGGCAGAAATGTTGGTTTTGTTGAGGCTTTCTTCTCGATCTCATAACCTCGTTTGGCCATTCGCTTTTCACTCTGCGATAGCTTCTTGTCTTTGCGATCAATCAGCAAACTCTCGTGGTAGAATGGTTCTTTTGAGAGAACATTCTTGTATTCAGTTAGAATCTTTCGAATAACTGCATCGGAATAGTTTTCAACCGGTTCCTTGAACTCCGTACTTTGGTTTTCCTCCTCTTTGTCATAGCACAGGTTTGTCAGTTCTCTAATTGATAAATGCGCATCTGGATTACATTCGTCGACGACGCGGTCAGACATTCCTTGTTTTTTCACCTGACGATCGTAGATGTTCTTCTCCAGACAGTTGTCCATTACAATTCTGTACACAAAACAGGATTTCTTCTGGCCATATCTGAAATAGTACAATGAAGGACAGTTGATATACTGAAAGTAAGTGCTTGTTCTAGATGGGATGGAAATTGGAAGCTAGCAAGAAGGAGGGAAGCAAGCAAGAGAAGGAAAGCACGCAAGATGGAGGGAAGCAAGCAAGAAGCTCCGAGATTTGTTGCCAACAATGTCAGAAGAGGGCGCCATCTTCTGTACACAAGCTCGATTAATCTTTGGGCAGAAGCCAAAGATTTCCATACCCTCTATATAGACCAGCTCTCTAAGACGTTCGTATAGGTAAGGTTAGGTTAGCGTGGCTGACTACATTAAAGAAAGCCACAGTTAGGCCAAAGGTAACCCGTTTGTGTTACCACAAAGATCGAGTAGATCCTAATCCGCGAACCATCTGTACGCAAGACATAAGGTTCTATCACTGCAGTAAAGGATTAAGCAGGGTTCTGCAGTAGATCACTAGGATCGTGCTCCAAACGATCACTGGTTAATATTAGCCGGATGATCTCCCCAAGATTCTCGTAACAATGCGCTGTATTCTGCGGACGACAATGAAGTGGCTGCTCTAAAAAATTCTGGTTATACACAATACGTCCCATCGTCTGAACATCTGGAGCAGTGCCACGTTTATGACATAATTATAATCATCATCATCATCTTCTGACCCAGATGATTCAATAAAGGGGTCGCGGGGATATCCAGGCAGAGAGACCACCAGGCAACTCGATCATCCGACATCGACTCCAATTCATTAGGAGTTATGCGCGGCGAGTTTATGGATTTGGTCCAACCACATCATCCTTGGTCTGCCAAGTGGTCGCCGACATACTCAGATCTTCGAAATTGTCCCGGCGGCACAAGAGTAAAAATATGGGTGGCGCTACAGTCTTAGATGGAGCTTGGTCTAGCCACTAAAGCGGCAATTCCGATGGAGCCGTGAATTATGAAAGTTGGTAAATTCGGGGATTGAATGGCACGCGTGGTATAAGACGACGCATCAACCTATGTGAGAATAAAGCACAAACAAAAAAAAAAGAAACCCCAATCTCTTCGTTAGCAGCAACACAACACAGATCGTGGTTGAGCAGCTGGCATGATAAAAAGTGTTGAAGCGTCGTGGTGGTTGTGGCAGAGTTGGTTTGAAGATTAACACCGCATCGCCGATATATACGCATCTTGGAGTTTATTACTACACAAGCGATAATGCGATAATGGATCTGCATAACGATATTTACACACTAAAAGATTGTACTGACATGTTGAAGCCTATGTTCACATCAAGGCTACAAGTGAGTTTTTTGCCTGTCGGAATAACCACGGACAATAAACACTGGCAACCTGTCTGCGGGGCACATGGTATGCACAGTGTACTAGTGGTGTACAACCTCGAGTTGACAAAGATCACACGTAGATTACTGAACCCCCTTAACGTGCTCTTGAACATGTCGATATCTTAGAACTCTTCTAATCAAACGTCACTTCACATCACAGAAAAGGAAAACAGACACACACAATCACAATCACCATCACCAGCTCACCTGTATATCCGATGCACTGCTTGGGTATCATGACAAGGATTCCAACTAGCATCAAAGACAACAACACGATTCGCTCCAGTCAAATTGATTCCCAAAGACCCAGCCCTCGTTGAGATTAGAAAAAGTTTGACATCCGTGTTGCTGTTGAATTCAATAACCAATTTCTCCCGTTCCATGGAGGTAGTTGAGCCATCGAGTCCTGCAAAACCAAAAACAAGAACATGATTATTGAAACCAGACACAGGTTGAGTCATTCATCAAGAGACAACTTACGGAAATATGAAACATTCTTCTTCCAATTGCACTGAGAGTCGGGAACTTGAGTATTCTGAAGGAAGAACTCGATGAGATTCAACGTCAGCAAGCTCTGGCTAAACACCAGCACCCGGTCGCCCACCTTAACGCTCTCTTCCAAAATGCACAAGAGTACCTGCATCTTCGGTGAGGTACTCACAAGTCCTGGCTCGTAGGTTTTTATGAGACTCAATGCCCAGTCGTAGGATATGGTATCATTGCCGCCCTTCGGTTCGGGTTTGATTATCCTCGGGAATGTACTGCTGCTTGGAGCGTCTGTGCTATTTGGCTTTGCAGCGCTGGACAATGTGCCGACGTCCAGGTCCGTACTGATGTCCGATTTTATGAACTGAACCTCTTTGGTATCCAAATCGACAATCTGGGAAGGGCACTTTAGCTGCTCCTCACTGCTGGTATCGGAGCCTGGCTTTGCCATTAATCCTACGTAGTCTGGCTTCGGCTGTTGTGCCTCAACGTCCTGCCAGAATGTTGGTGGATTTTCCTTTGTTGGAGTGCCCATCAATGGATTCGGAAAGAAGCATTTTGGGTCGGCGTTGTTCGCGTAGAATGGCTCAGATGATAGGTTGTTGTCTAGCGCGAAATCCTTTTGGCCGCTATCGTCACTTGGAAATGTGCTACATTCACTGTTGGTTTTGCTCAACTTTGAGCTTTCCACTAAGGCCTTTGCTGCTGTCTCCTGCGGAGTGCATTGCTCCTCGATGTCCAGGTCAAAGTCGGACTCCTTCTTCTTCAGGAACCTGTAAAGCACGTCGGGATGATTCCATATCTTGCAGCACACAGCAAATGCCTTCAGGGGATTCGGAACTTTCTTCTTACGCACCACCTCGTTCATGAAGGCATCGTACAGGTCCCTTTGGAATTTTGTCATTTTCGTCAGTATGACATACTCCATTTTCTGCGGGAGGGAATTTTGAAGAACCGAATCGGATCTCCGTTGCACGAATCCCACCAGAAGGGAGTGAAGTACATGCGCCCTGTACCGCATCAACTTGATGTCCTCAGGCGTCGAATCGATGCACTGGCCGTTTTGGATTGGCCGTTCGAACATATTGCAAAATTCTGTCTTGGTGCCCAAGTAGTTGGGCCTCACAAAGTCCACCATGCACCAGTACTCCAGGAGATTGTTTTGCAGGGGATATCCCGTCAGAACTATTCGCCGCCGAGATCGAATCTGTTTCAGTGCGACCGAGATGCCAGCATGTGCGTTTTTGATGCGATGACCTTCATCACAGATCACAAGGTCTGGACCGGGTTTCACGAGCGCCATGTGAACACGATCTAGTAGTCTCTTGTGCTCGGCACTCTCTTGCCTCTTTCCTTCACGCTTTTTCACAATCTTCAGTGCAAGCACACGAAACAATTCGTAGCCAATTAGAAGTACACCGCCCTCAGCTGCCCACCGAAGAATGACGTTCGACCGAGAACTGAGCGTTTTCTGTTGATCATCCAGTGCGAACACATTGAAGTGCCTCGGCCTCACTACTTCCGGATTATGCGTTTCCTTCGGCAGCCACATGTTAAACTCCCTCAACCAGTTTTGTATCGTATTGATTGGCATCACGCAGAGGATTGTCTTTGCATCGGTGTGCCGTAGGAAAATGTCACAAAAACAAACCACCTGCAGTGTCTTTCCAAGTCCCATTGAGTGCGCCAGAATGCAGCCAAACCCCGAGGAGTTGTTGAACCGTTTCGTGGATTCAATTATGTTGTCAAAGAGAAACCTAACTCCGCCAATCTGATGGGGTTTGATTATTTTGGCGATCTGTGGTGCCACGAATATGTCTGGTTCGCTTTCAACATGGCCGACATTGACAAGTACTTTTCCGTGTTCGTTTGGAATGTTTCGTGTGTCACTTACGTGCAGGCCACTGTTGTGTTGATCGTCATCCTCCTCGTCGTCCATGCTGTCCTCGCTGTCCGAGAGTATGATACAATCATCGTCCGACGAACTATCGATGGTCACCACCTCCCCGTTGTCTTCCACTGGGGCAATTGCCCGCTCAGAACCCAACCACTGACTCCAGGCTTTTTTGTCGACTTTCTTGTCATCTATCCTCTGAAACTTCACTTCATTTAAGTCAAGATTTTGCGTTTTATTTTGCAGTTGCAGTTGTATGTCTTGTCTCTCACATGAGATCATGGATTTTGTACTTTGAAGTTCGCCCTCGAAGGGCAGATCTTCAAGCATAGCCTCCAGCGAGGGATGCGAAAATTTGTGTTTTACGGATTTTTTAAGGCCCTGCACTCTCGCCAAACGCTCGGCTTCCTCCTGCTGTGCAGCTTTGGTTATTGTATCGAAATTATTTTCATCTATAACTCCGCGAAGATTTTTGCGCATGTTGTAGTTCTTCTTCTCCTCGATATTACTCTCGGCATGATTGTCCGACTTGCGTTTGTTTGATGTTGCGTTTGGTTTCGGCACCTGCATCTGATTGAAATCGGTGAAATTGGTATTTTCCATATTTAGCGGTTCCATGGGTGGTTTAATTGCTTCAGGACTAACATTTTGTTCGACACATAAATTCGATGAAATTTCACTGGGCATTGCATTTATTTCATCTGAAATAATTGGCTCCTGAGCTGGTTGATGATTTTGATTTGGATCTTCCATTGATTCTGGATTATTTTCTAAATTGAAAATTTCACTAGAACCGTCATTACACGGCATTGCACAGACACCAGCTTCAAACACTTCACACGTTTCGGTTTTCGGAATCTCCATTTCGTTCGAACTATTTGTTATTCCTTCCATGGTGCATTCGAATTGAATTTAATTATACTTTCCGTTTTAATTTTCCTTTTCACATTGCATCATTTCCTCGATAATACTTCTGTAATTTTTTGTTTATCCCTTGTAGCTTTCATGAACCACAAAATAAACAGAAAAAATCTGTCAATTTCAGAGAACAGATTTTTGTATGTGGGTACACCTGCATCTGTTGGGTGCGTTCCGAGTTCGTCTACATGTTGGAGACTTTTCCTTCACAATGCGCACAGTGGTGTTGGTTGTCAACACGGCACACACACAGTCCAAATTGATGTGAAGAATACCTGATCAGAAATAAAATTCCAAAAAGTGCCTGTGTAAGTGGTGTGTTTCGTGTCGATTTGTAACATTCAGCGCTAGCAGAGGTTTATTCCGCCGCTGGTTCCATGGAATATTTTGTGATATGTTAATTGGATTTATTGTGTGATTTGAATTGTCTTATTATAGGAAAAGCACAGGCTTCTTGTACAATCTACTTAAGAAATTCATACTAGACAAGCTGAATACAACTTGAGAGCAACGAGTTGAATGAGGTCGTCTTATAAGGGCGTGTGTTCTCGAGTTGGGAAATAGGATTACCATTGTTTTCGTTCCGTTTTTAATTAAAAAATTCAGGTAGTCTTTGACTTTATATTAAAGTGGTTCTTAATTGACGTAAAAGACACATTTTTCTGTCATCAGAATTTCTCACGCAAGGCTAGCTTGTTCCAGCGAACAACGAATGCCTACAGTGGATTCCACTTTACCTTTTTTGTTTTGTCCCAATTAGCCAGCGGTCCCAATAATTTGTAGTGAGAGAATAACGAAGAGAAAGGAGAAGTAAGTTTCCGTTCCTTTTTTAGTTTTTCCCATTTACAAGCGATGTCCCAATTAAATGGAATTCACTGTATATTCCATTTCTTGGGAGACACCGAATTCTTATCCATCAAGCCACTGGATGCAGCACGATCTCTTGCTAATTGTCTGTGTCGAGGTTCCAATTATTTTCCCATCTTCATCTTTGTCACTCTTTCTTGTTTTGCTTCACAGTCCCGACGTCGTTTTAGTGTGTGAACATACTGTAAGTAATCTTGATACTTTAGGGGGAGAAGGAATATGAATTTTAAAAACTACATACTTTTTTGGACAAGGCGGTTAAGAAGCTGACCATGAGTCATGCAATGCTGCTACAGTGTCTCTTGCAGTTCACGCAGTCCTGTGTGCCGACAGAATCGTTCAATTTAAATGGGCTTTTAGTAACCTGTAATCAGCCTTACTGCCTGGAGTAATAAAATAGTATCTAAGACTGTTTCTCATTTCAGATTCTGTCGGGCCGCATAGGTATAACATGTTTCAGAACACCATCGACGGCAGCACTCGTGGGCATCATCTTCGCACCATCTCTTTACCACTGGATTCTTCGACCCTGAGACTCAGGCGGGCTTTCGGAAGAAAGCAGGGAAGAAGCGCACAACATAAGACAAAGAGATTACCTTCCACCAATCCTAGTCCAAGAGGAGAGATTTCATCAAGGTTTTGTTAACTGGGAGATTGCCCGATACACCGACGGCTCAAAGTCTTCCGTGAACCGTTCGAAAAAGCCCTCAAATTAAAGGATGCCTGCAGCGTTTTTCAAGCCGCAGTGACACGAGGCGGCACTCGCGTTCAGAAACCAAAACGTAGCCGGCGAATCGATCACCATCTTCTCTGATAGCCAAGTCGCTCCATAGAGAAAAAGCTAGAATACGAAGCCCAAGACAAAGTCAGTACTCGCTGGCTTGGCGTTATTATTGGAGACGCAGCAAGGGCTCTACGGATGCAGCACTGATGGGATTTAGTCGCAGGGAGGTACGCACTCTAAGAGTCCTTACCTGGCACTGTGCCATAGATACACATGGAATGCGACTGAACATACCGCGCACCTTTTGCAAAAACTGCAGAGATGAAGAAGACACATATTCAATCCAACTGTCTGCCCTGCTAATGCTGAGCCCTAGCAAGCACTTCTTCAGAGAGTTTGAGGACCTAAACCCATAAGATTCACATATAAATCTCGCTTGTTTTAGGACTACTGTAGGTCTCACGGTAGTTAAACACACCCGACCATGAAACTGGGCTCAACACGTTGGTCTAAGTGAGTTACGGCAACCCAATTACCTCTCTACCTACATTATTTTCCGTCGGTCGGGTGTTTCTATCCGGATTACGATTGCGATTGGCAAGCGATAGACTAAGGTATTCACTGCAGAGCCAAGGTGAATAACGTGATTCACTTGCCGGAATCTGGCCAAGGCATTGACGAGGCTTTCATTTTGATGACAGCCGGGTCCTTAATTTCTCACTTCCCCACTTAAACCATCTCAGACATTTCATTGAAATCTGTTTTTGGATTTGGAGGATGTCTTGTACCACATGAGCGTATCACCAGCGTCCTCTGTTACGATGTCTGTCAGGCTCAGATTCAAGATTCGGCAAGCATGCCCCAAAGAGAGCTCGTATTATTGGAGTCTAGAGGGCTCAGCCTGTCGGTCAGCAATTATGCTTCTATCGAGTCTTTATCTCGTTTAAGTCGGTTTCCAGATGCAATAAAGGGAGATAATTTAAGTGCCACCTGTCAGCTTTGACCGTAGAACAATGTGACATCTTCAAGACCTTTCTGCTTTGTTTAATGTTAAGGTCCAACCCTTTACCTTCTAAATAGCTTCCCAATGAAGTCAAAGTTGCTACAAATAAAAATGGGATAGGATAACATTTTCAACGATATTATTTAATTACAGCAAATGTTTTACTTGAACTCGCATCAAACGTCTTAATTAAGAATTTAAATATTGTTGCGGGTAATAGCAAAAATATAACAAGTATTTATGGTGCCGATTTAAAATATATTGTTGTGCTTCCTCGTTATGAACTAGAGCATTCTTGAAACATTTGAAATGCAGCCATCAGAATTTAACCGATACTTCACTTACTTAACTAATGATAAAATTAAACATTCAGTTTCACAATATCGAATAACAAATTACAACAATTGTACATCATCAATTTCCTGCACATTTTGTGTGTGTTCGGTTAGTTGATTTTTTTGGTGTACGTGTATGTGTAGGTGCTATCCATGAGCTCCATATCTCGGATTTCCATGAAATCTGTTTTCAGTCGTTGCTTGACGATCTCTCGCCAGATTGCTTCGCGGTCGCGATTGTTTGATATGCCCATTCTTAGCAGAGAATGATCGGTTATTCGTAATAACGTTCGTCCAGTTATTTCATTCTGCAAAGAAAACGAAAGGGATGCATTAGTTATGACCTCTAGTGAATTCTGCTTGGAGGTTATGAAATGACTGACTTTCGAGGGTTGTTGTTGGACTTTGCGAAGACAGTTCCTAGTACATAATTGAGAAATGCTGTATCACCAAACTCAACAGAGTTGTTGCATTTATTTGTACAAAGCCAATATTCCATTTGATGTGCCTCTGCTTCTGCTCTTGGAGTGCTATGAAAGATAACGCTAGGCTGTGCTACAAGAATTGTCGAATATAAAGAGTACCGACATAATAAGCATCGTTAGAAAAATTAAGCAGCTGTAGATCACGGGTCTGAACCAGTGGAACAACGCAGAAGAGGACGCCCACGGAACCGATGGCGCACTCAGGTGGAGAAGGAAAAACTTGGTCTGCGCAATTTGAGACAGCTGGCTAAGGATCGGGCCAGCTGGAGATGCTTGTTGGTTGAGTTCCAGGTACACCCCGGACAGTAGCGCCACAACACGGGTGCGAGCATGTAACTTGAAACAATCGAGGTGACTCGATTCAATCATTCATTGGCAGCAATGCAACACTAACAAAAAAAATGTTCGAAAATCATTCGAATACGAATGATTAAGAAAAGACAAGCAAGCAGCGAAACTTTCTTTGAGCGGAGCAATAATAAACAACAGACATTGTCTAACGTTTTAGTGTACAGTAGACTTGTTGGCGCCAGTCGCTCTTATCTAACCTAATAGGCAAGTGTGCCTGCTAGGCACGTACAAAATCTAAATTTGATTCTGTGGCAGTGAGTATCATGTCACTGACCGTTTCTCGCGACTGGCAAACGTGTCTTTGATGTGTATATGTCGTGCTCGTCTTTCCATGTCGGAATAAAACTGTTCATTGAACAATAGCAACACCCAAAGCTAAAGTGACTGGGTGTATACGACCTGCGATAACCGATAACTGTCAACATTTTGTTACACTATGCAGTGCAAAAGAGTCAGTCTAAAAAGTAATTTTGACATGATTCTAGTTATGTTGGAATGAAATGCAAACACACTCAGAAGTGGAAGTCGAAGGCACCCAAGAAGATACTGAAACGTAGCCGTGACCAACAAGTACATAATTGCATAGTCCAAACACTTCTTACATATCACAAGAATGCTGATACTCATTTCCAATTCAATGATTTTTTTCATCCACTTGGTCATAAATCCAAGAACAGCCTCTGATCACTTTGTTACGTGTGTTATACATTTATATACAATTGATTTTACGAATGACAACACACCTGTGTCCAAGGTTGCAGATAGGGTGTGTAATAAATTATATCAAATAAGGTCCTTTATCTCAACAGGTATGAGACATCCAGATAACCGCTTTCCAATAAAGCATTCATTTACGGGCCGCTTTTTATGATCCATACAAACAACTTCCCAAAAAGCAATAATTTTTTTTGCGCAGTGCCTATAAAGTGCTCACTGCTCATATTCATGTCATATTTTGCAACTTACTTTGGAAAAATTATCAATATAAGCTAAATATTCACTGCAGTGGCGACGATACCAATTTTGAACATCCGAAGCCGTCCACAAGTACACGGGTTTCGGTCGCACCTTTACGCGATGTTTAGTGTGTGTATACACTTCGTTCACCATTGATTCTGTGAATGAATGGATTTAATTATCTGATCACAAACTAAGCAACAACCAGACACAGATAAATAAATAAACTTATGGGATGCCAAGAGCTAAAAAAAACAAAACACTTTCGATTCTTCAACAAATCAGATGAAGTTCTGTTTGATTTGTTTCACTGCCGCGTTTAGTACCAGCTGTTCTTAGGGAGAGAGTAGATGGGCTTCTGTTTTTTATAAAATTAAGTTATTCGGGTGATACTCAGTTAAATAATATTTTTGATGATTCTGGGTCGAATACTGTCTTCAAATAAGAATGACAACTTGGTCAGTTTACAATGCACTTCGCAACAAACTATTCATGTACACAAGTATTCCTGTGCTTTGTCGTTTCTTTGACAGAAATATCCAAGTTCCTCGTCCCTTGCCACTGAAATTTGTCTGATAGCTTGTTTGTTTTTGCAGGGTCTGTGAATACGTGAGTGGGGCTTTGAACAGCTGAAAGGCTTTCCCTCAGACAAAAAGGTGAACTAGAGAATTTATTTTAAATAACAATAGTTATTTGAGAGTTATTCCAATGTCTTATGTTTCACCAAAAAACTGAAGAGAAGCTTTATAAAACAGCATGTGTTCAGAAGGAACATTCATTTAACTGGATTTGGACGTGGATTGGAATCCAGTGATCATTGATACGTTACATTCGAATTTAAATATTAGAAAATAGTTGAAACAAAGGAAATTTAATATTATTTTGCTGATAAATTCGGTTTATAAATAATCATTCACAATTCATAACGAAACTTTCACAGTGAAATATAAATTCTGAAAATCTATAAAAGTATACAACTTTATAGAAAAACCACAACTTTATAGAAAAACCACAACTCCCTTCAATTTTCGTATTGTAGTTTAATCATTGCAAATTTATCAATTATGGTATTTCTTCTTCTTCTTATGGCGCTACTGTTCGAGGTGCACCAGCTATCTGCAGTTTCACACTCCAAGTCGTCTTAGGTCCTCCGTTTTACGTGGACTTCTTCTTTTGCGTTGTCCTACAGCATCAGAATCCAAGATTCTTCGGGCCGGAGCTAAGTTGTCCTAAGTGGCCTTAACATCATAAGACCAGACTCATGTATAGTTCCTTGTTGAACCTTCATCTCCAAACATGACCATGTTCGCACCTATAACTTTTCTCTCGAAAAGATCAAGAGCTTTTTCACCCACTTTAGATATAGTCCATGCCTCTGTACCGTAGAACTGGACGAGGGCGATCAAGGTCTTATACAGAGTCAACTTGGTCTTCCGGGAGAGAGCTCTGTTACTCAATTGCCTCTTGAGCTCAAATGAACAGCGATTGGCAAAATTATTCTCCGTCTGTTCTCGGTACTGATGTTGTTTGTACTGTTTACCGCAAAACCGAGGTAGACGAAGTCCTTTCCTACCTCGAAGTTATAGCTGCCTAAAGTGACTTTCTAGCCGAGTCGTCGATTTTGTCCGTCCTTTCTTAAAGACAGCATATTATTAGTTTAGCCCTCGTTTATCGCCAGATCCACTTTGACGGCTCGCAGTGTTCTGCCAAACACGTCATCTAAAATTTCGTTTCGGAAGTCTGGCATCACTAATTGAAAGCAAGGGCAGCATACTGATGGATTCAATAATTGTTTTGTGTTTTGATTAATTTCCATTTCCATTAAGTTTTTTAACTAGTTGCCAAGTTAGGTGAGGTATAGCTTCGTTCCAGACTACTCGCCTCGTTTTCGAATTAGTTCCGTTTACTTCTGGATATAGCTTTGAGTTCCTGGTTGGCTTTGGTATACGACATCCATTAGTGCGTTTATGACTTTGTTAGTAAATGGCAGAAATCAGTAGACAATCTAAGAAAACCATTTAAAACAAAGAAGAACAAGTTTGACAATTGTGTTCGTTATAAATTCGACAGAAAGACGTCGGTACGAGTCAAATACCTGTCATGTTCCACACAGAAACTTTATCTGTCTTATGAAGTTAAGACCCATTCCATTCGCCCACAGTTTGGGCGTGAAGCTGTGACGTATCCAACACAATGCAAAGATACAGTCAGTCAGGCTATCATTTGTTCGTATCTTTTCTGCTGAATTACCAGTCAGCATATAAAGTCCATTTGATTCAGGGTTGCAATCAAGAACTACATACAAAGGTTCTTCACCCATGACATGACAGACAGGAAAAAAATAAAATAAATAATGAATGTGTAAAATAAATTCATTTGAGCGCTCATGAACTTGATGGACTTTCCTTTTAAAGCAATTATGAGAGGACGCATATGTAGGCACTTGTACATGGACTGGGAGTGAAATCTGCATACGAACTCTGGTGGCATGTGAATGGGCGCGCTTACATCGCGAGCGTTTCATGTATTGCGAAATGCATTTTTGCTGTTTCCACTGTGAAGTACTGTACTGGTTGCGGTGAAAGGAATACCTTAGACGTGGTCTTTGCTTTTGACACCACTAAATGGCGGTTAATGCGGTGTGGTGTTAATTATTGGATTAGGTTAACCAAATTTCGAAAGAATTCAATCATTTCAAACAGAGGACGAACATTTGCAAAGAAAGTGTGGAACTATGCAAATTGTAAAAAGTGTTCACTATTTGCGGAAGCAAAGGCAAAGGAGAGGAGATCCTCTAAGCTCTAAGCAGAATATAGCAGAATATAGCATACAAGATCTTTTCTTCCGTAAGAGCCTCAAACGATACGACAATGGGCACATCACTGCAGCCACAGATCAGTGCACTACATCGAATTATAAGTGACACCATACTTAAAGAAGCCAACGAAAGAGCCGATGAAGTAGCTAGAAGGGGGCGAGTCTACCATTGGCCAAAAATCAGAAGACACCTTACCCCCAATTGAAAGCGTTAGAACCAATGCTAATGCCAGACGCCATAAGCAAAAATAATCGTAGATGGGCGGAACTGGACACCTGTAGCTAATCGAAAACGATTGGATCCTTCAAGAACTAAGCCTCTCCTAGAATTTGACAGGAGGAACATTAGTAAATCAGTAGGCGTAATTGCCTAATTGTCAATCAGGCCAGGAGACTTAGAGCACCCTACAATGACTTCTGCAGAAGCTGCCGGGATGAGGAGGAAAAGGAAACTCTGTTACAATACCTCCGGACGTGTTCGCCTCTGGCAGAGATGAAAAGAAAATACATGGGCAGCTATTGCCACAACAGCCTTAATTAAATAGCGAATAAAGGACATCCTTAATTTTCTAAGAACCACCAACCAATCGCCAATCGATGTTCTTCTAGGGGGCTCCTTCCAATTTTGTCAAACTTCCTCTCGACATATTCGTGAAGGACACGCCTTTCTTGAGCGCCATCCAGACGCAGATTTAGTCGCCTTATTGTGGCGGTGAAGTCGAGTTAATTCCGGAGAAGATTGAAAGTAATAACAGACAGTGAGACCATCTGTAGATGATTTGAGGATCTACTGGTCATTCTCTTCCACTCCTGCGCAGCTTCTGTAGACAATTTGTGTTGTGTTGAACAGCTGGTGTCTTCGTCTGGTGAATTTCCTCTCAATCGTAGCCATACCTAATTACTTGCATTTTTCTTTTCATGTTTCTTTTCAAATCCCACTTCAGAAATTGTGAAATAAAAAATAAAAATTTTCTTTATCTCGGTGATTCGGATTTGATGAAACTTTAATGAACGTGCTTTTTTTGGGAATAAATGACATAACCTGCTGAGGAGAAGGCAACCGTGAACTCTACGCGCTGTTCCAGAATGTGGATGTAGTTCGGAAGGCAAGAATCCGTCCACTTCATTGTCTTGGCCACATCAAGCACATGAACACCAATGCTCCAGGATCTTCGAGTCCGATTGAAGATGGAAGACCGAATCTCAGGTCCAAGTTACCCGGAACGCAGGACAACTTTGCCAGGACCGTCAGCGACTGCTCAGGCTCAGACCATCCATGGATCGTAGAGTGAGTAAACAAGTATGTATCTAGATGAAAAATTATTTTCCCCTTCATTCGCCATCACTGATTATCCATGGAAATTGTTGGTATACATTGCACATTCACGTGGTATAATATAGCAATAATCAAAAACATAATCACACATAAACAAGGACATGAGCGGTTGATGAAGCAAAATGTAGGTACACTTTGAGCAATAATTTCAGGACTTGTTTAATAATATTATTTTGTAGATAAAGTAGTGTCACGCATTAGCAGCGCTCAAGTGACAGCCCGCACATACATCATTATATCCCGGGAAGTATAATCTGTCTCTGATGTGTATAATCAATTCACTTCTACTTGGCATTTTACGTATGCCAGTACTGGAGAGCGAAGATAAATTGACCACAGATAACATGAAAGTGGATACTAGACAGTTAAGTTCACGCATTCATTACTGTTATCAGTTTCCTGAGTCGTTCAAGAATGAGAGAGCGATTATTATACTAACCGTAGACCAACGCTAAAACAACAACTAATCTTACGTTGGTGGGGTTTTTGTCGAACGAACGAAACGAACTGTCGAAATTTTTTCAAGAAAATAAACAAGAAACTTAACGTTTGCAAGAGAAAAATTGTTTTTGGAGAGATTATTTTTCTTTATTTGGCGCTAAAATCCGGGATGGGCCTGGACGCCAACCAACAAGCCTCTCCTACTATCGCGGTCTCTGGATAGCTGGCTCTAGTTTCGCACGCCAAGTTGTTGGATGTCCTAGACGCGTGAGTCTTCTATTGCCTTGTTGTCAATGCGCTCTACATGGCCCAGTTAGTGGTGGAATACCAAATATCGGACGTAGAACTCTTCTCTCGAAGAGACCAAGGGTTTTTTTTATCTGCTCTTGAGATTGTCCATAGGTTAGGTTAGATTAGGTAGGGGAGCGCTAGTGCATTCACCAGCACACTTATACCATATTGGTCCATTGTGATACCCATAGTCAGACCACTACCACTGATCGACTACTCCAGTGATAGTGCCGTTACTTTGATCCCTACGGCAAATTAACTTTGCTTTCACTCGGATTCAACTGCGCCATCCAATCGTTCTTGAGATTGTCCATGCTTCCGCGCCATATTTGATCAATGATACACGATCAATGTGTTATAAAATGTGAGCTTAGTTTTTCGAGAGATGCTTGGTTTGCTCAATTACCTTTTGAGCCCAAAGACAAAGCTATTGGTAAGAGCTTATCTGCATATAATCTCGGTATAGGTGGTATTCGTACTGTTTACTTGGGAGCCGAGGTAGACGAAATCCTTAACTTCCTCGAAGTCATAGCTGCTTATGATGACGTTCTACCCGTTTCAGCGATGTTGTATGTTCTTTCTTGAGGACAGCATATATTTCGTTTTGTCCTCATTCCACCTTAGCCGCTTCCGTCTCAATGCCAGCAAACGCCTCATTGACTGCTCGCTGTGTTCTGTCAATCACGTCAGTGGCATCCGCGTATGCTAGCAAATGTTCGAACTTTTGGAAGATAGTGCATCTAGTATTTGCAACTGAGCTCTGCACGATCTTTTCAGTCACATGACAGAGCGTCACTTTGTCTAATCCTTTTTTTGGCGTGAAATCTTCACCGACCATTCTCGGAGCACCGAGAATTCTCCATAGTCATCCTGACTGTCACAACCTGACGGGTTTAGCAGGGATGCTAAAACTAGACACGGCGTAGTATAGCTCGTCTCCATACAGGCTCTCTTGTCGTCCTTGAATTCGGTGCAGCGAAGACCCCGGGTACTAAGTCCACTGAGGGACTTGTGGGAATTTAATTTCAAAAAAAAACTGTGTGGTTTTAATTTCTTTGTAAATGTAAGATAAATTCCCGCGATGAATGAAATAAACCCAGATTTGAAATTTAGCCTGTAAGAAAGTCAGGTGCATTTAAAGTGTGAGGTGGGTGGCTCGTTTCTAACAGGATTTTAACCCTTTTTCCCGCAGGACTTTACCGCCAACTCGACTTCATCGCTCTGTTAAGGGTATGTCAGCTCTCAGGCAGATGTCCCATACTTTTTTTCCTAAATTTCAAATTTGGCCTTATTGATTTGGAAATGGAAATAAAAAGAATTTGCCCTTAAATGAAAGCTCTTGAAATAAATCTAAATTATACATTCCACCCAGGGTATGCGTATGAGGGTGCATGCTGGAACCTTCCTGCTTGGGTCACTATTGGATTTGGGGTATATGCGAGATTATGCGCATTAAAAGCTTCTTTTATTCGTGTTTTCCATATTTTACTTAAATTTACATTCACAGAAACTCACACACACTACCCCAAATCATATAGTCCCCCAAGAAGGGCGGTTGCAGGGGAGCTGCATGGCCCCCCACACCTATTCCATTGTTTATGTTAGAAAATCGTTTGGTTAAATAAACCCCAAAAGTGGCCTTAATTCGAATAACTAAATAAGGTTCGCCGTGGCGTAGTGGGTAACTTCGTCGACTCCTACGCAGAGGGTCCCAGGTTCGATACCCGAATTTACCACTTCCTTTGATAATTCACGGCTCCACCTCTTTCGAGTCACTGGCAATGCTCAAAGAGTATTCCTGTCTAGAAAAAGCTTCTCAACTTCGCCGTGCGGAGTCAGCATTAAACTGTAGGTCCCTTCCACTCGTGAAAGAACAGTAGCACGCACAACACGGAGTGGTTGCTGAGAAGCTAGACTCAGATCCGCCTCGGACTGTCGCACCACCGATGTTATTATTAAAGATAAGCTAAATTATAGTTGTTGGAAGTTAATTCCCTCTTGTATGGGAATGATAACCTCTGTGGACTGAGTTCCCAGGGCCTTAATTCCCTGTACTGTATATAGCGTTGCAGGATATGTAGGATATGAGCTCGAATGTCCAAATACCTTAAGTTTAAGGTCCATCTTCGGTGAAGTAAAAATAAAAAATTGTTATTTGTCATTTTAAAAATAATTCGTGAAAAGAAAATAAATAAAATGTCAAGCGATGCCTATTAAAAACAATCCCAAAATTTGCCGACTTTCATAATTCAGGGTTTCCTCTCCTTCGAGTCACAGATAATCCTCAAAGTACCTATATTCATGTAAAAATAAAACGCTTCTCAAATTTCGCCGATGGAAGTCTTTTTTGGGATCACTCGAAGCCTTATATACGTTACCGACCAGCCCTCGTCCTGGAAAACGTTTTAAACCACATTATTTGCAGATCCAGTAGTATGATTAGAACTTAACGGTAGCGCAGCTAAATCCCTGAATTCTTTCGCATTCAACTTAATGACAAATATTAAATTCCATTCGACTTTTTTTCGAACAGCTCAGGCCAGGTAGGCACGCATTTGTGACATTCCAAGAGAATATTTTAACTGCCGAACAGTTCTTCATTAGCTGCATCTAATAAGTGGAAATCCAAGGTCATAACGTATTCCTCTTCTTACTAAGTTCAAGTTCAATATGTATCGGTTCTGTACTTAAAATACAAGACAGGCGTCCTATGCAAGTCATAAGAAAGCCAGTGCGATGAATGACTTCCCCTGAAGATTCTTAGTTTGAGGATGAACCCATTCGTTATGTACCTATTGCCTTCTCTCCCGACAGGATACCGATCAGCAGCCATAAATATTTCTTCAAAAAGGACTGAACAACACCACCAACACCAAAACACTAGCATTATTCCCGATGCTTGGATGAACAGAGGAGCGTCGCCGCAGTGCGACTGCAATCTATTCCTCGTACCCATCTTCATCTTCTGCATCATGAATTCCAAAACCCCATTTAATGTATTCACCCACCGACAGGTTTCCGAACTAAATTTATGCATCTTTCATAGTTGCTGTGGAGAAGTTTATCAGTCTGTTATTTTGACGATTATTTCGGGCCGCAGACAGACACTTTTGACAAAATTTAATTGAGCAGGTTCAACAAGTTTCCTCATCCTCACCCAAGCACCGTGAACAAACAAATAAAAAATAAAGCATTCGCATCTGGGAACCGGTTACATAACGTCTTTGTGGGTTTCGTTTTCTACAAAAGAAAAAAAGAAAAAAAAACGCCAAAAAACATGTTCTCTGTACAAAGTATGCATGTTCATGTGTCGCCGTTACACTGATGAACTGTTTGATTCCCAATCAAACGTCACTTCTCAATGTATTCGCCTGAAATAGAATCAACAAATTCACTTCACCCTTTAACTCCTTATCGCTGCGTCACCACACGCGCAACCGATTGTTTGTTTGGTATTTCTTTCTCCCTCTCGCTCTCTCCGTCTGTATCATTCTCCAACAATCGCATATTTGATAAGAATTTGTCATTCCCCATATTTTCAAGGCTGTGCGATTAAATGTGAATATCATTACTATCTCTGGCATGCAACTCTTTTATTTTTTGACAAATTAATAGATAACATCTTCATGGTTAGCTCCCGCGCCATCCTGTTTGGGTTTTTGGGTGATTTTCCGCTTCGAGGCGATAGCAAATCACAGACATTCTTTTGCTTATGCGAAATGTGCCCATATGTCGCAGCCAAACCGAGGCAAGCCAGACTCATGACCAAAAACACATTGCGAACGTCGCACAAGTTCGGAGTGAATAAACCAGACACGATAAGATGTAGAAACTCCCCTTGGGCACGTTCGTCGACACTGCGTGGGAGTCGATAAAAAAAAAAATGCAGATTTCTTTACACTCAACTTCGATACGATTCAGTGGAAATATATTTACGGTTATACAAGTTTACAATCTTATTCAAAACTGGAAAGACCAATACATGCTTGTGTGTACAAATAGAAAAAAAATGATTAACATAATTCTACCAATAAAATATCGGTAACACAAAAGAAAAGAAACAAAAAAAAACTATTTTAATTTATTCCAAAAGACACGTCTTCACAATTGCATCACACACAGCGTACGGATCGCAGTTCGAGCTGGGACGTCTGTCTTCGAGATAGCCCTTGCCTGCGGTGGCAACTCCCCTTGGAATACGAACACTCACTCCTCGATTGGCGACACCCCACGAGAACTCTGTGATGCTTGAGGTCTCCAATTTGCCGATGAGGCGTCGTTCATTGTCCTTGCCCTCGTTGGGATCATAGGCGCGGATGTGTCGTTCCTGCTGTTTTGAGAGTTTCTCAATCGCTGCTTCGATGGCCTTCATGCCACCATCGGCGCGCATAGCTTTTGTGGAGAAATTCGTGTGCGCACCAGCTCCGTTCCATTGTCCCTCGACTGGTTTTGGGTCGAAGGTAACGATAATGCCGAACTCTTCAGCAATCCTCTGCAGAATGTACCGCGACACCCAGAGGTCATCTGCCGCCTTGATTCCCAATGCCGGTCCCACTTGGTATTCCCACTGGGCGGGCATTACCTCGGCGTTGGTTCCGCCGAATTCTATGCCAGCGTACATGCAGGCCAGGGCATGAGCCTCGACTATATCACGGGCAAACACCCTGTCGGCACCAACACCACAGTAGTACGGTCCCTGTGGAGCGGGGAAACCGTTCACTGGCCATCCAAATGGTCGCTTATCCACATCCAGCAACGTGTACTCCTGCTCGATGCCAAACCAGGGCTCCTCGTTCTGCAGTACCTTCTTCATGCCCTCCATCAGCGAGTGCCGTTTGTTCGACTGCGTTGGCTTCCCGTCCGGCTGATATGTATCGCACATCACAATTATGTCATTCCGGTTCGGGTTGAAGGGGTCCTTGTACACTGCACGTGGAATCAATGTCATGTCGGAATTAGATCCAATCGCCTGATATGTGGAGCTTCCATCGTACTGCCAGTTGGGTAAATCCTCCGGACAGCTTGGCAAATCGTCCAAAATCCTCACTTTCAACCGTATGTTCTGTTGTGTGCCATCAATCCACAAGTATGTTGCCTGCACTCGATTGCTGGGCAAGTCTCGGTATCTATTCAAAATGCTCTTGTCCAGATAAGTGTTCGGTGAGTTGCCCAGAAATTGGCCCAGTGCCAGTGTGCGGCTAAACTTGCGTGCTCCCCCATCCAATCGAACCTTGGCCGCCAGCTCCTTGGCAATAAGCAGACCCGTGCAACGGAAACTCATTGTGCTTCAAAAATCTGCAAGTCGACAAAAGAGAAAAACAAATGCAATGTCGTTACACCACGAGTATCTATCACAAACTGAGTCAGTGAGAAAGCACAAGTACGTGATACACTCCGACGATGATACGCAGTGTTCAACAAATGAAAAAGAATCGAAACCAAAACGAAAACGAAAACGAAAACGTCATGCCCAGCGCCTCAATCCACCACTAGTGCACTTGCCTGATTGAGGAAGGAAGCAGAAGCAAAATAAAAGAAGAAAAAAAAAGGAGTAAAAAATGAATAACGTGTATGTATGGAGGGTGCACCGAAAGCCGAATAACACAAGCCTTGCTCGGAGGAAAAAAAAAAAACAAAAACAAAAACAAAAACAAATGCCGAAGGTAGAAGTGAGACCATACCTCCAGATCCGTTATTCAGAAATGATACATTCTACGTGTCCTATTTATCGCCAGTTCCATAATATGCTCGAAGAAACTAAAAGCTGTCAAACCAAAGCCCCCCCACCTAGTCCGCTCGCATAGAAATGATATTTTTAGTTAACCTCCACGGTGGCGGCGAGTAGGGTTGCCATGTGCTCATCGCTGCCCCTGCTGAAAACAAAACACTTGTCGGAGTGTGACGTAAAACGTCAGACCAGCTTTTGTTTTGATTGGGCTTTGTTTAGCTTTGAAGGCTTAAATTATCGGTGACTTCGATTACATTATCTTTGAATTTGAATTCTTCAACGCGTCCAATACTTCCGAGGCGTGCCGTGCTGTGAAACAGGTTAAGCTTTCGATTTCGAGTGGTCGAGTGACCGGGTGACTTAAGTCCTCCTTGGCGAAGCCGGTTTAGGCAGTTGCCAAATATGAGTGGATTGCATACATAATTTGCAATCGAAGTTTTGTCTCGTTTGACCGGTGCTTGTTAACGTCTACACACTCTGCGCTGTCTCCGATTGAAGGTGGGCATCTCTTTTCCTGCCGTCTATCGACGATCAATGGAAAATTTTCCTCAAACGCTGCGACGTTTTCTTCTGGATTTCCTTAGTGAACGAAAGAATGGCGCCTCTCCAATTCCGCATGAAAATGTTATTTTTGTTTACCCTTTATTTTTAGACGCTCTCCTAATCATCGGAACACGAGCGTTTTTTTTTCATAAATTTGTAAATGTTTAGGCCATTATTTACCCAGACATATTCATTGGGAGTATCTTATTCATCCGTTTTTATCTCATTGGACTTGGGACCCCAGGTGATGGGAAAGCACAGTCAAGCGAACACATTTTCCGATCTAGCCACCAGTGAGCTTTTTCATTCCTCATCCGAAAGCGCTGAACAGAAGGAATTCACAGATGTGACTATTTGCTGGATATGTGTACGTTTTTGGTGTGCCGTCGTGCATAGAAGTACGTTGCACAAGGCGCTGGTTTTGTTGTCGTCCGCATCGTCTTGTCTTTACCCATGTCTCGCATATGTTGAGCTCATTTCTGGACTTCTTTGTGTGCCTCACACAGATGGTTGGATGAATGGAGTTTTTGTGGTTTCGGTTCAGTGTGTCTGATTACACGGGTGTGGGCACATAGAACCATCGGAGCTATGTTGTTGGGGGGAGATGGGTGGATGAAGCATGCCAGCGTCATTTCAATTCATACTATTTTTTGCAACTTGGCGTGCGACACTTGAGGCAGCTAGCCAGAGACCGGGCTGGTTGGAGAGGCTTGTTGGTTGAGGTCTACCCCGGGCTGTAACGCCAAATAAAGGCGAAGAAAGAAGGCCAAGTGGCTAAATTGTTAATACATTCAAAAAACTCCATCTTCTAGCGATGTACCATAAAATACAGCTGTACATAGTGCGATTAGATTCAGAGCCTCGGCTATGGAGGTGAAGGCCATGTGGCGGCCGTTGCATCCTAGATTTGAGGCCGAGACTCTATTATTATTAGACGTGAGACTCTTGGGCAAGCTTCCTTACTTCGGTTTTCCTCTCCTTCTCGAAGCAGGAGGCTCGGGTTCGAAGCCACTCTTTACTGAAGCTCTGGCGTCCATGCGCTCGATGTGGCCTGACCGACTACATCCACATACTGGCACACCTCGAAAAGTTCGCGGTTGTGTCTTCTCCTTCATTCAATATCCTCGCAGACGAGACCATATTTCCATAGTATTATCAGCTCCGCTGTTTTGCTTATCGTCCAATTTTCGGCTCCATACAACAGGGCTGGCAAAATAAGAGTTTTTTAGAGCATGATCTTAGTCCTTCGAGTCAAGAGTTTTTAACCGAGCTGTTTCGACAAACCGAAGTAGCATCGGTTGCCAAGGGTGCTTCTCCGTCCAGCCAAAGTCCTTCACTACCTCAAAACTGAAGCTGTCGTTTGTGATGTTTTGCGCTGGGTGGTGTTCGGTGGTCGTTACTTGCTCGACAGAATGAAGTTTCGTCTTATCCTCATTTACCTTAAGACCAGCTCGTTTCGTATGTTCTTCAATCGCCGTGAAAGCCTCCACTACAGCAAGTTGGGAAGGCGCGACTGTGTCGATGTCATCTGCGTATCCCAGCAGTTAGATTGACTTGTAGAAGATAGTGTCTTCCTTGTTTACACTCAGCCCTCCGCACTATCTTCTCCAGTACCAGTTTGAAGAAATCACACTACAGCCGAAAATCCGTGCAGATTTCAAACGGCTCGGAAGTCCTCGAGCCAAACTTCACGGTGCATCGTGTATTTGTTAGCCTTGTGCGACACAACCTGAACAGTTTTCCCTGGATCCCGCATTCGGCCATCGATGAATGCTGTCGTATGTGGCTTTAAGATCGATTAAAAGGTGATGTGTATCGATTTTAAACTCGCTGGTCTTCTTCAGGATTTGCTTTAGTGTGAAGACTTGGTCTACAGTCGATTTGCGAGCCAGAAGCCGCACTGCAAAGCGGTTATAAACGTTCACACACTAAGTTGGAAAAGATCTTGCAGGCGACGTTGATTAGGGATATACCTCAATTGTTGTTGCAAGAGGAAGGATCGCCTTCTTTGTATTTGGGGCATATGCAGCTTATATTCTAGTTGTCGGGCATGCTTTCGTCTTTTCAAATTCTACAGATAACCTGGTGCACGCTCCGTACCACACATCGCCACTGGCCTTGAAAAGCTCTGATGGTGAAGCAGAAGCAGAAGTTTTTCTAGCTGTGCTGACTTCTTCTAACGATTCGACAACTTTGAGTAATATTGAAGGTGATAGCTATTCAGCCACTGACCCAAAGATATTTATCGCATGAAGGAAAAAGGGCTCAGGCTCTGGCCCTCCAAGAGTCGTTGGCCTGATTAGTAAGTAAATAAGAAAAAAGAGCAAAGTTGGCAATAAATTATATATGTTTTCGTGGTAATACCTGCCTTTATAAGATTTTAATTCATGGATCAGATATCATAGAAGCGGGAGTATTACTAATTGGTTTACTTTCGGAAGAGGTTTCTTTTTTTCCCAACTTTGTTAACGAGCTAGGAATAATATCTAATCACGGCCAACTTCAAGGGTTTTCATCCCGGAGCGAGGGATATGCACAAGGTGTCACATGCGTGTCGTCAAAAATGGCGACATCGCTGACATCAACGGACATGGTGCCGTATGAAAGAGAATGTCCTACAAGGCTCATCGCGAAAAACTGGACGCGTGTACAAGGTGATCCCCTTCTGCTGTTGGTGTCTGAATGCTCGCATTGAACACATTCATCACTCCAAGTGGCGTGAAGATTTCCTGCGCAGCGTCAAGGAAAACGAACGCCTGTTGAAGGATGCCGAGGAGAAGAAAGTCTGTTATCTTAAACGTTAGCCAACACCACCTAAAAAGTCACAATTTGTCAAAAAATTTGAGAAACTAATTGCTTTGGCTCCTATTCCGTACGAGATCATTGCTTAATTGCATCGTTGAAGAGTTGTTTAATTATAATAAATTCTTTTTTTTATTCTAATAGCAGGAACAAGGATTAGAAATACCATCGACCTCATTCCACAAGGGAATGTTCCCGTATAGCTACGAACGAGGATGTTTTCCATGAGCTTTTAAGGCATTCTCGAGATATAGATTATTCCGCATTTTGGCTATTTGGCCCCACTGTGCGCCATCTGGCCACACAGGAAAGCAGCAAAGTTTAAGTTATGCTGCTTAAAAAATACCCCATTCACATTTGATTGCGTGTAGTATTCTCTCTAATTAATGGAGAATTTTTTGTTGGTAAACAGTTTTCCTTTCAAGAGTGAAAATCAAAAATAGTGTGTGCTGACATCTGCCCTTGTACTCGTTCCATTTGCACAAAAATACGCAAAATGCGTGGATTTAGATTCGAGTGATGGAGTGATGATGACGAGGTGGACTGATCACATATTTTATTTTCAAGTCAAATACATTCACACGTGTTTGCATTTCATTTCGAATTCAATAATAAGCTGCACTGACGAACTATAGAAGCAAACTGCCGGGCATTATTCGTTTGGCGATTGAAAACAAAAATACCAGTCGTTAGCGACAAACACATGCAGTCGTCGTTTAACAATCAATTAACGAAATAATTGATCGATGGCGGTGGTTGTTTATCCAATTCGCCATGGAATTACCGACGCAAGCATTCAACAGAATTCGGATGAAGAATACACATGAACTAAGGATTGAATTGGTACTCGCATGTGTAGGCAATTTGTTGTTTTACAGTTTTTGAATTTACTTCTTTGAAAACACTGCGTTCTTCTGACACGAACTCGAAGTCAATTGGTGACGACTACAGTTGATAATGCGAAGCTCCGGGCGGAGTAGACTTCTGGAGGTTTGTTGGTGTAAGAAATTAGCTCTTATCCGTCTACAACCTCTCTTATATCTTGGAATTTTGTGTGGAAAACAGAGTTCTTAATAACGTTTGCATCAAATGCCAGAAAATACTTCAAACTCGTAGGTGGACAAGGGGGCAGTCAGCTGTTCTGTGAAGTCAGACATTTCTTTAAGGTTTATTTCTGGTTAATACCTTTGATCTGTCTTATAACTAGAGGTAATACTGGCAAAAAAGTTATCCATCCTGTTTTGGGACTTAGAACCGACCGACACTTTGAGAGTACATGTACCTACGGCTATATGCATGTAAAGGAGAAAGAAGCTTGGCTGGGATTGTAGGCAACGAATCCGTAGATGAGCTGGCGAGGACTGACTCGGAATCTGCGGTCATCTGTTCTGAACCGTACTTTAATGTCAATTGGACAGCAGCTACAACTGTGATTAACGAATGGGATAAAAACTTCTCGTAGACTATCTCTGGACATTATAGCCATGGTCGTAGGCAGTCCAAGAGATTAACCAGGCCTTATTCGTATAAGGAAATACTCCATCTTAGTAAGGTTAGATTAAGATTGCTAACACGCTTTCTTACCGGCCACTGCGGCCTGTAATACCACCTTAACAAATTAAACCTGTGCCAAGAAAAAGTTTGTCGGCTTTGCCACGAAGAGGACGAAACTTCGGAGTACATTTCATGTGAATGTTCAGCACTACTCTGGTTAAGGAAACGTATCTTCCATACAGTGGAACTAGAAAATTCCACTACTTCGATAAAATAGATCTATCCTTGTCGCGGTATCGTTGCCTTCACGGCATGGGTTGTACAGGGGGAAAACAAATAGCAACACCCTGAACTTCGTTTGCTTATGTGTACCGATTGTGGGACCCGACTTTTCCCACAATTGTGAATACCTACAAAGAAATAAATTAGCATTACTAACATTAATCAACATTTTCTTTCACAATCAACTTCGAGAGCAAAACTTTGAACACTCCATTGCTGGCTTTTTGTTGTTGCTATTTACAGTGTTTGCAAAAAAAGCACAAATTTATCGACATCAAGTGGTTAATTATCAGGTTCGGTAGTAAATTATATTTTATTACCAACAGCAAATTAAGCACAGATTGACTTTACGGTTTTTATTCATTTATGTTCTTTAAAGATATAACGGCAGTTAGTTGATATGAATATACTCGCAATAAAAAGGTTGATACATTATGATAACGTTTTAGGTTTTCTTTTCGATTGACTACATTCATTTTCAGGACCGTATAAATAAGGTGGCGGTAGCTGTTAATACTTGCAGGGGAGTCCTCAGCCCCAAATGGGGACTGAAACTGAGATTGACATACTGAATGTACTCAGCTGTCGTTAGACATTCTAACATGTGGTATTTTTGTTTGGAGGCATTAATACACAAAACTAATCTTAAAAAGATAGCATACGATCACGAGTGCACTTCGTTCCACACCTTCAGCCACCTAAGGAAACAATGCTTCAGAGTGCTTCCCATGGACATTTACGGGAAGCTGACAGTTACCAATGCAGGGATTAGACTAAGAGAATGTAACCGTTAGAGCAAAACACACAGTTAAGGACACATGGTACTTCCACCAAGAATGCAAAGATCCCAATGCATACAGATTATATTGCGTTGACTTCGAATTTGGCCATCAAACATTGATCCCAGACATGGACGACAGGTCAACAGATTTCTACGGGAATTCTGCCACTCTGGAAGTATACACGGACGGACCCAAAACGGAAGTAGGCACCGGACTAGGAGTATTCGCGCTATCGCAGGAAAACGAAGGAAACCCGTTGATTGCAGGAGTAAAAGCTGTTCAAGGGACTGCCCCTTACTGTCAATGCACCCGATAGGCGTGTTATCTGTCGCTTGACACAAATGCAGTCAGGTGGCCGCTAAGGCTTTGGTTAAATCATCAATTAAAGCAGGGATATGATGGGTCTCTGGGCATAGTGGTATTCCAGGCAACGACAGTGCCGACGAGACAGCTAGAACAGAGGTGAGTTTACCATCAGCACATCACTTATCGCTCAGATTGTTACTTGCAGATGCCAGCAATACCGCCAATCAGAGGTGGATGGAATTAGATACTTGCAGGACTTCAAGGCTAATTTGGCCTCCATTAAATTAAAAAAAACAACTACTCTGCTAAAAAAAGGAAACCACCAGAGAATCATTATTATCGGTCATTGCTTATTTGGCACTAACGCCAGAAGGAGGCGTAACAGGAGCTGTTTGGTCGGGGAGGAAAAGGAAACTACGCTTCACTACTTCGGCACTTGCCCCGCACTTGCAAGGATAGGTAAATCAAGCTAGGCAACTATTCACTTAAAAGCCTTGAAGAAAAGTCAGACGTAAAAATTCTGGACTTCGTAAAATTCATCAAGAAAACAAATTGGCTGTGACCCTGCAAAGAAGTGTCTCAGGTGTTTATTTAGTACTTGGCAAAAGAGGAAGCGGTGCATGAACTGCCGCCCGGTGGATACAATCAGGATCTTTGTGGGATATAACCTCTGTAGATGTGACATTCGCTATAACCTAACCTAACCTTCGAAATGCCCTTTAGGTGGCATTTCTTAACTAGGGAGGAATGGAACACCAATGAATCCATCAACAACTCGATCTCCATCCTGATGGATCGAAGTTGGAAATGGGCACAGAGGCGGGATTTTTCTTCGACTCATCAGACTACCTGACCACTTCAGGGTTTTCCAAGTGGAGGTCGTGGTGGTCAAAGAAGCGGCCAAAATGATATCGTTGTTGGAGATATCAAGCTGTCGCGAGAAGCTCAAGCTTCTTGGTACGTAGCATTCGATTACTCTATGCTGCGTCCCAGGTCGTAGGGACATAACCGGAAACGAGGTAGCAGATGAAGTTGCCAGGAAACAGGCCGAAACCGACCCATACCAGGCAATCCCATGCATTAATCCACCCCAGGATGGCATAATCATGGAGCAAGCTAATGAAAGGTGGAACTTCCGATCCACTTGCGAGACTACTCTAATGCTATGGCCGAGGCTCAACAGCGCAATGTCCAATAGACTCCTTCTATACAGCAAAGGAATGCTGAGAAAGGTAGCGGCCGCGCCAACCGGCCATAATAATTTGAGATATCATAGGAACAAAATGGGACTTACTCAGGAAACCATATTCAGGGGCTGTGGGGACGAAGAGGAATTAGAGTCAATGCCCCGGCATCTGCATATTGAGACAAACAACTCTGGGAGAATTTTCTTCCAAGACCTCCAAGAACTTGCAGATATTCCACTTACATCTATTTGCAGCTTCGTTAGGATTTCGGGATGGCTGGAATGAAAAACTCACCAACACCTGAGGAAAAGTGACATGATCTCGGCTGCAGCAGCAGACAACATCAACTGGAGTGCGAGTAGGGTACAGGAGGCTTAAAACCCCCTTGGGCCTCACAACGGATCCAAATCCAGAGGACCTGAGTGAGGCATGGCTACACCATGTCTACTCGCTTACATAACCTAATCTAACCTACTGCTTACATTAAAGTGAAATCAGAACAGAGATGTTGTGAGTTGGGAAAGGTAGTAAAACCTATAGAATCAAGATCTCTTCAGCGGGTGGCATTATAGAGGCTAGTCTAGTTGAAGGCGTCATTTGAAGTGAACGAAAAAATGCAAAATTTTTCCCATTTTTTTTTTTTTTTTGGTAATCTATAGCTCACATTGTTACGTCCAATCGGACGAAATTGAATGCCGTTAGAAAGATAATATATATGCATATCTATGCACTACTAAATATACGTTTTTGACAGTTTTGCGATTGATTGCCTCAGTTTTGATTGAGCAGACGTCAAAGATAGACACCAGCAAAGAGTCAATATTCCATATTTTATAGTTTTTCTTTGATAAATGCGAAATTGAAAGCCAGGCAGCTCGTGAAGAATGTTTATGCACTGTTTCTATTGCCCAGGATCTAAGCATTTCACAAAAAGGGACCATTGAACAAGGCTGGACACAAAAAGCAGCTCGAAGTATGGTCACCAAACGAGTTAACACCAATCGCTAGAACATCGATCTATTTTGCTGTCTGTTCGGTGGGATTGGCAGGGAATCATCTACAATGCGGTGATCTTCTAAGGTAAAACTCTATTCGGACCTGTGTTGTCAACGGTTGGACAGTCTCAAGGAGCGGCCTTAGCAGAGGAACTGTGGACAATGCCAAGCTACACACATCGGCAACGACTCAGGAGCTTGGTTGGTTGGTCCTTTTGTACCCACTTTATAGTCCGGACCAGGCACCAAGCGATTTGTCCATGGCGAAAGATTTTGCCTTAAGAGATCTTTGTGAATCAATACTCTCTAAGTTTTTCGCCAGAAGGGCAATGACTGTTACGAAAAATGAATAACGATAGTAACATCACAATGGCAACAAATAATCCAACAAAATCGCGTATGTTTGACCTAAATCGAAAATTGGAATCCATTTCCCGACATTGACACTTTCACCTTAAAAAATTCGCCTTTAATACAAAATTTCGCTATTTAAAATACACCTAAGTCTGTTTTTACACGGTAGATTGGTTCCAGAAGAAGCCATGTAAAAAAAACCGTGTAAAAAAAGACATTGATCATATACAAAAATGGGTGATTTGTTCCTAATCTCTAAAACCTATTAAAATTAGTGAAAAACAAGAATTTTTAAGAACAAGAATTCATGTTTATTTTATTTCTTATTCTTATTCTTGTTGCATTGACAGTTCACAAAATATTAACACGTTTCAATTGCTCTGACCAGTAAATTTTATTGTATGCATAAAGGGAATTCCCCTAAATTAGTGCTATTCACATTTGCTTTGACCAGTAAAAATTGCTTGTACGCGCTAAAAGGGAATTCACTTAAATCTTTAAGCTAGTGTTCGCAAACTATCGATAGCACTATCGATACTATCTATGGTTTCAGACTTTTTTCTTTCATAAATACTTTTTTGTGATATGAACATACTTCGCAAAAATTAAATTTGACAAAAAAAATTTAAGTACATAAAATTTCAAATCGTGCTAAATGGAATAAAATCGTGTAAAAAAATTAAAAATATTCAATTTTCAAACCGTGTTATATCAAAACCGTGTAAAAAAAGACCGTGTAAAAACAGACTTAGGTGTATAATAACATTTCAATTGAAGCAACATCAACCGCAAGTACATATTTGCCAAACTAATTTAAATTCCACTCAACTCCTCATTCTTACTTCTACTTCCAAAAATGTATGAAGTGGCAACACTGCGTAGAGATTTGTTCGCACATTCACGCAACGCATGGCCTTGTGTGGATTGTGGAATTACAACTCCAATCCACTTTGACATTTCTAATCTGAATCATTTTGTGGTAAGTGTCAGAAAAGAAAACAAAAGTCCCAGCTGCTGCACGCGAATCATATCTACTTAATAAATAACTTTCAAATACATTTTCTAAATTAAAATGGAACCACCTCGTGTCCCACGCAATTTGCAAGTACGTGAAAATCCACTGAAAGAGTTTGCAATTTAATAACAATTGTCTTTGTAGGGTGTCTTGCAATTGGCCATTGCAAGTTCGAAGAACGAAGACGCTCCAGAACCTTCCAAGTATGAGCAACTAGACGAGGAGGTAAGTCTTCACTGTTCTAGAAGTCTCAGCGAGATAACTCGAACATATTTTGTTTGTCATAGAGAAAGCAATTTCTGGAGAATGCTCTCAAGAGCATGACAGTTGATGTTGTCCAAGAACTGGAGAAAGCCCTAAAGACGTTGGAGGATAGTGGCACAAGTGTTGAGGCCAAAGTAGAGGCAATTAATCTCATTCGAGATTATGCAGATCACATTGATTTCGCCAACAGCTTCGTAAGCATCGGAGGATCAAATGTCGTAATCAATTGCTTGAATAGCAACGATCCCAAGCTGAAAATAAATGCTGCCTACCTAATCGCTGAGCTCGCACAGAACAATCCCTTCTGCCAGAACCACTTCATAACCACAAATGTCCTGCAATTGTTAATGGTGTACTCCAAAGACGATGGAGATGTTGCGAGCAGTGCAATGCATGCGATTTCATCACTTGTGCGAAGCTTTGAAGAGGGCACGGCAAAGTTTATTGAAATAGGCGGACTTGAAAGCATTTTGGAGCGCCTTCATACAGAGCATGGCAAGGTGTTTCTTAAGGCTTGCTTCCTGCTGAGGGCACTTGCTGTGGAACATGATGCTGTTAGGGGTACGTGTCTTAAGTGTTTCTTTCCAGCTGAACTATTCCATGTGCAACATATTCTTGCAGACAAATTCGTAAAGTTGGGAGCAGTTCAGAGGCTTGCAACGTTTGTCGAACCAGTGAATGGGTTTGAAATCAAAACTGAGACGGTGCTGTCGGCTCTGCAGGTCCTTGCGCAATCGGAAGATGGAAAACGGCAGTTACGAGATGCAAACATCGTCGAACCACTTCAGACTCTTATTGAAATTAACGTTGGCAAACCCGAATGTCAGGTTGGGGAATACACACGATCTCTCAACTTTACGAATTCTAACTTTTAAACTTTCAGGAAATGCTCAGAGACAGTGAATGGCTACTGGATTGTATAAAGGAATAGACGACGCATTCAGACACGCACTGGCTGACGCAGGAGTGACTAAACCAAACTCTAACAAGTTCTTCGTCGGAATGTATATTTTTAGTTTTCTTTCATTAGTTGGTACGCTAATAGCTTATAAATAAACTCGTTAATAAAACTTAAACCTATGAAACATATATTTTGAAAGTCATTTGTCAAGCCATGAAGTGGTTCTGTAATCATACATGAATAATGTTTCTGTACGCATTTGTCTAGCCGTAGTATGTGCTTCGACTCATACACGAAAGGATCAAATCCCAACCTAACTAGTCCTAAGACTATAGCTGAGAACTAGTTCTTTTTCAGCCTATCGGATCTACAATAGGCAGCTGTCTCCTTCATCGGTGAAAATCTAAGCCATGCCCAAGGACGGAGGAACGACTGTTTTATTACTTATCAGGCACAAGACCCATGAAGGGTCCGAGTCTGAGCAATTGCTGCCTTCCATCGCTGACAGTCCTGGGGACGCTGCTTCCAGTCATCAAGACCAAGCTGTCTAGCAGCCGCGATAACTTGGGTTTTAAATCGGAGATTCGGTCGTTCTCTCCTCGAACGAAGACCCTCTTTGTTGGAGCGTTGGTGTCCATGCGCTCGATGTGGCCGAGCCAATCCAGTCGGAAGGGAAAAACCCTTCCGGACTACATCCACGTCCTGGTACAGCTCGTGAAGTTCGCGGTTGTGTCTTCTCCATTCACCTTCCTTGCAGACGTGACTATATATCCAAGAATCAGCTCCGCAGTTTTGCTTTTCGTCTCCATATAGAAGGACTGGCAAAATTAGGGTTTTGTAGTGGATCATTTTGGTCCTTCCAGCCAATAGATTTGAGCCCATTTGTTTTGATAAACCGAAGTAACAGCGGTTGTCAATTGGGATTCTACGTCGCATAACCACTGTTATGTCATTCGTGGAGTTAACGTTTGCCGAAGGTAGACAAACTCCTTTACTACTGATTGTAAAGTTTTGTCCTAAGTGGTGTGCCTCGGATCGTTCCTTGCTCGACAGCAAGTAGCTTCTTCTCATATTCACTGACCTTAGGACCAGCTCGTTTCGCCTGTTCTTCTATCGCCGTCAAAGCTTCCACTTCGGCACTTTGGGAACGCGCGACGATGTCGATGTCAACTGCGTGTCCCAACAGTTCGACTGAATTGTAGAAGATATTGCCTTCCGACTATCTTCTCCAGTATCAGATTGAAGAAATCACACTACAGCGCATCTCCTTGCCAAAATCCGGTACAGGTTTTAAACAGCTCGGAAGTCCTCGAACCAAACTTCACGGTGCATCGCGTATGTGTTAGAGCGGTGCGACATAACCGGATTGAATTTTCTCGGGATGCTGAATTTGGCCGGCGGCTTTGCAATCGATAAAAAGGTGGTGTGTATCGATTTGGAACTTGCTGGTCTTCTCCAGGATTTGCCTTAGTGTGAAGACTTGGTATACAGTCGATTTGCCGCACTGGTACGTGCTGATTAGTGCGGTGCAAATAGTTGTAGACGTTCAAACAGCACGCTGCACAGGATCTTGTTGGCGACGTTGAGCAGGATTTCTTATTAAGAAGATACTTTAAGAAAACTTCAAGTTTAAGAAAATTTGCAGACGAAATACACCGTCGCACAAAATATTTAGCCTTTAACTTAGTTTTACCGGTACATAGTCACAAGACTGTTAAGTGAATTTCGAAATGAGAGGCTCCATTACTTACCCTTTAGGACACTGGGGGCTATTTTTTTATTTTTTAAACTATATACAGTCGAACTTCGATAACTCGAACCCACACTTACCAGAAAAAAAAATCGAGTTATCAAGTAAAGTACAAAGTTAATAAATGTTTATTTATCTGCGATATAGCACATAAGACGTAGAGGAGCATAATTATAATTTAAAATGGTCTGTTACACATGACTGAAGAGCGGATATTTTTATTTTGTTTTTTTTTTTTTTAATCTTGAAGCCTTTGTAGGTACACAGAAGCATTTGTTGTTTCATGAGTCTTTTAATACAAACACAAAATGAGTAATGAATTTGCAACCAACTCGTTTGAAGGTGGTTGAATCAATTCATCCTCAATTATCGCAAAGTCCTTCCCTATTAGACCACTGCCGCTGTCATCGTTATTGTGGAGCTGAGAAGACTCCAAAGTAACAATATCGTCATCCACCTGCAGAAAATCATCATACCACCACCGTGTATATTGTCAAGCTTCAAATTCTATCTGCAACTGAATTTCTAGCTCATTTCATTCGATTGAGCGTTCAGTTCTAAAAATCAAAAAAATTTCATTCTCTTGCCCCCGATCAGAATATTCACCAAAACCACAATTTTGTTTATGCCAGGTCAAAGGAACATACAAACGCAGTGCCCCCAAATCGATTCCATATAAAACGAACTTGTAGAATACGCAGGATTTGTGAATTTATCTCCAGAAGTCGACTTATCGAAGGTGAGGCCAAATAATCTTTTCGAGTTATCAATAGTGCTGTGTCAATCGTGATTGATTCGTTCGTTTGACCCGTTCACTCAAAAGTATTGGTGATTGCAATCACACAACTACAAAACATTTAGTTTTACTTTTAGAGATTCGTTAAGAGCTAATATGAACGAACGAAACGATAAGAGCGACCGAAATGTAATGAAAGACCGAAACGATGGGAACGAACGAAACCATTCAATATTTTTGTTACGTTCATTATATTCGTCCCGTTTGATCATTTGTTTCGTTCGTTCGTATTGTTCCGAGCAAAAGAGCAAGATGATTTCTTTTCGTCGTCCCTTCCTTCGTTCGTTGTATACTAGGAGTAGTATACTCGTTTCGCGATTCCATTTTCTTCCTTTCATTTGTTCAAAAAAGGGCCGTGGTGCATGCTCACATTAGTACATAATGTTCGAGTCCTCACACATAATATGTTTAGTTCTTCGTATTTATGTATTTAGTGAATATTAATTCTTGCTGCATGGGCAACCAAATAATCTTCTGCCATATGAGTGCTTTCATTGAATCTGTATCTGTTGTTGAACCAACGATCGATTGGTTGGAACTATTTTCGGGTGCTGTCTGGAGTATTCGACGAATGCATCACATCGGTCTCTATCTTTGAATGACCGGTGATTGAAATGAAGGATCGATTGAAATGACAATCTTTTTTTCAACCAATACTTGAATGATTCGTTCGTCGGATTTGCAAGATTGACCCAGCTCTAGTTATCAAGACATTCGAGTAATCAAAGTTTTACTGTACCCTCATGTATGGATAAAGACTTTATTAAACCCAATTCATTGCAATTGGTTCTACACTTGATGTCGGCGGCATAGGACTTTACAGGAAATTTCACTGGCGATCTTCCACAATTGTAGTTGTGTGACATTGAATTTTCTCACACAACTGTGTTGGTCTCATTTCGCCCGGAATCTGCGTTCGGAATTTGGTCAATAATAGGAAGTGAACCAAGTCTATGTTGACGACTCGAAACGTCCGGACGTCCAGAATGGTGGTGGAATGTCTTGCGTCAATTTTGTTGACCACGGATTGACTTTTAACGATATTGGGTGGTGTGAATAAAATCAGAGGGAACACTCAGATCACACTCACCACAATGTGGTGTGGTGGTTTTCCTCGTGGGTCGCCGTGGCGTAGTGGGTTATTGCGTCTACTCCTAAGCAGAGGGTGCCAGGTTAGATCCCCGACTGTATCGACTTTAAAAGATAAGCGTATCTTTGCCAAATTGTCTCTTAAAAATCCAAATTCTTAACATTGAAAGAATAAACAGAAATTGGAAAGTGGTTAGGTTAGATTAGGTTAGGTTAATGTGATTGCCACAACTGAAGCAGTTCTGGCTCACTTAGATCCTGATTGGATCCATTGTGCTGTCACTAATCGGCAGCTAACGTGCCGGTTCTACTGGTCGGTTCCTACTGGTATGCTAGTGGCATATCTTGGATGATTCACTCCTTTGCTGGGTTACAGCCAATTAGTATTTTTTCTTATAAATCTTGCTATGTCCAAAATTTTAATGCCAGACATTTCCTCAAGGCTATTGAATGAATAGCTGCCTAGCGTTGTTTTCCTTGTTTCTGCAAGTGCTGGGCAGGTGCCGAGGTAGTGAAGTATAGTTTATTCTTCCTCTTCGTCACTACAGCTCATACAAAAGTCATTGTAGGGGGTTCCCATTCTCCTTGCGTGTGTGCTGAATAGGCAATGACCAGAAATAATGCCAACTACATTGCAGATTTCCTTTCTATTTAGATTTAGGACAGTGATTGTTTTTTTTTGTGTTTTTTTGAAGGCCATATTAGCCTTGAAGTCCTTCTAGTATCTAATTCCATCCACCTCCAATTGGTGGCGTTGATGGTATCTGTAAGTAGCAAACTGTTTATTACTTGAAGAGACCCCTCTCTTGGGGTGTCCTGATTTTTTGCCATTGGCAAACCCTAGCTGTTCTAGCTAGCTCGTCGTATGCCCAGGAACCTAACATAGGGTAAGGTTGCATCTGACCGCTATCTTCCTAAGAGATAGACGGCAAAGTTTTACCATCGTAGATTTGATTGATGGTGTATCCAGAACCTTGGTGGCCACCTGACTGTCTATGTGTAAAACGATAGATAGCTCGTCTATCGGGTTCATTGACAGTAAGCGGGCAGCCTCTTGGATAGCTTTTACTTCTGCCTATAGTAGTTAGACAGTCGACGGGACAGAGAGAAGGATATTTCCTGCGATGACGCAAATACTCCTAGTCCAGTGCTTTCTTCCGTTTTGGATCCGTCTGTGTATACATCCAGATAGGTAGCTTCTCTGACTACCTCTGATGGCCAGTCTTCTCTATTTGGGATGAGTGTTTTATACCCAAATTCCAAGTCTACAATGGGCGCGATATAATTTGTATGCTTTGGGATGTTCGCATTCTTGATTATTTCCATGTGACCGAAACTGTGCATTTTGCTCTAGCGGTTGCATTCCCTCAACCTGATCGCTGGCTAATAAGGCAGTAATGTCCATGTCCATCAAGTAAATGTCCATGGGAAGTAGCTGTAGCATTGTTTCCATGGCGGTTGAAGGTGTGGAGGCGAAGTGCACCCGCAATGAAAATTCACGCAGATTTTTGTATACTGCTTATCTTTCTAAGATTGAATGTATTTCGTAATGCTTTCCACCACACAAGGATACCATATGTTGGAATTGGTCTGACGACTGCTGTATATACCCAGTGTGTCATTTTTGGTGGAAAGTGGTTAAGGCGCGTTGAGTTTGTCTCGGCAGTATGGCTACCGTGATGTAGCCAAATCCACAATTTCAGCGAGAATAAAAACTAACCACAAAATCTCAATAGTAGTGGCCACCAACCATATCAGGTCGTTGCAAACAAAAAACCTTAAAGCAAGGCGAGTGTCCTCGTATGGAACCAGCGTTGGCTCCAGTTGGCTGAGAAATGCTGTAAGAAAAAGTGAAACTCTTGCATACTCAACTAAAGGAAAAAGAAAGGTTAAATGCCCTTATCAAGTTAAATAAGTGGGTTCAAGCCATGTTATGGAGCTCAGCCTTTAAAAAACTTCTGGGGAAAAACTATCTGGGAACTAAATTTTTGATGTCGCGGAGTCGGGTTTTTTTTTTTCTGGTGATGTTGTCTGAAAATACCCAAGTTGCCTACGGTGAAAAAAACGGCTTCAGATTGAAGAGTAGAGAAGGCCGGGATTAGGCTCTTGGAGTGTCTTCACAAAGTAAAGTCACTGATTGTTGGCAAGGCAAAGAAAATCGTTTAATTGTTGGATGAATATGTCGATCGACGATAATAGCGGCTAAAGCTATTCCAGTTTTTGATAGAGCTAAAAAAAAGTGGCTCGAATCTAAAACCAACGAGTATTCCGACATACTTTTACACACTTTTTTGAAAAAAAAAATTGAGAAAAAGCTGAGTAGAAAATATTGCAAAATAAAAAGAAAATTAGAAAAGTATTCATTTTGAATAGAAATTGAATTCTAATAAATATCAATCAGAAATGAAGTATTACAGAGATGCTCGACTTCTACCTCTCTTGCCCCTTAGAATTGTTGACACCTGTTTTTATAACGTTTTCTTAACCCAAATTGACCAATCAAAGTACGGCATTTACGTTATTTCGTGAATAACCGTCAAAAAATCATGAATATCTATCAAAAAAATATACTCAAATTCATCGATGGACTATGGGCCAATCAGCTGTAAGTCGGCTACCTCTGTAATACTTCATTTCAGATATCAATAAGACTACTGTCCAAGTGTTTTTTCTCTTTGGTAAGTAAACACGATTGGATAACGTGAACAATCTTCTTTGCATGAACGACCTGTGTAGTAATTAGTTCACGCTATCCAGCCAGCACTGCATATTCAACATTATCCGGAGCATTGGAAAACTGCGAGTGTGCAACCCAAATTGAAGAGAGGAAAAGATTCTTCGCATCCCTGCAACCTCCGGTCAATAAGTCTCCTTCCGAACATCAGCAAAGCATTCGAGAAGGTGATCAATAGAACTCTCATCAAATGGACTAAAGACAAAAATATAATTCCGGATAACCAATTCGGTTTCAAAGCGGGGCATGACACTGCCGCGTCGAAACTGGTGTCGGATATCCAATGGAACAAGAGCCAGAAACAATGTACGGGTGCCTGCTTGATTGACCTAGAGAAGGCCTTTGACACCGTATGGTTAGAAGGTCTTTTCTACAAGCTCAACCTACTGTGTAACATGCTCACCAGGCAAAGTGACCTCGACAGATATATTCGATGTTAAAAATGGTCTCCAAAACAGGGTGCCGTTAATTCGCCGATCCTGTTCAACATTTACTTGAGCGATCTGATAAGTTCTCTTCCTCACGTAATTGCGTATGCCGATGACTTGATCGTGTACAGATCAGGCAAAGAGATCGAGGAAATCACTACTCTCATGCAGAGTGACTTCAATTCATTCATGAGAAGTTGGGATGACTGGAAGAACTGACTGGATGAACTTCCTGAAGTCGGAAGCCATTCTGTTCAGGCCGCCGTTGTATAAGGCCTAGGCGGATACGAAGAACAATTGGCGAAAGTTCTTAGTCGTTGGACGACACGGGGAACCACTGGCGCAAAAGACGATAGTCAGATACCTGGGGATCTGGCTAGATCCATATCAGTATTTTGACAAGCATGTAGATTCTGCTCTGGCCAGGGCCTGAGGCGCTTTTCCCCTTACAAAGAGACTGGTTTACAACAGCCACTTCGATGCGAGGGTGAAGGTAATCTGCTACATGGCCCTCATTCGGCCAATGCTCGCCTATGGGTGTCCCGTGTGGTTCAACGTGAGTGCAATGGAAAAGATTCGGTTGTTTGAGAGGGCTTGCCTTAGGGCTTGCATTCGCCTTTACCAAACTCTAGAGTCCCAGTACAGAAAATTCTATTCCAATGAGGTTTTATACAACAGGGAAAACCTGAGAAGAGTGGACAATTTCCTGTTGAAGTTGATTCGAGGTCATACTGCTAGAGCGATGAACTCGGTCAATAACTTCATCTCGGGGGCTTACTACCCCAATTCACAATACCATGAAAGGGTACGTCACAATGGCTTCGTCCCCCCTGAAGCTTTCCTGCACCTAGACAAAAACGGATTGATACAAGTTATAAATGCGGTACCGCTCATCTGCCACATAGCCACATCAACCGTGGTTAGGCGACTCAACCACGACTGTTCCGTCGCATAACGATCTCAAGACGGGATGTTCGGAATGTTGCTATGCAGCACCAAAATGTCTGGTGGCTGGGGAGCGAGGGAACTCCAGCGTCGAACCCTTTAGATCCTGGGTAAAAAGGGTAGTGCATATCCCCGAAAGGGGGGAGTAGTCGGTCTCTGTCTTACAGTGGATTGGAAGTAGGTCAATCTGCTCTTTTATTAAGTTTTTTGATAAATTTTTCTTAAATTCAAATTGCCATTCAATATCTAATGTTTAACGTAAATACATAGCTTGTTAGTTTAGGTCGAAAGACATAGCATAAGTTTAAGCTTAGCTTAGAGTGCCCGCCGAGGGCCATTAAATTATATTCAGCATAATGTTCGTCTAACTAGTTTTAAGCATTTTTGTCTAGTACCTAAGTATGTAAGTAATTAAAAAAAATAAAAATTAATTAAGAAAAAAAACTGTATATTCATTTGTACCTTTGGAATTTCTTTTAATACGTTCTTGTAAATCGTCGAAGACGAGAACATATGCCATCCTCCAACTAGAAGCGCTCATACAGTTCTTCCGAGTTCTACAACATTAGCTATAGTCTTCATTTTCAATACCTCTACTGTAACACTCATACAAGCTTCCGAAAGCTTTGGATACATTCTGCCGTCCTTACTGTATCTTGAAAATTAATTGAAGCACAGCGCAAGTCCTTTCTCTTCGCGAAATCCTTTGACAGCTGGTCATTGGCTTTAGCTAACCCCTCGAATTGTTGTCGTTAAGGAAACCGTTCATAAATACGAATAATAGTAAAATGAAAAGCTTTCATCACTGGATGAAGACCAGCTAAGGACACGCGCATTATAAGTGTTGGCACGAATTCTATAACCTCCCCCCCCCCCCCCCCCCCCCCCCACAAACAAGTTTATGTACAAATATATGTATCCGGTTCCATTGGAGTCGCTGTATCCTGAAACGCATTTCCAGTTCTCGTCAGAATTACTTAAGCGCTAAACCGAGAGCATCTCAATCTCGCGCAAGGATATACAGTTTTTCCCCCTTTTTGCCTTGTAATCCATTAGTGAATTGGTGAACTGCAATTAATTGATTGTGTGAATTATGTTCCAAACGCCGATCGGGAGTGTTTAAAGTTCCGAAAAAAATAAATAGAATTTAACCATCTGCCGAAGGACGCTAAACGCGAATTTGGATTTATTTTATTTTCCGTCTGTGTGTTTTTTTTGTTTTTTTGTCATTAGCTGGGGGAGCGCGCTGACGGTCATCGAGAAGCGGCAAGGGGTGGAAAAAAAGAGAGAGGGAGAGTGGGGAAAAAAAAACACACGAACATCCTGCAAATCACAGGATGGTGGAAATGTCCTCGTCCTAGACCTACCGGAATGGGTAAAGTGATATTTATGACGACGACGACGACGACGCCGCCGCCGGTCTCAGGGAAGCCTACGAAATGGGTTACAGTCTCGTGTGTCGTCGCTGGATCAACCCAAACAGAATGAGGAGATACTTATGAAGTACTTACATCGTTTAAGTGTGAAAACAAAATAAGCTCAGTGTGTTGTGTTTTTTTTTTGCTGCTGTTTTGGGATTTCATTTGACTAGCCGACATTCGGAACAAATGCTCGGGAATTGTGTTGAGCACACGAAGGAACAAAATCAAATATCCATTGGCACGCAAGGTAAGTGTGTGTAGAAGTATGACATAAATCAGACTACTCGTATCCCCCCCGGTAGGGGGTAGGGTTTATAAATCAATTCCCACCTCCTTCTCGCTGCCACCAAGAATAGAATTCCAGTGCACACACACTTCACTGCCAATACACTACCTATAATGAGAGGTACTTAAAAATATTTTGCGTGTTTGCCTTGTATTCTTGGCAACAAGCAGCAAGCGATAGGGTCGGGTAGGGTCGGGTCGCGTACGTACTCGTCTCGTACACACGAGTTGAGTACATATGTAAGTCCCTAATGAGGAGTGGAAAGTTAGACAGCGCCGAGTACGGTGCCTACTTGAACATATGCTCTAGATTCGTTGGCAGATTTATGTAAATCTGTAATATTTGCAGCGCTCCTTGGTGATGTATACGGCCGTGCTTACAACAAAACCGAGAGCTCTATTGTGCTTATTTTCGAGGGCGGTGGGCTGCTTGCGGCGTGGCGCGGCGGGGCGGGTCGGGCAGTACGATGTAGCCTTGTTAATTTCAAGAATTCAGAAAGCGGTGATGCCTCTTTCTGGTTCGAGGGACATTCGAAACAAAGTGCACACTAAAAAGGTCACAGCCTGACATTGAAACAAGTTATTTGAGAATTGTCACAGAACGCGAACGGAATCTCGCCTTAGGTGCAGCGCCTTCGGAAAGAGGATGATACTTAATTGCGTCCACTTTGTGTAGAGCGACGCGAATGAGGTCGGCAACAGCTGCTGTGATTCCTTTGTAAAGGCGTCACACGATGGATTTTGATGAAGTTTTATGAGTTTAATAATTTGGTGGGGCACAATGCCGCCAGATGGGTTTGTTCACAAATTGAGGATGAGAGAGGGGTTTTTTTTGAAATTGCCATCATTTGTTTACATTTGCGGTGGCTTATGTCAACAGAGGGACCTGACAGATGTGAAGCAGAACAATGGAGCGCTGTTCTCATCAATTTGCTGGGGTCTTTGTTCATGTGGGGCAATTTATCTCGTGCCAGCTTCAACATTTGATTTCTGGGAACGCAGCTGGCACAACACAACCCAGGTCAATGGCAGCAATTTGAGAATGTGTAACGTGCTCGGATGAGTGCAAATGACAGTGTTTTGTCTTCAACAGCCTCCGTTAGACACATTCTCTTATACTTTGATGGAGTGTTCGCCAGCCCGCGGCGGCAGCTTCTTTCCAATTAGTCAAGTAAAAGTCTCGCACTCGTGAGTCGGAAGTTTATTTTGTCCTGGTCATGAAGAGACTGAGTCGAATGTCAAAGGGATCATTGCAGGCTGCGGGAACAATGCTGCGGAGTGCAACACTCTTCGTCGTTCCTTTGGGCGATTAAAGGGAAAGAAAATAATTCAGACTAGCGAACTGTAAAAGGTTGTAACCTGAAAAAGAGGCTCCCGCTTCAAGCGAGTAATTGGATGCTCGTTAAATCGAAAGTTCGGTTTCCCTCTCGTTTCCGAGTCAGATAGTCGAAATTAAAAAAAAAAACACGCACCGGTCTCGTATGAATGAATAAATCGGTGCGCGTAGCATGCAATCGCAGCCCATGTTGGGTACGTCTGCCCTTCTGCATCAATTACTCCTTATGTGCTGAGATTTTCTGCAGCTCCTCATTAAAATACACCCGTCCCCCGGAGCATTATCAGTGACGCGAAATAACAATGCTTAACAGTGGAAAATAAACGTGAGAGCTCGTCAGCAGTGGCTAACGGTAGCGCTACTGCATCTGCTGTGAGAACAACAGCATACTCTTCAACTTTGAGGGCTTCTGACTGGACGTACGAATGCGGTGCCTTTGGGGCGCCTGCCTGCGTTGCGGTCAATGTCGAAGTCCTTAAAGTGAGTTTCGACTACGCCTTTGACTGAAGCTTGCCCTGGAATTCTGCACTGAGCCTTCTGGGGTCTTATGCATTATTCTCGCCCGAATACCGACTTGAGAGTGATGTAGAAAAGTATACATTTAATTAAATAATATCCTAACAGGGTGAAAAAAAAATCTGCAACTTTATGACTACACTGGTAATAAAATGAATTGCGGAAGGCCTTCGTTTTCGAACTTCATGAAGAGGGGACTACTTCCTACCCTAGGATGATGCGTCACACGCCATGAGGTGGAGTGATTCCCCCTCCCCACCCTTCCAAATCAACAGCTTTTCGCGAAGTCCTTATTAAACTTTACGTACAACGTTTCGTTTTTTGTAGTTTTGTTCTTCTTTTTTTCGTATTTCATATTTACTACAAAAAAAAGTACTTAAAACCAGCTTCGTTACATTCGTTCTTAATTCTAACTTACCGACTTTAAGCTGGAATTAAAAGGTCTTAATTTTGAACTGCCTTGCAGACTTGTAGGCGTATTCACTTTTTCGGTTTAGCAATTAGGGTAAAACGATTTACATATGTACATACAGTGGCGAGCAAAACTGGATGTATAGTTTCAGTTTTTGTGGTTTTCCGTTTCCGATTTTTCCGATAGATTTGATTGACATTTTCGGTTTCTGTTGGACTGGAACCTGTTGATTTTAATTCATGTATACAAAGTGGGCCAAATACAAGTTTTTTTTTTAAATGAAATAAAATGAACAAAATTACATTTTTCCAGGTATTATAGCATAATTAGTCTAGTGTTGGGTAGGACACGTATTCGCCAGGAAACTTACAATACAATGTTGGTCCATTGTAATACCCACAGTCTACCACTGCAATGACCGCTCCAGTGGCACTATCACTGTTCATTTGATCCCAACGGCAAATGGTATTTACTTAGCTCTCCCTGGGATTCAAACCGAGGACAGACACTTCGCCTGTTGCACCACCCTGTGACGTCCAATGTGTACATAAAAGAGACAATGAATGAAGTGAGCTAAGGATTATCATTTTGTGCTCTTTTAAAAAAACTTGTTTCCCTCTTAAATTGACATTCTCTTATGTGGACAAAAAATGCCGGTCGACTCCTCCGCAATTGAACCCCACTGTCTGGGTTCGATTCCCGGCCGGTACAACCAAAACCTATTTTTACGGTCCCACTTTTTTCGAGTCCCTCAGAATGCTCAAATAGTAATACCGTCTATAAATAGCTTCTCAAACTTGGCCGTTCAGAGTAGGCATAAAACTGTAAGGTCCTTCAACTCTTGAGAGAACAATAACACGTTCAACGCGAGTGGTTGCTGAGAAGCTAGACCTTGGCATGTCGTAGCCTGTCGTATGACAGGAGCAATGACATAAGCACTTATGTAATATACAGAATATATTACAGAATAATATAATATTTACTTTTATTAAGTATAATTTTCATTACTTTCATTACAAATAGAATACAAAAAAAGTGGTGTTGCCCCTGAAAAAAAAGATCCCGATTTTTATGGTTGGGATCTTGCCCCTTAGGGACGTTACCAACTAGTCATGACACTCGAGTTTCGTGACACCATATCATAAATCTGACTGTTATCATTGGGCGAAGGTAATGTCTTGTTATTGCTCTTCTCTTTCGGGTTTGATAATGCTTATGCGTCGCTGCCATAAGGTATGTTTTGTTTCTAAGACGAAGATGTTTTCACAGTAAAGAACTCAAGTTCAACCTTAAACTGAGTTAAAATTTGCGCTTTAACACGTCTGGTTTCACAGTTTTTTCTGAACGTTCAATTGAACTTCGTTTGTTCAATGCGATCGAAAAAAGGTAAACTTTCCAACTGGTGCCTGTTAGTTCACTACACACACTACCTGATGTATTTGCTATACTTTGTAGGTTTAAAATGTCTTGGGTTGTCCTGTGGAGTTTTTTTTTTTAACTTTTACTAGATACAAAACAAACATACAAAATCAACTCAGACAATCCATCCCTGAGTACGACCAGCGAAAGGCAAAAAATTAAAAAAAACGTACGGGCATAGAAAGGGACAAACAGCATTTGTCATCGAATGTCGAAAATAAAAAAAAGTATTGGAAGGAAAAATGAGGAACGGATAAATTCTACGATCGAACATCAGTTGTAAGAGCGAAGCAATAAATATGGAGCTGGGTTGCTAAAATGATTGAATGATGAATACTCATGTTGAACTGAAGTTTAAGCCAAAAGTGCAGTTTAAATTTTCACTGTTAAGAAAAAAAACAAATAGGTTCCAGACGGATTCGAACACACAACCTGCAGAATCGTGAGCAATGCTCCAACGCTCACTTCACCAACGAACCGTATTAGTTTCTGTGTTTTGTCTTCCACTGCATTCGGTATAGCTGTGACATACTTACATACATAGGGCTTAATATAATATAATAATATATGGATGGCGCGACAGTCCGAGGCGGACCTGGTCCTAGCTTCTCAGCAACCACTCGTGTTGTGCGTGCTATTGTTCTTTCACGCATGGAAGGGGCCTACAAGTGTAATGCCGACTCCGAACGGCGAAGTTGATAAGCTTTTTCTGGACAGGAATACTCTTTGAGCATTGTCAGTGACTCGAAAGAGGTGGAGCCGTGAAATATGAAAGGTGGTAAATTCGGGTATCGAACCTGGCGCCCTCTGCGTAGGAGTCGGCGCACTAACCCACTACGCCACGGCGCTTAATAATTAGTAGATTATAGCTAGTTTCATCTCAGTTATTCCATTACTTCTTTGCTCTCTGTTTCGTGCCCGTCTTTTGGTTCCAACGCTTTGCAATTCCCTTACGTTGTCTCTCAAGATGGATGGAGCATTCTTCCTAACTTTGGAAAATCCGTGACCTTCGATGATTTTGTACATTTTAATGATAATATGTACAGCTTAAAGAAAAGATTATGACGAAGAAGAATCGGAAGTAGAATCAACTCTGCGCGTCACATCAAAGAAGCAAAGTCATTTTTGTGGTGGACATTAGATACAGGATGCCTCATTACCAAATAACTCTGGCCTATGATCGATCCCAAACGATCGCGTAGCTTGATTGGATTGAGCAGGCAGAATCTCAGATCTCTTATTGGCGTTCTAACAGAGCATTGTGCCATCGCATCTCACGTCTCTAGACTAGGCCTTCCTTACAATGATTTCTGCAGAAGCTGCATGAACGAAGACGGTGTAGAAACCACTGAACACCTGCTATGCAGCTACAATGCTCTCTCTAATCCTGTAGATTCAGATTTCGGGGACCTACTTCTTTGATAATGTTGCTGGCCGATCTGAGCAACATTAGAATCAGCCCTCTCATTCGCTTTATTACCACAATGGACCTATGCTTGTCCTAAGTGTGTCTGCTGGCCTTCTGCCCAATAGTCAGCCATTTCAACCTAACCTAACCTAACCTACTAAGAACGGAAGTGGACAACTGATTACTCTACTAAATAAAAAATGTAAGTAAAATTGATTTTATTGCGTTAAATTAGAATTTCCATATGTAGTTTCCGTTTCTGCCCTTTGCTCCAAGTCGATAATTTCGGTAATTAGAATTTCGGACTTGGGCTTCCAATTATCGAGAGTCGACTGTACATAAGAAACAAGTTCTTATATGAAAAGACTGATTTCCAAAATCTCCTATATGAAAATAACGAAATTAAAAAATAATTTTCTCTATAATGTAATCATGTTACGGTAACCAATAGAGGAACAAACAATATTTTTAAATGTTGATTCCCGTTCATTCTTATCAGTAGACATACGTTGATGTCGTTTTCGACCAATTGTATTTTTCCAACTTAACCCTCATCTCATCCTTGCGTAGAAAACCACGCAAGAGTTACTTTTGTCTTAATTTTTTTTTTTTTCAAGAACCACATATTGGTTCTTGCGGACTTTATTACAATCCTTATTTTACGCATTTCCTCTTTCGTTGAATTCTAAAAATAAAATTCTAAAAAAATAAAAAAACATGTAAAACACACTAAAATACATCATGCGTAGAAATCTACGCACAATTGAGGATGAGTTGAGGGTTAAATATGTATTTCAGATGCAGATCACTGACTACTTTTTGCTCAGTAATTTGTTTTGTCGTTGCTTCGCGTGTAAAAGAAATATTGAGCTGAGTATAGATTCTCAATAAAACACGCTTTCATTTGGTTTAGACGATTTCATGTTTGAAAATATCAAGTGGTGAAGATTTCTCTTTAGGTAATGACGAAGGGCTTGTACCAGAAGTCGAAAATGATAATAATGATGTGAGTGAAGTAGGATTCAAGTGGATTAGAATGTGAAATTGATGTATCGTGTCTAGAATCAGCGAACACCAATCCCGTCTTCATATCTAAAAATAATACCAGACCTAAAGAGTCCAAATCAACATCGATGGCCTATTCGTCGATTTCAAGGCCGCAAATAACAGCGTGCGCTATTCTTGTTGCTTCATCAAGGTCGGTAATGTACTATACGAGATGTTAATAAAGATGTTCGACAAGGCGACACACTGTCTTGTGACTTTTCCAAGTTCATCGTGGAGAAGATCGTGCAAGACACGATCACGATCTTCCATAAATGCGTTCAACTGTTAGCATAATATTAATATAATATAGGTGGCGCTACAGCCCGTAGAGGGCCAGGGCCTAACTTTTAAAGCAAACACAAGTGTGGTGCGTGCTATTTTTCTCTCACGAGTGGAAGGGGACTTACAGTTTTATGCCGATTCTGAACGGCCAAGTTTGAAAAGCTTTTTCTAGACAGGTATCACTCTTTGAGCATTTTGCGTGACTCAAAAGAGGTGGGGCCGTGAATATTATTTTTTGTCGTACCGGCCGGCAATCGACTCAGGCAGTGAGGTTAATTTGCGTAGGGGTCGACCGGACCGGCATTTTTTGTCCACATAAGAGAGTGTCCATTTAAGTGGGAAACCATTTCTTTTTAAAATAACACAAAATGATAATCTTCAGCTCACTTCATTCATTACCTCTTTTATGTACTAGAGCTGGATCCAACGTTCAAATCCAACGAACGAATCATTCAAGTTTTGGTTGAAAAAAAGATTATGTCATTTCAATCATCGGTCATTCAAAGATAGAGACCGATGTGATGCATTCGTCGAATACTCCAGACAGCACCCGAAAATAGTTCCAACCAATCGATCGTTGTTTCAACAACAGATACAGATTCATTTAAAGCACTCATATGGTAGAAGATTATTTGGTTGCCCATGCAGCTATACATAAATAAGAAGAACTAAACATAGTATGTGTGAGGGCTCGAACATTATGTACTAATGTGTGCATGCACAATGGCCCTTTTTTGAACAAATGAAAGAAAGCGAAACGAGTATACTACTCCTAATATCCATCCAACGAAGAAACGAACGAAAAGAAATCATCTCGCTCATTTTGCTCGGAACAATATGAACGAACGAAACAAATGATCAAACGGGACGAATATAATGAGCGGAACAAAAATATTGAATGGTTTCGTTTGTTCACATCGTTTCGGTAATTCATTACATTTCGGTCGTTCTTATCGTTTCGTTCGTTCATATTAGCTCCGAACGAATCTCGAAAAGTATTGACTATTTGATTGACTGGTTTATAGTTCTGTGATTTCAATCACCAATACTTTTGGGTGAACGGGTCAAAACGAACGAATCAATCACGATTGACCAGCTCTATTATGTACACACTGGATGGCGCAGGGTGGCGCAGTTGGCGAAGTGGCCGCTCTTGGTTAGTTGGGTCCCCGGTTCGAATCCCAGTGAGAGCAAAGTTAATACCATTTGCCGTTAGGATCAAATGAATAGTGATAGTGCCACTGGAGCGGTCAGTGAAGTGGTAGACTGTGGGTATCACAAGGGACCAATATTTTATAAGTTTTCTGGCTAATACGTGTCCTATCCAACACTAGACTAATTAAGCCATAATACCTGGTTCATTTTATTGCATTAAAAAAATAAAACTTGTAGATTGAACCCAGGCAGCTAGGTTAAGTTGAGTAGGGGTCGATGCACAATTTTAACTTTAAAATTTATTTTTATTTGTAAATTCATGATTCTTAAAACCAGACAAAAATCATTAAATCTATGTTAATTTCTAAACAATTCATGTTCTTAAAATGTATCCTACTGACCCTTTGCAGATACTATAAAATAATCTAAACTGACTTACCTATTTGCCTTGGGGTGTCTACTACTAATAATATCTTTTTTTTTCCAGTCCATATGGACAATCTCTATTGTTTGTTCGTACTGGCCAAGAAAACTTAGAAAAAACTTGGCGCTCTAAACATTTTTTTTTAAGGTCGACGCACATACCCACAACGCCGCGGCCACCACTGATGAAAACTGGCTACTGAGGTTTGAACTATCGAGAGTACACTGCACGCTGTTTTCATATAAGAACAACACGGATAAATGAATTTAATTTTGTGTATTTTGAGTGTTTCTTATATCAGTCCTCGACTGAAAATTCATTTCATTTAGTCCCGGCATAAAGTTGTTTACCTGTCTTTGCAATTATTGCACCATACCAGCTACGGAACGCACATCAGACAGACCAAAATTCACTCTTCTGATTTGTTCAATAAACATTCACTCTTCCAGACCATGTTCAACTGCGGCAATTGCATTAAGTTATGCGTGGCTTATGATTTCCAATCAGGAACTGTTGACAAAATTTAACAGGTGCTGGGGAATGAATCAATAGAGGTATCCAAAATCAACAAATTAATTCAACCCACCCCCAACTCCCCTCCAGCCTCGAATGATGGAGTCGACTCACTTATCATGCCAATTCCAGTAACATCTGCTCGGCAGCTTGATTGGATCGATGTGTCGTGAGTGAGTGATTCCTGACCAAACACAAAATATCCTCGTTCTTCAGGAAATGCGTCTGCTTATTTGTATTTTCCATGAATTCTAGAGACTAGACTTCGAACAATGAAATGAATCTGAAAAGAGAATTTCCCCACCGATTGTGGGAATCGAACAGTGCTTCGAAACTCAACTGACCCCAACTCAGTTAATTTGGAAAATAAATTTATCGCTTTTGGGCTGTCGGCCATAAGACGTGATTTACAAATTTTGGGCGGATTAAAAGACACTTCCACTCGTGTTATGACTGAAGCGGATAATTAAGGATTCAATCCCCATATTTCGCCTAACAAAGCCATTGCAACAAAAAAAGAAAACCTAAGGAACATAATTCGAATTCCTGGAACACCCTAATCTGTTCGTGGCGAAAATTAATTAGCTCATTATCTTGTGGCAGACAGTCTTCAAATCCGGATATCCCCCCTCCTGCTGGTGGTGTCCTATTAAGAAATTTTAAAAGAGGATTCCCGTCACACAACACGAATTCCTTTGTCGACGAAGTGCTCCTCGTCGTCTCTCACCCAGACCGAGGCCATCCCTCGAGAGAAACTCATAAAAGAGGGAAAGCCCAAAATCCTTAAAAGAACTTGCTTTTGATATTTCTTTTGGGCTGCCAAAACAGCCCGCACATGAGCATACTGTAAGTAGACCTGTAAGGACCACGCTCGACTCACTGAAGTGCGTCATGGGAAAAGACCAAAGCGCGATGTGCCTGCAATGGCAATATTCGAAAGCGCTTTTATTTATTAAGGCCTCCTAAAATACGAGCACGGGCCTACTCGCGGAGCAACGGGGGCGCTCCTATTGTAAATTCTCCCGGAGTACTGAAATGAAAAAATAAACTTCAGCAAACAACGATAAAAAAATGACAAAAATTTCGCTATTTAGCGTAAAGGGTCCGCTGCCGTTGCCGTTGCCCGCCGTGCCGTTGCCATTGCAGGAGAGTTTGCTCCTTCGCATCATCCTCTTCAGTCGGCAAATGAATTCGCTATCCGGCAGCAAACAACCCTCGACAAAACCAACAAACCAACCAACCAGTCAAATGCCTGATCTCTTCAAAGACCACGGAATACCTACTACCCGTGCAATAAATCAATTCATTCGGAAAGGTTTTCCTCGCCACAGGCACGGGTATAAACACGTTTGAGGTGGAGCGCGCGTGGCGCCATTCCGCTGCATTTCGAGTCCTTTCATTACAAATTCTTAGAACACTGGTGAGGAAATTTCTGAAAGATCTCAATGAATTCAGGTGAATCAACAGTCGCGTGGTATCTCGCACAGCTTCCAAGAAAGGAGGAGCACAGATGAGAGACCACCGCGCCGCTGTTGCTCATCCTGTTGATGGGGGCTTTTGATGTCAGACGTGGAACCGCTACGCGGGCACTGCGTTTGAAAAACAAAATTAAATCCCTCGCAAATTGTTTGGGGGCTTCAAACCCTGCACCAATTAAATAATTTCTAGTGCGTGTGTGCGCCTTGGGTTCGAATTGAAAAATAAATCCATAGACTGATGCGTGGCATACATTTGCTAGATGATGAATCCGATTTGTTTCGCTCAAAAAATAAATTCCATCGTTAGCACTCACTGTGTGGGCGTCCTGTAGTCTTCCGCACAAAGACGCCCACTCGTCGAACCTAATCGTTTACCGTGTACTCTCGCAATTGAAGGTTTATCCTCGCCTCAAACCATGGAGTCCTTGGGCCGCGGATATTTTCAGCGGGGAAGCTGCTTCTTTTATTCATTCGATCAATGCAGACGGGTGTGAGTGAGTGTCCTTGCCGCCTCCGTTGTCCATCATTTTGTCATAAAGACTGATGTCGATTTCAGCGCAAGCATTTGCTCGTTTTTGAATTTCCTAATCAGATGACAGGAGCAAGCGACAAGCGACAGTTACCACTTTTGCCTATCTGTCAGAGGTAATCGCTACATAAAGACGCCTGAGTGGGCAGCATGTCAGGCCATCAATTCATCTGCTTTATGTGACGATGCCTTCCTTTAAGTTACGACAATATTTTGAGTGTCTGAAGATAAAATAACACTATCCGGACACACATTTGTATCCCTATGAATGTGCAAATTGAAAAGGACTCTTCATTGTGGATGTAGGATTGAGACATGTCATCGCTGTGGCACGTGCCACTTATCGGCCTGGTCTGGCATTCGTTTTGACAAATAGTTGGGCTTGTTTTTTGAGACATTGCAGTGGACATTAAACGTGTGCTGGTGTACGCAAGAAATTACTATTTTCTTGAGTGGCTTGTGCGTTTGTCGATTCAACATAACCACAAAAACAGGCAAAAATACCCAAACCATGGTCGGTGGTGTGAAATAATGCCGAACTTGGAAATTTGGTCTTATTTTCAATTAAGAAAGTGAATTGTGAAATAACCCCCAATTTATACGGAATTTGGATGTTAACACTTATTGGACGTACTCGACCGACTGCAAGTTGTTACTACACTCTGAGTGGATCGATAAAAAAGGGCTTACATGATCGAACAAACTGGACAGACAGGGTCTGACAGTTTCAATTTTTATCATGGGAACGCAAGAAACAGGGGGCAAGGCCTGCACATAAAGAGTACAATTTTGGATTGCTCGTAAGTTGGCGGGATGTCAGCAGCGATCCCTGTTATTGCGCAGGTCAAGTTGATATACAGCCTCCTCGGGGTGCCACCGGATAGCCTTCGCAGCATCCGTTGTGAGGTGAACCAATGTATGCGGCGAACATCCTAGGAGGCATATCCCCCCGACCAGAGTGGCGGTTGGGCGGAAGGCTAACAACCCGCCCACATACAAAATCTCTTCGTTCTGAGAGAGAATGCTGCCTCGGCTTAATGGACGAACATTCACTATGATAACTATGATTGTCGAGTGACCTCCTGGAATGTAATAATAATAAAAATATGGGTGGCGCTACAGTCCGAGGTGGACCTGAGCCTAGCTTCTCAGCAACCACTCGTGTTGTGCGTGCTATTGTTCTTGCACGAGTGGAAGGGACCTACAGTTTAATGCCGACTCAGAACGGCGAATTTGAGAAGCTTCTTCTAGACAGGAATACTCTTTGAGCATTGACTCGACAGTGACTCGAAAGAGAGAGTGGAGCCGTGAAATATGAAAGGTGGTAAATTTGGGTATCGAACCTGGCACCCTCTGCGTAGGAGTCGACGCACTTACCCACTACGCCACGGCGACCAACACGAATGTACGAACACTATAAACGATCCTCGCGTACAAGGGGGACATTCCTGCGATCCAGGAAATACGCTGCATAGGACAAGGTACGACATACATTACAGCCGTCACAAAAGGTTGGACATATTGGGATGCAGATGCCTTGCATGAAAGCGGTTAAGATGACGACGGTCATCGACTTTAAGCCGATAAGTGATCGCCTGGCTCGTATAAGCACACGCCCCTACCGACGAGGCAAAGGACTCTGTCGAAGAGGATTATTATGACCTCTTTGACGGTGCCTACGGAGCCTGTCCGGAGTACGATGTTAAATTTCAATGCCAAAATCGGTACGGAAAACATCTTTGCGATAGGAAAGCGCAGCCTCTACGACACAACAACAGTCAACGGTTCCCGACTAACAGACTTTGCGCCGGCACGTAATATGGTCATAAGCAGCACGAGGTTCCCTCTCAATAGAGTTCACAAAGCAACCTGGCGATCTCCGGACGGCCGAACCGCCAACCAAATCGACCATGTGCATAAAATATCCTAAGAGTGCGAACATTTACGACTCTGACCATTTCAAGCAAGATTCAGAGTTCGACTGTCCAATGCCAGAAAGCTGCACCAGCCAACTAAGAGCAGTCTTGACATTGGACGCCTAAGCACACCGGAGATTGCTAGAGCCTACGAAGAGCAACTTAGTGAGAGACTCTCCGGTATGCCTGCGTCGAACATAAATGCCAACGATATGTGGTTGCACTTCCGCTCGGCCATCAAAGAGGTGGCTAAAAGCACTTTGGGCTACCTACCACCTTCGTCAAGAAACCCGCGCTGCAACGAAAAATTAGAGCACCGCTGGAGGAGTACCGGGCTAAAAGAAGGGAGGAGAAGAAGCTTCTGCGATTAAAGAAAAGGTCTCTCGGCCTTTTATGAAAAAGCCAAAAGCCTTGACGCTTGTTTTAGGAAAGGCACCCAGGCTCTTGGAAACTGTGAGGGTAACCTGGTTACTGACTCGCAGGGAACAGTGGATGTGTTTAAGAAGCACTGCCAAAAGCTGCTTAGCGGGCTTTACCCGGAGAGAGTGATAGGGAAACAAGAAATCCCAAGTCGCCTTAACTAACAATGACATCCCAGCTGTCAGCTCTCGAGACAAAGCCAATCTGCTTGCGGCTCATTTTGCAGCCAACTCAGCACCGCTAGATTCTACTTTGTCTCGAGAGCGTTGATTCCACCATGGGACAAATCCATTTTCGCAGTCGTACAGTAGCAAAATTACTTGAGGATCTAGACGTGAACCAATACGCTGGCCTGGACAATCGATGCTCAAGCGAGCTAGCCAATTGCATTCCTCCTCTGCATGAATTCTCCAGTTTCCCATAACACAGCTATCGGACACACAGATAATTTAGAGAGAGTTTTTCAGCCGCGCTACACGAATATGGTATGCTCTTCCAAGCCCAATACTTCCCTTATACTATGTATAACCCGCAGATATTTAAGACCAATGTGCACAGATATACCCTTTCTCCCTCTAAACCGTCGACTCGTGATGTGTCTTCACCTCACACATAATGATACTAGCAACACCTTGAGAGAGAAACTGTCAACTACAATTCATGTTGCTCTTAAATTGTCGTTCAATGTAAAGATCGCTTCGGAAATAAAAAGTTCTAGATGTAAGTAATAGCTGAAGTGTCTTTTGTGACACGGCATCAAAGGCAATTTGTTTGCTGCTGGTTGTAACAAGCTTCTGTACGTCTACCTCCGATGGTTCTTTCTAAGCTATTAAATGAGAAACTGCAAAGGACTCTCTTCCAGCGACTGCCGAACGAAAAGACGCACGGAGTGTCGACGTAATGACGGATTAATTCTTTGTCATCGTGTTCCGTTCATCCTCTACAGAAGTCCTTGCAGGGAGTTCCCTTTCTTCAATGAGCCAGTGACCAATGATTATAGCTATCTACAACATTTCCCTGCGTACCTCTCGACGGGAGTCTTTCCGCACATTTCGGATTACATTCAGCCCAGATTAGCCTTTCCATAGTAATCTCACAGTCAGAGTAATATAGACTTATTGCTATGAGGGATGGTAAAAAATGGCTCCCTGGCTTGATGAATAGAATGCCCGCCACTGACCCAGTTCTCTCGTTGCTTAGAAGTCATAGACCCTAGCTCCACCTGACCGTGTGTCCAGAGCCTCTGTGGTCGCCTGACTGGCTATGAAAAGAACAACATATTTTCCCTCTATCATGCCCAGTGACAGCGTCGAGATTTACGTGCTGGAAAAGATTTCGCATTCAGGAACACACACAACAACATTGCGTTGCGTATTTTTCCGAATTTGTTTCGTCTCCTGGCGTCTTCTACCCCCTTCCGTTTGCTTACATTTTGTTTACGTCTAAATGCTTTGTTAATTTCGCAATGAATGCAGAGCAGTCGCCGATAAACCACGAAGGAAATCGGTTTTTTGTTGAATAAAAATGCTAATTCTTCATAAACGTGTTTTTGAGTTTTATTTCTGGTCGTTTCATTGTCGGGGCATAATTCAAGCAGCCTCGTGAATTGCTGTTACATCTATCTGAAGTGCGGGACAATGGTTGAGCGAGGACTGAGATTCCTCTGGCGAGGTGGCAAAGACCGCTATAAGTGTACCTTAATCTGTTTTTCATTCATTCACGTGTTCTTCCATAGCAGCAGGGTTCCTGACCTTATCCGCTTCCCAGTCCACTCTGTCTGCGATAATAATCTGGCAACTGATTGCGAAGACGCCGAAAGGCGCAAAGTTATTACGTTCTATCGGTATCTTCCACCATCACCATCCTTATACGTCCTTTTCAAGCTGTGATACGGCGTTTGCTCGCTCTCAGGTTAAGACAACGGAGTGAGCGACGGCAGCCGAAAGATATCGAAAATCAAACAATTGAACAACGCACAAATATTTACTTAAAGATTTATTCGACGTACGAGAAAAAACTTAAAACATAGTATTAGAGGCGAATTCCTACTACGAGTATACAAACAACCGTATCCTTTCGCAATCCAAAGACGGTTGCCAATGCATATCCTCTCTGATTCACCCGATCGTACTGAACTCTCTCTTTCACTCAAGAGGGTAGTTAATGTTGCTGGTTGAGTCGAAATTAGGGGGATTATTTTGATTACTCTTTCAGTTTCGCTCTGGGGATGCATCAGTGAACTATTGTACTAACAAAATTTACGTTACTCGTCACGCGTCACGAACGAACGTATTGCGATCATGTCATACGAATGTTGACGGAACGCAATTATTATGCCTGAAACACAATAGTGCGTTGCGTCAGCCGACTTCATGTTACGGAGAGAGTGCGATGACGCTCTGCGTTGAAATGATTACTCAATTTATCAGCTGTTCTCTCTCTCATCTACCAGATGAAAAATATTGTCGCCTTTCTGCATACACTCATTTGAAATGACTTTTGTCGTTAGATTATTTTTAATCAGCTGTGTTTATTTCTCAAATGACAGTTGACACAAAATACTCTCAATTTGGAAGAAAACTCTCAATTTGGGAGAAAATCTCTCTCACAGCGCACCTCTCTGTCAAAAATTACATCCAACATGTTCAATAATAACGTGCGATGGACTTACGTTCTACGTTTTATTACGATCCTCTCATCTCTCTTATTTTTAACTAACGCGATGACGCTCTGCGTTGAAATGATTACTCAATTTATCAGCTGTTCTCTCTCTCATCTACCAGATGAAAAATATTGTCGCCTTTCTGCATACACTCATTTGAAATGACTTTTGTCGTTAGATTATTTTTAATCAGCTGTGTTTATTTCTCAAATGACAGTTGACACAAAATACTCTCAATTTGGAAGAAAACTCTCAATTTGGGAGAAAATCTCTCTCACAGCGCACCTCTCTGTCAAAAATTACATCCAACATGTTCAATAATAACGTGCGATGGACTTACGTTCTACGTTTTATTACGATCCTCTCATCTCTCTTATTTTTAACTAACGCGATGACGCTCTGCGTTGAAATGATTACTCAATTTATCAGCTGTTCTCTCTCTCATCTACCAGATGAAAAATATTGTCGCCTTTCTGCATACACTCATTTGAAATGACTTTTGTCGTTAGATTATTTTTAATCAGCTGTGTTTATTTCTCAAATGACAGTTGACACAAAATACTCTCAATTTGGAAGAAAACTCTCAATTTGGGAGAAAATCTCTCTCACAGCGCACCTCTCTGTCAAAAATTACATCCAACATGTTCAATAATAACGTGAGATGGACTTACGTTCTACGTTTTATTACGATCCTCTCATCTCTCTTATTTTTAACTAACGTGATCGACGTTGTATTTGGTGCATGGCTATTGAATTGTGTGCGTTGAAAGACAACGGCAGCGCAAACGCACGATTGTGTTTCAGGCATTTCTCGTTCACGGATGCGGTGATTAAAGCTTTTTTCGAATTGGAAGCCCTTGCAAGGAGGACTAATGGCAAGCTTCACATTTGCAGTATCCCCCTTGTCACTCAAGTCAATAGTAACATCAGTCGTCATTTAAGTGCATCGTAGTCTTCTATTTTGGTTGAGTCCCAGGTCCACCCCGGACTGTAGCGTCATTAAAAGAAGAAGTCTTTCATTTGTTCGAATTTTTTATTTTTATTAAATTGCCAAATTCTGGAGTGGTCACTCTAGAGCAAAAAGTCTAAAAGGATTTTGAAAGACAAACAACCCCGGGGGAGGTATTACCTAACACTTCACGAGGGATACATAAGGAGACATTTTTAAAAACCCTCATAGAGTACAGAAAACAAAATGGACAAGCCTAAGGCATCCAACACCCACCTGAATGAACTTTTAAAAACTCCAAAAGACCATAGTCAAGAAGAGGGGGGCAGATGGTATATGAATTGGATTCAATTTGTCGGGGAAAACCGTTTCAAGGTGCTAGGTGTTGGAATATGTATGAGGACTCATAATCCCATGAGGACACCCGCTTTCAAAAGCCTCTTATTATTATGATTGTTGTTGAGGGTATATTGCACCGTGACCTTTAGGTCTTTTGTGCCCCCTTTTGATACCTTTGCTCTCTTAAGAGTTCCCTCAGATGCAGTTCTTTTCAGAGCTGTATTGAGGGTTGTAGGCTCCTGTTGCGAAGGTGGTGGAAGGTGGAACAGATTATTTCTAGAGTATTCTCTCTAAGCCAGTTTCCCTTCAGTTCATCCTCTGACAGTTGGTTCTGGCCCTTCTGTGGTCTAGTGCCTCACAAGATCCCAGTATATGTTCTGGAATTTCGTTAGATTCTCCACACAATCTGCAGAGAACTTCCTCTGATACCCCTAGTTTCCTTAGGTGCTCCCTGAGTCTGCTGTGCTCTGTCAGGGAGCCTTTATGACGCGGAGGTTGTTCTTGCTCATCTTGAGACATGCAATATGCCAAGAGCGTTGCTCCAGGCATCTGCCCGGTTCCTTCTTTCTAGTTCCCTGAACTCTTCCCTGATGACATCCTAAAGCGCAGAATGATTCGGGGCCTACAAAAGGTACCGATGCTCCTTTCTTTGCGAGGGAGTCGGTCTGTAGGGCCAGGTATCCCGCAGAGTTTTACTCTTACTCCTGCTCAGCTTCATAAGCTTCTGTAGACATTCCCACACAAGCTTGGATTTGATGATACGGTAGTATAGTGCCAGAATAGTGCCACGACTGTCAGACATTATTGTCCTGTCGAGATTGATTTGAGCGCATGGACCTGGGCTTGAGAGATAGTGGTTCGTTTGCCCACTGATTCTTTTTTCCGGGGTCCAGATACTCCTGCCCCTGTTCCTTCATCAGTTCTTCATCCATCTTTATAGCATTTTACTGTATCGCTCCTCAGTCTGTGAACTAAAGACTTATGGCTCTAGACCTTTTTGGTCCTAAATCTCCGAATGACGTCATCCTTCGGAATGGCCAGTAGCGGTTGCTTTTTGACTAGTGCATCGAATTTTTTGTATTCTCGTGATTGTTTTGTCGGCACATTCTGCAGCCACTAAATGCAAGGATGGCAGCGCAAATAGCACCCCCATGGCTGCAGTTGGGCAAGTTGTGAATATTTATTTATATTTTTCATATCTCTCTTGCACTGATCAGGTTCGTTGTTTTGAACCATGCTATTGCACCGTATGTGATTCTTGGTCTAACAATAGCTATGTATGTACATAGCATAGGTCGCCGTGGCGTAGCCGGTAAGTGCGTCGATCCTACGCAGAGGATGCCGGGTTCGAAGCTAGAATTTATCACCTTTTATAATTCACGGCTCCACGTCTTTGGAATCACTGACATTGCTTTTCAGCTTCGTCGTTCGGATTCGGCAATAAAAAAAACTGTAGGTCCCTTCCACTCGTGAAAGAACAAAAGCACGCACAGCACGATTGATTAAAGAGAAGCTAGGCCGTGGTCCGCCTCGGACTGTGGAGCCTACCATATTATTATTATGTACATCCATCTTAGGATGCTTTAAGCCCCTTTACAGATGAGTTTGCTGTCTAATATGACTCCTAGATATTTAACGTCTTTTACTGCAGCCAGTATTGGGCCTGACAGTCGATTTAGTCATTTGAGTTCATATTTTCCTGTGAAAGGCACTATGGTGGTTTCTGTGGGTTTAGATTTAGCCCAGCCAACAGGCACTGCTACATTCGATCATGTCGCACAGATCCTGCCTCTGGCTATGATGACTATATCATCAGCATATGCCTAACATTTGGTGCCTGACAGTCGATTTGTTAGTGTCTCTAGAAGTTCATCTGCAACTAGACTCCACCTTATGGGACATAAGACTCCTCCTCGAGGACATCCTCTCGTTGTGTTGACTTTTATTATACCTTTTGAAGTATGAGTGTCAGCTGTTCTCGTGCTCAGAAATTCTACTGTTCGGTTTAACGTGCTGTCAAATGCTCCTTCAATATCCCAGAAAGGAGATAAAACTATTTCTTTCGCCTTAAGGGCGCCTTCGATAGTTTCTGTCAGTTGGTATAGTGCAGTCTGTGGATCTGCCTCACGCCTGCTGACAGTAATGCAGAGGAGATGTATTAAGCACTTCCTGTCTTATGTAGTTCTCGACAACTTTTCCATCATTTTCAACTAATCGGTCTGTAAGACTTAGGTAGGCTTGGGTCTTTCGTCCTTGGAATGAACACTACTATTGTCGTTCTCCATTGTGTTGATATATCCCAGCGCAAGACAACTTCTTGTTATTATAGTGAGGTAGGGAAGAAGTTTGCATTTGCCTTTCTGGAGTTCGGTTCGTATAATTTCGTCAGCCCCTGCAGATTTCAGTTGCTGAAACGAGCTGATTCAGGCGTCCTGTGAACACGTTATTTTCATACAGTCCTCTCTTTAGTTAGTTTAGGAGCTGCTAGGGAAATTACCAACTCAATTAGACCATGTTGGTCCATTGTGGTACCCATAGTCAGACCACTACCACCGACTGATAGTGCCGTTAATTTGATCGCAACGCCAAATGATGCGATAACTTTGCTTTCACTGGGATTCACCAACTGCGAACTGTATCCAGTCGTCTATTAGTTTAACTACGACTTTGATTAGCGGCTAAACACTGCCTTTTAAAATACCCTGTATGTCTGCTATTCCATGATACTGACGGCCGTTGCCTAACCAGTGAAGTCCTGTAAGTAGTCTTTGCTTAGGCGACAAAGCGAAATATCGTCCTGTTGGAGTGTCAAGATAAGATCCGAATCGTTGCCACAAATACTACAGAGATTCATTGAGCTGTTGTGGGTGACTGATACCCTTCCCCAAATGTACTTCTTCGTCCTTGACTGGCGCTACAGTCCAGGGTAGATCTGGGATCGGGATTAGTCGAAAAAATTCCGGGCCGGGCCGTCTGAGACGAGACACTCGAACTCTTTTAACCAACTCCATGTTCTGCAGACTCCTCCTCCAACTACCATCAAAGATTATGCGAAGGATTTTCCTCTCAAATGACCAAGAAACTCTTCGTCCGCTTTTGGTACTGTCCAGGCGTCTGCGCCATACAACAGCACTTGAACTATCAAGGTCTCATATCGGGATACCTGGGTCCTTCGAAAGAGGACTTGTTCCTCAATTGCCTTCTCAGCTCAAAGACACAGTGATGGGCAAAGGTTTATCCTTTTATCTCCGCGGTGGTGTCATTGATTGTGTTCTTTGCTTCGAAGCTTATCTAGAGAAAGTCTTTCACCCAAAAAAATTATAGATGCCTACATCGACCCTCTGTCCAAGACGTCGGTGGGTGTTGGTGGAGCTTTTTTGTAGACCCATTCAACGCAAGGCCCATTTTAGCCGTTTCCTTCTCGATGCTCACATTAAGCCCCACTGAGAACCTGCTGAGTTCTTCCGATGATGCCAATGTCATCGGCATATGCGAGTGCTTGCAGAGATCATTGTGAATTGATCTTATCGAGAATGAATGGTGTTTAAAAGCAACGGGCACACGCCATCGTCATTATGCAAAGACGAGCAAGTGTGCGCTGTATAGCTCGCTCCATGTAGAACGCATGGACAAAACTGCTCCATTTCGAAGAGTCTTCGACTACGAACCATGGCGACAACGCAAATGGGGACGGCTACGGAACCGATGGTGCACGCAAGTGGAGAAGCACCTCAACCAACTTGGCGTGCGGAATTGAAGGCACGCTGGCATCTGCTGGCTAGAGGGCCAGGTCCACTTCGGATTACAGAAGCTCGCCTCTGCAAATACTGTCACACGCTATCTTAGAGTCGATTTGATAAATGATTGGTTGGTATCGATTTGGACTCCTGGGTCTCCAAGAACTAAAATATTTGGTCGATTGTGTATTTTACGAACCTTCACTAATATTGACCAATCAGGCTGTTCACGTAGGGTTTCAGGAGCTTACACAAGACGGTCTGTAATTGGGACAGTTTAGAGGGTCTCCTTGTAAAGGATCGGACAAGCAATGCTGAGTTTCCTGCGCCGCAAATACATTCATTATTGAAGTAAGAATCTGCTGGCTACCTGGCCTTATAGGGGTAGAAGGCAATGAGATGGCAGACTCCATAGCTAGTGCATCGAGCGCTTTCATAAGCCCTCCTCTATTTTTTTGCTGTAGGCGACCACGTCCTCAGAGAAGAATTCAGGGAACTAGAAAGAAGGAATGAGGAAAAGCCTGGAACAATGATAACTACCTGGAATATTACAGAAAGAGGTTTGAGGCATCTGCCAAGATGAGCAAGAACCACCTCTGTATCCTAACAGGCTTCCTTACAGAGCATCTAACGGAGTACCTAAGGAAGATTATGTGGTGAATCTAATGAAATTCCAGAAAACGTACTGGGATTTTGTGAGGCACAGGCCACAAAAGAGAAAGAAATCTGGGCAGGATTGAAGTTACTAGACCCACCTCTCATTCTCAGGTTTCTAAGGTAAATTGGCTTAGAGAGAATACTCTAGAAATAATCTCTTCCACCTTCGCCCAACAGGAATCAATAACCCTCAATACAGCCGTGAAAAGGTCTGCATTTGAGGGGAACTTTTAAGAGAGCAATGTTATTAAAAGGGGGCACAATAATAATACACCCTCAACAATAATAATACCGTTTACATACGCACATATGTCAATCGGCATGCATTTTTTCGCCCTATAATCATTATTTGTGATTCTTTTTAATTAAAATCGGGCGAATAAGTGTATGCATGGACACATGTCAAAATTTATTCCGAGGCCTCAAATCACGAAACAATAACAGCCAGAATGTACAAATGGATTATTCTAATTATTAATCTGATCCACACTCGCATCAATTAGAATGCAAATTGTTGGTAAACAGTGATTCTCAACCGCTCGGAGCACTCTTGCCTTGTGAGAGTGGTCCAAAACAAAAGTGTAAACTCATTCAATTCATGTTCATCCGTGTATCTAAATGGTCGTTATTAAAAACTTCACCTCACACAAAGGAGACACAGACCACACATACACATAGATGTTGGACGACAAAAATTTTTGCAACGATGCAGCATTATCCACGGTCGAGGCGCGCTGATCCGTGGACGTCGACCGTAATGGTGCTGAGCACATTCAATTCTATTAAAGCTTGTGTTGCGAAGCGATGCAATTATCAAGCTTCCTTACTTTTCCCCCGATCCCCCATCCACCCACACAGGCTGACTGTTATACAACAAATGTATTCAGCGAGCGAACCTGGTGCAGTGAATTAAACAATGTATTCAGCGTAGCCGAGAAATATTTGGGCACTATGCCAACGAGGGATAGCTCGATTTTAGTTTCACGTTTCACCGTTTACGTTCACGTTCACCTTCGCTTTCGATACGACGAACTCATTTTAATCGCGACGCTGTTACTGAACCGTCGGAGAAATTCGGTTCCGATGAGCGTGGCATGGGAAACGTGGCAATCGTCGCGAATTTGCGAGTAATTGCAAGAAATTAGGCGTCAGTATTATACGAGCGCGGGTATCTGCCAAACATTGATTTTCATTTGGATCTGTATCAAATAAAAACCGGCAACTCCCTTCGTGAACCGAAGCACTTAAGGGCAAATGGAAGGCAAATTCTAGGTTACCTCAGCAAAAGCGAACACAAGAAAAAGAAAAAAAAAACGTTCTTTTCACGGCTTTCGGTATCGTGCGCTATCAAAAACATGAAGATATGAAATTAGTTCAAAGCAATAAAATATCCGAAAGACGGCAACGACAACGGCAAGGAGCGCTACGTTGGCAGAGCAACATCAAAGGCGTCGTGTGCCTAGACATGTCACAGTGTTGAGCATTCCAAAGGGAACTGAGTTTATCTAATAGAAACTAGAAATGAGTGCCTGCAGGAAATCCTAGACTTAATTACACTCTTTTTCCGCATTGAAGTGCACTCTCCTCCGACAAGTTGCGATGCCGACAAAGATGACACCAGACGACACCTACAAAGTTGTGAATTCCTCGTCGGTATTTAAATTAGAGCACATTCCTTCAAAAGAGTGAATAAAAAAAAGACATCTTAAAGCGTTCATCGATTCTTAAGTCGGTAAAATTGTGCCCAAAGGGCAGCGCCAGCGATGGGGAGCGCAGATAACCGTCGCAGATATCCCCACGCCCAGCCATCGGACGACACGGCCATAAGACAAAAAAGAACAGCAGGCCAACAAAAAGGCTGCGATATCTGATGAATTGCCATCAGGGCCATTAAAATCTGCTGGAGCTACGTATTTTGTTTTCATATTTTAACATCATCTGCTTTATTACGGGGGAAAACATCGCACAACCGATGGCACGGAAATTAGTTCAGAACGGGCAATTTAACGGAAAAAAAGGGAGGGGGGTGAGCTTCGGGATTGTGGGATGGTTGATCCAGCTTAATAGCTAGATTTTGGTGGGACTTAAAAAACGAGTTCTTTTCCCGCAACTAAACTGGGAGTGATTTAAACCATCGAAGGGATTATGGCTGTGCAGAGCGTCATCCAATGAATGAGAATCAACAAGTAAGGCGAGGATGGGTTCAGCGTGCAGAGAGCAGTGCATCTTTATTCAGGAAAGTTGAGTTATGAGGATTTGCGGATAACAGGAACATCCTTTGATGGGGTATAGCACGGTGTAGAGGAAGTAATAGCTGCTCGCGTTTTGAGTGATTTCATTATTCTTTCGAGGATTATGCATAAGGCTGGGGATGAAGGTTATGCGATAGAATGACCAAAGCAGGCTTTGCACAAGGATCAAAGCTGGGACCATGACTCTTCCACATCTACACTGCAGATCAAGCGCATCCAACAGACACAGTGAACCGCTGTTTGCAGATGACTCTCTGACTTATGCCACCTATAGCGCGCATCGAGCGAATGATCGACTTCGAAACAGCGAACAAGAGGATTTTTGTTTTGACTACTATACCAAATGGGATATTCGTATCAATGCTGGGAAATCGATAATTATGTACTCAAGGAGACCAACCCGACGTAGATGAGTATCGGTAGCCAAATGTCGGAGCATGAAGATAGTGTTCCTTAACGGTATTGAGGTACTGAGATATCAACGGACAAAACAGTCAAGCATCTTGGCGTTAACTTGGCAGAAATGCTGAAGTTTATCAGCCATTCGAAACTGACTATTAAGAATTTCAACCATCATCTCTTGATGCGCAAGTAAAATGAATTAAACCAGAATGCTAAGCTTCTGCTCTACAAGCAGCTATTACCGACGATTTTAATGCACAGCTTCCCAATATGGCACACCATTTCTAAAACAAGCAATGAAGCTCGAAAATTACTGCGAATTTGTACCGGTCTCACCTTCCACAGGGACCGTCAAAGGCAACTCAACAACAATCATGTCCTTGCAAGAGTACATTGTGTCACTGTTCAGAAAGCCGATTCAACATATTAACAACCATCCTAACATAATCTCCAGACAACACTACCTTAACACACTAAATCTGCTAACCGAGCAGAACTTCCCAACGACATCGAACACGGAGCTGCATGTCTTCTACCAGAGCAGCGATAGCAATCATCATCGGGGCTGAATCGGCTACCACACCATCACCAAATCCTAAAACGGCCAAGGCCAACGGACCAGGACACAAATGAAAAAATAAACAAGTGTTAAATTAAACAACGTATATCAGTTGGGCCCAACAAAAGTGTTGTAAAAAATTGTTCGTTCAAATAAAATTTATAAATCAGATGGAATGAGCGTTTTCTTAGAGTTTTCGATTTTGGCCCTAATTTTTGGTTGAATTTTTTATTTTTTTTGAAATCGAATTTTTGGTTTAACGAGTTTCAACATTGTCGCACATCGGTTCTTGTTGACAAAAATCCACGATCTCGCCGATTGAAGCCCCGCAAGTTATCTGAAACAGTAGACATCTACTGAAGACCGAGTGAATCAACAACAATCGCAACCTTGAGACGTCCGCCTTCACCACGGCCAAATTGGCACCGTATTCTCCAGATTTTCCCCGTGCGACGTCTTTTTGTATCCAAACTAGAGAAAGTCACTCTACTTCTTTTTTATTTGGCGCTACAGACTGGGATGGACCTGGGCCTCAACCAGCAAGCCTCTCCAGCTAGCACGCTCTCTGGCTAGCAGTCTCCAGTGTCGCTCGTCAAGTTGTTCGTCGCACGTCCACGAGTTCGCAGTCGAATACTCTTCGGCCCGGGAGCTAAGTTGTACATACGCTCTACATGGCCTAGCCATCTTAGGCATTGGATCCGAAGACGCCTGACTAGACTCATGCCGCTGTACAGCCCGTGGTTGAATCTTCTCCTCCATAAACGTCAACGCAAACAGGACCAAAGATCGCACGAAGACACCAAAGACTTCCTCATCCCCTCTTGAGATTGTCCATGCCTCCGCGACGTACAGCAGGACTACGATGATCAAGGTCTTATATAAAGTCAGCTTTGTTCTTCGAGAGATGGCTCTACTACTCAATTGCCTCTTGAGTCCACAGAAACAGCGGTTGGCAAGAGTTACTTTGTGTTTGATCTCGGTACTGATGTTGTTCGTATTGTATACTTGCGAGCCGAGGTAGACGAAGTTATAGCTGCCCATTGTGACGCTCTGTCCAAGACGTCGATGTTGTGTGTCCTTTCTTGATGACAGCATATTCTTCGGTTTTGCCCTTATTCACCGGTAGACCCATTTCAGCCGCTTCCGCCTCAATGACAGCAAATGCCTCATTGATGGCTCGCTGTGTTCTGCCAATCACGTCAATGTCATCCGCGTATGCTAACAGTTGTACAGCCTTCGAGAAGATCGTGCCTCTAGTGTTGGTGTGTGAGTCTTGCACGATTTTCTCCAGGATGATGTTAAAGAAGTCACATGACAGCGCGTCACCTTGTCTAAAACCTTTTTTGACATTGAAGGTCTAGGTGTGTTCCTTACCGATCTTGATGGAGCAGCGAGAATTCTCCATGGTCATCCTGTACAACCTGACGAGTTTGGCAGGAATATCAAAACTAGACATGGCGTTGTATAGCTCGTCCCTATGCACGCTGTCATATACGGCCATGAAATCGACCAAAAGGTGGTGGGTGGCGATCTGCATCTCTTGGGTATTTTCCAGGATCTGCCGTAGTGTGAAAAAAATGGTCGATGGTGGACTTTCCTGGCCTGAAGCCACACTGATGATATTCAGGAGACTTATCCCTCTCTCGGGCAGAAATTTGACTGAGTCGGCTGAAGACGTTATCGCCCCCACGGAGGACTTCATTGCCGACCTCCAGAAAATGTATTTTTCAGACGGGTTAAGGAAGTTGAAGCATAGCTGGGTCAAGTGCATCAGGCCAAATGGAGGCTATGGTTAAGAAACAAATCGCTACTTTTCCAAAATGTTTCTTTTTCTTTTGTAGCCTAAGTAGAAATCCAGATATAGCGCCCCGAAGATGTCCCGTCTGTGTTTTCCCGCCACAACTTTAATGGATAATTCTTCTTCTTCTTCTGGTGGCGCTAAAGTCCGGGTGGACCTGGGCCTCAACCAGTAAGCCTCTCCAGCCGGCACGATCTTTAGCCAGCTGTCTCCAACTGCGCACACCAAGTTGTAATTGAGGTCCTTCTCCACCTGGGTGCGCCATCGGTTCTGTGGGCGTCCTCTATTGCGTTGTCCCACTGGTGCGGAGTCGAAGACTCTTCGGGCTGGAGTAGTGTTGTCCATGCGCTCTACATGGCCAAGCCATCGTAAGCATTGAATCCGTAGACGCCTGACTAGGCTCAAGTCGCTGTACAGCCCATACAATTCCGAAACTTCAAGACTTTTCTCTCGAAAAGACCAAGTGCTTCTTCACCCGCTGATATAATGTAGGTCTCTAAATATAAGAGGGGGAGATGGATAATGCAGGTCTCTAAATAAAAGATTTGATAAGATGAATTCATAACGAATAGATTTATATAATAATAATATGTGTGGCGCGACAGTCCGAGGTGGTCCTGGGCCTAGCTTCTCAGCAACCACTTATTTTGTGCGTGCTTTTGTTCTTGGATTTACTCTTTGAGCAATGTCAGTGACTCGAAAGAGGTGGAGCCGTAAATTATGATAGGTGGTAAGTTCTGGTATCGAACCTGGGACCCTCTGCGTAGGTGTCGACGCACTTACCCATTGCGCCACGGCGACCCGAATAGATTTACGACGGATCAAAGTTTACAATTTCTTAAATTTTATTACGCCAAGAACGCGCCATATGAATTTTTTCTACAAATTCACTAACTAACACTGACACTTAAACCAGTGACTGCTTGACAGTGGTCTTGAATTTCAATTAAATCCATCGCTGTAATTACGAAATACTTCCTTATTAGACTACCCATCCAGGACCTGACCATGAGCTATAGTTGCTATTCTGTACACGTTGTTGGCAGTCCTGATTCCAGACTAGTTCTCTGTTAAGGCAGTGGTCTTGTTGGGTGGACACACGCATGTATATATTGATCTAAAGAGGAAGTAAATATAATGGGTAAACGCTTGCTGAAACTGAAACTACAATTTCAAATTTCAAACAAACAAACAGATAATAGATGCACATCATGTGTGTACTGCTACTAATAATACACACATGACCAGGGCTTTGTTGGTTGAGGCCCAGGTCCACCCCGGACTGTAGCGCCAAATGAAGAAGAAGAAGAAGACCAGGGCCATACTGCACCAACCACTTATCACTAATCACTTAGCAACTTATCATACATTTTAACTAATTTCTGTTTGCAACAAAAATAAATTTGAAAATAATTTATTTGAGTACTGAAAGGTGAATAGTGCTCAGCTTTCCAAATTAGCGTTGCATCAAACCGAAAATGAGTTTGAAGTTTGAAGGTGCGGTTGCCAACCGGCTCTAGACTTGATGCATTGCCCCTATATCCATGATATTGTGCTTCATCTCCGATCCATTGATGGCATAAACAATGTAACAATTAAAAACCTTCCCTTATGTATAATGAAGTTCCTCCTGTCCATTTATAACGCTTGCTTCAAGCTTAACTATTTTCCCAATAAGTGGAAAAAAAAGCAAAGGTAATTGCATTGCTCAAATCGGGGGAAAGATCCAAGCAATCCGAGTAGCTACAGACCTATTAGTCTGCTGAATGGTTTCAGTAAAATCTTAGAAAAACTTGTTAAAATAAAACTAGTAGCTCTTCTGAAAAGAAGTAGTCTTCTGCCCCAAATGCAATTCAGTTTCCGTGATCGACATAGCACTTCTCATCAAGTTTTAAGAATTTGTAAGGAAGTAAAACAAAGCCTAAACCAAAAAATGTCGACGAGTATGGTACTACTAGACAGAGAGAAAGTATTTGACTCTGGCTGGCAGAATGCCTTAATCTACAAACTAATAAAATTCGGTTGCCCTGTATACCTCACTAAAATTATCCAAAGCTTTTTAAGCAGCAGAACATTCCTTGTTGCGCTTAACGCTACCACTTCTTTCGTAAAAGCTGTGCCTGCTGATGTCCCTCAAGGCTCGGTCTTGGCACCAACCCCTGACATTCCAGACTGTCAGTTTATGCTGATGATGATGACTAGCACTTTATGCTGATGACACCGCTCTTTATACGTCTCATACAAGTGGTGTAGTCATTGAAAATCGTTTACAAAATGGCCTTAATGATTTTCATGAATACTTTAAGCACTGGAAAGTTAAAATTAATGAAGAAAAATGTCAATCAATCCTTTTCACTAGAAAAAGGTCACTTTGTCATTTTCCTCCAAGCAATTTAAGAATTAATAACTGTTACATACCGTGGGATAGCTTCGTTAAATACCTCGGGGTGTACTTAGACACGAAATTAACATTTGGTATACATATAAAAAACAGCATCAATAAATTAAACATCGTTATAAAACTATTATATCCGCTAATAAATCGCAACTCAATGTTGAATCGTCAAAACAAATTGATATTGTTTAAAGTCGTTTTTCAAGCAATAATTACTTACGGTTTTCCTGTGTGGGGGAATTGCGCCAAGACACACATTTAAAAACTACTGATAGCACAAAACAAAATTCTAAAAATGATGCTAAAGCTCCCCTGGGACTTTTCAACTCTTATTTTACATGAGCAAGCTGGCATTCTTCAAGTTGCCAGAAGAATTGAAATTCTCAATGAGAAGTTTTTTACTTTTTACTTACAGTTAAAAATGCACTGGTTACTGAGCTTACACCACTATTATGCCTTTATATCATCCTTGCATTATTTATTGAATTATTTGTTATTTATTTATTATTTATCTATCATATTATATTTATTTTCTTGGTTGTCGCTTAAAATGTATAAAATGTTACTTACTTATTATTCGTTCACATATAATATTTGATATTATATAAAATCATTAATTTTATAAGTATATACGTTGTGTGTAAACACACTTTTTAATTTCCTCTTTTTTTGTTTCATTTTCGATACATTTTTTTTTCTCACACAGAGGTTTTTGCTTATAGTTTTTTCCTCTGACATTAGTCTATATTAAGACATATATGCACGTATAAGCAAAACGATTTTTTTTTCAGTAGTAAGATTTGCAATTTATCATATCTCTGTGCAAGCTGTGCTAAATTTAATGTTAATATTGTACTATATGATATAAAATATCTATCTATTTCTATCTCTCTCCGATCCAGTGAAGGGTTGAAGCTGCTGCATGGGAGTTAAGGCACTGTTGCGTCTGCTGCTTTGCTGTCAGCCAGATCTGTCAATAGCCGTGTTTTTTCATCGCTATCGATAGTGAAGTGAAGTAAGGTTCAGAAAAACGATTCGCAGTAGCTTTGATTTTTATCTGTCAAAATCTATGAAAAGAAATTTATTTGTTCGAAATTGATGTCAAAATATATGAAGTCGAATTCGAATTTCTATCGACAGCCACTTTTCTGTCGATATTATAGGCAGTAGGTTGTTGTATGTGCTTTACGTGCAAAATCCTACTTCACTATTTATAGATTTTAAAACACGGCTAATGAAGTCTTATAGCCTTCTTTCTCGTCTCGGCAACTTCTGCAGAAATTGTTTGAAAATAGTCTTAGTCTTTTCGCGTGTAATCCCAAAAGGCAGTGTCCGGTGATTATACCCATTGCTGCGCTGACTTTAAGTCTTTTTAAGGATATCCAACCAACAGATCTTCTGGGGTCAAGGCTGGGTCAGATTTATTTGGAAATTTGGCACGTTTCCATTTGGCCTTGACTTTTAGTATGCTTTGGGTAGTGAGTCTTAACTTAAACGAGGCTAGAGGAGTACCTAAGTTCCAGAAGGATCCGTAATCTGGTAGTATTGTGGCAATGTTGGCGGGTTTGTCAGCTTCGCAGTTTCCCATAATGTCTTTATTGCCCGGAACCCAACACGGGCGAATTCGAAACTGTTCGCATATCGCGTCACTGATTTTAAAGTTTAAGTTGAAATTAATTCGCGGATGTATGGCACGCCTTCCTCGCGATTCATTATCTGATTCTTCAGAATTTTCTTCAAATTAGCTCTCGAAACGTAACATTTTGAATTACTCTTATTAATTATTTGTTTGTAGATTTGGAAAAGGCATATGACCGAGTTCCTCGAGGTAAACTTTGGAGTGTTCTGCATGAGTGTGGGATTGAGGGCCCTCTTTTGAGGGCCATTCATCTCTATACACAAACTGTAGCAACACCTTTCAACGTGGACGTTTTACTTCGCCAAGGGTGCGTCTTGTCACCTCTCCTTTTCATGTTTATGTGGACTGGAAGGTGCAGCGCAGCTCAGGCGAGGAATTTTTCACATTGGAAGAGTTGAACGTAAGTCCTCTTCTTTTTGCGGATGACTTGGTTATCCTCACATCTTCCGAGACGGAACTCCATCGCGCACTCGATAGGTTTGTGCCCATATGTGCTGACTCTGGGATGAAGGTTAACGTGGACAAAGCAGAGGTTATGGTAATTTCCAGAAGGCCTGTTCAATACATTTTAGTGGAGTCCCATTGAAGCAGGTGGAGAAGATTAAGTATCTCAGGGTCTTTCCCACGAGTGATGGGAGGAGTAATACTGAACTTTCCTGTTCAAGCTGAGTCAGTTTTGATACAGCTTGGGATATCTGTAATTAGGAAGGCCGAGCTTAGTGTGAGAGCCAAGTTAACAGTCTTCAACTCAGTATTTTGTTCCAACTCTCACCTTTGGTCATGAAATTTGGGTAATGACCGAAAGAATAAGATCGCAAATACAAGCTGCTGAGATGAGATTTCTTCGTGCTGTTGTGGGAATTACTCGAACTCAACGTTGAACAGCTGCTTCTTTGAACGGAAAGCGCTATGCTTCGTTGGTTTGGTCACGTAGCACGAATCTCCTCACCATCACGACTTTCGAGGCGGGCCTTGAATGCGAGTCCATCAGGTAGGCGACCACTTGACAGACCCAGGATGAGATGGTTGGACCAAGTCCATAAGCTCGCCTGGTTACGCTTGGGCATAACCCCTGATGAGTTAGATTGGGATCGACTTGCCTGGAGATCTCTCGTGCGTGGTTTACCCCCGCGACCCCTTTAGTGGATCATGCGGGTCAGAAGATGATGACGATGAATTATATCTTCATAAAAAAAACACGACCGACGACTTTGAAAATCAATTCGAATTCAATTTGCTACCACGAGTAGACCAACGACCGTATCCTTTTGCGGTCCAAAGACGGTTGCCAACTCATGTCCTCTCTGATTCACCCGATCGTTGGCCACCCTCTCTTTCACTCAAGAGGGTAGATTATGTTGATGGTTGAATCAATTGAACAAATGGATCACTTTTAATCCTCGTACAAAATTGGTGTTTTGTGCAACATGACAATGCCTATTCCAGACTGCAATTTATGAGTCGGCCATGTGGCCATGTGTCGATATCATCTTCGTAGCCCAGCAGTTAGCCTGATTTGTTGAGGATTGTGCCTTCGGTGTTAACACCTGCCCGCTAGGGCATCTCCGAAATCCAACGAAACCATCCCCTTCTCTGACATCCGATGCAGAGATCCGAACTGCACGGTCCACAACGTATGCTGACTGTTACACCCTGACAAACAGCAGGAGGAACGGCAAATTTGCCGGAGAGGCGAGAAGACAAACAGGACCATGCAGCATTCGTCTCCCTTGTCGACAAATTACGTTTGTTCATCCTTTCGTTAAGCATGGAGTAGAAGCGACCCGTGTTTGAGCGTGGTGCGTCATGTGTGCAGAGTCGGGTCATCGCTACGGATACATCCTTTCGATTAATGCCGTCGCATGTGGCGGTGAAACTGTGCAAATAGTGAACGGCAATTCTGCCATTTCGCGGTGAATTTGAAAACCCATTTTATCGATTTTATTAGCCTACAGAAAAGGTAAATTTATTCGGACGAAATGTCATTGGATTCGCAATAATTCTGCTTGACTGTACTAGTACATCGTGCCATTGGGTGGTAAATATGCGTCACTTCAGCTTTGAAATCCACAAAGTGACGAGCATTGATTGGGATCTGGTTGTTTCTAGGCGCTGCCGAGGGTCGAATGCGTGGTTTAGAGATTTGCCAGATCGGAAGCCGCAGTGGTCTTGGCGATTATTGCAATGGATGACGGCTGCAGATGTCCTCACGGTAGACCGCGGATCGGATATAAATGGTTTTCCGAATGTTGACAGTTGGTAGCGTTTATATTGTTGGAGCTAAATCCATAGCCATAGCCAAAGCCATAGCCAGAGCCAGAGCCAGAGCCAGAGCCAGAGCCAGAGCCAGAGCCAGAGCCAGAGCCAGAGCCAGAGCCAGAGCCAGAGCCAGAGCCAGAGCCAGAGCCAGAGCCAGAGCCAGAGCCAGAGCTAGAGTCAGAGCCAAAGCCAAAGCCAGAGCCAGAGCCAGAGCCAGAGCCAGAGCCAGAGCCAGAGCCAGAGCCAGAGCCAGAGCCAGAGCCAGAGCCAGAGCCAGAGCCAGAGCCAGAGCCAGAGCCAGAGCCAGAGCCAGAGCCAGAGCCAGAGCCAGAGCCAGAGCCAGAGCCAGAGCCAGAGCCAGAGCCAGAGCCAGAGCCAGAGCCAGAGCCAGAGCCAGAGCCAGAGCCAGAGCCAGAGCCAGAGCCAGAGCCAGAGTCAGAGCCAGAGTCAGAGCCAGAGCCAGAGCCAGAGCCAGAGCCAGAGCCAGAGCCAGAGCCAGAGCCAGAGCCAGAGCCAGAGCCAGAGCCAGAGCCAGAGCCAGAGCCAGAGCCAGAGCCAGAGCCGGAGCCAGAGCCAGAGCCAGAGCCAGACCCAGACCCAGACCCAGACCCAGACCCAGACCCAGACCCAGACCCAGACCCAGACCCAGACCCAGACCCAGACCCAGACCCAGACCCAGACCCAGACCCAGACCCAGACCCAGACCCAGAACCAAAGCCAGAGCCAGAGCCGGAGCCAGAGCCAGAGCCAGAGCCAGAGCCAGAGCCAGAGCCAGAGCCAGAGCCAGAGCCAGAGCCAGAGCCAGAGCCAGAGCCAGAGTGAGTGAGTGAGTGAGTGAGTGATGTTTATTGTCTAAATTAATTTACAACTTTCAATTTGGAATACAATATAAGAATGCCTTCAAACGTCACCATGGAGTTATCTCTTCAATGCTGGATAAAACCTTGAAGCTGTAGAGGAGAGTCCATGTGGGACGTTAGTAGGCCTTATTACAATATCTATAAAAATTAATTCTATGGTTACACAAGAGACAATAGAGAATCTGCGAAGCCTAGAGGCTTTTCTGCAGAAGATTATTCAAAATAAGTGATTTTACATTTAAAGCAGAGTAATTCTCATTATTTTGGGAACTTAGATTATTATACAGTTTATAAGTGAATATGATTCAATAATACATGTTTCTTTATTTCTTTTTTCCTGGTGTGCGCCGGCTGTATACTCAATAGGGAGCGTGGAAGTTGGTTGTATATTCTTGGCACCGCAAATGAAAGTTGCTTTCTTCCATATGAGTTGTGTATTCTTGGTATTTTCAGTAGTCCATTTGCCCTTTGCCTTGTATTGACGCCGTGATCAATCGCTTGTTTAAAGCGTTGGTCGTTGTAGGTCTCGTTAATGAAATTAAAAAGAAAAAGTTTTTGGACGGTTAGTACATTTAGATTTTCACTAGGACAATACAAATTTTCTACATAGCGACTACCATACTTAGATCGTAAGAGAATCTTAAGAATCCGGTTTTGAGCCCTTTGGAGTTCCATAATTCTGTATTGCGCTGCATTACCCCACGCTGTTATTCCGTACTGAAGTACCGACTCCACCAGAGAGTAGTAAACTTGCATTAGTACTTCAAACGACGTGTGGTTGCTCAGGTGGTAAAGAGCGTATGTCGACTGTCGAAGTCTCTTGCACAGATACCTTATGTGGTGATCCAGAGCCAGAGCCAGAGCCAGAGCCAGAGCCAGAGCCAGAGCCAGAGCCAGAGCCAGAGCCAGAGCCAGAGCCAGAGCCAGAGCCAGAGCCAGAGCCAGAGCCAGAGTCAGAGCCAGAGTCAGAGCCAGAGCCAGAGCCAAAGCCAAAGCCAGAGCCAGAGCCAGAGCCAGAGCCAGAGCCAGAGCCAGAGCCAGAGCCAGAGCCAGAGCCAGAGCCAGAGCCAGAGCCAGAGCCAGAGCCAGAGCCAGAGCCAGAGCCAGAGCCAGGGCCAGAGCCAGACCCAGAGCAAGAGCCATAACAGGGGAAACACTGTTCAAAAATACTCCGCCTAAGTTTCAATTTTATTTAATTTTGGAATTTCATTTTGCCCCGATGTCCTGCGTTCCATTGCCGGAGCACCTGATTTCCAGAGCCAGAGCCAGAGCCAGAGCCAGAGCCAGAGCCAGAGCCAGAGCCAGAGCCAGAGCCAGAGCCAGAGCCAGAGCCAGAGCCAGAGCCAGAGCCAGAGCCAGAGCCAGAGCCAGAGCCAGAGCCAGAGCCAGAGCCAGAGCCAGAGCCAGAGCCAGAGCCAGAGCCAGAGCCAGAGCCAGAGCCAGAGCCAGAGCCAGAGCCAGAGCCAGAGCCAGAGCCAGAGCCAGAGCCAGAGCCAGAGCCAGAGCCAGAGCCAGAGCCAGAGCCAGAGCCAGAGCCAGAGCCAGAGCCAGAGCCAGAGCCAGGGCCAGAGCCAGACCCAGAGCAAGAGCCATAACAGGGGAAACACTGTTCAAAAATACTCCGCCTAAGTTTCAATTTTTATTTAATTTTGGAATTTCATTTTGCCCCGATGTCCTGCGTTCCATTGCCGGAGCACCTGTTACTGGCAATGTGGTTTGGCGTTGCCATGAAAATCTTCTTCGAAAAAACCACCGTCCAGAGGCGGCATAAAATTGTGGATCAGATTGTGGGACAAGACTGGATGCTGAAGAGGTGGCACGATGAGAAAACACATATTTATTTTAATCGACATTTTGAAAATACAATTCATTTCCATTTCCATTTCCATTTCCACATCAAACACATTATAATTTCATCGATTTTGTGGCCTTTAATAAATCCCCCCAACGTCTGGCGGCAATATAAACCACAAGCATTAAGTTCAATTCAGCGAGGACGTCTCATCAACCACACACTCGTCAAGTAGAGCCTGCGAATAAGTGAAAACGCGTTATACCTCATTAAATATTCAGTTGTTTTCGATTCCCTCACACACAATACCCCGTTCCAACTGTTGACTTTTTTCTTATTTTTATTTCATCCCTGGGCATGTTTTATTTTTTTCCCCTTGTCAACATCTGTACATAATATTGACAGACGCTCAGTGTTCAGTGTCACCACCGGCGGCACCGTGCTCCGGGCACTGGGGGAGAAATGGGATACGAGATGTATCTGCATCGCCATATCGATGTGCCTGAAGGAAATGATTAAGCCAAACGAAATTACCATACACTAAGAGAGAGTCTGTACGTAGGTATGTGCGGCAAGTATGTAGCCTTTTGTATTTAGACTTTAAGGAGAATTCAGGCTTGACATCATCATGAATTGCAAATACACTCTGTGGACTAATGTGTCCATCAAGCGACGGGAATCTGAGCTGTGAACTTAGGTGCTTCGAATATTCCCCGAATTGGCGTTGGGATTTTGAACGAATCGAAAGGGGTTTACATTAAAAGTGACATTTTGACAGCTGACAGGGGACTCAAACCGAAGAAAGTTTACAAAACTTGAATAATAATTGATTGGGTGTGACTTGGTATTGCCTTCAATGGTTTTCCAATCCATCCAGTTGCTAGTTAGAAGGGCCCAGGTGAGAATTCGGCGAAAGCCATAATCAGTCAGGCATCTGAATTTCAAAGTTTCCATAATTTCTTCAGAAAATTCCGACGCATACTGTAATTTAAACATGTTTGTAGAGAGCGATTGATTTCACTGCTAGTTAGAATGAATTAATGAAACTTAACGAAACTGAACGAAACTTAACGAAACCTAACGAAACTGAGCTAAGTCGATATTATGTTTAGTTCTCTCACGGAGTTCAGATCTAGAATGATCTTCAAAGCCAGGTCGGGGCCTTGGAAGAGAGACAGCGGCAGAGGAGCCCTATAGTCTTAGGCCCAACGATGGCGCTCACAACCTCTGGGAGGTTACTGACGGATAACGATAAGGTGTTATTCTAGGTTCCTTAGCGTGCAGCCGAAGAACTCGTGGAGACCCTGATATGAGGCAGACATAACCACAATCCATGAAGTGCGCTGGAAAGGGTCGGGAACAAAGAGGATGAGAGTCTGCGACATCTACTAAGGAGATTGTAATAGAGAGAGGAGCTTATTTTGATGTGCATTAAAAAGCATTAAAATTAAAAGTGAAGACCTAAGATCAATCCAGATTGAGGCCAAATTCCGGAGCATTAGCCTAATCTGCGGACAAATAATCTGAGGATAGAGATGACGATAGCAAGGATGACTTTTGTGATCTTCTAGAAAGGATATCCGAAGACAACTGGCTATGGCCTTCATGGATACGCGCGTAAAGTGGAAGGCAAAGTTGACCCACAGGGTCAGCCGGTAGCCATGAAAACTGAAGTTAGATATCTTGGCATTTGGTGGGATAATTCTCTGTATTTTGGCTATGAACAATCCTAGAAAGGCCTTTGCTGTGACAAGTAAGCTGTTTAAGAGCAGCCAACTTGATACCAAGGTGAAGGTAATCTGCAACATGACCCTCATAAGGACTGTCACTGTGTATGGTTGTGACCTGTGGTTCAACGTGAGTCCTTCCCAGATGGAAAGGGTGTTCGAGAGACGGTATCTTAGTACTTTGTTGTAACAGCCGAGTGTGAATACATGAATTACTATCCTAATGAGGTCCTGGACAAGAGGGCAAACTTGAAAATAACTAAACAATTTTATCATTAAATTAATAAGAAGTCACATTGCTAAAAGTATGACTTCTGATCTTCGGGGGTTATTACCCCAATTATATGCACCATGAGATGGTGCGCCACAGCGGCTTTGTTCCACCTGAAGCATTCTTCTATTTGGATTCGATTGGCCTGATTCAGGATCCAGGAAGGATGTCTTGCAATCTACCACGCGGTAAGACTCTACGAGCAGGTGACGAGGTCCTCTACGAATCGGATGTCGCCCTTGAACACGAGGATCTTCTCCGGTTCGGTAGAGCGATCCCTGCTCGAGACAGGAGAGAGAGAGAGAGAGAGAGAGAGAGAGAGAGAGAGAGAGAGAGAGAGAGAGTGATAAGGAGAGCCACTTCTTTTGGTGGTTACACCAAACCAGTCCGCGCCAATGCCGGCGCCTGCCTGATGTCATAGTGTAGTTGGTCCACTGACCTAGTTGTGAGGTAGATTAGAGGGGGAAGAAAAAGGTACACACAAGGGTGGGTTATATTTATTGCGTATGTGTATGTACATAACATACACGCCCTTGTATACACGTCCGTAATATTACGGACATAGATTAATTTTAAGTCTTGTTAGGTTTTTAATAGGGTAATAAGGTTTAGGTTTAGATTTAGGTTAGTTAGGCGCCAAGTTATTTCTTTCTTGGTCACTAAGTCTAAAAAATGTTTTGTCCGAGGACTAAAAAGAAGTTTATAGTTTATCATTATATCAGATTATTTTGGGGAACCCGCTAAGGATCAGTAGGATAGAACTAAGGACTTGAATTGTTAAATATTAAGATAGATTCTTATGTCATCATGTCATGTTCTTATGTCATCATCAATAAATTATTATATAAAATCAATTGGCATGGCTTTGCCGTCTGCCAGATTGACAATTATTACGTTACTAAACATTGCATCTAATTTCTTTAATTAAGGTATATATAATTTAAGTGTATTACTCTATCAATTTAGCAATTTTAAAAAGATTCTGTTAATATACTTTCACTATATTTTAAAGCAATTTCACGGTATTTAAACAGCTTTATTACATTCATTTCATTGAGCAGTGATACCATTTCCATTTCAGATAAGTAGGCTTTCTCAAAAACACTTCTTCTAGTCTCATTCCAAATTGGACACCTGCCTATGAAGTGCATGACATCTTCTCTTTCATTTAGATCACACATGCCGCATAGTATCGGGAGGTCCTCCCTGGGGGGGGGAATAAAATTAAGTTTTAGTAGTTTTCAATGCAGCTTGAACATTGTTGATATTTCGCATACTATTCGAATCTGTGAAATAATTTCTACTCCCCAGGTTGTAAGTGAGCCGGTTATACGTACTGCGATGCGTTGAAGATGCTGCTTTCTCAAGAAATTTCTTTCTCTCCTCCTCATCGACTTGTTTTATTAATAGGTGCAGTGAATCTTCCCAGTTCCCAGGCTTTCCGCGCTCAACTGTATACCACATGTATGCGCTAATTCCAACCATTCTTGATACTACGCTGTTTTTCTCCGAATTGTTTGCAAAGCCATTATTTTCGGAAGTCGATTATCTGGCATTTTCATTACCCGCAGTATGTAATTGACTTGCATCTTGAGTGTTTTAACAAATAGAGTAGATAATCCTGTTTCCAGCATAAGCATGTAGTTTGCCGTCATTGTAGGCAAATGGAAAATCCTTTTAATAAAAAAACGTTGCAACCTCTCCTCTTCCTCATAGGCTTTATGTCCCCACACTTGCGGCGCGTATAACATTACCGCCTCCGAAACCGCTTCAAATACCTTGAATTTACTGCTATGGTTGATGTTGGGATTATTGAAGCACCTCTTCCACGCCATATCTACAACAGTCCTTGATTTGTTGAGCTTTTCCTGGAGATGTCTCTTCATATTAAGATTACTAGTTAATAAAATTCCTTACTCTTTGACAACTTCTATATTTATTCTATTATAATGTCATTTCTCATTACGCGCTGTCCTACCGCCTCCTCTTTTGAATATTATTGTCTTTAATTTTTGTAATTTCACGTATAGACTCCATAGTTTGCAGTACTCATATACTTTATTAATCATCAGTTGAAGAGACTCTGGTGATTTTGCCAACAGCACAATGTCGACTGCAAATAGAAGCGCTCACAGGTCCACAATATCATCTATGAAGAGGGCAAATATGCTAGGGCTTAGCGAACATCCTTGTCTTAACCCCGAATAAGTACGGAACAATGCTGGTAGTTCCTCCCAATTCCACAGAGCTGCCTTTGTGCTTCCGTAGAGATTTTGCAAGACTTCCCCGAATTTCGATGACATCCCCAATCCATACAGTTTATAAAACAAAGCGTTTCTGTTCACTGAATCGAACGCTGCTTGAAAATCTACGAAGAATGCATACAGCTTCTTATTCCGATTTATGTATGAACTGGCTATGCTGTTCAACACAAAGATGTGGTCGGTAGTTGAATAGCTGGATCTGAATCCTGCTTGAAACTCCTTTACTAAGCGGTTGGTTTCTATCCAAGTGTTTAGCCGCTTTTGCAGTATTGAAGTGAATATTTTATGCGATGCGCTTAAGAAAGATACACCTCGATAGTTTTCAGGCGCCGCAGTATCACATTTTTTATGGATTGGGAATATCAGTGCTTTTCTGAACCGCTGCGGTACTACTCCCAAATTTAAAATGTTGTTATGCAACCTTATGAGGGTTTCTTTTTTTTTCAGTTCAGTTGGTTTACCATCCGATCCAGCTGCTTTTTTATCCTTCAGTTCAAATAGCACTCTTCGGCGCTCATCATTGGTTATCGGCCCATCTAGGATGTCATTTAGAATGTTTGGTGTTGCATATTCGAAGCTTGGCCCAATTATGACGGGGTTCAGTAGAGTTTTGAAGTGATCGTGTAACTCGTTATTAGCTCTTCTGTTAATAATATAACTATTTCCATTCAACCTTTTCATTAGACTCCAGAGCTCCAATGGTGTTTTACAGCCAACCTCTGCGCCTCGCTTTCGTAATAAGCTCGTCTTCTTTGCTTGCATATTATTTTGAATTCTCTATTGGCTTCTATGTACAGGTTTTTTTGGAGAAACCGTGTTATATAAACGGAACATTTTTAACCATGCGAACGATATTTGTCTTGCTCTCTGACAAGTTTTATCAAACCAAGGGTCTTTGCTTCTCTTATTTGTATCTTTGTAAGGGTTGGGGAAGGGGCACGCCTGTTTTATAGCTTTTTCCAAGTCAGTAACTTTCGAAATATTTTGGTACTGCAGTTTTTCTTCAATTCTATTCTTATATAGCTCAGATTTATAATTACTCCACTTTAACTTTGGTATCACCATCATATCCTTTACTTGGTCTCTTCTCGATGGTGCATAAGTAAACTTCGTTATGATTGGCAGGTGATCTGAATAAACAACATTTTTTACTTTCAAATCAACATTATGGTCATTCCATTTTCCCTTCGTCTACAACGGATGTCCCTTGTCCTTTACCATTTTCGTCGCCATGTCGTTCTACCATTCATAATCCAAAATCCAAATGTATCGCAGAACTCCAAAAGCATCAATCCTCTTTCGTTACATCCTTAGATTGCCGATGTATCCCAGCCTTATCGTTTCAGCCCCCCCCCCAAATGACTCCAACTCTCGTATTCAAATTTCCTATTATCATCACACTTTTGCTTAGTATAAGTTGTCCTGAAAATTTTGTAAAAACCAAATATAAAAAAAGTAACGATACGTTAATAGTAACGGAGTAACGTTTCGTTATGTGGTACTCTATTGAATACTCATTACTCAGTAAAGACTTCATACTTTTTGATACAGCACTAATGTTTTTTACTACGACAGGAAAGATACCATCCAGCCCATACAGCCCTTGGGCTTTGAATGGTTTGAAACTTTCGTACGATTTGTATTTGTTTACGTTTCTTCCTGTATTGCTATAGTATCTGCTACAATACATGCTGGAAAATCAGTCTTTAGACGTAACTCCAGCGTGTCTGAGATGTTACTTGTCAGGTTTGGTAGGATTCCATCTTGGCCTTTAAGAAAACCAAGTGAGTCATGGGTACCTTTGGAGAGTAGTTTATAAACTCTAGCCGTTTCCGGTGTGTCTTTGAGGTTCTAGCAATAGTAGTTTGTTTTTTTTTTCATTTTTCTCTTTGATAATTTGAGTTCTTTATTGTATTTAGTGAGGGCATCCTTATATGGTTGCCACTTCCCTGTCTTTTTGGCCTTATTGAACTGACGTCTTGCTGATGTTCTTAGTTTGCTCAGCCTAGAGTTCAATTAAGACACAGATTTAATGGTATTTTTTGCCTTTAAGGGTTGGATCCTTTATGCAATCACTACCCGGTGCTTTCCACCGGCTCCTCTTAAAGGAACTACACTAAAAAATGGAATATACCTAGAGACTGCCTAATGGGAAGTCCACTCCTGTTCTTATTTAGAGCCAATTAGTTTTCCTGATAAGCTTGGCTATGTCTTGTATCTTTAAGTGTGACATTTCCTCTAGGTTACTGAAAAAGTAGTTGCCAAGTATATCATTTCTAGTTTTTGCAGGGGCTGGACAAGTGCCGAGGAGATGAAGGGTATTTTCTTCCTCGACTCTACAGCTTCGGCAGTAGTCGTTGTGAGAGGCTCCCATTCTTCTGTCATGTTCCTTATTACATTCCTGTTTAGTTTGAGGAGTGCATTTGTTTTGTTTGTATTTAGTGAAGGCCAAATAAGCCTAGAAGTCCTCGAAATACATGTATTATCTGTGATAGTAACGTTATACTTAAACACATAACATAAAATGAAACACGTCTTGTTTCAACGAGAACTTTATTGAGACTGGTTTTTACAGAGCGCTGCAAGCCGATCGGCTGACAATAATGTAAACTGCTTTTGATCATTCGAGTGTACTGCTATTTACATTCACATAGTATTTCTTAACACTAGACTAACAGAGAGTGTGTGTGTATTTATTTCTAATATTTAGACAGGGTGGTGCGATATTCTAAACAAATGTGCTTCATTTGCGATTAGCATATTTTAATTACATTATTGTTATTGTTATAAAATTCATGATCTCTTACATATCTAATTCCATCCATCTCCGATTTGCGGAGTCGAAGGCATCTGCAAGTAGCATGGTCCCTCACTTATTGCGAGGGATATGGGGTGTCCTTATTATTTGCCAGTGGCAGTCCCACCCCTCGTCTTGCTAACTCATCGGCCCTTTCGTTGAATGGAAAACCACTATGCCCAGGTACCCAGCATAGGGTTAGGTTGCATCTCCCTAAGAGGTTGACGGAAAAGTTTTACAATCTTCCATTTAATTGATGGTGTATCCAAATTTATGGTCGCCTGACTATCTTTGTAAATGGCGATAGATAGACCGTCTACCGGGTTCTTCGACAGTAAGCGGGCATCCTGGATAGCTTTAACTTCTGCCTGGAATACACTGCAATGGTCGGGCAGTCGAAGAGACATTGAAAATGATTTGTCCGGCGTCCGGAGCCCTCGTCTGTTTTTGAGCCACATGTGTAGATCTCCAGTGTTTTGAATCCAAACTCGAAGTCTAGAGCGGGTGTTGTATAATCTGTATGCGTTGACAGTCTCGCATTTCTGATTATCTCTGTAGGACCTAAGCTATGTGAACTGCTCCAGGGGTTGCACTCCCGTTGCCTTAACGCTGCCTTGGTAGCTACCAGCTTCATATAGATGTCCATCGGAAGAAGCTGTAGCAATGTTTCCATGGCGGCTGTGGGGGTGGATCGCAAGGCCCCTGTGATGCAGATACACGCTGATCTTTGAATACTGCTCATCAATCATCATTTAATCAATTTAAGATTGGATTTGTTATTCGGCGCTGACCACCGAACAAGGATACCGTATGTTAAGATGGGTCTAACAACAGCCGTATACATTCAGTGAGCCATTCTTGGTTTAATTCCCCATGTGGGGCCAAGAATTCTCGTACATGTGCAAACAGCTACTACTTAATACGTTACCATGCTCAAGTCCTCCTCGATATGTAGCACACATCAAGGAAAAAAGGCATGTGTGGACAGACGCTCAATACTTTGGTCGCTAAAACCAATGCCTTACCACAGTTTCCAGCAGAATCGTTGCGTCCCTTGGAAGATGTAACGTTTTTCAATTTGGTTGCAGTCCAGGTTCACTCCGGACTGAAGCGCCACATAAAGAAGAAGGAGATGTAACATTTTTCAATTATCACTTCTGCCTCAGAACAACTTCGGTCCTTGTGTGGCCACTCACAAAATTCCCATCTCAATCTGCCGCAACTTTGTCCGAGAGCTTCAATTTTCACCCAGATCCAAGTGATGACTGTGGCATTCGCACTCTAGCGAGCCAAAGCAAAACAAACAAACGCAAGTGAAAAGGACGCCTAAGAGCATTGCGTCAGTGATGGAGAGATAAACACCGCAGTGTCATTTGAGATGAAACGCAATAGCAGCAAACAAACACAACTAACCGAATCCTTTGTTTCGCATCCACACACATCCTGACGACGACGACGACGTCCTATTGTGTCGCTCCTGCGAAAACGTGAAGCAACTCCCAAATGGACCGCATCAATGTGCCGCTGCAGGATCTCGCTGTTGTGAGCAGGTAATCTGGAAACAGGGGACGCATATCTTCCCGCCATTGGAAATCCCCCCACCACGTATTGGCCAATCTCATCAGAGTCTTTTAACAATCCAGCCAGTTCCCAGAATCGAATCAGATGTCTCAGCATGGCTCTGAGTTCGCACAATACTTTCAAATAATGCATTATCCCCCGGACCGTGACATCAATTCATGGATGATTTCTTTATTTTCAGCTCTCACAAGATGTGTGCGACATTCATGTATACCCTCGTGATTCTGACGTTCTTGTACATTACAATTGACGGTAAGCCCTCTCCGGCGAGGACCTGCTCAAGGAATTCCAGAAATAACTTTATCCTTTCATTGCAGGCAATCAGTTCGAGTCGTACAACTACGAGGACATCTTCACGACTCCAGTGTTTTCAAGCGATCGGCACTCAAGGGTGGCAGGTTTCTTCGATTTACGCTTCTCTCAAAACATCACAACAATCGCTGGCCAGACAGCATTTCTCAACTGCCGTGTAAGAAATATCGGCAGAAAGACTGTAAGTTGAGGAACACTACTCGTACATTTTGCATATCCGCTCTGTGACACCGTATCCGCTTTGTGTTTGTGTATTTCAAGGTTTCGTGGGTGCGCCATGTAGATATTAATTTGTTGACTGTTGGCAAATATACATACTCCTCAGACGAGAGGTTTGTTCCTTTGCACAACGAGGAAACCGGAGACTGGACACTGCAGGTAAGATGGGGGATGGGGAGATGATTTGTCATGGCTTACGACACAACACGTGGGTGTGGGTACGACAACGCCTGCAAGGACTCTTGCATATTGAAACATATTTGAACACGACTTGTCACACCTTCCATCTGCAGGGGGTGTTGTGTTTCTCAAACAAGGCGGGCGAAGCAAATATACGTTTTTTATGTGCCCCATCGCTTTGTTATCTATTTCGATGATTTAAGTTATTCAACTGAACACTCAAAGCCCATTAAGGTGTTATCATTAATTTCATTTGTCCAGAGGTGTGGTCTGTGTCTGTCCACGTCCATGTCCAGCAGCAACACACACACTTATGAATGATTGAGGAGCTTGTCTCGGACGTCGGGCACTCGCTTTAATAGAAAAAGTGATAAGAGGATTAGCACAAGCAATAACCCACATCACTTCAGCGCCACGGCAAGACTTGAAATAGATAACCATTAAAAAACCAACACCTGTGGCGAGCAATCAACGACTTCGGTGTTTACTGCCGCAGAAGGCTTCTTCCTTTTTTTTTTTGGGAGGGGGTGTTTGATTTCATGTGCACAGGCGATACTTTAATCCGAACTGGGGCAATCGTGAAGTTACAACTCGTCACGTAAAAAAATCCTAATTTAATGCGGTGACATCCGTGATCGAATAACTTGCCACGAACTTCGGCTCAGCGAACGGAAAGTTTTATGTGTTGGTGCTTCGAAATGGATCTCTTCGAAGGGGAATTTAGTTTTGAACTTCATTGAGTGGCAACTGTGAGTTTATTTGCTTCAATATTGGGTCATCCAACGAGAGGTGGGTTTTTTAAATCAATAGATACCTTCCTCGTTAAAAGGGGGGATGTTCCAATTTGAGTGTGAAGCAGAACCCCCTGATGAATTATTACATGTGCTTACAAGTACAGGGTGAGCCACCTAGTGTTTTTTATTTAATCTTAGGTTATTTTGACACTGAGAGCAGTTTCCGGTTCCTGTTCGAAAGTCAGTCACACCTCTGCTGAACGAAATGAGTCGCTTTACGCTTGAACAGGAAAATTGAAACTCAATCCCAAGTGAGTGCCGTGTGTCCCAAGAAGTGTTTTTTTTTATTTAAGGAAGTCTTGCTTGAAATGAAGCCCCACCGACCACCGACGGCAGCACGCAAGACTGGTAAGCTAGTGGACAACAAGCACGGTCCCCATCGTCGTACGCTGTGTACAGATGGAATGCGGCTGCTGTAGCCGAGAGTAGCGTTGGACAAATGTTCTTCTAAAATGAGGCTGGGAATAATGTTTCGGTCGCTTACCATGGCTTTAAAGAGCCGAGTTAACTGAATTATTTTTTGAAACTAAATACATGGATTTGGAGCGCCTCTGGTTCAGGCATGATGGCGCGCCATGCCATACAGCCCACGCCAAAATCGATCTTTTGCTCACCAAATTCCCAAATCAGGTTATCAGCCGTCTTGGCGATGTCAATTGGCCGCCTCGGAGCTTCGATTTAAACCCATTGGACTTTTTTTTTGTGGGCAACCATGAAGGACCGATGTTATGCCAACAATGCGGAAACGAATCAAGCTCTTAAAGCCTACAGCCCCAGAAACCAGCAACAAGTTCTTGAAAAATACTACTACTGCGAAGCCAGCCTGGAAGATACTCGAGAGATCTGGGAGGCGGTAAGACTAAGAGATGTTCAAATCCGTCGAGAAGACCACTGAGCCTGCACCTGGATCTAGCTTATATCCATCTGCGTTTATCAAAGGCAAGTGATTGGGTACACCAGTCCTCTCCGGATGGCAATCGGCATTGTGGCGTGTTGTCGGAGTCTATAGTAGAGGTAGTGTAGCTGGGGTGAGATGCTCAGACGGAAGTTGCAGAGCTCTACCATGGCTATACGGTCTCGCTGAACAACTTCCCGTTTCACTGAGTCCGATGGCGCTACACGTGACGACGTACTTGATGTAAAGGTCCAGTGGGAGGAGTTGTAGGAACACGATCAGTGCTTCGGTGGAGCAAGATCTCATCGCCTCGGAAGTTCCGACTCCTGCCAAGATCTTAAGTTTGTTGAGTTTGCTTAAGTTGTATGTTTAGCTTAGGGCGGGCCACAGTACTAGTGAGCCGTAGTTTTTCCGGCTACCGGACGGGACTGGTCGATGATCAGCTGAGCTGTGACAAAACTAAAACAAACCTTGATACGCCTCATATCACGATTCATTAGCATTAACTAGTTATAGCAAATAATAGAAAGACATCAACCACCTTGATATGGAAGCAGCTGTAGATAGTTGTAGCTAGCAACTTGCTGCTTTTCCAAGTCCCCCTCGAACTAGGTAGCATGCATAACAGAACACCAGGATGAAAATGGATCTGAATTTAACTATGCGTCTCAAAGAATGGATGGTGCAGTTAGTTAAGTCCCCGGTTCGATTACCAGTGAAATCAATGTTAATACTCTTTTATTTGGTTTCTAAGTCGCATCAATTTGCCGTGTAGATCATTCGAATGGTCAATAAGTGGTAGTAGTGTGATTGCGGGTATCACAATGGACGAACATGGTCTAAGTGTGCTGGTGAATTCAATAGGAGTCCCCGTACCTACCTAACTAAAGGATCGTCGGTTCTAAATTTATGAGTAAAAGCCACATAGATGGTCGATTTCAGGATCCCAGGAAAACTGATCCGGTTGTGTGGCACCACGCTAACAAATGCACCGTGCAGTTCGGCTTCGAAAGAAAACACCTGCAGCTTCCGATTCGAGGAATCATCTGGCAACTATCGCCTTACATTTCGTTACCACCTTGAACTGCTTATCCAGGAGGTAGACGCGGAATCGTTCGAGGCTGTTGACAATGGCCAGGACCTCTAGTTCGTAGGCATGGTTCTTTCGCTCACTTTCCGTGAGTTTGCGACTACAGTACCCGTCTCAAACTTGATTCCTCTTTCTGGCGTTGGAACAGGACCCCAGCTATTCCCACCGATGATGCGTCAGCGTGAACCTCGTGTTTGATTTCGTGTGCGATTCTACAGGCACCTTGAACTGCTTACCCAGGCGGTAGACGCGGAATCGTTCGAGGCTGTTGACTATGGCCAGGACCTCTAGTTCGTAGGCATGGTTCTTTCGCTCACTTTCCGTGAGTTTGCGACTACAGTACCCGTCTCAAACTTGATTCCTCTTTCTGGCGTTGGAACAGGAACCCAGCTATTCCCACCGATGATGCGTCAGCGTGAACCTCGTGTACACACTCGGGGTAGAAGATGGCCGGCACTGGCGGATTGCAGAGAGGCGATATCAACTCCTGGAACGCCGCTTCTTGTGACGGACCCCATACAAGGCACCGGTCCGTTTTTGTTACCTCCGTTAATGGTAAAAAATTTTTTCTGAAGAAGTCTGGTAGCCCCAGGAACTGCCTGACCCCGTGCGGATTTTTTGGTGTAGGATACCGCGTTATTGCATCTATCTTTCTTAGGCTCGGCCTCTGTTCTGTTTCATCGATTTGATATTCGAGAAACAAAATGTCGTCTTCGAAAGAGAGAGCCTTCAGAAACCGCTCCAGCTTCTGCAGCTCCCCTTCGATGCTACTGCTGCTGGCAATGATCGCGTCGTCAAGGTGGTCTGTCGCATCTCCCTTCTGCAGCTGCGCTTTGAGTGAGTTCATACACACTTGGAAGTGCGCTGGTGCGTTGACGAGCCCAAATGGCATTCTGTTGAGCTCAAACGAACCCACATCAGTTGTGAAAGTGGTGTACTTTTTGCTGCTTTCCTCCATGGGTATCTGGTAGTAACCGGAAGTCAAGTCCAACATGGTGAAACACTTCTTGCCACGCAGCGCTGTCAAAAGTTCTTCAATCACGGGCAATGGAAATTAGCGCTTAACTGTGACTTTGTTAAGTGCAGGAAAGTCACTGCAGAACCAATCTCTCCCGTCTTTCTTCTTGGTAAGAACTATAGGCGAACAGAACTTGTTTCTATTCTTTGTTTTTTTTTTACGAGAACCAAACTCTGTTTGCGGTACCGAGTCACGCCACTTAGTGGGCTGTTGGTGTCCCGTAATCCCTTCTGACTTCTGAGATGTGAAGTCAAATTGCGAATGAATCAAATATATTTATTTTAGAAAAGAACAATACTTAGTTACATATTTTGTCTACTTAATCTGTGTTGTTGCCATTGTCGTAGCCCTTTAGTATATGTGTAGTGTGTAGTAAGCCTGATATGTATCATATTGCGTCTGGTCCCAATTTCCAGACATAATCTAAGCCGTACTGTTTGGGCGCTTGGGAAGCAATCTTATCAATAGTTCTCAAGAGTTTGGCAATGTGCACGCGATCACTTGGTTGTGCTTGCCTTGACTTTTGGCAAGCGTGAGTAGAAATATGGAATAGAGAGCAGTGCAGTCCGCGATCTACTATCAAAGTTGAATGTTTGTCGTTTATCACTACAGAGTTGCCGTAACACTTGCTTATTCACCGCTCATTGGCCCCAAATGGGGACTGAAACCGAGAATGGGATACTGGATGTATCGTCAAATCAATTCTAACAAACTACATTCTTGGTTGTTGCCCAGCATTAAGCAACAAAGATAATCTCAAAAAATAGGTAGGATCCCGAGGTCTGTATTTGCATCACACATCTTCAGCCATGGGAACAGTGTTACAGTTACTACCCATGGACATTTATGGGAAGCGAGGCAGTGATTAAATTGAGAGAATGTAACCGTTGGAGTTAAACCCACAGCTTAGGACACATGTAATTAATCGGGAATGCGAAGATCCTTAAGCATTCAGATTATACAACGCCATTTGAAGACTTCTACCTTGGCAATAAAAATATTTTTTTTTTGGATTTACGGACGGACGGAGGCACGGACTTATCACTGGGGGACTAGCGATATTGCCTTCTTTGATTCCTTCACCCAGTCCCTTTCACTGCCTAAGCAATGCAGTATATTACAGGCAGAATTAAGAGGTATGCATGCGACTGTCCGCTTACTGCCGATGAATCCAATAGAATAGGCACAGGCAGTCAAGCAGCCATCAAGACTCTGGAAGATGACCTATTAATGCTTAAGTTTACTTTTTAAATTAAAAAAAAAATTCTATAATAATTTAAATTTAATTTTGGAATATATGTCTAATTTTAAGGAACAGTTTGTAATCAAGATTCATTTATTTCCAGATCAAATATGCGACACCGAAGGATTCAGGAGCGTATGAATGTCAAGTGTCCACCACGCCGCCAATAGGACTTGTTATATATTTAGCAGTTGTAGGTAAGTCGTAAACCTTTATGGGTTCATGTCATACTGTCTGTGTCTTGTGTCTGTGTGCCTTGTGTCCTCCGCACCAAGTGTTTATGAATGCGAGAGAGGTATCGCAAATGTTCGAGAAAAAATACACGACGAAAATTGTTAAATATATGTAAAAATATTTTTTGTTTGAGTGAAATGAAAATGAATCGATAACATAAGATATTGAATGAATAACAAAATAAGGACGATGTTCACTTGACTGCTGTTGGTATCGAAGTCTCCTTCAGTCCATCTGCCAGTGCCTCTTATCAGTTCAAGTACATGATTCTCGAGGATCCTTCATGTGCGCTCGATTGTGCGTGTGCGTACATCGTCCGATCAGGCGTACACGCTATTGGATGGCGTCGAAAGTGGTGTGACCAAAGTTTAGCTGCATGCGAGTGGCGTGATACAGCTGTACAGTGACATTTATCATTCGTCTGACAGTGACTCACAACATACAAAGTAATGCACGAATGATTAACATTAGCAACATAGTAGATTACAAATGGAGTATAAATAAAAAATAGAAAACGATTACAACGAGTCCTAAACACTAAGGACTAACCGCCTTCATTCTCTCCTGTTGTGCGCCACCACCAACTAAGATGCGCACAACACACCGTCTGTTGCTTTGTCCCATAGACTCAGAGTCGAAGACTCCTCGAGTCGAAAGCGAGTTTGTCTAACTCCCAATGGAAGGGAGCGCCGTGCAGATTTTTTGGGAACAGGCATAACCTTTGCAATTTTCCAAGTTGATGGAAAAGAAGATGACATTATGATTGTATTAAAGACATGAGTAAGTGTTGGTAGAATGTGAAGCAATTGGTTTAGAGAGAATTATCTAGAATACATCTCTTCCACAACAGGAGACCATAACTCTCAATACAACTCTGAAAAGAACTGCGAGGGAAACTGTGAGGAGAACTCTTAGGAAAGCAAAGGTATCAAAAGGAGGTACAATAGACCCAAAGGTCGCGGTACAATACACCCTCAGCTATAATAATAAAGACCGAACGCTTCAAGAATCACCAGGGATACATGTACCTTCAGTAACCTATGACATGGATGAAAGGGCATGGATTACACACCAAAAAGATCACAGTTCACCCAGTGAAGGAGTAATTAAGAGATTCTTGGAAACTTGACATCAAATTGAATAAAATATCCTTTACCTGTCGAAAACAATATCACCAGAATTCACGTGAATCAAGACAAGTACAATGTACACACGAGAAATGTGCCTCATCCAATTATGCCACTTATTAACAATCTTATTATAATTGTGGCATAATACCAGGGATTCACATCCACTTCGGGGAAATACAACGTGTGCTTGCTCCAGCAGCATCTGTTGCCAAGGTTTCTCCAGATTTTCAACGAATACACCAACCTACGGTTACTTTGGGGTGTGTAAGCCAAAGAGCCACTATGTGAACATCCAATTGCCGTCGCATTGAAGGTATGACTCGAAAGTCGAGATGATGGGGACATTGGTTTCACGTGATTAAACCATCGAGTCACAGCCCTTTCCGTTCGAAAAAGTGGGTGCTTCTCGCGCACTGCCGTCTTTCTCATCCTGGCGGTTAATTCCCACTACAGCACGAAGAAATCTGATCTCAGCAGTTTACTTATTCTTTCGGTCATTACCCAATTTTCATGTCCATAGGTGACAGTTGGAACAAATACTGAGTTGAAAACCACTAACTTGGCTTTCGCAATAAGCTCTGCCTTCCTGACGACAGATCTCCCTGAGTCAAAACTCCGCCAATCCTACAGGAAATTTCAGTATAATACTTAAACTTCTCCACCTGCTTCAATGGGTCTCCACTAACATGTAGACTGCATTCAACAGGCGTTTTGGAAATGACTATAACCTCTGATAAGTCAACGTTGACCTTCATTTCAGAATCCGCACATATGGGCACAAACCTATCGAGCGCGCGCTGGAGTTCCGTCTCGGAAGATGTGAGGATAACCAAGTCATCCGCAAAAAGAAGATGACTTACGTTCAACTCTCTCGATGTGAAAAATTCCTCGCCTGGGCTGCGCTGCACCTTCCAGTCCACATAAACAATGAAAAGGAGAGGCGACAAGACGCACCCTTGGCGAAGTACAACGCCCACGGTGAAAGGTGTTGATTTACCACCGTTAACCAGAACACAGCTGCTACAGTTTGCGTAAGGAGACTGAATCGCTCTCAAAAGAGGAGACTCAATCCCATATTCCTGCAGAGCACTCCAGCGTTTACATCGAGGAACTCGGTCATATGCGTTTTCCAAATCTGCAAAACAACTGTAGATGGGTTTGGCATTTTCCCAAGTCTTCTCAAGTCCATAAATTGGTCAGTTGTACTTCTGATGGGACGAAAGCTGGACAGTTCATCCCCCATCCTTGGCTCGACCACAGCTCTAGAACGCGCTTCCAAAACCTTAGCGTAGTCTTCCCCGGGGAGACTTAAGAGCGATATGCCCCCCTACTTGGATCAGATTCTTTTGTCCCCTTTCTTAAAAAGCCCAGTTTACCAATCGCCCGTTGTTTTACCGCGTTCCCAGGCGACCTTAATAACACGAGAGAGCCATACAACTCCCTCTTCACCCATTGCCTTGAGCATTTCTGGCCGGATTTCATTCACATCGGCGGAAAATGACTTACTCCATCGTTGGACTATTCTCCGCCCCGCTTAAGACTTCGGGTCTGTCATCATCAGTGCCCTGTTCGGGATTGAGGAGCTCCGAAAAGTGCACGCTCCATCTGTGCAAGATGTCCTCCTCATTGGATAGCAACACACCATCTTTGGATTTGACTCTTTCGATGATGTTCAATTTCGTTCCTCTGTGTCGGTGAATGGCTTGCCAGAACACATTTTTTCCCAGATCTATGTCAACTCCTCGCCGAGCTCCTTCGAAGACTGCTCTTTAGCTGTTCGCACATGCAATTGCGAGAAGCAGAGTCCCCAAAGAGAATCCAGTCTCTGCAGGTCTTCTTCTTCTCTCTGATAGCTTCTTAAAGTCCGGCTGTTTTAAACCATTCAGTTCTTTTCTCACCACATCGCCATTCCAAGCCGCTTCACTCCACAAACATCCTTTGCCAGTATTGTAGATGAAACTGAAACTCTGAAAATTTCACGAACAGTATAGAAGCAGCAGCATAGATCTGGCCTTGGTTTTTCACGCGGAAACATATGCGATCCTTAAGACCATGAACTATATTGTGCAGAACAGGCCAAAGGGACAAAATGTTTTTGATGTATAGACAATCAAGCTTTGCCTTGCTCAACCATTTAATTCCACTTTCAGGGTAGTTCAGTAACGCAAGTCTTTTCGGAATTTGATTGGCAGTAAAAATTTGACTTGTCTGTAAAGGGGAAATCAGGTCGCCATTAGAGGAGGCGCTCTCATGTCATAAACCTGCGATGGAACTACCTTCCTTAGAGCTTCCATCGATCTCTCGAGAACACAACCGGTGGTGGCATGACTCGCGAGGATGCCAAACCAAGCGCATGCTCCCTAACCTAAATCGCGGCGTTATCTCTTGACAGAAAAGTCTGTAGATGAGTTACCGGTGCCGCCGTCGAACATCTGGCACATTGTTCATTGGCCACATTGGCCTAAGCCATGGAAACCTCTGCGATGCCTGTGCATAAGACGACGACACTGCAAAGTACTTGCTCTCCCACAGCCCCGCCTTAGATCGGATCACATGGCATTTATTCGGTGTTTGATGTTAGACCTGATGATTCAGGCTCGTCATCAGCTTGCTGGACTTCCTCCGGAAGCCAAAGAAATACTGGCAAATGTAGGCTGCTGCTTGGCAGTACAATGGACCTCTGACAAAAAAAATAATAATATATTCTACTTATTCTTCTTCGGCTAGCGATACAGTCCGGTGTGGACCTGGGCCTTTGTCAACATGCCTCATCACCTAGCACGGTCTTGGGCTAGGGGCCTCCAGTATCGTACACCAGGTGATTAAGGTCTCTTTCCAGCTGGTTACGCTATCGTAGTCAAGGTATACCTCTACCACGTCGTTCCTCAGGGTTGGCCTTGAAAACTTTCCGAACAGGAGCGTTAGTGTCCATCCTCGAGAGTCGAGACAATCGAGTTCGTTTGACTGCTTCCTTGCAAACTGGATTTTAGGATTTTCCTCTAGAAATGACCAAGAGCCTCTTCGTCCTCATTTGACATTGGCCATGCTTCTGCTCCACACAGCAGAACTGGAACTATCAAGGTCTTATATAAAAATAGCTTGGGTCTCCGACACCACCGGATTATCCTTAGTCATAAGCTGTCACACATCTCTTGACGAGATATCCGAACAGCTTCGAGTTCGGCCGTGATGGCTACCGGGCCACATTGAGACATTATGGGAAACTGCGAAGCTGACAAACTCGCAAAAAATAGCCACAACGCTGCCAGATGTAATTTAGGTACTCCGCTAGCTTCCTTTAAAGTAATTTAAGCAGTTCAGTTCGTCAATATCGCTTAATCACTCGTTTTGTTTGAATTAAAACACTTCCCGTTTTTCGTTTTGTCTCTTTATTCCACCGACCGATCACTTTCGCTTCTTTTCACAGACTGTGCTTAATAGTAACTTATCCTACTCTGACCTAACCGGCAATCCTCTCTTTGTGGTATATGTTTCTTTAATTTTATATTACGGCAGTGGGAATAATCACCGGACACTGCCTAAGACTAAGTCTATTTTCTAACGATTTCTGCGGAAGTTGCCGAGACGAGGAAGAAGAAGAAAGTGTGCAACACCTTCCCTGCAAATGCCATGCACTTGCCTCAGCTAGGAAAGCCACTCTAAGCTATTACTACTTCGATAATCTATGCGATCTGAGAGACAGATCAATCGAATAGCTATTAGACTTCATTGACACATCTGGTTGGCTGTCGCAATAACGCCGGCCCTACCCCTCTCTTTTTAGGCAAACCCACGTGTCAGTACAAGGGGCCTACCTCGGTCATTCGTCTTATCTCCGCGGTAATGACATTTACCGCGTTTACTGCAGAGCCTAGATGGACAAATGCCTTGACTACATCGAAACTGTATCCGTATGTCGGTGTTGACGTTTTACCCTCATTCACCGCAAGACCCAACTTAACCGCTTCCTTCTTGATTCTCACAAATGCCTCACTGACAGCCCGTTGAGTTCTTCCGATGCTGCTTATGTCGCCGGCATATGCGAGCAGTTGCACAGACTTGTGGAAAATCTGGTAATATTTATCTACAGTTTGAACATAATTCCATCAAATCCCCTCTTAATTATCCCCACTGTTAATCACGAAGTCGAAAAAAACAAAATGGGATCGTAATCCAACCGACCATTGTGTATTTCCCAAAAAAAAAAAATTAATTCAGTAATACCCTTGTCATAAATACCGCACAAATTTTATTTCGAGTGCTTGAAGCAGTCATTGAGCTTCAAAGCGAATCTCTATCCAATTATAGCTCGATTACCTTGCCATTGCATTAAATATCAAAAGCTACTCAAAAAGGAGTTTAATTTCAAATACCCCATTAATAAATGCTTTCCATTCACAGAACCAAAAACAACAATAATTGGAGGACCAGATATTTACATAAACACAGGTTCAACAGTAAATCTCACTTGTATCATACTTCAAAGTCCATATCCACCGCAACAAATCCAGTGGACACACAACAATAAGGTGAGTCATCTCCATTTATACGATCCCATCTCAAACATGCACACGCTGACTCTCTTGTTTCGCAGAAAATCAACTACGACTCACCCAGAGGTGGGGTCTCAGTCATCACCGAGAAGGGGGAGATAACCACCTCCTACTTGCTTGTACAAAGGGCCAAGGCCCAGGACTCTGGCAAATACTGCTGTATACCGTCGAATGCGAATCCGTTCTCAGTCAACGTGCACATACTGAATGGTAAGCCAGCTCGAAACGGAAAAGACACCATTTCTTGGGGGTTTCTATGTTTTCTCCTCTTTTTCAGGTGAGAATCCTGCCGCGATGCAACACACCAGTGATCGAGGTTCGGTTGGGGTGCTGCCGCAGATCAGCACCGCACTTCCCGTGTTTCTTTCGATGTATTTCCGTAAAATGTACAAGCATTCGGGTTTCGGTCTATTCTACTGATTGCACTTCTTCTATTCGAGACTTCGTAATAATTGCATGATTCAAATTGATTCTAACAATAAAAGTATAAGTATAGTTTATTGTTTGACGGTTGTTTGAATTCTCAGAATCAACTGTGGGCAGAGAGAGAGAGAGGTAAGTAAAAAAGTTCTGTTGCCCATTGGATGAAGATGAGAGAAGTTCAGCGTGGCCAGCGTCACATCATCACCGCTCTGCCCCCAAAAACCATGATAAAAGCAGTGCTGTCATCATTAAGCTACTATCTGAAGAGGGCAAAGTGTTTTCGTTAAAAAGAGTCGCCGCATACATCAAAGGGAACTCCCGTCCCCTGTCCCTCCACGACCAGGGCTTTCGTTCGCGTGTAGAAAGCTTAACTAAGAGAGCTATGAAATTACGAAGGAATCAGCTCTACTCTGTTTAAACACGCAGTAGAAGAATGTTTGTGAAATAAGGTGTGGATGACAAATCTGTTAAAGTGTGTGACATTCCTGCCCTTCTTTCTGTCAGTAGTACTCCAGCCTCTGTCTTGCTCTGTTCCACCAACAATTCAACTGTTGCTGATACTGAAGGTAGTTTTGCTCTCGGAGAAGCCGCTGGACGTGTTGCTGATACTGTTTTGTTGCTGTCATCCATGCCGCCAAATATGAATCAGCTGTTTGGTCTGCGTATGCTCCACATACGCCGTGTGGTCTTAGAATACTCCACATACGCCGTGTGGTCAGACAATATTCCACATACGCCGAGTGGTCTCAGAATACTCCACAAACGCCGTGTGGTCTGAGTATACCCCACATACGATGTGTGGTCAGACAATATTCCACATACGCCGCGTGGTCAGAGAATATTCCACATACGCCGAGTGGTCTCAGAATACTCCACAAACGCCGTGTGGTCTGAGTATAGCCCACATACGCCGTGTGGTCAGAGAATATTCCACATACGCCGAGTGGTCTTAGAATACTCCACATACGCCGTGTGGTCAGACAATATTCCACATACGCCGCGTGGTCAGAGAATATTCCACATACGCCGAGTGGTCTCAGAATACTCCACAAACGCCGTGTGGTCTGAGTATAGCCCACATACGATGTGTGGTCAGACAATATTCCACATACGCCGAGTGGTCTCAGAATACTCCACAAACGCCGTGTGGTCTGAGTATACCCCACATACGATGTGTGGTCAGACAATATTCCACATACGCCGCGTGGTCAGAGAATATTCCACATACGCCGAGTGGTCTCAGAATACTCCACAAACGCCGTGTGGTCTGAGTATAGCCCACATACGATGTGTGGTCAGACAATATTCCACATACGCCGAGTGGTCTTAGAATACTCCACAAACGCCGTGTGGTCTGAGTATACCCCACATACGATGTGTGGTCAGACAATATTCCACATACGCCGCGTGGTCAGAGAACATTCCACATACGTCGAGTGGTCTTAGAATACTCCACATACGCCGTGTGGTCAGACAATATTCCACATACGCCGAGTGGTCTCAGAATACTCCACAAACGCCGTGTGGTCTGAGTATACCCCACATACGATGTGTGGTCAGACAATATTCCACATACGCCGAGTGGTCTTAGAATACTCCACAAACGCCGTGTGGTCTGAGTATACCCCACATACGATGTGTGGTCAGACAATATTCCACATACGCCGCGTGGTCAGAGAACATTCCACATACGCCGAGTGGTCTTAGAATACTCCACATACGCCGTGTGGTCAGACAATATTCCACATACGCCGGGTGGTCTCAGAATACTCCACAAACGCCGTGTGGTCTGAGTATAGCCCACATACGCCGTGTGGTCAGAGAATATTCCACATACGCCGAGTGGTCTCAGAATACTCCACATACGCCGTGTGGTCTCTGAATACTCAACATACGCCGTGTGGTCTTAGAATACTCCACATACGCCGTGTGGTCAGACAATATTCCACATACGCCGTGTGGTCAGAGAATATTCCACATACGCCGAGTGGTCAGAGAATATTCCACAGACGCCGAGTGGTCTCAGAATACTCCACAAACGCCGTGTAGTCTGAGTATACCCCACATACGACGTGTGGTCAGACAATATTCCACATACGCCGCGTGGTCAGAGAATATTCCACATATGCCGAGTGGTCTCAGAATACTCCACAAACGCCGTGTGGTCTGAGTATACCCCACATACGATGTGTGGTCAGACAATATTCCACATACGCCGTGTGGTCAGAGAATATTCCACATATGCCGAGTGGTCAGAGAATATTCCACATACGCCGAGTGGTCAGAGAATATTCCACAGACGCCGAGTGGTCTCAGAATACTCCACAAACGCCGTGTGGTCTGAGTATACCCCACATACGCCGTGTGGTCAGAGAATATTCCACATACCCCTAGTGGTCTCAGAATACTCAACATACGCCGTGTGGTCGGAGTATACTCCACATACGCCGTGTGGTCTGAGTATACTGCACATACGCTGTTTGGTCACTGAATACTTCATACACGCCGAGTGGTTTCAGAGTACTCCATATACGCCGTGAGGTCTGAGTATACCCCACATAGGCCGTGTGGTCAGACAATATCCCACATTCGCCGTGTGGTCTCAGAATACTCCACATACGCCGTGTGGGCAGAGAATATTCCACATACGCCGAGTGGTCTCAGAATACTCCACAAACGCCGTGTGGTCTGAGTATGCTCCACATACGCCGTGTGGTCAGACAATATTCCACATACGCCGCGTGGTCAGAGAATATTCCACATACGCCGAGTGGTCTCAGAATACTTCACAAACGCCGTGTTGTCTGAGTATACCCCACATACGCCGTGTGGTCGGAGTATACTCCACATACGCCGTGTGGTCTCAGAATACTCCACATACGCCGTGTGGTCTGAGTATACTCCACATACGCCGTGTGGTCACTGAATACTTCATACACGCCGAGTGGTTTCAGAGTACTCCACATACGCCGTGTGGTCTGAGTATACCCCACATAGGCCGTGTGGTCAGACAATATCCCACATTCGCCGTGTGGTCTCAGAATACTCCACATACGCCGTGTGGGCAGAGAATATTCCACATACGCCGAGTGGTCTCAGAATACTCCACATACGCCGTGTGGTCTGAGTATACTCCACATACGCCGTGTGGTCTCAGAGTACTCCACATACGCCGTGTAGTCTGAGTATACTCCACATACGCCGTGTGGTCTGAGTATACTCCACATACGCCGTGTGGTCTGAGTATACTCCACATACGCTGTGTGGTCAGAGAATATTCCACATACGCCGTGTGGTCTCAGAATACTCCGCATACGCCGTGTAGTCTGAGTATACTCCACATACGCCGTGTGGTCTCAGAGTACTCCGCATACGCCGTGTAGTCTGAGTATACTCCACATACGCCGTGTGGTCTGAGTATACTCCACATACGCTGTGTGGTCAGAGAATATTCCACATACGCCGTGTGGTCTCAGAATACTCCGCATACGCCGTGTAGTCTGAGTATACTCCACATACGCCGTGTGGTCTCTGAATACTTCATACACGCCGTGTGGTCTCAGAATACTCCGCATACGCCGTGTAGTCTGAGTATACTCCACATACGCCGTGTGGTCTCTGAATACTTCATACACGCCGTGTGGTCTCAGAATACTCCGCATACGCCGTGTAGTCTGAGTATACTCCACATACGCCGTGTGGTCAGACAATATTCCACATACGCCGCGTGGTCAGAGAATATTCCACATACGCCGAGTGGTCTCAGAATACTCCACATACGCCGAGTGGTCTCAGAATACTCCACATACGCCGTGTGGTCAGAGAATATTGCACATACGCCGTGTGGTCTCAGAATACTCCGCATACGCCGTGTAGTCTGAGTATACTCCACATACGCCGTGTGGTCTCAGAGTACTCCGCATACGCCGTGTAGTCTGAGTATACTCCACATACGCCGTGTGGTCTGAGTATACTCCACATACGCTGTGTGGTCAGAGAATATTCCACATACGCCGTGTGGTCTCAGAATACTCCGCATACGCCGTGTAGTCTGAGTATACTCCACATACGCCGTGTGGTCTCAGAGTACTCCGCATACGCCGTGTAGTCTGAGTATACTCCACATACGCCGTGTGGTCTGAGTATACTCCACATACGCTGTGTGGTCAGAGAATATTCCACATACGCCGTGTGGTCTCAGAATACTCCGCATACGCCGTGTAGTCTGAGTATACTCCACATACGCCGTGTGGTCTCAGAGTACTCCGCATACGCCGTGTAGTCTGAGTATACCCCACATACGCCGAGTGGTCAGAGAATATTCCACATACGCCGTGTGGTCTGAGAATATTCCACATACGCCGAGTGGTCTCAGAATACTCCACATACGCCGTGTGGTCTGAGAATATTGCACATACGCCGTGTGGTCTCAGAATACTCCACATACGCCGTGTGGTCTGAGAATATTCCACATACGCCGAGTGGTCTCAGAATACTCCACATACGCCGTGTGGTCTGAGAATATTGCACATACGCCGTGTGGTCTCAGAATACTCCACATACGCCGTATGGTCTCAGAGTACTCCACATACGCCGTGTGGTCTCAGAATACTCCACATACGCCGTGTGGTCTCAGAGTACTCCACATACGCCGAGTGGTCTCAGAACACTCCACAAACGCCGTGTGGTCTGAGAATATTGCACATACGCCGTGTGGTCTCAGAATACTCCACATACGCTGTGTGGTCAGAGAATATTCCACATACGCCGTGTGGTCTCAGAATACTCCGCATACGCCGTGTAGTCTGAGTATACTCCACATACGCCGTGTGGTCTCTGAATACTTCATACACGCCGTGTGGTCTCAGAATACTCCACATACGCCGAGTGGTCTCAGAATACTCCACATACGCCGTGTGGTCTGAGAATATTGCACATACGCCGTGTGGTCTCAGAATACTCCACATACGCCGTGTGGTCTGAGAATATTCCACATACGCCGAGTGGTCTCAGAATACTCCACATACGCCGTGTGGTCTGAGAATATTCCACATACGCCGAGTGGTCTCAGAATACTCCACATACGCCGTATGGTCTCAGAGTACTCCACATACGCCGTGTGGTCTCAGAATACTCCACATACGCCGTGTGGTCTCAGAGTACTCCACATACGCCGAGTGGTCTCAGAACACTCCACAAACGCCGTGTGGTCTGAGAATATTGCACATACGCCGTGTGGTCTCAGAATACTCCACATACGCTGTGTGGTCAGAGAATATTCCACATACGCCGTGTGGTCTCAGAATACTCCGCATACGCCGTGTAGTCTGAGTATACTCCACATACGCCGTGTGGTCTCTGAATACTTCATACACGCCGTGTGGTCTCAGAATACTCCACATACGCCGAGTGGTCTAAGAACACTCCACAAACGCCGTGTGGTCTGAGAATATTGCACATACGCCGTGTGGTCTCAGAATACTCCACATACGCCGTGTGGTCTGAGAATATTGCACATACGCCGTGTGGTCTCAGAATACTCCACATACGCCGTGTGGTCTGAGAATATTCCACATACGCCGAGTGGTCTCAGAATACTCCACATACGCCGTGTGGTCTGAGAATATTGCACATACGCCGTGTGGTCTCAGAATACTCCACATACGCCGTGTGGTCTGAGAATATTCCACATACGCCGAGTGGTCTCAGAATACTCCACATACGCCGTGTGGTCAGAGAATATTCCACATACGCCGTGTGGTCTCAGAATACTCCGCATACGCCGTGTAGTCTGAGTATACTCCACATACGCCGTGTGGTCTCTGAATACTTCATACACGCCGTGTGGTCTCAGAATACTCCACATACGCCGAGTGGTCTAAGAACACTCCACAAACGCCGTGTGGTCTGAGAATATTGCACATACGCCGTGTGGTCTCAGAATACTCCACATACGCCGTGTGGTCTGAGAATATTCCACATACGCCGAGTGGTCTCTGAATACTCAACATACGCCGAGTGGACTGAGTATACACCACATACGCCGTGTGGTCTCAGAGTACTCCGCATACGCATTTCAGGACATCTGAATTTTTGGTAAATTTTGTATAAATAGCATCGTCGTGTCGGAGCGTTTTGTCAGGTAATCCTCCAACTGCCATATCTGCCCTATTAGACCTATCCAGGACTTAAAAACACTTTTGGTGATGTGTTCGTGTGTGTATTAACAGAATCCGATGCGTTGGAGCGCATTTCAGGACATCTGAATTTTTGGTAAATTTTGTATAGCTAGCATCGTCGTGTTGGAGCGTTTTGTCAGGTAATCCTCCAACTGCCATATCTGCCCTATTAGACCTATCCAGGACTTAAAAACACTTTTGGTGATGTGTTCGTGTGTGTATTAACAGAATCCGATGCGTTGGAGCGCATTTCAGGACATCTGAATTTTTGGTAAATTTTGTATAGCTAGCATCGTCGTGTTGGAGCGTTTTGTCAGGTAATCCTCCAACTGCCATATCTGCCCTATTAGACCTATCCAGGACTTAAAAACACTTTTGGTGATGTGTTCGTGTGTGTATTAACAGAATCCGATGCGTTGGAGCGCATTTCAGGACATCTGAATTTTTGGTAAATTTTGTATAGCTAGCATCGTCGTGTTGGAGCGTTTTGTCAGGTAATCCTCCAACTGCCATATCTGCCCTATTAGACCTATCCAGGACTTAAAAACACTTTTGGTGATGTGTTCGTGTGTGTATTAACAGAATCCGATGCGTTGGAGCGCATTTCAGGACATCTGAATTTTTGGTAAATTTTGTATAGCTAGCATCGTCGTGTTGGAGCGTTTTGTCAGGTAATCCTCCAACTGCCATATCTGCCCTATTAGACCTATCCAGGACTTAAAAACACTTTTGGTGATGTGTTCGTGTGTGTATTAACAGAATCCGATGCGTTGGAGCGCATTTCAGGACATCTGAATTTTTGGTAAATTTTGTATAGCTAGCATCGTCGTGTTGGAGCGTTTTGTCATGTAATCCTCCAACTGCCATATCGGCCCTATTAGACCTATCTAGGACTTAAAAACACCTTTGGTGATGTGTTCGTGTGTGTATTAACAGAATCCGATGCGTTGGAGCGCATTTCAGGACATCTGAATTTTTGTCTACTTTTGTATAGCTAGCATCGTCGTGTTGGAGCGTTTTGTCAGGTAATCCTCCAACTGCCATATCAGCCCTATTAGACCTATCCAGGACTTAAAAACACTTTTGGTGATGTGTTCGTGTGTGTATTAACAGAATCCGATGCGTTGGAGCGCATTTCAGGACATCTGAATTTTTGTCTACTTTTGTATAGCTAGCATCGTCGTGTTGGAGCGTTTTGTCAGGTAATCCTCCAACTGCCATATCTGCCCTATTAGACCTATCCAGGACTTAAAAACACTTTTGGTGATGTGTTCGTGTGTGTATTAACAGAATCCGATACGTTGGAGCGCATTTCAGGACATCCTCCAACTGCCATATCTGCCCTATTAGACCTATCCAGGACTTAAAAACACTTTTGGTGATGTGTTCGTGTGTGTATTAACAGAATCCGATACGTTGGAGCGCATTTCAGGACATCTGAATTTTTGTCTACTTTTGTATAGCTAGCATCGTCGTGTTGGAGCGTTTTGTCAGGTAATCCTCCAACTGCCATATCTGCCCTATTAGACCTATCCAGGACTTAAAAACACTTTTGGTGATGTGTTCGTGTGTGTATTAACAGAATCCGATGCGTTGGAGCGCATTTCAGGACATCTGAATTTTTGGTAAATTTTGTATAGCTAGCATCGTCGTGTTGGAGCGTTTTGTCAGGTAATCCTCCAACTGCCATATCTGCCCTATTAGACCTATCCAGGACTTAAAAACACTTTTGGTGATGTGTTCGTGTGTGTATTAACAGAATCCGATGCGTTGGAGCGCATTTCAGGACATCTGAATTTTTGGTAAATTTTGTATAGCTAGCATCGTCGTGTTGGAGCGTTTTGTCAGGTAATCCTCCAACTGCCATATCTGCCCTATTAGACCTATCCAGGACTTAAAAACACTTTTGGTGATGTGTTCGTGTGTGTATTAACAGAATCCGATGCGTTGGAGCGCATTTCAGGACATCTGAATTTTTGTCTACTTTTGTATAGCTAGCATCGTCGTGTTGGAGCGTTTTGTCAGGTAATCCTCCAACTGCCATATCTGCCCTATTAGACCTATCCAGGACTTAAAAACACTTTTGGTGATGTGTTCGTGTGTGTATTAACAGAATCCGATGCGTTGGAGCGCATTTCAGGACATCTGAATTTTTGTCTACTTTTGTATAGCTAGCATCGTCGTGTTGGAGCGTTTTGTCAGGTAATCCTCCAACTGCCATATCTGCCCTATTAGACCTATCCAGGACTTAAAAACACTTTTGGTGATGTGTTCGTGTGTGTATTAACAGAATCCGATACGTTGGAGCGCATTTCAGGACATCTGAATTTTTGTCTACTTTTGTATAGCTAGCATCGTCGTGTTGGAGCGTTTTGTCAGGTAATCCTCCAACTGCCATATCTGCCCTATTAGACCTATCCAGGACTTAAAAACACTTTTGGTGATGTGTTCGTGTGTGTATTAACAGAATCCGATGCGTTGGAGCGCATTTCAGGACATCTGAATTTTTGGTAAATTTTGTATAGCTAGCATCGTCGTGTTGGAGCGTTTTGTCAGGTAATCCTCCAACTGCCATATCTGCCCTATTAGACCTATCCAGGACTTAAAAACACTTTTGGTGATGTGTTCGTGTGTGTATTAACAGAATCCGATACGTTGGAGCGCATTTCAGGACATCTGAATTTTTGTCTACTTTTGTATAGCTAGCATCGTCGTGTTGGAGCGTTTTGTCAGGTAATCCTCCAACTGCCATATCTGCCCTATTAGACCTATCCAGGACTTAAAAACACTTTTGGTGATGTGTTCGTGTGTGTATTAACAGAATCCGATGCGTTGGAGCGCATTTCAGGACATCTGAATTTTTGGTAAATTTTGTATAGCTAGCATCGTCGTGTTGGAGCGTTTTGTCAGGTAATCCTCCAACTGCCATATCTGCCCTATTAGACCTATCCAGGACTTAAAAACACTTTTGGTGATGTGTTCGTGTGTGTATTAACAGAATCCGATGCGTTGGAGCGCATTTCAGGACATCTGAATTTTTGGTAAATTTTGTATAGCTAGCATCGTCGTGTTGGAGCGTTTTGTCAGGTAATCCTCCAACTGCCATATCTGCCCTATTAGACCTATCCAGGACTTAAAAACACTTTTGGTGATGTGTTCGTGTGTGTATTAACAGAATCCGATGCGTTGGAGCGCATTTCAGGACATCTGAATTTTTGTCTACTTTTGTATAGCTAGCATCGTCGTGTTGGAGCGTTTTGTCAGGTAATCCTCCAACTGCCATATCTGCCCTATTAGACCTATCCAGGACTTAAAAACACTTTTGGTGATGTGTTCGTGTGTGTATTAACAGAATCCGATGCGTTGGAGCGCATTTCAGGACATCTGAATTTTTGTCTACTTTTGTATAGCTAGCATCGTCGTGTTGGAGCGTTTTGTCAGGTAATCCTCCAACTGCCATATCTGCCCTATTAGACCTATCCAGGACTTAAAAACACTTTTGGTGATGTGTTCGTGTGTGTATTAACAGAATCCGATGCGTTGGAGCGCATTTCAGGACATCTGAATTTTTGGTAAATTTTGTATAGCTAGCATCGTCGTGTTGGAGCGTTTTGTCAGGTAATCCTCCAACTGCCATATCTGCCCTATTAGACCTATCCAGGACTTAAAAACACTTTTGGTGATGTGTTCGTGTGTGTATTAACAGAATCCGATGCGTTGGAGCGCATTTCAGGACATCTGAATTTTTGTCTACTTTTGTATAGCTAGCATCGTCGTGTTGGAGCGTTTTGTCAGGTAATCCTCCAACTGCCATATCTGCCCTATTAGACCTATCCAGGACTTAAAAACACTTTTGGTGATGTGTTCGTGTGTGTATTAACAGAATCCGATGCGTTGGAGCGCATTTCAGGACATCTGAATTTTTGGTAAATTTTGTATAGCTAGCATCGTCGTGTTGGACCGTTTTGTCAGGTAATCCTCCAACTGCCATATCTGCCCTATTAGACCTATCCAGGACTTAAAAACACTTTTGGTGATGTGTTCGTGTGTGTATTAACAGAATCCGATGCGTTGGAGCGCATTTCAGGACATCTGAATTTTTGGTAAATTTTGTATAGCTAGCATCGTCGTGTTGGAGCGTTTTGTCAGGTAATCCTCCAACTGCCATATCTGCCCTATTAGACCTATCCAGGACTTAAAAACACTTTTGGTGATGTGTTCGTGTGTGTATTAACAGAATCCGATGCGTTGGAGCGCATTTCAGGACATCTGAATTTTTGGTAAATTTTGTATAGCTAGCATCGTCGTGTTGGAGCGTTTTGTCAGGTAATCCTCCAACTGCCATATCTGCCCTATTAGACCTATCCAGGACTTAAAAACACTTTTGGTGATGTGTTCGTGTGTGTATTAACAGAATCCGATGCGTTGGAGCGCATTTCAGGACATCTGAATTTTTGTCTACTTTTGTATAGCTAGCATCGTCGTGTTGGAGCGTTTTGTCAGGTAATCCTCCAACTGCCATATCTGCCCTATTAGACCTATCCAGGACTTAAAAACACTTTTGGTGATGTGTTCGTGTGTGTATTAACAGAATCCGATACGTTGGAGCGCATTTCAGGACATCTGAATTTTTGTCTACTTTTGTATAGCTAGCATCGTCGTGTTGGAGCGTTTTGTCAGGTAATCCTCCAACTGCCATATCTGCCCTATTAGACCTATCCAGGACTTAAAAACACTTTTGGTGATGTGTTCGTGTGTGTATTAACAGAATCCGATGCGTTGGAGCGCATTTCAGGACATCTGAATTTTTGGTAAATTTTGTATAGCTAGCATCGTCGTGTTGGACCGTTTTGTCAGGTAATCCTCCAACTGCCATATCTGCCCTATTAGACCTATCCAGGACTTAAAAACACTTTTGGTGATGTGTTCGTGTGTGTACTAACAGAATCCGATGCGTTGGAGCGCATTTCAGCACATCTGAATTTTTGTCTACTTTTGTATAGCTAGCATCGTCGTGTTGGACCGTTTTGTCAGGTAATCCTCCAACTGCCATATCTGCCCTATTAGACCTATCCAGGACTTAAAAACACTTTTGGTGATGTGTTCGTGTGTGTATTAACAGAATCCGATGCGTTGGAGCGCATTTCAGGACATCTGAATTTTTGGTAAATTTTGTATAGCTAGCATCGTCGTGTTGGAGCGTTTTGTCAGGTAATCCTCCAACTGCCATATCTGCCCTATTAGACCTATCCAGGACTTAAAAACACTTTTGGTGATGTGTTCGTGTGTGTATTAACAGAATCCGATGCGTTGGAGCGCATTTCAGGACATCTGAATTTTTGGTAAATTTTGTATAGCTAGCATCGTCGTGTTGGAGCGTTTTGTCAGGTAATCCTCCAACTGCCATATCTGCCCTATTAGACCTATCCAGGACTTAAAAACACTTTTGGTGATGTGTTCGTGTGTGTATTAACAGAATCCGATGCGTTGGAGCGCATTTCAGGACATCTGAATTTTTGGTAAATTTTGTATAGCTAGCATCGTCGTGTTGGAGCGTTTTGTCAGGTAATCCTCCAACTGCCATATCTGCCCTATTAGACCTATCCAGGACTTAAAAACACTTTTGGTGATGTGTTCGTGTGTGTATTAACAGAATCCGATGCGTTGGAGCGCATTTCAGGACATCTGAATTTTTGGTAAATTTTGTATAGCTAGCATCGTCGTGTTGGAGCGTTTTGTCAGGTAATCCTCCAACTGCCATATCTGCCCTATTAGACCTATCCAGGACTTAAAAACACTTTTGGTGATGTGTTCGTGTGTGTATTAACAGAATCCGATGCGTTGGAGCGCATTTCAGGACATCTGAATTTTTGGTAAATTTTGTATAGCTAGCATCGTCGTGTTGGAGCGTTTTGTCAGGTAATCCTCCAACTGCCATATCTGCCCTATTAGACCTATCCAGGACTTAAAAACACTTTTGGTGATGTGTTCGTGTGTGTATTAACAGAATCCGATGCGTTGGAGCGCATTTCAGGACATCTGAATTTTTGGTAAATTTTGTATAGCTAGCATCGTCGTGTTGGAGCGTTTTGTCATGTAATCCTCCAACTGCCATATCGGCCCTATTAGACCTATCTAGGACTTAAAAACACCTTTGGTGATGTGTTCGTGTGTGTATTAACAGAATCCGATGCGTTGGAGCGCATTTCAGGACATCTGAATTTTTGTCTACTTTTGTATAGCTAGCATCGTCGTGTTGGAGCGTTTTGTCAGGTAATCCTCCAACTGCCATATCTGCCCTATTAGACCTATCCAGGACTTAAAAACACTTTTGGTGATGTGTTCGTGTGTGTATTAACAGAATCCGATACGTTGGAGCGCATTTCAGGACATCTGAATTTTTGTCTACTTTTGTATAGCTAGCATCGTCGTGTTGGAGCGTTTTGTCAGGTAATCCTCCAACTGCCATATCTGCCCTATTAGACCTATCCAGGACTTAAAAACACTTTTGGTGATGTGTTCGTGTGTGTATTAACAGAATCCGATGCGTTGGAGCGCATTTCAGGACATCTGAATTTTTGGTAAATTTTGTATAGCTAGCATCGTCGTGTTGGAGCGTTTTGTCAGGTAATCCTCCAACTGCCATATCTGCCCTATTAGACCTATCCAGGACTTAAAAACACTTTTGGTGATGTGTTCGTGTGTGTATTAACAGAATCCGATGCGTTGGAGCGCATTTCAGGACATCTGAATTTTTGGTAAATTTTGTATAGCTAGCATCGTCGTGTTGGAGCGTTTTGTCAGGTAATCCTCCAACTGCCATATCTGCCCTATTAGACCTATCCAGGACTTAAAAACACTTTTGGTGATGTGTTCGTGTGTGTATTAACAGAATCCGATACGTTGGAGCGCATTTCAGGACATCTGAATTTTTGTCTACTTTTGTATAGCTAGCATCGTCGTGTTGGAGCGTTTTGTCAGGTAATCCTCCAACTGCCATATCTGCCCTATTAGACCTATCCAGGACTTAAAAACACTTTTGGTGATGTGTTCGTGTGTGTATTAACAGAATCCGATGCGTTGGAGCGCATTTCAGGACATCTGAATTTTTGGTAAATTTTGTATAGCTAGCATCGTCGTGTTGGAGCGTTTTGTCAGGTAATCCTCCAACTGCCATATCTGCCCTATTAGACCTATCCAGGACTTAAAAACACTTTTGGTGATGTGTTCGTGTGTGTATTAACAGAATCCGATGCGTTGGAGCGCATTTCAGGACATCTGAATTTTTGGTAAATTTTGTATAGCTAGCATCGTCGTGTTGGAGCGTTTTGTCATGTAATCCTCCAACTGCCATATCGGCCCTATTAGACCTATCCAGGACTTAAGAACACTTTTGGTGATGTGTTCGTGTGTGTATTAACAGAATCCGATGCGTTGGAGCGCATTTCAGGACATCTGAATTTTTGTCTACTTTTGTATAGCTAGCATCGTCGTGTTGGAGCGTTTTGTCAGGTAATCCTCCAACTGCCATATCGGCCCTATTAGACCTATCCAGGACTTAAAAACACTTTTGGTGATGTGTTCGTGTGTGTATTAACAGAATCCGATGCGTTGGAGCGCATTTCAGGACATCTGAATTTTTGGTAAATTTTGTATAGCTAGCATCGTCGTGTTGGAGCGTTTTGTCAGGTAATCCTCCAACTGCCATATCTGCCCTATTAGACCTATCCAGGACTTAAAAACACTTTTGGTGATGTGTTCGTGTGTGTATTAACAGAATCCGATGCGTTGGAGCGCATTTCAGGACATCTGAATTTTTGGTAAATTTTGTATAGCTAGCATCGTCGTGTTGGAGCGTTTTGTCAGGTAATCCTCCAACTGCCATATCTGCCCTATTAGACCTATCCAGGACTTAAAAACACTTTTGGTGATGTGTTCGTGTGTGTATTAACAGAATCCGATGCGTTGGAGCGCATTTCAGGACATCTGAATTTTTGGTAAATTTTGTATAGCTAGCATCGTCGTGTTGGAGCGTTTTATCAGGTAATCCTCCAACTGCCATATCTGCCCTATTAGACCTATCCAGGACTTAAAAACACTTTTGGTGATGTGTTCGTGTGTGTATTAACAGAATCCGATGCGTTGGAGCGCATTTCAGGACATCTGAATTTTTGGTAAATTTTGTATAGCTAGCATCGTCGTGTTGGAGCGTTTTGTCAGGTAATCCTCCAACTGCCATATCGGCCCTATTAGACCTATCCAGGACTTAAAAACACTTTTGGTGATGTGTTCGTGTGTGTATTAACAGAATCCGATGCGTTGGAGCGCATTTCAGGACATCTGAATTTTTGGTAAATTTTGTATAGCTAGCATCGTCGTGTTGGAGCGTTTTATCAGGTAATCCTCCAACTGCCATATCTGCCCTATTAGACCTATCCAGGACTTAAAAACACTTTTGGTGATGTGTTCGTGTGTGTATTAACAGAATCCGATGCGTTGGAGCGCATTTCAGGACATCTGAATTTTTGGTAAATTTTGTATAGCTAGCATCGTCGTGTTGGAGCGTTTTGTCAGGTAATCCTCCAACTGCCATATCGGCCCTATTAGACCTATCCAGGACTTAAAAACACTTTTGGTGATGTGTTCGTGTGTGTATTAACAGAATCCGATGCGTTGGAGCGCATTTCAGGACATCTGAATTTTTGGTAAATTTTGTATAGCTAGCATCGTCGTGTTGGAGCGTTTTGTCAGGTAATCCTCCAACTGCCATATCGGCCCTATTAGACCTATCCAGGACTTAAAAACACTTTTGGTGATGTGTTCGTGTGTGTATTAACAGAATCCGATGCGTTGGAGCGCATTTCAGGACATCTGAATTTTTGGTAAATTTTGTATAGCTAGCATCGTCGTGTTGGAGCGTTTTATCAGGTAATCCTCCAACTGCCATATCGGCCCTATTAGACCTATCCAGGACTTAAAAATACTTTTGGTGATGTGCTCGTGTGTGTATTAACAGAATCCGATGCGTTGGATCGCATTTCAGGACATCTGAATTTTTGGTAAATTTTGTATAGGACATCGTCGTGTTGGAGCGTTTTGTCAGGTAATCCTCCAACTGCCATATCTGCCCTATTAGACCTATCCAGGACTTAAAAACACTTTTGGTGATGTGTTCGTGTGTGTATTTACAGAATCCGATGCGTTGGAGCGCATTTCAGGACATCTGAATTTTTGGTAAATTTTGTATAGCTAGCATCGTCGTGTTGGAGCGTTTTATCAGGTAATCCTCCAACTGCCATATCGGCCCTATTAGACCTATCCAGGACTTAAAAACACTTTTGGTGATGTGTTCGTGTGTGTATTAACAGAATCCGATGCGTTGGAGCGCATTTCAGGACATCTGAATTTTTGGTAAATTTTGTATAGCTAGCATCGTCGTGTTGGAGCGTTTTATCAGGTAATCCTCCAACTGCCATATCTGCCCTATTAGACCTATCCAGGACTTAAAAACACTTTTGGTGATGTGTTCGTGTGTGTATTAACAGAATCCGATGCGTTGGAGCGCATTTCAGGACATCTGAATTTTTGGTAAATTTTGTATAGCTAGCATCGTCGTGTTGGAGCGTTTTGTCAGGTAATCCTCCAACTGCCATATCGGCCCTATTAGACCTATCCAGGACTTAAAAACACTTTTGGTGATGTGTTCGTGTGTGTATTAACAGAATCCGATGCGTTGGAGCGCATTTCAGGACATCTGAATTTTTGGTAAATTTTGTATAGCTAGCATCGTCGTGTTGGAGCGTTTTATCAGGTAATCCTCCAACTGCCATATCTGCCCTATTAGACCTATCCAGGACTTAAAAACACTTTTGGTGATGTGTTCGTGTGTGTATTAACAGAATCCGATGCGTTGGAGCGCATTTCAGGACATCTGAATTTTTGGTAAATTTTGTATAGCTAGCATCGTCGTGTTGGAGCGTTTTGTCAGGTAATCCTCCAACTGCCATATCGGCCCTATTAGACCTATCCAGGACTTAAAAACACTTTTGGTGATGTGTTCGTGTGTGTATTAACAGAATCCGATGCGTTGGAGCGCATTTCAGGACATCTGAATTTTTGGTAAATTTTGTATAGCTAGCATCGTCGTGTTGGAGCGTTTTATCAGGTAATCCTCCAACTGCCATATCGGCCCTATTAGACCTATCCAGGACTTAAAAATACTTTTGGTGATGTGCTCGTGTGTGTATTAACAGAATCCGATGCGTTGGATCGCATTTCAGGACATCTGAATTTTTGGTAAATTTTGTATAGGACATCGTCGTGTTGGAGCGTTTTGTCAGGTAATCCTCCAACTGCCATATCTGCCCTATTAGACCTATCCAGGACTTAAAAACACTTTTGGTGATGTGTTCGTGTGTGTATTTACAGAATCCGATGCGTTGGAGCGCATTTCAGGACATCTGAATTTTTGGTAAATTTTGTATAGCTAGCATCGTCGTGTTGGAGCGTTTTGTCAGGTAATCCTCCAACTGCCATATCGGCCCTATTAGACCTATCCAGGACTTAAAAACACTTTTGGTGATGTGTTCGTGTGTGTATTAACAGAATCCGATGCGTTGGAGCGCATTTCAGGACATCTGAATTTTTGGTAAATTTTGTATAGCTAGCATCGTCGTGTTGGAGCGTTTTATCAGGTAATCCTCCAACTGCCATATCGGCCCTATTAGACCTATCCAGGACTTAAAAATACTTTTGGTGATGTGCTCGTGTGTGTATTAACAGAATCCGATGCGTTGGAGCGCATTTCAGGACATCTGAATTTTTGGTAAATTTTGTATAGCTAGCATCGTCGTGTTGGAGCGTTTTGTCAGGTAATCCTCCAACTGCCATATCGGCCCTATTAGACCTATCCAGGACTTAAAAACACTTTTGGTGATGTGTTCGTGTGTGTATTAACAGAATCCGATGCGTTGGAGCGCATTTCAGGACATCTGAATTTTTGGTAAATTTTGTATAGCTAGCATCGTCGTGTTGGAGCGTTTTGTCAGGTAATCCTCCAACTGCCATATCGGCCCTATTAGACCTATCCAGGACTTAAAAACACTTTTGGTGATGTGTTCGTGTGTGTATTTACAGAATCCGATGCGTTGGAGCGCATTTCAGGACATCTGAATTTTTGGTAAATTTTGTATAGCTAGCATCGTCGTGTTGGAGCGTTTTGTCAGGTAATCCTCCAACTGCCATATCTGCCCTATTAGACCTATCCAGGACTTAAAAACACTTTTGGTGATGTGTTCGTGTGTGTATTAACAGAATCCGATGCGTTGGAGCGCATTTCAGGACATCTGAATTTTTGGTAAATTTTGTATAGCTAGCATCGTCGTGTTGGAGCGTTTTGTCAGGTAATCCTCCAACTGCCATATCGGCCCTATTAGACCTATCCAGGACTTAAAAACACTTTTGGTGATGTGTTCGTGTGTGTATTTACAGAATCCGATGCGTTGGAGCGCATTTCAGGACATCTGAATTTTTGGTAAATTTTGTATAGCTAGCATCGTCGTGTTGGAGCGTTTTGTCAGGTAATCCTCCAACTGCCATATCTGCCCTATTAGACCTATCCAGGACTTAAAAACACTTTTGGTGATGTGTTCGTGTGTGTATTTACAGAATCCGATGCGTTGGAGCGCATTTCAGGACATCTGAATTTTTGGTAAATTTTGTATAGCTAGCATCGTCGTGTTGGAGCGTTTTGTCAGGTAATCCTCCAACTGCCATATCGGCCCTATTAGACCTATCCAGGACTTAAAAACACTTTTGGTGATGTGTTCGTGTGTGTATTTACAGAATCCGATGCGTGGAGCGCATTTCAGGACATCTGAATTTTTGGTAAATTTTGTATAGCTAGCATCGTCGTGTTGGAGCGTTTTGTCAGGTAATCCTCCAACTGCCATATCTGCCCTATTAGACCTATCCAGGACTTAAAAACACTTTTGGTGATGTGTTCGTGTGTGTATTAACAGAATCCGATGCGTTGGAGCGCATTTCAGGACATCTGAATTTTTGGTAAATTTTGTATAGCTAGCATCGTCGTGTTGGAGCGTTTTGTCAGGTAATCCTCCAACTGCCATATCTGCCCTATTAGACCTATCCAGGACTTAAAAACACTTTTGGTGATGTGTCCGTGTGTGTATTTACAGAATCCGATGCGTTGGAGCGCATTTCAGGACATCTGAATTTTTGGTAAATTTTGTATAGCTAGCATCGTCGTGTTGGAGCGTTTTGTCAGGTAATCCTCCAACTGCCATATCGGCCCTATTAGACCTATCCAGGACTTAAAAACACTTTTGGTGATGTGTCCGTGTGTGTATTTACAGAATCCGATGCGTTGGAGCGCATTTCAGGACATCTGAATTTTTGGTAAATTTTGTATAGCTAGCATCGTCGTGTTGGAGCGTTTTGTCAGGTAATCCTCCAACTGCCATATCTGCCCTATTAGACCTATCCAGGACTTAAAAACACTTTTGGTGATGTGTTCGTGTATGTATTTACAGAATCCGATGCGTTGGAGCGCATTTCAGGACATCTGAATTTTTGGTAAATTTTGTATAGCTAGCATCGTCGTGTTGGAGCGTTTTGTCAGGTAATCCTCCAACTGCCATATCGGCCCTATTAGACCTATCCAGGACTTAAAAATACTTTTGGTGATGTGCTCGTGTGTGTATTAACAGAATCCGATGCGTTGGATCGCATTTCAGGACATCTGAATTTTTGTCTACTTTTGTATAGCTAGCATCGTCGTGTTGGAGCGTTTTGTCAGGTAATCCTCCAACTGCCATATCTGCCCTATTAGACCTATCCAGGACTTAAAAACACTTGTGGTGATGTGTTCGTGTGTGTATTAACAGAATCCGATGCGTTGGAGCGCATTTCAGGACATCTGAATTTTTGGTAAATTTTGTATAGGACATCGTCGTGTTGGAGCGTTTTGTCAGGTAATCCTCCAACTGCCATATCTGCCCTATTAGACCTATCCAGGACTTAAAAACACTTTTGGTGATGTGTTCGTGTGTGTATTAACAGAATCCGATGCGTTGGAGCGCATTTCAGGACATCTGAATTTTTGGTAAATTTTGTATAGCTAGCATCGTCGTGTTGGAGCGTTTTGTCAGGTAATCCTCCAACTGCCATATCTGCCCTATTAGACCTATCCAGGACTTAAAAACACTTTTGGTGATGTGTTCGTGTGTGTATTAACAGAATCCGATGCGTTGGAGCGCATTTCAGGACATCTGAATTTTTGGTAAATTTTGTATAGCTAGCATCGTCGTGTTGGAGCGTTTTGTCAGGTAATCCTCCAACTGCCATATCTGCCCTATTAGACCTATCCAGGACTTAAAAACACTTTTGGTGATGTGTTCGTGTGTGTATTAACAGAATCCGATGCGTTGGAGCGCATTTCAGGACATCTGAATTTTTGGTAAATTTTGTATAGCTAGCATCGTCGTGTTGGAGCGTTTTGTCAGGTAATCCTCCAACTGCCATATCTGCCCTATTAGACCTATCCAGGACTTAAAAACACTTTTGGTGATGTGTTCGTGTGTGTATTAACAGAATCCGATGCGTTGGAGCGCATTTCAGGACATCTGAATTTTTGTCTACTTTTGTATAGCTAGCATCGTCGTGTTGGAGCGTTTTGTCAGGTAATCCTCCAACTGCCATATCTGCCCTATTAGACCTATCCATGACTTAAAAACACTTTTGGTGATGTGTTCGTGTGTGTATTAACAGAATCCGATGCGTTGGAGCGCATTTCAGGACATCTGAATTTTTGGTAAATTTTGTATAGGACATCGTCGTGTTGGAGCGTTTTGTCAGGTAATCCTCCAACTGCCATATCTGCCCTATTAGACCTATCCAGGACTTAAAAACACTTTTGGTGATGTGTTCGTGTGTGTATTAACAGAATCCGATGCGTTGGAGCGCATTTCAGGACATCTGAATTTTTGGTAAATTTTGTATAGCTAGCATCGTCGTGTTGGAGCGTTTTGTCAGGTAATCCTCCAACTGCCATATCGGCCCTATTAGACCTATCCAGGACTTAAAAACACTTTTGGTGATGTGTTCGTGTGTGTATTAACAGAATCCGATGCGTTGGAGCGCATTTCAGGACATCTGAATTTTTGTCTACTTTTGTATAGCTAGCATCGTCGTGTTGGAGCGTTTTGTCATGTAATCCTCCAACTGCCATATCGGCCCTATTAGACCTATCCAGGACTTAAAACCACTTTTGGTGATGTGTTCGTGTGTGTATTAACAGAATCCGATGCATTGGAGCGCATTTCAGGACATCTGAATTTTTGGTAAATTTTGTATAGCTAGCATCGTCGTGTTGGAGCGTTTTGTCAGGTAATCCTCCAACTGCCATATCTGCCCTATTAGACCTATCCATGACTTAAAAACACTTTTGGTGATGTGTTCGTGTGTGTATTAACAGAATCCGATGCGTTGGAGCGCATTTCAGGACATCTGAATTTTTGGTAAATTTTGTATAGCTAGCATCGTCGTGTTGGAGCGTTTTGTCAGGTAATCCTCCAACTGCCATATCTGCCCTATTAGACCTATCCAGGACTTAAAAACACTTTTGGTGATGTGTTCGTGTGTGTATTAACAGAATCCGATGCGTTGGAGCGCATTTCAGGACATCTGAATTTTTGGTAAATTTTGTATAGCTAGCATCGTCGTGTTGGAGCGTTTTGTCAGGTAATCCTCCAACTGCCATATCGGCCCTATTAGACCTATCCAGGACTTAAAAACACTTTTGGTGATGTGTTCGTGTGTGTATTTACAGAATCCGATGCGTTGGAGCGCATTTCAGGACATCTGAATTTTTGGTAAATTTTGTATAGCTAGCATCGTCGTGTTGGAGCGTTTTGTCATGTAATCCTCCAACTGCCATATCGGCCCTATTAGACCTATCCAGGACTTAAAAACACTTTTGGTGATGTGTTCGTGTGTGTATTAATAGAATCCGATGCGTTGGAGCGCATTTCAGGACATCTGAATTTTTGGTAAATTTTGTATAGCTAGCATCGTCGTGTTGGAGCGTTTTGTCAGGTAATCCTCCAACTGCCATATCTGCCCTATTAGACCTATCCAGGACTTAAAAATACTTTTGGTGATGTGCTCGTGTGTGTATTAACAGAATCCGATGCGTAGGAGCGCATTTCAGGACATCTGAATTTTTGGTAAATTTTGTATAGCTAGCATCGTCGTGTTGGAGCGTTTTGTCATGTAATCCTCCAACTGCCATATCGGCCCTATTAGACCTATCCAGGACTTAAAAACACTTTTGGTGATGTGTTCGTGTGTGTATTAACAGAATCCCATGCGTTGGAGCGCATTTCAGGACATGGAGCGCATTTCAGGACATCTGAATTTTTGTCTACTTTTGTATAGCTAGCATCGTCGTGTTGGAGCGTTTTGTCAGGTTATCCTCCAACTGCCATATCTGCCCTATTAGACCTATCCAGGACTTAAAAACACTTTTGGTGATGTGTTCGTGTGTGTATTAACAGAATCCGATGCGTTGGTGCGCATTTCAGGACATCTGAATTTTTGTCTACTTTTGTATAGCTAGCATCGTCGTGTTGGAGCGTTTTGTCAGGTAATCCTCCAACTGCCATATCTGCCCTATTAGACCTATCCAGGACTTAAAAACACTTTTGGTGATGTGTTCGTGTGTGTATTAACAGAATCCGATGCGTTGGAGCGCATTTCAGGACATCTGAATTTTTGGTAAATTTTGTATAGCTAGCATCGTCGTGTTGGAGCGTTTTGTCAGGTAATCCTCCAACTGCCATATCGGCCCTATTAGACCTATCCAGGACTTAAAAACACTTTTGGTGATGTGTTCGTGTGTGTATTTACAGAATCCGATGCGTTGGAGCGCATTTCAGGACATCTGAATTTTTGGTAAATTTTGTATAGCTAGCATCGTCGTGTTGGAGCGTTTTGTCAGGTAATCCTCCAACTGCCATATCGGCCCTATTAGACCTATCCAGGACTTAAAAACACTTTTGGTGATGTGTTCGTGTGTGTATTTACAGAATCCGATGCGTTGGAGCGCATTTCAGGACATCTGAATTTTTGGTAAATTTTGTATAGCTAGCATCGTCGTGTTGGAGCGTTTTGTCAGGTAATCCTCCAACTGCCATATCTGCCCTATTAGACCTATCCAGGACTTAAAAACACTTTTGGTGATGTGTTCGTGTGTGTATTTACAGAATCCGATGCGTTGGAGCGCATTTCAGGACATCTGAATTTTTGGTAAATTTTGTATAGCTAGCATCGTCGTGTTGGAGCGTTTTGTCATGTAATCCTCCAACTGCCATATCGGCCCTATTAGACCTATCCAGGACTTAAAAACACTTTTGGTGATGTGTTCGTGTGTGTATTAACAGAATCCGATGCGTTGGTGCGCATTTCAGGACATCTGAATTTTTGTCTACTTTTGTATAGCTAGCATCGTCGTGTTGGAGCGTTTTGTCAGGTAATCCTCCAACTGCCATATCGGCCCTATTAGACCTATCCAGGACTTAAAAACACTTTTGGTGATGTGTTCGTGTGTGTATTTACAGAATCCGATGCGTTGGAGCGCATTTCAGGACATCTGAATTTTTGGTAAATTTTGTATAGCTAGCATCGTCGTGTTGGAGCGTTTTGTCAGGTAATCCTCCAACTGCCATATCGGCCCTATTAGACCTATCCAGGACTTAAAAACACTTTTGGTGATGTGTTCGTGTGTGTATTTACAGAATCCGATGCGTTGGAGCGCATTTCAGGACATCTGAATTTTTGTCTACTTTTGTATAGCTAGCATCGTCGTGTTGGAGCGTTTTGTCATGTAATCCTCCAACTGCCATATCGGCCCTATTAGACCTATCCAGGACTTAAAAACACTTTTGGTGATGTGTTCGTGTGTGTATTAACAGAATCCGATGCGTTGGAGCGCATTTCGGGACATCTGAATTTTTGTCTACTTTTGTATAGCTAGCATCGTCGTGTTGGAGCGTTTTGTCATGTAATCCTCCAACTGCCATATCTGCCCTATTAGACCTATCCAGGACTTAAAAGCACCTTTGGTGATGTGTTCGTGTGTGTATTAACAGAATCCGATGCGTTGGAGCGCATTTCAGGACATCTGAATTTTTGTCTACTTTTGTATAGCTAGCATCGTCGTGTTGGAGCGTTTTGTCAGGTAATCCTCCAACTGCCATATCTGCCCTATTAGACCTATCCAGGACTTAAAAACACCTTTGGTGATGTGTTCGTGTGCGTATTAACAGAATCCGATGCGTTGGAGCGCATTTCAGGACATCTGAATTTTTGGTAAATTTTGTATAGCTAGCATCGTCGTGTTGGAGCGTTTTGTCAGGTAATCCTCCAACTGCCATATCTGCCCTATTAGACCTATCCAGGACTTAAAAACACCTTTGGTGATGTGTTCGTGTGCGTATTAACAGAATCCGATGCGTTGGAGCGCATTTCAGGACATCTGAATTTTTGTCTACTTTTGTATAGCTAGCATCGTCGTGTTGGAGCGTTTTGTCAGGTAATCCTCCAACTGCCATATCTGCCCTATTAGACCTATCTAGGACTTTCAAACACCTTTGGTGATGTGTTCGTGTGTGTATTAACAGAATCCGATGCGTTGGAGCGCATTTCAGGACATCTGAATTTTTGTCTACTTTTGTATAGCTAGCATCGTCGTGTTGGAGCGTTTTGTCAGGTAATCCTCCAACTGCCATATCTGCCCTATTAGACCTATCCAGGACTTAAAAACACCTTTGGTGATGTGTTCGTGTGCGTATTAACAGAATCCGATGCGTTGGAGCGCATTTCAGGACATCTGAATTTTTGTCTACTTTTGTATAGCTAGCATCGTCGTGTTGGAGCGTTTTGTCAGGTAATCCTCCAACTGCCATATCTGCCCTATTAGACCTATCCAGGACTTAAAAACACCTTTGGTGATGTGTTCGTGTGTGTATTAACAGAATCCGATGCGTTGGAGCGCATTTCAGGACATCTGAATTTTTGTCTACTTTTGTATAGCTAGCATCGTCGTGTTGGAGCGTTTTGTCAGGTAATCCTCCAACTGCCATATCTGCCCTATTAGACCTATCTAGGACTTTCAAACACCTTTGGTGATGTGTTCGTGTGTGTATTAACAGAATCCGATGCGTTGGGGCGCATTTCAGGACATCTGAATTTTTTGTCAATTTTGTATAGCTAGCATCGTCGTGTTGGAGCGTTTTGTCAGGTAATCCTCCAACTGCCATATCTGCCCTATTAGACCTATCCAGGACTTAAAAACACCTTTGGTGATGTGTTCGTGTGCGTATTAACAGAATCCGATGCGTTGGAGCGCATTTCAGGACATCTGAATTTTTGTCTACTTTTGTATAGCTAGCATCGTCGTGTTGGAGCGTTTTGTCAGGTAATCCTCCAACTGCCATATCGGCCCTATTAGACCTATCCAGGACTTAAAAACACCTTTGGTGATGTGTTCGTGTGTGTATTAACAGAATCCGATGCGTTGGAGCGCATTTCAGGACATCTGAATTTTTGGTAAATCTTGTATAGCTAGCATCGTCGTGTTGGAGCGTTTTGTCAGGTAATCCTCCAACTGCCATATCGGCCCTATTAGACCTATCCAGGACTTAAAAACACCTTTGGTGATGTGTTCGTGTGTGTATTAACAGAATCCGATGCGTTGGGGCGCATTTCAGGACATCTGAATTTTTTGTCAATTTTGTATAGCTAGCATCGTCGTGTTGGAGCGTTTTGTCAGGTAATCCTCCAACTGCCATATCGGCCCTATTAGACCTATCCAGGACTTAAAAACACTTTTGGTGATGTGCTCGTGTGTGTATTAACAGAATCCGATGCGTTGGAGCGCATTTCAGGACATCTGAATTTTTGGTAAATTTTGTATAGCTAGCATCGTCGTGTTGGAGCGTTTTGTCATGTAATCCTCCAGCTGCCATATCTGCCCTATTAGACCTATCCAGGACTTAAAAACACTTTTGGTGATGTGTTCGTGTGTGTATTAACAGAATCCGATGCGTTGGAGCGCATTTCAGGACATCTGAATTTTTGTCTACTTTTGTATAGCTAGCATCGTCGTGTTGGAGCGTTTTGTCAGGTAATCCTCCAAATGCCATATCTGCCCTATTAGACCTATCCAGGACTTAAAACCACCTTTGGTGATGTGTTCGTGTGTGTATTAACAGAATCCGATGAGTTGGAGCGCATTTCAGGACATCTGAATTTTTGGTAAATTTTGTATAGCTAGCATCGTCGTGTTGGAGCGTTTTGTCATGTAATCCTCCAACTGCCATATCTGCCCTATTAGACCTATCCAGGACTTAAAAACACTTTTGGTGATGTGTTCGTGTGTGTATTAACAGAATCCGATGCGTTGGAGCGCATTTCAGGACATCTGAATTTTTGTCTACTTTTGTATAGCTAGCATCGTCGTGTTGGAGCGTTTTGTCATGTAATCCTCCAACTGCCATATCTGCCCTATTAGACCTATCCAGGACTTAAAAACACTTTTGGTGATGTGTTCGTGTGTGTATTAACAGAATCCGATGCGTTGGAGCGCATTTCAGGACATCTGAATTTTTGTCTACTTTTGTATAGCTAGCATCGTCGTGTTGGAGCGTTTTGTCAGGTAATCCTCCAAATGCCATATCTGCCCTATTAGACCTATCCAGGACTTAAAACCACCTTTGGTGATGTGTTCGTGTGTGTATTAACAGAATCCCATGCGTTGGAGCGCATTTCAGGACATCTGAATTTTTGGTAAATTTTGTATAGCTAGCATCGTCGTGTTGGAGCGTTTTGTCAGGTAATCCTCCAACTGCCATATCGGCCCTATTAGACCTATCCAGGACTTAAAAACACTTTTGGTGATGTGCTCGTGTGTGTATTAACAGAATCCGATGCGTTGGAGCGCATTTCAGGACATCTGAATTTTTGGTATATTTTGTATAGCTAGCATCGTCGTGTTGGAGCGTTTTGTCAGGTAATCCTCCAACTGCCATATCTGCCCTATTAGACCTATCCAGGACTTAAAAACACTTTTGGTGATGTGTTCGTGTGTGTATTAACAGAATCCGATGCGTTGGAGCGCATTTCAGGACATCTGGATTTTTGTCTACTTTTGTATAGCTAGCATCGTCGTGTTGGAGCGTTTTGTCAGGTAATCCTCCAACTGCCATATCTGCCCTATTAGACCTATCCAGGACTTAAAAACACTTTTGGTGATGTGTTCGTGTGTGTATTAATAGAATCCGATGCGTTGGAGCGCATTTCAGGACATCTGAATTTTTGGTAAATTTTGTATAGCTAGCATCGTCGTGTTGGAGCGTTTTGTCATGTAATCCTCCAACTGCCATATCAGCCCTATTAGACCTATCCAGGACTTAAAAACACTTTTGGTGATGTGTTCGTGTGTGTATTAACAGAATCCGATGCGTTGGAGCGCATTTCAGGACATCTGAATTTTTGGTAAATTTTGTATAGCTAGCATCGTCGTGTTGGAGCGTTTTGTCATGTAATCCTCCAACTGCCATATCGGCCCTATTAGACCTATCCAGGACTTAAAAGCACTTTTGGTGATGTGTTCGTGTCTGTATTAACAGAATCCGATGCGTTGGAGCGCATTTCAGGACATCTGAATTTTTGGTAAATTTTGTATAGCTAGCATCGTCGTGTTGGAGCGTTTTGTCATGTAATCCTCCAACTGCCATATCGGCCCTATTAGACCTATCCAGGACTTAAAAGCACCTTTGGTGATGTGTTCGTGTGTGTATTAACAGAATCCCATGCGTTGGAGCGCATTTCAGGACATCTGAATTTTTGGTAAATTTTGTATAGCTAGCATCGTCGTGTTGGAGCGTTTTGTCAGGTAATCCTCCAACTGCCATATCGGCCCTATTAGACCTATCCAGGACTTAAAAACACTTTTGGTGATGTGCTCGTGTGTGTATTAACAGAATCCGATGCGTTGGAGCGCATTTCAGGACATCTGAATTTTTGGTATATTTTGTATAGCTAGCATCGTCGTGTTGGAGCGTTTTGTCAGGTAATCCTCCAACTGCCATATCTGCCCTATTAGACCTATCCAGGACTTAAAAACACTTTTGGTGATGTGTTCGTGTGTGTATTAACAGAATCCGATGCGTTGGAGCGCATTTCAGGACATCTGGATTTTTGTCTACTTTTGTATAGCTAGCATCGTCGTGTTGGAGCGTTTTGTCAGGTAATCCTCCAACTGCCATATCGGCCCTATTAGACCTATCCAGGACTTAAAAGCACTTTTGGTGATGTGTTCGTGTCTGTATTAACAGAATCCGATGCGTTGGAGCGCATTTCAGGACATCTGAATTTTTGGTAAATTTTGTATAGCTAGCATCGTCGTGTTGGAGCGTTTTGTCATGTAATCCTCCAACTGCCATATCGGCCCTATTAGACCTATCCAGGACTTAAAAGCACTTTTGGTGATGTGTTCGTGTCTGTATTAACAGAATCCGATGCGTTGGAGCGCATTTCAGGACATCTGAATTTTTGGTAAATTTTGTATAGCTAGCATCGTCGTGTTGGAGCGTTTTGTCAGGTAATCCTCCAACTGCCATATCTGCCCTATTAGACCTATCCAGGACTTAAAAACACTTTTGGTGATGTGTTCGTGTGTGTATTAACAGAATCCGATGCGTTGGAGCGCATTTCAGGACATCTGAATTTTTGGTAAATTTTGTATAGCTAGCATCGTCGTGTTGGAGCGTTTTGTCAGGTAATCCTCCAACTGCCATATCGGCCCTATTAGACCTATCCAGGACTTAAAAACACTTTTGGTGATGAGCTCGTGTGTGTATTAACAGAATCCGATGCGTTGGAGCGCATTTCAGGACATCTGAATTTTTGGTAAATTTTGTATAGCTAGCATCGTCGTGTTGGAGCGTTTTGTCAGGTAATCCTCCAACTGCCATATCGGCCCTATTAGACCTATCCAGGACTTAAAAACCCTTTTGGTGATGTGCTCGTGTGTGTATTAACAGAATCCGATGCGTTGGAGCGCATTTCAGGACATCTGAATTTTTGGTAAATTTTGTATAGCTAGCATCGTCGTGTTGGAGCGTTTTGTCAGGTAATCCTCCAACTGCCATATCGGCCCTATTAGACCTATCCAGGACTTAAAAACACTTTTGGTGATGTGTTCGTGTGTGTATTAACAGAATCCGATGCGTTGGAGCGCATTTCAGGACATCTGAATTTTTGGTAAATTTTGTATAGCTAGCATCGTCGTGTTGGAGCGTTTTGTCATGTAATCCTCCAACTGCCATATCAGCCCTATTAGACCTATCCAGGCCTTAAAAACACTTTTGGTGATGTGTTCGTGTGTGTATTAACAGAATCCGATGCGTTGGAGCGCATTTCAGGACATCTGAATTTTTGGTAAATTTTGTATAGCTAGCATCGTCGTGTTGGAGCGTTTTGTCATGTAATCCTCCAACTGCCATATCTGCCCTATTGGACCTATCCAGGACTTAAAAACACCTTTGGTGATGTGTTCGTGTGTGTATTAACAGAATCCGATGCGTTGGAGCGCATTTCAGGACATCTGGATTTTTGTCTACTTTTGTATAGCTAGCATCGTCGTGTTGGAGCGTTTTGTCAGGTAATCCTCCAACTGCCATATCGGCCCTATTAGACCTATCCAGGACTTAAAAACTCTTTTGGTGATGTGCTCGTGTGTGTATTAACAGAATCCGATGCGTTGGAGCGCATTTCAGGACATCTGAAGTTTTGGTAAATTTTGTATAGCTAGCATCGTCGTGTTGGAGCGTTTTGTCAGGTAATCCTCCAACTGCCATATCTGCCCTATTAGACCTATCCAGGACTTAAAAACACTTTTGGTGATGTGTTCGTGTGTGTATTAATAGAATCCGATGCGTTGGAGCGCATTTCAGGACATCTGAATTTTTGGTAAATTTTGTATAGCTAGCATCGTCGTGTTGGAGCGTTTTGTCAGGTAATCCTCCAACTGCCATATCGGCCCTATTAGACCTATCCAGGACTTAAAAGCACTTTTGGTGATGTGTTCGTGTCTGTATTAACAGAATCCGATGCGTTGGAGCGCATTTCAGGACATCTGAATTTTTGGTAAATTTTGTATAGCTAGCATCGTCGTGTTGGAGCGTTTTGTCAGGTAATCCTCCAACTGCCATATCGGCCCTATTAGACCTATCCAGGACTTAAAAACACTTTTGGTGATGAGCTCGTGTGTGTATTAACAGAATCCGATGCGTTGGAGCGCATTTCAGGACATCTGAATTTTTGGTAAATTTTGTATAGCTAGCATCGTCGTGTTGGAGCGTTTTGTCAGGTAATCCTCCAACTGCCATATCGGCCCTATTAGACCTATCCAGGACTTAAAAACTCTTTTGGTGATGTGCTCGTGTGTGTATTAACAGAATCCGATGCGTTGGAGCGCATTTCAGGACATCTGAATTTTTGGTAAATTTTGTATAGCTAGCATCGTCGTGTTGGAGCGTTTTGTCAGGTAATCCTCCAACTGCCATATCTGCCCTATTAGACCTATCCAGGACTTAAAAACATTTTTGGTGATGTGTTCGTGTGTGTATTAACAGAATCCGATGCGTTGGAGCGCATTTCAGGACATCTGAATTTTTGTCTACTTTTGTATAGCTAGCATCGTCGTGTTGGAGCGTTTTGTCAGGTAATCCTCCAACTGCCATATCGGCTCTATTAGACCTATCCAGGACTTAAAAACACTTTTGGTGATGTGTTCGTGTGTGTATTAACAGAATCCGATGCGTTGGAGCGCATTTCAGGACATCTGAATTTTTGTCTACTTTTGTATAGCTAGCATCGTCGTGTTGGAGCGTTTTGTCAGGTAATCCTCCAACTGCCATATCTGCCCTATTAGACCTATCCAGGACTTAAAAACATTTTTGGTGATGTGTTCGTGTGTGTATTAACAGAATCCGATGCGTTGGAGCGCATTTCAGGACATCTGAATTTTTGGTAAATTTTGTATAGCTAGCATCGTCGTGTTGGAGCGTTTTGTCAGGTAATCCTCCAACTGCCATATCGGCCCTATTAGACCTATCCAGGACTTAAAAACTCTTTTGGTGATGTGCTCGTGTGTGTATTAACAGAATCCGATGCGTTGGAGCGCATTTCAGGACATCTGAAGTTTTGGTAAATTTTGTATAGCTAGCATCGTCGTGTTGGAGCGTTTTGTCAGGTAATCCTCCAACTGCCATATCTGCCCTATTAGACCTATCCAGGACTTAAAAACACTTTTGGTGATGTGTTCGTGTGTGTATTAATAGAATCCGATGCGTTGGAGCGCATTTCAGGACATCTGAATTTTTGGTAAATTTTGTATAGCTAGCATCGTCGTGTTGGAGCGTTTTGTCAGGTAATCCTCCAACTGCCATATCTGCCCTATTAGACCTATCCAGGACTTAAAAACATTTTTGGTGATGTGTTCGTGTGTGTATTAACAGAATCCGATGCGTTGGAGCGCATTTCAGGACATCTGAATTTTTGGTAAATTTTGTATAGCTAGCATCGTCGTGTTGGAGCGTTTTGTCAGGTAATCCTCCAACTGCCATATCGGCCCTATTAGACCTATCCAGGACTTAAAAACTCTTTTGGTGATGTGCTCGTGTGTGTATTAACAGAATCCGATGCGTTGGAGCGCATTTCAGGACATCTGAAGTTTTGGTAAATTTTGTATAGCTAGCATCGTCGTGTTGGAGCGTTTTGTCAGGTAATCCTCCAACTGCCATATCTGCCCTATTAGACCTATCCAGGACTTAAAAACACTTTTGGTGATGTGTTCGTGTGTGTATTAATAGAATCCGATGCGTTGGAGCGCATTTCAGGACATCTGAATTTTTGGTAAATTTTGTATAGCTAGCATCGTCGTGTTGGAGCGTTTTGTCAGGTAATCCTCCAACTGCCATATCGGCCCTATTAGACCTATCCAGGACTTAAAAGCACTTTTGGTGATGTGTTCGTGTCTGTATTAACAGAATCCGATGCGTTGGAGCGCATTTCAGGACATCTGAATTTTTGGTAAATTTTGTATAGCTAGCATCGTCGTGTTGGAGCGTTTTGTCAGGTAATCCTCCAACTGCCATATCGGCCCTATTAGACCTATCCAGGACTTAAAAACACTTTTGGTGATGAGCTCGTGTGTGTATTAACAGAATCCGATGCGTTGGAGCGCATTTCAGGACATCTGAATTTTTGGTAAATTTTGTATAGCTAGCATCGTCGTGTTGGAGCGTTTTGTCAGGTAATCCTCCAACTGCCATATCGGCCCTATTAGACCTATCCAGGACTTAAAAACTCTTTTGGTGATGTGCTCGTGTGTGTATTAACAGAATCCGATGCGTTGGAGCGCATTTCAGGACATCTGAATTTTTGGTAAATTTTGTATAGCTAGCATCGTCGTGTTGGAGCGTTTTGTCAGGTAATCCTCCAACTGCCATATCTGCCCTATTAGACCTATCCAGGACTTAAAAACATTTTTGGTGATGTGTTCGTGTGTGTATTAACAGAATCCGATGCGTTGGAGCGCATTTCAGGACATCTGAATTTTTGTCTACTTTTGTATAGCTAGCATCGTCGTGTTGGAGCGTTTTGTCAGGTAATCCTCCAACTGCCATATCTGCCCTATTAGACCTATCCAGGACTTAAAAACATTTTTGGTGATGTGTTCGTGTGTGTATTAACAGAATCCGATGCGTTGGAGCGCATTTCAGGACATCTGAATTTTTGGTAAATTTTGTATAGCTAGCATCGTCGTGTTGGAGCGTTTTGTCAGGTAATCCTCCAACTGCCATATCGGCCCTATTAGACCTATCCAGGACTTAAAAACTCTTTTGGTGATGTGCTCGTGTGTGTATTAACAGAATCCGATGCGTTGGAGCGCATTTCAGGACATCTGAATTTTTGGTAAATTTTGTATAGCTAGCATCGTCGTGTTGGAGCGTTTTGTCAGGTAATCCTCCAACTGCCATATCGGCCCTATTAGACCTATCCAGGACTTAAAAACTCTTTTGGTGATGTGCTCGTGTGTGTATTAACAGAATCCGATGCGTTGGAGCGCATTTCAGGACATCTGAATTTTTGTCTACTTTTGTATAGCTAGCATCGTCGTGTTGGAGCGTTTTGTCAGGTAATCCTCCAACTGCCATATCAGCCCTATTAGACCTATCCAGGCCTTAAAAACACTTTTGGTGATGTGTTCGTGTGTGTATTAACAGAATCCGATGCGTTGGAGCGCATTTCAGGACATCTGAATTTTTGGTAAATTTTGTATAGCTAGCATCGTCGTGTTGGAGCGTTTTGTCAGGTAATCCTCCAACTGCCATATCTGCCCTATTAGACCTATCCAGGACTTAAAAACACTTTTGGTGATGTGTTCGTGTGTGTATTAATAGAATCCGATGCGTTGGAGCGCATTTCAGGACATCTGGATTTTTGTCTACTTTTGTATAGCTAGCATCGTCGTGTTGGAGCGTTTTGTCAGGTAATCCTCCAACTGCCATATCGGCCCTATTAGACCTATCCAGGACTTAAAAACTCTTTTGGTGATGTGCTCGTGTGTGTATTAACAGAATCCGATGCGTTGGAGCGCATTTCAGGACATCTGAATTTTTGGTAAATTTTGTATAGCTAGCATCGTCGTGTTGGAGCGTTTTGTCAGGTAATCCTCCAACTGCCATATCTGCCCTATTAGACCTATCCAGGACTTAAAAACACTTTTGGTGATGAGCTCGTGTGTGTATTAACAGAATCCGATGCGTTGGAGCGCATTTCAGGACATCTGAATTTTTGGTAAATTTTGTATAGCTAGCATCGTCGTGTTGGAGCGTTTTGTCAGGTAATCCTCCAACTGCCATATCTGCCCTATTAGACCTATCCAGGACTTAAAAACACTTTTGGTGATGTGTTCGTGTGTGTATTAATAGAATCCGATGCGTTGGAGCGCATTTCAGGACATCTGAATTTTTGTCTACTTTTGTATAGCTAGCATCGTCGTGTTGGAGCGTTTTGTCAGGTAATCCTCCAACTGCCATATCGGCCCTATTAGACCTATCCAGGACTTAAAAACACTTTTGGTGATGTGTTCGTGTGTGTATTAACAGAATCCGATGCGTTGGAGCGCATTTCAGGACATCTGAATTTTTGGTAAATTTTGTATAGCTAGCATCGTCGTGTTGGAGCGTTTTGTCAGGTAATCCTCCAACTGCCATATCTGCCCTATTAGACCTATCCAGGACCTAAAAACACTTTTGGTGATGTGTTCGTGTGTGTATTAACAGAATCCGATGCGTTGGAGCGCATTTCAGGACATCTGAATTTTTGTCTACTTTTGTATAGCTAGCATCGTCGTGTTGGAGCGTTTTGTCAGGTAATCCTCCAACTGCCATATCGGCCCTATTAGACCTATCCAGGACTTAAAAACACTTTTGGTGATGTGTTCGTGTGCTTATTAACAGAATCCGATGCGTTGGAGCGCATTTCAGGACATCTGAATTTTTGGTAAATTTTGTATAGCTAGCATCGTCGTGTTGGAGCGTTTTGTCAGGTAATCCTCCAACTGCCATATCGGCCCTATTAGACCTATCCAGGACTTAAAAACACTTTTGGTGATGTTTTCGTGTGTGTATTAACAGAATCCGATGCGTTGGAGCGCATTTCAGGACATCTGAATTTTTGGTAAATTTTGTATAGCTAGCATCGTCGTGTTGGAGCGTTTTGTCAGGTAATCCTCCAACTGCCATATCGGCCCTATTAGACCTATCCAGGACTTAAAAACACTTTTGGTGATGTGTTCGTGTGTGTATTAACAGAATCCGATGCGTTGGAGCGCATTTCAGGACATCTGAATTTTTGGTAAATTTTGTATAGCTAGCATCGTCGTGTTGGAGCGTTTTGTCAGGTAATCCTCCAACTGCCATATCGGCCCTATTAGACCTATCCAGGACTTAAAAACACTTTTGGTGATGTGTTCGTGTGTGTATTAACAGAATCCGATGCGTTGGAGCGCATTTCAGGACATCTGAATTTTTGGTAAATTTTGTATAGCTAGCATCGTCGTGTTGGAGCGTTTTGTCAGGTAATCCTCCAACTGCCATATCGGCCCTATTAGACCTATCCAGGACTTAAAAACACTTTTGGTGATGTTTTCGTGTGTGTATTAACAGAATCCGATGCGTTGGAGCGCATTTCAGGACATCTGAATTTTTGGTAAATTTTGTATAGCTAGCATCGTCGTGTTGGAGCGTTTTGTCAGGTAATCCTCCAACTGCCATATCGGCCCTATTAGACCTATCCAGGACTTAAAAACACTTTTGGTGATGTGTTCGTGTGTGTATTAACAGAATCCGATGCGTTGGAGCGCATTTCAGTACATCTGAATTTTTGTCTGCTTTTGTATAGCTAGCATCGTCGTGTTGGAGCGTTTTGTCAGGTAATCCTCCAAGTGCCATATCTGCCCTATTAGACCTATCCAGGACTTAAAAACACTTTTGGTGATGTGTTCGTGTGTGTATTAACAGAATCCGATGCGTTGGAGCGCATTTCAGGACATCTGAATTTTTGTCTACTTTTGTATAGCTAGCATCGCCGTGTTGGAGCGTTTTGTCATGTAATCCCCCAACTGCCATATCTGCCCTAGTAGACCTATCCAGGACTTAAAAACACTTTTGGTGGTGTGTTCGTGTGTGTATTCACAGAATCCGATGCGTTGGAGCGCATTTCAGGACATCTGAATTTTTGTCTACTTTTGTATAGCTAGCATCGTCGTGTTGGAGCGTTTTGTCAGGTAATCCTCCAACTGCCATATCTGCCCTATTAGACCTATCCAGGACTTAAAAACACTTTTGGTGATGTGTTCGTGTGTGTATTAACAGAATCCGATGCGTTGGAGCGCATTTCAGGACATCTGAATTTTTGGTAAATTTTGTATAGCTAGCATCGTCGTGTTGGAGCGTTTTGTCATGTAATCCTCCAACTGCCATATCTGCCCTATTAGACCTATCCAGGACTTAAAAACACTTTTGGTGATGTGTTCGTGTGTGTATTAACAGAATCCGATGCGTTGGAGCGCATTTCAGGACATCTGAATTTTTGTCTACTTTTGTATAGCTAGCATCGTCGTGTTGGAGCGTTTTGTCAGGTAATCCTCCAACTGCCATATCGGCCCTATTAGACCTATCCAGGACTTAAAAACACTTTTGGTGATGTGTTCGTGTGTGTATTAACAGAATCCGATGCGTTGGAGCGCATTTCAGGACATCTGAATTTTTGGTAAATTTTGTATAGCTAGCATCGTCGTGTTGGAGCGTTTTGTCAGGTAATCCTCCAACTGCCATATCTGCCCTATTAGACCTATCCAGGACTTAAAAACACTTTTGGTGATGTGTTCGTGTGTGTATTAACAGAATCCGATGCGTTGGAGCGCATTTCAGGACATCTGAATTTTTGTCTACTTTTGTATAGCTAGCATCGCCGTGTTGGAGCGTTTTGTCATGTAATCCCCCAACTGCCATATCTGCCCTAGTAGACCTATCCAGGACTTAAAAACACTTTTGGTGGTGTGTTCGTGTGTGTATTCACAGAATCCGATGCGTTGGAGCGCATTTCAGGACATCTGAATTTTTGTCTACTTTTGTATAGCTAGCATCGTCGTGTTGGAGCGTTTTGTCAGGTAATCCTCCAACTGCCATATCTGCCCTATTAGACCTATCCAGGACTTAAAAACACTTTTGGTGATGTGTTCGTGTGTGTATTAACAGAATCCGATGCGTTGGAGCGCATTTCAGGACATCTGAATTTTTGGTAAATTTTGTATAGCTAGCATCGTCGTGTTGGAGCGTTTTGTCATGTAATCCTCCAACTGCCATATCTGCCCTATTAGACCTATCCAGGACTTAAAAACACTTTTGGTGATGTGTTCGTGTGTGTATTAACAGAATCCGATGCGTTGGAGCGCATTTCAGGACATCTGAATTTTTGTCTACTTTTGTATAGCTAGCATCGTCGTGTTGGAGCGTTTTGTCAGGTAATCCTCCAACTGCCATATCGGCCCTATTAGACCTATCCAGGACTTAAAAACACTTTTGGTGATGTGTTCGTGTGTGTATTAACAGAATCCGATGCGTTGGAGCGCATTTCAGGACATCTGAATTTTTGGTAAATTTTGTATAGCTAGCATCGTCGTGTTGGAGCGTTTTGTCAGGTAATCCTCCAACTGCCATATCGGCCCTATTAGACCTATCCAGGACTTAAAAACACTTTTGGTGATGTGTTCGTGTGTGTATTAACAGAATCCGATGCGTTGGAGCGCATTTCAGGACATCTGAATTTTTGGTAAATTTTGTATAGCTAGCATCGTCGTGTTGGAGCGTTTTGTCAGGTAATCCTCCAACTGCCATATCTGCCCTATTAGACCTATCCAGGACTTAAAAACACTTTTGGTGATGTGTTCGTGTGTGTATTAACAGAATCCGATGCGTTGGAGCGCATTTCAGGACATCTGAATTTTTGGTAAATTTTGTATAGCTAGCATCGTCGTGTTGGAGCGTTTTGTCATGTAATCCTCCAACTGCCATATCTGCCCTATTAGACCTATCCAGGACTTAAAAACACTTTTGGTGATGTGTTCGTGTGTGTATTAACAGAATCCGATGCGTTGGAGCGCATTTCAGGACATCTGAATTTTTGTCTACTTTTGTATAGCTAGCATCGTCGTGTTGGAGCGTTTTGTCATGTAATCCTCCAACTGCCATATCGGCCCTATTAGATCTATCCAGGACTTAAAAACACTTTTGGTGATGTGTTCGTGTGTGTATTAACAGAATCCGATGCGTTGGAGCGCATTTCAGGACATCTGAATTTTTGGTAAATTTTGTATAGCTAGCATCGTCGTGTTGGAGCGTTTTGTCATGTAATCCTCCAACTGCCATATCGGCCCTATTAGACCTATCCAGGACTTAAAAACACTTTTGGTGATGTGTTCGTGTGTGTATTAACAGAATCCGATGCGTTGCAGCGCATTTCAGGACATCTGAATTTTTGGTAAATTTTGTATAGCTAGCATCGTCGTGTTGGAGCGTTTTGTCACGTAATCCTCCAACTGCCATATCTGCCCTATTAGACCTATCCAGGACTTAAAAACACCTTTGGTGATGTGTTCGTGTGTGTATTAACAGAATCCGATGCGTTGGAGCGCATTTCAGGACATCTGAATTTTTGGTAAATTTTGTATAGCTAGCATCGTCGTGTTGGAGCGTTTTGTCATGTAATCCTCCAACTGCCATATCGGCCCTATTAGACCTATCCAGGACTTAAAAACACCTTTGGTGATGTGTTCGTGTGTGTATTAACAGAATCCGATGCGTTGGAGCGCATTTCAGGACATCTGAATTTTTGTCTACTTTTGTATAGCTAGCATCGTCGTGTTGGAGCGTTTTGTCATGTAATCCTCCAACTGCCATATCGGCCCTATTAGACCTATCCAGGACTTAAAAACACTTTTGGTGATGTGTTCGTGTGTGTATTAACAGAATCCGATGCGTTGGAGCGCATTTCAGGACATCTGAATTTTTGTCTACTTTTGTATAGCTAGCATCGTCGTGTTGGAGCGTTTTGTCATGTAAGCCTCTAACTGCCATATCGGCCCTATTAGACCTATCCAGGACTTAAAAACACTTTTGGTGATGTGTTCGTGTGTGTATTAACAGAATCCGATGCGTTGGAGCGCATTTCAGGACATCTGAATTTTTGGTAAATTTTGTATAGCTAGCATCGTCGTGTTGGAGCGTTTTGTCATGTAATCCTCCAACTGCCATATCGGCCCTATTAGACCTATCCAGGACTTAAAAACACTTTTGGTGATGTGTTCGTGTGTGTATTAACAGAATCCGATGCGTTGGAGCGCATTTCAGGACATCTGAATTTTTGGTAAATTTTGTATAGCTAGCATCGTCGTGTTGGAGCGTTTTGTCATGTAATCCTCCAACTGCCATATCGGCCCTATTAGACCTATCCAGGACTTAAAAACACTTTTGGTGATGTGTTCGTGTGTGTATTAACAGAATCCGATGCGTTGCAGCGCATTTCAGGACATCTGAATTTTTGGTAAATTTTGTATAGCTAGCATCGTCGTGTTGGAGCGTTTTGTCACGTAATCCTCCAACTGCCATATCTGCCCTATTAGACCTATCCAGGACTTAAAAACACCTTTGGTGATGTGTTCGTGTGTGTATTAACAGAATCCGATGCGTTGGAGCGCATTTCAGGACATCTGAATTTTTGGTAAATTTTGTATAGCTAGCATCGTCGTGTTGGAGCGTTTTGTCATGTAATCCTCCAACTGCCATATCGGCCCTATTAGACCTATCCAGGACTTAAAAACACCTTTGGTGATGTGTTCGTGTGTGTATTAACAGAATCCGATGCGTTGGAGCGCATTTCAGGACATCTGAATTTTTGTCTACTTTTGTATAGCTAGCATCGTCGTGTTGGAGCGTTTTGTCATGTAATCCTCCAACTGCCATATCGGCCCTATTAGACCTATCCAGGACTTAAAAACACTTTTGGTGATGTGTTCGTGTGTGTATTAACAGAATCCGATGCGTTGGAGCGCATTTCAGGACATCTGAATTTTTGGTAAATTTTGTATAGCTAGCATCGTCGTGTTGGAGCGTTTTGTCATGTAATCCTCCAACTGCCATATCTGCCCTATTAGACCTATCCAGGACTTAAAAACACCTTTGGTGATGTGTTCGTGTGTGTATTAACAGAATCCGATGCGTTGGAGCGCATTTCAGGACATCTGAATTTTTGGTAAATTTTGTATAGGACATCGTCGTGTTGGAGCGTTTTGTCAGGTAATCCTCCAACTGCCATATCGGCCCTATTAGACCTATCCAGGACTTAAAAACACTTTTGGTGATGTGTTCGTGTGTGTATTAACAGAATCCGATGCGTTGGAGCGCATTTCAGGACATCTGAATTTTTGTCTACTTTTGTATAGCTAGCATCGTCGTGTTGGAGCGTTTTGTCAGGTAATCCTCCAACTGCCATATCTGCCCTATTAGACCTATCCAGGACTTAAAAATACTTTTGGTGATGTGTTCGTGTGTGTATTAACAGAATCCGATGCGTTGGAGCGCATTTCAGGACATCTGAATTTTTGTCTACTTTTGTTTAGCTAGCATCGTCGTGTTGGAGCGTTTTGTCAGGTAATCCTCCAACTGCCATATCTGCCCTATTAGACCTATCTAGGACATAAATACACTTTTGGTGATGTGTTCGTGTGTGTATTAACAGAATCCGATGCGTTGGAGCGCATTTCAGGACATCTGAATTTTTGGTAAATTTTGTATAGCTAGCATCGTCGTGTTGGAGCGTTTTGTCAGGTAATCCTCCAACTGCCATATCTGCCCTATTAGACCTATCCAGGACCTAAAAACACTTTTGGTGATGTGTTCGTGTGTGTATTAACAGAATCCGATGCGTTGGAGCGCATTTCAGGACATCTGAATTTTTGGTAAATTTTGTATAGCTGGCATCGTCGTGTTGGAGCGTTTTGTCAGGTAATCCTCCAACTGCCATATCTGCCCTATTAGACCTATCCAGGACTTAAAAACACTTTTGGTGATGTGTTCGTGTGTGTATTAACAGAATCCGATGCGTTGGAGCGCATTTCAGGACATCTGACTTTTTGGTAAATTTTGTATAGCTAGCATCGTCGTGTTGGAGCGTTTTGTCAGGTAATCCTCCAACTGCCATATCTGCCCTATTAGACCTATCCAGGACTTAAAAATACTTTTGGTGATGTGTTCGTATGTGTATTAACAGAATCCGATGCGTTGGAGCGCATTTCAGGACATCTGACTTTTTGGTAAATTTTGTATAGCTAGCATCGTCGTGTTGGAGCGTTTTGTCAGGTAATCCTCCAACTGCCATATCTGCCCTATTAGACCTATCCAGGACTTAAAAATACTTTTGGTGATGTGTTCGTGTGTGTATTAACAGAATCCGATGCGTTGGAGCGCATTTCAGGACATCTGAATTATTGTCTACTTTTGTATAGCGAGCATCGTCGTGTTGGAGCGTTTTGTCAGGTAATCCTCCAACTGCCATATCTGCCCTATTAGACCTATCCAGGACTTAAAAACACTTTTGGTGATGTGTTCGTATGTGTATTAACAGAATCCGATGCGTTGGAGCGCATTTCAGGACATCTGAATTTTTGGTAAATTTTGTATAGCTAGCATCGTCGTGTTGGAGCGTTTTGTCAGGTAATCCTCCAACTGCCATATCTGCCCTATTAGACCTATCCAGGACTTAAAAATACTTTTGGTGATGTGTTCGTGTGTGTATTAACAGAATCCGATGCGTTGGAGCGCATTTCAGGACATCTGAATTATTGTCTACTTTTGTATAGCGAGCATCGTCGTGTTGGAGCGTTTTGTCAGGTAATCCTCCAACTGCCATATCTGCCCTATTAGACCTATCCAGGACTTAAAAACACTTTTGGTGATGTGTTCGTATGTGTATTAACAGAATCCGATGCGTTGGAGCGCATTTCAGGACATCTGAATTTTTGGTAAATTTTGTATAGCTAGCATCGTCGTGTTGGAGCGTTTTGTCAGGTAATCCTCCAACTGCCATATCTGCCCTATTAGACCTATCCAGGACTTAAAAATACTTTTGGTGATGTGTTCGTGTGTGTATTAACAGAATCCGATGCGTTGGAGCGCATTTCAGGACATCTGAATTATTGTCTACTTTTGTATAGCGAGCATCGTCGTGTTGGAGCGTTTTGTCAGGTAATCCTCCAACTGCCATATCTGCCCTATTAGACCTATCCAGGACTTAAAAACACTTTTGGTGATGTGTTCGTATGTGTATTAACAGAATCCGATGCGTTGGAGCGCATTTCAGGACATCTGACTTTTTGGTAAATTTTGTATAGCTAGCATCGTCGTGTTGGAGCGTTTTGTCAGGTAATCCTCCAACTGCCATATCTGCCCTATTAGACCTATCCAAGACTTAAAAACACTTTTGGTGATGTGTTCGTGTGTGTATTAACAGAATCCGATGCGTTGGAGCGCATTTCAGGACATCTGAATTTTTGGTAAATTTTGTATAGCTAGCATCGTCGTGTTGGAGCGTTTTGTCAGGTAATCCTCCAACTGCCATATCTGCCCTATTAGACCTATCCAGGACTTAAAAATACTTTTGGTGATGTGTTCGTGTGTGTATTAACAGAATCCGATGCGTTGGAGCGCATTTCAGGACATCTGAATTATTGTCTACTTTTGTATAGCGAGCATCGTCGTGTTGGAGCGTTTTGTCAGGTAATCCTCCAACTGCCATATCTGCCCTATTAGACCTATCCAGGACTTAAAAACACTTTTGGTGATGTGTTCGTATGTGTATTAACAGAATCCGATGCGTTGGAGCGCATTTCAGGACATCTGACTTTTTGGTAAATTTTGTATAGCTAGCATCGTCGTGTTGGAGCGTTTTGTCAGGTAATCCTCCAACTGCCATATCTGCCCTATTAGACCTATCCAAGACTTAAAAACACTTTTGGTGATGTGTTCGTGTGTGTATTAACAGAATCCGATGCGTTGGAGCGCATTTCAGGACATCTGAATTTTTGGTAAATTTTGTATAGCTAGCATCGTCGTGTTGGAGCGTTTTGTCAGGTAATCCTCCAACTGCCATATCTGCCCTATTAGACCTATCCAGGACTTAAAAACACTTTTGGTGATGTGTTCGTGTGTGTATTAACAGAATCCGATGCGTTGGAGCGCATTTCAGGACATCTGAATTTTTGGTAAATTTTGTATAGCTAGCATCGTCGTGTTGGAGCGTTTTGTCAGGTAATCCTCCAACTGCCATATCTGCCCTATTAGACCTATCCAGGACTTAAAAACACTTTTGGTGATGTGTTCGTGTGTGTATTAACAGAATCCGAAGCGTTGGAGCGCATTTCAGGACATCTGAATTTTTGGTAAATTTTGTATAGCTAGCATCGTCGTGTTGGAGCGTTTTGTCAGGTAATCCTCCAACTGCCATATCTGCCCTATTAGACCTATCCAGGACTTAAAAATACTTTTGGTGATGTGTTCGTATGTGTATTAACAGAATCCGATGCGTTGGAGCGCATTTCAGGACATCTGACTTTTTGGTAAATTTTGTATAGCTAGCATCGTCGTGTTGGAGCGTTTTGTCAGGTAATCCTCCAACTGCCATATCTGCCCTATTAGACCTATCCAGGACTTAAAAATACTTTTGGTGATGTGTTCGTGTGTGTATTAACAGAATCCGATGCGTTGGAGCGCATTTCAGGACATCTGAATTATTGTCTACTTTTGTATAGCGAGCATCGTCGTGTTGGAGCGTTTTGTCAGGTAATCCTCCAACTGCCATATCTGCCCTATTAGACCTATCCAGGACTTAAAAACACTTTTGGTGATGTGTTCGTATGTGTATTAACAGAATCCGATGCGTTGGAGCGCATTTCAGGACATCTGACTTTTTGGTAAATTTTGTATAGCTAGCATCGTCGTGTTGGAGCGTTTTGTCAGGTAATCCTCCAACTGCCATATCTGCCCTATTAGACCTATCCAGGACTTAAAAACACTTTTGGTGATGTGTTCGTGTGTTAACAGAATCCGATGCGTTGGAGCGCATTTCAGGACATCTGAATTTTTGGTAAATTTTGTATAGCTAGCATCGTCGTGTTGGAGCGTTTTGTCAGGTAATCCTCCAACTGCCATATCTGCCCTATTAGACCTATCCAAGACTTAAAAACACTTTTGGTGATGTGTTCGTGTGTGTATTAACAGAATCCGATGCGTTGGAGCGCATTTCAGGACATCTGGATTTTTGTCTACTTTTGTATAGCTAGCATCGTCGTGTTGGAGCGTTTTGTCAGGTAATCCTCCAACTGCCATATCTGCCCTATTAGACCTATCCAGGACTTAAAAACACTTTTGGTGATGTGTTCGTGTGTGTATTAACAAAATCCGATGCGTTGGAGCGCATTTCAGGACATCTGAATTTTTGGTAAATTTTGTATAGCTAGCATCGTCGTGTTGGAGCGTTTTGTCATGTAATCCTCCAACTGCCATATCGGCCCTATTAGACCTATCCAGGACTTAAAAACACTTTTGGTGATGTGTTCGTGTGTGTATTAACAGAATCCGATGCGTTGGAGCGCATTTCAGGACATCTGAATTTTTGGTAAATTTTGTATAGCTAGCATCGTCGTGTTGGAGCGTTTTGTCAGGTAATCCTCCAACTGCCATATCTGCCCTATTAGACCTATCCAAGACTTAAAAACACTTTTGGTGATGTGTTCGTGTGTGTATTAACAGAATCCGATGCGTTGGAGCGCATTTCAGGACATCTGGATTTTTGTCTACTTTTGTATAGCTAGCATCGTCGTGTTGGAGCGTTTTGTCAGGTAATCCTCCAACTGCCATATCTGCCCTATTAGACCTATCCAGGACTTAAAAACACTTTTGGTGATGTGTTCGTGTGTGTATTAACAAAATCCGATGCGTTGGAGCGCATTTCAGGACATCTGAATTTTTGGTAAATTTTGTATAGCTAGCATCGTCGTGTTGGAGCGTTTTGTCATGTAATCCTCCAACTGCCATATCGGCCCTATTAGACCTATCCAGGACTTAAAAACACTTTTGGTGATGTGTTCGTGTGTGTATTAACAGAATCCGATGCGTTGGAGCGCATTTCAGGACATCTGAATTTTTGGTAAATTTTGTATAGCTAGCATCGTCGTGTTGGAGCGTTTTGTCAGGTAATCCTCCAACTGCCATATCGGCCCTATTAGACCTATCCAGGACTTAAAAACACCTCTGGTGATGTGTTCGTGTGTGTATTAACAGAATCCGATGCGTTGGAGCGCATTTCAGGACATCTGAATTTTTGGTAAATTTTGTATAGCTAGCATCGTCGTGTTGGAGTGTTTTGTCATGTAATCCTCCAACTGCCATATCTGCCCTATTAGACCTATCCAGGACTTAAAAACACTTTTGGTGATGTGTTCGTGTGTGTATTAACAGAATCCGATGCATTGGAGCGCATTTCAGGACATCTGAATTTTTGGTACATTTTGTATAGCTAGCATCGTCGTGTTGGAGCGTTTTGTCAGGTAATCCTCCAACTGCCATATCTGCCCTATTAGACCTATCCAGGACTTAAAAACACTTTTGGTGATGTGTTCGTGTGTGTATTAACAGAATCCGATGCGTGGGAGCGCATTTCAGGACATCTGAATTTTTGTCTACTTTTGTATAGCTAGCATCGTCGTGTTGGAGCGTTTTGTCAGGTAATCCTCCAACTGCCATATCTGCCCTATTAGACCTATCCAGGACTTAAAAACGCTTTTGGTGATGTGTTCGTGTGTGTATTAACAGAATCCGATGCGTTGGAGCGCATTTCAGGACATCTGAATTTTTGTCTACTTTTGTATAGCTAGCATCGTCGTGTTGGAGCGTTTTGTCAGGTAATCCTCCAACTGCCATATCGGCCCTATTAGACCTATCCAGGACTTAAAAACACTTTTGGTGATGTGTCCGTGTGTGTATTAACAGAATCCGATGCGTTGGAGCGCATTTCAGGACATCTGAATTTTTGGTAAATTTTGTATAGCTAGCATCGTCGTGTTGGAGCGTTTTGTCAGGTAATCCTCCAACTGCCATATCGGCCCTATTAGACCTATCCAGGACTTAAAAACACCTTTGGTGATGTGTCCGTGTGTGTATTAACAGAATCCGATGCGTTGGAGCGCATTTCAGGACATCTGAATTTTTGTCTACTTTTGTATAGCTAGCATCGTCGTGTTGGAGCGTTTTGTCAGGTAATCCTCCAACTGCCATATCGGCCCTATTAGACCTATCCAGGACTTAAAAACACTTTTGGTGATGTGTCCGTGTGTGTATTAACAGAATCCGATGCGTTGGAGCGCATTTCAGGACATCTGAATTTTTGGTAAATTTTGTATAGCTAGCATCGTCGTGTTGGAGCGTTTTGTCAGGTAATCCTCCAACTGCCATATCGGCCCTATTAGACCTATCCAGGACTTAAAAACACCTTTGGTGATGTGTCCGTGTGTGTATTAACAGAATCCGATGCGTTGGAGCGCATTTCAGGACATCTGAATTTTTGGTAAATTTTGTATAGCTAGCATCGTCGTGTTGGAGCGTTTTGTCAGGTAATCCTCCAACTGCCATATCTGCCCTATTAGACCTATCCAGGACTTAAAAACACTTTTGGTGATGTGTTCGTGTGTGTATTAACAGAATCCGATGCGTTGGAGCGCATTTCAGGACATCTGAATTTTTGTCTACTTTTGTATAGCTAGCATCGTCGTGTTGGAGCGTTTTGTCAGGTAATCCTCCAACTGCCATATCGGCCCTATTAGACCTATCCAGGACTTAAAAACACCTTTGGTGATGTGTCCGTGTGTGTATTAACAGAATCCGATGCGTTGGAGCGCATTTCAGGACATCTGAATTTTTGGTAAATTTTGTATAGCTAGCATCGTCGTGTTGGAGCGTTTTGTCAGGTAATCCTCCAACTGCCATATCTGCCCTATTAGACCTATCCAGGACTTAAAAACACTTTTGGTGATGTGTTCGTGTGTGTATTAACAGAATCCGATGCGTTGGAGCGCATTTCACGACATATGAATTTTTGGTACATTTTGTATAGCTAGCATCGTCGTGTTGGAGCGTTTTGTCAGGTAATCCTCCAACTGCCATATCTGCCCTATTAGACCTATCCAGGACTTAAAAATACTTTTGGTGATGTGTTCGTGTGTGTATTAACAGAATCCGATGCGTTGGAGCGCATTTCAGGACATCTGAATTTTTGGTAAATTTTGTATAGCTAGCATCGTCGTGTTGGAGCGTTTTGTCAGGTAATCCTCCAACTGCCATATCTGCCCTATTAGACCTATCCAGGACTTAAAAACACTTTTGGTGATGTGTCCGTGTGTGTATTAACAGAATCCGATGCGTTGGAGCGCATTTCAGGACATCTGAATTTTTGTCTACTTTTGTATAGCTAGCATCGTCGTGTTGGAGCGTTTTGTCAGGTAATCCTCCAACTGCCATATCGGCCCTATTAGACCTATCCAGGACTTAAAAACACTTTTGGTGATGTGTTCGTGTGTGTATTAACAGAATCCGATGCGTTGGAGCGCATTTCAGGACATCTGAATTTTTGGTAAATTTTGTATAGCTAGCATCGTCGTGTTGGAGCGTTTTGTCATGTAATCCTCCAACTGCCATATCTGCCCTATTAGACCTATCCAGGACTTAAAAACACTTTTGGTGATGTGTTCGTGTGTGTATTAACAGAATCCGATGCGTTGGAGCGCATTTCAGGACATCTGAATTTTTGGTAAATTTTGTATAGCTAGCATCGTCGTGTTGGAGCGTTTTGTCAGGTAATCCTCCAACTGCCATATCTGCCCTATTAGACCTATCCAGGACTTAAAAACACTTTTGGTGATGTGTTCGTGTGTGTATTAACAGAATCCGATGCGTTGGAGCGCATTTCAGGACATCTGAATTTTTGGTAAATTTTGTATAGCTAGCATCGTCGTGTTGGAGCGTTTTGTCAGGTAATCCTCCAACTGCCATATCGGCCCTATTAGACCTATCCAGGACTTAAAAATACTTTTGGTGATGTGTTCGTGTGTGTATTAACAGAATCCGATGCGTTGGAGCGCATTTCAGGACATCTGAATTTTTGGTAAATTTTGTATAGCTAGCATCGTCGTGTTGGAGCGTTTTGTCAGGTAATCCTCCAACTGCCATATCTGCCCTATTAGACCTATCCAGGACTTAAAAACACCTCTGGTGATGTGTTCGTGTGTGTATTAACAGAATCCGATGCGTTGGAGCGCATTTCAGGACATCTGAATTTTTGGTAAATTTTGTATAGCTAGCATCGTCGTGTTGGAGCGTTTTGTCAGGTAATCCTCCAACTGCCATATCTGCCCTATTAGACCTATCCAGGACTTAAAAACACTTTTGGTGATGTGTTCGTGTGTGTATTAACAGAATCCGATGCGTTGGAGCGCATTTCAGGACATCTGAATTTTTGGTAAATTTTGTATAGCTAGCATCGTCGTGTTGGAGCGTTTTGTCAGGTAATCCTCCAACTGCCATATCGGCCCTATTAGACCTATCCAGGACTTAAAAATACTTTTGGTGATGTGTTCGTGTGTGTATTAACAGAATCCGATGCGTTGGAGCGCATTTCAGGACATCTGAATTTTTGGTAAATTTTGTATAGCTAGCATCGTCGTGTTGGAGCGTTTTGTCAGGTAATCCTCCAACTGCCATATCTGCCCTATTAGACCTATCCAGGACTTAAAAACACTTTTGGTGATGTGTTCGTGTGTGTATTAACAGAATCCGATGCGTGGGAGCGCATTTCAGGACATCTGAATTTTTGTCTACTTTTGTATAGCTAGCATCGTCGTGTTGGAGCGTTTTGTCAGGTAATCCTCCAACTGCCATATCTGCCCTATTAGACCTATCCAGGACTTAAAAACACTTTTGGTGATGTGTTCGTGTGTGTATTAACAGAATCCGATGCGTGGGAGCGCATTTCAGGACATCTGAATTTTTGTCTACTTTTGTATAGCTAGCATCGTCGTGTTGGAGCGTTTTGTCAGGTAATCCTCCAACTGCCATATCTGCCCTATTAGACCTATCCAGGACTTAAAAACACTTTTGGTGATGTGTTCGTGTGTGTATTAACAGAATCCGATGCGTTGGAGCGCATTTCAGGACATCTGAATTTTTGGTAAATTTTGTATAGCTAGCATCGTCGTGTTGGAGCGTTTTGTCAGGTAATCCTCCAACTGCCATATCTGCCCTATTAGACCTATCCAGGACTTAAAAACACTTTTGGTGATGTGTTCGTGTGTGTATTAACAGAATCCGATGCGTTGGAGCGCATTTCAGGACATCTGAATTTTTGGTAAATTTTGTATAGCTAGCATCGTCGTGTTGGAGCGTTTTGTCAGGTAATCCTCCAACTGCCATATCTGCCCTATTAGACCTATCCAGGACTTAAAAACACCTCTGGTGATGTGTTCGTGTGTGTATTAACAGAATCCGATGCGTTGGAGCGCATTTCAGGACATCTGAATTTTTGGTAAATTTTGTATAGCTAGCATCGTCGTGTTGGAGCGTTTTGTCAGGTAATCCTCCAACTGCCATATCTGCCCTATTAGACCTATCCAGGACTTAAAAACACTTTTGGTGATGTGTTCGTGTGTGTATTAACAGAATCCGATGCGTTGGAGCGCATTTCAGGACATCTGAATTTTTGGTAAATTTTGTATAGCTAGCATCGTCGTGTTGGAGCGTTTTGTCAGGTAATCCTCCAACTGCCATATCTGCCCTATTAGACCTATCCAGGACTTAAAAACACTTTTGGTGATGTGTTCGTGTGTGTATTAACAGAATCCGATGCGTTGGAGCGCATTTCAGGACATCTGAATTTTTGGTAAATTTTGTATAGCTAGCATCGTCGTGTTGGAGCGTTTTGTCAGGTAATCCTCCAACTGCCATATCTGCCCTATTAGACCTATCCAGGACTTAAAAACACTTTTGGTGATGTGTTCGTGTGTGTATTAACAGAATCCGATGCGTTGGAGCGCATTTCAGGACATCTGAATTTTTGTCTACTTTTGTATAGCTAGCATCGTCGTGTTGGAGCGTTTTGTCATGTAATCCTCCAACTGCCATATCGGCCCTATTAGACCTATCCAGGACTTAAAAACACTTTTGGTGATGTGTCCGTGTGTGTATTAACAGAATCCGATGCGTTGGAGCGCATTTCAGGACATCTGAATTTTTGGTAAATTTTGTATAGCTAGTCGTCGTGTTGGAGCGTTTTGTCAGGTAATCCTCCAACTGCCATATCTGCCCTATTAGACCTATCCAGGACTTAAAAACACTTTTGGTGATGTGTCCGTGTGTGTATTAACAGAATCCGATGCGTTGGAGCGCATTTCAGGACATCTGAATTTTTGTCTACTTTTGTATAGCTAGCATCGTCGTGTTGGAGCGTTTTGTCAGGTAATCCTCCAACTGCCATATCGGCCCTATTAGACCTATCCAGGACTTAAAAACACTTTTGGTGATGTGTTCGTGTGTGTATTAACAGAATCCGATGCGTTGGAGCGCATTTCAGGACATCTGAATTTTTGTCTACTTTTGTATAGCTAGCATCGTCGTGTTGGAGCGTTTTGTCAGGTAATCCTCCAACTGCCATATCTGCCCTATTAGACCTATCCAGGACTTAAAAACACTTTTGGTGATGTGTTCGTGTGTTAACAGAATCCGATGCGTGGGAGCGCATTTCAGGACATCTGAATTTTTGTCTACTTTTGTATAGCTAGCATCGTCGTGTTGGAGCGTTTTGTCAGGTAATCCTCCAACTGCCATATCTGCCCTATTAGACCTATCCAGGACTTAGAAACACTTTTGGTGATGTGTTCGTGTGTGTATTAACAGAATCCGATGCGTTGGAGCGCATTTCAGGACATCTGAATTTTTGTCTACTTTTGTATAGCTAGCATCGTCGTGTTGGAGCGTTTTGTCAGGTAATCCTCCAACTGCCATATCGGCCCTATTAGACCTATCCAGGACTTAAAAACACCTTTGGTGATGTGTTCGTGTGTGTATTAACAGAATCCGATGCGTTGGAGCGCATTTCAGGACATCTGAATTTTTGTCTACTTTTGTATAGCTAGCATCGTCGTGTTGGAGCGTTTTGTCAGGTAATCCTCCAACTGCCATATCGGCCCTATTAGACCTATCCAGGACTTAAAAACACCTTTGGTGATGTGTTCGTGTGTGTATTAACAGAATCCGATGCGTTGGAGCGCATTTCAGGACATCTGAATTTTTGTCTACTTTTGTATAGCTAGCATCGTCGTGTTGGAGCGTTTTGTCAGGTAATCCTCCAACTGGCATATCGGCCCTATTAGACCTATCCAGGACTTAAAAACACTTTTGGTGATGTGTTCGTGTGTGTATTAACAGAATCCGATGCGTTGGAGCGCATTTCAGGACATCTGAATTTTTGGTAAATTTTGTATAGCTAGCATCGTCGTGTTGGAGCGTTTTGTCAGGTAATCCTCCAACTGCCATATCTGCCCTATTAGACCTATCCAGGACTTAAAAACACTTTTGGTGATGTGTTCGTGTGTGTATTAACAGAATCCGATGCGTTGGAGCGCATTTCAGGACATCTGAATTTTTGGTAAATTTTGTATAGCTAGCATCGTCGTGTTGGAGCGTTTTGTCATGTAATCCTCCAACTGCCATATCGGCCCTATTAGACCTATCCAGGACTTAAAAACACTTTTGGTGATGTGTCCGTGTGTGTATTAACAGAATCCGATGCGTTGGAGCGCATTTCAGGACATCTGAATTTTTGTCTACTTTTGTATAGCTAGCATCGTCGTGTTGGAGCGTTTTGTCATGTAATCCTCCAACTGCCATATCGGCCCTATTAGACCTATCCAGGACTTAAAAACACTTTTGGTGATGTGTCCGTGTGTGTATTAACAGAATCCGATGCGTTGTAGCGCATTTCAGGACATCTGAATTTTTGGTAAATTTTGTATAGCTAGCATCGTCGTGTTGGAGCGTTTTGTCATGTAATCCTCCAACTGCCATATCGGCCCTATTAGACCTATCCAGGACTTAAAAACACTTTTGGTGATGTGTTCGTGTGTGTATTAATAGAATCCGATGCGTTGGAGCGCATTTCAGGACATCTGAATTTTTGGTAAATTTTGTATAGCTAGTCGTCGTGTTGGAGCGTTTTGTCAGGTAATCCTCCAACTGCCATATCTGCCCTATTAGACCTATCCAGGACTTAAAAACACTTTTGGTGATGTGTCCGTGTGTGTATTAACAGAATCCGATGCGTTGGAGCGCATTTCAGGACATCTGAATTTTTGTCTACTTTTGTATAGCTAGCATCGTCGTGTTGGAGCGTTTTGTCAGGTAATCCTCCAACTGCCATATCGGCCCTATTAGACCTATCCAGGACTTAAAAACACTTTTGGTGATGTGTTCGTGTGTGTATTAACAGAATCCGATGCGTTGGAGCGCATTTCAGGACATCTGAATTTTTGTCTACTTTTGTATAGCTAGCATCGTCGTGTTGGAGCGTTTTGTCAGGTAATCCTCCAACTGCCATATCTGCCCTATTAGACCTATCCAGGACTTAAAAACACTTTTGGTGATGTGTTCGTGTGTGTATTAACAGAATCCGATGCGTTGGAGCGCATTTCAGGACATCTGAATTTTTGGTAAATTTTGTATAGCTAGTCGTCGTGTTGGAGCGTTTTGTCAGGTAATCCTCCAACTGCCATATCTGCCCTATTAGACCTATCCAGGACTTAAAAACACTTTTGGTGATGTGTCCGTGTGTGTATTAACAGAATCCGATGCGTTGGAGCGCATTTCAGGACATCTGAATTTTTGTCTACTTTTGTATAGCTAGCATCGTCGTGTTGGAGCGTTTTGTCAGGTAATCCTCCAACTGCCATATCGGCCCTATTAGACCTATCCAGGACTTAAAAACACTTTTGGTGATGTGTTCGTGTGTGTATTAACAGAATCCGATGCGTTGGAGCGCATTTCAGGACATCTGAATTTTTGTCTACTTTTGTATAGCTAGCATCGTCGTGTTGGAGCGTTTTGTCAGGTAATCCTCCAACTGCCATATCTGCCCTATTAGACCTATCCAGGACTTAGAAACACTTTTGGTGATGTGTTCGTGTGTGTATTAACAGAATCCGATGCGTTGGAGCGCATTTCAGGACATCTGAATTTTTGGTAAATTTTGTATAGCTAGTCGTCGTGTTGGAGCGTTTTGTCAGGTAATCCTCCAACTGCCATATCTGCCCTATTAGACCTATCCAGGACTTAAAAACACTTTTGGTGATGTGTCCGTGTGTGTATTAACAGAATCCGATGCGTTGGAGCGCATTTCAGGACATCTGAATTTTTGTCTACTTTTGTATAGCTAGCATCGTCGTGTTGGAGCGTTTTGTCATGTAATCCTCCAACTGCCATATCGGCCCTATTAGACCTATCCAGGACTTAAAAACACTTTTGGTGATGTGTTCGTGTGTGTATTAATAGAATCCGATGCGTTGGAGCGCATTTCAGGACATCTGAATTTTTGGTAAATTTTGTATAGCTAGTCGTCGTGTTGGAGCGTTTTGTCAGGTAATCCTCCAACTGCCATATCTGCCCTATTAGACCTATCCAGGACTTAAAAACACTTTTGGTGATGTGTCCGTGTGTGTATTAACAGAATCCGATGCGTTGGAGCGCATTTCAGGACATCTGAATTTTTGTCTACTTTTGTATAGCTAGCATCGTCGTGTTGGAGCGTTTTGTCAGGTAATCCTCCAACTGCCATATCGGCCCTATTAGACCTATCCAGGACTTAAAAACACTTTTGGTGATGTGTTCGTGTGTGTATTAACAGAATCCGATGCGTTGGAGCGCATTTCAGGACATCTGAATTTTTGTCTACTTTTGTATAGCTAGCATCGTCGTGTTGGAGCGTTTTGTCAGGTAATCCTCCAACTGCCATATCTGCCCTATTAGACCTATCCAGGACTTAAAAACACTTTTGGTGATGTGTTCGTGTGTGTATTAACAGAATCCGATGCGTTGGAGCGCATTTCAGGACATCTGAATTTTTGTCTACTTTTGTATAGCTAGCATCGTCGTGTTGGAGCGTTTTGTCAGGTAATCCTCCAACTGCCATATCGGCCCTATTAGACCTATCCAGGACTTAAAAACACTTTTGGTGATGTGTTCGTGTGTGTATTAACAGAATCCGATGCGTTGGAGCGCATTTCAGGACATCTGAATTTTTGTCTACTTTTGTATAGCTAGCATCGTCGTGTTGGAGCGTTTTGTCATGTAATCCGCCAACTGCCATATCGGCCCTATTAGACCTATCCAGGACTTAAAAACACTTTTGGTGATGTGTCCGTGTGTGTATTAACAGAATCCGATGCGTTGGAGCGCATTTCAGGACATCTGAATTTTTGTCTACTTTTGTATAGCTAGCATCGTCGTGTTGGAGCGTTTTGTCATGTAATCCTCCAACTGCCATATCGGCCCTATTAGACCTATCCAGGACTTAAAAACACTTTTGGTGATGTGTCCGTGTGTGTATTAACAGAATCCGATGCGTTGGAGCGCATTTCAGGACATCTGAATTTTTGTCTACTTTTGTATAGCTAGCATCGTCGTGTTGGAGCGTTTTGTCATGTAATCCTCCAACTGCCATATCGGCCCTATTAGACCTATCCAGGACTTAAAAACACTTTTGGTGATGTGTCCGTGTGTGTATTAATAGAATCCGATGCGTTGGAGCGCATTTCAGGACATCTGAATTTTTGGTAAATTTTGTATAGCTAGTCGTCGTGTTGGAGCGTTTTGTCAGGTAATCCTCCAACTGCCATATCTGCCCTATTAGACCTATCCAGGACTTAAAAACACTTTTGGTGATGTGTCCGTGTGTGTATTAACAGAATCCGATGCGTTGGAGCGCATTTCAGGACATCTGAATTTTTGTCTACTTTTGTATAGCTAGCATCGTCGTGTTGGAGCGTTTTGTCAGGTAATCCTCCAACTGCCATATCGGCCCTATTAGACCTATCCAGGACTTAAAAACACTTTTGGTGATGTGTTCGTGTGTGTATTAACAGAATCCGATGCGTTGGAGCGCATTTCAGGACATCTGAATTTTTGTCTACTTTTGTATAGCTAGCATCGTCGTGTTGGAGCGTTTTGTCAGGTAATCCTCCAACTGCCATATCTGCCCTATTAGACCTATCCAGGACTTAAAAACACTTTTGGTGATGTGTTCGTGTGTTAACAGAATCCGATGCGTTGGAGCGCATTTCAGGACATCTGAATTTTTGTCTACTTTTGTATAGCTAGCATCGTCGTGTTGGAGCGTTTTGTCAGGTAATCCTCCAACTGCCATATCGGCCCTATTAGACCTATCCAGGACTTAAAAACACTTTTGGTGATGTGTTCGTGTGTGTATTAACAGAATCCGATGCGTTGGAGCGCATTTCAGGACATCTGAATTTTTGGTAAATTTTGTATAGCTAGCATCGTCGTGTTGGAGCGTTTTGTCAGGTAATCCTCCAACTGCCATATCGGCCCTATTAGACCTATCCAGGACTTAAAAACACTTTTGGTGATGTGTTCGTGTGTGTATTAACAGAATCCGATGCGTTGGAGCGCATTTCAGGACATCTGAATTTTTGGTAAATTTTGTATAGCTAGCATCGTCGTGTTGGAGCGTGTTGTCAGGTAATCCTCCAACTGCCATATCGGCCCTATTAGACCTATCCAGGACTTAAAAACACCTTTGGTGATGTGTCCGTGTGTGTATTAACAGAATCCGATGCGTTGGAGCGCATTTCAGGACATCTGAATTTTTGGTAAATTTTGTATAGCTAGCATCGTCGTGTTGGAGCGTGTTGTCAGGTAATCCTCCAACTGCCATATCGGCCCTATTAGACCTATCCAGGACTTAAAAACACCTTTGGTGATGTGTCCGTGTGTGTATTAACAGAATCCGATGCGTTGGAGCGCATTTCAGGACATCTGAATTTTTGGTAAATTTTGTATAGCTAGCATCGTCGTGTTGGAGCGTTTTGTCAGGTAATCCTCCAACTGCCATATCGGCCCTATTAGACCTATCCAGGACTTAAAAACACTTTTGGTGATGTGTTCGTGTGTGTATTGACAGAATCCGATGCGTTGGAGCGCATTTCAGGACATCTGAATTTTTGTCTACTTTTGTATAGCTAGCATCGTCGTGTTGGAGCGTTTTGTCAGGTAATCCTCCAACTGCCATATCGGCCCTATTAGACCTATCCAGGACTTAAAAACACTTTTGGTGATGTGTTCGTGTGTGTATTGACAGAATCCGATGCGTTGGAGCGCATTTCAGGACATCTGAATTTTTGTCTACTTTTGTATAGCTAGCATCGTCGTGTTGGAGCGTTTTGTCAGGTAATCCTCCAACTGCCATATCGGCCCTATTAGACCTATCCAGGACTTAAAAACACCTTTGGTGATGTGTCCGTGTGTGTATTAACAGAATCCGATGCGTTGGAGCGCATTTCAGGACATCTGAATTTTTGTCTACTTTTGTATAGCTAGCATCGTCGTGTTGGAGCGTTTTGTCATGTAATCCTCCAACTGCCATATCGGCCCTATTAGACCTATCCAGGACTTAAAAACACTTTTGGTGATGTGTTCGTGTGTGTATTAACAGAATCCGATGCGTTGGAGCGCATTTCGGGACATCTGAATTTTTGGCTACTTTTGTATAGCTAGCATCGTCGTGTTGGAGCGTTTTGTCAGGTAATCCTCCAACTGCCATACCTGCCCTATTAGACCTATCCAGGACTTAAAAACACTTATGGTGATGTGTTCGTGTGTGTATTAACAGAATCCGATGCGTTGGAGCGCATTTCAGGACATCTGAATTTTTGGTAAATTTTGTATAGCTAGCATCGTCGTGTTGGAGCGTTTTGTCAGGTAATCCTCCAACTGCCATATCGGCCCTATTAGACCTATCCAGGACTTAAAAACACTTATGGTGATGTGTTCGTGTGTGTATTAACAGAATCCGATGCGTTGGAGCGCATTTCAGGACATCTGAATTTTTGGTAAATTTTGTATAGCTAGCATCGTCGTGTTGGAGCGTTTTGTCAGGTAATCATCCAACTGCCATATCTGCCCTATTAGACCTATCCAGGACTTAAAAACACTTTTGGTGATGTGTTCGTGTGTGTATTAACAGAATCCGATGCGTTGGAGCGCATTTCAGGACATCTGAATTTTTGGTAAATTTTGTATAGCTAGCATCGTCGTGTTGGAGCGTTTTGTCATGTAATCCTCCAACTGCCATATCGGCCCTATTAGACCTATCCAGGACTTAAAAACACTTTTGGTGATGTGTTCGTGTGTGTATTAACAGAATCCGATGCGTTGGAGCGCATTTCAGGACATCTGAATTTTTGGTAAATTTTGTATAGCTAGCATCGTCGTGTTGGAGCGTTTTGTCAGGTAATCCTACAACTGCCATATCTGCCCTATTAGACCTATCTAGGACTTAAAAACACCTTTGGTGATGTGTTCGTGTGTGTATTAACAGAATCCGATGCGTTGGAGCGCATTTCAGGACATCTGAATTTTTGGTAAATTTTGTATAGCTAGCATCGTCGTGTTGGAGCGTTTTGTCAGGTAATCCTACAACTGCCATATCTGCCCTATTAGACCTATCTAGGACTTAAAAACACCTTTGGTGATGTGTTCGTGTGTGTATTAACAGAATCCGATGCGTTGGAGCGCATTTCAGGACATCTGAATTTTTGTCTACTTTTGTATAGCTAGCATCGTCGTGTTGGAGCGTTTTGTCAGGTAATCCTCCAACTGCCATATCGGCCTTATTAGACCTATCCAGGAGTTAAAAACACTTTTGGTGATGTGTTCGTGTGTGTATTAACAGAATCCGATGCGTTGGAGCGCATTTCAGGACATCTGAATTTTTGGCTACTTTTGTATAGCTAGCATCGTCGTGTTGGAGCGTTTTGTCAGGTAATCCTCCAACTGCCATATCTGCCCTATTAGACCTATCCAGGAGTTAAAAACACTTTTGGTGATGTGTTCGTGAGTGTATTAACAGAATCCGATGCGTTGGAGCGCATTTCAGGACATCTGAATTTTTGGTAAATTTTGTATAGCTAGCATCGTCGTGTTGGAGCGTTTTGTCAGGTAATCCTCCAACTGCCATATCTGCCCTATTAGACCTATCCAGGACTTAAAAACACTTTTGGTGATGTGTTCGTGTGTGTATTAACAGAATCCGATGCGTTGGAGCGCATTTCAGGACATCTGAATTTTTGGTAAATTTTGTATAGCTAGCATCGTCGTGTTGGAGCGTTTTGTCAGGTAATCCTCCAACTGCCATATCTGCCCTATTAGACCTATCCAGGAGTTAAAAACACTTTTGGTGATGTGTTCGTGTGTGTATTAACAGAATCCGATGCGTTGGAGCGCATTTCAGGACATCTGAATTTTTGGTAAATTTTGTATAGCTAGCATCGTCGTGTTGGAGCGTTTTGTCAGGTAATCCTCCAACTGCCATATCGGCCCTATTAGACCTATCCAGGACTTAAAAACACTTTTGGTGATGTGTTCGTGTGTGTATTAACAGAATCCGATGCGTGTGTGTATTAACAGAATCCGATGCGTTGGAGCGCATTTCAGGACATCTGAATTTTTGGTAAATTTTGTATAGCTAGCATCGTCGTGTTGGAGCGTTTTGTCAGGTAATCCTCCAACTGCCATATCGGCCTTATTAGACATATCCAGGAGTTAAAAACACTTTTGGTGATGTGTTCGTGTGTGTATTAACAGAATCCGATGCGTTGGAGCGCATTTCAGGACATCTGAATTTTTGTCTACTTTTGTATAGCTAGCATCGTCGTGTTGGAGCGTTTTGTCAGGTAATCCTCCAACTGCCATATCTGCCCTATTAGACCTATCCAGGACTTAAAAACACTTTTGGTGATGTGTTCGTGTGTGTATTAACAGAATCCGATGCGTTGGAGCGCATTTCAGGACATCTGAATTTTTGGTAAATTTTGTATAGCTAGCATCGTCGTGTTGGAGCGTTTTGTCAGGTAATCCTCCAACTGCCATATCGGCCCTATTAGACCTATCCAGGACTTAAAAACACTTTTGGTGATGTGTTCGTGTGTGTATTAACAGAATCCGATGCGTTGGAGCGCATTTCAGGACATCTGAATTTTTGGTAAATTTTGTATAGCTAGCATCGTCGTGTTGGAGCGTTTTGTCAGGTAATCCTCCAACTGCCATATCGGCCCTATTAGACCTATCCAGGACTTAAAAACACTTTTGGTGATGTGTTCGTGTGTGTATTAACAGAATCCGATGCGTTGGAGCGCATTTCAGGACATCTGAATTTTTGTCTACTTTTGTATAGCTAGCATCGTCGTGTTGGAGCGTTTTGTCAGGTAATCCTCCAACTGCCATATCTGCCCTATTAGACCTATCCAGGACTTAAAAACACTTTTGGTGATGTGTTCGTGTGTGTATTAACAGAATCCGATGCGTTGGAGCGCATTTCAGGACATCTGAATTTTTGGTAAATTTTGTATAGCTAGCATCGTCGTGTTGGAGCGTTTTGTCAGGTAATCCTCCAACTGCCATATCTGCCCTATTAGACCTATCCAGGACTTAAAAACACTTTTGGTGATGTGTTCGTGTGTGTATTAACAGAATCCGATGCGTTGGAGCGCATTTCAGGACATCTGAATTTTTGGTAAATTTTGTATAGCTAGCATCGTCGTGTTGGAGCGTTTTGTCAGGTAATCCTCCAACTGCCATATCGGCCCTATTAGACCTATCCAGGACTTAAAAACACTTTTGGTGATGTGTTCGTGTGTGTATTAACAGAATCCGATGCGTTGGAGCGCATTTCAGGACATCTGAATTTTTGTCTACTTTTGTATAGCTAGCATCGTCGTGTTGGAGCGTTTTGTCAGGTAATCCTCCAACTGCCATATCTGCCCTATTAGACCTATCCAGGACTTAAAAACACTTTTGGTGATGTGTTCGTGTGTGTATTAACAGAATCCGATGCGTTGGAGCGCATTTCAGGACATCTGAATTTTTGGTAAATTTTGTATAGCTAGCATCGTCGTGTTGGAGCGTTTTGTCAGGTAATCCTCCAACTGCCATATCTGCCCTATTAGACCTATCCAGGACTTAAAAACACTTTTGGTGATGTGTTCGTGTGTGTATTAACAGAATCCGATGCGTTGGAGCGCATTTCAGGACATCTGAATTTTTGGCTACTTTTGTATAGCTAGCATCGTCGTGTTGGAGCGTTTTGTCAGGTAATCCTACAACTGCCATATCTGCCCTATTAGACCTATCTAGGACTTAAAAACACCTTTGGTGATGTGTTCGTGTGTGTATTAACAGAATCCGATGCGTTGGAGCGCATTTCAGGACATCTGAATTTTTGGCTACTTTTGTATAGCTAGCATCGTCGTGTTGGAGCGTTTTGTCAGGTAATCCTACAACTGCCATATCTGCCCTATTAGACCTATCTAGGACTTAAAAACACCTTTGGTGATGTGTTCGTGTGTGTATTAACAGAATCCGATGCGTTGGAGCGCATTTCAGGACATCTGAATTTTTGTCTACTTTTGTATAGCTAGCATCGTCGTGTTGGAGCGTTTTGTCAGGTAATCATCCAACTGCCATATCGGCCTTATTATGATGTTGTGTTCGTGTGTGTATTAACAAAATCCGATGCGTTGGAGCGCATTTCAGGACATCTGAATTTTTGTCTACTTTTGTATAGCTAGCATCGTCGTGTTGGAGCGTTTTGTCAGGTAATCCTCCAACTGCCATATCGGCCCTATTAGACCTATCCAGGACTTAAAAACACTTTTGGTGATGTGTTCGTGTGTGTATTAACAGAATCCGATGCGTGTGTGTATTAACAGAATCCGATGCGTTGGAGCGCATTTCAGGACATCTGAATTTTTGGTAAATTTTGTATAGCTAGCATCGTCGTGTTGGAGCGTTTTGTCAGGTAATCCTCCAACTGCCATATCGGCCCTATTAGACCTATCCAGGACTTAAAAACACTTTTGGTGATGTGTTCGTGTGTGTATTAACAGAATCCGATGCGTTGGAGCGCATTTCAGGACATCTGAATTTTTGGTAAATTTTGTATAGCTAGCATCGTCGTGTTGGAGCGTTTTGTCAGGTAATCCTCCAACTGCCATATCGGCCCTATTAGACCTATCCAGGACTTAAAAACACTTTTGGTGATGTGTTCGTGTGTGTATTAACAGAATCCGATGCGTTGGAGCGCATTTCAGGACATCTGAATTTTTGTCTACTTTTGTATAGCTAGCATCGTCGTGTTGGAGCGTTTTGTCAGGTAATCCTCCAACTGCCATATCGGCCCTATTAGACCTATCCAGGACTTAAAAACACTTTTGGTGATGTGTTCGTGTGTGTATTAACAGAATCCGATGCGTTGGAGCGCATTTCAGGACATCTGAATTTTTGGTAAATTTTGTATAGCTAGCATCGTCGTGTTGGAGCGTTTTGTCAGGTAATCCTCCAACTGCCATATCGGCCTTATTAGACCTATCCAGGAGTTAAAAACACTTTTGGTGATGTGTTCGTGTGTGTATTAACAGAATCCGATGCGTTGGAGCGCATTTCAGGACATCTGAATTTTTGGCTACTTTTGTATAGCTAGCATCGTCGTGTTGGAGCGTTTTGTCAGGTAATCCTACAACTGCCATATCTGCCCTATTAGACCTATCTAGGACTTAAAAACACCTTTGGTGATGTGTTCGTGTGTGTATTAACAGAATCCGATGCGTTGGAGCGCATTTCAGGACATCTGAATTTTTGTCTACTTTTGTATAGCTAGCATCGTCGTGTTGGAGCGTTTTGTCAGGTAATCCTCCAACTGCCATATCTGCCCTATTAGACCTATCCAGGAGTTAAAAACACTTTTGGTGATGTGTTCGTGTGTGTATTAACAGAATCCGATGCGTTGGAGCGCATTTCAGGACATCTGAATTTTTGGTAAATTTTGTATAGCTAGCATCGTCGTGTTGGAGCGTTTTGTCAGGTAATCATCCAACTGCCATATCGGCCTTATTATGATGTTGTGTTCGTGTGTGTATTAACAAAATCCGATGCGTTGGAGCGCATTTCAGGACATCTGAATTTTTGGTAAATTTTGTATAGCTAGCATCGTCGTGTTGGAGCGTTTTGTCAGGTAATCCTCCAACTGCCATATCTGCCCTATTAGACCTATCCAGGACTTAAAAACACTTATGGTGATGTGTTCGTGTGTGTATTAACAGAATCCGATGCGTTGGAGCGCATTTCAGGACATCTGAATTTTTGGTAAATTTTGTATAGCTAGCATCGTCGTGTTGGAGCGTTTTGTCAGGTAATCCTCCAACTGCCATATCTGCCCTATTAGACCTATCCAGGACTTAAAAACACTTATGGTGATGTGTTCGTGTGTGTATTAACAGAATCCGATGCGTTGGAGCGCATTTCAGGACATCTGAATTTTTGGTAAATTTTGTATAGCTAGCATCGTCGTGTTGGAGCGTTTTGTCAGGTAATCCTCCAACTGCCATATCTGGCCTATTAGACCTATCCAGGACTTAAAAACACTTTTGGTGATGTGTTCGTGTGTGTATTAACAGAATCCGATGCGTTGGAGCGCATTTCAGGACATCTGAATTTTTGGTAAATTTTGTATAGCTAGCATCGTCGTGTTGGAGCGTTTTGTCAGGTAATCCTCCAACTGCCATATCGGCCTTATTAAACCTATCCAGGAGTTAAAAACACTTTTGGTGATGTGTTCGTGTGTGTATTAACAGAATCCGATGCGTTGGAGCGCATTTCAGGACATCTGAATTTTTGGTAAATTTTGTATAGCTAGCATCGTCGTGTTGGAGCGTTTTGTCAGGTAATCCTCCAACTGCCATATCGGCCTTATTAGACCTATCCAGGAGTTAAAAACACTTTTGGTGATGTGTTCGTGTGTGTATTAACAGAATCCGATGCGTTGGAGCGCATTTCAGGACATCTGAATTTTTGGCTACTTTTGTATAGCTAGCATCGTCGTGTTGGAGCGTTTTGTCAGGTAATCCTACAACTGCCATATCTGCCCTATTAGACCTATCTAGGACTTAAAAACACCTTTGGTGATGTGTTCGTGTGTGTATTAACAGAATCCGATGCGTTGGAGCGCATTTCAGGACATCTGAATTTTTGTCTACTTTTGTATAGCTAGCATCGTCGTGTTGGAGCGTTTTGTCAGGTAATCCTCCAACTGCCATATCTGCCCTATTAGACCTATCCAGGAGTTAAAAACACTTTTGGTGATGTGTTCGTGTGTGTATTAACAGAATCCGATGCGTTGGAGCGCATTTCAGGACATCTGAATTTTTGGTAAATTTTGTATAGCTAGCATCGTCGTGTTGGAGCGTTTTGTCAGGTAATCCTCCAACTGCCATATCGGCCTTATTATGATGTTGTGTTCGTGTGTGTATTAACAAAATCCGATGCGTTGGAGCGCATTTCAGGACATCTGAATTTTTGGTAAATTTTGTATAGCTAGCATCGTCGTGTTGGAGCGTTTTGTCAGGTAATCCTCCAACTGCCATATCGGCCCTATTAGACCTATCTAGGACTTAAAAACACCTTCGGTGATGTGTTCGTGTGTGTATTAACAGAATCCGATGCGTTGGAGCGCATTTCAGGACATCTGAATTTTTGGTAAATTTTGTATAGCTAGCATCGTCGTGTTGGAGCGTTTTGTCAGGTAATCCTCCAACTGCCATATCGGCCCTATTAGACCTATCTAGGACTTAAAAACACCTTCGGTGATGTGTTCGTGTGTGTATTAACAGAATCCGATGCGTTGGAGCGCATTTCAGGACATCTGAATTTTTGGTAAATTTTGTATAGCTAGCATCGTCGTGTTGGAGCGTTTTGTCAGGTAATCCTCCAACTGCCATATCGGCCTTATTATGATGTTGTGTTCGTGTGTGTATTAACAAAATCCGATGCGTTGGAGCGCATTTCAGGACATCTGAATTTTTGGTAAATTTTGTATAGCTAGCATCGTCGTGTTGGAGCGTTTTGTCAGGTAATCCTCCAACTGCCATATCGGCCCTATTAGACCTATCTAGGACTTAAAAACACCTTCGGTGATGTGTTCGTGTGTGTATTAACAGAATCCGATGCGTTGGAGCGCATTTCAGGACATCTGAATTTTTGGTAAATTTTGTATAGCTAGCATCGTCGTGTTGGAGCGTTTTGTCAGGTAATCCTCCAACTGCCATATCGGCCTTATTATGATGTTGTGTTCGTGTGTGTATTAACAAAATCCGATGCGTTGGAGCGCATTTCAGGACATCTGAATTTTTGGTAAATTTTGTATAGCTAGCATCGTCGTGTTGGAGCGTTTTGTCAGGTAATCCTCCAACTGCCATATCGGCCCTATTAGACCTATCTAGGACTTAAAAACACCTTCGGTGATGTGTTCGTGTGTGTATTAACAGAATCCGATGCGTTGGAGCGCATTTCAGGACATCTGAATTTTTGGTAAATTTTGTATAGCTAGCATCGTCGTGTTGGAGCGTTTTGTCAGGTAATCCTCCAACTGCCATATCGGCCCTATTAGACCTATCTAGGACTTAAAAACACCTTCGGTGATGTGTTCGTGTGTGTATTAACAGAATCCGATGCGTTGGAGCGCATTTCAGGACATCTGAATTTTTGGTAAATTTTGTATAGCTAGCATCGTCGTGTTGGAGCGTTTTGTCAGGTAATCCTCCAACTGCCATATCGGCCCTATTAGACCTATCCAGGACTTAAAAACACTTATGGTGATGTGTTCGTGTGTGTATTAACAGAATCCGATGCGTTGGAGCGCATTTCAGGACATCTGAATTTTTGGTAAATTTTGTATAGCTAGCATCGTCGTGTTGGAGCGTTTTGTCAGGTAATCCTCCAACTGCCATATCTGCCCTATTAGACCTATCCAGGACTTAAAAACACTTATGGTGATGTGTTCGTGTGTGTATCAACAGAATCCGATGCGTTGGAGCGCATTTCAGGACATCTGAATTTTTGGTAAATTTTGTATAGCTAGCATCGTCGTGTTGGAGCGTTTTGTCAGGTAATCCTCCAACTGCCATATCGGCCCTATTAGACCTATCCAGGACTTAAAAACACTTTTGGTGATGTGTTCGTGTGTGTATTAACAGAATCCGATGCGTTGGAGCGCATTTCAGGACATCTGAATTTTTGGTAAATTTTGTATAGCTAGCATCGTCGTGTTGGAGCGTTTTGTCAGGTAATCCTCCAACTGCCATATCTGCCCTATTAGACCTATCCAGGACTTAAAAACACTTTTGGTGATGTGTTCGTGTGTGTATTAACAGAATCCGATGCGTTGGAGCGCATTTCAGGACATCTGAATTTTTTTTTTTTTTTTTTTTTTTTTTTTTTTTTATTTTTTTTTTTTTTTTTTTTTTATTAGTGGCACAAATTTTACAATGTATTGCATACAATTAGTTATACAGAGATTTGGTTTACATCACCTTACTACTAAAATATTCATATAATCTTTATATAATTTATCACAGAAGTATTGGATTTTAGTCTGAAGGAAAAGCCACTTAAAAAACCTTCATGGCAAAAAAAAATTCTAATTCCGTTGGAGGGAAGAGAGAAGTGGTTAGTCTTGATTTCAAATTTCTGACTAGAATGTTTTAGAAAACACAAAAAAGATTGACAATAAATAAATATGTTAATATAAATAAATAAATAATAAACAAATAAATAAGTAAATAAATAAATAATTAAGTATATAAATAAATAAATATATAAATAAATAAGTTAATAAATAAATAAATAAATAAATAAATAAATAAATAAATAAATAAGTAAATAAATAAATAAATAAATTAATTAATAAATAGATTAATAAATAAGTAAATAAATAAATATGTTAATATATTAAACAAATCAATATACAGATAGATAATAAACAGGTAAGTATTGCACTCATCCTGCAGCTAAGTTTGAAATCAAGACGTTTCCGGATGATAAAAGGGATTGATTATATTGGAGAAAAAGTTTTTCAACTCTAGCTGTGACCATTTCGATCTTGGCTATCTTATGAAGTTCCGTAGTCGAGAAAAACCAAGGCAGATTTAGAATCATTTTAAGGAGCTTATTTTGCGTTATTTGAAGTTTCCGCAGATGACTTATGGCGCACTTACCCCAGACAGGAGACCCATAGAACATGATCGGTTGGAAAATAGACTTAAAAATCAATATTTTGTTTTCATTGCTTAGTTTAGAATTCCTGCATATGAATGGATAGAGAATCTTTATCGTTACGTTTATCTTTTTGATAATTTCTTGAATATGAAGCCTAAAAGTTAACCTTTCATCTAAATGTACCCCAAGATATTTTCCACTCGGTTTCCACTCGATCGGAAAACCATTAAGTTGAAGGCTATTGCTTGGAAGTAAACAAGCTTTTCTTTTTCGAGTGAAAAAGATTGCTTGCGTTTTCGAAGCGTTAATGCTAATTTTCCAATCATGACAATATTGAAGGACAGTATTTATCCCAGATTGCAGATTGGTTTCAATAATGGAACCAGTTGCATCAGAGGAGTAAATACATGTATCATCTGCATATAAAGCAATATTGCAATTATTAAGATTTGGAAAATCAGAGGTGTATATATTATATAGAAAAGGCGCTAGGACAGAGCCTTGTGGGACACCAGCGCTAATTATTTTGTTCTCCGAGAGGCTTTGATTTACGGACACTTTGAAAGTACGGAGAGATAGAAACGACTGAACGATTTTAATAAGATAAAGTGGAAGGTTATAATTCAACAGCTTGTGTATCAAACCATCATGCCAGACGGTATCGAATGCTTTCTCAGCGTCCAAGATCAACATGCCAGTGCTTTTCCCTTCTGAAAGATTGATTCTGATGTCATTTGTTATACGATGCACTTGATGAGTAGTGCTATGACGAGCCCTAAATCCAAATTGTTCTTTAGGTAAGATTCCGTTTTCGTCAATGAAAGAAACAACCCTATTCTTTATGATCTTTTCTAAGCATTTGCTTAGAGAGCTGAGCAAACTAATAGGTCTGTAACTACCAGGTAGATTCGCACTTTTTCCGGGTTTTAAAATGGGCACTAGCTTGGCGGCTTTCCATCTATTAGGGAAATATCCCAACCTGAGACAGTTATTGAAGATGTCTTGCAAATGTTTGAGAGCAGATACGGGTAGATTTTTAAGGAATACATTTTTAATACCATCAAAACCGGATGACTTCCTTGCCTTTAAATTATGTATTATGCCTTTTAGCTCACTTAGGGGTATAGGATTGGGATTGCTCACAAGTGGGTGTGAACTGACGAAATTGACTGACTGTTGGACTGAGTGTCTAACATGCATGGTTGGGATAATGTTACTAGCAATTGAGTGATTATTCAAAAAACTATTTGCTAGAGCGTTAGCTTTATCACATGAGGAATGAAAGACAGAGTTGTCACACTTAAGAGGAGGAATATAAGTGTGTTTTTTTTTCGTTATTTTGATAATGTTCCAAAATGGTTTGGAACCGTTATCTAACGATAGAAGTCTATCGTTCCAAGATTGGTTTCTATAGTTTGCAATTGCAAATTTCAGCAGAGCATTCATTTTCTTGTATTCCGTGAGATAGAATTCATTTTTTGTACGTCTCCATCTAGATCTGCAGGTGTTTCTTAACTTGATTATGTCAAGGATGAACTGCGGAAGGGTATTTGCCTCATGTCTGTATACCGTCTTCTTTGGAACCGACTGTTCAACGCTTGCAATAACGGCGGAAGTGAAGGTGTCTATATTTTTATCAATTTGAGGTTGACTAATGTTTGGCTCAAATGCGTTTTCAAGTTTTTCTCGAATTAGTCGTCTGAATAAGTTCCAGTTAGCATTTTTGAAGTCAAAAAATTGGTTTGTACATGATATTGGAGAAATAATGACACCACATTTTACCGGTAAGTGGTCGGAACTAAGCTCGTTAATGGTAATTGGGGGAGTAAAAAGATCAGGGATATTAGTGAGAAAAAGATCTAAAGTTGAAGGATTTCTATTCCTGCTCGATGGGACATAAGAAGGATTGGGAGGGTGGAGTATTTCAAAAGGATGTCTTGAGTTAAGGTTTGCAAGAATATTACCCCATTCATTAGCCCTAAGACAATCCCAAGACCTATGTCTGCAGTTGAAATCACCACCGATTAGAAATAGATCATTAGTATTAACTAACTTTAGCAGATCGTTGCGGAAATGTATGCGTTTTTGAGGAGTGGGTGCTCTTCCCGGAAAATAGGCACTAAATATTTTTAGTGAGAGACCATTTTCAAAAGGAACTTCGATACCAATTGATTCTATTACATTAGTACTTGTAAAAGGGAGTACTTTATGTCGTATTGAACGTTTTATGAACACGGCAACACCGCCACCACTTCTCTCTTCTCTGTCCAAACGATAACATTTATATACAGAGTTGGATAGACGATCAGCTGAATTCAGCCATGTTTCTGACACTAGTGCTATATCAATGCTATGGTTACTTAGGAATGTAAAAAATTCAATTTGTTTACATCGAATGCTTCTAGCATTCCAACATATAATATTTAAGCTACATAAATTCATTTAGATTTGTTATACAAGTATTTAACAGCAAGTTGAGCGATCGTATTAAACTGTTCTGCCTTAGAAGTACAATTATTAAGCAAAGTAATCATTTCTGCAGTGAGTGCGTTTATCTCTTCTAGCGAAAAAAGCTCTTCGTTACTCTTCATACCGGTGTTGTTGGTGGGCTTGGTCCATAGATTTGGTGATGTGCTTGAAGCTTTCGGTCCATTAACTGATGCATTTCGATGTGATGGGAGTGAGGGGAAGTCCATAACATTGTTCACAAAAGATGGTTGTGTCTGTCTTGCACGTTGAGTATTGTTCTTGGACAATAGTTTTTCTCTCATGTCAAGAAAGCTTTTGCGGCTAACACATGTCAGATCAGTTGATTTATGTGTTCCATTGCAGTTGGCACACTTAATGTTTTTGGAGGTGCATTCATTTGTTTTGTGGTATTCGGAACAATTTGCACAATGAGTCTTAATGTGGCAGTTTTTCTCCCCGTGTCCATACATTTGGCAATTGTAACACTGCGTGACTCGGTTGAATTGCCTTCTAGCGAAATCCCATTTGACTTGAGTTTTGAATATAGATTTAAAATGTTTTTTTAGCTCTCCAAGTCTTATGGATCCTGTTTCGAGAAACACTAAGTAGAACACATCGACGAATCGTTCATAATGTTTTTTAATAATTTTAATGTGAGTGCACTTTAAACCTAGTGACACCAGTTCAGTTTTAAGATCTTCGGTAGCAAATTCGTCTAGGCCATACAAAATCACTTTAAATGACCTTGACGTTGGTAGGTCATGCGTGAAGAATTCGAATTTTTTTGTTTTAAGAGTGGCGCATAGTCTCTGATGAGAATCGACACTCTCACAGTTAATTTTAATACCAATGCTCATTTTTTTTAGGCAATAGTTATCAATACGAGTTTCACGAAGTAGAGCATGTACTTCATTAGCACTTTTTTTGAGAACACATACCGAAGGAACTTTTTCTTTTTTGCTATGTGTGGCGCGACTTAACACTTCATCACATTCAATGTCCGATATATCAGTGTCCGGGTGGGTTTGTAAGGGCTGGAAGAAATTTTCGCTGGGATTATTATTACTAGAACCCATTTTGCGAAATTTGGTGTTGGAAGACATAACGTCTTCAGCAACAGGTGACCGGTCGCGTTTAGGAATTTTGATAATTCTATTGGGAACGATCGCTTAAGGGAGAAAGTCTTTCTCGGTCAAAGCTCCGATCAGAACTGATCTGAATTTTTGGTAAATTTTGTATAGCATGACACATCGTCGTGTTGGAGCGTTTTGTCATGTAATCCTCCAACTGCCATATCGGCCCTATTAGACCTATCCAGGACTTAAAAACACTTTTGGTAATGTGTTCGTGTGTGTATTAACAGAATCCGATGCGTTGGAGCGCATTTCAGGACATCTGAATTTTTGTCTACTTTTGTATAGCTAGCATCGTCGTGTTGCAGCGTTTTGTCAGGTAATCCTCCAACTGCCATATCGGCCCTATTAGACCAATCCAGGACTTAAAAACACTTTTGGTGATGTGTTCGTGTGTGTATTAACAGAATCCGATGCGTTGGAGCGCATTTCAGGACATCTGAATTTTTGGTAAATTTTGTATAGCTAGCATCGTCGTGTTGGAGCGTTTTGTCAGGTAATCCTCCAACTGCCATATCTGCCCTATTAGACCTATCCAGGACTTAGAAACACTTTTGGTGATGTGTTCGTGTGTGTATTAACAGAATCCGATGCGTTGGAGCGCATTTCAGGACATCTGAATTTTTGTCTACTTTTGTATAGCTAGCATCGTCGTGTTGGAGCGTTTTGTCATGTAATCCTCCAACTGCCATATCGGCCCTATTAGACCTATCCAGGACTTAAAAACACTTTTGGTGATGTGTTCGTGTGTGTATTAACAGAATCCGATGCGTTGGAGCGCATTTCAGGACATCTGAATTTTTGGTAAATTTTGTATAGCTAGCATCGTCGTATTGGAGCGATTTGTCATGTAATCCTCCAACTGCCATATCTGCCCTATTAGACCTATCCAGGACTTAAAAACACTTTTGGTGATGTGTTCGTGTGTGTATTAACAGAATCCGATGCGTTGGAGCGCATTTCAGGACATCTGAATTTTTGTCTACTTTTGTATAGCTAGCATCGTCGTGTTGCAGCGTTTTGTCAGGTAATCCTCCAACTGCCATATCGGCCCTATTAGACCAATCCAGGACTTAAAAACACTTTTGGTGATGTGTTCGTGTGTGTATTAACAGAATCCGATGCGTTGGAGCGCATTTCAGGACATCTGAATTTTTGGTAAATTTTGTATAGCTAGCATCGTCGTATTGGAGCGATTTGTCATGTAATCCTCCAACTGCCATATCTGCCCTATTAGACCTATCCAGGACTTAAAAACACTTTTGGTGATGTGTTCGTGTGTGTATTAACAGAATCCGATGCGTTGGAGCGCATTTCAGGACATCTGAATTTTTGTCTACTTTTGTATAGCTAGCATCGTCGTGTTGCAGCGTTTTGTCATGTAATCCTCCAACTGCCATATCGGCCCTATTAGACCTATCCAGGACTTAAAAACACTTTTGGTGATGTGTTCGTGTGTGTATTAACAGAATCCGATGCGTTGGAGCGCATTTCAGGACATCTGAATTTTTGCTAAATTTTGTATAGCTAGCATCGTCGTGTTGGAGCGTTTTGTCAGGTAATCCGCCAACTGCCATATCTGCCCTATTAGACCTATCCAGGACTTAAAAACACTTTTGGTGATGTGTTCGTGTGTGTATTAACAGAATCCGATGCGTTAGAGCGCATTTCAGGACATCTGAATTTTTGGTAAATTTTGTATAGGACATCGTCGTGTTGGAGCGTTTTGTCAGGTAATCCTCCAACTGCCATATCGGCCCTATTAGACCTGTCCAGGACTTAAAAACACTTTTGGTGATGTGTTCGTGTGTGTATTAACAGAATCCGATGCGTTGGAGCGCATTTCAGGACATCTGAATTTTTGTCTACTTTTGTATAGCTAGCATCGTCGTGTTGGAGCGTTTTGTCAGGTAATCCGCCAACTGCCATATCTGCCCTATTAGACCTATCCAGGACTTAAAAACACTTTTGGTGATGTGTTCGTGTGTGTATTAACAGAATCCGATGCGTTGGAGCGCATTTCAGGACATCTGAATTTTTGTCTACTTTTGTATAGCTAGCATCGTCGTGTTGGAGCGTTTTGTCAGGTAATCCTCCAACTGCCATATCGGCCCTATTAGACCTGTCCAGGACTTAAAAACACTTTTGGTGATGTGTTCGTGTGTGTATTAACAGAATCCGATGCGTTGGAGCGCATTTCAGGACATCTGAATTTTTGTCTACTTTTGTATAGCTAGCATCGTCGTGTTGGAGCGTTTTGTCAGGTAATCCTCCAACTGCCATATCGGCCCTATTAGACCTGTCCAGGACTTAAAAACACTTTTGGTGATGTGTTCGTGTGTGTATTAACAGAATCCGATGCGTTGGAGCGCATTTCAGGACATCTGAATTTTTGTCTACTTTTGTATAGCTAGCATTGTCGTGTTGGAGCGTTTTGTCAGGTAATCCTCCAACTGCCATATCTGCCCTATTAGACCTATCCAGGACTTAAAAACACTTTTGGTGATGTGTTCGTGTGTGTATTAACAGAATCCGATGCGTTAGAGCGCATTTCAGGACATCTGAATTTTTGGTAAATTTTGTATAGCTAGCATCGTCGTGTTGGAGCGTTTTGTCAGGTAATCCTCCAACTGCCATATCTGCCCTATTAGACCTATCCAGGACTTAAAAACACTTTTGGTGATGTGTTCGTGTGTGTATTAACAAAATCCGATGCGTTGGAGCGCATTTCAGGACATCTGAATTTTTGTCTACTTTTGTATAGCTAGCATCGTCGTGTTGGAGCGTTTTGTCAGGTAATCCTCCAACTGCCATATCGGCCCTATTAGACCTGTCCAGGACTTAAAAACACTTTTGGTGATGTGTTCGTGTGTGTATTAACAGAATCCAATGCGTTGGAGCGCATTTCAGGACATCTGAATTTTTGTCTACTTTTGTATAGCTAGCATTGTCGTGTTGGAGCGTTTTGTCAGGTAATCCTCCAACTGCCATATCTGCCCTATTAGACCTATCCAGGACTTAAAAACACTTTTGGTGATGTGTTCGTGTGTGTATTAACAGAATCCGATGCGTTAGAGCGCATTTCAGGACATCTGAATTTTTGGTAAATTTTGTATAGCTAGCATCGTCGTGTTGGAGCGTTTTGTCAGGTAATCCTCCAACTGCCATATCTGCCCTATTAGACCTATCCAGGACTTAAAAACACTTTTGGTGATGTGTTCGTGTGTGTATTAACAGAATCCGATGCGTTAGAGCGCATTTCAGGACATCTGAATTTTTGGTAAATTTTGTATAGCTAGCATCGTCGTATTGGAGCGATTTGTCATGTAATCCTCCAACTGCCATATCTGCCCTATTAGACCTATCCAGGACTTAAAAACACTTTTGGTGATGTGTTCGTGTGTGTATTAACAAAATCCGATGCGTTGGAGCGCATTTCAGGACATCTGAATTTTTGTCTACTTTTGTATAGCTAGCATCGTCGTGTTGGAGCGTTTTGTCATGTAATCCTCCAACTGCCATATCGGCCCTATTAGACCTATCCAGGACTTAAAAACACTTTTGGTGATGTGTTCGTGTGTGTATTAACAGAATCCGATGCGTTGGAGCGCATTTCAGGACATCTGAATTTTTGGTAAATTTTGTATAGCTAGCATCGTCGTATTGGAGCGATTTGTCATGTAATCCTCCAACTGCCATATCTGCCCTATTAGACCTATCCAGGACTTAAAAACACTTTTGGTGATGTGTTCGTGTGTGTATTAACAGAATCCGATGCGTTAGAGCGCATTTCAGGACATCTGAATTTTTGGTAAATTTTGTATAGGACATCGTCGTGTTGGAGCGTTTTGTCAGGTAATCCTCCAACTGCCATATCGGCCCTATTAGACCTGTCCAGGACTTAAAAACACTTTTGGTGATGTGTTCGTGTGTGTATTAACAGAATCCGATGCGTTGGAGCGCATTTCAGGACATCTGAATTTTTGTCTACTTTTGTATAGCTAGCATCGTCGTGTTGGAGCGTTTTGTCAGGTAATCCGCCAACTGCCATATCTGCCCTATTAGACCTATCCAGGACTTAAAAACACTTTTGGTGATGTGTTCGTGTGTGTATTAACAGAATCCGATGCGTTGGAGCGCATTTCAGGACATCTGAATTTTTGTCTACTTTTGTATAGCTAGCATCGTCGTGTTGGAGCGTTTTGTCAGGTAATCCTCCAACTGCCATATCGGCCCTATTAGACCTGTCCAGGACTTAAAAACACTTTTGGTGATGTGTTCGTGTGTGTATTAACAGAATCCGATGCGTTGGAGCGCATTTCAGGACATCTGAATTTTTGGTAAATTTTGTATAGCTAGCATCGTCGTGTTGGAGCGTTTTGTCAGGTAATCCTCCAACTGCCATATCTGCCCTATTAGACCTATCCAGGACTTAGAAACACTTTTGGTGATGTGTTCGTGTGTGTATTAACAGAATCCAATGCGTTGGAGCGCATTTCAGGACATCTGAATTTTTGTCTACTTTTGTATAGCTAGCATTGTCGTGTTGGAGCGTTTTGTCAGGTAATCCTCCAACTGCCATATCTGCCCTATTAGACCTATCCAGGACTTAAAAACACTTTTGGTGATGTGTTCGTGTGTGTATTAACAGAATCCGATGCGTTAGAGCGCATTTCAGGACATCTGAATTTTTGGTAAATTTTGTATAGCTAGCATCGTCGTGTTGGAGCGTTTTGTCAGGTAATCCTCCAACTGCCATATCTGCCCTATTAGACCTATCCAGGACTTAGAAACACTTTTGGTGATGTGTTCGTGTGTGTATTAACAGAATCCGATGCGTTGGAGCGCATTTCAGGACATCTGAATTTTTGTCTACTTTTGTATAGCTAGCATCGTCGTGTTGGAGCGTTTTGTCATGTAATCCTCCAACTGCCATATCGGCCCTATTAGACCTATCCAGGACTTAAAAACACTTTTGGTGATGTGTTCGTGTGTGTATTAACAGAATCCGATGCGTTGGAGCGCATTTCAGGACATCTGAATTTTTGGTAAATTTTGTGTAGCTAGCATCGTCGTGTTGGAGCGTTTTGTCAGGTAATCCTCCAACTGCCATATCTGCCCTATTAGACCTATCCAGGACTTAAAAACACTTTTGGTGATGTGTTCGTGTGTGTATTAACAAAATCCGATGCGTTGGAGCGCATTTCAGGACATCTGAATTTTTGTCTACTTTTGTATAGCTAGCATCGTCGTGTTGGAGCGTTTTGTCAGGTAATCCTCCAACTGCCATATCTGCCCTATTAGACCTATCCAGGACTTAAAAACACTTTTGGTGATGTGTTCGTGTGTGTATTAACAGAATCCGATGCGTTGGAGCGCATTTCAGGACATCTGAATTTTTGTCTACTTTTGTATAGCTAGCATCGTCGTGTTGGAGCGTTTTGTCAGGTAATCCTCCAACTGCCATATCTGCCCTATTAGACCTATCCAGGACTTAAAAACACTTTTGGTGATGTGTTCGTGTGTGTATTAACAGAATCCGATGCGTTGGAGCGCATTTCAGGACATCTGAATTTTTGGTAAATTTTGTATAGGACATCGTCGTGTTGGAGCGTTTTGTCAGGTAATCCTCCAACTGCCATATCTGCCCTATTAGACCTATCCAGGACTTAAAAACACTTTTGGTGATGTGTTCGTGTGTGTATTAACAGAATCCGATGAGTTGGAGCGCATTTCAGGACGTATGAATTTTTGGTAAATTTTGCATAGCTAGCATCGTCGTGTTGGAGCGTTTTGTCAGGTAATCCTCCAACTGCCATATCTGCCCTATTAGACCTATCCAGGACTTAAAAACACTTTTGGTGATGTGTTCGTGTGTGTATTAACAGAATCCGATGCGTTGGAGCGCATTTCAGGACATCTGAATTTTTGCTAAATTTTGTATTGCTAGCATCGTCGTGTTGGAGCGTTTTGTCAGGTAATCCTCCAACTGCCATATCGGCCCTATTAGACCTATCCAGGACTTAAAAACACTTTTGGTGATGTGTTCGTGTGTGTATTAACAGAATCCGATGCGTTGGAGCGCATTTCAGGACATCTGAATTTTTGCTAAATTTTGTATAGCTAGCATCGTCGTGTTGGAGCGTTTTGTCAGGTAATCCTCCAACTGCCATATCTGCCCTATTAGACCTATTTAGGACCTAAAAACACCTTTGGTGATGTGTTCGTGTGTGTATTAACAGAATCCGATGATTTGGAGCGCATTTCAAGATATCTGAATTTTTGGTAAATTTTGTATAGCTAGCATCGTCGTGTTGGAGCGTTTTGTCAGGTAATCCTCCAACTGCCATATCTGCCCTATTAGACCTATTTAGGACCTAAAAACACCTTTGGTGATGTGTTCATGTGTGTATTAACAGAATCCGATGCGTTGGAGCGCATTTCAGGACATCTGAATTTTTGGTAAATTTTGTATAGCTAGCATCGTCGTGTTGGAGCGTTTTGTCAGGTAATCCTCCAACTGTTATCATGAGTCGGTAGTCCCCCACCTGAAATCTTACAGCCAAGTCTAAGTCATAATTTTAAAAAATCTTTGCACAGAAATTGAATTTCAAATGAGATTCATTTACTTTCTTACGACCGAGGGATGCAAGTGACGTCACACGGTTTGACATATGAGAAGTATGATACCTTGTGTTCTGTGTATCATGAACATAAACTAACCTCTTGAGTGAAAGAGAGGGTGGCCAACGATCGGGTGAACCATTCGATCGCGAAATGGTACGGTCGTTAGTTTACCTGTGGAAGCAATATTTCGCCTCTAATACTTGATCTCGAAATCCCCTTCTGACGCTGATTCACAAACAAAGGAGAAGTTTCTCACAAATGAACCCATCAGAAGAAGGATGGAACAAGATACAGGGGCGGGCATTTTCTCCGACTTTATGAAAATCTTTCAAACTGGGATCCTAGCAGTCATGGAAGCGGCCAGAATGATATCATTATTGGAAACACCACCCGATTATATTACCATTTTAATTGACAGTCAAGCGGTCAACGGGAATCAATCAAGTCCACACAGGTCGCATGCTGCGATGAAGAGTTCAATGTTCCCAGAACGTGGCCATAACCCATCCCAGGCAATCATCCTAGATGACATATCATCGTCTACCCTCGAACCTAACCTAACCTACGTACATACGTCAATCACATGTCCGATGTTCAACCTTTTACCACTGTTATTGTATACAGAACACTGATACCCTGATGTATAATGGATAGAACAATAAGGACAACCCTAGGCATGGCATACTCAGACTTTGTAAACGCACGCACCATTTCATTCGCAACTGCTATACTTCTTCATGTTAAGCATAAAATGAGAAAGTGGATGTAGTTTTGCAAAAGAGCAACTAATGCCCAGTTACCGTGGGATAGGTCTCCTTACAAGATCTTCTCTGCAGTTTTGTGTGAGTGACTGAAACCATTCGCTTGTTGGTTGCCTGTTGGTCCTTCTCAGTGCGGTTTCAAGCCGGGGAAGTCCACCATCGAGCAAATCTTCACATTATGGCAGATCCTGGAAAAAACCCAAGAGATGCAGAAGGTTTTAGACAAGGCCACGCGATGTCTTGTGACTTCTTTAACATCAAGAGGAGATCGTGCAAGACTCACACGCCAACACTAGAGGCACGATCTTCCAGAAGTCCGTACACTTGCTGGCATACGCGGATGCCATTGACGTGATTGGCAGAACTCAGCGAGCCGTCAATGAAGCGTTTGCTGGTATTGAGGCGAAAGCGTCTAAAATGGGTCGGGAGGTGAATGTGGGCAAAACAAAGTATATGCTGTCATCGAGAAAGGACGCACAATATCGACAACTTGGCCAGAACATCACTGTATGCAGCTTTAACTTCGACATAGGAAGTAGAACAATATATTCGGCCAGACGCTGTTTTGTTATTTGGGCTCAAAAGCCAATTGAGTACCTGAGCCGTGTCTTGGAAGGTTAAAATGACTCTGTTAAAGAGCTTGAACATCCCCGTCCTGCTCTATGGCGCAGAGACATGGATTGTATCCAAAGCATGATGGATGAAGGATGACGAGGCTCTTGGTATTTTCGAGCAAAAAGTTCTGCACCCGATTTTTGGTCCTGTTTGCGTTGATGGCATTTGGCGAAGAAGGTTCAAGCGCGAACTGTACGACATGAGTACAGTCAGTCGTCTACGGAACCAACGGTTAGGCCATGTAAAGTCTATCGGCAGTCTATAAGCTCCAGCCCGAAGACTCTTCGACTCTCAACCTGTGTTACAACGCAACAGAGGACGCCCACGTACAAGGTGGAGCACACAAGTCGAGGGTGCCCTCAGTCGGTTCGTATGCGCAACTGGAGATAATTGGAGAGAGATCTGGCTGGCTAGAGAGGCATGTTGGATGAGGCGCCAGACTGTATCGCCATAAGAAGAAGAAGATTCACGGGCGACGAAGAACAGGCACACCGAATGCGCCTGAAGCACCGGAAATTTGATCTGAAGTTGATTTCAATGAGGAAGTGATACGTATGCCGACAGATTGTCCAGCAGGTGACCATATCAGACTTATTATATCAGTGCTCCTATGGAAGTGGAGATATCAATTAATTGAAATCAAATGAACTCACCTGATAACTCTGAAGCATTTGTGATAAGGGAGCAAATAAATAGAACGACATCAGTGCGTTGCTCAAATTTAATTCAGTAAAAATGGCAAAGATCGCACTTGTGGCAGTAGCTTCGTTATTGTTATTCGCGCTCAATTGTAGTGCAGCATGCAGCAGAGCAACTTACGACGGAAAGTTATTCCAAGCGTACAGACTCTCAGCGTATTTCAAAACAAATGTGTATATAGTTGATCGCAGTGAATACTTTGACAGCCAATCAATCTACGCCGACTGGTTTGAGATATATTTCATGTACAAAAATGGATTGTACTATCTATCGGGAAACCTTGCGGAGGAATGCCTGGCTCACAACGAGTATGACAATCTTGTTATCGACGAAATTGGTGTCTATCTAGCATACAAGTCTGTTTAGGAAAACTGTTGCTTCCATTTTAATTACATTCAAATAAACAATATGAATGTCAATTTCGAACATTGATGTCACTGTGTTTGTTTAGGTGTAAACGTAGCTTAACATCGGTCTGATTGCTAAAAAGCTTTGTATTTTTAAGTTCAACAACTAGAGGTCTCTCGTGTCGCTTAATTGCTAAAATCGGCACCCACTCAGCCATTTTTATAACCCTCATGTTTTCTTGGTCCTTCTTCTGGAACCAGACTTCATCGAGGTAAGACGTGGAAACCAAAATATAACTCCGTTAACCCACACAACGTGTTTTTTATACTTCACTGCACGAGACAAATTCACAACCAGCGCCTGGGTCTCCCACACCCCATCATTTGGTCCTTCGAGCCGGATCAATAAATATTGTTGTTATTATCGTCAAGCAAAGTGTGGCGTCCGCCAGATTTCCTATCATCAAGCAGCGCGAGGCGTCCACCTGATTCACCAACGAGCTGGATCAGATCGCACCATCAAGATCCCCAAATCTTGCCCTATCTATCACGAGATCATCTAATCATCGTCAAGCAGAGTGTGGCGTTCGCCAGTTTCACAATCATCAGGCTGCGCGTGGCGTCCATCTGAATCAGCAACGATCTGCATTAGATCGCATCATCAAGATCCCGCAAATCTTGCCCTACCCATCACGAGGTCATCATAGTCATCCAGTATCACCACGAAGTCCGGAATTCGCACAGATCTAACCTACATGGGTGCATCCATGTATGTAAATCTGGCCGACTTCATTCATCCATCGATCATCCCATCACATTGATTTGTTCCTCACTCAACGGAACAAAAATATTATCACGTCTTCCTCCTGGTTCCCGCTACACGAACATCGTACGACATCTACACCATCACAATCATCTCACTGGATTCTCCAGTAGACCATCAGTCGCATAGCAGTGAACAGGGTACCATTTGCCCTGCCATCAACATCATCATCATCATCATTCTCATATCAACATCATTATCATCAACATCATCATCATCATCCTCATCATCATCACATCATCATCATCACCATCGTCAGCATCATCATCAGCGTACGAAGACCAACAATCACCCGAAACAGGAGCAGCAGTATACCAGCACACCAATTCAATTGGCTTTCAGGTGCGTGCCTAGCTTTAAGACCAGTGCATTAGTTTTGCTTCCTATTTGTACCCTCTTATGTATACGCTACATTTGTGATAATTAGTACCGAAAGTGATTAAGTATTGCAAAGTTTATGGTTTCATTCAATTTCAAGTAGAAGGATATACGGTTTATCGTGAAAGTACCTAATTAGTTCTTCCTTTGGGGTAATTCTTCAAGTGTTTTCAATATCGAAATGAGTGCGTTGGATGATTTCATTATCGCTGCCGATCAGCTGATAGAATTTTATACAAATTTTCAAGAAATTCCTATAGTAGATCAAACTTCTAGTTCATTGGAAGCGTCCAAAATAGAAGTAAAAAATCTGTGGTGTAATATTAAAAGGTGTTATTCTCTCTGTGTGCGCGCGGATGATGCTTCTGCTCAAGAAGACCTAGATGCTATAAAAACGAAATATAGGTTATCCTCTAACACTTATATCAACTGCCTCAGTGAAATTATAGACCGTGCTAAGAAATTAAAGTCTATTGAACAGGATGAGGTTCAGAACACTCCATCCGGCATTTCTTCTCCGGGTCCTCCAAAGGGTTCGATGCATACACCAGGTATCGCTCACTCCACTCTGGTTGAGATACCCAGTTCTGCTGTAGGTATAAAAGTTCCACCGTGTGACACAGAAACCTTTCATGGCGATTATTTAACATGGCCGTCATTTCGGGATATGTTCACAGCAGTTTATATAAACCACCCGAAGTTGTGTTCCGTGCAAAAGTTGTTTCATCTACGTGCGAAAACGAAGGAAGAAGCGAACAACATAGTTGCCAAGTTTCCCCTAACTGCTGCGAATTTTGAGTTAGCGTGGAAAGCACTGTCAGAGCAATATGAGAACAAGAGAATTTTAGTTAACAATCAGTTAAAGAATCTTTTTAACCTGTCGTCGGTTTCATTTGAGTCCGGAAAAAATATCAAAGAACTCCAACGGGAGATCAATGACTGCTTATCCATTTTAAAGGCTCATAACGTGGATACCAACTCTTGGGATCCCATCCTTGTATACTTGTGTTCAAACCGATTACCTGAACGAACTCTCTCTTTATGGGAACAATCAATTAAAAGCCCTCGCGATATTCCATCATGGACAGAAATGGATCTGTTCTTAAGCGAAAGATACAGACTCCTAGAAACCGTCTCAGATATAAAGTATTCTTCCAAACAAAAGGGTCAGTCATCAAAAAACTTAGGTCACAGCTCTAAAAGGGAAAACCAACATAAAGCTTTCCATGCAAAACCCAACACATTCAGTTGTAAGCTTTGCAAAAGTTGCCACCCACTCCGACTTTGTCCAAAGTTTGTCCAAATGTCGGTCCGTGAGAGAATTGCAAAAGTGAATTCTTTCAAATATTGCACGAATTGTCTATCTTCTACTCATTTATTGCCAGATTGCCAAAGTACCCATACGTGCATGCAATGTAATCAGAGACATCATTCGCTGCTACACAAGTCCGATAATTCTGAAACTCGCAACGCCTCTTATATTCCGAGTCAAAGAGTGTCCCAATCCATTTCAAGCCCCAACTCCAAGAACGATCAAAACATACAGTCTGCTGAAAATCCAGATCCTTTACAAGTTCAATCATACTTCTCTAGAAACAACAAGCGAGTTCTTTTAGCTACGGCCTTGATAGATGTCCATCACCAAGGAAATACTTTTACACTTCGAGCATTATTAGACCCGGGATCGGAGGTTACCTTCATTTCGGAAGTTTTGCAGAGAAAGTTGAACCTTCCTGTGAAACCAATTCAGGCTCAGATATGTGGTATGAGTTCGGTAGTAACAGCAACTGCCTCAAAACTATGTACTTTAACCCTGGGCTCGAAATACATTCCAACCTTCTCAATTGTAGCTACCGCAATTGTTTTAAAGCGTCTCACCAGCGATTTGCCATCATGCACTATACGGCAGAATGAGATATCACAACCAATAGATTTTGAGCTAGCGGATCCCTGCTTCTATGAAACCTCAAAAATAGATCTTGTTATTGGTTCAGATTTATACCCCTCAATCATTAAGGAAGGAATCAAATCGAATGTCTTCGGTTCCCTAGTGGCTCAGAATACAGTGTTTGGCTGGGTATTATCCGGTCCGCTACCTCCAGGTAGTTTTAGCTCATTTTCAACAGTCTTGTCGCACTTTAGTGAAGTCTCATTGGATCAACAAATTGCTAAATTTTGGGAAATTGAGGAGATTGTAGAAACCAAGCCGCTCTCGCATGAAGACGAAGCCTGCGAAGAGCTTTATCAAAAAACAACGTCTCGAGATTCCAATGGTCGTTATGTAGTATGTCTTCCGTTTAAAAATACTATGCCCACTCTGGGCTACTCAAGGGATATAGCACTTAAGCAATTTAACCGTTTAGAAAGATCATTACAGAGAGATCCTGAGTTACATTCTAAGTACACTCAAGTACTTGAAGAGTATTCTGTCCTTGGCCACATGGAGGTAGTTTCACCAAAGGAATTAATCCGAGATCAGAATATATGTTCATACTATCTACCTCACCATGCGGTTACAAAGCCTGATAGTATCACAACCAAAACTCGAGTGGTTTTCAACGCATCCAATCCATCAAGCAATGGAGTCAGTCTAAATGACGTATTATATACTGGTCCCGTTTTACAAACCGACCTAACAACTTTGATTTTAAAATGGCGGTTTTATCGATTCGTGTTTAATGCCGATATCGAAAAAATGTACCGACAAATCTTGGTCCATCCCGATCATGTACCTTATCAGAGGATATTGTACCGTAAACTCGCCAATAGTGATTGTCAAGACTATGAACTACAGACGGTTACATTTGGTGTCAATTGTGCCCCTTATCTGGCTATCCGTACCCTATTACAGTTAGCTGATGATGTCCAGTGCACCTTTCCGTTCGCTGCGGCTATCCTAAAAAACGACTTCTACGTCGATGATGTCATTTCTGGAGCCCACGATCTTAAAACAGCATTGAGGGCTCAAAAGGAATTGAACGAAGCTTTGAGCTCTGCAGGATTCTCCTTGCGAAAGTGGACGTCCAATTGCTTCGACCTACTTAAAGGATTTTCCCCCTCTCAGCTTTACGATCAAGACTTCTTAAAGATCGAAGATAGAAGTATCACAAAAACACTTGGTATTCAGTGGAATGCAAAGCAAGACTCCTTTCATTTCCTATTTAAGTCCCCGGACGTAGATGCTGTAGTTACCAAGCGAGCGGTCTTATCGATCATATCTCAATTATTTGATCCCACAGGTTGGTTGGCCCCTGTACTTATTACAGCCAAAATCTTAATGCAGCAGATCTGGCGTGATGGGACATCCTGGGACAAACCAATTCACCCCCTAACGTGTCAACGTTGGAAATCTTTCTTTGCTACTCTTCCAGATCTCCAGACGATTAACGTGCACCGATGGGTCCGATATAAACCGCAAAACTCCATACAAATTCATGGGTTTTGCGACGCATCTGAAAGAGCCTACGCGGCTACTTTCTACTTGCGTGTTCAGCACAGTGGAGATGATTGGTCATCGCATCTCCTATGTGCAAAAAGCAATGTAGCCCCTGTTAAAGTGCTTCCCTTACCGAGGCTTGAACTTTGCGGTGCGTTATTGTTAGCAAGATTATTCCATAAAGTCATCACAAAGCTCCCGTGCTCGAACAAGGAACTCTTTCTTTGGACCGATAGTTCCATAGTTTTGGCTTGGTTAGATAAACCACCATGCACATGGAAAACCTTCGTAGGAAATCGCGTCTCTAAAATACAAACGTACGTGCCCAATACGAAGTGGAGGCACGTTCGATCCGTGGACAACCCAGCCGATCTAGCTACCAGGGGTCTGTCACCAAAGGATCTTCAATCAAATAGTTTGTGGTGGAGAGGTCCCTCCTGGCTTTGTCAAGCTGATTCATCCTGGCCTCAAGCATCGTTACAACCATTTGCTCAAACTGATATGGAACGGAGACCTCTTAAAGCTAATCACACCGCTATACCTCCCAATATTGAGACGGTGATAGAGAGATTTTCGTCCTGGCCAAAAATGTTGCATGTAATTTGCTACATTATGCGGTTTTTTCACAGAACCCATCCCCGTTTTAAAAATCAAGTTTCTTTCCCATCTTGTTCTTTAACTCAGCATGAGGTATCGGATGCTAAACTCTTAGTTATTCGTATGACTCAATCGCTTCATTTCGCTAACGAATATTTACTCCTATCCAAAAATGAGAATCTTCAAAAAAATAGCCTTTTGTTGAATTTAAATCCAATGATGGATCCCCATCAAATCATTCGCTCTAACGGGAGACTCACGTCTTCTACTCTTTCCTTTAACGAAAGGTATCCCATAATACTACCTTATCGAGCTTATATATCTACCCTTTATGTCAAGTTTGTACACGATATCACACTTCATGGTGGAAACCAATTGGTAATCCGTTTGATTCGGTGCGAATTCTGGATTCCTAAAGTGAAGAATCTGGTGAAAAAATGTAATCGCTTGTGTAAGAAATGTGTGATTTACAAAAAGAAAACACAAACTCAACTTATGGCAGCCTTACCTTTAGAAAGAACTATTATATCCTCACCGTTCACTCATACTGGCCTAGACTTCGCTGGTCCCTTTGCCTTAAAAAGTTTTGCTGGACGAAATTGTCGAATATCAAAGGGATACGTATGTCTCTTTGTATGTTTTGCCACACGGGCGATTCATCTAGAAGCTACCAGTGACTTGACAACACAATCGTTTTTAGCCGCTTTAAGCAGATTTATTGCGCGAAGAGGTATGCCTAAAAACCTGTTTTGTGATAATGGCACTAACTTGGTAGGCGCTAGCAAAGTAATTACCAAAAATTTCCAACAATTTCTAAAAACCTTGTCAGCAGACGTAGCTGAGAGATACAAAGACCATAATCTTGAATGGAAATTTATTCCTCCCGGCGCACCCCATATGGGTGGACTTTGGGAAGCCGGAGTAAGGAGTTTTAAACAGCATTTCCGAAAAGTAGCAGGCACTAATAAGTTTACTTTCGAAGAATTTTCAACGCTCCTCTCCAAAATCGAAGCTTGCCTTAATTCCCGGCCGATTTCTCCCATTTCGGAAAATTCCTCAGACATTCCCCCGTTGACTCCAGGTCATTTCCTCCGAGGTGGGCCTCTGCTCGCACCACTAGAACCCGCCGACGATGAAAAATCTATAAGTTGCATTCAAAGATGGGAACGGGTCAAGATTTTATATCATCAATTTTGTCGCCGATGGAAGGAGGAATATCTGAAGGAATTACACAAACGCTACAAATGGAAACATCCTCAAAGAGATATCGCGCTCAACGATTTGGTAATCATAAAGGAAGAGAACCTCCCCCCAAATGAATGGCGGTTAGGTCGTGTTATCAAAGTCTATCCTGGCCTTGATAGCAGAGTAAGAGTCGTAGACATTAGGACACAAAATGGTGTCGTAACGCGACCAATAGTTAAACTTTGCGTACTAATTCACAATTGAATCCATAATCTTCATTCTAAATAACTTACTTTCACATAGACTGAAAACCGATAAATACCAAAAAAAAAAAACCCCAACTTATACACTCATTGCACTGTTCTTCAAGTTATGCTCGCTTATTATTTACTGAAGTTTCTATTGTATGAATTTTTATAAAATGATTGTTACATTATTATCATATTGTTATATTATATTATTGTATTCTAGTCACTGAAGTGGGGTGTCCGAAAAGTAAATTCCTTTATTGAGTTTTGTACTTAATGTATCTGAATAATAGATTTGTAACTTTTACAGCCAATGCTGCAAGGCGGCCGGCAATGTTTAGGTGTAAACGTAGCTTAACATCGGTCTGATTGCTAAAAAGCTTTGTATTTTTAAGTTCAACAACTAGAGGTCTCTCGTGTCGCTTAATTGCTAAAATCGGCACCCACTCAGCCATTTTTATAACCCTCATGTTTTCTTGGTCCTTCTTCTGGAACCAGACTTCATCGAGGTAAGACGTGGAAACCAAAATATAACTCCGTTAACCCACACAACGTGTTTTTTATACTTCACTGCACGAGACAAATTCACAACCAGCGCCTGGGTCTCCCACACCCCATCAGTGTTTTTATTTAGAAGAAGTTAAAGGGAGAGGGGGGCACTTTCGAACGTGGGTAACATTTGATGCGCTGGTCAAAGTTACCCCTCGTTCGAATGTCCCGCCCTCTCCCTTAGCGACAGAGTGGCGCACTGCCATATGACTGCTTCAACATTATTCTTGACGTTTGTTGGCATTGAGTGAAACCTGCGAAAGTTGGACAGCTGCGCTGCAAGCATTTTTGGCCAACTTAGACAGGTGACCAGCTTATGAGGGTGCAATGGCGACCAGCAGAAGAGTACGTTTCTGGGCAATTTTCGCAGGTTATTTAGTGCGAAAGATGAAATAATATATTAAACAGTGCTGCCAAGATTTAAGATAGACAGGTGGTACATACAGATGGAAATATGTTTGTATGGAATGTTCTTGGGCTACTATATACTGACCAACTTGGGCAGGTGGCCAACTTACTAGGGTGGCCAATTTGACTGAAATGAAAATTGATAATTTCAGCCGAATCGGACAGATTCGTATTTTTGTTTTGACCGCGGAAGCGGGCGTTTATATGGTTTTTCTCCATGCACCTCCGCCGTCACCACCTTAGGCTACGAACAGCTGCCCCATCCTTCGATTTGGTGCCATGTCGCTTATTTTTCTTTCCAAACTTAAAAAGCCGCTCGCCGGGCAAAAATTTAGTGGAATTAGAAAGACGCGACTTTCTGGATGACGCGCAGATTAATTCATTCTTTTTTTTTTAATCCTCATCATCAATATCTTCTGACACAACTCGATTCTTCGATATCGACTCTAACTCATCAGAAGTGTAACCAGGCGAGCTTATAGACTTGGTCCAACCACCTCATGCTGGGTCTGCCAAGTGGTCGCCTATCTGATGGAATCGTATTCAAGGCCCGCCTCATTCATGCTAAGTGACCAAACCTACGAAGCATAGCTCTTTCCGTTCGGAGAAGCAGCTGCTCAACGTTGAATTTCGTGTTTCTCATTTGATTCCGGCGAGTAATTCAAACAATAGCTCGAAGAAATCTCATCTCAGCAGCTTGTATTTGCGATCTTATTCCTTCGGTCTCTAGCCAAATTGCATGACCATAGGTGAGACTTGGATCCCTCTAACTTGACTTTCACACCAAGCTCGGCCTTCCTGATTACAGATCTCCCAAGCTGTGTCAAAACGGACCCATCCTACAGGAAAGGCCTGTATTGCGTCTCTCATCACTCGTGAAGAAGCCCCCGAGATACTCAAACTTCTCCACCTGCTTCAATAGGACACACTGTAGAGTGCATTGAACAGGCGTTCTGGAAATTACCATCACCTCTGATTTGTCCAAGTTAACCTTCATCCCAGAATCAACACAACGGCCACAAACCTATTGAGTGCGCGCTGGAGTTCCGTCTGGGAAGATTTGAGGATAACCAAGTCATCCGCAAAAAGAAGATGACTACCGCGACTTTTCCAAAATATCCGTTTTTCTTGTGGCATTGGAAGTGACATAATGCACTAAGGACAAAGTAGGCCCATTGTACGATCATGTGGTTTCAATTTTAGAGGATTGCCGTGATTTATAACAGCCAGTCTATTTGACTACCCTACTCAACTCTCCCAATGTGAAACATTCCTCGCCTCGGCTGCGCTGGATGTTGCATATAAACAATGAAAAGGAGATGTAACAAGACGCACCCTTGACGAATCCCAAACCACACGGTGAAAGATGTTGATTAGTTTGTGGATAGAGTCTGAATGGCTGCCAAAAGAGGAGAGTTTATCTCTAGGAACTCGGTCATATACCATTTCCAAATCAACAAAACAGCTGTAGATGGGTTTGGCATACTCGCAGCCTTCTCAAGTCCTTTTCTTAGAGTGAACAGCTGATCGGTTGTACTTCTGCCGGGACGAAAGCCGCACTGTTCAGCCCCCATCCTTGACTCGACCATACCTCTAGAACGCGCTTCCAAGACCTTGGCGTAGACTTTCTCGGGGAGGTTTCAGAGAGATATGCCCCTATAGTCGGAGCAGTCTCTTCCCTTCTTAAAAAGAGGGACAATCGCCCCAGTTTGCCAATCGCCAGGTTTCTTACCGCGTTCCCAGGCCACCTTAATAACACGAGAGAGCCATGAAACGCCCTCTGTACCCATTGCCTTAAGCATTTCTGGCCGAATTTCATCCAGACCAGCGGATTTGTCAACTTTTAGCGAATGTATCGCCAAAATGGCTCCCTCCACCGTTGGACTAATCTCCGCACGACTTCCGGTCTGTCATCCTCAGTGCACACTGTTCGGGATTGAGAAGCTCCTAAAAGTCCTCGCTCCATCTGCGCAAGAAAGCAACACACCATCATTGGATCTGAATCCTTCGGTGATGTCCTCTGAGTCGGCGAATGGTTTGCCTTTTTCGCAGATCTATGGTCGCTTTCCTACTTCTCGCCGAACTCCTTCCAAGACTGCCCTTTAGCGCAGCCAATTTTCAAGTTCTTCGCGCCGCGTTGGACAGGTCACAAGAAGCAGTATCGCCGAAAAGAATCCAGTCTCTGTAGGTCTTCTCTTCTCACTGAAGTGTTCTTGAACTCCGTCCGTTTTAACCCACTCAGTTCTTTTCTCACCACCAATCTTTCATGGTACAAATAATTAATTTACTAGACTATTGTCAATCCGGCAGACGGCAATGCCATGCTAGTTGATCTTGTTATATTGTTGTAATAAAAAAATCAAACAAGCGTACGTAGCACATCAAAGTCAAACAACAACTAATTCGATTAAAAATACATTTATTCACTTCTTAAAGCAGCACTTTTAAAACAGTTCTATCATTAAACAAACACTAATCTATCACTGATCTCGTCGAAGGCTCATCGAAAGCATTCAGCAACCGAAGGCTTGGCTCCTTGGCAATGTTGGTTCCAGGCCACCCAAGCACTCAAGCCCTGTTCCTTCATGATGATCTTCGCACAGTACACCGCGTACTTGATATCATTCCTCAGCAGCGTTTCGCACGGTATCTTGCAAATGTTCGCCGACTGACGTCCGTCTCTAGGCTTGCACCAATAGCGATCGTTGATTTGAAATAATCCCCAGTCCACTGATCCATCGTAGTTGGCCTTATTCAGGGCCTTTGTGTCGTAGGAACTTTCGTGCTCGGTCAGGCACACCCAGTCCGGCAGTGCCTTGTAGGGCACTCCAGAACGATACAGGGATCTTGCCAGGGAGCACTTATTGAATATCTTTCCCGAGACCGAAGGTGCGAAAATTGCTATTCCCAGCAAGAGTACTGCCAAACCTCCAACGCGGCCGATAGCGAGAGCTGCCATTGTGACTGACGTCCGGACTGTGAATGATCTGTATGCCTACGAATGACAACTCGGACATTATATAGCTCAGATCGCTTGTGGAACCCATGACCTAATATCTGGTTTTCGTTATAACTTACGAGCCGAACGCCAGCTTGTGCCAGAACCGAAGTGAGTCGCTGTTCGTTTGTTTTATTTTTCGATCGTCTTCCTATATCGGTTTAGATGGGGCCACGCGCCACTGTGGCTGACGGGCGACGACTTAGTGAGAGGCCTGAGCCAATTTGCATTTTGATTAGTTCGAATTAACAGACTATATCGGTGAATAAATTATTGCCTGTTCTGCGTAAATTCCTCGCCTTTGGTGTGCTTGCGAATGCTGAATGATCTTGTTACTGATCGGTGAGTGATCACTGACCGGAGCCTTGAACTTGTAGTTTTCGGTTTCGGCCATCTTCAGTGGGCTCGATTGAACGATTAGAAGTTGACGAATGACGACTTTCAGATTCAAGATGGGTGTCATTCTCCCGCGATATGATTGATTGGCAGCTTTGCCAGTGGACAGGTTGTTTTTGCACCGATTGTCAAACTTGATTTGTGAAAAAAAAGAGAAGCACATCCAGTAACTGGGAGGACCTGTATCTTCTTCGATAACTACACTAATTCATGATACTTTATGAAGGGTCATTAAAGTGGCTTTGGTTTCTGTCAATAATCGAAAATTTCGTCAAATATTTTTATGGATATACACTCTTGTATGTAAATGAAAGCGATTATCTGGGCGCTGGACCGCAGCGAAATTAATGTTACCACTAATGGAGAAATGAAGAATTAAGACTGTGGAGTGCAAAGGGTAAACAATTTGCTGGAAGAAGCTAATGGCAGAATACAATGAGCTGTGTCCTGGGAAAGAACAAGATGAAAATTTGTTTTCTTCTTCATTTGGCATGGAAGGTCTTTGTTTGATAGACTGGAGGATTGATTTCGAAGTTTTCTCGCGCTCCAGATTTCCTGTCAGTTCCCGAGGCGCATCAGGCGATCCATATCCACGCGACAATTTGTTGCTTAGCCTAGGAATACCAACACCGAATCAGGTTATGATCGACGGTTTTATTCGAGAATTGGAACATTACCGTGAATAAGATCGAGATGCATTGAAACAATCAGTTCGAATGAATGTACAACTTTGGAACATCCAAGAAAATTAAGTGTGCGATGCGACAATAAAGGCAATTGATGATTAAACCGTGGCATATTTTTCCTCGGTGGCATATTTTTTCTCGATGGCCTATTTTTCCTCTATGGCGCCCAACGTGGGGCATTTTGCTGCAGCAGACTGAGTGGGTAGCTTCGATCTAAGAAGGAGTGTTGAAGGCAGTTTGAGTGGGTAGCTTCTTTCTGAAGAGCCGCCCGTCCGAAGAGCGGAGCCATGCAACCACAAGCGTACCACTGTCTTGAAGTTACCCAATTAGCCTGCTGCAACAGCTGATTCTCTTGCCATTGTCCGTGAGAGGTCAGAAATTGCTGTAGCAGTTGCTTCTTTTTTTAGTTACCTCGATAGAAGGATGCCATACGTCTCATTCAGTAGGCAAGCCATCGACCTAGTGAAAAAACGACATGCATTATTGCGAAACCATCAGCAGTGGCCATTTCTTGGTAGAAAGTAAAATCATCATGCCTAATGACGTACAGTTATTTTCTTCCTTTTCTTTATTTGGAACTACAGTCCGGGTTGGACCTAGGCCTCAACTAACAAGCCTCTCCGAATAGCACGGTCTCTGGCTAGCTGCCTCCAGTGTCGCACGCCAAGTTGGTTAACGTCCTTCTTCACCTGGATGCGCCACCTTAAACGCGGGCGTCCTCTATTACGGGTTCGGAGTCGAAGACTCTTCGGGCCGGAGCAGTGTTGTCCATGGCCTAGCCATCCTAGGCGTTGGATCCGAAGACGCCTGATTAGACTCATTTCGCTGTACAGCCCACACAGTTTGTGGTTAAATCTTCTCCTCCACAAACAGTCAACGCAAACAGGACCAAAAATCGCACGCAGAAAAAATAGTCGAATGTAGTAATAACTGTCTAGAAAGAGCTTCTCAAAACTAGGCCGTTTGGAGTCGGCATACAACTGTAACCACTCGTGAGAGAACAATAGCACGCACAACACGAGTGGTTGCTGTAGAAGGTAGGCCCTGGCAGCATATGACAGCGTGCATAGGGAAGCTATACAACGCCATGTCTAGTTTTAACATTCCTGCATACCTCGTCAAGTTGTGCAGGACGACGTTGGAGAATTCTCGCTGCCCCTTCACCGAGACCTTCAATGTCAAAAAAGGTCTTAGACAAGACGACGCGCTGTCATGTGACTTTGTCAACATTATTCTTGAAATGTTCGTGCAGAACTCTCACGCTAAATGGTGACTGGACCAGATTTGAAAACCAAATAAAATCGTATTAACATTGCTTTCGCTGGGACTCGAACCGGGGACCGTCGTCATACTGAAGTAAGCTTGGTATACGTTATAAACTAATTGAATACACTCGGGAGTACTATATCACACACCTACACATTTTCAGTCTTCAGCTAAGTAACGGTCAGAACTAACAACGATTATTTAACCAATCAACTCATTAAATTCTTATGCAAAACTCCGTCGTCACGCATGTGGTTGATGACGACTATTGACTTAACTGCAGCCCAATTGCTTAGTCAGAGAACCAAGATGAGACTGAAGGTTGAGTAACATGGGAAAAAAACTAGAAACTATTCAGTTAATCATAAAGCCATAAGCTGCGACAAGCCAATACAAATGTTTAACAAATGCCGATAATTATGTTGTCATGCAAATGGGACCAGCTGAATATTGCCTGAAAACGAATTGAATACAATGCTTGACCTTACAGCACGGAAAACGTCAACAAAAGAAGAAGAAGAAACTGACGAATTCGTTTAACCGGGCGACACTCATCCGAAGATTTGGCTTGAAGGACAATTTTGCTTGATGTTAGAATGAACAAAATGATATCATTGTGACGGTCTGGTAGTCGATTAGTGATGGAATTTCATGTTCAAGCGGGTGTTCGAAGGCTGCTTCATATTGAAAGAAAGAAATGATATGTGAGACTTAAAGAAGTACTAAACAACTCAAAATCGGTGAAGAACTCTGCGCTGTCATCCATATATTCAGGTTGAGGTACTGACGTTGCTTAGTTCGTCTTCATTTACCGATGATGGTACGGTATTCTTGTATAATTTTCCTTTCACTTTCTTTCTGCAGTTCGATGAGGATGTGGACCTAAACCAAGTGCCAGTGGTCGCCTATCTGATGGAATCGCATTCGAGGCCCGCCTCATTCATGCTAAGTGACCAAACCTACGAAGCATAGCTCATTCCGTTCGAAGAAGCAGCTGCTCAACGTTGACTGTCGTGTTTCTCACCCTATCTCGGCGAGTAATTCCCACAACAGCTCGAAGAAATCTCATTTCAGCAGCTTGTATTTGCGATCTTATTCCTTCGGTCTCCAGCCAAATTGCATGACCATAGGTGAGACTTGGAACCCTCTTACTTGGCTTTCACACCAAGCTCGGCCTTCCTGATTACAGATCTGCCAAGTTGTGTCAAAAAGGACCCATCCTACAGGAAAGGCCTGCATTACGTCTCTCATCACTCGTGAAGAAGCCCCCGAGATACTTAAACTTCTCCACCTGCTTCAATAGGACACACTGTAGAGTGCATTGAACAGGCGTTCTGGAAATTACCATCACCTCTGATTTGTCTAAGTTTACCTTCATACCAGAATCAGGACATACGTCCACAAACCAATCGAGTGCGCGCTAGAGTTCCATCTTTGAAGATGTGAGGATAACCAAGTCATCCGCAAAAAGAAGATGACTACCGCGACTTTTCCAAAATATCCGTTTTTCTTGTGGCATTGGAAGTGGCATTAATGCACTAAGGCCGAAGTAGTCCCATTGCAGGGCCATATGGGGGTTTAAATTTTAGAGGATTGTCGTGATTTATGACAGCCAGTCTATTTGACTACCCTACTCAACTCTCCCAATGTGAAACATTCCTCGCCTCGGCTGCGCTGGATGTTGCATATAAACAATGAAAAGGAGATGTAACAAGACGCACCCTTGACGAAGCCCAAAGCCCACGGTGAAAGGTGTTGATTAAGCACTGTTTATCCAAACACAGCTGCTACAGTTTGTGGATAGAGAGTGAATGGCTGGCAAAAGAGGAGAGTTTACCTCGAGGAACCATATCTCCATGCCATATCTCCAAACAGCTGTAGATGGGTTTGGCATACTCGCAAGCCTTCTCAAGTTCTTTTCTGCCTCAAGCATTTCTGGTCGGATTTCATCCACACCGGCGGATTTGCCAACTTTTTTAGCGAGTCTATCAGCAAAATGACTTCCTCCACCGTTGGACTATTCTCCGCCCGACTTCCGGTCTGTCATCCTCAGTGCCCTGTTCGGTATTGAGAAGTTCCGAATAGTGCTCGCTCCATCTGCGCAAGAAAGTAACACACCATCTTTGGATCTGACTCCTTCGATGATGTCCTCTGAGTCGGCGAATGGTTTGCTTGAACACCTTTTTCCAATTCTGGCCGAACTCCTTCCAAGACTGCTCTTTAGCTGTTCGCACAGCCAATTTGCAAGTTCTTAGCGCCTCGTTGGTCCCAAGTTGGTCCCCAAGAGAATGCATTGTCTGTAGGTCTCTCTGATGGCTTCTTCAACTCCGTTCGTTTTAAGCCCCGCAGTTTTTTTTATCACCACCAGGCGCCACTCCAAGCCGCTTCACGCTTCACAGCTCTTGAAAACATTCGCCACTCTTCCTCTACATGCGACAGAGCTTTTCCTTTCAGATACGTGCCTTACAAAATGTATCTTGTTCATCATTATTCTTAAGTGTGAATGCACATATATCACTCCTTCAATGCTATGACTCTGCTCTCATTACTTGCTCTCTATCCTGTATTAAACTTGACTCTGCATGCACAAACTAAAATAAATATCATCAGTAGAAGACATTAAAATCCAACTATTCTCTCATCTGTGCTTCACCATCCGGAGGTGGACTGTTTTATGATTCAGATTAGGAACCTTTAGCATCAGTTCCAATTAATCAATTGTCATTACCACCAGTATGGCCACTTTCCTTTCATTTGTCTCCAAAGCATGCCCAGATGTTCGTTAAACAAGTTTAAGAACTATTTTACGATTTGCTCATTTAAATTAGGTTGATGCAAACATTTATTATCGCTGGATGTGGATCTAGTCGGAGATGGTGTGGCGTGCCTAATAAATACGTTATTCAGAGTTATGTCACTCGCACTGATCCACTCCTAAGAGACTATTGATCTTAATTTAACAGTCAGACGTATATAGTATTTCCTTAGAGGATTTGACAACCATATAAACGTGGCTGAGCGAAATGAATGTTCTACGCCGATGTTCTGTATTCCAAGAGACACATTTTTGTAAAATGTACATCAATCAATTATTTCGGGTGTGTTCCATTTGAATTAATCGCGTTACACTTGGGTCGACCAAAAAGACGCTGCCACGAAAATCTAGAGCAGTGCAGGAGGAGACCGGACTAGAAGATATGAGGAAAAAGCTTCTACGTCCGCAGAAAAGATCTTTGGTAACCAACCAGTTCAAGGATAACGAAGAGTCCAAGGACAAACAGAAAATACGGACATTTTATAAGAAATCCAAAAGCCTTGTCGCTGTCTTTAATAAAGGCATCCAGGCTCTTCGAAGCTGTGAGGGTAACCTTGTTACTGCCCCGCGGGGTATAGTGGATGTGTTTAAGCAGCACTTCCACCAGTCCATAAAGGTCCAGACCAGGAGAGAGCGACAGGGTATCAAGAAATTTCATGTCCAGTCGATGAAGTCGTCCTCCCACCCAGGCATGAAAAAGTCGGCACAGCCATTAAAACGCTGAAGAGCACCAAAGCCGTATCCTCTGTTGGCTTACCATTGGTGATCTACAAGGCGATGTTCTGGTAGGGAGCATGCACCAGATCATCTGCAGAATTTCGGAAGACCACGACTGGAATATTAACTCATGCCCCATCGACCCAAAAAGGAGATCCTACCTCTTGGAACAACTATAGAGGTGGGCGCAGCCATTAAAAGGCTCAAGAGCAACAAAGGGACAGGCCCATCAGAGCTCTTCAAGCCCGGTAACGATGTTCTGGAGGGAGCATACACCAGATCATCTATACAATTTGGGTGGAGGAAAGCATGCCCGACGACCGAAATATCAGTTCCATATGCCCCATTCACCCAAAAAGGCGATCATACCTCTTGCAACAACTATAGAGGTACATCCCTGCTCAACGTCGCCAAGATCATGTCCAACGTATTGTGAGATCCTCTAAGACCGTTTTTAACCGCACTAATCGGCAAGTACCCAGGCACGACCAAGTGTTTACACTTACTTAAATTCTGAAGAAGACCATGCGAGTTTCAAATCGATACGCACCTCGTTTCCTTTGCAGGAGACTCCAGGCAATGAATCCCCTTGCTCGGAATCTGTGTTCACTGTTCGGTCCTGGACAGTGTTGAAGTTCCAATTGGACAACAACTACGCTGATGAACGAATGGGAACACAAACTTCGCCTTGGCCAATGGGTCAATGGGAATAGTCTTAAGCAATCCGAACGCCTAATCAAGCCTTACTCATATCAAGGAGGAAATCCTCAGCCTTGACAAGGCACGTATACTTATCTTCACTAGCCACAGCCTCCTGTATTCGGCGCATAGAAACTCAAAAAATCGGCTTTTCAAAAAAATGTTCACACAAAAATTTTTTCACGGCAAAAAATGCAGTAAAATGGCATCGCATTCGGGTCGCATTTTTTTGCTGAAAATAAACGTATTTTCGTCGGAGTCAATTTCATGAGTTCACAATCTTGTGAAACAGATTTCTCGGGAACTAGGACGAATCCAAGGATATGGGGTACCTTGATGGAAAGGAAATGTCATGTAGATGCGAAGTAAAGTAGTGGTTTTTAGGGGAAAAGCAGGGGATGATGTTTGTGAGCCAAAATCCGTTATAACCTCTATTTTCGCATTGAAATCGATGAAGTGGAAGATGCGATGTTTTGTGTAACGAATTTCTCGGAAACTAGGACGAGCCCAGAATTGGAGGGTACCTTGATGAAGAGAAAATTTCATATAGATGTGGATTGAGGTACGACTTCCTAGTGGGAATACCGTGGTTGACAAGTTTGAAGCCAAAAAGCAGAGGTCGTACCTCTTACAATTTGCAACAACTATGGAGGTACATATTTCTCTGCTCAAAGTCGCCTACAAGACCCTGTCCAGCGTACTGTGTGAACATCTGAAGCCATTTTGCACCACACTAATCGGTACGTACCAGTGTGGCTCCAGGCCCGGCAAATCAACATTAAACCAAATCTTCACACCAAGACGGATTTAGAAGAAGACCGGCGAGTTTCAGATCGATACGCACCACCCCTTCATCGATTTTAAAGCCGAATACTACAGCATTCATCGCAACGAACTATGCGACGGCCGAAATTGGGATCCCTGGAAAAGTGTTCGGGTTGTGTCGCACCACGCTATGCCCTGTGAAGTTTGGTTAGAGGCCTTTGGAGTCATTTGGAACCTGCACGGGATTTCGGCAAAGAGATGCGCTGTCGTGTGATTTTTTCAATTTGGTACTGGAGAAGATAGTGCGGCGGGCAGCTGTAAACACGGAAGGCACTATCTTCCAAAAGCCGGTCCAACTCTTGGGAAATGCAGACGCTATGGACATCGTCGCTCGATACCAACGTGCCGTAGTAGAAGGATTTATGGCAATTGAAGAAAGCTGTTCTTAAGGTAAATGAGGTTAAGACAAAATATATACTGTTGACCAACGTCACAATCGACAGCTACAACTTCGAACTAATAAAGGATTTTGTCCACCTCGGGGCAAACGTACACTCCACGAGCTCAATGGAGATCCAAAGTAGAACGGCCTTGGCAACCACTGTTACTTCGGTTTGTCAAGACGACTGGCATCAAAACTCGTGACTTGAAGGACTAGACACATGTCCTCATCACTCTTATTTTGCCGGTCCTGTTGTATGGAGCCCAAAGCTGGAGCTGATCGTTGGTGCCTTCGAAAGAACAATTCTACACCGGATATATGGTCCCATCTGCGAGGAAGGCGAATGGAGGAGAAGACACAACCGCGAACTCCACGAGCTGTACTAGAATATTAATGTAGTCAGGAAGGCAAAAATCTGTCGACTGCACGGGCTCTGCCACATCGAGCGCATGGACACCAAGGCTCCAGCTAAGACGGTCTTCGAATCACAGGCTCCTGGTTCCAGTAGGAGAGGGACACCGAATCTCCGGTACAAATACCAAGTAATCGCAGATGCAAGACAACTTGGTCTTGATGACTGGCAGCAGCCTGCCCAAGACCATCAGCGATGGAAGGCAGCAGAAGGGTTAGGCTCAGACCCTCCATGTTGGTCGTTTGCCTGATAAGTAAGTAAGAATCAGCACAGGTCACGACCCTACGCTAAAGTTCTGACTGAGAGGCCTTGAGGATACTATGTCATCTGCAAAAAGGACGATGACATATCCTCAACTCTCTGTAAACGACGGAAGATTCTATATCATGTTCCAAGGAATCTCTGCCGGATGTGATGATTTGTCGTTATTTCAGAAATTTGAATGCATTTCGACTTTTTTGTAAACATGCATGGAAAGCTTCCATAGGCGGACAACGACGGTCGCAACACTTCTGTCTGGCTAATGGAGTTGTGTTGTCCGTCCATGGGAATATACATAACTTCAGTTCAAGATCCATGGTCATTAGAAATTGTCCGCTCAAGGGGATTGTCCGCCTAAGAGGGCGTCCGCCTAAGGGAGCTTTCACTGTAACTGCTTTGTTTCTTAAATTCGATGCTCCAACAATCCTAGCCTCCTGGTTCGAGAATAAGAACAAGGTAATTGCGGATGCCCGATCCACAAGAAAGAAGGTCCCTTGAACTGTGCCAACTACTTACTTACCTACTTATCAGGCTGCCGACCCATGCAGGGTCCGAGCCTGAACGTTAGCTGTCGTCAAAAACCTAATAGGTCTTATCAGTGTGGCTTCAGGCCGGGGAAGTCCACCATCGACCAGATTTTCACACTACGGCAGATCCTGGAAAAGATGCAGCTCGACACTCACCACCTTTTTGTCGATTTCAAGGTCGCATATGACAGCGTGCATTGCGACGAGCTGTACAACGCCATGTCTAGTAGGATGACGATAGAGAATTCTTGCTGCTCCATCAAGGTTAGTAACGCACTCACCGAGACCTTCTTTAATATCATCCTGGTGAAGATCGTGCATGACTCACACACCAACACTAGAGCACGATCTTCCAGAAGTCCGTACAATTGCTAGCATACGCGGATGACATTGACGTGGTTGGCAGAACACAGCGAGCCTTCAAAGAGGCGTTTGCTGGCTTTGAGGCGGAAGCGGCTAAAATGGATCTAGCGGTGAATGAGCGCAAAACGAAGTATATGCTGTCATCAAGAAAGGACACACAACATCGACGTCTTGGACAGAGCGTCACAATGGGCAGCTATATCTTCGAGGCAGTCGAGGACTTCGTTTAGCTCGGCTCGCAAGTAAATAGTAAGAACAGAGTAACTCTTGCCAACCGCTGTTTCTATGGGCTCGAGAGGCAATTGGGTAGTAGGGTCATCTCTAGAAGGACCAAGCAGATTATATACAAGACCCTGATCATCCCAGTTCTGCTGTACTGCTCGGAGGCATGCACAATCTCAAAAGCGGATGAGGAAGTCCTTGGTCCCTTCGAAAGAAAAGGCATGCGTGCGATCTTTGGTCCTGTTTGCGTTGACGGTTTTTGGAGGAGAAGATTCAACCACGAGCTGTACTTGCTGTACAGCGACATGAGTCTAATCAGGCGTCTTCGGATCCAACGCCTAAGATGGCTAGGCCATGGACAACACTGCTCAGGCCCGAAGAGTCTTCGACTCCGAACCCGTAACAGAGGACGCCCGCGTTTAAGGTGGCGCACCCAGGTGGAGAAGGATCTCAACCAACTTGGCGTGCGACACTGGACACAGCTAGCCAGAGACCGTCATAGTTGCAGAGGCTTGTTGGTTGAAGCCCAGGTCAACCCCGGACTGTAGAGCCACCAGAAGAAGAAGAAGAAGAACATGTGCCGACTCATTAATTGAAATCTTTTTGTGTCCACGCAGAGGGGAATGTGCAGACTACATCTCAGTCCTGTCACCCCAGGCCCTACCTTGTTTTCGGATTTCTTCCCATCTGTGTACCATTTTTGGGCTCCGTCCTTCAACCAAGTGGGGCTGTTGTTACATTCCTTTGAGTATTTCGTAGTGTTCTTTAAAGTCAAACTCAGGAGACTTCACGTCACTTACTCGAGTCAACTCCCAAATGTTGTCAACTGTTTTCAGAATTTCTAGATGTCCAGTAAGATTACCTCCTTTGTAATTATAGCTTCTCTGTTAAGTTAAGGCTTACTTAGCGGCTGCAGCCTGAATGGCAGTGTGTAGTTCAATACTGCCTCCATCCCTGCTGTCGGCGTCATTTCAAAAGCCCCGATTTCACATGCACACGCTAGCCATTGTATTGTTGCCATATTTGTTGAGTTCGTTTATGGCACTATTTTGTTCGCATTTCTTTCACCACGCAGCTGCGCGATAGAGTTGGTTTAATCATTTGATTGTAGGTCCACAGAATCATTATTGCGTTTAAACCCCACGTCTTGCCTAGATGTGATAAAATAGTTCACCGATCGAAATAAAACAACACATGCAGTCTAATAAAATGTATTCTAAAAAATATCATATGTCCGTACAAAAATTACAACTTGTACAAATAAGCCTACATCACAAGACAGTCCGTTAAAAACATCTTACAAAGCTAGGGTTCGTTGTTCGAGTGTGTTCTCTCATGAGTTAACGATCTCCTTCATCTCGACGGGTGGCACATAGTCGCCTTTGGGCAAATAGTTCTTACTCTTGTCTGCTGGCCGAATGATGACGTGCGCAACGCACGTGATGAGGGCAAGCGCTGCGAATATCTGGAAACTGGATTTCCCTCCGTAGTGCTTGAAAATTTGCCCGCCAATGAGGGATCCAATAGCGAAGCCCAGTCCATCGTCCATTCCAGCGACTAGACCCTGGACGGTGGCCGATGTTCCCACTGGGGCCACGGCTGACGCGTACGCGACAATGCACGTGTAGCACAGGGCGTAGGTGCACCCTTGCATGACCATTTCAATGGGAACCAGCCACCAGGGGTTCGGGATCAGGGATATGAGTCCCAAGCGTATGGCGTACGTGAAGAAGCACATGCTGAGACAGTGCACGTAGCCAATTTTCTTCAGAATCTTTCCACTGTACAAAAAGACTGGTATCTCTCCGCAGAGGCACTCGGCAGCAACGACGCACCCTTCAATGAGCTTGATCTGGCTCATGTAGCCTGTATTTGCGGCCACTTCTTCCAGGTGCCAGAACATGTAGTAAATGATGAAGGAGTCGATAATGCCAGCGATCGTGGCGAACACCAGGAAAATGGCGATTGAACTCTGCGACAGCAGGCCCCACATGTCGCGGAAGATCGACTCGGACGACGAGAAGATCGGCAAGTCCAGCCTTGAGACACTGAAGAGGTCGAAAATGCTGAAAATCAGCATGATCACTAGCGCTGGCGTGAAGCTCTTGATTGTGTCCACTGTCCAGAGATCAACAGCTACTCCGGCTAAGAGTGCGGTGACACCGAAGCCAATGGTGCCCCATAACCGCTGCGCTCCGTATTTCATTTCCTGGGCATCACCGAGGACGTCGAAGCAGATTGCGTCACTGATCGAATTGGTCACATTAAAGCCGATCGTGCCGACGCACATGAACACGACGAAGAGCCAAAAGGTGGACGACGTGTAGAGGCAGTCGGGTGAGTTGCTTCGATCAACACCACAAGTCAGCTGCAAGTCGTTGAACGTGGAAAAATTGCTGCCTACTTCTAGGCAAAAGTCATCGTCAGCATCCGTCTGCGTGGTGGAGTTCGATGTGAGGTCTGCCATCGGGCGTATTGCAAACAGCGTGTGTTCAGTCGAATCATTCGATGATGACACACACTTGAGGCGTCGCGTTACCTCGCATTGAGCGGAGTGGGTAAGCATCTGAAAATGATAAATGGAAAATTACTACTGAAGAAGGCTGCAATTGACACAGTTACTTACATCAATCTTGCACACATCGAGGTGGGATGTATTCAGCGTCAAGTTGAACTGTTCGGTCGCGTTGATTGTGTGAACGACTGAAGCTGGCACGAAATAGAATCCGGCGTATGATAATGACATCACAGTGATGAGCGAGAGGAAGATGCACTTTCGGAAATTCTAAAACCAAACAACATGTCATAAAAGTGAAAAGGGGCCACGCAGATAACATGTGCACACTTACAGCAAAGTAATCCGCGAGGAAACCAAACACTGGCTTGGCAATGACATACATAATCGGAAGCACTGACGTTATGTAGCCCATGATTTCGGGCTCGATTCCAAGCTGTTTGCCATAGACCGATATTTGAGGGAGGATTGGTCCCATAGCTGCAAAGATAAGATAGTAAATGAGTACAAATTAGTTGAGACATTCTTTCTAGAGTGATGATGGATGTCGGCCAATTTTATTTCTCTACTTGCACTCTACAGCTTGCACCCACTGGAGAAGTCACTTTACAAGGGCAGGGCTTTTTTTTTCAATGTTGGTGAAGTGCTATTCTCCATACAGCGACTCTATATAAATAGGGCTACTGATAAAATAAAATGTTCTAGGCAACATAGGCCTGTAATAAAACATCTAGGTTAGATTAGGTAAGGATGGCTTAGGGACTTAGACTTAGATCAATCTAACTAGGAAGAACTTACTCCAAGACTATGAACCAGTTCTTGTTTGTGATAAAGCGGTTCAGCTGCCTTATGCTGACATCACTCAGTTCTCTGAGGTCGCCAAAGTTGTACGACCCTAGGTATGAGAGATTTGTAGTTTCTATCTCCTCTTCATCAGTGCAAACATCACTGTATGGGACACCCGCTAGTAAGCCTGGACTACTAGCAGAGGAAAAGACGGAGCCACTAATCAGTAGCAGATGGGTTATGTAGACTATAGATTGACAGTGGGCGACAACCTTGTGGTGTCCAAACAGAATTAAAGTACCTTGGTGTAACTATGGACGCAAGGCTAATTCTTAGGTAAAATCTTCAACATGCTGCGGAGATCAACGGCTTCTCTGGCAAGGGTCATGCTAAACGTTGGAGGACCAAAACAAAAGTACTCTTAGCCAGCGACGTTGATAATGGTCTATGGTTCCACAATATGGGCTGGGGTAATGAGCACCAATTCATACAGCTCAGAGGTCGAAGCATTATATAGAGTTAATGCTTTGAGTTGAGGCAGCGCCCTCCGAATAACCACGCATCGTGTCCACTGGAAATATAGTGCCAATGATGAGGCCAACCGAAACGAGTCGTAGTGACGTTGGACTACCACGTAGAATGGGAAAAAATATGGAACTCCAGATTGATCCCCAATATCGAGCCTTGGATCAACAGAAAACATGGAGAGTTGAATTTCTACATGACGGAGATGCTTACCACCCATGGATGTTTCAGAGCATATCTCCACAGATTTGGACATAAAGGCATCCCCTATGGTCTAATGTGCACAGAAGCTGTGAAAAACCCGGGGTTTATAATGTTTCACTGTCCACGATATCGTGCAGACCGTAGTATTTTGCAGAACAGACTGTTAGTAACAGACAACATATTCACTGATGCTAAACACACAAGAAGCTTGGGAAGCTGTAAGTGGCCCCGTGGCCACAATCATGAAGCAGCAACGACGACAGGAATGACAAGGAAAAGCATGATATGCTTGAAGGTACTGCCGCGTGGACCTGCGGTAGAAGGGGAAGTGGGTTTAGTGGGTGGAAATCGTCTTTGAAAGATTATAAACTGCTTAGTATGATGATCGCTTGAGACTTAGTGCTGGCCATATTTGCTCTGTTTTAAGGCAGGTGGTGTTTTCTAGCCACTTGTTTTTGTTTGGTTTAATTGAGTGCATCGTAGGTTTGGTTAGGTTAGGTTGAGGTGGCTGACTGCCTCGCATACGGACAGCAGACACACTTAGGCCAAGCGACGGCCCATTGTGTTACCACGCGGACCAAGGGTACCTATTCCGCAAACCAATTTTTGCTTTCGATAAAGCGAAGAAGAAGGCTGATTCTGATGCTGCTTAGATCAGCCAGATTAACAAAGAAATGGGTCTGAATCTGTGGGTTGAGAGAACACTGCAGCTACATAGTAAGTGTTCGATGGTTTCTTCCTCATTCCCCTCCATGCAGCTTCCACAGAAATCATTATAGCGAAGGCCTAGTCTAGAGGCGTGAGTTCCTATGGCACAATGCCCTATTAAAACGCCAATAAGAGATCTGAGGTTTGGCCTGCTTAATATGATCAAGCTAAGCGATCGCTTAGGTTCGATCATAGGCCATAGTTGTTTGGTAATGAGGCATCCTGTGCCAGATATCCATTCTCGGTTTGTTCGAGCAAGCGTTTCAAGCTCTGGCAGATGTTTTATAGCAGCGATAGGCATGGAGGGTGGGTCTCCACCCGGAAAGAGTACAGAGTACAGTTTGTGCCCTTTCTAGCGAGTTTGCCCGCTTCGCAATTCTCCGGAATGTCACAGTGTCACGGCACTCACAGGAAATAATAGTGTTGAGAACATCAGAAAATAGATAGAGACAGGAAATGAGAAAATTATCAAAGTGAACACACTCACGGACGGATGAACTCAAGGGTGTTTCAACTTACTTTCGCCGAAGCCGCGAGTCTTCGAAATACCGAAAATGTATGACAAAACCTCGAAGGCTTGGAGAAATTTGATGAAACCACACAATATCGTTTGATGGGTACATAGCCTAAAATGGAATGATTGCTGCTAAAGAGGTTTTTTCGTTTACGGTAGCTGGCCATCAATTTCGTTGGGAATGAATTGAATTCATCAAGACTGGTTGAATTACTGAAAGTGAGTTCGGATCATAGTCGAAGTGCAGGAACGCGGATCAGTATATAAAGTGCATTAGACAGAGTGTGTCTAAAGCCAAGTTACAATTATATCCAGATGGAAATACAACAGGAAACTATAAGCACGGAGTACTGAGAGAGTTGAGGATACGCTTTCCTTTACTAAGAATAATCATCAACGAACATGCAGCAAATTTCAACCACGGACAACGACCATTCTCTTTCACGATGCAATGAAGGATTGCCGTGGCCTGTCCTCTGATTCACCCGATGGTTGGCCCCTCTCTCTCTCTCTCTCTTCCATTCAAAATGGTAGTTTCTGCTGCTAGCGAAAAAGATCTTGTAAGAAAACCAAGCTACCTGGAAATCTACACAAATGGCTCAAAAACAGACAAGACATCGGACTAGGAGTATTCGCGACATCGCCAGACATATGCTTTTCCCTGTCTCTTCGACTGCCCGGCCATTGTAGTTTAGTGCAGGCAGAAGTTAAAGCTATCCAAGAGCCTGCCCGGTTACTGTCGATAAACCCAATAGACGGGCTATCTATGGCTGTGTACATATATCAGGCGGCCATCAAGGCTCTGGATACACAATGATGGTAAGATGGTAAAACTTTGGCGTCTATCTCTCAGGCAGATAGTGGTTAAATGCAACCTTGCCCTATGCTGGATACTTGGGCATAGTAGTATCCCAGGCAACGAAAGGGCCGACGAGTGAGCAAGATTAGGAGTGGGACTACCACTGGCAAATAATCAGGACACCCCATGGGATGGACATAGAGATGCCTTCGACTCCGATAATCGGGGATGGATGGAATTAGATACATGTAGGACTTCGAGGCTTATTTGGGCCTCGCTAAATCCAAACAAAACAAATACACTCCTAAAACTAAACAGGAATGTAATAAGGAACGTAGTGGGCATTATCACCGGCCACTGCCTTCTCGGTATCTATTCCAGAAGACTGGGAGCCCCCCACAACGACTACTGCAGAAGCTGTAGAGACGAGCAGGAGGAAGAAAATACGCTTCACCTCCTCGGCACTTGTCCAGCCGTGCAAAAAATAGGAATGAGGCAACTACTTTTCCAGTAACCTAGAGGAAATGTTACATTTAAAGATACAAAAACAAGGTAGCAGATAGTGGCGTGATGCTAATTTTTTTCGTCGTAATGTCTAGGCCTCCGAGAGAGGCTGCCACACTCGAGATGTTATCATCCCTTTCCTGCACCTTCAAGGAGACCTGCGACATTATGTAGCTTAGGGTGATCTCCTTTCCCTTCATCAATTTGAGGGACTCCTCGTTGATTCGAAAGGAGACCAGACTGCCTGACTCCTCAGGCTTAAGGACTTTCCAGTTGCCCATGGGGACACCTGGATGTTGGCCTTTCAGCAGCCTCAGTATGTGGTCCGGATCGCTGGGAGCCAGTGGCAGCCACGCACGTGCTCTAGGCCTGATGGGTATCTTAGACAAATTTGGGCGTTTTGCCACGAACTCTTGATTTTTGGTATGACCTCTGTTAGGAAGTCTACCGAACATTTCTTGTGGCACTCTATCATTTTTAGAGCCGCCAGCGTGCCAACAGACTTCAGTGAAGGTAGGTGGAGTTGCTGTCGGTTTCTCGGTGATATACCTAAGTAATTCCTCAGCAATTATGGTCGTAAAGACCCTCCATTTCTCCCCACTGAGTCTGCCTTCGTCGTTCTGCAAATCAGAGATCCCGTATAAGAGGTCACTTTTGAAGACATCCTTGAGGGTTCGGTTTAGTGTATCAATTTTCCTTGCGTTCTTCGGTGTCTTGTGAGCCTCGTCCTGGAATCTCGGTCATTTGAATGTCGAGTTCTTGGGGGCAGTTGGTGCTTGCTTACCTGTAACAGGTTTGCTAGCCACCTTGCCGGTCTTCCTGTCTGTGGTACGAGCCGCTAGATTTTTGGTTTATAACCCTTTAGTTTCTGGGATACTCTCGCTTTTTTTTTTATTCAAGGACACAACTATGAGCTTTAGAAAACTGCATTTCACATATTTTCTTGGAGTGCTGATTGATTTAAATTTTTGCTTAAAATACAGACAACTTTATGCTGTTTCCCTACTCATGTGATTGACTGTACGAAGAATATGATGGTTGGTAGTGGTGTAACAATGGACAACTTTAACGATCATCACATCACACAATTTTCCGAAGGAATTAACAAATTTTTTTTTAGAAAGAACTTTGTCCCAGTATACATTATCTGCCACAAATTTGAAAAGTATGAATTATCGTCTGGATGATTCACCATCTGATGGAGTATTTCTTGTCGGAGAATTAATCTCACAGGTCTGAGATACAATGCGACGTGGTCACGTAAAAACAACCGCGATTCCGAGTTAAGCAATTAAACAGATTAAATTTAGATACAAACATGTGACATCACCTAATTTGAGCAAGTCAACGCTGCATGATAAGTAATGTCTTCGATTAATCAAAAGTGAGTGCATAATCGATTGCTCTCGTTCGGCTTGATAGTTATCTGGCGAACGTCCATCAAAAGTGCTGTCAGTAATGATCTTTGCGCTAGAAGGTCTGCGAGAATATATATTTTTTGATTGAAGTAGCTGCATCATTTGTTTGTCTCTGAATTGTTTTTGTCTGATTGCCAATGAATCATCAGACTTCACAAAAAGGCATATTTAATCAAGTTTATTTCCATTTTTATTTATTAATCAATTCACACTTTCTGTCGGCAAAGGTATTAAAATGTACCAATTGACTACTGCTTACACGCGAAATCAGTGTAGATTCCCACAAGGTGTTTCAAAGGTGTCATTTTCAGTTTCGCCGCATTGTTGCATTGCCAGAGTCCAGACATTCATCAAATCGGTAGGGACTGATTGCAAACCATGCCCTCATGCAGCATGGGTCTTGCATTGTGACACAAATCCTCTTTTGCGCGTGAGTATCTCCCAAAGAAACTTTTTCATGTCTGACAACTCCTTCGGTTCTGTTTCTTAGTTCCAGACGGTGGTCTACTTTTGTGCAAATTCCGAGCGTAAGAAAAATACTGATATATGTACTTTATTATTTGTTCTCCTTCGTGACTGTCCACCTTGTCGGGGTGAAGGAGCTTAATAAACCAGATGACTCTGGAGGGCGATTGCAGGTCTCCAGCCAGGGTAGACAAAGCTAAGAGACTTACTTACCCATGCTGGTTCCGAACCTGAGAAATAGCTACTTTCCATTGCAGACGATCCTGGGCTCGCTGTTTCCAGTCATCAAAACCAAGCTGTCTTTATACCGGAGGTCTTCCTCTCCTTCTCGAACCAGGAGGCACGGATTCGAAGACACTCTTATCTGGAGCATTGTTGTCCACGCGCTCGATGTGGTCGAGCCAGAGCAGTCAAGGGATTTTTGCCTTCCGGACTACATCCACATCCCGGTACAGCTCGTAGAGTTCGCGGTTGTGTCGTCTCCTCCATTCGCCTTCCTCGCAGACGGGATTTTTCTTTCAAAGGCACCAAGGATCAGCTTCGTAGTTTTGCTTAGCGTCCAGCTTTCGGCTCCATACAGAGGACTGGCAAAATAAGAGTGATGACAGCGTGATCTTGCTCCTTCGAGTCAGGACTTTTGAGCCCAGCTGTTTTGATAGACCAAAGTAACACCGGTTGCCAAGGGCGGTCCTACGTCGGTTCACCACTGCGATGTCGTTCGTGGAGTTAACATTTGGCCCGAGGTCGACAAATTCGTCAATAGTGACGTTTTGCCCTAGGTCTTGTTCAGTTGATCGTTTCATGCTCGACAGCATATACTTTGTTCTATCCTCATTTATCTTAAGACCAGCTCGCTTCGCCCCTTCTCTCTTCTCTATTCTTGCTGTAAATGCTTCTACTACGGCAAGTTGAGAACACGCGACGATGTCGATGTCATCTGCATATCCCAACAATTGGACTGACTTGTGGAAGATAGAGCCTTCCGTGTTTACAGCTACCCTCCGCACTATCTTCTCCAGTACCAAATTAAAGAAATCACAGGACAGCACATCTCCTTGCCGAAATCCGGTTCAGGTTTCAAACGGCTCGGAAGTCCTTAAGCCGATTGGTGGTAAACCATTGGCGTGTCTTTTCAGGTTTTTCCGCCTTAATGATCCTCCAGTTGCCCATTAAGTCACCTAGATTTCGGCCTTATAGGAGCCTGAGGATCTGATCAGGGTCGCTAGGTCTCGAAGATAGAGATGCCCTTGCTCTGGGTCTTACTGGAATTTTTGACGAATAGTTTACCAATGATCGGGGGTTTGGCCATAAGTTGATACCCCCAGCATGCTATCCGGCATTAGTGAAAGTAGATGAAGTCGCTTACGGTTTTCCGTAAAAAACGATAAAATCTCGTCGGCTAGCTTTGTCGTTAAGACCCTCCAATTCTTCGCACTGTGCCTGCCTTCTCGTCCTGCATGTCTAAGATCCCATACAGGAGGTCACCCTTAACGACATCTCTGAAGGTTCGGTTCACTGTATCGATGCTCCTAGCCTTCTTTAGTGTCTTGTGGGCTTCGTCCTGGGATCGCGGTCTTTTGAAAGTAGAGTTCTTTCGGGCTGATGGTACTTGCCTACCTGTATCAGGTTTGCTAGTCCGTTCACCGATCGTCCTATCACTAGTAGGTCCTCTTACCGAGTGACTCATACTAGGTCCTTCTGGGCGTCCTTCCATCCGGGTCGGTTTACTGTTATCAGTCGACCTTCCCTTCTTTCCGATAGTAGCCCAATTAGAGTTACTAGCCTTCTTCTGGTTGGGTGCGAGCACACCGGTTTCCCGCCAAGAGAGTGCTCGTCGAAAAGTATCTCTGTCCCTGTCTGTCTGAGAATTAGAATCTGAGTGAGCTGGAATAAACCAGTATGTAGAATAGCCGCCATAACATAGCCCAACCTGAGAAGTTTTCCCGCGATCCCGCATTCGGCCATCGCACTGAATAACTCTGCGATTAATGCTGTCGTGTGTGGCTTTAAAATCGCTGAAAAGGTGGTGCGTATCGATCTGAAACTCGCCGATCTTCTTCTGGATTTACCTTGGTGTCAATATTTGGTCTTTAGTCTATTTGCCGGACCGGAAGCCGCACTGGTACGTGGAAGTGCGCTGCAAAATGGCTTCAGATGTTCCAACAGTACACTGGACAGGGTCTTGTAATGGACGTTGAGCAGGGAAATATGTACCTCCACAGTTGTTGTAAGTTGTAAGAGGTATGACGTCTGGTTTTTGTCTTCACACTCGTCAACCACGGCATTCCCACTAGGAAATCGTACCTCAATCCACATGTATATGAAATTTCCTCTTCATCAAGGTACCCCTCAACCCTGGAGTCGCCCTAGTTTCTGTGAAATTCGTTACACAAAACATCGCATCTTCCAATTCCTCAATTTCAATGCGAAATTATAGGTTATGACGGACTCTGGCTCACAAACATCATCCCCTGCTTTTCCCCTAAAAACCACTACTTTACTCCGCATCTACATGGCATTTCCTTTCCATTCTGGTATCCCACATCCTTGAATTCGTCTTAATTCCCGAGAAATTTCTTTCACAAGATTGTGTACTAGTGAAATTGACTCCGATGAAAATACGTTTATTTTCAGCAAAAAAATGCGACCCGAATGCGATGCCATTTTACTGCATTTTTTCGTGTGAAATGTGCCAATTTTTGAAAAGTCGATTTTTTGAGTTTCTATGCGCCGAATGCAGGAGTCTGTGGCTAGTAAAGATAATTATACTTGCCTTGTCAAGGCTGAGGATTTCCTTATATGAGTAAGGCTTGATTAGGCGTTCGGATTGCTTAAGACTATCCCTAATGAACCATTGGCCAAGGCGAAGCTTTTGTTCCCATTCGTTTGTCAGCGCTGTAGCAGTTGTCCAATTGAAACTTCAAGACTGTTCAGGACCGAACAGTGAAAACAGATTCCGAGCAAGGGGATTCATCGCCTGCAATCCCCTGCAAAGAAAACGCGGTGCGTGTCAATTTGAAACTCGCTGGTCTTCTTCAGGATTTACGTTAGTGTGAAGATTTGGTCTTTGTCGACCTGCCGCAAGGGTACGTGCCGATTAGTGCGATGTAAAATGGTCTTAGACGATTGTACAATACGTTGGACACGATCTTGTAGGCGACGTTGAGCAGGGAAGCAGGAAGTTAAGAGACAGTCGACTCATATTTCAGTCCTAGCACAAACAAACCGTGCTTACGAATAAGAGATTGAGATGCAATTCAAGTAGATGCAATTCAAGTAGTCAATGGAGTTTCTTCAGGTGAACTGGACAGTACCTGTATCAAGAGAGCTTCCTTCTCCATAGTAGGCCTATGCTATGGCGGCAATCCACTTTTTAGCAAACTACACAATTGAACCTATGGTGCCTAGGTTCGATCCCATGCACCATAAATATTATTTTGACAGCCCAAACTCCTTCAAGTCCTTGACAATGGTCAAAGATAATAACTGTCTGGAGAAATGTTCTTACAGAGGATGTTCAGAGTCGGCACAAAACTGTAGGTTCCTTTCCACTCATGAGAGATCAATAGCATACTCAACACGAATGGTTGCTGTAGAAGCAAGGCTCTGCTCGTCTTCGGACTGTAGCACCACCCACATAAATTTATATTATTATAACTTGTGGGGCCAATATGAACCTTTCAGAAACAGACGAAGACAAACTAAACCAGCGAAGACACCAACAAACTTGGTGCAAGGTAAACTTGATTACAGGGATAACCGCATCGATCTGTTGGCAGACTTTGAATGAGGCCTTAGATCAGTCTGCCGTCTTGGGGACAACTTGTCGTCTACGGCCGAAAAGATGTAAAACGATTACAATCTCCGAACAACGAGCTATGCAAAATGCCAAGTTCCAGCTAGCTCGTGTAGGCAAGATTCCCAAAGAAAGCTGTACGAGGAATGCTCCTTTCGCTGAACAAGCGGGCTGCTAGAGTCTAGGGATAAAGACAGCAATATAGGTGGACCTTCATGTTAAGTGAGTGCAGCTAGTCACCCTATAAAAAATGGGGGCTACTTGAAGTAAGGGGTGATCAGCTGATTTCGACAAATGAAAAAATGATCTGACAGGTATTCAGAAGGACCTAGTACGAGTCACTCATTCAAGGTGCCTGCTAGCTATGACAGGGCGGATGGTAAGACAAAAGACAAGCCTATATTAGGTGGGCAAGACGCAGAAATTGAAAAGAGCGAAGTATAAAGAAGAGGCACACAGGACGCCTGACATTCTAAACTGACTTTTCACCGAGATCGTGAAGGATAACCTCGCCTATGAGATCTCAAGCTTCAGTTACGACGAGGGCAAGCTCAGTGGAGAAAACTGGAGAATTCAAATTAACTCCACCCACCCACCCTGTCGCTGGATGTTTTCAAATGGCGCCTAGATAGTTATATGTCACAACCAGAGCTCAACGGAGTCCTGAATGAGAATCCTGGCTCAACGCGAAGGCTTCTGTTCAACAATTGCTGTCAGGCTTCACGCCAGACCATGCACCTGGATCTCGAAAAAATTTGAATTTTCTAAAGGGGCAAAATCAATTCGTCCCTGTAGTCTATTGGCAACGCTACGATGGAGCGCGGGAGGGGTTCTTCGATATGTCATAATACCATCGCTGCTCTCCTATCTTTATTGTCTTGTGTTTTACAATCTTATGTGATCTGTGTTCCGAAAAGCAAGGTACTGGTGAATGACTAGATGGGGCAGTTGGTAGCCTGGTAGTCCGGTTAGCGGGGTCCCCGGTTCGAATCCTATTGAAAGCAAAGTTAAGACGCCATTACACCCTTTTCCGTTGGGATCAAATTAACGGCACTATCATTGGAGTAGTCAATCAGTGGTATTAGTCTTACTGTGGGTGTCACAATGGACCAATATGGTCTAAGTGTGCTGGTGAATGCACTAGCAGCCCACCTACCTAACCCTAACCTAAGGCACTGGTGAGTCGACAGTACAGTCCCCACTTGTGGGATTCACCACATCTGCAATTATGGAAAATGATGACAAGAATGACTATAAGCAGGTGGTTGATCAGCCGAGAGTTAGCTTTGCAAGATGTTATTTTTCATTTTTAGTCGCAATGAAGTGTGTATTCTAACTGGAGTCCTAACCACGGGCACATTCGTTTAAACATACGCACTTCTGCAGAAGCTGCAGAGACGAGGGAGGAATAGAATATGTCCAACATCAGCTCAGCAAGGGAAAGAATTCAGCTCCTAGGAAAGCACTACATAGCTGAGTTGGATGACTTAACCAGGCTTGAATTGAAGAGCCTTCTATAAATCGTGATGGAAATCTAAATGGTCTGAAACATTTCCTACGAAGGGCACAATGGACCCAACACGTTGCTCTAAGTGATCTACATGCGTAAGGTCTTTAAGGCACTCGTCTACCTACCAACCAATCAATCGCATAGTGTCCACATTGCTTTGATGCTAAGTTCGCATCGAACGAAACCGCGTTGTTTCGTCAAATTTGAATCAATCCTCCAGGAAAGGTAGTTGAAAACCCTGTGAGTTCATCCGTCTGGGAGAGGTTGTTGAACCGAACAAACCTAAAGAGTGAACATCTTTAGTTTGGTAATTTTGGTGTTTATTTTCTCATTTACTCTCCCTCTCTCTTTTTTCTGGTGTTCTCAACACCATTATTTTCTGTCAACAAACAGCTGCCAATTGAAAGTTGAAAGCTATTGCCATATGAAAACACTTTAAAACGGCGGTGGGAACGACGCAATCAAGTTTTAGTTAATGTTCAAGCAACGCGATAAAATAAAAATCGAACCCCATTTAAAAGATAATCTTACATTTCCTGACTAGTTTAAAATAAACCCTTGTCGGACGATGCTACATTTTGTCATTTTTTAAGTTTACCTAAAAGTATGCTTCATTTTGACGCAATTCCCATGGAACTAATCCTTAAGTCAAGCTATGTAAATGTTATCAACTCTCGCGCACCGAAAATAGAGCAGGAACCTTCTATCAATTTACAACAGCATCTTCTATCCATCACTCAAGCCACTAACGCTTGACAGCTGGCTCACGCGTCAAACTGACATGCGAATTTTTGAATTCAATCGTAAAACCATATCAATGCAACAAGATTTTATATTTATAACCCAATTGTTAGATAAACTAATCTGTAAACATTTACAAACTACACACACCACGCTATCGGTCACAATAGCCTGACAACAAAAGATACGGTTAAAATAAAAAGAAAGCATACACACTCACCAGCCATGAAGAAAAAGTAATGCGCCTTGATCGGCAGTAGTTTTCTGTTGATTCTCACCATTTTCACTTAAAAATATCACCACAACAACTGTGCACTGTTTAATTATCTAGGTTTTTTTTTATCACAACGAACAAAAAGTATCACATCAGATTAAATCAGCATCTGCCCGAGTCGCAAGACGTATTCCCTCCACGACCGATCTCAGTAATCCATAACAAGTGCCACCAGGCGACGAGCAAGAGTATTCGATGACAGCCTCCTGACAGATATCTGCGACCAGACCGCACTCCGTATCAGTTAAAACTGTTGAAATCACCGATAAGACTGCTTGACATCAGTTACGGCTTAGAACTCCCTTTAATCAGCACGATAGACCCTGTGGACAGAAAAGCGATAACAGTGATATCAAACGCTCAATGAGGGGTGACTAGCCTAGTGAAAAAAGGTGAATTGTAAATATTTGACTTTAAAATTAAGTAATCTGAGGTGGTTGTGGATGTGGATGTGTCGTGTTGCTCACTCCTCCGATACGACAATGCATGCATGCATATAAATGAGTGCACTTATCAGTTGGGAAAGTTGCACGTGTAACAGGTTTTCAAGAAGCTCGCCACTTGGGGAAGTACAGAGGTGATCCATTCACTGGTTTTGGAAGGGAATGAAATCATTTATACATACAGTGGAGAGCAGAAGTCAGAGGCAGTCTGTGTTAAGATTTGTGTTAAGTGAATTTTGTTGACGAGAAGAAGATTTTGCTTGATGTTTATTCTCTCTAAGCTTTGTCAGTGACTCGAGAGAGGTGGAGCCGTGGATTATGAAATTTTTACGTGACGGGAATTTAAACCAGACAATCTGAGTAGGAGTCGCACCTACCGACTACGTGAACTCCTAGACAACTAATCAGTCAACCCAATGAGGTGAATTTCGAATCGATGATTAGTCGTGATTGACATCATCATCGTGTCTGCATGGCGCTGCTCCTCTTCGGCGGTAGGCGGCATTATTGTGAACCCCCTTCGGATACGGGTTAGAATATATCCGAGGTAAGGTATGCCTGTCGTAAAATGCGACTAAAAACCAAGTTTGTCAACACAAACAAAATTTAAAAAAAAAATGCAATGAGTAAAACAAACGGAAGTAATACCCCAGGTAGAATGCCAGTTACACTGGAATATCCACACTCCATTCCGTCAGGCTCTACGGATTCTGAGGAGAGCCTGGTTATTGCGATTGATTGACCCTTTTGGAAAAAGTTCAAGGGTTACAAGATCACCACCATCACGATCTTTTATAGAAATAACGTGCGCATTAGCACTTGTTAAAATTCTTGCGCCTAAAACGCAAATCTCCAAAGAGACCACATTCGCTACTTCATGACGAACACGCCTTAGAAAGACTCAAACTTCTAGAACATGAGAATGCAGAACTTCGGACAAAGGTTACCAGCATAGAAGCTCTCTGCAAAGAACTAAGACTAGAGCTTAGCCAACTAAGAACAGAAAACAAGTATTGGCACTTTGATAACTTGCTAGTATACCTAAATCGTGTCAAAATACCTTTTGGCAATGAAGCGAAATACCACGGGATGACTCTTGACGTGAAACTCAATTGGAAGGAGCACCTTAAGAAGAAACTTGCCGGACTTGACATTAAGCATAAATATCTGTACTGGCTTATTGGTAAACATTCCAAGCCAAGTACTGACTCACAAATAAGCCCAAAGGATTTTAGGCCTATTAGCATATCCTCCTTTCTTCTAAAGACCTTGGAAAAATTTATCGATGTATCCATCCGACACTTAGTCACAGACAAACTTTGAATCTATCAGCATGCTTACAATAAGGGCAAAGCCGTGGAAACAGCTCTGCACTCACTTGTTGGCACTATAGAAAGATCCCTCGATTTCAAGGCATTTACTCTCACTGCCTTTGTCGATATCGAGGGAGCCTTTAATAACATAGAACCTTACGCAATAACCTCAGCACTCAACAGAATTGGGATCAAAAAGCATACAGTGACTTTTATCCACCGGCTTATCAACAACAGAGTGCTAAGCTCGAAGCTTGGTGATACCAAAATCCGCAAATCTGTGAACAGAGGCACACCGCAGGGTGGTGTACTCTCCCCTCTTCTGTGGAACATAGTGGTGAACGAACTACTTGTGAAACTAGAAGGGTCTGGGTGTAGGGTCATTGCCTATGCAGATGACATTGCCATAGCTGTATCTGGGAAATATTTATCCGCGATCAGAGATATTATGCAATCTGCCCTATCCAAGCTAGTGAAATGGACAAGCGAATGCGGTCTTGGTGTCAATCAACGATAAACGGATCTAGTCCTCTTTACTTGGAAGTATACAATTCCTAACTTTGACCCTTCCACACTCTTTCATCTCTGCTTCGAAGTCCAGTAACTACTGATTTTGAAAACTAACCACTAGCGTTGTTTCAATGTGATCAGTGATATAACTAGGCTCAGTATGATGATTGGTGTTTTCGCAGCCCTTGGTTGGTAGCTTCACAGGATGGTTTCATTCTGTCTGTTTCCGGATGATGTATTTAAGACGGTTTATAGGGGTGGACCACCATTTCAGTGGAGCCGTTGTCGGAAGCTCCTTGCTTGGCCAGATCGTCGGCAATCCCATTTCCTCTTATGTTTCTGTGGCCTGGAACTCAGAGGAAAGTGATTTTGTACCTGCTACTGGCCTGTTTGAGTTGTTCCTTGCACTGCTACACCAATTTACCACTTCTATTATCAAGCATATGGGTCGCCGTGGCGTAGTGGCTTAGAGCGTCGACTCCTACGTAGAGGGTGCCATGTTCGAATCCCCAATTTACCAACTTTCATAATTCACGATTCCACCTCTTTCAAGTCACTGACAATGCTCAAAGAGTATTCCTGTCTAGAGAAAAGCTTCAAATTCGCTGTTAGGAGTCGGCATAAAACTGTAGGTCCCTTCCACTCGTGAAAGAACAATAGCACGCACAACACGAGTAGCTGCTGTGAAGCTAGGCCCCGGTCCACTCGGGACTTTCTCTGCGAGGAAGGTGAATAGACACGAAGACACAAGCGCGAGCTCTATAAATTGTACAAGGAGCTGTCCCGAAAACAAAGAACCACCGGCATGGTTGATGGCTGTATCATGAGCAATAACTCCAACGCTCCTCTTAAGGGGAATCTTCAAATCCACGCCTCCTGTTTGAGTAGGAGAGAGACATCAAACCATAGGTAGAAAGACTTCACGAAACACGTCAGCAATATATACCAGGGCCTTTAATCGTTGCAACAACCTTAAGTGAGACCCTGAGTTACTGGATGTAGATGTCCCCTGATAAAGAAAACCTTTTGCAAATTATGAGCAAGTGTGGAACGTATTTACTTCTAAATAATACAGTTCTTTTACAAATTGTATCTGCGCTCATGAGGTAAATACTACATTTGTACGATTGCAACCACATTCATGAATTTAAGGTGTAAACAACACTGACGTGAATTCACTTCGTTTTGCCTTATCTTTTTTTAATCTATAATTATTAAACGACTAGTCCATTATCTTAAGTAGCTCTTTATCCTAATTGAATGGGAAGGTTATTTTGCGATTAACGAGAAGAGAGTTCCTGATGCATGCACTGTTGGGAACGTAGAAGAGTAAGCAGCAAAGGGATACCTGCATTTTTTACAAATATTCAATTCAAATTGGATTGTTGTAAATTGAATTTCCTTAAGTAATAAGTCATGTTCCTCAAACAAAATTAATACAGTCGCCTCCCTATTTTTTGTCCATATTTCATCATACCCCCATACGAAAAAAGACATCCTGCAACTCGAAAAAATTTTGATACCTCCTCAAAATTCGACTTAGAGGGAGGCGACTGTATCTCAAACACTTTGTGCCATAAAACCAATTTGTGACCAGTTTATGACGATGATTTATTCCTACGCCTAAATTGATAATCGGTCGGATTGTAAGGAACTGTGTTTCAATACATGCCGAACTACGAGAGATGATACTTAGTCCGACAAATTCGGTATACCGAGAGCGCCTTGCACAACGTTTATCGGTCTACTTTGGAAATCTATTTGTTTACAGTGGACAGTCCCTAGGATTGGTGAAGATCTCCAAAAGACACTATGGGGACCGTTCCCACATAAGGAACGGGATTTTTACCCAGTAAAAACAACTCCCTTCAAATAAAAAAATAGATTTTTTAGATTTAGATTTAGATTGATTTTATTATTTCGAATAATTTTCCTTTTACAAAAAAATGTAACAAAATCAAAATCAGCATGGATTTGCCGTCTGCCGGATTGACTATAATTTATTTTATACAAGTAATAATTATTAGCTCTCCATGTGGAAAAAATGCTAATTTCAAAAGTTCCCTGTAAGGATATTATCTCTGTATTTTAGTGATATTTTGCAGTATTTAAACAACTTGCTTACGTCCATTTCGTTTAGGAGTGATAGGATTTCTTGTTCCGATAAGTAGTTTTTTCCAAAAAAGTATCTCCTAGTTTCCCTTAGGATCGGAGACTTGCCTAGGAAATGCATGATACCTTCTCTCTCTTCCAAATTACACATACTGCAGAGTATAGGGAGATCCTCTCTATGCGGTACAAAATTCGCCTCAAAGTTTGAACATCACAGAAATTTCCTGAATGCTATGGATATCTTTAAAGTAATTTCGACTCCCCAGGTTGTGGTTGAGCCGGCTGTATGTAATGCGATGTATGGATCCCGCCGCTTTTTCTAAGAACTGTATTCTTGACTGTTCAGTACTACTCAGTATTACTATTGCTACTTGAGAGTTCAGTACTACTCCACATTCAGCAGCTAATTTAATCCACTCTTTGAATCATGCAGGTTTTATTCGGAACGGTTTGCATCGCCACTATCTTTTGGAGTATGTTGTCTGCCATGTTCATTACTCGGAGTATGTAATTCATTTGCATCTATAGTGTTTTTATATATAGTGGAGGTATGCCTCTTTCAACCATGAGCATGTAGTTCGGAGTCTTCGATGGCGGCTTAAACATTTTTTTAATAAAAAAGCGCTGCAATTGCTCCACCTCCTCATAAACCTTACATCCCCAAACCTGTGCGGCGTATAGCATTATCGTCTCGGACACAGCTTCGTATAATTTAAACTTACTGCTGTGCTAGATATTAGGATTGTTGAAGCATTTCTTCCAGGCAACACTGATAGCATTTTTAGATTTTATAAGTATGTCGTTCAAATGCCTTTTTATATTTAAATTGCTTGTAAGCAGGCTTCCTAGATACTTATACTCTTTGACGACCTCTAGGTTTATCCTTCTAAAATGCCACTTCTCGTTGGAGGCAACTCTCCCACCACCTTTTTTAAAAATCATTCTCTTTGATTTTTCTAGACTAACGATTAAGCTCCATAAATTGCAGTACTTGCTTAATCGATTAATCATCAACTGCAGGGATTCCGGTGAGCTTTAATGAGCACCCCTGCGTACTCCACGCCTCCAAGAAGAAAATCCACAATATCCTCTATAAAAAGAGCAAATAAGGTTGGGCATAGTGGGCAACCCTGCCTTACTCCTGTTTCCGTTTGGAACCAATCGGATAACTTAACTCAGTTTCATACCGCAGCTCTGTTATCTTCGTACAGGTTTTGGCGGCCCCTCCCTTTCGATGACATTCCGATTCCATACAATTTATGGAATAAGGCATTACGGTTCACAGAATCGAAGGCTGCTTTGAAATCAACAAGGAATGTATAAAGTTTCCTATTTTGCCTTATGTATGTACCTGCTATATTCCTCAAAACAAAAATGTGGTCGACGGTTGAGTAGCTAGGTCTAAAACCCGCCTGGAACTCCTTAAGTCGGTTATTAGTTCCAAATCTCCTCTGCAGAATATTTGCGAAAATTGTATAGGACGCGTTTAAAAAGGATATGCCTCGATAGTTTGCAAATGAAATATATTTCACCTACAATTAATTTGTACACTTATGCAGCAGTTTTACTTTCTTGGTTTGGTCGCATTTGGCAAGAGATTCTCCATTTAGAGTTCTTGCTAACACAGCAACACAGCGCGGGTTGAATTTACCGTGCTAGGTAAGCTGGCTTAGTCCTTTGAAGACGGCGAAAAGAGTCTATAATTGGAAGGACAGCAGAGTTTATGTGCTCTTCCAGGCGGCTTTTGTGTTTACGAGCAAAATTCGTAACTTCATCTTGGACTGATGAAATTCCAAGATCTCTGTGGATATCGTTGTTTCGTATATACCAGGGTGCGTTGACGATGGCCCTTAGCACTTTATTTTGAAAATTTTATAGTGGTTGTAGTTTCTATAACTTTCATTGGTACAACCCCATAGTTGTATACGATACGTCCAGACGGGTTTTAGCACTTGCTTGTATACAAACAATTTGTTGTCAGTACTTAGCATGGAATATTTTTCAATAGGCCGGTTCATGTCTTTGTATCTTAGTCGGAGCTCCTCACGTTTGTTTTTGATGTGCTTCATTGCCGAAGGGTATTTGAACATTATTTATAAAAACAGGCAAGTTATACACGTTCTTATACGTAAAATGTATATGAAGGGATTTTTGCTTCGTTAAGCTCATTTCGCTGAGTGTTCGTCCATTCGTGTATCCGGTATAAAGCACATTGCAATTTTCCAGTTAATTCTTCGATCGTTTTGGCAGTTACCAAAATGGCGGTGTCGTCCGCAAATGTGCCTACGTCCTGCGGTATATAGCTGCTATAAATATTACTAATTGAAGATTTTAATCAGACAAGTAACTAGGCAGCGGAAGACAGCGCTAACCATCAAAAAAGGCATCTGAGAAAGAACAGAGGCAGATAAAAACAGGATACGTCCTCTATATATAAGTGAAGGAGGGGACCAAGAACACTTCCTTGTGGTACTCCAGCTTGTATGGATTTAAATAAGGAGTATTATTTCCCATATTTCACACGGTCCTAGTGTGCCTTGTTTTATTTCGTTACAACCCAATGATCGAACACTTAGAGTTTAAATTGTTATTTCAAAGCGATGTGAAAGAGTGGATGAATTTATTTGAGTCTAACGCACGATATTGTCACTGGAATACAGTATCTACAAAAAGTCTACCTCAACAACTACAAAACCTACAACCACCGCATTCACATAGTCATTCTTTAAATCAATTCAAGTCACGTGAACTCCGTCATTTGACTAAGAAGGTTACTGCGTCTGGTCTTCATCTATCTTCGCAATCGAAATAAAATCGTTGATCTCTAAGGACTGCTCAATCAGTTACAAAACGACGTCAGAATAGCCGTCTGTAAATTATGCCAGTGCGATCCATTAAACCCAGCCGCGATTCCGAGTCGTATCGTTGTACAAACACATTCAAAAAGTCACTCATATTCCGATTGTTTCAGCGAAAGCAATAAAACCAAAGTGCCGAGATAATAAATTCCGTCCTATGTATTGACACTCTTCACGACACACAATCATTAGTCGTATTTGCTTTCGTTTATCGTGCATATACGCGATAGACTTTGCTTATAGTTAAAAATACATTTTACAACAACGTTGCAGAGTGCAATGCTTCATATCACATACAGTGGGGTCCGTCAAGTGGAGTCATAGAGTATTATGATGCGAAGTCGCTTTGATATCTTTCGACAAGTTTAATGACTACAAGACAGCGATCGCCTGATAACGACCCAGACGAATAAAGCAATTAGGAAACGAGGAAGTGAGCAATCTCCTTGCGTTTAATCAAGAAACCTTGAATTGTGGAATGTAAATTTATTTGTTACTAACTAAAGTCTCTTGTGTGACGTATGTTTGGTTTCAATTTTGTTACACCGCCTTGCTCCAAATATAAAATATTGTTGTGTTATTCGGAGAGTGACTGAATTAAGAATAAATGCATTTTTAAAGTCAGATACCGACATCCACTTAATAATACAATATGGGTGGCGAGACAGTCCGACGTGGACTTGGGTCTAGCTTCTCACCAACCACTCGTGTTGTACGTGCTATTGTTCTCTCACGAGTGGATGATACTTCACCACTTATGTTTGGTTAGGTTAAGGTCATTGTTGTGACCCACTTAGATCCTGATTAGATCCGTTGTGATATCACTTCCCAGTGCTTTGCACCGGATCCTCTTTCAAAGGAACTACACTAACACCTGATAGCTACCTATATCACTCCTGTGCTGGTTTACAACAAATTGTTTCGCCCGATAAACTTAGCTATGTCCTGAATCTTTAAGTAGGACAATTCCTCTAGGATGCTGAAAAGTAGTTGCCTAGCATATAAATTCTTGTTCTTACAAGGACTGGAAAGGTCCCAAGGAAATGAAGCGTATTTTTGTCTACCTCTTCGTCTCTACAGCTGCAGAAGTCGTTGTGGGAATCTTTTGCCCAGTCTTCTCTGTCTGGGATAAGTGTTTTGTACCCAAACTCGAAATCCACAGCGGGCGCTTTATTATCTGTATGCGTTGGTATCCTCGCATTTTTGATTATTTCTGTATGTCCTAGGTTGTGAGATCAATGGATGCATTCCCGCTGCCTTGGTGGCGGTCAGCTTCCCATAGATGTCCATGGGAAAAAAGCTGTATCATGGGGGCCGAGAGTGTAGAGCGAAGTGCCCCCGATGCAGATACACGCTGATCACTGAATTCTGTTTATCAATTCCAGATTACCTTTGTTATTTAGTGCTGGCCAGACGCAAAAAACATATGTTAATTTGCTTCTGACAACGGCTGTGTGCATCCAGTAAGTCATTGTCAGTTTAAGTCCCCATTTGGGTCCAAGGATCCTCTTACATGCGTAAACAGCTCCCACAACCTTTTGAATCCCATCGCTAATGATCGGTTTCAGCTAACTTGCTGTCTAAAATTACGCCTAAGTATTTGACTTGACTAGTGAAACTCAGTTCTTCTTTCTGCAGCTTTGGAAGCCCTATTATTACCATACACCATGCAAATGTCTGCGCAGACCGTCTATGTCTGTATTGTCTGTAGTCATATCGCTTGTTTGCATCGATTGTCAGCGTGAATTAAAAATGTTTTGACAACACCAGCTGATGGATCAGTTGACAGTCCAGCCCCCCCCCCCCCCCCCTCCCCCCCCCCCCCACAATCCCACAAACGAAGACTCCAACGGTACCATGGGCATTTAGGAATGCCCTTATATGGAATGTAGGAAATTTAAACAAGGTCAAGACTTAATTTCTTTTCATTAACAGCCATGCTTTACGCATCAATGCGTGTGAAACATGTTGTATATGATCAGCCGTACTCCTCGCATCCTTAGGCTATTGAGCTCATTGAAATGAAAATAACTGAAGCTAGATTTTCCCTGGGATGGTGGGTTATACGAACGTAGCCTGATATTTTTCTTTTCAACAGTCTCGATCTTTTTGACTTCTCTGAATCCACATAAATCATGTAACAGTTCTTTGTCTTGGCTTTTAATCAGAAGACAAAGCTAAAATACACATCAAAAACTTACACTACATTTCTCTAGACTAATCAAATTGTTCCTGTTATGTATATTACATCAAGCAAAAGTAATCTAGACCGTAGCTGATAGACTCTTGTTACGAATCACATTTTAATTTGAATAATTTTTTCACAGTTTTTAGATTTTACAAAAAATATATTTGAAATTTGTTTTATTTTCACTCCACAGTGCTTAACTCAATTTTTGCGCGATGTAATGTGACCTTAAAAGCACTTGTCCAGTTCAGATATCAACTTGGATGGAATGGGCTAAAACGTTTGCGAATTCTTTGCTCTGCATAATGGAATCTATTGGTTTAACCCCACATAACACCCTTTGTTTTGTGGACTGCTCTGAAGATTGCCTCTTCTTGGTAAATCTTTTGAATAAGTTTGTACGCCTTTTTTACACAAATGAATGTTACACCTTTTTGAGAGAGACCCCCTTACCAAACCATTTTAGATGTGGGATGATGGCCACGTTGAATACCAGCAACAGTCGCTTCCTTAAGCGAATGTTGATTGACGATGGGCTTTAGAATGCACATTATCCCGAAACAGCCTAGACAGTGATCTGGTTGATGTATCCCTATTCTTGGACATGATTGTCTGCTTACCTCTGTTTTTTACTCCACCACTCCAAAGTCCCGACAATTTCAAAGTTTCAATGGATTTATCTCGTTATTGTTATCCTCTCAACATCCTTCGATAGTCGAGAAAGACGAGCACATCGTGGCATTCCAGACATCCGACGGTGAATTGATGTTATTTTTGTCGCTTGAATTTGGTTAAGTTGGAGCGTCTGACTGCTGATTGGGTACCGTTGTGTTACCAGGCATATCAGAGTGGTGCTATTCCGAGCATTTATCGCTTTTGATATGGCAGTGGATATGACTGATACTAGGTGGGAAGACTCCTCGGACGGATTAATGACTCACTTAGACCATTGTGCCGTCACTTTATCGACTCTTCCCGAGGAACGATTTGTCCGCACTATTCTTGTACTTTTTAGAAACTTAAGGATGTCCTTTATGTATATGCTTGCTATATCCTCAAGGCTGTTGAAGAAATAGCCGCCCCTAAATTTTTCTTCTTGTCACTGCAAGGGCCGGGCCGATTCCGAGGTAGTGTAGCACAGTCTCCTACTCTGCTTTATCTCTGCAGCTTTTACAGATGTCATTGTAGGGCGCTTCTAGATTTCTAACTATGTCCAATAACTACGCCTACAGCTTTACTAGTTTCCCTCATATCTGGTTTTAGGAGAGCTTCAGTTTTTGAGGGATCTAGTGGCAGCCACATCGGTGTCCAATTCCCTCCATCTACGACTGGTTTTGTTAATGGCGTCTGTCAGTAGAATTGATTTTAACGCGATCAATGGGAACTGAAGTGTTTCCTGATCTTATTTATGCCAGTGGTAGGCTCGCCCCCTTTCTTGCTAATTCATTGGCTCCTTCGTTGCCCGGGATACTCTTGTGCCCTTGTACCAAGGACAGAGTAAGGTTGCATCTGTCTAATATGTCCCTTAGAGATATTTGGCAGAGTTTTACCATCTTGCCCCTTATCGTTGCTGTTTCCAGAGCCTTTATGGCCGTCTGACTATCAACGAAAGTATCAATTAGTAGCCGGAGGGCAGACTCTTGACTAGCTGCCTGGAACAATCAGTTAGCACTTCAAATGAGAAGACCACAAGTTCAACAAGCAAAACTGGAAACTCCAGAATTATCACAAACCAACCCCGACTATTTCTCAGCCTGACCTACAGAAAAACCAAAACAAACTTGATAATAACTCAATTCACCAGGCTGTAAATTTATAGAAGCAGTTAAATGTCCCACTACAAATGAACTTCAATCGCAGCTGAATAGGAGGGGAAAACCGCTTTTTAATGGAAAAAACTCAAACACTCTTTAGAATTTCAATTACATGACTCAGAGCGTACACCAGTTTCCCTGGTCATCGTCACTTTGGTTACCTGTGCGGTGTTTTTGAATTGGATACACCCGCCGTGGAGGGTACTTAGATTCGCTACCCGGCACCGCGAAAGGTGTCAGTCAATTTTTGTGCCAGTGTCAGTTGGAGGGGAGACATGCATTATGGATATGAATGGAAGAAAATATGAAACCGGTTTTCTTGTGAAAAAAACATTGAAGACATACATACAAGCGATGAGACAGGCATGAGCTTGGTTATTTAAATCAAACTGATTTCGAATTAAGTAAGAGTGTCAGTTGTGGTCTTAAAGGTCGACGTTTCTTTAACAACTCCACGAAAGAAATTAATAAATGGGGGCATGTCCCAACGAGAGTTGTTCAATAAGTCAGTGACTTTGATTCAAGATGATTGCATTCTACTGATGGCAATGAGCCTCGTGTATGCCACGGGCTTGTGGTTGTGTCCCTCAATCTCGGCCAACTGATCATCTGCGCTGAATCCAACAGTTGCCAAGCGTTTTCACCCAGAAGGGGATGTTCACGTAATGCAGTTCGCAGGGTTGGAAGATAATAGTGACGACGTACAGACCTCGAAAGCACTCCTTCAGCTTTGACTATGCTAGAGTATATAGAAACGGTCAATTCCAACTGAATTCTTCCTCCTTCATGTTGTTCCACCAGTTGAGGGACCTGGAGGTACGATAAATTGTCCACGGAAAAGTGAAAAAAACTTGCGGCTCTATGACGTCGATGCCATCAAGTTTCCAGGTGTTTTCCATTTTTTGAGCGCCTTTGTTTCTGACCTGGTCCAGGGACTGCACCTCGGGGAAGTGAGACTGGCGCAGCGGTGGCACGCAAATGGCGAGTCAGGCAGTGGGTAACTGTGAAACTTCGCCGAGAGTGGGAAACCTCGGTTGGCTTGCAATCCACCTTGAAACGAGCATTGCCTTTCGCGTCCAATATTATCACTAAGTTACCAGGCTCAGCCTGACGTACGTTGAAGCTGCTCGCTGTTTTCGCAATGGCCGCGGACGAACCCCATTTACAACGGTCTTCTCAGCTAAGTAAGACTGTCTTCCTGTCTGCCCTCCTGCAAAAATATGAATGAATCTCAACGGAATGGTCTTCAATATCAAACTTGACAGTGTAGCCAACATCGCCTCGTTTGTTTTTCGCAACATTTCCACGAGCCGGACACAAGACAGCTCGAAAATCCTGCCCACACTCAATTTTTCCATGGAGTCTGTGGAGACTATTCAAGCTGCCGACGTAAAGACAGATGTAAGCATTTTGTTTGAAGACTGAAGTGGTTCACTTGATTCCGTTGCGGACGTACGTGCACAACCGACATTTTGGAATACACCCTTTATGTGTCCACTTACGTACACGATCCATTCAATCAAGCGTCGAACAAACACGGCTTGAGTTTCCACTGAGTTTTCTGGGGTAACATTGAGTTAATGCTTGTGGACAGTTCCTCCACTTAAATGGAGTGAGCGGCCGATCTAAAATCTCGTGCTGCTCTTTAGGTGCAACTAAACATCGACTTGACTCATACCCTTCACGTCTCCGATTCGCGGGAACTTTAGACGAGATAAACTGCATGAAATATTGGTATAATCTCCACTCCATCGTTTGGGCTTAAGCCACAGGTACTGTGACGCTACCAAGAAGGCCAACCGCTTTGACTAATATAAAATCTCAGCCGATAGCCAGAATGCAGCCTCTGGTGAACCTTCTGCAACCGAATGGCTACTTCCTGCTACTTCCTAACATCGAAAACCAGTTGTCTTTTAATGTTATTTTCATTCAATTCATTTTGTGTATAGTCAATGAAAATGCCTTCATGGACACTCAAAGAATTGAACATTGGAGTGGCACCTGATGATGTCGTCCCAACGGAAGAAATCAACGATATTGTGTCGGTATTATGGAATCGTAGATGCAGAACTAAAAATCGGAAATTAACGAACAATCAAAACAGTATATTCTCTGCAAGCGAACATGCCCCATAAGAGTGAATAACCGTGCCATATTTTTTATATCATCCGAACCAAGTGAGAAGCAAACTTGAAACCCACACCACAGGCCACACGTTGTCCAAATACACATACAGTGGCGAGCAAAACTGGATACAACATTTCAGTTTTTCTGATTTTTCGTCAAAAAAATTGTTTCCTGACGACGGATTTGATTGACATTTTCAACTTCCCACGGACTGAACCTTCTGTCTTTGACTTGTTTATTGTCTTCTGCAGTCTAGCTTTTCGGTTCTTTGCAGGAATTTAAGTCGGGCCTATATTTTTCCCCCTATTTTTATATTCTCTTTTTTGTCCGATTGTTTTTATTTTTTATAGTAGATACAAGCCGAATTGTGTCGAATATCCGTTGAAAAGTCATTTTGCGCAATGTACACCACTGCTTTTGGTGTCTTGCTATCCGTTTTTGCTATACCAAGCTCAGTACGATGAGGATCAACAGTTTGCGGCACCCACCGTTGTTATCCACGGTCTCAATTTGTTTTCCCTTTTCGTACCATATGTACGGTTAGATGGCATAGACCGAATTTTCGTGCTACGTTCCACGCTTAAAGAAGTTTTTGAGACAGCAAAACGATGTTCTTCTCATTATTCTATATATATTTCTTAAAATTATTTTTTTAAACTTTGATTTGAAAAATTGAGAAATAATGTCGCTGCTACCACTCAGTATGATGTGACGAAAAATATTATGAAGTATGATACGTGAAAATTTACGCTTAACGGTAAATGCACAAAAACAATGTTAAAACGTGCAAAACAGGATACATCGGACCCGCTTGGTTTTTATTTTCTTTCAGGCGGTGCTTTCTCAGTGATCAGTGATCCCTCCTTCTTTTAGTAATTAAATAATAACAATTGTATGATACAATTTCGATGATGAAAAACCACCAAAGCTAAAATGATGTATCCAGTTTTGCTCACCACTGTACAGTGTCATCCTTTGATAAATTATCTTCTTTCGAGATGCGCCAGTTTGCTAACAGTGCCACTTGCTCCACGTTGGACTGTTAATGAAATCCCGTTGCATTACGTCAAAGTCTTAACAAAAATGCGAATAATTTTCAAATTAGGCACAAATTGTTGTGATTGGTTTATAAATTTCATTTGATAGCTGTCGCCACATCGATAGCATCTTGAATAACTTGTTCCCCATAATAAATGACGAAATTCAGTGCTGTGCGCACTTTAATGCGACTTAAGAGTAATTAAAATGGTGTCACTGGTTTCTGAGAAGAGCCGTTGTAGCACTTAACTTATGAAGTTGAAGGAGGTTTGCCAAATCGAAGAATGATAAAATAACCACTTGTGACATCATTGTGGTTAGATAATAAAAACTATGTCAATGGGGTGGAAGCCACACTCTTTTTACTCTTTCTATTTCGGTTTAATGAATTTTTGACGGTAAGAAAAATAAGAAAAATAATTTCAAATAATAAAAACGAGGGGAGTGACTGGTGCTGGGGCAGCAACTAAGAAGGCGGAGTTCATTCTGATGGTGATGGAATATTAATTTTCCAATTTTGCTTGAAGAGCGTCGTCTCGATGATATTCACACTAATTCTTTCTTAAGGGTATTCATGTTTATTCCGTTCATTAGTTTACGAAGCAAGCCACAGTACAATTTACACTTCAGAGATTTGATTTTTATACTGGACTAGCTTTTACCCGCGTCTTCGTCCGAGTGTAATAGTTACTTTGGGTAGCCTTTTTCATTTTTAGGATACTTTTTCTTATATTTTAACACATTTTTATAATTTTTTTCCATCCTCTGCTAAAACATAAATTTGCGGGCACGATACTCGTGTGCACGCCACATAGAGTTGCCAATGGAAAAGGTAGGTTTTTTCTAAACTTTAACTTTAAGCGTTTGTTCTTGAGCTTTATTTATTGTCATTGCAAATGCTGCTTTTAGGGGAAACTACACTCTTTTAAACTGAAAGGGCAAATCAGTTGGAATTATTAGAATACAAGGAGTAAATTTCCTTTTGCCATTCCAGTCATAATTATTGCTTTTATAATATTGCATCCCAATTGAGTAACTTGTAGCCGTGTACCATTACATAGCCTCGGTGGGTCAAGGTTTCTCATTACGAGGACCGGAACACCAGCTTATGAGAAGGCACTCCTGATAATTTTAAAGAATTACAAAATTCTTAAGGGTACGGCTTTACTTGTTCAGTGTCCATAACATTGTCTACCGAGAGATACTCGACAATATCCCCCTCCACGTATGACATAATATGTTCGTTTATTTGCCACACTATCTCATTTGTCGGCGCTAAAATTGCTCTTTCACAAAACCATTCTCGATTGCCCATATTTATTTGCAGATCCGGATAGACATTATTTTTAGACATTATATTTCGCCGTTACTGTCTGTCGCCATACGATCTTCTTAGAAGATTTGTCTCATATTGCCCTGATTGTGCATCATTGTGCAGTTGAACTCGCATATTTGTAGTCAAACGGAACATTTTTACGTGTACCCATAATATACACGCTTTCAAACAGGCATTTATTTCACCCTCTGGTGTCCCCCTAGTAATCACTGGCATGGTCTATCTAAAGTCACCAGCTAAAAGTACCACCATCCGTCTCATAATACTCTGGTAGTTCTTAATATCCTTCATAGTGCCATCTAGTGCTTCGATTGCTCTTTTATGAAACATCGTACATTCATCCCAAACCAACAGTCTACACTCTTGCAACATTCGTCCACGCTCACTGTTTTTGCTAATGTTACAAACTGGCATTTCCTCATGAGCTAAGTTCAAAGGCAATTTAAGAACCGAGTGCGCCGTTCGTCCCCCATTGAGGAGAGAGAAGAGGAAAGCTACTGCAACAGCAATTTTTTTATCTTTCCTGACCTGGCTAATGGTAAATTTAAAAGGTTTTGCCAATGCCTCCTGGATCATCCAAATAGAGGTTCGATCTTTTTTTCTTCGCCACTTTCAATTTTTTGAATAACTTTATCAAAGGTTAACCTTTGTCCTGTGTTCAAAAGTGGAATGGCATTCATTTTTTGGCGTTTTAAAGAATCAGTATGGTAATCTAGTTCTTCCATTAAATCACTACTTACTTCAACAATTCTTTGTGGTCTGCTCATCCCAAAATCAGAAAAAAATCTTTTCCAGTAATAGCTATCGCTTGGTCTTCACCCTTTGTTAAGGCATCATTGTAAATGAAATTATTATTGGCCGCATTTAAAAATTATGTTTGGCCGCACCACGTCGCAGTCTTGCTTGGTGACTATCGACAACAATCAATCAGCAGTGGCAACCGACCATTGGCATGGTGTGTGTGGGTAGTTTAAAGCATTAAAATTAACATGTTCAATTTGAGAATTTCGCAGAAGGGTGGTGTCTCTTTTTGTTGTTGGTATATACATGCTACTGCATTCATAGAACCACACACACCATGTCAATAGTCGCCACTGCTGGTTGATTGTTACCGATGGTCCCTAATGATGGAAATTTTTTAACGATAATTAGTTGCATTCTTTTGAGCATTGCTCAGCTTCAGGACAATGCGAAAGGATGGGTGATGGCTCAAATGAAAAAACATTTCTTAGTTTTTCAATCCGATACGCCATTAATGATCTAGGGCTGGGTGAACATGAAAAAATGCGGTTTTCGCCCTATTTCCCTCTTAGACCCGGAATAACTAATACACTAAGTACATCCCCAGGATCAGATCTATCTCTCTACCAAATTTCATCAAAATCGGTTCATTGGTTTAGACGTGAAAGGGTGACAGACAGACAGACAGAGTTACTTTCGCATTTATAATATTAGTAAGGATAAGAATTGCTCAGTCAATTTTTGTGAGAGGTAATCAAAACAAGTTAATTGATTGCATACATCAAGGCTGTACACACCACCCCTGCATCATTCGACTAGCTTGGACTTCATTATCACAACTGACTTAAATTCTCATGTAAAATGTAAATGTCAAATATAGCGAACAAATTAGAGTTAGAATTTTTAGTTAGTGGGAGTTACAGAAATTCGACTTAGGAAGAGACCACTATATCATGTACTGTACTGACTGAGGAAATGTGGATGTTATACTGCGTACCACGCACGAAACCTTTGAATAAAAAAAACTGTCGAATGATATATTCTCCATTTTAACTATGAAGCAGAAAGTTTGTGTGTCTGCCCGATGAAGGCTCCGAAACTACACGTCGCAGAGCTATGAAATTTTCAACAAAAATCATTCTAAAATTTAGATGCTGAATGTGACAATTTTTAAGTCGGTACGAAATACGGTTCGGAAGTTACAAGCACTTTCTAAACGGGAATAAAATTCTCAAAATAAGGGTGGTTGCATCAATCCGGTATGAAACCATTTCAAGTTGCGTAGTCGTGGATATCAACTCTCTCCCAGTGTGTTTGTGACTTCCATATATACACACACATTTTTCATATTCTGCTTTAATGCAACCATTCATTTTTTTCTACGTCTCAATCGAACATATACGAACGACTGCTTGAGTCACCAAACGAAAAGGAAACAATAAACATTTTCGCACTTTTCTTATTTTGTTATACCCAAACTATCTATGCATGCACACAGCTACACACAAATCATTAAATTTTGCTGAAATTGTGAATATTGAACTTCTGAACGGATTAGCCGATTTAGATAAAATTCAGAGCTTCAGAGCTAGACTAATTACATAAGGTGTTACAAGATAGGCTATTTTTTTTATGGTTCATGAAGTTTGACTTCAATTTGCACAACAAGTGAACAACGCGCGCAGGTCCACAGATGGGATTTCCAGGAACTTTATTTTATGAATCAATTGATATCCCTCCACGTTGTGTGTAAAAGGGTTGAGAAAAAAAAATAAATAACTCCAAGCGGTCTTCGAATCATTAAAGAAGAAAAAGTCTGTTGGAATCGATGGGATCTCCAACATTGTGCTAAGACACCTCCCCCTGGAAGTGGTTTATATGTACACAATCCTGTTTAACAATGCTCTGAATAATGCACATTATCCGGAGCATTGGAAAACGGCTATTGTGCAACCCATATCTAAGAGAGGAAAAGATTCTTCGAATCCTTGCAAACTCCGGTCAATTAGTCTCCTTCCGAACATCAGCAAGGTATTCGAGAAGGTGATCAATAGAACTCTGATTAACTGGACTAAGGAGAAAAATATAATTCCGGATAACCAATTCGGTTTCAAAGCGGGGCATGACACTATTTATGCTGCGTCGAAACTGGTGTCGGATATCCAATGGAACAAGAGCCAGAAACAATGTACGGGTGCCTGATTGATTGACCTGGAGAAGGCCTTTGACACCGTATGGTTAGAAGGTCTTTTCTACAAGCTCAATCGGTTAGGTATTAGCAAATCACTGCTGTACCTACTTTGTAACATGCTTACCGGGAGACGGTTCGTAGTCAAAAATGGCAACGTGACCTCGACAGGTATATTTCAAGTTAAAAATGGTCTCCAACAGGGTGCCGTTAATTCGCCGATCCTGTTCAACATTTACTTGAGCGATCTGTTAAGTTCTCTTCCTCATGCAATTGCGTACGCCGATGACTTGATCGTGTACAGATCAGGCAAAAAGATCGAGGAAATCACTACTCTCACGCAGGGTGACTTCGATTCATTCATGAGAAATTGCGATGACTGGAAGTTGAGTATTAACTTCCGGAAGTCGGAAACCATTCTGTTCAGGACGCCGTTGTATAAGGCCGAATGTTCTCAATCGTTGGAAGACACGGGGAACCTCTGGCGCAAAGGACTGTAGTCAGATACCTGGGGATCTGGCTAGATCAGTATCTATATTTTAACAAACATGTAGATGCTGCTCTGGCCAGGGCCCGAGGAGCTTTTACCCTTACAAAGAGACTGTTTTACAACAGCCAACTCGATGCGAGGGTGAAGGTTATCTGCTACATGGCCCTCATCCGGCCAATGCTCACCTATGGCTGTCCCGTGTGGTTCAACGTGAGTGCAAGCTTGATGGAAAAGATTCGGTTGTTTGAGAGGGCTTGTCTTAGGGCTTGCCTTCGCCTTTATCGAACTCCAGAGTCCCAGTATATAAAATTCTATTCCAATGAGATTTTATACAACAGGGCAAACCTGATAAGAGTGGACAATTTTCTGTTGAAGTTGATTCGAGGTCATACTGCTAGAGCGATGAACTCGTCCAATAACTTGATCTCAGGGGCTTACTACCCCAATCCAGAATACCACGAAAAGGTACGCCACAGTGGCTTAGTTCCCCCAGAAGCTTTTCTCCATTTAGATAAGCACGGCCTGTTACAAGATATGAATGCGGTACCACTCATTTTTCACATAGCCAGATCAATTGTGGATGGGCGACTCAACCACGACCGTTCTGTCGCACAACGAGCTGAGGAGGGTCTCCTCCGGTTCAGTACGGCGGTATCCAGCCGAGACATTCGGGATGTTGCTAGGCAGCACCAACATTTCTGGTGGCTGGGGAGCGAGGGAACTCCCTCGTCGAACCCTTTAGACCCGGGGTAGAGAGGGTAGTGCGTTCCCCCTTAAGGGGCGCAGTCGGTCTCTGTCTTGCAGCGGATTAGATGGAAATCTATCAGCCGCAACCTATGGCCGACTTATATATCTTAGGGTAGTTTTTAGGTAGTTTTTTAAGTTGTATATATGTGAATAAAAAAAAAAAATACAAAAAAAGAAAGAAGCAAGAATGTATATGTGTATACATGACGATAATTGTACACATTGGGTATATTAAGGATATATGCGTATACACATGTGTATAGGGGTATAGACAGGTGTATATGCATATATACGTAGGTTAGCTTAAGTTGGTTTGTAAGTTTTATTTTAAGGTAGATTGTAAGTTAGCTTGTAAGTTTTAATATAAATCGTTCAGTCATTAAGTTTTCAAATTTTTTCCTTAATAGTAAGTTGTCCTTTTTAAATTCTCATTTATATTTTACTCCGTAAGATTAGGTCGAAAGACATAGAATAAGGTTAAGTTTAGCTTAGAGTGCCCGCCTAGGGCCAGTAAGTTAAAAGTAGTAACAATGTACGTACAACTAGTTTTAAGCATTTTTGTCTAGTATATAAGTTGTTATGAATTCCACAATAAAAATGAATTAAAATGAAAATGAGGGTTGAGAAAAAACCGTAATTTCCGTCCTTTTTGCTGCAGCGCACATTGATAATTCAGACTTCAACATGTATGCACACAGTCAACGAATTGTACTCATTATTAGTAGGGATGTGAATGAGAGATCGGGATAGGCATCAATGACAAAAGAAAATTCAAATTCTTCTCGGAGTTCTGGTTCGAGCAGTCTTATTATTGTTTTAAATAAATAAGTGCGGTAATAATGCAGGTAAAGTACCGGTTGAAGAAACAAACCCGGGCAAAGCCGGGTACGAAATCTAGTATTTCATATTTCTCGAGTACATAATACTACTGATAGACTTTAATAATCGAATGAGCACGCTAGATGGATGCATTCGAATGATTATTCGAGTGAAAATCGATAAGTACAACTTGTAGATTCCCAAAATCATATAAACTCATTTGAAATATTTCTATTTACTAACTTACTCGGCACTGTCACTGGAGTGGTCTGACTGTGGATATCACAATGGACCAACATGGTCTAAGTGTGCTGATGAATTCACTAATAGCCCCGCCCCTCTAATAACAGAACATAATTCGGTGATTGTCTCATTTCATCGCGAGAACAAGCGACAAATAGTTCTCGTCGAGAAATATTAATCAGGAACAAATCAGAATGAAACGCAAAGGAAATTAACTCAAGCACTACTCCAGTTATCGCTTCAAAAAAATATACAGTGGACTCCCCCTAAGTCGAATTGTCACGTGATACCAAAAGTTGTTCGAGTTAGAGAGAGTTTGACTTAGAGAGAAGTTTTTGTATGGAAAGTTGAGGGAAATGTCTGTAAAATATGGCGAAAAAGTTCGAGTAGGGGAGAGTTTCGACTTAAAGAGAGTCCGACTTAGGGAGAGTCCAATGTATACAGTTGAACTTCGTCGAAGTTTGATAACTCGAATGAAGTTGAAAACAGGGTCAAAAATGAAATTTACATATTTTTGGGCGTCACCTTCGATAAGTCGAATTCTAAAGAGAAATTCCCAAATTCAGTAAACAAATATCAGAAATGCACAAGGTGTTACGAATGATGATTTCCTGCAGGTGGATGGCGCTGCTGATACTTAGGAGTTTCCCACGGATGAAGATATTGTCGAAATATTTAGATGTGCCGCTGACAGCCGCAGTGATGTGACAGGGATACAGGGCCAAGTCCCTGTAAATCACCGATAATTGAGGGTGTTTTGATTCAATCACCTTCAAACGAGTTGGTTACAAATCCATTCACCACTCGTGAAACAACAAATGATTCTATACACCTAAAATGGTAAAATTCCATTGAAGATTTTTTTTAAGCAAAATATAAAATCCCCTATTCTCTTTGCACATGACTAGACTGCTTTAAATTATAATTATACTCCTCAAAGTTTTATGTGTAATATTGCAGATAAATAAAACTATATCAATATTGTATTTTAGTTGAGCACTCGAAGTCTTGATAACTCGAATTTTGTTTGTGGCAAGTGGTGGTTCGAGTTATCAAAGTTCGACTGTAATTCATTCGAACAATTTTGATGAGAGACATTTATCGAGTTCTCTCGAGTGTAAGTTGTTAGTAGTGAGTAATTAGTTAGTAGTCATCCGAATGATTTTTATAGTCGAGATGTTGTATTACTTGTATTACCATTCGAATGCGCTCATCACTACCTTGTACATTACACTCAGATCTAGATAACTATGAAGTGTTTATGAAACAAATTGCCTGTCAGCAATAAATTTACATATTTAACTAAATATTTTTCCTCGTTTTTAAAATACATTACAGTCACAAAACAGTTTCTTACAACAAATCTCAGAAAACATTATTTTTTTTTATTAAATCTTGTGTCGGACATCTAAGACTAAGCACACACTTATTTCGGTATACAATCGTTGTACTACACTCGTTGCACTCGGTGTGTTTTGTTTGTTTCATTTCAGAAATACACCTGCGATGTAAAGAGGAATCAAACAATGTACAAGCTTCGTTATCAGGTGACCGAATGTTTTACAGTGCGGAACCCATTTACCCAGTGTAAACTCTTTTGAACGGCTCGAGCGAATAGAGGACAGTGCATTATATTCATGCTGAACCTGCCTTGGACCAAATGATATATTCATGTATGGACATTTTGAAATAAGATATGTATGCGCCCACATTCCACAAAATCTTCAAGGCTCGTCATGACTTGATTGCGGTCAGCACTCAAGTCGTGCCCAGAACCGATCAAAGAGACTTTAATTGCAAGCCGATATATCGATTCCATAACCACTTCGAAGATCACTAAGCACAAGCCGGTTACCCTTCAGTGCTGTATGATCTGTGTAATCGAATACTCAATCTTGAGGGCTGAGATAAGCTTTGCCAACCGAAGCCACTACCTGGAAGTAATTTATTCTTCACACGTGCTTCCCTCATTATCAACATTGCAAATCTGCGAACAGCCTTGACTGCAGCAAGTAACGTAGTTATGCCTCAATGTCAAGAACAAGCGGTCAACCTCCTCAGAAAACACACGACAATCAAAGTGCATTGAGTCAATTAGTCAGCGATATCTTCTCAATCTGTCGAACACACAAAGAAACAACTTACCAACCGATCCAAAGCAATCGCTATCATAGCTCCCGCTTCAAGTCACGTACATAAGCATGCACACGCCGCGCCGCCTCACATCTCAGACAACAAGATCTGTGTATCTTCAAGTCTTCCGCAATTATATCGATAAATTCACTCAGCGAAGTTTACAACATTGGAGCCGTCTTAATCAAAACAAATTAGATCGTGTATGTCGAACGACGACGACTACTGTTCCTCACGTTGGTCGCACACAGACTAAGCACGCAATCAATAAGGAACACCAACAATGCACAGTCGACGATTGTGAGTGCACTTATCAGTGTTTAATTCAAACTGATAATGCTGTACTTGGAGATACACGCACAAGTGGTTGTGATTTAGCCAAGCGATGTGGCGAGAGTATCTCAAGCAGTTCAACTTCGCACGTATTCCAGTGATGTCACCAAAGATTGAGGAAATTTATTTTTATTTAAGTCTGAAATTGTAATCATTTCTTAATGCGAAGCAGTCATTATGGCGGGAAAGTACTCGACAGGTAACATATCTGCATCTTTAAATGCCCATTAAGTGCTCATAAGATATTAATGAAACAGCTAGCAGTGAGTGTGTGTTGCGGTCAAGAAATTGCTTTTTCATGAAATTCACATGAAATTACGATAATTTTCATTGAACACTCCAACGACTGTGGCTGATGGGAAACGAGAACTTGTGACTTTTGTCTTAGGTAGGTTCAGGGAAACTTCTCTTTAGCGGACAACAGTGGACACATCATAGTCGTTCGTTATGTAGGGGTGTCTGTAGTGGAGGGGTTGAAATACAGAAATGCCATCATGCCGGGACCATGCAAAATTGTCCGTAAAGGGAGGTATCCCTTATAAAGGGGTGTCCGTAGAGAGAAGTTTCGAATTGAGTTGTAGCTATAGCGCACTTTGGGTGGGTCCATTGTGCGCTTGTTGGCCTTTTCTTGCCCTAAAGCCAGCCAGATCCACTTATGTTCAACACGGCTTGAGTGATCCAGCTCTAAGAATAAGGCCGTCACTCGTAGAGCATTAGTTGATACTATTGTGTCTCTTCCTCATCCGTGCAGCCTTTGCAGGAGTCTTGCAGAATGGTTTAGACACATCTGCGGCACAGTGACCGTACATACTTGATCTCATATTCAGCGCGTCATTGAGCCTTTGCTGTTGCTCCAATACTCAGACCAAGCCGCCGAGTTCTTGCTCTATCTTCGGGCTTCGTCTTCTATTTTTTTGCTGAGGAACCTGGGCGGATAAAGCGCGTACGGGATAGCTAGATATTTTCCCAGCTCCCAGCGAGTCTGTCCAGCTTTTCCCTTCCTTCGACTTCAATATGCCTTGGTATCCAGGAGGGGTCACCGAACTTATCAAGGATATCTCACTGGTGCTCTACCTGCAGTTAGCTTGGGTGTTAGAATGTCTGATCCTATGACCTATACTGCCTTTTGGCTATCAGAGAAAATGGTGCCGGATTTGCCGGTTACGTTTTGTTCTCTCTCCTTGAGTGACGCCTCGTGTATAGCAGCCACTTCGGCTTAGGTGCGTGGGTAGACGTGGGTAAGCAACGACTCATTTAGGTCCGGTTGGGCCCATAGCTATAATGACTTCAAAACCACTGCAGTCACCCTTAGTGTCAGGAGTTCATCGAAGAGATCACAAAAAATCCTCGCCTATGCACCCACGTGTATAGGAAGTTCTTCTCTTCTGCTATTACAGTTTGGTCCTGCCATTGTTTACGTCAGGAAATCGTTGTCGAAAACTTTTCTCCGAGCCTAAAGCTGTTGCTTAGTAGTCCCTATGTCACATGTTCTGTGCTGCTGTCCTACTTTTTAGTATGTCAGCGTATGGTTTCCTTCAAAAAAACCCGCCTCTCTGAACCTAAGGGCCGATAAGGCTGCATTTTTGCTACAGAATAAGTCGAGAGGAGAGAGGGGTTGCTGCGGTCGGTGTTGGTCTGGGACAACCTGTTGTACTAAAATATTCACAAGCCAATCATCGAATCTTAGTTAGTAGGGTAAGAATATATGTCTTCTCCAATGCCAGAGAATCTTGAGTCAAGTTGATTCCTACTATCATGGTGTATAGCCAGTGGTGGCCGTGGCATTGTGATTAAGTGCGTCGCGCCCTACGCAACTTAGCTTAACAACTCGTTGCCTGGATTTGATTCCCGGCCAGCACGACCAAAAATAGTTTTCACGATCCCCACTCTTTCGAGAAAAAGCTTCTCAAACTTGGCCGTTCGGTCGCCATAAAACTGTAGGTCAGTTCCACTCGTAAGAGAACAAAAGCACGCACAACACGAGTGGCTGCTGAGAAGATAGTCCCTGGTCGTCTACGGCTGCGCCACTCATATTATTATTATAGCCAGTATACAACTCGTGGTTCCTTCCAGTTCACCGAAGGCACGTATAGAATGCCATGAATGCCTCCTTTATAAGGCCCTCCGTGCTTTCCTTCCACATGAGTTTGCAATCGAGTATAACGTATTTTATTTTATTAAGGTATTTTGATCAACTTTATGAACTTTTATGCCCGATTTCACAGTGCAACCTTACTTGGGCTCTAATCGCGTAAGGCTACATTCGTTTCGACGATAGTTTCGCTTCATGTAAACAAAAACGATATCGTCTGAGAGACATAGTCTTGCCTGCTTCGCGTAAGCTAAAAACTGTCAGTAACTATCGTCTCGACGACTGATTTTTGGCGATACCTGCTTCAGCATCGTCTTCTATTGAATGAGAACAAATTGTGTATAAATACCTTGCTGCACACTTTTTATCATTTTTTAGAGTTATGAGTCCCATTTAAATTGGTTTGAGAATCTGAAATGAGAATGAATTAGTAAAATTTGAGAGGAATTAGAGCACAGGGTTCAATTTTATGTGAGAGATATTATTTTCTGAGCACTCAAACTGTAACGATACGCAAGACGATGGTTATGGTCTTACATAAAGCAAGCCATCGACGATATCACCGAAGTGAATCAAAAGGACGATAGTCGTCTGAAAAGTTACGCGATGCCCTGCTGGTTTAGCCAAGTGTAGGATCGAACTTAAACTACACACAAGAACATTGCGTTTTCACACTCAATACTTAGGGTGGTTTAGGCAAGCCTGGCCGCCATGGATTGACTATTTAAGTGGAATCATTTAACTTTCACTATGGAAACGAAATTTCAAACACTTAAGCTCTCCCTGTGAAATCGGGCATACGTTCAACTCCATTTATAGTTGAACAGATTAACTCACATGTGTTCCTCTTTGTTTGCTTCGACGTTTAGTTATAGGCTCTGAGTCGAATTATTTGTTAACATAGGTCCATGATTGAGATACTCGCTAAGTGTTGTGGGGAACATTCCTGAATTGATAATGGGGACATCGTCCGCGTATGCGACTACTGTGAACGCTTTCTTTCCTTCTGCCTTTTCTCTTAGGATAATAGAAGACGAGTTTTGCGATTTTAAGCACAGTGTGGGGAAATTTGTTGACTGCAAACTATTTCTTGGAACTACAAATGCTTAAAATGTACACTTTTTTACGGGAGATAAACATAATGAATGATCGCAGACTCAATCGTATGTTAAAACCGAACAATGGACAGCCCAAGGCGTAGTAACATTTTAAGTGCCCACAATTGCTTCTGAGGACTTAAGCTTAATTTCGCTCCTACTCAACACGTTGACTGCCACAACATAGAGCAATCAATTGCTCAGAGATTTGGCTTGCTAGCCACACGAAAAAACATCCATATTAAAATTTACTGACTGAGACCCACCAATGGTTCACATGGCAGTGAAAAAGAGAGGAAAACTAACGAAACTGAAGCTGTCATTATGACTATAACCATTAATGTGTAATCGATTGCTGGAAAAAGGGCAAGATCGTAAGATGGGTCAGATCAGGCTTTTTATTTCCATAAAAACATATGTAAAAGAAGCGTATGTCTAAATTTTAAGGAAAAAAATTAACCTCGAATAAAGAATAGTCAACCGTCTCGAGACGGTCTTGCGGGTTTGTGTGTAAAAAATAGCTCATTTAGATTTTTATTTTTGCATGGTGTTCTGTGGTGATTATCCCAGAAATATTTTTTGTTAGCTGTGCACTTATTTCCTTTTCTTTCCACTCATGAAAAACTGATGTTCCCCATCGTCCCAAGCTTCAGCAAGTGGGAACAGATCTTATCCCAACCCCTGATGTGCCAGGATTTGAGAGTATTGGTCAACACTGCTCACGGAATTTTGGAAGCTGAATCAACTGTTCCCCTTCGGATGCATTAGTTGATGTTTGTGCAACTAATGAAGAACCTTTCCTACACTCGAACACAATTTACTACATCAAAGCCACAACACACGCAATAAATATGATTTTGTTTCCAATTTTATTCAAATCTCAAGTCAATATTTAGAAGCAGCTGTCGACGGAAGCAAGGGTTCCCGAGCAGTACTTGTTGTAGACAGACCATGCAGTCCATCCTTGTTGGCTCTTGATCTTGCGGGCACAGGTGACGGATCTGGAGATGTCATCGGTCAACAGGTTGCTGCACGAGAGGGCGCACTCGTTGTAGGAGAACTTGCCGCTGGTTGGCTGGCACCACCAGTAGTCGTTGATCTGGAAGATACCGTAGTCGTTGGATCCATTGTAGTTGGTTGGTCCGACGGCGGCGGTGTTGTATGAGCTCTCGTACTGGGCAATGCAGGTCCATTGTGGGAGCTCGGATTTTGGTGTTCCTAGCCTGTACATCTCCTGGGCCAGACCACAACGGGTGAAGACCTTGCCGAAGGCTGGAACGGCCAAAAGGACGGCAGCGAGAACGAAGAGAGCGAACTTCATGTTGACTTGAGGGTTTCTATAGCGAACTACTATGCCCACTGGCTGGGGATGTGGGGTTTTTATATGAAAAACGGTGACCAATATCTTGAAGAGGCTTTCTATCTGATACTGATAAGGGACCGTTAAGAATGTCAAGTGTTGAGGAGATAATATCAACTAATTAGTCACTTATCTGTTTTCTCCATCTTATAATTGTTTTTGGTTTAATTTTCTCTCGTATCGGTGGTTATTGAAACTTTCGGCTGATGTCTGCTCATTTGAGATTAGCGTTGAAGTGTTTATATGAAGACGGGCTATCGGTGTTCCATGAGATCAGTTGCAACCAAATTGGTACAAAAACCTTTTTTACAGAGTTGTGAACAAAGTTGAAAAAGAGATCAGAGCCTTATCTCCCATTTAAGAGTCTAACGACAAGCAAATAAACAACGCATAACAGCATTCCTTCTAGACATCGATAGAGCGTCCAATGACGCATCATTCCATTTTTTGATACTCCCATCGGAGCTACAGAGGTGACCAAACCCCCAAAGGAGGATTTTAGTTTGAAAAATCATCTTTATCTCGAAAACGACGCGTTTCAGCGTTGTCACTTCTTACGAGAGCTTTGCTTTATAGAGTAGGAAAAGTATCCGCCGCATATTACCAAAACCTCTTGAAATCTTAATAATGCCTAAGTCTTCCAATATAGCGCGGCAGACCAACCCATAGCCGAGTGGCATTGATGAAAAGGTGGAGTTCAGAAATTTAACATGAGAACCGAGATTGTATGATTTGATTCGACCTGATTGAGGAAAGCATTTGCAGCCTAGCAGATATGTTGGTTGAGGCCCAGGTCCACCCCCGACACCACCAGAAGAAGACGAGGAAAATAGGTAGGCCGGCTGGCGGACAGGGTTCTAAAGAATAAAATAATAGTTTTCCAGAATCGTGGAACTGTATCGTATCTCCTTAAGCCATGCACATATCTTGCGATGTTGTTATAAGCTACATTGAGTTTTTCCGTACTGGCGTGGTCGCAGTTGGAATAACTTTCACATCCATAGGTCAATATGGAGCTGGGAGAGTCTCTGCACAATTGGACATCATCTACGAACATCAGTTGAAACACTGTTTCTATCCATGGATGAAGGAGGCCACATCAGTTGCAATAATATCAGTTATATAAAGTGAAAACAAGAGTTGACCAAGGATAGACCCCTGAGGAACTCCTCTAAGAGTTGGTAAACAGCTAGAAAGGCTGTCCTTTACCAACACAGCTTGCATTCTTCCTGATTTCATCAATTCAACTGTGAGAGGGTTTCTTACAAAGAAGTGTATGGTCAACTGTGTCAAATGCCTATGAGAAGTCCAAAAGTACGAGAAAAGTAAATGTATGCCCATCCAAGGTCTTACCTATGTCTTCAATGACACTAGTAAGTGATGTCACACAACTACGATGTTGTCTGATGTCAGATTGAAGTGGTGAAAAGATGTTACTGTTCTTGAATAATTTTCGCAAAGACTTCTGATTCATGAGATGGATCCAAAATTGTTGGTATGCTGCGTGGTTTCTTCTAAGCCGGCATGCCCTTAGCCAACGTCTATTAGTCGAGAAAAATGGTAGGGCAACGATATCGGGACCTTAAGAAACTTCGGATGAAAATCATCGTCTTGATTTGATGGCACGTCTTTGTCCTAAAATGTTTGATGAACTGCTGCATCTCATGGCAGAATGGGTCTTCCAACCAGCGATTCAAACACACAAGTAAGAGGACAATGTGTTGGTTTAAGAATTTAAGCTCCTCCCAAAATATTTTTTGTTTCAATCTTGAGGATATGGCTGCTATTATTAAGAACTTATCTTCATCAGTAAAAATTTTTTTTAAATCATTGTTCGCTTGCCTGACTGTTGCTGTTGGCTGTTGAGGAGCTGACAAGCAGGCTCGGTTACCTGAAGCAACATGAAGACATTACACTACTTATCAAGCACCATTTCTCTGAAATCAATCCTGAACCACTATAATTGTTGTAAACCGTGCTCACAGAGTATGGCTGCTCTCGTTCAACACATGCAAGGTATGCAGAGCACCGGTGGGTACTTTATGAACCTCCTTAACGATGAGAGTTTATCTCTGTTTACTGAAACTGGTAATCAGATCCAGGCAAAGCACCTACAAATTATTAATTTTCATTTAATCAGTTCAAATTGCGATTGGCATTTTCAATTCTGCCTTATCGGTATGAAATAAGAAAAAAAAAAACTCCTCCAAATATCGACCAAATTTTTCATATAAAAGCCCCACATCCCCAGTCAGTGGGCATAGTAGTTCGCTATAGAAACCCTCAAGTCAACATGAAGTTCGCTCTTTTCGTTCTTGCTGCCGTCCTTTTGGCCGCCCCAGCCTTCGGCAAGGTCTTCACCCGTTGTGGTCTGGCCCAGGAGATGTACAGGCTAGGAACCCCAAAATCCGAGCTCCCACAATGGACCTGTATTGCCCAGTACGAGAGCTCATACAACACCGCCGCCGTCGGACCAACCAACTACAATGGATCCAACGACTACGGTATCTTCCAGATCAACGACTACTGGTGGTGCCAGCCAACCAGCGGCAAGTTCTCCTACAACGAGTGCGCCCTCTCGTGCAGCAACCTGTTGACCGATGACATCTCCAGATCCGTCACCTGTGCCCGCAAGATCAAGAGCCAACAAGGATGGACTGCATGGTCTGTCTACAACAAGTACTGCTCGGGAACCCTTGCTTCCGTCGACAGCTGCTTTTAAATATTGACTTGAGTTTTGAATAAAATTTAAAAAAAAAATTCATATGAATGTGTTTTGTTTTTTTTTATTTGAAATAAATATTGGCGCAACTTGGCAGTGAAACTGATTCAAGAGCATGACGCTGTCACGCCATCATACCATCTCCACGGCAAGCCTCAGCTACCCCAAACTTATTAAGCGATACATCCACCGACTACGCTACTACGTTGCAGCACAATGATTTGAATTTTTAACGAAATGAGCCCGAAGAACCAATACGGAGCAGGTGCATTGCGTGGGGCAAGAACCAAGAGCTGTCTGCCATAAACTGGACTGGAGACATCAGGTTTTACCAGACTCTTCGATAGACAAGCGATTTTTTGAGCAGCAAGCTAATGAATTTCTTGATGTGTTGTTCACCAGTTGATGTTGACGACAGTCTAGGGCCATCTGCGAAGTTAGGTTGAAATGACTGACTGCTTCATGGAAAGACTGTGGTCATTCTTTTATTGTGTTGTAAGTAAGATTGCACCTTATTTCCTGTCGTAACAGAAACCTCTCTCTCTCGGAGCCAATGCAAGAAGAGTGTCGCTTTTCGAGATAAAAAATATTTTCAGCCTAGTTTTCTGCGATGTTTTAATCATTCATCCCAGTTTCGACCCCGATGTAATGAAATACGATACGATAAAAATAGTTCTCCTTATTTTAATTACGTACGTACATATGTTCATGTAAGTACAGGATGGCCCATCTAGCAATAATTCTTTAAATCATAGTTTATTTTGACACTAACAGTTGCTTCCCGCTCGAAATCGTGACAAAGTCAGTATTTTACCCTCGCTGAACGAGATGTGTCGCTTTAAGCTTGAACAAAGTAAATGAATATCAAAAACTGAGTGATGTGTAGCCCAGTGGATTTTTGAAAAGAAGTTTTGGGGAACCGTAGCATCCACCACCAAGTTTATGCAAAAAGTTAGTGAGACTGGTATGCTAGTGTACAACACTCATGATCCCAAAAACGACTGGATGGCGCAGTTGGTTAAGTGCCTGCCCTTAGTCAGTTAGTCCATTCGAAGTGAGAACAGTGAGAGCAAAGTTAATACGCTTTTATCTGGTTTTCAAATCTGGTCCAGTCGCCATTTGCAGTTGGGATCAAATTAACGGCACTGTCACTGGAGTCCATGGTCAAGGGACCAACATGGTTTAAGTGTGCTGGTGAATTTACTAGCAGACCATCCTATGTACCTACCTGCTTACCGTCGTCGTACGAGAGAAACATTGCACCATTTTCTTCCAAAATGAGACTGAGATCATTTTTTCGGTTAACAGTGGACGTTACAGAGCTATGTTGACCGGCTTTTTTTTTTTACTGAAAATGAAGACATGGATTTGGCTGATCCCTGGTTCGTGCATGCTGGCGCGTCATGCCACAAAGTCCTTGGCGCACCAAATTCCCAAAGCGTGTTATCAGCCGCCTTAACGATGGCCGCCTCGGAGCTAGGGCGGAGAGCTCAATTGACCTCTTTGGATTTTTTTTGCGAAGGACGGATGTTGTTCCATTCTTCAAGCACTTAAGGTCAATATCATCCAAGCAATCCGTGAGCTACAGCCCGAGGCAATTAACAAAGTCTTGAAAAATTCGGGTGGCAGAATGGACCACTGCGAAGCCAGCCGAGGGAGCCACTTGAAAGACGTTGTATTTCATAATTTATGGGAATGTTTGTTCTTACTAATAAAGCCATATTACATGGAACAAATTTCATTTTGTTAGTCTATTGCATTTTCAAAAAAATTCTGCAGAATACCAACCGAAAACATCTGTTTATACTTTGACCATATTACTCGAATCAATCAGAACAGTTAAAATATAAACTTGTGTTTGGCCCACCCTGTGGATAGAGTTCATCAAATACAAAAAAATTATAGCAGTGTGTGCAATTCCGAGATTTAGACGCAAAGTTGACTAGAAGTTGCATGCAGCTGATGGTGTGTGTCAAGTAAGGCTTAATCTCGCCAAGATAATAACGGCCCACCAACAAACATTTGTGTTTCATGATAAATAAATGCGATTTTCTTGCTATCGCACGTTCAGTTACCATTTCAGGCTTACAATGTATTGAATTGTTTCTATGCAAATATTTGTACGCCCCAAGGCACGTGGATCTATGGACAAATCGAGAAATGAGTTCGATGACCAACTTATCTGTCTTGAGACTTGGCGTTTCAATGGGGATGCAGCAGATTACTTGCCCATTCTGATAATCCAGATTTAACTGAAGCTTTAGAAGACAACACTTGTATTATTAGCCCAATGTGGTTGAAGAAGCGAAAGCTGAAGTGATTCAGTGTAGGCCCGTGGTGTTACCAAGCGGATATAATTGATCCTCTTCAGCAAGCCAGTTGATGCTCTTGATAAAGTGATGGAAATAGCTGACATTCTCATTGTTACTCCAGCCACTAGGTGAGCTCTTCTTCGAGAAGAGAGCCTCTTCTGCGATTGCAGAAAAGATGCACAATAGTGCCCTCCTCTTTCTCGTCACCGTCTTCCTCGTTTCACAGATTCTGCGAAAGTTTATATAAGCCAAACCCAAGTCATTAATTCAATGGCGTGGCATCCAGTGATGAGGCCGAAAAAAGTCTCAAGAGTCAACCCGCTCATTCTGATATTGAGAGTAGACCTAACTTACTTCGTAGTCAGGTCGAAGCAGGCAACCCTTTCAAGCTTCAGTAGGCGGCATTTCAAGAAAGTCGTCCAGTTGAATGTGACCGATGTCAGAGATTTGATAGTAGGCTATCTATCAGAACATATGGTTGCATCAGTACTGTGAAACTTCTCTTCGCGGACACTCCTCTATCCTTGACACCTCTCTTTACGGACAATTAGCCATGGTCCCGGCAGAAAGATATTCAAGTACTTCAACCCCTTCAGAACGTACACCCCTACACAACAGAGACTCCTGATGGTCCTGATACTGTCCGCTGTAGGGAAGTTTCAGGACAGATCTGATGATCTATCGCTATAGTTACTGTCTGAAAGTCAAAATGATAGTTGAATATCTTGATCCATAGACCCACGCCTTCGCCCATTTTCGATCCGTCTGGATTCTCAGAGGACCATCCAGCGTTAATATGGTCAGGTCAGACTGGTCTGGAAGGATCTGGAAGGGGAAGGTTAGGTTAGGCTAGAGTGGCTTACTCTCAGTAGGTAGCAGTCACACCTAGGCCAGAGTAGGGCCTTTGCTTTTACCACCCTGATGTAAATGATCCCCTTCCTTAAAACAAGTTAGAGCGCAACGACTTAATGCTGCTTAATTCCGTAAAGTTATTAAAGTAGAAGGAGTCTAAGTGACTTCCTCTTTGGGAGGAGAGAGCAGTTTCATAGAAGACGTACTTCCTCCTCTTCGTCCATGGAGCTTCTAAATGAGACATTGTAAGAAGGCCTACTCTAGTGACTTTTGCTAACATTTACATGAAGGAACATTGAATAAGCAAAAATGACTCACTTTTCCTTAATTTTTTTTTACACTTAAAAACAAGAGCCCTACAATAAAAAAAAAATAACCCTAATGAGAAAAATTGCATCGCTACTTCCATATTACATTTCTGACGGTAGAAAACTCCAAATTTATTTATACCCAGTTAATAATTATTCTAAAGTTCGAAAGCTAACATTTAAACGTCGGGTTTTTTTGCACATCAAGTTTGAACAAGTTTATTACACTCATCTACGGCATCTACAGTCGTAAATAACAAGCGATGATCTTTCGAACAAAACAAACTGTTTAGATGAGATCACATGAATCAGAAAAAGAACTCACGTGCCCTGTGTTATTCTTGCCTGTCGAATTGGTGCCTTTTGAAACTGGTATCCGAGGTCTTCCAATGACGTAGAATTCAGCGGGCGATAGATCTGCGATAATACTGGTCAACAAAACCACACTCTTTTTCTGTTGCGGTTTGAGGTTTTTCAACTGTTTCTTACTAATTCGAGGTCGCTGATTTCAAATCTATTTTTCGATTTTATTCCAGCAGCCCTGGCTTATGAAATACAGCTCATGTCCATATTTTTGTACTAGTTACACTTAACTTTCATAAAACTTTAAAAAGTATTTGTCTTTCTCACTGTCCACCGCGTCTAGAAATATCGGTAAAAACGATCCTATATGCCTAACCTCTGTGGGGAATAAACATTACAATTTTCGGCTGAATGCCTTCACTTGATGGGCGTTGACGTGGCTACGGCGCACACATTCATATGCATGAGTTTTGGGACAGAACACAACCTCTTACTACAGAGACGAGTCTGATTCTCGCCTAACTCAGATCCAGGCAGACTTTTATTTAAGTAAAAGGTCTGTTTATGAATACCCATGTACTTTTATGTCAACAAATGGATATGCTTTTACTCGAAATGAATAAGGTTTTGCTCTAAATTATTATTAATACAAGCAGAAGGATTTCCTTCATATTTTGCAAGTATAAGCCTATCCATCGATCCTTGGTCCTGTTTGCGTTGACGGTTTTTGGAGGAGAAGATTCAACCACGAACTGTACGGGTTGTACAGCGACATGAGTCTAGTTAGGCGTGCTCGGAGCCAACGCCTAGGATGGCTAGGCCATGTAGAACGTATGGTCAGCTCAGCTCCGGCCCGAAGAGTCTTCGACTCCGAACCCGTGGAACAACGTAACAGAGGACGCCCGAGTTTAAGGTGGAGTTTCAGAATTTCGTTCGTGACACAATTCACAATCGATTTTCTTCCGCAATGAGTTTTGAATTCTCTCCATTCAAACAATTGACCGAAGCGCTGTCAACATCTTCATAATTTGCATAAGTCAATGTCCTTCATGTCTGACAATGGGACAGGTTGTGTGTCCACGTTCACGCCATATGCCATATCTGACACACTGGCAAACCTTGACTTTCAAGAGAAGCTTGACAACCGCTCGAACATACATAGGGGATCTTCGAAAACGTCGGACTAAGAAAGATCTGCTTTAGTTGTGTTCATAACCCAAAAATCAAATCGAACTAACGCAGGCTGACCGTCATTTGTTCTGTTTGTAAAAGTCAAGAATACGCAGTAAAAAAGTGGTCGTCGGGCAGATTGCACAGCCAAAATAAAATAGCTGCAAGAAAGCAGGTACATTTGATTTGCGGAAAAAATCTGGGTACTTTGGTGGAAATTTGGATAATAGGAAACTTAATGTTATAAAAGGGTTATGCTAATTGTAGCTGCGTTTTTTTGCAAGCGTATATACGCTTAAATTTCGATTTGCATGTAAAATACACTAACAACGAATCCTATATTCGCTTAACTTACTCATCATATCTATCGCCGCTTAAGGAATAAGCGCGGATAAAAACAATGCTTCCAATCATTAATTTCTGCGTGTCCATTCCTGAATTCATTCATTCATTGTTTAGGTTGCTGTATGTGGCTTACACCTGCAGGTTTGGTTGATGTATTAGATCATTTTTCAATTTTTTTGGCATCCATAAGTATGCAATTTTTGGTATATCCAGAGTCTCTGCTATACATTGCGTTTATGTGTCGTAATCGATTCTTTTCATTTGATGAACATTTTTTTATTTTATAATTATCACGTGCGTGGTTTAAAGTACACAGTCACAAAACGAAGATTGTGACCATCAAAGATCAGAAATCACCTTCCACGACTACACCTCTGAATGCTTAGCTTATAAATGTCGTCGGTGCTGCCAAGATTTTATGATGAATCATTAAGCGCCGATCATCGTTTTTTTGTGCACTTCAAAATTAAGCGTATATACGCTTGTAAAAAAACACAGCTTGTATTAAATTAGGAAATTTAGCTACCACGGGTAAACCAACGATCGTACCCTTACGCGATCCAAAGACGATTGCCAATGCATGTCCTCTCTGATTCACCCGATCGTTGGCCACCCTCTCTTTCACTCAGTTTTGAGTCGATTGAGAAAAGGGATCATTTTCATTCCTCGTGCAATATCGCTCAACAATTGATAGGGAAAACATAAAAACAAACATTTTAGAACATTCTGACCGCCTGCAAAAGGATCAGTATGAGTAAATATAAGGAACGTTTGCAATTTTCGGCACAAAACGGCCAAGCCTTTTAAATCCACACATCTAGAATAATGGTTGTGTTTTTTTTTGTTTTTTCTTTGAGCACATCAATTACAAAACTTTTTTCTTGCTATTCTCAATATTTCCTTTACAAGAAAACTTAAATGTTTATGAACACAAAAGTTTAAAATGACTGTTTAGGATGGCACCCATACCTTTGGTCGGGGTTCTTAGTTCCAACACGCGTTATTATGGGTGGTGTGAATTAAAACTGAGAACTCACTCCGAGTAAGAACACATGAGTCGAGTACGTTCGTTAAATGAAATACTCAATTTGGTGTGAATAACAAATTACCTCAAAGTAGGTACACTCCCTTCAGTCAATGCTACGGTTCTTGGCGTTTAAGGGTGAGTGAAAGAAGTGTGGTAAAGGTGGGTGCAAAATATATGCAATAACGTTTTTAAATATGCAAACGAGAAAAACAAAGAATTATATCTCATGTCCTTTCGGGGACACAGTGCATAGTTTCAAGAACGTGTATAGATTCGAGTTTGATAACATAGAATAGTTAAGTACTCATTTTCTTTCCGATATTTCTGTAGAAACCCGTGGTGGTGTCATAGCTTTGATTGTTTTTTGTTCTTTAAATGTAATGGGAAGATTGCCCGTCTTTTTCTTATCGCCTTTTGATTTGACGCGGGCCTTTGTGTCATCAATTTTTTCTTTATCTGCGATATGTTCAAATAAAGGGCATGGACTTTTTTTTTATTTCTTCTTCCATAGCTTTCAACTCCGATTGCGATGGAGATTGGCTTTTTTCCAACAAGCACGGATAAAATTTCAAATATTTGATGAAATCGGCATCGTCCATTCCAGATTTAAGGTTTAATCCGTCAAAGTATTCCTTTTCGGACGCAGTATATTCCATTATTTTAAATTGTTTTCACTTGTTTTTCTCTTGAAGTCACCTCCTATGCACACTCAACTTCCACAAGTGAGCTCTCCATTCATTCCATCTTTATTCACTCTAAAACGGAGGAAAGACTCAGCTGTGAAAATATCTGAGCGGAGAGGATTCGTTAAGCTTAACGAAATAAATTTTTATTCACACCAGATGAAGCATTTACTCCAAAATACTGTGGAAATGATCACACTCCATTTTTATTCACACCACCCTATATTTCCTTTTTCGATTGTTGTATTCTATTTTATAATGCCCCCTCTATATGGTGTGAGTGATAATGATGAGAGAGAGGATGATACCACGATGATACCTATGCTGAGGGCAATTTTCCACAAAAATCACAACCGTTCCCAAGCAGCGTGCCTTCAAGTGTTCTCGAAAAAATCCGTACCAGAACTTGTGTATGAATAAATGATTTAGACACAGGCCTCACATATATGTGATCTTATGGTTTAAATGGGTGTGTTTGCCATTTTATGATAATTATTCAAAAATTTATTGAACCTGACCATTCCACTGGAGGGAGAGAGTATCCAAATCTCAAAATTTGTATGCACCACGCAGATATGTGCACCTTGATGACCTTCACGTTGTCAGACATTTAATCATGCACCTCTCAACAAGAGTAAGAGCTGCAAAGAGCGCCAAGTCGCATAAAGAATTTATTACCGCCTTTTTTTTAGACTAGGCAATTCAAACTAGTTGCCACGGAATTCGTCTTAAATCAATCCAAACCCGTGCTATGATTCGCACACGTGCTCTGCTAAAGATAGTACGTAGAGATACATACGCGTGCATGGCTGTCAATGAGGGAGTGGAGTTCCCCTTCTAAACGCGACAGCCAATGGTCGACACACACGAATTTCGCAATGGCCTAAGGACAGAGGCATAAAAAATTGCGAAAATCCCCCAATTCCAATGAACCAACGTCAACTGGATGACGAATTTTGTTTTATCGATTCTGCTTAACGCTGATTTGATCCAAGGTATAAAAATATCTCAGCCACATTTGCATGTTCAAGACAATTAGCGCTGGGTTACCACTTCCACTTGAGCTCGCGGTCATGGAGGCGTGATTGAGGATCTGTGAATTCAATGTGGTGTTAAATCTTGACATTTTAATTAATACATGGTGTGTGCGTATGTTTTCGATGAATATACACTTTTATTAAATCGTTGGAACTTGTTGAATAGGTTGTGAGAGGAGTGTGAGAGGAACGTACAGAGAAGATTCACAACTGGATTTTATGACTGTGCTAACGAGTGATGCCGGGGAAAAGATCATCATAGGGGAGTGAATGTCTTAATAAGAGCTCTTAGATTAAGTTAGGTTAAGTTGGAGTAATGCCGCAGTATCGAACTGTGGCGGATGAGCTCAGAGTTCTGTAACCTCACGATTTTTAGTGACGCCACAATGGTCCTACCAAAGTCTAAGTGGCCGCAGTTCGAAACTGCGGATTTACTACATTGTGGCGTCACTAAAAACCGGGAGGTTATAGACCTCAGGGCTCATCCGCCTTGTAGAACAATAAGAGAAAAGTCTTTAATGGTTAAACGATAGCGCGTCAAAAATGTGTGCTTTCCCGTTTCATTAAGAAATCTACGTCGACGTCTTCATTTTAGTAGTTAACATCTGCGGCTTACAGACTGTCGGATTTGTGTTCATGGAGTAGCTCCTTTGTCTTTCTTGGTAGCGCTTCGCATGTTCGGCTGTTTCTCCTTCCTCCTCGTCCGTACAGCAGTTGCAGACGGCATTACAGAACGTAACCTTGTCCCTCGCCTGGTTACCTCTTGTTCTTTGCCTTCTGGACTATATTCTTATTCTATCTCCCATAAGTGGACAGCGGCGGTCACAGTACTTTCGTCCGGGTAAGGAAGTTGTGCGTCCATGGGAACGGATGTAACATCAATTCAAGTTCCACGGTCGGGAGAAATTGTTCGCTCAAGGGGATTGTCCGCCTAAGAGAGTTGTCTTTAATTGCAGCTTTCACTTGCAAAGTTCACGCTTGTGTCTTCTCCTTCATTCATCTTCCCCGCAGACAGGACAGATAAGCCCAGCTCTGCCATTCTGCTGAGCATCCAGACTGTTTTGCAGGATTTAGTTGCGTATGATCAGCTTTTTTGTCACATAGCATGCTTGTGTCTTCGCAAATTCGACATTCCATTGTGAGTATGCTTATTAAGGATTGTGATTCCGGGATACTGGGGAGATGGCATGCAGGATGTCGTTTGGTAGATAAGATTTGCCTCACTCACAGTCGATACATTTTAAGTCTCCTCTCGCGTCCGAGTGGAATTCTATTACTGAAATACAGAAGCATCTGAGGTGTTAAAGTCTGAAGAAGCAAACTATTCTTAAGCAGCAAAATTTAAATAATATATAATAATATGGGTGGCTGTTTTGGTCAACGGTGCTTCCAGCCATGACTCCATGACAGAGCTCCATGATTTGGACGACCTCTGGTTCGTACAGAGCCTGCCAGAACCGATCCTTAGCGCATCAAATTCCCAAATCAGCCGCTAAGGGGATGTCAATTGGCAATTTGAGTCCTTATTCTGTGGAGAACCGTGAAAGAGCGTTGTTATGCCAACAATCCAAGCATTTAAAGCCAATGTCATTCAAGCTGCAGCCCGAAACCATCAACAAGGGCTTGGAAAATTAGGGAAAATTTGAAAGAATCCGCTACTGCGAAGCCAGCCGAGGTAGTCACGTGAATGACGTTGCATTTTATAATTTATGAGAATAATATTAATAATAATATGGGTGGCGCGACAGCAGCAACCACTCGTGTTGTGCATACCGTTCAGCGTTACCAGATTATTTTATTCAAAACTGCTAAATCTGCTCGACAAACGCGTAAAAAAACTGCAATCGATTTGCCCTTTTTTTTTAGTTTAATTCATAGTGAATTTACACACTATATTATATAAAGTATATATTATGGAACGACCTCCGTAGTGGAGTTGTGGGTCTGTGCGGCGACGTTTACTCAACAGATACTCGCTGCCTTGGTCGACCAAAATATCCACCTCTTACGAGTCATTGACAATGCTCAAAAAGAAAAGCTTCAAAAAGTTGGCCGTTCCGAGCCGGCATAAAACAGTAGGTCAGTAGTAGTAAGCAGTGGTTGCTGAGAAGCTACGCCCTGGCCCTCTACGGGCTATAGCGCCATTCATATAAATAGTTATTATCATAGAAGAAGTTTATAAAGAATGATAATTTCTAAATTTACATATTTACAAAGATATTGTATGAAATTATCCTGAATCCTTATAAAGAAGTTTCAAATTCATTAAAGATAACATTTTATTTGTTGGAAAGAAGTTTTAACATTTTTTACTTTCAGTAGTCCCCTAATTTACTTGCAAGATTGCTGCAACATTTCCATTACTGGAGTGATTATGGTTCTTAGTTTGTCTTAGTCAACTGTTTTGAGTATCGTCAAGTCTGGGGACATTTTAATAAGATTTTGTAAAAGTTTAATGAAATGGATGGAAGCATTAAAATAATGTGTTTATACCTTCTTTATTCGACGCATGAATACTTGTAATGTGCCTCGGCACTTTAATAGCTAAATATATTTTATTTAAAGTCAAATTTGAAATCTGCTGTAATTTTAAAACTGCTAAAAAATCGGCTGCGTCTAATTTGTATGGTCAGAGACTGCTTAAATCTTAAACTGGTAACGCTGGTGCCGTTGTCCTATCACGAGTGGAAGGGACCTACAATTTAATACCGACACCGAACGGCCAAGTTGAGAAGATTCTTCTATACAGGAATACTCCCTGAGCATTGTCAGTCACTCAAAAGAGGTGGAGCTGTGAATTATGAAAGGTGGTAAGTTTGGGTATCGGCCCACTGTGGGATTTTATTCCCACAAGTGAAAGTCTTATTTGCCCGGTTAACATCGTCGAGGCATAAGTCTGACAATGAGAGTTTGTGGAGCTTGAGTTCGAGGTGAACCGGCGTCTTCAACAATAAATAAAGTCATAATACATTGAAAAAATTCAACTTTGTTAATTTTATTGCATTTAAACAAGCAAACGTGTATATGGCCGAACCTGTATATTCAAGTCATCTAGGGTCTGCGAAACTAAGAGTAATTGCGAAGCCGAAACCACTAGACGTGACTCACGCTGACATTTCTCAAGTTGGACGGCTTCCATCTGCGCATTTTGTTATACCTTTTGCATTTCTATCATCCATCCGTCTACCGCTTACTTATTTCGATGATAATACGCATCAGTCTACCGTCATGCTTATCGTATCGACTTCAACTTCATCTAGCTTTGGAAAGTCTTAGTTAAGGCCGAGATATGGAAATGGTCATCTTCCCACGTCATAGTACGTTTTGACGTAGTTCAACAAACACCACGAAGGTAATAACGCGTATTAAAACGAAACAAATTCTCGCTAAATGACGTCAAACTAAGGTGAAATTAAATGTAGGACACACTCCACTGAGCTCTTAACGAAGACGTCATCATCCGTTGTAGCGTGTGATTTTGTGAACTTTGTCTACATCGCCTCTGGAATCTAATCGTGAACAGTGTCTGCTCATGTTTAATGCAGTCTTAATTGCACATTGATGGAAACCCACTCAACGTTTACCGACATTTTAAGGAAAGTCTGAAAATGTAAATAAGCCCCGCATCGACAATCTGACCTCAAAAGTCTCGCTTGTTTACATTTCGACGCCCGCCTCAAAGTAACCACTTCGGCAGGTTTATAGTCAGTCTTGAAATTCATTTGACCACAAAATATATTTCCGTGATGTAACAGGCGATTAAAACGACAGCAACATGAACAATCAACCTGGACCTCCGCACTGGTCTTAATTACGATCGTACTAAACCGTCTGACCAGACATATGTGCGGACGGCTGTGGAGTGTACACACAAGCGCACGATCGTGCATTAAATGCTTATCGCATTTTAATCAGAAATTCCACCACGAAAATAATTTTAAATACAAAATTAAATTAAAAACCAGTTAGCCTTGAGGTCATTTTACCGCTCAAGCACTAAAATCACATTTCGCGGTAACTCCACGCAACTCCAATTCTCCAGAGAAGATACTCGATAATTGAATAAACCCCCGCCAGCGCCAGCAACTGCGGATGAATCATCCAAAAAATCCCATATTCACCCATTAACATACATAGAAGCTCGCATTATGCCAGACGTCACAGATGAAGTGCCAGCTGCGTCCATGATCTCCGTATCTAACTGCGTGTTGCATCTATAATCAGAAATCATTGTAACTCCCCCCCACCCACCAAACACACACTCGCACAAAGCCCTAAGCCATCAATCAGATTTCGCTCACAATCACATTACTTTCCCAGTCGACAAAACCCGTTTTGTATCTATTTACTCAAAAGATCCGATGTCTCGTCGTCTCGTCCGACAATTAGGCAAATCCCCCAAATATGTAATCAAAAGGTGATTCCTGGTACATCGCGATTCTGGTCAGCGGCCGGATGAACGGCATCGCATTTAGTTCGAGACTTAAGTCCGACTTAGGCAGTCAGTTGGCGAACGTCGTGCGGTTGAGATAGATTCAGAGTTTGCTTGCAACGCGCGTTTACCCAGACCCACCATTTGCATGCGATGCATTGCTGATCGTGTTCTAGGAGAAAAACATTTCCAATAAAAAAAAAAAAAACAAAAACCAAACATTTTGAACTGATTGTGTGTAAAGTGAAGTGACGTGACGTTGAATATAGAACAAAAAAAAAACACAAAAACGAAGGAAATATGATTCGCCTGTCACTGACTTGTGTGACACTGTTGATAGCTGTCGGTGCGGTGTCGGCGGATAAAGCGCTCGCCAATGGAAAGAGTAAGCATTTTGTTTTCAATTTATTCTGTGCGATTAATTTGGTGGGCGTAGCGTCGATGAATTCACAAACAAACCATGTCAAGGTGCCGGCATGCTATGAGTTCAGAGATGCATAGCCTTGGTGGCGTTTTAAGTGCCGTAAGAGCGGTTGTTTTGTGACAATATGCTAAACCGAGTCTATGTGGTTTTAGAAGTTCGACGACGTCGTCGTGTAGGGGCATCACTTGAAAGTCTTATTTGCCAGGTTAACATCGTCGAGGCATAAGTTTGAAAATGAGAGTTTGTGGTACGAGGTTAACCGGCGTCTGTCTTCAACAGTAACCACTCGTGTTGTGCGGGGTCTTGTTGGCTCACAAGTGTCGAAGTTTGGGAATGTTTTTCTTGCCTTATTGAGCTATGGAGGGGAGCCTTTGAGCGTCTTTTGAACAACTCATAGGATTTTTTAGTGATGTTCGAAATTACTCCACGTCCAAAGGTCAGCAGTACTCTCTGAACAGTGTTAATGACTGAAGATTGGTGGTGTCATGAAAATTGAATCGCCTGAATTGAATCATATTCCTCCAGCGTATGGCTCCAGGTGATTGCCTTTTTTCCATGTTTATCAACCTACGACCTAAACAAAAATATCTGAGCCAACTGAAGCCACTTAAGGCCTAAGCCCGTCATTCAGACTATAAACTCTCGCGGCGTAGCCTACATTCGGCTTTCACAAAAACTCAACGAACTTACTCAATGTACGCCAGCGGATTCGATGTCAGAACCTCTTAACTTGGTCTGTTCATCACAAGTCGTTATAGCTTGTTTAAATATACGTACGCCGATGAAGCCATGACAAAGTCGAGTGATTTCTACAAGAGTGAAGTGCATGGTCATCAGTCCACAATGGACAATGGACAATTGGATTGTGGACTTATAACTGCCCTGTGGACTTTTATCCCTGCGCCGAGAGCTTACAACTAAGATTCCTCTAGTGCAATATTCTTGTCAGCGATTAGGAATATGATTTTTTTTTCGAAAATTTGATGACTTTTCCAATAGAACCAGCGATCTTGCAACTGAATGACACAGCGCACCAAATAACCTATTGACAACCTCTTGAAAACTTGGCTGTCTGTAGACAGAACCGAGACTGTGAACACTAACTTTTGAACAGCATTTGTGACTGTTTCTCATGTTTGTTCGTTTAAAAAGGGTACAGTTGATAAATGAATAATATTTAAGTACCTAAATATTACGTTCCTTGCAATTGCTTGAAATACATAAGTGAAGTCGCTAAAGTGATAGCCCAGCCAAGCTACTGAAAAAGCTTCGGTTTAATCGTTCAGACACCGTCAAGATAAAGAAAAGTAATAATGTGTAAAAATGAGCGAGTTATGTGTACATGCAATTAATGTATTTTACATTTTTTTTTTTAAAGAATCTTCTTAGGATTAACAAGCACAGTATAGCCTAAGGCTTCATCGCTCTGGCTTTACAGCTAACTTATAATTTTAATAATTATATGCTAGCTTTTTTAAGTAAATAAAATAAATAAAAAAAGCACAGTAGTTATCCTTAGCATGTAATTAAAAAAATCATCTCGTGTAAAACTCGAACAAAGTAAGAAATGCACCGCAAACTTAATAAACCTGAGGATTAATCTGTAACTAGCCTTTCAATGTTTTCAGACAAGTTCTAACTATTTTGGAATGGATTACAGCAAATTTTCATTTTAATTGACTTTTCTCCTCAAGCTCGGTATTGGCTTATTTCCTGATTATTATTTTTAAAAAATGTCTGTTGGCATGTATTACAGTTTTAATAATAATAATAATATGGATGGCGCGACAGTCCGAGGAGGACCTGGGCCTAGCTTCTCAGCAACCACTTGTGTTGTGCGTGCTATTGTTCTTTCACGCGTGGAAGGGACCTACAGTTTAATGCCGACTCCGAACGGCGAATTTGAGAAGCTTTTTCTAGACAGGAATACTCTTTGAATTATGATAGGTGGTAAATTCGGGTATCGAACCTGGCACCCTCTGCGTAGGAGTCGACGCACTAACCCACGATGGCAGAGGATCTTCCTCCCGCAGGAACTTTAGTGTGTCATCCTTCTTGTATAAAATTACCTGGTCTCTGGTTTTGCACTAAATCCTAAACGCGCTCCTCAGACCTTTGTTGTTGGCTTCATGTAAAAATACACTCCTCTTACGCCTATGATCCAGGATGACGTAAGTATTTTTCTGAAACTAAAATTCGTACTTTCTTCCCCGCACTGAACCGCCTTCCACCATTAGACACTTAAGGCCTAAGCCCGTCATTCAGACTATAGAGTCTCGCGGCGTAGCCTACATTCGGCTTTCACAAAAACTCAACGAGCTTACTCAATGTACGCCAGCGGATTCGATGTCAGGACCTCTTAACTTGGTCTGTTCATCACAAGTCGTTACAGCTTGTTTAAATATACGTACATATGCGCAGGACAAGCAACAGCCAACATCACTCTCGATCCAATTCTGCCCATCTGCGATTTGTGTGGCGATTGTCAGCAATCGGGATTTTATTGCTTTCAGCGAGGCATGGAGTGCCTTCTGATCTAGTGCCATTGGCATACCCGCCCCTTTCAGCTCCTTCATTGCTCGGAATACCCTTGTGCCCAGGGACATAGCACAGGTTTATATTGCAATTGACCGTTGACTCCTTTAGAGATAAGCGGCAGAGATTTACCATCTTGGAGTTGATCCATGGTGTATCCAGAGCCCTAATGTGCCTTCGTCCAATTTGGAGCCGCTAGTGTACACCTTTAATGCAGTTGGCTTACAAACTTTGTCTTAGTTCCATTCTTCTCACGTGGGAATTAGGGTCGTGTGCTCTATGTCGAAGTCCATGAAATAATAAAAATAATAATTCGGGTGGCGCGACACTCCGAGACGGACTTGGCCTACCTTCTACAGCACTCACAGTGTTGTGCGTGCAATTGTTCTTTCACGAATGGATGCGACCTACGAACGGCGAAGTTGAGAAGCTTTTTCTAGACAGGAATACTCTTTGGTCATTGTCAGTGACTCGAAAGAGGTGGAGCCGTGAATTATGAAAGGTGATAAATGAAAGGCGTTACATAATCTGTTTCTTTAGGGATGTACCAATTTTGTCCGCCTGCTGCCTTCGTGGCCATGAATGTCCCGTAGCCGACTTCACACCTAAATGCTCCCTTGTCCATCGACGAATTTGAGAAATCATGTGAGTACCATTCTCAGATTGATCCGCTTGGCTTGCGAATAAGATACAAACGCTGTCAAACACTTTTTGAGGGGTCGACTATCTCTAAAGTTCTTGATTTCTGTGCACGCTACAGTTCTACTCAAATGAATTCAAATGAATTGAGGTGCTCTCAAAATTGAAGACACATAACGTTCGTCAAACCGGTTCAGTTCAAGTTCGTTAAACCACGAGAGGTGCTGATGACAGCTTCTCATCAAAGCAGATCGTATTCCACTTTAATATTCAGATCAGTTTCAAAAGTGGCCATAGACACGAATAAACCTGAGTCGTTCAAGCCGTTGCACACCCTCAATCCACTCGCCTACCGCAGCGATCTGAAAATTGAAAGTCACCACATCTCGCCCTCAACTCAATCCAAGTCTCACTCATGTCTGTGTGGTCGACCTTCAAGTCAATAGATCAAATCAAAGCCAATTTCCGATGACATCTATTTTTAAAAGCACACAAGCCGACGTTCAATCTGAGATGAACTTGTTTTCTAAAAACAGATACACCAGCAAACTTGATGGGCTGGCATGACTTTTTTTTCTGCTCAGTGCTTCCATCATGAATGCTGGCGGTTTCAGGTTTCCTTGTGCACACAGAGTGTGACTCATGGCAATGAACCGGCAAGAGGAGCGATGTTTCAAGGTTAATACCGTCACACTGCCGCTACTGGTGGCCGCGGTGGTGGTCGATTATGTCCGAACTGCAAATTAATAGATGAAGCGGAATTTAACCCAGTGGTTTGGGAATTCCCGTGGTTTTTCTCTATTCTGCTTTTTTGCCCGACTGCTCTTGGACGTGCTAAATCAATGTCACTGCGTTCTGCGTTGAACGTGCTGTGATACGACAAATTATCCGATGTGTAGCGCTAATGAAGATGAGTGCCTGAAGTCGTTTGCCATTATGCGGCTGCAAATGAAGGGTGGTCTGTGATGGCAGGTGATGTTTCCCGAAACCGGTTCTGCGACTCGTTTTCAGTTTGCTTTTAAACTCCCTGATTTGTGGTCCTGTTTGGCAACTTGGTTACTTAACAGCAGTCCAAATAAATTGTCAAGTCTTTCTTCGCTTGTGGGGTGTGTCTTGACATCCTGACGAGTTGCGTGGACGCGTCCGCCTGAGATCTGAACCGAAGCGAGACCTTGACTCGTTGTAAACCCTCCAAGACACTGGGAAACGTTTGGGAAGCTTTGTTTTTAAGTGAGGAGACTAACTTGTTGGGCCAGTTTAGCAAATGTCGGCAATTCGTCTTGCCTGATGTGATGGATGGCGGTAATTTAAAAGTCATTTGGACGCCTTCCCCTGTGTCGATGCATGCAGTGGGAAATTCTGTCAAGTGATTATTGCCGTTTAATCCGCCGATTCATCTTCAATGTCTAGACCGTGACAGCAACCGATTTCCAAGGGGCTTGCCACTTGCTAGGTCTAATCGAAGATGAAGTCTTCTTGTTTAGCCACATATGAAATGCTTCTCGTTGTAGTCCAACTCCCAACGATTGCCAACAATCTCCCACCTTACAGTGACCTCTGACGGTCTTTCCTGCCTTTTTTCTGTTTTCTATTCGAAACTATGCTGCCGCATATAAATCATAAATTGACTAAAATATTCAACATAATAAAATCAACTGGTTCGTTCCATTGCGACTGCCAGTGCTGTGCTGTGCTGTGAGTGAATGAAATCCCGTCGCTGACGTCCAAGGAAAGAAACAAGTTCAGTGCATATTTAAAACTACATTCCAGCTGAAATGACCGCCGCCGTTTCCAACCGGACAGAGTCAAATGATAATATCGAATGTAACTTCTCGTCACCGTCGAGGCACTGTTAACGCAGATGTCTTGACCTGGTTCGATTGCGAAATTCTTGATGTAGGTACCCTGGCTGTGGTTTGTAAGGAAACTGTTTCTTTTTTCCAATTCCGCGTTGTGATGAAATCGATGGCGTTTTAACGCCTTGCGAGTATGAATACCTCTTGAAAGTCATCATGACTTTGGCCTACATTATATACAGTGGACTCTACCTAAGTCGAAATGTCACGGGATACCATAATTTGTTCGAGTTAGAGAGAGTTTGACTTATAGAGAGGTCAAACACTTTTCGAAAGGCAAATCGACTATCTCGACAGTACTTGATTTCTCCACATACGAAGCTTCATATCAAATGAATTGAGGTGCTCTCAAAGTTGAAGACACATTACGTTCGACAAACTGGTTCAGTTCAAGTTCGTCAAACCAGCCGAGAGAGGTTTTTGTGTCGAAAATTGCCGGAAATGCATGTAAAATAAGGCGAAAAAGTGTTCCCTTCTCTTCACAATGGTCTAAGTGTGTCTTCTGTCCGTATGCGCGGCAGTCAGCCATCTCAACTTAACCTAACCTAGGGAGAGTTCGACTTAGGGAGAGTCTACTGTACATACAGGGTGGGCCAAATACAAGTTTCTTTTTGAAAATGCAATAAAATGAACAAAATTAATTTTTTTGTCTTATGGCCTCATTGGTATGAAGAAACATTCTCATTAATTAAGAAATGTAACTTCGTTCAAGTGGCTGCCCCGTCTGGCTACGGAGTAGCTCATTCTGTCATCCCAATTTTCCAAGACCTTGTTTATGGTCTCGGGCTGTAGCTCACGGATTGTTTGAGCGCCATCGGCCTTAAGTGCTTAAATAGCTTCCGGTTTGTTGGTTCCCCACAAAAAAAATTCGAAAGAGGTCAAATAGCAGCTTCGCTGCAGCCAATTGACATCGCCAAGGCGGCTGATAATATGAGTTGGGAATTTGGTGCACTAAAGATCGATTGTGGCATGGCACACCAGCATGCACGAACTAGGGGTCGTCCAAATCCATGTATTTACTTTCAGTAAAACAAAAAAGTCGATCAACATGGCTCTGTAACGTCCGCCGTTGATGGAAACGCTGTTCCAAGCTTAATTTTCGAAAAAAAATGGTCCAATCATGCAGTAGCCCCATTCTCATTTGTGGGCACCCTCCAAGGATGGGGACAATGAGTGTTGTCCACTAGCATAGCAGCGTCACGACCTTCTTTTCATTCATAAACTTTGTGGTGGATCCTTCAGTTTCCCAAAAAAAATTTTCCAAGAACCGCACTGCTTGGTCTAAACAGCACTCATTTTGGAAATAAGTTTTCAATATTTCCCAACGTTGTTCAAGCGTAGACCGACTCATTTCGTTCCTCGGGTGTATGATATAGACTTTCTGTCAAGATTTCGATTGGGACACAGCTGGCAGTGTCAAAACAACCTATGCTTTAAAAAAAAAAAAACCGCCACTCGGCCCACCCTGTTTATTATTTTTTTGAAATCCTCTCATATTTTTAAATATTTCTTTTATTTTTGCAGATTAGTAATTTCATTAGAAAGGACATAGCACTGGCTTTAGGTTAAGAAACATTTTACCCGCTGTAAACTATTTAAATAATCTAGCTAATTATTTTTTCATATTATATTCGATACACTGGTTACAAATAGTATGGTTGGTGGAATGTTCATCACAAATGGTCGGATCCGTCTTTCTGGTTGGACGCCGTTTTTCACAAGCAATTGCTTTTGTGTCTGGTCCTTCTTGTTGCATCGCGTTTAGTACCAGCATGCTCTCCTTCAGAAACAGAACGTAAGGAAGAACCCAACATAGTCTGCAAACCATTTTTGGTGGAAAAAAAATCAGGAAGCAATCTGGGGAATGTCTTTGCATACTCAGATATGTTGGATGTTTGTCATTCATGGCGGCCCGGATTAGGGTGTTGACAGAAGGGTTAACAAATTGTTTTGACTTGACTTTAATTTACTTGACCCACAACGCTGGTAGTCAATGGTAAGCAAGGCTAGTCTTAATTTCATCTAAGTTTTGCTTGCCTCCTGACAAACTTTGCCAAGTAAATTGACGCAACTAGGCACTACGCCTGACTGAGACTCCGACCAGTGATCTGAACAGTATTCGAAATTGGGATATCCGACCAGGATCAGAATCTCGATCAGGATTTCGATATCAGGAATCAGGATAATGCTATCAGAGAATATTAAAGTTTTCCAATAAGGACTGTCAAGCCCTTTTATCCCAACCATTTGGAATATTTTAAAAAAATTATTATCGTCTTGGAGTGCAATAAAAACATTTATGAATGGAACTCGACTTCGTTCAAATGGCCACCGTGGGCACGTTTGCAGCGGCCGATTCGTTGGACCTATTTTCAACGGCTCGGACACACATTTTGGCCGCTATTTCGCGTTCAATGTTGGCTCTGAGTTCTTCCCACGTCGTCGGCGTGGTGCTTTAAACCAATGACTTAATGTAGCCTCACAAAAAATAGTCAAGCGGCGTTAAATCGCACGAACGAGACGGCCAATCGACTGGCCCATTTCTTAAGATAACACGCTCACCACACTTAATATAATTATAATATGGGTGGCGCGACAGTCCGAGGTGGGCCTAGCTTCTCAGCAACCACGTGTGTTGTGCGTGCTATTGTTCATTAACGCGTGGAAGGGACCTACAGTTTAATGCCGTCTCCGAACGGTGAATATGAGAAGCTTTTTCTAGACAGGAATACTCTTTGAGCATTGTCAGTGACTCGAAAGAGGTGGAGCCGTGAATCATGATAGGCGGTAAATTCGGGTATCGAACCTGGCACCCCCTGCGTAGGAGTCGACGCACTTACCCACTACGCCACGGCGACCACTTACTCTTCAATAAATCGATTGTAACGTGTGCTGAGTGGCTAGTGACACCATCGTGTTGAAACTTCCAAGTAGGGCCAAAAACAATCGATACTCATGGCTGGATAACACTCACCATTCACAGTAACGTGACGATCATTAACGTCAACGAAAACATATGGCCCAATAACGGCGCCGGCATGCAAACCACACCACACATTTTTTTCTGGACGAAGTGCTGATTCATGAAGTACATATGGATTTTTGCCCGACCAATAATAATTTTGTTTATTGACGAACTCATTCAGCCAAAAGTGAGCTTCGTTGAAAATTCGAGTTAACGCTCTTTAAGCTGCGGTCACCGACTCCGAATTTCGGTAGACAATTTTTTACAATTTGCAGACGTTGCTCGTTCTTGTACCTTAGCATGATGAAAATGTTGAGTTTACAGAATGAATTGATAGTGACAGTTTGATGATGAGTGAAAGAGTGCGTTCACAAATTAAATTCAAAGTTGTCAAGTTCCTATTTGAAAACCCTTTATCAATCGATTTGTGGTTTACTGTAAGGTTGTGTTTGCTGATGGGCGCATTCGAATGATAGTTTGAGTGATGAATCGATTAAACTCGAGAGCACCTCGATCTAAATACTTTCAAAAAAATTCATTCGAATGATTTTGAGAATCGACATGTTGCACTAATCGATTATCACTCGAATAATCATTCATCTCGAGTGATCATTCGATTATTAAAATATCCCGACCACCAAAGACTCGATTCTTTAAATCATTCGATTTTGCCCATCGCATGGTGTGGTGCATATATTTATCGCTGCGACTTCTGCCTGTTGAATAAGTCTGAAGTCTGAAGTTGAGGATCCCAGATCACAGTGTTTAGAAGTCACACAACTTGGTAAATTGATTACCATCAATTTCTATTGCCACTCAATCTTTTACTTTATCACAAACAACTTTCGAATCACATCTTAGGCTGAGTAAACACAATCGTCGCTGTGCAAACTGGAATAACTACCCCACAGGGCGCGGTTTTTTAGTAAGTAATCACCTGGAAGAGTCACCTTAAAAGACCATCAAACCATGTTCCTTAAGCAGAAACAGAGCATACACCGGCAAACAAAAACCAATAGGAGCAACCAATAACAGAACAAGAACTTGAAGTTGACTTTGACTCGTGTCCTTGAGAAAGACGTCTGACCGCAAAACCAATTTAAATTTTATCTCATTCCCCCAGCGACTCTCGGTTGTTGTTGTTGATGATGATAATTGCTGATCGCTAAAAAAAAACAAAGAGGTTCTCAGCAAAATGCATTCCTCATCACAATCTAGTGTTAATCGGCTGTTCGTCATCCAACTGAACACATCGCATTTGTTGAAGTTGTTTAGCACGATAGAAGCTCAAATGACGTGCTAATAAGTGAACTGAACTTCTTGTCATGTTCTGCCAAGCATGCCCGTGCGATAAAGATTGTATCTTTGATAATACTCCCAGCTGGTGCATAAAATATTTCATTTTACGCATTCTCATGCACATGCACATTTTGCTTGGTTGGCTGAGATAAACAAGTTGCCTCAAACTTGTAACCTGTTTTTGGTTTAGCTGCGTAGGTGAGATTGCTTGGGTGGCTATCTGACTAGACAGTTTATTCAGCTCGGATCTGTTTCATGGACGACCGTGAACGCAACTCTTTTCGTTATCATTCATCTTCTGTAATGCACAGATAATCTAGGCAGACTAGTTTTTCTTTAACGACTTATTTGTCTATAACCTTTAATGCGGAAATAAGTCTGCCAAAATCTTCCATCTCCCGCCAAGCTTCAAGAACGTTGCTATAGAGGAGGTCTCAGACGTCGTTGAGGTTAGTCAGCTGGACGATGATTCGTTGAATCCAGTCAAGAAAAAAAAAATCACAGGGGCGTTGAAAATCCTTTCATTTCCCGCTTCTATCCATTTAACCCTTAAATGCCCCCGAGTCCATGTTGGGCACGCACTCTTTGAACAGAATGTTTGTTTTAATAGTTTTATTACCGTCTGTGTCTTGAATCAATCTGCATTTGGAAGCGTGGAATGCGGTTAAGGTCGCGATGGACGACGATACGCATTTATTGTAAATTTCGGATTCTCACACATAAATATTTCTGGTGAATCAGTGGAATCCGACTCTGAAAAATTATTTCCGAATTCATTATTGTGCCTAGAAAGTGATTCAAGTCTTCAAAATAAGAAATTTAAAAAAAAAGTTCATAATTTTTTTTCTCACTCTCTCTGTCACTTACGCCATAAAATATTTTACACAAGGACAGCGTATCGGATCATCAATGACCAATAAAACGTCGACAGTCGGAATCGGGACCGGAAGCAATAAACAAACATCATTATCTGCCACGCTGCACTGCATTCGCAAAGATTGCATTCCGCTACTTGTTTACCTTCACACTTAAGGCATATACTCTCTAATGGACGCGTGTTTGGGTCTATGACGCATCTGCATCAAATCACGCAAATGGACAAAGCGCCTTTTCTAGCACATGTGCGATATGACCATCATCAACGCTTGGATGTTATATGGACGCCGCTTCGAGTGAAGACTATAAACTACGAAGCACTAAATTTGTACGAATTTATGAAGTGGCCACTTATCTTACAAGATCTGGCAAAATTTCTATTTCCAAAATTCAGCCAAGATTTACACCTCCTTCTCCTTCTTTTTGTCAGCCCTGCGACCTATTCATTGTCCGTCTCTGAGCTATAGATGCCATCCCTCGTTGAAGGTCTCACCAAGCTGTCTTGCGTCCGAGACTTTATACCGTAGCATCGGACTTTCTCTCCCTCTAGAACCAGAAGGCTCGAATTTGAAGACCCTCTTAGACGTAGCTCGATGTGGAAGAGCCCGTGCAGTCGATGGATTTTTGCCTTCCGGTCTACATCCACACATAGAGATTTTTTGGCGCATGATTTTGGAGGGAAATTCGACATTATCTAAGGAGTCCAATCCAAAGATGGTGGGCTGCTTTCCAATGAGGTGGAAATCTTGCGCAGATGGAAAGAGCAATTTTCGAAGCTGCTCAATCCCGAACAGGGCACGGAGGATGACAGACCCGAAGTCTTAAGTGGGGCGGAGAATAGTCCAACGGTGGATTAAGTCATTTAGGCGAATGAGTCACCAAAAAATCTCAAATCAGCCGATGTGGATGAAATCCGGCCAGAAATGCTTAAGGCAATGGATGAAAAGGGAGTTTAATAGCTTTCTCGTTTCATTAAGGTGGCCTGGGAACGCGGTAAGACACCTGACGATTGGCAAACTGGGGTGATTGTCCCTCTTTTTAAGAAGGGGGACAAAAGATACTGCATATTCATTTTAAGTCTTCCTGGGAAAGTCTACTCTAAGGTTTTGGAAGCGCGTTCTAGACCTATGGTCGAGTCCAGGAAGGGGCATGAACAGTGTGACTTTCGTCCCAGCAGAAGTACAATCGATCAGCTTTTCACACTAAGAATGGTACTTGAGAAGGCTTGGGAGTATGCCAAACCCATCTACAGCTGTTTTGTCGATTTGGAAATGGCATATGGGCGCGTTCCTCGAGGTAAGCTGTCCTCTTCTGACAGCCATTCAGTCTCTATCCACAAACTGTAGCAAGTGTGTTCGGATAAACAGTACTAAATCAACACCTTTCACCGTGGCCGTTGGACTTCGTCAAGGGTGCGTCTTGTCACCTCTCCTTTTCATTGTTTACATGGACTACTTGTTGCAACGCAGCCTAGATGAGAAATGTTTCACATTGGAAGAGTAAAGTAGGGTAGTCAAATAGGTTGGCTGTCATAAATCACGGCAATCCTCTAAAATTGAAACCACATGCTCGTACAATGGGCCTACTTTGGCCTTAGTGCATTATGTCACTTCCAATGCCACAAGAAAAACGCATATTTTGGAATAGTTGCGGTAGTTATCTTCTTTTTGCGTATGATTTAGTTGTTCTCACATCTTCCCAGACGGAACTCCAGCGCGCACTCGATAGGTTTGTGGCCATATGTCCTGATTCTGGTATGAAGGTTAACTTAGACAAATCAGAGGTTATGGTAATTTCCAGCACTCTAGCTCTAGCTCGGCGTCTTCTTCACGAGTGATGAGAGGAGTAATGCAGGCCTTTCCTGTAGGATGGGTCAGTTTTGACACAGCTTGGGAGATCTGTTATCAGGGTGGCAGAGCTTGGTGTGAAAGTCGAAAGCCAACCCAGTCCATAAGCTCGCCTGATTACGCTTGGGCATAACCCCTGATGAGTTAGAGTCGATGAGGGAGGATCTGAATGCCTGCAAATCCCTCGTGCGTACTTTCAAAGAAATTCTTAAAAGCAGATTGGATAGCTTGTATTGGAGCAGGCGGTCAAAATGGGATAAGCGTTGAACGAGGGCTAAACGAAGTATATGCTGTAAGGACCCGCAACATCAACGCCTCAGCCAGAACGTCACCGTAGGCACTTATAACTTCGAGGTAGTGAAGGACTTCATATATCTCGGCTCCCAAGTAAATAGTACGAACAACACCAATTCATAGAATAGCTCTTGCCAATCGAAAATAGTCTTTTCGAGAGAAATGTTTTGCGTTCAACCTTTGGTACTGTTTGCGTTAAAGGGATTTGGAAGAGAGTGTACTGAGTGTACACCGACATGAGTCGTGCCAGGTGGTTCTAGGCCATGTAGAGCGCATGGACAATACTGCTCCAGCCCGAAGAGTCTTCGTCGCGGAACCAGTGGGACGAAGGAGGGCCCCAGGTGGAGAAGGAGCCCAACCAACTTGGCGTGGAGACATCTGGCTAAAAATCATGCTAGCTGGAGAGGCTTGTTGGTTGAGACCCAGGTTCACCCCGAACTGTAGAGCCACAAAAAGAAAAATGGATACCCTGGTTGTGTTGAGTCATAAGTTGCTTGATAATGGCTCAGAGGCTTTTTTTTTTAAATCAGCTTTCTTCTTTTTCTTTATTTGGCACTACAGTCCGGGGTGGACCTGGGCCTTAACAAACAAGCTTCTCCAACTAGCACGGTCTCTGGCTAGCTGTCTCCAGTGTCGCACGCCAAGTTGGTTGAGGTCCTTCTTCACCTGGGTGCGCCACCTTAAGCGCGGGCATCCTCTGTTACGTTGTCTCACGGGTTCGTTCTCCATACGCTCTACATGGCCTAGCCATCTTAGGCGTTGGATCCGAAAACGCCTGACTAGACTCATGTCGCTGTACAGCCCGTACAGTTCGTGGTTGAATCTTCTCCTCCAGAAAACGTCAACGCAAACAGGACCAAAGATCGCACGCAGAAGAGACCAAGTACTTCTTCATCCGCTTTTGAGATTGTGCATGCCTCCACGCCGTACATCAGCACTGGGATGATCAAGGTCTTGTATAAAGTCAGCTTGGTCCTTCGAGAGATGGCTCTACTACTCAATTGCCTCTTGAGTCCCTAGAAACAGCGGTTGGCAAGAGTTACTCTGCGTTTGATCTCGGTACTGATGTTGTTTGTACTGTTTACTGCGGAGCCGAGGTAGACGAAGTCCTTGACTACCTCGAAGTTATAGCTGCCCATTGTGACGTTCTGTCCAAGACGTCGATGTTGTGTGTCCTTTCTTGATGACAGCATATAATTCGTTTTTCCCTCATTCACCGCTAGACCCATTTTACCCGCTTCCACCTCAATGCCAGCAAACGCCTCATTGACGGCTCGCTGTATTCTGCCAATCACGTCAATGTCATCCGCGTGTGCTAGCAGTTGTACGGACTTCTGGAAGATCGTGCCTCTTGTGTTGGCGTGTGAGTCTTGCACGATCTTCTCCAGGATGATGTTAAAGAAATCACATGACAGCGCGTCACCTTGTCTAAATCCTTTTTTGACATTGAAGGTCTCGGTGAGTTCGTTACCGGCCTTGATGGAGCAGAGATAATTCTCCATCGTCATCCTGCACAACCTGATAAGCTTGGCAGGAATGTCAAAGCTAGACATGGCGTTGTATAGCTCGTCCCTATGCACGCTGTCATATGCGGCCTTGAAATCGACAAAAAGGTGGTGTCTTTTCAGGGATCTTTTCCAGGATCTGCCGAAGTGTGAAAATCTGTTCGATGAAGGACTTCCTTGGCCTGACGCCACACTGATATGGACCTAACAGGTTATTTATGAACGGCTTCAGGCGAGTACACAAAACGGCAGAGAAGATCTTGTAAGCGATGTTCAGGAGACTTATCCCTCGATAGTTGGCGCAGTCAATGGGGTCTCCTTTCGTGTGGATCGGGCATACGATACTGAGATTCCACTCGTAGGGCATGCTCTCCACCGACCATATCTTACTTAAAGATTTCAGCGGACAGTCCGTCCGCACCGACAGCTTTGTTAGACTTCAGTCTTGATATTGCTATCTTGACCTCGTCTTAGTCGGGGGGACGGAATTCTCGTCGATCATCGTCCACATTGAGTGGAACATTCTGCCTGACAGCGGTATTGGTGTCATCATCGCCGTTTAGCAGTCTGCAGAAATGGTTCTTCCAAATTCTTAGTATCGACTGCGACTCTACTACTTGTTGTCCTTTCTCGTCCCGGCAGGCTTCTGTCCGAACCTTATATCCACTGGATGGAACTGCTACACCCTCTAGTTAAACTTTCGGACATCATTCCTGCCGTAGCACCTCTCCATCTCCTCGATCGCGCGCTTCTCGTGTTCTTTCTTCTTTCTCCTGAGAAGCCGGATCTCGTCCCTTCATCTCTGTTCGTAGAGCTCACGAACAGCTCTCGTTGTTCGTTGCAGCGTTGCTTTGTAGGCTTCCAGCTTCGCTGCATGTGCCAGCCTACACTCGTTGTCAAACCATGGGGTTTTTCTAACCCGTAAAACCTAAGCCGTAAAACCCAGCACATCAGTGGCAGCATCTTTGATGGCTTCTTGACAACGTCTCCAATCTTCTTCGATTGTTTGCGCAGGTGGCGACGAACTTAGAGAGAGATTCCGGGAGACTCGATCGGCAAAGATCCTAGAAGTCCGTTGCGATTGTAGCTTTCCAACGAACGTCAAACCGTGGTGTCCTTTCTCGACTCCGTTGATCTCTTGATATCCGAGTTCTTACCTTGGTTACAACAAGGAAATGGTCCGAGTCGATGTTGGCCCCTCGGAACGTTCGGACATCAAGAATGCTGGAGGAGTGTCTGACGTCGATCGCAACATGATCAATCTGGTTGACGGTTGAAAATCAGCTTTGCCAATCAGTCATATTTTGATAAGCTTATGCCACACTACCATTGTGGACAATTTTGAAATCCGGCCCTTGTGCCCTAGTGTCAGCACTGGTCCACGTAAAGCTAGTTTTAAATACGTTTCGATAAATTCGAGAAAATTTGAATTTAGAACTTAAAGATATTTTTGAGACTGCGCAAGGCCTCATAAAGTATTGTGGATGAAACCGAACCCTCAAAATTCCACGAACAGTATCGAGGCGGCAGCATAGAGCCAATGTCTTTTATACGAGAGTTTCCCCTTTTGAACTAACTCAGATCGAAACGTGGTTCGAGGACCATAAGACCATCCCTTCCTCATTATACATTTTGATCTTGACACACATCTTGACTTTTTCTATACCTTAAACCATTAAATACACACCCACTTCATGTAAAAAAAAATGCTCACTTCCACCACTAACCCACCTTCTTTTTTTCTTTTGCAGTTCGAGTGTGCATCGTGGAGGGACGGGGAAACTACAGAAAAACACCACTTTTCTGTCCCACCCTCGAGGCTAAAACCAACATGGAGTGTGTGGTCGGAGTAGATCGGCTGGACTGCGTTCGTCGCATTCACAAGGGAACAGCCCACTTTGGAGTCTTCTCGTCCGAGGATCTAGTCGCAGCACGATGGGCGAGTGTGGAAATCCTCGTCACGAGCGAGTTGCGATTCCACGACACGCCGTTTGAGTACGAAATCGTCGCTGTCGTCGACAACGAGGCCGGAATTCATTCCATTCACGACCTGAAACAGGCGAAATTCTGTCATCCAGGACATGGCCTGGAGAATCACTGGACTGAAGTTCTGGCAAACGTAAGTCAATTGACGTCTGCTCCTGTCTCTCGTGTTCTCTAACATTCATTCATTCCCTTGCAGTATTTTGAGTCGCTGCTGGTGCCGAAGACCTGCGACCCGAGCCTTTCGCTGACCGAGGACCGCATCAAGGCTAGCGCTAGCTACTTCGGACCCAGTTGCAAGGCGGGGCCCTGGGTGCCTGATCCAGTACAAGACAGGTTGCTGAAGAGGAAGTACCCCTCGCTCTGCCAGCTGTGTTACGATCAATATCGCTGTGGCATCGGAGACAAGCACTGGGGCCGACGTGGAGCCCTGTACTGCCTGACGAGTGGAGGAGGTGACGTGGCCTGGGGACGCCTGGACGACGTGCGAAGTCACTTCGGACTGAGCGGCCTTCAGGCGCAAGCAGAAGAGTCCGAGTACAGCTACCTGTGTCCAGACGGGCACCTGCAGCCGATAAATGCGACGCACCCGTGTGTTTGGGTGGCCAAGCCATGGCCGGCTGTCGCCGCCAGACGCAGTCACGCAGCCCAGGTCCGCGAGATAGTGTCCAAGCTGTCGCACAACGACACAGACAGCTGGGAGAACGCCCTTTTGAGCTTGCTGGAGACGTACCATGTGAACATCAATCAGCTGGACAACACCATCCCCATCGACGACTACCTGGACCAGGCCACCGCATTCCAAGGAGCGTACAGCTTCCCCGAGTGCAATCCGCCGAGGTCCATAGTCTTCTGCACGACGTCAATTGTGCAGCACATCAAGTGTTCGTGGTTGCAAGAGGCCGCCCAGGTTTACGGCATCCAACCCAACATCCAGTGCATTCGGTCGGAGAGCCTGGACACCTGCCTGGACGACACGATGTATAAGACGTCTGACATTGTTCTCGTGGACCACGACAACCGGATCAAGGCGCAGCGGGACTACAAGCTCTTGCCTCTTCTGTACGAGTTCTCCAGCGACATGCACGAGCGCTACGTCACAATTGCCGTCGTTCGCAGGACTTCCAAGTTCGAAAACTTCAAAGATCTGCGATCGCACAAGGCCTGCCTGCCCTCATTCGAAGGAGCCGCGCACTTGTCGGTCCTAGAGACCATTGCCAACATATCAGCCGTCCCCACGCCCCTTTCGGAGTACTTCTCAAGGGAGTCTTGCACGTGGGACCCGCTGTCGGGCCGGAAGTGCCCCGACATCTACAAGGGCGATGAGGGCGCTTTGCGATGCCTGCACGAGGGCGGGGATGTTGCGTTCGTCAGCTCGCTCACGCTGAAGACCTTTTTGAATGGAACCATGAACTCCACTTGGACGAAGAACGTCGCCCGCAATGACTTCAGGGTCCTGTGTCCCTTCGGGCCGAACGAGAAGGGTTCCAAGTACGAGTTCTGCTACCTGCACTGGACCCCACGCGGCCACATCATGGTGCACAACGCCACGCTAACGAGGAGGAACGAGATTTACAACTCCCTCCGGGACATGGACCGTCTGTTCGGCAAGTTTTACAAGAGCATCACCATCCCCTTCACCATGTACGGGCCATTCGACAGCAAGAACAACATCATGTTCCGCGACAAGACCGACGCCCTGCGCGGGGTGACTGAGCTGAAGGCGGATCGATCCGTGAGAGTGATGGAGGAGATCTTCGACAAGTACATTGACCTGAAGTACCCGACCAGTGGGGCTCCTCTCACGATGGCCGTCAGCTGGACCGTTGCGCTGGTGGGCTGTCTCGTGAGCCTCCTCCTAATCTGAGTGATGGTCGGCTAGGCAGTATTGGTGTAAGAACTTCTTACGGGACGGGCGGCACGCGCGCCCTCACACACTCAAGATAATGTGATATTAATTGTAATAGATACTTTTTCATAAGTCAATAAAATCATTTCCAACTGAAGTCTGGTGTTTTTGTCTCTCACCTGAGCGAAGCCCGATTAGTTTTATCTCGTTTGCCGGCCACTCGAGTCACTCGATCATCTCATGCCCAAAATTTTCCATCACATTTCCATCGAATGAAAATTGCAAGCGCTTCCCAAATTAGTGCACGATTTAATTTATCTGGCGGGCCAGCTGGACAGCTGGAAGCTATCAGTTCAATTAATCCAATTTCATATCAGTAAAATATTTAAAAAAAAATTAAATAAATATTTTGTGTTCATATCGAACTAGTCGATAGGCTGTCTTCGATGGTTCTGTCGATAGCGGGAGGGAAGAGGATTACACTGAAAGATCAAGAGGAAGGAGGAGGGTAGGTTGTGGTGGTTGAGAAGATGCTGGTATGGTCCACTGTAGCGGCGCGCTGGTTCTACCTAGAGAAGAAAAATCTATCAGTGGTGGCTTTATCTATTTAGATGAATTCCACTGATAGACAGCCATTTAGAGCTCATAGTTAAGCGACACAGACTTCTGACAGAGACTTTGGTTAGGGATCTTTTAGCTGGGATCGTCGGCGATCGAGCTCTGATCACATTCCGGCCAAAGCGTCTGGAATGTTGACTTGTCGAAAGTGATTGGCTGCTTAGGCTGGACTAAGGAGACTTCATGTAGCTCCAGGGAATACACTCGAGGATGTCAAGTCGAGCGCTGTCATGCGATTTCTTTAACATACACGCTCTGAGCGGCAAAAATCTGAGCGACAAAAACATTTAAAACGTATAAAATTGTATACTTGCGCTTAGCGACTACTTAAGCGTCAAGCGACGGTTCCGAGCTGCAGAGCGTTGTCGCTCAGCTTTTCAGTGCTCGCTCATCTTTTTAATGTATTATTGAGCGGCTTAATGTATTATTGACACAAATTGGCATGGAAATTTTAATTTCAGACGTCCAAAGCCGTCCTGAATTACGGCAGGATACACTTACAGATTTCAAGAATAAAAACATTACCGACACACTGTAGAGTAATCAACAGGAAAAATTAAATGGAAGCAGTTAAAGGAAACGTACCGAAAAAATCTCCAAAGATTGCCAACACCAACAATATCAGGTTCCGAATCATTCGTGTCAATACGGCAGTTTTTGTGAATTGTTGTCATTTATAGAAGTCACGATTACTTCGGATCCCACTCAAGGCATTTTACCAGATCCGGAGGTAGTCGGTCAAGAGATCAACTTGTCAAAGACTACTTGTCAGCCAGTACTCTTTATTCAATCAAAAATTTAAAGCAGAACCGAAAACGGCCAAGAATAGCAGGCATGGGTGAATAGTAGCCGAAACTAGAGAAAGAACTTTCTTAAATTTAAAAATAAGATATGAAGAAGACGGAAGAAAACGCTGATGATGAAATTTTTCGAAAATTTGTTACCATTTATGGAGAAGTTTTATGACATTGAAGATATCGAGCTTAGAGGGGGGCCTGGAAGAAATTCGTTTAAACAAATTAAAAGCAAAACAACAAAGACTTTTTATTTCAATTTACCTCAATGTTGAAACAGGCCTATGTTGTGCAGAAATCGGTTTCTTTAGCTTTGGAATTTTGGTACCTAACTTTGGTAGGTAACTTAATAAGGTTCTGCAAATATCGAAACGACTTTCAAACAAAAGACTACGACAAACAGCATTCCATAACGACATTTTCACAACTAATCGCTCAAGAACTGCCGCCAAATAAAGCCACATGCCAAGCTCTGTCACTTACTGCTCGAAGCGTGGCCTAGCCCTTAGATGAGTCATGAGGGTAAGGCAAAGTACAGGGTGGGCCACCGGGTGTTTTTTTTAAATCATAGGTTACTTTGACTCTTGAGAAGATCATGCAGAACTCACAAGGGGCACGATATTCCAAAAGTCCGCACAACTGCTAGCATTCGCGGCTGACATTGACATGATTGGTCGAAGACAGCGAGCCGTCAATGAAACGTTTGCTGGTATTGAAGCGGAGGCCACCAAAATGGGTTTAGCGGTGAACGACGGCAAGACGAAGTATGTGCTGTCATCGAGAAAGGACGCACAACATCGACGACTTGGCCAAAACGTCACCCTAGGCAGCTATAACTTCGAGGTAGTGAAGGACTTCGTCTACCTCGGCTCGCAAGTGAACAGTACGAACAACACCAGTACCGAGATTAAACACAGAATTACTCTTGCCAGTCGCTGTTTCTACGGGCTCAAGAGGCAATTGAGTAGTAGAGTCCTCTCTCGAAGAACCAAGCTAACATTATATAACACCTTGATCATCCCTGTCCAGCTCTATGGTGCGGAGGTATGGACAATCTCAAAAGTGGATGAAGAAGAACTTGGTCTTTTCGAGAGAAAAGTTCTGCGTTCAATCTTTGGTCCTGTCTGCGTTGAAGGTTTCTGGAGGAGAAGATTCAACAACGAACTGTACTTGCTGTACAGCGACGTGAGTCTAGTCAGTCGTCTTCGGATTCAACGCTTTAGATGGCTAGGCCATGTAGACTGCATGGACAACTGAGCTGCACAACGAAGAGTCTTCGACTCCGAATCAGTGGGACAACGCAATAGAGGACGCCCACGGAACCAATGACACACCCAGGTGGAAAGGGACCTCAATCAACTTGGTGTGCACAGTTGGATCGTGCCGACTGGAGAGGTTTATTGGTTGAGGCCCAAGTCCACCCCGGACTGTAACCCCATCAGAAGAAGAAGAAGGTTACTTTGACACTGACAGCTGTTTCCCGCTCGAAATCTTAACAGATGTCAGTATCATACTTTCGCTGAACGAAATGAGTCGGTCTACACTTTAAGAACGTTGGGAAATATTGAAAACTTATTTCCAAAGTGAATGCTGTGTAGCCCAAGCAGTGCGTTTTTCGAAAAGAAGTTGAGGCCAAAATGGAGCCCCCATAGCGATCTCATGGCTGTGAGGCTCACCCTTTTGCGATTTGACCCCTTTGGACTTTTTTTTTGTGGGGAACCGTGAAGGACCGATGTTATGCCAACAGTCTGAAAATGATTCATGCCAATATCATCTAAGCAATTCATCAATCAGAGGGTGCCAGGGTCGATACCCGAATTTACCAACTTTCATAATTCACGGCTCCACCTCTTTCGAGTCACTGACAATGCTCAAAGAGTATTCCTGTCTAGAAAAAGCTTCTCAAATTCGCCTTTCGGAGTCGGCATTAAACTGTAGGTCCCTTCCACACGCGAGAGAACAATAGCACGTATAATTTGAGTGAAAGAATGCTCTACTGCGAATCCAGCCTAGGTAGCAACTCTAACGACGGTGTATTCCATAGGCCATAATACATGGATGAACTTTAATTTTGTTAATTTTATTGCATTTTCAAAAAGAAACTTGTATTTGTCCCAGCCTGTGTACGATAAAGGTCTACCAAGGCCGACGCGGCGACTTAGACAAACCGTTTCGAAAAGAGCTTTAACTCCGAAGTAGTGAATGACTTTGTCTAACTAGGATCCGAATTTAACGTAAGCATGGACAGGGACAAATAGTAATCACTTGGTACCAGGTGCGACCAATACGGAAGATGTCCAAGAATCTTTCGACCAAACTCAAGCAGCTTTTCCCAAGTCACTATCGATTTATGTTGCCCGAAGATGTCTTAAAGGAACACAATTTCTTGGCGATTGCTTTTTTCAGATTCAGGTCCAATGTTGACGTGGACAGTTAAGTCCGAATAAAGAGTTAGATCGTGACGGAGCAGCGACTGTGGCTGCCGATTCTGTCCTGGCCACTGGTTGCGTCGACTCACAGTGATTCGACCGTCATTGTTTGTAACTTCCTAACGACAACAGTAAAGAAGCTTTTCCTAGACTGGTATACTCTTGGCCATTATCAGTGACACGAAAGAGGCGGATGTTCCTACTGCGCCATGGATGTCACCACATACTCTCTGAAAAGTAAAAGTCGAGTTACTTGACCTTTACTGCCATGCTTTGTAGCGAATGATATTTAAACGCTTATTTTAGAAAACGATGATCAAATGAGCTAGCCAACTGCATTCCTTTTCTCCATGAATTTAGCCGAAACACCCATCTCGCCAAGAATGCCCATACTGATGGGCCTAAAGGACCCCAAAGCCTATCTGTTAACGAGATGGCCAAGTATTTTAACATCCATCTTATGTGGGTGCTGGGCCACTGGACATTCCAGAGAATTGCGAAGCCGACTAATTCGCTAGAAAGGGTACCAGCCCTGTACTCTTTCCGGTGGCGATCCACTCTCCATGCCTATCGCTTCTCTAAAACATCTACTGAAGCTATAAGCGCTTGCTCAAGTGAATCGTAGATGGTCAACTGGCACAGGATGACTAATTACCAAACAACTCTGGCCTACGCCTGGCCCTAAGCGATCGCTTAGTCTGGTTAGATTCTGGTTAGATAGGAAATCGCGACTTCTGCAGAACCTGCAGATGCGAGGATGAGGAAGAAACAATTGCACACTTGCTATGCAACTGCTGTGCTCTCTCATCCCGTAGGCTTAGACTTCTGGAAGCCCATTGTTTGGACATCCTGGCTGAACTAAGTAGCATTAGAGAAAGCCATCATCTTTGCTTTATCAAATGCACTAAATGGTTTGCGGTTCACGTGGTAGCACAACGGGCTATCCTAATCGTCGTTCTTCAGCCGCACTACGCAAATATGGAAGCCTAATATTTTCCCCCGACTTATATCCGCAGATATTTAAAAACAATGTGCACAGGTACCTCTTCTCCCTTTCTTCCTCTACACCGTCTGCCCGTACTGTGTCTTCACTTAAGGGTATTAATAATCTCTTGAGTGTCCGAAAATTATAAAAAGATGGATTGCGTCAACATCCGCAATAATCAGCACACAAGCTGACTTTATAGTACATTTAATCTACAGCGCAGATGTATGGACAATCTCAAAAGCGGATATAAAGAAGTCTCACGGATCCAACACTTAAGGTAGTTAAAGCATTTATAATACATGGTCAACTCAGTTCTGGTCCAAATATTCTTTGACGTCGAACTTGTGGAACAACGTAACAGAGGACTCGAGACCAAGGTGGCGCACCCAGGAGAAGAAGGACCACAGCCAACTTGATGTGCGAAACTGGAGACAGCTTGCCAGAGATTGCACTAGTTGAGAGGCTTGATGGCTGAGGCCCAAGTTAACCCCCGACTATGGGGCCAAATGAAGAAGAAGCTTGCTGCTTATGACATCTCCGATGGAGTCAAAGAAGTATTCACTAATTGCCTTCATTTTTTTGGGTTTTGTGTTTCAATCTCCTCCAATGCCTTGAAGTCCCGTCATGGTTTAGATAGAATTTTCTGTGGACATGGTACATAATAAGGCAATGTCCTTTCAATTTCTCTTTTACCCTTTAATACCTTAATACCCAGGGACCTCCCTTAAGCAAACCGAGTCAGTTATGAGTCCACTCAAGAGAGAAGATTAGCTGCTGGAAATCGTCTTAAGTTTGACAGTGTATTTTTGCAGATCTTTGAGCAACGGCTGTGGGCTCTTAAATATGAGCTGCCAGACTTCCCATGAGACTCCAAGCAGCTCTTTCGATGGCAATAACTTTGGCTTAAAGAATGCGTATTACCATGGTAATGATAAATTTTTTTGCATAATCAGAGATTTCTATTAAAAATTACATCGGTTCCATCAATGGCCTGGATGTTTGATACCAAAACTGTGCCAAGACCCAGTTTACCTACTTGAGCACAACACGCGTCAATGCAGCTTATCCTATGAAACCCCGATCGTATGGTCACGCCCAGCCACCTATCAACATCCAACGCTAATCTGAAAAGACCAGACATCTGCCGAAAATACAAATTACCACCGATACGAGAGCAAATTAAATCAAAAACAATTATAAGATAGAGAAAAGAGATAAGTGACTAATTAGTTGATATCATCTCCTCAACACTTGACATTCTTAACGGTCCCTTATCAGCGCTTGATAGAAAGCCTCTTCGAGATATTGGTCACCGTTTTTCATATAAAAACCCCACATCCCCAGCCAGTGGGCATAGTAGTTCGCTATAGAAACCCTCAAGTCAACATGAAGTTCGCTCTCTTCGTTCTTGCTGCCGTCCTTTTGGCCGCTCCAGCCTTCGGCAAGGTCTTCACCCGTTGTGGTCTGGCCCAGGAGATGTACAGGCTAGGAACACCAAAATCCGAGCTCCCACAATGGACCTGCATTGCCCAGTACGAGAGCTCATACAACACCGCCGCCGTCGGACCAACCAACTACAATGGATCCAACGACTACGGTATCTTCCAGATCAACGACTACTGGTGGTGCCAGCCAACCAGCGGCAAGTTCTCCTACAACGAATGCGCCCTCTCGTGCAGCAACCTGTTGACCGATGACATCTCCAGGTCCGTCACCTGTGCCCGCAAGATCAAGAGCCAACAAGGATGGACTGCATGGTCTGTCTACAACAAGTACTGCTCGGGAACCCTTGCTTCCGTCGACAGCTGCTTCTAAATATTGACTTGAGTTTTGAATAAAATTTAAAAAAAAGCATATTTGTCGCATGTGTTGTAGTACATGGTGTGAGAACGGAAAAGTTGATCAAAGCAAAGCATCTAATGCTCTGGCCAACACACATGGCTTCTGCTCACACTTTGGTGTTCGCGGTGTCCACCACTTAGGAACATCACGACGAATTGTGGGTGAGATTGCTTAAGAGAGTGAGTTTTTACGTGAGATTAGGTTGATTGAATTTCTCTCAGTTATTAAGTGGTCCATCAGTCTTTCCCGGTGGTGAATCGCTTGTGACAGAAGTGAAACGTCACTCGACGGTGGCATCAATGCAGCATGGTTTCGCTGGACTTTTGGTATGAATTTTTTCCGATTTGACATTGTCTACACTCTTTACAACCTAACATTAGAGCAAGGTTACGAAGCGGACGTAATTACCACAGACTTCAGCAAAGCCTTTGACAAAATCAACCACCAAATAATATACTTCAAACTAAATGCCCTCGGTTTCCCTCAAATCGTACCTTGAGAATCGCTCCTATAGAGTACTCTTCAGACATTCTACATCCGACCCTTTGTAGCCTCATCGGGCGTCCCCCAAGGGAGTCATCTCGGCCCTCTGATCTTTGTCGTAGCCATAAACGATATTGTCCATGTAATTAAAAACTGTACTCTATCCATTTACGCAGATGGCATGAACATAATAAAAACAATATCCAACACCACCGACTCGCACGCACTCCAAAACGGCCTCGACTCTTTCTCCGCGTGGTGTGACAACAACTCACTTGAACTTAACGTAAGCCCTCCCCTCACAGAACGTACTTCCTCCACAACGAGCTAGTACCCAGAGTCTCCTTTATTCGCGACCTTGGAATTATATAAGGTAGTCGAAAAAGTCTTTTCTTATTTCTAATCAAACTTCAACTCATTTTTTTTATATTCATGATGAACTTTATTGAACCAAATATGTACGATTTTGGTCGACCACCTTTTGCCATTTTTCCGCTAGAGACATTATTCCATCAGTGTAAGACTCTTGTGGTTTCTCGGCGAAAAACTACGACAAGTAATTTTCACAGGCTTATCCTGAAGCCAACCGTACTCCATTGAGGGAGTTCTGCCTTGACCGAAACAAATGGTAGTCCGATGGTTCAAGGTCATGGCTATATGGTGGATGCATCAAAACTTCCCAGCCAAGCTCTCCCAGTTCTTGACGAGTCCTCAAAGATGTGTGTGGTCTAGCGTTGTCCTGATGGAAAACTAAGCTCTTTCTGTTGATCAGTCCTGGCCGTGTTATTTCGATTGCTTGCTTCAATCTCATCAGTTGTTGACAGTAAAGTTTAGAAACAATCGTTCGACCTGGCTGGAGCAGCTCATAGTGGATGATTCCTTTCCAATCCCACCAAACACTCAGTATAACCTCTCGAGGCGTCAATCCTGGCTTTGCGACCATTTGTTGAGCTTCACCACGCCTGCCCAATGATCTCCACTTTTCGTCTCCTGTTACCATTCGCTTCGGAAATGGTTTGATTTCATTTCGTTTCAGCGAAGAATCGCAGATGTTAACTCGGTCCATTCAATTTTTCACAGACAATTCATGTGGTACCCAAATATCGAGCTTCTTTTTGTAGCCAGCCTTTTTTAAATGGCTTTGATAATGAATGTTTAGTTCCTTGGCGATGTCATGGCTGCTTATGTGACGGTCCAGGTCCATCTTTTCCATAATTTCATCGACTTTTTCAACAATAGGTCGACCAGAGCGAGGTGCATCTTTCACATCGAAATTTTTCAGAACGGAAGCGACCGAACCATTGTTGTGCTACACGAACTGATACAGCATCGTCTCCGTAAACTTCACAAATTTCATTGGTGGCTTGAGTGGCATTCTTCAAAATATAGCGAATTTCTTCATTATTTTCAATCATTTTTGAACAGCTGTAACTTTTTTTCACCTTCTCCGAATTTATTTGGAATTTTTTGGTTAAATGAAGCTTAACATGTCACCTTTCCAGCACCGTATGGTATGACACAATGTGATTGGTAGCACTGGAGATAGACAACTCCAACGACATCTATTGACAAAATACGAAAAGACTTTTTCGATTATCTAATATGTGATAGGGAGCTAAATTTCCATTTAACCATTAACAATTGTATCCTACGAGCCAATTCTTCTTTTGGCTTCATTAAACGCTGGGCCAAAGAATTCTCAAACCCCACGTTACTAAATCCTTTTACATCACCTACGTCAGATCCCTCCTAGAATAAGCCAGTCAAATCTGGTCTCCTCACTTCGACAATCACTCACAGCATATTGAAGCTGTCCAACGTTGATTCCTACGTTTTGCATAACGTAATAATATGGGTGGCGCGACAGTCCGAGGTGGACCTGGGCCTAGCTTATCAGCAACCACTCGTGTTGTGCGTGCTATTATTCATTCGAGAGTGGATCCGACCCACAGTTTAATGCCGACTCCGAACGGCGAATATGTGAAGCTTTTTCTAGAAAGGAATACTCATTGAGCATTGTCAGTGACTCGAAAGAGGTGAAGCCATGGATTATGATAGGTGGTAAATTCGCGTATCGAACCTGGCACCTTCTGCGTAGGAGTCGACGCACTTACCCACTACGCCTCGATGACCCACCTTGTTGGTTGATCGACTTGCATACCCTAAAAAAACGCCGTGAAGTAGCTGACATACTATTTTATTATCAAGTTCTAATGGGAACTATTGACTCGCCCGAGTTACCTACTGATGGCAACCCTACCCGTAGATCTGTCCTCCTGTCACCTGATGTTTGTTTGTCTTATTTGTTTACATTTCATGTGCCGCGTGATCCTCTCTCATATCGTCCACGTGTCACCTGATAATGTCTCCTCCTACGACCTCTCCTTTGACTCGTGGCGTCACTAACCTATCGCCTGATCCTTTGTTTGTCTTACATGCCTAATGTCACGTGATCCTTTGTTTGTTCTATTTGTATAATGTCACGTGACCCACCCATTTGTGGAGAGCGAGTTCAAATTGTTGAAGTGTAAAAATAAAACCTAACTAATAATAAATCGCTGATTTATTGAGTCTATAACTCCCGCTCTTCTGGAAATGATTCCACTAAACGCCTACCCCCGTCGCATCAGGTCTGTTCCCATTTTCCGACCTGCCCTCCATCGTACCAACTACCGCCTGTATGAGCCCATCTATAGAATGTTGCGCCTAGCAAACTTATCCCAAAATTCCCTTGATTTTCGCTCTTCAATTCAATCCTATTCACCTCTCCATAACCAGCTCTGCTTCCTTCACATGTTAAATGTATCTATTTAATTTAGTCTTAATCGAATATGTTAGTTTCCAAGCATATGTTAGTTTTTTTTAAGTTCACTCTTGTACTAAGCTTATAAATAATAACCCATGTCCACACTCTACACATTCTCATAAATGACTTGATGTTCAATAGCATAAATGACGATGTCCCAAAGTGCCCAATCACTTATCGACGCATTTCTTAACCAATCTGTATTCAGACAAAAAAGAAAAACAAACCAGCAAGTAATTATCGTTCAAGATTTCAGATACGGATGGAAAATTTTTAAATCGATATCAGGTGTAGATCACTACTAGTCCATTAAACGTCGGACGATATTGATGTCGAAGCCGATAGATCTGACAATTATGCTATCAATTAATTAAAATAAATATTCCATCAAAAACGCGTGCCACTCGCCACTGAAAGCGTAATGTTTTGCATTGAACCCATTGGAAATCAAATCAGCAGGGCGTTCGCTTATTTTTATCTCGAGCGCACACAAACGAATCGATCAGTCGACCGCTGAGAAGGACGTGATCGGTCATCATCACGGTTCGTGGGAGGGGGAGTAATAAGAGATACCCGCGAAGCGTCAGTGTTTGTGTTGGCTTTCAACGTAAGGTGCAGTTGATTCTTCGAGTATTTAATTTGTAAGAATTGCACTGGAAAGTGACAAGTTTGGAAGTTTAGATTTACTACACTTAAAATGATATGCGTTGTAGTTGTTAAGATAATGCCCCCCGTTTTCTACGGACTCTACGTTCCCTCTAAATTCATAGAGTACAGCCTCGCTAGTCCGGATACTAACTCATCGGAATATTTCAGGCACGGTTTCCCTCTAGGTTGTCCTTGACAAACGCAAATTTCTTTTAGCACGGACTGAGGGCGGAGCTGTTCTTGCGAATGCTGTTCAAATACGATGAGAATAGGGATTCGTTTAGGATCGACAGTATCCAATTTCGGAGGCTATTTGGGTGTACTCTTGAATCTGTGAAAGGAAGTGTTGGTCTGATTAATATAATAATAATAATATGGGACTGTCGCGCCAGTCCGAGACGGACCTGGGCCTTGCTTCTATAGCTACCACACGTGCTGTGCGTGCTATTATTCATTCACGAGTGGATACGACCCACAGTTAATACCAACCAACGAACGGCGAAGTTGAGAAGCTTTTTCTAGACAGAAGTACTCTTTGAGCATTGTCAGTCACTCGAAAGAGGTGCGGCCGTCAATAATGAAAGGTGGTAAATTTGGGTGTCGAACCTGGCGTAGGAGTCGACGCACTAACCCACTACGCCACGACGACCACTTTTAGTCTGATTAATATTTCAAAAATAAGGGAAACGGAAGAACACACCTGGAGATAGATTGAGCTGGAGGCTCGTGGTGTAGACTAAGTCTTTGGAATCATCGAAGTCTCGCGATAATCTGTTACATTTTTGGAACAAATGGAACCGATAAAGAAGTGAATACATTAGTCTATGATCTTCTGGAAAATCAAAATCTCAGTTATGGAGTTAGGAAGTGTCATTAATGCACTTAGGCCAAAGGAGGCCCATTGTACCGCCTCGTGGATGCTTCAAATTAAAGAGGCCCTAAATTATGACAACCAGCCAGTTTTGTCATCAAATCTTCTTAGTGCGTTGACCGGTAATTTGCTGAAGTTGTTTAGACTGTACTATTAGCCTTCCTAGTTGAGGTAAATCGCGAACAACCCTATATTTCGGACACTGTCAGTTCTAAATGCTTACATAAATACGTACAAATGTATGTTCATATGAATTCCCCTACTATCTATGTCGCTTGCAGTTTGCTCCTTGAGTTTAGACATTGTGTCGTTCCAGCCAAAAATAAACACGTACTTTCCTGCTCTTTAAAGATTATTGAAATGAGTACATTGAGCATATATTTGTCGGATTGACAGTCTCATTCTGAGAATCCATTTTATTTCTTAGTTCGTCACTAATTGCTGGGCGAGCTTAGCGAGTCCACAAGCACGACATTCCAAACTAATCTGTCACCCCCCAATTTTTCAAAGCCTACTCAAAAACGGAAATAAGGTATTGCCGAGACGAAAGACTTCTACCTCTCTTGTCCCTTAAGATTTTTTACAACTGTTTTTTATAACGCTTTTTTTTAACAAAAATGACCAACCAAAAGACGACATTTAAGTTATTTTGTGAATAACCCTCAAAAATGCATGAATATTTGTCAAAAAAGTACTTAGATTCGTCGATGGACTAGGGGGCAATCATCTGTGAAGGCGGCTATCTCTGTAATACTTAATTTCTGCTCAAAACCGTCTTCAATCTCCCCCTTTCATCTAATAGATAACAAGGTAATTATGGATAATCAAAATTTGGCGTTGAAGTCGATGAAGCAATCCTCCCACCTAGCTTTGAAGAAGTCGGCACAGCCATCAAAAGGCTGAAGAACAACAAAGTCGCAGGCTCAGATGACCTACCATCAGAGCTCTTCAAGGGCGGTGGCGATCTTCTGGTAAGGAGCATGCACCAGATCATCTGTAGAATTTGGGAGGACGAAAGCATGCCCGACGACTGAAACGTCCGCTCCATACGCCCCATCCACAAAAAAAGCGATCCTACCTCTTGCGACAACTATAGAGGTATATCCCTGTTCAACCTCGATTACAAGGTACTGTCCAACGTATTGTGTGATCGTATAAGACCCTTTTGCACCGCACTAATCGGCACGTACCCTTGCGGCAGGACAATCGACCAAATGCTTAGGTTGAGGTGGCTGACTGCTGCGCATACGGACAGCAGACACACTTAGGCCAAGTATAGGTCCGCCTGTCAATGACCAGCGAGTTTCAAATCGATACGCACCTCGTTTCCTTTGCAGGGGACTCCAGGCAATGAATCCCCTTGCTCGCAATCTGTGTTCACTGTTCACTCTTGAACAGTGTTGTTCAGTTGGAAACCAGCCACAGCGCTGATGAACGAATGGGAACACAAGCTTCGCCTTGTCCACTGGTTCAATGGGGATAGTCTTAAGCAATCCGAACGACTAATCAAGCCTTACTCATGTATAAGGAAATCCCCAGCCTTGACAAGGGAATTATAATTATTTTTACTAGCCACAGGCCACCCCACCCGCATTCGGGCAGAAATATCCGCACAGAAACTCAAAAAATCGACTTTTCAAAAATTGGCACATTTCACACGAAAAAATGCAGTAAAACGGCATCGCATTCGAGTCGCATTTTTTTGCTGAAAATAAACGTATTTTCGTTGGAGTCAATTTCATGAGTACACAATCTTGTGAAAGAAATTTCTCGGGAATTAGGACGAATCCAAAGATGTGGAGTACCAGGATGGAAAGGAAATTTCATTTAGATGAGGAGGAAAGTACTGGTTTTTAGGGGAAAAGCCGGGGATGATGTTTGTGAGCTAAAACCCGTCATTACCTCTAATTTCGCATTGAAATGGAGAAATTGGAAGATGCGATGTTTTGTGGATAGAATTTCTCGGAAACTAGGACGAGCCCAGGGTTGGAGGGTACCTTCATGAAGAGGAAATTTCATGTAGATGTGGATTAAGGTACGACTTTCTGGTAAAACCGCCTTGGTTGACGAGTTTGAAGCCAAAAAACAGATGTCATATCTCTTAGAACTTACAACAACTGTTGAGGGACATATTTCCCTGCTCAGCGTCGACCCTGTCCACCGAACTGTGTGATCGTCTAAAGCCACTTTGCACCGCACTAATCGGCACGTACCAGTGCGGCTTCCGGCCCAGCAAATCGACAGTAGACCAAATCTTCACACTAAGGCAAATCCTGGAAAAGACCAGCGAGTTTCAAATCGATACGCACCACCTCTTTATCGATTTTAAAGCCGCATACGACAGCATTCATCGCAAGGAGTTATTTGGTGCGATGGCCGAATTCCGGGATCCCGGGAAAAAACTGATCCGGTTGTGTCGCACTACGCTAACAAATACGCGATGCACCGTGCAGTTCGGCTGCACCGGATTTCGGCAAAGATATGCGCTGTCGTGTGATTTCTTCAATTTGGTGCTGGAGAATCCGTGCGGAGGGCAGCCGTAAACACGGAAGGCACTATCTTCTACAAGTCAGTCCAACTGTTGGGATATGCAGACGACATCGACACCGTCGCGCGTTCCCAACGTGCCGTATTGGAAGCATTTACGGCAATTGAAGAAGAGGCGAAGCGAGCTGGTCTTAATGTCAATGAGGATAAAACTTAGTATATAATGTCGACAAAAAAAAACTACCCGTCACACACCGCCTAGGACAAAATATTACAATCAACAGGTACAATTTCGAGGTAGTGAAGGAGTTTTTCTACCTCGGGGCAAACGTAAGCTCCATAAACAACATCACTGTGGAGATCTGACGTAGAACCGCCTTTGGCAACTGGTGTTACTTCCGTTTGTCAAATCAATTGGCGTCAAAACGTCTGACTCAAAGGACTAAGATCATGCTCTACAAAACCCTCATTTTGCCAGTCCTGCTATATGAAGCCGAAAGCAGGACGATAATCAAAACTACGGAGCTGATACTTGGTGCCTTCGATGGCGAATGTATAAAGGTATAAAGACCAAGTAATCGCGGATGCAAGACAACTTGGTTTTGACGACTGGAAGCAGCGTGCCCAGGAACGTCAGGAATGGAAAGCAGCTGTCGCTCAGGCTCGGACCCTGCATGGTTCGTCAGCCTGATAAGTAAGTAAGAAATCAACATTTGGCGATCTGTACAACGCTATATCCACTTTTGACAATCCTAGTTAGGTTGTGCAGGATGACGATGGAGAATTCTTGCTGCTCCATGAAAGTCGGTAACGAACTCACTGTGACCTTTAACGTCACAAAAGTTTTTAGACAAGGCGACATGCTGTCGTCTTAGTTTTTCAAAATTATTCTTGAGAAGGTCGTGAAAAACTCACTTGCCAACACAATATACACGATCTTCCAAAAATCCACTTAATAGTTTATAATACGGAACACAGAGAACTGTCAATGAAGCGGTTGCTGGTATTGAAATGGAGGAAGGCCAAAATGAGTCGAGAGCAAAACGATTTTTTCTGAACTACCGAACTCAGACTTATCTTCCACGTTAGCCATGTGTTCCTCAATATGGTTTTGAAAGCACCAACGACATTCCTCCGACATCGACTCTAACTCATCAGGTGTTAAGCCCGATCGCAACCAAGTGAGTTTTTGGACTTGTGCTACCACCTCTTTCTGAGTCTCTCAACCGGTTTCCGGCTCAACGGTCGGTTACCCGCGCACTGCCGTATTTTTCACTCTATCACAGCGGATAACTCACACAACGGCACGAAGAAACCTCATCTCGGCACCACATACGGCCACAAATTGATCGAGTGTGCACTGGAGTTCCTGAAAAGTATAAGTCATCCTCTATTTTCCTGTTTTGAAACATTCCTTGCCTCGGATGCGGTGCAAGAACCAGTCCATACATATATATAATCAAAAGACAAAGTGACAATATGCACCCTTGAAGAAGTCCTATGCCCAAGGTGAAAGTCTTTGCCTTAGAAACGTTAACCCGAATTCACACAGAATGGCCCTCAAAAGGAGACCATTGTTCCCATCATCTTGCTTGCAGGACTCCAGACCGTTTTCATGGGAAAATATGTAGCTGAATATAAAGCTGAAGACGAAATGAACACAGGTGATCCTGTAGTATGTACGTTTTGTCGTCCATTTTAGTGTCCATCTGTCTCCTTAGGAAATACATAAAACACAAGGAAAAACTGTCATCTACCGAATTTCTTCAATTTATAGGAAATCTTCGAACACTTTTCACTAAAACAAAGGCAAAGCACACGCAATAAATATGTATTCATTTTTTTTATTCAAAACTCAAGTCAATATTTAGAAGCAGCTGTCGACGGAAGCGAGGGTTCCCGAGCAGTACTTGTTGTAGACAGACCATGCAGTCCATCCTTGTTGGCTCTTGATCTTGCGGGCACAGGTGACGGACCTGGAGATGTCATCGGTCAACAGGTTGCTGCACGAGAGAGCGCACTCGTTGTAGGAGAACTTGCCGCTGGTTGGCTGGCACCACCAGTAGTCGTTGATCTGGAAGATACCGTAGTCGTTGGATCCATTGTAGTTGGTTGGTCCGACGGCGGCGGTGTTGTAAGAGCTCTCGTACTGGGCAATGCAGGTCCATTGTGGGAGCTCGGATTTTGGTGTTCCTAGCCTGTACATCTCCTGGGCCAGACCACAACGGGTGAAGACCTTGCCGAAGGCTGGAGCGGCCAAAAGGACGGCAGCAAGAACGAAGAGAGCGAACTTCATGTTGACTTGAGGGTTTCTATAGCGAACTACTATGCCCACTGGCTGGGGATAAGGGGCTTTTATACGCTTTTTTTTAACGCCATTAGAAAGAGGTTCTTCTTATCAGTCACTGATAAGACAAAATTCAGAAAAAAACCGAATAATTATATTTTGAATTGATTAAATAAGAATAAATGATAAGATCTTATTTTTCGCGCGTTGCAAAGATATCGCCCCATTTTATCCCTTTAAACAAATGAGGCTACAAGTGTGTGTGTAAGCCAGTCCCCACTTAGCACATTAATGTCACAGAGAAGCAGTGTTCACGAGGTTCATAAAGCAACCGACCTTATGAATAGACAATGTAAGGCATTCAGTCGTCGTGCATTGATCTGTCTTCGGTGAAGTGCAGCATTACAGTCAGAAGTGGATAGTCTTCTCCAGCAAGCTCTATCTTGTTATAGCTGTCCCCAGTTGCGTAGAAGGTTAAGGTCCTTCTTGTGGGAGTCCTCTTACAAGATGAACTCTATCTCCTCTAGCAGCAAACCGCTGTAGCAAAGCTTACTGATTGCTTTGAAGGATCAGTGATCTTCACCAGACACCAAAAACGGTGTGAGTATACCTCGGCTCCCAAGCAGATATTACAAATACCACCAGTACCGATATTGTATGCAGAATAACTCTTGCCAATCGGTGCTTCTTTGGACTCAAGAGGCAATTGAGATGGAGAGCCGTCTCTCAAAGGACCACGCCAGCATTGTATGCATAACATCTTGTTCATCTCTGACCTGCTCTATGGGGCGGAAACAGGGACAATCCCAAGAGCAGATGATGGTCTTTTCGAGAGAAAAATGCTGCGTCCAACCCTTGGTACTGTTTGCGTTAAAGGGAAGTCTGGAAGAGAAGATTAAACCAAGAGCTGTAGGGACTGTACAATGGCAGGCGTTTTGCCAGGCGGTTCTACCCATGTAGAGCGCATGGACAACACGATCCCGCCTCGAAGAGTCTTCGAGTCGCAACCAGTAGCACAACCATGGACGCCCACGAAACCGCTGACGCATAAAGGTGAAGAAGGACCTCAACCAACTTGGCGTTCGAAATTGGAGACAGCTGGCTAAAGATCGTGCTAGCTGGAGAGGCTTGTTGGCAGAGACCCAGGTACATTGAAATTTGAGGATATAAGTAAAGTATTTGTAACAAACTCACCACGACGAGTGGGATGGGATGAACAATCCTAGTTGTTCACTAAACTTTATTTTTTTATTCAAGCGTACATTTACAAGTTGGTAATCTGCCTAGGGATCAACATAGGTAGGTCCTGGCAGTAATGCAATTAGGCCATAGTAGGCCCATTGTACAGCCACGTGGGTGTTTCATTCAATAGAGAGGGTTGCCGGGATTATGACAGCCAGCCAGTTTTGTCAGCAAATTTTACTAGTACCGGTATCTTACTGAGGTTGTTTAGACTGCCGTAGAAGTAGGCGCCTGTTATGGCTTTCCTAGTTGAGGCAAGAGCAGGACAGTTGCCAAGGAGGCGTTGGATGCTTTCCTCCTCATCCTCGTCTAGGCAGTTCGTACAGGAAATTCGAATTTGCGTGAAGGCCCAATAGGCCGTGGCCAATTGATTATTCCCACAGCATTAATAGTTTTCGATATCTTCAGTGAGATCTTTTTGGATCGAGATGTTTCTGACCACATGATGATGCCTTGCCTATCATCTGGCATTGATTTTGTGTCTGTAGAAGTTATTGAGCTGTAATTTAAAGGTAGCTATGGTACTTGGTGCCGTCAAATTATGGCGTGAAATGAACAAAAGAATAAAATTCGAAGCCATGCGGTGTTCATTCATTTCAAAAAGTGGCCTTAGTTCTCAACGTAATAAGACCAATTTGTGTTTATTTCGATATGCAAAATTAAATAATGCCCAAAAAGTAATGAAATAATGTGAAAACAATCTTCTACAAGAAACAGTGGAATAGGTATGGAGGACAGTGCTGTCCCCTGCAACCCAACTGCCTGGGTCACTACAGGTTCTGTAGAGGTTCTGCGTATGCTAATTTTATTTTTATTTAAGTTTCCCGTAGACTACCAAAATGTTCATGCAGACCGAACAAACGAAATAAAACCAAAAAATGAAAAAAAAAAATTGGCATTACATCGTTTTAAATATGGAAATAACAGCTTTATTTCGTTTTGCAGTTTCAAAAATTTTTTGCTATTCCTATTCATCAAGTACGGATCGTTAATACGGATCCAAATTGTTACAATCCGTTAAAAAGTTATATGTTGTAGTTCATTTAGTTCCAGACGCCTGCCTGACAGTTGTTGACATACCCTTAGCGGAGCGACGAAGTCACGTGTGTGGTTAGACCCTGGGGAAAAAAAAGGGTTAAAATCCTATTAGCGAGTCACCTACCTCATACTTTCAATACACCTAGTGACTCGTGACGAAAAGTGGTCGTATTGCGGTGAGTCGGCGCAAACGGTGGCTTAGCCAGGATTTCCGGCCAGGAAGGTCTTTCGCGAGACTTGTAGGTACTCATCAACTGTGACCTGATCTCCTGACAAACTCCTGTATTGTCAACAATTGGACCATCTGAACGAAGCAATGGCTTAGAAGAGCTCAGTATTGGCCCATTAGAGAGAAACTGTGTTCCATCATGACAACGCCAGGCCACTTACTTCGCTAGCTCCGGAAGCTTGATTCGAAGAGAGAGAGAAAGGCTTGTGATTTTTGCATAAGCATGATTACTCGCTGAAACTTGAACAGATTTTTTTTTGAAAAAGAGTTAACCAAATCAAATTTAAAACAGATCATAAAACAAATCAAATTAAACACCAAGCTAAGGGTCTGAGTACACGCCTTCTTCTTCTTTGTGTGGCGCTACAGTACTGAGTGAACCTGAGACTTAACTAACAAGGCTCATTAGCTAATACGATCCTCCAGTTACGCACAGGTCCTGCACCTTCTCGACTTTAGCGGACTACTTGTAACGGAGACGTTCACCATTGCTTTCCATTCAGGCTAGGTATTGAAATCTTTTCGACCCAAAGGCAAGTTGTCCATGGACTCTTCATGACTCATCCGGCAGTGATGGAACTTCTACCACTAAAGTGGTATTTCTACCACTTTTTCCAATGTTGAAAAAGCTACCAACCTTAACTCTAAATCTACTACATTTTGCCCATTGCTCATCATAGCCCCAGCATTGTTTTGAATCATTGTTTGGCTTTATTTCGATGGTGCTTATTTCGCGTCAATGTTCTGTATATGCACATTCTGGTCATTGAAAAACCTAAATAAAAATACAACTTAGCTTGCGCAGAACTTCGCATCTACCTCAAATCCTATAGTGCGTCAAATCCCAGGCAGGTGGTGGCAGCACTGTCCTCCATACCTATTCCACTGTTTCTTGTAGAACATTGTTTTCACATTATTTCATTAGTTTTTGGGCACTATTTCCTCTTGCATTTCGAAATAAACCCAAATTGGTCTTATTACGTTTGTACATCCAATTGAGAACTAAGGCCACTTTCTGAAATGATTTATTTTTTTTTTTGCTTGGGTTGGTGAAAATCTTCAACAAGACACTATGTGACCCGTGTCAGATTTTTACTGACTAAAAACAGCCTTCCCTTTTGGTTTTTTTGTACTACAACTAAGTTTCCTTCTCTGGTAGTTTACTTTTGAAGATGTTTTCCCGTGTTGCAGGTAAACCTTCGGTAAAATCTCCCGTCATAACCATCGATAGGATGGTTTATTATTATTGCGCCAAATCGAGCGGTCTCGCACGTTGGAGTGGACGTACTAAACGTTTGTTTGGAGGATGGCATTGTTACAATGCCCATGAAGTGTTATACTTAGATTTTGAGAGGAGTTTGTTACTTCTTCGCCGACGGCAGTTTTCCCTAGATCCCTTTGTATATCACAATTCCTGAGATACTAGGGAGCTTTCAAGGACTTTTGCAAGGACTCAATAAATCCTCTGTTATTTGCTTTGGTGCAACCCCATAAACTTCGGAAGATGTAGTAGAGTAGGCAGCGACTTCAGCGTTTTGGAATGGAATCTACGAAAAACGTTCGGTGGTCCTATTGTTTTGTCCGTAACTATACATATTCATATATCATATATCATCATCAAAAAAATAAGTGAATACACATAGAAACCTTCTTTGTCCTTGTTACCACATCCTATATAAGACTATGACACTATAAGACACTATGATACCGGTGCATTCATAGTAGTTGTTCCTTTTGTTCCCATTGTTGTAGTTGTTTACTACTATCCAGTAGTTTTAACTTCATTATTTTTACGCGTGAGGCAGGTAGATTTTCGATAAAATCACCTGCTGGAACCGTTTATGGCGAACGGTTTCATTCGTTGGAGATGGTGCACGAGGTTTCTCATGTCCAGTGTTTGGAGTATGTCATGGTTATAATGACCATGAAGTCGGTTTGCAGTCCCTAGATCTCTTTGTATATCATTATTTCGTAGATACCAGGGAGCATTCACGACAGCCCTTATAGCTTTGTTTTGGAATGACTGTATGAATTCTCTGTTACTTGCTTTAGTGCAACCCCAAAGTTGTATACCGTAGGTCCACACAGGCTTTAGCACTTGCCTATATGTAAGCAGTTTGTTATACGCGCTTAACTTGGAATGTCGTCCGAGTAGCCAGTACATTTCTCTAAATCGATTCTCAAGTTCGTCACGTTTTTTCTTTACGTGCGCCTTCCACTTTAGCTTAGCATCCAGCGTCATCCCGAGATATTAGGCTTCATTTGCGTACGGTATTTGTACCGAGTTAATGAAGACGGGTATATTCTCTATGTTTTTTGTAGGTAAAATTATTATGCGTTGATTTGGTTTCATTTAGGGCAATGCGCTGGAGTTTTGTCCAGATGCAGCCAGAATAGCCGTGCCAGAATAGCCGTATCGTCTGCGAACGTAGCTACTATTGTGCCCTCAGTTTGTGATATGTCCCGGGTATGTAACAAAAACAGAGTAGGGCCAAGAACACTCCCTTGCGGGACGCCGGCGGCAATGTCTTTAAATTCAGAGTATTCCGTTCCGTGTTTAACTCTAAATATCCTATACTTGAGGTAGGATTCTAAAATGCAATATTGTTACATAAGTGATGAATACCCCTAGAGGCGTAACTCTGAAACTCGCCCCCACATGCGAGTTGCACGATGCAAGTGCGAGTTGTTGTACTCTCGCGACGCTCAATTGCTTGAGCTATTCAACATTGAGCGTGCGTTGGTGCTCTCTCAGCATAATACCGGTCTAATACCGGATATCTTCTCTCTGAGAAAATGTTGGGTAGATCGATATACGCATCGGTGTCAGTGTTAATTTTGTGTCATAAGAAGACGATGAATAAAGCAATATAAGTTTAAATAATAAAACGTGTTTTTTCTTTTAAATACAATTAAGTACTTAATTTTATAGATTTTTCGGAAATATCCTACTAAGATTGTATTTCAAGCCGTCGTGTCAAAACTTGCCAAGGGCCTGGGATACGTCGAGTAAAACGCTGGAGCGTTTTAGTGCTTTTTCGATTTCGTTGGTTACTCTAAATACTTGGTCAGTTGTGGTATGACTCTTTCTGAATCCAAATTGATGATCGGGGATAAGGCTTATACTTTAAGTGGTTGTATTCGTTTCTGTAAAACTTTCTCAAATAGCTTTGATGTTGTAGGTAAAAGTGATATTGGTCTATATGATTTTTTTCGGTTTCGGGACCATTATCACTTCTGCGACTTTCCACGAATCTGGTACATATAATAATCCGAACGAAGCGTTTACTAAATACTGGAGCTTAATAATCACTTTTTTTTGGTAATTCCTTGAGGATTTGTCCGGTAATTAAATCATAGCCAGGTGCCTTGTTACTTTTCAAGTTTTTTTATTGCCTGGCAGAGTTCAGTTAGCGACATTCGTTTTATTCTGAAGTTATCGGATATCGGAGGCATATCGTTTGGATCATCTATCGTTTGTTTTAGATGTTCAGCAAATAGGTCTAGCTTTTCTTTGTCACTCTTTGCCCATTCGCCATTGTATTTTCGGATTGGTGCCGAATGCAGTTGAGGTTTTTTTTTTATATTTTTCACTGCTTTCCAAGAATAATGTGAAGTTTTTTCGTTTGTTAAACCTTCAAAATATACCGATATCTCGTGATTTTTCAAGTCTTTAACTGCTTTTTTAAGTTTATTGCATACAAAATTTAGGTATGCTTTATGTTGGGGGTAGCGAGAATGTTGCCATACCCTGCGCACTCTCCTTTTTGTAATATGTTCCTTCTCCTTTGGAAACTTTTCTTCTTGGAGTGTTATTCCATGCGGCGTTCTGGGCGTTCTGGATAATCGATATACAATTTTCGACTCCCACTCCTAACGTGATTTTAATTTCCTCAGTCAGATGCTATCAAATTGAACCAATACATTTTTTTTCCAAAATAGCTATTTTACAAAGTTCTATCTGAAACAAATATATCTTTCCGCGGCACAAGACTTTGTTTACCTGCATGCATGTACCTTATCATTCAGCGACAGTACCATCCGTTTTAAAAACACAAACTGCAGAATAACTAATGATAAGATCTCTAAAAGTATGTAATTTAAAACAAACTGTGAGTAAACACAAGACATAAAAGTAAGACGCTAAGGAACATTCAAGCTACACATTTCAACATTCGAGCTTTTCTCGAAAGCCGGTTTGGTGTACATAGAATCGTCTTGTCTTAAAGTCGCGGTATATTAGGTGCAATATCAATGGTATTTCACTGAGTTCTATCCATTTTCATACAAAACGTATGAAGGTCCGGCCAGACGTATTCCATTGAAGGAAATGTTTTTGTTTTTAAAAAGCCATTAACAGAAGGCTTAAAGCCCGGTGCACACTTGCGTCACTTGGACGCGCGATTTCGCAGCGGCGACGCTGCCCTGCCGCAATAGTTCAGTGCACTCGCGGGACTTAAACTGCAGTTCGCGTTTATCTTGCAGCAATGGAGGTTCATAAAAGAAAACGAGTAATTTTCGCGTACCTAGTGCATAAAAACTATATTCTCAAAGAGAAACGACGTTATTGAGTGCATCCTTTCCCTGATCATCGCCTAACAAAAGGAATATTTAATACATTATTTTCAAATATAAGAGAACATTCTAAAAGGTTTTTTTAAACTATTTTCGAATGAGTGTGGCAGTTAAAGTTTCACCAAAAATCAAGTCTCACGGTACACATGCTTCCTGTACAATGCTGGGCATTAGATTATAAATATAACAATAATAATAGATAATAATAATATGGGTGGCGTGGGGCCTAGCTTCTCAGCAAACACTAGTGTCGTGCGTGCTATTGTTCTTTTACGAGTGGAAGAGACCTACAGTTTAATGCCGACTCCGAACGGCGAAGTTGAGAAGCTTTTTCTAGACAGGAATACTCTTTGAGCATTGTCAGTGACTCGAAGGATGCGGAACCGTTAATTATCAAAGATGTTAAAATTCGGGTATCGAACCTGGCACCCTCTGCGTAGGAGTCGACGCACTTACACACTTCGCCACGGCGACCCACCATTAGATTGTAATTATATTATTTTAATTGTTAACTTAACTTAATGCACACATATTTACGTACATAAATTAAATGAGGAAATGAGATTATTTTTTAAACTTCATCTCTAAAAATGTCCAAAGTGTCTTCGTCCCTGTACGTCTGGATATCCAAAGTTGTCGATGACGATGACGCTGGAGATATTGGATTTTCAATATTGCCCGTGTTGGGTGTTTCAGGAATTTGAGTAGGACTAGGTGTTCAATATTGCCCGTGTTGAGTGTTTGAGGAATTTGAGTAGGACTAGGTGTTTGTATGTGTATAGTCAGTATAGGACCTTGATTGAGTTGCGGCCGAGAGAAGTTGTTAAAAGATTTTTAATAAAAAGCAGTGGATTGCAGATTTGGTTGGTAATGTATTATATTTGGCATGTGCCCATACAGCTGTGAGTGTGCTTGTGTCCTCGTTCGCTTATTAAATTAAGAATTTCAGTTCGAAAATCGAGCTACTGGTCTTCTGAAAAACGACTTATTGATGGAAGGATGCTTTCAAAAAGGGATCTGCCGGTAAGCTTCAAGGAATCGGAGCATTCATAAAATCACTTTCTCAATAATTTTTCTCCTCGAAACTTTCACAAAATACCCGGCAAACACTTATCCACGTCATGGTATGCCGGATTTGTGAAAACTTTCTTCCGGGCGACTGTCTACCATAGAGCAGGTTCTTAAGAAAAACGTCTAAATAAGTGTGTTTTTTTACCTTTTCTAAGCAACTTTCCTTTTTTGTTGTTTTTTTAAATATAATTAAATGTTTTTTGGTGGAGAAACATGCGTTCTAATTAGATTCTTGAAAAGATGAACGGAGCCTGTTTCATAACTTTTTGTATTTGTATTTAATTTAAGTAACACTGTACATCAAGTATAACCTTATTACTAGTACAGGATATATGTTTACAATAAGATTTTAAGCTTTTCATCTTTCTAAGATTGTCCTTTAGTTCATAAGTCACGCAAAATAAGACCATAATAATTTCATAAAAAAAGCCCATCAATTAAATTAACTATTTGCCTGAACACATCCACCACACACCACCTATTAACTGGTGCTGCAACTAATCTACCTTAGCACAGACAACAACCAAACATGTGTATACTCACCATTGAGTAAGTTGTTGCAAGACTCTCGTCTTGCGCCGTGCGTCGTTGTCAAGAGTGAATTGGAAAATGTCACAACAATAACAAATGACCACCAGTTACATTGATTGATTCCACAAACTAGACGAAAATTCACACCGTCGTCGACCGTATCGAATTTGAAATGTCAAAAAATCCACGAACTAAAACACAAGTGAAGACGGTAAATAGAAATTTTTGAAAAAAAAAAAATCACTGCACTGTTTTCCGCACCAAGTACAGATCAAACACTCACCACTCAAACTGGCACTGCACTGGATTTAGAACGTCAAACGCTGAACAAATCGTATCTAACACCATCGCGTCGTCGGTCGTCGTTGGTCGTCGTCGCGTCGTCGATCATCACATGCAAACAAAATGAAAATTATTTTCTCAAAACAACAACAACGCCAGTGTTTGAATTAGAAATAGTGTGGAGTGTGTATGATTTGAATAGATTAACAGATGCATCGTCCAGAATATCGAGTATCGAATGGTTAGTGAATTCTGTGGCTGATGACGGTGGAAGGGCGATTGGATTTCACGGAATTAGGTCATAATTCAACAAGCACTAATTGGCACTAGTTTTCACGTTTTGACAGGGGATAGTTTTTCTGTGAAATTGAACTGAGAACAAGAAAAAAAAAACCGTGCGTGACAAAGGCTCTTCAGACTCTCAGGGTGGACTTTTTTTTTCTGCCCCGTCTGACCAGTGTGAGCATTGACTTAATAAGTTTCAATAAATTCCGTCGTTTGGTTATGAAATAAACAGAATATACACACGAACAGGAACAGGAAATGTGTGGGCTATATTTTTGGTGTTCATCGAAACAGCTGAGCCAATCGGAAGTTCATTGTACAGACGGGTGCTGGTTTCTTTTGTGGGGGTTGCCAAGGTGTGTGATTTTATTAAGAGTTAATCGAGTGCTTAGGAGGGAGGTTGTTTTGGTTGTCGTTTGTTGCTAAAATGTTCGTTTTATAAATAGGGTCGTGCGAAATAGGGGATAGAACAACATTGCGGTAACAGCATTCAGTAGGGTCGCCGAATTGATTTGAATTTGGCTAGAGGAAGTCCACCTTACATATTTTCCTAATTTAAAGCTGGATAACTAATTAAGCTAATAACGTTTTGCTCAGTTGTGAGTTGAATTAAATATAAAAGTAAATTTCACCAATATCCGGTCACGTCTGTATTTTGTTATATTCCCGGTATCGAGTTGTGTCTTTGATTTCAAGGATGACAGGTGCTGAAATAGATAACCGATCTTGTTGAATATTTCCAAGCCCTTTTTCTGTCGGGTGCCCTGTTTCTATGGGTCTTCTAATTCCGAATCTTCTGCGAGGTATGCCAAAAGGTGTTCCAAAGTGTCAGTTAGAGATTAGGGAGTTACTCCTTTATCTCGCATGTTAACGCTTGGCTGACAAAAGTGAGCAGTGTTCGGGAAGCAAAGTAGTGTTTGTCGCAAAGCTGGAGGGATAAGTACTGTGACCAACCACAAATAACAGAAATTCCTTAATTAACTTCGTACCTACTCAACAAATTTTTGCGTCACAACTATTCTGAACTTGTTTTTTTCCTAGAAACAAATTAGTTGGAATGCGCATTGGGGAAGACTACTAAGGGTGACAAAAACTCTCAAGGCCTTGTTATCTTAGGTAGAACTGCAATCGTGTCTGTTTTCCTTCCCTTTTTTTTTATTGCATTTTCCTTATTGAACCAATTATTTAAATATTGAAAGAAAAAAATTGAAAATACTTAACATATCTTCAGACTAACGTTTTATATTTAACATGTATCGGTTTACATTTGTCTAGATATTATCTAAGTTGTATGGGTTTATGGGAAGTTGATTTGTTTTCGATTAGAACTGCAGGAAAAGGTTCATAAAACCTGCTTGTTTGTTTTATTTTACACTTAACTTAACTCAAAAATAACTCACCTAACCTATATATAGACAATCAAAAAAAGGTAGGTTTTTAGAGGCTTAGCGCTGTCGAATCTGAATGTGTTTCTGCCCGTTCTTACGTTGCGATAGAAGATGTTGTTCTGCACGTCTACGATTCTGCCCATTTCGTATAGGCTTCTGACGTGGCTTGTAGTGAGGAAGATGTCGCTAGGGTCTCGTCGTGTTGCAACCAGTTCGGTTATAAGGAAGGCTATTCGGGATGTACTCGTGGTTGTTGCAGAAGTTGCTGGTGAGTTGAAATATGCGTCTGTCTATTCGATCTAACTCGACGCTGTTGTAGAGGGTGGATGACCTTACGTATTTAAAGGAACCTTGTTGGCGATAAAGGTAGGTTATGGTTCTGAGGTATTTACGCTCAAAGAGTCGGAGTTTTCCGTTTATAATAATAATATAATAATATGGGTGGCGCTACAGTCCGAGGTGGACCTGGGCCTAGCTTCTCAGCAACCACTTGTGTTGTGCGTGCTATTGTTCTTTCACGAGTGGAAGGGACCTACAGTTTAATGCCGACTCCGAACGGCAAAGTTGGAAGCTTTTTCTAGACAGGAATACTCTTTGAGCATTGTCAGTGACTCGAAAGAGGTGGAGCCGTGAATTATGAAAGTTGGTAGATTGGGGATTCGAACCTGGCACCCTCTGCGTAGGAGTCGACGCACTTACCCACTACGCCACGGCGACCACGTTTTCCGCTTAGGATGGTGTTAAATGGAACCATACTGGGCAGGCGTATGTCAGAGATGGTCTTATAATCTGCTTGTTGTACATCTTGGTGGAAGGGGTTAGGTTAGGTAGGAGGGCTGCTAGTGCATTCACCAGCATACTTAGACCATATTGGTCCATAGTGATACCCCTAGTCAGACTACTACCACTGATTGACTACTCCAGTCATAGTGCCGTCAATTTGATCCCAATGGCAAATGGTGACTGGAGCAGATTTGAAAACCAGGGCTCTAATAGCGTAAGGCGACAATCGTCTCGCGCTAGCGTTTCGGCGATAGTTTCGCTTCAAGTAAGCATAAAAAAACGATAGCGTCTGAGAGATATCGTTTTGCCTGATTCGTGTAAGTTAAAAAATGTCAGTAATTATAGTCTCGACGACTGATTTTTGGCGATACCTATTTCAGTATAGTCTCCTATTAAATGAGACCAAATTGTGTATACATATATTGTTCTACACTTTCGAGACATTTTGAGATTGATAGATCGCATTTGTATTAGTTTTGTTCGCAAACTGAAATGAGTATGTGTTAGTGTGAGAGTGTGTGTAGTGTAGAGAGAGAGTAGTGTTAGTTACGTGAGAGATATTATTTTCAGAGCACTCAAACTGTTACAATAGGCGAGACGATAGCGATGATCTTACATGAAGCAAATCATCGACGATACGACATCAAAAGGACGATAGTCGTCTGAAAAGTTACGCGATGAGAGCCCAGATAAAAGCGTATTAACTTTGCTTTTCACTGTGAGTGGAACCGGAGACCCCGCTAACTAGGGGCAGGCACTCTACCAACTACGCCATACAGTCGTCTGGATAGTCTGGATACCATCTTGGTGGAAAGTGCGTTGTGTTTCGAAAGACTTTCCTGCAGTAGCTGAGTTGAATCTTGGCCATGTGGGGATGTTCTTGCCGAAGGAGAAATTTCTTACGAAGCTAACTCCAAGGTACTTCATCTCCTTGCCAGGTTGTACCGATTCATTGCTGATGGTGATCCGGACTATGGTGTGGTGCCTCAAGGTGTTCCTTGTACAATAGGTGTCCGGGCCATTAATAACCAGTACTTGGGTTTTCCGTTCGTTGGGTCGTATTTGCCCCTTGTCGAGATAGGTGGTGAGCGTCGACAGGTAACTGTTGATCAGCTTCTCGCTATGTATGATGAATGGGGTGTGGGAGTAGATTAGCGTGTCGTCAGCATACGTGATGATCTTCACTCCAGGATTTGGTGGGTTTGGGAATATCAGCTGTGAATAAAAGATACAAAATAGGTGCCAGGATAGAGCTCTGCGGCACTTAGACTGTTATTGGGAAATTTGAGGATTTGGAGTTGTTGACGTTCACCATGAATTTTCTGTTGGTAAGATAGGAGTGGATTAGCAGTCAGGTTTTCAAGTCCACGTTGTGGGTGAGGTGAAGCTTATAGATTAGCTCTCCAGACACAGTCAAAGGCTTTGGCGATGTCGATGGAGGGTGGGGCGTTTTTAAGTTTAAGTTTGAGGAGATATCCTCTGATAATTTTACGAGGGCGTGACAGGTGGAAAATAACATCTTGGACGTTTCGCTCAAATGATGCCAGATGCATAGAGAACTGATATTATTACCTTGAGATTGTGGACATTTGACACATGAGCATTGACTGATTACCTCTTGGATAATCTGGAAACGACCCGTGACACATAAAATTAAGAAGGGGGTGCCAAAGATAGGGCTTGCACAGGGCGCTCATTTGGCTTGGACCGGCCCTGTACATAGGATTGCCTGGGATGGGTCGGATTAACTTACCAGCAAAGGGGCCGATTCCTGGTAATTTCATCAATTGCCGCCTATGTCCCCGTCTCCTGGGACCCAGAAAAGTGTAGTCGAATGCTGCGTGCTGAGAACCTTGAGCTCTTTGCGGCAGCATGCGACCAGCGCGGACTTGATTTCTCTTGCCCAGAGAGCTTTATTGGTCGCTTGACACTCATTTACAATGACATTCCAGCTGTCAGCCCCGTAGACAAAGCTAATCTGCTTGCGACTCATTTTGCAGCCAACTCAACACTGCCAGATTCCAATATGTCTCCACCTGTACTCGAGAGCGTTGATTTCCCCATGGGAGAAATCCACTTCCGCATTCGTACAGTTGCTAGGGTACTGAAAGATCTCGACGTGCACAAATCCGCTGGCCAGGATGGTATTCCCCCTATACTTCTGAAGAGGTGTTCTTCTGGGCTGGAAAGGCCACTGCGTAAGCTTTTTCATCTATTCTACACTTTAGGTATCTTTCCGAGCAGATGGAAAACAGCATTTGTCCAGCCCGTCCCTTAAACGAGCGAATCTTCGTCACCCACCTCGTACCGACGCATAGCACTTACGTCCCTTCTTTCTAAGGTCATGGAAACGCTGATAAATCGTCACCTTATGAAATATCTTGAATCGCGGAAGCTTGTTAATGACCGGCAATATGGTTTCCACAGCGACAGGTCCACTGGTGATCTGATAGCTTATCTCACCGAAAAGTGGAACCAGTCCTTGCAAAATGCAGGTGAAAGCAAGATCGTTGCGCTTGATATTTCCAAAGCATTTGACAGAGTTTGGCATCAAGCTCTCTTGTCGAAAATGCGTGCCTATGGTATCGATGAATCTCTTCTTCTATGGATTAGAAATTACCTTTCGAACCGTTCAATTCAAGTTGTTTTGGATGGGTTCAAGTCTGATATCCACCAAATAAATGCTAGTGTTCCCCAAGGCTCAGTTCTGTCTCCGACAATCTTTCTCATTTTTATAAATGATCTCTTGTCTGCTACTACTAATCCAATCCATTCCTTCGCTGATGACAGCACCCTTAGCTTTTCATATTCGTTCCAAGACTCACGACCCCGCCCTTCGGCCGTAGAATTGGAACGGCAGCGTATGTTAAGTTGTTGAATTCCGATCTTGACAGCATAATTAACTGGGGAAAAAACAATAGTGGAACTCAATGCTTCAAAAACTCAAACAGCTGTCTGCTGTCACTCAATCGAACCCTTCATAATCAGCCATTATCCATGAATGGCGCTTGTGTCGATGAAACCGGAAAACTTTCCATCCTTGGTATGTGTATCAACACAACACTTAGTTGGAGCGATCACATATTTGAGGTCGCCAAAAATGCTGCCAAATGTTTAGGTTTCCTTAATCGGTGCAAGAAATATTTCACCCCTTCTGATTTGGCTTTAATTTATAAGGCATACATCCGGCCCAAGCTTGAGTACAACGCTCGTATCTGGTCTGGTGCCCCCAAGACCATCCTGCACCTTCTTGGTAGAATCCAAAAGCGAGCGAGAAAACTTATAGTAGACTCGCTCGAACATCGACGTACCGTCTCTTCTTTGTCCGGGTTTTATCGTTATTTCAAGAAACGATGCTCAAGTGAGCTAGCCAACTACATTCCTCCTCTCCATGAATTCACCCGCAATACTCGTCTCGCCAGGAATGCCCATTAGTATACCCTTAAGCCTACTTTCGGACGAAGAGTTAAATTCATATACTGGTTCTTCAGCCGCACTGCACGAATATGGAATGCTCTTCCCAGCCTAATATTCCCCACAACCCGCAGATATTTAAGACCACTGTGCACAGGTACCTCCTCTCCTTTCTTCCTCTATGACTTCGGCCCATGCTGTGTCTTAACACATAAGGCAATTAGCAAACCCCTTGAGCACGCGCAAATTATAAAAAAAAAGCTAGCAACTGGATTGCTGGTCATCAGTCATCTGCAAGAGACCCAGAGGTACATAGTCGACTTAATAAAGACAGCTCCAAGCCCAGCGCGCTGTAGTCCCCAACTGCTTCTGTGACTTCTAGGCACACATGTTGGTTGACTCTTTTTAAGCTTACGTTAAATAAATATTGTAGATCCTAGACTTGGGCTTGTTCTCAAACTGAGGACAAAATCATGCACATGCACAAACTCATAAAAACTCAGCACCCTTATATCGCCATTCAAATCAAACTTTAAACACCCCCAAATCTTTACGCAGTCTTCAAAATCGGACAGTTTGAAGAAAACAACAAGCTCACCAGCTAGCGATCTCAAGAAGTTGCCAAGCAAATCAGTGACAACACGAACCGCAAGCACAACCAAATCTCAAGAAAAAAAAGAGGTGAAGAAGCCATTAGCAAAGACAACAACCGGGGCTGTCAGCGTGTCTAAAGATGAAGACAAGAAGAAGTCGCTCTCGAGTCGCACAGCCATACAGGCGCCCGCTGGAAGTCGGGTGACGGCTGGTAAGGCAACGCTATCAAGATCCAGTTCCACAACTTCTTCAACAGCGACACCGGGCAAGACATCTCTACCACGATCTAGTTCCACTACTTCTTCACCAGCGACAAAGCTCAAGTCCCGCGGGACAACCGAGAAACAAGCTCCACCACTTAAATTGAAGCACGCAGTGACACCAACGAAGCCCCTCAACAATAAGCAGCCAACTTCGAGTAAGCCCAACCTCGTGATGTCAACGGTTCACAATGTGACGGTCTCCTCGCCACCTTCGAAGCGCAGGGAGCTCCCAGAGCAGCGGCCATTCGAGAAAAAAGAAATGAATTCGACACGAAAAATCAGCTCCTCAAAGCCGGCCGAAACTGCACCTCCAAAACCGAGTCCTGGCGAATCTAAAGAAACTGCAGACTTGGAACCACCACCCGTGCAGCAACCTGTGAAAGTGAAGGAGCCGGTGGCATTTGAGGTGATCTTCGACGAGACAGAAAAACCTCTGAGCGCAGCCAAAAGTCCCGCTCCGTCCGACTCAAGTCCTGACTATGACGACGACTTCGAGTCCTACGAGTCCGACTTCGAGACGGGATCATCCTCCGCAGAGGTTGCATCGGCATCGTCGAGTTCGTCGGAGTCCAGCCCTCGAGGGGAGCCCGAAAGCACTCCCGCCTCCGAATCGAGTGAAACCGAGCCGGAAGGTCACTCCGAGGACGATGAGGAGTCAGAGATAACACAATTCCCCATAACCGTGATACACCGCGACAAGGAGCAAGAGCGAAAGCTTGACTCCGGAAACTATGACCTTCATTCGAAGAAACGCCGTCCAATCGAAACTTTCGACAGCCTCGATACCCTGGCGAACTACGAGCAGCTGGACTCGGGAATAAGCTACGAGAACAGTATCCCCACGGCGGCGTCGTTCGAGCAGGGAACAGTCGCGTTCTGTGGATACTCAGGCTTCTACTCGCGTCCCGTGATCACAAAGAGAGGAGCAGAGATCATGTCGAAGATCCAGTTCGACGTGATCACTTTCACGCTTCTGGACTTGAAGCCCATTCCGTACGACACCTACATGCGGATGTTCGGAAGCTTTAATACGCTGCAGTCGAGCACTCAGACCCAAGAAGATCGAATGGACAGCGAATGCCAAACGGAGACGAGCGACCTGCGATCAGTTTGGACTCAGCACCCGGCGCAGTACGACGTGGTCAATGTGCAGGGATCCACTGGAGCACCCATCTGCTCTGGGGAAGGGATCACCGATGACCTGACTAAGCCGGTCTCCACTGAGGACCAATTCGATCACACCTTAAGAGCGCTGTCAACGGGCCGCCAGGACACGCCTCTCTCCGAGAGCTCATCGCGTCATAAGTTCGTTAACTACGAGCGGCTCAACACGTTCTTGAAGCACTCATCCCAGCTTGTCTCCCGCGTCCTCGCATCGAACGCTCCAAGTCGCCACCTAACCACGACTGACCTGCCGGCCCTAAGCAACGGATTCTACAACTTGAACACGCACCTGCTCAACGCTCTGCGAGTGGTGCGTGTCTTCGCTAATCGCAAGTTCAGCTTGATTTTGACAGTTCACGAGAGCATAGCGGACGTGTATCACAACGACTTCTCAAACCTGATCATGGTCTGGAACAGCGAGGACCCCAGCAAGCCGGTGCGGCTGCTGTCCACCTGGAGCGAGGTGTGCCAAGCAGAGATCTGCAATGAATCCTCGGACATTATTGTGTGCGGCCTGAGGGATGGTAGCGTCGCCATGTGGGACCTGAGGGAGACCTATTCCTTTTGCTCCAAACTGGACGGGTATCTGACTCATTTCGCTGCCACTCATTCAATTGCACCGAATCTAGGTGGCGCTGATATCCGCGGAAGGGATCTGGGCGCCGTTATAGATGTGAAAAGCTTTCGGACCGCTGCTAAAGCTGTTGCAGGCGTGGAGACTTTTAAGACTGTTCAAGTAAGTAGTTATCATTTTTCGCACACACACACACACCTTACAGATATCGAGTGGAAAAATTGTGGCAATGGTCATGGATTCGGGGCTATCGATGAAATGAATCACAATAATCGCACTTCTGACGAGGCATGAGAGCTCCAATAAAACCGCTAATCGGCCATGTCGGACATATTTATCGTCTCTGATTTATTGCTGCAAACAATTATCGGGAGATAATCAGACGATATTCTAAGGTCAGGTGACAGATCTATTACGCAAAATAATGCACTTATCGAAGTTAGGTTTGCGCGCTTATTGCGTTGTGTGCGTCTTGTGGAAACCACATTCCTACTCTTCTGTCGACGAATTTGGGAGATCATTTCCTTCTGTGTGTGAGGCTACAGTTTTTTTTTTCCTCTTGTACAACCCATGCCGTGTGGGCGACGACACTGCGATCAGGCTAGATGTATTGTATCGAAGGGTTGGAGTTAAAACAAAAGACAAACCACTTCCTTCATGACAAATAGTAAATCCTTTATAGTGGAGTTGTTCATTGAAATGAAAAGAGTCGACTGAAGCTGTGTACTCGTTTATTGAGACTTTTATGAGAAATGAATGCATTCATTCGGACGAACATTAAACACAACCACTATTTTTTGTAGGTCAGGAACTAGATTACCTTTATAATTTCGAAGAGCCTGGGTGCCTTTCCTAAGGTCTGAAGCCTGGTTTTTGTGTTTTTTTTTTACATAATTTTTGCTTGTTCCTAGGCTCTTCGATGTCCTTGATCTGGGAGATTGCGGAAGACCTTTTTTATTCGGCTTTTTCTCTTGTCGTCTAGCTGCTCTTGTTTTTCGTTGCAGCGTTTTTCAGTATGCCTGGTCGCACGCTTCTTCTGCTAACACTTGCCTTGGTAGTTTCCAAATGCTTCCAAGATATTTGACGGGTCTTGCACCAATGAGCACATAGTCGATTAAGTTGGCTGTGTAGAGGTGGCTCATTCGGCTCGGGTCGGCCATGGCACCGGTTGCTAAGGACGATTCTACGTCAGCTGTCCAATGCGGAGTGGATAAAGTATCAGACCAATGAAATAAATGGAATAATAGGTATCACATTTGATTAAAGCATCATCTCGCGAAATAGTCCAAGAGATAATGCGGCGTAAGGACGATGAGTAAGGTATAGGTACAGTTCCACAACTGTTGATAAATGTTATAAAATCGGCCATTCGGATTGAGCACAATTCGATGGAGGCACATATCAGAAATGAGATTCAATGGAAAAAGTATGTTATTAGAAAACTATGTCACTGAGTAATGACTCCTGGAGGTTGCGTCCAGAAACCCACACAATTTCCACTCCTGCAGCCATAACTTTGCCCTACTGTCACTTAACATAACTTACACATTTCCTAATCGCAATTCTCTTTAATCTATTCTCTTTTCTAAATTCTAAAGCAAGTCCATAATTATATTTTTCAGTTTGCATCACTCAACGAAACAGGCATTTTGACGATATGGACCCTAGTGGAGACCGGCGCACGAAACTATGAACTAGCCCACGGATCAGACTCCAAGTTCGAGTACAATTCGCCGTGGGCCCGAGTTAAGCTAATCCAAAGCGCCATCTGTGATTTGCGAGAATTCATGGAGTTTGGAAATACTCGTCCGAAAAGTGCCTTCGAACACACCAAGCTCAACTTTCAAATGCAAATATTCGACGATGACATTCTCAAGGAGCTGGCCGACACACGAAACGATATGAAACTCGGTGTCCAGGGCTTGAGGTTCATAAACCTGGACTGCGGCACAGAGCTCATTTTCGTCGGAACAAATCGGAACCACATCATCTCCTGCTCGAAAACCCTGAAAAAGGAGCGTTTTCGAAAGTTAACCATCGCGGGCGGTGGCTTTTTGTTCCCGACCGCAATCAAGTTGCTGCAAAATGAGAATTTCCTCGCCGTGGGACTGTCGAACGGATCGGTGGCACTGCTCAACTGCAATCAGGAGGAAACCAGTAAGCAGCAGAAAATGCTTCAAAAGTCCCCGCAGCGCCGCACGGAAACAGCTCAGTCGAGGTCAAGTGGATTTGACTTTGAGATTGGAAAATCGTGTGCCATTCAGAATATCATTCGCAACGAAAGACTACCCCCGGAGAGGCAATTCATCGACGACGATTTTCGACCGAGCACGGCCGCCTTGATTGAGGCCACGGCCGATGGCGGCAAGAAACCCTTCGAGTTACGGGTGTTTGACGAGCAGATACTCCTGAATGGTTCTGTACTACGAAAGGATTTGGTTCGAAGCTTGGAGGTTTCGAGTGATGGGTGGACGTTGTTGGCACTCTCGAATGGAAAGCTGAGGGTCTATGATTTTTACGCCGAAAAGGAGGTTCCGTTCGGCGGTGAGGGTTCCTCGAGGACACCCCTCACGGAGATTGCAGTCACCAGAGGTGTGGGGAAGGAGAAGAAACTGGTCTTGCTGACCGGTCGCAATAACATTGAAGTGCACTTATTGAAATAAACGTCTTGTTGATTTTAACTTTTTTAAATATAAGATTGATTGAATGCGGAAATTATTTTTGACTTTTCTTACCTCGGTTTCTTTTGGTGGGATACCAATAAAATCAAACTTACCTCCACCGCTAATTTAATAGTTATGCGTAGCTTTAAAAAGGGTGCACTTAGGCGCGTTGTACTGGGACCTGGGTTACCACAAAAATTGTTGGGGCGGCGGCGTGATTACTACGACAGCCAGCCAGATTTGTCAGTCAAGTCCAGTATCTATCTAACTGGGGTTTCACTAAGGTCGCCTAGGTTGTCAGAGAAATAGGAGCCTAGAGGAGCTTTCCTAGTTAAGGTGAGTGTAGGGCAGGTGCAGAGAAGGTGTGCTACACTTTCCTCCGATCGTCTGTCGACGTCCTTTCGACGATATTACTTCGTGAAGCGCTAAAATTATTGAATCATATAGTCGACGTCGTTTTTGACTATTCACTATTGCTTTGCATAACTCAGAAATGAAGTATTACAGAGCTGGCCGACTTCTACCTCTCTTGCCCCTTAAGATTTTTGACAACTGTTTCTTATAACATGTTCGTAAACCAAATTGACCAATCAAAGGACGGCATTTACGGTATTTCGTGAATAACCGTCAAAAGTTCATGAATATTTGTCAAAAAAGTACTCAAATTCATCGATGGGCTAGGGGACAATCAGCTGTGAAGTCGGCTATCTCTGTACTACTTCATTTCTGATATAACTCATTGAACTGTCAAAAGCCGACGATTAAACAATTGTGATTGAACGATTGCTATTTTACAATCGTTTCATACTTCATGGTTGGTTGTAGTTTAGTTTCGTTTTTGAATTTTTTAATCAAAATCGAAAAAATGCGGCGGTATTACAATATGTTGTTTTTCGATGACGAAGCAAGTGAAAATTCTGTTGGACTATTGCGAAAGTGAAGGACGCTTAGAAATGCATCGGATCCTCTTTGACTTTTACACGAAAAGGAAAATATATTATTATTTTTAAGCAATAATCTTGCTAAATTGTATTTTGCATTTTAGTTTTATTTAACGTTTTCGATTATCAAAAGAGGCGTTTGTACTAGTGCTGGAAATGGTAAACCCAAGGAGCGGCTCGCGGTCAACATATATTCCTTGGAGGCCCTAGCTGGAGGGGGCTACCAATGGTTGGTTTGCATCTTCATCCGTCTCACAGTCCGCTCTGTTCGGCTCTCCGTGCACTTCGACCGCACCATAGCCATTCGAACTGCTACCTGTCACAGCAATACGAAGGGAAGCTATCTGAATTGCTTTTTCCTCCAGCTCGGATATTGGAATTTGATCAGATGATTTTTTTTTAATGAAATCAAATGTTGGCTGTATTTCTTTTTTGCTCGATATTTGAAATCTATCCATACCTCTGCTATTTGTCCCATTTTGCTGGCGACTTTATTTAACTTGAACTTGTGATGTTCATATTCTGCACCTACTTTCCTCCCAGCAGGTACAAACTTAGTGGATAGCCCAATAGCAAGCAGCTTTTGAGCCAAATATGCCCACAGCTTGTTAATAGGCTGCCTGTCTTGTGTGGTTCTTGGCATGTAATTTTTTTCCATTTTGTCCATGTCCATGATGAGAACATCCATTTTCATTCTTGTTGCTGACCTAGTGTGTTAATTAATAAATCAATTAATTGACAAAAAGATATTTAAGACTTTCTTATGTATTTTCGAATTTGGATTTCAAATGAAAAGGCGAATCATCAACGAATTTTAAAATTGTCAGCATAAATTCCGTTTTCTATATGAAATTTAACGTGTTTAGTTGTTCAAACTTCAAACTGCCTACTATTTGAACGATTGACGACACGACTGTACGATTCGATTGTAGTGTTACACGAAGCAAACTTTTGACGACGTCGCTTAATACAATCATTTTGACGACGAACGTCTGAAAAGTTACTCGATGAGAGCCCAGATCTTTTATGGTCTAGACTGGGCCAGATTTGCTTTTTTGATTTGGCAAGTTAAGCCTGTATTCCATCTGGCATTGACTTTTAGTTTGCTCTGAGTGTTGTAACTTGAAGGTAGCTAAGGAAGTAACTGTGTCACAAAATGTTGTGGCGATGTTTGCGAGTTTGACAGCTTCAAAGTTTCCCTTAATGACTCTATGTCCTGGCACCCAGCACAGGCTAATTTGAAACCATTCGGATATCCCTTGTAGACGTCTTTGGACCTTATAGAGAACGATGTCAGAGATTATATTGCTAACTGACTATCCGTAAACATGCAAATATCGCGAGCTGACATTACGTTCCACCTTAGCCAGGACAAGGCTTCGCTGATCGCCATTATTTCCGCTTGGCAGACACTGCAGTGATTAGGTAAAGGAATTGATTTGTTAAGGTTAAGATGTTCAGAGAATACTCCCCTGACTACTCTGTCTTCCATCTTTGATCCGTCTGTGTAGAAATGTATAGCGTCACCAAAGGGTGACAGGCCTCTTCCGGAACCAGGGTGAGATGTAATCAAGGTAAATGTTCTATTAGGATTTTAGAATGTTCGATTGTGCAATCGCGCCATTGAGAGCGTGCCTTTAATCCGACTCGGCTGCAATGTAATTCAATGTGCACCAAATTCTATTCTTATACAGTAAATACGATCTGCACAAGCTTAAACAAGACATGAAGTTGTTTATAGAAAAATTTGGTATAAGTTCCATATCCTTCAACCGTGAAAAAATACCTAAGATAAATGATTCATACCAATACACGAACATATTGTGATTTTCTATCGTCTCTTCAACAAGATAAACATTTTCTCTTTCCGACTTGATAGTACACTGGACAGAATTTGTTAACAAAAATGGTTATTAGTAGTTGTGATCCAGGTTGTTTGAATTGCTCATTGTATAATTCATGATCACGTTGAAGCTGTGCATGTTTTTTGCCAGTAGGATCGTTTGTGACAAAATGATTTCCAAATTTATAAGCAAGTTGTAGACATTCTTGAAATAAACTTGTTGTCAGTTGAACCGGTTCATCACTATCACTTCTTTCTGTAGGATCAATAGTCTCAAAACTTCTAATATCCCATCTTAACCTAGATCTTTTTCAACGAGCAGTTCGTCAACATCATCAAATGCCAAGTCATCAAAGCTCTCTCCGCAAACTGAGTAGGATCCCACATTGATTATAGAGAGATACTCGCTCATATTTTCAGGAATATTATTTTCCCTTTCAGCTTTTCTTAATCGTGCTAAATCGACTGAAATCGCTTAATTAATTTGTTTGTTAAATCAAAACCGTTTGTTTCGAATGATTTAAAAAAACTAAAAACTAGAAGTTCGTCTTAAACCTATAATCCCTTATTTTTTTATCCGATTCAAAGTTTTGTCATAAAATAGTATCGACCCAACAACAAACAATCTGTAAAGAAATTTTCAAAAATTGAATTATCCAAAATTGAAATATCCAAATACATACCCTTTATCTTTTAGTTGTTCCAAATTCGTTTTTAAAGCCAGTCGATTCAATGGCGTTGGACTTTTTGAGCACTACGTTTAACGGTTTTCGGTGACATTTATTTAAAATGGAGAATTCGGTGTGGGTGCCGAAGGCAGTTGTTAATCAACACCTGCCGTGTTTTGTTTAAAATATTCTTAAATAGTGAAGTAGGATTTTGCACGTAAAGCACATTCAACAACCTACTGTTTATAACTGCCTATAATATCGGCAGTGAAAAGTGGTAGTCGATAAAATTCGAGTTCGAATTTTCTTCATTTATTTTGACAGCGATTCGAACATAAAAATTGTTTTCTTCATATATTTTGACAGATAAAAATCAAAGCCACTGCGAATCGTTTTTTCGCATCTTACTTCGCTAGCGATGAAAAAAGTCCTTCTAACATATTCTTGTTGTGGTCCACCCTTATTAAAAATTAATTTTTTTAATAAATATAAATGTTTTCCTACCCTAACACGACAAAATTTTAATTGCTTTATCATCACTATAATATCAACGTACAACTTATCGCCAGCCGCTGTTAGTGATTTTCTCATAACGAGTGATGATTATAAAAGAGTAATCTACTTTGATTTGTTAGACACGCGCGTATAGGCCACATAGAGTGGCGAATAGGAAAAACACAGTTATTTTTAAATGTGGGCCGCCTGCTTCGAGTGTTTGTGCTTGGAATTTAATCGCGTCCATTCAGAAAACAGTTGAAAATGGGTATCGCAATCTTCCATTCTGAAGTGGCACATACTTCGGCAAAGTGGTTTCAAAATACATTTCACTGTGGCATTATCTTAAGCTATATTTATAAACAAGTTAATGTCCTATATTTATAAACACGTAACACTCCGCTTAAAGAAGTGTTTAAAGCCTTGTTTAATGCCCTGCTTGTACCAACACTGATGTATAAAACAATAGCCGTGTTTTTTTCATCGTTTTCGAAAGTGCAGTGCAGTAAGAATTAGGATTATACAACGATTAAAAAATCGCGGCGAGTTAGACCGCAAGTTTGTGTATAGAACGTATGATTAATTTTAACTTGTAACAATTGGGTTGCCAGAAAAATGGGACAAATAGCAGACTTTTGAGGTGTCATGTAAGTTAGAATTTATGTATTCTACTTTTTGTAAAGTCGTTCGACAGAATCGCAATTTAAGCCACAGCCGTACAGTGGGGTATTTGACGGCAAAAAATGGTATTAACCTCCGTTTGAGGCGGGCACCTGCTTATGGCTTTGTAAAATGTTTTTCCTGCAATTTAAATTGAGTGAGTGAGTGAGTTTTATTATCTCAATAAATTTACAATATTCAATATAAGATTGCCTTCCAACATCACCATGGAGTTATCTCCTCAATGCTGGATAAAACCTTGAAGCTGTAGAGGAGAGTCCATGTGAGACGTCTCGGCCTTATTAGATTATTTATAAAAGTTAATTCTATAATTACATAAAAGACAGAGAGAGAATCTGCGAAGCCTAGAGGCTTTTCTGCAGCTAATGTAATGGGTTCCTGGGCAGGTGGGCTGTTGTGGGTGGGTTTAGTGGGTTGCGTGCGGAAGGGTGGGGGGGGGGGGGGGTTTCAATGAGCAATTCGTTTTAAATAAAGTTTTTAATAATTCAAATAACTCGGAATCATCCAGAATTGGCAATTACTGCTAAAAATCAATGCGATTAAGACTTGATTCTCACTAATTTGAATGTATGCCCTTATTCTTCGTCACTGGGGCTACTGTCACTGTTTGTCTACCTATACATGATTTCCCCAAGGGCAAGCAACTTCAGTAGCTACGTATATTGAGAAAACTTACGACTTATATTTTTGGCCTGCTGCTCTATAGAAGAGTATGGAAAACAGGACTCACTAAGTTTCAAATCAGTCCGAAAGGCACAATTTTTCTCCCGATTAGAAGACATCTTAAGATATAAAATAAAATAAAAATTGGACCTATGACTGGTCGGGAACATAAGCATAAGCATAAGTAAGAATTAGGATTATACAACGATTAAAAAATCACGGCGAGTTAGACCGCAAGTTTGTGTACAGAACGTATGATTCATTTTAACTTGTGACAATTGGGTCGCCAGAAAAATGGGACAAATAGCAGACTTTTGAGGTGTCATGTAAGTTAGAATTTATGTATTCTACTTTTTGTAAAGTCGTTCGACAGAATCGCAATTTAAGCCACAGCCGTACAGTGGGGTATTTGACGGCAAAAAATGATATTAACCTCCAGTTTGAGGCGGGCACCTGCTTATGGCTTTGTAAAATGTTTTTCCTGCAACTTAAATTGAGTGAGTGAGTGAGTTTTATCATCTCAATAAATTTACAATATTCAATATATGATTGAATTCCAACATCACCATGGAGTTATCTCCTCAATGCTGGATAAAACCTTGAAGCTGTAGAGGAGAGTCCATGTGAGACGTCTCGGCCTTATTAGATTATTTATAAAAGTTAATTCTATAATTACATAAAAGACAGAGAGAGAATCTGCGAAGCCTAGAGGCTTTTCTGCAGCTAATGTAATGGGTTCCTGGGCAGGTGGGCTGTTGTGGGTGGGTTTAGTGGGTTGCGTGCGGAAGGGTGGGGGGGGGGGGGGGGGGGTTTCAATGAGCAATTCGTTTTAAATAAAGTTTTTAATAATTCAAATAACTCGGAATCATCCAGAATTGGCAATTACTGCTAAAAATCAATGCGATTAAGACTTGATTCTGACTAATTTGAATGTATGCCCTTATTCTTCGTCACTGGGGCTACTGTCACTGTTTGTCTACCTATACATGATTTCCCCAAGGGCAAGCAACTTCAGTAGCTATCTATATTGAGAAAACTTACGACTTATATTTTTGGCCTGCTGCTCTATAGAAGAGTATGAAAAACAGGACTCACTAAGTTTCAAATCAGTCCGAAAGGCACAATTTTTCTCCCGATTAGAACACATCTTAAGGTATAAAATAAAATAAAAATTGGACCTATGACTAGTCGGGAACATAAGCAAATAGTCCATTTTATTTTGGGCTCAAGGAGAAAAACAGCCACTTTAGAGGTGCCAAACTTTTTGTTCGTCGAAACACAATACAACTCATCGAACAATATTATACCATTATTATTTGTTCAGACAAAGCCTTCAAAAACGATTCCATTTCAAATCCAGTCCAATAAACTTTCCAAAAAAAAAAACCACGCAAAAATGTCTCTATGTCGTTTTTTCAAGCGCTTCAAACTGCACACGTGGCTTACAAAAAACTATCAACTTTGCACAGTCACTCTGGGCAATTGGTTTGGCAGATTGACTCGGTGTTTTGTTTTTCAGATAGCTACGTTATTCTACATGTTTTTCTTGAGTTGTGGAAAAAAATTGGGCTTATGCAATTTTTTTTTTTTGGTTCAAATAGGGTAAGCTATCCTAATTCGAGCCTCCCTCCAATAGTGAGCCCCCTTCATGAATTTGGTCCAAAAGCTAAGAAAAAATCTGTCATATCTTTTCTTTGTGTCGTATAATTCATTTTCAGGTAATTCGTCCTCAATTGGTAAGAACAATTCAAAGTGTTCAGTAGTGTTAAGTAAGTGAGAAAAAATCAGTGTAATTTGTGAAATTTCTTAAGAAACTAGAAACTTTGACTAAGAATGTAAGTGATTTTCTTTAATTTTTAGTTACCTACTTAAGGCTTAATGTAACAATAATAATGTATATTTTATTATTTCAAAAGCGAAAGTAAGAAAAAATAGTTATTTATTAAAATATATTCGGGGCTCGTTACTGGGACGAAAAAATGAGGAAATCCAATGAGGAGCCGGGGAGGGTCAACAAAACACAATTAAGTTCCATTAACAAGCCCGGCCAATTTTTAACCAAAAATTCAATTACGGCATTTTATGTAGAAAGACTTTTTACTAATTGCATTTCTTATCAATGTTCTTATTCAATATGTGATAAGTATTTAAGTATATTAATTCCAGGCTTTGCTATAAAAGTTGTTACATATTGAAATAATGCCATTTGAAATGTAAAAGTCTGATTAGGTATATTTTCACAACCAAGACAATGCAATTTTATTAGATTGATCGTCTTAGATTGAAGATCAAATTAGATATTTATGAAACCAGTCAACGGTCACACAAACTTTTAATGTTTACATATCAAAACCTTTATGTTTTCGAATTTTAATTGTCCTATTTGTTGTTGTTTCGTACAGCATCGTATAGTAAAAGCTACCAATTTTATTGGATACTTTATAATTATGTATTATTTTATACTTTTTTAATGTGTAAATACATGTGAGTCTGTATGAGAATTGCTGACTAAGTTTATTCAGGTGCAAACCTGTTTACACGTTTATAGAAGATCAAGTTGCGTCGCGCTATTCGCACGACCACCGAACATCAGCAGCGGCTTCCTATGGGAATCAAGATAGGTTTAGAGAGCAGTCTGATTTTTGACTTATATTGGCACGGAATAAAATAAATTCGCATTGAGAAATCGTATTTTTGTTTTAATTAACGTAAGTCGAACAGTTGGGGTGACAGTTGGGCGTTGCTTCCCCTTCACGATTTTTTTCTGGAATCCCGGGACGGATCCCTTAACTTGTGAATACATATTTTCATAATTAATATTTCAAATATAATTATATTTTGGAGCTATGACTTTTTCATTCGTTCCGTTTGTTATTCATTCAAAACCCATTGAAATACTAACGAGAAAAGAATGGACGCAAAAAGAAAATATAACGTTATAAATGTTTTTTTTGTTAATTTTGTATGTTTTTGACTGTTTTTGTTAATTTTTGTGATGAATTTATTAAATAATATTTTTACCTTTTTCACCTTTTAAATAAATTTACTGTAAAATAACGACGATTTTATTTTTGCGCTATGATTTATATGGGGGGCTCGTTACTGGAACACTAAGGGCTCGAATTAGGCACAGGGGGGGGGGGGGGGCTTGTTACTGGCTCGTGTCTCATTTTCTACTTTATTTAAATTTATTAAATTTGAGCCCTATACTTACAAAAACTTGTTATTTATACCAAACAGTAATACATCAAGCTGTTTTGATTCACTTAAGTGCTTGACTTTAAGAGAACAACGAACTCAAAACTTTCCTTAAAGCGGCTCGCTACTGGGTAGTTTACCCTGCCCCTACAGTGGGTCGCTAGCAGACAGTTTTTCAACCACTGTGAAAAATACGCGGTCAATGCTTCTAGTAAATTGACTTGTTTAAACACTTGGCATAGTTTTCAAAGTAGCTTGTTTCAAAAATGTTTTTACGATACGGAACCTTCGGAATGCGTGTATCACTCGCTCTTGACCAATTTTATTTGATTAGTCGATTTGATTAGCTTACTAATTTATGCATTAACTGTTTTTTTTTACCTGTTAATTTTTTTTTATTTATTTATTTCGACTTTGATTTCGAATACAAATACAAATACGAGTTTGCTCATAAGTTTCTTGATTTGTGTATCCATAATCTCTTAATCAATAATTAACACATTCCTACTTGTTTGAACAGTTTTTTCCTCGAAAACATTTAGAATCTAACACCATAACGTAAATAAAAAAAAAACGAAAGTATCACATCTCTGTAGCAAGCTGTGCTGAAATCAAAGCAAAAATGCAAACATACACCATTTTAGCAAAAACATCTATCTACTTATCTATGGATCTCAAGTAAACAATAGTTAATTCGGTGTGACGATAATGGAAAAAAATGTGATAACATAAGGTGTACGTACGTTGACCCATTATACAAAGAACCCTGATTGTGGCCAAATCTCCAAAATTTTGCGCGTCTCCGCCACAAGACCAGAACACACTGATTTGTGTGTGAATTTGTTGTGGTCTTTTTTTGATAGATTAGTTTTGATTTCGGTTTTGTCAAGTCGGCTATTTTGTGTTCACACTTCGGCGGCGGTGGTGTACAGTGGTTAAGTGGTATCGGTTGTAATTGTTTCCTCACATTGATGTTGTACATTTAATTAAGTTTGGTGTTATTACTTCCTACTCGTCGCGTGTGGATTGAAAAAAAAAATAGAGTAATAGAATTTAAATCAATTGATTTTCAAGTCCTTTGAAGATAATTCGAGAGAGAGAGATTGTCAGCCGCTATCTAATCGAGTAGTTTGTTTGAGTTCGAGTGTTTATAGAGAAGCGGAAGACAAGGGTGTTTAATGATTTGTATTAATTTCAATCAGTGTTGTTATGAGTGCACAGTAATTAGAATTAGGCAACTTCAAGAATCTAAAAGAGTATAGCATGCTTGGTGAAATTTGTTATTTTCTCACTTGTATTCTTTTAACATTGTTTTTTGCGCTATTAACAATACACTTAAGAAAAGAGTCATTTTCCACGGAAACAAAATCGTGCGAGGATCCCGATGACCCGCCCCCGTATGAGCATCCACCTTCTTTTGAGTCATGTGGCTATATTTAGAGACGTAAGTGATTTGCTTTTCATTGCTTCCCTTTAATGCACTCATATTTCAATTGCAGTTCAACGAATGACGGATGTCAACGTAAAACTAGTTTAATTTGATGAATTCCTGGGCTTCAACTCAAGCAGACACGAGCCCGCGCCTTTAAATTTGATTGAAAAAATATATATATTCAACGGAGTTTCTAAAACTGATTAACTGTGATTTTATGAAATGTATGTAATTGGATTTGACTTGCTTTTATTTTAGGCAACTGGGGGAAATATCTCTGCGAGCTCTCAAAATTATTTAAATAAGTATGTTTTCACTTGTTCTCTTTCTCATGAATAAAATTATTGGCTGTTTGAAGTACTTATGGCATTTTGTTTGTCTGTTTGACGAGGATATTCGAGCCGCAACTCTATATCCAACCCATGATCAGCGACCTGTGACCAGAGAAAATCGCACATTATTTCATCATGAAGCATACAAAATGCTCGTTAGTTACGCGTTAGTTTGACGCGATTTCTCTGCCGAGCAAAAACACGTTAGAGATCACGATTTCTTTAAGATGTTGTTTAATTTGTGGCTTGCGTTCAGCACTTAGTGGACCGCTATTTGACAAGTCATGGGGGGACAATGAGTGAATGGGAGATAAAAAAATTTTAAAACCAGAAATCAGGTACCTACTATCTCTCCGCTACCTGATTTCTGATTAGAACATTTAAACAGTTTTTGTTTGATAAAAACAACGATAATTAAATGCACAACTCCCTGACATACTACAAATTTTTTTTTGTATATTTCCTGATAAATCGCGGTTCGAGGTTCATTTGCACAATTTATCAATCAACGCGTGTCAACAAATACAGTCTTCTGGAACAGGCTGTGACGTATTAAGCGTGAGATGATGATCTTGAACCAAGCGACGACGGTTCAACCATCTGTAGGAATCGAGTCAACCTGGAAGCAAAAAAGTAGAAATAATGGTAATCAATTTGTATTGGAACAGTGATCGAACTCTTTTTCAAACAGTATGTACGCATACTGATGACACATCTGATGTGATGCTGATGGTCTTAATCATTGTTTTCTAGTGATCCCCATTTCATTTCCACAATTTTTCATCAAAGTTCATTTTAAACAGCTGTCGAATACTTAAATTTTTCAGCCCTTAAACACTTTACATTCTCCCTGCTGCTCAAGATCGGTAAGGATCGCACCTTTAATGTTAAAAAAAAAATGATTTAGACAAGGCGACGTTCTGTCATGTGACTTCTCCAACATCATTTTTGTGAAGATCGTGCGAAATTCACACGCCAACAATAGAGACACGATCTTCCAGAATTCCGCAAAACTTAGCATACGACGACGCCATTGACGTGATTGAAAGCACAGCAACGTTTGCTGGCATTGAGATGGAAGCGGCAAAAATGGATCTCACCCCTTATCAAATGAGATCAAAACTAATTATATCTCCGGATTGCGAGTCAATCGATGTCGATCAGCAATCGACTTTTGTCGAAAAATCCAATGATTTTCGATCGTGATCGATATACAGTGGAGTCTCCCTAAGTCGTATTTGCACGGGATACCATGATTTGTTCGAGCTAAAGGGAGTTAGACTCAGATAGGATGTTGAATTGAGGAAAATGTATGTAAAATAAGGCGAACAAATTTCGAAATTTTAGAGAAATTCGACTTAGGGAGAGTCTACTGTATATAGAGGTCTTGAAACCAGTTCCAAGTCATTCATTTTACAAACAAAACAACATTAATATTTAAATATAGAGAGATTAAAATTCTGGCTGCGTAAAAGGTTCGGCGAAGCAGAACTACTTTGTAAGTGTAGCAGCTAGCACTGTACTCAATTGTCGCACATCAAAGAAGTTGAATCCTTTCAGTGTGGGAGAGAGAGAGAGAGCTATTCGTATTTATCTGTATCAGACGATCGATCTCCTGTGGTACTCTTTTTTGCTGTGCAAAATATATATGTACAAATTACAAACACAGAGATATTTAATTCCTATGAACCAACGAGAATATCAGCACGTCTGTACTTTAGTAGTGACAGAAAAACTTCAAGTCGAAGCGTGGGCATATGAGTGGTGTGTTAGAGATAGGTCAGTTCAATATGGGCACTAAAGATAATGGATGATAGAGATATCCAACTTCGGCCATTTTTACCCCTAGCCAACAACGAAGTGTAGTAGTAATCCCTTGTATTTCACTTATACATTTACAACGCTCGTCAATTCACCACAATATGGCGGCCGATTCGTGAATTTTGTGGGAAAAAGCGGCAGATTCATGCATTTAGTGGGAATCCATGTACTTTCCATGTAACGTAAATGGGTATGTTGTTCGGAGGGTGTTCAAAAGTTGACTAGTATTTTTAAGGGAATTTTCTTACATTGTTATATGGACTTTCGTGAATAACAATATATTGCAATGTCCATTTAACTGGAACTATTTGACCTAAAATTAATTCTTAAGTGTATATATAGCCTATTCATAAACCATACCTGACAAATTAACTCAAAAAATCTAGCCCGCTTTATACGCTTAAATCAAGAATTCTGAAAAATTCATGATTTCAACTTAAACAATTTGATAAGAACAATGGCAATATATTGCAACTTTTACTAATGCTAAAAAATGGTTATCAAAACATCTTATTTGTGATTCACGCTTCAATAATAATTTTATTATTGGTTAACTGAACGTGTGAATGTGTTATTAATTTTCATTCATATGAAAAAATTCACACTATGTTGTGCATTCATTAATTATGTCCAAGTATTTCAGATTGTAAATTGCTCAAAGTTTTAATGAATCGACTTCATGAACATAAGCTTTGTTCGTTCGTTTACCCCTCCATACTGTGTTGAAAACTGAAAACCGAAATTTGAAAAACGTTCAAATAACGAGCGATTTTTCAAATAAGAACTCTTATTCACCCCATTACTAAGGTGGGGAAGGGTATCAGCTGTCATCAGCTCACACGTACTCACAGACAGGGGACAAAAAGCGTATAAAAAACGCTGTCAGATGAAATCAAGGGGCAAGGGAGATAGAAGTTGGATATCTCTATAATAGGTTATCTCTGATGGGCACGCAACAACGAAAGACATATGCCTGAGCTCACCGGGCTTACAAAATTAATACGATTCAATATTCGTGCAGAGCTCTTTAATGTACATAAACCATAATTGCACCAATGTAAAACATTAAACTCAGGGAGTCGCGGAGTTCCTTGTTTACTTTATCCGTAGAATTTAAAAATTCTTCATGTGGTAAAAATACGCAAAATCTTCATCGTCGGCTTTTTCTTCCACTTTTGCCGAGATTAGACGGAGAATCATTCTTTCCAATTGCTGTTTCTGTGCCCAAAATGGAATTGAGTAGTAGAGCCCTCTCTAGGAAGACTAAACTTACATCTAACTCATTGATCACCACTGACAATGGCGTGGCAACATTGGCAATATCACAAGTGTATGAAGAAGTCCTTGGTCTCTTCTAGACAAGCGCCCTTTGGCCTTAAGCTGAAAAAGATCTTGCCAGCACACACATCCCAAATTTAATTTCTGTCTCTTTTATCTTAACATTTCAAACTCGCTGAATTATTTACTAAACCACTTTCCCCCACCATTGAAATATCCGAAACATTTGTTAATTATCATATTTCTGTAAAAATGTAACCTTTGTTTCACCTAGCCTTGACTTAAGTTAGAGACAGACTAAGCAACCGACTTCCTTGGTTTTGAATGGGTGTACTCTGTGTACTCGATGTATTCCGTGTACTCAGTGTATTATGACCAGTTATACGGGTCCTCTTTTTATTTGAGTAAAGCATTCATGTGTGAGAGAGAAATCGAACAGAGTACTCATTTCGTTGTCTGGTGATAGAAAGTTGTACAGTGTTGTACAACACTACTGACGTAGTGCACACATTTAGACAGAGCAAATGAATGTATTCATGCAGGCTTGTAATCTTTATCGATATTTCTCCTTCAAATTTGATCGTTAACAAATTTGTAGTCGACGCTTTTCGTTTGGCAGAAATTTATAAAATAAACAATGTTTTCATGTGTCAATGTTGGTTGCTTTGAGTGGCTACCCGTGCAAGTAGCGCATTGTGCGCCGTTTTGATACCACACCTCGTAGACCTATGTTGTTAGCGTTAACTAAGCCTGTGGAGTTATGTTCGACATACTTTGGTTATCGATCACGAAGAGGCCACTAAGGAATGTTTTGCCGAATGCGATGTATCTATGTTTGGCTGGTGCCGGACAGTCGCAGAGAAAGTGAGGCAGACATTCCTCTGAGAGAGTGTAGAGGCAACTGCGACAGTGTGGATTGAACAGTATTCCTAGTCTAGCAGCGTGGATGCCTATGGCCCAGTGCCCCGTTCTTACAGCCACGACCATAGCTATTTCGGAGTGATTTCTGTTAAGAAGGTCATCAGTTCTGCTTTTCATGAAGGAGGACCAAGTTGTCCAAAGAATTCATACTTGGAAGTCCTAGTCCACCTTCAACTTACTATGGATAGAAAATGTTGGCATATGATGTATGTTAGGTGGTTAATTGGAGGGCCCACCATTTCAGTCGGCCATCTCTTCTCTCCCTATGTTGCTGTGGCCTGGAACCCAGAGGAGAGTAAATTTGCACCTGCTACTCGCCAGTTTGAGTCGTTCCTTGCACTGTTGCATCAATTTAGAGGAAGTGATCACCGAGGAGATAACCCTTATGGCTTCTTGGCTCTCGCTGCAGATAGCTGTGGGGCCAGCCCTTAGGGCAGGATCGCCATCTCTTCAGCCTGAAGACACTCGAGTGATCTGGGAAGCGGTATGACGTAGAGATCTTGTTTTATTGTATTTTTTTATTTTTAACTTTTTTATTTTTACTTCAATTTCAACAAAGACAATACAAAATGATCAAAAATGTATTACGGTCGAACCTCCATAGCACGAATGAATGACTAGCATTTAGTGGTGTGCCAACACGAAATTTTTACAAACCGAGATAACCCGGATTAAAATAGAAACCGGAAAAGACCGAGTTGTAACCCGGGTTGACGAACTCGGTATGAAGATGAACCGAAAGCAAAAAATATGGATTATGGAATGGGGCAAGTCGAGTTGTACTGTCCAATTCTATTTTGATTCGAGTTGATTTCGGTGTTCTATGTGTATCCTAAGACGATTGTATTGGCAAGGGAAGCGATAGGCGCACGGGGTAGCCAAGCCAATACCGGCTGTGTGTGTTCGGATTGTTTTTAAATTTGTCTCTCTTCTCTTTTATCTCTCTTTTTATTTACTTCTAATCGCATGTCGCAACGCAACATGCTACATACAAAGCACACAGTACGCGAAAAGTTACCGAAATGCTACTGCCTGCTGTGGTGGCTACGACCCGAACCAATGTGGAATGAGGCAAATCGATTTGCATTGTCTAATTTGATTTGGGGTTGGTTTCACACCGGGTTGTACCGTCTACAGTTTTTTTATTTATGTATTCGGTTTGTTACATCGGTTTGCCGATTCGGTTTAAAAAATTTTACTCGTTTTGAGTCGGTTTAAGTGTAACCCGGGTTAACTCGGTTTTTTAACCCGGGTTAAAATGCCACTACTAGAGTAAAAAACAATTATTTTCCAAATTCACACGCTTGCAAAGATCGCCTCTGTTCTTTATTGACGGTCATTGCAAAAGCCAGTCGCACTGTTAACGTTTGAATTCGAATGGTTTTCTGTTGTAAATAAATAAAAATATATTTTTTTTTGTTGAATAAATTGTTTTTCTGAATAAATTAAAAGAAAAACCACAACCCACAAAATAGCAAATTAGTTTTGTAATGCTATATAGGTGGATAAAAAAACTTCTTAAAACTAATCTTTAGAGGCGAGGACTAGTGGACGCAATAAAAAAAATATTTGCCTGAGGAAGATATTCCAGATAATGATGCAAAATTATTGCTCTTTGTGTCATCAACCTTCTGATCTACAATTTTCCACAGATTCTCTATGGGGTTAAGGGTAGGTGATTGTGCTAGTCGCTATATAACATTTATACCTCCTTCGTTAAGCCAATCCAATCCAACCCATTTATGCGTTCAGTTAGTTTACCACCAGTCAAGATCTTATCCGGAAGTTTGTCAGGAGGAAATAAGTTCTTCAGGGAACTGGGCCTTGAGATCTCAAACAGGACGATCCAGCGAAGAGCACTTGATAGTGGATGAAATACACATCGGCGCAACTGTACTGCGCATGATATGATCGGCTTGTAGAAAAAGCGGGCTTTATGCGGTTGGGCTCGCAACTTCGTCCTTAGAGAGTTCTTAATTTTTTTTCATCCGGTGATACTGCTGTTGCCGCCCGTTATGATTGGAAGGACTTTGGAAGTTCAGTTCATCGTGAAGATATGTACGTAATACGCATCACCTATTTGCGCCCACTGGTCTAAAAGAAACACACCTATTAAAATCATTATAACAACATGTCTTTTACAATAATCAAGGAACTCGTAGGCGTATTTATCTGAAATTAAGTATTACAGAGATGCCCGACTTCTACCTCTCTTGCCCCTTAACATGATTCACAATTGTTTCTTATAACGTGTTCTTAAACCAAATTGACCAATCAGAGGACGGCATTTACGTTATTTCGTGAATAACCGTCAAAAATCCATAAATATCTGTCAAAAAAGTACTTAAATTCGTCGATGGACGAGGGGGCAATTAGTTGTGAATACGACTATCTCTGTAATACTTCATTTCTGGTATTAATCATATACATACATTTCAATTTCCCATGTTAATTAATTGGGGATTCACCCGTCCGACTAGGCAATAAAGGGTCTAAGTCCAACAAACAATGGAAACATTGTTATACTTAAGTGCCCACTGTACTGTAAAAAGGACACCCTAAAAACTATTTTTTTTAAATTTTTTATAATTCTAAGTAATATATCCCATACATATATAGAAATAAAAAGTATTTAGTATAGTTTTTTAATAGTTTTCATGTGGGCGTTAATGGTTTAAGAAAATTAAGAAAAACCTCATTCCTCAAAACCGATGGAAAAATAATGTTAAACTACGCCTAATTGTATGCAAAAAGGTTTGTTGACGCCTGATAGCGTTTGTATTTCTCCCGATATTGCTCAAACTGTAGAAGTGATAAAGCAAGTCAACGTTTTTAATTTTTGATTAAAAATCAAATCGATTAGATGATTACGTGTTATGCGTGCCTTTGTGTTCGACAGGAAGACAAAATATATAGAAGACCAAAATGCTCAGTTCCTTGAATCTGACTATTCAGAAGCGTTGTACAAACTAATTTCTAGATTCCAAACAAGATTTCAGGTCAACGACGATCTTCTGAATTCTATAGAAAATCTCGATGAGTTGAAAAGTTTAGGAAGTTTTTTTTTTAATTAAACAGTACTGCTGCTGATTATAATTTATTTACCCCCCCCATTCACAATATCGATAATTTTTTCAGGTCTAACAATTCCATCAAGAGAAGAGGCTGCTGGTAGTCAAAAAGGATAGGATAAAACGGAAAGTACAATGCAGGTTTTGTACAAGCAACGAGAAGCGTTTGGAGACACGTATGAACTTTTTCTATTTCTGTGGCGACCATAGAATAGAGCACAGCTGTATGCGAATCCATGTTTTAAAGATTGTTTGAAATCAATCATGTCTGCCTCAGAGGTTGTCTCTGGGATACGAACGAATGGCAGCCACGGTGTTGTTTCTAGCCTTTGAAGGAGCGAAGTCCGTCAATCCAAATTAAGTACTTTGTATTTTTAATGATATAACGAATCGAAGAACTCGGTTGTTTTAAGGAAGCTAGCAATGATCAATAATTACCTCATGAACGACGAACATCGGTTCAGCGGGTAAGATCAGGTTAATTTTAACTCACGCCCTACCCAACGTTAAATTGCCGCTGTCCTGGACTACGGCCTGAAGGTAGTTAAGTCAATTCATGGAATTTTCGTAATAAAATGATGGAACGAGTCTTTAGACAGAACTTCAGACAGGATCGGATTGATTTTGTTTATGCGAAACCATTAACGAAATCATGAGATTTCAGTTTCACGGTATGGAGCTACCTTGAAATGACTCAATTGCAACACAAATTCATCACTACGCTCAAAAATCTTGACAAAAACGTAAGTAAAGACACCTGAAAAGTAATTTAGAAATAATCGCAGAGTTCCAACACTCCTTTTCAAAGAAAGTAAACAAATCTGGCCCTTTTTTTGTTCAATGCTGAATTTATTTTACTTCGGAATGTAAATAGTTAGACATCACAAGTCCACAAAAAATATGTATGTATTAAAAAAAATGTAATTAAAACTGTGAATACTCGTCGTCATCCCTCACAGGATGCGACCGCTTTGCAAGAAGCGACGAATAAGCAGAATCAACGCCTGGCAGAAAGGGTACGGGGAATGAATCCGGAATATTGAGATGAATCGAGTCTGATTGCACTTGACCACCACGCTGACGATGAGATTCATGATGTTTGTTATGCGACCTCGGACTGAACTCCTGTACCTCCTTGTTAACCGGTGCGATGGCAATCTCCCGATTTTCGGGGAACAAATCGAACAGTCCCAAGTACGATGAAATCCTCGCAAAGAATCCCAATTCCGGCTTGGGGGTGGTGAAGACCTTCTGCGCGATCTCCAAGTCCTTTTGCAGTGTTTCACTCACAAGGCTGGTCGGCAATGAAGGACCCGCGGTGTCGGCTTCGATTTGAATGGACTCTTCCGTTGCGGTGTTGTCGGTGTAGTCAGAAGCCTCTATGAAGGCCTTGATCAGGTCGATGCCACTCTTTGTTGCAGTTAGTTGACGTATCGTGTCGATGGTCTCCTCGCGAGTTGTTGTGCCTAAGAGCTCACCCAGTGCACTGACGCTTGGAATCTGGTCCCAGTCGGTGATGCCGAGTTTTGTTGCAGCGATCTCAATCAGATCCTCTGGCAGACTGTCGGACGGTGGCAATAAAATCTCCTCGGGAACGTTTGATGACTCCTTAACTACCTCGTAGTAGGGATAGTGGACGGACACGAACTGATGCTCCTGCGGTAGAGATGCCTTAACCGGTTCGGTTGCGATCACAGTGTTATCCTTTTGGTAAATCACAGGTAGGATTGCGACGCAAAGTTGGAAACTCACAACGACCAGAAGTGCCTAAAAACACAAAACACGGTAACAACTAAGAAAATTGGTTTCTTTTTTTTTTTCTTTTTCAAATTTTACTCACTTGCAGATGCATTTTTCTACTCGAATATATATCTTAACGAAACGACGTATTGAGAAGGACTAAATGAAAAAATTCAACAAACTGCAACAAGTAGAAAATTGAGGGTGATGGTAATTATGTGTTCCGCCAGCTACAGGTAGCGAGGGTTTCGTTCCGTTCTCACCGTGGTTCAGATTTTCGGAATTCCCGCCTCGGATGAGAGGCCAAGAATGCAATTGTTTTGTAATTTGAAAATAAAGGTCTTTCGCCTTGGCAGGTATGTGAATTGAATTTTCCAGGCAATCTGTGAGGTATGCATTTCGAATGAACTCAGGAAAGGCGTTTTGCTTTGTTTTGTCTTAATTCATTCGTTCTGTGAATTTCGGCGAAATGCTTTCTAAATTCTAAAAAAAAAGTCGATTGACTGTGACTGCGGATTTGAACATTTTTTTTATGTTTGCCAAATGCCTGCGATGCAATGCTAAATTTTACAATATGTATGAATGTGTGTTCCACAAGTCAAGTTGTGAAGGATAGCATCCATTATTTTTTTTGGGTGGATGCTTACTTACTTATCAGGTCGGCGACCCATGGAGGTTGAGAAAATCATCATGATCCTGAGTAGGCTGCTTCCAGTCATCAAGATTCAATACCAAGCCGATCTGTAACCGCGATTAATTAGTCATTACACCAGAGATTCGGTCGTCCTCTCCTTCTCGAACCAGGAGACTCGGACTCGGACATGGTTATTGCTCAATAGAAGGGTCTTTTGATGATGTCCTGATGTCCCACTCGTCAACTAGGGTGTAGTGGCAAAATCATGACATGGAAAGATGAGTCATTGCAACCTCTATCGATGTCCAGAAGGAAGTTCCGACAGCGGATGCACAGACATCGTAATGCAGTCGACGGATTTTTGCTTCCGGACTACATCCACATCTTGGGACAGCTTCTCATACACTCACCCAGATACAGACTGTTATTAATCTGACGTGCCTTCGATGACAGCAAGTTAACTTCTGTAGCTTAGCTTATTGTCCAGCATTCCGCTCAATATATCAGGACTGCCAAAATAAGTGTTTTTGGGAGCATTATTTTGGTCCTTCGAGTCAGGAGTTTTGCACCCAGTTGTTTTGACAGCAAAAAGTGTTCGGAACCCTCACAAAAAAAAAAAAAACATTTCCATTCCCTACAACGGCACGATGCCGGCGGCGAACAAACATCATGCCACCAGCCAACGGTGCCCGACAACGAACGTAGAAGGAGCCAGACGAGAGCCGTCTAGCTTTGTGCACAACAACCACAGCGGAGCAATCCTCGATAAGGATAACGGTGGTTGCGACCGAGAAGTACAAATCGTCTAATACCATCAGGGCACATACGCAGATCAAACCCTATTCCACAGTGCGTTGCATAGCGGCAGCTGCGACCAATATGTCATGTCGCATCGCAGACATCAGAGCTGATACGATGGCGAGAAGGATTTTCTTACTTCACTTCGTTACAGTCCACCAATACGAGCAGTGCTGATGTAGAAAAATACGTTTAATAAAATAAAGGTTTATTTGTTTGTGCAACTTTAACCTTTAGTTTTAATCCTTCCTCTTTTTTGAGCTATCGAACAAAAAGCTTCCATTACCGCACGTTGGGCACGCGCGCGTTGTCTATGTCAGAGATAATGGATGATATTATAGGTTATCTCTGGTCTATGTCATCTGCGTACCCAACAGTTGGACTTGTAGAAGATAGTTCCTTCCGTTTTTACAGCTGCCCGCAGCATATTTTCCAGTACCATATAGAAGAAACCACACGACAGCGCATCTCCTTTTCTCATTCCGGTACATGTTTCAAACGACTCGTCTTGAAGAGATCTGATGCTAAGCCATCTGAGCTTGCGGCTTTGTTATTTTAAGGGCTGTGCTGAAACTTAGATGGGAGGATTATCAGGACACAGGTCCATTCCCCGTCACTTTCGCCTGATCATACCCGCTAAGCAGCTGCTTATGCACATCCACTATTTCCTGCGGGTCAGTAACTAGACTATCCTCACAATTTCAAAGAACTTGGATGCCTTTCCTAAAGCCTGTGGCCAGGCTTTTTTATAAGAGGCCCGTATTTTTTGTTTGTCCCTAGACTAACCTTTTCTTCAGGAGTAGTTGCTTCTCTTCGCGTCTTCGAGCAAGGAGTATCGCCTTGAAGGGATGGTTGAAGTAATTCACTAACTTCATACTTCTTCTTCTTTATTTGGCTCTACAGTCCAGGGTGGACCTGGGCCTCAACCAACAAGCCTCTCCAGCTAGCACGGTCTCTGACTAGCTTTCTCCAGTTTCGCACGCCAAGTTGGTAAACGTCCTTCTCCGCCTGGGTGCGCCACCTTAAACGCAGGCGTCTTCTGTTACGTTGTCCAACGGGTTCGGAGTCGAAGACTTTTCGGGCTGGAACTAAGTTGTCCATACGCTCTACATGGCCTAGCCATCTTAGGCGTTGGATCCGAAGACGCCTGACTAGACTCATGTCGCATCGACATGTACAGTTCGTGGTTGAATCTTCTCCTCCAGAAACCGTCAACGCAAACAGGACCAAAGATCGCACGCAGAGCTTTTCTCTCGAAGAGACCAGGACTTCCTCATCCGCTTTAGAGACTGTCCATGCCTCCGCGCCGTACAGCAGGATTGGGATGATCAAAGTCTTATATAAAGTCAGCTTGGTCCCTCGAGAGATGGCTCTGCTACTCTATTGCCTCTTGAACCCATAGAAACAGCTGAAGCAAAGACCTTAACTTCCTCGAAGTTATAGCTGTCTATTGTGACGCTCTGTCCATACGTTAATCATTTCCTAAGGACAGCACATACTTTGTTTTGCCCTCATTCACCGCCGGACCCATAACTGTCCAGCCTCTTCTGTTTTAATGACTTATGTTTTGGCGATCACTGCAATCTCAGCAGTGTATGTTGGAAAGTTGTACGGATTTCTCAAGACTCTCTCAAGCCTGGCGTTAAAGAAGTTACTAGGCAACGCGTCGCCTTGTCTAAATCCTTTTTTGACATTGGACCATCAACGGTGAGTTCGTTTCCGACCTTGAGGGAGCAGCGAGAATTCCACATTGTCATCGTGCACAACCTGATGAGTTTGGATATGTCGATGTATAACTACTCTCTGTGCACGCTGTCAAATAAGGCCTTGAAATCGACGCATATCAACAGCACTGATTGTGTCTTGTCCAGGATCTGTTGTAAGGACAACCTTTCATACTGCAGATAAATGGAGAGAGAGGATCTTGTAGGCGATGTTAAGCAGACTTATCACGATACCTTGCATTCCAGAGAATCTCCTTTGGGCACTGGACTCCAGCATCATCAAATCTAAGCGTGTGCGTTAAGAAGATTAAGGAGTTCAGCTTGAGATACATGGCCATCCAAGGAAAGGATGCAATGAAACGGTCGACTCTCTAGCTAAGAAGTGAGCATCGGAACCTTTTACAGGCCCCGAGCAATATTTCGCCTTGTCCACAGAGAAGAATTCAGGGAACTAGAAGGAAGGAATCCGACGGAAACCTGGAACAACGCTCATGGCATGAAGCAAGCCAAGAAACTATTGTTTTAATATAACTGACAGAGGTTTGAGCCGTGTATCAAGATGCAGGAAGCAGGAACAACCTTCGTATCCTTAAAGGCTTGCTAACAGGGAACTGCAGACTCAAGAAGCGCCTAAGGAAACAAGAAGAACCAGGAGGACGTCTCTGCAGATTCTGTGGAGAATCAAATGAAATTCCAGAACATGTACTGGGAGCTTATGAGGCACTAGCCCACGCAATATCTGGGCAACCACCTACTACCAGACGATGGAATGAAGTCACTCGAACGAACTCTCATTCTCAGATTCCGAAAGGAAACTGGCTAAGAGAGCATAATCTAGGAGTCCATAACCCGGAAAACAACTCTGAAAAGAAGTGTACTAATTTTAAAGATTTTTCAGGAAACAAGCAGCTTTGCTTTTCTTTGTTAAAATTCAGTTTCGATATTGCTTGTCCTGTTCGGGAGGTGCTTGAGCAGCAGGGCTATTCTTCGATGGTTTGGTCACGTGGCACAAATTTCCCCACCATCACGAATTCCGAGGCGATGATTCCGTCAGATAGGCGACTGCTTGGCAGAGCCAGGATGAGGTGCTTGGACCAGGTCTGTCAACTTCTAGTAAGTTACTGTCGATGGTGAAGGACCAAGTTGCCTGGATGTACATACCTCGTACGTGGTTTATTCCCGTGACCTCGCGGGAAGATGATGCTAATGATGTTCAGGAGTCGGAGTCCAAATTGTGTCGAGCATTTCTGTCAAAGTTATTTGGACATTTAACTGTCGAGAGATATGATTCTTCGAAATTAACTGAATCGACTGCGATCTGTGAGATGTCCATTTAGATTTAACTTCAAACTCGATAATTGCTTAAGGCTCAGAATAATCTTTCCGATATCATTCATGCCGTAGAACTTCTTGATCTTCCATGATCGCTTCTCTTTTTGTTTTCTAATAGAACGTGTCCTGTTCCTCAGAGCTCACGAACAGTTCTCGTAGTTCTATGCAACCTTGCCTAGGCAAAGACTTATTGTCAATCGTGAAGTTTCTCCTTGGTGGCCAGCTGGTGCTGATATGCACCCCCCAATTGATGTTTATCTGTGCAGAACAGTTGGCAGTCTCGATACAACAGAAAGGGAGCAAGATTCTTCGAAGTCTACCAAAAATGTAAGGCGAGTGGTGATACTTTGAATTAAAATGCACTCCTTCCTGCCGAGAAAAGCGTCACCGTCGCTTAATTTAAACACAATTCTAAATTCTTATTATTTCAGTTTATTTAAAAAGAAAAGAAACAACTAAAAAACCATACAAAATGTGAAAGGTAAGGGAATACGAATTGTCCACGTAGAACTGAGGTCAACAGCAGAGCTTGGTTCACGGTCACGAAAAAGATAAGAGAAAATCATCTTACGCCGCTACGGAAGTCACTATTGGGTTCTTTTGTAAATTTCAATTCAATTCACATTTAAATATAGTCAATCATCCGTAAGATACAAAATAACGATACTTTTCCAAAGCTTTCATCAAACTAAACGATGAAACAATTTACTACTACCGCACTATCTAGCAACTCATGATGCCTTCGAAACACCAACTAACGCTGGCCGTATACATCTTTCGTGGAGTTTGTACCCGATTTTGCTAACCACTACTACTGTGTTGGGTTCACAATCTGGATCGTCCTGCAAAGATATGTAACAAACGATTGAGCTTGTTGAGGGAAAGCTTAGAGAGGGTGATGTGTTACCTTTTGGAAAAGGGCTTCATGCAGATTAGGATCGAATTTTTCATTGAGGGGATTGATTGGCTCTAGGCCATGCCTTTTGAATACCTGTCCAAGGGAAGCCTTCGTCATCGTAAGACCTTCGTAGAGGTTCTTTAGGTGTTTGTTGTTGTCGTTGATCTGGAATGTGGAGAATGGGAATTCGATTAAGTGATGTTCAGTGGAGATGTTCGATGAAATGCCATCAAATTGTGCGTCATTCACCAAACAACTGTTCGTCCAAGATTTCAATTCCTACCTCCTCCTTGGGCACAGCTTCTGTGGCGTGTCCCAAAATGTCCGCAACTTCCAGCAGATCCTTACAAAAGCTTTGAATACCGAAGACTTTAGCATCGCTGATCTGTTTCGTCAGACGATTTCGCATGTTTTCATTCTCTGCCAGCGATCTCTTGTACTTGTCAAGAAGTTCATCCGATTTCGCCTTCAACTCCTCAACCTCCTTTGACAGAGTCTCTATCTCTCCCGTCAATTTCTTTTCGTTCTCTGTCAGTTCCACATTGTTTTCGGCTTTTTCACCGGCATATCGGCGCAATAAAATTGTATTCACAGCTGCATTTCGTGTCCTTGAAATGAAAGTAACAACAATTTCATTTATAACTATGCAAAAATAAATGCGATATAAATAAAATAGTTAGCCACAAAGGTTAAGACATTACGTCACATTTCGCAAGACCCTTTACGTATTAACTGCAGATGAAGTACCCACCGTGTATTCGAATGTGTTGATAAATATGACACGATTCGATTGGTTCGTGAGAAAATGGACAGTGTCTTTGTTGCCATTTTGATTCCAATGAATTTGTACCAATTTGATTGAATGAAAAATTAATTTATTAGGAAATATTGTTATCACAGTCGTGCGTGCACACTGCGGCTGAATTTTTGACAAGACGAAGTATGATGAAATTTGACAGTTGTTGTGTAAAAAAAAAGACATGTGTTGAATATCCTTCTTAGCGAACGTAGCGCTGTGGGCATTGGTTGGAAGCTTGAAGAGTAGTTTTGTGTGCGCCTGAATGTATGTTAAATGTGTCGCTCCATCGATAAGAAAGAACAATTTGGGAAGATCTACATTTGAACTTTGTTAGATTTTAAAGCGACAAAGCGTGGTTTCCGATACAATATTGAAATAAGAGGTTTAAAGAATGCACACTCAATGGCAGAAATTGCTTTAGTTTTCACCCGACTTTCTACCGCTGATGGCTTAAAAACGAATCCGTGTATATGCACAGGGGCTTTGTGGAAAATTCGAAAAATTCTGCCACAAAGAGACAGTTACAGCGTTTTACAAGGCGAAGTGAATGTTATACGTGTGGCAGCAGTTGGGCTGAAGGCAGTCCATCTGCCCCTTGAATCAAGCAGGTACTTTTGCTAGTACCGTCCTGAGTATAAGTGTTTCAGAGATTTCCTCGGTTTCCACAGATGAGTCTCCAGGATGACCTATTTGCTTTGCTCACCTCAATTTTAAAGGTGTTGTGAGCTCTCTTATAAGAGTTTTAATCGGCATTACTGAGGGTGCTTTTGGCTTTATTAAAGAGCTTCCTGCATCCCTTTAGAAGGTGGTCTAAGTCTAATCGCCTCCAGGGGTCATCTCTAGGTTACACCCATCAGTCCCCACTCTTTCCTTCAGAAAAATCCTGGAGAAAGGATTAGACCAATATATCAAGCACCGTGGAGATTTTCACCAGACTGAAACTGCATACAATAAGGGCAAATCTGTAGAGACAGTCAACTCTTGATAAGAAGCATTGAAAAACTCTTCTGGCATTTCTTGACATCGAAGGTCCATTCAACAAAATCAAACCAAAGGTCTTACTTGCGCTTAACAACCTTGGTGGCTGTTATCCATCAGCTTCTCACCAGCAGGGTAATCCATTCATATCTGTGGGATGCGATCCACAGAGAAGAGAGAAGTAGATAGAGGAGGTGTTCTCTCGTCCCCTGTTTGGAACGTAGCGGGTAACGAGCTGGAAGAGGCTGGATGCAAAGCTATCGCTTATGCAGACGATGTGGGCAAAATTCATCTCCAACGTAGAAGACTTAATGCAGAATGCCTTCGATAAGCTTGAAGAGTTAACCCCCACAAGACGAACCTTGTACTATTCACCAGAAGGTACAAAATCCCTCCCACGCTGTGCGGCACAACTTTGCAACTAACCACCAGTATGAAATGTCTGGGTCTCAGTACCGACAACAAACTAAGCTGGAACCTCTATATCCAGGAAAGGAGTCTTCTACCATTTTCAGCTATAAAAAAACCATATGATGCATATGGAAAAAAATACAGCCAGGCATCGCCTACTGGATCTTTACCTCGACCGACACTTTTATAAGGGGTCTCTGTTTGGTGGACAGCAAAAACTGGCCTGCATATGCATCACTGAAGCACTCAGAGCACAGTCAGATGTATACTCCGCCACCTTCCACAACTGGAAATCTCTGGCAAGCAAGTAACAACCATCACAGCCCTGCCACTGAAAGCACTCCGACTGTGGCCCGAGCTCTGCATGGGTCACTCAACAATTCTTAACGAATATAACTTCCTAAACAATCCTAAGCTGTCTACTACATAGCCCTTATTCGGCCGATGCTTGCCTATGGTTGTCCCGTGTGGTTCAACGTGGGAGCCAGCTTGGAGAAGATTCGGGTTTTTGAGAGGGCTTGTCTCAGGGCCTTCCTTCGCGTTTATAGAACACCATAGTCCTAGTACAAAAAATTCTATCGTAATGAAGTCCTATATAACATGGCGAACTTTATAAGAGTGGACAACCTAGTCAAGATTATTCGTAGACATGTTGCAAGGTCTATGCTCTCGACAAACAACCTGATCCCTGGGGGCTTACTACCCCAATTACAGGTACCATGAAAAGGTGTACCTTAACGGCTTTATCCCCCCAGGAAGCATTCGTTTATTTCGACCGGACGGCTCTGATCCAGGATAAATTAGCAGTTCCGTTAATTTTGCACATTTCTCGGACAACCGCGGATACGCGACTCAACTACAGTCGAGACGTAGCACCGAGCACTAAGGAGCTTCTCCGATTCAGCAGATCGGTATCTATCAGATATGTTAAAGATGTGAGTAAGCAGCACAAGACACACTGGTGGTTAAACGAAAGAGCTCCCTCGTCGATCCCTTTCGACCCTGGCTAGACTTCTGGCTAGTCGGCAGAGATATTAGTCCCCATGGCCGACTTTCATCGTCTACTAGGTTTTAAGGAAGTATCAAGAAAAAAAAAAATATAAAATGATACATATATATGTCTTACTATACATAAGTATGCCTAAAATACAATGGAATGCATATATATAATAAATATGTATACAGTACCGAGCAAAAAAATGCAAACGGGTACAATATCAGAAATAATACTGCGTAGCTTCCTGTAACGGTATCCAATGTGGTTCTTCTTTTGAAATGTTTCTTTCCTTCTTTTGTACCTGGTCTCGTGCAGATGTTAAAATCATTTAAATAAGTGATATAAGACGAATATTTGGACGAGCAAAAAAATACAAATAGAGAATATGTCTACTAAGGTAGGTCAATAAAATAGGTTATTCTTATAATAAACACTTGGACTATACAACAATTAGAAACAACTGTCTACTGAATACAAAGAAGCAATCATTGCAGCTTTTAACAATGGCAGGCTCATGAAGGATATTGCTCTCGAGTTTGGTGTTGCAACTTCAATCATTTCACGAATTGTATCCCGATTCCGTGAAGATGGCGATGTTAATCGAAAAGTTGGTAGTGGGCGTCCTCGCAAAATATCTCCGACAAGATCGTGAAATAGTCAAGCAAGTCAAAGTCGATCCCCTTAAGACTGCCGTTGAAGTTACAGACTACGTCAATGAACATCTTGACCAGAGAAACCAATCAACAGTGCAATAAATGCAAAGAAACCGCTGAGTTTTGATAAATGCCACATGCATTGGACGAGCGAGCAATGGGCTAAAGTTTTATGGAGTGACGAGAGCAAGTTTAATATCTTCTAAGCATCTTATCTCCTAAACAACGCATACAACACATCCATGGCAGCTTGTGACATGTCAGCGTGCATAGAAATTAACATTACAACGCCGTGTCTAGTGTTGGAATTCCAATCAAATTGTGCGGGTAGTGAAGTAAGACCCGTTCCAAAAAAAAAATAGTAACGAATTCACCGAGATAGATATTGAGGAAGAATTTATAAAAGGCAACACGAGTTCATGTGGCCTGGAGCCTGGACCTGGAGAAGATCGTGCAAGACTCAACAGCCAACAAAGTTCTGCCTGTGATAATATTGGTCCTGTTTGCTTTGATTGGATCTGGGGGATACGACTCAACCACTTACTGTACGGGCGACATGAGCATAACCAGGGTCTACGGCTGTAACACCTAAGGTGGCTGGGCTATGTAGAGCGTATAAAAGCTTCGGACCGAAGTCTTCGAGTCCGTACATGTGAAACAAAGCAAAAGAGGACGTCCGTGTTAACTCAACGAACTTGTTGCACTCAACTGGAGACAGCTAGCCAGAAATCGCTCTAGTTGATGGGGCTGTTTTTAAGAACTTGCAAAGGTTTTTTTTAGTTTGTTGCACAGGCGATTTAGGTATGTTTTATGTTGCGGGGCGTGAGACTGCTGCCATTTCATGCGCGCTTTTCTTTTTTCGGGGATAAGTTCTCTTATTTCTGGCGGAAGATTTGTTTTATTAAACTTGTGTTTTTTTTCAAGTTCGAGTTCTAACTCTAAGGTTGTTTTTAAAGACCCATCTAGACTAATGTTTTCCTCACAGTCATGTCTAAAACTATCCCAGTCAGTTTTGTTATCTGTTGATCTCGGCGCACCTTCCGCTTTCCTTAATTTATTGCTTATGGTCGAGATTACAGGTGGTTGGTCGGAAGAGAGGTCGAAGCTTTCTTCTACTTTCACGATGCTTGTAGGTACCCCTTTAATAATAAAAAAGTCTACTAAGTCGGGTACTTTTGCTGTATCGGCGGGCCAATATGTCGGTTTTCCTGATGAGTAAAAGTCGACCCCTAGCTCCATACCGACTTTGTACAGCTGTCTGCCCTTGGTTGAGTTTTTACGCGAGCCCCAAATGGTGTGTTTGACGTTAAAATCACCACCAACCATAAAACAAGTTCCAAATTTCTCGACAAGAACTACAAGGTCATCCCTTGTGGGCACGCATCGCGGAGCAAAATATACAGAAACTATGGTCAGATATGATGTCTTGTTTTATAGCTTAACTGACACTGATTGTATTGCGTCAAGTTCTGTTATTGTATTCATGAAGTCTATATTGTCTCTACTTAATAAGGAGGATCCCGCTCAGGCTCTTCCGGAGGGATGAAAAGCGTGGTACGCACAATAGCCTCTTATTTTAAATTGGGACTTCTTCGTCAGGTGGGTTTCACATATCAAGCACACTTCAACGTTAGTGTTACGCAAGAATAACTCCAGTTCATTGCTTTTATTTTTAATTCCATGTTAATATTTTTCTTCTCGCAATATATGAATATGGAAGGTACAATATAATGATATATTTCGAGAAGATCTGTGTTGTTTACCAGGTTTAGGCTCAGGCTTGCTTGTCAAAAATGATTTTATTAATCGCTGACTGCTCGTCAAGTTTAGTAAGAATCGTTGCTAACACTTGCGCAACCGGGTCTGCCGAATCGGCTGGGTTTTTGTTTACCGATAATGCTTGGGCATACGTCAGAGTCTTTGAGGACTCTGGAACAAATTAGTTGATTAGTCGATTTTTTTTAACGCAGGTCTCGGTGTTGCTTTTTTCGATTTTGGTGTTTTTTTTTCAATTTAGCGATTATAGCGTAGAAAATTTGACTTTTTTTGGCGATGTTTATTTCAGATTTGGCGATTTTGTTATTTGAAACCTGACAAGCCTGGTCATACCCGGACATTGGCACTGTCGCCCGCAGGTTGCGTTATCCATAAAATGAGTTCTGCAGAAGCTGCATGGCCGAAGAGGTGGTATGAACCATAAATCTCCTACTCTACTTGTGTAGCATTCACTACCTCCGCTTGCAGGTGGCTTCTTCGTTCGTGAAGTTTTCATTTTCGTCGTTTTGTGTAGACCAGCATAAAAACCTTTATATTGCTTGGAGCCTTTAATGGAGTTGTCCAATTCAGCTATGGGTTCTGACCAGTGCTCCCTTTTCGGAATTTTTATAGCAAACTTACGGCCGAAGTGTGTGTGTGTTTTGGCAATATTTATAGTTTCCGTAGTTTCTAAATTTAAAATTATTGCACTCTTTTAGTCTTGGTGCCGCATTATCCGCAACGCCTTTGACAAATAGACTCAAGGGAAGTAGGTGTCAAATCATCTTTAGTGAGGCTGTAGATGTTGCTTCGGGGTAATGTATTCGTTTGTATATTTCAAGTTGTTGGATTTCCTCTATTCATCCACTTACAACTAAGTTGACAAAACTTTGAATTCTTTTCATTCATGTGCAGGTGTCTTGCCGCCAACTCGCTCCTAACAAAGGCCTCCCCTCCTTAATGAAACACCACTGCACCGCTCTGGATCATTCAAAGTTAAATGAACTACAAAGCGCACATCGAACGTAGCGCACACTCCTTAAAGTCAAGACATCCAATTAGCTGTGCACTCGGGCTCGGTTTCCAGCGAAACTAAAACTCACGACGACAAACGCCTTAAAGTTCCGCCACACAAGGTCATCCACATTTGTTGCACGAATACGCAATTCAACTGCTGCGCCTCGATCAGACACTTTAGGCGGCAGTAGACCTTTTAAGTCAAAGTCATGCTACTACATCCAAACTCACACGAATCGGCAAACAGCTCAATCGATGCTTGATCGATCAGTTTCACTATGTACCTACTTCACGACCGTTTCTGAAACGATATGGCGCCTGCAACCGAGTAAGCGTCTTGACACTATTTGACTTAGCTGTCGTGCAAGACGCTCACACGGTCTCACACACGGTGTGGCATCCAGCCGAGTGATAGCTTGCTTTGATTTCGCGTGAAACATTTCCCATTTCTAAGCCCGGAGTCGTGTCTCCTGCGCTCGAGAGTGGATCTACCTGCATGCTCGTACATCATGAGTAATCGCACAATCAAGTTAAACGCGATTTCATCTGCCACTCCAAAGACGAATAAACGAGGCGACTTATAAAGCACGTGAATGTGTTGTGTCTGACGTCGCGTCGCTAGAACCAGCTTAGATGTTGGCACTGAACTTTTTACAAGGATTTACGCTCCCAGCCTTGAATACAAATTCTAGCAGATATGCAAAATGGCAATTAAGTATACTGAGGTGTATGCATTTTGATTGTTCAGGTTTGCATCTAGGCCAAGTGGGCGACTTCCTCAAACTCGTTTGCGAAACACTCTGACTTGATTTAGTGAGTCGCTCACTTTGGGTCGATGACCTTAAACACCCCCACAAGTCATTTCTGAATTATGACCTCAAGTTTATTCGTTTTGTCGTCTGTGTGTGTGTGTGTGTGGATTATATTTTTAGTTTCATTTTCTACAACTTTTTGACAAGTCTCCTCGTGCCGTCCCTGTTCGGGTTGCAACAGCGAGCTGGGTGTATTCGTGAGGTATGACGTATTTTGTTATCATGTTTAGAAAGTTTGAATGACTGGATATTGGTGCAGCTCAAGCTTATTTTTCTGCTTGGATTTGGATGGAACTTGGTAGATAAATTACAGAGGTGGTGGTGCAACAGTTCGACGTGCACCTGGCCTAGCTTCTACAGCAACTGCTTGTGTTGTGCGTGCTATTGGTCCATCACGAGTGGATGGGCACGACTCCGAGTGGCGAGAAGCTTTTTCTACTAAACAGGATTACTTTTTGAGCGCTGTCAGTTGCTCAAAAGAAGAGGTGGGTCGTGGATTATGAAATTTGGCAGATTGGGCAATTGAACCTGACACCCTCGAATGTAGGAGTCCTAAACATCCTTGAAAGATGTTGACCAGCCAGGTCGAGATAAGGTCTGCAACTTCTTGCAGTTCTACCGAAAAAATGCCATCAGGTCGTGCCAGCTTGTAAGGCTTAAAGGAGTCGATGGCTCACAAGACTGTGTTTTTGGTCAAACTTATTGAGCTGTAATGGGGGGTGGGGATGACTGTTTGGACTGGTTGGAAGGGGAGAGGTGTATTCCTCCCCATCACTGCAGCCTGGGAAGTGGGTGTCAATGAGAAGACCCAGGCTCTCCAGGCCGGAGTTAGTCCAGGTTCCCTCAGCCCTTTGAATCAGGGAGGGCATTCTGGGTGATGACGGGGGGAAGTCTCAGAGGCCTCTTCGATCTCCCCACAAAAGAGTCTCCAGGATGATCATTTGGCTGCTCTTAGCTCACATTTGAAGGTACTGAGAGCTCTTTTATAAGATTCCCAGTCCGCATTGATTCGGGTTGCCTTGGCTCTGTTGACGAGCTCGGCTGCAACTTTTGCGGAGGGAATCAAGTTTTGAATGCCACCATGGGGGTTTTGGCTTTCCCCTAACTATCCTTATGAGACAAGATCTGACAGGAGCCTGGGATATCAGTGAGTCTCTCCACTGATGAGTCAAGCTCTGAAGAATTCAGCGGTTGGCATTTGTCAGAAGCCGCTAACAGATGACTGACAGTCCCCCTATACATGTCCCAGTTTGTCTTCATGTTGTTGCGGAAGGGAGTTACACCAGGGGTGTACCTTGTAAAGCTGAAAGTGAGGCCTCCAACGAGAAGAGACATTTTAGAGAGATAAACCTAGCGGTCGTCAAAGAGTATAAGTATCTAGGAATCCTGCTTATAAGCAATTTAAATATAAAAAGGCATCTGAACGACAAACTTACAAAGGCTAAAAATGCTATTAGTGTAGCCTGGAAGAAATGCTTCAACAATCCTAATATCTAGCACAGCAGTAAGTTTAAATTATACGACGCTGTATCCGAGACAATATTGGCAGGTTTGGGGGTATAAGGCTTATGAGGAGGTGGTGTTATGAGGTGAGGAAATTGCACCGCTTTTTTATGAAGAAAAGGTTTAAGCTCCCGCCGAAGACTCCGAACTACATGCTCATGGTTGAAACAGGTATATCTCCACTATATACAAAAACACTAAAGATGCAAGTGAATTACATACTCCGAGTAATGAACACGGCCTACAACAAACTCCTAAAGATAGTGGCGATGCAAAATCGTTCGAAATAAAACTGCATGGTTCAAAGAGTGGATTAAATTAGCTGGTGAATGTTGAGTATTACTGAACGCAGATGGCAGTAATTGGGGTAACCCACTATGCCAATTAATAAAGCAGGTCGACGAGCAGGCAAAAATACAGTTCTTAGAAAATGCGGTGGAATCAATGCATCGCATTACATACAGCCGGTTCAGCTACAACCTGGGGAGTCGAAATTACTTGAAAGATATCCATAGCATCCAGGAAATTTCAGTAATGTTCAAACTTAGAGGCGAACTTCTAAAGCTGAATTTTGTACCGCATAGAGAGGATCTCACTATACTCTGCAGTATGTGTAATTTGGAAGAGAGAGAAGGTATCATGCATTTCCTAGGCAAGTGTCCGATCCTAAGGAAAACAATGAGATCCTTTTTTGGAAAGAACTACTTATCGGAACAAGAAATCCTATCACTCCTAAACGAAATGGACGTAAGAAAGTTGTTTAAATACTGCAAAATATCACTAAAATACAGAGATAATATCCTAACAGGGAACTTTTGAAATAAGCATTTTTCCACATGGAGAGCTAATAATTATTCTTCTTCTTTATTTGGCGCTACAGTCCGGGGTGGACCTGGGCCTCAACCAACAAGCCTCTCCAGCTAACACTGTCTCTGGCTAGCTGTCTACAGTGTCGCACGCCAAGTTGGTTGAGGTCCTTCTCCACCTGGGTGTGCCAACTTAAACGCAGGCGTCCTCTGTTGCGTTATCCCACGGGTTCGGAGTCGAAGACTCTCCGGGCCGGAGCTGAGTTGTCCATACGCTCTACATGGTCTAGCCTAGCTAATAATTATTACTTATATATAATAAATTATAGTCAATTCGGTAGACGGCAAAACCATGCTGATTTTGATTTTGTCAAAGTTTTGTAAAAGGAACATTATTCGAAATAATAAAATCAATCTAAATCAAAAAATCTACTCTCAATAAGTGTAATTGTGAACTGTTTGAATTAACCATTGTGAATGGAACTAATGTGAAAACCGTGAATGGAATGTATTGCCCTTTGTTTTTCCAATAAGGAATTCCCCTTTTATTAAAATGTAGCCCAAGATTTAAAAGAACTTCATACGCTCTTTTGAACTTCGACCGCAGCCGAATAAAGACCGCAGCAGAAGATTGTGGACGAAATATTAGTTGTTTCATTTTTCAGTTGAAATCCCATAAACTAGTGTGCACATTTTTTGGTGACGAAACCCAGGCAGGACGTACTATCCCCATCATACATTCCAACAAAGTAATAAGACATCACTTAATTAAACAGTTGGAGTGTCGAGAATATATATATAGCATATGCGTGTGTATACAACCTTAAATAAAAAAAATTTTCATCAACGTCAACATTTAAGTTGAATGAAAATTGCACACATTTATTGTGTCTCTGGTTGATTCGCATTTTATATATACATTCCTACATATAATATAAATCCATACTTGCGTAGTTGTTGCACTCTTCTACCAACAATTCATCGTTGAAATCATGTCGTCTAGCAATTCGTTTTTTTACATCGTTAAGTCTCGCACCGATCCCTGCAAAGCTTTTTCCCAGTCCAGCCAGTTCATGAGCTTTGCTGAATCGCTTTTAGTCTGCTGTCGCTCTGATGGCACCGTGCTGAAGGTTAAGGCGAATTCGTGCTGCTGACCAGAATGATCTTTCGATCTTTTTGTTGGAATGATTTATGGCTGTAAGAGAAATTTAAAGTTCCATCGTTGTTGCGTTGGGTTGATAAGCATTCGCTAGAATTTCTCAATACCAGTGTTGAATTCTTCGCATTTTCGTTTCGTTGCATTTACTAGTTGGTGAAATTATTTCACACTATGCCTAATCAAGATGCAATTAGACGACTGGATGGCGCAGTTGATAGAGTGCCTGACCTTAGCTGATCAGAAGGCACATTGCACGAGCTATGACATCTTCGAACAGTCTGATCCTTGGGGCTTTCTACCCAAACACTATGTACCATGAAAGAGTGCGCCTCAACGGCTTTATTCCACCTGAAGCATTCCTCTATCTCGATCAAATTGGCCTAATACAGGATACGGGGGGATGCCCGCTGATCTTCCATGTCGTACGCCGAACAGTGCAATACGATCGAAAACAATCTTTTTTTTTCTAGGAATAATGTTAATAACTGCTTCTCATCATAACATAAGTGTTTTTTAATTCTCCACATTCGAGAACTCAGACAGATCTCAATTCTTGGCAAATACCACTGAAAATGCCGCACAAAAAGTCTGCGTACATTTATGTTTAAGTGAGACTTTTAACGAGAATTTCCAATTTCGGTCCATTTTTCGCTTCAATTTTTATTTCAATTTTCTTCTTTCATTCAGTCGAACGTTTGAATTATCTGAGGGCATATGTATTCTTATTATTTTCTTTATTTTTAAGAGTTTTTTTTAAACTAAAATTATGAGCGGATATTTTAAAATGAATAGTAAAACTACGTTCGGAGGGTAAAACTTTAACAGAAATTGGTGAAACCATTGGTAAACCACATTCTTCTGTACAAAGAGTTTTAGAAAACTGCGCACAAACTGGAAATTTTAATTTAAAATTTTACGTCGAAATACAGATCTGGACGCCTAGCAGTACCTACAGCCAGAGAAAAACGGTCAGTTTTGGCTGAAGTTAGAGCAAATCCAAGAATAAGTGCTCCTAAAATAGTTAAGATAATCCAAGAGAAGTTTGAAAAGTCGGTTAGTTGCTCTACCGTTAAAAATACCCTAAGAGAAGGAGGATATCATGGACGATCCGGAAGAAAAAAACCCTATATTTCAGATATCAACCCAAAGAAGCGTGTTGCCAAGGAGTATATTGACAAGCAAGAATGATTTTGGAATAGTGTGTTATTTTCGGACGATAGTAAATTTTGCATATTTGGATTAAATGGGCGCGGTATGGTGTGGAGATAACCAGGAACTGAATGGAATAAATAAAACCTATTTGAAACAGTTGAACATGGTTGTGGCGGGGTCATGGTATGGGGGTGTATGGTAGCAATTGCAGTTAGTTGCGAACTTGGAATTTTTTGAAAGTATAATGGATAGATTCCAGTATTTATACATAATAAAAAGAAATATCAGTGAAAGTGCCAGCAAACTAGGCTTGGATGATCATTTTACATTTCAACACGATAAAGATTAGTGATCCCAAGCATACTTCTTGCATTGTGAAGCTTTGGCTACTGTATAATGTTTCAAAACTGTTGCATACACCTGCGCAATCCAGACCAGACTTTAATCCCATAGGACATTTGTGGGAGTTGTTGGGCCGGCGCATCCGTCAACATAAAGCTCAAATAAAAACTGCTTGAGGAATGGTCCCAAATAACTCCTGAGGCTACGAATCGCTTAGTAATTCAATGGGGAAAAATTACTGACGGAGGTCATATTGAGAAGAGGGAACCCAACAAAATATTGAAATATTTTTTATTATATTTTTTTTCCTTGTTTTTGTTTAGCTTTAAATGATATATGCAGACTTTTTGTATGTTGTTTTTTTTTTTACCTTGGGTGATTTCAATCCACATTGTACGAAAACTGAGTCAGTTCTTTTTTTTATTGAATTACGTACTTACTATTGTCTTAAATTAACTTAATAGAAAGGATTTAATTTGCTTGATCGATTTGTTTGTTTTTTCAATTTAATGAAAATGTCATGCTTTGTACCAGAAATAAAGTATTACAGAGATGGCCGACTTGACAACTGATTGCTCCCTAGTCCATCGCCGATTTTGTGTACTTTTTTGACAGATATTCATGAATTTTTGACGGTTATTCACGAAAAGACATAAATGCTCTCCTTTGATTGGTCAACTTGGCTTAAGAACACGTTATAAAAAACAGTTGCCAAAAATTATAAGGGGCAAGAGAGGTAGAAGTCGGTCATCTGTGTAGTACTTCATTTCTGCTTTGTTTGCAGACTTTTTGCACTGCAAAAAAACTTGCAATTATGAGCATCTGCAAAAAAATTCCGAATTATGTACTTTAAGTCGTGTGTAAATTTGCATCAACATCATGGAGTCCAGCTCGACGACTTGGATTACATGAATTCTAAGAAACCATTAGGCATCCAATTATTTTATTTTGTTTCACTTTTAAGTGGTTATTAACAAGCTTTTATCTCTGAGTAATTTTTATCTACATGCCATGAAAGGGTCACTACTATACTTTAACCCAACATTTTGTACACGGTTTCACTTTAACACGGCTTTGAATGAGCGTCAGTACAAAATTTGTTGATCTATTTGCCATGCCTTGTGTTTCATGTCATTGTTTAATGAAAACAAGATGTGCTTGACACCTTGTCAAAATAATAATGTTTTTATTCTCATTTAATTGTTGCACTTGGTAGATGTGTCTCTTTCGAATTTTAAATAGTGAAGAACTTAAACTGGGAACTGAGAGCTTTTTTAAGCAGAAATTGTTTGATTAATTTATTTTTATTTTTTTTTGCAAATCGATTCCAGAACGTGCAGTGAAAGGTCATAATAAATAGGAACTTGTGGGGAAAAAATAGTGTTTTTTGTTTGTAAGTGTACATACACTTAGTGACAAAAGTCTACGTACACTAGAAGTTCGAGTCAGTAAACGAGTTATTCTCTAGTAACTCACAGTGAAATTCAAAAAAGTAAATATGGTTCGCTTTATTATTCGATGAACTATAAACGTAAGCATTTATTACGTAAAAAAAAGTTAAAGACTAGAAAACAACTTATATTCCCATAAATCTAAGTAGAACCAGGATGACAAAAGTCTACGTACACCAACTGCAGCTGTTTCATTTTTGTGTGGTAATAATATTTTTCTTTTGTTTGCATTTTATTCAGTTGTGTTCTTCTAATAAGTCACTGTGAGTTTTTTCTAAAAAATATTAACTGAGTTGTGCACAAAAAGAACGTGAACCGAAGGGAAGTTTCCACTGAACTGCGGAAACTGATAATAAGACATAGTAGAAAACTTATTGGAAGACCACACTCTACAGTGCAAACAGTAGTAAATAATTATAAAACGACCGGTTCATTTAATCCTAACGCCGATCTTCTTCTTCTTCAGGTGGCGCTACAGTCCGGGGTGGACCTGGGCCTCAACCAGTAAGCCTCTCCAGCCGGCACGATCTTTTGCCAGCTGTCTCCCACTGCGCACACCAAGTTGATTGAGGTCCTTCTCCGCCTGGGCGCGCCATCTTAGGCTTTGAATCCGAAGACGCCTGACTAGACTCATGTCGCTGTACAGCCCGTACAGTTCGTAGTTGAATCTTCTCCTCCAGAAAACCGTCAACGCAAACAGGACCAAAGATCGCACGCAGAGCTTTTCTCTCGAAAATACCAAGGACTTCCTCATCCGCTTTTGAGATTGTCCATGCCTCCGCGCCGTACAGCAGGACTGGGATGATCAAGGTCTTGTATAAAGTCAGCTTGGTCCTTCGAGAGATAGCTCTACTACTCAATTGCCTCTTGAGCCCCTAGAAACAGCGGTTGCCAAGAGTTACTCTGCGTTTGATCTCGGTACTGGTGTTGTTCGTACTATTTACTGCGGAGCCGAGATAGACGAAGTCCTCGACTACCTCGAAGTTATAGCTGCCCACGTTCTGTCCAAGACGTCGATGTTGTGTGTACTTCCTCGATGACAGCATATACTTCGTTTTGCCCTCATTCACCGTAGACCCATTTTAGCCGCCTCCGCCTCAATGCCAGCAAACGCCTCATTGACGGCTCGCTGTGTTCTGCCAATCACGTCAATGTCATCCGCGTGTGCTAACAGTTGTACGGGCATACGCGGAAGATCGTGCCTCTAGTGTTGGCATGCGAGTCTTGCACGATCTTCTCCAGGATGATGTTAAAGAAATCACATGTCAGCGCGTCGCCTTGTCTAAAACCTTTTTTGACATTGATGGTGATTGATGGTGGTTTCGGTGAGACCAGCTTAGCCTACTGTTATTAAATTGATAAGCACCTTGACCACACTAGTGAAACCTAAGGAGGCTTTTCAGCTAAAGTTGGCTAGGCTTTTCAGCTAAAGTTGGCTTCTTGTTTTATTTGTCATCAAGATCAAGTTGGCTTGCGTCCGCGATGACTTGGAATTTATATCGGAGGTTCGTCTTCCTCTTCTCGAACTAGGGGGCTCGGAGTCGAAGACCCTCTAAGCTGGAGATTTGGTTCATACGCTCAATGTGGCCGATCCAGTACAGTCGACGGATTTTTGCCTTCTGGCCTACATCCACATCCTGGTATAGCTCGTAGAGTTCGCTGTTGCCGTCTCCGCCATTCGCCTTCCTCGCAGGCGGGACCATATATCCGTAGCAGAAGTTTTGCCTTTCAAAGGCAAACAAAAATCAGCTCCGCAGTTTTGCTTATCGTCCAGCTTTCAGTTCCAAGTACACGACTGCCAAAATAAGAGTGTTATGGAGCATGATTTGGGTCATTCGAGTCAGGAGTTTTGAGCAACGGGCCAAACCGAGTACAGCAGTTACCAGGGGCAATTCCATCTCGGATCTCTACTCGGATGTCGTTTGTGGAGCTTACGCGAGGTAGACAGACTCGTTTTCGGAATTCGGTAATCGCTTCGAATACTTCCTTGGGATGAATGGTGACGTATGCGGCTTTAAAATCGATGCACAGGTTGTGTGTATCGATATGCAACTCCCTTGTCTTCTCCACGATCTGGCTTAGTTATATAGTTCGATTTGGTGGGCCGGAAGTCGGTACGTGAAGAGATAAGACTCCCCCTTGAGGTGTGCCTCTGAAAACTCTTCTTACTGTATTATAGTTGCCTAGTTGAGATTAAATTTTTCTGTTATACAGGGCGCCTGTGCAGTTACTAAATGCACCGTTTCCTTGTCGTGTACCTGCTCGAATGAAACTTCGCACAGGTACAGAGAGCCCGCCCGCCTGTCATGAACAGCATCCCAACGTACTTCCGATCAATCTACCTAACCGTTCACAGTTATGTATATCCACAGAATGAATTACCTAATTCATTCGCTCATTTCCCCACCCAGTTATCTCTCAGCTACCTCCAGCTGCGCAGGTAATATAAACAAACGCAGTTTTTGTTCTGTTTCTCTGGCCCAACAATGCCAGTGTAAGAAATTTAAAAACAAAATAAGGCACAAATCTAAAAACAAAATCTCATGGATATGAACGCAAATACAAAATGTTCGAGTATCTATCTCTGTACTGTTCAGATAACCAAAGGAAGTGTAAGTTCGTCTGTTCGACCGTTTGGCTGTTATGCAAATTTGCCTCACTGACACTGAGAACTCTTTGCCAAAACCAATGCCCCAACGTGCCGAGCCTGTATCTGTATCGTCGACGGCGCGCACACCTTTCTATTCCGTGAGGTGCTGCTTGGTGGAACCTAAAAGGGGGTCCAGCCAATGCAGCCTCCACCGCCGATCGACGATAGCCATGCGAGACAGCAACTACAACTGACAACACAACCCAACGGCTACATACTGTGTAGCGGATCGACAGATTTTCCAAAGAACTCAGTTTATTCTGATCACTGATCGTGTAAGGTTCAGTCGCAGTAGACACACACACGAGATACGACGAGCACGACGAACTCCTTTTCGTTTTGTTTTTTCGAGTTTATTTTTTTTCATTTCAAATTCCAAATAAGATACAAAAAAAAAAAAAAACAACGTGATTCCGTTCCCCGTCTGTGGTGAGGTATTCCAAATATTTACACAATATAGTGGCGGTGAATATTTTCAAGTAGTGATCACTTCGAGTGCATATTCCGTTTGGGAAGTAAATACGTTCGGTGATTCTGAGAAACTAAATTTAGCCAAAGTGTAAGATCGTGTGAATTTAATGAGGTCTTCCAAGTGATTAGATTGAACCTAACGAACGTATCTAAACTAGAGCAATTGCAATCATGAAGGAAGAGGATCTTATTCTGGCTCGTGCTATGGTCGCCGAATCGAGGGACTCATCACCGGGAGCTTCCCCGGCACCGATCAGGAGGACCCGAGTGACAGAGCTCATCGATAAAACTAAACAATTTCGGTATGTTTGCATTTTGCATTTGTATTTTTTTGCTTCTCATTTTTGTTCTTGAATTGTCAATGAGTTGGTATTTTTGGAAGACCTTTTAGGGCTTCGCCTTATGTAAGTCTCGCTCTTAGACGGAGATCTTGTCGAAATTGTGAATGAATATGACGATGACGATGTAAGAGGCGCGCTCGTAGAATGAGAACTTATTTTTGGCTACGCGATTTCCTTTTATAGAGTTATTGTTTACGATTCTCGCTGTGTCACTCTGAGTGAATTATGATCATCTTACTGCCATAAATCCTAATATAGATGCGAGTCTCTTGCTCAGATGATGATATGTTGAGGGTCAGCGTTTGATGCACGTCATTGACGTCTGGCGTGTGCCTTTCGATTATGCTGTTCGCTATGAATTCGACCCGACCGTGTTGCCTCGGGTGTTGCCAATCTGATGTCAGAAAAACTTTGATACCTTTTGTTGTGATAAGTGATTGACCATGAGTGTGAATATTTTTTGACAGGATAACATTTAGGTTAGATTGCCTATGGTGCTTTTGTTTCATTCGTGATCGCTCTTTTATTGGGAATGACAGCACTATCTAGGCCATCCTACTCCATTACAAGGTCCTACGTCAACACTGAGAGAGCTTCTATATTTGCCCTCGTATGCGTATAATCGTCCAAGTCATATTTGAGGTCAGGCACAGGCCATTCCCTGCACCACTGGTACCGTCCTAGTTACAGCACTGCACTGACTGAACACGTATCAGAAATCAAATCTCAGAGAGAAATTCAACTACACAGCTGACAGTGTTTGTCTGTCAACGTATTTGAGTGACTTTTTGTACAGTTAATCACACATTTTCTTTCATTTTTGACAGTTCACCGTGAATTGTCTTGCATTTTTGACAGTTAGTCACAAACTTCTTGACATGTGACGGATATCCGGTAAGCATTCCGTATCCGGCCTTGGCTTCTTTTATATAATCTGGCCGCAGTCGAGTATTCGTTGCTTCAGTAAAAAAAAAAAAACAATAAAATATTAGGACTCTTCCCACACTTTCTGCACAAAATGGTGAAGTCTGTAAATTTTTAACGAGTGGGGGTAAAAATCTCTTATGCCTGAAACACAATAGTGCGTTTGCTCTGGCGTTGTCTTTCAACGCACACAATTCAATGGCCATGCACAAAATGCAGCGTCTGCCTGCGGAAAGTGAAAAATGAGAGAGATGAGAGGATCGTAATAACACGTAAAACGTAAGTCCATCGCACGTCATTATTCAACATGTTGGATATATTTTGACAGAGAGGTGCGATGTGAGAGAGATTTTCTCCCAAATTGAGAGTATTTTGTATCAACTGTCATTTGAGAAATGAAAACAGCTGATTAAAAATAATTTAACGACAAAAGTCATTTCAAATGAGTGTATGTAAGTAGGTAGGGGGCTTAGATGCACTTCGGCCAAAGTAGGACCATTGTACTTCCACGTGAGTTTGTCTGAAAAGAAAGGGCGATGGTCCGGCGTGGTTATTACGACAGCCAGCCAGATCTGTCGAAGAAGTCTAATAGCGATTTGATTGATGTCTCTCTCAGTTCGCTTAGATTATCGGAGAAGTAGGAACCTTGAGTAGCTTTCCTAGCTGAGGCAAGAGCAGGGCAGTTGTAGAGAAGGTGTTCTACACTTTCCTCTACTCCCTCGTCTCGGCAACTTCTGCAGAAATCATTGAATACTCTAAGTCTTTTCGGGTTTAATCCCAAAAGGCAGTGTCCGGTGAATATTCCCACTGCCATGCCAGTCATTCTTCCCTCGGCCGTTATAATAATTCTTTTGACGGTTCTGTGTTTCGAAAACTAATTCAGGGAACAACATTTCGTGGGAACGATCTTAATGAACTGTCAAAAATGAAAGGGAATTTGTAGAGTATAGTGTGTACCGAATAGTGATTTGGCCGGATACCGGATACCGAATATACGGCCTGCAGCTAGGCCGGATAGCCCAATATTCAGTGGTCAGATATTTGTTCGAATTATAAGTGTAATAGTTTGGTGGCCTGATACTCAAATCAGCCCGGTATAAGTAAAACCAACTTAAACGGAGATTAATGGGCCTATTCTGGCCTCTTGGATGCGTCACAAGTCACAACTGCTTCACAAAAGCATGGTCAGTCACAGATTGTAAGGTTTTCATATTCTGAGCAAAACCTCACAACTTGTAAGCGCCATAAGAACTGTCAAGGTTGTGATGTACTCTTGAGCACATTCAAAGAGAAAATAGGTAAAATCTATTTTTTTAAATGCAACGTAGAAGGATTCTAAGACATTTACGAAAAAGGAATTATGCTTCGCTTGTTCGTGCAAGTGGGGCTAACGTGGTGAAAGGTGTAAGAATTGGTGGATATCATTCTGCTAGATGTTTTATTCATCATCTACAAGGAGCTATGAATGAAGATTTGAATTTTCAGCTTGAAGTTTGGGGACATTTTAATCATTTCGACTGGAACTAAATTTTGCCACAACAGCTGCGTTATTTTGCAAGCGTATATACGCTTAAATTTCGATTTGCATGTAAAATACACTAACAACGAGTCCTATATCCGCTTAACTTACTCATCATATCTATCGCCGCTTAAGGAATAAGCGCGGATAAAAACAATGCTCCCAATCATTAATTTCTGTGTGTTCATTCCTGAATTCATTCATTCATTGTTTAGGTTGCTGTATGTGGCTTACACCTGCAGGTTTGGTTGATGTATTAGATCATTTTTCATTTTTTTTGGCATCCATAAGTATGCAATTTTTGGTATATCCAGAGTCTCTGCTATACATTGCGTTTATGTGTCGTAATCGATTCTTTTCATTTGATGAACATTTTTTTATTTTATAATTATCACGTGCGTGGTTTAAAGTACACAGTCACAAAACGAAGATTGTGACCATCAAAGATCAACCATCACTTTCCACGACTGCACTGCTGACTGCTTAGCAAATGTCATAAATGTCGTCGGTGCTGCCAAGATTTTATGATGAATGATTAAGCGCCGACGATCGTTTTTTTGTGCACTTCAAAATTAGGCGTATATACGCTTACAAAAAAACACAGCTAACATCAACTAATCCAAGATATTAGTAGATGCATGTTGGATTTCTTACTTATTACTTGTTAGAAGGGTTCTTGGCGAGCGATTTCTGTTTACATTGCTGATCACGATACATTATATAATTTGACAGGGTGTCAGTGGAACAGTGTATTAAGGGCCATTCAACAACCAATTTCCAGGAAAATATAAACAAAATTTTGTACTTCTTGTGTGTTTGTTGAAGATGGGGACTGAATTATCGAGTTTTTTTATCGACGAAAATCTCAACAATAATTAGTTCAAGTATACTTATTAACGATTTAAAATTGTCTATCCACAAATCAAACATTCTCTTTGCGAACTGGTAACCTGAGGTCGCAATACACAAGAGAGGTAAACATGATCCATACAAAAATTCGCGATAATTTGTTTGTTTGTTAAAAATTTACCCATTGCTCTCTGCGAATGAGAAATCTGCATACGAATGTAGTGTCAGAGTTTGAGAAGTTCGCGATTCACAGTGAGCTAAGCCTTTTGAAGATATGTAACCAGTTCTGGTCTTTCTTGTAGCTCAGAGGTAATACTCCATTTAGGCACATTAATAAGATACCTTGTCCAAGAAGAAACTGTACGAAAAAATTACGAATTTAATGGAAATCACTGGTTCATTGAAAGCTGAACTTAAGAATCGATTTAATGGCCTTGATGAAGATTTAAATAATTTGCTAACAAATTTTCTAGACTCAAGGCTTGAGACATGTTTCCTTGGACTGGTTCAGACTGAGAAGCAACCAAAGAATATTGTTTACGAATTACCTGTAATAACAACGAGTAGTGAGGAAACAGAAGATTTACACTGTAAAAATAAATAAGACTCATCCTAATGATGGAGATCATATTCATGAGAGTTCTTGAAACTGATTTGGAGAGGTTGCGGGAGGCAATAATCGGATTGGGTCTTCTGGCAAAAGTGATGCCTATTGACTTATATCTCAAAACAGTTAGGCTTGAATGGAATAGTGACCCTTGGACGTGGTGGTCAGTAAATGGAAGATATTTGTCCAAATTTCCCAAAACTTATCTTTCATCTAGCATGTAGCAGTGTATACAGTGAGGGACTCTTTATCGTATACGAAAACAAACGTAATAAATTATAATAATATGGATGGCGCGACAGTCCGAGGCGGGCCTGGGCCTAGCTTCTCAGCAATCACTCGTGTTGTGCGTGCTGTTGTTCTCTCACGCGTGGAAGGGACCTACATGATTATGCCGACTCCAAACGGCCAAGTTGAGAAGCTTTTTCTAGACAGGAATACTCTTTGAGCATTGTCAGTGACTCGAAAGAGGCGGAGCCGTGAATTATCGAAGGTGGTAAAAATTCGGGTATCGAACCCGGCACCCTCTCTGCGTAGGAGTCAACGCACTTACCCAATACGCCACGGCGGCCCACAAACGTAATAAATTATTACTTATTATTCGTAATAGAAGAACTACTTCTGAAAAATAAAACTGCTAGATAAACAACCTATTTATATTTTATTACTTGTTTTTATAAAATCAATCAGAAAACATTATAGGTCTGTTCTCGTACCCAAAATAAACAACACAAAAAAACGAAAATCTATCCCGTATGCCTAGAATATAGGCGCGGGCACATAGAATACTTTACGTGCGGGAGCGTCAGCAATACTTTGACAGATTCATGATATACATGTGTTCTTAAGGGAAGTGACACATAGACCAACGCTGACGTTCACGCAACGGATATAGTTACTTAACCTTTAACCTTTCTCTCTCCTTCAGCGTTGACAATCCTCACATTGTGACATTTTCAGAGAAATCGAATCTTATGTTAAGGTTTGGGAGCTGATTCTAGTTGAATCAACGGTCAAAATAGATAAAAATATAAATGAATGTTTATAATTGAGCATTTATATTAAAATAGTACATTTTTTAATTGTGCACAAATAAGCAAAACAACTTGAATTTTCAATACAAACTTGAAACCGTTAAATGAAATCAGCGTGCGTTGAAGTATTCATTGTGTCATCCCCTTGCGTCAGATAATTCAGCGTGTACGTATGCTCTAACGCTACGCAAGTAAAGTATTCTATTTCCCGGACCCGAAGCGTTTAACGTGTTATTATGATCCTCTCATCTCTCTTATTTTTCACTAACGCAGGTCGACACTGTATTTTGCGCATGGCCATTGAATTGTGTGCGTTGAACGACAACAGAAACAAAACCGATTGCATTCTCTTTCAATTGGCAACACTTTTCCGCCGCCAGCTAAGCTGTCATCTGATTTGTACGTACTTTGTTTTGTATATTGTACCATAAATAGAGACATGCTAGAACAATGCTTGTTTTTTCTTGGGATTCGCTAAGAATCGTCGGAAATATTAAAAACGATGTGACTCAGTCGAGCGACACATCCAGTCGTTGATGAGGATTAACACTCAACTCGTTTGTGTTAAATAAATTCAAGAATTGATAAATATTGCAACAACAAGTTATTTGTTTATTTTGCTTTGTTCCTCAGAATAAACTTGAGGCAATCACTTTGTGATATCCGACGCTGATCAGAATAGTGCATTAGATCGTCTATAATTTGTGCTTTTGAATGATCTTGACTACAGTTCAAATAAACCACGCCGAAAGGTTAAGTTGGAATAAAAAAACGCGCGAAAGTAGCGCGCTCCCTGCCTTCGAACGTAAACAAGTGCTCCTCAGTGACAGTCAGGGCAATATTACTTTATCGGTTATCTTTAATTGCACCAATTACTGATAGCAGCGGATAAACTTTTGTGTGCATAAACTGGCTGAGGTGGGTCGCAGAGAATTAATCTGGGCTCTAATCATGCATGACGACAATCGGTCGATGTTATCATTTGGACGGTAGATAATTGCGTTTCACGTAAGCATGGAAGAACGATATGGACTGAACGTAAACAGCACGAATTCCATCAGCACCGAGATTAGGTTAGGTTAGGTTATAGTGACTGTCACAACTGCATCAGTCACCGGTACCACTTTTGCCAAGTTCTACCAGCATCCATAAACGGACCTGGCGGTCCCCTGATTAATCAACCGTCCACCAGATTGATCGCGTTGCAATCGACGTCAGGCACTCCTCCAGTATACTTGATGTCCGAACATTCCGAGGAGCCCACTTCGACTAGGACCATTTCCCTGTTGTAGCCAAGGTAATAACTTGGATAGAGAACATCGGATCGGAGTCAAGAAAGGACAACACGGTTTGACGTCGGAAAGCTACAATCGCAACGGACTGCCTTCCTTGCCTTGCCGATCCAGTCTCCCGGAATCTCTCTCTAAGTTCGTCGGCCCTTTCGCAAACAATCGAAGAAGATTGGATTCGTTGTCAAGAAGCTGCCCCTGACGCGCTGGATCTTGCGGCACCACTTAGAAAAAACCCACGATTTAACAACGAATGCAGGCTTGCACATGCAGCGAAGCTGGAAGGCTACAAAGCAACGCTGCAATGAACAACGAGAGCTGTTCGTGAGCTCTGCGAACAGCGACGAAGGAAAGCAACCCGTCTTCTCTGGAGAAAAAAGAAAGAGCACGAAAAGCGCGCGATCGAGGAGATGGAGTGGTGCTACGGGGGGAGTGATGTCCGAAAGCTTAACTAGATGGTGAAGAAGTTTCATCCAGTGGATACAAGATTCGGGCAGAAACCTGCCGGGACGAAAACAACTAGTAGTAAGGTCGCAGTCGTTACTGAGAATTTGCAAGAACCATTACTGCAGACTGCTAAACGGCAATACCGCTGTCAGGCAGAATGTTCCACTCCACACAATGGACAATGATAGACGAGAGCTCCGTCCCCAGGACTGAGGCGAGGTCAAGACAGAAATATCAAGACTGAAGTATAACAAAGCCGGTGCGGACGGACTGTCCCCTGAAATCTTTAAGGCAGTTGGAGATGATCGGGTTGGGAGCATGTACCAGCTCATCTGTAAGAAAAAAGCTAAGTCATCCCCAACTCGAAATCAGAAGTGTAGAACAACATGTGTCTTTTTTTGCAAGCGTATTTTCGTCGCTCCCCACTGATGCATAACGCATATATAAAAAAAAAAAACGTAATGCGGCCATTAAACGCTCCTTCGAGCCGGATTTGAACCAGCGACCTATGGATATCAACGTTGTATTACCATCTACAGTCCACCGCTCTACCAACTGAGCTATCGAAGGTTGAAAATTACTCTGGGCCAACGTTTAATCGGCGCACTAACTGAGTTGGCCGATTTAAATTGAAATCTTAAGCTATGGTTGGGGTAGATGAATGTGACTGGCTCGGCTCATGCATTTCTGTAGGTTAACGAAGGTTCATTGTGCAGCAATGTGGGTTTTGTATAAAGAAGGGCTATTTTTAGTGAAAATCATTAATTGTTCATCTCTTATGGCTGACTTTTGGATCCACAACAGTTGGAATCGTTAAATAAAATTGTTTAGTATTTTTTTTTGAAAAGGTTTTCTTCCAAGCTCAAGGCTAACACAGTTTAAAAACAATGTTAGTTCGAAGTTGGAATCTGTTCGATGAAGGGTAACGTTTGTGTGTGTAAAATAAGGGTGACCCATTGTCTTGCACGCCCATCACCACCTCCCTGTCCCCTCAGAGACATAATACCATACCTAGCAACATAAAAAAACAAACGTGTATTAGGTTGAAAATATATCCACCACGGGTAAACCAACGACCTACCCTTTCGCGATCCAAAGACGATTGTCCATGCATGTGCTCTCTGATTCACTCGATCGTTGGCCACCCTCTCTTTCACTTAAGAGGGTAGTTTATGTTGATGGTTGAGTCAATTGAGAAAAAGGATCATTTTTATTCCTCGTGCAATATCGCTCAACACGTGATATTTACTGTAGGTACAGTCTACCATTCCAATGCAAAAATAATGCAATCGCACACTGATCATTTTGTGACAAGCTGTACTTCTTCGGCCTGCATGCGCTTGGTTGTCTCCTTCTCTTTCTTTGGCTTGGATTTGCAAAGTTAATAAAGTCCTGTTAATATTGACAAGAATGCTTAAAGGAACAGAGAATATAATTTCGGTAGTCAGAGTCAGTCCGTTATTATGGATATCAATGAATAAAGACAAATTTCTTGAAAACAACAAGCTATATTCGTGTTTATCTTTTTTCTTTAATGTTTATAAAGTCAATTTACATTACTTTTGGGTTTCTATTAAGAGAGTAGGTTGTTAATGACTGCTTATCTGACGTAACCAAGTAGCAGACATGGGCTAAGGGGGAGTGATTCAGTTTATTTTATATTCTGAAGTTACATTCATGCCTTCATGTATGGAATAGCACAATGTTCAAATGGCCATCTTGACTTCAAGGTCGGTCCAATTGTTGATGGCTTGGTGGAATATGTACCAAGTTCCCTCGAAAGTTGCCCCCCAACACTTCCCAAAAGGAAATATGTATGAGTGAACCAACAATTTGTGTAGAGACAGGAGATAGTCACCCTTATTCTGAGATTCGATCGATTCGACTAATCGTTCAAGTAGATCTATTCTCTGACACTTCTATCTGACACTCGAACGAATAAAAATTAATTTTTTAATGAACCTCATTGAATTTGAATTTTTTTTTTGAAATTTTCTGACATTTCTATTTGACCCCTTTTAAAAAAAGTATAAAAATAACATTGTGCAAAATATTAGGACACATAAATTGCAATTGTTTTATTTATAAAAAATTAAGACGGCGAGAAGCTGAGCTGCTTTAACCCATTTGAAGTTGGCAATATAAAATGAAGTATTAGAGAGATGCCCGACTTCTACCTCTCATGCCCCTCGAAATGTTTGACAAATGGTTTTTATAACGTGTTCTCAAACCAAATTGACCAATCAGAGGACGGTATTTCCGTTATTCCGTGAATAACCGTCAAAAATTCATGAATATCTGTCAAAAAAAGTACTTAAATTCGCCGATGGACTAGGGGGCAATCAGCTGTGAAGTGGACTCTCCCTAAGTCGAACTCTCCTTAAGTCGAAACTCTCCCTTATTCGAACTTTTTCGCCATATTTAACATACATTTCCCTCAACTTTCCATACAAAAACCTCTCTCTAAGTCAAACTCTCTCTAACTCGAACAAATTTTGGTATCCCGTGACAATTCGACTTAGGGGGAGTCCACTGTATGTACATTTGTACGTACGTAAGTATATTTGTGTGAAATAAGATTCCTTTTTAACGCCAGATACATTCGATGTTATTGTGGATTTGTCAAAAACGTTCGCCTTAATAAAAATGCTTTGAAATAAGTTATTTCCACGTTGCGCCGTCTTAAGAAGGAGGACTGTAGCTGTTAAGCTTTTGCGCAGCATCTCTCGAAAAGTGATCTGTATCAACCCGGTTTGTCGAATAATCCTTTAGCTACCTCGGGATTTTCGAATTTTTCTTCTCTTCTGAACTGTTGCGAATCTTATGATGTTTTGTAAATCTAGTCGCCAGAAAAAATTGAACGACAAGAAAATGACATTTGATTCGAATGTCAGAATTAGCTTGACAAATTAACTTTCGAATGAAAGAGCGAACTTACAGAAATTACAGAGATAGTCGACTTCACAGCTGATTGCCCCCTAGTCCATCGACGCATTTGAGTAACTTTTTGACAGACATTCATGAATTTTTGGCGGTATTTCACGGATTCACGGCCATCCTCTGATTGGTCAATTTGGTTTGAGAACACTTTATAAAAACCATTTGTCAAACATTTCGAGGGGCAAGAGAGGTAGAAGTCGGGCATCTCTGTAATACTTCATTTCTGTTTTGAATGATTCAAAACTCAGAATCAGAAATGAAATGGACAAGTAGACGTCTATACGGCAGGACTTGGGATTTTTCTTCAAAAATCATACATTTGTTGTACACAATGCTGGTAAGACCCATCATCACATACGCGGCCATCGTCAGGTGGCCAAAAACACTCCAACAGTCAATGGCAAACAAGTTGGAGAATGTGCAATAAATTGCCTGTCTTGGAATAATAGGTGCCATGCGCACCTGCCCTACAACAGCTCTAGAAGCTATAGTCGGGCTAACTACTCTACCGATCTCAGAAAGATGGCTGCCAGATACGCAGCTAGAGTACAATTACAAACCAGGTAACCTAACCGGTCACCTTTGTATACTCAACTCAATCCCCAATAGAGACAAGTTTTGTACAATGCCGGATACCATGGTCAGGCTTTTTGAAGTTGACATATTGGACCGCGAAAAGTGGACCAATGCTATCGCAACACTAGACGCTAGAAGTCTGATTTGGTACTCAGACGGATCAAAGATGGATTCTGGGGTGGGGGGCAGGAGTCTTTGGACCCAACACAAGGATGTCCGTACCAATGGGGTCGAGTCCCACAGTGTTCCAAGTCGAAATCCACGTCATCGAGATCTGCGCTAGACATAACCTCCACAAAGGTAACAAATACAGACATTCTCAGACAATCAAGCAGTACTAAAGGCAGTTTCGTCCAATCGAATGGTCTCCAAAACAGTCAAGTGCTGCTATGACGCCCAGCAATCCCTTGCCATACACAACAAAGTGTAACTTGGCTGGGTCCCTGGACACAGAGGGATTGAAGGCAACGAATCCGCAGATGAGCTCGAGAGAACTGGCTCTGAATCAGCGTTCATCAGGCCAGAACCGTTGGACATCAGCTACAACTCTGATCAATGAATGGGAAAACAAACTTCGTCAAGACACATGGTCATGGTCTTAGCCAGTCCAAGAAATTAATCAGGCCTTATTCATGTAAGGAAATACTCCATCTTAAAAAGGATAGCTTACGATTGCTAACGAGCCTTCTTACCGGCCACTGCGGCCTAAGTTATCAAACTAAACCTGTGTCAAGACACGGTTTGTCGGTCTTGCCTCGAAGAGGATGAGACTTCCGAGCACATCACGTGTGAATGTCCGGCAATAATCTGGTTAAGGAAACGTATTCTCTATAGGGAGACACTCATATTAACAACTCCACTACAAAAGATTTACTATCTTTCATCAGGGAAGTGGTTTGTCTTTTGTCTTAACTCCAACCCTTCGATTCAATAGATCTACCCTGGTCGCGGTGTCGTTGCGTACATGGCATGTTGTACAAGAGTAAAAAAATACTGCAGTTAACTCTTGATAGCGAGGTTTTTAGTTGTGTTTTTGTGAATACAACATTCGGGCCTGTAGATATTGGTTTGGGGGCACGAGCTCTAATTAGTACTCCTCTACGCTCGTTGTTAAGAGTTTATTATCGAGTTCATGAAAGAAGAACTTTATCGGAGCTGCGATGTGTAGTTTATCAGATGATGGTGTAACGTCACACTTAGCTGGTTCGGTGCCTGTTTTGATTCCATGGATTCCTAGGAGGAAGAGCAGACGTTCGTCCTTTACGAGGGTACAAGACCACCAACTGCAGCAGCTATGAAAAGGAATCCAGGTAAGTAATCATGAAGCGACCTAGAAGAAATCTCTGATGTAAAAATCCGCGGCAAAACTGAAATTCTCAAGAACCACAAGAACCACCAAACAGAGAAGAAACGTCAAATGGGAAACTGCTCTGTAACCAGATAAGAACGATAGAAAAATGAATTGAAAGAAAGCAAGAATCGTCAGAGAATAGAACATCAATGAAATGGCTGACTTGCCTTTGCTGGCAGTGCTTGTGGGTCGGTGTAATTTTTAACTACTCAGTCTCAGTCTCCGACTCAGACTCAGACTCAGCGGCATTATTCTGGAAATAGCGTGCAACTAACATCTTTGGAAGCAATCTCGAAAAAGGGTAATCAAGCAGCCAAGAAGTCTTAAACTTCGAAGTGACTGCATACTGGACCTAGATCAGGGGCAGAAATGAAGTATTACAGAGACGCCAGCCTTCTACCTCTCTTGCCCCTTAAAACGTTTGGCAACTGTTTTTTTACAACGTGTTCTCAAACCAAATTGACCAATCCAAGGACGATATTTACGTTATTTCCTGAATCGCCGTCAAAAATTCATGAATATCTGTCAAAAAAGTACCCAAATTCTTCGATGGACTAGGAGGCAATCAGCTGTGATCGGCTATCTTTGTAATACTTCATTTCTGTTGACAACACTTGCAACGTCATGCAAAAAATGGCGTATGGAAATTATGCTTATGTGCTTTTTTTCTGATCAGGGGCAGTCGCTTCCACCTAATCTTTCCCGATCAGGTTATTTTCTCAAACTCAAAAAAGAATTAGCTCGTCATTCAAAACTTGTTGCGAATGCCATATATCGCACTCAATGAAAAGTCATTCCTTTTACTAGACTCTCTAGCAGTTCCCTGCCTCCCGCGATGCATGTTCCACAAAATGTGCTGTGCACAAAAAAAAAAGAGAATCGGTCAACAGTTGAATGAAGACCCCTTTGCTCCTTCGAGCCGGATTTGAACCAGCGACCTATGGATATCAGCACAATTATTACTCTCTACAGTCCACCGCTCTACCAACTGAGCTATCGAAGGCGTTATGATTTTGTTGTCAAATTGCTATGAAAACTTTTCCGAAATTCCAATTAACTAATAAAATCAGGAATTCCAATTAGATTCTCACAATCTATCAATTAACTAATCAGAGAAACGCAATTCATTCCAATTGAATACCAATTAATAGCATTTCTATTTTAAACCGCGCCATCTATGCGACCAACGTGCAACTAAAAATACCCATCCGTCGCACTGCCCTACCGACACCAGCTGTTCATGCCATCACACACCTGGCCAAGCTTCACATCACAAATGTCAACTTTCAAGTGAAGTGCAAGTAAAACAAAGTGACAGCGAATTTGTTGGAGAGGTACATAAACGTCTACACCTTCTCCCACAAATTCAAGTGTACATACATACCGACGACAACTGACCAGTGTTAAATTTGTGTAGTTAACCATCGGAATGGTTGGTCAGAGTTTGTTTTCCTTTTTTGTTTGCAAATCATTTTTCTGTCCTCGTCATCGTGTCCAATTAAAAATATCAATCAGTGCGCACACAGCACAGCACAGTCCACCCAACAAAACCCCGAGAGAAATGATTGCCCTCTTCTGAGCACTCTCACAAAACTGTTGAAATATTTATTTTTCTTCATTTTTAACTCGTTTCATGTGTGATTTTTTTCCTTTCTTCTCTTCCCGTTTTGTGGCGATATCACACACAAATCAGGTTTTCTAAGTGCGGAAGCGATAAAGTGTTGTGATTCTATGATTTTGTTCGACAGACTAGTTACTGGTTGGCATTTTGCACAACACCTGTCCCTCCTTGTTGACGGAGACCTGCTATCGGCCAACGCCACGGAACCAATGCGATTGCATATGAACTTTTGACCATTCAATTTCGGTGTACATGCGAATGTGAGGTTTCGGAAGTGAGTCGTGTTTGATTCGTGTTCATAAACAGATTGAATTGGATTTTTCTTTGAGACAAAAAATGTCTCAGCAAATACACAATGGAATTGCAGTGCCGTCCACGACAAATGTGGCCAAGAGTGCGGACTCAGTTGATGTGGAGGCAATGAGGGAGTGGTGGTAAGTTTTGTCAATCTAAATGTTTCCTCCCAAAAGTGAAAGACCTAATTTAGAGCTTCGGAAACCGAAAAAAAAAAGTCATCTGCACTGCCCGGGAATCGAACCCGGGTCGCATGAATGGGAATCTTGCATGATACCACTACACCAGCAGTGCTCCGAACAAGTGGCGAAATAATTCATGTATTTAAGCACAAATGGTGGAGCCACCCTAGAACAGTTGCTTGTGAAAGTTTTGCTTCGCTTTACCTTTCTTTTGAAAAATAAATCTGGAAATGATAATGTTAAGTTAAAAATTATATTTTGATGTACAGTCGACACCGCTTATTTGCAACACAAAAAATGCAACTAAGGTGAGTTTTCGAATAAATGATGTTCGGATATAGGCAACTTTGTTGTACCGTGATAAATTTCTTGTTGCATATAACCGAAAGTTTCGTTTAAGCGGAGTGCATATAAGCGAAAGCGACTGTATTTGTTTTAGACTCGGGGACTTAAACTTGAAAATATAAAATAGAGAAAAATGATTTTATCATCCATTAAATTGAATTTATTTGACAGACAATTGACATTAATGCGATAAACATAATAGTGCGTTGCTGATGGCGACTTTGCGTTGAAACTAGTTCTTCAGACATGCTTTTGAAATGACAGCCCAATTTATGAAGTGATTCTTTTTCTCAAATCCACTCATTTCTACTGACTTTTATCGTTTTATTAATTAATACTAATATTAGTTTTTTTTTATGACATTTCTCTCATTTTAAAATAAATTTAACACGGCGCAGTACTTTGTGAGTTGTCAATAAATTGCTTGTGTTAAGACACAGCGCTGGAATCAACGCAGTGTTCTGTTTCCGGCTAACAGAGCGTTCACGCGGTCTTTCTTTGATGGGCCTTGGTAAGAGTTTTATCAATCTTACAAGAATGTTCCTGTCAAAGCGCAGCAACCTTAGTTTTTCCACATCGTAACAGAACGCGTGCGTCTTAGAAGTCAAATACACCGAACCGTCGGCTGTTGTCATTCCGATTTGCACCGTTTCGATGTTGCGTTGTTTAAAAATTACTGTGGTTTGTGTTCTAATTAAATATTCCATTTTTAAGTTTTGTTTTGTAAATAGGAGATTCCCTTAGTTTAGGATTTATGTAAAAAAAAATATTGGGTTAAAAACCATTTGGTTTCAACCTGTAACTGCAATTTTTCACACATTCGAGTAAAAAACCAATTATTAATGACTCCCACTGTATGTACATAGATTTACGTAAGTAAAGTGGGTCCGTTTGGAAAATTTTTTGCAACAATAAATGATAATCGTTAATTCGATTTTCGTCGTTTCGATGCAAGCGGGCCTTTGGTGTGTTTTTTAATAAAATTTACAAATCTACCAGAAAAAGTTGCTGCGTACGTATGTATGTATAAACAAAATCCATATAAAGAATTAGTTATGTTCAAAAACAAAACAATCAAATAGAACAGCTGATAGCTGTCAAAAACGTCCGAATAAGTAGACGGTTGCTCTACCTAGAACTTTTTGTTCGGTGTTACGATATTACTGTGTCCGGAATTTTAACACGTCACCGCCAAATTTCGATTTAACAAATAATTTATATGGATCCTAAGATCCTGAAGTTTCTCGAATTCAACCATGTTTTTTAAAAATTCCGATCATGGTCTTAGGGCAACCAGAACAGATATGAGCGCTGTACTCAAGCTTGGGTTGGTTTTGGTTGGTTTTCAGAAAGGGAAATCAACTGAAGATGCTCGCCTACATTTTTGCTCTAATATTTTTCGTAACCTTGATGGCAAAAAGTTTACTGCAAGCTTATTTGAGGATATCACAAAAGCATTTGATATGGTTAACCACACTTGTTGAGGAAACTTGAAAAAGCTAGTGTTCGTGGCTTCATGCTCGATTGGTTTAGGTCTTACCTTTCAAATATATCACAAAGATAAGGAGCGAAATGGAGTTCTTCAATTTAGGAGTACCGCACGGTTCTGTGTTGGGACCCATTCTGTTTCTGGTCTACATCAATTCGCTGTTTGACCTTCATTTCAAATGTGCACTTACTGCTTTCGCTGATGATGTAGGGTCTTCATATGGTTCTGATAGCGCTTTGAATTTTGTTTCTGACATCAACTGGGATCTTAATTTATTACGGTTGTGGTTTGCTGAACATGGTTTGAGCATTAGCCCTAAAACCAAAATTATGTTTTTTAATCTATCCACCCCAGTTGGTGCCAATGCAAAAGTTTACTTTCATGCACCGAAGTGTCAAAGATACAAACTGGCATGTTGCAAATGTTCTCCCGATTTATCCTTTCCTACTTTTTGTAGCGCTACTAGCTGCAGTGACAATTGCTTTCCAATCGAAAAAGTGGATGAGTTTAAGTCCTTGGGTCTCACTATTGACTCTAGGATGAGTTTAGCAAACCATATGGAGTCTCTAGGAAATATTTTTGTCGCTCTCTCAGAAGTTTTTTTTTACCTGAAAAATGTTTGTGCGTGTTCATGCATAATGGCTGATTATCAAGGGTTCGCTTGAGTGACAGCAGACAGCATGAAAGCCCACAGGAGGTTTTTTACCCATTTTTAAGCAACCGATTTATCTAAATAATGTGAGAAATCCTACATACATCATGAAATTGTTGACAAATATGTATGATTAGATACCCTTAAGTGCAGTAAGCAGTGGAAAGTAACTCAGCATTTGACATTACCAGTAGACATGTCATATTTGCTGCCATGTTCATAGTTTTGAATTCCTTTCGTACAAGAGTTGTAGGCTATTAGAGGAAATCGAATCCCTGCAGCAGTTGTTAATCACTGGCCTGGACACTTGATGGATATTTCTTTAACTTCCTCAATGATATGACAAACGTCATTCTACAGAATTTAATCAGGTTAACGTACGCTTATAAATCACACACTGTATAAAGTAGTGACCAAGCAACTTACTTAGCTAAGTCTAGCAAGTCCTTTAGCTTTTAGGGAGATTGAGACACCAACTCGCGCTGTGTGAGGCTCAGGCTGCTATGCAAATCCAACCGAATTTAAAGGTGTACAAGACATTCAGACAGTCGACATGTAAAACTCTTCCGCACGAATTTCCACATCTTCCAAAGCTCGTGTCGTGTTGACAAGCAGAGAAGTCAAGACACTAAGTTTGAATCCCCTTTGATCAAGCTTAGTGTCTTGACTTCTCTGCTTTGTCAACACGTGGTGTGTGACTTCTATAAAAGGAAACGAATGACGGACCTTTCCTCATGTTGGAGAATGTCTTGACTGAGAATGAATACTGACCTTCAAGTTTCTACCACGACATTGCACACTTCACGGAGGCCATCTTTTTTCTTAATCACCATTTTCAATTGGCGTTGTGTCCATCAACAAAAATGACGCACTCGAACTGAACTTGAAAAAACTTCAGCTTCCAGATAACGTATTAGAGTTCGATCGGTAGAATAAGCTTCTACACATTTTGATATCAGACCACAACAACACATGACGCGCCCTGATAACCTACGGCAAGAGCCGCGGAGCTTGAAAAGCAAGAGTGCCGATGATAAGTGAGCTTATGTAAAACCGGTAAATTCACCCCAAAACGAGAGTTTATCAACAAAAACACACGCTCGCATCTCATCGGGCAGTCTGCATACGAATGAACTAATGAATCTCGATTGGAGCAGCCAGAGTGAGTTACTATTTCTTTTACCTGCGAAAAATTACTCATATCTAATCGGGTTTAATCGGTGTATAAAATTGGTGCGATGGTTAGTCGAACGTCTTTGAGATTACTAACTTAGGACTGGCACGGCCTGCAAAGAATGTGCTTGTTGGTTATCGTTTCTTCAATCTGACTTCCGCCTTTTATCTCGAGTTGGGAGAATGTTATTGATGACTTCTCCGATGAGAAAGGCAGTCACTTTATACCTGCAACAAGAATTCAGTTCACAGGGGGACGTTTGGCCTAAAACGACCTCATGGACTTGTGTGCTTCCTATTTTCACTTTAGGTGATCTCTACTCACCATTATGTAGCATGAAGCCCTGTACACTGACGACTCAAAGACGAACGCTTGTACAGGGGCAGCAGTCTTCTGTGACCTCTTCTTGTCACACTCTCCCTGGCACCTGTGCTGAGATACCACAAGATCACCAAAAAATCGATCACCAAAGCCTATCATGGACCACACGACATCGAAACTAGTCTGGCTTTGTAGATGAAGCGTCAGTAAAATACCTACCTAGGTTTATGTGATCAACATAGATTGATCACCAACTGCGTTGATGGTTACTGGAGAAGAAGGTTCAACCAATGGGCTGTACAGCGGCATGAGCCTAGTCAGTCGTCTACGGATTCAACGTCTAAGATGGCTGGGTAATGTAGAGCGCATGGACAACGCTGATCCAGCCCGAAGAGTCTTCGACTCCGAACCCGTGGGACAACGCAATAGAGGACGCCCACGGAACCGATGGCGCACCCAGGTGGAGAAGGACCTCAGTCAACTTGGTGTGCGCTAAACTCATTTTGGCCGTTTCCGCCTCAACGCCAGCAAACGCCTCTTTGATGGGTCGCTGTGTTCTGCCAATCACGTCAATGTCATCCGCGTATGCTAGCAGTTGTACGGACTTTTGGAAGATCGTGGCTCTTGTGTTAGCGTGTGAGTTCTGCACGATCTTCTCAAGAATAATGTTGATAAAGTCACATGGCAGCGCGTCGCCTTGTCTAAAACCTTTTTTGACATTCAAGGTCTCGGTGAGCAGCGAGAATTCTCCATCGTCATGCTGCACAACCTGACGAGTTTGGCAGGAATGTCAAAACTAGACATGGCGCTGTATAGCTCGTCTCTGTGCACGCTGTCATATGCGGCCTTAAGATCGACGAATAGGTGATGGATGTCGATTTGCATCTCTTGTGAAGATTTGCTGGATGGTGGACTTCCCCGGCCTGAAACCATTCTGATAAGGACCTATCAGGTTGTTGACGAATGGTCTCAGGCGCTCACACAAAACGGCAGAGAAGATCTTATAGGCGATGGTGAGGAGACTTATCCCTCGGCAGTTGAACGGGTCTCCTTTCTTGTGGATCGGGCAAACGAAACTAAGATTCCACTCGTCGGGCATGCTTTCCTCCGACCATATCTTGCAGATGAGTTAGTGAATGTACCTTACCAGCACATCTTCAGCTGCCTTAAACAGTTCCGCAGACAGTCCGTCTGCACCAGCAGTTTTAATCGAGTATCGCTAATAAATATGCTATTAAATTTACAGAATTTATTGGATATTCTCAATTATTAGAAAATAATACCAGTCCGTGGCGTAGTAGGTTAATGCGTCGACTCCTACGCTGAAGGTGACAGGTTCGAATCCCCAATCTACCAACTTGCATAATTCATGGCTTCCACCCCTTTCGAGTCACCGACAATGCTCAAAGAGTATTCCTGTCTAGAAATACGACAACTTTGCCGTTCGGAGTCGGCATAAAGCTGTAGGTCCCTTCCACTCGTGAAAGAACAATGGCACGCACAACACGAGTGGTGTCTGAGAAGTTAGGCCCTGGTCCGCCTCGGACTGTCGCGCCACTAGTATTATATTACATTATTATTATAAGACCAGTCTTAACAAGAACCATTATCCGCTGGTAATATTTATTGATTTGAAGAAGGCGTTTGATGCGCTCTGTCACAAAAGGATTATCAGTAAAACTGGCATTCGAGGTGGATTATTGGACTGGTTTTCTAGCTACTTCTGTGACAGAAGTTTTAAGGTCAAAGTTTCAAACTGCTTTTGTAACTTACAAAATGTTGAACTGGGAGTAGCTCAAGGATCTATCCTAGGACCCCTTCTGTTTATTATATATGTGAACGATATGCTTTCAGTACTGCGAAACAGGCCTCAGTATTCGGACCATCGCATATAAGATCTTATTTGCTACGACTAAAGCCGTTGGTCAACAACCTGGTTGGTCCATGTCCAATAAAAATTTTAAGAAAATACTTAGGAGCAGCAAACAGATGCCTTCCTTTTGGAGGCCCTGTTTACGACGGGTTTACGTCCAGACCGGCTTTTCTTGTCCACTTCTCTATTTTATTTAGTGAGACGTTCATGATATCCCTAACGGTGTGAAGAAAATTTTCCCTTTACAACTAGGGCTCTCGTCTGCATAGGCTATTGGCTTACAGCCTGTACGACTTAGTTCCTTAAGAATTTCGTCAACTAGCAATATCCAGAGAATGGGGGGAGAGTACACCCTCTTATGGGGTTAGCCTGAATACCTTACCAAAGGTAGGACAGCGGGTACCTGTAAACATGGAAGGAACTACCTTCTTCAAGTCAGTTGAACAGTTGTTGACAGTAACACCTCCTCTACGCCGAACTTAAATTCCAGTCGTAGTCCTTTTTCGTGACTCTTGCCAGTGTTTGTTTGATCCATCGGATTGTGTGGGATGGATCGGTATCAGCCTCTTTTGGAAAGTTCATCACCCGCATCATTGCCAGCCCGTGTGACGTCGAAGCGGGTGTCTTCAACTTTGGGTCCTTCGCTTCATTATGTGGTTAGGTCCTAGAAGAACTATTGCCGAAATTGCATAAATGGCCGCTTGACTGTCTGTCGGAATGGATGTCTTCGTTGACTGCAAAGATCTCCGTTTTAAGAACTCCAGGTCTTGTTGGCCAGTGCGTCTGTAACATTTCCCAGCCCGTGCCCGTCAACAACCTCGATTCATCAGTCCACACGTGGATGTTCGCATTATTGATGGGTTCGTTACTCACTCCTCATCGAACGAAGCTCTTTGAGGCCAAGACAAACAGATAAAAACGCCGCCACTATAGCACAACGATCTTTTAACGTTGCTAGCACATTGTTAGCCGATGTAATCGAGTGAGTATATGGACCAAAGGTCAGAAATCAGTGCCAGTGGCAGCAGCACAGAGCACAGCATTGTTTTGAAACAACCCACAAGCAAATAAATGATAATTACCCAACAAGTAATTACGTAACGACTCGACCGGCAAGGCGGCTATTTCTGAAAGTCATCGCTGTACTTTGGAAATGTCTTGCGAAGCTATTAATCTCGCATTGATGGAGCTTAACTCGTTTTCCAAAACCAGAAGTGTACAAACCGAATTAAGGGTCATGGCGCATGCACACCAACTCAATGGCAAGCTTATAAATAAAATATATCGTCAAACAAAGTAAAGTCAACTTCCGGCAGAGCGTATCCGTTATCCGTTTGTCCAGCCAATCGATTGTAGTTCGAGGGAAATATGATGAAGATGCATTTTTGAGTGAATCACAAGCGGTGCATTGGAAATCTGTGCGATGGCAAGTTTCAAGTTTTCAACACGTGATAACCGCGTCGCCATAAGCGAACTTATGTGATTTTATAATGCTCCCTCGCACGCTTCGTATGTAAATTTTATTTTTAATTTTAATTTCAGCTTCAGGGTTACATGCTGGAAACCGCTTTTTTTTGAAGAAAACAAGTTCACGGAGTTTATAAATAAAGGTTCAGTTGACAGAAACTTTCTAGTGATAAGTCGTGGGGAATCTTATTCACGAAGGGGCGTTCAGATTGCGTTGAATTATTGCCGCATTAGTGCAGGGCGATGAGTCAATAAGTCAGCTCGACTAACGAATGCACTTGATTGCCATGCTCAGTCGGGTCTTTGTTTGACCTTCGATCGATGAATGGTGAATTGGAATTGCGATCGTTATGCGAGATCAGGTGATTTCCCTGAAACACCTAGGCCATCCTTCAACTCTACAAGCTGTGGAAAACCATCCATCAAGAGGTGTAATTTTATGTGCAAGAAAAACCCCGCAATCTTTTCATACAAAGTGACGGGCGTCTGAGCTATGCAATCCGTGGGGAAATACAATATCGTCAATCTTTTGCTGACATTTCCCATAACGTCCACACTTTCCCATTGTCATTTTCCTCAACTGGATAACACCACGGAGGATCTCGAAGGAAGCCCTTGGTATTTAGATGTAATGTGGATCTTTTAAATGGCCGGGGTTTCTGGATTTTGGCGGGGAGGTTGATCTCTGGTGAAAAAGTGTCCGCGACCAGGAAGCATCGGCCATATTTCTACCCATACCTCAATACCTAGTGTGAATAGGTGGTCTAAAGTCAATTTGCCGACCTGGAAGGCAGACTGTTCTGCTTTCTTCTTTATTTGGCGCTACAGTCCGGGGTGGACCTGGGCCTCAACCAACAAGCCTCTCCAGCTAGCACGGTCTCTGGCTAGCTGTCTCCAGTGTCGCACGCCAAGTTGGTTGAAGTCCTTCTCCATCTGGGTACGCCCTTTTAAACGCGGGCATCCACTGTTGCGTTGTCCCACGGGTTCGGAGTCGAAGGCTCTTCGGGCCGGAGCTGAGTTGTCCATACGCTCTACATGGCTTCGCCATCGTAGTCGTTGGATCCGAAGACGCCTGGATAGGCTCATGTCGCTGTACAGCCCGTACAGTTCGTGGTTGAATCTTCTCCTCCAGAAACCGTCAACGCAAACAGGACCAAATATCGCAAGCAAGAGGAAGACCAAGGACTTCTTCATCCGCTTTTGAGATTGCCCATGCCTCCGCGCCGTACAGCAGGACTGGGATGGTCAAGGTCTTGTATAAAGTCAGCTTGGTCCTTCGAGAGATGACTCTACTACTCAATTGCCTCTTGAGCCCATAGAAGAGGTTGGCAAGAGTTACTCTGCGTTTGATCGCGGTACTGGTGTCGTTTGTACTATTTACTGCGGAGCCGAGATAGACAAAGTCTTTGACTACCTCGAAGTTATAGCTGCCCATTGTGACGTTCTGTCCAAGACGTCGATGTTGAGTGTGATGACTTGATGACAGCATATACTTCGGTTTGCCCTCATTCACCGCTAGACCCATTCTAGCCGCTTCCGCCTCAATTCCAGCAAACGCCTCATTGACGTCTCGCGGAAGGCAGACTGTTACGCGCCGATTATAATAAAATGGGTGGCGTGACAGTCCGAGACGGACCTGGGCCTAGCTTGTAACAGCAACCACTCGTTTTGTGCGTGCTATTGTTCATTCACGAGTGGATGGGACCTACAGTATTATGCCGACTCCAAATGGCCAATTTGAGAAGCTTTTTATAGACAGGACTACTCTTTGAGCATTGTCAGTGACTCGAAAGAGGTGGAGCCGTGAATTATGAAATGTGGTAAGTTCGGATATCGAACCTACGCCACGGCGACCCACGCGAGTCATATATATGTCAACGCCAGTAATCTCGGATATGACAGTTCCAGGAGTTAGTCATAACTCACACTCCAGCAGATAAGGATGTCATAGTCCCAAATGACGATTTGGTCATACGATCGCTAAATGGAACGATCGTTAAATAGTAAATCCACCTGAGCTCGGATGGGATAGTATGCGACATTAAAAGGGACTAAGCACTTCAGCTTACAGTGCGGTAACGACCGGTCATGAAAGGGATGCAATGGAGATTCAGAGAACAATCGGGGCAGTCTCCAGTTCGACGAGTTCGATGATCTTTTCCTTTTTTAAAAATAAATGTTTTAAATAGTTTTACAAGTGTGTTCTTTGATTTAATTTCTCCTTCTCTTGTTTTTATTTGTATTTTGGACGCTGCAACCAATTCAATACAATAATATGAATTTTATAATTCGCGCCGATTAGGGAGGTGCAAAACATCTTTAGACGTTCATACGGTACATTGTGCCGGCGTTACCTCTGTAGGATCACACAGAAGAGGTAACCAGCAAAGCTACGCGTGCTCTAATGATTTGTCGGAGCTTGGCAGGCAAATCCTGGGGATGCAATCCAAGTATCCTAAGATGGATGTGTACAGCTATTGGGTGGTGTGAATAAAAACTGAGAATATACTCCGAGTAGGAACACATGATTCGAGTGCTTTCGTTAAAGGAAATACACAATTTGGTGTGAAGAAAAAATTGCCTCAAAGTAGGTACCCTCCTCTCAGTTGGCGTTTGAAAACTAGAGTTCTTGGCGTTTAAGGGTGGGTGCAAAATATATGCAATAATGTTTATAAACATTCAAACGCGAAAAACAAAGAATGTCCTTCATGTCCTTTCGGGGACACAGGGCATGATTTCAAGAACGTGTATGGATTCGAGTTTGATAACCTGGGATGGTTAAGTACCCATTTCCTTTCCGATATTCCTGAAGAAACCGGTGGCGGTGCCATGCCTTTGATTGTTTTATGGTCTTTTAATGTAATTTGAAGATTGCCCGTCTTTTTCTTATCGCCTTTTGATTTGACGCTGGCATAGGTTGAGGTGGCTGACTGCCGCGCGTACGGACAGCAGACACACTTAGGCCAAACTTAGGCCCATTGTGTTACCACGCAGACCTTAGGGTACCCATTCTGCAAACCAATTTGTGCTTTTGATAAAACGGAGAAGAGGGCTGATTCTGATGCTGCTCAGTTCAGCCAGACTGACAAAGAAATGGGCTCCCAGAAGTCTGAATCCACGGGATGAGAGAGCACTGCGGTTATATAGCAAGTGTTCGATGGTTTCTTCCTCATCCTCGTCCATGCAGCTTCTACAGAAATCATTATATGGAAGGCCTAGTCTAGAGGCGTAAATTCCGATGGCACAATTGCCTGTTAAAACGCCAATAAGAGATCTGAGGTTTGGCTTGCTTAATCTGATTAAGTTAAGCGATCGCTTGGGTTCGATCATAGGCCAGAGATGTTTGGTAATGAGGCAACCTGTGCCAGATGTCCATCCGCGGTTTGTTTCAGCAAGCTTTAGCAGATGTTTTATAGCAGCGATAGGCATGGAGGGTGGGTCTCCACCCGGAAAGAGCACGGAGTTTGAGCCCTTCCAAGCGAGTTCCTCCGTTTCGCAATTCTCTGGAATGTCACAGTGTCCCGGCACCCACATCAGTTGGATACTAAAATACTTGGCCATCTCGTTAAGAGATAGGTGGCAATTAAGGGAAGTCTTGGAATTAAAAGTGACTGAATTCAGAGATTTGATCGCTACCTGGCTATCGGAACAGATGACGATATCTGTGCGCGATATTACATTGTTTTTCAGCCAAGACAGGGCTTCCTTAATCGCTATAGTTTCAGCCTGAAAGACGTTACAATGATTAGGTAGTCGAAAGGATAGCTGGTAATTTGGATCCTTGGAATAGACACCAGCACACACATGTTACAATCTTCGATCCATCTGTGAAGATTCGCAGTGGACCTTCCAGTGTCTGGTGTTCAGACTCCCAGTAAGATCTGGGCGGTATGCTGGTAGAGGAGTTCTTCTCGAAGAGGAGTTTAGGTAGAGTGAGGTCTGTGTCTATGGGTATAGATGCATACCTGCGTAGGATCGTTGAATGTCCAGACTGCAGTTCTTTCCAGCTGCTCAGCGATCTTAATCTTATCGCCGTGCTAGCTGCTGTCGCTGACCAAGCTGAATTTATACAAGACCTTGTAATCCCAGTCCTGCTGTACGGCGCGGAGGCATGGACAATCTCAAAATCGGATGAGGAAGTCCTTGGTCTCTTCGAGAGAAAAGCTCTGCGTACGATCTTTGGTTTTTGGAGGAGAAGATTCAACCAAGAACTTTACGGTCTGTACAGCGACATGAGCCTTACCAGGCGTCTTCGGATAAAACGCCTAAGATGGCTAGGCCATGTATAGTACAGGGACAACTCAGCTCCGGCCCGAAGAGTCTTCTACTCCGAACCCGTGGGACAACGCAACAGAGGACGCTCGCGTTTAAGGTGGTGCACCCAGGTGGAGAAGGACCTCAACCAACTTGGCGTGCGACACTGGAGGCAGCTAGCAAGAGACCGTGCTAGTTGAACAGGCTTGTTGGTTGAGGCCCAGGTCCACCGCGGACTGTAGCGCCAAATAAAGAAGAAGAAGTCGTGCCGCTATCCAGGCACTAGACTCCTATACCATCAAATCCAAGCTCGTGTGGAGTAACAGAGTAAAACTCTGCTGGATATCTGGCCATAGAGGGATAGAAGGCAATGAAATGGCCCACTCTCTCACTAGGAAGGGGGCATCGGAAGAGCGCCACCAGAAGAAGATGAAGGTTTTCATAAATGTCAGTTAGGTTCAACTGGGTGGGTTGAATGCTCAATGAACTTATTTGTAAAACATGGTACAATATTACGGCTAATTTAACTAATTTTGCTGGAAAATATCCTTCGAATGCTTGAACTCCAGGATACGAGTTTTGGGATGACGTCAATTCAGTCTGGATGGACAATCTCACTTGCCTGTCACAACTCTATGGCTTCGGAATCATATCCGAATTGAGAAGATGTACTTCCATCGCAAGCACTTCTATTTACAGCCCAGCATGACATGCCGCCCGCGTCCCTTGTTTGTTTGCAATTCAAATGAGTCTGCAGATATGGATGAGTCACAGTTGCATCAGCGTCCCTGAGTGTCCGATGATTAAGGACGACATGAGCAAATAACACCACCATGACTCACTGTGTATCCTCTATCTCTGGTGTGGTCACCGCGATTTAATTGTCTCCATGACGCTACCATCACGCACCACGATTTCGAGGCGTTTCCAGAAAACCCCATTCTCCGGCCTTCCTTGAGTCTTCACCCAACTGAGATTCGCTGTCCGTCGCGCTGTTGATTCACAAAACCTATTTGCACCCGAGTTCACGTTTGTTCGCACCTCATTCACCACATAATCGCAACTCACACATAATCCATTCAAAATGGAAACAAAAAAATGATTTTACAACATTTCTAGATACGTTTGATTGCATAAGAATTTCTCTTTCGATTTCAATCAGTCGACACGGTCGACTTACTAGTTTGGTTACAACGCACTAGAGTGACCAGTCACTGTGCCCCGCCGTTGGATAGTGTTAGCCAGGTACAGTGTGGCGTGTTATGCTGTTTGAGGCCAAACTCTCGAGCACCCATGCGAAACGACTATCAAACGTTTGCCGCATGAATACCGCCGCGTCGCGTCGTCGTCGTTGTCGTTATCGTTGTCGTTGTTGCCATCCATCGACAAAGGCAACTGGCAAACAGTCCAAACTAATTCAATCGAAATCGCAATCACGATACCGTACTAGATGGTGTTTGAAGTTTCATTCGACTGTGTGTGCCTGTCTGTGTGTGTTGCCTCATAAAGCAGCAGAGAGGAAAAGTAAAACAACAACTAAGAAAAAAAAAAACGTTCAATAACTTGTCCAGGCCAAATGTTTCTGTGTACAATTCAGTTTGAATTCGTCACTAAGCACAGGCGAACGTGTCGCGCGTCGGTTTGTGTTCAGTGTCTTGTCGGGCAATCCATTCACTTATTTCGTCAGCGTGAACGCGATTCTCTCGAGTGTACGCACGCAGCCGGCTTCGTGCTGTTAACGCGTAGTTCGAATGCCACAAGTCGCGTGAAAACTGCATGATATGGTATATTTAGCCGAATTGCTCAACTCTGTGTGTTCCTATGACGATGATACAGATTTTCTTTTTTTTTTTGGTTTTCCCTGATAGGCACAAGAACTTTCACTTGTTTCCGTTCTAAACTTTGAGAGTCGGTTTGTGCCCGCATCCAAGACAATTTGTCACTTAGATGCGTGCTTTTGTTTACCCCCAGTGTTATGTGTGTGCATGGATAAATAGTTGACATAGTTATGTGTACATGGGTCTCACTTTTCTCGTGCCCCCGTGATATGTCTGCCGAGACACTAAAGTGAAACTCATTTCCCTTTCGTTGCGGTGCGCGGCACAACGCTGGCTTAGTTTATGTGGTGCTCTTGCTTTTTTTTGATTTTTTGTGTGTTTTTCTTCTGTTTTGGCTTCGACCGTATCGAGGTTTCCCAACAACGTTTGTCGGGTGGCAAGTTTCGGCGAAACGCAAATGCGCTGTGTTCAGCTGTTGCGCTACTCATGCCGCATTCATCATTTTGTTTTCCATTTAATTGGGTTGGAATTATCTTATTATGTGTTTTTTTTTTCATTTAAACGCTCGTGCGGGGCTATTTGATGTGCGATTTTCCGATAACCCTTTAGAAATATGAACTGGCATTCAGTGGGCACCAGTCAGAGAGGTGAACAGACTATAGACGACGCATCGATTTGTTAAGTGCGACTTAATATCGATTTATTTTGTTTTCTTTCGTGCCTCATGCTTACCTCGACGTGCTGAATTAGGGTCAAGTTCTACCACAATTCCTTCGGCCTTTGAGGCAGTGGTCAAAGACGACAGTTAATGACAGTTTTTCAGCGGCACCATAATTGGAGTACTTTCTTGCCATGTGCCTGGAAAAATGCTGACTGGCTGATTGAATCAATTATTTAGCTACTTCTTCTTCTTCTGGTGGCGCTATAGTCCGAGGTGGACCTGGGCCTCAACCAGTACGCCTCTCCAGGCGGCACGATTTTTAGCCAGCTGTCTCCAACTGCGCACACCAAGTCGATTGAGGTCCTTCTCCAGCTGGGTGCGCCATCGGTTCCGTGGGCGTCCTCTATTGCGTTGTCCCACTGGTTCGAAGTCGAAGACACTTCGGGCTGGAGCATTGTTGTCCATGCGCTTTACATAGCCCAGCCATCTTAGACGTTGAATCCGTAGACGCCTGACTAGGCTCATGCCGCTGTTCAGCTACATTCTAGGGTAAAGGCTCTAGTTTCCCGACAGTTCACGTGTTCATTAGACATTGCTTCCGTGGACTATTATAGTGTTTCTTGACACTTCGGGCTGGAGCAGTGTTCTCCATGCGCTTTACATGGCCCAGCCATCTTAGACGTTGAATCCGTAGACGCCTGACTAGGCTCATGCCGCTGTTCAGCTACATTCTAGGGTAAAGGCTCTAGTTTCCCGACAGTTCACGTGTTCATTAGACATTGCTTCCGTGGACTATTATAGTGTTTCTTGACACTTCGGGCTGGAGCAGTGTTCTCCATGCGCTTTACATGGCCCAGCCATCTTAGACGTTGAATCCGTAGACGCCTGACTAGGCTCATGCCGCTGTTCAGCTACATTCTAGGGTAAATGCTCTAGTTTCCCGACAGCTCACGTGTTCATTAGACATTGCTTCCGTGGACTATTATAGTGTTTCTGAAGGTGTAGATGGTTACTTTAGCTCCAGGTGGCTGCCTGGCAGTTGTTGGCATACCCTTAGCGGAGCGGATTAAACCCTGCGGTAAAAATCCTGTACGAGAGCCGTCTGTCATATTCTATAAACACACAAGCCCCAACCTGCTTGTCGTTCGTTTTCATATCTTTCTACTGCTCTACGTAAACATTCACTATACACATCATTGCGTGTCTCTTGTCCACATAACATGATACACAGTCCATAGCCCATAAGAGAACAACATCAAGGCGGTAATAAAATAAAGAGTGAAAAATCACAGTAAGCCGAAAAATCTCGGGTCATACAATAGCCGTGTTTTTTTCATCGCTATATCGGTAGTGTAGTGATTGATGATTCGAAGTGGCTTTGATTTTTATCTGTCAAAATATATGAAAAAGGAATTTATTTGTTCGAAATTGATGTCAAAATGTATACAAAAATTTCGAAGTCGAATTTTTATCGGCAGCCACTTTTCGCTGCCGATATTAGGGGCAGTGATAGACAGAAGGTTGTTGTATGTGCTTTACGTGAAAAATGCTACTTCACTATTTATAGATTTTTTGAAAAAAAAACACGGCTAATATAGACAGAACGAGTTCCCTAATAATTCCCAAAATCTCATCAAATTCTATTAAAGGAAAGGATCGAATCCTATCTCTTAACGGTGCCGGGACACTGTTACATTCCAGAGAACTGCGAAGGGGACGAACTCGCTAGAAAGGGCACAAGCTCCGTGCTGTTTCCGGGTGAAGACCCACCTTCCATGCCTATCGCTGCTATAAGAAAGCTGCTAAAGCTTGAAACGCTTGCTCAAACAAACCGCAGATGGACATCTGGAACAGGGTGCCTCATTACCACAATGGGTCCAAAATGACCTAATTGTGGCGTGGTTTACTGCGCCTGCCAAACCAAAGGGTAACACCTAGGTACATTGAACTGGTTTATAAGGGATCGTGGCTCGTGGAATGTGACTGAGATAACGTCTTGGAACGATCCCAAACGATCGCTTAGCTTGATCAGATTAACCAGGCCAAATCTCAGATCTCTTATTGGCGATTTAACAGGGCATTGTGCCATCGGAACTCACGTCTCTAGACTAGGCCTTCCCTATAATGATTCCTGTAGAAGCTGCGTGGACGAGGATGAGGAAGAAACCATCGAACACTTGCTATGTAGCTGCAGTGCTTTCTCATCCCGTAGATTCGGACTTCTGGGGGCCCATTTCCTTGTTAATCTGGCTGAACTGAGCAGCATCAGAATCAGCCTTCTTCTTCGCTTTAATAAAAGCGGCATTTTGATCCACTTGGTAACACAATGCGCCTTCGCTTGGCCTAAGTGTGTCTGCTGTTCGCATGCGCTTCAGTCCGCCACCTCAACCTAACCTAACCTAACCTAAGGATCGAATCAAAAGCGGGATGTGAATTTTGAACTTCGTTGTAACTTCGGCTTCTCTATTTGTGCCAAAGACTTCTTGGGTTTCTGCCTCTTCATTAAGTACGTACATTAAATCTGGCACATCTCCAAACCCTCTTTGGATCACCTCCCAGTGCAGCATCCACTGTTACGTCTAAGAATGGATTTGGTGGTGGACTTTTTTGACTCTTTGTAGGTCGCCTCCTTCGCAGAGGGTGCCAGGTTCGATAACCGAATTCACCACCTTTGATAATTCACGGCTCCATCTCTTTCGAGTCACTGACAGTGCTCAAAGAGTATTCTTGTCCAAAAAACCTTCTCAAACTTCGCCGTTCGGAGTCGGCATAGAATTGTAGGTCCCTTCCACTCGTGGGAGAACAATAGCACGCACAACGCGAGTGGATGCTGAGAAGCTAGGCCCAGGTCCGCGTCGGACTGTAGCGCCACCCATATTATTATTATTATTTTGACTCTTTGAGTAAATCGGCATCAACTGCAAAATTTCCTCACCGTTCTGATAAAGCTTCTATCACTTCTGCAGCCATCTTAAATTTGCAGGTTTCTGTGGGTTGATCCGGATGGAGGAGTGACTACCACGGTTTATATCGTGCTTAAATTGGACCTCACATTTTGTCCATTGTGCTGTCACTGTCCTCCCTGTATGCGACTGTTTTTTTTTTTTCAAGGTGCATTCAGCCTAGTAGACTCTGCAATCCCAAGGTTAAATACCTTTCCTCTTGCTTCTCATCTCTAGAACTCCTACAGAGGTCATTGTACAGGTTAACCAGATAAGAATGATACCTGGCTTTATCTTGTATTTATATGTATATTCCCTGGCTTTGCTTCCATTGCATCAACTAAAATAATAAAACTCTGTGCAATATGTTCGGCGTTAGTGTCGCGAGGTCGTCGAAGCAAACCCTTGGGCGTGTCAGCATATGCTAAGGACTTGACGTAGCGGCAGAGAAATTAATCGAGTGGTGACATGATCGTGCCAGCTAATTTGAAGGCTTGCAGCGAGTTGATTCAGTCGCTAAACTTCGAGCCTTTCGTCGCTTGTATGGTCTATAGCACTATATTATTGGAGCTACTCCTTCCTTATTTCGAAACATACAGAATATAATTGCTGATGATGTCATAAACTTCACCAAACAGTCATTTCCTGTGTATTTATTGATGTTGGCTAGAACACTTTTGGGTTATATGGGGATATGGGGCTTTTTTCTTCTTAACATATATGCTGCACGGAGAATGGGCCCCCTTTTAAGCCTTCCACCAAGTTCATCTTGCACAAAGTGCGCTCATTGCTCATTCTTTGCCCATATATGTATTCAGGATAATAAATGGAGGCGTATTTCACCATTTTAAATGTCTTCCAGGTGTTTAGCTTCGGCAGAAGTCGCATTAAGGCAGACCCAATCTAAATGCATTCTTTAAGGCAACAGGCTAAATGATCCTGAGTGTTAGACTCACCCCGTGTGATCGTCTCGAATTGAGTTTGCTCCATAATCGTTTCGTTGTTCTGTGAACAATCTACGATGCTGATCGACGAACGGTGAGATCAATCGATGCAAGCTTCAGAAGTGTTTCGCAGTAGAGATTTACTAAAGCTTTGCGAGTTAGTCAGCTTCGTAGTTGTCTGGAATGTCACTGTCTGGCGACTCACATAAGATGGTTCCTATAACACTCGGCAATCTCGTTAAGACATAAGTGGCAGTTCAGTGAAGGCGTTGATTTAAATATGACTGCATCCAGGGGCTTATTCGCCCAGTGGTTATCGAAATGAATTACATTATCTGCCCCCGGTCTCCCATTCTTTTGTTAGTCACGACAAAGTATCTGCCTGAAATGGTTTAGAAACAAATGATATTCGGATATGTATCTCCTGAGAGTCGACTCCCGAGCTCAGGCCTTTGCTCATCTTTGATTCCCGACTGGTCGGGTGGGGAGTATCCTAATTTTGAGACAGTACAAATCAGCGCCTTAATTCCCAAGTCATAGGCTCATTCATTGCCTATGGAATAACATTGAGCCCAAAAACGACTGGATGGCGCAGTTGGTAGAGTGCCTGCCCCTGGTTATCGGGGTCCCCGGTTCGAATCCCAGTAAAAGCAAAGTTAATACGCTTTTGCCTGGTTTTCCAATCTGGTCCAGCCACCATTTGCCGTTGGGATAAAATAACCGGCATCACTGGAGTGGTCAATCAGTGGTAGTAGTCTGACCAGTATGGTCTAAGTGTGGTGGTGAATACACTATAGCAGCCTGTTTACCTAACCTAACCTACTTCAGGTTCATTGGAACGGACAATCATCCGTGATAGTGATACTTACTAGACGACATACCTTCCTTGTTCCTTATTTGGTGCTACAGCCCGGGGTGGACATGGGCCTCAACCAACAAGCCTCTCCAACTATCACGGTCTCTGGCTAGCTGCCTTCAGTGTCGCACGCCAAGTTGGTTGAGGTCCTTCTCCTTGTCCAACGGGTTCTGAGTCGAAGACTCTTCGGGCCGGAGCTGAGTTGTCCATACGCTCTACATGGCCTAGCCATCTTAGGCGTTGGATCCGTAGACGCCTTGCTAGACTCATGCCCGTACAGTTCTTGGTTGAATCTTCTTCTCCAGAAACCGTCAACCCAAACAGGGCCAAAGATCACAAGCAAAGCTTTTCTCTCGAAGAGACCAAGGACTTCCTTATCCGCTTTTGAGATTTTGTCCATTCCCACGCGCCGTACAGCAGGAATGGGATGATCAAGGTCTTGTATAAAGTCAACTTGGTCCTTCGAGAGATGGCTCTGCTAGTCAATTGCCTCTTGAGCCCAAAGAAACAGCGATTGACAAGAGTAACTCTGTTCGCACTTTTTACTTGCGAGCCGAGGTAGACGAAGTCCGTCATCACCTCGAAACTATAACTGACGTTCTGGCCAGGTCGTCGATGATGTGCGTCCTTTCTCGATCGTGTTGCCCTCATTCACCGCTAAACCCATTTTAGCCGCTTCCGCCTCAATGCCAGCAAACGCTTCATTGACGGCTTGCTGTGTTCTGCCAATCACGTCAATGTCATCCGCGTATGCTAACAGTTGTACGGACTTCTGGAATACCGTGCCTCTAGTGCTGGCGTGTGAGTCTTGCACGATCTTCTCCAGGATGATGTTAAAGAAGTCACATGACAGCGCGTCGGCTTGTCTAAGACCTTTTTTGACATTGAGGGTCTCGGTGAGTTCGCTTCCGACCTTGATGGAGCAGCGAGAATTCTCCATCGTCATCCTGCACAACCTGACGAGATTGGCAGGAATGTCAAAACTAGACATGGCGCTGTATAGCTTCCCTATGCATGCTGTCATATAATAATAATAATAATAATAATAATAATAATAATAATAATAATAATAATAATAATAAGAATAATAAGGGTGGGGCTGTAGCAGGAGGCCAAGGCCTAGCTCTTTATCAACCACTCGTGTTGTGCGTGCTATTGTTCTCTCACGAGTGGAAGGGACCTACAGTTATATGCCGACTTCGAAAACCCTTTTAAGAAGCTTTTTCTAGACTTACTCTTACTCTTTTAGCATTGTCAGTTACTCGGAAGAGGTGGAACCGGCAATGAAGAATATTGGTAAATTGTCGATTTGAACCTTGCACCCTCTGCATAGGAAATCATTTTATGAGTTCTTTTTTCCACGAGGGTAGGTGGAAGTCCTCGACAAGACTCTATGGCGAACGTTCTGTTCGCACATAGAATTGTGACATTTTCACACTATAAAATCTTCTCCCTAAATTTATGATGACTATAACTAAGTGAAGCACTTAAGCAGTACTTTGTATTTTATGATTTAGGTACTGATCGGCAGGTTACTCTCCAATGAGAGTGACTGAATGGCGCAGTTGGTAGAGTGCCTCTCCCTGGTTGGCGGGGTCCCCGGTTCGAATCCCAGTGAGAGCAAAGTTAATACGCTTTTATCTGGTTTTCAAATCTGGTCCAGTCAGCATTTGCCATTGGGATCAAATTAAAAGCACTTTCACTGAGGTAGTCAATCAGTGGTAGTAGTCTGACTATGGGTATCACGATGGACCAATATGGTATAAGTGGGCTGGTGAATTCACTAGCAGCCCCCCTACCTAACCTAACCTAAAATTGTGCCCAGGAACCCAGGCTGCGACTGCGATTTCCTTGAGCGACTGACGTCGAAGTTTTACCGTTTGGACTCAAGTGATGGCGTTTCCAGAGCGGGACTATCTTTTTGTGTATGCAATGGCGACAGTGAAAAAAGCTTATGGACACGCTAATGTTCTACTAGTAAACAATCGGCGGTTGAGTGAGTTAATCTTTAAAAGGGATCCAAAGCCAAATGCAAGATACCCCATAATGTTGCCGAAATTCTGTGCTCATCATAAAGGGAAGGGACTCTCTGTAGACCGTAAGATGATGGATAGGCCATGATGCATACATCTATTTAACAGAGCCGATTTTTTTTTTTAGAATTTCGTCATACTCTTCTCGTTTCGTTCAAAGCAAACCTAATGCAGAATTCTATGCCTATTTTTGCGGTCAGTTTTCACAATGTTATCATATCCCCGGATCATTAATTGGATGAAATGCTTTCTTGGCATGTTTCTGTGGAACAACATCATTTGATTTCAATTCTGATTTGGGCACTCTGTGCTCGGTGCAGGGATCTCTAGTTCAGCTCTTCGCCCGACGCAGCTGCTTCCACCCAACAATATGACTTAAATATCACAAAAGATTCCAATTTCAACGGCGGCGGCGTCAAGCACCATATTTCCCTAAAAAAAAAAACCTTGATCAGCGATCTTATCATAATTTAAGCCACTTGCACAAGATCGAAATATTTCATAAGAATTTGTGCTGAATAGTTTATACTCAAGAACTAGTTTTATTTTAAGTGAAGCCAAGGTCAGGGGGAACATGAAAATACTTTTGATCTATCGATTGTTGCGTTCTCGTTGAACGTGTTTTCATTTCAATTTCAACTCATGGATTTTATTTGATCCATCCAGCTGACAAAACGTGCGGGCTTACGGCTTTCATAAGCTCACCGATAATCGTGTTTGAATACAATTTTTATTTCCCAGACAGGATGGATATCAGATCATTTATGCCTTCGATTCATTACGCTGATCACTTGTTGTGGTCTAGCTAATCGGCTGCTCGTTTCAAAATTGTCTGGTTTATGGTCACATCCACTTTGCCTGATCTTACAGAGTCTCATAAATTAAAGTGCCAAGTGGTTTTTTTTTATCGTTCAGACAACGCTTTCGCTTTCATCTTAAGAACAGAGTTCGAGTCCAACGCGTCTCTTGCCTCACTTGACGCCATCGCCTCTTGTGTGATACTGACGGCGCGATACACATCGAGCATACTTGTGTGGAAAGCGTCTTCTTAACACATAGTTGAGAGAGACATATGGCACGGCTAGTTGAAGACCATTGTCTCCCATCTGTCTGAATGGGTGCGCGCCTTGGACTGGTCTTTGTTCACTAATGAACAAAGGAAAGAACAAAAAATCATTTTGAATTATGAATACTTTCGTTTTGAAACCGGAAAACTGTCCAACTGCTAATTGGACACATTCAACGACTGTGTAAGTGTTTTGAACAAGATGCAACACTTTTGAATGGTGACCTCTAGATGGGGATTTATTTTCTTTTTGTCTTGATGGTAATTAATGGTATGTTCAATGCAACTCTGTTTAATACGGTGTTCCTCATTCTTTGAGTGGAGGGAGATACAGGGTGGGCCAATGAAGAGCTTCCACAGTTAACGCCGTAAAGCCTACGACGGTGTTTAGGAGGAAACGTTTAATTTTTTTTCCAACTTTAAAAGCCCTGCTTCTTGTATAAACATTGCACTTTGCGTTGCAATTTATTTCATGCCTGGAATGCATTTTGTATCTAAGCTAAATTCGTTAAAAGTCGAAAAAACCACATTCTTGAATTTTGAATATTTAATTCCGGAAAGGATTTTCGACCAAAAAAAAAAGAAATATTTTCTATAAACTCCCGAGCACATCGCCGCCGAAGTAAGAAAATGATACAGTATGTCTGTCTGAATCTTTTCAAATTTCACACGGGTGTATGTCTTCGACTTATACTTTCCTACATCACCCACATATTCAATAAGATAATCATCACTTCGACATACCGCGAACTTTGGAAAAAAAAAGCAAAGATTATTTCTGTCCCCAAAAAAAAAAACCGCCCGAATTTCGGACATTTGCTATTCTTCCGTTATGTCGAAAGTGTTCAAATCGATTGTCAGCCGATAGAGTAACGAACATATTGAGAAACAATGGGTGGTGTGAATAAAAAATGAGTGTGAGCATTTGCTTAGCATTTTGGAGTAAATGCTCCATCTGCTGTGAATAAAAATTTATTTCGTTAAGTTTAACGAATCCTCTCCGCTCAGATAGTTTGAGTCCCTCCTCCGTTTTGGTGTGAATAAGGGTGGAATGAATGGAGAGCTCACTTGTGAAAGTTGAGTGTGCATAGGAGGTGACTTCAAGAGAAAAACAAGTGAAAACAATTTAAAATAATGGAAAATACTGCATCGGAAGAGGAAGACGTATTAAACCTTAATCTTCAAAAAAAAAAGGAAAGGAAATCTGGGATGGACGATGACGATTTCATCAAGTGTTTGCAATTTCATCCGTGCTTGCCGGAAAAAAGCCTAACTCTAGACATGAAAAATAAAAATCCATGTGCTAAATTTGAACATCTCTGTTAATAAAGAAAAAAAAAATTAACACTCGCACTCGCTAGAGTGCAGAGGATGGCATGCGTATGCATTTGCAGGGCGCTAAGGACTACCTCCGCCGAAACATTAAACATACTCCTCAACCTGCCACCGATAGAACAAATTGGCAGACAGACAGCAGCTAGCACGGCGATCAGATTAAGATCGCTGAGCAGCTGCAAAGAACTGCAGTCTGGACATTCAACGATCCTAAGCAGGCCTGCCTCGATACCCTTAGATACAGACCACACTCTACCTAAATTTCTCTTCGAGAAGAATTTCTCCACCAGCATACCAGCCAGATCCTTCTGGGAATCTGAACACCAGACGCTGGAAGGTCCACTGCGAATCTTCACAGATGGATCGATGATGGATGCAGGTGTGGGGGCAGGTGTCTATTCCAAGGGTTTAAATAGCCAGTTATCTTTTCGACTACCTAATCACTGTAGCGTTTAACAGATTAAGCAGGCCAAACCTCAGGTCTCTTATTGGCGTTTTAACCGGGCATTGTGCCATCGGAACTCACGCCCCTAGACCAGGCCTTCCTTATAATGATTTCTGTAGAAGCTGCATGGACGAGGATGAGGAAGAAACCATCGAACACTTGCTATGTAGCTGCAGTGCTCTCTCATCACGTGGATTCAGTCTGGCTGAACTGAGCAGCATCAGAATCAGCCCTCTTCTTCCCTTTATCAAAAGCACAAATTGGTTTGCAGAATGGGTAGCCTAAGGTCCGCGTGGTAACACAATGGGCCTAAGTTTGGCCTAAGTGTGTCTGCTGTCCGTACGCGCGGCAGTCAGCCACCTCAACCTATGCCAGCGTCAAATCAAAAGGCGATAAGAAAAAGACGGGCAATCTTCCAATTACATCAAAAGACCATAAAACAATCAAAGGCATGGCACCGCCACCGGTTTCTTCAGGAATATCGGAAAGGAAACGAGTACTTAACCATCCCAGGTTATCAAACTCGAATCTATGCACGTTCTTGAAATTATGCCCTGTGTCCCCGAAAGGACATGAAGGACATTCTTTGTTTTTCGCGTTTGAATGTTTATAAACATTATTGCATATATTTTGCACCCACCCTTAAACGCAAAGAACTCTAGTTTTCAAACGCCAACTGAGAGGAGGGTACCTACTTTGAGGCAATTTTTTCTTCACACCAAATTGTGTATTTCCTTTAACGAAACCTTTTTCCATGTGTTCTTACTCGGAGTGTTTTCTCAGTTTTTATTCACACTATCCAAGATCTCTTAAATCTTATGCAATCAGGATTCCGAAAAGGACATGGCCTGGCGCTGTTCTCATTTCTCTATGGGCCAAAGCAGGAAGCTTCTGAGCGCATGACTCTTTAAGACGAGTCAATGGCTAACAATACAGGTCCACATCAGGTCAGTTTTATCGAGATCATCTCATTGATGCCCCGCCCATCCGGCCAAACACAGAAAGCCCATTCTTGTCGTGAATCCTTTCTTTACCACCGATTTGCACCTATTGACTGCCACCCAACCACGGTCGTTTTCGCTTGACGTTGTCGTTAGTCCTCGTTAGCCGTTTCCACAGATCTGCCTTTGTTGTACAGGGTCTTGAAAATTTCTGAAACTTATTTATCAGGTCTACGACCTATGGATGGTTAAAGCCTTAGCACTAGTTTCCTTCCATCATTAACGGGAACGCTTCTTCCAGTCATTAAGACCAAGTTGTCTTGCATCCACGATGACTTAGTTTTAAACCCGCCTCAATTCGGTAGTCTGCTCCATCTCAAACGAAGCTCGAAATAGAAGACCCCGCTTGTGTTCCTTAAAATAAATCCAGTATCGCAATTGGGACTATTCTCTTATGTCACATTTCTCCAGAAGACGCCATAGCTGAGAACTGGTTTTAACAGCGTCGACAAATTGATTAGATACTTGCATGCTCATAGTCGAACAAATCTACGTCAATGATAGTGGTGGCAGAACATTCCAGAATTAACATAACCGCAGACACCAATAAAATAAAATTACGGTATTTGGAACCAGATTCGTGGTAAATTGATGACAATGATGCTTAGCACCAGACATTGTCTACGAAAAGAGAAGCACTTGTTCAATAAAACAACTTGCGATGGTCAAGTGCTGAGGCTCTCGGTGGGGATTGGTTGAATGAAGGGGAGCACGTCTGATGTGGGGGGATCCATGAGGGCGGAATGTGAATTTGGAATGCCAATATGAGAAGTTCTACACATTAGGTAGGCGCCATAGATTCGACGAAAAGTGAATGTGTCGGCTACGCTGGGTGTCTAGGTTCTATTCACGGCCAGGGCTGTAACGCGATCCATATTCGTCCGGGTTATTATGCTGTTTTAACTATCAATGTCACAAAGCAGCGACTAAAGAAACAACTGTCCTACGAGCACTTGCATGGATCATGTTGGTGTCCTATTAAGGCTAAGCGGAAACAAGGCAGGGGCTGATGTGACAGCCCCAAGATGCAGCCCACACATTGCTCTCTGCAAGGAGACAACCATAGTTTTGGCTGCGATAGAAATTTCAATTAAGTAATTTGAACTCGATGCAGACAAGCTTCTTGTTGGTTGTTGAAGGTTGAAAGTTCGCCAGCGCCATGAAGTGGATTGATGCTATCTCACTTTGCGAGTAGTTAGCATGTAGACATGTGGCGCACCACTTTCGTGGCAGTTGAATCGAAGGGTTGCCTTGGGTTTGAAGGAATGTGGTTGAATGAGTTCAGTTCACAGTACATGCAGCAGTCGATATTTGCTTTATGGAGGGTTGTTGTAATCACTTAATAAGTGATGAATGGTTGGTCTCATGTCAAAAACGGTATGGCTAAAGGGGAGGACGCCAGAATTCTAAGGACATCACGTAGGGAAATCAAGGGGCTTGACAAAGAGTGTTAAACCTGGTCCTTGCAACAAATCAGGAAGCCTACCTGGCAACCCTGCATCGAACCACTAGAACTGTTCGCGAGCTGATCAGGGTATGACTACTTACTCTCACTCTACTAGACAGTTCCACGTCCTCACACAAAATGTTGCGTATACGTCCCGTGGCTCTACTAGACAGCTCCACGTCCTCACACAAAATGTTGCGTATACGTCCCGTGGCTCTACTAGACAGCTCCACGTCCTCACACAAAATGTTGCGTATACGTCCCGTGGCTCTACTAGACAGCTCCACGTCCTCACACAAAATGTTGCGTATACGTCCCGTGGCTCTACTAGACAGCTCCACGTCCTTACACAAAATGTTGCGTATACGTCCCGTGGCTCTACTAGACAGCTCCACGTCTTCACACAAAATGTTGCGTATACGACCCGGGGCTCTACTAGACAGCTCCACGTCCTCACACAAAATGTTGCGTATACGTCCCGTGGCTACACTAGACAGCTCCACGTCCTCACACAAAATGTTGCGTATACGTCCCGTGGCTCTACTTGACAGCTCCACGTCCTCACACAAAATGTTGCGTATACGTCCCGTGGCTCTACTAGACAGCTCCACGTCCTCACACAAAATGTTGCGTATAGAAGAAGCGATCCGACTCTTCAAGAGAAAAAGGAAGAGCACGAGAACCTAGTGATCGAGAAGATGGAGGCCAGAAGCCTGTCGGGACTATGATTTCGTAGTACAGTCGCAGTCGATACTGAGAATCTGGGAAGATCATTTCTGTAGACTGGGGCTGAACACTCCTCTCCACACAAAGAACGATGATAGAAGAGAATTCCGTCCCCCCCACCTAGACTCTGGTGCAGACGGACTATCTGCGGAACTCTTTAAGGCAGCTGGAGATGAGCTAGTGTAAGATATGGTCGGATGATATCATGCCCGATGAGTATGACCTCAGTATCATTTTTCCGATCCACTAGATCCTTCAATTGCGCCAACTTCTTCTTTATTTGGCTCTGCAGTGCTAGTTGGACTTGGGCCTAAACCAACAAGCCTCTCCAGTTGGCTCTCTGCAGTGTCGTACGCCAAGTAAGTTGAGGTCCTTCTCCACCTGGGTGCGCCACCTTAAACGCGGGCGTCCTCTGTTACGTTGTGCCACGGGTTCGGAGTCAAAGACTCTTCGGACCGGAGCTAAGTTGTCCATACGCTCTACATAGCCTAGCCATCTTAGGATTTGGATGCGTAGACGCCTGACTAGACTCGTCAACGCAAACAGGACCAGGATCGCACGCAGTACTTTTCTCTAGAAGAGACCAATGATTTCCTCATCCGCTTAAGAGATTGTCATTACCTAGCTTCGAGAAATAGTCATCTCTCGTCTCTTATGGGTTACTTTATTTAGTTTATCATCGATTTAGCAAAAATGTACAAAAGTTAACGAAACATAACCAAACATAACGAAAGTCACAAACGAGCGAAGTGATTATTATGGTCAACAAATTCAATCGATTGCTTAAGTTGACTTAAGTCTCCATTTGTCCATTATGGATGCACCTTAAATCTTAGCAAGACTCCAACTCCTAATGAAGACTTCACATCTTCCTTTTCCTCTTTCATTCGGATAAGAAAAACGGCAACACTTGACTATGGAAATACAGTGGAAGCTCCCATAGGCGCTCAGCGGGGGTCTCAGCACTTGTCCATCTAAGGGAGTTCTCCGTCCCTTGGAATGTATGGAACTTGAATTCAAGATCCCCGGTCTCGAGAAAATGTCCGCTCAAGTGGATTGTCCGCTTGAGAGAGTGTCCGTAAGAGGAGCTTTCACTGTATATTCACCGGTACCCATTTTGATGACCAAAATTGGAAATACATATCGCATTTGCAACCATTAAGCACAAGATCAATAAATCCCTAGAAATATAACTGTTTTGCTCTTAAATTCGAGTGTCAGACATCTTGGGTAAGATGAGTGAATTCCCCTTGGTACTGCGACACTTCATCGATTGAACTTGGAAACCACAAGTAATTTATTCTTAACCTTTTAAGGCAGAATTTGTGCAAAAAGGCGTGCCATTAAATAGCAGAGGCAAAGACATGCTTATACATGGATTAAGGAAGCCTCCTTAATGAATCCATAATACGACTGGATGGCGCGGTTGGTAGAGTGCCACCCCTGGTTAACGGGGTCCTCGGTTCGAATTCCAGTGAAATAAAAGTTAAGGTTCAGTCAGCATTTGCCCTTGGGTGGTGGTAGTAGTCTGACTAGGGGTATCACAATGGACCAACATGGTCTAAGTGTGCTGGTGAATTCACTAGCAGCCCCCCTACCTAACCTAACCTAACCTAACCTAATGAATCCATATTTTACTGCCGGGACAATTCTTTACCGATGCTCCCAACAAGAGAAGCTTTTTCCGGACAGTTGTACTCTTTGAAAATTGTCAGTGACTCGAAAGAGGTGTAAACAATTATTTTTCGTCGTACCGGGAATCGAACCCGAACCGACCGCCACTAGAAGTAAGTCTGCTCCCTGTGAAAGAGGTTCTTCCTTAGCCCGAGAAGTACCGGCAGATGCCACATATGATGTGTTCCAGGTACAGCCGACTTTTGTTTTGCGTAGGCTTGTGTAGTTCACGAACGAAATAGTTGCCAAAAATGAACCAAATGAACTAGTTCACAATGAAATTTTATTTTAGTTCATTTACCTCAGTAGTTCATCTAACTGAAGAGTACATGCAATTCGGTAAGAATATCTTAACTAAATTGTGTTCTTTACTTTGTGTGTGTAGGGCACAGGACACGTCAAGGCTACAAGCCATAGCTCAAGCGAGTTGTTGCGTTGCCGGTGGGGTACTGGGTGTAGTACTGGTGACTGTAGCTTATAACGAAACTCGCACAAGCAGTTTTCCTGAGCCGGGAACTTCTTCTTCTTTATTTGGCGCTACAGTCCGCGGTGAACCTGGGCCTTCACCAACAAGCCTCTCCACCTAGCACGGTCTCTGGCTAGCTGTCTCCAGTGTCGCATACCAAGTTGGTCGAGGTCCTTCTCTACCTGGGTGCACCACCTTAAACGTGGGCGTCCTCTTTTACGTCCCACGGGTTCGGAGTCGAAGGCTCCTCGGGCCGGAGCTGAGTTGTCCATACGCTCTACATGGCCTAGCCATCTTAGGCGTTGGATCCGTAGACGCCTTGCTAGACTCATGCCCGTACAGTTCGTGGTTTAATCTTCTCCTCCAGAAACCGTCAACCCAAACAGGACCAAAGATCGCACGCAGAGCTTTCTCTCGAAGAGACCAAGGACTTCCTCATCCGCTCTTAGATTGTCCGTGAACTACATTGAACTAAATGAACTAGAAGATTGAACTAGTTCAATAAACACATTCGAACTAAACTGAGCGTCCTATGGACTGAAGTAAAATGCACAGGCCCAGTTGCGCGGGCTAATCTCTCACGACTGAAGGGTGCACCGCCTGTAAACGGCGAAGTTTGGGATGCCTTTTCTGGTTAAGCCGAAGGAAGCGAAGCTCTTGCCCACCTCGTCAAGGCCGTCAAAAAGAGATGACCCCTGATCGGAAACAATCCAGGGTCACATTTGCAGCCACTTTCCATTCGAATTATGTCACTGTTCGGTTTCACATGGAAAACCCTTAAAACTCGCTAACCACTGTGAACGTGTGTTAGACTCCACACACACACACACGTCATTCGCTCACGTTGCAGACCATTCGCAAGGTTATACTAATGGATAACAAACAAATTTCGTCAGACGCTAAATCAATTAACTTACAACTCTTGGCCATGACAATCGAACTAGACACTGTACCGACCATTGTACAAGCTCCAAGCAAGCTCGCCTGCCACTGCGTCAATTATTTTGACATTAACATCAATTACTCTCGCTCAGCATGGGGATAATCGATCTCAGAATATCTTTGAACTTTCTTCCCGCATGACCTCACCACTCACCGCTCAAGGTAACCCACGATTCATTCATTGAATAAAAACGTGAACATAAAAAGCAAGCACTTCACTGATGACAGCCGGGAATTAACTAAAGTGATCTGTGTCTCTTGCGGGCGGCGCAGGGCACGTGCTGTGTGGCAATTGGCACCTCCAACGACTCACATTCGCCGTATGTCACGCAGCGGGTGACTGACCAAAATATTGTTCATTTCAATTATGTTCGCTGAATGGGGGATGCATACGTTCATTCGTCGTCTATATTTTTAGACTTTAGACGAAAGTCAATTTCGGCGTGCTACATACACAGCAGCAGCAGCTCCGGAGGGTGAACTCAATCTAATCTGATGGCCGAGCGGGCGTATGGATGCCGATTCTGTCTTATCTCGGAGGCTAGGCACACAAACTTATTTGTTGTTTACACTTGATTCGGAGGGAGAGTGTGGTCTTGTCAGCGGAAAACAAATCAATTTATGGTGGGCGCTTCTTTGTCCAATAAACAAGCATGACCAAAATTTAATCAAGCAGGCGGACTGGAAATCAGTGGTTTGAGTCGCATTTGAAGTTGCGAGCTTGTTATTCAATTTTACACTTGTACTTTCCCGTATTTCTTTTGTTATCGTCTGACCTCTTGCCCCATTTGACACATTGGCGTGAGATCTTACGCGTGCTTCTCACAGTCGAACACAGAGTACACACTTGTGGAGCTGGAACGAGATCGCACTTGTCTCTGTTGTAGGTTAGGTTCAGGTGGCTGACTGCCGCGCATACGGACGGCAGACACACTTAGGCCAAACACAGGCCCATTGTGATCATGTGTACAAGGCCAGGGCTTGGGAGTCTCATAACTCGTTCGTATCCTAAATTGAATGGTTGCCAGGTATCTAAATGAGACTCCACTTGCTCCCCGTGAATATGATTCGCAGCCACTCCCGAACAGTCCGTGAATTTCTACTCTTGCTGCCATGTCCGACCAACCCATTCCGTTTAGCTTTAGTTTCTAGGCTATCTCCGACTGACGTTCCTCCAGCAGACATGACTAATGCACTTGGGCCATCTACAGCAAGTGCCTGCTATTCTCTCCTGACTGGAGGCTACAAAGAGTTTTGTATCGCCTCTGAACGACGAAGTTTGAGAAGCAATGATAAGAAGTGATCGCGATGATGAAGATTACTCGAAGGCAAGGGGTGATAATCTTAGACTGACGGCCTTTGAAAAAATGTGATGTGACTATCTGCTCCAGCTAGGCCGAGTGATGAAGGGCTGGTGGCTGTTCCGATCCAAATGCTATGTTCTGAAAACCAGATTCTGCCTAGCAGCCCTTGCGGCATTCAATAGTCTTGTCGGCAGATTGTCTTTCTATGATCTGCATTGGTCTTGTGTGCGAGGGCGATCAAATCTTCTGCAAGCTTCCCTTAAAACGAGGGATTCTGCTCGGAAAATGCTACCTTCACGAGTCTACCGGCTGCTGATTAGGTTAGGTAGAAGTGGCTGACTGCAGAAGGGAGTCACACTTAGGTCAAAGTATTTGCCCTAACAATTAAAATCACTTGGTGCTTTGGCGATCCGGTTCAGCTGGCTAATCCTTACGGTATTTAGCTTATAAAGAGTAGGCCTTTTGGTGTAGGTACCTACGACTTGCCAGAGTGCTACACGGGCAAAGTAGGTTATCTGTGGCTTCCACCTCCTCTTCATCCATGTAGCTTGTACAAAAGTCATTATCCATTCCTGCGGGCATGAAAGCCAATTGCGCAGTGTCCGGTTATGACGCCGATGAGTGTCCTGAGTGAAGGTCTGCTAAGTCTAAGCAGATGGAGCGATCCTTTGAGATTCAGTGATGACCATATTTCCTTTGTTCTAAGTCATGTGGTGCCTTTTAGCCATTAACGCTTGGTAGGGTTGATTGTGTGTATCTTGAGTAGATGGTAGGCTGTAGCGATTGGCATAGAACAAGGTTGTACCACGGCTAGAGAGTTCATCGGCCGTGGAATTGCTCGGTATGCCACAACATCCTGGCATCCGTGTTAAAATCCTCAGCCATCTAGTTGTTAGTCTTTAAGTTGAATATAACATTGCCCAAGGACTTCATTGCTCCTCGTCTATTCGAACAGATGGTGACATCTGTTTTGGATATTACATATATTGATCTTTAGCCATGACAGTGCTTCTTTTAACGCTACAGTGATCAGGGAGCTTCAGGGAGATACGTACCTGTACATACTTCCTCGTCCGTCTTCGATCAGACTTTGCCAACGTCTATCGATATCCAATCTGTTCGGGAATACTGGTGGAGAATTTCTTTTCGATGATGGCTTGGGGTAGTACGCATTCGAAAGGAAGTGGTTGAGTAGCCGACGACGATAAGTTCGGACCACAGTCGGAGTGTTTTGAGTTTCAGAGTTGTGCCGGGTGCTTTTGCTACGGCTGCAGAAGCACTCAAGAGTACTGAATAGACGTCTATTACAACTCCGCAGTTGGTCATTGAGCCTGTATATGTATGCTTGGTACGATCCGATTAAGTGGAAGTTTGGCGAGTGTTGGTGGCAATTATTCCAAGCTTGTTTTTTTTGTCTATTCTCCTGTGTTTGCGGGTCCAATTGACTGCTTACTCTGCACATTTAACACGCATCGTGCATTCCTTTGACATTCCTGGGATGATCACAGCTCAGATCAGATCTCATTCTCTCCTTGTGCGGATATGTGCGTCGATACCTGCAGTTTGTGAAGTGTATTAATAGAATCCGCGTTTGCGTTGGAGTGCATTTCTAGGACATCTGAATTTGAAGGTAATTTTGCCTAGGCAGCATGGTCAATATGCAGCCCTCTATGGATGATTGATTTTCTCAAAAACTCTCTCATTAAAGTTAAATGACTAGGCAGTGTTGATCAACTTACCTAACCTAAGGCGACCTAAGTCGCGTCGAAAATTCGTGATGTTGAGAAATACTAGGTACAGTCGATTCGCATTATGAATTATAGGAATGTCGAATTACATAGGTTGGGTCCACTGTGTTATAAAATACCACTCATTTTGCCAAATTTAAACGATATCGTTAATCGATCGGTTTCGCTTACTGCGATCCGATCCACTGAAGTGGCTGTCATTCACTAATTTTCTTTCACTTCTCTATGTTCCCATCCATACCCCGAACTAAAAGTGATGTTAACGAATGTTTTCCTTCTGGGTGAACCTTCAGTGAATAATAATGGATGTACATACTTAAACTTAAGTCAACTTTAACATTTGGGCGGACACAAAAAAAGTGTGTGTTTATGGTACGCTTACTATGGTTTTTGTCAGTTTCTTTAAGTTTCGTTAAGCTTCGTTAAGTGTCGTTAAGCTTCGATAAGTTTTGTTAAGTTTCGTTCAGTTTCGTTCACTTCTGATTGCTGAAATGTGATCTATATGAATGGCTTTTTAATAGTAAGCGTTTTGACAGTTTCGTTAAGTTTCGTTAAGCTTCGTTAAGTGTCGTTAAGCTTCGATAAGTTTCGTTAAATTTCGTTCAGTTTCGCTCACTTCTGAATGCTGAAATGTGATCTATATGAATGGTTTTCTAAGTATATATGTAAATTTAGTTGCTATGGAAATTGCTTTGCTTTTACATAATTCTTAACTCTCTAACAGGCAGCTCCACCTTTAAGCGGGTTAAAACTACTACACTTGCATATTTTTCAAACAAATTACATAATAGTCCGTTATTCATAGCAATTTATCGCAAAGAAATTGGCCTGTTAGAGGGTTTAAGGGCCAACGATAATAGATAGACATGAGGTTGCAGGTCCAAATGGTTATGGTTCGTCATGGTTTGCATTTGCGCACATAGCTATATGTCAGAAATTCTTCCCGTATTCGTTTTATTTTTTGTTTCATTTTATTTTGAAAGAGGAACAATCTCTTTTATTTAAAGCTCGTTTATGAATTCAACATCACCGGATTTGCTCTTTTTTCATATGTTCCCTTTCAGCTGTCAAAGTCGCATGGGCGGTGCGTCTCAGAGGGCAACTGATCATGCTTAACAAAATGTTTGCAATCGTTCGTGGACTCTAATAAAGTTCGACTCATGTGGACGGGTATATTCATCACTCAACCATGCGCGTCTGACACTAGCTCATGCTCGCTCATGCGCATTATAGTTGGCCCCAAGTCTGGTGGTGGTTGGCCCTTCAAAGTTGTTACATTTGTCAACTATGACAGGAAATGACGACTAGCTCAGTGAAATTCGGAATTCGAAATTTGCCTCTCTCTTTTATGAACACTCACGTCAGCTGTCATACCTGACATATGTCATAGTCGCTCTTCTGGTTCCAGTATGCGGCCTGAATTGAAACTCCCTCACGTCTGATATGCATCATCTGACAAATTAAGTTTGCATTCAAAAAGCTTCGATCCACAAGCTGGCAGACTTGTTCCACAATGAACAAAAGAAACTATTCTCTTCAAAATGATGTGTAGACAGCGAGGCAAGAGATAAAAGCACTCGTAACGGTGCGACTGCACGTCGTCCCTTCGGGAAATGTCAAATTTAAATATGCACGACAAAGTAATCCATTCAGTGGAGCTGCAAGGCCAAACAGTAGCGAAGGAAAGCAGTATAAACTCCCAAAAGCCGTTTATTTGTGGCGCTTGGTGGCCAGGTGCTTTGGCAACGCCCCACTTTCAGCAAAGGCGCATCAAACGCAACACGCTCCAGCACGGTCGGGGAGTCTTAACTTACCCAATGCTATACATGTCATATAAATAATTAATGAATCGAAATCGATTTGCAAATTACACCTTAGACGACTTATATGGCTGTCCTCTACCTCCCGCTCCCCCTGCCCCCGCACTTCGGCCGTTTGTGGCTTGGATTAGCCACCGTATTAGACGCTGCCGCTGCATCGTGATGGATCGTGGTGGTAACGCAAATATCGGTGATATATCGGACGCGCGCACGGCTGTTAATCATTGACGAGTAAATAAACAAAACCTGTTCCGTGGCGCTATTTGCAATATTGTTGCTTTGTGTATCTTTAAGTATGCGCATGGGATATCATGCATGGCTCAACCTTGATCTGCTTAAGAGCATGCACACATACGCACGCGAGTGTTACAAACGTGTGTCTGTTTAATTCATTAGATTTGGAGGTTAACTGGCAGGCGCTGAAGTTCCGTAATAATTGTGATGACTACCTTCTGTAGGCGTTACAGTTCACGTCTTGTTTGAGTGCGGCGCTGCGTCGCGGCTTTGAGGAACGGGGTCAGAGATCCATCGATACGCACAAAGATACACTCGTTCTTGAATGCGATGAATACAGAGTGGATAAGGTTCGATGATCTTTTGATGGTGTCGCTTAAACTTGATTCGATTCGATTCGATTCGATTTGATTTTCAACGCAGAACGGCTATGAATTGACTGCCCTCCGGCCGCCACGGGTATTTGTGATTTCTATGAGAAAATCTCATTATCGCGTTGAGTGTGTGCGGCGAGACAGGGGCACGTTATGCAACATCATTGTCACCGTCACTGTGAGGAAACTAATCAGCACTTGACCGTAAAACTTACCCAATGACTAGCTGAATGACTGCCTGAATGACTTGCTGAAATTACTTTGTTGACCATACTGTGAATTAAGTGCATTAAAAGGGGTTTTTCTTTCTCCAATCAATACGCACAATTTAGTGTGAAAATGTGTGATCAGAGTGCCGCACGGTGCGAGTATTTCGAGGCAGTTGTGAAAGCCTTCTTGTGGGGAGCTGTGAAGACAGAGTAAAATATTGCACAGGACGGGTCTTCTCGTTCCTTTTAGAACGCTGTTTGTAGGACTTTCGCTGTTGATTGACTTATTTGAGAGAGGGTGGCTTGGGGTGAGCTCAGACAAAGCTGCCAATGGACACCAGCTCTAATCCCTGCGATGCGGTAGGTGTAGACTTATCTCCCTGGTCCGCTAAACCGGTCTTTCAGAGGCCAAGACTGAGTGAAAAATGCACAACATTGTGAATCGGTTACACAGCGGAACTCAGGTGCAATTCAATTTCGAAATTTGGAGCCTTGACAAGGGGGACACGAGGATGATGACGAGGACGCAGTACTCTCTCATCGCGTAGATTTAGATTTCTGGGAGCATACTATTTTGATAGCCTAGCTGAACTAAGCAGGTTCAAAGTCAGCCATCATCTTCGCTTTATTTTAAAGCGGAATAGGTACTCATTGATCCGCGTGGTAGCACGATGGGCCTATGTTGGTCCAAGTGTGGCTGTCCTTCCGTACAGCAGTCAGCCACTTCTACCTAACCAAACCCAAAAATGGTATCAACAACACGTCATTGTTTCCCGTATGTTCCACTAGGTCACTTGCCTTCCAAGAATCAAATGTAAAGCAACGCACAAGCAAAACCTGAGAAGACAGAATAAGTGACATAAGTCTTATGTCAGTCAGTATTTTCTAGCTCTACCTTTTTAGCAAAACAAAATCAAAGCAAAAGTGATACGAAAAAAATATGCATCCAGTCCAAAGTGTGGATAGAATATTAATCGAAACTGTTCGAAGCCGATGGGTGACTTATGCAAGAATAGGCTTAAAAGGAAATATTGAGATATTTGCACGTTTAGTGAGTCAAATAGCCGACACTTTGTATCCGCACACAAGAAGACTGACTTTGAATGAATTATTCTCTCAGTGGGGGAATGTAGGGCGCACAAGACACAAGAAGAAGCACGCGTCGCGTAAGAGATGATGGTCAATTTACATGACCACAAAGAAGAATCCAGAGAGATGCTTCCCGATTCAGACCAGACTCTGAAGCTATGGAAGAAGCTGATTAAAAATTCGGAACAACATGGAAACGTGTTTCTTTTTTTTTTTTACACATTTTTGAAATTTTCTACCGACTGTGTGTTTTGAATTTGAATGAAATTTGTGTCAAAAATGACTTCAGATGGGCTCATTATGAAATTAGATTTATACGAGTGCTGGAAGAAATTCCTTGATTGAAGATGACTCACTTGGTTTGGGAAATAGAAACACTCGTGAGGAATTTTGAAATTGGTGGGACCAAAAGTCTTCGACTCCGAACCCGTGGTACAACGCAACAGAGGACGCCCGCGTTTAAGGTGGCGCACCCAGGTGGAGAAGGACCTCAACCAACTTGGCGTGCGACACTGGCGACAGCTAGCCAGAGACCGTGCTAGCTGGAGGGGCTTGTTGGTTGGGTCCCCGGTCCACCCCGGACTGTAACGCCAAATAAAGAAGAATAAACGACAAGCAAAAGTGGTCACCGATTGACAGAGCAACAGAAGGCTTTTATTTGACATCTTTTTGTAGTCAGTGCTCACTGAAACCACTGTAATTGACACCTAATATTTTCACGGAAGTAGTAGTTCGTGATCATAGATGGCGCACTTATATTTTCTTCAAGTGACAGGACTATTCGTTTCAATGCTGAAACTCTACCTAAAGGGTTGCCGCTGTTCGACTTAAGTCATAATTTGAGGCCCACAGGACATGATAGGGCTTTTTGGAAAAGCCTCCTTTTTCACCCCATTTTCTTGCCAGTTTCGGAGACCATTTCCTATGAAATTTATATTTTCCACGAAATACTTTTGGAATGGTTATAAAGCGCACTTTGGAGTCGCTTTCCGTTTCACACACTTCGCACAATTTCGCGACACACGCACACACACCACACTTTGCGTTACAATAACAATATGGGCGGCGCGACAGTCCGAAGCGGACCTGAGCCTAGCTTCGCAGCAACCACTCCGTGTTGCGCTGAGCCTAGCTTCTCAGCAACCACTCCGTGTTGTGCTGGGCCTAGCTTCTCAGTAACCCCTCCGTGTTGTGCTGGGCCTAGCTTCTCAGCAACCACTCCGTGTTATGATGGGCCTAGCTTCTCAGTAATCACTCCGTGTTGTGCTGGGCCTAGCTTCTCAGCAACCACTCCGTGTTGTGCTGGGCCTAGCTTCTCAGCAACCACTCCGTGTTGTGCTGGGCCTAGCTTCTCAGCAACCCCTCCGTGTTGTGCTGGGTCTAGCTTCTCAGCAACCACTACGTGTTGTGCTGGGCCTAGCTTCTCAGCAACCCCTCCGTGTTGTGCGAGCTATTGTTCTCTCACGAGTGGAAGGGACCTACAGCTTAATGCCGACTCCAAACGGCGAAGTTGAGAAGCTTTTTCTAGACAGGAATACTCTCTGATCATCGTCAGTGACTCGATAGAGTTGGAGCCGTGAATTATCAAAGGTGGCAAAATTCGGGTATCGAACCTGGCATCCTCTGCGTAGGAATCGACGCACTAACCCACTACGCAACGGCGAACCACACACTATGCGTTACAGTGACAATAAAAAAAGGAGAACATTTTCACCTCCCAAAATCGGTGCGCAGACTAGCCCACATATGGGACACACTACAGTACACCGAGCCATGTGCGCGTACAATTGTGCTGTGTATGGGTCGCTTTAGAATTGTTGGTGGATTTTAATGAAAAGCCACAGCAATGGAAAAAGGAATCATTTGAAAGAATGACATTCCCATGAATATGTCAAGATGACTTACTCCTAAAAATGGAACCAGTTAGTGGTTGCAGAAAGGCGGTTGAGTTGGCTTATATGATGCCACTTAGTTCACTGATGCTGTTGAAATAGTAGGGTCCTAGTGTCTTGGTGTGAGTACCTACGGCTAGCCAAGGCACAAAAAAATAGAGGATTTGATGTCCATGTAGCTTCTTCCATTCTGCCATACCAGCTGACTTATCGGCGAAGACTATTGAGTGACCTATAATCGTTCCATGTCCGTTCTCTTGTCGGAACTGTTTAGCACAACTCTAGCAATGAAGTCCATGGTTCGAATCCCGAATACACTAACTTCCCACTTCATGACATTGTCACTCTTTTAGGCTAGAGCGTATGAACGTCAAGGTTTTGAAGCTTGCCACCTCCATTCACGAGAACCTTCAGGCATATGGTTCCATTCCGAATACGCAACGCCTTCATTGTCGTGGGTCCATTTATCCAATACCTCTCACCGCGAGTACAACTGCCAAGGAAGTCTTCTCAAACTCTGTAGGTTGAGGTCTCCTCCAGTCATCAGGCAATCCATGCCAGCACGTAGTTAACCTTGAAATCAGGCATTAACCGAAAAGAGGAAGATGACTGACCTCAGCTTTATGTAGACACGTAATTTTGGAATCAGCTTAGGTTGGGCACTTGATTTCGATCCCCTGTAATGGTGAAAGCAAGACCATTTATCATGTCAGTCCTTTTGAATATTACGTTCTTTCCTCGTTGTTTAGTGACTTCATCTTTTCTGAAGCTTCTCGTTGCCACATTGAGGCCACCCTTTAGTCCAGTCCAGAACACAATTGCATAGCAACACACTCAAGTTGCTAAGATTACATGGGCACACTCCTTGAAAGTGTGCTCCCTCACAGCAACAGCCACAGCGCTTGCATAACCACTCGCACTTCGTACCTCGCGGTCATTTTCTAATGCAGTGCACCTTTTAATCGCATCGCGTGATTATAATTTACATTCACCTAGGGTCGACATTATCGATCAGCAATTTGCTGCAAGATAATATTCTCCCACCTCCTCTGTAGTGTGTCAAGGCAGCCGTCGCGGGCACAAACACGATTGCCTTCCGCCGCAACCACCTCGCCCGCGTGCAGTTTTGACGTATTTTCTTCTGTCCCCTCCAGAGCACAAGTGAAACAGGACACATTCGAAATAGTTTAAATTAAAAACCAAATCAATCAACATGACTTGCCTATCGGACATTGACTTGGCTACGTTGCACAAGAGTCGTCTGGAAGAACGTCTCAACTATAAGCTCGCCTGGAGTTCAAATCGCAGCGAGAGCTATCACTATGGATTCAATGAGATCACCCGCGAGTGCCTGCGTCGGAATATCCAAAAGTCAGCGACGAGTGGTAAATTTTCCGACTCCAGACCAAATTGTGATATCATCAATGAGAAATTGAAAAAGTTGAAAATTGCTCAGGAGCAAATACGCCAGCAGGACGATGTGCATTCAGCGGATGATGACAGTCATTCGGACTACTTCGCATCGGCATCACGACGACGACGATCGGGAACATGGCCGTAAGTTTACAGTTTTTTTTCAAATTTTCTGAAGTGAATGTGATTGATTTGTTATTTATTCTACCATCATAAAATTAAGCGTCTTCCAAAGGGATGAAGATCGTGCAGAAGATCGGGCAGAATGTGCCACCGCGGCTGACTTAATTTCAAACCAGCAACATTTGATTCGTGCTTCCTGGAACTTTGGTGTAAACTATATTTTAGGGGCTGCCCTCATTTGAAACGCCAAAAAGAGCTTTTTTGGGATTTTTTTTAACATGAACTACTCATTTAAGAAAAAGAATATAATTTTTTACATCAAAATATTATACAAACATGAGGGCAATACATTCACGCATTGTCAAAAAAAAGGATTTGCGGTGAACACTGCAGCTCGTCCTTGGATTGTCTGGAATCAAAAAACAACCTAAGATCATTAGCTAATGGTTAGACGCTCCGGTTGAACGAAGGAATTTTACAAATTTTAATTTTTCTATAAATGGCGGGCGTTGAAACTCAAAACTTTTTTGTTTTGAGCCAAGTTTCTCTCAAATTTTCGGCCATAAAATCAAACCTTCGCATAGGGTCGAGGAACCACTCTTAAGAGGTGTCTCACATGGCCACGGTGGCGTATACGTAATATTTTGCTACGGGACGAGGAGCCTGTCTTAAGAGGTGTCTTGCAGGGACATGGTGGCGACTACGTAACACTTTTCCACGGGACGAGGAGGCAGTCTTAAGAGGTGTCTTGCATGGCCATGGTGGCGTATACGTAATATTTTGCTACGGGACGAGGAGGCAGTCTTAAGAGGTGTCTTGCATGGCCATGGTGGCGTATACGTAACACTTTTCCACGGGACGAGGAGGCAGTCTTAAGAGATGTCTTGCATGGCCATGGTGGCGACTACGTAACACTTTTCCACGGGACGAGGAGCCAGTCTTAAGAGTCGTCTTGCATGGCCATGATGGCGTATACGTAACACTTTTCCACGGGACGACGAGTCTGTCTTAAGTGGTGTCTTGCAGGGCCATGGTGGCGTATACGTAACACTTTTCCACGGGACGACGAGCCTGTCTTAAGAGGTGTCTTGCAGGGCCATGGTGGCGTATACGTAACACTTTTCCACGGGACGAGGAGGCAGTCTTAAGAGATGTCTTACATGGCCATGGTGGCGACTACGTAACACTTTTCCACGGGACGAGGAGCCAGTCTTAAGAGGTGTCTTGCATGGCCATGGTGGCGACTTCCTAAGATGTGTCTTGCGTGGCTACGGTGGCGTATACGCTTTCGTTCACACGGAGGACAATACTATATAGAATAAGTAATAAAAATGGCAAATTGCTCGGTAAGGCCGTTTACAAGTTACAGTGATCACCGACTTCGAAGGCAAGGGTTCGAGAAAAACGTGTTCAAAAGTTTTGAGTACGTTTAGCATGCAGATAGATCAAATTTATTTATCCCCATAAATAAAAGTCCGATGTGCGTAAAATGTTCAGAGAACATTTTTGAAATACTGCTCTTTTCGAAAATCTTTCTCAAAGTCTCTACTGAAGGTATCCCCTTATGTAAGTGTAAGTCACGTCTCTCTTTAATCCCCCTGGACCCACTGTAATGGTCGTGTGGGGAATGCTCCTCTATATCTTCTTCAACTGGGAGAGACTGTGGAAATGTCGGAGGTAATAATGAGTATCCTCTTTTTCTTCTTCTTCTCTCCTCGTCACTGCATCGTGTGTTTATATAGACTTTGGCTAGTATTTGCATTTCGTGACATTTTAGATGGTTAGCAACTTGTTGTCGCGCTGAGGGGGTCTGTCGGTTTTTGCACTGCACAACTTGGGCCATAGCATCCGAGTTGTCAAGCAGACTCTAAGATCGTGTCGGTCGCAGTCTAGGGTCTGTTTCCGTCCCTTCCCTGACAAGCTGCTTCATTGCCGGTTGTTTCCCTATGGCCTGGATCCTATCATATCGAGTGATGCATTCTCTTTTTCTGCGCACAGCCTACGTATCGTATGTCTGCTGCTTGACAAAGGATTGTGCATGAGCTGGAAACCGAGCAAGGGTCACGATTAAGCTTAGCTAAATCAACTGCTCTGTCGCCAGTTACACCCGAAGTATTTCTAGCTTTGGATGGTGATTGTAGGAAGCTCTTCTCCTGCTCTCCCTCCTTCAAATGGGTTTCCTTATTATTTTTTTTGGATATATGATGCTCAAATATTTTACATCAGAGTTCCTTGAATCAGTTTCTTTATTTAGGAAACAGACGTCACATACATTGAAAGGGGACTTGGGCACTGTTTAAAGACATACACCACAATGTTGTGTGTGGTGTATGTTTGTTTCTAGACAGGGTAGATCACACGTGGATTAACGGGTTGTATCGAATTATTCTCTGACGATACGCCGTCACCAGTGACTGTGTCACGTTTGAGAGTCTTGGAAACGATCCTCACTGATTTGCAGTCAATTCCGCCGGCAAACTTTACTGGAAAATTATTTTGAATACATTCCTTCTCGAACCCACTCATCACGGTCTAATGTGTTCTTCCGATGAGGCCAATTTCATTGGCAAATGACTCGCCTCTAGCCTTGACGTCTATTAAGGCAAATTTCAACCACGAGCAAACCAACGAGCTTTCCTTCGCGATCAAAGGAAAATTCACAGACATGTGGCCACTCTCTCTTTCGCTCGATAGGATTTCTGTTGCTGTCGATTGAAGAAAGGGATCGTTTTTATTCTCCGTGCTAATTTATACTTGATCTTCTCGAAAACGATTCAAAAAAGTTCGCATGACAGAGCGTCGCATTGTCTATTTCCCTTTTTGACGTCCAGACTCTCACCTTGACGGAGGGCTTGCTCCATCGTTCGTGCTGTTGTGGAAATGACGCGCCGGGAAAGGGTGAGAAACACGACAGTGCGTGAGATCAGGTGGTTCCTCGAACGGAAAGAGCTATGCTTCAATGGTTTGGGCACGTAGGACGAATGTCCCCACCATCACGGCCTTGAATGCGATTGCATCAGGTAAGTGACCACTTGGCAGACCCAGGACGCGGTGGTTGGACCGGGTCCATAAGCTCGCCTGGTTACGCTTGGCCATAACCCCGTGATGCGTTATAGTCGATGGCTGAGGATCGAGTTGTCTGGAGATTGCCTCCCGCTACCCCTTTAGTGGATCATGCGGGTCAGAAGATGATGATGATCAGCCTCTTCGACAAAATCGCGAATTTTTTGTCGAACACCCTACCCACCCCTTGAGCACACAAATAACTCCCTTTGGATTAAGTTTCTTGCCAAACCGGAAATTACATGTGCCATCACAGCCTGAATCAAAATCCGGCCCGATCCAATCTCATTAAGTCAATAAATCATTCAAATATGAAATTCCTTCAATTAGACTCCTACACACACGAAGAAAAAAGCAAACTCACCCACTTAACATAAAGACATAACAAGCCACCCTCGTCGCATTCAAATGAACTGGCTCACTTCGCAGGAATAAGCCAGAGCCGAAATATCTTAATTAATCTCGTACCAGTCAGTGTGCCGATACACAGTTCCGCTTCACAAAAAAACCGACTTTGTCTGGAAAAGCGACGAACCACAAGGTGATCAATTAAAACGCCAAACTATTTGTAAACATATTCGATGGAGCTACGCTCTGGACCAAAGACCGCATGCCTCGCATTCTACCCCGCAGTCAAAAAGGGAACAACAAAACATAAAAAATAAACGTGTGTCCATAGCGACTGCTTTCCGCACGAACGCTACGTCACCTGTAAACAATGGAAACACATCATAAACCGGATCTCATCTCGTTCTGAATTTACATAATCATAGACATCGACTCGACAGCCGACACACCGTGTCTGGTGTCGACATCGCACTCAAATCGATTGCGAGGCATGCGTCTGAAGGGCGTGGGCAGGTGATTGGTGGCGATGGGACTCATTGCACTGGACTTCGCTGCATTCTCTCTCTCTCTGGCTACGTCGCGTCGATGGCTTTACGCTAATTCAATTATGTCGGACACATTGTGCCCCGGGGCGACCAAGTTTTGGTGAAAAACAAAAGTCACCGCGGATGTGAACCGTTTCACTTCTTCATTCTCTCCACAAAATGGCCGCAGACATTCTGTGCAAACAGGAGTCCATATCCAGTGACTCGTCCAGTGACTCGTCTTGTTATCGCATCGAATACGATGCGTTCAGGTAAATAATTCATACGGTTTCGTGGGCATTGAGTAATGAGCGCGACACAATCGGCCAGGGGTTCGTTTGTTTGATTGAACGAGCGTGCGTGTGTGTGTGTTTGACAATTAATTTTCAGTTCCGAATAAATTGTTGAATAAAATTTGATATGGACAACAGACTGGTGGGGTCGCGACGATTATGCAGTTAATGTAAATTTACTGTTGGCACACTTGTTGGGAGATTGTCCGCTCGCCTAGGTTCTAGTGTCACAATTGCCCAGTTCTAGACGGAGACTCAACAGACCTAGAAGCTAGCGAGCTGATGAGGCTGATGGTGGCGGCTGCGTTGTGTATAGTGATGTGTTCGGAAGGATTTCATTGAGTGATCTATTTTGTGTGCTTTTATTTTTGTGTTGTGCTCTTAAAGTGAGTTAAGAAAAATGTTGTTTATTTGCATTAATTTAAGTGGTTTCGGTTCATTTGTGGAAAATGATTTGGTTGACATTTAATTGACATAATGGACTGTTATTCCATTACACCTAATGGAAGTGAGGCCGTAGGGCGTTGTGGTAAACATGAAACTCTCTTAAGATCTGATACAAAATTAGTGGAAAAGCCTGTCGTACGACAGGACGAATGTCATACACTTTTGTTTAATCAATTTTATAACATAACAGTTTCATTATATTCATTGCATATAGAGTACAGTAGACTCTCGATAACGTGAACCAAAGGAGTTCACGTTTGCGGGAGAGTTCACATTTGCGGGAGAGTTAACGTTTGTTTCAAATTTTAATAAAAGAATACAGCGATCCCGCTATAGATTTTCATTTTAAAACATCTTATCTTTAACAATTTAAAAATAATGTTATTTTTTTTGTTTATTACATAACAATATATTGAATGCATTTATTTAATTTTCAACAAAAATTTATTTCATACGAACATATAAAATAAAAGGTTCTTCTTCTTCTTCTGGTGGCGCTACAGTCCGGGATGGACCTCGGCCTCAACCAGTAAGTCTCTCCAGCCGGCACGATCTTTAGCCAGCTGTCTCGAACTGCGCACACCAAGTTGAGGTCCTTCTCCACCTGGGTGCGCCATCTTAAACGCGAGCGTCATCTGTTACGGGTTCGGAGTCGAAGACTCTTCGGGCTGGAGCAGTGTTGTCCATACGCTCTACATGGCCCAGCCATCTTAGGCGTTCAATCCGCACACACCTGACTTGGCTCATGCCGCTGTACAGCCCGTACAGTTCGTGGTTGAATCTTCCTCTCCAATAACCATCAACGCAGACAGGACCAAAGATTGAGCGCAGAACTTTTCTCTCGAAAAGACCTAGTGCTTCTTCATCCGCTTTTGAGATTGTCCATGCCTCCGCACCATAGAGCAGGACAGGGATGATAAAAGTGTTATATAATGTTAGCTAGGTCCTTCGAGAGAGGACTCTACTACTCAAGTGCCTCTTGAGCCCAAAGAAGCAGCGATTGGCAAGAATTACTCTGCGTTTGATCTCTGTACTGGTGTTGTTCGTACTGTTCACTTGCGAGCCGTCTACCTCGGCTCGGAAGTCCTTCACTACCTCGAAGTTATAACTGCCTTTGGTGACGTTTTGGCCAAGTCGTCGATGTTGTGCGTCCTTTCTCGATGACAGCATATACTTCGTTTGCCCTCGTTCACCGCTCAACCCATTTTGGCTGCCTCCGCTTCAATGCCAGCAAACGCTTCATTGACGGCACGCTGTGTTCGACCAGTCACGTCACGAACCGCTCTCGTTCGTCTGTCCAGCGTCGCCTTGTATGCTGCTTGCTTCGCTGAATGTGCCTGCCAGCACTCGTTGTCAAACCAGGGGTTTTTTTGGGGTGGCGTTTTAAAGTCCAGCATATCGGATTCAGCTTCTCTGATGGCGTTTTGACAATGGTTCCATTGTTCGTCGATTGTTTCGCCTGGCAGGGTTGGACTCTCTGAGAGCTTTAGGGAGACTTGATCGGCAAAGTTGCTAGCGGTCAATTGCGATTGTAGCTTTCCGACGTCAAACTGTTTTGGGCTTGCTCTACTCCGTTGTCCTATCGATATCCGTGTTCTTACCTTGGCTACAACAAGGATGTGATCCGAGTCGATGTTGGCTCCTCGGAATGTTCGGAATGTGAGGAGTGTCTGACGTCGATCGCAATGTGATCACTCTGGTTGACGGTTGATTTATCAGGAGACCGCCAGGTCCCTTTGTGTATGTTGAGGTGAGGGAACCGCGTACTGGCTACAAAGAGGTTTCGGCCCGTTACGAAGTCCAACAGCCTGACTCCGTTCTCGGACGTGTTGTCGTGCAGGCTGTGCTTCCCGATAACTCTAGCAAAGATGTCTTCCTTGCCCAGCTTTGCGTTGAAATCTCCTAGAACGATCTTGGTGTTGTAGCTGGGGCATTGATCGTATGTTCTTTCTAGGAGATCGTAAAAGTCATCTTTGTTGTCGTCATCTTTATCCTCCGTCGGGGCGTGGGCGCAGATCAGTCTGATGTTGCCGAATGTAGCCTTGATGCGGATTGTTATGAGGCGCTCGCTTATGTATTTAAAGCTTCAGACTTCTTGCCTAAGTCTGCCTCGAACAACAAATTTGTATAAGCGCATTCGTATAAGCGCGTTTTTCATCCTCTTTTTGCCCGGCCCATCCCACCGCACCTCCTGAATGACGGTGATATCTGCCTTATAAGCTTTGAGGGCTTCCGCAAGTTCATCGGCTGCACGTGGTCTGTTCAGGGACCTCACATTCCACGTGCAGAACTGAAAATCGTTGTCCTTATTTCGTTGTCCATGGTCGTCAGCAGTAGGTTCATCCGTATCCGAGGCTTCTCTTCGTTTCTGAACTATTTTTTTTTTACACGGTGGAGAAGTAAACCCCACGCGCGACCCCTGAACCTGAAGGACCGGGTCCTGGTTTAAACCCCTGGATAAGGGGGCCGCTGCATACATTAGTTCACCTCCTAAGCGGTTGCTGTAAAGGCTATCTAGAGGAGGCGCCGCGAGGAGGCTGTATGTCAACTTGACCTGTGCATTTAACAGGGATCGTTCCTGGCATTTCGCCAAGTTGAGAGCAGTCAACAACTTTGCCCTGGATGTACAGGCCCATGCCCTACAAAAAAATAAAAGGTTATGGCATAAAATAAAAACAATAATAAAATACCCGTAGAAGGCCAGGCCTAGCTTCTTAAGTTATTACTCTTTGAGCATTGTCAGTGATTCCAAAGAGTGAAAAATATTTTTGGTCCTAGCTGGAATCGAACCCAAGCAAGGAGGGAGTCGACGAACTAGCCCACTACGCCAAGGCGACCCACTATGGCATAAAAACTTTTATTAAACTTGTATTGGATTTTATTTTTTTATTTATTTATTAAATATTGGAGACGGGCATTACGAAATTGAATGGACAAAATCACTCATTTGGTCTTCTCTAATAGCACTCGCCGTGGCGTAGTGGGTAAGTACGTCGACTCCTACGCAGAAGGTGCCGAACTTACCACCTATCATAATTCACAGCTCCACCTCTTTCGAGTCACTGACAATGCTAAAAGAGTATTCCTGTCTTCTCAACTTCGCCGTTCGGGGTCGGCATTAAGCTGTAGGTCCCTTCCACTCGTGAGAGAACAATAGCACGCACAACACACGTGGTTGCTGAGAAGCTAGGCCCAGGTCCACCTCGGACTGTCACGCCACCCATATTCTTATTATTATTAATAGCATTCTCTCTCGTTTTCCCTTAATCTTGTACCAAGAATAAGGAATTTTAAGCAGAAATACAACAGTTTACTGTTAACCTGAAGCAAAAATGTTTCAGAGTGCTCCGAATTTGTTCACGTGTTAGAGGTGTCAAGCAAAACAAAAAAATCGTTTCACGTTATTGTGTGTTCACACTAACTGGAGTTCACGTTATCGAGAGTCTGCTGTACTTCGAAAAACAAATTATATTGTGTATAAAACAAAAAGCGGTATGGCCATGAAAAAAAAGCTCGAGCGAGATTTAAACGCAGAAGGTGAAAAAAGTACGACCAATCCACTGAACGAAAGGACCTGATATCTATCAAGAAAGAAAACACATACAGTGGACTCCCCCTAAGTCGCATTGTCAAGGGAACACCACTTCCACTCGGAGGCCTGAGGGCCCATTGTGAATCCCTTCATTTGTGGAGTTCACATTCTGATTTAACCCATCCTGGGTCACGTGATGGCTTAAATCTAACTCGCGCTTTTTACGAATCTTAGAAGACCCCATATATCCGCATTCGCTAAGTCCACAGTCTCTGTGAAGAATCGCTGGGCATTGGTAAAGCAGACGTTGCATCATTTCGGTCTGTTCCTCGTCACCATAACTCCGGCAGAGATCGCTGGATTCAGCAGCAGCGTCCTGTGATCTCTCCGACGGGGACACTGATCGAGTTGGGGTCCAACGGCAGAAGCTTATTTTTGTTTTGCCGTTGTTAAGCTCTGGCCTCGTTGATCTTGTCCTGTCACAGTCATCTCTTATGAGTCAAGGCGAGTTGATTTCTTTAAGTATGGTGGTACTTATGGTACTTATGGTCCGGTATAGTGCACTAATTGGTGGCTGATGGGGTGTGTCCGGCTTCACTGATGTCCATTTTAGACCCTTGTATGGCTAATTCGTCCGCTCTCTCGTTCCTTGCTATTGATCTGTGGCCCGGAGCCTAGCAGAGTTTGACCTTATAGGGACTGATGGATCTTAGTGACTCGCAGCCCTTGATCTCGTCGTACAGGGTCCTATTGACTTCAGTGCAGCCTGGCTGTCAACAAAGATAGTGATATCTGATCTATTTGATCTGATGGCGAAATATCTGTTGTTTTAGAGTCCTTTTGTTCAAAGTTGCTCAACTTCCTGGAAAACCGGGAGTTGATCAACTTCCAGGAGTTATGTTACAGTGGAAAATGGTTAAAAATCAAAACACCAAATTACGTTAAAAAACCAAAGTTGACTTTATTCTTAGTCGTCCAAAACTAGAGTGAACTATATTTTCTTAAAACAAAAACTAACAGCTAATACAAACATAAGCAATACCGACAAAATAGGACACTTTACAAAAAGGGAGCATGCAGTAAAGAGACACGTGACAATAGTTCGTAAACAACAAATAAACATGTTAGTACATACTTGTTGTGGCGGCGTCTTTTCCTTGTCAAGCCTGCTTGGCAACAGGTTGTTCGTGCTTGGGTTTGGGCAGACTGTTCCCGAAATTTTGTGGACTAGGAGGCACATGTTTGTCTTCTCCATATGATGCATCCACTTAGAGACCTCTGTCTCTGTGTGCATGTTTATGTTGTTTTAATATGTTTATTAGAATGTTGATATGCTGCTACTGGAGACCATGTCACTCAGGGTTGTCTCAACTCGTTATTTAACTGGCGAGTTGAAAAATTGATTGTGTTCACTATTTCAATGCGAAATAATATTACTGTCTGAAATTTAAAATCCAGAAGTTGTCCAACTTTCAGTCCTTAAATTTCCCCTGGGATATTTTTTGAAAATTCACACATACAATGCCATTACACTTTGAACCATACTTTGAACTTATGGTGTGTTCTGTTCGTGTGCGCTATGAGAAGGAGAATTGAGAGCGAAATTTTTCAGAGATTGCAGAGATAATGGTTGCATAACTCTGGTTTTCAGTTGCTGCTGGCATGTTTTCGAGAACTGCACAAGCGACTATGCACATTCGTAATGCTTACACAAATAAAATCTGCATTTGCTTATTGTCGAGAAGGAATAATATTGACGGTTGATCAGTGTGTAATTTCCCGTAATTCACGAGGTCTGTGAACAAATAAAAGAGAATCTTTCATAAACTTAATTAGTTCAAATCATAGTAACTGTAGCTTCTCTCGTTCCACGGCAATAAATCCTGTTTGAGCACCATTATTCTTAATATACTGACACACACAAAATCATCCCATCTTGTATACCCACGTGACCAGGCAACTACGGCAGTGGAAGAAAAGAGAGAGGGCGAGCAAAACCACCGATTTCATCCCAAAACCTCTGCTATGTCCGTGCGTTAAAAAAATGAGGAGTTGATAAACTCACGAGTTGAGAGTTGAAACCATTAAATTTGAGAGAGTGAAAGCAAATCCAGAAGTTGAAGAGAAAAATGCCAAAGTTGAGTTTAACTTTTGGCGAACAAAATAGCCCTTAATATGCTTGGCTGCATTCTTCAACTTGCCAACGAATGGTTGTAAGTCTGACGTCTAGTCCTGGATCAATTCTTCTTCTTTACTTCGCGTTACAGTCCGGAGTGACTGGGCTTCAACCAACAAGCCTCTCCGGCTAGCTGTCTCCAGTGTCGCACGCCAAGTTGGTTGAGGTCCTTCTCCACCTGGGTGCGCCACCTTAAACGCGGGCGACCTCTGTTGCATTGTCCCACGGGTTCGAAGTCGAAGACTCTTCGGGCCGGAGCTAAATTGTCCATTGTCCATACGCTCTACATGACCTCGCCATCTTAGGCGTTGGATCCGAAGACGTCTGACTAGACTCATGTCGCTGCACAGCTCACACAATCAACGCAAACAGGACCAAATCGCACGCTGAGCTTTTCTCTCGAAGAGACCAATGACTTCCTCATCCGCTTTTGAGATTGTCCATGCCTCCGCGCCGTACAGCAGGACTGGGATGATCAAGGTCTTGTATAGGGTCAGCTTGGTCCTTCGAGAGATGGCTTTACTACTAAATTGCCTCTTGAGGCTATCAAAACAGGGTTTGGCAAAGGTTTGATCCCGTTACTGATGTTGTTCGTTCTATTAACTGCGGAGCCGATGTAGACAGAGTTCGTCACTACCTCGAAGTTGAACCAATTTTGGAACGGAAGGAGGATATGAAGCACACAATCATGGAACAAGACTACAATCCCAAACGAGCCAAAGAAGCTCTAGAACTTAACAAAGGTCAGAGTGTTATACGGAGCACTCCCCTTTCTAAAATGGGCCTTACCAGTACAGTGACCAGGCGAAAGAAACTATGGAACACATACTAATCGCCTGTGCCTTGCCCGAGAAAGTTTCAAAATGAGAGAACATCCACTGGTGTTGTTCGTTCTATTTACTGAGGAGCCGAGGTAGACGAAGTCTTTGACTAACTAGAAGTTATAGCTGCCCATTGCGACACTCTGTCCAAGACGTCGTCGTGGTACGGACTTCTGAAAGATCGTGCCTCTAGTGTTAGCGTGTGAGTTCTGCACGATCTTCTCATGAATTATGTTGAAAAAGTCACATGGCAGCCCGTCGAATTGTCTAAAACCTTTTTTGACATTGAAGGTATCGGTGAGTTCGTTACCGACCTCGATGGAGTAGCGAGAATTCTCCATCGTCACCCTGCACAGCCTGACGAGTTTGGCAGTAATGTGAAAACCAGACATGGCGTTGTATAGCTCGTCCCTATGCACGCTGTCATATGCGGCCTTGAAATCGACGAATAGGTGGTGGGTACCGATCTGCATTTCTTGAGTTTCTTCCAGGATCTGCCGTAATGTGAAAATCTGGGCGATGGTGGACTTTCCTCAGTCAGTCCCGGATCAATTAGTTTCACAAAAATGATCACGCAAGATGCTAAGGCTCTATGCAAGTCAGTTCCGTTAGTCTAGCATGTCTGGGAATTATCGTTAGCGACAGAACGCGAAAGAGACTTGGCTTGGAAAGGTTCTTCTAGAAATCCTGAATTTCCCTCAAACTTGGGGAACAGCAACTTATAATAAAAGGAAGCCTACAATGTTGCGTGCATCGACATCGTGAACGACAGGATCGGTTATTCTTTTATTTATTTTGTCAGACAGTCAACATTACCCCATGGCGTCCACCAAACTTAATTCTCCAAGAAGTCTGTATTGCCCAACAAAGAGCGCCATAGAAATGTATGTTATGGTGTAAGCATCTTACAGTGTTTCTAAGAATGTTTGAGTCTAAGTCGACTATCATCAGGTCTGCGAGTGTTTTTATAGTTCAGTCGTTGTAGTCGATGAAGCATTGTAAATGAGGGAACCTAGAGACCAGACGGCAGAAGCGTGCGCCGCAGATTTGTTATTCTGAATCTAATTTACCTTGCATGCATGCACACCTTGTGCAAGGTCTGCAGTTGTCCGTCTGATCATCGTTATCGTCGTCATCTAACTGTAAACGTCATCGTTTTCCAAATTATGAGGCAAATGAAATGTCACTTGAAGACGTCAGTTGCTTCATGGATAGTGTAGTTCACAATCGTGAATACTTCTATGAATCAAACTTTGAACTGTTCGTGAGAAATGTGAAAACTTTTCATTACCGCACGAAAACAAACATCAATCATTTCCAATTCCGTCTCGCACCAAATTCAATATTCAAACGTTCACGCAATCGTAACCCTTGACGCCGGGTTCAAGTCATTAAATGTGAACTCGTCGAATGGTGCTACACGAACTGACGTAATTGAAGCCCCGAGGGTAATTAAAGGGTAGAACCACCTAATTCATGCACATATGGGAAACGATGGGAAATGACAAAAAAGGCAAAACAACATCAAACCGGAATTCACATGCACTTCATTAGCAATTGTGAACTGTCACTGTTTGGCAACTGCGTTGAACAGAATACAAGCGAGTCAGCACATCGTTTCCAGATAATTCCAGTTGGGCATGAATTAAACTAAACCCTCACGCACACCAGCAAACGCGGGGTTAGCTTATATTTTGGACCAGCATTGACATTTGACTGCTGGACTCTTTATCTGTTGGTCTTACGAAATGACACACAGATCCGCCGTTATCTCTGCTTTTCAAGTGGGAAACGATAGGGAATCTGTGAACAATGACACTAAATGTGCGATTATGAGGCGTTAGTCGAATAGTATCCGTCTGACCCGCCCCATCCGTCCGTCAAAACAAAAAAAAAGAAAAAGAAAACGTAACCTAACCTCAAAAAATTCGTGCGGAATGAGATGAAAGCTGTGAACACTCGAGCATTGAAGGTGTATTACAAGAACTAAGGCATAACTGTCTCATGGTGTGTGAAACGTGGTTTTGTGTGTGGTGATCATTTTAAGAACTCGCCACGGCTGGCGATTGTGAATGTTCAGCAGTGCATTGAAAGACGTTCGTTCGAATCGTGCTCGAGCTCGACGGAGGTCGTGGATGCATTGAAATTAAGCGATTCTTTTGTGCATCCAGTTGGGGGTAAGAATTTGTTGACATTTGGAACACGTAGGATGTACTAGAAGCTCTTCTCTGTGCGGCGCTTCAGGTGCGTTTGGAAATGGGCCACTACCAAGAAATGAAGCAATATACTAATATGAGGGCATGGGCCTAGCTCCTCCAGCATCCACTCTTGTTGTGCGTGCTATTGTTCTCTCACGAGTGGAAGGGACATAGAGTTTTATGGTAGCTCTTTGAGCATGGACAGTGACTCGAAAGAGGTGGCGCGGTGAACATTATTTTGGTTGGACCACGAATCGAACCCTGGCAACGTACCCATAACGCCACGACTGCCAGCGAAGTAATATGCCGTCAGATAGAAAGGAATCGTGCAGTCTTGAGCTTGAGTGTTCATCTCTTCTCCTCCACCTGCCTTCAATCAAACTTCCTTGCTTAGATTTTTTTTTTCGTGGGTTGGTTGTGAGTCTTCGATAAGACACTATGATACCCGTGTATTTATCGTAGTGTCAGATTTTTACTGACTATACACACCCTTCCCATTGTTTTAGTTGTTGACTTCAACTAGGTTTCCGTACCCAGTAATTTCAACTTCATTATTTTTACGCGTGAGGTAGGCAGATTTTCGATAAAGTCACCTGCTGGAACCGTTTACAGCGGCCTGTACTCATTGCGCTAAATCGAACGGTTTTACTCGTTGGAGACGGCGCACGAGGTTTCTCATGTCCAGTGTTTGGAGTATGGCGTTCTTACAATGGCCATGAAGTCGAATTCTTAACTTCCTCGCTTCGTCCACGGTTGCGATCCCTAGATCTCTTTGCATATCATTATTTCGTTGATACCAGGGAGCATTCACGACAGCCCTTATACACTTTTTTTTTGGAATGCCTGTATGAATTCTCTGTTACTTGCTTTAGTGCCAAGAACACTCCCTTGCGGGACCCCGGCGGTGATGTCTTTAAATTCCGAGTATTCCGTTCCGTGCTTAACTAAAACTTGGTCAATTGTGGAATGACTCTTCCTGAATCCAAATTGATGATCGGGGATAAGGCGCCCTTCTTCTATTAGTGGATCCTTGCACAGATCAGATCCTTGATTAGATGACGCTACAGGCCTTCAAGGCCGCGTCTATCAGCTTCACACAGTCAACTGGATGTGTTCCAGATCTTCATTGTCGCAGATGTTGCATGAATTGAGCATACATCATATGTTTTCTAAGCTATAGGCACTGGATCCTTATATTGGATCAGTTTAAAGTGGCTGACTGCCGCCCAGTGCCGTAACGAGGCTTGTATGCGCCCGGTGCGAGCTTCTATATGTGAGGCCTCGTATGCGTGTAATTGATGTTCGTCTTGGTCGTTTTTTGGCGCCCTACTGGGCCTACGCCATGTGCTTGGGTACCGCTGGCACCGCCGGCACAGGCGGCACCGCCCTAATTACGGCACTCTTGCCACCAAGCATCATTTAATCTTAGAATGTTGTATTACCACACAGATCTTGTGGATCCTGTCGCGCGAAGCAGTTGCTGTTTCTGACAAAGCGATGACTGAAAGCATTCCTCTAGGTAACTTTTCCTTCGGGAATCTACATTTGCCGAAAAGATGCACAAGAGTTTCCTTCTTGACTTTGTTTACTGGGACTAGGAATTAGGCATTTATTAGTAAAAAGTATTGCTTACAATGATAAGATAACAAGCATCTTTTAAATTGTACAAGCCTTAAAACTAGCTTTAACATGCGTGAATAGAAAATAATTTTCATTTGACAAGTTAAGCTACACAATAATGACAATTCCAGACTTTACGATTTATGTAATTGATTTTGCATTTGTAGTAGAAACAATTAGTTATAGTAGTAGTCTCGGTCGCCGGATATTTTAATAGGGAGGACTTAAAACTACTGGTGCTTCTACTTTTCCTTATGTTGATGGAAACTGGCATAGCTAGTCTGTAATAGCATACACAATATATCTGACTGGAGAAAGCAAAGCTTTTTATATAAATAGTCAGGCTCTTTAGTTTGCATGATATTTAAGAGGCATAACGTGCTATATTTAGGCTCATTGTCAAAGGTACAACCGCAAATCTTTTTCGAAATGAGGGAAACGTTATCACATCTTCTTAGGTTATATACGAAGCGAGCGATATTATTATAAGCAACATTCAACTTTCTCCTAGAGTTAGAGACTGGCCTGCAGAATATCTCACAGCAATGCAGCAAAATTGGAGGAAAGAGTTTTCGCCAACAGAAGCTTTGTCCATGTGGGGAGAAAATACAGTGCATCCCACAGAGCGTGTAGTTCACCACAAATCTTGGCCTCCTGCTCGTCTCTACAGGAATCGTCACAAAGCAGATTCAAGCTAAGGGCATGAGTTCCAATTGCCCAGTCCTCAGTGATGATAACAATTCCCCGAGCTCATATTGATCTACGTGATCGTTTAGGATTGAGGGTATGCCCTAATTGTAATCAGTCCTGCATTGGTATCCTTTCTACAGCCAAATAAGATGAATGCTCGGTTACATCGTTAAGAGGTAGGTGGCAGTTCAGGAAAGTCTTTGACTTAAATGTGACTACATCCAGAGACTTCATCACTGCCTGCCATGGAAACAAATGACAAACGAGTTCAATCTCCCTCAAAACTGTCGGCAAAGGGGATACCAAAAAGCATGGTTGATATAAGGCACTGTCGGGTATTCTACGATCGAAAAACGAGGCTGGGAGGCGGTTGACTCGGTGTAGGCTGGGTTAGTTACATCTCAGTTGGTGTAGGCTCAAGTAAGGTCGAGATGTCAGAGTAGGTAGGATTGCTAAGACAAAGCTTAGGGTTAGATAGCCTAGACCGTGTGCCCTCTTTCGGCGTCTTATGTTCGCAAAGGTACAGGTTTCGAACACACTTTCTGTTTTCGTCTCTATCCTGTTTTATTTTTCTGAAGAAAAACCTCTAGGCTTACCACATTCTCTATTGTCTTTTAGTTTATCAAATAAATAACTAGCTTTTACCCGCGATGGTGTCTAATGATGGACATTTTTAAACGATAATTAGTTGCACTCTTTTGAGCATTGCTCAGCTTCAGGACAATTCCAAAGGGATAGCTGATCAAATGAATAAGGGATAAATGCATTTTAGTAGCATTTTTTAAGTTTTTCAATCCGATATGCCATTAATGAGCCAGGACTGTGTAAAGATGTCCCAATTCCTCCCTTAGACCCGGAAAGTGGACTAAGTCCATCTCCAAGATCAAATCTATCTCTCTACCAAAATCGGTTCATTAGTTAAAACGTGAAAGGGTAACAGACAGACAGACAGAGTTACTTTCCAATTTATAATATTAGTAAGGATGTAATAAGGCCAACTGGCGTCTCAAATGGACTCTCCTCTACAGCTTCAAGGTTTTATCCAGCATTGGAGAGATAACTCCATGGTGACGTTGGAAGGCAAATTTATTTTATATTGCAAATTGAATATTGTAAATTTATTGAGACAAAAAAATCACTCACTCACTGTCTTTGGCTGTCCGTCAGTAGTCGTTGGTAGGGTTTTCAGATTCCTTTCTCTTTCCATTTTTACATCTTTCGTTTGAAAATGTGTGGTGTACGAAAAAGTGGATACGAACCGGACCGCCAAATGAGCTGCACCGTGCAATTGCAAGCGTGTCGCCGTTCTTCTCCACGGTACTTAAGCTATCCTACTATTCGCCTATCTTCTAGTCTAGTCCGATCCAACGTCTTGTAGTCAAATTTTTTGTTGCACCTCGAGCGTATGTTGGTTGAGAAGTTCTTCTCCAAGAGCCATTGTCTACTAACCATTGACAAATTAATGGAGTTCTTTACACATTTGCTCTAACCCCTGTGCTATCTATCTGCTGATTAAATCTTTCGGCGGAAGATTAAGGAGTGTGTTCAGAACTGCGTGGGCGGTCCTGAACGCCTCGCTGATACATATTCCGGTCAAACTGATACGAATAGCGGGTGAAACAGTAGTCCCGACCGAGCTTGCACACATTTTCATCAGATTAAGCAGTAAGCATTCGACTTCGAGGTTAGGTTTCGCCGAAGTTAAGTTAGCACTGACCATTCATTAGGTTCCTCTTCGAGAGAGGTTTCGCTGAGATTAAGTCATGTCCCAGCTGTCAAGCAACGCCGTCCTGCTAATCAAGTTCCATGAAAATTGGTAAGCATGTTAACTGAGATCATTGTACGTAACCTTCCATGAAGTCAGTACAAACTGATCAGCATACCCATGAAGTATCATCTTTGGATATGCTGCCGTCAACAATCCCCATGTCTTGAACACAGTGTACGTTCTCGATCTTTGTCTGCAGTCCAAGAGAATAGACAAACCACTTAACTACCGGTTGTGGCAGAATCCCATTCAATTAGACGTCCGATCTGTGTGTTAAGTTGTCAAAGGGGTCTGAAAACGATTTCCTTTTGTTAATCACATTGGAAGGTGGGCGAATCTGAATATTGCTGACATTCCGATGGGATGATAGACTCATGCTTTGACATGCGATTATTTCCTGCCTTCGTGGGAGTGGTTATCCATGGGCGAGGTACATACGTAGCGAAGATTCAGACATCCCTGGAAGTTGACCAGCCGGGGTAGGATGCAATCCCTTGTAGCTCCGCAGGGAAGAAATGGAAAAGGCTGCCCTTTTATTGGAAGTAAAAGTGTTAATGGCCCACATGACATTACTTCTCGTCACTCTGAATTAGTTACGTATTGTGTGGAGTGAGTTGATTCCATCAATGTTGAGCTTCCCTCTTTTTAGATTGGAAAATATATCTGCCACTGGTAAACCAACGACCGTACCCTTTCGCGATCCAAAGACGATTGTCCTTTCTGATTCACCTGATCGTTGGCCACCCTCTCTTTCACTCAAGAGGGTAGTTTATGTTGATGGTTGAGTCGATTGATAAAAGGGATAATTTTTATTCCTCGTGCAATATCGCTCAACACTCTTTTTATCACGATTTCCTGGAAAGGGAGTGTTCATGAGTCCAAGAGGTTGTCCAGTTTCCGCCCACCCTTTGAATCAGACACGAAATTCTTGGAGACGATGTCAATATATGCTCAAATCTTGAGTTCTCAGAGACTTTCTCGATATTTCCAAAAAAAGCCTCCTTAAGCCCCTCTTGCCTTTTCTCAGTTCATTTTTGAAAGTGCTGACAGAAGGAATGCGTGTGTGCTTAGCTCTGTTGAAGGGACTTCTGCGTTCCTTTCGATTGATGTCTAGGTTAGGTTAGGTAGAGGGGCTGCTAGTGCACACACTTAGACTATTGTGATACCCCTAGTCAGACTACTACCACTGATTGCCTACTCCAGTGACAATGCCGTCAAATTTGATCCCAACGGCAAATGGTGACTGGACCAGATTTGAAACCCAGATAAAAGCGTATTAACTTTGCTCTCACTGGGATTCGAACCGGGGACCCCGCTAATCAGGGTCAGGCACTTTACCAACTCCGCAACTAAGTCCGGACACCTCTGGATGGCGGTTTTCTCATTTTTCTTAAAACAGAAAAATGCAGAAACTGCCTGCAATTCAAATTTCATGTATTGTGTCACTTGAACATCATTCCTTACGTGATGGCCATTTCCTTTTCTAAACCACAACCGCCCTCAAAGTCGTCAGAATGTAAACAAACGACTCACTCCAGCCACCTTCGAAAGAAAGAAAATGCTCACACAATCGAGTCGAGTGACTTTCATCGAAGGCACTTTTAGGCGCACACCACTCAACATGAAACCGAAAGTAGTTACTTCCAATCCAAGTTCCAGTTGAGATCGACTAACAAGGCAGTGCAACAGCAATCCGCAACCTTCGTTGCTTGCATGCACAAAACTTGTTTCTTGAGTATGTCTTCTTCTTCGCCGTGCATTTCCCCCCCACTTGAGCCTATCAGACCCTTGAGGGCAGCAGTGAACACAGTGACAAGTGGAATATTACTTCAAGAATTGTCCGGCCAATTGACGTGTTTTGTTTCACAGTCGACCACTGCTCGTTGACTTGACAAATCAACGGTATCAACGGTTCAAGTGTGATTTCCGCCTTGTTTCATAATTCATTCAAACTTCCAGAATGGACTTTGTGCTCTCGGACGGCTATCGAAGTTGTTGTGATAAAACAAACGGTGTGATGGCTTATAGCGACCAGCATCGGCAGCAACAACAACAGCAACACTTAAATGGAAGTCCAAAGTGTTTTCAGTTAAATGGTGAAGTTGATGGAAACTCGTTTGCGAGCGGCCACCAATCGGGAATGTCGTCTGCCCATTCATCAGCAAGAATTTTAAGGTTTACTCAGTTTATCATAATTTTATCTGTTATCCCCTGTGTCCTGGTGTGGAAAACCTCAAATTTTCAAGTGTTTCTCTCGCGTGATCATTAACTTTCACTGCACACGATTATTTTGTTCGTCTGAAGCAAACTGGTATTTGTTTGCTGATTACCAAGTGATTTTCTTTTCTCGGTAAACAAACCGCCGCGATCGCAATAATTTGTTTTTTTTTTTGTGGCACGTATGAAAAAGTGCAGGGTGGGTCAGAAATTAATTGCATTTGTTAAAATAGAAGGCTATTGCGTGGACATTTTTTTAAAATCGTTTTATGAGTGTTTTATTTTTTTCCCGAGGTTAGGTGGAAATCCCCGACAAGACTCTATGGCGAACGTTCGGACATAGAAGTGTGACACTTTTACACGCTAAAACCATCTCCCTAAATTTATGATGACTATAACTAAGTGAAGCACTTAAGCAGTATGCTGTATTTCATGATTTAGGTACTCATCGACTGGTTACTCTCCAATGAGAGATGACTGAATGGCGCAGTTGGTAGAGTGCCTGCCCCTGGTAAGCGGGGTCCCCGGTTCGAATCCCAGTGAAAGCAAAGTTAATACGCCTTTATCTGATTTTCAAATCAGTCACCAATTGCCGTTGGGATCAAATAACTGGCACTATCACTGGAGTAGTCGATAAGTGGCTGTAGTCTGACCGTGGGTATCACAATGGACCAACATGGTCTATCTAATTCCCTAATTCACTAGCAGCCCCCTACCTAACCTAACCTTCTCTCCAATGAAAGTTCCTGCTAACACCGCAACCATGCGCGGATGTAGACTATCGCACAAAATCAAGGGATCTAGTCCTTTGAAATCGGCGCAAGACATTAGTTTCCTCAAGGATCGGGTGAACTGCAGAGTTTGTGTGCTCTTCTAGACGGCGCTTTTGTTTATAAGCAAAGTTCTTAACTTCATCTTGGAGTGGTAATAGTCTAAGATCTCTGTGAATATCGTCGTTTCTGATATACCATGGTGCTGATATACGATGGTTCTAAGAACCTTATTTTGAAAAGTCTGTATTATGCTCATATCACTTGCCTTGGTACAACCCCAAAATTGTACGCCATACGTCCATACAGGTTTTAGGATTTGCTTGTATACAAGCAGTTTGTTGTCAATACTTATCTTGGAATGTTAACCGACTCATCCTGGTCACTCCATAAGCTCAACCCCTTAAGAGGCAAACCATTATTTTTTCAATTTGATGGTGTTTTTGGATCGATATCTTCTTGGAATGTCCACACCACGTCACATGTCTCCTTCTCTGGAACTCTGGTTCCAAAAATAATTGCGTACAACGACCATCATGCTTGATAAAGTCTTCCTGGTGAACCGAGGAGTCAATTCTACGTTAGATAGATGTTTCGCATAATGTCTGCTATCCTATCCAAAAGAAAATTCGACGGCATCGGCGGCGTTAATATCTTTATTTAGAACTATTTGAAAAACTTTTGAATAGTGTATAAAAATCATGTGCCCTGAACAATTAGTGATTAAAGTCAAATCGTTTTAAGACTTCATGGACAAGTTCTATGTTAAAATCAAATCAAGTCTGCTTGAATTCTTCCACATCCTTTTATTGTTGTAGTTTCACAAAATTCAAATAGATTCACTCAAAAATTGTGGAAACATTTTTATGTCAAAAAATCGTGGAATCTGACAGCGCTGGTAATGACTGTTACCACTGTTCTAGTATAGGCCATGCAGGTCGTTGGTCGATATCGTTGGCAAGGTAGTTCTACAGATTTATGGTGTTACGTTGTCGGATGATTCTGTTTCTCAGGTTCCTGATTGCTTCGCTAGAATGGTTGGTGATTCCTAGAAGTTACTTTATGAACAGAATCACCATGGATGGTGTATGTTTCGTCTTAAACCTTCCTGTTGCTCTAGGGCTTTCGAGGGAGCGAGGGTGGGAGCGATGCATATTCGCAGTATCCTTTCGAAAATTGCGAGCTCTTACCCATGCTGGTCTTAGAAGTGGTGTGTCATGTTGGGAGGCTGTGCATTGATATCGGCCTTATTAGCTTGGTTGTAGAGCAGCAGATTTTTACCTCTAGCTTAATCCATTTTGAATCAAGGCCTAGATTTGCCTTCTTAACGGTGAGTTTCGGGCGACAAGCCTTGGTAGCCTTTTAAATGAAGCTAGGTATCACCTAATGAACCTTAGACAAACCATTGACTCCATTATTTGTTTCGCCACTGTTCCTTCTTCAAGTGTCTCTTCTCCGGAAATTTGTAACCTCTTCAATGAAATTGTTCAAGTTTAAAGCAAAAAAAATATTATTTTATATTTACAGCATTTTCAATATCATTCAAAATTACTAATTCTTATATTTAATTTTTTTATACAGGCGAACAAGAAGCTTAAATGCTCCATCGCCATTCCAGCAATTTGGACCATGTGGAAGGATTATGAAAAACTCAGCCATGGTTATGTAAGTATAATTCGAATAGACAATAATCGATATACAGTACCCCCAAATATAAGCAACCTCTCTAATAGGAAAACCCTTTTAATAGCAACGTATTATATTCAATTGAGATTTGCCACCACCATCCTAAGCCTACCTAGGATCCCCGCTTAGTAGGAATTGAATTGAAAACTCGTTTATAAGCAACATAATTTTATGCCCATGCGTAGGGAATATTATCCGGGTAGTACTTTACAGCACTGTTTTGCTAATGAATTGGTGTGGATACTTCCAAGGGTTTCAATACTTCGTGCTACTCGCTTGTGGAATTTGTGGATGTTCGTAATCCGAACTGAACCTAAAAGAAAACATCTCTGGTTCTCGGTGGTGAACTTCAGCTGTGTTTTTTTTTGCAAGTGAATATACGCTTAAATTTCAATTTGCATGTAAAATACACTAACAACAAATCCTATATCCGCTTAAGTTACTCATCATATCTATCGCCGCTTAAGAAATAAGCGCGGATAAAAACAATGCTTCCAATCATTATTTTCCTGAATTTATTCATTCATTGTTTAGGTTGATGTATGTGGCCCTTAAAGGGTTGACTATAATGGACATGAGCTAGTGTCAAATGCGAATACACCTACCCCTATGAGCCAACCTATAATTGTCGTTGACGAATGATTGTGAAACAGATGGATATGCGCGCATGTGCTTGATATGACATTAATGTGTTGTCATCATGTGTTTTTCGCAAACTTGACGAAACATTTCGTTAAAATGTGACACTAGCTCATGTCTCTGAATGCGCGTTATAGTTGACCCTTCACATTTGTAGGTGTGGTTGATGTATTAGATCATTTTTAATTGTTTTGGCATCCATAAGTATGCAATTTTTGGTATACCCAGAGTGTCTCTGCTATACATTCCGTAAAGGTTTCGTAAACGATTCTTTTCATTTGATGAACATATTTTTTATTTTATAATTATTAAGTGTTTTTGATTTTAAAATGATGGTCACGCTACACAGTCACAAAACGAAGATTGTGGCCATCAAAGATCAACCATTACCTTCCACGACTACACCTCTGACTACTAAGCAAATGTCATAAATGTCGTCGGTGCTGCCAAGATTTTATGATGAATCATTAACCGCCGATGATCGTTTTTTTTGTGCACTTTAGAATTAAGCGTATATACGCTTGCAAAAAAACACAGCTTTCTTAACGCTGGACTGTTGCTTCACACGATTGAATAACAATTTCGTTCAGTTTTAAATATTTTCCTTGTGAACATTTTTCTAAACTTGTTCACTCTCCATAGCTTGTGAAGTGTGTGGTTTTTGAGAGGCGGGGAATTAATTTGACAGTTCTCGGTTGTTTTAAGCTTTGTGTGAATGGACTCACGCCGGAGCAACTTTTACAAATTTATTTTGAAAAACATGGTTACTTAAACGATGGCCATTTTCGAAAAACAATTAAATCTAGAAAAAGGCAGCGTTTATTGCAATCTATGTGCCGGTGGAATCGTTAAATAACACAAATGTGTTGTTGAAGGCTATGTCCGTCCATGGTGAATTGACAAAACAGACTAAACAGAATAATGGCAGCCAAGACAGATGTAGCTTCAACAATATGGACGCTATCAACTATCAAAGCTCGGAAGGGTCCTCTCGGAAGAGCCTCTTTATACACTTCTCCAATTTCTTGGTCTTCGCAGATTCATCATGATTTTGCAAACTTGGCAAGCAATTTGCCTTCTGTTCTTAACCATATTTGCACAAGATTCCTTTGCTTTGTTAATGGGCACTATTCCGTCTAACATCAAAGACCTTAAGAAATTACTCGCGCTCATACGAATCAAGCTAATAAACCCGAGATCGAAGCCTTCTGATTAGAGTCTACCATTTCACGTACATTTTTGTTACCCGACACCATTTATTGCGCATTGGAACATGCGAACACCTAGGCACACACATGCTCCCGTATAAAACTCTCTGACAAAAGATACATGAACATATTTTGGGGCTTGAAAGTATAACGTCGTAAAATAATTGTATGCTCAAAATCCGAGGCCCTTTCTCCGATGTTTAGAGACTGTCGTACTTAACATGGTTTTGAAATGAAGTCTGTTACCAAGCCCTTTCTGACCTAGTTTTCAGATTTTGATAAGCATATCTAACTATGAGACAACATCATACAATTATTTTCCGAAGATGGTACACACTCTTCCTCCGGGTATGACTGCAAACGGGCCTTGCCTGCCTGCTATGATTTTTTGTTCTTCTTGTACAACCCGTGCCGTGAAGGTAATGACACCGCAACCTTAAGAGATCTATTATATCGAAAGGTTGTTGATCTTAAAAAGTGTTTTTAAAAATCTAAACCAAAAGTCGTACCTTTTCCCCTATAAGATATGTAGGGGAAAGGTACCTATGAACACCCCCTCCCTTACATATGTCCTTTGTAGTAGCAATTTTTAATTCAACTGAAAAGAGTATAGCTCTATGCCTTGTCTTGTCGCAGGTTAATTTTGTTAAGCTGGTATTTTAGACTCTATGAAATTCTTATACTTTCTTTGTCAAGGCTGAGGATTTCCTTAACGGAATAAGGCCGTTTGGAGTGCCTAAGACCATCGCCATTGATCCAGACGAAGTTTGTTTTCCCATTTGTTAATTACCGTTGTAGAAACTATCCAGTTGAAATTTCAGTACGAAGGGAGATTCCGAGGAAGATCTAGAATCCGCTCTGCAGTCCCCTTGTCTCCAGGGGCCCAGGACCAAGCTTCCCTTTGTTGTTTCTAGCAAAAGAGTGTAGTGCGTCGTAGCAACTTTTATCTGTTTTGGAGTCTCCGTTTATTCTACTTATCTGTTTTAAAATCTCTTCTGGAGTCTATTAGGCCAGGATTTAGTGCCTAAAGTGCTGCCTGACTGTCTGAGAAGTTAAATTTCTAGAGCCCTCAATGCCTTTGAGTTGGTTGTGTCTGGCTCGGGTCTACATGGCGTGGATTTCGGCGCCATGTGTGGACAGTACGTCTCCACCGTATTGGTACGAAAGTCCTTGTGTTGGGTCCAAAGACTCCGGCTCCAACTCGCGAATCCATCTTTGATCCGTCTGTGAACCATACCAGACTTATAGGCTGTACTGTTGGAAAACAATTCTTCCAGTTCTCACGATCCAATATTTTAGCCTCAAAAAGTCTGACCATAATATCTCGCATTATGACTTCTCGGTTTTTCTTTGATCATCTCAGCGGCTACCTTTGGAGCGGTCATTCTGTCTGTAGAGCAAAATATTATTGAGCCACAGTCTCGAGAACGAGTTTATACCGAAGGATACGTCACTTGTTTGACTTTCCGGAGGCTTTCAGATAGATCTCTAAATTTGTTGGCCACTTTCCATGTCATCCGCAGGCGGAAAGTCGATTCTGAAAGCCTTCTCCGCTGCAGTCTATGGAGCCACAGTCCTAGCTGTCTTAAGCCTAGCTTTTGGGAGTCCTTTTGTCAAGATATAAAGTCACTCAAACAAGATGTGCCACAGAGTTCGCTACTAGGGCCAGCATTCTTTAGTGATACGTTTCAAAGTTTTGATACAAATGTAAAAATTCTCAGCATCTGTCGTTTTTAAATTAAACTTCGGAGATGAGAAAATGTTTGACAATGATTCTTTGGGACCTTTTTCTAACCACATTTCATCTCGTCAACAAGCCAACCTTTCACAAAACAGAAGAACTAACAACGGCAACATTCGTCTTCCTTACACTCTTCTTAGTCTTCAAATGACAAGCACTCTTAAGGAATGCCTCCAAATCCTCCAGATCCACACTGATCCTCATCCACACCATTCTCTCCCGTCCTTGTCAGACAAAAGTCTCCACCGACTGTCACTGTTAGAATTAAAAAAGAAACTTTCCTACCATGGATTACCGAATGGGTGGATTTGAAGACTTTCCACCCCGGAGCATTCGTTGCCATCCGCTCTGCTCTGCAGCCATCGTTGGATCTTCACTCGATGTCCTTGAACAACTCGCACAGTTCGTCTTTATATCTCCTCCACCATTCATCGTCTATGCACACGGGACCGAACCTCTCGAAGCAACCAAGAGCATCTTCGTCCGCTTTTTTGACAAAGTCCATACCTCTGCGCCATAAAGCAGGACTGGGAGGATCAAGGTCTTATAGAGGGTTACATTGTTCGAGAGAGGGCTATGTTTATCAATTGCTTTCTTGGCCCAAAGAAACAGCGATTAGCAAGAGTTGTCCTCCATTTGATTTCAGAGCTACTGTCGTTGTCTGAATTAACAGCGGTTCCTAGGTAGCCAAAGTCTTGGACTTCTGAAAGCTTATTCGTCTGATGTTCCTCACCGGATAACAAACAAAAATTGCCTAACGTCCACACCCCATTAATTTCCATTTCTTTTATTTCCTTTAGGCAAATTCAAGATCCCGCCAGTCAACGGCTCACATGGTACAAACCTCCTCTCACGGTGCTCGTCATAAAGAAAGTTCGTGATTCCACGGTGATGCAGCCCTTTGTCCAACTCGTCGAATGGCTTGTCCAAGTAAGCGAAACCTTCTAAACCACAAATATTATTTACTCACACCTCACATTCCAGGAGAAACACATGGTCGTTTGGGTAGAGTCTGCGGTCCTAGAAGATCCCCTGCTGCACGAGGATAAAAAATTCCAAAGCATAAAGGAGAAACTTGTCACATTCAAGTAAGTGTCACGACCGTCAATTGAATATACCAAATTTGTAATTAATTTTCCCTCTTCATCATTCATCCAGAGATGGCCGTGACGATCTTACGGACAGAATCGATTTCATTGTCTGCCTTGGCGGCGATGGGACACTTCTGTACGCTTCATTGCTCTTTCAACAATCGGTGCCACCAGTGATGGCTTTCCATTTGGGCTCGCTGGGCTTTCTCACCCCATTCCAGTTTGACAACTTTCAAGATCAAGTTACAAATGTTTTGGAAGGCCACGCGGCGTTAACCCTGCGCAGCCGTTTGCGTTGTGTCATCTTCAGGAAGTCTGATAGGCACTGTTCAACCGAGAGCTACAGCAGCATAATGTCTGGTGCTGCAAAACAAGCAACTGAGAATAACACAGATGCTCCCAAGTGTTCACCGAATAACGCTTCAACGAATATTTTGGTATACACATGAGACAATGAAATGATTTCAGATTTAATTGAATTTCTTTTGAATTTTGTAGGTTCTCAACGAAGTTGTCATCGATCGGGGACCATCACCATATCTGAGTAACATTGATCTCTTCCTGGATGGAAAGTACATAACATCAGTTCAAGGGGATGGCTTAATTGTGTCCACACCAACGGGTAGCACCGCATACGCTGTTGCGGCTGGTGCCTCTATGATTCATCCGTCCGTACCTGCGATCATGGTTACACCCATTTGTCCACATTCTTTAAGTTTTCGCCCAATTGTTGTACCAGCCGGTGTGGAGCTGAAGGTGTGTACTATTTTTGTTCGCATGTACACTTGATTGACATTAATTACACGGACTTGTGGGTTTTTGAGGAAATTGCCTAAATTTATAAAAATGTTGGGTTAGGTTACAATGTGAACGAGGAAGTAGTTAAATGATACATGTGCCCACGTGCTCGATTTTATGTCTGAGGTCGTGTGTCTATTATGTTAGACACTTTTTATGGTTCCGACAAGTTGTATCAGTTTGGTGATATTTTTAACAAGCTTCAAGAAAAGTCAAACACGACTTCATGTCCAACTTTTGAACAGCGTTCAAGCCACGATGCTTGTGTGGACATGGATTTATGTGCCTCCACTGGATTTTTTCACATCTTGTTCATTCACCGGGCATGGTTCATCTCCAGTGGAGACTACGTGTAATGATCGCCTCAGCCTATTGGGATCATTTATAGTCGTCTGCCCTTTGTACAGCTTTTACTTCCACTTATTATATTGAAGTATTTCTTTTACCCGTTTGTTGCAAAGAAACCCCTGCTCAAGATGCTTCTAGCCACACCACTTTAGGCCGTGCGTTGTCCTAAAGTGAATCCGTGTATACTTTCTCAAGATAATGGGATCACTAAGAACAACAACACCTTCTACGTTATCTCTTCCCTTTATACTTACGAAGCACAATGTATATCTCTGCAACATTCACCTTATGTGGCTTCTGTGAATTACTGACCGATAAATAGACCTGTAGGTTTTAAGTGATACCACTAAACAGAGTAAACCTCTCCTCTGTAGCTTTATTTAAGCAGAATGTTCCAGTGGTTCAGATGGAATGTATATGATGTTGTGGTTTCACGACGACCACATCAATTAGGGACTTAAAGAATGGTTGACCTAGAGTTTTATATCGAGTTTTGGCTAAGGCCGGCCAGAAACAAAGAAGATGTCTCACAATTTCGACCACCGCCTTGGTAGCGAGATTATTAGTTTGGTTTTGGCAATGTTGTATTCGGACCAGAATATTTAGGTTTTGAGACATGAATGAGTACTCTTCCACGCATTGCTTGCTGTTATTAGTACACACACACACAGATAGTTCGTCAGCTGTTTCCTTTCCCTTCCCCTGTTTCCTTACCATGTGCGCTGGAACTCACAGTAGGGAGATTGCGTTGTTACTACATATGTCTGGCAGCGCATCGAAGCAGTTGAGTACCGTTTTGGACCTTATGGTATTACTGTTGAGTGCCTTGAACGCTGCGTGACTGTGAGCATAGATGCTTATACAAATGCGACCACCGCCGCTTTCTGTATGGCCACCAGCTCAGCTTGAAAGATGCTGCTTCATTTGCGAAGTCGTCACCTTTGGCAAATAGCCTGTAAAATCATGTTTAGTGACGCTGTAAAAGTCCCCTCTTTATGTAACGTTGAAGCCAATACGCCAGTGGTCGAGGACCCATTAAGCGGCCTCTTTGCTCGTGTAGAAGACCCTTGCTTCACAAAAATATTCACATTTCATTTATTTGACAATTTCCATGAATCGAACCAAAATAACTCAACTGATATATAAGCTTCCAGTCAGGAGAAAGTACAATGCGAAAAATAAGAAGACTGTCTTTTCATAGCCTTTAATCTGGCATCTTGGGTATTTAGAGTACCGTCAATACATAAACTTAACTAACCGGGGACAAAGATCTCCTGGCCAGGATCAATGCTCTTACGATCAGTGCTAGCATAACGACTGCTGGAAGATAAAATGCTCTTTGAATACAAAAGTAGTTTGTAAGTAGGTAAAAAGGATGCCCTTAAGGCCTTATGACCCTGGCTCACTTAGACTAACATGAAAAGTAGTTACCCATGCGTTAAGTGAACAGGCGATGAGCTAGGAAGCAGACTCACAGAGATGACCTTGAACAGATCACCGGACTGCTTCTACAAATATCAACACAAATAGATGTTCTTTTGTTTCTAACACTGGCAGTCCAGTTTTGTGTGTTTCATTGGGTGCAACAGGTTAATTACTGTACACCATTGAAGCTATGGAGTCTAGTTTCACGTAGAACATAGTTTTGTGACGGGATCTTAGGGATCACATATCAACTTCGAATGCCAGAGAATGAATTAAATACACATTCGATAACCAAGACACATCCTTCTTCTGGCGCTGCAGTCCGGGTTGGATCTTGCCCTAAGTCAGCTAGTCTTTAGTTAGCTTTGCCACGATCTTTTGCCAACTGCATTCAATTTCGTTGAATGAGGTCTAGCTCCACATGGGTGCGTCGTCGGTTTCGTGGACGTCCACTATTGCGATGTTCCACTGGTGCCTTTGGGCTAGTCCAGTGTTCATGCGTTCTACGTGGAGCAGTGAACTTAGGCGTTGGATCCATAGACACCTGGCTAGGCTCGTGTCGCTGTATGGCCCATACTTCGTGGTTGAATCTTCCTCTACAAATTATATTTTATACAAACAGGACCAAAGACTGAGCGCAAAACTTTCCTCTCGTAAGGACCATACACACATTACTGACGACAATCAAACGTGTGACCACAAGTCACCAAAGATTCCACACGATAGCCGCCATCAACTAACGTAATCGTCTCATTTTCTTTGCAGATTTCCGTCTCTCCGGATAGCCGAAACACATCATGGGTCTCGTTCGATGGACGCAATCGCCAAGAGCTCTTCCACGGTGACAGTCTCCGAGTGACAACATCCATTTATCCAGTGCCAAGTATTTGTTCGCAAGATCAAATCTCGGACTGGTTTGATTCACTGGCAGAGTGCCTGCACTGGAATGTCCGCAAGAAACAGAAATGTCTAGACGAATTGTCAGACCTAACAGCATCCGGCTCCGAGGACACCCTCGATGAATTGGAACGTGGCAATGATCCGCTCTTAGATAGTTAAATCCAAACGGCTATTGTCAACAAACTAACTAATAATTATGTTTTCATTTTTATAGAATAGATTTTGCATTTTTGTAGGGCTTTATTTTTTATTTTTATTTCTTCTTCTTCTTAAAACATAACAATGTAGTTCGTAACGTAGGTCGAGTCAAAGTACACATGCATACACAAGTTACATAAGTAAGTAAGTTAAACAAACAAACAAACAAACAAATGAAATGCCAAACGCACTGAAGGCAGAGGAGTGCCAAGGAACGTTTGTCGGCGAAAGTGCATGCATCTGCAAGAGGATGGATGTGACCATGGATGGGGGTGCGCGTACGCCTTCGCTTTGTACTCCTCGCCTTGTATGTTCATAGAACAAAACGAAAGACATTCGATTTAGGAATTTAATTAGCATAACTCGTTCTCTCTTCCGGTTTCCTTCACGTAGCACTTCATCCGGAAACTTGTATGTGGTTCTATTGTATGTGTCGTTTTCTATAATTTTATCTAGCTTCTGTCTCTCAAAACGGTTGTATGCATATACGCGACAAGGAGATGGATCAAGGTTTTTCTTGTAGGTCTTTTTTCTTTCTGGAATATACCATACGTAGTTGTTTGTAATGAGAATACAAAATCCTTAGATAAATACACACATGTATGTAAACTTTCGAAAATTAAAAAAAAAGATAAACAATTGTTAAATGTTTAAAATGTTACAAGAACACAAAGATGTACTTTTATTTTGGCTTAACAAACGGCGTGAGTCTTTTGGAAACTGCACATTACTTGAACGTTCCTTTTGTTGGATGATATTGGTGGTTACTCTTGGAATATGACAGGTAAAGGGTCTTGGAATATGACAAGTGTTTCAAGCGGCGGAGGACTTTGAATTTGCTGTGACTGCTGACTGAACAGGGTTTTGGTTGTCTTCAGGTAAGTTTGGTTTGGCAAATGATCGACGGAGCGCCGTTTACAAATGGATCAATTCGAGGAACAAACTAATGCTCGCGAGGTTTGAATGAACTTTTACTGAAACCTCAGTTGGCTGTCAAATTTCAATTAGACGGCTTTGGCTTTGTTGAAAGAAAATAACCAATACACCAGAAAAGAGAGAGAAAATGAACAGCAAAATTACCAAAATAAACTGAAATTCTCTTGGAAGGCTTGTTCGGTTTGACAACCTCTCATGGGCGGATCAACTCAGCTAGCTTTCGCCGAGACCGCGATGATTCGAAGCCCCGATAATGTACGGCGAAACGTAGGTGATTTTGAGAAATTTGATGAAAGCTCGCGATTTCGTGGTGGTGGAACATAATTTAAAGCCAATGTCGAAACTAGATTACGACACTGATTCTATTAAACGCCAAATAATGGATGTTGTTCCACTTTTGAACACAGGACACAGATTAATCCTTGATAAAGTTATTCAAAAACTGAAAGTGGCGAAGGTGGTTTTTTCCCAGGAGGCACTGGCAAAACCTATCTTTTAAATTTACTATTAGCACAAGTCAGGAAAGATAAAAACATTGCTGTTGCAGTAGATTCCTCAGGAATGGCGGCTACACTGATCAACAAACTTCGTACTCAGTTCTCAAATTGTCTTTGAACTTAGCTCATGAGGAAATGCCAGTTTGTAACATTAGCAAAAATAGTGAGCGTGGACGAATGTTGCAAGAGTGTAGGCTGTTGGTTTGGGATGAATGTGCGATGTCTCATAGAAGAGCAATCGAAGCACTAGATCGCACTGAAAGATATTAAGAGCAACCAGAGTATTATGGGAGGGATGGTGGTACTTTTAGTCGGTGACTTTAGACAGACCCTGCCAGTGATTACTAGGGGCACACCAGCAGATGAAATAAATGCCTGTTTGAAGGCGTCTATATCATGGGTACACGTAAAAAAGTTCCGTTTGACTATAAATGTGCGAGTTTAGCTACACAATGATGCACAATGAGGGCAACTTGAGACTGCTCTTCTAAAAATCGGAGAAGATCGTATGGCGACAGACAGTAACGGCGTGATTACACTGAGTCGTGGATTCTGTCCAATTGTAAATAATATAGATGATTTGAAAAATAATGTCCATGTCGATCTGGACATAAATATGGGCAATCGAGAATGGTTGGGTGAAAGGGCAATTTTAGCGCCGACAAATGAGAGTGTGGCAGATAAACGAAAAAATTATGTCAAACGTTGAGGGGGATGTTTTCGAGTATCTCACAAATAACGTCGTACCTTTTAGAATTTTGTAATTCTATTGCCTCCTCATAAATTAAGGTTCAAAGTTGGTGTTCCGGTCATGTTAATGCGAAACCTTGACGCACCGAAGCCATGTAATGGTACACTGCTAGTTATAAAAGCAATAATTATGACTGGAATGACAAAAGGACAATATGTTTTAATTCCCCGTATTCCAAAAATTCTGACTGATTTGCCCTTTCAGTTTAGAAGAGTGCAGTTTAGAAGAGTGCAGTTTCCTAAAAGCAGCATTTGCAATGACAATAAATAAAGCCCAAGGACAAACGCTTAACGTAGCAGAGGATGGAAAAACAAAAAAATGAAGTCTATAAAAATGTGTTAAAATAAAAAAAATAGTATCCTAAAATGAAAAAGGCTACCCAAAGTAACTATTCCACGCGAATGAAGTAGCGGGTAAAAGCTAGTATATATATAAACATAGATTTATTTAGATTAAATAAAGTCATCGAACCGATGTTTTTGTATGGAAAATTAGAGTAAGAGAGAAATTCGACTTAGACTCTCCCACTGTATGCTAAAAAATATTGATAACAACATGGTTTTGCTGTCTCATAAACGTTTTTAACCATGGAACCAGAAATGAAGTATTACAGAGACACCCTACTTCAACCTCTCTTGCCCTTAAAATGTTTGACAACGCTTTTTTATAACGTGTTTTATAAACCAAATTGACCAATCAGATGACGGCATTTACGTTATTTCGTGAATAACCGTCAAAAAGGCACTCAAATGCGTCCATGGACTAGGGGGCAATTAGCTGTGAAGTCGGCTATCTCTGTAATACTTCATGTCTGCTTGAAACAGTCGAATTGACTCGTTACAATCGAACATTGGCAGCACCAGCGTTTCTGTCCAAGTCGAAAAAGTCTTTACGTCTGCATACACTTTGGCATCTCCATCGTTTGCCACTACCGTGGTGTCTGCATATACTTTGCCATCTCTCATCTTCGTTTTCCACGAACTACATTGCAATCGTTTAATGCCACTCAATGGTGTCCCTGCCTTTTACCCAGTGATCTATTTTATACGATGTTGACAAAGATTAAACATGTTCTGACATCCGTCATGTCTTGGTGTCCACCAGTGTACAGACGGAAGAAGTGTCTTTTCATTGTGCTTAATGCAACTGAATAACAACATCGTCGAAAAACATACCGTCTTCGAGATATGGGCCATTTTTCATTCTGATGTCCTACAGGTTATCTTTTCCGCTCCTATGAGAGATAGCAGCAACATTTTGACATGGAAAAAATGCGAAATTGGATCCTTTTTCGATGACGAGGAGGCGGACGCACCGTTTTCGAAATATGAGCAATCTTCCATCGTGTAGTAATGGCTTTACGACCGTCGGATATGCTGATTATTAAGGAAAGGAAAACACAAAGACATTATAGGGAATATAATGCAAAGAGCCCTCGAAATTACCTGGGACTGGTGTTTTGAAGAGGTCTCGCCATAAATCACTAAAGAAGAACAAACGAACGTCAAACTCTCAAAGTGAAAGAAACTAGTACCACGCATTGCTTATTTTATTTTGACCTTGATTTTAAGGCCGACACTTCTCTACTGGTCTCAATTCGGTGGACAGCACTAAACAAAGCAGAGACTGGCCTGCATGTGCATCACCGGGGCACTGACGAACACTCCCTCGGATGCACTTAACATGCCCCTTCACCACCTAACAAACATGTAGCAGGCTTGAGCATACACAGCCATATCTAAGACGAACGAACGAGTGGGCTCAGGCGAAAGAATTTAAAATTGCTATCTCAAAAAAACTCCCTGATGACTGTAGTGCCTTCCAGGCGGAAACCATGGCCATAAAGAGGCACTGTCCTGGCTCAGGAACAAAGTAATATCTGAAAGGGATGGTGAATCCATTCGGACAGCACGAAATTAAGTCTCTGGACAATGTCATGTTCAGCTCAAAAACATGCAGGCTACCTCTTAGCGAGATTACTGCGCATTTTAACATCCTCCTCGTGTGGGTGCCGGAACATTGTGACGATGAGCTCGCCAGGTGTGGTACATCACAAAGAGGAGTTACACCTTCCATGAGACTCGCTACAGCATACCATGTACTCAAGATACACCAATCGAATGGTTAGAGACCACCACCTGCCTTAAGGCAAAGGAAATATGTCCACAACTTAATTAACCTGCTTAGACTTAGCAGATCTTCGCTCAGAACGCTCATCGGCGTCCTGAGCAGACACTGCGCAATTGGCTTTCATGCCCGCAGGATGGGTGTCCCTTCCAATGACTTTTGCAAAAGCTTCATGGATGAAGAGGAGGTGGAAACCAGGGGCTCTGGCAAGTTGAAGGTAACCACACCTAGGGGCCTACGACTTTAATAATCTTAATGAGCTAAATAGAGTCAGCTACATCGCTTCGTCACAAGTACCACTGTTGGGGGAAATTAATCCGCGTGGTATCACAACGGGCCAACCTTGGCCCAAGTGACTCTACCTTCTCCAGTCAGGCTCTACAGCTTACCCTAACCTAAGCCCCTTGTGACTAGATAGCATTATGTGACAGATACAGGGTGGGCCAAATACAAGTTTCTTTTAAAGAATGCAATAAAATGAAGAAAATTTTTTCCACGTACTCTGGCTTTATTAGTAAGAACAAACATTCCCATTAATTATGACCTGCAACGTCCTTCAAGTAGCTGCCTTGGCTGGCTTTGCAGCAGCGCATTCCGTCACCCCAATTTTCCAAGACCCTGTGAATGGTTTCGGGCTGTAGCTCACGGATTGCTTAGATTATATTGGCCTCAAGTGCTTGAATTTTTGCCGGATTGTTGACATAACATGGGTCCTTGGCGTGGTGGCGGCCAATTGACATCGCCAAGACGACTGATACAACTGGCTGACATAATTTGCGAGACTGCTGGCATGAGCTGTGGCATGGGCTGTGGCTCCATCCTGCATGGACCAGCGCCGTATTTCATTAACATCTGCAATGCCCACCGGTGACGGAAACGTTGTTCCCAGCCTCATTTTCAAAATTCGCAAAGTTGTCCAAGCGGAAGTCGACTCAATTCGTTCCGCGGACGGATCAGACTGACTTTTTTTCAGGATTTCGAGCGAGAAAGAGCTGTCAGTGTCAATAACCTTTGATTAAAAAAGAAAACACTAGGTGGCCCACCCTGTATGTAGGTGGTCATCTGTCAATTGTCCGATGTGCTCTGAAAAGAAGTATTACAGAGACGCCCGACTTCTACCTTTCTTGCCCCTTAAAATGTTTGACAACTGTTTTTTATAACGTGTTCTTAAACCAAATTGACCAATCAGAGGACAGAGGACATGAACATCTGTCAAAAAGGTACTCAAATGCATCGATGCACTAGGGGGCAATCAGCTGTGAAGTCGGCTATCTCTGTAATACTTCATTTCTGCATGGGACGTAGCAGAGAAATTCGGCTTATGCCCTCAGGCATCGCACCGAACATATGGCATAAAAAGAGGAAAAAACTAGAGATGGTGCATTGTCTGGAAGGTGCCCAAAAATGTTGATCCTCACCTTGAGAGTAGTGTAGCATAAATTGATGCCACAATATCAAAAGCAGGTGCGTGCATTACACGAGCTGCGTGCTTTATTTCAATTTGCGCTTATACACATCCAAGCCAATCTTTGCTTCTCCACCAAGTTGCAACTTCATAGACGTATATACCTGACTATCGACATGAATAACCAGTGAACAATGGATGGCTGTAGACCCCATTTATGTCCAATGACTTGTGTAAAAAATGCCATTCCTGACTGTTGATGATCGGGACCACGACGAGCAAACAAAGTGCTTCAAGAGGCAGTCCAGCTTTTATGCTCGACCCAATTTGTGCGGCGTTATTCTCGCAATAAGGTCTTGCATGCTGTCGTCGAGCTCTTCAAAAATGTTTGGCTTGTTAGCGTACTCTAAGAACATAACTAAGCAATCGATTGGCATCAATTCGCATGAACGTTCCCCGTGAGATGACCCAGACATTAAATTCCTTCCTTTGAGTGTTGCATCGCTTGTATGACATGCAGGGTAGTCCTGTTGGAACCACACGCTCGGGTATATCGACGTTGTCGAGCTCTGCCCACCGAAAGTCGATGGACATGGCTCTACACCTGAGACTGGTGGCTCTTTTCCTCATTTCGAAAAATTGAAATGCCGCCTAGCTATAAATGAAACCAAACTGTCAATTGATGCTCGGTCAAGCGCTTGTAGATTGTGTTCGTTGCCACTTTGCCGCTGAGTCAGAAGTGGGCCTCGCCCGAATAGATGATTTTTTGGACAAAATCGAAATCTCCGACTAACAATTGTAGCGACCCGCCGTTTCCTATACGGACGCAGGGTTAAATACACAAAAAAAAAAAAAAAACGGGTTGAATCGGGGGCAGCTGGTCAGCGCCAAATATAGTCTTCATCGATACTGGCCGCTACGTTGGCTATGTTGTCTTCAATTCACACCAATCTCTGTCTGCTTGTTGGAAAGTCCAATAAAAAGTACCCAAGCTTGCGCTTTTCTTCGGCCGACCTCACGATTAAATACACTTTGGGTATATACCTGAGCCGGAAACATGATGAAATGACAAACCCTTCTGATTGTTGAAACATAAAAATTGGCAAGGGTACGCTGTTTACACAAGCGATTTAAGGATTTATATATGTAAGTAAGGTGAAGTCCACCATCGACCAAATTTCACATTACTGGAGATCCTAGAAGAACCTCAAGAAATGCAGATCGATACCCACCACCTATTCGTCGATTTCAAGGCCGCATATGACAGCGTGCATAGACACGAGCTATACAACGCCATGTCTGGTTTTGACATTCCTGCCAAACTCGTCAGGCTGTGCAGGGTGACGATGGAGAATACTCGCTACTCCATCGAGGTCGGTAACGAATTCACCGAGACCTTCAATGTCACAAAAGGTTTTAGACAATTCGACGGGCTGCCATGTGACTTTTTCAACATAATTCATGAGAAGATCGTGCAGAACTCACACGCTAACACTGGAGGCACGATCTTTCAGAAGTCCGTACCACTTGGCCTACGGGGATGACATTGACGTGATTGGCAGAACCCAGCCAGCCGTCAATGAGGCGTTTGCTGGCATTGAGGCGGATGCGGCTAAAATGAGTCTAGAGGCAAAACGAAGTATATACTCTCGTCAAGAAAGGACACACAACATCGACGTCTTGGACAGAGTGTCAATGACTTCGTCTACCTCGGCTCCTCAGTAAATAGAACGAACAACACCAGTGGATGTTCTGTTAGTCATTTTGAATCTTTCTCGGGCAAGGCATGGACAGGCAATTAGTATGTGTTCCATAGTTTCTTTCGCCTGGTCACAGTGCCTACATATTTCTGGACTCGTAAGGCCCATTTTAGAAAGGTGAGTGCTCCGTATAACACTCTGACCTTTGTTAAGTTCTAGAGCTTCTTTGGCTCGTTTGGGATTGTAGTCTTGTTCCATGATTGTGTGCTTCCTATCCTCCTGGCCGTTCCAAAATTGGTTCAACTTCGAGGTAGTGACGAACTCTGCCTCCATCGGCTCCGCAGTTAATAGAACGAACAACATCAGTAACGGGATCAGACGCAGGGTAACCCTTGCTAACCGCTATTTCTATGAGCTCAAGAGGCGATTGAGTAGTAGAGTCCTCTCTCGAAGGACCAAGCTAACATTATATAACACCTTGATCATCCCTGTCCTGCTGTACGGCGCGAAGGCATGGACAATCTCAAAAGCGGATGAGGAAGACCTTGGTTTTTTCGAGAGAAAAGTTCTGCGTTCAATCTTTGGTCCTGTCTGCGTTGATGGTTATTGGAGAAGAAGATTAAACCACGAATTGTGCGGGCTGTACAGCGACATGAGCCTAGTTAGGTGTCTACGGATTCAACGTCTAAGATGACTGGGCCATGTAGAACGTATTGACAACACGGCTGCAGCCCGAAGAGTCTTTGACTCCGATACGAAATAGAGGAAGCCCACGGAACCGATGGCGCACCCAGGTGGAGAAGGACCTCCATCGACTTGGTATGCGCAGTTGGAGACAGCTGGCTAAAGATCGTGCCGGCTGGAGAGGCTTACTGGTTGAGGCCCAGGTCCACCCCGGACTGTAGCGCCACCAGAAGAAGAAGAAGAGGTAAGGCAAGTTGGGTGCCAGGACATGAAAACCATGAAGGTAATGAAAAGGCTGATATATAAGCCAAGGCAGGTGCTCAGATACCTTTTATTGGGCCCTCCTCCTTTATGGATTCAACAATGCGGACATTAATCTCCACTTACACAAGTGGGGCATTAAACAAATTAACTAGTTCTGGAACAGTCAGGAGGGTATTAAATACTCGAGAATGTTCATGGAACAAAACTACAATCCTTAACGAGCCAAAGAAGCTCTAGAACTTAACAAAGCTGACCTAAGAGTGCTATGTGGAGCACTAACTGGACACGCAAAATGATAAACAAAACGTCTATAACAGGGAAAGACTTCCAGCTGGAAGTTAGCGATCATAATATAATAAATAAAATATATTTCCATTACAATTTATTATTATTATTATTTATATGGGTCGCCGTGGCGTAGTGGGTTCGTGCGTTGACTCCTACGCAGAGGGTGCCAGGTTCGATACCCGAATTCACCACCTTTCATATTTCACGGCTCCACCTCTTTCGAGTCACTGACAATGCTCAAAGAGTATTCCCTGTCTAGGAAAAGCTTCTCAAACTTGGCCGTTCGGAGTCGGCATTAAACTGTAGGTCCCTTCCACGCGTGAGAGAACAATAGTACGCACAACACGAGTGGTTGCTGAGAAGTTAGGCCCTGCCCCTTTACGGGCTCTAGCGCCACCAATATTATATTATTGTTATTATTTATTAACATACAATTGTAAATTACATGTTAACATAATATAACTTAATTCATATGGCTAACTTGTTCATATTAATGAATTTGTCAAGTATTACAATGCTTTTGATAGTGATAGTGTGTAAAAACGAACACATATTCCGATTATTAGGTATAATCGAAAATTGTGCATCAAATAGGAACTCCTAGTAAGGACTTTTTTTCTCCGTTTACTTAGCAAGAAATCTTAGACGACTGAATGGCGCAGTTGGTTAGTGGGGGTTCCCAGTTCGAATCCCAGTGAAAACTAGTTAATTCGCTTTATTAAGTTTTCAAATCTGCTCCAGTCACCATTTTTCTGTTCCGATCAGAGGCTTGAGACGAACTCTGAAGGTCCTCTGGCCGGAATGGATCACGAACGAGTTTCACATAAATTCATCACAACAGAGACGCGTTCGAAAGTGAAGCTGGATAGGCCAAACCCTGCGTAAACCGGGAAAGGCTATCGACCCTTACCAGGACCCACTAGACGAGCTTAGTCGAGATCGTTCCCGCCTAACTTGGAGGCTGACCGTGGAGAAGGAGCGTCGGCAGGCCGGAAAATTCCGGCCGGAAGTGACTAGGGTACAGTGGGACAGAGTCGTGTGGTTCGCGCTCTATACCAGCAATCCATAATACTATGTAAAAAGATAGTTTAAATAAATATATAACAATGAAAAAGGCGAAACAACAACACCCCCTATTCAACTGTCACTGTAGGCCCCGCAACATATAACCAATTAACTAAAATTACATTTAATTAACCACCAAGAAAAAGAAAAATAAAAACACATTGCAACACTTTAAGTCAAAGCAGTATTGATCAATTGGATGAATAAAAATTTCACTGCGTGCAAAGCACACTTAACACCGGAAAGCACTTAACTCAACGATGGAATTAACCCGTATCTAAGGACATCGTAAATGACAGCAGAATCGCAGGCAATAAATCAAAAGATACAGCCAACAGGCAAAAAAAAAAAAAAAAACAGAAGCGATGTGAGAAAGTAAGTAAATTCTTCCCTAAGACCATCCAAATGGAGTGAAAGACCGTAGTTTTCGTTGCTCGACTTTTATACGAATATTTAAACGCAACAAGTATGGGAGAGCATCTATGCCATGGTCGGGTGTACATTATGTACTCGGAGGACTTCTCCTTCGGATAAACTAGATTTCCCCATCATAGGGCTGGAACATGCTTCGCACAGTGGGCGGATGCTTCTATTTGGAGCACGCCCCGTTTGCGAAACGCGCAGGACTATGGTCTAAGCGAAAAGGTGTATGCGTCTATGCGGGGGCTCTCTTGTCTATGATGCTCGGGTTAGTGGCAGATTGAATTTCGTCGGAGGATGTTGACTGGGCATGAGATGACGATGAAGTGTGTGTGAAAAGATGTTCGTTTCGATGAATTGGTGGGCAATGGCAACGTCCGTTCTTCAAAAAGGGAAGAGCTTACAGAAGAAAGCTTATCCTTACCAGTGAACAAATTGTCAAGTTGCACAAGTTTGCGATTTCTTGACATCTGATTTGATCCACTTTACATACCTTCTTACGTTCTAGCTCAGAGATTCAAGGATGTTCAGAAACTGAAGCAAGACACTCCTTGATGACAGGGAAAAGTATGCAAGCATGAAGCATACTTGTCCTTGTCATCATGGAGTGTCTTGCTTCAGTTTCTGAACCTTTGATCAGGTCCAAGTAGTCGTGTATCCGAGATCACTTGTTCTTTAGAAGGAAGAGGTTCCATATTCTCTGGTTTGAAAACTCTACCGATGCTCCCGATTTCCCTGGAAACAGCGACTAAAATACACAGTCCACGATTTCTGTTAAAGACTCTGACGGTTTAGTCACAAGCAAGTGCTCACTTGATTTAAACCAAGAACTGTACGGGCTGTACAGCGACATGAGTCTAGTCAGGCGTCTTCGGAACCAACGCCTAAGATGACTAGGCCATGTAGACCGTATGGACAACTCAGCTCCGGCCCGAAGAGTCTTCAACTCCCAACCCGCTGTTGCGTTGTCAACAGAGGACGCCCACGTTTAAGGTGGCGCACCCACGTGGAGAAGAACCTCAAACAAGTAGGTGTGCGACACTGCAGAGAGCTAGCCAGACACCGTGCTAGCTGGAGAGGCTTGTTGGTTGAGGCCCATGTCCACCCAGGACTGAAGCGCCAAATAAAGAAGAAGAAGTGCATCTTTTTAAGAAGGGGGGACCAAGTCTCCCCTGAAAAGTCTACGCTACTGTTTTCTAAGCGCGATCTGGGGCTATGGTCGAGCCGAGGATGGGAGATGAACTGTGCGGCTTTCGTCCCGGCAGAAGTATAATCGACCACCTTTGCCTCTAAGAATGGTACTTGGCAAGGTTTTGGAGTATGCTAAGCCCATCTACACCTGTTTTGTAGATTTAGAAAAGGCATATGACCGAATCCCTCGAGGTAAGCTGTGGAATGTTCTACAGGAGTATGAGATCGATGATCCTTTTTCGAAGGCCATGCGGTTTCTATACACAAGTTCAACACCTTTAACCGTGGGCCTTGGACTTCGCCAAAGGTTGCATCGCATCCGAGGCGGGGAATGTTTGAGATTGGGAAAGTTGAGGGTATGTCGTCTTCTTCTTGCAGATGACTTTATTTTCTCATCTTCCCAGATGGAACTCCAGCGCGCACTCGACCCGTTTGTGGCCGTACGTGCTGAGCTGATGCTGGTATGAAGGTTAACGCGGACAAATCAGAACGCCTTTTCAATACACTCTTCATACTATTGGTCAACGTCTCTCTGGAAAAGATCTCTCGCAACCCAGCTTATCGATAGAAACCAGGGACAAACAGAAAATACGAGCTTTTTATAAAAAAGCCAAAAGCCTTGCCGTTGGCTTTATAAAAGCCACCGAGGCTCGTCGAAACTGTGCGGGTAACATTGTTACTGCCCTGCAGGGAATAGTGGATGTATTTAAGCAGCACTTCCAACAGCTGTTAAACGGGCCTCACCAGGAGAGAGTGATAGGGAATCAAGACATCCCGACTCCAGTCGATGAAGTCGTCCTCCCACCTAGGTTTGGAGAAGTCGGCAAAGCCATTAAAAAACTGAAGAACAACACAGCCGCAGGCTCAGATGGCTTACCATCAGAGCTGGTCGAGGCCGGTGGAGATGTTCTGGAAGGGAGCATGCAGCAGAGTATCTGCAGAAATTGGGAGGAGGAAAGCATGCCCGACGACTGGAATATCAGCTCCATGTACCCTGTCCACAAATAAGGCGAAACTATATATACAGGGGTATAATATACTTGCTCAACGTTGCCTACAAGATCCTGTCCAGCGGACTGTGTGAACGTCTAAAGCCGTTTCGCACAGCTCTAATCGGCACGTACCGGCATCATACATCTTCACAATGAGACAAATCCTGGAGAAGGCCAACGAGTTTCAGATCGATACGCATCACCTTTTTACGACAGCATCTATCGCAAGGTGTTATTCCATGCCATGGCCGAATTCGGGATCCCGGGAAAACTGATCCGGTTATGTCGCACCACGCCAACAATACGCGATGCACCGTGCAGTTCGGCTCAAGGACTTCTGAGTCGTTTGAAACCTGCATCGGCAAGGAAATGCGCTGTCGTGTGATTTCTTCAATCTAGTACTGGAGAAGATAGTGCGGCAGGCAGCTGTAAAAACGAAAGCCACTATCTTTTACAAGTAAGTCCAACTGTTGGGACATGCAGACAACATCGACATCGTCGCGCGTTCCCAACGCACAGTGTGACGAATCGCTGATTTAGCGGGATTAAATTAATAGCGCTCACAAATAAATGTTTTTGTTCATGGTTGTTGGTTTTTTTTTTTATTGAAATTTTTCACAGAATACAATGCAATAAATTATTTGAACATATAAGCACAAATTTCGACACAAAATAGCACATGAACACACGCAATTTTCAACTTTCTTGGTCTTGTATCTGGTATAACCAAAAGTTGCAAGACTTCATGTTCAAGAACACTTTTTTTTTTCTTTTGTGAAGGCATCTTAAGCTTGCCAAAAATGGATCAGAGGTCAAAAGCAATCTGCTTAGAAGGTCAGTGTTCGTATCTATACGCGAAATTTTCCTGGTAAATAGTTCCCTAAACTTCCTACTTTCCTTGTTTCTTGCTTCTTGATCTTCTTCCGAAAGTTGTCCGATTGGAAGTATACAAGAAGAAATTATTTTGTTTTCCATGAAACAAGACTTTATATACACTTACTGGCATAGAATACCAGGCATAATTTTTAGGGTACAGTTCCCTTGTTTCCCTTGCATAGCTGTCAAAAGCAGTTGTATCAATTGCGAACCCAGACCCAAGAGCTTCCACGATGACATGAAATTGTTTGATCATTTCCCTATATTCCTGTATATTCCTGTAATTTGTGCAGTTTTTTCTTCATCTCTAAAGAATCTTCTAGCCGTGTTTCCATTATTAGTATTGCCAGTCTGTTGAGTTTCACTTTTAAATGTTTCTTGGATTAATTTTTTTCTGGCTTTGACTTTTTATTTACTTTCTTGGTCTCTATCCTACATCTAGTCTATACGCTATATGAAGGATACATTCCATAAATCATATCCATGAGTGAAGGAGGCTTAATCCAAAGGACATTGCTTCTTGGGTCACATGCTTTCTTGAAAGATTAGCTAAATTGTTCATTTCAGATGGTTTTTTTTCTCGGTCTCCCTACTCTAGTAGAATTAGATGAAGAAGGTATTTCATCTAAAACATGTTGTGGTAGTATCAGGGTTTTATTTAGCCATGCGCAACTTGTATTTTCGAAGCGCTCTCTATGCCGACCACTTTTGACGCATCTTTCGTCAAATCTCGTACATAAAGTTTTTACGGTTGATTTAATTGACTTCATTGCTGCCTCGGAAAAGGATATATTACTAAAAACAAAACCCATAACAAAACAGCATCTAAGCGCTTGATTTTGACTTTAGAAATCCATACATTAAGAACTGTTTTTTCGTAATTTTGGGTTCCATCCTAAGAAATGAAAAACTTAGTATGGGTGTCGCACCTGTGCGCAAAAAGTGAAAGCGCACTTTTGTTGCTAACAATCACAGCTTTACAACAAATATGACCTCGAATTTGAACAACAGTGAACAATTCTACTTTTCGTCCAATAAACACAAAAAGCACATATTTTATCTCTAAGTTCTCATTTCATTCCTCCCTAATATGGACAAAAAACACTTTATATATTGAAACAACATATTTTTATATTCAGTAAGAATCTACTTACTCCAAAAGAAAAAAAAAACATTTCAAGAATCGGTACACGAACCACTGGGCAAACGAAATAAACACGTGCTCCTCAAATTGACTTTCTTATCAAAGAATTACATGCAATTTGGACTTTGCGATCATTTTTTTTTGTTGTTGCACTAGCTGTACCAAAAAAAAAATGCACAGTCATTACGTGGGAGGTGTAAGCTGAGAAAAAAAGTGGGGCTTGTTTACTTTTGAGCATGTCATTTTTTGAATTAAATCCCCGGCAATTAAAGAAGAGGCGAATCGAGATGGTCTTAAGGTCAACGAGGATGGAACTAGGAATCTTTGGCAACCGGTGTTACTTCGGTTTATAAAAAAACCGGCGTTTAAACTCCTGACTCGAAGGTCTAATATCATGTTTTACAAGACTCTTATTTTGCCAGTCCTGCTGTATAAGTCACATGCCTTTTTATAAATCCACAAACCAGCTGTACATGGGCTTGGCATACTCCCAAACCTTGCCAAGTACCATTCTTAGAGGCAAAGGTGGTCGATTATACTTCTGCCGGGACGAAAGCCGCACAGTTCATCTCCCATCCTCGGCTCAACCATAGCTCCAGATCGCGCTTACAAAACACTAGTGTAGACTTGCCAGGGGAGACTTAAAAGAGATACAAGTTGGAGCAGTCTCTTTGGTCCCCGTTCTTAAAATGATGGACAATCACCCCAATTTCACAATCGTCAGCCAAATCTGACCGCTATACGATAAGCAAAACTGCAGAGCTGGAGGAGAAGACACAACTGCGAACTAAGGTGTTCCAGGCTGTGGATGTAGTCCAGAAGGCAAAAATCCGGCTCGGCCACATCGAGCGCATGGACAACGATGCTCCAGCTAAGACGGTCTTTGAATCCGAGCCTCCAGGTTCGAGTAGAGGATTACTGAACTTCTGGTATAAGGACCAAGTAATCGGGGATGCAAGGCAGCTTGGTCCTGATGACTGGAAGCAGCGTGCCCACGACACAGATGGAAGGCAGCAATTGTTCAAGCTCAGACCCTCCATGGGTCGTATGCCTGATAATTAAGTAAGTACATGTTATTGGAGTCCCCTTGAAGCAGGGGGAGAAGTTTAAGTTTCCCGGGATCTTCTTCATGAATGCTGTGCTTTCCTACAGATTGGTCCAGCTGGGTCAGGTTTGACACAGCTTGTGTGACCTGTTATCAGGAAGGCAGAGCTTAGTGTGAAAGTCAGTATTTGTTCCAACTGCCACCATGGTCATGAAATTTGGGTAATGACCAAAAGAATAAGATTGCGAATAGAAGCTGCAGAGGGTGAGGAACACGACAGTGCGCAGGGAACTCTACTTTGAGCAGCTGCTTCTTCGAACAGAGAGGGCTATGCTTCGTTGGTTTGGTCACGTAGCACGAATGTCCCCACCATCACGACTTCTGAGTCGGGCCTTGAATGCGATTCCCTCAGGAAGGCGACCGCTTGGCGGACCCACGATGAGGTGGTTGGACTAAGTCCAAAAACTCCCCTGCTGAACTGAGGTATCCTGCTAAAGTTAGAGTCGAGTTGCCTAGAGATCTCTTGTGGATCATGCGGGTCAGAAGATTATCATGACTATGAAAGAGAAAATGAAATAGGACTCTGCTGTCCGCGTCTGTCTACATCTGTTCCTAGTTATTTTGATAAACCGAGGTAGCTCAAGTTCTATTTCGCTTATCTCCGCTGGACAAGCAACAGGTTGATGACAACTGTCAAGCCCTGACATCCCGCACCTCTCAGCATGTGTGTATCCTGACAACTTAAGACTTATCGAAACCAAAGCCATTCAGCAATTAAAACCCCCCCTAGACAGTGGTTCTCCTCCGGTTGCTCCAAGGTCTAATGAAGTGGAAAATTCATTCGCAGTTCTGATTAGCGAACCACGACATTATTCCATTGCCACACTTATGCGAAGTGAACGCCAAAGGAACTCACACAAGTATTTATCCACACGTTCAACGGCATAAGTACGAGGTCACCATGAGAAATCGCATTCGTTACGCTGAAAGAAGTTAATGGACCAGAAAGCCGTCTACTAGACTTCGGATGACATAAAGGAAAGAACAATTCAGTGAGTGAACCCGCATCCGCAAAAGGAAACCAATTGTGTGCGTATACATATGTGGGTGTGGATGATGTAATGGGGACGACGACGACGCACACTCGCTTCCCTTTTGCTCTTCAAACGTTAAAACGAATCAACAGAAAGGACTAAAAATCCCAATTCAAAGTTGAATGTCACTTAAAGCCAATAGGCCTCTCGTCGCTATCCTTAAAGGGTGTCCCTGATGTTTTCTTTTCGTTTCGTATAGTCCTCGTTCTCCTCTCCGGATTTAATTTCGTGCATTCATTTGGCTATGGCCAGTGGATAACACTTTGGCTAAGAGGTTTCTTAACAAAAAGAAAAAAAAGAAAGGAAATATATTCGATTTCCACTCGCCCGGCACACGTTTCTTGCGAATGGACAAATGCGGCCGGAGTGAGATGGGAAACGCGGAGAGTGCTTGAGTAGAGTCTTGTGTTGCTGCGAAATGGTTGGAATTTATTGCCGCTAAAGGACGTCATATTCATCTGACCAAATGTATTCTTTATTGAATTCCATTCACAAATCGTTTAAATTTAAAGGAATTCAAGCGTGCTAGTGTCGCCCAGAATGCCGTGAAGTGGGGCCACGTGTGAGGGATTAGACTGGGGGTAGTTGAGGGTGATGGCACTGGTTACAGTAACTGGCTGCAGAGCCGTCACAGTGCCGCTGGCGATGACTGACACGCTGTCCAGGTGGTTCTCAAAAATAAATTAAACAAACCTGTAGTCTTTAAGTCAGAAATCCTCCCACCGTACGACGAGGACGGCCCACCAATCGACGCAGTCCGAGCACTTGTGCAACATGCCTAGTCACGCGGACTGTGTCTATTGATAAACTGCGACGCCAACGGCCACCACACCCCATGGGGAAGCAGCGACATTAATTGAAGGGTTTGAGTCCACTTTCCATTTTATAGTTTCCATTAACCTTACCATAAGTAACAGAGGTGATACACCAATCGTTTCGTAGGGAAGAGGTAAATGACCTTAGTAAGCGAGTCCAACTCTACCCTAGTGGCGAATTGTAGACTCTCCACAAGCCGTTCAATCTTGACCACGTACCGCCAGACCCACTCTAGCCGCTTCAGTTTCAATGTCATCAAACTCCTCATTGGCGGCTCGCTGTGTTCGACATATCACGTCAATATCGTACGAGGGTACGCTGTCATATGCGGCCCTGAAATTGACGAATAGGTGGTCGGTGTCGATCTGCATCTCTTGTGTCTTTTCCAGGAACTGTGGTGGACTTCTCCTGCCTGAAACCGCACTAATAACGACCATCAGCTTATCAAAGAGTGTTTTCAGGCGCTCACAAAAATTTATCTTAGTCTATGTTTAGGAGACTTATTCTTCGACAGTTGGCGCAGTTGAAGGGGTCTCTTTTCTTGTGGATTTGACAAACGATATCGAGACTCCACTCGTCGGGCATGCTTTCCTTCGACCATATTTAACAGATGAACTGGCGCATGTGCTCAACCAGATCATCTCCAGCTGCTTTAAATATTTCAGCGGCACCGGCAGCTTTGTTAGAATTCTGTCTTGATATTGCTATCTAGTCGGGGGGACGGAGTTCTCGTCTATCCTCGTCCAAGGAGTGGCACATTCTGCTTGACAGTGGTATTGGTGTCATCATCGCCGTTTAACAGTCTTCAGAAGTGATCTTTCCAGAATCGAGTTCTCTCACTTCGTCCCGACAGGCTTCTGCCTGAAGCTTATATCCATTGAGAAACTGTTTCACCCTCTGGTAAGGCTTTCGGACATGATTCCTGCCAAAACACCTCTCCATCTCCTTCTGAGGCGGGTCTCTTCTCTCCGTCTCCGTTTGTAGAGCTCTCGAACAGCTTTCGTCGTTCGATGCAGCGTTACCTTCTTACTTTGCTTTGCTCTTATTTGCCTGCTTAAACTCGTTGTCAAACCATGGGCTTTTTCCTAAGGGGTGTCGTAAGACCCAGCACATCTACGCCTCCAATCTTCTTCGATTGATTGCACAGTTGACGTTGATCTTAGAGAGAGATTCCGGGAGACTCGATCGGCAAAGATCCTAGCAGTACGTTGCGATTGTAGCTTTCCGACGTCAAACGGTCCCGTTGACATAGGCTCCTCGGAACGTATGCTGGAGGAGTTCCTGACTCCGCTAACCAGGGGCAGGCACTTAACCAACTGCACCATGCAGTCGTCTTCAGTGTGTCAACTTTGTACATGGGACTGGGTTTGGGACCACTACAAAACACCATTGCTCATTATTGGCGCCAAAGTTATCCTACTCGTGCCCCACAGGCAGCAGGATAAATACCGGGCTGGCAATTGATGTAAGTACATGCAGATAATCCGCAATTTTCAATAAAATACGCATCCCCGTCCCTGGCTCGATGAAACAGAAGGATTCGATTCCCAAAAATCGGTTTCCTGCTCCGTAACTTACCGCTAAGTCGGCAAATCGAAAATCAGAAAATCAGCCTAGAACTCAGGAGTTAATACCACTTTTCAGACAATTAAAATTAACTCAAATGACGAACTAAAACAAAATCCACCGGAAATCTCTTTATCCTCGTGGGCTTACCACGGTAAGCTCCTTAGGAATCCGGGTCAAAATTATAATTTATTTCGAAGTGCAACAGCGTCTCGGAAGCGGCCCGTACATCTCTCTGCGCACGGAATCAAGAGAAGACGAACGGAAGGAAAAGTACCACTTACCCCCGGCCACCCGGTGCCACACTCAAAGAACAACCCCAACAGTTGGGTTATTAAATTTTTCGAATTCCATTAGCCCGATACGTAGCCGTACGTAGATACACTCGACTTGTCATGCCCCGCATAAATGAGCGAACTAGTGGCGTTCTCGGTATCATCATTTTCTGTGTCACTGTCAGACACATCGAAAGACGAGAGCAGACGCAGTGAGAAGGGCAACTTTATGTATCTCCAACTCCGCCGAGATCAATCACACACAAAAGAGCACCGAGTTCTGGTTGTGCGAAGGACCTTTCATTCCTTTCTCACTATCATCCCATTCGTTGTGGGATCCGCCGCAGAGAATTTCTCGCCCACTCACTATTTATCGAACCATCAACGTCCTCATAATCGTCCCCCCGCCCTGCGCTGCGGCTGCTGCTGCTGATTCAAGAGGAACGCCACCACTTGTGGGGGGGGGGGGGATTTTTCCTTCTTCGGTTCTTCTTTGCTTATCGCCCTTTTGTGATAAATTTCCATACGCATCTGCATCATCGCAATCCGACAATCCGAGAAAGACAATGCTCGGGCGAAAGACTTCATTAAGAAATTCCAATGGCGCACTGGGATCTTCGCTGGTGCGAGGGTGGCACGAGGCGGCACAGGAAGAGGTGAGGCGAATTCCTGTGCGAGTTCGTGAGAAAATGTGATTCGATTATTATTCGATTGCGTGTTCCCAGGACAAAGGGCGAAGGAAGTATAGTTTCGCAATTACTCTGCATTCATTTCATTGCCGAGCACAGCACTTTGTTGTGCGTACGCAATCGGAGGCGTTGTCGTGACGCGTCATATCTCCTCAGACACTCATGTGTGCACGTTCGTGATGGGAAAAGAAGAGGAGACCTTCTGTGTATCTGGCGATGACGGGTAGAGTCACAAGAATGCCAGAGATATCGTTGACGTTTGGTTGAGATATGTCACCCGGCGGAGTTTCCACTTTTGATGAGTCTCCCTTAGGGTTGTCCAGTTGGAAGCTGATCTGATAAAAGGACCTCTTTGTCAAGGACCAGAAGCATTCACATTGGCTTAATCTCGGAGATGAATAGTTTCAAATGACAACAGACGGACCAGTGCTCTGGGTGAACTGTCTGAACAGATCCCACTTAACAAGAACTATTGAATGCGAGTCATAAGCAAGGGAGATTGTAGCATTTTGTGTCACAGACGACATGGCGTGCATGGCATGGCTTACTTTAGTGGACAGACATTATTTCGACGGCAACAAAGTTCGGCCATCTTCCTCTTGCGTAACGCAGTCTCATTCCACGTTTCCACCGAACGAAACCGCGAGGTTTCATCAATTATCTCCGAACCTGCCAGGTTCCGCCATACATTTTCGGGGTCTGGAAACCTCACGGTGTCTTATAAACCTCGTGGGGAGGGAGAGGGCTGTACCCTCTTGAATTCATCCGTCGATGTCAAACCAAACAAGCCTACAGCGTGAATTGCTGTCATTTGGTTGTTCATTTTCGCATTTAATCTCTCCCTATTTTCTGGTTCTCACTCTATTATTTCTTATTTCGACGGCCATTAAAAAATTGAGAGCGAGTGACATTTGTTTTGGCGGGCACTTATACATTGAGAGCGAGTGACTTGAAAGTTGCGAGCGAAACCAAACGGCATATTGAGGTTTTAGTAAAAGTTCATCCAAACCTTCGGGTTTCGGTTCGGTGGAAACGTAACATTACCGTAAAAGATTGTTCATCTTTATTTTTTCATTATGTCATTTACACCCTCGAGGGCATAGCGCGTTAACCATATCTGCGCGTCATTTCGTTCGGAGTTGTACAACCCGTTTCAGCTCTCTAAAACTATTTTCTCACCAAACGAAATCGCGAGGTTTCGTCAAGAGTCTCTAAGCCTTTGGGGTTTTGCTGTCAATTTTCGAGGTTTCGAAAACCATTTGTGTTCATCCGTCCGTGAGAGGTAGTGTGAAGTTTGTTTGTTTATTGTGGCAGCAATTTTACAAGGATTATACATTACATTCATTATTCCTTAGACTATTTTGGTCTTTTTTTCTCGTTCTCTTTGTCTCTCTCCCTCTCTCTATCTCTCCCTCTCTCCCTATCTCTCTCTCTATCTCTCTCTCTCTTTTTGATTTCTCAACACTATTATTTCCAGTCGAATACAGTTTTTTTTATAGCCACTTAACATTTGACAGCTAATGACATTTGAAAACACTTCACCTGGGTGCCAAACTTAAACGGTCTAAGGTTTCAGTAGAATTTCATCCAAACCTCTCGATTTCAAGTCGGCAGGAAGATAGGACAAAAACTGATTCCTAATGAACTCGAATCTTTTTTCAACTGTTCTCCGCCATGTTTGCCTAGACCGTCTGGCTATTCTGTCTGATGGAGTAAGCGGATTCCCCTGCATGGCGTACTTCGGAGTAGAGTTGCCTTCGACCCTTAGGGTCTGCCCAATACAGAGCTACTTTCTCCTTCGTGTAGTGATGTTTTTAGATTCTTGCCCGGTTCTCAGGTATAATTGCACGAGATACGGTTCGGTCAAAAAATCCTAAGTAAGTTAACGAAAAATTGCACTTTTTTCGTGTGGTAATGGTGTCCAGTATTCATTTACCAGCACGGAACGGAACAGACGCCGTTTAGTTCTTAACCTGAGAACGTTGTGTTTCTCCATCGAGGTTATCATTCCAAACTCAGCTTCAGTCTTCTCGATTCTGCTGCACACGTCCAAAACTTCTAGATTGTGGGCAATCGTGTGAAGGCCCATTACACGCTACTTCCAGTCATCCAGACCAAGCTGTCTTGCATCCGCGATTATAATAATATAATATGGGTGGCGCGACAGTTCGAGGTGGACCTGAGCCTAGCTTCTCAGCAACCACTCGTGTTGTGCGTGCTATTGTTCTTTCACGAGTGAAATCATCCGCGATTACTTGGTCCTTGTACCGGAGATTCAGTCTTCCTCTCCTTCTCGAACCAGGAGGCTTAGATTCGAAGACCAGAAGCGTCGTTATCCATGCACTCGATGTGGCCGAGCCGGTGCAGTCGACGGATTTTTGCCTTCCGGACTACATGCACATCCTGACACAGCTCGTAGAGTTGGCGATTGTGTCTTCTCCTCCATTCGCCTTACTCGCAGACGGGACCATATATCCGACGAGGGAATTGTCCGTCGAAGGCACCAAGAATCAGCTCAGCAGTGTTGCTTGGCGTCCAGCTTTCGGCTCCGTATAGACTGGCAAAATAAGGGTTTTGTAAGGCATGATCCTGGTCCTTCTATTAAGGTGTATTGAGCCCAGTTGTTTCGACAAACCCAAGTAACATCGGTTGCCAAGGGTGATACTACGTCGTCTGCGGGTCTCCACTGTGATGTCATTCGTTGAATTCACGTTTGGCCCATTATCCGATTTGAATCATCGTCAGTTTAAGGTTCTAAGTCACCGTCCATCGAATTCCACAATCCCTCCATGTACACTGCTGATAACCACCAGAAATTATAGGGGGGCAGTAGGTACCCTTGATGAACTCCAAGTTGGACTTCAAACTCCTCTGACAGCTTGCCATTATGTAATACGTGGCATTTCTTATTCTTCTTCATTTGGAGCTTAAGTCCGGGGTGGACCTGGGCTTCAACCAACATGCCTGTCCAATTAGCATGATCTCGGGCTAGCTGTCTCCAGTATCGCACGCCAAGCTGGTTGAGGTCCTTCTCCATCTGGGTCTGGGTCATCTCTGGTGCACTGTCCCACTGGTTCAGAATAGAAGACTCTTCGGGCCGGAGCTGTGTTGTACATACGCTCTACATGGCCTAGTCGTCTTAGTCGTTGGATCCTTAGATGCTTGGCTAGGCTCATGTCGCTGCACAGTCCGTACAGTTCGTCGTTGAATCTTTTCCTTCAAAAACCGTCAAAGCAAACAGGACTAAAGATAGCACGCAGAACTTTTACTTGAAGAGACGAAGGAATACCTCATCCGATTTTGAGATTGTCCTCTCTGTACAGCAGGACTGGAATGATCAAGGTCTTGTATAAAGTCAGCTTGGTCCTTCTAGAGATGCCTCTATTGCCTTATGAGCGCAAAAAAGCTGCGATTGGAAAGAGTTAGTCTGCGTTTGATCACGGTACTGATGTTGCTTGTACTCTTTACCTCTGGGCCGAGGCAGACGAAGTCTCTAACTGCCTCGGAGTTATAGCTGCCTACGGTGACTTTTTATCTGAGTCGTCGATGTTGTGCGTCCTTTCTTTTGCCCTCGGTTCTAGCAGACCCACTTTAGCCGCTTCCGTTTTTCGGAAGCTCGCTGTCTTTGAACAATCACGTCAATATAGTCTTCGCGAGCAATTGTACCGACTTTTGGAAGATCGTGCCTCTTTTGATGGCAAGTGAGCTTTGCACGATCTTCTTCAGGATGACGTTAAAGAATTCACACAACAGCCCGTCTCCGTCTAAACTTTATTTTTAATAAGAAATCGCTGTTTTCAGTTCGTTACTGGCCTTAATTGGGCAACGAGAGGTCTCCTCCGTCATCCTACTCAGTCTGATGAGTTTCTCAGGAATGTCAAAACTTGACATAACGTAATATAACGTTAACAACGCCTTGAAATCGACGAATGATGGTGTGTGTCGATCTGTACCCTCTTGGGATTTTCCAGGATCTGCCGTAGTGTGAAGATTTGGTCGATGGTGGAGACCACACCGATCTTCAAGTTATCCAAGAATGCGTTACAGTAGCTCACACAGAATGGCAGAAATCAGTGGCGATTCGTTGTCCTGAGAATTGGTTTAGCTACGAGTTCACAAATACATTGCATTCCAAGCAACGAAAAAAATTATGTGAATTTTATTCCATCAACCGAACCGAAAGAGAGTGCCTCTTATAAATTTAGTTGCCAAACGAAATAAATATAAAAAAAGACATAAAAAATTAAAAAATTCTTGGCTTACAGCCGCTAATCTAGCTAACTGAGAGCAGTCACCACTGGCAGGAATCTTATCTGCTGGTTTTGGAGACTCATTCCTCGGTGGTTGGCGCAGTTAGTCTTCATTCTTGTCGGCCTGGCAAACGATACTGATGTTCCACTTCTTGGGCATGCCTTCCTCCGAGCATATCTTACAGATGAGCGTGTGGATGTACCTTACCATCTCATCTCCAGCTGCCTCAAGGACTGTCACAAGATCAAGGACCTATCAGGATATTCACGAATGGTTTCAGGCGTTCACACAAAAGGGCAGAGAGGATATTGTAGATGTCCTCCTAACCGCGCGAAAATCTCCTAGAAGGATCTTAGTGTCGAAGCTGGAGTTTTGATCGTGTGCCCTCTCTAGGTGATCTTAGAAGTCACCCTTGACATTGTCCTTTCTATTTGTGTGGACAGAAGTGCAGCTAATGGTGGCTAGGCCCTGATGAGAATTGTTACGAGGAGTTCGCTTATTCAACGTTTCCACCGAAACCGCGAGGCCCGGATGAACTTTTACTGAATTGGTCGTTCACAACGAAGTTGAAGGGATTTCGCTCTCAATTTTCGAGTCATTTGCTCTTAATGTATAAGTGCCCGCCAAAATAAATGTCATTCACTCTCAATTTTTAAATGGCCGCTGTGTGAAAATACCAGCAGACAGAATGAGAAAATGATCACCAAAATCCACTGAAGTTCACTTTGCAGACTTGCTCGGTTTGACAACTTCTCATCGACGGATGAATTTAACGGGGCTGCAACGAGGTTTATCAGGAACCTAGTAGGTTCGGAGAAAGTTGATGAAACATCGCGCTCTTGTTCGGTGGAAACGTGGTATTATATAATTCTCCGCGTTAGTCTAAGGCACCAAGAACAACTTATCTGCATTAAAAAAATAAGCACTGCTTGCGATTCTCGTAGATGCCACTGCTTTTGCATAGTCTTTCTTACTCGTTATGTCGGCGTGGACCTTCACGAGTTCACGTAGTCTGTTGATGGAGAAACTTTCTAGATGCAGACCTATTCACTGCCCTTGTTAAGATCGTAGGTATCACTGTGAGCATTGTGCATCACATTCCCAGAGACAGCACAAAACCTCTTGCTACAACTTCACCAGCGATTGACTAGTGAAGTCTTCTTGACTACGGCGAGGAGTCAAAAATGCGTTTAAGCACTTCATTGACATGCGCGACGATGGGACGGTTGAATTGGATCACGCGCTATCTTCCGTAGGTGGAACAGAATAGAAATGAGTTCCAAAACGGGGTCATGAACTCTTGAAAAATAAGAACTTTCACACATTAAAAAAAAAAAAACCAAGTGCACGATTCAAAACGTTCATGACTGACTACCTGCTGTGTTTCATGAATAGAAGCCAAGGAAATACCCAAGAACAGTTGGTTCAATGTCATGGACCTCTGTCCGTTGAACAAGACGCCAAATATACCGGTTTACTAGCGTCCTAAAAGTTGTTGGTAAGTTTTCCAGTCGATTCGCCGGAACTTGTTTGAACGCCTCATGTCCACACATTCATGCGTGCCCGCCGTCTGGCTTCTGTCTATTGGCGCGGTCGACCATGCGGCTTGTTTGAGGTCTTTTATACCACTTCAACGGATTATTTAAATGCTTATTGATGATTTTGTGATTTTCAAAACTAGTTCTTGTGAGCGATGTTCGGCGAAGATGTTCGATCATCGTCGTTCTTTTGGCATTTTCCGTCGAAGCTTTGATGTGTTTGGATACGAGATAGTTTCGTTCGACGCGTGTTGTTAAGTGAAGTACGACTAATAGTGACAGTGAATGTGAATCGGCGAAAGCAAGAGTGAATTGAATTGAACGCACAAAGGGGTGAGTTACTGGATATTGATCCAAAAATCTATCCTTGGCAAATGTCTTAAACATAGTTCTCAGATTAAGTTTATTAAAAATAAGTAAAGTTGTACATGCGGTTGAGAATATACAAGAAAAAGGACTTCTAAGTTTGTACAGTGGATTGACAGTTTAAAAATCAGTGGAAGATGAAGTGTGGCGCAGAAAACGAAAAAGGAATACGAACAAGCTGTTATTTAAAGTGTTTTGCGTTTCATATCCTTCTCAGTTCCACTGGACTGGAGCTCCTAAGGCGAGTGACATGAATCAAGAACTGGCGTTGTGATGCTTTACAGGAGTACGTAGGTTGAACTGAAACAAAAGCTTGATGTGACAATGGAAACCTAAGCTTATTCTTCCTCTTATTCTTCTTCTGGTGGCGCTACAGTCCTGGGTGGACCTGCGTCTCAACCAGTAAGCCTCTCCAGCCGGCACGATCTTTAGCCAGCTGTCTCCAACTGCGCACACCAAGTCGATGGAGGTCCTTCTCCACCTGGGTGCGCCATCGGTTCCGTGGGCGTCCTCTATTGCGTTGTCCCACTGGTTCAGAGTCAAAGTCTCTTCGGGGTGAGATGTGTGTGACCATGCGCTCTACATGGCCCAGCCAGCTTATTAAGCACTTTAATACAATAAGCAACAGTAAAGTCTGTCCATTCGTTCAATAAAACGATCAACGAAGACAGTCATGACAAATTTAACCTATCTTTCATGACCACACCGAAGGATGCAGAGACCAGAAATAAGGAGAGAATATCCTTGATTTCATAAGTAACTCAGAACTGTGACTGGGACTGTTGCTCTTCTACAATCTTGGCAACTTTCTCGATGCCAACAGCAGTGAGTCTATCAAGGCCGATATGGCATTTGGAGGAAGATCTGACAAAAGGTTCCAAAACGACGATGCCAGCTATGCAAAATGACCCAAAAATCCAGATGTCCTGAAATGCGCTATGCGCGCTTTGCAATACGGTTCGAAGAACCAAGAAATTCATTTGTAAATAGGTTAGGTTAGGTTCAGCTGGCCGTCGTCATACTCAGGACTTAACACTCAGGCCAGCTTATGTCCGTTGTCTTACCGCTCGGATCGAGTCGATCTTAGGTTAGGTAAGGGTTATTACCACCACTGTAGCAGTTGTGACCCACTTAGATCCTGGTTGGATCCTTTGTGCTATCACCTCCCGGTGCTTTACACCGCCTCCTCTTAAATTCAAAGGGACTACACTAAAGAAAATGAAATAAACCTAGAGTAATGGTATTCTAGTGGCCTATTTTGACAAGTCCACTCCTGTGCGGATTTACAGCCAATTTATCTTCCTGATAAACTTTGCTAGGTTAGGTTGAGATGGCTGACTGCCGCGAATACAAGCAGCAGACGCACTTAGGCCAAGCATAGGTCCATTGTGATCTTAGGCTACCTATTCCGCAAATCAATTTGTGCTTTTGATAAAGTCAAGAAGACGACTGATTCTGATGCTGCTCAGTTCAGCCAGATTAACAAAAGAAAGGGCCCCCAGAAGTCTGAATCTGCGGGATGAGAGATCACTGCAGCTTCATAGCAAGTGTTCGATGGTTTATACATCATCCTCGTCCAAGCAGCTTCTACAGAAATAATTAAAGGGAGGCCTAGTCTAGAGGCGTGAGTTCCGATGGCACAACGCCCTGTTAAAACGCCAATAAGAGATCTGATGTCTGGCCTGCTTAATCTGATCAAGCTAAGCGATCGTTTGGAATCGATCAATCGATCATAAGCCATAGTTGAGGCATCCTGTGCCAGGTATCCATTCGCGGTTTGTTTGAGCAAGCGTTTCAAGCTTTAGCATATGTTTTATAGTAGCGATAGGCATGGAGGGTGGGTTTCCACCCGGAAAGACCACGGATTTTGTGCCTTTTCTAGCGAGTTCGTCCGCTTTGCAATTCTGTGGAATGTCACAGTGTCCCGGCACCCACATAAATTGGATGTCAAAATACTTGACCATCTCCTTAAGAGAAATGCGGCAATTGAGGGACGTTTGGAATTAAAAGTGACTGAATTCAGAGATTTGATGGCTGCCTGGCTATCGGAACGGATGACGATATCTGTGCGCGATATTGCATTGTTTTTTAGCCAGGACAGGGCTTCCTTGGAATAGACACCAGCACCCACACCTGCATCCATCTTCGATCTAGATTCGCAGTGGACCTTCCAGCGTCTGGTGTTCAGACTCCCAGTAAGATCTGGGCGGTATGCTGGTTGAGAAATTCTTCTCGAAGAGGAGTTTGGGTAGAGTGAGTCTGTATCTATGGGTATAGAGGCATACCTGCGTAGGATCGATGAATGTCCAGATTGCAGTTCTTTCAGCGATCTTAATCTGATCGCCGTACTAGCTGCTGTCTGTCTGCCAATTTGTTCTCTCGGTGAGGTTGAAGAGTATGTTTAGTGCTTCGGAAGAGGTAGTCTTTGGCGCTCCGCTAATGCATACGCAAGTCATCATCTGCACTCTAGCGAGTGGGATGATGTTAATTTTCTTATCGAGTGCGGTCCATAGCAGTATGGGTCTGACTACCGATATAAATAGCCACTGAACCATTCGGGGTTGCAGTCCCCATTTGCACCCAATGGCCCTTTTGCAGCAGTAGAGAGCCGCTGGGACCTTCTTCACACGTTCCTTGATATTCAGCTTCCAGCTTAACTTCGTGTCTAGTATAAGGCTTAAGAATTTAGCGCTATCGTTTAGCACCAAGGGGATCCCGCATAGTGTGCGAAGTTAGAAGAAGTTAGGAATTTTATACTTCCTAGTAAAGAGGACTAGATCCGTTGTTTGTGGATTGATACCTAGGCCGTATTCGCTAGTCCATTTCATTAGCTTGGATTGGAAAATTGAGTCTCCGAATCACGTCAAACTTCAAAATGGCCAAGAGTGGTAGCTTTTTGACCAGTGCATCGATTTGCCTCGATTTTAATGCACCTGTCATTTCCTATCCCTTCTTTTGCCATCCGCATGATTGCAAAGGAGTCATCTCCAGTAGCATCCGCATGGCAGCAGTTGGGCAGATTCTCATAGCCCCTGTAATACAAAGGCATGCCCTCCTTTGAACTTTGTTGATTGTCTCTCTTGCACTGATCAGGTGGGTTCTTGGACCGTATGTGATTTTTGGTCCGACAATAGCTGTATACGTCCCTCTTAGGATACCTGGAGTGAATCCCCAGGATGTGTCTTGTCTTATACGATATATTAAGGAGACGTATCTCTCTGTTTAGAGGGTCTCCTTTCTTTAGGATCGGACAAACGGTGCTGTGATACCATCCGTCGGGCATACTTTCATCCGACAGATGAGTTGGTGTGTGCACCCTACCAATTCATCGCCATCTGCTTCAAAAAGTTCAGCAGTCCATCGGCACCAGCGGCCTTGTTGGACTTAAGTTTGGCGATAGCTGTCATAACTCCACTGAGGTCGGGCAGGCGACATTCTTGTCCATCATCGCCTATGTTGGATGAATATATTTTGTTGATTGCTCTCAACTTGGCGAGATGCTAGCAACGATCCTTGTTAATGCACAGGTCAAGTTGACATACAGCCTTCTAGTGGCGCCCTCTGGATAGACTTTACAGCAACTGCTGGGAGGTGAACCAATGTATGCAGCGGCCCTTGTCCAGGAGTTTAAGCCGGGACCAGGTCCTATAAGTTCGCGGGCTACGCGTGGGGGTAACTTCCACACCGTGGAACAACCAATAGTTACGAAGCACCAACGAGCCTCGGATATGCATGATTTTACCGTTGGCGACCCTAGCAGATGAAATAAGGACAACGATTTTCGAATCTGTACGTGGGATGTTCGGACTCCCAACAGACTATGTGCAGCAGAACAACTTGTGGAGGCCGTGGACAGCTATAAAGCGGACATTACCGCAATGAGGATGAAAAACTCCGATTCTGGGCAAATTCGACTGCGCAAAATAAGCGCCGTCATGACTTTGTCCTCCTTTGTATCCTTGCCATCACAACTTATGCACTCCTCTCCGTTTATGCGAATCGAAAGACATGTGTTATTGCACACGAAACAGGTGTCCACTTCTTGAGGCACTCTCTCCCCTCCAGGTACAAGTGTGACACGAAAAAAAAAAACAACAAAATTATTCCTCAGGCACGATTTCTTCGACACCCTCGGCAAATTGACAATTGCAATCCGTAAAAATCGGTACGTGTTCGAGCATTAATTCAGTCAATGAGGGATGCTGCGTTGAAAAGTTGCTGCTTTGTCGTAACGAAGGATAGTTTCATTGAGAGCCAAGGTGCTACGTGGCGAGTGACACCACCAACATCCCCCGTAAATCACCGAAGGACGTGTGTTGATGTCGTCCTCTCATAATATGCCACAACACACTGGAATGGATGTGATATATCAGGTTTTAACTCAACTTTCGAATCACAATGGCATTCAATTTCAGACATCTTTCCATTGAGTGGAGGAACTCTCGCTTCGGTTGACCTTGGATGAGGAGGAGATTCAGGGACATATGGTCTTGTTTTGCGATGGGGTGGAGGGCTTAAGTGGGGAAGTCAGGGTGATAATGCGGGTTGATTAATGCGTCTTGGGGCGGGGCAGAAGAAATGGGCTATGAATTTCGTTCTGGAACTGAGCAGGAGCGAAGATAGCGATCACATATGTTAGTCCTGCAATCTGTTGTGTGATCTTTTTCTTGATCTTTAGCTTAAGAGCTACTTTGAGAAGCTTCATATTCTAGCTCAGATGACATGATGGACACCAGACGATTTCTTGTCCGCAGGGTCCTACAGTGTTCTGAGCTGCTGTGCCCCTTGTAGTGGCTTGAGCAGTAGCCAGTAAGTGAGCCAGAAACATTCTTAGGTCAGGCTTGTCCAGATTTGGGGTCTCCTTGATTCCCTTGGGATCAACCCTCATTGAAGGATAAGTTATATATTTGACCTGACTTGATTACAGCTTCAGGCTATGGCATAGGCGCCGTGTGGTGAATGTGAGCATGTGCTCAGTGCTTGTCGAGCATCGAAAGCAACTTCTCAACGACGCAACGGGTATGCCTAGTCGTTTTCTGGGCGCCAGAAAAGCTTTGACCATTCGTTGCAATGGTTGAATAATTTGAAGCACCCCTAGTGTAGGTTGGGTCTGTAGGCAGTCAAATTGCAACAGCACGACTTCTCCAGTATGCATAGGGAGGGCACAGCACAACACGACGAGGAAGTTGTACCGATAAAAAGCCAGGATAAAAGGTATAGCAAAATGGTGGAGCTGGTTAGTCGGAACTAGCCCCAGCACCCGGACTGGGTCTTCAAGGCCTTTACTTCACCACCAACAAGTTATCCCAGTCTGAGGGCTGAAGAAAACCAATGGAAGTAGCAGTTCCACAAGAGGATAGAGAACATCCTCCAACGAAGCGAGGTTTTTCTTTTTTGTTGGTGAGCACATAAGTAGCTCAAGTAAGGTGAAGAGGAGCAGGAAGCCGGCTTCTGGAAGGGACATCCCACGTAGGAACGAACGCAACAAGCAGGTACTCTGGTGTCGTCTCGATGTATGACCTACCAAAGCCTTCCTTGTACACCTTGTCGTGGTGCGAAGGCTTGGTAAAGGTCAATGACTCGTGAGAAGTATTCTCTTTGACGAGACATGAAGCTAAGTTGCAGGCATTCCCTCCCTCCCCACCTATCTTCTCCCTCTTCCAAGCCAAGTTGGAGCCATCCCCTCCCTTTCCTTGCGACCATATCCTTCCACTTTCCTCACCATTTCCTATTCGATGGACTGGATAAAGGTTTCATACGAACCGGGTCGATGATCAGCTTGTCTAGGGGCCCACTCTAAAAACTAGGTCAGTCGGGAAAGGTGTACCAGAGCCAACTCGCGACCACTTCCGGGGCTTAGCTGCACCCTGCGGATCTCTGTGCAACTGGGACAACAGAACCCAGTCCCCTAAAGGACCCTTCCAAAGCTCCTGAAGTGCCGGAGGTCAGGAAAGCGACTACCTCCGCACCCTGTACTTCCAAAGGCCGCGTGGAGCCCCATAAAGGAGGAACAATCTGGACCGTCTTGCCTGTGGAATGGCCGCAATCGTACCTGAGCCAGCGTTGACCGATTTGGTTGGTTTTCGTTGAGGCGACATCCTTCGGAGAGGCTTGTTCAAATTTGGGGCCTCCTTGGGATCAACCCTCATGAGGATTTTGAAGTCCGTAAGACCCTGCTGAGAGGGTCGTCATGGTATAGTGGATTTGTGCATCGTGTCCTAAAGTCCTATAACTAAACAGGAGTGAAATAAGGAAAGTAGTGGGCATTATCACCGGCCACTGCCTTCTTGATCTACATGCCAGAAGAACGGGAACCCCTCACAACGACTTCTGTAGAAGCTGTAGAGACGAGGAGAAAGAAGAAGCTACGCTTCACCTCCTCGGCACTTATCCAGCCCTTACAAAAATTAGAAAAGAAACACATACTAGGCCACTCCTAGAGTAAATGTCACACTTAAAGATACAAGACATAGCCTCCTCCGAAGCACTAAACATACTCCTCAACCTGCCACCCATAGAACTAATTGGCAGACAGACAGCAGCTAGTACGGCGATCAGATTAAGATCGCTGAAAGAACTGCAGTCTGGACATTCATCGATCCTACGCAGGTATGCCTCTATACCCATAGATACAGATTCACTCTACCCAAACTCCTCTTCGAGAAGAATTTCTCAACCAGCATACCGCCCAGATCTTACTGGGAGTCTGAACACCAGACGCTGGAAGGTCCACTGCGAATCTAGACGGATCGAAGATGGATGCAGGTGTTGGTGCTGGTGTCTATTCCAAGGATCTACATTTCCAGCTACCTTTTCGGGTACCTAATCACTGTAGCGTCTTTCAGGCTGAAACTATAGCTATTAAGGAAGCCCTCTCTTGGCTAAAAAACAATGCAATATCGCGCACAGATATCGTCATCTGTTCGGATAGCCAGGTAGCGATCAAATCTCTGAATTCAGTCACTTTTAATTCCAAACGTCCCTCAATTGCCGCCTTTCTCTTAACGAGATGGCCAAGTATTTTGACATCCAACTTATGTGGGTGCGGGGACACTGTTACATTCCACAGAATTGCAAAGCGGACGAACTCGCTAGAAAAGGCACAAAATCCGTGGTCTTTCCGGGTGGAAACCCACCCTCCATGCCTATCGCTACTATAAAACATCTGCTAAAGCTTGAAACGCTTGCCCAAACAAACCGCAGATGGACATCTGGCACAGGATGCCTCATTACCAAACAACTCTGGCCTATGATCGATCCCAAACGATCGCTTAGCTTGATCAGATTAAGCAGGCCAGACATCAGATCTCTTATTGGCGTTTTACCAGGACATTGTGCCATCGGAAATCACGCCTCTAGACAAGGCCTCCCTTTTATGATTTCTGTAGAAGCTGCTTGGACGAGAATGATGTAGAAACCATCGAACATTTGCCGTGCAGCTGCAGTGATCTCTCATCCCGCAGATTCTGACTTCTTGGGGGCCCATTTCTTTGTTTATCTGGCTGAACTGAGCAGCATCAGAATCAGCCGTCTTCTTCGCTTTATCAAAAGCACAAATTGGTTTGCGGAATAGGTAGCCTAAGATCACAACGGACCTATGCTTGGCCTAAGTGTGTCTGCTGCTTGTATTCGCGGCAGTCACCCACCTCAACCTAACCTAACCTAACCTGGGTATTCGAAACATGCTGTACATGTGTGAGAAAGAGATGACGCATGTGTGAGAGAGGGTAGGAAACAGAAACAGTTCAGAATTGAGATCTCAATTGCAGAGACTGAAAGATTTCCTGGGTGAAAGTGGCTTGAGATCACAAAAGGGAATTTCAAAAAATCGATCGCCGACGAACTTTAGCGAGTGTTAAAGCGGCCTAACAGGGCTCAGTGAGCACCTAAGGAAAGTAGGAGTATCAGAAGAAAGTCTTTGCAGATTCTGCGGAGAATCTAACAAAATTCCAGAACTATTACTGGGATCTTGTGAGGCGCTAGCCCTAAAAAGACGAAGATATCTGGGGAAGCACCTACTACACTAGAACCAGCGCTCATTCTCAGATTTCTAAAGGAAACTGGCTTACAGAGAACACTCTAGAATAACTCTCCTCCACCTTCGAGCAATAGGAGCACATAACCGTCAATACAACTCTGAAAAGGGCTGCATGGGAGGGAAACTCTTAAGAAAGCCAGGGCATGAATAGATTTAAAGGTTGCGGTGCTCTCAACAATAGTAAGACTGGGAGACCAAAGGGAGACATGGAAGTCTCCAGATTACATACAGGTCCTCCTAAATCGACGGATCCTACGGTTCATTGGTGCGATAAACGAAAAGCAGTGCAAGACAAAGTTGGCAGAATATGCAAGTGTCTTAACTTGACAGCACCACAGAATGACTCTTCTGGGATATGCAACACCACCACCGTACTGCGCACTTCAAACTCCAAGTCGAACAAGTGGCATTCAACAGTTAAACTAACGAATAAAGAACACCCCCCACCTCACACTCCACCGCTGCATTGAAATTCCAATTGCCACCCACTCGCGTAGCTGAAGAAGGGCAACTTCAAAAACTTGCATTCAACAAGTTCCAAAGCAGTTGCGTTCCACTCTATCCACTCTATCCACACCCACCGCAGCCCGATGCCATTTCCCCTTATCCAGAGTTATCCGTGTTATCCGCTGTACCGAACACTAGTTGCGCATGATGCCAAGATGAGAAAATGTATCCTGCCCACTAGCTGCGTAATAACTCAGTTGCCCCCGAGCCCCCTCCGCCACGTTCACATTTATCCACGCAATCTCCTGTTGCTGCCCTGCCTGCCACGGGCTGGGGATGATTTTCCACGCCAACGACAAGAGTGCGCCTCTTGCGGCCAACATTAAGTGCTGTCGCACCATTGGCATGACATTCTGAAATCAGACAGCATCCCAACAGGACATCAGTCAGTGATAGCTTCAGTACGAGCCAGGATCTCGTGGCTGATGGAAGTGTTTTCAGTTTTTTTGTTTGTTTTAAGTCAACAGAAAATATTGTGAGTGTGTGCGCGTGCCGTAGACTGGATTGATTTTCATAATTAATCGTCATCAAGTGAAAAACGACCGAACGAAAAAGAGAATTAGAAAAACCAAGTGAACTTGAATGTAAGTGAGTGTACAGGGATTATAATTCGATTGGACACACTGCGAGGGCATGGTTAAAAGTTCTCTCTTCACCTCCCGCCTGGGTTAACCGAGCGTCTGACCAAATATCAAAATGACAAAGACCGCAGGGCACTCGAAACTCAAAAACAGTCATTTCCACTTGAGCCAATACACGAGCACTTGACCAATTACGATGGACAATGTGCGGGTGAGATTCATTTACATACACACATGAAGACACGCTCCATGTCCAGGGGCTGGTGGTTGAAGGTGATTGAAGGCTCTGTCATCGCCTGCAGTTCGGGTGCTGGTCGCCTTAAGTGCGGCCATGGCCGGGGGGGATGAAACACAAAACGCGAGCACATTCAGGACTTGTGAAGGACTTTCAGAGCTTGATTGGGGTCCAGGGAGTTGTGCCATTCGCTGGGGATGATGTCTGGGCTGGCCAAGGATGAATTAAAAAAAAATATAAGTCCTCAGATTTGAGATATCGGTGGAAGGGTGGTTGGAATTTATTGACAGTCCTTTCGATAACAAAGGGGTGTGCAGCCAGGATTCACTTTGATTTTTCGTAAATGATGGTATTTGTGTTCAATTGAGAGTGTACTCTCTGCACTTAGTTTGCAAACGCTGTGTGCCTGTCCTTGGAGAGACAAAACCTTGTGGCCACTGTTTCGGGCACTTGCGGCCGCTTGTCCTCAATGACTTAACTTGCCAGTGCTGTGGAAGTTAATTGGGACAGACGAAGTTTTTGCTGAGAAGCTAGGCAAATGTCCAGGTTAAACGAAGGCCCCTATAGCGAGTGTCGACTATCGACTGATAATCCTTCTTCATCGACTGTCGACTATCGATTCTTAAGTTTGGTATTGCGAATGCCGTTCGTAGTCGATTTTTGTCGACTTGACAGCAGATTTTTAAAGACTGCAAATTTGTGGTCAATGGATGTCGAGAAGACTGAAAATGCAAGTATATTCCGGCAAATGGTAATGTGAAGCGATTTTATGTGCCTGCAAGTAACAACTAAGAAGCAAGTGGAGATGTTAGTGGAAAATCGAGACATTTTTCAGACCTCTGTGTCTTCTAGAATCATGAAAAACGTATCTGAGATAATAAAGAACGTTTTTGGAGACGATTTATTTTCTTTTTTTAAACAAGATTTTCGTTAAATAAAGGAAATACAGTTGAAATTACAGAGATGCCCAACTTCTACCTCTCTTTCCCCTCTGAGATTTTTGACAATTGTTTTTCATAACGTGTTCTTAAGCCAAATTGACCAATCAGAGGACGGCATTGTGAATAACCATAAGAAATTCATGAATATCTGTCAAAAAAGTACTCAAATTCGTCGATGGACTAGGGGGTCGGCTATCTCTGTAATACTTCATTTCTGCGCTAAGCTAACGCAAAATTGATTGCTGACACTATTTTGATAGCAATCTTGAGGACATAGTCACAGAGTTATCGCAAGTTGTGTTGTATTGATCTTCATGTATTTCATCAAGCGTTCTTTTCATCGATAAGCACTTTGAATGCCTATTTAGAAAGTAATTCGGAAAACTATGATAAATATATATTTAGTAAATAAAAAGAATTATTAAAGAATCTATTTACAGCTTGTCATATATTTCCAAAGGGTGGAAGTACCCCTTAGGCACCTCCTTTTACGTGCAATTTGAAGAAAATCACTTAAAATTTCTTCGTCCGATGCACCACACAACTGACGACACTCAATTTTTTTGTTATATTACTCCACACTAATCAATATTGATTAGTGGGGCTGGAAGCTGGACTCTTACCTGCCGATTAGTGCGGTGCAAAATGGCTTAAGATGTTCCCACAGTACGCTGTACAGGATCTTGTAGGCTACGTTGAGTATTGATATACTGTATCTGTAGTTCATTCCAGAGGTAGGATGGCCTTTCTTGTGGATAGGACATATGGAGCTGATACTCCAGTCGTCGGTAATGCTTTCGTATTTCCACTCTTCAGATGATCACCGGCCTTGAAGAGCTCTGAAGGAAGCCGCGTCTTAATGGCTGTACCGACTTCTTCAAAGATATCTCATAGGACTACTTCACTGACTCAAGTTAGGGATTCTTTGTTCCCTACCACTCGCTCTTGAGTCAGACCAGTTAAGCTGCCTTGGTGAGCGGATTCCACTGCATGGGTCGGCCAAAAGATTCCAAAGAAGGTCGTCTCATTTTGATCGTGAAAACCCAAGAAACGACAGACTGTTAGAGAAGTCGGATGGTTTTAAAAAATTTGATAGTTTGATGGTTGGACAGAGATTTCCAAGCTATGTGGTTAAAGGGAAAACATGCACATTCCTGTTTGGGAAAGTGTACAATCCTGCAAAGATTTTGTTTAAAGGTATAGGTGACTTGGAAGATAAGAAATAGCAATTTGAAAAACACCTGTTAAAAAATGAATAATAATAATATGGGTGGCGCTACAGCCCGTAGAGGGCCAGGGCCTAGCTTCTCAGCAACCACTCGTGTTGTGCGTGCTATTGTTCTCTCACGCGTGGAAGGGACCTACAGTTTAATGCCGACTCCGAACGTCGAAGTTGAAGAGGAGTACTCTTTGAGCATTGTCAGTGACACGAAAGAGGTGGAGCCGTTAAATATGAAAGGTGGTAAATTCGGGTATCGAACCTGGCATCCTCTGCGTAAGAGTCGACGCACTTACCCACAAATTAACAAAAACAAAAAGACAAAACAAGTGTGTACGTTCAAAAGTGACTTCCATTTTTTGCCCACTTCTGGCCGAGGAAGAGACTTCGGAAGAAAAGGTCTCATGTTAAAAATGGCAGCGAACTTGTATGTTTGTACGTCCCACGAACGAAAACCTACACAATTCAATAAAGAGATTACTTTTCCCATGGAAAATTCACATTGTGGTGCTATCGCTCGCGTGGATCGCCCTTGCTCCTTCAACCATCAACCTGTGGCAGACTCCATGCCATTGATCAAGTAAATCTGATGCTGCTGGCTGGCGTCCCTCCTGTCCGATTCACAACACAACTGATAGAGCCATTAAATGTTTTGTTTTATTAGTCCACACTAATCAAATCTTATAATTAATATTCACGTAAACAAAACAATATCCTTTGTCGACAAGCGATTCGGTCGATAGTGAAACAAACGTTTCAAACTAACGAACGTAATCTTTTGCGATCCAAAGACCTTGACATGTCCTCTCTGATTCACCCGATCGTTGGTCACAATCTCTTTCCGTCAAGAGGGTAGTTTATGTTGTTGGTTAAGTCGATTGAGGAGAGGGATAATTTTTATTTCTCATGCAATATCGCCACTTCACATGTTTCAAGAGAAATTTTTGACAAGACAATAGATGACTATGTAAAGCAGCAATGTCTGTCTGCTTTCAAAACTTGTGTTCAGAACCCGGAAATCTGAAAATCAACGCGATCGATTTTGAATACATCTTGGGAATTTTTGTAAAATTATGATTAATGATTAATTAATAATTAATACTTTTTAGCATCAGGGCAAACACAAAACTCTACGTTCTCTTAGTGTATGCCCTCAGTAGCGCTTTACACAACAGATGTTTGCTGCGCAACTTAGGATCATCTACGCATTTTGCATCTCAAAGATTACATCCATTTAAGAAAAGTGTATTAATAATTTTTATTTAAACACCAATCGAGACAAGCTGAAATCAATTTCGATGCAAAGTTCATTCAAAGTTCTTATACACCTTGTAATAGGTTCATTACAACTATAGTTGGTTCTATGCCTCTTATCTTCTCACCCGAAGAGATCTTTTGGGAGCATGTATATAGTGAAAATGAAAAGACGTGTGGCTGAATTTTACATTTTATAATTCTTCTATATTTTTCTGTGCACCCGTCAACTCAGATCGGAGAATTCACTATAACACAATCGGCGTTGATCCCACAACCATTCGTGTACTCTAAGATGCTCTCCCCGATACGTGATGGAATATGCTTACGTGTGCAATGATCTGCATTCGCTCTGCATTGCAAAAAATGCTGATACTGCTGATGCAGCATTATGCACAGCTATCCATCACGCCGGATCGAGACAATCCCGAGTGCAGTGTTGGGGATTTATGGTGAGGGGGAATTTATGTGTTTCTGTTACGGATTTAGGGTGAGAGAGAGTTTATATGTGACTATATTATTGAGAAAAAGTAATTCTGATGAATCTACACGACTGCCTTATGCTTGAAACTTAAGGTTTGCAAGCAATTATTTTACATCTGTGGTCATATTTAGGGAGTTCTTCTAGGATATATAACTTACGGACAGCATATCTCGTGAATTTTGTTTGCACTCCTTCGAATCTGTGCTCTTGTGTGTTATATGGGGAATCCCAAATTATGGAAGAATATTCTAAGTATGGTCCGACTAACGAGCAAATATGGACTTTAGACTTAAGGCACGTCCTTTTATTACCCGAGATATAGAACTATCGATTCTTATCAATTGCTTCCTGCCCTTTAAGTAACTGGAAAACCACTCGCTCATTGAAGAATGCAGTCCCAAAGACTTCAACTTGTCAAGAATCAAAGTGTGATGTACTTTATCGAAGGCTTTCGAGAAATCGTGTAAAGTACGTCAACTTCTAAATGATTTTCTATATTTTCATGAATATATTACGAAAATGATAAATTAGTTGTACACGACTTGCCCGGCATAAATAAATTAGAAATAGTTTCTTTTACAATGAATTGTAATTTTTCTTTTTACAATGCTTTCAAATAATTTTGGAAATTCGAAATATTGGATCTATAGTTTTCTAATTTTTGACTTAAACCGTTTCTATATAAAGGCGTCAGAAAATAATACTTCCATTTATTTAAAAATTCACAATTTTTTAGCGAATGATTAAATATAATTTCAAGCGAAAGCCAACTATTTTTTCAAATTCCAGCCGGAACCCCATCGGGGCCTGGGCTGTTATTTAATAATAATATGGGTGGCGCTACAGTCCGAAGCGGACCTGTGCCTAGCTTCTCAGCAACCACTCGTTGCTGATTGTTGTGTGCGTACTATTGTTCTCTCCCGCGTGGAAGGGACCTACAGTTTAATGCCGACCCCGAACGGCCAAGTTTGAGAAGCTTTTTCTAGACAGGAAATACTCTTTGAGCATTGTCAGTGACTCGAAAGAGGTGGAGCCGTGAAATATGAAAGGTGTTAAATTCGGGTATCGAACCTGGCACCCTCTGCGTAGGAGTCGACTCACTAACCCACTACGCCACGGCGACCCACGGGCTGTTATTTACCTTAAGATTTTTTAAGGCATTTATCAAATCCTGATCTGTAAATTGCAATACACCTACATCCAGAACCTCGGGTATATTAGAATAATGGTTCATCGTTGTCTGGATTGAAGACCCATTATAGAACGACTCAAAGAAGTCGGCAAGTTTGTTTCAAGTTGCTGAAGTTACGTTTCCCAATTCCATTCCAAAACGATGCACCATTACTCCCTACCGAAGACTCTGCAAATTAATAAGATGTCATCCAAATCTTCTGGGCTTTGGTTAGAAAAAATGACACAAATTATATGTTCAACGTCAGGGGAAGAGTTCCAGAGTGATTTCTAACAAGCAATACAAATTGTGGGTTGTCTGGCGTCATGAAAGACAACAAGTTCCTCAATTTGTGTTGTTCTTCGCAAGGGATGTTCCTTTTCGTGTGACGCCATGGTCCGCGGTGGACATCAACCAACAGGCATCTAGGTCTGTCTTGTCTTCCATTATGAATCAAGTTAGTTAAGAACATATACAACTGGATGGCGCAGTTGGTAGAGTGCCTGCCCCTGGTTAGCGGGGTCCCCGTTTCGAATCCGAGTGAAAGAAAAGTTAATACGCTTGTACTTGGTTTTCAAATCCGGTCCAGTCACCATTTGGCGTTGGGATCAAATTAACGGCAATATCACTTGAGTGGTCAATCTGTGGGAGTATCCTGACTGTGGGTATCACAATGGACCAACATGGTCTAAGTGTGCTGGTGAATGGACTAGTAGCCCCCCTACCTAACCTAACCTAACCGAGTTAAAAATATTCTCCACGCGTATGACGGGTCCATCCGATGCATTGTTCCACTAGTCTACAGGATCTAAGTGGGCCACAACAGCTACAGTAGTAGCAAGCACCCGAACCTAACCTAACCTATCCACTAGTCTATCGTCCAAGTTAATGCGTATCACTTCCTTCGAGAACACTGTCTTAGAAGGCTTGAAGTGCAAGGCTTCTACAAGTTGTTTCTCCTCACTCTTGGTTTGTTCTCAAGTGTTGCCGTACACGAATTAATGATCAAGTGAGGTGTGTCTTCCAATTGAATCTTCTTCTTTTTTTCACTCACAAGCCTATCGCAGGCGATACTTTAAAGAAGGGTCCACGGCGTTAGATCAAGCCTATCGCAGGCGATACTCTAGAGGAGGGTCCTCAGCGTTAGACCACTTTGGCGTGCGATATGATTCCCAAGTTCATGATGTGCCAATTTTCTGTACGAGCTAGAAGAGTTACTCATCCACAGCCTCCCTCCGGATCCTACTGGCAGTCTGACCACCAGACGATGGAAGGTCCTCTACAGGTCTTCACAGATGGACCAAAGATGAGCGAAGGCATGGCATCTACTCTAAGGGTCTTTATACTCAACTGCCCTCCATCTTGTCTGGTCTATCGCTACATCCACTGAAGCTGCAAACGCTTTCTTGTACAGAGCTATAGATCGTCTCCTGGCACAGGATGCATCTTTACGAAACAAATATGTCCCACTTTTGATACAAAACTTTCATTCAGCCTGTTCAGAATGAGTAGGACGAATCTCGGAACTCTAATCGGCGTCATAACTGGGTACTGTGCCAAGCCAACGCAGGCTTTAAGCTTAGGCCTGGTCTACATTGGCATTCTTGTGGGCAGGCCTAACCTTGACCTGCAGAAGCTGTAGAGACGAGGGGGTCCAAGAAACTCCTCCCTAAGAGGAACTCACTTCTCGCCCTACTTCAACAATCTGGTTCGCGAACTGAGTACCTTAACTGTCATCCATCTTCTCCGGTTTGTTAAAAGCACCGCCAGCTTAGGGGAAAAATATCAATTAGATCCGCGTGGTAAGACTACTGGATAAGAAGAGATTACAAATTTGAGAAATTCAGCTTACTCTGTTGACTCAGCTGTTTGACCTCGCCTCCAGCCACGTCCACCAAACAATGTATTTTAATATTGACTCATGTGATATTTGTGTACTCTGACCAAGTCAACTGCATGAATTCACATAAATTTCAATGTTCTCAGGCCAAAAGCACTTCCCATTCCCATTAAAGGTCACTGTCATCAAACAAGTCTTTACATTCAACAACCAAAACGAGTACCGCACGTACTCACAGATGTCTGTAGACACACAAATTCAAACGTTCCCATTCATCCCTCTCCTAAACAGCAAAACAAACACCACATGTTGAATTGAAAGCAAATAAAATCCTATTTAACCAAGTATTGATTTCGATTGAGTGACAGTCTTCACCAAAAAAAGGGACAAATTCACTTTCGCATCGCTCAAAATTCGAAGAGAAAACTTGACCATACCGTCGGAAGGAAATTCTTAAATTAAAGAATAAGTAAAATTGTTTGACCAATGAATTGTATTAAATATTCCACTGCTTTCGATGTTTAACGCAAAAATAAATTAAGAAAAAAAAAGAAAAGAATGAAGTGACAAACTCAAATGATCCCACAGGAATCGCTAGTAAGAGGCTTCCCACACGAATCAACACCTCCAACAGTAGCCACTAAAGGTATGTAACTTATTCGGAGTGAATAAATATTGTTTTTTTTTTAAGTTTCTTAGTTTATTAGGATTCTGTGAGAAAAACTGTACAAAGGGGCACATTTTATTGGCACGATTGTAAGCCTGTATGCTCGACGCTTGACTTTTATTTAGGGTTCCGTACCGGAATGCTTCAAGCACCAATATCAGTCCTTATCAAAATGAAACTTTTATACCATCGGTGGGTCTATTAAAGGCTGACAACATGCACTTTTTGAATTCGACTCCTCAGGCCTATCTTGTTCTTCATTTATTTGTCGCGGCAATCCGAGGTGGACCTAGGGCTAGCTTTCCAGCAATCACTCGTCTTGTGCGTGCTATTCTTCTCTATCGAATGGAAGGGACCTACAGTTTAATGCCGACTGCGAACGGCGAAGAAGGAATACACTTTGAGCATTGTCAGTGACTCGAAAGAGGTGGAGCCGCTAATTATGAAAGTTGGTAAGTTGGGGATTCGAACCTGGAACCCTCCGCGTAGTAGCCGACGCACTAACCCACGACGCCATGGCGCAGAGACCCAATTGTCGAAAATACAGGTCGTAATTAAGAGCTTATCAGTTAATGATTGATGAGCCAATGCCAACACCAACAAATACACAGCAAGCCTTGCACACTGTTTGTGCCGACTCATCGCGATTCAACTACGACAGTTTTTGCTTGACATTGACTTTTCGTCACCAGTGAACATCCGTCAAATGTCACAAATGGATCTATGTCGTTGCGATTTGGCAGTGATTTGCAGATGGAAATTCGGTACATGAGGCTCTTTGGCGTTAACTCTTGTGGTATCCATAAATCGAGCTTCTTTTTGTATCCATTCTTTTTGGTTCCAAATGGCGTTTTGTGCAATCCTTAGCTTGTGGGCAATTGAACCTGTGCTCAAATATGACGGACAGCAATTTCAAAAATTAGTCTTTCACAGAGTGGTCTTTGAAATTTAAATTGCCGGAATGCTCGGAACTAAAACTATGCATAATTTCCTTGTACAACATCAGGGCTGTAAACATTATTGGCGTTTTCTATATTTTCAATGATGGTGTATTTCCTCTTTACTGGTGTCAATCTTTTGTGCTCAAAGACAACTGAATCAATCAATCACAAAACTTTTAGTCAAGTTTCTAAGTACGATGGTTCGATGGGACTTATACAAATCCAGATATAGATTACTAAAGCTATTTGTGAGCAAAATAATGGATCCCCTTACATCCAAAAGTAGCCACTTATATCTATATTTTTTTATTATGAAAACTACTCCTGATTTATTTTCAATCTACTAACCTAATATATTTTACCTAACAGTGAAGTAGAACAAAAGTATCTACGTATCTATGAGTTTTCTAATGGAATTCCATATACAGTGGCGTGCAAAAGTGAATACATTATTTTAGTTTTTGTGCATTTTCATCTATAAATTGTTTTCTTACGACGGATTTGATTGAAATATTCAGTTTACGTCGGACTGGAACCTGTTGATTTTGACTCGTTTACAGTCTTCTACAATTCAGACTTTATTTTCATTGCAGATATTTGATCGGGCCTATATTTTTTTTCTTTATTTTTTTCGTATAGTGCTGTTGTTGTTATTTTTAATAGCGGACACCAGCCTATTTCTACACAAGGTCCGTGTAAAAGTCCTCTCGAGTAATGTTGGCAATCCGCTTTTGCCATCTTCTTCTTCTGGTGGCGCTACAGTCCGGGACCTGGGCCTTGTTCATAAGCCATATACAAAGAACAGAAAAACACCATTGCATTCTCTTAAATTTTAATAAAACAACATTTGATGATGTGTCCCAAAATGTTATTCTTCTTCTTCTTCTGGTGGCGCTACAGTCCGGGCTGGACCTAAAGTCCGGCTGGACCTCAACCAGCAAGCCTTTCCAGCCGGCACGATCTTTAGCAAGCTGTCTCCAACTGCGCACACCAAGTCATTGAAGTCATTCTCCACCTGGATGCGCCATCGGTTCCGCGTGCGTCTTCTATTGAGTTGTCCCACTGGTTCGTTGTCGAAGACTCTTCAGGCTGGAGCAGTGTTGTCCATGCGCGCAGCCATCTTAGACATTGAATCCGTAGATGCCTGACTAGGTTCATGCCGCTGTACAGCCCCTACAGTTCATGGTTGAATATTCTTCTCCAATAACCATCAACGCAGACAGGACCAAAGTTTGAACGCAGACCTTTTTTCTCGAAGAAACTAACGAATTCCTCGTCCGTAGAGCAGGACAGGTATGATCAAGGTGTTATATAATGTTACCTTGGTCCTTCGAGAGAGGACCCCACTACTCAATTGCCTCTTGAGCCCAAAGAAACAGCGATTGGCAAAAATTACTCTGCGTTTGATCTCTGTACTGGTGTTGTTCGTACTGTTCACTTGCGAGCCGAGGTAGACGAAGTCCTTCACTACCTCGAAGTTATAGCTGCCTATGTTGACGTTTTGGCCAAGTCGTCGATGTTGTGCGTCCTTTCTCGATGACAGCACATACTTCGTCTTGCCGTCGTTCAGCGCTAAACCCATTTTGGCCGCCTCCGCTTCAATACCAGCACACGCTTCATTGACGGCACGCTGTGTTCGACCAGTCACGTCACGAACCGCTCTCGTCTGTCTGTCCAGCGTCGCCTTGTATGCTGTTTGCTTCGCTGAATGTGCCTGCCAGCATTCGTTGTCAAACCAGGGGTTTTTTGGGGTGGCGTTTTAAAGCCCAGCATATCGGATTCAGCTTCTCTGATGGCGTTTTGACAATGGTTCCATTGTTCGTCGATTGTTTCGCCTGGCAGGGTTGGACTCTCTGAAAGCTTTAGGGAGACTCGATCGGCAAAGTTGCCAGTGTTCAATTGCGATTGTAGCTTTCCGACGTCAAACTGCTTTGGTCTTGCTCTACTCCGTTGTCCTATCGATATCCGTGTTCTTACCTTGGCTACAACAAGGAAGTGATCCGAGTTGATGTCATGTGAGGAGTGTCTGACGTCGATCGCAATGTGCTCACTCTGGTTGACGGTTGATTTATTAGGAGACCGCCAGGTCCCTTTGTGTATGTTGAGGTGAGGGAACAGCGTACTGGCTACAAAGAGGTTTCGGCCCGTTACGAAGTCCAACAGCCTGGCTCCTCGGAATGTGAGGAGTGTCTGACGTCGATCGCAATGTGCTCACTCTGGTTGACGGTTGATTTATCAGGAGACCGCCAGGTCCCTTTGTGTATGTTGAGGTGAGGGAACAGCGTACTGGCTACAAAGAGGTTTCGGCCCGTTACGAAGTCCAACAGCCTGACTCCGTTCTCGGCCGTGTTGTCGTGCAGGCTCTGCTTTCCGATAACTCTAGCAAAGTCTAGAGTGTCTTCCTTGCCCAGGTTGGCGTTGAAATCTCCTAGAACGATCTTGGTGTCGTAGCTGGAGCATTGATCGTATGTTCTTTCTAGGAGATCGTAAAAGTCGTCATTTTTATCCTCCGTTGGGGCGTGGGCGCAGATCAGTCTGATGTTGCCGAATGTAGCCTTGATGCGGATTGTTATGAGGCGCTCGCTTATGTATTTAAAGCTTAAGACATCTTGCCTAAGTCTGCCTCTAACAACAAACCCGCATCCGAACAAGCGCTGCCTTCGCTCTTTGTAGCAATCGCCGAAGTAAATATAGCAGTTTTTCATCCTCTTTTTGCCCGGCCCGTCCCACCGCACCTCCTGAATGGCGGTGACATCTGCCTTATAAGCTTCCAGGGCTTCCGGAAGTTCATCGGCTGCACGTGGTCTGTTCAGGGACCTCACATTCCACGTGCAGAACCGAAAATCGTTGTCTTTGTTTCGTCAGCAGTAGGGTCATCCGTATCCGAGGCTTCTCGTCGTTTCTGAAAACTAGTTTTTTTTTTACACGGTAGGGAAGTTAACCCCACGCGCAACCCCCGAACCTGGAGGACCGTGTCCTGGTTTAAGCCCCTGGACAAGGGGGCCGCTGCATACATTAGTTCACCTCCAAGCGGTTGCTGTAAAGGCTTATGCCATACCGATCTCAATAAGGTGAGGATAAACTGTTTTGGGCATTCACCTTTATTATGTACGATCTCAATTGTTTTTTCCCTTTTTTTACCATAAAAACGTTGTCGTTTATATATTTTTATACATATATATATTTTTTTTAAATTTAAATTTTAAGAATTTAGAAAAAACTTGATTTTCGAACTAGAATGTCGCTGTAAGCATTAAGAATGATGCCAAGATCATGATGACGAAATTTATCACAAAGTTATAAGGAAACAATTTTATTAGTACAAAACCACAGAATCTTAAATGATGCATCCACTGTTTTGCTCTCTACTGTACATGGGACTTTTCATAAGAAAACATATAGATTATGGGTACTTTTGTTCAACTGCACGATTAGGAAAATTTAATTTTGAGCGTAAAATAAAAATTAGTTAGGAATAGAAATAAGTTGCTACGTAACAGATGTATAAATTAGTCAATGAAAATCTACTACATATGAAGTAAATACCTATCCCTTATACCAGCTCATCAGTATTATACGATCGGAGGAAACAATGTCTGGAGATTGGAATCTGAGTATCGTTTCCCCGGTCTACAAGTACGGAGACCCCTTTGACTGCGCATAAGTAACATCGCATGCAAAATTTTCTCTCCCGTTTTTTATCCAAAGCCGATTCTCGGTGTTGATTCTCATTTCTGAGGTTCACGTCTGCCTACAAGGTAGACAAACGCTCCAACCTTAAGCAGCGATGAATTTAGCTTTTCTCCTAATTTAGCTTGAGACCGGGAGTTAGGTTTGGGAGCCCCTAAATAAAATGTTTATTTTATAGTTTAATTTATTTTTTTAATATATTGGCATAACATCGGTCCTTGATGTTGTTGAGTCAACTTTGGACTTTTCTGATTTGGGGAACTGTGAAGGGCCGATGTTAACCCTTCACAGAGCTCCGCGGCGGTCAATTGACATCTCCATGACGGCTGATTACAAGCTTTGGGAGTTTGTTGCGCATCGAATCGATTGTGGCATGGGCTGTGTGGCTTGGCGCGCCATCTTGCATAAATCAAATCCTTGTCTTCAATTTCAATTAAAAAAAAAGGTCGATTGGATTGACTGTGTAACACCCACCGTTGACCGAAACGTTGTTCCCAGCCTCATTTTCGAAGAGAAATGACCCACTGATGCTCTCGGCCACATTCACGTCTCTGCGCACCGTACAACGACGGGTACCATGAGTGGTGTCCATCAGCACACCACACTCAAGACAAGACGTACAGCTGTCGCGGTGGGTGCATTATTTCGGCCAAAACTTCCTTTCAAAAAACCCACTGCTTGGGCTACACAGCATTCATTTTGGCAGTAAGTTTTCAATATTTCCCAAAGTTATTCAAGCGTAAAGCGACTCATTTCACTTCTGCGGAGATATGATATGACTTTCTGTCAACATTTCGAGCGGAAAACAGCAGTCAGTGCCAAAATTAACCATGATGAGCCACCTTCATCTAAAGCCCCACAGTATCATGTGAGTCATTAGGCTCGTGCATTGACTTGGCATACGAGTACTTGCAAGGCATTCTTCGACAACTCCAAACACTGTCAAGTACAGTCTACATCGAATGCCCATCGCAGGCCAGCAGTTATATGCGACTCGGGGCGTTGCGTCTGTTCTTTACTCGCCGTGCACATTTTTACCACCACACTATGGGGGATGCGTAATGTCTGTCAGAAGACACCGAAAAGTCATCGTGTGGTGTGAATTTCACATCGATTCGTATTTTGCCACGACATGCGGAGGTGTGATAGGGTCGCATTTTTCGTTGATAAAAATGATAGACATGAAGACAATTTTTGATCCCAATGGGATATGTGCTTCCAAGAGGATGGTGCCGCATGTCACACACAAGCAATTGATCTATTGAAGGGAACTTCTTAGTGATCACGATTCACTTCAAGCCGATCCACATTCCCAACGATTCCGTTGGTCCTTTGCACCAAGGACGACTCTAGACAGAACATCAGGGTTTCTTCCTTTTGTTCTCTCTGCCTATCCTCGTCTTCGATGTATAGCTAGGCTAAGACTAAAATCCCTCCTAAATCTTCTCCATCGGCGTTTGAATGTAATTGAATGTCCCTCACCTGAACAGCAACAACCGTGTACATCGGAACTAGTGTGTGTGTGTGACTGCCATCGAATTCCCCCCATTTCCACGGCTGTGAATTGCGTCAAGGCGTCAACATGTTGTTAAATGAAATCACATCACCTCGAATTCAGCCAAGGCGTTGCTCACTCAAAGCGAAACCTCCATTGTCTAGCATTTCGCTGCAGATAAACTGGCCGCAGAGTCACACCACCGACTAATGTGTTTAATTGAAGATTCCGTGTCAATTTCAATTTCAATTGCAATTGAAAGGACTTAAACCATAATCGTGTGCTTCAGATTTCATTGCATGCTGTAACTCATTCGCATCGATACACTCTGTGTCAGATGGGAACCATGAGCACTTCAGCCCAGCCACCAAAGTTGCGTGACACGAGACTTATGTTTATGCTAATCGGAACAAGTTCAGCGTTTCATTGTCCCGCCCCGTGACTATCTGTGCAACGGGGAAGATTCAATTTCAAATAATTGTAGGTACCATCAAAGTAAGTCAATTTGAAATTATCTCAACTCAATGACACGGCGCACAGTGGTCCCGCAGTGGAAATAAATACCCGAAGTGACATATTTTTCCCGGCCAAATGGTTTATGTTTTTCGATTCTACAAATATGAGAACCTAGAAAGCCAACATTTTGTTGACTTTGGATCATCCGTTTGGCTGTACCGTTAGCTCAAAGTGGGGACTTTGAAAATTACAAAAATTGACGCATTTTTTAAGCAAATTTGATGTGCCATATTTCCTAAAATTATGTACATTGGAACCTAAAGTAATTTTTTTTATAAAGGTCATACATCTTGCTTTCGAACTGCGTTTTCAGTTTTTTCATATAGCTTACCAATTTTTTTAACCAGGCTTTTAAGTAAAGGCACATTTTGAGAGGGGCATTTCAATGTTTGATGGACTATAACAAAAATTCTCCAAGAGTCTTCAACGGGAGACCAACTTTTTGTGAAAGCTAAAAGTACTGTCTATCGATGCTGAAAAAACTAGAGAACACTTCTGACCACTTTGGGAGTACGAGGCATTTAAGTGAAGCAATGTCGTGCATTTATCGGCATTTTCAAACGATTTCCCTTGCAATGGATGTATTGTGCAAACGCTATGCGAGATGCCGAGGATTATTTTATTATTGTTAATTAGAATTCTTTGGGTCATAAAATTGTTATAATTATGAAACTAATTGCTTTTATCCTGTTTTGTTTGCGGTGTCATAAATGCATGTCGCAGTGGGGCAAAAAAGGGGGGTAATTAGAGCGTTATTGGCGAATATCTATTTCTGACTAGTTATGAGTAGATATAATAAAGCAAGGATTTGGCACAACCAACAATGAGAACACATCTAGAAGATTTTTTGAAGACCCATTATCAACAGCAGAAATAACGGAAATATATGTGCAACTCATAAAAAGATTCAGTGTTATCCTGGAGACAATATGCAGCAATTTTTGGATTGACCCCGACAAGTTTGGAGCTTATCCCCAGGAAACCGCTACAATGGCTACAAATTTATATCCCTGGTATTATATGCCAGCATAAAATTCTGTTCCACGGAGCAGAAATAATATCATCAGCAGCCTTGCCCGTCGGATCATTGTCAGAGGAGGCGCAGGAAAGTCGGAATAAAAACTATAGGTACTATCGCATTAATAATAGTAGACAATTTTCTCGTTCGGCAACAAATGAAGATGTTATTCATCAAATGTTGGTATCATCTGATCCATGGATTGCGTATTTAAGGCCTGAACCAAAAACAAAAGATTCGCTGCCACTTAGTACTGAAGCGCAAGCCTTATTATACTGAATTGCTTAGTTTCTTCAATTCCAAATAAAGTGTACGTTACCAAAACTTGTGAAATTGAATTTATATATATAAATAGTCATTACAAATTAGCTTTAAGTAATTTCGAGTCATCGACAACAATAAATAATTATTTTATGCATTTAAACAAAAAAAAAGTGTTTTTTTTTATTTGTTTAACTTAACATTACTCCGTTAGCATATGAGATACATCAACCATTTTTCAAACATAATAAGATCTCGTAGCACTTGCACTTTTTTCAAATTTCATTAAGATCTGTTCACGGGTTCAAAAGTTACAGATTTATTTCCAACTCTCCCATACAACGGGACCACTGTGCGGCGATGATTGCCATAAGTCTGTGAATTGTTCGTGTTCACTGGCTTAGTACGAGCTTCTGCGCTGAGGTTCTACTACGCGTGAGAAGTCACTTTCTCACTGCGGTGGACGTGTGCTTTGTTTTTTTTTTTTTTTGTCCTGCCTGCTGACAGCCGGGTTTGTCTAAGTATGAGCAATCCAGTGGTAAATGTGACCAGCCTTCTCGGATGCTCTCCAGTGATGGAATCCACTATCGGATTCAAGAGGTCCCTGTGGGTATGTGTGTTTGGTTATTTTAACTATCTAAGCAAAGTTTGGTAGGGCTATTTATTGGTAATGTAAATTTCGGTACGTTTTGGCTTTATGACCCACCGTGCCAATACCTTTTGAGATATCTTTGGTTAGACATTATTGGAGAAGGCTGGCACCTTTATAATTTACTCTCTCTTTTGACCCTGACTATACGTGGTCTCAGTTTGGTGGACAGCATTAAACAAAGCAGTCAACTATAAGCCACTGGAAGATGCAAGGACTGACTTGCATTTTGTATCCTCGGAACGATGAGAAACACTCCGTCAATTGGACTCAACACACTCCCCCACCTTCCTCTGTTGTAACTATTCGGTGAACAAATAGCGCCCTGTACCTGAGACTCAAAAAACTCTGGCTATGGCCCGAACGTTCACTCAACCATTCTTAAAGAATTCAACTTCCTTCCCAAACGACATCAATCGCCTGCAACCCCAAGACATCTTCGAAAAAAAAATTCTCCATTAGCATTCCTTCCCAATCGGATGTCTGACAATCAGTCGCTGGCTGATCCCGAGTAGGTTTGAAGATATTCCAAAGACATCAATATTGGCCTGTTCTTAAGGCGCCCTGGCCAGGCTGAAACCATTTTGATAAGAGCAACACCGCCCTTTTTTGGGGAACATTTTAATATGAAAAAGGGACATCCATCTGATCGGACCGACAGACCGGTACGACTCAAAGAAACCTCCCTTATTTGTCGACTGTCTTTCAACGAGACGGTTGATCCTTTTTTAACATACACCTCATCAAGGTGGCGGGACATTTGCACGGCCGATAAACTCGCAAGGTGTGGTACAACAACAAAGGGGATCCAGCCTCTCTCCTCCGTCAGCAATTGATACAGTCTACCATCTTCTTAAGAATACACCCAATAAGAGTAACCAAGCAAGTATCATCATCACTCTGTCTGGTCAGGCTACGACAACCAGCACTTATCGGAGTCATACACGCCCGCACGGTTATAATGATTTTTCCAGAGGCTGTATTCTGTCATAAATCTGTTTCATTTTAATACACTTTCGTAACGATTAGCTGGAGGAGCCTGTCTATGAACAACTCCATGTAAAGGAATTAATGATAAAGTCGATTTTTGAAAACGTGCAACAACTGCTCAGTTCAGTCTTGGATGAGAAATTAAAGCTATTACAGAACTTACTACACAACAGAGGCTACACTTCAAAAAGCATTTCTTTGGGAACCGTACATCAAGGTTGTTAGGTTAGGCTAGGTCGGGGGGAAGACGTGGCGGGGCCACGTCGCACTTAGGTCTACTTGGACCCATTGTGTTGCCCATGGGGGAAGTAACCTTTCCGGTCCCTCTCGTGTACTGCAAGGTGTTAGTCCTTCCAGCCATCCAAAGATCCTGATAAACCTGCAAAGAGACTATAATGGGATGTCTGATATTTCATGATGGTCTTCGAGGAAAAGCTCTGCCATCCTCTGCATATAGTGTCATGGGAATAACGAGACAAGACGACACAAAATAACAAGACCAGACGACATGAGATGAGTTCAAACTGAATGTTTATTGTATTCAACTAAATTATGAGTGGTACATAAATGCATGACTCAGCAGAGTTGCACGATCTGTCCAGACGGGATCAGATGACTTGGCGACTCTGCGATGCATATTCTCGGAAAAAATGTCAACACAACAATATTTCCTAGAATTGTGGGAGTGGTGACGTTGTTGACGTTGCTTCGGTGAGTCCCATTTTGTGTTCATAGTATCTCAGATGATAATGGCCGGTTAGACCTCCGACTACCATCGTCCGCAGCCTCCTGCTGCACTGGAGAAGTATGTCCTTGTTCCGTGCTGTTGAACTTAAGCCATAACGTGCGAGAAGTCTCACATGTAGGAAGAGAACTCCACCTAGCTCACTTACTTACTTACTTTCTTATCAGGGTGATGACCCATGCAGAGTCCGAGCCTGACGGTCCTGGGCACGCTTCTTCCAGTCATCAAGACCAAGTTGTCTTGCATCCGCGATTACTTGGTCTTTATACCGGAGGTTCGGCCTTCCTCTCCTTCTCGAACTAGTAGGCTCAGATTCGAAGACCCGCTTAGCTGGAGCATCGTTGTCCATGCGCTCGATGTAGCCGAGTGACGTATATTTGCCTTCTGGACTTCCTGCACATCCTGGTACAGCTCGTACAGTTCGCGGTTGTGTCTTCTCCTCCGTTCGCCTACCTCGACCATATATCCGACGACGAATTTGTCTTTCGAAGGCACCAAGAATCAGCTCCGCAGTTTTGCTTATCGTCCAGCTTTCGGGTCCATATAGCAAGACTGGCTAAATAAGGGTTTTGTAGAGCATGCCCTTACTCCTTCGAGTCAGGAGTTTTTTTTCCATGATTTTATTGCCCACATTCCTCTTGATATCAGATGGAGGTAGATCAAGTCGTGGGATTTCCTGGGATGTTCATGCATTGTTGCATGAGTATTGTGTGAACATTAATTTCACAAGAAGTAATGACAACTCTATTATACACTGCAATTATCAAACAAACATTCAATATCACACATAAAGGAATGGACAGTCGATCATTTAAGCTGTAGCTAATTAACACTTTACTCAGGCTCAACATGGTTAGGTTAGGTAAGATACGTGGGTTGACTCGGAGGGGCCGCGCCACACTGAGTTCCTATTGGACCCATTGTGATGCCCGAGGAGTAAACCTTCCTTTCTTCTCATTTGTCGGTGTTATGATGAAAACTCATGTCTCCAAGGTGTTAATTGGTCATTGTCCTCCTTCTAGCCATCCTGAGATCCTTATAAACCGGGAAAGAGATTTTCGTGGGAAATCTGATGCATCTTGGGGGTCATGGAAGAAAAAAATCCGAGGGTTCTTTATCGGGGGCATGGACAAAGCTAGTGGGATGTATCCTCAATCTCCTCTTCGTCCCCAGAACCTCTGCAAATGGTGTCATGGGTAAGTCCCATTTTATTTTCGTGGTACCTCAGATGATTGTGACCAGTAACACCTCCGACCATCATCCTCAGCAGTTTTCTGCTGCATTGGAGGAGGGTATCGGTTTTTGCGCTGTTGAACCTAGGCCATATCGTACGAGTGGTCTCGCATGTGGGGAAGGAACTCCACCCTTCCTTAAGCCACCTCCATGATTTCGTTGTCCACTTTTCTCTTGATGTCAGACAGAGGTGGGGAAAGCCATGGGATTGCCTGGGATGGGTGGGATTGGGCTCCTTTCCTGGCAAGTTCATCTGCTACCTCGTTGCCGCTTATGTCCCTGTGACCTGGGACCCAGCACAGAGTGATCGAATGCTGTGTGTCAAGAATCTTGAGCTCTTCGTGACCAGCTTTAATGGCCGCTTGACCGTCAATTAAGAAAGTAGTATCAGCTGGTGGTATTTCGAACAATGATATCAATTTGGCTGCTTCTTTGACCGTAAGGACCTCCTCTTGAAAAACACTACCGTTGTCAGGTAGTCTGAGAGAGCAGTGCATGTTTAACAATTCGGAGAAGACGGACGCGCCTGTTCCTTTTTTCCATCTTTGACCCGATGGATGGAACTCGAGTCAGTGATGGGTTCATTTGAGCTGCACTCCTCCCTTGCAGGGAAATACTTATGGAAGGGTTTTTCGAAGTCAACGTCGGGGAGAGAGTAGTCGCTTTCCACGTGTTCTAGGTGAAGTCTGTCTAGAATACATGCATAGGGGCTGGGGTGCCACCATTTGGATTGTATGATCCTTATGGATCCCTTTGCGGCAGTGTTTGCCTTAGTTCCCGAGCATTTCAGTTTCTCAAGAATTTCTTTGGTCACGAGCACCCACAGCAGGGGGAAGATGACCCCACCCTGTGGGGTGCTTCTTGAGGCTATGGCTTTAACAGAAAAGTCGCCTAGAGTTGCATTGCTGATTCATTTACCGAGCAGATTAGTTTTCACCGACGTGACGGATTGCTCTTTACATTGTTGAAGGCACCTTCAATATCTAGAAAAGCGGCGAGGGCATATTCTTTGACATTTAGGGATTTTTCAACAAGACTGACGACTTTATGCTTTTGCCCTTCATGTAAGCATGTTGAGCGCACGAGATTTGGTTCTGCTTGAGATTGGCGCGAACGAATGAAACGAATGACGTAAGGCTTATTGGTCTGAAATCGTTAGCTGTGCAGTGACTAGCTTTGCCTGCCTTGGGAATGAAGACTACCTTAACTTCCCTCCAAGTGGACGGTATATAGCCGTAAGCTAGGCTGCCTAGGTAGAGGTTTCTAAGGATCGGAGTGATAATCTCCTTGGTCTTTTGTAGCATAATGGGAATGATTCCAGGGACTCCAGTGGACTTGAAAGGATCAAAGGAGTCGATGGCCTATTATATTCTTTGATCACTTTCAATTCCCCAACGTAACGTGTGCTGTTTTGGAGCGTATCAGTCGCCGAAGGTTCGACTTGTGTACATCCCGTGAAATGAGGGTTCACAAGGCGACGTAGAGTCCCAGTTGACGACTGTGGGCATGCACCTTCACTATTCTGTCTCTGTGGTGCACAGGATCTCGTTGCAATAAGATCCATGCCTCTCTTCATCATTCCCTTGTCCTCTTAATGAGAATGGATGGATGGAGTCTTAACAAAGACTTGAACTCATCTTGACTCTACTAGCCAACCCCCAGTCGAAAAAGCAGTGAATACTTTCCACAATTTTCACTGAAGGTGGGTACACCGCTGTGAGTCGGAGAGGCTGACTTCAGACATTCCTGTGCATTTAACAGGGATCGTTGCTGTCATCTCGCCAAGTTGGGAGCAGTCAACAACTTTGCCCTGGTTGCCCTCCACCACAACTGCCATTGGATTGAATTTTCTTTCTCTGGCCTCGCCTGTACAAGCTCACGGTGATTCACGTTTGTGGATTCGACCTCCCAACTATAAATTTAAACCGCACGCGTCTTCGAACAGAGCTCATCATCTCTGCCCCAAGCACAAGCCATACTCTCAACTTCGTCACTTCTCGTGCCTTGTCAACCTTCGGCAACGATGTACCTCCAATTGACTAACTATCAGCGAAAGAGAACTACTCGACTGACGTACGAATAGATATCGCTGAATCGAGGGAATGCACCCGCAAGCGATGGTAATTAGCATCAATCCGCTTGACTTAAGTGAATTTAATTCAGCTGTGTTATTGAACTCTAATTGCAACGCAATTAAACTACTTACCAGCTATCCGTGCCATAGATCTCGAACGGCTCCATTATCACATCGCCCAGAAGATTCCCATGCAATTTTACTGCGAAACGTGTGGTTTTCTGAATAATTGAAGGTGCACCTCGACTGCATCTACATTTCGCCTGTATTTCCGATGTGTACGCACACATGGATGTCTGAATGCATTCGGCTCTGCTGCGTGTTTGTGCGATTAAGATTTTGATTCAGAAAATATTTTTGTTTATAAATTAAGCCCGGCTGAAGCTTGCCGGAGTTAGTTCATCTTTACTCGGCCTGTCTGAGGTTCTGTACCTACACGCGTCGCATTCTGACGGATTGCGGATAAATCAAGAAAGTTCAAAACACGTGCAGTTAGTGAATGACGCGAGTGATTGTTTACATTGGGTCCCACAAAATTTTGCTGATAGTGCTCGTATTTGTAAGTAAAGAGATTGAGAGTTGTTTGGCAAGGGTGCACTGTATTCCAGTGGGTGGGACATTCGAGGGTCTTTTGTTCGACTAGGGAAGTTCGACAGACATGAAGAAGAGGTGTAACAAATTTCAAATAGGAGGCTATTGCTGTATTAGCTGGCGTAAAAAGAACCCCATTATTCTTGCACGACATTAGTGTTATGGAGAATTCAAAGAAGTATACAGTGGAGTCCCTAAGTGGAACTCTCCCTAAGTTGAACCTCTCTCTAAATCGAACTTTTTCGCCATATTTTGCACACGTTTCCCTCGATTTTCCATACAAAAACCTCTCTCTTAGTTGAAACTCTCTCTAACTCGAACAAAATTTGGTATCCCGTGACAATTCGACTTAAGGAGAGTCGACTGTACAAATATTTAATATTTTATATTTTAATTCAAAAAACCCTGCCATACATCATCTTAAGATTGATAAAAAGAAAATATGACCACTTTGGCATACATTTTAATTCCAAGTGAAGTTGGCTGTAGCCAGGCCAATTTCATCTTCCTTCTTTTGACAGATTGGTGTTCGCCACTAGGTGTCACTGCAGTCACTAACGATGGCTGCCATATCTCGATCATTCTGTCCCGTTGAACCAGCTGGTCCGAAAGACTCTACGAGTCTGTTAAATTTTTGAACATACGCCACTGGCTATTTTCAATGTTGCCTTACTTAAAAGTCCATCGCTGCGGGGGTGCTTTAACCCAAACGTCAATGAGTTGGAGGCACATTTTCGTGCCTGGCCAATACTACGTCACCAAGGCGTACACTCTCCTCCCGTGATCGTTCATCACTCCACCGTTGCCAAAATCGCTGATGAACTCGTTGTAACCACTGTCAGAGCTTTAGCTGATTACTTGGGGCTTCAGTAACTCTCCGGGGCTCCGATGAGAAAATGTTCTTGGGTGTCATCTCGGGCATCATGCACCAGTACAAGGGGACGCGAATTGAGGCATGCCTCGAGCTGCAGCTGGCTGTACCACAAAGTTTGGGCTCTTACGAGAGGGCACCAAATGACGTTGTGCCGACTTCACCGCCGCATTCCATAATCCACCTTGGTGCGTTGCTCCGAGTGTCATGAAGTGTCAACGCCTGCTGATTGGTTTCACAGCTCCAAGCTTCAAGTCCTGTTCAGGATGCGGTTTGCTCCTGCAAATGCAGTGGCGTTGTCGGGATACAAGCCCTGACATGGTTCCCGTCGACTGATGAACCTTGTAAAAGCCGCAGGGAAGGCTTGAGAAGAAATGTCGTCTACCAGCTCCATATGCACCATTCAAATGAAAATCGCTAGATACGTCTTTACGGTCAATCGAGGTCGCTTCGTCCCAACACGCAACGAGAAGGGACCACAATGATGCACTGAATGGACGGGAAGTTATCACCCTTTTCCTTGGTAATGAAGCCATTTGCTGAACGAAAGTAACGTCCCGCTGACGTCGGCAAATCACACATCAGTGCAAGCATGTTCGGACCGCTTGCCTCGCCGTCAAAATCCAGTACCGATGGCGGAGAGTCTGCAGCATTAAATGCGCTCTCTCATGCAGCCTTGTTTCCTGTGCTTGTAGAATGAGAAGTCCACTTAAAGCGCCCGATTTCGAAATGATTCGGGAAAATGCGGTCAAGGAGCCCAGAGACCTAAGTCGACTGCCAACACGTAAAATTACCTTGTCGTCCAAAAATGGATTGAGTGGAAGCAGCCGGAGTGCGATAAGCTGGAAGAATTTCGAAGTTTCCGAATATCATTGGAAAAATGTTTGCCTTGTTCCAAACGAATTAAGGCCTCCAAGGCGTCATCGAGTTATTCGGGTGCGGTTACAAATCTATGTAAGGCAGGTCTTATTTGTGGTGTCCAACTTTTGATGCCAGCAACTGTTCGTAGACGGCGAAGGAGGGAGCCCGTCCGGAGAGAGACGTCTACCCTTCATGTTGTGAGTTCAGGAACAACTACCCCGGCTAGAACACGTAGGGATGTTTTCTCTTCATCATGTAGTGTAGAGAGGTCTGCTTCGTTGAGTGTGACGTTGTCTTCGGAGTTGAATGGCTCAAACAGTTTAGAAGCTTTGTTGCACAAGCCTGTCTTGAGGTGATTTTTTTTACAAGCAAAATCCCTCGCCATGGACCGGTGGTAATCACTTGGTGCTACGTCCAGACTATAGCTTCGTTGCACGCAAGACCTCCCAAACTACTGGAGCCTCTGGCGCGTTGCTGTCGATGATTGAACGTAATTCCTCTAAAATGGCCAAAAGCTTGCAGCTTCTGAGGGATTATTTCCTTTAGACGGTCCAATTGTTGACAATACAGGTCGAGAATTAAGAGTTTTGCCGTTGGAGATCAGCTCATTGTAGATGATTCCCCGCCAATCCCACCAAACACTTCCTCGCCGTCAATCCTGGATTGACCATTTGCGCTGACTTGACGACTACGACCTTTTCCGCTTAACGTCGTCGCAAGTCATTCCCGTTTTCATCCCCAGACACCATCCCTTCAATGTTGTTGAGATTCAGCAGTGTTCCGCTGATGGAAATTCGGTAACTCGTGTAGTGTCCCTAAATCGAGCTTCTTTTCGTATCCAGCCTTGTTAGTTCCAAATTGCCTTGGATTGCATCCTTAGCTCCTGGGATAGTCTAGACGATTTGCATAATTTTATGAACAATTTCCACAATTGGTCTTCAAGAGGATGGTGCTTTCTTGACATCGAAATTACCGGAACGGCATCGACGGAACCATAACTGGGCTTGATTTACTCTTACAGTACCAGGACCATAAACATCAATCACATTTTCAGCCGCCTGGCTTCCGTTTTCGTCTAAAAAGGGGTATTTTTTCTTTGTTGGTGTCCATCTTTGACGCGTGCTCAAACAAAATTTGGGCAGTCAATCAAAAATAGTCCATACATTTTTTTTTAGTACGAAATATTATCTTTCAAACGGCATTTTGTATGATCCCATGAGACGTCTTCAACGCGAGATTTAGATTACTAAAGCCATCTGTCGAATTTTATGTTGACAATACCATCGTTTGATGGACCACCTAAACGATGGTTCGTTAGCCTGCCGTATTCATGATAAATTGATAACCAACACAGTGTGTAGCGAGTATTAAAGACGAGACGTAGGTTAACCGTACAGTCTTGTCGACCGGCAGGTGAATGAACAGACATACGAGTAGAGGGACAGGCGAATAGATGGACAGACGAGTGAATGAACAGACGAGTGGACGTACAGACGAGTGGACGAACACACTAGTGCACGGACAGACGAGTGGACGAATAGAGGAGTGAACGGACAACTCAATGGACGGACTTTGACTCTCCATAAATCGGTGGTTGTCTCCACTCACGAGAAACTAAAAGCATTTTTCAATCAAATCAATCATTTTTAAAGTGTTCAATTAAAAAATAAATAAAATGTGATTTTGACGGCAAAACTGATAATTTTGGCATTTTGATCGAACAATTTGAGAGAAATCGCTAAATGCTATACGACATCACAGCATCTATTAACTTACTTCAATTATTCGTGAACATTCTGAAAATGTTCCCCTTTATTTAGATTTTCTCGAGCTTCACCCTTCTTGTTGATTCTCATGAAATCGATTGGTTCCGTTCGTCAGGGAATTGAGTGCTGGCTGGCTGACTGGTTATAGTTCGGCTAGTTTGATAACTTCGATTGAATTTTTCGTTTGGCATAAGTCCACTTTGGCTTATATGAACAAGATGGCAACTCTCTTTGATGGAAGCAACTGAACACTGTTTCAAAAAAGTGTAGATCGTACGTGTCAGTAAAGTAATGGAATCGATTTGCCTGAATAATGAAATGCCATTCCATACAGAAGAATCCAGTCTATGCTTAAGTCATCGTTCACTTACTTTCGGTGCTTTATTATTCGTTCTTTATTAATCAGTTGAAAAGTGTAGTGGATATGTCCATTAATTTCTTCTTCTTCTTCTGGTGGCGCTACAGTCCGGGGTGGACCTGGGCCTCAACCAGCAAGCCTTTCCAACCGGAACGATCTTTAGCCAGCTGCTTCCAACTGCGCACCCCAAGTCGATTGAGGTCCTTCTCCACCTGAGTGAGCCATCGGTTCCGTGAGCTTCCTGTATTGCGTTGTCACACTGGTCCGGAGTCGAAGACTCTTCGGGCCGCAGGCGTGTTGCCCATGCGCTCTACATGGCCCAGCCATCTCATGCCGCTGTACAGCCCGTACAGGTCGTGGTTGAATCTTCTTCTCCCATAACCATCAACGCAGACAGGACCAAAGATTGAACGCAGACCTAATTTTCTCGAAGAAACCAACGACTTCCTCGTCCGCTCTTGAGAGTGTCCATGTTTCCGCGCCATAGAGCAGGACAGGTATGATCAAGGTGTTATATAATGTTACCTTGGTCCTTCGAGAGAGGACTCTTCTACTGAAGTGCCTCTTGAACCCAAAGAAACACCGATTGGCAAGAATAATTCTGCGTTTAAGCTCGATACTGGTGTTGTTCGTACTGTTCACTTGCGAGTCGAGATAGACGAAGTCCTTCTCTACTTCGAAGTTATAGCTGCCTATGGTGACGTTTTGGCCAAGTCGTCGATGTTGTGCGTCCTTTCTTGATGACAGCATATACTTCGTTTTGCTCTTGTTCACCGCTAGACCCATTTTGGTAGCCTCCGTTTTAATACCAGCAAACGCTTCATTGACGGCTCGCTGTGTTCGACCAATCACGTCAATGTCATCCGCGTATGCTAGCAGTTGTACGGACTTCTGGAAGATCGTGACTCTTGTGTTAGCGTGTGAGTTCTACACGATCTTCTCAAGAATAACGTTGAACCATTCATTTGCTAGATTCGATATTAAGGGAAGTCCTTTTGACGTTAAATAAACTTGTTCGCTTATAGTTGTACTGTGTCCACAAGGGGATCCATAAATCCAGAGAATCCCGAATTTGACATCATTCACGGTTTTACGATATCGTTCTGCTAGGTGATAGTCAGGCCTGCAAGAGATGTAGGAATTCAAAAAATCCGACCTGGTCAAGTGTCTTCTCTACAAACCTGTTTGTCCCGGATGAGGAACGCGGTAGGCAGAAGCGATCAAGTAATTACAAATGAAAGATGTCTGGGATAAGATCGTTAAGGAAATAATGCGCGTCTAAACCATTGCTAATTGTGCAAAAAAAATGTTAACTCATTTACGATCAGAAAATTAAGAAAAGAGGATCATAATTAAACTTGCTGCTACGACACGTTTTCAAATTGGCAATCAAACTAGTCTCCAACACTTGTTCACCGAAATCTTTAATCACTCTCACCAACTCATGTGAGCAATTATCTCTCGCCTTTCAAGGTCGCGCGAATAGTAAACTGTTTTAAACCGAAAGCAATTCACTCACTGCGTGGATTTGTAATTTATTCGTCAATCTTATCGTTTTTATCTCCACCTTGGGCTCAAAAGAATCGTACTCTCAAGAATCTTGAGTATTTTATTCACAAAATGTTATTAAGCTTCCGCCGATCTGACTGTAACTGAAGTCCGGTTTGATGTCTGGTCTTCCGACGGTTGTTGATTATCTTAACTTGTGTACTGACTCGTAGTCTCTAGAAGAATGTGGATAACATCCAATTTTGTTCCCCAGCGGCTTACAACTCAAACGTTGCTTGCAACCACAGAACAGTGACAGAAAACTATTATTTTTTTGTTTCAGTTTTGTTGCTTTTTTTAATGGGTTTTCATTGCGCCGACTGGGTGGGAAAACAAATATGAGTGCACATACTCTAGTGTCGCTTCTGAATTTAAACGGCAATGAAGAAATAGCGGAGAGTAAACTTCTACAGGCAGACCCGTGGTCATGAGGAACGCTCGAATTTGTGACTAGGAAGCAATATCCGTCGAAAACGATATGAAATTGTGAATTTCTTCGAAAATGGAGGTCTGTCACCTGTGAGGTCCGATGGAAGATGACATCAGGGGTACATCAAGTTTGTGCATTTAGTCATAGCCATACACAGACTAGGAAAGGTGTGGATGAATGAACTTGAAGACGTCTGACGCATCAGGCTGAATCCAATGACATGGTTAAGGTGTGCTGTGAGGGCCGCTGTGGTTTGCGACTTATTCCTGCGATTTCAGAAAACCCAGCAAGAAAAAGTTTAGCGGGGTCAAATATTACGATCTCGGTGGCCAGTGTACATCATTTCCACGTGAGAAGACCATGATCTCGAAACGCTCGTGCAGAAACTCCGTTGCGGCGTGAGCTATGTGACACGTCGCAACGTCCTGTTGAGACCACTTATTGTGGCCCTAAAAAAAAAGATGTAATCATCGACCTATAGCGCTCGCCGTTGACGGTAATGGCCTGGCCAGTGTCGTTGTCAAAGAAATATGGACAGCCAGCCAAAAATCCACACCAGACAGACAGACTTTTTTAGGACACGTTGGGCACTCTTTGATCTCACTTTGAAGTACCCTTTCATCACGAAGGACAATAATGGCGACCGTAAAATGGAGGAAGCGCTCCCCGTGTTGCCAAAATACCCATTTTGAAAAATTCATCATTTGCGCGTGTTCTTGAACCCTATCGTCCGTTCATATTGATTTCGGAAAACAGACTGAATTAATGACAGACTGTAGCTTCAACAATATGGCCCCTCTCCACTGACAAAGTCAGGTCCCTATTGGAAGACCCTTTAGTGTAGGGCTTAATTCCTTTTCCATTTTCAGTCAATTCCACTGTGACTGGCCTTGCTTGTACCAAAAATCTATAAATGACTAAAACGGAATTCCATCATATCAAGATTGCAGCTATCGTCATCTACCCTCCCCTCCGGCTATCGAATTTCGGAGATGATCAATCCTTTTTTAGGAAAAATTCCCTTGAGATATCCCATGTTGCTGCAAGACAGACCCCAAAAGGATGTGGAAAAGGAATTCTCTCAGACTCGTGTTGCCTTCGAGTCGATTGAAGTCTTAAAAGCCAAAGTGTCGTAGTGTGCAAATCGGAGATTGTAGATTTTTTTTTGTGAGACAATGGCTAACGTGTGGAATCGGAGTGTCGTTTTTCCGATCAATAAGAAAGGACCCCCCTTTGTCTGCGCGAACTATCGAGAGATGAGTTTCTTAACATCGATGCGTTCTTGTGAACTGGCCTTGTCATACATAAGCAATCTAGGTCCATATCTGTGTGGCTTCAGCAAAGGAACGCAGATACCTTAAATGCTACATAAAGGTGTATGCGAGGCAACGCGCTGTCATGCAACTTCTTTAACAATATCCTGTAGAAGAAGACATCCCTCAACATGTCCTCTAGCTCTCTGTCTGTATGTCACTGAACTGCAATAGATTCCGAATAACATCTCTGCTCAATCGATTCAGACGACGTCCTAATTATGTTTTATTTAAACTTCGTCACTAATGCAAGAGACACGGTCTTACAAAAGACCTACTGGCTAGCTGTCAATGAAACATTTGCTGACATTGAGATGGAATTGGTTAAAAGTACACACGGCGTATGTGGATTATTCTGAGACCACACGGCGTATGTGGAGTATTCTGAGGCCTCACGGCGTATGTGGATTATTCTGAGACCACACGGCGTATGTGGAGTATTCTGAGGCAACACGGCGTATGTGGAGTATTCTGAGGCCACACGGCGTATGTGGATTATTCTGAGACCACACGGCGTATGCGGAGTATTCTGAGGCCACACGGCGTATGTGGATTATTCAGAGACCACACGGCGTATGTGGAGTATTCTGAGACCACACGGCGTATGTGGAGTATTCTGAGACCACACGGCGTATGTGGAGTATTCTGAGACCACACGGCGTATGTGGATTATTCAGAGACCACACGGCGTATGTGGAGTATTCTGAGACCACACGGCGTATGTGGAGTATTCTGAGGCCACACGGCGTATGTGGATTATTCTGAGACCACACGGCGTATGTGGAGTATTCTGAGGCCACACGGCGTATGTGGAGTATTCTGGGGCCACACGGCGTATGTGGATTATTCAGAGACCACACGGCGTATGTGGAGTATTCTGAGACCACACGGCGTATGTGGAGTATTCAGAGACCACACGGCGTATGTGGAGTATTCTGAGACCACACGGCGTATGTGGATTATTCAGAGACCACACGGCGTATGTGGATTATTCTGAGACCACACGGCGTATGTGGAGTATTATGAGGCCACACGGCGTATGTGGATTATTCTGAGACCACACGGCGTATGTGGAGTATTCTGAGGCCACACGGCGTATGTGGATTATTCTGAGACCACACGGCGTATGTGGAGTATTCTGAGACCACACGGCGTATGTGGAGTATTCTGAGACCACACGGCGTATGTGGATTATTCAGAGACCACACGGCGTATGTGGAGTATTCTGAGACCACACGGCGTATGTGGATTATTCAGAGACCACACGGCGTATGTGGAGTATTCTGAGACCACACGGCGTATGTGGAGTATTCTGAGGCCACACGGCGTATGTGGATTATTCTGAGACCACACGGCGTATGTGGAGTATTCTGAGGCCACACGGCGTATGTGGATTATTCTGAGACCACACGGCGTATGTGGAGTATTCTGAGACCACACGGCGTATGTGGATTATTCAGAGACCACACAGCGTATGTGGAGTATTCTGAGACCACACGGCGTATGTGGATTATTCAGAGACCACACGGCGTATGTGGAGTATTCTGAGACCACACGGCGTATGTGGAGTATTCTGAGGCCACACGGCGTATGTGGATTATTCTGAGACCACACGGCGTATGTGGAGTATTCTGAGGCCACACGGCGTATGTGGAGTATTCTGGGGCCACACGGCGTATGTGGATTATTCAGAGACCACACGGCGTATGTGGAGTATTCTGAGACCACACGGCGTATGTGGAGTATTCAGAGACCACACGGCGTATGTGGAGTATTCTGAGACCACACGGCGTATGTGGATTATTCAGAGACCACACGGCGTATGTGGAGTATTCTGAGACCACACGGCGTATGTGGAGTATTCTGAGGCCACACTGCGTATGTGGATTATTCAGAGACCACACGGCGTATGTGGAGTATTCTGAGACCACACGGCGTATGTGGAGTATTCTGAGGCCACACGGCGTATGTGGATTATTCTGAGACCACACGGCGTATGTGGAGTATTCTGAGGCCACACGGCGTATGTGGAGTATTCTGAGACCACACGGCGTATGTGGAGTATTCTGAGGCTACACGGCGTATGTGGATTATTCAGAGACCACACGGCGTATGTGGAGTATTCTGAGACCACACGGCGTATGTGGAGTATTCTGAGGCCACACGGCGTATGTGGATTATTCTGAGACCACACGGCGTATGTGGATTATTCAGAGACCACACGGCGTATGTGGAGTATTCTGAGACCACACGGCGTATGTGGAGTATTCTGAGGCCACACGGCGTATGTGGATTATTCTGAGACCACACGGCGTATGTGGAATATTCTGAGGCCACACGGCGTATGTGGAGTATTCTGGGGCCACACGGCGTATGTGGATTATTCAGAGACCACACGGCGTATGTGAAGTATTCTGAGACCACACGGCGTATGTGGAGTATTCTGGGGCCACACGGCGTATGTGGATTATTCAGAGACCACACGGCGTATGTGGAGTATTCTGAGACCACAAGGCGTATGTGGAGTATTCTGAGGCCACACGGCGTATGTGGATTATTCAGAGACCACACGGCGTATGTGGAGTATTCTGAGGCCACACGGCGTATGTGGATTATTCAGAGACCACACGGCGTATGTGGAGTATTCTGAGACCACACGGCGTATGTGGATTATTCTGAGACCACACGGCGTATGTGGAGTATTCTGAGGCCACACGGCGTATGTGGAGTATTCTGAGACCACACGGCGTATGTGGAGTATTCTGAGGCCACACGGCGTATGTGGATTATTCAGAGACCACACGGCGTATGTGGAGTATTCTGAGACCACACGGCGTATGTGGATTATTCTGAGACCACACGGCGTATGTGGAGTATTATGAGGCCACACGGCGTATGTGGATTATTCTGAGACCACACGGCGTATGTGGAGTATTCTGAGGCCACACGGCGTATGTGGATTATTCTGAGACCACACGGCGTATGTGGAGTATTCTGAGACCACACGGCGTATGTGGATTATTCTGAGACCACACGGCGTATGTGGAGTATTCTGAGGCCACACGGCGTATGTGGAGTATTCTGAGACCACACGGCGTATGTGGAGTATTCTGAGGCCACACGGCGTATGTGGAGTATTCTGAGACCACACGGCGTATGTGGAGTATTATGAGGCCACACGGCGTATGTGGATTATTCTGAGACCACACGGCGTATGTGGAGTATTCTGAGGCCACACGGCGTATGTGGATTATTCTGAGACCACACGGCGTATGTGGAATATTCTGAGGCCACACGGCGTATGTGGAGTATTCTGGGGCCACACGGCGTATGTGGATTATTCAGAGACCACACGGCGTATGTGGAGTATTCTGAGACCACACGGCGTATGTGGAGTATTCTGAGGCCACACGGCGTATGTGGATTATTCAGAGACCACGCGGCGTATGTGGAGTATTCTGAGACCACACGGCGTATGTGGAGTATTCTGGGGCCACACGGCGTATGTGGATTATTCAGAGACCACACGGCGTATGTGGAGTATTCTGAGACCACAAGGCGTATGTGGAGTATTCTGAGGCCACACGGCGTATGTGGATTATTCAGAGACCACACGGCGTATGTGGAGTATTCTGAGGCCACACGGCGTATGTGGATTATTCAGAGACCACACGGCGTATGTGGAGTATTCTGAGACCACACGGCGTATGTGGAGTATTCTGAGGCCACACGGCGTATGTGGATTATTCTGAGACCACACGGCGTATGTGGAGTATTCTGAGGCCACACGGCGTATGTGGAGTATTCTGAGACCACACGGCGTATGTGGATTATACTCAGACCACACTGCGTATGTAGAATATACAAGTATAAAGCGACGAGGCATGGACAATCTCTAAAACGGATGAAGTCTTTGATTGCTGGTCTATTCGAGAGAAAAATGTGCGACCAGCCAGCCGTCAACGGATCCATCGCCTCAAGTGGCTGTCCGGCCCGAACAGTCTTCGACTCCGAACTGGGGCAAGACATGGGACAGAGGACGCTTTCGTCTAAGCTGGTAGCCAAGTGGATAAGGACCTCAACCAGCTGAAAGCAGCTGGAGAGTAATCGTGCTAGTTAGAGAGACAACCACTGCGCTATTGGAATACAGACCACAAGACTCTGCTTAACTTATGACTAACACTACTCCGGTCGATGTACATATGAATGAAACGGAGTAGGAAGCACAACGCCTTCTTCCTTCTATCTGCTGTGCTTGAGAAAACTGAGTTTGGAAGCATAGTGCCTGACAGTACGTTGCTACAGCCAACTTCATTATACGTAGGGAGTGCGTTGACGCAAATGGCAGTTGACACAAAACACTCTCGACTTGGAAGAAAATCTCTCTCACAGCACACCCCTCTGTCAAAAAATATCCAACATGTTCGATGGACTTACGTTTAACTACGAGGCCATTGAATTTTGTGCGTTGAATGATAACGCCACCGCAAATGCACTCAGTATTGTGTTTCAGGCATAATTTCTAAGAGAGTAGTCGGACATACACAATGCTTACATAAGAACTCCTATTAAAGAAGTGGCACTACAGCCCGTAGAGGGCAAAGGCTTAGCTCCTACAGCAGCCATTCGTGATGTGGGTACTATTCTTCTCTAACGAGTGGAAGGGACTTACAGTTTTATGCCGACTCCGAACGGCCAAGTTTGAGAAGCTTTTTCTATACATTTATTACTCTACTCTTTGAGCATTGTCAGTGACTCGAAAGAGGTGAGTACGTTGTATTGGCGCACATACCCACAACGCCGACCACATTAAAGTTTACTGTGTTTATTTACAACAATAAAAATTAATAAAATTCTATTGTTAATTCCATATCTATGCAGATGATGTTCAAGTCTATCTAAGTTTTACCTCTTGGTATGGTTGAAGATTCAGTTGCTTTTTTTTTTTTTATAATTTGCGCGTGCTCAAGGGATTGCTAATACCCTTATGTGTCCGGGGTCAAGACACAGCACGGGCCGAGGGTATAGAGGGAGACAGGGGGAGGAGGTACCTGTGCACATTGGTCTTAAGTATCTGAGGGTTGTAGTCTGTGGGAAATATTAGTTTGGGAAGAGCATTCCATATTCGTGCAGTGCGGCTGGAGAACGAGTCTCTGAATTTAACTGTGCGTCCGAAAGTAGGCTTAAGGGTATACTGATGGGCATTCCTGGCGAGACGAGTAGAGTAGACGAGTGCAGTTGGCTAGCTCACTTGAGCATCGTTTCTTGAAATAACGATAAGACACGGACAAAGAAGAAACGGTACGTCGATGTTCGAGATAATCTAATGACTCTGCGATATTGTTGTCTCCTATAAGTTTTATCACTCGCTTTTGGATTCTAACAAGTAGGTGCAATGTGGTATTAGGGGCACCAGACCAGATATGAGCGTTATATTCAAGCTTGGGCCGGATGTATGCCTTGTAAATTAAAGCCAAATCAGAAGGGGTGAAATATTTCTTGCATCGATTAAGAAAACCTAAACATTTCGCAGCATATAAAATAAATGAGGATTTGGGCTCAATTGCCAATTGGGCTACACAAAATGGTGTAATGCTCAATCCTAACAAAACCAAAGCCATCCCGTTCTCAAAACAACCGCCTTCCTTGTCAAATTTCCCGGTAATAGAACTGAAGTCGACCGCAATTGAATATGTTACATGTGTAAGAACCCTTGGAATAATGTTCAATAATTAACAGACGTGGACTGACCACATTGATAGCGTAGTATCAAAGGTGTATCCTATCCCTAAGAGGCTATACTTACATTCTCCCTGTGAACGTAAAATTAAAACTTGCCAGAGCACTCATAGTGCCTATCTTGACATGTGGATGTGAGTTGTTCGCTGACTGTGATTATTCTTCCTCCTGAAAATTGACAAAAGCAATCAACGCGGCTGCACGGTATTTTTTTAGCCTTCGCAGATTTGACCATGTCTTGGAACAACGTCGCATTCTTCTAGGATGCGAATTGGACGCATTTCAATGCTACCGGTCGTGCATATTACTCTTCAAGATTATTCACAAGAAATGGTCACAATATTTATGTGAAAAGATCACCTACTGTCGATCAAGTCGTAATATTACCTTGAAACCCTCCAATCTTACTTATTTTATGTCACGCAGGTACTTTTTCATTCATGCTGTTTATTTATGGAATCACCTACCTTCACAGACAATTTTGTAACGCTTGTTTCTCCTATTTCTCCGAACTGAAATAATTCCTACTAACTTCAGTTTTAGCGGTTCAGTGGTTGCCGTGGCGTAGTGGGTAAGTCCGTCGACTCCTACGCAGAGGGTGCCAGGTTCGATACCCGAATTCACCACCTTTGATAATTCACGGCTCCACCTCTTTCGAGTCATTGACAATGCTCAAAGAGGATTCCTGTCTAGAAAAAGCTTCTCAGCTTTGCCGTTCGGAGTCGGCTTTTAAACTGTATTTCCCTTCTAGCACGCACAACGCGAGTGGTGGCTGAGAAGCTAGGCCCAGGTCCGCCTCGTACTGTCGCGCCATCAATATTTTATTATATTAACTTCAGTTTTAATTCTTTCTCTACACATATGGCATTAAATTTTAAAATCACAATCTACGCTCTTAAATTATAATTGAATTAATTTGAAATCATTAGTTTCAATCATGTCAAGAACATGTGATTCTTGAAGTACAGCGAAATATTAAAAAAAACAATGGATTGTAACTATGTGGGTTTTTCATATAAACGATGTTCGGATATAGGCAGCTTTGTTGTACCGTGATAAATTTCTTGTTGCACATAACCGAAAAATTCGTTTAAGCGGAGTGACTGTATTTACTCTAGAAATGAATTACAGTGGATTCAGCTTTTTTGGGAGACTTCGGGCTGGTTTTTCTTAGTTCCAATTAGGCGGCTGTCCCGATGAAACAATGTCCCCATAAAGTGGAATCCAATGTACAGTGGACTCCCCCTAAGTCGAATTGTCACGGGATACCAAAATGTGTTCGAGTTAGAGAGAGGTTTTTGTATGGAAAGTTGAGGGAAATGTATGTAAAATATGGCGAAAAAGTTCGAGTAAGGGAGAGTTTCGACTTAAAGAGGGTTCGACTAAGGGAGAGTCCACTGTATATGTATCTAGACCCCAAGCCACATCACCTAAAAAAAAATCATGACACGGACAACAAGGATAACTTCTTCATTCCTTCGCTTATTTATTTTACTGGTAGAAACACCTGTCGTACGACGAGACAAATGTTATACGCATTTATGTAATGAAATTTATTAAATAATATTTATCCTATTCAAAGAAAGGTGGTAGGTGGCTCATAAAAAAAAGAGAAAGAGCAGCTCCAGGCAGAGCTGAAAACAGAAAAATCACGTGTCCCGCACCAATCCAGTGAGCCAACGGACCCGGATTTTTGTTCGTATAGGTGTGACATACTTACATAGCACTTTCTCACAAGTAGAAGACTTTCCCTAAGACAAAGAAATCTTATTCCCAATTTGAAGGCCTCAAGCTTCGTTCTCCTTCATCTCCCTCTGAAGTAAATCCTCCAAGAACCCGTTAAGCAATGCCTGGATTAAGTAGATGGTAAGCAAATAAGATCCCATTGCATACAAGCACATGTTCTGGTAGTAGTTGCTCAAGATAACGACGTAGAAGAACCGCATCGACGCCTTCTCACCGGCTATCCTCTCATAGAAAAAGTACGTGTGAGCCAAAAGGTACAGGCTGATAAGGAACACCGTCAATGTCGCTGCAGCCGACAGATGGAACATTTTCTTGAAGATGCGGCTGGTCTCGATGCCCAGATCCGCCAGCAGATTCATCAGCATGATGTATCGATTCAATACGATGGTGAAGCTTTTAATGCTCGTGAATATGGTCAGGAACACCACCGCGCTGATGACGATTCCCAGCAACCTGATGGATAGGTTCGCAGCTATTCCCAAACTGCTGTCCATAATGATTGGTTTGGCCAATGACATGATATCGTTGAATAGAACGCTTGTATTGACGTACGCGTACACGGAGAAGTGCAGGATTGTCATGGTCAGTGGCGCGTAGGAGATGTGGTATCCGGTTTCATCTTGTGCGTAGGGAAACACTCCCGCCAGACGAAGGAACGTGATCGTGAAAATGTAAGCCGATTGAAGGTCTTGTGGGTTGACGAAATCGTTCCACTTTTTGAGTAATCGTATTCGCGTTGCTTGAGAAAGCATTTTGCCAACTGCCAATTGATTTGGGTTTCTACTGACTGGTGGACGTGTTGAAGGACTCATTTATACCGCAGCTAGTGGACTATAATTGGTGGCTACTGAATGGATGTTCGTCAATGGCTGTGGGTGATTTAATCGGAGCGAACATTTAGCTTACATGGATTTTCAATAGAAGTGGGCGTAGAGGATTGACAGAGGAGTCCATTAGGCGGACAAGCGTATTCGGTTAAGCCTAATGGTTGTGGGAGTCGAGATCCTTAACTGACGGCTTAACATTAGTGCACACCTCCATTTCTGGATGGATTTACGTATGTATCCATACAAAGGTGACTGTTATCCAGTATTAAAGTGCAGACTTGAAAATGCGGAGTTCCACGGTCAACGGAATCAATCATTTTTATGAGAATCAACAAGAACACCAAAGCTTGTGATTTTTTTTTTCTTTACTGTTTGTTAGAAGCACAGGGGTATAATTAAAGTGAATGCAAACATTAGTTTACCTCAAACGTTAGTATTAGTTGAAAAAGCATTTTTTATTATTTTAATAAGACACAAGTCTTTAAGTTCGAAGTCGGTACTGAGAATTTGCAAGAACCATTTCTGCAGACTGCTAAACGGCGATGATGACACCAATACCGCTGTCAGCCCGACCTAGACGAGGTCAAGATAGCAATATCACGACTGAAGTCTAACAAAGCTGCCGGTGCGGACGGACTGTCCGCCGAAATCTTTAATGAAGCTGGAGAAGATCTGGATGGGCGCATGCAACAGCTCATCTGTAAGATATGGTCGGTGGACGTGGAGTCGAATCTCAGCATCGTTTGCCCAGTCCACAAGAAAGGACACCCCTTTGACTGCTCCAACTATAGACGGATCAGTCTCCTGAACATCACATACATGATCTTCTCAGCCGTTTTGTGTACTCGCCTGAAACCGTTTATAAATGACCTGATGCGTCGATGTCAGTGTGGCTTCAGGCCAGGGAAGTCCACCATCGGCCAGATTTTCACACTACGGCAGATCCTAGAACACCCAAGAGATGCAGATCTACACCCACCACCTTCTTGTCGATTTCAAGGCCGCATACGACAGCGTGCATAGGGACGAACTATACAACGCCATGCCTAGTTGTGAGATTCCTGCCAAACTCGTCAGGCTGTGTAGGATGACGATGGAGAATTCTCTCTGCTCCATGAAGGTCGGTAACGAACTCAGCGAGACCTTCAATGTCAAAAAAGGTCTTAGTGAAGGCGACGCGCTGTCATGTGACTTCTTTAACATAATCCTTCTTAACTCTCAACTCTCACGCCAACACTAGAGGCACGATCTTCCAGAAGTCCTTACAACTGTTAGCATACGCATGACATTGACTTGATTGGTCGAACGCAGCGAGCCGTCAATGAGGCGTTTGCTGGTATTGAAACGGAAACGGCCAAAATGGGTTTAGTGGTGAACGTGTATATGCTCTCATCAAGAAAGGACGCACAACATCGACGACTTGACCAAAACGTCACCATGGGCAGCTATAATTTCGAGGTAGTCAAGGACTTCGTGTACCTCGGCTCGCAGGTGAACAGTACGAACAACACCAGTACGGAGATTAAACGCAGAATTACTCTTGCCAACCGCTGTTTCTTTGGGCTCAAGAGCAATTGAGTAGAGTAGTAAGCTGACTTTATATAAGACCTTGATCATCCCTGTCCTGCTCTATGGTGCGGAGGCATGGACAATCTCAAAAGCGAATGAAGAAGCACTCGGTCTTTTCGAGAGAAAAGTTCTGCGCTCAATCTTTGGTCCTATCTGCGTTGATGGTTATTGGATGGAATTGCGAAGCGGAGGAACTCTCTAGAAAGGGCACAAACTCTGTGCTCTTTCCGGGTGGAGACTCTCACTCCATGCCTATCGCTCCTATTAACCATCTATTAAAACTTCAAACGCTTGCTCAAACAAACCGCGGATGGATATCTGGCACAGGTTGCCTCATTACCACAATGGGTCCAAAATTACCTAATTGTGGCATGGTTTACTGCCCCTGCCAATCCAAAGGGTAACACCTAGGTACTTTGAGCTGGTTGATAAGGGATCGTGGTTCGTGGAATGTGACTGAGATAACGCCTTGGAAGGATCCCAAGCGATAGCTTAGCTTCAGATTAAGCAGGCCAAACTGAGATCTCTTATTGGCGTTTTAACAAGGCATTGTGCCATTGGAACTCACTCCTCTAGACATTCCCTATAATGATTTCTGTAGAAGCTGCTTGGACGAGGATGAAGAGGGAACCATCGAACACTTGCTATGAAGCTACAGTGCTCTCTCATGCCGTAGATTCAGACTTCTGGGGGCCCATTTCTTTGTTAATCTGGCTGAACTGAGCAGCGTCAGAATCAGCCCCTTCTTCGCTTTATGAAACGCACACATTGGTTTGCGGAATAGGTATCCTTCATCCGCGTGGTAACACAATGGGCCTTCGCTTGGTCTAAGTGTGTCTGCTGTCCGTATGCGCGGCAGTCAGCCACCTCAACCTAACACACCGCTGGACAAAATGTGATTTTTTTTATCTTATGCCAGCTCATAGGGTATCCTGCCTTAGTAGTGACATGTTCTCCAGTAGCAGCATATCAACATTCTAATATGTTTATAGACATGCATACATAGACTCAGGTCTCTAAGTGGATGCATCATATCCAGAAGTCAAACATGTGTCTCCTAGTCCACAAAGTTCGGGTGCAGTCTGCCCAAATCCAAGCACAAATAACCTGTTGCCAAGCAGGCTTGACAACCAAAAGACGCTGCCGCAACAAGTATGTACAAACATGTATGCATGTTTGTTTACGAACTATTGTCACGTGTCTCTTTTCTGCATGCTCCCCTTTTGTAAAGCGTCCGTTTTTGTCTCTCTTTGTCGGTAGTGCTTATGTTTGTATTAGTTGTTAGCTTATGTCTTGAGAAAATATAGTTCACTCTAGTTTTGGACGACTAAGAATAAAGTCAACTTTGGTTTTTTAACGTAATTTGGTGTTTTGAGTTTTAACCGTTTTCCACTTCAACATAACTCTGTGTTGACCGGTCCAAATTAAAAAGGAACCTCTAAAATGTGACCACCTCCTAATCGGACCACTTTCCTTCGGGCGCTGGGATGGTCCAATCAGCCTTGTTCCTCCACGAGGCTTCTTTTTCTCTGCAATCATTTGAGAAAGAACAGGCAGCTTTTTTGCGAATATTATGTATCCTACGCCCTTACAATCTGTTTTGTGGTGTCTGACCAGTTCAGTGCTAACTAGCTACATCAGAAGACTTCCAAATACTTACCATAAAGCAAACACGCCACTCTAACAAACACAACACCTATTTTTGGGCATCAATTTTATTTTATTTAAAGCGAAGAAGAGATTTTCTTTTTCATCTGACCACACCAAACCTCACTCTCCTCCATCTGTCTGTTCAGCAGATCCGTCAAGAATCGATTAAACAAGGAGAGGATTACGTAAGAGCAGAACAAATGATTTCCCATTGCAAACAAACACACGTTCTGATAGTAATTGGCGATGACAACGACGTAGAAGAACTGCATGGACGCCTTCTCGCCCGCTATCTTCTCGTAGAAGAAGTACGTGTGCGCCAGAAGGTACAGACTGATCAGGAATGCGCCCACTGAAGCTGCCGTTGATGTAAGGAACATTTTCTTAAAAATGCGACGAGTATCGAGTCCCAGCTCCGCCATCAGATCCAACAGCACAAGATATTGGTTCAATAAGAAAGTGAGATTCTTCATGCCCGTGAAAGTGCACACGAACGCCGCCACAGTGATGGCCATGCCAACCACTCTAATGATCAGATTGGCTGCGATCGCCAAATCGTTGTCCATGATAATTGGTTTGGTCAACGACATAAGATCGGTAAACAGTAAGGTCGTGTTGACATACAAGTAAACGGAGAAGTGTAACAAGGTGACGGCGATGGCCACCTTCGAGATCCCGAATCCATTTTCGCCCTGAACGTAGGGATACATCCCCGCCACGCGCAGGAACATGACCGTGAAAACGAACGCCGACTCGAGGTCTTGTGGATTGATGAATTTGTTCCACTTTTTGAAGACTCGAATTCGCGTTGCTGGAGAAAACATTTTGCCAACTGAGAATTGATTTGGATTGCGACTGACTGGTGGACGTGTTGAAGGACTCATTTATACCGCAGGTAGTCGAGGATAATTGGTGGCTAATGAATGGATGTTCGTCAATGGTTGTGGGGGATTTAATCACAGACTACATCAAGCTTACATGGATTTTCAATAGAAAACGATTGAAAGAGGAGTCCATTAGGCGGAGAGGTGTGTTCGTTTAAGCCTAATGGTTGAGGGAGTCGCGATCCTTGCCTGATTGTTTTTACATTAGTGCACATCCCCATTTCAGAGAAAGAGGGCTCTAAACCGTGGCCATTATAAGAGACGATCGAATAGGATTAATCTCCCGGCTATTACCAGTGTCAGCACTCAGCTCCATGGCGAACAGAATCTATCGATTTGATGAGAATCAACAAGAAGACTGATATCTCTCTTCATCAAAAAGTGAATCAATGCATGCCATTTTAATTTTCAAAATTATTTCATGTTAATCTTGACCACGTTTTCGATCCACACGATCCAAGTTTGAGTCATTTCGAGCACATTGATTTTCCTATTCTGGCATACCTCTGTGATATGTCACAAACGCCTCTCAAGAGCATGGTGAGTCACAAATTGTGGTGTTTTCGTACTCCGAACAGAATCTCACAACTTGTGAGCAAAGCAAAAAAGACATTGTATAGTGGGTGGCTGTTTTTCACTTAATTGCAAAGTCGAAGGAGTTACTACCTCAGCACAATATATTTTAGTAGATGCAGTCTACTAAACTACCTCAGCACTCAGGACACTTATCGAAGTGGAATGAGTCTCGCTTACTTAATAATAAACAGATAAACACTTAATCTCCACGTCCAAAGGCTGCACACGTTTTCCAGGGATTTTCAACTAGGAAAAAATCAAGTACTCTAAGGACAGCCGACTTCCCAGCTGATTGTTGATTGTCCCCATTTCCAGCAACGAATTTAAGCGACTTTTTGACGGTTACTCAAGAAGTGATGATTGAAATGAATGATTGCTCCGTTTGGTCCGAAAAAAACGTTATCAAAAAATGTTAAGGCGCACGAGAGGAAGAAGCCTCTACAGTACTTGATTTCTGGAAATAAAACATGTGGAACTACTTGTGATCTATCCAATTTGCAGATATCTCTGTGGCTTCGTAAACCAACTGTTCGTACGGATTCACAATGAATGCTGATTCGAGTCAGGTCGAGGTGCAATCTTCTTCTACATCTCGCACTATCGTTCTCGGCAGAGTTGGACTTAGTTGCGATTTTTTATTCACAGTGATTTCAGCTGCGATCTTAAGTTGTGAATTCAAACCTTTCATATTGTTATGTGATTCTCCCTTGTCCAAAACCTCTCCCCAAATATAGCTCTTATAAGTCTTCTTCTTCTGCATATAGCGTTACAGTCCGAGGTGGACCTGGGCCTCACCCAACATGCCTCTCCAACCGGCCCGATCTCTAGCCAGCTGTCTCCAGTTTCGCATACCCAGCCGGCTGATGTCCCCCTCGACTTGTGTGCGCCACCTTGCACGTGGACGTCCTCTGTTGCATTGTCCCACCGTCTCAAATTCGAAGACTCTTCGGGCCGGTGCTATGTTGTCCATACGCGTTACATAGCGTAACCATCGTAGGCGTTGCAGGCGTAGACGCATGGCTAGACTCATGTTGCTGTACATGAAGTCTCAATATATCAAACAAACAATGCTGGTATACCCCAAGGCTCAGTTCTGTCTCCGACACTCTTTCTCAATTTTATAAATGATCCCTTGTCTGCTACTTCTAACTCAATCCATTCCTTCGCTGATGATAGCACCCGCAGCTTTTCTTTTTTTTTCATTCGTTCCAAGACTCACGATCCCGCCCTTCGGCCGTAGAATTGGAACGGCAGCGTATGTAAAGCACATTGAATTCCGATCTTGACAGCATAATTAACTATCGAAAAAACAATAGAGTAGGATTCAATGCTTCAAAAACTCAAACAGCTGTCTGCTGTCACTCAATCGAACCCTTCATAATCAGCCATTATCCATGAATGGCGCCTGTGTCGATGAAACCGGAAAACTTTCCATCTTTGCTATGTGTATCAACACAACACTTAGTTGGAGCGATCACATATTTGAGGTCGCCAAAAATGCTGCCAAATGTTTAGGTTTCCTTAATCGGTGCAAGAAATATTTCACCCCTTCTGATTTGGCTTTAATTTATAAGGCATACATCCGGCCCAAGCTTGAGTACAACGCTCGTATCTGGTCTGGTGCCCCCAAGACCATCCTCCACCTACTTGGTAGAATCCAAAAGCGAGCGAGAAAACTTATAGTAGACTCGCTCGAACATCGACGTACCGTCTCTTCTTGGTCCGTGTCTTATCGTTATTTCAACAAACGATGCTCAAGTGAGCTAGCCAACTACATTCCTCCTCTCCAAGAATTCACACGCAATACCCGTCTCGCCAGGAATGCCCATCGGTATTCCCGTAAGCCTACTTTCGAACGGATAGTTAAATTCAGAGACTCGTTCTCCAGCCGCACCGCACGAATATGGAATGCTCTTCCCAGCCTAATATTTCCCACAGACTACAACCCGCAGATACTTAAGACCAATGTGCACAGGTACCTCCTCTCCCTGTCTCCCTCTAAACCCTCGGCCCGTACTGTGTCTTGACTCTCGGCCCGTGCTGTGTCTGGACCCCGGCATTAGCAATCCCTTGAGCATGCGCAAATTATAAGAAAAAACAATCCACTAGTCCGACGAATCAGTTTTTGTTGTTTGTTGCCCTACGTCGGTCGTTCTGATTCTTGGGCCTAACTCAATCATATGCTGCAAATTCGCCCTTTTACCACTGTTATCGTACAGAGAAGGCGACCGGGGTTGACACTGAACGTTGGTGGTGCAATGTGTAATGGAGAAAAGCACATGTCACATTTAAAAATATGAAAAGCACACACCATCCGCATTCACCCGCATCTGCCACACTTCATGATGTTAACCACGAAATCGTTTGTGTTCAAATCGAATGGGTTGTGAAAAGTAGCATGATTCCCAGTTGATACTGTGATTGTGAAATAGAAGCAGTTTGGATCGGAATCGCAGCTTAAATCACAGTCGATCACAGACTGTGAATGCGATTTTCAATCACTGTGAAAAAGTAGTCAAAAGTAGTCATTTTTTACTCAACACCAATTCTCGGCCAATGGCCAGGCATACATGAGGATAGTTGCTATCAGTGTGAAAATATCGTTTTAATGCCACAGCTCTGTTGCCTGTAAATACGGAAGGTGTAGGCGCATTCCAACGTGAGGGATTAAGGACGCCATCTCAGAAATCTCATCAGGTGAGTTAAAGAAGGGCTTACCAACCGCTCAAGAAGACCCAAGGCGCAAAAGAAATGTGCTAGGATCTCCCCCTCAATTGCAACAAGACAACTGCGACAATGTGAGTTTTGTGTGATGCCTAGTGTAACGGCATGATCCCAATCGGCCAGTGCCCTGTACAGGCCGAGTACGGACTAGTTCCACGAAGGAGATCTTTTGTTTTGGATTGTTTTGTATTCAGGCCATATTATCCTTGATGTTGCACAGCTTGTCAAACTGGCCCATCTGAGGTTAGCTATTTTGAGGAAGTGTGTGAAGATATTAGCCTTGACTGCTTTTATTGTGACGAGTACCTGCTCTACAAGTGAGCACTGCCTTGCCAGTTCTTCGGCCTTCTCATTTCCTGGGATGCGACTGTGACCTGGATCCCAGATGAGGGAGATTTTGAGCTGGTCTTCTAATGACGCCAACTCAGCTCGGCAGTTGTATATACTAGCTTAGAGTGTACGACACAGGAGGAGATAGCTGTGATGGCAATCAAATGTCCACCTTCTGCCTTGACATGATATTTGGGTGACTTTTTTGACTTGACAACATGCTTCCCGGATTGCAAATAGTTCAGCTTGGAAAACTGTTGGGTTTAGAACTGAGTATACACCCTCACCGACTTCGCAGCCCATCTAAGAGCCGTCAGCTGCGCCAATCACTTCTTTCGCGAATTAGAGACTCAAAGCCGTTTGCTAGCTTAATTTTGGGTATTGTATAATCTGAGGAGGATCCTACGAGATCTCTTGGTACAAGATCTAAGATGGTACTAAGACCATAGGGTTTTCACCCAGACTGCTTGAGCCTGATGGCGCTTTGTGTTGAAGGTTCAAGGGTAGAAGATGTTGCATCATCGTAAGAGCGCTTATGGTGCCAATGCATGCTGTTCTTTCTACCGCAGCTTAAATCACAGTCGATCACAGACTGTGATTGCGATTTTCAATCACTGAAAAAAGTAGCAGATCAATGGTCAACTTGGATGGATAATTTTCGGTGTCATCTCTTTTGGAGTCACTGACCAAGCTCACCTGTCTTCAAGGAACCCATCCACTCCTGATTGATTAGCACGCACAACACGAGTGGGTGCTGGAGAAGCTATGCTCACCTAGGTCCACCTCGGACTGCCAATTATTATTACAGATTGTAGAATTTGTGGTTATGTCCGACTTTCTTTCTTGCCAATCATTCTGCTTTCGTTGATGTTAAGCATCACTTGTCCCCTTGTCCAGTTTCGGCTGCGAGGGTGAAGGTAGTCCCGGCTACCATTTCCAACACTCGAGGCATTGATCAACCAAGTTCTTCAGAAAAACAAAGGCCATCGGGTGCCAATCGTGATTCTACCTCAGCTCATTTGTTCCTCCCTAAATATACGAAGATATGATCGATTGTTGATAGCTAACTACATAATGACCCCAACGACACAATCAATCATTCATGCAATCCAAGATGACGTTGAGACGATGATGCAAAAACTGCCCAGAACCTAAACCACAATTCACAGCGCAAATGAATCGCCAAGTGCCCGTGTGTGCATGTGTGTGCAGTGTGCACACGTACATCACTCCAGCTCAACAGCGAGCTTAGCTCTTCACGTTGTTTGGTCTCAATTAAGCGGCTCTTAAGTTCGTTAGTTTTCAAACTGTCAATTCACACCGAGTGATTCCTCATTTCGCGTGAAGACGCGCTTTGCATCGCACTTCAGTGCCGTTCTCGTCTCCGTCGCTGTCGTTCGTCCACGTGCTTTCGAAACATCCAAATCCGCGACATTCGCAGTGAACAAGTGTATTGTGTGCAGTGTGTGCTTGAACTTGACTAGATGGGACATAAACAATAAAAATATTAATTTTATCTGATTTTATTCATTTTACGAGTTAATGTGCGCAACGTTGTGATGACAGTCACCGCAGAGAGTTTCGTGCAGAAGTGATCTTTGGTGGAAATTGTTTTTTTTTTTTTGTGTTTTGACAGGTCTCTGAGGTAAATTAAAGAGATTAACGAGTAATTTGAACGAATGGGTAATTTGAAGACAAAATGTGTGACTTGGGGTTCGGAAAGGACAAAGATCTCGATCAACTTGTGCATCAATATACAGTGGCGAGCAAAACTGGATACACAATTTCAGTTTTTCTGATTTTTCTTCAACAACATTGTTTCCTTTCGGCGAATTTGATTGAAATTTTCGGTTTACATCGGACTGGAACCTGGTGATTTTGGTCTAGTCTTCTGCAGTCCACCTTTTACGTTCTTTGCAGAAATTTTAGTAGGGCCTGTATATTTTTTTTCCTATATTTTTATATTTTTTTCCGATTGTTTTTATTTTTTATAGACAGTAGTTTTAGTATCCTTTGAGAAGTCCTTTTCAGCAAAATGTGCATCTGCTTTTGGTGTTTTGTTAAGTTTTTGTTATACCAGTCTCAGTACAGTGAGGATCAACTGTTTCGAGCACCCACCTTTGTTATTCATGGTCTCAAATTGATTTCCCGTTTCGTACCACATGTACGGTGCCATGGCATGGACCGAACTTCCGTGCTACGTTCCACGATTAGAGAAGTTTTTGAGGCACCGAAACTATGCTCTTCTCAATATTATATATATAGTTATAATTTAAAAATTAAGGAATAAAAAGGATTTTTCGCTTCTGCCATGATCAGAATGTCGACATTTTATATATCATAAATTGTGATACACTAAATTTAGACCTAATGGTAGTTTAGGTTAGGTTAGGTTTGGGCGATTGCCACCACTGTGGCAGTTGTGGCCCACTTAGATCCTGGTTGGATCCTTTGTTCTATCTCTTCCCGGTTCACAGCAGACCAAAGGTCTCCAGAGTTCAACATATGTTGGACAATGTTTTCTGGTGTTGGTGGTTCACCAAAGGCGTCCCGCAATACAGCTCGTTCGTTTGCATACCGAGCACATTGGAAGAAAACGTGTTAAACGATCTTTACACAGTGAGGACAAGACAGACTCGAGTCACTGATTCGCTTGAATAGATATTCCCAGAAACCACCTCGACCAGTCAAGAACTGTGTCAGATAATAGTTCAATTCGCCGTGTTTCGCCGTGGGATTAGCCGGTACGTTCATCTCTCTTTTTGGGACTCGTTCCATTGTTGTTGTCACGCTTCAATACTGCCGCTTCTTAGGAATTTCTTCGCATGATTTGTGCTTGGCCCACCTTGCACGCGATAGTCATAGAGCCGTCTAGCTTCTAAAGCTAGGACATCGATTGATACCATAGAGGATAGTACCATTATCGCGTCGTGGGATACCGTTCGCACTGCTAAACTGCAGTGCACAGAGTCTGTACACAGATTTGATTTCCTTCATGCGTACCTTTTTGTTCGTAACGTCAGACCATATTTGTGCCCCATAAAGCTGTATGGAAGCCACAACTCTCGGCACCGTTAATCCTTTGCCTTGCTTCGGGCCGCCGATATTCGACATGAGTCTTGAAAGAGCGCCTATCGCTTTTGATGATTTCTCGCAAGCGTATGTGAGGTGATGCTTGAAATTTAGCCGAGCATCAATCATCACTTGTTTATAAATGGACTGGAAATAATGGTGTGCTCTCGGACTTTTACCGTCATGGTTTCTAGCACTTTTCTTTCGCTTGTGATCCGCCAGGTCTAAACTCATATAGCGTAGCCAGTGCTTTATCAGTGCTATTGCTTCGTTGCCATTCAACTCGATTTCTTCAAGCCGTTTCGCTACGACTACAACAGCAATATCGTCCGCAAAACCTACGATGGAAAGTTGCCTGGGGACTGGGAGTCGTAATATGTAGTCATACATCATGTTCAAGGGACCACTGGAACACTGATCCTTGGGGTACGCCCCCTCGTAATTTTATACAATTTCGTCCCGTCGTCGGAGTCGTAAAGGAGCAACCTATCGGTAAAGTAGCTCATGATTTATCTTAATATGTAAGTCGGTACATTTAATCTTTCGAGGCAATGTAAAATACGCGACCAGTTCTCCGAGTTAAAAGCATTTTTCACTTCAAGTGTAACGGCGCAGTACTTTTTACTGCCTCCTTTCCATCGACTTCCTTCTATAGCCGATTGGGCTTTGTCTATCATCATTGGCTTCAATGATAGAGGCCAATGATGAGAGCAGATGTGTCCTTCTATGGATGAAAGGCTTTTTAATTAATTCTGAAATGCTTCAAAGATTTTTTCACTTCTCCTGTATGATTATTTCAATGATTAATTTAAACACTCCCGCTCAATCCACTTGAAATTCACTGACAGACAACGCACAGACCAAACCAATAGGTCTATAGGCATGGCATTTTGAACAAACCTCCCTGAAGTTTCCCAAATATGTCCAATGATAATATATGTATTCTTAAGTAAAACTGCCAGTGCCACGTTAATTCACATCGTATTTTTTTTTTTTGCTCTTAATAGTTAGAGTATACCTTAAACATAAAAAAAAGACTTAACTAATAACAAATAAATAAAAAAAAACTCATTTAAACATTTTTCAATAAATATGGAGTCTGTTCTAAATATGGACCAGGAAGTTGTTGAGAAATGATGGATTTCCTACACTTTTTAGGGCACACTACATCCTTCACTGGAATCTGTGTCTGTACAACCAAGCACCTCAAGTTGTTGTTGGCGCGACAGTCCGAGGCGAACTAGGGGCCTAGCTTCCACAGAAAACACTCGTGTTGTGCGTGCTATTGTTCTTTCACGAGTGGAAGGGACCTACATGTTTTATGTGGACTCCCAACGGCGAAGTTTAAGAATATTTTTCTAGACACTCGAGAGAAGTGGAGCTGTGTATTATAAAAATTGCTAAATTTAGGGGGGCAGTGGAGCAACATTCACTCGCCACCTATTTCAAATTCGATGGGTGACCAGATTTTCATGCCAACAGTATGCCGGAACTTGTAAGACAAGTCGTACAATTTTAGTGGCTTTGTAGTTTGTACTCTACAATCGAAGTGGCGTCGATATAACATCCAAGCGTTGATGATGGCCATATCGCACATGTGGTAGAAAAGCCGTTGTGTTCATTTGCGTTATTTGATGCGTTGTTGTATTCGTGTATGACGTTGAGGCACTCAACTGATTCCATCGATTCAGATTTGTTGTTCAAGCGCTGAACAGCTGGAGCTGATAAACCATAAATATGGTCCAGCCATCGTGGAAGCCATATTCACAACTTTGTTGTCGTTCCATGCGACTGTGGATGCATTGATGCCGTAGTACGAAGCCACATATTCAATGTTGTCACCACGATTGTCGAACTTTTGAGGCGACGAATCGTTCCAAGCGAGCATATGCTTTGAGTGCGAAGGTAAACAAGTAGCGGAATGGAATCTTTCTTTTTCTTCTTTATTTGGCGCTATAGTCCGGGGTGGACCTGGGCCTCAACCAACAAGCCTCTCCAGCTAGCACGGTCTCTGGCTAGCTGTCTCCAGTGTTGCACGCCAATTGGTTGAGGTCCTTCTCCACCTGGGTGCGCCACCTTAAACGCGGGCGTCCTCTGTTGCGTTGTCCCACGGGTTTGGAATCGAAGACTCTCCGGGCCGGAGCTGAGTTGTCCATACGCTCTACATGGCCTAGCCATCTTAGGCGTTGGATCCGAAGACGCCTGACTAGACTCATGTCGCTGTACAGCCCGTACAGTTCGTGGTTGAATCTTCTCCTCCAGAAACCGTCAACGCAAACAGGACCAAAGATCGCACGCAGAACTTTTCTCTCGAAAATACCAAAGACTTCCTCATCCGCTTTTGAGATTGTCCATGCCTCCGCGCCGTACAGCAGGACTGGGATGATCAAGGTCTTGTATAAAATCAGCTTGGTCCTTCGAGAGATTGCTCTACTACTCAATTGCCTCTTAAGCCCATAGAAACAGCTGTTGACAAGAGTTACTCTGCATTTGATCTCGGTACCGGTGTGGTTCATTCTATTTGCTGAGGAGCCGAGGTAGACGAAGTCATTGACTACCCCGAAGTTATAGCTGCCCATTGCGACACTCTGTCCAAGACGTCGATGTTATGTGTCCTTTCTTGATGACAGCATATACTTCGTTTTGCCCCGCTAGTCCCATTTTAGCCACTTCCGCCTCAATGCCAGCAAACGCCTCATGCTGTGTTCGACCAATCACGTCAATGTCATCCGCGTATGCTAACAGTTGTACGGACTTTGGGAAGATCGTGCCTCTAGTGTTGGCTTGTGAGTCTTGCACGATCTTCTCAAAGATGATGTTAAGGAAGTCACATGGCAGCGCGTCGCCTCGTCTAAGACCTTTTTGACATTGAAGGTCTCGGTGAGTTCGTTACCGACCTTCATGGAGCAGCGAGAATTCTTCATCGTCATCCTGCACAACCTGACGAATTTGGCAGGAATGTCAAAACTAGACATGGCGTTGTATAGCTCGTCCCCATGCACGCTGTCATATGCGGCCTTGAAATCGACAAAAAGGTGGTGGGTGTCGATTTGCATTTCTTGGGTCTTTTCCAGGATCTGCCGTAGTGTGAAAATCTGGTCGATGGTGGACTTCCCTGGCCTGAACCCACACTGATATGGACCTATCAGGTTATTTATAAACGGCTTCAGGCGAGTACACAAAACGGCAGAGAAGATCTTGTAGGCGATGTTCAGGCGACTTATATAGTACTTCAGTCTTGCCATTGCTATCTTGACCTCGTCTAAGTCGGGGGGACGGAATTCTCGTCGATCATCGTCCATATTGAGTTTAACATACTGCCTGACAGCGGTATTGGTGTTATCATCGCCGTTTAGCAGTCTGCAGAAATGGTTCATCCAAATTCTCAGTATCGACTGCGACTCTACTACTAGTTGTCCATTCTCGTCCTGGCAGGCTTCTGTCCGAACCTTATATCTATCTGGATAACTCTTTCACCCTCTGGTAAAACTTTCGGACATCGTTCCTACCGTAGCACCTCTCCGTCTCCTCGATCGCGCGCTTCTCGTTCTCTTTCTTCTTTCTCCTGAGAAGCTGGGTCTCATCTCTTCGTCTCTGTTCGTAGAGCTCACGAGCAGCTCTCGTCGTTCGCTGCATGTGCCAGCAAAAATCTAATTTCCAATCTTCTTCGATTGTTTGCGCAGGTGAGATTCCGGGACACTCGATCGGCAAAGATCCTAGCAGTCCGTTGCGATTGTAGCTTTCCGACGTCAAACCGTGGTGTCCTTTCTCGACTACGTTGATCTCTTGATATCCGAGTTCTTACCTTGGCTACAACAAGGAAATGGTCCGAGTCGATGTTGGCTCCTCGGAACGTTCGGACATCAAGAATGCTGGACGAGTGTCTGACGTCGATCGCAGCACGATCAATCTGGTTGACGGTTGATTGATCAGGGGACCGCCAGGTCCCTTTATGGATGTTGAGGTGTGGGAACCGCGTGCTAGCTCCAGAGAGATTACGTCCCGTGACAAAGTCCACCAGCCTGAGTCCGTTATCGGATGTAGTGTCGTGCAGGCTGTGTTTCCCGATGACTTTGGCAAAGATGTCTTCCTTACCCAGGTTTGCATTGAAATCTCCTAGAACGATCTTGTTGTCGAAGCTGGGGCACTGATCGTAAGTCCTTTCTAGGAGATCATAGAAGTCATCCTTGCTGTTGTCATCTTTGTCCTCTGTCGGGCGTGGGCGCAAATCAGGCTGATGTTCCCGAATTTAGTTTCTCATCCTCTCTTGCCCGGTCCTTTCCACCGCACTTCCTGGATTGCGGTATTGTCTGCTTTGTAGCAGTCCAGGGCCTCCGCGAGTTCTTCGGCTGCACGTGGTCTGTTAAGGGACCTAACATTCCACGTGCAGAACCGAAAATCGTTGTCCTTGAAACGGACAACGTTTGCTGGGGTCGTCAACATTAATTCCGTCCGTATCCGAGGCAGTTGGTTGTCTCTGAACCGATATATTTTTACGTGGTGAGGGAGTTAACTTCACGCACAACCCCCAACTGCGAGGCCAGGCCCTATTCTTTAACCCTCGGGCGGAGGGTCCGGGTTTATCCGGAGTCGGTAACCTCGCTGAGGCTGTGAGCGCCGCCGTTGTCCCTAAAACTCTAGGGATCTTCCGCCGCCATCTCTATTCCAAGGCCCCGACCTGGCCTTGAAAGAACCTTCTAGACCTGTGCTCCGAAAATGGAATGGAATCTTTGCGAATGCAAAAAGTATCGCCCAGTGCTTCCGTCGGTCCTGATTCCGACCATCGACGTTTTGTTGGTCATTGATGACCTGACCTTAGATACGCTGTCCTTTATGATATCTCATATATAACATATTTTATGCCGTAAGTGTCCAGCTTGCCATTTTGGGCACGAACAAAAAAAACCCAATATACTTATTTTGAACACTTGAATCACTTTCTAGACACATTAATGAATATAGAAATAATTTGTTTGGAGTCGGATTCGAGCGATTTACCAGAAATATTCATGTGTGAAAATCCCGAATTTATCGCCCGGCGCAGACTTAACTGCATTCCACGCTTTCAAATGCATTTGGATTCAAGCAGCGACCAATGCACACTGTTTAGCTTGAATAGCAGAACGTTATAAAACTATTCGCACGCAGTTTGGAATATTTTCATTGAACAAACTTTTTGTCCAAAGAGTGCGTGCTCTAAATGGACTCTTGGGTATTTAAACTCAAGTGATGTCGTTGCAAGCGATATGTTATTCAATAGTATTACAATGGACCTCAGTCAGGACGTTATAACCGATAAGTCGTTATAACCGGTTGGTCGTTATAACCGATTGGTCGTTAAAAGTGATGTCGTTATAAACGGTTTTGGCTGTAGTCAAAGCTACAGAACTCTACATCATTTCTTTACAAGAACCATTGCATTCGACGAGGTACACGTCGTGCGGCACAAGCTGACCGCTGACGATTAAAGTGAACCTGTCGCGTCACCAGTTCCCCGGTCACTTCTCAGGCATGTTATGCGCTAGCCTCTGTGATTCCCCGCTGGCAGTAAATTATTCGCGACTCTCAGCCTCTCCCGTGGACTCCTGACAGCTGGCTCTCCATTCAATGGGGCATTTAATGTTCTTAATTATCCAGCAGATGAGTGTTTGTTGCTCGTCCACTTGACGCTGTGCTCGGTCTTGAAAAGTCAAGTGCTAAATGAGGCGACAGAGGAAGAAGGAAGCAAGGAATTAACCCGAACGGACAGTGCAGCTGAGTCTGTCATTACAACAGCCAGTCTTCAAGGTTAAGGATTGTCAAACTGATCCCTGATCGGTTGTCTTATCGCATGCCACTAAGTGACACCGTCTGCAGTGAGCATATGCCTTAACACAAATCTAATCACCCCCAATTAGGCGGCGAACAAGCCTTTCGTACACGCTCGATGACATGTACCGGCGCTGCTGTCGGTCCAATTAACGCGCCGGCATGTGTCTACAAATCTTGGCAATTAATTGTCGTTTCATTTGCTTTTCCATTACGGCTCGCGGTCGGTGCACGTTTGTGTTCAGCACGCCTCCCAGTGTCTCATTGACTCGACTGGACCGAAGTGAGTGTGAAGAGGAAATTAAAATATTAATTCATCTGCTGCCACTCGAATGCCTGAGAAACTCACATCCACACGCATAATGGCTTTGTAATTACATTAAGACGTACCTCCTCCCTCCCAGCACAGTGGCACACAAAAGTTTTGCACCATACACAGTTGCATCGGGAGTTGATTGTGAGTCATCCCAGCAGGCGTCATCCCGCCTAATTGTGGGAATAAACTTCACTTCACTCATGACTTATTAGCGGGCGGAAAGTTTTACAATGCAAATGTAACTTGATTTCGCCGAGCTTCCATGAATCGAGCTCTGCTGCGACTCCGATCGAATATTTTCATTTCTTTCCATGGCCCTAAATGAATTATGGCGGAAAATTGAATTTAGGAACGACGACGACGATGACGACGTTCGACGTTCGACGTCCTACGCAACACTTGGTCGTATCCGTTTCACGAAACTTTCAAAGGCATCGCGTCGGCAATTAAAGAGACGAGGGTGGCCAACACACCCCCCGAGGAGTATCACTTAAAATTGAAAAGGGGGCGACTGATGTGACGAAGATGCTGCCGATGATGTTGATGGTGGTAGCTCTGCTTTGGGCAGGGAGGAACTTGTCGTCATCGTCGCCTTGTATCGACAGGACCGGGGCATGGCATATGACATGCCTATTCATGCAGCCATTGATGCACGAGCACCAGCACCACTCGACTCGGTGGACTGGGTGTAATAGTCAATTTTAATTCAATTTGCCAGGACCTTTTCATTTAGGGGGTAAATCTAATTCTAATCATTTGAACCGTTGACGAATTATTATTCATGCACAATTTGCGAGGAAAGTGAAAAAGGGAGAGAAAGTGTTTTCTTTTTCGAATTTCGGAGGCGACACGGTGTGGGGATACATTTTTGAGTTATTTATTGAATTAGAACATCCTTGAATGGATGCGATCAATTAGGCGACACTCTGTCGCTGATGCTGGGTTAATCGAGTTTTGCTTTACGACGCGACGCCACGGTGTTGATTGCTTTTCTTTGGAAAAAGATGTGTTTCCGTTCATTCAAATACATTTGTTTGGCTGACATACTTCATTTGGAGACAGTGGCAATTACGTGCTTTCTTGCGCTCCGTTCTCATGGATGGGCATGGTTTGCAATTGATCTTCTCTCGCATGCCACTTATGAATAGATCCTGATTAGCATGTGCTTTCTTTCTTTTGAGAGACTTGTCTTTCGTTCGATTTCGCCGTGATAGCGGCGTCTTCTCTTTGGGATGTTGGGCTGTTGACTTGGATCCAGCTTACACGGAAACCTCCCTTGTTGTTTTGCCACGAAGTGAGGATGACCTAGCATTTTTATTTAGTTCATAGGCCGGAGAGTCGTGGAGTGTCTGGGCCTGATGTAAGGTTGCTTTCCATGCTCAGTCTTGCGTCCGCGATCACTTGGTCAACGAGGATTCGAAGGCTCTCTCCACCCAACGCTGAGAATAGTAGAATACGGCTTATGTCTCAGTGCACACTTGTGTCTTCTCATGTAATAAAAGAATATGGGTTGCGCTACAGCTCGTAGAGGGCCAGGGCCCAGCTTCTACAGAAACCATTCGTGTTGTGCGTGCTATTCTTCTCCAACGAGTGGCAAGGACTTACAGTTTTATGCCGACTTCGAACGGTTAAGTTTAAGAAGCTTTTTCTAGACAGGTATTCTCTCTCTGTGAGCATTTTCAGTGACTCGGGTTCGGGTTTGAATATGGCACTCTCAGCATAGGTGTCCATGCAGGAATCCATTACGCTACGACGACCCACTCCGCAGGGGAGAGAGATACGAGCGCTACAGCTCGTAGAGTGCTAGGGCTTAGCTTCTACAGCAGCCATTTGTGTTGTGCGTCCTACTGTTCTTTCACGAGTGACAGGGACCAAGGCCAAGTTTGGAAAGCTTTTTCTAGACAGTTCTTATTCTTTGACCATTTTCAGTGACTCGAAAGAGGTGGGACCGGTTTGGTCGTACTGGCCGGGAGTCGAACCCAGGCAGCGAGCTTAAGTTGTGTAGGGGTCAAGGCACATAGCCACCATCTTCTCGTGTAGTCACCTTCATACTTACTTGACTTATGTCCTGTGTCCCCTTGTGGGTCCTAGGGCATCTGCAGTGCCTACGCACCATCGAGTGCGGTTTCGGGCAATCTGTGTCAGCTCTCCTCAACCTTTTCCCAATTGCCTTGCTTCATTCTCAACAGCCACCTAAGTAAGCGGGTTCCATTGAATCGCTTGGCTAGCTATGGACCGATCACCCTTTCGGAGAGTGTGACCAATCCACTGCCACTTTCGTCGTCCTATGGTTGTGCCTAGAGGTTCATGGCCCGTTCTCTGATAAAGCTGTCCGTTAGATATACGGCGTGTACTTGAGATGTAGCGTTGCAGCATGATGATGATTCCTCTCATAAACCGCCTCGTACTCCACCTATTGGACTCCTGTGGGCTAGCAACAAAAACCTGGCATGAGAGTATTCGTCATTGGCTCCCCTATCGATGTCTAGAAAAAAATGTCCTGAGTCGGAGGCAGCATGATGTCAAAAGTGGACGATTTATTACAGCACCTGTCGTCTAATGCTTCTCCAAGTGACTCTGCCTAATAAACTGTCACATTTGATGGCACACATTTCATTTCAATAATACTTATAGATTACGCGGGTATGTTCATCAATTACAAGCACATCAGTTTGACAATATTCCTCCATTTCCTAACACTGCAACCATGGCGGCAGGTTGAGCGTTCCTCGTGATGGTGGTGGTTACCCTCCAAGTACCACATCGGAAACAGTCGTAGCTTAGTGCTTAAGCCAAAGTGTAAGCATTACTTCGTCAAACAGTGTATAGCATCCCAAACGCGGATTTTGCTGGCTTGCTTAAGCGGGTGGCTATATCCAGCTCGCTTCCGCCAACGGTTGAGACAATTCTCCCAAGGTCTTGGAAACTCTCTACTCTCTCAACCGCCAGTCCAGTAGTATATATACAAGCCGATGATTTTGGCCTAAGGCTCATTTTTGGTTTGTTTGTTGATAAGGCTCATTTTGCAGCTAGCTCAACACTGCCAGATTCCAATTTGTCTCCACCTGTACTTGAGAGCGTTGATTTCACCATGGGACAAATCCACTTCCGCACTCGTACAGTTGCAAGAGTACTGAAAGATCTCGATGTGCACAAATCCGCTGGCCCGGATGGTATTCCCCCTATACTTCTGAAGAGGTGTTCTTCTGTGCTGGCAAAACCACTGCGTAAGCTTTTTCATCTATCTTACTCTTTAGGTCTCTTTCCGAGCAGATAGAAAACAGCATTTGTTCAGCCAGTCCCTAAAAAGGGCGAATCTTAGTCACCCACCTCGTACCGACCCATAGCACTTACGTCCCTTCTTTCTAAGGTCATGGAAACGCTGATAAATCGTCAGCTTATGAAATATCTGGAATCGCGGAAGCTTGTCAATGACCGGCATTTATGGTTTCCGCAGCGACAGGTCCACTGGTGATCTGATAGCTTATCTCACCGAAAAGTGGAACCAGTCTTTGCACAATGCAGGAGAAAGCAAGATCGTTGCGCTTGATGTTTCTAAAGCATTTGACAGAGTTTAGCATCAAGCTCTCTTGTCGAAAATGCGTGCCTATGGTATCGATGAATCTCTTCTTCTATGGATTAGAAATTACCTTTCGAACCGTTCAATTCAAGTTGTTTTGGATGGGTTCAAGTCTGATATCCACTAAATAAATGCTAGTGTTCCCCAAGGCTCAGTTCTGTCTCCGACACTCTTTCTCATTTTTATAAATGATCCCTTGTCAGCTACTTCTAACCCAATCCATTCCTTCGCTGACGATAGCACCCTCAGCTTTTCATTTTCGTTCCAAGACTCACGACCCCGCCCTTCCGCCGTAGAATTGGAACGGCAGCGTATGTTAAGTTGTTGAATTCCGATCTTGACAGCATAATTAACTGGGGAAAAAACAATAGAGTGGAATTCAATGCTTCAAAACTCAGCCATTATCCATGAATGGCGCTTGTGTCGAGGAAACCGGAAAACTTTCCATCTTTGCTATGTGTATCAACACAACACTTAGTTGGAGCGATCACATATTTGAGGTCGCCAAAAATGCTGCCAAATGTTTAGGTTTCCTTAATCGGTGCAAGAAATATTTCCCCCCTTCTGATTTGGCTTTAATTTATAAGGCATACATCCGGCCCAAGCTTGAGTACAACGCTCGTATCTGGTCTGGTGCCCCCAAGACCATCCTGCACCTTCTTGGTAGAATCCAAAAGCGAGCGAGAAAACTTATAGTAGACTCGCTCGAACATCGACATACCGTCTCTTCTTGGTCCGTGTCTTATCGTTATTTCAACAAACGATGCTCAAGTGGGCTAGCCAACTATATTCCTCCTCTCCAAGAATTCACACGCAATACCCGTCTCGCCAGGAATGCCCATCAGTATACCCTTAAGCCTACTTTCGGACGCACTGTTAAATTCAGAGACTCGTTCTTCAGCCCTGCACGAATATGGAATGCTCTTCCCAAACTAATATTTCCCACAGACTACAACCCGCAGATACTTAAGACCAATGTGCACAGGTACCTCCTCTCCCTTTCTCCCTCTAAACCTTCGGCCCGTGCTGTGTCTTGACCCCGGACACATAAGGGTATTAGCAATCCTTTGAGCACGCGCAAATTATAAAAAAAAAAAAAAACAAAAAAGGCCGCATTCAAAACATCGCTATACAGCCCTGCCGAAGCCCACCTTGGACTTCGAATTCCTGGACCCATCATATGTAGACTTGATAAGTGCTATTAATTTATCATTATTCGTAGAGTCATCCTCCTCGTAGACAGAACCAAATACCGACGCTCAACTTTTCCTTTGAGTGCACTTAGTATCAGATCTGCCGCTTTGCTTAGAGTCCAATTTTCGAGTCCATATGGCAGGACTGGCGCAATAAGTCTTCAAACTGAAAATATAACAGGTTTAAAAGATCCTTTTCTTTGCTCCTTCGGGTATGAGCTTTAAACATAAGTCGTTTAGAAATGCCAAAGTAGCAGCAGTTATTCGATTCTCAGAGAGGTTAGGTTCAGTAGGAATGGCTGACTGCAGGCAGGAGTCACACTTAGGCCTGTTGACTTACTTAACGAGATTACTGCGCATTTTAACATCCTCCTCATGTGGGTGCCGGAACATTCTGACGATGAACTCGCAAAGTATAGTACATCACAAAAAGGAGTTCCACCTTCCATGAGACTCGCTACAGCATACCATATACTCAAGATACATCAATCGAATGACTAGAAACCACGGCCTGCCTTAAAACAAAGGAAATATGTCCACAACTTAATCTCAACCTGCTTAGACTTAGCAGATCTTAACTCAGGCGGCTCATCGGCGTCCTAAGCAGACACACGCAGGATGGGTGTCCCTTCCAATGACTTTTACAGAAGCTTCATGGATGCAGAGGAGGTGGAAATCAGGGGCTCTGGGAAGTTGAAGGTACCCCCACCTAGGGGCCTACTACTTTAATAATCTTAATCAGCTAAATAGCGCCAGCTAAACCTCTTCGTCACAAGTACCACTTTTAGGGGAAATCAATCCGCGTGGTATCACAACGGGCCAACCTTGGCCCAAGTGACTCTACCTTCTCCAGTCAGGCACTATAGCCTACCCTAACCTAAGCCCCTAACATTATGTGACAGGTACAGTGTGGGCCAAATACAAGTTCCTTTTTAAAAAAATGAAATAAAATGAAGAAAATTAAATTGTTTCCACGTACTCTGGCTTTATTAGTAAGAACAAACATTCCCATTAATTATGACCTACAACGTCCTTCAAGTAGCTGCCTCGGCTGGCCTTGCAGCAGCGCATTCCGTCACCCCAATTTTCCAAGACGTTGTGAGTGGTTTCCGGCGGTATCTCACGGATTGCTTGGATGATAATGGGCTTAAGAGCTTGAATTGAATCCGGCTTATTGGCATAACATGGGTCCTCCATGGTTCCCCACAAAAAAAGGGTTCAAATCACAGCTCCGTGGCGGCCAATTGACATCGCCAAGACGACTGATACCACTGGCAGACACTATTCGGGAGCTTGGTGGCATGGGCTGTACCATGGCCTGGTGCTCCACCCTGCATGGACCACCGTCAATGTTTTCTATTTCATTAACATCTCCAACGCCCCGGTTGGTCGCAGCCTCATTTTCAGATTTTCCAACTTTGTCCAAGCGGAAGGCGACTCAATTCGTTCCGCGGACGTATCAGACTGACGTTTTTTTCAAGATTTCGAGCGAGAAAGAGCTGTCAGTGTCAATTAAAAAAAAACCCTACATGGCCCACCCTGCATGTAGATGGTCATCTGTCAATTGTCCCTTGCGCTCAGAAATGAAGAATTACAGAGATGGCCGACTTCTAGCTCTCTTGCCCCTTAAAATGTTTGACATCTGTTTTTAAAACGTTAAACTAAATTCACCAATCAGAGGACGGCATTTACGTTATTTCGTGAATAACCGTCAAAAATTCATGAATATCTGTCAAAAAAGTACCCAAATTCTCTGATGGACTAGGAGCCAATCAGCCCTGGAATACTTCGTTTCTGCTCGCTCTAAAGGAAACGCCACTTTTCTGCCAAATTGTCACTGATCTTCGCAGGCTTTGATTTAAAACCACGTCTTAAGCGAAGGGAGTGAAGGGACTCATTCGCCTTGTCACAGTGGATACCAGTGTGATGACGCTAGCAGAAGTTAAGTTCCACCCATCGCCCTGGCAATTCCTTCCCTTCTCAATTCAATAAGATAAGGCGACTTCAAGGAGACCCAAATCTCAGGGTAATCCGATCAATTGCCGAGCAATAATAATTCCATCATTTCATTACTTTCTGATTCGATTTAAATGCGATTGCCGGTGTGTATCGCATCCAAGAACAAGCGACTTATCCGAATCCCATCCGAAAGCAACTCCCCCTCCGCCGCCTCATAATTCCACCCTCGCAGACGAAATGAAACCGATACAGCTACGTCTGCCTTTGAATAAATACAATATCCTACCCACTCAGACAGAACGGCTGTCGGTCGGTGCGGTGTAGTGCGGTTGGATGTGCGCGAAATTGAATTCCACTTCCGGTTGCCCGGGGGGACAAATCACTGACGAAGTAATAGGATTCCGTCTGAGACGGTTTATTTTAATTACCCTCGAACAAGAACATTTCAAAACGATTACACGGACTCATCAGATTTTTGTCTTCTTCTTCTTTTTTCCTCCACAGCAATAAGTGAGTGGCGACATGCAATCGACTGATCCTGTTGGAGCAAGAAGCAGCAGTCCAACGTCCAACGCCCCAGCTGTACCGGCAAGCAGTACATCGACGCCCAGCAAGAATCCATTCAAGGCCCACTTGGAAAATCAAAATCAGTCACAGCCGCCGCCGTCATATCAAAATGGCACCAACACCGAATCGTTTACGTCGCAGGACTCTCATTCATCACACACAGCCCACCTGCCATCGCAATCGTCCGCTGAGCGGAACACCAACAATACCACCACTTACCACAGCTATGGACCGCAAATGACATCATCCGGTGGCTCGCCACCCCTGCCGCCGTCGGATAACTACCGTCAGGAGGATTACCGAGCTGCTGGGACCTGGGCCGCCACCAAGGCATGGATGATCCGGTGGAGGGGCTCTCGCCGCCTCGTCCTGGTAATTGTCGCCATTGCCCTGCTCCTGGACAACATGCTGCTCACAACTGTAGGTGAGTACCGAAAGCCTCTCGAGAGATGTACATATTTCTTCTTTGTAATTTCCGCATTCAATCACGTGGAAAAACGCTCCATCGACTCCCACAGGAGCGCGGCACTTAACGAAATGAATGCTATCCTCGGATTGAATGTAACATCCATCAGGACTATTACATAAACATAAGCGGGTTACGACTCGTGCATCTATCACCCACTCGCCGCGAGGGTGATTCCCGCATTTATTAGCTCCGAGCAGCAGCAGCCGTCGACTCCATGGACGGAGGATTGCATTTGGCGAACGTCTATTCTGTTCGCACTTCTTGATTGTGAATGTTTTATTTATGAGGTCTACCTTGGCATTCGGCACTTGTATCTGTCTTCCATTTGCAATGGAGATTTATTCGCCTCCTTCGGGGATGGGGAGGGCGATCTCATTCCCCAACGGATTTTATTGGTCCCATCCCCCGTGCGAGACGTCCTTAAATGCCTCGCCATGCCATGAATTGTGGTTTGACGATTCAACAAGTGCGCCTTGTGACAAAAAGGACTATTCCCCCGACGGCGACACGACGGGACTTTCGTAAATCTTTGTCCGTCTGACTCCTGGAACTTGTGCTTGTACGTTTCACTTGTTGAACTTTCTCTCGGGGATTTGTTTAAGACGATTTGATGGGGATTCGGAGGTGGTTCCATGGTGGAAGCACATTTTAGTTTTGCAAGTGGTCATTGGTGATGTTTAAGATGGAACCTGAAAGCAATTTTAGAAAGAAATGCCACAATTTGTGTTGCCCCGCCCCTTTTTTAGCTGCTTCCTCAAACTATCTTGCAAATAATTACATTATTCTTTGTTTGCCACAACAATCTTACTTACTTACTTACTTGTCAGGCAGACGACCCGTGAAGGGTGCGAGTCGGAGATATCGCTGCCTTCCATCGTTGACGGTCCTGGACACGCGGCTTCCAGTCCGGGACATCTACAAACAATCACAAAGGACGAATCACCAATGCTCTGCCGTGTTGATCAGCGTGCCCCAATGAAGAAGATCTTTCGGTCTTACTTGTCCTCTTCAACATAACCAAGAAAGAATTCAGGGGAACCCCACAAAGGGGAAGTACTCTCACCCCTTGTCAGGATATGGGTAGTGGACGAAATTCTTAAGGAACTAAGTCGTACGGCTGTAGGCCTATGCAGACGACATAGCTCTACTTGTAAGGGGAACATTTTATTACACCGTTAGGGAAGTGGACAGGAAAATCCGGACTGGACGTTAACCCGTCGTAAACAGAGAGAAGAAACCTTCAATAAGGCATCCAATAGGGCCCCCAAGAGGAAGGTACCTGTTTGCTACTCATAAGTTGTACCAACCAAGTTGTTGACTAACGGCCTTAGTCGTAGCAAAGCTGGCCTGAGGCCTCTATAGCTAGCCCAATTCAGAGGGTCTCCTTTATCGCGGATCGGGCGAACATTACTGCGGTTCCATGCAACGGGCATGCTTTCTTTCGAGCATATTTTGCAGACGGGTTGGTGCAGGCTCCTTGCCAAGTCATCGCTAGCCTCTTTAAAAAGCTCGGCCAATGAGTAATTTTAGACAGCAAGTTAAGCTGGAAACATTTAAGGAATGAATAATGTGTAAGCATAAAGTGTAAGAAATCCTTGGTCCTTGGTTGTATAGGGCTGTTGTTGGACCCATCTAAGCGTACACACTCAATAACAAATCCAATCTCAAATCGATATGCAGTATTCGGCTCGAAGGACCACAATTTTGATGATCAATCCCATGGCAAGCGACTGTTGCTAACCAACTCTCTCGCTCTCTCTCTCTCTCTCTCTCTCTCCCTCTCTCTCTCTATCTCTCTCTCTCTCTCTCTCTCTGTTTGGTTTCATATTTAAGCGTCTTTGAGGTATTTCCTGCATTTAGTCAGACCAGTAAGGACATAGCAAGTATTACTCCAGAGGTTCTTCTTGCACCAATCATAGTGGTTTCTTTCAAGCAGAAATCTATGCCATAGACAGATGCGTTCAAGTCAATCTTGACAGGACCTTACCAACTACAACACAGCCATATTATCAAACAATCGTGCTATCTTGGCACCAGACCCCTTCATCATCAAATCCAAGCTTTTGTGTGAATACAGAAGCTTGAAGAGTTGAGCACGAAGAACAGATACCTCGCCATACAGGGATAGAAGACAATGAAACGTTCGATTCCCTGACCAGAAAAATTTCATCGGAACCTTAAACAGGTGCTCAACCATTCTGCGTTGTAGGAAATGGAGGAAAGAAGGAAATGGACATGAGCTCTAAACAACACTCACAGCATCAAGCCGGCCAAGAAACCGAAAGAGGTTTGATGCGTGAATGCATCCTAACAAGCTTCTAACTGCTGACTCAGGGAGCAGCTAGGTTAGGTTAGGTACGTGGGTTGACGCGATGGGGCCGCGCCACACTGAGGTTCTATTGGACCCATTGTGATGCCCAAGCAGTAAACCTTCCTTTCTTCTCATTTGTCGGTGTTATGATGAAAACGCCTGACTCCAAGGTGTTATTTGGTCATTGTCCTCCTTCTAGCCATCCTGAGATCCTTATAAACCTGCAAAGAGATTTTCGTGGGAAATCTGATGCATCTTGGGGGTCATGGAAGAAAAAAATCCCAGGGTTCTTTGTGGGGGGCATGGACAAAGCTAGTGGGATGTATCCTCAATCTCCTCTTCGTCCCCAGAACCTCTGCAAATGGTGTCATGGGTAAGTCCCATTTTATTTTCGTGGTACCTCAGATGGTTGTGACCAGTAACACCTCCGACCATCATCCTCAGCAGTTTCCTGCTGCATTGGAGGAAGGTATCGGTTTTTGCGCTGTTGAACCTAGGCGATATCGTACGAGTGGTCTCCTTAAGCCACCTCCATGATTTCGCTGTCCACCTTTCTCTTGATGTCAGACAGGGGTGAGGAAAGCCATGGGATTGCCTGGGATGAGTCGCATTCGGCCCCTTTCCTGGCAAGTTCATCTGCTACCTCGTTGCCGGTTATGTCCCTGTGACCTGGGACCCAGCACAGAGTGATCGAATGCTATGCTCCAAGAACCTTGAGCTCTTCGCGACAGCTTGTGACTAGCTTGGACTTGATTTCATTAACCGAAATTACTTTAATGGCCGCTTGACTGTCACTTAAGAAGGTAGTATCAGCTGGTGGTATTTCGAACAATGATATCAATTTGGCCGCTTCCTTGACCGCAAGGACATCCGCTTGAAAAACATTGCCGTAGTCAGATAGAGCAGTGCATGTTTAACAAGATGCCCGCGTCTGTGCCATTTTCCATCTTTGACCAGTCCGTATAGACATGGATTGAATTCGAGTCAGTGATGGGTTCATATGAGCTCCCCTTCTCCCTTGTAGGGTATATCGAAGCCGCTTTCTGCTTGTTCCACGTGAAGTCTGTCAAGAATATATGCATGGCCATAGGGGCTGGGGTGCCAGTTTTCGGATTGGAAGATCCTTACGGCTCCCTTTGCGGCAGTCATCTGTGTCAAGTGGAAGAAGATCCAGTAGCACCTCTAAGCCCGCTGTGGGGTGGTGGATATTGCCCCTGTCACACCTAGGCAGGTGAGCAGCTTGCAGTTTGACATTTTCAGACAGGCTTGCCACCAAACTATACTGCCACATGTCAGGATCGGCCTCACATGTGCTGTGTACATCCACAGAATCGTTTTGGGGTTCGGACCCCATTTCTCACCAAATATCCTGTTGCACAGGTATAAGGCACACGCCGCTTTCTTTACTCTCTCGTCTATGTTTAGTATCCAGTTGAGTTTCCTGTCTAGAATTAGACCAAGGTACTTCGCACTTTCTCTTAGAGTGACGGTCGTACCCTCAATTTTGGGAAGATTGAAAGGCGGGATGACCCGTTTGTTGGTAAAAAGGACCAACTCTGTTTTTATGGGTTAATCCTAAGACCGCAAGATTTTGCCCATTTGAGGAGGGTGTTGATTGCGCGTTCCACTAACTCGCTGAGTGTCGGGGGGAATTTGCCACAGGCAGTAATAACCACGTCATCGACGTACGCGATTGCCTTGGTTCACGAGCATTTCAGTTTCTCAAGAATGTCATTGATGACAAGCACCCACAGCAGGGGGAGATGACCCCAACCTCTGGGGTGCCTCTTGAGGGTATGGCTTTTGTGGCCCACTTAGGTTAGGTTAGGTAGGGGGGCACCAGCACACTTAGACCATTGTGATACCCCTAGTCAGACTACTACCCCTGATTGACTACTCCAGTGATAGTGCCGTTAATTTGATCCCAAGAGGCAAATGGTCACTGGACCAGATTTGGAAACCAGATAGCGTATTGATTTTGCTTTCGCTGGGATTCGAACCGGGGGCCCCGCTAATCAGAGGCAGGCACTCTATCAACTGCGCCATCAAGTCGTTGGCAAGATTTACACTGTGTTCGATCTCAGTACGGTTTACTGCGGGGCCGAGGTAGACGATGTCCTCAACTAACTCGAAGTAGGTTATACGACGGCCTTACTTAGTCCTGATGAACTCCAAGACATTTTGGACTAATTTTAATGTTTTCCTCAGACTTTGATCTTAAACCACGGCCACCACGACGGCTCTCTGGCCAGGTTGAAGGCGTGCTGGAGCATTGGAGTAAGGATGATTCCTAAAATAATGACTCTAGCTCGGGAGCTCAAAAGGCCAATGGGCCATCCGCTGCTTGAAAATGGAAGTCTATCAGGTTCGACGCAGCAAGTAGATGTCAACCCCTTCGCGAACTAAACGTCAAGTGATCCTTTAAAGTAGCCGTCAGTAGAGTGGGAGTGCGAGTAGATTGGGCTTGACTCGAGGTCGTAGCCAAGTAAGTCAAGGACTCACGCCTGGCTGCCACCGATTCCACGAGTCTAGATTTGACGTATTTCCCGTCAATGCCCATTCAGCTTAGATACATGCCCAGCAGAGGCTAATTTCGCAGTCCATTGGCGACGATAGAGGACCTACCTCCCAAATGAATACTTCATCGTCTAGAAAACGCTTATTTCACTGTCCACTGGCGACGATAAAACACCTCCTTTCAAAGGAATACTTCATCGTCCATAACTCGAAAACGGAGCCCCCGAATCCTCACCACAAGTACCTACGAGGATCGTAGCTTCCCTGATGTCGCATCGTGTCTAACTCTCGTTTATCGCCACCGAGTCCGTTTCAAGTCGCGTATGACTGACAATCGAAAAGAAAAACGCCCCCTCAATGCCGGACTCATTTATTTATAACTCTTGCGTTTAAACATCAATTTCCACTGAAACCAAAAAAAAAAGTACGTCTACATCGGCACAGGAAAGGACAAAAAGCAAAGCTCCCTCCCCGAAGTGAAGCATATTTTCCTCCTTCACTCGCAAATGTTGAACAAACACTCCCCGAGACGAGGAAGCAAAAGGAACCAATTTCGAGCTGTCAAGGACTTTTATTCCTGTTTGACCACTGATAGAACTGAAACCGAGTGTGGGAAGAGCCCCCACCCAGTGCAGAGGCGGCACAAAGAACACGCTGTCGCCAGCCCACCACACCCTCCGAGCTGGCGTCGACTGCTTGAATGATTTGTTTGACTCATCATTCGAGGACTTGGTTCGATTAAATACCACAAAGGCATCTGCAGGGAGGATTACTTAATTGATTCGCCTCTGTTCACTTCAGGGAGCATGAATAAAAAATAAGGAGGCAATGGAGCGAGGCACTTGTGTGAGAAAAAAAAACGAGGAGGCAATCAAAGCAGTTCACACTCAAAAAAAAAAGCAGTTTTGCGGTGATTTAACGTTCATCCCTGCCACAATCACGCACAAAAACAAACATCTAGGCTGCTTCGTCCGACACGTCGCCCTCGACACCATCGGCGGCTGAGTCTTCCCCGTCATCCACCGCAGCAGTATCCTTCGTTGGTGAAGTGTTCCTGCTGCTGGGCAGGAAGACCTGCAGTTGTCGTCTAATTTCCTCCGTATTCACACTGTTGTCCAGGATCTGTTCGTTGATTATATTACTGTACCGCTTCTCGAAGCTGTTCTGCGGTCGAATGTCCGGCACGGTTGAACGCCTCCTGTCCGGACTCGCAGTGGCTGGGGTCTTCGATAGTTCCTCGGTCATCGCACGAGCGCAGCAACTCCTTACGATCGCCGTCGAGTGAAGTGAACAACTGAATAAAGGACAACGCCACGCCGAACTGTATAGCCTCTTGCGGCAAATTATTACCGTCTATGCATGTAATTCAATCTACGCAAGTTTTGGTAAAAGCTTTCGATAACCGACGAACGTGGGGTCATAAATGAGTTAATGCCACACACACACACCCGTACACACGCCACTCAGGTAGGGCCATCCATTGTGTCGCATGACGAACGGTTTTATGGGCGCTATCGATGTGGTGTCGCTTTTGAAATGTTTACGGTGCCTGGCGGGGGAGGGGGCTATTTCTTTGGCTGTCGCATTTGGTGGCGGTTTTTCGATGAAACTGAAAGAGAAACTATTTAACAGCGTTGTTCTGTGGAAACCCAAACTCGTCCGCCGGAACGGGGTGTGTCAGCTGCGGGGGTGGCTGTCTTGTTGATTGCGGAGTTTATTGAGTTGTGTCAGGGACTCCATATGAGTGGAGTTTCCACTGGAATACGGGAGGGTGAGGGTATTATCAGTGGTTTCCATTAATCAATCGTGGACGCATGAAAACAGGAGGAGACGATGTGACATTTAAACACCGAGGATTTTTTTTGTACTTGATGGGTACACAAATGGCACAACAACGGGAACAGGAATTCAGTCTCTGATTTGTTTTCCTCTTGTAAAGAGTCCTTCATTAAGGGCTTCCTCAGCACTCAACAGACTCGGGATCGAAAAGCCTATAGTGACTTTTATCCACCGGCTTCTCAATAACAGAGTGATCAGCTCGAAGCTTGGTGATATCACGATCCGCAAATCTGTGAACAGTGGCACACCCCAGGGTGGGTGAATCTTCTCATCCAAAAACCATCAACGCAAACAGGACCAAAGATCGCACGCAGAGACCAAGGACTTCGTCATCCGCTTTTGAGATTGTCCATGCCTCTGCGCCGTACAGCAGGACTGGGATGATCAAGGTGTTGTATGATGGTCCTTCGAAAGATGGCTCTTCTACTCAATTGCCTCTTGAGCCCATAGAAACAGCGGTTGGCAAGAGTAGTTCTGCGTTTAAACTCGTTACTGGTGTTGTTCGTACTGTTCACCTGCGAGCCGAGGTACACGAAGTCCTTGACTACCTCGAAGTTATAGCTGCCCACGGTGACGTTTTGGCCAAGTCGTCGATGTTGTGCGTCCTTTCTTGATCAGAGCATATACACGTTCACCACTAAACCCATTTTGGCCGTTTCCGTTTCAATACCAGCAAACGCCTCATTGACGGCTCGCTGCGTTCGACCAATCGAGTCAATGTCATCCGTGTATGCTAACAGTTGTAAGGACTTCTGGAAAAATCGTGCCTCTAGTGTTGGCGAGAGAGTTGAGAGTTAAGAAGGATTATGTTAAAGAAGTCACATGACAGCGGGTCACCTTGACTAAGACCTTTTTTGGCATTGAAGGTCTCGGTGAGTTCGTTACCGACCTTCATGGAGCAGAGAGAATTCTCCATCGTCATCCTACACAGCCTGACGAGTTTGGCAGGAATCTCACAACTAGACATGGCGTTGTATAGCACGTCCCTATGCTCGCTGTCATGCGGGCTGGAAATCGACGGATAGGAGGTGGGTGTCGCTCTGCATTTCTTGTGTCTTTTCCAGGATCTGACGTAGTGTGGAAATTTGATCGATGGTGGACTTCCCTGGCCTGAAGCCACACTGATATTGACCCATCAGGTCATATATAAACGATTTCAGGCGAGTACACAAAACGGCAGAGAAGATCTTATAGGCGATGTTCAGGAGACTTATCCCTCTATAGTTGGCGCAGTCAAAGGGGTCTCCTTTCTTGTGGATCGGGCACACTATACTGAGATTCCACTCGCCGGGCATGCTTTCCGCCGACCATATCTTACAGATGAGCTGTTGCATGCGCCCAACCAGATCATCTCCAGCTGCCTTAAAGATTTCTGCGGACAATCCGTCCCGAACCGGCAGCTTTGTTAGACTTCAGTCTTGATATTGCTATCTTGACCTCGTCTATGTCGGGGGGACGGAGTTCTTGTCAATCAACGTCCCTATTCAGTGGAACATTCTGCCTGACAGCGGTATTGGTGTCATCATCGCCAACAGTCTTCGGAAGTGATTTCCCGAAATGCTCAGTATCGTCTCAGCTACTCTACTCCCAATTGGTATAACGCCTCCCCATTCCCTCGACCGTGTGCTTCTCGTGCTCTTTCTTCTTCCTCCTGAGAAGCCGCGTCTCTTTCCTCCGTCTCTGTTCGTAGAGCTCACGAATAGCTCTCGTTGTTCGTGGCAGCATTGCTTTATAGGATTCCAACTTCGCTGCATGTGCCTGCCTGCCAGGGTTTTTCTTCTGATTGAGAACCAAGCTGCGACTGTTCCGGTCCAACGTGGAATCGTCGTTGATCCTGAATCGGTTGCTCTCAGACCATACTTTCTGAATGTTGCAGAATCAGTTTGTCAGTCTGGCAGTGCGTAGAGATATAAGCATTGACTGCTTGTAGAAAGATGTGTATTCCATGACCGTAGATGAGTGTCCCTTACAATGAAGCATACATTACCTCCTTTACTCGTACAGCTGTGGCTGACCGTAGGAATTCACGTCGCTCGTTTCTAGTTTTTCAACAATTTGGGAGATCTGAAGAACGTGAGTATGTGCCAGCAGCTCTCCTTTGCTAAACCGCTAGTCACTTTAACCAAAGCAAAGCCTTGCTAGAAATACCTTCCGACATCTAAGCACACTGCATACTATTTACTTCTCCAATTGTCCGAGCTGTTCAGTGACATCGGCCTAGGCAGAAGAGATCCAACAATTGAGATGGCTCTGTCATGTATACCGGATGGAAACCAATGCTCTGGCCTGGAAGCTCTTCGAATGCATCTCCGAGCGACGGCGCAGTAGAGGAAGCCACCTGTGACTCAGGTGGCGCACGCAAGTGGACAGGGAAACCGGCGGAAGCTACCTTAAGATCGAGCAAGCTGGAGATGTTTGTCGGAGAACTTGTTGGTCGAGGCCCAGGTCCACGCCGAACTGTAGCGCCAAATCGTATGGCTGGATCTGTTCATCCATGAGGCTCCAATTACGCTCAGCAATAGGCTGAGGTCCTTCTTCACTTCTGTGCGCCAACGTACTTAGACCCGCGTCTATCCTCTGTTGCGCTGTCTCACAAGCTCAGAGCCGAAGACTCGTCGGGTCGCACTCAAGGTGTTCATGCGCTGTACTTGAGCCCCCTTTTCCTGTTCGCGCCAGGGTAAGACTTATATTGGTGGTACATCAACACAAGCAAGGCTGAAGATCACATGCAGACTTTTTCTCTTTCGAAGACCAAATGTTTCTTCACCAGCTGTTGAGATTCTCGATGACTCCGCGGTGATCAAGGTGCTACGCACTTATTGCCAGCTTGGTCTATACTCTACTACTCAATTGCCTCTTCAGTCCAAAAAGTGGCATTACTGACTGCAGAAAAAACAGAAAAAGGCATCGCTTTAACTTTACCAAGCACAACAACAGTTGCGTTTGTAAATTTTTATTTTTTCTACGACGAAGGCAAAGTGTTTTCGAACTGACGACACCTAGCCTCGTTCTCCTTCACCTGCCTGAGAAGTAAATCATTTAGAAACTGATTAAGCAGGGACTGGATTAAATAGCCGAAAACCAAATAAGACGCCATTGCATACAAACACATGTTCTGGTAGAAGTTGGCAAATGTGACGACGTAGAAGAACCGCATCGACGCCTTCTCGTTCGCAATCCTCTCGTAGAAGAAGTACGAGTGCGCCAGAAGGTACAGGCTGATAAGGAACACAGCCAGCGTCGCTGTCGCTGAAATCAAAAGGATTCTCTTGAGAATGTGCCTGGTGTTGATGCCCAGTTTGGCCAGCAGGTCCATCATCACGATGTATCGGTTCAAGACGATGGTGAAGCTCTTGATGCCCGTGAAGATGGACACGAACACCGTCACACTGATGACCATGCCCAGCAGCCTGATGGTTAGATTCGCCGCTATCGCCAAGCCATTGTCCATAATAATCGGCTTGGCCAGTGCCATAATATCGTTGAGCAGTACGCTTGTGTTGACGTACGAGTACACGGAGAAATGCAGAAACGTGATGGAAAATGAGACGTAGGAGATTTCGAATCCGTTTTCGCCCTGGGTGTAGGGAAACAGGCCCGCCACCCGAAGCATCAGGACCTCGAAAATGAAAGCCGACTCTAGATCGCGGGGGTTGATTAATTCGTGCCACTTTTTGAACATCCGCGTTCGCGTTGCTTGAGAAAGCATTTTGCCACACCACCCGCGCGGAGTTAGGAGACGACTGACTGGCGGTCACCTGCGGAGAGTCCATTACACCACTGAGCGACCTGAGGACTACTCAGCTAATGGATTGGAGCACCTCATTCCGGTTGATGGCTCTGAATTCAGGTGGGATTTTATTAGTTTATTGGTGTGAACATTAAATTTACATGGATTCGCAATAGAAACGGCAAGCGATGGGAAAAGGGACTTTTTGACTAATGGCTTGCATTAGTTCACGTTTCCGTTTTAGTGGATGAAGGCGCAATAAATCTTGTGCGTTGCTGCAATAACGTGGGAAATGTGAAAATTATTCGCCATAAAAGGTCACCTCAGTTCATGGTTCTGACATGAATTTGTTTGCTTTTGCTGTACCCGCGATTCAATCGAATGAGAATCAAGAAGAAGGACAGTATGAATTAATGGGCAGGCCGGTAATGGCTTATAGCCCTGGTATACGAATTTTTATTTCTTGCAGTTAGCAACGCGTGACTGTTCACAAAGGCCTTATATTCACATTCTTTAGTTCACAACTGTGATGGTGGATAGGAGAGTCGGCTCCTAAACTAGGGAGGGACTCTAGGTATTTAACAACTTTCACAACACACACTTGCTCCTTTTTTGAGTCGCAGACAATGCACAAGCGTTCATAGCCAGGTTCGGAGCCGACAGAGGGCATTCAAGCTGTTCACCGTTTATTGCGTTGACTCACAGGTACTGAGTAGGATGCACTCAAGATGTTCATGCATCAACCCAAACAGGGGCAAAGTTCATACGTAGTCTTGGTAGCTGAGGTACCTGTCTTTATAAACATATTGCATTCAGTTACAATTGCTACCACGGGTAAACCAACGACCGTACCCTTTCGCGATCCAAAGACGATTGCCAATGCATATCCTCTCTGATTCCACCGATCGTTGGCCATCCATAGTTTATGTTGATGGTTGAATCGATTGAGGAATGGGATAGTTTTTATATCTCGTGCAATATCGCGCAACAATTGTTTTATTTTGCGGGAGGGTCTCAACCTTAGCAAGTTTTTAATGAAAATTGATGCTTTTGCAAGCGAAATAAATTTCAGAGCAATGTACTCTTTAGATCAGATATACCGTCACCTTTGCGAGAAGTAACATTGTTTCCAAAATTGTCGCAGCGATGGTAAAATACTCACCTGCAAACCATGACAACAAACACTCCACAATAACAACACCAACAACATTTGTGCACATCAATTTTATTTCATTTAATGCGAAGAAGAGTTTTAATTTTGAATCTGACGACGCCATACCTCATTCTCCTCCATCTGCCTGTTAAGCAGATCCGTCAAGAAACCATTAAACAAGTACTGGAATAAGTAAAGGCAAAACAAATGATTTCCCATCGCGAACAGGCACACGTTCTGATAGTAATTGGTGATGACAACGACGTAGAAGAACCGCATGGACGCCTTCTCGCCCGCTATCTTCTCGTAGAAGAAGTACGTGTGCGCCAGAAGGTACAGGCTGACAAGGAATACAACCACTGACGCTGCCGTTGACGTAAGGAAAAGCTTCTTAAAAATGCGACGAGTATCGAGTCCCAGCTCCGCCATCAGATTTATCATCACGATATATCGGTTCATTAACACACCAACACTTTTAATGCCCGTGAAAGTGCACACGAACGCCGACACAGTGATGGCCATTCCAACCAGTCTGATGATCAGATTCGCTGCGATCGCCAAATCATTTTCCATGATAATTGGCTTGGCCAACGCCATAAAATCGGTCAACAATACGCTGGTGTTGACGAACAAGTACACGGAGAGATGGATAAAAGTGAGGCCGAGTGACACATTCGAGATTCCGAATCCGTTTTCGTCCTGAGCGTAGGGAAACATGCCGCCGGCGCGAACGAACAAGATCGTGAAAATAAAAGCCGACTCATGATCCTCTGGGTTGATCAACTTATTCCACCTTTTGGATATTCGAACGCGGATTGATTGAGAAACCATTTTGCCAACTGCCAACTGCGTGAGGTTACAACTGACTGACCAGAGGTACTTGCACCTCAACTAGCTGACGATAATTAAGGCCTAATGGATGACTGTCCTTCATTTTATTTGATTGCACTGAATTCAGGTGGGATTTACTAGTGCAAATAGTGACAATTAGCGGACAAGTTCATTTGTTTCAGCCTAATGACAGCACATATCTGATGCAGCGGCAGAGGTCTCTTAAACATTTAACTATTAATTATTTACCACTGAGGGCTGGACCTACCGTAAGTACAGGATGTGCAAATGCTCTGGGAGCGAATGGCCTATGAGATCCTTTTAGTCCGTCCAAGCAGCTTCCCATCATCATCTTCCTCTACTGACCGCCATGCTCCACTACAAGGGGTACAGCGGTACAAGCGCCCACGAGTGACCTCCAGGTCACTCCATTATCCGAACTGGTCTGCCAATTTCCAAGATTTGAGAATTTTAAGAAAAAAAATATTAACAAGATGTTTCAGAAGCTTCTTTTTAGTAGGTAACTGAAGTGAATACAGTTTGTGTAAGAGGCAAACACAGTGGTGAACAAAAGTAAACGCACACGAAATTGTTCAAATATTTTTGCAGGTTCATCCAACTCTTTTTTTTTATTCTGCTGCACATTAGAGTGCAACATACTTTTCTCAAGAGAAACAGAGGACTGGGATCTCTACAAGCAAAGTCTTAAGACCTATAAAAAGGAAGTCAAGACCGCGCAAAGAGAAGCCTAGAGAGCTTTCTGTGGCACCATGAAAAATATTATGGCGTGCGGTCGACCTAGTCTCAACGTACATCCAACTGTCGGAAGAAGAATTGATGGAATCCGCTGAGGAAACCCTGAATGATGACTAGTCCAAATTTGAAAAACAGATAAAAGCGTATTAACTTTGCTTTCACTTGGATTCGGTCCGGGGACCCCGCTAATCAGGAGCAGGCACTCTATCAACTGCGCCATTCAGTCGTTTGAAGGCAGTTAACCAGTGAGCACTCTAGTTAACGAGACTTTGCTGTTTAGGGTTCAGGTTCATCCAGGATTGTAGTGCCAACTTTAGTATTTCCAAAAATTCTACACAAGACAATTCATTTCTTTAAAAACGTTAATTTTTGTGGGTATTTACTTAAACAAGTTATAAAAAGAAGAAGGAAAGTAAAAAAGAATCGGGTTTTTTTTCTGATATTGGTTTTATTTTAACTTGGCGATTATGACTCGAAATTTTGAAAATTTTGCGGTTTTTGCGATTTTTATTACAAATTTGGCAATTTTGCTATTTGACACCTGGCAACCCTGTTCACAGCTGCAACAGACAATCAACTCAACCTAACCTAACCTATCTATTTCAGTGGCAGTTTTAAGTCAAGAATGGTTTAATGCTATGAAAATAATAAAACTTAGGAGTAATGCTGTACAGGGTGTTCCAGAATTTCATGTTAAACAAAAGGAAAAAGGGGTAAAACTAGAAATTTACTAGGAAATCAAACTCACATATCAGCGTTTGTAGCTATGGGCGTGTAATTTAAAACCTACGCATTTTCCGTCTGCACTAAGAATATCCAAAGTTTAATTGACTGGCTGTACCAATTGCCCAAACTTAGGCAGGTAGCAAGTGGCTTTAAAGATGCCTTTAGGCTTACGTATTCCCGTTGTGCTGTCACGTGGGCTTACAAAACAAAGAATTGGGTCAGCGTGGTTATTATGACAGCCAGCCAGTGAGTTCTAAAACCGATGGTGTTCCAGAACTGAGGGTGTTACACTAAGATCCCTTAGATTGTCACAGAATTAGGGACTCATTTTGGCTTTTCTTATTGAGGCGAGTGGACGGCAGCTACACATAAATCCTCGTCTTCATCTAGACAACTGCTTCAGAAATCATTTGAGAATAGTCCCAGTCTTCTTGCGTGTAGATCAAATAGGCGCTATCCGGTACTTATCCCAACTGCACTTGCACCCGAGCGATGGCAGTCAAAGAATCCATTAGGGGTCAGTTAGAGTCGACATCGGAGGACTTAAAAATACTCACCCGCATACCATAAACCAAACCCGCCACACTAATAAACACAACACCATTTTTTGTTTATCAATTTAATTTTATTTAAGGCGACCCCTAACCTCACTCTCCTCCATCTGCCTGTTCAGCAGATCCGTCAAGAATCGATTAAACAAGGAGAGGATTACGTAAGAGCAGAACAAATGATTTCCCATTGCAAACAAGCACACGTTCTGATAGTAATTGGCGATGACAACGACGTAGAAGAACCGCATGGACGCCTTCTCGCCCGCTATCTTCTCGTAGAAGAAGTACGTGTGCGCCAGAAGGTACAGGCTGATCAGGAATACAACCACTGACGCTGCCGTTGACATAAGGAACAATTTTTTAAAAATGCGACGAGTATCGAGTCCCAGCTCCGCCATCAGATCCAGCTGCACAAGATATTGGTTCAATAAGAAAGCGAGATTCTTCATGCCCGTGAAAGTGCACACGAACGCCGCCACAGTGATGGCCACTCCAAGCAACCTGATGATCAGATTCGCAGCGATCGCCAAATCGTTGTCCATAATAATTGGCTTGGCCAACGCCATAAAATCGGTGAACAGTAAGGTCGTGTTGACGTACAAATAAACGGAGAAGTGTATCAAGGTCACGGCGATGGCCACGTTCGAGATCCCGAATCCATTTTCACCCTGAACGTAGGGATACATCCCCGCCATGCGCAGGAACGTGACCGTGAAAACGAAGGCCGACTCGAGGTCCTGCGGATTGATGAATTTGTTCCACCGTTTGAGTAGTCGAATTCGCGTTGCTTGAAAAAACATTTTAGCCAACTGCCAACCAACTGCGTGTGGTTACTTACAACTGACTGACCGTGGGATTCAGTCTGAGAGGCACTTCCACCTCGTTCATCGCAGCCTAATGGGTGAATGTACTTTATTTTATTTGATTGCACTGAATTCAGGTGGGATTTTGCAAAAGTTTCAATGGAAACCGCAAACGAGTGACAATTAAGTTCATTAGTTTTGGCCTAATGGCTGAAAGAGGAGTGCACATATCCAATGCAGGGGCAGAGATCATTTAAATATTGAAACTATTAATCGATTCCCACTCAGGGCTGGACCCACCGTATGTGCAGGATGTGCAAAGTCACAGGGCGCCAAGGGCTTTGGGTTCCATAGGCGAGGGGCATGAACTAAGAACTGTCGTTCTAAGCAGACTATGCAGGAGTGCCTATGTAGGTCGAATTTAAACAAAAGTTCGATCTGATGATGGAAGCCTTAGCTTAGTGTAAAGATAGACTGGCTGTTGTGTTTGAAAAATGTCGCGGATGCACGCCAGTGAATACGATTTTCATACATTTTCGAATGAACACGCGAATATTTGTCAAGCCTAGGATGAAATACAGTGGAACTCTCCTTAAGTCGAACCTCCCCCTTACTCGAACTTTTTCGCCATATTTTACATACATTTCCCTCAACTTTCCATACAAAAACCTCTCTCTAACTCGAACAAATTTTGGTATCGCGTGACAATTCGACTTAGGGGGAGTCCACTGTATTTTCGTATCTACCACATGCAATGGCATTGTGCACCACAGCAATTGTCCTTTTCGATTCAATTTATCGAATAATTCGCAAAAGTTGTGTAAGAGTGGCACAAGAAGGTTTTTTGCCAAGATCATTTTGGTTTGAGGGTGAGAGTGGATGTTCGCGAGGCTCGGAGAGGACGGATGGTATGGTTTAGACTTTCCAAAGTTCTTGCAGATCTTAGCTTTCGGACAGACGTAACAAATTCAATGATCCATCGAGCAGCTGAGGAACGGGATCCTGTTCAGATATATGTTTCGGATCGTGTTCAGCTCGGGATCCACATCTATTCTAATCCGAGAGATAACAATGGAGTTCCATTAATTTTAAGAGTCGAAGGTTCAATCGAACTAGGACGGTCTTGAATGAATAGTGGCCCGTCATCAGCGTGTACACAAATTAAATTTACTTTTTGTAAATCTTAGAAAAAAAATTAATTTTATTCCACGGCTCTGATGGGCAGAGCTTCCCCTTACAATCTTACAATAGAAGTGAGTCTCTATTTTTCTAACAATACCTTAAATTCTGCTGACACATCTTCTGTCTGCAGTCTGCGGATGTTCCCTTAGGTGTATCGGGTGGCTGCCTGTGGCTGCGCGTGCATGATGGAATGCGGGCATCTCCGGTATCGCCTGTGCACGAAGTCACACATTTTGCTGATGTTGTAAATCGCGGGACCGAATACAATTTGTTACATTAACTTACATAATATGAACCTTGCAGTCGTTACGTTCAAGTTATCAAGTAAACTTTATTAATAGTAAATTTTTACTTAGATTTAGTACACCAAATATATATTTATAACTAGCTGCACCCTGCCACGCTTCGCTGTGGCGCTGTGGAACACATTATTTTATATTAATTTGGTAATACTTGTGGGTATACAATATTTTTAGTCTCTCCATTCTCCGTGTAAATATAAAGGCTATTGTTTACCGACACGGGAACACGCAACACACAATTTTCCGTGTTAAAAGCAATCCGCATCAGAATCTAAACCACACAATTCCAGAGATCCAGACCTTGAGCTTTATTAATTGTCACTGCGAATGCCAATCGAATGGGAAACTGCAACCTTTTGAATTGAAACGGTGTATCACATGGGAGTTCTAGGAATGAGGACATCTTCACCTTTGAAAGGTTCAATTAAGATCGTTGTTTCCAACACTTTGTTCATCACATTCTTGACCGCGAGTCGCGTGCCGTTGCAAAGTTTTGGCTGCTTAATATTCCGGAGCTGATAAATGGAGCACCTATTTTCAATTTCAATATGTGTGGTGGCATTCCAGGCAGATCGAGTGAATTTAAAAATTCCTTTGGGTAATTAACTGCTTCATCTGCCTCCACAACGGTGTCTATTGACTTATATGTAATTTCCTCAGTTTCTATGCTTGATTGGACAACACGATTAAGGTGGTGTAGACGTCTTTATTATTGGCGGCAGGCATAGCTCGCTGAGCCAACCGTGAACATAGTTGATTTGAATATTAGGAAATACTTTTTCTTTTAGGTCTTCTTTCGATGTGACTAAATTACAATCATTTTTGGGCAACGATGTTTTTCGTTTTCCATGTCCAGTAACTGTCGTGAGAATACCACCGCTGATTCATCATTCTGTAACTAGACACGCATATTCGTCGTCAACTGCAATGAAAGTACGTGTCGCCACAATGTTGAATATTTAAGGCAAGCATTTATCTCGTCCGTCGGTGTCGAGGCATTTATCTCGTCCGTTGGTGTCGATCGAGAAGTAACAGGCAACGTTTGTCTGAAATCTCCTGCGAGCAGTATCAACGCATTTCCGAATGGTTGAACGGTTCCACGCAAATCCCGCAATGATCAATCAAGAGCCTTTTTTGTGTGCCATCGTGCATTCATCCCAAGCAATGAACTTACATTTCTGCAATACTTGTTTCCCATACCAGATGCTCTGGAAATGTTGCACGTGGAAGTCTCGATGAGCAGGGCTCTAATCGCGTAAGACGACAATCGTCTCGCGATAGCGCATCGATGATAGTTTCACTTCACGTAAGCATGAACAAAATATAGCGTCTGAGAGATATCATTTTGCCTGCTTAGCGTAGACTGAAAACTGTCATTAACTATCGTCTCGACGACTGATTTTTGTCGATATCTATTTCAGTATTGTCTTCTATTAAATAAGAACAAATTGTGTATACATATTTTGTTCTACACTTTTGAGACATTTTTGGATTAGTTTTGTTCGCAAACTGAAATGAGAATGTGTTATTGAAATTTGAGAGGAATGAGAGCACAGATGTCATTTTTACGTGAGAGTTAATATTTTCAGAGCACTCAAACTGTAACGATAGGTGAGACGACAGTGAGTGTCTTACGTGAACCAAATCATTGACGATATCATCGAAGAGAATCGTCTGAAAAGTTACGCGATGAGAGCCCAGTCCTTCCACCAGGTAACAATGTCGCAGCTATTCCAGATGAAGCAAGAGCTAAAGCTATGTCCTTTTTTGCTCGAACCGTGGTCAGAATCAATTCAAATTTTCCCAGTTCCTGGAGCATCTAAAAAGTAGATGCCCCCAGCCCCGCTAGCTATCATTTGTATCACATGATCATAAACGCCTTTCTGTTCATGGGTTAATTTGCTAATGTTTGATTGGACATATGAATGAAGATCATCGCTGTTGTAAGTCTGCTCACGGCGCAATGTTCCAGCAGATGGCACTGCGGACGGTGGATGGTGGTCGGGAACCGTTAAAAAACAATTTTATTCGCGATCGCGGACATAGTATTGACAAAAAGGGGATAAAATAAGGTTTTTGGCCAGATCATTTTGGTTTGAGAGTGAGAGTGGATGTACGCGTGGCTATGGTTTAGACTTTCAAGGTTCTTGCAGATTCTTGCTTATACCTGACTCTATAGTGGGTCAAAATTTCGGCTCAAACGGTTCAGTAGTTTTCAGATGCATAGATCTCGGAGGGACGTACACAACATTTTTATATATATGGAAATGTGAAATCAAATAAGAGTGCATCCGAGTGGGTCCACGGCTCGATCCAAAGAGAGAGAGAGAGAGAGAGAGAGAGAGTGTGAGAGAGAGAGAGAGAGAGAAGTCAGGGCACGTTAAAATGTCAACTGACACTGACTTTGCCATAAGTCATGAGTGTGGTGAATTCGTGCAACTCCACTGGTATGTTCGTAGATGGTGTTTGTTCTGGGTATCACAGTACTAAACCACATACCTTGCGAAACAGCGAAGCGCCGCTTGGCTTACTCAATCTTCTGGAACATGTATTGCTGACTATGTGTTCTAGGTCGTGGTTAGTGGAACAGGATTTCAGTGCTGAGATGATAGGCTCCCTTAGACGGCAGAGCCAGCTTGTCAGCCCCATGCCTGACCAAAACTACATATATGCCAGAGTATGGTGTAGCGGTCGTTGTGTGATGTCAACGCGCACATACACGTATGAAGCTGTATCCAAATTTTTTGGGATAAGGATCGGTTTTGCTTGAAGTCTTGAAAGGTAAGGCGACGTCTTCTGGAGAGTCTCTCTCAGACCTTGAAGTAAAGCTATAGCCTACTGTATGTTGCTACGTTTGGCTATTAAATCATCTGGGAGACGAAGTTCAGCACCGTAGACAAGTTGTGACGGTGAGGTACCAGATTCATTAATTATTGCCAGAAGTCCAAGGAAAACAGCAGGCAGCGCCTGAAGCCAGTTATTGGGCCAAAGAGTGACGAGGGATGTCTTGAGTGTTCGGTGCCCCGCCCTACGATGTCATTTGCTTGCGGGTGTTATGCGGTGATGTGAATGCCGTTACATCCGACAAGGTCAGAGAACCGTTTAAATAAGTCGGACTCGAACTGCCGGCCCTGATCCGTGGTGAGACCCTGTGTTGGAAAAAATGCCTCGGCGACTGTGGTTGAATATCTGCGATTGAGATGGCTTCCTGCCAACGTGTTTCTCAGTCTACACAAGTAGCTGCGACTTGAGCATGGTGGTAGGGGTCTGACAATGTCGATGTGGACATGCTCATGCTGTTCTTGGGAATTTTGCTGCGCTGGCAAGAAGGAAAGCTTAAAAAACCCACTTGACGATGTCCAAGTTCATGCTTGGCTAGAAAAAACGATTCACGATTATTTTTCTTGAGGCTCGTATTTCTGGATAACTGTAGTTATGCACTGACTCGAAAGCTGCTCGTCGAAATGCAGGTGGTATGTGTGGGCGAAGATGACGGCCAGAAGATGTTTCACAGGGATCCGCAGTGCTTGAGGCTGGAAGAACAAGATGGGTTCAGTGAGGTTGTGAGAGAGGTTTAGCCACATCACAAAATCCAACAGTCTGACTCTGCATACCGTTTAGATGTACCCGATGACTTTTGTAAGGCCGTCAAACTGCCCTTATCTGGAGCCTTGCTCTTATGTCCTTTCTAGAACATCATAGAAGTCATTCTTGCTGCTGTCACCCTTACCCTCTGTCGGGGCGTGAACGCAAAACAGGATGATGGCCCCGAAATTACCTTTGTTTCGGATTGTTATGAGGCGCTCGCTTTTACAGACAAGGCTTAAAACTGTTTGCCTGACCCTGCCTCGAAGAATAAATGCACATTATGCCTCTCTCTCTCTATTTCGCTCTCTCTCTCTCTCTCTCTCTCTCTCTCTCTCTCTCTCTCTCTCTCTCTCTCTCTCTCTCTCGTAAGTAATTCGAACTCGTTTTGCCCGGCCATTCCACTGCACTTCCTGGTTGGCTTCTTTGACTGACCGTGTTCTGTCAAGTGGCCTTACATTTCAGATTTAGAAACGTCTCTGGCACAACTCTAGTATACGATCGATCCTATGTGATCGCTTAATCAGCTGCAGTGCTCTCTCAACCCTCTCATTTAAACTTCTGAATGCCTGATAACCTGGCGGAACTAAACAGCATAAGCGTCAGCCTGAACCTTCGCTTTATTGCACGCACTCATTGGATTGCAGAATAGGTACTCATTGATTCCTGTGTGGTCCTATGCTCGCGTTAGTGTGGCTGCTGACTTTCAGCACAGCAGTCAGTCACTTCAACCTAACCTGACCAAAGGATAAAGCTGTTGTTCATAAAAAATGCGTATATAAGGGTTGTCTAGTAAGGCCACCGGGGCGTATACGAAAAAGCTTGTCAACTTCGCCGTTCGGAGTCGGCATTAAACTGTAGGTCCCTTCCACTCGTGAACGACCAATAGCACGCACAAAACAAGTGGTTGCTGAGAAGCTAGGCCCAGGTCTGCCTCGGAATCTAGCGCCACCCATAATAATAAAAAAATTTACCTAGCATTTATGCGTATCTCAGTGGGTACTTTTGGTTTGGTTCGTAATAACCGATATTTCTTTTTAACCGATATTCTTATACGCGACGTACTTACAAAATTGGATTGAATGAACAGATATACATGAGGAAACAATCCTTGTTAGTGGTCCGCCCCAATTAAAAAGGAACCTCTATAATGGGGCAGTACAAACCTCCTTATCTAAGCACTTTTTTTCGGTCCGAAGGATGGTGCAATTAATCGGGTTTTGCTGGACTTCTACTGCTTTTTTTTCTTACAAACATTTAAAAAAGGGAAAAATCTATCTTACAAATATTACGCTCTTAAGATTTCCTTTATTGTTTCCAAACAGTTTAAAGATGGGCGATAGTATGCAAATAGCTGGAAGTTCATCAGAAGCGGAAGACTAACAAATACTTACCCACATACCATAAAGCCATCACGCCATACTAACAAAAACAGCACCAATTTTTGTTTATCAATTTTATTTTATTTAAGACGTAGAAGAGATTTCCTTTTTCACCTTACTCTCCTCCATCTGCCTGTCAAGCAGATCCGCCAAGAATCGATTAAACAAGGAGAGGATTAAGTAAGAGCAGAACAAATGATTTCCCATAAAAAACAAGCACATATTCTGATAGTAATTGGCTATCACAACGACGTAGAAGAACCGCATTGACGCCTTCTCGCCCGCTATCTTTTCATAAAAGAAGTACGTGTGAGCCAGAAGGTACAGGCTGACAAGGAATACAACCACTGACGCTGCCGTTGACATAAGGAACATTTTCTTAAAAATGCGACGAGTATCGATTCCCAGCTCCGCCATCAGATTCAACAGCACAAGGTATTGGTTCAATAAGACACCAAGATTTTTAATGCCCGTGAAAGTGCACACGAACACCGCCACAGTGATGGCCACTCCAAGCAACCTGATGATCAGATTCGCAGCGATCGCCAAATCGTTGTCCATAATAATTGGCTTGGCCAACGACATAAAATCGGTGAACAGTAAGGTCGTGTTGACGTACAAGTAAACGGAGAAGTGTAACAAGGTGACGACGATGGCCACATTCGAGATCCCGTATCCATTTTCGTCCTGAACGTGGGGATACAGCCCCGCTAGGCGCAGGAATATGACCGTGAAAACGAAGGCTGACTCGAGGTCTTGTGGATTGGTCAATTTGTTCCACCGTTTGAGTAGTCGAATTCGCGTTGCTTGAAAAAACATTTTAGCCGACTACCAACTGCGTGTGGTTACTTATAACTGACTGACCGTGGGATTCAGTCTGAGAGGCACTTACACCTCGTTTATCGCAGCGGTACTCGATGCCTAATGGGTGAAGGTGCTCTATTTTATTTGATTGCACTGAATTCAGGTGGGATTTTGCTAAATTTTCAATGGAAACGGCAAACGAGTGCCAATTAAGTTCATTAGTTTTAGCCTAATGGCTGAGGGAGGAGTATCCGATTCAGTGGGAGAAGTCACTTGAATTTTGAAACTATTAGTCGATTTCATATTCATGGCGATCAGAATGTTGTTAGGTGCAGTTGGCTAATTTTGGAACGAAAAGTACATATGAGTGCGATGTCCGGAGCTCCCAACATAGACTGTTTATTACTCACAACTGAGGTACTTCCATGATAATAAGGGATTTTCCAATTAGGGCTTGAGAACTTTGTTTTTAATAAAACGCAAACCATTTGAGATATTTCAAAAACTTTACTATCGACTTGAAGTACAATGAAAACATTTATGAATAGAACTCGACTCGTTTGTTTTGCAGCGGTCAACTAGTTGGACCCAATTTTTAACGACTCGGCAAAACATTTCGGGCGAACGGGCTGCTATTTCACGTTCAATGTTGGCTCTTCCAACGTCGTCGGCTTGTTGGCATAAACCAATGACATAACGTAGCCCCATAGGAAGTAGTCAAGCGGTGTTAAATCGTACGAACGAGGCGGCCAATCGACTGGCCCATTTCTTGAGAAAGCACGCTCACCATACTTTCTCTTCAATAAATCGATTGAAACGTGTGCTGTGGGACTTGTGGTACCATCCCGTTGAAACCACATGTCACCCAAGTCCATTTCTTCCAAAAAGAATCAGTAATCATGGCGCGATAACGCTGACCATTGACAGTAACGTAAACAAATATGGCCCAATAATGCCGCCGGCATGCAAACCGCACCAAACAGTTTTTTTTTTTCTAGATGAAGTGGTGATTCATGAAGCACGTGTGGATATGGACCATTGAGCCAAAACTGGAGATGATTTTGCCATGAAATTCATCTTCTTGGCGCATCTTCTCCAGAACCCAATTGCAGAACGTAGGTCGCTTCAAATGGTCAAATGGCTTCAATTCTTGAGTGAACTTGATCTTGTATGGGTGTAAACCAAGATCTGATGATCTGATGCCCAATTCGTGAGAAGACCATGTAATTGATTGATTTGTATCGTTTGCTACGGTTGCCTGATCGGCAGCGATATTTTCGATACTTCAACCAACCCGTTGTCTCCCGGACGACTGGATGGCGTAGTTGGTAGAGTGCCTGACCCTGGTTAGCGAGGTCCCCGGTTCGAATTCCAGTGAGAGCTAAGTTAATACGCTTTTATCTGGTTTTCAAATTTGGTCCAGTCACCATTTGCCATTGGGATCAAATTAACGGCACTATCACTGGAGTGGTCAATCAGTGGTAGTCTGACTAGGGATATCACCATCTCCGCTGGGGTACCGCAAGGATCAGTGTTAGGTCCACTCCTGTTGAACCTAATGTACGACGGAGTGCTGCGATTGAGGTTGTGTGCAGGAGTCAGTATCACGAAGTCGAGACAACCACAATCGCAGCGATTGTTCAAATAAAGCAGTGGCTCGAATCTACGGGTCTTGAATTTGCGGACCATAAAATGGAACCTGTTTTTATTGGGAGCAGGAAAACCGTGGAATATATCAATATTCAAGGCGGCAACCAGAGTATCCGATCGAAGGAACCGGTCAAATACCTAATGATGTTGGACAATCGGCAACGATTCAAACTACGTCAGTAAAAAAGGGTCAGCGCTACAAGCGGCACTTGCCAGAATACTACCAAATGTTGGCGGACCTGGATATGTTAAAAGGATCCTCCTAGCTAAAGCAGTTATTCTACACTCTGCACCAGTCCGATGCACGGTATCTGAGAAGAAAGAAACATGCCAGAAACTGAAACTGCGGTACACCCATTCTGTGTTGTCATCGCTGAAATGATTCCATTCGCACGAGATGAGCCGAGTTTACCGCAGGAAAACCTGAATGCCAACTGAGGCCAGGTAAATAAGGTAAAAGAAAGGATACGTTCAATAGCCCTATGGCAACACACTCCCAATGTTGACTCGAATGTTCAAGAGGACGCGAAGCACATGGTTTTCGCTTCGCGGAGGCTTCTCAGATTGGAGGTTAAGAGAGAGGAAGTTTATTGTTGAGCAGCAGTGCTATGTCTGGCACTCTGTGATGTGGACGCAGTTTCCTGACTAGAAGCTATTAGTTCATCCTCGGATGCACGTCCCACATCTGAGGTTGACCCATGGTCCGTTGTGTTTGTTTTTATTTTTTTGAGTATGTCGGGAAAGAATGTGTCCGTCCCGGCAGAGCACACATACCGAGATAAAGCATTTATACAACCGACCTCGCCTGTGAATCAGAGGGGTCGTTCGCAATCAGGCCTATTTAACAACTAGCTGGCCATACAGACGTCGGCACGTATTCCTAAACACCTTATTATTAAGTTAGAATTGCTACCACGGGTAAACCATCGACCGTACCCTTTCGTGATCCAATGACGATTTCCCATACGAGTTAACGTGTTAAAATCTATGTCCACTTGCAGTCGCTCATATCGGTGTCAAATTCCAACGAGACACGCGCAGCACTCCATCTTGCACACGCCCGGCAAAGGACACCTCGCTCTGGACGAAGAATGCTGACGCTGCGGCTGCAATGAAGCCGACATTTCGGTATAAATAAGCTAGCTCGTAAGAATCATTATTCTTTTGTCTTTCTAAACTAGTGTCGAATAAAGTGAGGCTTCTCCTCTAGTAAAATATATATTTTTTTTATTTGTTCAGAAAATAGTTTTTTTTAACTTACGTGTCCTATCTGATTCATCCTATCGTTGGCCACCTATCGTTGGCCACACTCTCTTTCACTCAAGGGGGTAGTTTTGAGTCGTTTGAGGAATGGGATAGTTTTTTATTCCTCGTGCAATACGACCTCGGGCTCGACATTATCTTTAGTGGAAGTTTGGTCCGCAGTCTGGTTTTTATCTTACGTGTCCTATCTGATTCCTCCTATCGTTGGCCACACTCTCTTCCACTCAAGGGGGTAGTTTTGAGTCGTTTGAGGAATGGGATAGTTTTTTATTCCTCGTGCAATACGACCTCGGGCTCGACATTATCTTTAGTGGAAGTTTGGTCCGCAGTCTGGTTTCACCCCACTACGAGGGTCAGATATGACCGGCCTCAGATTGAGACTGAGACCCGCCCCTAACCCCCACCTACGGGGGGAGTTTCTCCTCTCCACGCGGGATTGTTGAATCCTAGCTCTCTCTCTAGTCTGTTTCTTACTTGAAGCGGTAGCTGCAATATTGGAGTGATGGAAATGGCTTATTAAGATTCTTATTTTGTTTCATTACACTCCAATATGTTTGCATTGGTTACCAGTCATGAACCACACACACATTTTTAACGTGTGTTCAGAACAACAAAAACTATTTTGAACTTCTTCAACATAATGCACTGAAGATGTAATCCTTTTTATTGTAAATAGTTAAAACTTAAGAATAAGCCGACAATGCCGAGTAAACGGCAACTAGGGTGTTTGCCGCATAAGCCGGGTACTCGGGAATCCGGGTAAGATCAAGACTACATCGCAAGCTCAAAGGCAGGAATGTAATCCCCACGAGAGAGGAATATGACCGAGATCACGTCCGTAACCCGGCTGCAATGGAAATCTACACAAATGGATCCAAATCGGCTGACGCCACTGGTTTAAGTCTGTATGTTAGGTCACCAGAGATTTCTCAGGGTGCCCGCCTATCGGACCACAGCGGTGTATTCCAGGCAGAACTAACAGCTGCTCAAAGTGTAGCCCTCCGACTGTCAAAGAGTCCGATATACGGAAGATCTATTGCTTTACATATTAACAGCCAGGCGGACATAGAGGCCCCAAGCTGGTAAAAGTCTGCCGCCTATTTCTAAAGGAGTTAGCTGCTAGAAACTAGCATTGTGTAATGCTGGGATTCGGCCACAAGATTATTCGATGAAGGTGGGTGTACACTCAAAGCCGCACCCATCGTATGTCCAGGATCTGCACAGAATGCACACGGTGCCAAGGGCTTAGGGGCGCACTATAAAGAATAAATAAAAATCGTAAGATTCATCGACAAACCCTTAAACGTTTACTTCACATTCCTCTCTAAAGGAGACCAGCAAATCCATGGACAGATACAGGAGGTTATCATTTGCTGGATCCGGCTTGCTTATAAGGACCTCCCATCCCGTAGACCCTGGGATGTGGATGTGGATAGCCTGGCATTTCCAAATTGAACACAATACCCCTCCTTTGGCCCAAAGCCCGCCACTTCTGACCGATTTTTCCTTCAGACGGTCAAATTGTTGGCAAAAGAGGAATCTTGCCGTAGGAGACATGCTCAGAGAGTATGATTCCCTGTCAATCCCAATGGCCTTCGGGTGGCTGTACACCTTGTCGTGGTGCGAAGGCCTAGTACAGGTCAATGAGTCTTGGGACTATTGCCTATGAGGAGACAGGAAGCTAAGATAGGGCCGCCTCCTTCCCTCCATGTTACCCATCCTCTCTCTTTCCTCTCCCTCTCCCTTCCGGTGGGCTGGATCAAGGTGTCACACGTACCGTGCCGATGTTCAGCTTGGCTGGGGGCCCACTCAAAACACTAGCTCAGTCGCGAACGGTATGCCGGAGTTACCTGGCGATCCTCCGGGCTAATCAGCCTTAGCTATGTACGGCGAATCTCTGCGTAGCCTGACCCCTCCTTTCTCCGATACAATCCGCCGAAGCATTAAACATACTCCTAAACCTGCCACCGATAGAATTAGTTGGCAGACAGACAGCACCTAGCACGGCGATTAGATTAAGATCGCTGAGCAACTGGAAAGAACTGTAGTCTGGACAGTCAACGATCCGACGCAGGTATGCCTCTAAACCCATAGACACAGACCTCACTTTACCTAAACTCCTCTTCGAGAAGAATTTCTCAACCAGAATACCGGCCAGATCTTACTGTGAGTCTGAACACCAGACGCTGGAAGGTCCACTGCGATTCTAGATGGATCAAATATCGATGCAGGTGTGGGTACTGGCGTCTATTCCAATGATCTAAATATCCAGCAATCTTTCCGACCACCTCATCACTGTACCGTCTTTCAGGCTGAAACTATACCGATTAAGGAAGCCCTGTCCTGGCTGAAAATCGATGTAATATCGCGCACAGATATCGTCATCTGTTCCGAAAGCCATGCAGCGTCCGTATCCGAGGCAGTTGGTTGTCTCTGAACCATTATATTTTTACGTGGTGAGGGAGTTAACCTCACGCACAACCCCCAACTGGGAGGCCAGGCCCTATTCTTTATCCCTCGGGCGGAGAGTTCGGGTTTATCCGGTGTCGGTAACCTCACTGAGGCTGTGAGCGCCGCCGGTGTCCCTAAAACTATAGGGATCTTGCGCCGCCATCTCAATTCCAAGGCCTGGAAAGAAACTTCTAGACCTGTACTCCGAAAATGTCGAAGTAGCTCTAGAAGGACTGCGCACCAGGTAACTCCTTCTGACTAGAGTTTCGGATGCCGCCGTTGGGCAGACAGTTTCCAGCTACTCCGCCGCCATCCATAAAGAGAGATGATCCCTGGTACAGGCACACTCTCCCCCCTCTCTCGTCTGCAGCCGCCGACGACGTCCCACGGGGGTTGGTTACTCCATCTTCGATCGAAGGTGCTCGGCTCCCAGATTACACCACGTGGACGTGAGAGTAGGAGTTCGCTGATAGAGGCGAAAGTGCAGACGCTTGTGCCTGCATGAGACGCCATATCAACGCTTTGAAATCCAATCTCTGAATTCAGTCACTTTTAATTCCAAGACTCCCCTCAATTGCCGCCTATCTCTTCACGAGATGGCCAAGCACTTTAGCATCCAACTTATGTGGGTGCCGGGACACTGTGACATTCCAGAGAATTGCGATGCGGACGAATGCGCTAGAAAGAGCACAAACTTCGTGCTCTATCCGGGTGGAGACCCACCCACCATGCCTATCGCTGCTATAAGAGAGCTGCTAAAGCTTGAAACGCTTGCTCAAACAAATCGCAGATGGACATCTGGCACAGGTTGCCTCATTACCACAATGTGTCCAAAAGACCTAATTGTGGCGTGGCTTAATGCGCCTGCCAAGTCAAAGGATAACACCTAGGTGATTTGAGCTGGTTGATAAGGGATCGTGGTTCGTGTAATGTGACTGAGATAACGCCTTGGAACGATCCCAAGCGATCGCTTAGCTTGATCAGATTAAGTAGGCTAAACCTCAGATCTCTTATTGGCGTTTTAACAGGGCACTCTGCCAACGCTTCTAAACTAGGCCTTCCCTATAATGAATGAATGAAGCTGCATGGACGAGGATGAGGAAGAAACCATCGAACACTTGCCGTGCAGCTGCAGTGCTCTCTCATCCCGTAGATTCAGACCATTTCTTTGTTAATCTGGCTGAACTGAGCGGCATCAGAATCTGCCCCCTTCGTCGCACTAATTGGTTTGCGGAATAGGTACCCTTGATCCGCCTGGTAACACAATGGGCCTCCGCTTGACCTAAGTGTGTCTGCTGTCCGTATGCGCAGTCATCCACTTCAACCTAACCTAACCTAATCCCACGAAACACACCCACCTGGCCATCAATCCTGGCTTGGTCACTGTTGCTGCGCGGGCACGACCTGTTTCACTTGACGCTGTCGCAAGTCATCCCGTTCCCCTTACCAGGCACCATCCGCTTCAAAAAAGGGACTATGTTGTTACGATTCAACAGTGATTCGCAGATGGAAGTACGGTCCATGAGGTTCTTTGGTCGAGGTTAATTAAATGGTTTCTTGTGCAATCCTTGGCTCCTGGGGATCGAAACTGTTCTCGCATGATGGACAGCCTCGACGATTTGCATGATTTTATCGACATTTTCGACAAGTGGTCTTCCAGAGCGTAGTGTGTCTTTGAAATCGAAATTACCGGAATGGAATCGGCGGAAATGAAACTGCGTATGATGCACTGTTACAGTGGCAGGACCGTAATCATTATTCACATTTTCAGCCGCTGGCTTGCGTTTTCGACTTTATCGAAGAAACAATTTAAAATGGGGTGTATTTTCTCTTTATTGGGGTCCCTCTTTAAAGCTCGCTCTCACAAATCAGTTTCGGCAAAATGAACTGTGTTACTCTGCTAAATGAACAGTCACTGCTAGACCAGAAACAGATCCAGTCAACGGTTCACTGCACAATTGGTGTCAAATTCAAATCTTGCGTGGTTTTTGGGACACCCTTTATTCACTTCACAATTGGCGGCAAATTCAAATCTTGCGTGGTCTTGGGACACCCTTTATAAATACTCTCAATACTCACTCACATACTCTCTCAAAGCACACAGCTTATCCTAAAATAAACACAACACCAGTTTAGCACACGGACTTTATTTCCTTAAGGCGAAGAGATTTTCTTTTTCATCCGACGACACCACACCTCATTCTCCTCCATCTGCCTGTTCAGCAGATCCGTCAAGAAACCATTGCACAGAGACTGGAGTAAGTAAGTGGTGAACATATAAGATCCCATTGCAAACAGACACACGTTCTGATAGTAATTGGCAATGACAACGACGTAGAAGAACCGCATCGACGCCTTCTCGCCCGCTATGTTCTCGTAGAAGAAGTACGTGTGCGCCAGAAGATAAAGGCTGACAAGGAATACAAACACTGAAGCTATCGTTGACGAAACGAACATTTTCTTAAAAATGCGACTAGTGTCCTGTCCCAATTCCGCCAACAGATCCAACATCACAATGTATCGGTTCAGTACGAGGGTGAGACTCTTAAGGCCCGTGAACGTGGACACGAACGCCGACACAGTGATGAGCATTCCAACCAGTCTTATGATTAGATTCGCTGCGATCGCCAAATCGTTGTCCATGATAATTGGCTTGGCCAATGCCAAAGTGTCGTTCAGCAGTACGCTGGTGTTGACGTACAAGTAAACAGAAAAATGTATAAGAGTGAGCGCAAAGGCTACGTTCGAAATTTCGAAACCATTCTCACCCTGTGCGTAGGGAAACAGGCCCGCCGTGCGAAGGAAAAATATCGTGAAAATGAAGGCCGACTCAAGATCTACGGGGTTGATTAGTTTATTCCATCTGTTAAACAGTCGAATTCGCGTCGCTTGCGAGAGCATTTTGCCAAACTTCCGACTGCGAGAGGTTACAACTGACTGACCGGGGCCAATGCCAGAGAATCACCTGAGGGCTCTCGAGGGCAATTAAGACCTAATGGGTAGATGTAATTCTTTCAGTTTGATTGCACAGAGTGATTGTTGAATTCAGGTGGGATTTCACTTGTGCGAACATTAGGTTTCAATGGAGACGCAAACGAGTGACAATTAACCAGACAAGTGCATTAGTTCTTGCCTAATGGCAGGTGTGTGTGCAATTCCACTTCAGCTGAAGGAGGAATAAGCTTTTACATAAGCACATACGGTCAGCGTCAAAAGTGAGTGTACTGTTAATAGGTATTCGATATTTTATTTAATACTAGGCTCGCTCGTCGTCGAAATTCGACGACCATCAGGGGTAAGGCAAACAGATAATTTGACAGAGCTTACATAAAATTTCAAGTATGTTGTAAAATAACCTTGTGTTGTACAAATGTTTACCAAGCTTCTACCTCAGAGTAACATCACAGATAATGTAGTTGCATCTGTAGGGTAGACTGTACGATTGAAACATTTTAGCGTTTATCGTCCATAGCATCGCGAATAGTAAATCGAGCGATGTCGGATGCATAGTAAATGAAAGACCGTACATCTGTCTACTAATGGGAAATTTAATTTGAGACCACTGTATTGTACTTCATCTGCAAAATGATCGTCCCCATACCTGGGTCGATTGAAACAAATGCAAATAACATAAAATTTGAAATAAATGAAATTCTTTTATTAGTTACTTAATAACATTCTGCTGGAGGGCATGGGTCTGTGCATCCAGGACAAAGTTGTCGACTGCTCTCAACTTGGGGAGATGCCAGCAACGATCCCTGTCAAATGCACAGGTCAAGTTGACATGCATCCTCCTCGCGGCGCCCTCTAGATAGCCTATACAGCAACCGCTTACAGGTGAAACAATGTATGCAGCGGCCCCCTTGTACTGGGGTTTAAACCAGGACACGGTCCTCCTGGTTCGGGGGTTGCGCGTGGGGTTAACTTCCCCAACGTATAAAAAACGTGTGGTGAAAGCACTAGCAGCCCGCCTACCTAACCTAGGCCCCGGCCCTCTACGGGCTGCCACTCCTATTATTATTAAAATAAAAGCAAACAAGAAACTTACATTCCCAAACAACAGCCCAATAACCCACCACACGAAACCCACGTAAAAATGTATCACATCCTCGAAGAATGAGAATGTGAACAATTTCTTCCAAATATGTAACCAAAGCCATTTAGACGACACCCCATTCCCATTTCTAAGTTTACTTTCGACTGAAATAAAATCCCACTACTATCCACAAACATCCTCCGTGCCTGTCCTGATTTGAAAATCACACGTCTTGTTGGATGACCCCAGCCCATCCACTCGCAGAAAGGAAAAAAACATCACCATTTCAAGTCAAACTTTATTGGAGTCTCTCATCAATCCGCAGCCCCATTGCAAGCCGGACTCGCTTGCACGACGGACTCGTTGCACACACCATCGTCCGGCGAAAGCGCCTTCTTCGGCAGGCTCGGCATGAAGATGTGCAGCTGCCTCTTGACGTCGGCGAACGTGGACGTCTTCCGTTCGGTGGACGGCCTCTTGGCGGGCGCATCATACGAGGCGTTCGCCCGATGGGAAGTGGTGCGCGGTCTTGGCCTGTGCGCCTCGCCGCCATCCGCATTCATGCTGTCCTCGTACAGTCTGGCCGAAGCGAGATTCCCCGCCAGTCGCCGAACTACGCCCGCGCTGCTCGAGAGCGCACACAGGTCAATGTTCCTCGCCGGCCGGTTGAAGCGGACCGGGACACCCTCCTTGTTGAAGATGATGGTGATGTGCTTGACCGAATCAGATCGCCGGCAACACGCTGCTGGCTCCTGTGGTTGCGGCTGCGGCCGCTGGTTCCCTCGGCGCGTCTTCGTGCCTTTGCTCGTCGAAGTTCGGGGTGCAGCGTCGTCTGGGCCGAGGAGGGGCGTCTTGCCCGCCAGGTCCAGCCAGTTGAGGACCCGTTCAGCCAGCTTCTCGTCGGAGTGCGAGCTGTTCGTCAGCACAGAGTTCATGTCGTAGACGGAGCTCCGTTTCGACGAGACCTCGTCGCGGAGGTAGTCATAGCGCTTGCGGAAGTGGTCCATGAACATCTTCCGCGACGAGGAACGGCGTGGGTTTCCCGTGGACATCAGCCGATCATGTGGCGAGCTCTGGTGGCACTGAGTCTTGGACGAACCGACCAGCTGCAGCTCCTCGTCCAGCTCGGTGAAGTCCCATGACACCGACGCCTGCACGGGCTCTGGAAGCACGAGTGGAGGGGAATTCAATCGTTTCACAGAATCACTGCACACTCACTCACCCCGTTTCAGTTGCTGATTCCCCCTCGAAGCGGATGCGTATTTTCGTCTGGGCTCGTGGTCGAGGATGAAATGCCTTCGTCCTGCGTCGAGCCAAACCGATTTCACAAACAACGGCCTGCTGGCCGATTCCCAGATTGGCGGATTCTTCATTCCTGCGACGTTCCCGTGGTTGCCTCAGTTCACTGGGACATGTCCCGTCTGTTTTGCCGCATGTCGTCGACTGAACGTAGCTCCGCGAGAGTCTCTTCCGCTCGGCGGGTATCGAAACGGCAAACGAGGGTGGTTGTGGTTCGTAGTTGGTAGTGGTGCCTGGCCTTTGTTGACTGTACCATGCACCTCGAGGTTTTCGGAAAAAAGTTTTTTTGGCGGAATGAGCGCGTGTGTGGGTGTTGCTAGGCGTACGTGCGCGCGACTGCGGTTAAGTGTGTTCTGCACGCGACAGTGCAGTGGATCGAAGGAGGACCGAGCTCCTGTCCTGGTATTTGGGTGTCGTTAAAGTTTCTTTCCGCTTTACCCATTTTAATGGGCATTTAAATCAAGGGATGTCTCATTTATTTTGTTGCTCGAGTCTGTGTCTGTCGCACGGAGTCGCCATGGCGATGGTTAGGGTTCAATGTCATCTGAGAGGTATTTTCGGTTGATTTATGGCCGCCACATGAGGACATGAGCAAAATTTGACAGTTAATGGTTTCGTGTTAGCAAGCTCGTATGATGACGTAAGTGACGGAAAAGCCCAAATGTGAGGTTGTCGTTAATTATTGACGTTGTTTGACATGCAAATTTATGCCTATTTGGGTCTGACTTAATGGAGGCTTCATGCGTGGCAGGGCTTGAGGGCTGACTTATTCGTGAATGCGATCGTTGGGCTTAGGCGAGAGTGGAGGTACGAATGAGATGACCCTTGGCAACTTCTTCTTCATCCGTAGCTTATTGCGCTACAGTCCGTGGTGGACATGGGCCTGAACCAACAAGCATCTCCAACTATCACGGTCTTTGGCTAGCTGCCTCCAAGTTGGTTGAGGTCCTTCTCTATCTGGGTGAGCCTTCTTAAACGCGGGCGTCCTCTGTTACGTTGTCCCACGGTTTTGGAGTCTTAGGCTCATCGGGCCAGAGCTGAGTTGTCCATGGCCTAGCCATGTTAGGCGTTAGATCCGAAGATGCCTGACTGAACTCATGTAGCTGCACAGCCCGTACAGTTTGTGATTGAATCTTCTCCTCCAGAAACCGTCAACGCAAACAGGACCAAAGATTGAACAGAGCTTTTCTCTCGAAAATACCAAGGACTCTCTCATCCGCTTTTGAGATTATCCATGCCTCCGTGCCGTACAGCAGGTCTGGCATGATCAAGGTCTTGTATAAAGTCTGCTTGGTCCTTCGAGAGATGGCTCCACTACTCAATTACCTCTTGGGCCCATAGAAACAGCGGTTGGCAAGAGTTACTCTCCATTTGATCTCGGTACTGGTGTTGTTCGTTGTATTTACTGAGGAGCCGAAGTAGACGAAGTCGTTGACTACCTGGAAGTTATAGCTGCCTATGGGGACGCTCTGTCCAAGACGTCGATGTTGTGTGTCCTTTCTTGATGACAGCATATACTTCGTTTTGCCCTCATTCACCGCTAGATCCATTTTAGCCGCTTCCGAGTCAATGCCAGCAAACGCCTCATTGACGGCTCGCTGTGTTCTGCCAATTACGTCACGTTGTACGGACTTCTGGGAGCGTGTGCCTCTAGTGTTGGCGTGTGAATCTTGCACGATCTTCTCCAGGATGATGTTAAAGAAGTCACATGACAGCGCGTCGCCTTGTCTAAAGCCTTTTTTGACATTGAAAGTCTCGGTGAGTTCGTTACCGACCTTGATGGGGAAGCGAGAGTTCTCCATCTTCATCCTGCTCGGTCTGACGAGCTTGGCAGTAATGTCAAAAATGGACATGGCGTAGCTCGTCCCTATACACGCTGTCATATCTTCTTCTTTATTTGGCGCTACAGTCCGGGGTGGACCTGGGCCTCAACCAACAAGCCTCTCCAGCTAGCACGGTCTCTGGCTAGCTGTCTCCAGTGTCGCGCAACAAGTTGCTTGAGACCCTTCTCCACCTGGGTGCGCCACCTTAAACGCGCGCGACCTCTGTTACCTTGTCCCACGGGTTCAGAGTCGAAGACTGCGTCAACTGCCAAGGGATTAATCTCCTAAACATCGCACAAGATCTTTTCTGCCGTTTTGTGTGAGCGCTTGAAACCATTTGTCAATAACCTTATAGGTCCTTATGAGTGCGGTTTCACGCAGGGAAGTCTACCATCCACCACACCTTCACTATACGGCAGATCCTGGGAAAAAAACCAAGAGATCCAGATCGACACCTACCGCGATTTCGAAGCCGCATATGACAGCATGCATAGGGACAAGATATAAATAAGAAGTTGGCGCAATTGAAGGGGTTTCTTTTCTTGTGGATGGGGTAAACGGTACTGAGGTCATACTCGTCGGGCATGCTTTCCTCAGACAATATCTTACAGATGATCTCGTGCATGTACATTACTAGGGCCGCTCCAGCTGCCTTAAAGAGTTCAGTACGTCTGCACCAGAGTCTAGTCTAGATCGGGGGAATTCTCTTCTATCGTCGTTCTTTGTGTGGAGTGGATATTCAGCCCCAGTTTGCAGAAATGATCTTTCCAGATTCTCAGACTGTACCACGAATTGCTCCTCTTCGTCCCGACAGGCTTCTACCCGAAGTGTACACCCATTGGACAGCTGTATTATCCGTTGGTAGAACTTTCGGACCTCATTCCTGACGAAGAACCTATCCATCTCTTCGATCGCTAGCTTCTCTTGTTCTTTCTTTTTCTCTGGAGAAGTCTCTGGAGCCACGGGACGTGTACGCAACATTTTGTGTGAGGACGTGGAGCTGCCTAGTAGAGCCGCGGGACGTATACGCAACATTTTGTGTGACGAGGTGGAGCTGTCTAGTAGAGCCACGGGACGTATACGCAACATTTTGTGTGAGGACGTGGAGCTGTCTAGTAGAGCCACGGGACGTATACGCAACATTTTGTGTGAGGACGTGGAGCTGTCTAGTAGAGCCACGGGACGTACCCAACATTTTGTGTGAGGACCTGGAGCTGTCTAGTAGAGCCACGGGACGTATACACAGCATTTTGAGTGAGGACGTGGAGCTGTCTAGTAGAGCCGCGGGACGTATACGCACCATTGTGTATTAGAGTAAGTAGTCAGGGTTGCCAAGTAGGCTTCCTGCTTTATTGCAAGTGCCAGCCTACACTCTTTGTTAAACCACGTGATTTCCCTACGTGATGTCCTTAGAATTCGGGCGTCTCCCCTATACCCATACCGTGTTTGACATTTTTAACAACAAAAAAAATGGGAGCAACCCCAACAACGACAATTCATCACTTATTAAGTTATTACAACAAGTCTCCATAAAGCATGCATCGACTGCCGCATGTATTGTGAACTGAACACGTCCAACTACATTCCCTCAAACCCAAGGCAATCGAAAGCAACCCCTCGAAAGTCCACGAAAGTGGTGCGCCACATGTCTATCTGCTAAGTAATAGACATTCAAACTCGCACTGCGAGATCGCATCAATCCACTTCACGACGCTGGCCAACTTTCAACTTTCAACACCCAACAACAGGCTTGTCTGCATCGAGTGCAAATTACTAAATTGAAATTTTACAAAACTTCCTGCCAAGTAACCACCGCACCGAGTGGCACTCTTCCACAGCACTTGCCGCATGAATCTAGGCACACAGTTGCGGGTATTCGTTCGTTGGAGTAATTACCCCTTGCGTGCGCCGTCAGTCAATCGACCGCAAAGCTCTGTTTATGTGTATTCAGCAGGAGACGGCCCGCCACCCAGAGCCACCCCTCTGCCACGTCGTTTCCTTTTCGATTTATCTCTGGGAATCATTAAAGGCCTACAAGTGGTTGCTGGTGCTTGCACCTGGATTTAGGGCAAATGAAAGCCCTCCTGGTTCCCCCCCGAGACATTTGCAATCAAAGTTTTGTTGAGTTAATTTCTGACTGTCGGTTGGTGGTGGGGATGGAGAGAGGGGGGCTTGCCACAATGTTTGCGGCTCGTTTAGTGCGCCATCGACCTGAGGCCTTATTGCACACACATTGGATTTTAATTCCAGGAATGGGGGAGTTCACTAGCGGGGCTGATATGACAAACGTGTGCATGTTAAACAGACATTCCCGATTGGGTGGCCATTAAAGTTGTTTGGTTGCGGTGTTTGTACGTGTGAAGGAAATCAATCCTTAGACCAATCTGCTTTTTTCCTGTTTCAAGGAACGACTTTTTGGTTGAAGGCTGTCGCTTCTGTAACCTCATTGAGTCGTTTCGTTTATTCAAAAAGAACTTCTCTTCTATCAAGAATAGGTGATCTATTCTCTCAAAGAGCGCATGTAGGTCCCTAATTCCATCAATTCCGCTTCAAAGGAACGAGAAGGCCTAGAAATCAGTCAAACAACCATCAAGGCTCTAGTCGAGAAGAGTATGAGAGGAGATCAATATGCCCATGAAACTTAACCGGGGGCGTATACGTAACATTTTCACTTGATCGAGGAAGCCGACTTAAGGGTTGCCTAGAAGGCCACGAAGGCGAATTTGCTTCGATGGGGAGCTGTGATGGCTGCCGTGACTCTCATATTAGACAGCCAGTCGTGGCCAGATGTACATTAAGATAATGCTCTAGTAGATGCTTAAAACAAAACGCAATTCATGTTGAAACCCTGGCATCTAACGTCGTTCTACGTGCGCTTGGTTCCCGCCTGTTTTACAGAATGTGTACTCCACAAATGAAGGGATTCACAATGGGCCCCAAGGGATTGTTCAATCATCACACTCCCCTTCCAAAACCTAACCTAATCTGAGATTAAGGGAGCAGAGACAGGCCTTCTAACAAAGGCTCCTATGCAGCGGAGACAGACCATTCCCTGAGACTTAGTGAAAGCGGCAGTTCCATATCCACGCGAAGGCTCATTCCATCATACGACCGATGCATAGGAGGCATACGAGGCCCTATACAGTGGTAGGCAAACGTATGGAATCCTTTTGCTTATCGGAGATTATATTCACACATTCCTTCACCCGATCAAAGGCAAGCTTAGGTGGGATAGCAGTCTTATAGACAACCCAATTAGGTCCCGTGTTTCTGTGACATTCCACGTACAGGAAGCTGACGTGGGTGTAATTATCTTCCTCTTATATCCTGAGGAGGATAAGCCTCGCATGCCTCTAGTCACAATCAAATACCATCCGTAGGAAACAAATTTGGCAGTCCCTGTACCTTTAATTATCACTTTCTTGTTCAGAAGACCATTAATTAGGACGCAATGTTAGGCAAACTGAATGATAAGCATCAGTTCAGCCTCCACACTGACCGATTTCCTGCAAGTTCTAGCGATCAAGAAGAGTTCTACTCGAGTTGTCCTCTCTTGGTTGTCGAAACCAGAGTTTGATCTCGGACAACACAAATTTTTTGTCCAGACACCACCATAAAAACAAAAATGACTATGCCCCTCGGATTCAACATAAAACATTTCCACCTTCCACCCATGAGCCGGCTTATCAAGCCCTCCCAAGTCCACCCAATCCTGCAAACCAGACTGCTGCACAACGAACCGCACGCAGTTACAAACTTTGCGTCTATCTACAGATATCCCTCGCCATCCTAAGCTGATTACCCATCCCAGCAGTTGACTGAAAAACTCATCAGGTCCCCATTAAAATGTTATCCTTCGCCCATCACGGTCCCTGTTAGCAGTCCATTAACGAGGCGATTATCCGACACAAAACACCGTGCAGACAATTAACCCCGGTGGCGTAATGCAATTTCATCTTCGTTCCAGTCACGGCGACTGCTGTTCAGCCCAGAACTGAACGACAGAGCTCGCAAGTGCTTGTTGTGATGGATTTGTGGCCAAAAGTTTATCTCGACGCCGACTAATTGAATTGTGTTTGATTCTCTTGCAGTTCCTATCATTCCTGAGTTCCTGTACGACATTCGCCATCCAGATGCTCCGCTCGACAGCTTCCCACGAACACCCCTGTCGACGGCCATACCGGCACCACCAACGCCACCACCGTGCTCCAAGAACGGTGACGATCTGCTGACGACTCCCGCCAACGAGTTCTCGACCATCAGCGACGTTGGTAAGACCGCCGGGGAAGGGGCTTTAATTGATTTGGTCACGATTAATGTTTGCTTGGGTGTTCACAGAAAATGCGACTCTCTACAAGGAGTTGGAAGAGCGCCACAAGGAGCTGGTGGGCGAGACCGTCGAGGTCGGACTGATGTTCGCATCGAAGGCGTTCGTCCAGCTGCTGGTCAACCCGATTGTCGGACCGCTGACGCATAAGTATGACTCGCCCGCAGTAAGTTGAATTTCTTGAAAGCACTTCCCTTCTCCTTCCAGGATTGGCTACAGCATCCCGATGTTCGCCGGATTTGTCATAATGTTCCTGTCAACGCTGAGTGAGTAGCTTGGGCTTCAACCAAGTGAGTCCCCCCATCATCACGTCCTTCTTTCTTTTCAGTCTTCGCCTTCGGCCGGTCGTACAGTGTGCTCTTCCTGGCGCGAGCTCTGCAGGGCATCGGCTCCTCGTGCTCGTCCGTCTCTGGCATGGGCATGTTGGCCGATAGATACACGGACGACAAGGAGCGTGGCAACGCGATGGGGATTGCTTTGGGCGGACTTGCGCTGGGCGTACTCATCGGACCACCGTTCGGCGGGATCATGTACGAGTTCGTGGGCAAATCGGCACCGTTCCTTATTCTCTCGGCACTGGCTCTGGGCGATGGTCTGCTCCAACTCTTCATGCTCCAGCCGTCGATTCAACACTGCGAATCTGATCCGCCATCGCTGAAGGCCTTGATTAGTGATCCCTACATCCTCATTGCTGCAGGTAAGCCAATACGCACTTTATTTGTGTTCACAGATCAATCAAGTGATGTGTGAAAGCCTTGAGGCCTTCGCGAGAGCGTGCGATCAGCTTGGACGGGATTTATTTGGAGGCAGAGCAGCAGTTAAGATTCGATGTCACATTTCCTGCATCCGGCTGGCATGGAGTTGCGGTAACGCCTTTAAAACTCAACTCTTGAGATAGCCCAGCTACTTGGAATCGAATAAATACGCTTTAATACGAATGAAATTGCTGCGAATGTACCTGATAAAGGGCACATGTTTATTCGGAATCATCTTCAACCCTTCGTTGTGATCAAACGCGTTCGCCTTCAGATCCTCCACAGCAGTCTGTCAATAGAGTGCATTTGCTCGCCTTGCTCTTTCGAGGGTTTTTAACTCATTCCTCATGCTTTCAGTAAAAGAACAGATCTTCCAACCGTCTGTCAGCTGACTCTGCAATCTGACTTGGCTCTCTAAGAGCTCGGGGCGTGGGTAAATTCATTCATGAACCTGTGAAGATGTCTTACGTCTTTGGCAGAGTCCGCGAATTCTCGACAGACGGCTGAGCAGTGCTGCCAGATGTTATGAGCGTTTCCCTTTTTTCGTTTTTCCCTGATGAGTTCCTCCATGAATTCCCCACAGTAATTTTTCTTTGAATTATGCTGGGATTACGGAAATGCTTAATCTATTTCAAACAAAAATTAAGCCAAGCATGTTTCGAGCTAAGCAACTAACACTTTTTTTGGTTCTTCTTGGTGGATATGTCTTAGGTGGATTTGCGTGACTCGGAGATTAAAATCACATTCTAAGTTTTCCCATTCTCAGACACATTTTCCGCCGTCAACCAGCATGTGCATGAGTAAGCACTATATTCGGAATCCTTTCTTGATTCATTCCCATGACTCTTCCCACATAGTCGAAGTGGAGTTTGAGGGTTCCCAAAAATAGGGGCGATACTCCAGTTTCCAGGTGAAACATGTAATTGAGCGACCCACTTGGTAATTTAAAATCTCGCTTGATGGAATAGCGTAGAAATGTTTCAACTGCTTTAAATGAACGATATCCCCATACTTGCGCAGAGTAAAAGAGGATGGACACTGCAGGGGCGCGAAATATTTTCCGATTCGAGAAGTGGCTGATGTTTTGTATTGATACAACTACCCCAAACGGAAGAAAATAGCTCTTTTCGCTTCAGTTAATTTGTTTTACAGGTGGCTATTCATATTTAAATTAGGCGTAATCAAGACACCAAGATACTTGTATTGCCGCACAATTTCTATAAGCTCGCCCTGAAACTTCCACTTTTCACTGCGGGAGTATCTACCTCCACCATCCCTGAATATCATCATCTTGGACTTTGATAGGTTGACTGTCAGATTTGAAGTTTTGCAGTATTCGCCGAGCCTGTTTATCATTAACTGCATTGTGTCCACCGAGCCTGCGAGGAAAACAATGTCATCAGAAAACATGAGAGCTGGTATTTTGGCTTGATTTATCTCGATTCCACCTCTAAAGTGGTCTGTTATATAATTTGTACACAGAATGAATAAAAGTGTGTTCAGAACGCATCCCTGCTTCACCCCCATTGTTGTGATAAACTCCTCTGATAGATTGTGTCCAGCCTTAGGCTATAAGTTAAATCATGTTCTTATATATTAGCTGTGTTTTTTTGCAAGCGTATATACGCTTAATTTTCAGTTGCCATGTAAAATACACTAACAACGAGTCCTATATCCGCTTAAGTTACTCATCATATCTATCGCCGCTTAAGGAATAAGAGCGGATAAGAACAATGCTTCCAATCATTATTTTGTGTGTGTTCATTCCTGAATTCATTCATTCATTGTTTAGGTTGCTGTATGTGGCTTACATTTGCAGGTGTGGTTGATGTATTAGACCATTTTTAATTGTTTTGGCATCCATAAGTATGCAATTTTTGGTATACCCAGAGTGTCTCTGCTATACATTCCGTAAAGGTTTCGTAAACGATTCCTTTCATTTGATGAACATTTTGTTTATTTTATAATTATTAAGTGTTTTTGCTTTTAAAGTGATGGTCACGCTACACAGTCACAAAACGAAGATTGTAACCATCAAAGATCAACCATCACCTTCCACGACTGCACCCCTGACTGCTTAGCAAATGTGAAATGTTGTCGGTGCTGCCAAGATTTTATGATGAATCATTAAGCGCCGATGATCGCTTTTTTTTTGTGCACTTATAAATTAAGCGTACATACGCTTGCATGATGCACAATCAGGGCAATATGACTGCTATTCTAAAAATCGGAGAAGATCGTATGGCGGCAGACAGTAACGGCATGATTACACTGAGCTGTGAATTCTGTTGAATTGTCGATAATATATGATTTAATCGAGAATGGTTGTGTGAAAGGGCAATTTTAGCGCCGACAAATGAGACGGTGTGGCAGATAAACGAACAAATTATGTCATACGTGGAGGGGACGTTGTCGAGTATCTCTCTGTAGAGAACATTATGGACACTGAACAAGTAACGTCGTACCCTTTAGAGTTTTTGAATTCTTTAGAATTATTAAGAGTGCCTTCTCATAAGTTGAGGTTAAAATTTGGAGTTCCGGTCCTGTTAATGAGAAACCTTGACGCACCGAGGCTATGTTATGGTACTCGGCTACAAGTTACTCAATTGGGACAGAATATTATAAATAATAATAATAATATGGGTGGCGCTACAGTCCGAGGGGGGCCTGGGCCTAGCTTCTCAGCAACCACTCGTGTTGTGCGTGCTATTGTTCTCTCACGCGTGGAAGGGACCTACAGTTTAATGCCGACTCCGAACGGCCAAGTTTGAGAAGCTTTTTCTAGACGGGAAATACTCTTTGAGCATTGTCAGTGACTCGAAAGAGGTAGAGCCGTGAAATATGAAAGGTGGTAAATTCTGGTATCGAACCTGGCACCCTCTGCGTAGGAGTCGACGCACTAACCCACTACGCCACGGCGACCCGATCACGAATATTATAAAAGCAATAATTAATGACTGGAACGGCTAAAGGACAACATGTTTTAATTCCCGTATTCCAAAAATTCCGACTGACCTTTCAGTAAAAAAGAGTGCAGTTTCCCCTAAAAGCAGCATTTGCAATGACAATAAATAAAGTTCAAGGACAAACGCTTAAAGTAGCTGGTATACATTTAGAAAACCCTGGCAGCTCTATGGGCAGCTCTATGTTGCGTGCTCACTAGTAACGTGCCCGCAAAATCGTTATGTCTTACCAGAGGATGGAAAAACAAAAAATGTAGTTTATAAGAAGATGTTAAAATAAGATATTTACAGTAAATCACGTTAGTTCGCAGTTAGTGTGTATTGTATTGTATTATTCGGAAAATTACCTAAAAATGAAAAAGGCTACCCAAAGTAACCAACTGGATGAAGTCGCGGGTAAGAGCTAGTACTGCTATAAAGTGTTAAAGATTTTTTACAAGAGATCCGGCAATTTTTACTTCATAATACTTGACAATTATAATTTACGTGTCAATTACGTTGCATCTTGTTTCTGTTCCCAACAGCTTTTTGTAATTCGTTTAGTGTAACAGCGTGCCGTTTATTTAACAAGCTTTCTCTTTACATCAGATCACTAAGACTTCCTGCTAGGTTTACAAGAAATCTTAAAAAATGGCTCCTTACCTTAGACATAATTAATTTGGATTATATAATTCCGGTACACTGTTTAAGTATTGTTTCTTATATTCTGGTAGTTTATTTATGTTACTTCTATTTTATACCTTTTGTATTGTGAACTTGCTCTCGTAAAATTGTTTTGTTTTCAATTCTGTAAATACTTTCTGTATAATGCGGTTTTTTAGGACCACCCCACCCGTCACAAAATAATAACGTACAACAGTTGATGTGGCATAGTGGTATATTTTTTTGTATAAAAATAATTTATGGCATTAATATTTCTCACATTTTCATTCTTGTTAAATTATTAAATCATGTTTAGTCGAGTTAAATAAAATAAAATTAAATTAAATTATATTTAATGATAAGTTAAATCATTTATCTATTTATTTATTTATTTAAAAAAGCTAACATATAATTATTAAAATTATAACTAAGCTGTAAAGCCAGAGCGATGAAGGCTTAGGCTATAAGTTAAATCATATTATTATATATTGTATCGATTGAGAAAAAAATTAAATCTATCTATCTATCTATAGTTGTAGTTGTAGGTATTGAAGTGCTAATTGTTTCCACAGCTTGAGGGAGATGTTCATTTAGTTGTCAGGGCACTTACATAGGTTAGGTTAGGGTGGCTGACTGTCATGAGTAGCAGGCCAGAGCAGGCCTTAGTGTGACTTGTCTTACCACAAGGATCCAGTTGATCCTGAATTTATGGGTAATCTTGCATCGCATCGTCGTTTTGAAGCCTTTTGCCAGATCTACCTCCAACTGCAACATCGACCCTATTAGACTGGCACTGAAGCTGCATAGTTCTGTCACGTCATTGAGGTATAGGGCGTTCAAGTGTCTAAATATAAGAGAGGACAGGACGCTGCAGTTGAATGGAAGATGTAAAAAGGTTTCTTCCCCCTCTTCCTGTTTGCAGCTTCTGAATCGTTGTAAGGGATACCTAGTGTGGCGTGAAGCAGAGGTTGTAAGGGACACCTAGTATGACGTGAATACCGTACACAAATAAGAGCCCTAAGACTCGACCTACTCATACTGATCAGGTCGCGTGAGCGTTTAGGATCAAGTCTAGCCCATAATAGTTTTGTTATGAGGTATGATTGTTATGAGGCATCCGGTGCCAGTAGATCATCTACGTTTGCTAAGAGTAAGCGTTTCGAGGTTAAGCAGATCGTTTGCAGAGCGATAGTGCCCTTTGTAGCGAGTTCGTCTCCTTCTCAATTCTCGGTGTTCCGCCATCCACATGAGAAGGATTTTGAAAAGGTCGGCGCACTTAACAATTCAACGTTAAACCTACGTCGTCAAAAGTTTTCCGTGGATGTACAGAGTCGGAGATAATTTACCGTAAGATGGTGGTCAGGGACTATAGTCATTAATTTAAAGGAATCATTTTTTGATGACTCTTTTCGTTATTTCTTTTGTTTTTCAGGAGCAATCACCTTTGCCAACATGGGAATCGCGATGTTGGAGCCCTCACTGCCGATTTGGATGATGGACAACATGGGCGCCAGTCGATGGGAGCAAGGTGTCACCTTCTTGCCGGCCTCCATCAGCTACCTGATTGGAACGAATCTCTTTGGACCGCTCGGACACCGCATTGGCCGATGGCTAGCCGCTCTCCTCGGCTTGATCATCATCGGCGCTTGTCTAATTATGGTAAGCAAATCCTCTGACTCCCCAAAACTGATCACTTCTCATGCCTTTCCCCGTCACAACAGATTCCAATGGCAACATCTATCAACCACCTGATTATCCCCAACGCTGGACTTGGCTTCGCCATTGGCATGGTTGACTCGTGCATGATGCCCGAACTGGGCTACTTGGTTGACATTCGGCATTCGGCGGTTTATGGCAGCGTCTACGCCCTGGGCGACGTGGCATTCTGCATGGGATTCGCAATTGGCCCGGCCTTGAGTGGAACGCTCGTCAATAGCATTGGCTTCGAATGGATGCTCTTTGGTATTGCCATCCTGTGCTTCTTGTACGCCCCGCTGTTGACACTGCTGAAGAATCCACCGACCAAGGAGGAAAAGAAGGTGGGTACCGACACACTTGCCAACGGAGCTCTGGGCACTGTGCCGCAAATCGAGAACGGACCTGCTCACGTCAATCCGGCGTTCGTTAAGGAATGATTTACCCCTAGTGCAATGATCCATCATATGATTTACGATTTTGTTAAAAATTTGATTTTGTTTGATTTAATTGCTTTTTAATAAAAAATTGTTTTTATTTTTTGACAAATTTTTATTTTGTTTTTATTTATTTTTTTTGATTATTTTAAGTCTGCTTAGCATGATTTAAATTAACTCCTTATCTGTGCCTGACTAGAATGACAATCAACAAATTTTTGTTTACATCTAACTAAGTTAACATATCTTCGACTATCACTGCATTACCGACGAATGGTTGTCCACAAGGAGGTGATGTATGACCTCTTCTTTATCCATTTGTTGTTTGACGAACTCCCAGGTATTGGTATAAATAATGTCTTCAGATTCAAAGGTGGTGATGATCTGTCATTATTATTGAAGGCTTTCTAGACTTACCCGAAAATAGTGATGTGGACAGTATTTGGATATAAACCCTGCTACACCCACCTCTGTGTGTCATTTATGAGAAAAATAATAGTAAATATCGATCTAAACATCTGGTCTGTGACTCTCTTGTTTGGCTCTTCAGTATGTTAGAGACTGGAGCCCCAACCAAAGGGTCTTCTTTCCAAGACCAATCACTTACTAGCAGTCTCCAACACCAAGTGGAATGTAGTCGTTCTCTGCCGCGTTTGAGTGCTACTCTTTTCCATTGCTTCACGGAATGAAAGTCGAATATTCCTCATGACGGATCTAATTTGTCTTTATTCCATTTAAAAAGTATCTCGACTTCAGATCAGCGATAAGGGATAATAGAGATATCCAACTTAGGCCATTTCTTCCCCTGGTCCACACCGGAGAAAACTGGAAAATTATTGGTATTCGCTTGTATTTCACAAATACTCTTACACAAACCATGGATCCACCACGTAATGGCGGGCGATTCGTGGATTTTAGTGGGAAATGGCTTGCAGATTCGTGAATGTAGTGGCAAAAAATGGCCGCAGATCTCTGAATTTGCCCACAATCCATGTACGATCACGTAGCATACATGAGTATGTTGTTCGGAGTGTGTTCAAAAGTTAACTCGTGTTCTTAAGAGAATTTCCTTACATTGTTATATGGACTTTCGTGAATAAAAATGTATTGCAATGACCATTTAAGTGGAGCTATTTGACCTCATATTAATTATTAATTATATATACAGCCTATTCATAAACCATACCATACCCATACCAAATTAACTCAAAAAATGAGGTCCGCTGTATACGCTTAGTTCATGAATTCTGATGGCAAGATATTGGAAGTATTATTAATGCATAAAAACGGTTGCCAAATTTACAATTAATTTGTGTCGCTATTTCTGTAAAATGTGCAAAGAAACTTTTTATTCTAAGTGATCCATGCAAGCACTTTAATAATAATTTTATTAATAATTACTTGGCCGTTTGAATGCGTTTCATAAGTATTATTCATATGCAAAAATAAACACACTATGTTGTGCATTCATTAATTATGTCCGAGAATCTCAGTTTGCAACTTGCTCAAATGGGAGTTTAATGAATCGACTTCATGAACATGAGCTTTGTTCGTTCGTTTATCCCTCCATACTGTGTTGAAAATTTAACACCGAAATTTGAAAAAAAAACGTTCAAATAACAAGCGAATTTTCAAAAATAACTATAATTCACCTCATTACTAAGGTGGGGAAGGTGGTCAGCAGTTCCACAGCTGTTCTCAAGAGCTCACACGTATTTACAGACACGGGACAAAAAGCGTATAAATAACGCTGTCAGATGAAATCAATGGGCAAGCGAGGTTGAAGTTGAATATCTCTATTATCTCTTATCTCTGCGTCAGATGTTCGATCGTGAGGCGGCTGGCTTGAATCGTTTTACAGCAAGAACTCTTCCAGGCTGAATTTTCTCCTCCATATATCCCCAAACCAAACTGAAACAAAGTCACCATTCAGAACTAAAAACTCCTCAGTCTTGAGGTGTTCTTCTTCTGTAATGGATTGTGGCTCATAGAGTCGAAGTCGCATTTTTCTTAAGAAAGGCATCCCACATACAGCTGGAGTGCGAAGCATCTCTAGCACCTCAGTGGGTGGGAGAGCTGCTGACACTAACAGCCGGTTTCAGCGACGTACCCCTTCTTGGAGGTTGCACATTAACCCCAAATCGCGGTAAAGGTTGTAGATTCATGCATCATCCAGTTTGAGACGACCCTACTGTCATGGTTGTGTGTGACTCTGCGCCAGCATGTCGTTTTAGATCAGCTTCGCACTTTACCGAGTGCGAAGGATCGCATAATGATTCACGAAGAGTAAACCACAAGGCGTTGGTTTGGCGCTTCTGGCCATCAACCTTTAGCTTGGTCCTTCGAGTGATGGCTCCACTACTCAATTGCGTCTTGAGCCCAAAGAAACAATGTAGACAATCATTGTTACTCTGCATTTGATCTCGGTAGTGGTGTTGTTCGTTCTATTTACTGAGGAGCCGAGGTAGACGAAGTCCTTGACTACCCCGAAGTTATAGCTGCCCATTGCGACGTTCTGTGTAAGTCGCCGAAGTTGTGTGTCCTTTTTTGATGAGAGTATATACTTCGTTTTGCCGCTAGACTCAAATTCGCCGCTTCCGCCTTAATGCCAGGAAACGCCTCATTGACGGCTCGCTGTGTTCTGCCAATCACGTCAATGTGATACCCGTAGGCCGAGTTGTACGGACTTCAGGGAGATCGTGCCTCTAGTGTTGGCGTGTGAATCTTGCACGATCTTCTCCAGGATGATGTTAAAGAAGTCACATGACAGCGCCTCACCTTGTCTAAGACCTTTCTTGACATTGAAGGTCTCTGTGAGTTCGTTACCGACCTTGATGGAGTAGCGAGAATTCTCCATCTTCAACCTGCACAACCTGACGAGTTTAGCATGAATGTCAAAACTAGACATGGCGTTGTCTAGCTCGTCCCTATACCCGCTGTCATATGCGGCTTCGAAATCGCGGTAGTAGTCGATCTGGATCTGTTGGTTTCTTTCCCAGGATCTGCCGTAGTGTGAAAATCTGGTCGATGGTGCACTTCCCCGGCCTGAAACCGCACTCATTAGGACCTATAAGCTTATCTACAAATGATTTCAGACGCTCACACAAAACGGCAGAAAAGATCTTGTGCGATGTTTAGGAGATAAATCCCTTGGTACTTGGCGCAGTCTTTTACTACGCACCCGTGGGACAATGCAACAGAGGACGCCCGCGCTTAAGGTGGCGCACCCAGGTGGAGAAGGACCTCAACCAACTTTTCATGCAACACTGGAGCCAGCTATCCAGAGACCGTGCTAGTTGGAGAGGCTTGTTGGTTGAGATCCAGATCCACCCCGTACTGTAGCGCCAAACAAAGAAGAAGAAGAAGAAGTTGGCGATATTCTTGTGGATTGGGAAAACGATAGTGAGGTCATACTTTCCTTCGACCAAATCTTGGGCTGGTGCATGCTCCACACTTGATCGTCTCCAACTGCCTTAAAGATTTCAGCGGACAGTCATTCTGAACCGGGTGCTTTATTAGACTTCGGGTGGGTCGCCGTGGCGTAGTGGGTTAGTGCGTCGACTCCTACGCAGAGGGTGCCAGGTTCGATACCAGAATTTACCACCTTTCATATTTCACGGCTCTACCTCTTTCGAGTCACTGACAATGCTCAATGAGTATTCCTGTCTAGAAAAAGCTTCTCAACTTGGCCGTTCGGAGTCGGCATTAAACTGTAGGTCCCTTCCACGCGTGAGAGAACAATAGCACGCACAACACGAGTGGTTGCTGAGAAGCTAGGCCCTGGCCCTCTACGGGCTGTAGTGCCACCTATATTATTATTATTAGACTTCAGTCGTAATGTATAAATACAACTGACAGCGGTATTTGTGTCCCCATCACAATGATCTTTCCAGATTCTCGGTATCGTCAGTGACTCTACTACAAGTTCTCCATTTTCCTCCCGGCAGGCTTCTGTCCTAACATTTTACCCATTGGATAGCTGTTTCACCTTTTGATACAATTTTCGGACATCATTCCTGCCATAGCACATCTCCATCTCCTCGATCGCTCGCCTCGCGTGCTCTTTCTTTTTTCTGTCGTATATCTCTGAAAGTTCTAATGAATGATTAACAAATATTTTCTCAAACAGATTTAATCAAGAACCCTCCCCAAATCAAAATGCCTTTCAATAATATTCAAAATTCTCCAAAATTTCTCTTTTCAGTCCTTGATCATTGGCGAACGATCCTCGATACGATATGTCACATATCAAAACGTTGAAGAAGAAGAGTAAGACCAGGTAAGTAAGACCAGCACATACATAGATCCATTTTCATTTCTTTCATAATCTAATCAAATTTACTGGCAACAAGAATACCATGCATACAACCAAAAATATCAGGAATATCATATGTAACCCTTAACCCCTCGCTATTCAAACAAACAAAACAGAAAAGCTTCAAAAAATGAATGTATCTAAACAAGACAAAAACTATTCATCTTATTCCACGGATTTGAACCCACCGTCGCTCAAAATGTCATGTTTCGCCGAGTTTTTTTGAAATAAAAAATAATTCATATTGTTGATTATCAAAAAAACAAATATAATTAAAATTAAATTTATACTTGTAGTATTTGCACCTGGTTACAATTCACATAAAATAATACATTTCCTAAGAGTTTGTAATTTGAAACAAAAGATGCATGCAAATTAAATTTACGCATATATATATATTTAGAGAAATTACTTAAAATAAAAAAAAAAACAATCAAATAATGTACTTGTTGAGAAAATTAGATAAAAAATAATTAAAATAAAATTGTTACTACCATTGAAGAGAACTATTTTACTCGCTTTTATGTAAAAAAAGAAAGAAAAAATACATGTAATCCTTCAGTGACTATTTGTTGTTATATAATATATCTTAAGAAAGACGAAAAAAAAAACAATGAAGAAGAGAAACAAATACTTATTCATTACTCCCTGAACACGAGGGATACAAAATTTTGCTAGTCAAATTGAAATAATTACAATGTGTCCTATTGGGTCTTTTGTCTGGAATTCTTTTAGGAAGGTCTTAACCTGATAAACCAGGTCTATCGGTGGAAGATGGGGGAGAGTATGTTCAAAGGAGGCTCCACTGGACTTTGTCAAGCGGGCTGAGGTTGGCATTATTTTCAAGCACGGTCAAAAGATTGGCGACACCATACATCAAGGTGATTTTGTGATTTTTTGATTCGACATATGTGAAGGGAAGAATTTTAGTTGCAACTCTTACTTAAAGTTCTTCAGGCCCCCATGTTTAATTTGTTCTCTCCTGACTGTCGTCAGAATCCGGAATATGGGAGCACCTGCTTGGAGTCATTCGGAGCCCATTTTGCCCCGAGGTATACGAAGTTACGATCTTCGGATCTGTTGAAGCATTCATAAGAATGACCAAATGTCGGAGAAATTCAAACTTCGGCACTAGTCAACCATTGCCCTTCTGGCTTGCGCTGCGTTCCCATTTTTACTTTACTTTTCAGGACTACATAATTTTCTGAGGCTGCCTTTAAGAGTTTTCGTGGTTTATCCATTGTACGAGATAACTAGATATCCCTCAATATGGCCACTCTGACAGATGGAGCTTTGGTGTGATCAGCAGGTCAGGAAACGAGGATAACTCTGGGCATTACTTTTCACAAATATGTTTCATTTGTGTGTAAGCTTGCACCAGAAATGCTTATTCAATGTCTCATTGTCATCATCATCATCTTCAGTAACCCGGACGTTCCATCGACTCGACGAAACTCGGCGAGCTTTTTTGACTCACGTGAGGAGTGACAGAAGTCAGAGATTTGATCTCTGCCTGGCTGTCAGTTTTGTCAGCCTGGTTGTCAGAACAGAACAGAACGATATCTATGCCTGATATTACATCGTTATGAAGTTTGAAAGACGCCACAGTGATTAGGTAATCGGGAAGAAAGCTGAATATTTTGATCCTTGGAACAGACGCCTGGGAAGATCTGGGAAGATTCGCAGTGGACCTTCCAGCGGCAGGTGTTCAGACTTCCAGTAAGATCTTAGGGGGATGCTGGTTCAGAAGATCTTCTCGAAGAGGAGTTTAGGTATTGTGAGGTCTGTGCCCATGGGTGTGGAACCAGAGTTCTTTCCAAATATGCAGCGATCTCAACTTGATCGGCGGATTGGCTGCTGTAGGGCTATCAGTGGACGATTGAGGAGTATGTTCAGAGCTGCGGAGAGGGTTGTCCTTAGTGCTTCACTGCACTCTGTCAAGCGGCCTGAGGCTGGCATTCTGTTCGAGGACGGTCCAAAAAAAATCGCGACACCAAACAGCAGTATGTCACCATTTGCATCCTTTTTGACACGTTCGTGGATATTGAGCTTCCAGCTTAGCTTCGTGTCAAACAAAGGACCCAGGCATTAGTTAATCTTTAAAAAAAACCGTGTAATACGAATTTGCGCCAGAGTTTTTAGTTTCTGTTGGATCCGCAGCGTTTTTGCGGATACACCACACACACACTGTCCCCAGGTCTTCTCTTAACTTGATGTTGATGCAACCGAATGAAACTGTGACACCTGGTCTGGCACATCTTGATTGCAGCCAAATACTCATTGCTTCATGTAGTGAAAGAATTCTAGCGACTTCACCACGGAATTGTCTCTTAAACGGTCCTCATCAAAAAAGTAAAAAAAAAAACCAACCAAAATTTACATTTTCAGTTAATTCTCCTTCTCCTAATCCTGAACACCTGATTCTCTGGCCCTGGGCCTCGACCAACAAGCCTCTACAAGTGGCACGATCTTTAGCCAGTTGTCTCCAACTGCGCACGCCAAGTTGGTTGAGGTCCTTCTCCACCTGGGCGCTCCCTCGATTCCGTGGGCGTCCTCCATTGCGTTCGGAGTCGAAGACTCTTCGTGGTAGTCCTTGCGCTCTATATGGCCTAGCCATCTTAGGCGTTGGATCCTTAGACACCTGGCTATCCAGAAGATACTTGAATTTGATTGAATGAATTTCTACGAGATCCCCTTCAATTAAATTTAGTTCCTTAAGGAAGGAGCATTTTTTATTTCCAAAATATAACGTGTGTACAAAAATGATCGTTTCCTTAACGCGACCCACCGACATTAAGGCAACTAAATCCTGCCAAGCACACGCTTTCAATGTACTCAGCAGTCTTTAGTTGACTTAATTTCATCAGTCCAAGCCGAAGGACATCCAGTTCGCTGCAGATTTTCAATTAAATTCGGTTCATTTCACAATCATTCGAATTTAATTGAACACCTGTAAGCCTCTTCGCTCTGCTTAAAGATTTGACGTCCCCCTTGTCAGACTCGGTTGCCTCATCCTGGACTTCACAACTATGGGGTTGTGGGAGAGAATCCTTTCCAGCAGGGCAGCTCGCTTATTCAGCGTTATGCTGGATTTCCTTGGATTCGCCGAATTTTGCGGAATCCTCGAAGTGGAGTTGTAGGTTTCAACCGAAGACCTTCGACTTGTCCGACTCTCCTCCCGATGTGGAATCATCGAATGCGTTGACGATTCCCTCACCACCTTCGGCGAGGCACTCTTCTTGGTTGTTGCACTCGGAATGGTGTTGACATCTGGCGTCGTGTCGTGTTTGTGAATGACGTATGAGCGGGACTGCTTCAGCTGGAACGGGCCTTGTGGAGACTGTGGCTTCGGCTTTTTCACTTTGGCCAGATTGATCTCGACGTTTCCCTCGCTTCTTTTGATCTGCACACGATTCCTAGGGACGCCATTGATCTTGATCGTAATGTGACAGCCTGCTGTATTCACAATGGGAACGTTAGCCGAGGAGTGCGGTTGCGAGCAACTACTGCTGCTCCTCGGCGCAGACACTCCCGGCTGCGATATGAAGGTTCTCGTGCGGCTCCTCTCCACGGCGAAACCAGATTCAATCGAATCCGAGGCTAGTCCTTTGGACGAGGAGGAAACTGCTGCTGACAGAGACTTCTGCGGCCGGAGTTGCTGACTTGCTGACGACTGGCCACCTCTGAGTGGTATATTCTCCTTGTCACGCTTAGGAATAGAGTGATCATGGTTGTAGTATATGCTCTTCACTTCGGATAGCCTGTCCCGTGCGGCTTGTCTCTTGCCCCGATTGCTCACCGGCAGAAAGGACGGCTTGTCGGCGTAGCGGAAGTTCAGAGACTGGACCTTAAAAGGATCCCCTTCGAAGGGATCGCGCCTGGACCGAGTTCGCGGGGGCTGGTTGCCAATGGAGTGTGAGGAGAAACGGGCTAGATCTGTGAATTAACCGACTTTAGTGATTTTGGGTCTCGTTAAACTTGCTGAACTTACCTCGTTTGAAAGAATTGGAACAATACATTCTGCACAGCAGCAGAGTCGACTTGCAATTTCCCCCGTACACTTTGGATGCAATTTATGAACGGAATAACATTCGCGAATTTCTGGTCAAAAAATTCGGAAGAAATTGGATTTTTATCGAACTGATTTTGTTTACGAAGTGAAAGGGGAATCGAACGGAGTATGAGATTGATTTTTTTCGAAAGTGAGTTACAAAATGTTCAAGTTGAAGTAAATATGAAACGAGATCGAATTTTGGTGTGTTTAGGGCTCAGGCAACAGGCTTCTGTTGAAGGTAACACTGCTTGTTCTGTCGTTCTCGCCTTCCTTAGAACCCATCTTTATGACGACCCTCTTTTCTTGGGGTTTGGGTTGACTTGCTTCCGGTTTCGTCAATTTTAGCATTTTCTATGCTCATTCTAAGGAATTCCTCTCCTTCTCAGTGAGGCACGAGGCCTCCCTTGCATCCAGTATTTTCTTCAACTGCTGCGCTTTGAGGAATATTTTTTTCCGGCGCAGGCCTTCCGAAATCGTTTTCTTCTTATTTTGTTTCTCCGGAGTACTCTCGACTGGTGTAGCTAGCAGTTGCTCCTACAGTTCCATGGAGAGTAGGGCCGGAAGTGATCGTCCACCCGAGCAGAGCCGCCATGCCCGGATAAGGCTTCAGTACAACAGACCCTCGCCAAGGCGTCTGAGGAGCTCGTTTGTGGTTGGCTTAGCCTAAAACCTTGCATTCCTTGGCGGTGTAGCTAGCAGTTGCTCCTACAGTTCCATGGAGAGTAGGGCCGGAAGTGATCGTCCACCCGAGCAGAGCCGCCATGCCCGGGTAAGGCTTCAGTGCAACAGACCCTCGCCAAGGCGTCTGAGGAGCTCGTTTGCGGTTGGCTTAGCCCAACACCTTGCATTCCTTGGCACGATTTACTTCACGCTCACAACACCACTGACATTAGGTCTGACTACCTTTTATTTTTTGACCCTTAAATGGGTATGATTCCATTATCATTGGACCTACTTAAAGCCTGGCACCGCGGCAGGGCATGGAGGATATTCTCTCGTCGTCTTAAACGAGGACCTTTTGTCTCGTCCCATGCCCAACCCATGCCGCCATGGCAACTCAAAACCTGAAGAGATCTTTGTATAGAAGGGAAGGTCTACTGCTTACCTTCTGAAAGGTAGTATGTCTTTTGTGGTGATCTTCCTGGGTTCACTGAAGTGATCATCTCTCTCATTATCTCAGTATTACTTCTCTAAAGCGGACAGGACCTTTATAGTTGTCCGTTAAGAAGGGATGTCTGCTCTGAAGGGGTTGAAATACACGAACATCCTAATGCGGAGACCATGACGAATTGTCCGTTAAGAGAAGTTTCATTGTATTATTATTGTTGAGGGTATATTGCACCGTGACCTTTAGATCTATTGTGCCTCCTCTTTTCATACATTTGCTCGGAGACCTCTCCCCTCACAGGCATTTCTTTTCAGACTTGTGTTGCTGAAAGGAGGTATCGGAGCGAGGTATCTCTCCCAGCTCATAACGAGAAGCCCTAAAAGGTGAATGATGTGTGCACTCAAAGCCCGGCGATGCAAGAAGAGAACAATGCATATATTGGCAATTTCCGCTTGCTTGTGGGAATCCTTACTAGTCACAGGCCCATAAATACTCCATCTTGACATCTCTCAGAGTGGCGTTAGCAGAAGTGGCCAAGACAAACCGACCAGGAAGACAGGAGCATCAGTTCGGCATCCTCTTTGCTGCAGCTCATCCAGCAAGGCAATGCAGTTTCAGATAAAACCATGCCTTGGGTGCTGGGAAACTTATGATAAACAGAATTGAGCTGAAAAGACTCTCGAGATTCATATATGGCTCTGGTCTGTTTTGGGAATAAGGAGGGTCTCTCTGTAGAAACATATCACTCGTTAAGGGCGCAATCATCGCAATAAATCATGGCTGTATAGTCATTAAGTCTAAAGTTGAACCGAATATTCATTTGACAGGACACCGGATACCGAATATCCGTGACTTCAGCTAGGCCGGATAGCCGAATATTTGGCGGTCAGATATCTCCCAAAATTAAGAGTATAATACTTTGATGGTCTGATACTCAAATCAGACCAGTGCAAGTAAAACTCGTACAAAACAAATGATTTTCCTTCTCCTCTACGAGATATTCTTATTTTTTACACAGCAAATATAAAGCGCATTTGTTGTCCTAATAGTAAACTTCAAAATAAACTACTTTGCAATTTTTAAGACTCGTTTCCTTGGACCTTTTCGGGCTGAGAGAGGAACCCAAGGAATACTGTTGGAGGGTTTACGAATAAGCTGTGATGACAACGAATTATTAAGTAGTGAGGAAACAGGAGATTCACCCTGTAACTCAGGACAGTTTCTGAAGAGGTTGTGGAAGACAATAGTCAGATTGATTTTTCTGCCAAAAGTGATACCGGCAACGAGCTTGACTTGTATCTCAAAACAGTTAGGCTTCAACGAATTAGTGACCCTTGGGCTTGGTACTCAGTAAATGGACGACTGGATGGCGCAATTGGTAGAGTGCCTGCCCCTGGTTAGCGGGGTCCCCGGTTCGAATCCCAGTGAAAGCAAACTTAACACGCTTTTGTCTGGTTTTCAAATCTGGTCCAGTCACCATTTGCCGTTGGGATCAAGTTAACGGCACTATTACTGGAGTGTCAGTCAATCAGTAGTAGTAGGGGTATCACAATGGACCAGTGCCAAGACAGCGGCACAGCTGCTCGACATTATTGCTATGTCGCAGTTGGTATAGCTCCTGTCAAGATTGATTTGAGTGCATCTGTCCATGGCTTAGTCTTTTGCTTGAAAGAGACTGGTGCGTTTGCCCATTGGTTCGTAGTTTCGGGGGCCAAATATTCCTGCCCCTGTTCCTTCATCAGTTCCTGATCCACCTTTGTTCCATTTTACCGTATTGCTGGTCAGTCTATGGATTCATTGCTCCTTGGAAAAGGAAAAATAATGAAGTAAAACATCCCGCCATCATGTCCATCTAAATTTAAATCCAGATAAAATGACCCTCAATAGCGTGCATTTAAAGATTTTGACATATTTGGGACTGCAAATGCCTGTATTGTGAACACAGTCTTACACGTCTGTGCTCACTTAACCCTCAAACAAATTCAATTTAAAAATTAAATTAATTACATCTATATATTATTACACATAAATTATAAATTAATCTTAAGAAAAACAAAAATATGAAAAATATGTATATGAATAAATAAAGCAGTTTATTAACATTAGCCAAATTTTGCCAAAAAAAAAAAGTATCTAATCTATGTAATCTACACTTGAACACACTATTCTTAACTTAACTTAGTAAGTCTAAGCAAAAAAAAATGTATGTAAAATATTTGTAACAAAACAATCTGACATTTTATGGGAATTAACTAGCAAACTACAAAAATGGAACCTGCATTGTTCCAGATAAACACTATTCATTACAAAACTATCTAACTATATTTAATTATCTATATTTTAAGATGAAAACAAAAACAAATGCAAGAACAAGAACAAGAATGTTTTGTTTTTTTTGTTTAGATTATCTTCGACCGAACTGACGTTTGAGGGTATTCGCGAAAATTTGAATGGCTGCAAATTTTCAATGCGTTGTTTTGTCAGTTTTGGAATTTTGAAAAAACGTAAAACTCATTGTTTTTTTATCATACTGTAGATTGGAGGGATGTATTGAGCGGGGCTGACGATGGATAATGGAACGGAACCTTGTGAACCCATCCCTGTGCCTCTGACAATGGAAATCAATCTTGGTGTGGAAGGTATGTTGAACTGACGACAATGTGAACTTGGGCCGTACTAGATCACGAAAGAGTACTAGATCACGAAAGAGTACTAGATCACTCTGTCGATAAGCAGAAAATTAACTCAACCTTTCTGCCAGGCGTTATACTGACAGTTGATGGATGGACGTTGGAGTTATGGAGTCCCATAAATCGCGTGAAGAAAAAGAGACCATACGAATTTGACTCCTGGTGAGCCTGAGGAGTTTTTTCGTTCTATTAAAAGAAATAGTTGGTAGGCCTACATTTTGGGCTCCCTGTTACCTTCCGTGTGCATCCAGTAATGGTTGGCCATGTCCTGAGCCAATTACTTATATAGCTCTTAGCGGTGTGGCTAGGGAAGCCTGAAGCATGAACGGTCTGCGCTTTCGTTTCCTGTGTGACCACTGTGAACTGGTATCCAAATGAGGTGGATTCTGTTTGTGTTTTTGCCAGCTGGTGTAACAGTTGTAGGCAGCCCCATACTAGCTTGGAGATGGCTTCGTAGCTTTTGAGCAGTTTTGCTGTCAGAGAGAATAGAGATGTGTGTCAGTGATCTTCTCTGAGGCAGAGACCGATTGCGAACTTCTGCTTGAAATACAGAGTTTTGATATATGTGGGTATTAGTATACTCCAGCCCCAAAGACTTCGTCTGTGTTGGGGCCACCTGTGCACCATGTATGGGACTCGAGGTTGAAGATGGATCTGTTTTGTTGCAAGTGTGTCACTAGCGGAAAGTGACGTCATAGTTCTGGCTGAAGTTGTATCTGAGGTTGAATGAGCCTGGAGTTAGAGTCATCCTCTGTGACGAGCTATAGCTTCTTTCCTCATCTGTAGATGAAGAGGTAGAATGTTTGTGATGACTTCTAGTGCTGCTGTAGGGGGTTGTTTTCATTGCCCCTGTGACAGCTGACACAAGCTAGTCTTCGAGCTTGCATTTGTTTGTATTGTCTGTTGATGGCTGTGTATGGCCAGTGCGATTAACACCCTAATTTTTACTAATTTATGAGACTGTTGCTGGTCCATAAGACTATCGTGGCTAAGTCAATGGGTTCTATTAATATGAGAATTCCAGAGAGAATACCACTTCCTGAGCACACCCTTTGGCAGCTCTGCTACTGATTTTGTAATTGCCCATTGTAGCATTGATTTTTCTGTGATTACATGCGGTATTATCTGCTCTTGTGCTGAGGATCGTGTGTTGTCGAACGCACCTTCAATGTCAAGAAAGCAACCGATCGCAAGGTCTTTGTCGATGGGTTCATTCATTGATACCGGTTGATAGCTCCTGGAGAGCATACGTGATTGATTTTACTGGCTGGTTACTATATGTGATGCCCATGAAGGAATATAACCTCTTAGATCGTCCTTCGTGCCAGTCATGTTAGTTTGTTGCTCAGAAGTCCCTTTATCCTTAATATCCTCTAAGACTTTAGAGGAATATTCGTTTGATCCAGGAGGGCTTGGAAGGACTTTTCTGTATCTCAACTGGCAAAGAGAGGAGCAGACACAGAGGTACTTGAGTAGGCGTATCCTCTTTCCCTTCCTCAGCACCACATCTCTTCTTCATTATCACAGCTCATGGGTTAGTCCCATTCTCATTTAATTGTACTTCGGAAGATTATGGTCAGCTGGTGATCCAGTTTCCATACCCAACAACTTTTTGTGGCAGCTGTACCAGAATGTCGCAGTGTTCTTACAGGAGTTCCACTATTTATTCACCCCCTCCACGATTGTGTCACCCGCCTTTAAAAACGACTGGGTGGCGCAGTTGGTTAAGTCCCTGTCCTTGATTTGTGGGGTTCCCGGTTCGAATCCCAGTGAAAGCAAAGTTAGTACGCCTTTATCTGGTTTTCAAATCTCGTCACCATTTGCCGTTGGGATGAAATTGACGACACTATAACTGGAGTAGTCATCAGTTTTAGTGGTCTGACTGTTTTATCACAAAGGACCAATATGGTCTAAGTGTGCTGGTAAATTCACTGGCAGCCCCTCTATCTAATATCTGCAACAGGAGGTTTGATAAATTTGATTGCCTGGGACCCAACCCAGGTCACGGCCCATTTTCTGCCAAGTTAGGTTCGGTTTTGGAAGGGGAGTGTGATGATTGAGCATCACCCCCACTCGGAGGTCTTAGGGCCCATTGTGAATCCCTTCATTTGTGGAGTACACACTCGGCTAATCTTTCCTGTTGCGTGATGGCTTATACCATCCCATGCTCCTTACGAATCATAGAAGATCCGATATATCAGCAGTCTCTGCGAAGAATGTTTGGGCAGCGAAACTAGGCACCGATTCTGAATAGCTGGGCAGTGTAAAAGCAGATGTTGGGGCGTTTCGGTCTCCTCCTCATCGCCGCTGCTTCGGTAGAGATCGCTAGATTCCGTATTCCATTTCCGGAGCATTGTTCCCATGGGGCAGTGTCCTGTGATCACTCCGACGAGCACATGGATCGAGTTTCGGTCCAATGCCGGAAGCTTCTTTGTTTTGTCGTTATGAAGCGCTGGCCACGTGACATTCATCTCTTGCGAGCCAAGACGAGTTGGCTTATTTTCGTATTGTATCGCTTATGGCCCGCTTATGTCGGCGGTAGCAGTGATGTGTTCGCTTCGCTGATGTACATTTCAGACCCTTGTCTGGCCAATGTCGTCGGCGCTCTCGTTCCCTGCTATTGAACTGTGGCTCGCTCGGGACACTGCAGAGTTTGACCCTGTGGTGACTGATGGATTTTAGTGAGTCGCGACACCTCATAACAGCCTCTGATCTCATTCTACACTATCCTATTGACTTCGGAGCAGCCTGGCTGTCAACATGTTCATCCCCTACCTGAAGTGTCCATGTGGCCTGGTACCCAGCATAGAGTAATCGAGCTCTGAGTGCTTAGAACCTTGAACGCTTCGAAACAGCATGCGATCAGCTTGGACTTGCTTTAATAGTTGATTGACTCTCAATTAAGATGGTAATATCAGCCGATGGTATTTCCCACTTTGATATCATTTTGGCCGCTTCCTTGAATGCCAGGACCTCCGCTATAGTCAGGGATTCTGAAGGAGCAGTGCATGTTTAACAATTCGGAAAAAATTCCTATTTTCATCATTTTCATCGATCCATCCGTGTACAGGTGGATAGTTTGGTCTTGCTTAGTTCAGATCATTCTTGAGGTCCCGTGGCTCCATGTCCTCATGAAAAATGTTATATATACGTATACGTCCCGTGGGTCTATAAAACAGCTCCACGTCCTTACACAAAATGTTGCGTATACGTCCCGTGGTTCTATTAGACCGCTCCACGTTCTCATGCACAATGCTGCGTATTCGTCCTGTGGCTCTACTAGATTGCGCCACGTCCTCTCACAAAATGTTGCGTATACGTCCCGTAGCTCTACTAGACAGCTCAACGTCCTCCCACAAAATGTTGCTTATTCGTCCCGTGGCTCTACTAGACAGTTCCACGTCCTCTCACAAAATGTTGCGTGTACGTTCCGTGGCTCTACTAGACAGCTCCACGTCATCTCACAAAATGTTGCGTATACGACTCGTGGCTCTACTATACAGTTCCACGTCCTCACTCGAAATGCTGCGTACACGTCCTGTGGCTCTACTAGACAGGTCCACGTCCTCACTCAAAATGCTGCGTATTCGTCCTGTGGCTCTACTAGACAGGTCCACGTCCTCACTCAAAATGCTGCGTATACGACTCGTGGCTCTACTATACAGGTCCACGTCCTCACTCAAAATGCTGCGTATACGTCCCGTGGCTCTACTAGACAGCTCCACGTCCTCCCACAAAATGTTGCGAATACGTCCCGTGGCTCTACTAGACAGCTCCACGTCCTCACACAAAATATTACGTATACGCCCTGTGATGCTACTCATCTGCTTTTAACACATTGACTGCCAGACAATTTTGGTCCGTAAAACAGGCGGGAACCAAGCGCACGTAGAACGACGTTAGATGCCAGGGTTTCAACAGGAATTGCGTTTGTTTCAAGCATCTATCAATTCCAGAGCATTACACATCTGGACACGTTAAAGAATGACTGGATAACTAATATGAGAGTCACGGCAGTCACAACAGTTCCACGTCGAAACAAATTCGCCTTCGTGGCCTTCCTAGGCAACCCTTAAGTCGGCTTCCTCGATCAAGTGAAAATGTTAGATTTCATGGGCTTGTTGATATCCCCTCATTCGCGTCGCGACTACATTTGACGGTTGTTTGACTGATTTCTAGGCCTTCTTACTTGTTGGAAGAAGAATTGATGGAAGTGGGCAATTACGGGTGCCCTGTGATAGAATGGATCACCTATTCGTGAGTCTTTTACACTCCTCAACGAACTACTGCTTGCTAGGATGTCTGATGTTTGTCAACAGGTACAATGTGGCTTCCCGTCATCACATGAACGACAAAAGAAAGAAAATAAAATAACCTCCAACCACGCCTGCCATCAAATCCACCGGCTGACCAACTCAATACGCCCCTCGAATCACGACCGAACATTGTGCGTTATGAAATGTTCCTTTTTCTTGCATCCAAACATGTATATGAACGTATAAATATTTCATTAGCAATGAACTTTGTATTAAGGCAATAAACTATCGAGAAAAACTAAATTTGAAGAAGAAACAAAAGCAAACCCGGAATCACTGAATCCAGCAGATTTGTACAATTGACATGGTTCTGCAAATGTAAATAATCCAAATAAGATAAAATTAAATTAAATTAAATAAAATTTGCACATACGTATATTAATGTATACAAGAAATTTAAAAGAAAAGTTTTTGCTTAAACAATAGTAGAAAAGAATACAGAATATATTCTTAGATGTTAGTTTCTCACGAGAATTGCAAACGCAATCAAGAAACAATTAATATATGACATTTAAACATATTTATCTTAATCTACTTATATCTCAGAATTTAAAAACGTACTTTAATCCATTTCAAAAGCGTTGTACAGGGTAACCTAACGAATAACTAGATTTTAATTTGTGTGGTGATTATAAAACTTTAATCTTGTATCCCCTCACTTGGTGGGGATTAATTTCCCTTCTTTTTTTTTTGTAGAAAAGAAATAACCCTCTTTAATCGGAGAGAATTTCCGTAGAGTTATTGTGTGAGTTAGACAATAACAATATCAATCAAATACTTATTTGAAAACAAAACACTTATACATAAATATAACTATTTAACTAGTAGTAGTACATATCCACTTGCAAAACAGAAAAGCTGGTATGGGGTCAAAACATAATACACAATACACAATACATAATATCTATCACATACAAGTAGGAGAAGGAGAAGATTTCCATCGAGAATAATTACAAAAACTGTTACATGTACATTTACCACAGGATTGTGCTAATTTCAGCGAAAACTTCTTACCGATATTCACTAATCAAACATAATCTTAAGCAAACAATTTACTGTAAAATATCAACTGTGTGTCTATTTACTCTAAGTGTTAAATTCTAAAATTAAAATGTGTCCAAAATATATGCGTACTCACACCTATTCAACTATACTATATGTACAACAAGAAATACAATTTGAAGAAAATGTTTATCAACCTTAACCACCACGATAAATTTATTGAGCATGATAGTCAAAATATGTGTGAAAAACAAAAATAAACATAAAAATAATAATTTAATAGCATACTCATATATTGTACGTCTATGTAGAATAAAAATATTTGATAGCAGAAAAAAACTAATCATTAATTAAAAGCATTGTACTCAAGTCATACAGAAAATATTTGCTAAATTAATATTTTTAATATAAAATACCATGTAAGCTGTAATACTGAAAAAAAAAAATATTTGTTAGATAAAATGGAGTTAATTGAAATAAAGAAATACCGTTGTTGGTGAAACGAGCTACAAACAAACACATCATTTGTTTTCTTCTTTTCTTTTTTTGCTTCCTTTATTACTTCACTCTTTGATTTGTTAAGGAATTGCTGGAATGTGATGACTGGGCAAGTGGTGAGTTTGTTTAGAAAATCTAAGTTTATTATGCCTAGGATTGCCGTTGATATTTTCAACTACAATTTATTTTTCTGTTGCTCTTTAAAATTATGTTACCAATGTCCGAATAACAATTCGACCTTATCTCGTTAAACGCTGAAGGAACACATGTCCCACTCGATCAAATTCGCTAACATTTTCTTACAAGAAGTGTGCTAAAGGTAAGTCATTTGACCAGATGAACATAAAATTATTTATGTAAGTTCAGTGACTGGATTTTAGGTTAGTGGAATACACGATAAGGTAAACTACGCAGTAGAGAGCCCCCTTAAGGAATGTTTTGACTTCGTTGCTCACTCAAAATTAATTACTTAGATATATGAAAACAATTTTATTAGTTAAGGAAAGCTTAATATATTATGTCTGAAACACAATAGTGCGTTTGCGCTGGCGTTGGCTTTCACCGCACACAAATCAATGGCCAAGCACAAAATACAGCGTCGGTCTGCGTCAGTGAATAATTAGAGAGATGAGAGGATCGTAATAAAACGTTCTGCGGATATACAGAACAATTAAACAAAAGGTGAGGCATAATAAGCAGAGATAACCTATAATAGAGATATCCAACTTCTACCTCCCTTGCCCCTTGATTTCATCTGACAGCGTTTTTTATACGCTTTTTGTCCCCTGTCTGTGAATACGTGTGAGCTCTTGAGAACAGCTGTGGAGACAGCTGATACCCTTCCCCACCTTAGTAATGGGGTGAATTAGAGTTCTTATTTGAAAATTCGCTCGTTATTTGAACGTTTTTTCAAATTTCGGTGTTCAATTTTCAACACAGTATGGAGGGGTAAACGAACGAACAAAACTTATGTTCATGAAGTCGATTCATTAAAACTTTCAGCAATTTACAATCTCAAAATACTTGGACATAATTAATGAATGCACAACATAGTGTGATTTTTTTCATATGAATAAAAATTAATAATACATTCACACGTTCAGTTAACCAAAAATAAAAATATTATTGAAGCGTGAATCACAAATAAGATGTTTTGACAACCATTTTATAGCATTAGTAAAAGTTGCAATATCTTGCCATTGTTATTATCAAATTGTTTAAATTGAATTCTTGAGTTTTTCAGAATTAATGATTTATGCGTATAAAGCGGGCTTAATTTTTTTAGTTAATTTTTCAGGTATGGTTTATGAATAGGCTATATATACACTTAAGAATTAATTTTAGGTCAAATAGTTCCAGTTAAATGGACATTGCAATACAATGTTATTCACAAAAGTCCATATAACAATGTAAGAAAATTCCCTTAAAAATACTAGTCAACTTTTGAACACCATCCGAACAACATACCCATGTACGTTACATGGAAAGTACATGGATTCCCACTAAATTCATGAATCTACCGCTTTTTTCCCACAAAATTCACGAATCGGCCGCCATATTCTGGTGAATTGACGAGCGTTGTAAATGTATAAGTGAAATACAAGGGATAACTACTACATCTTCGTTGTGGGCTAGAGGTAAAAATGGCCGAAGTTGGATATCTCTATCATCCATTATCTCTGATAATAAGGGTTTTGATCAATCGTATTTTGACAATGGGTCTCAGATAGAACGCTGAATATCGTAATCTGCGGAGTCCACAATAAACTTTCCGTAAAGAATCTTTAACACCATCACAGCATGTAAGGGAGGAGTTAATATGAAACCCAAGATACTGTACAGAACTGATCGCATGGATGGTGTTACCATCAAGAAATATAGGTGAAAAATCATTAAGACAAAATTCATGAAGGGAATATACAATAGATACAGTCTTAATGTGGTTCAGCTTCAAATTATTGTCTTTAGACCAATTTGAAATACTGTCAAGGTCTTCGTTCATCCTAGCTATACCATCTTCCATTGAGCCAATAGGACGCGAAAGGTATGTAATTACGACATCGGCATACATGTGTATTTTTCAGTTTTCATCAATCCCTGGAATATCATTGATGAAAAGACAGAAAACGGAGGTCCTGGTACAGAGCCTTGAGGAACCCCCTCTCGAACAACTTTAGGTTTAGAGTGACCAAGTTCAGCGATGACCATCTGTACTCTATTTCGCAGATATTCACTACACAATCGAAGGGAAGAATTTGAGAAATTAAATTTATTTTTCATTTTCGAAAGAAGGAGAGAATGGTCAATGCAGTCAAAGGCTTTGGAGAAATCTAGTAGGACTGCAACACAAATATCATTTCTATCTAAAGCAGATCTAATGTCAGAGGAAACTTTTAGGACAGCAGATTCGCAGCTATACTGACTCCGAAAACCAGAAAAAACTTTGCATTTAGATAGGGAAGGATAGTATCTTTTCAAATGCCTTTGATAGAGAACACAAAATACTAATAGGTCTGTAGTCAGCAGAGCACTGGGGATTTGACTTTTTAGGAATAGGAATGATATTATGTATGGAAGAGAGATAATGAGAGCTATAAATACAGAAATTAAAAATATGGTGTATAAAACAAATAATGTGATGGAGAATAAGCTTTAAAAACCGGGGGAAATATTATCAGGTTCAATTGCATTTGATTTAAAAAAATAATGGCATTGAATACATCAATTTCATCAACATATTGAAAACAAAAATTCGAGGAGGCCTCATTCGAGCTCAGATCATAAGTAGAACTAACTACAAGCGTTTCAGGAACATCCGGAGAAAAAAACTCACTTCATTTGGGAACACACAGACAACTTACTATCTGATACTACACCTACATTTTTCAGATTTTTTCCACAATTGCTTAGAACACAAATTTGGTTCGAGTTTATTTACAAAATCAGATTTCTTGGCATTGTGAAAAAGCACAGTGACTTAATTTCTTAATGAAGTATATTCAAGTCTATTTTCCAGCGTCGGGTTACGTTTGATTTTTTTTATAAAGACGTTCTCGTTCGGTAATTTTACATTGAATTGCTCTACTATACCACGGACATGGACGAGAATTTATACGTTTAGTTACAACAGGGACGAAATTATCAAATAAGAAATTGACTAGTTTATTAAAAATTTCAACCTTTTCGTCAACATTGTTAAGTTGTAAGTTTATAAGTAAGTAAAATGTATGTCTTTAAAAGATCTAAAGTTTAAAAACGTATCACAGTTGGGTCGGCCTACAGAGAAATTAAATGAACAAAAAATTAAATCATGAATAAAATCACTAGTCATACCTATTTGGTCGGAACATATAACATTAGTAGTATTGTTAGTTAAAAACATGTCAAGTAGTGAGGGGTTATGTAGGGATTTAAAACAAGTAGGGTAACGACAATTAATTGGAGGCATTGAAATAGACTAGTTGTATTATTAGATTTAAGTATATTAACATTAAGGTCACCACCCAGCAGAACTTTGGTATAATTGCTTTGAAATTTTAGTAAGGTTTCTTCAAGTTCTTCTAGGAAACATAGAGACTACTAAACCTAGAGACTAGCTAATGGCCTACTTGGTAAAGTCCACTCCTGTGCTGACTTACAGCCAATTTTTTTTCCTGATAAACTTAGCTATGTCTTGTATCTTTAAGTTTGACATTTCCTCTAGGTTACTGAAAAAGTAGCTCCCTAGTATATCTTTTTTAGTTCTTGCAAGGGCTGGATAAGTGTCGAGGATATGAGGCACATTTTCTTCCTCCTCATCGTCTGTACAGCATCTGCAGTAGACGTTGTGGGGGGCTCCCATTCTTCTGGCATGGATACCGAGAATGCAGTGGCCGGTGATAATGCCCACTACGTTCCTTATTTCTTTTTTTAGTGAGGGCTAAATAAACCTCGAAGTACTACAAGTTGTTAGTTCCATCCATCTCCGATGATTTGTAAGTAACATGGTGTTTATTACTTGGAGTGAAGGATATGGGGTGTCCTGATTACTTGCCAGTGGCAGTTCCACCCCTAATCTTGCCAACTCTTCGGCCCTTTCGTCGTCTGGAAAACCACTATGCCCAGGTACCCAGCATAGGGTTGGATTGCATCTAACCGCTATCTCCCTGAGAGATAGACGGCAAAGTTTTACTACGATTTAATTGATGGTTTATCCAGAGCCCTTATGGCCGCCTGACTATCCATGAAATGGCGATAGAGAGCCCGTTAATCGGGTTCATCGACATGGATACACTACACTGGTTGGGTAGTGGAAGAGACAGGGAAAAGGATATGTCCACCGATATCGCGAATACCCCTAATCCGGTGCCCTCGTCTGGTTTTGAGCCATCTGTGTAGATTTCCAGGTAGCCTGGTTTTCTTACCAGGTCTTTTTTCCCAATCTTCTCTTTCTGGGAAGCATACATATTAATACCAGTGTCTCGTATAGAGTCAAATAAAAAGACCTAGGCGATACCAAGCACTAAAGTCACTTTTGGGCAAGTTCAAGGCCAACATTCGAGAACATTACCAGAATAACGCCGCCCACATTAAATCGAGTCATCAAAAATTGGGCCGATCCCTTGAAGCACTGCTCGTGATGCCGAGCCAGCCGTTTGATTGACGTACCATAAATAATAGCATGAGTGTAGCTTCAAAATAAAGCCAGAATCAATTTTATGTCTCATATCGTTGGTGTTTTATTCAAATTCTTTTTTCTATCCTTTTTATCCGGTCGATCTATATAAAATCGCACTTTTTCAGAACTGTACTTATGCACACTTGCAACAGCTGCTTAATATACCTGACCATGAGAGAGTGATAGGGAATCAAGAAATTATTGGGAGGAAAAGCATTAGTCCTCCCAACCAAGCTTTGAAGAAGTCGGCCGAGTCAGGTATACTGGTTCCATAGACGATATCTAAACGAAAGAAGAACTTCTCAACCAGATCTAACTGGGAGTCTGAATACCAGACGCTGGATGGTCCACTGCGAATCTTCCCAGATGGTACGGGGGCTGGCATTTGTTCCAAAGATCTAAACTTCCAGCTATCTTTCCGATTACCAAACTACTCCATCGTCATGTAGGCTAAGACTACAACGATTAAGGAAACCCTGTCCTGGCTAACAAACAATCTTATATCAAGCACGAAGATATCGTGCAGTAACCAGGCAACTCTCAGATCTCTGAACTCAGTCACTTTCAACTCCTTGCCTCATAGCTCTTAACGAGATAGCCAAGTATTCTTACATCCAACTTATGTGGGTGCAGGGACACAGTGACATTCCAGAGAATTGCGAAGCGGGCAAACTTGCTTAAAAGGGTACAAGCTCTGCTCTTTACGGGAGGCGATGTACCCTCCATGTCTATGGCTACCATAAAACAACCACTAAAGCAACAAACGATTGATGAAATGAATTATTTCCTACGTCAACTGACGTAGGATGCCATTAAAAAGCTGAAGAACAACAAAGCCGAGGCTTAGATGGGTTACCATCAGAGATCTTCAAGGCTGGTAGGGAGCATGTACTTGATCCTTTGCAGAATTTGGGGGGCGAACCTACCTCTATAGAGGTACATCTGTGCTCGCGTACAAGACACTGTGAACATGTAAAGTCATCTTGCGCCGCACAGATAGGCACGTACCAGTGAGAAAACCACCGAGTGTTTTCACCTGTTTATAGGTTTCAAAGGCATTCAGCATTCATCTCAAGGATGATTGAGATCCGAGCTCGGGATCTCCGGTAAACTTATCCTGGTGTGTACGCGCTGCACCGTGCAGTTCGGCTCAAGGACATCGTCAAATGACATCGACATTGTCGCACGTTCCCAACTCACAGCAGTGCAAACAGCTGCAATTTCGAGGTAGTAAAAGAGTTTGTCTGACCTCAACCAACTTGGTGTGCGCAGTTGGAGACAGCTGGCAAAAGATCGTGCCGGCTGGAGAGGCTTACTGGTTGAGGCCCAGGTCCACCCCGGACTGTAGCGCCACCAGAAGAAGAAAAGAGTTTGTCTACCTCGAGGCAAACGTGAACTCCACGAATGACATTACTGTAGAGATCCGACGTAGAACCGCCCTTAACAACAGGTGCTCCTTTGGTTTGTTGAAAAAGTGGGCTCAAAACTCCTGGCTCGACTTACCAAGATCATGCTCTACAAAACTCTTATTTTTTCCAGCGGAGCCGAAAGCTAGATAGTACAACTGCAGAGCTGATTCTCAGTGCCTTCATAAACCAATTCTATTTGGTGCTGTCTACGAGGTACTCTGGTACTCTACAATCTGTACCAGGATGTGGATTTATTCCAGAAAGAAAAAATCCATCGACTGCATTGACGTGACCACATCGAGGGTGTGGACACCAATGCTCCGGCTAAGATGATATTAAAATAAACAATCGCATTAAAATAAACAAACGCATTAAAATAAACAGGAAGGAGGAAGAATTGTTATAGTGAGTTAAGTCCAGTAAACCAAAAATGTACTAGAAGAGGATTTTAAGCCACCACCATTGAACTGATTTCCAATTCCACACATTTGCTGTCCACGCAAACGTATCACCTTAAATCTATGAAATTATCACACACGCACCATGTCAGCTGAAATATTAACGCGAACACCACACTAATTGAAGAGAACCTACAGCGAAAAAACTAAAATTGATTTCAAGTGGCCATGACCCGAAACCACAGCGGAAAACCACAATACCCCATTGCTGACTAATTAACCGACCAAAACAGAAAATCGATAACGGCACAAAGCCACAGTCATAATTATGGTTAATCGTATGAAATTTACTCGACACAGGGGATGATGATTTAATTATGAGCCGCACCGCGTCCTGTAAAGGATAAAGTTCAAAGTTGTAACAGATGTCTGCTCACGTTTTCGCATTCATGGGGGACTGTGCGATTTTAATTGCGGAAATCTTCTCAAACGCAAAATAGTACGCAAAAAATCTGCCAGGATATCCTGCACTTTCAGCAAAGCGAAAGTCTTTATGAATGTGACTTTTAATTTCGTCACTCGCCCGCGTAAAGTCTGTAAAGTTACTTGTGACAAGTCTTTTGGTGGAATGTTGGGGATGAAGGAAAATGCGAAATACCGTCTGTTTTAAAAGCAAATGAATGAGCATTACTTTTCATTTACTTGCCGTTTAAAGGAAGTTTAAAGTTTTAAGGAGACAGTCGGGGTTCACTGGCTGCCCTCGAAAAGAACATCAACCTCAGACCACTAGACAGAAAGAAGAGGCGGGTATGCGTATGTATCTGCGGAGCATTAAGAAGAACCTCATAGATAGACCTAGGCTGTAGACAGACAGCAGCTAATGCGGTGAACAGGCTGAGATTGCTGCACATCTGGAAAGAACTTTGGTTTGGACACTTAACTTCGGTTTGGACTTAAGCAGGTATACTGGTTCCATAGACGATGTCTAAAGGAGAGAAGAACTTCTCAACCAGATCTTACTGGGAGTCTGAACACCAGACGCTGTATGGTCCACCGCAAATCATCACAGATGGGTCGATGATGGATGCAGGTATGGGAGCTGGAGTCTCTACCAAGAATCTAAACATCAAGCTAATTTTCCGATTACCAAACTACTCCATGGTCATGTAGGCTGAAATTCCAGCAATTAAGGATACTCTGTCCTGGCTAACAAACAATGTAATACCAAGCACAGAGATATCGTCATCTGTGACGATAACCAGGCAACTCTCAAATCTCTGAACTCAATCACTTTCAACTCCTTGCCTCATAGCTCTTAACGAGATAGCCAAGTATTCTTACATCCAACTTATGTGGTTGCAGGGACACAGTGACATTCCAGAGAATTGCGAAGCAGGCAAACTCGCTTAAAAGGGTACAAACTCTGCTCTTTCCGGGCTCTCTTTCCGGGTGGCGATCTACCCTCCATGTCTATCGCTACCATAAAACAACTACTAAATCCAGAATCGCTTGATGAAATGAATTGTTTATGGTCAACTGACAACAACTGACCATACAACTCTGGCCTACAATCGACCCTTAGCGATGGTTTAGTCTGATTAGTTTGAGGAGGCCGACACTCAGACGTCTCATCGGCGTTATAACAGGCCAGACATGGCTTCCCACACAACGATTTCTGTAGAAGCTGCAGAGACGAGGATGACGAAGAAACCATTGCACACTTGATATGCAACTGCAGTGCCCTTTCATCCCGCAGATTCAGACTTCTGGAAGCTACTTTGATAACCTGACTGAACTAAGCAGCATCTTCTTCCCTGTATTAAAAGCACTAACTGGTTTATAGAGTTTCCTTACAGCAGTCAGCTACTCCAACCTAAATGACTGGATGGTGCAGTTAGTAGAGTGCCTGGCCTTGGTAAGCGAGGTCGCGGTTCGAATCCAAGTGACAGCAAAGTTGACACCCTCTTATCAGGTTTTCAAAGCTGGTCCAGTCACCATTTTCCGTTGGGATCAAATTAACGACACTATCACTGGAGAAGTCAATGAGTGGTAATAGTCTGACTAGGGATATCACAATGGAAGAATATGGTCTAAGTGTGCTGGTGAATTCACTAGCCTAACCTAACCTAACCTAAAGGAACAATCATGCCTGATGCTGAGCATTAATTGATCTCCCGGTGGGCTTTAATTATATAATGGTTCCCGTCAATTTTAGGGCAAATTTAAGTTAGGCTTTTTTTTTAATGTAATTTTATTTTTTTTTTTTCTGAATAATTTTACTTACATGCTAGACAAAAGTACTTAAAGCTAGCTAAACTTAAGACAATGTTCTTAATACTAACCTACTGACCCTATGCGGGTACTCTAAGCTAATCTGAACTACTTTCTAAATGTGCCTTTCGGCTTAATCTACGTTTTTTTTTTTTGTTTTTTTTTTTTTAGTCATTAAGACAATATTTTATTTATTTATTAATTTGCCAAGAAAACTTATAAAAAACTTGGCTATTTATTATTTAAGTTAGGCTAAGTTAGAGTGGCTGACTACTTAAAATGGTAATCAATCTTAGGCCAAGGCAGGTAGGTAAATTGGGTGCCCTGACAGCCTATTGGCTGAGGCTCAATAAGACCAACGTGTTGGGTCCATTGTAGCCATGTTAGAGAGAGAGAGAGAGAGAGAGAGAGAGCGACCTACTGCAAAGATTCATGTGTGAATCCTAGGAGGTTTTCCAAACCAACAGCGCTCAAGTCCACTGGCTCCGAGAAGCTAGGGCTGTGCCTTTGTCAAGCAGATGTTTGGACAGAGGTATGTTCAGTCGCATTGCTTGGGTATCCAGTATCGTAAGGACTCCTGTTAGCGTATGTAAGTCCTTGCGACTAAAGCCAATCAATGACGTTGATCTCTTCTTGTCGAACTTAGGCCATGGGGAACTTGTGGTGGCTGCAGTATTCAGGCTGATCTAAGGGCTCGTCTACTAGTTTTTTCATTATGGATCTGAGTGGCGTATGCACGTACGGGATTGCCAGAGATTCTCTCAGTACCGAGCCCTTCTTGAATACCAGTCTGTCCCGGTACCCAGCACAGGGTCGCCGAATTCTCCAGGGATATCTCATTGACGCTTTGTCTGCAAAGTCCAACATGCTTCGATGTCAGGACATCTGATGCTATGGCGTTTATTGCCGCTTGGCTATCAACAAAGATGGTGATCGATTCGACGGTAATGCCTTCGTCTTCCAGCGCTTCCAGCGCCGCCTCATGTATGGCAGCCACTTCGTCCGTAGGGCCACGGTTTTTTAAAAGAGGTCACAGAAAATTCCTGACCCTTTACCAGCGCTCGTCTTTAAGCCATCGGTGTATAGAGCGAACTTCACCTCTGTGGTAGCCACTAGCAGTCCGGAAATAGTTGAGAGAAGCTCTTTTCCAGAGCCAAGGTTAGTGGAATGTACTCAGTCTGCCCTATGTTCTGCTCCGCTCTCCAACTTTTTAGAATAGCAGCGTAGTCCTACTTTTCCTCCTTCCAAAACCTCGCCTCTTTGAGCCTCAGGGCCGAGGAGGTTGCACTGGTACTGCAGAACAAGTCGAGAGGAAGGAAGAATTAAGCTAAAGTTAGCCCGTTGTATTATCACAGGGATCTAATAGATCAGAATCCCGAACCATTTGGAGATTTTAAAAAAGCGATGAAGATGACTAATGCTAACGTTACTTAATTCTGTCAAGTCGTAGAAATACAGGGCGTCCAAGTGACTAAATCTGCGATATGAGAGGGCACTGCTATTGCAAAGGTGTGCAATAGTCTCTTCTTCCTCTTCATCCCTGCAACTTCTTCAAAAATCGTTGCAAGGAATAGCTAATCTGGAGGAGTGGATGCCAGTTGCACAATCCCGAGTTATAACGCCCGTGAGAGTTCCAAGACTTGGCCTACTCATTCTAATCAGGTCGCTTGAGCGTTTTGCATCGATTTTAGGCAATAAATGTCTTGTGATGAGACACCTAGTGCCAGGGGACCAACTACGTTTGTTATGAGTAAGCATGTCAAGCTTTAATCGATATTTCGCAGTAGCGATAGGCATGGACGGCGGTTCTCCATTAGGAAACAGTGTGTGGTGTAACGAGTTCATCGAGGGATGTCCCTAGGTCTCAGCACACACATTAGTAACACGTTCAAAATATTTGGCCATCGCCTTAAGAGATAGGCGGCAGTTGAGGGAAAATCTAATAAAAAAATACACTAGATTCAACATTGAACAACCAATTATTAGAAGACAGAGTAAATGTACGCACGTTTAACCACGGTCTAATGACAGTCCTGGAACCGGAAACAAACTGGATGGGTTAACACCCAGAAAGTAGGGGACTGCTGCTCTCTAATAATAATACGAGTGGAATGACTATCGGAGGTGGTCCAGGGCTGAGCACCCACTAAACAGAGTAAGCCAATATATTGCCCGGCTATTCCAAATCTTATGAGTTGGTGTGGTTTGACGGCACCCACATCATTTAATAATTCGAACAATGGTTGACCTAGTTCTTTTCAGAGTTGTAGTGTTGCGCAAAGGTGGAAAAGATTCATTCTAGAGTAGTGATCTGAGGATGAGAGATGGTTTTGGTGGCCTTCTTCCTCCGATGTTAAGTACTTGCCCAGATATATTTGTCTTTTGTGTAAGTGCCTCAAAAAATCCCAGTAAGTGTTCTGAAATTTCATAAGATTGTCCATAGAATCTGCAGAGACCTTCTTCTGATACTTCTTGTTTACTTAAGTGCTCACTGAGTCTTCCCCTCTTAGGAAGCCTGTTAAGATACTGAGGATGTTCTTGCTCATCTTGATACATGTCTCAAACCTTTGTCAGTTATGTTGACCCAAGAGTTTCTTTGCCTGATTCATGCGTTGTTCGAAATATCTGCCCGGTTCTTTCTTTCTATTTCCCTGAATTTTTCCCTGAGGATGTGATCTCCTACAGCGCAGAGTAGTTCATGGTCTAAAAACGGTTCTGATGCTCCTTTCTAAGCGAGGGAGTCAGCCATTTGATTGCCTTCTATCCCTGTATGGTCAGGTATCCAACAGTCTTACTCTCTTTAAACTTCTAAAGGTGTTCACTCACGGGCTTAGATTTGATGATACAGGAGTCTAGTGCCATGATAGCGGCTTGACTGTCCGACATTGTTGCTATGTTGCAGTTGGTATACTTTCTGTCAAGATTTTATTACGCCAGTAGTGCAGATACAAGCAAAACCTTTGTACTTTGTTGAGTTTGTTTATGGCAATTTTGTTTTCCACCATACTGCAGCGCCATAGAGTTGGTTAGTTTAATTATTTGGTTGTGGAACCACATGCTCATCTTTGGGTTCGCCATGTTTTGCATACTAGCTGTTTGAGGTACCAGAGGGTTCTAATTGCCTTTGTGTATATTTTGATGATGTGAGCATTCCAAGATAGTTTTTGATCCAATTTTATGCCCAGAAAGCTTGCGTTAGTAAAATGCTGGTTTCCTTAACTTTGAGATTTTGACGTCCGTTTGTTCTTCTTTTAGTGAATTATGGCGAGACCTTCTTCAAAACACCAGTCCCAGGTAATTTCGAGAGCTCTTTGCATAAGATTCCCTATGTCTTCAAGTTTTCCTTTACTTAATAATGTTTATATCGTCGGCATATCCGACTATCGTAAGGCCATGCACCATGGAAAAGCGATCATATTTCGAAAACTGTGCCGGAGACGTCCGTCGAGGTCTGTACAACGATAGAAGATCCAATGACGATCTTTCCATGTCAAAGTGTTGCCACTACCCCCCATAGGAGCGGAAAAGGTGACTTGTAGGACAACAGGATTAAAAATGGCCCACATCTCGAAGACGGTACGTTTTTTTGGCGATGTTGTGCTTGTTGTTGCATTAAGTAGAATCAAAAGACGCTTCTCCCGTCTGTATACGGGTTGAGCAAGACATGATGGGTGTCAGAAAATGTTTAATCTTTTTCAACACCGTAACGTAGAAAATCATAGATCTCTGGGTAACAGGCACGGGGACCATTGGGTGGCATTAAACGATTGCAATGGGGTTCGTGGAAAACTGAGATGAGAGATACCAACGTATATGCAGACACCATGGTAGTGGCAAACGATGGAGATGCCAAAGTATATGCAGACGTAAGCATCAGAACGGACAGAAACGCTGGTGCTGCCAATGCTCTATTGTAACGAGTCAATTCGACTGACTCAGGTTACGTACTGCCACCCCAGATCACCGATTGTCAATCACTCAATGGAGGTCGACTACAACCCTGCAAAACAAGGCGCCTGAGACTCCTCAAATCAGTAAGGTACACCACGTGTTTAAAGACGAAAGAAAACACGTACTCTCCCACAAAAATTTTAACCAGCTGCCCAGAGACGTAAGTATGTGAAGGGGCTGTTGATCAAGGTATATTTCTGCCGCAATTTGACGACCTCCCTAAATGGGATATCTTTAAATTCTCTCCCTGTTAAGGATATTCTGTTTATTATTTTCAATCTTTCTCGGGCAAGTCTTGGGGAGTCGATAATCAGGTGTTCCATAGTTTCCTTCACCTGGTTACAGTTCCTACAGATATCTATACTGGTAAGACCCATTTTATGGAGGTGGTAGTTACATGTTCCGTGTCCTGTTAGTGCTCCACAAAGCAAACATAGGACAGATTTATTGAATTCGAGAACTTCCCTAGCTCGTTTGGAATTGTAGTTTGTAGTTCCATGAACTGCCGCGAGTGTTTGATACCCTCTTGGTTGTTCCAAAACTGGATCATCTCTTACGAACTGCCACCCGAGATCACCGATTGTCAATCAATGAATAGAGGCCATCTCCAACCCTGCAAAACAAAGCACCTGATGCTCGACCAAATCATTAATGTACACCACGTGTTTAATGACGAAAGAAAACACATACTCTCCCACAATTGTCTAACTTAGTTATATTTTTAATTGTTAAAATCCACGCAATACAAATTGTCATTCTACATAAAATTAAATATACTTTGCTTCCTTTTGAAAGAACCAACAGAAAAAAAGGTTATTTTTTAAGGTTAAACTTGGAGACGTCTCCAACAATTCGCGTCAAATCTAATTACACTGATACAATCAATAGCTTTATACAATAAATTGTTATGATTGCAAGGAGTTGGTTAAATCTAAAAACGATTAATCTACATAATATATATATATAAACCTATATATTTCTATATTTCTTTTTTTATGTCCATGTGTGTGTACTTTTTACTTTTTTTATTTGCCGGATGTCAGTTTTGGCCCGTGTTTCGAATTGAAAAGTCAATAATTTCTACTAGACACCTACCGAGCTCTTCCATAATCATTTTCTCTGTCTGATATTGAGTAAGTGAGCTCTTGTTGCATTCATCCGCCTGAGCAACTAAGCATTGGATCGTGGCATCAACCACTTCTTGCGTGATAAAATTACATGGTTGTTTCTCCCCCGTGGGGCCCAATGTGATCCCTGTTGCTGTTGCATTTGATGCAACCGCAGGGGTCCCCGTTGGTGCGTTGGTCGATGACGATGATGTCGTTGCTGATTGAATTGCTTGAGTTCTTGGCTTGGCCATGTCGTCATATGTTCTTTTCACGCGACTATACGTTTGAACATGGGAAACGGGACCCTTTTTAACGTCCATATCTAAGTCAGGGTGATCTTCAACGTTTCGACAACCTTCAAAATTAACAAAAGGAATCATTATCAATTGAGTTAAATATTTTCTAAGCGAAATGTCCTACTTACCGACACACTTGCAGTTCGATGAACAAGGAATTTTCGCTTCGTAGCACTCGCAGTAGTTCTTTAAGCAGCCAGATCTCTTACAATTGCAGCCCTTATTGTGCAACCTCAGGTCACTCTCGTTCGTTGCTGCGGTAATTTTCGGTCTGAAAGTATTAAAAAAAAATGGTGGAATTAAAAACAAAGGCTTGCTACGATTTGAAGAGAACACATAAAATAAGGAGGCAGAGATATTTTGAATTTTGATGTCAAATGAAATGTTTGAAAGCGATTTGAACATTTTCGAATCAAGTAGGCTTTGCTCATTTTTGGCTTTCTTTGACTCGAGAATTTTAACAGGTGTTCTCGTTAAGAGCTGTAGACATATGTATGATTTTACGGCCATGTGCATGTGTAGGAGTATTCAAGAAGATGGAAGTATTGTTTTTTTTTTTTTTTCTTGTCGGAATATAGGATTCCGAATACAGCGAAGCGTTTGCTGGTATTAAAACCGAGGCACCCAATATGGATTTAGCAGTGGACGACGGCAAAACGAAGTATATGCTGTCGTTTAGAAAGAACGCTCAACATCGACGACTCGGTCAGAACGTCATCCCAGGCAGCTATACCTTCGAGGTAGTGAAGAACCGAGGTAGACGCCTCGGCTCCCAAGTATACAGTACGAGCAACATCAGTACCGAGATTAAACGCAGAAGAACTCTTGCCAATCGCTGATTATTTGGGCTCAAGAGACAGTTGAGTTGTAGAGACCTCTCTCGAAAGACTATTTAAGACCTTGATCATCCCTGTCCTGCTCCAGGACGCGAAAACGTGGGCAATCTCAAGAGCTAACGAAGAATCCCTTGGTCCCTTCGAGAGAAAAGTTCTACGTTTAATTTCTGGTCCTGTTTGCGATGACGGTTTTTGGAGGAGGTTCAATCATGAACTGTACTGGCTATATAGCGATATGAGCCTAGTCAGGCATCAGATTCAACGCATAAGGTGGCTTGACCATGTACAGCGCATGGACGACACTGCACCCGAAGAGTCGCCGACTTCTAACCAGTGGAGCAACGCCTTGGAGCACGCCCACGGAACCGATGGCGCACCTAGGTTATGAAGAACCTCAACCAACTTGGTGTGCGCAATTGGCGACAGCTGGCTAAAGATCGTGGAAGCTGGAGAGGCTTGGGTGAAGCGCAGGTCCACCGCGGACAGTAGCATCACTAGAAGAAGAAAAATACGCTTCTAAATGCGCTACCTGACGAATCCTGTACTTATAACAACTGATCATTGATATATACAACTCCTTTCTCAAATTCGATGCAGAGATGTTCGCCAATGATTTTATGTCAAACGTACATAGATGTGTTTATAATTCTTCTATGCCGTTTTGTGGGCTTTATTGGGCCTTGATAACGTTCAAAATGTATAGGCTACTAGAGGCTAGGAGAACTAGACTAGTAACGACCTTCCAAGTTCGTTCAGCTTTTAAAATACGTTACGTTAATGATGGAACTGAAAAACTAAGTAAGCGAGGGAAATGCTGTCATAAAAAAACAAGTAAAGTCGTCAAGGACTTCATCGGATTCAGATGGGATAGTTAGATAGTGGGATCGATTCAAACCCTATGGTGGCTTGGACATGTCGAGCGTATGAGTCTGTCTTCGACTACGAAGCTCTGGGATAAGGCAGCAGAGGCCGCTCGCTCTTATTGTGGCGCACTTAGTTGGAGAAGGACTTAAACCAAATTTTAAGCAGCTGCCCAGAAACGTAGGTAGAGGTGCTGTTGATTGAGGTCAATTTCTGCCGCAATTTGACGACCTTCCTAAATGGGATTTCTTTAAATTCTCTCCCTGTTTAGGATATTCTGTTCATTATTTTCAATCTTTCCCGGGCAAGGCTTGGGCAGTCGATCATCAGGTGTTCCATAGTTTCCTTCACATGGCCACAGTGCGTACAGATTTCTATACTGGTAAGAGCCATATTATGGAGGTGGTTGTTACATACTCCGTGTCCTGTTAGTGCTCCACAAAGCAACCATAGGTCAGATTTATTGAATTCTAGAGCTTCCCTAGCTTCCCTTGTAGTTTTGTTCCATGAACAGCCGCGAATTTTTGATACCCTCTTGGTTGTTCCAAAACTGGATCATCAACAATAGCCTGTGTACGAGTCAGTGTAGCCATCAACATGATGAAAAACAAGACTAACTTGGTCTGAATAAGATTAGGATCGAATGACAGGTTGTATGTGTAAACAGACTGTAAGACGGATCACACTTTCTATTGGAGCAAATTAAATCCCACGGACACTGAAATTTTAATGCTTGCGTTCCTAGTTTGCTAGTGTTGAAGACTGCCAAGTGAATCTTTCTGAAGGGTGATGGAGCATTTAGGTCCAACCATGATAGATGTACATAGCTTTAAGTCGGAACTGTGAGTTCAGACAGAACTGTGAGTGTAACGACCGCTTCGTCCGCTTTCATTAGATTCATTCACTTTTGCTTACTCAAGTGGTAATTTACTGAAACGGCTCAAAGAATAAGATCGTGAATAGAAGCTGCAGAGATGTGATTTCATCGTGCTGTTGTGGAATTTACTCGCCGTGATGGGGTGAGAAACACGGCTGTCCGCGAGGAACGCAATGTTGTGCAGCTGCTTCTTCGAAGCGAGAGGGATGTGCTTCGATAGTTCGATCACTTGGGACTTATCACGAATTCCTTGACTGTGATTCCATCAGGTAAGCGACCGCTTGGCACGCCCAAGGTGGCTCGCCGAAGTTCAAAAACTCGCCTGCTTGGGCATAACTCCAAATGATTTAGAGTCGATGGCGGAGGATCGAGTTGTCTGTAGTGCGAACTTTACCCCCGCGACTATCTCCATCTTCCACATCCATCTTCTTCGCACGTGTAAAGGCCCAACCAACTAAAATCCAAAACGGGTTGAGCCTTTACACGTGCACAGCAGATGGATGAGTGCTTCCTTCCATTTCTTCTTTGTCTCTATAGCCACGACAGAAGTTCTTAGCAGGAAGGTCGAGTCTATTGGTGACTTTTTTACCAATGAGTTGCCCTGTCCCTTTTGTACAGTCCTTTCTCACACATTGGTCCTTTCTCAATGAGCGTTAATGTCCAGGGAAGATCTAACCCGATCTAAACCTTGCCTTCAACTTTTTGTGCTCTGGAAAACTGAAAGGACTTATACCTAATTCGAATGACGTTGTTTTTGGCATTGATTTTCATGACGAACACGGTGATAACCCTGTCGTGTGTGTCAAGGTTCCAGAACCGTACTTAGCCACAAATCAATCATCTCAACCTACTCGGTTAAAACCTCCTGCGACCATTTTTCCATTCAAAAACTTAATACAGAGCAATAATGAAACAAATAGAATTTGTAACTTACTTGAATGAATTTGGATTCCTTTCCAGGCAAATGCGTATTGCCTTCTGCCGTTCATCCTCGTTGTCGAGGTTATTGAGACAGTCCTTGCAGTTGCAATCTTGACAGAACTCTCCATTAGCAAAACAATCGCAGTACAACTTCAAACACTGTGATTTTGTGCAGTTGCAATGTTTCCTTCGTATTGTCACCGCATCGTCCGAGAGTACGGGTGATGATCTTGATATGGGCTGTTGTTTAACATTGTTTACAGTGGAAGCGGGCAGCGTTGGTGCAGCCGGCGGTTGCGTAGGTATAGGATCAACCTTTGCTGGTGCCGCCGGGGGTTTCGTAGGTATGGGATCAACCCTTGCCTTGAGTTTAACTTCTTTCTGATCAGTAACCGGCCGTAGAACAGTGAAAAGTTTTTTCGATGACGTCGGACTGTCGGCGCCTTCGTTCGCATCTTTCTGTGTGGCGACACTTTGCCGTTGCTTCACTGTACTCGCTTTCTGATATTGACTAGTTACTGTGCTATGAATTATCGATTTGGACACCACAAAAATTTTGCTTCCCGACATAGGGACTGCTTTGCTCTCACCCGGCGCGCTAAAACTCTGAATTTGAGAGTTGATTTGGGAAATCTTTTGCGTTCGAATTAGTTTGTTGTCACCAATGTCGTTTATCTTTCGCAGTGTAGGCACCGTGGTCATCGTCTTCTGATCGGGGAATTAAGGAATATTAGAAAGGTTTCGGAATTTAACTACCACTTCTCAGATTACTTACCCGATCCTTATCACCAGACTTAACCACAAGTTTCATTCCCGGTTTGGTGTGGCGCAAAACGGTGTAGTTGGGCGAAGCATTGCCATCCTGGGCGTGACCTTTTTGAGTGACACCGGACGAGTTGCCGAGAACACGAACATATTGAAGACCTGGTTTGCCCGGTATTTGTATAGCTTGGAGCTGCCCACGGGGTGAGTTCGGCGAAATTTTGATCACGTTCTGCGGCACCATCAGCTGCCTTGTGCCTGTCGTATTCTGCACCAGTAAATTGCCACTGACAGATGCACTTCCATTGGACGTACTTGTGACTGACGTTTTTGTGGCAATAATCTGACGTACATTCGATTTGCCTCCTTCCACGGGTGAAATGATTGTTGACCCAACCGATGTCGAAAGAGTTGAACTTCCAGACAACATCCCACCGGAGACTTTCTTGATCGGTCCCTTTATCACCATCTGTCCACCACCGGCTGCATCTCCTCCTGTTGTGATCATTTTTTTGCCAGCCAACTGACTTACATTCGGAATATTTATGCTTTTACCTGTTTTGACTGGAATCACAGCGTGCGGAGCACGAATCAATTGAATTGCCACTGCCGGCTTGGACCCATTGCTCCCTGATGTGGGCGTACCGATGGAAGCAGGCACCCTTACCGGAAGCGTTGTACCTCCCGATCGTTGCAGAAATATTATTTTGCCATTTGTTGCCATCGATGTTGTCGTTGTGCCCATTGGCGTGACCGTAGTCCGAGGGGCAATTTTTACAAGAGTCGACCCTGATGACCCTGTGGACGTCACTATTTTGTTTTGTATCACATTGTTGTTAACGCTTGGCGACAGAATGATGCTATTTTCGAAAACTGCTGATGTCAGTTCTCTTTTCAATCTTTTCTCCGGTCTTTCACCGTCGTCTTCAGGGATCATAAGTGGATCCACGTGCTCTTTCTTGTCCGTGAGTTTACTTAACGCTACATCTGGTTCGGGGTTTATGATGTCCTCGAAACTGATTGCCCCCAAGTTATCACTATCCTCTGAGCTTCTCGCAGTAGGATCTGAAAATGTAAGGAAATTTGTTTATTTAAAAAGTCGATGTTAGTTATTTTTGTGGTTTAAGCTACGGTGATCACAAAGGGGTCAAACTGGATAGAACGCAAACGTGGGTTACTCCCGTCTATGTGGGTGGACCTAACCTAACCTAAGCTACACTTTTAAGTGTCTGCTATTGTAGGGATTTTGCACGTCAATAGGCAAGAATAGTTTCCGAACAAGTAAGAATTTCCAAGGCAAAGCAGTTGACACACCACTATCACCAACAAATCGAATTGAAGGGGCCACAATAGACCACAATAGATCTATTGTGTCCTTTCTTTATCCAGGACTTCAGAGCTACCTTGAGGCAATTTGCTGATCTCTTTAGATTGTGTGTCCTGATGGTCTACTCCTATTTAGGTGATTCTTTTAATAATCTTACATTATTACTGCTTTGTGTCAGATTTGAACACTCGACTCGTTCCATGATGTCCTCTGATTGTCCACGGTGCCGTCAGTTTTCTGAGGTGCTTTGACACATTTTGTATCATCAAACATTCCTAAATTACTTCGCTTTTCCAACAAAGTGATCCACTGCTCTGTTATTCACTCAATCATACTGGGAGTGAAAAAGTGAAGACTTGGTGTGAACAGGGTTGGAAGTTTCTGCAGTCCTCCAGTGTCCGAGATATGATGTTCATACAAGATTGAAGAAACACAAACGACACTCTAATGGGGATGAGTTGGCAAAGAACTTTGGCAAGTCAAAGGCAATAAAATCAGTTTTCTGCTCAGCTTGACTCAAATGATGACATGATTCATGACGAGCTGGATGTGGACAATATAGGCATAGACAAACATTATAACTTTACGAGGTTTACACCAATGCTCCAGCTCGGAAAGTCTTCGTGAAAGTGGTTCGAAAGGCGTGCACAAGACAAGTTCCGCCACATCGGGCAGAGTAGACTCATTTATTTCATTTTGTTAACGCTTCAGTTGAAGGTTGACAGAGACATCAATGAACAACCAAGCCACCAATGAAGCAATAAGCTGGGTTATTCTGACAACCTGGTCGGGATATGCGTACAAATCAATTCTACTGTAAGGAGAACGGATGTTATCCACCAGGCTTTTATCCAAGCAAGTGTTCAGTGTTGGAAGATCGTTCACCTCGTGTATGCAAGTGTAACACGCAACATAGACGTCTGCTTTTTTCCCATTGCTCCGCAGTTCGATTCCTTTGTGATTGTTTTTGTTTGCAAAGGATCGAGCGTTTTACGCAAATAACGAAAAACTGTGCAGCGACATGGATCTTGTCAAACAGGTCCAAGTCTTTCGTGTCAGATGGCTAGGTTTCGTAAAGCGAATGGAAAGTTTTTGACTCCAACCCAACGCGGTAAAGGAAAATCACGCCTCCGGCGGCGAGTTCACCTCAAAAGGAACCTCAATAAGCTGAACGCACACAAGACTGTGCTGAATGGACTCCGCTTTCTGGTTTGCGCAAGTGGATGTGGAATCTTGTGAGATTGTTGTTCCTCATCTCTGCGAAAGTCGTTGTTCCTCATTGTATGTATTCCTATGGACAGTGACCGGTAAGGGCTCCTATTACCTTGCGTACATCCCTGCGAGTAATGCCGATCTATGATGATGATCTCTTGGGAAAAGTGATAGCCACCTTGTTACACCTCTAATGAGAAAATTGCAAAGCAAATAAATTCTTTTTTTGGTAATCTTGCAGACCTGTTCAAAGTTGAATTGAATTGTACCCATCCTTAATCCTGGCCATTCTTCCTTGCGATGTTGCTCTGAGTCTCATTGGAAGACAAAGCTGCATTGCTCGTAATCTCTTGCTACTCAACGCAACATCTCGTGGCGCTTACAATTTTCTGATTGTGTTTTTTTTTTCATATTTCACTGACCAATCAGCGAACTGCATTTGCATGCAGTGAATAACTGGTCAGCTTCATATCCGTCGGAGGAACTGTCTAGCGTTGAAATTGAATATTTCTTTCACCACGAAACACAGCAAAGTTATGTCTTCTAGGAACTAGCAGGTTAACTATCTCCCTGTGCATCTTCCAATGGGTCTAACAGGACTGAAACTTAGCCTACCCACGTCTAAACTATCTTAACGCTTATCTAATCATGTTTCCGTAGCTCACTGTTCAAAACTTCTCATGCACATACTATCCCTGTGAAAGGAATCAAAGAATGTAAATAGGTGAGCCTATACAATGTCAATTCTACCATTCCACGGCTCCTAGAGTCCAAGAAAACAGTGACCTCAATTCTGCATCCTTTTTATATTCCCCTCAGTCTGAACACCAATTGATGGTCAGAGCTTGAGCTAATGATTCCATCCATTGTAGACCGTCTTACACCCATGATGTAACATGCATCTTAGGCGATAAACAAAAACTGCTTCTTCTCTCAAAAGAATGCTTGTCTTTCAAGGAACTGACGTCTGACATGTGTATTCTGCACTCAGTGCCCTCTTAAGGAGTTCTCTTTCTCGAAACTCAACTGAATGACGCTGGTATCCCATTCATCGGGCTTATCTTACTGATACTCTCCGCGATTGTACGCTCCCAAGCTCTCAATCCACTAATAATAAGATTGGAGAGGTCTGAAACAGCAAACGTTTTAATTCATGACCTAAGAATGTCATCCAACATTACCAGCCAATTGAAAACGACTCCACTGACATAAGAATGACCGGTGATCCAGTCCACGCCCATTCAATTTAGGGCTGTTCAATTGTTGCTACCAAAGAAATTATCCACCAATCACCAATCACCCCTAACCTCCGCAAGCATTCTCTTCAGCACTTGTCAACCCCACCAACATATTCAAGGACACCAACTCCTCCTTTAAATCATTTTATTAAACATTCTTTTGAATACATACAGAGTATGAGCATAAAAACTAAAATACAAAATAATCAACTATATTTAGAGCCCTAAAATGCGACCGCGCAACAGCAGCTGTGCCTAATCTTTGGCGACCTGCTTCTTCTCGCGTGCCTTCTTGCCTTCAGTGAGCTCTTCGCGTTCGGTTGGCGACAGAATCGGGAGGACTTTGGTGACAACTCCAGTTCCTAGCGTCAGATTGCCGTCGCGCAATGTGAATCGTTGACCTTGTTCCAAGACCATTGGCCGCATAAGTCTGAGAACCAATTTAGTATCTTCGCCGGGCATCACCATCTCCTTGTCGGGAATTCGTACTTGAACTGCGCAATCCCATGTGCGCGAGAACATTTGCAGTTGAATGTAGCTCATGAAAGGCTTGGAACGACCGCCTTCCTCCTTGTTGAGGATATAGACTTGTGCCTCGATCTGGTCGAGCGCCTTGACGGATCCCGGCTTGCACATGACCATACCGCGCTTGATGTCGTCACGCTTCAGTCCACGCACGAGTGCACCCAACTGATCTCCTGCTTGGGCTTCTTCAAGGATCTGATGGAACATCTCCACTCCGGTTACGGTGGACTTAAGAACTTTGTTGTAGCCGACAAACTCGCAGTCGTTACCCTTCTTGACTACACCTCGTTCCAAGCGGCCAGTAACAACGGTTCCTCGTCCGGGTATGCTGTAAACGTTCTCCACTGGCAAGAGGAATGGTTTGTCGAGCTCACGGACTGGTGTGGGAATGAAAGTGTCGACCTCCTGCAGCAACTTGAGGATTGCATCAGAACCGATTTCGGGATGCTTGCCCTCCAGGGCGCACAGCGCAGAGCCCTTGATAACGGGAATGTTGTCACCATCATAGCCCATCTCAGTCATCAACTCGCGGATCTCCATTTCGACCAAGTCAACCATTTCCTGATCGGCTGCGTCGACCTTGTTTATGAACACCACGATGTGAGTGATGCCAATCTGTTTAGCCAACAGCAAATGTTCGCGAGTCTGTGGCATAGCACCATCGGTTGCAGCCACAACCAATATGGCTCCGTCCATCTGTGCAGTGCCAGTAATCATGTTCTTTATATAATCGGCGTGTCCCGGGCAGTCAGTGTGGCCATAATGCCTGGTCTCAGTTTGATATTCGACATGGGCTACATTGATGGTGATACCTCGCGCCTTCTCCTCCGGGGCGTTATCGATTTCATTGTACTTCTTACTCTCGGCAAGTTGGCGATCGGCTAAAACTTTGGTTATGGCTGCTGTGAGTGTTGTTTTCCCATGATCAACATGACCAATTGTACCCACATTGCAATGGGGTTTCGATCGTTCGAAGACTTTTTTCTCGGCTGCATAATTACGCACCGACGGCCGGAATACTGGCGCTGTTGCAGCAACTGAGATCGAGGGTAATGTGCGGCAATAATCACATGTAAAATTTCTGCTGAAGACAATTCGTTTGATTGTCCTGCCCAAGAGAGCAGGAGTCATTGTTGCTGCTGCACGCACTCCAACGTATCCGGACATAGTTGATAATTTTCAAAATAGTTCTTAAGCAAAAAATTCAAATTATATTCACTAATTACTTTTTGGAAAATTTTACACTTTCGGCCTCCCCAATGGTCAATGGAACACAATTGCGTAAAACTAACCAAGAAATCAAAAGCACTTTACTGTCAAAACTTGAGCGCCATCTAGCTCTCAGACACGAGGATGCACGGAAATCGCATGAGAGAAATGTGAAATCAATGCATGTACGAAATGACAAGTGCACCAAGACGTTTTTTTTTCATTTGTAGAATTTAATAAATCCAAATAATTTTTTTCTACCTTTAATGCACAGAGAAAATTGAAAAATGAAAATGAAAGAAAAATTTGGAATTGCCAAATGATTTAGGTTCGTACTTGACATGAGTATGGAAACTAGAGAGCTATGGTTGCAGGATGAAGATGGGATTGAAATAGGAAAGAAACGTTGCAACTGGCAGTGGAAAGAAAAAAAAACTTGATTTTTGTTTAAACAAAATGTGTGTATGTACATGCATTTATTATTTACTCCTAGACTTGCTCAATAGATGCGAATGGGTATCGGACATGTTCGTTTTGTCTTTAAACGCACTGATGCTAGTCGGTTTCTTGCATTCAATTGAAAATCAGTCAAGATAATGAGTATTTCACAAAAACATAGGAAAGCAAGGAGATTTAGTTCAATTTAGGTAACAACTCATGACTGCTTGAAATTGTAGGTGACTGCAACCAAAACAAATTCGTAATTTTACACGCAGGTATTGCGGGAGAGATTGGAGCAGTCATTTTTTTTTTTCCTTTCGTCGAGTCGCTCAAGTATTGAATTGTACATGATTTTACATCGATTGCGGACACCATACAAATATTCTATGTTAAATTTTTTTCACACACATGACGAGAATCGTATCAGTCGTGATGTGGACAAAATATCTAGACAAAATGGGATATCTGATGATAAGCCTGAAAAACTCAGCTCTTTCTTGAGGATGTGGACTTCATGACAAAATTAACCCACAACGAAGTCATATGAACTGGCAAGTGGGTACACCATAGCCTTGCTTATCACGTCAATGTCAACTACATCGTCTATTTCCCGCCTCCAACGAGAAAAAACTGAAGATGTTTTTGGTACGTCGGATGACCTCGGGTTAGAAATGCATCTTATCTCCGAAAGAGTAACGATTTGTTGTAAAATTCGACATGATGTCCACGAGCTAACTGAACCTGAGCACATATACACCATTCATTATAGCAATGTGAGGTTGATTGAAGGCCGAGTCTCAACCGATTTGTTAGGTTATGTCGCTCAGATATATAAGCAGATACATTGGAGGATTATTCACACATTATTTTCTTCAAGAAGCTGCTTCAACTAGAAAGAAATACAAGTTTAGGATAACTGCTTGAATTTCAGAACAATAAATACACGTCAAAATGAATAGGAAACTCACAGAGAATTTGTCCAAGACATCCAGAGCAAATCCACCTCTCTACGTGATGGACTGTATGCTAAATTCAATGCAAACTTAGTTCAAGGCGTGTCATTCTGCCAATAAAGTCATGCACATATGTAACGTGCTAATTCCAATAAGAAATGTACATCGCTGTAACCACCTTCATTGAAACTAAATTCTGAATCAATTATAATTCTCGTCACGTGCCAAGACTGTTAGGAAGCTGTTGCCATTCGCGGGCAAGTAATTGTCCAGACGGATCAATTGTCAGCGGAAAATGCGTTACAACCGAGTGAGTGATCAGGAAGGACCACCACAATATGTGCTCAACTCAATTAGGTTACAAAAAAAAAACAGAGACGTTGTTGCAAAAATCAATCAAAACGTCCATATTACAAAAATGTTCACATTTTCCTTCCAATTCATAGCACCAACCTCCAAAACATACCACCATTTCAACAAATCACACACTCCACAGAAAGTACATTCAAATTGTGTTTCAAAAAAATATATGAATCATATCACATCCCAAGTGAGATGCTTTGTTTACAAAAAAAAAGAAGATTGTATTCCATATCGATGTAAAGGAGATAATTGCATACAAACACGCGATAGCAAAAAATAAACAAACAATAGATGTTTCAACAGACAGTTCACAAAATAAGCTCCCCCGCCTGCACGGTTAGGTAATGCAAAGAGTCAAGTATTAAAAGAAGAAAACTGCACAAAATACGACCGAAAACTCCACCAAATGACCGTCACATATCCAACGTTCTGTTTTTAATCAGACGAGTCAACATTTCAGATAATTCAATTTTGAATTCAAACCCAAAAGAAAAAAGTACATACTTTATACTATTTCTAATTCAGTAATGCACTCGACAGATACACTATTAAAGAACAGTAGTTGAGGGGTATTTATGTATAATTTTAAATCATGTCCACCTACCTTTATCCATCGTCTTAGGTATGATTAAGCAAGTTCCCGCTTTTTAAATTACCCCCAAAAATGTATCGCAGAAGTTGGAAATTCCAAACTAGTTAGAATGTTTCACAACTTCTCTTGTCCAATCTTGGCGGTGCATTGATAATGAAGAACAATTTTTTATGGAATATTGTTGTACAAAAATATATTAAAAAAAAATGAAAGAACACTGTGAAATTTTATTCGCCTGTTTTGAACGTTCTGATGATGATGACTTCTTTCGAACTTGATTCTCACAAATACACGATATACTTAGTACAATTCGAATCTATTTAAAATTAATTACATTGTATATTTAATTTTGGTATCAATGAAATATAGTTGAACTTGGGTTTATATACAATTAATTTGAATAACTTTTAAATATTTTTTTGAAAATGTACGGAGGAGGAATTTTCAATTTCTCATTTTGACTTATCTATCAAATAGACATCAATTTCATTTCAGTTTTTTGCGACATTATGTTGCCAGCTCTGCAGACGCCAGATATATTCGCATGAGAGATGTACGTGAATGTCATTATCTGGGAGGTAATTTTCAATTATGGGTGGATTACACTGATTTCGTTTTATATTATAATTGTTACATTGCAATGCGTTTGTTTTTCAAACGATGAATTATTGTGAGCGTTTTAATATGCGTTCAATATTTTAATCTTAAAGCGTTTCGCTTTCGTGATTATTTTTCTTGCCGTTCAAAGATTGTTAAGCTTCAACGATCTTTAAGAATTAAGTAACGGCTTCATCAACAATGGTTGATTTCAATTCTTTACAGAAGATCAGGCAAATTCAAAATCGCAACAAATTTCAGGAGCGACTACGGAATTAACTGCCTGTTTATCCACAAGAACTGCATTAGCGACCTGTGAGATGTCTAATAGAATATGGAGTTTATTGGTAAAGAGAAAGCAAGTTCAATCATATGTAATTTACCAAAGACAAATACTTTGACCTTTCAACGTGCTAGTGAAAAAAATCGCACCCAATTGACAGCTGGATGGATTCTTCGATGTCTCAGAAACTGTCATTGACAACTTTTTCCGCGTGTCAATAAATAATTTTATAGCAAAACTGTTTGTCTATCTTCATGGCAACAAACAGATAAGACATTTAAAATAACATTTGGTGTAAGTATTTGACAGATAAGTATTTCATTAGTGAAAATGCCAAGCAAGTGGCACGAATTTTCCCCTCATCACGGCTTCTGAGGGTTTATTTGAATGCGATGCCATCACCCCCCGGACTGGACAGGCCCAGGACGAGGTTAAATCCAAAAACTAGCCTGACTACGCTTAAGCAATACCTGACGATCGAGCTGTCTGGAGATCCCTCGTGCGTTCTTTACTCGCGGGAACCCTTAGGTTGGGTTAGGTACGAGGGTTGACGTAGTAGGACCCCGCCACGCTGGGACCCCTTAGTCGATCTTGCAGGTCAGAAGATGATGAACAGGAATTGGCAGATTTTGAAGAAAGGATACGATACCAACCGAGACATGTTATTGTTAAGATTTGGCATTTAGACTTTCGACTAATAAAGATTTGTCGATACATCATGAGCAAACAAATGTAAACCAACTAGAGTCTGGATCCAAATTTACCCTCCTAAGGTTTATTATGACTCTACGCAGACTTTTATAGACAAGAGCTGCGACATGTAATTAAGATTTATTTTTAGGAAAAAAAATATTTCAGGAAAAATAAAAGAAGATGATTACATTACGTAATGTCAAAGCGACTGCATTAAATATGGAATATTATGTATGTACCTAAACAGGCAACAAAAACAAGCTATCCATCAAAGACTATGCCAGGAATTTAGAACCTTCCAAATTTTCACGTCAAGACATTACAAAAATCACTAGACTCAGGCTCAATAAAACCGAGTCATCCACTTGTACATACTGCAATGAATCACCGATTAGCATCCGCCATATCCTTTTCGAATGTCTACTATCCCAAAACCATAAACTAGCCTCCCCAATAAACGAATTGCTTTCCAATCCTAACCAAAATAACATTAATATCCTGATCGATTTTTTGAAAACGACAAAGCTATTTAACTCTGTATAATCATAATGTTAATATATTTGAACAGCCTAAGGCCTCTTGGTGCTCTGGCTACAAAAGCTACTCTACACTTGTAATTGTATTGTAGCTAACTAATAAATAAATAAATAAATAAATGTATGTACCTAGATCGAAAAGAATCTCCACAATATCTTGTCAATAGCCAGTTGTTCATGCGTTGTATTTAAACGAGTGGACATCTTGGCTATTGCTCGAAGAATTTTCGATCCCGAGCTTGCAGCATCGTCATACTCCACAGAAATTGCGGTCTCTGGACACAAAAAATGAAAAAGCCAGCGTTTTGTTCGATAGAGAAATCGCTGCTACCTGTCACAAACGAATGCCAAAATTTGCTATTTCTTCTGTTCACAGGTCACATTTCGCGATGCAATTGAACAGCGCTAAAGCGCCATTCACTCTTCTTCTTCTAATGGCACATCAGTCCGAGTTTCAACCAGCGGGCCTCTCCAGTTGGCACGATCTCTAGTCGGCTGCTTCCAATTTCCCATGGTTGGTTGAGGTCCTTTTCCACTTGCGTGCGCCATGGGTTCTGTGGGCAACCTCTACTGCGCTGTTCCACTCGTTCGGAGTGAAAGACAAAAGGTCTGCTTTTCTGTAAGCAGTCCGTCAAACAAGTTCCTTTCCATAAGGCAAACATTTTCACCTGTTTAATTTAAGTTTAGGAGCTATTATGCCCATTGCGTCTATTTTCTTGTAATGTTATCTCAGACTAAGCCTTGAAACGCTTGCTCAAACAAACAGCAGATGGATATCTGACACAGGATGCCTCATTAGCAAACAACTATGGCCTATGGTCCATTCCAAGCGATCGCTTAGCTTGATCAGATTAAGCAGGCCAAACCTCAGATCTCTCTCCTGAGCGTTCTAACAGGGCATTGTGCCATCGGAACTCACGCCTCTAGACCAGGCCTTCCTTATAATGATTTCATAAAAAGCTGCATGGACGAGGATGAGGAAGAAACCATCGAACACTTGCTATGTAGCTGCAGTGCTCTCTCATCTCGTAGATTCAGACTTCTGGGAGCCCATTTCTTTGTTAATCTGGCTGAACTGAGCAGCATCAGAATCAGCCCTCTTCTTCGCTTTATCAGAAGCACAAATTAGTTTGCGGAATAGGTACCCTTGATATGCGTGGTAACACAAGTGGCCTGTGCTTAACCTAAGTGTGTCTGCTGTACTTAGGCAGTCAGCGCATCAGCCACCTCAACCTAACCTAACCTACCTCAGACAACGGGGGTCAGGCAAGGAGTGCAGACACGAGTCTCCCACACGAGGTCCACCATTTTGAGCTGTCTACATAAAGCTTCTCGAACTTCGCGCTGAGAAGCAACATAAAACTATACCTCCGATCCACACGTGACAAAATGCGCACAAAACGGGAGAAGTTGTGTCCAAGTCCACAGCAGCGCTACGCAGAATACATCGTGTGCATCGTGGACAACGCCCTGTAGCGCTTTTAAGAATACACGCATCGTCATCGAATTTTACTTGATGATTAAATGAATTTAGATGCTATACGACGAAATGCCAATTATTCGTGTGCATCGTGGACAACGCCCTGTAGCGCTTTTAAGAATACACGCATCGTCATCGAATTTTACTTGATGATGAAATGAATTTAGATGCTATACGACGAAATGCCAAATATTCGTGTGTCCAAATCTAATCATTGCTTGAAATACAACTTTCAACTCGAGCAGACCTATTTACTTTTCAAGGTCATCAACATTCCGAGTGTACGAAACTTGTACGTCATTTCGCCTTGGCACCCCTGTTTACGTATTGAAAAAATCATCTAGAACTCGCTATCAGTTCCACTTTTCAGTGACGAACGGTCGAAATAGTCATCGATTAAATTAAGTTTCGATCTGACTCAAAAGATAATGCATTGGTTCCTTATCTCACCTGATAAATTATTTTATTATATCGATTTGTTCGTCGGATACAATAATAATGATAACCTAATCGCGTCGCCATGCCTAGGACCTACTTGCCACTTAAGCTTTAAATCTTTGTACTCTAGAGTGCAGACAAATGGATTGTCATCAAAGATATTTAAAAAGAGCATACACTCAAGCGGCAACAAGCAAAACATACGAAATAAAATATTGTACAGTGAAGGCTCGAATAGTGAACCGTCCAATAAAGTTTTGGCACTTGGCATCTTCATCTCTCTTGTAGTCTAAGTTCTTAGCTGTCTACACTATTCCAAGTGAGGTTGCGTCTTCCTAGTTCCAGGAGTACCGCCATCTTCAGGTGTTCTTGGATTGGCATCTCGCCCTTTTGCCTTAAGGGTTCCAATCTCCATTCTGGTAATGCTGTCGGCTTTTTTCCTGATAGTATGTCCGATCTGTTTCCATTTACGTCTCTTTTGCTTCCTCTCTTGTTGTTTCAATCAGATCCACGTTCCTGATGGTGTTTTGGCGAATATTCGATATATGGTACGGAGACATTTGTTGATGAATACATGAAATTTCTGTATGATGTTGTTCAAAATCAACCGTTCGATGGTAATGTCTCCTCTAAGAAATCTCGACATATGATAACGTATCTCAATTTGTAATCCATCTTTTGTTTAATATACAAACGCTTCTAGTGAATAAAATCATATTTGTACACACATTGGCACCATTGACACAACTGCTAAATCTATTTTGAAGTCTAGTACAATAAAAGTAAAGCCACAACCAACTTTTGGAACAAAAATAGAGAGTATAGAATCTCAATAAGTCCAGCTTTATATTGTTGTTAAATTCAAGGAAAATTACTAACAACTTTAGCACAGCTTAAGTTTGTTGTACTCTCGATTTTGTTCATGGAATGTATAATGTTTCTTAGTAAAATATTGTTTTTATAAATATTTGCTTGTTTTTAGAAAAAATTGTAATTACAGTCGAACTTCGATTACTCGAATGTGTTGATAACTCGAAAAGATTATTTGGCGCCACTTTCGATAAGTCGACTTCTGAAGGGAAATTCCCAAATTCTTCGTATTCTTCAAGTTCGTTTTACAAGGCTGCGTTCGTATGCTCCTTTTACCTATAATAAACAAAATCGTGGTTTTGGTGAATATTCTCATCGGGGGGAAGAGGATGGAATTTTTTTGATTTTCAGAACTAAACTCAAAGGAGAGAAATGAGCGAGAAATTCAACTACTGATCGAATTTGAAGCTTGACAAAAATTACTTAGGAGTTTCCCACAGATGAACATATTGTCGAATACTGTTAACCAGCATTTTTTCGCCATATTTTAGTCAAACTCCCTCTAACTCGAATCCGAATCTACTCAGAACTCAGGGAAAAACTTGGGGACGACTGAGGATGATTTGATTCAACCATGTTGGCTGCAAATTCATTACTCATCTTGCTTTTATATTTAAAGACTCATAAACAGAAATGGCAAAATCGTCACTTTTTTGGAATAAATACATTTCTTACATCTGCTAATCATTGTGGGAGTTAATGTGGCAAGTGTTGGTTCGATTTATCGAAGTTCATACATAACATCGTACAACATTTTGATGAAGTTTGCTTCCACGCTCGTTACAGTGAACAATCTGGTTTCAGTGAACAGTCCCGGTTTTTATTCGTTCATTATATCAAGCGTCTACTGTATTGCCGAATCCACATTTAGACCGGGAGTATTTTAATTAGCATATACTGCAAACTTAAAAGAAAAATAAAATGGTTGAATGATGCAAACTCGTGTTCAACTGTCATCCAAGAGAGTCTAGCCATTCTAGTCTAGCACATGGGAGGTGCTCAAGAATAAAAAAATGTCGGTCTGACTCTTCTAATCGCTCTGATATTCATAATTACAACTGTGGGAAATATTTGAACTGATCACGCATTTTCATTTGGAAGGTTTTGGTGTAATTAGTAACGTACTTGTCGGACTGGCCCATGGTTAATTATCAATTTGGATTGTAGTAGAACGCCTTTCAAACACGTAATGTAATGACTGAAAATTATATCCATTCTGCGTTCGAATTTATTTCACACCAGAACTGAGTCTCAAATTCAAGAAAATACAAGGAAATAGTAAGTCGTTATTTTAAGCTGCAGATTTTAACTCAAAAATGAGGTTGATGTACTTTTATTAAAAAAATTCAAACATCTTCTATTACCAACTCATACAAATTGTACTAAACCTTTTTCGCATTTTAGGGCTTATCAAATCAACTGTTACTTGTTTCATTTTCCTTTTCTTGTTTTTTTGGTTTCGCCGTGCCTCGTATTTCAACAATTCACCACTGTTCTAGCACACATTGGTGACTGATTTTTGTTGTTGTGAACAGGCCTATAGGGAAATTGTTGAAAGGTTACATTTCACTTGTTATTTTTTTTTTGCTGTGTGATACTTCCACTAGTACAACACACTGTGGACGGACATTTTTTTCGCTCTTCTTGACTCCCTCAGCGGCTCAGCCCCCTGGCGCTTAACAACAGCAAATACATTTCTTTCCGTGAAGATTTCCACAGATTTTCTGTTTTAGTTCGTCAAAACCGCCATTTTTAGTTGAACTGGAGTTTCATTCCGTAATCGCAGACGAAAATGTTGCAGAAAGTTAATTATTAATTTCCTTATTTTTTGTTTTTGGAAAAGCGTCACAATCGTCGCCGTAGATGTTGACCAATGTACAAATTGTCGTCTCGTCGTGAGGCGAAGAACTTTTAACAAAAAGAAAAAAAGTAATAAGCAGAATCGAACTGAAATAAAAATTTCCTCTTCACATCGCGCAGCCATTGTACATAGAAAAGAGAATTCTTCATCAATAACCATCGCCATGATCATTTAAAACACAATCAAATCTAGTATTTAACTAAACAATGAAGTGAATTAAATCAACAAAAAAATTAAATAATGTGTTAAATAAGAATTATACAAATAAATTATATTTTTCTACTGTTCACCGAGCTCAACTCAAGTCTCAGTCATCTCTACACACACAAAAAGGAACCGCAAAAATAGAATATAACCAGGAAAGAAATGTAAGAATTCATATATCAATTTTCTATGTAATAATCTTTTGTTTCAATTGTTTAAACAAATATTTTCAAACATTTTTGATGGTTATACTCGAAAGTTGTCCTACGCCCCAGGGGGCTGCCTGATCATTGCTACAAAAGAAGAAAAGAAAAAGAAGTGCTCCTTTTCAATTGAAACCATTTGTCAGTGGAGAAAATGTTACTGGTGTGATAAAGAATTGTTAATTTGTTAGTAATTCCCGATTTTTCTTTTTGTTAGTCGTCAAACAATTTACGATAGGCTCTTGTGAATACATATATATATATTTTTCTTTTTGTGAAGATAAGGGTTTTTTTTTTGTGTGCTCTCCTCTCCTGGACATATAGAGAACTATCTACACATCTCGTCAACACACATCGCACACACAGTCTCGACGAGTGGTTGGAGGTGGAAGAAGGCAAGAAATTATAAATAAATAAATAAAGACCATTTAAATACATACAATTTAAAATGAACTAACATTATATCATTGTTAATGTTTCATAAAAGGAAAAGCGACTATATTTCATTTATACATTTGTCGACTGTGGCTCATGCAGGTACGATGTCGATGAAAATTAACGTTTTTGTGTTCTTTTCTTTTCTCAGCCATTTGTTAGGTGAACATTTGAATATGCATAATGTTCTGACACAAAAATATGCGATTACATTCGATTAGTACATGCGTTCTCTTGACTGTTCTAGACTGCGATGTTTAGACAAAATTCGCTTTGGCTATTGTAAAATGGTGGGCAAAACGCCTTTCAAATCGTTCGTTACGATCTCGTGTATTTCGATTTATTGTTCAGATGTTGGGTTAGTTTTTATTTAAAAAATAAAGCTTAACGTCTTATGTGACAGCACATAGGCGGCATGTATATAATAGACACATCCGTGAATGTGCCCACAAACGTGTTTAGCATACATTTCCATTTGAACCTACATATGTATACCTAAATGTACATATGTACAGCAAACACGATTGATGCTTTTCAAAATAGTAAACACATTTTCCGTCTCTGCTATCGCGAATTTGATAGATTTTATTCCATTTTGTAGAATTATGAGTGAATGTTCATGCGTTTGTCTATCCATCTATATGTCACGGTACGTGTATGGTCATGTACAATTTTTTTTTTTTTTTTTAGATCAATTCGGGCAAGAAAAATTGTTTTGCTATTTATGTTTTCTTGGCAATAAATCTGGTTATTAAAGAATCGGGGAATTGCAGCATTTTATAGGTTTGGATTTTATCTGAAAAGTCAATCGTCTACACGTTCTCATTTGAATCTCCAAACCAATCTATATAGAATGCTCTTGTTTTGACTGAGCAAACTGATCGGATTCCAGATTCTACAAGCAAGTGCGTTACCCGACTCATGAAGGCCACTGTTGCTTTACATAAATAGCTCTCCTATTGGATTACTGTTTTTGTTTTTTAATATAAATTCCCTTACATCTGAACGTGTAATAGAAGGCGGGAGTTATTTCTGAATTCGAATGAAGCAAGGTTATGTTTGATGTAACGTGGTTTGTCTTTGTGGTTTAATGTATTCCAGTGTACAAGATTAACCAAACGATTTCCTGACATTAATGAACAAGCTTGTATTTTTGAAGACTGACTGATGTGGACTTCTGATATAGGCTTCTGCATTTTTTGTTTTTGTTTTGGGGTTAAATCGCGTGTGATGCATGAAGTGGAGGGTTTCTGTGCAAAATTGGACGGCCCTTCTTGTGATTAATGGCGCTTTTGTCCTTGAATTATATAATGTGTAGTAATAGTGCTTTGTTTTATGTCTCGTAAAAGTTTATGCCTATAAGTTTGCTGGCAGATAGTTGAGCTGTTGCATGGCGGTTTGGGAACAAAATGATTGAAGTTATGAAATAATCAATGGTATTGTACACACGGAGCCTGTCAGACAAAGATGTTTATAAGCGATTGATTTGACCAGTATTTCACTCCTGAGTGAACACAACACGAGAGGTTGATGGAGAAGCTAGGTTAGGTTCCACTTCCGAATGCCAATGTGAAAATAGTAGTGTTTAGGATTCTCAGGGAAGTAGGTTCATACTTCTTGGCGAGTATACCTACCGACACTCAAACTTATTTAACTCCATTTTAGCTTTGCAAGCCAATCTACTTGGCTACTGAACAATTCTGTGTGCGATCTTAACCATAAACGCTTTCTTACTTTTCGTCACAAAATACCATTTGCAGTCGACACAAACTCGACCAATTCACAAAAATGTCTTCACCTCTCACTGTGCTCCAGTTGTTACTGCGGCTCTGGTAGATCATAAGATGTGGCATCATGGTCAAAGGTCCAGAGTCAAGAATTTCTACGGAAAGACAGAAAGGCAAAGGAAATTGCGATTTCAAGTCAATTACTGCCATCCTGAGTAAACGTTTTCCATTGCATCGCTTGGCTAGCCTGTCATCCTTTCGGTGAGTGACCAATCCACTGCCACTTTCGTCGTCGTATGGTTGTGTTTATAAGTTAATTTCCCATTCGATGATGAATCTCGTCGTTATATATATATATCCTTAAGATGCAGCCTAGGCACCTATTGACAAACGTTTGCAGATTCCTTGTGATAGGGGTAGTCTTCCTCCAAGTGCATCATCCATACCACATGTACGAATTCAACGTTGGCACGGAACATTGGTAGCTTGCTGTGCTAATTGCATTACTGAACTTCGGATAGCATCCCAAACGCAGATTTTGCTTTGCCTATGGGGTTGGCTATTTCCAGTTCGATTCCGCCATCGTTGGAGACAACACTCCCAAGGCATTGCAAACTCCCTAGTCTATCAACCGCGTGTCCAGTAATACATATATGAGTGGATGAGTTTCGTCCTAGGCTGATCATTTGTGTTTTTGCCGTGTTCATTTTCCTTTCCTCATTTGATGAAGGTCCATTATTCTGTGAGACAGAAGGCATACATCGTCGGCGTCAATATGTTTGAGTTCAGATGTAGGAGTAAATCGAGTTCCTCCAATTCCTGTTGACAAGGCCGCATTCAGCACATCGCTAGTCACCAATAGAAACGGTATTGGTGAAAGTATGCAGCTTGGCAACGCTCACCCTCACTTTGTACATCGGAATCCTCAGACAATCTTCTTCTGTGTAAGAAGTGACGTGGACCCATTCTATGCTGCCTTCCTAATTGCCATTCATTTTCGCGCAAGGCACGCCAGATAAATTCCCGATTGACACTATTGAACGTCTTTTCGAAATCGATGAACAGCAAGTGAAGTTTTGAACTATGCTCTACACACTGTTTGATTATGATCCGCAAGGTGTTGATAAGGTCGACACAGGAGGAGCCAGAGCGGAAACCTGCTTGTTCGGCGTCAAGTGTGTCTTCGAGGTGTTCTTTGATTCGCTCCAGGATGATTTTAGGTTTTATCTTGGCCACAGCAGGCAGCACAAAGTTTTCGCATTGCATTAGCCTTTTTTAGAGAGCTTCTTCCACTCGTCCGGAAAACTCTCGACTAAACCAATGTTGTGTGCGGAAATATATCTACCTACACTTGCATTACTAACAATGTCGTCGAACCGTATTGCAAGGTTGGTGAAATGTGGATGTCTGGACATTAATCCAGAAGGGATTTGTTTCCATGACTAAGACGTCGAGGCATCGCAATGGACTTGATTGTGCATGTGTGAACTCTATCAAATGTGTAAGGTGTCCTCGCTAACCTGCTAAAGAAGTTCTTTCCTCCACACAGATAGAACCGATTGACATCCTTGTACTGTAAGAATTCCGAAAAGAAGTGCAAACATAACTCATGCCCAAGCCGCTTCAAGAAACATTTGCTTCCTCCATAATATGTGCCACAGTTGTACGTGAAACTGAATACGAATGAAGTCATTATTATATAACCCTCCTTCCTACAACCATTCCTCCTAAGATTATGACTTATTTCTGAATTCAAACGCGCTTGCAAAAGAGTTAGCATCTTGCCCGAATAACGCAACGGGTACTTGCATTTGATTTTTCTTCGATCCATCGTCCCAAGGATCGACCTGAGTCAAAGGAAATGTCATATATACCTATGCACAGCATCAAGAGTTGGCTGATCTCATTATCCTCGCCTCACAAACAAAAGAGCATGGATCTACCTCATGGTGGTATTCTTTTCTCTGAATTTTGCAACCAGTGGAAAATTCACAAAACTGCAATTATTTGCTATCACACTTAAGGTATACGATTGTGTTTTGCTTTTATGGCACTGGGAATCATCGCACATTTCTCAGAAAGCGCAATTCACTTAAGCGTGGCGAAAAAGACCAAGAATATTTAATTCTTCTTCGCGGAATTAGTTGATTTGAATTTTAGCTTGTACCTGTGTACATACAGGAAGCAGAATTATGGACCACATCACAGTTTCACATCTTTTGTTTGATGACTGACTTGAATTCTATTGATAACATTGACATTTGAGATCAGAGTGGACATATTTTGGGCATGCGGTTTGTTTTGTCACAATGTTACAAATCCTATTAACTTTCTGAATAGCACGTGAAACAGATTTGTTCTTATTCATTCTTCATATGGGCTGCCGTCTAGTTTCTCCAGCAACCACTCGTGTTGTCCATATTTCGCCTGAAGAGCGAATTTAGAGCTATTTTCAATAGGGGGATACAGGTATTTGGGTTCTTCCATATCTTGAATTATAGCAAGCCTGTGATGTAGTCTAAGCCAATATAAACTAATGCTCGTCTATCTGAACTCAAATTTCTCACGTCTAGCTCACAAATGTGGTAGACAAAGCCGTCTTCCAGTCAAGCCAGAGTGATATGCATGTGATCTGAATTTGATCTGAATGTCTGTGTGAATTATAACAGCAGCCTACATTGGACTGTGACCTAGCTTCTTCAACAACCACATTGCCGTGCATGTTATTGCTCCCTCACGAGTCTAGGGACCTTGAGTTTTGTACTCACTACTGACGGGGATGTTTGAACAGATTTTTCTAGACAAGAGTAGGCTGTGAATATTATCAGTGACTCGAGGGAGGTGGCGCGGTGAATTCTGTGAAATCATTCGTCGTGTCGAGAATTGATCTCAAAGTGTGAGTCAACACATTCACCAGCACACTTAGACCATATTGGTCCTTTGTGATACCCCAGTCAGACCACTAAAACGAATGACTACTCCAGTGATAGTGCCGTTAATTTGTTCCCAACGGCAAATGGTGACTGGGCCAGATTTGAAAACCAGATAAAAGCGTATTAACTTTGTTTCACTGAAATTCGAACCGGGTACCCCGCTAACCAAGGGCAGGCATTCTACCAACTGCGCCTTCCAGTCGTTAAGAAGAAGGATAGATCCAAGCGAGTCTCATAATTGCATTCTTAGACCATATACAGCAATAGCGACAGTAGCTCTATTCAAAAAATATTCTCTAGCTGCTAATATTCATATTCGAGCACCACGACGAGTAGACGTACCATTTTCTCTACATTTACAGAAGATAGAATACACTGTTGCCTTGTCGAAATATTGCATATTGTCATGATGTTCTCACTGCACTTGACGGAGCAGATAAGGTAATCGATTTTCGTGGACGAATTTTGCAAAAGTGTATCCGTGCACTGGCTTAAGAACGATGTAGTATATCGACTAGAAACCCCTATATCTGCCGCAATGTTCGACGGGTTCTGTCGATGGAAGTCTTTGCCGATCTGGAATCGCACTAATGTCAGACAAGGTGTTGATTAAGGGTCTCAAAATCTTCCATTACACGGCGCACACGATTTTGTGTAATGTGTTGACAGATCAGAAGACTAATCTTCTGTAGTCGCTCTTCTCAGCAGAGCCAACGGTGCCATAATGATTGTAGTCGTTGGTCGATTGTATGGTTTAATGTACGCACTTTATAAGTCTTTTTCATTCAGTTCATCGGGACCGGATGAATTATTGGACCCTAGTTTACCGATTGCTACCTATTTTTACTAACGCTGCCCTTTCTCATGCTCACTCGTTTTCACACGGAGCTGGAGTTAATTTTTTTCTTACTCTTTTAACCCATTCCATTTCCCATCTGGCACAGGATGCCTCATCACCAAACAACTATGGCCTATGATCGATCCCAAGCGATTGCTTAGCTTAATCAGATTAAGCAGGCCAAACCTCAGATATCTTATTGGCGTTTTAAAAGGGCATTGTGCCATCGGAACTCACGCCTCTAGACTAGGCCTCCCCTATAATGATTTCTGCTTGGACGAGGATGAGGAAGAAACTATCGAACACTTGCTATGCAATTGCAGTGATCTCTCATCCCGCACATTCAGACTTCTGGGGGCTCAATGCTTTGTTAATCTGGATGAACTGAGCAGCATCAGAATCAGCCCTCTTCTTCGCTTTATCGAAAGCACAAGTTGGTTTACGCAATAGGTAGCCTAAGATCCGTGTGGTAACACAATGGGCCTATGTCTGGTACAAGTGTGTCTGCTGTCCGGCAGTCAGCTACCTCAACCTAACCTAACCCATTCCTTCTCTTCTCAACATTATGTGCTCATCCATCAGGAATTTTTGTTGGCTAAATAAACGTGGCAAAACGGACGTTTCTTGTCAGTAAAACCAGTGATTTTCTGTTCGATTTCATTTATCTATTGGTTCAAACAAGATCAAGCTTGCGAAGGAACGCTTCTGTCCAAGGTGAACTTGGACCAAGCTTGGGCTTTTCGATGCAATAAATCTACCCTGATCGCGGAGTCGTTTCCTACACGGCATGGGTTGTATAAGATTAAGCTTACTTAGCAATCACTTGTGCTATGGGCACTATTGATATCTCAGGATTGAAATCTGATAATCATTTTCCAGACAGTTGCCAGAAAAGATGTCTCTGAGAAATATCTCTGACCACTGTCAATTACTTGAGACACTTGCGAGTGTCGTGAACCTAAAATTAGCGTAGTCGTCGAAACAGCTAACCCCTCCGTGACACCCTTAATGTGACCGATTATTTTATCATGATGGTCTGAGCAAACAAATTGACTCTTCCCCTTCCAATATTTCGGAATATGACGGAGATATTCACATATTCAGTTTCTGAGAAAAAATGGATTGTTTTTCTGATGATCGGTCTGTACCCAAATGCTTTTCTAAAAACAAAATACAGGCGGTTAGGTTCGTTCGATTGATTCTGACCTTGGGAATCCCCCATTTGCTTTGTCTTGTGTACAGTAGTGACAAAAATATCTTTTTTCACTCAGATTAGTTGTCAGACTTACACTGGATCAGTTCATAAACATTATCTAGTGGAGACACAACAATCCGTATTCAAACAAGTATCACGTCGGAGAATCTCGATTGTGGCGACTTGGCATGAGCTCAGTTCAAAAGTTGGACATGACAATTAACGTTTTCGTACACGTGCAAAATTTTGTTTGAATGGAGTGGTATATGATGGAGTGAAAGTAGAATTTTAGTGTGATCTCTTGTTGATTGCTCGTCTCACGATGTTGACTCTTTGGTAGGCGAGTTTCCTGCAAAAACAAACATTTTCCACTGATTTTAGCTTCCCACCGAACTGAAATCGAGTGATTTGAATGAATTCGTACTGAACCCTGAATAGGGCTTTCCAACCGAGTTGAAATGATTTCAAATTTCATTCGCTCAAAATCGAGTCACTGTCTATTAATTTATAAGTGAGCGTCAAAACAAATGTCATTAGCTCTACATTTTTAAATCGCCGCCAAAACAGCTGTTCATTGGGTGAACATAATAGTGTGAGAACGCTAGAAAATAGAGAGAGATAGAATGAGAAAATGAACACCAAAATTACCGAAAAATAAACTGAAGTTCACGCCATGGCTTGACAACCTCTGTCGGAGGGCTGAACTCAAGGGGGTTTCAACAAGATATCAACGAAATCGTGTAATCGTGAAAACCCCGATAATGTATGGCGAAACCGAAGAGATTTTGAGAAGAAAAATAAGGAAATCGAGCGATCTCGTTCGGTGGAAACATGCTATTACAGTGAAGGCAGAAGAATTACGGACACTCTCTTAGGCGAATAATCCCCTTGAGCTCAAAATTTCTCACTACCGTGGATTTTGAATTGAAGTTTCATACATTCCCATGGACGGACAACTCCTTTAGGTGAACAATCCCCTTGAGCTCACAATTTCTCACGACCGTGGATTTTGAATTGAAGTTTCATACATTCCCATGGACGGACAACTCCATTAGGCGGACAAAAGTCCTGCGACCGTCGCTGTTCGCCTATGGGAGCTTTTACTGCACCAAGAAAGTAAATGTCCAACCTTCCTCGGAGGATGAAACATTTTGCGCAATGCCTTGCTTTCAAGCCTCTAAGACATGGAACGATGCCTCCGGCGCAAAACCCTTTTTCATAAAACTTACTCTTGGGCATAACCCCTGATGAGTTAGAGTCGATGGCGGAGGATCGAGTTGTCTGGAGATCTCTCGTGCGTGGTTTACTCCGCGACCTCTTTAGCGGATCATGCCGGTCAGAAGATGATGATGATGATAAAATACCTTGAAAATGTTCCTTAAGAAGAGTCTCTAAGGTCTCTGATACTCTGAATTCGACTCGTTATTCCTAAAACTATGCATGTGCAAAAAAGGTGACAGTAAAATGTTTCCCTTTTTAATTCTCATAAACCAGCCATTCTCCCCCACTCGTGTAAATACTTTCTAGACAAACTGTACACCTTAGCAATTAATGAACTTCCTCCTCACTAATGACTTTCGTTTTCTTCTTTCAGATAGTATTCGCAGAAAGACTTTTGTTTTGGCATTCAATTTCTATCTAAAGGATTTCTGCTGCGAGACTGCGACATTTTCAATATTTCACAACAAAAACAAAGTTAATCGAGTAAGGCAACGTAAAGAAAAACAAAAAAAAAAAATCAAAGAACATGGTTTCAACGCGCCAAATGAGTACAAGCCTATCAAGTAGCACTGGTGCCAATAATGGTGGTGAAGTGGAATCCGTGCAGCGGTTTTCTGTTATAACAAGACAATCTGCCTCAAGTAGTAATGTCTTAATAACAAGAATTCCCAATGCATATTTAAATTCCCAGCAACAGAATCAGTTACCATCAGCATCGTCGGCAAATTCAATGGGGGTTCCTGGCAGATCCTCAAATTCTCCACCAACATCATCCCAGCATCATCCTCACCACCAACAGAGTGTCTTTCTTCTCGACTTGCCAATGGAGATTTTGGATAAAATTTTCTCATACGTCAGCTACAAGAAGGTTGGCCAAATGCGAGTGGTAAGTGGTTATTGTAATCTTTTTTTCGATTTTTTTTTAATTAAATAATATTTGCTGGGCATTGTCTGGGCGTGTAATTAATATTGACCGAGAAATAGAAGGACATCTGCTCGGCGCATTGTCGAATTCACTTGACAACCGGTATTCGTTGTATGCACGTCGGCAGCCTCTTTATGTCCTTTAGAGTACTTTTTTTTTGAAATAATTTCAACCCCTATACACCGTTGCCTAAACCCAGAGACCCTTTGTGATGTTCCCACCGAAAGACATTCAAACTTTTGCATTTGCCATCGCATTTTAATCCTTGATATTCTCGTAAATGATTGCCTTTGGCAGAATACATATTCACGACGAGTGATGGTGGTTAATTGTGCTGGCCCTGTGTACAGTGTACAATTCCTGTGGCATGCTATATATTCAGTTGAGCGTGGCCTTTTATTAGAAATTGCATTGTGTGTTACAAGTGCATACATGGTGGCGAATGTTACATGCGTCGTGTTTTTTTCCCGTGTTGATATACATTCTTCCCTTGCAAGGCTGCTCCTGTTACCCTTTGACAGTGTCGTCATATTTTTTTGATTTTTGGTCGTCGGTAATGAAGTATGACGGTGTGTAGAAGTCCGAAACGAATGCAGTGACATGTTCCTCTGCCAACGCCAACAAATTTCAATTTTTCTAGGGTTTCTTTTTGCGTCTGGCTTACTTAACAAAAATATGCTTGTTCATGAATGAACATTCAGTTAATTGGGGGATATGCATTTTCTGTTAGTGATTGTTCAAATTCTGAGTACGCAGCCAACCCTTTTGTGGAGATAAGTTTCATTAACTGCATGTTGTGTGCGAGGTGTATTTTGATAGAGTTTTCATGTCGATACTCCTTTTTTTCGAAAGATGGGATGGACTGGAGTAGAAACAATTTGTGTGGTCCTTTAATTTGTTAAAGTCGTTTGTCATGTAGAGATTTTCAGTCAATGGTGTGGGCCCCTTTCATTAACCTTGTAATTGATGTGTCAAGAGCACGTTTTTCGCATGATTTACTACAAATTTCATGGAAAATTCTTCAGAGACTGTTTAGGCAAACCTAAACATATAAAAGGTGTTGCGGATGAAAGGAAATTGAATTAACACGCTTCTGAAATGGAAGTTCAATAATTCATTGATTAGTTCCTCATTTCAGTGAAATGTGAAGTATCATACAGGCTCAAGTTGTTTTGTAAGACACCTCTCGACCTCACCCTGATAGGTATTTGTGTACTTGCACCAGTTCAACGTTAGTATCGTAAAATGGTAGGTCTTCAATATTTGTTGTAGTTGATAAAGTACATAATTATGCAGACTATTTTATATCCCTGCCATTGCAGTTTCGCTGCTTGGTAAATGAGCAATTCAGGAAGTACCTAGAATTCGTTTCATTCTGTAAATTCACTTTCAAGTGGCGCTACAGTCCGTGGTGCACCAGGGCATCAGCCAACAAGCCTCTTCAGCTGGAACGATCTTCGCCTAGCTGCCTCCTATTTCGCAAGCCAAGTTCGGTTCAGGTCCTTCTTCGGAGTCGAGGGCTTTCCGTGCCAGAGCAGTGTTGTCCATTGGCTCTACTCTGCCTAGTCACCATATGCGTTGATTCCGCAGACGTCTGGCTAGGCTCATCTCGCTGTACAGCCAGTACACTTCATGGTTGAATCTTCTCTAAAAACCACAAACGCAAGCAGAAAATTCTAGCATGTAGCGGAATAATATGTACATCGAAGTTTCGACGCCATTTATGAGTGCCTCCGTAATGTATCGCATGCTTCGTCTCAAGAACTGAGTGAATTGCCGTCACTTCCTATACCAAGACTTCCCTGCAGCTGTCGTCTATTTCTTGTTAAGATCGCCACGTATTTTTTTCCCGATTTTTTCCAAGTAGAGGCGTACCATCAGCAAGAATAAAACGGCTTGCAATGCGTGGTACGATTAATTCCCCTATTCGAACATGGTCATGATGAAATATGGTCAAATCGAAACAATCCTATAGCCTTATCCGAATGAGCAGCCCAAAATATTACTGGCGGGACCATGTGCGGAAAAATGCACTTGGCACACACGCCGTTTCAGTACACACAACATTTAGTGAATCGAAGAAGCAATGTCCTGGCTGTTTAGTTCAGAAATATGCAGGGAATGAAAGACCTAATTAAAAGACCTGCTAAACCAAGTCATGGGATATAGAATACCAGAGTACTGTCCATATTTGGATGTGTAGAGAAAAGAAAAGAACCACGTTTGACTAAGAAGTAATTTACTAAGAAAAAGGAAAAGAAAGTTCGAAGAAGAAAAAGTATGTTCACATTGAAATATATGTAATTAGTATTAGATGTTTACGTAGGAGGGCGTTAAATATTGTTAGTGTTGACACTCTGTTTAATGTTTAATTATATCCAACATGGGACTCAACTGGACACTAGACCATGGTGCTACCTCTGTCCATCTCCCTATACTTCTGTTACAATTTCTTCTCCAGAAATCCCAAAGTCCAATGTATGTACTCCACGAGTAGATACTGAAAACCAACAATCTCTGTATCAATCCCCAGGGAATTTATATTTTTCTAGCGACCTTTCGCTATCTAAAACCTTCAAACTTTGAGTGAAAACGAAGCTTACGAATATAGGCACGCCTTTGCAACGGAAATACATATTGTATGTGATACGTTTTATTTCCCTGTACATTTTGTTCACGTGGCGTAGTGCGTATGTGCGCAGACTCCTACACTGGGTGTCTAGGTTCAACTCGAAGGACAATGGACAATATTCATAATTCACGGTACCATCGTCTTGAAAATACTGCTCAGACTTCGTCTTTGGGACTCGGCATTAAGCTGCTGATTCTCCACTCGTGATAGAATTCTAACACGCAGACCACCTGCTTTTTTTTGTAAAAGTTAGGTTCAGGAAAAGCGGCTGGATGGCGCAGTTGGTAGAGTGCCTGCCACTGGTTAGCGGGGTTACCGGTTCGAATACCATTGAAATCCTAGTTAATACGCTTTTAGCGGGTTCTCAAATCAAATTAACGGCACTATTACTAGAGTGGTCAATTAGTGGTAGTGGTCTGACTGTGGGTATCACAATGGACCAATATGATCTAAGTGTGCTGGTGAATTCTCTAGCAACCCCGCCTGCGTACCTACCTACCTAGGTTCTGTGCCGCCATATAATAATACAATTTTTTAAAACCAGAAACTATTGCATGTGAATTCATCCTTTTATGGGAGAAGACTCAATTATAAGTTAGATGTTCATTCAACAACCTATTTTTCCAATCGATCAGCAACCAAAACACGATCATTCCCTAGAGCTCGGCAGGTCCTTTGAGCTTGTTTTCCTCTGCTTAGGTCATTATGGAATTCAATACAGGAATTCTTCGTTTCATCATCTTCAGCGACTCGTAGGCTCCACCGAAAGGGTCGCGCGACCAGAATACGCGAGAGACCCCCTAGGCCTTGAGCAATGACCAATGGCACCCATGCGAGTTGTTGGACTTGGTTGTGGATGCACCTTTTTCTGCATCTACATTTTCTGGGTCTGTTAAGCTGTTGATTACCTGATGGGGACGCATTCAAGACACGCCTCGAAAGTCGTGATGATGGGGACAGTGATGATCGTGACCAAAGCGCGGATGCAGTGCCCTTTCCGTTCTAGGACTAGGTCGCCATTGATTTTTTTCCTCTATTCACAATCACAATACATAATCGAGATCGATTGTTTCGCGGAGATTTATTGTATTGAACATGCGAGGATTTATTCCATCCGCTCTTGATAAGGAGTATGTCGCCGCAGTCGTGATTAATTCGATAGACCATACATATTTCTAGTATGATGATTTAAGGAACCGTATTTGAACTTGGGAGACGAATTTCTATGAGGTTTTGGTAAAAAAAGGGAGTGTCGAATCAAAAAGTCATACTCTTGATATCAAGGCGTTTATGATGTCGCACAAAATCTTGTGAAACGGCTTCCTCAAACGAATCAAGGAATATGTCACCACATCTGATTTGACTTTAATTTCTAATGTCTGTAAGTCAAACGACTTGTGTTCTTCTGATTAACTTGTATCCACTTGAGTTTGAGTAAAACGCTCATATCTGGTGTTCTGGCCCCAAGAGCATATTGCACTTTGTATAGACATCGTGATTTACATTTATTGGAGGCAGTAATAGAATATTTGTTTTCTCTGTTTTATTGCCGATGGTCACGAGGGCTAGCCAATTGCAGTCCTTCGCTCAGTGAATTGAACCTCAAAACTCGTCTCGGCAGGAGTGCTCATCAGTCCTCAAGAATGCCTTGGAATGCACAATCAAGTTTAGATGGTCTTTTTTGAGGTTACCTCACGAAATGGAATGGTCTTACAGGTATTTTAAGACCAATGTGCATAGGCATCTGATTTCCCTTTTCCCTCTATACTTTCGACTACTGACTCCGTGTACATTCCGCATACTTTTAGGCTGTTCATTAGCTTTTGTTCGATCCATGCCAGTTTTGTCAATTCGAATATGGACTGTACTGAATGTGTACACGGCACAGTTGAAACTACGACGTCAACATCACCGTAGTTAGTTTAGATTAGGTACGTGGGTTGGCGCGGTGGGGCCGCGAGGTCCTGTTGAACCCATTGTGATGCCCATGGGGTGAAACCTTCCTGTCGTCAGACTCGTTAAGGTGTTGTTATGGTTACTCATGTCTCCAAGGTGTTGATGGTTATATTGTTATCATTCCAGTCGACCTTTTAGTGGGATATCTGATATATCATGAAGGTCTCCCAGGGTTCTTTGTCTCAATATGCAGAGATGGGGCATTGACAAATGTAGTGGGATGTATCCTCAATCTCTTCTTCGTCCCCACAGCATCTGGAAATGGTGCCATCGTAGTTAGAACCACCGGAATCTTTAGAAAGGCGACGATGGGAACATCGCTGCGTACACTGCTTGTAAATAGATGAGAACCTGCTTCACCTTAGTTCACGTTTTCGAAAGTGCGTTAAATCAATGGATTTGAAGGGATATGAAAGATAACCCATATTTCATAAGAGAGAATGAGAGCAAGTCATCCATATGTTGTTCACTTATCTTTTGTATTTTATCACATAACACAAAACCCGAGTTATTGGTGCAAGTGAAATGCTCATTTGATTGTATATCAGTTGTTCACCTTTATCTCCACCGAGTTTTTTTTCAGATTATTCATGATCAACCTTTCATCTATTTGCTGATATCATCAATAGATTACTTCTCTTCAAATTAATGCTTTAGTTTATCATCCAAGAGCCGAGTTCCCTCTTATTAAAACAAACACGTATCGATTGGTGAAAAAATCCACAAGTAATCTGAAATAGAAAATAGATTTGACTAAGTTTTTGCGTCAAGGACGTACTGAGCTTAAGTCACTGCGCTTGAACTTGAACTAGAGCTTACATGCAAAAGAGCAGGCCAAGCAACCTTGGAATCCACTGGGGGATTGGATTCTTCATTTCTGATGTTAAATACTTGAACCAGAGCATGAACAAGCAAAGGCATTAATGACAACGACGGTAGTGTTCTACCGTTGCGGTGAAACCGTTAGGATGATTGCATATGGTCAACGTTGCGTAGAGGATATGTCCATCAACTCGTTCGTTGGGTGTCCACGATCAATTCCCGACACGGTATCAAAGATAAATGTGTAAACAAAACCGGGCAGCTCTTCAATTCATGTCCAGGATATTTTATATACCCATGTCTATAAAACCCGTGGCCTTCTTTCTCCTGTAATGGCTTGCTGCTACATCTCTCGTCCCACGGATAATGCTCCGAGCGTGTAAATGTCTGGAAAAGGCCGTGAAGAACTTGATTTTATTCCAGGCGTCCTTTTGTAGTTGTCTTATAGTTTTAAGGCGCTCCACTTGTGGGTTGCTTTAGACAATAGGACCCAGGACCACTGTAGCGGGCTGTAGCACCACCCATAGCTTAACCTTGGTCAATAGGAGTAGAAGGTGTTTATGGTAGAGATGTCCGCCAGCCTCAGAGACAACTATTTAAGCACTTTCTTTCCAAACTCGTCTGGTAGTTTCTAAATTTGTTGCGTTTTTTCTCCACAATACAAGACGACTGGATGGCGCAGTTGGTTGACTGCCTGCGCCTGGTGAGTGGAGACCGAGGTTCCAATCCCAGCGAAAGCAAAGTTAGTACGGTTTTATCTGGTTTTCCAAATATGGTCCAGTCACACTTTGCCGTTGTTTTCAAATTAACGGCGCTATCACTGGAGTGGTCAATCAGTGGTAGAAGTCTGACTGTGGGTATCACAATGAACCAACATGGTCTGAGTGAGATGCACTAGCAGATCCCTAATTTAACCTAACCTATCAATAAGACAACATTTGTATGTTACACGTTGAACCCCTGTTCTTTTCATCAAAATCAATTCTCCAGTCCAACTTTTTTTTCTTGCTACACCAAGTGATTATCGGAATATTCGTTTGGCATTAACGAACTGTGTGTAGCTCATACCCCCTGGTGGACACATTGTGCTGAAGTCTTAATGGTGGACTCGATGGTCCACTTTAGAATTTAAAAATATACAACCAGTGGCCACGTGGGGCTTAGCGAGTTAAGAACATCATTTCTCCTATTTCATGTGCTCTTCGTTGATCTCTGAACATTGTCCGTTGTCTTTCCTCGTCTAGAGAGACGATGGTTTTCGCGTATGACAACTCGTTTACCTATCTCCTTTCACTTGACGGGAGTTTCGATAAAACGCCTTGTAGTGTCGACTCACCAGTAAGTCCGCACTGGATTTTTGTCAGATCACAACAGCCTCTAGACAAGATTCGACATGAACACAAGACAAGAGCTAAAATGCATGGCATGTGTATTATGAAATCGAAGAGCAGCTTCCACGCTCGACCGTAGTGTTACCAATACACGCCTCATAATGACGCAAACTGAGGTCATAGGGCATTTAAATTTTTGAAATGATTTCCAAACAACAATGCATTCATTACTACTAAACAGCGATGATCAGCGAAGCATGGAGTCTTTAGCGGGCTCTGCAAATTAGATGACACTTTGTGAAGAAAATAACATCTAGTAAGAATGGATCTGAAGCTGATATTATTGCTTAAATCTCCAAAAGTTAATACAGCCTGTTCTGCACTTATGTCTGTGCTTCGCACGGATGAGTTTTTGGGTTATCGTGGTTTCCTGCCTTTGGGGCTTATAACACGAAGTCGTCCCTACAACCCAATGTCTACAGATGGCGAAGCAACGCCTTGAGTTTGCCTCAGGTACCAAAGGAGTCCACGTCTTAAGGGACAATCTTCTTTATTACAACTTGTTCTGTTTGTAGTCTATGTGGAATACACGCATGACCATTGGGGCTTGTGTGCCAGCTCTTGGATTGACATTTAGAGTGAAAAGATTTTTTGCCGAATATCCTCTTGCACTGATATAGGGCACAGGCCGCTTTCCTCGCTCTATCCCATTGGTTTAGGAATAAATACTAAGTTGCCTGTCTAGGATAAGGCAAAGGGTCTTGTGAGGGTTGTACCCTCAATTGTTGGAAGGTCGATTCACATCTGAACGAACTAGACAGGATACTCGTGACACACTCCTTTGACCAGACACAGTCCTTGGACCAGACACACTCCTTGGACCAGACACAGTCCTTGGACCAGACACACTCCTTGGACCAGACACAGTCCTTGGACCAGACACACTCCTTGGACCAGACACATTCCTCGGACCAGACACACTCCAGGGTCAAAACAAAAGCCACTACGACTCTCCCACAAAGAGACCAATCAGAAACTCTTATCGCCCCGTGATACCACGAATCCGAGTTTAGGCATAGCAATTGAATGGATGTTGCCAGTTAGGCCCCCCTCATCACACTTGAGGTATTAATTGAGGGTAGGTGCAACCTAAGAACAGAATCGGAAATTACTGACTGGTTCTACGGCTTCTTTGACCTCAAAACGCAAAGGAATAGGGAGGTAATGTCTTAAAGCAGGGGCTTTGTTTCAAGCTGGGCTTCAGACATGAGGATCTTTCCTACGGGAGTGTATGTACGGTTGCTGAGTGCTTAGCAATTGAAGTTCTAAATATGCATCAATTAACTGTTTCGAGAGCCTTGATTCTATTTTGAGGAAGGAAGAAAAACCGCACACTTCCTATATTCCTAAATGAGCCATAAAACATGAACCATAATTGAGACTGAAAGTTGCCGCAGCACAAAACCTTTGTAGTCACATAACACAACACAACTTTGCCGATAACAGTTAATAACTATCCTCTTCTTTTTTTTATAGGTTTCACATAAAATGAATGAAATTTGCATGGCAGTGCTCAATTCAACTTTTTCGAAATTGATCACACAAATGTTCAATCGATTTCAACATGTCAAAGCCAAGATGCCTAGGCGCGAGTCCGCCCGTCGTATACATCCGCTCGCATGCGAGTGCGACATTATCGAGACATGCTACATGAGGCTATCTCTCTTACAAATGACTTTTGGCAAACATATCGAGCGCAAGCATTGCTGCTTTTTCCCTGGAGGAGTAAGTGACTTATAATTACAATGCATAATGGACAAGACGTTTACTAACCATTTCATGTTTTGCTTTCAGATCTTAGATGAAGTTTACAATGTCATAAGCTATATTCGGAACACATCAAGGCTGGAGAAACCTTATCGTGTTACAGATGAACTCTTTGACCTATCCACAATGGCTATGGAGTATTTCAAGGACTACATCGAACCCAATCTACCAGACATTGCTTACTTCAATAAGGACTTTTTCGATTTAAGCACGAGACGTAAGACACTTCACATTTGAATGAGGTCTCACACTGATTTCATATGTTTTGGTCTTGATTTCTTTTGCAGCAAGTAGCAGTTCGTTGAAAATATCATCAGAACTGTCTGATAGTTCAACAAGCATGCCCTCGCCGCCACAAAGTAACATGGTATTGCGTAAAGGAATACGTAAGATAAAACAGGGCATGAAGATGTACAACAGTCAATTGTCAATGTTGCGCAGCGAGTTGAGAAATTGCAAGCGGAAATCTTCGGAACAAGGAAAGCAAATTGCCGAACAGCAAAAGCTGCTGGCCGAACAGCAGAAGCAGACACTCGAGTATGCAAATCGTTTGGACGAGAATGACAAGAAGAACGAGGAAATGTCAAGGAAGTTTTCAACATTGTTACAGGTAAGCATCATCTTTTGGGGAGTTTTTGAGTGATTTATGCAAGCAATGCTTTACTTTTGTCTGTTGTACATGCAAGATTGGAATCTATTCTTGTCTTTTATCCAATCATCAGTCACTTATTCGACTTGGGAAGGTAGTGTTTGATTTAATCTCTAATTTAAATTTTCTCTTCGTTGGAACATGGGAGCTGCAGCTGCAAGGTCAGGGCTCCCGATTAGCAACCTACCTACCTCTTCTGCTTATTTGATAATGATCCATGTCTGTGGTCACTTAGTCCGCGTTTGGCAGTTAGAAGGGGGTAGTGCACGATTTAATCCCGGTTACTCAAAAGAGATCTCGAGTCACTCACAATATACAGAAGGGCCTAAGTACAATCCAAGTACATCCTAAGTCATCTTTTAATTTTGACATATGCAGATCCCCAAATTTGGTGAGAGAAACCCTTCACAAAAGCACATGTAGCTTCTATCGATACTTTGTCAAAATCGACTCCTGGACTGTAGTTGCTTAGATGGATCGACTACAAGTCCCTAATCTTGCAAACACTGTATCCACATCTTTCTGTGATTGAAGACGTCTGTGACGAGAAGTAGTTTATCCGGTGCCAATAAGGAAAGCGCTGCCCCAACCTGAGTGCACTGGTTTTAATATATTGGGTGTTGCATGACGAGTGGTCGCCTTGACCGCGGTGCTTCGATTCCTATGCCAGCGGTGCCAGTTGCAATCCCAGAATTTACCAACTTTCATAATCCTCGGCTCCTTCCTTCTCTTGAGTCGCTCACAATGTTCAATGAGTATTCCTTGTGGATGAGTTCACAGATGGTTCAAAGATGAATTGAAGGGTCGTTCATCTCTGCAGCCTACAGAGTCGCAAATCAAGCCAGCGTCTTCCAATCGAAAATCCTCGTCATTAGAGAGATGTGCCGTCAGCAAAATCTCATCCGATTGCAACGCCAACGAAAGGAATCTTCATTGACAGTCAATGTGCCTCGAATAACCTCAAAATCAGTCAAGGAATGTCGACATGAGTTTGGTTCCTGGACATAGAAAAGTTTTTGGCACGAGAAAACCGACGAACTGGCCAAACCAGGAGCTGTCCTCTCTAGCACGTCTGTTCTAGAAATACACATTCCACTTGAACTGGTAAGACCACGAATTACATCATATTTCTTGAAAATGGCAAACCTTAGATGGTCTCGCTCAACTAACTGTGCGTGTGTATAGGAAGACATGGCCAGACTACAGCATATAACGTGTCACCTCACCAATCTTAAAAGGAGGTTTCGAACTGAGATTGCTGCAATTACTGCAAAAAGTCTGGGCCACTGGATAGGGGATCATACTAGTTAGACTAGGAATTCCTCAGAACACGCGCTGTCGTAACTTTAATAACACGAGAAAAAACATAATCCTTGACTCACTTCCTGTGCTCCTGCCCAGCGCTTATCGGAACAAGAAAAAGGACTCAGACTTTCCTTGAATCTCTCGGCGAGATATTCAAAATGAACATCAAAGAATTGTTTTTTTTTTTATCTCGAATTGATTATGTTTCTCAACGCCCCACGATGGTTCTAAATGCACACCATTCAAATGTGGTTTCAATTGGGCACTCAGTGGTAATTGCGATCTCAAAGAACCACCACTGCACACACACATTTCTTGTTTAGAAGAAAGCTTCTCAAACTTCGATATCCGGAGACGACACAATCCTTAAAAACCTACCCTAGGGTGGTGGATGGCGCAGTTGGTAAAGCGAAGAAGAAGGCTGACTCCAGAAGTAGGCCTCCAGAAGTCTAAGTCTGAGGGATATGAGAGCACTGCAGCTACATACCAAGTGTTCAATGGTATCTTAATCATTTTCGTTCCTGCAGCTTCTGTAGGAGTCGTAAGGAAGCCTTAGTCTAGAGGCGTGAGTTACGATGGCCCCCCTTCTGCTTCTAAGTCTAACACCTTTGTTTAATCCACCAAAACTTTTGGGAGATTGTGTTCGAGAAGACAGAAAACAGGCAGGAAAAACAAGAAAATCGTTCAGTTTCTTAACAAAAAAATTGGCTATTCATTGTGAACCCATAGTCTTGGGTAAAAGTAAAAATATCTTCACCACATCGGATCAGACACAAACGTAGACAAATTAAAGCTATTAATAGTCAATTTATGAAACATGGAATTTTTAAATTAAAGAGAGCGGGGAAAAGCCATTCCTCCAATATATTCTCCCGGCTTCGGACGAGTGACACGCCATTCAGTCTTGCCGAAAATACAATTCTTTCCACGAACATTAATGTTTTCAATCTTAAGCAATAAAAAGTTTGATTGTCACTCAACCATGCCGGCTCACCACAAAGTGGGCGGCTTTTTCATATTCACAGATTGTACATACGACATAAAGTGTGGTGTGCATGTGTTGGCGACCGCGACGCCGTCGCCGCCGGTTCGTAGAGCGCATCAAACTGTTTGTTTGTCTAAATGCCATAAACCTTGGCCGAATTCGTACGCTCAAAACATTAAATTCCGCAAATTTTGTTATTTTACTGCCGCCATGACGGTCTTATTGACATCATTGATGGAAATGATTTCATTCGTAAATATGAACTCAGTCGTAGTTAGGGAGAACCTAAACATTGGCACAACAGGTTTTAGGTTTGGCGAAGGCGCAATGTGACAGGAGATTAGTCCCACCGATCCATTATCTTTAAGACGGTACATTGAATGTAACATTTAACTTAACTGTGATATTTTTCTTTACAGGAATTAAACAAATGCAAAACCGAGCTACAGTACTGGCGGTCAAAGAGTCCAGCCACACCAATTTGCACATCGTGTGGTCAAAAGATGACCCCATTTGTCCCACCAGAGGATTATCAAGCCTTGGTCAATCAGGGCGTCAAGCCCGAAGATATCAATATTAATTTGGAAGACACCGATGAAAGTGACACAAGTAGCAATAATTTATCGCTGAATACTGAATTTGTGTTCCCCGATGAGGCGACCACAGCTAAGCTAATGGCTGTCAATACAGCATCGAAAAATTTGAAACGCCATCACAACAGTAGTAATAGTAGTACAAGCAACAATGGCAACACTTGTGCATCCAGTGGCAATCAATTACAATGCAATAGCAATGCAGCGTCAACAAGTAAAGGTCTAACTGTGGTGAATTCAGACAATGGGAATAGTAAACGAAGTACAGAGCATGCGTCGTCTGCATCAACAATAACAAACACAAATGATCTCACCTTAGATATACAACGCAATGGCAATAATCAGCCTGTGACCGGTAATTGTGGCTGGTTTACAATAGGCGGTGGCGATAATGTTAACAACAACAACAATAATAATAATAATAATGGCACCACAGGATATCCAGCCAGTATGTTTTATGGTACATCAGATAAAGCATCCGCATCAGCTGGTGGCACCTTGGCGACCGTGGCAGGAGATGAAATCGCTGCTACCGCCGATGATGGTGGAACCAATCAACAGTCAGCAACAACTGCGGATGTCACATCTCTCAGTTCGGTGGCGAGTAACGAGACAAAGAAAGCACGAAGAGTACAAAAAGGTAGTAGGTGTCATAATGTTAGTAATAGCAAGCGCAAATAAATACGTTTATTTAAAAAAAAAAAAAAAACAGAAAATATGAAAAACAAAAAAACTAAAAAAAAATACAAAGAAGAGTGTATACAAAAAGAAAACCATTTTTTGTTTATTTTTGAAATATTACACATTTATTCGTTTAATCCAACTAATTGAAAAACAAAACAAAACAAAAATCACACACACACACATACAAAAAAAAGTGAAACAAAACAAAGCAGCAAGAGCAAGCAAGTAATTAGTTTGAACAATTAAATAAAGCGTGCTTGCGTTGCGCTTTTTGAATGGAATTTAATAGACTTTATATTATTTTTCTTCAGTACACAAAGCAATCTATCAAATATGCAAAACAAGTGTTTGAGTTGTTTTTGTTTTTTTTTCTTTTCTTTATCATTTATTATGTGTATAAGAATGAAATAGGAATGAGTATTAAGATGTTGTGCTCTTCAATCTGAAGTGATAAGTGATCTGTATCTCAATGTCCAATAAATCAATTCATATACATTTTTAGTTTTCTTTTTTTGTTCTATTGTTTGTTCTCTTCTCTGCTCCTCCTCCTCCTCCTTCTCTCCACTCCACCTAATTTTGTTATTTTTTTTTTAAATATCAATACAAAATGATATAGAAATAGTATCTACTTAAAAAACATAAAAAAAAATAATAATTTGTGTATGGTTAGGGCAACAGTTGGAAGTCAGTTGTTGCTGTAACGAACAAATATAAAAATCACATATCTCTGTGTCTCTCTTTATTTATGCAAGTATCAATGAATGAGATTAACGACACATAAACTTAAACAAAACAAAAGAACATATGAAAACAAAACCTTGCTTTTTGTGTAGGTTTTCTTTTTAACAAAAACTATTTTTTTTTCTATGGAGCTCATTAAGCAGCTTAATTTGACCAATTCTTAAATGATTCAGTCACTGGATGGTTGCATTGGACTACACTTATTGTTTGTAAACTTTATGGTGATTGGACTGAAATCAATTATCAATCCGATCAGGACATTCAGATAGTCGAACGTCTGCCATCCCTTTCTAAAACTCTAATTGACTTGGAGTTACATGTTCCCACCTCCATGTCATCTTAAGACTCATACCCCTAATACCGATGGCGAATATCGAACGTTCGCCTGCTACCGAACTGTTAGGCGAATGTAGCAAGTCGAGTTACTAAGGTTCGCGAGTTACTCCATTCGCCTGGATTTCACTATTGCCACCATGACAATGAAGAAATAACATATGTAAAACGTCAAATGAAATTTGTTGATTTATTTTCGTCTGGAATTTGAGCTTTCTTCTTTATTTGGAGCTACAGTCCGGGGTGGACCTGGGCCTCAACCAACAAGCCTCTCCAACTAGCACGGTCTCTGGCTAGCTGTCTCCAGTGTCGCACGTCAAGTTGGTTGAGATCCTTCTCCACCTGGGTACGCCACCTTAAACGCGGGCGTCCTCTGTTGCGTTGTCCCACGGGTTCGGAGTCGATGACTCTTCGAACCGGAGCTGAGTTGTCCACACGCTCTACATGGCCTAGCCATCTTAGGCGTTGGATCCGAAGACGCCTGACTAGACTCATGTCGCTGTACAGCCCGTACAGTTCGTGGTTGAATCTTCTTCTACAATAACCATCAACGCAGACAGAACCAAAGATTGAACGCAGAACTTTTCTCTCGGAAAGACCAAGTGTTCTTCATCCGCTTTTCAGATTATTCATGCCTCCGCAGGAAAGGGATGATCCAGGTCTTGCATAAAGTTAGCTTGGTCCTTCGAGAGAGGACCCTACTACTCAAAGAAACAGCGATTGACAAGAGTTATTCTGCGTCTGATATCGTTACTGACGTTGTTCGAACTGTTAACTTGGGAGCCGAGATAGGCGTAGTCCTTCACTACCTGTTATAGCTGCCTATGGTGACGTTTTGGCCAAGTCGTCGATTTGTGCGTCCTTTCTCGATGACAGCATATATTTCGTTTTGCCCTCATTCCCCGCTAGACCCATTTAGCCGCTTCCGCCTCAATGCCAGCAAACGCCTCATTCACGGTTCGCTGTGTTTTGCCAATCACGTCAATGTCCTCCACGTATGCTAACAGTTGTACGGACTTCTGGAAGATCGTGTCTCTAGTGTTGGCGTGTCTTGCACGATCTTCTCAAGGATGATGTTAAAGAAGTCACATAACAGCGCGTCACCTTGTGTAAAACCTTTTCCGACATTGAAGGTCTCGGTGAGTTCGTTACCGACCTTGATGGAGCAGCGAGAATTCTTCATCGTCATCCTGCACAACCTGACGAGTTTGGCAGGAATGTCAAAAGTAGACATGGCGTTGTATAGCTCGTCCCTATGCACGCTGTCATATGCGGCCTTGAAATCGACGAATAGGTGGTGGGTGTCGATCTGCATTTCTTGAGTTGTTTCCAGGATCTGCCGTAATGTGAAGATTTGGTCGATGGTGGACTTTCCTGGCCTGAAACCGCATTGATAAGGACCTATCAGGTTATTTATAAATGGCTTCAGGGAGTACACAATCGATGTTCAGGAGACTTATCCCGGCGCAGTCAAAGGGGTCTCCTTTCTCGTGGATCGGGCAAACGATACTGAGATTCCACTCATCGGGCATGCTCTCCTCCGACCATATCTTACAGATGAGCTGGTGCATGCGCCGAACCAGATCATCTCCAGCTGCCTTAAAGATTTCAGCGGACAGTCCGTCCGCACCGGCAGCTTTGTTAGACTTCAGACTTGATATTTTTATCTTGATCTCGTCTAGTCGGGGGGACGGAATTCTCGTCGATCCTGGAATTTGAGCACATAAGATAATTTGTTTTAAAGTAAAATGTTAATTTCACCGCGATTTTTTATTTAAACGGAATAAATAGTGATAAAAATACGTAATTCGTTTATCCTAGTTTATTTCTAGATATTTCGCGACTCCATTTCTGAGTGTGTTTCAGTTTGTGGATGAAAGTTCGCATTGTGGTTATTTGTTTTTAAGTTTATTAACCAGACCTGAAAAAGGACAAAATGGTATAAAACATTGCACATTTTGTTTTAAATCTTACATTATGCATATTCTTTTCCACCACATGCAGGTGGTTAAAATGCGATTCCAAAATGTGTAACGTTCTCTTTGGATTTTTTGTTTACTATCGACATTAGCGATGTCTGCATTTGCTACCATCAATTGCACCAGTTTCCCAAATTTAAAACGAATCATTAAAATTATTTCATGTCGTACTTTTTATTTTCTGCCATATCAATAAATTTTCTTACTTATTTGTTGTTTAATTTGTGTTTTTTGTACACTTTGTCCATCAGTCACCAAATATTTCCAATCGCATGTTTCTGACATAAGCATCACGAATTTTTGCGAACATTCGCCAACCGTAATATGGTGATCTTGCTGTTCGCCTAGTTTCTGACAGAGATAATGGATGATAGAGATATCCAACTTCGGCCATTTTTACCCCTAGCCTACAACGAAGATGTAGTGGTAATCCCTTGTATTTCACTTATACATTTACAACGCTCGTCAATTCACCAGAATATGGCGGCCGATTCGTGAATTTTGTGGGAAAAAAGCAGCAGATTCATGAATTTAGTGGGAATCCATGTACTTTCCATGTAACGTACATGGGTATTTTGTTCGGAGGGTGTTCAAAAATTGACTAGTATTTCTAAGGGAATTTTCTTACATTGTTATATGGACTTTCGTGAGTAAAATTGTATTGCAATGTCCATTTAACTGGAACTATAGCCTATTCATAAACCATACCTGACAAATTAACTCAAAAAATGAAGCCCGCTTTATACGCTTAATTCATGAATTCTGAAAAACTCATGAATTTAATTTGAACAATTTGATAAGAACAATGGCAAGATCTTGCAACTTTTACTAATGCTAAAAAATGGTTGTCAAGACATCTTATTTGTGATTCACGCTTCAATAATATTTTTATTGTTGGTTAGCTGAACGTGTGAATGCATTATTAATTTTTATTCATATGCAAAAATTCACACTATGGTTGTACATTCATTAATTATGTCTCAGATTGTAACTTGCTCAAAGTTTTAATGAATCGACTTCATGAACATAAGTTCTGTTCGTTCGCTTACCCCTCCATACTGTGTTAAAAATTTAACACCGAAATTTGAAAAAAAACGTCCAAATAACGAGCGAATTTTCAAATAAGGACTCTAATTCACCCCATTACTAAGGTGGGGAAGGCTATCAGCTGTTCCACAGCTGCTCTCAAGAGCTAACACGTATTCACAGACAGGGGACAAAAAGCGTATAAAAACGCCGTCAGATGAAATCAAGGGGCAAGGGAGGTAGAAGTTGGATATCTCTATTATAGGTTATCTCTGGTTTCTGACACTTGAGGCGATCTGCGCGAATCGCGAATGGTAATACCAATTTTCACCATTTGGTGAGTTTTTCTTTCGTCTCGCCATCGGTAATAGGGGTATCAGTCTTCTATTTCTAATTTAGATTAAATATTCAATCAAACACATCTCTCTTCCTGGAAAAGGGTTTGTCCTTGAGTATACTCTTGTTGGTTTTAATTTTGGTTAGGATGTGAGCCGAGTGACAGTCGTTGCGAAGGTCGTTACCTACTGTGGGATACACAGTGGTATCACAAAACCGAAACGCGTTCTCCACACCCAAGCTTTTAACCAGGGGTCGAATCACCGAATCCGTGAACGAGTGAATCTCTGTCGAAAATCGTGCATTTGGGATTACAGGACACGTGAACGTATAAACGTGAACGTAATTTGGGATCATACAACACGTTATCGAGCACGTGAACGTATTGAACTAATAGAAACGTCATTCGATCAGTAGACAGTGAGCGTATTGATTTGAATAGTCAATTTTTTGATTTATTTAAATAACAGATCATACAGTTAATATATAGTAAGTAGCTACATAAAATGCAATGACTACATTTTTTGGGATAAACTGAAACAAAATAAATCCCTTACAAAATTAGTATATTTCGACATCGATACTAATTTCATTGTGTTTCAAATCATTCTCACGATTTGCTTGATTATTCCATAGGGTTACTTTTATTTCTGCTTTGGAACAATCTTTCTCTAATAATAATATCATCTGAATCAGAGGAACTCAAGTAAAGTTGCAAAATAGAATCCATCTCTTGTTACAATCGTTATATTTCATAAATGATACATATTTGACGTTTAACTACTACATTTACTACGATTCACTCTATTACAATATTTCCTACACAGAATAATTACGTTCCGTCAGCATTCGTATGACATGATCCCAATACGTTTGTTCGTTCGTCAGACGATCCGTTTACGGATGCGTAGATTCGACCCCAGCAGTCACCACAGTGGGTCCAACTGAATCTAAGTGTGACGCGTAACGTCTACCCACAGACCTAACATAACCAGCAATGGTCTGCCCGACATCTGCTCTTGAGATGAACGTCAAGGTTTCTTAGCTCAAATTTGATCGGTGGTGTGCTTGGATCCTAATTGTATGTATGTCCGTTCGTTGATACGAGGCAGGATTCTATTCTATTATTTATTTTCTTTAAGTTTCTTTCTGAACTTGATCTAGAACATGCCTCCAACACCTTAGCGTAGACTTTCCTGGGGAAACTTAAAAGCGATAATCCGCAATAGCAAAAATCTAAAAGCGATAATCCCCAATAGCAAAACCTTTTTGAAAAGAGGGACAATCAACCCCGGTTTCCCGATCGCCAGTTTCACCGTGTGACCCAGGCCATCTTAGGCCCCTATTGCGAGTGTCGACTATCGACTGAAAATCGCTCGCTGTCGACTATCGATTCTGAAGTTTGGTATTGCGAATGTCGTTCGCAGTCGATATTTGTCGACTTGACAGCAGTTTCTTAGCGATTGCAAATCTATGGGCGTTGGTTGTCGACTAAGAATTTTAGACTGAAAATGCAAGTATATTCCGGCATGTGAATGTCAAGCGAACCAATGTGAAGCGAGTTTAGTTCACTGCAAGTAAGAAATAAAAAACAATTGAAATTTTAGTGGAAAACCCAGACATTTTAGAAGAGAAATCCAGACATCGGTGTCTCCTAGAAACACTGATACAACGTATCTAACTTTTTTTTAGTTTGCAGATAACAAAGAACGTTTTGAGAGACGATTTATTTTCTTTTTATACAGGATTTTCTTTTAATACAGAAAATACAGTTGCTTACACTAAATTAACACGAAATTCATTGCCGACACTTTTTTGGTAGTAATTTTGAGCACATAATCACAGAGTTGTCGCAAGTTTGATGATATTAGTACATATGTATCATCAATGGTTAATCGGGAAGGTATTTGAATGCCTATTTAGACAGTAATTCAAAAAGTTGTAACGAATATTTAATCAGTAAATAAACTGAATTATTAATGAACCTACTTACAGTTTGTCAGATATCTCCAAAGGATAGAAGTACCCCTTAGCCGGCTCCTTTTTCGTGCAATTTCAAGGAAATCACTTGAAATGTCTTCGGCTGATTCACAAGACATCTGATTAAATGTTTTGTTTTAATTACAATTTTATCTAATCAATATTTTATTTAAATGTAATAATTAGTAATTTCGCAAACAAAACAATATCCTTTGAAAAATGTACAAACGATTGAAGTTTTAGCTGTCAAATCGTAAAATATTCACAATATGAACTTTTTCATTCGCAGTAATAGAACTACTATCGCTTGAGTTACACAATACCAAAAGTGATATCAGTCGATAAATTTGTCGACAAGCGATTCGGCCGATAGTCTATACTCGCAATAGGGGCCATTGGCTTTGGAGTTAAGTGCAGCAAGGTAGTCGCTACAGCCATCCGTGGAGGTTCCCGTCCGATCGTGGTTACTGGGGTAACAAGATCAGTAAACTCCATACCTTACCATGCAAGGTCACTGGCAAGTACGGCACCGTTTAAGTGCGCTTGCTCCCAGCTCCCCGTGGTACCGGTATTGTATCGGCTCCAGTCCCCAAGAACCTGTTGACTATGTTATTGCGGATCGGCTCGTGGCTCCAATCGTACCTAGGGTAACTTCGCCAAGGCAACTTATGCTGCCATCGCTAAGAGCTACACTTATCTTACACCAGATTTGGGGAAGGATATGTCACTTGGCATAACCCCATACGAATCGTTTGCCGTCTTTTAGGCTGACAAACCAGGTGTACGTCATGTTGAGGCCTAAATACAGCGGAACTTCACCCGCTGTATGTCCTGTTGACAGGATAATATTAACACATTCAATTGGAGTTTTTAACAACCAACAATTAGTGCATTTCGGCTTTTTCGGCAGTTCTTCAAATTAAATTCATCTTCACTCGAAGAATGCTCCGATTTTTGATCAAACCAGACGTCCCTGCTTATTGTCTATTTCTTTCCCAAGAGTCCGTCATTCTCATTCTTCCTTCAGAGTTCAATTAACCTGGCATGGAGTCCTTAGAGTTTCATTTGTAGAATATTTTCTTAAATTCAATCTTCAATTACTCGAGTAAAAAACATGTTTATAACGAAGGTTTAAGGAGGACACAAAAAATGTCTTCGTCGAGAAAATAGAAAACACAGATTTCATGGCCACGACGGTCAATCGAATTGGATCCAAATCGCGAGTTCTTGATAAATAGTCATCAGGTTTTTTTTTCAAGGGCTGGGATTATTGGAATAATATGATATTAGGGAGTGAAAGGTACTTGGATCCTGCTTGGCTTCTTTAAAGGCGACCTGTCCAACATTTTCATCCGCATTGATTATTGCGGATCCGAACACGGGTGCAGATTTCAAAATCTCCGCGGAAGCAGATGCAAATATTCGCAACTTCTCTGGTCCGTAAGTTCCCAGTGTTCAATTCAATGCAACTTTCCACATTATTCACGACTGCTAGGGGTTTGAACCTTATCTTCGCATTTTAAAAGTGACTAGAGCCCTAACTTTGATCTCGGATTTAATTGAAAGAGATTAAATCGTTTGATTTGTCCATCGGACGGCATAACCCCAGAATGGGGCCCAAATAAGTCCTCTTTTAAGAATTCCTGTTCAATTTATGATTCGTTGTCCTCTAAAATCAAACATTTAAGCAAGTAACTTAACATGGTTTATGTCTGTACACATAAAGATAAATCTTTTAAGACATTTTTTTGCCCGAACAGGTATTCTGAAGTGAAATACTTTTACAAACAAACACACAATCAAATATATAAAAGTACGTCCTAAAACTATATACACATATAAAGAAACTAAATTCACAAAATAAAATGAAAATAGTAATTTAGCTGAACACAGTTATCTCGAACATAAAAAGACAAAACTTTAAAACATTATAATTATGAGTGTAAACCAATTAAACTAAAGATTTTTAAGAAAAGTATTAAACAAAACAAAAAAAACCAAAAAAAAAAAACCTATAACGTTTGTACGTTTAACGTTTAAGTGAGCAAGAACTTCTTTTTGGTAGAGAATATTCTGCACTAATGTTAAATAAATGTTTTCAATGTCAAAGTGAATAAAGCCGTGTCAATGCTACTATAAATTAAACAAGCAACAATAAACCATCTATACACATCCAAATAGTTGATAATTGTGTGTAGTAAATGGAATACAGCATAGATTATCTTTTTGTCAAAAATTTATCATTTTTTGTAACTAACGACAAAAAAAAACAAAATCCGATCATTTTGGATCTTCTACAAATAAAAAAAAAAAAAGAAAAAAAAAACAAGTGATCAAAATATATATGAATATGCAAAGAAACAAGAGAAAAAAATAAAAACAAAAAAAATAAAATAGTTAATATTTTTACACTTTTGACAAACAAAAATAAAGATACAAGGAAGAAAAAACAACAAAAAAACTAAAATACAATATATATATATATATGTGTATAAAGATGAGAAAAAAAAAAGAATAACAAATTTTAGGCAAACAAATTAACCGATTTTCTTATCATTTAACTGATTTCATATGGTTTTTGTTTTAATTAAACAACAAAATCACAGCAAATTGTTCAAAATTAAGAAACACAAAAAAAAAACAAAAAGCAAAACGTAAATGGTGAATATTTTTGTTATTAAACTAGTTCTAAAGAAAATGGATAAATATGTATTTTTAATTCAAAAAAAATAAGACTTATGTATGTAAAAAAAACAACAAATTGATGGAAGAAAAATTAGTAGTGATCTTAATTGTTTTAAATGTAAATGGAGGAAAAATTAAAACAAAAACAAAAATCAGAAACAATTGATGTTTCATTTACATTTCAGTTGCAGTCTTTCGTTTCTTCTCTTCAATTTTGATTTCAGTTCTAGTCAATCTACTCGACATGCAGATGGCCATCATTACAGCCACAATCTGAACATCCATCCGTGCACAAGATAAACATTACACCCACAGTCTGAATAGTCATCCGTGCTCTTTTTTTTCGTGGGCAATAATGCCTGAAACACAATAGTGCGCAGCGCCAGCCGACTTCATGTTACGAAGAGAGTGCGATGACGCACTGCGTTGAAATATATACTAAATTTATCAGCTGTTCTCTCTCTCATCTACCAGAAGAAAAATATTTCCGTCTTTGTCCATACACTCATTTGAAATGACTTCTGCCGTTAAATTATTCAGCTGTTTAATAAAAAAACTCTCAATTTGGGAGAAAATCTCTCTCACAGCGCACCTCTCTGTCAAAAAATATTCAACGTGTTCAATAATGACGTGCGATGGACTTACGTTTTACATTTTATTACGATCCTCTCAGCTCTCTCAATTTTCACTAACGCAAGTCGACGCTGTATTTTGTGCGTTGAAAGCCAACGTCAGTGCAAACGCACTATTGTTTCAGCCATAATCAACATCAAGAAGCAGGCAATCAACCACCAATCAACGAAGAGATCATTCTAAAAATATGGCGTCAAAAAATGTCACTCACTAACACTTGTACCCTGTTTTACTCTCGAAGAGCATTCGCAAACACTTCAGGCTCTACGCCTGAAACAAAACAGTGCTTTGTTGCTGTAATGCGTCGTTTTGTTAAAAAATTACCGAACACGTCGGATTTTTTGAGAGAGAGCACTTGAGAAATGGAAAACCAGAAATGAAGTATTCCAGAGATGCCCGATTTCTATCTCTCTTACCCCTTACAATTCTTGACTTACTCCTTTTTGAATTTTTTCAGCAGGTTCTCACTAGCCGGTTAATATATTCTAAACTTGGAGGCCTGAAAATGTGGAGAGGTGTTGATAGAGTAACGGCTCTGATAGAGTAACGGCTTTTAGGGAACCGATGTAAGTATTAGAAGAAGCCATACGGACGTTGTCACGATCGAAGGCACAATTTAGATTGCAATCCTTCAATTTTGTCAGTCAACAAAGAACTGAGCTTGTAGATACAGAGAACCCGTTTGACACACCTACGCTCTGCTGTATAACGCTGCCTCTGGTGGCTCTATAGACCTTGGTAATTCTGAACCTCAACCTATAAACCTCTCCAGTTGGAAAGATCCGTAGCTAGCTGCGGGCGCCATTAGTTTTGGAGGCGTCATATATTTCGTTGTCCTCGAAGATTAGGTGGACAAGTGTTGTACATGATCTAGCCTAGATTTTTGGCGTTAAGGCCATACACTAAAGTGCCACATATTTAACTCAAAGACCGCCTGGGAATGCCACTAAACACACTGGCAGAAAATAACAGCTGAAGCTAATCTGGATTGACTTACAAGCCAAGGAAGGTGCTCAGATGCAAGTCGTTGGGCCCACCCCTCTTTATGGACCTTTTTGGACACAAGGATCACTGAATAAATGATCCAGTTTTGGAAAAACCAGGAGGGTATCAAACACTCTAGGAAGTTCATGAGACGAAACTACAATTCCAAACGAGGCAAAGAAGCTCTAGAACTCAACAAAGCTGACCTAAGGATGTTGTGTGGAGCACTAACGAGTTACAGAGCATGTAATGATCACCTCCATAAAATGGGTCTTATCAGTACAAAAATCTGTAGGCACTATGGCTAGGCTTAAGAGACTATCGAATACCTATTAATCGACTGCCCAAGCCTTGCATGTGAAAGATTCAGAATGAGAAACAAAACACTTGTAACAGGGAGAGGCTTTCAAAAAATCCCATCTAGGAAAGTTGTCAAATTTCTAGAGACAGGACTTAAGTCCCTGACCAAAAGAAGAGGGTTAAATAGACCTTTATGGTCGCATTAAAAGTGTCTGTATGACACACCCCAACAAAAAATGTGTAAACTTCAAGGCCATAGACGCCTTACTAGACCCATGTAGACGTAAAGCCTTGGTTGAATATTCTTCAAATGCCATTAACACAATAGGGCCAGGTTGATCGCAAATCTTCTCTCTCGAACCGTTCTCCGCGCCATAGAAAGGATTATCAAGGTGTCGGATATTGAGAGATCAACGAAGTCGACGAAGAACCCCACGGATTGTAAATTCAGAAGTCAATCGAAACGGAGGGATGGTATATTTTCCAACAGAGTAAACTCTCCGCAAGCGTGTCAAAATAATCTTGCGCAAATAGTAAAAGAAGATTAAAGGTTTTGTCAAGAAGCTATCCTTGATGTGATGGGTCTTACGACGCCACCCAATCCATGGTTTGACAACTCAAATGCAGCGAAGCTGGAAGCCTACAAAGCAACGAACAACGAGGGCTATTCGTGTGCTCTACGACCAGAAACAAGGAGAAGAGACCTGTGAGCAGTGTCTGTCAGCTTGGGCCTTCGAGAAAGGGCTCGACTACTCGGCTCATGAGCCCAAAGAAACGGCGGCGGTTACGAAGAGTTGTTCTTCCTTCGGTATTGATGTTCTTCGCGGAGCCAAGGTAGGCGAGGTCCTTAACTACCTTCAAGTTAAAGCTGCTCATTGTGACATTCTGTCCAAGACGTCGATGTTGTATGTTCCTCCTTGAGGACTGCAGATGGGGAACCTTGCTCTCATTCATTTCTGAACCCATTTTAGCCGTCCCAGGTCCAATGTGAGCAAACGCACCATAACGCACGCTCTGGTCGGGCAATGACGTTCGCGGATTCCAGGAAATGTACGGACTTTTGGAAGATCGTTCCTCTTTTGTTTTGCGAGTGAGTTCAGCATTTGTTGTAATTTCTATCCCTTTTCGAGAACGTCCCGACCTACGCCCTGGCCACTTTAGACAGCAGTTATGACAAGTTTCTTTAAAATAAAAATCTTCCTTATGTCTTGTGCAACCTATTATTGGAAGGGTTCCCCCCCCCCCCCCCCCCCCCCCTCCGCATCAACCGTGTTCACATAAGGCTAAAATTTGCCGATAGAATTCGTTTGTTTTATTTTATTTTTAGCAGTCTCTGTTTAGGTGTCGGCCCAAAACGAAGAACACTTGCATGTACACGCCGATCTCTGTACTCCACATTGTACACATAAAAAAATCCGTCTAAATATATCCCGAGAATTGCGGTGAAGTCTATTTTGTTCTCCTTTTTTACCTTCTCGATGTGAATACAATTTGTGTAGGGTAACACAAAGTGAAAAAAAAAACAATGACAGAATCTACAGTGGAGCTGGTAGAAAAAGGACAGCTTGGGGGTCTATACAATTACTCAAATGTTGAGATTGGGAATCGCAAGGGGTACAAGTGAATCTGGTTTACTTTCAGCAATTTGATAGAATTATCATCCCTTTTTATGACCTTGTGTATGGTGACCAAATAAGAACGATAGAAAAAGAAATTTAAATAAAACAACAATGGTGTGAGATATACAATTTATTCTGGTTTTACTTTGAAGACACATTCAAGCCATTATGTATGGAATAGCACATCATTCACATGATCGCCTTGACATCGCTGGCAGTGTTTCAATACATGAGCCATCATTCAGGCAATAGAGTAACGAATGTGGCACCGAGCTCGAGCTAAAAGAAATCATTAGATGGCCCACCCTGTATTTGGAGAATGAGGAGGAATCCGAACCTGTCTGGTAGACATCAAGTTATCGTGAATTTACAACAACTCTCTCTCTTTCTCTGGTCTCCACAAATCAGGTTCTTGACGGCAGGCTATGCCTGTGAGAAGAGAGAGAAGAAGTAGGTCTGGTGAAATAGAGACTATAGTGCTTTTTTCTACTAAATTTCACGAAAAAAAGTCCACTCAAACCCCACAATTGAAGTCTGAGACGATCCTTCGAGCCGGATTTGAACCAGCGACCTATGGATATCAGCATTACAGTTAATCACTTTCTACAGTCCACCGCTCTACCAACTGAGCTATCGAAGGTGTGATGATCCAACAGTCAAGCTGACGTCGAGTCGTACATGCGTTAAATCCAACTCACCGGCGAGCTCGAAAAGACATTTCTTTTAATGATGCGTGACCTACTTTCGTTTCGGTTATATGATATGCTTTGGTAAGTTGTACAGTAAGAGTGAACGTTTTATTGCTTTAAAGCTGCAGCCACATTCACTGTAATGGGTCGAAGTTTTTCGTGTGTAAGCATAATTGGTCCCCTTGTCCACCGACGAATTTTGAAAGTTAATCACGAAATCATGTTGAATGCAATCTCGGATTGCGCCAATGACGTTATACATCAATGTTCAATCGAACAATGTAAGAAAATGTGACCAGATAGCAATGACAGCTTTTCCAATTGTTACATTTCAGCAACTGTCAAAGTTACCAGTGATATCCAACTGTCAAGATTTTGAGAAAAGCTTGACATTTCATCGGGTATCGTTTCAACTCGTGTCTCATGTGCGGAAATAATTAAAAATCGAAATTCCGATTCAGTAGTAAATATGCAACGTGAATTTCATAGTGTGATTGGTCATCTCCAGTGTGTAGGCAATTTGACGAGTCAGCGTGAGTTCACGCTGAACTAAAAATGATATGTGGAAAATGCGGAAGTCTATAAGTCTTTAGCGACTTACCAAAACCCCGCCTCAAGTCGGAGCTGCCGGTTAGAGGGTTAACCCGCCAACCTGATAAAGATTGGTGCGCAAATGAAGCAAACATAGTAGTCACCTTAGCACCCAATGTCGAAGAAGATCAGCTGAATTGGACATCTTTAGAGATGCAACCCGGATCATTTTCCGGTTGGATTTGGACCTACATCCTCATAAGATTTGCTGATGCAAAAATTTGAAGCTGGAGGACTATGGACACTCGACGACTCGGCCAGAACGTCACCAAAGGCAGCTATTACTTCGAGGTAGTGAAGGACTTTGAGTACCTTAGCTCCCAAGTAAACAGTACGAACAACATCAGTACCGAGATCTCACGCAATTTGAATATGTACAATCTCAAGAACGGATGAAGAAGCCCTGGAAGAAGCACTTGGTTATTTTTGTTTTGACGGTTCTTGGAGGCGAACATTCAACTTCGTACTCTGTGTCATGTCTGCTGTACAGCGACATGAGCTTAGCCTCGCGTCTACGGTTTCAACGCCTAAAATGGCTAGGCCATGTAGGGCGCACGGACAACACTGCTCCATCCCGAAGAGTGTTCGACTCCGAAACAGTAGCAAACAGCGCAATACAGGACGCCCACGGACTGGATGACGGATCAAGGTGGAGAAGGACCTCAACCCATTTGATGTACGCAGTTGGATGCAGCTGGCTCAAGATCGTGCCAGCTGGAGAGGTTTGTTGGTTGAGGCCCAGGTTTACCCAAAGAAGAAGAAGGATAAGACTATAGACAACGACGTGAATTCTCCAATCTTGGTCGAAAGATAGCCCTAAAAGACGAACATTGTAGCTACCGTCAAAGTTACTAGTCACATCCAGCTGTCAAGATGTGCAGAGACAATTGCCATTTCATCGGGAATCGTTTTACTCGTGTCTAATGTCCGTAATTCGGATTCAGTTGTAAATACGCAACGTGAACAGACAGACAGACAGTTCGTGGCGCCGTGGACAAGTTTGAGCGTGAGTACACTTTTTTGGATCTTAAGCGATCAACCGCATAGAGTTTGGTGCGTTTGAACGGTCAGAGGCTGCAGACCGTCGTCGTTGAAGATTCATAATGTTGATTCAGCCCCTATCAGCTCGATTTAGGCCTATCCTCCGTATAAGATTTTGCTGACGGAAGAATTGAAACTGAACAATAACAGAGTTCGCTAATTAGATTCTGGAAATGTTGGGCACCAACTCATCTTCTCGGACGAGACGCATTTTTGTCTCGGTGGCTTATTAGCGAATATAATCTATAAGTATTTGATCAAGTAACAAAGCATCGCAAAGACTGATTAATTTTAGCGGTTTATGGCCTAATTTCTTTCGAAATGAAGAAGAAGACATCGTTCCTGTCAAGGCTCCCAGCTCCAGAACGACTTGCTGTAGAGCTTGACCACATCCGAGCTGTGATTCCAATAAGACGGGGCTACGTGCTTTAAAAATCAGCCAACGTTCGAAGTTGTGAAGGAGAAATTTGGCGACAGGGTCATCTCACGAGAAGCGTTCATTAATTGGTGCCGCGATCATACGACTTGACTCCTTTTCTCTAAAGCTACAGCAAGTCCTTAGTATACACTAACAGACTATTCACTTTGGACGAGATCGAGGCCAAAATTCGAGACGGAATAACGGAGACTATTGCCGGAAAAACGGCGCACATATTGGACCAAGTCTTCACACATTTAACCAACTGTTTGAGACATTGCCAGTCATTGTCACCATTTTCATTCATATACACTTTCATCGAATTCAATAAAATGTAAGGTCTTTTATTCACCTTTATCCCTTTCCCATCATTATGTAGAAAACTACGCACAAGTGTAGCCAGCGTAATTTTGTTTGAGGGTGAGATGAAGATTAACTAAATAAAATATTTCATTAGGCACCACCATCCCCTGCTGGCAACACTTTCAACAGTCACTGTCAATAATTCAGTGTCATTCGTTCGGGTCACTGACCTGCTGACAATACGATTGAAAATATGATTGTGCCAAGAACTCCATGACGTCATCAGAACACGAAAACGCCTTTATTAGTCCAATAAGGCAAGGAAATGAGAAAAATCCAATCCAGCTCCTTTGTATTTACTCCACCACACACATCCCTACCACTTTTTTCCACTCTTTAAAGCTGAATTATCAAGAAAATCGACTTTCAAGAAATTGACACCTTTCAGCCCGAAAAATGCAGTAAAATGGCAAACCAACTGGGTCGACTTTTTTCTGGTTTTGTGAGTCAATTCTCATTTTGCGGATTTCAAGGACTTTGGAAGGATTTTAATAAATTAAGAAGACTGAATAATACTTGAACTGCCTTAGAATTCATAGAAACGTAAATGGTTTTGTATATTTCTTGCAGAATGGAAGAAAATTAGAAATTTCCGTTCACAAGGATTCATTTGTTTGCTCCAAATAAGTTGTACTCCAAATAAGTCTTATGACACTCAAAAGTCATAAGAGTGGATCTTTGTTTATGTTCTAAGTGAGGTTCTAAGTAGGTTCTCATGTGTCTAGACGAGGCCTCTCCAGCTGGAACGATTTTTCGCCAATCCAAATGCGCACGATAAGTGTGCGCCATCGATTTTGTGGGCTTCCTCGTTGGCGTCGTCTCAAAAATTCGTTGTCTTTGCAAGCTACATGATCTAGCCATGTTAGGTGTTGAAGCGATAGACGCCTGGCTAGAGTCATGTCTACAGCCAGAAAGGTTCTTGGTTGAATCTTTTCCTTCATATGTCGTCAACGCAATTAGGAGCAAGGTAGGAAGGTACCTAGGTAGTGGCATTAATGTACTTAGCCCAAAATAAGCCCCTTGTCCCGCCGCGTGGGTATTTTAAATTGCAGGAGAAACTTGCCGTGCTTCTGACAGCCAGCCAGTTTTGTCAAACAATTTTATAAGTGCGTTGTATCAGCAGTACCTCAGTATTTTACTGAGGTCGTTCAGGCCGTCGTAGAAGTAGGAGCATTAAGTGGAGTTCCTAGTTGAGGCGAGGGCAGGACAGTTGTAGAAAATGTATTGGATGATTTCCTTCTCATCCTCGTCTAGCCAGCTTCTAGAGAAGTCGTTGGAGAATAGGCCAAGTATTGTTACATGAAGGCCTGTGGGGATCCATTCCCACTATAATTATTTCCATTTTAGATCTTTTTAGGCAGATCAGGCTACTTGATATTTTTAGATTGAAATAGGATTTCCTCCATCGATTTAGTGCGATTCCTCTGTTGTGTCGTCCCATAGATTCGGAGTCGCGCTGAATCCGTACACGCCTAGATAGACTTATATTTGTCTACAGCCAGAAAAGTTGGTGGTTGAATCTTATCCTCCAAATGTTGTCAACGTAATCAGGAGTGGTATTAATTGCTCAATGGCGTAGCGTGAACAATTTGAAAATGTGTGTCGGTAAATATATTCACCAGCAAACGCAGCCTCCGAAATTGTATTGTCTATTGCTATTTTGCTAATCACACACATATAAAGCAAATTCAGCCAATTTTGTATACATCAAGTCATTAAAGATAAAATTTACAATGAACCTAAAGTATAATAAAAGTGGCTTCGAAAGAAACCTTTTTTGGCAGATGCAAAAGCAATTTTAAGAAAATTGATAGTACTTAATAAAAATAAGGAACTAATTTATTTTTAGTTGTACAACAAAAATTACACTCTAAGTCAGTGGCACCAAGTTACATTGCAATCTGCTTCATAAGTGATTTTTTCAAACAGAAAAAAAAGAAGAAAGAAAAAAATCTAAGAGGAAACAATACAAAATCAGGAAATAAGTCGACGAACGGCGAGTTTATTCTTTTGCATAAGAAAACGTGTGTTAAACAAAGAAAAGTCAACCACAGCGAACGGATAAAGGCAAAACAAGGACCAATTTGAGAACCAATCTGGTCCAACCAGCCAGATATTAGCCGTGTTTTTTTTTTCAAAAATCTAGAAATAGTGAAGTAGAACTTTGCACGTAAAGCACATACAACAACCTACTTCCTATAACTGCCTATAATAACGGCAGTGAAAACTGGCTGCTGATAAAAATTCGATTTCGAATTTTTTTTCATACATTTTGACATCAATTTCGAACAAATAAATTTCTTTTTCATATATTTTGACAGATCAAATCAAAGCCACTGCGAATCGTTTTCTAAATCTTACTTCACTTCACTATCGATATAGCGATGAAAAAAACACGGCTATTGTATAACCCGAGATTTTTCGGATTACTATGATTTTTCACTCTTTATTTTGCTGCCACCTTGCGGTTGTTCTCTTATGGACTATGGACTATGTATCATGTGATGTTGACAAGAGGCACGCAATGATGTTTGTAGTGTATGTTTCCGTAGAGCTGTAAAAAGATATGAGAACGAATGACAAGCAGGTTGTGGACTTACATGTTTGTAGAACATGTCTCATCCATGTGCAGGTGTAAAAAACAGACAAATATCATGTTTAAATGCACATATTAAGAATCATGTTGCTTGTTGTACCGATACATTGTTGAAGAGTGGAATTTTAAAAGGTAACTCGATAGGAATCGGTTTCTATGGACGCCACGCCACCGGGTACAATAGATCAATGATGGTCGCAGTACTATGTGACTCAATAGTCACTCCCTATACTTTTCAATTCAATTCGAATTCATGCTTCTAGGCGGCAACACAAAACGAAAGAGAAGATCTTATGCTACGTTCCCATCGAACCGCAACCTAGAGGTTCCGATGAACTTTTACTGAAACCTCTATAGGTCGTTCCCACAGAGTTTGGAGTTGTTTCGCTCTCAAATTTCAAGCCACTCACTCTTAAGGTTCAAGCCAGAAATGAAGTATTACAGAGATCCTTGACCTCTCTTGCCCCTAAAACAGTTTTTTATAATGTGTTCATAGACCAAATTGACCAAACAGAGGACGGCATTTAGGTTATTTCGTGAATAAACGTCAAAAATGTATGAATATCTTACAAAAAAGTACTCAAATTCGTCGATGGACTAGGGGGCAATCAGCTGCGAAGTCGGCCACTTCATTTCTGGGTTCAAGCCCATAGAACCCGTCGCGTGCGTTGCGTCATGTCAAAAAGTCAATAGCTTGTAAGCCCTTATGAGAGGGAAAGAGACAGCAAATTCAGCCCACAAGTGAAATTCACCACGACATTATTCACGACGAGTTCTCAAATATCAACAAACAACTTCTAAAAAAACACAAGAAAAGATACCTCTTCCAAGTGTTCATCTTTGAATCGACTCCACTGTACGATATTCGAGGCGTACGACTAAGTACTCGCACCTTAAAATAAGACACAAAAATAATTATCATATGAGCAGCATGAGCATATTAGTCTGTGTGCTGGCGAGCCGGAGGCGAGGTGGCTGCAGTTCGTGTCTTTTGCCCGAAAAATTGAGTCTTTCAACTCGAAAATTATGCAGAATTTCAGTGAACTCTGCCAACTAACAATTAGCGACGACTTAACACGGTAATTAATTGAAATAAAAAACACACACAGTTCACATTTTGTTTAAATCCAATTGATTCGCCGTGTAGATGTCTGAAGGCGTCTGTTGACATAACTGCCGGCGATGTGATCTTGGAGGAAACACCTCTCGTGATGTGCCCGCACTGGGAGAGCGAGCACATGAAGTGTTCGAATTGCTTGAAGGACTCGTTCGTCATGTGTCCGTAAGTTTAAGAAGTACGTACATGTGAAGCGGTAACCGGCAGTGCTACGTTTTTTTTCTCGTTTAAGGAAATGTCTCGTCTTTCCCATGTGCGTCGAGTGCACGGAGCACAATCAGTTCGACTGTGAGTTCTTTCAACGGGCGGAGAAGGTGTCCAAGAACTTCCTGATCTCGAACTACGCTGTCTACGGGCCGCTGAAGTGTTTGTTGCTCCTGGAAAACCCGCTCGCCAGGAACTCCGGCATCGGGGAGCTGCTCAAGATGGACGCGCACCTGGAGGAGTACAGGAGATCCGATTCGTGGGAGGAACACATGTGCCGGGTGGTCCAGCCGTTGATGAAATCGGGCTTGACCGAGTGCTTCCAGAATGTCCAGATCACCGAGGAGTTCCTGCAGCGCTTGTGCAGTATCATCGACCTGAACTCGTACGAGATTACGAACCGGGACGGGGACCTGGTGAAGGGGGTCTATCTCCGGGCTTCGACTATTCCGCACAGCTGCATTCCCAACACGGTGATGGCGGTCGACGATGACTTCAACTTGAAGATATACGCAACCCTCCCCATCGCGCACGGCGAACAGATATACAGCTCGTACACGAATCCACTTATGGTAAGTTCGCAGCCTTCGCCCGGCGTGCCTCATTCATGAGCTCCCGTTTCAGGGCACAAGCCAGCGGCAGCACCATCTGATGATGACAAAGTACGTGAGCTGCTCCTGCATTCGGTGCAGGGACCCCACCGAGCTGGGGACACATCTGAGCAGCCTGAAGTGCAAAAGTTGCCCCGAAGGGTACATCAGCCTGGCCAACCGCCAGTGGATTTGTGGAACCTGCAGCTGCACCGTGGACGAGGTGGAAGTCCAGAAGCTGCTCTCGGAGGTTGCCGAGCAGCTGCTCTACGCGGACGGTGATATCCGACAGTACGAGGCTCTGCTGGAGAAGTACGCCGCTGATTTCCACCCGAACCACTTCCTTGTGATCGACATGAAGCAGAACATTGCGTCCATCTTGCGGGCGATCCTCATGAACCCGATGTGCAAGCCCGGCAAGAACGTCCTCAAGAGAAAAATCGAGTTGTGCGAGGACATGCTGCCAGTCGTGCGCGCCGTCCTGCCGGGCATCTCGAGGCTCTACGCGATTGCGTTGTACGAGTTCGTGATCTCGTTCGTTGAGCTGACTGAGTGCGAGTTCAACGACGGGGAAATATCCCCCGACGAATACAGGGTAACCATGAACTTGAAAGCAGTTAGAGAAATGTCATCCATCTTGCTCTCCACAGAATCGACTCGTCAGGGCGCAGCAAATGTCCAAGGAGGCGATCCAGATGCTGGCCTATGAACCCAAGAACTCCCCCGAGGGACACCTGATGCAGCGAATTGAAATGGAGACGAGGCAAATCGAGGAGAACATCATGAAGTCAGAGATGTCATAAGCGCTTCCTTTCGATAACGGTGTTGCATTGTGTTTTTATTCAAAATATATATTTTCTTATTCTTAAGCAAGAGAAAAGCTGTTCAAGCTGGACGGGGAATTCTTCTCTGTTGAGCTGTGGGAAGTGAGGTTCGGAATGAATGTGTTTTCCGAAAAGGATTTCTTGACATCTGTGTGGAGTTGAAGGACTCTTTTGTCATTATTTGTTAATTCGTTCAACTTTCCTCTTTTTAATGTGGCTCGACAGTCAGCGGTAGACCTTCAAATTTCTCTAGCAAGTGCGGTACCTGGCTAGGTAGGTAAACTGGGTGACTGGACGGCGGCTCACTTAGTCCAAAGTGTTGGGTCCATCTTAGGAGTATTAAGCTACTGCAACACAAAGACCAGCCAGATTCATGTGCAAGTTCTGAGAGGTTATTCAAATCATCTCTAGCTCCGAGGAGAAGTGTTTGCCTAGGAAATACCTTCTTTTCATTGCTAGGTCTGGGCATTCGTAGAGCAGATGTTGGATAGATTCTGTTTCTTCCTCGTCTCAGCAGATTCTACAGAAATCGCTGTGTGGTATGTTCAGTCCGATTGCATGTGCACCCATGGCACAGTGTCGGGGAAGGACTTCTTTTAGCGTACGTACGTCCCTCTTCTCTTCTTGTTCAGCTTCCGTCAAAGGGCCCTTAGGTTAGGTTAGGTTAGGATGATTGCCACCAGTTGTGGCCAGTGCCGTGACATTCTGCCAAATTGAAAAATTTGGTACAATGACGCTTGTGAAAGTGTCATTACGCCGAATTTGACATAATGTCGCTTTTGTAAAGCGTCATAGAGCCAATTTGGCACTATGTCACTTTGAGTTTGGAAACCTGGTGTATTTAAAGTTTGAGGTGGGTGGCTCGCTTCGCTCGCTAACAGGACTTTTACGGTTTAACCCGCTCACGCGACTTCGTCGCTCCGCAAAGGTTATGTCAACAACTGCCAGGTAGGCGCCTGGAGCTAAAATTTAATTTTATTTACTCGGGATACCTATATAATACCCAAGTACAAAAAAGCCCAAACCCCATAATTAAACTGGAGCCGCCTGCCTGACAGTCATTGACACATCCTTAGCGGAGGAAATATTATATTTTTGTTTTTTAGAGCCAAATTTATCGCAATGTCGCAAACTAGTTGGGCCCTATGATGCTTTTGAAAGTGACATTATGCCAAATGTTAATATTCGGCCCTATGACAAAACCGTCATTATGCCGATTTGGCACCATGTCGTTTGGCACCATTGCACGGCACCGTTGTGGCCCACTTAGATTCTGGTTGAATCCTTTGTGCTCTCACTTCCCGGTGCTTTACACCGGCTCCTCTTTAATTCAAATGGACTACACTCAAGAAAAGAAAACAAATCTGGGGACCGCCTAATGATATTCTAGTGGCCTATTTTTATGAATCCACTCCTGTGCTGATTTACAGCCAATTTGTTTTCCTGACAAACTAAGCTATGTCTTCTATCTTAAAGTGTGACATTTCCTCTAGGTTACTGAAAAAGTAGTTGCTGGTATATCACTTCTAGTTTTTGCAAGGGCTGGACAAGTGCCGAGGAGAAGAAGTGTATTTTCTTCTTCCTCCTCGTCTCTACTTCCTCCTCTCTGCAGCAGTCGTTGTGGGAGGCTCCCATTCTCCTGCCATTGATATCGAGAAGGCAGTGGCCGGAGATAATGCCCACAACGCTTCTTATTACAATTCCTATTTAGTTTTAGGAGTGTATTTGTTTTGTTTGGATTTCTTCTTCTTGTTCTGGTGGCGCTACAGTCCGGGGTGGACCTGGGCCTCAACCAGTAAGCCTCTCCAGCCGGCACGATCTCTAGCCAGCTGTCTCCAACTGCGCACATCAAGCTGATTGAGGTCCTTCTCCACCTGGGGCGCCATCTGTTCCGTGGGCGTCCTCCATTGCGTTGTCCCATTGTCCCACTTTAGTGAGGGCCAAATAAGTCTCGAAGTCCTACGTGTATCCAGTTCTTTCCATCCATGTTGATGGCATCTATAAGAAACAAGGTGTTTATTACTTGAATTGAGGGTCCTGATTATTTTCCAATGGAAGTCCCACCCCTCTTCTTGCTAACTCGTCGGCCCTTTCATTGCCTGGAATACCACTATGCCCAGGTACCCAGCATAGGGTTAAGTTGCATCTGTCCGCTATCTCCCTTAGAAATAGACGGCAAAGTTTTATCATCTTCGATTTAATTGATGGTGTATTCAGAACGATGGTGGGTTTCAAAGCGTTGGTATGGCGTCTCATGCAGGCACAAGCGTCTGCACTTAGTCTCTATCAGCGAACTCCTACTCTCACCTCCACGTGGTGAAATCTGGGAGCCGAGCACTTTGGGGTAACCAACCCCCATGGGACGTGGTTGACAGCTGCAGACGAGAGAGGGAGGAGAGTGTGCCTGTACCAGGCCTCACCTTTCTTTATGGATGGCGGCGGAGGAGCTGGAAAACTGTCTGGCCAACGGCGTCATCCGAAACTCCAGACAGAAGGAGCTACCTGGTGCGCACTCCTTCTAGAGCTACTTCAACATTTTCGGAGCACAGGTCTAGAGGGTTCTTTTAAGGCCAGGTCGGGGCCTTGGAATTGAGGAAATCCCTATAGTTTTAGGGACAACGGCGGCGCTCATAGCCTCAGCGAGGTTACCGACACCGGATATGCCCGGACCTTCCGCCCGTGGGTTAAAGAATAGGGCCTGGCCTGCCAGTTGGGGGTTGTGCGTGAGGTTTACTCACTGACCACGTAAAAAAATTGACAACCAACTGCCGACCCCAGCAAACGATACAAGGACAATTATTTTCGGTTCTACACGTGGAACGTTAGGTCCCTTAACAGGCCCCGTGCAGCCGAAGAACTCGCGGAGGCCCAGGACTGCTACAGAGCAGACATTACCGCAATCCAGGAAGTGCGGTGGAATGGGCCGAGCAAGAAGAGGATGAGAAACTGCGACATCTGCTACGGTGATTGCAACAGAGAGAGGCGCTTAGTTGGATGTGGATTTGTTGTTCGAGGCAGACTTAGGCAAAAGATTTGTCTGTAAAAGCGGACGCCTCATAACAATCCGCATCAAGGCTTCATTTGGAACATCAGCCTGATTGGCGCCCACGCCCCGACAGAGGACAGAGGTCTCTAGAAAGAACTTGCGATCAGTGCCCCAGCTTCGGCACCAAGATCGTTCTAGGAGATTTTAATGCAAAGCTGGGTAAGCAAGGCATCTTTGGCAGCGGGAAACACAGCCTGCACGACACCACATCCGATAACGGACTCAGGCTGGTGGACTTTGTCACGGGACGTAATCTCTCTGTAACTAGCACGCGGTTCCACACCTCAACATCTATAAAGGGACCTGGCGGTCCCCTGATCAATCAACCGACTAACAGATGGATCACGTTGCGATCAATGTCAGGCACTCCTATGGTGTTATTGATGTCCATTTATCCTATGGAGTCAACATCGAGTAGGAGCATTGGGTTTTTGCGGCCGGATATGGCGAGACCAACGGAGTCGAGAAACAACACCACGGTTTGACATCGGAAGGCAACATTCGCAATGGACTATTAACTGGCAATCGAACTAGTAATGACAATCGAGTCTCGAAGAAATGCTCCGCAAGTCGTTGACTGCACAAACAATCGAAGAAGATTGGACGCGCTTTAAACGAAGCTGTCACTGATATACTGGGTCTACCGACACCAACCACGAAAAACCCATGGTTTGACAACGAGTGCAGGTTGGAACATGCAACTAAGCTGGAAGTCTACAAAGCAACGTTGCAACGTAGAAGGACAGCTGTCGGTGTGATCTGTGAACAAAGACGAAGGGAAGAGACCCGGCTTCTCGGGAGAAAAAGAAAGAGCACGAGAAGCACGCGACAGGGGAGATGGCGAGGTGTTACAGCAGGAATGACGTCCGAAAGTTGTACCAAAAGGTTTAACAGGTACGGGCCTACAGCTCTTAGATGGCCAGGGCTTTGCTTCTACAGAAAGGCGGAGGAGTGTTGTACGTGCTGTTGTTCTTTCACGAGTGGAAGGGACCTACAATTTAATGCCGACTCTGAACGGCGAAGTTGAGAAGCTTTTTCTGGACAGGAATACTCTTTGAGCAGCGTCAGTGACTCGAAAGAGGTGGAGCAGTGAATTATCAAAGGTGGTTAATTCGGGTATCGAACCAGGCGCCATTTGTGTAGGACTCGACGCACTTACCGACTAAGCCGCGGCGACCCACCAATGCTCCAAGCGGTCGGTTAAATTTTGTGATGAGTCTGTCCGATATTTGCGGTATTACACCGGCTTTTTATGAGGAATAGTATAAAGATTGGAGGCGTTGTGAAGAAACCATCAAAGAAGCTGCCACTGACGTCCTGGTTCCTAGCACAACACCTAAAAAAATCCCCTCTGGTTCGACGACGAATGCAGGCAGGCACATCCAGTAAAACAAGAAGCCTACCATGCACCGCTGCATCGAACTACGAGAGGTGTTCGTGATTTCTACGAACACAGACGAAGGGAAGAGACGCGGCTTCTCAAGGGGAAAAAGAAAGAGCACGAGAAGCGCGCGATCGAGGAGATGGAAAGGTGCTTCGGTAGGAATGATGTCCAAAAGTTTTACCAGAGGATGAATGATGGTATATCCAATGGATATAAAGTTCCGAAAAAAAGCCTGCCGGGACGAGCATTTGGAAGAGTCATTTCTGCAGACTGTTGAACGACGATGATGACACCAATACCGCTGTCAGGCAGAATGTTCTACTCTACACAACGGACGATGATAGAAGAGAATTCCATCCCCTCGACTAAAACGAGGTCGAAATACCAATGGCAAAACTGGAGTCTAACAAAGCTGCAGGTGGGGATGGTCTGTCCGCTGAAATTATTTCGACAGCTGGGCTAGAAGGGTCATTTCCTGGATGCATGCAACAGGTTGGTTGGGCTCATGCACCAGCTCATCTCAAAGATATGGTCGGAGGAAAGCATGCCCGACGAATGGAATCTCAGTATCGTTTTCCCGATTCACACGAAAAGGAGAACCCTTCAACTGCGCCAACTACCGAGAAATAAGACTCCTTAACATCGATTATAAGATCCCCTCTGCCGTTTTGAGTGAGCGCCTGAAACCATTCGTGAATAACCTGATAGGTCCTTATCAGTGCGGTAGACTCAGGTCGGGGAAGTCCACCATCGACCAAATCTTCACATTACGGCAGATCCTGGAAACAACTCAAGAAATGCAGATCGACACCCACCACCTATTCGTCGATTTCAAGGCCGCATATGACAGCGTGCATAGGGACGAGCTATACAACGCCATGTCTACTTTTGACATTCCTGCCAAACTCGTCAGGTTGTGCTGGATGACGATGAAGAATTCTCGCTGCTCCATCAAGGTCGGAAGCGAACTCACCGAGACCTTCAATGTCAAAAAGGTCTTAGACGAGGCGACGCGCTGCCATGTGACTTCTTTAACACCATCATGGAGAAGATCGTGCAAGACTCACAACCCAACACTAGAGGCACGATCTTCCAAAAGTCCGTACATCCGCCAGAATACGCGGATGACATTGACGTGAACAACAGCGAGCCGTCAATGTGGCGTTTGCTGGCATTGAGGCGGAAGCGGCTAGAATGGGTCTAGCGGTGAATGAGGGCAAAACGAGGTATATGCTGTCATCAAGAAAGGACACACAACTGTACCGAGATGAAACGCAGAGTAAATCTTGCCAGCCGCTGTTTCTATGCGCTCAAGAGGCAATTAAGTAGTAGAGCCATGTCTCGAAGGACAAAGTTGATTTTATACAACACATTGATCATCCCAGTCCAGCTGTACGGCGCGGAGGCATGGAGAATATCAAAAGCGGATGAGCTAGTCCTTGGTCTGTTAGAGAGGAACGTTCTGCGTGCGATATTTGGTCCTTTTTGCTTTGACGGTTCTTGGAGGCGAACATTCAACCTCTAACTGGAGCGCAACACTGCTCCAGCCCGAAGAGTGTTCGTATCGGGAGATAAACTTGACATGGTTGAATCAGCGACTAGCCTTGGGTTTGTTACTAACTCTAAATTGTCTGGTTACTACCAACAGTGCAGCATATTAGACGGAGGTTACGATCATGCAAACAATGTAATTAAACCCATCTATGGATGTCTCCGCAAGCTCTGACTGAGTCACAGTTATATCTTAACTGATACCAGATGAAAACTTGTTTTTTCTCCTATTTTACCTCTTATTACATGTGCTTAAGTTGTTTACAGTAAACTCGACTCCTTTTACCAAAGAAAGCTAGAAGTTGCTCTTGATTAAGTCGTGAGATGTATCCACGGGTTGCGTCGTCATGATCAGATGTCACGTTTGACTAGAGATTTTTTGGACACCATCTAAACCCCAGAGGAATAAGACTCAAATATACCTGATAAGCTCAATTTTACTCATTATCATAGAACACGTGCTCTAACTTCATTACGCTATTGTCTTCGCTTTTCGTCACGCTTTTTCTTCATTTATGCCGTACGATTGTGGAACTCCTTACCGATTAATATTTAAACAATTAGTAACGGATTACAAACAATTAAACGCTTCAAATGTGCCGTTCTTCTTGTGCAATTACTTTGAGGCAGTTAAGAACTTCGTCTATCTTGGCTCCGAAGTAAAATCTACGAACAACACCAGTACTGAGATCAAACGCAGAATACCTCTTGCCAGCCGCTGCTCCGTGGGCTCAAGAGGCAATTGAGTAACAGAGCCATCTCTCGAAGGATAAAGTTAACTTTATATAAGACCTTGATCAAAAGCCGATGAGGAAGTCCTTGGTATCGTAAGAGAAACGTTCTGTGTGCGATCTTTGGTCCTGTTTGAGGTGGGAGGAGAAGATTCAACCATGAACTGTAGAGCGACATGAGCCTAGCTCGGCGTCTACGGATCTAACACCTAAGATGCAGAGCTTATGGACAACTCAGCTCCGACCCGAAGAGTCTTCGACCTCGAACTTGTGGGCCAACGCAACAGAGGACGCCCGCATCTATGGTTCCACACCCAGGTGGAGAAGGATCTCAACCAACTGGGCGCGCGAAACTAGAGACAGGTGGCCAAACATCGCGCTAGTTGGAGAGAGAGTTGGACCACCTCGGACTGTAGTGCCAAAACGAAGAAAAGTGTGGTGTCCGACGCTCACACAAAACATCAGAAAGGCTCCTAAAGACGATGTTTAGGTGACTGATCGCTTGCTAATTGGCTCATTTAAAGCGGTCTCTTGTCGATTAGTATCCAGGGAACCGTTTAGGAGGGCCTTAAACGTTCAAACAGTTCCCTGGCCCTTTATCTCCGGTATAAAGTCCTAGTTATCACGAACCCAAGACAGTTTGGTGTTGATGACAGGAAGCACTGTGCCCTGGACCGTCAGTGATGGAAGGCAGCTATAGCTCAGGCTCGGGCCCTCCATGGGTCGCTGGGCTGATAAGTCAGTAAGAGAGTGTATGAAGCGATTGCTTTCCAAATTCTCCAGATGATCTGGTGCACGCTCGCTGCCTTCAGTTGTTTGATACCTTCGCCGACTTCTGCAATGCTGGACCGGAGGAATACTCCATCGACTGTGGCTGGGATTTCTTGGTTCCGCATCACTCTCTCCTGGCCAAGTTGGGCCAGCACTGCTCTGCTACATCCACTATCCCACATGCCATTCGTTAATCTGGTTCCGATCAAATCCAATCGCACGCTAATCAAGATGTTCGCGTTCACCTCTTCCTCGTCGCAATTGTCCGTTGCGAATATTTGAAATTCTGTTCATTGCCACTTGGCCGATTCAAAAATACAAGCCCAAGCACACACAAACATCAGAATGAATGTTTCGCTTTTTGTTTGTTTGTTTGTCTGCATTTAAAGAACATCCTAAGGGCGCACTTCTAAATTTAATCATCAAACGCAGTGCTTCTCTAACAAAAGGGAAACGAAAAATCAGCGCATATATCTCGCTTCACATGAATAGGCATTTGTGCAACCAGCGTGCTGCATCTGATTCGATAAGAAGCTTCTAATTAATTTCTCGCAACACCGCGGCGAGGAGACGCGCCATGCACACATCCGCGCGTCAGTTATTCCCCGAGCGAAAAGCGAAACAACTATAAATCAAGTACTTTGTGATTGTAATTGAAGGAAGCAGTTGTCAGAAGAGTCGGTGCAAGCAGAGAAAGGAAAATGTACGAGTTCAGTGAAAAGTGCAATGTGCTGCAAAATGACATCCTCGGAAGGTACGAGCGTTAGTGGATAGTTACTGTGGGTTTAATTGATGTGTATTTCTCACCAGATACGTAGTTGCAGCGAGACCGATTCGGGAGGGCGAGGTTGTACTCGTCGAAGGGCCGACCCTGATTATGCCAACTTGTGGCGAGAAACGATGCACCAACTGTTTTAGGTTAACTCAAAGTCAATGTCGGTGAGTGGGATGAAAATTGTGATCGTAATTTGAAGGCAAAAGAAATTGTTTAGAGTTCAATGTGTGGAAAAAAATGTGTGTTTACTGCGGCTCTGGGAGAGTGTCTGGAAGAGTGTCTTTATTCTTCAAGAAACATGAGTAGATGCGTGTAAATTCTGACGAGTCGATTCTGTCCCAGTGAAGCCTTACTTGATGATATTCATCCAGTCCAAAAGTACTTCCTCACATCACGCACATGTTTCGTGATGTCAACGTATCCTAGCTCGAATGCAGATAAGAAAGAAGGTAAAATAATGTCTTGAAGTCAACCCGCCAGGAGACAGTGTCAATCGAAAATGTTTGAATCTGTTATTAGTCGAACGTTCAACAACTACATAAAGCAACACAATCTTTTAAGCCAAACGCAAACAGGATTCGGCAAACGACAAGGACATGTGTGTCAGTGTTACAGACATGTTACAAGTAACAGTCGAAGGGAACTATTGACGAAGACAAAACGGCGTACAGTGATTCGCTTTACATGTGAGCGCGGAAATAAATACTCGAACGTGATCCGATCTTTATGAAATTTGAAACATAGTGTAGTCAACAAAGAAAGAGAGAGAACCGAAATAAAGAGAACAAAAATTGTAAGAGCTACCGGTGCAGTTAACGTATTATCCTTATAAATTCACCACACGCCATCAGTCTTTATCTGATGATCGATACTTACAGACGTAATAATAAGTAATATATTAAATAAAAAGTGTTTCATTTATTGGATCTAACTAGTATATTACAATAGTGAGATCATTTTGTGGCTTAAAAAAAGCTGATGTGGTTCAACCGGATTACTCATTAACGGAGTAAACTTAAGTGAAAAAAAATATACTAATATCGCCTTTTTGAACCACGAAAAGATTTCTTGGCACTGTATTATTTTTCAAATTTCATTAAAATCGGTCCACGGGTTCAAAAGTTATTCTTCTTTATTTGGCGCTACAGTCCGGGGTGGAGCTGGGCCTCAACAAGCCTGTCCAGCTAGCTATCTCCAGTGTCGCACGCCAAATTGGTTGAGGTCTTTCTCCACCTGGGTGCGCCACCTTAAACGCGGCCGTCCTCTGTTACGTTGTCCCACGGGTTCGGAGTCGAAGACTCTTCGGGCCGGAGCTAAGTTGTCCATACGCTCTACATGGCCTAGCCATCTTAGGCGTTGGATCCGAAGACGCCTGACTAGACTCATGTCGCTGTACAGCCCGTACAGTTCGTGGTTGAATCTTCTCCTCCAGAAACCGTCAACGCAAATAGGGCCAAAGATCGCACGCAGAGCTTTACTCTCGAAGATACCAAGGACAGTCTTCCGCTTTTGAGATTGTCCATGCCCCCGCGCCGTACAGCAGGACTGGGATGGTCAAGGTCTTGTATAAAGTCAGCTTGATCCTTCGAGATATGGCTCTACTCAATTGCATCTTGCGGTTGGCAAAGGTTACTCTGCGTTTGATCTCGCTACTGGTGTTGTTCGGTCTATTCACTGAGGAACCGAGGTAGACGAAATCCTTGACTACATCGAAATTATGGCAGCCCATTGTGACACTCTGTCCAAGACGTCGATGTTGTGTGTCCTTTCTTTATGACAGCATATACCTCGTTTTGCCCTCATTCACCGCTAGACCCATTTTAGCCGCTTCCGCCTCAGTGCCAGCAAACACTTCATTGACGGCTCGCTGTGTTCTGCCAGTAACATCAATGTTATCCGCGTATTACGGACTTTTGGAAGATCGTACCTCTTTGCACGATCTTCTCAAGGATGATGTTAAGGAAATCACATGACAGTGCGTCGCCTTGTCTAAATCCTTTTTTGACATTTAAGGTCTCGGTGAGTTCGTTATCGACCTTGATGGAGCAGCGAGAATTCTCCATCGTCATCCTGCACAACCTGACGAGTTTGGTAGGAATGTCAAAAGTAGACATGGCGTTGTATAGCTCGTCCCTATGCACGCTGTCATATGCGGCCTTGAAATCGACGAATAGGTGGTGGGTGTCGATCTGCATCTCTTGGGTTTTTTTCCAGGATCTGCTGTAGTGTGAAAATCTGGTCGATGGTGTACTTCCCTGGCCTGAAGCCACACTGATATGGACCTGTCAGGTTATTTATAAACGGCTTCAGGCGAGTACACAAAACGGCAGAGAAGATCTTGTATGCGATGTTCAGGAGGCTTATCCCGCAGTCAAAGGGGTTTCCTTTCTTGTGGATCGGGCAAACGATACTGAGATTCCACTCATCGATTAAATAATCGGATTCAAAAGTTACAGATTTATTACTTCGCAGAACTAGTGATCGTCACAGCTTGGTACTTACAACCCATTTGCCATGTTTTGCAGATTAGGTCAACAGTAGTAGAAGTAGTAAGTAGTAAGTACTAAGTAGTAAGTTAAATCTTGATTATTCAATTCACATTTTCTTCGAAAGTTGACAAAATTCGAGTTAACATTGGAATTTGCTGCCACCCAGAAGAGGGATTTGATTTCTTCTTTCTTATTTATTCCTCTATTAACTAATACCTTTAAAATTAAACATATAATTAAAAAGTTTCATTTAAAATTTGTTGCCTATACTTTAAAGCTTATCTCATTAAGATAAAGATACAGTGCCCTCCAGTTGTTTCCATTAAGTGCAGCAAGAATTTCTGTATACGACAGCGTGTTCTTCTCTATGAGGCATGGGGTTTTGAAAATAACAGCTCTCCCCGAGCCTTGAAGATTAGGGAATTTGTATCTGCAGTGTGTTTGTCTTTAAAATAGTTTATGTCTGCTAGGTCATAGGTAAGAGTGCGAAAGACATTCTGCTCAAAGAGAGGTGGTATCCATTTTTATTAGTAGTTCCTGTAGTGAGACGACATTATCTATAGAGAGCTTGACAAAAGCTTCTAGCAAACTGTAACCCCCGAGTAAGAAGATATTTTGCGACAAAATGCGGTAATCACATAAGTGTATTTTCACGGTGAATGAGTACAAAGCATATAGTTCGGTGTGTTCTCTGGTTGTCCAAATACTTTCTTCATAAAATACCTCAGTAATCTTTCTACTTCTTCATAAAGTGTGTGACCCCAAACTTGCGCTGGGCAACAAATAATAAATTTAACTACCGCTTCGAAAACTTTATACTTCGTACTCAAAGTAATATTTTTGTCTACTTACTTCCAACTGCAGCTTATGGCCTGCTTCTCTGAATTTTTTCCCCAAGATGCTTCTTAAAGAAGAGTTTTGGTGTTACTATAACTCCAGGGTTATTGTATTCCTTAACTCTGTCAAGCTTTTCATTTAGCCGTGTCCACTTTTCACCCGTCCAATTCCATTTCGAAACACCATTATTTGTGACTTACTTTTAGTCACTTGTAGATTCAACATACTTCAATAATGCTGTAATTTATTTATCATCAATTGTCTCATTGTCGGTGTTTGGTAGCAATACGACATAAGTTTTATTCGAACTCCCGCAAAATCAATTCCACCTGGTAAAAAAATTGGCAAGTCATCTAGGAATAGAGAGAAGAGAAGAGGACTTATGAGGCACCCTTGCCTTACACCCATGTGTGACCCAAACCATTGCGATACATTTTTTCCACTCCATACTGCTGTTAAATTTTCATTGTAGCCACTCTGTAGGGCTTTGAGGATTTTTGTTGACACACCTATGTAACTTGAAGTCTACAAAAAACGCGAACAGCGTTCGTAGTATTCCGCGATAGTGGTGAGCGGTCTACCGTTGAGTATTTACTCCGGAAGCCCGATTGAAATTCACTCAAAATGTTGTTTGCTTCAACTAATGTTGACAATCGAAGCAAAATAAGTCCCGCGAAAATGTTCATTATAATATAATATGGGTGGCGCGACAGTCCGAGGCAGAGATAACCTATAATAGAGATATCCAACTTCTACCTCCCTTGCCTCTTGATTTCATCTGACAGCGTTTTTTATACGCTTTTTGTCCCCTGTCTGTGAATACGTGTGAGCTCTTGAGAACAGCTGTGAAGACAGCTGATACCCTTCCCCACCTTAGTAATGGGGTGAATTAGAGTTCTTATTTGAAAATTCGCTCGTTATTTGAACGTTTTTTCTAATTTCGGTGTTCAATTTTCAACACAGTATGGAGGGGTAAACGAACGAACAAAGCTTATGTTCATGAAGTCGATTCATTAAAACTTTGAGCAATTTACAATCTGAAATTATTGGACATAATTAATGAATGCACAACATAGTGTGAATTTTTTCATATGAATAAAAATTAATTAATTAATAATACATTCACACGTTCAGTTAATCAATAATAAAAATATTATTGAAGCGTGAATCACAAATAAGATGTTTTGACAACCATTTTTTAGCATTAGTAAAAGTTGCAATATCTTGCGATTGTTCTTATCAAATTGTTTAAATTGAATTCTTGAGTTTTTCAGAATTCATGATTTAAGCGTATAAAGCGGGCTTCATTCCTTTAGTTCATTTGTCAGGTATGGTTTATGAATAGGCTATATATACACTTAAGAATTAATTTTAGGTCAAATAGTTCCAGTTAAATGGACATTGCAATACATTGTTATTCACAAAAGTCCATATAACAATGTAAGAAAATTCCCTTAAAAATACTAGTCAACTTTTGAACACCCTCCGAACAACATACCCATGTACGTTACATGGAAAGTACATGGATTCCCACTAAATTCATGAATCTACCGCTTTTTTCCCACAAAATTCACGAATCGGCCGCCATATTGTGGTGAATTGACGAGCGTTGTAAATGTATAAGTGAAATATAAGGGATAACCACTACATCTTCATTGTGGGCTAGAGGTAAAAATGGCCGAAGTTGGATATCTCTATCATCCATTATCTCTGGTCCGAGGTGGACCTTGGCCTAGCTTCTCAGCAACCACTAGTGTTGTGCGTGCTATTGTTCTTTCACGAATGGAAGGGCCGAACGGCGAAGTTGAGAAGCTTTTTCTAGACAGGAATACTCTTTGACCATTGCCAGTGACTCGAAAGAGGTGGAAGCCGTGAATTATGGAAGTTGTTAAATTGAGGATTCGAACCTGGCACCCTTTGTGTAAGAGTCGACGCACTAGCCCACTACGTCACGGCGACCCACAAATTTTCATTATCGAGTTTAAAAATTATTATGAAATATATAAAGTCAATATATTGCTACACTTAAAAGGCTCTTGCAGCCAAAGTGGCGGGTATGACATTTACAACATCATTAGAGCACGTCTTTAGCTTTCAGAAAAAACGTTGGATCCCCTTGGAGCTTTTTGTCTACAGTCCAAGAAACGATAAAACACACCACCACACCACCAATTTGTGCAAAATTAAGATTCTACTCTAAAAAATTTAATATCTCAAAGCTCCATTCATAGATCCATTTTTTAAAGAAAGATTTATATTTCTTCTAAAAATAAAGTCCTACTTGAATTCACTCCAGCCATTTTATACATGACCAAAGTCAAAACTGTGCTTTTTAAATCCAATACAGCGAAAAAAGTTTGAACATACATAAGTCCGAAGGTTACAAGAAGTTGCGGCTGATTTTTTTCGTCCTGCAACTTGAAAGTATGAAGCACTCGTTGATATACATAAGTCGCTAAGCGTAGCCTGCCGTAGATTTTTTTGAAACTCATAGAGTATTCATCAAAAGCCCATGTTTGAACCTATATACATATCGAAGGTATATTTCAAGATTTTTTAAATATTTCTTTTTAATTTTAGAACATACCAATAGAATGATGTATAAAGGCAAATACTTTATTTTATGTAGCTTGGGATAAGGACATGGCTCGCAACTTGAATAAATATTCTGTTGACTTTGAAGGCTTGCAAATAATAATAAAAAGCACGATGTGTAGTTTGCACAGACTTCAACTTAATAATGTATAGAAACAAATATAAATGACAAATACAATGTATCAAAGCAATTTAAAGTAGCAGGCGTTGCAAATCATAAGTTACTTAGATACCCAAAGGTTACTTCAAAGGCTACTTAGATATACAACCGATGTGACATAAAAGTAAATACAGTACATATTTTGATATATTTTCAACAAATAAATAATAAAGCTCTGAAATCACAAGTCCGGGTTAACTAAGAGTACTTAGACATAAAACTGAGAAGGCTACAGGGGACTTTCTCCAAAGAACTCTTGTCGGCTGTTAACCCACTGTGCGGCGGTACAGGCCTTACTTGAATTCTCGGAAGCATTTGACTGTGTTCATAAACTGTCCGCTAAATTGAACTTATGTCAAAATCCCACTAATAAATTGGTTTTGTCGTTTGTGTTGAAAGGACCGATGTGCCTCAAGTTTTTATACCCAGTCCGTCATTAATATTCAATATTTATCAACGACCTTCCAACTGCGTTGCCCTATTGTAGGCAGGTAGGTAGGTAAGATGCGGCTAGCAATTATTCCTAACGAAAGTTATGCTGACTTATTGCTAAACCAAAAAATTGCGTTACGGCGACCGACCTTATGTTACGGAGAGGTGCGATGCCGCACTGCATTATCAGCTGTTTCCTCGCATTCTCAAATGCCAGATGAAAAATACTGAGTCAATTGTTAGCCATTTCTCAAATGTAAGTTGACAAAAATTGTTCGACATGTTTGACAATGACTTACATTCTACGTTTATTACGATCCTCTTAATTCTCTCTTACTTTTACTAACACAGGTCGTCACAGTATTTTCGGAAAGGCCATTGAATTGTTTGCGTTGAAAGACAACGCCAGCACAAACGCTCTATTGTGTTTCAGCCATTAGACCTGAGAGCACATATAACGGCTAGTGTGACTGAATAATAAGCGGCTGCACATACCACCGCTTCGACTATGTCAATATGAACATGCGGTAGTGCAAGATACATTAGTCGTGTTTTTTTTAGCATTAATCCCCACCATTCGAACCAAAATAGAAAATCGTATTTTTGCAATTTGTCCAATCGTAAAGGAAGTGAGTAAAACCATGAGTGAAGCAAGAACGCTAGTAGTCATTAGAGCGTGCTAAATGTACGCAGGTTTCTCTGAGTGTTGATGGACGTCTTGAACATGACGAAAGGTTTAGTGTCCGAAAGGTTTAGACCTTTCCCCCTTGTAGGCGTTTGCGAGAAAGCAGTACCGAGAGACACTGCGTTGAAGATTGATGTTCAGTTTCTGGGTGAGCTAGTAATACACATTAAAAAAGTTGTCACCAGTGAAAAATTAACATGGTCATACAGACTTCTACTCGGTCTAGTGGTTTGAAGTGATAACGGTATTGTTGGGGGCAAAAAGTAAAAATTTGCCAACAACACGCGGTGTTCCCAAGCGGTCCCCCATCCAAGTACTAACCGCGCCCGATGCTGCTTGATTTCGGTGATCGGACGAGAACCAATAGGTCCAGCATGGTTTGGTCGTTGACAACATTTTTTCTTACACATCACGCCCTACTGATACAGTTGAACAATTAAAAATTGGCTTAATACAGGATACGAAAGGTTACTTACTTATGTCCTGTATCCCCTTGTGGGTCCTAGAGCCCCTACATTGCCTACGCGGTTTCGGGAAATCTGCATTAGCTCTCTTCAAAGTTTTTTTTCCCAGTTGATGTGCTTCTTTCTCAACTATTCTGCGCCACGCACGACCGCCGCGCATCCTGCCATTCTGAGTAAGCGGGTTCAATTGCATCCCTTGGCTAGCTATGTACCAATCACCCTGATTCTCTTAGTCAAAATTATATGTCTCTGTGACAAATTTTTATTCTCTTTGTGACTTCTTGTGACATTTGTCACTTCTTGTGACATTTGTCACTTCTTGTGACAATTTGTCACTTCTTGTGACATTTGTCAATTCTTGTGACATTTGCCACTTCTTGTGACATTTGTCACCCTCGTGACGATTCTTTGTACATAGAGATAAAATGTGAGGATTGCCGAACATGTGAGAGATTGACAAAAAAATGTGACGTGACAATTTGTCACTTCGTCTAACGCTATGTTTCCACCGAACCGTAGCCACGAGGCTTGGATGAAAAGCTTTAAAATAGCATTAGCTTTCAACTTTAAAGTGACATGCAAGACATCTGACAGAAAATAATATTGCCCAGAACATTAGAAAAAAAGAGAGAAAATTACAGAAAAGAAAGATGCTGCTTCGTTCGGTGGGAACATAGAGGTTTTATTATTTTTATTTTAAGAATTTATAAGAAACTTACATTCTAGACAAAAATGTTTAAAACTAGTTGGACGAACATTGGTATATACTACTTCTAACTCACTGGCCCTAGGCGGGCAGTCTAAGCTGAGCTTAATCTTATTTTTTACTTAAAACTTATAAACCATCTTACATACTACCTTCAAATAACTTAAAACTACCCTAAGACATACAAGTCGGCCATAGGTTGCGGCTGATAGATTTCTGCGAGATAGATTTCCGACTGCACCCCATAAGGTGGAATGCACTACCTTCTTTACCCCGGGTCTACAGGGTTCGACGCTGGAGTTCCCTTGCTCCCCAACCATCAGAAATTTTGGTGCTGCCTCGCAACATCCCGAATTCCCAGCTGGTTACCACCGTACTGAACCGCATGAGAAAGAGAACTTAACAGATCGCTCAAGTGAATGTTGAACAGGATCGGCGAATTAACCTCTTTTGCCTCAAATATACATGTCGAGGTCACGTTGCCATTCTTGACGACGAACCGTCTACCGGTAAGCATGTTACACAGCAGGTACAGCAGTGGTCTGCTAATGCCTAGCCGATCGAGCTTGTAGAAAAGACCTTCTAGTCATACGCTGTCAAAGGCCTTTTCCAGGTCAATCAAGTAGGCACCCGTACATTGTTTCTGGCTCTTGTTCCATTGGCACCATGAAGAGTGTTATGTCCCGCTTTTGGGGGGGTTATCCGGAATTAGACCATTTGATCAAGGCTCTATTGATGACCTTGCTGATGTTCGGAAGGAGACTTATTGACCGGAGGTAGCACGGATTCGAAGAATATTTTCCTCTCTTGGATAAGGGTGGTACAATCGCAGTTTTCCAATGCTCTGGATAACGTGCATTACTCAGAGCATTGTTAAATGGGATCGTGTACATATAAACCATTTCCAGGGGGAGGTGTCTTAACACAATGTTCGAGATCCCGTCGACTCCGACTTCTTCTTTATTGATTCGATCATAGCGGTGGGAACATACGGGTGCTCCTGCGGTCCGGGATGCCCTAGCTTCGACAGCAACCACTCGTAAATTTGTTCTCTCACGAGTGGAAGGTGCCATCGCCATGCCATCAAAGGCGACTGTGTTCAAGAAGCTCTCTCTGGCCAGGCATACAGTTTGAGGACTGTCATGGTGGAGGGCTCGAAACAGGTGGGATCCAGAATTGCTCTCGTGTGCCGTAAAAGTTTCTCGTGTCGGCGATTAAGCCCAGACACCTCATCGTAGGAATGGACGCCCCTACTCATTACTCCTACGTTCAAATCTACTCCTGACACTGGGGAGAACCCAGACAAGACTAAAGCCATCACGTTCTCGAAAGTCGAAGCAACCGACTTCCTTTCCAATTGTCCGACAGTAGAACTTAGCTCAGAATCACGGGAATATGTTCTTCTTCTTGTTCTGCTGGCGCTACAGTCCGGGCTGAACCGGGGCAACAAGCCTCTCAAGCTGATGACATGACCTTAAGCCACCTGCCTCCAATGCTCACTCGTTCACTTGTGTCCGCCATCGGATTCCTGTGCAGACGACATTCCCAAGGTTTCCCTTCACTCTTCCAGTCAAGTGATCGTGATACTCAAACAGTCGACGCACAGTTTCTGCCTAATTTAGTCTTAATTTCACATTTGCCTCATTTTCAGAACCCGATTAATTGCAATCTTTTTCCCTTCCAGCAAATGCCGCGTCTTCCCCTTGTGCAACAGTTGCCCGTCGCATCACGACTTTGAGTGTGACTTCTTCGGGGGAATCAAAAATGTTCGCCTCAACTTCCTCTCGGCGAACCCCGACACCTACGGAGCCCTAAAGTGCCTCATCCTCAACGAGTGTCCGCAAACGAAGCCCATTTTCGAGCAACTCATGAAGCTGGAGTCCCACCAGAAGGAGCGTCGAGGCAGCGACATATGGCTGGACAATGAGAAAACCATCGTCGAGCCCATCTTGTCGTCCGGCCTCACAAGTCACCTGAAGCAGACGCCAAACATCGACGCCGAGCTGATCCAGCAGATTTGCGGGGTCATCGACGTGAACAGCTTCGAAATTCGGGCGCCTGACGTGGGCTCCATGCGCGCTGTTTACTTGCGGGCGTCTCTTTTGGCACATCAGTGTGTGGCCAACACGTCGATAGCCATTGATGACCACAACCAAATGAAGATCTACGCGAACTGCGACATCGAGGAGGGCGCCATGTTGACCTACTGCTACACGAATCCCCTGTTGGTGAGCGCGCCGCACTGGGATCCGTTTCTTTGACAAATGATTGCGTTTCTTTCCAGGGAACCGACGAGCGGCGGCAACTCCTCAAGATAGGCAAATACTTCGAGTGCAATTGCCCGCGGTGCCTCGACCCAACCGAGCTGGGCTCCCACATGAGCAGCCTTCGCTGCACCGGCTGCCCGGATGGAGCAGTTGTGCACAAGGCGTCGGCGTGGACTTGTGAAGTCTGCAAGCTGTCCATGCAGGAACAGGATGTCGAGCAGGTCCTGCACAGGGCGAAGGAGGACATTTTCCTGGCCAAGGACGACATCCGAAAGTACGAGAACCTAATCACCAAGTTCTCGACGGTCTTTCACCGCAACCACTATCTGATCGTAGACCTGAAGCAGAATGTCGCAGCGATTCTGCGCTCATTTCTGATGAATCCCGTGTGCAAGCCTGGTAAACTGGTCCTGGAGAGAAAGACGGCGCTCTGCGAAGACATCCTGGTGGTGCTGAGGATTGTCCAGCCGGGCATATCTCGGCTGAAGGCGATCGCGCTCTATGAAACGTTCACCTCCTACGCAGAGCTCAATCGACTGAGGTTCCACGAGAACGAGATAAATGAATTGGAATTGCTGGTAAGACTGACTTGAGCTGGTACCGTTGGATGACACAGAGAACACGTCTTCTATCTATTTCCAGGGTTACCTTAAGGAGGCGGAGGTCATCCTCAGAGAAGCCATTCGAATGCTGCTTTACGAACCGGTGAACACGCCTGAAGGTCAGCTGACGAAGAACATGCTGAAGGAACTGCGGGACTTGCAGAACGACATGAAAATGTTGTCCAAATAGGCGTGCATGCATGTGTGCCGGTGAATCCTTGTTTTAGCCAGATTTTGTAAAAAAAAGAGATAAAAAGACATCTGTTGCTTTAAACTATTCCTCATAAAATTTAAAATCTTACGAAATATTGATTTTTTTTTGACGGTCTGGTATGCTAAGAGCTTCCTGATTCCTGATGAGTCCCCGCTAGACCACTGCAGGTTAGGTTAGGTTTTGGAAGGAGAGTGTGATGGTAGAACATCACTGCCACTCGGAGGCCTTAGGCCCTTTGTGAATCCCTTCATCTGTGGAGTACACATTCTGTGTGCTTGCTCTTTACAAATCTTATAAGATCCGATAAATCCGCATTCGCTAGATACGCAGTCTCTGCGAAGAGCCTTTGGCCGAGAGAAGGTAGGCGCTGGTTCTGGAGAGCTGGGCAATGGCAAGCCAGCTGAGATCACTGGATTCCGCATTCTATTTTCGGAGCATTGCTCCAATGGGGCAGTTTCCTGTGATCACTAAGACGAGCACACGGATTGAGTTGCGGTCCAATGCCAGGAGCTTCTTTGTTTTGCCATTGTTGAGCTCTGACCACGTTGATCGTGTCATGTGACAGTCATCTCTTGCCAGTCAAGTCGAGTTGGCTTGGTGTCACTTATAGTTCGGAGTAGTGCACTGATCGGTGGCTGTAGTGATATGTCCCCTTCGCTGATGTCCATATCAGACCGTTGTCTGGCCAATTCCTCCGCTCTCTCGTTTCCTGCAATTGAGCTGTGGCCCGGGACCCAGCAGAGTTTGACCTTGTCAGACCACTGTAACGTTGGACCTGAGGCTCAGCTAACAGGCTTTTCCTTAGACAAGATCTTTTGAGCTAGGGAGATGTCTTCACTCCGATCGTGGCGCCCCGGTGTCCTTTATTGCTCTGTTGTACTGGTACCGCTATTGAATCCTTATCTCCTCATTAACGCAAACAGAGCCAAAGACAACAGATAGAGAAGTTTCAGTGAGAGTGGACTCTTATGGAACTTCAGTTACCAACCTGACATCGAAAATGAAATGAAGAAATCATAGTTGCCCTCTCTGGACAAGGTCCTTGTAAGCTTGCTTAAGTTGTGTGTTTTGCTTAGGGCGGGCCACCATACTAGTGAGCCGTAGGTAAGAATGCGATGGACAACAGCTGTGTGATATTGTTGAGCTGAGGAAGCTTAAAGGTTGGCATCAGTTCCATTCGGAGCCTTCTATAAGAATGCCAGAAACCAGAAGGCTGGCCTCAGGCTTTAGGAAGCCTACCTTAACCGAGAATAACCCCGGTCTGAGACCTGAGACCAGGAAGCCTCCATTTCCACGACCCGTCGTACAACTTACATCCCACACTGTAGACTCACTTTAGAGTTTCGTTTTTTTTTTTTTCATTCAAAAATAATTGCCCGGAAAAAACAAGTTTCACTGTTAACAACCAACAGATCGACTTCTTATCCACGCACACCTGCTGCGGCTGTTCCCCAAGTAACATCACTCGGCACACGGCTACCGTTCGCCAGTAACCTAAGTCCGAGGCAATATACATAAAGTCTACGCATTCATTGCACACAAGCGTACTTGGAACCATTTAAATGGCCAGACGGTAATACTACACTGATCTGAACCGATCTGCACGCCACGAAAGGGCCTTGAAAGACAGACGCTGCAGCGCAGTAGTATGGCACTGAAAGAGGAACAAGAACGAACCCGAGCGCCCGTTGGATGGTGCTCCGTACTTCATGAACTTGAACTGAGCATATTTCTGATTTTATTTTTTTTTTCGCTCGTTTTGAAGCAACCTTATAGGGTGCGTGTGGAACGGTTTGAGGCAGTTTGAAAACCAGAGACGCACGCAAGCGACGTCTGAAGCATGTATTCATCGACGTGAACACACTCGGGCGGGTTGTTGAAGCCCGCTTGCATTACTTATTCGAATGAAGAGCAGTAAGTGCTAAAGGATCCTGTGTAGCATCTCATTACATCCAATGGAAGTCGATTATTAAGGAGGACTGCCTCCAGCGGCATACAACCTTGGACTGGGGCTAAGCCAAATATAGACAAACTCGTTGTTTCTTGCAGAATCTCATCCGACATCTAATGGATAGAGTTTATCGCAATGGAACCTGTTCTGGGCATTGCTCTCGTGAAGTATGGGGGAAAAGTGAGCGCGTCATTTTCAGTCTCTACTTGTGTATCCTCGCAGTTGTTGACGACATGTGATTACATTTAACAAGCGTAGAGGAAGCATAGACAGTCTTAGGAAATCCACCACCAACCGAGGAGGCAACGAAAACTCAAGGCAGAGCATGACAGATAGGTTGTGTGGAGGAGATGCTTCTTCGCCAAAGGGAAATGTCTTTCGCGGCGTCGTTACTCAATGATATCGAAGTTTCGAACATCAAGAATACGAGATAAGCGTCCGACATCGATCACAATGCGACCAATCGGTTTGTTGAAGGGTCTGCAAAGTTCCCTTCTGGATGGGATGGTTGGAGTCGCTTGCTGGCGACAACTGATTTGCTAGCTTGTTGGCACTGTCATTGGAGTATTCAATCAGTGGTAGTAGTCTGACTAGGGGTATCACAATGGTCTAAGTGTGCTGGTGAGTTAACTAGCAGCCCCCTTACCTAACCTAACTTCAGTACGGAGATTAAACGCAGAATAACTCTTGCCAATTGCTGTTACTTTAGGCTCAAGACGAAGCTGAGTAGTAAGGCCCTCTCTCGAAGGACCAAGCAAACGCTATATATGACCCTGTTCATCCCTGTCCTGCTCTATGGCGCGGAGGCATGGACAATCTCAAAAGCAGATGAAGAAGCACTTGCTCTTTTCGAGAGAAAGACCAATCTTTGGCCCTGTCTGCGTTGATGGTTATTGGAGAAGAAGATTCAACCACGAACTGCACGGGCTGTAAAGCGACATGAGCCTAGTCAGGGGTCTACGGATTCAACGCCTAAGATGGCTGGGCCATGTAAAGCGCATGGACAACACGGCTCCAGCCCGAAGAGTCTTCGACTCCGAACCAGTGGGACAACGCAATAGAGGACGCCCACGATGGCGGACGCATGTGGAGAAAGACCTCAACCAACTTCACGTGCACACAGCTGGCCTAAGAATCGTGCCGGCTGGAGACGTTGTTTGAGGCCCAGATCCACCCTGGACTGTAGATTAGGTTAGGTTAATGCGATTGCCACAACCGAAAGAAGTTCTGACCCACTTAGATCCTGATTGGATCCATTGTAATATCACTAATCGGCAGCTAACGTGCCGGTTCCTCCTTGGGTACTAACTAAATGAAACACCCGAAGGTACCTACTGGTATGCTAGTGGCATATCCTGGATGATGCACTCCATTGCTGGGTTACAGCCAATAAGTATTTTTTAAAAATGTTTCTATGTCCAGCATTTTGATCCCAGACATTTCCTGAAGGCTATTGAATGAATATCTGCCTAGCATGTTTTTCCTTGTCCCCTGCAAGTGCTGGGCAGGTGCCGAGATAGTGAAGTATAGTCTATTTTTCGTCTTCGTCCCTACAGCTCCAACAAAAGTCATTGTAGGGAGCGCCCCTACAATTTTTTGAAGGCCTTATTAGCCTTGGAGTCCTACAAGTATCTAATTCCATCCACCTCTGATTGGCGGCATTGATGGCATCTGTAAGTAACAAAGGGTTTATTGCTTGAAGAGAGGGATATAGGGGTGTCCTGATTACTTGCCATTGACAAACCCACCCCTATACTAGCTAGCTCGTCGGCACTTTCGTTGCCTGGTTCCCAGCATAGGATAAAGGTTGCATCTAACCCCTTACAAATAAACGGCGAAATTTAACCATCTTCGATTTAATTGATGGTGAATCCAGATCCCTTATGGCCGCCTGACTATCTATGTAGATGGCGATAGATAGCCCGTCTATCGGATTCATTGACAGTAAGGCGGGCAGCCTCTTGGATAGCTTTTACTTCTGCCAGTGGTTGGATAATCGACGGGACAGGGAGCAGGATATTTCCTGCGATGACGCAAATACTCCTAGTCCGGTGCCTTCTTCCGTTTTGGACCCGTCTGTGTATACTTCCAGATGGGTAGCTTCTCTGACTGCGTCTGATGCCGTCTTCACTATTTAGGATGAGTATTTTATACTCAAATTCCAAGTTTACAAGGAGCTCGATATTATCTGTATGCTTTGCGATGTTCGCATCTTGATATATTCATGATATGTAATAATAATATGGGTGGCGCGACAGTCCGAGGCGGACCTGGGCCTAGCTTCTCAGCAACCACTCGTGTTCTTTCACGCGTGGGAGGGACCTACAGTTTAATGCCGGCTCCGAACGGCGAAGTTGAAAAGCTAGAAAGGAATACTCTTGAGCATTGTCAATGACTCGAATATTCATGATATTTTTTATATTTGCATTTTGCTCCAACGGTTGCATTCCCTGATCGCAGCCTTGGTAGTGGCCAACTTCCCGTAAATGCCCATGGGAAGCAGATCTTTGTATATGAACTGTAGGCCCACCAGAAGAAGGAGAAGTGAAGCTCCACCTTGTGGCTATGTTCATCTGTCTGAGCTTGTTATTGGATGAATTCGAGAACAAGTTTGTCAATCGGTGGATCTTCGTCTCGCCCGGTAGGAGTTTAGAAGACGTCCCGAAAGGAGATGAACTCAAAAATAAAAAAAATGATTGTTGCTAGTCAACTATTGACCTTCTATATTTTGATCCTTCACCCAAAAAATTGCTTCAGAACAACAATGTCCATTTTGAGAGCTCGTACGACATTCAAGAATTTCAGATTTTGCATCACATGTACAATGGCGACGTCACTTCACAGGTTACAATAGTCTGCTGTGCCGTTTCGCATTCGATGTGCTGAGTTGCTGATTAAAGATTTCATCACTTACATTCGTGCCAGAAGTTAAAACTTGTTCTTTGTTCGTCTATTTAACATTTGGTCATTAGGGAGGTTAACTATGCTATATTTTCTACTTATATAGAGTGTACTCTGTTGGACCATTGTGCGATGAATTGCCTGCACACTGGAGCCATGGTGGCTATCGAACTAAAACGAAACTTAGTGCAAGTTCGGCAAGCATGAAAAAATTAATTGACAGATCTTCCAAGGAATTTTGACAGTTCGCCTTCATGGGCAACTTTGACAGCTGTTGGAACATACCAATTGGAAAAACTGTCATTGTTATCTGGTCACCCTTTACCACGCGAATAACAGATCCCGTGAAAAAACAAAAACAAGAGCCAAACACTTAAATGTTTATTTTTATCGAAATGTCACAAGAAAGGAATCAATCTCTAACTTAAATTAAACTTAAAATCGACTCAACTTAACTCTACACAGCCTTATCGATTGTTTGACGAATGCTTTCGATGATTTTTGCGGCAACTCGAAATCTGTTTGAGCAAATCTCCGCCGGACAATCCACGCACTCATCGAGCAGTGCCATGAGTTGGATGTGTCCGTCTGGCACTGGTGCGAGAAACCCCTTGGATCGGTCCTTCTTCAGATCCTCCCGCAGCAGCTGGCACACGGCAAACAGGTTGATGTCACTCTTGCCATGGCTGCAGATGTCTTTTGGTGAAAAGGCGAAGCAGTCGTCGCACTCGATGAAATCGTGCCTGTAGACCGATCCGATGTACCGCCGGCCGTCCACAATGAGTGCCGTGTCCAGGTCCACAAACGAGACTCTGTCCGAGTGGGGACTGTAGACGATGTTGTCCATTTCCAAATCAGTTATGTAGACTCGAAAGTCATCGAAGCCCTCGGTGAATTGGAGCGCTCCTTCAAGGAGCTGCTTGGCAATGCTCAGCTTCACTTCAAAGTCACTGCTGACGAAATTCGAAAGGGGTTTGCCCTCGTCCGACTGAAACGTGGTGAAGCCACAGGAGAAGAAGGTCCTCGGAACTGGGAAGCCCAGTGAATGCAAGTACGGTAGAAGGATCGGCTGCATGTCCACATTCATGTGTACCCAGATGTTCAGCTCGGAGTGGTTGCCGGCGAAGAGATCCACAAAGCGTTTCACTTCACTCTGCGGACAGAACTGCATGCCGTCCAGGCGGGATTCATTGAAGAACCGCCGGGAGAGGTGCTCGTTAGCCGACGCAGCATCAGAGGGCAGTTGATGGATGAAACTCAAGTCGATGTCGCGCGCCAGGTACTTGGCCAGCATGCGATGGCTGGCGTTGTGGATCTCTCTCATCGATCGGATGTGCCGGACTCCGAAGAGAATGTTCAGGTTACTCGGGAAATCCTCATCGAACTCGTACTTGAGACTTAACTGCTCGCAGGACGCCGATTGGTTGTGGAAGCATTGTGGACACATGAGGTTGTCCTTGAGGATGTACGCGTCCAGCTTGCTGAGCTCTTGGCTGTCCTTATCAATTGGATACCGAAGGACGAGCAGGGCCAGAAAAAGGAGTTTCCGCTGTGAATACATTTCTAATCGATCTGGAAGTAAAGGAAATGGAAGACATTTAGTTTTGGAAATATTGAGTTGGGGAAATATTCACGTAGGATATGTGCTGAAATCGAGGTTTTAGTTGCATCTACCTCAGGAATGCCGTAGCTAGCAATACTCTAATTCACGCATCCTGTCTTGATGGCGCTAATGCAGGGAAACTCGTTTATTAAACTTGTATCTTCAAAAGTGGTGCTTGATACTCTTGTAATAATTTTACAATAAACTTATTACAAACTAATTACAAAGAAGATATATGCAAACTTACAATTTGTTTCCCTTCGGCACGAGCACGCTCCATCAAGTGAATATAATGAACGAGAGCATAATTTTCGCCTAATTCAGTGAGTTTACATGGCTACGCAAAGCCTACTAGATTTATATTCGTTCAGTGCATTCATCTGATGTGCGTTTACATGACTACGAAAAGCCTACTAGGAGCGTAGTAGTTTGTGTTATTATTCAAATGGAATTCAAATGTATGCTTTCAGGAACATAAAACTACTAGATTTAAATTTTAAAAGAATAAAAAAACGTATAATTTTTGGGACACAACACACCCATAATGCACAAAAAGAAGTCGGGACATTAAAATAAGTAACAGCGGAATATGTGACAAGTGGTTGGTATCGGCAGTACGAACAACATCAGTATTGAGAAAACCCTTGCCAATCGCTGTTTCTTTGGGGTCAAGACCCAATTAAGTAGTAGAGCCCCTTCTCGAAGGATCACGTTCACATGATCATCCATGTCCTGCTCTATGGAGCGGAAGCTTGGACAATCTCAAAAGCAGATGAAGAAACCGTTGGTATTTTTGAGAGAAAAGTTCTGCGTTCAATCCGTTTCCGTCCCGTTTTTGACCATGAACTGTAGAGCGACATGAGCCGAGTCAGGAATCTAAGGATTCGACGCTTAAGATGGCTAGACCACGTAGAGCGCATGGACATCGTTCCTCCAGTCCGAAGAGTTTTCAACTCTGAACCAGCGGCTTGAAGAAATAGAGGATGCCCATGGAACCGATGGGCCAGACTTGTGTGGACCTCAATCAACTTTGCGTGTGAAATTGGTGCCAGCCGACTTAAGATCATGCCAGCTGGAGAGGCTTTTGACAGAGGCCCAAGTCCACCCCGGGCGCTTTTAGAAGAAGAAGAAGAAGAACATGAAAAAAGAAAACCTTCCAAAGTGGCAGTATGACGATTGACAGAGAGTAATATGTGGCTCGGCGATAAAATGGTCAAGAACTACAGAGATTAACATTGTTTTTAGATCAATATAAGGATGCAGCGAAGGTAATGCATGATTTCCTGAAATCTGGGATTGAATATTCGAAATCTAACTGAGCGAACAAATGTGCCACATCCATTGATTTGCAACAATTATGCCTGTCCCGAAATTAACAACTGGTTTGGTTTTTTATTGAATTTGCATTGCAGTACAATTTGCCTGCGATTGCACGGGTGGACAAGACTTCATGTACACATGGACAGAACCAAACGGGGATCAGATGAAGTTGCCCCTGTGTGACTTAAATTTGTCAACAATATAACTGATCTGGCTGTCTGTAAAAACAAGCTGATATAAAAGAGAAATGGTTTAAAACAATCACATATCATTTCCTAGTGAGTGTGCATCATACGCACTTGCGATCCGAGAAAGGGTGACAGGCAAAGAAGATATCCTCCGGAAACTGAATCGCCAGAAGGTTGACATAATCAAATAAAAATAAAAATATATATTCTGTTTATCAACGATATAATAGACAGCGTTGGAGGTGGAGTTAAAAATTACTAGGAAAATATATTGTCTTTTCAGCTAAACTAAACAACTACTGCAAGTATGGAATCTGCCTATTAAGTTAGGAAAACCGAAAATCAAGATTTTTAGGCCCTATATTATGGCCTATATGCAAGAAATGAAGCCTGGTCATATGGAAGAGAACACATAGAAATAGTAACTAGGAGTGTTAATTTCAGCAAACATAAATATGAATAAAAATCTTGAAACCAAATTAAAGAAGCTAAACGGGTAATTTGTTCAGTCAGACAAATATGTCGGACACAGTTCGTAACAAAAGATAATTCGTGCTACTGCGACATCAATTACAGTATGTCAAATAATTGTTTGCAAAAGGAAAAAATCTTTGGAATATCAGCTGAATTGTGAAAATTAATGAAAACGCATTGCTTTTAAATTCTTTTTTTCATAATTTTATTAACAAGTTTATTCTTAATAGCTACAACAAAAAAAAAATTACCACAATTCAAAAACAAAAATAACAAATACATTCAAATTTTGATCTGTCAATTAATTGTTTGCAAAATACAAACATATGCTATGGAAGGAAAAAAAAAGAAGACATTTATAAAAATTGCCCTAATATTTAGTGTGGCCACCGTTGGCATCAATAACGGCTTGTAGCCGTCGTAGCATTGATCCAATTAGGTGTTCCATATCGTAGTATTCCGGTATCTTTCTCCACCTTTCTTGGATTGCTCTAATCAGTGTGCGCTTTGATGCAGGAGCCCGTTTTGCCACCTTCTTTTTTAGAAATGCCCACAAATTTTCGATTGGGTTCATATCGGGGCTATGTGCAGGTATGTCGAGCACTTTGCTACAATTGTAAAGCAACCAAGTCCTGCACAATAGTGGCTTATACTTTGGGTGATCATCTTGGTACAACATTTATTGCAGCTTTTGGGGGTTTTGGGGATTAATAAGCCCGAAACTTGCAGCGCTTCTGCTCAGCTCATATTGGAGTATGTCCAAGTAATATTCCTTGGTCATTAAATCAGTAAAAATCCCCACCTCCCCGACGCCCTTGGATGAAATGCATCCCCATACCATGACTGACAGTTTGCCAAATTTTACGGTGGGAATAATATTTTTAGAATGCAAAGCTGTGTTTGGTTGCCGCCACACCGTTTGAGGCCCATCATTGTAATGCAACATCATTTTTTGTCTCATCACAAGAAATTACGTCATTCCAAAACTCTGCTGGCTGTGATGGAGTGCAAAAGTCAACCTTTTATGCAGATTTATCCCAGAGAGTAACGGTTTCTTGCGTGCTATTCTTGAAGAGTATTTCTTTTTGTGCAATACTTGTCGAATAGTCTCATGGGAGACCTGCTTATTGCAATCATTATCTACTACCCTGACTAATTGCCTTAAGCTGATTTGGGGCTTTTCAATAACAGCTCTTACAATTCTTGGTCGGCCTCCAGAATTTCTCAACTGCAATCGATTTTCTTTTTCTGCTCGATTTATAATGTTGTACACAGTCCTCAATTTAACTGACAACATTTGGGCTATTTATTTAGGATGATATAAATGCTCATTGTGACGGTCTGTACAAGACGTCGATGTTGAATATCCTTTCTTAACGACGACATATACATCATTTTTCCCTGGTTCACCGCTAGAGAATGCTCCACTCAAAGTTATTTATCTTCAGAAATAAGAATCCCATCTGGAATATTCGAAGATTCGTCTATAATCACTGTATCTTATCAGCATTGTCTTACAGGCTTAAAAAAAAATAAAGACCTTGCTGACGCTATTACTCTGGGTGATCAAATCTTGGGTGCAGTTGAGACAGTTTGGTATGAGAGATCGCCAATCAACCGTTTCAAAGATACTGAAAAGACTTGTAATGTCGAAAATGATGGATTTTTTGAATTTTCAGTGAATTAAACCATTGTAGATCGCATAATGATCTCCGAGTCTTTGTTGGAATGGAACTCGCTAAAGGCTTTCCTTAAAAGAGTGGTTACGAGAGGCGACAAATGGGTTCACGGAGCTCCTGGTGAACCAATCGGTCGCAATCGGTTGGTAAGCAATATTTGCACCCCAAAAACGTCCTGTTAAGTATTTGGTGGGATTGGCGAGGTGTCCTATACATCGAGATGTTTCCAGGCAATCAGACAATAAATGCCATTAAATATTGCTCTTAGCTCAATATTTTTAAGCAGGGAGTGGAAAAAACCAGTCAGTTTTGGCAAACAGGAATGGCGTTGTTTTCAAGCATCAAGCTTAATTCATTTGGCTGCACCCACCATACACCCTAGACCTTCACCGCCATCTATCATTGAGAGCTCTAGTTTAGATAGAGAGATTCTTTAAAATGGCAATGCTACCGGATGCGGGAAAGAATTAAGAGAATGTAGAATGTTTATTGAATTAATGGACTTCTACAAGATCAGTGATCTCCTCACAAGGAACTTGTCTTGAAACGAGATTTGATCTCTCATTCCGATTCAAAGCCCTAAGGGGTCACACTGTTGACTGAAATAAATGGCTTACGATGAGCTGAACTTGTTTTTGCTGGGCCAACGAGGCTATAGAAGACCGAAACAGATTTCCAAAGTTCATGGAGCTTGGGAAAAATATTCATATTTATTTTGGCATCGTGTCCGTTCTTAAATGTTCAGCTCAATTTGACTAGACATCACGAACTTAGAAGTGGGCTTGAGTGTGCACCTATTCATCAAACATAATTATAGACGCCTCTATCCAAACTGAGAGACGGTGACGCAACTTTTTTGCGTATCACGAAATCTGCCCAAAAGATGTTGGTCTGAAGTCGGCCAGAAGAACATCACACACATTCAAGTGAGGATACGGACTGAGACGGAGATAACTAGTGCCCGTCAAACCGCCAAATCGACGTAAACAATTCAAGCATTTAGCAGAGATTTGATAACTTGTCAAAATCAAAAAAAAAAGCAACACTTACAAATCAACGATCTTTTTCCTGATTGCCCATCCGTCAAACCGCCACTTAATCCACAGCGCACTCCCAACAATCGAGACGCTTGGGTTCGAAGCAAAACCGACTCGTCATGCAGATACGGTTAAGAATTCAAAAAGCTAAACTCTCTTAACCCATCGCCCAGCGCACACTCTTCGCTCCACAGTCTCTTTGCAGTTTTCATCAAAAAAAGAACATAAAAATCGCACACAGCTGTAAGCACATCCACACTCGTCCAATTGGTATAAACGCCTCGAAAGCCACTAGCTCTAGATCAGTCGGTGGTGATTCGTCGCTAGAATTAGAACCCAACCACAGGTGCTCGTCGGTAACCGCACGCTACACACGCTAGCATCGATCCGCCCGGGTGTTAAATACAAAATTCGAGAAAAACAAACTCATCAACTAACCGAGTGTCGAACAGTAACAAAAAAAACAGTGCTCTTTACGTAACTCAATCGACCAAGATAAAGATAAACAAATTATCTGTGGGGGATTATTTCGGTTTTATTTTTTTTTTGTTCACTTTGAAACCAATCTCCGCGAGTGCGAGTAAGCGAACGAGAAAAAAAATGCAAACATACAAGTGAGAGATACGCTCACCGTTCGTTTGGAGAAAGGAAACGTCGCCGGAATATCCATAAAAGTTCTGTGTTTAATAATGCTATACAACCAGTTCTGAAAGACGCATTTTTAGAAAAACCCCCAACGCCCGTGTGTATAGGAGGAGCTCTGTATTAGATTCTCCAGCCGCTCGCGCAAGGCACTATTTGGATTTACCAAGGAATCGCTGGATTGTCATAAAAGGTACGATCGGTAGAAAAAATTGCAAACACAAAAAAAAAAACAAACATCAAATAAAGCCATAAAATCACAACAATAACAAATCAAAACAAAAACACTAATTGTGCTTGATCTTAACGAGAAATAGGGTCATTTGAATGATATTCGTTTGAAGTGAACAGTGACGTTGAAAAGTTTTACTCGAGTTGCAAAAAATCACGCGATTTGGTGTGTGGTCTTTTTCTAAAGGGTGTTTTTTTTTTTATTAAATGCGGAGAAAATTAAATTGAGATAAAATACAGAAAAATTATTTAAATATCCATGCAATTGAATTGCCACGCAAAAGTCAAATCAATTGTCACAAAAATAAATTACAACAGCTTGGGTGCCTTTCGTAAAGAATGAGATTTGGCTTTTGGCTATTTGTTTTCCTTGTCTGCAGAGTCTTTGATTTCCTTGAGCTGGGATGTTGCGAAGGATCTTTCCTTCAAGCTTGCGCTGCTTTTGTTTTCATTTGCAGCGCATTTTGGTACCTCTTAGGTTGCACGTTTCTTTTGGTTGCTTCGCTACCGCTTTTATAAGGGAGCGATGGATAAAATTCTGTAAAATCTGTCCATAAAACCTAGTACATCGCAAAATTTATAAACATTTTCCTTAGAGTATTTTTCATGTGGACCGGACGTAACTTCTAGAACACCACAAAAAGCAAGCATTTAAAACGACATCGGTAAAATGACATTTTTCGTTTATAGCGGCCAAAATCTTAGGTCTCGGCTGAAGCAACTAGATGGCGCAGTTGGTTGAGTTCCCTTGGTTAGTGGGCTCCCCGGTTCGAATCCAAGTGAAAGCGAAGTTAATCTGCAGCATTTGCCGTTGGGATGAAATTAACGGACTGACTGTGTGGGTATCACAACTTGGTCTAAGTATACTGGTGAATTCACTAGCAGCCCCGCCGAGCTACCTACCTACCTAGGTCCTAGCTGATGGCCATTATAACCCTAATGAATAACATATCGTTTATAACGAACGATTTGTCCATGTTTTTTTTTAGGTTTTTTACATTGATTTTTTCCGAAAATGTAAACTGTTTGTCTGCAGATGGATGCACGCACCTGTGCATATAGAATTTCCCTGTTTTTTTGTCTTATGTTCATTTTTCGTTCTGAGTTTGTTCAACTTACTGCAAATTTTTCTGTGTCACGAGTGGCACCGGGAGTTTATTTTATTCGGGTCGTAAGTTGCATAGGGAAATGAGAAACGAAAAATCTTTACGATTGAAGAGAAATGAAGTAGGTAAACTACCCAGTAGCGAGCCCCCTTAAGGAAAGTTTTGACTTCGTTGCTCTCTCAAAATTAATTACTTATATATACGAAAACAATTTTATCATTTAAGGAAAGCTTGTTGAATTACTGTTTGATATAAACAATAACTTCTTGTGAGTATACGACTCTAATTTAATGAATTTAACTAAAGTAGAAAATATGACATAAGCCAGTACCGAGCCCCCCTGTTCCTAATTCGAGCCCTTAGCATTCCAGTAACTAGTACCCCCATATAAATCATGGTATACAAATGAAATCATCGTTGTTTTATAGTTCATGTATTTAAAGGGCAAAAAGGAAAACATTATTAAATAAATTCATGACAAAAATTAGTCAAAGACATACAAAATTAACAAATATAAATAACGTTGTGTATTTACGTCCATTTTTTCTTGTTGATAGATCAATGGGCTTTAAATGAATAACCAACGGATGGAATGAACAAATCTTAGCTCCAAAACATTACTTTATTTGAAATGTTAATTATAAAAATATGTATGCATAAGTATTTATACGTTAAAAAAGTATTACATAAGACATAATTATAAAGTATCCAACAAAATTGGTAGCTTGTCCTATACGATGCTGTACGAAACAACAAAAAATAGGACAATTAATATTCAGAAACATAAAGGTTATCATAATTAAACATTAAGAGCTTGTGTGCCCGTTGACAGGTTTTTATAAATATCTAATTTGATCTTGAATCTAGACGATCTATTTGTTCATCATTCTGGACTGTCGGACAAATATTGCATTGTCTTGGTTGTGAAAACATACCTAATCGGACTCTTACAGTTCAAATGGCTTTATTTATATATGCTACAACTTTTTTTTAATTAATATACTTAAATACTTATAACATATTGTATAAAAATAGTGATAAGAAATGCAATTAGTAAAAAGTATATCTTCATAAAATGCGGCCAAAGTGTCAGTAGAGACATATGAGTTATCCATGAAAAGATCCGCGAGGAGACTGTCTGTTAACTTGAACTAGGCATTAACAAGTATCGTTGCTGGCCAAGTTGGGACCAATCTACAACGTTGCTCTGTCTGCATAGACCGTGCCTCGTTGAAACGCGCGCATCCAATTAAAATCCACAGTTTATCCAATCCATTAAATTCAAGTCTCCCTCGTAGTCTTCTAAGCACACGGTACTCTGTTACATTTTGCAGTCGCATTAAAAATCACTGTCTTGCATTTAATCGGCTGTCATGCTTTTCGCGACTTAAGCGACTCTAAAAAGTAATTTTTTGCCAGAATAAATTGAATTACACGAGCGAATTGCAACCCAATTTAATCAGTTCATTGCATTCGCATTCATTTGGCAAAAAAAAAAACAATGAGCGTGGAATGTGTTGTGTTCGATAAATAACTCTCGGCGTTTACAGTGACTCAACAGATGAACAAAATTAAATCAGTGGCCGTTGTTTGTTTTTAAAATAAACTCGCATTCAATGCTGATCTCTCCTTTTTTCGACTGATTTTGAATAGGTTCCACAGATCAACCGGGCAGCCAATTGTCTTCAACTTCAACTTTCATATTCAAAATTTCTTCTTGCCGAAATATCAATTTATTCACGATGGAAATTCTGTTCAAATTCAAATGCAAATTTCTCACCAAACTGTCGGCGGTTTTTTTCGTGTTTAGTTTTAGAAGAAACGCAAAAAAGGCCGACTTTCGTGGCAATAAACTATCTTAATTGAGGAACTGGAGATAGCATGCATTTGATTATGTTTTCTCTAATTTCTTCTCATAAGCTTTGGCGTTCATAATTCTGGTTAAGCTGACAGGTAGAAACATTAAATACACATTTCCCCAGGCAGTAGGAGTTAACTTTGTTTGATAATTTAATGCGAGACTTTGAGTAATGTTTGTAGGTTTGAGTAACACCCTTAGAAAGGGCAGAAAGTTTGTGTTAAAAAGACTGTTGCTTTTCCAACTCTGGTTTAACTTAGACAAGCCAAACTTTGTTTGACAGCAAAGAGGAGAAGCTGCGACACGGTGGACTGCATTTGATGCAAAAAAACTAGATCAGGTGCAACTGATTGTTTGTTAAGGGTAACTGCCTCCACCGCGCTGAGCGTACTCCTTAACTATGCCCCGATAGACATAATCGTCAGACAGGTAGTCGCTAGCCCAGCGGAGTCACAGAGACACAGATCTCCGGCTACCTCCCCTTTGAGAAGAACTTCTCAACCAGTACCTCTTAAAGAAGGCTGGTCCTTTGCGAATTCTCACGTATGGCTCGAAGAAAGTCAATCTTATCAGACATGCGACCCATGGAGGCCATAAGCTTGAGCAGTCATACCCTCCTGCTTCCAATCACTACAACCAATATGTCTTGTTTTCTCTAATTTTAGGCGTTAATAATTCTGATGAGGATGTTAGGTAGACAGCTTAATAAATAAGCAGGAGTAACATTTATTTGCCATGCAAATGCGAGATCTTGAATAGAGTTTACAGATACTGTCAAAAGTTCGGAAACATTGGTTGATGTAAGCAAATGAAACTTTGTTCAACAATCAGAGTTACGCGGATCGGGTGCAACTCACGGTCTTTGCTTTTATTAAGGCTTGTAGTGTGTACAGGGTCTGGATAAATAAGGGTTGGGACAAGGTGCTCCAAAATAAATTTCAAATGCCGCCACTTCTGCATTGACTTGTTGGCAACACTGGAAAAAAGTAATTTGACAGCTGATAGTTGCGATCAATAATACTCGAGTGTCAAACAGATTGGTTTGGCTAAGAGTCAGTATACCGTCGACCATCACAGGCTGATGGTGCTAGATTATCTGACTAGCTACCGGTACCTATCAAAATGACACTGTGACACTAGCCTTAAGTTTGAATCTCTGGCGAAAATTGAGTTAAGAGCTCGTAAGGTTTCTATGAATATGTGTCTATAGGTACATTATGATGTTAATTTATATCTCTTTAATTCATCCTTGAATCGAAACATACAGTGGACTCTCCCTCAGTCGAACTCTCCTTAAGTCGAAACTCTCCCTGAACTTTTTCGCCATATTTTACATACATTTCCCTCAACTTTCCATACAAAAACCTCTCTCTAAGTCAAACTTTCTGTAACTCGAACAAATTTTGGTATCCCGTGACAATTGGACTTAGGGGGAGTCCACTGTATATCTTTAACTATATTCGTACTTCTTTGCAGTAATATACTTTAAGATATGGCTTAATATTTAATTACAAAATCTTGGGAAAACGAGTGTACTCACTGAGTAAGGCCCAGTCTTCAAATGGATTATTGAGAGGCCACATGGAGTGGTCCCATTATTTCGTAAGAAAGGCATCTTGCCACCCGAGTGCGCCAGATGCTGTATTCTGTCACCACCGCCGGTTTCAGCCTGACAAAGCGGTGTACATTAAACCCTAAATCGAGGGGATGGAGATTAATGCTAACGCGTCATCTAGTTTGAGACGACTGTTAGATTAGGTTAGGTTGAAGTGGCTGACTGCATAGGGCCATTGTGTTACCATGCAGATCTATGGATACCTATTCTGCAGACCACATAGTCTTCTTCTTCTTCTTCTGGTGGCGCTACAGTCCGAGGTGGACCTGGGCCTCAACCAGTAAGCCTCTCCAGCCGGCACGATATTTAGCCAGCTGTCTCCAACTGCGCATACCAAGTTGATTGAGGTCCTTCTCCACCTGGGTACGTCATCGGTTCCGTGGGTGTCCTCTATTGCGTTGTCCCACTGGTTCGGAGTCGAAGACTCTTCGGGCTGGAGCAGTGTTCTCCATGCGCTCAACATGGCCCAGCTATCTTAGACGTTGAATCCGTCGACGCCTGACTAGGCTCATGCACAGCCCGTTCAGTTCGTGGTTGAATCTTCTTCTCCAATAACCATCAACGAAGACAGGACCAAAGAGTGCTTCTTCATCCGCTTTTGAGATTGTCCATGCTTCCGCACCATACAGCAGGACAGGGATGATGAAGGTGTCATATAATGTTAGCTTGGTCCTTCGAGAGAAGGCTCTATTACTCAATGGCCTCTTGAGCCCAAAGAAACAGCGGTTAGCAAGAGTAATTCTGCGTTTAATCTCGGTACTGGTGTTGTTCGTACTGTGCACTTGCGAGCCGAGGTAGACGAAGTCCTTCACTACCTCGAAGATAGCTGTCTATGGTGACGTTTTGGCCAAGTCGTCCATGTTGTGCGTCCTTTCTCGATGACAGAATGTACATAGTGCTTATGATAAAACGAAGCAGATGGCTGAAGTTGTGGATAGGCCCAGTCGAGCGACGTGAGTTCCTATGGCGCAACGCCCTGTAAGAACGCCAATGAGAGACCTCAGATTCGGCCTACTTACTCTAATCAGGTTAAGCGATCGCTTATGGTCAATCATAGGACAGAGTTTTTAGGCATTCTGTGGCAGTTGTTCATCTGCGGTTTGTTTGAGACGACTGTACTGTCATGGTCGTTTGGGACTCTGATATTGTGATGTGAATAGCTTAGCTATGTATTCCGACGCCAAGATTTGCTTCGGACTGTAGCGCCACCCCAGTTATTTTATTATTATTATATTAGCCTTAGCTTGATCCTTCTGAAGCCAATTGACTTCTTTCGATAGTCCCAAGGTACTCGACAGATGCGAGCACAGTTACTCACCACCGTCTTGAGAATAATTTTAAAAAATCGTGCGTCGCCTTGTGAATGTCATTTATTTTTTGACATTTGGAAAAATTGATTAAAATACAGAAGAAACTTATTTTTCTGTGTAGTTCCGTTTGTGACACCCAAGGGAGTAAGATGGCACTTTGTGTTAGCAGTGGTGACACTTTGAAAAATATTTTTCTGGCAACCCTGCTCCGTAACGAAGTCGGCTGTAACAACACACAATTGTAATTCAGTCATTAATTGCATTTCTTAAAAATAAGTCAAGAGAAAAGGAGGGCCGTTTGTCAGATATACAGTGGACTCTCCCTAGTCGAACTCCCCCTAAGCCAAAACTCTCTCTAACTCGAACTTTTTCGACATATTTTACATACATTTCCCGCAATTTTCCTAACTAAAACCTCTCTCTAAGTCAAACTCCCCCTAACTCGAACAAATTATGTCATCCCGTGACAATTCGACTTAGGGGGAGTCCACTGTATTCACTAAAGGCCTAAACCCGTAGAATCCGTTGCGTTTGGAATCTACAAGAATCGTAGTGGCGTGCGCAATCCACTCTTGCACAAAGCTAAGAAATTCGAAATTTTAAATTTCTTGCATAATTAGGAATTATTCAAAAACAATTGTAAACGAAACAATGCGTTCAGTCATTCATAAAATATGGTTAATAATGCCTTGACATTAGGCTAAATGGTCTTAACTCAGAAACTAAGAGACAGAAAGACAGAAACTTAAGACGTTGTACCAGACGTTGTATGACTTATCCTTAAGCCTTAATTATAACGATGGGAAGCAGATGTGCGAGTAATTAAGTCGTTAATACCAAACAAACGATTTTTGAGAGAGAAAATTGGGTTCAAACCAACCAAAAACCTGATTGACTTGGGACCTTGTTAGGCAACGTCAAATGATAAAGAGCACCCAAATGAATTTCCATGGAAACATCTGTCAAACGCATAGAAAGTTAAAAGTTGACCAATTTCATCCGTCGTGATGGATTCCACTTGTGGGCTACATTTGCTGTCTATCTACCTCTCATAAGGCCTTAAGAATCATTCGTGTGAGCTCACTACGAATCGTGAACTTCACAATCTCTGACACTTCATTCATATAGAGCAGAAATGAAGTATTACAGAGATGGCCGACTTCACAGCTGATTGGTCCCTAGTCGATCGACGAATTTGAATGCCTTTTTCACAGATCTTCACGAAACACTACGTTAAAAAAGACTACCATCACTAAACGTTGGAAAAAAGTTATCAGAACTTCTGATCATTGGGTTGAAGAAGACTGTGTTTCTTAGCAATTTAATTCGGGATCAAATTTTGTCTGAAGGGTCTGATATTAAGATATGGGCAGCGATGACTAGATTCTCTCTGAATAGATTTCCGAACGAATAGGGTGCAAATGGGGACTGCAACCCCGAAAGGTTTACTGGCTATTTATATCAGTAGTCAGATCCATACTGCTGTGTGGTGTCACAATTTGGTGGACCGCACTCGATAGGAAAACCAACATCACCCCACTCGCTAGAGTGCAGAGGATGACATGCGCATGCATTAGCGGTGCGCTGAGGACTACCTCCTCTGAAGCACTAAACATACTCCTCAACCTGCCTCCGATAGAACAAATTGTCAGACGGCGATTAGATTAAGATCGCTGAGCAGCTGGAAAGAACTGCAGTCTAGACATTCAACGATCCAACGCAGGTATGCGTCTATACCCATGGATACAGACCTCACTCTTCCTAAACTCCTCTTCGAGAAGAATTTCTCAACCAGCATACAGCCCAGATCTTACTGGGAGTCTGAACACCAGACGCTGGAAGGTCCACTGCGAATCTTCACAGATGGATCGAAGGTGGATGCAGCTGTGGTTGCTGGTGTCTATTCCAAGGATCTAAATATCCATTCCACTACCTAATCACTGTAGCGTCTTTCAGGCTGAAACTAGAGCGATTAAGGAAGCCCTGCCCTGGCTGAAAAACAATGTAATATCGCGCACAGATATTGTCATCTGTTCCGATAGCCAGGCAGCGATCAAATCTCTGGATTCAGTCACCTTTATTACCAAGACTTCCCTTAATTGCCGCCTATCTCTTAACGAGATGGCCAAGTACTTTTACATCCAACTTATGTGGGTGCCGGGACACTGTCTAGAAAGGGCCGGGTGGAGACCCACCCTCCATGCCTATCGCTGCTATAAGGGAGCTGCTAAAGCTTGAAACGCTTGCTCAACCAAACCGCGGATGAATATCTGGCACAGGTTGCCTCATTACCACAATTAGGTCCTTTTGGATCTGCGCCTGCCAAACCAAAGGGTAGCAGCTAGGTACTTTGAGCTGGTTGATAAAGGATCGTGGTTCGTGGAATGTGACTCAGATAATGCCTTGGAACGATCCCAAGCGATCGCTTAGCTTGATCAGATTAAGCAGGCCAAACCTCAGATCTCTCATTGGTGTTTTAACAGGGCATTGTGCCATCGGAACTCAGGCCTCTAGACTACGCCTTCCCCATAATGATTTCTGTAGAAGCTGCTTGGACGTGGATGAGGAAGAAACCATCGAACACTTGTTATGTATCTGCAGTGCTCTCTCATCCCTCTCGGCCCATTTCTTTGTTAATCTGGCTGAACTGAGTAGCATCTGGATCAGCCCTCTTCTTCGCTTTATCGATAGCACAAGGTGGTTTGCGGAATAGGTAGCCTAAGATCCGCGTGGTAACACAATGGGCCTGTGCTTGGCCTGAGTGTGTCTGCTGTCCGTACTCGCGGCAGTCGGCCACCTCAACCTAACCTAACCTACATATTATGTAAATGAATTTGTTTTTCTTTTTATAAAATAGGCATTCAGGATATTTTATTTATACATTAAATAGGGTGTTTCAAATATCTGATCGATTGTTGCAAAAGGTATGACCTTTCATTAGTTGCAATAATCGAAATTACACTGTATTTCATGGAAATTCGTTGTTTCTGGAAGTTCGTTTTATTCGTTTGCAGTTCGCACCTCATATGAATCGCCCTTTATGAGTTGTCAATTTTTTGACAGGACGCAACGGATTCTATGGGTTTTAGCCTTTGAGCATGTACCAATCTCATTCACTGTCAAGTTAAAACGCACTAGAACGTACATCGATTGCAAAAAAGGATTCCACACTGTTTGCCATATTTTTCTATGAATTCAAGGTAAAATCCAGATGCATAGACTTCTCGACGATCTAGTCAAAGGTGAGTGGGTATATGCTCAACCTTGATCACCGACAGCGATCTACAACAGATTGTCACGACACGAAGTACGCGCACTGACGTGTGCATGAGTAGTTACAAATGTGTGTTCAACTCATTAGATATTCGTTTTTTTTTTCTACCGACTAGAATGATGTAACTCTCATTGAAAATGCGAAAAATCTCATCGGGAATTGATTTACGTCGCACATCATGTTTGCAATTCCGCAACAAACTCAACGATCGTTTCTTTCCAATAATTTGTTATAAGTGAAAAAACAATCAAAAGGTTCCCTAAATCTATTAGCACTTGAGTGTGGCTTTTTCTTAATTAGCAAGTCATGAAGTGAATTTAGGAAAAAAAAATGCTCAATTCGATCAGTAAGTGGATTATATGCCCGAGAACAACAACACTCCGTATCGGTGCTGTAAAGTGGTGACTTTAGGTTGCAAAATTGATTTTAGATAAGAACTTTTGAAAAGGTTGTAAACTTTACTTCTTATCTTTTTCCACAATTTAGCTATGTCAATCAGTTCCTATTGGGAAGTCCGCCGATGATAAAAACTAGAAGACATGCGGCTTTTTGTGTTCGATTCAGAATTGATATAAGCACAGATATAACTACAAAAATCCAATTTAGCACATCATTTCACAATTTTGAGAAATATTGGTCCAAACCTTTTTTTTTAGTTTCTTATCAAAATTTGGAGCTTGTATTCGAATTATTCAAAAACTATTCTCATGAATAATTTGATGTACATTTTATGGGGGGAATAGGAATAATAAAGAAGAAGCTGGAAAACGAAGCCCTGGATACAGCCAGTACGCACAGGTTCAGTCTGAGGACTGCAGCCACAGCAAGGGCATTATGGCCGAAGCTGAACAAGAAGAGATCAACATCATTGATCGGTTTGAGTGTCAGTGGTACACATGCAATGCGACTGCAGAAGCTTCAGCGACGAGGGACAGACAGAATTTATCCCACATCTGCTCTGCGTATGCCCATCTTTCCTAGCAATGAAAAGAAGCTATTTTCTAGGAAAACACTTCTTCTAGAGGACCTAGGCGGTGTCGGTTTGTAAAACCTCCTTGAATTCGCACATGAATCTAACTGGTTTAAGAACTCATTTGGTCGAGCTAAATATCCCTTAAAATGGAACAGTGGACAAGACGTTGGTCTAAGTGAGCTGCGGCCAGTAGTCAGGGCACCCAATTTACCTACCTACCTAAATAGGGGTTGATTGATGATCCTTCTGTGTTACACCATTCCACGACTTAAAGTAGGCAGTCTCAAGACCAGTTCTGCATTCAATCTTTAAAAAAAAGCAATAAATTGTTGGGATTGTTTAAAAGATCGATCATGTCCACTAGCAAATTGTATTCTAGGTCATTAGCCCTTGCTTCCAAGAAACGATGTGTATTTTTTTTTTTTGTTCATTCTTTGTCTCCAAGTCTTTGTTCTAGACAAAGCAGCAATGAAAGTAACAAAGGCTAATCAGAGCAGACGAACTGGCCCGGTTAGCAACTAGCTAACAGCTCTCTGGTCTAAAGAAATGAAATCATCGAAAGCCTCACACAAAATGCCAGGAATTTGCTAGCACCGAGATGAAATTCGACCGATAGACATTACTTCACCAAAGGACCGGTTAAGCAGTATCGCCCCATCGCGAGACTTTTGCACCAAGAATGTTCTAATTAATACGAACAGGTGAGAATTTATTGAATTCAATGAATTTATTACGCATCTGTTCATGTTCATCGTTTTGTGGCGTGGACTTTTGCCCGCCACTGTAAGCTGTCAACTTGCACGCGTCAGAAATTGATTGCGAGATTAGAAGTCGTCTGTGTTGTGTTCGTTTATTTACTATTTTCTTTTGGCAAACACGGGCGACTGGAGGGGCGGGGCCCATTGTTTACTGTGATCTTAGCTCCAACCTGCGCAAATCCCGACGACCAGCAACGGCGGCGGCAGCGGCGTTTGCAAATAACACGGGGCATCGAATAAATCTGAAGTGTAAAACTAGTTTATCTTCGCCGGCAGCGGGGAGCCGCAACGTTGTTTGCTGTGCTCGAGTGTTGTGTGATATTCAAGTTCAAGAACTTCACAGTCGTGTGGTGGAAGGCATTGGGGAGGAAAAAAAAAAAAAGACCAGAAAGCAAAACATTCGAGATGCTCACGTGCTGTAAGGTGCGCAAGGTGATTGCAAATATCTAATTAGCTGGTATGTTTGTGTGGCTATTCGACATCGATTGAAGACACAGTGCGAATCGATTGGGAATTGATTATGCTGTGAGTGTGTGACGAGCATACAAGGCAGGCGGCACCAAATCGAAGGCGAGGGAGAATGTATTATAGTTTGTTCGAGATGACCTTCTATCGAATTGATTTAGATTTCATCGCACTGCCTGCAGACGATTATGCCGTGCAGATAGATAACACGGGGTTGCTGGGTCTATGCGGTGAGACTATCGATGAACGGTGCTGTAGATCGAACTGGGTTTGGCATTAGCATTCAAACACACGAAACGGGGGCGCCTTTGTCTGCGTCTACGAATGTTCTCAAACTTGTGGTCTACAATTTGTGTGGTTTCTGCCCACAATTTCATGCCTGTACACTCACACGGAAGTTCCTCGAGGAGGTCGGTTCACAAACTGCAGGTCGACACCCGCTACACATTTGTGGATTTCAAGGCGTTCAATAATAGGCCTTGGAGGCCTTAGAGGCGTCGTTTTTGCATTCCTGGTGAACTCTCGTTAGATTGTGTAGCAGCTCACAGGCGCAGCTCATGTTGTTGGGTCCAGTGTTCCGATTTTAAGGACCTACTGAGTTCTTAAACCAGGCAGATTGATGTGAGAATCCTAGGAGGTTTTAGAAACCAACATGCTTAGGTCCTCTAGAAGAAATGTTTTCCTAGAAAATACCTTCTTTTCATTGCTAGGGCTGGGCATGCGCAGAGCAGATGTTGGATAAATTACCGCATAGTCTGTCCCTCGTCTCTGAAGCTTCTGCAAAAATCTCTGTGCGGTATGTTCAGTCGCATTGCATGTCTGCGTACGTCCCTGAGACTCAGCTTCGGCCACAGAGCCCTTGCTGTGGCTGCAGTCTTCAGGTTGAGCGTGAAGTGAGTACTGGGTCTACCCAGGGTTTCGTTTTCTAGCGTCTTCTTTATGGAACTGAGTGGCGTGTGAGATTGGCAGGGATACTCCTAGCTCCAAGCCCTTCTTCACGAGGCTGTCCGCTCTTTTCAATAAACCATAATAATCAACAACAACACACTGATCTATTCAAGCAAAGTCAAATATATTGGATTAAACCTAAACATGCGACTCAACTGGAATTCACATTTTAAGTCCGCCAAAGAACGCGTTCTACTAGAGCACTGTGGGCCAGTAGATGTATATACGGCAGGACTTTTGGTCTCTCTCCCAAAAGTATACATTGGTTGTACACAATGATGGCGAAACCAACATTTGGTGGCCTAATACACTCCAACTGACAACGGCAAATAAGTTGCAGAAAATACAATGAATTGATTATCTTAGAATAGGCACCTTTCTTGGCTAACTCCTTTACCAATCTTGATTAGGTAGATAACTGCTAGATATGTACGTACGGGTGAGGCTATCTTCGAAAGATACTCATAGCCCGGGCTACACGCCCAAGTACTCGATTTGGGGACTACGCCTAAATTCTAACCCTCACCATGCAAATTCTAACCCTCACCTTTTGTTTTATTCCCTTTTCCCTTAAGGTGCAAAAGGACAGTCAGGTAGAGCTCCGGCTTCCGTGCGTCATACAGCATATCAACAAGACTGGGCTCAAAGGAATTTCCCTTGGTGTCATCGATCGGTATGTACATCTGCCTTTGATGACGTTGTGGCCAAGTCGTTAATAGTTTGTGTGCTTCCTTGAAGACAGTATACACATCATTTTGCCCTCATTCATCTCTAAAATTAATTTTGCCGCCTCCAATTCAAAGCCAGCCAGCCAACTCGCTGAGTTCGACCAATGAAACCACGCTTCATGAACAAACAAAACCAAATTCACTTGAAAATGGCTCACAAATGGATGTCCGAGATGGAGTGATTTGATTATCCAACAGGCCTTAATAAAGATCAAATCTATCCAAACGCTAGACGTTTTGTGAGCATTTAAAATTTAACAGCGGCAAAATAATGACCGCAGTAAAACCTAGAACGTACCAACAACGGCCATCAAGATTGATTTTTGCGCAAAGTCCCGTGTACGTCCCGCTAACGGTGGTGTGGTTTGTTTGTACAAGTTGAATGGAATAATAGCCCAGTTAATTATAACAGTCAACAAATTGGAGTTTTCAGACGTTCAGACGTCAGTTCAGTTGTTTCGTGCTTGGATTCATTATAATTAACATGTTTTAGGGACCCTGCATGTGCCACAAAAGGAGATGCGGGAGCAAAGTAGGCACGAGAGATCTACTGTTTTAATCAGAAATGAAGTATTCTAGAGATCGACTTCCCAGCTGATTGCCCCCTAGTTCATCGACGAATTTGAGTGTCTTTTTGACGGATATTCACGCATTTTTGACGGTTATTCACGAAATAACGTAAATGCCGTCCTCTGATTGGTCAATTTGGTTTATGAACACGTTATAAAAAACAGTTTGCAAAAATCTTATGGGGCGAGAGGTAAAAGACGGGCATTTCTGTAACACTTCATTTCTGGTTTTAATTTCTCATTTGTCAGTTGTCACAGAAACCCTCAATTTGTAATGTCAGAAGTGACAGCTGAAAGCGGCTCTCGCACAAATTGTCCGACATGTTGGAAAAAGTCTGCGTTCGTTTTATGCTTCTCTCATTTCTTAATAGACATAGCACGATGCAGGGTTTTGTCCAATGCCTATGTATTGTCAAGTCAGCATTCGGTATATTATCCACAATATGGAGAAGCAATGATATTAGCTTAAACACCAAGCTAAAACTGTTTCTCTCCAATGTTGAGTCCGTGCCGTTATATGGGTACAGCACTTGGAAAGTGACCGCCACTAGCACAAGAAGACTACAGACATTTGTGAACCGGTGCCTCTACGAAACATACTAAGGATTTTCTGGCTGAACTGTATCTCAAACGAACAGCTTCATCAGAGAACGGGCCAGGGACCTATATTCACCACTATTCAACGGCGCAAGTGGCAGTGGATTGGTCACACCATTCCGAAAAGGTGAAAGAGCGGGTCGACCAAGAAGCACATGCCGCAGAACAATAGAGGAGGAGTCTCGACAGCTGGGGAAGATTTGGAGAGAGCTGAAACTCATTGCGAGAAACCGCACACGGTGGCGCGTAGGAATAGTCGACGCCCTAGGCCCCGTGAAGGGATACAGCATTTAAGAAGAAAGTAGAATGCTTATGCTTATGTTGAATATCGACGAGAGTAGCAGTGCAGCATTGTTTCAATTCAATAATAAAGATTGTTTCCTGTGAAAAATCTGCCTCAATTTGGCACCTGTCCAGAGCTCGAGGTGCCTTCGCCCTTAGAAGAAGATTATTTTACAGAAGCCTCGATGTGAAGGAAATCCAATTCATGACCCTCCTCAGACAAATGCTCATCTATCGATGTCCAATGTGGCCGAATGTGTGTGTCGAGCTTGGTGGAAATAATTTGTCTTGGGAAAAGGTCTCGTAAAACGTCGCTCTTCTCTAAGATTTTACTCTGCTGGCCAATAAAAGTGGATTAATTCTTTCGAGATGATTCTGGAACACCGGAACAATTCAGCTAGTCTAGGAGTCCCCTAGAAGTGTTTTTTCTTGTTTAAATCTAGTCTAACTCCACTGACCCTCAATTTCTGGAGCCTAAAGAATGAAAATTGAATTCCTATCAACAGCACGAACTATATCCAAGCCGTCACGCTGCCATCTATTTACGTTAGAGCAGCAGCACGTCCAACACGAATGTTTGATAAAGAAGCTCCACACGAACCTACACATACGTCGTACAAGACCCCCCAAATGTGCAGATAAGTTCTGAAACCCGGAACCATGTCAATCACTTGTCATGAGTGGAACTTCATTAATAATTATCCATGACCGAAGCATGGATATCTCAGAGTAATTAAATACTGTTTTGTTTGAACTTTAAATCGGCGGCTATTGTTTTATGTGACAGCTGATTTGACAGCGCCCCGTTGTTTTGAGGCTAGTTTGGTTTGGCAATTTATCATGAATGGACTCACGTCGGAGCAACGTTTAGAAATTGTTAAAATTTATGTGTTTTAATTTATGTGACGGCACAGTTCCCGGTGAACCTGGGACTCAACCAACGAGCCCCTTCAACTCGCCCGATCTTTGACTAGTTGCCCACAATTTCCCACGTACAATTGGTTAAGATCCTTCTCCACTTGGGTCCGCCACCTTAGACCTGACAGGTTCGGAGCTCTACAGCTACCTTAGATGGTTGATACGTAGACGTCTAGCTGGGCTCATGTGCATGGTCGAATCTTCTCATGCAAATGGGGCGAATGATCACACGCATTACTTTTCTCTAGAAGAGACTAAGGGCTTTTCTTCATCCGCTTTTAAGACTGTCCATGCCTCCAAGCCGTGCCGCAGGTCTTGGATCATTGGTATCTTATATGAAGTCAGCTTGGTCTTTGGAGAGAACAAGCTATTGCTCACTTGCTTCTTGAGGCCAGGGAAACCAGAATTATACTGCGTTTGATCTCACTACTGACGTTGTTCATGCTGCTTACTGCGTAGCCGGGGTAGACGAAGTCCTGAATAACCACCAAGTTATAGCTGCCGATTGTGACGCTCTGTCCAAGAGGTCGATGGGGACAACGTCTTTCATTTTTGTGACATCCCATTAAATCCAGAAAAAGTCATCATCTGGTGCGCTTTAAGGGACGTCTTAATCGCTCAGCGTTACAATCAACGGTGCGGTGGATGGAGACTTGATTCCTTACTTTATCATGCAACACTTCGACTTAGATTCCAACACAGACTCATGTGCAGCAAAGAGTGTATGAAGGTTGGACATACAGACGACGCCATATCATATTCAAACATTAATCCTAAAATTTGATGGACGATAAAATCAATCTTCCACGTTCCACTCCAATTTTAAGTTCTCCGCCTAAAAGAAGACCCTTCAAGTTGACTTAATCAAATCTCTCAAACGTTGTTTATCAGACTCACTGCAAGGACAATGACACTCCATCGTACCTAGACAGTCAGTCCTCCTGGACCCCGAGCGGAGGTACAAAGATTAAGAAATTGAATCAACTGTCTTCTTCTTGACACTCAAAACAGAACACAGCGCATGCCACACATTCGTTCCTCCAACAAGTAGTTGTGTTGATTCATTGTGACGAATCGATATCCTCAACTCAGTCGGTGGAAAATTGGTTGTCGGATTCGGTTTTGTTGCAACTTTACAGTCGTTCCAAAGTCTCCTGTGAACAAAAGTGTGTGCATTAAATTTACTGTAAGTTGTGGAAGTTAATTTTGCAAACAAACAGACTTTTACGTAAAAACACAAAACATTACATAAAAGGAAGATTTTTGCTAATTGCGATGTTCTTCTGCTCTCAGCAGATTCAACATTCCTTGAGTGACTTCATTTCGCCAAGTGGACCAAGTCTGTTCATCCTAGAAGCTAAACAAATAAGAATCCTCCTCGTGTTGTATAACCATTGACCTTCGACATTTTGAGTGACAATTAGTACCTCATTGGGCCTCTTCTTCTGTTCAGTTCCATTATGTTTGGGAAGGCATTTGTTGCTTCAAGTGCATCAGTGTTGACCTTTTTCGATTTTTAGTTTGCGACGATGATTGCGGACCTTCTCGAGGAGATGCGTTGTCCTTGATTCACGGGAATATGTGTTGTGTTATTATTTGAATTGTTATGAAGCATAGTTGTCAATTTAACATTCAGGTTGAACTATGTGCTGAGTGAGTTGAGTGGCAATCAAAAACGCATGAACACGGGCGTATCCACACACACGCATTGGAGACGATTGCAATGGTGGAGGTTAATCTGGACAAGCTACATCATCGCGACTGGATTCAGATGCATCCACTATCATGCTGTGGAAGCCTTGTTGGAGTCGGATTATATCTCAGGACCGATCTAACCGCGCGATTTCGAGTTTGATAGATAGTTGCTAGGCTCAAATACATTCTCGATGTCAGGTCTACTATGTCCTTACATCATTCAAACTCAGAATATACGGATACCTGGCACAGTCTACTCCCCCGATTGTCATAGCCAACTACTGTGACTTGCAGGTGAAACTAACTCTCTTCATTTGTAAATTTGGGGGAAAGCGACTCGTCGAAACGACCCCGTGGTGCGTGGATTCGCTCAGGTTGGAACTTTTCTTTACCTGAGCTAGATGAGGGCTTTGTTGTTGCGGCGTTTCATGAGATGCGAAGATAATGTCCGCTTTTGTTCTCAAAAGAAGCACCATGTAGCCTGTTATGGGTAATCTCGCCTTGTGTCATCACTAGACGCCTTAGAATTAAGCGACTTGGTGAGTTAGTCTATGGGTACGGACAAAGTATAACGGCTACTTAATTTTAGTCCTGATTGGCCTATCTCTTGAGAAACGGATACTCTCCCCGAGTGCTTTATTTTGCCGGTGTCCAATCATTAGGATTACGGACCAAATTGTCGATAATATATGTAGATGATTTGAAAAATAATGTCCATCCCGATCTGCAAATAAACAGGGGCAATTGAGAATGGTTGTGTGAAAGGGCAATTTTAGCGCCGACAAATGAGACAGTGTGGCAGACAAACGAAAAAATTATGGCACACATGGAGGGGGATGTTGTCGAGTATCTCTCGGTAGACAATGTTATAGACACTGAACAAGTAACGTCGTACCCTTTAGAATTTTTGAATTCTTTAGAATTATCAGGAGTGCCTTCTCTCTCTCCTGTTAATGAGAAACCTTGACGAACCGAAGCCTGTGTAATGGTACATGGCTACAAGTTACTCAATTGGGAAGTAATATGATAAAAGCAATAATTATGACTGGAATGGCAAAAGGACAGAATTTAATTCCTCGTATTCCAAAAATTCCGACTGGTTTGCCCTTTCAGTCTAAAAGAGTGCAGTTTTCCCTAAAAGCAGCATTTGTCATGACAATAAATAAAGCTCAAGGACAAACGCTTAAAGTAGCAGGTATACATTTAGAAAAAAGCTGTTTTTTTCCCATGGGCAACTCTATGTGCAAAATCTTTATGTTTTAGCTGAGGATGAAAAAACAAAAAATGTGTTAAAATAAAAAAATTAAAAGGCTACCCAAAGTAACTATTCCACGCGGACGTCGCGGGTAAAAGCTGGTAATAATATATATTAAGAACAAATTTGAAAACTTAATAAAGGTAAATTTTTTTTAAAAGAAATTACAAGCTAACTTACATTCCACCTTAAAATAAAACTTACAAACTATCTTAAGCTTATCTACACATCCTCACAAAATTATTCGCAGAAGACTTCATTTAACGAAATAAGCTAAATTCCACAGCTTAGTCGTGAAAAATGAATTCAATAAAATTAAAAAAAAAATAGAATTAGTAAAAGATTAAAAATTAGTACAAAAAATCAAATATTAATAAATCCAAGTAGGCAAAAACGAAAATAAACAAACTGACTTCAATTAAACGTAACACAAAATTATTCGCACAAAAATAAAAATATGAAAAAATACATAAAATAAAGTAGGTGAGTGGCACATCAGTATCTAGTAGCACCACCCTTAGCATCAGTACCGGCTCTTAGTCGTTTTGACATACTCCCGACAAGTTTCTTGCAAAAATCTGGGCGTAAAAGTTCCCATTCTCGTTGTAGAGCTTCTTTAGGAAAAGCTTTGCTGCTGATAGCTCGATTTCGAATATTTTTTTTCAAGCTCAGCCCACAAATGTTCAATGGGGTTGATGTCGGGTGACTGTAGAGGCGTTTTGAGCTGCGAGCGAGCATTGAAAAGCAGCCACATTTTGACATTGTGTGTAGTGTGCTTTGGGTCGTTGTGTTGTTGACGGACATAATTTGACCCTAGACTCATTTTAGTTGCGCTTTGTTGCAAATTTCTTTTTAGGATGTCGAGGTAGTCATATTGGTTCATTCTATAGTCAATGAACTCCATTTGACCAACCACCCGCGCAGACATACACCCCCACATCATGATCGCCTGACGATTAGCTTCATTCAGCTCAGTATTTGGTTTTCGCCCAACCCTTTGCTTCCCGTCATTGCCAAACAAGTTAAGCTTGCTTTCGTCACTAAAAATAACGGTACTCCAAAAGTGTAGAGTCTTGATAACATACACTTTTGCGAACGCGAGTCTTTTTTCTTTGTTAACTTTGGAAATAAAGGGTTTGCGACGTGCAACTCCACGGTTAAAATTATTTGACCTTAAAGTCCGCCTTACTGTTTCGACAGAGTGGTTTTTTTTAATGATTCCTGACATCTCTGCGGTCAATAATTTTCCTGGCGTCTTAGGGTTTTTCTTGATTTTCTTGACAATATGCCTCTCATTTGCCTCCGATAATATTTTTTTTCGACCCCTACCTTTCTTATTTTCTAAACATCCCTAACTACGGTATAAGATCTTCCAACAAGTTCACCAGTCTCTCGGTACGTTTTGCCTTCGCAAACTAACTTTAAAATAACCTTTCGCTCTTCTATAGAAGTTTCCGATCTTTTTCGTCCCATTTTGCTCTTTTTTCGTTTTTTTTTATTTTATTTTCTCAGAAATATCCTCTATCCTTCTGCTTGTTGCCTCGATCACAGCATTCAACAGAATAAGCGGTTATTATAACACAAAGCATGAGTTTGTGCGGATAATTTCGTGTCTGCTTTCCTCTTGCCGTATTCGGAGAAGTCGAAAAAAAAATACCCTTAGGGTTGATTGCATCAGTTTGAACCTTGAATATGACTATTGAATATATAGAGCAGATGTATAATACAAAAAAACAGTGACTTTTTAAGTTGTACATAGAAAATATTAAATAAATTCGGCTGTAAAGTCTTTGTGCGAATAATTTTGTGAGGATGTGTACGTATATATACATATACACATTTGTATAGCTTTATACACAGCGTGTACGCATATATCCCTATATACATAATACATATATATATAACACTTTTTATATACACTCAATTCTCTTTTTATGCGAATTCTTTTTATGCGGTTTTGAAGTTATGCGATTTTTCCCATAGAATCGAATGCTAATTTTTTTGAACAAGATTTTGAAGTTATGCGCTGTTTTTCTACAGAATTTTGTATGGGATTCCCCTTTTAAAATATTTCTTCTATACATAGAAAGCAAACAATAGTTAAATATGCTCAATGCTATTTATGTAAAAATGAATTGTCACTTGAGCTAAAGCTTCCGTTGATAAAGAACTTTAATCTTTTAAATTTTAAAATAAAAATTTGTTTGGAAATAGAAAAAAAGAAGCAGCAACCAAAAGAAAAGGCAAAGGTCCTATGAACTTTTAAACATTTTTGGAACGGATCCCTAATTATATAATGTATTTAATGTCTTTTTTATACGATTTCTTGGTTTTATGTGTTTTTGAAAATAATGGAACACATTCCTTTTTTTTACACTACATTAGTGTATTTTTTTATGCGATTTTTTTTTGTGCGGTTAGTTTTGAAACGTATCTACCGCATAAAAAGAGAATAGAGTGTATATATACATTCTTCCTTTTTTTATATAGTAATTAACATACATATATATATACAGCTTACTCACTACCTTACAACTACCATAAGCTACGTAAGTCGGCCATAGGTTACAGCTGATATATGTATAAAATCTGCTGCAAGACGTGTACCGACTATTCCCCATGAGGGGCTCTGAACTACCCTTTCTAACCGGGGTCTAAAGGGTTCGACGCTGGATTTATCTCGCTCGCCTGCCACCAAAACTTTCGATATTCCATTGCAACATCCCGAACATCCCGCCTAGATACCGCCGTACTGAACCGCAGGAGACCCTCTTCAGCTCTTTGTGCCACGGAGAGTTCGTGGATGAGTCGCCCATCCACAGTTGATCTGTCGATGTGATAGATGAGCGGTACCACATTTACGTCTTGTATCAGACTGTGCTTATCCAACTGGAGGAATGCTTCTGGGGGGATGAAGCCGGTGTGACGTACCCTCTCGTGGTATTGTGGATTGGGGTAGCAAGCCCCAGAGATCAGATTGTTGACCGAGTTCATCGCTCTGGCAGTATGACATCGAATCAACTTCAGCAGGAAACACACGAAATTCCTTTTTATAAATTTATTTTTCAAAAAAAAACAAAAGTTGCTGCATCTATAAAATTGTTTCTTACAAAACTCCAATTAAATGAATAGACTTTTCTTTTTGGAAATTCGTTCGCTCAAATTTTCTTTGAAAAATAAACAAAATTTCAGACTATTGTTGTTTAGATATTTCAATCTGTTGTAGTTTTAACCATGTTAATATCCATCTAGATCAAACACACACGAATTGACTTCATTATTAATTGTTCTGCTCTACATCTGTATTTGTTCTACATTTCTGCATGTCTTAAACAAAACTTGTACAAGTTTTTGCAACCTGAATAAAGTGGAACAATATGAATCCATTATTTTCTTTGTTTGACAAGAAAAATCAACTAAAAGCAACCCAGATCCATTTAAGCCAATTTCACATTTTTTTGCAATCACCAGCAGCATTTTGGGCCAAGAAAGTTCTTTGGAGTGTATGCTCAAATTTATCAAATCAAATAAGACGTATCAATTGTTTTGTATGTCGAACTGAATAGAATGGAATAGATCACACTGACCTGCGCTCACTGAGATGACTTGATCTATAATTTTATCCTGTCCTGTCTGTTTATCTCCTCGACGTGGTGAGAACCCATGTTGCACTTTGTGGTACAGCTTTGTTAGCACTTTAGAAATAAGTGTCTATTGAGCTATCTTGGATTTAGAGAAAGATTTAAGACAGACATTAGTTCCTTAATATCCTTTGCAGAGATCTAGACAAGAGAATTGAAGAAGGGCTCTACTATCTAGATCTAACAAGTGCCGTATAAGCGCATACTTAATGTATTGAGACCTCCCTCTCAGCTCTGGAATCTTCGTAAGATGGTAGCAACTCGGTTTACGAACATGCACGCTTCGCGGTTTATTTTTCTCATTTTCCTCGATCCTACGTACTGCACCACACCACTGCACACTTCAAGCACTCTCCCCACGCGACTGCCGCTAGGTATTACTTAGTACATAGCGTGATTAGCATTCCACGCCAAGTGCTCCATATCGAGCCTTCTTAGCACGTTCTGCACGCTAGTTATGAAGCAGCTGATCTCCAGAAATTTGTCAGCTGACTCTGTATTATGTCTGACAAGGAGCTCGGGAGTTGGCAGACGTGCACTCGCCACAGCAAAACGCCTGCAATGGAAAATTGCGAGCACTATCATGACCAAATCTGTGGAGTTACTTCCAATAACATCCATGGACCGACAAGAACTGCGTGAGATGGTAGTTGAGCTATCGATGTCGAGACTTCTATCAGTTTGTGGGTCCATCTGTCTTTATCAGGCTTGCGACAGAGCTGGAGATCTTGCTCTTTCTTCTCTTGAGCTAGTCTCCGTCTTAGGTAGTCTCTTTGCTTCGTTCAGCTTCCTTTTCCCCATCAACCACTAGTCATAGCAAACATAATCACTGTCCATGGATAGAGAAGCTTAGATTCATTCTATTGCCAGTTCAAAGTAGCAGAGGTTGCCAAGAACTAAGTGTCGGTTCTGTCTATATTTCACAAATTCCTTTACCTAGCCAATCACACAGGCACTGGGAGAACTAAACGTAGAAGCGGGTAACGCTTCCTCGAAAACCTATACCAGAAGAGGAACACCTCAGGGACGAGTACTATCCCCTCTTCTTTGGAACCTAGCAGGGAATAAACTACTATTAATACTGGAAAGAACAGGTTGCAAAACGATTGCCTATGTGGATGATGCTGCCATAGCCTTCTCGGGGAAGTAGCCCTAAGTAATGAAATGTTGGGTCTCACTTGGTCTCACTCTGAGTTTAAAAACATAGGAAACCAAGATCGTCCTTTTCACTAGGTAATATAGAATACTTCGTATCCACCCTCCCACCCTAAATGGCACCAGTTTACATATACCTTGGCCTTCTACTAGACAACAAACTTAACTGGAAGCTCAATACGCAATAAAGGCCATCACGGCCTTATATATGAGCAAAAACGCCATCGGGCACAAATGGGCTCCTCACTGCTGTTGTCGGAGCTATCCTCTTATACGGCGTAGCAGTAAGGTACATGTCTCACCATTCTAAGAAATACATAATATATGCCGGCATCGATAGGAATAGGTGAAGCCTTGAGTAAAACAATTTTATTTTTTTTCCCTGTTTGCTTTCAAACTTCTTCCACAGCTCTACACACACCTCATCTTACTCATATTTAATCTTCTCTGTTTGCACTTTCTAGATGTCCACAAAGATCCATTCAACCGTCTCCTACGACAGGGACACGAGTAGCTACAGCACCGTTCCAGCCACACTGAGTCGACGCTACGAAGAGCTGCTCCTGTCGGAGAACCACTCCGACTGCGTCTTCCTGGTCGGCGAGACGACCTTCCGATGTCATAAGCTGATCCTGTCCGCAGCAAGTCCAGTTTTCGACGCCATGTTTTACGGCTCCATGCGAGAGAAGGACACCATCCACATACGCGACATGAACGCGGCGATATTCCAGAAACTCATCTACTACGTGTACACCGGCCAAGTTGACCTGGAGTCCGACACGATCGAAGAGGTCTTCGAGCTGTACTACGGCGCTGAGAAATACCTCCTCAGCGATCTCATTGTTGCCTGCTTGAACGCGGTCAAGCGAAAGCTGCGCTTCGACAACATCCTGCCCGCCCTCGAGCTGGGCTACTGCATAAACCTGAAGCCACTGCTGCAGATCTGCATGAACTTCTTCACGCACTGCTGCCTCAACGACATGCAGTTCATGTCGCACCTGAAGAACAACTACTTCCACGTATCCAAAGACTGCGTCAAGGCGATCATCGACAGCAACAAGGACCTGAAGTTGCTCATATGGTTTGTGTTCGAGTGGTGCCACCACGAGTGCGAGCGCCTCGGCCTGAAGCCGAACGACTGCGATCTGATCATAGGCGACTTGCAGCTGGACATGCCCAAGCTCAAGGGAGGCTACGACCAGATCTGCGCCCAAATCAAACAGCTCTCCAGCACCATCGAGCGCAGCTACTACAAGGCGTGCCGTCCATTCACCATTGACTCTGAAAACTTCGAGTGGAACGTCAACCTGCGCTGTGATCGATTCATTTCCCTGCTGGGCCTGATCATCAAAAGTCGCCTGAAGCCACCGTCACCGGCACTAGCTGACGATTCGATCGCCACATCCAACGAGTACAGGGAGAACCTACGCATCGAAATTCGATCGCAAGGGCAGACGGCTGACAATGCGATCGTTCTGCAGCACCTCGTCGACAAGGAGCACACACGGTACAACTGCGATCTCAACATTCTCTGGGACGACGCAGTCGTTCTCTCGCCCGACGTCGTCTACCGCGTCAAACTGACCTGGCAGACTAATGCGTTCGGCGCCGAATACCCCTGCAGCGTACAATCGGACGAAGTCGACGGCATCAAGTTCAACGACCTCAGCCACCACTTTGGCAGCCCAGTGAAGGGCTTACGATTCCTCAATCTAGTTGTTTAACCTCAAGGGCTGAGCAACACTACATTCATTGTATTTAATGTTAAGACGTCTGTAGACTCATTGTCTGTGTTTGCGCGCGAGTCGAGTGGAGAGTCGAGGTCAACAAACTCGGACCGGCTTTTCAGCGACGCTTCACGTGTTTTGTTTGAAGTTGATTTCAAACTTGTTTTAAAGTATTTGAGCTTGTCAATATCTAATAAAATATGTTCATCTGTAGTTTGTTTCACACTTTATCTCTTTTTTGTTTTTTTTTTTTTTTTTGTGGATTCATTCAATCGAAGATCTGATGCGAGAGGACTGGTTCTGTACAAGATCGTGAAAACATTTGTATAGGAGAACGTGTACGATCCGGAGAAGTTCAGGACCGGTTTCGGGTTTATGAGTTTATGCCTTCTTGGCTGAGGTAAGTAAGATCACAGCCAGAAATGGCCAACTAGTCATCACTGGCTGGATAGGGAGAGCCTGACGAGAAGGGAAGACTTTGAAAGGAACGCAGGCAGAAGCAATTACACGGCGCGTTTTTGTTTGTTCAGAAAGGTTATTCAATGTCGAATTTTGCAAATCTGTGGCAACAGCACTACACAAAGTTGTATCCACCGTGGAAAAATAATATTATAATAAGTTGGGTGGCGCTGCAGTCCGAGGCGGACCTGGGGCTAGCTTCTCAGCAACCACTAGTGTTGTGCGTGCTATTGTTCTTTCACGAGGGGAAGGGACCTACAGTTTAATGCTGACTCCGAACGGCGAAGTCGAGAAGCTCTTTCAGCATTGTCAGTGACTCGAAAGAGGTGGAGCTGTAAATTTTATCAAAGGTAGTGAATTCGGGTATCGAACGGCGACATATACCCCGGGCGTTTTTCAACATACAGAGGGAGCCTTTAGGTTAGATTAGGTAAGTGGATTGACGCGGTAAGGCCGCGTCACACTGAGGTCCTAATGGGCCCCCTGTGATACTCATGGGGTAAACCTCCCTGTCTTCTTACTCGTCGGTGTTATGCTGAAAACTCATGTATCCAAAGTGTTGTTGGTTGTTGTCTTCTTTCTAGCCAATCAGAGGTCCTAATAAACCTGTGATTTTAGTGGGATATCTGATACATCATGGAGGTCATGGAAGAAAAATTCTCCCAGGGTTCTCTGTCTGAACTTGCGTAGACTGGGGCATTGACAGCCGGATGTATCCTCAATCTCCTCTTCGTCCTCACAGCCTCTACAAATGGTGTCATGGGTAATGCCTGAAACACAATAGTGCGTTTGCGCTGCGGTTGGCTTTCAACGCATACAATTCAATGGCTATGCACAAAATACAGCGTTGGCCTGCGTTAGTGAAAAATGAGAGAGATGAGAGGATCGTAATAAAACGTAAAGGGTTGATTATAATGCGCATGAGCTAGTGTCAATGGCGCAAGGGTGAGTGACCGAATACACCTACCCCTATGAGCCAACCTATAATTGTCGTCGACGAATGATTGTGAAAATTTCGTCAAGCATGTGTGAATTTGGCAGATGGGATATTGTGTGCACAAACCACACAGAAGTTTCGTTAAGCATGAGCTAGTGCGAATTCAATCGCACCGCGCATATGCAAATTTGACAGATCAAAGGAAAAATATGAAAAACGGGCAAATCAGCTGATATTGAATTATAATTTTTTTTACACATACATATGTAACCGAACTGAAAATGGGCAAATCTGATGATAGGTGTGTTTATTTTGCAAGCGTACATACGCTTCATATCTGTCACCGCTTAAAAAATGAGCGCGGATAAAAACAGTGCTTCCAATCATTGTTTTCTGTGTGTTCATTCCTGAATTTATTCATTCATTGCTTAGGTTGTTGTATGTGGTTTCATTTGCAGGTGTGGTTTATGTATTTGATAATTTTTAATTGTTTTGGCATCCATAAGTATGCAATTTTTGGTATACCCACAGAGTCTCTGCTATACATTCCGTTTAGGTTTCGTAAACGATTATTTTCATTTGATGAACATTTTTTGTTATTTTATAATTATTAAGTGTTTTTCCTTTTAAAGTGATGGTCACGCTACACAGTCACAAAACGAAGATTGTGATCATCAAAAATCAACCATCACCTTCCACGACTACACCCCTGAATGCTTAGCAAATGTCAGTAATGTCGGTGCTGCCAAGATTTTATGATGAATCATTAAGCGCACTTATAATTTTGTGCACTTACAATTTAAGCTTATATACGCTTGCAAAAAAACACAGCTGATATTGAGTTATAATTCGTTTATACATTTATATGCATGTATATGAAAACATGAGAAATTGGTTCTCTTTTTTATAATTAAATGAAAAAAATAAAGCAAATTCGTGAAGAATTTCAGACAGATTGATATGCGCGCATGTGCTTAATATGGGTACTCATGTGTTTTTCGCAAACATGACGAAGCATTTCCTTAAAATGTGACATTAGCTCATGTCTCTTCATGCGCGTTATAGTTGGGCCTTAAAATGTAAGTCCATCGAACGTCATTATTCAACAAGGTGAATATTTTTTGAAGGTAAGAGAGATTTTCTCCCAAACTGACAGTGCTTTTCCAAATTGAGAGTATTTCGTGTCAACTGTCATTTGACAAATTTAAACAGCTGGTTAAAATAATTTAACGAGAAAAGTCATTTCAAATGAGTGTATGCAGAAAGGCGGCAATATTTTTCATCTCGCAGATGTGAGAGAGAACAGCTGATAACTTGAGTAATTATTCCAACGCAGTGTGTCATCGCACTCTCTTCGTAACATGAAGTCGGCTGGCGCAACGCACTATTGTGTTTCAGGCATAAGTCCCATATTGTGTTCATGCTCCTCAGATGGTTATGACCAGTAAGAGCTCCGACCATGATCCTCAGCAGTTTTCCACTGCATTGGAGGAGGATATCGGTTTTGCGCTGTTAAACCTAGACCATATCGTACGAGTGGTCTCACATGTGGGGAAGGAACTCCACCTTTCATTTGCCAGCTCCATGATTTTATTGTCCACCTTTCTCTTGATGTCAGTACAGAGGGCAAGCCATGGGATTGCTTGGGATGGGTCGGATTCGGCCCCTTTCCTGGCAAATTCATCTGCTACCTCGTTACCGGTTGTGTCCCTGTAACCTGGGACCTAGCACAGAGTGATCGAATGCTGTGTGCCAAGAACGTTGAGCTCTTCGCGACTAGCTTGGACTTGATTTCCATAGCCGAGATTGCTGTCATGGCCGCTTGACTGTCAATAAGGAAGGTAATGTCAGCTGGTGGTATTTCCAACAATGATATCAATTAGGCCGCTTCTTTGACCACAAGCAACTCCGCTGGAAAAAACACTACCGTAATCAGACAATCTGATTGTTTAACAATTCAGAGAATATGCCCGCGCATGTGTCTTTTTTCCATCTTTGACCCGTCCGTATTCGAGTCGATGATGGGTTCATATGAGCTCCACTCCTCCCTTATAGGGAAATGCTTATTCAGGGGTATTTCGAAGTCAAATGTGGGAGAGAGTAGTCGCTTTCTACTTGTTCTAATTAAGTCTATCTAGAATACATGCATGGCCATAGGGGCTAGGGTGCCAGTTTTTGGATTGGGAGATCCTAATGACATGAGTTTTAGGGTGAACAGCTTTTGGCTGGAACACGGAACACACGTGTACTGTCTATTAAATAGTTTTCCACCGTTTATAACGTGAAGGTAATTCACTTCACTCAACAATTAGAAATAAAAAAAAGCCCTCGTTGGCATAATTAAAATAAAAAAAGAATAATTGAAATCTGACATACGCTTCGAGGTTTGTTCTTTTATGTCAGACGTAAAACGAAGTTATTCGAGCTTCAGTCGTCGTAAAAGTTCCGCAATTCAGCCGACACGATCATCCATTTATTAGGTCATTGAAGTCTTTGCTGGAGGGCCTTTTTTGAATGAGAATTTGTATTTACAACTTGATCTTATTCGTAAATCAAATCTGCCACCGATGACAGATGACTTGTTGTTTATTTTATGTGGCTGCCTGCATGTTCTGTCAGCTGTCATTAACAAACTACATATTCAACTTACTTTCTTCCGTGAATTCATGTCGATTTTGAATGTTAGCTTGCGAAGAGAAATTGACTCATTCAAATCGGGTGATCTGGAAACAAGTCTTTTACGTCGCCAGAGAGGATATCTCTCTGGTCAACAACTTGTCAGCGAGGTTAACAATTTTAAATTGTTTATTACTGAGACACATACGTACACACACGTACGTTAGCATTCCTTTGTATAGCGAATAAACTTCCTCGTTTCTTTTCATTTCGCTTTCGTTTTGTTTTCTTTTTGGTCACATTAAAGTTCTTGTTTTATTACAGACTGCGCATTATTTTTTTTACAAAATTCGACATGTTGACTGTGTTACCAGGTGTATGATGTCACGGAGAAGGGTTGGGAGCTATTTTGTGGAGCGAAACTTTTGGTTTTTGAGTAGCTCTTCGTCCATCGGGCTTAGGCCGAGCTCAAGTGGCAACGATGGCCAGGTGGTTACGCTCTCAACAACATCCCGAGTCCCCATAGCCGCGATATTCTCGGCGGCCACGCCATGCGTGGTCTCCTGTGGTGTCAGCCTGTTCCATGTCTATTAGTATACCGCAGCTGTATAGTTCACAAATGTCAAATATGATTGACGTACGACGCCATTTGCAAAAATTATAATATCTTCCAAAAGGATGATTCTTTAATCGTAAAGTATTCAATTTCGATGGAGAACGACGGATTGCACGAGAACATTTACTTTGTTTTCCAATTTACTGTGTCCCAATTCACTTTTAAACCATTTCGTGTCCTCTATTCTTCAAGCATCGTGGAGCCAAACTGCATTTCGTCACAGTTGGACTTAGGCCGCTTTAACACGGTCTAGTAACAATTTCGTCAGATTCCGTCACATTAACTGCGAGGTTTGTAGGCAAAAGGACGATTTGGCATACGTGCAGACATCGTTTCAGGTTTCGAGTGAGCTTTATTCTCAGCGTCGAGCATCGTAACGCGTGTGTCGGAGGGAGGTAAATTCGATGGCCTGACGACCCACTGGCCGCGGCTCATTTAGACCAACGTGTTGGGTCCACTGTTCCCATATTAAGCGGCATTTAGCTCGACCTACTGAGCTCTAAAACCAGCCAGATTTATGTGCGAGTTCTAGGAGGTTTTACAAACCAACATCGCTTAGGTCCACATAATATCCACATTTTCATTGCTAGCACTGGGCATTCTCAGAGCAGATGTTGGATAAATTCTGTTTGTTCCTCGTCTCTGAAGCTTCTGCAGTCGCATTGCATGTGTACCTATGGTCCGGTTAGGACTTTATTAGCATGCGTACGTCCCTGAGACTCAAACCGATCAATGATGTTGATCTCTTCTTGTTCTGCTTCGGCCATAGAGCCCGTGCTGTGGCTGCAGCCATCAGGTTGGCCGAATAAGCACTTGTACTATACAATAATTAGAAACAACTGCCTACTGGATGCAAAACAGCAATCTTTGCAGCTTTTAACAATGGGCGGCTCATTAAGGATATTGCTTTCGAGCTTGGTGTTGCAACTTCAACCATTTCAAGAATTGTATCCCGATTCCGTGAAGATGGCGATGTTAATGTAAATGTTGGTAGTGGGCGTCCTCGCAAAACAACTCCCCGACAAGATCGTGAAATAGTCAAGCAAGGCAAAGTCGATCCCCTTAAGACTGCCGTTGAAGTTACAGACTATGTCACTGTTAGGCGACGACTAAGGGAGTCAGAATTGTTTGCAAGACGCCCAGCAAAGAAACCATTCATCAGTGCAATAAATAGAAAGAAATGGCTGGATTTTGCGAAACGCCACATGCATTGGACGAGCGAGCAATGGGCTAAAGTTTTATAGAGTGTCGAGAGCAAGTTTACATCTTCTCGTCAGACGGTATTAGATATGTTCGAAGACTCCGGGGCAAAGGTATTGTCTCAGATATCAAGTTCCAATCATCAAACATGGGGAAGGATCTGTAATGGTGTGGAGTAAGCAATTTAAAAGGTTCTTCAAGTTAGATTTCTAGTAAAACTTTAATTAAGGTTAATTCTCGCGTCAAGGAGTTGGTCAGTTGCATATCGGCGAATATTAGACAACCACATAATAATAATAATATGGGTGGCGCTACAGCCCGCAGAGGGCCAAGGCCTAGCATCTCAGCACCCACTCGTGTTGTGCGTGCTATTGTTCTCTCACGCTTGGAAGGGACCTACAGTTTAATTCCGACTCCGAACGGCGTAGTTGAGAAGCTTTTTCTAGACAGGAATACTCCTTGAGCATTGTCAGTGACTCGAAAGAGGTGGAGCCGTGAAATATTAAAGGTGGTAATAAATTCGGGTATCGAACCTGGCATCCTCTGCGTAGGAGTCAATGCACTAACCCACTACTCCACGGCGACCCTAGAAAACCACATGCTTCCACATTTAAGATCAAATATGCCTGAAGACTGCTTATTTCAACATGACAATGACCCAAAACACACCAGCCGGTTTGTCCGAGGGTTTTTGGACAGCCAAAAAGGTTGATGTTCTAGCACGGCCGCCGCAATCTCCTTACCTGAATCCCATAGCAAATGTACCTTGTAGATCGAGAGATAAGGAAGGGGAGGACATCCAATAGAAACGAGCTATGGGAAAGAATAAGGTCCGAATGGGAAAAGATCTCATCGGACCTACTGATTTCCCTGGGGTTCCATGCCCTCAATATTGCGGGCCGTTATTGTTAACAAAGGTTATGCAACGAAGTATTAAGCCTGTAATATTATTTCACTTATTTATCATGCCCAAAAAATTAATAAATTGGTTATTTTTGTCATTTTTAACCTATTCTACAGACCTACTTTTGCTCGTCCAAATTTTCGTCTTATACCGCTCATTTAAATGATTTTAACATCTGCACTAAACCAATCACAAGCTGATGCTCAAAATCAAATGGTTTCACAAAGGAAAGAAACATTTCAAAAGGAGAACCAGATTGGATACCGTTGCAAGAAGTTACATAGTATTATTTCTGTTGTTGTAAGCGTTTGCTTTTTTTTTGCTCAGTACTGTAAATGGACATGCTGCCCTATATAAAGCATAAGGTCGGTGCATCGCTTCGCTAGCGAACAGGAACGCGAACACATTTTTCCGCAAGGTTTAGCCCGCTCACGCGTCTTCGTCGCCGCTAAGAGTACGGCAACAACTGTCTGGCGCCTGGAGCTAAAGTTGAATTCCCAGACGAAAAATCGATATCTCCTAAACTAGGCAAAAACGAGAATTTTGGTACCTACTTCATATATTGTTGAGATCTACAAAACTGCGTTTTCAAAACATAAACCTACGGAAATCTTAATATCCCCAGTAATGTCTTTAATTGAGCCATACCATATTCATATACAATGGTCACATGATAAACATAGCGAAACTTCAAAGTAATTTCAAGTCGACAAGTGAAATCTTCGTAATTCCCTCAAACTGCACAAAATGTGACTGGTTTTCTGATAAACATCTGAAAGCCAATAAAACAAAAACGTCTAATAACCAACAGACAACTGCCGCCACGGCAACACTGTTGAATCATTTGCAAATCTTTAATAAGCAAATAGATCCAAGGTATAATTTTTTTTTCCCACTTTACCTACCTTTCAGTCGTTACATTCGTGCCCATAAACGAATCCTAGGGATACTATTTAAACAGCTACACCAAACTTTATCAACAAAACACTATAAAATTCCAACTCATACACAACCACATGAACAAACGAACAACCGCAACTTAATTCGACGGCGAAAAATGGCGGGTACTCTCCACAAACTGTCGAAACATAAACAAAAAACATATGATGATCTGTCAAAACGAGAAAAGTCCCAGAATACCAAAACATAAAGAAGAAACAACAAATTTCCCAAAACAAATCGATAAAAATCCCACCACTGTGTATTTTGTTGTTGTAGAAATTTATTGAATTTGTCATAAAGAAAGTCCATTCACAATCCGCATCTTCTTGGCTGTCAATTAATTTTCTTCGCAGTTCGAAGAAGAAAAGGAATAAAGGACGTACACAAGGAACAAAATCAGAAGAAATCATCGTAAAAGGCAATAAACTAAATCAATTCTTCACCAATTTGCGAAATTATTAGTAAAAAACCGAATCACACATTACCTCCAAGATGAACATGAAAATGCCCGATTTTAATGTGAAAAAGCTGGTAAAAGAAGCTGGGAGTACGCTCTCGAGGGTGGTCCAGGTAAGCTAGTTTTCAATTAAATCGCTTCTGTGTTGCCTAAATCATATTTTCTATTCATTAATTAATACGTAGCTAACAGAGGAGAAACTGGGCACATCAGAGCGCACCGAGCTGGATTCTGATTTTGAGAATCTCTCCGAGAGGGCAGAATGCACCAAGAATTGGACCGAGAAAATAGTCCGTGACACAGAATCGGTGTTGATACCAAATCCTGGCAATAGAGTCGAGGACTTTATTTTCGACAAAATCGAAAAGAAGAAACCAACGCGATTAAGTAATTTGGAGTACTTGGCACTCGATATGATCGAGGCTGGTGGTGATTTCGGCCAGGACAGTCCTTATGGCATGGCATTGATTAAAGTCGGTCAAGCCGAACAAAAGCTGGGCAATTGCGAGAGAGATTTCATTGCATCGACTGGCATTTGCTTCACACAACCATTGAGAAAGTTTCTCGATGGCGAGATGAAGACCATCACAAAGGAGAAGGGTATCTTGGAGACAAAGCGGTGAGTGTTCTTTATTGGGTGTGTCAGCGTACATGGACGTGACTAAGATTTGCCACTGTTAGGTTGGACTTGGACGCTTGCAAGAATCGAGTGCGTAAGGCTAGGAGTATGCTTGGACAGCAAACGGTAAGATATAAAGATTTCTTAGAATTTATTTATTTTTTTTAATGCACGCCATTGTTCTCTGTGTGAGTGGAGAAAAGGGATCTTGTCATAGTAATTATAATTTGTTAGCAAATGGTACCTTCAGTGTAACATCTCTCTCTATAATCGTTCGCACACCGTTCATATTGACAATCGGAGATCATATTTATTTGGAATGTTTAGTCTCTGTTGAAAAATTGTCAAACATACGGAACGGTCCACGTACGGGATCGCCCCATCTAGGTAAACCCAGTTATGACTGCACCAAAATGTTGTTTGCCTTTGTAAACTTATACTTGTTCTTCTAAAGAAGTATGGATTCCAGGAGTCATTGTAAGGTACCAAAAGAGGAGCGACATTCTTTGCTCTACCTGGGACGTTTGCAATTGATCTGCAAGGAAAATAGACTTTTAAACATTTGGTCATGAAGTAAACTCATTGAAACTCGATTTGCTAAATGTGAATCCAATTGGAGATTTGTCCATTTGCAAAGAGAAGCCACGCTTCTGTTTTGTGTCCATACCGAACAGCAACGTTTGAGAAACTTTCGAGTATTGGCAACGACTCGAGGAAGTGATGCCTTTAGAATAATTGTTGGTCCATTAACACGACCAACGGACCTTTAGCGTTGGAGTTTACGCAATGGAATCCCCCATAAGAAGTCTGGATATTGGAGGTCAATTTGTACTGGTTTTAGAGAATCAATTATACCATGGGCCTCCTTGTGCCAATAAAATAAGTTCGGCATGAAGCTCAAGAGATTTTTTGACTCCATTTTGTGCTGAAGACGATGAGTTGTTTGTCTGTCTATCTGTATGCTAATAATCTCATTCTCGGCAGACTTAGGCAGTCGCCAACAGGATGTCGAAGAAATTCTATTCCTTCTTCTTTCCTAGCAACTTCTATTGCTGTCGCTATACGCGAAGCGTTGATGTCGTTTGTTGACGAACATTACCTAAGCCAGACGGCATTCCGAGTCTGCTAAGTACGAGAAAATAGCTTATCTCCTACCACTAGTAAGAGTGACACTACAGACCGAGGTAAACCTCGGCATAACTTCTCGGCCCACTCGTCTTGTGCGTGCATCTGTTCTTTCACGAGTCGTGACGACCTTCAGTTGTGTACTGTGTCTTCACAGCTTTACTTTCTGAGCACTGTCAGTGATTCGTGAAAAGTGGAGTCGTGAATTATGAAAGTACAGTGGATTCGTTGAAATTACTTGTTCGAGTTAGCGAGATTTTCGACTTAGGAAGAGTCCATTGTAGTTTGTGGCAGGAATCAAATTTATGATTAAATTTCCACTGTTTCACAGTACCCACTAACCTTCTTCTTATAGTTCCTCCCCACTCCGGAGGCTGGAGACCATCATTGTCAGAATACGTTCTACATCTCTCATTATATCTGCCTCTGCCGTCATTCCCACATGTTTAACATCCATGTCACCCTTTTTCTGGCAATCGATCTTTTTGCTTCAACCATCCTTTGTCGTTGGAGTAATCTGTATTTATCGTCTTCAAGATGTGCTCAAGGTATTCTAGTTTTCTCTTCCTTCTGTGGAAAATTATCTCATATTCATGTTTGTCGTAGTACTTCTTCGTTGCTTATCATGTCAACCCAATAGATACGCAGTATTCTCCTGAAGGTTCACATTTCAAAGTCTTCTTGTGTTGTGTAGTGCCTATTTCTGACAAATTAAAGATACTATTATGTATTATTCTCGCAATGTAAAAGGGTCCAAAAATTTTATCAATCAAGAGCTTTCTGTCGTTGATTTGTTTGACACATCATGATGTTTGCAACAAAATCAGACACGTGTTTGCCTAATTCTACAGAAATGTACCGCAATGCATGAAAACAGTTAATAATTTGATGTATATTAAGCCAATGGTTGTCGATTTCTACCGGCGAGCGAACAAATTAAACGCCCAACACTTGGTCGCTGCAGAAGCTAGGCACTTGAACAAAATGCATTTGACTTAGATGCGGACTGAATTTAAATTCCGTTTCAAATTAACCTTTAAAAGTTGAAAAGCTGAAATTAATCTCATTCACTGAAATTTTAGAACCCGCAGTTATTCAGTTTAAGAAATATTTGTTCCCCTTTTCAAAACCTTTTCAATACGTTAGTAAAAAGCGTTTCTTTTTTGAGTTCGTGCGGCACTTTAGTCCAGGGTGGATCTCCCCCTGAAGCAACAACAGTCTCGGTAATCTTTGGCTAGCTGCCTGCAGGTCTCAGGTCTCAGTGCTGATCTATCTTGTGTTCCAACATTGTCACGGAGGGTACTTGCCTAGCTTGCCTCACAGACTCGAAGCTTGCGACTCTTCATGGAACTGAAGTGTTTTATAAAGTGAAAGTGAACTAATGTCATTTCTTACAGATGCACTACACACATTCCCTTAACTGAATCTAAGCCAATTAAATTTTGTATATGCATTGGAACTAATGGTATTTTAAATGTGTTTACTAATGAACTCAGTCTCAGTCCTAGACACCAACCAACTAGGTTCTAACTTGATAGTGGTTATGGTGAATAGTGCATATTTGTTAGTTTTTGATAAGAGGGTAGTCCCAAATGTACCCAACTTAACAAAGGGACCTTCTATAGCCTACATGCACTGCTTATAATTGGAATCAATGTCATCTCATCACATACACATATATTCAGCCGAAATCGCTTATTTGCAACACAAAATATGCAGAAAATGTGTTACTACGCAACTAAGCGGAGTTTTCATATAAACGATGTTCGGTTATAGACAACTTTGGCAAATCCTTTATCACTGATTTTATTGCTTGAGTCGCCCTTTAATCCATTATACTAGGACTAAAACAATGCGAACCAAATTGGAGCAGTCCCGACTTGAGGGGTTTTCTAAATGAGGTCAAATATCATTCTATCGCAATTGCGCATACGTCTGCAATAAAATATTCTTAAAGTGTACAATCTGCTGCCCTCTTTTCAATGAATGAGTGCTTTGTGGCAACAACAGAAGAAGAGCGAGGACATTTTTTTTTTTACAAACGCATTTGCGACATTCTGGGGGAACCTCATGATAGCATCTAAATACGTAGACGTACATATCCACTAAATCAGCTCTGATACTTAATTTCTACCTCTCTTTGATTTTTGTCTCAAGCTGCTTGTTTTCAGGAAATTCTAACGAAATCGTTTTAAAGGTTCGCATGAAGGTGATTAATTTGGGAGGTGCCCAATTACAAACTGCCCAATCAGGAGATTTTAATGTACTCACTTTGATGGCCTTACATTTCTAAAGATCCTTTCTAGGCACCTTTCCAAATCACCTTACATACTTAAAGTTGATAGCATTTTAATTATTTTTATTCACCATTTCTGGTATTCTCATCCTATATAGTCGATCACTGCATCTGAAATGCCCAGATTCGAATGGTTCCCCAACAATTGTTAATGGATCACCCCCAAATGATTCGAGTGCAAAGTAATGGACTCGGTTTTTTGTGCATTTCATCAGCCAACTAAACCTATATAATAAAACATAGCGTCATCAAAGCGGTAAATAATGTCATTCTATTCAAACAAAAACGTTCTCTCGTTCTCATCTCTATGTTTGGTCCTCTCCCCGCCCGTGTGATGGTCGCGATTGCTCTTCTAGCTTTAGAAGAAAGTCAGGTTGATTTAAGGGAAATTGGAATGGACCATTTTGTCTTATAAATGTTATGTTAAGGCTTCTCATACTCTAATCCGCATCACATCACTGTACGTATGTTGTACTCCGTAAGTTCGAGGTCGACGTCTAATAGAGAGTCATAGCCTAAGCATAAGTGTGATGCGGCATCTATAAAATCAGTGACTACTTAAAGAGCTGTATAAAACTACAATGCGTTATGAACTCAGGCTATGCTTGGTTGCTTGACTGCTGTCAGCCATAATAAGCACATGGAACTGGTCGCAATTCATCTTTAAACAAAATTTAATCCGACTTGATCTAGGTTATGTTAGTTTAGTGGGTAGATGGGGAAGCCTCGTCTCCCTTAGATCCTGATGGATCCATGGTGATGCCCATAAAGGGAATCTTTTCCTGTTCCCACTTTCCTTTAACCCGTCATATTTGTATGTACTGATTAGACGGATTTTTGTTACTTCCTGAAGGTCTTGAAAGAAATGTTCTCCCAGAGACTGAGCCAGTGGCGAATGTAGTCAGGAGTTTCCGCTCTTTCTCCTTCATCACCACAGCCTCTAGATATAAAGTCATGGCTAAGTCACACGTAGTTTTAATGGCACTTCAGTATCTTGCCATTCTTAGCAACTTCTTGACACATTGTAGGAGTTTGTCAAATGGGGCATTGTTAAATTGAAGACATGACATGGACAATTTAACTCGTAGTTCGGTTTATCACATGTAATCATTGCCACTCTCTATGTGGAATAAAATCAATATCCGGTATTCAATGATAGTCTTTCTTGCTTATGGTATGAAACAGTTCATCTCATGAAGAACTGGAAAGGGAATTGAATTATATATCACAAAATGATTGTCTTAGAATATCGTACATAGAGTCTCCCTAAATCGAACTGTCACGGGATACCGTAATCTTTTCGACTTAGGGAAAGCCCACTGTATTTCTACAACAGCAAGTTCACTTCATGGGTCGCCGTGGGGTAGTGGGTAAGTGCGTCGACTCCTACGCAGAGAGCGCCAGGTTCGTTATCCGAATTTACCACCTTTGATAATTCACGGCTCCGCCTCTTTCGAGTCACTGACAATACTCAAAGAGTATTCCTGTCTAGAAAAAGCTTCTCAACTTCGCCGTTCGGAGTCGGCATAAAACTGGGACCTACAGTCCACTCGTGAAAGAACAATAGCACGCACAACACGAGTGGTTGCTGAGAAGCTAGGCCCAGGTCCGTCTCGGACTGTAGCGCCACCCATATTATTATTAAGTTCACTTCCTTGGCAGTTTTCCAACGAAATCGATTTTAGAACCAATAGAATTCCAAATTCCCCCCACCCATTGCTTCCACTCAAGTTATTCTCATTTCACAACCATCAACAGAAGTGTTTCTCTCTAATCAATTTTTATACATTTTCCCGCTGCATGGAATAACCACAGAAAGATGGTATTTCCCCAGAGGCTATCTTGGAGCAGGTAACACTCAGCTACCGTCGACCGTGAATGTGATTGTGTGTAACATCTCCTAATCCATTGTCTCCTCTTCTTTTACAGGCCGAACGTGATTTGCGTGTTGCCCAGGCGGAATTCGATAGACAAGCCGAAATCACAAAGCTGCTCCTCGAGGGCATAAGCACATCTCAGGCTAGTCACCTAAGGCATTTGCACTCATTCGTCGAAACCCAAGTGCGTTACTACACCCAATGTGTCCAAGTAATGAATGATCTTCAGAACGAACTGGCAAGGTAAGAGGACATCCTCCCCTCCCCCCAAACAATGTAGGTTCCTGGTTAGAGTAGATTCGATGGTAGAAACTATGTATGTATTTTGCCAATAAATTGTTTTATTTTCTTCTTTTACTTTAATTACTTCCTCTTCATCTAATTTATTGTTTATTTTATTTTATTTTAATTGTACAACATACAAACAACGAAACAAAACAAAAACAAAAAAAAAACTTCCTTCCTTGGTTTGCAGCATGCGGCCACAAACACCTCGCTTGCGTATTAACAGCGAAGATGTAGATGGGCCTCCCATTGTCCATCCCAGCAGTGAACAAACCATATCCTCATACAATAATCCGAATTCATTCAACAATCCAAATACACAAATCTTAAATAAAATGAATATCACCTACGACACAAGTGATATATCGATACTCTAAGAGTTCGCTACCACCGCTGTACTTTCTTTTTCCTAAATGTTGTTTTTGTTTATCTTAAAAAAAACACGTGTTATTGTTGGATTTGTGTGCGCGAATGGAAATATAGTAGCTTTCAATGTTAACACCTCTAAACTCTAAATATATACTCTTGGTGCTATAGACTCTGTAGACGTGGTTCCAGTGGACAACTTTTTTTGTTTTTTTTTCTCTCACATGCTCTTAATCTGTATACTTATCTTTAACACTACTTAATAACTGTGCATTCTTATTCAATGTATTATACTAAAAGAAATATTTAAAGTTAATAAATTGTTGATTCTTTACAAATAAAGTTGGAGTTTACTAAAGGAAACGATTCAAGTGAGTTTTGAGCAACGACGGTTAGGTTAGGTGCGGACTACGGTCACTCATGGATCGTGGATTCTTCTCCTGCTCTGTTAGAACAATTGTTGCTTGCAATGAAAAGTTTTCTTATTCGTTCAGGATGTGTGGTCGTCTGCAGAAAGAGCACCACACAACAGATGTCTAATCTTCATGCCTGCAATTCTTGAGGAAGTCGGAGGCGGCCTGGTCCCTTTTTACGCCTATTAAGCTCTCGTTACTGGTCTCATCATTCTGAGCACACTGAGTGAGGCCAAGATTTATTTGCTTATAGTCTAGAACTTTAGTCATATATTGGTCCTCTCCATTAGTTCTTCAACTTCGCCATTATCTGGATATATCCCGCACATATTTGAAGCCGCCAAAAACCGCGACATTTTTGATAAAATTTGCTTCGTATAGCCTTCTCCGAACGGTTCTATTGCTGTTATTGGCCTCAATTTTCTTCACGATATCCCTTATAAGGGTCAGCCTTAGACATTTGAACAATCGTCGATCAGTTCTTTTGGAAGAAATTCCATCCGAAACTCTCCTTTTGACATTGAGTTCGTTGCCCACAGATGTGGGCTTGCTTTGTTAGCAATTGAAATATGCCACACCATTGATTTCATCGAAGCGCATGGCTTCAGACGCCACTTGCCACCAGACTACACTGCTGCACAATGAGGCGTTCATCTAGAGTATTGTTTACGGGCATAGTCACCTCTTCCTGCGGCAAATTCGAGCTCAGACGAATGTTCAGTTTGGTTCTCTAGCTTCTAAGCTTAGGCCAAAGTTGTACTGCCACGTGGCTTTACACCAATGAGGGGTGAGGCCGCGTGATAATTATGACAGCCAGCCAGATTTGTCAGTGAATTCCAGTAGCGATTTGATTGGTGTGTCTTTTGTAGGAGCCTAGAGTGGCTTTTCTAGCTAAGGCGAGTGCAGTGCAGCTGCAGGAAAGGTCCATTCCTCCCTTTCTTCATCTAGACGGGTTCTGCAAAATTGAAGACAAAAGACGTCTTATGTTATGGTTTACACCGTACGTCTGAATTATGAAATGACATTCTTCTGGGTGACTAGAATGGAGATAGCAGATTCATGTCACATGTCACAAGCGAGAGATGGGACAAGGTCACCGTGAAGTGTGTCAACTCGACTCCTACCCCGAAGCACTGTGGATAAAATATCTATCAAACAACCACCTTCTCTTTCGAGACTTTGAGCTGTATTCATAAAAAAAACGAAGGACATCCTCTCAACTATAAGTTAATGCTTTGAAGTAAAAGGTTGAAGCATTATCCTTCTTTTCGTATTCATAATGAGGAGGATACTTGCGAGGATATCCTTCAAGCATCAAGTAAAATGAAGACTCGTCAGAAGGCTGAATGGCATGCTAGATGCTAGAATATCGTTTACATTTTTTGTTGTGCCAGCTCCCTTCCCTTCTCTTCACTCAGGTCTTCCACTGTTGTTTTACGGATCACATCAAAAGGTTATTTTCGTGAGTATACCTTCGTGGGCTAAATATGCATTACTCTAGTGAAATTGAAACAAATGCTAATAACGAACTTCAGTTCATAGCAGAGAGTGTGGCCGCTAATCCAGTTACATTGGAAAAATCTCAGGTACCAAAAATACAAAAGAAGGAAGGAGGAAGCTGCCGGGAACTTTAGCTTCCCTTGCCATAACTGTTTTGCCAATCCAATCAGTGCAACTATTCTGTCAACAACTCCACTCACAGAGATGTACTGCAGCTTGACTACTGCCTCGCAAAAACATCGCTTAATTGTAGGCTGTCTCTTAATCACCCCGATTGCGAATGTCGTTTAACGCCTCTATAATTGCGGTATTATAAGTGTCGTCACAGTAGTCGTTTACGGCATAAAACGACATCTGCCGATTGACCTCATGTGGAACGTGTTTAAGCTCGAGTCGATATAGATAGCCGATTGACCTCATGTGGGACGTGTTTAAGCTCGAGTCGATATAGGTTCCTAATATCGATACTTAAACGTTGCAGCGATCGGAGGGTGGATCTCATTGAGATGACCGAGCATTTTAACATACACACACCTCATGACATACCGGGCAATTGCACTGGCTACGTGAGGTACATCCTTCTCTCTAACACTTGAATGAGTTCCATCTTCCATTCCAAGCGCTACCGCCCACCATCTACTCAAGATACACACAAGCAATACTCCCAATCCAAAAGGTATAAAATTAGGCTTGGCATTTAGTGCAGCTGCAGAGAAGGTGTTACAAACTTTCCTCCTCTTCTTCATCTAAACAACTTCTGCAAAACCCAAGACAAACGACGTTTTATGTTATCGTTCAAACCGAAAGTCAAGATATGAAAATGAAAGACGATGTTCTGGGTGAACAGAATGGATATAATTCCTTGATGTGTAGCTGATTCATGTCCCAGGACGTAAGCAAGAGATGGGAGTTTGTATAAGGTCCTCTTTTCAGAAAGGGAGGTGGTATAATGTCTCATATCAGGTCAGGTGTAAAATTTGTCACATAAGCATGACTGTCACACTTCATTATTTTGATGGCGTTGCAAGGCGTTGCCACAAATGTGGATGAATTATTGGAATATTTAAATAATTTGCGATCAATTTTCCTTGCTTCTATTGTCTACACACTTGTGTTGTCCGGCAAGCGTCCAATAAATGACAACAGAAATAAAAATGTCCCAACTACAAAGCAGTATGACAGTTGTAGTCAATGAACCAGCACACACTTTGATTTTTTAGGATACTTCGTGTACTCAAAGGGATAAAGTATTTCTGAGTAAGACAAAAAATAAATTGGGACAAATACTTTTTTTTGACATTTCTGAAGTGATGTGGGGAACATTTGTAGTGCATCTTGTATGAGTAACACAACACTAACTAGAAGACATCATATGTGGAAGTATGGCCATCTCAAACGATCGCTCAATCTGCTTCGACTTAGCAGACTTCCTTACATCACACAGAATGGTCATCGGCGTCATAACAATGCAAATTGGCATTTCATGCCCGCAGGATGGGTGTCCCTCAAAATGATTTTTGCAGAAGCTATATGGATGAAGAGGAGGTGGAAACAACAGATCACCTACTCTGCTCCTGTAACGCTCTGGCAAGTCGTAGGTATCTGCAGCTAGGGGCCTACTACTTTAGTAACCTTGGCATAAGCCAGCTAAACTGCTTCGTCACAAGCAGCAACTGGTTATAAGTGTTAGGGGAAGTCAATCCGCGTGGTATCACAACGGACCTAAGTGTGACTGCCTTCTTCAGTCAGCTACTACAACCTGAACTAACCCAACCCTGAGGAACACCAAGTTCTTCACCGATTCTGGATATGCATGCATGCCTTCTTTCTATGGGAACTTGTTTTAGAAATTTACACTTTCAAGGAAAACAACACTAATATCGGAAAAATACAAAAGTTCGATTTAAAACAAGAACACTACTTCATTCCACGACTTCTGCTCTCCGACTGTCTCTTCTGTTTTACTCAGCTTACATTTACATAGCCATTCATAGGAAACACAGGGTTGCCTTTATTTTATTTTTCTCTAACACTTGACAACGAGTTTCTTCATTCGTACCTAAGAATCTGTGCGCGAGCCACTGTAAATTTCTCTCTTCGAAACGGGATAAATCGCGAACAAATGTAGATAAGCGGGGCTTGTAATATTCAGCATTTACCTCATGAACAATATCTGCCATCGCGCAAACGAAGAATTCGATCTTTATTCAAAGTAAATGGTCAAGTTTCTGAATACCCATTTACGTTAGGTTTGGTTAGGTAGAGGGGCTGCTAGTGAATTCACCACAACACTTAGACCATGTTAGTCCACTGCGATACACACAGTCAGATTTCTACCACTCGAATTGCCGTTAATTTGATCCCAACGGCAAATGGTGACTGGACCAGATTTGAAAACCAGATAAATCATTTTAACTTTGGTTTCACTGGAATTCGAACCGGGAACTCCGCTAACCAGTCGCATCCAGTGAGCATGCAGTCATAATACCCATTTACTTGTATATGAACAGAAGAATATGCTTATAGTTACTCGAAAAGTATAAGGTTCTGCTAAAAATTATTGTGAATATTCAAGCGGAAGGATTTTGCTTAATTTTTTGCAAATACAGTGTAATAAGTTAAAAATATAACCACCGCGGGTAAACCAACGACCGTACCCTTTCGGGATCCAAAGACGATTGCCCATCCATGTCCTTCTTGATTCCCCCGTTTCCCACCCTCTCTTTCATTCAAAAGGGTAGTTTTTGTTGATGGTTGAGTCGATTGAGAAAAGGGATAATTTTTATTTCTCGTGCAATATCGCTCAACAAGTGAAATTTATCTTTAAGGACACCCCTCTAAAAGGAACACCCACCAAAAGAGACACCCCTTTAAAAGGGACACCCCTCTGAAAGGGACATCCTTCTAAAAGGGACCCCTCTCTGATGGGGACACCCTTCTAAAAGGGACACCCCTCTAAAAGGGACACCCCTCTTTACGGACAGTTCGTCGTGACCACTGCGTAAAGGTGTTATTGCATTTGAACTCCTTCAGAACGGACACCCCTGTATAACGGACAATCATGAAGATCTCGCTGCTGTCAGCTATAGAGAAGTTTCACTGTATAAGCAAATCCTTTTCTTTATGAATACGGCTCACTGTCCCGGCTCAGACAGTAGACGAATATCGATGGAGGAGTAAAGACTCAAAAACAACTGAAGACTGAATTGAGTCGATGCTCCTTATAGGTGTGGTGTCGTGACTTAATCCCACCAGGTTACTCTTTAGTAAATTCCAACAGAGTCCTAGGACATCACCAGACTTTTATGTATCCCCTCACTAACTGCTTCATCCGCACGCTTTTGTAGTCCCCGCATTCCACCCAGTAGATGCTCTTCATTTGGAATTTATCGATCTGTATCCATTAGAAAACCAAATTAAAGTAGTGTAAATAAAATCAAACCAAAAAATGCAACTCCATCATTCATCATGAATTTCACCTCACAATCTAGTCTGGGAGGCCCCACGCCCTACGTTCCCATCAATACGAACAACGAAAAGAAAGGCGACGAGCATAGGAACCGCAGTCCCGACATAAATCCCGATCAAATGAAGCGCGCCCGTGTTCTTTGCTCGTACGATGCCAAAGATCACACCGAACTTAACCTAACCGCAAACGAGGTAAATTTCAAACGCACCTTCCAGTCCCACAGCATTCACGCAATTTTCCGATGTTTAGGTTATCTTTGTCACCGAATGTTCACCACAGCACAGTGAGTACATGTACGGTAAGCAGGGTCTAATGAAGGGGCTCGTGCCACGTGCTTTCCTCGAGATGCTCGACGACGAGGAAGAGGGCAACTAATCGAGAACAAATCAAGTGTAAGCTGATTTAGACGACGACTTGCAACTAAATAATCAAATCATAAATATTCCCGAGGATGTGTTCTTCAAACGTTTTTGCAGACCGTTGTGCAATGAACGGTGAAATGAAAAACTTAAATTGTTACCGTAATTAGAGATGTTTATTGTATGTTTTCCTAGCTTCTGCGAGAGATATATTTGTTTAGAGATTGAATAAGATTGATGTTATATACTTTGATTGGGCTTCCAGAAGAAAATCACATTTTTTCGAATCAAAACACCAATATATGTATTTTTTGAAAGAAAGTAGAATATGAGCATGAATTGACAAAATGCATTCCTATTAGATATAAATAATCACGCGCAGTCTGCTATAACTGATGCTTTCAACGGGCATTTTTGTTTGCAAATTTAGTTCGAATTTAGAAAGGGATCAGCAAAAGACATTTATCGAATTTTTATGTAACAAAATAATACTCCCCCTGGTGGTTATTTGGATACGGAATACATTTACTCAAATCTTGCCCTTGTCTGTGAAAACGAATTCATGTTTCTTTTGATTCAAACGATTAGCTAGTAGACTTGATAGTTTTTGTAATCTCGTTTTAAGATGTATTAGGTATTTATTTTTAGTTTTGTTAGTGTTAAGATTGATATTTTGTTGCATTGGAGTGCTGCTTCTTGAGCTATTAACACAACCCAGCTTAGGCCTCTTCATCTCCTGTTTTACAAGCTGTCCAATTAGCGATGGCTAGAAAGTTATAAGACTCCGGCACATAGAATACTTTACTTGCGCCGCGTCACCCCAACGCATGTATTTTATGTACATATCTGTCAAAATACAGTCAACGTCAAAAGTGAGCGTACAGCATAAAGTTGCCCGCGTTCGCAAAAAAAAAAAAAAGAACTATGTCAAACATAACTCCAATAAAAGATTTTAAATAGAGTTGTCGAAGGAAATTAGAAATGTACATAAAGCAAAAAAAAAGCATCAGGATATCTCAAAAAATTTAGGCACAGCAAGTCATAAACCGAACAAATTAGCGAAATTCACATCTCAAAAGCAAGCGTACATCATTTCAATCACGGATCTAGGAAATCTGGGTTTTTCAGGCAGCATCTAATGGCCATCTCGTATGAGTCGCGAACTCAGAGTTCACGCGAACTTTCAGAAACAACCGATTTCCATCAAATACAAACAAAAATTTATACTCTTGATATGCAAGAAGATGGGAAGTGAATTGTCGAGTTTTTCTATCGACTAAAATATCAACAATAATTAGTTCAAGTATCCTAATTAACGATTTGAAATTTTGTCATCACGAATCAATCATTCTCTTTGCGAACTGTCATGTCAATTTGAGTTCGCAATACACACGAAATGGAAACGCGATCCACAAAAGCACGACCAAAAATTCGCGCTGAAGTGTGTTTGCTCAAATTGTGTAGTGTCAGAGTTTTTGCGAAGTTCGCGATCCGTGGTGAGCTCAAATGAATGGGTAAGAGTAACCTGCGCCAAAGGCGTTTTCAAGCAAAGCTTAGAAGGGTAATTTATCGGTGGTCTAAGTTTCGTTACTTTTTTGGTTTATGACCTGCCGCGCCCATAGTTTTTGAGATGTCCCCATATTTTTTTTGTTTTAAGTGAGTAATTAATTGCTTTAAGAAAATGCATTTATTTTTTCTTTGGGTTCCCTTTTGAATTGCATATTGATTAAAGCCCAGAACACCTAATTGTATGCTGTAGACTCACTTTTAACGCTGTGTGTAGTTTGACAGATGTGTACATAAAATACATGCGTCGACTGCTATACAGAGGGTGCCAGTTTCGATACCTGAATTTACCACCTTTAACAATTCATGGCTTCACCTCTTTCGAGTTACTGACAATACTCAAGGAGTATTTCTGGCTTCTCAAACTTCGCCGGTCAGAGTCGGCATTAAACTGTTTCACCCATCCACGGGTGAAAGAACAAAAGCACGAGTTATGGACTCAATTAAACAACGATTTATTCTTAGTTAGGTTTTATTTTTACACTCCAAGAATTACCACTAAACTGACTCTCTCTCCACCAATTGTCCTCCTTTTATACATTTGTTGTTGACATCGTTTTCTCAAATCAAACTATCCAATTAGAGAATGCCATTTACAATATTTCATGATGAATGACTGTCTAAAAGTCTCCTAAATTTGTCGATGGACAAATTCTAAATCAGCTATGTGTCGGCTGATTTGAACTGAATTCTGCTAACATCTAGGTAGTATATCTCTCCCTTCTGATCCCGGCAAGTTTAGGTGCCGGTTTGGGCGCCTTCAGTGAGAAATGCCTCCATATCGTCGAATTTAAACAATTTTCCCTTCTCCAGTCCGTTGTTTGTCTTCGGTCTGAACTTGTAGTTTCAAAACTAGAACTCACATGTTTTCAACAACAGAGTATGTTCTGTGGTGTGTGAGTGGTCGCTGAGAAACTAGGCCAAGATCCGTCTCGGACTGTCGCGCCACCCATATTATTATCATTACGGACAATATTACTCGATTTGCCCCATTGCTTTTTTTCTTGGTTTCGGTTCTCGGTCTGCTTGCTTTGAAAACTGCTTGTATCCTTCTTGGCATGGATTCTATGACCGTTTTGCATCGACTTCGATTAATATTTTTCCAAGCTGTGTAAACGCGGCAGCATAATGTTTCTAAATTCGGATTAATTCGACTTGGCTTCAATCCTATTTTTATTTTTATTCAGAAAAAGGGAACGAAACGGAATGTGTGTCGTGGGGCATAGTGAGTATCTTCAACCCGTACTAACTGTCGTCTATTTTTGTGGCATATGTGGCACTAAAGCAGAGGACGCTAAAGCCTGCTTCGCGGTACGTACCTATTCAAAGTTTTAAGCAGACGGTACCTACACCACTTGAAGAACTTCAAACCGCAATCCGAAATGTAAATGGAAACGTTATCGTGGTGATGATAACGTTTCCATTTACATTACATACACAAAAGTTAATCGAGCAAAATTGTCCGCCATATACTCTACATTGGCAAGTCGATCAGGTATCACAAAACTTTGTTCTGCGGGACACAACAAGATAAACCGACCAGCCACCATTGTGGCAAGGTCATCAACGTGGACTATGGAGCACCTTTTTGGGATTTGCTTCTGCTCTCATCGACTTCAGCCAGTCGACTGACATAAATTGTTAACAACCGCGTCCCACCACATTCTAATAACCATTTCCAAATCCAATTCCCACCTAACGACCCGAAAGTCCCTACAGCCTATGCACCCAAGCGATAACAGTAAATATTTCTCTTTGGCGTTTACTGCTTCAAATATACAGTTGCAGACCGATTCAAATTGGTTGCAAGCAACACATTTGGCAGGTTTTGACGAATTGCCGATGAAATGGAGGTGGTTAATTGGGTCTTCGATAACGAGATGTATACATTATTGAGGCACAAGCTGGCTGTGTTTTCTGTTTTCGCTGACAGATCTTCCAGTGGCACTCAAAGTTAATATAGTTGTCCTCTAAGTCGAATTTTCACGGTATATCAAAATTAGTTTGAGCTGGAATGGTTTTTTGCTTATTTTATTCTTTGTTTGAGGAAAATTCGACTTAGACGGAGGTGACTGTATATGTTTTACTTCCAAAATACTATGCAACAATATTAAATAATTTATAACCATTAATTTACTTACGTTGCAATTTTGTTAAAATTAAAACAAAACATAACCTTATCGCGTACGGAACAGAATAGAATAGAATTATGGGGAACAGAAAAACAAAGTACTGCATATCTCAAATAAATGATATCTGTTAACAAATCGTAGCTATATATATATATATATTATGGATAAAAGATCAATATATCGTTAAAATAGTCTTAATGTGTGCTTTTTATGAAAACGTATACCGAGATAATTCATTTATGAACGAAGATACTTTACAGCGCAATTAAATAAATTAATCAAAACAAAAAAATAACTATTAGTGCAATTTATGTGTGTCAATTTGAAAGCAAAAAAAGAAACCATATTTTATATCAATCAACAAAAAAAAACAACTAAAACAACGAACAACGAACGGCTTCTGAAAGTGATGTACACTCAAAAGCTCTTGCTCAACTTGGTTATTTTTTCAAATTATCTGTCAGACATCCTTCTTCACTGTTCACTGAACTGTTTTATTTGAGTAGTTTTAATTGTTTAATCTCAAACTGCAAGACATTTTAAATCCTATATCTATATTTATCAATGTTTATTGTTGTTAACTTCTTATTGTAATGATTATTATGTAATACTCAATTTCAAATTCTACTCCTTACATTACATGTGAAAATTTAAAGTTAAACACGTGCCTCGTGCGAGTGGCAATAAATAAAATATATGAATATACATTCAGTTAAGTTCTAGATATAAATATAACAAATAAATGTATTAGTTATCAAACGTAATGAAACCACATCCTATTTTGAAATATAAAAACACCACAAGTTGTTTTAGTTTTGCTTAAATTGACGTTTTATTTATAACTAGCTAACTGCCCTGCTTTCGAACGGGGGCAGTCTAAACACAGTGTGAAGTTAAACTCCCCTATAGCGAGTATCCGAGGGACCATCATAATTGTGTAAAGGTGCCAGTTCTAGGGGGAAACGTAAGTTATTTCTCAAAATCTATAAATCGACTCATTTCGATCCACACAGAGACGGGATCGCAAAAATATGTGTTTTTTACCGTCCACATGGACAGCATAGCGCCATCTGCTGATAGCAATTATCAGTGTGTCAAAAATTCTATTACGAGTGGATGGAACGTACAGTTATATGCCGACTCCAAAGATTCTTTGAGCATAGTCAGTGACTCGAGAGAGGCGGTGAATAGGAATCTCATGTCGACGCACCTTCCCACATACCACCAAATGCGAAAATGTTGCCTTTCAAGTTGTTCATTCGTGCTGAAATGTGCCTCCAAGTAGCAAACGGCGTTAGGTGCTCATTCCCACCTAGAAATTAGTGTCCAACAAACGAACCAATCAATAAAAAATACTACCAACCACGCCAACAGGCACAGGCGACGGTATTCATTTTTGCACTGTTAAGCAGCGAGGGACCACAAATACTGCTGTCGATCAGAATAAACTAATCGTTTTCTCTACCAAGATTACAATTATTTAAAGTAACGTGCTGTTCGCAAAAACCTGAAAGCAACTGGTTCGTCAACTATCGAGACAAGATCTGCGTGCGATTTCAGGTTTTAGTTTTTAGATCGACACTCACCACTTTGCCTACAAAGTCGCATACGCAGAGACGAGCCATACACCATCATCTCTAGTTTTAACATTCATTCCAAAGTTCTCAGGTTGCGTAGGATGACGATTAGAAATGAAGTATTACAGAGATGCCCGACTTCTACCTCTCTTAACCCTCAAAATGTTTGACAACTGTTTTTTATAAGGTGTTCTTAAACCAATCAGAGGACGGCATCTACGTTATTTCGTGAATAACCGTCAAGAATTCATGAATATCTGTCAAAAATCACTCAAATTCGTCGTAGGGGACAATCAGCTGTGAAGTCGGCTACCTCTGTAATACTTTATTTCTGATGACGATGAAGAGTTCTCTCTCATCATCTTCTGACCCGCATAATTCACAAAAGGGGTAAAGCACGCACGAGAGATCCCCAGGGCACTCGATCCTCCGCCATCGACTCTAACTCATCGGGAGTTATGCCCAAGAGTGACCAGGCGAGATTTTGGACTAGGTACAACCAACTTGTCCTGGGTCTGCTGATGGATTCACATTCAAGGCTCGTGATGATGGGGACATGATGTGCCACTTGACGAAAACCATCGAAGCACAGATGTTTCCGTTCGAAGAAGCTACTGCTCAACGTGGAGTTCCTCTTGCACTGCATGCCGTGTTCCTCACCCTATCCCGGCGAGTAACAGCACGAAGAAATCTCATCTCAGCAGCTTGTATTCGCGATCTAATTCTTTCGATCATTACCCAAATTACATGATCATAGGTGAGAGTTCCAACAAATATCTGAGTTGCAACAAATATCTGAGTTGCATTTGCCTTCCTCATTACAGATCTTCAGATCCACCTTGGCCAATACTACAGGAAACCTCAGTATTACTCCCCCCATCACTCGTGAAGATGACCCAGAGATACTTAAACTTCTCCACCTGCATCAGGGGACTCCGCTAACATGTAGAGTGCATTGAACAATGAACACGCATTCTGGAAATGACCATAACGTCTGATTTGTCCACTTTAACCTTCATGCCAGAATCACAACATCAACCAGAAACCTGTTGAGTTCCGTCTGGGAGGATGTGAAGATAACTAAGTCATGTATGAAAAGAAGATGACTTACCATCAGAGATAACCTATAATATCATCCATTATCTCTGCTTACCATCGACTGTCCCAAAATGAAACACTCCTAGCCTCTCCTCTCTATCCAGTCCATACATATAATGAAATGGTGAGCCCAAGCACTCTTGAAGTCCAAGGCCCACGGTTAAAAGTGTTGATATAGGACCGTTAACCCGAACAAAGGTGGTACAGTTTGTGTATAGAGACTGAATGGCGCTCAAGAAGGACCATCAATTCCATGATCTTGTAGAACACTCCAGACTTTACCTCAAGGAACTCGGCCATTTGCCTTTTCCAAATCTAAAAAACAGCTGTAGATCGGCTTGGGGTAATCCCAAGCCTTCTCGAGAATTATTTTTAGAGTGAAAAGCTGGTAGGTTGTACTTGTGCCTGAAAGAAAAAGAAAGCCGCATTACTAATCCATCATCATGGGCTCGATCATAGCTCTAGAACACGCTTCCAACACCTTAGCGTGGACTTTCCCGGGGAGACTTGAGTGTAGTTGGAGCAGTCTCTTGTGTCCCCCTTCTTGGAAAGAGGAACAATCATCCCAGTTTGCCAATCCCCAGGTGTCTCATCGCATTCCAATGCCACCTTAATGACACGAGAGAGCCATAAAACTCCCTCTTTACCCTCTCTCCTTTCACCAAAATTCAGAAGGACAATCTCTTGGTTGAAGTTCCATACCGAGCCACTTCAGTTGAATTTCGTTTTTCGAAAATTATGACAACCCTTCCATTTGGTTTGTGCATAGGATACAATTTTGATTTTTTTATGTATTTCCTATACTTTGTAGTTTTAAAATGCCGTTGGTGCAGTCCTTTGGAACTTTTGTCGGAAAGGGGATGTTTTTGAAAACAAAAATAACCCTACCTGATTCTGACCAGTGAAAGATAAATAATAAAAATCAATGGGAATAAATCTTAACAAACTACATCCATATGTACCTATTCGCTGTGCTAAAAACAGGAACAAATAATTGTTCATTAATTTCAGAAAAAGGTGGTAGAAAAGTGGTAGCAACGACAAAAAAGGTTTCCCCTGTTAATTCACTCATTTATTTGATGATGATATATGAATATGAATGAATATGTACAGTTATGGACAAACCCATAGGACTACCGAATATCTTTAGTAGATTCCATTCAAAAACGCTGAAGTCTGTATGTTGAATTTTGTTGATGCAATAGCTACCTTTGACCATGAGATCAATCCAAATTCACCTTGTCTCACCGGACTAATGAATATTTTCTAATTTTTTTTTTCGCTTTTTGAAACTAAAGTGATCTGCGAATTTAAGATGGTTTATGCTGTGCTTTTGGTAAGGACCGGCGCTACATCTGCCTACTCTACTACATCTTCCGTAGACATTTTGCTGTTCAAGTCTTTTTTGTATTATTGGGGATTAGACAAGTACGTTTAATTGAATCATAATGTCTGTGTTTGATTTGAAAGGGCTTTTCATTGGCAGACCTTTAATTTGGTTATAATCTTTTAGTAATTTTGTTGGCTGTAGGGCATTCAAAATTACTTCAAAAACAAAATAAAAAATAACCCGACACAAACCAAAAATTTAAACAAGTACCCCGGTCTTAATATTTTTCTCTATCCAGAAGAGAACAAGGTACCGTAAACAACAAATTTGCAACATGTTCGATGTAACACATTGCTGAGATTGTAGGGGTAGTTTTCCATACGATCTTTAATAATTCGAATTCCATATAGTCATCATCAGTCGTTTCTTTTTTTTTTCATTCGCCTTTAAATGCCATCCACTATACATTAAGATTTTCAATAATCACTGTGTTTTGTGGAAACAAGCCTGATAAGTCCCATTACTGGTGGCATTGTTCAAGCTACTAATTTTTTCTCGCATCTTAATACATAATCAGAACAATGCTAGGGATATGATGAGCAATACGCAATATGGTAGATTTAGAGTTAAGGTTGGTAGGTTTTTCAAAATTGGAAAAAGTGGTAGAAAGACCATTTAAGTGGTCGAGGTCCCATTACTGATCAGTTGTCTTGAGATCAAAATGCGAAAGCCTGAAAGAGCGAAATAAAATGAAGCTGTGTGGCTGAACTAAGTTCTATGAGCGAGTACATCTCGTTTAACTTAAACTACAGAACAAGAACTCAGTTCAAAGATTAAGTGAAACTGTATGAACGAGTTAATCGATGAACTGGAGTTAGAATCAAAAGTGTAGTTTAAACTTGCACTGTGAAAGTGGACCATAGATGAAGGAACGAATCATCGACTCGAGAGAAAAATCGGCCGTGTATTTGAAGTTTGGTTCAATCAAGAACTTGGAAACGGAAACATTGACTGCTTTAGTGATGGATAGCCTTATTGCATTCCGTTCAAAAACTAGGATAGCTAAACCATGTATAAAAAGCACAATCTCGTCCGAATAATGTTCCATTGGAAGTCTACGGGCCGATTCAGTCGCGTAAGGCCGCTTACACACTTTTGTCGGCGATTTTTCCATCTTGTTTGCAAGAGAGGTGAGACATGATAGGGGTAACCCGCGTCTGAAAATGGCTTAAGATCACAAAAGGGAATTTGAAAAAATCGCCGACGAATTTTAGCGAGTGTGAAAACGGCCTAATCTGCTAAAAATACTTTCCTTGAGATAACAAAACAAAAAATTCACATAATCTTCAATTTAACCATGCTCACTCATTCTACGCACATTATTAAATGCGAATGTGAAATATTTATTTTGCAAGGGGTTGGCAGCACTAACGAACGAAAGAAGACCATCAGATGTGTCGTGCAGAAATCAGCCATATGTTTTCAGATGTCAACATTCCGAAAACTCACCACGCTAATCAGTACTTCACCACATCCCCACATCCACACAATCGCATGCAATCGATTTTAATTGAAAATCTTGTTTTCCTATTGTTCGGTGGAGCAAACCAACTGCGAAAGTGCGGGACCCAAACACAGTCGGGTTTGTTCTTTGAAGCGTCGAGTTATTGTTTGTTCCGTTCCGACCTCGCTCGTACACAGTATTTATTTATACACACATTTGCTTCCCTCAAAAGCAGTGTAAACCGTCGAAGAAAAACTACGGAACCACAACCTGCTCCCCGCGGCGCTGCCCAATAGTTCTGCACGGCAAAAATTATTTTTATTATTCGTGATATACAATATTTTTTTTTTGTTTTGTAGGCCTGTGTGTATCTGAAGAGTTTAATTGAAACCAATTAAGTATATAACTGTGTTTGTGTGGGGTGGAAGCATAGTACATATGTGGACAAAGAGTTAAATAATAAAATATCATAAAGATTTGTGGCTCGTTGAGAGTGTGCAAAGTCATACATTATTGCTTCTGCTTCTGCTTCTGTGTATGTAATCAAGTAAGGTCTGAGATTTGAATAAAACCTTCAGGCAACCAGCAACAAAGAACTAAGACTGAAGAGCTGCAATATAAATCTATGCAAAATGTCATTATTTCGTGCAACAACATCTCGTCTTATGTCCTCAACATCGCTATCTTCATCGATTCATACAAAAATTTCGACTGAGAGGCTACGCTCCATTTCGACCCTGCCGGTTGGTGCTGGTAAGGTCTTCATAATAAATATATCTTTTTCTTTCTTTACCTTTCTGCCTATGTGTGTTCAGTTCAGTGGCGTATGTTTTTAATTGTTTGTTTAATAAGTGTTTTTTTTTTCTTGTTATCTCATTTAGGAGTGTTCCGAAAGCCAAATCCGAATTTTATGCGAGCTGTAGCAATTGTCGGAGCAACAACGTATCAACTGAAAACCTCATACGGTCAATTGCCAGTTCAGCAGGAACAAGTGAGGAACTTTACAAGTTTGCAAACGCATCAGCAACCATCAATTGGCCGGTCTATGCATAATGTAAGTTTATTTTAAATTCCCATCGAACATTGTTTACAAAGACGGGTGGAGGGCTAGTGGAAAAATCGATATTTCGACATGCATGGCATTGGTAGACATTCTAAGTTTTTGTCCTATTTCGAGGTGGCTTCTTCCGGTTGTATCGCCGTTATACAGAGGGGAACCTTGTGAGAGAGATTTTGTTTGATATGCATTTAATGTCAAGGTTTCATATGCAAATGTACTGTCCGATCTTAATGATAAACCAGTGCGGTAACTTGAACACTTTTTTTGCTTTTGACTTTTCTTGGTTTGTCCATTACGTCCAGAATGAAACGGTCACGCAAATTAGACGGAGATTCTGTACATTTTAACATGTTCCCAAAGCCACACTATTCAGCGGCATATGCCGCTCTGTCCGCAAAGGTTTTAAGGTGAATGCGTTCCTCTGCAGTGACTTAGGTATTTGCATTTGTCGAACTGACTTGGCTTCGCGGGGGGGCTGTCTCACGCTTGTCTCCTCTTTTTCGAATGACACCCATGATAATTACTTCCTAGACTAAACAGCTATTGCACAGGTTCGGACCATTAATGAGTCGCCAACTTGATAAGTAGTAAATAAGACTAAACATTAGTTAATCATCCAGCCAGTATTCTATGCTTGGAGACGCTCCATTTGTTGGACACGATCTCGCCAAGACCGTGTCTGTTTGTCACAAGCCAGAAACAAAAGACGTTGCCTTTGAAATCAGTTACAAGGAAACGCCTTGTATTTCTGAGTAGTGTTCTTATCTAGGTAACAGCATTAAATGCGTTTGTTTACTTACAAGAGCCAACGTTTATCTCTAGCTTCTTCAAACTCTTATCATCTCAAGGCCTGTTCAGTAATCAAACCTCTTAACTACACTCGATGTCTCCCTTATACTCCATTCGAATCCTTTCAATTTGAAGCTCTGGTATCCCACTCGACGCAAGGCACTTTTAATTTTTGTTCACATTCTCGAAGTAACCTTTACAGTCGTGACTTGTATGCAAATTGTTCTCCTTCACAACAGGAACAAAGATTAAACGCAATTAAATTCTCACAGCTCATTGACTTTCCCCCAATAATCCAGAATTGCAAATAAATTTGTCAATTAATATTCACACAACCGGTTCTGCCTAAGGTCCCACTGTGCTTTATACACACATTTGTAGGCCTTTATCTACAGATCAATTCGGCGGCACTCCCCCCACAGTCAGGTGCCCCGTAGGGGTGTTGGAAATACACATGTAAATGTCTCCACGTTTTCTGTTCTGTTCACAGAAACAAGAGAGATGCGAAAATATTGCCTACCGGGGGTATTTTTACTCTGCCGACCAGAGTGTCGCAATTCTGCGAGGGAACCTGCTCAACAAGATTATTGTTCAATATGCGCTATGCATGTGTGTCTGTGTGTGCGTGTGTAAAAGTTTATTGAAAATAATTTAAATAAATTATGTTTTTCGATGAAAACAAATGTGCCTTCTTGGCGTCAATGATGATGAACATATAAGACGACAAGGAGGGTGTGCGCTGATTGATTTTATTTAAGAATCTTGATTTTGTTTTATTTTTTTATTAATAGAAGTGGCAGTGGCGTCTGACTCTGACTCGGCTGACACTGCACCGTTCGGTTGTGACAATCTTTGAATAACTTGGCAGTTTTGCACAGATATGCACTGACACTCACTTTTTGGACTTTGAGCTCGCCGTATGCGTGATTCGGTTGTATTATGGCTTTGGGATGTATGCGCACAGACGTGTGTGTATGCATACAGCATTGATTCAGCGCGTATGTGTATGCACATGAATGTGTTTTCATTTATTTTCTATTAAATTTATCTTGATTGTATGGTGTGCGGGGTTGTGTGTGGTCTTTCGTATCTTATTGGAGAAGTCAACGATCCTTGTTTTTTAATTGCACGAAGGTCACTGATAACTGTTATTACCAGACGTCTCGAATTGAGTTTAATCGAATGGTTTAAATGCATATTTGGATGGTTATTACTTCTAATGGGGGTACTGATGGCGAGGTAAGATTTCATCTCCACGAACATGTTCTGCTCATTAAAGGAGTTAGTTGCGTTTTTAGGTGGGTGATTTCTTCTTGTAAGGGCGCTACAGTCCGTGTGGATCCGTGCCTCAGTCACCAAGCCTACTCTCGCTCGGACGATATGTAGCCAGTTGCCTTCAATTTCGCAGGCCACGTTGGCTGAACTTCTTCTCCACTAGTGTGCCCCCATGGCTTCCGTGGGCGTCCTCTATTGCGTTGTCCCACTCGTCTTTGGAGACGACGGCTATTCGGGCACGAGCAGTGTTGTCCATGTCCTCTACAAGCCCTATCCATCTTAGGCATTGAATCATATCACTGTACAGCACGTAGATTTCATGGTTGAATCCTCTTTTCCAAAAACCATCACAACAGGAACAAAGATTAAACGCAAATCTTTTCTCTCGAAAAGACCGAGGGTTTATTCAAAGGAAATTCGCGATCGATTCACGATTAAAATGACATTTGCTGAAATTACGTTTGCCTCGAGGTAGAAAAGCGTGATGTTTTGCCCTTGATGGCGTATAACGAAACGATCCTTATTCGAGAGCAAATATTTTGTTTTATCATCATTGACCATCGGACTGGTCGTTGACTGACAGCTGCTTTTGTCTGTTCTTCAATTGCCGTAAAAGTTTATGTCTAACGCCAAGAGCTCTTTTCGTAACCCAACGTTTGAAAAGATTTCTATTTGCCGAGTTGTACACCCGCCTGTACCAGATTGAAGAAAACACACGACAGCGCCAGGTTTCAAAAGGCTTGAAAGTCACTGAACTGCACGATTATGTTCTACCGTGTACCTCAACAAGCCGATGTCATTAGAGGAGCTCAAAGCCAATATTGAACGACAGATACAGTCTCCGTCGAAATGTGTGGCCGAGTCATCGCAAATTGGGTTCAACGAATCGTCCGCTGGAAACGTAACCGTGGTGGATGACTGCAATTACGTTCACCATAAAATTCACGAGATATCACAAATAGCTTGGGTATTATTTTAAAAGAAATTTGTGTGAATATGTGTTCTGATTCAGATAAAAACGAAAAGATGTAGTTCTGGCTAGGTTTCTTTTTGTCGTTTACGAAAAATGGTGAGTAAGGCTCGACGTGAGCTTAGGTAAGGTTATAGTGACTGTCACAACTGCATTGCAGTTGCCGTCCACTTAAAGCTTGATTGACATGGTCTTAATCTACTCAATAACTGGGCGACTGAGTTTAAACGCACAGGAAAAAGATATCGTCATTTTCACTAGGAAATATAAAATACCTGAAATTGATACTCCCACTTTAAATAGCACCAGTTTACAATTCTCATATATTAGGCAAGATTCCTTAGTCTTAAAGGTTAGGTTAATGTGATTGCCACAACTGAAACAGTTCCGGTCCACTTAGATCCTGAGTGGATCCATTGTGGTATCACTTGGTCTTATACGAGACAGCAAATTATACTGGAAGCTCAATACAACTGAAAGAGCAAGAAAGGCCATTACGGCATTATATATGAGCAGAAAGCAATCAGGCAAAAATGGTGTCTCCAACCCCACTTGACACACTGGCTTTTCAATGCTGCGCTTAAACCCATCCTCTTATACGACGTAGCAGTATGGTGGCCCATACTCAACGTCGGCGCACACCATCAAGTTACAAAGGCAAGCCGGCGTCTGCATAAGTGGAGTCCTAAGAACGACTCCAACCGATGCACTTGACACCTTATTAATCTTTCCACCCGTAGATATTCATGGTATGCAATTACCAACCAACTGTGCAATCCGATTAAAGCAATGCTCTCATTCGCAAGACTGCACATTCGGACATGCCAAAATCTTAATAGAACAAGGATTTACCTCTATTAATCTGGATTACACTTCTCAGGAAAACACTTCGAAACCCTGATTCCGGTGGTGTGATGGTTATATACCATTCGAGTTATCAAGACTTCGAATTATCAAGTAAAATACAAAATTGATATAAATATTTATATATTTGGGATAAAACACATAAAATAGTCTATTACACATGACTGAAGAGCGGATTTTTTGTTTTTTAACAACAAATCTTCAATGGAATATAAACCATTGTAGGTGCATGGAATCCTTTGTAGTTTCATGAGTCTTATAATATAAACACAAAATGAGTAATGACTTAGCAACCAACTCATTTGAAGCTGGTTGAATCAAATCATCCTCAATTTTCGCCATCTTTCCATATTACATCACTGCCGCTGTCATCGTTATTATCTAGCTGTGAAGATTCGGATTCACATACATATAAATATCTCAAAAGTTTCTTCATTTGTGGGAAACTTCGATGTAACAATATGGTCTTCCACCTGCAGAAAGTCATCATACCACAACCTTGCATATTTTGCAATTCCATCTGCAGTTGAATTTCTTCCTCATTTCAATTCTGGAAATCAAAGGGATTTCATCCGCTTCCCCCGATCAGAATCAATTCACCAAAACCGCGATTTCGTCTATGACAAGTCAAAGGATCATACAAATGTAGTGCCCCGAAAGCGATTCCTTTTAAAACGAACTTGTAGAATACGCAGAATTTGGCTATTTCGAATTATCCAAGGTGACGCCAAATAATATGTTCGAGTTATCAAATATTCGAGTTATCGAAGTTCGACTGCATATCGAAAACGGAAGACGGACTAGGAAGTGTGCTCCTTGTGTACTCCCTCCACGTCTTCAGCATGACAAAGCAATTCACTTACCCAACAACTGCAGTGTTTTCCAATCGGAAATAATGACGATCAGTGAAGCCCTGTCCTGGCTGAGGTGGAACGTGGTATACGCTCGCGACATCTCCATCTTTACGGATAGCCAGGCAACAATTAAATCCCTAACATCGTTCTCTTTACTCTCTAAAGCACTTAAAAACTGTCCCGCATCTCTTGAAGAGATATCCGTACAGTTCCCTTTGCTGGGTGGCAGGACATAGAGACATTAAAAGAACTGTGAAGCTGACAAACTCGCACAAATCGACAACACACTTCCAGATGACGGAATCCTTTGTGACATAGGTACTCCCTTAGCCAGAAATGAAGTATTACAGAAATGGTCGACTTCACAGTTGATTTCCCCCTAGTCCATCGACAAATTTGAGTGCTTTTTTGACAGATATTCATGAATTTTTAACGGTTATTCACGAAATAACGTAAATACCGTCCTCTGATCGGTCAATTTAGTTTATGAACACGTTATAAAAAACAGTTGTCAAACATTTTAAGGGGCAAGAGAGGTAGAAGTCGGGCATCTCTGTAATACTTCATTTCTGAGTCTTACTTCCAGACTTCCAATCGTCTTGTACAAGATGTTGTTCACTCACAACTGTGTGCCACAACTGGTGGTTGGAGACAAGAGAGGAGGGGAGAGTGAGTCTGTACCAGGACCCATCTCTCTTTATGTTTGGCGGCTGAGGACCGGGAGAACTGTTTCCAACGGAAGCCTCCGAAACTTTAGTTGGGAGGAGCTACCTGGTGCACTTCCCTTCCAGAGCCACTTCTAATGTTAGGTCCCTTAACAGACCACGTGCAGCCAAAGAACTCGCGGATGTCCTGGGCTCCTTGAATGCAATCAAGGATGTGCGGTGAAATAAGGCCGAGCCACTGTACTCAGTGGTAAGATTCAGTTTCGCTCGGGTATTTCCTCAACCCTAAGAATCTGTATTCTCTGTAATACTTCATTTCTGCCCCTAGCTACCTTTAAGTTACAACTCAATAATCAAAGTAAACTAGAAGTCAGTGCCAGATGGAATACAGGCAACTCTTGACAAATCACGAAACAAATCTGGACCAGTCTAGACCCTAAAAGAACTGATCGTTTAATCTCCTTAAAAATATCCAAAATCAGAACCGCAGTGGAAATAATCACCGGACTCTGTCTATTGGGTCTACATGCAAAAAGACAGAGACTATTATCTAATGAATTTTGCAGAAGCAGTCTAGACGAAGAAGAGGAGGAAAGTGTGCAACACCTTTTCTGCAGCTGCCCTACACTCGCTATAGCTAGGATCCTACTTCTTTGATAACCTAAGCGATCGGATAGAAGCACTAATCAAATCGCTACTGGATTGTAGAAATCACGCGACCCCAACCTGCCATTGGTATAAACCCACGCGGCAGTACAACGGGCCTACTTTGGCCTAAGTCCACTAAAGCCACTTAGGTTAGGTTAGGTAGAGGGACACTAGGACCATGTTGGTCCTGTGTTACTGGGATACCCACAGTCAGACTACTATCACTGTTTGACCACTCCAGTGACAGTGCAGTTAATTTGATCCCAACCAATTGGTGACTGGAACAGATTTGAAAACAAAATAAAAGCGTATTAACTTTGCTTTCACTGGGATTCGAACCGGGGACCATATGCAGCGATTCCTCTTCTGCCAAGTACTAACTGAACACCTGAAATATCTGCTGGTATGCTAGTTTCAGAATATTCCCTTTCTTTGCTGAGTTACAGCCATTTTTTTTTTCTTTTTTACTTTGTCTAGATATTTTATGTCTGATATTTGTTCTAGGCTATTGAATGAATAGTTGCCTAGCGTGCCTTTCCTTTTCCTTGCAAGTGCCGAGGTAGTGAAGCGTAGTGTGGATACCTGCATGTGTGGAATGAGATCGTCTCTGTGTGGATTCAACCGCGCAGTTGCAAATATGAAATGTATGTACATACATTCATATGTATGTAGATATGTTGATAGAATGAAAATGCTGTAATGTTTCTATAAATTGTGGTATATTTTATTAGCTCACCCCATTTCTCATCGCATGTGTTTTTTCTTACGTATCTGCTTTTTTTCAAAGCTCTAGATAAGGTATAGGGAATCATTCAAGAAACTATGTGACAGCAAAAATAGTTTCCAGATGAATGTGTAGTCACAGCTGGGTGAATGTGGCGATGTTAAAGTAGAAACCACAGCAGTGTACCAATACAAGTTCAGTTGGGAAATCAACGATATGTATATCATTTGTCTCTACTCGCAGAGACCGTTCTTGGAAAGATGTGTAATGTAACTGAAGCTACAGTGAATACTATTCCGCTGGTGAATATTTCAAAATTTGCTGAATGCGAGTGTTAATGAGAAGAAAATGAAAAGTTTTCTTCTTTTTTTAAGTAAGTTCAACACGTAATGACCGCATTCCACTTTTTTAATCAGACAAATAATCGATTATGTTGCATTTGCATATCACTCGTATTTTATGGCGAATCAAGAAGTAACCAGCAATAACCTTCTTCAATCTGGTACTGGAGAAGATAGTGCAGGGAAGGCACTATCTACCACAAGTCAGGCCAACTGTTGGGATACGCAAATGATATCGACATCGTCGCGCGTTCCCAACGTGCCGTAGTAGAAGCCTTTATAGCGATTTGAAGAACAGGCAAAACGATCTGGTCTTAATGTCAATGAGGACAAAACAAAATATATGCTGTCGAGCAAGAAACGATCCGCCGCATACCACCTAGGCCAAAATATCACAATCGACGGGTTCAATTTCGAGTTAGTGAAGGAGTTTGCTTACCTCGAGGCAAACGTGAACTTCACGACCGACATCACAGTGGAGATCCGACGTAGAGTCGCCCTTGGCTACCGCTGTTACTTCGGTTTGTCAAAACTCCTGACTCGATGGACCAAGATCATGCTCTACAAATTCTTTTTTTGCCTGTCCATCCGAAAGCTGAACGCTAATCCAAACTGCAGAGCTGATTCTTGGTACCTTCGAAAGAAAAAATCTACGTCCGATATATGGTCCCGTCTGCGGGGAAGGCGAATAGAGGAGACATAACCGCGAAGTCTACACGCTGTATCAAAATGTGAATGAAGTCCACGCAAAAATCCGTCGACTGCACTGGCTCGGTCACATCGAGCGTATGGACACTAATGCTGAGTCTTCGAATCCGAGCCTCCTGGTTCGAGAAGGAGAGGTATAAAGACCAAGTCATCACGGATGCTAGACAGCTTGGTCTTGATGACTGGAAGCAGCGTACCCAAGACCGTCAACGATGGAAGGCTGCTCGGACCTCCACGGGTCGTGTGCCTTATAAGTAAGTACCCTTGCGGAAGTTTGAGAAACTTTTTGCAGACAGGCTTAATCTTGAGAAGTTGAATTTGGGGGATCGGACACCGTCCACCAACCCACTACGCCACGGAAACACAAAAAAGGGTAACATCACAATAAAAAGAGTGACGTTAGAGTTCGAGGTGGACATGGAATTAGACTCCAATCACTCGAAATCCGGTTGGAGACGTGTTTCAGCTGTTCACAACGGCTCACACGTATAAGAAACGCTGTCGGATTTATTCAAGACAAAGGTAGAAGTTGGACATCTTCTTGCTCTCTTATTTCTGCTGTGTAGAACTAGGTTCAAGATCCTTCTTCCAGGCAGTTTCAGTCAGTGTCTGGAAAGTCACGCTACGGTGATCATCCTAATCCACTTTAAAGTGAATTGGGAAAAGTCACAGTTTTTTGTTTTCGCTCTTCCGGCTTTGGATCACAAAATGACCTCCATTTTGCGGCTTGAATGAGCTCCCAACTCGTGTTTGACCGAAAAAACGACTTTCTAATTGTCTACCAGAGTCTCAAGCTTATGACCAGCAATTATGTCTTCACTTTTACTTCCCCTTAAGATTTGATTTTATTTAGGAACGAGTGAGCACTTTTTTCACCAAAATGATCGTCTGTCTTGGTATGAGTGTTTGGGGACTGTGTTCCATTTGGAACATAATAATTCTTTGCCAAGTTGTAAGATGTCGAGTTAATGAACTTCCGAAAAGGCTAAATTGAAACACTAATTAACTTATGATCTCACTCTCAAACTCTCACACGCACCTCAAAACGAAAAGAAAAAAGATTGCATTTTGACGGCAACGAATTCATAGCCAGAAATGAAGTATTACAGATATGCCCGACTTCTACCTCTCTTGTCCCTTAACATTTTTGACAACTGTTTTTTATAACGTGTTCATAAACCAAATTGACCAATCAGAGGACGGCATTTACTTTGTTTCGTGAATAACCGTCAAAAATTCATGAATATCTGTCAAAAAAGCACTCAAATTCGTCGATGGACTAGGGGGCAATCAGCTGTGATGTCGGCTATCTCTAATACTTCATTTCTGTTCATAGCAATCCGGGTAGAATGTGGTGAACTTTGTTTTTCCACATACAGTACAATCTCGACTTACGGAACCCCTTGATTCGCGCAACAATAAAATATTCAATTTCTTTAGAAAAAAAGACTTGCTTGTGTATGTATCCATCTTTTGTTTTTCTGAATTTGTAAGAACTGTGTTCAACAATAATGATTTGCTTTCGTTTTAAAAATGAGTTTTTTTTTTATCACATTGCCATTTTCTCTATACAAACATAGCCGTTTTGACTATTATTTCTTATTGGAAAACTGTGGCCCGGTAAATGCAACAACCTCGGTTAGTGCAACTGCCTTAATGTCTATTAGTTGCGTTAATCGAGTTTGTACTGTAATACATAAGCAAGTTTTCATTACGTGGTTAACAGAGCCACAAACTAAAAGCAATTATATTTAGAGATACTTTCCCTTCACGTTGGTTTTTATCAGGGCTTCCTCCGAACAAAATGTGGGGATTGGTCTAGTCTACCTCCTCTTTGGCATGGAGTCTTGAAAGTTTTGGGATAGACAGCTAAAACGTTGATGTACTGAAAGTTTGTAATGTAATCAATGACACCACCGCCAATCCCTGTGTGCTTGGAAGGCAATTGACGAATAAAGCCTACCCTCAAAGAACCAATATACTTATACGTATATTAGACCTTAGAATATTATGTGGTACAACGCACAAGAACACACGAACTAAAGTGTGTTTTTTTGATGAAGAGATTCTTATACTTTTGCTCAACTTGGCGGAAAACTGGGGAGTTGATCAACTGCGGAGTTGGTCTCAACGCCAGCTTTAACCGACGAGTTGAAAATTGGTTTTATTCACTATACTATACGGTCTGAAATTTAAAATCCAGAAGTTGTCCAACTTTCAGTTTGTAAGCTTCCCCTGTGATATTTTTGACAATTCACACATTCAATGCCATTTTCAACTTGCAAGAGGTGAATTGAGAGCGAACGTTTTTTACAGAGATAATGGTTGGATATCGCTATCATCCATTATCTCTAGACTAGAGAACAGAACACACAAGCGACTGTGCACATTTGTAATGCTTACACTATTAAAGTCTACATTAGATTACTGAATTGAATGGGGAGAATAATATTGTGTGTGTAATTGCCCATAATTCACGGGGTCTGTTCACAAATGAAAAAGAGTATCAAGGTAAGGTTAGGTTAGGTTGAAGTGGCTGACTGCCGCGCATACGGACAGCAGACACACTTAGGCAAAACATAGGCCTATTGCGTTACCACGCGGATCTTAGGCTACCTATTCCGCAAACCAATTTGTGCTTTTGATAAAGCGAAGCAGAAGGCTGATTCTGATACTGCTCAGTTCAACCAGATTAACAAAAACAGGGCCCCCAGAAGTCCGAATCTACGGGATGAGAGAGCACTGCAGCTACATAGCAAGTGTTCGATGGTTTCTTCCTCATCCTCGTCCAAGCAGCTTCTCCAGAAATCATTATAGGGAAGGCCTAGTCTAGAGGCGTAAGTTCCGATGGCACAATGCCCTGTTAAAACGCCAATAAGAGATCTGAGGTCTGGCCTGCTTAATCTGATGAAGCTAAGCGATCGTTTGGGATCGATCATAGGCCAGTCTTGATCGAACTTCATTATTACAATTCAAATCGAAAGGGCTAGTATCTTCTCTCGTTTCACGGCAGTGAATCCTGTATTAGTTCGATCACCATCAATGTTGTCCGCTTTGAGAGACGAAAACGATAAATGAAATCCCAATCATCCCATCTTGTAAACACACAAGCAGGCTGGCAACTACGATAATGGAAGAAAAGAGAGAGAGAGAGAGAGAGAGAGAGTAAAAGTCCTGATTTCATTCCTTAACTTCTGCCGTAAGTCACTACTCACGAGTTGTAGATAGAAAGTTGAAACTATAAAATTTGAGTGAATGAAAGTAAATCCAGAAGTTGAAGAGAAAAATCCCAAAGTTGTGTTTGACTTTTCGTGAACAAAATTACCCTTAGTCGCCTCGAAGGTCCGTTTGGTGCGGTTTGGTGCATCGGACCGTATTCCTATTGAAATGATGAAGAAAACAACGTTCATGGTCAATGGTGTCAGAGCGAATTTCGGTAACAGGAACTCGACACCATCGATATATCCGAGCTATGGTTGGAACACATGCCATACACGTGGAAACGCGCGAAATTTGAAATAGAAATTTAGAGAATGCGTCTTCTGGCCGCCACGATCATTCAGATTGACACTACTCGTTTATTTTCACTTACCTACATCAAAGTCCTCAGGCTACGCTACCAAGCGAAACACTTTGGAAAAAAAACTCATTTAAATTGAATCGTTATCGGGAACTCCTATTATGTCGACATTGCTATCAAGTTTTTGGGCGGGACACAGACCTATAATTTTAATCACTCGTTGAGAAAACCTTATCAGTCAATTATTTTGGTATTCATCTCCCGTGGAACACTGTGTTTTTCCAGGATATTTCATGGTAGCCACTTAGGAGTCTGTTTCTTCAAACGTAGACCTTAACCGATTCTTCAAGAACACAAACTAGGTTCCCAAGTGCGAGGTACCCGATTCGGAGCAAGTAATCCATTGTGGATCTTGGTCATCACTGTCCTGCTCTATGGAGCTGGACAATCTCAAACTCTGATCAAAAAGGTCTTGGTCTTATCGAGGGAAATGTTCTGTGTTCAATCTTTGGTCCTGTTTGCCTTGATGGTTTTTGGAGAAGCGACATGAGCCTAGCCTGGTGTCTACGGATTCAACGCTTAAGATGGCTGAGCCATGTAGAGCGCATGGACAACACTGCTCGTGCCCTAGGAGTCTTTGACTTCGAACCAGTGGGACAACGCAATAGATGGACGACCACGCTCATACATGTGGAGAAGGATCTCAGCCAACTTGGACTGCAACTAAAGATCTTGCAAGCTAGAGAGACTTGTTGGCTGACGCCCAGGTCCACCACTGTAGCGCTACCAAAAGAAGAAGAAGAATCCGTGTTATTGCACTTGGACCATTAGTCAATTTTACCAAACCTAACCTAAAATTCACTTTGAAGGAGTATACGTGCGTGTACTCTGCCTGGCAATCAAAATGAGTACCATACACATTTCGAACGGTACCCAGCTGCCAGCTGCACAAACCAAAGTCGCCCAAGTCTGACGCTTACTCACGCCAACCAACAAACGCTTGAACCTTTGTTCTCCTTATAAGTTTAAGACCATCGGTCGTCTTCCCCGAATAACAAAGCAAAAAGATCACAAAATTGAAATTTATATTAACTCAATCGAACAAATTGTTTTCAATTGAATGGGAATCGATCTCGCATACGCGGCCGGCGGTGCGGCGTGAGCATGTATGCTCCCTGGGCACTCCGACTGCACATGTTTTCGGATCCACTTGCGGAATATAATCGTTTTAATTAGCTGCAACTAGCATATCCAGAGGCAATAATTGAATTCAATCCACCCAGTGCCTATTGTGTATTCAAATTAGAATTCTGTGTGAGTGCCGTGGACGGCTTTGCAGGTGCACCTGCTTTTTCCACTTGCCAGCTACGAGTGCCTCTTCAGCCGACAGTCAAAATCTATTTGAAGTCAGACTGCCATTAAGTTTAGTGCGCTTAAACACTAGGTTTGATCGCTAAAGAGAAATTCTGTTAAAAAGTGTTTTAAAGTGATAAGCGGATAGATTGAAATTTTGCATGAAATCATGGGGTTTTCTTGGAATCCATTTCGGAGACGAGTCAACAACGACCCAACTGATTCGGTATGAAACTATTTTGGAAAATGTATTTAAGTTTGTGTGGAGACGTATTTTTGAAGTGTAACTTGTGTGAATCTCATTCACGATTTTCGTCGGAGACTGTGTTAGTTTACTCATGTTTGGAGGACCACAGGGGTTTGTTCTGTGTCCAACCTTCTTTCCACAACTCGCATAAATTCCTCATTTCTACAACGATTTGAGGGAGGACTTACTGGGTTTTATTGGCTGAGCGGATGTTTTAAATCGCGAAGTTAATAGACGGGGACGGTGGTTTGGCAAGGCAAGCAAATACGGGCGACCAAATAAGAACGATAGGAAATTAACTTCAAATAAAACAACAACGGTGGGATTAACAACAACTAGATTATGCCTTTATTTTGAAGGTACATTTATGACATTATCTGTGGAATAGCACATCGTTGAAATAACTGTGTACGCTCGTCGGACCAATTTTTGACCCAGTCCAACATATGTTGCGTTATTCCTACAATAGTGTCTCAGAAGTTGACATCGATCTCGTCCAAGTGGGTTCAAATTTGTTGGGACAGACTAAGATCTGTCAATTGTTTTGTGTGTAGAAGGGAATATTCGTTTGCGGTCACACAAATTTTGTAAATAAAAACGAATGCTTATTTCTATACTCAGAACATCAACTTGCTTGCAGGCCACAACACACTTATTTTTTATTTTCTTTATTTAAACTTTTTCTTTCAAGAAAAACAAAATTTACGGCCTGCGGGTGCTGTCTTTGTCATGTTTTGGATATATGCTTCCGTTCCTTCGCTCGGTGTCTATGTTCAAATCCCTTCACAAGCAACTGTAACAATTCACGATTAAACCTCTTTGGAGTCACTGAATGCTCTGAGAGCAAATCTTACCTGTCTAGAAAAAGCTTCCTTAGCCCTTGAGGCTCCTTATAAAACGTATACTCTCCTGTGGTGGCTGTTAAAGGAAGTCTCGGGCCCACCTCGGACACCTACAGGGTCAAAGAATTGTGAAAACACCTGACACTATGCTAATGAAAATAGTCTCTTATCCATTTAACTGGAGTGCAAATGATCACCCTCAAGAGTTGGATTCAATTCCACCTCAATTTCAACGGACAATGATGTGAAATTGAAATCGGTACAATTATCTCACAAAAGATAGTTTTTCCAGAGATGTCCACCGCAGTAGATGGTGTAGATCGCAATAATTCAGTGATACCAAAAACTCCCAGGCCTGAGACTCTCCGCTCTGTGATCCGAACTCACCATTCTTAAGGAATGCAACGTGCATCCCATCCTTGACACCCTCAATTCTCCACCAGCATTCCTCCCAGATCGTGTTGGATGTAAACAAACGAATCGACAAGAGACAAAAAGGGTGGGTGTAGGTGTCTCTCCTTGAAGTTACCTGAACACCGTTGCGTTTTCCAGGCAGAAAGCATTACTCTAAAAGAGCTAGTGTCCTGCCTCAAGAATAATGGAATATCAAAAAGGGATATCACAAACTTTTCGGACAACTAGGCCGCACTTAACTTCCTGGACAATTTCATGTTCAACACAAAGACATGCCTTAATTGCAGACTGTCAACTGTGGGTGCCGCGAGAGTGTGACATACCTACCAATTGCATAACTGAAGAACACGCTAGATGTAGTGCAAACTTCACTCTCCACACCAGGAGACGATCCCCGATACCAATCGCTCAGCCTTACAGGCGATTTCAATAACCAACCACGACTGGCTAGAAGACACCACCTGGCTTAAAACAAAGCAAATATGGCCAACACTCAATCATAAACAATCACTTTATTTGCTAAGCAGACATGCGTTCAGAACACTCATCAGCGTCAAAACTGGACACTCCTACACGTCGATGGGTATCCATTATAAACACTTGCAGAAGCCGGATGGATGAAGAGCAGGTAGATACCACAATTGAGTCTATCACCGCAAAAGTGGCATAACGCATAAAAATTGCAATTGGGCTAATCACCACTAGACAGTTCTGAGGGCCTTAAAAGTTGGTTATTTTGGTAATTTTCAGGGTTTGTGGGTTACGCCACTTTTGAGCTAATAGCGTCAATTCACCTCCTTTGCTCATGTAGCGCTCTGCCTAGCCGTAGGTACTCAAATCTAGGGGCCTACTATTTCAACAATCTCGGCGGACCAAATAACTTCAGTATTAGCCAGCTAATCTGGTTTGTCATAATCACCAACTGGTTCTACGTTTGGGAGTGGAATACACACCCCATCTGTCGATAAGCCCAGTCTTGTTACGATCATTTATCTCTTATGGCTGATGCAGCAAGTATCAGTCTCGGGTGTACACATCCCCTCCAGTTGCATTCCTCAATTGCGTACGAAAGAATTCCTTCCTGCAAAGGCGGCAACCGACACATTCTTAACCGGAAATGCGCCTCGTGGCATCATTGTCGTTCACCGTTCCATTGGATTTCAAAAAAAACGAAACACGCTCCCCTTTATTCTCACCTTGAACGCATTAAATAAATGAATTGAATAGAGAAGAGAAAAAGAGAGAATGAGAAAAGCAAACACTCAGCTCATAGAACAATGTTCATAACATAATTCGAGTTAAGTCATATGTGGCATGTTGTGTTCCATAGAAATCGATTTGGGTGGTTTAAACGTGGTCAGAAGTGTTCTGTGTACGAAATATAAAATTGCTCGTGTAAACGCTGTGTCTAAACTTCAAAATGGAAATGGGACAAGTTTAAAGGTACGAGTACTTCTGATTTCGTAAGACCCCTAGGCTGGGGGTTTTTTTTGGTGCCGCGAAGAAATTAACTAAAGCTTAATCAGTCCAGAGAACACTTGAAGTTACTGCTTTTTAAATGTAGAAAAAATAATAAGAAGAAAATTCAAGTTCTGTTTCATTTCCTAATCTTCTACTCTCTCTAACCAGCCGGCACGATCTTTAGCCAGCTCTCTCCAACTGCGCACACCAAGTTGATTGAGGTCCTTCTCCACCTGGGTGCGCCATCGGTTCCGTGGGCGTCCTCTATTGCGTTGTCCCACTGGTTCGGAGTCGAAGACTCTTCAGGCTGGAACAGTGTTGTCCATGCGCTCTACATGGTCCAGCCATCTTAGACGTTGAACACCTGACCAGGCTCATGCCGCTGTACAGCCCGTACAGTTCGTGGTTGAATCTTCTTCTCCAACCACCATCAACGCAGACAGGACCAAAGATTGAACGCAGGACGTTTCTCTCGAAAAGACCTGTTCGGTAGACGAAGTCCTTCACTACCTCGAAGTTATAGCTGCTTATGGTGCCGTTTTGGCCAAGTCGTCGATGTTGTGCGTCCTTTCTCGATGACAGGATATACTTCGTTTTGCCCTCATTCACCGCTAAACCCATTTTTGCCGACTCCTTAATGCCAGCAAACGCTTCATTGGCGGCCCGCTGTGTTCTGCCAATCACGTCAATGTCATCCGCGTATGCTAGCAGTTGTACGGACTTCTGGAAGATCGTGCCTAACATTATCCACTTTGGATATTGTGAAGCGCAATATTTCATTTCGATTTTCATTTACAGTCAATTTCAAAAGTGAGGAAACAGCGTATAGTTGTCGGTTTTGAAAGGCTGTGGGAATAAGTTTTGAACTGCAATGTACGACTGTTTTAGCAGCTCGGATGGCTAATGCTTCTGCAATAAGGATTTTTGAGTACTCACAGCGTGTACCAGTCTCCCTCAAAATGTCGTTATCTTCAATTACGGCAAAGGTGTGCTGGGTAGATTTTAATCCACCCTAAACAATGGACTTCGACTCCGAACCCGTGGGACAACGCAACAGAGGACGCCCGCGTTTAAGGTGGCGCACCCAGGTGGAGAAGGACCTCAACCAACTTGGCGTGCGACACTGGAGACAGCTAGCCAGAGACCGTGCTAGCTGGAGAGGCTTGTTGGTTGAGGCCCAGGTCCACCCCGGACTGTAGCGCCAAATGAAGAAGAAGAAGAAACAATGGACAGAACAATCGATAAATACGTTAACTTCATCTTGATGACTGGAAGTATCGTGCCCAGGACCGTCAACGATGGAAGGCAGCTTTAGCTCACGCTCTGACCCTCCAAGGGTCGTTGGCCCGATAAGTAAATAGGAATATCTTAACAAAAAAAAAATTATCACCTGTGAGAAGTAAAAAAATCCACACTCTTGACAAGATGTCATTAATTTTTCCGTGTTCATTTTGGTCTCGAATTAAGATATGCGATTTCAACAAGACTATGTAACATCTCACACAACACGATCCACCTTGCCGCCATTGATAGACAAATTCGCTAAAGGAACTACTTCGGATTTTGTTGATGATGCATTGCTAAATGACCACCAATGCCGTGTGATTTGTCGCCGTTGGATTTATTTTTCAGAGCAATGCAAAAGATCGTGCTTATCAAGCAAACTCTTCTTGCATTGAAGACGAATATTCTTCAAGTTTCAGACAAGATGTCGAGTCCTGCAAGAATAACCATCAGACACACACTGTTGTATGGTGTCGCGATTCGGTGGACTGCGCTCGAAAAGTACATTACCCTAAAACTGGTTGACAGAGTGCAGCAGATGACATGCGTATTGTATCATCGGAGCATTAAGGACAGCTTAACAGATGGATCTAAGAGGGATGATGGCGTATATTCTAAGAATCTAAAGATCAGCCTTTCTTTTCATCACTGAACCGTCCTTCAGGCTGAAACTCTACCGATGAAGGAAGCTCTGTCTAGGCTAAAATACAATGAAATATGATCTGGCAGCCAGGCAGCCGTCAAATCTCAGAATTCAATCTCCTTCAACTCTAAGCCATCCCTTATTTGCCGCTTATCTCTAAACGAGATGGTCAAGTATTATATATACTTTTCTCAGAATTTCGAACCGGACGGATTCGCTAAAAGGGTACTAGTTCCGCACTCTTTCCGGATGGTGATTTACGATCCATGGTACTCCAATTATCTGACCGAACTAAGCAACATAAAAGTCAGCCATCTTCTTTGCCTTGCTAAGTACTAACTGGTTCGCCTGATATTCATTTACTGAACCGCGTGGTAATACATTGGGCTTATGCTGGCCTAAGTGTGGCTCAGTCACTAAAACCTAACCTAAGAACTCCCGTGAATTACATTTGAATGAAATGCTGTATTCCATTCAGAATGGCAAGTTCCCAAAAATATTCTGAACCGATGCTTGATAGAAATCTAAATGATAAATATGTTTTGTTTAAATTTACTTTCGACACCCCAAAGTGGATGACTCTATATGTATGACTGTACTCAAGACAAGACATACAGTAAGCCTTGAATTGCGTCAAAACTAATTTTCTACGTCTAAAATGTAATCTAAAAAATGTGCCAACGAAGCCCTTTGCGATAATCTTCCAATACGATTGAATTGAATCGTGGGCAGATTAGATTGCTAACGAATAAGGAAATGGTTTGATGATACTGTTAGCTACTTGCGGTGCTGAGTGTCGATAAAGAATTCTCTGTATATACATACGTGACTTATCCACGCTCCTAATCCAGTGATATAAATTTGATGGCTATTATAAAAGCCCATGCCGTCTTTTGGTCTAAGTTCGGGCGTTTAATCGCACACTTTGTCCGATTTTAATTGAAGCAAATTCCCGTGTCCATAAAGCAGTTCACTAATCTAAATGCAGAAATCAACTAATAGAGATATCCACCTTCCTCGTCTCTTGCCTCTGAAATTAGTTTGACAGTTTGTTGCTTTTGCAGAGTCTGTGAACACACGAGAGGGGTTTCGATCAGCTGAGAGACTTCCCCTCTGCGGTGAGGTGAATTAGAGCATTTATTTGAAAAAAAAACGATCGTTACTTGAGCCTGAAACATCATAGTGCGTTTGCGCTGGCGTTGGCTTTCAACGCACTTAATTCAATGGCCATTCACAAAATACACCGTCGACCTGCGTTAGTGAATAATGAGTGAGATGAGAGGATCGTAATAAAACGCAAAACGTAAGTCCATCGCACGTCATTATTCAACACGTTGGATATTTTTTAACTGAAAGGTGCGCTGTGAGAGAGATTTTCTCCCAAATTGAGAGTTTTCTTCCAAATTGAGAGTATTTAGTGTCAACTGCCATTTGAGAAACAAAATTCGAACTAGTTTCTTTAGCGAATTTGTCTATCAATGGCGGCAAGGTGAGATGTTACATAGTCTTGTTGAAATCGCATATCTTCTATTCGAGACCAAAATTAACCCGGAAAAATTAATGACATCCTGTGGATGCTGTGGTTTTGACAGTTGAATGTGGATTTTTTACTTCTCAATAGGTGATAATTTTTTTTTGTTAAGATATTCATAGTTTCTTATTAGGCCAACGACCCATGGAAGGTCAGAACGTGATCTAAAGCTACCTCCCATCAAAACAGTTGATTAAAAATAATTTAACCACAAAAAATTTCAAATGAGTGTATGCATCTGTTAGATAACAGAAATAACAGCTGATAAATTGAGTATTTATTTCAACGCAGTGCGTCATCGCACTTTCTCCGTAACATGAAGTCGGCTGACGCCACGCACTATTGTGTTTCATGCATAGAGCTTTGGGTCAGAAGGTACACTCAATTAACTGGAAGAATATTGGAATGCATTGATCAGTGAGACGTTGAATTCGAATTAAAATATTTTATGAAACAGTTGAGTCTTTGTCATTGTTATAATATAAATAAACTTGACGAACATAACTCATGGAATATTTCCAGATCATGGGCAAATTAACCAAATTCATTTGACACGATTTGCGACAGACACCACTTGTGACAGTCGGCGTGAAGTATAGCTGCCAGATAAAGTAGTGTGCGTGTTTCGCGATAGGGCATGGTCTTTTTGGCTGGAAAGTCGAATATCTCAATTAGGCTATCTCTGTCCAAAATTAAGAGCCTTGCAAACGACAGACCATTGACAGTAGTCAAACAGCTAACGAAAGCACGGCACGTGAGTAATTGTTTATCGTTTTTTAATTGTTTCATTTTCTTTCCGGCCAATTTAACCGAGACGCTAGGCATGTGTGCTTATGGAGAAAAGTGGTTAAATAGATACGTATTATCAGTGTTCCTGTAAATTAAACCTTAGCTAAAAAAATAAAACAAGACTGGCTAAACGATTAGTATGTCAATCGCAATTATTTCCAGTTGAACTATGTCGTCCATGACAATGAGTCGCAGTGTGTCAATTGGAAGTCATACAGAACCTGTATTCTCGAGGTATTATCAAGCGGCGATCAATATCCAATGTCCAGATCGGGTGACGTGTGGTGGCCTATTTCTCCTCTTCGCTTGCGAGTCGGCTTAATTTTATTTTTTTTTAATTAGGCCCATTTGCGATTTGTTGTCTTGTGTATCTTTAGAAGATTGTTTGCTGTTCACATGGGAGGGAAGAGGTTGCAGCAACGTCCGGGAAGAGGTTTTTGAATGGAGAGTAACATTGTCGATGAATGTCTTAATCGGTACCTGGTCCATATTGATATACCTTTTGGACTTCACAATGTTTTCAAGGCAAGACGCTGGCACTCGCAGAAGAATTGAAGCCCAGTGAGTGATTATTTGTCGTTTTTATCGTCTCGGCAAATGTACACAATTTACAACCATTTGACGCTGCCTGTAAGGTGCTGATCCCTTTAGTCTGCCTGGGAGGTGTAAGGTTATGACCGTGTTTACTTTTACGTCCATTGCCTCTTGATTTCATCTGACAGCGTTCTTGTGTCTGTGAATACGTGGGACAGATGATACCCTTGCCCACGTTATTAGCGAGTGAATCAGAGTTCTTATTTGAAAATTATCTCGTTATTTTAATGTTTTTTTCAAATTTCGGTGATCAATATTCAACGCAGTATGACGGGCCTAAGCGAACGAACAAAGCTTATGTTCATGACGTCGATTCATTAAACTGTGAGCAAGTTACACACTGAGATACTAGGACTTATTTAAAGAATGCACAACATAGTATTTTTTTTTCCATATGAATAATTTATAAATATGAAATGCTAATAATGAAAATTTTATTAAAGCGTTTGCATAAATCACTTAGAATAAGAAGTTCCTTTGCTCTGTAAAATGTAAAATGTTGCAGAAATAGCGACACAATTTATTTTGCAAATTTTGACAACCATTTTTATGCATAAGTAATAGCTGCAATATCTTGCCATTGTTCTTATCAAATTGTTTAAATTGAATTCATGAGTTTTTCAGAATTCATGAATGAAGCGTATACAGCGGACTTCATTTTTTGAGTTAATTTGTCAGGCATGGTCTATGAATAGACTGTATATATACTTAAAAATAAAATTGAGGTCAAAAATTTCCAGTTAAAGGAGCATTGCATTACACTTTTACTCACGAAAGTTCATATTACCATATAAGTGTATGCTCTTAAAAATAAGAGTCAACATTTGAACACCCCGCGATAAATATACATGGATCGTACATAGATCGTAGGCAAATTCAGCAATTGCCGCCATTTTTTTCACTAAATTCAAGAATCTGCTGCTATTTCCCACTAAAATCCACTAATCGGCCGCCATTGCGTGGTGGATTCGTGGTTTGTGTAAAAGTATTTGTGAAATAAAAGGGAATACCAACACTTTGCATTTTTCTCCAGTGTGGGCTTGAGGAAAAAATGGCCGAAGTTGAATCTATATTATCCCTTATCTCTGCTTTAGACTAAACACCTGTACGCACTCCTTTATCTGACTGTAAAGATTCGCAGGGTTTCCATTCAGTGCCTCATTGTCAGAATTTCGTTTCAATCTGAAAGGAATGCTGCTTCCAAAATGTTTTCTCAAACACAGATTGAGGTATTAGGTGATCAGTATCAATTGGAAGTCCTTATTGAGTCGAGTGACTGGTGCAATGTTCGTTTTATGATCGAAGTGTCTTGAGATTAACCACAGTCGTGATCGCTAACCAACGAAGGCAGTTCAAGAATCTGATGGAGCCTAATGGATAATGAGGTATATTGTATCCAGTTAGTTAAAGTACAATGGGTAAAGTAAATTATCCTAAAGTGCGATTTCTATAGAATACAATTTAAACGAATTCTAGGTTTTAATAAAATATGTGACATAACATGAAATAATAACACTCTTTGTGGTGTCATACAACTAGTTGCAAGTGTGTGACTATAAAAATATATTTAAATCATAACTATTAAAGCCGAAAATGGGGGACGGAGAAAGATGAAATAAACGACGAGAGTGTACTGAAAAATGGAAACAGGTGAAACTGAAAAAAAGAAAGAGAAAGATGAATGTACGACATTCTTCTTCTTTATTTGGCGCACTACAGTTCGGGGTGGACCTGGGCCTCAACCAACAAGTCTCTCCAGCTTGCACGGACTCTGTCTACCTGTCTCCAGTGTCGCACGCCAAGTTGGTTGAGGTTTTTCTCCACCTGGGTTCGCCGCCTTAAACGCTGGCGTCCTCTGTTACGTTGTCCCACGGGTTCGGAGTCGAAGACTCTTCGGGCCGGAGCTGAGTTGTCCATACGCTCTACATGGCCTAGCCAAAAGTACGACATTACGGCGTACATTTTGCAGAAACATTTCTGAAGAAGTCGTTTAAGCCATTTGCCATACTTACATTGTTGTTGACGATTTTATTGGCAAATTTAAGGTACTAGGTACAGGTACTCTGGCTCTTTTATGATCTTGCCTAATGTGTCGTTAACATTACGTCATTGCTCTTTGGGATTATGCCGATTTATCGCAAATTTATTAGTAATAATAATATTCCAGTTTTTGCTTATGTATAAGATCACGCACATTAACTTGCATATCTCTGTATATCTGTTTAAGTATAGGTTGATTCATTTTTGTCTTATTTTTTGCATAGAATTTATTCTTACCTCAATCTTTGAGCTATCCTTGATCCAGGGTTTGATTTTTTTTTGTGTCACGCAATTATCTGCAGTGAGTATATATCTATTGCTAAAAAAATTCTGTTGGAAGACATTTTTAAATACAACGTCAATTGAGTAGTGGGCACTAATATTGAGTTCCAAAATATATGGCTGTATATAAGTAAGAGCATTGGACTTGAGAAATATATGCTCGATGCATGATTTTGGTTTCTGATCTACCCTAGTTGGCGAATTTATAAGCGCTTGAAAACCTAGTGAGGATAAGAGCAGCATATATTCATCGTATTCCTTGTTCTCTCACTTATGGAAAGGGCCTACAATTTTATGCCGACTCCGAATGGCCAACGAAAAAGCATCTCAAGCTTTTTCTAGTCAGTTATTACTCATTGAGCATTGTCAGTGACTCGTGAGCAATACCCACATCTCCGCGGCCGCCATATATATCTACCAAAGCCAAAGTTTCGTAAATAATCTTATCAGTCCGGGGAAGTCCATCTTCGACAAAATCGTCACACTACGGCAAGTCCGTGGAAAAAAAACCCCAGAAATTCGGATCGGAACTCACCACCTTTCGTAGAGCATATGACAGTACATAGAGAAGAAGTTATACATGGCCATGTCTAGTTTTGATGTCCCTGCCGAAGACGTCGGATTGTGCAGGATGAACTTAGACAATTATCGCTGCTCGATCACGGATCGTCAATTTCAAAAAAGGTTTCAGACAAGTTGACGCGCTGTCATCTGAGGTATACAACATCATTCTTGAGAGAGGGTGTGTAGAACTCACACGCCAACACAAGATATATGATCTTCCAAAAGTGCGAACCGCTTCACATTGACGTGATTAGTTGAAGCAGTTACTGACACTGACGCGGAAATGGAAAAAATACTTTCTTCACAATTGACGATTTGGCCACAAAGTCCCCATTGACAGGTGTTTTTTCGAAGCAGTTAAGGACTTCCCCTAACTTGACTCATTTATTTTACATTACGAATGCTGGACATGCAAAAACTTGTCTGGGTCCCGGGCCATCACGGCAAAAGGTTGCCGAAGAACTTGCTAGATACGGATCAGAGAAGGCACTCTCAGGTCCTGAACCAGCGCTGGTATTACCTGCGTCCTTGATTAGGGCTGTGATCGATGGTTGGGTTTCTCTAGAACACAACCGCTGGTAGCATAACTCTCCAGCGGGCGCATGCTCTCTAACGTATGCGGTATTCTTGCTATCTGTTGGCAGAAAGGACTACAGACTACAGACTTACCGGGTTACTATTGGGCCACTACACCTTTCTCAAACATAAGTGTACTGTAATTCCTTGATTTTAGGTTACTTCTGTTTCCTTCGCGTAGCACTGTATGTGGGTCAGAATACCCAAAAAGAGAGATTGAGATTAATCCACCTCAAGGATCAGCTTTAAGTCTTTGACAGTCAAGACAAAGTACGTCGCCGGACAAAAGACATCGGTAGATTTGATGAATTTAGAGTATACACATTAAATTTTAGGCGGTTACAAGTCGCCTCTTTGTGAGAAAATTTCACCAAGCGTTCTGTTTTAAGGCTAACTTAATCTAAGTTAAACCAAACGGTTCTAAAGTCTGGTCAATAAATATGAGTTAAACGAGACGTTGAAGTTAAGCCGACTTCATTAGCAGTTAGCATAACGTCATACGATTTTTTGAGATTACTTGACCTAGCCCCATGGCCTAAGTATTTTAAAATCGATTCCCAATTAAGTAAAAATATGATTCTAGAAATTGTGCCCGACAAAAGCCTTCGGCGGGTTCGACTAACGACCACAATCCTCTGATATTAAAAGAACAACTGTACTGGATCATGTCCAGCATTTTATAAAGTTGGTTAAAATTCGACGACAAGTGATGAATTCACCAGAAGCAGTTGTTTCCAATTTGCACTTGACCACTTTGAACTTTCACTGTGAACAATTGGTGGCGGCAAGTTTAAGAGCGTTAACTCCAATTTTTGTTCCTAATTCCCGTCGAAGATTAATAGTGTAGTAAACAATTTGAGTCACTGACAATGCTCAAAGAGTATTCCTGTCTAGAAAAAGCTTCTCAAATTCGCCTTTCGGAGTCGGCATTAAACTGTAGGTCCCTTCCACGCGTGAAAGAACAATAGCACGCACAACACGAGTGGTTGCTCATAAGCTTGGCCCAGGTCCGCCTCGGACTGTAGTGCCATCAATGTTATTATTATTATAAACAATTTGAGTCTAAATTTGCGTTGCTGGATGTTGTAGGTGGTGAGGTGGTGGTGGTGGTGAGGCAACCTCCACTAAAACGCCCAAGTCCACAGCTTTTAGGCTATTCTGCCCCACAGTGCGTCGTTTCGATTTGCGTGCCTATTTTTTGGAATGGATACTCTCAAAGTAAATCGAGGGATTGTACGTAAACAAATTCTCAAATGATCATTCGATTCTTAAAATATCTCGATTACCAAAATCCTGAGACTTAAAATTATTTGATTATGCCCTTCACTAATAGGGGCTGGACATTCCTCGAAATCTCAGAAGTGCCAAAGGGGATGACTCACTTCGAAATTTTAACCTTAATTGCAAGCAGCTACCTTTTCCTAACTTCCGCGCACTTGATAACTCTTCTTTATGCCCGCCGTCAAGTGCTCCAATGATCAAATACATCAATATTGTGGACTTCCTGATAACAAAAACACTAATTCTGTTTACTGACAAACGCATGCATACATCCCATCATTCACACAAAATGATAGAGAAGATCGTTGCTTGCTGTCTTCATAATTGTCGATCGATTAAACAATTCGGGGCTCTTATTCATCGAGCAAACTGTTCACCGACAGCGGACAACTAGACCATTTCCAGACATAAGCCTGAAGCGGTTCAAGATAACGAACAAATTACTCGAACAAGCAACAACGGAATTGCCAATAACTTAGACTTTAAATGAATTTGCAGTCAGAAACGTGATGTCTTATCACATAGTGCGATTACAAACAGCCCCACATTGCCATATGTCGGGCGATGAGTTGAGAGTTCACATTCGATTATTGGCAGGTAACTGCCGCCTATCTGGTATGAGATTGCAATTTATTCGTATTTGTATAATGCTTATGAGATTAAGAAAAGCGCGGCAGTTTATCAATTCGAGTACGAGAAGCGATTGCTTGGCCGTATCTGGGGTTTAGACGACCACCAAAACTGCGCACTCAGACTTTGAAGCATTGATTGATAAAGTTTCACTGTGCGACAGATATTTGCGGATTGTTATTTATAGGCAGCGAGACGAATGATTTGCAAATATGAATTGGAAAAATACGAGAGACTGATCGATTTCGTGGGTAAGAGGGTGTGCTTGCTGCAGGAGTGATATGTGACATCAGGGATATATTCTTGTCGGTGATGGTAGGTCTCTGAAGGTGGTCTTGGATACTTCCTGGATGGCAATGCAATCACATATCGTTGGGTCTCTCCCGCGTAGTTCCCTCTTCGTAAATTATACCAATCTGTCGTGTGCTCAAGCGTCTAATGCCAAAGTCCTCGTTTTTGGATGGTGCAGCTCTTCGACATGGATAGACGAGCACTGAATATTGAAATGACCACAGTCGACATTTGGCCAATTCATTGGTCTTCCGTCAATGAGAGCAATATGGTTTAGTGATGTGTCCAACCGATAATTTCTTAAAGCAACTCAAGTTCTTCTTCCTCTTCTGGTGGCGCTACAATCCGGGGTGGACCTGGGCCCCAACCAACAAGCCTCTCCAACTAGTTGCGTTGCTCTACAGGTTCGGAGTCGAAGACTCTTCGGGCTGGAGCATCGTTGTCCATGCGCTCTTCATGGCCCAGCCATTTTAGACGTTGAATCCGTAGACGCCTGACTAGGCTCATGCCGCTGTACATGCCGTACAGTTCGTGGTTGAAACTTCGTCTCCAATAACCATCAACGCAGACAGAATCAAAGATTGAACGCAGAACTTTTCTCTCGAAAAGACCAAGTGCTTCCTCATCCGCTTTTGAGATTATCCCTGCCTCCGCGCCGTACTGGGACTGGGATGATCAATACTCAATTGCCTCTTGAGCCCATAGAAACAGCGGTTGGCAAGAGTTACTCTGCGTTTGAACTCGGTATTGATGTTTGCACTATTTACTGCGGAGCCGAGGTAGACGAAGTCCTTGACTGCCTCGAAGTCATAGCTGCCCATTATGACGCTCTGTCCAAGACGTCGATGTTGTGCCTCCTTTCTTGATGACGGCATATAGTTCGTTTTGCCGTCATTCACCGCTAGACCCATTTTAGCCGCTTCCGCCTCAATGCCAGCAAACGCCTCATTGACGGCTCGCTGTGTTCTGCCAATCACGTCAATGTCATCCGCATATGCTAGCAGTTGTACGGACTTCTGGAAGATCGCGCCTCTTGTGTTAGCGTGTGAGTTCTGCACGATCTTCTCAAGAATAATGTTGAAAAAGTCACATGACAGTGCGTCGCCTTGTATAAAACCGTTTTTGGCACTGAAGGTCTCGGTGAGTTCTTTACCGACCTTGATGGAGCAGCGAGAATTCTCCATCGTCATCCTGCCCAATCTGACGAGTTTGGCACGAATGTCAAAACTAGACATGGCGTTGTAAAGCTCGTCCCTACGCACGCTATCATATGCGGCCTTGAAATCGACGAATAGGTGGTGGGTGTCGATCTGCATCTCTCGGGTCTTTTCCAGGAGCTGCCGTAGTGTGAAAATCTGGTCGACGGTGGACTCTTCTGGCCTGAAGCCACACTGATATGGACCTTTCAGGTTATTTATAAACGGCTTCAGGCGAGTGCACAAAACGGCAGAGAAGATCTTATAGGCGATGATCAGGAGACTTATCCCTCTATAGTCAAAGGGCGTAGTCAAAGCGGTCTCCTTTCTTGTGGATCGGGCAAACGATACTGAGATTCCACTCATCGGGCATGCTTTCCTCCGACCATATCTTACAGTTGAGCTGGTGCATGCGCCCAACCAGATCATCTCCAGCTGCCTTTAAGATTTCGGCGGACAGTCCGTCTGCACCAGCAGCTTTGTTAGACCTCAGTCTTTATATTGATATCTTGACCTCGTCCATGTACGTAACAACCTAGCAACCAATATAAACCCAACAATACCGAACTCCAACTAGGGACCTCAACTCAATTTGTCAACTCGAACAATGTTCATGTGTTTGTGCAATGTGCTCATTTTGTTTCAACAAAGCGATAGCAAATGTGTTTGAGCCAGAAATCAGTTTTGCTATTCAACTATTCTTCGTTTTAGTACTAGCAACTCGGTTTGACATAAATTCATAACTCGGTTCCACCCGGTTTGGATGTAACTCGGGGTTTCTCGGTAGATCAATTTGGCTGGCAGTTTGACTATCCGATGATCCTTAGGATGCTGTGTGAATTCATTCGTCAGGGAGTCTGTTTATACGTACTAACTTATAACGCCCTGCCGCTAAATCCAAATTGTACCATAACTTGCTGAGGAGGCTGTATTTAAGATTACTCTGCAGTCTCGTCTCGTCCCCCTTTCCGATTTTTGCATTGAAGTCATAGTGAAGGCATAGACATTTTGGGTTGATCTTGCATAACTTGCCTTAGTTTTGAAACACAGTCAAGCGGTCATCACAACCAAAAATCAATATGAACACCCTTTCAATATAAACCTTCACTCAACCAAGTCGAAATCTCAGAGACAGGCCATACACAAGGACCTACAGCAACACATCGACGAATATTCATCTGTGTCCATTCTGTGATGTCTCCTGTGTGACTGTGAGTTCGAATGCCGGAACGATCAAAATAACTGTCATGGCCCCACCTCTTTCGAGTCACTAACAATGATCAAGAAGAAATATCTTCTCACTCCTGGCCGTTCGGAGTTGGCATAAAATTGTAGGTCCCTTCCACAAGTGAGAGGACAATGGCACAAAACAAGTGGCTGCTGTAGAAGCTAGGCACTGGTCCTCTACGGGCTGCAGAGCCACCAAAATTAAGAGCTTACCCTGTCTTCCGTTGCACGCCCCCTCTTCCCTTGATCGTCATCAGCCTTTGGATAAAATCTTAATGTCTGTTTTAATTTCGTGCATGTCACGCAACTAGTTTCGTTTAATTGCTTTCAAGCTTTCCGCTTGACTTGCAGGTCAATCAATTGCTTTTTAAATACTCTATATGCATCTTTACACAAAAAAAACACACGTATTTTTATTTATTACAGTTGACCATGGCAACAACAAAAGGTCGGCGTTTTGTCTCATCGCGTGATCTGACGAAAAATATGACCTATTACACTGATAAGCCAAACAAGATCGAATGGGATGCGAAAACGCTAACGTAAGTCATACCAGAAAATACTAAAAAAAAATAACATAACCCATCTTCATGCTCTTTGCACAGTTTTAAGACACCACCTGGAAATCCACTGGTCGTAATGATGTCATGGTTGTTGGCCAAGCAAAAGCATTTGAAAAAGTACGCTGAGATTTACACCGAATTGGGCTTTGATGTTTTGGTTGTTCACATCACTCCCTGGCAACTATTGTGGCCAGTCAAGGGTACACAGGTAATTTGAAGCGAATCACGACCGTCATCATGTGAAATTTATATTTCTTGTTGATTCTTTCAGTTGGTTGCTGCGGACACCGTAAAGTTTTTAGAGAACAACACTTCTTATGCTCCGATCGTTGTGCATGGATTTTCTGTGGGTGCCTATGAGTTTGGAGAAATGATGCTCATTATGTCCAGAGACATGAAAAGGTAAGTAGCTTGGCATGCCAACATGAATCTGAAGCTGTTTCTCTTAATTTGTATTTTTGGACGTAGGTCAAAGATCTGTTTGTTTAGAGTTTAAGACATTAACCTGTTGTTACGACTGGATGGCGCAGTTGGATTACTGGTTGCCTCTAGTTAGCGGGGTCCCCGGTTCGAATCCCAGTGAAAGCAAAGTTAATACGCTTTACTCTGGTTTCCAAATCCATTCAAAGTCCAGTCACCATTTGCCGTTGGAATCAAATTAACGGCACTATCGATGGAGTGGTCAGTCAGTGGTAGTAGCCTGCCTATGGGTATCACAATGGACCAACATGGTCCAAGTGTGCTGGTGAATTCACTAGCAGCCCCTCTACCTAACCTAACCTAACCTGTTGTTTCTAGTTAGTTGACAGATGAATGAAGTAAGGTTAGGTTGGGTTGAAGTGGCTGACTGCCGCGCATACGGACACACTTAGGACAAGCATAGGCTCGGATCTTAGGCTACCTATTCCGCAAACCAATCTGTACTTTTGATAAAGCGAAGAAGAGTGCTGATTCTGATGCTGCTTAGTTCAGCCGGATTAACAAAGAAATGGGCCCCCAGAAGTCTGAATCTACGGGATGAGAGAGCACTGCAATTAAATAGCAAGTGTTCGATGGTTTCTTCCTCATCCTCGTCCATGCAGCTTCTACCGAAATCATTATAGGGAAGGCCTAGTCTAGAGGCGTGAGTTCCGATGGCACAATGCCCTGTTAAAACGCCAATAAGAGATCTGAGGTTTGGCCTGCTAAATCTGATCAAGCTAAGCGATCTTTTGGGATCGATCATAGGCCATAATTGTTTGGTAATGAGGCATCCTGTGCCAGATATGCATCTGCGGTTTGTTTGGGCAAGCGTTTCAAGCAGATGTGTAATAGTAGCGATAGGCATGGAGGGTGGGTCTCCACCCGGAAAGAGCACGGAGTTTGTGCACTTTCTAGCGAGCTCGTCCGCTTTACAATTCTCTGTTCAGAGGTAGTGAATACTGCCCTTTGTTGGTTAAGTCGTTGTACTTCATATAATTGTGGCCAATGGTCGCTCCAAATACCATCGCTACCAACTTTCTGTCGCACTGAAGGAGTCTGTTCCTTTTTTTTCCAATTCAGGGATGCAGATTGAGCAGCCGGAGGAAATGCCTGCGCCTGTTTCCTTAAGTTAAGCATGTTCGAATTGTTGATGCAGTTCTATCATCCTGAGCTGGTTATAAAGGCCTTGGGTTAACCTGCTAAAGTAGCATACCTCACCACACCAGGTGGCGGATTGGGCAAACATGAGTTTTGCTTCCGATTCTGAATGAGTGTGCACATTTGACGGAATTTTGTTCGCCATCAAATCGAGACCTTATAACTTTTATCTGTGTTTGTCGAATTCCATAGCTCCTCCTTAAACTATCGACGTCGAAATTCACGTTGCGAATAATACAACCGACCGATTATTGGTTGAAAAAATCGAAACGCTTATTTCACGCTCTTGCGGAATATAGTGCTCCATTGCTTGTCCGTCTGCCCCGGTTGCACAAATAAATGTTAGTCCATGGATTTTAGCTTGTTTATGACGCTCTTCTGTTCACATTTTTTCCAACATCCAGCCGCGCCACACCCCTTTTTGATTATATCATTTGATGCGATGGACTCATTCTTGGGTTAAGACACCACGTCCTGCCTATGAGGTGTTTTAGGGAACAGAGGGCTTTAATAAGCCCAATGAGAGGCATTTCTGCTTATCAATTGATTTGCACGTCAGTCTTTTCGCTGTTGTTCCCTCGAGGTTCTGGTGTCATGGCACACGTAACAATGCAGATGAGTCGTTGTCCCTCTCAGACTACCCTCAAACTGTAGGTCAACTACCAATAGTTGAGTTGGGTACTTACTGGAGTTGGGTACTTACTGGAATTATGTCCACTGTCGGAACTAATTTTAATTGGTGGAGTTGATTAGTTCCACGGACATGTCTTCTGGAACTAGTTACCACTGTGATAATAAGTATTCCATGAAGTCAGTACTGTTTATCACAACTCTAGTAGGTGAAGTTGTTCCAAGCTTAATTAATTGTTGCTCATACCTTAAGGTCATTACCTTACTGCCCTAGAAGCTAAAGTACTTCAGGCCCGTGTCGATCACGTAATATTGCCTTCCAATAATACCCACTAATAAGCATATAGACCACTTACAGCCACTGCCATTATACTCACTCTGTAACCTCAAATAAATAATTATTATTGTTCTCTAATGAAGTGATTTCCAGTGACTGTGGTAAGTAACTTATAATTTACATATTTGAATGAATTAATATTTTTCCCGACCTCTGTACCAGGGCTCGTTGTTGTACAAATTAGTGCGCCGCACCTAGCTTATTTTCATGGAAAATTGTATCAGGTTTTTAATATAAATGATTCTGCTTTAATTGCCTGATTAATTATTGTCTTGTTCTGTAAAATTAATTGTGTTTACATTCGGTTGGGGAACCCTCTGACAAATGATGACTATTATCTGCTCAGCTTATAGTCGGTTTTTCAGATCGATTTAAAAATGGATTTATTGGGCATTTCTAGCTGAGATTGATTACAGCCACTGGCAACCGTTCCAACCACTTGGCGCTGAGGAAATCAACTTCAATGAAATGTGTTCGTTATTCTACTGGGCATCATAAAGCGGTTGCTTGTTGTCTGTTTTCCAGTGCGCCTTATGATCGCTTTTGAAGACTTGGTTTCTTCTGACTGAGCACTTAAACTGAAACTTCTTCCTGTCTTCATCAGGTTTCCGTTCACAGCGGCAGAGCTAAATGAAAGAAAGCGGCAATTTTATAGGATTGCTGGGTTTCCAAAGGTTATTGACAGATTGTACGCATGTGCAAACTAAATGTCCCACTAAAGGTGTGGAGGAAGTGTTACTTTCGATGAGGATGTGTTTCATTACAAGAGCTTCGCTGGGAAATGATAATCGTCCCAAAACGTTAATGGACGGCCGCTTCATTCAGACCTCGTGAGCAGTTCAAATCAAAATAAAACACGCAATAGCTATCCACGAAGAGTGGAAGTTCTTTGATCAACAAAATATTAAACACAGACTATGCGTTAATTGGATAATTTAATTATCACCTCAGTTATTCCACCACCGATCGTGATATGGTTGCATGTTTTATTTCGTAGACTGTGATCATAAGGCAACGTACCGGGTTTTTGTGTTTAATTGAAAGAAATGTTAAACGATTAGAAATGCGACAAATTTGGGGGATATTTATATGCGACACTATCCAGATCAACTTCACACCAGAGTTGGTGATACGTACTTAGAATGCATAAATTAATACTACCTGCAGAGAAGGCAGCGAACCAAGATTATAGATAGACTGATGGCAACCGCCGCGATCCCCATAGGCTCCTGAGACACCAGCCAATTTGGCATAACGTCGTTTGGCACAATGTCAAAGCACCCTTCACGCTAAAGTACGTCTATTCACTGTGATTGCACTTGCTGAACTCCACACTCAAATATAAGATGTAAACAATCCAAATACTGTAAACTGTATGTAATAATATGTTAACATGGTGGAGGTCATGGCGTTGTGGATCTGTGCGTCCACTCCTACGCAATTGAACCTTGCTCCTTGGGTTCGATTGCCGGTACAACCAAAAGAATTTTCACGGCCCCAACCATTTGGAGTTACTGCTATTGCTCAGAGCTTAATAACCAAGGATTAGATTTTGCTAACTGCTCCTCTTTTTTTTTGGTTAATCGGCAGACAGTGCCAATCTTACACAAACTCGCTTCACGTAAAAATTAGCCTCTTCGAGTTCTGTTAAAAACCCCTGTAAAACATTGTGATTCAAAAATTAGCCTCTTCGAGTTCTGTTAAAAACCCCTGTAAAACATTTGTTGGATAAATCTTTTCCGAGACAGCTGTGCGTGGTCGGAAGACTTAAAGCTGCTGTAGAGGTGTTAAGTCAATGTTTGGCCTCGAAAATGCACTTCGAATAAAGCGGACTTGAGTTATCTTTTACATTTTCTGACATCCCTAGCGGACTTTGGTTAGGTTATACACTCGTTTTCTTAAGCAGGGTAGTGTGGAAAAGGTGCACGGAGGTGTAGGATGATGAACTTGAGTCGAAGAAGTGTAAATGCTGGTCATCATTAATTTCTTTTCATTGGTTAACTGGTTCAGAGTCTTGAACTTGACTTGTCGGACGATGGCGGAGAAACGATCAGAAAAATAATAAACATCATGGCGATGTCTTGAACTTGTTTTTGATTTACTTGTGGATCATACCTCTTCGGTTATGAGACATAAGTTGAAATGCCTTATCACATGATTGCCTTGAACGCTCGATGTTGCTGCACGTCTGGTAACGAAAGGAACTGGGTATTCATCGGCAATTCCCCGAACCATCCTAAAATTAAGTCATAATCTTGAATTTTGAGTAATTTGTAAAGTAAAGCGTTATCATATAAAAGATACAGCTTATTCAGGTATGTCAGGTTCCAGTAGTAGACTGCAGAAATTATTCACACTTAGGTCAGTATAGATCTTCGCCCCAAAAGCGATCAGTGGTCGATTTAGCTTCAAAACCGCCTACAAGTTATCCTGATAACCAACTACTATTCGTACGTGTACAGATAGGGCTCTCTTTTAAGCTTTTCTTCTCTAACTGTGCAGATCCAGGTCAGTCCCTTCATTGACTCACACAATAGCTTCGTCGTTCGAATCTATCTCTAGGACATTCATCATTATCTCGTCCAACCTTGCTAAATAAACTATACATCTATAATAATGATAATTTGTTTCCATTTGCAGGTATCAACCTATTCTAGACAGAATGGTTGCTCAGATTTGGGACAGCGCCGCTGATATTACCGAAATTCCGGTTGGATTACCGAAATCGATCTTTCCGAAGAATCCCCGAATGGAGAGCGCCTTGCGTAATTACGTTCTGTAAGTTCTGTCCTTCACACAAATCCAATGCAATCATTAATTCTTGTCCCCTCCCATAGCTACCATCTAAAAACATTCCACAACCAAGCAACGGTCCACTACATGCGATCAAGCCAAATGTTTCACTCAACCTTGCTCAAAGTACCAGCTCTGTTCTTTGTGTCCAAGAACGATCTCATCGGTCCGGAATCATCGAACGGCGCTGTAAGAGATAACTGGGAAAGAGCGGATATCAAAGTTCACTTCAAGTGCTGGGACAAGTCATTGCACGCTGCCCATTACATCCGTCACCGGGAAGAGTACTTGTCGCTGCTGCTGAAGCATTTGGAAGATACTGGTGTCTTAGAAAACTTGGCCTGTAAATCCCGTGCCAAGCTATAAATCAATCAAAAACGAAGAAAAGACCATAAGTAAAGTGTGTAGATTTAATGAAACAAAAAATAGAAAGAAAAACAAAAACAATCTGTGATTCATTGATGATGATGAACAAAAAGTTACATGAATGATTATATTTTCACTTGGTTTTATCTGATATTCATTTGGCACGTTATTATTGTAGATTTCTTAAGATATTGTTTGTTTTCAATTTGGCGTGGACTTCGATGAAACATCTATTGTGTGTAACAGAATTCTATAGATTTAGTGTGAGTAGATTTAAACAAAAAATGATATTCTAATCAACTACCCCTTGAAACACCGATTTATGACACAAGAGAGAAAAAATATACCAAACATTGTAACATTACTAACTACTTTGAAATAAATGCGTAGTTCAAGTCGAGGTTTGGTTTCATTTGATCAATCGTTGTCGATATCTTTTTTTCTATTAAGCTGTGAACGCCTAGTTGACAGGTGTGCTAGCCAATTATCGAATTAATTATGCATGAAGGCCAACCAATTCGGAGAAGGGGCTTAACCTGTTCACAAGATGTTAGGAATTATGATGGGAATCTAATTGCTGACCTGCAGGGAATAGTGGATGAGTCTCTTCGAAGCCGTTGGCGATGTTCTGGTAGAGAGCATGCACCAGATCATCAGCAGAATTTGGGAAAACGAAAGCATCTCCAACGACTGCAATATCAGCTCCATATGCCCCATCCACAAAGAAAGCTATCCTACTTCTGGCAACAACTATAGAGGTACAACAACCTCAGTGTGGTGTCGGTTGCCGAGGAGGTCTACATCAAATGGAGGACGATATTCCACAAAGCGCCTCGTCACCTCGATGCAGCACCGCCGTAGGAAAGTGGAAGATGCCGCCAATCTGATGCTTCTGGTCGCCACACCCCACACCCATTGAGGACGGCGTTCCGGAGACGTCTCTTGGAGGAACCCATTTATAGCGGGCAAGCATGGGTACTCCCGCATATCGTACAACAGACGGCAATTAGAGTATCTAGACACCGCCGAAATGTGTTGCCTGGAGGGCCGGATTTTGACCAGAAAATCGTACTATTTCTTGGTTAGCGTCAATGTGGACAATCAAGATGGCCATTAATGAAACACGATCCACAAGTATTCGACCAAACTGCAATGCATCCACAAAGTCTGACTGTTTGGTGCATCCTACCATAAGGTTGCATCATCGGACCTTGTTTCTTGGAAATGATGAAGGAGTCACCGTTGCCGTTCATGGTCTCGATCAGATCTCGACAGCTTCGATTTACCCAAGTTAATGTTCGAACAAAACAGCGTTACATACCATAAGCAAGCGACGCAACTCTTGAAGTTGAGAAGGAGAAAGTTCATCAATTGGACGCCACAATCATGCGACTTGACAGCAATCGACATGCACCGATCACCTTCATAATCTTTGAATTCACATGAATAAATCGGGTTGCTTCCATTTGTCGTTTGTCGTCATGTCACTGTCTTATTCATGATTAACACTTTACTGCATCATTTTTATTTTAAGAATACAAATATACAGCGTTATGTATTTCATCGACTTTTTCGATTACGAAAATGAGTAAAATAAAAATATTGGATCAGGTGCTACTTGCCTCCAATTCGGTCGATGACCTCACACGCTTTGAGATCTCAGCATCCAAACGATAAAGTGTTTCCAACATGATTTTTTTTGGATTTGTTTTGCGTTTCGACACTTGATTACTTATCAGGCCAACGACCCTTGGAGGATCAGTGTCTGACGGTCCTGGGCACGCTGCTTCCAGTCGTCAAGACCAAGTTTCCTTGCGTCTGCGATGACTTGGTCTTCATACCGGATATTCGGCCTTCCTCAGCTTCGCGAGCCTCCTGTCCGAGAGGATTCGAAGACCCTCTTAGCTGGAGCGTTGGTGTCCATGCGCTCGATGTGGCCGAGCCAGTGCAGTCGACGGATTTTTGCCTTCCGAATTACATCTACATCCTGGTTCAGCTCGTAGAGTTCGCGGTTGTCTCCTCCTCCATTCGCCTTGCTCTCAGGCGGGACCATATATCAGTTCGTTTTGCCTGTTCTTCCAACGTCGCAAAAGCTTCCACTTCAGAACGCTAGAAACGCGCGACGATGTCATTTACAGCAGTTGGACTGATTTTTAGAAGATAGCGTATCCGTATTTACAGCAGGCCGCTGCACTATCTACGCCAATACCAGATTGAAGAAATCACGCGACAGCGCATCTCCGAAATCCGTTGCAGGTCTCAAACGGTTCGGAAGTCGGTGCTAGCGTAGTGCAACAAAACTGGATCAATTTTCCCAGAATCCCGAATTCAGCCATCCTTGCGAAGAATGCTTTCGTATGCGGACTTAAAATCGGTGAAGAAGTGGTGTGTATCATTTTGAAGCTCTCTAGTTTTCTCCAGGATTTGGTCTATAGTCAATTTGCCGGGCCAGGAGGTGCACTGGTACGTGTCATTTAGTGCGGCGCAGACCGGCTTTAAACGTTCATACAGTACACTGGACAGGATCTTGTAGGCTACGTTGAGCCGGGATGGCGCACACCAGAGTGAGCGCAGACCTTCCGATGAGAACTCTTCCAAATGACGAAGTGTCTGACGTTCAAATAGTTTTCTTAACTGGATCTTGTAGGCTACGCTGAGCAGGGTTGGCGCACAGCAGAGTGCTTTCGATGGCAAGTCTTCCAAATGACGCAGTGTCACTTCACGGTACGCCTGACCGTCGTTAAGAGGCGACATAGTACGTTTTTATCCCATGCCACAACAGCCCTAATCACTGATTCTAAGCCTGTGTGAAATCTATATGTACTTTCCTTAAATAAATAATAAACATTCCCCTTATAGTTTCCGTTATCTAAATGGTTACAGCATTGTTACCGTCAACAGTCTATTTACCACTAGATGGCAGTAGCTGTCATAAGTTCTTGACAATCACTTGAAGTACCAACTTTGACAGCAAGAATTTCGTAGCTGCGGTGTCCGAGTGGTTAAGGAGATGGACTTGAAATCCATTGGGTTCTACCCGCACAGGTTCGAATCCTGTCCGCAGCGGTTGAAAATTTTTTTTGTTTATTTCATTGAGTGATGAGTCATGATAGAATCAAACGGCCCAACACGTGGTGTAATTCGCTTACGAAGAATTCGCTTCAAAATGTCTACAATAACAAGTTGTAAACATAAGTGTTGGTGGATTGTGAAATTTTCTTACAGAAGATGTTGATCATGTCGGCTTTTAAACAAACTCGATGAGATGTCTGCTTCCACTTTCTTCACATTTCAGTATTTCGGAATTAGAGATTAATTGATCTCCTATTACAACTTTCTTTATGGTCATCGTGTGATTCGATTTGGGAGCAAGGTCTATTGAGCAGATTTGAGTGTTTGAGAGGACATGTTAGACGAAGAAGTTATTGGTCAGTTCGATAGGAAAGGCCTACGTATCATCGTTGGTCCGTATGTGCTGGTGAAGTTTGGAGCAGGAGACGAATTGTATAGACTGTACAGCGATATTGATTTGGTCATACCAATTCGATTTCATCGTCTCAGATGGCTACGTCATGTAGAATCACACCAATGCAACGTCATGGTAAGTCCTTAACTCCAATCCAAAGGGACAACGTCACCGGTGGCGTGCACAGCTGGAAAGGATCCTAAGACGAACGCCAGTATTTGGAAGCAACTAGCATAAGACCGTGCTGGATGGAGAGACATGTTGGTTGGGACCCAACTCCACCCCGGTCTGCAGCGCCAGTCAAAGAAGAAAGAGATGTCGTGTCGCGGGGCTTGTCTTACTTTTACAAAACAACAGACAATTGAATACTTCCACAACTTATAATATTCCTAGCTAATTTCATTGTGAAGATGATTCGGGTACATTTACACAGAGTAATAGACTCGGTCAATGAGCTGAACTCAGGAGTTTACTTCACTCCTTCTGCAGTAACGTGATAGTATAGTATGCAGTATACGTATTCAGGTATATGGGCGTAAATGGACAACTCCTATAGGACCGAATTGTACCATAGAGCAGTCAACGATTGGCTGGTATACACATTTCGTTCTCTTTGGCGGGCTGGCGAACGCTTCTCTCAGATAGGTCCTCGGACAGTCAGGCATCGAATGATTCCTTTGGATGTCCCCTCCAGAAGATTAACATCTCTTTGAAGTCTTCTCCTTTCTTGTTCTCCAATCGCTTTCTGCTTTGCCTACATGCGTACCGCTCTCAAGATTTGGCAGTGACAGCCGATACCAACATTTTGTAGTATCTAGCAATCTTGCAAGAATCGTCATCTTCGACATTAAAATCAGTTATGCTAATGTCAACCGCTCCCTCGACATCCTCCGGCGTCCTGTTTGCTAACGGCGATTGAAGAAGGATACTTTCTTCTTCTACTATGAGTTTCCGGTTGTTTTCTTGTAGGGCTCTGTTGCTCAACTCGACAGCATCCGAGCTTCGTCTACGGTGTTTTGGCTTATTTGGTCCTGAATTGCTCATTAAAGGGAAAGAGAATTTACTCCGTACTCACCCGCTGTACACAGTGAAGAGGACTTAGATTGAAACTGAATTGCATTAGGTTTCTAGAGTTAATTCTTCTAGGAAGTATACTAATGAAATGACATTATTTCTCTCTAAGGTTGCATCACAACTGGATTTTGTAGAACGTTTCCCTTTATAGATCCGCCATATCCAGCAAAAGGAGAGGCACTTCATGCATGGCCTGTTTATGGAAAGTATTGGGATGTAATGTGGTCAGGTCCGGACTCGTGGGGTAAAGTTTTGTGAACGATCCATATGGAGCAGCCGTTAAAGTGGGCTACGATACGAGTTAATCTCATTAAATCGAGGGTTGCGTGGCTAAGAAAGTGCTTAGTCTTAAGTATGCGAAATCGATTTCAATCTAGGCCTATACAAGGCTCTGCCTAAGGAGAGTTGTTGTTAAGTTGCAAAGTTCAAATTGCTTGTCCTGGCATAGCAGGAGCAATGTGCTCCTGCCCCACAACAGCGCTAGAAGCTAACTACCCTACCTTCATCGAGAAAATAGCTGTCGGATATGCCATATCCAACTGCAGCTCGATTATAACAACAAAACCAGGCGACTTAACGGGTCACCTTAGTATACTCAACTCAATCCCTAAAGCAGATAGACATGTGTTGTAGAATTTCGGATATAATGGTTAGGCAGCAATGTTTCGGCAGATTATTTGACCATAAGAATTGGACTAATGGTGTTCATACACTAGACCCCTGAAGTCGCGTATTATTCAAAGGCGGATCAAACATGTACTCTAGAGTCTTTCGGCTTACCTATACCGTCGAGTCTTTTTAAGCTCAAATCTACGCCATTAGCAGCGTTCACACTCAACAATTTGTCGCGATAATTTGTTTAAAAACCGTAGTTGATGGGCCAAATCGTCAATTTAAACGCTCGCTACAACAAAACGGCAGACTTCGGTTGTTTGTTGTGCCTGAACGCCGCTATTGCACAATCTCCTCAATTGTATTAAAGGCGCTAGAATTAAAATCATTTCAGGTCGTGAGGCAACACTTAAGGTATTATCGTTCAACTTAATGGACGCCATGCTAAGACGCACTACAAATCCTTTGCTAGACACAACAAAGTGAAGCTCGACTGGTTCCCTGGAAACAAGAGGATGGAAGGCGACGAATCCGCAGATAAGCTCGCTAAAGCTAGCTTGGGATCTTCGTCCTCTGGAAAACAAAAATTTCGCCTAAACCAATGGGGATGGTCTTAGGCAATGCAAAGCATTAATCAGGCCTTATTCCTACTCTATAAGGAAACCCTCTACCTCAACACGGAAAGTATAATAATGCTATCGAGTTTTCTAACCGCTCACTGCGGTCTAGATTACCATCTTAACAAAATTAACCTGTGCCAAGACAAGGTATGTTGACTGTGCCTGGAAGATGACCAGGCATCCGTATTTCCTCACATCTGTTGAACTATAGAGATCCACCACATATAGATTCATAAGGTGAGTAGCATGTCTTTTTAATTAACTCCAATCCTTCGCTACAATGGTTCTCCTCAGCTCGCGGTGTCGTAGTCTTTACAGCAAGTGTTGGAAAAGAGAGCTCGTCCGATGACCCAACTGACTTGAACAAATCTCGCTCGCCATGTGTACCTGCAACAAATGATTGACAAGCACATGCAATTTGTATTTGTTAATTTGTTTTTTATTGTTTCAATTTCTTACAACCAATTACAGTTAGACATAATATTTACTTTATGCATAATTTCATGTTTCTGGACACTCCCCAGAGCGTTTCAAATTGTTTTGCTACTCAAGAAATAAACAAATATTCAGTTTAATTAATTTACATGAATATTATTAATCAACAAAACTGAATGTGAATCTTTTCGCTCAAAACTCTAATCGAACTCTGTGCAAGCTTATTGCTCTGCACCTTGAATTGTTTTCTCTTTCAAATAAATAAAACAACTGTCAACAAATTAAAAAAAACTGATAGCTAAAGAGTATGTATTGATAAACAAACAAAAAAAATATGAAATAATAATAAATGGTAGAAAAAAATCCCTGCAATTTCGTTCTGTTATTTATTGTAATGAGTTGTGTATGAAGGTTGGTATTAAGTAACCAAAAAGAGAGGTTATCCAAAAAAACGGTGTGTTGTTAAAGTTAACAACTTTAATGCGCGTGCGTCTGACGGTGGCGCACGTTTCAAAATTTACTCGTTTTCACTTGAAAATCGCTTCGATCTGAGGTATATTTTCTATACATCGTGGTTGTCTATTGTTTTCCTGGTTCTGGTTCTGAGGTATTTCTATATATTATTGTGGCACTTGTGTGTAACAAAGAAAATAAAATCCTGGCTATTGCATTTGGTCTATTGAGGGGGGAGGGTGTAGAGGGGACTGATTTGTTGGGTTATACTATTGCTGGGACATATTTACAGGATACATCTGGATCGGGGGGACAAAGGGTTTCGATTGAGAGAGGCGGGTGTGTGTGTGAGTGTGTATAAATAAATATTTTTTTTTGTTTATAAATAAAGCTCTGTGTGTAAAAAATTGTACTATTGCATTGTATGGAGGAATGTGATGGGGGAAGCTGTTGTTAGGGGTTTTCGGAGGGGGTGTGGTGTGTATGTGTACGGTAAATTTTGGAGTTTGTATATTATATATGAATATACCATCATTAAAGATTTTGATAATTACAATCAGCTAGGGATGCAATCGTGTCACGTTCAAGCACAGAAAACGATCACATTTCCCCTCAGCTGATCGTAATGTTCAATCTTTAAGACACTGCATCAACAATTAAACAACAATAAAGAAAAACTAAAAACTTAATAGTTCTTTCAACAAAGAATGATTGGCTGCTGTTGTGTGTAAGCAACTGATGGTGAAACATTTTGATTATGTTGAACACAAGGAGTCGTAGTGTCCTCGGCGTTCTGCGCTAAACCTATTTCTTGTATATCAAGGCAATATGTGGAAATTTAGAAAATTTTGTAAACCGGTCTATGGCAAAAAATTGCAGGATTGTCATTGTAACATTAACATTCTATAAGAAGCCTGATGTCTGTGTTAATCAGTCAGGCTCTTTTCGTATAAAATCTATGTAAAAAAAAAACCTATTCATGTGTTATATACGTTTTGAGAGTGAGTGTGAGAGAGAAAGAATGAATGATTAAAGTAGAAGAAGAATATAGCTTCGCTGCGTCTGTTGTCGATGCTAAGAGCTAGGCAACAAAGTCTAGTGGTCGATTGAAACCACCCTTGCGATTCATGTATTGACGGTATTTACGTTTCAAAATAACGTGCACTTCGCCAACGTCGTTGCCGTCGACTTTCCTGTTTTTAGTCGTATCAAAGTTACAGAATCCCATTGTTTTTAGCATCTCCACCTCTTCTGGTGACTTTCCTTCTAAGTCGGCCTCACTGATTTTCGGTCGTTCCGCTCTGGCACGCGATGATGTCGATGCATAGGCGCGATCTCTAGAACGTGTCGATCTTGATCTGTAAATGGAAATATATTAATTATGTGCATATATGTTTTTTATTTAGAATGTGGAAGGGATAGTTTGGACAAAGATTCATTCACGATTGTGGCCTTAGAGGATTTCAGAAGGCCATTCTTGTCTTCGACTCGGAAACAGTGGGACAATGCCCACGAATCCGATGGCATACACAAGTGGAGAGGGACCTCAATCAACTTAGCGCGCAAATTTGGAGGAAGCTGGTTAATAATCCAGCTGGAAAGGCTTGTTGGCTAAGGCCCAGGTCCACTCCGGTCTGTAATGCCACTGAAATTTCAGTTTCTGGACCGCGCGAGTACGAGATTGTGCTCTCAAAAGAGGTGATGAACCACGAACGTTAGAAGGATTAACATTCGCTCTAGTAGTTTCCAACGTCGCTACTTCATAAGACATAATGTTGCTCCAGGAGAATGTTGACTCCATTTGGTAGTTCTGACGCAGACATATTAGGCGTAGTAAAACCAAGTCCATTGAGGCACAGTGATATGACTTTAGTGATCTATATCTCGCGTTGTATGCATTAAATTGGAGCAAATTAAGTGTAGATAGGAAGATAAGAATTGGTACCAAAAAAAAACTTCGCGGACACATTGTGACTGATCTTTTATTTGCGCGTCTAAAGTTGGCCACCAACAAAGAGGAAATACGACATGTTTTAGAGTTTTTAGGAAGCCAGGTGGCTGAAAATGTGAATAATATTGATTGCCTGGTCCTGGCACTGCAACAGTGTCAATAGTGCACATTTTTGAGTACGCCGATTCCGTTCCTGTAAATTCTTTATCAAAGATGCATCGCGCTCTGTAAATCCAATTCCAGAAAACGTCGATAAAATCATGAAAATCTTCGAGCCTGACCGTAGAGTACTACCGACAGGTACTAAACATCGCACAAAAAACCATTTGAAACAACAAATTAGAACCATTTGAACAAGACCTGATACATAACAAGAAGCTCGATGTAAGGTTAACACACGAGTTAACGCCAAAGAACCTCATGGACCGAATTTCCATATGTGAATCGGAACAACACGTGTGAAGCGAATTGTGACAGGGGATTAAAAATGGAGCACTTACGACAACGTCAAGCAAATGTTAGTGCCCAAGTCGCTGACAGTCGGCGCAAACGGTGGCTATGCCAGGATTGACAGGCAGGGAGGCATTTCTGTGTGTCTGTTCGAAGAATCATCTACTATGAGGTGATCTCCTACGGTAAAACTCTTAGTCCGACCCAGGGCTCTAATCGCGTAAGGCGACAATCGTCCCGCGCTAGCGTTCGTTACGACGATAGTTTCGCTTCATGTAAGCATAAAAAACGATAGCATCTGAGAAATTTCGTCATTTCGATACCTATTTCAGTATCGTCTCCTATTGGATCTCGTTCTACACTTTTGAGACATTTTTAGAGTGAAAGGTCGCATTCGTATTAGTTTTGTTCGCAAACTGAAATGAGAATGTGTTAGTGAAATTTGAGAGGATTTAGAGCACAGGGAGTGAGAGTTAATATTTTCAGAGCAGTGTAACGATAGGCGAGACGATAGTGATCGTTGAATCAAAGTGAATCAAAATGACGATAGTCGTCTGAAAAGTTACGCGATGAGAGCCCAGTATTGTCAACCATTCGACCATCTGTAGGGAGCAATCGCTCAGAAGCGGCCAGCTTTGGCCCATGGGAGAGAAATTGTGTTCGATCAGTTTTACTCTATTAGCATCAGTCATTATTTGGAATACATCACATTCTCCACCAGCCAGGATACTCAATTGAATAATGCATCGCATCGTTGGTCGTTGGTAGGATAAGTAAGAGTGTAAATTGTTTTTAATTTTTGTTTTTAAATTGTTGGTAAAAAAGTACATTTTTCTTAAAGCTACCGAAAAACCTTCATTAACAAGAGTGTAAGCACAGTACGTTCTCGATTCACGCAACTTCTCAATTTTCGCAACAGCTAAATTAAATTTTCTATCATTACTGACGCAGTAATCCCATCTTTTCAAATAGACGGATACTCGATGCAACTATCCCAGGTTCTATTAGTTGCAATAATCGAGAATGCACTGTATATAGGCACGTCCAAACCGTAGTTAGGATCCATGCAGGAGAGAAGAAACTGTGAAAAAGTGACTTGGAACATTGTCTGAATTTGCCCTTTATCGCTATATCTATAATTCCAAACTAAGGAGCTTTCTATTCGTACCATTCGTACCACTAACAACCTCAAATACAGCGGTTACATTCTAGATGTGGAAGGAATAGATAGAAAGTGTTTGGATATCTTCTAGCCTTGTTTTTCTCTGCTATCGATCTGATTGCAATTTTTAAGACGTCAGGGCTGGCACTCCTCTAACAGGATTGATCATTTTCGATGTTATTCAACGAAGAACATTTAAAACGATATCAGACCGATAGAATCGTTGAATCATCTGAATCACACCGCCGCAGTGTCAATGTATCTCTCTTTATTCTATCTATATTGACAGTACTCTACTAAAAATGCCAGCTGTATTGTATATATTCAATCGGAGTTCTCGCACCTCCAGATCTGCCCACCAGTTTAGTGTAGGGCTTTATTTTGGACAAACTCTTAAGTACAGGGAATCTTTCTTTAGTAGTACCACGCGGATTACTTTACTCAATTCTATTTTTGCATCACATTGCCCCCATAGGTTAGCACACTTGGACTATACTGCTCCAATGTGCTAGGTACATTGCCTCCATACATCGGTATCTCCTTAATATTCTCCTATTTCCATAACCAAAAGAAAAAAATATAAAGGATTCAACTGCAATATCTGTACACAAGGTAACTCATCCTTTCAACTTTTGGTCCAATTTCGGGTGTACCACGTCGTATTGGAGTTCTTAAATGACCAGCAGGTCTTTACGAATGTAGAGCAATCTTCCACATGGTATCTATCTTTGCTTTTTTACAGTCCTCATCTGTTTGAAACCAAGTGCGCAAACATGTTCTCATGTGCCTACGACTGATCAGAATCACGTTACGTTAACACCAAGCTTAGCCATAAATTCCGTGAACGGGTGTGTATTGGCAAATAAATTAATAGACGCATCACGAAGGTCTTTTAGATATGACGTAGATGCCCGTTCGATATCGCCGCAGTACATTTCACCCTGCTCAAAGCAACCAACGAAAAATATAAAGAACTACAAACATGTGCTGCGCACTCCCTCAACCTAAAGCATATAAACCAAGTCATATATTTTAGCAATGAAGTAGTTTATAAATAATAAGTAAAGCAACATTAGTGGTAACTGTGTATTACAAGTTATTTTATTAAATTTTTCGTGTTTGTTTTTCTATAGACAAAGAAATTACATTAATTTGTTGTTTATCTTTCTGCTGTGAAATTACATGTCCTAACTTATTCTATGACAAAATAATAATCATCGGAACATCGCACCAAATTACGACATGTCCTCGATGAGAGCCGCCCTCAGTTTCGTTGTCACTGTCGACGGTACTCCTTGATTGAGCTTGAACACACTCTCAATCACCGAAATCTCTGTGGCTGTTGTGCTCATTCCGCAGAACGAAATCCAATCGTTAACAATCATACCTGCAGCCAGTACTTCGCTGCCTCGATTCACGGTTCCCGCGACGAGAGGAACTTGCAACAATGATGACAATTCATCTTGATCCTGAATTGATGTCTTCGGATGCACCATACCACCCTGGTTGCTGAGCACTGTGTATGATCCGACCAATGTGTTATCGGCGATTGTCTGCCGGAAGACCTCAACATTCAGCACATCGCCAATGATTTCTTCAGTCTCCTTGTCCAAATCTGGATGCACCAAGGCAACGTAATCATTGCAGGCTATCACATTACCAAGAGCAGACAAGCGCTCCTCCACGCGTTGAATTTTCACGCTGTCGGGCAAACTGTTGCGTAGATGCTGTAGCTCCACATCCGTTGTCGAGTTTGGCAAGAGCAATCCATTGCGGTTACCAACTGCAAGTCGTCCAATTATTCTGCAACCCCCAATACTCGCGTGAATCACTGGAATGGTTTCGGCTAATTCAGATTCGTAAACGCTGTAGAATGCCTCTGAGCCACCAATGGCCACCAAACAGTAGGTGTTTGTTAATTTACTGAAAACGCCGATATCATCGTTGTTTTCGAACTGCACGCGTAGGGCCATTTTTAATTAAACTCTTTAGTTTTCACTTTTTAATTTCCAAACTATTCACACAAGTTGACCAAACGGAATGACAGGTCTTGCACGGAAATTTCAACTTTTATGAAATTCGCTAAAATTCACGTGGAGAACGACTCAACTCAACGCGATAAAACTGACAGAGAAATGTCAACGGAATTCACCACATCGCAATATGGCCGTTACGAGTTTGACTTCATCGAAGGGAAATTTTCTAACACGCTTATTAACTACAAATAGTGAATTGGGTCAACTTACCGGGAACCATATGAAATAGTTTTATGATGGGAAACATTTGGGATTTATTTAAAAAGAAGGTTTTATACTTATTTGTGCCGTCATGGTTCGTATACACTACACTTTATTCACCTCGAACGACGTCTGGATGATCTATCATGGCTGCGACTTCTATCGCGGTCTCTGTCTCTCGAACGTCGACGTGCTGAACGATGGCTGCCATGGCCATCACGATCTCTGTCACGCTCCCTATCACGTTCGCGTTCGCGAGACCGTCGTTCACGTCGTTTCTTTCTTTCACTTCTCTCTTTCTCTCGTCGTCTGTGAACGGGCGAAGGACTGCGACCCATGTTGTCTCCTTTTCTCTTGTGGCTGGAGAAGTGTGTTCTCTCTTGAGTGGATTTTGAAGCGAAATAAAAAAAACTAAAAAAAAATTGCCTGTGGGGTGAGAGCCGGAAAAAAAAGAGAAGCGGGTTGAGTGGTGATGGCGAGGAAAACGTTTGAATGGTATTTCTTTTCGAAAATGCTTCCAAATTAGAGAAATCCAATTATGAAATATATGAAATTTTAATAAAAAAAGCTTACCGTTATTATGTGTGTGTCATAGAAATTTAATTGACACCGGCATTTCACTTAAAAAAAATACAGTCTTTTCCCGCGACGGCGAGCAAATACAATTTGTTTGAACTTTTTTTTGACAGTGACAGCTGAGCGCGTACTTTTCTTTTTTTTTCTACTCAGCCGAGGGATTTTTTTTTTCTGTGGAAGAATTTAGGGAAAAAATCTCGCATAAGGATGGGATTACATTTCTTCGTGTGGAATTGATGCAGGGGTGTTTTATTGGGTGGCTTATTCTTTTCCATTCTGAAAAAAGTCTTCTGACATTTGTTGTAGTTTCGTAGAGTATGCCAGAAATACCATGTTGTTCAAGATGTGACACTGGAGGCTTTAATGTCTTTCTGTTGTCTTGCTTCCAACACATTTTTTTTTTTGGGGGGGGGGGATTATCAATATTAGAGCATTTACAGTAGATGACGTTTGTTCTTCAAGTAGGAACACTCAACTTTGTTGTTCGACAATTGATGAAATGACTTGCGGGGAGATATTTTGCAATTATCTTTGTAACCAACTTAACACCAACATAATACGAGCAATTATGTACATTGGCCATGACATGAACAACTTTCATGTTTCCACCTCTCTCGAGTCACGGAAAAGCTCATGGTGTACAAAATCAAGGCATTCTGCAATCCTTGGACATTCTTTCTAATAAAAAATTCTAATAATAAGAACAGCCAGAAACCATATATAATACGACGCTCAATAAAAGTAGCCAGTAGGCAAAGTAGTCAGTAGGCACATTCCATCGGAAGCCAAGGCTTTAATTTGAAGACTAAAATAAAAGCATTTCTTCTGAGGTATGCCGTAGGTCTCTGGGTATCTGGATACAGGGAACAAGATAGAGTATACAGGAATATTAAAGTTCTGAAACCCTTTTAAGAACCCAATCAATGATTACGACGAAGATGATGCTCTTCTAAAAGATCGCGAAATACAGTGAAACCTCTCAAGTTGGTCAGTATATAGTAACACCAAGAAAATTCCGTACAAATCTTCCTCTATCCTAATACCTTTTTTATGTTGGTGACCTGTTCATCTTGGAAATTGGCCGCAGTTTTTGATTTCATCTTTCTAGCAACATAACCTGCGAAAGTTGACCCCCAACATAATCGTCTGTGGTGGCCATTTTGTTGTGTGTGTATAAGAATGTACTGAACAAAATGTTCAGACAGACATTGCTGGCAATTAATTTTCGTATCCAATCTTCTAATTTCTTCAGTGTGTCTCCGACTTTGCGTCGCAGTTGGCCCACTTACGGAGGTTTCACTGTAATATCATCGATTAATGGTTTCTTCAAGAGCTATCCCCTATTGACTGTTGCGAGGACATAAACGATCGGATTGCCGAAAATGATATCGACGCAGAACCGACTTGCCGCAATCTGGGAGCAAAATAAATCGAAAGTGATGACAATAATGCAGTCTGTGTCACATTTTTGGTCAGCAAAACTTCCGAGAGTCCAAAAGACAAAATCAATAATTTCTGAAAAAACATGTAAACGTTGATTTTTTTTTTTTGTTTTGTGTTTGAATTAAACTATTGTCTACTGACTAGTAAGGGACACATTCTGAGGTGTTTAACTTTGTTCTCATTTTTTTAGCACCTAGAATTGTTTGACTTAATAATTGCAAAACACTCAATAAAAGGAACTTCTCAAATTCCTATTCCTTTTTTTAAGGGCGCTAAAGTCCATGTTGAACCTGGGGCTTAGCCAACAACCCTCTCCAACTGGCACGATCTTCAGCCAGCTGCCTCCAATTTCGCACACCAAGTTGGTTGAGGTCCTTCACCACTGGGTTGAGTTCCCTTCCACTGCCATCGGTTCCGTGAGCGTCCTCTACTGTGTTGGAGCTATGGACGACTGGCAATGTTCATGTCGCTGTACGAGCAGTTCATGGTTGAATCTTCTTTGCCAAAAATCGTCAAGCAAACATGTAAGTAGTAAAGACTGAACTCATACATTTTCTCTCCTAAGGACCAAGGGCTTCTTCAACTCCTTTTGAGATTGTCCAGGGTTCCGCGCCATTTCTATTAAAGCTCGCATTGTATTATAGAACAGATATCGGACTTCAGCCAAGTGAATACCCCCTTGTCCACCGACGACTGCTAAGGACTTTCGGCATTCTCATTCTCTATTGTTGTTGGCCAGAGAAAACGTTTTAAAAAACGCGTTTAAAATAACGATCACGGCTAAGAGAGGTTTCCTAACAAGTGTCCTTCATTCGACATTGCTTTTGGCCTATAATAATTTCGAAAAGATTTCTAATTGCTTTTAAATTCTACTCGATTGGAACTAACGCTTAAAAAGCGACTTCACTGCTGGTGGGAGTTCCTGGGCTCGAGGCCTCATACCCAAAGTCACTAAACGAGTTTAGCTTAACCAAAACACGACCAGGTTTTGCCCGTATGCACCTCATATTCAAAGTCGACTTGCTCAAAAAAGTGTTCTTGGTTTTTCTATCAGCCTTTAGTTAAAATCTCTGATTTGAAAAACCCATCCCAACTATAAAATTGTTGATTTTAGAATTTTTGAACTCTGCGCAAACGTCTTCCCATAAACTTAAATGGCTGCCGTAGCTCATCGCAGAATTTCCCCTTTCAGTAAGAAATATCCCAACATTCTGATCCCGATTTTTTCAACTTTTTCTACTGGTTGACATCATCACCATCGCACCGCATCGCATCTTCCGCAAATGAGCCCAACTGAGACAGCGCAACCAGCGCTGCTCCTGCTCACTCCAAGGCGAAGTAAACAAAACCATATACACAACTACATGCACAAAATTCCCCCTAAATCCAACCAGTTTCACACCGCTCACAACCACTACAGCAGCTTTCTTCGCCGAGGGGAAATTCTAAGCAGAAGCATAATATCGAAGAAGCTGAAAAACAGAACCGAACCGAACACAGAACAGACTCAAAGGAGAAGCGTACTGCATCGTACGTACGTTGCGCATTCCCGATTGATGAACGCGTTGTAGTTTTTTTCAAGATTTTCTGTGTTAATTGTTCAGTTTTTTGGTGGATCAAAAGAGGTAAATCAAAATCGAGCATTTTATTTTTGTCTGTGGCAAAATGAAAAAGACGAACATTTCATCGTCGTCAAGTGCGAGTGCTGTCGCCGCGTAAGGCAGAGCGTCGGTGAGACCATCATCCAGAAGAACCTGTTCCAATCGGTCAGCAAGCCAGCATCAGACGAAAACGGGACAACTAACGCGCCGGCTTTGCCACCACCCTATTGCGTGACGTAATTGTGAAATGTGACCAAAACTCTTGAAATTTTCGCAACTCTCAAATTCTCTCCGCAAAAATCAAATCGAAAGTGTAGCAGTGCTGTTGTTAGAAAATTTTTAAATCTCTTGAATTCAGTTTTTTTTCTGAGTTTTCTTTGAAAGTTTTTCCTTTCGAATTCTCTGTAAAAGAAAATTCATTTATTTTCGTTTTTTTTTCCTTGCCATTCCGGTTCGATACGTCAACTGGGCGTATGCTTCTAGAGTAATATATATTGGGAAATTTTTGATACCTTTTCTCTCGCAGTCTGTGCTACTCTTTCGCATTTGTTTGGTTGTGTGTGAGCGCGTGTGTCTAAAGTCTGTGTGAAAATTGAAGGAAAAAAATAAATAAAATTTCCCATCCGTGTCTGGTGTGACCGCGGCGCGGTAACTCTTGTGCGCTGTGTGTATACGGTTGTGGTCGCGTTACATTTCGTAGTACCCTTTTTGGTTTCAAAAGAAGAGAAAATAAGGTTATTCATATTTTTTTTTTCGTCTCTGTTCTAATTCCAGTTGTGTTGCGAAACATAAAAAAAGAATTACAGCAAAACAAACCGAAATAGAATACATAATTTATTTATTCACTTTACTGCTGTTTCACCGTTAAATTAAACGACAAACATTGGATAAATATCACCGTGGATTATAATTTCCTTGCATATTTAGTCATTCCTATTTCAATTTCGAGAGGAGTGTGTGTGCGTGTGAAGAGGAGAACTCTGACAAAGGCTTCAACGAACGAGAACAAGGAAACAAGTCAAAATTCGGTGAGTACTTTTCAGTTTTTTTCTTTTTTTTTTCGTCTTCTTGTCTTGTCTTTCACCTTTTCCCCACTGCGTTGATGTACGTTGCCATGCGGTTTAAGTGGTAGCAGTTAGCTTGACATTTCCTCCCATCATCATCACACCACCGCAAAATAAAAAAGAAGGGAATTGTAATATTTTTTCGAGGGAAATTTCTTGTGCACTTATATTTTCAGTTTACAGATTCCATTTCTCGTCGAGTGTTTTTTTTTGTCGGTCTTTCCTTCGCGTATTTGTTTTAAGCGAATTCTCAGTGTGTTCCAATTGGAATGTGCTAAAGTCGAAGCTTTCGAAAAAAGTGAACAGAAATCCTCTGGAATTCTTCGACCAGGTTTTAGTGAATACATAAGAAGCAGGAATCCTCCTTTCACAACACCACTTATCATCATCATCACCATCGATTGCCGGTTGTTCAAATCAAATTCATTTTCTGTAAGTTTACTTATCTTCATCCTTACGTATATACTGTACCTTGGCACCTTGATGTGTGCCTTTTTGCATTCTCATTCTGTGACTCTTTTTTTTTATCGTTCAAATTAATTTGTTTAGAGAAAAATAATTTTGGGTTGTTCCAACGAACAGAAAGAGGCCACAAAAATGAACATGTACTCACACTGAATTGTGTGGGACAGAAAATGACGTCACCTCTCGTTTTATATACACTTACTAGTGGTCGAGCAGAAGTGGAACCAAAAAAAAAAAAAGGGGACTGACTGACTAAGCCGGGGGGAGTCAGGAGTGTAGTGTGCAATCGAATTTATGGAAAACTTTATTCTTTCTGAATTTTATGAATGTGCTATCAATGTGTGCGCTGCAATCATGAATAGAGGAGGGTGGATCTTTAGAAAATTCATCGTGTCTCAGGACGCGAGAGGTGCTATGATAGTGATGACCTTTTTGGCGGTTTTGCATTGAAATTCTCACACAGCACACACCTCAAGCACCACCGCCGTGCGTGTGTATGAGGTTTGCGTCACTCGATGTGAATTATGGCACTTAGCGACGAATGACATAGATAATTTCTTGTGCTTTTTTTCGTTTGATTTGTGTGTACTCCTCCATTCCTTGAAAACTGTTTTTTCTTCACGTGAAAATATGCTCAAGAAGTCGATTACGACGTGCCTTGTGTATAATTAACGTTACACTCGGAGTGTGGAAAAGTGTATAAAAACGAGGGTGCATACTGTACCGTTGATTTGGTTAGATTTGGAACAAAGAGATTGCATAGCAACATGCGCGAAAGTTGTTTTTTCTCCTTTTGCAAAAAATAAAAAAAGAAGAAGACGAGATGGGTTGCAATGGGAGGAGGGGGCATATACACCAGCGTACAATGTAGACTCGATTGTTGAAATCCCCTGTTCGAACCTTAACCCTTACATGTCCGCGATAAAGTTGCGATTTAATCTTGCGAATGAAGTAAATGTCTTATTTAATTAAAGGTGTGTTTCTGTTTGCATGACAATAGGAAAGTAATTTAATGTGAAGGCGTGGTGAATATGTTCTTAGTTTTTTACAACCAAACATGTCTTCAAACGCTCGAATTTTCATTAGAAGCTATATCGATTAAAGCCGAAATGGTGGCGAGGTTCGACCATTCAAACAATTTAGTTCGATAAGAAAGCAGCGCGCTGCGATAGTCTAGTGAAAAAAGTGACTTCTTGAATTTGAATACTCCAAAAAGCACTTAAGAAACTTGGAGGAGCATTTTATGAATTCCATTGAAGCGGGCATGCACACGGAAAAGAAGAAGCCATCACTCTTATCTCAGAGACCAACTAAATAGGGAACCTTACAATTAATTTGACGTTATAAATGAATTCTTTCAATTAATATGCGACATAGGAACAAACATGAAGTTTTGTACAACTAGCTTATAAATTTGTGTTGACTTTGGAACAGATTAGGGGGGACATTTTTTCTAAATTCCTGCTCCTAAACGAATGTTAGCAAAATTATTTAAATTTGTCGAGAGCTCCTTTCTGTAAAACTACATTTTTGGTAACATTTTGAAAGATTAAGGAAGATCCACTCCACCTCAGCGAACAGTTTATGGCGAAAATCATCTTGTGAGCAATCACCACACCTTCAAGTTGTGAACAAACACAATAAATTTGTAGTACCTATTATATCTTTGAGTGACAAGCACACCTCAATATTCTTCGACGAAATAAATGGTGAAGGCATCGCTGAGTCGAGTTATCGCAGGAATCGGAATGACATTATCTTATTTCGTCTATGTTATTATCAATCTTGTTTTTGGGTATCAATTCGGTCCATTTGACAATGTCGACATATGCTGGTTCGCCTTCCCAATCAATCACTCCTGCGTCTTCCAAACGGAAGTGATGGCGATTAGTGAAGCCCTGTCCTGAATACAGCAATCGCAAGTGTTAGCTTGTGCTCATTAGCTGCGTCCAGACACAACTATTTCTCGTGACGTCTACCGCAAAACAAGTCTACCGTTTTGCTGAAACGAGCGTTCACATTGACGATTTGGCTCATCAAACGTCGTTTTCAAAAAAAAATGTCGCGACAAATGGTTGATTGTGAACGCCGCTATTCTCGAGTGAAGCCGACCACAACCGGCTAAACTTCTTATGCGTTTCCTTATCTTGGAGCATGAGCATGGTCTTTTAATAGAAGTTGCTAAATTTGCATCCTTTCATCCTTCTTACAAAACGATTCTCGTAATCATCTTCTCAAATTTGGCCGTTCGGGTCGAGGACTGCAGATACCCTCAAAGCGATCTATTGCGCGCACAAAACCATGGGTTGTTGTGCGAGCTAGGTTCTGATTCTCTGTGAGTTGTACTCTAATGTGAATCATGGCCTTTAATTGTCCAAACCATGGAAAAATGAATCTATTTCGATAAACAAAACTAGAAGATCAAGTCGACTGATTTATTTGTGTTTTTACACACCTTTCACTTTCATTAGGTGGTATACCTCATCTTGAATGAAGAGTGACATGTGCATTCATTAATATGGATGAACTTTTTTGACATGTCACATTAGTCTACAAATGGCATGGCGAAAGGGTCGTCAGTTCACTTATGTAAATAAATCTGAATAAATCCGTTCGCCTTCCAAATCACTCCTGCGTCTTCCAAACGGATGTGATGGCGATTAGCGAAGCCCTGTTCTGACTAAGGTGGAATGTGATATCAATCCGCGATGCCTGTGTCTTTGCTGATAGTCAAGCAGCAATTCAATCCTTGGTATCGTTCTTAATTCACTCTAAAATAGCAATCAACTGCCGGGCAGCTCTTAACGACATGTCCGAACAGTTCAACATTCGCCTATGCTGGGTGCCAGGCCATAAGGACATCCCGGGTATCTGCCGATGAACTCGCTAAATACCCCACTAGACTGCGAGCTGCTGGATTATCTCGTAACATAGGTAGCTCTATAGCTACCTTCAAGTAACAGCTTAATAATTTTTAAGCAAAGAAAACCATTGATTGACAAGCATCACTTGTCGAATCTCAAAATAGAAGCTGTCTAGACGAAGAAGAGGAGGAATGCACTCAACATCTCTTCTGCAACTGTCCTGCATTTGCCTCAACAAAGAAAGCCACTTTAGGCTGCTACTTCTAGGATAGTCGAAATAACCTCAGCCAAATACCGGATTAGAAATTCCTTTTTGACAAAACTAGATGACTGTCATAATTACGGTAACTCTCTGCGATTTTAAACACCCACGTGCCTGTGTTATTGTCAATGGGTCTACTTTGGCCTAAGTGCAACGCGTATAATTCTTGCATTAATCCTTTGTTTTAATTAATGTGTAGCACTACTAGCTTAAAACCCTGCCCGCTTCGTCAGGATGTATATATTTTTTCCCTATCACATCTGTTCCGTAGTTATCTACACAAAAAACACGAAATAAATTGATTGAAAATGACGGGCGGTAGAGGCAAACACGCTCATTTTGCCACCTAATTTTATATATTATTATTAACTCTTTGTAACCTTTTCCATTACACGACATATGACTTCCGGTTTCAGGTCTCGCATTTTGTCTCGAATATTCAGCTTCAAATGCTTGGCAGTCTCTGGTTTACTTACATACACTTTGTCTTTTAAAGATCGCCAGAACTCTGCAGTCAACTAGATGGGCAAGGAAAACTGAATTTTTGGAAATCAAATTCAACGGGGCAGGTCCCTATTTTTTCCGAGAAGTAGGTTAATTGTTGCAGCCACAAATTAGGAAGCTGACCCACATTTGGCAGTAAAGGTAGTCGATTATTGTTGTGCAAAAAACCCCCGAACATTGTTTCTGGTATTTATCCTCAATGTCAAAGAAATATGGGCTGAATGCTTGCGGCCATAATACCGCTTCTGACAGTGCATCTTATTGGGAGTAACAAATTCTAGTGTGAAGAGCTTGAGTGTTTGGAACCCCAAAATCTTTATAACCTTATAACCACTAAAGCGGAAATGCACTTCATGCGATACCAAAAATTATATAAAAAATCAATTCGTACGGCTATTACTTAGAACGACTAGCTTATTGCAGTCGTTGTTGGTGGTGTTCAAAGGATTCAATTATAACCTGCAAAATCTTGTATACATCTGCAGCGACTCGCATGATCCTTTGAAAGGTTCGAGGGAGCAAAGCACGGACTAGATATAAGCGGACAACTACATCCTCCGCAATGGGCTCAAACTCTTCAGGGGCTTTTCCTCAAGCGCAACTAGGGTAGTTTTAGAAGCTCATCCTAGGTCTGCCAAGCGGTGGCCTATCTGATCAGAGCACCTATAAAGAAATAACAGCCTGTTTTTATTTGCCCCACCTTGTAGTAAATATTCTCATGTTTTTTTATTTGAAAATTAGCTTCCAGTTATTTCTACACGCCACCAATCCAAACAAATATCTCCACGATCGATTACTTAATTTCCCGGCGTCACTGGTGAGTCACTGACAAATATTCCAAGAAAATTAATTGTCACGTCAAGTTTCTCAGAATGAAACTGAGGGTCTCAACATTCGTGTTCCAACAGAAGCACGCAGCTCACGGGAGGGGCGGTTAATTTGAAGCTAGGCAAGGCTTCCCCATACGCAATGTCCGATTTAATATAGACTCGTAAAAGCTGCATCATATTAAGACAGCTTGCAATACACACCTAGCGTGAGTAGCAACTTCAGCCTGATCACTTCAGCCCTCGCTTTATGTAATCCTCCATTCAAACAGAATTTTTGAATTAAACTTTCAGTCTTATCACAAATATAACTGAGGTAGGAAAATTCAAATAAAATGGGGAACATTTTATTACAGTTGCGTGATCGGCGTCCCAAAAAGGGTGTTTATTTCCACGTTATTTCTTTTTTCAAACACGTTTGCAAACTGTATTTAATGTCAAACTAGGCGTAATTAACGGTATCAAATCGTTTATGCTGTAAAAATTTAATAGCAAAGTATGAGACTGGCGTCATGTTCGCTTGGGAGACGTTTTGTCACATGCTCTGTACACATGTGCATGCAAATATATGTGCGTGCCTGAGAAGGGTTGATGACCCTTTGATGTATCATACATAATATATGGGACGTGCGTAAAGGTGTACGAGGGGGAATGGACGCTCTTTTTCTTTTAAGTACCTCTGGGGGGTTGTTATTAAAATTAACTAGAAGCCTTCGAATAAAAAGGAACTACTTACTTGATGGTGGAGATACCTGTATTACGGTCACTTTACGTCACCTCTTTAGATCATTAGTATGTGTGCTATAGGGGACTCTTAAGCACTCTATTAACGAATTGAAGATAATGGCTTTTCCTAGGGTTGGATTAACAAACATGTGGCGTACTGATACGCAGGCGCCAGCTTTACGATCTCGGGCAGCTTTACAGCTCACAGGAATCGCTGCAGCAAGGAATGTGTTTTTTACTCGATCAATGTGTGAGGCGGGAGGATCCTCTACCGCCACTGAGTTTATCGAGGTTACATTGCTCCAGAGCCATTTTGGTGGCTGGGAAGGTCGACTTCAGGAAGTTTACCACATCTGGACCCGTCCTAGTAGAAACAGGATTGTATTTTTGAAAGAGTATTTCTTCCTCCTGATTACCTCGAAGCAGTGACTGAAGCAACGTTAGAGGTCCTTTCGACGAATGTCTTCTACAGGGTGGGTCAAATACAAGTTTATTTTAAGAAATGATTTTCCATGCATTATGACTTTATTATTATTAGTAAAAGCAAACAATCGCATTAATTATGAAATACAACGTCGTTCATGTGGCTTCCTTGGCTGGCGTCGCCGTATTGCATTCTGTCACCTCAATTTTCCAAGGCTTTGTTGATGGGCTGGAGCTCATGGATTAATTGAACGATATTAGCTTCAAGTGCTTGAATAGTTTCTAGACTGTTCCCATAACAACGTTCCTTCACGGTTCCCCAAAAACCACGGATTAAATCGCAGCTCGGAGGCGGCCAATTGACATCGCCAAGATGACAGATAACACAAGTATGGGCTGTGTGCCATGGCTCGCCATACTACATGAACCAGAGGCCGTCCAAATCCATCTCTTCAATAAAATTTAAAAAAAGTCGGTTGACATGGCCCTGAAAAATGGTCCAATCACACTGTCGGCCTCAGCACCCACATTTTCATAGACGCGCGACGGGGACCACGAGTCTTATCCACTAGCATATCTACCAATCTTACGAGCTTTTAGTACAAACTTGCGTATGCAGTCACGGTGGTTGCCTGATTTCGGCCAAAACTTCTTTCAAAAAACGCCCTGTTTGGGCTACACAGTAGGCTTGTGTAATTCACGAAGGAACTAGTTCAAAACGGTCCTCTAACAAGTGAACTTAATGCACTAGTTCACAATGCCAAGTTCAGTAGCAATTGGCGCATTTTAGTGAAGCACATGGAAAGAAGGAATCTCAATTTTAGTTTTGTTCTCGTCCGAAAAAGTGGAGGATCAGACGAAAACCTTAACCGAAAGGAATATATCCATTTACCCAACAACTGAAGTGAACATTGAACTGAATGAACTATAAGAAGGAACTAGTTCAATAAACAAATACGAACTAAACTGAGCGCTCCCTGGACAGAACTAAAGCACAAGCCTAGTAAACAGCACTCACTTTGGAAATAAGTGTTCAATATTTTTCAATGTTGTTCAAACGCAAACGTCGTCACGCGGGGTGTGATACTGACTCTGTCAATATTTCGAGCTGGAAACATCTGTCAGTGTAAAAGAAAAAGAAAAAGAAAAATAAACACCCTGTAGTTCCTCGGGGGTACCGCCTGAATTCGTATTAGATTTTGATACAGTTAGTGAGACAAGTGAGACTTCTGGCAGATAACGACTACTTTTGATGTTCTCATAACGTTTGTGTTCTCTAACCTCAATCAACACATGATTACGACTTCCGAGGCGACTGTTTTTCAGAACCAGGACAAGATGGTTGAACCAACCGCAAAAACTCGCCAGCTGGGACTTAGCTCCTGATGATTTAGAATTGATGGCAGAAGATCGAATTACATGTATATCGTGCGTGCTTTGCTCCCGCGAACACTTTAGTGGACCATGCGGATCAATGAAGATGAGATGAGATGAGGTTAGATTGAAGTGGCTGACTGCTGTAAAGAAAGACAACAGCCAAACTTAGGCTAGCATAAGCCCACTGCGCTGCCACGCGGATCAGTTGATACTTATTCCGGACACCAATTACTGCTTTTGATAATATCGTAGAAGATGGCTGAATATTGCGCAGCTCCGTTCAGTCAGGTTATCAAAACAGTAATAATATCACAGCAGCTACATAGTAAGTGTTCAATGGTTTCTTCCTCGTTGTAAGGAAGGCCTAGTCTAGAGGCGTGATATCTGATGGCCTAATACCTTGTTATAACGCCAATGAGGGTTATAAAATTCGGTATGCTCAGTCTAATCACGTTGAACGATCCTTTAAGGTGGATCATAGGCCAGAGTTGTGTAATAATGAGGCATCATGTGCCAGTTGTCCATCTGTGATTTGTTTGAGCAAGTTTTTCTCGCTTTAACAGATGTTTTATCCTCCGTTTCGCAATTCTCTTGAATGTTCAAGTTGCTCGGTACCCAGGTTAGGTTAGGTTTCGATTTGCAGACGAATTTCCACCCTTGGGCCCTTGCCCTGCACGCACGAGCACGACGAACATTGATTGTTCACGACGCCTAGAAGACAGGTTTCTTTGATACTACCGTCTTAATCTTTTCTGTCTACGATCGGTTGAGGTGTGTGATCTATTCGTCTGAGGAGATGATGTAAACGGCTTGACTGGCTTGATACTTAAATCTCCAGTCGCTGCATACAGGGCATGTCTTGTTGATTGGAGTGCGCCAGGTGTAACAGAGTTCTGACATTATTGGCTGCAACATATTGCACCCTTGGCTACGTTTGAGTGAGGTTTAACTTCCAACACAAGCTATACAGCGACACAGCACGCACTCTCTCGCAAATCGTTCAAAATGTTTAACCATTTACATACGTGCGTTTTGACATTTCATACAAATAGAGAATTATTTTACGATTGAGGTTTGCATTGTCATTTCAAAGTATGACCGAGGACGTGATATTCACAACCAGTCAGTCCCGGCAACATTATTTTTGATGATTTCTTCGCTGGTGACATTTTAGAACTCTCCTTTTTGTCAGTTAACACGTTCATCCCTACGGATATCTTCTTATTAGCCTCTCATCTCTGCATTCGTTTAATTTGTACTTTACGAAGCATTAAATCCACGAAATCATGAGCTTGGCTATGATTTCCTGGTCGGTAGTGTTACAAAATACAAGTCAGATTTAATTCCAAAACAGTAATGTGTTAGTCCTTGCCTCGCATGAGCATTCCTTTGCTCTCAACTCGCTGCATCCTAGTGGTAGCCGTTTACTCCGCTTTGCAGCCTCTTCCTCAATTAATGCCTCCACCGATTTCGATTCACTAGTAATGCTAAGAAAATTATAACTGCGCTAAGAAGTTTCTCAAACTTTGCCGATCGTAGTAAGACATAAAACTGTTGCCTCCTCCTCCTGTGAGAGAACAGTGGAAGCCACAGCATGAGCTGTTGCCTGGATGCTAGGGCACAATTCCATTTTCGTACAGATAAATTTGAAATGTGCTTCTCGTGGATTGGAACAATTCCTTAAGCGAGCATAGTCCCCGTCAAGAGTTTGTAATCTTGAACTGTTCCTAAATGCCTTTCAAATTGACACCTTTTGCCGTCCCTCGTTCGATGTTGATTCTTTTGACCATTTCCCGACAATATTAAATGCGGCGCTTTTGAAGCGTATTTTCTAACAAACAACAGGAAGGATTTAAGACAAAAAATAAATTTCACAACATTAAATGCAATTCCCACATGAACGTTCTTTGAACCTCGGATGCACTCACTCTTCACTTGTCATCATCATCACCATTTCTCGGCTTTGTCCGCTTTAGTGAAATAAATCCAATAAAATATGTGCCTGAATTTACGTGCATTCTTGATTAGCTAAAGACGATGATGTGCGTGCCTGTTCCTCCAACACCCACACGGCGGCGTTCGTTTATTTTGTAGATAAACATTTTTATTCATTTGATATTGCTGACAATGTCATCCGAGATGAGCGGCTTTATGATCTAATAATTTTAGGCGTTTACTCACTCTGCCCTCGCATCCGCGCCGCTGTGATATGAATAGCCAAGTATTTCTCTTCAAAAGGGGTTTCGTTCTTTCCATTTTATGACATGATTAAGTTAAATTAATGAATCACATACGTTCCACACAAAGTTTTATGTGTATGTTTTGAAAGAGAAATCATTATGACTGGATTGTTGTTTGATTGATTTTAATTTTTACGAGAAGGAAACGTGTATTTCGAAGTGCATCTTTCGGATTGCATGGCGGAGATGTTGTGAAACAACTTTTGTACGTGGGATTGCATGGAAAGCTGGAAAACCGTGCGGTCTTCTCGCATTATGATTCGAATCACACGTTGCTTAGGGAATGCTGCCAGTCAGTGGTGTCTTATCTGATGGCGGGTCCTTGGAGTTTCTCAGAAGCACAAGCACCGGGTTCACACGTGTGGAACCTGAAGTGCAGCGTGTTTTCTTTTCTGCGGTCACTGTGGTTAGGTGTGTTGACGGCGGCTACTGTGCGTGGAAATTATTCTCGACCATTGTACATGAAATCACTTGGGAGGTCAATGGTAATGTTTTAAGAGTCTTCAGTGTGGACTCCTGAGTGTGGGGCACCTGAGAAGTCAATCAATTGAATGAAACTACAGGGCGACCAGATAAGAACGATAGTAAAAGAAATTTATATAAAGTAACAAGGGGGTGAGATATAAAATTAATCATGGTTTTATTTTGAAGTTAGATTCATGTCATTATGTTTGTTATAGCACAACCTTTAAGTAAGCGGTTACGCTTCCCTGGCTGTGGGTCCAATTTTCAATAACTCGGTGTTATTCCGTCACTAGCGTCTTTAACGGTGGCCTCGAGCTCGCCCTAAGTTTTTGGCTTGTTACCGTGGACCAAGACGACGTAGGTCCAGGGGAAGGCATCGAGTGGTGTGAAGTCGATTTACCACGGCGGCCGACTGATGAACGATCTCCTTCACAACTTCGAGTGGAGTGTCGCCTATATGACATGCAATTTTGTAACTTCACCTCGGATAAATTTACGTTGTCGAGGTCTGATTACAGCCGATCTATACCTGTGATCATTGACGAATACGGTGTCTCCTTCCTCATTCCGAACGCAATACGTTCTGATGATTCCACGGTCCACACCAAAAAGTCAATCTTTGTGGATCCAATGAGCATTTGTGGATTGTGTTTGCTCCGGTAATTGCTGATAAGTCAAAACTGAGCCTCGAGACTTTTTGGCAAAGATCTCCGGTCATCATTTATGATCAATCAGCGAACTCATAGCGTTGGCTATAGTCTTCCGGCTCCAATTCTTGCTTCGCCACAATCTTGTTCGTATGTAGACTCAAATCCAACGTCAAGGTAAGCTGGGTTGATTCTCTGGCGATGCCCAATTCAGCTGATCGACGGCGACGACTTCTTTTACTCGCCTCTACGGCAGTCATGGTCTCTTTATTTCACACTAATCTCTGTCTGAACTCTACCATGGTGAGACGAATTGACTGTACACTGAAGCTATGATCACTGTTGACCTCAGGACGAATTGACCTCATTGCGCATTTGCAATTTAGACGGAAATTGATTTTTTAATAATTTACGTTAGGCAAGCAGTGATGCATGATAAAATGGCAACCCTTGCTAAACATTTTGACAGCTTGATGTCATTGATATCATTGACAATTGCTGAAACATAAAAAATGAACGAACTATCATTGCTATCTGGTCACCCTAAAGTGGCCTCTCGAACAACAAATCTGACTTCTTGCAGGACTTGATCATCCCAGCTGTGGAGAGGGATGAGCAACCTGAAAGTCCTGCCATGCACTTGACGATTTCTGTCGTAAAATTCAATTCAATTAAATCATTCTAAATCCGCCTCTGAACAGGTCCCACCTTCCAAAAGTTGTTCTGTCAAATCTCTGCCTGAACTTAGTCATAGTTGGGGACATACCCTTTCACATTAAAAGACATCTTTGAACATCAGTTCACGGCTAAAAATAGTGCATTAAAGTGCGTTCACGAAACACTTGACTTGCAAATGAGACCACCACTCTTCTTTATCGTCGTCCACAGGCCCTCTTCTCCCGTCACCGCAAGAAGAGTCGTCTGACGTAAGGTCTATAAATGTCTATATCTGTAAATAGGAACCGAGAGAAGAGCCGTTAATAAATGTAAATAATTAGTAAATATGTAAGACGGTAACCGCTAAACAAAAAATAAACAAGAAATGATGGTAATAAAAGAGGAAAATGAACACAGAGCAGAAAGTGAGAAAGAAAAAGGTAACCAAACATGCATGTCGTCGTGTACACTTTCGTTTTTCCTTGTTGTTTACTCACTTCGGGGGATTCTGTGAAAAATTTCAATTTGTTTGAGTAAACACTCTACAAAACCCGACGACGACGACGGTGACGGGGAAGTGTCAGTTGTCACCCGCTTGTCACAGGGTGTCGCGGAAATCACAAGATACAGTTTCAATTCAAAATGCCTAGTGCACGCAGCATTTGTGCTAGGCGCTAGGTGGTCAACCGAATACGGTCAGAGGAGAAGATTTATTTAAATAGGAAGTCGTGGTATCTGATTACCACGAGTGTGAGTCAATGCTTTGGGCGGAATTGATTGTGATACGGTCTGGTTGCCGCCAACCACAAGGTTGCTCGCAAGACCCGAACTAAAAACATATCGAATTAAATACGAATTTAATGAGGCGCTTGTTATGTACTGCCGATCGATTAATATGTGCACTGACTGTTTGTGTGACGTTTGGTTGGCAGGGGAAAAAAATAGCGGAAGTGGTTGACTGACATTGGTGGCAGTGCTGCCAGGTGTCATGCAATAGAGGACGATTTACCAAATCGGTAGAAGTACCATTTTCCTCGAAGAATTGTTGTGAAATTTTAAGTGGCTGGCGGCATAGATCTGTCACACTTAGTACTGTCTATTCTACATTCTGCCCTATTTCCCTCCGAACGAAAGGACCCAGTGCGAAGATTCGTCAAAATTTTCTTAACCTACTAGGTTTTTCCTACATTTTGGAAGTTTCAAAGCCTCGAGCTTTCGGCAAATGCTTGTTGAAACCCCCTTGAGTTCATCCGTCCATGAGATTTTGTCAAACTGAATAAGTCTAACGGCCCAAATCCATATAATTCGTTGCATACGTTGCATTTGGAATCGACAAATTATCTTAGTTGCCCGTTTGCAAAGTAATTTGTTGTATAAATTTAATAAACTCGAAATTTTCAAGTTTCTTATGCAATAGGAATTATACAAAAACAAGTGTAAATAAAACGAAGTGTATTCATTCACTCAAATAAATTACCATGCAGAAAATCTGTCAAACGCACAGAACGTTGAAAGCAGAAATGAAGTGAGAACAGAGATGCTTGACTTCTACCTCTCTTGCCCCTCAACATTTTTGACAACTTTTAATGTGTTCTTAAACCAAATTGACCAATCAGAGCACGGCATTTACGATCTTTCGTGAAAAACTGTCAAAAATTCATGAATATCTTTGAAAAAGGCACTCAAATTCGTCGATGGACGAATGTGAAGTCGGCTATCTCTGTAATACTTAATTTCTGGTTGAAATCCGTCGTGATGTATTCCACTTGTGGGCCTCATTTGCTGTCTCTCTCTCTCTCTCTCTCTCTCTCTCTCTCTCTCTCTCTCTCCTTGACATTAGGACTTTTTAGTTGTCAATTTTTTGACAGCTGACAGACGGGCTACGCGCTTGAGGCTTAAAGCGTCAATTTCAGTTTATTTTGGTGTTCATTTTCTCGCGATCATATTCGTTCTACAGACAGGCTGTTTCTCCGACCACTTCAGAATTGACAAGTAATGACATTTTAAAACAATTGAAACTAGGTGGGAAAAACCAACTGAGGTTTCAGTAAAAGTGCATAAAAACCTCGCAATTGTGGTTCGGTGGCCAGTTTGGTGCTTTTGTTGAAGGAGACGGCGGCCCGGTTATCAAGGACGTAAGCCCGTAGAGCTGACTTATCCTTCGGGACCAGGGGGTACTACAGAGATCCTGCTGTTCCTCATCTCTGCAGTTTCTGTAAAATTCATTATAAGCCTGTGTTCCAATGACGCAGTGCCCAGTGAAAACCCCAACGAGGGCCCTGAGAGATAGCCTGCTTATTCTGATCAGAACTTGTGTCTGTTAAGGATTGAGATTATGCCTGAAAAGTATTTTTTTTCGTAATGAGGCGGTATAAGATTTTTTAAGGATTTTCAAGGTCAACATACGACAAATATTTCCCTTCGTACATCATCATCATCATCTTCTGACCCGTATGATTCACTAAAGGAATCGTGGGTGTAAACCACGCACGAGAGATCTCCAGACAACTCGATCCTCCACCATTGACTCTAACTCATCAGGCCCAAGCGTAACCAGGTGAGCTTATGGACTTGATCCAACCACCTCATCCTGGGTCTGCCGAGTGGTCGCCTACTTGATGGAATCGCATTCAAGTCGTAAAGGTGGGGACATTCGTACTGCATGACCAAACCATTGAAGCATAGCTCTTTTTGTTCGAAGAAGCAGCTGCTCAACTCCTTCCGTGCATACAATTAGAACTTCATTTGGATGGATGATGATGCCTCTCCTACACGAAAACGTACAGATTTGATAAGTCCTCCCTGTCTTTTTAAGCTGGTTATGGTTTGAAACAGGAAAATTAGATAGGACCGAGATTAAAAATATAATAGCACGTGCCAATCGCTTACCAAGAAAAATTAACGATTTTGTTAATTTTTCGTCCAGACCAGACTCTTCGGTAACCCCTTGGCAGGCAAATATATTTTACGCGTTGGTGGCACCACTGGATCTCACAGGCCGATTTTATTGGGTTCCACGACGATCGAGCTACGTTTCTCTATTGATCCTCATATTCGAAACATGGAACGCGATCAGCCTTAGAGAATCTCAACTCCGACCATGTGGCCTCAGCAAGGGAAAACATCAGCCAATCGTGTGAACTGTCATTTTATGATTATCGCAAAACAAATCATTGCAAGGCTAACCATTTTAGGGGACAAATCTGGAAACCGTGTGAAGTGGCAATTAATCTTGGGAAGATAATTTGAAGCACCTAGACCTCATTTGCCGCTCATGTGCTCACTCATTGGTTTCTTGTCAGATAAGAAAATCGTGTGGCCACAGCTTAACGATGCAGCATTTAGGCAGTCTGTTCAACGGGCTCAGCTAGTCGAGAGTCTCTAGGGACTAGAGTCCAGGCAGACCATTTCTAATCGAGGACTTATATGTGTCCTAAAATCAACGCAAATGCAGTCTTGATGAACTTGTTAGAGATGCCACCTAATGTTATTAAATCACGACTTAACGCACATACTGGTCTCTGCCGATCAGAGGTATGGAAGCTGCTTCAATGCCTTAATTATGTCTGCATGGTAGTGACCGTGTCAGGTTCGAGCGAGCGTTCGTGACATATGAAGTAATGTGCCGTGATGATACCAGTCAACATCTCGCTGTGCTCTCTGAAAATGATAATGATACGCGGAACAAAAATGCGTCCAATACTGAAGTACTGAACCAATTGAGAATGAAGCGAATGAACCAAGTTTGTTATAAACTAGCATTTTTCAACCTGAACTGAAGGCCGTGTGAAATATTATAAACGGCAAGAAGTGCGTAGAAGGGAACTCATGCTTCATAACCAAGATTTTCTAGCTCGGAACATGACAGGCAGGAGGGTGGTGACCGGCTTATGGACTAGTACTGGAAAAAAGGTCTCCGGGGGAAGCTTAACCGCCACCACCAAACCTTACCAAACCAAAAAAAAATATCTGCGCTTTCAGTTGCCTTCCTCCGCAGTGACTGGCCAGGGAAAGTTAGGAACTCTTCATTTCTAGATAGTGGTAGTCTCTCTAGAGATAGTGGTAGTGGCATGTTTTTCAAAAAGCCTGGTATCCATATCTGTCAACGGCACTGTTTTGATCATAAGTTATCAGTGTTCCCACATTGATACATTTGAGTCCAAAGGTATTAATTTTTTAGGTTGACTTGGTCTGTTTCTTAGATTTGACTCGTTTTTTTAATAGAAATAAACATTAGTAATAAATAAAAAGTAATTTTATTTCAAATTTTTCACAAAATAAGTCATTTTCTACGCAAAGTGCGAACTACGCTTTATTTTATTTCTTGGACACTCATTTTAAAATTTTTAATAATTTTTGTTAATGTTTTCTAAAACCTTTGCTGGGACTCATTTATTTTGAAAATGACTATTTTTTGTAGCGTCTGGGGCTCATAAATAATTTAACCTATGGTAACACTGTTCACAATGTTCTCAAACATTAGACGCAGGAGTTCTCTTTTGGTATCTCCTGAGTCCAAGTAACTGTCAAAGTGACTTTTTATTATTTATTTACAGAAATGAAGTATTGCAGACATAGCCGCCTTCACAGCTGATTGCCCCCTAGTCAATCGACGAATTTGAGTGCCTCTTTGACGGATATTCATGAATTTTTAACGGTTATTCACGAAATACCGCCCTCTGATTGGTCAATTTGATTTTTGAACACGTATAAAAACAGTTGTCAAGTATTTTAAGGGACTAGAGAGGTAAATCTCGGGCACCATCTGCAATACTTCATTCATGTTTAGTTAAAACAAACTTTACCAAACGTGAAAGCGTGACACATAACCAAAAAAAAAAACCGCCTTTCATCAACAAATCCAAAATGTCAAAATTTGATCTGCTGTGTCAACCTTTCATTGAGCGACAGGGTGAAGCGGAATCCGAAACAATGACGGTTTAGTAGGAAGTGTCCGAAAACTTAGCAATGCAAGCGAACATCTTGTGGTTTTAGAGTATACTTAAGGTGGATAACACATCGTCGCCAGAGTCGTCAGCATTTTTGCCAAAATCGATTTGATTTTCGTTTTCCCATGCATCTGTCATTCGAGCGTTTGGCATGATTGAACTGACAATTTGCAAGTCAAATAAATTCTTTAACACAATTTTTAAATTCTTAACACACAATTGGCTGGTCTTAAGCTTCAAAAAAATAAAATAAGGTGTCCTCAACTCTTGCAACGAATATGACTCCCCTTATAACTTGGGAACATGGGAATTGGGAAATTGCATTCTGGGCGATAAAAATAACTCAGACTGTGTGTAAACCTTAAAAATAGCTTCGTCCACAACTCGAAAACACTGCAAGACCTTATCAACATGTTACTAAGCGCGGCGATGTTTACATTCGACGATTAGCCTTGAAAAAAAGCTGAACATGCTGAATGACAAATTTAATTAAGTCATTCCGTCCATAAACAAGATAAGGCTTTCGATTGCTTATGCAAATATTACGTGCACACACGAACATTACTGCCTCTCGTATGTCGTAAAGCCGAACAAGTTCCACAAAACAATTCATCCTCTCAATTCGTGCTGATTCCGGCAATAGAGACCTTTTGCAAAGCAGCGCCTCGAAGACAAGTCGAACATAACGACTGATGGGCGCCCTCCCAGCCCGTGCTGGTGCCACACCCATCTTCACTTCACATCTCCGAGTAGCTGAAAAAATGATTTTGCAAAGTTTACAAAGTTAGTTTACACTGCGATAGGAGCACTTCTATTTCTGGACTTAGTGCGGCTCGCTATCTTATCTAGAAACCTCGAGTATTGATGGTCGGTATCCCCTTCTGACTTTCTTCGGTGTGGCTGCTGCTCGCTCGTGAGTTCGTCTCTCTTTCTGCGCGCTGTATAGTATCCAGCACATTTTCCATGTTTCAATGGTGTAGATACCCGTATCTCTTGAATCGTCTGATTATATAATAGCCTTCGGCGCTGATGGCGTCATCAATTTTATTTCCCAGCCTCCAGTCGGAGGCGACTGCCGCGCTTAAGCAGCAGATGCGGCAGCAACAGCAAACCAGCACATGTTGAGTTTGCGTTGAAGTTGTTGTTGATTTGCTGTGACTTTTTGTTCGGTGAGAGTTACTCTGCTCTTGATTGCATAAATTGAAAAGACAGGAAGGCGCAGTGCCATCACTTGAAAATAGGTGATGTATCTGCCAGAGTAGAGTAGTGTGTGCGCGATGAATGAATGGGGGAAGAATGGAAGCACAAGCGTACAGCAATCAGCGATGTGTGGCGAAATGCCGCAGACTGGAAATTCGCAAGCGCTTTCACGGGGCACAGTACTTGTGTGTGGTTCGGGGCCAGCGTAATGGATTGCCTCACAGACACTTGTTCAGCCGAGCACAGTCGGTGCGAGTGTGTGCTCCATGTCCGTGTGAAGGGGTGGAAAATTTGATTTGTAATTCAAAATTCGAACAATGACTGATGCATGTGATTTATTTATGTGTCGAATGAATTCGTTCGAATCTCGTTGGGGTCAGCCCCTTTCCTTCGGCTGGCGGAGGGAGACTCATTCAAGTCTGGGGAGACATCTTATTACCAAAAGAACATAGCTGTCGGGCCGATGGCGGGGGATAGTGCGGACGATTTTATAAACTGGTTTGTAGGTTATGTGGAATTCCATTGTTATTGACTGTTGCGAATTGAAATAGAAATGGTTTTCTAACGTAAACAAATATAACATGACGGGGAGAACGAGAGGGAGAGAAAAAAAAGAGAAGAAGATTTATAGGGTGTGGCATGGTTTGGCTTTAATTCAATATTCGTATGTGTCTCGTGTTATTTTTGTGCTGGAGCTTGTGGAGTGAGTTGGACTACGTACATGAAGGAGGTAGGAAATGTAAGGGGTTTAGCTTTGCTGAGGGGATGCTTCTGGAGTAATTGGCGGAATGAAGTTACACCAAAACTATACGAGCGTGTGCCTTCGGTTTTTAAGCAGGTTATGGTGGTATTATTTTTACTTTTACAATTCAGTACATATCAAGTCTTCGCCAATTTCTAGCTATTGACACTGTTTGAAGAAGCTAAATAAAAATCGCCGTGAAAAGTTGTCATAAAACTGTAGTCTCCCCACTCGAGGTTCTAAAATCACGTAGCACACAAGTCAAGAGGTTGCTGTACCACAAGTCTACCTACAACTATAGCGCCACTCATCTCCCCTGTTAATGCAGGTTATCTTCTTAGTCGTCTATTGGGCTAAAACCAAGGGATGGTGATGGATTGCAAAATTCATTTGCAAATTAAAAAAAGAGGATTTAGACAAGGCGAGAGGCGCTGTTCTATGAAAAGGTCGTGCAGAACTCACTCGGAAAGGGGTACGGTCTTTCGAAGTCTGTGAAATAAAGCGCCTATTGACTTCGAATCGGATGCCTTCAAAAGAGGTTTAGCCGTGACAGAGGGCAAAACGATGTACAGTGGGGCACCTTATAAAAAATTCTAATTAACGAATGTTCGAATTAATGAAAAAAATCGAGTTGAAGAGCGACGGGCGAAAGCGAAATACATAGTACATTAATATGCAATAATTATTTGACATACAGTAGCATCATAGAATGATGAACAGCTATAAAACATGCACCGTTCATCTTTTCAAATTATTCATATTTTCGAGAATCAATTTAGAACGTGTTTATTTACTTATTTTTTCACATTTATTCACTCTCTCCTTTTAATTAGATGTCATATTTGCTTTAAACCTTAGAAATCAAGTTGAAAATTGGCCCCTCTCGTCCCTCTAGCGACACTGATGTTTTAACGAAGGTTTTTAGCAGCTTTTCCTTCAAATTAGTTATGTGATGTATTAGATATATAAGCAAACAAACAAACAAATTAGAATGTGTGTAGAGTGATGGCATGTAAGGTCGGCACTCTCCAGCAGTCGGCCGCTACGCCACAAAAGGCTGCGTAATACAGTAGAAGCTCGGTAAAGTTGGTCGAAATGTCCCAGAACTTGTCAACTTATTTTAAAGTCAACTTTTGTGGGCAGTTTTCAAGATCTGTAGGAAATTGGTATTTGGTTCATAAATAGTTTTATTTGGGTTATTTCGTTTTTTTTTTATTTAGTAAGAGCAAACACTTAAAAAAATCTTAACGATGTTTTTGAAAAAATACTGGTTTCTTCGCAAAACACCAGGACTGGTATATGGTGAGTTTTGTTATTTTCGCCACATTATTTGGTGAATGCATTCACTCTTAGATTTGGGTCCGCCAACTCGAGTTAATAAACCGAGTTGAACCGAGTTAAATTTATGTCCAACGACTGGATGGCGCAGTTGTATGAGTGCCTGCCCCTGGTTAACGGGCTCCCCGGTTCGAATCCCAGTAAAAGCAAAGTTAATACGCTTTTATCTGGTTTTCAAATCTGATCCAGTTACCATTTGCCGTTGGGATCAAATTTACGGCACTATCACTGGAGTGATCAATCAGTGGTGGTAGTCTGACTACCGGTATCACAATGTACCAATATGGTCTAAGTGTGCTGGTGAATACACTAGCAGCCCCACTACCTAATTTAACCTAAATTTATGTCAAATCGCCCGCCACAGGATTGCTTAAAACATTACGCACTACCTTGTCGATATCTTTCATTTGCATTTCATTTGCATCTTGATGGCCTCGTTAATCGTGAAAATTGTCGCATTTGGTGTTCAGAAAACCTACAAGTAATTGTTGACAAACAAATGCATCCACAACTTAAGTGTTGTGTTTTTGTTTGGTGTGGACTTTTGCCTGTATGCATTATGGGCCTATTCTTTTTCGAAACTGCATGTAACAATTAATGGTGTTTTTACTTGGTGGCCAATGTAATGTTTCGTGGAGAATATTATCTCTATTACCGATGGCGAGTCGAACGTTCGCCTGTTACCGAACTGTTAGGCGAATGTAGCAAGTCGAGCTATTACGGTTCGCGAGTTTCTCATTTCGCCTGAAGTCCACTATTGCCACCTTGACAATGAAAAAATAACATGTAAAATGTCAAATGAAATTTGTTGATCCATTCTCGTCTGGAACTTGAGCGCATAATATAATGTGTTTTTAAAGTAAAATGTTTATTTCAACCCTATTTTTTAATTTAACAGAATAAATAGTGATAAAAATACGTAATTCAGGTATCCTTATTTATTTCTACATATTTGCTTCGCGACTCTGCTTCGTTTTTGAGTGTGTTTCAGTTTGTTGCTGAAAGTTCGTCTTGTGGTTATCTTTGGTTTCTTTTTGAGTTTATTAACCAGATCTCAAAAAGATCAAAATGGTAAAAAACATTGCATATTCTTTTCCACCACATGCAGGTGGTTAAAGTGTGATCGCACATGTGTCCCGATGTTCTCTTTGGATTTTTTTTGTTTACTATCGACATAAGCGATGTCTGCATTTGCTACTATCAAATGCACCAGTTTCCCAAATTTAAAACGAATCATTAAAATCAATTCATTTCATGTCGTACTTTTCATTTTCTGTCGTATCAATAATTTTTTTTTACTTATTTGTTGTTTAATTTGTCTTTTTTGTACACTTCGTCCATCAGTCACCAAATATTTCCATTCGCATGTTTCTGACTTGCGTGTGACAAGAATCACGAATTTTTGCGAACATTCGCCAACCGTAATGTGGTGATCTTGCAGTTCGCCTAGTTTCTGACACTTGAGGCGGCGAATGCGATCTGCGCGAATCGCGAATGGTAATACCAATTTTCACCATTTGGCGAATTTTTCGTTCGACTCGCCATCGGTAATAGGGGTATATGTTTCAAAGTCGCAAGGAAAATATATAAAAGTGTCAAAAAGGTGGTTTTCCAATTCCGAACGTGCTTAACGCCGAATGTTGATTGAACGATTCGAACTCTTGAATCAGAGGATGGTGGTAAATAGTACTTTAGTATTGCCACTGTCCTTCAGTCCTGCTTAAACGATGTCACACGTTTAAAGCACATTTTTGAGGAAGTTACTTCGAAGAAATGAATGCCCAACCATAATGAACGTGCGGAGATCTATGTTAATTATGGCAATCTAGTAATCAAGGAATATCTAACTGTGACCATAATACCCACTCTGCTCAGGTTGGTTAAAATTCGTTAAGTTTCGTTCAATTTTGATTACTTGAGTGATCGTTGGTGTTGCAATTTGTAAAAAAAAAACTTTTGGCGACTTTTCGTTTGATTCTGACATACTGTTGTATTTACTTCTGTTGATATTGGCCGCTCAACGAATATCTATCCCTCCCCAAACACCTCGAGCAACAACTTGATTACTTGGTAATGACTTAGGTTAAAAAAAGTGTTTAGCAAAAGTACATTTTTTAAATAATTAAATTATGGCTATTTGTGTTTTTCAACTTGCCAAGCAATGCAATCCAAGCATTTGCATGCGGACACATTTATGAATATCGGATGGCAAGCGATATTTTCTTTCAAAAACTGATGAGATGGCTGTCTTCTCTCAATCGGAAGCTCGTATTTCATCGTCCCAGCGATATTCTCGAATTCACAACAGCACAAGGGAAAAAAACGGAAAGAACTGCAAGTACACACTTCTTAAACCAATTTAAAGTCATCTTGAGCGGTCTTCCACCCACACTCAGACCGGATTAAGGAATAACCCGTCGCTCCGTCTCCCCCTTCAGAGCACATTGTGTGTCTTAGCTTACAAAGGGAAGCCATTAACGATGATGCTATTCGTCACAACTGTACCCATGAGCACTCATTAACTGGCTTAACAACTACTCCTTGAACTGGGAGAGACAAGAGTGGCTCTGTCTGTATGGGTGTGTGTGTGTGTTTGCACGATGGGCTTAAATTGTGGCTGGTTGGCCGTCTCCTTCAACTTGATGATGCACCACTGGGACGGGTTTTTTTTTCTCTTCTATAACTGGGCATTTCTCATGTCTGTCATTTCTTAACTTTTTACTTGTAAGAAGGGGCGACCATGCACACTGGAAAAAGGGGGAAACGTGGGCAATGTGATTCGGGAGAACTGGTTGGAGATGGGAGAACTCCTCCACTTCCGCTTGGTGTGCTATTTTACATCCTGTCAAAATGAATTGTGTAACTTCTGCAAGAGGGGTGGGCTTTGTCTGTCTGTCATCTTGACAGGTCTTGTCTGCGTGGGCTGTGTTCGAAGATATTGCTCTTGGATTAAAATTGATCAATTGACGTTCGATTGGTTTTTTTTTATGGATTTGTCATATCTTTTGAGCTCGTTTTCGTTGATTTTTAATCGTGTCATCGTCGTTTATTGACTTTGTCTGCTGTCGATTATCGCAGTCAAACAAACTGAGTGCGTGTGTGTGGACATATGGCCAATCTACGAATCTACAAGCCCAGTTGACCATCGTTCGATAATGACAAACGCGCCTACTCTTCTGCGGATAACAGAGAAGAGCCCTGCGCTCTGATCGTTTTAAAAAATCGAACGTCAACCTAAACAAATATTTGAATAAACGTCGGGGACCCTAAATTCGTCGCACTGAAATCTTTCGGTTCAAAATTTTTTCCAAAATTAATCGAAATCCCCACGGAATCATGCGGGGCTTCTCTGGTCTGCGAAGGATAAACCCAAAGGTCAGGCTGTTCTGTTGTGAATTCCGACTTGGAACTATTTCATTTCAGGTCATCGACATTCGCCCCGTCAGACGTGATAAATACCCCGAAGCTTTGGCGTTCATGAAGAGGAATTTCTTCGACGATCCCCTGATCCGGGCGATGGGCATCAGCCATCGGCACACGGAGACGCAGAAGTATCTTTCGGGACTGTGGCTCACCCTCCTGCGATGTGGTATGTCACAGAGCTCAAATGATTTACCTCTCAGACGACGTCTCTCCGTATTTAGATCTGTCGCTAGCGGCGGTCTATCGCAACAAAATCTGTGGATTGTGCATCAATAGTCCGCACACGCACTCCGGGGACGAGCACAGTGATATCCTGGTGCGGTTGTCTAAAGCAGTCCGGACGGTTGGCACACGGAATTTGCTACTTGCTTGGGATCGAATCGCTCGAGATGTGATCCTGCCAGTGGACGATACCCGGAACGGACAGCGAATATTGGAGCTGTCAGCACTGACAGTTGGTTTTCAGTTTCGCGAAATGGGCCTTGGACGGAAGTTGATGCAGAGCTCGGCGGACTACGGCCGGTTGTTGGGATTCGATTTCGTGCGCGTGGACTGCTCGAGTCCGTTCTCGGCGAAAATCTGCGACAAACTGGGCTGGGACAAGATCATGGAGATTCCGTTCACGCAGTTCGAGGGGGTCGTGTATGACATCGAGATGAACATGCAGAATAGAGTGCAGATATATTTTCATCCTCTTAAACCCGGCCACTGAGCGATCCTAGGGGTGGATGACCAGTCGGAGGGAAGGATTTGACAGTCTGGACTGGGTTCTGGACGGTGATTTGTGATGTCACCGATGTTGGTTCTGCAGGGAATAAAAAAAGCATCTTTCTTTATGCTCATACTTGCATTTGTGTCCCAAAGCTGATCTTGGTATTTTTGTGGGATTTTTCTGAGAGAACAAATGTGGTGAAGTGAAAGCTCGCTCTCATAGGCGGACAACGACGGTCGCAATACTTTTCTCCGTCTGAGGGAATTGTCCTTGCACGGGAAAGTAGGGGGACAACGACGGTCGCAACACTTTTGTCCGTCTGAAGGAATTGTCCGTCCCCCGTAGGAGTATGGAACTTCAATCCACACTTTCGCTGGATTAATTCATCCATCGGTCGTCGTGAGACATTGTCCGCTCAAGGTGATTGTCCGCCTAAGAGTTTTTGTCCGTAGTAGGAGCTTTCACTGTATTAGGTAGAAAGTGGTGACTTGGTGAAGATATATGTGCCGTTTTAATGCAGAGCCACACAACTCCTTCTCAGAGATCTCATCAAGTGAGTTGAAGAAAGGTCTACCAAGGGCCCGGGAGTAGCAAGCACAGGACGGGCACAAATGAGATGAGCTGAGATGAAGATCTCCCTCTCAGCTATGTTGTTCCACCTACGACAACGTGTGTTGTGTGGAATACCTAGATTCACAACATGATCTCGTACCTCCTCCTGAAGCACCTCCTCTGCAAGCACTGATGCTCAGTTCTCTGTTTATAGCCAGTGCATCGTCCTTCTCATTCCCTAGGTGGTGGCGTGGCGTTCTTGGAACGAATATATTCAAACAAGCCTTAATAACGCCCAAATAGTGAAGACTAGCTCTAATTTGAAAAATCTCAGCAAAAACATTTGCATGATCCATAATCCAGACAAAAGGAAAGCTCATTTAGGAACTATAACCGTTACGGCCTAGCCGCTAAATTCGGCCCAAAAGTCTATCCACAGGGTCTGGAGGATATCTTGCGCAGATGGAGCGAGTACTTTTCGGTGCATCTCAATCTTGAACAGGGCTCTGAGGATGACAGACCCGAAGTCTTAAGAGGGGCGGAGAATAGTCCCACGGTGGAGGAAGTCATTTTGGCGATAGATTCGCTAAAACTTGACAAATCCCCCGGTGTGGATGAAATCCCGCCCATAAATGCTTAAGACAATGGATAAAGAAGGAGTTTAATGGCGCTCTTGTGTTATTAAGGTAGCCTGGGAACGCGGTAAGACACTTCGCGATTGGCAAACTGAGGTGATTGTCCCTCTTTTTAAAAGGGGGACAAAAGAGACTGCTCCTAGTTACAGGGGCATAATTCCTCTTAGGTCTCCCCGGAAAAGTCTACGCTAAGGCTTGGGAAGCGCGTTCTAGAGCTATGGTCGAGTCCCATCCTTGACTCGGATGAATAGTGCGGGTTTCGTACAACCAGAAGTACAACAAAGCAGAAGTACAACCGACCAGGTTTTGACTCTAAGTACTTAAGAAGGCTCGGAAGTAAGCCAAACCCAGATTTGAAAAAGGCATATGACCGAGCTCCTCGAACTGTACTCTGGAGTATTGCAGAGTAGAGGAGCAAGGGACTGAGGGCCAGTCAATCTCTATACACAAACTGTAGTATCTGTGTTCGGGTTTACGGTGCTAAATCAACACCTTTCACCGTGGGCGTTGGACTTCGCTAAGGGTGCGTCTTGTGACCTTTCCGTTTCATTGTTTCTATGGACAGGATGTTGCAGCGCAACCGAGGCGAGGAATGTTTCACATTGGGAGAGTAAGTCATCTTCTTTTTGCGAATGACTTAGTTATCGTCACATCTTCCCAGACGGAACTCCAGCGCCCACTCGATATGTTTGTGGCCGTATGTTCTGATTCTGGGATGAAGGTTAACGTGGACAAATAAGAGCTTTTGGGAATTTCCAGAACGCCTGTTTAATGCACTCTACATGTTGGCGGAGTCCCATTGAAGCAGGTGGAGAAGTTTAAGGATCTCGGGGTCTTCACGAGTGATGAGAGGAGTAATACTGAACTTTCCTGTAGGATTGGTCAACCTGGGTGAGTTTTGACACAGCTTGGGAGATCTGTAATCAGGAAGGCCGAGCTTAGTGTGAAAGCCAAGTTAGTACTTTTCAACTCAGTATTTGTTCCAACTCTCACCTATGGTCACGAAATTTGGGTAATGACCGAAAGATTTAAGATCGCGAATACAAGCTGCTGAGATGAGATTTCCTCGTGCTGTTGTGGGAATGACTCGCCGGGATGGGGTGAGAAACACGACAGTGTGCGAGGAACCCAACGTTGCTTCTCCGAACAAAAGCTAAGCTTCGTTGGTTTGGTCACGTAGCGCGAATGTTCCCACCATTACGACTTCCGAGGCGGGCCTTGAATGCGGTTCCATCAGGTAGGCGACCATAAAATTGATTCTGGGCTTAATACATGGGATAGCACACCATTCAAATGGCCGCTTCGGCTACGCTGCTCGAACCTCAAGGGGCTGTATCCAATATGTGCGGCAGCGTTGCCAACATGTGGCTCTAGCCGAGCTCATCTAAAGTGGTTGGCTTGTAAGCATGGAGTAAGGACCTGACGTAGACCCAGACAAAAATATCGCCTGGTGTGAAGTCGAATGAGCGCGTGGTCAAAAGGTTCTTTCTCTACTTCAAGCGTTGCGACGTTTGTAGGGCATGCAGCGCCATCTAATTGGGACCACAACCCGGATATAACTATTTTTTAGCCACAAAAAGTCGGTTAACATCTGTCTACATCAAAGACCATTGACGTTCCCTCCCTCATTTCGAAAGAAAGATGGTCCGTAAACTACAATAACCTTTGTAGATGCAGTGATGCGTGATCGAACAGTAGTGGATTTTGTTGGCCCCAATACAGCCTAAGCAAATGTAAGTCCCGTCCGAGAAGAAACATTTTTGTCCAAAATCCGTGTCTGAGGCCATCATTCCCATCGCTTCATTAGCGAACCCATGGCGTTGTCTGTCCTCGATCGGCTTGAATTCTTGTCGACGCAATCTTGTGCAGATGTAAATTAAAATCCAATCGAAAATTGAAGCCTGTTTGTCTTTCTGGGGATTACCAGTTCAGCCGATCGGCGCTGTATCAAACGTCTGAACACAGAATCTGTTGCTTATGTGCGTTTAGATGCCACAGAATGGTTTTTTAATACAACGCAAATAGCCGATCGTGGGTACGGGTCGCCGTGGCGTAGTGGGTAAGTGCTTCAACGCAGAGGGTACCAGGTTCGATACCCGAATTTAGCACCTTTGATAATTCACGGCTCCGCCTCTTTCGAGTCACTGACAATGCCCAAAGAGTATTACTGTCTAGAAAAAGCTTCTCAACTTCGCCGTTCGGAGTCGGCATTAAACTGTTTAAATAAATAAATAAATAAAAACCGAATTAAAAGCAATCACATACGGAACTCCCGAATGAATTGCCAAGGAAACATCTGACAACCGCACAAAAGGTCAAAAGTTGACGAATTCCATCCGTCGTTATGGATTCCACTTGTGGGCTGCATTTTCTGCCATAACACTCATAAGGGCTTATTAGCTGTATATTTTTTGACAGGACGCAACGCATTACATGGGTTTAGGCGCCTTACGTGTTTCGATAGCGATTCATGCTTTATGCGAGGAACACGAGATTGTGATCCGATTTGGCTCAATCTGGGCACAAGTAGAGCTGAGATACATGTACAACTGGGTTGTTTAGAATTAGCTAAATCCAACCTGTCGAGTTCAGGAATTTGATTAAGTTCGATATCCTTTGGTTAGTGATATCGGAGAGGTCGCTAAGGAAGGTTTTGACGAACGCGATATTTCTCTGTTTGGCTAGTGCCGTAAAGTCACAGTGAAAGTGAGTCAGACTTTCCTCTGAATGAGTGTAGAGGCAACTGCGACAGTGTCTCATCCTGTCCGCTGATTCATAAATACTCTCTATTTTTTTTTTAAAGGGAAGCTTCAAAACTTGCGCAAATATTGCCCGAATCACAATGCGGCGTTGCTTCTAGCGTCGTCATTCAACCCAACCAACTCATAGGCTATTCACAAAATACTGCGCCGTGCTACGTTTGTTAAAAATGAGAGGAATGTCATGCAACGTAAGAGCTGCGTACTCCCCGCATCAGCTTCAGTGCCGGCATGTTTAAAAGATTTTCAGGAGAGCTGCGATCAGCTGACAACAACTGTGAAAGAGATTTTCTTCTGTCAACTCACATTTGAAAAATGAAAGCAGCTGAAGAACATTTTATTTCAAAACAGAAGTCATTTGAAACGAGCGGTTTTCAAAAATGAAAACATCTTATACAAATTGTGTCATTTCGAAGTATGTCTCAAAGTCATCGCACGATGTGTTTGTCGCATGAAATAGAAAGTGCATTCTTACGTCAGACTACGTTGCCTTAAATTTGTTCCCACAAGCGTGTGTGAACGCTATCACAACGCATTGTTTCAGGCTGTGTTATAATGTTGCTCGTGTTGGCAGTTAAACATCACTCGACAGTAGCAGGGCGTCAAGATCTTTCTGTGCGACAGTAATGGTCAGTCAATCATCATTTTTCAGACAGTTATGGTAACCACACTGATCCACGTGTGACCTTGGCCACCACTCAAGTCAAACCCCAAACTAATCTTGCATTTCCGAACTCCGGCTGAATGATGTAATGTCTTTAGTGCTGATTGCAGCTCACTTCACAGGCCTTTGATGCGAAGACAATAGACGATGCATTGACTGTGAGAAGTGAAGGTCTCCAAGTGCGTCGCACAAACAATTCCTCTTTGATGCTTCTGAATCGAGAGTGACTCTACGATTGGAAGTTTGTAACCTTTTCAAGCAGTTTTTATACCATCTGGTAATGAAAACCTTGTCGGACCTTATGTAACCCATAACTCAAGTCGGTTTATGAAGTCTTGCAACCTCGTCGTTAGTGTTGTAATAATCCCTTGCTTTGAAGGGGAAACGAATTGTTTTTCTACGAGTGCAGCGCATTTGAAAAAATTTTATTTCTCATCTCGTAAAATCTCCCTTCGGCTCGAAAGATCTGAAGAGAGTCACGTTCGAATGGCACGACGGAGTCCATAAAATGTATTCGACGCCTGACTAGCAGCCCCTCTCGTTCTCTCATTCAATGTGAGTGTTGTTTGGAATAATTTCCTTGTTTTCGGGGTTTTGCCAGCAACTACCCACCCTCTTTGCTTTCGAAGTTCTAGCCAATCCGTGACTCACATTCGCCAAAACAACACGCATGACATCACCTTTGCGTTGTCAGTGATTTGAGTATCACCAAATTCACTCCAGACTCCATTCGGTATCGAGAGTGCGATCACTACTTCCTCTAGGCTTAGTCGTAATACAATGCACCTCTACACAGTGCGTGTGTATGTGTATATCCTGTAGTTGACCTTAATCTCATTTAATTAAATTCTTGATTGTACGACTTAAATAACACAGCTAGGCAGGCGGCTGGCCGACATACACTGACGCATGGACAACCGATGCGCGTTTGCTTGTCTCATCGAGCGCTGCGTTATCCGACCAGACAGTTGCGTAGCTGTGCGGTTTGTGGTTTTTGCCTTTTTCTCTCGGCATTCTTCTTCGCAAAATTAGAACAGAAAAGATATAAAAAAAGAAGATAAAAATGTGAGCTCGTTACTAAATGAATTAACAGGCCTTCAAATATGACTTGTTTTATGTATTTCTAGTTTACATGGCAGTCTTGGGTGGGGATGGTTTATTTTTTGTTGTTAATAAAGCAAACAAGCGCGCTCTATTTAGATAGGACTATTTTCGGTGACTGAACAGAGTTTCAATGTCAAGAGGGATTATGGGCGACTTCTGAAGAGTCGCTTTGGTGTGGGCATCTCGGTCTGAGAACGGTTTCCTCGTATGACGTAGACGATCAAATCGGTTCATAAACATTAATTCCCGATCGATCGATCGAAGAACGCCTCCAAGGGAGCTTCAATTAACGTTGGATGATCTTTCGCCGAACCGACGACCACCGGTTTTCCATTTTGTGATTCCTCTAGTTATTCAGACCCTATGGCTGAATGAAAGGTAACTCAAGGCTATCATTCAAGACAAGAACATTCAAGGATGATATAAAAACTCTTGTAATGTATGGTTAGCCAGAGTACGCTGAGCTGGGAAAACATATACAGTGCTCCACAAAAGTACAACAATGGAATTTGTAAAAAAATTTTATCCGCTTTTGTGGAGTTAATTTTGCGACTTCTTTGGGTTTTTGTTATTGTATTTTTTGAACGAATAACAATATCTATCAATTTTGTGAAAACTGAAGCCTTTCGCCTTGTTTTATTGAAACGTAACTTCCAAAAACATTCATTAATGTGAATGACAGCTCTTTTTTTTTTTTCCTCAAAATTGCATTATTGTACGCAAACTTTTGTGGTGCACTGTATTAGAATTGTGGACAAACTGCCTAGGCTGACGAATCCATTGATTTCGAGTCTGGTGTGCGAAAGTTTCTTAATGCTTATGTGCGTCGACGCCCTGCGCAACTAAACCTCGATGTCTGGGTTCAATTCCCGGCCGGTACGACCAAAAGTATCGCTCACGACCTCACGGGCTGTAGCAACACGCGTATTTTATTATTATTATGTCTCTTTCGGCTGGATTTTTGTTCAACATTTGTTATAATGCGAGTAGTTTGTAATAACAGTGTTGACCAAAAATAAAGCACTAAATAACCTCACATTGCAAAAAACTGCAGGACATTGAAAAAACTTCTAAAATGTTCGCCGGCACGGGGAGGGCCATCTGTATCGAATGTGGAGGTCTTTCAAGCATTATTTCGATTCATCAGAAAAGCGGATAGTTTTCCATTTTGTAGCAGTCCAGTCATAGTCCACTTCCTGTTTTCACGGGATATCAACCCTTTATCTGGTAATCCTGTCAACATTTGTTGCCTTTCGCACGCTATGTTGGTTGAGGTCCTTGTCCACTTGTGTGCGCGGTTTCGAGGGCGTCCTCTATTGTGTTGTCCCACAGGAGACAATGGAGTCGAAGAGTCTTCGGGCTGGAGCAGTGTTGTCCTTGCGTTCTACATGGTGTAGCCATCGTAGGCGGTGGATTCGTAGGCCGGTACAGTTCATGCTTGGATCTTCTTCAAAAATCGCCAATGCAGGCATAACGAAGAAAAGACAAAGGGCTCCTTCATCTGCATCTTGAGATGGTCCATATTTCCGCGCCATGGATCAGAACAAAGATTATCAAGGTCAGCTTGGTCCTCAATTGTCTCTTTCTACGTTTAATCTCAGTACTAGTGGTATTCGTACAATTAACTTGAGAGCCGAGGTAGACGAAATCCTTCACTATGTCGAAGTTATAGCTGCATACGAGTTCTCGATGACAGCATATACAGTACGTTCTCGATTAACGCAACAGCTAAATTTAATTTTTTATCATTGTAACGTTGACGAAGTTATCGCAACTCTTCAAGTAGACAAAACCTCCGTAATTGAAAGAATTGAAAATTGTCCACTCTTATCAGGTTTGCCCTGTTGTATAAAACCTCATTGGAATATAATTTTATGTACTGGGACTCGGGAGTTCGATAGAGACGAAGGCAACCCCTCTCAAACAACCGCATCTTTTCCATCAAGCTTGCACTCACGTTGCACCATACGGGACAACCATAGGTGAGCATTGGCCGGATGAGGGCCATGTAGCAGAAAACCTTCACCCTCGCATCGATTTGGCTGTTGTAAAACAGTCTCTTTGTAAGGGAAAAAGCGCATCGGGCCCTGGCCAAAGCAGCATCTACATGTTTGTTAAAATATAGATACTGATCTAACCAGATCCCCAGGTATCTGACTACAGTCTTTTGTGCCAGTGGTTCCCCGTGTCTTCCGACGATTGAGGACTTTCGCCAATTCTTTTTCGTATCCGCCGAGGCCTTATACAATAGCGTCCTGAACAGAATGGTTTCCGACTTCTGGAAGTTGATACTCAACTTGCAGTCATCGCATCTTCTCATGAATGAATCGAAGTCACCCTGCGTGAGAGTAGTGAGTAGAGAGTAGTGATAGAGAGTTTATGCCTTATCTGTACACGATCAAGTCATCGGCATATGCAATTACCTGAGGAAGATAACTTATCAGATCGCTCAATAAATGTTGAACAGGATCGGCGAATAAACGGCACCCTGTTGGAGACCATTTTTAACTTGGAATATACCTGTCGATGTCACGTTGCCATTATTGCCTACGACCCGTCTACCGGTAAGCATGTTACACAGTAGGTACAGCAGTGGTTTGCTAATGCCTAGCCGATCGAGCTTGTAGAAGAGACCTTCTAATCATACAGTGTCGAAGGTCGATCAAACAGGCACCCGTACATTGTTTCTGGCTCTTGTTCCATTGGATATCCGACACCAGTTTCGACACGGCATAAACAGTGTCATGCCCCGCTTTGAAACCGAATTGGTTATGCGGAATAGTATGCTTGTCCTCAGTCCAGTTGATCAATGCTCTATTGATCACCTTCTAGAATTGATGATGTTCTGATGACTTACTGATGTTCGGAAGGAGACTAATTGACCGGAGGTTGCAAGGATTCGAAGAATCTTTTCCTCTGCCCTATATTACTTTTCCCTTGCCCTTATTCATTACCAGACGCATTTTGGCCGCCTCCGGACTAGCAAAATGTTGTTGAGTTATAAAGCATTTTTTAAATATTTCAAACAAATGATTTTGATATTTTTTCATCAATCTTCTTTTTTTTTTCTTTTCAGATTTTCGAACAATTAATAATCAAACTTAACTTATAAGCCACTCATTTTTCATCCAGAAGGTAAGTCAAAAGTATTATTTTGCGCATCTAACTGTTCTTAATTTCATAACTTCTCGTCGCAGTCTCTCAAGTGCGTTGACAACTGCTACAATTTGAAGTGCCTCTGGCATTGGCCTGCGTATTTGTCGTCAGGCTGACGCAGATCATACAACAATGTTGTAGACATGTTATTAGTGTTTTCAGACGGTTGCGTGGACACTGCAGACGTTAACCTGTCTGACTCTTAGAAGACAATCGTGTGTAAATTTGCTTTCTTCTCGTCTGGACTTGTCATTTTCTGTGGATTTATTTCTTTGTCCTGTCAAATGAGATTTTTTTTTTCTATTTGTTATTGCGATTCATTCATCATTACGTTTTGTGCAGCCTGCTGTTCAAATGCAGTCGAATTTCCCTAAGTCGCATTTCAATCGGGGCAGTTATAGAAGAGTTATAGAAATTGCAGAACCACTTGCCATTTTCTACAAACTCCCGCACGAAATAGAAATACTTACAGATATTGTGTGTATGCATGAATATGGAATTTAAATAACAAAAAGGGACTTCCCTTTTTAAACTCTACGTAAAATTTAAGTCTCGATTAAAAAATCTCTTCGAATAGTTCGATTTATAGAAATTCGAGTTGGAGAGCAACAGTGTTCACGATAAATGTTCGACTTTGAGAAAATCTCCAGTTGCAGAAGTTCGAGTTAAAGAAATTCGACTGTATTAAGTTTATACCTTCAAACCTCTTTTGGCATTGAAGGGTTCGGTGCGTCCTTTACCGACCTTCATGGAGCAGCGAGAATTCTCCATCGTCTTCCTGCACAACCTGACGAGTTTGGCAGGAATGTCAAAACTAGACATGGCGTTGTAGAGCTCGTCTCGCCTTGAAATCGACGAATAGGTGGTGGGTGTCGATCTGCATCTCTTGGGTCTTTTCCAGGATCTGCCGTAATGTGAAGATTTGGTCGATGGTGGACTTCCCCGGCCTGAAACCGCACTGATAAGGACCTATCAGGTTGTTGGCGAATGGTATCAGGCGCTCACACAAAACTGCAGAGAGGAACTTATAGGCGATGTTAAGGAGACTTATCCCCCTCGGAAGTTGGCGCAGTTGAAGGGGTCTCCTTTCTTGTATCGCGCAAACGAGTCTGAGGTTCCAACCGTCGGGCATGCTTTCCTGCGGCCATATCTTACAGATGAGTTGGTGCATGTACCTTACCAGCTCTTCTCCAGCTGCCTCCAGCTGCACCAGCAGCTTTATTCGACTTAAGTCTCGATCTCGCTATCTTGACTTCGTCTAGGTCGGGGGGACGGAATTCTCGTCGATCATCGTCAATTGCGTTGAGTGGAACATTCTGCCTGACAGCGGTATTGGAGTCTTCCTCGCCGTTTAACAGTCTACGAAAATGATCTTTCCAGATTCTCAGTATCGTTTGCGAATCTACTACGAGTTGTCCCTCTGCGTCACGACAGGCTTCTGTCCGAATTTTGTATCCACTGGATAGTTGTTTTACCCGTTGGTAGAACTTTCGGACATCATTTCTGCCGTAACACCTCTCCATTTCCTCGATCGCGCGCTTCTCATGCTCTTTCTTTTTCCTTTTGAGAAGCCGGTGCTCTTTCCTTCTTTTAAGATCGTAGAGCGCACGAACCGCTCTCGTCCTTCTGTCCAGCGTCGTCTTGATGCAGCTTCTCTGATGGCGTTTTGACAACGGTTCCATTGTTGGTCGATTGTTTCGACTCTCTGAGGGCTTTAGGGAGACTCGATCGGCAAAGTTGCTAGCGGTCAATTGCGATTGTAGCTTTCCGACGTGAAACTGTTTTGCTCTTGCTCTACTCCGTTGTCCTTGTTCTTACCTTGGCTACAACAAGGAAGTGAACCGAGTCGATGTTGGCTCCTCGGAGTGTTCGGACATCGAGAATGCTGGAGGAGTGTCTGACGTCGATCGCAATGTGATCAATCTGGTTGACGGTTGATTGATCAGGAGACCGCCAGGTCCCTCTGTGGATGTTGTGGTGAGGGAACCGCGTACTGGCTACAAAGAGGTTTTGGCCCGTTATGAAGTCCAACAGCCTGAGTCTGTTCTCGGACGTGTTGCCGTGCAGGCTGTGCTTTCCGATGACTCTAGCAAAAATGTCTTCCTTGCCCAGCTTTGCGTTGAAATCTCCTACAACGATCTTGGTGTCGTAGCTGGGGCATTGATCGTACGTTCTTTCTAGGAGATCATAAAAGTCATCTTTATCCTCCGCTGGGGCGTGGGCGCAGATCAGAATGTAGCCTTGGTGTGGATTGTTATGAGGCGCTCGCTTATGTATTTAAAGCTTAAGACTTCTTGCCTAAGTATGCCTCTAACAACAAACCAGCATCCGTACAAGCGCTGCCTTCGCTCTTTGTAGCAATCACCGAAGTATATATCGCAGTTTTACATCCCCTTTTTGCCCGGCCCATCCCACCGCATCTCTTGAATGTCGGTGATATCTGCCTTATAAGCTTTGACGGCTTCCGAAAGTTCTTCGGCTGCACGTGGTATGTTCAGGGACCTCACATTCCATGTGCAGATCCGAAAATCGTTGTCCTTATTTCGTTGTCCATGGTCGTCAGCAGTAGGGTCGTTTCTGAACCATTATTTTTTTTTACACGGTGGGGAAGTTAACCCCACGCGCAACCCCCGAACCTGGAGGACCGGGTCCTGGTTTAAACCCCTCGACAAGGGGGCCGCTGCATACATTAGTTCACCTCTAAGCGGTTGCTGTAAAGGCTATCCAGAGGGCGCCGCGAGGAGGCTGTATGTCAACTTGACCTGTGCATTTGACGGGGATCGTTGCTGGCATCTCGCCAAGTTGAGAGTAGTCAACAACGTTGCCCTGGAGGCACAGGCCCATGCCCTCTGTTTGCCCCTAATAGATTCTTAAATGGTGAGAGATGAGAGAGTCTTTGGCTACTTTGTTCAGAATTCTGTGGAAAAGGTTTGGGTACCAAATTTTAATTTTTTCATTCAAAACTTTATAAATAGTCGCTATATATATTGATCCGACACATGATTGATGAGTTACAATCGAAAACGCGTAGCAAAGCGCGCCGTGTTCAGCTATTATTAAATAAAATGCATCCTCATAACGAACACACCCTTAATTTTATTGTCGTTTTTGTCATGTCCCAGGAAGAACAAAAATCAAATAAAATACACCGCAATGAAACTTTACGATTTAACCTAAGTTTTTAGGTCAAAAACAAAACCTATTGCGCCGCCTCATCGTGCACAAAAATACACCCAGGTACAGTCAAAGACCTGAAGTTTATGGCTTTCCACGAACCGAGCAGCCAACAGGCCAGAATTCACATAACCCCGTATTGATCGCATTGCTTATCATAATTAGACTTGAATTAACGGTGGTATATTCTATTTCGATGGGCAACGAGTGGAGAAAGTGTGCTCGATTATAAATTCCAAGTTCATACTTTTGCAGTCGCATAGGCAAATAAATTTATTTCGAAAATTTTAAGCGGCGAGTCTCTGTGTCTGTTTGTGTGTACGTTTTCCTGTTGACTCACATAAGCACAGTCAGTGTATTTCTTTCTCTTTCTCTTCTTTGGTGGATAGTCTAAATTGTTCTACTTTGACAGTTGGGTTAAAAAGAATTGATCGAGATGGTGTTACGTCGGGAAAGTCATTTCACAAGTGGAGACTGGGATTTGAGGCGATTCAGATTTAATGTGAATCGAAGATTGTCTCAGTTGAAGGTACAGATTTAGGCCGCCAAAGTCTGTGCTGCTTCATAGAACGGATGATTTGGTGGTATCATGTGGCACGAAAGTCCCCACCATCATGACTACCGAGGTGGACGTTGAATGCGATTCCATCAGGTAGGCGACTGTCGGAACCAGAATGAGGTGGTTGGACCAAGTCCAAAACGCTTTGACATAACTCCTAGTGAGTTAGAGTCGATGGCGGAGGACCGAGATGCCTGGAGACCTTCCATCCTCGTTTCACGAACCGTCTAGTGAAGACTGAGGCGTATACGTAATATTTTAGTTTTGGGTGGAGAGGCAGTCTTAAGAGGTGTCTAGTGTAGACTCGGAGGCGTATACGTAACATTTTAGATTCGAAATGCCCGGACAAATTTGACTAGTAAGAGAGGAAATCTTCCTTCACACTGAAGCCACAAAAACGTGCGGGGTTACAGACGAGGTTGTCTTCTGTGCTCACTTCGAGAAATCCCTTCCACAAGGCGACGACTGCAGCATTTTTTTTTGTAATCCGACGTGACTTCGTTACACGAAGCTGGGAAATCTCTAGCAATTCCTTGCCCGCCGCTGAAAACTAGAAGACAAAGCTGTAGATAGAGACAAATCTGGCTTGCGCTTGGTCTAGGCTTAGGAGCAATTGCAGAGGAGGCTCTATGGTCGATGCTGAGCAGCAGGAGATTATCAGTTTTAGTCGGAAAGAAGTGGGCATGCTTTTATGAAGTCTTCCAGGCACTGTCATAGGCAAATGTGTCCTGCGTCTTAACATACCGCAGAACAGGAGGGAGGACGACATATGTTCAATATCTGCACTTCGAGTGCCCAAGACAAAAGAGGTTTGTCTTAGCAAAGAGTGCTTAAACCCTCAACCGGTGTCGAACTGAAAAATCCCAAGATTTACACATGAATCTGAATGGTTTTAGGGACATGGCAGGAAAACTTCCTCAGTTAAGGGCACAATGGACCCAACACGTTGGTCTAAGTGAGCCATGGCCGTACGGTCGTCAGGGCCACCACTGACTGCTGGTTGTTATCTTGACTTTACTTTATTGCTTCAAAAATATGTAAGATCACAATGAGAGAATGTTCACAATGACAACTTTTGAGGTTCTGTCAGCGAAGCCTGTTCCTTGTTCCTGTCTGTCTACCGCTCAAGTCTTCGAGAGTCGACTGCACTACCAAACGCTGTGAAAGTCTGTGCTTGGACTGTCTTAGATCCTTCTTGGACATTGAGATACGCTCCTTGTTACCAGGACCTTGTAAATACGTGAATCCCTTCTCGGCAGGCCACTAAATCGCTTCTAAACTAGGAGTCACAAGGATTATGACTGTTTCTCGCAATCTGATCTGTTTTGTGTTTTTGGCTCTGACTTAAAAACCTCAACTATTTCTCAATCACCGTACGAACATGTCCCTTTTCTGTCAAGTTGACATCAAAAATTCACACATCGCGCAACTCGTTACTTTTCCACGCGACTGTTGATCGGTAATTTCAATTTCGCGAAAAAGGAAGTTTTTAATTAGCCCGCAACAAGCGAGTGTGCGTGCTACGCGCACCATCATTTTCCCCGCTGTCTGTGAATTGATACGAAATGATGTCACGTCGTCGTTGGTCGTCGCGGTCGTCGGCAAAAGCACAAGTGCCCACAAAAGCCGGTTCGTAATTGAATTTCTGACGACAGGACAGGAAAGGTAAACTCTATTTAGGTCGACCACGAGTCTTGCATATTAGTTCCGGTGGCCGGCGTGGTTGTGGTGTGTGTTTAAACGCTCAATCTCTGCGCCTTCAAATAAAAATAGGATGAATTAAAGGAGAAAAACCGAAAACTTTCTCTTTCCGCCGCACACTTTGCGTCGTTTCTATTTCGATTTCAAAAATCGAAAACAATTTTCCTCCTCGTCTCGCGCATTCACCCGTGTGAGCGTGTTTGTGTGCGTTGTTGGCGTTCGTCTTCCGTCTAAAAATACGTAAATGAGAAATAGTGATTCAACTCAGCGTGGAGCGGGTGAGAGAGGGAAAGCTGTGCGCACACACAGCGCCAGGCACAGGCGCGCGCACGCACACACACACACACACACACAAGTGAAGCAACAGCAAACCGTGAAGATTACACATCTCAAGAGTTGAACCACAGCCAACTGAGCCAAGTTTAAATTGATTCCACGGACAGAGGAGATGCAGTCAGACAATCGATGCCTCTCAAACGGTTGCAGGTTCCAAGTGAAAAGCCAATCCACGAGTGAGCCAGTGATTTATTTACGTGCCCACGAGTGCGTCTCTTTTTGTAATTATGATCATCGTCTGACGCTGAGTCGAAAAGTGGGAACGAGAGGATAGCGGGAGAGTGCCTGGTGTTGACAGTTCATGAACATGTTTATTTGATTCGTCTCTGACTGAATGTCTTGATTCCATTTGACAAAGCACTCGGTGCTGGTAAAAGATTTCCGGCTAATGTGACTCGTGATGGATGAAAAGTGCTGTAAATTGCGTCAGGCTGATGGCTGAGAGGGGCTGGGCACTGCATGCGAGCTGCTTTTGATCCATTTTTGGACACGGAGCTGATCATGTCGTGGTAATGTGGCCATTATGGAAATCGAGCTGCTGTGGTGAAGAACGTAGGTTGATGTCGTTATTGTGGCATCGATGGATGGCGTCAACTGGTCCTGTGCACGCTGCTCCATGTCCCTGAGACAGAGTCTGTCTTTGAACTGTCTTAGATCCTTCGTGGACACATTGGGACACTCTCCCTGTCACCAGGACCTGGTAAATACGTGAATTCCTTCACCACAAACTAGGAGTCACAAGGATTGTGACTTCCCCGCAATCTGCTCCGTTTTTTGTGCCGTCACCTTTCTCATGTTCTGGTTGGGTCTGGCATGGTCTTCTAATCGAGGCGCCTACTTCACTTGCTATCAGCTTTTTGTCCTCGTTCCAAAATTCACGATCCCAGGTAAAAATAACAGTGAACCGTGAACCATTTATCTCCTGGAAGGCAACCAATAAGCTTGATGCCGACAAGGAAGCTATGCCGGCTGTCAATTGAGATTTTTGTTAGCTCGCGGAGATAGTTCAGTAGCTCCTATGGGATCACTAGACATACAAAAAGGAGGATGTCCTCCTTATAGGCAGTCTTATTTCCTCCGTAGCCTAGACAAGGCGACGCGCTGTCATGTGACTTCTTTAACACCATCCGGAGAAGATCGTGTAAGAATCAATCGGCAACACTAAAGGCACGATCTTCCAGAAGTCCTGTGAGGGGAACTCTAAAGAGGGCAATATACCCTCAAAAATAAAAATAATCCTGGGTAACTGAGTCGAAGTGATGCTGGAGCCGATAGACAACCTTGTCTATGTCCTCTTCCATACAGGCTTCGTCAAAAAGTGTTCGTTGAGGCCCCAAGGCATCTTGCATGTTTTTCCAGAAGATGCCTTGCGACTCATGGACTGGCTGAGGCTCGGTGTTACCTGGTTGGAGTTCTGTACAGGCACTCCTTAGGTTTAGGTGTGCAACGCGAAATCGCGCCTCTCTACAACTGTCGATCGGGGGTTGAGCCATCGCAAGAAGTGTCGCCCTTCAACTGTTTGAGGATCCTTCTTTTTCAGTTGATGACTTTTCACATTCCACTGAACACGAACGAAGATCTCAAAAGAAACTGACAAACACTGCTCTAGTACTTTTAATCTAATTGACTCCTTCACTGTTGACGATACTCTCTGATCTTCATATTCGTCTCAAGACTGAGACCTGTCCTTTGTCCGTAGTACTTGAAACCCCAACGTATGAATTCCGATGTTGACAGCATGGTCAATTCGGATAAAGCCAATGTAATTGAAAGCAGTCTGGTGTAACTTAGGCCATCCATGACAGAGTAACCAAAAGGCTTTCCAACCTTGGTCAGTGCATCGCTAGAACACTTATTTGGAATGATCGTGTGCTTGACTTGTTTGACGCGCGGTATAGTCATCTCACCTGGAATGTTCATCAGTTCACTGCTTTCGGTTTTTGGGCGTAAGGTGGGGATACAGAATGACTGACAGTCCAATAAATTGTGCAGCTGACGAACTTGCCAGAAAGAACGCCTGGTCCGTACTTTTTCAGATGCAACTCTGCCTTCCAAGCCTACGGCTGCCGCTAGCAAAACATCTACAGATACTTGAAACGCAACATTCCTACGCATTGATCAGAATGAGTGGATCTCAGAACCCTTACCGGCGTTATAGGCATTGTGTCATTGGAAATTAAGCCTCAAGATTAGGTCTGCACTTGCAGAAACCTGACTTATACCAAGAGATATTGTATCTTCATCATCAAATGACTGACGGAGGCAGATGGGCTGGGTTTTTCAACTGGAAAATTTACACTGACGGTTCTAAGATCAGCGGTGCAGTTGGTGCGGTTGTGTTCTCTGAATCCCTGGACATCCGTAAAGCCTACCGACTGTCCGACAATTCCAGCGTGTGTTCCCAGCGGAACTATTAGCAAACCGGGAAGCATTTCGTCAAATTAAAATACAGGACTCTCCCGAATTCGAAACTCTCTCTTACTCGAACTTTTTCGCAATAGTTTCTCTCTCTAACTCGAACAAAATTCGGGATTCCGTGACAATTCGACTTAGAAGAGTCCTACAATTGTCGAGTTAGAGATAGTTTGACTTAGAGAGAAAATATTGCGAAAAAGTTCGAGTTAGAGAGAGTTTCGACTTCGGGAGAGTCAACTGTGCACTAAAAAAAAAAAACAAGACAAAACGTTGCCATATGCTTCGAGATTCAAGGAGCCATCAACGCCATTGCCTCCTTTGGTGCACATTCAAAATTAGAACAGGAATGTCGATCTGAGATAGCGTCGTTAGAAGGCCCTCTCATTCTCCCAGGTCACAGTGAGATCTGGGACCCATACTCATCGGGCCTATGAACTTGCTTGGCAGGGATCGGCCCTTCAGCGATCACTGGCAGAGGAGGTGTTCATCTGACTAGAAGCACTTAAGGCTAACAGATCTCCACACTTCCTAGAAATAGCTGACCTCAGAGGGGCCAGACTGACAAACTGTTGAAGATCATGAATACAAAGAATCTAAAAAAAAAAACAAAAGATCTCCTTCGGCGCACTCGTCATGATATTGTTAGACTAGTGGCGGCCAATACAGGGCATTTGCCGATAGGAGATCATGTCGCACCACGCAGCTAGTCGAAGCTGAAAGAACACAGCTGGGTGGGAGGCCCCAACACATTTCTTGTGCGCCTGTCCAGCTCTTGCCTGAGCCAGACAACCAGCGCCTGGTAGACCCTTCTTCAACTCACTTAATGGGACTTCGGGGAAGGATATCAAGTGTGTTAGGTGGCAGTTCCAAGTGAAACCCAGTTAGAATTAAGTGCCGTTTCGATACCACGACTCCGATTGTGGAAGAAGTTGGTAGGAGAGAGTTAGAACCATCGTGTGGCACTCAGGAACATTAAAAAATTTCGTAAAAACTGCTGTGGGTGCGCCCAATGATTCAGTGAAGGGTTTACCCAGCTAGAGCACGTTGCCTTTGGTTAGGTTAGGTAGTGGGGTTGCTAGTGCATTTACCAGCACTCTTAGACCATATTGGTCCATTGTGATATCCACAGTCAGATACTACCACCACTGATTGACCACCAAAGTGACAGTGCCGTTTATTTGATCCCAACGGCAAATGGTGAATGGACCAGATTTTTGAAAACCAGATAAAAGCGTATTAACTTTGCTATAACCGGGGACCCTGCTAACCAGGGGCAGGCAGTCTACCAACTGCGCCATCCAGTCGTCACGTTGCCTTGCTCTTGCAAGCGCTGGACATGCGCACAGGAAGTGAGACAAGGTTTCTTGCTCTGCGGTGTCGTTGCAGCTACGACTGAGGGTATTATGGGGAATTGCTAATCTGACTGCGTGATCTCCTATCAGTCAGTGCCCCATAATTTTTTGCAATATCAGCGCGCTGTCCCTTGCCTGTGCCATGTTCTATTTTGGCCAAGTCTTCCCAGAGATTGTTCAGTTGGTTGACTGAGACCATCTTAGGCAGCTAGCACGGCGATTAGATTAAGATCGCTGATCAGCTGGAAAGAACTGCAGTCTGGACATTCAACGATCCTACGCAGGTATGCCTCTACACCCATAGATACAGACCTCACTTTACCTAAACTCTCTCTCCCTCTTCGAGAAGAATTTCTCAACCAGCATACCGCCCAGATCTTACTGGGAGTCTGAACACCAGACGCTGGAAGGTCCACTGCGAATCTTCACAGAGTGCTGGTGTCTATTCAAAGGATCTACATTTCCAGCTATCTTTTCGACTACGTAATCACTGTAGCGTCTCTCAGGCTGAAACTATAGCGATAAAGGAAGCCCTATCCTGTCTGAAAAACCAATGTATTATCGAGCACAGATATCGTCATCTGTTCCGACAGCCAGGCAGCGATCAAATCTCTGGATTCAGTCACCTTTAATTCCAAGACTTCCCTTAATTGCCGCCTATCTCTTAACTAAATGGCCAAGTATTTTACCATCCAACTGATGTGGGTGCCGAGACACTGTGACATTCCAGAGAATTGCGAAGCGGACAAACTCACTAGAAAGGGCACAAACTCCGTGCTCTTTCCGGGTGGAGACCCACTCTCCATGCCTCTAGCTACTATCAAGCATCTTTTAAAGCTTGAAGCGCTTGCTCAAATAAACCGCGGATGGATATCTGGCACAGGTTGCCTCATTACCAAACAACTATGGCCTATGATCGATCCTAAACGATCGCTTAGCTTGATCAGATAAAGCAGGCCAACTAGTCAGACCTTTTAAAAGGGCCTACCATTGTGCCATCGGAACTCGCGCCTCTAGACCAGCCCTTCCGTGTAATGATTTCTGTAGAAGCTGCTTGGAAGAGGATGAGGAAGAAACCATCGTCCACTTGCCATGTAGCTGCAGTGCTCTCTCATCCCGTGGATTCAGACTTCTGGGCGCCCATTTCTTTGTTAATCTGGCTGAACTGAGCAGCATCAGAATCAGCCCTCTTCTTCGCTTTATCAAGTGGAATAGGTAGCCTAAGATCCGCGTGGTGACACAATGAGCCTATGCTTGGCGGCCTAAGTATGTCTGCTGTCCGTATGCGCGGCAGTCAGCCACCTCAACCTTACCTAACCTAGCCATATTGAAGAAGTATGATGTAATTAGTGTCTAGGAGAATGAATACCTCCATTGCAGGCGAGCTAAGGATCTTGGCTCTCTGTTTGGCCAGTTCGTTGGCCTTCTCACAACTGAGAATGTGATTGCGCCATGGAACCCAGATTAGGGTTACTTTGACTCCGCTACGGCAGCAAGTTCATTACGGCATTCCTGAAAACACGTTTTGAGGTTATGGTGGAAGAGACAACCGCCTTCGTCACCGGTTGACTATAATTTGTATGCTTTCCATCGACCTTATATTAGGACGGGTTCTGATAATACGGCACGCCCCCCCCCAATTGAAAGACAGTGGCGTAGTTCGGAAGCTTAAAGACTGCATGTATTTCTCAAACATGATTTGGGATCTCGAACCTAGTCCCCATCAACTCATCATCATGCTAAACGTGTCCTCTTTCCGAGGGTCCCTCATTTCAGCCCCCTCCATAACGACACGTCTTTTGTTAAGCTCTAAGTGGCCAAGACGTCAATGTTCACAGACAACTCGAATCACGCTCACAATCTAATTAGATTCACATTCGGAGACGCACTCGCAATCAGTAAAATTCCAGCCGATGACAGGGCACAGCGCCTTATCTCTGGCCGCTCGTAGTTCACCGAACATCTGACTGGGGACTGTCCACACTGAAAACGGAGTCAATTAAAATTTCATCAACTGATATTATGCGCCGATTGTGTGCACAGAGGAGACCCCTTTCTGCCGACAGTTGAATCACGCTCGTCTATCCACTGAATCTCGGGTGTCCCAGATTCCTCAGCTATGAATAACTAGACCCCTGAAGTGGAACAGTTCAGTGTTTTTGTTCAGATTAGTTTCCCGAGAAGCAGACCGTAATGAAAGGCAAAAAAGGCCAAGAGTCTAATGGGGAAAAACAAACGGGTCATGCACACATAGGGACCATCTCCATTTACGTTCCACTTGTGAACCGCGGAGAGGCATAGTTCATGCACACTCGCTAAATGTTTCCAAAGAAAGTCAGTCTGACACAGATACCCGTTTTTGTGTGCGGGACTACCCTAAGTGGAGGGCGGCGGCGGAGCGGAACACATCTACCTTGACGAAAGTCTCGGTCCACCCCGAGATCCGCACACTGAGAGCTGCCAGCTCCCTGCGGACTCCTGCGCGCGCTAATGACTGAATTTGAAGCGGAAACTGGTGACGACTCCACGAGGTTTTATTGGCTTTGAGCTGTCGCACTTGTCGCCGTCGCACAGAGGCGAGCATTGTGTGAAGTTATGAATGTGCGTGGGGCTACACAAAGTGTGATGATGATGAGTGGAATGAATTGAGTTGTTGCAGCTCTGATGTGACGAAGGGCTGTGATTGAAGTCTTCGTGAAGAGTGGCTTTATTGAAACGAGATGAATGCATATTTGTTCGATGGAATTTCGAGTGACTGACTGTAGTGAACTGTGGCTACTTGAGGAAGGAATGGGGCGAAATGGATTCTGATTCAGTGAATGCAACGCGATGCATTAAAATTCGTCTGAATACTAGTCAATGAGTGAATCACAACTCGAGGGTTGAAATTTAATGTGCTGCTGCTTAGAGCCGCACTAGAACACATTCCACTGCTAAGACTTCAGCTAGGATGGTTCCATCAAATAGGCGGAGAACATGGAGGATTACCCCACGGCGCACAGTGGTTCCCTTTGTTCCCATACACGAAAATAAATATGCCACTTTTGAACAGATTTTAATGAAATTTGAAACATCGTACATGTGCTACGAGGAGAAAAAATCGTGTTAACATTGCATTTCTTGATTTTTGGCGTGTACAAACATTTAAATAATTAATATTTTGTGCTGTAGCCTTTGTGTTTGATGACAGCTCCACACCTGCGGGTTTTTGCCATCTTGCTTTGGGTATGGCATATCAAGCTTTCTGTGTGGCAGACCAAAGATCATCTATATTTCTATAATTTTCCTTAGCCACTTCAACTTTGACTTCAGTCCACAAGTTCTCTATAGGATTTAAGCCAGGGCTCGTCGACCTTCCTTCTCCTCATGAAAACAAGTTTTTACCATTGTGGAGGAGTGTTGGGGCCATTGTTCTGCATAAATGTCCACTTAATTGGAATGAAATCGAAGGCATATGGTTCCATATGGTTTTACAAAATATCTAGATATTGAAACTTGTCTATTTTGCCATTGATTTTTATAAGCGGACCTACGAAATGCCAAGAAAATGCACCCCAGACCATAATATTTCCACTTCCGTGCTTTACACAGTCTCACAGTCCTCTGGGTGAACGTTGGACTACGCCTTTGGCATTTAGGACGATGGAGCAACGTTCTACCATCTGGTCCTATTCTATTAATTTTCGCGTCATCACTCCATAAAACTTTTTTTCCCAAAATTGATGGGTTTCTAGTGATGGCTCTTGGCGAAGGTTAATCGTTTTTTAATATTTTTTTTTTCTTACGACAGCAGTGGCTTTTTCCTGGACATGCGCCCGAACAAATTCGCTTCGTTTAATCGTCTTCTGACAAGCCTGCTGGATAATTCTAAGCCCAAATATTTGATTAATATCGGATGCTATCTGGCGTGATGACTTAAATGGATCCTTTTTCGACATTCTTACTATGGCAACATCCGTAAGCACATCAGTTTTTTAAGGCCTTGGCTTTCGAATTTTCAATTTGGTCAACAAATCGGGATTCTTTGTGCATGAATTATTTGCATTGTACACTTTTTTTCGCGAACAGTGCAGAAGTTGAGCAATTTCCGCCACTTTTTTTTGCCTTCTTTATGCATTTCCCATTTTATCCGCCTTTCCTCAACCGTGTATTGTTTTCCTGATCCCATTTTCAAATAATTTTCGGTCTAAAATACTCTTGATAAATTATTTTTGCACTACCCAAAATCTGATGTGACTCTATTGAAAGTTACGCGAGTACTGCGTATACTGAGAAATGTGCCATTTATGTGTAACCCTTAAAATCAGCATTGTCTCCGCAAATCTGATAACGGTAAATAAAAAGCAGAACAAAACTGAACATTTGCTTGCCTCACATAACACAGCTATTGTAGGAGATTTTGCTGGGTACAAACAAAATTTCATTTTAGTTAACTTTTATTTGAAAAATTTCAACATTTAATCGAAATCTAATTTTGTGCCCTTTATATGTCCATAGCTGTACGTAGAGAAAGAGTTAAAACTAGGAAAACAAGCGTTACCAAAAATGTCTGTACTCGGTTTTACACCGTACCTCTGAAGGTAGGTGATTCCTTAAATCAAAAAGTGCCTGCGTGACATCAAACAAGTATGATTGATTGGTGGGTTTCAAGGTAATATAACGACTTGATCGAAAGAAGGTGATCTTTTCATATAAATACTTTGGCTTTTTCTTGTGAATAATTTTTAAGAGTAATATGCACGACGAGTAGGATAAAAATGTTTCCAATTCGCATCCTAGGAGAGTACGACGTTGTTCCGAAACATGATCAAATCTGCGAAACTTAAAAACATACCGTGCAGCCGCGTTGATTGCTTTCGTCAATTTTAGGGTCGATGAATAATCACAGTCAGCGAACAACTCAGATCCATTTGTCAAGATAGGCTCTATGAGTGCTCGGGCAAGTTTTAATTTTACGTTCACTGGGAGAATATATTTGCTGATTGATAAGCCTCTTAGGGAAGCATACACCAATGTGGTCAGTCCACGTCAGTTCCCTATTGCGCATTATTCAAAGGTTTTTTTACGCATGTAACATTCAATTGCGGTCGAGTTCAGTTCTATTAGCGGGAAATTGGACAAGACACGCGGTTGTTTCGAGAACGGGATGGCTTTGGTTTTGTTAGGATTGAACATTAGGCCATTTTGTGTAGCCCAATTGAGCCCAAAAAAAAGTACGAGAACACTTTGATATAAACGCGTAGCTTAGCGTAGATTATATTTAAAACTCAAAGATTAGAGTTCATCAAAAGTTTTTTCTTAAACACCTTGTTGGAAGCTGCTTCTGCTTCTTCTTCTGGTGGCGCTACAGTCCGGGGTGGACCTGGGCCTCAACCAGTAAGCCTCTCCAGCCGGCACGATCTTTAGCCAGCTGTCTCCAACTGCGCACACCAAGTCGATTGAGGTCCTTCTCCAGCTGGATGCGCCATCGGTTCAGTGGGCGTTCTCTATTGCGTTGTCGCACTGGTTCGGAGTCGAAGCTACTTATCAAAGGTATATTTGAAGACTTTAATATTTTTTTTTGTTTCAAATAGCCAATAACAGACCAATAGAATGATGTATAAAGATACAGATAAAGATAAAGACGTGTAAACTTTTGTTGAAAATATTGCTCGCAACTTGAATAAATATTTTGTTGACTTTTGAGGGCTTGTAAATAAGTGTATATTATATGCACATTCTCCAAAGACTTTTTTTCCACTGCTAACCCACTGTGCGGCGTTGGAGTAAAATGCTTCGGGATATGGGTTCAAGTTTTTCATGCGCTCTTTCAGCCACCTTAGGTGTTTTACCCTCGAGCCGCTGTACAGTTCGTAGTTGAACCTAATCTTCAAGATCCGCATGAACAGAACTTATGCCTTATGGTCCAAAATTTCTTCACCATTTTATCCAAGTTTGGAATCTCCCCTTTGAATTGTCCAAACCAGCAATTTTATCGCAACTCCTTAAATCATTAAGACGAGTATCAGCAAACGCTCCTCGGTTTTATAACGCATGTCACAGCCAATAGTGACATATGTCTTCCTGTTAAGTGACACATCGTTATCAGCACCTTTTCAATTTATTAACACCTTTATGATTCTCCTGACTGTAGTCGTCCCCTCGAAATGCAGTCGTGGCCGCATATAAATCATTTCAGTCGACTGTGATAACTTATTGTTGGCTCATATCTCGCACAGCAAAAATACTTTAAAAACTGTCAGTTCTTTGACAGTAAATAGGGTGTGACAAATATGGGGTTAGCGGTGAACGGTGAGCACGAGACGAAGTACAGTTTAGTTCAGAGGGGGGGTCTCATTTCTTGTGGATGGGGCAAACTATACTGAGATTCCACTCGTCGGGCATGCTTTCCTCCGACGATACCTTACAGATGAGCTGGTGCATATGGCCGAGGCTTATTTGGCCCTCACTAAATCCAAACAGAACAAATACACTCCTAAAACTAAGCAGGAATGTAATAAGGAACGCAGTAGGCATTATCACCAGTCACTACATTATCGGTATCCATGCCAAATGAATTGGAGCCCCCACAACGACTACTGCAGAAGCTGTAGAGACGAGGAGGAGGAAGAAAATACGTTTCACCTCCTCCGCACTTGCCCGGCTCTTGCAAAAACTAGAAAAGATATACTAGGCAACTTCTTCAGAAACCAAGTCAATCAAGCACAGGAGTAAACTTGGCCACTAGAATACCATTAGGCAGTCTCCAAGTTTATTTCATTTTCATTAGTTTAGTCCATTTTTAAAAGGATCCGGTGGAAATCACCGACTAGCGGTAGCACAAAGGATCTAAGTGGGCCCCAACTACTACAGTGGTGGCAATCGCCCAAACCTAACCTAACCTAGCTTCCACTAAATCCACAGCCGCAGTCTCTGTAGCATTCGGTCTATAGAGGGTGTAGACCGTGTCCGTCGATCACCAATTTCTTGAGTCCCCCACTGTATCCTCAAGTTAATAGATTGCTTTCCCTGAATAACCCCAAAAAATGTCCGTGCACACGTGCTGAAGTGAACAGAAACGCGTGATAATGAGACTCACTGCCCCATTCAGTCCGCAGCTGAACAACAAATCATTTCACACGGCACATTGAATTAGTGTAACCCTCCCCCCCCCCCCCATCCAATGCCAGCGAGAGAACAAATAAACATCGTCTCACGGGGATAATGGCATCTTCGCTGGAATAAAATTAACTTTCCTAACGACCAACTCCGACTATGGTGTGTGTTTTTATATTCAACGCAGTCCCATTTCAAATGTGCCTCGGGACATCTTAGCTAACGTTCAACTCTATCTGCGCCGACCTCTAATTACTGGATTTTTTTTTTGTATTTTGCGACAACACATTTTTCTGTGTGGAAAGAAAATCTATTTTCTAGGTTAACGCATGCTGCGGGTATTTCTGCTGCTGCTGCAGTGGAGATGAGATGTAAAATCCCAATTTATCGGCGAAAACTCACAGACACACGTTCGCGTCGGCACACAGTGGCAGCTCAATGAAAACGTGCACAAAGTGGTGGCTGCTTGGTAGCACCCGTTCGTCCCGTTCTCTGTGCACACAAGCACATACGCGGGGCTTGTGTATCCATGATGATTAATTTTGTATTTGGTGTGGTTCACTCGCCCCCCTCCGCCCGTCGCGCCGCTTCGGCTTTCTTTTCGATCCCAAATCTCGGGGAGTCTCTGTTAAGTGCCTAATTTTAGATTTTTGGTGGAAATTATTTCTTTTTTTTTTTCTCTTCCTCTTCGAAAGAAATCGATTCGATTTGATTTGCAGCCAGTGGAGGGGAATCAACTCTCAACCGAACTGTACTTGGCGAGGAGAGATGTGTGTGGTACGTGAAGTTGATCCGCTTGAAGCGAAGAGCGCACTTATGAGCGATCGAGATTGTTGCGAAAGAACAATCGGCCCATGGCCGTTCGTCGAGTGATTTGGAAGTTCATTTACCTTTAAGTACGCGAGACACGCCATAATGCGCCTTGTACACTCATCTCTCCATGCTCTCGCTCTCTCTATCTCTATCTCTCCACTGTGCCTCCCTTCCCGGCGTCGTGGCTGTGGATTGATTGATTTGTTTTGTTGCGGTGTTTTTCTCCACCGTCGTCGTGTATTTTCAAAGTCTCGCGTAATATCTCGTGAAAAAAAATAAGATGCCTGTGATGCAATGCACCTTGCTCTTCTGGGAGTACCCACGACCGTCGTTTGTGCGATTGGAGGTGACGGTAATTTTCCCTAAAGGCCAATTAAATTTTAATGAGCTTTCTGAAGGCGGCTGTTGCATGTGGGTCCAGCTGTGAAAGTGACACCCAAATGCTTTACGTGGGAAGTTACATAACAAATTCGAGGGTTTCGTGAACAATGCGCATGCGTTTCGATTGGGAAGCCGGTCGTTGCTGGCATGAGGTCACACAACAAGTTTGTCTTCCTCCACTTGTTCTGTTTTTGAGAATCGCGGGAGGAGGTGTTCAGAACCGGTAGAGGAAATTCTGCTCCATCCAAACGAAAGAAAGAAATTAAATCGAAAGTTTCTGATGAACATCACCAAATTAACCAGCAGAACATTCATCCCACTCACTTTTAATGCCAGTTATTCAAACTTTACTGCCTTATCCCCCCTCTTCGACGCATGGCTTTAACGAACAACCCACCCACCCCCTTTTACATTTTTGATGACATTTAGTGAGTCATTGCGGCAAATTCGCTGAGTCATCTGCGAATAAGGGTTGAACACTCTTATCGATGGAAACTTGGCGACAGGCGATGTCGTCATCGCCGTCCCCCAAGCAGTAAATTTGTTTTTATTGTTTGTATCTATTTCTAGGCAGGAAGTTTTAATGCAATGATGGAGATGTTTGCCAAAACAAATTGTATCCTTTTTCCTTGTCATATCTGTCGTGGATGATTTTTAGTCACGATTTATTGCGTACGCGTGGTTTAGGGTTCGGCTGTCGCTGGGGAGGAAGCAGTTCTTTGAAGTCAATGAACCAAAGCACTCTAGTAATTTCCGCAAGGACTCTGGCGTGTTACGGAGAACTGACACGCGTTAAGTTCGCATATGCTAAGACACCTTGTATCACGCCATCTTCCGCATTCATGTGACCTTTTCGGAATCAAGATTTTGTTTGCGGTTTTGTTTTGTTCTACTCCGTCTTCACAGGACAGGCAGCTGCCCAACTTCACACCACAATCGGAACAGCAGTGAGAGCTCTATTTTGTCTTGTAGGTCGTTTCATTTCAACGTTGTCTACGAACGAATCGACTTAAAGAGACGGCGAAAACCAATCACGAATCAATTAAATACAAGTCCGAGGTTGACCTGGAGCCCACCCAATACGCCTCTCCAACCACGGCGATCTCTCGCCAGCTGTCTCCAGTTTCGCACGCCAAGTCGACTGAGTTCCCCCTCGACTTGTGTGCGCCACCTTCTACTTTGAAGTCCTCTATTGCGCTATTCTCATCCGGAGTTGTCCATTCGCTTTACCTGGTCTAGACATTTTAGGCGTCTTCAGAACATTCCCTTCCTACACTCCTACTTTTATTCTCATCATCGACCAGAACTCATGTCGAATTCATTCTTGGTCCGGCTCAAAATTCTGTCCGGCGAGTTACCTTTTCAAACTTGGAAACAGAAAGGAGTCACACGGGGCCAAATCTGGAGCCTACGCAGGATGGGGCAGCAGTTCGTAGCCTAATTCGAGCAATTTGGCGGTGGCGAGTGCGGAGGTGTGAGATGTCCGGAGTGAGCAAACGCAGCACCCAGTCCACTCAGGGCCAGTATTTCATGCAAGGTGGCCCTACCTTTTCCATACACGGACTTTTGAGATACCTACTGTCTCAGCTAACTCGCGCACCTTCAATGGGCGGTCTGACAATACGTTATCCTCCGTGGTAGACCTGTGAATCAAAAACCGGCATGCGACCATGTTAAAACTAGTAAAACTAATTTTTTTTTTACTGTTGCCATCGAAGGAGAAGGGTCACCGTACACAGCCCGATTTTCCTTCAAAATCAGCAGACACGCGCGCCCCCCTTCCACACGCGGTCAAAAGGAAAACATCAATTCGGTTGAATTTGGCAACAGACCTTGCACCTTCTGACAACTAGTGCTCTTGACCTTACCCGCGTAATAGCTACTTCTACAATTACCCGAATTCCCGGGTACCCAGGCTATCCGGGTAATACCCAAGCTATCCGGGTAATGCCCATGTTTTCCGGAAACCCCAGGCTATACGGGTAATTCCCAGGCTATCCGTGTAATAAACAGACTATCCGGGTAATGCCCAGGCTATCCGGGTAATAAACAGACTATCCGGGTAATGCCCAGGCTATCCGGATAATGCCCAGGCTATCCGGGTAATAAACAGACTATCCGGGTAATACCCATGTTATTAGGGTCATACACAGGCTATCCGGGTAATACCCAGTTGATGGGTACCCGCAGCAACAAAAACTCTAACCGAATTTTAGCCCGCGGCCACGAAAAGGAAAACAGTGGTAAAAAACAAAAATTTTTGGTGGAGTCATCCGCAAAAGTAGTACCCTGCATTAGTTAATTCATTGTAAGTAGCTTCCCTGGTGCCGTATCCCCTTTCCTTCCTATTCCATTCCTATTCGGTGGGCTGAATCAAGGTGCCGATGATCAGCTTAGCTGGGGGCCCGCTTTAAAACCTAACTCAGTCGCCAACAGTGTGCACCTGGCACCTGGCGATCCTCCGGACTATTCAGCCTTTGTTGCGCACTTGGCGTAGCCTGGCCTTGCTTTCTCCGCAACTCCAAAATAACCCCAAAAAACAAAAAGTCTGGTTCTCCCTCACCGATTGGGACAAAACCCCCAGTGCCTCCAAGGGCTATTCTAAAGGTCCTGAAACGCCGGAGGTCTGGACAGTAACTAGCTCCACACCCTGTACTTCCAAAGGTCGCGTGAAGCCCCCAACACTGGGTCCAATTTGGACCGCCTTAACCGTGGAACGGCCGCAACTTCGGGGGTCATTAGACCTTCCCTGAAAAAAACACAAGGAGCGCCGTTTCGCGGCTAGGAGTATGAAGAGGTTGAAGGATCACCTCCATTACTGATGCACATCACGAGCGGTTGCTGTAAAAGCTAGGCACTATGTCCGCATGGTAATACCTCCAGCCTAAATTGGGTCCACTTTTTGGACGCGTTTTTCCATCAATCAAACTTGTGGATATGGTTCTGATGATGGTGGTTCTTGACGGCCAAACTTTAATTGTTTACACAATTTTGTTGATCAATTAAATTCAGGGGACCTTCAATGCATTTTGTAACAACCCTGAACTGTCAGATCTGTCAAGCTGGATTAAATTTGTTCGCACATGTTCAAATTTCGCGTTCATTTCGAGGCGCCCTTTATAAAAGAGTGACAGTTTGTTCGAAATCTGTACTCGTCATAATTTCTGATCATCCCAGCGCCAGTCTAAAACTAAGGACACATACACATCACATCACTCTTACCGTCTAAATATTTACACGTCGCTCCAGCTAGATGTGTTAGCCTCAGTGACGAGACTAGCTTTTGAGATATTTTCTTCAGAAGTGAAAACAAAAACAAAATGTCGCTACGAGCAAACACGCTGCGCACGGACACGGCGACGTTTCGCAAGCATTTGTCAATTAATTTTTCTGTGTACGCAATCGTCAGTCCATATCGCAGATGTTTACACAAAAGTACTCAAAGATAAATTAATCATTTCAGGTCTCCCATTATCTGTGAGGTTGGGGCTGACGTCCGTCCGTCCCTACCTCTGTATGTTTCAATCTAGGTAATTAACTTTTCCGCCCGTGAGATAGGGGGGGATGGAAGGAGACGCGCCGAGCACATGCTAACCTTCCTAAATTCAATTAGGGGGCTTACATAAGTGCGAGACCACACCTCGGCGAGTGTAAATGACCTTTTTATTGGCCACTCCGTGACCTTTTATTAACTCCGCTATCTAGGAAGAAAGAAAATATGTGCGTACGCCTAAGCAACACCCTTGACAAACAAGCAGGGGGGGACCCAGGAAGAGAGTGGGTCAGCTAGCAACCCGCACACAGACACGCTTTGAAAATTGTTATCACGTTTCGAGTTCACATTCACACGCGCCCATGATGTTTGGTTATGTCACACGCTTGATGAATCAATTTCACTTCAGAGCGGCACATCTGTGCATGTGTGCATGTCCTCCACACACGGATGATGAATGGCTTTTTGGTGTGAAATCTCAGCTACATGTTACTGAGTTCCATTTGCATTGGGATCATTCTTCGGGCCTCGAATTGATTCGACCTCGTTTAAGCGATTGGAATATGCGCGCGAGAATAAAGCTATACAAGTGCAATGCTCTTTGTCTATGAGTTACTTATGGGCGTAGATACAATTGAATTAGAATAAAAACGTATAAGAGACCATTAAGTGGGTATGAAGTACGTTAGCAGGTCCAAAGGCTGAAGCATAAAACGAGACGACGAGTGCTTGAACTTTTCACTTGCAGTTGATGTTGACTTGGGTCGTAGAACGGTTCACCGACGGCGAAAAGGTGGTGAATTAATTGGGATCAAATTTCGTTTCGATTTTGTTATTAAATCGCAGATGATCGTTGATATCTGGGACATCATGTTTGACCTAACCTCAAAAGATTGTCCACATGAGAGCTTTATTTTATTTATGTCTGCCATATGCAAATTGCACAAAAGTTTGAATCCCTGAAATTTTACTTCACTTGGAAATGTTCCCTTTACAAACACCACCTTATCGACGCGCAGGGTGACCAGATAAGAACGATACGAAAAGAAATTTAAATAAAACAAAAGCGAAGTGATTTATAAAATTGTTTCTGGGTTTATTTCGAAGCTACATTCATGTCATTTTTCATGAAATAGCACGCCATTCAAATGACCAATGGTAGGCTTCACTGGCAGTGTCTCAAGCGGTCGGTCGGCAGTAGAGTCTCCAGTTGTTGGCGGAGACTAACGACTTGACTTAGACTAAGAGATAATCGAATGGTGTCAAGCCGCATGATCGCGGTGTTGGGGGACGCCAAATTTGTAAATAATCGAGTGGTGTCAAGCCGCATGATCGCGGGGTTGGGGGACGACAAATTTCTTCTTTAGAGCTTTGAGGATGGATTATGGTCGGGCACATATATATATCGATGTTTTCGAGCTGTGGCCACAGAACGTCGTTCGATCCCTGAGACCAATTAATTCTTCATTTCAAAAGTCTAAACAGTTCATTTTTGCGAATGCATTGATGCCGTGGCTTGTGGAACACTTGTGGATTGTGTTAGCCTCACATAGCTGCTGAGCTAAAAATGGGTCTCGCCCAAGATGATTTCTTCCGGTTTCTGGCCAACAACCCTAAAATAACAAACACACGGCCGGCGTTGTCTGTTCTCGTCCAGCTTTAATACTCGTGTCAGCACAATCTCGATTGAATGTAGGCACAAATCCAACCCCAAAATATGACGGTTTGACACTCTAGTGTTGAACCGTCATTTCTTGGTCTCCTTCGACTAGCCTCTACGGTGGCTGAGATTCATTCATTTTGCACCATTCTCTGCCTGGTCTGTAGCTTAATGTCAAAGAGAGTGTACGCCGCTCAAACTTTTCCCACAGTGAGACGAATTGTCTGCACACATTGAAGCCATGATGACGGAATTTGCGATGAAAGCCACGTTACCTACTCACAACTTCACTGCTTTCCTCTCTGTAGCCCTTTCTAGGCCACGGGTCGAGGATGATCTGATCTTCAAACTGAAGATGGCCTCCATCCTTGACGGCTTCTGACACATTGCTTCCGGGTGTGAAGACCACGTCACTTGGTATTTAAAGCAGCGTCGAATCGCTCCTCCTCCCTTCGAACCATAGGCTTAAGAAGGGGCTTAGCCTAACCTTAGGCTTAGGCTTAGGAAGGTGGGAGGGGGAGAGTGTCCCATCACTTCCACTCGGAGACCCATTGTGAATCGCTTCATTTGTGGGGAACACTTTCTGATTAAACCTATCCTGTGCCATGAGATGGCTTATACCACCCCGTGCTCCTTACAAATCTTAGAAGATCCGCATTCGCTAAGTCCGCAGTCTCTGTGAAGAATCTTTTATCTAGCCAATTCTGGAGAGCTGGGCAGTGCTGGAAGGTCTCTTCCTCCGGCAGAAATGGCTGGATTCTGCATTCCATTTCCCGAGCATTGCTCCAAAAGCAGCGTCCTGTGATCACCCGAGTTGCGGTCTAACGCTAGAAGCTTCTTTGTTCTTCAGTTCTTAAGCTCTGGCCGCGTTGATCTCGTCGTGTGGCAGTCATCTCTTCCGAGCTAAGATGAGTTGGCTTCCTTTAGCAAAGTGTCACTTATGGAAATTTGGAAACTGTTTGAATCATTAGATAGTTTGGCGAAACCCGATAATGCTTTCTTGCTGCGTTTAGGGATGAAAGTAGGTTGCTTTGGTGAAACAATCAGTCCGGGGAGCCCTCCAGCTACATGTCCTCAGTTTGCTAGACTTGATGTAAGGTTCGGGGTTAAATCTGCATTTTCTGCCAGAGGATCAAACGAAAGGCAGGCTGTCCACCCTCATCCGGCTCCAGTTGCGTTCCAACAAGACACTGGAGCGCGTGCCGTTCCATGCGTGCTCATGCCCAATTGTTTTTAATTACCTCTGCTCATTCTTCGCTGAAAGGTCATCCCTCCCAAGAACGAGTCCAAGTTTCCAAAAAAAAAAACTGGAACAATAAAACCCCGCGTTACACATTTGAAATCAATGAAATTTGTCCTTTCCCAGTAACCGTAAAAGCACGACGTCCTCTCACAGCCGAGCCGATAAATAAAACTCCGTCCACCGCTCCGATTTGCATACGATTCCGTTCCAGCTAGCTTCCTCTTCCTAGCCAGCACTGTGGTGAGTCCACTCGGAGAGATAAATAAATAATAATTATTACAACCTCTCGTGCGGCGGCGTTTAAAATTCACATCAGTCGATCATTCGTTCCAGAGGCCAGACGCTAAGCCGCCGAATGACAATACTCAGCCAGCCATTAGCTTCCAACTGTGGATCGGTAAACAAATTGTCGTGGATCGTGTTTTGAATACTAAATGACAGTGGCGACGACTTGAACAATGATGATGTAAAAAAAAAAACGAGGAAAAGAAAACCCCCGCCTATTATGCAACACTTCTAAAGGGGGTCGCTCGTCGCTCTCTTGACCATTCCCTCGTTCCACACATGTGGGGATATTCTTAAGCCTTATCATTGGAGCACACGCTAATTTACGACATCCTACTTCTGCCGCCGCTCAAGATGGCACACTTCGTCGTCATCATCGTAGTCGCTGTCGCTGTCGCCGTTGTCGTTGTCGTTGTAGTCGTAGTCCGACGACGATGGCGGCGGCTGAGGAGGCCGCGGCTGTTTGACGATTCACTGTGTTAATTGAATATTTTATCAGGCAGCGTGCGGTGATGTAATTTTCTGGCGAAGATTATGTGAGTTTGCTTTTGCTGCGCCTCGTCGGTCGAGGAATGTTCTCATGGACTGACGGGGGAGCGAGAGAGAGAGAGAGAGTGATGTTTTTCAGTCAGGTAAACAAAGTCTAGATATGGGCAATGTCATCAGATGTTAACGGTTTGAGTCTTCGAGTCTTCATGAAGACATTTCAAAGAATACAAATATTGTCAACAGGTTATGACAAAGTTGGGAAGTCTCCAGACACACGAGGGTAGAGGGACACGCCACTTAAACAAGTTGTTTGGATTCGCTGCAACGCATGGAGGAAGGTCAACAGAATAACGGGCACTATTTTGAATAGCTCAATGGGATCCATTTGGTTTTACATCAGGTAGTCAGGTGGTGGTGTACTTCGCTTGGAGAGTGAATTCAAATTTTTATTCACTTTTTGATTGGTCTCTGGTGTGGGTTGACCTTGTCGATTGTGGGAGAAAACCTCTAATTTAGAGGAGATTATGAGAATGTATTGATTGAAGCTGCCGGCACGCCTTCTAGCATCATGGCCCTCAGCCAGGTCGTCATGATGTAAGGATCTATTCGGAGTTAAGTTAGTTAGTCGGGAAATGCGTGGTTTGGATGCTTCCAAACCACACTTTTGTGGTCTTCTCGAACACTTGCTAGACTAGACGAATTTTAAAGAATGTCAGGTCCTTTCGGTGATGCTTCCTCTCTAGTTGTAGCCGAGCCGTTTCTCTCAAGATATGCACCCTTATTCTATCACATGTCACTGTGACAAATTTGTACTGTCTCAGTGGCAATCAAGTGACTAATTGAATACAAATTTATCACAGTGACATGTGACACGGCTTAGAGAATAAGAATGAATGTCGGAGAAGTTGTCCAGAAAGAAGTTCTTTTCGGGGGCAAAAAACAAAATAAACATGTGTCTGGCGTTATTGATGAAGCATGAGATGACACATCTTTACCGGTTCACAAGGAAACTAGGCGGATAGCCCTAGGCCAAAGCCCTCATGGGTATTTGCCTCACTTAGAGCTTTAAGGTCCGTTGTGCTGTCACTATTCGGCCTCTCCCGACACTTCGTTGACTTACTAAACTTTTTCTCACGTACCTTTTATTTTTTTGGTGTGCGTAATTTTACCTACAACCAGTGGTTTTAATGAACTTGAGGATGTCCATTATGATAGATCCTCAATGCAACAAGGGCTTGGCAGGTTCCGGGGTAGTGCAACACAGTTTCCTCCCACTCCTCCTCCTGCTCCTCATCCATGCAGCTTCTGCAGAAGTCGTTATAGGGTGCGCCAAGTCTTCTGGCTTGGTTGTCAATTATGCAGTGGACAATGGTAGCGCCTACTTCTTGACTAAAGTGTCTCCTGTCCAATTGCAGGAGAGCTTTAGTTTTCGATGGATCTAGTGTAGGCCACAGTGTTTTCGTGTCCAGTTCCGACCATCTACGATTTGTATTGTTTATGGCGTCTGTTAATAGCATTGTTCTTATCCTCTCGTTGGGGGGTAAGGTGTCTCCTGTGCCATTGGTAGACTCGCCGGACTCGCGGAATACCCATATATGCCCAGGGACTCAGCATCTGTCCGCTGTATATTCCTCAGTGATAAACGGCAGATCGATGGTGTTTACAGCCTTTACAGCCGTCTGACTATCTGTGCAAATAACAACAGACCTTCCGTCTATCGGGGTCATTGATACCCGGAGGGCTGCCTCTTGAATAGCTCTTACTTCTGCCTGGAATACACTGCAGTGGCTCGGGAGCCGTATGGCTCCTGCTAGCTCCGGCGAACTGGAGTATACGCTAGAGCCTGTGCCTTTCTTCTGACTTGGAGCAGTCAGTGTAAATTTCCGTGACAGTGGAGTTGTGCACCTCTCCTTCATAACACTCTTACTTGCACATCCCTCCCTCATCCCACTCTACTCTAGAGGGGATTACCGTTTCGTGCTTGATTTCGAAGTCCTCAAATGGAGTTTAGATTGTTTACGAATCTTCGAGTTATGAAGTATCACCATGTGCCCTTAAATGTGGGTTTTTCCCCCCAGTGCTTACACTCTCTCGGTCTTAATGCAGCATGAGTAGCAATAAGCCTCCCAGTCGTAATGCATGCAGATGTCCAGTGATATGAGATTAAGCAAGATTTCGAGGGCCACCGTGGGTGTTGATCTGAGTGCACCTGTGATACAGATGCATGCCGTTCTTTGTATTCTGCTTACAAACAAACTAACTCAAGATTCCACCAAAATGAGATTTTTCAAAAATTGTGCAAAACAAATTCCCACGGCCTTCAAATGAAGACACTGTCCACGCGACATTCGTGCGCAAAGTGGTGCTGCCAACAAATAAAAGACCGGATAAAAGTTGACAGATCAGGGTTGTTAAAAAGTTGCCGATGAACAACTGCTTTTAATTACCCGCTAATATTTTACAATTAATTTAGGCTTGGCAGCTGCAATTCGAAGAAAATGTTCAGCTATTAGATTCATTTTGGTAGTTTGTTTGCTTTGCAAATTTATAGAAATGCCATTGATGTGATACGCGGGTGATATTTACAATTATTGACGAGCAAGGACAACGAGATTGAAATTGAAACTGATTGATTGCTCACAAGCGCTACAAAGGGCGGACTAGGGTGTAATCCAACTAACCTCATCAGCTGGGACATTCGTTGGGTATCTGCTCCAAGTTGGTTGGGCTTCTTCTCCAACTGTGTGTCCCCCGCTCTGTTGTCTCACCGGATCGGGTCAACCCAACGACCTTAGGCGCTGGATCCTGTGAACTCAGTAGGAGCGGAAGCTCGTTTTATGTTTTGTGTGGTGCTACAGCCCTGACTGAAAATGGGCCCCAACCAATTCGTTCTTGCAATTTCGCACACCAACTTGGTTCCCCAATTGCGAGCACCCCTTTGGATAATGACTTCTTTTGCTGCCTTGTACCAGAGGGTCGGGGTCTTAGACTCTTCGGGTGGAATTCAATTTGCTCCCGTCTCAACTTTGATCAGAAAGCTTAGAGTTGTGGATACCCAGTTATACCTATGCTCTGTACAGACCGTACGCTTCGTGGTTGAACCAATGGAAACAGAACTCTCGATCGGACAGAGCTTTTCTCTCGAATAGACTAAGGGTCGTTGTGTTCACAATTGCTCAACTGGGAAGTTGAAACTGGGAGTTGATCAACTTCCAGATTGATCTCAACTCGTTATTTAATCGGCAAGTTGAAAATTGATTTTGTTCCAGATGTTGCCCAACTTTATCTTTTTAAATTTCCTCTGGGATATTTTTAACAATTCACACACACAACACCATTTTCTACTTTGTTTAATTTTACAGTGTATGCTGTTCGAGTGCGCTATGAGAAGGAGAATTGAGAGCGAACGTTTTCAGCAGAAATAATGGTTGTATACCTCTATTCTCCACTATCTTCTCAAATTTGTATTCGCCTATTGAATTAATCCGAGCGAAGATTTATTGACAATTGCTCAGTGTGTAATTGCCCGTAATTCACGAGGTGTGCCATATCGAATGGATCGGTATCTCCTCTCCTTTCACGGCAATGAATCCTGTACTAGTTCGAGCACGGTTATTTTTGTCCGCTTTGAGGGACGAAAACGATAAATGACGCAAACGATCATCCCTTCTTGTATACACACGTGAGACGGCTAGTACGGCAATGGAAGAAAAGAGAGAGAGACACATAAAGAGAGATAGAGGGAGCGAGATAGAGAGAAATATAGAGGGAGAGGGATAGAGAGAGATATAGAGGGAGAGGGATAGAGAGAGATATAGAGGGAGAGAGAGAGAGAGATATATAGAGGGAGAGAGAGAGATATAGAGGGAGAGAGATAGAGAGAGATATAGAGGGAGAGACATAGAGAGAGATAGAGAGAGATATAAAGGGAGAGAGGGAGATATAGGGGAGAGAGAGAGATATAGAGGGAGAGTGAGAGAGAGAGAGAGCTATAGAGAGAGAGAGAGCGATAGAGAGAGAGCGATAGAGAGAGAGATAGCGATAGAGAGAGAGAGAGAGAGAGCGATAGAGAGAGAGAGAGCGATAGAGAGAGAGAGAGCAAAATCCCCGATTTCATCCTTTTTTTTATTTCAGAAATTCATGACAGTCTTACATACTAGACGAAAATGTTTCAAAACTACTCATAAATTTCGACCATAGGTTGCCGGTTATAGATTTGCATCTAATATGCTGAAAGATAGTGACCGACTGCTTCCCCATTCGGGGATATGTACTACCCTATCTACCCAGGGTCTAAAGGGTTCGACGAGGGAGTTCCCTCTCTCCCCAGCCACCAGAATTTTCGATGTTGCATTGCAACATCCCGACTATCTCTCCTTGATGCCGCCGTACTGAACCGGAGGAGACCCTCATCAGCTCGTTGTGCGACGAAACGGTCGTGGTTAAGTCGCCCATCCACAGTTGAATGGGATATGTGGAAGATGAGCGGTACCTCATTTATATTTTGTAACAGTCCGTTCTTCTCTTCTCTCCTCTCTGGAGAAAGGCTTCTGGGGGGACGAAGCCGTTGTGACGTACTCTTTCATGTTATTGTGAATTGGGATAGAAGGCTCCCGAGATCAAGTTAGTGCCCGAGTTCATCGCTCTAGCAGTATGACCTCGAATCAACTTCAATAGAAAATTGTCCGCTCTTATCGGATTTGCCCTGTTGTATAACACTTCATTGGAGTAGAATTTTCTGTACTGGGACTCTGGAGTTCGATAAAGACGAAGGCAAGCCCTAAGACAAGCCCTCAAACAACCGAATCTTTTCCATCAAGCTTGCACTCTTGTTGAACCACACAGGACAGCCATAGGTGAACATTGGGCGGATGAGGGCCATGTAGCAGATAAGCTTCTACGTACTACGATTTCATCCCTTAACCTCTGCTATTTCCCTAAGTTGAGAAAAGGAGGATTTGCTAAACTCATTGGTTGTAATTTGAAAGCTTATTCCATCAATTCCAATGAGAGAATGGTAGCAAATCCAGAAGTTGAAGAGAAAAATCCCAAAGTTGTGTTTAACTTTTGGTGAACAAAAGTATTTCTTCATCCGCTTTTGAAACTGTTCACGCCTCTGACGACCTAGAGCAGGACTTCAACTAAAGGCGCCTTAATTCGTTGTTCTTCTTTATTGGGTGCTACAGTAAGCGTTAAACTTGGAGCCTCAAGCAACAAGCCTATCCAACTAACACTGTCTAGAAGCTTGTTTTGGTGAGGGCATAGTTTAGGTCAGGTTCAGGTGGCTGACTGCCGTCTGCTGTGCGTATGCGCGGCAGTCACCTAGGATCGACAAAGATGGAAGCCAGGCTTTGGCTTTGTGGCTTTGTGCTGCATTCAAAGATTTTCTTAGAGCACAACTACGTGTTTCTAAAATTTCGATTTCAAACAAAATTGCGAATAAGTTCATAGCTCCGTCGCTTCTATTTTAATAAAATTCATAAAAACCACTTAAACTAAGACGAAAATGTTATATAAGCTGCATATTCCTCTCGTCATCTACAAATGTTGAAATTAAGTTAATACTTTAATCACTGACCTTGTTCCTGTTCCTGTGTCTTCAGACGGCCCACAATCATTGCGTCTACAGCACGCTAAAAACTCTTAATTGTAGCATCCCCTCACAAAAAAAAAGCAAACTAATCACCAATTATTCTAACCACCTCAAGAGGAACCATTGTCATCGCATTCAAGAATTTACATTTATTTCAATTAGCTTCTGAATAAAAATTACCTCATATTCGCAGTGGAACACACTAGAATGCGAGCAGTGCAGAGCAAGTAACACGTCTTCTTCGGGCCGAGTGGGAGTGGTTCAGGCATGACTCAATCATGGGTCAAGCTTAATTCAATTTACTCCTCCTCCCTCTGCAATGCGCGCAAGCACATTCCACATTCTATACTCGTCATGTCATCAACTGTCGTTCAGTTGCTTGTTCTAACATCTGATTGAGGCCCCAACTTATTTGTTTGTTCATTTATGCCTTTGCGTTGAGCTCCAAATAAAGGCTGACGTCTTTTGGGACAGATGAAACATCGGCAAAAAGGGTGGGGCCATGACAGAATGTCCGCGGCGGGAAATTGATTATGTTTTACGAGCGCATTCGCTGTGGGAAAATATGAAAAATGTATCTGGAGAGGAGGAGGAAAGCACTCCCTATTTCGAAATGATTGAGATAAGAAACTGATTTGGCGAGCAGCCAAATTGAATCAGACGTTCGCGGTAATGAAATTTAGTGGAAACAGATTTTGTTTGTGGATCGAAAAGTTTCTCTTCTTCGACAGAGGCATTTGTAGATGGTTTCTCTGAAATTTTGATGAATTTGAAGAATGCTTTTATGCTGTGAACTGAGGAAACTCCTCCTCGTGTTGAAAAGACTATCCCCACTGGGGAATGAATTTGTGCGATGCACACGCATGCTTCGGGGAAAAAATGTTCATCCATTAACCGATGTCAATATTTTGAGAAAACATCGCTTATGAAACAGACTAAAACTTGTGACTGTCAGTGATTCGAAAGAGAGATGGGATGGTGACAATTATTTTTTGTCGTACCGGCCGGTAATGGAACCCAGGCCGAGAAGATAAAGTACGTAGGTGTCGACGCTCATACCCACAACGTCACATAACTACATAAAAAAAATATTAGTTAGTTGAAAAATGTGATATGAAAATTAGTGGTGTGTCAACCCGGGTTAAAAAACCGAATTAACCCGGATAACTTAAACCGAGTAACATTTATTTCAAACCGAATTGGCAAATCCGATGAAACGAACCGTATACATAAAAAAAGCTGAAGACAGTACAACCTGGTTTGGGCATATGATGCCGAACCGAATCCAACTCCAAATCGAGTTAGACAATACAAATCGATTTGCCTCATTCCATATTGGTTCGGGTCGTAGCCAGAGCAGGCTGCAGCATTTCGGTAACTCGTCGTGTATTGTGTGCTTTGAATTTATACATAATATTTTCTCTTTTTTTTTGACTGACGTGTCAAAGCAGTTATGTTGCATTGCGACGTGAGATGCAAGCTAAAGAAAAAACGAAGAGAGAAAATCAGCCAATCGGTATTTGCTTGAAAAGCCCGTGCTCCTATCGCTTCCCTTGCCAACACAATCGTCTTAGGATTCAATAGGACACCGAAAGCAACCCGAAACAAAATAGAATTGGACAATACAACTCGACTTGCCCCATTCCATAATCCCTATTTTTAGCCTTCGGTTCATCATCAAACCGAGTTCGTCAACCCGGGTTGCAACTCGGTTTGTTTGCTTTCAACCCGGGTTAACTCGGTTTGTAAAACTTTCGAGTTTGCACGCCACTAATGAAAATAATGAATGAAAGTTATTTTGTGCTTTTGGTTACATGAAAAATACCTTCATCCAGACCAAGGATTTAACATAAGGATAGGAGACTCAACATCCTTATGTCAAAAGGAAATATTCAGCAGTGACAATTTAAATATGTTGATGAACACCTGTTTTATTACTCAAGCTTTACTTAGACAAAAATAAAAACAATTCTTCTGCAAGGCAGAACATGAATTCACAATTATCGTATCCTTAAGTGGATCGTAATGCAGTTGCTGTGCACTCAAAAGACAGTGGATTTTTCAGAATGCCGGGCCATCTCTTGGTCTTCAGTGCACTGTGTGTAAAATATTTTCTGGACTCTGATCTTGTGCTGATCTATAAAGGGCAATCAGACACGGTTCAAGTACTCACTTCAGGTGTAAGGACACTGTTTACCATTCGCTGTTCTGGGCACTGATCAAATTCCCTTGTGTCGACTCGAGCACATGTTGAAAGACTTATCCTGAGAGACTAAAATAACACATGAACCTTATAAAATATAAATAAATTCGAACAAATAAAGCGTTCCACAACTTTAAATTGGACAAATCAAACGGATTTGTTTACTGTCTATCATTTTTTTTTAATTATCCTAGTGCTTTAACGACTGGATGGCGCAGTTGGTAGAGTGCCTGCCCCTGGTTAGCGGGGAATGCAAAGTTAATACGCTTTTATCTGGTTTTCAAATCTGGTCCAGTCACCATTTGACGTTGGGATCAAACTAACGGAACGATCACTGGAGTAGTCAATCAGTGGTAGTATCACAATGGACCAATATGGTCTAAGTGTGCTGGTGAATGCACTAGCAGCCCGTCTACCGTCTGCCTTCCATTGCCTCATGTGCAGATGAACATTTCGGTGCCATTAAATAGACTCCGATTAGCGAAGTTTGAGAAACATTTTCAAGACGGAGACTCTTTAAACATTGATTGATTGCTGTAGGAGCTAGACTTAGGTCTAACTTGGACTGTAACTCCGCCCACATTATTCTGATAATGTATAAAGATTTCCTAGGACAAACAAAGAATAAGACAAACTGTAAGACATTCCCAACAATAAGATGTGCTTCCAGTGCATTTTAAGGAGGACAGCTTTGTTGACAGCTTGCTTGTAAATCTCGTTAAGAGACACACGGCAGAGTCTTACCAATTTTGATCTTAAGATGAAGCTACTTCTAAGATAAACCACATTTTTTTAACATCCACTGCATTACCGACATGTCAGTTTTTATTTTCACTGGATTAGCTGCGGTCTCCGGACACAAATACCATACAAACTTCACCTCGATCTTATAAGTCTGTGATCAGAAGGTCTGTGAATCGTTGTATGTGATAGCCTTGTTGTACCTCAACCGAGTCTGCACTGCAGCCCGCTTCATTTGTCAATGCCGCCACCCTGATTGAGTTCCACTCCATTCAGAACACACACCATTTTCAGCCATAATTTCGGAATCTAGGCGACACGTGCGTGCGACTATTTCAGAAATGCAAATTGTTTGCAATCAAATTCAAGTTGAATCGATGAGCTCCTTGAAGGAATTATGTCACATAAAAGTCTTCATTGTTCAAGCAATATTTCATCACGTCGCGTCGTCATACAATAATGAACCTAATCACAGACAAGAGCCAGTCGCATGCATGCAATCGACGAGGACCCACACACCACACACCACACTGCATCACGTCACTCATTGTATATTAATAACCGAACCCAAACGGAACCTGTTATGAATAGTTAATGTGACCATTGTGCGCGCTAAAAAAGACCATTAAAGCTATCAGTTCAATCGCGCAGAAATACTCTCACGATTCAAGTCGCGCAAGTGGTGGCAGGAGACACCATTACGTCATTTTGAATTTAATCCGCAGTAACCCTCCACATGGCTAAGGGTTGAAACAAACAGAAAAGGAAAGAAAATCCATAAATTCACGAGGAGTGTGAGCCTGAAAAGTCACGGAAGCACAAGTTCACGCGTCCACAGGGTACTCGCTCTCTCCCTCCGCCACAGACACACGCCACAGCCCACGATTGTGTCATTGAACTTGTTTAGCTGCTGGGCGCCCGTTTCCTCATGCTTTTTTTGTGGGCGTTGTTCGTGAGTTTTTTTTTTCTAGTTCCCCGAGAAAAAAATCAATACAAATGATTTCTTTTCCTCCCTTTTCGGTGCTACTTGTTAACGTATTGGTGGGCTGGCTGTCTCCGCAAACAATGACGACCCGACCCACTACACGGACGACTACATTCCACATAATTTCCTTTTTAATTACACACACCGGCAATTGGCGGCGGCTTGGTGGGATAGGGACGGCGGCGCCGCAACCGACCGACCATGTCGAACGCCACGAACTACGAAATATGAAGAGGTCGACCTTTTGGGCCGCTCAAATTTCAAGGCGGCGGAACCTTCAATTGGATTCTTGTGTTCGCGCCACAGTCAGACACGACATCCAAAGCGATTGCAGATTCATGCGAATTGAATGTTTAATCGATGGCGAATAGGAATACGATACTCGTTCTCGTGCGAGAGTCGGCCTCTTTGTGGAGAGCAATACGTCATCTCGTCACTGTGGTGGCTTTTTAGTCGACTGGCAAATTGCTGGTAATCAGCTCATGGCAAAATAAGTTAGTTTCACTTCTATGGTTGCACTGTGCTTATCAGTTGCGCGGGCACATATCGCCATAAAAACGGCGGTTTTGATCAATTACTCAGTGGGAACTGTTCCTTTGGTGCATGACAAGATGAAGGATGACTTCCTGCGCCGACTGTGTGGAGCTAGTTTACAGCGACGCCTTTGTTTCCGAAGGCACAGACATGCATTTGAATAATACGCCTGAATCACCGTTTCTTCCGGCTAGTGGTGTGTTCGGGCGCAGGAATTTATCATCCACGTCTAAATTTAAGTGTCGTCTCTTTCGAAACTCAGACTGTGCACCGGGGGCAGAGATGTGCTCATTCAAATTTTGAGAATTTCAAAAATGAGTTCGCTTTCACTTTTCAGGCGTTTCATTCGTGGGTGCTGTCACAGTGACACACAGAGTAAATGAATATCTTCCTTTGAATACGGAAGCATGTGTGCCAGCTGCGAGCAGTGAAACAAAAAATAGGCACGATGTGAAAATGGGAGATTTACAAACAAGTTGTCAACAAGGCTGTCCTGCTTCTTTCAAACGCACCGCCTGTTTGGCTAACTCCATTCAATGCACTGGAAAAATATCTATTGTTCTAAATGGCTTGCAGTTTGCCTTAGGAAACCTTTATAATAATAATGTGGACGGAGCTACAGTCCAAGGTAGATCTGAGACTCCCCCTATAGCAACGACTCGTGCTGATCGGAAGCTCAGAATGTTGAAATTTGAGAAGCTGCATTTTGGCAAAAACATAATCTTCTCCGACGAGGCACATTTTTGGTTTAGCGGCAATATCAACAAGAAGGGAATACATTCCACAATTGTTCTATAAACAAACCTCTATAATGCATCAACAAAGATCGAACACGGGTTATGGCACGGCGACATCATCGGGCCGAACTTCTTTCGACATGAGGAAGGAGACACCGTTGCCATCCATTATGGCTACATGCATAGAGGGGGCCTCCATTGTGCAGAATCCAAAACAACCCAAGCTGTGGTGTGGTTCCAACACGACGGCGCTACAGAGCACACGATGGCCGGCTGATGGCGATCATGCCATGAGTAGCAGTCACACCTAGGCCCGAGTAGACCCATAAGGATCACAAGGATCCAGTTGATCCTAATTCGCAAACCAATTAGAGCTTTTAATGAAGCGATGAAGATGACTGATACTAATACTACTCAGTTCTGTCACATCGTAAAAGTGTAGGGTGATCAAGTGACTAAATCGACGAGAGAAAAGGAAACTGCAATTACAAAGAAGGTGCACGATGGTTTCTTCCTTCTCCTCATATCCTTACTTCCTTACTAATATTATAAATGCGAAAGTAACTCTGTCTGTCTGTCTGTCTGTTACCCTTTCACGTCTAAACCAATGAACCGATTTTGATGAAATTTGGTAAAGATATAGATTCGATCTTGGAGATGTCTCTTGAGTCTACTTATTCCGGGTCTAAGGGGGAAATGGGACAAAAACTGAGTTTTTTCTTCTTCACACAGTCCTGGCTCATTAATGGCTTATCGGGTTGAAAAACTAAAAAAAAATTCTTTTTAGTAAATTGATCCCGTATTCATTTAAGCTGTCAACCATCCTTTTTTGCATTGTTCTGAAGCTGAGCAATGCTCAAAAGAATGCAAATAATTATGGCTTAAAAATTTCCGTACGAGACCATCGGCAACAATCAATCAGCTGTAGCTACCGACCATTGACATGACCATCGTCAACTCATTCCATTGGCACTACTTATAGGACCGCTCTCGTAGATAAATCATTCAATTACCAACGACTGAGTTTCTTTGGATCTCTTTAGTTTCATCAGGATCTCAAAAGATGATGCAGATCATCCTGCTTCTAATTCCAAAATTCAAAGAGAATTTAGACGAAAAATATTGGCTATCAAAAGTTGAAGGGCTTTAGTGCGTCTGTTAGCCGAGTCGTACACTGAAGGTTTGTGGGTTGAATGATTTTTTTGAATGAATCATTGACGATGTTTAGAGTCCATCAGAGCTGAAATGGTTTTTAAAGAAGTTGGGCCCAACCTTACATCCGAATGTAGCACCACACGAAGAAGAAATGAATACAGAACGCCTTCGTTAATTTGTTTGACCTTACGGGTGCCCTGATTGGCCTAGACCAACGTGTTGGATCCATTATGACAGTGTTTGTGGGGGGTTATTAAGCTCCCGTCAGACCTACTGTAGTTCTAAAACCAGCTAGATTCATGTTTGAACCCTAGGAGGTTTTTCATACTAACACCGCTTAAGTCCTCTAACTCCGAAAAGAAGTGTTTTCCTAGAAAATACCTTTAAGCAGATGTGGAATTCTACAAAAATCGTCGGGGGGTATGTTCCGACGCATTGCATGTGTACATATGGCACAGTGTCCGGTAAGGACTTTTATTAGCTTACGTACGTCTTTGATTTCTTCTGGTTCAGTTTCGGCCATAGGGCCTTTGCTGTGGCTGCAATATTCAGGCTGAGCCAGTGAGTACTGGCTCTATCTAGGGCCCCGTCTACCAGCTTACCTACCTTTTTTCTTTATAGAGGTCAGTGGCGTATACCCGTACGGGATTGCCAGGTATTCTCCCAGCTCCTAGCCCTTCTTCGCGAGACTGTCCGCCCTCTCATTGCTTTGGAGTCCAGTATGTCCCGGTACCCAAGAGCAGGTCACCGAATTCTCCAAGGATATCTCGTAGACTCTCTGCAAAGTCCAACAGGTTTCGGTGTGAAGATGTCTGATAAATGTGACTTTTGACGGTTGGCTATCAGAAAAGATGGTGATCGATTCTCCGGTATCGCCGCTCCGATAATGGCAGCCACTTCTGCTGCAGTCGTTGCTTAGTGCCATGAATTTTTCGAAGACGTCACAGAAGATCTCCCTGCCCTTGCACCAGTGCAGGTACAATGCGATCCGCCCTCAGGTGCAACGAATCCGTTTAGTAGAACCGTGATCTTCTTACGAAAGCCATTACACCGATGCCTTCCCAGACCGAGCCATTAAATGCCACTTGATCAAATCTTGCGAGTCTCTCTATTGAGCAGCTGATCTTTACCGAAGATCCAGGGAGTGGAGCTAACTAGATTTAACATTTAAATAGCAGCAGAAACTGCAGCTGAGTATAGCTGTTCCATTTTTAAATACCAAACGAAATAAGACTTCGGTTTGAAAACAATAAATTCTCCATCGCTTAAGTGGACTTTTTCGACTGTGGTATGCTGCACATCAGCGCCTACTTTAAATTATTTTTAATTCGTGTGGCTTAATTGAAAGTTGAACCATTTCAATGGGGACGACGAACACGAGCACTTTCCTCGTCTCGTCAACTCATTCCATTGGCTTCGTTCGATGCATGCATACACTCGTAATGAAGAAACCCATCGTGTATAGGCACACTCCGTGAACTTGTTAACCCCAATACAATTGTATCATTGGATCATCGCCGGCAAACACGAACACACCATCTAAACACAAAAACCCGAACGAAGGTGACTCGTTTTTCTGTGCTGACTTGACAGCATAATCCGAAAATAGAATCTAAACGCGCACATTCTCACTAAGCCGGCAGCAGCAGCAGCAGCGGCGGAGGCATGAGAATGAGAGGTGTTTACGAAGTACGACGAGATGAGGTTGGATTCTCTCAAGTATGTATTTTCGAAGTTGCAATATAGACTTGACAGAAAAGAGTCCCCAATTGGGGACACAGTCAAATTGGATATTTTAAAATATGGAACTTCCAGCCGCCATAGTCTATCGAATCCGATTAATTTACATGCCGGCAGCCAGCCATCACCGGCTAATGCATTTGATTTGCATTTTAATTCCATACGTCGATAATGCAGTGCGAATTTGTTTTCGATGCACTTGCGATTCGGAGTACTGCATGAGTTATTCATTGGAGTTCAAGCATTTTCAGAGAAGAAAAAAAAAATGAGCAACGCAACAAAGAAGTGCGCTTCAAACGCGCAGCTGGCGTTTGATTGTTATTTGTTATCTGCTTGGTAAAAATCCACTAAAACACGACACACGTGACTGATTTCGTTCTGAAACCGCCTCTGGAGCCGAACAACATAGCCAGCCCACCACACTATGTGATGTGCACATGGGGTTAGTGACCTAACTCTTGTTGTGGGCTGTGAAGTTAATTATGTTGCTATGGTAAACAATTATAAAAATGGTAAACATCGGGTGATGCATTATCCATTCATGTCACCATATGCCGGGCATTTGTAAATGCACGCGCCGTCTCCCTCCTCTGTCATCAGGGAATGTCATAACAATGTCATTTGGCATTTGTTCCGGTTAATATCATTAGGGGTTACAATCACGCTCGGAAGTAAACATTCAGTTGTTGTTTTGTTTGATTTTTGTCCCTTGTGTATTTCACTTCTTATGCACTCGTCGTTGGGAAACAGAACACGATCAAGTACTCGCCACGAGGTGAGTTCGGAAGTTATTTTTGACAGCTAAATAAATGTTGTTTCTGGAGACATTTCGTGTGTTTACACTTTGTAACTTTGACTTTGAGAAAAAGGAGTAACATATTTTTGAGATTAGAGACCTTTACTTCTCTTGGCCCACTTTAACAGTTTTGACAGCGGTTTTTTTTCATAAATTTTTTTTTTTTACATTTTCACTGTCCAACCAGAGAACACCCTTTACATGGTGCACTGACATATTCAACATGTGATCAACTGTCAGACAAGATGGTGGACATCCGTCACCAAATTTGTGATTAGCTGTCAAATTCGTTGTCGGACAAGGCGACAATCGGGTGTGAAGACGGATTTCTTTGTCTTGAGTTGATTTCTGCTTTCAACACAAACAAAAGGAGAAAGAAAAAACGCAGGGCATTACACAACGAAAGTCCCAATAGCCAAATCAGTCTTCATTTGTCGGCTACGCATTTTTTCATTTTAATTCATTTTTATTATGTACTTCATGACAAGCGTCGGCTACGCTGGGTTAAGGTTATGCTAGGTTCCTGTGACCGTATTTGCGGGTGGTTATGGGAAAACAGCTACAAACACGTGAGCTTGAAGCTTCTGTTCATTGCGTTACTTACATACTTACGTAGTTACTTATCAGGCGAACGACTCTTGGAGGGTCTGAGTAAAACATGATGGTTCTGAGCACCCTGCATCCAGTCATCGAGACCAAGCTGGCTTAAGTCTGCGATAATCTCCTTCTTCTCGATCTCGAACGTAGCTGGAGCATTGGTGCCCTGGCGCTCGCTGTGGCCCAGCCAGTACAGTCGATGGATTTTTGCCTTTCGGACTACATCCACATTTCTGTTCAGAATCGGCTCTGCAGGTTTGCTTCTCGTTAAGCTTTGGACTCCATTTAACAGAACTGTCTGTTAAAAATAAGAGTAAAGGATGGACCTTCGACTCAGGAATTCTGAGCCAAATTGTTTGGACAAATCCAAGTAGCACCGGTTGTCAAGGGCGATGCTTCTTGGGATCTCGTGTGCTTTAAGTATGCCCCTAGTTAACAAACTCTTTTACTGAGTCAAAAATTGTGTTGCTGTCTATCGTGACGTGGTGTATGTGTTTCTTGCTCAGTCATATATTAAGTTTTGTTCTTCTTGACATTAAGCCCTTGTTCGTCAATCGCAGTGAAACCGGCATTGCTGCATGTTGGTTGGTTGGTAGGTAGGAGATAGGGTAGGTACCTCGCTATACAAACCAAAGGATTAGGTCGGCGTGGTTGCTATGACAGACAACCAATTTTGTCACTGAATTCCAGAATCGATTTCTAGATGGTGTTTCACAAAGGTCACCACTTATATTGTGAAAGATATAGGAACCCACTAATCGATCGAGGCGAGTGCAGGTCAGCTGCAGAGAAAGTGTTGTACACCTTCCTCCTCTTCTTCATCTGGACAACTGCTGCAGAAACCATTTGAGAATTGTCCTAGTCTTTTTGCATGTAGACCATAGCCAGTGTTCGTTTATTATCCCGACTGCAGTGCTAATTTTGGATCAAGCTATCTGAACTTGGTTGGATCGAGACAAGGCCAGATTGGCTTTGGAGATTTGGCATGTGACTCAAGTCCTCCTTCTGGCATTGACTTTTGTTTACTGAGAATGTTGAGCAGTAAATTGAAGGTGGCTAAGGGAGTGCCTATGTAAAAAGAGGTTCCATCACTCCAGCAATCTAGTGGCCTTTTTTGAGAGAGTTGCAGCTTCTTTATTTGCCATAATGTCAATGGCCTGGTAGCCAACACTGGTGAATGTGTTCGGATATCTCGTCATCAATTACATTAGAACGAGGTAAGAGATTCAATTGCAGCCCGGATATCCGTAAAGATGCAATTATTGCGGGCGGATATCACATTCCACCTCAGCCAGGACAGTGCTTCGTTAATCGCCATTATTTCCGCTTGGAAAACGTTGCAGTGATTGGGAAGATGAACGGATTTGTTTAGACATTACGAGAAAACGCCACTTCCTTCTCCATCCTCCGCCTTAGATACGTCTGCGTAAAAGTGTATGATTGTACCAAAGGGTTTGACGCCGCCGTACCACAAGTCCCTGCCGGGAATCTGGTTTTCTAAGTTGATCTCTGGGAAGTGTCGCAGTGAAGGACACGCCAAAATCATTCATCGATTCACTTGAATTACAAGTGGATGACAAGTGATTCGAAGTGCTGTTCGTGTAGGATTGTGGCGTGTCCATAGGTGTAATCACACGACTGAGAGCAGGCCAATTTGCAGGTTTGCTTACCAAATATATTTAGCAGGGTAAGGTTCAACACAACTTCCTGCCCATCGATGTAAGCTTGTCTCTATACCTTCCTTAATTCATTTAAGTGGGGTTCGTTTTCCTGTGTGACTCATGTTCCAAATGTCATTCCTTGCTATCTGGTGCACGGCTTGTGTTCTACGATGGCTTAGTATAGACCTTGTACGTCACTGGTGGCTTATTTGCTGACATCCTGGGTTACGCTTGACTCTGACAGCTCCAAAGAAGCCAGCGGCATCCAATTTCACACGACACGTTGGTTGAGGCCCTTCTCCACTGGTGTGCGCCGTCGATTTCGTGGACATCCTCTTTTGCGTTGTTTCACTGCTTGACTCGTCGTCTCTTAGTTGTCTTTGGAACGAAAGTTTGTTTAGCATTCTGTTTTTAACTGGGCAAGTGACGAGATCATGAAGAGTTGTCCTCCTTCTATTAATCTCAATAACTCCAGCAATAGTTGCTGTAGAGCGCATCAATTCTTGCTTGATAGATTATCTATAGCCTTAGTGATGTGCTTCCTATTTATCCTTCGAGTTCTGAATAATTTAAAAAACACTAAAGCGATTGTCGTAGGTCTGTCTGTCCTGCTTACTTTCTCACCCTGAAAAGAGGGAATAAAGCTCTCTATAATCCGCCTTGACGTTGTCCTTTCTTCTTTGAACATTGCGTTGTTATAATTTGCAGTAAAATGACGGGATGGCGCAGTTGATAGAGTCCCTGCCCCTGGTAAGCGGGGTCCCAGGTTCGAGTTCCAGTGAAAGCAAAGTTAATACGCTTTTATTTGGTTTTCAAAAATCTGGGCAGTCACCATATGCCGTTTGGATCAAATTAACGCCACTATCACTGGAGTGATCAATGAGTGGTGGTAGTCTGACTACCGGTATCACAATGGACCAATATGGTCTAAGTGTGCTGGTGAATTCAATAGCAGCCCAACTACCTAACCTATAATTTGCAGTAGTCAATCAATTGCTGCGCCCATACCGAAGTGACAAAGGTCTGAGTGTTTGTGACCCTCATTGCGAATCATAAAAGACGCAAGCATATACCTTTGACCAGAACGGACATGAGGAGAAGGTCCATACACCACTTCCTCTACTCGTGCAGTGTCTGCATTTCTTCAAACTCCTTCTCCATCACTCTGATATGAGTCAATCTTAAGCATAGCCTCATTAAATCACTCATAACAAACATGCCAGACAGTGAAGATGTCATCTTATCTTCACCGATTTGGGAAAGAACAACTTCCCAAATGCGTACTTAATTATATTTTTAGTTCTCTCAATTCGTATGTTTAGCCTAGGCAAACTCATTCTAACGTTTGATTGTCTATTTTCAGATTTTATTACCGTGACGCCATAGTTAGTAGACCACTCAATTAAAAATGACCGAAGTCGAGCAACCATCACAGAACGGTATAGAATTGACGACAGAAGAAGATGAAAACAATAAAGCAAGACCAGCTGATATTGAACAGGTAACTAAGACGACTTGGACTTGGAGTCTCTCTGGTCATGCATTAATGCAACTCTTTCTTTTTGACAGGACATGAGAGAGATGGAACGTCGTAAACGCGTCGAAGCAATAATGGGTTCAAGACTGTTCCGCGAGGAATTGGAACGCATTGTTGACAGTCAAATCCGTGAGGGTGGAGCATCGGGTATATTGCAGCAATTGTCTGATATAGTGGGTGTTCCAACGTCACGCGTTGGCAATGTCTTCAAAAGTTCCAACTGTGTTCTACCAATCAATGATATTCGTGGCGTCGAATCGATGGGATACTCTAAGGGCGAGAAAATACTCAGGTGCAAGCTGGCAGCCACATTCCGGCTGTTGGATTTGTACGGTTGGACAAACGGTCTGGGCGCACAGATCACAGCGCGTCTAAAAGTCGATCAGGAGCTGTTTTTGGTGAACCCCTATGGGCTGCTGTATCACGAAGTGACTGCGTCCTCGCTGAACAAGGTCGACATGCAAGGCAATGTCATTGAACATGGAACTACGAATTTCGGAGTCAACAGGAATCGTAAGTCGCTCGAATGTGCACTTTCTGGCCGTATCTTATGTTCTCGTTTATCTTTCAGAATTCATTTTACACTCCGTCGTCCATGCTGCCCGCCCAGATATCCGTTGTGCCATTTACATTGGCTGCAATCCAGTTGTCGCGGTCTCATCCCTCAAAGTCGGTCTGTTGCCATTGACCAATGACTCTGTGGTCCTGGGAGAGATTACGACTTATCAGTACACCGGTAGCTTAGCCGATGCCGAGGAACGTGAGAAGCTTGTGCGCAATTTAGGCCCAGTATCGAAAGTGATTCTTTTGTCAAACCACGGCGCACTCTGCTGTGGCGAGACCATTGAGGAGGCATTCTTTGCTGCCAATCACATCGTGCAGGCATGCGAAACTCAATTGAAACTACTGCCAATGGGTGTCGATAACTTGGTATTGATACCAGAGGAATCGAGAAAAGCCATCTACGATGCAGCACGTCGACCACCAGAGGATTTGGCCGCTGCCTTTGAGAAGAAAGCGGCTCTTGTTGCTTCAGCATCTGAGGATGCGTCAACCGATAAGGATGAATCGCAGACAGACAATAGCAAGGAGACCAGTCATAAATTACTGCAACAACCCAAGTGGCGTGTTGGTGGTGCTGAATTTGAGGCATTAATGCGTATGCTGGACAATGCTGGCTTCCGTACTGGTTACATTTATCGTCATCCATTGATTAAATCTGAACTGCCGAAACCGAAGAATGACGTGGAAGTTCCACCGGCCGTCTCGTCATTGGGCTACTTGCTCGAGGAAGAGGAACTGTACCGACAAGGGTGAGTAATGTACTTTTAGTTGAAACATTTCTTTTAGTCTGAGTCTGAAAGTTTTGGTTAACCAAACGAACAGTAATGCTTTCGTTACATTCTGCCGACAGATATTCGCCGGCGCATTTGACACATCGCGGAACTTTCTGGCAATACTTCTGAGTGTGGTTGAATCCCTGACAATGTTTGCATTGCGGTATTGAGTTCGAGTTTTTGCGCATGTATGTTATCCCACTGGTTCGGGGTCGAAGACTTCGGAATGGCGCTCAGTTGCCCATGAGCTGTGCCTACATAGCCTAACCACAATACCCATTGAATCCGTGGATGCCTAGCTATCGTCATGTCGTGGTTGAATTTCATCTCGTCAAATCATCAACACCAACAGGACCAAAGATTGAATGCAGAAGTTTTCTCTCCAAAATACCAGGGACTCCTTTATTTGCTTTTGAGATTTTCCATGTGTCTACGACATGGAACAGAACGGGGATGGTCGAGGTGTTATAAAGGGTCTTCCAATAGGGAGTTGACAACTTTTATTTTAAATAAAACTCAAACCATTTGAGATATTTCAAAAACTTTATTATCGGCTTGAAGTACAATCAAAACATTCATGAATGGGCTGAAATGACTTCGTTCTTATGGCCACCGCGGGCACGTTTCCAGCTGTCGGTTCGTTCGACTCAATTTTCAACGACTCGCCCACACATTTCGGCCGAAATGGCCGCTATTTTGCGTTCAATGTTGACTCTGAGTTCTTCAAACGTCGTCGGCTTATTGGCATAAACCAATTACTTAACGTAGCCCGACAGAAAATGGTCAAGCGACAGAAAATAGTTGCTAGGGACGCCTGAAAGGCAGCGATATTTCCGACACTCTGACCAGCCCGTGGTCTCACTGACACCACACAACGGTAACAGCACACAACGAATATGTATACTCAAATTTTTGCACTAAACTTGTTATTGCATGTCTACGAGGCGGGAGAACATTTTTTTTATAATATGCAGACGTTGCTCGTTCGTGTATTTTGCCATGATGAAAATGTTGAGTTTACTGAATAAATTGACGTGACAGTTTGATGATTATGAAAGAGTATTTCACCCTGTATTCTGGTCGCGGTGCGTAGTGTGTTGATGCATCGGCTCCTACGCCGGGAGAGTCAGGTTTCATCTATGAATTTGACCAATTTCATAGTTTACTGCTCAACTTCATTCGAGTCACTCGCAATGCCCAAAGACTTTTCCTGGCTAAAAAATAAACATGCTCCTCAACTTCGCCGTTCGGAGTCACCTTAGAACTGATGGTCCCATCCTCTCGTGATACGACAATAACAGGCACGACACGAGTGGTTCCAGTAGAAACTAGGCCCACCTTCAACTAGCCATATTATTGTTGTTAAATTCGGATGCAAGCCTGCACAAATGCAATTTTCAACCTCCAACCGCCATGCATTCGATTAGCGTCTAATAATCCCTTTTCCACTTTTTAAATACTATATCTAATACCTACTTATATGCATTTTATTCTTTTCTTGCAGAATTTGGAAGAAGGGTGACTGGCGCAAAGGAGGCGACCGCAGCCGATGGCTCAACTCCCCAAATGTTTACCAAAAGGTCGAAGTGCTGGAAACTGGAACACCTGATCCGAAAAAAATCACAAAGGTAGAAATAATCACATTCGAGGATAAAAACTAAAAATCAGAAATCATTTTCAAACAATTATTAAACAACAAAAAAAGTACCAATATTAATCCACCTTCGAGTCACACAAACAACACAACTAAAAAAAAAAAATGATAACATTGCTAAAAGTTGTGCCATTTTGAAATTTAATCATTCCAGTTCTATATTCCTTATGTTAATTTTTTTTCCTTAGTTTTTGCTTGTGATAACAAATGCACAATTAATTTTTTTTTTTGAACTCAATTACGAGCAATTAGGTCGAAAAGAAGAAGTGAAAGAAAACGAGATATTTTTGATATTTAAGGCTTGCATTTTTAGAAGAGAAACAAGCGTTTTGTGTTCTAAGACTAATGTTATTTAAATATTCCCTCTGCCTTGTGTCTCTGAGGACATGTGCGCAATGACGTTTGCTTGTATTTTCTGTAACTGAGACTGTTGAGGAAGGGGCAACACTGCTGTATTTGATGAGGTTCTTGGCGTTTTTCAATGCGGTTCATGGTGCGAGTACTGAGCTGAGAGATCACCGTAGTCGATATTTTGCGAAAATGAGCTTGAAAAGAGTTGATTTGTACTTTGAGTGTATTTTTAAGGGGCCCATCTGCTGCGAGCCTGCTCTCAGGCCTGAAAACCATGGACGGAGGGTCTGAGACTGAGCAATGGCCTCAACGAGTCATGAAGAAACAGTCTTGTTCCTGCGATAACTTGGTCTTCAACCCTCAACGAATGTAATGGATGGAACCAAAAGAAGATTTTCAAAGCTGTAGGAAAGCGCTACCAACGTCGCAGTTACCTGTGCCGTCAGTAAGATAAAGCGTTGACAGAGGGTTCCCTCATCATTCATTCGGAGAGCAACAACTATCACCAGGCAACGTGTATGTCTCTTGGACTCACCACATTAGTTAAGGGTCAAACCAGAAGTTCGGTCTTCCTCCTCGAACCAAGAGACTTTCATTCGAAGTCACTCTTAGCTGGAGCACTGGCGCCCGACTAGCCTCACCCAATCCAGTCAGCTGTCTCCAGTTTCGCACGCTCAGTTGGTTGGGATCATCCTCCACCTGGGTGATCCCTCTTTCTGTTACGGTGCCCTGCCTGTTTGGAGTCGAAGACTTCGCGCCGAAGCTGAGTACGCTCAACTCACCATCGGGCAGGTGCTCAAAGAGTACGCTTGTCTAGAAAAAAGCTTCTCAACTTCGCCGTTCGGAGTCGGCATTAAACTGTAGGTCCCTTCCACTCGTGAAAGAACAATAGCATGCACAACACGAGTGGTTCCTGAGAAGCTAGGCCCAGGTCCGCCTCGGACTGTCGCGCCACCCATATTATATTATTATTATGTCCTTTGGAGACGGACAAGTTCATTTCAATTGTAAGCAGCAAGTAAACAGGAGCTTCTTCTTCGTAAGTGACGCTTAATTGTGTTTCAACAGCTGGTGGTACAAGTTCTCGCCAACTGCCTCCAGTCCTACACGTCGTCTGGTTGTTTTTCGGTAGACCTTAATTCCCGAATTTGCTTGTGGCGTCTTAATCTAAGCGGCAAATGAGCCGGTTTCGAAGACACCATATGACGTACACACCTCATGTGGTTCCTCTCTTCTTTTCACGTGGTTCCTCTTTTCTTTTCATGTAGTTCCTCTCTTCTTTTCATCGATTCAGTTGAGATCCCCTCTCATCTTCCGTCCACCTCTGTGCGTCCTACTATTTTAGAGTCGATGATTCACTGGACCGAATCTGTGTCTTTAGCCGATTTACACGCTGACTGCGTAGACAATGATGGCGATTGATTAGACCTCTTCCTCTAATTTCAATCAACGTCAATTTGATGAAATTACAGATGATGTCTAAAAATAGTACCTTTGTCGTGATTCAAGTTCATGGTTCATGGTTCTGTTGAGTCAGTGACGATACGCTGGAAGGAAACACAAATAGTTCCTGTATTGTACTCAAATCGACCAGGAACTGCCACCAGAAGAATTATAAGTCAATTCCTAGACAACTTCTTCGTTTTCTAGTGGAGCTTCAGTCCGGGGTGGACCTAAGCCTCAGCCGGCACAATCATTGGGCAGCTGCATCCAATTTCGCATGCCAATTTGGTTGAGATCTTTCTCTACTTGTATGCGCCATCGGTTCCGAGTACGTCCTGTTGTGCGTTGTTCCACTGATTCGGAGTCAAAGACCTCATCAGTGTTGTCCATGGGTTCTACACGGCCTAGCCATCTTAGGCGTTGAATTCGTGGACAACTGGCTAAACCGCTGTACGAAACACTAACTGGTTGAATTTGCTCGTCCAAATACCGTCAACACAAATGGGATCAAAGATCGAACGCAGAATTTTTCTCTCGAAAAGATCAAGGGCTTCTTCTCCTCTTGAGATTGTCCATGCGTCCGCGCCATTGAGCAGGACAGGAATGATTAAGGTCTTATAAAATGTTAGTTTGGTCCTTCGAAAGAGGGATCTATTACTTAATTGCCTCTTGATCCCAAAGACACAGCGGTTGGCAAGAGTAATTCTGCGTTTGATCTCGAGGTAGACGAATTCCTTCACCACCTCAAAGTCATAGCTGCCTACGGTGATGTTCAGGTCTAACCGTCGATGTTGTGCGTGCAGCGTGTACTTCATTTTGCCCCCATTCACCGCTATTCCTCGACGCTACTCCACCACGAAATACAACACGTTGAAACCCCATCTTACTTGTTTCCTTCATGCAATCAGTTCCAATCGCCTTGAACGAACAACAAAACGCACAAACCTCATTAAATACTCATGATTCATCATTATCATCTCTCCGCAACCAAATACTGTCATCAGTTAACTCCCCATTTGAGTTTGTTCAAATACAGTCCCAGTCTGCCCAGATACACAATTTTTCCATCCTAGTCAAATATTTTTCCTTTCAATTTTCGTTCTTCCATTATGGAGGTTCTCTAATCTTGCAGTGTCCATTGATTACATATAAGACTAGCCGTAGTGTTAAGTAGAATGTCAACAATTTAATCGATTAGTGTTCTTTACAATCGCTATAATCAATTTGTTTTTGTTTTCATAAGAAACAGATAAACGATGCTACGTTTACGTATTTCTACACTACCGGACACAATCATAGGTGTAGGTGTTATTTTGGGGAAATTTTGTTCATAGGGTGGTCCGATAAGTACTTAGCCTAAGAAAAGAAAAAAAGGGACATTTTGGAAATGTGCCGATTTATTTCACGGCGATGCCGGAACTTTGTGACAAACGATATAATGACGCTTTTGAATGTGTCACTTTTACATTTGGCATAATGTTCCTCGGTGATGACACTTTCAAAGGCACCATTGTCCCAATTTGGCACACCATCACGGCATCTTCTCAACATAGTCCCCTTTTAGCTCGATTCACTTAACCCAGCGATATGCTCCAACTTATTTAACCCGTCTGAAAAAGACGTTTTCCGGAGGTCTGAAAAATAAGCCGCCGTGGCGGCGATAACCTGTTCATTCGACTCAAATTTCTGCCCGACTAGATGGCGCATTTGGTGAAGGCCTTGGTTATTGGGGTCCCGGTTCGAATCTCAGTGAGAGCAAAGTTAATACGCTTTAATCTGGTTTTCAAATCTGGTCCCAACATTTGCCGTTGTGATCAAATTGACGCCACTATCACTGGAGTGGTGGTGGTAGTCTGACTGTGGGTATCGCAATGGACCAACGTGAGCTAAGTGTACTGGTGAATTCACTGTGAGTTGTCCGGAGTAAGCAAATGTTGCAAGCATTCTCTTGCCCAATATTTCATTCAGGGTATAACCCACGTCGTCTTTTAAGATGCCTACTCTCTCAGCTAACTCGCGCACCTCCAATCGGCGGTCTGCCAACGCGAGATCGTGGAATTTTATCATGCTATCCTCCATAGTAGTCTGTGCACCTGGGCTGAGCTTTTCAAAAACCGACGTGCGACCACGTTGAAACTCGTTAAATCAATTTTTGACTGTTGCCGTCGAAGGAGAAGAGTCACCGTACACAGCATCCAAGCCTGATTTCCATTGCAAAAGCAAGGATCCAATCACCGACCGACATTAATCTTTTTCAATCTTTCTAAAATCTGCGGACACGCCCCCTTCCAAACGCTGTCAAAACAAAAGGAGTTCGAATCTAGAAGAATTTACTACGCGATAATAAATTTCTCTTGCGATAGTGGCGCCATCGGGTGTCGAGTCTAAAACTAATCGGACCGCCCTCGTAATTTTCCTTTGAAGGATTCTAAAGTAAAGGGTGTTCATTAAACAATAGCTGTCTTTAAATTTAAATAAAACCAATTTCTGTGTGTGATTTCGTCGACAGTTTTTGTTCGTCTGAAAGGCCTGTCGGTTCCATTACGTATTTTTCCGGTTTCTCTAGGTGGCGCTGATTCGAAATGTCCAATTTTCCATGAATCTAGCGCATGAATCAGGCTGAATTTGACCAATTGCATGAGTTTTGTTGCCCTTGAGGGCCGCTGGCACACAGACAGATGACATCGCCAGCTCAAAATTTTCGGGAATGCATTGGAGGACGCTCTTGGATCTCATGTGGATTGGTATCGTCCCAGATTCGACAATTTTGTTTGTTGAATGGCGTCCATAAATAGGCCACATTTTATGGCGACCGAACAGAACTCCCAGTAGTTTGATAAAAAAGTGTTATCATTTGCTCGCGTTGTTCCACTGTATGCCCTTCGATGATTTGACAAAACAGACTGAATAAATGACAGCTTGAACAATATGGCCACATCAACTGTCAAAGTTCAGAAAACTCCCCTTTAAGTGCTATACTTGAGAAATTGTAGGTAATGCAGTAGAAACATAAATTCATGTACTCAAAAGGTGTAATTTAAATTTGTTTTCTGACACAGATCAACGGCCTTTGCTTCTATTGTTGATCAGCATTCTGAAAGCAATTTCTGTTAGGCATAAGTCTGATGGCTTGGCGTCTAGATATCATCTCAAACGACTTCCGTTGAAGCCACATGGATGAAGAAGAAAAAGAAAGTATGCTTCCACTCTGCTGCTTTCCAACTCCATTGTCCCAACAACCCACCGTATTCCCACTAGTGGTTAATTGATCGTATCCACGTGGTCCGAATCACAGTACAAAGGATCAGTCAAGTTTAAGTGATCTCGAACAGCAACTTCAATTTACCTACGAACCCAATGCTATTTTCGCACCGAACACAAATCGCGAGGTTTGGATGAACTTTTACTGAAACCCCAAAAAGCCGTTTCCATCGTGTTTGAAGGGTTTTCAAATGTCACTTTGTGGCAGTGAAGTGATGAGAACACCAGAAGAGAGAGAGAGAAAATGAATAAATGACTACAATGCTGTAGTCCTTGTCGGATCGAGAACCTTTCACGACCGACTGAATTCAAGGGCTTTCTATCTTTCGCCGAAAGCGGAGGTTTCTAAACCCCAAAAATGTGCCTCGGAGGTTTTGAGAAATCTTATGAAACCTTGTTGGGAACGGAACATAATATAAGACTACCTCTACTTCAGCGTTTGATCAAATCTCGGTCTATTGAGGATGTCTTAAAAAATATCACATATTTTCAAAAGTTAAGGATTCTTCGAGGGTTTTAAAGTATAATGTGGCTTAAATTCATAAGGTATAAATTCAATTTCACTATCTCTAGACTCCATTTTTGACACGAACAACTTTCATAATCCTGATGTCACTGACAATGATCAGACAGCTCGCTTGTCATGAAAAAAAAAAAAGCTTCTCGAGCGTCGGTGTTAGAAGCGGGCGGCATTCTGTTCGTGGTCCCAGGAGAACAGACCTCGATCGTCTTTCCTAGAGGATAGACAAAGGTTCACTTATGAACAGTCATCTTGAACAAAGTACTCCACTCTGAAAATGAATTCCCCACCGTTATTTCCCAAAACTGCAATAACCCGTGGCATTTAGTCCAGCAGTGTATGTATGCGAATAAATTGATTGTGTTTAGGCATCGCTCAGCACTTCAAAACAGTCGTTACTTTTCAGAAATCAAAAAATAAATAATTACAACACGTAGATAAACAAAATATTATATTAAAGATTTATAGGATATTTGTACCACACTTTTGTGCTTTAACGAAGGGGACAGCATAGGATATTAAAAATGCAAAATATTAAAAACATTTAATTGATATTGTAAACATACATACTCCCATTCACAGGAGAACGAAAAGAAAAATAAATAAATCAAATAAAGCTTATCCAAAATATTCTTTTAGATGTTAACACACTCTGCAAACGCTTGTAACAGAAATATATTCATAATTATATAAGCAAATAAATTCTAGAAAATACTTACAAATGCTCATTTATTTTAAACATTCATTACTACTTTTTTTTCATTTTTGATTTTTAAGAATAATTTTGTGCCTCTTCACGGAGTCGATTGATAGGTTTTTTTTTCTTGTTTCTTTTTCTCCGGCGCGTCAATATGTTGAAATTTGTTTGATTTCATTTTTCCGAAATTGAAAGAAAAGAGAAAATATTTATTTAATTATTTGCTGAAAGGTAAAAAAATATGTCCTAAAGTTGATGTGAACAAAAAAAAAAAAGTTTAAGCGACAATGTCTATCTCTCTCTCTCTCTCTGTCTCCGTTTAGTTTTCCTTCTATTTTCATATTCTTTTCTCTCTGCCCTTTTTTTCGTGTATGTTTTCCTTTTCTTTTGTGTTTGACATTTCTTTCTTTATTTATTTTTTTTTCTGAAAAAAAGCATGTTTTCCAAAAGACAAAAGATACATATGTGTACGTACCATTCGCATACATATACTGTCAATTTTTTTACTGAGAATGACTGAGTAAGATCATAGTACTTCCGTCCGTCCATAGGCACAAAATTATTTATTTTTTTTTTTCGTTTACTTTTGATTTATGTTATTTTTGTTTTTGTATGTTTTATATGAGTTTGAATATTTTTTGTTTTTAAATTGCACCCAACACACTAACACTTTACACTCGTAGCCAACTTTACATTCAACACTAATCTGATCTCCACCTCATAACAATGAATTGTCAAATTTTGTCTTTTTGTTTTATTTTTTTTTTATTTTTTTTTAAACTTAACACAAAATTGTCGCTAATAACTTTTTTTTATAAATGAGTTTCGTTTATTTAATGAGTTTGCTTATTTAAATGAGTAGCAAAATATTTGCTAAAAGAAAACAACAAAAAATATTTTCTTTTTTCTTTCATATTCAACTCGTTGTCTTGCCCTACGGTTTGGTTGATCTGTTAACATGTACACCATGGGTTGATGGTCGTTACACTTGCGTTTGATAAAAATTAATTGTTTTTCAATTCAATTCAATTCAATTCAATTGATTGATTGATTTTGCGTTGGGATTTGCGTTGCGTTCTGATGATTGAAACGAAAATAAATACGCAGTGGGTCGCTGAGGGTTCGCCAACGCATTCCACACCAGTGCGAATTGAGGGTGCATTGCAATTTGTGCCACCGGGAACAAATCCAAAAGAGTTCAAGAAAGTGCAACAACAGGTGAGTAATTATTTATTTATTTTCTTATATAAATTATTCTAAGCTTGTCGGTTGCTCCTGATTTGGAGGAAGTCTCATATTGTGTGTGTTTTAATTGAATTGAATTTTAAAAACGTACTGTGGAAATTCATTTCTATTTTTAGAAAAGGAGTTCTGACTTTTAATGAGATATGTAAAATGTTGGTGGTGTCGGTAAGTCGCCTCCTGTCGTGTCAAATTGTATAATTTAAGGTGTCGCAAAGAGATCCATGGGTTGCCGTGGGGTAGTGGAGGTTAGTGCGACTCCTACGCAAAATGTGCCAGGTTCGATACCCGAATTTACCACCTTTCATAATTCGCGACTCCACCTCTTTCGAGTCACTGACAATGCTCCAAGAGTATTCCTGTCTAGAATAGGCTTCTCAACTTCGCCGTTCGGAGTCGTAGATCCCAACCATTCGTGAAAGAACCCTAACACGCACAACACGAGTGGTTGCTGTGGAAGCTAGGCCCAGATCCGTTTCGGACTTATCCATTCCATTCGTTTTTTATGAAATTGAAGGATTTATTTACCATAGTTAGTATCAGTCTTTTTGAATGGAATTCATGTCTCTCCACCATTGTGACAGTCCTTTTTTATAATTTTCTCTTGTAAGAAGGTTGATGCACGGGTATAAGAACCTTGTAACCAAACTGCAGGATCCTGACATCAATCTCTCTAGGGATGTCTGTGACCTTACGTTGTCTTGATGGAACACATGACCACACAATCGAATCGTCCGAATTAAGAGTTTGCCAGAGGAAATCTTGCCGATTAATGCTATGATTTTCACCCCATGGGTTATTATTCATTATAACTCGTGTGGTGAGTTGCGTACTTTTTTTGTACAATGCTCTGGGCAATCAAAACAGTGTTTAGTCGAGGATTGCCATGATTTCCAGAGCGTGGTTTATATTTAGCGAGATTACCCGAACGATGAAATCAAAACTGCGTCTCTGATACGCTTAGCACGATACACATTTCCACAATCCCGCAAGGCAGTAAGCTGTCAACTTTATCAAAAAAAGGTGTTTCGCCTTGACGACTCGCTTCTTGAATGATTAATGGAATGGAACTGGAATTACATACGCCACACTGGAATTTTTTGACACTCTATAGGTTTGCGAATGTTCAGGTATTCAGAGAACACATCCCTGCGCATCTTTCTCACTATGCCATTCCGTTCTTTCAGGGATTGGAATATCAAAACCGCTTAGGTGATATGACGGTACAGCCTTTTGGGGAAAGAACGAGATCCCTTGGTATGAGATCAAGGATAGTCCAACACAAACTCTGAGCACTACCGTCAGAGTATATGAGGGAGTCGACTGCAGAGCGCCTGTGACTCCTATGCCTGCTCTGCTTTGTACCTTCTTGATATGATCAACTTTGGTTGGAGACCCCATTTCTTTCCGAATTGGTCCAAACATTCACACCCAAATTATTGGAATTTTTAATTTTAACTTACCTTTGCGAAGTCAATCTGAATCTAGCTCTCGCTATCTGAAAGGCAAGCGATTCGATATAATCGATATTCGATTAAACTTTACATAATGACAGGAAGCGGCCAACAACCCCTAGACTGCAGTGATTTGGTAGGCAAAGGGGCGTAGAGATTTCTGGTGTGGTTGCGAAGGTACGCAGTAGAATATACACAAGATTGAGTCAATGTTAATGTGTTATGCGAGATGTCAAGAGGTCTCATGTCAGATTCTAAAAGATGGCATCTCTTCACTGTTGTCGAAGTGATTGTATGCATTAAGCTGATCGTTGGAGCATAGTTATCCCGAATAAAACAGCTGTTGCTCTTAAAAAAATAAAGTTGAGTGGACACGGACCATTGCTACGCAGTACAAAATATAGAGGTCGTAGGTAGAGTCTAAGTAAAAATTTGAGGTTAGGGTTAGGCCGGAGGGTAGACGTGGTGGGACCACGTTGCCCTTAGGTCCAGTTGGACCCATTGTGATGCCCATGGGGGATGTAACCTTTCCGATCTCAATCGTGTCCTACAGATGTTCTTATGCTCGACCGCCCTCCAGAGATCCGAAGAAAAATGTAGCGTTACCTCTAAACACTTGCAAATGCATACCGCGCCTAGAGGCGGTTGTAGGCGTTAGAGCAAAGCTGTCAAACTCGCATACGACCCAAGGCAGGTATCAATGCGGCCCGAAATTATTTAAGGTTACTGGAGCATGTCCATTTTACTGCGGAATGTTGTGTGCGCTGTTGCGTTACAGGTGCCAAGTAACAAACAACAGAAGCAGGTATGTCTATGGTAATGTATATGTGGCCGAAACACCATGCCATCTTCCAATGTGCCCCAGAGTCTCTTCATCCCCGCAGCCTCTGCATATGGTGTCAAGAGTAAGTCTCATTTTGTGTTCATGGTATCTCAGTTGATTATGGTCAGTTAGCGCTCCGACTACCATCCGCAGCAGCCTCTTGCTGCATTGAAGAGGTACGTAGGTCTTCGTGCTATTGAACATAGGCCATAACATTCGAGTGGTCTCCCATGTGGAAAGAGAGCTCCACCTTTCATTGTATAACTCCATGATTTTGTTATCCACTTTCTTCTTGATATCAGCTGGATCAAGCCATGGGATTGCCTGGGGTGGGTCAGTCACTGTCAATTATAATGCTAATATCAGCCGGTGGTGTTTCCAACAATGATATAACCTTGACCGTCCGTTGTCAGGTAGTCTGATAGAGCAGTGCATGATCAATAATTCGGAGAAAATGCCCGTGCCTTCCGCGTACACTTGGATGGGTGTTTAAATGTTTAAATGTTGATGGCTTCATTGGAGCTCCACTCCTCTCTTGTTTTGGGATAACACCGGGAGGGTATTTCGAAATCAAGGGAAGGCAAAAGTAGACGTTTTAAAATGTATAACTCCAAATCATGCAAAATATCAAAAAGAGAACATGTCGAATAATAATAGAGAGCCGCCAGCATCTCACACGAACTTCCCCAAATCAGGTTGTTTCAAATCTGTCATCAAACATGCTTGTGAAATGTCAATTTGTTTCTATATTACTAATACGTGTCATATCTTATAACGAACTCTAGATTAAAGACAATCGTCGTGCAGATAAAATCTCTGCTGGTCCACAGTCTCACATTTTGGAGGGAGTTACATGGGATGAGGCCAATCGCATCAAAGATGCCACCGTCTCATCAGCTGGTGATCATGTTGTCTTAATGGGTGCAGCATCCAAGGGTATCATTCAACGTGGTTTCCAACACAACGCAACTGTCTACAAGACACCGTACGCAAAGAATCCATTTGACAATGTAACAGATGACGAACTCAACGAATACAAGAGAACTGTCGAAAGAAAAAAGAATATTCATGGTGAATGTAAGTGTTAATCGGCGGTCACATCCCCACAAGACAACGGCGAATATATAATTCCCTTTTTTCATTTGCCTCTAGATACCGACACCGATTTTTCAGAGTCAGAAGCTTTAAGTTCACTACAAACTTCTGGTGCACAACAGCAAAATTCGTCGAAAACTGCCGTTGTTAGCCAATCAGAAACTGAAGATGCATCAGGTAATTGAATACAGTCACCACAAATGTTTTCATCGTTACTCATTCAACTCAAACTTCCTTACAGAACACCAAGTTATGAGAATAGAAACCAAGCAAGCGCCAGTCCCTAGCCAACCTGAAGTAGTATTGAGTGATGGTAAGTGAATTTGATATCTTTTTCATTTTTAAGAATTTTTTTTTCTTTGTTTATACTTAAGTTCGCAACAATTAAAAAGAAAAAGTCGGTTGTTTAAAAAAAAGAAAAGAAACAAACCTTTTTTTGGAATAAATTGTTAAAATTGTGGGCTTTTGTTGGAAAATACAAGGAAATTCTTTGAATCGTCTCATTGGTAAACTTGAAGGGTGGTGTGCAGGCAGTGAAATTATGCAAACACATGAGGCCTAAGGTGGTTGGAGGATTGCAACGAAGAAACTTTAAAGTACTAACCAACGTATAGACATTGTTGGGTGGAAGATCTGAGCCAGCTCCTACCGTCTATACCATCAGGAGCGCCATTAATCTCTATACATGGGAACATTGTCTTGAACATATTATATGCCCTTTGGCCGTATATGTTCTTTCTCTCAACGTGGCTGAGCCAATTTTTCGGCAGATAACAATGACGACGATTACAACGTGCGATCGCTTAGAACCTATTAAGCAGCCAGTCTAAAGGTGGCGCTTAGCACCTAGTCTTGGTCGGAACAATCTGGATGTGGGATACTGTCGGACGGTAGCACATTTTATGATTGTCTCTTAACCAGGGGTATCCCACATCTGGAACCTAAACTTATCCAGATCATATTGAAAGCGGGCCACTTAGTTATAGCCGGACATTTTGTTTTCCGTTTTTTGAGTTGGACTTGAACTAAATAAGTTTTAATCTACGTTAACCAGGCATGAATGCATACAATTTTAAGCAGACCGCAATCAAAGTTCCAGATCTGAAAGACTTCGAAGAGTCCAAAGTTACCTTTTTTTAAGGGCCGACATCGAGTGATCAGTGAACTCCAAGATATTTCACATTGTACACTTTTCTAATTGTGGTGCCAATGATACTTGCCTCGGAGCGATTTAGTTGGCTAGTGTTTATTACTCAATTCGCTGAGACTCGCTAAAAAGAAGAAACCACAACAGGACATGGATTGTTCTCCTTTTGGCTAAGGTGCCACACGAGCTGAGGAGAGAGCTACATGCTCTCCTCTTCCACTCTTCGTCTCGGCAACTTTTGCAAGATTCGTTATGAGGTAGATCTATCCTAGAGGGGGTTGTCACGTCGATTATTGTCCTGTGCGCAAGACTAATTAGTTTGAGGACTGAGTGTACACTTTAAATCAATGATACACGAAATTTTCTTTGTGATGCAACACGTAGTCATCTCTGATTTGTAAATCTGATAGTTTGAGCTCTCCAAAATCCTTTCTGTAGCGTCCGGCTTATTTGTTAGTTAATTATTCGAATTCTCAATTATCTGATACGTCACAGTGGCCTGCATCCATGTCTTTTAATGAAATGTGAGGTTGTTCACGGTTTTAATCGCCGCCTTAAATACTGGATACCACAGGAGAAAAGCTTTTAAAACCTACCTCAGTCCCGAAAAAGGGGTTTCCCTTGCTGACCTGATTCAAGGCTCCTGACCGTGGGCAATGTCTTCTACGTTCTTCTTCAGACTGAGAACAACTTTGGCAGATGTTGCTTTTGATCGATTTTTCCGCACCAATCACTTCATGATGTGGACTTGTCACTCTGCCTGGATTTGTGGATTTGTTGATCAGATTCAATCAAAAGCAACATCTGCCAAACTGCAGCAGCCGGAGTTCTTAGAACAAGCTAATGGCCGATCGTTGCTTCTTTCGGCTCGTCCTTGGTATTGATGCGAAGCTACCTGCGACGAGGACTCCTAGGATTCACCACTGGGTTAGGTTAGGTTGTGGCTTACTGATTGTAGACAGCAGTCACACTTATGCTAGCACTGGGCCATTTGTATTGCCACGTGGATCTGTTTGATTCTGTGTCGCAGACCTGTTGCTGCTTTCGTTAAAGCGGTGAAGACGATTGGCCCTTTTTAGCGAGTTCATCTGCTTCACAATTCTCTGAAATGTCACACATAAGTCGGATGGTAAAATACTCGGCAATTAAGGAAACTCTTAGAGGTGAAGATGACCGTACACAGAGACTTGATCGCTTTTGCCAAAACAGATGACGATTGCTGTGCTTGATGTTAGATTGTCTTTTAGCCAAGACTTAGTTTCCTTGATTGCTGTGGATTCTGTCTGAAAGACGCTACAGTGATTCGGTAGGTTTAGGTGGCTGACTGCTGTACGAAAAGACAACAGGCACACTTAGGCCAGCATAGGCCCATCGTGTTAAGTAATGATTCGATAAGTAGTTGGATGTTTGTATCCGTAAAGTAGACAACCGCGCCTACGCCTTTATCCATCTTCATGCATCAGTGAAGATGTTCAGAGGACCATCCTGGCCCTGGTGGTGTTCAGACTCTGAGTATGATCTGGGATGACGCTGGTTGAGAAATCCCTCTTGAAGAGGAGTTATTGTGTCGTGCGATCGATGTTTTGATGTATATATCTATATCTTCTAAGAATAGTGGACTGTTCACAAATGCCGTGATTTATGCCAGATCTTTGTGCCAGCCGCTGTCTGCCGATTTAATCCATCGGTTGGAGATTGATGAGTATGTTCAGAGCTCCTGAGGGGCTGTCCTTAACGCTGTTTTGATATATGCTCATATGCTATCCACTGCGGCCTTTCAAGCGGTTTGCAATTGACGTGCTTTTTCGAGGGCAGTCCACCAAATCGCGATTCCTTACAACAGTGTGGATTTGACTACTGATATGGATAGACAGTGACCACTTGGAGCTGTAGCCCTAATTTTCACCCTAAAGCCTTTTTATGGAGGTGTAGAGTAGTGGAGAGTTTTTTGCCACTTTCAAGAGTAACTTCGTTCCCAGAATAAGACCTAGCCAGTTTTAAAGGGAAGCTCAAAGTCAGGGATTTTATATTTCCTGGTCAAGAGGACCATATCCGTGGATCTATGGATGGACACCTTGGCCGCATTCTCCAATTTGAAGATTGCCGATTGATCATTTTCCCAGATACCCCACCAGCTTCCCAAAAAAAAAAACACACCACCTCGACGTAATTAATGAGACGATTCAAGGAAGGAAAAAAATGAAACAAATTCAGAAGTAAATTTATTAGGTATTCATTTTAAGTCTCTCTCTCTCTCTATTCACATTTACGTATTTTATTGATATTCTTTGAATGTGATTCCTCTTTCGATAGATGTTTCCCCTCCGAGTAGTAGAATCTTACGCATCTACACACCCCAGTATTTATATCAGACCTAAAGTAGTTAACTTTTCCAACCTAACCTTCGAATCTCTCTTTCTTGAAAGAAAACTCAAATACAAGTATTTTTGACTTTTCTATTGAATATGTATTTTTGTTTAATTCCACAAAAGTCCCTTGAATTTAAACAAATTTTCAATTTATTTTCTCTTTCTTTTTGCTTTAGATATTTATCATAAAATAATAGATGTTGTTTCTCTTTGTTTATTATGAAAAATCAAAAAAATGAAAATCTCTATAAAACAGGAACAACAACATTTATGCTGTGTTTTAAGTGATGACTTTTTTTTTGCATATTAAAACCGAACTATTTTTCTAATTTATTCTTTTGACTAGTTAGAGTTTTTTGTTGGCTTTTTTTTTCTCCGAAAACAAAGTTTTTTTTTTTTAGTTATTTTATGGTTTTGATTAATTACATTTGAAACAAAGAACAAAAACAAATTGATAATTAAATTCCAAAAAAAATTTCCATCGTAGCCAGCTCTCGTAATTCCAAACGAAAGTGAATTAGATAAATAATCAATAGACGTGTAGTTTTTTACAATAAAAAAAAATAAACAAATTATTAATAATAGTTAATAATAAATGAATACTTCCGACTCAACACAATCTCCTCCTCTTCAACCAGTTTTATAAGAAAAAAAAAAGAAAAAACAACACAAACCAATTTTTTACTCTAGTTTTTAAATGAATCACGGTGAGTTTCAAAATTAGTTACAGAAAAAAAAACCACATCATTTAAATAATGTTACAAAAAAAAAAAAAAAAAATAACCACCATTTTGAGTTTGACATCATGGTTTACTTATTCTTTTTGTTTTAGTTGGTTAGACATGGTTTTTTGGAAAGCGTTTGTGTTTTGATTTTGAGTTCCTTTCTCATTCGCTGTTTAGACTAGACTATCAGCCGAAAATAATACTCTCGTGCATTATTGTATTGAATTTCAGTTCTGTTTATTTTTGAGAGGATGTTCGTTCATTTTTTTTGCTTCTTATTGTTTATTTATTTTTCTTTTGTTCGTGATCATGATGATGAATCTGCAAGTTCTAGGTTTAGAATAGAATAGAAGATAGGATTTAGATTTTAGATTTCTCGAAAATTGTGTACCGTGGAGGTTTAAGTGTTCGCATTAAGGAGAGAATACGCTTTTGGCACACAACATCTGTGATTAATAACAGCCACTGAATAATATAAACGTTTTGTTCAAGTTCATGGTTTGTGTAACACAACTCATACATCACTCTGCACTTGGTTATTTCCTTCCCTCTTTGATTCGCGTTTAGATTAGGAAAACTGAAGTCAGTGAAGCGCGAGTGTCCATTGAGCATAGCCAATCTTGATTTCAGAAGAATGTAGTGAAACGTACACCTGACACGAAGTTTGCTTGCCTGGTGCTTCACCCAATCACTTGGACCTTAGTTCCGAGAAAGAACATTATTTGTTCCTATTCACTGATATTGAACATATCATCTACTTTTAGTGGAACTGCTGTTCCAGACCACTCGACTCGGTCAGACCACTCGACTCCTCCTTTCGACCCTAATTCATCAGGCCTCAAGGGCCTTAGTCCAACCACCTGGTCTTGGGTCTGCCAAGCGATCGCCTATCTAGTCGAGTCGCATTCAAGGCACCCCTCGGAAATCATGCCACATGACCAAACCATCCGTAGCCCTATTCCTTCGGAGAAGCAGCTCCTCAACATTGAGTTCCTCACTTACTCCCATGTTTCTCACTTTATCCGAGGGACCAACTCCGACAAGTGACAACAAGACGAAGGAGTTTCACCTCGGCAGCTCGTATTCCCGATCTCATTCTTTTGGTCATTTTTTACTTATTTCACAACCACCCTCGAGCTTGGCTCTGACATCAAGTTCGAACTTCTTGATTACAGATATTTCAAGCTAACATCTCATCGTTCAATCCCTCGTTAAATAGGAAGAATGCTAAGGCACAACCGCCTTCCTTTGCTTGATACGAGGTGCGGTTCGTCATTGCCAAAGAACAAAGGCAACGCCTTATCCTACTGTCACCCAAATATGAAAAGTACCTGCATCACAAGGTTTTTTGTCCCGATGGCGGTTAACTCATGAACTCCCTTAAGGCTCCGGCACGTAGAAAACTTAACTTGTGTGGCGTCAGAGCATACGTACACGCTGAAGTATCTGACGCAAATGGATGACACAATAAATACTTCAACGCATAGCTGATTTCATTTGACAGTTTCAAGTTTGAATTGAAAATTCAAGTTGTTTTGCTTATTTATGCACAATTAAAATATGTATTTTAATAGAAATACTAAAGTATAAACATTCATTTATATTTTTGTCTATTTTGAACGTTGCTTCAACGAGAACCAACTCCCAAACTTTAACATAAAATTCGAATTCTCTTGAAATGTCACAATGTGAGGATTGTCAACGCTGAAGGAGAGAGAAAAGTTAAAAATTGAGAAACTATATCCGTCGCGTGACCGTCAGCGTTGGTCTATGTGTCACCTCCCATAAGAACACATGTGTATCTGCCAAAGTGTTGCTGACGCACACGCATGTAAAGTATTCTATGTGCCGGAGACCTTACGCAAGGCCATAGAATCCGTTGCATGCGTTGCACCCTGTCAAAAAATTGACAACTCATAAGGCTTTATGAGAGCGAGTGAGATAATACATACAGCCCACATGTGGAATTCATCGCGACGGATCGAATTGGGTTACTTTAAACTTTCTGTTTTTCAATAATTTGTAATAATTCAGGAACTTTAACATTTCGAATTTCTTAGATTTATGCGAGAGTGGATTGCGTATTAAACGTACGTCATTGGCTCTTTGCAATCCGGCAACTACGATTATTGTGGTTTACAAACGGAGCGGATTCTATGGGTTTGCGCATTTAAGCCTATATTCTCGCATTCAATTTATGTATAAATGGCATGCGAAATGGATATAATACCTAGTCCTGCCATAAGTTCTGTTCGATTTATATAAATAAAATGAACACAAGCTTTCAAACGCTGTGGCCATTGGGTTATAGCAGTTTTCATAGAGATAGTGGACTAGGGCTAGCTGGTCTAGGGCTTCCCAAATTTTTGTGGCGAGTCTTGCAGGAACTTATGCTACTTCATCTATGGAAGAAAACAAAGTTGCTCAACGACCACAGCGTTTGAAATCTTGTGTTATGGCAAAAGACGATCCTTTCGAGTGAATCCAACTTTTTTTTAATAATCAATATTGTGTTCTAATAAATGAAATGTTGAATTTTTTATATTTGTAACAGAATTTATGGGAGGACGAGGCACATACAGTGGACTCTCTCTCTTTAACTGCAACAAATTGTGGTAACCCGTGACAATTCGAATTAGGGGGTCCACTGTATATTCGGCGTAATCATTCGGTAGGGATTCTTTCTTTGCAATGTAGAAACTGAACTTCATTGTGGATTGGAATACGAGATATTTATATTTGTATCCTTGATCTTACGTTAGGATGGTGTGATGGCATAGTTGGCACTGTGGCCACATAAACCTTTGGTGAGTCCTTTGCGACATCACTAAAAACGGAGTTTTATAGACCTCAGTCCTCATTTGTCCTGTATGACCCATCTGGACACAACTTACTCATCGTTTCGAGGTTAATCAAAGAAGAATTCTCTATATATATAACTCTGATGTCTTGCACTCTAGGTTGTCGAATATTTATTCGCCAAGTAGCTTATTTTTCTTACTCGAGGTAGTCGGCTACCGTTTTTTCTTCCTCCTCGTCCCTACCACTTTGTAGAGATATACGGCAATTCTTCGTCCTGGACATTGTGGACGGTTTAGCCAAAGCATTAATGACCTCTTGACTTTTAATATACAGATCGATAGTTTTTGCCATTAGCGGGGTTCAGACGCAACAATTTGTAGCGACAATTTGCTGAAGCTGAAAAGTCAAAATCCTTTGTCTACCGCAAAACAAGTCTGCCGTTCTGTTGTAACGAACGTTCACATTGACGACTTGGCCACGTTCAACCACGGTTTTCAAACAAATTGCCGCGATAAATTGTTCAGTGTGAACGTCGCTATTTATCGGGCTAATGACTAACGACAGAGAGTAGCAGTCTCTTGAATAGTTGTTGCTCCTTGACCCTATTTGACTACATTTCTTGTCTGCTGCCTCTGAGTAAAAATCGCTGATACAGGTTTTAGAAGGTTTTTAGGAAGCTAGATTAGGTAGATGGGTAAACATAACCTTTTTCGTACCGTCATGTTAATGAGTTACACGGCCAGTCGTATTTTTGTCGGATCTTAGAGGTCTCGTAAAAATTGTTCTATATCTGAACTGACAGGGACTAGGACAGCGTAATAAGAAGTGTCCTCTCTCTTCTCTTCGACATTGCAGCCTCTGGTTGAAACTTCATGCTGGGGTGCGAGCACGTATCTTGGAACAATCGAACACTGGCAGCACCTATTTTGGTTCAATCGAGGATAAAGATCGAGGATTTTCAATTGAACCAAAATGGGTGCTGTCGGTGTTGGATTGCATCCAGTCAACTCGATTATTCCAAGTTATTTGCTGGCGTCCCGGGAGTGAGTGTTAGAGCGTTCAACCCTCTATTTACTAGCTCTTTGATTATGTCATCCAATTTTTTCTTGACATCAGCAAGAGAGGGCTTGATCCAGATAATTGCGAGCAGCTATTTATCCCCCGTTTCTCGGCATGGCAAGTGCTTCGCACTGAAAGCCTTAAGCATTTCGCGGCAGCTAGCGAACAGCTTTGACTTGATTTCTATTGTCGAAATCGTTTTGATAGCCGCTGTATTTTTTAAGGCGTTTCCTTGAGTGCTGGGACTTCCGCTTGAGATAGATGCTTTGCAGTAACAAAAGGCATGAATGACAGGTCTTCTCCCGGATGACAGGTCTCCATTCGGATGACAGGTCTTCATCCAGAAACAGTCATAGGCCATAGCTTAGGGAGATTAGTGCAGATCAAAAGAATAATTTGTAGAAGTTCTCATCAGAAGTGTCACATGACAGTTAGCTATCAAAAGCGGTAACAAAACAAAAATCAAAATTCATATCCACGGCACACAATTTCGCCCAAATCATAGAATTTTAGTAAACGAAAAATTCAACATTTTAAGATTCTAAATTAGATCTCTCGCGTAATCAACGACAGTTCATATTCATCTTTTGTTTTGCGTTTTATGGGAGCCGCATGGAAATACTTTCATAAAGTTTATCTTTTTGTTTCTTTTTATTTTCAATAATATATAAACATAAGTCAGTTTGGTTTTTCTTGATTAACACTACTTTATTTCGTAAATTTTTTTCTAGTGTTTTAAGAATAAATCGTTTTAAGTGCATTGTCTTTGTTTTTTTGTTTTGATGTGTTATTGTGTTTGTCCAACACCCTTCAACCCACCACATCTTGCATTATTTTGTAGAGCCCTGTAAAAAAAATCAACAACCAAAAGTATACATTTGTATGTGTCAGGGATTGCATTCATATTTTATATATATTTTTTTTATTCATATATTATTTTAAACAAAACATAAAATTCCATAAAATATTATAGCAACTCTTGACTTTCTCAATGGAGAGCGACAACATACTGCAACAAATAAAACTCTTCCATCTCCACGAGGTAAACATAAAGCAAGAATAAATAACGAACAAATAAAAGAAAAAAATAAATAAATAGTTGCACAATTGTAAATAACGCAAAGTGTAATATTGAAACGTATTAATGGTCAGGGGTTATCGTAGGAATTAGAGGTGGTAAATGGATGGATGAAACCCCTTTTATATCTCAACTCACAATCGTGCTTTGATATTAATCATTTTTTTTTCAGGAAATTATTCTAGCTTTATTAACAAAATTAACCAGATCTGGATGATGATTGTTGTAGTTCTTAGAAATAAACAAACATGGCTACATGCTCCATTAAGCTCCTATAGGCGGACAGCAACGGTGGCAACACTTTTGCTCGGCCAAGGGAGTTGTCCCTCCATGGGAATGTATGTAACTTCAATTTTAGATCCACGGTCGTGAGAAATAGTTCGCTCAACGGGATTGTCCGCCTATAGGAGCTGTCACTGTATGTAATTAGTTTGCCCTGTACCATTGTACCATTACCGCCTTTCTTCTGCTGTTTCCTTATTCTACCCTTTTCACCTAATTTGGTTTGTAAAAGCGTTGGGTTCCTAGACGCATTAAAATTTAAAACGAAATTGATTGAAGTTGAAGCCAGCTACAGTTGGCGAACATCAAGATCAAAGTCAATTTGGGTTTTTAGTCGACCGCAAAAAACCATGACCGTGGTCGTGCAAGACAACTCTTAAGGCTGCCTCCTCGCCCGATGGAAAATGTTATGTATACGCCACCGTGGCCATGTAATACAACAAGATACAGAATGTTACGTATACGCCAACGTGACCATGCAAGACTGCCTCCTCGCCCGATGGAAAACCACTTTGAAGAAAGTATATTCAACTGGTCAACCTCCAGGAAAAAAAACGCCACTGATTCGACATTACCTTTGGAACGGCATCTGAACGATGTGTTTAGTGGCCGTCCTGATCTGGGTCTGTGCGTCGATGCAACTGAACCTCGATTCCTGGCATGAAGAAAATAATTTTCATGGCCCCACTTCTTTCGAGTCTCTGCAATGCTCACGAATTACAACTGTCTAGAAAAAGCTTCTCAAACTTGGCCTTACAATGGGTATATAATTTGTATTCTCACGCATGTCCTTGTCCTTTAGGCGACGCTACAGTCTGGGTTTCCAGATCCATGGATATGTCTAAAATTTCCTGTTTTCTTTTTTTTCTCTTGTGTATGCCACCTAAGAAACAAGAGTTATATGACATGTTGCTGGCCAGCCTTTGACTCAAAGACCTTTCACGTTTCTTTCTGTGTGTTGAGTTCAGTAGAAATCTCTTCAATTAGCTATCATAGCTGCTATTTACTTCGACACAAGCCATCGAAAGTGATGTATTCTGTGCGAACTTGCTTACGTTCATTCCTCATTCATTGTGTTCTACTTTGTGCTGAGCCCTTGCACTTAGTATTACCTAGTCTAGACCAGATCTCCTACTTCTTCCCCAAAGCGTGCACAAGATTTGAAGAAACCTCCTCAACGTGTGCCACATCAATCATGGACGTTCTCTGTTGCATTATCCGACAGACTCCAACTTGACACTCATCAGGTTGGAACCTGTTGATGGCATGTACAACAGAAAGAAATCTGAGGGCACATCATCGAAACGCGATATACAGTGTCTCCCAATTTAAATGATGTACTGAATTTTTGTGGATTCTGGATTGTAACTTGAACAAGACTGCCGAACTTCTCGCAAATGTGAATTCACGAAACAACAAGACACTTCACATTTTTAAAATTTACAATTACAACAAAAATGAAGACACCACCACTTCAACAAGAGAAAAAAAATGCTTAAAGTTATATTAATCTAGTTTTGGCACCGACTCTTTTTCCACAAGGTCTGCCTTTGATCCACGACAAGGATCAACGTTTTTGAGCTTCGCACTCTGGTTTGGACCTCAAGTTTTCAATGGCATTGATGTCTGGTGACCGTGCGGGCTGTTGCATCACATGAAGGTAGTTCCAAATCAGCCACCATTACTGACTTATGTGTGAGAACAAGGTGATACATTCGAAAAGTGTCTTGCTATAATTTTGTCTTAAAAAAATTCACGTAAATATTCTTGTCCATTTTATATATATGATCAAGACAACCCTCAGGGGACAGGATCTAGTTTCTGGTGGTTCTTTCAACCACCAGTTCCTCTAGCTATTGTCCCATGAGTGGAAGGAACCTACAGTTTTACGTCGACTCCGAACGGCCAAATTTCAGAAGATCATTCATTGGACAGTTATTACTCTTGGAGCATTGCCAGAGACTCGACTTGTAGGGAATAGATCGTACCTAAACATCCTAGGTTTAAATACGTAGAAGTCGGCGCAAAAACTCAACGCCACACGATGAGAAACCAGATCTGGTTTGGAAAAAAAAAAAATACATGTATTTGCTTACCACGCAAATTCTTCAACTGAAGCTCCGTATTTTGGCGTAAGCCTTGCCATTCGACTCATGACGGTTAAATTTGCTCTCATCTGTATAAAATACCTAAGTTGTTTTATTCCATTTGCAAGTGTAATCGCAGCTATTTAAGTTTTCCAACAAAAAATTGAGCACATTATTTAAGCACTGTAAATCGTTAGACAACCATCTTGTTTGAATCCACATGCCTTCCACAGCTATACATTCGATCTGATAATTATAGCGTGCGCCTAAAATTTGACTACATTGGTGAGAATATGTGTCAATTTCCACATTTTTCGGAAACCAGGCGAAATTGGACACCAATCTTTCAAGGCAGTTGCATGTTGAATTTCACTTCACTAATTTGAGACAATTTGTTTGAACTTTTGGTCAATCAAACGATGATGTTCATTCACCTGTGGGCAACTGGCTTCGTTACAAGAGTGTTGACGCGATTCGTAAATGAGAAATACGACTTAATTCGCATCAAGACAGGCCGTGGATCTTAAAGTATTCACTAATGGCAGAGATATTTTCTGTAGTGTGTGCAGTTCAATGATACATTGGCCGTAAGACTTGTATGTGTATGTAACAGTCAGTCTCTTCTTGCCTATTGTACGCTCAAATGGAGGATAATGGCGACCATAATCTCCAACCGTCTTATTTCTTATTCCACTTCTGCTGGCGTAGACTCGTGGCTCAGCCAATAAGCATCTCCAATAACGCACGCCAAGTTGTCTGGGGTCCTTCTCGTCGAAGAGTCTTCGTCCAGCTTCGAGCAGTGTTGTTCATGTCCTGTGCATGACATAGGCACCTTAGGTGTTGGATCCGTAGACGCCTGGCTATTTTCCTGGTTCTCCATGGTTTAATCTTCTCCAAAAACTCTCAACGATAACATGAGCAACGATTGAACGCGGAACCCTTCCCTCGAACAAGTCTAAGTGCTTCTTTATCTGCTTTCAAGTCTGTCCATGTCCAGGACGGGGATGTTCAAGGTCAGTTCCTTCGAGAGAGGGCTCTGTTACTGAAGTGCCTCTTAAGCCCAAAGAAACAGCGGTTGGCAAGAGTTGTTCTGAGCTTAATCTTGGGACTGATGCTGTTCGTTATGTTTACTCGAATACATTAAAGGCACATCTGCGCATGGTGACAAGTCGTCGAGTTTTTCAACCAAAAAAATTTATTTCAAACGGGACGCCAAGGAAAAATCTTAAATGCACATGGTTTTGTCCTCATTCACAGCCTTTTGGCCGCTTCTGTATCAATGCTTGCAAATGCCTCATTGATGACTCGCTGCGTTCTGCCAATCGCGTCAATGTCATCTGCGTAAGCTATCGTACGTACTCTTGGAAAATTGTTCCTCTTGTCGTGACGAGTGAGTTCTGCTCTACCTTCTCAAGAACGATATTGAAAAAGTTTCAGAAAGACAAAAAAAAAAAAACACTTCTAAGAATGCTTCAATCCAACAAACATTAAACTGAACACATACAGTCTCCGATGACAGTTCAGTTTGACGTTTATGATTGAAACAGAGATGTCAAATGCGGTCCACGAAGTGGATATAAGCCATGATCCACACTCACGAACAGCATAAGTGGTTGCTGAAGATCCACAGTGGATCATGTTTTTGAGACGCCTTGTTTCTTGTTTAAGAAACATTTGCTTGCATTAATATAGATGCCACTACAAACCGTAGAGCGCGAAGGCTTAGCTTATACATCATCCGTGATATTGTTGTCTCATGAGAATGAGTGGAAGATGCCGACTCCGAACGGTCAGGTTTGAGGATCTGGTATCGGGAATTCAACCCGGGCAGCGAACCGTAGGAGCCGATGTGAAGACACACAATCCACGGCCGCTACTCGTGAGTTAGTCAATAAATAAATAACTCAAGTTTCCCCTCCAGTCGTATTCAAGGCACACAGAGAGTGATGGAGAGAAGGCTTTTTCGTCCTTTTTCACTATTGTCCATGCCTGGAATGGAGCAAAAACAACACGGTCTTCTCAGCGAAGTCTCCATTAGTCGCCTGTAAACAGGACTACCACGTCCTCCTCTTCGTACCTCATCCCCCTCTATTTAGTCCTTCACTCTATGTCCACCCAAAAATATTCGCACACACAATCATCATCCAGAGATGTTCACACAATAAACAGCCACACAGCAAGACACAAATACACACTCGATTTTAGAAACACCTCCCACTCACCTGGTTATGGTCCCAACTAACAAGATTTTTCTAATTTTCTAGCACAAGAACCCAAAACGTTCAAGACACCGGTTAGAGAAATTGCAATCGATAGAAGCGATCGAACCGACGGTCAAGAAAATGTCTCATCAATTCACTCGTACCCATCACTAGATAGTTCTTACGATGAAGAGTTTTTCCTTCCAATGTTCGCTGATAGGTTTATTTGGTCGCCTCCGCATTTGAACGGCATCATGCAGCAGCAGAACACGCATTCTGATGTTCGGTACAAACTAGAAATAAGCACATCCCAGAGCTGCCCGGCCGGCTCTCACTGTTGTCCGATGATGCAACAGGCTCTGAACGGCGCTCGGATGGTCTACAAGCTTGGCTATTCGAAGTCGTCGTTCGATTTCCGGTCGGAGAGCAGCAAGGCCCTGGACTACGAGTTCAAGCCGTACCGCACGCATTCGCATTTTGGTTTCAATTATCCGATCCCTCGGAGGGATCCGGAGCACTTTCACATTCCACAAACGCCGTGCAGGTATGTGCCTCTCAAGAAGTCGTTCAGCTACAACGAGATCTTCTCGAGCCCCCGATACATGGATCTGTGCGACGACTGCTTCGAGCAGGTTCTGCGCTTCCGTCCTGAACTGCCGTGTCCTAGGGGTCAGGATGAAGAGACCGCGAGGAAGTCCTATGCCAAAGTGGATCTGGGCGATGCGGACAGCGTTGAGGAGGAGGAAGACACGGAAGAGAACTTTGACGTCCTCGAAGCGGTCAGGAACTGGATGAACAACGAGCACCTGAATGCGAGTCGTGTCCTTGAGCCGGTGATGGAGGTCGACGAGGAGGATCAAGTCTGCGACGACGTGCCCGAGGTTGACTTCAACGGCAACGTGCGTGTGGAGGACAGCACGACGTTCTTGGACAAAATAACTCGCATGAACTATTCCGAGGAGTCCACGAACATAGGTTTCCTGCCTTCTAGGACTGTGACCTCCGATATAACCGTGCCGACCGAGAGAACCACCGATGACTTGAGACGTGAAACGAATGGTAAATGTGAAGCGCTGCTGCTTCCAGCCGAGCAGCCATTCTCCGATGACCGCACGGTGGACTTGACTAGTTCCACGGCCGCGTCTAGCCCGTCTGGCTCGAGTAGCGGCCGCAAGCTAATGACCCGCGAGGAGAGGAACCGGAGAAAGCAGGAATTCACTGAGCTCTGGGAAGACCACATCCAGTACTTCGCACCATTCGACTCGAGCGGTTCGGATGATGAGGATCTGGAGCAGAGCGAAGTGTTTTTCGGGGAGAGTCGCCTCAGCAGCATGTCCCTGCCGCCGAATGACGAAGACATCGAGAGTTCCGATTCCGAGGTCAGAATCTCCAGTCCATCAGTCAATAATCCGAATTCCACGGAATACCTCTCGTTTGTGAGCACAGAACCAATGGTCTTCGATTCCGAACTTAGCTCCGTGGAGCAGAAAATTATCGAGAAAATCCACGTCAATCGGCTCAAGGAGCAGGCGCCCATTTTCGAGAACATCGAGAACGCTATTCGCGACAAATTGACTCCGTCGAAGTTGGAGCGGATCCTTCAAGATCAACGCCAAGTGGTTGCATCTACTCCAGAGCCGGTGAGTTCCTTGAAGTCGGACAGCTTTTACTCCCTAGACATGTCCGGAGTTGAGAAGAAATTCGATCCCGCCCAGCACGGACGTCGACTGAAGCAAGTAGCAACATGCGACAATCTGTCGTTGGTTGGAGTTGAAGAGAAGGCGCCAGATGAGATGCCTTCCCGTGACCAGGCGGCGATGATTGATTCGAAGGCAGTCTGCAAGCGATCTGATCGCGATCATATCAAACGCAATTTTGTGGTGGAAAACATTCTAAATGCGTCCAAGCCGCAGCGACGACACAAGACCGCCGCGAATCCCTTCAGGGGCAGCGCCAGCACCCCGTGCTTGTCGTCAGAGAAACAAGCTCAACCGGTTCACTCATTCCAAACAAAGACTGTCCGTGGGTCTCCGCGATTCTGGGTGAGTCTGTCGCCTCGAACCAAGGCACAGCGCATGCCAAAGAAGACTCTCAAACCTGCCTGTGGACGGAGCAGACCCCAGAGCAGTGTTGAATGGAAGGCTGATCCTTCTCCCCCTGGTCTTGATGCAGAGATTGCAAGCTTGGGCAGCCAAATCGACAGAATTAATCCACGCCTCACGGACTACAGCAAGAAGGTCGACGACTACGGGGAGCGCATGTCAAAGATATCCGACACCCTGGATGCCGTTGTAGGCACACACAATCAGATCGAAGAATCCCGTCAACAGCTACGAGCAGAGCTCCTCCTGCGCCAGTACGCGGAGAGAATCTCTTGCGAAGTGCAGACTTATTCCTTGTCCGAGACTGAAGACTAGGCCAGAATGCAGGGGGGATGGAGTGATTTTCTAAACTTGGCTTTCTTCCTCCTGCATATCTACTGTATTTTGGAATGCGTTTTCTGCGAGCATGGAATGCGATGAATTGTTCAAAAATCAGCTGTCTCTCTGATCTCGGTTTTGTTTCTTTTGTCAGCGAACATTGTGAATTGTTTTCTTTTATTTTTGTTTTCTTATTCTTTGTAACCGTATTTGCAAATGGTTTGACGAGCTACAGGCACCGTGTGTGCGTGTGTGTAGCTCCTCAAAGATATTTGCAAATATGCACACTCAGCTAGGAGGTTTTATTTTTAACTGAAATGTATTTATAGGTTATTTTCCAGGCAAATAATATTTGTACAATTTTTTTACGATTGCAATAAATATGATTTTGAACTAACGCGGGGGTTTTGTAGGATTTGTAGATTTGTTGTAGACTTTCGAACGAACGACTGAATGACAATTTTGCTTGGGATTTTTGTATGGTGAAGAGAGGGAATAGAAGTGTCTCAGCGAACAGAGATCCAAGCAAGACCAAATTTTCATCGTACAGCTACGAGTAGTTCCCAATTCGATAACGGTGTGGCTGAAGGTTGTCTGAAAAGTTCTGAGACTAGCTATAGAAGCTGTTCACTTACTGAATGACATCGATAAACGGGGGCTATCCATCGCTTGACGGCTGCATTAGACCGTGAGGCGGGAAAGACAAGTTCCAAAAACAAAAACAAACCAATAAGAGAATTCTCGGATGATTTTTTTAGGTTTTATGAAAAGAGGTTAGGTTTTAAGAAAAAAAAGGGAACCCTAACCCTACTGCCAAATTGAACGCACTTTGACTGTCACTTTGCTTTTATGTCATGTCAAGCAACCTATTTACATTTTGGAGGGCTGCCCCAGATTCACATATAGAAACTCGGCCATACTCACCTCTCTCGTTACCTACTTTCACCTCCTTGTCGTGCTACAGTTCGTGGTGGACGTTTGCCTTAACCAGCAAGCTTCCAACTGCGACAGAGCAATACCGTCGGACATCTGTGTCGCGATCTTAGCTCTAGACTCCTAACTCATCAAATCCAAGCTTATGTGGGAATGACTACAGAGGCTTACTGATCTTGAGCAGAGAAACAAAGTAAAACTCTGCTGGATACCTGGCTATAAAGGGATATAAGGCTCCCTGTTCGACTCTCTAGCCCTTCTCTGGTCCTGAACCATTGTGCGCTGTAGGATACCCTATCCTCAGAGAATTCAGGGAACTGGAAAAGAGAAACCAGGCAGTAGCCTGGAACAACGCTCATGACATGAAGCAAGCCAAGAAACTCTTGGGTCAATACAACCGAGGAGGAGAGGTTTGAGGCATGTCTCAAGATGAACCTGAATGGCCGCCTTCTGACTGGCTGAGGCCCAAGTCAACCTCGGACAGAAGGCGTCAGTAGTTGAGAAAGAAATGCGATTACTTCATTCCAGTGTAATGCAGTACGTGAAACGTACGTGGTCGTCACGTACATTTAGAATGTTCAGTTGATCTCGTGAATTATCTGAATTTGTTGCAGTGCGACCCGTACCACGTGATCACGTGTAATTGGATGCTCGCTCACATTTCGTCCCCTGAATGAATACCACTAGAGAAACTGAATTTCGTTTCAACCAATCCTGCTCAAAATCGGCTTCCCTTGCCGCCTGGGGGGAGGTAAATAGGAGAAATTAGGTCTAGAGAAATATTTAGGAGAAAACACTGCAAGTACCGCCTTCATTTGCAAGTTCCCCATTCTGGTGACAGTTTGGCACTGCCTCCTTGGTCCACATAGTCCCACACATCATCCTTCAACATTCGAATGTTCCCTTCGACATAAACCAGGTTGTCAAGAGTTGAAGTCCTCTGTCCATAAAGTTCCACCTCTCACACTTAGCCCTTATTATGTAGGTCACTCGCTCCCCACCAGTGCCCCCACTCAATTACATGTTCAGTCCCGTCCAGTGTTATGTGTCAACATTTATTAGCCCTCACACTTACTCACATCGTAACCTTATATTTTCTCTTCCTAGCACTCATAGCCGTCTCACGCTCACTACACACGAAGCTTACACACAACCCATCAAATAGCACATTCCCAGAACTAACACACAGCAAACCCACCGTCGACGAAGTGACCCTAAAGCGAGGAATCACTTTGGCAATGCTCTCTCGCAAGTACGCATTCCTCTATGAGTCCAACTTCCTCTCGCCTCGCCAAACTGCTCAGGTCTACATGATCCACAAAGTAGAACAGTCGCCGGAGTACAAATTCCCTTCCTCCAACTTGTACTCCCACATAACCGACACGTCGGCCGAGGCGCCCAAGCCTTACCGCACCCACTCGCATTACGGCTTCAACTGCCCCAAATCCCTGCTCACTTACTTGCCAACTGTCAACCCAGAATCGCCGAACCCCTTCGCGGCCAATCTTGAGCTGCATCGCCAGAAGATTGTCGAGGTCATTAGCCGGTCTGGTGTTGGTCCTTTTGTTTCGTTCAAAGAAATCAATTTATGTCGACCGGCACCGTCGCTGGCGGCTGTCAGCACAACCAGTCTCAAGTCAGATTCCTTGTCGGCCAGTCTTCGCAGCCTGTCGCCCATAAACATAGAAACTGACGAGGAGATCGCCCTGGAGCGCTTGCAGAAGACCTACACGCTGAGGGTCCACCAGCCGGTGCGAAGCCGTAGCTTTAGTTATTTCAACAAAACCGAATCCGAGCAGTGCTTGGACTTGGACGCGGAGCCGGTGCACCGTCACAAGCGGCCACTCAGCTCCATTATGTCCGCGGACTCGGATAAATCCGTCGAGATCTCGATCAAGATTCTCATCCGCAATGCGGATAACGTGCACGGCTTTGTCGCGCACGAAGACCAAATCAAATCGCAGCTGGAGCGAGTTGTGGACAACGAAATCGCACTGATTTCCCATCAGCTGCAAACGAACTCTGTGATTGAGTGCCACAGGGCCAAGGCATCCGAGGAGGGACATCGCAATGTCATCATGCTCCTGGAACACGAGCTCGAGAATCTCATAAACCTGATTATCCAGGCGAACGAACTGCACAACCGGACCATCCTCTGCGAATGCAAAACGAAGATATCTCAGATCACTGAAGACATTCGTCTGAGTTTAAACTTGTAATCGCGGCTGAATTGAATTGAATTGGGTTTACTTTGTATTTTGTTTACAATGAATGATTTTTTTTTGGTTTTACACATTTACTGAGGGAATAACGACGAAGAAAGAAGATAATTCAGAAGTAAAGTGTCAAGAGTATGTTTCGGGTTGAGGTAATTCTTTTTATGTTCATTCATTTATTTTCCTTTCAATTTGCATGCTGTACACTTAATCTTAAGCACACACGCACACCGCCACCATCACACACATTGTACACTTTGTAAATATTTTTGTCAAAATTTGCATGCGCACACTTTGTCTTGTGTAGAGTTTAGAGTTGAATTTATTTTCTTGACGTTTAAACATTTACTAACAAGTGCAAGGGAAATGCAAAAAAAAAAACAAAATAATCATTTATAATTTTCAGCATTTCAGTATTTTATCTAATCAATTCGTTCTTGTCGACAATTTCAGGTGAAAATGTACAAAATGGAGATCATTCAGAGGCTCATTTGAGCACATTTTCTCACAGCAGTAAAGAGGTAAATATTATACACACCTTTACATATATTGCTTCTTATTTTTGTTGTATTCTTTTTGTTTTTCTTTAAACTTTCCTTTTATAATTATTAGTCCTAAGTCAAGTATGCTGCTCGTGTTAAATTTTACTACACATTTTGAGATTTGAATGCTCACTCTGTACTGTGTTGAGTATGATGAGTTGCATAAATTCCAGCGGATTTTATTCCCTTACCTTTTTTCCTCCCCGCTATTGGGAATCTTTATAGGAATGTTTTCCCCCGACGTTGATTCGAAATTTTATTCAAAAAATGTGATGGGTTATGTGGTAACATATTCCATCAGTTGCAAGGCTTGTGTCTTGGCTGGTTTCAGTAGTTTCGTTGCATACTTTTGGAATTCGAGCGTGCCTTGGTACCAAATAATTAATTTTCATTTGTTTCGTATTCGATTTTTCAATTTTATGGTAGTCGATGAAAAATGTCTATACATTGATAATATTAAATTCAAGGAAAAAAAAAACGCTTCAAATGACATTCAGAGATTGGAAAGGTTTTTCTCTATGATCACCCTTAACCAAACGAAAACAAAAGAAACATTTTTGTCCCTTTTGTATGGTCTCATACCTTCCCAATCTATCCATGGATTTACAGTCATACACAGCTATAGAACATACCTCGGGATGGATTTTTAACAACATTTTTAAATTTTTCTGAAATTATGAATTTCAAAGTTCTGAACGGATTGGCCGATTTATACAACGTTTCCACCGAACCCAAACCGCGAAGTTCGGATGAACTTTTACTGAAACCTCAATAGGCGGGGTAACCACCGAGGTTAAAGTGGTTTCGCTCTCAATTTTCGAGTCATTCGCTCTCAATGTATAAGTGCCCGCCAAAACAAATGTCACTCGCTTTCAATTTTTAAATGGCCGCTAGAACAGATGTACGTTGACAGGAATTAACAGTGTGAGATCACGAGCAGATAGAAAGAGATACAATGAGAAAATTATCACCAAAATAAACTGAAGTTCACTTTGGCGTACATTTTCAGGGTCTGCAAACCTCGCGGTTTGTGATAAACCTCGTTGCAGGGCTTTTGAATTCAAGCCGAACCGAACTAGGCTTGTTCGGTTTGACAACTTCTCATGGACAAATAAATTCAAAAAGGCTGCAACGAGGTTTATCAGTTTATCAGAAAAACTGATGAAACCTCACGGTTTCGATCGGTGGAAACGTTGTATTCGATCAAATTTAAGAGCTACACTAATAACATAATGTGTTGCAACATGAGCTAATTTCTAATTTTTTCTTTGTGTGTGAAGTTTGTCTTCATTTCGCACACTAAGGCACATCGCATCTACGTAGGTAAATGAAATTCCCAAGAACCCTATTTATGAATTTCCTGATGTCACTCACAACGCTGTAAGATATTGTTGTTGGCTGCACCCAATACTATTTTGCTATTCCGAACTCTAATTCACATCCCTACTCATTACAGATTTTGGATACATATGTGGTCAAGTAGAATTATCTACGTTGTTGCAGTGACAACAACTATATTCTCACAGCGTAGTGGGGGATATCAGGAGTTTCAGAAAAAGGGTACCTGCGGCAGTTAAAAGGACAGAAACGCACTTGTTGTAAAAATAACAATTGCTCTGCATGGCTTGAGAACTCAATTCATACATATATGTTCATGCAAAATATGATCAATCCTTTAACATAAAATTGATAAAAAATTATCCATCAGGAGCCCAATAAAATGAGGTACTAACTGGCAACAGCAATAAAATGTTTTTGCGTGCAGTGTATGTACATTTATTGATTAATTCAGTTCAAAAAGTACATTTTTCTTAAAACTACATTGTACAATTTACAGAGATACGGTAAACACTACTTTACTACTGAAAACGTATTATAAATTGCAAGAGAATATATTAATAATTTATTTAGGATTTTAGAAGGAAAAGCTGCCGAAAAATCTTCATTAAATGTACATTTGTAATAATTATATTCCGTTCCGTATGGTAAAATGGAAATTTCAAGCAATCTTCTTTAAAAAAACAGTCAAAGATTAGAGATCGACGGATAATACTGCAATAAATATATTTATTAAATATACCTTTCCAAAAAAACACCGACCTCATTAAATTTCATGTGTTGTATTCTTCTTCTTTTTCTGGTGGCGCTACAGTCTGGGGTGGGCCTCAACCAGTAAGCCTGTCCAGCCGGCACAATCTTTAGCCAGCTGTCTCCAACTGCGCACACCAAGTCAATTGAGGTCCTTCTCCAACTGGGTGCGGCATCGGTTCCGTGGGCGTCCTCTATTGCGATTGCCCACTGGTTCGGATTCGAAGACTCTTCGGGCTGGAGCGGTGTTGTCCATGCGCTCTACATGACCCAGCCATCTTAGGCGTTGAATCCGTAGACGCCTGACTAGGCTCATGCCGCTGTACAGCCCGTACAGTTCGTGGTTGAATCTTCTTCCCCAATAGACATGAACGCAGACCGGACCAAAGATTGAACGCAGAACTTTTCTCTCGAAAAGATGAAGTGCTTCTTCATCCGCTTTTGAGATTGTCCATGCCTCCGCACCATAGAGCAGGACAGGGATGATCAAGATGTTAGCGTGTGTGTGTATGCATTCCATAATTTTTCCGGCCACGACTCACGCTCAAGACGAATGAAGAGAATACGGAAAATCCTAAGCGGCCTTACACACAGGACTCTTTTTCTATCTTCTTGTATCTCTCTTCGTTTTGTCTTTGAGTTGCTTTATTCTTATGTTCTCAATGTTGGTATTGGAAGCATGCTGTATATGTGTGAGAAAGAGATGACGCATGTGTGAGAGAGGGTAGGAAACAGAAAAAGTTCAGAATTGAGATCTCAATTGCAGAGACTGTAAGATTTCCTGTGTAAAAGTGACTTGAGATCACAAAAGGGAATTTGAAAGAATCGCCGACGAATTTCAGCGAGTGTGAAAGCGGCCTAATCAAACCCCGAGCACACGAGGCGGTTATCTCCCTTGCCAATAACATTGAAAATTCGACGAGCGTGTGTAAAAGCGGCCTAGCATGTCACAACACACGTTCCCACAGAAAAAAAAAAATAGCTTTGAGTGTATGAGGACAATGAAAACGATTTATTTGTTCGACTTATTCTGAAATCTTTGTCTGCCACGAAAAACATATGCTTTTATGGGAGTGGGTCCATCTGTGTAGTTTATTATCTATTCTAATTTTCACAAAAAGTTCGGAGGCAATTTTATTCACAGTAGTAGCCATTTTTGCTTGAATTTCCCTAGCAAAATATTATGGGAGAATTAAAATTTACCATTGGAAGATTAAGAAGATGCTGAATTTAGTTTGTATGTCATATGCTGATCGTTTCAAACTTCATCTGTATTCTAAATTTCTGATGAAATGCGGAAATGTTTATGGACTGAACGTAGTCCCAAAGAGAATAGTAGAGTGGTGTCAAGTCGCAGCGATCGATTGAAAAACGTTCGCTGTGATATGAACCAGTCGCCAACATTCGCAACTTCGAGCGTTGCGTCGCGCTTGCGTATAACTTGTATCAGCGGCGTTTAGATCCACAGCTCGGGTATATCGATGTTTTCGAACACTGGCAATTGATAGTCGATTAAGCTCGCTATATACAGTAACGAAGCAAAATTGGACACACAATTTTATTGATGAAAAACCAGAAAAACTGAAATTATATCCAGTTATTCTCGCCACTGTGGGTCGCCGTGGCGTAGTGGTTAAGTGCGTCGACTCTTACGCAGAGGGTGCCAGGTTCGATACCCGAATTTATCTCCTTTCATAATTCACGGCTCGGCCTTTTTAGAATCACTCACAATGCTCAAAGAGTATTCCCGTCTAGAAAAAGCTTCTCAACTTCGCCGTTCGGAGCCGGCATTAAACTGTAGATCCCATTCATTCGCGAAGGAACAATAGCACGCACAACACAAGTGGTTGCTGAGAAGCTAGGCCCAGGTCCGCCTCGGACTGTCGCGCCACCCATATTATTGGTTGGTACTCTGCATCCTTCCCAATTTCGAAGGAAATAGGATCGGAAGGGACGCACGGTGCTTGGTCAAACTCTTGTGGATTTTGTTCGCTCCAATGACGGTAATATTGCTTATTGATATATTAACTGAACGCAAAAAGTTAAAGGCTTTCGTCGGAGAAGAGGTAAAACCAGATCTCCGGCGAATATATCCAGCGCCTAGTTAGCGGATTCAAGGCATTGTCTATAGTCGTTAGTCTGGCTTCAATTACTGCTTCAGCACAAATCCGACTGGAAAATAAGCCTTTCTGGCAATGCCCAATCCGACTAATCGGCACTGAATCGACATTTGTGAGTCATCGTTATTGGAAAACAAAACTATCGTAGGTATTTTGCTTTACCGGAGTAAAGCACTTATGCCCGTGAGCTTAATTGTCGATCCATCGCTAAACTCAGAATCAATAGAAATTTCGTTTTCACAGTGGAAGGAAGTTAAGTGATAGATTCCACTTAAATAGTGGCTTAACTTAAGCCACCGATTGCCATGGTTTAAGTGCCAATCCAGAGAGTACTTACTTTGCCATAAGTGTATTCAAATTTCAACCCCAAAATACGAAGAGAAAGTCCGCATAAGCATCCACTTATTTTTTCTGGCAATGCTCCTGAAGATAAAGCACACACATTAATAGATGCACGTGTTTATAACAATATCCTTACATGCATAAACATTCGCTTGTTGAGTTGGTGTGTTCTCTTTTCCTTTTCTCAGTAGGGTGATGTTCGTGTTCAATCACAATCACTACTTTGTTCATCGTTCACATGGTTTGTGGATTTAATAGTTCACAATGTCATATTGGGTGTGAAAACGAAATATTCTTGAGTTAAGTTTAAGTTCGATCCTAGACTAAGCTAAACCTGTAGATAAGGTTGCCTGTGTAATCAGGCATAAGTGTAATGTCTAGTATGCTGCACTGGTCTGGTAACTAAAACCCGATTTTCAATGGATGAAATCATGTATACTTCGAATCTTGCCGTTCAACTCCGTCTTCTGTCTCTTTTCACTTCAGCTTATTGTGAAACTTGTAGGTTCCCTTTGTTTTAGGTTAGTTCATAGAAGAGATCACCTGTTCCATAGCATAAATCTTCCATTTAAGAAGGCATAATGCTCGTAGAACAAACCAATTGAAACTTACGATGCAATAGCAGAATTTCCAAACACTTCCAATTTGATTTTAATTTTTTTCTTTATTCACATTTTATTATTATTTGCAAGGACACAAACGATCTTTTCATTGAAAATTTCTATTTCTGTTCCAGGATATTTCAACAGACGGTTCTCCGAAAAAAGACAAGAAAAAGAAGAAGGGACTCAGGACACCATCGTTCTTGAAAAAGAAGAAGGAAAAGAAGAAGGTCGAAGCTTAAACAGAAAAAAAAAAATATACATACATACTTATATATATATAAATATATACATATATATATATTTAAAAGAAAAAAAGGAGAAAAACAAACAACAACAAAACAATATTTAAAAACTAAATATTTTAATATATATGAAAATTAATGAAAAAAAAGAAAAAAACAAACAAATTCACCGATACGCCGTTTAAAGCAAACAAAATAAACTTTAATTAAACAAAAAACAAACACACTTCGAAACCAGTTGCGCTTTTAAGAACTACATACATACATGCATAAATAAACAAGCTAGAAACTTAACAGAAAAGTAAATTAAAACGATACAAAAAAGCTATGATCATCCTTGTGCTAGTTATTAAAATGAAAAACGAAAAGAAACAAACTCGCGAGCAAACGAGAAAAGAAAAACAGAATAGAACATCGCGTCTGGTCATGAATAAATCATATACCTAATTATTATTTTTTTTTTTCATTGCCAATAACTCGACACAGTACTATGATATAGAATCGAAAAGAAAAACAGAAAAAAGGCAAACAAATACTCTGCAAGAAAATCAAGAAACAAAACAAACAAACAAAAATATTAAGAACTATTACACGAATGTTTATTTTTTAATAACTATATATTTAACGTATAAGTAGAAATTGTATTAGAACACATGCATACACAACACAGAATCCCCCACCATGTAACTTGAAAACACACACAGACACACGACGCGTACACAATTACCGCAGTTTAGTAGGAAACCGATAGGCGAGGCCACACGTTGAAAACATCCGCGCGAAAGAAATATCAGAAAGAAGCATTTTGATAATTTTACTTTTCATTTTTTTTTTCTTTTGTAAAATCATCCCAATTGTGGAGAGTTTGTTTTTTTTACCTTATAAATAAAATATATAAATATAAATATATTTACTTATTTAAACATAAAATCGATGGTAGGCTAAAACAAAGAAACAAAAAAAAAACAATTGAGCAATGAATTGCTCCAACTTGATGCAATTTTTTTTTTGTCAGTTACGATGAAACAACACATTTTTTCCCTTTTTGTTTAATTTAATTATTATTTTATATTGTATTAGATAGAAGTTTTTTTTCTTTATTTTTATTTAAAGAAGTTGTCCAACAATGTCTATTTTAGTTTCTTTATTTTCAGTTTACTTACATATTTGAAAATGTATATTTCTGTCATTCCTTATTAATTTAACACTAAAGAATACCGTATTTTTTGTTGAAAAGAGAAAATATTTTTTATTTTTTTTTGCCATTTTCTTGTTATGTAGAAAACTTAATCATGTATCAGCTCTTATAGAAAAAAAATGCAGCTTTTATTATTTTCTTTTTGTTTATAATTTATTTTATTTTGAATACAATTTTGTTTAATTTATACTTACCTTGGACAACAGCGAATAAAAATTTACCTTATACATTGAAAAGAAAATAATTCAAATGTACAATTATTTTTTTTTCTTCAGTTTGTGCCGTTTTAACTGTGAATTAGAAAATTGGGGGAAGTTGTATACATACGCAGTCAAATGATGAATTTGGACGGTTTGTGGGATCAGTCAGAGCTTTGGATCATTCGCTTCGAGTGATGTGACTCGAGTTGAGTATTAATCGAGTGACTCGAGTAATTCAGTTTCAACTCGTACGCGAGCTCGTCCATTTGAACGACTTCAGTGAACAATTTAAAATGCCGCTACTATCTCCCAGTCATAGAAAACACATTTGGAATATGCTCTCAGGTGAAATGTACCCAACAATGTCTTCTGTCATTCCTGAACATTTTCAGGCTTGCTTGGTGAAAAAGGCTTATTTTACGCATATAGGGTCTGAATTAAAACATCATTACTGAGAGCAGTCTCTAGGCAGCAGAGCCAACTTATTGCATCCAAGGTTTAACAGAATTGGATTTGGGTTGGAGAATAACCAGCCCTATTCCCAAATCCCACGGAGATTCACTTCACTCTTTCGATTCAAGTGAACGAATTCGTGCTCATTGAATCCATCGGATGCACTATATTATCGACATAACTTCTCTCTTTTCAGCTGTTCCTCGATTTGACGTTAGATTGAAGAAATTTGGAAATTGTTTTCTCGTTCCAAATTGTTTGTTTAATAAACATAATGCATAGTATTTGCAGTGAATCTCAATTCACATTACCGACATGCGGACGATTCACTTCGATAGGATTTCGGAATCGAACATTTTCCACATCGGTGCGCGATTCCCTCTGGCAGATTTGGGAATAGGGGTGAACGAATATAAGGCTTCACAATGAGTGACAGATGAGTTGGGTTGCCTTGTCTTGTAGAAAATTGTCGACTCCGCTTATTTCCAACACAAAAAATGCAGAAAATGTATTGCAACTAAGCGGAGTTTTCATTTAAAGGGCGTTCGGCAACTTTGTTGTATCGTCTTAAATTTCTTGTTGCATATAACCGAAAGCATTTAAACGGAGGCGACGACTACTTAATTAAATTCAATGAGACATACCGAAAGTACCACCCCAGAAACAGAGGGAACATGTTGATACCAAATTAAATGATCGCACGTCGGTACAAACACCTTTTTCGTCTGGTACAAATTTATAAAAGCAATATCTCGATCTTTAGACGCACTGAAGGTCTGGCAATGAATTCAAATAAGATTCCATAAGTAAGAGGTTTGATATTAACATTCTTTTCAAGTGTCCAATGTTTTAAAACTTGACCTTTCACTCACAGCTCAGAAAACCGATTCACGCTCCTTCTATTAAGTTGGACTCGATAATTTCTTTGTAAATGAAAAGTAAAATAAAATCACTCGAGTCCCATAACTAGACCACAATCTACTTCTAATTCAGATATTTCTTCAGTTGGAAATTACGTCGTTAGGGAACACCACGCTCATAAGTCAGTTGATCCTCAGCGTCCTATACAGACATTCCTCGGAGCATTCTTATGTCTCACTTGAAAAGTTATTGCCATCGTGAAACGGAGTGAATTCGATGCCCTCACTAAGTATAGTTGCTCATCTATTTAATTTACTGTCACTTGAAAATGTTGACTTTTGGACATGAACACCTGAAATGAAGTATTACAGAGATGCCCGACTTCTACATCTCTTGCCACTTAAAATGTTTGACAACTGTTTTTTAAAACGTGTTCTTAACCCAAATTGAGATATCAGAGGACGGCATTTACGTTTTTTTCGTGAATAACTGCCAAAAAGGCACTCAAATTCGTCGATGGACTAGGGGGCAATCAGCTGTGAAGTCGACTATCTCTGTAATACTTCATTTCTGATGAACACTTTATAATTGCACACTAGACTTCAGTCGTAATGACCGACACAGTGTGTATTGTTTGTTCCAATATGTTGATGGTAATCTCCTTTTCTATGAACCTCAACGTAACAGCCAACTTGGTAATACAGTAAAGACTCGAAAATGTTAAGCAGTTTGTTTTTCGGGTGTTTAACTTTTGCGAATTCTTAACTTTTCCAAGACTAGTTAAGAAAATATTTACAAATGCAATACCCGCCAATAACTGATTAACTTTCTTATCGGATTCTGGTCCATTGGTTGAACAGCTGCTGTGATATTTGGTGGAAGAAGCATACGAAAAATGTTCCCGTCCTCAGAGCGAAGTTCTTCGATAGCCGAGTGCGCTGTACAATTGTCCAATAAAAGAATTGCCTTTGAAGCCAAGCCAATTGCAGCGCTGAATCGAAATGTAATTTAATTTACGAAACTGAATGTTTTAAATCATTCCTACTTCATTCATACCTCTTTTACAAATAATGTAGAAACCATCTTTTAAAAATGTTTGCTGTCATCCATGCGTTTGCAGAATAATCGTAGTTCAACGGATTGTTAAAATTCAGAAAGCATCGTGGCTTGGCAGCCTTCCCAATCACATGTGGTTTAAGTTTGTGTGATCCATCTGCATTGACACACAACATAAAAGTCACTCTTTCTTTACGAATTTTTCCGCCTGGTGCAGTCTTTTCACAAGAAGCATCGTAGGTCTTATCAGGAAGACATCGGAAAAAGAGGCCAGATTCATCAGCATACAATTGCTCGTTTGTAATTTCCATTTCAGGCATATTTGCCCGCAAAGGATGTGATTAATATTTCATATCGTTATCGTTGCACACGCGAATTGCGTGGAGTGTGGGAATCCAAATTTTCTTGCTAGTTCACGCCGCTCGAATTACGAGTGCAAAAAATCCAGACACTGAGAGACCGTTTTGATTCCCACACTCGGTAATTTAATGTACAACAGCACTTGGCATTGAGTCGTGGTGTGGAGTATTCCTCAATCGAGCAGGATGAATGAATTGGGTAATTTTTGATGTGTTGCTAGATAAAATTTCACCACACACCTTAAGATAGCGTATTCCATACCGGCGCTTGAAATTGACAAACTATATAGATAAGACAAAACTTAACTGTTTAGGGTCACCAATGGATTTTCTAAACCAGGCGTTCAGAGTCGGCATAAAAATGTAGGTCGCTTCCACTTGTGAGAGACAATGTCACGCACAATTCCAGTGCTGTAGAATACCTGGTCCTCTACAAAGAAACCAAAAAAAAAATCGTTGGCCAATGGAATCCTCAATCTTTTACTTCGTCAAACCAGTAACAAAATATTGTGTCATTGCCTTTGACTGCAGCTGTCAAACAACAAAATATGTACTTTCTTATACAAATAGCCCAAAACTGCGATATAATAATTAAATTACTCAGTCGCGTCAAACATGGTCCTTCGAACCGAAAGTAGAAAGTGTTTGTCATAAATCTCAATCAATCAACGTAACATTTAGATAATCTTTGCGCAGGGCCCTCATCGCGTAATTTTTCAGACGACTATCGTCCTTTTGATTCACTTCGGTGATATCGTCGATTATTTGCTTCATGTAAGACGATAGCTCGCCTATCGTTGAAGTTTGAGTGCTCTGAAAATAATATCTCTCATATAAAAATGACATCTGTGCTCTCATTTTTCTCTAATTTCACTAACACATTCTCATTCCTGTTTGCGAACAAAACTAATACAGATGTGACCTATCACTTAAAAAATGTCTCAGAAGTGTACAACAAGATATGTATACACAATTTGTTCTCATTTAATAGGAGACTATGCTGAAATAGGTATAGCCAAAAATCAGTCGTGGAGACGATAGTTAAGAAAACGCTAGCGCGAGACGATTGTCGCCTTACGCGATGGGCTCTAATCGCTCTGGTCCGCACAGACATTTCGTCAATGAATGTCGAAACAAGTAATTAAGTCTGATTGGAATGGCATAGGTATTTCCCATAAAACGCTGACCTTAAACGTAAAGCGTTTGGCCAAAAAATGCAAATACATCCATTTGTTATAGTTATGGCGTTTCAGATCCGGGCTTGATCAGTTGCAATATCTTTGTGTAGGAGGCAAATTTTATGAGTAACGTGAACATCTCATTTACGTCTTTTGATATATCTTAAACATTAAGCCATTTCTCAGCTTTCTGAAGACAAAGGTTTTAGGACGATACAAAGTATACCATGTTCCCACAGTTCCTTATATGTACTTATGTTAGATCGTGTTGTCTCCGATATGGCACCGTGACTTTGTATGAATGGAATAGTATTTTGAATTTTAAATTCCCTATATATATATAGAATAATATCGCTATAATATGCCGTAAAACAAGCCAAATTGTATTCCCATCGTAAGCACTGAACTCTTCCTAACAGCAGCTACATTTTCTGTGGAATGTGCCTTTCAATGATGGATTATGTATTTCCCAATGATTCCAAAACTCTGAACAGACCTCGTTCCGTGGTAATAAAAGGCGCTTGTTTTAGCTCAGTTTGAAACACAATAGTGCGTTTGTGCTGGCGTTGGCTTTCAACGCACACAATTCAATGGCCAAGCACAAAATACAGCGTCAGTGAATAATGAGAGAGATGAGAGAATCATAGTCAAACGTAGTCCATCGCACGTCATTATTCAACATGTTGGATATTTTTTGACAGAGGGGTCACTGTGAGAGAAAATTTCTCCCAGATTGAGAGTTTTCTTCCAAATTGAGATTATCTTGTGTCAACTGTCATTAGAGAAATGAAACAGCCGATTACAAATAATTTAACGACAAAAATCATTTCAAATGAGTGTATGCAGCAAGGCGGGAATATTCTTCATCTAGTAGATGAGAGAGAGAGAACAGCTCATAAATTGAGTATTTATTTCTACGCAGTGCGTCATCGTAACATGAAGTCGACTAGCGCAGCGCACTATTGTGTTTCAGGCATTACTTCTATGAAGTGAGTCATCGCACTCTCTCCGTAACATGAAGTCGGCTGGCTCAGCGCACTATTATATTTCAGGCATTATAGACTCTGAAAAGCAGTTTCACTCCGTATTCATGGTGCCGTGGCGTTGTGGGTCCGAGCGTGGACTCCTCGTTCTCGAAAAGAAAAGGTTTCACGACCCCACCTCTTTCCAGTCACTGACAATGCTCAAACAGTAATTACTGTTTGGAAAAATCTTCTAAAACTTGACTGTTGTGGAATCGGCATGAAGTTGTAAGTCCCTTCCCATTCGTGAGAGTACAATAGTACGCACAGCACTAGTGGTTGCTGTATAAGCTAGGCCCTCTGCGGGCTGTAGCGCCACCTATTATATATCTGGTTATTATTTGTGGTAGAAAGAATTTTAACTAAGCTAGATGCTTCGTTGAGGATTTTCATCAACTTTCACTCGCGGAATGATCACACCATTATTCAATCCAAACTGTCCTTCAGAATTTGCGTATGTATGACGTACAACTGAACGAAAAAGCAAGAGATATTTCATGATTGAAGCAAAAACAATTCCACAAACCTAGAAAAAAAAACATAGATTTCATCCGAATTCACACGTTGAAAGGTTTTGTTTCAGTTCGAATGGAAATATAAGATATAACATACTTCTTTTAATTTTGTATTTCTTTTTTTACAAAATAAGACAAGTGATTTTTACATTTTTTTCCAACCATGGAAGAGAATTGTTAAGAACACTTAGTCTGGCAGTAACGAAATGAGACGTTAGTGCTTGTTAAGGGTAGAGGAGGGTATTGGTTAAAAGTTTTACTTTAATGTAGCTCGTAACGTAACAGAAATGATGCAATTATATTTTTTAAAGTTGATTTGTGTTTTCTTTTTCTTATTTTTTCTTGGTTTGTCTTCTGTTGACGTCTTATTGTTTTAACGGCGTATGTGTTGTCTGTCTATTGCTTGATTCAAAAGAACATGCTTAAAGAGATGGAAGAAGTAAAGTTTCTCTGAATTGTCTCAGCAAGTAAAAAATGGTAGCGGTAGCAAGGAATTATGACGGGAACTTGATGTTAATTTAAGTGCTCCAACGTATGCTTCAGGACGAGTTGTAGAGGATAAGTGCATAGTCATTTACATTAAAGGTGTGTATTGTTCTAGCACTTATTGTAAACTAGTGACAAACCATTTTACATCAAGGACAGGTCTAGCTGTCAATAAAAACGTCTCCAAATTAACTGTTTGAAGATCACATAAAACAGGTGTGGCTTGGGAGAGTTTGGGTGTTTTCATAAACTTCTAGAATTTTCAATTCAAAGTGTCAAATCAAAATTAGCTGTTAGTTAGTTAATCTGCGCTAGTACAATTACATTTCTCACGCGTTTTTAACACGCACACGCTGCAGAATGTCCCTAAAGTAAAAAATGTTTTCTTCCAATCATGGTGGCAGTCAGAAAATAATGAAAACTCTGCAAATTTGATGTAAGGCCAAGTTGTGCTGCACATCATCCTTTAATTTTGCGCATTTCTGATACTATCCAGTATGTGTACTTGTTTCTTAACTTGATGTTATCGCAATTAAATTCCAGTAGTTTCTGAAGTTCAGAATATGTACTACTGTTAAAATATTCTGGTTGAAACCATGTATGCCTGCAGGAAAACGTTCGTTGTAACCAAAAATCAAGTACTATGTTCGTAAAAAATTGCAAAGTTGCAGCCCCCTTGTCCAACGGTAAATTTGACGGATTACACCTTCACGGTGAGTCGCGTCTTGCCACCGGCCAACCTTTCTGGATCTGACACTTCAAAATATTCTCTACTCACAGTTGGCCACGGTTAAAATTTGCTAATTTTTTAGTCGGGAATTTGTGGGTCACGTCTGCATATTTGTTGATTAACTTTTCTGTTTGACAAGTGGTGCAGGAAATGAGTGAAGGGCCATTGAATGAGTTCAGCTCACTGTGAATCGAGGATTTCAGCTAATATCACACTTGCTAAAATTCGTCGGCGATTTTTTCAAATTCCCTTTTGTGATCTCAAGTCACTTTCACACAGGAAATCTTTCAGTCTCTGCAATTGGCATCTCAATTCTGAACTTTTTCTGTTTCCTACCCTCTCTCACACATGCGTCATCTCTTTCTCACACATGTACTGCATGCTTCCAATACCCAACATTGAGAACATAAGAATAAAGCAACACAAGAGGGCCAAAACAAAGAGGGATACAAGAGAATAGAAAATCCAAAAGCAATCAAGCGAGCACACCAGACGCGGCTACCCCTAGCACGTCTCACCTCCCTTGCCAACAAGATGGAAAAATCGATGACAAAAGTTTCCTGTGTGCAAACTCTGAGACTTAATTCCTTCAGACTTTTCTCATCCGCAGAGAGCAATGGGTATAATCTGAGCAAACAGACACGGGAATTTGTGGATCGTGTTTGCCTCTTGTGTATTATGACCACAGCTTGACAGTTCGCAAAGAGAATGAATAAAATTTAAAATCCCTAATAAGGATACCTAAACTAACTATTGTAATTGTAAGATTTTAGTGGCTTGCTTGGAATTGTCTTAGGAAAGTTCGCAGTTCCCTGCTCATGTGAATGGCAAGGAAATAGTTCATTATACTATTTAATGTCAATAAATGTTAAGGGATGATTCCTGGCTGAGGAGCTTTTCTTGTCTGAAACTTCAGTCCATTGGTTATTGGGAGCTGAAAAGATGTGTCGCACTCCCATACAGTTTGTTCTTTTAGACATGTATGTTCACCTTGAATATCTTTTGATGGATGATTATGACTGACCATTTCTACATGATGCAACAATGTCGCAGCGATAGGGAGGAGAAGGGCCTATGCTCTAGCTATTGTTCATGTCTAGATTGAAGTTTTTGACTGATGTACAGAAAGACAGCCGCCTCACTTAGACCAGTATAGGCTAATTGTGCTAGTGTTCAAGTCTACCTAGGACTGCTCCGTCAAGTATGTAAGACAATCGCCAGTAAATCATGAAATCGTGTGAAGGACAATCTCTGTTTGGTCCGACAAATGTAAAAAAATTAAGGGGTGAGTGCATTAGAAGCTGTTTCTGGACATGACTTTCTCATTTGACAGCTGGCGTTTGTAATAAGTGACTCGACTACACCATATTCGTGTGGGTGAGCCACGGCTGCAAGATTTTCTGGGCGACCATATAAGTACGTTCCGGCTGAAGAGGCATCTTGAGTGAGGCCCCGGTCCAACCCCTGATTGTAGCGCCATAACAAGAAGAAGAAGATTGTATAAGTACGTGCCTACCAAACCGATAAATGCTTCCGCTAAGACTTGTATCGGTATTTTTATAACTGGTTGAGACTTCGTGTAACCGTCCAATCATTTAGATTTCACTTGAGCTCTCTCGTCGGGTTATGTTTCTACAAAGAAATGCTTAGCATCGATTTCTGATGTCTGTTCTTAATGTCGTCTCTTTAACTAACATTTTGAGCTCCTTGTAGAGTTTCTTAGTGGTACTTTGGCTTCTCCGCATATTCCAATGCCAACTTTCACGCTCTTAAAAGAGCCTCCATGTGTGGACTCACCAGAATATCTGGACTTGCCGGGTTAAATCACAACTGTCCTAAGACAAGATTTGACATCATACAAGAGAACAAAGATAAGACCTATGATCAATGTCATGAGTATTATGATATATTAAAGATCACCTCCCTAGCGCTGTCAGTACACCACACAGTGCTTGTCATAGAGCCTCTGCGTCCTCATATTTTAAGACATATAACTCTGATCTTTCTTCGTAACTCCATTTTAGCTTGGAGACTGCTTATAATTAATCACGCTGTTAAGCTTCTGTGTCCTTGTATTTCAACAACAATTACTTGAGCTTTTCATTACATTTCATCTATTCATTTCTTTACTCACCACTTCTCAATCACCGTCACTCTATCCACCTTAAAGTCTTTTTAAAGCTGGTTGCGAATTATAAAGAAAAAATACAAAATACTACCGAAACTTAAAATATTCGTTCTAGAACTCAAGAGATTACCAACAGATATTTAGAGTGTTGTCTTTTAAAGAGTAAAACAAGAAAACTATATCTTTCGCCATAACAACTAAGAATGATAAAAAAAGAAAACTAAAATCTAAATCAAAGGTGTTTTAAAAAAACAAAAATTTAAAGAAAGAATGCAAGTAAAAAACAAAACAAAAAACCGAAAAAAACTGCCATTGTTTTTCTTAAACTAGTTAAGACGAAAAATTATTAAACATGAACAATTATGTAATCACGTATAATTTTCTAAGCTGTAGTTTTTAAATCCTTCTCAAGGTCCCACTCAAATCTTACAAATCTCCTTTCACTGTTTCATTTTGTTTAGACGACAAATTACATGTATGTATAGACACATAAAAAATATATATTTTTTGACAAGTGCGGTATTCATTTTTGGATTTAAATTTAAAAGTAAAAACCAAAACAAAACAACAAAAAAAAATATGTATAAATAAATTTTCGCTTTGATATGAAGTTAGTAAACTTTTTCGTTAGTTCAAGTGCTCTTTGTGTGAATTAAAAATTAATTAAATATATACAACAAATATATGATTTTTAAGTAATCATAAAAAAAATGTATTCTAATTTAAACAAAGGAAAAAAAAACAAAAGAATTTATTTTCAAAACCTTACAACTATCGCTTAAGTTAAGTTTAAGCTTTGAATGTGCAAAATACAAAAATTTGCCTTTGATTTAATTGATTTGTTAGGGAAAAACAAAAAAATTAAGAAAAGAAAAAATTGTGTCTTATTTGTTTTGAATTTTAAATGAAAAATGATGATCTTCTTAGGCACAGACTATGAAATTATTTGATGAACAATACAAGTAAAATTTTAAACACCCTTGAATGCATGTAACATTTTTTAACGACTAGTAGCCATTTATAAAAGAAAACAAAAAAAAAATATATTTGATCCCAAATACTGTATGTGAACATAATAAAAATTGATTGAAATAAAAAAAAGAGCAAGTATATTTAAAATGCAAGGTTTTTCTTTCATTCAAACGAGCTGAGAGATAGTCAGTCATTTTCATTCAGAAATGTTGAAACCTACAGCCGCTAGTTCCGTGTTTCAGGTCGTACTAGAGATGTGTCAATCGTGATTGATTCGTTCGTTTTGACCCTTTCACTCAACAGTTATATAGTCAATACTTTCAGAGATTCGTTCGGATCTATATGAACGAACGAAACGATGTGAGCGACCGAAATGTAAAGAACGACCAAAACGATGTGAACAAACGAAACCATTCAATATTTTTGTTCCGTTCGTTATATTCGTTTCGGTTGATCATTTGTTTCGTTCGTTTGTATTGTTCCGAGCGAAATGAGCGAGATGATTTCCTTTCGTAGGCAATTCCTTTGGTCGATGTGTACTTAGAGTAGTATACTTGTTTCGCGATTCCATTTCCTTCATATTCATTTGTTCAAGAAAAGCCCGATGGGCATAATATGTGTATATAATAGCTGTGCTTTTTTGCAAGCGTATATACGCTTAAATTTAAATTTGCATGTAATAAAACACTAACAACAAATCCTATATCCGCTTAAGTTACTCATCATATCTATCGCCGCTTAACAAAAAAGCGCGGATAAAAACAATGCTTCCAATCATTAGTTTCTGTGTGGTCATTCCTGAATTTATTCATTCATTCATTGGGTTGATGTACATATTCACAGTATTATGCGCCTAAAAGCATTTTTTGCTGTATTTTTGAACATTTGTAGGGGTGGTTGATATATTAAATAATTTTGAAATGATTTTGCATCCATAAGTATGCAACTTTTGGCATACCCAACATGTCTATATATTCCGTTTATGTTTCATAATCGATTCTTTACATTCGATGAGAATTGTTTGATAATAAATAAGTGTTTTTTGCATTTAAAGTGATGGTCACGCTACACAAGATTGTGATTTTATGATGAATTAATAGGCGCCGATGATCGTTGTTTTTGTGCATTTAAAATTTAAGCGTATATAAGCTTGCAAAAAAAACACCTAATGTTGTAACATATGAGTGCTGTCGTATTTGTTGTTCAAACAACGATCGATTGGTTGGAACCATTTTTGGTCTCTGCTTGTAGTAATGAACGAATGCAACACATCGGTCTCTATCTTTGAATGAACGATGATTGATTTGGTGCACGGAACTAAGTCCACTGTCCACTGAGGTCTACTGATGTATGGCTATATTATCTGGCGGTCTCCACTGGATACAGACGTGCGGCACTCTAAAAAAGAGAGAGACAAGCATTTATACTCATAAGCGCAGCACTCAGAGCCACTATACAGACTCCATACACTGAACAATGGTCCGTATTCATAAAAGGGAACGATATGCTCCCAAGTATAAGGGAAGGCTTTGAAGTAAAATGTTGAAGTGTAAGCATTTCCTTCATTTCGTATTCATAATGATTACCTTATACTTGCGAGGATATCCTTCAAGCACAAGCAAAGGGTAGACTCGTCAGACCGCTGAATGACATGCTATAAGACCGGAAAATCTTTTAATTTTTTGGTTGTGCCAGCTCAGGATTTTCATGTGGAGTCTTAGGCAAGCTTCTATCAGAGGCCATTCTTCTCAGTTAGTTGCTACTAACTGAGCGAGTGGTGTTCAGTGTCTGGGAAAACTTTTGGTGGCCTTATTCCTTGAGAGCAGTTCGAGAAAACGGCAACTCACTTGAGAGTTGTTTATTGCAACAGAAATAGAAAAGTCAGAGACGCTGCTGCACGTTGAGTGTCACTGCGATAGTCATAGTCTTCTGTGTCTAGATTCCGACACCAGAGCAGCTTTTTTTTAAGCTCCTTCCAAGCCTTACGAACTGACACCAAATCGGAAGAGGAAACTTTCATTTAAGGAAGCTAATCAATTACGAATATGTAGCTAATAGCTGTGCCAATTTTATATCGATTAAGTAGTTGTTTCACGATGTGGTAAAAAATTCTCACGCCGTAGAACAGGGTTCCTGGACAGAGAGATATCCTAGGAAACTGTGAAGCAGACGAATTAGCCATAAACGGAACAATAATCATTGGACCTAAGGTTGAAACATCTGACCACAAATAGAAACTCAAAAAAACAAGAATCACGAAGCCAACGATCGGCAGTGCCCGTGAAAGATGGAATAATCTTAACACGTGCCTACATGCGACACAAGTATGGCCAAACCTGGACCTACAGAGAACCACGGCCACACTCAGTCTAGGCAGGAAAAACCTAATAATCCTAGTTGGAATCCTCACAGGACACTGCGCAATGGGAAGATGTGCCGCAAAACTAGGATTACCATACAACGACATCTGTAGCAGATGCATGGATGAGGAAGATGAGGAAAACCGCTCACATCTACTCTGCAACTGTCCGGCACTAGCCTCCATTAGGAAAGAAACCCTGGGAGAGTTATATATAAATGAACTAACTGTTACTCAGTTAGCGCTCCCGAAGAGTTAGCGCAAGAAAATGCGACAACCACGACGCATCAGATCGTTAGATGTTGCGATTTATCGCGAAACTCGATTTTAAATTTCATTTGCCGAGAAAAGAATCACACAACCCCAAAAATGGCCTTTTAATTTTTAATTTTTTCTAATCACAAAATGGCATGTTTATTTTTAAGTCTAATTAGATCTTCACGTCTTTCGCATTCGTAGAAGCATTCAAAGAAAACATAGACTTTTCTAAATCGGAACACACATTCTGTTAATTACGTATTCGGAGCTCCGGTGTAAACATTTTCTGTCAGGGCCAGTTCGGGGTCTTGGAGTAGAGTTGGTGGCGGACGAGCTTTATCCTTTTATGATCAACGGTGGCAATTTAGCTTCAACAGACCACACCCAGACCGATCCAGCTCATTTATAAGAGATGGACGGAGTTTGCCCGATCTACAAGAAAGCAGACCCCTTTGATTTCGCCAATTATTGTGGCAGAAGTCTCCTAAACATTCAAGACATCCTTGCCACTTTGTGTGCCCACCTAAGCTGCTTATAAATAATTTGATAGCCCCATTTCAATGTGGCTTCGGGCTAGTCCAGTTCACCAGTCCACCATCAGAGCCTGCGGCTTTGTTGTTCTTCAGCTTTTGAATGGCTGTGTCGACTTCTTCAAAGCTGGGTGGGAGGACTACTTCATCGACTGAAGTTGGGATTTCTTGATTCCGTATCACTCTCTCCTGGTCAGGCCAGTTAAGCAGCTGCTTGAATCAGTGAATCACTCTACCAGAGAGTAACAGCTGTACAGCTAGGTAGATAAATGGGTACCTCACATAGACCAACAAGTTGAGTCCATTGCGGCCCCCTGATGGATGTTGTAGTTACTACCGTGAGAGTTTTTTCAGTTCTCCACAAGTCCTCCCACTCGGCAAGTGAAGTGGCTTTTTTCCCAGGAACTGGTTTCTTTCCTTACTAGGGCTGAGCATTCACAGATCAGATGCTGGATTGATTCTACTTTATCCTCATCTCTGCAGCATGCAATCATTGTTGCGTGGTATTTTCAGTCGCGATGCATGCATACCAATGGCGAAGTGCTCGGTAAGGGCTCCTTTTAGCGTCTGCACTTCCTTACGACTGAAGCTGAACAGTGTTGTAGGTCTTTTTTTGCTCAGCGTCGGCTGATTAGCCCTTGAGACTTATCCAACTTCCAGATTCATTTTTCGCAAGACTGTAGTCTTTTTTCTTTCCTTGAATGCCAGTTTATACCCACCCTAGGGTCACCGTATTTGTCAAGGATATTTCACTGATCCTCTGTTTGCACAACTTGACCAGTTCCGACGTCAAGATGTCCGATGATATGGCTTCTATTGGCGTTTGGCTGTCAAAAAAATGGAAATCGATTTGTTGGTTATGTTGAGCTCTCTCAGCGCCAGTGTTGCCTCGTGTATCGTAGCCATTTAAACTTTGCATTGCACTCGTCTCTTAGTACCAGGGATATCTCGAAGATCCCTGCGCCACCCGCACTCCTTTTTGAGCCATCAGTGTAGAACGAGAATCCTCCTTCTACTACTACCAGTTGTTCTTGCAATTTTTCAGGTCCAGGAAACGAAGGTGGAAGGTCCGTTTGGTCCGCAGGTAGTCCGTTTGGTTGTTGTGCTGTGCCTCTGTCCATGCTTTGAGCACAAAACTGTGTCCGTTTGGTTGTTTCTCCAGTATCCCGCTTCTCTGAGCCTTCGAGTCATGAGGCTGTACTGTTGCTACAGATTTAGTCGACGGGCTGGCGGGAAAGAAAGGCTTCGACTGCTGCCGTTGGTGTTTTTCAAGGACACCCTGTTATTCCTAGGAACACCGATTTTTGTATTCTTGTACTTTACTTAGCTGCTCCAGGAGACGTTTTTTCACCAGAGCTTTCCACCAGCCAGAGAACCGTATGGCAGGATGGATCACCATGGAATATTGGCAGTAAGGCACGTTGTGTACGTTAAATAAAACGCCACATTCGTCTTTACCAGTCTATATATCTATATAAATACAGGGCGAAGACCTGGCGGTCCGAAGAAGACTTGGCGCAGAACGGTGGACAGCGAAGAGTGTCAATTCGGTAAAAATAAGGGGGTGGGTGGGGGTGGAGAAAGGACGGGGGGGGGGGGGGGGGAAGTGAAAGGAGTTGAGGCACATTGCCAGAAATATTCGTCGAGGAACTTTGCTTTATCTTGTCTCGTTGCACACAACGATTTCTTGAATTCGTGGTATTGTGGATATTATTCACCAATCCTAGTTGATTTTCAGTCGATTATTTCAAAGATCTTAATTAAATTGCTATTTAAGATAACCGCATATCCACGCTCCAAGTCTACTTTGAAATGCAACTGTCACATTCATGCATGACGACTTCCTTCGTTCAGTTCCAAATCACATCCCAGGCACAAACCACCACCAAACTCACCACTGGATACGTATGACAGTTGAACAAGTGTCAGAGCATAAACTCGCCACAGTCGCCACGAAAATGTCAAATGTTAAATAGCAAAGAATTTATTTTCTTATTTTCGTGTGAGACAACGAACGAATTTTTTCCTAGCTGTGATGTTTTGTTATTTTTCCGCAGTAAATTACGCTGTAACTTTACCGAAGAGTTCTAAGATATAAGCAAGTTCTCACATAAAAGTGCACAAAGCCGAGAAAATTAAGTTAAAAGCGTAGAAACAGAACGCAAATAGGTTCGAGGTAAGTGGCCGAAGTTCGTGATCCTATCAAACAACCTCAGGAGTTTATCAAAGAAATTTGTTTATTGTGTAATATGTATGTACGCCTGTGAGAAGAATTTATAGAATTTAGATTGCAAACCTTGAATTAGATTGAGTGCAAGTTAAGTGCGTGTGATTAATTAACATCCAATTGAGTGATAAGTGGCAGCAACAGCTTACACAGGCCGAACACATACAGCCAATTCAACAAACTACAATTTATGATGCATTTATCTATGGATCCCACACGTTTGTCAAACGTAAACCCTCATTACAGTGGACAACAAACACCCCTTTCAGTGTCACAAAGAATGGCGAAAAATAAAATAAACCATGAACCATGAATTCCGTTAGTCTCCCCCTCCCAGTGGAATATGTTTTACAGAATTAATTTACTGTGCAATCAAAGTATGGGGCAGTCTGAGTTTGGTTCACTGACTCATTCTGCATTCCACGGAAAAGTCTTTGTGTACAGGGAAACCTTTTTAAAATAATGTTATGCTAATGTCACTATGCGGTTGATTAACATTGAGCGCATATCACCTATGGTTGAGTAATGGTTCATATGCTTACGATTTCGAAGTCGTTTCTGCTCATGTCGAAGGGGAGGTTTTGCAATGACGTGCTCTGGTTGATGGGGTCCATCCACTTAAGGTGTCAACAAACTTGGTTCTGTCGTTTGTCATTGATTCACCGGGCTGGTATTTGAGTCACGTGTTGATGCTCGCCATGGTGGACAAAGTCATGGTCGCCTATATTTATTCCACAGTCAAAACTTGGAGTCGTTCCACGAATTATGTATTCCTCATCTAGCATTCTTTCAATATGAGTAGCGCACTTGGCTTCGGTCAGAAGAGAAACGTCGGAGAGTTCCGGTTAAGTAATTTTTGCTTTCATTCTGGTTACCCGGCAGGTGAGTCGTTTTGGAATTACGAATACGGCAATGCACTATTTAATGAGTTCTTAATGAGTTAAGTGTTTGGCTGCTTAGCGGTGAGTTGTTGGAGGTTTCAATTATTTCTGGCAAGCTTGGGGTGTTGTGAACTACTATGAAGCATTTCAAAGCGTCTTCGGTACCGAGTTCAAATAGGATAATTCCTCCCAACCACTCGAGAGATAATCGAGAAATCTTAGATGGATCCAGATGGCTTTATACAAGGCATTGACCATCCCAGTCCTTCGGCACGGTGCAGGATGGAGGAATGGACTGTTTCAAGAGCGGAGAAGGAAGCCATTGATATCTTCGAAGTTTTCTGTGGTACCATTAGTTCGTGAGTCTTGATGACAAGGGCAAAAGAATTAACCACGAACTAAATGAGATCAATCCACGTACCTATCATCTAGGTTAGGTTAGGTAGAGGGTATGGCAGGGCATTCACCAGCACACTTGGTCCATTCAGACTACTACCATTGATTGACTACTCCAGTGATAGTGACGTTAATTTGATCCCAACGGCAAATGGTGACTGGACCAGATTTGAAAACCAGATAAAAGCGTATTAACTTTGATTTCACTGGGATTCGAACCGGGGACCGCTAACCAGGGGCGGACACTCTACCAACTACGCCATCCATCTAGGTTAGGTCATCTAGGATCTAAAGTCCAACAATAGAGAACAATAGAGAACGCTCGTGAATAATGTTTCGCACATAAGTGCATACAGACGTCAACCATGGAATTGAAAGCAGCTAGCTAGTGAAATGCTTGCTGGTTGGAGGACCATGTTGAATCCGAAGTGCAAAGAAGAAGAGGAAGAGGACTAGCGGCGTCTTCTAGCGGTATGTCTTATTTACGAACTCAATGAATAGTGCTATCAAAACCTGACATATTTAGTTTTTTGGTTAGTTTGATTGAATTACATATTTCACTTCACCAATTTGTTGACGTAGGTCAAGAAGAATGGTTATTACAGCCGCTCTCAACGATCCGTCAAAGCCTGAAAATATCCATTGTGGTGTCTAAATGTTCCACCGCATTGTGCCCAGAGTCCAGACGTGTTTTCAAGATCCATTAACATGGTAAAAGACTAATATGAAAAGGTTAAGTTAGGTTGGCCTGTTAAGCCTTGTAATTTCATCTCAAACCCCGTCCTCCCTAAATAACCTTTCCTTGGCCGAATACCTTGGGTTAGGAAAGGTAATATGGCTTCCATCGTGTGTTACGGATTCACTTAGACCAAGGGGTCCATCGGGTGGCCACTGAGCCGATTATCGTCCGTTACTCCTGGAATCATTTTGTTTTTTGGACGAACGTCCAGATTGATTTGATATCCTTTTCGGATATGTCCATTAGTTCGTTTAAATGGTATTCTCCCAGGACTTGTTTGGAGGGTAGTCCAGGGCAGTTGCTGAGTAGATGTGAGGAGTTCTCTCTTCTTCTGCTACAGACGTCGTTGTATGGTAAGTCTTGCGCCGTGCGAACCCATTACACAGTGTCCTGTAAGGACTCCAACTAGGTTAGTCAGGTTTTTCCTGCCTAGGCTGAGTATGGCCGTGGTTCTTTGTCTTGCTAAACTTGTTTCGCATGTAGGTACGTGTTAAGATTGTTCCATCATTCACTAGCACTGCCGATCGCTAGCTTTGTGATTTTTGTTTTTTGAGCAGATGGATATCTGGCACAGGATGCCTCATTACCAAACAACTCTGGCCTATGATCGATCCCAAACGATCGCTTAGTTTGGTCAGTTTAAGCAGGCCAAACCTCAGATCTCTTATTGGCGTTCTAACAGGGCATTGTGCCATCGGAACTCACGCCTCTAGACTAGGCCTTCCCTATAATGATTTCTGTAGAAGCTGCATGGACGAGGATGAGGAAGAAACCATCGAACACTTGCTATGTAATCGCAGATTCAGACTTCTGCAGGCCCTTTTCTTTGTTAATCTGGCTGAACTGAGCAGTATCAGAATCAACCCTCTTCTTCGCTTTATCAAAAGCACAGATTGGTTTGCGGAATAGGTAGCCTTACTTCCGCGTGGTAACACAATGGGCCTATGTTTGGCCTAAGTGTGTCTGCTGCTCGTATGCGCGGCAGTCAACCACCTCAACCTAACCTAACCTTATATTGACACCCAGATGAATTCAATCTATGGTCCCATAATTGCTGTTTCGCTTCTGCCTAGTTCGTCTGGACAACAGTTGCCTGGAAAACTTCTATGCCCAGGAAACCGAATACCTTGCTAGCCAACAAATTTACCAACTGTTCTCCACATACGTCCTGTTGCGCAAGATAGTTTCATATCATCTATAGGAGCTCCCATTCTCCTACAGTGTATGCCCAAAGGACTGTGCTCATGGTCGACACCTATTACAATCATCGGCTCATCTCCTTGAATAAAGAGAAGTTTGCTAGTCCCAAAGGTGTCCATATGAGACGAGGTGAATTGAATCTAATTTCCAGGGTGGAGTTTACTTCCTATATTACAATAATTATGTAAGATGGGTGGTGCCTCTGCGCATAGAGGGCCAGGGCCTAGGTTCTACAGAAACCATTCATGTCGTGCGATTGTTCTCTCATTAGTGGAAGGGACGTACAGTTTTCTCCCGACTCTGAACGGCCAAGTTTGAGAAGCTTTTTCTAGACAGGAATAGCATTATCAGAAAGAGGTCGGACCGTGAAAAATTAATTTTTCGAGGTTAAGTTGGGTATGGTCGATGCATATACCAACAACGCAACGGCCACCCACTTCCTTATTTACAAAGATAACGCTTTTAATCACGCCGTTAGCTATTCCCCTAACATTAACTTGATGTCTAACCTTTTTTAATTCATTGACTTGGACGTTGTCAGTGTTCTGTGATGACCTCAACAGAAACCAAGTAAAATTCGTTATATCCCCAATCTGTTATTACTGCCTCTTATTTCTTCAAATGACACTAGAGTCCGGGCTGGACCTTGCCCTCAACCAACAAGCCTCTCCAGCTGGCAAGGTCTTTATCCAGTTGCCTCCTATTTCGCACGCCAAGTTGGTTAAGGTCCTTCTCCACTTGTATGTGCCGTCGGTTTCTTGAGCATCCTCTATTGCGTGGTCCCACTGGTTCGGAGTCGAAGACTCTTCGAGCTGGAGCAGTGTTGTCCATGCGCTCTACATGGCCTAGCCATCTTAGGCGTTGCCTAGCGTAGACGTATTACAATGACAATAAAATGGGTTCGTAGCGGAACTGGGTCCAGCTTCTAACATCAACACACTGTGCCTGCGTGGGACGTCGAAGTTTTGGTAGGGTTCTCCAGACAGACGTTCTCTATGAGTAGTGACACTAGAGAGTAGAAGTCGTCTTATTGTGAATTGATCATTGTCGACGCACGTAGTATACCACAGGGGCCGCCCTTTATCATAATAATAATCATATTGGTGGCGCCACAGTCCGAGGTGGACCTGGATCTACCTTTTTTAGCAACCACTCGTGTTCGGCGTGCCATTGTTCCTTCACGAATGGATGGGACCTGGTACCCCCAGCGTAGGAACCGACGCCGCACCAACCCACTAACGCACAGATGTCCCACCAGCCCCAGAATTATTTCATCATTCTTGATTTTATTGTTAAATTGTCTAGAACGCCGATTACGACCAGCTGTCTATGCACAGGGCAATATACTTACTATCTACCGAGGCCATAGACATCAAGAAATCTCACGTCTATTTCTGTGATCTCAGCCTGAAGTGGTGTCCAATGGAGGTGTGCTTGGGTTATGTTAATTTGATTGTTAAAACTGAAACATTTCTGTCCCACTTAGATACTGATTGGTTGCTCTTTAGGGTACTAACTAAACACCTGAAAATACCTACTGGTATGCTAGTGGCATATCCTGGGTGATGCACTCCTTCGCTGGGTTACAGCCAAATAAATTTTCCCAATGTCCAGAATTTTTATGTCAGACATTTCCTCTAGGCTATTGAATGAAAAGCTGCGTTGCGTGTTTTTCCTTGTCTTTGCAAGTGCTGGGCAGGTGCCGAGGTAATGAAGCGTGGTTTCTTCATCCTCTTCGTCCCTGCAGTTCCTACAGAAGTCATTGTAAGAGTTTCCCGTTCTTCTGGCGTGTGGCCAATGCTCAGTAGTTACTGATTTCCGCCAACTTTCCGTAAATGTCCATAGGAAGTAGCTGTAGCAATTTTTCCACGGCAGCTGAAGGTGTGGACCGAGGTGCACCCGTAATGCAAATGCACGCAGATCAATGGAGGTTTCCGTAAAGTCTTCAAAACTCGCTTGACTGTTCCACCAATCATCTTAGAAACGACAAAGAGGTTTCCAGTGGCAGTAGGTTTCATAAGTCTCTTTCCGGAAAGACTGCTATGATGCAATGTAGAGTCTTTAAAACTATGACCAGACGATTGCCACATCTGATAACGTTGTGAAGAATTGTGTTGGAATGTGCGGCCATCGGAACATTCATTCGAGCGATTTCAAGCTTATGTCCAGATCGTCGTCTGAACGTTGACAATCGTGTGAACATAGATCAAAAGTCAAGTATGAATCCCGTTATCTCATATAGGGGAGAAGTCCCAGTTTTCAGCGTACGCAGACGATAGCTGTAGATTCATTCTGGTTACTGTCGTGTTTGTCCAGTTTGCTTTCTTCGGTTGAAGTCCTAATTCTACATCGTTCTTCATCCAGATGTGTTGATGCGATCCTGAATGTTTTTCCTTATAATTTAATGTGCTGCAAGCGGCTGTCGTGGGAGAAATGAAAAAGAACGGCCTTTTTTCTCGTTCTTTCCTCACTTCGTATTTATGGGACAGTTGCCTAATTGGGGCAAAGAAACTCATCCCGAAGTGTCCCCAATAAAGCGGAATCCCCTGTTTTTTGGGAAAATATTTTTGTGATGGATCTTGTCAGTTTCCAGGAGTAGGCAAATGATGATGACTCAAATACGAGTTCTCGTTTGGATTTCACTCTTCGTGAACCTCGAAGAATGTTGCAATGACATCAACTATTGCATCTAGTGTTGTAAATTGCAAAACAATGCATAAGCATTACACAATTATCCAGATAAAGGAATTGAAATGATGAAGAAATGCGTTTTTGACTCCCCCTATGACATTCCTACACGCTTGAAAAGGGAATAAAAATTAGTGTTCTTGGAATGATCAAATGTCTGGGGCGACAACCAATTTGTCTGGACAGTGCAGTCTCTTCTTGGAATGATGCTTTGTCTGTGATGAAATTGGTTATCACCCCAGACAGTGCATGATTCCAAGAAGAGAAACTTCAGAGCAAACAGATGTGTTGTGTGTGGCGTAAAAGAGATAAGACGCGCAGTTTTAATCGCACTCGGAATGGTAGCCGCTAAGGATTTGCATTCTCTTTGTACGAGAAATGGGTACGAGGCATTGTCAAGTTCACATTTAGATGAGCCTTAGCCTCTTAAATGTCACAGGCGTGACGAAGGCTTATGGGTTACCTGGCAGAGGACGTGGGTTTTACTATTTTTCTATTTTTGTTCCGACATTTCCTGGACTGTGGTGTGCACCTGAGATAGTTGTGATGTGCGCGTATGGTTCTCTTACGAGAAGAGGAGACCCATCATATAAAAAGATTGGTGGCCCTTTAGCTTATAGTGGTCCAGGGCCTAGGTTCTACAGCAAACCTCTCGTGTTGTGCGTGCTATTGATCTCTCACGAGTGGAAGAGACCTGCAGTTTTATGCCGACTCCGAACGGAAAAGTTTGAGAAGACAGTTATCTTTGAGCATTGCCCGTGATTCGAAAGTGGTGGCGCCGTAAACATTATTTTCTCGTACCGGGACCCCAATTAAGACACTGAGGCTTATGTGCGCAGGAGTTGACGAAAAGACCCGGAATGTGTGAACACTAATGCTAACTCTGAAAGGCTTTTTCTGGATAGTCTTTATTCCTCTTGTTCTACTTATGCAACGACACCGCGACCTGAATATATCTAATTGTATTGAAGGGTTGGAGTTAAACCAAAAGGTGGGATAGTTGTCGTGGCTCTCCCTGAACTCCACTGATGTGTCTATCCGTGGGCAGGCGCAGTAAACCACGCCTCATTTAGGTCCGGTTGGTCCCATTGTGATACCCAGTTTAGGAGAAGGAAGAATCCTCTCTTGTTCCCACTGGGCGACCTTCAGGTGTTGTTGGTCATTACAGGCATCCGGAAGTCCTGATGAACCTGCAGTAATTTCTGCAAGCTCATGTAAACCTTGGAAGAAGTATTTTGCCAGAGTTCTGGCTCCATGATCTTATCCACCTTCTTCCTGACATCAGCCAGGGGTATATACAATGCCTGGACGCGTTCACCGAAAACAATGTTTTACTTTCTTTTTTGAGATTGTCTCAGACCTACACCGTTTGTCCATGAGTCTAAGCAAGTTTGTTGTCCATTTGACGTCGCAGCACAGTTCGGGACGTGTGAACGCAGATTCCGAGCTCATCTGCGGATTAATTGCCTACAATCCTCTCGTGTCCAATGGCACAGCTGAGCTTTATTTTTTTTTGTTTCTGGCAAGGGATTGTGGAGCATCGTAGCAGCATTGCTATATAGTCCATTTGGCTAGCTATGATGCCACCAACGACCTGTAACCACTGAGTCAGGCAGGACTTGACTGAATTCTAGCTCACATAATGTCACAGGTTCCTGACTTGCCTCGATGGCATGGATTTGGATGTGGAACACAGTCAGACTTAGCCCTTTTTCTAGATAGTTGTACATTCTGAGCACTGTTAGTGACTCGAAGGAGTGAATTATGAACATTTTTCTTCTGCTGGCTCAGCAATAGGCGCCCAACTGATGAACATTGTTTAATTACTTACCTACTTACTGAGGACCCATGCAGGGTCCGAGCCTGAGCGATAGCTGCTTTCCATTCTTGACGATCCTGCTGCTTCCAGTCATCAAGACCAAGTTGTCTTGCATTCGCAATTACTTGGTCTTTATACCGGAGATTCGGTCTTCCTCTCCTTCTCGAACCAGAAGGCTCGGATTCGTAGTGTGATTGTGTAATGACACATTTGGAATTGGCATCGGTTCAGTCTCTCATCGGATTGGTCCTTTTGGTATGGGGCTGTGGTGTGGTACTCGATTTAGCCTGGATGATGATTGCTTCCGCTGCTCTGGTAGAAGTCGTGTAGCTCGTTGTTCGATTTCATTGGGAAGGTCTGCAGATTTAGCGCGTTGAACTCGCGTTGTTACTGTCACATCTTCCCAGACGGAACTCCAGCGGGCCCTCTTTCGGTTTGTGGCTGTATGTACTGATGCTGGAATGAAGGTTAACGTGGACAAATGAGAGTTTAAAGTAATCTAAAGATTCCCATTGAAGCAGGTGCAAAAGTTCAAGTATCCCGGGGTCTTTTTCACGAGTGAGGAGTTGAGGAGCCAAGCTGAGCTTTCCTGTAGGATTGGTCAAGATGGATGAGTTTTGACACAAGTTGGTAGATCTGTAATCAGGAAGGCCGATCTTGGTGTGAAAGCCAAGTTAGCGGTTTTAAAATAAGTATCTGTTCCAACTCTCACCTATGGTCATGATATTTGAGTAATGACTGAAACAGAAGCTCGCGAATACATGCTGCTGAGATGAGACTTCTTCGTGCTGTTGTGGGAATCACTCGCCGGAATAGGGTCAGAAACACGGCAGTGCGAGAGGAACTCAACGTCGAGCAGCCACTTCTTCGAACGGAAAGGTTTATGCTTCGATGGTTTTGTCATGTAGGAAGAAAGTCCTCACCATGACAACTTTCAAGGTGGGCGTTGAATGTGAGTAGGCACTGGCACACGCAGGATGAGGGTGATAGGATCAAGTCCAAAACTCGCCTAGGCGCTTGGGCACAGTTCCTAATGAGTTAGAGGTGATGGCGGAGGATCTAGTTGCCTGAATATCTCTCGTGCGTCCTTCACCACTCGCCACACCTTTAGTGGATCATGCGTGTCAGAAGTTGATGATGATGATGAGCACATGTTGTTGCGGTATGATTGACTGACTTTCTGTCAAGATTTGGACATCGAGACAGCTGTCAGTGTCAAAAAAAAACTTCTTCTTCTTCTTTATTTGGCGCTACAGTCCGGGGTGGACCTGGGCCTCAACCAATAAGCCTCTCCAACTAGCACGGTCTCTAGTTAGCTGCCTCCAGTGTCGCACGCTAAATTGGTTGAGATCCTTGTCCACCTGGGTGCGCCAACCTAAACGCGGGCGTCCTCTGTTGCGTTCTCACACAATTTCGGAGTCGAAGACTTTTCGGGCAGGAGGTGAGTTGTCCATACGCTCTACATGGCCTTGCCATCTAGGCGTTGGATCCGTAGACGGCTCATGTCGCTGTACAGCCTGTCAGTTCGTGGTTGAATCTTCTCCTCCAGAAACCGTCAACGCAAACAGGACGAAAGATCGCACGCAGAACTTTTCTCTCGAAGAGGCCAAGGACATCCTGCTTACCTGCCTACAGCGGGATTGGGATGATCAATGTCTTGTATAAAGTCAGCTTGGTCCTCCACTACTTAATTGCCTCTTGAGCCCATAGACACAGCGGTTGGCAAGAGTTACTCTGCGTTCGATCTCGGTACCGATGTTGTTCGTACTATTTACTGCGAAGCTGAGTTAGACGAAGTCCTTAACTACCTCAAAGATATAGCTGACCATTGTGACGCTCAGTCCAAAACGTTGATGATGTGTGTCCTTGACGATGCAGAGCTCTCGTTGCTTCCATCAAGATCGGTAACGAACTCACCGAGGTCAACAATGTCAGTATGTTTTAGACAAGGGGACGCACTGTCATGTGACTGATTCAACATCAAGAAGATGGTGCAAGACTCGCTCGCCAACATTAGAGGCACGATCTTCCAGAAGTCCGTACAATTGTTAGCATACGCGGATGACATTGACGTGATTAGCAGAACACAGCGAGCAGTTAAAGAAGCGCTTGCTGGCATTCAGACGGAAGCGGTTAAAATGGGTCTAGCGGGGAGTGAGGGTAAAACGAAGTATATGCTGTCATCAAGAAAGGACACACAACACCGACGTCTTTTACAGAGCACCAAAAAACCTATGATTTAAAAAACCACTACATGGCCCACCCTGTACACACCTCTTGTGGGTTATAGGTTACTTGCTGTTTCAGTAAAACACAATGACATCAGACTTCTAGAGCTTCCAATTCTGTCATATGCACACCAGGACATCTGTCCTTCCAGTTCACGTTCGCATTTGTCTCACGCTCTTGCCATCGATCGAAACATCTCCTGCAGCTCCGTTGCAAGGAATGCATGCAAAAACTGCTCCATCTCCTCGCCCGCACTCCTGGCGTGAGTAATCACATTTACATTCAAGCAAACCATTTGTTTTCAGAAGTACCCTCGTTCGGATGTAGTTTCCATCGTAAAATCATAAAACTACTCAGTCTCACATAAACAGTCCCCAACGGAGGGATGAACGCTATTCCCAAATTTCACTACAGCCATGTCCATTCCATTGTGTCCCTCATTTTCCATGTAGTATGTTAAGGCTTCTGTTTGTGACAACAGCGACTTCAATCAGCTCCAGAAGTGGGTGGTTATTGATTTTTTGTTTCACATTGCTCGTCCATTTAAAATTTCACTGCAGACAAAAAGCGAGGCATTTAATAACCCCCGTGACGTACACATGTACATGTACACTCTAATCTTCAGCTCTACAGAATTCAGTCAGTATTAAAATATAAACACGAGCGATGCCACGGGGGAACGGATGCGAATCAGCAGGCGGCGGGGATTGCGGTAAAGCCCATAAATCCAGTGGCAGTGGTGGAGGCACGTGTGGTGGCGGTGGCTACGGCAGTAGTGGAGCTGCAGGTGGTGCAGACGGGTGTCTGTATCCGGATGACGTTATCATGGACAACGGTGTGTCATTCCAAGTTAGGGTAGGTTTCACTGAATATCCTCATCTGAAGTGATAATATCCTTTGTCATTTGTTCTCATCTCATTCTTCTTGCAGTACACTGGATGTCTGGAAGTGAAGACTTCCATGAAATCTTTGGATTTTCATACACGTACACAAATAGCTCGGTATGATGAGGGTATTTTCATTCACTTTCCACGGATGCATTTTTAACAATCTTTTTTTTTCATTTTTTAAAGGGAATGCATAAACAGGGTGTGCGAGGCGGCTGGATTGAAGAGCGTGGGCAAGAGGCGAGTCGATAAAAAAATCATGCAGTACATAGCTGACAGACCATGTATGCAACATGCCGGAACAAATGTCATCATTAACGTGAGCAGTCGAGCACTGAACCTGACAAACACCGAAACCGGCGAGATGATTGTTAGTCACAACATGCCCAGGATATCGTTTGCGTCCGGTGGTGACACGGTAAGTTTAACAAATTAATTAAATTCGTTGTGGTTGCATGTGTTGTGTGGGCAAACATGAATCGCAACGCAAATGTTTACCTTATTTCGAAACAAATTGTTATTTTAAACTGATTATGAAAGCAAGCCACTAGCAAATCTGAACAAAGTTGAATGGTTTTGCGTGTACTCATTGACGCTGGTGTGGTCAGGCTGGTCACTCATACTCAAACCCTTGGGAAATCTGTTTGGAGGGTGTGGTTTTTCATGCAGGTTAAAGGATAATTGTTAAATATGAAGCGGCCTGTGCTTGTGGTGACTATTGTTCGTAGATATTTGATTGCTTTGTTTTTCTACTGATTAAGAGTGGCCTCCCCTCGTTATTTCGTTCCTCCATATGCAACCATCCATAAGTTGGTAGGTATATGTGCGCCCTGACGACCTTACGGCCGTGGCTCACTTACACCAACGTGCTGGATCCTTCTTCTTCTGGTGGCGCTACAGTCCGGGGTGGACCTGGGCCTCAACCAGTAAGCCTCTCCAGCCAGCACGATCTTTTGCCAGCTGTCTCCAACTGCGCACACCAAGTTGGCTGAGGTCCTTCTCCACCTGGGTGCGCCATCGGTTCCGTGGGCGTCCTCTTTTGCGATTGCCCACTGGTTCGGAGTCAAAGACTCTTCGGGCTGGAGCAGTGTTGTCCATGCATCTACATGGCCCAGCCATCTTAGGCGTTGAATCCGTAGACGCCTGACTAGGCTCATGCCGCTGTACAGCCCGTACAGATCGTGGTTGAATCTTCTTCTCCAATAACCATCAACGCAGACAAGATTGAAGGCAGAACTTCTCTCGAAATACCAGGGACTTCCTCATCCGCTTTGAGATCGTTCATGCCTCCACGCCGTACAGCAGGACAGGGATGATCAAGGTGTTATATAATGTTAGCTTGGTCCTTCTAGAGATGGCCCCACTACTCAATTGTCTCTTGAGCCCAAAGAAAGGCAAGAGTAATTCTGCGTTTAATCTCGGTACTGGTGTTGTTCGTACAGTTTACTGCGAAGCCGAGTTAGAAGAAGTCCTTGACTACCTCAAAGTTATAGCTGCCTATGGTGACGTTTTGGCCAAGTCGTCGATGTTGTGCGTCCTTTCTTGATGACAGCATATATTTCAATTTGACAGCATACGCGCTGGATCCATTGTGCCTTCATAGGGAATGTTTTACTACCGTGAGAACTAATCAACGACTTCCGAGACGAGCCTTGAAAGCGATTCCATCAGGTAGGCCACCACTTGGGAGACATAGGACGAGGTGGTTAGACTTGGACCAAGTTCAAAAACTCTCCTGGTTGCGCTTGGACATAGCTCCTGATGAGTTAGAGTCAATGGCGATAGTTTATAACCGCAACCCCTTTAGTGGATCCTGCTGGTCAGAAGATCATAATTATGGAGGCCTAGGTTAGGTTAGGTTAGGTTCGAGGGTTGACGCGGTGGGGCCGCGCCACACTGAGGTCCTATTGCACCCATTGTGATGCCCGCCGGATGATGAAAACTCCTGACTTTCAGGTGTTGTTTGGTTATTGTCCTCCTTCTAGCCATCCAGAGATCCTCATGCACCTGCAAAGAGATTTTAGTCCGATATCTGATATATCATGGAGGTCATGGGAGAAAAATTCTCCCAGGGTTCTTTGTCTCAGTTTGCATAGACTGGGGCATTGGCAAAGGAAGTGGGATGTGTTCTCAATCTGCTCTTCGTCCCCACAGCCTCTGCAAATGGTCCCCTCAGATGGTTATGACCAGTAATAGCGCCGACCATTATCATCAGCAGTTTTCTGCTGCATTGGAGGAGGGAATCGGTTCTTGCGCTGTTGAACCTAGGCCATAGTGTACGAGTGGTCCCACATGTGGGGAAGGAACTTCACCTTTCATTAGCTAGCTCCATGATTCTCCTGTCTACCTTTCTCTTGATGTCAGACAGAGGTGGGGATAGCCATGGGATTGCCTGGGATGGGTCAGATTTTAACCCCTTTCCTGGCAAGTTCATCTGCTACCTCGTTGCCGGTTATGTCCCTGTGACCTGGGACCCAGCACAGAGTGATCGAATGCTGTGTCCCAAGAACCTTGAGCTCTTCGCGACAGCTTGCGACTAGCTGGGACTTGATTTCAATAGCCGCAGTTGCTTTAATGGCCGCTTGACTGTAAATTAAGAAGGCAATATCAGCTGGGGGTATTTTCAACAATGATATCAATTTGGCCGCTTCTTTGACCGCAAGGACTTCCGCTTGAAAAACACTGCCGTAGTCAGGTAGTCTGATAGAGCAGTGCATGTTTAACAATTCGGAAAAGACGGACGCGCCTGTTCCTTTTTCCATCTTTGACCCGATGGATGGAAATCGAGTCAGTGATGGGTTCATTTGAGCTTCACTCCTCCCTTGTAGGGAAATATTTTTTGAAGCGTATTTCGCAGTCAAGGGTGGGGAGAGAGTAGTCGCCTTGGATTTGTTCAATGTGAAGTCTATCAAGAATACATGCATCGCCATAGGGGCTGAGGTGGAAAAAGAATCAGTAGCACCTCTAAACCCGCTGTGGGGGTGGTCGAGATTGCCCCTGTCACACCTAGGCATGCGCGTCTGCGTATGCTCGTGAGCAGCTTTAAGTTTGAACTTTTCAGACAAGCTTGCCACCAAACTACACTGCCATATGTCAGGATCGGCCTACAATTGCTGTGTACATCCACACAAGGGTTTTGGGATTCGGACGCCATTTCTTGCCAAATATCCTGTTGCACAGGTATAAGGCACAGGCCGTCTTCTTTACTCTCTCTTCTATTTGTTTCCTGTCTAAGATTAGACCAAAGTACTTCGCGCTTTCTCTTAGAGTGAGGGTTGATGGAGGCCTAGGTTAGGTTAGGTAGTGGGGCTGCTAGTGCATTCACCAGCACACTTAGGCCATATTGGTCCATTGTGATACCCCTAGTCAGACTACTACCACTGATTGACTACTACAGTGACAGTGCCGTTAATTTGATCCCAACGGCAAATGTTGACTGGACCAGATTTGAAAACCAGATAAAGCGTATTAACTTTGATTTCACTGGAATTCGAACCGTGGAGCCCGCTAACCAGGGGCAGGCACTCTACCAGCTGCGCCATCCAGTCGTCATGTTGCCTTGCTGTTGCAAGTGCTGGATATGCGAGCAGGAAGTGAGTCATGGGTTCTTGCTCTGCAGTTTTGTTGCGGGTATTATGAGGAATTGCTAATCTGACTGCTTGATCTCCTATCGGTCAGTGCCCCGTAATATTTTGCGATATCAGCGCGCGGTCTCTTAAGAAGATCACTTGGCCGTGCCATATTCTATTTTGACCAAGGCTTTCCAGAGATTCTTCAGTTGGTTGACTGAGACCATCTTAGGCAGCTAGCAGGGCGATTAGATTAAAATCGCTGAGCAGCTGGAAGGAACTGCAGTCTGGACATTCAACAATCCTACGCAGGTATGCCTCTATACCCATAGATACAGACCTCACTCTACCTAAACCTCTCTTCGAGAAGAGTTTCTTAACCAGCATACCGCCCAGATCTTACTGGGAGTCTGAACACCAGACGCTGGAAGGTCCACTGCGAATCTTCACAGAGTGCTGGTGTCTATTCAAAGGATCTACATTTCCAGCTATCTTTTGGACTGCCTAATCACTGTAGCGTCTTACAGGCTGAAACTATAGCGATCAAGGAAACTCCGTCCTGGCTGAAAAACCAATATAATATCGCGCACAGATATCGTCATCTGTTCCGATAGCCAGGCAGCGATTAAATCTCTGGATTCAGTCACCTTTAATTCCAAGACTTCCTTTAATTGCCGCCTATCTCTTAACGAGACGGCCAAGTGTTTTAACTTCCAACAAATTTTGTGGGTGCGGGGACACTGTGACATTCCAGAGAATTGCGAAGCGGACGAACTCGCTAAAAAGGGCACAAACTCCGTGCTCTTTCCGGGTGGAAACCCACCCTCCATGCCTATCGCTATTATAAAACATCTGCTAAAGCTTGAAACGCTTGCTCAAACCACCCGCGGATGGATATCAGGCACAGGATGCCTCATTACCAAACAATTCTGGCCTATGATCGATCCCAAACGATCGCTTAGATTGATCAGATTAAGCAGGCCAAACCTCAGATCTCTTATTGGCATTCTAACAGGGCATTGTGCCATCGGAACTCACGCGTACAGACTAGGCCTTCCCTATAACGATTTCTGTAGAAGCTGCTTGGACGAGGATGTGGAAGAAACCATCGAACACTTGCTATGATTCAGACTTCTGGGGGCCCATTTCTTTGTTAATCTGGCTGGACTGAGAAGCATCAGAAGCAGAGCGTATTTTCTTCCTTCCTCCTCTAGAAGGCAGCGGCCGATGATAATGCCCACATGCAATATGCCTATTTTAGCTAACTCGTCGGTCCTTTCGTTGGCTGGAAAACCACTATGCCCATGGATCCAACATAGGGTTAGGTTGCATCTAACCGCTATCTCCCTTAGAGAGAGACGTTAAAGTTTTACCATCTTCGATTTAATTGATGGTGTATCGAGAGCCTTTATGGCCGCCTGATTGTCCATTTAGATGGCGATAGATAGCCCGTCTAACGGGTTCATTGACTGTAAGCAGGAAGGCTCTGGGATAGGTTTGACTTCCGCCTGGAATATAATATAATGGTCGTGCAATTGAAGATACAAAAGGATATATCCGGCGATGCCGCGAGTACTCCTAGTCCCGTTCCCTCGTCTGCTTTTGAGACATCTGTGTAGATCTCCAAGTAGCCTAGTTTGCTTCCAGATCTTTTTTCCCAATCTTCTCTGTCTAGGATGAGTGTTTTGAACCCATACTCGAGGTCCAAAGCGGGTGTTGTATAATCCGTATGCGTTGTTAGTCTCGTATTTCTGATTATCTCTGTATGATCATACTTTCTTACTTATCCGGCTAACGACCCTTAGAGGGTCAGAGTCTGAGCTATTGCTGCTTTCCATCTTTGACGGTGCTGGGCACTCTGCTTCCAGTTATCAAGACCAAGCTGTCTTGCGTCTGCGATGACTTCTCCTTTATACCGTAGGTTCGGCTTTCTTCTCCTTCTCGAACCAGGAAACTGGGACTCGAAGACCCTCTCAGCTGGAGCATTGGTGTACATGCGCTCGATGTGGCCGAGCCAGTTTAGTCGACGCCTTGCTAGTGTGGTGTATTTTTTGGTATGTCTCGTTTGTTTTCCCGATGCTCACCATGGACTTATCTCATGGCTCTTTTCAGGATGTGTCCAAGTATGAAGACTTGGTTAAAGGTCTCCAGCGCTGAAAACAGAATAAATACTTGCGCCAACTCTTGCAATTCTCGATAGGGGGTCCATGATGTTGTGCCTGTGCCTAGACTTCTTAAAAGAGAAGAGACAGGTTTCTTTCCATCTTGTTCGTCTTCTAGCTTAATGCTCCGTTGTTCTTCCTTGGTTATTCGGAAAACACAAATCTTCTAGCACCTCTCACACTTGCCAGGGGTTTCCTGTCAGGTGAATGGTTTAGATTGGTTACAAGCATGTACAAGTGACGCTTTCCCGAAAAAATCTGTGTCTCTTTTAAAGTTTAAAATGTAATTGCAGGGCTTAATGTAATCTTGTTACTCACGTGCACTTGAAGCTGACTAAAAACGTACAATCATCTACTTTCAGGACACGCTTGACTTCCTAGCCTACATAGCGAAGAACGAGGATGACTATCGTGCCTGCTACGTACTCGAGTGTGGTGGAGGACAGAGTGAAGATTTGATTGTAACCATCGGCAAAGCATTCATGTTGCGTTTCAATGCTCTGAACAAGAAAACGTAAGTACTGCCCTACTTCACGCAAAGAATCGTATCAAAACTGTTTCCTTTCTGTCAACTGCAGAAGTCATCTGCCACCAGAAAACTATAACATTGGAAAGGAAAACGACAAAGACTACTACAATGATCTGCCGAACAAACTACCCCCGGATTTATTGTGCGAAAACGATCTACCTCATAAAGTGACACGGTTAAATCTCCTCAAGCCCCGTGATCGCATTAATAGCAATCTCATCGATTTGAACAGTCCGCCGCCAGATCAGAGTGTCAGAATGAATCTCGCCAACTTTGATCCCATCAAGGAGGGACAGACTGCACAATCAGTTCGGGATGTCTTCGACATACGTGAGTAACATATTTTATGATCGAGCCACGGCAATACATGTTTTTGTTTTCTTTCTTAGAACCGTTTTCATTATCAGCCGAAGTTCAACGTTCCCAATTAATGACAGAATCGTGGTTTCATTCAGCAATCAGTCGGCCAGTTGCTGAGAATCTTCTGCGAAACGATGGGGACTTTCTGGTTCGTGAATCGCAGGGCAAACACGGTCAATATGTGCTAACTGGTCTGGAGGGTAAAACCCCCAAACACCTACTACTAATCGACCCCGAGGGCATTGTACGAACAAAAGATCGCATCTTCGACAGCATTAGCCACTTAATCAACTATCACTGGACGAATGCGCTGCCAATTATATCCGAAGAGACTGAATTGGTATTGAGAAATCCTGTTTTAAGAAATTCCATTGCAAAAAGAGATTAAAGTAAATGAATCAGTGAGCAAGTGAGAGTGCAAGAGGGAATTAAATCAATTTTTATTTTAAGAGATTTAAGAGATTGTGTGTTGTACAAGTAAGTAGAATGTGTCTTGTGAAACCATAACGTGGCAACATTTTGTATGTTTTATATGTGCGAAGCGAAGAGTTTATCTAGAGAATAATATTTTTGTCATTAATGGGATCATTTTGTTTTTGAACAAAGGCTGAATTCATTTGTATTGAGTGAGAATTTCAATGCAGGGCGTGGGTTGTTTGTTTACCGAAAGAAAGGAATGGTTGCTGACAGATTTCCGTCTGTCTGTCTTTTTGAGGGGCGCCACTGATTGATTGAGACAGAAGGATAGTGATTTCATTGCTTTTTCCATAAAGTCACCAACCCATGATGTTTCGGATCATATACTGTCAAGTTGGTCGCTTGCTGAAGTTACCCAATATTTCTTCAAATACCTCTGTGTGTTGCCCACGTGTCTAGTTTGGAACTTGACCCCACTTTTTGATAGATTTCATCCATCGTACTAGATAACCTGCGCAAGTTGGTCAGCAACATAGTCGTCTGCTGGTTGCTATTGTGGCGTTTACATTCTGTTGTGTGTGTATATGGTATGGTATGTGGGCAGGCTTAGGTCCCACTTAGGTTCAATTGGTACGGAGCATTGCCAATGACTCGAAAGAGGTGGCGCCGTACACATTATTTTGTCGTACCGGGAACCGAACCTAGACACTGACGCTTATGTCCGCAGGAGTCGACGAAGAGACCCGCAATGTGTGAAGACTTATGCCAACAGTGAAAGGCTTTTTCTTCCTCATCTACTTTCTCTCTTGTATGCAACGACATTGCGACCTGAAACTATCTATTGTATAGAAGGGTTGGAGTTAAACGAAAGGGTGTACTACTTCCCATATGAAAGATAGTTGTCGTGGCTCTCCCTTAACTCCAGAAATATGAGAATAGCGTTTGGGGGAAGGAAGAATCCTCTCTTGTTCCTACTCGTCGACCTTCAGCTCATTTCAGTCATCCGGAAGTCCTGATGAACCTGCAATAAATGTTAAAGAAATGCCTTGAAGCTCATGTATATCTTGGAAGAAGTATTCTGCCAGTGTTCTAATGGCGAGACACTGAGAGAGTATTCTCTATTTCTTCTTCGTTCCCGAAGCTTCCATGATATCCCAAATGGTTGTGTTCGGTCAGCGCACCGACTACCATTCGCAGCAATTTTTCACGTCAGTTCTTGCTCTGCTATAACCTGACCAAAGCATTCTGGAGGTCCTAAAGGTGGATAGGGAGGTCCACCTTTTATCAGCTAGCTCCCACCTTCTTCCTGACGACAACCAGGGGTGGGCACATGCATGGGATTGCCTGGGACGGGTCGGTTTCGGTCCCTTTCCTGGCAAGTTGCTGGCAGCAGCAGAGTTTCCTAATTGCCGGTAATGTCCCTGTGACTCGGGACGCAGCAAAGGCTTATCGTTTTCTGTGTGCCAAGAACCTTAAGCTCTTCGCGACAGCCCGCACTTCATTTCTAACGCCGTAATAGCATTGATGGCCGCTTGACTGTCAATTAAAAAGGTTATGTCAGTCGGTCGTATTTCCATCAATGAGATCATTTTGGCCGCTTCCTTGACCGCCCGGGCCTCCGCATGAACACCGCTTCCATGATCAGGTAACCTGATAGAATGGTGCATGTTTAGTGTTTCGGAGAATATGCCCACGCCTGTGCCTTTATCCATCTTCGATCCATCTGTGTATACATATATGAGTTGGGAGACGCAACCCGAAGGATGCCTTAAAGTCAAGAAAGGGGAGAATGGAGACTTTCGTTTATTTCAATACTTGGTCTTTCCATTATACATGCGTGTCCTGAGCGGCTGCGACGCCAGCAGTTGGATTGACTAATCCTTACAGCGCTTTTTGCTGCGGTCGCCTTGAGGTAGAGGTCTTGTGGAAGGAGGTCCAACATGACCCCCATGCCTGCTGTTGGAGTGGTTGAAATTGCTCCGGTCACGCCGAGGCGGGCACGTCCTTGTATACTTGTAAGCAGTTGCAGATTGGTCTGTTTCTGGCAAGCTTGCCACCATACTGAGCGTATGTTAGAATCAGCCTTAAAATCGCTGTGTACATCCACAGGATTGTTTTGGGGTTTGGGCCCCATTTTCTGCCAAAGATTCTGTTGCTGAGGTAAAGGGTACAGGCCGCTTTTTTCACTCTTTTTTGAATATTCACCCCTATTCCCAAATCCGGCGGAGGGAATCGTCCACCGATATCGAAAATGTTCGATTCCGAAATCCTATCGAAGTGAATCGTCCGCATGTCGGTAATGTGAATCGAGATTCACTCCATTCTTAAATCCGATCGAATCGTATCACTCCATACAAACAGAGAACAACTCAAAGGGCAGGAAAGGGAACAAAATATCCGGACATAGCGAAAAACATGACAAAAATACGCCATGAAGAAGTAAAAGATTTTTGAGAAAATTTGCGATGAAGTTTGAACGAAAAAGCCTGAATCGGTATTATTGTCATTGAAATATGCTTGTTTTGTTTTCGTTGAAAAAAATAGAATTTTATTTATTCGCTACTACGTATGTATGTATGTATGTATCCAACTTGCTTCATATGAGTCAGCTTGCTCACTTTCAGTTACAGGCTGTCCAGCAGTTCTCCTTGGATATGATGGCACTGTTAATTTGATCAATTTTGTTTTGTGTCATCAAAAAAGCGAGCAATACTATCCATTATGTTCATTAAACAAACAATTTGTAAAGAAAAACTCAAATTTCAAATTAAATTTCTTAAATCAGACATCAGATCTCTGAACAGCTGAATTCGAAAAAGAGAGAAGTGATGTCGATATTATAGTGCATCCGACGGATTTAATGATAGTGCGAATCCGCTCACGTGAATCGAAAGAGTTAAGGGAATCTCCGATCCGTCGGATTTCAGAATAGGGGTGATTAATTTACATAGATGATTTTATTTCTGCAGTTCGTGAATGACTTCACTGTTGGGCCACATCTCTCATTTGGACAAAAAAGCTTGCACTGCAACTAACCAACTTACGCAGGTTTCACTGTAAGGGAGAGGGCGGCACTTTTGAACGTGGAGCACCTTCGAACAGCAGATACTATTTGTTAGTGATGTTTAAAGGTACCCCACATTCAAAGTTGCCCCCCCTTCCCTACCATAAAAGTTCCTTTTGACGTTCGTGTTAAAATGGGAGACCAATAAGGTCTAGAAAGAAACTCAACCCTTTCAGTGGTAAAACTATTGAATCATTGCAAAAATTCGGGTCCGTTTTGATAATGAAACACAAGGGAATTTCGGAAGGCCTTCCAGAACGGAGTTGATCGTCCAACGTCTTATCACCGACGTGAAATCTAACAAACCACTCTTAAATGGTCATAAGAGCAGTCCACTCCTGAGAGAACAATAGCACTCACAACACGAGTGGATGCTGTATAAGCTAAGCTACAGGCATGGTCATATAAATAGCACAAACCTTAAAAAAATATTTCTGTTACATGTTGTGTACTCCTTTTATTTTACCGGATGTTAGGGATTTTTGTATGCATGCTACAGATTCTCTCTATGCTCCAGTCTATTAAGGACACAAAATTCAACCGTTATATTATATACGTCAAATCTGTTGTTTCATTCAGTGAAGTGATCTTTGCGGCTGGACACAAGAATAGCACACATCGTGGTTTTTGAAATATCTCTATAATTATATATAATTGTTTTATTACATATTCGCATTGTGTCTGATCTAATTTTTCATTGCAATGGGAACAGGTTGCATTGCACTTCGGACAAAATTAATGCTCTGTATCAAGACTGCAAAAGATAGCCGAGATAGCCGAAAAATTGAAATGCTCCAGGAAAATGGTTTACAACGCCATTAAATTGGTAAAAGAAAACAAGATACACCAGAACAAGAAAAACCACGATTCTTATGGACCGTACCATTATGCGGAAGAGCAAAAAAGGATCTCTTTAAGTCATCTCGGTAGATATGCAATGAAATCCGTGCGGCTTACATATTTCTAGCCGCTCCATTAGCACGCTCTCTCTCACTCTTTTATAAGGAACGAATGCTCCTTGACATCTTCTATGTTCTTGATGTGGTGGAGTAGGCTTTCAGAGATTTTTCTTTTACGTGTCTGGACTTTTCCAGAGTTCCCGCTTCCAGCTTAGTTGCTCCTTTAACTCCTTTGAGATTTCCTCTTCAATGCTGCATTTGCTAGAGTTGAGTCATGGTCAGCACAGCACAGTACTCCTTTGGTCCCCCAAATAATTCTGGAAATGAAGTGTCAAGCCGGGTAGAACCATCGTGCCTAGGTAAGGGCTGTATGCAGCCTTACCGGAGCACGTTACCGGTTGCCCCATATTCTCGAGCACGATTTTCTTGAAACTGGGTTGTCTTCAAATAGACGCGAGTCCTTCTGTCTTTGCCTCTGCCTAAACTCTGACACCTCCACCACCTCGCCAAATGTGTCCATTTCTATTAAATGTCACTCATGATGTATTGCTGCAACAGTCGCTCACCAAAACCAATTTTCAAATGGACCTTCTCCGTAACTGACCCAACCTTCTCTGACTGCTGTCAAATCAGACGTGGACTTTCTCCCCTCTTGCTTCATTGTTTATATTAGATCGATCGAGATTACGTTCCAACTTCTGTCGCATGTGTGGTTATTCACATCAAAAGATGACTTATAGACCCAAAATCACATTTCAGAGTACACGCGAACTAGGCAAAGTACACGCTTCAGAAAAGGTCCCCGTCTGCTGAGCAGGAACTGAAATCACATCAGATTAATTGCGACACAGCTCGGCGGTCTTTTGTTTTGAATCAGTTTGAACTGGAACTGATAAGAGAGGTCACAATGAATGTCTCTAATGTCTAGAGAACTGTTTGTAATTTATTTAATGAGCGACAGCGATTTTGAAGTGTCTCGATGCAACCAGTTATGGAACTGGGGAATTTTATTGGGTACATCCTTTCCTGCTAATCACTTTTTAATTTATTTGTTTTCCAGTTAAACACGTTCTATTCGTGTCGGTTTTAAAATATCAACTGAGTCATTTCCACCGAAACGATGAGGTGGCCTGTGAGTCGAATCCCGGTCAACTTTCATTTTTGCTACATCAATTCTGTTTAACTGATGGCGTGGAACTGCACGCGGGACAAGGGCGGGAACAAGCGCAGTCGGAGGACGTGAGTTCGTTGCTGTCGACTGTACACATCGGACTGTGGTGGCAAGATTGGTTCTCTATCTGTAGGAGAATCCATATTTTGTAGATTCAAGAGACTTCAGTTCAAGTTTGTACCGATTTGCACGCTTGTCAAAGCAGCCTGGATAAGTGAATTTGAATAGACTTCTTCCTTGATCGTCGAACCGGCTGAACGGGTATCTTTAGTGTCGAAGAGGAGGACGGTGTGTTTAAGCTTTTTGCGTTGATGCCAATTCACACCTTCTGAGCAAGAATTCCATCTCAACAAAACCTCTTGTTCAAGGTCTGCCATGGACTGGGATGATCAGGGTCTTGTATAAAGTCAGCTTGGTCCTTCGAGAGATGGCCCTTCTACTCAATTGCCTCATAAGCCCATAGAAACAGTGGTTCTCTGAGTTACTCTGCATTTGATCTCGGAACTGATCTTGTTCGTACTATTTACTGCGCAGATGAGGCAGGCGAAGTCCTTGACTACCCCGAAGTTATAGCTCCCCATTGTGACGCTCTGACCAAGACGTCGATGTTGTGTGTCCTCTCTGTCTTCTTCGCATTTTGCCATCTCCATCTCAAAATCTCCGTGTTCCTAATCACCTCAAAGTTATCCGCGTATGCTAACAGTTGTACTGACTTCTGGAAGATCGTTCATCTAGTGTTGGCGTGTGAGTCTTTCACGAGCTTCTCCAGGGTGATGTTGAAGCAGTCACACGACAGCGCTTCGCCTTGTCAAAAACCTTTTTTGACATTGATCGGCTCGGTGAGTTCATTTCTGAGCCTGAGAAGAATTCTCAATGTCATCCTGTAAAACCTAAAGAGTTTGACAGCAATCTCATAGACGCGGCTCTGTATAACTCGTCCCTATCCATGTTTCTGTCATCTGCGGCCTTGAAATCGACCAAAAATGTGGTGAGTTTCGCCTTGGATTACGTGGGTAGTTTCCAGGACCTGCCGTAGTGGCCTGGCTTAAAGCCACGCCGATATGGATATCTTCATGCTTATTATGAATCCCTCTGCGGGAGAAGTCCTCGCTATTGGCAATCTCTATCGGAATGTTTGTTCCCGAGGTTAATTCGAAAATGTGATCGGTATATGTGCTTACATTTCAAAAGGGATATTCCATCAGTTACAAGGCAGGTTTGTGCTTTAGCTGGCTTCAATAATTTCTTTGCATACTTCTGAAGTTCTAGCGTACTTTCGTAACTATTAATTCCTTTTCATTTGTCTCGTATTCGATTTTTTTAATTGCATGCTAGTCGATGAAAATTGTCTATAAATTGATAAGAATTAAGTGTTTTGCATACCATTGACTGAATATACAAACAAATTTAGTTTGGCTTCATATTAAAATCTTCGAAGGCATGTTAAGCTCAATTTCCTTAACAAGACGATAGGGGAGAAAATTGAGGGAAATTCAGTGAAATTTATCATGGGAAAGTCCTTCACAATAAAGAGTGTTTTTTTCCTTTCGTTTCGAACATTCTAATGGCGAGTTTCTCAATAAGCGAACCAAATGCCGAGGGAAATTTCTTCAAAATGGCCTAGATCATATAGGCGATGTTTAAAAGACTTATTCCTCGGAAATCGGCTTTCCTTTCGATTAAATCGGACAAACGTTACTGCTACCATTAGTTACCACAAGTTCTTTAATAAATATGTTTAATTTTTCAGTTAATGATGAACTCGCTGAATGAAGGTTTTTTGTTTTTGCGTTGCGGTATAAACTGTTGCATCAATTGAAGCTCAAGAATATCATACGATTATAAATTATTTCATAAATATTGTTAAAATAAAATCTTAGAATATGAACATATGAAAACATTAAGCACAAAATGATATACAATTAAAAAAACAAGGGACTATGAAAAGAAAGAAACAAAATAAAAATGTAAGGTTTGGACCACGTTATGTACATACAATGTATACTTAAACTTATTCACTTATCTTAACGGAAATGATTAATATAAAATATGAAGACACTGCACACAAGTAAGCGGGCAAACAAACTCCTACTAAATACTAATAAGGAATTGTATTCAGATATACAAATATTTTTTAAACACAAATTATTATATACTATTTGCATGTGTGTAACTGTATGTGTAAGCAAACAAGTAAAATTAACTGTAAATACCCAAAATGTATTGTATTAAAATTTTGTAAAACATATTTCACCTGCAGAGTAAGAGCAGATCAAAAGAGCGAGATTTCTCTTGGAAAAGGAATCGTGATTCAATGTATTTTTGTTGAACCTGCAAGTAATGAAATAAATTAATCATAAATTGTATTTAAAGAAATATCATCACTTTCTAATTTATTCAACCCTATTATCGAATTCGGCGGATCGGAGGTTCATTTTACTGGTTCCTTGTTCTGACTAAACTTGGTTATTGATGTCAGCTTTCGCTTCTTTGAAGACAGTTGTTTACAAAGTTTTGCTTGTAATTATAATTCAATTTTGAGGCAGTTCACGAGTTTGGGATGCCGGGCTGAGCTAGTGCCATCAGAAGGTCAACTCAAAATGTCAATTATCTGGGAAATGAGAAGGCCTATGTACTGGCTAGGAAGGGATCAGCCCCATTGAGTGCTCGCTTGCTGAGCAGGTCCACATCCCACTCTCAGCACACTGTTCCTTCATAGGCTAGACTGACAAACTGTGCTACATGAACAATAGTATGGCATGAGCACAGCATATACAAAACAAACGACCTTTGCGACCACGTCATGATCTCGCTAGATTGCTGGCCATTAGTACGGCACCGATAGGATATCATACTCCTATCCATCAAAGTAGGTGTCCCAAAACCATGCATTGTAGCAGTTGAAAGGCAAAAACACAGCTGAGAGAGAGAGAGATCTAAACACATTTCTTTTGCGACTGTCCGGCTATTCCTGGAGCCAGAGAGCGAGCACTTGGTAAAGCCTTCCCCAACTCTTTTGGCGAGATCTCTGCGAAGGATATTAAGGAACTGATGCCTTTCTTCAATGGCTCAGGTTGGATTTAGAGATATCTCAAAAATACAAATTGTAAATTAGGTAACAGTTCTGTGGCATTGAAACTGCACATCTTATTCGGTCCTATTCGATTCTCACCCAACCACCACTTGTATATTCTTACCTACTGGAGCCTTTTTCGGCGCAAATGTGAAGTTCACAAACGACATCCTTGTACAGACCCGACGTAGAATGGTCCTTGACATCCGCTGTTACATCCGTTTGTAACACACTCCTGACTCGAAGGACCAAAATCAATACAAATTTAATTTTCCCAGTCTTGCTAAATGGAATCGAAAGACGAACGAATTGATCTTTGGAGCCTTCGAATGTAGAATACGGATATCTGTTTGTGTGAAAGGTGACTGCAGGAGAAGACACAACCGCAAGCTCTTAGAGCCGTACTAGGTAAAAATCGTTCGACTCCACTGGCTCGAGTGCAATGCCCCAGCAATGGGAGTCTTCAAAATCAAGAGTCTTGGTTCGAGAAGGAGAGGAAGACCGTGACTCCGATCTAAATACCAAGTTATATTGAACGCAAGACAGCTTCGTCTTGATGATCACAAGCACCGGGTATGTTGCTTGCCGTCGTCAGGACGAACCGACAGCGATGAAAAGCAGCTTTGTTCCCACTCATCCCCCAAAATTCGCAGACATGAGAAGAGACAGTGGAAAGAAGGATACGAGCTTTGAAAAAATAGATGTAGTTGACTAATATCCTTGCGAGCTTTTCACGTAGCTTACTCCAAGGCATTTGCATACACTATAGATTTAAGGTCCTGAAACACAAAAACCAGGAAATGATGAAGAAATTTAATGCATGGTCCTTTCAAACATTCAACTCGATTGAAATTTAATTCATAGAGAGGATGAATGCTGTATTGAGCATTATTAGGTGCAAACAGCCCTATTCCCAAATCCGACGGATCGGAGATTCGCTTTACTCGTTCGATTCACGTGAACGGATTCGTGAATCCGTCGGATGCACTAAATTATCGACATCACTGCTCTCTTTTTCGAAATCAGCTGTTCTTCGATTTGACGTTTGATTGAAGAAATTTAATTTGGAATTTCCGTTCCAAATTGTTTGTTTGTTAAACATAACGCATAGTATTGCTCACTTTTTTGAAAACACAGAACAAAATAACAGTGTGATCATGTTTAAGGGGAACTGCTGACGAGTTCTTCACTGGCAAACTGACTCATATGAAGCAAGTCGGATAAAAAAATTACATTAATTCAAAGTAAAAAAATATATACGAATCTTTCAATGAAAAAAAAGATTGATTCACTCTTTTTCGTTTAAACATCTTCGCAAATTTTCCAAAAAATCTCTTACTCCTTCATGGCTTGTATTTCTGTTTGTTGTTTTTCACTGTCAGGATAATTTTTTTAAATTCCTGGATCACCGCTTTGAGTTGTTCCCTGTATGTAGTTTTCTTCCTACAATTTCATATGTTAAATAATGCTAATGATAACAAAAATAACTTACATCTTTGTTAGTAAACTACTCAACTTATACGAATCCGCAACGATTTTGAAGCGGATCTGTTTGTATGGAGTGATTCGATTCGATTGGATTTAAGAATGCAGTGAATCTCGATTCACATTACCGACATGCGGACGATTCACTTCGATAGGATTTCGGAATTGAACATTTTCTATATCGGTGGACGATTCCCGCCGGCGGATTTGGGAATAGGGGTGAAAGAAAACACAATAAGTTGGTCTTCGAGCGAGTATATTGACTCTGCGATGTATCACTCCTATGAATCTAATCGCTCACTTTTGGATTCTATCCTGTAGGTCCAAATTGGCCTACTACACAAGGCCAGATGGGGAAGCCTCACGAAGTTAAAAGTGGTGAATTATGTCTTGCATCGACTGATGCGACTAAGAAATTTTGTATCATTTTTTGTTGCCTCGAATATGTGATCGTTCCAACTAAGTTGTCGAACGTACACAAAAGGAGGGAACGACTTTCGGTTTTTATCGACAATCGTGATAGTCGTGATTGGCTGGCCTGGCCTTACCTATTCACTTAGGTTAGCTTAGGTACGTGGGTAGACGTGGGTGGGCCACGTCTCACTTAGGTCCTGTTGAAGCCATTGTGATTCCCTTGGGGGGAACCTGTAAGTTCCTATTTTGCTCTCGTCCTCCGTGCTTGTCATGCTGTTGCCTCTGTGTTGTCCATTCATCCCGAAATCCTTATATTATATAAAATAATATGGGTGGCGCGACAGTCCGAGGCGGACCTGGGCCTAGCTTCTCAGCAACCACTCGTGTTGTGCGTGCTATTGTTCGTTCACTAGTGAAAGGGACCTACAGTTTAATGCCGACTCCGAACGGCGAAGTTGATAAACTTTTTCTAGACAGAAACACTCTCTGAGCATTGTCAGTGACTCGAAAGAGGTGGAGCCATGAAATATGAAAAGTGGTGAATTCGGGTATCTAACCTGCCACCCTCTGCGTAAGAGTCAACACACTAACCCACTACGCCACTGCGAACCGAAATCCTTATGAACCTGAATATAGAGAAAGTGGATTTCTTCTTTGTCATCGCAGCCTCTGCATATGAAGTCATGGGTAGCTTCCTTTTTGTTTCCATGGTACTTCCGGTGATTATGGCTAGTTAGCGCTCTTTTTTTTTTCTCGTGGGTACGTGGAAGTCTTGCATAGGCACCAATGGTCCAACGTCCATTGGTAGTTTCAGATTCTTACTGACTAAAACCACCTCCCGTGGGAACTTTCCGTTTATTCCCTTGCGGAATTACCGCTAGGTATTACTTCGCGAGGGACCTATTCGAGCTTTTTGCTTCGTCACGTGTCGTTTAGCGAATTCGCTTTCCGCTGCCGTTCTAAGTTTCTTAGATCGCACATTATTCGTACTGCTGTGTTGTTCACAGCAGACCAAAGGTCTTCAGAGCTCAACATATGTTGGACAATGTTGTCTGGTGTTGGCGGTACACCAAATGCGTCCCGTAATACAGCTCGTTCGTTTGCATATCGAGCACATTCGAAGAAGACGTGTTCCACGCTCTCTGCCGCGTTTACGCAGTGAGGACAGGCCGGACTCGAGTCACGGTTTCGCTTGATTAAATATTCCCGGAAACCACCGTGACCAGTCAAGAACTGTGTAAGATAATAGTTCAGTTCGCCGTGTTTTCTATTTACCCAACTTTCAATCCGTGGGATTAGTCGGTACGTCCATCTCCCTTTTTGAGCCTCGTTCCATAGTTGTTGCCACGCTTCAATACTGCGGCTTCTTACGAATATCTTCGCATGATTTGTGCTTGGCCCGCCTTGCACGCGATTGTCATTGAGCTATCTAGCTTCTAAAGCTAGGATGTCGATTGGTACCGTAGAGGATATTACCAATACCGCGTCGTGGGATACCGTTCGAAATGCACTGCTAAATCGCAGTGCACAGAGTCTGTAGACGGATTTGATTTCCATCAATCATTATTTTTATTGCAGGTGGTTTGACTTCGTAATCCTGAAGAAGCTCTGTAATGGCAGCGCAAAGCGCTTCTTCTTTCGAAGTTACTTCGTCTATGTGCTTACATTCGAGGAGTATCTCGTGCGTCATAGAACGAACGCTAGCATTTTCGCCTAAAGATTCTACGATTTTTTCCTTTAGACTCGTCGTAGGTAACTCAGGAGATTTTTTCAACGCCAGAAGGAGGTCTCCTCCTACCGTTTTCCGAATCCGGCTTACATTTTCTCAGACTTTTTTTAGGCTCTTGTCCGATTTCAGTTTTCGCAACAAGTCAGCATATGTCAGTTCGCCCGTTCTTTTTATTATAATTGCGTCGGGACGTTTCGCCTTTGTTGTATGTTTTTTTCGAGCACCTCTTTCAACTTTCATCCACTCGTTGGGATTCGTTTTTTTAACGTCTCTGAGAGGCTCCGGCCTAGAAACGGCCTTACGCGGTCACTTTTCTTATCGCGATATTGAGCTCGTGTTTCTAGCGGCGCTATTTGTCGCTTTTTCTTCGGAGAAGGAGTCTTAACACGCTGTTCCGCAGCATTTTCCCCTTCCCTTAGCCTCTTTGCAGGACGGTCCCGTTTCATTTTGGGGATTAGCGATTTCTCCGCTCTATGCGCGTTGATTTCTGGCAATGATGCCACTGGTACTCGACGTTCCTTAAGACGCAGATTAATAAGTTGCACTTCCCGTTCGAGTTGGGAAACCTTGCAACGCAGATTTGAAGGCTCGACTTCGGCTTCTCGGAAAGCGGACTTAATTAAACTTCCGATTTTCTTGATTTCGCCGTGTACATTGTGCTTATCTTTATTAAAGGCAATGAGCTCATCAACTTTTGCACCCAACTGAAGCATTTTATTTCCCGTTTGAGGCGGAGTCTCAGTGGTTGGCGTTACCATTGGGCTTCGGTCTACCGTTTCGGGACTGATTCGCGGGTTTGCCATCACGTGTTCCTTCGGGACAGACGTTTTTGGTGGCGAACGCGCGACCCTAATACTTCTCTTGAAAGGGTCTGTCGCGACGTCTGTCTCGAGGCGATGCCTTGTAGTATTACTACCTACGGGGGCCAAGGTTGCCACCGCTGTAGGAGTTCTTGAAGAAGACGCTTCTTTATTTTTGCAGTCATTGTATCTCGACAACTTTGAGCTTGCATTCGCACTCTCCGCCGCCGGTACTGGGGATCCGACTCCCTGCACCGTAACTTTATTTTTTTTTTTCGTCTCACTGTCCATCTTTTGAATTTGTTTTTAGAGTAAATTCTGGTCATGCCAGTTTTTTGGTCCGCGGTTTGTATTTGATATTTCCACCAACCCTGTGTATGTATAGGTTAATCCGCAAACAGGGGCCCCCTATCCGCCTCCTGGGGACGCGCCCGATGGGAGAACTGGGTAAACTCCACACGGGCTAGTTAGCGCTCTGGTATTCGGAGGAGGTCTAAGATTGTGTGGATTTTAGCACTATTGAACTTGTTCCATAGCACCCGAGTGGTTAGAGAGTTCTCTCTGATTTTGTCATCCACTTTGTCTTTGTCATCTGCAAGAGGTGGATTAATACATAGGATTACCTGGGATATGTCAGTTTCGTCCCCTTTCCTGGCAAGTTCGTCTGCTGCCTCATCGCCGGCTATGTCGCTATGACCTGCTGGGAACCAGCATCTAGTAGTCGGTTGCTGCGTACTAAGAAACTTTAGCCCTTGGCGTCAGCCTTCGACCAGCTTGAACTTGGTTTATATTGCCGAGATTTATTTGCTCTAAAGATTCGCTTAACTGAAAGCCCCTTTTCCGCTCTATTGTTCTTACCCCAGCTGATTATGCTGCCAAGTTCTGAACACAAGCTGCTGTTTCAATTCGACGGCCGAATGATTGTGCTTTGAGTCTTGGCACGAGTATAAAAAGCTAAATTGGATCAGACAGAAGATAATTTAGAACAAAGAGTGCTGGAGACTGAAAGCAGCTTTGGGGAATACCAGATTTTATTTTGTGGATACACTTGAACACGCTAAGCAATGGTTCGAAAGGTTCTCTGGCAGTCCGGGGTGGACTTGGGCCCCAGCTAACATGTCTCTCCATCTAGCACGGTTTTGTGCACGCACGTTCAGCTGATGGAGGTCGTTTGCCAGCTGCGTGCGCCACCGGAGGCGTAGTCTCCCTTTTCCGCGTTGTCCCTCGGGGTTGGCGTTGAAGACTTTCCGGGCCGGAGCATTGGTGTCCATTGGCTCTACATGGCCTAGCCATTTAAGACGAGAGACTCGAACTTGCTCGATCAGATCGATGTCGCTGTACAGCCCGTATAGTTCATCGTACAGTCTCCTTCACCAAACACGATCAGCATACATACGGGACCTTAGATAATACGAAGGACTTTCCTCTCGAAGCTGGGTCGCCGTGGCGTAGTGGGTAAGTGTGTCCTGCGCAGAGGGTGCCAGGTTCGAATCTCCAATTTACCAACTTTCATAATTCACGGCTCCGCCCCTTTCGAGTCACTGACAATGCTCAGAGAGTGTTTCTGTCTAGAAAAGGCTTCTCAACTTCGCCGTTCGGAGTCGGCATTAAACTGTAGGTCCCTACCACTCGTGAAAGAACAATAGCACGCACAACACAACCACTCGAGAGAGAAGCTAGGCCCAGGTCCGCCTCGGACTGTCGCGCCACCCATATAATATTATTATTCCTCTCGAAGCAACCAAGAATGTCATCGTCCGCTTTGGTTAATGTCCATGCTTCTGCGCCATGCAGCAGGGCTGGGACTATCAACGTCTTATATAGGCATATCTTGGTTCTTCTAGAGAGGGCTTTGTTCCTCAATTGATTTCCAATCCCAAAGACACAGCGATGGTCAAGCGTGATCCTTCGTTTTATCTCTGCGGTGGTGTCATTGTTCGCGTTAACTTCGGACCTTAGGTAGACAAAGTCTCTCACTACTTGGAAGTCATAGCTGTGTATGGTAATGTTTTGTTCAAGACGTCGATGTTGGTGTACCTTTTCCGTAGACACCATATACTTTGTCTTTCTTCGTTGATCGCAAGACCCATCTTAGCCCCTTCCTTCTCGATGCTCACAAACGCCCCACTGACAGTCCGTGTTCTTCCGACGATGTCAATGTCATAGGCATGCGAGCAGTTGCAAAGATTTGTGGAAGATCGTGTCTCTGGTGTTGACGTCTGAGTTACGTACGATCGTCTCGAGAACAATGTTTAAAAAAGTCTACATCGAATTTTCGACAAAAGACCTTGATGCCAAGCTCTGTCAAAGTTCTTACAAATATAACAACCGCCTGATCTTGCACCGATCGGTTCTACTCTCGGGTTAGATGTGACATGAAATGATCAGTGAACCTGTTATTGTGGCGGCCAGGTATTAAGAAGCTGACAATGTATCCGCCTTTCCATGACCTTAGAACGTACCGGTCCGCACGGGGATATTAAACTTCCGATCAACCGGTTTCCAAGGACTTGTTTATCGAGTGAGAGATTGTATTTAGAGCGGAAAGTGAATACCATTGTTCATCTCTTACAACTATCATCCGTTGAGGCATGCTTCAAGGCATCTTAGTTACCCTGATCACTCGGCCAGTCACCACCTCTATCTGCTGCGTTGACACATTCCCAATCCTCCTCTATCAGGCTGGTTAAAGTCGAACACACACTGCAACTGTAAATCATCATCGGAAGTGCATATTGCACGTGATCATCGAACACGTCCCACACTCAGTCTACATGCATTCCAAATCAATTAAGAATAACACAAGCGAAAAGACTCAGTCTTAGTCACCGGATACAAACTTGCGACTAAGTTCTATACTCGTACATCCGATCACACTGTTTACGCGAGGCAAACACCATTCAATCTTCAGACGCGTAGTTTGATCAAAACGAAAAACAAAAACATTCCATGTGGATTTTCGGGGCGTGCTGCGGCTACGTCAGAGAAGAGTCGCCACTCCTCGCGTCCCATTTATTTACATCACCCTCAGCATCGTGCACATCAATCTATCGACCTTCGCCTTAGAATGACTGCGTAGTACGCCCAATCGAATGTGTAAACTAATAGCTAGTTCATTTGTTTTGCTCTGTTTGGTGTTTTTCTCTGTTTTTTTTTTTTGTTTCTCACTGTGATTAGACATTTACGTACTTAAGTTCTTGACTTATTCCGCACGCGTATGTGTAACTGATTATAAATCTGGCCACTGCACAAGTGTGCGTGCGTATTTATATGCGCTTAATTGAAGGCGACGCGGCGCAGCTCATTCATAAATCGCAATAAGAACATAATGCTCCATTGATAAGATGCAACGGGCGCGGGCGCCTCGCCGTGCCGCACCGAGTCGAATCAAGAGATCAACGGCCTCTGCGGCCACACTGGTGTATCAGCGTTATGCGAGATCTTGGATCTTGGACTCTGCTGCAAACGAATCTCGAACGGTAGCGCCGAGTGAAGGCAATGCGATCCCGGTTCCGAACGATCTCTGGTGGCATCGTACGTTAATGAAACTTTTCGAATGACCTTCTTAATTATGTCTTGATCAGTTTTCCAACAAAATCAAAAAAAAAAAACACTACTCCAATGAATTAAAAAAAAAAAACAAATCAAAATTAAATTATTGCGTTTGCATGTGTGTATGTTATTAACGGAATGGAATGTGTTTTTGTTTTGGAATCGTTATCGCGCAAATAGAAGCGCGTACGTAATGTTGGTGCTGAGTATTTGATGACAGTGTGTGCCAAAAGAAAGGTCTTGTGTCGTTCACTCCGTTATGGGAACCTGGTAAAAGGAATCGGTTGTTATTTCTTAAATTCGCATGGAGACTGTCATCTGCTCTGTCAAGCTTACAAAGACTTCCTTGAGACATTTGATTTATATAAGGCGACGCACAGTGGTTCACTTTGTATGTTAGCGCCGAAATAAATGTGCAACTTTTGAACCCGTGAACAGATCTTAATGCAATTTGAAACATATCTTCATATCACTGCGCACACCAAGTCGATTGAGGTCCTTCTCCACCTGGGTTAGCCATCGGTTCCTTGGGCGTCCTCTATTACGTTGTGCCACTGGTTCGAAGTCGAAGACTCTTCGGGCTGGAGCCGTGTTGTCCATGCGTTCTACATGGCCCAGCCATCTTAGGCGTTGAATCCGTAGACGCCTGACTAGGCTCATGTCGCTGCATAACCCGTACAGTTTGTGGTTGAATCTACTTCTCCAATAACCATCAACGCAGACAAGATTGAAGGCAGAACTTCTCTCGAAATACCAGGGACTTCCTCATCCGCTTTGAGATTGTTCATGCCTCCACGCCGTAAAGCAGGACAGGGATGTTGTTATATAATAGCTGTGTTTAATACGCTTAATTTATAAGTGCACAAAAAAACGATCATCGGCGCTTAATGATTCATCATAAAATCTTGGCAGCACCGACGACATTTATGACATTTCCTAAGCAGTCAGGGGTGTAGTCGTGGAAGGTGATGGTTGAGCTTTGATGGTCACAATCTTCGCCCATCACTTTAAAAGCAAAAACACTTAATAATTATAATATAAAAAAATCTTCATTAAATGAAAAGAATCGTTTACGAAACCTAAACGGAATGTATATCAGATACTCTGGGTATACCAAAAATTGCATACTTATGGATGCCAAAAAATTGAAAAATTATCTAATACATCAACCACAACTGCAGGTGTAAGCCACATACAGCCTCGTTTTGTCCTCGTTCACCGCTAAACCCATTTTGGCCGCCTCCGGTTCAATACCAGCAAACGCTTCATTCACGGCTCGCTGTATTCGACCAATCAGTTACAAATTTATTACTTTGCAAAACTAGTATTCGTCACAGCTTGTTAATAACAACACAATTGTCTTTTTTTATGCCAACGTATTGCTACAATTGAAAGACTCTCGCGGCCAAACTTGTATGCAGATAAATATGATTTTCACATCATGAACAGAGCACAGCTTTCAGATTAACAAAGTCTCCTGTTGGAGTGTCTTGGAGCTTCTTGTTGGACTGTAGCAACATGCGATAAAACACACCTCCTGCAAATTTGTGCTAAATTAAGATTCTACTATAAGAAATTGAATATTTAAGAGCTTCGTTCACGGATCCATTTAATTTTGTTCTTAAAGAAAGCTTAATAGTCCTAGCTTATACATAAAGCCCTAGTTGCATTCATGCCAACCATTATTAGCCAAGAACGCGACACATTGAGCAGGTTACCAAGGACCTGCCCAGCCATATTCCAAATGTCATTTGAAAAGACGTGCCCGCTTCGGGCCTACACAAACAAGAGATCTCCACCATGGTGGAACAACGACCTCCATAACCTAAGGAAAAAATCTAGATCCGTCTTTACTGCAGCCAAGGCTCCCAGAAGACGGGAATGCATATAAGGACACTCTATACAGGACAACTATACAGACACAGACTGTAGTGAGAAATGGAGATATTATTGCAACGAGATCCTGTCCACCACAGAGACTACAAGATTAAGGAAGGTCCTAGACAAAAGTCCCGTCATCCCTGGCTTCATTGAGAATAATGAAGGTACAGGGAAACAGTCGTCAAGTGCGACTCAATGTCTCCTTGTGGACACCCATTTCCCGGGATGTCCACAAGTCGAACCTTCAGCGACTGACACGCTCGAAAACAGCACACGTTACGTTCCAGAGGGAATTGTAAGTGATCATAGAATAAAATGGTCTATCGACTCTTTTGATCCTTTTAAGTCCCCTGGAGTCGATAAAATCATCCCCATTAAGTTACAAAAGACCAATGAGATTATCACTCCGATCCTCCCATGACGTGTTTATTATTGCCTGTGGCAAATTGCCGTCCGAGGAGGACCTGGGCCTAGCTTCTCAGCAACCACTCGGGTTGTGCGTTCTTTCACGAGTGGAAGGGACCTACCGTTTAACGCCGACTCCGAACGGCGAAATTGAGAAGCTTTTTCTAGACAGGAAGTACTCTTTGAACATTGTCAGTGACTCGAAAGAGGTGGAGCCGTGAATTATCAAAGGTGGTAAATTCGGGTATCGAACCTGGAACCCTCTGCGTAGGAGTTGACGTACTTACCCACTACGCCACGGCGACCCACGCGGAATTACTACTCTCCTCAAATGGGCAAAAACTTGCGGTCTTGGGATTAACCCAATAAAAACAGAGTTGGTCCTTTTTACCAACATGCCGTCTTTCAATCGTTCCAAAATTGAAGGTACAACCCTCACTCTTAGAGAAAGCGCGAAGTACCTTGGTCTAATCCTAGACAGGAAAACTCAACTAGAAACTAAACATAGAAGAGAGAGAGAGTAAAGAATGCGGCCTGTGCCTTATACCTGTGCAACAGGATATTTGGCAAGAAATGGTGTCCGAATCCCAAAACGGTTCTGTGGATGTACACAGCAATTGTGAGGCCGATCCTGACATATGGCAGTGTAGTTTGGTGGCAAGCTTGTCTGAAAAGTTCAAACTTAAAGCTGCTCACGAGCTCACGGCTATATCGACCACCCCCATAGCGGGTTTAGAGGTGCTACTGGATCTTTTTCCACCTCAGCCCCTATGGCCATGCATGATAGACTGATAGACTTCACATTGAACATGTAGAAAGCGACTACTGTCTCCTTGCCCTTGACTTCGAAATACCCTTCAAAAACTATTTCCCTAAAAGGGACGAGTGGAGCTCAAATGAACCCATCACTGACTCCAGTTCCATCCATGTCTCTACGGACGGGTCAAAGATGGAAAAAGGAACAGGCGCGGCCGTCTTCTCCGAATTGTTAAACATGCACCAAGAAGAGTCTTGGCACACAGCATTCGATCACGCTGTGCTGCGTCCCGAGTCACAGGGACATAACCGGTAACGAGGTAGCAGATGAAGTTGCCCGGAAGGGGGACCAATCCGAACCATCCCAGGCAATCCATGACATCAAGAGAAAGGTGGACAGGAGAATCATGGAGCTAGCTAATGAAAGGTGAAGTTCCTTCCCCACATGTGGGACCACTCGTACACTATGGCCTAGGTTCAACAGCGCAAGAACCGATTCCCTCCTCCAATGCAGCAGGAAACTGTTGAGGATGATGGTCGGAGCTATGACTGGTCATAACCATCTGAGGTATCATGAGCATAAAATGGGACTTACCCATGACACCATTTGCAGAGGCTCTGGGGACGAAGAGCAGATTGAGAACACATCCCACTTTCTTTGCCAATGCCCAAGTCTACGCAAACTGAGACAAAGAACCCTGGGAGAATTTTTCTTCCATGACCTCCATGATATATCAGATATCGGACTAAAATCTCTTTGCAGGTTTATTAGGATCTCTGGAATACCTTGAAGTCAGGAGTTTACATCCGGCGAGTGAGAAGATAGGAAGGCTTTACCCCTTGGGCATCAAAATGGGCCCAATAAGACCTCAGTCACACCGCGTCAACACACGTACTTAACCTAACCTAACATGACCAAAGTCAAAACCATGTTTTTTAAATCCGATACAGCGAAACAAATTTGAACATAACGCCGAAGGTTGCGAAGAAGCTAATTTTTTCCGTAAGAATCTTTGAAAGTAAGAATCACACGTTGATATTTATAAGTCGCTACTCCGAGCTAGGAGTACATTTTTTGAACCTCAAAGAGTATTCATCAAAAATTTTGTTTAACACCTATGTTTTAAGCTACTTAACGAAGGTATATTTCAATACTTTTTGTTTATTTTAAATAGCCAACAAAAGACCAATAGAATGATGTACAAAGATACAGAATTTATTTTATGAAGCTAGGGATAAAGACATGTAAGCTTTTGTTGTGGCTCGCAACTTGAATAAATTTTTTGTTGACTTTGAGGGCTTGTAAATAAGTGTATAGTATACATAAATCAAAAAAAGGCTTTGAAATCATAAGCCCGGGTTATCTAAGACTTTCCCTGTCCAAGATTATTGTACAAGATCACAGGCACTTCGCAACGCAGATCTTTGCTGCACAACGTTGGAAGCACTTATTTTTCATTTCTTTTATTTTCTTTTTTGTTTCTTACCTTGGATTGACAAGCACAAGCTGCACCCTGTTGCTTTTTCTTGGTCCTTCCAATCAGTTGTGGCTCTTCAAGCATTTTGTTTGTCATCGGCTGTATTATTCCTTATTTTGAAACAACATTTATTCACAACCTTTTATTCTGCATTGGAATTTGTGTTTCATATCTTCTACATAAAGGTTCTATTCAGTTTTTCCTAAACATTCTCCAAAAACCTTTTTCCGCTGGAAGTCGGAAGAAGATCGTTCGGAACTCACTCGGCGGCCAAGACAAGAGGCATGATCTGCCAAGCGTCCATACAACTGCTGTCTTTAACTGAAAGCCCTGCGCCTTCGTGCACTCCCGTTCATACTTAACCCTAGCCATAATTAAGTCCATTCCAAGTGTTCCACTGTTTCCGACTGTTTCCGAGAGCCTGTCACTGCTTCAGCACATTATGGGGAGTGAAGGCGGCTAGTGGTGAGAAATGAAATGAGTGGCTTACAAGACGCCATCAGAGAGAAGAGCAAAATCTACAGAGACCTTGTTCTATTTGAGGACTGTGCTGACCGGTACACTGAGGAGCGACGAACTTACAAATTGACTGTGTGAGCAGCTGAAGTACTAGATGGACGACATATCTGCAAAAAAGATGTTCTGGCAAAAAAAGAGGAAGAAAATTCAACATCATTGAAGGAGTCAAATCCAACGATGGTGTTGAGGTGGACACGATTACTTTTCGGAGCTGCAGCAGCTGAGGATAACAGACCCATAGTCTTGAAAGGGGCGAAAAATAGTCCAACGAATCCTTTAAAGTTGCCAAATCCGCATGTGTAGATGAATTTCGGGAGGAAGGGATTTCTACAGCTCTTTCTATTCATTAAGGTGGCCTTGGGAAGCGGTGAGACACCTGTTTCCTGGATTGTCCTCTTTTTAAGAAGGGGGGAGAAAAGATACTGCTCCAACTACAGCGGCATATCACATTTAAGTTTTATAGGGAAAGTCTATTGTTGGAAGCTCGTTCTAGACCAATCTCGAGCCCAGGATGGGGGATGAGCAGTGCGCCTTTTGTCCCAGCAGAAGTACAACCCACCAGCTTTTCACTCTAAGAATGGTACTTGAGAAGGCTTGGGAGTATGCCAAACCCATCTATAGCTGTTTTGTAGATTTGGAAAAGGCATATGAGGTAAACTCTGGAGTGTTCTGCAGGAGTATGGGATTTCTCTTCAGGACGATTCGGTCTCTATACACAAACTGTAGCAGATGTGTTCAGGTTAACGGAGTTAAATCAACCCTTTCACCGAGGGCGTTGGACTTCGATTGTATGTATGGACTGTATGCTGGGGAGGGTTAAGGGTTTCCGTTTAGCAGATTTGTTTTCCGTGGGTAGGTGGAAATCTTCGACAAGACATAGAAGAACGCGATTGCACGTAGAAGTGTGAGAATTTTACTCTAAAACCACCTCCCTGAGTTTTTTTGTAGGACTACAACTAAGTGAAACACATAGCCAGTAGTTTGCATTTCTTTCTCATTTAGGTACTGATCGGCAGGTTACTCTTTAACCATGGGCAGGTGTAGACTATCGCTCGAGATCAAGGGGTCCAATCCTTTGAAGTCGGCGCATGACATTAGTTTCCTCAAGGAACGGGTGAACTGCTGAATTTATGTGCTCTTCTAGGCGGCGCTTATGTTTATAACCAATGTTCTTAACTTCATCTCGGACTGGTAATATTCCATGATCTCTGTGGATATCGTCGTTTCTGATACATCATGGCGCATTGACGATGGTTCTAAGCACCTTATTTTGAAAAGTCTGTATTATGTTCATATTACTTGCTTTGGTACAACCCCAAAGTTATACGCGATACGTCCAACAGTTTTAGGAATTGCTTGTATACCGTTTAGCAGATGAATTAGTTGTCCACACATCTTCCAAGGCGGAACCCAGGCGGAACTCTACTACTGGGATATTAGTCAAAGTGGTGAAATCAGAGATTATGGTAATTTCAAGAACGCCTATATGCACTCTACATGTGAGTGGAGTCCCACGAGTTGTGGGAGAAGTAATTCTTAGCTTTCTGTCTGCTTGCCCAAGCTGTGTACTAACGATGTGACCTGGAGATCTCTCGTGCACGTTATGCTCACTCGACAGTTTCTGTGGAGCATGCGGATCACTGACGAGGATGATGATGATTGTTCTCGTAGAATTCATTCTTTGGATTAGGACACACCATATTTGTTGCATCTTATGCTTTGGGCTGACATTTGGTTGAAATATCCAGGGCATGCTGTGGGTAACTGCGCATTAATTAATCATTCCCCGCGAAATGAAGGTTGATGATTGTTGTCAGTCTCAAGCGGTGATTGCTTCCACGTGCGTGCATAAATGTTGTTGAATTGCATTGATACAGCACTCAATTTGTTCCTTCCACGGGTTGATCGTTAGCTAGTTGGCCTTCGACTAAGAGAAAGCAGTCACATTCAGTTCACACCAAACTCATCAGGATTTGTGTTAGACCGAGAACTTGTGTGGATGAAGGGAAAAGGTAATCATAAGGCTGTCGTAACATTAAAAAGACATCATGAAGCCTAAGTTCACCGAAGTGCCTGGCGACTCTTCCCGACTATTCAGCCTTAGCTGCGCTTTACGGATCTCTGCGCAGCTTAACCTTCTTTTCTCCGCCACTCGTTGGATAATTAGGGAAAACAAAGGCTGGTGCGCTTAAGGGCTCCAAACTAGCCCTTAGCGGTTCCGGAGTCTTTAAAAGCGGCTAAGGCCGCACCTAGCATCTCTGTAGGCCGCTTGGAGCACTCATAACTTAGATCCTTTATGGATCGCCATTCAAACCGCGGAAACAAGGAACTTGCACTAGGCTACTTAAGTCGTGAAATAGAAAAGATCAAATATAGATTCTACGTCCAAACGTGAGTTGAGACGGAGTTGTCGCTTAGTCAGCACCAAAGTGTCAAGCCGACCGGAGGAGTGAGGTGCTCAAGAACAATGCCAAGAGTCATGCTGAGTACCTCGCCCTCCAACTGGGCGAAGATAGAACACCCAGTTACTCTATTAAAGCGTGGTGCTTGACGGGGTCCTGATGCTATTCGCTTTGGTTGGTTGGCACCAAGGGCGCATAAAAAAAAATATAATTTGAAGGCCAATGGTCATCCAACCTCTTTAAAACAGTAAAACAGCCGTCGGTAGGCTGGGGGAATTTTGAAAGAGCGCACAGCTTGGCTTTGTCCGGCACACGTATTTTTCCGTACACCCGGTGTGAAGCAATCAATCAATTACTGACATGAAGGCCATCCCTTCCAACTGGTGGCCGGTCGTTGAAATGAGAGAGAGTACAAATAGGAATAGAGTTTCTGTTTATCTTCGAGACCAGTTTCACGTGGCGCATGCACTTCCAGCGACAAATCGATGATCACACATTCGTTGCCCATAAATCGATGCACCTAATGCGGTGACCCAAGCTACCGACGACGACGACGATGGCCAAATGGGTGTTGCATGACTGATCGCTTGTATAGACTAGACGCCTTCGGAGAAAGGTTTCTTACTCAATCCCACGAAAGCCATGATATACTTCAGCGTGCGATCAGCATTTACAAACACGCTCGTTTTTTTTTTTTAATTCCGCCTGTGCCCATACTTCATCGTACACACTGTAGATGTTGTATTTTCCCCAGCATTGATGATTTTCCTTCCCTCGCTATGCTCCGATGTGGCGGCATCGGCTCGGGATCGGGATCGGCATCGAGTTCGGCGAAAGGTCGCCATTGTGAGTGGCTGTGCCGATCGCTAGTTGATAACGCGCGCCAAACGAGGCGATCGTGCGGACCGGAGTACGGACAAGTGGCGTCAATCGCTTTTATATATTGAACAACAATAATTGCATCTCCTTCAGATTCGATCTTGCCATAGAAATGTTAACAAGTAGAGTTCAGAGTTTTGCGATCATTCTTCTAGTGATCGGTGTTGCGGCGGTTCGCTCGCGTTCGATTGCCGACGGGGAAAATAATTCGGCGGGCTGTGAAGTGCCGTTTTCATCGAAGGGCCACATCGGCTACCAGTGGCCGTTGATTTTCCGAGCAAATGGTTCGCTGTACGAGACCGCGAGTGTGGACGGAGTGGATTCGGTTGTGGTGCCTCTGGGGGAGGAGGTGATTGTGTCGTGCGGCCCGAATTACATCAAGTCGAAGGGCCGATCGGAGCAGGTCCCGGCGAAATGCGGCCCGGGGGGACAGTTTCAATTGGACGGCCAGTGGGAGGGCGTCAATTTGAAGGAGATCACGTGTGACCTGCGAGTGATCGAGGAGACCATGAATCCGGTGTTTGGCTGCCCCGTCAACCTGACGTCGACCAACTTCGGCTTCGTCCATCCGGTGCAGAGGCACACCTACATCGTCGGCGAGTCCTGCTACGACGTGAACCTGGGCCAGACGTACTTCGCACACGTGAAGCTCGGCGGGACGACGGACAACCTCCCGACGGCCGACAAGTCGTTCCTCATGCACAACCACCCGAGCTCCAAGTACAAGATAGACTTCTTCAAGTCGCTGCGTTTCGACGAGATCTACGAGCGGGTGCGGAACACGCTCGGCATCAAGGACGCGCCCGGCTTCAAGCTGAGCAACTTCATTGACGAGCCGCTGCTGATGCACAACCAACTGATGGCCGTGAAGAAACTGCCGTGGAATTACTTCCTCATGCGCGACAACCTGCACACGCTGACCCTCCTCAAGGAGGACATCAAGGACCTGAGCAATAGCATGCCATTGGACGTCTACATCGGCAGCCATGGGGTCAACGTCCTGCAGGGCTCCAATGGCGGCAAACAAATGGAATTTTACGCGTCCATCGGTGACGGTCCCAATCGCTTCCCCATGCCCGAGCTGATCTGGATTATCGTGAAGCGCGCCAACAAGCTGGTGGCCTTTGCTGTGTTCAATGATCCGGATCTGCAATCTGAGGATGTGGCGCGCAAGTCTGTCTGCAACAGTGAGTGCGAGAAGATTACGTGGCTGACGCGAGTCGCCAACTCCAAGTATCGCGGCCCGCTGATATGTTGCCGCTACGATGACTTCATTCAAGTGGTCAAAGAGGCGCCGCTCTGGTCTGGAGCGAGTGAGCTCTTCTCGTGATGCTAGAAGAGCCACTTGATCTTGTGCAACAAAGACTTAAGAATATGCCTACCACTTGCCTGTCTGCGAGAAGGGGAAGTTATTTCTTTTTATTTTTTTTTTCTTTTTTAACTATTTCGTTTGCGTTTGCGTTTGCGTTTTGGAACTCCCAGCGCGGAGTTCGTTTGTGTCCCGCTTATCAGTTTGCTTTTTTGTAAGCAAATCTACTTGTGGTTTATTTAATAAATTCGATCAATAAATTAAGACGACTGTCTGTGAGGTGTTTGTTTTTGTTTTCGTGTGTCGGTCTTATCTGCGTTTTGGGTTATGCTCCGACTCTGCAAGACTTAGATTATGTTTTTGTTCTCGGTCAAGGACGTGGTTCGCTTGCGTTATAGATGAACTCGCAGCTTTTGTTCGAGACTGGTCGATGTACCCGGCAAATCTGGAACCTCTGACATTTGCTTCTGTGATCAACATGCGTGCTGAACTTGGATTTGGTGATTCAAGAGATCACGACACGTCGTCGTGAATAGACAAAAAAGTAAACGATGCTTGCACGGGAACGTGGTGACCAGATAAGAACGATGGGAAATGAAATACAAGTTAAGCAACAACGGTGTGGGGAATAACATTGATTCTGCCTTTATTTTGAAGCTATATTCATGCCATTATTTCTGGAAGATCACATGATGAATGTGACCGCATCGGCTTCGCTGGCAGATCTTAAGCGGTCGGTCCAATTTGAGCCGTAGTATTCCCGGAAATAGCGTCTCCTGTCTTGTCCTCGACCACGCCCAAGGGAATCGCGGGATAAGCATGGCGCACTCAAGTGGAGGACCTCAACCAACTTGGCGTGCGACACGGGAAGCAGCTAGCCAGAGACCGTGCTACTTGGAGAGGATTGTTGGTTGAGTTCCACGTCCACCCCGGACTGTAGCACCACTTTAAGATAAGAACTGACCAAGAGCGGAGCCCTGATACGACAACTTTACCTTCACATGACCTCTGCGGCCATTCGCGATGACCACAGTCGCCACCACAACTTCGAGCGGTGCGCAGCTTTGTGGAACCACAGCTCTGGCATACCCACGTTGTTGAGCCAGCGACCACTGACCATGGGCTCCTTCCTCTTTCCTCCTTCCTCGCCACCGCTCCAAACAGTCAATCTTTGTGGATGCACTGATGCTCGGTAGAACACTTGTGGATTGTATTCATTCCAATGCCTCATTCTGGACGCTGGCAATGGAGTGGTGAAGGTTATTTTGGTTCACCCGAAGCATGGCTTTCGGGCTCCCCATCTGCGGATACCTTCTCGACCACCGTGGTGTTCTCCTCATCCGAGAGCTCCAGAGAGGACTCCTCGCTGTTGAGCGGCGTTGATCCGAGATCGAGATCGGAAAGACCGATGCTATCGGCATCCCGATCCCGATTCTCTAGGACTGGTGAGGACCTCGTGTCACCGGCTCCCTCTGCCACAACATCCATCGGTATAATAGCGGCCGGCGTTGCCTCCTCACTACTGATGGCGGTTGAGGTCGAGGGCTTCGGTTCTTCCGAGGCAATACATCCTACCTCCATCACAGCCTCTGTGGCTCGCTCAGGGCCAGCCTGCGTAACAGAGGGTAGGGTGGGGGAACAATGGTGCCCTTGACACTGTCAGCCTGTTTTAACCTCTTCGAGAGGTTGGGCGACGATTCCGCCGATCTGGGCCGTTTGGATTTTGAGTCCTTGGTGGCTGTTCCCTCGCCCAGGTCCTGAACTACTTTTATAGCCCTGGCCATGGACCTTTTCTTCGACTCTGAGAGTTTCTCCTGATGGATGCCTTTCAGACGCTCTAGAACCATAAAGGCGGCGCGCAGATCCTATGGCCTTCGAGAGCTCAGCTGCTCCCCGCATTGGATTGCAATTCGGTGAGTTTTTGTTAAAGCGCTCCACGCGGCCTTTGGAAGTACTGGGTGCGGTATTGGCCGCTTTCCTAGACCCCGGCACTTCAGGAGCTTTGTTAAGGCCCATACGGGCACTGGGTTTTTGGTTCCCAGTCGGTGAGAGGGGGTCACCGGTATTTTTTTTGTTTTTTCGCAGAGATCCGCAATATGTAGCTAAGGCTGATTAGCCCAGAGGGTCGCCAGGTAACTCCGGCACACCGTTCGCGACTGAGCTAGTGGGCTCCCAGCCAAGCTGATCATCGGCACGGTAAGTGTGACACCTTGCCCACCGGAAGGGAAAGGGAGAGGCAAGAGAGAGGATAGGGTAGCATGGAGGGAGAAGGAGGTGGCCGTATCTTAGCTTCCTGTCTCCTCATAGGGAATAGTCCCAAGAGTCATTGACCATATACATATACATACATATACATCTCTTATTATTATTTATATTACAATACAAATAGATTTACATTATAAGTGTTTGGGCAGCACTATATATATATATATAGTTAGGTTGCGACGGGATTGGCAAGGATGACAGATGGGTGGGAGGTCCTTATTCAAGAGGTAGCGGGATTGGCAAGGATGACAGATGGGTGGGAGGTCCTTATTCAAGAGGTAGCGGGATTGGCAAGGATGACAGATGGGTGGGAGGTCCTTATTCAAGAGGTAGCGGGATTGGCAAGGATGACAGATGGGTGGGAGGTCCTTATTCAAGAGGTAGCGGGATTGGCAAGGATGACAGATGGGTGGGAGGTCCTTATTCAAGAGGTAGCGGGATTGGCAAGGATGACAGATGGGTGGGAGGTCCTTATTCAAGAGGTAGCGGAATTGGCAAGGATGACAGATGGGTGGGAGGTCCTTATTCAAGAGGTAGCGGAATTGGCAAGGATGACAGATGGGTGGGAGGTCCTTATTCAAAAGGTACCTCTGGGTCAATTTCCGAGGCGAAGGCGCAGAAAACATGCATTTATTCGAGCGGATGTGTCGACGGGGTACTTTGTTGGACTAGCTGTGGGGCTAATGGTGGAGTAGTGATGTGTGCAAGTGTTCCATTCTACTACTCTTTTCTGCTCCCAGTGTGTGCTTATCATTCTCAGGTGGATGCGGTGAGATGTGTAGTTCTCCTGAGTGTGCACTATCTTCTTAAATATTGCCTTTATATCTGTGTGACGTTTTACAGTTTTTACATTTGATTATGTTGTAGCGGATTTTGACGATTGTGCGGGAGCGGTTATTAATATTGTTGGCCTTTAGGGATGAGAGGCTGTTGGGGCAGATCATTTAAAATTGAGTGGGATTCAGTACACTAGATAGAATAGTAGTTGGGCAGACTAACCGCATGAATCACTTCACCAGTTTCGGTAACAATAGCGAAGCCTGTACTTATGTCGGATTTTGGGCCGTCTGTGTACCAGATGTCCCACAGGTACGTGTTGAATTCTTCTTTCAATTCCAGGAATAGCTGAGAGTAGTTTTGCTGGTAGATATTTTTTTGAATGTCGCAAGCGTGGTGTTGATGGCGTCGAATGGTAGCTGCCACGCTGGGTGTAATACGAGCGGTGATGCGTTCATATCAGGTGTGATGGTGGAAGAGCACTTAGGTTCTTTTTTGCGACGTAGCACTTTTTTGGCATCCACAATCACTGGGGATTTGTAGGATTGGCATATTTTGGGGGCAAGTCGGGTGAGAATGTGAGAATGTGAGAATGTTCGAACGAAGTAGACAGAGAGGACACACAACATCGACGTCTTGGACAGAGCGTGAAAATTGGCAGCTATAACTTTGTGGTAGTTAAGGACTTAGCCTACCTCGGCTTCGCAGTAAATAGCACGAACAAGATCAGTACCGAGATCAAACGCAGAGTAACACAGAGAACCGCTGTGTCTATGGGCTCAAGAGGCAATTTAGTACTGGAGCCATCTCTCGAAGGACCAAGCTGACTTTATACAAGACCTTGATAGTCCCAGTCCAGACAATCTCTAAAGCGGATGAGGGAGTCCTTGGTTTCTTCTATAGAACAGTTCTGCGCGCGATCGTTGGTCCTGTGGTGTCCAATCGGTGTGTGTGGGTCGCCGTGGCGTAGTGGGTAAGTGTGTCAACTCACATGGCACATAGTGCCGTCGCCAATGATGGGAATCACATCTTGATTTCTCAAGAAGATCTCCAGGGTTTCTTCCACTCGCTGAAGAAGAAAAAGTCAGTGGGAATCGATGGAATACCGAACATTGTGCTTCGCCATCTTCCCCCCGAAGCGGTCCAAATTTACACAACCTTGTTCAACAATGCGCTGAGTAATGCACATTACCCTACGCACTGGAAAACAGCTGTTGTTCAACCGATCCCTAAACGGGACAAATATAAGTCCATTCCGACAAATCTTCGGTCGATCAGTCTTTTTCCCTGCATAAGCAAGGTTTTTGAAAAGATAGTCATTCGAGTTCTGAAGCAATGGGTTGATGAAAAGAAAATCATACCGGACAACCAGTTCGGATTCCGAGCGGGGCATGATACCATTAATGACGCGTCAAAACTGGTGTCCGACATTCAATGGAATAGAAACAAAAACCAGTCCACAGGTGCGTGTCTGATTGACTTGGAGAAGGCGTTCGACACCGTTTGGTTGGAGGGCCTCTTCCTCAAGTTGGTCAGGCTTGGCATAAGTAAACCATTGCTATACATGATCTATGACATGATAACAGGTAGAGAGTTCGTTGTGAAAAATGGTGACGTAACTTCCACTACGGTATTTAACATTAAAAACGGTCTGCAACAGGGGGCCATCGGTTCCCCTATCTTAATTTCTATATTCACTGCAGATCTTATAGGTTCCAGGCCGCACTTAATTGCGTACGCCGACGACCTAGTTGCGTACAGATCAGGTCCGAAGGTCGAGGTAATAAACATCTTGTTGCAGCGTGACTTCGAGAAAATCCAGCGATTTTGCGACGACTGGAAGCTGCTTATCAACTTCCAGAAGTGCGAAACTAGTCTTTTCCGGACCCCGTTGGACAGGGCAACGCGGGATACGCGCCGAAACTGGCGTAAGTTCAACATAGTTGACCCGCATAGTCGGCCGTTAGCTGTAAAAAGTGTAGTTAGATATCTAGGCATTTGGCTGGATCAATAAAGAAATAAAAGATTGTCTTAATGACTAAAAAAAAACGTAGATTAAGCCGAAAGGCATATTTAGAAAGTAGTTCAGATTAGCTTAGAGTACCCACATAGGGTCAGTAGGTTAGTATTAAGAACATTGACTTAAGTTAGTTAAGCTAGTTTTAAGTACTTTTGTCTAGCATGTAAGATTATTCAGAAAATTATTCAGAAAAAAATAAAATTACATTAAAAAAAAATAAAAAAAAAAAAAATCCTACGCAGAGGGTGCCAGGTTCGAATCCCCAATTTACCAACTTTCATAATTCACGGCTCCGTCTCTTTCGAGTCACTGACTATGCTAAAAGAGTATTCCTGTCTAGAAAAAGCTTCTCAACCTCGCCGTTCGGAGTCTGCATTTTACTGTAGGCCCCTTCCACTCGTGAAAGAACAATAGCACGCACAGCACGAGTGATTGCTGAGAAGCTAGGCCCAGGTCCGTCTCGGACTGTCGCGCCACCTATATTATTATTATTATTACAACCCGGTCCGAAGAGTCTTCGACTCCAAATCCGTGGGACAACTCAACAGAGGACGCCCGCATTTAAGCTGGCGCACCCAGGTGGAGAAGGACCTCAAGCAACTTAGCGTGCGACACTGGAGGCAGCTAGACAGAGACCGTGCTAGATGCAGAGGCTTTTTGTTTGAGGCCCAGGTCCACTCCGGACCACCTTAAGTAAGTAAATATGAATAAGAACTGACCAAGAACGGAGCCCTGTGGCACTCCTGACAACTTTACTTTCACAGAAAACTATTTGAGTCCGGTAATGTACATGATTTCTAGCCTGAGCTGACAAATGGAGTTTTCAAAGCAAGTTGATTACTGAGCTTAAATATCAATGGAAACATTCGAAATCCAGGGTGAAATTCAATTTCAAAATTTTTTTTTGCGAGAAATGCAAAGGGAAACGCACACTCTCAATGTTTGTCACTGTACATTCATACTTCAAAGTCTAGCCTTGACGCTTTACCTACGTAACGCCCAAAAGACTACCAAACGCATATGCATTTGATAGCTCGTCGTGCTAAGTCGTTTTACACTCCTTCCTTTCAAGTACCCTGTTGAAAAATGGAAACAATGAAATCATGTGACAGAGCGACGACTTGCCAAAGACCTTTTTAGCATTGATTATCTCGACCAGTTCTTTTCCAAAGATGCTGGACTGTCAAGAGATCTCCATCGTCATCCAAACCACGTGTGATATCTTTCTCAAAGCCCGATATGACGTATTAAAAAGATAGCCGACTTTACAGCTAATTGCCCCCTAGTCCATTGTCGAATTTGAGTCCTTTTTGAAAGATATTCTTGAATTTTTGACGGTTATTCACCAAATAACGTAAATGCCGTCCTCTGATTGGTCAATTTGGTTTAAGAAAAACGCTATAAGAAACAGTTGTTTTAAGGGGCAATAGAGGTAGAAGTCGGGCATCTCTGTTTTGCTCGTCTCTGTCACGAGCAACCCCGACAATCTGTACAACTTGTGTCTTTTCAAATATTAACACAAGAAAAAAAAGATCAATCAAAAGTGCTGTCAAATCCCCTGGGAGATTGAGTTTACAAAACATACACAACCTCAGGCATAACATGCCGTCTATCCGATAAAAGGGAAGCGGCTTGAAAAATTGATTGTAAAAATATGCAAACAAACAAAAATCACTTCGTCGTTGTGTGCCACCTTATCGCGTATTGACGCGTCAAGCATGCAAGTGAATGTTTGCGCTTCGTGATCAAAATCACAGCGGGCACGATGCAATCTAGTGCAGCCTGTGCACCATGCAGTCTAATTTCCGATAACGTTCCATTCACAAGATTATCGCTTTTCTCAATTCTCGAATTTGAAGGAATGTGATCGAGTGACGTACGTACGCGTACTGTGGATGGTAGCAGGTAGTTGAGACGAAGGGAAAAACAAGATTTGCTTGACGGGTTTGTCGAGTTGATTCAGAAAATGGTTTTCCTTTGAAAGAGTTCTTTACTTGATCCGTGCTTTGCAGACTTTCATAAATTGATCATTTGCCATCCACTCAAAGAATCGTGTGCCTTTGTGGAAGTTCTTGATGCCATTCCTTGTGTCCAGTTGGGAGTAGAGTCGGGATTCAACAAACGTCTCACAAGCTACCACAATCTCTGATTGGCCATCTCCGTAGCCATCGCCGTCTGTTGTGTTATCCCACTGACTTGGAAAGCAGTGCTCTTTGAGACGGAGCCTGCATCCGTAGACAAGACACATGGCTGGACTCCGCTGTTCAGCCTGTGCAGTTCGTGGTTGACTCTTATTCCCTCACCAACGTGAACGGGATCAAATATCGTGGCACACAGACTTCTTTATCCGCTTCTGATGTTGTCCACGCCTTTGAACCGGAGAGGAAACAAAAATAGAATCCACACGAATTCGAAGAGTCAGCACTGCTCCAGGGAAGGAAAACATAGAAGTCTTGTGGACCATCGTTTTGATCCTTTTAGTCAGTTTTTTTTCGAAAAACCGAAGTATCAGCGAGGACCAAGGACTAATCTGCGTCAGATCTCACCTCGTCCATCCTTGCTTCGAGGTAGACAAACTCCGTCGCTACCTCAGCTCTTTTACAACTTCTAACTTTCGATTGTGACGTTGTGTCCTAGGTCGTGTGTGACGCTACTACAGAACCTTGGGAGCGTGGGACGATGTAGATGTCAACAGTTGGACTGACTGCTTAGACAGTGCTTGACATCGACATCGTCCCACGCTCCCAACGTTCTGTAGTGGACGCTTTCACGGGGATTAATGGACCGCTTTTGCCGCGCTATCGCCTCCAGTACCACTCTGAGGAAATCACATAACAGCGAGTATTGAATTCCGGTCCTTGAACCGAACTTCATGGTGCATCGCGTATGTGCTACGATCGCGTGTGTGCGATCAATTGTCACCGCAACAGAGGTCTGATGTAAATCGCTCGAAATTGAGAGAATTACACGTGAGAGAGAGGTGCGCGTGTTGACTACCGTAGCAAGCAGATGCAGCTAGATGCAGATGCGACACCAGAGCGCGTTTTAGCTGACAGGTGGTCGCAACTCTAAGTTCTACCGCTTGCAAGGTCTGCACAGACAGGCGATCGACAGAAAGGCAGACCCATTCAAGCCAATGAAGCAGACCCATTATTTTCTGTCGTTTTGTGTGAACGCCTGAAACCATTCGTCCATAATCTGACGGGCCAATGATACGAACCCTCGACCAAAACTTCGCACAACGCCAGATCCTGGAACAGACTCAAGAAATGCTGATCTGCATCCAACAATCATTCATCGTTTTCAAGGCCACTTATGACAGTCTGAATAAATGCGAGCAATACAACGCCATTGACGTGGTTGGTCAAACAAAACGAAGTATATACTGTCTTAAAGAAAGGACACACACCATCGACGACATCATTTCCTCATAGCAGCACAAGTCAGAGCTCGACTGTCCAAGGTCAGGCCAGCCAACAGGGACAAGTTTTGACATTGGACGGCTGAGCGCTGAGCACTGGAGTACGGGGAATTGCCAGGGCCCACGAAGAGTCTCCGGTATGCCTACTACATCGAATACAAACGCCAACGAGATTTAGTTGCATTGCCACTCGGCCAGCAGAAGTAACATGTAACCTACGAGGCACATCAAAAGGCGCTACAACTAGTGCCTCGCAGTCTATCATCTATCAGCTCCATCTTCAGACAGTCTAGAGACAAACAAAATATACAGGCCTCAGCACAATCTTTCGCCAAAACATGAGACTGCTCTGGCTTTATAAAACTCCCGCTCTATCAACAAAATCTAAACCAGTGCTCTTGCAGCCACTCGCAGTCACAATCCAAAAATATTTAATTTCCCACTTTCAAGCTAAACTGTCACTTCATCAAGCGAGTCTCCTTACTGCCAGTGGCGCCATCACAACACATTTCGACGCAACATCACTTTGACATTTCATTTCGAGTCTCGCTGTACCGATTGCATTTGCCAGTACACAGAGAAATTGCAATTGTTTACAATTTTTGTTCGATTCGCTAATAAAAAATTCTATTTTGCAAACAAAAACATACGCAGCGGGTAAATAACACATAATTAGCTGGAATTCCCATGCTCTGTTCTTATTCTGTTCGGTAATTGATAAAAGCGTGTTAATAGTTATCAGTGAACGAGTCAAATCGGTGGTGTTCCGCCCCTTAAATTGTATTTCCTCCTTTCACCGGTTTTAAGATGAAATATAATATTTCCACCATTGAGAATATGATATAATCATAAGAGTGATACCATAAAAGTGCTAATTAATAAACCAAATCAAAGTGTTTTCTCAGTTTGTTGACTTTGCTCAAGATGTCCATGAGATTTCATCGTCGTCAAAGTAGTACTCGCCGCCAAAATGAATACGAAGGATTGTTAGGAAACAGTAAGTAAACACAGTTATTTATTAGTCACTTTAACCTGGTTCAATATGAACGCTTGTGATCCGAGCAGTGGGGAGAAATTGGGTGCACAAAAAGGCTGCAAAAGCTGCACTGACACATCATTTCCAATCGGAAACAAAAAAAAAAAAGAGAAAAAAGAATGAATGACTGCGAAAACCAAAGAAAAACTAGTGATTAATGTATGACATCGTTGCACAAGTGTCTGCCTTGTTATCTGTATCGCTTCGAAAGGGATTTAGGGGTTTTTAGAGTTAAGCCTTTTCAGCACTTCTCATGTGACTTCACTTGCCGACAAGTTGTTTATTCTTGTTGACACTAGATAATTGAGATCAAGATTTATTTGGAAAATAAAACTGTGTGCGATTACATGGGAATGTGGGAACGGTTTGGAGGAAACCAGTTGATAAGACCAGATGAATCAGTAACTTGTTGTTCATGCGAATTCGACGTTTCTCTGTTTTTCCCCCTAACACGCGATTGGAGTAAATGTAGAAGTACTCTGATAACCCGAACCCGCACAAATCTGGGTTCTGATTCATCGCCCAGTGGTTGAATAAATTAGAACCGAGTTTACAGTCGAAGCAATGCATACACAGCATTTGTTCGGCCTCTGCACATGTGCGTAGAAGTTTTAGTGCTTTTTCAATAACAACACAAGCTTGCAACAAGTTTGTCCAATAAGCTTGTTCACGGGGGAACTGGTTCTCATTCATTGAAGTCACCCGAGCAGCGCGGGCTTGTTGTGTGCCATTGACACTGATTTCTATGTCGCCAAGATGTTCTAGTGATTGAATGGCTATAAAAGATCATGTTTTGTTGTGTTTGACATTGGTTCCGGTTGCTCCGAGCTATTTTTTCGCATGTGCTGGGTGGATTGAGGTCTTGTCGTGTGAAGTTTGTAGCAATTACTCTCGATTATTAGTTTTGTTTGGGTAACATGGTCACCGAACGAATCATCGCGATGTGAGCATTCGTTTTCACACAGTGGATACGGAGGTTGTTCTTGGTCAAACCTCTTTCGGTTGACCCAAGAGTTTAGTTTGGCCTGTTTCCAGCCATGAGTGCTGTTCCAGGTTTTCTGTCCGGTTCCTTCTTTCTAGCTGCCTAAACTCTTCTCTGAGGACATGGTCTCCTACAGCGCAGAATGGTTCGGGGTCTGTGAAGTGTTCCGATGGTATTATGGGCATTCGCATCACATCTCGTAAGTATTGGTAGTTGGAGCCTGTAGCGCTCCGTCAGTTGTTGCATGCGCATCACAGTACGGCGATGACAGGACGATTGTTCGCTGCCATGGCTAATGCCTCCATAATGGGCACAAGGTCCCTTGTGACAAACTCCTGTAAGAAGCACATAATAATTATTATTATTAATAAAAATGCAGGGTCCTGGATTGTGTCCAAAATTGCGTTTGAATTCCTGCACATCCGTCTTTTGACTGTTCCTCTCACGATGGAGGGGGCTGTTGAATAAGAACACAGCCCAGATCTTCCGTGGTGAACATCCGTGCTCTTACGTTGATGATCACCTAGTCCACCTTAAGTTTGTGAAGAGAGCAGCTGGAGACGCCTCTTTTGTCACCGTGCCGTGCTTTTGAAGATCTGCATTGGTCCTGCATGAAAGTCTTAGGTCTGAAGGAAGCTGAAGATATACGTGTTATCTAGGCAAAGTCTCGTCTTTTGTGCGCAAGGGTTATCCTCCATGGAATGAGTCGATGTCCGAACAGAAGATCGCCTGCCTTTCTTGCATTTAGTAAGCATTTCTGTGGGCGTGTGCCAGAGTCCCTTTGACCAATGATTCTCTGATAATATGGCCGCCTATCACGGATCCTGCAATGTGATGTCAGAAACCTCAAGCCTCTCTGGAAAAACACACCGAGTAGAGAATTACGAAGGCGCTATGGCAGTGTGGGGAAATTTTCGGCAATACTTGGTGTCTACACGGCCATGCGAGGGCCTCGTCGCTCCTAAGCATCGGAGGTCGAATAAGTTTTCACGTATGTACGTTACAGCTGCTTCTTAAGCTTCAAAGGAAGTCCTGTATCGGCTGCCAAGTTGCCTTTGCTATTATCTCTGGCTCCGCTCTTGATGAACTGATAAATCTTCCTCTCCTTGATATCGACATCATGGGACACACTCTCAAGGCCATCTTCCGCTTAAAAGAAGTGGTCTTTGGTTACTTAGATCGCCTTGCGCATACCATTTACTTTATCCTTGACCAGTCTTGGAAATGCTATCTGACGCACGGACACCAGTATTCCAGCTGCGATGAACATACAAGGTGGCATATGTCTGTACTTTGGACCGGCTCTGGCTAGGATCTGAGCCAGGAAAGAACTCAAATCGAATCTTCACGTGTGGCGCTTTCGTGTAGGGCGTCAACTTCAGGCTGCACGCTTCGTTAGGTAAGTTTGCGACAGTTTTTTGAGCAGAAACCTTTGTGAACTTGGTGGCTATGAACTAGATTGTGAAGAGCAGGTGGAATGCACGAAGTTTTTATGTCTGCTGTAACAGCCAAGCGGGGCCATGTAGAGCGTATGGACAAATCAGCTCCGGCTCGATAAGTCTTCGACTACGAACCCGTGGGGCAACGTAATAGAGGACGCCCGCGTTTAAGGTGCACCCAGGTGGAGAAGGACCTCAACCAACTTGGCGTGCGACAATGGAGACAGCTAGCCAGAGACCTTGCTAGAGGGAGAGGCTTGTTGGTTGAGGCCCAGGCCCATCTCGGACTGTAGCGCCAAATAAAGAAGAAGAAGCAACAGCCAAGCTGTACCTAAACTCTCTGCTTTTGATTGGCAGTCTAAGCTCGCCGGGACACCACGGGATCTCGGGAAATGAGATCGCAGACGAACTTGCTATACAAGGATCAGAGGAGACTCTCTCCGGAACTAGACCTGCGCTGGGACTACCTGCGTCATTGCTTAATTCGATTCCATCGATGGATGGACCTGCTCCCACACGTCTGTAAAAAACCGCGGCATACTTGTGTTGACACAAAAGACTGCTGACGACTTTCTGCGGCCCGCACAACTTTGCCAAACATCTAAATGTGCTCGGCCTAAGCTATGAAACCTCTGCGACGCCTGTGGATAAGATCTGCACAAAAATAGACCCAAATAGCCTTCTCAACTTCGCAACTCTAACCGTAGGTATGTAGGTAAGTAAATTGGACTGACGGCCAATTGGCCGCGGCTCACTTAGAACAACGTGTTTTGTCCTTGTTGAGGGGGCCGTGAGATCTACTGACAGCCAGATTCATGTGTTCCTCCTAGGAGGTCTTTCCAACCAACACCGCTTAAGTGCTCTGGCTTCGGAGATCTTGTGGAAGAAGAGTTTCCCTAGAAAATGCCTTCGTTTCATTGCTAGGACTGGGCATTCGCTGAGCAGATGTCTCGTTCGTTGTGCGGTATGTTCAGTCACATCGCATGTGTTCCTATGGCACAGTGTCTGGTAAGGACTCCTATTAGCGTACGCACATCCCTTGCGGCTAAAGCCGATCAGTTATGTTGATTTGTTCTTGTTCAACTACGGCCCTGGCCGTGTCAGCAGTTTTCACGCTGAGCAACTTAGGTTAGGTTAGGTAATTTGATCCCAGCGGCAAATGGTGACTGGACCAGTTTTGAAAACCAGATAAAAGCGTATTAACTTTGGTTTCACTGGGATTCGAACCGGGGACACCGCTAATCAGGGGCAGGGACACTACCAACTCGCCATCCAGTCGTGCACACTGAGCAAGTGAGTAGTGGTTCTATCCAGGGCTTCGTCTTCTAGCTTCTTCTTTATGGAGCTGAGTGGAGTGCCGGTTTGCCAGGGATTCTCGCAGCTCCGTACGCTTCTTGTCGAGACTGGGTTGCAGAAATGGATTTCAGTTTGTCCCGATACCAAAGAGAGGCTCACTGCATTCTCCAAGGATATCTCGTAGACACTTTGCCTGCACAGTCCAACCAGCTTCGATGTCCGACTGTCTGATCCTATGGCTTTGATTGCCGCTTTGCTATCAGAAGAGAAGCTGATCGATTCGACGGTAACGCGTTGGTCTTCCGGCGCGAGCGTGGTTTCATGTATGACAGCCACTTCGGTTTGAAAAACGCTGCAGTGGCCCCCTAGTCCCAGGAGTTTTTGGAAGAGGTCTCAGAAGACCCTTGTCCTTGTGCCAGTGCTCGTCTTTGAGCCATCGGTGTATACGGCGATGCTGCCCTCTGCTGTCGCCAATTGTTTCTCCCATTGTTCCCGGTCTGGAATTCGTTCATAGACACTCTTTTCTGGAACCACGATTGGTAGAAGGAGATCGGTTTGATCTCTGTTCTGGGCTGCTGTGCAGTTGGTCGTATGTTTCCTCCTTCCAAAATCTCGCCTCTCAGAGCCTCAGGGCCGAGGAGGCTGCAGAATTAGGCGACAGGACGGAGGAAGAGGATTGCCTCAAGCGCTGCCGTCGGGGTTGTTCTAAGACAACCTGTTATCCTAAATCAAGGCGAACTCATCTCCATCGATAATCGCGTTAATTTTGAGACTCGAACTCCTGCGTTTGCAGAGGCAATCAATTAATTTAACAACCTCCTGCCATGGAGGGAGAGTCAGATTTCCCGATCTAATTGCAAAGTGCTCTGCCCACTGCAAGTGGAAGCGGTCATGGCGGGGCCAGCAACTCACTGGGAGGGACGTAAATAAATAATTACACGGCTTCCAGTTTCAGTTCAAGTTTCAAAGTCAGTTTCATGTAGATGGACAATTAACCATCGCGAAGATTAACTGCAAGATAACTATCTACACCGGTGGTCAGGTCAGGTCATGGATGAAATCAAAGGGGGAGGCGTTCGCCGGAGAAAGTGAATGGACTGTGTTGTCTTTGATTTCGCTAACGAGCCGGGGGCAGATGTGACCTGCGACGGTGAGGTAACGCCGTTTGCAACGGGCACAGGGCCGCACCCACGTTTTGACAAACTCCAGCAATGACCGCCGCTGGATACCATTATCTGTTTGCCGACAAATGGACAGACACGGACGCACCCTGATGTGCTTTTGTCGTAAGCACACCACCACCTCCTCCGAGTGCTTGGCGCTGCTGGTCTACTTTCGGTGTATTTGCAAGGTATACGCGGAACGGATGTGGTCGTAAAGTTCTGCCATTAGAGCGACACCAACATAAACAGTGCGATGGACTTTTAGGCCTGGCTGTGTGTTCCGCAGGGACATAACTTAGTTTCCTTTATTATTTGAGATTCACTTTCGAAACGAGGGAAAAATGTAACGCGCCTTCGGCCAAAGTGAATGGGATTTGCGCACGCAACGGCTTCGGGAGACGGGGGAAGGGAGGAAGTTAGCCTGCTGCTCCTTGGGTGGTCTTGCAACCTTGATCTTGGCGGTTTAAATTCATGGCGGTTCTCAACTGAAGTTTGCTTGGAAATGATTTGTGGTTGAAGCGAAAGTCATGACAACTTTATGCTCGAAATGAATTGGCGAGGATTTGTAGTCGTTTTTTTTCCTCATTGCCCTTCTGACACATGAATTGAGAAATGTGTGCTGAGAAGAGACACGAACAAGAGAATGGTGAATTTAATTAGCTTAAGAGTTATCCGAATTTCTTGTTGAGTTTATCCATGTGTAGGGGGACACTTAGTTTTCAAGAGAAGTAGTAATGCTTGTGGCTAGGGTAGGGGTTGGTAGCACTCTAAAGAGTTACCACGAATTTGACGACTAGGTGGCGTAGTTGGTTGAGTGCCTGTTCTTGTGGGGTCCCCGGTTCGAATCACAGTGAGAGCAAAGCTAATACGCTTTTATCTGGTTTTCAAATATGATCCAGTCACCATTTGCCGTTGGGATCAAATTAACGGCACTGTCACTGGAGCACTGTCAATCAGTGGTAGTAGTCTGACTGTATGGACCAACATGATTGTTGCTTATTGGAGAGGAGGGCAAAATAAGAACACCCTTTTATATAATAAAGAGTTTTATTTTCTATAAAAAGTAATAATTAAAATGTCACGTTCTATGGAATGACTAGTGAAGCTCAAATTGTCGTTATTTTATGAATTCCAAAGAATATTCAGCAAAAGCACTGACATTGCTTTCAAAGCTTAGGACGACGTGATATTAGGTAGGAGTGTGTTCAAGCGTTTGCAAATAATGAATAAATAATATTAATATTAGTCTACGCAACAATGGTCTACCATGAATCTAGGGAGAAATCAGGACGTGTTAGCTTCTCGTCAAGGAAGTGACTACGGTAAAACCTGCTAATCGGGATACTCTATAATCGGACCACCTCCTATTCGGACTGCACGTCGTACTTTCCCTGCTATCTATCAAATAAATTTCCCTCATTCGGGACACCTGCTTATCGGACCATGGATCGCTAGTAAAACAGGCTTTATAATAATAATATGGGTGGCGCGACGGACCTGGGCCTAGCTTCTCAGCAACCACTCGTCTTGTGCGTGCTATTGTTCTCTCATGAGTGGAAGGGACCTACAGTTTAATGTCGACTCCGAACGGCGAAGTTATCATAGCCTGATCTTGAAAAAAATATCTTTAAGACCTTATAACAGTACAGATGGGAAGATGATGATTTTTGTTACAAATAAGACGAATAATGTGTTGTTGAGAAAATAGAAATGGGTTCATTTTGTTGAAATGAGTTCCACCCCAGGAAACAAAACCATATTCGAGCCTAGAATGGACTAACCCATAATAGATGCACTTAAGAAGTTCTTGCGAACAGAATGATTTTAAAAAGTATAACGGTCTGGTGGCGGCTATAAGGTACTTTTTCAGAGCCCTAGTATGGTCGGACCAGCTCATCCTCCAATCCAGTGTAATACCAAGATACTTAAACGATTTAACAATTTCTATAACGAAGCAATTCTCAGAACATGCAAGGTTCTCAAAATAAGTTTTATGCGGTTGCTCCTGATTTACAAATATTTTTACTATGTACAAATTTTTTGCATTTTGCACAGTGGAAATAAAAAGTACCAAAGACCAACTCTCTTGCACACAGATTAAAAAGCAGTATCTTCGTTTTATCACTAATCACCAGATTATGCTGTTGGAACTAATGACCCAGAACTTCTAGGTCATGATTCATGTCAGCAATTAAGTTTAAAGGAAAGTTACACTGAATAGCACATGCCATGCCATCAGCGAACGTATTTATCTGACTACGGAAATTCTGGGAAAATAGTGAATTTATAAATATTAAGAAAAGTATCGGTCCGGTGGGTCGCCGTGGCGTACGGACTGTCGCGCCACCCATATTATTATTATCGGTCCTAACACAGAGCCTTGAGGATCTCCTATGGAGATGTTTCTTAAAGAACTCATTTGCCCATTTATTTTTACCCTCTGTTTCCTGTTAGACAAATACGACCTTAACCAATTATGTATATTACCCCTAAAACCACAATTGTATAATTTTACTAAAAGGATATTATGATCAACAATTTCAAAAGCTTTCATAATATCAATAAAAAGAGCCGCAGTTAGATCTTTGCAGTTAAAACTGTCATAAATATTTGTGCAAAAATTTAACAGAGCTCCTTCAGTTGCAAAACTTGACCGGAAACCAAATTAGTATTTGCTAAAGAAATTATTTTTATCTAAGAATTTTATCATTCTATTCTTTATCACTTTCTCAAAAATCTTCGAGAACACTGGAATTAAATAAATAGGCCTATAATTATTGATAGCAGATTTTTCACCTTTCTTATATAAAAAAAATATTAAAACAACAATTCCATGTCTTTTATTCATTAATCGAAGTTAAGTTCAAATATATTGTCCGTTATCCACAAAATATTACAAAATATTATCCTGTGTGCTATTGTGGTCTATTTTTGTGGCACCACTGTGCGTGGGACTTGATTGTTATGAAGCAGTGATCTGATAGTTCTTTCAAATCATCTTCTTCTTTGGCTGGCACTGCAGTTCGTGGTGGAGACCCAAGCCTCAACCAAAAAGCTTCTCCAACTATCGCTGTCTTCAGTTCCGAACTTCAATTTGGTTGAGGGTCTTCTCCACTTGAGTGTGCCACCTTAGACGCGAGCGTCCTCTGTTGTGCTTTATCGGGCCGGTGCTGAGTTGTTCTAACGCTCTTTCAGGCAGCCCGTAGTCATTCCTGATAAAATGGGGCAACAACCTTATGTGTTGAATTTGTAGACGCCTGATTGGACTAATGACGCTATACACCCTCTCTTGGAATCTTCTTCTCCAGATGCCGTTAACGCAAAAAGAACCAAAAGATCGCTCTCAGGACTTATCTCTCGACGAGCCCACGAACTGCATCATTCACCCAAAACTATGACCAAAAAAATCGCCTCAGAATACACTGGGCTGGGATTGGTTCTTGGTCCTCCTCCGGGCAGCTCGAAGCCCCTTGATCAATGAAGCTCTGGCAATTTTTTAATTGACGCCCAACTTACCATGGATCAAGAAACCACACTCTCATCTGCTGACAAAAAAGACTTAACTCCTAAATGTAGGCCATCGAATCACATTCGACATTTAAAGAAAATTCAAAAATACCCAAGAACAAAACATCCCCCTGTCCATCCAACACCGAGGCGCACATAATTCTTCAGTCAGCTGAGCACTTCGCGCCAGTTTCCCAGCAAGTCCCTCTGGAGGGTCCCCGACCAGACCGAGGTCGTTGCCTTCGCAGAAGCCCCATCTGCATACACAATCATGCTGCTCACATAATTGTCCCTCTGAAATTTGGCCCAAAAAATACATGTGGCTCGGGCAGAGAGTTCGTTACTATGCGTCCCCACAATTCGCAGACACATTTGCCAGCACTTCGCAGCCCTACGCAGACATCTAAATCATTCGCACGCCCGTGGGTGCATGGTTTATAGCGCCATTTGGGCGCAACCCTGAGACATGCCTGGGCAACACCTAATAAAGGTGATCGCAGCCCAACGACCAGAACGGTGTTCAATTGCGTCGCTTTGTACGACGCCAGGCAGAAGTAGTGCGATGAAATGAACTCATCCCTTTGGGGATGCCTCACATTCCGGACTCCCGCACGATAACCATCATCGTCGTCTTCATCATCTTCTCGCAAGAAATTCCAAGACAGACAGACTCCCTCCCCCCCCGCTGCATACTTATAAAAATTACATTGCCGCAGTCAGCCAGTCTGTCGACAGTCGGAATTGTGGAATTATAGAATTGTCGTCCTGTTCCTTTTCCACTTCGCATAGTGATTTCCCTTTCGCACAGCTCCTTAGCTCCACCAGCTCTCCTCGCCGCTGTGTTTGTTGGTGTCGGTGTCGTTGTCGATGTCGCCGTAGTTGTTGTCGGCCGTGGTGAGACATTGTAGTTGTGGAGTTGAGAGTCGAGAGAATAACCTACAAAACACTAGCTCCGCGCCGCGCCGCGCCGCTCCCCCGCCAGTAACTGCCGTCACCACCATTCACTGGTGGTGTATCTGCCTGTTGTCCTGCCAGTGTGTGGATGGAATATCCGTTCGATGAATTCACAGCCTTCCTCCTTCTCGGCTCTCGCTCTCGGTGTTGTCTGTGTGTTTTTTTTTTTCTTCTTTTTTCAGTCCGCTCGCGGCATGGCATATGGATTATGGTGTTCTGCTCCTCTGTGCAGCAGAAATGCCAGCAACAAGGACCTTCGTCGGTACGTCAAGTGTTAGTTGCACAGTTTCGTTTTGGTCTCGGAGAGGAATACACTGTGTAGTCTCCTCGTGGGGAATTAGACAAACTCTGGGATAGGTTTGTTCTTCGTTCGTCCTGTCACAGATTCAAACAGTTTCTGCTGTCGTTTGGCGTTACATCCATTTCCATGTCCACGTTGTCGTCATCGTGCTGTGGTTCGTGATTCACATCTCCGGGCTTGTGTGTCCCAATTTGTTGTGCATGTCGGGACGTCGTCGTGGCGTATACGTAACCTTTTTTTTTTGTGTTTCTTCTATTTTTCTGTTTTCTGTTCGCCGGAGTGACTTTCGGTACATGTGCCTTTTCGTGTAACGTTTCGCTTTGAATATTTAAGTGAAATTAAAAACATAGTTTTGAGTCCACCGGTACGTGTCCTTTTCGGTTGAGCTACTTGATTTGCTCCTACAGCGAGTGCTTGTGTGTGGAATGCCCCCTCGATGGAGCCGTGAATCGATGGCACAGACAATCGGCACCGTGCAACCTTCGTTCGTTTGGGCATTTATTTAATTTCATTTCGTTTCGCTTAGACCCACAGCCGTGTGGTCGTCGTGTGCAGTTGTTTCGATGTTTTGAGTGAAGTGCAATTGAGTGGCGTTAATGGACTTTTATGGTACCGGCCGTGACGGTGTGGTGGACAGTGCAAAACGTGTGCTTGCCGGAGGCTATTAGTTGTCTTGGACGGCATTTGTCTTGAGTGGTTTTGGAGACATCAGTGTTAGGCCTTCCTTTCTTTTCTTTTGTGGACGGTGCTCGTTCTTGTCGCCTTCAACCAACCACCCTCATCAGCTAGAACTGTCTTAGTGCTTGTTTATCTCGGCTTCAACCAACAACCCTCATCAGCTAGACCTGTCTTCAGTCTTCTGCCTTTATTCATGTGCCGTCGCGTGTCCTCTTAATCGTCTTCATATGCGTTGGCCCGCGGGCTTGGAGTCAAAGAGTGAGAGAATCCGGCAAGAAAAAATTTCGTCCCACAAGTGGAATGCATCACAACGCATAAAGTCGCCCATCTTTCAAAACCGTGTGCGTTGACAGTTGCCATTACTTCAAATGTCATTTGTGAATTAAAAAACGGGTCTCATCTTGGCGACGCGTGAGGGAACATTTTTGTGGAATCTACGCTCACGCGACATATTGTTAAGCTTGCCTGAGGGAGCTGTTCGAAATAGGAGCTTTCACTGTCGGTTGTCTGTCGTCCTCTTAAATCTTGTGTAGTTTCCTGTTCGTCGCTCGACGGATATCAGTGCTGACAAGTGTGGTGAAGGTCCCTCTATCTCAGGAAAAAGGTTCCGTGCGTTCTGACTCCGAAATCAAGTAAAACATCCTTTTGATCGTCTAAAGACAATCGTTTGACAAATCCTCTGATCATCCTCTCTGTCCGACAGACCTCAGGCCGAGTATTGACATGGGCTTCGGATAGTTTGTGGTTCGAGACGATTTTGACCAGAAGAACGTCAAATTTTGACAAGCCAACCTGCCAAAAATGGCGTAACTCTAGTCTCAAGGAAGAAAAGATGGCGACAGTTTCGTGACAACTTCTCAGTTTGCCAACTCCCGCCTTAGGCGAGCAAGGCAAACCGCCCAATCTTTCTTCGAGTGATTTCGAATTGACGGTCAAAAATACTATGTTTTCTGTTTTCAGAAATAGGGGCAACATGAGTTTTGAGCAAAGTTCCTTATTGGGTAGGTCGGAAGCTAGATGTGACTGGCAAGGCCCTCATGGGTACTTGCCTCAATTACACCTTTAAGGCACTCGATAGGCTTGTGGCCGTTTGTGCTGATTCTGGGATAAAGGTTAACGTGCACAAATCAGAGGTTATGGTCATTTCCAGAAGGCCTGTTGTTCTCCACCTGAGATCCATTGACGCAGGTGGAGAAGTTTAAGCATCTCGGGGTCTTCTTCACGAGTGATGGGAGGAGTAGGGCTGGACTTTCCTGTAGGATTGGACGGTTTTGAGGCAGCTTAGGGCATCCGTAATCAGTAAGGCCGAGCTTGATGTGAAAGTTGTTCAACTCAGTATTTGTTCCAACTCTCACCAATGGTCATGAAATTTGGGTAATTGGGACCGAAAGACTAAGATTGCAAATACAAGCTGCTGAGATCAGTTCTCTTCATGCTGTGGTGGAAATTACTCTCCGGGATAGGGTGAGAAACATGGCGGCGCGTCTTGGTTGAGCAGCTGCTTCTTGGAGCGCAAAGGCTATGCTTCGTTGGTATGGTCACGTAGCACGAATGCGCCCAATATCCCGACTTCAGAGGCTGCCGTTGAATGCGATTCCATCGAGTAGGCGACCACTTGGCAGACCCAGAGGTCTCATCGCGTAACTTTTGAGACGACTATCGTCCTTTTGATTCACTTCGAGAGAGAGAGACGACTATCGTCCTTTTGATTCATATCGTCGATGATTTGCTTCATGTGAGATCATCACTATTGTCTCGCCTATCGTTACAGTTTGAGTGCTCTGAAAGTAATTTCTCTCACGTAAAATAACATCTGTGCTCTACACTTCCTTCCTTCTCAACTGCATTACTGAGTTCCTTTCTATTTAGTTTTACTAGGGCGCTTGTTTTTCTGGATTTAGCCTTTAAGTCCTGCAAGTATCTAATTCCATCCACCTCCGATTAGCGGCGTTGATGGCATCTGTAAGTAGCAAAGTGTTTATTACTGGAAGAGAGGGGTATGGGGTGTCCTGTTTACTTGCCATTGGAAAACCCGCCCCTGTTCTAGCTAGCTCGTCGGCCCTTTCGTTGCGTGGAATACCACTATACCCAGGGACCCAGAATAGGGTAACGTTGCGTCTGACCGCTATATTCCTGAGAAATAGACGCAAATTCTTACACTTAATTGCTGATGTATCCAGAGCCTTAATGGCCGCCAGGTTGTCTATGTATATAACGATAGATAGCCCGTCTATCGGTTTCATTGACAGTAAGCGGGCAGCCTCTTGGAAAGCTTTTACCTCTGCCAGGAATATACCACAGTGGTTGGACAATCGACGGGACAGAAAGAAGGATATTTCCTGTGATGACGGAAATACTCCTAGTCCAGTGTCTTCTTCCGTTTTGGATCCGTCTGTGTATATTTCCAGTTCTCTGACTACGCCCAATGCTCAGTCTTCTCTATTTGGGATGAGGATGAGCTTTATACCCAAATTCAAAGTCTACAACGGGCGCGATATAATCTGTATGCTTTAGAACCGTGGTGTTAGAATACAGCATTTGACTGAAGTTCGCATGCCTTTCTTAAGCCATAAACTATTAGAAAACTGCCCTTTACTCACTGAATATGGTTCATTCTTCCTCGAGCCTTTTTTAATGCAAACGTAAGCCGTGTTGTAGAGACGTAGTGGCCGGATCAAGCTCAAGAGAAGAGCGCATACAGCTTTCGGATATTCGTATTCTTGATTAGTTCCATGAGGCCTGAACTGTGTATTTTGCACCAGCGGTTGCATTCCCTCAACCTGATCGCTGCCTTGGTAGCCGCCAACTTTCCGTAAATGTCCATGGGAAGTAGCTGTAGCATTGTTTCCAAGGCGGCTGAAGGTGTGGAGCGATGCGCATCCTCATACTATCCTTGATCCTTGTATACTAGTCCTTTTAAAATTGACTGGATTTCGTAATGCTGGCCACCAAACAAGGATACCATATGAACTGGCTTGACGACTGCTGAATCTACCCAGTGTGTCATTTTCGGATTGAGCCAGCATTTGGAACCGACGATCCTCTTGCAAGTATACATAGCTACCCCCGCCCGCATAGTACGGTCCTGAAGACTTGGCATCCAGCTTAGCTTACTGGCCAGACTAGTAAAGCTTAGTTCCTTGCTCTCGGATAAAGGCGGTATTCTGCAGCTTTTTGTGAACAGTACGAGTTCCGTCTTGGATGGGTGAACGTCTAGACCAGCTCTTCCCGCCAACCTTTCTAGCTTCTTTAAAGAGGTTTCCAAAATGCCTCTAATGGTCTGGGGAAATTTGCCTGTTACGACTATGGCTATGTCGTCTCCGTAGGCTATTGGCTTGCAGCCGCCATGACTAAGTTCCAGAGAAGAGGGGAAAGTACTCCCCCTTGGGGGGTGTCCCTAAGAACTCTTCAGATTATGCTGTAGTCTCCGATCTCTGATTGGATACTTCTACGGGATAAGATATTCTTTATCCAGTCACTACAGTCAAACACTTGCTCAAATGGATCGCAGGGGTGCAACTGGCCCCTGATTCTCGGACAACCCTGTCCTACAATCGACCCTGAACCGAACCTTAATCTGATTAGATTGAGCAGGCCGAATTTTGGAACTGTTATTGGCGTTCTAAGAGGACATATTGACTCACGTCTCCAGACTTGGCCTTCCATACAACGACTTCTGCAGAAGCTGCAGTAACGAGGATGAAGAAGGAACCATTGTACACTTGCTATGCAACTGCAGTGCTCTCTCTCATCCCGTAGACTTAGACTTCTGAAGACCTGCTACTTTGATAGCATGGCTGAACCAAGCAGGTTCAAATCCAGCCATCTTTTTCCCTTGTTTAGAAGCACTAATTGGTTAGCGGTTGGTTCGATGGTTGGTGGTCGTGGCGTTGTGGGTATGTTCGTCGACCCCTATGCAACCGAGCCTCGTTGCTTGGGTTTGACGGCCGATACGACCAAAAATACAAAAACAAAATACGTACCAGCTCTTTCGAGTGTGACAAAAAATAGAGGAATAACATTCCAGAAACAGCTTCTTAAAACTTGGCCGTTCGGAGTTGGCATAAAACTGTAGGTCCCTTCCACTCGTGAGAGAACAGTCTCTTTGAGGGTTGCTGAGAAACTAGGCCACGGACCTCTATGCCCTGTAGCGTTCCATATATATATTAACTGGTTCGCGGAAAATTAGTCCATGGATACTCGTGGTATCACAGACACAGTATCACACAGCACTATTCAACCCAACCTAACCTAACCGCCTCATTGTGTTTTGCGAGCATTTCCATTCCATAATGCTTAGTCCTATCTTCCAACTCCCGTCTTGACTTTAAGGAACTCTTGATCGGACTCTAGAAACCGCTGGCACTCTCAATCGAGGTGTGCACCACATGACCAATCTCCCCGCCTTCCTTCTCCTCAGTGGTTCCAACTGAACAGCTCCCTCTGCCACAACCAACTTTCCGCGTACACCTCTCCCGCCGTTATACCCTCCAAGGGTAACCATGTCTTGTCCACCAACTCTAGGTCTAGCTCCACGGCAATGCAGCTTGCGGATATCGATCGAACTGACCAAATAATTTAAGCAAACAAAAAGAATAATCCTTCATGTGCCGAATCATAAACATGTGCCTTCTGTGAAACACAAAAAAAAAAAACCAAAACAAAAAAGACAACTCCTTACTTTGTGCCTTACCAAAACCCAAACACACAATTCATATGTCAAACAAAGCGTCAGCGTCGACCAGCAGCCGGTCACGTCACAGCCTCGAGATGCGTGGCGTCAAGCGGCAGGACTCGTGGTTTCGGCACTCCATGCCGCCGGCGATAAGCCGAGATTTCGAGTCAATCGAGAATCTAACCCAGTCACGTTCCACAGACAACGCCCGCATGCCAAATGCAACGTCCATCAGTTCGGGAGCAGCCGCTGCATCCGGCTCCACATCACCTGTAACGAACTCGTCGCATCCGCGAGCGCTGAGCTCGCGCAAGGAGTCGAAGACGTCAATTCTATCGAAACTGAGCGGAGGCAGCGTGAAGAGTCGCGGCTCGGCGATGGTCCGTGGGCTGCGCATCACGGCGTCGTTCCTGCGGAAAAAACGAAAGGAGTACGAAGGTAAGGAGGGGTTTAGTGAGAGGGGGCAATTCTCTTGGATTACTTGCGATTCGTTGGGATGGCATAGTTTTCTTGAACCAGATTGCCAGTCGCATCCTTGGCAGTCGGCCAAGGCTTCGATTGGAGATGATTCTCTGATTGGAGGGTGACACGTAATATCGAATGCCGTCTCTTTGAAGGTGCACACTCTGATAATGAACACGGTCGTCGAACGGTGCTTTATTGATATTTGTGAGAAATAGGGGGATTCCTTGATTTTTTTGTGAAGGTGACTTTAGACTTTGACTGTGCGCTCCTCTGACTGAGATGCATTTCAGGGTTTTTTGTTCTTTTTGGGAAGAAGATACCTTCTGTGATCCAGACCACTTGTGCGCTCTGAGGGAGCAGGACTGTCCTTCGGACTGTCATTAAAGCGGCAAATTCGAAGAGGAGATAAAGTCAGAGAAGAGGACTACGGGGCACATCCTTATCACGGGGGCCGAGAAAGTGTTGTGCTTGTCGATCTGAATGAATCTAATGTTTAACTCCCGTAGCTTGGCATTTCCTGAGAAGTTTGTGACCCCATTCAATCGTTTGCTAGCTTTCAATTTACCTTCATATACAGGGTGACCAGATAAGAACGACAGGAAAAGAAATTTAAATAAAACAACAACGATGTGAGATGTGAAATTGATCCTAGCTTTATATTGAAGCTGTATTCATGCTATTATGCATGAATCAACGCATCATTCAAGTCAAGTGACCTGTCCAATTTTGGATACTTCCGCAGTCCAGGGTGTTCTCAACCAACAAGCATCTCCAGCCACCTCGGTCCTTAGCTACCTGCGTTCAGTTTCGCACGCATCCACTTGCGTGCACCCCCTGAGTCATGGTTTTCCACCACAATGTCGTCCCTTGGGGTTGGATTGAAAGGCTTTTCGGGCCGAATCATTGGTTTCTACTCCCTCAGCATGGCCTAGCCATCTCAGTCTTCATTCTTCTGGCTAAGTACATGTCGCTGAACAGCGCGTACAGTTCGTCGTTACATCTCCTCCTCCATTCACTGCATTTTTCAAAGCAGCCAAGAGCAACCTATGTTTTTGACAAAGTCCATGGCTTGGCGCCATTTTAGACACTGCGACGATTAAGGTCGTATAGAGGAACAGGGTTCGAGTCAGGGCTTTGTTTAGCGTTTGATTTCAGCTCTGCTGTGATTGTCTGGGCAGATAGTGGCACCTAGGTAGACAATTTGTTAATACAGTAAAACTTCTCTTTAGCGGACAGCAGCAGGACCAGCATGATGGTTTTTTATATAGGGTGTCTGTTCTAAAGGGGTTGACATACACGAATACCTTCATACAGGGACCAAGGCGAATTGTCGGTAAAGAGAGGTGTCCCTTATAGAGGGGTGTCCCTTATGGAGAGATGTCCGTAAAGAGAAGTTTCACTGTAACTCGGTCCAGTAGTCGGCAATAGCGTCTCAAGTGTTGGTCTCGAGCTCGTCCCAACTGGTTGGCTTGCCAAAGTAGGCTCAGGACTTACCGTAGCTCCACAGTGAATAGTCGAGTGGTTTCAAGTTACATGATCCAATCGATCGGCGCTCGCCGTGAGATGACCCAGTTGTCATATGTTGCCTTTATAACTTGCAGCTTTGCTTCGCTTGCGTATGACATGTAGCGCCTTAGTGTTGGAATCAGAGCAGGGATTTAACGACGTTGTCGAGCTATGGTGACAGAAAGCCAAAACTTGAAATCATTGACGGTATTGGTGTCTCCTTCCTCATTTTGAAGGGGACAAGCCGCCTTTCCATAAACCACACGACATTGAACAAACAGTTAATCTTTGTGGATGCATTGATGCTTAGCCGAAATCTTGTGGACGGTGTTCACCCTTACGTTCGCCCTTACGTTCATCCTTAAGTCAATTATGTAGATGTAGCATGTCATGCATGTCCTAGGCCTAAGCACCATGGAGGGAGGATCCGAGCCTGAGCAATAGCTGCTTTCCATCTCTGAAGGTGCTGCGCGCCTGCTCAAGACCAACCCGTCTTGCATCCGCTATTTCTTGGTCTTATTACCGGAGGTTCGGTCTTCCCCTTCTTTTCTTCTTCTCGAATCAGAAGGCTCGGATTCGAAGACCCTCTTTGATGGGGCGTTGGGGTCCTTGCGCTCGACCGATTGTTGCCTTCCGGACTACATCCCCATTCTGGTGCAGCTCGTAGAGTTCGCGTAGGTGTATTCTCCTCCATTCGCCTTCTTCGCAGACGGGACCATACATCCCACCTCCGAGAACGGACTTAAGTTAATCGCCCTTAGATGGAGACGTGGATTAAAAGTGCAGTTTCTTGGACTCAAGCATGTCCTAGGCGTGAGCACCGAGCCTGAGCAAATGGTTTCCATCACTGAAGGTCCTGCGCGCGGGAACATGGCGGTCTCCAAATCAATCTCCCGTCCATCAAATTGATCATAAACTGCTCTTAAAACGAGACACTTTGTCATCGATCGAGATTCACTTAATCTCGCGCGACGTCCTCTGTCCCTAACTTCAAGTCCTGCAGTCCAGAGGCAGTATTGTCAAGAAGCCGTCCAAAACGACGCAACAGATGTGCTAGGTTTCACTCCGCCCCCACGAAGAAACCCCTCGTCCGATGATGAATTTCAGCGAGCACAGGGACGAGGCCTGATCGAGAGCAGGAAAGAATGGAAGGGCCACGGAATCTCCGAGAGAAACGATGCGAAACACGGCATCGTAGACAGATGTCTCTGCAGGAACAGAGGCTTGCAAAGTTATGAGTGGGAACCGAGTAGTGGAATTGAAGTCGTTGCTGGGCATACGGAAAGACTTGCGATGATATACAAGAATTCCGCTCTCTCAACCGTTACAAAATTAAGTGGAACAAGGTTGCTGGTACCGATGATCGAAGCCGAATTCACATCGGATTAAAGTTTTGCAAGAACAAAGGAAAGAATTAAAATTAATTATTATTTTTTTTTTAATTTTATTTAACACGCTGCCAATTTTTCCGCTCAGTGCAATTCAGTGATTTGTTCAGAAATAATATCGCAGTTGCTTCAGCCACTTGGAAACCTTGTTGCAGCCCCAGTACACCTTTCGGCAGTCGCTTCCTCGCGTACCCAAATTTCTGGCGTGTAAGTACTTTGAATCGACGTTGCCAACAGCTGGTCTGGAAATGATAAGATGGTTAAGACAGGCTTAATTTTTTTGTAGAATGAGACAATGTCTAAAAACACAGACTGACACAGATTTGATTTGTACTCTGTAGTATAAAAACTCGAATGCCTTATTTTTTAATTGGTTTCAAATTTCAAACAAATAATCTGCAAAAAGATTTTCAAACTAAATTCAAATTTACATTCCAAGATACGGACAACAGGCATAAAGTCACGTGCACGTACTCCATCTTGCATCGTCGAGACCTGAATTCAAATGTTAAGTTTGTACTACGAAGGAACAATTGCAAATCGGTGAAATGCAAAAAAAGGTCTTGAATGGCTTACAGAAGGTCCACACAGGTCACCGTGGCGTAGTCGTAAGTCGTAACAGGTTTTATACCCGATTTTACTACCTTTGATAATTTACAGCTGCACCTCTTTCGAGTCAGTGACTGCTTAAAGAGTATTCCTGACTAGAAAAAGCTTCTCAACTTTGCCTTTCGGAGTCGGCATTAAACTGTAGGTCCCTTCCACTCGTGAGAGAACAATAGCTCGCACAACACGAGTGTTTGCTGAGAAGCTAGGCCCAGGTCCGCCTCTGACTGTCGTGCCACCCATAATATTTTTATTAAAGTGGACAAAGTCACCTGTAAGCCAGCATCAAAAATTACTACCCACCGAGAAGACCAAATTATGGTTCGTTGCAGTGGAAAAAAAAAAAACGAATCCAATCCTTGGACCAAAGTATTTGTCGATGATGATAGCAGACCATCGGTAGACAAGTGAAGAATGGGACACTTATTGGGAGTATTGCAAGATATGACCCACTTTTAACTGATTGTTCTCGAATGCAGCCATTCGACCGTATCTCAGTGCGGAAGTCTATATTTCAGTGAAGACACAAGAATTGATCGGATAGCCAAGCCATTATACGCCACCCAAGGTTCAAACCCATTTGACAGAAAGTGTACCCGACCAATGCTCAAACATAGTGGGTTTTTTTCAAGTGGGATGTTTTTTCAATTAGAAAAATATAAGAACGGATGGATAGATTCTAATATTGCCAAATATTGGAAGCAAGACACTCTTCCCATTACTTGAATAGTTTTAGCAGGGAAATGATCCAAAATATACGGCGGGTTACAGCGTCTTAATTTTGCTTTCGCTGGGATTCGAACCGGGGACCCCGCTAACCAGGGGCAGGCATTCTACTAAGTGAACCATCTAGTCGTCTTCAAAAAAAAAATAGGGGCTGGCTATGCTATTAAATGTTAACCCTCTAATGGATTATATTTTTAATTTGAATTTTGCACCTTTCACAGGGAAAAATAGGAACAAAATCCAAAAACGGCCTTGAGGTCGCCTTGGGTTGTTTAGGTACAAAAGACTAACACACGTGTGAAATTTGAAAAGAGCAAAGTATTGCGAATAATATTAGGTCTGCTCCCGCACTTTCTGCACCAAATTGTGAAGACTGTCATTTTTTAAGGAGTGAGGAAAAAATCTCTCAGAGAGAGGAAAACAAATCTCTATAACGTACTGGAACAGACCTATTGTATCAATTTTCCTCTATTTTTCCACTTTGATTTATAAAACACCCTGTGTACACAAGAATATTTATTTTCGTCCAAAGGGTGTTTTTTTTCGACTTTGAATGAACTTAGTTTGGTAACAAAACGCAGTACAGCCATGAAAGAAATTGGAACGTTTAAGTGAGCCAATGATTCCGGTTCTGCCGTGTTATTACAACTACGGCAGGGTGTGTTATAAGGAATCCCTAGTCTAGCTTCATGATCTCCTATCGGCCAGAATTTCGTACTAATCGCTGTAATTTAAGCAATATCTGTGCGCGTCCTTTTTAGAAGATCGCTGTTTCGTTATATTTTGTACTCTGCCCATGTCGTTTTAGCTCGTAGTTTCCCACCCTCTCTCACACATGCGTCATCTCTTTCTCACACGTGTACAGCCAACATTGAGAACATAAGAATAAAGCAACTCAAAAAAAAAATGAAGAGAGATAAAAGAGAATAGAAAATCCAAAAGCAAACCTCGAGCACACCAGACTCGGGCTACCCCTAGCACGGCTCACCTCCCGTGCCAACAAGATGGGAAAATCGCCGACAAAATTTTCCGGTGTGAAAGCGGCCTTAGCAGAACAGGGGTAGTTAAATCGTCACGAACTTGCTGATATAATCCCTATCCTTGCCTCTAACCACAGACCATCGCTCAAGTCAGTCTTAAGCCGAGTCAAGTGTCTGAGTATAGCCTCTGATGAAATGAATGGTCACTCCTGGTCCTAGTTGGGTACCTCAGCATCCAGAGTCCTAGTGGGATTTTAATGTAATTTCCATTCAATGGAAATATGCTTTGTATCAATGTCTCAACAAAGCCTCTAGCTCGAGCTCTCTGGCTTCGGTGCACAATGGAAAAGCCGTTGAAGGGAAACTAAAGCTCTACTTGCTGTTTAAATAGCCAGCCAGTTCAAATGGCCAGAGGAATTGTCGTTGCCGGGCTTCTCCCTGAATCCTTGATCCTTGTCCGTGATGTGATATATAATGTCCTTGCTTGCACACAGAGGTTAGTCTTTGGACTTCAACGCTCCCTGAATCCTTAAAGTCACTTGATTGAATTTTGTTACAAAACTGCCTACACACTGGTTAATGAAAAAAATGCTATCTCAGAAGTATACACGCCTTAGACTCACCCCAAAACAGCGTTGATTAACTTCTCAATGAAACTCCGACCCGTCGTCGACGAACCTTGTGCAACCTCGCATATCGCTCTCAGGACACATCTCGCACCAGGCAATCCCTTCCTGCAATCAGACCACCCGTCAGGCCGGTCAAACCGTCAACTCACTTCACTCTACTCACCCGGTCAGCAGCACTTCCAGCGCCTTGTACACAAACGATCGACTGTAGTCGTAGGTGACGGCGGGTTGTTGGTACTTGCTCTGCACAAACGTCCCGTAATGCCGCAAGTGTGGATCGTGATGGTAGCTCGGCTTGTGCTTCCTCGACTGTGCCGGATTGAAGGCCCCATCCGAGGGCGCCCAGGCGGTGCTGTTGGTGAAGTACGTCCACCAGTAGATCGGGTTCGGCGCCAGGGCGTACTGCACGTGGATCGAGTAGGTCAGCGTCATTTGCCGAAAGGGACGCTTGTCCATGAAGTTCAATGGCTGCGAAAAACCAAAAACATACTGAAGGCAAATTAATATGAAATCTGTCGATGGCTTGGTGTAGGACACCTTGAAAGTTCCCGCTCCGGTGAACACGAGATATCGCCTGGTGCGGTTCAGGAATGTTTGCGACGCCTGCCGGTGGCTGCCAACAGAGGGCTGGAAGGGATCTATTGCAGCGAACGAAATGAAGAGGGCCACTGCTAGGAACGAGAGACGAGGATTCATATTCAGACGGTAGGTGGTTCTACTCCCGCGGCACACTGTCGAGTGTCACGGTATTCTGCGGAGGATGAGATGAGACCGTGCGCTGTGACAATATTTGCAGAGCATGACGAAGAGGTGCGAATTTGTACATTTTCTTGGTCAAATAGGTCCGTGGGGAGCTATGTTTGAACGTTGATGTGGTTACAGTGATGGCAGCAAGTTTGAGGACACATGTGGGATATTTATCGATTATTTATTAAATTAATGGAGAAACATAGAACAACTAGCCTCAAAGTTCAGTCATCCGAATTCACAGGAAATTTAAAACCTTACGAAGTGGGCAGAAATGAAGTGTTGCCGGACTTCGTCGATGGATCTCGGTGGCAATCAGCTGTTAAGCCGGCCATCTCTGTGATACCTCATTTTTGATGCTGGGCTTACATCTCACATTCATCAGAAATAAAGTATTACAGAGACGCCAGATTTCTACCTCTCTTGTCTCTTAAAACTTTTGACAACTGTTTTTTATAACGTGTTCATAAACCAAATGGACCAATCAGAGGACGGCATTTACGTTATTTCGTGAATAACCGTCAAAAATGCATGAATATCCGTCAAAAAAGTACTCAAATTCGTCGACGGACTGCTCAAAGCCAACATTTAAAAATTGACAGCTACTGACATTCGAAAACGTTTCAATTTAGTGAGAAGGGCCTACGTAGGAACATAGCATGATTCGGAATTACGTTATTTTTTAAAAAGTGCTGCACGTACGACATTCATGAGACGCTGCATTATGAATTGGCAATCCTCACTGAATATTTTGACAGCTGGGTGTGACTGGTAACTTTGACAGCTGCTGAAACATAACAATTGGCAAAACTATCATAGCTATCTGGTCACCCTTTATGTGCAGTGCCCCTTTTCATATTCCCTGACAATGGTGGATGCTGTCCTTCATTTGTGGAGCCTACAGAGCTCCTTAGTTTTTCCGAGTGTGAGAACTCTCTTGGAGAGTATTCAATTGCAGCAAGGAAAATGAACTGTGTCATATTCCCTGCAAACAAAGCCGAATCGATGGCTGTTTTCCTAGGAGAACCTGACTTCAGAGGATTTCCATGTCCTTCCACACAATTGCATCAATAGAGGACAACGTTTGAATACTCTCAGTGACCACTGCACTTGGTAGGGAACCGTCGTCACCGCCGTCGCCGTAAGTAAGCCAAGAAAAGACATTTAACTTTTTTTTGTAAAAATGTCATTAGAATCGATTGCAAATGGGTGGGGGGAGGCAGGTGGGACTGCGGAAGAGACAACTTATTAACCGCTCGCCTAATGCAAATATTGAATTTCCCCGAGAGTGCTCATTGATCGGGGCACGGTCGATGGATGTGTGTCACGGGGAATCGGCATTGAGTGGTTTGCGGCTCCTCTCTGTGCCGCAGATAAACTTGCTGGTAATTTAATTTAACTGATGTGTGTGACGGATTTCGTCGTGCGCTCTAATGAATTCTGAATGAACTGAGAACAAACAAAGGAATGCCATCGAAGAGTCGTGTTCAACTGTGAAGTGAGCTGAGAGCCGAGGAACGTTGACAAGTGAATGACATGAAGTTGGAAAACCTCTTTGCATATGGAATTGAATCAATCACTGATGCTGAACAACGAAGTTCGTTGATCTGTGCACGGGATTGCAACTAATTAGGAAATTGAATTTGGTCTTCATTGCGCTGACTAGAGTGGGCATCCTTGTTTCGGCTGTCTGGAATGGGTCTCGAAATGGTCGGCGTTGTGGACTTCCGTCGTCTGCCACTCTAGTGTTCTGCTGGTTATCTGTTTGATGAACGATTGAAACAAATGGAAACAGGGCGGGAGCAATGTGTCGTTGGGTATCTGTCTGAATGATATGAAGCACGACTGTGTATTCGCTATGTGCGCAATTTAGTCACAACGCAATTTAGTCAGAACAGGCGAGTAGTCAAATCCTGTATAGAGTCGCGATTTGGTGGACCTCTCTAGATAAATTCCATGAACTACAATGGCGGATGGCGTGTGTATGTGTCAGACCCTTAAGAATAACCCCCTTCACAGTTCTGGGCGTAGGTAAGGTAGGGGTGGGTAGGTAGTGGGAAGCACACCGCCACGTGGCTGGTTCATATTGGAGGGGGCCTCGGCAACCCAGCGAGTTTTGTCAACAAATTTGACTGCGTTGACCAATATTTTACTTTTTTTTGTTTACATAATTTGCGCGCGCTCAAGGGGTTGTTAATATGCTTAAGTGCCAGGGATCAAGACACAGCATGGCCGAAGGTATGGTGGGAGAAAGGGAGAGGAGGTAATGGGAACTATTAGCCTTCGAAGAGCATTCCATTTTCGTGCAGTGCGGCTGAAGAACGAGTCTCTCAATTTAACTGTGCGCCCGAAAGTAGACTTAAAGATATAATATAATATGGGTGGCGCGACAGTCCGAGGTGGACCTGGGCGTAGGTTCTCAGCAACCACTCGTGTTGTGCGTCCTATTGTTCTTTCACAACAGTTTAATGCCGACGCCGGACGGCGAATTTGAGAAGCTTTTTCTAGACAGGAATACTCTTTGAGCATGGTCAGTGACTCGAAAGAGGTGGAGCCGTGAATTATGATAGATGGTAAATTCTGGTATCGAACCTGGCACCCTATGCACGGCGACCACCCAAGAATAAATTAAAGATATATATAAATTAAAGATATACTGATGGGCATACCTACCGTGACGGGCATTGCTGTTGAATTCATGGAGAGGAGGAATGCAGTTCGCTGTCTCACTTGAGCATCGTTTGTTGAAATATCGATAAAACACGGCAAAAGAAGAGGTACCGTGTCTCCTTTTTCCTTCTTTGCCGATATTCGAGCTAGTCTAATGACTCTGCAATATTGGCTATGTCTTTTTGCCAGCATATATACGCTTAAATTTGGCATGTAAAATACACTAAGAGCAAATCCTATATCCGCTTAAGTTACTCATCATATCTATCGCCGCTTAAGAAATAAGCGTGGATAAAAACAATGCTTAAGATAATTTTTTTCTGTGTGTTCATTCCTGAATTTATTCATTCATTGATTAGGTTGCTGTATGTGGTTTACATTTGCAGGTGTGGTTGATGTATTATATCATTTTTAATTGTTTTTGCATCTATAAGTATGCAATATTTGGTATATGCAGTGTGTCTACTATACATTCCGTTTAGGTTTCGTTATCGGTTCTTTTCATTTGATGTTAATTTATTTTATAATTATAAAGTGGTTTTGCTTTTAAAATGGTGGTCACCCTACACAATCGCAAAACGAAGATTGTGCCCATTAGTGATCAACTATCACCTTAAACGATTCCACCCCTGGATTGTCATAAATATCGTCGGTGCTGCCAAGATTTTATGATGAATTATTAAGCGCCGAAGATAGTTTTTTTTTCGCACTTATAATTTAAGCGTATATACACTTGCAAAAAAACACAACTATTATTGTATCCTACAAGTTTTATCGCTTGCTTTTGGATTCTACCTAGAAGGTGCCGGGAGGTCTTGAGGGCACGAGATCAGTTATTAGCGTTTTACTCAAGCTTGGGGCGGACGTACCCCATATAAATTAAAACCAAATCAGAGAGGGTGAAATATTTCTTGCATCGTTTAAGGAAACCTAAATATTTCGCAGCATTTTTGGAGCATTTGAGTTTATAAAGCATTGAATTCCTCATGCTGTCAAGATCGGAATACAATGTGCTTAACATACGCTGCCGTTCCAATTCTACGGTCGAAAGGCGGGGTCGTGAGTCTTGGAAGGAATATGTCGAAGGGCGGGGTCGTGAGTATTGGAACGAATATTAAAAGCTGTGGGTTCTGTCGTCAGCTAAGGAATGGATTGGATTAGAAGTAGCATTAAATAAGGTTTTTTTTCCTCAAATTATAATTATATCGCAATTGTTTTTCTTAACCACCAATATTAATCTATTTCAGTAGAAAGATGCGATTAGGTATCAAATCTCTGTGTAAGACAATGTGCGGTACCTCAGACTATGTAAACTTAAAAAAGAATCTGAATAAAATCAATGTAGATATAGAAGTAGCATGTTTAGCAACTGAGGTGGTTTAGACTATGATAGAAGTAGTAGCCTAAGAGCAACAGTCCTGCAGAGAAAGTGTTGGGTGCTTTCCTCGTCATCCTCGTTTAAGGAGCTTCTAAAGAAGTCCTTGGAGAGCATGCCTAGTCGTTTTGCGTTAATCCGTTCAAAACAGAGCTGGTAATTCATATACTTTTCACGAGAAGATACAAAATACCTCCAATAGTGCCTCCAAGACTGAAAGATGGAAGATGAACTGAATTTCACTAGTAAAGCCAAATACTTAGGCGTAATTTTAGACAGCAAATTACAACAAAACCAATCTTCTATTGATAAGTACTACTCAAAGATCAGCGTGTATCTGCATAACGAGAGTATTTCGTTTCCCATGTGTATATATGGGAAGTTGACAGCTACCACGGCAGCGTTAAGACTGCGGCAAATACATCCTAGGGCACACAAAAATAATCAACAATGCGAGGATACCGATGCATACAGCAGAGATGAGGAATACCAGAGATATCCAACTTCTACCTCCCTGCCCCTTGATTTCATCTGACAGCGTTTTTTATACGCTTTTTGTCCCGTGTTTGTGGCCGCTCTAGATTTCGATTTTGGGTACAAAAGACTGATCGCAGCCAAAGGAAACTGGTAAAAAGATTTAGTAAGGAAATCTGACAACCTGGAAATTTACAAAGATGGTTCACAAAGAGAGGAAGGGGTATTCGCGACATAGCCGGATTTATCCTTCTCCCTGTTCTCGGTTTGCCCAATCATTGCAGTGTATTCCAGGCAGAAGTAAGAGCTGTCCAAGAGGCTGCCCGCTTCCTTTCAATGAACGGGCTTCTTCTTCTTCTTCTGGTGGCGCTACAGTCCGGGGTAGTCCTGGGCCTCAACCAGAAAGCCTCTCCAGCCGGCACGATCTTTAGCCAGCTGTCTCCAAATGCGCACACCAAGTCGATTGAGGCCCTTCTCCACCGGGGTGCGCCATCGATTCCGTGGGCGTCCTCTATTGCGTGGTCCCACTGGTTTGGAGTCGAAGACTCTTCGGGCTGGAGCAGTGTTGTCCATGCGCTCTACATGGCCCAGCCTTCTCAGGCGTTGAATTCGTAGACGCCTGACTAGGCTCATGTCGCTGTACAGCCCGTACAGTTCGTGGTTGAATCTTCTCCTCTAGAAACCGTCAAGGCAAACAGAGCAAAGATCGCACGCAGAGTTTTTCCCTCGAAGAGACCAAGGACTTCCTCATCCGCTTTTGAGATTGTCCATGCTTCCGCACCATAGAGCAGGACAGGGATGATCAAGGTGTTACATAATGTTAACTTGGTCCTTCGAGAGAGGACTCTACTACTCAATTTCCCCTTGAGCACAAAGAAACACCGATTGGCAAGAGTAATTCTGCGTTCAATCTCGGTACTGGTGTTGTTCGTACTGTTTACTTGTAAGCCGACGTAGACGAAATCCTTCGATAGCTTCTTATAGCTGCCCATTGTGATGCTTTGTCCAAGACGTCGATGTTGTGTGTCCTCTCTTGATGACAGCATGCACTTCGTTGTGCCCTCATTCACCGCTAAACCCATTTTGGCCGCTTCCGCCTCAATACCAGCAAACGCTTCACTGACGGCTCGATGTGTTCGACATATCACGTCAATATCATCCGCGTATGCTAGAGTTGTACGGACTTCTGGAAGATTGTGTGAGTCTTGTGGATGATGTTAAAGAAGTTACATGACAGCGCTCCACCTTGATTGAAACCCTCATTGACATTGAAGATCTCGGTGAATTCGTTACCGATCTTGATGGAGCAGCGAGATCCTGCACAACCTGACGAGTTTGGCAGGAATGTCAAAACTAGACATGGCGTTGTATAGCTCGTCCCTATGCACGCTGTCATATGCTGCCTTGAAGTCCACGAATAGGTGGTGGGTGTCGATTTGCATTTCTTGTGGTTTTTTCAGGATCTGCCGTGAAGATTTGGTCGATCGTGGACTTCCCTGGCCTGAAACCGCACTGATAAGAACCTCTCAGGTTGTTGACGAATGGTTTCAGCCGCTCACACAAAACGGTTGAGAGGATCTAATAGGCGATGGTGAGGAGACTTATCCCTTGGTAGTTGACGCAGTTGAAGGGGTCTCCTTTCTTGTGGATTGGGCAAACGATACTGAGGTTCCAGTCGTCGGGCATGCTTTCCTCCGACCATATCTTACAGATGAGTTGGTGCATGTACCTTACCAGGTCATCTCTGATGAATGGGCAATCGAACGCTGTATACGTTGACATTTAGTCGGCCTTTAAGGCTCTGAATACTACACCATCAATTAAATCAAAGATGATAAAACGTTGCCGTCCATCTCTCAGGGAGATGGCGGTTAAATGCCATCACCCTATGCAGGATCCCTGGACATAGTGGTTCTCAAAGGCAACGAAAGGGTCGACGAGTTAGCAAGAGCAGGGGTGGGTCTGCCATTTGCAAATTATCTGGACACCCTACACCCGTCACTTCAAGTAATAAACACCCTCTTAATCGGGATGGAACGTTTTTTGTTTTTGTTATTAAAATTTAATCCCAATAAAGATGTACTCCCTCTTAAGTCTAAACAACAGAGAAAGTCACCCCTTAAAATAATCAATATCAAAAAAAAAATAGTACTCCTACTCCACTTTGTTAAAAGCGCCAACTGATTTGGTTTGCGGAACAGGATCATTCTGATTGTCGTGGTGAACCACCGGGTTGCCTACTCTGGCCTAAGCGTGACTGCTACAAACCATCAGTCAACCACTCGAACATAGCTTTTTTCATGAACTTGTACTTTGTTCTGGAAAAGAGCATCTTCTCGCTTGCGTAACACAACAGTTGGACTGACTTTTAGGAGACAATTTAAGCAGGGATTGTGCTGGCGAGGAATTCTCCCATCCCTTCGAAAAGTTCCTTGCGATTTTTTGTTCAATGTATTTTAATTTAATTCAATATAAATTAAAATACATACTTTCATGGTACATAATATTGGGGTAGTAAGCCCCAAAGATCAGACTGTTGGAAGAGGTCCCAGCTCGTGCAATGTGCCTTCTGATCAGCTTAATAATAAAATGATCTACCCTGTTAACGTTTGCTACGTTGGACAGGACCTCTTGTACTCCGACTCGGGTGTACGATACAGACGGAGACAGCTCCTAAGACACTGCCTCTCGAACACCCTCATCTTTTCCATCTGGGAAGGACACACGTTGAACCACAATGGACAACCGTAAAACATAATTGGCCGTACTAGAGCCATGTAGCAGATTAGCTTCACCCTGGTATCAAGTTGGCTGCTGAAAAACAACCTCCTTTCCGCAGCAAAGGCTTTTCTGGCTTTCGTCAAAGCAATATCTATATGTTTGTCATAATACAGGTACTGGTCCAACGATCGAACTACACTCTTGAAAGTTAGTGGTCGTCCCTGCGGGTCAACTATGCCGAACTTACGCCAGTTTAGGCATGTGTCCCGCGAAGCCCTGTATAGGGGTACGGAACAAGATAGTTTCGCACATCTTATAGTTAATAAGCAGCTTCCAGTCGTCGCAAGATCGCTGAATTTTCTCGAAGTCACGTTGCGACGAGATGTTTATGATTTCCAAATTCGGGCCTGATCTGTACACTACAAGGTCATCGGCACACGCAATTAGGTGCGGCCTGGAACCTATAAGATCTGCAGTGAATATAGAAATTAAGATAGGGGAACCGATGGCCCCCTGTTGCAGGCCGTTTTTAATGTTAAATACCGTGGTGGAAGTTACGTCACAATTTTTCACAACGAACTTTCTACCTGTTATCATGTCATAGACCATGTGTAGCAATGGCTTACTTATGCCAAGTCTGACCAGCTTGAGGAAGAGGCCCTCCAACCAAACGGTGTCGAACGCCTTCTCCAAGTCAATCAGACAGGCACCTGTGGACTGGTTTTTGTTTTTATTCCATTGAATGTCGGACACCAGTTTTGACGCGGCATTAATGGTATCATGCCCCGCTCGGAATCCGAACTGGTTGTCCGGTATGATTTTCTTTTCATCAACCCATTGCTTCAGAACTCGAATGACTATCTTTTCAAAAACCTTGCTTATGCAGGGAAAAAGACTGATCGACCGAAGATTTGTCGGAATGGACTTATATTTGTCCCGTTTAGGGATCGGTTGAACAACAGCTGTTTTCCAGTGCGTAGGGTAATGTGCATTACTCAGCGCATTGTTGAACAAGGTTGTGTAAATTTGGACCGCTTCGGGGGGAAGATGGCGAAGCACAATATTCGGTATTCCATCGATTCCCACTGACTTTTTCTTCTTCAGCGAGTTTAAGATACCCTGGAGATCTTCTTGAGAAATCAAGATGTGATTGACATCATTGGCGACGGCACTATGTGCCATTCTCTGATCGCCATTGACTTATCTCATTGCGGAGATAGAAATGGTTTAGCAGGGCTCTGTTCTCCAGATCGTGATTCGGCCCACTAACCTCGTTGACCGTATACACTCTCTGGAACACTGCACCAATAGCTGTAACCTTCTCTTGGGGATCTTCGACCGTAAAGATATCATTGTCTAGCACTGTCTCATCTGGATCGATGCTAACTGAAGTCAAGAAGTGTTCGTTGTCTGTCGTCCTGGGAAGTCTAACGATTTGAATGTCGTTTTGACCTTTCCTCCAAAATATTAGTTCCTTGCGATGTATGGTGTTGTATGCCGCTTTGACATCGAACAAAAGGTGTCTAGTCTAGTCTTCTCCAGGGACTCCCTTAGTCGGAATATTTAGTCTAGAGTCGGTTTGCCGATCCGAATGCCGCACTGGTTCGACATGCAATGCGTTAGCGGTAGGGTCACATTTTATGTGGTGACTTGTATTCAAACTGTCGGGCAATCGGATTCCCAAGTCTGCCCATGCTCCCTCCCAGATCGTAGCCACCGGTCTTGAGAGGTTTTGAAGGTAGACCCGCCTGGCCGCGGCTTTGTTGTTTTTCAGCTTTTTGTCACCAGACTTCAGGGAGGTGGGGGCGCCTTTTGGTATGCCACGTTTCTTCTGCTCACACTCACCAGCATTTAACGGATTGCTTGCCGGAGTTCGAAGGTAGCCTAAAATAGCTTCTGCTATCAGTTCTATGGCTGAGTGGGAATGCGAAGACATCTCATTTCGCAGAGTTTCGAAATGGGAACATTCCAAAACACAGAGGACGACTGCAATCACTTACTCACGTAGTTCCATTATGAAATGGCAAATCGAACGGATCATTTTTGACTTTGACACATGTCACGAATCACGCGAGTACTGTCAAGAAGAGAACACTTTTTGTGTGAATTTTGGAACACCCCTTCATCAATTATTGGACTGTGCCAATCGTAAAACCTAAGACCTTCGCGTACATGACAGTTTCAATAACAAGGCAAACGTAATGACATTCAATTTTCCGCAGACCTGACAAGTGTTCCAATTCTCATGTGGAGTGAATGAGATCACTTGAGTGAACTGGGCCATGGCTCAATTCACGTGCGAGACAATATAAGACGCACATTACAAGTTTAAAAATAGTGAAGGGACTCCGAACGATGCATTGTTTCCCCCTCATTGTTTTCCTTTCATGAATTTTGCACAATCCCAGAGCCGTCCCTCCAAGCCGTCGTCCTCGCCAAGTCATAAAATAAATCGAATCGATGAATGAAAACAATCGAATCGCCTTGAGACCAACACAAAAAATCGATACCCAACCTTAAAGCTAACTCGAGTCGGTGCCAGCAGCAGCAACTCCTTCCTTCTCCAATGCTACTCCAATGCCTCGTCCCATCCGATCTAATTGCCGGCCCTTGGACGTCAGCGTTGGGCGCGGAATAAAATATGAGCCGACCGGCAAGAGGCTCATCTATGAACTCGCGAGCACAGGTGTCCTTGGAGGGCTTGAATATCTCTCCAAGGCTTCCCCCCCCCACACACACACACACCTAGACTCGTCCCTGATGATAAGACGCGTGATGCGATTGACAGGACACGCCGATTTCTGACATCTGTCTCTGCACTCGCACTCGCACGTGTGTTTGTGTTTGTGGAATATAATCAAGTTTTCATCGGCCGTGCCCGATGATGAGGTGAATTATTTAAAGGCCACCCTCCCCGCCAATGGCATGTGCTTATGTGTGGCAGAACTGCACAAAGACGTGCACACATCCGTGCGCCCAGCCGCGTCCTCGTTAGATGGAAAAACCATTTCACGGACTGTGTAGGGAAAGAGAGAGGGGGATATAAATTAATTTTGCATTAATTTCCCAGGGGCGCTTTAAACTTTTCATAACCATCCAAGCTAACGAACCACGGTTCAGGGGAGGAGGAGGAAGAAACTGAATTCAAATAAGCACGTCCTCGCCAGCTCAAGCCCCTCCACGCCGACTGGGCGAAGCTACTCATGTGACTGCGGCCTTGGCGCGGCTGTAAAGGGCGCTACGACTGTGTGCCGCTTGCGTGCGCGTGTGTGCGCGCTAATGTCGGTGTTTATTCAAATGTTTTCAGGTTAGTGTATCCGAAAGTTGCAGAGAGCAGGAATCAATTTGCGAACAACTTTGTGTGCTCCTCAGCGGGGACCCACTCGAATGTGGAACGTATTCAGGCTCTTCGGACCGGAAACTGGGAAAAAAAACAAGGGATGCCTTCGCCTTCGCGGTTGCATTCATTCCGAAGGCTGCCCGAGTATTTGTGCTGCAAATTGAGTTGAATTAAGGAGATGCACACTCAGACTCGAACGTGACCGGAGACGCCGGAGTTCCTTGCAATCGTTGACAACTTGACACTTGCACACTTTTGACGCAATGCAGGAATGGCCGACAGCTTGTGAACCGTGGGAACTGCACCGAAACTTATTTATTTTGCTTCGACGGCTGTGTACTGCCTTCTTTGTGGGTTCACTTTGTGCCGTTTCCCTTCAATTATTTGACGCGATGCGATGTAGCGAAGGTCCACCTTCGTGTACCACTTCTTCTAAAGCAACCACTTGTGTTGTGCGCGATATTGTTCTACCAAGAGTGGAACTGTAGTTTTATGCCGACTCCGAGCGGCGAAGTTTCAAGAGCTTCTTTTTGACTGAGCGATGTTGGTTAGTCGAGGGAAACAAAAGTTGTTTGTGGCGGGAATTAAACGTAGCCACTCCATCATGGGAGTCCACTCCCTGTACCACGATTAAATTCCATTTGTTTCATAATTTAACTCCCATCTAGTCACACATACGCGCTCACCTTTTGCGATGCCACTTCTGAGTGCGAATTCCACGAATTAGTAAAACAGATTCCACAAGCTAAGCAGTTCACAGAAAAAACACCTCACGCCAGCAGAATTCGGTCCCTGTCCTCGCACCAGCTTCGAGTTCGGCGATAAGACACAGTAAAGGATCATCAACTTTACTGTGTCTGATCGTCGAACTTGACTGAAGTATGACTACTCGAGCAGTGCGGCATGATCGAGTTTGACAACCAGTCCAAACCGAAGACTTAGTGGTAAAGGGACAGTCGAGTGCTGACTGGGACTTGGGAATGGAAAGTGTTCGAAAATGAGTTTTTCACTTGCACAATACGCAATGCTGACGTTGGACATTTCTATAAATGGACGCCACAGACCAGAACTAACCCTCTAAGCACATAGGGTAGAGCGGGGCTAGTTGTAACAGGGATAAGAAGCAACAGCCAAATAACTGTGATCCTCTTCGAATTACGAAACACGTAAAAGAGATAAGATCTGCCGAAAGGTGCCAAAAGCCATTTTTATAACTTGTTTATTTATTTATTTGTATCTTTGGTAAGTTGTAACTAAACATACTCCTCAACCTGCCACCGATAGAACAAATTGGTAGACACACAGCAGCTAGCACGGCGATCAGATTAAGATCGCTGAGCAGCTGGAAAGAACTGCAGTCTGGACATTCAACTATCCTACGCGGGTATGCCTCTATACCCGTAGATACAGACCTCACTCTACCTTAACTCCTTTTCTCAACCAACATACCGCCCAGATCTTACTGGGAGTCTGAACACCAGACTCTGCAATCTTCACAGATGGATCGAAGATGGATGCTGGTGTGGGTGCTGGCGTCTATTCCAAGGATCTAAATATCCAGCTATCTTTCCGCCTTCCTAATCACTGTAGCGTCTTTCAGGCTGAAGCTATAGCGATTAAGGAAACCCTGTTCTTCGTCATCTGTTCCGATAGTCCGGCAGCGATCAAATCTCTGGATTCAGTCACCTTTAATTCCAAGACTTCCCTTAATTGCCGCCTATCGCTTAATGAGGCGGCCAAGTTAGCATCCAACTGATGTGGGCATTCCCGAGAATTGCGAAGCGGTCGAGCTCGCTAGCAAGGGCACAAACTCCGTGCTCTTTACGGGTGGAGACCCACTCTCGATGCCTATCGCTACTACAAAACATCTGCTAAAGCTTGGAACGCTTGCTCAAACAAACCGCAGATGGACATCTGGCACAGGATGCCTCTTTACCAAACAACTCTGGCCTATGATCGATCCCAAACGATCGCTTAGCTTGATCAGATTAAGCAGGCCCAACCTCAGATCTCTTATCGGCGTTCTAACAGGGCATTGTGCCATCGGAGCTCACGCCTCTAGACTAGGCCTTCCCTATAATGATTTCTGTAGAAGCTGCTTGGACGATGATGAGGAAGAAATCATTGCTATGCAGCTGAAGTGCTCTCTCATCCCGTAGACTCAGACTTCTGGGCCCCATTTCTTTGTTAATCTGGCTGAACTGCGCAGCACCAGAATCAGACCTCTACTTCGCTTAATCAAAAGCACAGATTGGTTTGCGGAATAGGTACACAATGGGCCTACGCTTGACCTAAGTGTGTCTGCTGTCCTTCTGCGCGGCAGTCAGCCACCTCAACCTAACCTAACCTAAACCACGCAGCTCTTCTCTCACCACGGCAAATGGACCTCCTCTTGATGACACAATCCAAAATCGTTTCGATCATCATCAATGCATCAACAAAGGTTGACTGTTTGGTAGTTTAAGCTATGGTGGCATCATCAGCAAGCAGACAACCTCATCGTGATTGGTTTTAGGTACAGAACGAAGTTAACCGACTCTCCGTGGCTAGAGCTGTTTTATACACAATATTAAAGCTGTGCCGCCTAAAAGGCGGCACCACATGGAATAACCACGCACTTATTGGACCAAAAGCAAGAGACGACATGCTCGAAGTTGTAAAAGAGAAAATACTTCCTGTTACTTATAGTCTAGTTAAGGTGTTGTTTATCGCTTCACTTTTGACATTATTGAAAACCCCCTCTATGTCAAGGAAAGCAACCGTTGTATAATCTTGGCCGTAACACACATTCCTTTCAATCTAAAGGACCAACATCCGTAAGACTGCCTTGTTTCCTTTGGATATCCTCCTCCACTCTCGCTCCACTATATCGAATGTAATCCCTTGCGTAAATAAACATCCTCATGCACCACCTCACCAGCGACCGCATTCCCGAGTGGCGTATCCTCGAGTTATTCATATCAGCAGTTTCGGAAAAAAAATCATTTCCTACCCATCGCGAAAGTTTGCATGCAAAAAAAAGGTCAACCCCCCTCGGGCCGGGCGGAGTTTATGTTTATGCTCAAAATCGAATGTGAAGAGCCCACAAGTATCCTCTTTAACTTAATCATTCCCCAGGTGATCGTCGTTATTTACTGCTGCCCTGTGCCTTGAATGGAATACAAACACCCGAAGGCCACGAGAGAGTGCATCTCCCAGTCCACACCACCCCAGTATACCTCCCAGATTGGCAGGGGGACTGGTCAGGGCTGAGGGCCCTTCCTGGTCTGTAATGGAAAGGAGCCCGCCATTTGTTTTCTCGCTGCAGCCGATGTACTCCGTTTATCGCATCTGAAGTGGACATGGAAACGACTCGATTCGCTGCAATTGACGGGTTCAATTAAGATTTAATGTGCTTGTCACGACTCACGAGTCGCAGGATATCCGCCTCCAGTGCTGTGGAAAGCACAAATAATCGGAAGTGAAACCAGACCCCGGGATAACGCAGTGAGGTCAAACTTGATGAGAGTTTGATTATACGGCGCTCTCCGCAGCAGTTGCTTGCGGACAGTCATTATCACGGGATAAGACCCTTGATTTCCTTGTTCTGGGAGTGGTGCAGCTCCGGTTTTCGAACAACACCCGTCCGGAGACCCTCCATCCCTCAGATGGGTGGGGGGAAGGGGGCTGAATGACGAAGCTCTTTCGGCGCCTTTTTTCCTTCTCCTCCGCGGCAAGTTGGCGCCATGCTCCGATGACCCAACACAGGCACACAACCGAACGCGATACGATTTCGAGACGTTAATCGATTTTTATCAGTCGGTGTGCGAATTCTGCCGACGGATGGATTCCCGAAACGGGGTCAAATCCGACTGATGGTGTGTTCGGGTGATGTCACTTTAGCTCGTCGATTCGTCACGCCTCAGCCACGTCGCCGTCTTCATTTTTCGGCTGTGTGCCGGCTCCCAGATGGACGTGGCCATACGACTGTGATGGTTTTGAAATCGATAATTGTGTCACCCCCTGGGGGGGATTTATGAAGTTTAAAGGTCACAGCGGGCCAGGAAGTCGTCTGACACTTGGTTTGGGGGAATTGCTTGAATGGGTGTTAATGAGGTTAATGATGCCGAAACAAGTGCTCGCGGAATGACTCAGTTGACTGGTTGTGTGTCGTGTGTGTGTCGATTTGCTTGAATTTGTTGTATACCTTAATTGTATGCAGTAGAAAGCAGGTCTTGATTGGATTTGGCTCACTGTGTGGTGTAAAGCGCGGTATGCGCATACGACCGAAAATTGTGAGCAAGGAAGGGGGTCTTTGTTCACGAAGGAGAACGGCATTTCTGTGGCATTTTAAAAAGATTGCTAGTGCTGGAGTGACAACAAATAAAGTAGCAAGGAAAGTCTAAACCCAAGTGATACTCCGAAAGGCAGTCATTCCCGACTTTGAAGCTTATCTGATTATGCAAACTAATCTGCAGCGAAATATTCCTCGTAAACACGGTAGTCATTGAGGAGTGCGTCTACTTCGGTTCAAACGTGGGCTTTATGCTTGCTGGCTTTAAAGCTTGCATCATCGCAACCTTAAGCGGATGTAGGCCATCGTAAACATGGCCGGGCTTAAACTCATTCGATGACTCATTCCGAAGCGACATTTTCGATACTAGCCACTACTGTGTGATGACTGTATTTCTTCCATTTCACACTAATCTGGCTTGTGACTAAAAGGTCCAGAAGATTGTACGCACGTCAAACTGTTCTACGCTGTTACGAACCGCCTGCACAGTGCACACTGCCATTTGACAATTCGAGACTACACAATGCCACTGCATAATCTGACATTGACTACTCTCCATATAGGCATTGTTTTGAAGACGCTGCATGCGTCCCAAGTCTTTGGTTGCGATCCAGCTTGCCATGTTCGACAAACATCCTTAATATTGACCTAACACACTCCACATTTGGAACGTCTCTCCCCATTCGCAGCTTTTGTAGATAGAGTGTAGCCAACTCGTTGGAAGTTTGACTGGATGGACGATGTTCAGAACCATTCATTGTCACCACAGCCTTGGAAGTTGATAAGTAATTAGAAGCAACATTCCCTCGTGATATTCAGTTCAGCTTCCGTCGTTCCAAAACTTCTTCTGATTCAAATGTACAATTCTAGCAAAGATCTTAGAAATAAACAGAGATCTAGATTTGCCAACAGGCAGTGCGAACTCAGCTTTAGCTTTCTCCAATCTGCTGCACACGTTTAGGTCTCTGCCACCACTGTAAGGCGAGACCACACTCCGTAAATAGAGAAAGCTATTAACTTCCTGGGGATCCCTGTTGGGGATACATGTTCAGTCTGTTAGGCGTGCCAAGAGCTTCAGGTCTTGTATATCCTTTGAACCCCTTTGTTTCCATCAGCTTCTAGATTGTGGGCCATCAAGTTAAGGTCCATTATTCGATATGAAAGTGGACAAACATCGACTGCGTACAATTTGTGATCGCTGATAACCACTAGAAACAATGGTGGCCACAGTATGCCACCTTGAGGAACTCCACTTTGGGCCTCAAACGCCGCTGAAACTTTACCATTGTGTAAGACGTGACACTTTTGGACTTCCTTTTGTTTCTCTGCAATGCCTCTCCTGCGCAAGGACGACCAGGTTTCAGCTTATGAAACCCTTCTCCAAGTCGATAAACAACAGATGTAAACGGACGGATCCCTGCACTCAATGTATTCCTCCATTGTCTGATCGGTAAGCAGATGCCACAGACACACCTACCAACTGTCATTCGAGCCGCATCCACGACACAACTCCGCCTTCAATGAATCCTCGTCCTGGTTGTCGCACTTGTCATCATTAGCTAGTGCCACCGGCCCGTAAACGCAACCGATTAACAGAAGGAAACGACAGTTTCCTCAACACAGACGATTTAATTGAATTGTAAAAGCCGGGCAGCCCTGTTTCGAAAGTCGTCCTGCAATCACCCCAAGCATTGATCACTCATTTGAACTAATTGCCGCCATAAAAGCACTTGTCTCCCATTCCATTGTCCTCAATGACAGTGTCCAGTTCAAATATTAATCGTACCACACACGCCCGCTAATTATCTCATTAATGACCGCCACAGGCCGCCGAAAAGGAATTCCAAGCCCTTTTCGTTGTAAACCTGCCGTCAAGGTCAGTACACGTTGTTCGGCCTTATCACCCACCACCGAGAAGCGACCTACCTTAAGCGTGTTACGGCCCGAGCCCCCCCTCGGATACGATTCAATAAAACCGCCTTGATTCAATCAACACTGATAGGCATCGGCAATAAAAGCGAACAAAAAAAAAGAAGAAAAAAAAAACCAAACCAAAGCACTTCCCCCGATTTGTGGGCCAAATTGAATGGAATTCTCGCGCTCTTAACATGTCCATGCACTGTTAAGCTATTGCGTACCCACTACGAGGGGTGAACCGTTGCCGCCACAGACAGACCGACACATCATAAATTAATTTCAATAAAAGTACGCAGGCTGATGACGGTGAGCGGCTGTAAGAGAAGCGGATCTTAGTGTTGGAGTGGAGTGCTTTCTCTTTTTTTTCGCGCTCTCTTTGGCAGTGTGGTGAATTTGGTGAATATGATGTGACGTCATGGCCTTTTTGAATGGTATCACCTGTAAGATACTTCTGTCGCATGAGAGCGATACGCGGTGACGTCAATTGGTAGTTGTTGGCCTCAGAAATGGTGTGGTGTGGTGTATATGCTTTCCGACTGGCGACTGTATGTGTGGTGCGGCTCGGTGTTGCCATTTGCGCATTTAGCGCTGATACTCTTTTGCGATTCGCACGAAAGGGAGACAGGGCACACATTTCGACAGTGTTCAAGAGATGTGAATAAAGATTCCATTGAGTTCGAGGAGCATCAGCTTAGATTTTTGTGCTGGGTGTACGTACGTTCTATAAATCCCAGCCAGATTGTCAGGAGAGAAAAGCTTCTTGTACCGTCGAAGGAAACCGAAAGATATTGCTGCAGTTTTGGCGGCGCCTGGTCTGTGATGTGCATACCATAGCAAGTTGCTCAGTTTCTCCGATATTAACCGCCATACAAATATGGTCAGTGGCAACGGGGTAAGGTTTCGCTAAGACGACAATAGAGTAGCATTGCCAGCATTAGTTTTTAGTACTACGAGGTTCAATTAAGAACTCGCACAGCTAACACACCTCTGAAAGGAGAGGAAATCGGGGCTATAAGGTTAGTTTTTAGGAACATCACTTCTTCTTCTTCTTCTTTATTTGGTGCTACAGTCTGGGGTGGACCTGGCCCGCAACCAACTAGCCTCTCCAGCTAGCACGGTCTCTGGGTAGCTGTCCCCAGTGTCGCACACCAAGTTGATTGATTTCCTTCTTCGCCTGGGTGCGCCACCTTAAACGCGGGCTTCCTCTGTTACATTGTCCCACGGGTTCGGAGTCGTAGACTCTTCAGGCCGGAGCTAACTTGTCCATACGCTCTACATGGCCTAGCCATCTCAGTCGTTGGATCCGCCGACGCCTGACTAGACTCATGTCGCTGTACAGCCCGTACAGTTCGTGGTTGAATCTTCTCCAGAAACCGTCAACGCAAACAGAGCCAAAGATCGCACGCAAAGCTTTTCTCTCGTAGAGACCAAGGACCTCCTCATCCGCTTTAGAGATTGTCCATGCCTCCGCGCCTTGCAGCAGGACTGGGATGATCAAGGTCTTGTATAAAGTCAGCTTGGTCCTTCGAGAGAGGGCTCTTCTACTCAATTGCCTCTTGAGCCCATAGAAACAGCGGTTGGCAAGAGTTACTCTGCGTTTAATCTCGGTACTGATGTTGTTCGCACTATTTACTGCGGAGCCGAGGTAGACGAAGTCCTTGACTACCTCGAAGTTATAGCTGCTCATTGTGATGCTCTGTCTAAGACGTCCATGTTGAGTGTCCTCTCTTGATGACGGCATAATCTTCGGCTTGACCTCATTCACCGCTAGACCCATTTTATCCGCTTCCACCTCAATGCCAGCAAACGCTTCATCGACGGCTCGCTGTGATCTGCCAATCACGTCAATGTCATCCGCGTATGCTTACAGTTGTACGGACTTCTGGAAGATCGTGCCTCTAGCGTTGGCGTGTGAGTCTTGCACGATCTTCTCCAGGATGATGTTAAAGAAATCACATGACAGCACGTCGCCTTGTCTAAATCCTTTTTTGACATTGAAGGTCTCGGTGAGTTCGTTACCGACCTTGACGGAGCAGCGAGAATTCTCCATCGTCATCCTGCACAACCTGACGAGTTTGGCGGGAATGTCAAAACTAGACATGGCATTGTATAGCTCGTCCCTATGCACGCTGTCATATGCGGCCTTGAAATCGACAAAAAGGTGGTGGGTGTCGATTTGCATTTCTTGGGTCTTTTCCAGGATCTGCCGAAGTGTGAAAATCTGGTCGATGGTGGACTTCCCTGGCCTGAAGCCACACTGATAAGGACCTATCAGGTTATTTATAAACGGCTTCAGGCGAGTACACAAAACGGCAGAGAAGATCTTGTAGGCGATGTTCAGGAGACTTATCCCTCTATAGTTGGCGCAGTCAAAGGGGTCTCCTTTCTTATGGATCTTATGGATCGGGCAAACGATACTGAGATTCCACTCATCGGGCATGCTCTCCTCCGACCATATCTTACAGATGAGCTGGTGCATACGCCCAACCAGATCATCTCCAGCTGCCTTAAAGATTTCAGCGGACAGTCCGTCCGCACCGGCAGCTTTGTTAGACTTCAGTCTTGATATTGCTATCTTGACCTCGTCTAAGTCGGGGGGACGGAATTCTCGTTGATCATCGTCCATATTGAGTGGAACATTCTGCCTGACAGCGGTATTGGTGTCATCATCGCCGTTTAGCAGTCTGCAGAAGTGGTTCTTCAAAATTCTCAGTATCGACTGCGACTCTACTACTAGTTGTCCATTCTCGTCCCGGCAGGCTTCTGTCCGAACCTTATATCCACTGGATAACTGTTTCACCCTCTGGTAAAACTTTCGGACATCGTTCTTGCCGTAGCACCTCTCCATCTCCTCGATCGCGCGCTTCTCGTGCTGTTTCTTCTTTCTCCTGAGAAGCCGGGTCTCATCCCTTCGTCTCTGTTCGTAGAGCTCACGAGCTCTCGTCGTTCGTTGCAGCGTTGCTTTGTAGGCTTCCAGCTTCGCTGCATGTGCCAGCCTACACTCGTTGTCAAACCATGGGTTTTTTCTAGGTGGTGCCGTAAAACCCAGCACATCAGTGGCAGCATCTTTGATGGCTTCTTGACAACGTCTCCAATCTTCTTCGATTGTTTGCGCAGGTGGCGACGAACTTAGAGAGAGATTCCGGGAGACTCGATCGGCAAAGATCGATGCGATTGTAGCTTTCCGACATCAAACCGTGGTGTCCTTTCTCGACTCCGTTGATCTCTTGCTATCCGAGTTCTTACCTTGGCTACAACAAGGAAATGGTCCGAGTCGATGTTGGCTCCTCGGAACGTTCGGACATCAAGAATGCTGGAGGAGTGTCTGACGTCGATCGCAACATGATCAATCTGGTTGACGGTTGATTGATCAGACACACAGACATCAGATACCAATATATCCGACTCATCGAAAAAAGATATAAAATATGTTTTCTTACATTTTGATGTTCTGTCCAAATGACCAAATTCACGAATCGCAAACAAAATCGTTACTCTGGCACGTATGGACATTCTTACCTAACGAGACGCTCCATTTGACGTTTTTTTTAATGTTCCTGAAAAATACAAAATTATGCGACCGGCTAGACATGCGAATACGGTTCAAATTATATCTCCGCAGATAGGTCAACGCATACATCAGTTGCATAAATAATAGCAAGTGGCGATATCTTTTTACAACTGGTTAATATGTAGCAGTAAGTGGAACACTATCAGTGTGACCATATGGTAACAGTCGTCCTAAATGGGTTAAGAGGGTTAAGAGTTTTTTTTTATTTTTTCTTCCATAGCTTTCAACTCAGATTGCTTTTTACTTTAGATAGAGGGATAGATAGTTCTTTATTGCGCATAAAATATTTACAAGGCTCTATTACCACACGTTTTACAATTCAGAGATATGATAACTAGTAAAATTATAATATAACAAATAAAAGGAGTCAATATTGCTTACATATTAAGGAAGTATCCGAAGGGAAATGCGAAAAAACCCTCAAATTTAAAGACAAAAAAAATAATAATAATAATAAATAACCATAATAATGAATAACAAAATGAAATAATTGATACACATGTGTGTAAATAAATAAATAAATAAATATGTATATATAAATAAATAAATAAATAAAAAATAATTAATTAAATAAAAAAAAAATAAGTAAATAAATAAATAAATAAAGCAATAAATAAATGATTTAATATGTAGATGTATAAATATGAGTACAAAACAAAACTTATACACATAAATATATAATTAAATATAAACAAAAACAGGTGTTGATATATTCAATTTCGAACACTGTTGTCAATTAATCTTCTGACTAAGGGATTTTCTGCAAAATCGCAGCGAGCTAGAAAGCGTTGGTTTATCTTCTGAATTCTATCGAAGATCAATTCAACATTGGCCCTTTAGTAGCTTATTTTGAGATATTTGTAATTTCTTAAGATGACTTTTAGCGCAATTTCCCCACACCTGACATCCATAGAGTAGGATTGCTTGGAACACAACTTTATGGATTATTATTTTGTTTTCATTTGAAAGCTTTGATTTGCGGTTAATAAATGGATATAACATTTTGATAGCTATACCAATTTTTCTTAATGTATTAGATATGTGAGCACTAAAGGTTAGCTTGGTATCCAGATAAATTCCTAGGTATTTTATAGAGGGTTCCCATCCTATACTTGTCCCGTTAACTTGCAACTGTCCACTAGGGAGGTAACAAGCTTTTCTTTTCCTGGTAAAAAAGATAGCTTGTATCTTATCTTCATTTAATTTAATTTTCCATTTGTTTAGATACATTTGAAATATACTCAACCCATTATCAAGATTCCCCTCAATGTTAAGAGCGAATTCGTGAGAAGAGAATATCGCCACATCATCAGCAAATGTAGCTATTTCACAATTGGGCACTGAGGGCAAATCAGAGGTAAACAAGTTATACAAAACAGGTGACAGGACAGACCCCTGGGGAACACCAGAGTGAAAGTGAATAATATTGGAAACATCATTATTAACGTGCACTTTAAGACGACGGTTTGATAAGAAACTACGGACAATTTTACAGAGATGGGGGGAAAAATTATGATTGATCATTTTATAAATAAGCCCGTCATGCCAAACAGAATCGAAGGCTTTTTCGATGTCAAGTAATATCATGCCCGTTGACTTACCTATTGCACGAGATGACATAACATGTTTGCAGATTCTTAGGACTGGATGAGACGTACTGTGGTAGTGCCTAAAGCCAAATTGCTCATTAGGAAGAATATTGAGTTCGGCAATGTGCTTCGAGATTTTCTCCTTAAGAACCTTTTCATAGATTTTACTAAGGCTGCTCAGCAAACTAATTGGTCTATAACTGCTAAAGCTTTTTACTTTTCACGTCTGGAGTTTGCCTTTTTTCCAGCAAACAGGGATAAAATTGCAAACACTTGATGAAATCAGCATCGTCCATTCCAGATCCGTCAAAGTATTCCTCTTCGGACGCAGTATTTTCCATTATTTTAAATTGTTTTCACTGTTTTCTTTCATGAAGTCACCTCCTATGCACACTCAACTTCTACAAGCATATTCCATCTTTATTCACACCAAAACGGAGAAAAGACTCAGCTGTCAAAATTTCTGAGCGGAGAGGATTCGTTGAACTTAACGAAATACAGTTTTATTCCAAAATGCTGAGGAAATGCCCACACTCAGTTTTTATTAACACCACCCACTAACTGACACTTACGTACGTAGAGATCGATGAATTGTTCCACTTAAGGGCTAATCTGAGCAAATTTGAAGAAACTGAACAAAGACTCAACCGTGGTCAAAGTCTACCATTTCTAGAAATTCCTCTCTCACTCCCGGTTATCTATAAACTTCCTAAACTTAAAAAATACTTTTCAACAAACAAGAAAAATACTACCTTCCGAGTGAATATAGTGCCATTTTGAGTGCCACGGCCACACTGGCACTCCTCAACATTTGGATACAATCGGATAAAAAAAAACCCCACGTCAACATTGTCGCTCTCGTTGGCAACGCATTGCCAACAACTTGCGCGCCCAACCCGTGCAATACCTGAATGAATAGATACAATTCAGTTGAGTGCGGGACTTGTTACAGACCGAATGCCGGTGCGACACTGCTTCGCGACTAATTTGTTGTTGACTCGAGCCGAATTGAGTACCGCGTGTGTGTGTGTGTGTCTCCCTCTCTCTGTGTGTTATTAATTTCCACTCTTGGCCCCTTCGGTCGCCGCCGGAGTTAGTTTATTCAGGTTAAACGCCCCAATAGCAGTCATGTGTCAAACAAATGATGTGGGAATATGCAAATAGATACGTATCCACAGTCCCCACAGTCCCCGCGTGTGAGAGTGCTTTGGAGAGAAAGAAGATCGCCTTCAGCTGCTAAAGTGGCATCAACTCGTGCGGTCATTGTTCGGTAACTTTGGAGAGCGGATATCGTGTTTTAGTTTCAATTGAATCCGAATGAAGCCTCAGTCACACTAGAGCCAGTGGCCACAGTGGCAAACGTGATGCAAACAAGTGCGAATGCGAAGCAGCAGCTGACGCCAAGTCCACGAGAGGAGTGAGAACCGAGAAAAGAAACCGAATAATGTCTCAACTCGATAAGACAGAGTACATCAACGTCAGCACTGAGTTGGATTTAGGTGAAGCCTCTTCATAAAGTAGTTCAATGTACACACAAGCGGCATCATGCTCATCATCATCATCATCATCATCAACGTCATGAGAAAATTTAATTAACAACATTTGTGCGGCGGACTGAGGTGCAGGGCGATTGTGTTTTCGTTGAATGTGCTCAAGTGTCTGGCATCTCGGAAGCAAGAGTGCTTGTCGAGACAAATGAGACGGCATGCCACAGCTAGTCTCTGACAAGTATTTTTAGACTCGCAAGAGCACCGTCATCGTTAGCCAACAGTCGGCGGCCGCCTCATCATGCACACGGTCACATCATTGTCATCCCATCACACCTTCGGGTACATCCAGCAGTCATTGATTGGATTTGTGGCTGAACGTCATCGCATCACCATCGCCGAGCGCAGCGCACTAATGTCCAAATGAGTGTGTGTGTGTTTGCTTGTGTCTAACAATTTGTCTAAGCTTTGCAAGTGCATCTGTGTGATTGCTAATTATTGGTTGCATGGTGTTTGGGATTTGTGTGTGACTGCCACCTTTTTGTTCGCGTCTGGGAATGGTGTACGGTAACGTCTCGGACGGGGGAAATGATGGCTTGACATGCAACGTGGAAGGCTGTAATCGATGCAAATTGAAGGTTCACGCCTTGGGGGATTCACTTAGTGCGGGGCAAGGGGAGTGTGACCACAAGTGGTTTTGGCGGGTTTAACAACAGGTGCGCGTCAACCTTTGGCTCTGACGCTGTGGAATGCGGTTCGAGTTCTGGCTCTCGTCTGGGACTTTCCCTGGTTGTCGCATGGGAGGTAGTAGGTGCAAGTGAAGTATGTGGATCGATAGAAGCCCGGCTTCAGGATCGAGGCTATCAGCGTCAACGTGGCGCCACCCACAAAAATTGAAATTATGCTGGTCGCCACTAGAAAACTCCGAGGACATCAAAAAGTGTTATTTTGGCAATTTTCGGAGCTTGTAGGTTAAGCGCTGATAGCCTCCGTTATAAGAAGCTCTAGCGACAAAACCTGGAACTTTCGGTGATCGAATGAAAGTAAAACCCCCTTGTTTGGTGAAACTGGTACAAGGCAGATCATTCGTCGTCCGCCCAACAGAGAATTTTCGAATACTGATGCACGTTGGATCTTAAGTCGCAAGTTGGGTGCATGTCATGGAAAGTTGACCCCTTAATTTTAATTGACGTCATTATAATGATCATCTTTATCTTAAATGTAGCCTTATCCCGAATTCGAGATGCCTCTCAAATGATTCGTCCCCGAGCTGGACAGAGCTTACATTTCAAGCCTTCATGCCAAACTTTGTCAAAAGCTGGAGAAACATCGAGAAATGTGGCTGATGTGGCCTCTTAAATGATTCGTCTCAGAGATGGACAGAGTTTATGTTTCAAGCCTTCATGCCAAACTTTGTCAAAGGCTTGAGAAACATCGAGAAATGTGGCTGAAGTGGCCTCTTAAATGATTCGTCTCCGAGCTGGACAGAGCTTACATTTCAAGCTTTCATGCCAAACTTTGTCAAAGGCTTGAGAAACATCGAGAAATGTGGCTGATGTGGCCTCTTAAATGATTCGTCTCAGAGATGGACAGAGTTTATATTTCAAGCCTTCACGCCAAACTTTGTCAAAGGCTTGAGAAACATCGAGAAATGTGGCTGATGTGGCACCCCTTCGATACACACCCATGAGAAGGCAAAGCTTCGGTAGAAAACATTTCAGATTCTGCCGAGTCCACAACAGTAAAAATAAAACCCACTCGATGCGAGCATCTTGTGGACTCTATGCAGCATCAGTATTATGCCTTGAGAGGGTCGTTGACTCGACTCGTATATCCAGCAACTTTAAATGCGACTGCTCTACTTGTTCTTCTTTGTGTGACGCTACGGTCTGAGTTGGACCTCGCCCTCAACCATCAAGCTTGCACATCCAGCGCGGTATCTAGCTAGATGTCTTTATCTTCTCACACAAAATTGGCTAATGTCCTTCTTCACTTGGGTACTCTACCTTAGACGCGGAAGTCCTTGTTGGTGTTGTCCAACAGAGTCAAAGACTCTTCGGGATCCGTCGTGAATCTGTAAACGCCTGACTAGAATTGTGTTGTGAACCTAGTCTGGTTAGACTCATGTTGCCTTACAGTCCGCACAATTCGTGGTTGAATTTTCTCCTACAGATCCCATCAACGCTTCTGAGATCACCCATGCTTCCCCCCATGAAACGATCATCGAGACAGGGCTCTTTAACTCTAAAATTGTTTCTCTAACCTTGACTGCGTCTGATCTCGGACTGTTTACAGCATACCCGAGGTAGACGAAGTCCTTAACTACATCAGAGTTACAGCTGCCCATTGTGACGGTCTGTTTAAGACGTTTTTCTTCCCATTTTAGCCGCTTCCGTCTGCAATGCCAGCAAACTCCTCATCGACTGCCCGCTATGTTCTGCCCATCACTTCAATGTCATCCGGGTTGTGCGGACTTCTTTGGAAAATCGTGCCTCTAGTGAGTCTTGCACGACCTTCTCCAGGATGATGTTAAAGATGTCACATGACAGCGAGTCGACTTTTCTAAATCCTTTTTTAAGGAAGATCGCGGTAAGTTTGTTGCCCACCTTGATGGAGCAAGGGGAATTCTCTGTCATCAACCACAGTTTGGCAAGAAGTGAAAGCTGGAAGAGGTGGTATATAGTTTCTATGCCCGCTGTCAATGGTGATTTTCATTTCCTGGGTCTTCTTCCGGCAATAGCGGAGTGTGTTGCCTGAAACTGCCACTGATGGGGACCTATCAGATTATTCACGAATGGTTTCAGCCACAAAACGTCTTATAGGCGATTTTTGTTCTTTCTTATGCCCTATATCCTCTAGGGCCTCCACAAGGCATACGCGCCATGGAGTGCGGTTTCGGGAAATGTGCCTCAGCTCTCCCCAATTTTTGTCCCAGTTCCCATGCTGCCTTTTCAACTGTTCTGCGCCACGTACTCCTAGGACCGGCGCGCATCCTGCCGTCCTGAGTAAGCTAGTTCAATTGACCAGTCACCCTTTCGAAGAGTGTGACCAATGCTGAGCCACTTCCGTCGTCGTATGGTTGTGCCTATAGGTTCCTGGCCGGTTCTCTGATAAAGCTGTTCGTTAGAGATGCGGCTTGGCCAGAATATCCTTAAGACGTACCCAGACACCTGTTGGCAAACTTGCTGTTATAATTGCTAAATAATTTACCAGGAATGCCTCCAGCGCAAGGCACGCCAATTGACACAATCGAACGCCGTTTCAAAATCGATGAACAGCAGGTGAAGTGGTGATCGATACTCAACACACTGCTCGATAATGACGACCCGCAAGGTGTTTATGTGGTCGACAGATCGGAAAGTTGCTAATTCGGCGTCGAGTGTCTTCGAGGTGTTCTTTGATTTTCTCCAGCATAATAATAATAATATGGGTGGCGTGACAGTCCAAGGAGGACCTGGGCCTAGCTTCTCAGCAACCACTCGGGTTGTGCGTTATTTCACGAGTGGAAGGGACCTACAGTATAATGCCGACTCCGAACGGCGAAATCGAGAAGCTTTTTCTAGGCAGGAAGTCCTCTTTGAGCATTGTCAGTGACTGGAAAGAGGTGGAAGCCGTGAACTATAAAAGGTGGTAAATTCGGGTATCGAACCTAGCACCCTCTGTGTGGGAGTCGACGCACTTACCCACTACGCCACGGCGACCCATTTACTCCAGCATGGTTTTAGCTATTATCTTGGCCACAGCAGGCTGCGCGCAGTTTTCGAACTGCCTTTTCCGTCCTCTTCCGGAAAATTCTCGGCTTCCCATGTTCTCCCGACGAGTGGGACAATGGCTCAGCTCGAAACAGCTCCGCAGGCATGCCATAAATATATATATATATGTAATAGTAATAACCTCTTCCCCACTGCAAAGCCGAGGTAGACGAAGTTCTTAACCTAAGCTCGGAGTTACAGCTGATCATTGTGACGGTCTGTTCAAGACGTTGGCGATCCTTAGGAGACTTGTCTCTCGATAAGTGCCACAGTTAAAGTGGTCGCCTTTCTTGTGGATTGGGCAAAAGATGCCACTCGTCGGGCATACTTTCCTACGACCAAATCTCACAGATGAGTTGGTGCATGTTCCCTTCTATATCTTCTCGGCAGTCTTGTGAAACTTCTTTCTTCAAGACTGCGTCCACCGGATTTATGGATTTAAATTTTGTTTTGCTGTCTCTACAAGGCGTTGCTTCCGATGGAACGTCAAACGAATTTTAATGCAAACGCTGGTCGATCACACATGTCAGTCTTGGTATTGGTATCTTTACCTCGAATTCTCGTTTATTTTCGTCCACCTGACAATGGTGTCCCCACTGTTGGTTAGCAGTTGAACGAATATTTGGATATGATCAAATTATCCTCCCGATGGGATTTTGAGCTTTTGTAAAGATCGATAAATATTAACTTAAACTAGGCTTATTTGTCGGTCTCTGTCAATAACTTTCTCCAATGTGCAGGTACAGCCAGAGAGATCATTGAATCCCAAAAGATCACACCTGATCCTGATTTTGTCACAGCGTGTATTTTCTCAAGCTTTGGAACCGATTTGAACACACATTTGGGGGCTCCTCAAACTCTGTAAATGTTCCAAAAATTCGGCCTTATTTCACGGCATTCTTAAATTTACTCATGAGCACTAAACCTTCAGGCTGTCCGCCCTGATTAGCTGCCGCTTGGATCTGAGGGCTCTGTAGGCATGTCCTCCTATAACTCAAGCACGCTACTGGACATATACCTCCACACCGAAGTCAAGTCAGCAGCTTGGCCTCCGTTTTTCGCATGCAGGAGCGATGCCAAGGCGTCTTCGTAGGATAGAAACGAGAGTTGTTTCGTCTACTATCCCGTCTACGGTTGCGTGAATGGTGGTGTCTGCACTGCTGGTGGGTCGAACTGGACAACGCCATAAGTTCCTCCTTTCTTGCTATTCTTAAGAACTGCTTCAACTGCCTATCGAAGGGCTTGTCAAATCAAAACATTAAGTCTTCGTAAAAAAAAAGTCTATAGGGGGTGTCGTTTTTACCGTTGTGAGGGTGCCATTTATTCGGAGTTTTGCCGGTTTCTCAGTCAGAGTCACAATGAGTCAATGAACAGCGGATCAAGAAGGCATGCATAGCCCTTCACGCCTCTAATTAAACTAGAGGCAAGAGATGAGGTCTCCAGCCTAGTCTGACTGAGTGGAAGTACGCAGACCTAAAACGACCCATTCTTACTTATAAATGCCAACTTGACCAGGTCCTAGTGAGGATGTGGATGTTGTTCCCGTGAGGACGTTCGACATGGATACCTTATTTAGAAGTGCTACCAGACCAGAACCCCCTTCATAGATCATCGTATCGTACCTCCATAGCCACAGTCACGACCCACTGTATCTCATCATCTCTTTATCTCCTCCGCTAAAGTCATCGACAAAGTTGACGTGGAATTTGTCTCAAATTCACTGGCTAGTTACCAACCAGTTTTTCGTTTTAGTCAACGCGAGAAATCTTGACTGTTGATGTCACACCGTGTCCAAGTAGGGTATCAGAGCGACAGCCTCAAGCTGAAACACAAACAAGCCGGTTTCACTTTTGTTTTGTTGTGCTCACCATGTGTGATCGAAAAATGTACATGCTTCATTGTGTATGCAGAACGGATCAGCGTTTGAATTAAAATTCGTTTGACGTTCCATCGGAAGCAACGTCTTGTAGAGACAGCAAAACGAAATTTAAATCCACAAAAACCGGTGGACACAGGCAGCCGAAGAGTGCGCGAATCGGAAGTTGTAACAAAGGGAACATCCTGTGTTTTTTTCTTTTTTGGGGAGGACTGATGCTAAAATCTTTCGAATTAAATCTGCTCGATAGGCTCGGAGTGGACAACCATTTCACTCATTGCAATTAAGAATCACTATGAGGCAATGAACAGCGGATCAAGAAGGCATGCCTCAAATAAAACTGAGGTCTCCAGCCTAGTCTGACTGAGTTGAAGTACACAGACGTAAAACCACCCATTCTTACTTATGGCTTACTTGTTTGGTGGCCAGCCCTTCGCAACACGTACAATTTAAAGAAACGTATTATTGTATAACGACTGGGTGGCGCAGTTGGTTGAGTGCCTGCCCCTGGTTAGCGGGGTCCCCGGTTCGAATCCCAGCGAGAGAAAAGTTAATATGCTTTTATTTGGTTTTCAAATCTAGTCCAGTCACCATTTGCCGTTGGGATCAAATTAACGGCACTATCATTGGTGTGGTCGATCAGTGGAAGTAGTCTGACTGCGGGTATCACAATGGACCAACATGGAGGTACACAATGGACCAACTATTTGGAGTTCGTGCCCTAGCTTGATATGGTCCTCAGAAAAAAAAAAAACTAAAAATCGTCCGCGGAAACTTTTCCTGCTCTTGTTCCATTCAATTGAGTGAAGATCAAGAAGGCATTCAAAGCCGAAATATCAAGAATGTTGTAGAGCAGTGTTAGTGCTGCCAAATGATCGAGAGTGTCAAAGGTCGAACGTTGGTGAGAAGCGAAATCGAAGCATGGGTCATTGGATCGCGCACCTACTGAATTTGCCGGTTCTTGTCCAATAAAATAAGCATCACTGTTGTCACATTTATAATCTTCAGAATCACTTTCAGTCTCGCTTGGTAAATAATATAATAATACAGTCCGAGGCGGACCTGGGCCTAGCTTCTCAGCAACCACCCGTGTTGTGCATGCTATTGTTCTTTCACGCGTGGAAGGGACCTTCAGTTTAATGCCAACTCCGAACGGTCAAGTTTGCGAAGCTTTTTCTATACAGAAACAGTCTCTAAACATTGTCAGTGACAATGAAAGTGAAATATGAAAGGTGGTAAATTCGGGTATCGAACATGGCCCCCTCTGCGTAGGAGGCGACGCACTAACCCACTACGCCACGGCGACCCACTTGGTAAATATTCTGCATCATTTTCCCTGAATTAGGCCAGATCACGGCTGCCTTCGATTTGCCGTACAAACTGTTCGCAGAATCGCTCATAATTATATTTTGGAAAAACTCCAAAAACTTGAATATTGGAAATGTTAATAATAAAAAAAACCACCACGGAGGAAGTGTCATAACATTGGCACTAAGAACTTTATTTGAAGGTGTAAGCACGCTGTGTCAAATTGACACCAAACACCAGATATCCGGATAACTCCTTTACAAGCCTCAGAGCCCCCTGGCGACAGCACATTTTTTTGCGGAAACTAGTGGAGAATGTTGCTCGATGAGCCGCGAGAGCTTGGCAACTGCACTACATTTATTAGGAGTCTTGCTTATTTGAAAAAAAAGTGTGACAAATTGACACTATATTCAGACTAGTGTTTAGGTACGCTCACAAATGCTCAGTGACATCATGGAATGTGCGATAGATAAATAGGACGACTAAGAGCTATGACCTTACAATACTCCAAGCAAAACGGAAATGTTACTTTTCTCTTAACCACCTCGTCTCAATGACGTCCACACTCACACACACCCTTATTTTTGAAGGTCAGTGTCGCCAAGAGTTTAATTGTGGATTTAGAAGTCAATAAATTGAGAGCATGGTTTAAGCTGTGACACGTGCACGTCCCGGAACATCGCATCAGCATGTCGGAAGTTTTTCTTGTTCCTGATTCCAGGAAGGCAGAGCTCCCAAGCTATGTCAAAACTGTCCTACAGTATCACAAATCCTACAGTAGTGCTCAGCATTACTCCTCCCATCACTCGTGAAGAAGACCCCGAGATACTTAAAATTCTCCACCTGCTTCAATGGGACTCAGGTGGAGAACAACATGCATTGTGCGAATGACCATCACCTCTGATTTTTCCACGTTAACCTTAATCCCAGAATCAGCACTTACAACCACAAACCTATCGAGGGCGCGCTGGAGTTCCATCGGGGAGGATGTGAGGACGACTAAGTCATCTGCAAGAAGAAGGTGACTTAGCCTCAATTCTCCCAATGTGAAACATTTCTCGTCTCGGCTGCGCATCTAACAGGACAACATCCATTCCATATAAACAATGAAAAGAACGGGTGACAAGACGTACCCTTGGCGAAATCCAACGGCCATGGTGAAAGGTGTTGACCCGAACACAGCTGCTACAGTTTATGTATAGAGAGACTGAATGGCTCTCAAAAGAGGACCCCCAATTCCATACTCCTGCAGAACACTCCAGAGGAACGCGGTCATATGCTTTTCAAAAATCTACAAAACAGCTGTAGAGGGGTTTGGCACACTTCCAAGCCTTCTCAAGAACCATTCTGAGAGTGAAAATCATCAATCTGTTGTCCTTCTGCCGCGACGGAAGTCGCACTGTTCATCCCCCATCCTTGGCTCGACTTCTAGAACGAGCAGAGCAGAACGCGCTTCCAAAACCTTAGCGTAGACTTTCTTAGACTTAGGGAGACTTGAGAGGGGTTGGAGCAGTCTCTTTAGTCGCCCTTCTTAAAAAGAGGGACAATCACCGGTGTCTTACTGCGTTCCCAGGCCACCACACGAGAGAGCCATAAAACTCTGTCTTTACCCATTGCCTTAAGCATTTCTGGCCGGCTTTCATCCACACCGGCGGATTTGCCACCTTTTAGCGAATCTATCGCCAAAGTGACTTCCTCCACCGTTGGACTCTTCTCTGCCCCCCACTCAAGACTTCGGGTCTGTCATCCGTGCCCTGTTCGGGTTTCGAAAAGTGTTCCCTCCATCTGCGCAAGATGCCTTGACATTAAAACTGAAATGTTACTTTTCTCTTATCTACCCCGTCTTAAATGTATTCCACAGTCTCGCCAACAAGTACAGTCAATCCCAAAAGTAAGTATACAGCCTAAAGTTGTCTGTGTTTTCAACAGAAAATAATCTCAAGCGAGACTCCAAGAAAAATTTTTTTAAATATCAAAAATAAAATATCAAGATATCTCAAAAATTATAGGCTTTACCGCACTACCTCTTGCTACTCGCTCAAGGGTGCTAGCCAATTGCATTCATCCTCTCCATGATTTCACCCGCAATTTTTTTCACTCAAATCTGCTTTCGGACCACGTCTTTCAGCCGCGCCACACCAATAAGGAATCCTCTTCCCAGCCGTCCCTTATGACTGCAATCCAGGGCACAGGTACCTTTTCTCTTTTCCCCGACGCGAAGCAATCGACCTGTGCTGACATAATCGACAGGGGGGCACATCATAGCGTATCTACTGTCGACAAGAACTGCTCCGAAAGTCACCGCTGAAGTCGTTCCAACTCGCTCACTCACCTCACAGAGGTGAACCGTCTTAATGTAAATCACACGCTGAACCCTGCCTTCAGCCCTGATCTCCCGAAAACACTCTGTCGTCACTTTTCCCTCTCCCATCACCAATGAGTCATGCGCACAAGTGTCGATCGTTTAACTCTCCATTAAGCCACAATCGCCGGTGTTGTTCCGAATTATCTCGGCACTTTGTTTCGTTTTACTCTTTTGTCATCAGTAAATGACGGCTGTTTGTCGAAATCGAAATCGAAAACAAAAACAAACCCATTTGCACGCCGCCTCATGCTTGACATTTGCAGAGCAAGCGCCCGGAACGTGTTCCATTCGACGTTTGGCTATCTTTCTCGCATTTTTAGCGCATAAAGCTGAGATAATTGCTGCAGTCATTCATTTCTGTTTCATGAACCAGTTGCTGAACGACATCTGGTTTCTTTCGAGTCCAATTCACACTTTACTTCAATCGATTCGTTTTTCCTCTCGCAGTGACCTTGACGTGGGGGGAGTTCAAGGCATTGCTCCCGGCCGCGGTGACTTTCGTTCACATTCTTCAACTGGAGTATACCCCGCACCGGCCGGGGAGGGGGAGTCGAGCGCCACGGAATGAGGGTTTCTTTGCATGTGGCTTATCTTTTATTGCGAAATTTTAATGACTTCAGTTGAACATGTCCGATAAGCAATCAGCATCAGTTTACGATTATATCCAAGGGACCTAATCTGAGCCGTAGTGCACACGGGCCTTAGTTCAAACGTTGCAAACCGCCATTTCGCCATTTAGAGCGAGTTTCGCTCGAAGGGTCGTGCGCTGGCTTTGTGATGATAGGCGATAAGGCGTTGTGGTTAGGTCAGGTTAGGGAACCAGGCACATTTAGGCCCTTATAGTCCCAAGCGTACTGTCAAGCGGATTTTTCTGAGGATCCGAGGGATCGAAACTGAAGGCAGCTCGGTGGTGCTTCATGGGAAATTGTATTCAAATTGTGAGTATGTGAACGTTTTGCTATGGGTGCTGGGAGAAAATCCATCTCTTACTTGTACACATGGTATTGTTTGTTGCGCGGAAGGGGGATTGCTGATTTCCATACATTAGCCTTGATCCGTTTTAGTTTTCAAAGGTAGGTGGAAGTCTTCGACAAGACTATGGCGGTCGCCCATAATCATCAGTTAACCCACCGCCCTGAATTTATTAAGACTACAACTAAGTGAAGCACTTATTCAGTAGTTTGTATTTCATGATTTAGATACAATTGACGGATTACTCTCCAGTGAATGTCCCTGCTACCAGCGCAACCATGCGCGGGTGGTGACTACAGCACGAGATCAAGAGGTCTAGTCCTTTGAAGTCGGCGCAAGACATTAGTTTCCTCAAGGATCGGGTAAACTGCAGAGTTTGTGTGCTCTTCCAGGCGGCGCTTATGTTTATAAGCAAAGGTCTTAACTTCATCTTGAAGTGGTAAAATTCCAAGATCTCTGTGGATATCGCCGTGTCGGACATACCATGGTGCATTAAGCACCTTATTTTGAAAAGTGTGTATTATGTTCAAATTACTTGCTTTGGTACAACCCCAAAGTTGTACGCCATACGTCCAAACAGGTTTAAGGATTTGCTTGTATACAAGCAGTTTGCTGTCAATACTTAGCTTGGAATCTTTACCAAGAAGCCAGTTCATAACTTTGTATTTCATGTCAAGTTCTGCACGTTTCTTATTAACGTGCTCCTTTCACCCTTTCACTTGAGTTTTACGAGGTATTTCGCTTCATTGCCAAAGGTATTCGGACACGATTTAGACTGGTAGACGATTCACGTGCCTATAAGTAAAATGAGTATGAACTGATTTGCCTTCATTAAGGACAATTCGTCAGAAGTTCATCCATTCGTGTATCTGATCTGGTTCACGTTGCAATTTTGCAGTAGACTCTTCAACCGTTTTGGTTGTTACCAAATGGTAACATTTGACGGTGTCGTTAGTGCGTTCTTCTTGTGGTAACTCACTAGTATACAGTAGTAGAGGTATAGCACAGAGCCAAGAGCACTCCCTTGCGGTACACCAGCAATCATATATTTAAACGCCGTCTTCATCTCCAAGCTTTACACGAAAGATCCTATCAGAGAGATAGTTCGCTAAAATACTATATTTCTTTCCCGGCAGAGATAGGCAGAGTTTATGTTTCAGGCCTTCATGCCAAACCTTGTGAAAGGCTTGGGAAACATCTGCGGCCCGATTGCCACATTGATCCAGCCCACCGGAAAAGAGGGTGTGGAAAGGAGTAAGGGATGAGAATTGGCCGTGGATGCAATGGTTACACTTAGCTTGATGTCTTCTCATAGAGACTACATTCCCAAGAGTCATTGATCTTTTTTCTAAGCACCGGTTGTGTAACCACGCGAAGGAGGAGAGACAAACGGAGTACTGGTACCGGCTACCATCGAAATCGACGCAAAACTGCCCAAAATTGTTTTTCGAGTAGGGTCTACACGTTGTCACAAGTTTAACTGTCCAGTCCACCTGACCAATATCAAATGTTCGGTCAGTTGGACACAGATAGAGCGAAAGAAGTACTCTCCTCCCATCCAGTTGGAAGGGGGACACAACGTACAAAACAGGCGGCGCACCAGCTAGTTGGAGAAACATGTTGACTGAGGCTCGTGCCCACCCCAGCCGTCACTCGTTGTCCATTCATAATGTCATAAACAAGTGCATTGTCAACGGCCTTTCTGATCTTGGCAATCAACTTCAATTTTCCACCCTCTGTCCTTCACTCTTTCTTGAGTTCCCCCCCATCAAGCGTAACTCACCTCGACATTAAGCGAAACATCGCATTTTCACTAGTCTCCACTTGGTCTGAGTGCATTGACAGCTCACGCAAAACCGCATCGGTTGGCGAACGCAACCGAGGTCATCTGACAATCGAACGTCACGACTGTGTTCATTGAGCGACAGAGACCGCCGCGCCGTTGCGCACGCAGCACATTCAAAGTCAGACAGCTTCCCCCCCACAATTGAGACTCTCGCCGACTGCCTCGCGATACAGCGTCCACATGATTGCAGTCAATAGAGTGTCCAATGAAATCCTAATTCCCACTCAATTGGTAGGTCACTGGTCATTGATTTATCTAATGACCGCTACGAGCCAATTCCGCGTGCGGTGTGGTGAACTGACAGTTTGACATTATCGTAAATAAATTCTGATGTGAACTTCATAAATTACGGTAATTTGAAAGCAATTACACGCGGCATTGTTTCCCATCGCTGAACCCACCCGCGTTCACTGTGTGCGCCGTGTGTTCAGGTGAACGCGTGTTGTGTCCCTGGCCGACATGATGTCGCTGTCATTTGCTGGTAATCACAACAAAATGAAAATCTCAATTTGAATACGTTTGTGCTTGATGGAATTTCCTATTAAGTTGGTCATGGACTGCGGTGCATTCGAATGCGGGCGGACATCTGGTGGGATTCTCACCGGATCGTAAACAATACGGTCGGTGTAAATATTTATTTTCGCCCGCTTCAACCTGTTCTGGCGGCCGGTTGCATAAACAGCGACGAACAAAAAATAAGTTTACAAGTTTCCCAAGAAAATCGAAACTAAAAATATCGAAAATGCAGACCAGATTTAGCGTTATTTATCCGAGATATAGAGAGAGAATGAATGCACACCAGCAACAAAGTGCAGACGTACAGTGAAGCTGAAGAAAATTCCCTCAGGTACTTCGTGAGAGGAACGATGCGATGTTTCAAGTCGTTCAAGGCTTCCAAATGCGATGATTTGTTGAACTCCTTTTCAGTGACGGTGACGGTGGACGAAGTCCCATTAATCGTGCGGCTCTGACATTTTAATGTGATCGCCCACGGTTCTCGAGGGGGATGAGCATGAGCAGCATTTATCACATGTGTGCATTACTCATGGGTGAATTTTTTTGGTTTAAGATCTTTTGCACACGTTCTACTCTAGGGTGTACAACTGTAGGGCAATGTAGGACACAATTTTTGCTCCAGTCATCTGAATACGTCCACAAGGTCACACTTGTGGAACAAATGACGTCAGTCCATTTCAACTTGGATGCGTTCAAATATTTTGTTGGAATGTGCTATACTCTTCGTGGACATGCCCGTAAACAGCGAGAACGAAGATGTGTTGCCGTACGTACGGTTTCTGTGCGACAGGAACTGACAGTCCATTGAACCGTGCAGCCCTTCCTGAAACGTGGTCGCTCCTGTTTGGATAGGTGTTGGTCTACAATCTGGCACACGATGAAGATAAGCCATTTGTGGACTTTCCGGGTATGAATCAAAATGAAAAGGATTGTCGATATAGGGCTTCCCCCGTCAAAACAAAACGGTAGAGAAGATCTTGCTGCCGATCCCCTCGATAATTGGCGCAGTCAAAGAGAAGAGAAAATGGAGTGATTGTGATTCAGGCCAACGATATTCATATTCCACTCATCAAGCATGCTCTGAGTTCAGTCCAGTTCAGGATATTCTTACCCTGCCCGGGTCGAGCGGGTGGAATTCTCGTCTATCATCGTCCAGATTTTGTGGAGCCTGTTTGTTTATTGGGATCCGCAGCGCACTTTAACAGTAGGCAAAAGTGATTCCAAACCATGGTCGTCGTGCGTCGCCGCATACGCACTTGAACCTATGGTGTCTAGATTCGATTTTAGCATAAATCGGTCTAATTTTTTTTCAGTTCGATCCAATATCTGCCGTTTTATTCTGACAATAGCGTCACGAACGTTGGCCGCTCGTCCAAGGTGATTGGTTTGTTCGCATGGACTAAGGATTTCACATATCTTCATGGAAGGTGAATCCGATTTCCAAATCGATCGAGTGGTCGCCAATTGATGAACGTTCACCGTGAGATAACCCAGTCGCCAGACTTCTCCATCACAACTTCAAACGTCGCTTGTGTAAAACATGTAGCGCCAACTTGTTGGGACCAGGGCTCGGTTATTTTTCTAATGTTGCCGAGCTCTGGCAACAGAAAGTTTTTGAGCTGAACGATGTCTTTCTTCTCATTTCGAAAGAACTAAGATTCGATGAGCACGCCGTCCCATAAACCGCCCGAAATAGTCAATCTTTGTGGATGCGTAGTCAAACGCTTGTGGATTGTGTTCGCTAGAATGACAGCAGTTTTGTTTATTGACATAGGCCCTGGACCGAAAGTGATCCTCGTCTGAAACGAGGATTTTACGGACGACAATCTTATTCGAATGAAGGCCCAAAGCCAACCGCAACGCAAACCGGCTAAACTCTCTGGCGATGCTCAATTCTGATGTTTAGCGCCGAATGGAAATCCTTCGCTACAGCTGCCACCTTTTTTTTTTTCATTTCGCACCAATCTCTGTCTGGTTGGTGGCTGAAGATCGAAAGCTTAGTACTCACGCCCAAACTTTGGGGTTTGCGTTGGTGTCGCAGACTGTACCGATAGATTTGTATGACAGGAATTTTGTGCATCCAATATTTTCATATACAGCTGCTTTTCCATCGCCGATAACTAACAGTTGTTTTGAGAATATTTCTGTTATAATTTCGCAAGTCACAGTGACGATGACAAGCAACCGTGTGTTGAACGTGGAATGAAGGAGAAGTGTTTGCCTGAAATCACCTGAAAGGAGTAACAGTTTGCCGCCATATAGTTTGCCGTTGTTCTCCTTTGTCTTTCAATGTCCTTTTTAGCGCGTCAAGCGTGCCAGATGATAATTTTACACTGTTTTGAGCACTGTGGCCATGGACGATTGTTTTTTGTTGTCGACTGTGTCTGGACTATTTTGAATATTCTCTTATTATGATAACAGTTGTTGGGGGTAGAAGGGTGACAATTTATGGTTGTGTGTATTTTTTTAACGACGAATCATAAAAAAAAATCAAAACAAAAAATGTTGCCCAAAATATAAAAAAAAATAAATGGTTACCCTCTTATCACTTAGGGGTATACAAAATAGTTTATGTCCTATTCTCAGACGTAGTGACTATACACACAAAATGTCACAAGAATCGGTCAAGCCGTTTCGGAGGGTTTTTTTTTACCACTGTGACACGAGCATTTTTTTATTTTATAAAGTGAGAGAGTGTAGGGCATCTTTCTTTGTCTCAGATAAACGAACGAGTCATTTGTTCTAACGAACATTACTTCCGGCACCCACTGTACACCGATGAGTGTACGCGAGATCCATCCGTCCGTCCGCCCAACTCCCTAGCGGCGCAAAGGACATTAAAATAAACAAAATCTTCTGTGTCTTTTTTCTATTTTAATTTAACACATTTTTTTCTTCTTGTTATTTTTATCGATATTTTTATATTCACGGCGATGCCATCATCATGTGTCGAGTCGCCAGAGACAAAAGCAAAGGATGAACACAACGAGATGTATTCGTCTCGCCGATGACTTACAGACCAGACTTACGCCGCAAATAGATGCGCTTTTACAAAGCCAAACGATTACGATTCTTCGCGATATTTGTTCACTCAATGGCTGGCGTAATTCTTATTCAGCTGTGCGCTCCTCTTTCTCAATTGATTTGTGATGCAATCACAAACACACAACAAGTTGCAAACGATCGTCGCAGATATTGCACATCTCAGCGGGTTCACGAAGGGGGCCGGTGGGGCCTTACACAGCTCATCTGCAGTTGAATTTACGACATTGTCCGCTGATCAATTGCTCCTTTACGATCTAGGGAGCGTTTTTGTTTTCCATTCAGATCGACACATGTGACTGTACGCCTGGCCTTCGTGGGACATCACATGCGACTTGTGCTCCCACTTGTTGTAGTTATTTCTTAATTTTGTTTTATTCAGCCTGGGTGGTGTTGAAATATCGTTGAGGTTAACGGGGGCATTTTGTTGTTGCTTCGGCTTGGACAGATTCCAAAATCAGATCTGAATGCCTTCACAGGAAATTGGCTCCATCTGTCGTTGTCTGAGAATCCATTAAGTGACTCGTCTTGAGAATATAGTTATTTTTGAAAAAAATACATACGCTGAGTGGTCAATGCCAACGAAAACGCGAACCGACGCGACGCCAAGCTGCAGCGAGAGCATATTTCAGCGAGTACCTGTTGATTTTGTCGTTCGAATGGAGTTGTTTGCTGTCTGTGAGTGCGGCGGTTGACAAGGTTGAACGTGACCTGATTTCGCCTCAAGCGAATGACTCGCGATGAAAGAGATTAATGGCCGCAAATGGATTCGGCGATGCTCGTGCGTGTAAACACAAAACTTTTATTTTCTGGCATTTTGTTCGAATTTTCCGTCAACTAATTAAAATGATTTTCTCGCTCGAATAGCATCGTAAAGGCTGGGCAGTAAACAAGTTCTTGTCCGAGTATTTGATTTCCTCTTGAAATAGATGGAACCGATGCTGGCGCCGCCTGGACTCAACTATGTTTGTTTCTGGTTGGACTTTTTCCGTTCGAATTAACTGAACATCCTCGCAGGCTAACAGAGGTTGCAATTCATGTCGGTGTCCGGTATAGAGGGTGTCCGACGCAAGGGGTTGAAGTACCCCTTTACAACGGGTGCCCTTTACAACGGACACCCTTGAAGTACTCTTTTACAACGGACACCCTTGAAGTACCCCTTTACAACGGGCATCCTTGAAGTACCGCTTTACAACAGACACCCTTGAAGTACCCCTTTACAACGGACACCCTTGAAGTACCCCTTTACAACAGTCACCCTTTACAATGGACACCCTTGAAGTACCCCTTTATAAGGGACACCCTTGAAGTACCCCTCTACAACGGGCGCCCTTTACAACGGACACCCTTGAAGTACCCCTTTACAACTGGCATCCTTGAAGTACCGCTTTACAACAGACACCCTTGAAGTAACTCTTTACAACGGTCACCCTTTACAACGGACACCCTTGAAGTACCCCTTTACAATGGACACCCTTGAACTACCCTTTTACAACGGACACACTTGAAGTACCCCTTTACAACAGTCACCCTTTACAATGGACACCCTTGAAGTACCCCTTTATAAGGGACACCCTTGAAGTACCCCTTTACAACGGACACCCTTGAAGTACCTCTTTACAATGGTCACCCTTTACAACGGACACCCTTGAAGTACTCTTTTACAACGGACACCCTTGAAGTACCCCTTTACAACGGACACCCTTTACAAGGGACACCCTGGCGACTTTACAACGGGCACCCTTGAAGTACCCTTTTACAACGGACACCTTTGAAGTACCCCTTTACAACGGACACCCTTTACAAGGGACACTCTGAAGACTTTACAACGGGCACCCTTTACAAGGGACACCCTTGAAGTACCCCTTTACAACGGGCGCCCTTTACAACGGACACCCTTGAAGTACGCCTTTACAATGGGCACCATTTATACCATCCGTAGATAGCTCTGCCCCTCGGAATTGTGAGGCGAGCATGAGAAATCGTTCATAAAGAGAGGTGTCCATTTTAGAGGGGTGTTTGTAACGAGAAGTTTCATTGTACAAGCTAATCTTTTGGTGAGTGAGTGAAACAATTTCTTTCAGAGAATTCTTGAACGCACCCAATCGATCTTGACTGCTAAAGGGTCTTCCAATAGCGACTCCCGAACTATCAAAGTCAAATTGGCTGCTATTCATTCAGCCTGTCATGGACGGACATAGCGTTCAACGAAACGTGTTTTCCTATAAAAAGGGTGTTCTGCGCGGGAAACGAAGTAGCATACTTTTGGGCGAATGAAATTAAAGAATTTGGGGCGATACCAACCCACAAGAGATTCAAGAGCGTCCAATGCATCCGGAGTCACTGTTTGGTATGAAATTTGGGCATTGACTGGCTTTTATGTGTATCAGCGGAGCGCCAGGAAGCACTCACCATTGAAAAATCGGAGACATTTTGGGGTTGACTAAGGCATGAAGCAGGAGGAAGTGGTCGGAACGATGTCTCATAGTCGACAAGGCGATTTGACATTCGTCATCCTCCGTCCCACTAGAGCCATGTGCACCGTCCTTCACTCAACACAATCCATCATAATTTCATTCGAAGCCATAAGCCTTTCATTACTCTAGGCCCGCTATTTGCCGATATCTCTGTTTATCAATCACGCCCTTATCTCATCGCTTATCGGGAGTGTGCTCATGAATAAATTAAGCATTGCCTTGTGGGCGGCGGCTCAGCGCGACGTGAACTTCCTGGGGCAGCGAATCTGTTTGCTTTCGGTTTATTTCTGGATTCGTAATTAACCTTTAGCTAGATTGACGATCAATTGGTTTTACATCATTGAATTAATTATAAAAATATAATCGAAGCGCTCAAGGCTTTGTTTTGACACACACACGTAAACACCGCTAGTTCGGTGATAAATTATTCCGGCGGTCGGAAGTTCACTGGATATTCATTTGTAATGGGCTTTTGTACCGGAGACCACGAGCTGACTGCTTCGGCTGTTTACATGGGCCATTATGAGTTCGGAAATGACGCAGGGATTGTGATTTTGTGTGGGCACTGTGGACTGTTGGCTGATGACTTTTAACGATGACAAGAACTGATGCCGACCTTGTCTGCACTCAGGACTCTGGCTCTGGCCAGGAAGGAACTGTAGTTGAATCTCCACGGACGGCTCAAAGACCAGTGAGGGATCTGTGCGCTGGTGTCTTCGTAAAGGACGACAGCCTGGGCACCTTGTTAGGTAAATTTAGCGTGGGTTTTCCGAGCTGAAACCATAGCCATCCGAATGGAAACTATCTTTATTTTGAAGAACAGGTGGAAAGGGCATGCTTGACGCCTTGTTCAACTCTTTAACCAGTTCCAGGATAGCAAGTCTTCTCTGAACTTGATCGGCAGGCAAAATTCGATAGTCCTGGGCCATATCGGTATGGAAATGAGGTCGCCGATGAACTTGCTAGACAAGGATCAGAGGAGTCGCTTTCAGGAACTGCGCTGGAACTACAAGAGTCCGGGGTTAGGGATTCCGTCGATAGTGGTGCCTCTCGAGCGCACAACCGGAGGCGGCATGGGTCTCCAAGAGGTGGGCAGACAAAGCGTAGGCTTCCAAAAGCCTGTGAAAATTCCGTCTTGTTGTCCCTTGACAGAAAAGACTGAAGACGACTTACCGACGTAGGTACTACACCTTCGTCAAACATGCAACCCTCTGTGATGAATGTGGCGAAGTCGATCACACTGCAGAGCACTTCCTCTGTCACAATCCCATCTTTGCTCGGATCAAGTGGTGGTTAATCGGTGCTGGTGATCTAAGCTCCTCATCACAGAAGAGCCTGCTGGAGTCCGGAAGGAAGACCAAGAAATGCCAGCAGATGTACATAGGTTGTACGGGATGATTAAGGTCTTGTATAAAGTGAACTTGGTCCTTCGAGAGAGGACTCCACTAGTCAATTGCCACTTGAGTCCAAAGAAACAGCGATTGGCAAGAGTAATTCTGGGTTTAATCTCGGTACTGGTGTTGTTCGTACCGTTTACTTGTAAGCCGAGGTAGACGAAGTCCTTGACTACCTCGAAGTTGTGACGGCCATTGTGACGCTCTGTCCAAGACGTCGATGTTGTGTGTCCTTTCTTGATGACAGCCTATACTTCGTTTTGCTTTGTTTTTCACCTTTAGACCCATTTTGCCGCTTCTGTCTCAATGCCAGCAAACGCCTCATCGGCGATTCTCAGTGAGTTCGCTTCCGACCTTTATGGATTAGCGAGAGTTCTCCATCGCCATCTTGCACAACCTGACGGGTTTGGCAGGAATGTCAAAACTAGAAATGGCGTTGTATAGCTCGTCCCTATGCACGTTGTCATATGCTGCCTTGAAATCGACGAGGGTGTCGATCCATCTCTTGAGCTTTTTCCATGATCTGCCTTGATATGAAGATTTGGTCGATGGTGGACTGCCCCGACGTGCAAGCCACACTGATAAGGACCTGGAATGGTGTCAAGCGCTCACACAAAACGGCAGAGAAGATCTTGTAAGCGATGTTTATTATTAATATTGTCGAGGGCACATCTCTATTCGAGGATCTGTTGGGTGGTCTGAATAAAAACTGAGAAAACACACCGAGTAAGAAGACATGAGTCGAGTATGTTCGTTAAAGGAAATACTCAATTTGGTGTGAATAAAAAATTGCCTGAATGTAGGTACCCTCCCTTCAGTTGACGTTTGAAAACTAGTGTTCTTGGCGTTTAAGGGTGAGTGCAAAGTCAGGTAAAGGTGGGTGCAATGTATATGTTTTTAAACATACAAATGCGAAGAATTATAACTCATTTCCTTTCGAGGACACAGGGGATACTTTCAAGAAGGTGTATTGATTCGAGCTTGATAACATGGAATGGTTTAGTACTCATTTCCTTTCCGTGAAACCGGAGGTGGTGCAATCATTTGATTCTTTTTGGTCTTTTAATGTAATGTGGAGATTGTCTGTCTTTTTCTTATCGCCTTTTGATTTGACGAGGGCCTTCATGTTGTCAATTTTTTTTTTCCTTATTTACGAGATGTTCAAATTAAACCCATGGATCCATTTATTTCTTCTTCCAAAGCTTTCAACTCAGATTGCTTTTTACTTTTCAGGGACAAAATTGCAAACACTTGATGAAAGGCTTAATAATGCTTTATCCGTCAAAGTATTCCTCTTCCGACGCAATATTTTCCATTATTTTAAATTGTTTTCACTTTTTTCTCTCTTGAAGTCACCTCCTATCCACACTCAACTTCAACAAGTGAGCTCTCCATTCATTCCATCTTTATTCACACCAAAACGGAGGAAAGACGCAGCTGTCAAAATATGTGAGCGGCGAGGTTTCGTTAAACTTAACGAAATAAATTTTTATTCACACCAGATGGAGAATTTACTCTAAAATGCTGAGGAAATGCACACACTCAGTTTTTATTCACACCACCCATTGCGCCACCATTCATTGATCGAGTCCTCTGTGATGCTCAGCTTAATTATCAATTTCTTTTGAAAATTGAACTTCATGATCATGCCATCCTTCGAAGTGGTTGCTTTTTGACTAGTGGATCGTATTGTCTCGATGTAAAGCACCTGTCCTTTCGTATCCCTTCATCGTTTGGACATTCTGCAACCTCAAGATGCAAGGGAGTCAGTTCCAATAGCACCTTCGGCAACATAAATTAATTTATATCCCAGTCTAAGACTAATCACATGTTTTGTTTGAGGGCAGTGATCCGTGATCCGTGACAATCTCTTGTTTATTATGCAAATAACGTGCGTACTCCCAGATAACAGCACGTGCCGTGGACAATCTAAAAAATGAATAAACTCTGAAGAAAAAACCAAAGCGAGTGTCTCTCGTGAAGTTTTGTCTCGAAGTTGATGACAAACTTTCCACAACTGTGCTCCGAATTAAAATCCAGCACTTGTGATACCGATGGTCGTGTGAATTATTCAAACTCCTGCAATCGATCCGTGAGTTGATTGTGTGCTAAAAATATCCCCGTCGCAGGGCATAATTTGGTTATGGTATAATTGCCACGATAAACCTCAAGAAAGAAACGATAAAAGTTCCCACAATTTGAAATTTCGATGTGATAAGCGAACGAGAACGAGACGCTTGCACGAGCCACGAGCGATTGAGGTTATTTGATAGCAAATTTGTTTTGCTGGTGGGAATTTATTGCATGTCTTATCGGACGTGTTTGAGGTGTAGACTGTTAGCACTTGAAGTTGTGAGAGGCACTTGCAGTCCAATTAGCAGCAACGGTTGAGCATGACACCCTTGAAAATGAATAAGACTCTTAATCAATGGTGTCCTTAAGCTGACGTTAACTGTAATCTCGAAGGAAAGCAACAATGTATGTTTCGTAACTTTTATTCGTTTGTCTATGGAATAGAGTATTGGGGCTGAACAAAATATTACATTTCTGCAATGCTCTTTGGCACAACATAAATGGTTAAATATTTATTGACAGCTCAAAGCGAAGCTTGAAGCTGTCCCAATAGACTATTGCGTGAAGAGTCTGAAGACATAAAGAGAGTCATTGATTAGTTGGAATACCATGCGCAAAGGGATCATCTGTGTTGACCTTTTAATAGTATGCTGTCTCTCATTGCGCACGCCAAGTTGCTGGAGGTCCTCCACCTGGATGAGCCATCGGTTCCGTGGGTATCCTCTATTGCGTTGTCCCACTGCTTCGGCGTGGAAGACTCTGCGGGCTGGATGGCGCTCTACATGGCTTAGCCATCTTAGGCGTAGAATCCGTAGGCGTACAGTTCATGGTGGAATCTTCTTCTCCAAAAACATCAACGCAAACAGGACCAAAGATTGAACGCAGGGCTAAGAATGGGCTAAGTATTGGAACAAATCTTCTTCTTCTTCTTGTGGCGGTACACTCCGGGGTGGACCTAGAGCTGGTGAAATTAACTACTTTTATGAATGAAATTATTTTCACTGTGTTTGGTGATTGATTTTTTAGGTTCTTTTTGTATGCACATTGTGTTTGTTTTTTGGAACGAAAAGATGATATCGTGTAGCTCAAGAGGTGACGCCAAAAATAGATCAAAAATAAGTCAACGAAATGTGATCCATTGATCGTGTAATTGGACCTTGTGAAGTGGATCTTGTATGCTTTCCATTCATGTCTTTCCTCTTCTTCTTTGTTTGGCGCTACACTCCGGGGTGGACCTGGGCCTCAACCAGTAAGCCTCTCCAGCCGGCACGATCTTTAGCCAGCTGTCTCCAAATGCGCACACAAGTCGATTGAGGTCCTTCTCCACCTGGTTGCGCCATCGGTTCCGTGGGCGTCCTCTCTTGCGATTGCCCACTGGTTCGGAGTCGAAGACTCTTCGGGTCGGAGCTTGGTTTTCCATACGCTCTACATCGCCTAGCCATCTCAGTCGTTGGATCCGAAGAAGCCTGACTAGATTCATGTCGCTGTACAGCCAGTACAATTCGTGGTTGAATCTTCTCCTCCAGAAACCGTCAACGCACGAAGGACCAAAGATTGAACGCAGAACTTTTCTCTCGAAGAGACCAAGGACTTCCTCATCCGCTTTTGAGATTGTCCATGCATCTGCACCGTACAGCAGGACTGGGATGATCAAGGTCTTGTATAAAGTCAGCTTGGTCCTTCGAGAGAGGACTCTTCTACTCAATTGCAGAAACAGCGGTTGGCAAGAGTTACTCTGCGTTTAATCTCGGTACTGATGTTGTTCGCACTATTTACTGCGGAGCCGAGGTAGACGAAGTCCTTGACTACCTCGAAGTTATAGCTGCTCATTGTGATGCTCTGTCTATGACGTCCATGTTGAGTGTACTCGCTTGATGACGGCATAATCTTCGTTTTGACCTCATTCACCGCTGGACCCATTTTATCCGCTTCCGCCTCAATGCCAGCAAACGCCTCATCGACGGCTCGCTGTGTTCTGCCAATCACGTCAATGTCATCCGCGTATGCTTACAGTTGTACGGACTTCTGGAAGATCGTGCCTCTAGTGTTGGCGTGTGAGTCTTGCACCGATCATCTCGGAGATGATGTTCAAGAAGTCACATGACAGCGCGTCGCCTTGTCACATGACTGTCGTCGCCTCTTTTAACATTGAAGGTGGGTTCGTTACCGACCTTGATGGAGCAGCGAGAGTTGTCTATCGTCATCCTGCACAACCTGACGGGCTTGGCAGGAATGTCAAAACTAGACATGGCGTTGTATAGCTCGTCCCTATGCACGCTGTCATATGCGGCCTTGAAATCGACAAAAAGGTGGTGGTGGGCGATTTGCATCTCTTGGGTTTTTCCAGGATCTGCCGTCATGTGAAGATTTGGTCGATCGTGGACTTCCCTTTCCCTGTCTTTCACAAGATCGAAATATTTTCCAGAGTCGTCTGTTGAAACATTCGCCACAGCAGTCCACATAGACACACTTGACATCTATTATCAATCGAATTAATCAAATAAGAAACATTTCACAACTTTTCTTCATCACTTGGCTTGTTAGACCGTAGATTCGGCCTTACTTCAGTCGGGAGACACTGATTTAAAGAACCATATTTGCTGGAGCTGCTCTTTTGACCTTCCATTCTCGTTTGCCAGACTGAGAACAGTGACAGGAACAAATGATGTCTGTACACCGATACAGGGGTCTTATGTGACCACATCGAGAGATCCCTCACCCTGCAGCGGTTGTCAACCCGAAGTGTAAGTGAGCACAACGTAACCGATGAAAGATTAACATTATATAGCATCGGTAATTCTGACATCGAAAGTGGTCAGGTTATACAGACCAGTCCGTCAGTGGGATATCCTTGGTGGAGACGGTTACACGGCACCTAAGGAAACGAAAAAGTGGACAGTTTTGCGAAAAAAGCATCTGAGCTGGGCTGCATGGGGATATACATACGCTCTCTCTTCTTCTTTTACACACCAGCGGTACATTCCGGGTTTTTTTGAGCCTGATTCAAGTCTCTCCGGGTGGCATGATCAAGAACAACACCTCGTTAAACCAGAGGTCGTCCAAATCCAAGTCATCAATTTTAGTAAAAACAAAAGTCGGTCAACATGGCTGTGCAATGCCCACAGTTCACCGAAACGTTGCTCCGAGTCTCATTCTTAAATGATGCTCTCGGCCATAGCCTCCACATTCTCTCTCTGTGGACGATGGGGACAATGAGTGTTGTCCACTAGCAAGCCAGTCTCAGGAACTTTTTGCTCAAACTGCCGAACTGCAGTCGCGGTGGATGCTTCATTTAGGTCTGTTTGGCTACACAGCACTCACTTTGGAAATAAATTTTCATTTCCCAACGAGATGAGATTTTTTCGTGCAGTTGTGGGAATTTCTCGCCGGGATAGGGTGAGAAACACGATAGTGAGCGAGGAACTCAACGTCGGGCAGCTGCTTCTCCGAACGTAAAGAGCTATGGTTCGTTGGTTTGGTCACGTAGCATGAATGCCCCCACAATCACGACTTCCGAGGCGGGCCTCGAACGCGATTCCCTCAGGTAGGCGACCACTTGGCAGAGCCAGGATGAGAGGGTTGGTCCAAGTTCATAAGCTCGCCTGGCTACGCTTGGGCATAACTCCGAGTCGATGGCGGAGGATCCAGTTTCCCGGAAATATCTCGTACGTGGCTTACCCCGAGCAAGAAGATGATGATGATGACGACTTGGACTTGGTACCTGACAATTTTTTTGTGCATGACAGTCGTTGGCGGAGGATCGAGTGGAGAGAGTGGAGAGCGGTACCCTCCTCGACGCCCTTAGTGGATCATGTGGATCAGAAGATGAAGATGGTGAAGATATTTCCCAACGATGCTCATACGTTGAATAATACTGACTTCCTGAAACAGCTGTCAGTGTCAAAATAACCCATGATTTAAAAGAAAAAACCACTAGATGGCCCACCCTGTATTTGCATTGATGATCTGGAGTAGGAGATTCCACCACGATCTAGGGACCTAGACCTATGCGTCTAAAAGATCCAACACCTAAGGTGGCTGGGCCATGTAGAGCGTTTGGACAACTCGGGTCTGGCTTACAGAGTCTTCGACTCCAAACCGGTGGCACATCCTAATAGAGAACGCCCACGGAACCGATGGCGAACCCAAGTGGAGCCGGAACTCAACCAGCTGGCTAAAGTTCGCTGATCGCGAGCTGGCTAAAGATCGTGCCAGCTGGAGAGGCTTGTTGGTTGAGGCCCAGGTCCACTCTGGTCTGTAGCGCCACAAGAAGAAGAATCCGAACTTGTGAGGCAACGCATCAAAGGACGTATGTCAGAGAGAGAGACCTCAAACGATCCAAACTGCCGTGAGAAAATGGAGGCTGCAGCTCTAAGGCTGGTACAAAGGCTTTTTATTAGTTTTCCATCATTGTATCTAACGACTGAATGGCGCAGTTGGTAGAGTGCCTGCCCCTGGTTAGCGGGGTCCCCGGTTCGATTGCCAGTGAAAGCAGAGTTAATATGCTTTTATCTGGATTTCAAATCTGGTCCAGTCACCATTTGCCGTTGGGTTCAGATTAACGACACTATCACTGAAGTGGTCAATCGGAGGTAGTAGTCTGACCGTGGGTATCACAATGGTCTAAGTGTGCTGGTGAATGCACTATCAGCCCGGCTACCTAACCTAACCTAACCTAGTTTTACATCATTACTCCTGTGCCCTCAACAAACTCTGAGCTGCACTAAAATATGAATTTAATGACAAACTGACGAGCAAGAGCAAAGTCATGCTTCTGTTTAAATGCCCCAGAAAGCCGTAAATTGAGCATGAGCGTGAGTGGAACGTTGAACACAAGTAGTTCCCAAATCGAGAAAAAGTAAAATACGACTTGGAATAAAAAAGAAACACTTGCTGGCCATCAGAACCCATGACACAGCTGACATGTCACTCAAATCGTTACTTGCACCATGCACATACTTCACCTGTCTCCACCCCGTCATCAACGTATTGCCTTGGTGCCAAACAAAAATTAATTTTATATAAAAAGTCACAACATTTCCCCCGCAAGTAGTGCCAACTCTGACGGCGTCGCTCCGCTCGCCAGCCAGCCATCAACAGATCCATCCCCAGCAGTTTATAGATCATTTTCACCGAATTCTGTTCATAATGAAATTAAGTAAGCAAAAAAAAAAAGTTTCCGTGTGCCAATAATTTACGTGGAACGCTTTGATCGGGGAATTTATGGCCCAACAGTGGGGGCCATAAATAAGTCCTCGTGTCCGACGGGGAGCTGGGAATTTATGAAATCGATTCAATTAATCTATCAACGGGGTTACTCTCAACATCAACAACCCACACACACACACCTTCCCCCTCATTTAACGCACCCCCTGTCCTGTCAGCCATCTGTCATCTTTTTGTGTCACCCTGCTTGGCTTCTGCTTCCGCTTGCATCCTTCATTCGCTTTGCATTTGTTTTGTTTTATTTTTCATTTTATTCGTAGTACCATCTTGTCACAGTTCATCCCTCATCCTTTATTTTTGTTTTCTCTTTTGTTTCTCTTCCTCTCACATCTAGATTAAATCTCTGTGTGTAAATCCAAAATCGAACCTCACGTGATATCGCATATCTCTGTGCAGCCTAACGGTGTTGTTTCTCTTTCATTTTCGAATTCAATTCTCAAATTTTTGCTCAATCGAACGTGTGTGTGTGTCTCTTGCGAATGGTCAGTCAGTCCTGCGGCATGAGTGAATGAAGTCTTGTGCTCAGAACGTAACGAGAGAAACAAGAAACAACCGCGAAATGTCGGCTGCTCAAAGCTACACACAGCAAGCTCAAAGCTACCTGCATCGTCTGCGGCAATTCGGAACGGTTGCTGTGAGTCGGATTCAGGAGAACGTCCGGCACGGACTGAGGACGCTGCGGCGGAGAAAACGAAGCACCGGAACACAGTCCAGCCCGTGCAAGAAGTCAGAGACGTGTGCGGGAAAAGATGATGTCGCCAGCGACGGCCGCCGAGGCAGATGTAAGCATGCGTCTTATAAAAATTTTGTACTAAAAAAAAAACGGTTTTGGTGGTGGTAAAAACTAAACATAATTGAAGATTTGTTTTCCTAATTGCCTGCGCTTACGACGATTATTTTGTTTTTTGTGTGAATAATTTTTTCAAGAGATTTTTTTTTTATTTTTCGGAGCAACTTTAAGGTCACCCAATAAGAGGTGTTATTTTAAATTAGAACAAACACGTGGTATTTTTGTGGAAAGTACTGGCATTTTTATTTTAACCTAAAGTGTAAACTGGGAGGTTTTTTTTTTAAAAAAAAAAAGAAGAGTTTTCCAATAAGAGCCTGTTTGCTGACACCATGGAAGACCTCGCCGCTTTCAACAGAACCTTTAGACGATCGAAGACGATCCCTCAAGGAGGCCAACCGCGTGGTCAGAGCTACCAATCTTTGGCGGTGTCTGCACCAACCAGGCGGTTGGCCCCCTGGAATTCAGCATGATCTTCTGCGGAACGAGGGATCTTGAGAACTTGAGGGATCGTCTTCGTGCCAGTGGCTTCAACCCCAATCGGTGTCCCTGGAACCCAAGGGTGAATGGACAGATTACAAAACGCTCAAACGCTCCAAATATCATCCAGATGAGCTGAGATCGCTTCTGATTGGGGAATCATCGATTTCACCACTGTGTCTCCGCCTCGCCTCTTTCAAACGAGCGCGGGTATATAACCGATTCCAAGGTCATTATCAATTAGCACCCATCAAGCCCCTTGTCCCATGATAATTGGGTGACGCGTTTAGAGTCTATACACATGCACCTGCACACATATTTCTGTTTGTTGTTTCATTCATTAGGATCAATTATCGAAAATGGGTTGTGAGCCACTGTTTACCGTTGCTGTTCTTTCATCTCTTTCGTCGAAACGAGGCTCATTTGGCATCGGAGCCCCTCTATTAGACACTCATTCGAATTTCTACTGTTTTTGGTCGAACTAAGGATGCTGTAAACAACGTTACCAGATTATTATGTTCAAACCTGTTGAAGCTAGGACGAAAAACTGCTAAATTGGCTAGACAAGAACGAAAGAACCTGCTATGTTCGGCGAAAATTGATGAAACCTCGCGGATTCGTTCGCTATTTTACGCACTCAGTGATGTAACACGAACCACTGCCGCATCAAGAAAATCCCATGTTTACCATCAAGATAAGCCAGCGTCCGCCTCGGTGACGTGCATTGCTTGTCTTATCTAATCGGGTCTTATTTCTGGTATCTTCCTGTCGCAAGAAAAGGTCTTAACTAGCCTCGATTCATCTCTCCCAACTCGGTGGGCGCAGCCGAACGTTTGGTAATTTTCATAAACTGAGCTAACATTCTGTTCAAACAAAGTCTGTCTGACTTGTTTACCAACGAATTTGTCAGCTTATGGCGCACAGCACTCGTATCTGGAACTTCATTGTTTCCGAGTGAGTAAGCACATGCGCGACAAAGCCCTGCCTTGTAGTCCCCGCCCGAGGTTTGCGTGAAAAACGATTTTCTAAGACCTTGCGGTGGCCTGAGAGGGGGTGATTTCGAAATCGCTTAAGAATTTATCTGGCAACTCCCACCTGTGGATGAGCAAATCAGTTAAGAATTTACGTCTTTTGAGTGTGATCACTTTTTTACGACTTTCACGATGTTCGTGTGTCACACTCGATCGGGAGCAGCTATTGGGTGGCCGTGTGGACGTGATTCAAGTTATTCCTTCTTATCTGTGTCGTTGCACGGAAATCCCATCCTCATGTGCGGAGGTCCGTGCACTGGTTGGCGATGACGTCTGAATCGTCATCACTGATTTCGGGAAAATCCACACGCAGTCCTGACGAACCATTCTGAGAATGTGACTGTTTATTGGGAATTCGCGGAGTGGAATGGCTGGAGTCTTATCACTTTTTCTTCCTCCGCCGAAATGTATGCAATTTTCCGACTTGCCTGAATGACGCGAAATTAATTCTCTAAAAGCGTGGGACGCCTACAATTGACGTTAGTAATAATATGTCAGTTGACTGTCAGTCGAGAGAAGCGTCAGCTGAACGCGGCCATCTCGCAAGTTTTTCAGTCTTTCGAAAAATTCTTACCAGACACTACGGTCTCACGTTTTATGACGTTTCTCTCATTTCTCTCATGTTTTTAAAAAACGTCCTCGACTCCGAACCCTTGGGACATAAGTCACAGAGGCGTTTGAGCACCCAGGTGGAGAAGGACCTCAACCAACTTGGCGTGCGACACTGGGGGGCTGCTAGCCAGATACCGTGCTAGTTGGAGAGGCTTGTTGGTTGAGGCCCAGGACCAGGTCCACCCCGGACTGTAGCTCCAAATAAAGAAGAAGAAATAAATGCAGCATCTCAGATCCACAAAAAAGGAGACCCCTTCAACTGCGCCAGTTACCGCGGGATAAGTTTCCTTAACATCGCTGACAAGATCCTCTCTGCCGCTTTGTGTGAGTGCCTAAAAGGTCCTTATCGGTGCGGTTTCAGGCCGCATCTTTATCCCCCGTTGGAGCGTGGGTGCAGATCAGGCTGATGTTGCCGAATGTAGCCTTGATGCGGATTTTTATGATGCGCTCGCTTATGTATTTAAGGCTTAAGACTTCTTGCCTCGCACAACAAACCCGCATCCGAACAAGTGCTGCCTTCGCTCTTTGTAGCAATCGCCGAAGTATATATCGCAGTTTTCGCCCTCTTTTTGCCCGGCCCATCCCACCGCACCTTGTGAATGGCTGCCTTATAAGCTTTGAAGGCTTCCGGAAGTTCATCGGCTGCACGTGGTCTGTTCAGGGACCTCACATTCCACGTGCAGAACCGAAAATCGTTGTCCTTATTTCGTTGTCCATGGTCGTCAGCAGTAGGGTCATCCGTATCCGAGGCTTCTCGTCGTTTCGAAGCCTCGTTAGCCGTCGTTAAACCCACGCGCAACCCCCTGAACCGCGAGGACCGGACTGTTTTAAGCCCCTAAACAAGGGGGCCGCTGCATACATTGGTTCACCCCTAAGCGGTTGCTGTAAAGGCTATCCAGAGGGCGCGCGAGGAGGCTGTATGTCAACTTGACCTATACAGTTAACTGGGATCGTTGCTGGCATCTCGCCAAGTTGAGAGCAGTCAACAACTTTGCCCTGGATACACAGACCCATGCCCTCCGCTTGAAACTACTTAAAGAAGGTATATCTAAAGATTTTTTGTTTATTTTAAATAGCCAGGAAATGACCAATAGAACGACGTATGAAGATACAGAATTTATTTTATAAAACTTGGGAAAAAAGGCATGTTAACTTTTGTTGAAAATACGGCTCGCAAATTGAATAAATATTTTGTTGATGGCTTGTAAATAAGTGTATAGGACAGTAAGTGCGGCAAATATGGCCCATTCTTATATTCCCTAAAAGCGGAAACGCAACGAGATACCATTTATTTCACACCAAAAATATATTCGATCGGTTCTGCCCGAACCTATCGTCGTTGGTGCGAGAAATGTGCAACATAGGAGTATAATTGTGTTTTTTTTTCTGCTTTCATTGTAATTTCTTGGTATTGTTTCACAAGTGCTTTCACAGTGACTGTTTATTGATTTCATGATATCTTTTTAAGCTTAAATAGTACTCAATGTGTTCTTATTCTCAGCCATATCCACAACCAACAAAAACAAGTTTATGAAGCTTGATTGTACATTAATAAAGAAACAACGTTGTGTGTAATGGTCTACCACATGTGCTTGCAATTGCGCCTAGTTGCCCATAGTTAAGACATGATCTTTGCCAGCTGCATCGATTGCTCCAGCTTGCGTACAAAGTGTTGTATGCTCAACGTAGAGCAACAGGAAGACTGTACGGGCAACGAGCAACAATGTATGTGAGTTTTGGTGCAGTTAAACCCCAAAAATCATTACTAGGCCATATTTAACACCAGATGGACCATGTTAGCGGCAAGTTTTTTGAAAACCGGATACTTTAGTTTTTTTCAGTATTTTTTTTTTTTTGATTATGTTTTTTTAAAACGTTTATGTCACTTGTGTGAACAAAAAAATTAACTAAAAGAATTCAACATAAAAAAATCAAAAATGTTAAGGTTGAGTTATATTTCCCGAACTTACTCTCTATATATATACAGTGGACTCTCCATAACTCGAACTCTCCCTAAGTCGAAACTCCCTCTAACTCGAACTTTTTCGCCATATTTTACATACATTTCCCTCACTTTCCCATACAAAAACCTCTCCCTAAGTCAAACTCTCTCTAACTCGAAACGATTATGGTATCCCGTGACAATTCGCCTCAGGGGGAGTCCACTGTATATTAAAAAAGGCTGATTTCTAATAATAAGCCCGGGATATCTAGCAGTGCTGGGACATAAAATTAAGAAGGCTACAGAGGACTTTCTCCAAAGACCTTTTTTCCGCCGTGGCGTAAAGGGTTAGTGCGTCAACTCCTACGCAGAGGGTACCAGGTTCGAATCCCCAATCTACCGACTTTCATAATTCACGGCTTCCACCTTCTTCGAGCCACTGATAATGCTCAAAGAGTATTCCTGTCTAGGAAAAGCTTCTCAAACTTTGCCGTTCGGAGTCGCCATTAAACTGTAGGTCCCTTCCACTCGTGAAAGAACAATAGCACGCTCAATACACAGTGGTTGCTGAGAAGTTAGGCCCAGATCCGCTTCGGACTGTTTATTATTAACCCACTCTGCGCCGCGCTGTCATGCGATTTCTGTTACCTCATCCTGGAGAAGATCGTGCAAGACTCACAAGAGGCATGATCTTCTAAAACTCCGTAGAATGGCTAGCATACGCGGATGACATTGCCGTGATTCTTAATATCGTTTGGCAGATCGACATGACGAGATATCCGAACAGATTCGTATTCGCCTGTGTTGGGTCCCGGGCCGTAGAGACATTTTGGGAAACTGCGAAGCTGACTAACTCGCAAAAATCGCCACAAACTGCCAGATGACGGTTCCCTCGGTAACTTAGGGACTCCTATAGCTTCCTTTAAGTTACAACTCACTAAACAAAGCATACTAGAGAAGTACATCGAGAGTGTACCTTCTGCTGCTACCAGTTGTTCCTGCCATTGTTCCAGTTCTGCGAAGCGTGTGTGGAACATCTTCCGCCTGGAACACAGCCAATACGTGCCAAATTACCAAACAAATCTGGCCCAGTCCTGACCCCAAAAGATCTTAGAATTAGTCTGATATCATTAAAAATACCCAAAATTAGCGCGGCAGTGGGAATAATCACCGAACACTGCCTTTTGGGACTACACACGAAAAGACCAAGACTAGTTTCTAACGATTTCTGCAGAAGCTGCCGAGACGAGGAAGAAGAGGAAAGTGTAGAACACCTTATCTGCAACTTCCCGGCAATTGCCTCAGCTAGGAAAGCTACTCTTGGCTCCTACTTCTACGATAATCTAAGCGATCTAACAGAGATATGAATTAAATCGCTATTAGACCTCATAATCTGGGTGGCTGCCGTAATAACCACGCCGGCCCATCCCCTTTCTTTTCAGATAAACCCACTTGGCAGTACAGTGGACCTACTTTGGCCTAAGTGCATCTAAGCCACTTACTACGTACCTATGCTAGCAATGTGCTAGCCTTTGGGAAGATCTTGCCTTTAGTGTAGGCGAGTCAGTTCTGCACGATCTTCTCCGGGATGATGTTAAAGAAGACTCAAGACTGCCCGTCGCCTTCTCTAAAACCTTTTTGGATATTCAAGGTCTCAGTGAGTTCTTGACCTTGATCTTTATCGAGCAACGAGGGTTCTCCATCGTCCTCCTGCACAACCTGACGAGTTTGACAGTTTGACAGGAATGTCAAAAGAAGACATGGCGTTATATAGCTCGTCTCTATACACGCTGCCTTGAAATCGACGAGTAGGTGGTTGGTGTCGATCTGTATCTCTTGGGCATTTTCCAGGATCTGCCGTAGTGTGAAGGTTTGGTCGTTGGGGGACTTCACTGGCCCGTAGCCACACTGTACACAAAACAGCAGAGAAGATCATATACGCGATGCTAAGGGGGTTTATCCCTCGGTAGTTGGTGCAGTTAAAGCGATCCCGTGTCGATCGGGCAAACGACACTGAGATTCCACTCGTCAGGCGTGTTATCCACCGACCATATCATACCGATGAGTTGATGCATGTACCCTACCAGCTTAGTTCGGTAGTCCCTCTGCACCAGCAGCTTTACTCGACTTGAGGGGGACGGAATTCTCATCTATCATCGTCCATTGTAATCACTGACTTCGAAAACATGATTTCGACAACATGTTCAATGTCTTTGTCCAGTTAAAGTTTTTGATCTCGAAATATTTTCATAATATACTACTTTTAGAAAATAGAAAAATATACCGTTGCTATTTTGCTTAAATTTCTTTTCCTTATAATTCTAATCTGGTCACCCTGTAGTTTGCTTTTCATAGGGCTGTGTATACATCTTGAACTTGTGTGTTGGTGGGTGTGGCTATTCCTCCTCCTCTCGATCCTTGCATCGACCGCAGAATTCCTTAAATGGTTAGCCCAATCTCTAAGCATGAACTCATAGAGCACAGGGGCCCCCGTAAATGCATTAATAGCTTTACCTTCAGTTCTACGGTGGTCTACGGTCACGTCATGTACCACTTTAAAAAGAATTTGTATTTTTCCAGTCAATCATTGGATCACCCTGCACTAGTTCACAAAAGTCGCTAGAAAAACAAAGACAGCCCCCTGAGCAACACGTACGTTTGCATACACTGCCGTCTGTGCTAAACACCTCACCCCCAAGCGGTGAGCATCGCACTGATGCTCCGAATTCGGCGACAAACTTTTCCAATTACCCCCACATGCGGTGGGAGCCTGACCGCAGACGGTTGCCAGCTGCTTCGCCAATCGCTGCTAATTCGAATTAACTTGTTGAATGTCCTCCATCGACGCAAAACCTGAAAGCTCCTGAGCACACACAAGCGGTGGTTCGAAATTGAATCATCCGCCACGGTGCACCGGCAATGGAAACTAACCCATCCCCACGGGAGCGTATTGGCAGGCCGGGTGTGTAGCGCTTAATCCTTTTTGGGGAGGGAACAAATGCACATTCGTGTGTATCCTCATTCCGCGGAGCTTTTTTCACGTACAAATCCTCTTTTCACGTAGCTTACGGTCGTTGAAGTCGTCAAAAGCTCGTCGCCTCGTTGGCCCACCAACGAAAGCTTGCCCGAGAGAGAACTCCGAAAAGGACATTTCAGTCGTCCAGCTAAGGTGCACTCGAGTTGACACATGTCACCGTCCCTTCAGTCGCTTCGCTCCTCGGTTCGTGTTGTGTCTGCAAAAGAAAAGAAAAACCCGAAAAAAAAACAAGATCAAGTGCTAAGGGGGAAAGGTACGGTTTTCGAGTCGCACCCGAAGCGATTAAGTGTGTTGTGCCGCTTGCAGTGCGAAAAATGGGATAAATCGATGTAAAGTCCATGTCCACTGGTCGGCTGGTGAGAAAAAAAAAACAACAATCCGGAATTACATCATGAAACACGAGGGTTTTCACTTCGAAACCACGCAATCTGCTCCGGCAAATGATTCAGCGAACAGAAAAACCTCCATTTGCCATTGATTTGCCGTCCTTCCCCCGCGCCTGATTGCATCGCAAACATTACAAGTGAGGACAAAGAAAAGAGGGAAAAAGGAAAAGAACCGAAAGGGAATTATTAACGTCGTCAAAGCTTTGCGTGTGTAGTTCGTTCGTACATCCTTGAGTGCGGCCTACACGGGGAGTGGTGATAAAAAAGGACGCAAAAGAGAAATGGGCTCACGACGGTGGTGTTCGGGTGTGTTTTTGAAACTTTCATTGCACGTGTAAGCAATCTTGGAGAGTCGAGGCGAACATCTCTTGAGAAAGGACGCGACGTGAACTTACGCACACACGAACCCCAAGCCGGCTTGTGTCGGCCAACAATGTCCGTGTCCGTTATCCATGTCCATGCTCAATACTGAGGAATCGGATATCAAGTGAAATCTTAAAAAAAAAAGGAACATTTTCAAGAAAAGGACACGCGCCAGGAGTGAGCAGTGAGCAGTGAGCTATGGCTTTCAGGAATGTGTACAAAGCTCTCCGATTGCGCCTTAGCCGTAAGATTTTTTATTTCCCTTCTTGTGTGCATGTCCCTCTGCGTTTGTGTGTGTGTGTGGGTTAATTGTCCTGTTTTTTTGTTTTCCTTGATAAAGATCGCAAAGTTGCCTAGAGGCAGGTGTGTCATTTTCGAGAGCGTTTAGGACGACGAATTAGTTGAAGTTTGATGGCCCTCCGGGGGCGGTGTGGCTGCTGCCAGTTGCGTGTCAGTGACGGTAATTGGATGCAGTTGCAGTTGGGGAACATTTGTCGTCCCTAAATGTCACAGGTCAGCGAGTACGAGCGAGTTCGTGCTGCCATTGTAAACGAAAGGCCTCCGGAAGCGATGTATCATTTAAATGAGCACTCTGGGGAAAATGTCATGCGTCAGGCGTACGGACGTGTAGTTGATAAAACGTTACGCATTCGAGATTAAATCTGTTGTGTGCGATCAGTCGTTGGGGCTCGGAGTGAGCATTTTAAATGTCATGGTGACAGCATGGGGAAAGGACAGGATACAGGGGACTCTGAACCCATTTAGGACCACCAACTTGACTTTAATCGGTACACCCGCGCAGAATATTCCCTGCTCCACCTTCACGGTCTTAATTTGAAAGAAATTGAGGGCCAAATGTTGCACCAAAACCTGTGTGCTGGATTTAACCAAAGCCAGTCCGGGGCTGGCATGCGGGCAACTTTCCGAACACTAAGACAATCTTTAAAAATAACTCAGAGCTTCCTCGCCGTGAGTAAGAGGGTCCCTGTAGTTGGAACAGTCTATTTTGTCCTCCTTCTTAAAAAGAGGAACAATTTTTTTTAAATAACTGAATTATAAAAACGCCCAACATTTGCATGCGCCCTCATTTAAAGTGGCACCTACAAGTGCAGTTGGAACTCATTAAGCTGAGAGTGTGAGAACCTAGAGACATCTAGCAAAAGACGTGAGCTAGCTAAAAGACGCTTCTTAGTTGCTTATGACACGGGCTGTATCCTTTAGAGTCTGGACAAGGTTATCCTTGCATCACGTATGTACACGCTTACATGACAAATGACTCAAGAACTCAAACCTATTGACCACTCACAGCGAAGGCATTTCGGTGAAAGGATTTAAAAAAAAAAACAACCTAGTTTTGTTTCAATGTATCGCTGAGCCAATTTCCGAGTTAAACCCCACGCACATCACGCGGTTCCATGCCATCGTGGCTTGTGTGTTCAGAGTGTGAGATTGCATGTCGTGTCGGCAGTTTTATGTCAAAAGTTTCCAGAAATACATTTCCACGAAACTTTTCCGTTCTCAAATCGATTATTGGTGGAGCTGTTTGGATGTGAGGGATTGTTGCTTGAAGGTGGGCCAAGAAAGATGCCAACATCAGGCCACTCTCCGTTCATCTCCCTCGAATCTCGCAATTCCCCAACCCACCACAAATAACATTCCAAGCCAGAAGCACTCCCGCAGCGATTGCTCGGAAACAAAAAAAAAATTCCCATTTTTGTGCACAGACACACGATTTAACTGCGCCCTCATTAGAACGAGTGCCCGTCGGCAGCTTGGAACTGAATGAGAACTGCTGTCACTCGTTTCAGAAGAAGCCAAGATGAGTCTGAAAAGAAGATGGCATTGTTTAAAGTTCCCCGACAGCGAGGTCAACTTTACTCTTTCACTTCCGCAATTCGAATTCATTCATCATTCAACAAGGGCTGTGCTAATGAGCATCTAGCATAAACAGCAAGGACTTTGAATTATGACGCGATGCGTAGGTGTGGCATTGAATGTGTGACTTTCTCCGTCAGGCTTCTTTAAAAGTTCGTGCAATTTTCCCGAGAAGTCTGCACTCCTCTGCTTGAGGAGAGAGTGCAGAGATTGAAGTGCAATGCGATTAGCTTAAGGATGTGTGTCGCAGACAAGATGTTCGCCAGGGGGTCGTGTAGGAAGTGCGTGTGGAGGGATTTAAAAGGCCACGAGGTGTTTTTTGTTGTTTGTTCTAAGTTTAGACAAGTGTCAGTTATCAAGGGTTCGCTTGAGTGACAGCAGGCAGCATTGAGATCCACTCTATTGTTTTTTCCCCACTTAATTATGCTGTCAAGATCGGAATTCAATGTGATTAACATACGCTGCCGTTCCAATTCGTGAGTCTTGCAACGACTATGAAAAGCTGAGGGTGCTGTCATCAGCGAAGGAATGGATTGGATTAGAAGTAGCAGACAAGAGATCATTTCCAAAAATTAGAAAGAGTATCGGAGACAGAACTGAGCCTTGGGGAACACCAGCATTTATTTGGGGGATAAACCCCATTTGCTTCACATGGTAAGAAGAAACCTTCTTGGCGCTTTCCTGGATGTTAAGTTTCCAGCTTGGCTTGCTGTCGATAATAAGACCCAAGAATTTCGCACTGGCGGTTAGATGAAGAGTGGTGCCGCACTGCGGTTTAATAGAAACGATGCATTCAGCTTCATCCACGATGCCGCAGGTTACTTAAGTCACATATTTATCGCAATGCCGAGGCAGACAAATTGTGACAACCTAAAAGCTATGGCCTGTTGTGTATGAGCCACAATTTCATTTGCCCTTTCTTGACGACGCGAACACCGTTTTCCACCCGTTCACCGCTAGAACCATCAAACTCCTAATTGACAGTCTTCAGCCACATCCGTCCATGCCATGAGCGTTTCAGGTGGACTTTGTGCGGATGCGGATTTTAGTTTGTCATATTTAAGTGGTCAATATCAATTTAATCTGGAGTTGAAGTTGTAAAGAGCGACAGTGAGCAGTTCAAGAGACGCGCTATATAGTGCCATGTCGAGTTTTGACAGTCCTGCCAAAAGGTCGTCAGACTTTGCAGGATGGTTGGTTAGGTTGGGTAAGGTGGTAGACGTGTATGCCACATCTTACTTAGGTCTGGACTAGGGATGGGCGCATTCGAATGATAATCGAATCACGTAACATATCGATTCTAAGAATCATTCGAATAACTACTAACTAATTAGTAAATACTAACATACAACTGAATAAATGCGTCTCATCTACTTTTCTTTTTTTTTTATTAACGAGGCGATGAGTTTAGGAATACAGTGAAACTTCTCTTTTCGAACGTCCTTCTATAAGGGACAGCTCTCTTTACGGGCAAAATTTGTCATGGTCCCGCTGCTGTTCGGGGTTTTTTTTTTCATTCTAGTTATGCTCCTGATTAGTATTTCTCGATGAGAACAATTTGTTACTGGTTCTCGCGCTGAAATGAGACAAGTATCGAGTAGTCTTCTGTTAGTGACTACTTATAAGTTTGTGGTCTTCGAATGATTCTGAGAATGGAGTTATTTTACTAATCGATCATCACTTGAATATCATCTCGAGTTATCATTCGACTTTTAAAATATCTCGATTACTAAAGTCTCGATTCTTTAAATCATTCTATTATGTCCATCGCTAGTCTGGACACGATGCTCTTGAGATATTCCTCAAATCTGTCATGAAAGTGCTTCGCTCATGTGTCCTAAAATCCTAATAAATCTTAAAAATAGGGCTTAGAGGGATTTTTATTGTATCCTGGAAGTCCTGGAAGAAGTGTTCTGTATCTCAACTAACAGATAATGGGGCAATTGAAGAGGCAACACAGTGAAAGCTCATATTACGCGCACTCTCTTAGGCGGATAATCCTCTTGACCGAACAATTTTTCAGGACCGTGGATCTTGAAGTAGTTCCATACATTCCCGAGGACTGACTATTAAAAGTGTCAAAAGTGCTGCGACCGTCGTTGTCAGCCTTTGGGAGCTTTCACTGTATTTTTCTTTTCTTCGTCACCAGTTCATAGGAAGTCATACTTCAGACGATGATGGTCAGTTAGTGCTCCAACTACCATTCTGGTAAGCAACTTTTTTGAAGGAGTCTGTCGGTAAACTTGGCCACATCGTCGGTTTCATGCTCTTGTCCGCCAAGTTAATCCGCTACTTGCCTGCTATGACCATTGCGTGCAAAGAACTCTCAGCTTATACTTGATGTTCTATTGTTAAAATTGCTTTAATGGCCACTTAACTTTCAACTAAGATGGCCAACATTCCTTGTCTGCCAGGACCTCCGTTTCAATAAAACAATCAGGGATTCTGATGGAGCAGTGCATGTGTAACAACAGGGTGATACTCCATCGAAGCCATCAATGGGAAGTAGGCCACGTCCTCATCATCATTCTTGACATTCTTGAGAGAATCCTACAGAACTCATTCAGTACCACTAGAAGCACGATATTCCAAAAATCTGTCACTGACGAGGATATCGATGATCAATGAGATGAATAAATATAAGACTAAAATGGATCTGGCGTTAAGCTGAGCTAAAATGAAGTAAGCATAAGACTTCGAGGTGGTGATAAGTCGAGATCCAATTAACCATCTTTAATATTTCACGGCTCCACCTCTTTCGAGTCACTGACAATGTTCAAAGAGTAGTTACTGTCTAGAAAAAGCTTCACACTTCGCCGTTCTTTTTGAAAATCAAGTCAAATCCGATTTGGGGACGTGGGTCGTTTGATAAACCATGTTTTCAACAAGCTGCGTCGCACAACCCTGGCGTGTTGCTTTCGGCCGAAAATAGACAACCGCAGCCTTCAACACGTCCATTTCCATAAGATTCCCTCCTAATCTAGGCTTCAGAAACGCAACACTGTTCCTGATTTCCACCCATATGCATTCACTTCCACATGACCGGCCTCGCTAATCCGATTAACAGCGCTCTTTTGGCCCGCAGGCCGATTGGCTTGCCGTCCATACTGCATAATCGTCTAAAAATATCCGACTAATTAAGTAATTCAATTAGCCCCACGGACTAAACCCAACAGTTTCATTAATTTCCCTTGAGGAGTACATATCAAGCGCAGTCAACCAGGGACATCCTCATCCTCCTCCTCAACCACCGCGAAGACGGAAGGAGGATTATTCTCACTCGTGCACGTATGCTGCGGTTGTCAAGTTCATTATTAGGTACAAGCTCAAGGCCTCCTTACGTCGTGGTGGAGGTGGAGGTGCCCACACAATGCAGACTTGGGGTGGGGTCACTTTAAACAAGAAAAGAAAACCTCTCCAACACCGCAACAAAACTATAACCACCGAGCTCATAATGAGTGAATAAATATAACAAGCACTTCTCACACGAGAACATGTAAACGACCTTAGACTGCACACAGTCACACGCACGCTCGCACTGGCCAGGCGACACGGCAAGAGGGGGGCGACTATATCGATTGTATGGATTTTATTTCCGGCTATTCTGTGGCGACGGACGGACTCCTCTGCGGAGAGAGAAGGACAGGCAACTGTGCAGTATTGGAACACACGTTTACGTAAGTCCGGGCCAGCATACTGAGGGCGAGAGGCGGAAGTGCATGGAACATAAACGTTTACAACCCCCTTAAGAGGTTGTCTGTGTTTGGTTAACAACACGGGCGACTGTCCAGCGGACGATTAAAATGCGAAATTTTATGATGATGATGACTCAATTGGGACATTTCAAATAACCCATAAAACCTAAGGTTCACGTAAAGTTTTTGGATGCCCCTTTTTATGAACTTGTGGGGATGGGGTTGGGAAAGGGCGGGCGAATCGATTTCTTCGTCGGTTTTTTACTCGAACAGAAATGTGTCATGCCAGGCTTGGGTAACGCAGGACGGACGTAGAGTCGCACTACTTGGCGAGTGGAAGAACAGCATTCAGCACCTGAACTTTGGCTAGCTTAGGCCCTCCAAGGAGAACTAGTCATTTCTAATCGGCGAAACGAGACTAATATTCCTTAGTTTGGTCATGTTATTTAAGAAGTGTTCCGAGAGGAAAGTGCGTTAAAATGCAGAGAAGGTGCACACAGGTTTTCAACTCTTCCGCCTATCTGCATCTTCTGCAGAAGTCATTCGATGGCATAGCCAACCTAATACAACGCCTCCACTGGGCATATTGCTGTCCATCATCACAACCCCAATCTGAAAAGCCATCCTCGGTCTTTTTTTTCAAGGGCAAGATATGCCTTCTTGGCTGCGAGAGAGTCGACATCAAGAAGCGGGCAACCAACCACCAATCAAGATCTCACTAAAATGAAACTTACATTCACTGACAATTCTTCTTTTACTCTCATTGTTTACCACTCCACTCCATTCAAACAAAATCTTGCAAGCATAGGCAAACGCCAAATCTCAGGTCCAACTTTTGAATAGAGCGTAAAATCGTGATTCTCCGACACGATGCCTGTGTGGACACGGATTTTTGTGTCTCCACTAGATTTTTTCACAGCATGTTCATGAACCTTTTATGGTTCATGTCCAATGGAGACGGCGTGTGAAGACGTGAGTACCAACGGCGAGGCTCAGTGCCAATGATGACGCCTATGAGAGTCTTGCTAGTCGACCTGGTGGCTCGAATTGAGAGTAGGCCATAATTGTTTGTAAGGCAAGCTCTCTGTTTCAACAGACCATCTACGATCAGCGTTAGAAGTCGTTGCAAGCGTCAGAGTTTTTGACGCAGCGATAGGAATGGACAGGAAATCTATGTCCGAAAAGAGCGCTTAGGTTTGGGTGATTGCCACCACTGTAGCAGTTGATCCTAGTTGTATGTATCCTAGTGCTTAACTAGTGCCCTCCTAGCCACATCGAAAGCTTCGCAATTCCCTGGAATGCAGTGTCGTGTCACTCACATAAGATATATGTTGAAATGCTCGATTTAGTAATTTGGAAGCCATTCAGAGATATCTTAGAGTTGAACATGACTGCATCCGGAGACTTGAGGATTGCCTGACTATCGCATATCTGTCTTTGACATCACATTGTTCTTCGGCCCAGACAAGGCGTCCTTGTCATAGTTTCTGCCGAACGACTCTACAATGGTTTAGAAAAACCTAAATCGTAACTGAAACGCTGTGAACAAGAATGTTTGTTGAACTGTGCGGCCCTACTGGTATGTGCAACTGCATTGACATCGACTGTGCTACAGTCTTGTCGGCTATCCGTACCACCGAGTCAAGTGCTCCATCAAGGTTTTTGCCTTCACTACTATTTCCCGACTTCTTATCATTGACAGAAGTTCTCCACCAAATTAAAATACATATAATGTCGTGTGCGCCTATATTTATACCCAAATTTTCGAGAGCTAGAAGTTTCCTTTATTCTTTATAGTAATTTTTCACCATCAGAGCGGTGAACAGAGTGACTTTTTTCGCTCTCTCTCTGTCAGTGGTCAGACTCTCAGACTCCTCAAATACATCACCGTCAGTTCTTCGGTTAAGAGCCGTAGAATCTGATTCTCCTGCCTCCAGAAGTGAAACCCGAAACTATGGAATAAGAAACAAGTGGTTAACCAACTTTCAGTGGACAATTGGTAGCACCAAGCCTGAAACCGCCCAGCATAGCAAATGGCTCTAGTTTAGGTTCACACACTTTATGGGTCGTTGACCGCTGAAGGAGAACAGCAGAGTTGTTAAACTAGTTGGCGTGACAGTTGTTGTTATTGAATTAACTATTTATTTATTATCGATTATCGATTAATGGTTATTCCACTTTGCTGGGTGCCAGTTGAATGTGGCTCTTTACCCATTTGTCTCCACAATTAACTTGGCTAAGGTTCTTCTCCCTTTGAGTCATCGAATTGCTGGGTGGAAGTTGACGATTCTAAGTAATACTTACCTGGGTGTTGAATCCCTCGGTGCTGGATCAGTAACACGTCGCTGTTAGGCCAAGTCTAGTACGTGGTTGATTGTGCCCATCCAAGAAGGACCAGAGAACATTTTTCTCGAAATGGCCACCACTCGATAATTTTGTCTGAGTCTACGCCAAGTCCTTAGCCTACTATACCAATCCAACCACTTTCGACTAACTCGACGTCAATATTTAAGACGCTATCGGCGTAATAACGCCGAATAGTTTGGACCGACCGCTTGAAAAACTCCCAGCGAAGCCGGAGAGGTCATTTGAACGATGTGCTATTTCATACATACATATGTAATAACATGAATATAGTTTCAAAATAAAGCTAGAACCAATATTATATCTGCAGCCATTCTTGTTTTATTTCAATTTTGCTTTCCTATCGTTCCTATCTGGTCTTGGTCATCCTGTAAGAGAGAATAAGTCCTAAAATACATACAAACCTAAGGTTAGGTTAGGTAGAGGGGCTGCTAGTGCATTCACCAAAACACTTAGACCATATTGGTCCATTGTGATACCCTAGTCAGACTTCTACCACTGATTGACTAATCCATTGTAATCCATGTTAATTTGAACCCAGACCAGATTTGAAAACCAGATAAAAGCGTATTAACTTTGCTTTCACTGGGACTCGAACCTGGGACCCCTCTAACCAGGGGCAGGCACTCTACCAACTGCGCCATTAAGTCGTCAAGCTTAGTCATAACCTCGGTATGGGGATTACGATAATGGAATATTGAATGGAATTGAATGGAATCTGCAGTTTGGTTGCTGCCGATTCGGAAAGATGTTAAATAGGTAGGTAGGTAGCAATGGGCTTTAAAAATATGCACTTAGACCTCAATAGGCTCATTGATCTGCTACGCGTGCTTACAAGAACAAGGGATTGTTTCGTCGTGGTTATTATGACAGCCAGCCAAATTTGTCGTGGGTCGCCGTGGCGTAGTGGGTTATTGCGTCGACTCCTACGCAGAGGGTGCCAGGTTCGATACCCGAATTAACCACCTTTCATATTTCACAGCTCCACCCCTTTCGAGTCACTGACAATGCTCGAAGAGTATTTCCTGTCTAGAAAAAGCTTCTCATTTACGCCGTTCGGAGTCGGCATTAAACTGTAGGTCCCTTCCATGCGTGAGAGAACGCACAACACAAGTTTCACTAAGATCACTTAGATTGTCAAAGAAGTAGGAGCCGATTATGGCTGTCCTGGTCGAGGCGAATGCAGAGCTGCAGAGAAGGTGTTTTACAATTTCCTCCTCTCCTTCATCAGACAGCTGCACCAGAAATCGTTTGAGAATAGTCCGAGTAATTTTGTTAATTTTGGATTTCTTTAAGATCAAGCTGCCTGAAATTTTTGTCTTGTAAGGCCTGTCTTCCATTGGACATTGACTTTTTGTTTACGTAGAATGCTGAGCTGTAAGTTGGAGTACCTATGTAACAAGAGGTTCCATCATCTGACAGTTTAGTGGCGATTTTTGCGAGATTGTCAGCTTCATAGTTTCCCAAATGTCTCTATTGGCCGGTACCCCACACAGGCGAAACTGTTCGGGTATCTCGTCCAGAGACAGCTTATGAAGTAGAGAGACGTTGTAAGGGGTTTCTAAGGCTGGTTGAGTAGCTTCTGAGTCTTCCCAAATAAGAGCAGTGTCATTACACTCTACCTTCTTTGTCCCTACAGGTTAAGGAGCTTCTTCGGAACAGTCTTCGTTCCTCCTGAGTAGGAAGCTTCTTCCGACCCTTCTTGATCCCACCAGAGTAGGGAGCTTCTTCCGAACCTTCTTGATCCGACCAGAGTAGGTACCTTCTTCCGAACATTCTTCGTTCCACCAGAGTAACGAGCTTTTTGCGAACCTTCTTCGTGTTACCAGAATATTGAGCCTCTTCCGAACTGTCTTCGTTCCTCCAGAGTAGGGAGCTTCTTCCGACCCTTCTTGATCCGACCAGAGTAGGGACCTAAGTAAAGAGACGATATAAGGGGTTTAATTGCTGCCTGGCTTTGCTAATGGCTATTTCATCCGTTTTAAAGACTGCAGTGAGTGGGTAGACGAATTTATTTTTTTTAAATTAAAATGTTCGGAGAATACACCACTTTGTACTCATCTTTCGTTCTGGATCCGTCAGTGCATAAGTGTATGGCGGTTCCGAAGGGTATATTGCCGCCGTACCACAAGTCTGTTTTCCGGTATCAGGGTTTCCGGGTTGATAGAGGTTGATTGAGTCCTTTAGTCAAATTATGCAGGAACCTGAAAAATCTCCAGAAAATCTAGTCAAAATGTCTTAATCAGCAATTTCGATTTAATCATTTCCTCGGAGACTTGTCAAACTGAAAACGTCATCCACAAAGTGTTTGTCGCAGTCCACAGAATGCGCAGCTAAAAAAGTGTGAGTAGTCGGAGTGGAGAAATCATGACCAATGAAAGGTCCATGAACTCCTTCTGAAAAAGCAGTTGCCCGGTTACTCATTGAAAAGATATTTGAGCGACACCCAACTCAGTGAAGATAAAAATACTTCTTAATCACTGTGGGTTTTGTCCACGCTTAATGTGACTCGCTTTGGCAAAAGCATGTATCACCGATTGCGATTTGAGACCGGAAGCAGAAGCAGTGAGCAAAAGGAAATGCCTGTGAGCTCTTAGGAATGTTCTAGGAGTCTCAATGGAGAAGTCGGTGAAAAATGGATAAATATGGGTTATAAGCTTGGAAAAAAGGAGCATGAGACCTCTTTTGCTTAGTTACCATGCTTTACTCCCCATGATGCTTACATTTCTCAGAAACTAGATGCCTTGAATCTGCTTTATCTTCACAAAGGATGCGGTAGAGATCAAATGGTCGCGACTAGGTGGAGCAGATTCGATGATCCCTTTAGTTAAAACATTGACGAGTGGTTGAGCAACAACTTTGTACGAGTTCCTCCTAGCCTCATACACAGTCTTGAAAACGACGAATAGCTGGTGAGTGTCAGTCTCCATTTTCTTGGATTTCTCAGGATCTGAAGCAATGTGAAGATTTGATCGAGTGTTGCAGGCACAAGTCGACAGAGAAGGTCATATAGGCTATGCTTGGCAGACTTACCAGCAGGTCTCCTCAAACGATGATAAGACTCGCAGAGCTATCCTTCGACCATATCTTACGGATGAGTTGGCTCAGCTCCATCTGAGTTCTGCCGATAGTCTGTCGGATGTGGCTCTTGGCTTAAAGTCAGTGGGACGGGCCCTAGAGTCGGTGGGACGAAGTTCTCCTCCATAATTGTCCACTGTGTAGAGTCTGCAGAGGTGGTGTTTCCAGATTCTCAGTGGCGAGGGTAACTCTGCTGCGAATTGTTCCCCTTCATCTTCATCTTTTGGTAGGCATTCTGTCGTAAAACTCTTGCTCTTTCCGAGAACCCGGTGTTGCTCCCTTCTTTTAAATTCGCAAGGCTCACGAATCGGTCTCGTCGTTCTAAACAGTGTCGCCTTGCTTCACTGAATGTGTCTGACTTGTTGTCCAACCAGGCTTATTTCTTTGACAACGATTGGACACAGGTCCTAGCAGTTGGTGCAGAAACCCTAACCTCAGTCTGCAGACTTCCAGACATATTAAGCTGTAACCATGGTGATGTGATAATACGATAGTCGCTTTATGGTTATGTTCATGACTGAATGACAGGTAATTAAGAAATACGCGTGATGAATACATCAGATACTTCATCGCAAATTTACAATCCAACAAGTGGTCATAAACACGTACTCCTTGGGCACTTCCTTTAAACGCCCCCACATGGCTTGCATGAACAATTTACTCTCGTCTCACTGCCCGATGACTTGTCCTTTCCTGTGTCACTTATCTTTTATGAGCTGAGAGGGCGAGTGAGGCAGAGACAGATGAATCAATATAATCTTCCCAACAATCTGTCATCGCCTTTCGAGTGCTTAAATCTCAGAAACTGACGTCAGAGCTATTTCCAATGAATTTCCCATTTCTTCGCTCAAAGCATTTCGTTTTTGTACGAAAACAAGGTCGTCTACCAACCGAACAATGAATGTCAACAGTTTCAAGAAAAAAAAAAAACCCACCCATTATATTCTACTTCATCCAGTCACCATTCCATACCTCGTCCACATTGTCACGAATCAAACACATTCGTGTGAAAACCCACGCCGCCCTCGCCCGACCATAAACTTCGAATGGCGTCCAACTCTCGGCCAGCGCAACAAGGTTCGAGTGAATTCGCCCCCTCACCCCCGAAAAAGCTTTTTCCCTGCCGTGTCAAAGTTGTGGCATCTATTGACAGTCAACTGCAACCTGTTGGCTGGAATAGTGACGCCACATCAATTTGCTGAGGAAGCTTTCTGTTCTCCCCTGCCTGGGATGGAATTCTCTGGCAAATTCCATGAAATCACATCATCCACTCCAATCGACCTTTAATTGAATGCAATCCACAGTAGCAATTTAGACCAATTCATTGAATGGCCATTTATGTGTGTTTGTTATTTTGCAGACGATGACGATGCAACGACATCTGGTGTAACACTCGACGAGGCAGAGAAGCGGGTAATCCTCATAAATCGGCCACAGTCACAAAAATTCTGCAGTAATCACATATCAACTGCGAAATATAAGTAAGTCATCCCTTCCGCCACTTGACAGAGTCCTGGATTTTAATGACACGTGTTTTTTTTCTTCTCTTTTCAGTTTTATAAGCTTTTTACCTTCGTTCCTTTTTGAACAATTTAGACGTTACTCAAATTGTTTTTTCCTATTAATTGCATTACTACAACAAATTCCTGATGTATCGCCAACGGGTAGATACACAACGTTAGTTCCATTAATATTTATCTTAGCAGTGAGTGCAATTAAGGAAATCGTCGAGGATGTCGTAAGTGTTTGGTCGTCGTGTGTGGTTTCATGTTTTAATTGTTTTGTATTTTAAGAAACGTCACAGAGCCGATAACGAAATCAATCATAGACCCGTGGAGACGCTGCGAGATGGCTCGTGGAACTGTGTCCGATGGCAGGAGTTAACTGTGGGCGACATTGTCAAGATACAGAATAATACATTTTTCCCAGCTGATCTACTACTACTTTCATCGAGGTGAATATGCTCTTGTGTTTTGATTGAATCTAACCACGATAATGAAGTGGCATACATCGCCACTTCCAGTGAGCCACTTCTTTTTTTAGGAAAACTAACTGCTCTACTCTTGGGTTTACGAAAGGATTTGCCAAGAAGGATTCCTTATTGAATGCCACTAGCTACCCACAGCTCCACGATTATGATATCTTTCGGCAACAATATTCCTCCTTTCCTTCCATTTTCACAAATTCCGACCGTTACTTGATGTACTTGTCATCCTTCATGCGATTCCTAGCTCGTCCTTAACCTTGCTCTAGAAGCATCACATTCAGCAAGCAAAGAAGATAAATATTCCGGTACAATCCGGAGTAGACGTGAGCTCGATTTGAAAAGCAATCTCCCTTGTTACTCGTGAGAAGGTCAGAGTTGTATGTCGACTTTGAATGGCGAGGCGAGAAGGTTAATCCTTATGAGTGGCGTGACAAGGATCGCTCTTTTATTCGCTTGGGATAGTCATCGAAGGCCCTTCGTACAGGTTGTGGTTGAATTTAGGTGATCCCCTGTCATTAGGCCAGAACCACAAGGTTCGCCTTCGGAATTCACTACGCTGAACCAACATAGCGTGAGTTTAGGTTAGGTTAGTGTATTGACGCGGCAGGGCCGCGCTACTCTGAGGTCCTATTGGACCCATTGTGATGCCCATGGGGTGAAACCCTTCCTATCGTCCCACTCGCCCGATGATGAAAAACCTCCTGATTTCAAGTTTGTTGGTTATAGTCCTCCTCCATCAGCCATTCAGAGACCCTAATAAACCTGTAAAGAGATTTTCGTGGGATATCTGATATGTCATGGAGGGCATGGAAGAAAAATTCAACCAGGGTCCTTTGTCTCAGTTTGCATAGACTGGAACATTGACAAAGATAGTGGGATGTATCCTCAATCTCCTCTTCATGCCCGCAGCCTCTGCAAATGGTGTCATGGGTACCAGTCCCATTTTGTGTTCATGATACTTCAGATGATTATGACCAGTGACAGCTCCGACCATCATCCTCAGCAGTTCCCTGCTACATTGGAGGAGGAAATCGGTTTCAGTGCTGTTGAACCTAGGCCATATCGTACGAATGGTCTCACATGTGGGGATGGAACTCCTCCAACTTTCGTTAGCTAGCTTTTATGTCCACCTTTTCTTGATGTCAGACAGAGGTGGGGAAAACCATGGGATTTCCTGGGACGGGTAGGATTCAGCCCCTTTCCTGACAAGTTCATGTGCTACCTCGTTGCCGATTATGTCCCTGTGACCTGGTACACAGCACAGAGTAATCGGATGCTGTGTGCCAAGAACCTTGAGCTCTTCGCAACAAGCTTAGACTGGATTTCGATAGCCTTGCTTTAATGGCCGCTTGACTGTCAATTAAGGACAATTTCCAACAATGATATCAATTTGGCCGCTTCTTTGACCGCAAGCACCTCCGCTTGAACACTGCCGTAGTCAGGTAGTCTGATAGAGCAGTGCATAAATTCGGAGAGAATGCCCGCGCCTGTTCCTTTTTCCATCTTTGACCCGTCCGTATAAACATGGTCGGAACTCCAGTCAGTGATGGGTTCATTTGAGCTCCACTCCTCCCTTGTTGGAAAGTACTTTTTGAAGGGTATTTCGAAATCAAGGGTGGGGAGAGAGTAGTCGCTTTCTATTTGTTCGATGTGAAGTCGAACAAATAGAATGCATGCATGACCATAGGGGCTGGGGTGCCAGTTATTGGATTGTGAGATCCTAATGGCTCCCTTTGCGGCAGTCGTTGCACCTCTAAACCCTCATACAGTAGCACCTCTAAACCCGCATAAAGTAGCACCTCGAAACCCGCATCCAGTAGCACCTCTAAACCCGCATACAGTAGCACCTCGACACCCGCATCCAGTAGCACCTCTAAACCCGCTGTGGGGGTGGTCGAGATTGCCCCTGTCACACCCAGGGCATGCGCGTCTCTGTATGCTAGTGAGCAGCTTTAAGTTTGACATTTTCAGACATGCTTGCCACCAAACATATGTCAGGATCGGCCTCACAATCGCTGTGTGCATCCACAGAATCATTTTGGGGTTCGTACCCCATTTCTTACCAAATATCCTGTTACGCACAGTCCGCTTTCTTTGCTTTTTCTTCTATATTTGGCTTACAGTTGAGTTTCCTGTCTAGGATTAGACTAAGGTACTTCGCACTTTCCCTTAGAGTGAGGGTTGTACCCTCAATTTTGGGAAGATTGAAAGGCGGGATGACCCTTTTGTTGGTAAAAAGGACCAACTCTGTTTTTGATGGGTTAATCCCAAGACCCGACCTCAGATTTTGCCCCTTTGAGGAGGGTGTTGATTGCGCGTTCCACTTACTCGCTGAGTGTCGAGGGGAATTTGCCACAGGCAATAATGACCACGTCATCGGCGTACGCGATTGCCTTGGTATCCGAGCATTTCAGCTAATCAAGAATGCCATTAATGACAAGCACCCACAGCAGGGAGGAGATGACCCCACCCTGTGGGGTGCCTCTTGAGGCTTTTTGCTTTTACCGAAGAGTCGCCTGGAGTTGCGTTGATTCTGATAGCGTGAGTTTAGGAGGAGGACTTTCGTGAAGTCTGAGGCCGAAAACCTCTGCTGCACCTTGAATCGCAGCACCCGGTCGTCTTTGCAACTCAATAACGATTTGAATCATTGGCCATCTACTTCCCAGAGTCGCTCAAGCTACTCTCGTCAGTAGTGATAAACTTCACGGTTTAAGTAAGGTCCCCACTGAACTTTACGGATGACGTGTCTGGCGCTGGCGTCTTCGTGGAGGGCAACAATATTACACAGCCTCGCTAGGCAAATTTTGCGGCGGTTTTCCAATCGGGAACATATGTGATCCTAATGGCCACGATCTTTATTGTGAAGATCAAGTGGAAGGGGCAAAGTATTTTGGCCTGTGACAATGACAGTGACAGCCAAGATGTACTTACGGCCTTGCTCAAATCTTTAACCACTTCCCAGATACTTCATGTATGCAAGTCGTCTCTGAATTTGATCGGGAGTAAAAAATCACTAAAGCTCGGGAACGCATGGGACCGCTGGAAATGATTGAACATGCTCTTGTGTTTTTTTTGCAAAATGATTTATTCAGAAGGATTTCTTATTGAATGCCAGGAACTAGAGACGAACGGCACGCTCTACATGGCCTGGCTATTCTTGATCCCTAGACGTTTTGTTAAACTCATGTACAGCTCATACAGTTCGTGGTTGTCCAAGAACCATCAACGCAAACCCAAGATTGAACGAAGAACTTCTTCGTTTCAAAAGATCAAGTTCCTCTTCATCTGCTTTTGAGGTTATCCATGTTTCAAGACAGGGTTGATCAAAGTTAGCTTACACCGTGGCCTAATTTAGATCCATCTGCTTAGATCCGAAATTGGTTTTTTGATTGGGTATTCCAGTTATCTGTGGATAGAAACCCGCACTGTGCTGACTTGTCCAAGTCAATACAGTCCGTGGGAGCTGGGGTTAGGTCCTCAGGCAGGAGTTGCAAAACTAAGGCTTTGGCCATACGGTCTCGCTGCCCAACCTCCTGATTCTCTGAGTCTAATGGCGCTGCACGTGACTACATACTCTACTTGTTGTAAAGGTCCCGAGGGAGAAGGTGTAGGAGCACGTTCAGTACTTCCGTGGGGCATGATCTCATCGCCCCGGAAGTTCCGACTCCTGCCGATCTCTGGACTTTATTAAGCTTGTTTAAGTCGTATGTTTTGCTAAGGATGGGCAACCATACTAGTGAGCCGTAAGTGCGAATAGGACGGACAACGGCTGGGCACATTGGGCTTAAGACCCCACCTTCTGTCGAAAGTCTTGCTGCAGGCGTAGAAAGATGCACTTGCTTTCTTTAGCCAGTGTCCTGGACACCAACTATAATACTTGAACGTTAAGGATCTGTTTGTGGGAAAGAGGTGCACAGTCTTGGCACGTCTGCCTAGTTACAGTCAACAGTCAGAATCCAGAAATACTGAAAATTCAATGAGGGTCTCTTGAATGAATCTGTAACGAGGCAAGCAGATGCTTCAAGTACGATTTCCTGCTAACCAAACGTGGTGCATACACATGATGTAGGCAACTTGTCATCCACCACACTTTAGTGGCGAAGGGTCTGTAGACAGGCCATAGAGATTTAGGGCGTGTGCATCTCAGAGATGAGCATAGATTTATAATCAGCTCAGCATCGGCTTGCTTACATCGATTTTAATAAATTTGTCTTCTTTAATTTCAGTGAACCCCAGGCAATGTCATTCATTGAAACGGCCAATCTAGATGGTGAAACAAACTTAAAAATTCGTCAAGGCGTCACATCGACTGCAAAACTGCTGGAAACCAAAGATCTCCTTTATTTTCATGGAGTGGTCGAGTGTGAACTACCGAATCGTCATCTCTACGAATTCAATGGAGTCCTGAAAGAACAAGATCGACCGTAAGTTCAGCAAAATCACAACCGATGACAGCTTTTAAGAATCTCTTTTTCCTTTTCAGAGCTGTGGCCTTGGGCCCAGATCAGGTCCTACAACGCGGAGCTGTTCTACGGAACACATCATGGATATTTGGGATCGTCATCTATACCGGTCACGATACGAAACTTATGAGAAACTCTACCTCAGCACCATTAAAACGTTCAACCGTTGACAGACTGACAAACACACAGATTTTAATGTTATTTTTAATTTTAATTGTCCTTTGTCTAACAAGTGCCCTTTTCAATGTACTCTGGACAAGTAATCATTTCAAGTCCGATTGGTATTTGGGAATTGATGGTGAGTGATGGGAAAATGGGATTTTCAAAATTTAAGTTAGTCATACAAACGTCACGGTATCATGTGCTAACTGCTTAAGTCCTCAAAGGGAAAGGATGGTAGCTTCAGAATGCATTCAACTTGATTACTACCACTTACAAGAACTATTCACCAACTCAGATGTAGATTAACTTGAAGCTTCATCAGAATAGTTGTGAGTCGTCGTGGCGTAGTGGGTTAGTACGTCGACTCCTACGCAGAGGGTGCCAGTTTCGAATCCCCATTCTACCAACTTTCATAACTCACGGCTCCGCCTCTTTCGAGTCACTGGAAATGCTCAAAGAGTATTCCTGTCTAGAAAAAGCTTCTCAACTTCACCGTTCGGAGTCGGCATTAAACTGTAGGTCCCTTCCACTCGTGAAAGAACGCACAACACGAGTGGTTGCTGAGAAGCTGGGCCCAGGTCCGCCTCGGACTGTCGCGGCACCAATATTATTATTATTATATGTTGATCAGCATAGTTGATGGTAGGTTAGGAGGGATGATGTGGTTTAATAGTGGAGTTAGACACGGATCGCACTATTGTCACTCGTTGCTGTCGATGTCTTTCATGAGTCGTCATCGTTCAATTGTCGGACGAGTATATAGGCTCCTTCACTCCACAAGCAAGAAAAAAATTGTTCTGCTAACAAATGTATATAAGTCGATGAGGTCGTAGAAGAAAATGGCAGACACTTTAGATAACAGACACTTTAACGCTGTCGTCTAGATGCTTTCGGTTCTCATCGTGAAGATAACTTCTGTGGAAGTCATTAGTGAAGCTTCCGAGCATTCTTGAATGCTTCTCCAATAAGAAAGTGTTCAGTAATGATGTCCATTGTCACATTGAGACTGGATCCAGAAATAGAGTAAGGGAGAGTAAGGAAATAACCAACTTAGGCCTCCCTTGTCCCTTGATTTCAGATCAAACAGACCTACATCCGGAAGGAGTACAGAACATGTCCTGTTTCTAGTGAGTTCCGATTTCACAATTCTCTGGAATGGGATAGGCCATCTCGTTAGGAAATAGACGGAAATTCAGGAACTTATTGAGTTGAATGTGACCGCAGTCAAGGAATTGATGGCTTTTAGAACAGATGACGATATCTGTACTTGACATTACATTGTTTTTACACCAGGATGGCGCTTAATTTATTGCTATAGTTTCTCTCTCTAGATTTGGTAGTCGAAATTACAGTTGATTACTTAGTTCCAGAAACGAAGTATTACCGAATAATAATAACCGTCAAAAATTCATGAATATCTACCAAAAAGGCACTCAAATTCGTCGATGGACTAGGGGGCAATCAGCTGTAAAGTCGGCCATCTCGGTAATACTTAATTTCTGCTTAGATCTTTAGAGAAGACCCAGCGCCCACGCCATCGCTCTGGTGTTTAGACATCCTGGTATTCAAACCTCCTGGTGTTTAGACCTCCAGTTATCTGAAGTGTCTGCCAAGGAGACACCAAGAAGAATTGTTTAACCAGCATCTACAGATAACTGGAGGTCTGTACACCAGAGCGGGCATGGGCGCTGGGTCTTCTCTTAAGATCTAAAGAAAGTTAATTCTCCAGATCGGAGTTCTTTCCACATATGCACCGATTTCCATTTGATCGTGGTTCATACTTCCTCTTCTGATGACGTTACAGTCCGGGGTGGGCAAACAACAAGCCTCTCTAGCTGGAACGATCTTTAGCCAGCTTTTTCCAATTGCCCACGCCAAGTTGGTTGAGGACATTCTCCACCTGGGTCCGCCATCAATTCCGTAGGCGTCCTCTATGGCGTTGTCCCACTGCTTCAGAGTCTGACTCTTCGGACCGGAGCAGTGTTGTATATGCGCTCTACAAGGCCTAGCCATCTTAGGCGTTGAAATGGTGGTTCACACACAACATTCTATTTATTATTTTTCCGAAAAGATGTCACTGAATCCAAATTCATATCCATTTCATTTCTGTTTTCTTCTTCTTCTTTCAGATGTCAAAAGCAAAAATTTCGGATACAATCTACTCACGTTTATTATTTTGTACAACAATTTGATTCCAATATCTTTGCAAGTCACACTTGAGTTGGTGCGATTCTTACAGGTAAGCTTACAGTTCCCCTGCTTGTCCATCGGGACATTAATTCAAGTTCGTCTCTTTTACAGGCTATATTTATTAATTTTGATATTGAAATGTATCACGCTGAATCCGACACCCCGGCCATGGCAAGGACGTCTAATCTGAACGAAGAACTGGGCATGGTTAAGTATATATTCTCCGACAAGACGGGAACCCTTACGCGGAACGTCATGGTCTTCAAGAGATGCTCCATAGCACGATACGTTTACATGAATGAAAAGACGCCGGAAGATTCGCTTTTAGTACAGGTAAATTGTGAAAGAAACCGATTCATGGTGTCTATCCAAATGCTAGACATAATGGGCATAAGTAGACATGAGCTTGTGTTAAAACCGAACGAAAAGTAGGGTGTAGCCAGCCATCGTCAAGTTTTAAAACCAAAGCCCAATGAAAGCAACAACGACAGCCTTTGACTGTAATCCCACGAGAGAAGGCATTAAAGGAAGAACTCGCCTCCGGTGAGAGCACGCTGGCAAGCGACCTCAGTCAGTCGAAAATGGAGTTGCATACGTTCGTTGGGGACGACAGATTGAAAGAAACTTACTTTATACACTGAGCCAAGCATTCTTCTTCTTCGTCTGGCGCTACACTCGCTTGGGGACCTCAGCCTTCCCCAACGGACGGTTTTGTGCCCGGTTTCGACTGACTTGGCACCTCCAAAAAGGAAGAATTCGCCTCCGGTGAGAGCACGCTGGCAAGCGACCTCAGTCAGTCGAAAATGGAGTCGCATACGATCGTTGGGGACGACGAATTGAAAGAAGCTTACTGGAACTACTGAGCCAAGCATTCATTATGGTCGCAGTGCAACTTCTTCTTCTTCGTCTGGTCCTACAGTCGGGTCTGGACTTAGGCCTCCCCCAATTTGGACGGTTTTGTGCCCGGTTCCGACTGACTTGGCACCTTTCCTGCTTGGCACGTGAGCAAAGCAAGGTCTTTCTTTATCGCCTCTCCCCCGGGATTACAGAATTGGAAACATTCCCATTCATTCAATTGACTGATAGAATCGTACTTATGCCTTGGGTGCAGCACATTTGAATCTACAAGCACTGTTGCAGCCAACAAGATGTAGACCCTCACTTAAATATCTATTCCCCAGACCTCCGACTGATAATGTGTGTGTTTTTGTGATTGAAATAGCTTTGTGTCATCGTCCCTTGCCATCGGTTAGTGCGACCACAAATCTATTCCGTTCTGATATCCCTGGCCGCGTCTGCAATAGAATCCATTTGCCCGTCTAGAACTTCTTCTTAACCAAACATTTTCGATGCGAATTTCAGAATATTTTAAGCAAACACCAAACCGCTCCAATCATCAGAGAATTCATGATTCTGCTAGCTGTTTGTCACACAGTGATTCCTGAGAAGAACAACGACGGTTCGATCACCTACCACGCAGCCAGCCCCGATGAACGAGCTCTAGTCGATGGTGCCAAACGTTTTGGTTTCGTTTTCGATACCCGAACGCCGAACTATGTGGAAATTGACGCGTTGGGACGTCGCGAACGCTACGAGATCTTGAACGTGCTGGAATTTACATCCACGCGAAAGCGTATGTCTGTCATCGTCCGTACGCCAGAGGGTGAAATCAAGCTGTACTGCAAGGGTGCTGACACGGTCATCTACGAGCGGCTGTCACCCGACGGCCAGGCGTACCGCGAAGTGACACTGCGCCATTTGGAGGAGTTCGCATCTGAAGGTCTGCGCACACTCTGCTGTGCGGTGTCGGTGATTCCCGAGGAGGTCTACAACGAGTGGAAGGAGACTTACCACAAAGCGTCCACCTCGATGCAGTACCGCGAGCGGAAAGTGGAAGACGCCGCCAATCTGATAGAGAACAATCTGATGCTCCTGGGCGCCACGGCCATTGAGGATAAACTACAGGACGGTGTGCCGGAGACAATAGCAGCTCTCTTGGAAGCCGGCATTTACATGTGGGTTCTCACGGGTGACAAGCAGGAAACGGCGATCAACATTGGCTACTCCTGCAAACTGATATCGCATTCGATGGACCTCATAATCCTGAATGAGGACAGCTTGGATGTGAGTGGCTCATTGAACCCAGACGAACATGTGTCAATGCTTTTGTTTCTTTCAGAACACCCGCGATGTCATCCACCGACACTGTGGCGACCTGAAGAACTCGGATGCAAAGGGCTGCAATGTGGCCCTCATTGTGGACGGGAAAACCCTGAAGTACGCGCTCACATGCGACTTGCGTCGGGAATTTCTGGAGCTGTGCATAGCTTGTCGGGTGGTTATCTGCTGTCGGGTGTCGCCAATCCAGAAGGCCGAGGTAAGACACTGCTCCTCGCGGAGGGAATCCCAGTCTAATCTGTGTTCAAATCCTTTCAGGTTGTCGACCTAGTTACCACGAATACGAATTCAGTGACACTAGCCATCGGAGACGGGGCGAATGACGTTGCGATGATTCAGAAGGCGCACGTTGGCGTCGGAATTTCTGGTGTCGAAGGGCTGCAAGCTGCCTGTGCGTCGGACTACTCAATTGCTCAGTTCCGGTATCTCCTGCGGTTGCTGCTGGTGCACGGCGCCTGGAACTACAGCCGCATGTGTAAATTGATATTGTACAGCTTCTACAAGAACGTTTGCCTGTATGTGATTGAACTGTGGTTCGCTATATACTCAGGATGGTCAGTTTGAAATCGAATTCATTTGCTCAGCACCTTCATCTCCCATTCCATCCTCCTTACAGGTCTGGACAAATTCTCTTTGAGCGATGGACAATCGGTTTGTACAATGTTGTGTTTACGGCGTTGCCGCCCTTCGCAATGGGGCTCTTCGAGAAGATCTGCTCGGCGGAAACCATGCTAAAGTACCCCGCTCTGTACAAGCCCTCGCAAAATGCCAAACTCTTCAACGTCAAAGTGTTTTGGGTGTGGATCATCAATGCTCTGCTGCATTCTGTGCTGCTCTTTTGGTTGCCAATGTTAGCCTACTCGTCGGAGACAATATGGGGCGATGGCAAAACCGGTGGTTATCTAGTGCTGGGAAATATGGTTTACACGGTAAGCTTCCTTGTTTCCTCCTTCTCTCAACCAACTTGAAATCAATCTCTCAATCTCTCATTTGCAGTACGTTGTTGTGACTGTATGCCTTAAAGCTGGACTATCAACAAACTCATGGACGTGGCTAACTCACTGTTCCATCTGGGGATCAATTGCTCTGTGGTTTATTTTCATGATTGCATACAGTAACATCTGGCCAACCATACCGTTCGCGTCTGTATTCTGTGGAATGGACAGGATGCTGTTCTCTTCGCCGGTATTTTGGCTGGGACTCTTTTTGATACCTGTCACAACGTTGCTGGTCGATGTTGTCTTTAAATTGTGAGCTAAATCAACTGTGGCCTGTTGAAATTGGAAAACTTATAATCGCCTTTTGTTGCAGAGTTCATAATACGGTTTTCAAGTCTTTAACCGAAGCAGTCCGAGAGTTGGAAATCAAGCAACGTGATCCGGGACATGTGATGCGTGAATCGAGATCATCGTGAGTAACAGAATTGTTTTGAAATTTTGAAAGTTTTATCTTTGAGACTATTTTATCTTTTCTTCTTCTTCTATTGTGTATTTATTTTCTTAATTCTTCCTTCTTTCCCATTAACCAAAAACATAACCTTGTTTGTTTAACGATTGCAAGTGCTACTCTCTGTACATAGCTAAATAGGAACTTGAATCAAAATTTACCAACTACCTAAGGTGGTAGTTACTGTCCCCTGTCTGCCTTGATGACTAAGGTCCAATGCTTGGTATGAGCTTGTGAGTCCCTCTCACTTTCGAGAAGTTGATACCGGTCTTTCTTTTGATGTAGTCCTCCTCAGGGCTTGTATGAAATTCTTCTCTTGACGGTTTGCGGTTCCCCGAAGGGGTTCACCATTTGCATCTCGTTTTCGATAATGCCTATATACCATACCGGCTAGCACACAAACTGATTGGTCTGATAATTGAGATTGTTCTGGAGCCGCATATTGTCCTGATCGCGCATAACCTATGCACCGACACCACCTTCCATCTTTGTCTGTTTTCATATGTTGTGCCACAGAAACAGTGCAAATGGAATCGGTAAACGATCTGGAGTTCGAAGTGAGCCTCGTGGAGAGACTAATGTCATTGAAATGTGTTCCCAGACAGCGAGATGGTCAGCTACTTGTCTCCCGTGCCACTTTCAAAAGCAATGTCTCATTTTTTGTTCATAAGGATCTCCCAAAAACCTTGGCGACCTACGGTTTCAATCCAGCCCTCTCTGGGTACATCTGGCTCTCCTGAGGGCAACGACTCGTGGGAAACATAATTTCAAAAGAAATGTGTTCATACTTCTTCCGGTGGCGCTACAGTCCGGGGTGGACCTGGGCCTCACCCCGTAAGCCTCTCCAGCCGGCACGATCTATAGCCAGCTGTCTCCAACTGCGCACACCAAATCGACTGTAGCGGGTCGAAGACTTCCGGTGGCGCTACAGTCCGGGGTGGACCTGGGCCTCACCCCGTAAGCCTCTCCAGCCGGCACGATCCTTAGCCAGCTGTCTCCAACTGCGCACACCAAATCGATTAAGGTCCTTCTCCACCTGGGCGCTCCATCGATTTCGTGGGCTCCTCTATTGCTTGTCGCACTGGTTCGGGGTCGAAGACTCTTCGGGCTGGAGCAGTGTTATCCATGCGCTCTACATGGCCCAGCCATCTTAGGCGTTGAATCCGTAGCTCATGCCGCTGTACAGCCCATTCAGTTCGTGGTTGAACCTTCTTCTCCAATAACCACCAACGCAGACAGGACCAAAGATGGAACGCAGAACTTTTCTCTCGAAAAGACCATGTTCATACTGTAGAGCAAATAAGCCTTGCATAGGCACCAATGGACTGACGTCCGTTGGTAGTGTCAGATTCTTACTGACTAAAAACAACTGCCCGTGGAATCTTTCCGTTTATTCTAAAACCACTTCCCGTGGAATTTATCAGTCTATTCTCTCGTGGAACTACCGCTAGGTATTATTTCGTGAGGGACGGATTCGTGCTTTTTGCTTCGTCATGTGTCGTCGTTTAGCGAATTCGCGTCCCGCACATTATTCGTACCACTGCATCGTTCACAGCCGCCCAAACATCTTCGGAGGTCAGTATATATTTGACAATGTTTCCTGGTGTTGGCGGTTCACCTAATGCTTCCCGCAATACAGCTCTTTCATTTGCATACCGAAGAAATCGTGTTCCAGGTTCTCTACCGCGTGTGGACAGGACGAACTCGAACCACGGTTTCGCTTGAATAGGTATTCCCGGAGACCAAGGTGACCAGTCAAGAAGTGTGTAAGATAATAGTTCAGTTCGCCGTGTTACCGATTTACCCAAATTTCAATCCGTTTGATTAGTCGGTGCGTCCATTTCCCTTTTTGGGACTCGTTCCATTTCTGTTGCCACGCTACTATACTGCGGCCTCTTTCGAATTTCTTCGCATGATTTGTGCTTGGCCCGTTCCGCACGCGATTGTCATAAAGTCGTCTAGCTCCTAAATCTAGGATATCGATTGGTACCATAGAGAAATGCACTGCTAACTCGCACTGTACATAGTTTATACCAGAAATGAAGTATTACAGAGTCGCCAGACTTCTGCCACTCTTGCCCCTTAAAATGTTTAACAACTGTTTTTTGTAACGTGTTCATAAACCAAATTGACCTATCAGAGGACGGCATTTACGTTACTTCGTGAATAACCGTCAAAAATTCATGAATATCCGTCAAAAAGGGACTCAAATTCGTCGATGGACTAGGGGGCAATCAGCTGTGAAGTCGGCTATCTCTGTGATACTCCATTTCTGGTTTATACACAGATTTGATTGCTTTCGTTGCCGAATCGAGGATGCAACTGTGGCCATTTGGTCTTCGGTTCCACATGCGAGAGTCTCTGAGTCTGAACGCACTATGCGCTGCTATACTCTTAATGTGAAGGTAGCATGAACGTCAGTGCGTTTGAAGAGATTGCCCTCAATCCGCCTGTTTTGCCAATGCATGCCATTCCTTGTATCTTGTTGAGCTTCACAATGTTTTAACTTTGTCTAAGGGCTGGCCACCGAACTGGTGATCCTAGTGATCTGTAGAAGTTCTTCCTAGTCAATGAACATGTGTACGTCTTCAGAGATGTCCTCAATGGACTCCTCTGTGTCCTTAGCCACGTCGCCGAGCCCGACCTCTGTAGCTGCGCGATTTTGATTCAAGTTTATTGCCAGAACTGCGCGACAAATTCACGTGAAAAAGTGAAGATTTGCAATTCTTAAACAAACAATCCTCCTTCCTTGTGACTTACATATACTTTCTTTCTTTTATTTACTTTCTTCTTACTAATCTTGTAAAATATGTTTTGTTCTTCTTATGGTTTCCTTTTCTGAATAACATTTTCGTTTCTTGTATCTATTGGCTAACCGAACTTTTAACTCACAACACCATGTAGTCTGCACTGAAATCTATGAAATCTAAAAAAAAAATCAAAATGCACGAGTTTGCCTGCTTGCGTACATGTGTTGAAACGTTTGGTTGAATAATACTAATGCTTTTAGAAATGAGAACGTTGTTCAATGTTGTTCAGCAACTAGTTGTTAAGAGTTTTTTTTTTCAATTTTCTGCGGGGGAGCGGTGGTTTTTTTTCGATTTAAAGAAAACTGATACGAACTACATTAAATATGAACGTCTTCGTTCAGGGAAGGTTTAGGTGGCTGAGATTGAGGGTTAAACTTAAACTTAATCATAAGTCAAGCATTATAACATCTCATAGCGCGAAGGGCCTTAAATTCATTGTCAACGCAAAAGTCTATCTCGGTGCGCTATTATTAACAAACAATCATAAACATTTGTCATATCTTCTAATCATGTTAAGCATTTAAGGCATTTTCTTTTCGTTTTATTTTTTTGTTGTCATTTAGTGAAGTTATCTTGTGTAACGCGAGTGAAGTAAAATGTGACGATTTAAAGTGCAACTATTGTTTTTGTGAATATGTTTACTAAATGGGGGGTTTTATTTTGTTGAATGTGTCGAGGCGGCGTTGAGATTAATTAACAGAGAGGGCGGTTGCATGTGGATTTTAGTTTGACGGTACAAGAGGCTTGAGTTGAGGTCACTTTTGGACTTCAGGCTTAAAAAAAAGGCCACATATCTCGAAAATAGTGTTGGCGTATTCTTTAATTTTTTTCTTGTATCCTGCGAGTCAGTTGTCTTAATGGTCATCTCATCCTTGCGTAGAAAACTGAGCAAGAGCTACTTTTTGTGTTATTTTCCTTTTCAAAAACCACATATTGGAAACTTCCGACATTTTCGGACTTTATTACAATCTTTATTTCACGCATTCCCTCTTTCGTAGAATTTTTAAAAACGTTTAAAAAATCATGCGAAACACAATAAAATACCACATGCGTAGAAATCTACGTACAATTGAGGATGAGATGAAGGTTAAGTCGAAATAGAAGAAAGACGCTTCTTTTGAGCCTTCAACCATGCCGCTGCGGCCAATAGAAGGTATGAAGAAGTGTCTCTCTCTAGGATTACAGCCATCAAAGACATGCAGTCCTTGCTGCTCCTTATTCAAAACTAGTCTAGGATGCCGGGCTGAACTAGATTCGTTAGGTATCCAGTTCAAAACCAGTCACAGTGACATAAAAGGAAATGAGAAACGCCAATGAACTGAAGGTGTTGACAGGGAGCTGTCCCAGAAGGGGTTCACATTCCCCAAGAAACCGCCAAGACTGAAATCTCTACAAACTTCCTTGAAATCAGAGATAATGGAGAATAGAGATATAAAGCTTCTACCTCTCTTGCCCCTTGATTTTATCAGACAGCGTTTTTTACACGATTTTTGTCCCGTGATGAGTGAATACATGTAAGCTCATGCAGCTGTTCACAAGAGCTCACATGTATTCACTTAACATGGGACAAAAATCGGCGAACAGCTGATACCAAATAAGAATAAGAGTTCTTATTTGAAAAGTCGCTCGTTACTTGAACGTTTTTTCGAATACGAGTCAACTTTTGAACACTCTCCTAACACCATACAAACTGGTGATCCTAGTGATCCGTAAAAGTTCTTCGTAGACAATGAACATGTGTACGACTTCAGAGAGGTCCTCAATGGACTCCTGTGTGTCCTTAGCGACGTCGCCGAACCCAACCTCTGTAGCTGCGCGATTATGATTCAAGTTTATTGCCGACAAATGTGCGAAATTCACGTGAAAAGTTAAAAATACGAGTCAACTTTTGAGCACCCTCCTAACCCCATACATGGACCGTACATGGATCGTGAGCAAAAGCAGTAATCTGCCCCCATTCCGTGGTGGATTCAGGGTTTGTGCAAAAGTATGTGTGACATACAAGGGAATACCACTACTCTAGAATTTTTCTTCAGTGTCTACAAGGGGAAAAAACGTGACCGAAGTTGGATCACTCTATTATCCCGTATGCTGCTTGAAATAACAAAGCTCGGATAGGTCAAACTGCTCAAGTTGTGCACATCAAGGAAAATATGGCCCGAGTACAACCAATTCAAAACAAAGGATCTCATTTTGTGACCTCGTCATGATTCAACTAGATTGTTTGATTGGCGAACATACCGTCCAACTAGGTATCCGACATATCCCAGCTGAGAAGGAGACCATAACTCACTTCATTCGTGCCAACTCGACACTAACTAAGCCCAGACAGCGAGCGCTTGGTAGACCATTCTTCAACTCACTTGGCGAGATCGATGCGCAGGACTTTAAGGAAGAACAATGAAAGCTCCCATAGGCAGACAGCGACGGTCGCAGCACTTATGTCCAGCTAAGGTAGTTGTCCGTCCATTCTTCTTCTTCTTGTCCTTTCCTCCTTATGAGGGCCTCCACGATATTTCTAAACCTGACTCATTTGGTGCTTCTCTTGCGATGTCGTTTCATGTATACTGCGCACGTAGAAGTTCTTACTTCTTGAGGTTGCATTTAGAGTAACAGAGCTGTGACATTAAATCCGAACCACCACTTGATGGGCGCCGGCCACGTAAAGGTCAACCCGGCTTATTTTATAGTTGAATGTGGGCCTACATGGTGCACACTGGTCTAAGTTATCTGTGGATTACACGTGTGATTTTTTACGTTTGATGCCGTTTTTGGGTTCAATCTAGTAGATGCAAAGTGGTCTTAAAAATACTAGACCAGATATGAGCCGTCTGTTGAAGGTTAGGGCGACATCAGATATTGAAGTCAAATCAGAGAAGATGAAATTGCAGAATTGAGTGATCAAGATCTAAATATAAACTTGAAAACTACTACTATTTCGACTGAACTCGAATTTTAAAAGCACGAGATTCTCTTCTCGTTTGTTTTGAAAACACGAATGAGCTCCTCACTAATAAGGACGACTTTTGAAATAGGTATCCCCTTGAACAAGTAAAAGCTAGCGACCTTGCGTTAACTGTAGTCCGTAGGTAGAAAATGTTGTTGCAGTAAAAATGTTCCCATTCGTTCCGTAAGTGTCCGCATTCGTACCTAACACATCCATAAGCAGAGTAGCAGTTGAGCTAGTTTATGTTTCTATCTCTCTCTCTCTCGTGTTTGTTTTGTTAAGTTTTTCTAAATCAAACCAAAAATTGTTTCCAGAACTTCATTTAAACTCCGTCGCCTAATGTCGATAACAACCTTCACATACGATGAACTTCGAACATTTTAAGTCAACAGCTCACACATACTCAAACAAAACTCTACTCATTCAAAAAGGGAAAATCGAAACAAACAAAATAACAAATAATGTAAATATCATGTAGTTCCGTGGGTTTTTGATTTTTGTTTTTTGTAATCAATCTTTAAAAATATACTTTATCCAAAACAAAAGAATAAATACACATAAACACAATAACTGTACCTGTTTATTTATTTTGTTCAACTGTCAGACTTGTCCCACAACAGAAAAAAAAGCGAGAAAAGTTGTTGCAAACTTTTCCTTGTAAATACAATAGAATGGAATGGTTTTGTTGTCCTTTCTTTTTACCTAGTCAAACAATATTCACAAGCAATAATAGAGGAACGACATTTTTACTTCACCGTGTGTGCAAAAAAAATAAACAAAAAAAAAAAACCTCAAAATTGTTGAAACTTTCCAAAAAATATATAAATACATTTATTTATGTTTAAGGTTAGAATACTCATTTATGTCATAGAGTCTAAGAAAAAGACAACCACACATCCACACTAAACATAGCAAAATAGCAAACAAACAAATGTTTTGTTCTTTCTTTTGATTTATTTAGCGAAGGTAATCCCATCGGACTGTCGTGGAAGAAGCTGAACGCAGTCGAGCCTCAGACTGCGGCGACGATTCATTCAAATATAACGGTTGAGAATATTGAGAACCACGAAGAGCCCAATGGCTGGACCACCACATCGTCATCGACCACAATGACAACGCTGCATATTTAAATTGAAAGCAATGAAACCCAATACGTTTTTGTTTTTTATACAATCTTTTTTTTTTCTCTTGTAAATGCATACATGAACATTTTGAATGCAACGATGTACTATCGAACCAAATCATAGGTAAACAAAAAAAAAACAAAAAAAACGTCACTCAGGAATGACATTTACATGAGTATTAGAAAAGTGCATCGAGTTTTGGATGTTTCCTAGAGTTTACATACATACATCTGACTGTGATAAACAAACACGCATACCTAGTTCATATTTATAAAATATATACATATATACAAAACGTAATTGGTAAATTTTAATAATGTATGAATAGAATTAAGATAGAAGCCAATTTTGTTTAGTTGCGCGTTGACGCTCGAAAAATATTGTTTTTTTTTTTTGTTCTTTAACATGGCCAATCGGTCTATGATTTTAGATAGATATCTACATTTCGCAGTTCTGAGGTGGATAAAGGGTGCACCGTTTATTGTGACCTGTTGCAGTAATTTGCAAAACACATATACAGTGATGGACGAAAGTATTCGATATATGGGACTAGTTATTTTTTTTATTTTAAAACTATGCTCTTGCTTATAGGCATTTTCTCCAAGCTTCTGCAGATAAAAATAATAAAACTGAAACAACTCCAATTTTTAGTGGATAAGTAGGTGTATTTTTTTGCAAGCGTATATACGCTTAAACTTAAATATACATGTAAAATACAGTAACAACAAATCCTTTATCCGCTTAAGTTATTCTTCAGATCTATCGCCGCTTAAGAAATAAGCGCGGATAAAAACAATGCTTCCAAACTTTATTTCCTGTGTGTTCATTCCTGAATTTATACATGCATTGTTTAGGTTGCTGTATGTGGTTTACGTTTGCAGGTGTGGTTGATGTATTAGATTATTTTAAATTGTTTTGGCATCCATAAGTCTGCAATTTTTGGTATTTTGGTATAGGTTGGTACAGAGTGTCTCTGCTGTACATTCCGTTTGGCTTCGTAAACTATTCTTTTCATTTGATGAACATTTTTTATTTTATAATTATTAAGTGTTCTCGCTTTGTGATGGTCACGCTACACAGTCACAAAACGTCAGTAACAACTATACCCCTGACTGCCAACCAAATGTCATAAATGTCGTCGGTGCTGCCAAGATTTTATGATGAATAATTAAGCGCCGATGATCGTTTTTTTTTTGTGCACTTATAAATTAAGCGTATATACGCTTGCAAAAAAACACAGCTAATGTCATACAGCTTGTAGGTTATTTGTGGAATCTATTGGAATTTTTATAACTTGCCCCAAACTTCAGTCAGACCAATCTTAAGCTTCTGCCTTTGGTATAGATTTGTAAGCGTATCCCCAATCTATCCTAAAGATGTTCGATGATCGGCGGTATATTATTGCTCTGACCGTTTCGATTTTATAACAGTTTCAAGCCAACAATATTCATATCTCGAATACTTGCATCAACTTTTGTCCCACACTGTACCTGGAGGTGATAATTACAAAGATCTGTACGCTGTGCTCTTTGCGGTGACTTATTTGTTGTCCATGTAAGGATGTTTTCTCTTTTTCTGTCCTCGCCTAACTTAGGTTATATTTTATTCTCACCACCACTCTTAGCTACTTTTATTCCCTTTTGATATCCACAGTCAGACTCCCAAACCACTGATCGATCACTCCAGTGATAGTGGCGGTGTTTTGATCCCAACGGCAAAGGGTGATTGAAAACCAGATAAAAGCGTATTCACTTTGGCCTCACTGGGATTCGAACCCGGGACCCCACTAACCAACTGCGCCATCCAGTCGTTTCCTGTGCCATGCCATTTAAACTGTACAGAGAAATTCCTCTGGACTGGTTTTTTTATAAAAAAAAAGTTCTGGTAAAACGGTGACCGATGGCGCACCCAGGTGGAGAAGGACCTCAATCGACTTGGTGTGCACAGTTGGAGACAGCTGGCTAAGGATCGTGCGGCTGGAGAGGCTAACTGGTTGAGGCCTAGGTCCACCCTGGACTGTAGCGCCACCAGAAGAAGAAGAAGAATACGGTGGCATACTGGGTTAGTACGGGTTGGACACATGGTGTCTATGTTCGATTCTCAGTACAAGAAACTATTTTAATAATCCAAGGATCCACGCCTTGTTCCTGTCTAGAGAAAAGCTTCTCAAACTCCGCCTTTCGGAGTCAGCATAAAACTGTAGGTCCCCTCAACTCGCAAGGGCCTCACTTCCATCACGGACTCAACCACTCTTTCAAGGATTTGAGGCCTGATGTCTCGATGGCACGAATGATCCTTGACAAGTTGTCCAGCTTTACGTTCTCTGTTTAACTTTCTTGTGTTTTCACAAGTGTTCATTTGTTATTAGGATATTTGCGGTGCGTTTGTGAGGATCGCTCTTATGGGATTGTATGAATTTGTTCTCTCACCCATGCACGTTAGTAGATTTAACGTTAAATAATAATACTAATAATAATATCGGTGGCACGACGAACGTTGCCCAGCTTCGCAGCAAACACTCGTTTTGTGCGGGCTATTGTTCATTCACGAATGGAATGGATCTATAGTTTTATCTCGACTCTGAACGGCGAAGTAGACAAGCCTCATCGCGTAACTTTTCAGACGACTATCGTCCTTTTGATTTACCTCGATGATATCGTCGATGATTCGCTTCATATAAGACACTCACTATCGTTGCAGCTTGAGTGCTCTGAAAATTATATCTCTCACGTAAAAATGTCACTAACACATTCTCAATTCAGTTTGCCGAACAAAACTAATGAATAAAACAAATGCGACCTATCACTCTAAAAATGTTTCAAAAGTGTAGAACAAGATAGATATATACACAATTTGTTCTCATTTAATAGGAGACGATGCTGAAATAGGTACAGTAGTCGGGACGATAATTAATGACAGTCTTCAGTCTACGCGAAGCAGGCAACACGATATCTCTCAGACGCTATCGTTTTTTTATGCTTACATGAAGCGAAACTATCGTCGAAACGCTAGCGCGAGACGATTGTCGCCTTACGCGATTAGAGCCCTGTTTCTAGACATGAGTACTCCTTGAGCATTGTCAGTGACTCGAACGAGGTGAAACCGTGAATTATGAAAATTGGTAAATTGGGAATCTGACACCATCTGTCTAGGAGTCGACGCACTAAACTACTACGCCACGGCGACCCACTTGCAAACTTAACTAACGTTAAAACCACAATCTTACATCGACGTATAAATCTGCCTATAGTTAGCATCCACTAATGAATTAGGTCAGACCAACTTTTTCCCGGACCAACTACAGCTTGAGGAAGTTGAAATAAAACTAGCAAATTAATTCTTTTAAGTCCTTACTTACGCCTGGAATATTTTTTATTTTTTTCGTTCGTGGGCATAATCAATTTTCTGAAATATGTGATAACACTAAAGAGTGTTTTATGTGAACTATGAATAGGAACATTTTAGGTTACAGTGATTGCTAAAATGATTCTGTAGGAATTTAAGTTTCAAGGTTTTCTAAACGAAACAAACAGTCGTCTTATGTGCTGTGCCTTTAGCGGCGTTCACACTGAACAATTTGTTGCGACAAATTGAATTTACAACCATATTTTATGAGCCAAATCGTTAATGTGAACGTCCTTTACAAGAAAAGGCCAGTCTTGTTTGCGATGGACAAAGCATTTTGACTTTTTAGTAAATCGTCACGACAAATTCTTGCGTCTGAACGTCGCTTTTAGTTCTTGCGCTGTCCTTATATATTTTCCTGTTTTAAGTACATTACTAATTTATATGAAAAAAAAACTACATCGTAACATGGATTTTGTCTTAGAGTCACTTATTTGTATTCTTTAGCCCCTCGGAGCCATCCAACCACGCTTGCGCTTCGTTCCGAGTTCTGCAAGGCGTTTGAATGTTCTCAAGCTCATACTTAAAGAACACTATTCTTCTTCAACTGTTTTGCTCTACGTTGACCTAGGGCGCCTCACTATTTTTCCTGCCTAGGTAAGACTCCACCACATGACGTGCTTATCGCCGTAGAGTGTGTCCAATCCATTGACAATTGCATAACCTAATAAAGTGAAACTTCTCTTTACGGACACCACTCTATAAAGGACATCTCTCACCTCTCGGCATGAAGATATTCGTGTATATTATCCCCTTCAGAACAGACATCCCCATATAATGGATATGCATGGTGGTCCCACTTCTGTCCGCTTTAGAGAAGTTTCTCTGTACTTCTAGATTCTTGTCCCGTTCTCTTGCAAAGTTGCTTGTTGGATATATGGAAGGAAATCATAAGACTAGCTTGTGTCCACTTTCCACGTACTACACCCATAAAGCAGCACCGATTCCATGCTGGTTCTCAAGCTGATGTCATTGCTTTTCCAGATCGTGAATACCGTCCCGAACGCGCCTTAGCCTTTCTGATAGTCACGGTACGACCTCTTAAAAATAACTTTCTCAACTTCCTGTTAATCAATGTTCAGTTAAACGTGGGGATTATAACTGCTTAGGCTTTAGTTTTTGTTCTTCAGCCTACTTTGAATGTCCCAGCTTCTAGATTGCTGGCCATGAAGTGAAGTCAGTGTAGTCACTGTTTTCAAGCCTTTCCACCCAGAGTCCAACCAGTGAACTTACATCAATAATTTTGCTTCAAATGACTTACCATTGCCAAATTTCTAGTTGTAAACACTTCTTGAAAATTGAGTGGGACACATGTGTCGGTACAGGTGCGAAAGACTTAAGGTCCATCGAATGTTTGGATGGAGTCTTGTTTGAGTTTAATGTTTGTTGATAACTTTATGTTGTATTCATACCTTTGTATTGACTGTTCCATATATTAGCACGATCAAAGCTTGAAGCAACATATCCATACTTACAGGAGAGTGTAAATATTCAACTTACATCACTAGTACGTTTCATTTGGCAAGTTATTTCACCTCTTTTTCGAAACTGCCTTCTTTTGAAGCCTAAGGACTGCGAATATTCAATTAGTTGATTTTTTATTTTTTAATTTTTATAGATTTTCGCCGCTAAGTTATTCATATATTATAAGTAATGTAGAATAAGTGATGCTAGTTATTTTTTTGTTATTAGATTTATTTCCATGTATATGAGCAAATGCCGTCCGTTGAATCAGGTGAACATACAAGTCTTATAATCGTGCATAGATACTAGATGCTTGCTTGCGGTTTTATGCGAAATGATTTCGATTAAGGTCTGCTACGGGAAAATGTTGATTACAAGATTTTAATCGGTTTTTTTTTTATTGAGTATAATATATTCTATTTGGGTAAGTGCGTCGACTCCTACGCAGAGGGTGCCAGGTTCGATACCCGAATTTACCACCTTTCATATTTCGCAGCTCCACCTCTTTCGAGTCACTGACAATGCTCAAAGAGTATTTCCTGTCAAGAAAAAGCTTCTCAAATTCGCCGTTCGGAGTCGGCATTAAACTGTAGGCCCCTTCCACTCGTGAAAGAACAATAGCACGCACAACACGAGTGGTTGCTGAGAAGCTAGGCCCAGGTCCACCTCGGACTGTGGCGCCACCCATATTATTATTATATAAATATATTCAATTCAGAGTAGAAACGATATTGTTTTTAATATTTAATCAGCGTTTTTAAATCTGAATAATTATTTAGGTCTTCTATCTATTTTGAGTTTTGTCAATTTATGTCGCGTCCCAACTTTGCACAGTGATGGCAAATTACTTAAGCAAGTTCAGTGCAACCTCGAGTAGTGAACACAATTATAAGTAGCCACTGTCACATGAGCATAGTACCAAGCTAGTCTCGCCAAGAACATTGATGAACTGTAGAGCACCGAAGGAGACTCGAGAATTTTTGGTTGAAAATTCAGTCCGATGCTGTTAGGCGTTTCTTCCGCTTATGAATCTGGAAAAAATCACATTCTTCTGTACTCTTTTGCTTTGAGTCGTGTGTGGTGTAGTTTATCAATTGACGGCTTATCATCTACAAACCTCAGCCGAGATGCGAATCCACAAATTATTAGAAAAGCTGTCGTTTGGAAATTAGTTTTCATTGAAATAGCACCTCTACAAGTCGTTCGTTTGGTTTCGACTCGCCCAAGGTCCAAGAACTTGACGTAGCCCCATACGAAATAATCGAATGGTGTCAAGCTCCATAACTATAGCTGAAGGGTGCCAGGTAGCCAATGGATAAACAAATGCCAGAGATAACTCTGTTGCCCAATCAGTTTTTTAAACAGTTGCCAATTAGCTCCGTTCTCTTGGAACCAAAGCTCGGCAGCAATTCTTGCATCGGCACAATCTTATTCATCCGCAATCCAACAGCAAAATTCTCTGACATCTTGATAGAGAATGGTCCCGAATTACATTTTTGGGTTGGTTTTCCATACTGGCCTCTACGGCGGCTCTTTCTCTTCTCCCTTTTTCCATATTTCGCCTCCAATCTCTCTCTGGTTGGTGGATTAAGGTCAAAAAGAGTGTACTCACCTTCAGACTTTTCCACGCTGCGACGCACAGTGCTTCAAAAGCGGAAATAAATACCAAAAATGAAATTTCGAATCCGCAGTTTTGTATTTATTTTTTAAAAATAGGTACATGGCCAATGTATTTTCCCAAAAAATTGGGCAAGTTATGTCAAAGGTTATGCGAGATTCAGCGATCTAAGGTTACTCTTTCGTTTAGTTTTGAATTTGATGTATTTTCTCGCAGTAACTCGTTGGTGGCCTGCACGCGAAAGCTACAAAATTCACGTTGCATATTATTTTTCAATGTTTACGTTCAACATTTTGGAATATTATTGTTCAACGTTTACGCCCGTTCGGCAATCGTGAAACGGTGCAGTGAAATGGCAAATCTTACTGAATATTTTGACAGCTAGATGTCAACATGACTTTGACAGCATTGCTGTCTGGTCTCTCTTTACAGTACCGGATTGTAAAATAATGCCTTTATATCACCTTTCAATTATTTTCTACATTTAGTGAAAATATTTTGTTATTTTGCGTATAACTACTCAGCGTTTTTAGTTGCAGCACCTTACTGCAAAGTTTTTTATTTTTTTTATTTTGGAACACCCATTAATAGAGTTCTGTGTTACAAATGACGGAAATTCCCAAGTGGATATGTTCGTTAAGTCTGCTCTTGAATTCTGAACTTTTATTGTGAAAGAATAAAACACGACTAGATTCGGTTCATCTTCTTTATTTGGCGCTACAGTCCGGGGTGGACCAGGGCATCAACCAAAAATCCGCTTCAGATAGCACGGTCTCTGGCTAGCTGTCTCCAGTGTCGCACGCCAAGTTGGTTGAGGTCCTTCTCCACCTGCATGCTCCACCTTAAATGCGGGCGTTTACCCACGGGTTCGGAGTCGAAGACTCTTCGGGCTGGAGCTGAGTTGTCCATATACTCTACATGGCCTAGTCATCTTAGGCGTTGGATCCGAAGACGCCTGACTAGTACGTACACGTACACTTCGTGGTTGAATCTTCTACTTCAGAAACCGTCAACGCAAACAGGACCAAAGATCGCCAGATTAGGTTCAATGACCTTTATTTGCCTGTAGTCACACCGACGATGATCGAAACACTATCCCTCAGTAGTCTGTGACGCGGATTTATATCCCCGCGTGCATCTGATGCTACAATTGTAAAAGATAAAAATCGCTTACATTCGATACCTTAAATTTTTCCGTCGACAGGGGTTTAATTATTTACCAGAAATCATTTCGCACACAACGCAAATATTCTAGTTGCCGCTGTAGTTAACATTCCACTAGTCAACAAAGCAGCTACAAACAATTCGCCACAGCCGTAATGTATTCCATAGCTTTTGACTAATTTCGTTGCAATTGTTTTTCAGTAATTAAGTTTAATCATAAATATTTTTTAACGCCTTACCTAAGCTTTAAACTAGACCAATGTTTATATTTGCATAAATGTATAAGTAACTCTTAGTCTTATTGATAATTATATACAATTACTGAATTCGCTCAAATTAGTTAAGTAATTATACAAAAAAAAAGTAAAGAATCAAACTTTAGTGAAGTTCAAAACAATAAAACGCATATCGTATCGTATCGTTAGACATTTTTAATTTGTTATCGAAGCAAATCAATAATTTTTTCCACATAGTCAATTGTTATCCAATGAAATGTTCTTTAAGAAACAAAATATATGTATATTTACCGAAAAGAAAGAAAAACAAAAAATATAGCATATTTGTTTTATTTCGTATGTGTACAAATAACTATGAAAGTTGATTGTTAAATTCGTACTTGTAGCTTTTGTCTCTGAATTGTAGTTCTCGTATCAGTTTTCGAGAAAGTGTTTCGAACGCTATTTGGCTGCGATGGGGAGAGTGCACGACGGGATTATGGGTTTGATTGAATGAAATGTGATGTTAACTCTTTTAAACTTTGTTTGATGTTTTTTTTTGTCTATGTGTTTTATGTTTGCTTGAAAAATGTTCATACAGGATTTTTAATTTTTACTAAATCATTTATTCAAAATCGTTGGTTTCTTGCTTTTTTTTATTTTATTTTTTTCATTTTGTGAGATGCCTGAAGTGACCAATTTTCAGAAATAACCAATTTTCAGCAAATATAGACTAAACTTTATACTTCTTGGCATACTACGTTGCGCAATTTGTTATCGAGGTAAAGCTCAACAAAAGTAAGCTTCTCTGCGAATCAATCTGTGTCGAACTGTCGAATTGAGAAGATCTACAAGGTGACAGACGCTATCCACAGATTCCCGAAAAGATGCAAATTCTACCGGAAGCTGTCTGCAAATAAAAAAATTAATGAATGAGCGTCAGTCAGCCAGCAGTGTGTGGTGGCGCTACAGTGCGGGGTGGACATGAGCCTCAACCAACAAGCGTCTGTCTAGCTAGCTGCCTTCAGTTTCGCACGCAAAGTTGGTTGAGGTCCCTTTTCACTTGCGTGCTGAGTCGTGAAGTGTCCTGAGTCGTGGTCTTCATCTACTGCGCCGTCCCCCTGGGGTGGATTCGAACATTTTCCGGCCGGGGCATTCTTTTCCATCCGCTCTACATGACCATTCTTCTGGCAAAGTCGATGTCGCTGAACAGCTGGTTATATCTCCTCCTCCACTCACGATCGATGCAGACGGAACCGAAAATTACCCGAAGAATTTGTCTCTGTCCATATGGCAGGAGTAGGACGATCAAGGTCTTATAGAGGTTTATTTTGGTTGTTCGAGAGAGGACCAAAAGAGTTATTCTCCGTTTGATTTCAGCACTGGCGTCGTTGGCTGAATTAATAACGGTGCCTAGGTCGACAAAGTCTTTGACTAGCTCAAAGCTATAGCTGTCTATCGTGACGCTCTGTCCGAGACGTCGGTGTTGGGAGTCCTTTTTCGACAGCATATACTTGGTTTTGCACTCATGTACCGTTAAATCCATCTTCGCGGTCTTGCAATTGCAATACTCACAAAAGTACCAAAGATAATGTCAATATACGAGTAGCTCGACGGACTTCTGAAACATTGTTCCTCTGGTGTTGTAGTAATAGTTTTGAAAAATTCTTTAAAGAATGATGTTGAAGAAGTCAAGTCAGTCAGTGACATCAAAGGTCTCGGTTAAGTCTTCACCGACCTTGATGGAGCAGCGTGCATTCTCCCACGTCATCCTACATAAACGGACGAGTTTTGTAAGGATGCCAAAACTAGACATTGCTCTGTATAGCTTGTCTCTATATGTAACTGCTGTCATACGCGACCTTGAAATCGATGAAAAGGTGGTGGGTATCGATCTGTTACTCCTGGGTGTTCTCCAAAATTTGCCGTAGTGTAAATATTTGATCGATGGTGGATTTTCCTGGCCCAAAGTCACACTGCAATGGCATGACCAGGTTGTTAACGAATGGCTTTAAGGCGTTCGATGTTCATAAGGTTAATGTCTCTATAGTTTGCGCAATTCCGAGAGTCTCCCTTTTTGTGGATCGGGCAAACAATGCTGAGGTTCCATTCATCAAGTGTGCTTATGTCTACATCACTTAAATGTGTTCCTTCCATAAAGTTTGAATTCTGTCGGAAGGATTGGCCGCGGTATACTGCCGATAAAGATGCACTTTTTTCTACAGAATAAATGCGAATTTTAGAGGGAATGAAAAAAAAAAAAATAAGTCCCAGTATCATCCCCAGAGGGTTGCTGTAGCGTAGTGGGTAGGTTCGTCAACTCTTACACAGATGATGCCAGGCTCGATCACCGAATTTACTAAGTTTCATAATTTGACGCTCCACCTATTTCCAGTCACTGACAATACTCAAAGAGTCTTCCTGTATACAAAATCCTCTCAAACTTGGCCGTTCGAAGTCGGCATAAAACTCTCGTGAGAGAATAATATCACGCACAACTAGTGTTGTCAGGTTTAAAATAGCGAAATCGCCAAATCTGAAATAGAAATCGTCAAATTTTAAAAATTTCTACGCCAAATTAGAATACAAACTTAAACTAAACTAAAATCGGGTCGTTTTCGACCCTCACAACTCTTGTTCAAGTAAATACCAACAAAAATGAACGTTTTTAAAGAAAATAATTGTTTTGTGTAGAATTATTGCACTATTAAAGTTAAAATTAATTTACAATTCTTCTTTATCTGGAGCATATACAATCTCATAAAGTCTCACAATAACCCTTCATTGACCCCCTGTGGAGGCTACACTGCGAAACTTCGAGGGGTCTGGCCATAAGTAGCACTACAATGCAAAGCGATTTGGAAATATCGTATGAAAGTTGTGGAAGCAATGCCTCGACGAGTAACGTGCTATTCCAACTCTGACACCTCATTCATATGGAGTCTTCTCATTCGCAGAGAGCTACGGGTAAAATTTGAAAAATGTGACACCTCATAGAAAATTTGTGGATTTGTGGATCGCGTTTGTTTGCTTTGTGTATTGCGAACTCGGTTCGTCAGTTCGCAAATAGAATGATTGATTCGCTGAGAAACAAATAACAATCTTTAATAAAAATGGTTAAAATACCTAATTTTTGTAAACGATAATTCAATCTGCATCTTTTTCTATACCAGATGTATAACTTTTTACTTATATTTAGCGGAAGTTGGCTCTTTCTGAAACTTGAATAACACTTAAAAAATCAATTCATCTATGAGACCCATTTTTAACTCTAGATCGGCTTTAGTTCTGCCACGGAATCCACAAATCAGCATCAGTCTAACTGCCAGTGACTTTAGGGGTGTCCGTACCAGTCTGTACGGACACCCCTAAATAAGGGACACGTCTCTTTACGGACAACTCGTCATGTTCCCAGCATGAGGGTATTCGTGTAATTCAAACTTCTTCAGAACGGACACCCCTACATATAGAGTGGTCCCGCTACTGTCCGGCGTAGAGAAGTTTCACTCTACATGATAAACACCCTGAGTGGTGGAATAGGATTGCATTGTTTGAAGCCCAGTGGCACCTTACAAAAACGCAAGCAAGGTACAGTACATTCTCGATTATCGCAACTAATAGAAACTGGTAAACTGGGTTGCAACTATCGAGGTTGTCTACTTCAAAAGTTGCGATAACTGCTTCAATATTGATAAAAAAAATTAAATTTAGCTGTTGCGAAAATCGAGGAGTTGCGTGCATCGAGAGTTGCGTTAATCGAAAACATACTGTATTTCGTTCAGTCTTATGGGTACTTAGCCATACATGGTTAATGTCTGTTTAAAGCGGTTAATGTCATCCGACTAGTTGTTCCATTCATAAGTGCGTTATGGAGAAAAAGGGTCTTATTTTTGTGCCTCCATCTCTGTAGGAGTGAAGCCAGGCTTATACAGGCATTTAAGATGATGTGTGTCCGTGTTAAAAGGTCCTCCCACGGCGAAGGTGATGTGCATGCAAGACGTTGCCCCCAAATGGAAACATCATACGTGTTCTCAATTGTGTACTTAATTACTTCTCGGGCCTGTGACAACCCATGGAGGGTCTGAGAATGAACAAAAGCTGTCTTCTATTCTTGTTGTTCATGAACACGCCCGTCCGGAGCTATTTTTTTTTATTTAATTCCCAGGACAACTTATACTAGACAAAAATGATATCTAACAATTCATGTCCTTAATTCTATCTTACTGACCCTTCGCGGGTACTCTAAAATAATCTAATCTAACTATTTGTCTTTCGACATCTTTTTTTTTTCCCGTCCGGAGCTATTTTCCGTCCTCGATTCACTTGGTCTTCTTACCGGAGATTCAGTCCTTTTTCCTTTTTTCCTCGCACCAAGAAGCCAATATCTTTACTGCGCATTTGCGATAACATGTAAAATCTGTCTTTGTTTTGGCTTCGGTGAAAGGGTGTTTTCATCTAATTCCAAATTACTAAATTAGAAGAGAGAAGAACAAGACACAAGACACTGTCACAAGAGTGTCACATCATTTTTGTTTTTGTCGTTTACGACTAGTTTAAGCCTTGGATTTGTGGAGTTGTTGATGAATGCTTGCATTTAATAGCTCGTCGTAATCGCTGAATTATTTGTCGTCTCTGAATTTTTGATGTAGTCCGGGCTCACATACACTCCAGTGCCTTTAAGTTTGACAGAGCTACTTAAGAGTTGTGTTGTGGTTGCTTTGCTTTAAGTCTCGGTCAATATGAGTTGCTGATTTCTTTTCGACGGTAGAGGTAAAATTCGCTCGAAGGTGATATTTCAGCCGTCTAGAATTTTGTTGGTAATGCCAGGGATTACTCTGTGGGGACTTTCTTGGATTTGGTTCATCAGCTTATCATATTCACCGTGGGTGGACCTTTTAACACGGCCTGAGACCATTATTTCTTTAGATCGCTCTTTCAGATCTTCCATTTGCTTCTCTCTAAGATCCTTACTGGTGGTTATGTGCTCGTTGTGGCCAAGTAGGCCTTCCGGACTCGCAAACAGGACCACATATCCGACGCAGAATTGTTTTCCTTTCGAAGGCACCCTTGCTTTTCATCCATCTTTCGGTCCCAATTTGTGTACATACATAAGTGTTCTCTCACGTTATTTTGTTTCCCAACACCGCATCGCACACTGCTGTCATTTCTCTCAAACACCTGATCTATCTGTGCCACGTTCTGCATTTGATTTTGAATTTTTCAACATTTTTTTTTATTTTATTTTTGGTTTCTCATAACATTTCAGGTTTCTTTTGCAATAATTTCAGAAGCATGTCGCATCCAAAAGTCTGTTAACCAAAAAACGAATACGAATTTAACAGAACTGAAAAAGTATTAAATCTTGTATTTTTCTTTTGTTCCTCCTAATCGTTTATGTTTGTTTAACAAAATGTTTTATTAAAATTTTAAATTTATGTTCCCCATGAAATGTCACCAAACATTATCTGTGATGTTGATTTTCTGTCCAATTTGTGCACGTATATGTTGTTAGAGTGTGTTCTATCTCGTGAGTATTAAACAATGAATAAAACAGTTTAATTCTGGTTTTTTTTGTTTTTTAGTCCGAAAATAGTGTAGAAAAATAAAAAAAATATATTTGCATGAATAGAATCGTAGTTAAATGTTTTCTTAGTTTTAGAGGTAAACAAAAACAAAAAATAAATAGAAAACAAACATTTTTTTAGTAAACCTTGTCGACATTGTTATATTTGAGTTTCAATGTTATATATTTTTTATTTTCTTTATTTAATTCTCGCAAATGCGTATTTCTGCAGTACAATGCATGCCTTGGGATCGGTAATAATGTGTAAGTAAATAGAAATGTAAACGTAATTAGTCACCACCATTCAACACACACAACTACACAGCACATTGCACTGAATTCATTAACTTGAAAAAAAAAAAAAAAACCAAGTGTCTGAGAATTTGTTTTATTGAACTGAAGGGGTTTCATTGAATTTATTTCCGCCTTCATCAGCGTTTTCTGTGTTTCACTAATAGGATCGCGAAATCAGATTCTCCGCCGTTGCGCCATTTCATCAGAAACTATGCCCAAGCATGGGTGTATTGGATCCAATCACCTCGTCGTGAGTCTGCCAAGTGGTCGCATCGCAGGTACCCTCTAGACTTCCCGTTCGCAGAAGCAGCTGCTCAGAATTGAGTTCTTCGCGCACGGCGCGTTTCCCACCACCAGCGCCAATCAAAATCTAATCTCGGACAATTGTATTTCGGGATCTGGTTCGTTCGGTCATTGCCCAAATTTCATGACCATCCTTGAGAATTGGAACAGATCTTCTAGCGCTACAGTCCAGGATGGACATGGGCCTCAACCAACAAGCCTCTCCAGCCGGCACCATCCTTAGCCAGCTGTCTCCAAATGCGCACACCAACTCGATTGAGGTCCTTCTCCACCTGGGTGCGCCATCGGTTCCATGGGCGTCCTCTATTGCGTTGTCCCACTAGTTCGGACTCGAAGACTCTTCGGTCTGGAGCAGTCTTGTCCATGCGCTCCGGATGGCCCAACCATCCTAGGCGTTGAATTAGTAGGCGCCTGACTAGCCTCATGCCGCTATACAGCCCGACAGTCGAACGTGGGGAGGTCACGTCGCACTTATATCCTGCTGGAGCCATGGTGATGTCCAGTTCAGCGCTACAACTAGGAATTGGTCGGGGCCAAAGCAACCGAGTGGTCTCACAGGTGGTTATGGACCTTTCGTTTGCTAACTCTATAATTTTATTCTTCTTCTAAGGGCGCTACAGTCCGTGGTGGACCTGGGCCAACATTTCTCTCGAGCTGGCTCGATCTTTAGCCAGCTGCCTTCAATTTCGCAAGCTCAGTTGGTTGAGGTCCTACTTCACTTCTGTGCGCTATCGTTTCCGTGGCCGTCCTCTTTTGCGTTGTCTCACTGTTTCGTAGCCGAAAACTACGAACTGGAGCAGTGTTGTCTATGCGCTCTACATGGCCTAATCATCTAAGGCGTTGGATCCGTAGCCAGCTAGCCCACCTAGACACATGTCGCTGTACAGCCCATAGAGCTCATGGTTGAATCTTTTTCTCCAAGAAACCATCAACGCAAACAGGACCACAGGTTGAACCCACAATTGTGCCCTCGAAAAGACCAGGACAGAGATGATCAAGGTTTTACATAGTAAACGGCTCTCCCTCTCGAAAGAGCGCTCTCATTCCTTTGGTCTAGTAAAGGCAAAGGAGTATATAGGGATTCGCATAGGGATGTGGACGTGGAACTGTCTAAGAGAAACACTACAGCCTCCAGGCTAGCTTCTCCATCTGCCACTCGTGTTGTGCGTTCTTCTTTACCCTTCCGTAGTGGAGGGGACATAATGCTTCTTATAGACTCCAAAAGGTGATTTTTGAGAAGAAGCTTTTTCGCTGAGCGCTGACAGTGATTAGGTGGGTCTAATAGCGCCGATATGTCAGTTGGAGGATTATCCGACAAAAGTCTACAAAACGACGATGAAATGACATTGTGGAGTATACTGAGACCACAAGGCGTATGTGGAATATTCTGAGACCCCACGCAAATATGCAAAAGTACCCGAAAATTCAGATGTCCTGAAATGTTGGTCGTGAATTATGGAAGTTACTTGCGTTGTTGATTGAATCCAGAACCGCGAGCGTTGGAGTTAACGCAATAACCCCCAACCCATATCCAAAAGGCCGCCAGTTAAGAGTTGCCTTGGAGAAAATTGCGGAAATGTTAAGACAACACTTCGCACTCGCACGAGGAGCTAATCTTAAGAGATAAGTGACTGGGGCGTATACGTAATATTTTCTAAGTGGTAGTGGAATTCTATTAAGTTTTGTCGAGTAAAGTCAGGGAAGAGTTTATGTAGGATTTCGAGGAGGCAGACTTATGGTAACACTACAGTCTACAGGCTAGCTTCTCCATCTGCCACATGTCCTTGTTTTCTCTGCAGTAGTGGAGGGGACCTAATGATTCTTGTGAACTCCGAAAGGGCAAGAAGCTTTGTCTAGACTTTGATCGACTGTGATTCGAAAGATGTGGAGCTGTGAATTATGACGCGAGTCGTGGATTGAACCCTAAACTCTTGCCATCGCCAGTTGATTATCACGGAGATTTTTTGGTTACACGTTGCTCTAGAACGACGAGGTGATCTAACGAGTTGCCTAGTTAGTCCACTGTGGCGTATACGTAACATTTTACAATGGGACGTGGGAGTGTCTTACGAGTTGCCAAGTAAGTCCAAGGTAGATTTTTTGTAGAACTTCGAGGAAGCAGTCTTTTGAGTGCAACGGGGGCGCTTAGGTAACATTTATGCAAAGGAACGTGGAAATGTCTCAGAAGCGACCTGCTAACGCAGCGGGTGTGGTGATAGTTTGCCTAGGAGCATGGAACTGACTTAGAGGTTGTTTATTAAAGCGGTGCCTTTCCGGTTATTGCCAGTCATATTCCTGTGACCGACGAACGACCGAAATTATAAAGCGAAACGAGCCTTTAATAAAAGCACTGCCGCCTGCTTATCGGTTGCGTGCAAAAAAATATGCGTTCGATTGTCCGGCAGATTGTAGGCAGGCACTTTCAGATATCACAGCGTTTAAGAAGAATTGCTACTTCTGTGAATTCGACTCATTCGGGCAAGCAAACAAAGAATGCAACACTTACACATTACATTAAAGTAAGTACGAGTAGACATTTGTGAGCAGAGTAGCCACAGATTAACGTTCTCGAGGTAGTGCGACAAATTGGAGACTTGCACTACCTCGAGAACGTTAATCTGTGGCTACTCTGCTCACAAATGTCTACTTGTACTTACTTACCGATATTTACACGCTGACGCATTTCATGGGGAATCTGTTCTGAAGAAAATTGATTCCAGTAAACTAAATGATGCACTCTCAATGTAGTAGCATGAATTGAATCTTGGTTGAATCTTCTCCTCCAAGAACCATCAACGCAGACAGGAGCAAAGATTGAACTCAGAACTTGGCTTCGACCGCAAGCTCGACCATCCTGATTGCAGGTAGATCTTCAAAAGTGCTTCCAAATTTACCTAGATTGTGGCTCGGCCTAGACTAAAGCTCAGCATTACTCCTCTCAGTAGTCGTGAATACATACATATGTACTTAAACTTCTACACCTGCTTCAATGGTAGTGTTGTGTTACTCATACAAGATTCACTACAGAAATGTCGCAACACCTCAAAGAAACTATTTATCCCGCTTCAATTTTTGTCATACTCAGAGATGCTTTGTTCCTCTGGGTAGACGAAGTATCATTAAAAATCACAGTGTGTGTTTTTAGTTGCGACATTTTTGTTTCTGTTGATGAATGAATGAAGCTTGCAGGGCAATACAATTGTGTAGGTAATAGAAGCAAGGAAAATTTGTTTATATTTTTAACTATAATACCCACATATACCCTTAGATACAGAACTCACTCTACCTAAACTCCTCTTCGAGAAGAATTTCGCAACTCGATAGATTCACAGATGGATCGAAGATGGATCCAGGTGTGGGTGCTGGTGTCTATTCCAAGGATCTAAATTTCTAGCTGTCTTTTCGACTACCTAATCACTGTAACGTCTTTCAGGCTGAAACTACAGCGATTAAGGAAGCCCTGTCCTGTCTGAAAAACAATGTAATATCGCGCACAGATATCGTCATCTGTTCCGATAGCCAGGCAGCGATCAAATCTCTGGATTCAGTCACCTTTAATTCTAAGAGTTCCCTTAATTGCCGCCTATCTCTTAACGAGATGGCCAAGTACTTTAACATTCAACTTATGTGGGTGCCGGGACACTGTGACATTCCAGAGTATTGCAAAGCGGACGAGCTCGCTAGAAAGGGCACACACTCTGTGCTATTTCCGGGTAGAGACCCACCCTCCATGCCTATCGCTACTACAAAACATCTGCTAAAGCTTGAAACGCTTGCTCAAACAAACCACGGATGGATATCTGGCACAGGATGCCTCATTACCAAACAACTATGGCCTATGATCGATCCTTGGTCCGAAAAAACCAAGGACTTCTTGAACTGCTTTGGACAGAGTCCATGCTTCAGCGCCATAAAGTAGGACTGGGATGATCAAGGCCAAAGTTATACAGGATCTCCTTATTCCCAGTTTCAGAGTGCAAGTTTAAACTCCGCTTTCGGCTTAAGCTGCAGTTTAACGATTTATCCGGTTTCACAGTTTCCTTTAAACCTTGAACTGAGTTTAATTTGTAGTTTAAGTTAAACGACGTGAGTCGCCGTGGGTAACTGCATCGACTCCAACGCAGAGGGCGCCAGGTTCGAATCACCAATCTACCAACTGTCATAATTCACGGCATCCTCCTCTTTCGGAGTCACGGACAATGCTCAAAGAGTACTCCTGTCTTGAAAAAGCTTCTCAAATTCGCTGTTCGGAGTCGGCACTAAACTGTAGATCCCTTCCACGCGTGAAAGAACAATAACATGTACAACACGAGTAGAGTGCCTGTCCCTGGTTCGCGGGGTCCCCGGTTCGAATCCCAAAGTTAATACGCTTTTATCTGGTTTTCAAACCTGGCCCAGTCACCATTAACAGCACTATCGCTGGAGTAGTCAATCGGTGGTAGTAGTCTGACTAGGGGTATCACAATGGACCAAATGAGATTGTATCAAGCAAGATTCATTTTGTTTCGCTCTCGTGAGAGCGAGAGCATTTTGCTCTCAATACAACTCGTGTTCAATTACGGAATCCATCCCTTTCCAATTTTTTTTTTATTATTTGTCTTTCACTGGTCGGACTTACGGATGGATTGTCTGAAGTGATTTTGTATGTTTATTTTCTTTGTTTGTTATCTATCTGCCGTTCCCGATAACAGCACGAGCGCGCTACAGAGGTTCCAAAAAACTGAACCAAAAGCATTTTAAACCTTCAAAGTATAGCTAAAACATCAATAATTCAATAAGAATTGCAGCAAGTACACGAACCTGTTGGAAGGGTTGCCATTTTCTTTTTTCTTCAATTGCATAACAAAGACGAAGTTCAAGTGTTCAGATTTCACTGTGAAACCGAAAAGATGAACTGGGTTTAAGGTTCATTCATTTCATTTATTTATTCATAGGAACTTACATTAAGATATTCATCTTTTTTTGTACTTAGTACATTAATTTACAAAATTCAAATTAAACTTAAAACTAGGTTCATCTGAACTTAAGTTTAAACCTTCTCTGTGAAATTGGCCATTAGTTGTTCGGGATATGGCCTTACTACTCAATTCTAAAGAAACAGCGATTGGCAAGACTACTTTGTTTTATCTCTGCCGAGGTGTTGTTGTAAGAGCTAAAAATGGTGTGACGTGATTTCCTTTAATCATGTGATTTTCGATCTGTCGCATTATTGTCATCCATCCACTAAAGTTTTTTTTCAAATTTATGTTGCATGTGTATATTTAACAATGTTTATCCTTGAAGAGTTTAAATCGTTGCTCAACATATTGCATGTACAGCTTAACAAACATTTTTGTTTTTCTAAAATTACTTTAAATGAATGGATTTCCTATAATTTATTTTATTTAATATCCTGTCAGCCTTATCATCCTTCCTCCAGCCTCTCACTACTAAATACTTTCTTTTCATTTGTTTTCGTTCCACTTGTGTCCTTCTTCTGTTTGTCGTTTCTTTTACTATATTTTTTCTCTATAGTCTCTGGATATTTTTGTAACAATTTTTTTTTCTTAGTTACTTTTTGATGATCGAATTTCTTAGCGTCTGCGGTGGCTAAATATTTAAGGGTTTTCATTAAGAAATGAAATCGGATGAGAAACCTTTCGTATAGATATTGATACTTTGAGCTGCTTCAGGCTGGTGATGCCAGCAGAAGGAAACGAGAAGATTTGCCAGAGAACCACTAGACGGGAACTGCTTGTGGATGGCATTGTAATAAAATGTGGATGGAATGAATTGGAATAAGGTTTTCAAAGCCAGCTTGAATCAACCTTCTGACTGAGTCTTCCTGGCGCTTAGGGTGATGCACAGAAAGAAAGAGCTTCATCTTAACTAACTTGAAGGGCGAAGGAGGCGGCAACTGGCAAGAGATTAAACTGGCATATTGTTTGATGCGTATCTATCTACCCACCTTGGCCTGCAAGAAAAAGATGTAAAGGCCATAATATACTGAAAGCACTGTTCATAAGCTGATAGCACGAGACCCGCTCGATAACCTTTGAGAAGTTTGTAATTCTTCAAAATCAAAAAAGGGCCGCGCCGCGACTTGTCTTGAAGAAAACGACAAGCAATTGATATCAAAGATGCTTGTGTTAATAAACCGGCCGAACACCAACTTCTCGATGGCCTTCCTCCAGCCATTAACACGGCCCAACATAACCTGCGCAGTAAATCACTCTTTCACAAAAAAACCCGTGACGGCTCATCAAACAAATTCAGTGTTAATTTTTGTAACAGAATAAATTGGGAGAAGTTTTCAAACTCGCGTCCGAACTACGTGTCCTTTTCGTAGCCCAGCTACAGATTGCTGTGGCAAGTGAAGCGTGGAGTACCAAAGTGATCAAGAGTTGGCTCTGTACTTTTTGCCTTACCTTCAAACGAAATAAATGATATGAACCCTTTGTTAACACAGATGTCATGTGTCGATGACGATACAGAGAAAGTCAGATCGTTGGACCACCAGCACTAGCTTCGGAGAAGACCTTCCACCTACGAAATGGGAAGAGCAACTGGAAGCAGCAGAAGTGCAACCCTCCCTGTACACCTATGACTCAAAAACTAGTGCAGGTTCAAGTCCAGGAGTCTTCTGTGACAACTTTGAAAAATCTCTGGCATTAAGAGACGAGTGCAGAGTCTTCCAGGGTGAAGTGGCTGCTAGACACAAAGCAGCACTCGCACTTTAAGCTATCTCTATGTTCGCCGACAGCCAAGCGGCAATAAAAGCCATAGCATCGAACACCTTGGCATCGAAACTTGTGATGCAGGCATGGCGTCATCCTGCGGACATCTTGACATCTAAACTTGTGAGGTTATGTAGACAAACCGTTATCCTTGGTAAACACGCATACTGGCATCCAAGGAAACGAAATGGCGGCCAGTCTCACGAAGAAAGGGATCTGAGCGTGGAGAATCTTAATCAATCCTTTCCACGCTCCCGCCGCTAAGCTATATAAGAAGAAAGTTGAAAGACGAAACCCCGGCAAGAGTAAAAATTAGATGGCTCAGTCTGGGAATTGGAGCCCTGTGTCCGACGCTGCACAAAAACAGATCAATATCAGCTTTAGTCCCAAAGAAGCCCCATTAAGGAAGACAGACAGTTCTTGGGACGACACTACATTGCAGAGCTGGAAGCCTTGTGCTTTGTAGAATTGAAAAGCCTTCTAAAGTTTTCAAAGCATGCATGCTGGGTTTGGAATAAAAGAAGGTCTCTTGGTAGTAAAGGGTTTCCCAATAGGGAAAACCATTTGAGATATTTTAAAAACTTTATTATCGGCTTGAAGTACAATCAAAACATTTATGAATGGAACTCGACTTCGTTCATCTGGCCACCGCGTGCACGTTTGCTGCGGTCAATTCGTTGGACCCAATTTTCAACGGCTTTGCAACACATTTCGGCCGCTATTTCGCGTTCAATGTTGCCTCTGAGTTCTTCCAACGTCGTCGGCTTGTTGACATAATCCAGTGACTTAACGTAGCCCCACAGAAAATAGTCAAGCACAGAAAAATCTCGCGAACGAGGCGGCCAATCGACTGACCCATTTCTTGAGATAAGACGCTCACCATACTTACTCTTCAACAGATCGATTGTAGCGTGTGCTGTGTGGCTTGTCGTTGAAACCACATGTCGTCCAAGTCCATATCTTCCAATTTGGACCAAAAACAGTCGGTAATCATGGTGCGATAACGCTGTTCATTCACAATAACATGACGCCGCCGGCTTGCAAACCGCACCAAACACTTACTTTTTGTGGATGAAGTGGTGATTCATGGAGCACATGTGGATTTTCACATGACCAATAACGAATATTTTGCCATTGAGCCTAAAATGAGCTTCGTCGAAAATTCGAGTTAACCCTCTTAGAGTAGCGGTCACCGACTCCGAATTTCGGTAGAAAATTTGTATATCGTTCATGTATTTCACCATGCTGAAAATGGTGAGTTAACTGAATCAATTGACAGTGACTGTTTAATGGTTAGTGAAAGTGTGCGTTCACAAATGACATTCAAAGTTGTCAAGTCCCTATTGGATAACCCTTAAGAACATTATCCATAAAGGGTACAATGGATCCAACATGTTGGTCAAAATGAGCCAAGGCCGTAAGTGCGTAAACGCGTACTTACATTGAATAAATATTATGGTATCCATATAATGGGTGTTAAAAACGCCTTTAATTCCTCAAATCTGATCCTCCGAGCGCTTACCGCCAAGAGAGTACCGGACTACTAACAGAAGATAGTGACATACTATTGTGCACTACGTCACCGAGGATGGGATAATGCAGTATAACGTCACAGGGGATGTACCCCAGGGTTCCGTACTAGGTCCTCTACGTTTCTTATGTACGACGACGTCCTCAAACTACAGCGATTGTAGCAGTAGCCAAACATCATCAAAGCATCGGAGTAAAAAAAATTGGCTATTGAAGCCAGCTAATGCACAAACCCTCGCACAAACCAACCTTCCAACTGATCGAATATCCCTCTTGGAATATTAGCACATACACCAATCATATTGTCGTGTACAATTTCGAATCGACCTCGGGAAAAAACATTCCGATAGAGATTGCCAATAGCGGAGACTTTTCTCGCGGAGGGAAAAAGAAATTCCCCCGGGATAATAAGCATAAATCAGCACATAAGAAGCTTCAGCAGCAGGAAGTGAAATCCTGGCCACCATCATGAAAGAGCAACGACGACAAACACGTAACGGAGCCGAATATATAAGGCCGATGACCCCCCTCGCGATGAAATGCTTGATGGCAGTGCCACTTAAACCAGCGGTAGAAGGGGGAATGAGTTTGGGTAAAAATCTCACGCTGTTACTTAACACAAGCTGACTTTCGTCTTTGAAAGATTCCCCCTTCTTGAGAAAAAAAAATGACTTGCACCTGGGGTTGAATAACCATAAGCATATCTTGGTCAAAATGAGTGAACTCTACCATTGTTTCTTTTAGACAAAGCCAAGCAAGAGCCTCACGGTCATTGGACGACGCGCTAATGAGCTATGCCTAGAAATGAGTACGCATGAAAATGATGGCTGTGAGCACGTATGGGTGATAGCTTCAGGCACGATCTAATTTGATAGTTCATGGTTGAACGGCGCATACTATTTATGGTTACTATGCTCAATCAACCAGTCGCTCATTATGTGGCCTTAGCTTTAAGCGGGAAAAGTTTTGACTCCAATCGATTTCAAGTCACACACATCCGTTGACAAATCTATAATTGTGCTATTTTTTAAGAATGAAATGAGAGCGAAGTTGTCAATACATACATACATACAAACATATAAACCGTTCAGATTGAAGTATGAGTCGTAAGAGGCTTTTCGTGAACGCTTGTGGTCAATCGATCGTATGAGCGTGATAGCCGCGCATCAATATGTGTATGAAACGAGAAATTTTTTTGAGAGAGAGAGGCGGGAGATGAAACGAGAAGAGCCCGTCTTGACAGGCAAATTCTTACGATTATTCAACTTTTCTCTAAAGCCGTAAATTCCAGAATGATGCGAAGACGGTTAACTCACTCATCAATCAGCAAACGGCTGCTACAGAAGAACTTCTCTAAAGCGGACAGCAGCGAGCAGCGGGACCATCATGATTGTCGGTCATGTAGGGGTGTCCGTTCTGAAGGGGTTGAAATACACGAATATGGTCATGCCGGGACAATGATGAATTGTCCGTAAAGAGAGGTGTCCATTGTAGAGGGATGTCCGTGAAGAGATGTTTCGTGCATTCTGCCATACAAAGCTTTCTGAATGGATTTGTTAAATTTGTCTAAATCTGTCAGACTAGCGAAACCTGTATTCTCACATTCAAGTTCTTCTCAACAGACGGAAGCACGCACTACATAACCATAATCATCATGATCTTTCAATTCCCTCGTTTGGTGCGAAGAATAAGCATATAAACCTACACTGGCACCAAAAATGTTTCTACTACCACCCAGAAAGCCTTGAAACCTTCGCCTAGAAAGCACCCAAACGATAATAAAATCAGTATGAAAATAAATAAGATCGATCTTTAGCAATGAAAAACAAAATAAATAAACCACCGCCAGACCAACAGACGTAGGATATTCTTTTCTCTTATTTTTCATCATATTTTCTAGAACATTTTGTCTCAAAATGTTCATTATTATGAATTTGAAAAGCCAATTTACTAACTTTCAAAACGAAACAAAACAAAAAAAAAATAAATTTACAGATTCACTGAAACTGCTAGACTACTGCGAAGTGTGTTTACACGTCGTGCTAATACACGTGTCGATACGGAGCTCGAATTATCGCGTGAGTACAAAAAAAGAAATAAATGAAAGCCGGAAGGGAGTTGTTTTAATATTGCTTAGAACCAAGAACCCTTTATTTGCTGTTTAATTATTTTAACTTTACTTATTTCTCAAGGTATGCTAGTAGACTAACATTCTAATGTTTTGAAAAATACGCCCTGACATCCAATTAACATCTGTAGTAGATTAATCTAGTACTTTAAGTGGATTGATTTTTCATATAAGAGCTTGTTGACGTTCCTCTTCTGATTTACTGATCTTTTGTCTTACCACGTCCATCATCAGCCATACTTAATCCTGCCATTCGAAGACAAAGCTTTGTAAAGGGATTTCTCAAACTCGTCTAAATCTGTCAGGCTAGCGAAACCATTTTTCTTAATAAATACGTGCAATGGATATTCACCTCGATTATCGGATCGACACTTCTGTACGTGCTCTCAGTATGGTGGACAGCTCTTAACAAAGCTGTCAAGTGTAATTCACTCAAAAGACGACCAGATGGCGCAGTTTGCTAAGTACCTGCCTTGGTTAGAGGGGTTTGATGGCGCAGTTGGTTAAGTGCCTGCCTGTGGTTAGCGGGGTCCCCGGGTCAAATTCCAGTGAAAGCAAAGTTAATACGCTTTTATTTGGTTTCAAATCACCATTTGCCGTAGGAATCACATTCAATCAGGAAGGATCAGGAATCACATCAATTCAGTCAATCAGCGGTAGTAGTCTGACTGGGTATCACAATGGACCCAACGTGGTGTCAATGTGCTTGTGAATTCACTAGCATTCCCCTTTCCTACCTAAGGAACTCAATTGGGTGCAAAGACTGCTTTGCAAGCCAGTCACCCGAGTTTATCAGTGCAGTTTTGAGAAACACTCCGTCTGATGCACCTAACCTACTCCTCCACTAGACCTATTCGGCAAACAAATAGTAGCCAGCACAGCCCCAAAACTCCCAAACAAATCAGTCACTCAACTATTATTAGTGAATTCAAATTTCTTCACTACGATACGGATCGCCTACTACCCCAGGCCATCTTCGAGAAGAAATTCTCTACCAGCTCTCCTTCCAGATCGGATTCAATGTGCGGTAACCAGGCGCTGTAAGATCTCCAGTGGATAAAGGGGCGGGAGCCTATTCCAAAGACCTGAATATTTCCCTCACCTTGAAGCTCTCTGACCACTGTAGCAAAGGACATCAACATCTGTTCAGACCCTAATCGAGTCCCTTGTCATGTTAAACTCAAAAACATCTCAAATCCGGTGTTTCTTCACAAGGCTAACGAAGTCATCCGAAAAAAGAGGATGACTTATCCTAAACCCCCCCCCCCCCCATACGTTCCTCGCCTCGCCTGCGCTGCAACATCCATCTCTCTCTTTGATCAACAAAATTCAGCGTATTCCATTTTCTAGTGAAAATCATCCTTGGCAGGTATGGGTGGATTTTTTCCTCCGTCCTCTTTCCTCATCTCACTCAAACTCGTTACTCTCCACAGCTGTGGATCGGAGATGCCTTCGGTTGACTCACGTTCACTTGTGCACTTACTCGCTTATCATAGTCTGTATAGCTCTTAGAGTTCGTGATAGTGTCTTCCCCTTCAGAATTATTTTCTCAAAATCACCAAGAATAAGCACTGCTATTTGGCTTATTCTCCAACTCGCGGCTCCACTGACAGACCGAGAGTTTGAATTTTGTCCTTCGAGTTAGCTATGTTTGACGAAGTACCACCGGTTGCCAAGAGCTATTCCACGTAAATGTGGAGTTCATGTTCTTTTTCCTATCTCGATATTAGCTGTGTTTTTTTGCAAGTGTATATACGCTCGAATTTCAATTTGCATGTAAAATACACTAACAACAAATCATCATATCTGTCGCCGCTTAAGAATTAAGCGCGGATAAAAACAATGCTTCCAATCATTATTTTCTGTGTGTTCATTCCTGAATTCATTCATTCATTGTTTAGGATGATGTATGTGGCTTACATTTGCAGACGTGGTTGATGTATTAGATCATTTTTAATTATTTTGGCATCCATAAGTATGCAATTTTTGGTATACCCAATGTGCCTCTGCTATACATTCCGTTTAGGTTTCGTAAACGATTCGATTTGATGAACATTTTTTTTTTATTTTATAATTATTGTAAAGTCAAATTGCGAATGAATATTTTTTTAGAAGAGAACAATCCTTTATTACATATTTTGTCTACTGTTGTCGTAGCCCTTTAGTAGTGTTGCCGTAACATTTTAAGTGTTTTTACTTTTAAAGTGATGGTCACGCTAAACAGTCACAAAACGAAGATTGTGACCATGAAAGATCAATCATCACCTCCCACGACTACACCCCTGACTGCTTAGCAAATGTCATAAATGTCGTCGGTGCTGCCAAGATTTTATGATGAATCATTAAGCGCCGATGATCGTTTTTTTGTGCACTCACAAATTAAGCGTATATACGCTTGCAAAAAACACAGCTATTGTGGTGATCTTGAACTTGCTCCACGATTCGCGGAGGAATCTTGGCCCATTTTTTAATTCTGGATAAGGTTTGCTTTCCGTGACACACCGTCTTCCCAGGACATACAGCTGGCCGACATGCACAACCACAATTCGATCAGCAATCAATGCTCTTTTTTTCGGTGGACAAAAAATTAGGTGTCGTGAAAAGAAAGGTATTATTTTTGCACGAAATTTATTTACCTTTTTAAAAATGGTCCAATTTAGGTCAAATAGGCCCATTTTGAAGGTAATGCCTGGTCCGGATTAGATATGCGTAAGGACATCCCAACCAAGAGCTCCTAGCGAATCGCAGTTGATGTGTGTAGCCTGCAGCCCAGAGCTCACCTCATGTTTGTTCCTCCTCTGGATTTGCCAAGACAGTCCATTGGAAACGGAGTGTTAATGAAACTTGTCAAAAAAAACAGTCAAGTTCGATTGAGTGCGTGTAATTCTTTGAGTTGATTTCGTGGACTAAATCATTTGCTACTACAGTGAACTCTCCCTAAGTCGAAACTCTCTCTATCTCGAAATCTTTCGCAATATTTTACATACACTTTCCTCAATTCTCCATTCAAAAATCTCTCTCTAAGTCAAACTCTCTTTAACACGAACAAATTATGGAATCCCGTGACAATTCGACTTTGGGGGAGTCCACTGTACTTTGATCTGACCCTAAGCAAAAGTTGGACTCCATTGTAGACGTTCCTGCCCAACACCATGTCATCGACAACTCATTCATCCCTACGTCCCCCTTAGTGTTACAAATCTATTGATAGCCACGTCGGTTCTTGAAAGATCATTACAAAACCCACAGTCACCACCACTCCCACCAACACCATCATCCCACCAAACCAAACAATGCAAAATGCCAATGTCACATTTTCTAATCGAATTTTTGTTTTTATATTCCCCCTACAGATGGCTACGCTTTTTCACAAGAAGAAGGTGGAGCTGTGCCCCAGTCAGTCGTTATACGAGCTTATGACACAAATCTTCGTAAGCCCGAGGGAAACTAAAGCCGCACGGAAACAATTCATCAATCTTCATCATCTGCGAGATCAAAAATACAAAAATTAAAAAAAAAAAAACAAAACCAAGAAATAGAAAAAATTAAAAATGTAGGGAATTTAAAGAGAAAAACAAAACAATGTACAGATATTTAAAAGGAAATGCAATTTTACAAAAAAAAAAAAAAAACAAAGAACAAAGAACTTTTTAACGCTAAGCTAATGTATACAACATTAAATTATTAATCCTCAAATTGATTCCTAATTTATCGAATGTACGATCTAAACTCTGCAAAGTTTCTTCGTTTTTTTTTTATATATATACATGCATACACACAAATGTATTTATTTTCTTCTTTCTTTTATAAAACAAAAACCGAATAACGAGTGTTGAAGTGATCCTTTTTTGTTTGTGATTTTGTAAATAATTCTAAAGTGAAGTGAATAATTGTTTTGAGTTGAGAACTAAGCAAATGAAATGTTTTTTCTTTTTTTTTTTTTGTAATAAACTGGTGTACTTTACGTATTTATTATTTAATTTAAGCAGTCGAACGGATTAAGGAGTAGTTTTTCGATTACATTTGTTGATTGTTTTGTTTAATGGAATAAGCACCGCATTGATATTAAAGAAACAACTAAATGTGACTCGGTTCAAATTTATTGAAATTAAAAGATGCCACTGGAAGCTGGAATGGTGGAGGAGAGGGTGGAGTACAGGATTGGAGGCGTATTTCGAGATAGCTTGATGACCACGAACATGTTTGACAGAATAACCCGTGTCCCAAGAGGACTTTGAAACGTAGACGACGTAGAGTACGACTTATCAACTGGACTACGACTCTTCTTTGATTGGTCAGCTTAAAGCTGAATGTTGGGGAAAGCCGAGACTCAAATTTGTGCTTTTGCGTCGCTTTTTAGAACAGTCCCACCAGTTTGTGGTAAACTAACGACTTTTCGTGGATTAAGGCTTGACAAATCACCTCAAATTCAGTAGCTTCGCCACTTAGACCTCCCAGCGCTGTTTCTTCTTCTGTTGGCGCTATAGTCCGGTGTTGACCCGCGCCCCAAATATCAAGCCCCTACAGTTGACACGATCTTTACTTTGGATGAGATGCTCCTCCACTTGTGTGCAACATTTTTCGCATGCGTCCTCTATTGGATTGTTTCACAGAAGTTGAGTGGAAGACACTTCGGACTGGAGAAGTGCTGTCCATAACCTGAACCAACATAAGCGTTAAACCTTTAGACGCCGGACCAGGTTCAAGTCGTCATGTGTAGTGGTTGAATCTTGTTTAGGAAACACCATCAACACCAACAGGACCAAAAATTGAACGCTTCCTCATCTGCTCTTGAAATTGTGCCCTAGAGCAGGATAGTTTGGTTCTTTGAGGGAGGCCTCTCATTCTCGATTCCCCTTGAGCTCACAGAAACCGCGTTTAGTAGGAGTTATTCTGCATTTAATCTCCGTACTGATGTTGTTCGTACTGTTTACTTGGAACCCGATGTAGGCTAAGTCCATGACTAACTCAAAAATATATCTATCTGCCTATTGTCACGTTCTGGCGAAGTAGTTCCCGAAAAGAAATCCCACTAGAATGCATTCAATCCTTACCACGATAACTAATCGTAATCTCTCTCTTAACTCAAAGCCAAGTCTGTCATACCGCCTAACTGCACGTAACTCTATTTTGCGCACAAACCTGCCTTATTACGTGACCTCAACAACATTCTTGAAAATGTTATCTTGAGCCCAGCCTCAAGATAAAGGCGACGCAGACTCCTGATCGAAACCTCGCGGATTTCGCGATTTCCACTTCAGATTGTGGAAGAAATAGATGGAAAATAGCCAGAGCGGGTCAGGTGAACAAAATGTACAGATCGTCCCCAGACGTAACTATGAGACGATGCCCTCCCCGGAGTCAAACTGTCTAAAGGGTTTTCTAGTAAAGCCAAAGGAGCCTTTTACGTAGCATTTCGCATACGACCGTAGAACCTGTCTTAAGAGTAACACTAGAGTCTCCAGGCTGGCTTCTCCTTCTGGCGCTCGTGCTGTGCGAAAGGTGAAGTTTGAGAAGAAGCTTATCCTAGACTTTGACCGGCAGTGATTCACATGAGGTGGATTAGTGAATTATGGAAGTCACTTGCGTTGGTGATTGAATCCAGAACCGCGAGCGTTGGAGTCAACGCACTAACCCACTGACCACATCCACAAAGCTGCCCGTTAAGAGTTACTTTGGAGAAAATTGCGGACATGTTAAGATAACACTTTGAACCCGAAGGAGGAAGTAATCTGAAGAGTGACTGGGGCGTATACGTAACATTTTCCAAATGGGCGTGGAAGTCTATTAAGGTTTGTCTAGTCAGGGAAGTCAGGGAAGAGTTTATGTAGGATTTCGAGGAGGCAGACTTATGGTAACACTACAGTCTACAGGCTAGCTTCTCCATCTCCCACACGTCCTTGTTTTCTATTCAGTAGTGGAGGGGACCTAATGATTCTTGTGGACTCTGAAAGGAGAAGAAGCTTTGTCTAGACTTTGATCGACTGTGATTCGAAAGATGTGGAGCTGTGAATTATGACGCGAGTGGATTGAACCCTAAACTCTTGCCATCGCCAGTTGATTATCACGGAGATTTTTTGGTTACACGTTGCTCTAGAACGACGAGGTGATCTAACGAGTTGCCTAGTTAGTCCACTGTGGCGTATACGTAACATTTTAAAATGGGACGTGGGAGTGTCTTACGAGTTGCCAAGTAAGTCCAAGGAAGATTTTTTGTAAAACTTCGAGGAAGCAGTCTTTTGAGTGCAACGGGGGCGCTTAGGTAACATTTATGCAAAGGAACGTGGAAATGTCTCAGAAGCGACCTGCTAACGCAGCGGGTGTGGTGATAGTTTGCCTAGGAGCATGGAACTGACTTAGGGGTTGTTTATTTATGCAGTGCCTTTCCGGTTATCGCCAGTTATATTCCTGTGACCGACGGACGACCGAAATTATAAAGCGAAACGAGACTTTAATAAAAGCACTGCCGCCTGCTTATCGGTTGCGTGCAAAAAAACATGCGTTCCATTGTCCGGTAGACTACAAGCAGACACTTTCAGATATCACAACGAACTGCTACTTTTGTACATTCGTCTCCCTTGACCAAGAAAACGTGGAATGCAACACTCGCACATTGCATTTAAGTAAGTATGAGAAGATGGACTAAACATTCGTCTATATTTTGTGAGCAGAGTAGCCACAGAATAACGTGCACGAGGTAGTGCGACAAATTGGAGATGAACTGCTTATTTACAGACTGACACATTTCATGGGAAATCTTGTTCTGAAGAAAACTGATTCCAGTGAACTAAATTAATTATTTCCAATGTAGTAACATGCAGTTAAATCTTGGTTAAATCTTCTCCTCCAAAAATCGTCAACACAAACAGGACCAAAGTTCGCATGCAGAACTCTTCTCTTTAAAAGGTCAACGACTTCTTCATCTGCATGTGATCTTCTCCAGGTTTCCTCGCCATAGAGCAGGACAGGGATGACCAGAGTGTATACACTTATTTTGTAGAAGAAAAACGCACGATCTGAGTCTTTACTTTAAATCGTGAATACAGTCTTGAGTGCAATGATACAGGGCTGCAGTGCATGCAGCTGCAAATTAAGCAAGGTTGCATTTTGGCAGTGACATACACCCAGGCCAGTGGTGTAATCTTATACAAATGGGGGTATTCTAAGAATACGTTTGGAGTAATCTAATATTAAAGAATACGTTCCACGGAATTAGTATTCCAAGTAATGAATTGTACATAACAATACTATTGTTAGCTTAGGCCTTTGAGAGAGACGACTGGATGGCGCAGTTGGTTAAGTGCCTGCTCTTGTTATGTGGAGTCACCGTTGACTCCATCCCAGTCAAAAGCAAAGATTATCTGATTTGCAAATCTGGTCCAGTCACCACTTGCAGTTGGAATCAAATGAGCGGCACTGGACTGGTCAGTCAGTTGTAGCAGTCTGACTGTGGGTATCTAAATGTACCAACAGGGTCTAAGTGTGCTGGTGAATTCACTAGTAGCCCCCTTTCCTCCTCATCCTACTTAATTGCCTTTTGAGTCCAAAGAATCAGAGGTTCGCAAGAGTTATTCTGCGTTCGATCTCTGTACTGATGTTGTTTTTTTGGGAACAGAAGTACACGAAGTCCTTCACTCTCAAGTTATAGCTGCCTATGGCGACGTTCTGGCCAAGTCGTCGATGTTTTACGTCCTTTCTCGATGACAGCATGCACTTCGTTGTGCCCGCTTTCACTGGTGAAGCCATTTTGGCCCCTCCGTCTCAATGCCAGCAAACAACTCGCTGTGTTCGATCACATAAATACCGTCTGCGTGTGCTGGGAATTGGACGGACTTTTGGAAGGTCCTGCCTCTTCTGTTGGCGAGTGAGTTTTGTACGATCTTCTCCAGGATGGTTTTAAAGAAGACAAATGACAGCTCCTTGCCTTGTCTTAATCCTTTCTTGACGTTGAAGGTCTCGGTGAGTTCGTCACCAACATTGATGGAGCAGCGAGTATTCTGCACCGTCATCCTGCACAACCTGGTGAGTTTGACAGGAATATCAACACTGGACATGGAGATGAATTGTTCCTCTCTATGGACGCTGTCATATGCGGCCCTTAAATCGACGAATAGGTGGTGAGTGTCGATATGCATCTCCTGAGTTTTTTCCCAGGATCTGCCGCAGTGTGAAAATTTGTTCGATGGTGGACTTCTCCTGTCTGTAACCGCTCTGATAATCGGGTTATTCACGAATGGTTTCAGGCGCTCACACAAAATGGCAGGGAAGGTCTTGTCAGCGATTTTTAGGATACTCATTCCTCAGTAGTCGGCGCATTTGAAGGGGTCCCCTGTTTTCGGTATGGAATCCAAGACAATACTAATAAAAGTGTTCAAACGAAGCGAAATCAACTGACTACATTCTCAACAGCAACTTCCGGCATCTTGTACCAATCCTCTCTGTTAACATTTCACCAATTTCCAGTGAATTTGATTCTCCCTCTTTGTATCGTGTGTATGGAAATATGTTGTGTTCGTAACAATTGTTTTCCCTATTTATTAATGTAAAAGTTTAAAAGTTTATAAACTACAGCGAAACTTCTCTACAGCGGACAGCAGCGACACCGTCATGATTGTCCGTTCTGAAGGGGTTGAAATCCGCGAATAGCTTCATGCCGGGACCGTGGTGAATCGTCCGTAAAGAGAGGTGTCCGTAAGGAGAACTTTCACTGTAAATTATTCTATCTACTTATATACAACAGATGAAATAGAAAATGAGAAAAAAAGGATCCAAACAATACCGAGAAGATTTCAAATAAGAAATTAAATATAATTCAAATCATAAGTGTTATCTATCTGTGTCTAATCATCAAGTGTGTAGATATTTACAAAATATTGATTGAAACTGGTATCATTGATCATTCGATGTTAACTCATTAAAAATGCACTTAAAAATGTCCCCATGTATATTTAATGTATATTTATGTATCTTTTTGGTTGATTCTAGCACAACTTTATAAAATGTTATGATTTGGGTTCCTTTCAGTCGTGGGGTCTTGGATGTTTTTTTCCTTTCATTTAATTAAAAACTGAATTATTGGTTTGCTATTGTTGTTGTCTAATAAAGAATTGTTGTTCATCAGTTGTCCAGGCACATCAGTTGTGAAGGCAGTGGCTCGTATGGACTTTCACTGATTGGCTCAATGGCTTCATTCAAGATGAATGTTCCCAACATGGAAATCATGTATTTCTTCGACAGATTTAAGTATGCATTTGGGGGTGTTATTGTTTGGGGTATATTGCACAGCGATCTTTCGAACTATCGGGCCCCCTTTTTTTATACCTTTGCTCTCTTAAGAGATCCCATCACATGCAATTCCTATCGGAGTTGTACTGAGGGTTATAGACTCCTGTTGCGCGGAGGTGGACGAGATTTATTTTAGGGTATTATCTCTAAGTCAGTCTCCTTTATGAATCTTAGAATGAGAGCTGGTTCTAATGACTTCAATTCTTGCTCTATCTTTGTCTTTTGTTGGCTAGTTCATTAGTTCATTAGATCCTCCACAGTATCTGCAGATACCTTCTTCTGATGCTCCTAGTTTCCTTAGGTGCTCCCTGAACCTGTTGTGCTGTGCCTTGTTAGGAAGCCAATTAGGATACGGAGGTTGATATCTTGATACATGCCTGAAACCTCCTCCGGTTATGCAGACCCAAGAGTTTCTTGGCTTGCTTCAAGCCTTGAGCGTTGTTCTAGGCTTCTTCCTGGTTCCTCCTTTCTAGTTCCCTGAATTCTTCCTAAAGCATATGGCTTCCAACAGCGCAGAATGGTTCGGGGCCTATAAGAGGTTTCGATGCTCCTTTTCTAGCAAGTGTGTCGGCCTTTTCCCTGCCTTCTATCTCTATATTTGGCGAAGTATCCAGCAGAGTCTTACTCTGTTTCTCCTGCTCAACTCTCTTAACCTCTGTAGGCATTTCCGCACAAGGTTGGATTTGAGGGTGTAGAAGTCTAGTGCAAAGACAGCGATAAGACTGTCCGACTTTTTTGCTATGTCGCAATTGGTAAAGTTGCTTGGCATAGATTTCTGCTTGCAAGATGCTGGTGCGTTTATCAATGGATTCGAATTTCGAAGTACTTTGTCTGTGGTCCAAATACTCCTGCTCCTGTTCCTTCATCAGTTCTTGATTCCCCTTCATCCCCCCTCATTTTTCCGTATTGCTGCTCAGACTTTTGACTATGGATTCAGTCCTTTTTGGAGTTCAGCTTAATGATAAAATTCCTTTGGAAATTTAATTTCATGATCAAGTCATCCTTTGCAACAGCCAAGAGTGATCGCTTTTTGACTAGGGCGTCGAATTGTCTCGATGTATCTTCCTTGGCAATTCTCGTGATTGTTCTGCTTGCACATTCTGCAACCACAGAAGCAAAGGAATCAGCGCCAAATGTACCTCCATGGCGGCAGTTGGGCACCTGTACGACAGAGACATGTACACTCAAGCTCATACAATTAAGCCACATATGCAATAATGAAGTACCTGCTGTCTCACATCTCGTTCCGCCGTTCCGCTTTATTTTCTTTATTTTAGTTATTAGAGGTTATACTCTCCACTGTTCGACATATCGATAAACAATTTTCTTGCTCGTTAGCAGTTTTAAATTATTTCAGGTTCATTCATTGCAACAGTAGCAATTGCTACGGCAAGTACTTGCTTATCGCATATGTGGCTTAATTGTATGAGCATGAGTGTATGTCTCTAGGCGGGGCATACCCTTGCAAGTATTTTGAGGTATCGGTTAATTTTTTTTTTAACTTTAAAAGCTCTCCCTCTAGTTGAAACATTGCAAATTCCGATTCAATTTATTTCATTTCTGTTACCCGTTTTCGTCTCAAGCTAATTTCGCTTATAGTGGGAAATACCAGCTCTCAGATCGAAAATTAATATTTTTGTTCAGACAAGATTTTCGACCAAAAAAACAAAAATGAAATGTTTTTCTTAATCAAAAATGAAAAAATAATTTAATATTACAAGAATATTCTTTTCAAATTTCACACGGGTGTATGTCTTTTGTCCCGTATCAACCCAAGGCGGTTTTAGGCGTGAGTGTAGTGATTTCCTCGATCTTTGGACCTGATCTGTAAACAATCAATTCGTCGGCGTGCGCAATTACGTGAGAAGGAGATCTTTCTAGATCACTCAAGAAAATGTTGAACGGGAGCGGCGAATTAACGGCGCTCTGTTGGAGACTATTTTTTAAATACATCAAAAATCAGCTATTTTTCAATGGCGGTCCCGTTGCCATTCTTGACGACGAACCTTATAACAGTAAGCATGTTACACAGTAGGTACAGCAGTGGTTTGCTAATGCCTAGCAGGTTTTTTGTGTTGTGTAAACAAAATTTTAATATAATCAAAAAATACTGACAATGCTCAAAGAGTATTCCTGTCCAGAAAATAGTTCCTCAACTTCGCCGTTCGGAGTCGGCATAAAACTGTAGGCCCCTCCAATAGTGAAAAAACAATAGCACGCACAACACGAGTGGTTGCTGAGGAGCTAGGCCCAGGTCCACCTCGGACTGTCGCGCAACCCATCTTTTTATTGTTAAGTTCAAATTTGAGCATATCTTTCAACACCTCGAAAAAGTGTTGTTAACAACGAATAACTCACTTATTTAACAACCAACTACGACCACACAACTGTCGTTCTTCCAGCTACGCGTGCTTAGTTGATTAAAGGCCCTTTCCAGCAGTGTACCCCGCCGAAGGTGTTGTCTTCTTACAACGCGTTGTCCCTCGCGATTCGAGTCGAAGACTTTCCGTACCGGACCATTGGTTTTCATTCGCTCTGCATGACTTAGCTATTTGAGGCGAGAGATTCGTGACTCAATCCCCGAAGCGCTCTCGTACTAGGTACTATATCAGGTCTATAGGGCATAAGACTCCTTATGCCTCCTCTGCTGGTCTAGTGCTCAGGAGTTCAACATCCATTTCGATACTGTATGCTTTAGTACTCTCTTTTTAAGAAAGCAACCTCTCAAAGCAACCAAGAGATTCTTGGTCGCCGCTTTAGATCGTGAATCATACACCACGACTGGGACTATCAAGGTCTCATATTTGTGGATTGATACAGTCTTGAGTCGGATGTTAATAATATCTGTATTTATTTAGTAGAGGAATAACAAGGTTATGTCAGATGTTACAGCAACGGAGTTTTTATTTTCGTGGGTTGGTGTTAATCTTCAATAAGACACTATAATACCCGTGTCCACATAGTTGAGTCAAATTTTTACTGACTAAACACACCCTTCCCACTGTTTTTATTGCTAACTAGGTTTCCCTATTCAGTAGTCTTAACTTCATTATTTTTACGCGTGAGACAGGTAGATTTTCGATAAAGTCACTTGCTGGAACCGTTTATAGCGGCCTGTACTCATTGCGCTAAATCAAACGGTTTTATTCGTTGGAGACGTTTTCATGTCCAGTGTTTGGAGTATGGCATGGTTACAATGACCTTCTTCTTCTTTATTTAGCGCTACAGTCCGGAGTAAACCTGGGTCTTAACCAACAAGCCTCTCCAGATAGCACGGTCTCTGGCTAGCTGTCTCCAGTGTCGCACGCCAAGTTGGTTGAGGTCCTTCTCTACCTGGGTGCGCCACCTTAAACGCGGGCGTCCTCTGTTACGTTGTCCCACGGGTTCGGAGTCGAAGACTCTTCGGGCCAGAGCTGAGTTGTCCACACGCTCTACATGGCCTAACCATCTTAGGCGTTGGATCCGAAGACGCCTGACTAAGCTCATGTCGCTGTACAGCCCGTGCACTTCGTGGTTGAATCTTCTCCTCCAGAAACCGTCAGCGCAAACAGGACCAAAGATTGAACGCAGAGCTTTTCTCTCGAAGAGAGAAATGACTTCCTCATCCGCTTTTGAGATTGTCCATGCCTCCGCGCCGTACAGCAGGACTGGGATGATCAAGGTCTTGTATAAAGTCAGCTTGGTCCTTCGAGAGATGGCTCTACTACTCAATTGCCTTTTGAGCCCATAGAAACAGCGGTTGGCAAGAGTTATTCTGCGTTTGATCTCGGTACTGATGATGATCGTTCTATTTACTGTGGCGCCGAGGTAGACGAAGTCCTTGACTACTTCGAAGTTATAGCTGCCCATTGTGACGCTCTGTCCAAGACGTCGATGTTGTGTGTCCTTACCCTCAGTCACCGCTAGACCCATTTTAGCCGCTTCCGCCTCAATGCCAGCAAACGCCTCATTGACGGCTCGCTGTGATCTGCCAATCACGTGAATGTCATCCGCGTATGCAGACAGTTGTACGGACTTCTAGAACATTGTGTCTCTAGTGTTAGCATGTGAGTCTTGCACGATCTTCTCCAGGATGATGTTAACATGGTTACAGAGGAACTCTTAACTTCCTCTCGAAGTTTTTTGTTTCTTCTTCCACGGTTGCGATCCCTAGATCTCTTTGTATATCATTATTTCGTAGATACCAGGGAGCACAGCAACGGCGTGATGATGACCGAAAAGGGAAGGTTAAGTCCGGCATGCGTTTTTAAATCCTTTTTATTTGACAGTTATCTATTCCGTGGTTTTTCATGTATTTTGTGGTGTTTGTATCGGCTGATAATTTTGTGTGCAGATTACAGCGGATATCTTAGTTCTTCGAGAGATCGCTGCATTCCTCAATTGACCGCAAAGTCCATACACACAGCCATTGACAAGGCTGATTTTTCCTTTTATTTCCGCGTTGGTGTAACAGACAGAAAAAAAAAATCATGCCTATTATGAAGACAATTTCTCCCGAACTTATTTCGCTTTTAAATGCCTGCCAAGACAGATAAAATGGTGCTCCAATGTCTGACTCATTCTACACTCGTTTGTTTTCCCCAAGAGCTATAGAACAAACCACGTAATAGTCTCGTTGTTGACTGTCGTATTGGAAGGCAGAAAAAGAGAGAGAGTTCGGAGAGAATTTTATTCACAATCACCTCGAATAACTGACCAATATTATTTAAAAGGTCTGAAACAAACTTTCTGCCTACAAGTCAAGAGGACAAGTGTTTGATAAGAACGTTCTGATGGAGAAAGTATTCATTCTGTTTAAGAGAACACAGTCAGGATCAACAACAACAATTCACAATCGACAAGAAATTCAATTAGTCACAACACTGATTTATTTTCTAAATAATTTTGTCCCCGAATTCCAACTAATTTCCCGCCAATTGCACGCATGGTTTCATAATAAGATTAACCCTTAAAAAAATTTACAAAAACCCAAAAATATATTCATAAGATATGTATTTAGCAAATCAAAAAAAAAAACAAAAAAATCTTAGCAATCATGTACCTTTTGCGATCAACAACCACACATAATCATCTTGTCAAAACAAAACTATAAATAAATGCTTTAAATAAATAATCTTCATATTCATCACGAGGTTTAAATGAATTGATAGTTAAAAACAATTAAACCGACACACGTTTGTACCTAAATCAATGTTTAGAAATACAAAATGAATTGTAACACCCATTTACATGTAAGTGATGTGATTATTGTTGAACAAATATTTTTGAAATAAAACCCTCATTGTGAACCTATCCTTAATTGCGAACAATATGTAGTGTCGATAGAGTTGTAAATGTAATAATGATGTATTCCTTTTTTTCGAACTGTTTTCACAATTTGAACTAACATTTGCTTTTTGATTGGTTTGAGGTTAGGAAAAAATCGAGTACTGAATGTTGAACTCTTTTAGTTGATTATGCATTTATTTCGATGTTTTTTTGTAAGATTTAAGTTGAAAATAAATAAAGAATGTTTTACATAATAATTTATCTCCAATTGGGTTGTTTGTGCATCTACAGTGGGGGCAAAAGGTGCTGGACATTCATCATTGGGAAGAGTTTTCAGATCAGGTAATATAAACCGAAGTTGCTTGTTCATGACTAGAGCCATAGGTGAGGTGACTGAAGGAAAGGACCTTGACTGGTCACTGACTGCATTCTGGCTCAAAAAGTTCAAGTCTAGCATTTTGTTAACTATTGCATTTCAACGTTGTTTGTTAGAAGTGCATAGGTGTTGTGGCTGTTCCATACTATGGAGCATGATCAATTCCGAACCCCTGACTTATGCGCAGTCAAGATAGTCTCGATATCAATTCTAAAATCGAATAAAGATACTGATGCAGACTTGCGGAACTCTTTAGGTCAGGTTGAGATGCGCTGGTAGAGTGGAAGACGACGAGTGGAACCTGAGTATTGTTTGCCACATTCAGAAAAAAGGAGACCCCTTCAACTGTGCCAACTACAGAGAGATAAGTCTCCTAAACATCGCTGACAAAACCTTCTCTGTCCCTTTGTGTGACCGCCTGAAACCGTGAATAACCTGCTTAGCGAGTGGTTACCGACAGGAGAAGTCCACCATCGAACAAATTTTCTCACTACGACACAGACCCTGGGAGAAAAAAAACCCCATGCACACCACCTATTCGTCGATTTCCAGGTCGCATGTGACAGTGCGCATAGATACTATACAACGCCATATCTTGTTTTGATATTCCTGCCAAACTCGTCAGATTGTGCAGGATGACGATAGCGAATTGTCTCTGCTCCATCAAGGTCGTAAACGAACTCACCGAGACCTTCAATGTCAAAAAACCATCCTGGAGAAGATCGTGCAGAACTCACACGCCAACAGAAAAGGCACGATCTTCAAGAAGTCCGTACAACTGGTAGTATACGCGGATTACTTGACCTGATTAGTCGAACAGAGCAAGTAGTCAATGAAGCGTTGAGATGGAGGCGGCGACAATGTCTTCAGCGATGAACGAGGGCAAAACGAAGTATATGCTCTTTTCCAGAAAGGACGCACAACATCGACGACTCGGCCAGAACGTCGCCATTAGCAGCTACAACCTCGAAGTAGTGAACGACTGTGTCTATCTCGGCTCGCAAGTAAACAATATCAACGACATCCGCACCGAGATCAAACCCAGAATAACTCTTGCGAATCGCTGATTTTTTTGGACTCATAAGACAATTTAGTAGTAGAGTGGTCTCGAAGACCTAGGGTGACCTAGGACACTTAGAATATGTTGGTACATTGTGATACCCACATTCAAACTGCTACCACTGATTGACCACTCGAGTGCCGCTAATGTACTCCCAACTGCAAATAATAACTGGACCAGATTTAGATATCAGATAATCTTGGCTTTTGACTGGGACTCGAAGTGGGGACCCCACAAACCATGGGCAGCCACTTAACCAACTGCGTCATCCAGGCGTCTCTCTCGAAGGCCTAAGGTAACAATAATAAACACTCTGATCATCCCTGTCCCTGGAATAGGACTGGCAATAAACGGAAACGGAGACTTAAATAAACAACTCCTAAGTAAGTTCCATGTTCCTAGGCAAACTATCACCACACCCGTTGAGTCTGAGGCAGTTCCACGCTCCTTTGCATAAATGTTACCTAAACGCCTCCATTGCGCTTATAAGACTGCCTCCTCGAAATCCTACGTAAACTCTTCCCTAACCCTACTAGACAAACCTTAATAGACTTCCACGCCCACTTGGAAAATGTTACGTATACGCCCCAGTCAATTAAATCTTAAGATTACCTCCTCCTTTGAGTTCAAAGTGTTATCTTAACATCTCCGCAATTTTCTCCAAGGCAACTCTTAACTGGCGGCCTTATGGATGTGGGTTGTGGGTTATTGCGTTGAAACCAACGCTCGCGGTTCTGGATTAAATCAACAACGCAAGTAAGAATATTCCAACGCAAGGTCTCAGAATATTCCACATACGCCATGTGGTCTCAGTATACTCCACATCTTCATCGTCGTTTTGAAGACTTTTGTCAGATAATCCTCCAACTGACATATCGGCGCTATTAGACCTACCTAATCACTGTCAGCGCTCAAAGTCTTGAAAAAGCTTCTTCTCAAAAACCACCTTTTGGAGTCTACAAGAAGCATTACGTACCCTCTACTACTGAAGGGTAAAGAAGAACGCACAACACGAGTGGTAGATGGAGAAGCTAGCGTCCACATCCCTATCCGAATCCCTATAGACTTCTTTGGCTTTACTGGATCAAAGGAATGAGAGCGCTCTTTCGAAGAGCCAAGCCATGCACTACGTAAAACCTTGATCATCTCTGTCCTGGTCTTTCCGAAGGCACAATTCTGCGTTCAACCTCTGGTCCTGTTTGCGTTGATGGTTCTTGAAGAAGAAGATTCAACCATGAGTTGTATGAGCCCAGGTGGCTAACTGGCTACGGATCCAACGCCTAAGATAACTAGGCCATGTCTAGCGCATGGACAGCACTCACCAGTTGGACAGCACAAAAGAGGTTGCTCACGAAACTTATAACGCCCACAAGTGGAGAAGGACATCAACTAACTTGTCTTGCGAAATTGGAGGCTAAAGATCTAGCTAGCTGGCTAGTGAGGCCTGTTGGCTGAGGTCCAGGTCCACCCCGAACTGTAGCGCCACTGGAAGGTGAAAAAGGAGAATAAGAAGTGTTGTGACAGTCTATGAAAGACCTCCGACTGTGTTAGCCAGCGGATAAACAATATTTTCAGTTTTTTGGGATCGCTTGAATAAGATCGCCGATGAAATTGCTACGCAGGGATCAGAGAAGACATTCCAAGGGCCTGAACCTGCGCTGGGATTACCTGGGTCCTTGGTTAGGCCTTCCATCAGTGGTTGGGCTTCCCGAGTGCACAATCAGAAGTCGCATGGTGCATACACACCAAGCGCATGCACCTAAAAACGTCTGTAAGAAATCCGCGGCTTTCTTGGCATTCCTTGGCAGAATAGACTTCAGACGACTTACCGGCGTACTTAGGGTCTGCTACACCTTCGCCAAACACGCACGTGTATGCTAGGTCCAAGCGACAAGGCTCTCTGTGACGCCTGTGTTGAAAACGATGACACTGTAGAGCACTTCCACTCTCACCGTCCCGCCTTTGCTAGGAGCAGGTGGCAGGTGCTGATGTGGTGAGAGCTGATGATGTAGGCGGCCCGTTACAACTGCAAATGTAGCCCGGCAGTACTAAGGACCAGTTTTTGAGTCTGAATTTACCGTTTAAAAACCTTCGTCATAGAAATTAAGGTCCAGCAAGACATAAGTGAGACTTGCGTAGAGTCCCCCCACCTAGCTAACACCTGAGACAAGTTAAAACTCCAAGCAAGTACGGTTTTAAATTAATTTCGTTTATATATTAGTTTTATGACACGTTTTAACTAACGATAAGCAAATGCATATACATGAAGATATGTATACTCAGTGAAATTATCTCCCGACGCTTCTTCAAAAAATTCTCATGAACTTAGAGGTCTGGTTCGTTAAAATCTAGATACACACACAAAGCTGATGCACAACAGGTGCGCATGGTAAAAAAGCTTCTAAACAATACAATTACACTAGCTAGTCTCATTGTATCTTATATCATGTTTTGTATGGCTTCGAACAAGGGCAGGTCCTGTCGCTTTCGTCTGCGTTCGCATTTCGGACAAGGCTTCAGCTCATTCAGGCATCCGGCGTGAAAGACTGCGCCGCACGGTTCGCACTGAAAATGTACAACAATCGAATGTCAATGGTTTTGGCAGAGAGTTTGATGTTTGATTGGACTCACCCGATATGTGGTGTCGATATGAAACGGATACAAAACCTTTGGACTGAGGCAAATCTCGCAAATGAAACCTTTTACGCTGCACAGAGCACACTTGACGACATGTTGCTCGCCAGCTGTCACGGCCTTCTGCAACTGCTGTGCCAGGGTGCCCCGCTGAATCATGTTCAGGTCGGCAATCGAGTATTGGTGAATGTGTTCAAAGAGGTATTCCTTCATGAACACCAGGCGTTGCAGTTCCTCGATACTGGACGGGCAGCATGTGTACAGGTAAGCTCGTATGAAATTCAGGCGAATTCGAAGTGATTGCAGGTCCGCCATTTGTTCTGACGCATGATAGATGTCCGGATTGAGGAGCTGGAAGAGAAAACTGTATTGACATCGGAGAATGGAAACCGGGCTTACCTTTAAATCAATGAAGGGCTGGTATTGAAACTCGGCCAGAAATGCTGCGGCTCTCTTCGAAACCGGGTACCGCCGAAAGTCCCAGTTGTAGATGATTCTGGCGGGTATTGCAACCTGTTCAACGTCCATGCAGCTTTCGCAGAAATAGTTCCCACTAAACGAACACACTCTGAAATGATGGAAAAAAGGTTAAAATCTGGGTATCACTGGGAAAGTGAGCAGAAACACACTGCGCTGTGGAGAAACCCATGCCCAAGGGGTGGGCACAGGACTTGCACAGAAATCCCTGTGAGTCCAATCCAGGTTCGCGGGCTAGCTTGCACAAAGTCTCAACCATGTCCTGCAGCTCTTCGATGCCGAATTTTTCCGAAACTGAATGCGGGACGATTTCGAAATCAAGATTACTCTAAAATAAACAATTCATAACACTTTACACTTTCACAAGGAGATTCTGCGTGATCCTACATTTGAAGTGCCATCGGCACTGTTCTCCTCGTCGACGGTGGAGCTGGGGCCTGCCCTTGCACTCGCGGTGCCGTGTAGACCAACGAATTTCTCCCAGACATCCGTCCAATCCATGGGTCTGTTGTCCTCGTGCTTCTTCAGCAGCGCGTTATAGCTGCACCGCTCAATGGGCGATCGCAGGGAGCTCACCGAGCTGGTGTTGCTGATTGAACGAACAAAGGTGGCCCTTTCCGACAGTGGCGTGGTGTTATTGTTCGTCAGGTTCTCCTCAGCCAGCTCCGAGGACCAAGATGTGTGCATTAGGTTGGTCAACGAGTTGCCATGTGAAGGTTTCTCTCCGAAGTGCCTGTCCAATGCATCGCCCGGGCTCGCCTCGTTGCGGGATTCCTTGACTGTGGATGTGTGCGCGTCCTTCTTTGGCTTCACTTTTGCTGGACTTTGCCGCTCAGTGTCGGATTCCCCCTCTTCGACGATTTTCTCCATTTCGTCCACTTTCTGCAGAAATATTTCCAAGTTTTCCTTGTGCGACAGGTCCTCGCATGCGAAATTCGATGTCCTGCTAAAGGGCGAGTTCGAAATGGACTCAGAGAACAGTTCGTTGGTCTGCAGTGGTCGAGGCGTTGGTATTGCTACAACTTCGGTGATTGAACTCGCTACATCAACTCCGCTACTTATCTAGACAAACAAATGGGTTTTTAGTGTGGTTTCAATAGGAATGCATGTAAAACTTACTGGGCACGATTTCAGGGGTGGCGTCCATACACCGGACAACTGTAGCGAGTAATTGGGCCACTGATTGAGGAGACTCGAGTTAATGGGCAGGTTGATCTGAACACATGATTCGATGCCTTCTAAGATTTTGGATGCCACCTCCAGGTTGTCGGCGTCCTTGACAAATGCAAATTTCTTGTAGTACGGATTGAGGGCGGAGCTGTTCTTGCGAATGTTGTTGAGATACGATGAGAATAGGGACTCGTTTAGGCTGAGGCGCACCCAGGATCGACAGTATCCAATTTCGGAGGTTATTTGGGTGTACTCTTGAATCTGTGAAATAAAGTATTGGCTTGAGTAATTTTTCAAAAATAAGGTTAGAGGGAAAACGGTAGAACACATGCGGAGATGGATGGAGCTGGAGGATCGTGGTGTGTGCTAGGTAACAACAAAGTCCTTGGAATCATCGAAGTCTCGGGATATTCTGTTGCATTTTTGGGACAAAAGGTGCCGATAAAGAAGTGAATACACTAGTCTGTGATGGTCCCACGTGGAAATACTTGTTCTTTTGGAAAATCAAAATCCCAGGAGGCAGGTAGGAAGTGGAATTATGCACTTTTACAATTATGCACGCCAAAGTAGGCCCATTGTACCGCTTCGTGGATACTATAAATTAAAGAGGCCGTAATTTCTGATAGCGTAGACAGTGCGTTGACCGGTAATTTGCTGATGTTGTTAAGACTTTCGTAGGACTAGGAGCCTCCCTAGTTGAGGCAAGTGCAGGACACTTCCACAGGAAGTGAAGAATGCTTTCCTCCACATCTTCGTCTTGGCAGCTTCTACAGAAGGGATTGTATTTTTGCGTGAACGCCGAGTAGGCAGTGTCCAGTAATTATTCCCGCTGCAGTTCTAATTGTGGATATTTAGGGAGATTAGGCTACTTGATATTTTTGGATCGAGAAGAGGCCAGAGATTCGACAAATGATCAACCATCTGGCTTTGCGTAGATATTATTGGGCTGTTACTTGAATCGGGCGACCTATGTTACGAGAGAATCCATCAACTGACGGTCTACTGGCTAGAGTTCATCAGCTTTACACTTTCCCAGGATGTCCCTATGGCGTGGCACCCATAGGCGAATGCTGGACCGTTCGGATAACTCGTTACGAGATGCAGGGCAGTCGATGACTATATTAGAGTTTATAGAGAACAATGCCGAGGATTTGATTGCTGCATGGTTATCCATAAAGAAACAGATATCGCTGATGGTTACCACGTTTCATCCTTGCCAGAACAGGTCTTCGCCATTACTTTCGATTGGAAGACACTGCAGTGATTTGGTAGACGAACAGATTTGGTCAGATTAAGACACTCCGAGAAAAAGCCACTTCCTACTCCATCTTCCGTCTTGGATCCATATGCGTAAAAGTGTATGGCTTTACCAGAGGCTATGTTCCCGTCGTACAAGAGGTCTCTGTCTGGAACCAGAGTTTCGCAATTGTTGTGTGCGATGTGTAGTCTTATTAAATTGAGGTAAGGTTTTGTTCGAGTAGGATTTTGGCGTGTCCAATGGTGTCATCACACCATTGAGAGCAATTCCTATTTATAGTAATGGTAGGCGTGACCACAGCCCGTAGAGGCCTAGCTTCTCAGCAACCACTCGTGTTGTGCGTACTATTGTGATTTCACGAATGCAAGGGACCTACAGTTTTATGCCGGCTCCTTACGCCCAAGTTTGAGAAGCTTTTTTTAGACTAGAATACTCTTCGAGGTGGAAGCCGTGAATTATGAAAGTTGGTAGATTTGGGATTCGAACCTGGCACCCTCGGAGTCGACGCACCAACCCACTACGCCACGGCGACTCACATGGAGGACATGGACATAGAAATGGTCGTGAATTGTAACTAAGGTGGAAGAGACAAGTTATTTAAGAGCATCAGCTAACTTTGCTTGTGTAAACCAAGGACACAAAGCAAAGAAAACCACTCAAGTGTGGCAATTAACCAAGTCTGCTTAACCTGTCGTATAACGTCATCCCTGTGGTGTCTGGGTGAAGCCTTAAACTTCTCCCTGACCAGATTTAATCTCGAGAAGTCTACAACAGTACAGACCACCGAGTTAATTTCGGTGCTGTCGGAAATGAGGTTATTGACATTTACTGCGAAAGTGTCGGTAATGCAGGCGATAGAAAACCATTGTTGTTCCATTAGGTTTTGCATGAATCACATTTGGTTGTGGAAAATTTAATTGTCAAGCAATTTGCTAAGGGATACTCTGTGTATAAGGCGTTCAGGCGTCTCATCATGAATCACTTTTTTTGTGGTTTCAAATTGATGTTGACGACAATTCAATTGTCAATCAATTTGCCTATGAGTACTCTGTGCATAAGGCGTCTGTTGTAAACTGTCAAAAGAAGATGAGGGCAGCACCTAGGCTACGAGACTACAACCCAGAACCTCCTCAACGAAAAAATAATGAGGCAGCACTACTCAACCAAAGAAGAATGCATAGACAAATGAATCAAGATAATCATCACCAGAAACCTCAGCCGTCCCCTGAACAGTAGTCACACATATGTATGTCCATAAATGAGGATGAATGGTCTCCCTCAGCTCCTTCTGTACACGCCTACAAATTCCCACATTTATGCCACATAACCCGTAGTTTCATTCGTCATTACTTGAATGCCACTTTAATCATTGCCTTGTACAAATTAGCGACACATTCAATGACGCAAAAAATGATATATTTAAAATGTTTTTCCTGCCACAGTGTTAGCAATAAAAACAACTCAATCAAAAATCGAGATAAGCTGTTACTACCGGCAGAATTGTTGCACCAGATGAAAGCAAGAAATTGTGCTTCAATCAGCACTTTGAAGATTTACTTGATACCATTTCAATGCACATTCACTTCCCGACGTCGTCGTCACCCGTCAATCACCTTCTCACTTCCTACCCATCGGACAACACAAACTCACTCACCTGCTCAATGACTTGCTTATGCATAAAAACTAGAATCGGAGACCAGAAACTCGGTTCAGGACGACGGTCCACATCGCCCGATATCACATTCATTGTCTGCCACAGAAATGAATCCTTCAGCCCATGCAGAAAGACAGCCTCCAGGGTGGTGCACAGCGAATTGGTGGCATCGTTAAGCTCCAAATAATCTTAAACAAAATACACATACAACATTGAGAAGTGGACAAAAAAACACCCCACAGGTACAATCATTGCTTCACCTTTGCCATTCTCCTTGAACTCGAACTGAATTTCCCTTGCATTCTCACTGAGAGTATTGATTAATGTCTCTTTGATCAAATTTTCACGTTTCGAAGAAAAACTGGATCGAAATAGTGAGCTCATTTTTTTGTTTTTGTTTACTACCACTCCTTAGTCCCCACTTGGCCAATTGAAAACAACACACCGGATCAGAGTTGAATGGAGAATAGAACAATTTATTCTAAATTGCGATATAAAATGTTTTGTTGTACAAATGGGATGAGAAGTCAACAATAACAATTTATGAGAAATGTCAAAAACGAAAACAGCTGACTGTAGAAAAAAATTATGTCAGATATGCCACTTGACGTTCTCATTGCCATCTGGCGGGAAACAGTGTGAAGCTGGGGTGTACGAGGTCAGTTAGGGAAGATATTTGAAGTGTACTCAAGATTATGAGAATTTATATTCAATTTTGTTTCTTATCAAAGGGAATATGGTTTGGGGAAAATGAAAAGGTTATGAGCACGAAATGCAAGCGTTGAATGTTGTGAAGAGTGCGCCTTTCAGACAACCTCTTGTTAACATATTCTTCTATGTGCTGTGCTACGATCGAAGTTCACATTTTTTCAGACAGTCACGCATTATTCACGGACTCCAAAATGGCTAAATATTGCTACGACGCATCGAGACGAAGTATTACAGAGATTGCCGAGTTCACAGCTGATTACCCCATAGTCCATCGACGAATTTGAGTGCTTTTTTGGCAGATATTCACGAATTTTTGACGGTTATTCACGAAATACAGTAAATGCCGTCCTCTGACTGGTCAATTTGGCTTATGAACACGTTATAAAAAACAGTTGTCAAAAATCTTAAGGGGCAAGAGAGGTAGAAGTTGGGCATCTCTGTAATACTTCATTTCTGAGACGCAGCGAGCGCTCTTAGCCCATTCTCCAAATTTTGGAGAACATGATTTGCCAGCTGAATCTGTCAATTGTTTGACTATGAGCGAAAGGGTTCGTAAATTCAATCGTACCTTGCGAAGCGCATGCAGTGAGACATAGCGTCCTTTGCGTCTTCCTCTTCATCAGTGCAATCTGGACACACGGGGACAACTATCGTGTCCAAATCTATGGACGTCCTTTCGATAGCTTCCATGACCCGACAGGAATTGCGTGAGACGGTAGATTCAGTTCCCATGTGCTCTCGATGGCCAGACTTCTATCGCGGCAATCAATTTGGGGCGCAATATATATCTGGACACCACAGTGTTCATTTATATTCGGCCTTCGAGTCACTGGCCATGCTCAAAAGTACGTCCGTTGCACTCGTGACAGAGCAAGCTAAGCCGGGCCTCCCAAAATTGAGAGTACAACCCTCACTCTAAGGAAAATTGCGAAGTACCTTAGTCTAATCCTAGACAGGACAAACTGAATTGGCAACGAAATTTAGAAAAGAGAGAAAAGAAAGTGGCATGTGCCTTATGCCTGTGTTACAGTATATTTGGTAAGAAATGGGTCCGAATCCCAAAACGATTCTGTGGATGCACACAGCGATTGTGAGCCGATCATGCCTAGGCGTGACAGGGCCAATCTCCACCACCCCCACAGCGGATTTAGAGGTGCTACTGGATCTTCTTCCACTTGTTCAATGTTGCAAGTACGCAAATCAATAAAACACAAGTATTTTTTTCGATTTTTATTTTTTGGGTATTGACCCGTTGGATTCACACTACAGACTACACAGATGACTGCTGTAAAGGGAGCCATAAGGATCATCCAATCCAAAAGCTGCCACCCCAGCCCATATGGTCATTCGTGTATTCTAGATGGACTTCACATAGAACAAGTAGAACAACACCTTGGGGACATGAGTTACCAGTACAACACCGAAGAGTAAGACGACAGGAAGGTTTATCCCATGGGCATCACAATGGGTTCAACAGGAGCTCAATGTGGCGCGGCCCGACCTCGTCAACCCTCGAACTTAACCTAACCTAAGCGACTACTCTCTTCCCACCCTTTACTTCGAAATACCCTTCAATAAGCATTTCCCTACAAGGGAGGAGTGGAGCTCCTATGAACCCATCATTGACTCGACTTGCATCCATGTCTATACGGACGGGTTAAAGATGGAAAAAGGAACAGGCGTGGGCATCTTCTTCGAATTGTGAAACATGCACGGCTCTATCAGACTACCTGACTACGGCAGTGTTTTTCAAGCGGAGATCCTTGCGGTCAAAGAAGCGGGCAAACTTATATCATTGTTGGAAGTACCACCAGGGACGTAACCAGCAACGAGGTAGCAGATGAACTTGCCAGGAAAGGGGCCGAATCTGACTCATCCCAGGAAATTCCATGACTTTCCCCACCTCTGTCTGACATCAAGAGAAAGGTGGACAGAAAAATCATGGAGCTAGCTAACTAAAGTTCCATCCCCACACGTGAGACCACTCGTACGATATCGCCTAGGTTCAACAGCACTAAAACCGATTTCCTCCTCCAATGTAGCAGGAAACTGCTGAGGCCATGACCACCATGAACATAAAATAGGACTTACCCATGATACCATTTGCAGAGGCTGTGGGGACGAACAAGAGATTGAGGATACATCCCACTACCTTGCCCCAGTCTATGAAAATTGAGACAGAGAATCCTCGGAGAATTTTTCTTTCATGACCTCCATGATATATCAGATATCCCACTAAAATCTCTTTGCAGGTTTATAAGGATCTTTTGGCTGGAAGGAGGACAATACCCAAAAACACCTTCGAGACATGACTTACCAGTCAAACACCGAAGCGTAAGACGACAGGAAGTTTTACCCCATGGGCATCACAATGGTTTCAACATGACCTCAGTGTGGCGCGGCCCTACCGCGTCAACCCACGCACCTAACCTAACCTAAGCTAGGCCTTAATCCTCTACGAGCTGTAGCCCCACCCATAATAACAATAATTTGTAAAAATTGTTTGTTTTCTTGCCCGAATGAGACAAATGTCGTCATATGTGAAAGTGCAAGTGCCTGCCTCCCGGACAATCGAATGCATGTTCGACAATCGAAAGGCACCTGGCAGTGCCTTTATTAATGCTTCGTTTTGCTTTATAATTTCGGTCGTCCGTCGGTCACAGGAATATAACTGGCAATAACCGGAAAGGCACCGGTTTAATAAACAACCCCTAAGTCAATTCCATACTCCAAGGCAAACTATCACCACACCCGCTGCGTTAGCAGGTCGCTTCTGAGACATTTCTACGTTCCTTTGCATAAACGTTACCTAAGCGCCTCCGTTGCGCTCATAAGACTGCCTCCTCGAAATTCTACAAAAAGTCTTCCTTGGACTTACTTGGCAACTCGTAAGACGCTCCCACGTCCCATTGTAAAATGTTACGTATACGCCACAGTTGACTGACTAGGAAACTCGTTAGATCACCTCGTTGTTCAAGTGTGCAAAGTGTTACCTAAAAATCTCCGGGGTCAACTGGCGCTGACAAGAGTTTAGGTTACAATCCACGACTCACGTGATAATTCACAGCTCCACATCTTTCGAATCACTGCCGATCAAAGTCTAGACAAAGCTTCTTCTCAAACATCACCTTTCGGAGTCTACAAGAATCATTAGGTCCCCTCCACAAGGACGTGTGGCAGATGGAGAAGCTAGCATGTAGACTGTAGTGTTACCATAAGTCTGCCTCCTCGAAATCCTACGTAAACTCTTCCCTGACTTCCCTGACTAGACAAACCTTAATAGACTTCCACGTCCACTTGGAAAATGTTACGTATACGCCCCAGTCACTTAACTCTTATGATGACCTGCTCGTGCGAGTACGAAGTGTTATCGTACATTTCGCGATTTTCTCCTGGCGGCCTTGTGTGTGGGTAAATGCGTAGATTCCAACGCTCGGGGTTTTGGATTCAATCAACACCGCGAGTAACTTCCAAATCAAATTCAATTCAATTCCAAATTCAAAGCTCCACGTTGTTTGAATCACTCTTTCAGTCATTCGCTCAAGGGTTGAAAAGACTGCAGAAAGCTTAAGGTTTCCTCCAAGGGACAAGTAGAAAGCACAACACGAGTAGCTCATGCAAATAATAGAGACTTGGGCGTGTGCAGTGGAACGCTTACCTTCTAATACATTACAGCTAATTCGTACTGTGAGGAGGTGTGGACGGCGCGGCGTTGAGCCAAAAGAGCGACTGTTGCGTACTTTAAGTCGCAAGGATGTACGCCTCCCCCGGCACTTTTGCAATGCCTCAACATTTAACATTTCTTTTATTGTGGCATAAAATCTACAATACATATAATTTTAAAATTTGGATTTCAGAGATATGGTAAAAGTACCTTACTACTATAATATAAATACAATTGTTTAAAATAATATCACATAATTTTTCAAATTTAGAAGGAAAAGCCGCTAAAAACCTTCATTAAAACGGATGCAATGCTTCTTGAATCAACTTTTGAAGTCTTCAATGACTTCATCTAAGCAGTCTCTCAAGTAAACAGTACGAATACTCTGGATAGAGAGATTTAAGGCAGAATAGCTCTTGTCAAAAGTATCTTGTCTTCTCATCTCAGGGGCTTACTACCACAATCCAGAATACCACGAAAAGGTACGCCACAGTGGCTTCGTTCCCCCAGAAGCTTTTCTCCATTTAGATAAGTACGGACAATTACAAGATATGAATGCGGTACCGCTCATTTTTCACATAGCCAGATCAATTGTGGATGGGCGACTCAACCACGACCGTTCCGTTGCACAACGAGCTGAGGAGGGTCTCCTCCGGTTCAGTACGGCGGTATCCAGCCGAGACATTTGGGATGTTGCTAGGCAGCACCAAAATTTCTGGTGGCTGGGGAGCGAGGGTTCTCCAGCGTCGAAACCTTTAGACCCGGAGTAGAAAGGGTAGTGCGTTTCCCCTTTTGGGGCGCAGTCGCTCTCTGTCTTGCAGCGGATTAGATGGAAATCTATCAGCCGCAACCTATGGCCGACTTATATATCTTAGGGTAGTTTTAAGGTAGTTTTTAAGATGTATATATGTATATATTTATATATATAAAAAAACAAAACAAATATATGTATAAGTAAGTATACACATGTGTACACCTGAGTGTACCTATGTGTATACACAATGTGTATAGAGAAGATACATATATATACATGTAAACATGATGTCATATATATTAATGCTTAGGTTAGGTCGAAGGACATAGAATAAGGTTAAGTTTAGCTTAGAGTGCCCGCCTAGGGCCAGTAAGTTAGAAGTAGTAACAATGTGCGTACAACTGGTTTTAAGCATTTTTGTCTAGAATTTAAGTCCGTTATGAATTATCCAAATAAAAATGAATTAAAAAATCAGCTGATTTGTCCATTTTTCATATTTTCCCTTTGATCTGTCAAATTTGCATATGCGCGGTGCGATTGAATTCGCACTAGCTCATGCTTAACGAAACTTCTGTGTGGTTTGTGCACACAATATCCCATCTGCCAAATTCACACATGCTTGACGAAATTTTCACAATCATTCGTCGACGACAATTATAGGTTCGCTCATAGGGGTGGGTGTGTTCGCTCACTCACCCATGCGCATTTGACACTATCTCATGCGCAGTATAGTCAACCCTTTAGACCCGGTTGGATCCTTTGTGCTATCGCTACCCGGTGCTTTCCACCGGTTCCTTTTAAAGAGGGACTACACTAACGAAAATGAAATAAACTAGTCTCTAGTCTAATGGTATTCTAGTGGCCTACTTTGACCAGTCGACTCCTGCCCTGATTTACAGCCAATTAGTTTTCCTGATAAGCTTGGCTATGTCTTGTATCTTTAAATGTGACATTTCCTCTAGGTTTCTGAAAGGTAACAAAGGCAAAGAACGAGAGAAAATAAAACAAACTTGATATTTTTTTTTAAACATATGTTAAATATATATGTGTGTATATATATTTGCTTTTTTTGTTTTTAATTTCTTCATTCGTTTAAATATACAACTTACAAATAAACTTATATACGAAATATTTAATAATACGTTCATAATTCATAATTAACCAATATTTCTGCATTCTGCATATTTTGTTTCTCTCTTCTTAAATATTTAACCTTTTCCTTAATTTTTGTTTTTCTTTTTTTTTCTCTTATTATTGTTTGCTTTTATGTGTATGTGTGTGTGTGGTTTTTTCTTCATTACAAATATTTGTAATTAATAGCTTTTGCTTAAAGTTTTTAGTATAAAAATGAAGGGGAATCTATTCGGTAATTTATCATATATTTAAAATATGTTTTATTTATATATATATATATAGATATATATATTTGTTTTTGTGTTTGCTTTAATAATTTATGCATTTTTCACCTCAACTTTACGTAAATATTCACACTTCGATTTGCACCGTTCGTACTACCAGTTACTTACTAACAATCTCTTAATTTCTCTCTCGTATCTTGTATTCTTTAACTTGCATTTTTGTTTTTTTTTTTTTTTGTTTTATATTTTATATAGATGTATATATAAATAAATAATCATATATCTGTTTATACATATGTGTTTGCATTACATTTTCTTGTTTGTTTGTTTTCTTTTGCTTTTAAATAACCTTAGTTTCCTATGAATTTTCAATATGTTAGTCGTATTTTTTTTATTTTTTTTTTTTAAATATTTGTTTTTGTCTACCCCATAATATAAAGTGTGTATATATATATATATATATTTGCGTGTATGCACTCAAACTCATACCATCTTTATGTGTCGTCAAATATAGATAGAAGTATTTATTTACTTGCGAAAACCAAAAAAACAAAAAAAAAACAATCTCACTATTTTCTGACCAGTACGATGAATGTATGAAAACTATTTATTTTGTATTTATTTTGAACGAAGTTTGAAGTTTCGAATATATACTATTTATTGATTTAATCTTACTAATTTGTTTTTACTTAAATAAGAAAAGCAATCATTTCTTTTGTTTTGTTTTGTTTCGTGTGACGTTCTTAAGTAATTAATTATATATATATATATTTGTTTTTTTTTTGTTAGAAGTATGTATATATATATACTATATATAATATATGTAAAAACCGATAAATAAGAAAAAAAAAAACCATTTATACACAAAAAATACGGTGTGTATATTATATTTGTTAATTTATGTATATTAAATGCTAATTTGAATGTAAATTTTTTAAATAAACATCGTATGTCTAAATATAACGTGTTTACCTAAAGCAAAAAGTTTCAAATTAAACCGAATATCCGATATGGCAGTGTAGCTTCTTGGAAATAAATTTGACAGATAATTCTATGAACTCTCTAATTTACTGCCGAATTTCTGGTGAAGATGCAAATGATTTTCCGAATGAAATGTGAAAGCATGCATGAACGAACGGAATTAGTTTACAAGGCAAAATCAAACATGAAAATAGAAATTAATTGAATATTCAATAATTTAACAAAATGTTCGTGGTGCAACAAAATAAGGAATGCAATTCTTGATCGTTGGAATCATTTTTGAAACTGTTTCAATTTATGCCGGTTGATGGAAACAAAGGTCGCTTGTTCGGTTATATTTCCAGAACGACAAGCTGCATACTAGACGAGACGATAAAGATTTGTCAATTTAGCCGTGATCTGAGCGACTTGTTATTGAAGACTAATTCTAAAAACATCTGCAGAACCTTTTAAGTACAATCATAATCAGAAGTAGGTGACGGATTAGGCAGAGACCTTATAGGCATGGGCTTGGGCATCTCTGGCAACCTGGTCAGATGCCAGGCATGATTTATTTCATATGAAAACAAAAACTCCCAGAATTGGGTTTTCATTTCTATTTGGGAATAATTTCACAATAAAATAAGTGCCCAATTTATTGGGTTTATTTCATTCTCCTTTTTTTTATTTCTTGGTAGTTTTTTCCCTGGAGCCAACGTGGCAAATCCGCACGACTCAATTTGGCATACAGCCTCCTTGTGTGACATACAGCCTGGATAGCCACTAGGCAAATAGGCCACTATGCAGCGGCCCCTCTGCCCAGGCGTTTCAATGTGGACCCGGCCATGTTAACAACTGATAGACCAGAGACAGCCACATGCATCGGATGAGGGTGTTCCTACTCCTGTTGAGCCCCTACAACGATCTGTACGTGGAATGTCCCTTAACAAATCACGTGCAGCCGATGAACTTGCAAAAGTCCTAGGAGCCAACAAGGCAGACATCACCTCCAACCAAAAGTTGCTACTGGATACGCCAAGTAAAAAGAAGATGAAAAACTGCGACACATACTACGGCGATTGCTACAGAGGGTGAAGGCAACCTTTGTTCAGATGCGAGTTTCCTGTTCGAGGCAGATTCAGGCAAGAAGTCTTAAAAACATAAGCCAGCGCCTCATAACAATCTCCATCAAGGCCAGGTAGACTCGGCAACATGAATCTAATCTGCCCCCACGTCCCAACAGAGGATAAAAATGAGAGAATGACGTCTGTGATCTCTTTGAAAGGACAGACGAACAATGTGCCTGCTTCGACTTTAACCTCAGTTCAGGAGATTTCCAAAGATGGGCGAGGACAACACGACTGACGCACGGACATTCGAAAATTGATTCAGGCTGCTGGATTTCGTGACGGAGCGAAACCTCTCCGCATATCGTCGTTTAGCTTCATCTTATTCCATCGCAACTCTTCCATACATCATACCCCTAAAGAGTCCACGGAAGAATGTCAAATGTAGTGACGTGAAGACACATACTGAAATCAAACTGAAGTCTGTAACATGGGAAATCACGGCCGTTTGTTACATAGAAGATAACTAGGAATCAAAAGGAGCCCTTAAATGAAATTAACCCACCATGTAGGTGCATAAGAATAGATGGATTTCATTTTTATGTTAAATGTTTAGTTTTGAAGTCAAAAAACAGCTGAGTGCGGGCAGAATCTCTACCTTTCACCGTGGGCGTTAGGCCTCACCAAGGGTGCGTCTTGTCACCTCTTCTTTTCATTGTACATATACATGGACTGGATGTTGCAACACAGTCGAGGCGGGGAATGTCTCGCACTCATCATCTTTTTGCAGATCAGTTGGTTGTCCTCACATCCTCTCAAACGGAATTACAGCGCGAGCTCGATAAGTTTGAGGCCGTAATTTCTGATGACGGGATGAAGGTTATCGTGGACAGATCCGAGATTATTTTTATTTCCAGAACAGCTGGTCAATGAGTGGAGTCCCATTAAAGAATAAGAATTTGAAGTATATCGGGTCTTCTTCAAGGATGATGGGAAGATTAATGCTGAGCTTTCATGAAGGATTAGCAAAGGGGTCAATCCTCCTAGGAAGGTATATACTCAAAGAGAGTAAGCCTCAGACCTCTGTCCTTGCGATTCCGGTAATGACTGAAAGAATAAGCGAATACCGGGACCCAATATTTAGCTGCTGCCACGTGTGACGGCTGTCAACGTCACTACGGCTTCCGTGGAGTAACTGGAATGCGAATCTATTAGGTAGCAAACAATTGAGAAGCGAGAAACGAGGTGGCTGAACCTGTGCTTAGACTAAGACTCCTGATGAGTTAGAGTTGATGGATGGCGGATTATCAATGCCTAGATATTAGAATGTGACTACGGGTTCCGACCATTGCAGTGTCTGGTAACCAGAGCAATGTGTTATCCAGAAGAATCATCGCCATCAAATTTACGTATAGTGAAACAGAACTAAACAGGTGGACCTGGGTCTAGCTTCTCAGCAACCACGTGTGTTGTGCGTGCTATTGTTCTTTCACGCGTGGAAGGGACCTACAGTCTAATGCCGACTCCGAACGGCGACTTTGAGAAGCTTTTTCTAGACAAGAATACTCTTTGAGCATTGTCAGTGGACTCGAAAGAGGTGGAGCCGTGAATTATGATAGGTGGTACATTCGGGTATCGAACCTGGCACCCCCTGCGTAGGAGTCGACGCACTTACCCACTACGCCACGGCGACCACCGCTTCTAGGAGTAACCATTTTTATTACTCTCAAAATAACCAACTCTGGAAGGGTAAAAACCACCAAAAACAAATTTGGCTTACACTCAACAGTCTAATCAGATTGCGCATGCCAGAATACCGGATGGTGGTTGCTTTTTCCACCAAAACCTAAAAATGGCTCCATGGCTGCCCCAATGGTAATAACGAGGCTCTGACTGATAGGCGACCATACTTTTATATATGTACACAGCTGTAGCTGTAATGACACAGCGGAGCCAGAAACATTGACTCACTTGTATGCGTGTCAAACGCTTCCTAGAGCAAGGCTACAGCCTCTAAGCAATTATTTTATGGAATCTTTAGGCGAGATCTCCGAACGGAGCATCAGAGAATTAGTTCCTGAATGCCATAGCACGGTTCTAAATTCACTATAATAGACTTCAAAACGGCACTCAGTGCTAATTGGATTCACTTAGAACCGCTAACAAACACCAGACTGTTTATATCACGGGACACCCTTTGGCGTCGTAGTTCCGTTTCAATGGCGCAAATTCGTGTAGGTCTCTACGTTGGTCCTTCTCTACGATCTGGACAAGATCTTACATCACCTTCTCTGATCATGCAGTGCCCATGGTATCGCCACTCTTCGTAGGAAGCACCAACTGGATTGACCTAGACGTGACTGTTCTTTGCAGTCAGTCACGTTTACGTTCAAAGAAAAGCAAAGAATTTTATTTTTAGTACAAGTCTTAATTTATAAGAGTTTATCAAAATTCGGTAACATCTGGCTGATGGCTCGTGGCAATTTTATTATTCTGTAAACCAGCTGTTGGGCCACTTGAATTCAACCGTATTTCACGCAACTGTGTCATAAGACATTTTGAAATAGGTAAAGTTAAAGCCGTGCCCTTTTAAAAGACGTAAAGGAAGCAGGGGAGAGTTTTCGAAAAAATCCCTTTTAGCTCGACAAACAAATAACCGGTTCAAATCGATGCAATCGGTTTAAAAAAAACTTATTAAAATCATCTATCGCCACTTAAATGTCCAATTCTTGTCTTCACAGCAGCTGTATACAATTCCAGTTTCGCAAGAACCAAAATCAAGGATTAAAGTGTGCTGAAAAAAGCCAACGAAAAATTGCAAAATACATTTTAAATCTCATAACTTTATAAAATATCATAAAGATTCAAAAATATAACAAAAATATTAATCAAACAAAATTAGAGGTATTTCATGAAAGAGGTACATTATGTTTTCGTTTCGTTATACTTATGTTATTTCCAATTTTAATTATTAAAACTGTTTTGTTTGTTTGTTGGTTTTTACGTAACACGGTATGCTTTTCTTATTTGCTTCGGTAGTCTATACTATATGTATGAATGTGTATATATATTAATTTATTTTTATTTTTCTTTCTGAGTGTTGAATATTAATTTGTTGTTGTTTTGTTTTATTTATTGCAGCAAAACAGGTACCCTTAAGGCATGATGGCATTTTTCAACGACAAAATTTTACAAATATACTCGTTTCATTTTATTTGGGGGATGGGGGAAAGATGTAAATGGGTGTCTTATTTAATTTTTCCTTAGAAATTGTTATATAATATTTAAAGAGTTTTATTGTTTGTTTTCATGTTCGAATTTATAAAAGCTGATTTAAGTAAATGTATATATATATAATAGTTTATCTTGGTTTTTTTTTTGCTTTTTAAATTTATATTTACGTATTCGGAAATGTGTTAGGTGAAATATTTGTTTTTGAAAATTTCTTTGTTGTTCTTGCTTTGTAACTGAAAGGTGTTATTTACAATTGAGTTATTTGTTTCTTATTTTATCTGAGAAACCAAATGCAAACCATATACATATTTTATTTTTATTTTTTTAAGTGTTCTCAATTACATCTAGTTTAAATTATTATAATAATAATTCATTGAATAAGGTACACAATAAAAAGGAATTAAACTTAAACAATTTCAATATCTAGGCGCCATTTTGTTATATTTTTTTGTTTTTTTTTTTTGCTTATTTCGTCTTCAATTAAAAAGGCTAAACAAGTTTTTCTTTATGTACACAACATTAATATTTTACTTCTTTTCAAAATGATGTAAAAAACAAATTATCAATTAAAACAGTAATAGAATTTTCGAGTGTTTTTTCTTTTTGCTTCATTTTGAAATTTACATGTAACTAAATAATTGAATACACATATTTAATTTATTTTTTTTAATAAAATAAATCAGTCATTTTTTCTTATGTAATTATTATTATTTTTTTATTATTATTTCGCTTTCGGTTTTGAAGGTCTACAAAAATTTAAAAAAATACTAAGATTAACATTTTGTTTTTAAACCTCAGTAGTATTGTATGAATGTTCAATGTTTCATATTATTTACTTTTTTTCTAATTTTAAAAATTGAAAAAGGCACCATGTTTTATATAGAAAATGAGAGAAATCAGGGCTGGATAGGAAGTTAGCTTTTCAAAAACAGAGAAGTTGGATGTTTGAGAAGATATTCTCATCTAATTTCTGAACAAAAGGGTTTAAACATATTAAACAATTGACATCGATGTTTGCCTTTGCTAAGTCTGTTTAACTGCGTTCTTTGATTGGGTTCGGTTTTCAATGAGAATGAGAGATCCACAAGTGGTAGAAGACTTTCTAGTCTTTTTCACGAATCCTAAGTGATGGCAGTCTTTTCCTATAAGAAGTCTTAGTCTTATAAGCAAGTCGGAAAAATGGTAATCACTAACTTAAACTATAAATTAAAATTTCTTAGGGTGCCTCTACTGTTTAACTCTTTCACCTAGTTTCTGTTGCAACCACGTTACATTGAGTGCACGTTGATGTGTTCTTGTCTACACTTTTGTGCGAGTTGGTGCTGCCGTTTTAATGTCGGTCACACAGTCAGTTAAGTCGTATTTAATAGCTGTTAAATTTCAATTTGGAAAAAATTATAAATTTGCTAGGGAACCTCTCACGCAAATCTTACAACACACGTTCCACACAGTTCTTGTCACCTCCAAATGCCAATCGATGATTTAATGCAATTTTAAATCTTTTGATTGATTTCCTTGTTCGTTGGTCGCTTTCACACAGGAAACTATTGTCGGCGATTTTTCCATTTTGTTGGCAAGGAAACTGAGACATGCTAAGGTTAGCCCGCGTCTTATGTGCTGGCGATTTGCTTTTGGCTTTTCCGTATTTTCTTTAAACTCTCTCCGCTCTTTCTTTGAGTTGCTTTATTCGTATGTTCTCAATGTTGGGTATTGGAAGCATGCTATGCATGTGTGCGAGAGGGTGGAAAACAGAAAAAGTTCAGAGACTGAAAGATTTACTGTCTAAAATTGGCTTGAGATCACAAAAGAGAATTTTAAAACATCGCCGACGAATTTTAGCGAGTGTGAAAGCCGCCTTTGCTGTTGATGCCTTGTTCTAACATTGTATTACACTGCTCTCATTTTTTAACAAACGTAGAAAGGGCGACGTATTTTTGAACCGTGCCTTCGTATGGCTTGTCTTGGAAGACGACTGTAGCACTTTGCATTGTGATTCAAGCGATGACAGAGTGTCCTTTTTCCGCAAAATTCGGAATACTAGCTTTTTGAGATGCATTTTCTTTGTATTGTTGTGGGAATTACTCGACGCGATTGGGTGGAAGACATGGAATTATGCGAGGAACTCAATGTTGGGCAGCTGCCTCTTCAACCGGGAAGGGCTATGCTTCGATGGTCACTTGAAATCCTGTCTTAAATGCGATTCCATCAATTAGGGGAGGTGTTTAGACCAAAAACTCGATTGACTACGCTTGGTCATAACTCCAGACAAGTTAGAGTCGATATCGGATGATCGAGTTGCCTGGAGATTCCTTGTGCGTGGTTTATCACCGCGGGCCCATTAGTGGATCATGCGGGTCAACAGATGATTATGATGAGAAATATCTCCACAAACGTAAACTTGAATGGCACATCGAAGCTCAAATTAATCATTCTCTTGGCGAATTGTCAAACATAAGCCGCGGTCCACAAAGAGGCAGGCGAGCAATCCTCAAACATTCGACTAAAAATTTCGCAAAATCCCGAATAGAGAAAATTCCGTGTGAGTGAAATGTCAGAGTCAGGCAACCCTATGCTGGGTACCGTAGCATACTGGCCTCCAAATAAACGAAAAAGGAGACAGCAAGCTTCGGACCAGAAATAAAGTATTACACGGAGGACCGACTTCTACCTCTCTTGCCCCTTAAAAATGTTTGAAAACTGTTTTTAACATTTTCAGAGAACGGCATTTACGTTATGTCGTGAATAGACGTCAAAAATTCATGAATTTCTTTCAAAAAGGCTCTCAAATTCGTCGATGGACTAGCTGTCAAGTCGGCTACAGAGATAAGGGATAACAGAGACATCCAACTCCGGCCAATTTTTCTCCAGGTCCACACCGGAGAAAAATGATAAAGTATTGATATTCCCTTGTTCTTCAAATACTCTTCCACAAACCGTGGATCCACCACGCAAAGGCGGCCGATTCGTGGATTTTTGTGGAAAATGGCTGCAAATTCGTGAATTTTGTGGGAAAAAATGGCGGCAGGTTTCTGAATTTGCCCACAATCCATGTACGATCCATGTAACATGCATGAGTATGTTGTTCGGAGAGTGTTCAAAAGGTTACTCGTATTCTTAAGAGAATTTTCTTACATTGTTATATGGATTTTCGTGAATAAAAATTAATTGCAACGCCCATTTAACTGGCACTATTTGACCTCCGATTAATTCTTAAGTATATTGACAGCCTATTCATAAACCGTATCTGACAAATAAACTCAAAAAATGAGATCCGCTGATAACGCTTAATTCATGAATTCTGAAAAACTCATGAACGTAATTTAAACAATTTCATGAGAACAAGGGTAAGATATTGCAACTATTACTAATTGTGGAGCCCTGTAACTCCCGATGATGACCAGCCAACTGCAGGTACCCACACTGATCAGGTACATACTTGACACACACACATCTTATGCAGACACTTGTCATATGCACTTGACATGCACACACTTGCTGGGAGTCAGTCTAGTAGTCACCGAGTGTCAATAGGTGTGGAGAAATAAAGTAAAAATAAATCATTATTCTTGAACTATTGAGTAGAGTGTTTAATTTGATTTGGATAGACCACGGGTCATTACAATAATGCATACAAATGGTTGTCAAAATTTTGCAATTAGTTCGTGTCGCAATTTCTGTAAAATGTAACTCAAATGGGAGTTTAATGAAGTTCTTGTCACCTCCAAATGCCAATCGGAGTGAAATTGACATGATTTAATCCAATTTTAAATCTTTCCCGTTGGCCGCTTTCACACAGGAAACTATTGTCGGCGATTTTTCCATTTTGTTGGCAATGAAGCTGAGACGTGCTAAGGGTAGCCCGCGTCTTGTGTGCTGGCGGTTTGCTTTTGGCTTTTCCGTATTCTCTTTAAACTCTCTCCGCACTCTAATTCACCTTATTACTAAGGTGGGGAATGGTATCAGCTGTTTCACAGCTGTTCTCAAGAGCTCACGAGTATTCACAGACACGGGACAGAAAGCGTTTAAAAAAGGGCAAGGGAGGTAGAAGTTGGATATCTCTAATATACCTTATCTCTGGTCAGTGTCAGTTTATGTCAGTCGACACAAAAAAAGGTCTCATTTCGTAAGAGTAGTGTCAGCTGACAGCAGGTTTCGCGTAGATCTTTCAACTAGTCGAAAAATGCTTCCGAGATAATGCGTGCTCGGTAAATTAGATGGAGAAATACAAATCTGCGGCGCACGATTCTGTCGTCTGGTCTCTAGGTTCCCACGACTACAGTACTTCATCGACTACTACGACTGAACTCTAAGAAGACACTCACAGATCTGATGATAGTCGACTTACGGCTCCGGCGCATAGAATAATTTACATGCGTGAGCGTCAGCAATACTTTGACAAATACATAAAATACATGTGTTCTTATGGAGGTGACACATAGACCAACGCTGACGCTCACGTGATGGATATAGTTACTTTAGTTTTAATTTTTCTCTCTCCATCAGCGTTGACAATCCTCACATTGTGACGTTTCAAGAGAATTCGAATTTTATGACAAAGTTTGGGAATTCGTTCCAGTTGAAGCAACGTTCAAAATAAATAAAAATATAAATTAATGTTTATAATTGAGTATTTATATTAAAATATATATTTTATTTGTGCTTAAATAAGCAAAACAAATTGAATTTTCAATTCAAATTTGAAACTGTCAAATGAAATCAGCTGTGCGTTGAAGTATTGATTGCGTCATCCCCTTTCTTCAGGTACTTCATCGTGAACGGATACTTTGACGCTTCGCATGCAAAGTATTTTATGTGCCAGAGCCTTTAGACTCATGCCTGAAACACAATAGTGCGCTGTGCCAGCCGACTTCATGTTACGGAGGGAGTGCGATGAAGCACTGCGTTGGAATAAATACTCAATTTATCAGCTGTTCTCTCTCTCATATGCGTGATGAAACATATTGCCGCCTGCATCTGCACAAACTCATTTGAAATGACTCTTGTCATTAAGTTATTTTTAATCAGCTGTTTTCATTTCTCAAATGACAGTTGACACAAAATACTCTCAATTTGGAAGATAACTCTCAATCTGGGAGAAAATCTCTCTCACAGCGCACCCCTCTGTCAAAAAATATCCGACATGTTGAATAATGACGTGCGTTGGACTACGTTTTACGTTACATTACGATCATCTCATCTCTCTCATTATTCACTGACGCAGGTTGGCGCTGTATTTTGTGCTTGGCCATTGAATTGTGCGCCTTGAAAGCCAGCGCAAAGGCACTATTGTGTTTCAGGCATCAAACTTTCTTAGAAACACTGTATGACTGACAGACGTATGACGTATATGACGTATCTCTGATTTCTCAATTTTTTTTTTACTACTGTAAGCAAACTTAGAACGGGGCAGCATTTTGGACAATGTCTTTGAATTCCTTTTGTTGGAAGCCGAGGTTAGAAGCCACACTGTATTCTGTTCCAGGCATTAAGCTAGACAGGCTGGTAGGAGGAAGTGTTTGAAATTGTTTAAAAAAAAGCTCCTTATTGAACATTAGCCGTGTTTTTTTGCACTCAAAGCTCATATAACAACCTACTGTCTAGAACTTCCTATAATGTCGGCAGTGAAGTGGCTGCCGATAAAAATTCGCCTTCGAATTTTTTTTCATACATTTTGACATCAATTTCGAATAACCGTTTTTCCGAATCTTATTTTACTTCACTATCGATAGCGATGAAAAAAAAAGGGCTCTTGACTTGCTTCGACTGACGGCTCTTCAATGTGTGAGCTATGGACTAATTATTGCTTAGTTCTGGATTTATTAAATATTTTGAAAACGACCAACCTTCAAAGACACGCACTCAAACTACAGCAATGGCCATGATCTTCTAAGCGGAATAACTCTCAAATAATCCAAATCCCAATATTCACAAATATGCTAAACCAAAATATAGACGGAAAAATTAACTGCTTGAGTTTACTGTGATTACTGGAGTGGCTAAGAAAACTTGTTTTTTTTTTTTGTAATTTTTCGACTTTGTTGTTTTTGAAATTCTAATAATTTTAATTTGTACATTGCGTTTGAGTATGTGAATATTTTCTGTTTTTTTTTTCTTCTTCTTCTTGTTAAGGGTTATTTCCTTATATAAAATTTAATTTTGTAACATTTTTAATGCGGTTTAATTTGTTATTTTTTTCCCATTCGAGTATTTTTCTTTGTTTTTGTTTATAATACATATATACTTTTTTCCATGTTTCATGTAATTTAAAGTTTTATCATTTTATTTGCTTGTTTTGTTTGTTTCAATGAGGTAGTATCATTTGGACTATTTACATAAGAAGGTAATGAAACAGGTCATTTTATTTATGTTTACTTTAATTTAATTTTCTTTTTCTCTTTGCTTGAAGTTGCTGTTTTTGTTTTTTTTTTTCTATTTTCCGAGAAAACCCCCAGAGCTGAAAATCATACATGTCAATTTGAAGGAAAGAAAAATGAAGAGTTTTACGTTTTTGCTTTGGATTGCCGGTTCAAATCTATGGTGAAGCAATGGATTTTTGGTTTTGTTTTCTGATTTTACAAATCTATTTAGTACATTGTGCTTCGACTTCTTATATAATCTCACTTTAATAACTATCGTATTTTTTTCTTAATTCTTTGTTTTATTTACAGTATGAAAGTTTGACATTCAAATGGTTCGCTATAAGTTATAATTTCAGAAAAGATGTGTTTCTTTTTCCTTAGAATTCAAGCAATTTATGTTAATGTTTATGCACTACATAAATACAATATACTCGTATGTATACTTTTTGAGAATGTAAAAAAGTGTTTGTTTTTTTTCTTTTGTTTTTATATCTACTTCATCGATTTTTATTAATTTACAGTAATTTTCATTAAATTTTCATTAAATGCAAATTTTGTTTATTTATTGAAATTTACATTTAGTTATTTTTTTTTTTACTTTCAAAATGAATTTAATTGAAAATTTCGAAAAAGTCTTTTAATTTTACATTACATTTTATTTTGTGAAATTAACTATTTTATAAATAAAACTAAAAAGCAGCAGCTTTACAGAAAACAAAAATGCAATTGTGTAGTTTTTTTAAGGGAGGGTCTCATGCTTACTTGTTTATTTTGTTTTAATCATAAATCCTCGTATTGCCGGTAAAGCAATTCACAGCCAAATCGTCTATCTAGTCTGTCAGTCAAACACGCGCGTCTTTTTCAAATCTCACTCATTCAAAAAAATTGATTTAAAATCAAAATAATTTTCTAAAAATAAAGAAGGTTGTTGGGTATTGTGAAGTAATGCCTTGCGATGGCAGCTTAAGCTTCTTTGGAAAATCTCCCTCTACAAGACATATATGTAAAAGCACCTTTTTAAAATATTGTAATTAATCAATCTCAATAAAAAGACTATACAAATTAAATGTTAAAAATAATTATTATACTTATAGTTTAATAAATTTGCAGTTAATTTGAGGAAAAATTGATTAGAGAACACGTACTTTCTAGAGGAGATAGCATTATACAGTGGACTCTCCCTAAGTCGAACTCGCCTTAAGTCAAACACGCTCTAAGTCGAACCTCTCTCTAATTCGAACTTTTTCGACATATTTTACATACATGTCCCTCAATTTTTCATAGAAAAACCTCTCTCTTGGTTAAACTCGCTCTTACTCGAACAAATAATGGTAACCCGTGACAATTCGACTTAGGGAGAGTCCACTGTACTTTGCGTCTACAGTTTCATTTAAAAATAAGAACTTCAAATTTGTTAGACTAGGTAGAAGGCTACCGTCCTGTGTGGTGAATAATTTATTGTTTATACCTAAATCAGAGTCACAGATCAATGGATGATAGTTTACTCAGAATAGACGTAACGTGAAAAAAAAAAGAGTTCGAGTTGTGTGCCTTATGCCTGAACCACAACTGTTACGACATCTACAACTACATGTCGTCGTCACAAATCTTCGCCTGTACAAATCGATCACTAAACAGACGATCCAGTTTTGGAACAACCAAGAGGGCTTTTTCCATGAGTTTTGTTCCATGAACTTCCGAGAGACAAGTCAAAGAAGCTCTAGAACTCAATAAAGCTGACCTAAGGTATTGGTATGTGGAGCATTAACAGGCCACGGAGCAAGTTACTACCACCTCCATTAACTGGGTCTGACCAGTTCATAAATCTGTAGGCACGGTGGCCATTTGAAGGAAACCATGCAACTCCTGATGATCGACTGCCCAAGTGTTGACCCGGAAAGATTCAAAATGATACGGAGAACATCCTTAACAGGAAGAGGCATTCAAGAAATCCCATTGAGGAAAGTTGTCAAATTTTCCGAATGCAGCACTTAAATCCACGACAAAAAGGAGGGGCTACCATAGATCTTCATGGTCGCAGAACTAGCGTCATCCCAAGTTATTCAGGTAAAATGCTTTTATCAGGTTTTCAAATCTGGTCCAGTCACCATTTGCCGTTGAAATCAAATTGACGGCACTGTCACTGGAGTGGACAATCAGTGATAGCAGTCTCACTGTGGGAATCACGATGGACCAATATGGTCTAAGTGTGCTGGTGAATTCACTAGCTGCCCCTCTATTTAACCTAAGTTTCTTCAATTCGTCGTCTTTCAACACACATAAATCAATGACCAAGCCGAAAACACAGCGTCATGCTAGGTTAGGTTAGAGGGTGCCTGCTCAGCCTCACATAGACCTGTTGGTCAAAGTGCTGCGTCATGCTAAGTTTGTACAAAAAATGAGACAAACAAGAAGATTATAATAAAAAGTCAAACGTTAGACGAACGCGCTCATTATGGAACAGTTTGGACATTGATTTCATTTTGAGAGGGAGAAAGCAGCGTTCGTCTAGTGTTTTCTTCTTCAAATTGAGAGTTTCTCGTGTCAACTGACACTTGAGAAAAACATGATTAAAACAATTTTATGAACACTGTTAGATCAATTCAAACACCAAAGATATCAAACTGGCTATGGTAAGTCTTAATATAAGTAAAATAGTCCAAATGTACAAAAGGCTGACTTCATCTTGCACGTCTGGTTCCCATTATATATTTCGCACTAGTTGTGAGCCAAACTTCCGCAGCAACTATTCATAAAGAGGACCGTCAGTTTGTTACACCGACTGAAGAAAGCCAATCTTTACAAGATGTTTTAAATTGAAACAGTCTCTGAACATTGCCATGTCGTTAAAATGACAGTTCCTGTGTCTAAGAAGGCTCCACTGCACTCTCCGGGGTTTTACTTTAACAGAAATAAAATGTCTGTATTGACCACCCTTATTCATCCAGATTTATTTGATGAACCTGGTCACCAAAAATAGAATAGACTAGAACTCAAGATCGAATTCGAACATGCAATTACTAAATTTCTTGATTTCAAGCTCATTTTCTTTATTATTAAGAAATGGCGACATAATTGTGTCCCTTAAAAAAATCGTTGTATTCCCATTCAGCTTCAACAGTTTCAGACTGTAATCGATATCAAAAGCGAGTAAATCCTTGCACGACTAGAAGACAAAAACGCACTCATTAAACCCAGCCCAAGTCAATCACGAAACTGTCACTTGTGCCCCCAATGAATTAAGTGCAGTTTGTCAACTGACAGCGGCGTACCCTGGGCCATAAATTGACTCTCGGAGCCAGAATACAACAGTTGCTCCCAAAATGGATTCAAATTTCACACGATACCTTTCTGAGGCGAGAATCGGAAGCTGTAGTTCGAGTTCGAAAATCGCTGCCTTTTGTATAACCTTCGGAAACAAATACCAACGGACAGGAGTTTCATCTTCCCAATCAACACTTGATCACGTCTTTAGGACAAGTCCAAAAGATAAACAAAGCCTTTGGAGTTGACGGACAGCTCGTCAGAAGCTTTTGAAGCGACCGTGATGCATAATGAATGTAATCTCAGTACTATTTTGCCGGGTCCCAAGCAAGTGACCTCTTTAACTAAGTTAATTATAGAAGTTCGTGTTCCATTTTTGCCATCTTTCAACTGTTTGAAGGATCCTTAATCAAAAATGCCTACTCTACCACAAATTAACACAAACCGAAGAAAATGTTCAGAGGGGGAGCTAACTGATCAGCTTTGTACCACAAGGAGCCAAGGATTTTTAAGCAAGGTTTTCCTAGAAAATTTAGAACGTAAATGTCTGCATAATATTAGAGATAAGAGATTTAAAATTTTCCTGAAGACATGGAATATGGAAATGGAATATCTTGAAATTTTCCTGAAGAGCCTTGGCATTAGGATGCCATTTCGACATCAATGGTACAGCAAACAGATAGAGGCACCGAAGCGGCTTATTTTGGCCTAGCAGTAAATGAAGGCAAATAAAGCAAATGCGGACGACTTGGCCGAAACAGGAATACACAATGGGAAGCCACAAATTCGAAGATGTAATAGATTTAATCTACCTCGACGGGCCAACATCTACATACACATTTATTTACAAACAAACAATTCTGCAAACTATAAAAGACAGCTTTCCTTCGAAACATCAAGCTGAGTCTGTACACGCCCTTAATCATGCCAGTTCTTGTCTAATGTCTTCAGATGCATGGGAAATGTCGAGTCAGTCTAGACGCACTCGGAGGAACCGAACACCTCTTGTCATCTTTAATTCAACGACTGTGGTCAATGGCGAACTTTTCTGACACCGCGATGAAGTGTGTCCACATTTAAAGTGGAGCACACAAGTTGACGAGGTCCTCCAACAATCCTACACAATTTTCAATTCAATTTGAGTCTACGTAAAAACAAAGGGTAGAACTATATAAATAGATTATCAAAGGAACGCGCTCCGAAGAGTCTCCGACGCCGAACCTGTGAGACAATGCAACAGAGGATGCCTGCGTCAAAGAGGGCCTACCTACGTGGACGTGCAATTGGAGCCAGTTAGCCAGAAATCGCCCAAGCCGGAGGGACTTTTTGGTTGAGGCTCAAGACTGTAGCACCAAACGAAGAAGAAGAGCTATACACGTATACGCATGCGACGGATCCTTCATTGTCAAGTCTGCTGTGAAATGAAATATCTTGGAACTTGTTTTCTAGCGTGAACAAGGGAATGTGAAATGAAGGATGTTCAAGATTTTTAGTTAGACAAAGACGCGACCACAAGTCTCTAAGAATAAATAAATGCGATTAAAAAATGCTTGATCAGTTCGGTGTCAATAATCACCTTCAAGCATTCTTGAACTCGACACATTAAAGTATGCTTATTGTACGACTATCTCTGAAATCGTTTAATATTTCATTGCGCTTGTAAGCACTTCATTCACATGACTAAATGACAGCGGCGGCTGAACACACACACTTTGAGTGTACAACAGCACATTTTATAATGTTCAATATTTAATTCAACGCACATTGCTCCCAACGATCACGCAGAGTGGGAGGAGGAAACGATTGTATTTTGGTATTCAATTAAAATGATCGAACTGTCTTCCTGGGTACAACAAAGTGTTCGCGTGAATTCTAATAGAGAGATTTTAAAATTACTCTTAACATTATTATAACATTTGGTCGATCTTGTGAGTGACTCAACTTCCAAGAATGCACATCGATTTAAGACTAGACGTGCTTCTAAAGTACTTAAGATGAAGTCGAGGTGAGATGCTCGTTGTTCTTGGAGGAGGCCGTTGTGTTCGGTTCCATTCGAACATTTATCGAATTGACGAATTACATTCATCTGATGATAGATGATAGACCTGAAGGTATTTGTAATTCATAATCGATGGGCACATCCGATAATGAACTCAGTAGCGATGATGAGGCTTCAGATGCCAATTATCACTGATTCTACAGCCATTGAAAACGTCAATAATTTAATCAAACGGTTCAAAAATAGTGATCTGTTTTCCACACTGTATGAAGTAATTAATTAAGCAAAAAAAATACAAACAAACAAACATTACTGACTATATGCTACAAAAAGAATAACTGCTAATTAATAAAAGAGATTTGTGTGAAAAGACATTTAGGGGATAATTTTTACACAGGAGTGGATTTTACACAGAACATTGATTTTATCAAAAAGCTGTCTTCATTTCTTTCTCCATTATGGCTTGTGTTGGACGTCTGCAAACATAAAATACATGTGTTCTTATGGGAGGTGGTACATAGACCAACGGATGTATTTGCTCAACGTTTAACAACAAATAAGAAAATGCTATACTCTGGTTGACGCAATGGATTGTGCATGCATATGTATATTCAAACAAAGTGTGCAAAAACACTTAATTATTACATATCCATTTTAGCCTAAGGCTTCATCGCTCTGGCTTTACAGCTAACTTATAATTTTAACAATTATATGTTAGCTTTTTTAAATAAATAAAATAAATAAATACATACATTTTCCATCAACAACCAAAAAATGGGGGAAAAAATCGAATAAGAGACAAAATAAGAAATTCGGGGTGATTGTGAAGAAAATTCCCTTAGGAATTTCCTTTTCCTTTTTATTCGTAATAAGCGTGATTATAGCCAAGACACGTTCCATTTACAAGAGTATGCAACAAAATCATTTTAAAAATTTCTAAAACTACCAACTACATCGAAAACCTTATAAATGATAGAAAATTCACCGAAAAATCCCAGCTACCTAGTAAATGCAACCATACAATTTTTCGAATACAATTTCGAATTAACCCCAGACAAAAACATTCCGAGAGAAATTTACAAACCTTTTTAAATTGACGAGGCCAATTTCGTCAAACAAAGTTGCTGGACTTAAGATAATGTCAACCCAATTAAAGTCCACAATACATGCCATTCGATCGCGTGAGATTTTTCCACCTAGGATTTTCTTAATTCGCAGATTTATGAACTAACTACGAATTGTGAACTTGGCAAAACTCTGAAACTTCATTCACATGGAGATTTCTCATTCGCAGAGACAAACTCACAACTGGCACTTTATCGCGGAATGTGGTCGTGGTCGTGAATTTGTGGATCGCGTTTGCCCCTTTGGGTATTTGCGAACTCAGCTTGACAACTGGCAAATAGAATCACTGATTCGTGGAGAAACAATTTCAAATCGTTAATAAGGAAACTTAAACTAACTATTGTTGAGAGTTTTGTCGATAATTCAATCAGCATATTTTTGCATACCAAGCGGTGTAATTTTTTGTTTATCTTTGCTTGATATTGGTTGCTTCTTAAAGTTCGCCTTCGTAGTTCTCGGTTAATGTGAATGGCATTTACGACGCAAACGACCGGTGAAATGAAAGTCTATATAACACGTTGTAGCTCAAATTTAGGCGAACCTGTGCGCCAGAGCTTTCCTTTCCAGTGAGCATTAGCTCTTTTTCTCTCTTTTTTCAGTGTTTGGCAACGTTTGCTGATGTGGCACGATCGACCCATTGCGGCACTTTTTCATAGAAATGGCAATGTGACTGGTGAACATTTAAAAAATTAACATATTTACATAAACGTTTAACAAACAATCGCTGAATCGCTTACACCTAAGTTTTAATGACTACATCTTCTTTCATTAATTTTACCTAACTCCCTCGAAAGCAAGCAATTATCTTCTGTACACTAGTGTTCCCCCGAACATGAGCCAGTGATTCAGATATGAACGTCCCTCCTACACGGCATAGTTTTGAATTACAAAAATATTATTAAAGGCATTATTTTTAATGAGTAAAGCCCAGTCTTCTGATTGGTTATGGCTCATTGAGTGGCAGTCGCATTACTCTTTAAGAAAGACATACCACTCGTGTACGATGATGCTATATTATAACACCACTGAGACTAACCGCCAGTTTCAGCCTGACAAAGAGGACTGTCCTCCTTGTGGGAGCGTCTTTGAGATTTTCCATTAAACCCAGATCAAGGGGATAGCTTGGGGGTTATGCTAATTCTATAGTATAGACTATCATATGCCATTTTGAGCGACACCAAGAGCTGTAAGACGTTTAAGATCGGCTTCGCCCTTTTCAGAGTTGGTACCTGAAGGCGTTGGTTCGACGTCTGTGGTCCTCATGGGTAAGTGTGTTCTGTGGTATTGACCTTAGCAGAAATGAAGTATTACAGAGATACCCGACTTCACAGCTGATTGCGCCCTAGCTGAGTACTTTTGACTTTTGACATATGTTCATGAATTTTTGACGGTTATTCACGAAATAACCCGAATTCCGTTCTCTGATTGGTCAATTTGGTTTATGAACACGTTATAAAAACCAATTGTCAAAAATCTTAAGGGGCAAGAGAGGTAAAAGTCGGACACCTCTGTAATACTTCATTTCTGGGCCTTAGCTTGGTCCTTTCAAGGCCCATTGTCTTTTTCCGATGATGTCAATGTCCTTGGCATATACGAGCATTTCCATAGACGCGGGAGGTGGTGCGTCTAGTGTTGATTTCGGAGTTACGCACGATGGTTTCGAAATGAATGAATTTTGCTAAATTTGCTAAATTTTGCTATATTTCTGTTTGTGGCACCCTAGAAACCCCCTTGAAATGGCACCTTTTGATAGCAGTGGTGGCAATTTGACAAATCGTCAAAATTGCTTCACAATCAGAAGCATGTAACACGTATGTGCGAAAAAGGGTAATATTGAAATTTGGCGGCCTAATGTGTTTGGCGGAATATGCAACATGTCATATCTTTTTTGTCATCTACCCGTCAGAATTAAAAAAAAATACCTTTATATAATTATTTAAATAACCAGCAGCATTCAGCTTCGAAGAAGCTTCCCAAAAAGTCCATGAGATATGAACCTTTTGTGTAATAGTAAATATCTAAAGCATCCCTGAAAGTTTAAGATGATTTTTTAAACAATCTCTTTTTCGGAACATTTAGCAGCTATATTTAAAGACTTGCACGTTGAAGAGCAGTCCTTTCATTAAATTTGAAAACTTGTTAAGAACATTTTGAGTTGAAAGTCGCTAAATAACATTTGTCTCTTCAGAGGATTACTAGAGAAACAAATGAAACAATTTGAAATGTCTCCCAAATAATCAGGACACCCTAGTCAATTGTAAAACAGATGAACCTCAAGCTTAATAGGTACACCTTCAAAGAGATCTGGCCAACACATGCTTCCGCGGATGTCTACTTTAGAGAATAAGAACCAATCTTCGTACAGATAAGACATCAGTTAAGTCAATGATTATTTTGAAAACATATTCGTGTGTGGCAGGTATTGTGTATGAATGTACGAACAAAAATCAAAATCATACGAATTCCAAAAAGAACTTAAACGGAACTGAACCAAGAAAGAAAGAACCGAACAGAAACAATCAAGTAAAATTCAACTGAAATAACAAAAACAAACAAACGGATTATAATTTTTTTAATTTTTATTTTTTTAAGAAAAAAATAATCTTTATTTACTAAATAAAATTCTCTTTAATACAAGAACAAATCATCCTTAACTAGTATAAGTTTTTTTTTTTATTATTTCCTTTTTGTCTCTTCTTTTCTTTTCACCTTAACTTATTTATATATTTTATATATAACTTTTTTTTAATTAAAAAAATAATAATTAAAAGTAAAGGAAAAATAACGATACAAAAAAAAAAGTTTTTGACCAAAAAAAATGTATTTTTTTTTTGTTTTTAGTGTGTGTTTTAAATACATATAAAAAAAACATAATCATAGTGAAAAATAATTAAAAAAAAGAAAACAAAAATAATTTATTTTGATTGCACTGATCAAAAATATCATTTCTTCCTCAACGAAATGATGTTTTTATTACAACTAATTGATTCATGTTTTTTTTTGTTTTTGTTTAAATATATATGTATAATGTATATATTCTTTTTTTTGTTTAAGAGTTCTTGTTTTTCATGTTATGTTTCTTTTTTTCTACAAATTATCTAACTTCTGCTTTTTTGTGTATATTCCAAAAAAGTTAAATGAAATACATAAGGCCCATTTTGTGTTCGTAAATATTTGAATGATATTTAATAATTCTAATCGCTTAAAAAATAAGAGTAAACATTCGAAAAAAAACAACAATTAAATAAAAATAAAAGGAATTTTGGAAAATAAAAAAAAAAAAAAATTGCATGAGAATAATTTTTTGTCTTGTACAAAATGTAAATAAAGTCTTCAGGATTTAGGCGTGTGGTTTTTCTTTTTTTTTTTGTTTTTTATTTCACAGAAAATAAATTATAAACAAAGAAATGGAAGAAAAAAAAAAACAACGAAAAAAATTTATGCAATATTCTTTGAGCTGGAAAAGACAGTTCTGCTTTTGTTTTAATTTTACAATAAATTAAATATTAACTTACAAGTTGGTAAAGTTTAGGTTAGCGGGAGGGGAAGGAGAGGTGAGAATAAAGAATTATATCTAAAGAAGGAGAAGAATTAAACAAAAAATTCGCTATAAATCGAAGGTACGCTTATTTCTGCTTGAGAAATACTTCAGACTAAATAAATTTAACTATGCGCCTTCAAAAAAAGAAAAATACATACATATATTATTATAGTCACATAAATTTCTTTCTTTATCATAAGTCCGAAAAAATAAGGGAAATTTTCCAAGAAAAAATCAAAAACACTCGTGAAAAAAAAAAATACAAAAAAAAATGTTTCTTTATGAAAAACATAAAAGAAAACAAAATAGGTAGGTTTATTTATCGATTAATTAAGGAATATTCTTTTATAAAACGGAAATAAGAAAAGAAAATGAACATTTCGTTTCAGCTTGCACACAACCCAATATAATTTTGAAATTTCCTTCCCTTGAAACAGTGGTTTTCAATCTGTCATGAATATTCACGTTTTTTTTGTTTTTGTCTCTAAACCAAAACCGAAATAGTAATAATAATAAAAAAAAGAAACAACCATTTTTTTGTCATTTGCTAGAATTCTGTGAAGATTGGAGAGGTCTTCATTAATTTTTTGTTTTTTAATTTCAATCAGTCGATAGTTTTAACCACAAAGTAATAAAAAATAAAAAATAAAAAAATTAAAAGAAAAAGAAAAACTGAAAATTCAAAAGCTTAAGCGTAGCTGATTCTCCATCTCGAACTATCTCTCTCTTTCTCGTGATAGAATGCAAGGAAGTATGAGGTGGTGTAAGATGGAGAGAAAAGAATTTATTCGTCTTAACAATTCATCATTTTGGAAGAGACTTGGATTTCGCATTTATTTTGAATGAGATCCTGGGGCACGCTCATTTTGAATATGTCCCGAATTTGGTGTTTGAAACCAAAGGGGGGGATGAGTCTGCCAAGGGCTAAAAGTGTACAAAGTTCCCTTTAGGCTCCCAGTAATGAACTCCTTCACTGTACTCAACAAATCAGAGGCAATGTATTGGTCGCTTCATCCACAAAAATAGATCCGGACTTAAATGTTATACGATCGTCCATAATCAGATCTTCAGAACTTTCAAGAGGAAATCTCTATGTGGACGAAGATTACAGAACTTTCAAGAGGAAATCTCCATGTGAGCGAGGATTACGAAATGATCACTGTTCCCCTGAATTCTCATCGAAACAAGAACATCCGTATCAATGACATGTTCACAATATTTAGACCATTTAAATGTTTAGTGCGATTGTCTTTTTAACTGAGATTCATGATAATAAAAGGGTTTGGTTAGGAATATGTTTCTGTCACAAATAATTTTCAAATGGATGTGTGAAGTCATGTAATGCCCTATATTGTCGTTTCATTCGCTTTCTGTGTGAGTGAGTTAATTTTCTGAGAGAGCGTGACTCGATTTCACTTGGATATGTGAATTTTCTGTTACACGGCAGCAAATTTGAAGAACAACAGCGTGAATCTTTGTTACACGGAGACTGTGTATCGTCGAAATACAAGTGAGACAAGAATTTTCTTAATGAGCAGTCATGTTTCAAAGCCTAACTAATTACATGTCCTGATCAGTGAGTGACACAGCGTGAGGTACGCGGTCAAGTTCCAAGGTTCGGCAAATTACACGTGCAATCAGGGACTTAGGATGTAGCAACCGAGTTTCAAAGTTTGACAAATTACACGTGCCACAGCAAGTAGAAATCAACTGCTTTAGTGTTACACGGTCGAGTTTCAAAGTCTAACTAATTACACGTGCATTTCTGGGTTCTGCGGGGAGTACAACAAACTGACGTGACTTATCAAAATCTAGAGTTCTAGAGAACTGATGACTCATGAAATCTAGAGACCTGGAGAACTGCTTGTACAAGCGAGCACATCAAGTTCACGTGACTTATCAAATCTAGAGATCTGGAGAACTGCTTGTACAAGCGAGTACATCAAACTAGAGCTCTATAGAATTTGTCGCATTCGCTTCTAACCGCAAGCTTTAACTGTAAGGGAGTAAAACAAATTCACGAGACTTGTCAAATTCTAGATCTCAAGAAAATTGCTCGAATACAAGTCTATCAGGAAGCTTGATTTAAAGTGGAGACTGGCTGTCTTGCATGAGTGGTGAAGTCACAGTGACTTTGCTCTTGGGATATTTGAACTGTCAGCTTCCCTGAAGGACGATGCAATGAAGGTTTGATAATTTCCGAAGTCAAAAGGTTGAAACACGACTATCGAGAGGTAGGATAGAAGCGAAGATTACATTCCTAAAGTAGTGATCACATCGACACCTCTCACATTCAGAACACCCAGGACCGATGCTTGAATCTATTCAAAATGCTTCAAACTCCCGTCTCTTCCAATAATCATATGAAATTTTAACAAAAATTTCAATATATTTCTTCAACATCACGAACGAGCATACAGAAATGAAATGATGTAATCTTTCTCCATGCCTGGCCATTGCTTTCATATTTTCATTTAAAATCAATATTTTTTCTTCTTTTTCCCAACTCTTCAAAAAAGGAAAAGAAACAAAAAAAAAATATGTAAGAAAAAAAAAAATACAATATAAAATAATAAACAAGGAAAAACTTATAAAAAGAATTAACAACAAATCCCTTCTTATTTCCTCCGCTTTTGTTTTTCTGCTTATTTGTTTTTTTTTGTTTTCTTGTTTAGACTAAAATAATTAAATGATTCATTTTGTTTTCTGTTTTTCTCCTTTATAGATTATTGAATATAGTTTAATATCTACTATTTATTTTATTTTTCTGCTTACAACATAATCATATCATTTCTCTTGTTGTGTTTTGTTTTCTTATTCTGATTAATATATTGTGTTATGATTTTTTTTTTCTTTTCATTTTCTTCATGCTTTTTACAAACTTATTTCATAAAAAAATTTCATTAACATAAATTTTCTTTTATTCTGTTTTTTTTTTAATAATCATTGTATAACATAGATAATAATGCAGTTTTTAATTTTATTTATAAAAAAACAATCTTTTCTCTCATTCTCTTAAATATTATTTTGAATATATATACATATATATTTATGTATATATATATTTTATTTATATAATCCTTTCTTTCACTCAATCTCTCTTTCGCACTTGTGTATTTTGTTTTTTGTTTTTGTTTTTCTCTTTTCTTTTATCTTACAAGGTTAAATAATTTTACAAAACAATCCATGCTCTCACAGCTTCACATCTAAATTTTGCTCACTCTCTCTCTCTCTCGCTCTCGATCGCGCGCACTCTCTTACTATCCCTCTAACCAATTTCTCATCCATAACATACTTTCGTCGTAATTGCAAAAATTTAATTTATATAGTATCAAAAAAAAAATATATATGTTTTTTTTTGTTTTTGATTTTTTCTTCTTCTTCTTCATCTCGAAATCATTACCAATGTCATTCACTTATCGATTGTATTTACATTTTAAAAATTACATAAATAAAAACATTATTTAACAGAGGAAAACTATTAGGAAATTAATAATGTGGATCTATACACAATTGCGTGTATCTCTTTTCTTCTCTCACTGTCTGTCTGTTTTAAATTTTAGATAATTTTTTTTTCTCTTTCTTCTTCATAACTGAATTGTTTAAATCTTTTGTATATGGTATGTGTCAGTATTGGGTAAGGAGGGGACGTGGCGTGGTGTGGTGTGGTGTAGTGTGGTGAGTATGTTTATGAATCGAACAGAAAACTTAACAAAATGAAACAACGTATTTCAAGGAGCGTGTATACAACGCGAGTGTTTGTGTGGGTGTGTTTTTATGAGTAGTTATTCATCTAAGTCTAGAGATACGAACGAAAAAAATAATAATAAAGTAAATGATAATAATAAGAATAATTATTTAAAAAATTTAAAATTAATTATTGAATTAAATTATTTTCTATATACAAACATATCACTATGTTGGTATATAAGCCCTGCACAAACTAATCGAACAAAATTATTAAATGAAGTAAATTATCTTATTATCCGTACGCTTCAAAATAGATGTCTGCTTAATTAATTATTAATATGTTCATGTGGTGTATGTATATGTACGTTGTCCCACGATTGAGGTGAATTTAACGACGATGATAATGATGACAATGACTACAACTAATCCTGCTATGCCACAGTACTATCATCACCAATTCCACCGAGACCAGTTACACTCATTATCATATCATCACCACTTGAACTACTGCTACCGCCAATGCCACCAGGCACACCACTGCCACTACCACCAGTCGCCGTACTACCACCACCACCACCAGCACTTTGTGTTGTTGTTGTTGTTGAGCCATTTTCTTGTGCAGAGGATGCAGCAGCAGCAGCAGCAGCAGCCTGTTGTTGTAAATGAGATTGCACTGATGGTGGTATCGCATGCACATCCCAGATTTCTTCAAGGAATTTCGGTAGTTTGCGATTTTTCAGCTTCAATGAGAAACACATTTCGGCATTTTGATTTCCTAGCGTTCGAAGTTCTGTGAGAATGGATAGAAGTTTTGCAAAGAATACCAAACATTTTGGATCGCCTCTATGCCGATTAAGGATGTAGATTCGTAACGTATCGATGTAGTAACTTTGTATCTGTTCGACTAGTTCGGCTTCTTCGAGACCGGGACGATCCGAAAAGATCACAATGGCAGTGAGCAGGGCATACTCGACATTATCGACTGTCATCGAGTACATTTGCCGACAGAAATGCAATAAATCTTCAATATTATCAGCCATGCCGGCCATTTTATATGAATCACGGGTATACGAGCGATTATTGGCGAAGAAAATTGAATCGGATGCCGCATCGTAGCGTCTAGCCATACGCAACATCATTACCTCACTTGAACATGCCTGCAAATAGAAATTCAAATACATTAATCGTTTTAGAAAGTGAATGAATGGGTGTAATTATGAAATGAAAGTGAAGCATTAATGACTGTGTAGTGATCAGACTTAATGATCTCGTGATCCTGCTCAAGTCAGGGCAAATCGGGGAGTTCACACATTGTGACAGCCAGGCAGAAATTGATTGAGGAGACCCTCGACAGGATTTAGATCGATTTTTTTTCCAACATAGCCAGTTAAGCAGTTGACAGACTGGAATCCAAATTGCATTGAATGAGATGAAGACACGGGCATAGCCACGACGCCAGGAACATCTTTGGACGTCCGTCTGCTGGCAGAAGTAAAAGCAGTATAAGAGGCTGTTAACTGACAAATGTACAGAAAGACCCACAGTCAAGCCGCCGTTGAAGCAATCCGCGAGGCTGTTTACTGCCAAGGGTTACGATAGACAGAAGGTAGATGACAGTCAGGCCGCCGTAATGATGGCAATTTTTTTGTCGGAAAATTGATGCAGTCTTGACGTTTGTAATATGCATAAGATGATCATACAGCGGGCGTGGGAAGGGAAGTTGAGATGAGCTCAGAGAGTCTCAGAGAATCTTTCCAGAGATTCAGGCAAGATTATCGAAGATCATTCAACGGACGGAAAGGAGACAGGAACAGAGACATTTCTGAATAAGAAGTGTCTCGTTAGAGTAGCGTCGTCTTCCCCTTTCTGCGTATATACAGAGAGAAGCTCAGACAGTTTCCACAAGGTTTAACTGCACCCGAATCTTTCCAGAAATTCAGGCAAGATCATCGAAGATCATTCAACGGACGGAAAGGAGACAAGAGCAGAGTCTATTCTGAGTAGGACATTGCGTGGATATCATTTGAAATGTAATCAAAGTTGAGAGGAGCTCAGACTGTCGCCACAAGGATTCAGGAACCCCGAATCTTTCCAGAAGTCAGGAGCATGCGCACGCTTGTGTGAAAATCATTCAATGAACGTAGAGGAGACAGGAACAGCGACATTTTTGAATACGAAGTGTTTCGTTAGAGTAGCAACTCTCCTCAATCTCCATCTGAACACACGACAGCGGATGAAACTCCTTTGAAATGTAAACCAAACTCGAATTCATTCAGCAACAGTTGATAATATTTGTATACCCACCTTTAACAGTGTTATTTGGTCCTCTTGTGGAATTTTGGTAAAAGCCGGCAGTCCCTTGGCAAATTCGACTATTAATTGTACTGTTAGGATTGTAATTTCGGTGATGTGCCTAAAGCTAACATCATGTTGGCTCTCGTTCTCATCGGGTGAACTCTGTAACAAAAACCAAAACACACAGAAGTGGTTAAATGCATATCCCCATCGAAAGGCACACAGATAAACTTACGATCATTATCCGTTTGAGATCTTCTTCAGATGGTTGTTCATAGCCATCCTGATACCAAATTAATTTGTATATGACTGCGAATTGATTTAATGTTAATGGAGGTATATTTTTTGCTTGATTCTCAGCCAATAAGCTTTCAGGCAGTAGCTGCTTAAAGAAAACAAAAACAAATCGATTAGTTGGATGGATGGAATGGATTTATGAAATAGACTTACTGGACATGTCGCATGCACGGGCGCATCACACTTCATTAGTTCGAGGACTTCTTTTTTAATGTAATCCGACGTACTGACTGCAGGCGATATCTGTTGTTTGTCCTTTTCCTTTTGTGCTTTCTTCTCTCGTCGCTTTAAAGCACACTGTGTCTCGGGCACAACACATTCGGGTCGCATGCCAACCGCTAGGCATTTTTTCAGTCTACACTCTTGACATTTACGTCGCATATACATGTCCATTTCGCAGGCATGCCCGAACTTACAACAGTACACGGCATTTTTGGTAACACTGCGCCGGAAGAAACCCTTACAGCCCTCACAGGTGAGTGCGTTGTAATGATAGCCAGACGCTCGATCGCCGCACACAAGACACAGTTCCTCTTGCAGACGGGGCGCGGGTCCTTTTTTACCTTTCTTCGCATCGCAGCCATCATTTGTTGAGTATCCATTCAGGCTACTCGATGGCGAAAGATCGTCACGACCTGGAAGAGAAGACAAAACAGGGATATGTTAAAATTTTTGAGATTCCCGAAACATGAGTTGAATGAAAATTAATTTTAATTGCAAGTCACCACCGCAACGAAATGGATACCAGCACCATCACCATCACCCGTGTCAAAGTTTATAAATCCCTTGCTTGACGACGATCCATTACGGACGACATCATTACACGTTCATTCATCCTGAATCAATGCGATGAGTCCTTCCCACCCTTCGAAGAGATTCAAGTTCCAGTCCTATTCTTCGGAGTGTACACACGCGTACACAGCCCAAACTTAATGGGGTGACAAAGGATTTTCTAAACAGGATAAAATTAATTTCACTGGAGGAGATTAAATTGTGTTATCCCTTATTGGGGGCGTGGGCGTGGAGACGATTTACGCGCCGTGAATGTGAGTAAGAGCGATGAGCGACGCTGTGTGTGCACAGTTGAAAGTCATTGGCCTAGTTTATATTAATGACAGCGGTGGCGGCTGTGCTGGCGACCATGACCTTTTGATGTAACAGCGGTTCGTATTGCAGTGTGATTCGGTGGTAGTGAGGGGACTTGATTCATTTTTTCCTGTCCATGTAGTCTTTATGCGAATCTGGGACATCGGAAAGTGAGTGTACACGTGCACTTCGCATGGGTCAAGGTTGGCAAATGTTAATGGTTGCCAAGGCTTGGTGGGTTTCTTTGCAGGAGACACACGACGCCTTACACAAACTACTCCTTAATGGATTTGAACGGAGTGGAGGGAGGGAAGTTTTGCGAGAAACTTTTGGGCGGTTGCGGAGAACGAGAAGATAAAGTGGAATGATTTGAGGGCGTTTTGAAGCACTGTGCGGTACGTTGACTGTGCTTTACGGCCGCTTTAGGGTAACAAATGTGTGCGGTGTACGTTCGATTTAGCAGCACTAGCCAAACGAAGTTTGGCTCATTTGGGAGAACAACAAGAGATTAGTCGAAGGAGGTTTCATGAGATGGAGAAAAGTTCATGATCTGAAGGAAGAGATAGCAGTCTCAAATGAGAACTAATACATGACCTCCAGACGGGGATAGGGCTCTATGATGCAGCTGCCGGCTTAAATGAGGCATCAAGCGTCACTCTATGAGAGCCTAGTGGCCGAAGCTACCCCAGTTGAGGGTTTTTGGTGTTTCGATAAAAGGATTTTAGTTAAAATCTTCATGTTCTTCGTCCGAAAAGCGCTACTGTACTGTATGCCATTTTACACGTCCGGTAACAGGGTCTCAAAATGCTTGTTTGGAGCGAAAACTGCGGTCATTTGATCCATGAACTGAAGGGTATGTTGTGAAATTATACATTTCGTGTGTCCATTAAAGCAGCCCATACACAGCACCCTTGTTCGGTCACATGTCCGCGGAACAATTTTTGATGTCACTAAGAACGGTGTTGTCGATCTTGTGAAAAAGACTGTTGTTTAAGAAAACAGATCGAACATAATACATAAATCGAGCATAATGTGATCATTGCATTTAATATTTGTCCCATAATCCGATGATCTTCCCGCTAGCATATTATGTATTTATTATTATAAATATGACCCATACATGATGTTAACGCTCTCTTGATAATAAACGTGTTTTGTTTTTCTCTCCGCCCAAGGCCCGACCTCCAGCAGAACTCCAACAATTATTTCGCTAAAGCGACCTGCAAAAGTCTGCTGTGTATGGGCAGCTTAAGGAAGAGGAATGAAGATATAAAATCAGTTGTCGCCAAGAAGAGACATGATTGAAACATGATCATATCCAAAAATATGTGGGTAAAGACCGGTAGGTAGGTAAAAGTGATGGCTCGGTGAGAACCGTTTAAATACCACAGCTCTGCTACCTTGTTCGTAAGATGTATTTTCAGATGTCTCTAAGTCCAAACCAAGTTCCATAATATCCCTCGCAGAAACCTCACCAAGTGAGGTTGAAGAAGGTTCTACCCAGAGCTCGCTGTGTAGACCGCTAGACAGGCGCCAAAGAAATGTGTTAAGGTATCCCTCTTAGCTGTCTTGCTGCGGCTGTGATAATGTGAGTTATGTGGGACAACATCTCGAATGGGCCAGTGTCCTGTACAGACCGCCATTAATATAGCAATATCATGACGAATTCGATTCGTAACTTAAACTGTCTAGGCAGCGCATCCAACGGAAGCTCTCAAACCGGAATCATTTTTTCCCGCGTTTGCAACATTTTTCATTGATGCTGCGCTCCTATTGGACGAAGCTTGATATTATAAAGCCTAAAGCCGTCTCCGATATATGAACTATCATACAAAAAAAAATGATTCAAAAATCAGATTTGCGCCTTTAACCAAAAAAACTTTTCAGCTTCATAATATACTAGTATACATAGATTGTTTGTATTCAGGCCATATTGTCCTTGATGTTGCACAGTTTGTCAGTCTGGCCCATCTACGTTTTGCTGTTTCGAGGAAGTGTGAAGTGAGATGAGCACATCCCCTGCAATGCTATCGTTCATCGGTCCTTTAATTTTTTGGGTTGTCACTGTGACTGGAACCCGGATAAGGGAAATGATCTAATCTTCTAACTCAGCTCAGCATTCCTGTACTAATTTAGAATGTGAAGCAAAGGAGGCAATAACTTTGATGGCTTCTTGATTGGCAATGCCCATGGCAACCTTCTGCTTTGGCAAGATATTTTTGTAAAGACCGGGTGTGGGGAAAATTGTAAGCAGAATGTACATCGTAGCATGAGAAGTCTGTAGTGTACCGCTGTTTCTGTAGTTTCCTTGGACCTCAAGAATGTCTTTAACTCAAAAATACCACTGGACCTAATGACTCACTCTACGTGGGAGTAGTTATACACATTCGATGGGTTGTCCCCCAATAGCGACTACATTCTTTATCAACAGAGTCAATTGTAAGTTGAAAGATCGAGCGATATTTCACGAGGAATAAAAATGATCCCTTTCCTCAATCAACTCAACCAGCTACATATAAACTCCCCTTTTGAGTGAAAGAGAGGGTGGGGAAGGATCGTGTGAAACAGAGAGGACATGCATTGGCAATCGTCTATGGGTCGCCAAACGGGCACGGTCGTTGGTTTAACCGTGGTACGCCTCTAGTGCAAGTAACAACTAAACAATTGAAGTGTTTTAATTATTTCAACACACTGTAGCGAGGTTAGTTGCTCCGATGTGAATTATCATCAATCACACTGAACGACTGTCAAATGACAATTGACAAGTGTCATCCAAACCGAAATGGTAGTCAAACGAAATCGACCTGCAACATCAGCTTAGTCAGAATGGACTTTTCTTCGCTTAATCACAAGTACTAAAATTAAACATCTAATAAACAAATTGCTATTGAGAACTCCCTAGAACTGTCAAATGACAATTGTCATCAAAACTGATATAAAGTCGACCTGGAACACAAAATAGTATTTTCCCCTCATTCAGAATTGCTGTAAAACAGGACATTAGGTTCTCCATAAATAAATTGGTATTCACAAACATTTGTGACTGTCAAGTGACAATGTCTTGCAAGATAAGAAACAAAATAGATTTATGACATATTCGCAATTATTAAAATTAAAGACATTGTTGCCACGTAAGGCGCACCACGAACAAATTGCTATTGAGAACTCTCTAGAACTGTCAAATGACAAATGTCAGCAAAACTGACATGGCGGCCAAATAAAGTCGACATGGAACATAAAAAACAAAATGTATTTTTTCTTCTCATTCACAATTGCTAAAATACATGACATTATTGAATAAATTAGTATTGACCACCCTTGTGACTGTCAAGTGCCAATGTCCTGCAAGATAAGAAATCAACTAGATTTATGACATATTCACAATTATTAAAATGAAATGTTTTAAGACGTTGTTGCGACGTAAGGACCTTCATGAATAAATTTGTTCTGACTACACTTTGTAGCTGTCAATTCCTAAAATGACAACTTCTATTTTAATCAAAATGGCGGCCAAAGCTAACCAGCACGCTATTCATTTGCTTTTTGACGGATTTCTTATGGTAGCTTTGAGTACTGCCTTGTTTCACCTTCCAACTAATTCGAACAGGTAATACTACACAAAACATTACAATACGGTAAAATTTCGAGGCTAGAAAAGGAGTCTGTCTACCTCGGCGCAAACGTAGACTCCACAAACGACATCACTGTGGAGATCCGACTTAGAACCGCCTTTGGCAACCGGTGTTACTTCGGTCTGTCAAAACAACTGGCGTCAGAGATCCCGACTACAAGGACCACAATTATGGTCTACAAAACTCTTATTTTGCCAGTTATGCTATGTGGAGCCGAAAGCTGGACGACAAGCAAAACTGCGGAGTTAATTCTTGATGCCTTCGAAAGAAAAATTCTACGTCGTATATATGTTCCCGTCTGCAATGAAGGCGAATGGAGGAGAAGACAGACACAACCACGAACTCTACGAGCTGTAGCAGGATGTGGACCCCAACGCTCCAACAGAGAGGGTATTCGCGTGCGAGCCTCCTGGTTCGAGAAGGAGAGGAAGTACCGACTCTCTGGTATAAAGACCAAGTCATCGCGGTCTTGATGACTGAAAGCAGCGTGCCCAGGACCGTCAGCCATGCAAGGCAGCTATTGCCCAGGATCGGGTCCTGCATGGGTCGCCCGCCTGATAAGTAAGGAATGTAACACGTTATCAGGTTGTCTTTTCTGCCTCTCCAAGATAACCCTTAAAGTGCGTCCCCCTGTAATCGTTCGTCATATCGACAAATCACTCACCTCACATCGCAAGATAAGTAAACCGAAACTATTAGCCACTATAAAACCCAATCGCTGTGAATATTCCAAGCACTCTTCAAATCAGTTACAATATTTCCTAGTCACTTTTATGACTTACTTACACACGCTCACAGGGTTTGTTCAGTTGAAACCAGTTTACAGAAACGTACACGACTTTGTAGCACTTTGTCCGGCCCTTGTCATCAATTGGCAAGCACGGAGTTGGTGTGCTTGTGTAACATCGTTGAAATGCAAACTTTTGTGCAAGTGCACATTTATTATTTGACTGCACATGCGGCGCTGATGACTGTGTGAAGGTCAGGGTTGCATTTAAACGCAGATAATTACTTCGGTCAGTAACACTTGAGATTGAGACTGATTAAAATTCGAATTGCTGAACTTGGAAAGACTTGTTTTTAATATTTAAATGAATTGATAAGGGGTACGTATATTTCCGTTCGAGTACACACAGTGAACTTTGTGTCGGATTTGTTTTCACTTTTGCTTTTTTTTTTGCATTATTGAATGATCAAAGGAGACCTAGCAGTTCCAGTGACTTTATGACAGGGTGGGTCAAATGAGACCAATCGGTTAAAAGATGAATAACTTTTTTTTTTTCTTTTATTTGCGTACGCATTAAATGTCCCTCTTATTTTAAGAATGCTCCAATTGCAGTTCTCTTTCAAGTCTCCCCGGGAAAGTCTACGCTAAGGTTTTGAAAGCGCGTTCTACAGCTACGATCGAGTCAAGGATGAGGGATGAACAGTGCGGCTGAATAGCTATGGTCGAGCCCAGGATGGTGTTCATCCCCCATCCTAGGCTGGTCCATAGTTCTTTAGAAGTACAACCGACCAGCATTTCGCTCTAAGAATGGTACTTGGGAAGGCTTGGGAGCATGCCAAACCTATCTACAGCTGGAGTTCCTCGAGGTAAACTCTGGAGTGTTCTGCACGAGTAAGCGATTGAAGGTCCTCTTTTGGGGGCCATCTAGACTCTATACACAAACTGTAGCTGCTGTGTTCGGGTTAATGGCGCTAAATCAACAACTTTCACCGCGTGCGTTGGGCTTGGACCAAGGGTGCGTCTTGTAACCTCTCCTTTTCATGGTTTATATTGACTGGATGTTTCAGCGCAGCCGTGGGGAGGAATGTTTCACATTGGGTGACTTGAAAGTAAGCCATCTTCTTTTTGCAGATGACTTAGTTAGTCTCACTTCCTCTTAGACGGAACCCCAGAGCGCACTCTGGCTGATGCTAGAATGAAGGGTAACGTGAACCGATACCGAGAGAATAAGATCGCTAATACAAGCTGCAGAGACGAGATTTTTCGTCCTTTTGTCGGAATCACTCGCCAGGATAGGGTGATAAACACGACTATGCACGAAGAACTCAACCTTGTGCAGCTGCTTCCTCGAACGGAAAGAGCTATGCTTCGATGGTTTGGTCACGTGGCACGAATGTCCCCACCATCACGACATCCGAGGCTTGCCATGAACGCGACTTCATCAGCTAGGCGACCACTTGGCAGAGCAAGTCCCGAAACTCGCCTGGCTACGCTTGGACATAACCCCGAGTTAGAGTCGATGGCAGAGGATCGAGTTGCCTTGAGGTCTCTCGTGAGTGCCTCACCCCCTCGACCTCTTTAGTAGATCATGTGGGTCATAAGATGATGATGACACATTGGAATTATCGATTGTTTCGATCAATTGTTCTGCATCGACAATTTTTGAATTCAAGATCAGCTCCCACACCCTTCAAACTCAAGAGTTTGGTAACACTGCCAGCGAACTCAAGGCGGCCATTTGAATGATGTGCTATTCCAAATTACAAAATGGCATGAATGTGGCTTCAATATAAAGCCACAAGCACTTTTACATCTCATACAGTTGTTGCGTTATTCAAATTCCGTTTCCTATCGTTCTTATCTGGTCACCCTAGAATTTTTCAAATTACACTCTTTAAACCTTAGGAAATTGTGATTGATTGGTGACAGGGACAATTTGAAAAAAAGTACCTAAACTCCTTTTTTACAGCTCAGTCCAATGAGACAAGCCCCCTCATTCTCTTTGTCGTGTCACATGTCACTGTGAGAAATTTGTACTGTTTTAGTCACTTTATGTGACAGTTAAGTGACTTATTGAATACAAAACTGATATTTTGTTGTCACTGACAAATTTGTATAAAGACAGTTTATATCACATTTAAGTGACTAATAACATACAAATTTGTCACAGTGACAAAAAGAAATTAAATTTGTATTCAATTAGTCACAAATGAATTAAGCATGTGAACTAGTCGTGGAACTTAAGAATCACACTTATTCCCCTTATCGTGTCACTGTAACAAATTTGTACAAATTTGTGACTAATTACATACAAATTTGTCACAGTGACACGATCAGATTCTTAAGTTCCACGACATCAGTTAAGTTAAATGCTACAAACAGAGTTGTCTATAAATAGCAACAAATAAAAATTTCTTCGCATTAACGTCCAGCTAACCAAGACACAATAAGGTGACGACAGCACGTGATGAAACGAGGCAAACTCACTGAATTAGTAAAATGTCATCCAGTTCATCAATCTTGAGTAGTTTCCTTCGCTCATAATCACAAGTACATACAGCCTTCCAATATCCCTCATTAATTCACTCCAAGGTATAGGATATTAATAAGGACAAGACAGAGCGAGAGAGGGAGAGAGAAAGACTGAAAGCAGAAGGAAAGCAATAATCCTTTTATGATTCATTTTGTTCCCCATCAGACCTCAGGCTCTACCAGATCCTATTAATGTCAGCAATTAATGCGCAATTCCTTCGATAGATAAAAATTACATAAAATAATTGGATTATGTGTCAGCCATTGATTAAGACACCACCGCAGAGATGGATAGAAAGAGAGAGAGAGAGAGAGCGAGGCGATTGAGCTCGAAGTCCAAATTCGAATATCTCTCCGTTTGGCATTTATTGGAGCACATCTCGCTGGGAATGTTATTAATGCACTTCATGTCCGCGTGTGTATGGGCGGAGGTGGCGAACAGTCGAAGAAGAATTGAGATGGAATTTTAAAGAGGAACGGCGGAATACACTTAGTTTTTTTTTTTTTGGATTCTGGTTGCTGACTGACTGCTTTGGTGTTTTTTTTTTGTGTTCGAAGCCTAATGGTTAAGAGTTGCTGGGGATTGATTAACATTCCAAACAACACTCGGCGATGAATTTGCATTTTGCACCATTTGAAGTAGGGGAGCACTGGGTGAGGTACAGTGACATAGAAAAGTTTGCACAACCTTGCTTTGCTTGTTCGGATTTTTTCTTTTGTTATGTATGTGGAATAGTTAAAGTGAGGTACGGGCCCATCGTTATCGGTGAATGTTTTAAGGGAATGGATTGAGGTTCAGGTTTGTGATCAAATGGGGGTTGGATCAATCGTCGTGTATCAGGGTGTCGTTGTAGACACATTCAGACCAACTGAAGAGGGGGAAACATGGCTTGTCACTATTTGCATCTCATTTAGTGGGTCAAGACCTTATACTCGAGAGCTACAATCTTCTTGAGTTTGTTTCCAAAGCAACCATCATGGACCCAGGGACTTGAACCGCCAGGATATAAGTCAATGTCGACAATGTGCATGCCTATTATTGAGCCGACACCTTTACCCTCAGTTTTGCTTGTCATCTCGAGGGAAGATGTTCTTCTCAACAAAATTTTTAAATCGCTCAGTGAGTTTGATGAGAAGCTTTTCTTACCCTTGGCGCATGGACTTCGCAACTAGTGGACTTCTTCACTTTGTCCAAGCGAATGCAGGCGTACATCCCTTTTAATTTCCGGACTCGCAGAACAAACATTTATCTTCTTGCCAGTCTCACAACAAAAAGCTGAATGATAAGCGAGACGATGGACAACATTCTTGATGCGTTCGAAAGAAAAGATTTTTGCCGAATCATTGATCCTCTCTGTTGGAGTTGAATACATCCATTGGAGCTGCAGAAGGCAAACATAAATCAAATAACTCTGTCCACAGCTCGTAAAGAGCTAGGGCCTAACATACTACAACCTACAGCAACAACTAGTGTTGGGCGTGCAGTTTTTCACGAGTCGAAGGGACCTACAGTTTTATGCCGACTCCGAACGGCCGATTAGAGAGGTTTTTTCAAGAGATCTCTTTTAGCATTGGCATCGATTCGAATGAGGTGGGCTCGTGAATCGGTAAACGAACCCAGGCAGCGAGGCGTCGAGGCACAGACACACGGCAGCTTCGATTTAAAGACTGCTCAATTTTAGGCCTTATCAATCGAAAAACAGAGGAAGACCGAAGATGAAGTGATATCAGAGTCTTTTGGGAAGCTGCTTGTCAAAGACCGTCAAGGAAGGAAAACACCAGCTCAGACCCTTACCGGGAGCAGAGTGATGTAACAGAACCCGTGTTTTTTTTTTTCAAAAATCTATAAATAGTGAAGTAGGACTTTGCACGTACAGCACATACAACAACCTACTGCCTGTGATATCGGCAGTGAAAAGTGGCTGCCGAAAAAATTCGACTTCGATTTTTTTTTCATACATTTTGGCAGCAATTTCGAACAAATACATTTCTTTTTCATATATTTTGACAGATAAAAATCAAAGCCACTGCGAATCGTTTTTCTGAATCTTACTTCACTTCACTATCGATAGCGACGAAAATAACACGGCTAGAGTATACATTGGTTAAGGAGATATGCATCTTACAAGCGCTGTACTACACGAAAAAAAAATCAGAAATGGATGTCAACTAGAGAAGTGAACACCTTACATTACGAACAGTCAACGTAACTGAATGAAACGTTATTAATCCCATTTTAATTCTGGGTGAGCCTTTAAGAACTCTTATGGCATGTCCCTCCGCAAGGACTTACAACCACTATGATTTCTAATCGAATTCAAACATTTGCTTTGACCGGTTCTGTATTCCCTCTCCATGACCCTCTGCAAGCATCAAATTGTAGCCTGTCATCAGAAGTATACGAGTGAAAAATGAATGGACTCAGGTTCAACCGTTCTATGAATTGTAGTGGCTGTGTGTGTCTTCGATATTAACACATACGTTTAGGACAAAAGAAACACAGGTTCGGTGGATCGTTGGTATTTTAAACCCAGTCTGTCCCAAGTTTTGTATAAGCTCGGTAACACGACAGTCTAAGGTGAGATCGTGATCTGCATTCTTCTATTCCATCCACTCACCTCTTGCTTGATACTGTTCTTCCACAACTGAGGAGAGTTTAATGCGGGCGTCGGATAACAAAATTTGAGACGCTACTTCTAGACACGTACAGACTTCGAGAGTGCCCCCAGAATGGTGAACACGTGAATTGTGAAGGCGGCTAGCATTGATCCTAGACACAGAGCTTGTCGCACTACGCAGAGCAAAACATGTATTCGCTGCTTAGCTTTCAGATTAAAGACCAGGATTCTGTTTCCTTTGTAGAGAAGAAGGTGAGTCAAAAATAGTGGACTTCAGAATGTCAATGGATGAAATCCATGTATTGCACGTTAAATGAGCCATTTTCTTTCGTTGGTGTTCCAAAAGACATCATCGTCTATCCCGCATGATCCACTTAAGGGTAACACGGTAAAGCACGCACGAGAAATCTCTAGTGTAAGCGCTTAATTTATCATTATGTTATTATTAAAAAAAATAAACAAAATATCGTGTCACCCTGTACGCATTCTTAATGCAATTCAGCTATCTACTTGCTATAATCCTCTCAACGATGTACAATAATGCTCTCAATTATGTAAGTTCTCTTGTACATTGTATGCTCTCAATCAGATTATGTTCTCATGTCATACTCATTGTGTTATACAACTGTGTTATACGAATGTTATAAAAAGGCTGATCGATGTTATTAACCCTCTCTATTGAATAAACTCTGTCAAGGCGATGCGTTCTCGAGTGAGTCTGTGTTCTTTGTTGTTTTTGATATTATGTGACCTTACACTAGGCAATTCGATCCTCCGCAATGGACTCTATCTCGGCGGTCATGCCCAAGCTTTACCAGGCGAGTTTATGGGTTTGATCTGCCAAGTGGTCCTTGGTGGAATCGCATTCATGACACGCTTCGGAAGTCGGGCTGGTGACCAAACCATCGAAGCACAGCTCTTTCCGTTCGAAGAAGCAGCTGTTCAACGTTGAGCTCCTCGCGCACTGCCGTGTTTTTCACCACGAAGAGAGATTAGATAACAGATGTTGCTTGAAATAAAAGGTTTCTTGAAACGGATCCGTGACCTTTGCCTGTCAAGACGCAACGCGGGTGCAAAATATGCTCTGTCGTGCAAAAATCGATTCGCCCCTCCTCATCTGAGGCAAGACAGAAGGGTAGGTCTATGACTGAGTTTCTATTGTTTCATCTCGTGGCAAATGTGAGCTCCACAAACGAAACTTAAGTGAAGAACCAAACCGACTACTTCGTCTGTCCAAGAGCGTATAGGATCCTAGTTCAGACTCAAAGAAACATCTTTTGAATTCATGGCTCAGAGGACAACAAAGATCGGTATCCTACTGCATTTATGCCCCATTTTGGCACGTTTTTAGGCCCATAGCTGAAAAATGGGGGCACATAAATTTAGGAAGACTAAAACATGACCTCAACACCGTATACTCCATCCACTAATGATCTCCATATGATCGTATCCTCGCAACAATTAAAAGGTTGCTTAAGAGATCCTTTCCAGTGTGCTTTCTTCAATAAACTTCCTCGGCCAAATCGAGCGCATGAATCACGCAGAGAGAGTCTTCAAATCCGAGCGTCCCAGTTCGAGAAGGAGTGGTATGCTGAATTTATACCGGCGTAAAGACCGCGGACAAGACATCTCGGGATGAGCGTATCCAAGACCATCCGCGACGGAAACTATTGCTCAGCTCAGTCTCAAACCTTCCATCAGCCGCAGGCCTTTTAAGTCAGTACATAAACCTCGGGCAAAAAAGGTTGACTTCTTTCAGCTGTGTCCTGTGTTAATATAGCTAAGGGCAGTAAGCCTCAGGCTTCATTCATCGGCTTTTACCGATTTCAACAGCATTCTTTGATGGGCCGTTTGGAGAACCCGAGAGAACAGAGAACAAATACCTTTTAACCAATAATGAATTTCAAATTCTTGACATAACATACGAACTTTTCACGAAAAATACAGAAAAAAAGTGTTTTTACTCAAAATTTGTTCGATAATTTAAAGAAAAACCTTTAATTTACCAAGACCAAGGCACTTCAAAGCACTAACAAAATGAATTTATAAGCATTTAGTACCCAACTTTCACACACGACTGTTTCATGGGTTTACACAATTTTAAAAAAACAACGTCCCTCCGTCGTCTTGTGTGCGAGTGGTTTTTAATTCTCCTACCTCTCCCAGTTTTCTGTTATTTTCATTTTTTTTCCCATTTATTTAGTTTCATTTATTCAGCCAATTGATATGTTAGGAGGGCTGATGGTTTTTAGCATTTTATTTCGAAAAAGTCCTTGAGAATGTGTTATCTCTCGTGAATGGAATGGAACCAGAAAGATGTGGGAAAGCGAATACGCTTGTTTTTACGCACTTTACATAAAGCGGGTTGATAGTTGAAGGGAGCGTTGGTTTGGTTTTTAAACAAATTTTGACCTGATTTCGTGATGTTTTTCTTTGGAATTGATGTAAGCGCGGGGACTCGATTTTCTTTGTTTACAGAAATTGTAGGAAATCGAATGGAAAAAGTCCGAATCAGTTCTTCGAACAAGAAGTGGTATAAAACCAAATCCGAAAGAAGTGGGATATTTGAATGGGCAATTAAGGGATAAATTTAGAAAATGGCACACCCACTGATATTCGGAAACGTCCTGAATTACGTTGAAGGACGAAACAGGAGACACAACACTTGTGCACGATGTAGACACAATGTAGGTGGTTTGTTAATTAATGCATATCCTTTGAGAAGGGAGAAGGAAGAAGTGAGAAAGGAGGTGAATGTGAAGGACGCGCTTGTTCAAAATCGTCTAAGAAATGGCGATATCGGGTGGGCACCGACTTAATAAATCCGAAAATAACCATCTTCGTAAATTACGTAGGTGACTTATGTTGGGGTGATTCCCACCACTGCAGGAGTAGTGGCCCACTCAGATCCTGGTTGGATCCCTTGTGCTATACGTAGGTGACTTAATTTGCGCATCACCGACTGGATGGCGCAGTGGGTAGAGTGCCTGTCCCTGGTTAGCGAGGTTCTCGATTCGAATCCCAGTGAAAGCTAAGTTAATACACTTTTATCTGGTTTTCAAATCTGGTCCAGTCACCATTTGCTGTTGGGATCAAATTAACGGCGCTGGAGTAGTCAATCAGTGGTAGTAGTCTGGCTAGCGGTACCACAATGGACCAATATGGTGCAAGTGTGCTGGTAAATGCACTAGCAGCCTAACCTAACCTAATTTGCGCATCTTTCCTTCCACTCGGGTGGCTAGGAGATCCAGGTGGTGTACAATTTTCAAAGAAATAGACAGATTCTGGAATATCCTTCTCTCTGTTTTTAGATCAGTAAGTGCCAACTAAAAGCTTGTCTTTCATCCTTGGAAGCGATGCCAGAGCATGCATCTACTGCAACCAATGTAAACCCTCTTCAAATTGGTCATGATTAGTGACTCGGCTTAAATACAAGACGACAAGAACTGTGGTCAACTCGTTAAAACTCGATCACCCGTTTAAATTCCTTCGGCCCGACTACAAGATGTGTAGCTCAAGCCAGCGAAAAATCCGCTTTGGTTGAGTACAGGAAGCTTGTCGGATTCCGAGTGTTCTCTCGCTTTTCTTTCTTTATTTATTCTGTAACTCTCGTGACTTAAAATGAACCGACCTCTGTGCAAATAAGTAGGACCCAAGGAAGGAAAAATAGGTTATATGCGCATAAGCACGCAGTTGAAAACCACTAAATATGCCCTAAAAATTAAGAGGTATTCATTTTTTTATGTAAATTTATTTCACAGAAAAACAATAAATTGTTCTTCTTCTTCAGGTGGCGCTACAGTCCGGGGTGGACCTGGGCCTCAACCAGTAAACCGGCACGATCTTTAGTCAAGTGCGCACACCAAGTTTCAAGCGCCATAGTTTCCGTGAGCGTCCTCTGTTGCGTTGTCCCACGGGTTCGGAATCGAAGACTCTGCCAGCCGGAGCTGAGTTGTCCATGTACTCTACATGGCCCAGTCATCTTAGGCGTTGAATCCGTAGACGCCTTGCTAGGCTCATGCCGCTGTACAGCCAGTACAGTTCATGGTTGAATCTTCTCCTCCAGAAACCGTCAACGCAAACAGGACCAACGATTGAACGCAGAACTTTTCTCTCGAAGAGACCAAGGACTTCCTCATCCGCCTTTGAGATTGTCCACACCTCCGCGCCGTACATCACGGCTCTGGGATGATCAAGGTCTAGTATAAAGTCAGCTTGGTCCTTCGAGAGATGGCTGTACTACTCAATTGCCTCTTGAGCCCATAGAAACAGCGATTGGCAAGAGTTACTCTGCGTTTGATCTCGGTACTGATGTTGTTTGTACTGTAGACGAAGTCCTTGACTACCTCGAAGTTATAGCTGCCCATTGTGATGCTCTGTCCAAGACGTCGATGTTGTGTGTGTGTCCTTTCTTGATGACAGCATGTACTTCGTTTTGCCCTCATTCACCGCTAGACCTATTTTAGGCGCTTCGCCTCAGTGCCAGCAAACGCCTCATTGACGGCTCGCTGTGTACTGCCAATCACGTCAATGTCATCCGCGTATGCTAGCAGTTGGAAGGACTTCTGGAAGATCCTGCCTCCTGTGTTAGAGTGTGAGTTCTTCACGATCTTCTCCAGGACGATGGTAAGGAAGTCACACGACAGCACGTCGCCTTTTTTGACATAGAAGGTCTCGGTGAGTTCGTTACCGACCTTGATGGAGCAGTGTGAATTCTCCATCGTCACCCTGCACAACCTGACGAGTTTGGCAGGAATGTCAAAAATCGACATGTTGTATAACTCGTCCCTATGCACGCTGTCATATGCGGCCTTGAAATCGACGAAAAGGTGGTGGGTGTCGATTTGCATCTCTTGGGTTTTTTTCCAGGATCTGTCGTAATGTGAAAATTTGGTCGATGGTGGACTTCCCCGGCCTGAAACCGCACTAATCAGGCACTATCAGGTTGTTGACGAATGGTTTCAGGCGCTCACACAAAACGACAGAGAGGATCTTATAGGCGATGTTGAGGAGACCTATCCCTCGGTAGTTCGCGCAGTTGAAGGGATCTCCGTTCTTGTGGATCGGACAAACAAAAACAATAAATACAAGGAATATAATAAGTTTTAAAAAAAATAAATAAACAGCACGATCAAGATATTTGCATTACAATAACTAACGAAAATCCGTGGCAAGTTATTAAAAGTAAAGTGGCAGACAGACAGCAGCTAGTACGGCGATCAGATTAAAATCGCTGAGCAGCTGGAAAGAACTGCAGTCTGGACATCGACCCTGCGCAGGTATGCCTCTATACACTTAGATACAGACCTCACTCTCACTATCTAAACTCCTCTTCGAGAAGGATTTCTCAACCAGCATACCGCCCAGATCTTACAGGGAGTCTGTACACCGGACGCTGGAAGGTCCCCTGCGAATCTTCACAGATGGATGCAGGTGTGGGTCCTGGCGTCTGTTCCAAGGATCTAAGCAAACAGCTATCTTTCCGACTACCTAATGACTGCAGCGTCTTTCAGGCTGAAACTATAGCGATTAAGGAAACCATGTCCTGGCTAAAAAAACAATGTGCGCGAGTCATATGCATGCCAACGCCAGCAATGTCGGATATGACAGGTCCAGGGGTTACTCATACACCATGCCATAGTCCCAAATGACGATGTGGTCATATGATCGCTAAATGGAACGATCGTTAAATAGCAAATCCACTTGAGCTCGGATGGAATAGTATGGCCGCTTTCACACAGAAAAATTTTGTCGGCGATTTTTCCATCTTGTAGGCAAGGGAGGTGAGACGTGCTAGGGGTAGCCCGCATCTGGTGTGCTCGGGGTTTACTTATGGATTTTCTATTCTCTTTTATCTCTCTTCGTTTTTTCTTTGGGTTGCTTTATTCTTATGACCTCAATGTTGGGTATTGGAAGCATGCTGTACATGTGTGAGAAAGAGATGCAGCATATGTGAGAGGGGGTAGGAAACAGAAAAAGTTCAGCATTGAGATCTCAATTGCAGAGACTGAAAGATTTGCTGTGTGAAAGTGGCTTGAGATCACAAAAGGGAATTTGAAAGAATCGCCGACGAATCTGAGCGAGTGTGAAAGCAGCCATTGCGATAGTCAAAGGGACTAACCACTTGAGCTCGCAGAGCGATAACGACCGATCATGAAAGGGATGCAATGGAGACTGAGAGAACAATCGGGCCAGTCTCCAGTTCGATGCGAACGTGTCAAGTTCTCCCTAGTGTTTACATTCTTTTCCATTTTTTAAATAGTTTTACAATTGCGTTCTTTCATTTAATTTCTCTATTTTGGATACTAAATCAAATTCAATATAAATATAAATGTATAAATCGCGCGCACAGATGTCGTCATCTGTTCCGATAGCCAGGCAGCGATCAAATCTCTGAACTCAGTCACAAACTCCATGACATCCCTTAATTGCCGTCTGTCTCTTAACGAGATGGCTAAGTATTTAAGCATCCTGTGAAATCCCAATGAATTGCAAAACGGATGAATTCGCTGGAAAAGCTAGCAGAACTCCAACTAAGATGGCACATACGCGTGATTGACTTCGAGTGCTTAAAGGACATAAAGAAAAATAAGACAAAAGAAAAAAAACCCAAACAAATGTGACTCAAAATAAACCCCGATCTGGCAGCACTTGTCCCTCTCCGAAACATCGTTGGGACAACTTTCAAGACTCATTGAACATTTCAACGAAAAAAAAAAAAAATGCGATTAATTTCTCAACTTTCAATGGCTTCATCAAAAAGTTGGATAATATTTAATTTTCCATCACTCAGCCGCTTAAGGACCGAACAAATCGCTTCCCTTCCGCAACGAATGAGGGCATTTGCTCCCGGCTTTCCCGGTCATTACTTATTCACATCACACCCTCGAATGTGATTCGTCTTCACATTCAAGAGCGTCCGCAGATCTCCGAGGCAGAAAAGAAAAGTCTTCTAAGTTTAACACAAACTTTCGGCACATGCTGATGAAGATAATAGCAGCGCTGTCATGCCCCCGAAAGAGCATTACTTGACTGTTTATTTTGATAAGGTTAACGGCCACCACATAATCTCCTATCAAACACGTGTGTAAACATCGTCTAATGAAAACAACAACACCACTCCACTCGGTGGGTTGCATAAACAGAAAGATACCCAACATAGTGTACGCTCGCTCTGGTCTCTTCGAGCAGAGCGCCTTACTATATTTTGAGAGCATAATAAATAAATGTGTCTCCTCAAAGAGCGCGTGAACAAATGACAATACCAAACAATGGTTAATGTGCACCCACCCCACCCCCTCCATCAGTTGGGCTTTATTTGTCGCCAGCTCCTTATTTTCCTTTCCCTTTCCCCTCCCCACTGGCAGCATTAAATTGAAAACACACCAAAGCGTATAGACCATCCCCCACCACCAGCACCAGCACCAGCACCATCGTCGTCGTCGTTGTGCGCGCCACCACCAAAACAAGGCAACTTAATATCCCTGACCTCTCCACGCACAACCTACTTCAACCGCTAGTGTAGCCTAGACTTGGAAAATCCAGTCTCTTTGCCATACAATTATATCGTTCATCACTCAGCCCCGTGAGAGACAGAGAGGGAAGACTGGAAAATGTGGCGAAGAGGAGGAGGACTTGCCGATTGGCATTGCACACATCCATTCATTCGTGTGTACATATGTATGGGGATTCATAAAATAGAAAGCAAGTGCATTGTCGCACTTACACAGATCCCCAGTTTGTGCAGCAGTAGCTGCTCTTCTGGGCGCTTCCTCTTTGCTTTTCCTTTTTGCGAGTGCATTCGTTGATGATGATGATGATGGGGAGGACTGGTTGTGGCGCGACGACGACGGTGCTGGTGGTGGTTTACAGTGCAGAAAGTCAGGTTCGTGACTGATCCACCTTGGACTCTGGATGGTCGTCGTGTGGCGTCGTCGTCGTGGTAGTTGTTGTCGGTCGATTCGAAATTGCCTTAAAATGTGTCCGTGAAACGAACTTCTATTCAAAGTGTACATTACCCAGTCAACAACTGAAGCGTTGGTATTGTCATCATCATCATCATCATCATCATCGGTTGCAGATGAAGATGGATGAATTAGTAGCTATGTGCCGGGAATAGATTCATGTGGAACACATTTTCAAATAAAAAACCATTAAAATGAACGGAGGGCGGGTTAGGGTGGTGGTTGGATTCAATTTTAGAATTCTCAATTGGGTTCTTGAGAATTTAATGAATCCATTTTGAGCAGCATTTTCGAACGCAGCAACGTTTTGACATTTGACATTTCAAATGCAAGCGGATTGGAATGAATTCCCGCGATTTACGACGAGTCGGTATCCTTTTTGTTTTTTTGTGGATTATCAAGAAATCTTAATTTGGTGAATCGTTAAATTGACACTTGAGCAACTCAAGCGGGACAAAGATAGACGTGGGAGCACGAAATCTCTTGGAGTACTCTTGGATGACTCCGGCACATGGAACACTTTACGTGCGTGACGTCGCTGTCAGAGAGACTTTGACTGCTGTTCTCTCTCTCATCTAATAATAATAATATGGGTGGCGCTACAGCCTGTAGAGGGCCAGGGCCTAGCTTCTCAGCAACCACTCGTGTTGTGCGTGCTATTGTTCTCTCACGGGTAGAAGGGACTTACAATTTAATGCCGACTCCGAACGGCGAAGTTGAGAAGCTTTTTCCAGACAGGAATACTCTTTGAGCATTGTCAGTGACTCGAAAGAGGTGGAGCCGTGAAAGGTGGTAAATTCGGGTATCGAATCTGGCACCCTCTGCGCAGGAATCGACGCACTAACCCACTACGCCACGGCGACCCACTCTCTCTCTCTCTCTGACCTGTCAGATGAAAAATATTGTCGCCTGTCTGCATACACTCATTTGAAATGACTTCTGTTGTTAAATTATTTTTAATCAGTTGTTTGCATTTCTCAAATGACAGTTGACACAAAATACTCTCAATTTAGAAGAAAACTCTCAATTTGGGAGAAAATCTCTCATACAGCCCACCTGTCTGTCAAAAAATATGCAACATGTTAAATAATGACGTGCGATGACCTCAAGGCTCTGAAACATAGAATACTTTACATGCGTGAGCGTCAGCAATACTTTGACAGATACATAAAATACATGTGTTCTTATGGGAGGTGACACATAGACCAACGCTGAAGCTCACGCGACGGATATCAACTCTCCATCAGCGTTGACAATCCTCACATTGTGACGTTTTAAGAGAATTCGAATTTTATGTCAAAGTTTGGGAGTTCGTTCCAGTTGAAGCAACGTTCAAAATAGATAATATATAAGTGAATGTTTACAAGTGTAATTACAAACATATTAATTAAGTTATTAAAATACAAATTTTAATTGTGCATAAATTTGCTTATTTTTTAACCACTTGAATTTTCAATTCAAACTTGAAACTGTCAAATGAAATCAGCTGTGCGTTGAAGTATTCATTATGTCATTCCGTCAGATACTTCAGCGTGTACTCATGTATCTGACGCTACGCAAGTAAAGTATTCTATATGCCGGACCCTTTATGTTTTACATTTTATTACGATCCTCTCATCTCTCTCATTTTTCTCTAAAGCTGGTCGACGCTGTATTTTGTACATGACAATTGTGTGCGTTGAAATACAACCAGCTCAAACGCACTATTGTGTTTCAGTAATAACGCCGACTGTTCAACCTTTAACTTCTCTCTCTCTTCTTTAGCCTTGACAGACATTACATTGTGACCAGAAATGAAGTATTACAGAGATAGCCGACTTCACAGCTGATTGCCCCCTAGTCCATCGACGAATTTGAGTGCCTTTTTGACAGAAATTCATGAATTTTTGACGGTTATTCACGAAATAACGTAAATGCCGTCCTCTGATTTGTCAATTTGGTTTATGAACACGTTATAAAAAACAGTTGTCAAAAATCTTAAAGGGAAAGAGAGGTGTAATACTTCATTTTTAATCCCGCTGTACAGAAAAAAATCTGAATTTGAACCGGCTGTCAAAAGGAAAGCGCTGTGCATTGAAGTATACATTATGTCCTCGCTTGCGTCAGGTACTTCACGGTGAACGGATTAATGTTTGTAAATGTTTTCCTAATCCCGTCCTATGTTTTAGAATCTCCTCATGTCCATCTCTGTGACCGTTGTCACAGACAGTGTGACGCTAAACTAAATATATCGAGCTGCAAGAAAATTGAAATGGGGAAACGAATCAACGTTTTTGTGTTATTCAAAATAATGTCACTTTGACAGTGACTGTGGCTAAGCGAGAATAATGAAGGTCCAACGATTGAGGTGGTTAGATCATGTAGAGCGAATGGAAACCAATGCTCCGGCCCAAAAAGTCTTCGAATACACCGCCGAGAGACGACGCAGTAGACGAAGGCCGCGAGTCAGGTGGCGAACGCAAGTGGAGAGGAGCCTCAAGCAATAAATGCGTGCGAAAAGATCGAGCCTGGCAGGAAAGGTTGAGGCTCAGGTCTAGCCCGGACTGTAGTGCCAACTTAAGTTACTTACTTAAGTTAGTAAGTCACTCTGACAGCAAGTTCACTGACTTATCAAACTGTCCTTATTACTAATCTGTTTCTGGCCATTGTTGTCAGTTTTGACAGGTTTTAAAAGTCGAATCGAATTTAGAATTTGACTTAAACGCGCTAAATCTATAAAAGATGTCTTTCTTGAGGTTTGTGGAATGAAACCAAAACTCCCGTCGCTCTAGGAATTGCATTTGATTGAATTGATCGTATGCCGATTATACATTGTTGCAGCAGCCTGTGCGGGAAGTTTCAGTGCCGCGGAGGAGAACGGCGGGACCTTTGGGGTGCACGACTTGTCAGCCCACTTAGAGTGCCACAGGGCGACGAGTTGTCTCATTGTCTGGGCAATTGCAAACAGAAGGTAACAATTAGGTTTTCATCGGTGTCTCTCAAGGATCCATTCTCAGTCTTATACATATTTCGTAAAAGTGTCAATTGCCAGATTATTCAACCATTTAGAGCTCTCGCATACAGCAGGACTTTCTGGGCGTATTAACTTTGCTTTCACTGGGATTCGAACCGGGGACGCCGCCAACCAGGGGCAGGCACTCTACTTTTTCTTACAATTGATTGGCAGAGGACGCCCACGGAACCGATGGAAAAGGACCTCGACCAACTTGGTGTGCGCGGCTAAAGATCGTGCCGGCTGGAGAGGCCTGTTGGTGGAGGCCCAGGTCCACCCCGGACTGTAGCGCCATCAGAGGAAGAAGAAAAAGAAGTAGAAGAAGAAGAAAAAGAAGAAGAAAAAGTAGAAGAAGAAGAAAAAGAAGAAGAAGAAGAAGAAAAAGAAGAAGAAAAAGAAGAAGAAGAAGAAATAGAAGAAGAAAAAGAAGAAGAAGAAGAAGAAGAAGAAGAAGAAGAAGAAGAAGAAGAAGAAAAAGAAGATTGGTAGCAGAATTCTACTTCGAAGATGATTTACTCAGAGAACTTGAACCCTGTCTATCCTCTCATTCTGAAGCTTCACATGACATTGGCAAGAGTAACTGGCTAGGAACGAGGAAGTCAGGCATGTGATGTGTCAAGGGCAGGAGAAGGGCTTCAGAAATGAATTGCCAAAGATCGAGGCTAACCTCACTTGAAATTAACTTCCCATTTATTCCCTCCTTAATGGCCCACAGATGAAGATCAATTCGTCTTGGAATCCTCTCCCACCCTCAGCTGGTCTAATTATTTATCGCCGAGTGTCTTTCAGGTTTGCATGGCCATTCAAGTTTGCATGAAGTAAAGCCATTAGACTAGAAATATACACCATTTAATGTCCACCAAGAACACACGACTTACATGGTCTAGTAATTCATATGTATGAATCGGTTGAATGATGAAAGCAAGAGCTGCTCACTGGGCAATGGCAATGGATACGTATTCAGTAGGAGAATATGTAAACTACAGAAGCCCCCATGTGATAAACCAACGCGCCACGGTGCCACATGAGACACCACCACCGCCCGGCCATCGGGCCTATTCCCACAATATGCCAGAGCACTCACTCCGGAGGAGCGAGCGTACATTATTCCAGGCTTCGTTTTGAATATGGTTCTCGGGCAACGCTCTCGCTGCTTATGGTATGGTAACACATATATCAGTAGGATAGGTAAGTACAGTGGCGATGATGAGCGAAAAACATACAAAATTCAAAAACAAAACAAAAAGTCATCCCCTCCCCCTCCAACGCGCCTGCACGAGACCACGGAGGGAAAGTATCATCATCATCATCATCCACTGGAGAGCAGTGGGTATGCACGTATCTAGGAAATATGGTCGTTCTCGTTCAGTTGAGTGTGCGTTTTATTTATTTTTTTTTTTTTTCCACCATACTCATTTGTGTGTGTTGTATTTCTTCGTTGTGCCCCATTCTACTGTTTGCGCTTCTGTTGTTTTCTGCTGCTGTTGGTGCACCTAGGCTAAAAGTATGTGTATCTCTGGATACTTACAAAAAAGCCATATTCTTTGGATTGAATGTAGCGCGATTAAACTACATACATACACATCCCTACATAACATAACTTCACTTCACATTCATTCTATTCTGTTTTTTGTTGCCCCCCCTCTCTCTCTCTCACTCTCTCAGCCAGCACAAGATGATTGTATGTGCAACGTGTTATTGTATATATCGTGTATCATATCGTCGTGCTGAGAAAGAGTAATACATTTTGAGCCATCATCATCGTCAAGGAACGTCATAATGAGAATGGCTTTGTGCCATGGATATGAAATGAAATCATTGGGAGTTTTATTTTTCTTTTCTTTTTCATCGCGTTCTGTTTTAATTTTCATTTTGCTCTGATTCTTGGTTTATTTTTCACTCCTCTGTGCACAAAAAGTGGATGTATTCAAGCGCTTGTGTAGAGGTCCTGGCAAACAAGAGAGAGGAGAGAGCCTATGGAAATGTGCATCGCTAATTTTCTGTATATACGTATTCCAGTGCTATGTTCAAGAGTGCAAGCCACACACACATACACATTTAGTAATGATTAAGTTTTAGTAAAGAGGGTTTTTTTCCTGTATTGTGTGTTATCCTTTTCATTTTGATTTTGGGAATAATCTTTCAGGACTGCTTTTTATTTCTTTTTTGTGAAACAAATCCTGATGAGAGTTCGGAGTCATTCACTGGGCTGGGTGGGCTGGGAATTTAAGGATTTTTGAACTTTAAAGGGGACGTTCTTGTGGGGTTGGGGATTTTTGCGTATTTTAATGTGAAAGCTAACAATCTCCCTGAACGGGTCTTGAATCGAAGTTCCATATATTCCCATGGGCGGACAACTCCCTTAGTCGAGCAAAAGCGCTTTGACAGTCGCTCCTGTCCACCTATGGGAGGAGCATTCACTGTAAAGTACCAACAATTGTCAAACCAAACTCCTCACAAAGACGTCAATTTTCCCGTTTTACTGGCTGGCAACTGGCTCAGGGTCAGTTTGGGAAAGTGGTAGGCCTGCTAGTCGACTTCACAGTTGACAGTTGAATGCCGCCCATCTGATTGCACGACCTTCCAAGCTGAACTGTTTGCCAAAAGCCTCATAATGGCGCATTGTAGAAATCAAAAAAAAAAAAAATACAGAGAGCCAGGCAGTAAGCCTAAAGCCCTAAACAGCTTCACATTTAACTCCAGGGCTGTCTGGGAATGTCATGAAACACGCTGGCAGAGAAAAACAGGCAAAGACTGATATGAGTGCCAGGACAAGCTAACCACGAGGGCAATGAAAAGGCAGACATTCAAGCAGAGAAAGGGGCTGACACTCAGCAACATTGAATTACAACACAATGTAAACAACTGGACAAATAAATGCCGCATCAAATTCAGGAACAATTAGGAGAGCCTTACACACTCCAAGAAATTCATTACGGTTGATCCCAAAGGAACCAAGAAGACTCTAAGCCTAAACAAGCCTGACCTCTTATGGAACTTCCACCTATACAAATTGGGGCATAGAAAAATGTAGACACGGTGCACAATCAAAGGAGACCTACTAGTCGAGTATCCAAATCTGATACCAAGCAGATCCATCAACTTTCTCAAGGTAGCTATAAAGTCCTAGATAACGAAAGGGGCGCAGTAGATCCACTCACTCCCCATTCTCTTCAATTCATTTCTTCAACACATTGTTGCAATGTTAGCTGTTTTATAAAAAAATTTATTGACTACCCTGTCTACTGACGAGAGTCATCGAAATCGGAATTGCGGGCAAACTAAATAAAACCCATCACCCTGTGCGACAAACTAACAGACAAGTCGAAATGAAACTCTCAGCGCATATTCACAATTACTGAATTAATTTTTTTTAACAAATCGTTGCGACCACCCTGCATCAAGTGTCACATGATAATTGACATGTGTCATCAAAATCGAAATGGCGGCCCATCAGGGTTGACCTGGAACAAGAGCGACACCCTGTGCGACAGAGCAACAGCCAATGATCCATAAAAATGTTATTGACATAAAATTGGACGTCAATGAAGTGGCCAACTGACAATTTCGGGCTTCGTCGCCATTACGTTCACCATCGGCGTCCTGAAACATAAAAAGCATTGACAGTTGTACTGACAGATGTCAAATATCGAAAGTGAAAGTGACATCTCAAAACTGACAGATGTCAAAAGGAAACTTTCAACCAGAAATGAAGTATCATAGAGATGCCCGACTTCTTCCTCTCTTGTAACTTAAGATTTTTGACAACTGTTTTTTAAAACGTGTTCATAAACAAAATTGACCAATCAGAGGACGGCATTTACGTTATTTCGTGAATAACCGTCAAAAATGCATGAATATCTGTCAAAAAGGCACTCAAATTCGTCGATGGACTAGGGGGCAATCAGCTGTGAAATCTCTAATACTTCATTTGGCTTTAGACTCTCGAACACATTCCACTCAAACGTCAGATTAAACTTGTAGCCAAGCCTCATATCGAATCACTGCTTGCTTATTGGATTGAAAATCGATTCCTGTAGACACTGAAATAGCAAACCTATTTCATTTGTCCACATCATGTACATCATCTGTGCGAAATCCCACAACGACCGCAAATACGACCCCCACCCCTCCTCCCCAGACACACAAATGCAACGACCACTTCTTAAGGGACACCTAAGCCATCGTCATGGGAACGAAAATTTCCCATCAGCCGTGCAAATAAAGTCGCCAACGAGTGTGCATGTGGATCGCAAAAAAAAAAGGTGTACCTTGTGACAAGAAGCCACAGAGACCAGCCAAATGAAAAAAAAGAAAACATCAGGGAAAGTCAAGTTTTCCCAACTTCAACTTGAAACCCCACCAGCAGCCGCGTCAAGTACACCTCACCTCCGCGTCTCTGCATCGTCTCTGGTTCAATTGATGGTTTCTTCTTTGTGTTTACATCCAACATATGGGAATCTCCCGGTGTGTGTCTGCAGAGCTGCCTTCTTTTTTTGTTTTGCCTCTCCACTGGCAAGTTCTTCTCTTTTTCTGCAACTCGCTGGATTGCACTTGAATCGAAGACGAATGAGAAAAGCGTCGGCCACGAATAATATCCACCACAGTGATGGACTTGAAGAGGCTTCCACTCCGTTGGAAGAACACCAAAGTTTGTCGCTATAACGGCTTAAAGCAGATACAAGTGGCAGTGAAACCTTAGATTTGTCATCGGTCATGGATGCGGAATGGCTCGGCAAGAGGGGACCAACACATACGAGTGAGTAATGTGACGGTGGAGGCGACACCCCATTGAAAGAGAATACTTAATCGGCGGGCGGTTAAAGTCAAAGCTTGAGCGTCGTCGTTTGGCATACAAATCATGAGAGGATGCCAGGAGACGGCCGATTATCTGGTTAACCCATCTGATTAACAACTACACGGCTTTTGAGACATTTTTCTGCAATGCGTGGCTCATTCACTGGCCGTGTTGAGAGGCTCGGAAATGATCAAATGGAAGGAAGACAGAGCTGAGAAGCTACGAGGAATATTCGAGGTCAATATCTTGAAGGCGAGAGATGGTTAATAGGTTTGCCAGAAGCTGCGGAAACGGCGGCTTCTTTGTAGACCCTAGAGACCAAGCCACGCAATAGAGACGACCATATACAGCCTCCAACCTCCGAATGAGCAACTCCCTAGAAGAACGTGAACTTGTGAACATATACACTAGAGACCAAGCCACGCAATAGAGACGACCATATACAGCCTCCAACCTCCGAATGAGCAACTCCCTAGAAGAACGTGAACTTGTGAACATATACACGGGGGTCCCCTTCTTTTTGACCCAATCTAGGCAATGAGCAACTCCCTAAGATAAGTCCATGCATCATTGCCTTGTGAGCGATGATGAACAACGATGAACGACTCTGCTAAGGTCGTCGATTCAAAGGTTTTGCCTTCTCACAGACTCGTCCAAATGTCCGAAACAAAATCGTTCAGTCAAAATAAATCAGATTCAACTCGAAAGCCTTGCTTATTGTCAAAGCTTTGGGTTCATAATGTAGGACTGGTTCACAATCATGCTTGGCATCTGTCTGTTACCAAGAATTGAACTGCAGTCGAAAAAATCTGCAAAAGAGAGCTCTCTATGTCGTGACTCCTGTTTAAGGACGGAGTTCAGGATGGAGCTCAGGACGGAGCCCAGGAGGGCGCCAAGACGGAGCTCAAGATGGAGCCCAGGACGGAGCTGAAGACGGAGCTGAGGACGGAGCTCAGGACGGAGCCCAGGACGGAGCTAAAGACGGAGCTCAGGACGGAGCTGAGGATGGAGCTTAGGACGGAGCCCAAAACGGAGCTCAGGACGGAGCACAAGACAGAGCCCAGGACGGAGCTCAAGATGGAGCCTAAGACGGAGCCCAGGAGGGAGCCCAGGAGGGAGCCCAGGAGGGCGCCCAGGAGGGCGCCCAGGACGGAGCTCAGGACGGAGCCCAAAACGGAGCTCAGGACGGAGCCCAGGACGGAGCTCAAGATGGAGCCCAGGACGGAGCTGAAGACGGAGCTGAGGACGGAGCTCAGGACGGAGCTGAGGAAGGAGCTCAGGACGGAGCTCAGGACGGAGCCCAAAACGGAGCTCAGGACGGAGCCCAAAACGGAGCTCAGGACGGAGCCCAAAACAGAGCCCAGGACGGAGCTCAAGATGGAGCCTAGGACGGAGCCCAGGAGGGAGCCCAGGAGGGCGCCCAGGACGGAGCTCAGGACGCAGCCCACGATGGAGCTGAAGACGGAGCTCAGGACGGAGCCCAGGACGGAGCTCAGGACGGAGTCCAGGACGGAGCTGAAGACGGAGCTCAGGACGGAGCTGAAGACGGAGCTCAGGACGGAGCCCAGGAGTGAGACCAGGACGGAGCTCAGGGCGGTGCCCAGGACAGAGCCCACGACGGAGCCCAAGACAGAGTCCAGGATGTGTCTAGACCTATTGGAGAAATTTTTAAAGTCTCTGTAGCTTCAGCACGATGGCTCATCTGATTCTAGCCGTTTTTAGACTGGTTTATGATTGCAGCCATTGTTGAAAGTTCCGATGTGTGATCCTTTACCAAACTACGTGTAGGACAGACTGAGAAATTAAGACCGACAGTACCACAAACCAGAGATTGCAAAGGAGATCCGATCACAGAGAATGGACAACAGTCAAATTCACTGTCAATTGCTTGAAGAATGAAAAGAGTAGCACTTGCTTGCGGATTGGCTAAATCAAAACTAGGACTTCAGAGCCACTCGAGTGATCGAGGAGGCGGTAAGAATTAGAGATGTTGTAACCCGTCGAAAATACCGTGGTCTAGCTTAGGAGCATCTGTGTAGACCAGAAATTGGTATTCCAAGGTATCTGATTGGGTTTTCCAGTCCTCTTTGGATGGAAACTGGAATTGTGCCGACTTGTCTAAGTCTGTAGTGGGGGCAATGTAGTCAGTGGGAGCTGGGGTTAGGCGCTAAAGAATGATGAGTTGCAGAGCTCTCGATCCTGCTGACCAACGCTTCCCTGAGGTGGGTGAGTAGACGAGAGTAAGACACGCCTCACTTAGGTCCTACTGCTGTTCCCATTGTGATGTCCCGTTCATCTACGGCAGACTTAAGTCCTCTGGTTACTGGAAATGCGTTTACTTTCCTTCTCCAAAGAGTCTCTCAAACTTGAAGAAACAAAGAACGTTCTAAATGGAACAGAGGGATGGACCTGCTTATACGTTCTTGTATTCATGCCTTGAATTACCGTAATAGCTTTAATTAGTGCCGCGCGAGACTGAGCGAAGTACACCTATTCCGACTTTTGCCGACTGATAATCCGGATTAAAAAAAAAAAAAACCTTATCCGAATTCGAAAAATCTGATACATGGTTAGGGTAAAAATTCGAAGAAGAAATGTGTTATACCAAGTAAACATAATCAACAACCATCGACACAGCGCCTAAAAGAAGGCCGAATTAACCGAAAGATGAGTGCTTCATTCAATTTCAGGCAACAAAGTTTTCGAAATCAGAAGTAGGCAAATTTCTATCAACTGCTCCATCTCATACCAAAAAATTCGACCAATCCGAATGCAGCTCTTTATTGAATTTGTGTTGGAAGGGGAGTCCGTGGCGGCCGGAGCTCTCTTTATCCGAATATAAGGACGCAGCCTTTTCAAGAGCTTCCGATTCTACAATTAAAGATCCGCAGATCCAGAAGGGAATTCTCTGTGTGACTCTCATGACTCTGTGTCTTGCAAGACCGGAAATTTCGATTTATCCGGATTTAAGGGCATTCGAAGGAACTGGTACCAGCAGTTCAACGCCATGGATGAAGCCGGAAGATCAAACATGTGAGATGGCTAGGTCATGTAGAGAGAATGAAAACCAAGGCTCCGGCCCGGAAAGGCTTCGAGTCCAGCCCCGAGCGATCGCGACTCAGGTGGCGCACGCAAGTGAAAAGGGGCCTCAACTCACTACGCGTGTGAAACTGGAGGGAGCTAACTAAAAACTGAGCTGGTTGGAGGCTCTTCTTGGATGTGACCCTGGTCCACGTTGGAATGAAGAGTCAGCAAGTTGAGATTTATCCGAAGGAATGGAGGCTCTTCTTGGATGTCACCCTGGTCCATCTCGGAAGCGTCACCAAGTTCGGATTTATCCGAAGGAATGGTGGCTCTTCTTGGATGTCACCCTGGTCCATCTCGGAATGAGGCATCACCAAGTTGGGATTTATCCAAAGGAATGAAGTCGATATTTTGAGTATTTAATGAAATTGAGTGTTCGACTCCGAACCCGTGGAACAACGTAACAGAGGACGCCCGCTTTTAAGGTGGCGCACCCAGGTGGAGAAGGACCTCAACCAACGTGGCGTGCGACACTGGAGACAGCTAGCCAAGGACGGTGCTAGCTGGAGAGGCTTGTTGGTTGAGGCCTAGGTTCACCCCGGACTGCAGCGCCAAATGAAGAAGAAGAATGAAATTCAGGAAAGCAGAACCGTCACAACGACTGTTTATTAAAATTAACGCCGTTGTATTCTTCTTCTAATGGCGCTGCAGTTCGGTATCTCAACCAACTCTCCAGCTGATCAGGACGATCTTTAGCCACCTGCCTCTAACTTCACATCTGGAAAAACAGACTCATCCGAATGAATAAAAAATATAACGCCAATTTGATTCATTTTGAGAAGAGGCGAAAGAAAGTGCCACCATTTCGAGGAGAGGATTCGAAAGCAAGTGCCTCCTTTCCTAGTCGCGGATTCGTTTATTTTCTTCTTGCAATCCGGATCACAGAATTCTGAAAGAAATACCATAAACCAATGCCTGGCACATTTTTCGGCAGCAAAACTAAGCCACTTTCCTTAGCCCTTAAAGTTGTCGTTCAAGTTTTCTTTAAATTAATCAAATCCCCCACGAATTCAACTTCGGAGCGCGGATGCCGAGCATACACTAGATCAAAGGACCAAAAATTTCTATAGTTTCCACTCAAAAATTCCACCAATGAAGACTCCCTCTCCAAGCAGAGCTTCCATCACATCTCTGTTTTGGTTGCGGAGTATTTTTCTTGTTTTTTTTTTTTTTTTTAATATCTCATCTAGCTTAAGGATAATTTTTCTGGCAGTTTTTCACAGTGAGGCGAAGAAAAAAAAACTCTTCCGTAAGGACGTCGTCTCTACGTCACACCGAATGCTGTTCCTTCGTGATGTCAGAGAAGAAGGACTTGCAGCGGCAGCAGCAACGTGAAAAACATTGAGGCCTGCAAAGAGAACACGACGCACGGCATGGAACTATTTCTTTCGTTCACCAGAATGACATACCAAACAAATGAGAGGAGGGAGCCTCTTTTGGCCCTGTGTGCGGATGGGTGTGTGTGTGGGCGGCTGAATGAGTTTGTACTTGACTGGTGTGTTAGTGTGTGTTTAATGGATTTGAAATCCTTCCTTTTGCCGCCTAGCCCCTGAGCACAAAAAACAACACAAAGCCATAATAAAAGACTGAATAAGTTGAGAATTGTGGAAGGACTGAAGGGCGCGGCAATGATGATGATGATGACGACGACGGACATGGCAGTGCAGGTGGAGTGGAGGGGACGTATGCATGTGTATGTGGTTTGAAAAAAAAAGAGGAGCTTTTTGCAATCTTCCTCGAGTGGGTTCTTGTTATATTATGTTATGCATGTTGCTGCTGCTGCAACTGCCACTGCTGCTTTAAGTCCTTTTGAATCCTTTTCGCTCTCTCTCCCACACACACACAGCGTGTATCCTCTTCTGGTTACGACAGCAAACTTTCGTTAAATGCTGAATGGAGGCTTCATTCATTTTTGTTAGAAACGTGAGTATCTACAGAAGAATGTTCTTTGAAGGATCAAAAAATGAGTAAAAAACAAAATGCGAGGGAGGAAAAAGAGAAGAAAGAATGAACATATTTTAACGCAACAATGGTATCTACTTATCCATTCACGTAGCTTACTCGACTCTTGATAGTTATTAAGCCTGAGTATGCAGATGGGTTGGCGTGGAATTTAAAACATCTGCATTTGCAGGAAAGCGAAGTGAGAAGGAAGTTCTTTGCAAATTAGATTTAAGAATGGTTGGCTTTTGGAAAATTAAGGGGTTTTCCTTTCAATGTGTGCACTTTAAAGCTAGAGCTTGTGATCGAGGACTTTCATATTTGCCCCTGAACGGCTTAAGATTCGGGAGCCTGCCGGCTTCTCATTCACTCGCCAATTCAGTCTCGGAAGTGATTCTGATTAGAGCATGATGATGCAGATGAGATAATGCCGCTGATCTATCCCCTGACAGAGGTTGGATACCCTCCGTTGAATGTCCAATGTTCACCAAACAACACCAGCCTACCAGCCACTAGGAATACCATAACAATAATAAAGAGTGTGACGCTCCTGCCTTTAGTAATCTGACCTAAGCCAAAACAGGCCTTATTTTGCGATCTCGAGTTCCAATCAATTTCGACCGGTTAAAAAAAGCTGAAAATGAAGACTGAAGACTTCTGTGAAGCAGGAGGAGATATTTCAGGACCTCAGGGTCTTCAGGATTGGCCAAGCTGGAGCAATTTTGAAACAGTTTGGTAGATTTGTAATCAGAACAGCCGAGCTGGGTGTCAAAGCCAAGTTAGTGCGTTTCAACTGAGTAATTGGTGCCAACTCTCACTAATGGTAGTCAACTTTGGGAAATGGCTGAAGGAATAAGATCGCAATGCAAGCAGCCGCAATGAGATCTATTAGTGATGTTGTGGGAATTACTCTCTGGCTTCTTTTTGGTTTCCTCCACGAGTACGCACGGAGTGAAGGATTGCTTTAAGAGCAAGGAACGAATCTCAAATCGTGCTCTAGGCGCAAGAAATTATATAATAATTGTTTGGGTGTAAACGTAGCTTAACATCGGTCTGATTGCTAAAAAGCTTTGTATTTTTAAGTTCAACAACTAGAGGTCTCTCTTGTCGCTTAATTGCTAAAATCGGCACCCACTCAGTCATTTTTATAACCCTCATGTTTTTCTTGGTCCTTCTTCTGGAACCAGACTTCATCGAGGTAAGACGTGGGAACCAAAATATAACTCCATTAACCCACACAACGTGTTTTTTATACTTCACTGCACGAGACAAATTCACAACCAGCGCCTGGGTCTCCCACACCCCATCAATAATAATATGGGTGGCGCGACAGTCCGAGGTGAACCTGGGCCTAGCTTCTCAGCAATCACTCGTGTTTTGCGTGCTATTGTTCTTTCACGAGTGGAAGGGACCTACAGTTTAATGCCGACTCCGAACGGTGAATTTGAGAAGCTTCTTCTAGACAGGAATACTCCTTGAGCATTGTCAGTGACCCGAAAGAGCTGGAGCCATGATCAAAGTATCAAAGGTGATGAATTCGGGTACCGATCCTGGCACCCTGTGCGTAGGAGTCGACGCACTTACCCACTACGCCACGGCGACCACAAGAAATTATATAAGGTAGTCGACAAAGTCTTTTCGTATTTCTAATCAAACTTCAACTCATTTTTTTTTTATATTTATAATGAACTTTATTGAACCAAATGTGTACCATTTTGGTCGACCACCTTTTGCCATTCTTCCATCAGTGTACAAATTTTGTGGTTTCTCGGCGAAAAACTGCGACAAGTAATTATCACAGGCTTCTCTTGAAGCCAACGTGAGACTGTCACCCATTAAGGGAGTTCTGCATTGACCGAAAGAAATGGTAGTCCGATGGTGCAAGGTCAGGGCTATATGGTGGATGCATCAAAACTTCCCAGCCAAGCTCTCCCAGTTTTGCCAAGACATCAAAGATGTGTGTGGGCTAGCGTTGTCCTGATGGCAAACTAAGCCCTTTCTGATGATCAGTTATGGTCTTTTTTTTCGATCTCATCAGTTGTTGACAGTAAAGTCTAGAATCAATCGTTCGACCAGGCTGGAGCAGCTCATAGTGAATGATTCTTTTCCAATCCCACCAAACACTCAGCACAACCTTTCGAGGCGTCAATCCTGGCTTTGCGACCATTTGTTGAGCTTCGCCACGCTTGCACAATGATCCGTTTCGCACATTATTGTCGTATTTGATCCACTTTTCGTCTCCTGTTACCATTCGCAGAAATGCTTCGATTTCATTTCGTTTCAGCAAAGAATCGCAGATGTTAATTCGGTCCATTAAATTTTTCACAGACATTTCATGTGGTACCCAAACATCGAGCTTCTTTTTGTAGCCAGCCTTCTTTAAATGGTTTCTTGGCGATGTTATGGCTGCTTAGGTGACGGTCCTGGTCGATCTTTTCTATAATTTCATCAACTTTTTCAACGATAGGTCGGGTCGACCAGAGCGAGGTGCATCTTTCACATCGAAATTTCCAGAACGAAATTTTCAGCTACACGAACTGATACAGCATCGTCTCCGGAAACTTCACAAATTTCATTGGTGGCTTGCGTGGCATTCTTCCCTTTTTTATACAAAAATTTCAAAATATAGCGAATTTCTTCATTTTTGAACAGCTGTAACTTTTTTTCTACTTCTCCGAATTTAATTTTTTCTTGGTTAAGTGAAGCTTAAAATGTCACCTTTCCATGTCATGACACAATGTGATTGGTAGCACTGGAGATAGAAGACTCCAACGACAAAATACAAAACGTATTTTTTGGACTACGCATTGTTGGCAGAAATGAAGTACTTACTATAGGGGCAGTCAACTTTAAGCTTTCTTGTGCCAAACCAATTTTTGACAGCGTTTTTCACCAGAGCAAGGCATTCTCATGCTTTTGAGGCAAACTTTCAAAAATCCATGAACAACAGTCAAAATGTCTCTCAAATTCGTAGACAGACAAGTGGTCAAACAGCTGTAAGGGCGGCTTCATCTCTCATTCTACTTGATTTCTGGTTATAGGCCGTTTCCAAACGATAAAGCTTTTTCTTGTCAGGTAGGCTCTGAGCAGTTTTTTTTTTTTTTATGATTTGCACGTGCTCAAGGGATTGCTAATACCCTTAGTGTCAGAGGTCAAGACACAGCACGGGCCGAAGGTATAGAGGGAGAAAAGGAAGAGGAGGTACCTGTGCACATTGGTCTTAAATATCTGCGGGTAGTAGTCCGTGGGAAATATTAGTCTGGAAAGAGCATTCCATATTCCTGAAGTGCGGCCAAGGAACGATTCTCTGAATTTAACTGTGCGTCCGAAAGTGGGCTTAAGGGTATACTGATGGGCGTTCCTGGCGAGACGAGTATTGCGGGTGAATTCATGGAGAGGACGAATGCAGTTGGCTAGCTCACTTGAGCATCGTTTGTTGAAATAACGATAAGACACGGACAAAGAAGAGACGGTACGTCGATGTTCGAGTGAGTCTAATGACTCTGCGATATTGTTGTCTCCTATAAGCTTTATCGCTCGCTTTTCCATTCTAAGTGTTAGTGGGTAGAGTAGGACGTTTTTAGTTTCACGCTACTGGAGTCAGGCTTGATTGGGGATTTGAATGTTTGGTTTACTAACAGAACTACCATATTCCACTCCTGAGTCAATTCCTGATGCGTCAGTAATGAATTTGAAAGGACCTTCCAGCTGCCAGCTATGCCCAATCTATCCGAATCGAATCTGTGTGTCGATCTGATTGTGATCTTTTCGCTAAACTGGAGTCCAATCGCTAGAAAGTGAGTGTTCACTCGTGTCTTTTTCAGGAGCTATAAATAGTGAAGTAGGATTAAGCACGTACAACAACCTACTGCCTGTGATATCGGCAGTAAAAAGTGGCTGCCGATAAAAATTCGATTTCGAATTTTTTTTTTTTTCATACATTTTGACAGCAATTTCGAACAAATAAATTTCTGTTGCATATATTTTGACAGATAAAAATCAAAGCCACTGCTAATAGTTTTTCCGAATCTTGACTTCACTATCGATAGCGATGAAAAAAACACAGCTATTGTCTGACTGTGGAGATGGTGAATAGCAATGTCTTTGCAGAGAGTTGGAGATAAAATCATTTTGTATGAATTAATTCAGACTGAGCGACTCACTGAACGATGCTAACCTCTGACTAAGTCTCAAGCTTGTTGTACACGTGGAATACCGCAGAAGAAGAGAGTTCGTCTATTCAACCAAAAGGACAGACCAACAATTTGGCGATAAAGCCGTGAATGATCAAAATGCAAAGCCTTTAAAAAAACATTTTCATTCTCCCATTGCCAAGTGGCTTCAATTGGAGTTAAAATAATATTTCCAAAGAAATGATTTACGTCGTTTTAAAAAACAAATAACGATTGAGTCTGTCCAGCTGGGGCCTTTGATTGACAGTCATTTTGGTTTCATTTCTGTTTCAAGCTTAATTGAACGTAAATTTGGCTTAACCCAAATTGGCCAAGAATTGTAGTATTATTTAGTTATTTACAGCCGGCAACTGTAAGTATGCATGTTTCAGTTGTACTCGAGGGTACCCCAAGAACTGCCAGGCAACCTGACATGTCCGAAATGGATGTCATTGGAAACTAGTTGGCGTTTGGCATTATTTGTCAGCCCAATTGGAAACATCGGTTTTATTTGACTTCACCTAGTGTAAGCACAAAAATATTTAATTCCCAGAGAATATCAGCACGTCTGTACCTTAGTTGTGACAGAAAAACTTCAAGTGGTAGCTTGGCCCTATGGGTGGTGTATTCAGTTCAATATCGGCATGCAACAACGAGCGAGAGACATATGCCTGCGGTCTCCATGTTTACACTAGATATACTATCACCGACATATTCTGCGAATGAATGTCGTTTTTCTTCAAAAACTTCGACGACAGTCGACTATTTTCCAAAGTCGACTCTGCTTCATTTCTGGCATTGAAAACGTGAACGCTCTAAGACTCTACGGCTGAAACCAGTGAGGGAGCAAAAGAATGTTTTCAAACTTGCTGAAATCCTTTTAAGTCCCTAGACACCCACCCTCCAGTGACGAGATCTCCCCGACTCCCCACTGGTCACGGCAACATTCCCCCCCCCAGCTTTGCTTCGCTGCGAAAATATATTCAGGAAAATATTTGCAGTCGACCAAGTGAATGTCTCACTGAATCTCTAGCCCCAGTGCCCTATCCACAGTCCTCCATCCATCGATTCCAAGAAAACCGGCAACGTTACATACACACACAGTCGCACACCCTGCCAGCGTTCCCTCAAACCATCTTCAGGCCCGAGAAAGAACACAATCAAATGCATCCAATTCAAAGCACTCACACATTCCATCGCATATCGTCTGGGTGTGTGTTGGTACATTGTTTCGCCCCGACTTTGACCGAAGTGGTTGTTCATGGGGAATGCACGAATATAGTCGAGCTTAGCCGTCTATCTGGCATTGCATGGCCCAACTGTACGCACGGATGCACACACACACACACACACACAGAGGCACTCGCACGTATCAGTGGTCTGTTCTTTGGCGCGGCGCAGCGCAGAGCAGCGTGAGACTTTGGCACACATCGCACTGTACGTCAACAGCGGCGAAGCGAGTCTCCTCGCACCCATTTGTGGCATTAGACATGTGAGATGCGAGATGTTGACGTTGGTTATGTGTGACAAGGCTGTGTGTCTAGATACTTTCTGAGCCTAGGTTAGGGCTCTCGCTCGCCTGCACCCGGGGGACGGTGGTTGCTATCTGTGCAATGACACCATAGTGTGAGAAGCCGGCGTCATCGTTGTTGCCGCTGTCGCCTAATTCCTTTTCTGCTCTTGAGTGGAGAGCGAACGGGCGGCGGGTATGAAGTTGTGCCTTAAGATGAAATGCAACACAACAAGAACCAAGGGGGGAGACAAAGAAGTGTATTCACAAGTTGATGAAGTGCAGTGCAGTATACAGCTTTTTTTCGAGGTGACAATGGGAACGGTGGCGGCGATAGGGTGGACGGACGGGGGCCTTGTTTAGTCTGCGGCATGGGTTGCACATGCGATGAAAGTGTATTTGGACGTGGGGTGTGGTAAACAACGCTTGTTTTCTGTCGTGCTGAACATGTGCGTTGCGTTGCGCTCCGCTGTGGTCGAGTTCAAGGAGAGAACCGAACACATAGTGAGTGTGAAAGAAAGAAGAAGAGGGGACGGAATGTTTGGTTATCAATGTGGTGGGCACGGCACCGACACCCACGACACTAAGGCGGGGTGATAAATCAGAAGATTGGGTCAGAAGTGGATGGCGATCGCGAATTTGAGGGAAACAGGGAAAAAAAGGGGATCTACAGGGTGTGTGTTTTCTTGGAATCTCTGAAACAAGTTTTCAAAATATGATCTCCGCGTATTCAAAAGTTGAGTTCTTTTTGGTAAACACTTTATTGCGAGGTTACTTCACAAAAAATGTCTATTGACCACTCTCTACAACTGTCAAACAAGAAACGTCATCTAGACGCAAATGGTGGTCAAATAACATCGACCTGGGACATGCCTTGGAATACAACAAGGCAACAACGAAGCACATTCAACGTTAATTAATAAAAATGGGAACGCAACACTTTATTGTTACCAAGCACTCCTAACGGTTGTCAAATGCCAATGTCATAAGCTTCTTTTTTTTGCCTTCTTTGTCTTTGCTCTGGCCACGTTGGTCTTCACATTCATCAAGGCACACAGGCTTGACACAAAAGCCGCTTCCAACCAACGCAATCTCCCCATATTTTCCATAACGAAAACAAGTTATGGCATCCCATGTATCCACTGTACACTGAAACCTTCGTTGGCCCCCAATTAATTTGCACAAGACTGAATTCACTGTCAACCGACCTTTAGAATGATGGTCAGAAATGCCTGAGATCACTAATAGCTCCTGTCTTCTTCACAGCAGTTAAAGTTGAATCATACTTGGAACTTCAAAACGTGTCCAAACCTCCACCCTTATCTTAAAAAAATATATTGCATAACAAAGCTCTGGTCTCTCGTGTTCCGCTCCATTTTGAATTAAAAACCCCTGCAAAAATGTCAGTTGTCACGCTGTGACTTCCCTTGGCAACACGTTACCGCATAAATTGCACAAAACTCAAACTTTGCATGAATTTTGTCATTTTGTCGCCCTTGCTCGTGTTAAGTGATCCAACTAGAAAAACCAGCCGTGTAAGGTCGTTTGCGGACCGCTTGTAATTTTAATCAATTTCAAAAATCAAGTCGAAGTGTATAACACTCTTTTTTTATAGCTTTCTTAAGTTACATTAGAACTTACGCTTGTATGTCCACCGATAGGTGATTCGAGGAAGTGGAACTAATTTTATTGTCACGGCCTTTGGTTTTTATAAGATAGAGTGTGCCATTAAGGCTCATGATGTAATGTTTTTGGGTCAGTTGAAAATGGTTTTACACTTCGCCCGAAGTATAAAAGCGCATTGCGCCGTCGGAAATCGCGCCTCTAGACTAGGCCTTCCTTACAACGAAGTCTACAGAAGCTGCTGGAACGAGAAACAAACCGTTGAACACTTGCTATATAGCTGCAGTGGAGAGAGAGAGAGAAGAGAGAGAGAGAGAGAGAGAGAGAGAGAGAGAGATAGAGATAGAGAGAGAGAGAGAGAGAGAGAGAGAGAGAGAGAGAGAGAGAGAGAGAGAGAGAGAGTGAGAGATGTAGTTGCAGTGCTCTCTCTCGACCTCTCTCTCTTACTCTATCTCTGACTCTCTCTATCTCTGACTCTCTCTATCTCAATCTCTCTATCTATCTATCTATCTATCTATCTATCTATCTATCTCTATATATATCTATATCTCTAGCACTCTCTATCTCACTCTCTCTCTCTCTCTATCTATCTCTCCATCTCACTCTCTCTCTCTCTATCTATCTCTCCATCTCACTCTCTCTCTCTCTATCTCTCCCTCTCTCTCTTCTCTCTCTCTCTCCACTGCAGCTCTATCTCACTCTCTCTCTCTCTCTCTCTCTCGTTCTCTCGTTTTTCTATCTCTCTCTCTTTATCTCACTCTCACTCTCTCTCATACTTTAATAACCTGTGTGAACTTCTCCCCTTTTGGTTTGCGGAATACATAGGTATTCATAGATTCACACAGCTCAGTACCACAATGAGCCCATGCTGGCCTAAGTGTGGCTGCTGTCTTTTCGCACAGCAGTCAGCCACTTCAACCTAACCTAACCATACTGAATCACAACCAACAAGCGGTGCAACACGACGAAATAAATACAGGAGGGAACATGAGATGTATGGCTGGTTAAAATCGGCAGTCGTTTGATCAACACTTTCTTTTTCGGCTTATCCAACCCAACATCTGGCCTTTCTGTGTCTTGGAAGATGGAATAACGTTCAACTTTTTAGTGCTTAGAGAGGAAGAAAAGCATACATAACGTGTCACTCTTTAGTTGGCATTTGTTCACTCTCTGTGGTGGGCTATGAGCTGAAAGGAAGTGGAAAACTCATGCTTTTGGAATTAAGTCAAAATAGTTTAATCAAAGATGGACGTGAAGGAACCAGTGACACGCATCATCCTGCTGACAGGGGTTTAGGCACAAGCCACTCCTTAGTTAGTCCTCTTTAACAACTTTCAGTAGATCCTCTTTGTTTCTCTGTTTCCCTCAAATTCGCGATCGCCATCCACTTCTGATTAACACCCCGCCTTAGTGTCGTGGGTTTCGGTCCCGTCACATTAATACCATATCGCCCCCCCTCCTACACACATAGATGCTTTCACACTCGCTGAGTTTGATTTTCTCCTTGAACTCGACCACAACGGAGTGCAACGCACATGTTCAGCAAGACAGAGGTTCAGGCACAAGCCGCTCCTCAGTTAATCTTCTTTAGCAGTAAATACAAAATGCCTACACCTTGTATATCGCGAGGTCCCTTTAAAACTAAGCAACAATGTCAAAGCCTCATTCCGGATGCGAAGTTAGGCTGGACCAACAACATCCAGGAACGCGTCAAAAAGTCTGCATGGCTCTATATTGTTGTAAGAAAGCTATAGAGTGTAAACGGACTGTGGACATTCTAACCTCTTTGACAAATTTGAATTCCAGGCAACACCGCCAATCTTGGAGACAATTCTCTCAACCAGGGTACCCCAGACGTCAGCACACCGAATGCTGGACGGTCCTCTGCGAATTTTCACAAATAGATCACGAATGGAGATGGATGAAGGCGTTGGTGTGGGAGTCTACTCTAAGGATCCGAATTTCCAACTGTCGTTCATACCACCCTCTCACTGAACCGTCTTTCAGGCAGAGGCTACAGCGGCACTGGGTGCCTCATCCCATGCCCCTCTATCGATCCAAAACGCTCACTCTGATTGAGCAGGCAGAATGTGAGAGTTCTCATCGCCGGACACTGTGTCATTGGCATCCACGCCTTCAGACTAGGTATCCCCTGCAGAAATTACAGGGATGAAGAGGAAGAAGAGACCATCAATTGCCACGCAGATTTAGTCACTTGGACGCCCTATATTTCTGCGACTTGACTGAACTATGTATCTTCTCCAACTATGTATACATCTCCAGCTCTTTGTTAAAAGCTCCAGATAGTTCACGGATTAGGAAGAGCAGGCGGAGAGAAATAAGGTGTAGGCAGTGGAATTTTCTCTGAACATCTTAATCTCAACAAATCAATCCATCTACCCAATCACTGCAGCGTTTTCCAAGCGGAAATAATGGTGATCAGCGAAGTCCGAGGTGGAACGTGATATCCGCCCGTGATATTTGCATCTTTGCGGACAGCCAGGCAATCAAATCCCCAACATCCTTCTTTATAAACTCAATTCGCCGTTTATTTCGAATTCGCCTGTGTTGGGTCCCGGGCCATAGAGACATTATGGGAAATTGCGAAGCTGACAAGCTCACAAAAAACACCACAATACTGCCAGATGACGGAACCTTTTGTAACTTAGATACTCCTCTAGCTTAGATGACGGAGCCTCCTACTCCTCTAGCCTCCTTTAAGTTTCAACTCATTATCCAAAGCGAACTAAAAGTCAATGCCAGATGGAACACAGGAAATACTTGCCAAATTACCAAACAAAGCTGGACCAGTCTTGACACCAAAAGATCTGATAGTTTGATATCTTCTTCAAAAGACCTAAGTAATCATAGGACACTGCCTTTTGGGGCTACACGCGAAAAGACTAAGCCAATTTTCTAACGATTTCTGCAGAAGTCGCCGAGGCGAGGAAGAAGAGAGTGTGCAACATCTTCTCAGATAGGAAAGCCACTCTAGGCCGCTACTTCTTCGATAATCTAAGCGATCTGGGAGAGACATCAATCAAATCGCTATTAGGCTTCATTGACTGATCTCGATGGCTGCCGTGATAACCAAACCGGCTCTTCTCCTTCTTCTTCTTCTTTTGGTGGCGCTACAGTCCGGGGTGGACCTGGGACTCAACTAACAAGCCTCTCCAGCTAGCACGGTCTCTGGCTAGCTGTCTCAAGCAACAAGCCTCTCCAACTTGCACGGTCTCTGGCTAGCTGTCGCCAGTGTCGCACGCCAAGTTGATTGAGGGCCTTCTCCACCTGGGTGCGCCATCGGTTCCGTGGGTGTCCTCTATTGTGTTGTGCCACTGGTTCGGAGTCGAAGACTCTTCGGGCTGGAGCCGTGTTGTCCATGCGCTCTACACGGCATACACTCTACACTCGCTCTACTCATATCTCTTTAGGCAAACCCGCGTGGCAGTACAACGGGCCTACTTTGGCCTAAGTGCATCTAAGTCACTCACTACCCACCTATATAGCATAAGTCATCTTCATCGCTTTATTAAAAGCTCCTTCTATATCCTTGTGATAACACAATGGGCCCACGATGGTCTAAGAGTGGCTACCATTTAAGGTCTTCAGCCACACCAACGAAACCCATCCTAGGTCCTAGTTGGACCAAGGCTTCCATGTGGGTTTGTTGAAACGATCTGTGATTCACTAGCAACTTCGAAAAAACAGAACAGATTCAGATGAGTTTAAGGTTTCTTGAATTTTACCCCCAAACTCACCACACTGCCAGGGAGTAGTCGAAGTCAGTCTATGCTTCTGTGGGCCTCTTGAGTTTTACCCCTAAACTCACCACACTGTCAGCAAATTGTCAAAGTCAGTCTATGCTTCCGTGGGCCTCTTGAGTTTTAACCCCAAACTCACCACACTGTCAGCAAGTAGTCGAAGTCAGTCTATGCTTCCGTGGGCCTCTATGCTTCCATGGGCCTCTTGAGTTTTACCCGCAAACTCACCACACTGCCAGGGAGTAGTCGAAGTCAGTCTATGCTTCTGTGGGCCTCTTGAGTTTTACCCCCAAACTCACCACACTGTCAGCAAGTTGTCAAGGTCAGTCTATGCTTCCGTGGGCCTCTTGAGTTTTACCCCAAAACTCACCACACTGTCAGCAAATTGTCAGCCAATCCCCCCTCGAACGCATGCCAACCTATTGCCTAACAAGACGACAACGTGAATATTTTGCAGTTACATTTTAATATTCATCACGCCCACCCATCAACTTCTGGCACAACAACAACAACAACGGCGACAACGAATTTTCCACGTTCGAAAAGGAAATCATTATTTGCGAAAGTTTGGCACCACTCAGTGGGCCCTTAAGCGCGAGTGCATTTATTGCATAATTTCCTGCATTCCCATCGCACACAGCCACGAACGACGGTATATAAGAGTTCCAATTACATAACTCCGCGCAGGCATATACCCGCATAAGCGCCGCAATGCCTCTCAGCCTTTGGCAAAGCCAACGAAAGATGAAAAAAAAAAAAAAACAAATGTGTGCACAGAGTTCAAGTGGCAGCAGCTGGGTGGTGGGGGTTGTGGTTGTGCTTGTACGCTCTGCTCTGCTCTGGTGCACCATGCAATGCATACAGCGCTGTGACGCGCTCATCTCTGCACTTTTTCGTTCGCATGACCTTCGTGTCCTACCGCACTAAGGGAAATGTTGTTACGTCAAAACAAAAAACAAAAAAAGGACTTCAAGTGCACACGAACGTTGCCGCGTTTATTTGCAGGCTCAGTGTGCATGTGTGCGAGAGTTTTTGCGCGTGTTTACATGCATTGAACTTTGAAATGCAATTCACCCAGCCAGCGAGTGCAGCAGTCACTGCGCTGCTGGAGGGGAGCAAAACGAAAATGAAAGAAAAAAAGTTGTATTCCATTGGGTGACAGTGTGACTATTTGCAACACTGTACGACCACTTAAGAGTCAAGGACGAGCAGTGCCCCCACTGAGTCGAGCTCACACTGCGACGTCACACATGCACACACGTCCATTGGAAAACACGAGTGCACAAGATACTTCAGTTCAGTGTGCACCTCGTCGTTCACACGACACTGTGGCCCGTGTGCAATTATTGAAATGAAAATTGATTCAATTACAAGCAACACCAACCTCTGGTGGCGCGCGAAGACCGCTTCTAAGAAAAAAGTGAAATGGAACACCACGACCAGAGAGTGTATCGCTTTCGCAGATGGGAAAGAGGACGGGGGAACGAGACGCAAGTGATTGAAGGTTTCGCATTTCCGCTTACGAATGTGCTTGAGTGCGCGCCCCTTTTTTCTCGTGGACTTGCATTTACATTTGCCAAGCAGAGCACATAGAGCCGCGCCAAAAAGTCTGAACGTGTACATTTTTTTGGCAAACAAAACGGAGGATCCATAAATCAAGCATTCCCACACACAGAGATACGGGGGATCCACTTAGTGCTGGTAAGGGATACCCCAAGGAACTACGAACATCTCGAGGGAAGTCGGAGATTGTCTGTCGTCCGCCTCATCCTCCTCCACAGAGAGGGAGAGAGAGTGACAGCTCATCGTGATTGGGAGCAAATGTGAGACGCAACCCACGCCGCCGCCCGGCAGAATCAAATCAATTTGTCAACATCGACATCCGATAGGGATGCGGGAGACTGTGGAGGTGGCTCAAGGCTGCGGAGGAGGTAATGGGTTCGTGTTTGAAATACATGCCCCGGACTAATGGGTTCCTTTGTTTGCTGAGATGAGGCGTTCATTCACTTTCTTCCTGAATATATTCTTTGACGCATCACCAGAGGTGAAAGGAGATGTCGGTCAATCACTGAAGATCAACTGAGCCACGAGGAGGACAAGCCGGTGATCTAGACTCACTTCATCGACTGATGCTGGTAGTTTTTGCTTTTGATTTGGGATTCGGAGAAAATTGACGATCACTTGAACAACCGATCTTGTTTGCAAAATGTTCAACTTTTCAACGAATAGCCCATCCATCAGTGCATTGAGTTCTAGACTAGGTTTCTCAGCGAGTGTGACGACTCGACGAAGGAAGCCGAAGGGCTCAAGAGCTAAGCAAGAGCTCAAGAGCTAGGCAAGAGCTCAAGAGCTAAGCTAGAGCTCAAGAGCTAAGCAAGAGCTCAAGAGCTAAGCGAGAGCTTAAGATCTAAGCAAGAGCTCAAGAGCTAAGCGAGAGCTCAAGAGCTAAGCAAGAGCTCAAGAGCTAAGCGAGAGCTCAAGAGCTCAAGAGCTAAGAAAGAGTTCAAGAGCTAAGCAAGAGCCTAAGAGCTAAGCAAGAGCTCAAGAGCTAAGCAAGAGCCTTAGAGCTAAGCAAGAGTTCAAGCTAAGCAAGAGCTCAAGAGCTAAGCAAGAGCTCAAAAGCTAAGCAAGAGCTCAAGAGCTCAAGAGCTAAGAAAGAGTTCAAGAGCTAAGCAAGAGCCCAAGAGCTAAGCAAGAGCTCAAGAGCTAAGCAAGAGCCCAAGATCTAAGCAAGAGCTCAAGAGCTAAGCGAGAGCTCAAGATCTAAGCAAGAGCTCAAGAGCTAAGCAAGAGTTCAAGAGCTAAGCTAGAGCTCAAGAGCTAGGCAAGAGCTCAAGAGCTAAGCTAGAGCTCAAGAGCTAAGCAAGAGCTCAAGAGCTAAGCGAGAGCTCAAGAGCTAAGCAAGAGCTCAAGAGCTAAGCGAGAGCTCAAGAGCTAAGCTAGAGCTCAAGAGCTAAGCAAGAGCTCAAGAGCTAAGCTAGAGCTCAAGAGCTAAGCAAGAGCTCAAGAGCTAAGCGAGAGCTCAAGAGCTAAGCTAGAGCTCAAGAGCTAAGCAAGAGCTCAAGAGCTAAGCGAGAGCTCAAGAGCTAAGCAAGAGCTCAAGAGCTAAGCAAGAGCTCAAGAGCTAAGCAAGAGCTCAAGAGCTAAGCAAGAGCTCAAGAGCTAAGCAAGAGCCCAAGAGCTAAGCAAAAGCTCAAAAGCTAAGCAAGAGCCTTAGAGCTTAGCAAGAGCTCAAGAGCTAAGCAAGAGCTCAAGAGCTAAGCAAGAGCTCAAGAGCTAAGCAAGAGCTCAAGAGCTAAGCAAGAGCCCAAGAGCTAAGCAAAAGCTCAAAAGCTAAGCAAGAGCCTTAGAGCTTAGCAAGAGCTCAAGAGCTAAGCTAGAGGTCATGAACTAAACAAGAGCTTCAGATCCAAGCAGTCCTCGTCCGGCTTATAAGAGGGCTGACAAGATCAGTGGCTTTAACCTGTACCGTCTCTATTCAGCTCTTGACTTTCCATCTTGTCGTTAGATTTTAATTTCGGACAGAAACTGGAGACGGCTTGTAGCACCGTCTGAGAAGAGGCTTCCACTGATGTGATGGGCCGCCGAGGGAAACCTCTAAGTAGATAATGACTTGCAGCTAGGCACATTGTCGCTGAAAGCCTACAAAGCAACCCTGAAGCCACTCATGATCAGCCTGGTCTTACGACACCACCGAAAGCAAAAGCCTATGATTTGAGAACGACTGAAGGGAGGCACATAGAACGACGCTTAAAGAAGCCTTCAAGACAACCTTGTGGCCAACAGGGAGAGTATTTCCGACCAGCTCTCCTAGTTCATCGAAGAAAGGAGGGGGCCGGAGCATGAGAAGTCCACGATAGACTGCAGCGGCAGATGTGCTTAGACAGGAATGATGTCCAAACAGTTTACCAGAGAGATGGAGCAAGTGTCGAATGGTTATAAATTTGGGACAGCAAATTACCAGGACAATTGGTAAGAGGAGAGCTCGGCGAGAAGTCGAATGCCACTATGAGGCAGAATATTTCATTTGATCTGAACAATGAGCGGCTATGGCACAAAGGAATTTTTTAATTCCCGAATGATCTCTTCTGTAGACTGCTGAATTGTCGGGCGATGAGGAGTCATAGTCCGCTGTCAAGCAGAATAATCAAAAATCGTCTCCCCGATCTAGAGGTCAAGATAGCAATCTCAAGAGTTTCTTCTTTCACGATCGATTCTTTGGCTCCGTAAAGAAATAGAGAAAGTTGGTAAGATCGGCTAAAGTTTTAGTCGGATGATCGTTTCAAAGAAGATCAAAGCGATTCCCACTTGATCATTGTTTGGTATCACGGCGCTCGCTGGTAAATCGGTTTCTGTTTTGAAAGACGAAGATGCCACTTCGGAAAATTATGGGAAAATTACGGGAAATTAAACCAGCGCTTGAATTAAGGCAGAGTCTACATCAAAACCATAAGTGGGACATTTTTTGCCATCAAGTCGAAACAGATAGGAATCGATATCGGTGGAGGTTGGACCTTTAGTCTCTCCACAAATGTGTGAAAAAGGTCTGTACGGTTACTGGTTTAAATGGAAATTTCCTGGACGCGTCGGTGCTGTAGACATTGTCTGGCCATCCAAATAACCAAATGTGACAAGACCCGACTTCATTTTTGAGGTTATTTCAAAAGCAGAGGGCTCTGCCACAAGTCCCAGACCAGTCACAAGGCTCAAGGCAACCATTCGTGACGAAACCTTTGCTTGACCGCCCGTTTAAACGGGCAAGTGTACGTTATTAATTACGCTTTTAGTTTTTTAAAATGAGTCATGTATCATACTTTTGTCACGGGTCCCTTTTACCCGATGAAGACGGCTCCCCGAACCCCATAGTGACGGTTACCGTTACCTGACAAAGCCGAGTACCCCATACCCAATAATGACGGGTAAACATTACCCGACAAAGCCAGGTTCCCCGTACCCGATAATGGGTTGCATCCGTTATCCGATAATGACGGGTACCCGTCGCAATACCCGGGTACTCGGGTATTTGTCGAAACTGATATTACCCGGGTAAGATAAACTGCAACTGTATTCATAGCTGTCGCACCCTGTACGTTGAATGTTTGCCAATGTGGGTTTCGTTGGAGTTCCATAAACGATCCGTGACATTCCACAAAGCTCAACGGCGCAATCTACAAGAGCAGGGAATTTATCGCATTTTCGAGGCATAGTGGGCCTTCTTCTGTTGGTTTCATCCCTAATCTTTTTTTTTTTTGATGATATTGCTTCGCTGTCGAGGTGTGTTTTTGGTCATGTTCCATTAAAGATCGATGCTGTTGGACGTTATTTGTGAAACCCGTCGTAAAATGGAGACCAACATCATCGAAAATGCATTCAATCACTGGTTTCCATAGATGTCTGCCAAGCCAGCTGAGACCTGTCATTTGAATGAAAAGTTCAAAAGCCTTTTCTCTTTGCAGTCTCATCAAAATGATCTAACTAATCACCCGTGCACACACTTGACACATCCCGGCACACGTGCCATCGAATCGATTCCAATTTGAAGTTCACCTCCCAAACGTTACGTTCCACATCAATTGCTCAATCTTCAATCCAGATAGACACACACACGCAAACGCGCGCGCTCTCGCTCAGCAAAACAGGCAAATGATAATATTCGAATGACTTGTGCACACATTGTGTATGCAAATTAATGTGGAGCATCTTCAAGATACATTCCCATCAATAATCCAAAACCTTGTTTTCTAAGCAAAGTCATTCTCACCACACTCACACTCGCACACACCAGCCACATCCGCATGCAGGAGGAGCTCCTCCTTAAAATAATCTCTCCGCTTGAGTGCTTCTCACCGCCCACTCGGCAAACGAAAACGTAACGTGTATCCACGTTCTGTGGCACCACCGACTGTGTACACTCGTACTTGAGGATTTGAAAATGTATGTTGAGTATGCGAAATTATCGAGATACATAATGATGTGTATCTTCATCTCTGTGAAGTGCTTTAAAACATTACACACAGCGGTTGCTGGTTGACTTTCACATTTGAGGGTGCCGTGATGTGTGGCAGTGTGCACAGCACTTTGGCCGCACATATGGATGAGAATCATGCGAGATTTCAACGAGATACTATTGCTAATTGTTTTTTTTTTTGTTTTTTGCATCTATTTCACTTTAGGTTGTGTCGGGAGGTTTCTCTTTCGCCTTGTTGCTCTCGATCGTTGGCCAAAGGCACTCCGTGGCGGAGAAGCTATTTATTACGTGCGGCATGTGGAAGATGATTGACAGTTTGGTTACACGCTACCCCCGCAAATCGAAATCTCATCTATTCCCGGAGAAGTTGTTCTCTTTCTCCGATCATCTGCACCGGAGGATGAATCGCTTTTATGACTCGACTAAATTGACATTTCTGAGTGCTTCTGTGGCGCATCAGAAAACAAGTTTTACTACTGCCATGCGTTCGTTGTGACCTTGAGAGTGTTCTTCTTCTTCCTTGTTTTGACTTTGTTTCGGGGGAGGGAGTGGCCAGATGAGTCCATCAAAGCGAGTCATATTTTTGTGTGGAATTTAAGAAAGTGCTGACTTTGTGATCTGCCGACGAGTTCGGGGAAATCAGATTGAAACTGATTTCGGCGGTATTCCCCAGAAATGCGTTCACAGAAGATCGACGGACTTCGAAGAAAGAATTCAATCGCCCCTTGAGTACTGGAGCCTGCACTCATTCTCTTGTAAATTACGCAAAGCAGACTTGTAAAAAATGATGTTAATGGATGACTACGGATGTCATACACCATGAGCGGGTTGTAGATGACCGACCAATGTGAGTTTGCAGGCAAATCGACAACAGATGCAATCCAAAGTATAAGGATCACAAGGGAAAGCAGATCGTGATTCGGAACATCGGATTTGCGTTGATATTGAAAAATTTCCAGAAACCTATGTAAAGATTATCGAGGACATGTACGACGCAGCAACGACAACAACAAGATGTCCTGTCGGAGTCACCGAGGAGTTTCCAATCAAAGTCCAAGCCAAAGGTGTACACCAGAGAAGCGTCCTTAGCTGTTTAGTTCGATCACTTGAACAACAAAATGTTCAACTTTTCAACGAATAGCACACCCATCAGAGCATTGAATTCTGGACTAGTTTCTCTTCACCGTGTACTGAATCTCAGCCAGCGAGTGTGACGACGAAAGAAGCCGAAGGGCTCAATATTTAAACCAGAGCGCAAGAGCTAATCAAGAGCCCTAGAGCTAAGCAAGAGCTCAAGAGCTGAGCAAGAGCCTTAGAGCTAAGCAAGAGTTCAAGAGCTAAGCTAGAACTCAAAACCTAAGCAAGAGCTCAAAACCTAAACAAGAGCTCAAGAGCTAAGCAAGAGTTCAAGAGCTAAGCTAGAACTCAAAACCTAAGCAAGAGCTCAAGAGCTAAGCAAGAGCTCAAGAGCTAAGCGAGAACTCAAGATCTAAGCAAGAGCTCAAGAGCTAAGCTAGAGCTCAAGAGCTGAGCAAGAGCTCAAGAGCTAAGCAAGAGCCCAAGAGCTAAGCGAGGGCTCAAGATCTAAGCAAGAGCTCAAGAGCTAAGCTAGAGCTCAAGAGCTAAGCTAGAGCTCAAGAACTAAGCAAAAGCTCAGGAGCTAAGTAAAAGTTCTAGAGCTAAGCAAGAGCCTAAGAGCTCAAGAGCTAGGCAAGAGCTCAAGATCTACGCAAGAGCTCAAGATCTAAGTAAGAGCCTTAAAGCTAAGCAAGAGCTCAAGAGCTAAGCAAGAGCTCAAGAGCTAAGCAAGAGCCTTAGAGCTAAGCAAGAGTTCAAGAGCTAGGCAAGAGCTCAAGAACTAAGCTCTCTACGCAAGAGATCAAGATCTAAGTAAGAGCCTTAAAGCTAAGCAAGAGCTCAAGAGCTAAGCAAGACCTAAAGATCTAAGCAACAGCTCAAGAGCTAAGCAAGAGCTCAAAAGATAGGCAAGAGCTGAAGAACTAAGCTCTCTACGCAAGAGATCAAGATCTAAGTAAGAGCCTTAAAGCTAAACAAGAGCTCAAGAGCTAAGCAAAAGCTTAAGATCTAAGAAACAACTCAAGAGCTAAGCAGAAGCTCAAGAGCTAAGCAAGAGATCAAGAGCTAAGCAAGGGCTCAAGAGCTAAGCTAGAGCTCAAGAGGTCAGCAAGAGCTCGAGAGCTAGCCCCAGAAGTAAGCGTCCTTACATCGACCAAAAAGTTAAATTTTGGAGCGGGGAGAAAGATTAGAGGAGGAAGTCACCAGTACTCTCCGACCATATTGGTGCATTGTGGTACCCAGAGGCAGACGACTTCCACTGATTGACCACTCCAGTGACAGCGCCGATAATTTGATCCCAACGGCAAATGGTGACTCGACCAGATTCAAAAAACAGATAAAAGCGTTTCGAACGGAGAACCCTACTAACCAAGGACAGGCACTTAACCAACCGCGCCATCCAGTCGGTCACCGAGGAGGAATAAACAAAAATAAAAATAAAAAGAGACCGATAGATTCCTTGTAAAATCCAGCTGAAAAGTTGTGAATTTCTAGTAACTAGCGATTATTGGGGTTTTGTAATTTTGATCGACAGATTCAGTCGTCAAAGTAATGATCAAACGCGGCTAAAGGATCTCAATCTGAAAGATCATTCATTTTGTAGAAAGCTGCATTTTAAGTGTGTGACGTGCCAACTTCGTACCGCATCCGCGATCGTTTCCTCGTCGTTCTTAAGAACTAAATAAATACCCACAATTTCGTTGCTTGGTGACACTGACATTCCAAAACGAACTCTTCGTTAACGTACCTGCAAAGAAACAAAACAAAAAAAACAGGTTAGATTGTGATGTCAACTAAAAGAACAACATGCTGCGTGCCACTGTTTCAGAGAAAGACTTCAATTTGAATATGCACTTCAAGAAAAACTTGGTTGAAGGCACTCCTTCCTAACCTCCCCAGAACTGATCTCTTTTTCCAATCCCGACGATCGGTCTTGCAAGATGATTCCCACCGCAACTGAATCGGCTCACATCTGGGAACCTTGAGAAACTCTACAAGTTGCCCAAGGTAACCTGCAAAACGATTGCATTGCACTTCTCTACTCTCCCTTTGTTCTTGTCTTCATTTACAAACCCCAACTAAAAGAGAGGACGACGACTGACAGAAGCGCACTGCCCAGAATCTTATTATAGTTCTCTTCCTGCTTTCCGCGTGCATATGGTACACAAACAGTCCGAGGAGGCACAGAGGAGGGAACTTGTTATTGTAATCCGGACGAACAACAACACAAGACAAGACAAGACACGAAGACATTAACGACAAGAAAATTACGATAAAACGGGGCAGAAGCGGATCGAAGAAGGCAAAGGCAAAGGCGAAGGCGAAGTGGAAGAAGAAGTGAATGTCGTTTGATATGCAACAACGAGCAAAAAGAGAGACGAAACAAAAAACCCATCGTCTCTAAGCATCCATCCCTGAAACCAATTAGATATCAGCCCAGCCGATCAGATACCACACGAAGAACAACAATCCCGACCACAACCACGACCATGACTATGAGGAGAGGAGCTGAGCCCAGCAACGAATGGAGGAGCGAAAGAACGAACGAGCGAAACGATTCGAAAGGAAGGCGCGCAGCAGCACACACAAGGAATGGTGGGGCGCGGTTGTTATTATAGAACTTGGTAAGATGAGATATGAAACTCGATTTAAAATTCAAGGCCAAGCGAACTGGCCTGTCTTCAGTGCCTTCTGTCGGACAGTATACTTGTGGGTCTACATTTTGGTAATCGTGTGTGCGGCAGGAATGAACAAAAGCGCAACGCTGCCGTCCGGCCAATGCATGTCCGTCTGTGTGTGCGACGAGAACATAAAAACTAGTTAACAAGTACACTGAAGGCTATCTTCTTGTCGACGATGCACGCTCGTTGGGTACACATGCTCAACTGGCCTGGAGATGGCTGGCTGACCAGTTTCCCGGTGTTTCACACTCCTTGGCCGTCGATAGTCGCCGTTGCGCTGGATTGCGGTGGAATTGCCTTAGGCGTCGTCCTCCCTTCACTCTCTGGACCACGACAGCAGAAAGACGTTCAAATTGGTTTCTAGAACAAACCCAAAGAGGCAGACCGAGGCGATGGTCCTTCGGTCAAGGATTTCAAGACCGCCGCCGCCAGACATGCTGCGCGGACGGCTGCCAATAGATGAAAACTAGATAGAGCGACGCAAAGGGCACACCAGCGCGCGATTCTTCGGAGCTGTATGTTAGGAGAACAAGCCAATTATGTAGACCCCCAGAACAGGGGGGAGCTGTGTGTTATCTGATCGGCTCTTGTTATGCCGTCGAGGCTATAATTTCGCATTTTTATGTGCAGTCTTCACATGTTGTCTATGTTATTAAAAGTAATTTCTGAAATTAATGCAAAATGATGTGCGGACTTTGGTTGATGTTCGCAGATGTTTCGAACATGTTGTGTCACGGTGCAGGGGAAGTGGCAGTTTCTTGAGAAAAATGTATCCGTTTCATTCATTCGCCCGGCGGCAAGGTGGCGCGCGGCATGTCGTGTCCTCACTTCGCGCCAGTGGGCTGTGGCCGAGTCTATTGTGGGACGGAAGAGACCCATAAAATGTGTGTTTCTTATGTGTTGGATAGTTAATAGGAAGTTGGATTCTTGGAATTGTTGTTTTGGTCGTCTGCACTCACGCGAAGGTAGAACGATGTGTGTCCCCTTGGGGGAGAATGAGATTGTCCTTATTTATGGGGTTATTTTTTTTTTATTTCTTTGTCTGGTGTGTCAATGTGGTTTAACGATGATTTTTGAAGAACCAACGAACCACCGAGGGTGCGAGGAAGAATGCCAACGTTGATGGCAAAATATTCAACCAATTACGGTGGGCAGTGCAATCTAACGAGCTTCATCTTTTAAGAAACGCATAAAGCTGCTCATGGTTTGACAACGAGTGCAGGCTGGCACATGCAGCGAAGCTGGAAGCCTACAAAGCAACGCTGCAACGAACAACGAGAGCTGTTCGTGAGCTCTACGAACAGAGACGAAGGAACGAGACCCGGCTACTCAGAAAGAGGAAAGAGCACGAGAAGCGTGCGATCGAGGAGCTGGAGAGGTGCTATGGCAGGAACGATGTCCGAAAGTTTTACCAGAGGGTGAAACAGTTATCCAGTGGATATAAGGTTCGGACAGAAGCCTGCCGGGACGAGAATGGACAACTAGCAGTAGAGTCGCAGTCGATACTGAGCATTTGGAAGAACCATTTCCGCAGACTGCTAAACGGCGATGATGACACCAATAGCGCTGTCAGGCAGAATGTCCCACTCAATATGGACAATGATCGACGAGAACTCCGCCCCCGCGACTTGAAGTCTACCAAAGCTGCCGGTTCGGACGGACTGCCCGCTGAAGTCTTTAAGGCAGCTGGAGATGATCTGGTTGGACGCATGCACCAGTGGAAAGCATGCCCGATGAGTGGAATCTCAGTACCGTTTGCCGGATCAACAAGAAAGAAGACCCCTTTGACTGCGCCAACTATAGAGGGATAAGTCTCCTGAACATCGCTTACAAAATCTTCTCTCCGTTTTGTGTACTCGCCTGAAACAAACTGATCTGGTCCATATAAGTGTGGCTTCAGGCGAGAGAAGTCCACCATCGACCAGATTTTCACACTGCGACAGATCCTGGAAAAGACCCAAGAGATGCAGATCGAGACCCACCACCTATTTGTCGATTTCAAGGCCGCATATGACAGCGTGCATAGGGACGAGCTATACAACGCCATGTCTAGTTTTGACATTCCTGCCAAACTCGTCATGTTGTGCAGGGTGACGATGGAGAATTCTCACTGCTCCATCAAGGTCGGTAACGAACTCTCCGAGACCTTCAATGTCAAAAAAGGCGACGTGCTGTCGTGTGACTTCCTTACCATCGTCCTGGAGAAGATCGTGAAGAACTCACACGCTAACACAAGAGGCACGATCTTCCAGAAGTCCTTCCAACTGCTAGCATACGCGAATGACACTGGCGTGATTGGCAGATCACAGCGAGCCGTCAATGAGGCGTTTGCTGGCATTGAGGAGGAAGCGGCTAAAATGGGTCTAGCGGTGAATGAGGGCAAAACGAGGTATACGCCGTCATCAAGAAAGGACACACACACAACATCGACGTCTTGGACAGAGCGACACAATGGGCAGCTATAACTTCGAGGTAGTCAAGGACTTCGTCTACAGTACAAACAACAGTACCGAGATCAAACGCAGAGTAACTCTTGCCAACCGCTGTTTCTTTGGCTCAAGAGGCAATTGAGTAGTAGAGCCATCTCTCGAAGGACCAAGCTGACTTTATACAAGACATTGATCATCCCTGTCCTGCTCTACGGTGCGGAGGCATGGACAATCTCAAAAGCGGATGAAGAAGCGCCTGGTCTTTTCGAGAGAAAAGTTCTGCGTTCAATCTTTGGTTCTGCCTGCTTACTTAGTTACTTACTTATCAGGCTTACGGCCCATGCATGGTCGGAGCGTGAGCGAAAGCTGGTTCAACCTGTGTTGATGGTTATTGGAGAAAAAAGATGAAACCACGAACTGTAGGGGCTGTACAGCGGCATGAGCCTAGTCAGGCGCCTAAGAATTCAACGCCTAAGATGGCTGGGCCATGTAGAGCGCATGGACAACACTGTTCTAGACCGAAGAGTATTTGACTCCGAACCAGTGGGATAGAGGACGCCGACCCATGGCGCACCCAGGTGGAGAAGGAGATTCATTTTCTTGTGTGTATTTTTTGTTTTAATTCCAATTTACGCAATATATGGTGAAGGAGAGAGAAAACACAGATAGTCAAGTGAAACTTTTTCGTTTCCCAAAAGATGCAAGAGCGGCAAATATTTGGACGAAAAGACAAAGTGAATCCGAAAACAGGTTTCATTTGCTCGAAGCGCTTCACTAAGGAACATGCGCAATTTTGGACACGAATTGCTTAATTATTGTCCTAAAATTGCAAGGATTTTGAGGGATGAAGGCTGCCACTAGCCCACCTCAAGAGAAAGATAAAAAAGGGGTGAATGGGCACAAAAAAGAAGCTATCAGGTTGTGGCAGGATCCTTGGTCAAACAATCTCACAGTCAGGAAGGTCGATTTAATAATAACGAAGATGAGCTTGAGACACATGAAAGCTCTCCCGAACTAACCAAAGCTCTACTTGTACATTATAGTACCATAACTAATTCCACACTTTTATGTATATTCTGAAAATGCAACAACAAATTGACTCTCTTAAAAAGGAGAATTAAATGCTGCACTCAAAAGTCCTTAAATTGACCAACGGAAACTATATGCTCCAACAAGAGTGCAGTACAACGAACATCATATTCTTCGACACACAATAGAGGAAACTAAGCTTAGGAGGTGCGAGGATAAAGTGGTCAGTGGATGATATGGTCCAAATGTACAGCCATACACACTTGAGTTCAAATACCGTCTACGATCCTATTTAGTCTGTAGGAATGAAGGATTAATGGCACCAACGTCGAGGGAAACACAAATGGCTGCTAATTTTCAGGCGGAAAACGACTACGTACTAGAAAGTAAAAACATAACTTCAGATCTTCTTTCAGATTTAGTTGTTGATGAGGACCACATATAAGCTGCAGATGATAGCAGAGATGTTGCAGTAGATGGAAAGTGGGTGACCTCTTGACACATGCGCAGAAAGGATAGACAATGAAGCCACTGATCTGACTTGGACAAACGTGGTAACTGAAGGAGGACATTTATGGCAGAGTTAGAAAACATAGATAAGGTATTTAATAAATGCAATGGAAATGGTTATGCACTAAGACCGGGTACAATCAAATAATGTTCAAATCCCACTTTAAGCCCGCGAATTATTTAAACCTAGAATAAGAATTCAAAATAGAACCATTTCCGAAAATAACTTCCAAAATAAATTGCACGCAAAAAGAAAACTAAATAAAACTTGTTCATGAATATGTCAACCTGTAAATGAAACACTTTCATATCTGTATATACAGTGGACTCCCCCTAAGTCGAATCATGTCACGGGATGACATAATTTGTTCGAGTTAGGGGGAGTTTGACTTAGAGAGAGGTTTTTGTAAGAAAATTGAGGGAAATGTTTGTAAAATATGTTAAAAAAGCTCGAGTTAGAGAGAGTTTCGACTTAGGGGGAGTTCGACTTAGGGATCTTTGCACAGAAATTTGATTTCAATATGAGTTTCATTTACTTTCTTGTGACCGAGGGATACAGGTGACGTCACACGGTTTGACAGATAAAGAGTATGATAGCTTGTATTCTGTGTATCATGACCCAAACCTAACATAACCTAGGCCCACATTTTCTTTACTTCGACAGCACTTCCTGGCAATGTACAGCCGCTGTGGTGTTCACATATATGTCAGCAACCTCCCCCGCTTTTCGTTTTTCACCCATAGAGATCTAGTGTCTAACCATGTAGCCACTTTCCTACATGGTTAGACACTAGCTCTCTGTGGCATTTTTTCAGGCACCGACTTTCTGCCGCTCCGCCTTATTCCAGCCCATGATCGTCGCAGCGAGAAACTGCCACTGCACACAGCAAACTCACGCTCTTGAAATTCGTCACAAAGGCAATACCTCAGCAAATCTCTCACGGCCATCGCGTGAAGCCATCTCCTTTGACTTTCCAGTTCCCCCCAACGAACGATCATTAAACCATCAAAAGCCCCCTCCCCTCAGCCACTCATTCAAACGCAAAACGATCGAAGTCGTTGACTGAATTGGAATCTCAACACGCGTAGCTCATCTCGCAAAATAACACGCCAAACATGCCTTCATTAGACGACGCAAAACATGCAAAAAAAAAAACCAAAAAAAAAACTGTTCATGTGCTCGTGCGCCAGAAGAAGTCTGCTGATGGCTTCCTGCTGTGCTGGCTCCTCCGCACTCCCGCGTCGGGTGATAAATCACAAATGACTAATTAATGGAGTTCGTGTAGCTCACACAAATCACTCATTGCCTGGCAAATTAATTCGTGTGTCCCCGAAATATGAGCTTCCACCCCGCGCTCGCTTAATCCAAGCAGAACGACCACTCTCGAAATAATCTCACCTGTTACACACCACCAGCCAGCTAGTCCTTGAGCTTTCCTTGAACTCGTTCTATTTTCAAGAAAAAAACCTAAACACCGAAACACCGAAACACGCACACACGCAAAAGTGAATCGAGAAAAAGTCATTTATCACACACCACACGTTGCTCATGTGTGGCGTGAAAATTTGAAAGGATTTCGCGAGAATGAGACACGTTCGCGCTCGTGTTGTTGTTGCAGTCGGTGCGACACCGCACGTGGCTATATTTAAAATGTGCCGACGAGGGACAGTTGAAGGAGGTTTCTTTTTTTCTTTTTTTTTTTTTGTTTAAAAGTTTGCCAAATTCTTTTTTCTTTCGCGAATTATTTTGATTTATTTTGCTGCGCGGCTGTGTAAGTTGCGAACATGTGCAAAAAGGGAAAGGATGAGAGCCAGGACGGGGGAGAAGGAGCGACAGAGTGAGATGAATGACTCGTGAAGGCGTAGGAGATGATTGGTTTTCTTGTATCTTTGCGTGATTTTATGCACATCGCTTCTATGCGTGATATTTGTTTTAGACAATTGTGACGGTGGGTGGCAGAGGGGTTTCAGGGTGAAGTTGGCTTCAGTTGAATGAAAATAGGTATATTCGAGAAGGGTGGCGCATAATGTCCCACTCTTTCCGAGAAACTTGGCCAATTGTGGCGTGGCCAAGTGGGTTGGTTCGAAGAAGACAGTGAAACCTGAAATTTGACAGTTCACAGCGTGGGCTGAGCTGCCCTTACTTGAGGTCAACGCTGCCAATGTGGCACGATCGTGTTGTTAAGTCACCTTTGCAAAGATATGGCACTGTGGCACTTTAAGATTGAATATGGCAGTCTGGTGGAGAAATGTTAAGAATTAACATACAGTGGACCTTATTAGGAAGGCGGCGGTGGCAATGCATGCTTGCAAGAGGATGCTCGGTTCCAAATGGGGGCTCAATCCGAAAATGACACACTAGGTTTATACAGCAGTCGTTAGACCAATTCTAACATATGACATCCTTGTTTGGTGGCCAGCATTACGAAATACATTCAATCTTGGAGAGATAAGAGTAAACAAAGATCTGCGTGCATTTGCACTTCGCTCCACACCTTCAGCCGCCATGGAGACAATGCTGCAGCTACTTCCCGTGGACATTTGCGGGAAGTTGCCATCAGGTTAAGGAAATGCGAAATGCACAGTTTAGGTCACACGGCAAAAATCAAGAATGCGATCATCCCCAAACTGTATGCACCCTTCTGTACCGGATGTCACTCGGAGCTGGGACTGGCGATGTCCATCCCCGCCCCTTACACCACCACACAGAGTTGCACTATGAAACACCAACACACCTCAGCTGGCACCCACATCAACTTAAAATTTTTGACAACTGTTTTTTTTATAACGTATTCTTAAACCGAATTGACCAATCAGAGGACGGCATTTACGTTATTTCGTGAATAACCGTCAAAAATTCATGAATATCCGTCAAAAATGCACTGAAATTCGTCGATGGACTAGGAGGAAATCAGCTGTGAAGTCGGCTACACTCAAACAGCCACCATCTCAGCAGACTGGCAACTTCGATCCGACCGGACCGAAGCACAGCACAGCAGAGCCGATCAGAGCAGATGCAGCAAATGGCAAATTGATGGACGAGAGATGACTGGGTCGAGCTTGTGGTCAATTAGGTGTAAAATGTGACATGTCTAATCAAAAGTTATGAATTCATAAACTGCCATTTAATTGCTAGTTAGAGAGTTCAGATGGATCCGTGTTCAACTAGAGACCTCCAGCAATTAAGTGCTGGTGGTCGTGCTGCCGCCACACACAACCGCTCTGCTGGCGACTGCTGCTGGGCAGAGGTTGTCTGGTGCGCCCTTCTGTCTCATTGAAAGGCATGCGCACCTCAGTCAAATCCTGTATTCTAACACCAGGTAGGTCACCCCTGAGACTAACAGCCAGTTTAAGCCTTGAGGCTTTAAATTTGGGTATGAAACAATCATCCCAATTAGAAAAGACTGGACATCAGACGCAGCCAGAGAAGCTACTCATCTGGAAGTGTGCATACACAGAAGGGTCCAAAATGGAAAACGGCGCTAGACTAGGATTATTTGCGTCATCGCAGGAAATCTCCTTCTCTCTGTCCCGTCGATTGTCCAACCACTGTAGTGTATGCCAGGCAAAGTAAAAGCTACCCAAGAGGCTGCCCGCTTACTGTCAATGAACCCGAAAGACGGGATATCTATCGTTATATACAAAGACAGTCAGGCGGCCATCAAAGCTCTGGATACACCACCATCAATGAAATCAAAGATGGTAAAACTCTGCCGTTTATCTCTCAGGAAGATGCAACCTTACTCTATGCTGGGGGTCCCGGACCATATTGGTACTCCAGACAACGAAAGAGCTAGAACGGGGATGGGTTTGCCAATGGCAAGTATACCCCTCTCTCAAGTAATAAACACTTTGTTACTTACAGCTGCCATCAACGCCACCAATCGGAGGTGGATGCAATTAGATACTTGCAGGACTTCAAGGCTAATATGGCCTTTAATAAATCCCAAGAAAACAAGCACTCTCCTAAATCTAAATAGAAAGGAAATCAGCAATGTAGGTGACATTATTACTGGTCATTGCCTATTCGGCACACACGCAAGGTGAATGGGAACCCCCTACAATGACTTTTGTAGGAGCTGTAGGGAAGAACGGCACCAGTTCAGCACTTCCAAGGACAAGCAAAAGCCCGCTAGGCAGCTATACATTCAATAGCCTTGGGGAAATGTCTGGCATTAAAATTCTGGACCGTGCTAGCTGGAGAGGCTTATTGGTTGAGGCCCAGGTCCACCCCGGACTGTAGCGCCAAATAAAGAAGAAGAACCTCTCTAAGTCGAACCCTTCCTAAGTCGAAACTGTCTCTAACTCGAACTTTTTCGCTATATTTTATACATTTCCCCCAATTTTTCATACAAAAACGTCTCTTTAAGTCGGATAAATTATGGTATCCATGAAAATTCGACTTAGGTGGAGTCCAGTGTATTTTCATCAACGTTTATTGAACAATCGTTGCATCGCTTAGACCAAGTTTTAATAAATATATGCTCTTCCAAACATGTGGGTCGCCGTGGCGTAGTGGGTTAGTGCGTCGACTCCTACGCAGAGGGTGCCAGGTTCGATACCCGAATTTACCACCTTTCATATTTCACGGCTCCACCTCTTTCGAGTCACTGACAATGCTCAAAGAGTACTCCTGTCTTGAAAAAGCTTCTCAAATTCGCCGTTCGGAGTCGGCATTAAACTGTAGGTCCCTTCTACGCGTGAGAGAACAATAGCACGCACAACACGAGTGGTTGCTGAGAAGCTAGGCCCTGGCCCTCTTCTGGCTGTAGCGCCACCCATATTATTATTATTATTATGCTCTTCCATTAACTTTCCTTAACTCACTCGAATTAAAGAAATTATCAACACGGCTTAGTTTTGAATTAAAAAAGGCTCGCAGTGAAATACATTCAATATGGTTAATTATTCAGTGACTAAAGCGCACTAAGGCTCCTCTCAATGTGTCATATTTTTTCTTAAGAAAGGCATGCAAAGTTCAGTCAGCTGAAGAAGTGTCAAAACCCCCCAAAAAAACCCAACTTGACCGATCCTACAGGAAAGTTCAGTATTACTCCACCCATCACTCATGAAGAAGACCCCGAGATACTTAAGCTTCTCCACCTGCTTCAATGGGACTCCACTAACATTTAGAGTGCATCGAACAGGCGTTCTGGAAGTTACTATAACCTCTGATTTGTCCACATTAACCTTCATCCCAGAATCAGCACAAGCCTATCGAGTGCGCGCTGGAGTTCCGTCTCGGAAGATGTGAGGATAACTGAGCCATCCGCAAAAAGAAGATGAACTCTACGACTGGATGGCACAGTTGGTAAAGTGACTGCCCCTGGTTAGCGGGGTCCCCGGTTCGAATCCGTGTGAAAGCTAAGTTAATACGCTCTTATCTGGTTTTCAAATCTGGTCCCGTCACCATTTGCCGTTGGGATCAAATTAACGTCACTATCACTGGAGTGGCCAATCAGTGGTAGTCGTCTGACTAGGGGTAATCACAATGGACCAACATGGTCTAAGTGTGCTGGTGAATGCATTAGCAGCCCCATTACCTAACCTTCAACTCTCCCAATGTGAAACACTCCTCGCCTCAGCTGCGTTGAAACATCCAATCCGTATAAACAATGAAAAGCAGAGGTGACAAGACGCACCCTTGGTGACGTCCAACGCCGACGGTGTTGATTTAGCGTCGTTAATCAGAACACAGCTGCTACAGTTTGTGTATCGGGATTGAATGGCCCTCAAAAGAGGACCCTTAATTCTATACTCCTGCAGAACACTCCAGAGTTTACCTCGAGGGACTAGGTTATATTCCATATCCAAATCTACAAAACATTGGCATACTCCTAAGCCTTCTCAAGTACCATTCTTAGAGTGGAAAGCTGGTCATTTGTACCTGGGCCGAGACGAGTCGGCTTTCGTTCGTCGCCCATCCTTGGCTCGACCATAGCTCTTCAGCCGCACTGTTCATCCCCCATCCTTGACTAGACCATAGCTCTTCAGCCGCACTGTCCATCCCCTATCCTTGGCTCGACCATAGCTCTTCAGCCGCACTGTTTATCCCCATCCTTGACTCGATCGTAGCTCTAGAACGCGCTTTCAAAACCTTACCGTAGACTTTCCCGGGATCTGCTATGAGGGATCTGCCCGTGTAGCTGGAGCAGTCTCTTTTGCAGGAGCAGGCTCATTTGTCCCCCCTCTTAAAAAGAGGGACAATCACCCCAGTTTGCCAATCGCCAGGTGTCTTGCCGCGTTCTCAGGGCCATAAATTTCCCTCTTTACCCATTGCCTTAAGCATTTCTGGCCGGATTTCATCCAAAGTTGGCGGATTTGCCAACTTTTAGCGAATCTATCGCCAAAATGACTTCCTCCACCGTTGGACTACTCTCCGCCCCACGTAGGACTTTGGGTCTGTTATACTCCGTGCCCTGATCGGGGATTGAACAGCTCCGACAAGATGGAGCGAGCAATCTGCTTCGATGATGTTGAATTTCCTTCCTCCGAGTCGGCGAATGGTTTGCCAGCGCACCTTTTCTGGTCGCTTTCGCACTTCTCGCCGAACTCCTTCCAAGACTGCTCTTAGCTGTTCCCTCAGCCAATTTGCACGTTCCGCACACCTCAGTGTACCGGTCACAAGAAGCGGAGTCCCCCAAGAGGATCCAGTCTCTGTAGGTCTTCTTCTTCTCCCCAGTTACAGCCCGCATCTTCTCTTCTGCTTGCCAGTAGACGAATGATTGCAAAAACTCTCCTCGCGAATCGATCGTCAACACTGTCAAGAACTCAGGCACTTGTCTGTCATATTCACTCCCGTCTCTTGGCCCGGCACGACCATTTACAATGACTCGTCCGTCCCCAGCCTGCCTTCAATCAGATCAGGCGCAGTCTGGTGAGCTTTTGATGACAAGACGTGTCTGCCATCCGCAAATTTATTTTCCGCTTGTCAGTTGTCAGTCCCAGCCTCAGATCTGCATCTACGACGTCTCTGACGCTGGAGGCCCACATCCCTCCCCGATCAGTCCCCGTCTGCGTGTTAACACAAAACCTTGTAAGACTGCATTGCCTTCCGCGGCACAAGGTAAACGATTTCATAAAATCCGCCGTAAATAAACAACACCGGCGAACCGAGGAACTTTTAGCAACACCCAATCGAAAGAGTCATTCTAAACAAATTAATTTCTTTCGCTGCCACCTTCCTCCTGCCAGCGAGTCGAGTAAATGATTTCCCACATCCATGTACGGCCGTGTGTTTGCCGGTCGCTTTTGGAGATGATGTCATGCACGTGCCACCGCCGCGTCTTTATGCCCATCTTCTACATAGTCATCGTCATGCTGGCTCTGGAGCCCCGCAGGCTTAAATTTTGTTGTCTGTGTGTGTGTGTGTGTTCTGTTAAAGCGTTCGTGTGCTGTTCACTTCATTTGGGCTTTTCTTTCGGAATAATACCCAAGATCCATCATTAATCATCACATGGCTCGGACCCACACGCGTACGCCATGAGCCATGCGAGCTGAAGGAGCCAAGTGGCAAAGGACATTATTTTAAACGACAAGAAGACACAGTCCCGCCTCGTCGGGGGAGGTTCTTAAGCGGAATAAGCTGCTAAACGACATTCCTGTCGGCTTGTTGGTTTTCAATAAAAAATCGCGTATTATATCGCTGATGCCTTCGCGTGCTCTGCTGCGTCACTTGCAAGACAATTAACTCCGCCTGTGGACTTGAACTTCATTTTTCAGCTGGCACCTCTCTCCTTGTTCGTCTCTCTGTTGGCCATAACTAGAATTTTACGGCCGCACTTTAGACTCTGGACAGCCACTGAAACTCTTTGGGGAGGGGGCCACCTAGGGGGTACACGTCCTTTTCTGTTCGTCAACCTTTTGACGAGAGATGGCAGAGGAGTTTGTGTCATGTGCCTATTTCCAGGGAAGAAGACTGAGTTTCATGTTTGAATTTGTCGTAAAAGCTGGCGACGAGAAGGAGGTCCCCACGGGCGATGCAGACCTTGAGACATTGTTATGGCTGGAATTCCAGTTAAATGGTGTTAGGCATTAAATTGGGAATTCGTTCAGTCAGTTGGTCTTGTTCAAGTCTGGCCTTGAATGCTTGAACTTGTGATCATCACGCACTTGATGAGTGGTCTTTACTCAGGTGGGCATGACTAATCAGTGGACAAACGCTGTGCTTTGGAAGGGACTCTCGCAGTCCTCTAGCTTGTCATCTGAAGGGAGTGAAGTGAAGTAAGGCAGAAGCGGCGTCGGGAAGTGAAGTTGAAACAACGAAAGCGCGGGTAGCAAGTACGACTGTACAATGATTCCAAGTAATAACGCCAAGCGAGGTAAGACCGAAGAGCAAGACCGAAGCACTCTGTAAGGCTGAGTCTAGGAGTCTGAATGGATGGTGGGAATAAAAACTGAGAAAACTCTCCGAGCAAGCACACATGAGTCGAGTATGGTTAAGGAAAAGGAAATACTCAATTTGGTGTGAATAAAAAATTGCCTCAAAATAGGCACCCTCCCTTCAGTTGACGTTTGAAAACTAGGGTTCTTGGCGTTTAAGGGTGATGGTGGGTGCAAAATATATGCAATCACGTTTTTAAACATGTTCATGTCCTTTCGAGGACACAGGGGATAGTTTCAAGAACGTGTATTGATTCGAGCTTGATAACATGGAATGGTTAAGTACCCATTTCCTTTCCGATATTCTTGAAGAAACCCGTCGTGGTGCCATACCTTTGTTTGTTTTTTGTTTTTTTTAACGTATTGGGAAGACTGCCCGTCTTTTGATTTGACGCGGGCCTTCATGTTGTCAATTTTGTTGTTTAAAATTTTTCAATTTTTTTCTTTCTTTGCGAGGTGTTCAAATTAAAGCCATGGATTTTTATTTCAACGCAGATTGCTTCTTTTTGCAAGCACCATGGATAAAATTGCAAACACTTGATGAAATGGTCATCGTCCTTTTATTTTTGAGGGTTAAGGTTTAATCCGTCAAAGTATTCCTCTTCCGGCGCAGTATTTTCCATTGTTTTAAATTGTTTTCACTTTTTTCTCTCTTGAAGTCACCTTCTATGCACAGTCAACATCTACAAGCGATATCTTCCATCTTTATTCACACCAAAACGGAGGAAAGACTCAGCTGTCAAAATATCTGAGCGGAGAGGATTCGTTAAACTTAACGAAATACATTTTTATTCACAACAGGTGGAGCATTTACTCCAAAATGCTGAGGAAATGCTCACACACAGTTTTTATTCACATCACCCAATGCCGAGGCCTAGCGTCCCAAGCACTCCGGAAAGTGGCGCACAGACTTGTACAAAAGATAAGACTGTTAAGGGCAAGTTATTCACGTTCTTGTATGTCAAATGTATATGAACGGATAGCTTCGTGTGGTGTGTTCGTCCATTCGTGTATCCGGTCTAAGGCACATTGCAATTTTCTAGTTGATTCTTCGACCGTTTTGGCAGCTACGTTCGTCAGCAAATGTGCCTACGTCCTTCTATACAATAAGTAAAGGAGGGGACCAAGAACACTGCCTTGTGGTACTCCAGCTCGTATCGATTTAAATAGGGAGTCTTCTTTCCCATATTTCAGGAAAACTATCCGATAGATAGTTCGATAAAAAGATCTCCTGCTCCCTGTCCCTTCCATTCTCAAACCACTGCAGTGTATGTATTCCAGGATGTAAAAGCTATCCGATAGATAGTTCGATAAAATTGTGCAAAGTTTTCTCGGGAGGAATTGTTGAAGCTTGTGTTTCATGCCATCGTGCCAAACCTTGTCAAAGGCTTGCGAAACATCGAGAAATACAGCTGAGCAGACTTGCTTTTGTTCAAACGATTTTTCTATAACATCAGTTATGCGATGTACTTGGGCAATAATTGAATGCTTGCTTCTAAAACCCAACTGGTGGTTAGGAATAATTCGTCTTTCTTCTACAACCGGGCTTAAGCGTCCAAGTAATATACGTTCGAACACTTTAGACATTGTCGGAAGAAGTGAAATCGGTCTATAAGACTTTTTGTCTGTTGGGGGTTTACCCGGTTTCGACACCATTATTATCTCCGCTACTTTCCACTGACTAGGTGCATGTTCTAATCTAAAGGCGTCGTTAATAATGTAGAGAAACATAAGAAGCGCTTTCTGAGGTAATTCGTTCAGAACTTCTCCTGTGATTAAATCATAACCAGGAGCTTTCTTGGGTTTGGGTTTTTTTTTCAATTCTTCCTTAAGTTCTGTTCAAGTAGCATTGCTCGACTTGAAATGACGCGCAATATCTGACTGCGTACAATATCTCCATTTTGTCGTGGGTCATCTGTTTTAAGAGTCCAATGGTGTCCTAAATGAATGCCAATTGGAATAAGACCGTTCGGCGCTGAAGAATAACTCACTCCGACAAATCAAGTTGAAACAAAGAAAGTGCGTGCAACACGTTCATGTACAATTATCGCTTGGCACTTGCTCTATCTTGGATCACTGCAATAGAACGTCGCTCTGGACTGGATGGCGCAGTGGATAGAGTGCCTGCCCCCGGTTAGCGGAGTTCCCGGTTCGAATCCCAGTCAAAGCAAAGTTAATACGATTTTATCAGGTTTTCAAATCTGGTCCATTGACGTTTTGCCTTTGGGATCAAATTAACATCACTGGAATAGTCAATCAGTGGTAGTGGTCTGACTAGGGGTAACCACAATCGACCAATATGGTCTAAGTGGGCTGGTGAATTCACTAGCAGCCCCTCTACCTTACCTTGGACATTTTCTACTCAGAATCGACAGACATTTGTGTGAGCTGAGCTTGAACTTCAAACTTCCACCTCAAGCAGCGTTAGCGGAAAAAATAATTTTCCAAGTGCCACCACTTCTATCACAAAAGTGTCCAGGGTTGGGAGTTATCCTGGATAAGTCCCTCTAAGCCAGTTTTTTTTCTAGTGACTTCACTTCCCAGGGTAGGAATTTATTCTAGACTATTCATTCGAAGCCAGCTTCCTTTAGGAATCTGAGAATGGGAGCTGGTTCGAGTGACTTCGGTTCTTCCTCGCCCAGATATCTCTAGTGTCTCACTAAGAACGAGTATATGTTCTGGAATTTCGTTAGATTCTCCGCAGAATCTGTAGAGACTTTCTTCTGATACCCCTAGCTTCCTTCGGAGCACCCTAAGTCTAGAGTGTCCTGTTAGGATGCTTATTTTTGCTTATTCTGTTCCATGCCTCAAACTGCTTCATGCCATGCGCGTTGTTCCATTTATTTGTCCGGTTCATCCTCTCTAACTCCCTCAACTCTTCCCTGAGGACGTGATCTCTTAATTCGAGTATTCAATGAACCATCAGCGTCCCCTTTCAGAACTATGTGCGAGTCTGTGGTTGGGTGGGAGGGTTTAAAATAGGAGCAAACCAGCCTTCAACTGTCAAAATTTGGGTCAACATTGTTCTTGTTTTACGGCGAAAATGAGACATCTTGCCTTGAAGAGGCGCGTCTTGAGTGCGAATCCATCAGGTGAGCGACCACTTGACAGACCCAGGATGAGTTAGTTGGTCTAGGTCCAAATACTCTGGAAGAGTCGAGTATTATATCGCTGATGCCTTCGTGTGCTCTGTTGCGTCACTTGCAAGACAATTAACTCCGTCTGGCTGTGGACTTGAACTTCATTTTTCAGCCGGCACCTCTCTCCTTGTCCTCGTCTCTCTGTTGGCCATAACTAGAATTTTACGGCCGCGGTTTAGGCTCTGGGCAGCGTTGGCGGAGGATCAAGTCTGGTCTTGGGACCTCTTTTGTGGATCATGCGGACCTCTGAAGATGATATGAGATGAGAGATCAGACAGCGGGCACCAAAAGACCTAATTTTCTGATCTGTTCAACAATGGCCACCACACAGGGTGTCCAGTTCAATTTCTTGCTTTACAGTTCAAAGTTGCGTTCTCGAAGTTTCACGACCATTTTGTAAGAAAAATAAATATGGCCCCAAGTGACTTAGTTCGACGTTAAAAAGAAGAACGATCAAAAAATGGGGGCAAAAAGAGACGACCTCCTGGGAGCGACTAGAATAGACTGCGACTTCAAAACCTCTCTGCGTTGCTTGCCATCGATTCCATTCATATTCCATGGCGATCGCCTGCCACTGCCTTGCAGACCTTGGCAACCGCGATGAATCCTCGAACGATGTCTCGAAACGTAGCACCTTGACTGGCAGCACGGCACACGCATTCACAATCCACACCACCACCCTGTGTCGACTCTCGTTTTCATAACTCACCATCGAGACAGCGGTTTTGCAAAATTTCCGATTCACTTGCACAAGGTGTCTTCGCGAAAAAAGTCCTCGCTCTTAGATTTCCGTTCACGTTCGCTGCTAATTTGTAGGCACAAGCCTGAAACTTGAGTTTTTATTTTTTGCATTTCGCATGATCGGTGTACATACCAATTAATCTCAAGGGTTTTTATCACTTAACATTCATCCGACAAAACACACCGGTTTCCTTTACCAAAATAACCAGCCATTAAACCGACTGTCGCTCAGACTCCCGAGGAAACCCAGAAACGTTTATTTGCAGCACTCTCTCTCTCTCGCTCTCGCTCTCGCGTGCACTAATCCCGGTTTCTTCTGATTGAGAAGACAAACGCTAAACTCTGACCAATTGATAGATGCCAACCCAAAAACAGACAAAAAAGTAAAAGGAATCAAAGTCAATCGAAAGCTGTGCGCGCCTCTCTCTCTCTCTCTCTGATCTCAGAAGTTAGGAAAAAAAAAAGAACAGCCCAGACCAGAGGAACGTGTAGGTCGTTCGATTTGATGGGCACATAATGGATACCTGTTGATGTGCCTCGCTCCCAAAACGCTGGAGATAACTAGGAGGAACCCCATCAAAACACAACACACAGACCGACCGACCGACCGACCGACCGGGAGACGAACGCAACTCTGGCCGGGGCCGGGAGGTGAACCCCAAATGGAAGACGACTGGTAATGTATTCACTACGCACCTTCTCCTCACCAATACACAAACAAAGGTGTGCGCCCGCGTATGTGCCTTCCTTCTGTTAATGGGAATTCCGTAGCTCGGGGCCGCGAGCGGCTCTCGGCTCCCCGGCAGTTCTCTGTAATTAATTTGCATATCTTCGGCTCTTGGCGTTCGTTGGTGCTGGTGCTGGGGCTGGGACTGGGACTGGTGTGCCTTGATTTTTGATGGATGGCACTCATAGATTATTTCACATATGACCGCATTTACCGTTACCAGAGGTAACAAGCAAAACAGAAAAACAGACAGCCAGCAATAAAAAAAGGGAAAAGAAACACACAATTAACAAGCCGCGACCATATAAGGGAGGTTCTAGCTCCAAGTGGTCAGCTCTGTGGTTGCTTGTGGGTTGAGAGTGCGGCTTTTTTTTTTTTTTTGCGGCGACGTCGTCGACGATGAAAGGATTAACGGTTCATGGATTTTTATCGATCTCCGATTGGTTTTCTATCAATTATGTCAAGGTTCTGTGGGGAGAAGGAGAACCGCTCGCCCGCCTGCGGAGGTGGCGATGATTGGCATGTCACGACAGAAGTAATTTAATTCGACAAATTAAAGATCTTCCGCGATGGAAGAGTTGAGTGATTTTGTCCGTGACAGAACGGGTCTTTGATGGGAAGCACGAAGGAACGACGACGAAGTTAAATGATCTAGAGGAGGACGGAAGAAGGATTTGGGCGATGTGGTTGGATTCCCTTCCAGAGTTCGATGTGAACATGACCTGCGGTTAGCTTCTATAACCACCCACTCGTGGTGGGCGTGCTATTGTTCACTCAGGAGTGGAAGGGAATAACAGCTTTATGCCAAGTTTGAGAAGGTTTCCCTAGACAAGAGTAGCCTTTGAGTATTGCAAGTTATTCGAAAGAGGTGAATTATGAAAAATTGGTAAATTTCCGGGAGCGACCTCCCCCCCAACATGACAATCAGACTCCAAAAAAAAACACCGAATTCCTCTTTCAGGCAGGGAGGAGGCATGCACATGGGCTTAACCGGGCAAGACGATGTAAATGACCATTTGTTGTCTTCCAAGACGGACACACCATCGACTGCTTGGTCAAGACAACACCATAAGCAGATATCCTTTGGAGGCAGTCGGGAGGACTTCATCTACGGGGCCCAAATAACGCTTGGAGACCGCTCTTTCTTTGGACTCAGGAGACAATTGAGAAATAGAGCTCTCGCTCGAAGGACCAAGCTGACTTTAATCATCGCTGTCCTGCTCCATAAAGCGGAGACTTGGACTATCTCAAGAGCGACGAAGAAGCCCTTGGTTTTTTCGAGAGAGAAAATGTCTGCGTTCAGTGTCCTTGTCCTTGGTCTTTTCGAGACCAAGGAGAGAGAAGAGAAAAGGTCTGCGTTCAACTAGTGGTTTGCGTTGATGGGATTTGGAGAAGTTCTTTCAGCCACAAACTGTGTGGGTCATGCGTCTACTGATTCAACGTCTAAGGTGGCTGAGCTGAGTGAGGGCTAGCACTGAACTGTTTCTGAGAACCAATATGTACCTGGAGACAGCACGTTCACCACAAAAAGGATCCCTGGCTACGAAGACTTGACAGACAATGAAACTGTTACAAGAGATAACCTTTTAAAGCCAGAGCTCGCTGTTGATGTCTTCCTCCAAACCTCTTAAGGAACGAGTGGGAAGCTCAAACCCCTTAAGGAACCAGTCCGCTCATGGTGTCTATCTCCAAACCCCTTAAGGGACCTGTGGGAAGCTCAAGCCCCTTAAGGAACCAGTCCGCTCATGGTGCCTACCTCCAAACCCCTTAAGGGACCAGTGGGAAGCTCAAGCCCCTTAAGGAACCAGTCCGCTCATGGTGCCTACCTCCAAACCCCTTAAGGAACCAGTCCGCTCATGGTGTCTACCTCGAAACCCCTTAAGAGACCAGTGGGAAGCTCAAACCCCTTAAGGGACCAGTAGACAGCTGATGCTTGAAGAAAGAATAATGTTGTCGATCAATGAATCAGGGCAAGACTGTCAAAACCAGACCGTGAGGCTGAAGTTAAATCATTGACTTAGGAAGAAATGCCTTTCAAACCAGAAAAAGGATCTGGATTTTGAGAGTCGTCTGACGAAACTTGGGTCTTTCTGTCGCGAAAAGGGGCTGCATTTGAACAGGGCTCAAGTTAGGTCCTCACCACGACCAGAAGCAAACCGCTATACTCTCACGCCGACATTCTGTCATCATCGTGATTTTTTGACACGCATGATCCACTAAAGGGGGCCCCGTGGGTAAGGGCAAAGCACGTACGCATCAACACTTACGCTTCAAGAGTTATGCCGAAGCGCGACATTCTTTGTCAAACGAAAGTCGGGAAACTAGAGTTAAAGGTGATGGATGTAAGGATGCAATAAGCGCCTTAAAAGCCACTAGTACCTGCACCAGTCACAAGAGAGCAGATAATTTGAGTCCGAGTGGTTCCCAGTGCCTATCCCTTTTGTATTAAAAATTATCACCTCTTGCAAGTGCGCCATTTTCTTTCTTCCTTAAAGGTCCAAATTCGACTTTCGCGTCGACTGTTTCAACTCTCTCAATGTCCGACTATGGCTGACAATGAAGCCATCTCTCACTTATTCGTAAAGAGTCTGCGTGAGCTCGTTCATTTCATCCCCCCGTGAAAGAACAATGAACAGAACTGCCAAGGAGGAGTGGTGGCTGTACAACAATGTAGGCCGGTTGGTAGAAGGCAAGCCACGCAGTTATCGACGAGTGACCTGGCGCAGTTGGTATGACTGGATGGGGCAGGTGGTAGAGTGCCTGCCCCTGGTTAGCGGGGTCCCCGGTTCGAATCCCAGTGAAAGCAAAGTTAATACGCTTTTAACTGGTTTTCAAATCTGGCCCAGTCACCATTTGCCTGTGGGATCAAATTAACGCCACTATGACTGGAGTAGTCAATCAGTGGTAGTAGTCTGACTAGGGGTAACACAATGGACCAACATGGTGTAAGTGGGCTGGTGAAAGCACAGGCAGCCCACCTACCTAACCTAAGCGAGTGATCTCCGCCCAAGTCAGAAAATCATTTGCGTTGAGCGCTATCGGTTCAAACTAAATTCACTTACGATTACCGACCTCATGCAGGAATTATGCTAGGGAACAGAAACAGTCGCTCAGCGATGAAGTTGTCAGCGACTTTTTTTTTACAGGTTTCAGGAGGTAGCGTCATCGCTCACAAAAACTCCACCGCACTCCTTCTGTCTGTCAACTCTTCGTAGCCACGGATGCTTGTTGTGGTGAACATGCTGTTTCTAGGTTCATCTAGGTTCTCAGAGACGGTGCTAGCTCTGACTCAGCTCAGCCACCTTAGACGTTGGATCAGTAGACGCATGACTTTAGAACCCACACATTTTGTAGTTGAAACAGCTTCTCCAAATGCCATCAACGCAAACAGGACCAACAGTTGAACGCAGACCTAATCATGACGTCTTAGTTCGGCTTGGATGTCCGACAAGCTTAGGAGTGTTGCTGCAGATTTCGATGGCTTTTCATTGGTTGTCACTGACTTTCGGTCCAGTTTTGATTTGCTCTCAAAGAAATTGTAATTTTGTAGTCCATCGTCTGTCATTTGTTCGAGATCCACTTTGTTTGACCATCTTAGTCTATGCCCCCAGTAGCGCTTTACACAACAGATGTTTGTTGCGTGACTAAGAATCATCCAGAGAGCACTAACTAAATGCTCTCCAACAAGCTGGTGTTTCTTACTTACTTACTTATCAGGCTGACGAGTCATGCAGGGTCCGAGCCTGAACGATAGCTGCTTTCCATTCCTGACGGTCCTAGGCACGCTGCTTCCAGTCATCAAGACCAAGCTGTCCGCGATTACTTGGTCTATATACCGGAGATTCGGTCTTCCTCTCCTCCTCGAACCAGAGGCGCGGATTCGAAGACCCTCATAGCTGGAGCGGGACTACATCTACATCCTGGTACAGCTCGTAGAGTTCGCGGTTGTGTCTGTCTTCTCCTCCATTCGCCTTCGTCGCAGACGGGACCATCTATCCGACGCAGAATTTTTCTTTCAAAGACACCAAGAATCAGCTCCGCAGTTTGGCTTAACGTCCAGCTTTCGGCTCCATATAGCAGGACTGGCAACATAAGGGTTTCGTAGAGCATGACCTTAGTCCTTCGAGTCAGGAGGTTTGACGCCAGTTGTTTTGACAAACCGAAGTAACACCGGTTGCCAAAGGCGGTTCTACGTCGGATCTCCACTGTGATGTCGTTTTGTGGAGTTTACGTTTGCCCCGAGGTAGACAAACGCCTTTACTACCTCGAAATTGTAGTTTGGTGTTTCTACAGGACGGACAGCCAAAGTCCAAAATATGCCAAAATGTCGGATCTAAACACAAGACAAATTGTTGTCACTCCCAAGGTCTCCTTTCTTGGGCAATATAAAGCTTGTGCTTGTGTGTCGCCTTCCCTTTAAGTCATATTTTCACGGGATATCAAAATAAGTTCGCATTACAGGACGCAAAATATGGCGAAAGAAAATCGTGTTAGAAAAAATTCGACTAAAACGAAGTTCGACTTAAAGTGACGCGACTGTTCTTTAATTTACTTCTCGCCCGCCTCGCTCAATCTAACAGCCGCTCGTCGTTCATTGCATGTCCTCAGGCTAAGACTGTGGGTTCCTTTCCCTGCTTTGCCAGAAACTCTTGAGTTCAGTCCAGCCATAGTTCAGAATAAATCGACTCCCGGGCAGACGCATCCTAGAGAGAGAGAGCTCTCCTTCCAAACGACCTCCCACCTGCTCTTCTGAACTGTCCATACAAACACCAACTGTCAAAGGAATCGATCCAAATCCACCCTTTTTCTCATTCTCCTCCTCCACCACGACCACAAGCTAAAGTGTTCAATTATTCTTGCAGGAGGACATAATTCAATTCCCTCTGCACACCCCACTCGCATCCTAGACACCAGCACCCGGTGCAAAGTATGCACTGCCAAGGGTAAGAATTATTAGGTCTCTCCTCAATCTAATTTCAAAAGGATATCCGCCAGACGAAAACAAAACAAACTCGCAAAAGGACACATCACCTGTTAAAACAATACACAAGAGGCACCGAGCAGGTGGCGGTGCTGTTCACTTATCATTCCCCATCGCCAATAGATTAGCAATGGTGTTCTCACAAAAAACAAACGGATGCACGAGTCGACTGCTGAAATGAATGCTAGCTCGGGTCTCGCCTTGGCCGGGTTCCCATGGGATTGCAGAGTACAGCCTGTTCCTCTTTTGCAGCTGCGATGGATTTGTGTGGCTGCAATTTTTGGTAACACGATCATAAGATATGCGCTAGGGTTTTTGTTTGTTCTCGTCTGAAGGACATTAGGAAGGAGGAGCAGGAGATAATTTAGATTGGCCGCGATGGTCCCTTCCAATTGCAATGTTATCGCATTAACTGCTTCCGTTGCTGTTGTGGACAGATGAGAATTCGGTTGATGGTGGACATTAGAGGGAAACAAAAGGGAGTTGGTTTATGCGCTGACTCAGTGGCTATTAGGGTCGTCCTTTGCACTAAGAGGCTTAGATGTGGTATTAGTGCTGAGTTCATAGAGCTTCTCGATGGGTCTGAGTCTTGCTTAGAATGACACTTTTGACAGAAAGCCAGAAGATGGGTGAGGAGCAGGTAAATTGAGCGCTTTTGAAACAATTTTTTGAGCTTTTGCCCAAAAATTCTTTGACCTAGACTGGTTCGTGATTGCAATCCCGAGAAGATATACTCTCCCTCAGCTCGAAGAACCCATGCATCTTTCGCTGGTATGAAAAAAAGAAAAAGTTGTGGTCCCAGTTCTCAACATTGAGGGACCCCACTTTATGGACGACGTTCTAGTTAATGATTTCAAGCCGCGATGTGATTTATTTTTATAGACCTTAACTTCGCTTGCGAGTCTACACAAGCTACACAAAGTAAAGGACCAATTTTTGAATCAGATGAGATTTTTGAAAGTACCCCTAGGGCTTTCTGAGTCTTGCTGGCGTTGATGGCTGCATATTGACATGAGGCTTGCATATACAGCTTAAGCAGCCACCTTAGGCCTATAGGACCTGTGGGCCTGTATCCTATGCCGTGTAGATCTAGTGCCTCTCGAGCCAGAAGAGTCCTAGACTTCTTAGGGAGAACGCCCTTGCTTAAGGTAGTGCCGACAATTGCATCCAGACCGTAACCAACTTGAAGCGTGAAACTCAAGGCAGTTGACTAGAAATCGTGGAGACTAGTTAATTGAAGCCCATGTTCACCCACCACTATAACCAGCCCCCAAAAAACAGTCAACAAAATTTGAATTTAATTTATCGCTTAGAAGGGAATCAGTTACGGTCCTAGCTCTGAACGTTGAGGATCTCCGTCCGATAACTTGAATGCCATCAGAAGAGTCCTACACTCCGTTTCAAATGGGACAACGCATCAGAGAACCCAAGTGTTAAAGATGGAGAACAGAAGTGGAGCCAAATTGTAACCAATTTGATGCGATACCGCGGTGAGTGGAGTGGTTGGTTAATTGAGGTTCAAGTTGATCACAGGCAAGATCAAAAAAATGGGGAGAGAAGAGCCATGAGAACCAGTTAAGGCCCTAGTTCTCAACGTTGAGGGACTCCGTTCGACAACTTCGCTCCACCCAGAAGAGTCTTCAACTCCAGGCCAGTTGGACATGCCATCAGCTAACCCTAGTGTCTAAGATGGCGTACACAGTTGGATTGATATCGCTTTAAGTGGAGAAGTTGGCTTGTTGAGGCTCAAGTCCATCGTAGACAAGATAAAAAAAAAGGCTTAGAAGGGTCATGAGAATCAGTTAAGGCCCCAGTCCTGAACGTTGTGGCACTCCGTCAACTCCAGGCTAGTTGGACAGGGCATCAGATAACCCTTGTGTACACAAGTGGAGTCAACCACTTTGAAGCGTGAAACTGAAGGCGGTTGGACTAAGATCGCTGTAAGTGGAGAAGTTGGTTAGTTGCGGCTCAAGTCCATCGCTGGCAAGATATTAAAAAGGTCATGAGAATCAGTTAAGGCCCTAATTTTGAACCTTGTGGAACTCCATCCGATAACGTCTTGGTTGAATTCAAGCCGTGAACAGTGACTTAGGCCGACTTTTCGAGGAGACGCGAGTTAGTGTGATGAAGAAAGTATGACTCTCACACTCCAACAGGCTCAACTGTGAGGAGGAGGCATGATTTGGACACGATCTTGTCTACTGCCCTGCCATGACCAGAGGCAGACTTCTCCAATCTTGCAGTGAGACTGTGTGTTCGACTGGCATTTGGAAACTGGGTTTGGGGAGGTATTCCCGTTTCCTAAAGGCTACCCAGTCCATCACAAGGAGTTTAGAAAGACAGGGGATCACCAGGTTTTATATCGAAGGAGTAGGTCCCTCTTTTTTCGAGAGAGAGGACGCTGCAAGTGCAAAGAAAGTGGACAGGGGTTTCCAACTTGTGCAAAGAAGGTGTACAATGGTTTCCAACTTGTCCCTCATTTCTGCAGCTTGTGCAACAGGCTTGACTAGGAGAGAGTGATATGGAACCAGTGGAGGGCAGCCTAAATCTGAAAAGCTGAGTTCCAATCCTGAGATCATCTCGGATTGAGCGTGAGCCATAATTCGTTCGTAACGACCTACGATTGGTGTGCTCAAACGTTTAAACCAGTGAGACATGTTTCGCTGTACCGAAAAGCATGGTTGGCATACCTCCACCCGAAGAGTGACCGTTTTGCCAGCTTCGCATTTCTCCGGAGTACTACAGCCTCCCCTCACCCAACAGCCCACAAAGTGAACAATCAAAATGTCTTACCCCTTCCCCCAGCAGTGCCACAGTAATCCCACCATCCCTCCGGAAGTCCCTAGGCGTCCTCGAAAAATCCAAAAATAATCCATTTAATGGTTTCTTTCGGAAATATGTGTTTGAACTTCTCTCCTTCACAGTCCACACACACACACCCGTCAAATTGCTTCAAATCTAATCAATCAACATCCAAGGGCGGCGTGGAAAGTCGAATTGAACGCTGTGCTAGGCAGGAAGCAAACACACCCAACAACGGCACGGCATGTGTGACAAATAAAAATAAAACCGATTTTCCAACATGCCCTTCAGCACACATTTATGGTGTGGTCCTGTTTTATCTCATACTTCAAAGACACACAAGAGAGCTGAATGTATGTCAAGTGCAGGACGACTGGGTGATGGTGAGGATGTAAGAAAAACCCACTTACAAGAGCCCACAGGTCCATCTGCGAGTTGCGAATCAATTTCGACTGACGTTAGATAACAATCGCAGACATTGAGTTATGAAAGACAAGCCACACACGTGCAGACGGGGAAACCATCGGAGACTGGGAACTGGGAAGCCACCACAGGCTGCCCCGATAAATCCGAGTCTATTTATACACGCAGATTGATGCATGTTGATGGAATATGACTCGGGGACAACAATGATGTCGGCAACGCCAACGCACGGGGAAACCATTCAGGGTTAGGCTGTGCGCCGCCTGCACGGGGATGCGAGGGACATTTGTTTGTCTGTTCGACTGTCTCGCCGCGGGGACAACAACAGCGGGGTGACTTGGTGCGGTGGAATATGACAGAGGACGGGAGAATTATTTTTGACAAGGGGTTATGGTTGTTCTTTTAGGTTTCAGAGAACATGGTGTGTGCAATGGACTCTTCGGAGAGAAATCGTCTTAAGGGCTCTGAACATGGCCCAGTTGTGGGGTCTCCTAGAATCGAATGAAGCCATAGAGGCACTCTGCAGAATCCGAGGTTCGAACGAAACGTCAGAGGGCTCATAATAGACACCAATTTTCCGACGACGACGTGGAACAGTGGAAGGAATAACTTTTGTAAGAATAAACTACTGTCTTCGGCAGCAATGAATGCATGGAATTGTTCGCTAAAGCCACTCGGCCACCTTTGGAATTGTCGCTAAAGCTTAAGTGAGTGTCCTTAAGCTTGAGTGAGTCTTTTTGGAATTGTTCGCTTAAGCTTAAGCGAGTCTCCGTCACTTCTACTCGCTCTCCAATTGGTCTTCGTCTTCAATTAGCAGAAGCAGCAGACTTAAGTTTTGACGAAATTCGACGTCGCACGCAAACATGTCCCTGTCTTGTGAATAAAGGACACGATGCGACCGCAGACTCTGTGAATAAGGACGCGGACATTCTCCGGAAAGAAAAGATCTGTCGACTAAGCAGGTTCGGACGAATGGAGAGAATAATAAATTGAACGCATGACAAGTGCACCAGCCAGTATGATCATACACTGCGTGTCTCCTGGTTTCAAGGACGGAAGGACCTAACCTCCAGTATAAGGACCAAGTGATCACAAAGGCCAGACAGATTTGTCTTAATACCTGGAAGCAATGTTTCGAGAGTGGAAAGTAACCATCCATGGGTATCCTTGCCTGAGATGTAATGGGCGATTTTTCATGGTCAGATCCTACAGGACACTTTTGCCGGCACTTTTTCCCACCTTATATAGGGCGCAGTGGCACGTCTTTGGATTCTTTATGAAACAAAAGTCTCACAAGCTGTGACATTGACGAAAACGCACCGTTTCGCCGAATCACCGCCGCCTAAGCACCGTTTTCGAGTCCTCCTTTGGGGGGGGCTTTACCGCTCCTATGGTGGGTGTGGGTGTGCGTCTTTGGATCCTCTATCGATGTCTAGAAGGACGGCCTAAACGACGACGCACCGTTTTCGAGATATAGACAATTTTTCAAACTTAAGATTTCTTTTGAAAAGACAATACAGAACCTCATTTCATTGTATTCAAGGGCTTTATGGAGTTATTGGCAATTCATTTTTCTTGTTCTTCGGTAAACAAGTTTGAATGGACCTTGACGAAACTCAACGAAACTTAAAGAAACTCAAGAAAATTTAACGGAACTTAATGAAACATAACCAAACTGAGTGAAACTTGATGAAATTCAACGAATCTCAAATCAAGAAAACTCAACGAAACTTAACGAAAGTCAAGGAAACTTAAAGAAACTCAACAAAATTTAACGGAACTTAATGAAACATAACGAAACTGAGTAAAACTTGATGAAATTCAACGAATCTCAAATCGATAAAACTCAAAGAAACATAACGAAAGTCACGGAAACTTAACGAAAGTCAACAAAATTTAGCGGAACTTAATGAAACATAACGAAACTGAGTAAAACTTGATGAAATTCAACGAATCACAAATTAAGAAAACTCAAAGGAACGTAACGAAAGTCAAGGAAACGTAACGTACCTCATGGGAACTTACTGAAACTCAATGAAACATTACGAAACTGAATGAAACTTGATGAAATTCAATGAATCTCAAATCAAGAGAACTCAACGAAATTTAACGAAACTCAACGATACTTAACGAAAGTCAAGGAAACTTATCAGACCTCATGGGAACTTACTGAGACAAAACATAACAAAAATCTAGAAAAATCAACGAATCTTAATGAATCTCAATGAAAATGGAAAAATGTGTTCTTATGATCACGCTGCATTTTCTCGGTTGCTCACATCAGTCTCCTTACGTCTTTTATAGTCGAGCCTTAAGGTCCTTCTCGAATTTGGAGACAGACATCCAAAAAGACACTCTTTTGACCGGAGTCAAAATCACCTCTGTCACGTACAGTGAAATCTCCCAAAGACGGACAGCGACGGTTGAAACACTTTTGTCCGCCCAACGGAGTTGTCTGTCCATGGGAATGTATGCAACTTCAGTTGAAGATCCACTGTCGTGAGGAATTGTCCACTCAAGCGGATTGTCCGCATAAGCGAGTGTCCACCTGTGGGAGCTTTCACTGTATATAGGCGAAGTAGTTCAATCGATGGCCTAGCAACATTCGTAGGAAATCATTCTTCACTCTGGCGGTCAATAAGGAATATCTACGACATCTCCTCATAATTGACAGCCCACCACAATCTACCGTCCACGCATTTAGATTCCCTTTATGTCCAGCAACTCACAAAGAGCACACACACATATTTCTCCCCTCTCCCCCTACTGAGAAGCGCACACACACAAAAACTTGTTCGCGCAGTAAGCGAGTAAGCAGTAAGCAATCTCAGCTAACAACAATGTAAGCCAACTTAACCAGTGCTTAGCTTGATATTTTTGCTGTTCATTTTTGTTTTCTTTTATTTTTGTGCTTAGGTTCATTTTTTGTTGCTTGTGCTTAGCCATTTTCATACGAGCGGCCATTTTTGTTATTTTTCTTCTTCTACGTGCCTTGAATCATTAAGCGAAATTGTACTTGAAACGACAATAATAATAACAACAGAAGTAGGTACGAAGGAGATCGCGCAAAAAAACGTATCTTTATACAGAAACGTGTGTGCAAAATCGAAGCAATTATGCTCATTGTGCTGATTTTTTTTTCGTTCATTCGTTCGTCGTCTTCTTCTGCTTCCTCCTCCTCCTCCTCGACTGGTGTTTTTGAACAGCGTCGTCGTCGACGGCATGTGTAGGTAGATACGTGGTGTGCGAGTGTGTCTTTAAGCCAGCGACTGAGAGAGAGGTGTACTTGAGGTTGTCTTGATTGGCTAAGCAATTGCTTGTCTTGGATTTGATAGATTGCTGTAGTCAGTGGACACAGTCAAAGTTTGGCTTGCGATCAGCATTTAATGGTAACCAACCATCTCGTGGAAAGGGAAAAGAATTGCCCATAAATCTGGGTCCCAGTTCACTTGTGTCAACGTGACCATGCTCATTTGTGTGTTCTTCAGAGCCACTTCGCATGCATCCCCAGGCGCACGAGGAGCACAGCAAAACAAACAACAGAATGTCATGGAGGAAAGACGTCGATCGGCAAAGCTTAAGCGCAAGACTCTCCTCTTGCCGCAGCTTTGGAGAGCCATGAAAAGCGAAAAGAAGGAAGCCCGTGTTGCGAAAGCAAAGTAGAATCCGCCGTCAAACTCCACTCAGTATTCAACAAGTGCCTGAGAGAATACATACACTTAACCGCGGACTGGAGAGGGTCGAGGGAGAACAAACATTCTCGTCATGCACGAAAGAACAGCGAGAGTTTGCCTCGCTTTCGTATGCGGCGATCGCTGCCAGCAGATAGAAGTAAAAGTTCTCGGCTGAAGCAGAAGAAGACGACCGTACATAATGACATGGTAATAGGAAATGTTTTTTTCGTTTCCCCTGGCCCCTTACGCATGACACCTTGTTTTGAGGATCATGAGTTGTCACAGACCACGGAGCCACGCACAAGTCATCAGACTGGAAATGAGACCTTTGCACGCATTGTGGGGACTAGCTGCTAGATGCGATCTTTGAAGATCCATTACTGTGACTGATTGAGATCAGTTCGCGTGATGACATGACTCTTTGCTACTGAGGAACACGAAGCCATTCTGTGGACCCAGAGACTTGCGTGTCTGGGAGTCAATGGTGGAATTAGCAACGAGCTTGGGGAGGGTACTGAATTTTCTGCCGTCAGACGTGAAGAGTGTCATGAGAGATAGCCAATTAAGGCACTGGTCCTACAATGCCCACAAATAGACCAAGATGCATCCGAGCTTACTCCTCCCCTCCCGTGCTTCCGAAAGGAAGTTCAGGTGCCGTACTCTCCATCCAGGGAGGAGTGGACATCCAATGAGCCCATCAACCAATTGAGGATGTTCCTCCAAGGCTGGGCTTCTTCTTCGGCAGGCTTCCTGCCAATTCCAGAGGATTTCAAGCGAAGGTCCTGACGGGCAAGGAAGCGTCGAGGCTGATAGCAATTCTGGAAATACACACCACTAGCTGATGTTGCCATTCGCATTGACAGCCAGGCGGCAACAAACATTGAGTTCAAGTCCAAGAGCTACAAGTTCTAAGCACGCTGCACAGGATTACTCTAGGCTAGCACTTGGATCAAAGGCCACTGAAGGAGGACAGAGAGGACATCCAGCAACTTCCCAGGGAAAAGTCCGACATGCAAACATTCCAAGGAACTCCAGGGATTCAACTACCACTTGCGGCAGTCAAGCAAAAGACGCAAACACAGAGGAAGCCTCTCAAGCCTAGCCACTTGTGGGCCCACTCGGTGCCCCTGGCCCAGGTTTGACAGTGCCAACATCAACGGGCTCCTTTAGAGGGACAAAAAGTTGCTGGAGATCGCACCCCTCATTGGCCATAATTATCTTATTAGAATAGTCTTCGCCTTCGAACCCGTGGGACAACGTAACAGAGGACGCTCGCGTTTAAGGTGGCGCACCCAGGTGGAGAAGGACCTCAACTAACTTGGCGTGCGAGGCTGGATACAGCTAGCTGGAGAGGCTTGTTGTTTGAGGGCCAGGACTGTAGCGCCAAATAAGGAAGAAGAAGACGTAATCTATAGATAAGTCAAATTTTCACATCAAGCTGCATATTGACAATACCGCGTTGGATATTGGCTTCCAAGTACAAGTGGTGCACAAAAAGTTGGTAATCACGCCGCTGTACTCATATCACTATTTACTGTAAGGCTTTGACCATCAAACAATTTTTTTTAATTTGAGTTTGTTAAACAATTTGTAAACGTCACTCCATCGTGAGACATGATTAACCTAATAACATAAAACTGAAAACAATCAGAGCTGTCAAACCAGCTGTCATAGACAACAAATGTTGTCTGTAAAAAAAAAAACACCCTTTGCTGTTTTTGCTTACACCGTTTACAGCGCAAACATGTACTGGAACGTAGTTTGCCCTGCTGCATGCATGAACACAGCCTGAAGCACGTGTGTCAAAATTTACTTTGACAACTGTCGGATCACACATTTGATGATCTTGTAATGCAAACTATAGCCTTGAATTTTTTGTAATTTTATAACGAATTCAAACCCATTGATTAAAGTGAGTAAAACCCATGTCATCTGCAACATGTATGTTCGAACATGAAGTTGACATAATTCAGAAACAGAAAAGGTCCTAATGCGGAACCTTGTGGCACGCCAAGTAACTCCATTCGTCTCTTGCTGGACGAACGCAACTAGGAGTCCCCACATCAATGTCAAAGGCATTCAAATTTACAAAATCTTGAGAAGTCACTCTGGGATTGCCAAACATATTGCGTAACGATTCCATCGGGTTGCTTGGGAATTTGGATGGGTTGTCGAACTATTTTTGATGGTAGGTACCACGCTTCGCTTAGACTCCTTTTGGGTCCTTTCTGCCGGCATTTACCAGCCTTGTATCTTCGCCCCTTGCAGACCATAAATCAGTTCCTCCTGGTAACTCATTTAAAGGCATCGCTAAAACAGTTGAAAGTGGAATGAGACCTTATTGCCGCGAAGCTTAAAATGACACATCTTGTTGCACGACGCTAGGTCTTAGTTCTGCCAACGACAATATCTATGATTCCTTGTCCTGTCTTCGGAAGAGGAAAAGCCGGTGCACAGCCTTCGCCAATAAGTGGAATGGCATACCCTCCCTACAAATATGATCGTCTCTTTCTGATCGTTCGAGACATGTGCTAGTTGCACTGTCTTTGTGCTAAGGTTGTCTTTGGTGTTTCACATCAAAAATTCCATCGCAATTAGTGGTCACCGTGGCGTAGTCGGTAAGTGCGTCGACTCCTACGCAGAGGGCGCGAACCCGAATTTACCACTTTTCATAATTCACGGCTCCAGCTCTTTTGAGTCACTGACAATGCTCAAAGAGTACTCCTGTCTAGCAAAAAGCTTCTCAACTTCGCCGTTCGGAGTGGGCATTAAACTGTAGGTCCCTTCCACTCTTGAAAGAACAATAGCTCGCACAACACGAGTGGTTGCTGTAGAAGCTAGGCCCAGCTCCGCCTGGCTCTGACAATTGAGTGCTAATTCGGAGAGTGACACCGGCTAAAAATGGGATCGTTGTTTCCTCCGATTCTCAGCCAGTACTTTATCCTTGTCACTACGAGTCTGTGGGTCACGGTCACTCCTCATAATTATAACTCGCTGGCGACTGCACATGTATCACACTGGTGCAGTGACAATTTGCATGTCGCCTTTCGGTTGTCATTGATTGGGTCCATTTACTGGTTTCGTTTTCTGCTGAACCCAGTGACGGCCAGCCACTCGCTGAGTGCAAAGGGCAAACCAGTTGACTTGCATTAAATGCAAAAGCACTTGATCCCTCAAGGATTTCGAGTGGCTAAACAAGGTCTCGTCAACAACCTGTTCGACAAGAGTGTGACAGGAAGTTGGTAGAGATAGAAACGGACGCAGCACTTTTGTCCGGCCTAGGGAGTTGTCTGTCCATGGGAATGTGTGGAACTTCAACTCAATCGATCGACGGCTGTCAGAAATTGTCCGCTCAAGGGGATCGTCCGCCTAAGAGAGGGTCCGAGGTAGGAGCTTTCACTGTAGTTTGACAGCTGAGACGACCTGCTGGGATGACGATGATTGTGTTTGGTGAGACTGAATGAGGGACGGAGTGGTGGGCTCATATTTGGGCCATTTCATCGGGCGACTGTCAAATCATCCGCCCTGAAACAAATGACGTTTCTTGAAGGGTTCAGGTTTCCTGGGCTGTGCCTAGGATAATATACACAGTTATCGACAACTCGTGGGATTACTAATCCGGGGTGGACATAGCCCTCAGCCAACAAGCCTCTCCATCTTCCGCGGTCTTGTGCTAGTCACCTCCAACCACGCAGCTTCTCCTGATTGAGGTCCTTTGCCAGCTGCGTGCGCCACCGGATGCGTGGTCTTCCTTTACCGCGTTGTCCTTCGGGGTTGGAGTCGAGGATTGCTGCATGACCTTCTACATGACCCAGCCATCTTCAGGACCCACTCGATCAGTCGCAATTCTGTAGACCTACTGAGTCATAATGTACCCTGCTCGTTGATGACCGATCTGTGGCCTGCAGTCACGACGATAGAGGTCTGCCTACCTAAAGTGGGGTAGATCGCCCGTTGCTGCGTCTGTCTTAGGTTTTGATGGACTCATTGTGAGGCCCATTGTGGAAACATTTCCTCTTGTTACCCGACTCCATGGTATCATATGGATACTGGCCTTGTCCAGCCATCCGCGAAGACTTAATAGAGAGCTGATTGCTATTTCTGGTACAATAACTGAGGAGTGTCATTTTTTCCCTCTTCATCAGCACTCCACAGCGTTTGCATTTGTTATCGTTGACGATTCCCATTTTTGTTTCGTGATTCTTCTTCTTTATTTGGCGCTACAGTCCGGGGTGAACCTGGGCCTCAACCAACAAGCCTCTCCAGCTAGCTGTCTCCAGTGTCGCACGCCAAGTTGGTTGAGGTCCTTCTCCGCCTGGGTGCGCCACCTTAAACGCGGGCGTCCTCTGTTACGTTGTCCCACGGGTTCGGAGTCGAAGACTCCTCGGGCCGGAGCAGAGTTGTCCATAGCTCTACATAACCTAGCCATCTTAGGCATTGGATAATCAAACATTATTCTAATGTTGATGATATCAGCCAGGTTATGAAAGATGTGGGCCCCCAGACATCTGAGTTTACGGGATGAGAGAGCGCACTGCAGTTGCTAGCGTACTTTTGCTTGCTCTTGCAAGGGCTGGTATTAGAGTCATTTGCAAGATGATGATCGATTTATATCGAACACAATTGCAAGCTCTAGTGTATATAGCTTACGAGCAGATGCTAACTGGTGGTGGCGTTAATCAATCTTGTTGCGTTCGGGGGTTTCACTTTTGGAGCAGAGGTGTGCAGAACAGGTAAGCATGTCCAAAAAGGATGTGCAGCAGAAGTAAGCATGTCCAAAAAGGGTTCACTCGTCGAACAGGGATGTGCAGCAGAAGTAAGCATGTCCAAAAAGGGTTCACTCTTCGAACAGGGATGTGCAGCACAAGTACGCATGTCCATTCTGAGAAGATCACAGGAATTTGTTCAATCGGCGACTTCTGGATTTTATCAAGTTATGGCCAAAGGGTCATCACAAATAACATTGTCAGAATCGAGTCCTGACGGGACTCCCAAGGACGAGATTTCCATGACGTTATATTCCGCTCAAAATGACAAGATCCAAGCAACATGTTGAGATACAAGTTTGATGGATATCTGAATCTTAAGTGAGTTCCATTTAAATCGACTTTCGAATCCATTTGGCGTCCTCTACTTTACTCACGCAACCAATCCACATTCGCAAGATCGAAAGAAGCATTCCAGTGCGCCCCCAAAGAGCATGACACACTTCAAAAATATTCCAAAAACAAGATCATCAAACAAAAATGTTGCCCTCATTAAATTTGACTAGATTGTCATTCAGAGTTACACTAAAACCCAACAATCCGGAACAAACCATATTCCCAACCAGATACAAGTGTTGACCAAAAAAAAAAAAAAAAAACAACCAGCAATCAAACAAAGCCCCCTCGTCAGTCATACACTGGATTTCCTATTTCAGGTGAAACACAAAGCGCCAAAGACCATGAACCGCCTGCCGCTGGCTGGATTCAGAGTTTCAATTCGAAACAAGTTACTAAAAAAGTTCATGAACTGTGAAAGGTTAATTTTAACGATCACTTAATATATTCTCTTATTTGCCAACAAAAAAAAATAACACAAGCAAAAGGATTTGTACGCAAAAAAAACATATTTATTCAAATTAACAACAACAATTGGGATATTTGTTCTTGTTTTTATTTTTTTTCTGTCGTTCATGCGAAAACAAAAGGAAATTCGACAAAAAAAAGCAGCAAAAAGATTCGTTTTAAATTATCACCGCCATCGAATGTGGATTCCGTGCACGCCGGTTTTTTTGAGAATGGCCACTTCTCCCCCCTTTTGACACATCAACCCCTTTCAAATACACACACACACCACGAGACATGTCACTTGAAAAACAAAACCAACAAAATAAAACTAAAACACATTCTCAGAGCAGTGGGGTGTTGGTGGGGGGGGCCAGGCCGGAGTTATTTAAGCCAACCTGGTTGGCCTTGAAAATGGATGACCAATCGAGAAGCTCAAACACGCACACAGCCACGCGGCCGAGTACAATGACTTGTGTGTGCCCCCTGTGATAAATTTAACCACTTTTTTTTTCTCTCTCTTCGTTAACACTCGATTTTCGATTAAAGCGCTCTATTTAATACGCATTCTTTTGCACACCAGATGTGCCTCTGGACGAGTGGCTGGATCCGTCTTCGAGTGAATGCATCCCTCAGTCCTGGAGGGGAGGACGAATGGCCAACATCCACTTGGCTGTTTATCTGGTGACGGAGAGATGTACGACAACCAAGAGAGTGAAGACCACCGGACGGAGGGGCGGACACCAGGCGCGGTGACGAGAATTTAAACAAATTAATTTTCGTGGGTTTTATTGAACCCACATACGGTGGCGCTGAGTGTGTGACTCCAACGCGGATGGGTATGAAAAAAAAAAAAAATAAATAAAACAAATATGACGCAAAATATGCGGGTTAATGGAAGTCATCCACGTCAGTCAGAGTCTTGTGGTTTGACCAGGGTGTCATCCTTAACTAAGATCGTGTTTAGAGTTTGATCACATATTTGAGCGACGTGGATTCCTTCACATATCTGGTTGAGCTCGTTTAAATCGCTTGGCCTTCGTGTCTGGGGTGCTGAATAAATTTAAACGACGACGATAAGCAAAAGTGATCCTAAAGACCGCCACCGCCACCTGACTGGGAATGGTTTCATAAGCTTCGCATGACCATATTTTTTTTTTTTTTGCGGGAGGATTGATCGCACTTACAACATAGCAGAGAGCTGGTGTGCCTACGAATTGGATAATTTACTCAGGCCGGCTTGTAACACTTCAGATTGAGAGGTCTCTCTCAGTTGCAGAGTTCTCAAATTGACAACAATTGGTTTTACCCAAGTCAAGTACGATTCCTACCTGATGTCTGAAGGTGTGAAACCGATGAAATCAATGGAGTATCGATCTTGAGACACACACATTGTCTCGCAAGAAGAGATGAGGCGCAAGAGTGGTGTAAGACACAAAAGCTGCTTGTCATCAGAGAGCTCTGAGGGCCTTAAAAATTGGTATTTTTGACAATTTGCGGATTCTAGACGATCGTTCTACATTAAACAAGTCTATGCAAGTTTTCGTGCACCAGTTTCGTTCATGAATTATTGGATACCTTCCACCAGGCAAGGTGCGAAGCCGATCTTAAAGGTCTTCCCGTTCTTTATGTCGCAATGTCCACTTGTACTAGTATTTACATTTCGACTACGACATTACAGTTGTCTCAAACTAGGTGAAGCACTAGCAATAGTTTACAATCATTCCCACGGCCAGGATTTAGAGCACAACCTCTACGACGCTCCCAGAAGGGGGACACCGCTTTGTCAGGCTGAAAGCGACTGTTAGTCTCAAGCCCCGTGGAGCTGGAATACATCATGCGTCGGGTTCTGTGGGTTACGCCACTTTCACTGGAATGGTCGGGTATCCCAATGGACCAATATGTTAATTCACTAGCAGTAGCAGCCACATCCCCTCCCACCATCCACAATCCACCCTTTCCAACCTCACACACGCCACTTTTGCGCTGATAGGCTCATGTATGAATTAAGTCGGTATAAGGAGTTACATTCAACGATGCTAGACATGTTCTGGGGCGTCTACTTGTTGGATTTCAATCAATACCAAGCTTTTGGGACAACTTGACGGAGTGACTGGTAGCCAGCGCCACGAAGACAAGACTGGCCACTATGAGAAGACTAAGAGAACGGAGTATTCAACTCCGAGGATGAACGCTAAGAGGGAGGAAAATGCCTCTAGGGACGTGTGTGTGGATCGTAGTCAGCCCTCCAGATCTGGAAAAGAGCGATTTGAAGCTATTCCGGCACACATGTCCCCCGATCAGACCGAAAGGTCTGAATCAAGAGTGCATCAATTGCAGCGACTATCTTGTGACTGGGAAGTTAAGGCCATGTGAACAAGATGCCAAGACTTTGTCGATGTATCCACGGCCAATCGCATCGCCCTTCGGAGCCCCCTTTATTGCATCGTATTCCACGCTTAATAACGTCCAACATCGTCCATCTTTGGGTGATCCAATTGATCGTGAACTACTGTACAATGAAAGCTTTCATAGGCGGACAGCGAAGGTCGCACCACCGGCTAAGGCCGTACCACCGTTCTTTTTTTTTAAATCATTTTTGTTTAAAAAATTTAGGGAGTTATCCGTGGGATTGTAGGGAACTTCAGCTCAAGATCCACGGTCGTGAAAAACTGTCCGCCCAAGGGGATTGTCGGCCTCAGACATTTATCCGTAATAGGAGCTTTCTCAAATAGGGCTCGAAATAGAGCGTTTTTATTTCGAAAACATGCCTGCTCCTTGCTCAATTCCGTGGTGGCCGTGGCGTTGTGGGTATGGCGTCGACTCAGACGCAACCTGGATTCGATTCCTGGCCACGGTCCCATCTCTTTCGAGTCACTGGCAATGCTCAAAGAGTAATAAATGTTTAAAAAGACCTTCTCAAACTAGGCCGTTCGGAGTCAGCAGAAGACTCTAGACGTCCACACACAACACGAATGGTTGCTAAGAAGTTAGGCCCTGGCCCTCTATGGGCTGTATCCATTCAAAGAAGCATCTGCTCAGCATTGACAGCATTCATCGCCCCCTTGCATGATTCTCACTCTATCACGGCAAGTAACTCCCACAACGACACGAAGATCTCTTCTCTCTTCTTTTCACTTTTTATCCACGGTCTTATTCTTTCGGTCATTATCCAAATTTCATAGATAAAGGTGAGTTTGCGTTTCTCGACCAAGCTGGGCCCTCCTGATTACAGGTCTTCCAGGCACTTTGCACTGAATTCAGGGAAAAAGTTACCCAAGCCTTTGATTGTCTAGTTAGCTTATCAACTTGCAATTTTCAGAGGCTATTTAGTTATACGGAGAACCCTTGGACCATCAGATTAGCCCTTACCGGAGACATGTTTGATTCAACAAAAATACTTATCTTCGTTTGAGCACATAGCCGGTACGTTAGGTAGGTTGAAAGGGATTGAAAGTGAACTTAGACCATGTCATTTTGGAGTCTTCTTGAAGGCTCCAGCACATCTAAGTTACAATGCTTCATAGAAAGCGCAAAACTCGTTTCCTGCTTACAAGAAGATGCATTTAACCACGACGACAAGTTGCGGCACGGTGGATAGAGCATGTTGTACTCTCAAGTCACTTCAACCTACGTACGTAACCGAAGGAGCCCTTTTTGGCATTTAAACGTTCGCCGATGACGGGGATCCTGTGAAACCGTAGTCAAGCCTAAGTTCCTAACAAGGAAATCCTTTGATATCTGATGGACATTGTTGTCGGTCTTACCTGAAATGACAAGAAAAAAGGAAAAATTAGGAAAAAAATTAAGAAAAAATATTTTTTATAAAAAAAAGGAGAACAAATAAAGTTCACATTTCTTTAGTTTTAATTAAACATCGATGAATACACGAGTGAATATTGGAACAGGAAGGTGAACCTAAAACAAGTTAAACATATGCAAACACAGACAAACTCCTGTAAGTCGAACATCCTTCAGTCGAATTTCCTATAAGTCGGACAAATGGACTTCAGAACATTACAACTTGAAATTTTCCCAAATTTTACGCTCCATTTTTATTCTTTTGTGTAGGAAATATTTTTTTTCAATTTAACTTAAATTATTTAAAAAAAAAATACATATTTATTTGATCCTTTTATTTAGTGGATAAATTAATTTAATAGAGAAATTAAAAATACAGTGGACTATTAAAAAAACGTGCATATTTTGTCTTTTAATTTATTTTTATTAATTGCACTTAATTAAACGTTAATAAAATGTTATAGAATAAGAAACATAAATGCACTATGCGTGGACCCCTACTCAACTTAACTTCTCTGCCTGGGTTCGGTTCAAGTCACTGTCACTCATCAAGTCACTGACAATGCTTAAAGAATAACAAATTTTTAGAAAAAGCTTCTCAAACTTGGTTCGTTCGGAGTCGGCATGAGACTGTAGGCCCCTTCCACTCGTGGGAGAACAATAGCATGCACAACACGAATGGTTGCTGGGAAGCTAAGCCCTGGCCCTCTACCGGCTTAACCAACCCATATTATTATGTTCCATGAATAAAGGACCAAGAGTTTCAAATCTTATCAATCTAACCATCCGTTGACTGACTGACTCGGATGCTATGTATGACAGTGCTTATAGAGATGAGCTTTACGGCGTAAAGGCGTCAAGGGTAAGGTTTTGTCGAGACGTTTGATGTAAAACAGAATTTACACAGCGCGTTTTAAAATCAATCTCGAGACGATCGTGCTAAGCTACGCAAGTCTATGCAAGTTTTCGTGCACCAGTTTCGTTCATGAATTATTGGAGACGTTCCACCAGGCAAGGTGCGAAGCCGATCTTAAAGGTCTTTCCCGTTCTTTTTGTCGCAATGTCCACTTGTACTAGTATTTACATTTCGACTACGACATTACAGTTGTCTCAAACTATGTGAAGCACTAGGGTTTAAAGCACAACTTCTACGACGCTCCCAGAAGGGGGACACCGCTTTGTCAGGCTGAAACCGACTGTTGTTCTCAGGGCTCGTGGAGCTGGATTATATCATATGACGGGGTATGAGAGATGCGTTTCTTAAGAAAAAATGCGACTCAATGCGACATAAGAATACTCGCCTTTACTGAGTGAACATGCTTCCGTCTACGACGAAATCCAAAATAGTGGTGACGTATTTTAACCACCCGCTCAATCTCGAGGGAACACTACTGTACCGAAGACAATTGCTTGACATGTAGATGCTGCTCTGGCCAGAGCTCGAGGTGCTTTCACTCTTACAAAGAGACTGTTTCGCAACAGCCAACTCGATGCTAGGGTGAAGGTGATCTGCTACATGGCCCTTATTCGGCCGATGCGTGCCTATGGTTGTCCCGTGTGGTTCAACGCCAGAGTCAGCTTGATGGAAAAGATTCGGGTTTTTGAAAGAGCTTGTCTTAGGGACTGCCTTCGCCTTTATAGAAGACCAGAGTCCCAGTACAAACAATTCGATCGTAAGGAAGTCCTATATAACAGGGCGAACTTGATAAGAGTGATTTCCTAATCAAGGTGATTCGCAGACATGTTGCAAGGTCTATGCTCTCGACAAACAACCTGATCTTTGGGGCTTACTACCCCAATTACAGGTACCATGGAAAGGTGCGCCATAATGGCTTCATCCCCCCGGATGCATTCGTTTATTGCTACCAGACAGGTCTGATCCGTTAATCTTCCACATTGCTCGGTTAACCTCGGATACGCGACTCAACTACAGTCGAGACGTATCACTGAGCACTGAGGAGCTACCCCGATTCAGCAGATCGGTATCCATCCGAGATGTTAAAGATGTGAGCAGGCAACACCAGACATACTGGTGGTTAAGAGAAAGAGCTCCCTCGTCGATCCGTTTCGACCCTGGCTAGTCGGCTGAGATATTAGTCCCCACGGCCGACTTTCACCGTTTCCTAGGTTTATGGTAGATTCGAAGGAGTTAAGGGAAATAAATGGAAGAACACATATTCATTAAAAAATAGATGAAAATGACTGGATGGCGCAGTTGGTAGAGTGCCTGCCCCCGGTTAGTGGGGTCCCCGGTTCGAATCCCAGTGAAAACAAAGTCAATACGTTTTTATCTGGTTTAGTCCATCAGCTCCATCAATCATTGGAGTGGTCAATCAGTGGTATTAGTCTGACTGGGTGTCACAATGATCCAACATGGTCCAAGTGGGCTGGTGAAAGCACAAGTTAGCGAGTGATCTCCGCCCAAGTCAGAAAATCATTTGCGTTAAGCGCTAATCTAACATAGATGAAGCGATTGTTGAATAAGCGATGATGTAAATACAGTGGGCTCGCCCTAAGTCGAATTTTCACGGTACACCATATTTTGTCTGATTAATGAGAGACTTTGACTTAGAGAGAGGGTTTTGTATGGAAAATTGAGGGAAATGTATGTAAAATATGACCGAAAAGTTCGACTTAGAGGGAGTTTGACTTAGGGAGAGTCGTCTGTATTTTGTTGGCACACACGCCTTCGACTTGAGCTTGTCTCCGGAATTGAGCGATGGAGAAGACGAAATTGAAGGAGATCGCGACCAAGATTCGGGCAACAACCCATCAACCTCACATACCCATTAGGTCCTTAATTTTTGTGGGGAATTTGCAAGATATTTTTTTTTTTACAAGTATGGAAGATTTTCAATTTAGAGAAACTTTTCGCATTTCCCTTCGGATACTTCCTTAATATGTAAGCAATATTGACTTCTTTTTTTGTTATATTATAATTTTACAGATGTAAGATACTAGTTATCATATCTCTGAATTGTAAAACGTGTGGTAATAGAGCCTTGTAAATATTTTATGCGCAATAAAGAACTATCTATCTATCAATTTAGAGAAAGTTTCGACTTAAGCAGGGTTCGGCTTAGAGAGAGTCCAGTGTATGATAAACCTTCACTGAAACTGATTCTTCGATCAATCTGATCAGTCCTCCAACAGGACTTCCCAAAAATTGCTTACAAAGCTGCGGCATTATTAAAGGCAGCCCCTTAGATTCCCCAAGACCGATAGGAACCAAGACCACATCCCGGATGGAGGAAAAAATTGTGAGTTCTCTGCAAGATAACCATCACCCAATCAAACCACCTCATCAAGTCATATTCATTCCTCCAACTAATCATATGCGCCCGCTAATCAACGATTTAACGACAATCAGGCCCCAAACTTATGTTCGAAATTCATAAAAAAAAAAAAGAACAACAACAACTTCTAAGTTTCCAAATTCCACATAGAATCAATTAAAACTCATGCGTCTTGCCTCGTATCAGATCTCATTTCCATATCAGATTGGAGGAGTCATCAAATGCAAACGAGTTTCAACAGTTAAACAAATAAACACCCACTCGTCGGGCGGGGGGTTTCGATGGGTCGCCCAAAGAAACAAGAAACCCACTAGGCCTGGCATAGCCGAGGCATAGTTCACGTTCACCCCCCGATCGTGGGAGATCAATCCACCAGCCGCCATGACAGGTACACACAATTATCAAAGCACGCCAAACATCCAATCCATCTCTGTGTGTATCTCAGCCATCCATCAATCTGTATCCAAGCTCGGCTTCAAACGAGTTCCCTCACATGTTATAATTCGTTTCTTTTTTTTTTTTTTGTATTTTGTGTTTTTAGTTTCGCCTCTTTCTTTGTATCGCGCTCCTAATGACTACTTCAAATTCAAAACCAGTTCTAGCATCGGCAATTCACTTCTCACACAGCAGGTGAACACACAGGCGCACCACCGAAGTAGGAAGGAAAAGATACCCACACTGGGACACATGCGTTCGTGAAAAAATAGTTTCAAACTCAAACGCGGAACGAATTATGTGTTCATTCGTTCAACGGCGAGGTTCTTTGAACGTAAAAAAAAAAAAAAAAGAAACACAGAATTTTAATAATAGTAGAGGAATGACAGTCATGTCCAATCCATTGCCGAGGGACGCCAACGACAGCCAACAACAAAAGAGATTGATGAAAAATCCAAAAACTACGCAATATCCAAAAAAGAAGCTTAGAATGCCAGCTCATTCGGTCGTTGGATGAAGTGAACGTTCGTCGGTTCGTCGATTGCCCAAAGATACACGCAAAGACCTAGAGGAGCAGATGTGCTTTATTTTTGATATTATATCCACCGTCCCAGTGGCATGGCAATCAAATGAAACACACTCCAGAGACAGAGAGAGAGAGAGAGAGAGCGTGCGCCACTCTTCTCAATTCGCAAGTGATATTGGCTTCGAAAATAAACAGATTCTCGACTGTTTTTTCTTTTTCTCGGTTTTTTTTGTTCTTCTCTCTGTTCGCCGCTGCCATACGAGATAACCTTGAACTTGAAAAAAATTTGGTTTTTTTTTTCTGTTTTCTGTGTGAATGCCTTTCAGTTTACGATGTCCCCTCGGCGCGAGTGTGGCGAGGGAACGAGGATGAGACATTTTCATCGAAAACAATAATTCACTTGTTTGGCTTGGTTTTTAATAAAAAAAAAAAGAAACGAAATCTATAGATACCCAAAGAATGAGACACGAAAACAGTCTATTTTTGGATAGGCGCTGCTGTCGTGTGCTCATTCGCATAGCCAACGTCAACGTCGAGTGGGTTAGGACACCTGTAGGCAGGCACCTCATTTTTTTGTTCCTCTTCTCATTTTTGATTCTTTTCAACGATATTAAGCGGATTCTTGGAAGTGAAAGCTTGTGCTAGGAACAATGAGAGGTTTCCGAGACTTCGTTTATTGTGAACGAAATGCGATTTAATTTCACGACAAGTAGTCAACTTACCGAGGCTCTCGACACGTGCAGGAGTGTGCGTTCTTTTGGAGGGTTACCTTTGGTTGCCTTGGTTATTGTTGGGTTTAATCATGGTAAGGTAGGCAGTGAGTGAAGTGAGTCCTGGAGAAGAGATGAACTGTCTTCAGCTCTAGAGATGGACTAGAGAGAACCCTGAACTCGGGAAGGCCAAAGTCCATCGACTAAACTGGTTTGGCTACACTTCGGAACGAAAGAATATCAAGTGCATTCGAGCTGCTTCGACAGGCAGGCCGACATCTCTGGTATGAAGACCAAATGCTGGTCTCTATATCTTAAAAAACGTCTGCTAGAGATCGATCTTCAGGTTAAGCTGGGATAAAAGTAGGTAGGCAGATGTATCTGGCGAAGCCCTCATGGGTATTTGCCTCACTAAGACCTTTAAGGTCCGTTATGCTGTCACAAGTAGGTAGGCAGAGGTATCTGGCGAAGCCCTCATGGGCATTTGTCTCACTAAGCCCTTTAAGGTCCGTTGTGCTGTCACAAGTAGGTAGGCAGAGGTATCTGGCGAAGCCCTCATGGGTATTTGCCTCACTTAGACCTTTAAGGTCCGTTGTGCTGTCACAAGTAGGTAGGCCGAGGTATCTGGCGAAGCCCTCATGGGCATTTTTTCTCACTAAGCCCTTTAAGGTCCGTTGTGCTGTCACAAGTAGGTAGGCAGAGGTATCTGGCGAAGCCCTCATGGGCATTTTTTCTCACTAAGCCCTTTAAGGTCCGTTGTGCTGTCACAACTAGGTAGGCAGAGGTATCTGGCGAAGCCCTCATGGGCATTTTTTCTCACTAAGCCCTTTAAGGTCCGTTGTGCTGTCACAAGTAGGTAGGCAGAGGTATCTGGCGAAGCCCTCATGGGTATTTGCCTCACTTAGACCTTTAAGGTCCGTTGTGCTGTCACAAGTAGGTAGGCAGAGGTATCTGGCGAAGCCCTCATGGGTATTTGCCTCACTTAGACCTTTAAGGTCCGTTGTGCTGTCACAACTAGGTAGGCAGAGGTATCTGGCGAAGCCCTCATGGGTATTTGCCTCACTTAGACCTTTAAGGTCCGTTGTGCTGTCACAAGTAGGTAGGCAGAGGTATCTGGCGAAGCCCTCATGGGTATTTGCCTCACTTAGCCCATTAAGGTGCGTTGTGCTGTCACAAGTAGGTAGGCAGAGGTATCTGGCGAAGCCCTCATGGGTATTTGCCTCACTTAGACCTTTAAGGTCCGTTGTGCTGTCACAAGTAGGTAGGCCGAGGTATCTGGCGAAGCCCTCATGGGCATTTTTTCTCACTAAGCCCTTTAAGGTCCGTTGTGCTGTCACAAGTAGGTAGGCAGAGGTATCTGGCGAAGCCCTCATGGGCATTTTTTCTCACTAAGCCCTTTAAGGTCCGTTGTGCTGTCACAACTAGGTAGGCAGAGGTATCTGGCGAAGCCCTCATGGGCATTTTTTCTCACTAAGCCCTTTAAGGTCCGTTGTGCTGTCACAAGTAGGTAGGCAGAGGTATCTGGCGAAGCCCTCATGGGTATTTGCCTCACTTAGACCTTTAAGGTCCGTTGTGCTGTCACAAGTAGGTAGGCAGAGGTATCTGGCGAAGCCCTCATGGGTATTTGCCTCACTTAGCCCATTAAGGTGCGTTGTGCTGTCACTATTCGGCTTTTCCCGCCACTTCGTTGACTACACTCTTTCTCACTTACCTCTTTTGGTGGTTCTACTGAACTTGAGGATGTCCTTTATGTTGGCAGTTGCTAGATCCTCAAGACTACTGAGGAAGTAGCTGCCCATATATTTTCTTCTCGTCTCTGCAAGGGCTAGACAGGTTCCGAGGTAGTCTAACACAGTATCCTCTTCATCCTCATCCATGCAGCTTCTGCAGAAGTCGGTGTAGGGTGCGCCAAGTCTTCTGGCTTGGTTTCCGCCAATCAGGCAGTGGCCAGTGATTACGCCTACTACTTTACTAATGTTTCTCCTGTCCAATTCTAGGAGAGTTTTAGTTTTTCGTTAATCTAGAGTGGGCCACATCAATTTCGATGTCCCATAGGTGTCCAGTTCCGCTTTGTTTTCACCGCTCTCATTGGAGGTTAAGGTGTCTCCTCTTTTTGCGCCGGAGGTAGACTCGCCACCTTCTTGTTAATTCGTCGACTCTTTCGTTGCCCGGAATACCCATGTGCCCAGGGACCCAGCACAGGATAAGGTTGCATCTGTCCACTATCTCCCTCAGAGATAGACGGCAAAGTTTTACCATCTCAGAGTTGATCGATGGTGTTTCCAGGGCCTTCATGGCCGCCTGACTATCTACGTAAATAACAATAGATCTTCTCTCTATCGAGGTCATTGATAGCCGGAGGGCTGCCTCTTAAATGGCTGCTACTTCAGCCGGGAAAACACTGCAGTGGTTCGGGAGCCATATGGCTACTGCTAGCTCCGGCGAACTGGCGTACACACCATAGCCTGTGCCTTCTTCCGACTTGGAACCGTCAGTGTAAATTTCCCTGACAGTGGAGTTGCACACCTTTCCTTCCACCTCGCTCTATTCTCGAGAGGATTACCGTTTCGTGCTTGATTTTGAAGTCCTCGCATGGTGTTATGTAATCAGATTGTTTAGGAATCTTCGAGTTATGAAGTATCTCCATGTGCCCATGTGACTCTTTCAGTCTTATTGCAGAATGAGTGACAATGAGCTTCCCGTAGATGTCCATGGGAAGCAGATGGAGTAAGTCTTCTAGGGCCGCCGTGGATGTTGACCTGAGTGCACCTGTGCTACAGATGCATGCCGATCTTTGTATTCTGCTTATTCTGATTAGGTTTTGTTGTATTTGTAGTGCCTTCCACCACACTAGCTGAAAGTATGTACAGTACCCTGCGCTGGGTCTCGGTATAAGACTCTAGGGAGAATTGATTGCAAGCGGCTGAGAGATCATCACCGTTGTGGATAGTAACCGCCTAAGATTGCCACAGACAGACTATGCAATGCTTTGAAAGAACATTTCTAAACAACTTGTCTACATTTTGTCATTGGGACACTTATAATTAAGAGAATGTACAAAGAAAGCTCTGGGTTATGTAGAAAAACTGGATTTGTCTTCGACTCCAAATCTTTGGGACATCGCTAGAGTGGATGACCGCGAAAAGGCGGTGCACCCATTTGGAGGATGACCTCAATCAACTTGTGGGGCGAAACTGGAGACAGATGGCAAGGAAGAGCTTGATTGTTAAGGCCAAGGTCCACTCCGGACTGTGGCGCCAAATAAAGAACTAGACGGCTCAAGGCTCATTGATCTTGAGTCCACCCTATAGAGCAACTACTTCAATGTTCCAAGGAAGAGCACCAGCTTGCGGTCTTCCTTTATAGACTCTACTCTCCAGTTCTTCGTATCACCAAGTTAGGGAATGTATCAGATTGCTTTTGAGGAGTGACTTTTCCATTTCGAGATTATTAGGAACGAGCATATGCTATTTTTTCAAATTTCATTAAGATCAGTTTACTTGTTCAAAAGTTACATATTTATTTTCGGGCTCAAATATATAGCGAACCAGTGTGCGTCATCCCTACAAGCTCAGTGGATTCAAACACAGCTCAGACACGAGTGAGAAAAAAGATGTCGCACCGCATATGGACCCCTGAGGCACCCCAGTGCTTGCTTGACCACTATGCGCCGTTCCTAGAAGCTCAGCGGATTCAAACGCAGGTCAGACATAAAGAGAAAAGATATCGCACCGCATACGGACCCCTGAGGCACCTCAATTCTCGCCCGTCATTCGATAGGGCACGACATCTCAAACACAATCCACGCCGAGGAACTATTCACTCTTGGGAGAAACAATGGTAAAAGGAAAAACACTGTCAAGAAAGCACCACGTTAGTTTACGTTATCTTAGGTAGAGGGGCTGCTAGTGCAGTCTTACACACACTTAGACCACATTGGCCCATTTTAATACCCATTGTCAGACTGATTGACCACTCTACTTACTGCACCGCTAATTTGATCCCAACGGCAAAGGATGACTGGACCAGATGCGAAAACCAGATAAAAGCGTATTAGCGGGGACCCCACTAACCAGGGGCAGGCACTCTACCAACTGCGCCATCCAGTCGTTACAAGAGCAAGCAATTTACGACCAATACGTCATACATGTCCACATCCCAATCAATGGCGAGTCCAAAGTCCCATCACGCATGGAATGTTCTACCAAACACGCAAACATTTATTTGCAGATATAAAAATAAAATTATTAGCAATGACCTCGTTCAAGGCACTATCAAGATCTTTATCCATTCAAAAGCAGGCCATCGCCACTCGGCAACACCTCAGCGCCAGCGTTGACGATAAAGAAGAAAGTAGAGTTTCCAGTTCATCGAAAGTCGATTCGCAGTTTAATTGCACATCTTTTTCGTGCCCGCCGGCAGATGACAAATAAATGAGGGGAAAAAAAAGCGAACCGATTTCCACCTATTGCCCTCATTTCAAGTGGAAAGCCCACTCGAATTATCGGAACCGATAAAGTGTCGTGCTAAATTTCATATTTTTCTTCTTTTTTTTTTCGCCGTATTTATGACTATCCATCATCGTTTTGCTACTCAACTGAATTCGGCAAAAAAAAAAAGAAACATTTTACGCGCCCGTCGCTCAAGAAATGAGGTCGCCCGTCATATCTCCACTTGACAAATGAACGGTGCGTGGGGTTTGAGTGTGATAATTCGTTCAAAATGAAAAGAGAGAGAGAGAGAAAATTAGAATTAGGCCCAACTAATCATTAAGCCCATGACAAAGTCATCAACAATAATCCCAATCTCGCCGGCAATCCGATACTCAATCTAATTACTGACCCGAATCGATGACAAAACGAACAGTGACACTGACACAATCGCCGTCATCAGCACATGCTTTCAGCATTTGCTTCCTTTTGCTGAACTCTTTCCGCTCGTGGGAAATATTTTTTCGAACGTCTGTCTTGTCTTGTGTCCCTGTTCGAGTGGCGGTTTCAAGTTTAAGACGCGTGCAGATCCTTGAGAGTTTACGTTTTGTCACAGCGCCCGCCCCGTGTCCAGCACGAGAAATGTGAGAAATCCCAGCGACATGGGATAATTCGCTCTGATTGCGTAACGTGGTGGATTCGAAGAGGTCGGTCAATGAACCGCAATTTGAATATAGCCACGCTTTTGACCTGCCATCAAGAGAAATGAAACTAAACACATGCCCCCACCGTCGCTCCGACTACCTTAGTGCCCCTCGTCGAAGGTTTTCTTTTTCGTTTATTTGTTTCTTATAAAATTCCGCTGACGTACACAGTTCGGTGGGACCTCCCCCCACGTGCCGGACGGGTGTAATTATATACTAAATACATGCAACCTCTGCCGGCCGAGTGGGCTGGTGCGGGGCGAAATTGTTCGAAATTAACGACACGAAGCGGGAGAACGACCGAATAGCAATTTTGTTAATAGAAAAATACGAAGGCTCACAAAGACGGGCAGAAGCAAAAATACAAAAATACAACCACTTGACATTGTGTCAAATTCAAGCGATCGCCGGAGAGTGCCTTCGCATTGGAGTTTGGCTGCTTGGCGCTTGCCGCCCACCCGCCGCGACTGTGGTCATCCCTAATGGAGGTCCTGTGTAATTTCCTTCGGCAGTTTCGTGACCAAAATCATTTCGACGCTGCGCCCCTTCCCCGCCCCCCTGGGGGTGTAATCGGCGGGCGGACTGCGTATTGCATTCGTGGCATTAGCACGGGCGTGGGTGGCAGTCATTTAGTGTGGTAATGGTCGTTTGGCTTCCGCTGGTGGCGGGAGGAAAATTACGAGACAATTCCAAGCTGTGGTACTGCGAAGCAGAGAGGAGCTCTCGTGTGTGGCCAGGAAGATTGACACGTGTCCGTGTGGCTGGTGTTGCTCCTGCGCGTGGAGATTTTCGCTGTTCGAAGCAACAATGTGGATCCCCTTAAAGGTCGACAGCTTGGTTCATGTAGTTTAATGAGCCGTCGTTTCTGTGGCATCCACGTTGGAGAATGGACAGCCTAAGCCCGTGGGACAAGAAGTATGTAATTTTGGGCAGCAGTTCTTGATTCCCATTGATCCCAGATCCCGAGATGATACCGATTTAAGATATAGGCTGGGCGACACAATGTCCAGTGATTTTTTTTTTATATTCTTGAGAAAGGCGTTCCTCGTTCGTTCGGCGTCATCACAGGAGGCGCCACCATCTACAAGTCCGTGTAATTGCCCGCACATGCCAATGAACTTGGACACCATCGGGCTGTCGGTGGGACATTTGCAAGCATCGAGAGGGAAGCTGGGGCTACGATAGGACTCGATGTGACAGACGTCCTTGATAAAAAGCCACAATAAACCATTCTAATCTTGAGCCAAGGAGGAGAAGGACTCTGTCTACATAGGCTCCGGAGCTCGAGTAATGACCTCACCGCAGAGATAAAACGAATGATGAGCCTTGTCAATCGCTGTTCCTTGAATTGAAAAATAAAACCTCTCTTGGAGGACCAAGCTGTCAATTCGCCTACTTTGGACCGCGCAACGACTTGTCTACAAACTCCAGAGATGAACAGAATTTCTCCAACTTCTTCTCTGTGATTGCACAGTCTTACCAAAGAAAGTTTATAGCTATCCTACCCTACCAAGGCAAGGAAGGGAGTTCCTAGAGAGGCACTTCTTTGCAAAGCTGGGGCTGGACTTAAGCGGCGTTGAACTCGAAAACTTCTTAGAATTCATTTGAGCATCTGTCTAGCTTAAGGACTACAGTAGATAGTCACGGTAACATAGTGCTCCCTACTAAGGCCACAAGTGACCCATCACGTTGGTTTTAGTGAGCCACGGCAACAAGGCAAGCGGGGCACCCAATTAGCGCCCTACTCCCTGTCGCACAAGCACAGACAGAGAGGCCCGAAAAGTCGGGCGGATTACGTCCGTATAGCCTTGGAGGATGAGGACGACGGGCTTTTATGTACAACCGCCTTGGTAGGGAGGTAGGTAGGTAGATGTGACTGGAAGAGCCCTCATGGGTATGCCTCTTCTTCTTCTTTATTAGGCCCTCCAGTCCGGGGTGGACCTGGGCCTCTACCTTGCCTCACTTAGACATTTAAGGTCCGTTATGCTGTCACTATTCGGCTTTTCGAATTTCTCTTCTCAGATTTCTAGATCATGTAGAGCAAATAGGAACCAACACAGAAGGACAACATGGAAAGGAGACCTCGCATCCCGAGGTCTCAGTCGGCTGAAGTCAGGAAACTGGAGTCACCGCCGAGCTTGCCCCCGGTGTCCTCGGTCACGACAAAGTGGAGGCACCTAGCACAACACCGTGTTGATTGGATAGACATGTGGGCAGAGGCACAATTGCTCCCCGAGACTGCAGCGCCAGAGGAAAAAGATGTAGCCGATGGCATTATGTGGCTTATTTTGTCATCAGCGGGCACAGCGCCGTTGGAACTCAGGGCTTCAGGTTGAGTTTGCCTAAAAAGACTTCTGCAGAGAATGATGAAAAGAAGGAGGCATCGTCTTTGCTCTTGTGGCGCCCTCCCCGACCCCAAGAGGAAGTAAACCTCTTCGATGACATGACTGAACTAAGCTACATCCGTGTCTGCCTTCATCGCGCCAACTGGTTCGTGGAGTAGGATCATCTAGATCCGTTTGGTAACTCAGTGGGCTTACATAAGGTGACGCTACAGTCCGGGGAGGACCTGGGCATCAACCACCAACTGGCCTCAACTCAGTGGGCCGCTGGCGTAAGTGTGTTGCATGCTGGCAGTCAACCACCTTAACCAAACGATTGGCACCTACTCGGTTGTTCCAAGATGTTGTTCTAGGATGAGTTCCTCCCACAACTTCGGCGTCCTTCCATAAGCCATGCCATGTTCATTGCTGACTTCGTTTCTTCTAAATAAGCAGAAGTCAAATATTGGGTGGTGCTCTTGAAAATGTCGATGGTTTGGTCAAACTGAAAGTGGAACCGACAGAGAATCACATCTTATTTGTATGCTTGAACAGAGCTTCGCCCAGAAACTCAAGTTGATTCTCTGCATGCTTGAATCCTCAAATTCGTATATTCTTGCCACTATCCACGCGTTGCAGCAGCTTTCCCTTCAGATAAATAAATAAAAATGTAATCAAGCTTCTTGTCAATCCTATTTTTCAACAGGGTATAACAGCAAAAATAAGAAACTCAGTTGATATGCTATGGACATTTATGAAAATGGGAGCAAATTTTCTGTAGACCAAATTAGAAAATCCTCGAGTGTATCCCAGAAATAATCACAAATGCCATTCATTTAAAATATCACCTCTAATTGAATAAGTTTGCTTTTTAGAACCCTCTCCAGTTAAGAGAGTAAAGGAATAAGAATGGAATACCCTGTTTATACATAATGTACATTTTTGAAAATGGGAAAAAATTGTCTATAGATTAAATGAGAAAATCCTCGAGTGTATCCTAGAAATAATCACAAACACGATTTATTCAAAATATCACCTCTAATTGAATAAGTTTGCCCTTCAGATACTCCTCCAATTAAGGGAGTACAGGAATAAAAGTAGAATACCCTGTTTATACATAATGTACATTTTTGAAAATGGGAGAACATTTTCTAGTGAGAGAAAACAAAAAACGTCTTGTGCTTCCTTAAAAAAAATTGCAATTGTTTCATATTCAAATTGCAACCTCCAATTGAATGATGCTGTATTACAAATTCGCCACATAAGAGAGTACAATGGAAACAAAAATTAAGCACCCCATGGGTATGTGGAGTACATTTTTGAAAATGGGAGTAAATTGCCTGTAGATCCATGTCGAACAACGTCGTGTGTATCTTTGAAATAATCGCGATTGTGGGGAATTCAAATTGAAACCTCCAATTGGATCTTGCTACATTCCAATAATCCCATTCACCAGGGGTTATAAGAGAAAAAAAAAATACTATAACTCGTTGCTCAGGCATCATCTCTAAAAATGCGAACAAATTCAGTGCCCGTTGGAGGTATGATAAAAAAAAAAACCGTGTGTTTACCCTTTAAAACCACCCTCATTGTGTCAAAGTTCATTCGGAACCCCCAAATGAATCACCCAAGCTCCCCCACATCCTTTCAATTGTGATGTCCTCACTGTGGCTGTTGATTCTGGCGAATAAAATTATCGATCGAAGACCCCCGGTGTCGAACTGATTAAATCAACACGAATTGAGTCCTTACCTGCCACAATTTATGACAGCACCAACCCTCACCTAGCATCCGACACCACTGCGACCTTGTTTCATTTCATACCCCCTCCCAGCCAACAAGTAGCAGTAAATCATCCCATGAAACAAGTCATTAGCATTTGCGGTTTGCCCTCTGCGAACGTCGTTTAATCTTGACCCCTGTCAACCACTACATCCTTCACCCTCTCCGGCGCACAACCGCGCACTCTCTCGGCTGTTCGGGGTAGTTGCTGGAATTAATGCGGTTCGTCGAGCTTCTTTTTACGACTCAATTGCGTCTGAGATATTGTTTCCATGTGTCTTGGCCCAGTTTGCTGGTGTTGTGAATGTACAAGCGAAGCCTCAGAGGTCATGCCAGACAGCCTTTATCGGCAAAAATTCGTTCAATTTTATGACGTCGCAGAGGAAGGTCAGAGGAATTAAATTAATTTTATTGCCAAAAATTCACCTCACCCGCCGCGCGATGGTTCCATTCATCCAAGAGAAACGAAAACGAAATGCAGAGACTCGAAATAGACAGCCGTGTTTGGAAACAAAAATGTCAACCTGTCCCAATCACCATCGGCGTCGTTGCTGACGCTGTCATCGTCGTCGTCGGCGTTGTGGTCGTTGATTTAGACTTTGCTCATTTTTTTTTTCTGACTTCTCATTCGAATCGCAAATATTATTATTCACACGGGTGTTTGTTGTTGTTTTTCTATATTTTTTTTTTTTTTTTGCGTTCAGATTCATTGCCCTCTACCAAGTTTTGGTGAAGTTTTTTTGTTCGAGGTCGAAACGTGTTACTATTTACTGTTCGCCCCCCTCTCTCGAGGTGTTTACTTTTATTTGTTGGCCTTTTTTCGGCTTGTCATTGTGTGCTTTATTGTTATGTAGCTCCAAATTGGAGAAGCACACGTTTTGGAGACTGTCCGGAAATGTGGTGACGTTTTAGATCATTTCATCGGAGAATTCGAGATGTTTTATGTTGAAGGGTCCTTTTTAATGTCCTCGCTCAAATCTCTGCTTTTGGACATTGGATTTCTCAAGCAGTGGAAGGTCATGGGTGGGAACATTGCATCGTCCCTCAACTTGGGTGACAGTCTCACGGGGAAACTTCCAACTTCCACCAGAAAAGTGCTTTTAAATTGTTTAAATTTGTGTTCAAAGTCAGTTCACACGTGCTTCCCACACGAGTGCTTTCTTTTTAACTCAATTTCGTTCAGGATCCTCTTCGGTCTTTCAATTTTAAGGAGAGTTTTCGGTCTGCTGTGACTTATCCCATGGAGACAAGTCAAACTTGATGGTTTGTTGGCTGAATCCTGGTCGCAATCTCCTCCAAACCGTCTCCTCCTCCTATTCACTCATATTTTTCAACCGGATATAACAGCAAAAATAAAAATCTCAGTTCATATGTTATGGACATTTAGGAAAACGGGAATAAATTTTATGTAGATCAAATGAGAAAAACGTCACGTGTATCCACGAGATAATCCCAATTAGTATTAATTCAAAATATCACCTCTATTTGAATAAGTTTGCCCTTCAGATCCCCCTCCAATTAAGAGAGTACAGGAATAAGAATGGAATACCCTGTCCATACACAATGTACATTTTTGAAAATGGGAGAACATTTTCTGTAGATCAAATGAGAAAATCCTCGAGTGTATCCTAGAAATAATCACAAATACGATTAATTCAAAATATCACCTCTAATTGAATAAGTTTGCCCCTCAGATACTTCTCCACTTAAGAGAGTACAGGATTAAGAATGGAATACCCTGTCTATACACAATGTACATTTTTGAAAATGGGATAACATTTTCTGTAGATCAAATGAGAAAATCCTCGAGTGTACCCCAGAAATGATAGCAATTGTGATTAATTCAAAATGTAACCTCTAATTGAATAAGTTTGCTTTTTAAGACTCTCTCCACTTAAGAGAGTACAGGATTAAGAATGAACTACCCTGTTTATAGATAATGTACATTTTTGAAAATGGGAGAACATTTTCTATTGACAGAACACAAAAAACGTCATGTGCTCCCTTAAAAAAAGTTGCAATTGTTTCATATTGAAATTACAACCTCCAATTGAATGATGTTGTATTGCATATAGCCCTGACCTTGCACCATCGGAATACCATTTGTTTCGATCGATGCAAAACTCCCTTAATGGGTGACAGTCTCACGTTGGCTTCAAGAGAAGCCTGTGAAGATTACTTGTCTTACTACAGTTTTTCGCCGAGAAACCACAAAAGCTTTACTCTGATGGAATAATGCCTCTAGCTGAAAAATGGCAAAAGGTGGTCGACCAAAATGGTACATATTTGGTTCAATAAAGTTCATTATAAATATAAAACTTTTCGAATACCCATTATATTGGATTCGTTAAGAGCACGGGGTGGATTAACCCATCACGTGACAGGATAGGTTGATGGATTGCGTACTCCACAAAAGGACCCTAAGGCCTCCGAGTTGAAGGGAAGAGATGAATCACACGATGCCAAACATAGCCTAGTTTTGGAAAGAGGATCGTGATAATTCATCTCTTATATATGTCTTCGGCTAACCAAGGACGTTCCCATGATTGTTTTCCTCTTCTTTTTTCTTTGGCGCTACAGTCCTGGGCCTCAACCAACAAGCCTCTCCAACTAGCACGGTCTCTGGCTAGCTGTCTCCAGTGTCGCACGCCATGTTGGTTGAGGTCCTTCTCCACCTGGGTGCGCCACATTAAGCGCGGACGTCCTCTGTTACGTTGTCCCACAGGATCGGAGTCAAAATTGCCTCGGAATGAATAACGATCGGGATTGTGACTGAAAAAGGAGGCCAAAAGACGTCACAAATCCTTTTCTCTTCCATTCATTCAACGACACAAGCGAGTCAAAAATGATCTCCTAGGATCTCGAGCTAGATTTCCAAGTCATTTTCCGCCATCTGCGATCAATGTCTCAACAATTATCAAAGAATACTCATCATCTTGAGTTCACATTTCCAGTAAATGCGTTTTCTATTTTCAACCATCCACACATGGCACTTTATAGCGTCCAACGGATGATATCATCCCGTAATCATCACAAATCATAGTCAAATCGCTTTCAGAATGTCTTCCACAAGTCAAGTCAGCGGCGAAAAACGACGAAAAATCACCGGATTCGTTGTCAAACGCCGCCGCACTAGACACACATCGCACATGACGTTGAACTCGACTTGATTCACGATGACATTTATGACTGATACACACTCAATTGAAATCAGAAATGTTTTTAAAAATAGATCCCCGCCACAAGGTCGAATGCTCTCTCACCCACACAGAGAGAGACACAGGGATCACTGACAGATTGCCTAATCACTCCCGTCCGACTGTTTACACTTCCAAATGCAAAATTTCCATCAATCTGTCGGCGCATCGAATGGAAAAATATTCTGCGATGTGAAATGGAAGACAAAAAAAAGTGAAAATTCAGGTCACTCTACACTCTAGAGGCGGTTTAGAAATCGAAATCGAAATCGAAATCGTGTGTGATCGAGTGTGGACTGAATGTGGACTGAGTGTGGAGTGTAGAGATACCGCAGCAGCAGCCACTCACACTGAGTCGAGTGCAATTGAATATGGAACTGGAAAGTGTGCTCTTATCTGTGTCATCGCGCATATTCTAGCGGTTTTTCTTCTTTCTCCAGAAGACCGGTTATACAACCAGACCAGGTATCCAGACGTCGCTGGTCGTCGGGAAACGAGTGCTTTTTCTCGGGCCCCATCTGCGCAGAGTGCGTGCGTAAACAACACACACACATGCGGTGTCTCAACTTTCTTCGCGGCTTTCTTTCTCGACTTTGGTGGACTTTTCTCCCCTCGTTCCACACGCACAATCACTGTGTAAGACGAACAGAAAAAAAATTAAGCGGAAAAGGGGGCCAAGAGCGACACAATCTGAGATACGAGTGCGTACGCACGCACGCTCAACTGCGTGTGTAGTTGTGGTTGATTAATTTTAGGTCACGTGCTTGATCGGGCGTTGCGTTGTGTTAGGTTATAGTGTGACGAAAGAGAAAACGGAGGATCGGGAGAGAAAAAAAAAAACACAACCAACAAGCTTCGACCTAATTTGCAATGTTCCGTCGAATTAAACAATCGATTGTAGTTTCTTTCTCTACCTCTCTCTCTCTCTCTCTCTGGCTGAGTGTGCTTGTGTGTTGGCCCGAGGAGGGGGAGAATAGACAAACGCCGAAACTAACTGTGTAACAAGATACACAGATGCACGAAATGGGTCACATATCTGAATCTAGGGGGGGGGAATTGTTGCTTAATCCCTTGACAGATTGGCGTGTCTCGGTGACAAACGTTGATTTAGGTCAGGAATACAAATGGATGCTGACACACAGATGTGTGGGTGTGTGTGTGTTTTGAATTGAGTTTCTTGTTTGCTTTCCTCGGTTTATTGAGAACGACAAAACTTTATTGTCTGCTGGTGACGCATAAAGCGAGAGATGGGATGCCCTTCCTTTTTTTTTTGGCGAGGGCGGGCGATGTCCATTCATAGAGTGTGGGCTTACCTGGAAAGACAAAGAAAAAGAAAAAAGGACATCAGAAAGGAGAATATAAAGGAGTGAATAAGTATTCGGAAGAAAAAATGTGTGTCAGAAGTATTCACAAGTCAGTGATGACTGGAGACTGGGTACAGCTCTTGAGATGGAGTTAGGTACTGAGTTGAAAAATTCTGTTTGAATCTCGGGTGGGTCTTGGAGACATCGTTGCTTGACACCTGTGACCAGTGATCAGCGGGCAGTATTATTTTTTACGAAGTTTTCTAAGTACAACGTAACCATATCCAAAAAAAAAAAGAATTGTTATCGATTACACTCTACAGCTGTCAAATCTCATCTTCTAAACGTCATCCGCCCCGAAATGGCGTCCAAACAAAATCGACCTGGAACATTTACGTCCAGGCGTTACAACCAAGGACATGGGATGAAACTTCTTTGAAAGCCACACCATCCGCCTGTGGCTTCAATAAATTTGGCAGTCAATTTAGGAACTTGAAGCAATGTTAATTTTTCGTGAAGGGAAATGTGAGATGTTTGGGAAGAAATACGCAAACAACAGCGTTGAATTCACTGAAATTAATAAACTTCCTAGATCTTCTTCTAGTTGAGCGACTCCTCGAGGTGGATCTGGGTCTCAACTTGGCCTCATTCAGATTCACTCCAACTTGTCCAGGCCACCCTATCTGCGGTCAACAACAAGTAGGGTTAAGTCATTCTCGATTTTGGACATTTAATTTCCTTCAAGGTGGTTTAAGTGCCACAAGTTAAGCACATCATCAACGCCAAGTCAAGAGGAGATATTTCGAATCCATCCCGTGCCCAGGAAATAGATAAGTAATTAAAACTGACTCAGGTTAGAGCTTGCTGGTCATAATGGAATCTCGTTCAGTGACTGGAAATGGACTCAGTATCGTCGTCTTGCAAGGGAGATGCAGAAAGAGCGTTCATCGTTCACTGTTCGGTCAAAGGATTGTCATGAGATCGTCTCGATCACTCCGATGAGACCAAAAAAATGCTTAAGCTGATAGACAGATTCGCTGTGTTGCCATTTAGTTGTGGTTGAAGCGGCGTCTGACAAGAAGAAGTATGAGTCAGATTCGCTGTGTTTCCATTAAGATGTGATTGAAGCGGCCTCTGACAAGAAGAAGTATGAGTCTATCAAGGAGGAGCTGCTCTCGTGAAAAAATCCTGTTCCCCCATGACAGAACGTCTCACATTGGCTTCCATCCGAGTCCGATTTGAAGACTCTCTCCGTGGAAGCTGTGCCATGCCTGTGAACTGCGAACGCCTCTGAATCCTCACCTCTTTTACTGTCTTTCAAATTTCTTTGAAATTGATCCAGTGATCTCCTTCACTCAAAGTCAACCCAACCGGAAGATCATCCAAGATCAATGACAGTACAACGATCCCTCCTCCCACCCCTCCCACCACCTCACTATCCCCCTCTATCTCTACTTCAATTCAAGACTCTCCAACGATAAATAGAAGATCCCCCGGCAACTACCTTCAAAAGAACATCTCAACCACCGTCCACCATCTTGAACCTGATCGTCCCCTGCTGCTCAGTGCTAGCCCCGTGCTAGTAATCGTTCTCGTCAAAGTCGTATCAACCACCCGCTATGCATGCCCATTCCCCATACACCTGCCATGCCATTGATGGCCTATAAAACATTGTATTACGTCAAGTACGGAAAACACTTTAGCCTCTATCTAATCTAGCTTTCGTGCAGTGAGTCGTAAAGTATTTGTGTTCTTTTCAGTCTTCACTGGAATACGTCAAACGCCGAGGGTATTAAAACACGGAAGACAGAGGAAACTTCTAGTGAAGGGAACCCCGGAGGTAGCTGCAGAACCTGATAAAGGTTTGAACAGCCGAGCTGAGGGATGTTGTGGCATTTTTCAGGAGATTTAAAGAAAACCAGTGACCTACGAGTACGCGTCGTTAGTTGACATGGATGAGGGAATCAATGTCGTTCAAAAAAGCTGCTTCTTGTGAGGTTTTAAAAAAAAAAAAAGGCTTTAGGCTCTACAACTGGATGGAGAAGATTTAAAACAGAAACAATTGTATTGATTTTACAGTGTACAGTGAGATACCAGCTTAGTAAGGCGTTCTATTGTAGTAGCCAATGTCCGTCTCCAAAAACTCCATCATAATCCATGCCACCGAATAGGAGACAGAGCTTTACAAACGAAAACAAACTAAAAATGATCCTTTTCCTCAATCGACTCAACAAGCAACATAAACGTCCCTCTTGAGTGAAAGAGAGGGTAGCCAACGATCGAGTGAATCAAAGAGGTCTACTCGTGGTAGGAATTCGCCTCTAATACTTTCTAATCTAAGCACTCATTTAAAGCTGTAGAGTTCGTTTGTTTGTTTCCCTTTTTCTCAGGAACTACTAGTCGGATTTGAAAAATTCTTTTTGCGTTAAATAGGTCGTTTATTAAAAAATGTTTAGCGAATTTGTTGTGCGTTTAGAAAAATAATTTCTATTTTAACTAAATTCATTTCGACAAGCATGTCCTATTTCGATTACTAAGCAAAGCGCTGCCATCAATACGTTTAAGAATGCGACACAAAAGTGGACAGAGAGAGATAGAGAGAGAGAGGGACAGAGAGAGAGAGAGAGATAGAGAGAGATAGAGAGAGAGAGAGGGACAGAGGTAGAGGGTCAGAGAGAGGGAGAGAAAGAGAGAGATTAAACGCAAGAGGGCAATAGCTAGAAAGCACACACCTACAGCGCCTGTCAAACCACGGCTAGTATAACCTTTACGAAAAATGCAGAAACTCGTTTAGAAACTATTGATACCGGAGATAAGAGACTGAGTTAAAGACCACGATTCTAAATGTACATCACTTGCTTCGTAAATCAAGGAGGCATGAGCAACATTCCCGATAGGAGTCATACACCACCAGAGCAAGTGTGATGTAACTTCCCAAGGAAAAGATGTATCATAGCGCTTATTGACATAGTGCTCTAGTACACCCTATTTGACAGGAGACTTGGATTCGAAGATCCTCTCAGCTGAAGCATTAGTGTCTGACCATTGACTGGCCTCCGATTCTGGGCAAGCTGCTTCCAGTCATTGAAGCCGCGATGACTTGGCCCTTAAACCGGAGATTCGGTCTTTCTGTCCTTCTGCTTTAGCTGGAGCACGGAGCACTGGTGCCCAGGAGTTCGATGCAGTCGACGGATTTTTGACTACCGGACTACACCGAACTTTTTCAAAAAGAGGCTGGTCAAGCGCGGTCTGATACGATATCGTGACAGTTCTTTTTGCCGAATTTTGCCAATATGTAAAACATGCCATACAGCTCGTAGAAATCGCGGTTACAACGTCCTCCATTCGCCTTAACAGAGGGCGGGCAGATTAGCCGAAGCAGCATTTTTCTTTCGAAGCTACCAAGGATTAGGTCTGATTTTTTGCTGATCCTCCAGCTTCTGACAAAATGGAGTTTTGTAGAGCGGCAAGATTTTGATACTTCGAGTGAAGAGCTTTGTCTTCAGTTGTTTCTACAAGTCGAAGTATTAGCGGTTGACAAGGACTATTCAACGTCCGCTTCCTGTTCACTATTCTACGTCCACTAGGATGTCGTTTGTAGAGTTAGACAACCAAGGTACTCTGTGACGGTACGGTTCTTGCTGGACAGCATATAAAGGGCACCCCAAAATTAACGCAAGATTTTAATTAAATAGAAAATACAGTCTTTTTATTTAATGAATTACAAACTATATAGAAGATAGATATCAAGAATAGGTTGATACAACAGGTTGTTGTCAATAGAATAGGCACGCTGTTGTCAAAATTGTGAGTGACCATACTGTACGAGCCTTAATTTCGTGTAATGCACCGGCGGTTGAGGCCTTGTTCACAGAGGCCTTTGACTTCAAATAAACCAAAACAATAAATAAATCGACTGGTGTTATCCACGCAGTCTAGGGGGCCAATTCTGATCAACGAAACGACGGAGTACACGACCAGGAAGCGTCTCATGCTGGAAGTGAGTTGTTTGCCGGTTTGTATGGCAAAATTCGCCAAAAAGAACTGTCACGATATCGTAACAGACGTGCTTGACCAGCCTCTTTTTGAAAAAGTTCGGTCCAATTCCGCGAGACATTATTTTAGAGTTATTGTTCAATGGAAGTTCGTTGTTGTGGCACGCTCAATTTTTTAGTAACCCTGTCAAGCTGTCAAATTGTGTTATTCAGTACTGTCACCCTTCGGCCCCATCGACCTTAAAACCAAGCTCATGTCGCGTGCTCGTCAATCACTGGCAGAACTTCTAGCTCGGTACTTTCGGAACCCACGACGACGTCAATATCATCTGTGTAACCCACATTTGATCACACTTTAGACAAGGGATCGGCTCTTCGAGTCCAAAATCAAAAAGCAACCAGCTAACAATCTCTGCAAATTATGCTCAGAAATAATCGAAAACCCTAAGAAAACCCTTCACATTGAATGAATCCATCCATCCAGCGTATCGGTCATTCACCGAGTCAAGGACATCGTCACGAAAACACAAAAATATTTATTACATGTCACTCAGCCGAATTTCAAGCGCAAATTTGAGACGAACAAAATGAATTTTCATTCATCACCACATCTCTCGCCCCCTAGCAACGTCAATTACAGTCAAACGCTTTCCTCCCAATTTTCCCCTCGTCACCAACAAAAATGACACCAAGCATCACATTCCTGATGAATCCATTAACATATCTCCTTACAATCTGCCAACAAACAAAAAAAAAAAAAAACATCACCTCAGATAACTCGGAAAAGATCCGCAGAATAGAAAAAAAAAAACATTTCCCAGGAAATTCACCTCCCACAGAGCCACAGAGCGGGCGCATCACACCGTCTCAGTGCCAGTCGAACACGCTAATTGCCTAGAACTAACTAGCGCCAACAAAAACACCGCAACATTCATTCATATGCCGCCGCCAGTTCGAACGGCGATAGCACACAGTTGTTTACCCTCTAAAAACTAGTGACGTCACGAGAAAAGAGTGATGTGTACAGTCATCCGAACTATCACCTACTTATCGTCCACCCGCACCCGCCCGCAATACGAGAAAGTTTCCAATTCATTGAAATCACCATTGTGTGGTTTACTCTCGTCCGCCTGGTCTTTTTGGGTTAATGACACTATTTTTGAAGTTTATTTTCATTTGATTCGCGTTACGTTTTTCAGATTTGCCCGTTTTATCTAAGAGCGAGATGGACGACAACGACAACGACGACGAAGTACCACAAAGTTGTTGCACACACGAAACCCCTGCATGCCCCCACCCCCAACCCCAACGGGTTGTGTTTGAGTGTTGGTGAGTGTCATGTGATAAAAGATTTCTTTCGCTTCAAAGTTTAAAAATACAACCCCTCGCCAGGGGGAGGCGAGACAGCGCGAGTGTGTGTGTGTGTACATTGCAAATCGTTTCTCTTTTTCGTCGGTATGATTCAGCAAGATCGGGCGGGATGAGGTCTGCACTATGGCCGCGGCGCGTAAACTACTGACATAGTTAAGTGGGTGGGTTGAACGTGCGCGCGAAATAGTATCGCAACACGTCACGACCAATTCACATTCCACTCCAGAAGAAATTTGCTGAGTATCTAGTCTGTTCTGGGTCGCCGCTGGAATGTCATTCTAGATCAAATTCCCCAATGTATAGGTGAGTGACAGAGAGACACGCAGCCAGAGAGAGAGAGAGAGTAATTTGGGGGAAATGTGTGCAATCCACAATCCACATTGAAATTCATGCATAAGTGTGTATGGATTGGATACATGATTTTTTTTTTGCTTTTTTCTGTGTTCTCAGCTATTTTTAGTTGCACGAGTTTAATGTTCTGTGGCTAATGATATAATTGTGTGCATTGTGTGAATGATCATTTGCGGTGAACTGCGGCGAAAGAAAGACGAACAAACAAACACAGCAAATTGTGAGAATAAAAAAAAAAAAAAAACCGACTGACGATAGGGGAAAGAATGCAGTGGGTGACGGGAGAGGGCGAGACCTTGAGTTGGGGTGAATGTGCACTACCTACAGTGAAGATTGCCGGTTTTCTTTCGCTTTCGGGAATTCACCTCTGTGGTGGAATGCTATTTGGCTCAGGGCTTAGTGGCAGCGGCTGTGATTTAGGAAACAGACAAATGTAAATGTGATAGGAGAGCTTGTTTCTAGACATATGTGGAATCTTCATCGTAGATGATGTTTGGCGCATGCACCAATCAATTTTACAGAAGCTACCTTGATGAGGGGGAAATGGACAGGATCCGGGATCTAAATTTCAGACGACAATACCTTAGCCCTATTTTGTTGCGATGATCACACTTCGTCTTCATGGAACGAAGACGAGCAATGAAGCTTAGCTCGACTCGACAAGAGAATTGCTGATATTACGGCTCCTAAGCCCCCTTAAGGGGCTTCAACTGGCACACTCAGTTGCAACGCCGAGAAGGATGTTTTTTATGATTTTTTTTTTGAAACATGAAGAATATGTAATTTTATAAAATAATGATTTCTTAATTAAAATACAGTCGACTCCGCTTATTTGCAACGTAAAAAATGCAGAAAATGTGTTGCAACTAGGCGAAGTTTTCAGATAAACGATGTTCGGATTTAGGCAACATTGTTGTACCGTGATAAATTTCCTGTTGCATATAACCGAAGGTTTCGTTTAAGCGGAGTGCATACAAGCGGAGGCAACTGTATACAAAAATAAAAAGAGTGGAACAATACATTTGCGCGGCGACCAAAAAAAAAAAAGGATTGGCGGTGATCACTGCAGCTCGTCACTAGATTGTTCGAAATCAAAAAAATCAAAGACCATTAAACTAACAATCGTCTTGAAAAATATCCTTAATTCACACGGGGGGCATTTTTGGAGAGAATAAGTGATAACAATTTTAACTTCATCGGTAAGACCGTTCTCCAGTTACAGTGAGCCCCGACGTGGAAGACACGGCTTCGAGAAGGAAAACGTGTCTAAAGTTATGAGTACGTTCAGCATGAAGACGGAGATGGCTTCACTCAAAGTTATTTATTTCCATAGCCAATTTTAATAATTTAAATTTTCAGAGAATACTTTTAAAATATTCTACATTGCGTAAGAAACTACATTTTTCAACTGAAGGTCCCCCCTTAATTGATATACTAAAGACATCTACGCCCTTTTAGAGTAACTCTGTGGTGCGCCATTTGGGAAGCCGGCATCAATCAACCATCATTTCGGATCAGTCAGAGTCAAGCCTCAAGATTTGCACGTAACACATATGATTTGAATGAAGGTGGCTGTTTTCGAGTAGCAATAGACGTGGATGACAGATCACCATTCGGAAAGAGCGAATTCATCATCTTCACAGTTTACTGAAATGTCAACAGTGTCCCGGCATAAAAAGATCTTGAATGTAAGATCTTACTGCGTCCCGGCACACAAAGATCTTGAATGTAAAAATACTTGCCCATCTCATCTAGTGATAGTCGGCTATTAAGGGAAAGTCTTTGAGTTGAAGGTAACAGAATCCATAGATCTGATTGCTGCAGATGACAGTATCCGCGGTTGATATTGTCCGCATTGATTTTGGAAAGAGCTTCCTTAATCGATTGCTACCCCTTCAAATGAGGGCCCACATTACTGTAGATAACTGTCCAAGATGATGCCCTCCGAGAGGTGTTCTTTTTTTTTTTTATAATTTGCGCGTGCTCAAGGGATTGCTAATACCCTTATGTGTCCGGGGTCAAGACACAGCACGGGCCGAAGGTATAGAGGGAGAAAGGGAGAGGAGGTACCTGTGCACATTGGTTTTAAATATCTGCGGGTTGTAGTCTGTGGGAAATATTAGTTTGGGAAGAGCATTCCATATTCGTGCAGTGCGGCTGAAGAACGAGTCTCTGAATTTAACTGTGCGTCCGAAAGTAGGCTTAAGGGTATACTGATGGGCATTCCTGGCGAGACGAGGATTGCGGGTGAATTCATGGAGAGAAGGAATGCAGTTGGCTAGCTCACTTGAGCATCGTTTGTTGAAATAACGATAAAACACGGAGAAAGAAGAGACGGTACGTCGATGTTCGAGCGAGTCTAATGACTCTGCGATATTGTTGTCTCCTATAAGTTTTATCGCTCGCTTTTGGATTCTATCAAGTAGGTGCAGTGTGGTCTTGGGGGCACCATACCAGATATGAGCGTTATACTCAAGCTTGGGGCGGATGTACGCCTTATAAATTAAAGCCAAATCAGAAAGGGTGAAATATTTCTTGCATCGATTAAGAAAACCTAAACATTTCGCAGCATTTTTGGCGACCTCAAATATGTGATCGCTCCAACTAAGTGTTGTGTTGATACACATACCAAGGATGGAAAGTTTTCCGGTTTCATCGACACAAGCACCATTCATGGATAATGGCTGATTATCAAGGGTTCGCTTGAGTGACAGCAGACAGCATTGAGTTTTTGAAGCATTGAATTCCACTCTATTGTTTTTTCCCCAGTTAATTATGCTGTCAAGATCGGAATTCAACGTGCTTAACATACGCTGCCGTTCCAATTCTACGGCCGAAGGGCGGGGTCGTGAGTCTAGGAATTGTTCTACGTTCTTCGTAAGTCACTATACTCCGATGTGGACTCAAAACCTTGGGCTCCAATAAGAAAAAATACATTATCTCGTGAGATGATCCACCATGTTTGTAGGTCCCGTGTCAAGTGCGCTACGATTTGTAAGAACTCCAAACATTGTAAAAAAAAAAAGGCGATATGTCACAGGGGCTCACGGCAATACTTGAGCGGAAAATGAGTACACCAGCAAACCAACAAAAACGGAGACCCCTTCAACTGCGCCAACTACCGAGGGATAAGTCACCTCAACATCGCCTATAAGATCCTCTCTGCCATTTTGTGTGAGCGCCTGAAACCATTCGTCAACAGCGTGATAGGGATCCGTGCGGTTTCAGGCCGGGGAAGTCCACCATAGACCAGATTTTCAAATTGTGGCAGATCCTGGAAAAGACACAAGAGATGCAGATCGACACCCACCACCTTTTTGTTGATTTCAAGGCCGCATATGAGCAGGCGTAGGGACGAGCTATACAACGCCATGTCTAGCTTTAACATTCCCGCCAAACTCGTCAGGTTGTGAAGGATGACGATGGAGAATTCTCGCGGCTCCATCAACGTCGGTAAAGATCTCACAGAGACCTTCAATGTCAAAAAAGGTCTTAGACAAGGCGACTTGTGACTTCTTTACCATCATCCCGGAGAAGATCGTTAAGGACTCACACGCTAACACAAGACGCACGATCTTTCAGAAGTCCGTACAACTGTTAGCATAGGCGGATGACACTGGCGTGATTGGCATATCACAGCGCGCCGTCAATGAGGCGTTTGCTGGCATTGAGGTGGAAGCGGCTAAAATGGGTATAACGAAGTATATGCTGTCATCAAGAAAGGACGCACAACATCGACGACTTGAGCAGAACGTCACCATAGGGAGTAGTTAAGGACTTCGTCTACCTCGGCGCGAAAGTAAACAGTACGAACAACACCAGTACCGAGATTAAACGCAGATTTACTCTTGAAAATCGCTGTTTCTTTGGGCTCAGGAGGCAATTGAGTAGTAGAGGCCTGTCTCGAAGGAGCAAACTAACATTATAGAACACCTTGATCGTCCCTGCCCTGCTCTATGGTCCGGAAGCCTGGACAATCTCAAAAGCGGATGAAGAAGCACTTGGTCTTTTCGAGAGAAAAGTTCTGCGTTCAATCTTTGGTTCTGCCTGCTTACTTACTTGCTTATCAGGCTGACGAACCAAGCAGGGTCCGAGCCTGAGCCATAGCTGGTTCTGTCTACGTTGATGGTTATTGGAGAAGAAGATTCAAACACGAACTGCACCAGCTGTACAGCGGCATGAGCCTAGTCAGGCGTCTACGGATTCAACGCCTAAGATGGCTGGGCCATGTAGAGCGCATGGACAACACGGCTCCAGCCCGTAGAGTCTTCGACTCCGAAGCAGTGGGACAACGCAAGAGAGGACGACAGGTGGAGAAGGACCTCAATCGACTTGGTGTGCGCAGTTGGAGACAGCTTGCTAAAGATCGTGCCGCCTGGAGAGGCTTGCTGGTTGAGGCCCAGGTCCACCCCGGACTGTAGCGCCACCAGAAGAAGATAAAGAAGAAGCAAACCAACCAGACCGTTGATGTTTAAGGACACCATTTGAAGAAAAAAAGCAAAGTGCACAGACACTGTATTCGAACTGGAGAGAGTGTCTCATGAGAAGGGAACATAAAAAACACTGCATACTACTGACCACACCACTCGACTGATTTTGTTGTGATAAGTCTGTGGTTTTGCTTGGCGACTGAGAGACTACCAAAGTCGCCCTTTTGGTCGTTCTCTCTGTCCCTCAATGGATCCTAACCTCATTTCCATCAGAATCACTCAACAGAACCTAAACTGCAACGTGACCAGGCGGCATCAGAAAGTCGTTCAGGACAAGTAATTACTCCCCAAGTGACTCACGCATATCGTCACATGATGAAATCTCCATTCAGAGAATCTCTAAGCCAAGCTCACTTTCAGCCATAAAAAGGGGCAAAAAAAAAACACAAAAAAGGCGGGAAGAAAAAAATTTAAAAGTCACGCCTTCTTGGTCGCTGCTGCGGCATATCTCCCTGTGATCAACCACACGTTTGACTGTCTTTAATCTGTTTACACATGAATTGCTTATCATTTACGCCTTTGTGCCGTCGTCGTCTACCGATTGTCACCGAAGCCCCATACACTAGCGTAAGTCAGTCGTTCTTTCTTTCTTTTGTTTTTGTATTTTCCCCTGAACATGACCTCAATACGTAACCAACCACAAGTGAATTCAGCGCCCGTCATGGCGGCCACAAGCAAAGTCGCACGGCAACACCGCAAAACGCTATTAGTTTCTAATGGCGACGGCGGCGGCGTGTTCATCAGCAGCTGCGGCGGCGTGCGCGTTAATGAAAAAGAAAGGCTTACACGAGAAGGAAAAAAAAAGACACAGCGGCCCGATAATAAAAACAAAATAAATGACTTTCTCCCGCGAAGCCACGAGTGGAGACTGTGGCGATACAGTGGAGACTGAAGAAAAACTCACACACACCACACGCAGAAGAAGAAAGTTAAAATCAAAACAAAAAAAGAAAGTTTTACTTACTAATACAGTTTTCATTATCTTTTTGTGGTTCGTTTCGTTCCCTTTTGAATTCGTTTTCACAGAAGAGATCTGATGAATGGTTGGCGGGTGGGTGGAGGGGGCGCAGGGGAGGGTCGAGAGCGGCTTAATGCATGCATGCACTCATGCGTCGTCATGTGAATGTACAGTGATCACAATGAGATGACGGCAGTGGTGGGGATTCATACAGCAAACAATGAAATTTCATCCAATTATGAACGCAATTCAGATACACACATGCACGGCGACATCGTTCGTTTGTTCGTCGTTTTGTGAAATTCATTCAGTGGAAAATTGCATGTGATGTGCCGTGCGGATACATGTCGCGCTCGGAATGAACACAGCCAAGTGGCAGTCAAGGACGACTCAAATATAGCCATGCCCGCGGTACTACCCTTTGCACACTTGAATTGATTGCGCGCTAAGGATCACGTCATTTGAAATTTCACTTCAATGGCAGTGGGGCGGCGAGGGTGTTCTTGAAGGGGAATAATTGAAACATTTTCTATTGCGATAGCTGACCTCACAAAAGGCTTAAACGGCAGCAAGAGAGGATGACAGGACGTCCACTGGTCTTAGATATGTAATGTCTGGGATGCCCAAGGCAGGACAGGGGCCTCAGTCAGTTGGACAGTGGACAACAAGGGCCTTAAACTAAATTCGGACTGAGTCATAATGTTCGCAACGACTAAGGGGAACCAGTGCTTGGTTGTTCTTTTTGGTGACCCGTCATTCAAATGAAACGAGGTTTTCACGTTTAAGTTTTGACATTCAATAATCTCTGCAAGTTTGAATCAGTAAGAGAAAGGCTCGAGTTAATGTCGTTACAAGTCCATGTCGTCACTAGGCAATGTCGTTACTAGGCAATATCGTCCATAGGCAATGTCGTTACTAGGCAATATCGTAACTAGGCAATTTCTTTAGTAGGCAATGTCGTTACCTGGCAGTGTCGTTCCTGGGCAATGTAGTTACTGGATGATGTCGTTACTAGGTGATGTCGTTACTAGACAATGTCATTACTAGGCAATATCGTTACTAGGCAATTTCTTTAGTAGGCAATGTCGTTACTGGGCAATGTCGTTACTAGGCAATGTCGTTACCAGGTAGTGTCGTTACTGGGCAATGAAGTTACTGGATGATGTCGTTACTAGGTGATGTCGTTACTAGGCAATGTCGTTACTTGGCAATGTCGTTACTTGGCAATGTCATTACTAGACAATGTCGTTACTAGCCAATGTCGTTACCTGGCAGTATCGTTACTAGGCTATCTCGTTACTAGACTATTTCGTTACTAGGCAATGTCGTTACTAGGCAATGTCGTTACCAGGTAGTGTCGTTACTGGGCAATGAAGTTACTGGATGATGTCGTTACTAGGCAATGTCGTTACTAGTCAATGTCATTACTAGGCAGTATCGTTACAAGGCAATTCCTTTAGTAGGCAATGTCGTTACTGGGCAATGTCGTTACTAGCCAATGTCGTTACCAGGTAGTGTCGTTACTGGGCAATGAAGTTACTGGATGATGTCGTTACTAGGTGATGTCGTTACTAGGCAATGTCGTTACTAGTCAATGTCATTACTAGGCAATATCGTTACAAGGCAATTTCTTTAGTAGGCAATGTCGTTACTGGGCAATGTCGTTACTAGCCAATGTCGTTACCAGGTAGTGTCGTTACTGGGCAATGAAGTTACTGGATGATGTCGTTACTAGGTGATGTCGTTACTAGGCAATGTCGTTACTAGTCAATGTCATTACTAGGCAATATCGTTACAAGGCAATTTCTTTAGTAGGCAATGTCGTTACTGGGCAATGTCGTTACTAGCCAATGTCGTTACCAGGTAGTGTCGTTACTGGGCAATGAAGTTACTGGATGATGTCGTTACTAGGTGATGTCGTTACTAGGCAATGTCGTTACTAGTCAATGTCATTACTAGGCAATATCGTTACAAGGCAATTTCTTTAGTAGGCAATGTCGTTACTGGGCAATGTCGTTACTAGCCAATGTCGTTACCAGGTAGTGTCGTTACTGGGCAATGAAGTTACTGGATGATGTCGTTACTAGGTGATGTCGTTACTAGGCAATGTCGTTACTTGGCAATGTCGTTACTTGGCAATGTCATTACTAGACAATGTCGTTACTAGCCAATGTCGTTACCTGGCAGTATCGTTACTAGGCTATCTCGTTACTAGACTATTTCGTTACTAGGCAATGTCGTTACTAGGCAATGTCGTTACTTACACTGTTCTTGTGTACCCGGTTGTAAGTCGGTACAAGTACGTGCAGACGTTTTGAAATAGGAGCGGTTCTTTTCGGTTGCTTAATCTGTCACGCTTCTTGCCTTAGAAAGAAAGCCCTTGGTCTCTTCGAGAAAAGTTTTGTTTTGGTTAACGGTTTTTGGAGAAGAATATTCTACGACATTAAACCCCTAAGCCGGCAGGGCCCTGTACAGCGCATGAAAAACACTGCTCAAGCCTGAGGTGTCTTCGAACCAACGAAATAGAGGACGCCCACGGCCAGGGTTTAGCTTCTACAGGAACCGCACGTGTTGTCCGTCCTAATGTTCCACCATGAGTGGAAGGGACCCACAATTTAATGCCGACTCTGAACGGCTGTTATAGTTTGAGAAGCTTTTTCTAGAGAGGAAGTACTGTTTGAGAATTGTAAGTGACTCGAAAGAGGTGGCGACGTGAAATCGGTATACACACCGACCTGTAATACGTATACAGTGTACTTTCTCCTAGTGGACACCCCTCATAAGTGGACACCTGTCATCAACGGACAAATTGTTTGAATCCGCCAGAGTCCGTTTATGAGAGAGGATAAAATACAAGAATGCTTCTCTGCTGTCTCTTCAATATTTGATCTCTGCCTCACACCATCCCACTCAAAATCAGATTACTCTTGTTTTCAAACCCAAGAGAATACCTCCACTCACGAATTCCTTCCCTCCCCATGCCTCGCATAATTTGCAGCACAATTAAATTTATTCAATTCAAGCGTTTCATTGTTCCCTTCATCACCTTCTCATCGCTCCTCCTCATCCATTCAAATCCGCAATCATCATCAGCATCACCATCATCATCTGCGATTCCATTCTTCTCCCCCCCTCCCATTTTCCATTTTACATTCTTTATGCAAAGGGTCGTCGTCGACAATACTCGGCCGTGAGTATCATACGACTCGCACAACGCTTGCACCGTGATTGTTACGCATGACGACCCGCATCCCGCCCTTATTTTTTTTACAAAAAAAAATATAAATTTCGAGTACACGAGCACTTTCATCTCCTTTTTTTTTGATTTCATTGTTGTTTTGTTCCACAGGCACATTTGCCAAAAAGAAGTAGGTTACTGGTACGTACATGACCTTCCCTTAGCTGAAGTTGTCCTTTGTCGTGATTGCAGTGTGATTGCATGACACGGTGAATTTTTGATTTTTTTTTTTTCGCACTCGTGCTGTGCACCACCCTGTCAGTGGAAGAGTTCAGCTGGACTACTGTGTTAAGTGCAACGGCTGTGTGCAGTGGTTCGGGGGGTTTTAATTTGGTCGCTGCGGTGGACTTAATTGATGGTATCCGCAATTTTTTTTTTTTCGCTCTCTGTACGGTTTTGTGGGACTCATGGACAGCACCTAGTGTGGTGCGGTTCAGCTTGAAGTACTTTGGCTGTAATTCGGTTTAAATGATGGGGTTTTGTTGGTTTTGTGCTTTTTAAATGTGTAATGCACACGGGAGGTGTGATCTTCAATGGTTTTTGCTGGTCGATAATTTAATTGGCTTCACGGAATGTGTTCAAATGGATGCGTAATCTGATTTGCGTTTTAATTGAATTTGTTTATAGTAGATAAAGTTACAAGCTTGCAACCAGTTTCCATTCAGCAATTGACTTTCCCTGGTTTTGTTGCTGTTTGGTCTTTCAGTGCACAATTGTTGGCGTGCTTAGTGACACGTGTCGACGGCAAACACGCGCATTTCATCAAGGAAAGGCTGACATCACAGGAACGCTTGCATGTCGTCACTGAGTTTTGCTGTCAAAAGTAGTGCCCTTCTCTGAAACTTTCGCCTCTGTGACCATTTTACGGTCGCCTTAATTGATTACTAACCAAGAAATTCAAGCATTAGCGACCGAATTCCGGACCATTTTCACTATATGAGACATCAAGGCACCGCAAATGGACTGTTTGATGCGTGGTCCATGGGCCAGAAGAGCCATAGGCCAAATTTTTGTCAAAGATCATCAAAATGCACGAGCTGAACCCTTCCCAGAACTTACAATCCCTTCCAAACTGTCTCCAAATTCACAAATCAATGGGGTTGATCACCTTCTACATTAGAGTGACCTTTAAAAGCATGTGCTCTCTATCTAGTCCTCTCCTCTGAATGTATGCGAACGCCAGCCGGATGACAGGATGTGGAATGGAGTCTGCATCAGAAAATCATACGGAAGCGTGACAGATTCTTCTTTGTCTGGTGGCGCTACAGTCCGGGCTGGACCTAGGCTCAACCGACAAACCTCTCCTGCTGGAGTCTCTCTGACAGACACTGAATTTGTGATGGAAGAGCACCTGGGAGTCACTGCTAGTGCTTCAAGCGGTCGGTCCAATGTTTGATAACTCGGTTCACTATGTTTTGCATCGTTCCGACAAAAGCGTCTCGAATGTTCACCTTGAGCTCGCCTAAAGAGGTTGGCTTTTTATCGTAGACCAAGGACTAGATGTGCGTTCGAGTGTGCTGTTGAATTGACCAGCACACTTGGACCATGTGTGTGCAAGCGTTTCAACTCTTCTTTCACTGGGATTTGAACCGGGGACCCCACCTACCAAGGGCAGGCACTTAACCAACTGCGCCACCCAGTCATCCATGCGGTGTATCAGCAAAGACTTTAAGAATAATTTTCGTCAAAAGACCCCGAATTTCCCAAAATAGGGGTGACCAGATAATAAGGATAGGACAAGGTATTTAAACAAAGCATCAACGGTGTGAAATTCGAAATTGGTTCTGGCTTTATTTTGAGGCTTAATTCATGTCATTGTGTCTGGAATTGCCGCCTCGACTTTGCTGGTAGCGACCAGTCCTCTTTTTAATGGCTTGGTCCACTACACACGCAATAATAGCCTGGGCCTAGCTTCTCAGCAATCATTCGTGTTGTGCGTGCTGTTGTTCTTTCACCAGTGGAAGGGACCTACAGCAAAGTTGAGAAGCTTTTTCAGACAGGAATACTCTTTGAGCATTGTCAGTGACTCGAAAGAGGTGGAAGCCGTGAATTATGAAAGTTGGTGGATTGGGGATTCGAACCTGGCACCCTCTGCACAGGAATCGACGCACTAACCCAATACCCCACGACGACTCACACTACACACACAATACCCCACGTATCATTCCAGCAATAGTGTGTCGAATGTAAGCCTCATGAAGGTAGGCCTGTTAGCGTAAACCAGGAACTGGCAGTAACAACAGAGCAAATAATCGAGTGGTGTCAAGTAGCATGATCGGTCGCATGACCCAGACGCCCAATTTCTACTTCAAAACTTCGAGTGTTGCTCGTCTCTTGTCCAGCATGGAGAGAGGTGAGACGTCTTGATTGAACCACTATGTTTCCCAGCTCTGGGGACAGAAAGTTGGTTAAGATCACTGTATACCCACGCAAGACGAATGGTGCCTCCTTCGTTCTGCTCCTTCGCATGATATGAAACGCCAAGGAGGCAATCTTTGTGGATGCAGGGATGTGGGCCTGAAGACTTGTGGATTCTGTTCTGCTGAGCCAAAAATGTTCCCAGCAGGAGAAAAAGTGTTTTTTTTTTTTTTTTGCTCAAAATCCGGATAAGTGGACAACATTTCTAGCGCCTATGTCCATGGACACGCGGCATTAATTCTTTCGTTAGCAAAATCTCGTACGGATGAAGGCCCAAGTCCAACCGCGAAATAAGCCGGGTCGACACTCTGGCGATGCCCAATTTAGCTGATCCGCCATGAATCGACCTTTCTGGGTCTTCTTCTATTCAAGCCGCCTCCATGAATCGCTGCGACGGCTATGTTTTCGTCATTTCGCAGAAATCGGTGTCTCATTGGTGACTTAAGTTGGTAAATTGTATACTGACGGTGCTAAGAATTACCAGCACACTGAGGCATGATGGCGACCAACCTCACTTCACTTTGCGTATTTTCAACTGATACGGGATGACGACAGTAATTTGATCATTATTTCCGCACGTTCGACAAAGCGGAAAACGATGCCTCATAAAATGGCATCCCTTACTGAATAGTCTGGTCCATGGAACAGTCTGGAGACTTCCACAGCTGCTGAAATATGACTGCTGGAAAAACTGTCATTGCTATCTGGTCACCCTTCACCATTGAGAACCGGAACAGGCAGGGTGGTGAACGGCAGTAGACAACGCGTTAGTGAATAACAGTCAGTCACTGACAGTCACTGAGAACCATAACAACTGCTTGATAAAAGTTCAATAATCCCGCCGAGAACCCAAGTGATGTTCAAGTAAAGCCCCACGGTGCCCCTCGTGATCATCCTCGTCACCCATCACAAAAAAAAAAAACAAACAAAAAACCTGCCAATAATCACCAACTGATCGAAATTCACACAAAACACAAACGTTCACTTCACACTTCTCCTTTTTCGGCCACCGTTTCGTGTCAAGCGGGCAAAATGTCGCTGAATTTGCTTTTCTCATTTTCCAAAATGAAAATTCATGACTTTTTCATTTCACTTCGTGGCCCACCTCGGTTTCCGCTGAGCGAGCAAAGCCACAACCACACCAGCGAACAGTTCCAAATTATATCGGCCCAAATTATTTCAGAGCACTTTAGAAAATTGGGTGTCACGGTTTGGAATTTTTTTTTTTTTGTTTTTGTTCGATTGCGTCTGACATTGCAACGTTCGTTGGTCCGAGCGAAGACCGAGACCGACGGACCGCGGTTGTTTTATTTAATTTGCAAAATTAACCCGTAAACTAACAGGTTTTGGCGTTTTGTTGCGCCACGTTAATAATAGATTCAAACAAATTCATGCGGTGTGTGCTGTGCTCGGCGTTCGCCATGGCAAACGTGTGTGAGAAACTGGGCTTTGTTTGACAAACTTGTTAGATGATTGAAGAAAAAACTCTCGAGAGTGTGTGTGTGTTTCTAGTGCCTGGGGGGCACAATGTGGAACGCATGGAGGTCATTAGTTTGAATGAGAGTGTTTAAGGAAATTTTTACTGATGGAAGATGATTTTGCATCTTTTTTTGGTTTTATTTTGATGTGAATCAACGTGACCACTGAATTGGATTGCGTTCAGATGGAGGCGGTCTTGAGAGGTCTTAATTGGAGGTAATTGACATCCGGGTAACACCAAGAATCCAGAACCGGCTTGATTCGTATTCAGAGACTGTCTTAAATTTTATTGCGGGTTCATTGAACGGGTGTGAAGTTGTGCGGCAGCGGTATGCGGAAGTGTATGTAGGTGTCTTTTGAAGGAAACGGGGACTTCGCAGGGAACAGGGAAACTTTTCTCGATTTTCGGTTTCAGTTTTCGAAGAGTGTGCGTGCCCTTTTTGTCACCTTCACTGCCTGCTTGCACACTTTCGATTCGGAGGTACTTCCTAACTACACGTGAAAATTATTCACGTGAACATGCTAAATGCAACTGATCACGTACGCTCCTGGAAATTACACGAAATGAGAGCCTTTTTGAAATTAAACTGAATACCGCTTGTAACTGAGTTTAGGAGTGACACAGGCATGGAATTTGAATTTGATAAGATGTGCAATTACGTCACGAAGTACGTACTTTTTCACGAACAAGCTAAGTTCACAAGAACGGGTTCTAGATGCAAAAACTATGAAGATTAAGTCACGGAGTACGGGTCAAGTCTTATTTTTAGTACATCACGTGTGACAGGAAGTTGAATTTTGTGTCACGTACTATTTCACGAACATTCAAATTTCACGGGCATCACGTACACATGTGAAATCGAAGGATGGCTCTAGTTCAACAAACCACGGAATACGTGTCACGTGTTATTTCACGTCCTTCACGTGTGTGATGTGCGATCACGTATGAAAGGAATCTGAATTTTGTCTCACATACAATTTCACGAACATTCAAAATATCACATAAATCACGTGGGCATGTGAAATCGAAGGTTGGTGTACGTTGCACAAACTATGCAAATTAAATCACAGAGTACGTGTCACGTGTTATTTTTGAATTTGAATTTTAAAGTACATGAAGTTAAATCACGGCGTTCGTGTCACGTACTACTTCACGTACGTCACTTGCGCATGTGAAATCGTCCATGAAAGGAATGTGAGTTTGAAGGGAAGTTAAATTAGAACTTCTAACGTACACCACTTCACCACGTGCGCAATCGAGAAGGTAGGTTGGCTCTAGTTCAACAAACCCGGAATACGTGTAACGTGTTATTTCACGTAAATCACGTTTGTGATGTGGGATCACATTTAAAAGGAATTTTAATTTTAAAGTACATGAAATTAAATCATGGAGTTCGTGTCACGTACTATTTCACGTACTTCACGTGCACATGTGAGATCACCCATGAAATAACTTGTAGAGTACGACACGTTACCATGTGCGCTGTGAAATCTCAGGCTCCAGTTGCGGAAATCATCAAAATTAAATCACGTGTTATTTCACGTACATATCACGTGTGAGCTCTGTGAATTTAAATTCTCTGCCACGTACAGTATCTTCTATGTTTTAAGACGTGAAATTAAATCAAGGACTGAGACGTGTCACGTATGATATCACGTACGCCCGTGAAATTAAAGACTCTAGTTGCTGAAGCGAGTACATCAAAGGAACGACTACCGGATTTACCAAATGTCGCCACAATAAACGGCGTTTCTTAGCCAGGTCCAGTGACAGCAATCGGTCACTGGCATAGGTCGTGTGGGGCAGACCATTTGTTGGTTGTTGGCGTTCTAAGAATCCCATCAAAGAAACACTGTTGACTATCTTTTAACGATTGTTTCTTTATTGAGAAGAGAAAACCTTTTGATTAACTATGAAATACCAGTCCAAGCAGGGGCCATGGGTTGACCTGGTCATCGAAGGAAAATTGGCCAATAATGCCGCCAACCGAAAAACTACATTCACGGTTCTCTATGATCATGAGTGCTTTCTCTGAGCCCGAGCCACGACCTTTCTGCTTTTGAAAGACGAGGTGGGAATGCGACTCATCGGAAAAGATGAGCATGACTTTGAGTGAATTCTATCGGCACTTTAAGAACGAAGGGGGGTGGTCGATCCGCTGAAAGACATGAGTCAGTTGAACCTTATGTAAGCTTAGAATTCATGATCGTTGTGCAGTTCCTGAGGATCACCTACTGACGTTAAGTGAACCTGGGTCTTGTGAAGATCGCTCCTTTATAAATACAGTCGAGCCTTGTGTATGCCAAGAATCCATGATCTTTGTACAGATCCTGAGGATCAGCTACTGAGGTGGATGAACTCGGGCCTCCTGAGGATCACTCCTTTTTAAAAACCCTCCATATCCCTGAACAGACCTACAGCCGTAGGTGAAGTCAAGCAAAAGGGATGGAACTGAATCTACAATGACTTCTGCATGGGAACGTCATCCTTCACAAACTGTGGCGGAAGACCACCTTACAATAATATCTAGTCCACGCCGATGAGCGGCCTCGCTTCAAATCTTAGACGCATTTTAACCGCCATTCAGCCAATAATTTGCTCCGACAAGGGACGACAAGCAAACCAAGGAGTTCTGTTTATTTTCGAGAAATTCACAACCTCCCAAAAGACCCGAAAAAAATACGAGTATCTTACAAATAAATCAAACAAATTATCATAAAAAAAAAAAATAACTCACCTGATGAAATCGAATTCGCCGAATCGCTTCGCGGGGTATGATGATTCACGTTTTGCTGCATCGATGGCAGTGGTATCATTGTTTGTGCTGGCAGCGTTGTACATCCATGCACCGATGTAATAACACCATGCTGATGTGGAGTGTATGGCATATCGGTGCACATCCATAGATCCGGTTCAACATAATCGGAATCGATCGATGTTGGCGACATAATCATACCGGACGACATAACTAAACCGTTTGACGATGATGTTACTTCTGATGATGAATCCTCTAGCATGCGTAGGGCGGCAAATCCACCATTATTTGACCAACGTCGTTTCATCATTGCAGGAATATATTTAGTACCGTACTTTTCTTTGTTTCTCTTTTTTTTTTCCCCGTTATCACGCAAAGAAATGTGATTTTCTTTGAAAATTGAATTTATTGTTGCGCACGTAAGCAAAAATGTTTACGATGTGTATTTTTGTTTTTTGTTTGTTAAATAAATTAAATATGTAAATAATGACGACTTATTTAATTTTTTTTTCTTTGTATAAATAAAAAAAATTAAAAAAAAAAAAATATTTATAGAAAATTGTATAATTTATAATTTAAGGCAATAAAATTTCCATAATTTGTTGTATTGTCTCTTCGTCGAGATGTCGATGTTCACGTTTGAAGTTAATTTCGTTAGCATGACGTTGAACGAAGTTGTTTCTTTTTTTTTTATTTGTTGTTGTATGGTTGAGTGTATATGAAACCAAGGGTTCGATATCACTGCTTTTCTCACTCTGTGTTGTCTCTGTCAATGCCTTTCATCAGTCACAACTGTCAAAGCGCATTTTTATATATTTTTCTTCTTTTTTTCTATTTTATTCCTTTCTTTTATAAATTAATTATATTTTGTTTAGTCGGGTTTTGTTTTTAATCTGCCGGTGTCTGTGTGTGTTTAAACCGAACAATAAATTATACCGAATGCGACAAGGAAGCAGGGAAAAGAATGTAAATTGCTTGTACACAAAGCAGAGTGATTCTTTTCTTTTTTTTTGTATTCCTTTCGAGATACGAATCCGCGAAAAGATGTGAAAAAATCCGGTTTATTTTTCTGTATTTTGAGAATTCAGGCAAACAAAAAGAAGATTAAAAATCTGCACTATCAATTTCGACTGCAAAAAGAGAAGAAAAAAAAAACAGAGATAATAGTCTTGAATTAAAAGAGAATGAAAGAAACGCAAAATTATGGCAACACGTTTTGAAGATGTCTGGTTTTCTTCTTTTTTTTTGGTATTTTTAGGCACTTTTTGGAGATACCTCGGAGCTGCTTCGCTGCTTGGGAGGACATAGGCACTCACTGCATCTAGCAATGACACTGGTTATCCCTCAGATTTTGATTTTCGTGTGACACCCGATGATGTCATCATTCAAAGTGGGATGCTAATGGGTGGTGGTGGTGATGGTGGTAATTCTCCCGATCTACATATTTTATCAATTAATAATTCTAATTTGACATTGTGTTCTAATGACCCTCTGAGAGAGTGAGAGACACGCATGAAGTTCCAGCGAAACGACGAAAAGGATGATAAAGGCGATGATGATACAACACAAATGGAAATGTGACGGGCACATGACATGCGTAAAATATTCAAAGAATGCCATTAAATTTATTGTCAAGGGAATCGCACACGTGCTTCAAAACCGAATGATTTTGAAGGACGTACGCAATGGATGGCATCGTCGTTCAAGGATCCATTGCGGTGAAAAAAAAAGGTCAGGAATTGTGTTCAATCAATTTATTCAGAGAAGCTGTCCTTGTGGAGGAAGTCATAGAGCTGCTATATAGCTGCCAAAGTACATTAAAACAGTGTGGTCATAGCTCTACAGCCTTTAAACGATTCCTACATTTTGTAAAGTGGAAGGCCTGTGGTACAACTCCAGGCACTATAACTTTCAGATTATTGGAACCTCTCTCGCCTGACAATGCTCTGAAATCATCATGAACAGCTGTTGAACTTTGAGCAGAAAATCAAGCTCATCCCGAGGTCCGCGGTTCGAACCCAGACACTCTAACTTTCGTATTCACGACACAACATCTCTCACGCCCGACAATGTTCTGAAAGTGTTATAATCATGAACAGACGTTGAATTTCGAGCAGAAAATCAAGCTGGAGTTCTGTAGTTCAACTCCAGAGACTATAACTTTCAGAATCTCGACTCCATCTCTTTCGCCCGGCAAGGCACGGAAGGTGTCAGGCAAAGCTCAAGAAGCGACGTCTCATTTTGAGAGTTTAACTATCAAGAAGCGACGTTGAATTTAAACTAGAAAACCCAACCTAGTGGTCCGTGGTTCGATACCAGACACTCTAATTCTCAGATTCATTCCAAACACTGGATTATTGGCACCTCTCCCACCTGGCAAAGCTCAGAAGGTTTAACCATCAAGGAGCGACGTTGAATTTCAACCAGACAACCCAACCTAGTGGTCCGTGGTTCGATAACACACATTCTAACTCTCAGATTCATGACATCACCCCACATCACCGCGGCTAGCAATGCTGAGAGTGTGCAGCTTCCAAACACAGACGTTGAATTTTTTCTAGACAACCAAGATAAAGGATTTCGGTTCAACTCCAGACAGTCTAACTTTCGTAATCACAACACCACTTCTCTCCTCTATCAAGAACAGAGGGCGTAACTTGCAGGCAAGCTGTGGGGAATAGATTCAAGAAAATCCTCGTAAACTTTGTTGTTTGCAGCTGGCACACAACTTTAGGTTTCCTTAACTCTTGGAAGAGAAAAAGCAGGTTCACCACTCCACAAGTGGTTGCTGTATAAGCTAGGCTCAAGGTCACATCAGATTTTGCACGTTCAACTGAGTCTTAGACTTTGAAGCCACAGTTGAGGGGACTCCAGACTAAAGTTTCTTTTAGCCCATGAATCGAATGGAGAAGCATTATATGTCGAAGGAAAATGGAAATTTCTTAGAGGATTGGTCAAAAATGGAGCACTGAGCAAGAGCACAATGTGGGGGGTATTCCTCGCTGGTTTGAACAAGTGGCTCTAAATTCCCCCCCAATTCCATCCTGGTATGCGACCGCTTGGCAGATCTGGGACGAAGTGCCTGGACCAAGTTCAAGAACCCGCCTTTTTATTTTTAGGCATGGGTCCTAATCAGGCTTATTTTTCTCAGGCAGAGGTCCCAATGGCATAGGTCCCCTTACTATTCTTGCTAATAAATTGAATTGAATAGATTTGAATTGAATGAGTAAGAGTCAATGGTGGGGGAACGAGTGGCCACGAGTGCTAGGCACACACGGGGGATCAGGCCACTCGTTCCCCCACCATTGACTCTTACTCATAAGGGCCTTTGTCTGAGAAAAATAAGCCGTATTAGGACATATGTCTAAAAACAAAAAGCCGGACTTTTGGAGTTGGTTCAGCGACTTCCTCTTAGGTCTGCAAAGCGGCCGACTACCTGATGGAACCGTAGTAAATCATCACTACAGACTGAAGAAGAGAGTCCGGGGTGTAGCTCCTGCGGAGCAGCACACGCCACAGCGCTACCAATGGACGGGCTAGAGAAAACTCCGTCAAGTGTGACGATGCACACTAGAGACTAACCGAATGTCAACATTTTTTAAGCGCTCAACGACCCCCTAGAAATGTAGAATCAAAGCCTGAGAATATTAGCGATGACTTCAATTTCCACGCCAAAGAGAGAGCCATTGGATTATTTATCTGTTTGCAAATTAATGCCACCCTCCCCTCGAAAGTTAACAGATTTCTTTTTCGGCCGCTCTTTCAGTGAATTACGGTCACAATCCATGTTGATTTGCCCCAACGTGATCAAACAAAACCAAGTGAGTGCAATTTAAGTCGCGATCTACCTCCACAGCGGGTCCCCATCAACCCGCGAATGAGGTCATCTGCACTTAAAGCATCCCCATCTCTGAGCAAAACACAAATTGGTTATCCATAAAAAACAGAAAAACCAAAACGAACCGAACCATATGTCAAAACTCGTGGCCAAAACGAATGAGTCAAATGACAAATGCACACAATTACACAAAGATTCACAAGGCAGAAATAAGAAAACAAGACAAGCCAGCTCGGTGACAACAAGATGATGTTGTCCCCAAGAATGCACTCTCTCACGGCGCGGCGCAGTAAGGAGCATCGCAACGCGACTGTGTGTGCGTTTGGGAGACGCTTCTCTTTGCTCTCTATTTGAGTTCTTATTATACCCCAATAACATCATCGGCGTCATTGGGATATCTGAAATGTTGATGACCCCTCAGGGGCAAACTCAAGAGAGCCACAAATCACAAAAAAAAAAAAACAACAACAAGCCGACATGCATACACTTCGCTTAATTTATTTATTTTCGAAGCACAGAGCAAAAAAAAGAAGAACACACCACTCGGACCCATCTGGCGTGGCGTGGTGTGTGTTTGGCTTGGCTTTGAAGGCGCAGGCGGCAGTGGGTGGTGACGGTGGCGGTGGCGGTGGATGCATCGCGAAATTTATTACAAGTTTCACTTTCGCTTGCGGTCCCTTAAGTTTGTGTCTAATGCCGACGTGTACACACATTCCACAGAGTCACAGATTAGAGAAGAAACGAGCTGCAATTAAGTGCATGTTTGTGCATGGGCTTGACAAGGCGTGTCTGCTTATCGGCGAAGCGCTTGGCCTTCTCCTTTGTCGATGTGGAGTCGCCAAGGTTTGTTGTTGCCGTTGGCACTTGTTTGTGGACTAGCGGCTATTTACAAATGCACTCGCGCGTTCCCGAACAGTGTACTGCACTTGATTTGTGAGTGGATTGATAAGCGGTTGATTTAGTTGCAGTGCGCGTCTTGCTTGTCAGCTTTTACACACTCAAAGGTAAGCGATGGACTAGGCAAACACTTGAAGACGACTGAACTGCGGTTTTACGATCCAGATCGACTTTAACTGATGATGAATCACCTGAGTTGTGAAGTTCAAATATTTGTCAAAGATACGACGACGCTATCCATTGACATTTTGCCTTGGAATGGGCGGGGGTTTCTTGTGTGGCTTTAGAATTAAAAACGGTGCTCCCGCGTGCCGTTGGTGGGGATTCCGATCAAACTGAGAGATGCCGCTGGTTTGACAGGAGCTGAATGTGAAACGTCGTCGCTGATGAGATTGCAGCTTGTTCTCCGCGGGGACATGACGAGTTGTTGGGTGTGTTGAGGAGTGACACTCTTTCCCAGAAAATTGGTGGAGAGATAGACGAGGAGGAGGTCTTTCTTAAATGAGATTTTAATTGAAAACTGGTTGAAGACCCTCAAATTTTAGAATTCTGGGCACATTCGGCTAAAAACGAGAAAAATTTGGTACCAAATTTCAGACGGTTCCAAATTGTTGGCGGTACCAAATTATTGGTGGTTCCAAATCGTTGCTGGTACCAAATTATTGGTCGTACCAAAATTTTGGTGGTAATAAATTGTGGGTGGTTCCAAATTATTGGTGGTTCCAAATTGTTGGTGGTTCCAAATCGTTGCTGGTACCAAACTGTTGGTGGTACCAAATTATTGGTGGTTCCAAATCGTTGCTGGTACCAAATTGTGAGTGGAACCAAATTGTTTGTGGTTCCAAATTGTTGGCGGTACCAAATTGTTGGTGATACCATATCGCTCAGATCCAGTCTAAGCTCTCTTAACCTAAATCCGATCTTTGATTTAATAAAAGCGAAAGACGTCCGCGTCTCAAAAGGCGCACATAAGTGGAATCGAATTCCAGCTCAGTAGATGCCTCGCTAAACACCGTGCCAAAATAGGGAAATTAAGGGCTTAGCCTCCCCCTTGAGCTCTTATCCTCAACGCTGAACCTTCCGGTTTGACCAAAAACAATGCGAGTTTCCACAAAATTCCGGGTCCGTTAATAGACTTGTTCGAAAGCTGATGAAAGACTGCATTAAGGCATTTTTCATGTCAAAAGAGGGCTTGAGGCTGAGTTCCCGCTTCCAAACCGCCTCCGACTTCAACCTTTACTCAAACTCTTTAAGAAAAACGAGAAAGCCATGAAAGAAGGGTAAAAGAATATGATTAACTTCAACAAAAAAATCAATTGAATTCCACCAAGAATGGTCAAAGACCGGGCACACCACTCAGGTGGTCGCACATGGTCCGCACACATGACACTTTCTAGCGCACAAGAATAGACAGCACTTGCCTATGACGCAAACGGGGCCATGAGTGTTCAAGTCAAATTGAATAAAAATACAATTTTCGTGACTAAATGCCGCGAGCGTTGACAGAAGCCGAGTTCATTCCTTCGCGCCAGCACACCTCTGCGGCGTCTATTGTCATAACCAGCACATTTTTTTTTCTTCTTCACTTTTCACAGGCAAATACATCACAATTATTTTTAAAATGTTTGCAAATTTCCTCATTTCCATTCTAAATTCGATTCGGCGGATGCGAGAGGTACGCATGTCGGCCTGCACGAAAGACCAGAGCGAGTGGGGCACGATTTGCTTTTGCTAAAGGCAACGTGGTGGTGGATTTGGTGGACTTAACCCGTGGATGTTGTCGTTGCTGTTGTTGTCTCGAAATGGCATTGAGACACACATAACCCGGAGTCTACACGCATGGAGGGGGAACGGCGGTGTGGCGAGTGAATCAAGGTCAAATTAACATAATTTGTTGCAAATTAATGGCCAAAGGAATGTCAACTGACGCATCAATGTGAGTGATTCAGTTCATAGACGTTCGCGTTCACGTTTCGATTTTGTTGTTGATCGGCGATGGAAAAGTTTCAAGGACGAACGCTGTGAAGGATGCGAGTTTGCATTTGAAATTGTCTGGGATTTTAACAATTTTTTGGGGGGTAGGCAGGTGTCTCAACGGAGAGAGGGTTTGGTTGGCGAGTGGTCTTTGAGGTGTGGTTGTGAGAGGGGCGAGGGAGGTAACAATGAACGGGGCTGTTGTGTTAAATGATTCAATAGGAGGTTGCACTCTGAATGGAATAATGTATTCGACGGCAGTGGAGAGGGAGTGAACTGACATTTATGATAAAAGATTCATTTTTGACAAAATGTGATTTAGAGTGTTTTTTAGAGAAGCACTCAGCCTTATCATTTGACAAACGATGACGCGAACAATGTTTTTATCGCAAAGTGTGTATAGAACTTGTAGATCTTGACTATAGAACTTGTGGATCTTGACTATAGAACTTGTGGATCTTGACTATAGAACCTGTGGATCTTGACTATAGAACTTGTGGATCTTGACTATAGAACCTGTGGATCTTGACTATAGAACTTGTGGATCTTGACTATAGAACTTGTGGATCTTGACTATAGAACCTGTGGATCTTGACTATAGAACTTGTGGATCTTGACTATAGAACCTGTGGATCTTGACTATAGAACTTGTGGATCTTGACTATAGAACTTGTGGATCTTGACTATAGAACCTGTGTATCTTGACTATGGAACTTGTGGATCTTGACTTTAGAACCTGTGGGTCTTGACTATAGAACATGTGGATCTTGACTATGGGACTGGTGGATCTTGACTATAGAACTTGTGGATCTTGACTATAGAACTTGTGGATCTTGACTATAGAACCTGTGGATCTTGACTATAGAACTTGTGGATCTTGACTATAGAACTTGTGGATCTTGACTATAGAACCTGTGGATCTTGACTATAGAACTTGTGGATCTTGACTATAAAACTTGTGGATCTTGACTATGGAACTGGTGGATCTTGACTACAGAACCTGTGGATCTTGACTATAGTACTTGTGGATCTTGACTATAGAACTTGTGGACCTTGACTATAAAACCTGTGGATCTTGACTATAGAACTTGTGGACCTTGACTACGGCCTCTATAGACTGATAAGTCTCCTTAACTCCACTGAACACCCAGATGCCCAACATTACAACCACAATCTGGTCAGCAGTCCATTGTCTTCTTTTCGATGGGGAAACCATGGCCATGTCGATTAGATTCATCGAATTGCATCTAAGGTGGCGCACTCAAGTAGAGGACATGAGTCAATAACTTCGTATGTGTAACTGCAGGCATCTAGTCAGAAATCCACTAAGTGGAGCAATGAACGAAAGAATGATATCGCTTGTCCCCGTCTAGGTGAAGTCGCTCCCTCGAGAGGCTTGTTGTTTGATGTCTGATCTGCAGTGCCGGACAAATAGAACAAGAACAGGACTTAACTTTTAATTGACTGCCCAAAACTCGTGCTCATCTACCCCGTGTTAGATCTGTCAAAGTAGAGAGCAAGAGGATGGATGCAATTCAAACTTAACACAAACATCACGGACGACGTGGCTATCATCATTTCAGGAAATGTTTCCTTCAACGCTTAGCGAGAGTGTTAATCATGGACAACTGGTTTAAGGCAGACCCGAGGACTGAACGTCAACTCAAGTAAAACAGAACTGCTGTTCTTTACCAAAAAGAGGAAGATGCCTGAGTTCGTCCAACATGGATGGCAAACCATATAAAGACGGCATTTAAGCGTGTCGCCTTCGGTAAAACTTGGGTTATAGAGCCACGGTTGATATAGTGGCTGTAACACTGACTGCAATGTAATGGAAAGACCCATCTTGACTTTCGGTTCTCTGGTATAGTGGAAGGCTGGGTAACCAAGATACAACGGTCGGCACTCGAGACCATCCTCTTTCTCCTTTTTGTGGACTTATTCTCCAGGAACAGTGCCGGGGGCCCTTCCTCCGTTCTCTGGACTTGTTCTCCAGGAACAGTGCATGAGGCCCTACCTCCCTTCTGTGGACTTATTCTCCAGGAACAGTGCCGGAGGCCCTTCCTCCGTTCTCTGGACTTATTCTCCAGGCACAGTGCCTGAGGCCCTGAGATGTGGGTTTTTGGCTTGTGGTCAAACAAATCAGCAGGATAGACAAACAAGACAGACAGACCACCAATCCTGGCCTCGGAGAAGTGGCCGGTTTCGAGAACAATGGAAGGCATGAGTGGCAATACCAGAGGCGGAAATCGTCCTATTCACTTAGGGCTTAAAGTCTAGCGCGTGTAGGCATGCGGGGGTCTTCTGTGACCTCCAGGGAAAAATCCCTGGCACGAACGGTGACACGAGGCTTCCATTGCAACGTATCTAACAAATCGATCACCATTCTCGGAGCCAAGCCAAAGCCATAGCCTTACCATTCTGACATAGAACCTGTTAAGGTTATGGAACATCAGTGAGATATCCTTGTTGAATTCGTTGACCCTCTGCTGTATAGCGGCAGGAAACGCAAAAGCGCACATTCTCGCGAAAGAAAAAAAAATCGGAGCTTGTCTTGAAATCTCTAAACTAAAAGACGAAGCCCTGGACAGAGCCAGTTCTCGATGACTTGGTCTGGCTATTGAATCAACAGCGAGGGGTCTGTGGCCGAGATCAACACCATTAATCGGCTTTGGTCGCAAGGATGCACGATTTCTAAAAGGAGTCCTTTCTAGGGCGCTGCGCACAACGGACTTTTTCCAGAGCCTTCAGAGATGAGGAAGAAACAGAATCAACCATCCAATGTCACCTCTGCCAAGGCAAAGAAGGCAGTTACTAGAAAAGCACTTCGTCGAGCTAGAGCTGGAGTACTTAAACGGTGTTGAACCTGTTTCATATCGAAAATGTATCTTTTCCAGAATTTAACAAAGAAAAGGTTATAAATGTAATCTTCTTCTTGGACTCTATGGACCTGGGACTCAACCAACAAGCCTCTCCAACTAGCACGGTCTCTGGCTAGCTGTCCTTCTCCACCTGGGTGCGCCACCTTAAGCCCAAGCATCCTTTGTTACGTTGTCCCTAGATGGATCAGCCTCACATTGGCACTGTCAAAAAGTCAAAATTGACCAAAACATCGGCAAAGGAAGTCCAAACCTTGTGACTTTAAATTGTAACCTTTCTTTGAATAGAGCTTCAGACGACAGCAAGTTAAAGAATGATGTAGCTTGTCCCTCACGAGTAAGCTTTCGGAACAAATCTATTCCCCAAACCTTCTTCCGTGGAAACACCGGACGATTTCAACACCTCAAACGGACATTTTCCACCCTCCTGCGGCCCTCGTCCCAACAGGATATTCACCTCCAGTCCAGCTGACTGAGGGCACAACGAGACAGAAATCATAATCAAATCGATATGACGCCACTTTGGTTAATAAACCCATGTCGTCGGCAATTATCCACACAATGTGCGTGTCTCGTGGTGAGCGAGTGTCTATAAGTCAGCAGCTAATCTAACCGCAACAAAGCCACAACAAACGAGCAAACGAAAATTAATAGGATTTAAATGAACGAGCGTGCACCGAACGAACCGAGCCTGCGTTATGAAAGTATCTCTCTTTCTCTAAGCATTTTGTGTTAATTTACGTAAATTAATGTCCGCGCACAATGGAATGGCTTTAAGTGCTCGCTCGGCTCGGCTCTCAACCTCACACGCACATCCACACCAGCAAATGTGATTAATTACAGAAGTAACCACACAAAATCGAAAGAATCCTCCTCATCCCATCCCATCGCAGAGCGACCGAAAGCAACTCTTGTGGCTGACATATCAATTTCTATTGCTAATCGAAGTGGACGACGACCGACTCTACAATGCGATGTGGGGCTTGCAAGAGCACAGCACAGCATTCGTGCGGGGCTCTCGCGTACACTTGAACTTTCCATCTGGTTTATCGTGTCGACTTCAACTTGTCCACATGCACAGGCACACATCAAGTCAAACCCGTTTTGCGCCGGATTGAGCACAGCCGCGCGCCGAAGTGTGCGCCTTGGAACCGCCGCATCGACGTAGTTGCTGCTTTCAATTGACTCTGGCCCGTAGCCTGTTGGCCAGAGAATGAATGTAATCTCGAGACTCGACTTACAATGCCGCGGGTTAGTGTGTTAGTAAATCAACTTTCAATGTAAGCCGGTTAAGCGGCATCGTATGGGTGTGCGCTGGCGGTGGCGGTGGCTGCCATCGAATGGATTATTCGCAAGCGTCATTATTCGCACATTAGTGGGCGATTATCTCCGATGCGAGTCTACGACTCTGCGACCACTTAGCGAGTAGAAGAAGAACGCGTCTCAGAGGGAAGAAAGCAGAACCCATTCGGGGACCTGAGAGGGATTTGTGTCAGTTAGACTGGAAGTGGCTTCAACTAGATCAATCGGTGGCACCTTAGCAAGAAGATCCAAATATGATGTCAGTCAGCACGTCAGACTTGCTAGTCAGGAGGTGGCTTGTGCTTGACTGTTGCTACAGCCTTCGTCCAGTAAAAGGGGCTCCGAGCCAAGCAATGGATGCCTGTGAAGGAAAAGGACAAGGAAAAGGAAAAGGGTTGCGAATGCACCTTCAACAAGCGGTCACAATTTGGCAGAGTGGCCACCTTCTTCCTTCGCTAACACTGACGTCCACAAGTGTTCGACCAAGCATTTGTGGATGATTGACTGTTTGCTACGGTTTAAGGCGTGGCGGCGTCATACAAAAGTATTTCTCTTGAATTGAGGAAGGAAAGACTGTGCTCGCCAATGGTCTCAGGTATAGGGCGGTGTAAACCGACTTTCTGTGGCCAGAGCTTGACAACATATTCCAACAAGACGGCGCTGCATCCCAACCAAAGGATATGCGTTGATTCCTACGAATTTATACAGCACCCAGAGCCAATCAAACAACAGTTTTGTCAAGAAGCTTTTCGCCATTTCGGGCTCGGTCTCTCGGTCGTGATCGGAGTGCATTAACGCGCGCCACATGCGGGGGCTCCTGAGACCGTAGAGCAACACGGCTTCTTTGTAGTTTTTCTCCAAATCCGGCTCATTTTTGGTTAAGGTCGAGGCCCAAGTCCACCCGGACTGTAGCGCCACGCAAAGAAGAAGAGGATGGTCTGAGGACGAACAAGGAGCTCAATTAAAAAGACTTTTTACCTAGCTAGCTTCAAAGGCGCACAGGAGCCTTGTGCTTTTTCCATTTCGATACGCTCTATCAAGACTCACGCTAGACAGGCTTAGCCACCGTAAGTCAGCACAAAATTCCACCAAACTGAGAATCAAACGACTTCGGCACAGCCTGACTAAAATTGTTAAGGACGCTTAGAAGTTCAGTGTCACAGCGAAGGGGACTTATGATTGGACAAGTCAGGGACAGACCTTGAGCTGTGTCTCCCCAGGAATGGCACTTCCGTGGACTGTCATAGAAGGGCAATGCACTGACTGCACTGAGGAGTGGCCTAAATTTCGTCTTATTCTAGACTACAGTCTTGGATGGACCACGGCTTCAACCAAAAAAATCGGTTATAACGACCGTCAAGGGGCTGGCGAATTTGGTCACTATAAGCGATATGTCGTCTTAAGTGATGTCGTTGTGAGGGATGGGATTAGAATGGACGTCAGATAGGGCTTGAAAATTTAGTCGTTATAACCGATGTCATTGTAAACGATTTTTGACAAAGAAAAAAAGGTGGTCAACAGAATTTCGATTCGATTCGTGATGTCGTTGTAAGAGATCGGATCCGAATGGATCTCGGATGGGACTTGACAATTTGGTCGGTTATAACGACCGTCAAGGGGCTGCCGAATTTGGTCACTATAAGCGATATGTCGTCTTAAGTGATGTCGTTGTAAGGAATGGGATTAGAATGGACCTCAGATGTGACTTGAAAATTTGGTCGTTATAACCGATGTCATTGTAAACGATTTTTGATAAAAAAGGTGGTCAACAGAATTTTGATTTTTTTTTAAGAAATCCTATCGAAATCGTGCTAAAAATGTTGACCTACCCAAAATTTGGTTGATTATGTAATTGGAAACTTTTGCCTGCCAGTGTTAATGCTCAGAAGTCAAAAATCAATATTTGCCATGAATAACCCTTAAAACCAGGCCTCTTTTTTTGTCCAAGCGCCTTAATTAGTTCGAGGCCCATCAGCGAGCAAATGACCTCCAGAAGCGTCTCTTAACCTTTCCTAGACAATGCGAGAGAATGTGGATCGATTGCAATCATATGCTGACCGACGAATTAAAAGAAAACCACTCATGCCACGTCAAACCCTCCCCGCCTAACCTTGTCCACAAGAACGTTTGTTGTTCCAAGCGGGTCACGGCGAAGGAATGTGGTCAAGCGAGGGTACTTTGAAGTGGAAAAAAGTTCAGAGTTCAATGAATTCCAACAAAGACCCAAGACCACGACCACGACCAACTAAACAGACCGACACGAAACTCCGTATCGATTATTTAATAAATCAAAACTGACACTAGTTTCCATACACGCACGCCGTGTCCGTCCATCAGAGGCCAGGTGCTGCCCCGGCAGTGGGCGAGCACCTCCCCCCCCCGCCGAGGTGGGAAACGAATTACAATCGCCTAACCCCTCTAGGCTGTGTCGAATGACGCAGTGTCGCCCTCGCCTTTGTACGCTCCTCCCTCCCGCCCAGCCTCGAGACAATTGCCAGTGCCAATGAGTGAAGGGCCACAGGGAATAGGGTATAAATAAGTTAGTCGTGTCACAGACGACGAAAAACAACACAGAAAGACCAAACACAACAGGAAGCATTACATTATTGTAGATTCCCTTTTTTTCCCTACTTTCGTTCGTCCCTCAGCTCAGCCGACGACGCTCATGGGCGTACACGTGCCTCTGGGACAGAGAGTAAAAACCTAAATAGCCCACGCAACAGCAACAATAAACACTTGGGGAAAGACGACTGCTGACTGCCGACCCACCACCACCAACGAAGGCGGGCGTGGAGGTGGAGGTGGTGCTGCGGACGAGTAGAGTACTCGTAATTGCCTTTTTCAGTCCCATGCAGATACAGCAACTTCATGGGATTTCTCACATCCCACTAATTTTTATTAATGACGAGTCCTACCCATCTCAAGGTGTCGTTAGAGAGAGAGAGAGAGCGACTCTCTTGTGGAACCCAACAAGATCTGCACGCTCAAACATATCTAAAATGATTGATACACATCTGATTGATTGAAAGAAGGCGAGACTGAGATACAGGCTCCAGCTGAGATACATATCCGATCCGATCCGAACAAAGCACGACGAATGACGCCGACAGTCAATTATTGTCTCCCGAGCCACGCAGAGCACCGAGTTTTGGCAAATTCACAAAAGCTGATTAATTTACAAGAATTAGTCTTGAGAACTTTATTTGCGATGTTTTTCTTGCGTCTTTTTTGCCGAACCAAAATGATAGAAATCCCAGAGCATAAACGTGACTGATGTGAGTTCGATGGTATTAGTTCGTGGTTCTTGTTGGTTCAAGTGCGCCGGAGGAAGGCTTTGCGAGGAACGAGCAACAGTGCTGGCATGATATTGCGTTCTTTTTTGCGTTCAGTATATCTCAACAAATTAGAGGAAAATTCAAATACCGGCACGTTTCCCAGTGTTTGAATAGGTTTTTCTGATGTTTCTCTGTTTTTCTTTCTCCTTCAGGGATTCACTGTGCGGGCGATTAGGTTTCTCGGGAACGGTCGAGATATTTAAAGCGCTACGACTTTTGCCACAAACCACACGGACACTGGGGGGCAGTGTGAAGTGCATAGATGTGGCGTTAAAGGGGGCTTGCTTTTGTGAATTCTGGCGAATTTTTGGATTTCTGTTGAAATTTGAGAGCGCGTCAGAGAAGTAGAACTGCAACAGGAAGTCAGAAAGTCAACAAGCGCCAGAAATATCAGAGCAAGACCGAGAGCCGAACGCGTTGGAGAAGTCAAAAGGGGTCAAAAAAGTCTGAAGGCGTCAGAAAAGTTAGAATGCGTCATTAATGCCAGAATGCGTCAGAAATGTCAGGATGCGTCCGAAGAAGAACGTATCAGAAAAATTAGAACGCGTCAGAAAAGTCTGAAGGCGTCGGAACAGTCAGAACGGGTCAGAAAAGTTAGAAAGCGTCAAAAAAGTCTGAAAGCGTCAGAGAAGGCAAAACGCGACAGAAAAGTTAGAAAAGTCAGAAGACGTCAGAAAAGTTAGAACGCGTCAGAAAATTAAGAACGCGTCAGAATAGTCAGAACGGATCAGAAAAGTCAGAAAAGCCAGAAGACGTCAGAAAAGTTAGAACGCGTCAGAAAAGTCTGAAGGCGTCAGAGAAGTCAAAACGTGTCAGAAAAGTTAGAAAAGTCAGAAGACGTCAGAAAAGTCAGAACGCGTCAGAATAGTCAGAACGAGTCAGAAAAGTCTGAAGGCGTCAGAAAAGTTTGAATGCTTCAGAAATGCCAGAATGCGTCAGAAATGTCAGGATGCGTCCGAAGAAGAACGTATCAGAAAAATTAGAACGTGTCAGAAAAGTCTGAAGGCGTCGGAACAGTCAGAACGGGTCTGAAAAGTTAGAACGCGTCAGAGAAGTAGAACTGCAACAGAAAATCAGAAAATCAACAAGCGCCAGAAATGTCAGAGCACGACCGAGAGCCGAACGCGTTGGAAAAGTCAAAAGGGGTCAGAAAAGTCAGAAGACATCAGAAAACTCAGAACGCGTCAGAAAAGTCAGAAGGCGTCAGAATAGTCAGAACGGATCAGAAAAGTCAGAAAAGCCAGAAGACGTCAGAAAAGTTAGAACGCGTCAGAAAAGTCTGAAGGCGTCAGAAAATTTAGAACGCGTCAGAAATGCCAGAATGAGTCAGAAAAGTCAGGATGCGTCAGAAATGTCAGGACGCGTCCGAAGAAGAACGTATCACAAAAATTAGAACGCGTCAGAAAAGTCTGAAGGCGTCAGAAACGTCAGAACGCGTCAGGAAAGTCAGGAAAGTCAGGATGCGTCGGAAAAGTCAGTTCGCGTCAGAATAGTTAGAACGGTTCAGAAAAGTCACAACGCTTCAGAAATGTCCTAACGTGTCACAGAAGTCACAACGCACGAGAAAAGTGCGACTCACGCGTTCTCACAAATTCAGAAAGCGTCAAAAGGTCAGAAGACAGATAAAGTAAATACACAGAAACAATACAGTGACTCTGTTTATCAGAGTCATCAGTTTCGTCATTAGTATTTTTTTATTATCAGTTTCGTTAAGTTTCTTTGAGTTTCGTTAAGTTTCGTCAAGTTTCGTTAAGTTTCGTCAGGTTTCGTTAAGTTTCGTTAAGTTTATATAACCCATGTAGATAAGTAGGGGCGAACTAAATCACTCTCTACGCACAAATATAAGTGACAATTGATGTTTTAAGACACAATTATGTACATTTTGGCGTTATTCTGGCAACCTTTTTTTCGGCTTTGACAAAAGCTTGAGTTTACAAGTCCATTATATTTGAATATTGAATCGTTCCCTCAGAAAATGTCGAAACACCGACTTGATTGGCATGCCAACTCAAATGTTTTTGTTTTTATATTATTATTGCTTCATGATCTACAGGGCATTGCCGAGTTAAGCCCTCCGGTTTAGACACCGAATGTGGTTATCCTGCTTCACGCTTCTCTTCAAGCTGGTGGGTCCGGCGCTGTAGGTCACTGAGTTTAAGCTTTTCTCAAATGAATGACTAAGCGAAAGTCTACAACTGGCCCTTCCAAGAATTGTCAACTTCCGAAAATCGCTTATCTTTCCAAGAAATTGCATTTCAAACCTCCTACCTCTCTCTCTGTTCAAAGTTACCTCATTCACTTTTGATTATCGAAAAAAGCACCGTCAGGCGGAGACGGAAAGCAGAAAATGAACGCAACTTTCACCATCGTCAGCTTTATGGCCACGCTGCATGTTTTAGTTGATTTTTTTTCATGTTGACCCACTGCTTTGCTAAGGCTTCCTCGGAATCAAAGGGCTCCCTGCCCCTCCTCCTCTACTCTGCCTTTCCCAAACCCGACCAAAAAACTCGATTCAAGCAAACGATTACACATTAACGAACGATGTCTCATAAAAACGGAGAAAACTAAGAAAGAATAAGAAAAGGGGACACAAAAACTCAAACAAACACACACACACAGAGTCGAGGAGCCCAGTCCAAGTTGGTCGCCCTTTTCGGGTGGCCTTTGCACTGGATCTACCTCGGTTTTTGTTTTTCTGTATAGAATCTTTTACCAAAAATTCTTCGCGCGGTGGGTTTTTACGAGAATTCCTGGTACTGGTTCTGGACTGACTGGATGGGTAACCCCACCGCGCACGGATGGATCAGACGATTAAGAGTCCCAAGAATGAGGTCAAATAACAATTGAGTTAGTTGGTTCGGGGGCTCTTAAGTGTTAAGAGGTTCTTCGGTTTGCTTTTGCTGGTCCCTTTTCTTCTGTTTAGTTTTGTTTATTTCGTGCATTTTTTTTGAGACTTTAAATGTGTCGTCAGGGGGTGCTGTATGTTCTTTGCGAAATAAGGAAACTTTTCTCGTGGAATTTATTGATTTTCTGCTGCATTTAACTTGAAATCTTGGAGACGGAAAGCAGAATGCGAAGAAAAATGTGTTTTTTTTTTGTTGAATCAAAGAATTTGCAAACTTGTGTCGCCTGCCGGACGGAGGATGAAACGATATCGAATCGTTTTGTTTTTATTCGTTTTGTTATGCAAGCGACTGTCGTCGTCGTCGTCGTCGTCGTAGTCGTTATCACAGGTTGCGGAAGTGCTGGTCCAATGCCAAGGACCGGTGCAACTGGACTTAAATGAAGTCGTAGGAGTTTGAAAGTCTGAAGGGAATCCTTGAAACGAGGCAAGTTTTTGTCCAAATCCACGTCAAAGCTTCGTCATATGATTGAGCAACTTGGGCCGCTACATTTTTGCTAGGAAGTCGAGAACATTTGCTGTTCAATGTTGAGTGCCTCCTTTTTTTTTTTTTTTTTTTTTGACAAATTTGACTCATCGTCGAATTTTAGGCCAAGGGTTTATCTTCAGAATTACGTCGAAATGATGGATTGTCCGTTTTAGAGATTTGACATGATTGGTGGTCGATCGTGGTTGAAATTGTTTGTCGGAAGACTTTTCTAGAATTGAAGGCTTGTCATAAATCAATCACCAGGCTGACTCTTCAGACTTTGCTCTGGAGTTTAATTTAGTTTGGAACTTTCAAACAAAATGAAGCGAACTTCTTACAGATCTAACCTGAAGACACTGTTGAGGTCTTTGCGAACAGGCGAGTAGCCAAACAAGGTTTGAGTCATAAAGACCAAAAACTGACCAACAAGCTTGAGGTCTTTACGAACAGGCAAGTAGCCAAACAAGCTTTTCAAAAAGTGACCAACAAGCTGGCACTCTTAAAGACTATAAACATTGGTGTCCAAAATTATCACCACAGCAGAGAGAGAGGAAGAGAGAGCGAGAGAGAGAGAGAGAACTTTTGAATAATAATCTTCCGAGGCGTGCCTTGAATGCAATTCCATCAGGTTGGCGACTACCGATCGGTTAGCGGTTGGATCAAGTCCGAAAACTCGCCTTGTTGCGCTTGGACGTAACTCCTGATGAGTTAACGTCGATGGCGGAGGAACGACTGGCCTGGAGGTCTCTTGCGGTCTCTGCCCCTATAGTGGATCATGTTTGTCAGAAGAAGATGATGATCGTTGTTGTCGACACCTTGGGCACCTTATTTATGGTTATGATTGAGTGGCAATCGTAGCCTCAACCAGTGTCATCACTCTCTAGCTGAGCAACATCCTGCGGGCCATCAATAATAAGCCATGAGACTTTCAGCTGGCTTTGATGACGGCCAAAACGAGGTCTTGAAATCCACAACATCCTTCTGGCAGTTCAAAGCGCCGAGGGAGGTATCGGATAGAATAGGAAGGGTCAGCGGTTGTCTTTAAAACTGACTACATCCATGTCTTAATTGTGACTCCACTGGCAGTTCTTCAAGCGACCAGACCACTGTTCGATGACTCCGTCCAATATGTGAGTCTTCCGGGAATAGCCTCTTAAACACTGACCAAGAGGAGGTCCAACGAGGTTGTCTTACTAGCGTAAACCAAGGACTTGACATAGCCCTGACAACCAAATAAAATACGACGAGGAAAACACAAGCTTTAGCAATCAAGACGGATTGAAGGAGCTAACGAAACCCAAAAAAGAACTTAACTTAGAAAATAGTCCAGCGGGTTGCTGCAAACACGAAAGGCACTATGTTCTAAAAGTCAGTTCAATGATGACATTCAATATGTAGTCGAAGCTTGAATGATGACGTTTGAAGAACAGGCCAAGCGAACTGGTCTTATGTTTAATGAGAGGAAGACGAAGTATCGACCCATCACACACCCTCATAATCGACAACTACAGGGAGAGAGGTAAGAAGGAGTTTTTCTACCTCGGGGCACACCTGAATTCAATGAACGTCATCCTAGCGGAGATCTGACATAGAATCGCCTTTGGCAACAGCTGCTACTTCAGTTCGTCCAAGCAACTGGGCTCACCCTTGACTCGAAGGACGAATCTGAAGGTTTACTGTCGGTCTTGCTAAATGGAGGTGAATGTTGGAGCAAGACTGCAGAGCTGATCCTTGCTGCTTTCCAAAGAAAAATTCTGCCTCGGATTGGATGGTCCGGTTTGCGAGAATGGTAAATGGAGCAGAAGACATAACCACCAACTCTAAGAGTTGCACAAGGATGTGGAAGTTGACCGGTAAACTGCACTGGTTCGGCCACATCGAGCACATGGACACCAGCAGAGAGGGTCTGCGAATACGAGTCTCTTGGTTCAAGGAGAGTAATCGCCGGTTCTGCCAAATAATCAAGGATGCGCGACAGTTTGGTTTGGATGAGTGGAGCAGTGCACTCAGGACATTCAAAGATGGAAGGCAGCCACTGCTCATGCTCGGACCCTCGGCTTGCTAATGTAAGAGAATAATGAAACCCCGCGCTTTGTGGTAAGATAGGGATCGATTTCGTGGATCGGTTGCGTTGAACAGTCCGGCCAAAAATGCTGGTTCCTCACTAGAGAAAAGAAGGAAGACCAACGAGTAGGTTAGAGGACAACATTCGCCAGCCCTCCATTAGTGGTTGCCTGGAGCGAAAGCTTGGCAGCTTCTACACGCAGTAAATTAGTCGCGAGGCATGAGACAGCCAACAAGACGTGTGCTGAGATTTGCTGACACATTAGCCTAATCTCTCTTATTCCTCCTCGTTTGTTCTTCGAGTTGTTTTCTTCTTGTGCTTGGAATAGGCAGCATTAGAAATGAAGCCCTAGTCCATTGACGAATTTGAGTGCGTTTTTGACGGATATTCATGATTTTTTGACGGTTATTCATGAAATAACGTAAATGCCGTCCCGTGATTGGTAAATTTGGTTAAAGAAAACGTTATAAAAAAGAAGTAGTAAGAAGTAGGCTTTCTCTGTAATACTTCATTTCTGGGCAACATGCTAGCAGCCGTCGAAGGGGATAATCTTAACATGAAGACATGAGACCGAAAGAGGGAGCTTCCATTGTCTTATTGTAAGACAAGCCCACTTGTAGACGCCGTCCATGCATGATCATTTGTAAACTTGTATGATCAAGACTTCGGCTCTAATGCTTCGAATGAGATACAATTTTTCAGTAGCCATGTCAGAAATCATGGCATTTTTTGAAAATTATAGGTCCCAAGGCTTAGCCAATTATTTTAGACGTGCCTTGTGAAAATGTTGTCTTGCGCGTGATGTTTGAAGGAAACAATTGATTCGTATATATATTGATGATATGTTTGAAGATGTCAAGGGTCAGTTCTACTTGTGCACCTTTAAGGACATAAATGGCTCCTTTTTAGAGCACCTCATAAACCTCTCACCATCGCGACGGAGTTTTCGAGGTCTACCAAAAAACTAAGTTAATTGAACGCATGGATATTGTGGATTGTATTGGTCGAAAGCAATTTGACTGTTCTCCATGCTATAAGCCGAAATTTTTGTAATGCAAGCATGTTTTGTGCTTTTTTTTCTCGCTAACGCTGTATGACCTAAGGACCGATAATCTAACCAAAGCCTGACAGACAATCGTTTGTTAATCTGGACAATTTCCTCTTGGCCGTAAACCAAAATGACAAGCAATGGCCCTCACGCTCAACATTCGTCAAACGTCATTCCTCCTCAAGTAAATACAGTGCTCAAGCTTCGAAAAAAAAGAGATGCCCACGAGGAAGCCAAAAAATCTCCAAAAAAAGGTCCACCTCTTCGCACATTTTTTACTGAGTACAAGTGAACTGTGACATTCCCATGGACAACCCATGGTGGCCACATTCTCTTCTCAAAAATTCATAAAGACCAAACGAAGAAGATGCGACAGAAAGCCACAACCATTTATTGGCTCGTCCAACTGGTTCAGCAAAAAAAAAAAACATGAAAAGAAAAACTACGAAGTGGTTATCTGTGTTGTCATTTTGTTTATTTAAATCGTTTCTTTCACTTTTTATTATTTCGCATTTCGTTTTCTTTCTTCTTTCCTTTTTGGAATGGATTCGCCTCGAAACACAACATCAAACTGACTTAGTTGTCTTTTAATTCATTGTTTTTTTTCTTTTTTGTTTCCCGTCTCGGTTTTTTTCTTGCTTTTCGTAGTCTATTTTGGTCGTCCGTTTTTATGATAGGACATTTGAAATGCAAATTATATTTAGTCCGAAGAGATAACCAGTGATGTGTACTGATGAACAGAGGGGTGACTTGCGCTCCACGAAAGATTGCAAGATCAATCGTTTGCACGTGGAGATTTTAGTTTCTTTCAAAAACAAAAAAACAAATGGAAACTGTAGCAGAAAAGACAAGAAAATAAAGTTTGGTCGTTAAGGCGATGAGATAGTGTCATCAATGTTTGAGCACACGATTTCCAGATGAAGTGCGACATGGGACCTGATGGAAGTGGACGTGCTCTTGTTGAGTGGTGAGGTAATTAAGAAAGTGAACACTTGTCAAGGGCCTTAACCTGGCTTAGCACTTCCGTGGTGGTTTTGTTTTGGAGAAGAGGGAGCAGTAGAGAGTGAGGGAGCTGCAGAGTCAGGCGGAGCTGCAGAGGCAGAGGGACATGCTGAAGCAGGCGGAGCTGCAAAGGCAGAGGGAGCTCCAGCGGCAGAGGGAGCTGCAGAGGCAGAGGGAGCAACGGAGACTGAGGGAGCTGCTGAGGCAGGGGCAGCAACGGAGACTGAGGGAGCTGCAGAGGCAGAGGGAGCTGCTGAGGCAGAGGGAGCTGCTGAGGCAGGGGCAGTAACGGAGACAGAGAGACCAGCAGAGATACAGAGAGACAGACATTGTGTGACAACTTGAGCAGTGCTCTGGTGAATGACACATTCGACAGCCGATGACACTGATTGATATGTGCGATGGTGTCTGCTTTATGGTTTCACTGATTTTGTGATTCACTTCTGTGTGCAAACATGGTCGTTCAGGATATGATGACAATTGGTTATTTATTTAAAAAAATTTCTTTTAAATCAACATTTATTTTTTATATATTTAGTGGATGTATTTAGTGGAAGTCTATGAACAAGCGAAGAGTGGATGCTGGAATTTTCAGTTCACAACCATTTTCGGGCAGAATGTTAGCAAACATGAAGTCAAAGATTGCCTAAATCTTTCTTTTATTACTTAAATTTATTTTTTTTAATTTATCTTTTATTTTATTTTAGCAATGAAGTCTATGGGCATTTGAGGAGCTAGAAGCTCATGTTGATAGCTATCGTGACTAATCGCGAAGTAAACGAAAAATACTTTTTACTTTATTCTTCTTTTAGATCAAAATTCGTCTTTTATTTAAATTTTACATATTTATTGCGCTGAAGTCTTTGAACAGTCAAAGAGTGGATAAAGTGCAGTTGACAACCACTTTCGTAGAGAAGTCAAATATTGCTCACAGCTTATTTTATTTCTTAAATTTATAATTTAGTTTATATTTTATTTTATTTTTATGTGCAACGAAGCTTTTGAATGTTTAAAGAGTTCTAAAATTTTATTAACAGTGATCGTGGTGTACGCGTATAGTACTCTATGATGACTTTTTTTTTAAATTTTTTCTATATAAGCTGTGGTTTTTTGGAAGCGTCTATACGCTTAAATTACAAGTGGACAAAAAAACGATCATCGCCGCTTAATGACTCATCATAAAATTTTGGCAGCACCGACGACATTTATGACATTTGCTTAGAAGTCTGGGGTGTAGTCGTGGAAAGTGATGGTTGATCTTTGATGGTCACAATCTTCGTTTTGTGACTGTGTAGAGAGACCATCATTTTAAAAGCAAGAACACTTAATAATTATAAAATAAAAAAAATGCTCATCAAATAAAAAAAATCATTTACGAGACATAAACGGAATGTATAGCAGAGACACTCTGGGTATAACAAAAATTGCATACTTATGGATGCCAAAACAATTAAAAATGATCTAATACATCAACCACACCTGCAAACGTAAGCCACATACAGCAACCTAAACAATGAATGAATAAATTTAGGAATGAACACACAGAAAATAACGTTTGGAAGCATTAATTGATGAGTAACTTAAGCGGATATAGGATTTGTTGTTAGTGTGTTTTACATGCAAATTGAGCGTATATACGCCTGCAAAAAAAACAGCTATTATTTTTTAATCTTCTTTTAAATTATTTTTTGTATTTAATTTTTTTATTTTTGCAATGAAGCCTTTGAACGTTTGAGAAGTTCTTAGATTCTGTTAACAGTGATCGTTGTGTACGTGTAAAATACTTGATGATCATTTTTTTAATTATTTTTTAATTTTTTTTTAAATTATTTTTTATATTTTATTTTTTATTTGCAATGAAGGCTAGGAACAGTTTAGTGCATGATCACAATCAGTCGAAGGCGGAATGTGTTCCAATATTTAAGTACTTTTACATTTTTTAATTCACATTCTAATTTTAATATATTTTTTTTAATATATTCAAAAATGTATATTTTATTTTTTGAAGTTAACGTGGATGAAGTGTATTCCAATATTTACGTACCTTCATTTTCATTTTTAATTTATTATTATCTTAAGATAATTTTTTGATATATTTTTCTTTTAAGTTAACAACCAGTCGAAGAGGGGATGCTCTCAATCTATGGTCCGGCGTCCAAATTTTTTACTATACAGTGGTGGTCCAGTACAACGAATGCCTCTACAACGAAATTACGTACCTTTTTTTTCATGTTTTTGTCATGGCATTAGTGTCTCTATAAAGCGTACGAAAAAAAGAGTTGACACTCGATAGAAGGAATGCTTTCGTACCTTAGAGATGAAGGACACAAAGTAACTGTGGATCTATGCATGACAATGTGGTCGAATTTGCAAGTTTCGTTTTGCTCAGGGATTCTGTTTGCTTTGTCTGCCGCACGTGAGCTCTTGTGTGTTTACATCTGTTGGTATGCATACATCTCTTAATTTGGAGTAAGAACAAGAGGCAGAATATACGGTTGGATCTTTTCAAGCAAAACTTATAATAATAATAATATGGGTGGCGCTACAGTGCGAGGCGGACCTGGGCCTAGCTTCTCAGCAACCACTAGCGTAGTGCGTGCTATTGTTCTTTCACGAGTGGAAGGGACCTACAGTTTAATGCCCACTCCGAACGGCGAAGTTGAGAAGCTTTTTGCTAGACAGGAGTACTCTTTGAGCATTGTCAGTGACTCGAAAGAGGTGGAGCCTTGAATTATCAAAGGTGGTAAATTCAGGTATCGAACCTGGCACCCTCTGCGTAGGAGTCGACGCACTTACCCACTACGCCACGGCGACGCACTACCAGCAAAACTTATATGTAGCCAAAATAAATCACACGTGCATTGTAGTGAAAACGATCGGTCGCTTTCTATGTTGTGCCAGTAGTTCGTTGAGTTTGGTAAAAATGTCTTCAACTCGCAAACGTTTCGGAGTACAAATGATATTGATGGATATTTGAAACAAGTTTTCAATTCCAAAGAGCACTTAGACCATTAAGAAAAATGGAGGCAAGATATTCAAAAGCCTGAGGGATCGACATAGTGGATCGTTTAGCCGAAGATCGTAAGAGAAAGGTGAACACCAAAAACGGGCATTGTACAGATGATTTATTACTCATGTGCGTCTCTGTGGCTCTTACACACTTCCAATGCCTCTGTGGCTCTCAAACATATTACATAAATGGAAACATTCTGAAAGCCAAGATATTTGTCGTAAGAAGGCTTCAAGAAAAGGCTGTAAATTGCTGTGTACAAGGTTCACGAAAGCAAACGCTTACTGGCGGTTTCTTTTTGAAAAGTGAACCCAAAGATTGTTTGTTCGTGGTTTAGGTGTATTGTGTACTTCTGTTTTACTTTGAATATGAATATGTTAAGGCTACTAATAAATGAAATAAACATTTTAATGTTGAGAGTAGAAACATTTAAATTTATTTAACGTTACAAAGAAAATGTGATCGATTTTACGGATTTTACGAATTTTGCGATTTAACGAACACACCCAGACATTAAATCGTTATACTGGACCACCGCTGTTTTTCTATTTTGTGTTCATAGAACGGTGGCGGCACCTTCATCATTCCATACCTCATCGTCCTGACGCGGGTCGGCAGGCCGATCTACTACATGGAGATGCTCACGTGGCAGTTCTCCGGCAGGAATAACATCCAAATCTTCAAATTGGCGCCGCCGGGTCAGTGAAAATTGAGGTGTTGCAGCGGTTGGAGGGGCACACATTTTACTTAATTTTTGTAACAAAAGCTTCATATGTCTTGCACCGGATCCCTAAATGTATGTTTTTCATTCATTTTCCAAGACAGAACGTGGGACCTCCTACCAGCTTCCACATCCTGTCCACACCACTTATCATCCAAAAGCCCAACATGAACTCCAAGACCTCAAAAACCGTGCTAAAATGATTCACCTAACCACCTCTTGGTCACTTCACCTTTCACAACCACTGCATCCGCATGAATCACAGAACCAAAATTTCCCCCGCAAAAAGTAATATCGTCGAAAGTAGGTTAATATTTTGGCAATTCCAAACAAAAAAAAAACCGCTGCAACACCTCATATGTCTGTGACTCAAAAACCACTCAGCATTTTCAAGGATACCCTCGACCTCACACCTTCATCGTAGCCGGCAGAAGAATCGAATTCGAATTCCAGCTTGAATTAACATTTCTATCCATAGCAGAGCGACGCAAATCGATAAAGATCAAACGCGTTCCACAAAGCGAACCAACGCACACATGTGCCGGCCTGCTCGCCCGTTGATTAATTCACATGCAAATTTCAAAAGTTTATCAATTAAAGAGGCGAACAAAAATAAAAAAAAAATAGTGGAACCAAAAACCACACCGCACCACAATCGACTGCAGTCGAAGCTAAGGCGTGTGTATCGTAACTCCTTCCCGCAATCTTTCGCCATAAATCTCTCCCCCGAGCGAGGAGGTTGCGGCTCCGGCTGCGGCTGCGGCTTAGTGGACGGCATTAGAGTGCTGCGAAGAATTCCATCTTTTTGTCGTCGTCGTCGTACATGGTAATGACCTTTTTGTGATGCTCATTTCGAGCACAAAGTGCTTGCCTTGTCCCACACACTCGTCGGGGTGGGAGGTGGGGTGGCTGCCGAGTGAACCGCATTCGAAAAGTGCAAGGTCACTTGACAAGCTCCGCAGCTTGTGCGCTCAAGTCAAGTCATTGACTGTTTTTGTTTTTATTTGAATTCGTTATTCGAGTGTGAGTGTGTGAGTGTATCTTGTGGGTCCACAAGGTGGTAATATACCAGTTATGGTGATGATTGGAATTTTCGTGTGTTTGCCGAAAAACTAAATTAACTAGATGTGCGAGAGTATCGGCGCACACACGTCCGCGCCGCCATATGAACACATCCGAAGCTGGCTGGAGAGTGTGTGCGTGTGTGTGTGTGGAGCTTAAAGGTAAATGCCTGTTTAATTATTAATTTTTTGTTATTTTGGTGAGGCTCTGCTTTTTGGTGAATTTTATGGAGACCAGCTTTGATGTGTGTCATTGAACTTAATTCCAAGCCAAATTCTGGTTCTGTGGATTATATTTTCGAGCTTTGCAAAAATATGAAGCGAACAAAAAAAAAATTGCTTGGAATTTAAATATTTTCTGCTTCATCGTATGCATCGGTTCGTCGTGTTTTGGTTTCTATCGGTTCTGGCCCATCAGTCAAAGGTTGACGGGGTGATGGTGGCCAGCGCGACGTCGAATGCCAATGGCCAGTCGATCAGGTTTGGAGAGAATTTCATCAGATAGCAGTGGCTCGTGATAATCGCGACAGTTTTTCAATGTCAAACATGTGAAACATGGTCTTAAGCAATCGAATGAGACTAGCTAAAGGTTAATGGATGTTATTTGGATTTGCATTCAACAAGGAACGGGCATTGTTAAGGCAGCCATCAAGGCAGGTGACTTCCCACACTTGATTGACATTATCTGAGAGCTGTGAATGGAGGAAGGAAGCCTGTCAGTTTCTGCTTCGCACTTGCTGCGCGTGATTCATTTAGTCTGTGAGTAGGGAGAGAGAAGTGAACGTCGCCTCTTGATGTTTGCACTTTTTGAACATTTTGCACAAAGCTTAGAGCGTACATTTTAGGCCAAGTAGATAACTTGAGGGGTTGACGTCGTCGGATTATAAAGTGGTTCAGGGTCGAATATTTTGAACGGGGCCATAGACCGAGTTCTTGGAGGAACCCAAAGAGAAAAAAACACAATGGCGCCAAAAGACCCGAAAACACTCAAAGCTGCGTCGAATAAAGACACAAGGAATTACATAGCCTCGAGTAAAAAAAATACTCAATGGAGAACAAAACTTGAGACGAATGGCGAATTTTGAAGAGTAGGGAATAAACAGTGAGTTTCAAAGACGAACCTCCAAATTCAAGCCGATGTTGTTATAAATTCAGGGTTGTGCTCATATTTTATGCAATGTTGCAAATTTAGGATCATATGCCAATATAAAGGCAAAGTTCTCAATTGTAGAGCATGTTACAAATTTCAGACAATATTCAAAATTTTTGGACAAAGTCCTAGACCATGTTCCAAATTTAACGTCATTTTAAAAATTTAAGACAACTTTCAAAATATTAGAGCATGTTCCAACTTTAAGACGTTATTCGAAATTTTAGACACTGTTCCAAATTTTAGGTAATGATCCAAATTTTAGGCAATGGTCCAAATTTTAGACGATATTTCAAATTTTTGACAATGCACCAAAATTTAGACCATATCTAAAATTTAAGACAATGCTCCAACTTTTAGAATATGTTCCACATTTTAGGTAATGATCCAAATTTTAGGCAATGGTCCAAATTTTAGACGATATTTCAAATTTTTGACAATGCACCAAAATTTAGACCATATCTCAAATTTAAGACAATGCTCCAACTTTTAGACTATGTTCCACATTTTAGACAATGTTCCAAGTCTTAGACTATGTTCAACATTTTAGGCTATGTCCCAAATTTCAGACCTGTTCCAAATTTAAGACCATTTCCAAATTTTCCAAAGGCTGTTTTTATTCACATTTTAGACATTTGCCCAAATTTAGCGCAATATTCGCCCTTAAACAGAGCTCCACATTTAAGGCAATGTTTTGAATATTAGACAACAGTGTTTCAATAGGCGACCATGGTCCACGCCTAAGTTGGTGTTCCAAATGTAGACCAATGTTATAAATTAGATTAGAAATTCAGGCTAAGTTAAACAATTCATGGCATTGTACCGAATTTAAGACCAACTTAAAGATGCTGTTGTAAATTAATACAGTTTTCAATTTTAGGGGAATGATCTAAATTTAAGTCAGCTTTCAAAGTTTGATATAATGGTTCAAATTTAATGTAATTTTTCGAATGTCTGCTGCTGTTAAATTAAGGACAGGGACAGGTTCTCTGCCGTTGTTCAAAATTTGGGACAGCGTCGAAAATTGCAGGCAATGTTCGAAATTATCGAACGTGTTCCAGATTTAGGACACAATCAAGAAAATTTTGGCAAAATTCAGAATTCCGGCAATCGTTCAAAATTTGATGCAATGTTTACATTTTCGCCATTATTCAGAATTTAGAACAGCGTCTAAAATTTATTAGATACCATCAAAATCCTGCCAATAAAGTTTCTTTTTTTTTCAAGATTTTTGAAAATTTCAGAAAAATAAAAAAAAATTATGAAAATGATATAAGTGGCCAACATTTGAACACATTTTTGGGACACGTTATTAGCCAGAGACGATAGCCGTCCAAAAAAATATATGTGAAAATGAGGTGTTCTGTCTCAATTTTGACCAAGCGGCGAAAAATTTTCAAAAACTTCGAAACGTACTTGGAGTTGAGAAAAATTCGAACTAGACATCGAAAAATGTTTAAAATTTCGAATCATACTCGAAATTGAAGGAAACGATGTGTATTTAGACAACAACACATTATAAAAAAGCCGACCGGTATATCAGACGACTCCCGAAAAGGAATTACCAAAATACGGACCTTCGGTTGAGTAATGATCATAGTCCCAGAGTCCTGGAAATAATAGCTGACCGCCATCAAACCAACACCTACTGAAGAGCCCCTTCCACCCCATCAACAGACTGCCCTACGTTATATGCACCACACCAGGTATTTGTGGGTTTCTTCTTCAATCGCTTTACAATTCACTCACCATCAGAGGAGATCAAAATTCGAAATCAATCTTATTTCGTTGACAAGTTCACAGCCCATTTAATCAAACTTGCTGACCCATTCCTCTTGGGTTCAATTCTGGTGCCGATGCCCACATATTTCCTTTCAATCAAGAAGAAGGTCACTCAACTAAAAACTAAAACCATTCCCAAGGCTGCCCCCATTTTGCTAATGTGCTCGACCTCCTCACAGGCACACCATCCCACCACCGCCCAAGCAGGACAGAGCAGATACACATCGGCATAAAGAAACAAAAAAAACTATCGAATCGAGAAACTCATCTGACTGTGTCGTCACTCACGACTATCGCCTGCTTATCCCGGTCGTTTACAACTCTCGGCACATTACACATCCTGAAAGGACTCGGCGAAGATTTTGCCAAGTAGGCGTGCACTCATTAGACACTCGTTTCCCTTAAGTATTCCAAAAATATCTGCAAACTGAAACACACGCACGCACACCCACGCGTCTGGCCCGTGATTCTGGGAGTGTGTTTATTTTTCATCGGCTCATGGGTGGATGAAGAGACTTGATACACGGACACTCAAGTGAGTGTAAATTAAAACTTGTTTTCGATTCGATAGATGTTCGATATCATCTCCACTTGTGTAGCGCGCCGTTCCGAAGACCACTTCAGGAGATGAATAAGTAATGCGAAGCCGGCCGAGGGAGAGAACGGAGAAACCGGACAGGACTAGATGGAGCCCACTCTAGATGGGAGATAGGTGTGCGGCCGAGTGAAGGATTCAGCCCAGAAGGCCGGGGGTGTGGAACTAATGAAAATCTTGGTGTATTGTTACGCCGTTTTACTGGCAATCAATCACTAGAAGACTCAAATGAGCCAGCATCAATCGAGTGAGCCGCCCTGCACAAAGAGTCGAATTAATCAGCACTCTGCATGAGCGTGTGTGTGCCTGGGTCAATAAGCAATCCATTGTACGGCCAAGGACATGTTTCTTTTTTATCTCGACTGCGGGTCCCGCTGGAGGGAAGAAGGCCATTTTTTTTCCTCAAAAGAGCAATCAAAGCTCTACATCAGCCCACGCGCCAGGCGCACACATGAGCTAGGGAAAAAAGGGAACGAGAAAAACAGATCCCACCTAAATGGGGGCTGCCGTCTTTCTTCGGCAAAAGAAAAGGAATCCTTTCCCATCAAAAAGAGGCTCAAATTAGACCGGCTCGGGTGCGGGGGTTTACATGTGTGGGCCGACGCTGGGGTGAGAAAAATTACAAGGATTCGCTGAAAAATTATTTTTGCTTATTATTGACAAAAACATTGCGGGTGTTGTGAAGAAAATGAAAATCACATTATTCTCCGTCCAGGCGGTGTGGGGGGTATGTCGGTCCTTGGAGTGCAGGGATGAATGAACTTTGGGGCGAACTTGAAGATTGCCCTTCAAGAGGGTCCTGCTTTGAGAAATGTAAATGCGCACTCGGAGCACGCAAATGTGTTGAATCTTCAGACGAAGTTGTTTACCGAATCGAAGTTCGAAGGACACAAAGGAGAGTTGAGTACAAGGGGGTATTAAGGGGGAGGATTGGGGATGGATTCAAAGAAAGAAAATAATCAAAATTTAAGAGTATTCAAAATTTAGGAAAATTTTCATACTTTAGACACATCTTATGACAATTTCTAAAATTTCAGACAATGTTCTAAATTTTAGACAAGGTTCCAAATTTTAGACAATGTTCCACATTTTAGACAATGTTCCACATTTTAGACAATGTTCCAAATTTTAGACAACTTTCCAAATTTTAGACAACTTTCCAAATTTCAGACAATGTTCTAAATTTTAGGCAAGGTTCAAAATTTTAAGCCAATGTTCCAAATTTAAGCTGACGTTCCAAATTTGAACAATGTTCCATATTTTAGAGAATGTTCCAAATTTTAGACAACGTTCCAAATTTTAGACAATGTTCCACATTTTAGACAATGTTCCAAATTTTAGACAATGTTCCAAATTTTAGACAACGTTCCAAATTTTAGACAATGTTCCACATTTTAGACAATATTCCACATTTTAGAAAATGTTCCAAGTTTTAGACCCAGTCTCATATTTAAGACCATTTTCCAAATTTTCGAAGGTAATAGACTTTTTTTCAAGTTTTCATCAGTTTTCCAATTTTAAGACAAATATCCAAGATTGCAAAACTGAGCTCCAAATACAAGGCAATGTTTGAAATAGAAGACAACAGTGTTTCAATGGGCGACTATTGCTCAGTAGTGTTCCAAATGAAGACCAATGTTCTAAATAAGATTAGAGATTAAGGCTATGTTCAAAATTGATAACATTGTACCAAATTTAAGACCAACTGCAAGATGCTGTTGAAAATTTGGTAGTTTTAAATTTTAAGACGGCGATCGAACTTGAATATCTTTTTTCGAAATTATAGACATTCCTCCAAATTTATGGCAAGTTTCTAGTCCGCTTCTATTTTTCCAAATTTAGGTCAGCGTCGCAATTTTAAAGGAATGCCCCCAAAATTTAGGACAAACGAATTATCCCAAAATTAAGGCATTGTTCCAGTTCTTGGACAGGATTTCAAATTCAAACAAAATTTTCAACCAACTATCCAAATTTGAGAAAATATTCAACACTGAAGAAAATGCAGTCAAATAATGTAAAACATGTATGAAAAAAGAGTTTAGGAGTTCTGAGCTAAGAAACCACTCGTCTTCGCCCGCATGGGACTGGAGAATTTGACAGCCCCAATCTTAGCGCTGCACATGAGCAATCTATGTGCCAAAAGTTTAATTTGAATCCATACTGCCTTTTGGGAAATATAGCCCCACAAACAAGCGATTAGACAATACTTCCAAAATTTCTAAACTCTAATGCTCGACGTATCATTTCTTCTCGGTTAGGGACCATAAAGGACACAAAACGACAAAACACGTCAATTCAATGGGTACCCTAAATAAAATGATTAATCAATGTTTTTTTTGCAATAATTTTACTTTCATTGTGAACCACTCAAGATCCAAATTAAGAAAAGACGACAACGTATTTGGCGGGCACTCCTCTTTAAGTCGAAACTCCAGCACACCTTGTTAAACTCCAAAATGTGAGGAAACGCTGGCAATGTTACCTTCCGTTCGCCAATTTAGAATTAATGACTGATTATGCAAGTGGGCGGTCTTATGTCTCTCTTATTGTTTTACCTGAGTTCGCCGAGAAATAAGTGATGACTTATATTTGTTGGGAAAACACAATTACTCTGAAGTTGGACTCTATTTCTGTCAAGTGGCAAAAGCAGCCAAACTTGGGCAAAATTGAGTAGAAATAGAAATTGCCGCATGTTCCATTGAAAAGATCGCCACTGTGACGCTGGTCGATGGTCAGAGGGCAAATTGGAGATATGATATGATCTTCTCCTCTTTTTTTTCATTCAAAAAGCATGGCATTGGAAGACCCATGATGTGGGCATAAGTGGCAACTGTGCATTTTCAAGTTCTGATGACATGAGTGGCCTGACAAGTCTAAGCAGATAAATCCTCAACAAGTCTGTTCTGTGTTAGCCAAGTATGCAACCAATTCCCATAGGTTATCCGGAAATCAAGAAGATGGTAAGGCAAAGCGATGGGTTTCTACTCGGGGAAAGAGAAGAAGTCCCAGCACCAAGATGGCACACACTCATTGCAATGCTCAATCATCTGGCAACAGCCAACAGCCGGTTAAGGAAGGTCTTCGAAGAGAAAGGCATCTGACTGTCTATCATCACCAAGCCTTAAGACATTATTTCCCATTTTATTCTATGTTAAATGCACTCTTCATTGACACAATCCAAACACCGCGGACTCCCCCTAAGTCAAATTGTCAAGGGATACCATAATTGTTCGAGTTTCGATTTAGGGGGAGTCCACTGTAATCCAAATTCTGCTTCTCTTGCCTCCACTAATTTTCCACGACATTTTCAGAGTCTAATCCAGAAATGAAGTCTTACAGAGATAGCCGACTTCACAGCTGATTGCCTCCCAGTCCATCGACGAATTTGAGTGTTTTTTTACGGATATTCATGAATTTTTGACGATTATTCACGAAATAACGTAAATGCTGTCCTCTGATTGGTCAATTTGGTTTATGAACACGTTATAAAAAAGTGGTAAAGATGTGGTAGAAGTCGGGCATTTTTGTAATACTTTAATTCAGTCCAATCGGACCATGGAGCAACGCAAAGTGGCTAAAAAAATAAGGCAATAAGTGTGTATTCAGCATCAACTACAAGACTTATTGTCACGTGGGATAGCTTTGAGCACAGAGATGGCAAAGTTGTCTTGAGGTAAGGTGGGGTAATCTGAGGTAATCTACTCAATCAATTACGCCGAGTTATTCGAATAAACTACACGCCCGATTTGTTTCATTGATTATCAACAACAGGATTTTGCAGTGTTTTTGGAATATTGTCATATTTTTCACGTATGTACAAGCACAGTCGAATTGACGTTGAATTGACATCTCAACTACATTTTGACATTGTTTACTACAATTTCTAGTTTTCTACTAGTTATACTAAGTTAACTATCACAATGAGTAGCAGACTTAAGAAATGGAGTTGTTCCATAAAAAGTGACATTTCTGCCATCTCTGTTTGAGCACCTCGCTGTCGTTGATTACAGAGTCAAACCAAACACCCTTCTCTTGTGAACTTGGCTAGAGTCTCATTAGGAAAGAGGATCTTGTCCAAAATGAATTCCATCATCGTCTTCAAAGAACAACTTGTTGCTCCAAGAATTCGAAAGTCCATCCTACAATGTGTCCCACAAAACGGCATCTGCTTCGGAATCATCAAAATATCAAATGGTGCAGATAATCTCCAGACACTGCGGATTATTCAAAACTCCCAACAGCCGTCGTATATGTAAATTTCCCATTAATCACATGTGTAATTTATGTAAATAGCATCAATTTCCACAGAAAATCAATGTAAACTGTCACATCGTCCACGCAGAGCCGACCAACGAACACAGCCCCCAAATGGAATGTGACTGTGGATTAGAAAGTCTGTCTGTCTGTCTGTCTGGTTGTGTTCCACGATAGATATCCCCGAAAATGAAAAAAACACTCAAAAAAAGAAGAAAAAAGAAACTCTCAAAACAAGTGTTGCCATATTTGAAATAAGAAAAATGGTCGATGATTTTTTTTTATATTTACCTTGAAAATCAAGTAAATCTCGTTCTAATCCACTTGCAATGTAATCCCAGTGTGACGATCGTTGCGTGCAGATGAAATCCATTTACAATCCAAAACAATATCCAAACGGGAAAAAAATGCACAAAAATTTCACTTTATTTTCTTTTTTTTTTTACTTTGCTCTCACAAAACACAACAAAACTTTCTTCTTCTTCTTCTTCTTCTTATTTTTCACACTTGTAATCTCATGTAAAAAATTTCTTCTCTCGCTTTTTTGCTTTCTTGCTTGATTTTTGCTATTTTTTCACTTCTTTTTTTTTTGTGGAACGAAATGCACTTGAAGATGGAACAAATATTAATTTTTTTTAAAACCGCCGGTGAAGGATATTTGACAGTTGAATGCACTTAATGCAGAACACAAGGAAATATCAAAAAAAAATTAAAAATTAGAGAATATGTATATTCACAGCACAGCAGAGCGGAGACAGACTGATAAACAGATGCAGGTGTAGAAGGACACAGACACAACACAATCCACGGCACCGAATCGCACCCTAACACAATTTCACAATTTCAAATTCTATTCTATTTTCTCCTTCCTTTGCTGGTGTTTTCCTTCTGTTGTTGTTGTTGTTGGTGGTGGTGGTCGAGGTATGGTGGATGATGTTTTTTTTTTTTTTTGTTTCCTCTCTTGTGACCACCTTCTCTTGTTTTGTCTTCGATTTTGCTTTCGTCTCACTTTAATCTGTTTTTTTTTTGTAAAATTCCCCACTTTTGACTTCACTTTGAATGTACCTTCGTTCGGTGTGTAGTCACTTTTGACTTTAAATTCTTTTGTTGTTGTTGACGATGATGATCAGGATGGATGGATGGATGATGGTGGTGGGTATTTATTTTGTCTGCGTCTAGTAGGCCGGAGCTACACCATATGACGGCCTGGTCTCGGTTATCGTCGAATGTGCTTCCCTAGCGTGTTGTTTGCTGGTGCACACCTTTCTCTCTCTCGTTCTCTCCCCTTTCGGTGGGAGACGGCTGATTGGAGGAAAACAAAAATAAAACACAAAATCCGCACGCAGTCCAGCCACAGAGATTTACGAACTATTTATAGAACGTAGAAACGTACATGATCATCATTCATTTCTCTCTCGCGCAGTGCCCGCACACACGATAAACATTTGTTGTAATGTTACACTACACGCTTGCCGCTAGACACTACGAGACTACTAAACTACGAAACACCGGCAACGGCAACGGCACAACACGAAACCGCGGCGAACTAAAAACTCAAAACCCCCGACGGACACCAGGACAGCTAGGGAGTGCACTGCAACTGTGTATTGTTAGGCGGCGCTGGCAATGAGAACAAACAGGGATTCCACTTCAGGAGACGCACCATCAAAATAAAAACATAAACACTCGACGAGCCGCAGCGTTTTCTTCTCCTCTCTCCCTCGTCTAATTGACTTCTGCTTCAGCGATATGAACCGTAATCTCTGTCGTCTTCTTTGCACCTTCCCAAGCTAGCTGCCTAGCTAAGCTGGCGACTCACTAATCTATCGCTGAGATACGACGACACTTTTCACACATATGCGCGCATTCGAGAAGACCACAAGAACGCAACACACGAAATTTATTCACACAAGAGAATACGAATAAAAAATAAATAGATTTTAAATCAAAAACAAAATAAACCGATTGAATTGAATTTTGAAAGACGAATGCATTCACACACACACACTTTGCTTGTCGCTTGCAGCCACCGAAGAACGACAACGACGAACAGATACTGATGGTGGTGGATAGGTGTAGCGAATACAAATTAGAAGAAAAATCAAATGTCAAATCTAGATAGACAGACGACGACACAACCCAGTGCGCTAACGACGGCGGCCAAACAAATACTAAATCAACCCACCGAACATGACGAGAAAAACTTCATCATGATGAACGAAAGTGCAAGACACACAATACACACACATTCGCAGAGGAGCCGAACACTCGCACTCACACTCACACTCCGTCAGCAGAGGCAACGAAAAAATGCCGACACACTAATTCACTCTTTCTCTCGCTTGGTTTCGCCGCTTCTCTTTTCGTCTTTTCGTATTTTCTTCGCCCGTTTTCGTCGTCTTTCTGCTGGGTTTCTTTTCTTGGTTTTGTCGCCGACCGACCGGCTCCGGCAGACTCACCAACGCACCACGGCCATGGGCTCCTCTGCCTCTCTCGGCGGAATCTATACAGCGCGCGCGTGTGTGCGTTTGTTTCAGAGAGAGAGTATCTATGTGAAGGCGAATGAAGACAATGTGAAGAGTGAAAGAATGTTTAAAGTCAGAATCGAAAGCAATCCAATTACACAGGAAATCGTTCGGTTTTGGTCAGGCACACAGTGCTCGTCGACGCTCGACCAGATACACGATCCACGACTAACTGCGACGTAGATACACACACACAAACCCATACACATACCCATCCACAGACATTTCGCACACTGTCTTCTCTCTGGCGTCTTTCTCTCTCTCTCACTCAAACAGCGGCTGGGTGTGCGTGTGGGTTGAGGAGTGTTGTTATTTTTTTTTTTCTATTTTCTCAGCCTTCTTGCTGTGTAGGGTAGGTTCTCGTGAGTCGGCAATTATCATGCGCAGCGCGCAAGTTCAAGTGTATGTCATGCGGATAGATAGCTTGTGTATTCTTAGAGACGGATGAATGTGTTCGGGAGAGTGGATGAATGCGTTTTTGCTTCTCGGTCGACGGTCGACCGTCACTGCCGCCGGCGAACAGCAGGAGGAAATGAAAATGTCAAGAATTAAAAAGAAACAAACGCACACAAACACACACACTCACGCATACGACCAAATACAGACACATTCTCGCGCATTCAGCGGGTCAGTAGTCGGTACAAACAAAAAACATGTGAAAACCGATGAGGAAGGCGACCATCGACAACGACAACGACGACGGCGATGGAGACGGCGGCACATAGCCACGTGTGATTTATTGTACATCTCATCCCATCTCGGTACGAGAACGGATAGACAACCGATGGGCGGCGGCGTGTGTATGGGTGGGTGTGAGTGCGCGAGAGGGAACAATGTTGCCGATTGGAAATTAAGTAACAGATTAGGATAGGCGAGGCGAGAAAGGGTGTCTCGCCGCCACCGATTTGAGTGTGAAGTTAGAGTCCAGAGTCTTGGGGGTCCAGCTGGGAAATTTGTTTTGTGTTACAGAAGCTTTTCTCTTTGATTGTTATGTTTTGTCCTGAACGAGGGGGTTCCTCCGGGCAAGGTTGCCATGTTGCACAAGGTGGGAGCATGTTTAAGGGATGGTCTGCAATCATTCAATTTGGCACTTGGGTGGGAATTTTTTCCATGAAATGCCGAAGATGGAAAACTACAGTCGAACCTCTGAAAGACGAACAGCTTTAAGACGAATTTTTCTAGAAGACTTCAATTTTAGCATATTTTACACACCATAACTCGAACATTCCCTAACTCGAACAAAATATTTGTCTCAGGGGACCAGTCTAGCTTTGTATATATAGTCGAACCTCCATAAGTCGAACAGTCACGGACTTATGGTCCTGAACGAGGGGGGTGCCTCCAGGCTAGGTTGTCATGTTGCACAAGGTGGGAGAATGTTTTGGAAATGGTCTGCATCCATTCAATTTGGCACTTGGGTGGGAATTTTTTCCATATTTTACACACCATAACTCGAACAGAATATTTGTTCCCGTGATTGTTCGATTTATGCAGGTTCGACTGGATATATGGTCCCCTGAGACTGGTTTCAGACTTCGTACGAGGTCTTGTTCGATCACTATAGGTACCTTGGTGACCAATAACCTCCATAAGTCGAACAGTCACGGACCTATGGAAGTTCGACTATATATAAAAAGCTAGACTGGTCCCCTGAGACCGGTTTCAGGCTTCGTACGAGATCTTTTTCGACCACTATAGGTACCTTGGTGACCAGTTCAGATCGCTAAAAAGAAAAACAGGTAGTTATGTAGCTAGGAGGGCTGCTGTTGAAGCGTTTTAACTTTTCTTTCACTGAGATTCGAACCGGGGACCCCACCAACGAACGGCAGGCACTTAACCAACGGCGCTATACAGTCAAAATCATGAGACTTGTCTTAAGGGTATCGTCCAAGAAATAGGTACATGTCTTAAGGGACCCATATACGGCACACTTGTGTGTTGAATTGTGGCGGTGTGCTGAAGTGTGTGCAGCGATTTTTGTTGTGCCACACTTTGTGAAGAGTTAAAAAGAGATTTTTTTCAATTTCGGAGTCACTGTTCCGCGAAGTGTGTTCGAAATTCTGTGCTGTAAAGCGACACGGATATAGGGTCGGCCACTCACCACCAGCGACTTATCTCGTTGCGGATAAAAATAGAGTTTCAGGGTGGCCGATCAGTAGTGCCGTTACCCTACATACTAAAATGCGCACAAGTGGGTTGTGTATGGTCCGCTTTACATCAAAGCCAGATGGGGTAGTGTGATGTAAGTTATAGGGTTCACTTCAATAGAAAAAAAGCCAATCCGTGGTATGTTTGATAAGTCAGTGACTTTTATCCAATATGGCAGTTATTTTTTTTTTAAATCAAAAAGCTCTCTCAAACTCAAGCTCAAACCCTCCTTGAGTCGCAAGCCTGTTATGTAAGTACCTAAATGAGATCTGTTAACCACTACACTACTGATTTATCAGATAAGGTCAAAAATCCCAATGAGTTAGTTTTTCAATACATTACTGTTATTTGCACGGTAATACACAGCAGCGGGCCATACACAGCAAACTAGGGTGCGCAATTTTGGTGCTCCCTTCATTATCGCGTTTTGACACACAGGTCACGTAAATTCTAACCCTCATTGATCTTCGATAAGGAAGGCACCTTAGGATGGAAGCTTTAAGTAGAACACGATTTTGGCCCTTCGCACCGCATCATGTGTCGAGATCCCTCAGAGTTAGACATCAAAAATAGCTGTCGCCCGTGTAGTCTTGTTCTAAATGCTGTGCGACGGAACTTTGTTTGGAACTTGCGGCACACTTGAAATCGAAAAAAAGTGTGAATATTCGATCACACGCGCAAACACTTCAGGTTTCTACACTGCAAAATGAACAACATCCAATAGGCTACATTGAGTTCTCTCTAGACTCCACTACCGCAATGATTTTGTTCAAAATAAGTGATATTTTAGCCGTTGGCCATACCTCCGTCTTCTGAAATTGTAGCCGCATACCCATACTGTATCTTTTTCTTCTTTATTTGGCGCTACAGTCCGGGGTGGACCTGGGCCTCAACCAACAAGCCTCTCCAACTAGCACGGTCTCTGGCTAGCTGTCTCCAGTGTCACGCCAAGTTGGTTGAGGTCCTTCTCCACCTGGGTGCGCCACCTTAAACGCGGGCGTCTCCTGTTGCGTTGTCGGGTTCGGAGTCGAAGACTCTTCGGGCCGGAGATGAGTTGTCCATACGCTCTACATGGCCTAGCCATCTTATACGTTGGATCCGAAGACGGCTGACTAGGCTCATGTCGCTGTACAGCCGGTACAGTTCGTGGTTGAATCTTCTCAGCCAGAAACCGTCAACGCAAACAGGACCAAAGATCGCACGCAGAGCTTTTCTCTCGCAGAGACCAAGAACTTCCTCATCCGCTTTTGAGATTGTCCATGCCTCCGCGCCGTACAGCAGGACTGGGATGATCAAGGTCTTGTATAAAGTCAGCTTGGTCCTTCGAGAGATGGCTCTACTACTCAATTGCCTCTTGAGCCCATAGAAACAGCGGTTGGCAAGAGTTACTCTGCGTTTGATCTCGGTACTGATGTTGTTTGTACTGTTTACTGCGGAGCCGAGGTAGACGAAGTCCTTGAATACCTCGAAGTTATAGCTGCCCCGTCGATGTTGTGTGTCCTTTCTTGACGACAGCATATACTTCGCATTGCCCCTATTCATCGGTAGACCCATTTTAGCCGCTTCCGCCTCAATGACGGCAAACGCCTCATTGACGGCTCGCTGTGTTCGACCAATCACATTGTCGTCCTTGTATGCTAGCAGTTGTACGGTCTTCTGGAAGATCGTGCCTCTTGTGTTGGTGTGTGAATCTTGCACGATCTTCTCCAGGATGATGTTAAAGAAATCACATGAAAGCGCGTCGCCTTTTTTAAAACCTTTCTTGACATGGAAGGTATCGGTGAGTTCGTTACCGACCTTGATGGATCAGCGCGAATTCTCCATCGTCATCCTGGACAACCTGACGAGTTTGGCAGGAATGTCAAAACTAAACATGGCGTTGTATAGCTCGTCCCTATGCACGCTGCCATATGCGGCCTTGAAATTGACAAAAATGTGGTGGGTGTCGATCTGCATCTCTTGGGTCTTTTCCAGGATCTGTTGTAGTGTGAAAATCTGGTCGATGGTGGACTTCCTTGGCCTGAAGCCACACTGATATTTTATAAACGGCTTCAGGCGAATACATAAAATGGCAGAGAAGATCTTGTAAGCGATGTTCAGGAGACTTATCCCTCTATAGGTGGTGCAGTCAAAGGGGTCTCCTTTCTTCTGGATCGGGCAAACGATACTGCGATTCCACTCATCGGGCATGCTTTCCTTCGGCCATATCTTACAGATGAGCTGGTGCATGCGTCCAACCAGATCATCTCCAGCTGCCTTAAAGACTTCAGCGGGCAGTCCGTCCGCACCGTCAGCTTTGTTACTGACTTCAGTCGTGTCATTGCTATCTTGACCTCGTCTAAGTCAGGGGAACGGTAATCTCGTCGATCATCGTCCATATTGAGTGGGACATTCTGCCTGACAGCGGTATTGGTGTCATCATCGCCGTTTAGCAGTCTGCAGAAATGGTTCCTCCAAACTCCGCGACTCTACTACTAGTTGTACATGCTGCAATACAAGCCATCGACTTTGTAGAGCTATGCATCGCTAACCATCTCAGCCTGCAGCTTTATTGTGTTTTACATTTAGCATTAGCTTTAAGTGTCGACTTATTCATGGATTCATGGTTAGATTTAGTCGCTCCGTATATGACGTAGTAGAAAATGCTGTCCATACACATCCGTTTTGCACTGCATATTGGTTAATTAAATTATTTATTCACTTGGCACTGATGAAACTCAAAGAGTGGTCTTCTCTAGAAAAACTTCTCAAAATTCGCGCGTCGGCATTAAACCACTCCTGATAGAATAAAGGCACACACGACACAAGTGGTGCTGTAGAAGCTAGGTCGAAGTCGACCTCGGACTGTGATGCTTCCCATATCATTAATGGACACCTCTCCACTCTTAAGTGGACGATGTACTGTATAGGTTGGCTGGTAGCTATGATTTTGTTTCTTTTTGCGGACGCTCTCTTATGTGGACAAAAAAAAACTCCGGTCCCTTGGCCGTCCACTTAAGAGGGAGTTCACTGTATTTATTACTGGACTTCAACTACTACTGGACCCTGATGCATAAACTTACGTGATTTTTTTCTGTTCTCTTGAATGTTCCCTTATTCACTCGTGTATCCTCAAAATGTCATTAATCAACATAACTTACCTGAAAATGAAAATAAAGAAATATATCATTATTAACCTTGTATTTAATTATAGTCTAATTTTTAATATAAAATTTCAACAAATTACAAAATTCTCTGAGCAATTGCTCATATTTGTTTACGAATTTAATTTGAAGCTGGCTATGGCATGTGGAGCGTATGGACAACTCAGCTCCGGCCCGAAGAGTCTTCGACTCCGAACCCGTGGGACAACGCAACAGAGGACGCCCGCATTTAAGGTGGCGCACCCAGGTGGAGAATGACCTCAACCAACTTGCCGTGCGACACTGGAGACAGCTAGCTAGAGACTGTGCTAGTTGGAGAGGCTTGTTGGTTGAATCCCAGGTCCACCCAGGACTGTAGCGCCAAATAAAGAAGAAGAACAGGAGTCATCTTAGACCAAAGTCGCAGTTGGAATGATCACGTTTCCGTTTTGAAACAATATCTACTACACCACCTTGAGATCTTTTTTTAAGTAAGTACTGATCTTGGAATATTCCACTCAAGACCACAATATGGTATCACCTGCTGGGGTGGGACGCACTTAAATAAAATTCAACAATTATCAGTTTTGAAAAAGGATGTTTTTCGAAAAATTTGCTGGTTTTATTTAAATAAGCTGAAAATTCTGCCAGTCCAAAAAAACTTGTACTTTTATAAAGTCTTGAGGATCTTTTTTTTTAGATGTGGCTACTTACAGAGTCCACTCAACGGAAACCATGACCTACGTAGCAATACTAGCTCCCAAGTAACCATTCCGTCTTTTCGTACCACTTGTTATTGAAGTTTTTATTCTATTGTTTCTTGAAAAATTATTCAACTCACTTCCCGAAGATATTCGAACCATCAGAGGGTTAAATCAATTTTTGTCTAAAGTTAAGTGTTAAGTCTTGGCTTTTGAATATTGACCACTGTGAAATCGAAATTTTGTTGCACTTCATTGGCTAATCTATTTTTGGTGTCATACGATCATAATACTACTAAAATTGTAAGTTTGAGAGTCCTTCTTACTTCTTCTTTTATACTATACTGTACACCCCATAATGAATTATCACACTAAATGATGTGACATTAACTCTATTTTTTTTTAACTAAACATAAATGTCACTAACTATTCTCAAATGTCAATCTTATATTTGTAAAAGTTGAATTGTTATTTCATATACTCTACTTATACTTTGTCAAACATTGAGAATAAATATAATTTATATAAATATATAAAAATCAATTGCTGTTCGTTATAATATAATATAATATGGGTGGCGCGACAGTCCAAGGTGGACCTGGGCCTAGCTTCTAAGCCACCACTCGTGTTGTGCGTTCTTTCACGAGTGGAAGGGACCTACAGTTTAATGCCGACTCCGAACGGCGAAGTTGAGAAGCTCTTTCTAGACAGAAATACTCTTTGAGCATTGTCAGTGACTCGAAAGAGGTGGAGCCGTGAATTATCAAAGGTGGTAAATTCGGGTATCGAACCTGGCACCCTCTGCGTAGGAGTTGGCGCACTTTTTTTCATGTAATTTTGTTTTTATTTAATTATGAGAGAAACTTACTTGCTAGACAAAATATACTTAAAACTAGCTTAAATATATTAAATAACTTATTGTATTTAATCCTAACTTACTGTCCCTATGTGAGTACTCTAAGCTATTCTTATTTATAATTATTTGTGCCTTTCGGCTTAAACAACGTTTTTTTAGTCTTTAGAGACAATATTTTATTAATTTTAATTACCAAGAAAACTTGAAAAACTTGGTTTAACCTAGCTAACCTATGAAAAAAATAACTTAAAGCTAACTTATTAATACCTTAACCTAACTTAACCTAACATAACCTTAAAATTACCTTAAATATGTCCGTAAGAGACGTGTGCACCTAGGCGTATATGTTATGTATATGCATAACATATACATCTATCCGCCGTGGTACACCTTTTTTTTATTTTTTATAATTTTTGTTTTAAAATAACTTAATTCTATGTAAGTGGGCCACCATGGTCAACCGTATCGCCGTTTGGAAGAGCCAACGCCGGCGGAGACCGGTTCTGGTGCAACCACCAATAAAAGTGCCATTCTTTGGCACACTCTCTCCTGTCCCGAGTAGAAATCGCTCTACTGAATCGGAGGAGATCCTCGTGGCTGCGAGCGACATCCGGCTCGTATTGGAGTCGCCTGTCCACTGTTCGGCGTACGACATGGAAGATCAGTGGGCATCCCTCTGTATCCTGTATTAGGCCAATTTGATCGAGATAGAGGAATGATTCAGGTGGAATAAGGCCGTTGAGGCGCACTCTGTCATGGTACATAGCGTTTGGGTAGTAAGCCCCAAAGATCAAACTGTTCGAAGAAGTCATAGCTCGTGCAATGTGCCTTCTGATCAGCTTAATAATAAAATTATCTATCCTCTTCAAGTTGTACAGGACCTCGTTAGGATAGTACTTCTTGTACTCAGACTCGGGTGTGCGATACAGACGGAGACAGCTCCTAAGACACTGCCTCTCGAACACCCTCATCTTTTCCATCTGGGAAGGACTCACGTTGAACCACAATGGACAACCGTACGCCATAATTGGCCGTACGAGGGCCATGTAGCAGATTACCTTCACTCTGGTATCAAGTTGGCTGCTGGAAAACAACCTTCTTGCCGCAGCAAAGGCTTTTCTGGCTTTCGTCAGAGCAATATCTATATGTTTGTCAAAATACAGATATTGAACCAGCCAAATGCTTAGATATCTACCTACACTTTTCACGGCTAACGACCGACCTTGCGGGTCAACTATGCCGAACTTGCGCCAGTTTTGGCGCGTATCCCTCGGTGCCGTGTACAGCGGGGTCCTGAACAGGGTAGTTTCACACTTCAGGAAGTTGATAACCAACTTCCAGTCGTCGCAAAATCGCTGCATTTTATCGAAGTCACGCTGCAACAATATATTTATTACCTCGATCTTCGGGCCTGTTCTGTACGCAACTAGATCGTCGGCGTACGCTATTAAGTGCGGCATGGAACCTACAAGCTCTGCAGTGAATATTGAAAACAAGATCGGCGCGAGTCGACGCACTAACACACTACGCCACGGCGACTCACCGCTGTTCGTTAGTCTCGCTAAAACTCGAGAATGGCTGAACCGATTAGGCTAATTTTGGTCTTGGAATGTTTGCAAAAGTTCACGGTAGGTATAAACGATGAGAAAAATTCAGCTCACCTATGGCTGGCCGTGGGGTAGTGGGTAAGTGCGTCGACTCCGTACCATGAAAGGGTGCGCCTTAACGGCATTATTCCTCCCGAAGCATTCCTCTATCTAGACACAATTGGCCTTATACAGGATCCACAAGGATGTCCTATCATCTTCCATGTCGTACGCCGAACAGTGGATAGGCGACTTCAATACGAAACGGATGTCGTTCGCACCCACGAGGATCTCCTCCGGTTCAGTAGAGCGATCCCCGCTCGAGATAGAAAAGAGTCTGCCAAAGAACGGCAATTTTAATGGTGGTTACACCAAAACCAGCCTCCGCCACCGCTAGCTTTTCAAGAGGATCAGATAGCTGACCATAGTGGCCAGCTTACATAGTTTCTAAGGTAGATATTAAGAAAAAAAAATCCAAAAAAAAAAAAATTAAAAAACAAAAAATCCAAAAAAAAATTAATAAAACAAAAAAACCAAAAAAAAAGCAATATATGAATCAAAAACAAAAAAAAGGTGCATCACGGCGTATAAATTATATATGTTATGCATATACACAACATATACGCCCTGGTGCACGTGTCCGTACTGTTACGGACATAGTTAAGATAGTATTAAGTTTTATTTTAGAGTAAGTTATTATAAGTTAGGTTAAGTAGTTAGGTTTAGCCAAGTTTTTTATAAGTTTTCTTGGCAAAGTAATAAATAAATAAAAGATTGTCACTAAAGACTAAAAAAAAAACGTAGATTAAGCCGAAAGGCACATTTATAACATAGATTAGATTAGCTTAGAGTACCCGCATGGGGTCAGTAGGTTAGTATTAAGAACAATTGTAATTCTTAAGATAGTTAAGCTAGTTTTAAGTAATTTTGTCTAGCAAGTAAGAAATATAGAATTAATTAAATAAAATTGCATAAAAAAAAAAAAAAGTGCGTCGACTCCTACGCAGAGGGTGCCAGGTTCGATACCCGAATTTACCACCTATCATATTTCAGGTCTCCACCTCTTTCGAGTCACTGACAATGCTCAAAGAGTATTCCTGTCTAGAAAGAGCTTCTCAACTTCGCCGTTCGGAGTCGGCATTAAACTGTAGGTCCCTTCCACTCGTGAAAGAACAATAGCACGCACAACACGAGTGGTTGCTGAGAAGCTAGGCCCAGGTCCACCTCGGACTGTCGCGCCACCTATATTATTATATTATTACTATGGCTGGCCCGTGTGGTTCAACGTGAGTGCAAGCTTGATGGAAAAGATTCGGTTGTTTGAGAGGGCTTGTCTTAGGGCTTGCCTTCGCCTTTATCGAACTCCAGTGGCCCAGTACATACAATTCTACTCCAACGAGTTCTTATACAACAGGGCAAACCTGATAAGAGTGGACAATTTCCTGTTGAAGATGATTCGAGGTCACACTGCTAGAGCGATGAACTCGTCCAATAAATTGATCTTACTTACTACACCAATCCAGAATACCACGAAGGGACGCCACAGTGGCTTCGTTGTTCCCCCCAGAAGCTTTTCTCTATTTAGATAAGTACGGCCTATTGCAAGATATGAATGCGGTACCGCTCATTTTTCACATAGCCAGATCAATTGTGGATGGGCGACTCAACCACGACCGTTCGAGGAGGATCTCCTCCGGTTCAGTACGGCGTTAGCCAGCCGAGACATTCGGGATGTTGCTAGGCAGCACCAAAATTTCTGGTGGCTGGGGAGAGAGGGAACTCCAGCGTCGAACCCTTTAGACCCGGCGTAGAAAGGGTAGTGCGTTTCCCCTTATAGGGCGCAGTCGGTCTCTGTCTTACAGCGGATTAGATGGAAATCTATCTATTGCCGACTTATATTTCTTAGGGTAGAGTTAAGGTAGTTTTTTAAGTTGTATATGTGTGTATAAAAAAAAAATAAAAAAAGGCAAGAATGTATATGTGTATACATGGCGATACATGTATACATTATGTATATTAAGGATATATGCGTATACGCATGTGTATAGGGGTATAGACAGGTGTATATGCATATATACGTAGGTTAGCTTAAGTTAGTTTGTAAGTTTTATTTTAAGGCAGAATGTAAGTTAGCTTCTAAGATTTTATATAAACCGTCCAGTCATTAAGTTTTCAAATTTTTTTCTTAATACGAAGCTGTTCTCTTTAAATTTATATTTATATTTTACTCTGTTAGATTAGGTCGAAAGACATAGATTAAGAATAAGTTTAGCTTAGAGTGCCCGCCTAGGGCCAGTAAGTTAAAAATAAAACATTGTTCGTCTAACTAGTTTTAAGCATTTTTGTCTAGTATGTAAGTTATTATGAATTGAATAATAAAAATGAAGTAAAAACTAAGAAAAAAAACCGGTGAGAAAAATTCGAATAATTGCCGGTAAAACCCTAAAAACAGCAGCGTTTTCTAAATAAAATTAAGAGTCAATTTGAACTTTATTGATATTCAATAGAGTTCTTATTAAATTAAAAGTCACTCACTGTGTTCATCGGACCTCATATTACAGGTATGAAACGGATAAATTTGTACGCACCTAGAAATATTTGACAAACAAGTGACAATCAAATGTTTCACAGCTCAGAACATGTTGAATTGGAAAATAGAATTTCCGTATTTAGTCTTTTTGTTTCTCACCGTTTAAACCTACTCTGAATTTACACAATTCCGATATCTATGAGTGCGCGAGAACTTTATTTACTTTGGCGATCCTTTGTGATAGTGACATTCCAAGTAATGTGATCTTTGTGATTGTGACACATTTTGCGAAACATTTTCTCACTTTGATTATTTACAATTTACGATGCCGAGAAGAAGACGACCTGACTTAGGTCGAAAAATAAAGATTCCTTTCAGAATTTTCTTCCAGGACAGTCGACACTGCTATGAGCCAGGATGACGTAGTCAGCTATCCCACGGAATTTTTAAATTCACTGGAATTTTCTGGATTACCACCTCACAATTTGCAGTTAAAAATAGGGTCAGTTGTCAACATACTGCGTAACATTAATCAACCTCGACTGTGCAATGGAACAAGACTGGTTGTGAAAAAGCTGTCATTGAGGCAAGAATCATAAAAGGAAAATACAAAGGAGAGGATGTCTTGATCCCGCGGATACCGATGATTCCAACGGATTTACCATTCCATTTTAAACGCTTACAATTTCCAATACGCCTGGCCTTTGCGATGACCATAAATAAATCGCAAGGACAGTCCTTAGAAGTTTGCGGAATCAACTTGGAGTTTCCCTGTTTCGCACATGGACAATTATACGTCGCGTGTTCGCGTGTCGGAAAACCGTCTTCTTTGTTTATTTACGAAGCGAAAAACAAAACAAAAAATATTGTTTATAAGAAAGCTTTAAATTGATTAACAAACTATATCATAGCAGTGTCTATCCGTCAATATCAAATTTAAACCTTATAAATAGCCAGTATCTTACCTCTAAACTCTATTTTGTAATTAAGAAATATGATGCGTCGAAAATTATAATTTTATTAAATACGGATTCGTTTTGTTTGTTTTTGTTGTATTATTTATCAGTACGAAGCCTGCCGGGTCAGCTAGTAAATAATAAAAAGATGATTCTCCGTCGCATCTCCACTGGGATGACGTTCGTGGAGTACACGTTGGCACCGAGGTAAAAAAAAAAAAAAAAACTCCTTTTCTATCGATCAGGTGTGTCCATGCTCCCATCCAACGATTCTTTCTCGAGAGAATATTTTTCTTTTTGTCGTCATTGATCTTGAGACTAGCCGTATGAAAGCTTCCATTATGGCACTTTGGGAACTCGTGACGATGGCGATGTTATCTGTGTAACCCAAAAGTTGGAATTCCCTTTTACAAGACAGGGTCTTTCGCGTTTACAGCTGCCAGTGTGCACAATCTTCTCCAGCATAGACGCGGATTTAATCGATCCTTCCCCGTAAATCGGTTGTGCTCTGTCGCCAAACAACGTTATTGTTGAATTAGGCCAGGTTGGCGGTGGATCATCGGAATTTTGATGACGCATAAGTATAGGTCTTTCGAGACGCCGTATCGAGAATCAAAATTCGCCCAAAAAACATGCAAAAATGTGCCACAAAATCTCTCCAATCCGCTGACAGTGCCTAAAAATCATAAAAACCCTCATCCAAGCTCTGAGAAATTTTCTGACAGTCCCTCAAAAAACGAAAAAACAAACAAAACGCCACCATTTGACATTTAATCCAATTCAAATTTTGCAAGCTACTGTAAGAAAATGCATCGACACACAAAACCCACACACGACCATACCCAACACCGGTCGCATATGCAAGCGTGTGTGAGTGTGCGCGCTGGTGTGTGAGTTTGTGTGTTAACTTGTACTTTTTATTTTCTATTCCTATTCGTTTTCGCTCTCATTTTATCTAACCCATCCGATGCGGTGCGGAGGACCGTAGCCTAGAACTTGCAAACTGCAATGTATGTCTGGTGGTGGTGCTGTGCTGTGCTGCTACTGCCATGGTCGTGCCGTGCGGTTATTCTCCTTCTTTTCCTCTCGTTCTGTCTTCTAGCCCCTTGCGACTGCATGTGTGTGCATGTCATTGATGAAATGCGCGAATTAGTCGGTGTGTGCCTGTTGGATTTTATCGTCTCTCTGTGTGAAATGAGAGGCGGGGGGGTCTATGTGTGTTTTTTGTTTCCGTCTGCTTTTGGCTGATTTTTCGCTTCTTCGACGGTAGGTACAAGGAAAGGAAAGTAAAAGCTCAGAAAGTCAAGTTTTACTTATTCACTCCTTATTCACGGCGACAAACCGGCCGCGCAGACGGGCGGCGGATGATGGGGGGGTATTTCCATTTCCTTTTGTACGGCACAAGGTATTTTTAACTTTTTCCTGTGCAACCCGTAAATGGGAGTGCAAGACGAATGCGAAGAAGAAGATTATTAGGTGAGGCAACGATAATGAAACACCGGCATTCTAGCCTCGTAAAAATGTGCCTTCTCTCATCTCTCTCTCTCTGTCTCTCTGTGTGTGCTTGGTGTTCGTATTCGTAGCAACCCCAAAGTCTATGCACATTTGCACACATCCACACGCCAGGCGGACGCGTGTGTGTTTGTGTATATCCGCTGTTAAGTGAAACGTATTCCATGGATAGCGGAGAGAAGGAAAACAATTAGATATCCACAGATGTGTGCAGCGACACAGCGCGGAGTGCATGAATTAATTGAAATACATATTTTGTTCCCTCTGTTCTCCTTTCGACTTCTAATCAGATACAGACGGTTGTTTAATTTCATCCGATGAAAGTGTGTGAAGTGCGGACGAATCCCTTTTGAATGAGCAAGTCTAAAAATAGCAATCCACAGCGGTTCGCTGGCAAATGTGTGCGTGTGTGCATGTCATTCCGTTGATTGCATTGAGTGATGGGTCACACTTGCCTTTTGAGAGGGGGTCGCAAAGATCAGCACACTCGGGAGAGGTGTCACAAGTTGTGCCAAGTTGGCAGAGTCCAAGGGATTTTCGAATGCCATCGAGGAAGATCAGAGAGAGATGACGAAGACTCCGAGGGTACCTCACTTCGAAACGGGCGTAAACTGGGCTCTAATAAGTCTTGTGTGCCAACTGATAGAAGCTCTACGATGAAGAACGCATGCAGCTCCACATGGTGACACTGTTTAGAAAGGAGCTTCTAGACATCAACAACCGCGACAGCAAGAGAAGGCACAGCAAAAGATGAGAGCATTGCATCGAGGCAATTGGATGAGCTAGTCAAGGAACCTAGGCAAGCCAGGAACCCTAGGCAGTTCCGAAGGATGGCGTGATTATAATAATATTAATCTAAGATGGGTGGCGCGACAGTCCGAGGCGGACCTGGGTCTAGCTTCTCAGCAACCACTCGCTTTGTGCCTGCTCTTGTTCTTTCACGAGTGGAAGGGATCTACAGTTTAATGCCGACTCCGAACGGCGAAGTTGAGAAGCTCTAGATTCAATACTCTTTGAGCATTGTCAGTGACTCGAAAGAGGTGGAGCCGTTATTTATCAAAGGTGGTAAAATCGGGTATCGAAGCTGGCACCCTCTGCGTAGGAGTCGACGGACTTACCAACTACGCCACGGCGACCCACATGACGTGATTAAATTTCCAAAACAAGCTGAGCACCAAAAGGACTGGAGCAATTAATCCACAGTCTAAAGACTGAGCAGCAATACGGTGAAAAGGTATGCAGGTGGATAAGGAACTGATTAAGGAACAGGGGCGGGAGTACTACGAGCCCACGAGTAAACACACCACACACCACCAACCGATGGGTTCAATCTTGACATCAACTAAACCAACTGCGACATATCAATAATGTCGGACAGTCGAGGCACTAGACTCTTACATCATCAAACCCAAGCTCGTGTGGGAATGCCTGCAGAAGTTTAAAGAGTTGAGCAGGACGAACAGAGTAAAATTCTGCTGGATTCGTGGCCATTCGGAAGGAAATGAAGTGGTTGACTGCCTAGCTTCACAGGCCGCGAACCATTCGACTTGTCGAATCGCGGTGAGTGGGCGCAAACGGTGGCCAAGCCAGGGTTGACGGCCAGGAAGGTCTTCCTATTTAATGTCGCCTTTAATTCCGCATACTGTCACACAAGAAATCTCACGGTAGCCGTGTGAATTAAGGAAAACATATTTTCAAGAATGCCTCTGTCTGGCGAAGTCGTCTTAATACAGACCACAATCACTGATAACCGACACATGAGTGCCTATTTATGCAAATTGCAAGCACGTCCCAGGCAAAGCCATTAGGTTTTGGCATGCCCACAGCACATACTCCGCACGCACAGACCCCGACAACGATCAAAGTTTCGTTAAGTTGACATATTTCTTCGAGCTGTCAAAAAGCCTTTCTCCGGCTCTTGTTTTTTGGCGACGACGATAGGATCTCTGACAGCCCCGCTCCGGTACCGATTCAAAAAAAGAATTGATTAACTTTATATTTCATAAAAGCATTAGTTTCAAAAATAAATTAAATAAAAAATTTGTAATAAAAAAACATTACACCTTCAGTTCCACATAAATAGCAAAAAAAAAAAAGAAAAAAAAAGTCTCGATCCTGCCAGGAGTCGAACCTGGAATCTTCTGATCCGTAGTCAGACGCGTTATCCATTGCGCCACAGGACCACATAAAAACCGCTATCTCAAGTTGCTGCCTGTCGTACGCGACTCACAAGAGGTGAAGACCATAAAATAATGATACCACAGCTCATTCGAGTCAAATTAACGCAAACATTCCAATGTAGAGTGCTTCAAGTGGAATACTTGAGAACTAACATGTATTGTCTTGAGTTAGACCAAAGAAATAGTGAGATTAGCGAAGAGAATCGAATGGGTTCTTGTTGATGAATGTTGATAGGTGGCGGTGACTGCTCCGGCAGTCAGAGTCTCCTAGGCTTCTGACATGTTCTCCCAGGAGTTTAACTTCCTTCCCATGATTACTTTGGAGCGTTTGAATTTGAGTCCTAGTCTTTTTTCTTTTCTTGATGTTTGACAGTAGATGCGTTCCAACCATGTTGTATTGGTCATCAGCGAGCTTGCTGCGGGTTTTTATGCTCCGTTCAGTAGAAAGGGACACAGTTGTGAGACGTCAGGTGTCACTTGTTGTCCGCTTCCCAATCTGATGCGATGTCACTGTGTCGGGCTCACACTGTCGGGCTGAGTGCCCGACAAAGACTTCGATTATTACTACCATTTCTTCAAGAGATGAGGTACCAGCTTTGGAGGCAGAGATATCATCTCTAGAGCTTGGTTATCTATGAAAATGCAGATATCACGGGCGTTCCATTTAAAGCACGATAGCTATGATCTCTCGTGTACTTCGGCTCGCAAGTAAACAGTACGAACAACACCAGTAGAGCCCTCCTCGAAGGACCAAGCGAACTTTATATAACACCTTGATAATATATAAATATAAAGAATACCTTGATCATCCCTGTCCTGCTCTATGGTGCGCTGAACAATCTCAAAAGCAGATAAACAAGCCGTTGGTCTTTTCGAGAGAAAAGTGCTGCGTTCAGTCCTTGGTTCAAACAGAACCATTGAACCAATTCAGTAAACAGTACAAACAACATCAGTACCGAGATCAAACGCAGAGTAACTTTTGCCAACCGCTGTTTCTATGGGCTCAAGAGGCAATTGAGTAGTAGAGCCATCTCTCCAAGGCCCAAGCTGACTTTATACAAGACCTTGATCATCCCAGTCCTGCTGTACGGCGCGGAGGCATGGACAATCTCAAAAGCGGATGAGGAAGTTCTTGGTCTCTGCGAGAGAAAAGCTCTGGGTGCGATCTTTGGTCCTGTTTGCGTTGACGGTTTCTGGAGGAGAAAATTCAACCATGCACTGTATGGGCTGTACAGCGACATGAGTCTAGTCAAGCGTCTTCGGATCCAACGCCTAAGACGGCTAGGCCATGTAGAGCACATGGACAACACTGATCCAGCCCGAAGAGTCTTCGACTCTGCAACAGTGGGACAACGCAATAGAGGACACCCATGGAACCAATGGCGCACCCAGGTGGAGAAGGACCTCAACCAACTTGGCGTGCGTAATTGGACACAGCTGGCTAAATATCGTGCTAACTGGAGAGGCTTGTTAGTTGAGCCCCAGGTCCACCCCGGACTGTAGCCCCACCAGAAGCAGCAGAAGCTATGATGTCTGCCAGAAAATCAAGGCAGCTTCTGCTGATCTTCTTTCGGAGAAGGTGCTTCTGTAATGAGGAGCCTATATCATCAGCTATCTTCTTAACAGCACTAGCACCAGCCACCAAGGCGAGACAGTGACACTTGAACTATGTTTCAAATTTCGTTAAGATAGGTCCACCGGTTCAAAAGTTACAGATTTATTATTTTGTAGAACTTGTATTCGTCACAACTTGGTAATGACAACTCGATTGTCATTTGCTACACGTAAAAGGCTCTATCTGCCAAAGCGGTCGGTAGGCGGATATGATTTTATACAACATGAATAGAGCACTCTTCCAGCTTTGAGATAAAGAAAGAAGGTCTCCTGTTAAAGCATCTAAGGGTTTTTTTTTGTCTACAGTCCAACAAACAATAAAACACACCTCTTGCAAATTTGTGATAAATTAGGAATCTAGTAAGAAATTGGATATCTCAGACCTCCATTAATGTACTCATTTATTTTTTTTTTTTGAAGATAAAGATTTATATTTTCTCTAAAGATAAGGTCCTACTTGCATTCTTTCCAACCATTATTAGCCACGAAATTATAACTTTTGTCCCCTGACCAAAGTCAAAACCATGTTTTTAAAAACCGATTTACCGAAATAAATATGTAAAAATGTGTGTCCCGGGGGTTTAAGACGGGTACCACTCTTTATGGAATAGTTAGCTGAATACCGTAGCTTTCAAAAACTGTTAACCACTCGTTGGAGCTTTGTGGAGCTAAAACTGTAGCTCAAGCACTATTTAATGAACTGACTTACTTACTTATTAGGCTGACGACCCATGCAGAGTCCGAGCCTGAGCGATAGCTGCATTCCATTCGGTCCAAGGCACGCTGCTTCCAATCATCAAGACCAAGCTGTCTTGCATACGCGATTACTTGGTCCTTATACCAGAGATTCGGTCTTCCTCGAATAAAGAGGCTCGGATTCGAACACCCTCTTAGCTGGAGCATTATTATCCATGCGCTCGATGTGGCCAAGCCAGTGCAGTCGACGAACCTTTGCCTTCCGGACCGCATCCACATCCTGGTACAGCTCGTAGAGTTCGCGGTTGTCTTCTCCTCCATTCGCCCTCCTCGCAGACGGGACCATATAACCGACGTAGAATTTTTCTTTGGAAGGCACCAAGTATCAGCTCCGCAGTTTTGCTTATCGTCCAGCTTTCGGCTCCATATAGCAGGACTGGCAAAATAAGGGTTTTGTAGAGCATGACCTTAGTCCTTCGAGTCAGGAAGCTTGACGCCAGTTGTTTTGACAAACCGAAGTAACACCGGTTGCCAAAGGCGGTTCTACGTCGGATCTCCACTGTGATGTCGTTTGTGGAGTTTACGTTTACCCCGAGGTAGACAAACTCCTTTACTACAGGGAAATTGTAGCTGTCGATTGTAATATTTTGCCCTAGGTGATGTGTGACGGTCGACAGCATATACTTAGTTTTATCCTCGTTGACCTTAAGACCAGCTCGCTTCGCCTCTTGTTCAATTGCTGTAAATGCTTCCACTAGGGCACGTTGGGAACGCGCGACGATGTCGATGTCGTCTGCATATCCCAGCAGTTGGACTGACTTGTAGAAGATAGTGCCTTCCGTGTTTACAGCTGCCAGCCGCACTATCTTCTCCAGTACCAAATTGAAAAAATCACACGACAGCCGAAATCCTTGCCCAAATTCGTTTCAAACGGCTCGAATGTCCTCAAGCCGAACTGCACGGTGCATCGCGTGTTTGTTAGCGTAGTGCGACACAACCGGATCAGTTGCGCAAAATAATGCTGTCGTATGCGGCTTTAAAACCGAAACAGACAAAAGAAAAATGGCGATAGTCGGGCCGACGGAATTTGAACGTGTGAAAGGGTTCTAAATGTGCATTGTTCCTTGTTCTGGGAAGTGAAAGGGCCTCCATGTGGTTTTGAATCGAAATTCTGTAAGATCAACGTCTGCACAAGAGCTTGAGTCTTGGCGGAAACCCACTGAAGTGCAGAGGCTTAGTCCTCTTGCCGCAATAAGGTCAGCTGCCCTATAGAGGTCCTCCTCTGAATGATCTAAATTTGATTTAAATCAAAATTCCTCAGCTGACACCGCTTAGTCGACGACAATTACCACCGTCGACGCCACTTGTCTTGTCGTAGGATTCCAGAGAGCTTTTCTGTGGCAGCAAACTTCTCCATTCCCACCCATCTACCGCAACCGCGCTGCGTCTAATTTCACTTCATGTGCAGCCCCCTGCGGTTCAGCACTGCTCGGCAACCGCAAGCATAGTGAATTAAATTATTTTAATTTCTTACAACGCGTAACCTATCCACGGTACCCTGTGATCAATCAAACGAATGGATGTCGCCACAAAGTCGACGCATGGCTCCACATACATACACGTCTGTATCTGCACAAATGGAAACGAAGCAGAAAAAAAAAAGAGTACAAATTCACTGCCCGACTGAAGTGTATCTCGGGCATCGGGTATGTGACCCACGCCAGCGAGCATGCACAGCACTGTACGGTGTACAGATATGTATCTATGACTTTGTTTGTTGCTAAGAATTCATAAACAAGACGAGCTGTTCGAATGCACGAACAGAGATCTTTTCACTGTTTACACGGCTCGCTTGTGCGATGCAAGTTATTTTTATTGCCATTCGGTTACGCGTATCTGTAACAAGCAAATGAATCTTTCAGTTGTTGTCTGCTGTCGTCTTCGTTTACCAGGTTTAGGATACAAAGTCGGTCTGTGTGTGTGTTTACCTGCGGACGGAGACTTTATGCAAATAATTCCGAGTATGTTCTGTTCAATGCGATATCGGTGTTTACTTGTGCGGTTACCTTAAGGTTGTCTTTCATTTTTTTGTTTTTTTTGTTTTTCGTATTTTGAATGAGGGACGTTCGTTGAGCGGGTGGTGTTTGGTTAAGTGCAAGCCAATTGCATGCGCATCAAGTGTTGGAACAACTGGCTTGTAGGTTTGTTTTGTTATTTAATTGTTGCAATTGATGCAAATACGAAGCATGCTACAGACTTTGTTGTAAACACAAACTTTGATGGTCAACACTTACAAGTGACCGAAGGTCGTTGGCTGTGAGTTTGTGGTAACGTTTTCCATGCCATTGGCTGATGAGAATCGCAGACCTCAGAGCAGTTTCTGATCAGGCCTCGCGTATCCTTAACTTTATGTCAAGCTTATACGTTGCTACTTCTTGGACAGCGGAACGACTTGGTCATTATGGCACTAACCGCATGCCAACTGATTCCAAATGTTAGAAATACTACCGACAAGCCGGTTGGTTCCTAAAACCATCCGCAGTTTATTGTGGAGACCGGAAAGGATTTCATGTACAAATGAGGAGTATGTTGACTCTGCCGACATCTTATCTGGATGGGCCAGAAGATATTTTGAAAATGGACCATTGAGTGGACCCGACATTGCAACAAACGCAGCAAGATGCTCTTCGATTTGATTACATAGACACGTCGAAAACAAATACTAACAGGGTATCTACTGCTATCGACCATACCAAGAAGAAATTCGTGGGCGCAGGGTTGAGCAGAAAAAAAAAATCGCAACCCACGAGGCATTCGTAAAAGAAGTCGAGGAAGGGAAAAAGAATGCTACGCCAAAAGTTCTTAGGAGCTAGCCTTCGGATATTGCACTATGAGCTTAGAACGGAATACAGTACAGCCTCGCTAGTCCACATAAAGTTTCGGGTGTGTCCGGAATAGGGGAAAAACAATAAAATGAAGTGGACAACTGACAACTTTTCAAACACCATTTTTATGAATGTATGTATTTTTATGAATGTATGTAAATCTTTAAAGATCGGGGAAGTAATAATAATAATATATAATATGGGTGGCGCTACAGTCCGAGGCGGAACTGGGCCTAGCTTCTCAGCAACCACTCGTGTTGTGCGTGCTATTGTTCCCTCACGAGTGGAAGGGACCTATAGTTTAATGCCGACTCTGAATGGCCAAGTTTGAGAAGCTTTTTCTAGACAGGAAATACTCTTTGATCATTGTCAGTGACACGAAGAGGTGGAAATATGAAAAGTGGTAAATTCGGGTATCGAACCTGGCACCCTCTGCGTAGGAGTCGATGCACTAACCCACTACGCCATGGCGGCCCGACAAAGATCGGGGAAGTACGTATCTGTTTTTGGCCGGAACGATTTTTCTAAAAAAATTTTTTTGGCTTTTTCGAGTAACCCCCTTAGTAGAAGAATATCCGTACCCAACAGACACGTAACTTTGCAAATCGCAACGACCCAATGTCTAGACTGAAGGAGCGGACTGCAAGCGACACAACTAGTGGGGGAGTTCCCATAATTGTATCGTAAGCGTTTAATTTATCATTATGTTATTAAAAAAATAAACAAAAATATCGTGTCACCCTGTACGTGTAGCAGTTTATCTACTTGCTATAATCCTCTCAACGATGTACAATTATGCTCTCAATTATGTAAGTTCTCTGTTACATTGTATTCTCTCAATCAGATTATGTTCTCATGTCATAATCATTGTGTTATACGAATGTTATAAAAAGGCTGATCGATGTTATTAACGCTCTCTTTTGAATAAACTCTGCTAAGGCGATACGTTTTCGGGTGAGTCTGCGTTCTTTGTTGTTACGTGAACTTACAGTATGAAAATGCATCTACGTATATATGCACATAGAACAGAGTCCATTTTAATAGTCTGTCCGGACTGTAGAGGTAACATTTTTGAAAATGTCCGAAATAGAGATGTTTCCGAACTATTGAAATGTCCAGTCTAGCGAGTGTCCGGAGTAGAGAGGCTGAGTTTTTGTTACAAAACCAACAGCAGTCGGCAGACCAATTCTAACATATGGCATCCTTGTTTGGTGGCCAGCATTACGAAATACATTCAATCTTAGAAAGATTACAGTATGGACAGTATACAAAGCATCTGCGTGCATTTGCACTACGGGTGCATTTCGCTCCACACCTTTAGCCGCCATGGAATGCTGCAGCTACTTCCTATCGACATTTCCGGGAAGCTGCGATCAGGTTGACGGAATGCAACCGCTGGCACAAAATGCACAATTTAGGTCACATGGCAATAGTCAAGATTGCGATCATCCCAAAGCTGTATGCCCCCTTCTGTACCGGGTGCCCATCCCCGCCCCCTTACAACACCTCACAGAGTCGCACTATAAAACACCAACACACCTCAGCTCGTACCCACGTCCAGAAATGAAGAATTACAGAGGTGCCCAACTTTGACCACTTTTTCCACTTAAGTTTTTTGACAACTGTTTTTTTTTATATTCTTAACTATAAAGCAGAAAGTTTGTGTGAGGCTCCAAAACTACACGACGCAGAGCTCTGAAATTTTCAACAAAAATCATTCTAAAATTTAGATGCTGAATGTGCCAATTTTTAAGTCGGTACGACATACGGTTCGGAAGTTACGAGCATTTTTTAAACGGGAATAAACGCAATAAAATTCTCAAATTGAGGGTGGTTGCATCAATCCGGTATGAAACGTGAATATCATCCATCCCCCAGTGTGTTGTAACTTCCATACAGTACCTCACAAAATTGAGCATACACTCACAGCTTAAACATATTTTTATCTTTTTCGCCTTACAAAAAGTAGTTAATTAATAAAACTTAAATGCAGTTCAAATTTCATAAACAAAAATATGAAAATTAAAAAAAAAACTTGCTATTTCTAAGCAAAATAAAAAAGGCACTTCATTTTAACACACAAAATTGAGGAAACACTTAAAGTAAATTCGAGTTACGACTAAAACACAAAACAAAAACAGTTACAAATAAAATTTCAGTAACGCGTGGCACCTCCTTCAGCATCTATGACAGCTTGTAACCGCCGTGGCATGGATTTTACCAGTTTTTCAGTAAAAGATGGCTGAATCCCTTCCCAAGCTGCCTGAATTTTAGCTTTTAGCTCCTGCTTATTGGAGCAGATACTTTCTTTTATTTCGTGCCATAGATGTTCAATAGGGTTAAGATCCGGCGATTGTGGGGGTGTTTTAAGCTGCTTTGGAGGGTTATAAAGCAACCATTCACGTCCTAAATAGGAGGTGTGATATTCGGATCATTATAATGCTGGAAGTAGAAAACCGAAGGTAGGCCTAATTTTACTGCGGAACTTCGTAAATTTCGTTTTTAAATATTCAAATACCCAATTTTGTCCACAGTATTTTCTATAAATTCGAACTTTCCACACCCATTTGAAGCCATACAACCCCACAACAGCACAGATTTTTGTTTTATGGTTGACTTTATATTTTTAGCTTTGAGAGCTGTATTTGGTTCCCTCCAAACAATTTGTTTGCCATCAGACCCAAATAAATTTATTTTTGTTTCATCTGAAAACAAAACACCTTCCCAAAAGCTTTCCGGGTGGTTTACATATTGTCTAGCAAACTCCAATCTTTTCTTCTTATTAACTAGGGAAATGTACGGCATTGTTCGGGCGATGCTACCATTTAAATTATTCTTTCTCAAGACTCTGCGAACGGTTTCCACTGAAAGAGGCTTATTAATTACGGATGACACCTCAGCCGTCAACTTTGGAACGCTAGATTTTGGATTGGACTTGATTGTCCGAACAATATACCGCTCGTTTTGTTCTTCCCCTTCCCGGTCTGTTTTTTTAGTGTCCCTTCATATCTGTAATTGTTTATTATTTTTTTGTACCGTTGCATGCGATCGCCCTACAGTTTCTCCTATTTTTCGCATCGAATTCCCCTCGCAAAATAGCTTCTGTTTCGCATGTTTTCCATATTTTCGCACAAAGAAGAGAATATCGGTCTTTTCAGTTCAAAAGCGTGTGCATAAATGACAGAGATAACCTATAATAGAGATATCCAACTTCTACCTCCCTTGCCTCTTGATTTCATCTGACAGCGTTTTTTATACGCTTTTTGTCCCCTGTCTGTGAATATGTGTGAGCTTTTGAGAACAGCTGTGGAACAGCTGATACCCTTCCCCACTTTAGTAATGGGGTGAATTAGAGTTCTTATTTGAAAATTCGCTCGTTATTTGAACGTTTTTTCAAATTTCGGTGTTCAATTTTCAACACAGTATGGAGGGGTAAACGAACGAACAAAGCTTATGTTCATGAAGTCGATTCATTAAAACTTTCAGCAATATACAATCTCAGAATACTTGGACATAATTAATGAATGCACAACATAGTGTAAATTTTTTCATATGAATAAAAATTAATAATACATTCACACGTTCAGTTAACCAATAATAAAAATATTATTGAAACGTGAATCACAAATAAGATGTTTTGACAACCATTTTTTAGCATTAGTAAAAGTTGCAATATCTTGCCATTGTTCTTATCAAATTGTTTAAATTGAATTCTTGAGTTTTTAGAATTCATGATTTAAGCGTATAAAGCGGGCTTGATTTTTTGAGTTAATTTGTCAGGTATGGTTTATGAATAGACTATATATACACTTAAGAATTAATTTTAGGTCAAATAGTTCCAGTTAAATGGACATTGCAATACAATTTTATTCACGAAAGTCCATATAACAATGTAAGAAAATTCCCTTAGAAATACTAGTCAACTTTTGAACACCCTCCGAACAACATACCCATGTACGTTACATGGAATGTACATGGATTCCCACTAAATTCATGAATCTGCCGCTTTTTTCCCACAAAATTCACGAATCGGCCGCCATATTGTGGTGAATTGACGAGCGTTGTAAATGCATAAGTGAAATACAAGGGATTACCACTACATCTTCGTTGTGGGCTAGGGGAAAAAATGGCCGAAGTTGGATATCTCTATCATCCATTATTTCTGATAAATGATCATCAGAGACATTTGTTGCTTCATTACTGAACAAATTTGAATGTATCGATTCTGCGAAGCTTGTGTATAATAACACACACATGACATCTGTATGCTCAATTTTGTGTGTCGATTTCAGGGGTTGCTTCCTTTTTCATGCGAAAAGTACCGGTAGGAAGTCGCCTGTCTGTGAATTTGGCATATACTCTTGTTTAAGATATGTATTCAGTGGTCATGATTGTATACCAAAAAAATAAAACAAAAAAGTGGTCGGCCTTAAAACAGCACGAATATGAAGTATTTATTTATTTATTTATTTATTTATTTATTTATTAAAATTAAAATTGTAGAGCAGCTTTTGTAGCCGGAGCACCCAGGGGGCCTTAGGCTGACAGTAATATGAAGTAATGATAGGTGTATGCTCAATTTTGCTTTGGTGCAACCATTAATTTTTTTTCTACATCCCAATCGAACATATACGAACGACTGCCTGAGTCACCAAACGAAACAATAAACATTTTCGCACTTTTCTTATTTTGTCATACCCAAACTATGATACAGCTACACACAAATCATTCAATTTTGCTGAAATTGTGAATATTGAACTTCTGAACGGATTTAGCCGATTTAGATGAAATTTCACAGCTAGACTAATTAACGTGTTACAAGATAGGCAAATTTTTTTCATGGTTCATGAAGTTTGACTTCAATTTGCAGAACAAGTGAACATCGCGCGCAGGTACATAGATGGGATTTCCAAGAACTTTTTTTTTATGAATCGCTTGATATCCCTCCACTTTGTGTTTAAATTGTTGAGAAAAAACCATAATTTCCGTCCGTTTTGCTGCAGCACACATTGATAATTCAAGCTTCAACATGTAGGCACACAGTCAACGAATTGTACTCATTGTGAGTAGGGATGTGAATGAGAGATTGGATTGGCATCAATGACAAAAGAAAATTCAAATTCTTCTCTGAGTTCTGGTTCGAGCAGTCGACAGCAACATTTTGAAAAAACCGGTGGAAGAAACAAACCCGGGGAAGCCGGGTACGAAATCTAGTGTGTTCATAAACCAAATTGACCAATCAGAGGACGGCATTTACGCTATTCCGTGAATAACCGTCAAAAATTCATGAATATCCGTCAAAAAGGCACTGAAATTCATCGATGGACTAGGAGGCAATCAGCTGTAATACTTCATTTCTGCCCACGTCACTACAGTCAAACAGGCACCATCTCAGCAGACTGGCAACTTCGACTCGACCCGACCGAAGCACAGCACAGCAGAGCAGATGCAGCAAATGGCAAATTGACTGGACAAGAGATAGCTGGGCCGAGCTTGTGGTAAATTAGGTGCAAAATGTGGCATGTCTAAGAAAATTGGAATGCAAACTTATTGCTTGTTAGAGAGTTCTGATGGATCCGTTTTGCAACAAGAGAACCCCAGCAATTAAGTGCTGCTGGTAGTGCTGCCGCCACACCCCACCGATCTGCTGGCCACTGCTAGTGGGCAGAGGTTGTGTGGTGCGCCCTTCTCTCTCATTGAGAAGATGTCGCATTTTTTCTCAAGAAAGGCATGAACTTCAGTCAAATGCTGTATTCTAACACCACGGCAGGTCACCCCTGACTAATTTTAGCCTTTAAGCCTTAAGACTTTCAATTTGGGTATAAAGCACTTATCCCAAATAGAGAGAAGACTGGACATCAGCCGTTGTCAGAGAAGCTACCCATCTGGACGTGTGTATACACAGAAGGGTCCAAAATGGAAAACGGTGCTAGACTAGGAGTACTTGCGTCATCCCAGAAAATATCCTTCTCTCTGTCCCGTCGATTGTCCAACCACTGTGGAATATTGCAGGCTGCCCGCTTACTGTCATTGAACCCGAAAGACGGGCTATCTATCGTTATATACATAGACAGTCAGACGGCCATCAAGGCTCTGGATACACCATCAATCAAATCAAAGATGGTAAAGGTTAGGTTAAGTTGAAGTGGCTGACTGCCGCGCATACAAGCAGCAGACATACTTAGGCCAAGCATAGGCCCATTGTGTTACCACACGGATCTTTGGCTACCGTTTCCGCAAACCAATCTGTGCTTTTGATAAAGCGAAGAAGAGGGCTGATTTTGATGCTGCTCAGTTCAGCCAGATTGGGCCCCCAGAAGAGAGATGAGAGAGCAATGCAGCTACATAGCAAGTGTTCGATGGTTTCTTCCTCATCCTCGTCCAAGCAGTTTCTACAGAAATCATTATAGGGACGGCCTAGTCTAGAGGCGTGAGATGGCCCTGTTAGAACGCCAATAAGAGATCTGAGATTTGGCCTGCTTAATCTGATCAAGCTAAGCGATCGTTTGGGATCGATCATTGGTCAGAGTTCTTTGGTTATGAGGCATCCTGTGCCGGATGTCCATCTGCGGTTTGTTACGGCAAGCGTTTCAAGCTTTAGCAGATGCTTGATAGTAGAGATAGGCACGGAGGGTGGGTCTCCACCCGGAAAGAGCACGGAGTTTGTGCCCTTTCTAGCGAGCTCGTTCGCTTTGCAATTCTCTGAAATGTCACAGTGTCCCGGCACCCACATCAGTTGGATACTAAAATAATTGGCCATCTCGTTAAGAGATAGGCGGCAATTAAGGGAAGTCTTGGAATTAAAGGTGACTGAATCCAAGATTTGATCGCTGCCTAGCTATCGGAACGGATGACGATATCTGTGCGCAATATTACATTGTGTTTTTTAGTCAGGACAGGGCTTCCTTAATCGCTATAGTTTCAGCCTGAAAGACACTACAGTGATTAGGTAGTCGAAGAGATAGCTGGAAGTTTAGATCCTGGGAATAGACACCAGCACCCACACCTGCAACCATCTTCGAGCCATCGGTGAAGATTCGCAGTGGATATTCCAGCGTCAAACTCCCAGTAAGATCTGGGCGGTGTGCTGGTTGAGAAATTCTTCTCGAAGAGGAGTTTAGGTAGAGTGAGGTCTGTGTCTATGGGTATAGAGGCACACCTGCGTAGGATCGTTGAATGTCCAGACTGCAGTCCTTTCCAGCTGCTCAGCGATCTTAATCTAATCGCCATGTTAGCTGCTCTCTGTCTGCCAATCAGTTCTATGGGTGGCAGGTTGAGGAGTATGTTTAATGCTTCGGAGGGCTCCGCTAATGCATACGCAAGCCATCCTCTGCACTCTATCGAGTAGTGTGATGTTGATTCTCTTGTCGAGTGCAGTCCACCAACTTGCGACACCTAACAGCAGTATGGGTCTGACTACCGATATAAGTAGCCAGTGAACCATTCGGGGTTGCAGTCCCGATTTCCACCCAATGGCCCTTTTACAACAGTAGAGAGCCGTCGAGACCTTCTTGACACGTTCCTGGATATTTAGCTTCCAGCTTAACTTCGTGTCTAGTATAAGGCCTAAGAATTTAGCGCTGTCGCTTAGCACCAAAGGGGTCCCTCATAGTGTCGGAGGGTCAAAGTTAGGAATTTTATACTTCCTAGCAAAGAGGACTAGATCCGTTTTTTGCGGACTGACACCTAGGCCGCATTCGCTAGTCCATTTCACTAGCTTGGATAGGGCAGATTGCATAGATGGAAAAACTTTGCCGTCTATCTCGTTGGGAGATGGCAGACAGATGCAATCTCATCGTGTGCTGGGTCCCTGGGCATAGTGGTATTCCAGACAACGAAAGGGCCGACGAGCTAGCTAGAACAGGGTTTGCCAATGGCAAGGAAGACTACCTCGGCACCTGCCCAGCACTTGCAAGGCCAAGGAAAAACACGCTAGGCAGCTATACATTCAAATAGCCTTGAGGAAATGTCTGGCATTAAAAATTCTGGACATAGCAAAATTTATAAAAAAAAAAATACTAATTGGCTGTAACCCAGCTAAGGGAGGTATCTGCAGATTAGTGATATCACAATGGATCCAATGAGGAGCTAAGTGGGCCAGAACTGCTTCAGTTGTGGCAATCAACCTAACCTAAAAGTCATGATGCGGGCTTTTGGAAAGACACTTAAGCACCTCGAGTTGGCAGCGATGGCTAACATGCAGTCTTTAGATGATGATCTTCATGACAAACCTATTAGATGGCTAAAATGGAATGTTATATCAGCACTTGATACCTGCATTTTCAAGCACCCATCAAGGCTCTGGAAATGATGGTAGCCATTAGTTGTTCTTCATAAGGAAGCCGTAGGCAGGGCAACAATTGTGGCCAACAAATGAGGAATCTATTCCCCGACGTTGTACCCTGGTCAGGTATTTCCCCAATTCTGCCAGGACATCCAAGGGAAGGATCACGGACCTAGTTCAAGTTCAGAACGAGGGCGAAAAGGCAGAAGCCTGCGGAACCCTAAAAATAAGGAATCCTCATCGATACTGGTTCTCTCGCGATCAGATTACCGCAGGAAACCTAAAGATGTGAGTCCAATACAACTGTGGGCTCTTCGTGCAAAAGACTCTCAATGTGAACGACTGAGTCCACCGATGCTTCCAGATGCGGTTCATGGCATCCACACTCGTGCGAGTCTATCTCGCGATTATCTCTTCGCTTATCGTTCTCCCAAATTTCCGGAGAAAAAAAGTCAGCCTCACACAGAACGTTAAGTCGTTAAATATTTACCTTCGCACACACCTCGTAAAATATTTAACCCGCAAAATTATTACCCTTGAGTGCAGTAACAACACCAGCCGGGAAAAGGTGGGGTGACAACCGCACGCCAAATGCGTCGTTTTGACGAGACGAAATGTGTCACGGCAGCCCGTCGAAACGCCCCGCCGCAAAACAAAGTAATGAGAAAATAATAATAAATAAATGCAAGGAGCACAGACACAGATCGCGACGCGACGTCAGAAAAAAACAAACAAATTTCAATGGCAACGCTTATCGGGGTGTATCTGGGCTTTGTTTTTTTTTTTTTGAGCACAACTGTGGTGTTTCCTCACCGAAGGATGCGCGTCGCCAAATGAAACGAAAAATGGGGGGAGAACGCGAGACATGACTGAGCTCAAATGAAGGACAGCAGGAAGAAGAGTTATTGTCACGGCCATCTGCGACCATCTGCTCTAGGTCAAGGGTAGGCAGAAGGTGAAATGGCCGCAGGCACCAGGAGTGGAACAGTCAAGCGGCATGTTAGTGTTTGCGTGGCACGGCACAAGAGGACGTGTTGAAACGGAAGCAAAGGACTTGACTTGAGCGAGGGCCCTCTTCAAGGCGAAGCATGTGATTGTGGATTAATGGTGGTTGCGGAAACTTTTTTGTTTTGTGTGTGTGAGGGGATTCCGCTTTTGAATGGTCGGGTGCGTGTGCGTGTGGGGGAGAGATGGTGTTGTTTTTTTTGGGGGGGGTGGAGTCTTCTTTGAGTGGACATGGAATCGATTGAGGTTCCAGGGAAGTGTTCAGGTTCATAAAAAAAACTAAGGGTAAACTGCATTAACTCAAAGACATTGGGAGTAGGAAATCGAAAGTCCTTATTTTTCTCTTGAAATGTGAGACCATGCGGACGAAATTGTGGCCAGAGATAAAAAGACTGTTGCCATGGATGAGGAGTCCCAAAGTATCCCCGAGTGGCCAGGGATCATCCAATGATGGTAGATGATGTTTGTTGCATTCCACTGGATCTTGAAAAAGACTGTTGTTTGATTTGAAGTCGTTCACCAAATGCGTCGCGGCAGATCAACTAAAGGAGTTATTCACACTTTGCGGTACAGTGGATCAAAATGGTTGGTCTAAGTCATCCGCAAGGCCCCAACACAGGCATCAATGAGACGGACTGTTGGGATCTTTACCGATCTCCCAGAAAATCTTGCGTGCGAAGAACAGAACTTAAGGCGTTTACAATTGTCGACAACGAGTGCAGCGAGGTGTATACAGTGAAGCTGGAAGCCTACGAGGCCACGCTGCTACACAACACTGAGAGTAGTTCGTTCGCTTGACGCATTTAACCCTTCTGTCAATGAGTAGGTTAGGTTAGGTTAAGAAAGGGGAGTGTGATGATAAAACATCACTTCAACTCGGAGGCCTTAGGGCCCATTGTGAATACCTTCATTTGTGGAGTACACTTGAACCACCCTGTGCTCTTTACAAATCTTACAAGATCCGATATATCCGCATTCGCTAGATCCGCAGTCTCTACGAAGAATCTTTGGCACAGCGAGCTGAGCAGCGGCAAAGCAGATGTTGGATCGTTTCCGTCTCTTCCTCGGCCCCCGCAGCTCCGTTTTCTTCATTTTCGAGGCATTCACATTCGGTTCTGGAGCCGGATGTTGGACCATTTCGGTCTCTTCCTCGTCACCGCAGGTCCAGCGAATATCGCTGGATTCCGCATTCCATTTTCGGAGCACTGCTTCGATGGGGCAGTGTCCTGTGAGCACTCCGACGAGCACACGGATTCAGTTGCGGTCCAATGCCAGGAGCCTCTTTGTCCATGTCAATGAGTAGGTCTGGCCAGTCCTTATCCATTTTCGAAACCATTTTATCCTAATTTGTGAGCAATAAATTAGGAAAAAATGGTTCAGCTTTAGTGTTTGAAAATCTGAGTAGCCTTAGAATCAAGGAAATGGGTCTAGCCAGACCTTGCTACATATTGTACGCAGAAACTGTATTTATTTCACATTTTATCCGAAAAAAAGAAATTCCATTTATTGCCATGGACGGCCGCCTATGGGAGCTTAAAGTGTATTCTTCGCATGAGCGAAGAAGAAAAGGAGTGATGCATTGGCAGACTTGTACAATAAGTCCGAGAGAGCCGCTGTGAAGTACACGATTTTAGTGGCGACGACGATGAGGATTGAGCTTATGACGGAGATAGTTTTGATGCGGAGACAAACTTGATAGGATCTTGGCTAGGGAGAAGATCGGAGATAGAAGATGATGATCACGAGATGCTCTAAAAGCAACAAGCAGAAAAAGGTCGAGCTCGCCAAGGGCCAAGGACAATTCTCAGAGGAATACTATTTAGCCTGTGATGGAACAAAATGGTGCCAGCTACAGGTCGTCTAAGAGCACATACTGTCATTCGAGGAGTCGATGGCTAAGCAAGATGAGGAATGTCTCGTGGATATGATAGTTAGCATCATGCAAGAACCTCATAGAAGGGCTCAACAGGAAATTGTGAAATGCAAGAAAAATGAACCGACAAAGCAAATACAGTGAAAGCCCCGATAGGCGGACAGCCACGGTCACAGCACTATGCAATGGATGGAACTTTAATTCACGGTCGTGAGAAATTGTCCTCTGAAGGGGATTGTCCGCTTAACAGAGTGTCCGTAATAGGAGCTTTCACTGTAGTTCGAAAGTCTGTTGCTGAATATGTGTCGATTTTGGTCCCTTTCTAGTCAACAACGCCGACCTTATGGACCAAATTTTGGGAGAATTCACGTGGAAACGACAGACGAAGCGAGAGCCTTTTTCTACATCATGTTGGATGTCGTGGATGTCAAAAACATAAATTATTTCAGTTTTCAGTTCCCTCAGTTTCCATACAAAATGTATGATGGTCAGGTTTTAAGACATCCAAACAGCCGGACAGAAGCATTACCAAAAAGGGACATCAATCGATGCTGGGAATCCCGGAGAATCATTTTGATTTTAAAGAGGTCAATTAAGACCGCTGTCAGGTAGAGTTCGTCACCGATCTAAGAGGAAGGATACCTCTTTGACCGGGCTTACTATTGAGGGATAAAACTCTCTAACTTGTGCAGTGGCTCCAGGCCGGTAAGTCAACAAAAGGCCAGATCTTCACAAGCAGATGCTGGAAAGTACCCGAGATGTTCTAATCGAGACTCGACCTCGACCTTGTCGTCGCCTTTATCAACTGCAAAGCCACACGCCTTACCAGCGTGCAAAGACACGAAGTAGCGACACATATTGTATGAGCTAAGACTTCTTCCAACAGTCCGATCCTTGGGGCCAATTTACCATGGCGAGTACACGATCCGCAAAGATGCCATGTTATCTCCCTAGTGACACCTGGAACCGAACGGTGGACAGGCGGCTCCAATGAGAGAATCTCCTCCCGTTCTGTGGAGCGACCACTGATCGCGACAGAATACAGTGTAGCAAAGAACGGCGATTTATTGACAGTTCCACAAAAGGTCTTCGCCGGATATTCGAAAAAGCGAGATAGTCCACCATGATGGTTGGGCTTAAAAAAGTTCCATGTCGTAGATTGGACACTAATAATATTGGTGGCGCGGCTGTCCGAGGTGGACCTGGGCCTAGCTTCTCAGCAACCACTCGTGTTGTGCGTGTTATTCTTCTTCCACGAGTGGAAGGGGCCTACAGTCTTATGTCGACCCTGAACGGCGAAGTTGAGAAGCTTTTTCTAGACAGGAATACTCTTTGAGCATTGTCAGTGTCTCGAAAGAGGTTGGATGCCGTGAATTATGAAAGTTATTCGATTGGGGATTCGATCCTGGCACCCTCTGCGTAGGAGTCGACGCACTAACCCACAACGCCACGGCGTAGATTGGACGGAAACGTATCGGCAGTCATATGATCTGTAGAACATTCAAACCGATGGTGGATAGACCTTAAGACGTGTGCCACAACAGAGCCAGTCCTCCTGAGTTCTTTTTATAGTATTTCACGGTCTGATGACTGTACGAGATACCCGAATACCGGTTTTCACACTTTTCACACAAGTTCGGCGATTGTTAAACAAGCCTTATTGCAATATGACATCGTAGGCATATACAGTCGCGGATGATGGTGTAGTTTGACGTGCGTGCTTGAAACAGAAGCCAAATCCGGACCACGAATTGGTTAAACCTATCGGTTGCAGCCACAAGGTTCGTGAACATTAAGCGACGAAACGATTTCTTTTCGCAAACAATTTTGATCCCTTCTGTTTATGTTGATCGACGTTAAATCTTATGTCTGGCCATTTCGATTTTAAAGTAGATAGTTCGCAAGCGATTATGTTTTGTAAAGGGACGCTTGTCGCTCAATCGCTAGTCGCCTGCCTTATTTTTGCGCATTTTAATTTCCCTCCAGATATACATAGTTTGAGTAGAGTATTAAGATGTAACTAAGTACTCAAGCTATGATGTTATTCATATAACGCCAGGCACTTGCTTCATTTTGTTTGTCGCTCAATCGCTTAGTCGCTCAGTCGGTAATCGCTTACTGCGTATACCACACACAGTCACTGTTACGTATTGAATCCTCCTAAATCCATCCTAAATTGAAAGACACTTTAGTTGGTTCTGACTCAATCGCTAAGTCGCTTACTGTGTGGTCGCCCGGTCGCTCGTCGCTTGTCTGATGTTTGCTCATTTCAATTTCTCCGCAAATATGTTTTCAACAGAATTTTAAAATGTAACTAAGTGCTTAAGCTATGACGTTGTACATGTAACGCCAGGCACTTGCTTCATTTTGTTTGTCGCTCAATCGCTTAGTCGCTCAGTCGCTAGTCGCTTACTGCGTATACCACACACAGTCACTGTTACGTCTTGAATCCTCCTAAATCCCATCCTAAATTGAAAGACACTTTAGTTGGTTCTGACTGAATCGCTAAATCGCTAACTAAGTGATCGCCTAGTCGCTCGTCGCTTGTTTGATGTTTGCTCATTTCATGGTTTGAACAGAATTTTAAAATGTAACTAAGTACTCAAGCCATGACGTTGTACATATAACGCTAGGCACTTGTGTGATTTCCTTTGTCGCTCAATCGCTTAGTCGCTCAGTCGCTAGTCGCTTACTGCGTATACCACACACAGTCACTGTTACGTCTTGAATCCTCCTAAATCCATCCTAAATTGAAAGACAATTTAGTTGGTTCTGACTCAATCGCTAAGTCGCTTACTGTGTGGTCGCCCGGTCGCTCGTCGCTTGTCTGATGTTTGCTCATTTCAATTTCTCCGCAAATATGTTTTCAACAGAATTTTAAAATGTAACTAAGTGCTTAAGCTATGACGTTGTACATGTAACGCCAGGCACTTGCTTCATTTTGTTTGTCGCTCAATCGCTTAGTCGCTCAGTCGCTAGTCGCTTACTGCGTATACCACACACAGTCACTGTTACGTCTTGAATCCTCCTAAATCCCATCCTAAATTGAAAGACACTTTAGTTGGTTCTGACTGAATCGCTAAATCGCTAACTAAGTGATCGCCTAGTCGCTCGTCGCTTGTTTGATGTTTGCTCATTTCATGGTTTGAACAGAATTTTAAAATGTAACTAAGTACTCAAGCCATGACGTTGTACATATAACGCTAGGCACTTGTGTGATTTCCTTTGTCGCTCAATCGCTTAGTCGCTCAGTCGCTAGTCGCTTACTGCGTATACCACACACAGTCACTGTTACGTCTTGAATCCTCCTAAATCCATCCTAAATTGAAAGACAATTTAGTTGGTTCTGACTCAATCGCTAAGTCGCTTACTGTGTGGTCGCCCGGTCGCTCGTCGCTTGTCTGATGTTTGCTCATTTCAATTTCTCCGCAAGTATGGTTTGAACAGAATTTTAAAATGTAAATAAGTGCTAAGCTTTGACGTTGTACATTTAACGCTAGGCACTTGTGTGATTTCGTCTGTCGCTCTATTGCTCAGTCGCTAGTCGCTTACTGCGTCAACTACATACAGTCACTGTTATGCCTTGAGTCCATTTATTAAAATGAAAGGACACTCGTGTTGGTTTCAACTCAATCGCTAACTAAGTGCTCTCCCATTCGCTCGTCGCTTACTGCGTAATTTCAGTCACTTAAAAATCGGCCCACTGCCCTCAAACAAAAGGCGAAATAAAGCCCGGTTCCAAGAAATGCCACCGATCATGAGAACGCGCAGCCCACGTCTGTCATCATGTGACTTGTGGAAACCGCTTTATCGAACGACTTCGACAGCAAGACTGATGGGATCAGTCAGGAAATGACTACAAGCACCAAGCGACCGAAAGAATGCCACAACTCTAGCATTCTAGTCGAGTCTAGGTGAGTTTCTCACACGACATGTGCATGAAATATTCAACGCGTCCCACGAACTTCATAATTCTCTCTCAGACTCAGCCGTCCACTCGGCAGTTCACTCGAACTTGCACATTCGCTCGCCAATTGAATAACAATCACTTCTTCATTCCATCGATACACCAACCCACAGCCAATTAGTGCCAATACAAACTACCTGCTTGCCATAAATGTTCTCGACAAATGCACATCGTATGCTAATTTGATTGAATCCCATGCGCGCACTGGTACTCAGTGGCGTAGTAACTGTCGTCATGGCGGGTGGCATACTCGTCGTACGTCGTGCAGCGTTGTCCTACTGACGCGTCGAGCGCGTACTACCGCAGGCTACGAGTACACACATGCGCTAGTCCACATACTTGCCGAATCGCTTTATTTTTAGTTACGGTCTTGACTTGGCTGCGTAAACCGTATCGCAGAAGTCACCGTCTGGCTGGTTCGGGCGGCAGAGAGAGGCGCAGAGAGAGATGAGACACAGAAAACACGAGTTATAATTTTAGTAGCGACCTTGAACGGAGTTAATGCTTTCGGTCGGACTTGCGCGACAGGCGAGAGCTCGTTCCAAGGAGCACGCATGCCGACCAAAGTACATTAGAATGTGCAAGGCGTGTCGTTGGCGGGTGACGTAATTTAGTTAATGGATGGTGATCGTTGAACGCGCCGCAGCAGAGTACATCAGCGAGTGGGCTGAATCCGAATTTGGAAGACGCCAAGGGAACGACGTTGCGATTAAATTCATTTTTGGAGATTTCTTATTCGTGCGGTGGGGCTAAGGGGGTGTTACATCCTGGATAAGAACCTGAGAAGAGATTGAAGACTCGCAAGTCTGGCTTGTCACCGTTCAATGCTGAGACATTCGAAAGGGATCCATTAAGACGATTTGGAGAGTTCTTTAAATCAAAATTTGCCCTGGGACAATGGAGCGCTCTTTAAGAGTGTTAAACGGGAGCTCAAAGTTTCCATTCGCACCTTTGTCGACAAGTGAGGCACGATATTGAGAAGTTATCTGTCTCAATTGATTCCCAGTCTTGATGGGAGAATTCTGAGAAACCTCCAGTAACCTAGCCCAAGCCTTCTTGCAGTCTTTGTTATGAGACATGTCTGAAATGGGTCCAAACATACAGACAGTCTCTCTCCGTCGGGCTCTTTGTGGAGCCATTTTTAAATAGCAACTAATGGGTGACACCAATAGAACGACGTTTTGACTCCGAGAACCGACCACTCATGTTGTGTGTGCGTTCTATCACGAGCGTACAGGACCAGCAACCTTTTGCGACTCTCAACAGCGAAGCCATTTCTAGTCAGTCTAGCATTGCCCGTGACTCAAAAGATGTGAAGACGTGAAATATAAAAGGTGTCCAGTCCACGTCGTGAATCAAATCTAGGCACAGTCTACGCACTTACCCGGCACACCACGGTGGCGGCATCTGTCATGATCCCGATCGTCATGATCACGTCGACAAATGTTGGTGCTGCTAATGCTTTTGTTGACCCAGCCACAGTTGGCACATCTTGGCTACTTTCCAGGATCAGGTCTTTCGTGAACCTCTCTGGATTAGGGTTGGGTTAGGTAGGAGGGCTGCTAGTGCATTAACAAGCACACTTATACCACGTTGATACCCTTAGTCAGACTACTACCACTGATTGACTACTCCAGTGAGAGTGCCGTTTACTTGCTTTGAAAAACTGCTGTGATGTCTGTCTTGTGGCATCATATACCTAATATTATGTGGTCTTTGCTTGTGGGCTTCTCGGGCCTCCGCAAGCTCATCAGTCGGTCGTGGTCTGTTAAGAAACCTCACATTTCAGAAGAACCAATGATGTCCCTATTTGTCCTTATTTCCTTGTCGCGTCAAGAGTAGAAATGTTGGTCGTCGAAGCTTCGACGCTTCCCGGAATTTTTTACAACCGCATGTAGCCCTCAGAATCTGGAGGCCCGCTTCCTCATTTAAACCCTTTGACAGAGAGACCACTAATTAAAGAGGTTCACTACAACAGCGATTGTTGTAGAGAGTCCAGAGTCCAGAGGGCGCCACTAGGAGGCTGTATGTCAAACTGAACCTCGCGCCGCTGGCATTGGCATGTCACCAGGTTGAGAACACTAAGCCACCATGACCTGGATTCATAGGCCCACACCACATGACGACGAGCTGCTTCGCCTGAAATAGGTAGGTTCGTCGGTGCTTAAGCGAGGAGGAGGGTGGCATTTCTCCACAAATAATGTCAAACATTGTGAAAGTCTTGTTTGTACACCGAACTTCATTCCCGTCATGATGTGTCTATTTCTGCAGGCTCCTTCTCCAGACGGCGATGTGAATCCCCAAGTGATCCACGGTCTCAATCCGAGCCCTAGTGACAGATTTGCCAGTGTTGCGCCAGGCTCTTGTCAAAAAATAATTAAGTCAAAACCTAGATCCATCTATTAGGAGCCTTCCTGTCGAAGCAACCCACCATCGAGATAGGCTCCCATCACGATAATCCATCGCATTCGCTTCAATTTGATTGCGCCTCGTTTCGTTATTCTTTTGTGTTGTTTGCGGGCAAAGACAATCATTCGCGAAGTATCTACAGCCAGACAGGCGGGCAAGGCACAAAAACCAAAAAAAAACATGAAAAAGACTTAAAAAAAGAACAAAAAAGACCGTCTATCTGCGCAGAAAAATATATTTGTTTTCGGCTTCGGATGCAAGAAGAGAGTTTGGGGGAAGTGTGGCGCTCTTGTAGTCGCATGATAAACAAGTGCCCCGGGGGTGGGTGCAGTATTTAACACGTTTCTTGTATTCATCTATCTCCCTCACTCACTCTCGTGAGGCGCTGCACTGCTCCACGGTGTTGTGCAAATATGTAGTTACAGATACACAGTATCTCCAGCACTGTTTGTGCATGATGGCCGTTGATTGCGAATGCTGCTGCTCTGATGTTGCTGTGCTCGCGTTCGTGTTGGTGGTCTTGTTTGATATGCGATGACTGATGATGCATTATTTGTGGGAATAGAGGTCACTGGCAGTTATCGGAGTAATTTTCTAATCAGACAGCTCGTCAAGGTTATCGCACTGTTCGCTGCATTACACCCTGACACTCTCTCTCTCTGTGTGTGAATGTGTGTGTGTGTGTTTTGTGGAGGGGAAGGAAATTGACTAACTGCGGGTAGATGACTGTTTCTCTTTTTATTCCATTTTTTTGGTTATGACTGAATGTATTTTTTTTTCTTGTCAGCTCGTTTAGTGAACTCGAGAATTTCTGTGTTTGATTTTTGCACATTTTGTCGGTCGATTTTAGCTGGCTTATGCGTTTTGCAGCTTAGACAGACAGAGAGAGAGAGAGAGAGCGAGATAAAGGGGGGACGTCGATGAAATTCGAGGTAATTTCGCATCAAATTGCATCAATTTACTGGCCAGCGTGGCGGTACTGACAGACGGTGCGCTACTTCGGTTGACCTTTGAAAATCAAGTCAATGTTCTGAACAGAAAACCACACACACACAAACACACACGTTCATACGACGCTGTCACACTGTTAGTGGTTATAATGGAGGTGTTTTGCGAGTTATGAGCGAGGTTGTTTGATTTTATTGCGCGGCGTGTACGCGGCTGAAATGTAATTTCAACAGAAATCGTTTAGGTTTTCTGTGTGAATGATCTCATTTAGAGCAGGCGGGCGACTTCTTGTCAAGGTCGGTTCTGGTTCAATGAAATGGGGAAATGTTTAAATTCGACATCGCGCCGACATTCAGTTGGAGGTTATGACTGTGTTCATAAATGCACAGCAAAACTGACAACATTTTCATGAATTCGTAAAAGCTGTGCACGACTTGGGTTCTTCAATGTCAAGAAATCTATCGCCATGGGTACAGTGAACGTTCCCACAGGCGGACAGCGACGCTCGCAACACTTTTGTCCGTCTAAGGGAGTTGTCCGCCCACGGGAGTATACAGTGGACTCTCCCTAAGTTGGAACTCTCTCTAACTCGAACTTTTTCGCCATACATATATTTCCATCAATTACATGCAAAAACGTCGAACAAATAATGACAACCCGTGACAATTCGAGAGTCCACTGTCAGAAATGAAGTATTACAGAGATGCCCGACTTCTACCTCTCTTTCCCCTTAAGATTTTTGACAACTGTTTTTTATAACGTGTTCATAAACCAAATTGACCAATGAGAGCATAACGGCATTTACGTTATTTCGTGAATAACCGTCAAAAATTCATGATATCTGTCAAAAAAGTACTAAAATTCGTCGATGGACTAGGGGGCAATCAGCTGTGAAGCCGGCTATGTCTGTAATACTTCATTTCCGGTCCACTGTATATGTAACTTCAGTTCAAGCTCCAAGGTCGAGAGAAATTTCGGGGATTTTCCGCCTAAGAGCGTGCCCGCCAATAAGAGCTTTCACTGTAGCTACATCGTCAGTTAATCATTATTGTAAGTGGTGCATAATGTTGCACTGCACACAATGGACGATGATAGAAGACAAATTCCGTCCCCGCGACCTAGACGAAGTGAAGGCAGTCTCGGAGTCAAAAAAAAAAAAAGCTGTTGGTGCAGTCGGACTGTCTGCGGAACTCTATAGGACCGCTGGAGATGAGCTGGTAAGGTACATGCACCAACTCATCTGTAAGGTATGGTCGGAGGAAAGCACAAAACAAAGACCCCTTCTTCAACTTCGCCAATTACTAATAATAATAATTATATATCGGTGGCGCTACAGTCCGAGGTGTACCTGGGCCTAGCTTCTCAGCAACCTCTCGTGTGGTGCGTGATATTGTTCTTTCACGAATGGACGGGACCTACAGTCTTTGCCGACCCCGAACGACGAAGTTGAGAAGCTTTTTCTAGACAGGAGTACTCTTTGAGCATAGTCAGTGACTCGAAAGAGATGGAGCCGTTAATTATCAAAGGTGGTAAATTCGGGTATCGAAGCTGGCACCCTCTGCCTAGGAGTCGCACACTTACCCACTACGCCACGGTGACCCAATTACCGAGGAATAAGTCTTTAAAGCATCGCTTACAAGAACTTCTCTGCTCTGTTTCCTGTGAGAACCTAAAACCATTCGTGAATAACCTGAAAGGTCATTACCAGTGCAGATTCAGGCCGCGGAGGTCCACCATCGACCAAATCTTCACACTAAGGCAGATCCTGGAAAACACTGAAGAAATTCAGATTGCCACCCACGACCCATTCGTCGAGGCCGCATATGACAGCGTGCACAACGGACTTCCTCCACTTCGCTTTCGGATTAGCCACATTAGTACCGAAATCGAAAGCAGAATAAGTCTCTATATTTTTGGACAGCAATTGAATTGAAGAGCCGTCTCTGGAAGGATCAAGACATCGATTATCCCAGTACAGCGCAGTGATGTGTACAATCTGATAAGTGGATAAAGAAATCCTTCCTTTGTTTCTGGGGTAGAGGATTTTACTACGAACCAGGAGTCGCAAGGCCCAACGCAGAGAGTCAAGACCATGTACAGGGCGTGGGCAATTTAACTCCTGCACGATGAGTCTTCGACTCCAGGTCCTTGAGGTAACGCATCAGGGGACACCCACGTCTTAGTTGGAAAGGGAACCCAACCGACTAGGTGCGCGATGGTCACCTATTACATATTCGGAAACTAAAGCGAAACGAATAATAAATGCAAACAATTCCACTCGGTGTGAAGTGAACACACAAGTCCCTTTCGGTTGGTTAAGACAATGTAAGCACGTTGAAGATTGTGTTAGTACAAACCGAATTGTACCAAGTCGTAGAAACTGGAGTTCGATATTAAGTATGTTGCTCATGAGACGGTCGTGTTGGCTAATGGTCTGCTAGCTCATTTCTCGTTGAGTCCTCAAACCCAACCTCAAACTATTCTACAGAGAAAACTCTCGTTATGAGAGAGAATCCTGCTTCGGATCAACGGACAAATATTCAACAACGACGACACGAAACGAAAAAAGACTATGATTTGCGAGTGGCTTCCTGGAACGTACACTCCATACGCCGGGGCCGCTCACCAACTAGAAACGATCCTCGCGCAGCCGAACATTACTGCGATCCAGGAAATACGCTGGATAGGACAAGGGATGATGGAGGGAAAAGAGTGCGACATATATTACAGCTGTCACAAAAGGTTGCACATATTGGGATGTGGATTCGTTGTGGGACAACGTCGACTTTAACCCGATAAATGGTCGCCTGGCTGTGATCCGCACCTAAGGCCGATTCTAAAATATTAGTCCCATATGTGCACACGCCCCTACCGAGGAAGCAGAAGACTCTTTAAAAGAGGACCATGTGCCATGTGTAGGACAACGTCGACTTTAACCCGATAAATGGTCACCTGGCTGTGATCCGCACCTAAGGCCGATTCTAAAATATTAGTCCCATATGTGCACACGCCCCTACCGAGGAGGCAGAAGACTCTTTCAAAGAGGATTGCTAAGACCTCTTGGACGGTGCCTCCGGAGCCTGTCTGGTCTAAGAATCGTGCTCGGAGATTTCAATGCCAAAATTGTTAAGGAGAACATCTTTGGCGGAGTGGTCGGAAGGCACAGCCTACACGACACGACAACAGATAACAGCTTCCGACGCACAGACTTTGGGGCAGCACGTAATATGGTAATAAAGTAGTCCCTCGCAAAATAATCCACACAGCAACCTGGCGATCTCCAGACGGTCGAACCGCCAACCAAATCGACCATGTGCTCAATGACCCAAGGCATGCGTCAAATACCCTGGATGTGCCACATGTTTGGTGACAAGACGTATCCTGCTAGCTTTTTTTTTTGTTTTTTTGGTAACTCTCCACCAAGCTAAGCTGGAAGTCAGAAAGGCCTCCAAGGGCACCGAGTATTACTGTGCACTGAGTAATCATATCAATATTCAAGAGCCTATGTTCATGCACGGAGATACTGTATGGTACAATGATCGTGGTACAATAAGTGGCGACATAATGATCACACAATCCTCTCCACCTAACCTTCTTCTTTGGATATACGCCGAAGACAGGCCGGCATACATCGTTTAGATTAATTCGCATTCATGTGCAGACTATGTCCCCATCATCAGCCACAGTTCTTGATCAACTCAGATGCCTTCCTCGAGACACATACAACCTTCTTCGCCAGTGACAACTTTATATCTAGTGAATGTCGGATCAACTCTTGGAAAACAGAAGAGTGAGTGGGAATAGATATTTCTGCTAAGGATCTATACATGAACTATTGTATATCCTTAGAAGCAAAAGCGATTGAAGTGGCTGTATGAATGTCAAAGCTTGGAAACCGAATGTCAGTCCCTTTTCTCTCAAAAGGTTCTCTGATGATGATGATCGTGACAGGGTAGTAGACAAGCATTTAGCCTAACTGCCCGCCTGATACTTAAGTTCTTAAAGCCCTAAACTTCTTCATATTCAACTCAAGGGCTGTCTTTGAATGTCATAAAACACTGAATACGTTCGTAAAGAAAAACAGCTTAAAAAAAATATGGGTGGCATCACGAAGGCAATGAGGCATGGACGATCATGATGGATTTACCAACTCTGACATACAACAACACTTAATAGAGACATAAGAAGATATAATATAACGAGTATCTTGCTACAGCCAAACACCTCTATAGCTGTGGATGTGGATGATCTGCGACATCAAATTTTAAAAAGTTAAATTCTTTTTGGGTCGAAGTTTACATAAATTTTATAAGAAAAACTAATTGTTATTTTCGTCTTCTTCTTCTGGTAGCGCTACAGTCCGGGGTGGACCTGGGCCTCAACAAGTAAGCCTCTCCAGCCGTCATGATCCTTAGCCAGCTGTCTCCAACTGCGCACACCAAGTCGATTGAGGTCCTACTCCACCTGGGTGCGCCATCGGTTCCGTGGGCATCCTCTATTGCGTTGTCCCACTGGTTCGGAGTCGAAACTCTTCGGGCTGTAGCAGTGTTGTCCTTGCGCTCTACATGGCCCAGCCATCTTATGCGTTAAATCCGTAGACGCCTGACTAGGCTCATGTCGCTGTACAGCCCGTACAGTTCGTGGTTGAATCTTCTTCTACAATAACCATCAACGCAGACAGGACCAAAGATTGAACGCAGAACTTTTCTCTCGAAGAGACCGAGGACTTCCTCATCCGCTTTTGAGATTGTCCATGCCTCCCCGCGGGTGATCAAAGTCTTGTATAAAGTCAGTTTGGTCCTTCGAGAGAGGACTCTACTTCTTTCAGTCCAAAGAAACAACGATTGTAAAAAGTTGTTCTGCATTTAATCTCGGTTTCCTTGGGAGCCGAGGTAGGCGAAGTTCTTCCTTTCTCGAAAGTATAGCTGCCTACAGTTATGTTCTGGCTAAGTCGTCGATATCGTGCCTCCTTTCTCGATGACAGCATATACTTCGTTTGGCCCTCGTTCACCGCTAAACCCATTTTGGCCGTTTCCTTTCTTGACTGCTCGGTATGTTCTAACAATCACGTGGTTGTCTTCCACGTTGGCTAACAGATGTACGAACTTGTGGAAGATCGTGCCTCTTATGTTGGCGTGTGAGTTCTGCACGACCTTCTCAAGAATGAGGTTGAAAAAGTCACATAACAGCGCGTCGCCAAGGTCTCAATGAGTTCGTTACCGACTTTGATGGAGCAGCGAGTCACCATCGTCATCCGGCTCAGTCTGACGAGTTTGGGAGGAATGTCAAAACTAGACATGCTGGTGTGTACCTCGTCTCAATGAACGCTGTCATATGCGGCCTTGAAATCGACGATTGGTGGTGAGTGTCGATCTGCATCTCTTGGTCTTTTCAAGGATCTTTCAGGTCGATGGTGGGGAAAGGGCTCTACTACTCAATTGCCACTTGAGGCCAAAGAAACAGCCTTTGGCAAGAGTTACTCTGCCTTTTATCTCGGTACTCATGTTGTTCGTCCTATTTACTGCGCAGCCGAGGTAGACGAAGTCATTGACTAGCTCGAAGTTATAGCTGCCCATTGTGACGCTCTGCCCAAGATGTCGATTTTTTACTTTCGTCAACCAGTTAGGGCTTTTATTAAAGCGTTGGAGATAGTTTCACCACGTTGTTGAAGTAGTTGGCTTCAAGCTGACTTTTTCTGCGGGAGGAGACTTGGTTTCTTCCCTCTCCTCATCTCTGGACCTTCGGCAGAAGTCGTTGAAAGGAAGGCCTAATCCATGACGCAGAGAGCAGTCATGACATCGATGAGAGTTCTGAGATTCTGCCTTCTTGTTCTGATCAATCTGAGTGAGCGTTTTTGATCGGAGATAGGCCATAAAAGTCGACCGAAAATCTAGAAAATACCAGATGTATTTTGATTTCGGTATTTCACAAGGTGATCAGACTTCTCTGAATTTTGTGGCGACAAGCAAAGAGTGTAAGAATAAATACCCCAAAATTTCCCAAAATGGAGGGTGACCAGTTGGGTTGGATAGAAAAAGAAATTTAAATAAAACGAAAATTGTGTGTGGTATAAAATGGATTGTGCCTTTATTTTGAAGCCACATTCAAGCCATTTTGAAAGAGCATATAATTTAGAAGGTCGGTTCAATTTTTAATGACTTGGTCCAATAATTGTCCTTTACATCTTTGAAATTGGCTTAAATAGCGTAGACTAAAGATTTGACGTAGCGATTGGTCGCGCGATGAGTCGCGGAAACTAATTAATGAGATGTTCCTGTCATCAAATTTCTCCTTCACAACTTCGATCGTTGCGTAGAAGCTTGTAAGGCATGTATCGCCTGGTCATAGTAAGTCGGTCAAGATCGCTCTACACATCGACGGTAACGGTGTTTTCGTCTTCATTTCGAATGAAATAATGTCACATGACGCCTCCGCCATATAGTGCGCTCCAAATAGTCAATCTGTGAGATAACATTGATGCTTGTTGGACGGCTTGTGGATCGTGTTCGCTGCAACTATGGACAGTTTACTATTTGACGACTGACATAGCCGTTGAGTGGAAATGGGCCCCGTCAAAATCCGGAACTCCGACCAATCAATGAACTCTCACGTCACGATGGTCGTCCGGCTTTAATTCTTGCATCAGTGGGCCTAAACCCTTTCAAAAAATAAGCGGGATTGACCCTCTGGCGATATCCAATTCAATCGATTGGCGCCAAATGGACATTTCTGGCTGTCCTTCGATCCTGGTCTCTCCGGTGGCGGAGCATTCTTCATTTCGCACTAGTCTCTGTCTGGCTGGTGTTTAAGGCCAAAAAGAGTGATCTCCCGTCCAAACTTGTTCACGGTGCTACGCAGCCGAGACGATCAACGATCAATTTCCCAAAATTGCTATCGAAAACCACAGAAATGGAAAGTATTCGCCACTTCTGCCCATCCACACTATCCGCCGACAGATCCGAAATCAACCACAAACCGCCATCGATTGGAACCCCTTCGCCAATCGCCCGTCTCAGAGAATTGTTCATTCAGTGTTCAATCATCTCACTTCGCAGCCATGACTCACCTCCCCATCCACTGCATAGCGTGACACCAAGTCCTTCTCGCTTTTGGCAGTCTCGCCGCGTATGCAGCACAAAACCTTCGTAATTCGATTGGGTTTCTTAGAAAACTATTCCCTCGCGTGTTACGCGTTGATTTTCTGATTTTCGTCGAAAAGAAAACACACACAGCAAAAGCAGCCAACTCATCACTGTTTGACGGCTTCCTTTGACAGCAACCAGGGCAACAACAAAAACAAAAAAAAAGCTGATCCCATTTCTGACACATTCCTCCGGTACACAGTCCCATCTGTGACGGGCATTTTGAAATAACGCCAAATGATTTTTGCGTCCCCCCTCCCAACCCCTCCCACTTTGCGCGACCAGCCCCGACGACCGCCGCCAAATTGTGTGTAGGTCTTCGGAAAGCCGAGAGCCGAAAGCCGCAAGAGATTACTTTGTAGCAATTATCGCTTGGATGTCTCGAAAATTTGCGACGCGTACCGAAATACATTGTGCATGTGTGCAGTCGTATCTCACCCTTCGGTCAAACAGCGCTCCCCTTGGCCCATGCAGCACACAGACACTCATGCGCAAGCACAGCTAGCAGTCGCCAGCGCAACAATTCGAATTGTCGGACGTCGTCGGTGCTGCGGTGGCGGCGACGGCGGCGGCAAATGGACGTGTTGCAGTTAAATGAACTTGGCCGAAAAAAAAAAACCGAGAACTTATCAGTCTGTGGGACGTATTCGAAAATTGTTTTGTTTAGCCTACACGCGATTACATTGTCGAGATACATTCTGCTCTGCTGCCCTCCACTCGACTTAGACTGGGATTTGAGGTGGTCCTCCTTTTCCTCGTCGCCTATGTCGGATGCTGATGTGGAGTGAGTGGGGTGCGGGGGTATCGAGGAGGAGGAACTGATCCACTGGAATAGGTTAAGCAGCAGTGAAACGTCAGCGTTGGCTGGGTAGGGCAGCACATCGTTGTGTTCACTCGTATGTGCATCGCATACCAACGAATCAATGATAATTCGGTTATCGCAATGTCACCTCATGTGACATTGAATATTTTCTTCGTTGCGATTTGTTTGCCTTTTTCGTCGATTGTGGGCCCCGCCACGTGAAGAGTGGAGAACGAGAATATTCCTGTTCACCGCTGATTTTGGGATGAAACGAGATAAGTAATGGATGACCCAACTCCGTGGTGATGGCTTTGAACATTATTTTGGTTCAAATTCAAATAACAACGCGTTTTGTGAATCACTGCCGTCGGGCTCGAAATGACTTGATCATTAATTCTGCAACAATCGGGTCTGGGTAGGGATTAGGTTAAGTTCAGCAGAGAGCGGTGTATACTGACTTCGAAAACCGGGCGTAGAATTTGTCGAAAATGTAGGCCATCGAGTGCCCTTTCTTTGAGTTGAGCTGGTTCTACACCACCAGGGGTACCGGATGTGCCACGGCCTCTTCAATAACTCTATGATTGCGAGGGAGATCCACAAGGCATGCTTGCTAAATGACCAAAGTCCTCACGCCGATGAGCGTTCAAAGGCCCGTCCCTGATCTCTTCAACAAGATCTAACTATGACTAATCTATTTTTAACCCTTGTATCTACAGACAAAAGGTTATACATAAACATACACCCAATATATCCGAGTGTCCCATACATTTTTGTATGTCCACGGCCATCGGAAGGAGTTGGTTTGGTGGGTATGTGACGGTATTACTACTTATCCAGCCAAAGAACATATATTTTTGAACAAACGATGCTCAAGTGAGCTAGCCAACTGCATTCCTTCTCTCCATGAATTCACCCGCAATAACCGTCCCGCCAGGAATGTCCATCAGTATAGCCTTAAGCCTACTTTCGGACGCACAGTTCAATTCAGAGACTCGTTCTTCAGACGCACTGCACGAATATGGTATGCTCTTCCCAGCCTAATATATCCCACAGACTACAATCCGCAGATATTTAAGACCAATACGTAAAGGCACCTGTGTCTTGACCTCGAAAACATAAGGGTATTCAATGAGCAGGCGCAAATTATAAAAAAAAAATATATGTATATGCTGGTATGACACTTTTTTGAGAGAGAAGAAAAAAAGAAGATTCAACGACGAACTTCACGGGCTGTACAGTGACATGAGCCTAGACAGGTGTCTAGAGGTTCAAAGTCTAAGATGGCTAGACCACGTAAAGCGTATGGTCTACTCAGCTCCGGCCCGAAGAGTCTTCGACTTCGAACCCGTGGGAGAATGCAACAGAGGTCGAGGAGGACCGTTTAAGGTGGAGAAGCACCTCAACCAACTTGGCGTGAAGCACTGAAGGCAGCTAGCCAGAGACCGAGCTAATTGGAGAGGCTTGTTGGTTGAGGCCCAAGTTTACCCCGGACTGTGGAGCCAAATAAGGAAGAAGAACTGGTTTGCAGAACAGAATCAACAGATCAGACAATGGACCGATTTCCACTTCACCAGTCAGCCACTTCAGTCTAACCTTACCTAACAGCGGGAAAGCTTGCTACACGAAAGATGGTCTACACCAGCTTGTCCCGATTGGATAAGAACGTGGGTTGCATATGGTTTATTCCTGTGATTACATCATATTTTGAACTAGCAAACGGATTTAAACGCTTCGGAACCGCGCTTCTGCAAGAGACTGTACACAGCGCCCTTGAAGTTCTGAAGCGAACTGTCCTGCAATTGCTGATCGAAGATCCCATCAAAAAGGATTGTTGACACAAACGTTGGTCGATACAATTGAGTAATCTTTTCGGCGTCCAGTTTCAGTGAGGTTCCCAGAACGGAGTCCAAGCATTCGCCGATGTCCCCGGAGAATCCAGCAGACTCGACTGAATGGAGGAATTGTATTGCGCTGTCATCTGGCAGACTTGGGCCGCTTGGTCGGTGGTCTGTTGGAGCACACAGGATTGCATGCGATTTCCTTCACACTCAGCTGGGGCATGTTGACAGAAGAAACGAGCTGCGTTGTCGGCACTCTGTGACTTTCCAAGTTTTCATCGATGACTTCCTTCATAGATTGATACCGTGGCCCCAGCTGTTCCCTCATGAATCGAATACTGTCGGGACGTAGAGACTCATAGAGAATCAGCACGTTCAACTTGTTGTCGTCGGCCCTGACAAATGACACAGCTGCACAAGCGATTAGGACAAGAACTAACTTAACCGATAACATGGTCGGACGGATACTTTTAAACTCTATCTGTCTGGCTATGAGTACATTGCGAACAACTCAAGCTTGTGGACTGGAAGCTTGTGCACCTTTTTAAAGCTTCTAGATTCTGGGGGTTTACACGTTTTTATTCTTAAGGTAGCCGGCTTGCCGTAATCGCTTCACCTCGTACATCTGCCAATATCCCTCATGAGGGTCGCAACTCTCGCTGACCCTTGTCAGTTCTGACTGGACAGCCAGCATCTATCAGCTTGAAAGCCATCCAGATGTTCCTTGACATCGGGACTTCGCTGCCTCAGGGGGGTTGAGTTAGATCAGAGGTCTGTCTCCACCTCTCCCGGTCCAATCTTTTTCAGTGCCCCCAATCAATTCTTGAAGATCTTTGAAGATCTTCTTCCTCTAAGCCGTTGCGATCATTGAACAAATCGAGTGATTTACGTATCAACACGATCAGTGAACATCACAACATCCCCTGAAGGCCGGTCGTTACCGATGGCTTTCCAATGTCGGCTCATTAGTCACTTGTGCAACGGGGAAAAAAATCAACCGCTTTGAACTCATCGTGCCTCCGCCCGTAATCACCAGACGATCATCACCCATTATCTGTGCACATCTGTCGACTAAGCACAGAGAGAGAGAGAGAGATAGAGAGAGAGAGAGAGAGAGAGAGGGAGAAAAGAAAAAAACAAGCGAAACAACAAAGTCTCTGAACCTTGAAACGAGATTAGCAAATCCAAATAGCGGAGAAAATACGTCTCCCCACAATCAGATGGAAAGTACGAATACATCAGCGGCCGAGACAGATCAACGTCCCTTGGCCGATGTCAGACGTCAGACGAGCGCACAGTTCCCCCAGCGAATCACTAGATCAGTGGATGTCGTCTGTCTAGATGCATGCGCGATATGTGTGGCGTAAGCGACTTCGGGGGAACGAACACAATTTGCATTTCAAATTTTCAATTCTCACTTTCCTCTTGGCAATGCGCGCGCGCCGATAATCGCTGGCACAGGGTGACTAACGAATGGGGTCTGAGCGTCTGATTGCGCTTTGCTTTTGTGAATTTAAATCGAGAGGGAGCTATGCGTTCATCGGTCCATTTAGAAGACTGTTACTGGACATCAGTCAACCGTGACGTGGTGGCCGCTTGCAGCTTGACCAAGCGTGGTCACGTGCACTTGCACATGCTTCGATAGGGGATCTATCATCGCGAAAGGGAACTCTGTTTGAACTCACTCGAATGGATGACATCGTAAATGGTTCCGCCAACACCTTGCACCAGGTTCCCTTCTATCGTCCTGGACTCGAGCTTAGCTTTAGAGCACTCCTCCAAAACTTTAGTGTAGACAGACGCGAGAGTAGACCAAACCGAGACATCAGATTTGGAAAGCGCATGCGGTCGAGTTGTTCGAGTTGCAGTCTGGAGTGTTCTTGGTGGTTATTCGGTCTCTATACAGAGTAGGCCATCTGGTGGTTATAGGTTATTTTGACACTGACAAGTGTTTCCCGTTCGAAATCTTAACAGAACGCCTCACATTTGAACAACGTTGGGAAACACTGAAAACCTATTTCCAAAGTGAGTGCTGTGCGGCCCGTTTATGGACAACATGAAAAATAGAGGAACAAGTTGACTACCTTGAGGAATCCCAGAGAGTGCTGGAAGTTGGTCAGTAACGCATCGTTGGAGAATTGAAATTGAATCTATAAGACAAACAGCAGAGTCGCTTCTAGGCTTCTCCCTTCTCCGTGGCATATTTGTGAAACAGCCGAGTGGAGGAAGAGAATGACAGATTACCATAAACAAGAGTCTTGTTGATCGTGGACTAAACAGACGTTCGGATCATTCTCGTTTCAGAGGAGAAGGAAGAGCAAATCAAAAGACTAAATTGTTGCGGAAATAATGTAGCTTGCCCTAGTTAACTGAAAGAAGTGTGTCCGAGATAATGTCGTAATGCCAGCATGTCGATGCATCCAGCACAGTGCTCGAATTAGAAGTTTCAGTAACTTTCTTATGATTTCCATATGATGACTTCGCTGTTGTTTTACCATCGTGTTGCATAGACATATTCTTCTTCTTCGGGCGTGCGCGGTGGACCGGGCCTATTTTCTACACCGAGGTCTCACGACGGACTGGGGTCTGTGTCCGCAGATCGGGAAGCTTGGCTGGTTCTGAGATGGACTTGGGAGACCTAGGCACACGTCCAAACCAAACTTAAGCGTCATTAGAGGAAGAAGAAGGTTGCCGTAAGAAGCAAAGTTGCTATGTCCGCGGGCAAACTATGCGCCTTAAGCCTCACAGCCCCACGATCCATAATCCACTGAGAGTTAAAAAATGAAAGCCACTTCTCTGGAGTGTTGTAGGACTGAAGACCCGTTCGTGAGATAATTGATGGGCTGAGATAGATTTTGGAAGGCTGATTGTGTTTAGTCTGAATCAGAACATGCATTAAACAGTAATTTCGAGGTATGCTTGGGAAGGAGGACGTGTCGGTCCGGTCACAGATGTGGAAATGCACAGAGTGCGCCATTTAATGGTTCCTTTTTAAATCATAAGAATGTAAAGAGTCCCCTTGAGTTCGAAATATTGAAAATGATTGGGATACCCATCACAACAGTGCGTTTTCCGAAAAGAAGTTTTGGCCGAAATCAAGCACCCACTGCGCAAGTTTGTGCAGGCAGCTCGTGAGACTGGAATGCTAGTGGACAACACTCATGGTCCCCGTCGTCGTTCGGTGCGCACAGATGAGAATGTGGCTGCTGTGGCCGAGAGTGTGAGTGCACCTCTTTTAAGGACCAAAATGAGGCTGGGAACAAAGTTTCGGCCATGTTAACCGGTTTTTTTTTGTTTGACTGAGATGGATTTGGTCGACCTCTGGTTCATGCAGAATGGCGCGCCATGCCACACAGCCCACGGCACAATCTATCCTTCGCTCACCAAATTCCCAAATCGTATTATCACTCGCCTTGGCGATGTTAATTGGACACCCTGGAGCTGCGATTTGCCCCTTTTTTGTGGGAAAACGTGAGAACCACTGTTATGCCTAAAGTCCGAAAACGATTCAAGTACTTAAGGCCAATATCATGCAAGCGATCCGTAAGCTAGAGTCTTCTTTTAGCAGATAACTAGGTTTGTGGCCGTATGTGATGATGATGGGATGAAGGTTAACGTGGACAAATCAGAGGTTATGGTAATTTCCAGAACACTTGTTCAATGCACTCTACATTTTAGTGGAGACCCATTAAAGCAAGTAAAGATGTTTAAGTATCCTTCATTACTGATCAAAGGACTAATGCTTAGCTTTCCTGTAGGATCGGCCAAACTGGATCAGTTTTGAAACAGCTTGAAAGATCTGTAATCAGGAAAATGATCGAACGGATAAGATCACAAGCTGCTGAGCTTCTAACGAAAAGAGCTATGCTTCGATGGTTTGGTCACGTGGCATTAATGAAGCCAACATCTCGACTTCCGAGGCGGGCCTTGAATGCGATTTCATCAGGTAGGCGACCACTTGGCAGACCCAGGATGAGGTGGTAGAGTCGATAGCGAAGGATTGAGTTGCGTGTAAATCTCTCGTGCGTGGTTTACCCCGCGACCCCTTTAGTGGATCATGTGGGTCAGAAGATGATGATGATGATGATGGTATTGTCGTCATTGTCAACATTGCCTATTGGAGTCCTGTAAGTATTTGTAGATCTCAACTTTGTAACGATCACAGTCCGTGAACTTTCTTGAAAATTTGTCTTACTTGAAACATGACCACTATTTGAGAAGGCAAGTCTGAATTACACGACGGCGACTTGCCCATCTTCCTCTGCTAGCTTACTGGATTTACCATTAAAATGGCACAGTTATTGATTTCCACAATTTGGACAAGTTCGGGCTACGAGCAGGGTTTTGCGATGACTTTTTTTCTTGATTCTCGACGGAGAACCTGGCTACAAATACAAAAGCCTTTTTTTATAATTTGCGCGTGCTCATGGGATGGCTAATGCCCTTGTGTCCGGGGTCAAGACACAACACGGGCCGAAGGTATAGAGGGAGAAAGGGAGAAGAGGTACCTATGCACATTGGTCTTAAATATTTGTGCCTGTGGGAAATATTAGGCTGGGAAGAGCATACCATATTCGTGTCGTGCGGCTGAAGAACGAGTCTCTGAATTAAACTGTCCGTCCGAAAGTAGGCTTAAGGCTATACTGATAGACATTCCTGACGAGACGGGTATTGCGAGCTCACTTGTCCATCGTTTGTTGAAATTGCGATAAAACACGGACAAAGAAGAGACGGTACGTCGATGTTCGAGCGAGTCTAATGACTCTGCGATATGATTGTCTCCTTTGAGTTTTATCGCTCGCTTTTGGATGCTACCAAGTAGGTGCAGGGTGGCCTTGGCGGCACCTGACCAGGTAAGCGCGTTGTACTCAAGCTTGGGGCGCCCGTATGACCTTATAATTCAGAGGATGTGAAATATTTCTTGCATCGATTAAGGAGACCTAGTCATTTTGCAGCATTTTTAGCGATATTCTGATCGATGCAACTACAGCACTTCTCGGATAATAGCACATTCGCATGGGCATTAAATTGTGTTGCTTATAAGCGGGTTTTCAATGAAATTCCTTTTCAGCGGGGACCTTAGGCAGACTTTGGATGCTGTGGCGAAATCTCAACTGAATATAATTTGTTGCTAATAAAAGAGCTTTGCTATTTAAGGACTTGCTTATATCCGCGGAGCACTGTAAGTGTTGTGTTGATACAAATACCAAGGATGGCAAGTTTTCCGGTGATTTCATCGACTCAAGCGCCACTCATGGATAATGGCTGATCGTCCAGGGTTCGCTTGAGTGACAGTAGACAGCATTGAAAGCATTAAATTCCAATCTATTGTTTTTTCCCCAGTGTCAAGATCGGATTTCAACATATGCTGCCGTTCTAATTCGAAGGGCGGGGTCGTGAGTTTTGGAACGAATATGAAAAGCTGACGGTGCTGTCATCAGTGGAGGAATGGATTGGATTAGAAGTAGCAGTAGCAGACAAGAGAGAGTTCCCCAAGAGAGCCTTGGGGAACACCAGCATTTATTTGGTGGATATCAGACTTGAACCCCTCCAAAACAACTTGAATTGAACGGTTCGAAAGGTAGTTTCTAATCCATAGAAGAAGGGATTCATATACGACACCATATGCACGCATTTTCGACAAGAGAACTTAATGCCAAGCTCTGGCAAATGCTTTAGAAATATCAAGCGCAACGATCTTGCTTTCGCCTGCATCGTGCAAAGATTGGTTCCACTTTTCGGTGAGATAAGCTATTAGATCGCCAGTGGACCTCTCGGTGCGGGAACCATATTGCCGGTCATTAAGAAGCTTCCGCGATTCAAGATATTTCATAAGAGAAGGGTCTTATGACATTAAAGCTGTCGCAACGGTAAGAAGACATGAGACCTTATCATGAGTCTAACTCACATTCTCGCTGTCAAACTGGGGGAACATACTTGTACAAAATCCTGCAACCTGACGCATTCACTGAAATAACAGGTCGAGGCTTGACATATATGGAAAGTAGATAATGTAGCCTAGCCATTAGGTGGTCCCTTGTGCCATCGTTGTTCCCGTTTAAGAGGAAAGAACTCATCCAACGGCATGAGTCTTTATTTGCGCTACAGTCCGGTGTGGACCTGGGCCTCAACCACCAAGCCTCTCAAACTAGCACAACAACTGGCTAGCTGGCTCCAAGGTCGCACGCCAAGTTGGTTGAGGTGCTTCTCCACCTGGGTGCGCCACCTTAAACGCGGGCGTCCTCTGTTGCGATTTCCCACGGGTTCGGGCCGGAGCTGAGTTGTCCATACGCTCTACCTGGCCTAGCCAATGACATGAATCAGACATGAGTCTGTTCACAGAGTCGATTAACGATTTGGCGCTTATTGTGGCTAGGTGACCGCTTGGCAGACCTAGGTCGGGATGGTTGGACAAGTACAAAAACTCGCCTGTTTGCGTTCGGGCAATACGCTGATGACTTAAAGTGGATAGCGGGGATCGAGTGGACTGGGGATCTGTCGTGCGTGCCGCGACCTCTTTAGTGGATCATGCCAGCAACTGGAGACGAGATATGAAAGATGGCTAGGCCTTGTCGACAGCATCGACTCTGAATGGAGTAACGCAAGAGAGGATCCCATGTCTATGGTGGCGCACGCAATAAGAGGCACACCAATGTCTCGTGCTAGCAGGCCACTGCCCAGATCCACCATGGATTGCAGACTTACACATGGAAACAGAGAAGAGAAGAAATGATATACTTCACTGCCTCACATCGTCACCCAACCGTCGCTATTTTGAAAGCAAGTGTCCAACTGAATGCAACTGAATCCCTTGGAGCTTCTGATTTCAGTTACGACAGTGCATCGCCATTGCCCGCCATTCTTCTCGTGAACCTCGCCTTTGATGTCCATGCCACACTTAAGCAACCGTCAAATGTCACAGTTCCCAAAAGTGGTGTTGGTCAATTCGCAGCGATTGCATTTCCCCTTTGGTGTCACCCTGTCTGCCAGGCAACCACAAACAAGTTCATTACTTTCGCAACACAACACACCAGACCCCAATGCCACTCTGCACCGTTCCACATCCGTGCACCATCACCTCCACCGCCACCGCGACCATCCTCCTCCCGTGATGACCGCGAATATCTAATCGGCTGAGTCCGCCCGATTAAGATAGTTTGGCACTCGGCCGAGATACAAATTGCAGAAACGAACCGCGACCGGCAGTGGTGCTCCTAATTCTTGCATTCATTAGTTCAATGAGCTCTTTCGTAACGTCCCCGACTATTTAAGTTCAAAAATTCAAAAATAAACAAGCACATTTAGCATAGATACTCGACTGGCAGCGTAATGAACATGCAATTGTTTATTTCCAAGTATCTTGAAGTTTGTGCGGCGGCCACCACTCGGCGGTGACGATTCGATTCGGTTTCGTCAGCACCCTCGAGACAGCCAAGCACCGCCAGTCCGATTGTGTGGCGGGCTCTTAACTCTGTATCGAGATACTTGAACTGCTTATTGTGCGAGTTTGTCTTGTCTCCATTTTTGCAATATGTGAACTGCTTTTCGACTGGGGCGATTGCAAAGAGGCAGCCAAGCCGTGAGGTAAGCGGGCAACAAAAAATAAAAACGACCGAAAACGAGCAAGTAATCGAACGCAAATTGAAAGGAAAGTTTTGAGAAATACTCTTTGAAGTACGCACTGGCCTTAGGCGGGGATAGTTTGGAGATATTTTATGTCGCGGTTTATTTTTTTGGTTTTTTGCACGTCTTGGCATGAAATTGTTTTGAAATTGAAATCAAATGGCGCGCTCGCAAAATATGACCGTAACCGAAAAAAATGTAAAATTTGAAGGGATTAACGAGGAAGAGGAGAGTGGCACAGTGGGACAGCAATCAATAGAAATAATAAATGAGCCGTTGCGAGCAAGGTTAGGCGGGGGTTTGTGCAATCGGCGGCCGATAATGAGCTGGGCGCATTATGTAAAGGCAGCGTTTGCAGAAAACGTGTGTGACCGACTCAAGCTGGCCGGGAATTAGGCGGCTAATGGATGAATGATTGTGTGTTTTGCAATATGCGAGGGGGGTTGGGCTAGACTGTGGTTTGGGGTCTGCAGAGCTAAGACGGGAATTGTGGCTCTAGAGGTTGGACCAGACTGAGGTTTGGGGTCTGCAGAGCTAAGACGGGAATTGTGGCTCTAGAGGTTGGACAAGACGGAGGTTTGGGGTCTGCAGAGCTAAGACGGGAATTGTGGCTCTAGAGGTTGGACCAGACTGAGGTTTGGGGTCTGCAGAGCTAAGACGGGAATTGTGGCTCTAGAGGTTGGACAAGACTGAGGTTTGGGGTCTTCAGAGCTAAGACGGCAATTGTGAAGAGATTCTTGGTAGCTTCTAAAAAGTCCTTTGCATCATCTTCAAGCCAGTGTTTCGAGACTTACGACGGCTGGGTGTACGGCAACATCGACTAACCGCAGCAAATCCGAGTCTCTCGTCTCAAATGGCTAAGTCATGCGAACCGACGCTCGGGCCAGGGAAGTCTTGCGCGAAAGGAATTCCTTGCCTCTGGTGGCCTGACCGTCTAGGAAGGGACCACAGTCACGAAACTGGAGGGGCATAGCATCGAACGACCGAACAAGGGATGCTGTCATTATTCCACAGAATAAGTGGGGGTGAACGTGAAGTGAGTGGAGAATGGCTTCCAGAGGTGACGTGAAAACGAAAGAGTGACAAAATTATGCAAACGTAAATTTTCGAGAGGTCTCAGTCAAAATGAGACACAAAGGTCGAAACTGGATTCTAGAGCCAGAGGAAGAAGCAGAAATGATTAATCCTCACTCGACGAACCGGATCATGCGTTTTAGGGGCACCTCTTCTCTGGGCCGTACCACGGCGTTATAAGTAACGTCTGTACCGAGGTAACGACTGGATGGCCCAGTTGGTAGAGGGCTTGCCCCTAGTTAGCGGTTCGAATCCCAGTGAAAGCAAAGTTTATACCCTTTCATCTGGTTTTCAAATCTGGTTCAGTCACCAGTTGTGGATCAGTGGTAGTAGTCTGACTAGGGGTATCACACGGAACAATATGGTCTAAGTGGGTGGTGAATTTCACTAGCAGCCCAACGACCTAACCTAACCGAGGTACCGAGGGTCAACTAGACCAAAAAGTCACTGAAACATACTTCAACAGCATCATTTTCGAGAACGCGTTGCTTAATAGACTCGTCAGAAAAAATATCCACCAACCCCCCACCCCCTCCCCTCAGTTCAGAAAAAAGACCCGTCAGCCAGGATCATTTTGTTAGAATTCTTCACCCTTTGAAGGAAACGCCTGAAGTCATACGTTGGGTTCGCTCACGACGTTGTATCTAACTTGCAACAGATCCCATACAATAATCTGCCACCTTTTGAAGATGTTTTCCTTTCGCTCGCCTGATTTGTGGTCGACTGTCGGCGGCTTGAAGTTCCCCACCCCACTAAATCAGATGTCATGTCACAAGCTCGCCTATCATTACCGTCTGAGGAACTTGATGAAATGCCTTCACCAAATAGTCCCTGTGCGAGAGAGCTCGCCCTTACATCTGTTGGAACAGGCCTGGTCCCTGCTGCTGGCTACAACAACCGCAAACTACAAATGTACACGTATCACAAGGATTACTGCAATGAAAAAAAAAAACACCTCCACCCACCCTCCTCCCTTCTATACACACCCCACCCACTTGATAAACTACCTGGCGACTCTTCACGACTATTCAGCTTTAACTGCCTGACCTTCCATTCTCTGCTACTCGTGTGACAATTAGGGAAACCAAGGATGTTTACCCCTAAGGGCTCTAAGCCAGCTTTTGAAGAAAAGCTACCAGCTCCGCACATCACTGACTAGCACAATTAACATACGCTGTTCAATGTGACATATCTCATTTAAAGGAGCTGGAAGCTAGGCCGTGATGACTTAAAGACTTATCTTAGACGTTCTCAGTTCATTGTGCTGCCACACATTGATCCATTGCTTAATCTAGGCCTACACGACGTGAGATACACTCAACTTCCTCCTCATGCAACTCTCAGTCTTTCATCCGATCCTAGCCTTCTGGCAATATACACCACCCACCATGATGGTAAAATTGGGTCCACTTTAGGAATAGAATGTGAGTCGCCGTGGCGTAGTGGGTTAGTGCGACGTTCATAATTCACGGCTTCCACCTCTTTGGAGTCACCGACAATGCTCAAAGAGGTTTCCTGTCTAGAAAGAGCTTCTCAACTTCGCCGTTCAGGGTCGACATAAGACTGTAGGTCCCTTCCACTCGTGGATGAAGAATAACACGCACAACACGAGTGGTTGCTTTGAAGCTAGGCCCAGGTCCACCTCGGACTGTCGCGCCACCATTTTGGACAGTTTGAGGCCGTGTTCTGGGCAAAAAATGGGGGCCTCAAATCAACTTGACTAAGTCATCTGTGTTCCTGTCACCTTAAGTAGAAGTTTAGAGGTGGTGAGTTTCTTTTTTGCCGTGAAGATAGTTGATGTGTCATTGGCCGGGTGCTCAACAATGACTTGCCAAGTGAACGGCCATCTCGTCAAGCGACGAGCAAGAGCTTATGATCAGAGCAGGGAAATCATCTTCAGAGCCTCGATGGCATTCCATTTAAGTTAACTACGAGATTTTCTCCAGAGCCTTGCTGACGAACTGATCTGGCATTCATTTGAGTCAAGTAGATTGCCATGATTTCCGCCTTAAACACACACCAGGGATCTTGAAGTTTCCTTCTTAGGCTTGGATTTATGTTGTAAGAGTAGACACCACCGTCTAAGAGGGAGCTGTGAGCTGTATTAAATCTCCGAACTTTTCAACATGCATTGTCCTGATTATGGCATTGTTTTACAAGCGACGGCACTCAAGGAACCGGCCAAAATACTATCAATCGTGGAAATTCCACCGGCTGATGTACTATCCTGATCGACAGTCAAGCTTTGTCGGCAAAAGAAATCAAACAAAGCTAGTCATACGCTTAAGTTTCTTAGTAAGCAGTTAGTTACAAGGACCTACCCTTCAATGATGCAAGGGAAGGACCTTGCCTGGAAAGGGGCCAGAATCGATCCTCCCAGCCAATCCTATGTATCCAAGCACCTCTTGCGGATGTCAAGAAAAAAGGTGGTTTACACGGTTGTAGAGAAAGCGATTACAGCTCAGACTCTCAGACCACCTGTGACAGCACTCGGTTGCCATGGCCCAAGCTGAGTAGACTCTGAAAAACCAAAAGTTGACACCGATGGTAGTCTGAAAGCTAACTAGTCATAATCACATGACATACCATGAAATGGGACGACTTTCAACAAAAAAAAGGACACCCCTCCAATTGCGTCAACTTCTGAACCCAATCGCGTCTCTCTTAGATTTGTGTACGGGCCTGAAACCATTCGTGAATAACTTGATAGGTCTTTTTCAGTGCGGTTTCAGGCCGGGAAGTTCACCATCGACCTGTAAGATCCTGGAAAAGACCCAAGAGATGCAGATCAACACTCGTCATCCATTCGTCGATTTCAAGGCCGCATTTGACAGCGGGAGTAGAGACGAGGTATACAACGCCATGTCTAGTTTTGACATTCCTGCCAAACTCGTCAGACTGAGCAGGATGACGATAAATAACTCTCGCTGCTCCATCAAAGTCGGTAACGAACTCATTGAGACCTTGGCATAAAAGGTTCTAGAAAAGGCAACGCGCTTTCATGTGACTTCTTCAACCTCATTCTTGAGAAGGTCATGCAGAACTCACAAGCAAACACAAGAGGCACAATCTTCCAGAAGTCCGTACAACTGTAAGCTTACGCGGACGACATTGACGTGATTGGCAGAACACAGCGAGCCGTCAATTGCTGGTATTGGAAAGTAAACGGCCAAAATGGGCTTTAGCGGTGAATGAGGGCCAAACGAAGTATATGCTGTCATCGAGAAAGGAGGCACAATATCGACGACTCAGCCAGAACATCACTGTAGGCAGCTATACTTTCGAGGAAGGAAGGACTTCGTCTACCTCGGCTCCCAAGGAATCAGTACAAACAACATCAGTACCGAGATCAAACGCACAGTAACTCTTGACAAAGGCTGTTTCTTTGGGCTGAAAGAAGGAGAGCCCTCTTTCGAAGGACCAAGCTGACTTCATACATGACCTTGATCATCCCTGTCCTGCTCAATGGCGCGGAAACCTGGACAATCTCAAAAGCGGATAAGGAAGTCCTCAGTCTCTTCGAAGGAACAATTCTGCGGGCGATTTTTGCTCCTATTTGCGTTGATGGTATTTGGAGAAGGTTCAACCACCATGGGCTGTACATGGTATGAGGGACCTGAGTCTAGCCAGCCGTTTACGGATCCACGTCTGAGGACAGACTGCTTCAGCTAGAAGAGTCTTCGGTTCTGAGGCTGTGGGACAATGCAACAGAGAAGGCGCACACAAGCCGGGAGCTCAACCGGCTTGGTGTGCGAAGCTGGAGACAGCTGGGGAGAGGTTGGGATGGCTGAAGAGGCGTGTTGCGTGAGACTCAGTTCCAGCTCCCTAAGAAGAGGAAGAAGAAGAAGAAGAAGAAGAAGAAGAAGAAGAAGAAGAAGAAGACGAAGAAAAACAAGAAGAAGAAGAAGAAGACGAAGAACAAGAAGAAGAAGGAAGAAGAAGAAGAAGAAGAAGAAGAAGAAAAAGAAGAAGAAGAAGAAAAACAAGAAGAAGAAGAAAAAAAAAAGAAGAAGAAGAAGAAAAACAAGAAGAAGAAGAAGAAAAACAAGAAGAAGAAGAAGACGAAGAACAAGAAGAAGAAGAAAAACAAGAAGAAGAAAAATAAGAAGAAGAAGAGGAACCAGCGGCTGCGACGCCCTGAAGGAAAAAGAGGGGACACCACACTGCCTCTGTCACTGCCCCAGTCTCTACTAGTTGAGACATAAAAGACTGGGAGCACCTTTCTTCTAGGACCTTCAGGATCTAAACAAAATCCTTCTAAAATCTCTTCTCTGGTTTATAAGGATATCCGGATCGCTGAACAAAAACAGGACGATTACGAGGTCTACAAGCACGAAGTAGGAGCGAAGTGGTTATTTTCCTCCATGGGCATTATCATGGATCCAAGGAGACGTAGTGAGACCTGAATGAGACCTGGACTACCCACGCTCCCCAGTTCCTCCCAGTCCATGCAACTCCTCAGGGATCCTAGCCTTCTGTCATGTACTCCGCCAATACACAGCACCGAGTTACAAAATCCCCAAATTATGCCAAAATTGCGTCAGTTACTTGGAGCGATTGGGTCTGAGTCCTGGGCACCATCTTGAACTAGTCACCTGTATCACTGTCACCTTCCTGTTTCTTTGTAACGGGGACAAGAGTGCTTCGAGCTCTAGCACGAGGTGCAAGGAGATTACATAGCAATGCGACTTAATTGGTTCTTGGAGGAGGAGCCGGTGTAAAGCACCGGGAAGTGATAGCACAAAGGACCCAACCAGGATCTAAGTGGGCCACAACTGCCACAGTGGTGGCAAGCACCGTAACCTAATTGTTTTCTGGTTCTTGTTTCGCCAAACACCAGCTAATCCTAACAAAACGAGTTACACCTCTTCGCGTTACACCTTTCACAATCTCCATCACGCCCACACACGCCGTCAATCAATCAAAAACTAATGTGCATCATATTCTCGTAAGCATTCAAATTCCAATTAATCCCTCCCTCTCTCTCGCTGACTTTCTAACGGCAATGTGGCGTCCCAATTTCTTTCTCATTTCCTACCCCAACAAACGCAAACAGTGCCTCGGCCAAATGACGCACGCTACGCAACGCGTGATTGCCTTTCACAAAATTGCGTAACAGTCGCGAAACAACAACGAAAAAAAAAAAAGAAAAAGAAAAAAGAAACACCGATACGAAATCAAAACAAAGTCGAAAAGGTAAATAACACTACTTTTCGAACTAGGAATTCCTCTAGACTCCAGACCCTAGCCTCTAGACGCACAGTCCATGTGTATACGTGCACCGACCGCGTCGTACACACCCCACAGACCACACAGCAGCAGCGGCAAACGGAGAGAGAGAGAGAGAGAGAGAGAGAGAGAGAGAGAGAGAGAGAGAGTGTGTGAGAGAGAGACTTTATCTAGAACTACGTTTGCCATTATCAGTGCGCCGACCGGGGAACGTAATTTCGGCGCGCAGCAGTTCATAGAACTAGCAGCAGCCGCCACCGGGGCGAGATAGTAATTGGGTTCCAACCTAAATTCCCCGGATAGCCATGACCCCAATTTTGCAGCGCACACCATTTCGTCGTATGCACGATGTCTGTATACGACGGCTGGGTGTACGGCAACATCGACTAACCGCAGCAAATCCGAGTCTCTCGTCTCAAATGGCTAAGTCATGCGAACCGACGCTCGGGCCAGGGAAGTCTTGCGCGAAAGGAATTCCTTGCCTCTGGTGGCCTGACCGTCTAGGAAGGGACCACAGTCACGAAACTGGAGGGGCATAGCATCGAACGACCGAACAAGGGATGCTGTCATTATTCCACAGAATAAGTGGGGGTGAACGTGAAGTGAGTGGAGAATGGCTTCCAGAGGTGACGTGAAAACGAAAGAGTGACAAAATTATGCAAACGTAAATTTTCGAGAGGTCTCAGTCAAAATGAGACACAAAGGTCGAAACTGGATTCTAGAGCCAGAGGAAGAAGCAGAAATGATTAATCCTCACTCGACGAACCGGATCATGCGTTTTAGGGGCACCTCTTCTCTGGGCCGTACCACGGCGTTATAAGTAACGTCTGTACCGAGGTAACGACTGGATGGCCCAGTTGGTAGAGGGCTTGCCCCTAGTTAGCGGTTCGAATCCCAGTGAAAGCAAAGTTTATACCCTTTCATCTGGTTTTCAAATCTGGTTCAGTCACCAGTTGTGGATCAGTGGTAGTAGTCTGACTAGGGGTATCACACGGAACAATATGGTCTAAGTGGGTGGTGAATTTCACTAGCAGCCCAACGACCTAACCTAACCGAGGTACCGAGGGTCAACTAGACCAAAAAGTCACTGAAACATACTTCAACAGCATCATTTTCGAGAACGCGTTGCTTAATAGACTCGTCAGAAAAAATATCCACCAACCCCCCACCCCCTCCCCTCAGTTCAGAAAAAAGACCCGTCAGCCAGGATCATTTTGTTAGAATTCTTCACCCTTTGAAGGAAACGCCTGAAGTCATACGTTGGGTTCGCTCACGACGTTGTATCTAACTTGCAACAGATCCCATACAATAATCTGCCACCTTTTGAAGATGTTTTCCTTTCGCTCGCCTGATTTGTGGTCGACTGTCGGCGGCTTGAAGTTCCCCACCCCACTAAATCAGATGTCATGTCACAAGCTCGCCTATCATTACCGTCTGAGGAACTTGATGAAATGCCTTCACCAAATAGTCCCTGTGCGAGAGAGCTCGCCCTTACATCTGTTGGAACAGGCCTGGTCCCTGCTGCTGGCTACAACAACCGCAAACTACAAATGTACACGTATCACAAGGATTACTGCAATGAAAAAAAAAAACACCTCCACCCACCCTCCTCCCTTCTATACACACCCCACCCACTTGATAAACTACCTGGCGACTCTTCACGACTATTCAGCTTTAACTGCCTGACCTTCCATTCTCTGCTACTCGTGTGACAATTAGGGAAACCAAGGATGTTTACCCCTAAGGGCTCTAAGCCAGCTTTTGAAGAAAAGCTACCAGCTCCGCACATCACTGACTAGCACAATTAACATACGCTGTTCAATGTGACATATCTCATTTAAAGGAGCTGGAAGCTAGGCCGTGATGACTTAAAGACTTATCTTAGACGTTCTCAGTTCATTGTGCTGCCACACATTGATCCATTGCTTAATCTAGGCCTACACGACGTGAGATACACTCAACTTCCTCCTCATGCAACTCTCAGTCTTTCATCCGATCCTAGCCTTCTGGCAATATACACCACCCACCATGATGGTAAAATTGGGTCCACTTTAGGAATAGAATGTGAGTCGCCGTGGCGTAGTGGGTTAGTGCGACGTTCATAATTCACGGCTTCCACCTCTTTGGAGTCACCGACAATGCTCAAAGAGGTTTCCTGTCTAGAAAGAGCTTCTCAACTTCGCCGTTCAGGGTCGACATAAGACTGTAGGTCCCTTCCACTCGTGGATGAAGAATAACACGCACAACACGAGTGGTTGCTTTGAAGCTAGGCCCAGGTCCACCTCGGACTGTCGCGCCACCATTTTGGACAGTTTGAGGCCGTGTTCTGGGCAAAAAATGGGGGCCTCAAATCAACTTGACTAAGTCATCTGTGTTCCTGTCACCTTAAGTAGAAGTTTAGAGGTGGTGAGTTTCTTTTTTGCCGTGAAGATAGTTGATGTGTCATTGGCCGGGTGCTCAACAATGACTTGCCAAGTGAACGGCCATCTCGTCAAGCGACGAGCAAGAGCTTATGATCAGAGCAGGGAAATCATCTTCAGAGCCTCGATGGCATTCCATTTAAGTTAACTACGAGATTTTCTCCAGAGCCTTGCTGACGAACTGATCTGGCATTCATTTGAGTCAAGTAGATTGCCATGATTTCCGCCTTAAACACACACCAGGGATCTTGAAGTTTCCTTCTTAGGCTTGGATTTATGTTGTAAGAGTAGACACCACCGTCTAAGAGGGAGCTGTGAGCTGTATTAAATCTCCGAACTTTTCAACATGCATTGTCCTGATTATGGCATTGTTTTACAAGCGACGGCACTCAAGGAACCGGCCAAAATACTATCAATCGTGGAAATTCCACCGGCTGATGTACTATCCTGATCGACAGTCAAGCTTTGTCGGCAAAAGAAATCAAACAAAGCTAGTCATACGCTTAAGTTTCTTAGTAAGCAGTTAGTTACAAGGACCTACCCTTCAATGATGCAAGGGAAGGACCTTGCCTGGAAAGGGGCCAGAATCGATCCTCCCAGCCAATCCTATGTATCCAAGCACCTCTTGCGGATGTCAAGAAAAAAGGTGGTTTACACGGTTGTAGAGAAAGCGATTACAGCTCAGACTCTCAGACCACCTGTGACAGCACTCGGTTGCCATGGCCCAAGCTGAGTAGACTCTGAAAAACCAAAAGTTGACACCGATGGTAGTCTGAAAGCTAACTAGTCATAATCACATGACATACCATGAAATGGGACGACTTTCAACAAAAAAAAGGACACCCCTCCAATTGCGTCAACTTCTGAACCCAATCGCGTCTCTCTTAGATTTGTGTACGGGCCTGAAACCATTCGTGAATAACTTGATAGGTCTTTTTCAGTGCGGTTTCAGGCCGGGAAGTTCACCATCGACCTGTAAGATCCTGGAAAAGACCCAAGAGATGCAGATCAACACTCGTCATCCATTCGTCGATTTCAAGGCCGCATTTGACAGCGGGAGTAGAGACGAGGTATACAACGCCATGTCTAGTTTTGACATTCCTGCCAAACTCGTCAGACTGAGCAGGATGACGATAAATAACTCTCGCTGCTCCATCAAAGTCGGTAACGAACTCATTGAGACCTTGGCATAAAAGGTTCTAGAAAAGGCAACGCGCTTTCATGTGACTTCTTCAACCTCATTCTTGAGAAGGTCATGCAGAACTCACAAGCAAACACAAGAGGCACAATCTTCCAGAAGTCCGTACAACTGTAAGCTTACGCGGACGACATTGACGTGATTGGCAGAACACAGCGAGCCGTCAATTGCTGGTATTGGAAAGTAAACGGCCAAAATGGGCTTTAGCGGTGAATGAGGGCCAAACGAAGTATATGCTGTCATCGAGAAAGGAGGCACAATATCGACGACTCAGCCAGAACATCACTGTAGGCAGCTATACTTTCGAGGAAGGAAGGACTTCGTCTACCTCGGCTCCCAAGGAATCAGTACAAACAACATCAGTACCGAGATCAAACGCACAGTAACTCTTGACAAAGGCTGTTTCTTTGGGCTGAAAGAAGGAGAGCCCTCTTTCGAAGGACCAAGCTGACTTCATACATGACCTTGATCATCCCTGTCCTGCTCAATGGCGCGGAAACCTGGACAATCTCAAAAGCGGATAAGGAAGTCCTCAGTCTCTTCGAAGGAACAATTCTGCGGGCGATTTTTGCTCCTATTTGCGTTGATGGTATTTGGAGAAGGTTCAACCACCATGGGCTGTACATGGTATGAGGGACCTGAGTCTAGCCAGCCGTTTACGGATCCACGTCTGAGGACAGACTGCTTCAGCTAGAAGAGTCTTCGGTTCTGAGGCTGTGGGACAATGCAACAGAGAAGGCGCACACAAGCCGGGAGCTCAACCGGCTTGGTGTGCGAAGCTGGAGACAGCTGGGGAGAGGTTGGGATGGCTGAAGAGGCGTGTTGCGTGAGACTCAGTTCCAGCTCCCTAAGAAGAGGAAGAAGAAGAAGAAGAAGAAGAAGAAGAAGAAGAAGAAGAAGAAGACGAAGAAAAACAAGAAGAAGAAGAAGAAGACGAAGAACAAGAAGAAGAAGGAAGAAGAAGAAGAAGAAGAAGAAGAAGAAAAAGAAGAAGAAGAAGAAAAACAAGAAGAAGAAGAAAAAAAAAAGAAGAAGAAGAAGAAAAACAAGAAGAAGAAGAAGAAAAACAAGAAGAAGAAGAAGACGAAGAACAAGAAGAAGAAGAAAAACAAGAAGAAGAAAAATAAGAAGAAGAAGAGGAACCAGCGGCTGCGACGCCCTGAAGGAAAAAGAGGGGACACCACACTGCCTCTGTCACTGCCCCAGTCTCTACTAGTTGAGACATAAAAGACTGGGAGCACCTTTCTTCTAGGACCTTCAGGATCTAAACAAAATCCTTCTAAAATCTCTTCTCTGGTTTATAAGGATATCCGGATCGCTGAACAAAAACAGGACGATTACGAGGTCTACAAGCACGAAGTAGGAGCGAAGTGGTTATTTTCCTCCATGGGCATTATCATGGATCCAAGGAGACGTAGTGAGACCTGAATGAGACCTGGACTACCCACGCTCCCCAGTTCCTCCCAGTCCATGCAACTCCTCAGGGATCCTAGCCTTCTGTCATGTACTCCGCCAATACACAGCACCGAGTTACAAAATCCCCAAATTATGCCAAAATTGCGTCAGTTACTTGGAGCGATTGGGTCTGAGTCCTGGGCACCATCTTGAACTAGTCACCTGTATCACTGTCACCTTCCTGTTTCTTTGTAACGGGGACAAGAGTGCTTCGAGCTCTAGCACGAGGTGCAAGGAGATTACATAGCAATGCGACTTAATTGGTTCTTGGAGGAGGAGCCGGTGTAAAGCACCGGGAAGTGATAGCACAAAGGACCCAACCAGGATCTAAGTGGGCCACAACTGCCACAGTGGTGGCAAGCACCGTAACCTAATTGTTTTCTGGTTCTTGTTTCGCCAAACACCAGCTAATCCTAACAAAACGAGTTACACCTCTTCGCGTTACACCTTTCACAATCTCCATCACGCCCACACACGCCGTCAATCAATCAAAAACTAATGTGCATCATATTCTCGTAAGCATTCAAATTCCAATTAATCCCTCCCTCTCTCTCGCTGACTTTCTAACGGCAATGTGGCGTCCCAATTTCTTTCTCATTTCCTACCCCAACAAACGCAAACAGTGCCTCGGCCAAATGACGCACGCTACGCAACGCGTGATTGCCTTTCACAAAATTGCGTAACAGTCGCGAAACAACAACGAAAAAAAAAAAAGAAAAAGAAAAAAGAAACACCGATACGAAATCAAAACAAAGTCGAAAAGGTAAATAACACTACTTTTCGAACTAGGAATTCCTCTAGACTCCAGACCCTAGCCTCTAGACGCACAGTCCATGTGTATACGTGCACCGACCGCGTCGTACACACCCCACAGACCACACAGCAGCAGCGGCAAACGGAGAGAGAGAGAGAGAGAGAGAGAGAGAGAGAGAGAGAGAGAGAGAGTGTGTGAGAGAGAGACTTTATCTAGAACTACGTTTGCCATTATCAGTGCGCCGACCGGGGAACGTAATTTCGGCGCGCAGCAGTTCATAGAACTAGCAGCAGCCGCCACCGGGGCGAGATAGTAATTGGGTTCCAACCTAAATTCCCCGGATAGCCATGACCCCAATTTTGCAGCGCACACCATTTCGTCGTATGCACGATGTCTGTATACGATGAGTGTATCTTTTTCCACGAATTTCCGTGCGTCGTCTTCGCTCGCCGCCCAATTGAAAAAGCAGGGGAAGTGTGTTATCTAGGAAATAGACATAAAATTTGGGCCACACTGCCGCAGCCGGGGAAGGCAGGCGGGGGTGCCCACGCATTGTTTGTTTGAGAAGTAAAAGCACAGCAAGCAACTAGTTGAGTGAAACAGTGCGTGAGTTTATTCGATTAGGCCATGATCCTGCCTCGTAACAGGTGGGCGTGGTGGCGGCAATAGTGACTGCCGGCGAAAGTGTATTAATGGAAGGATTAGATTTATTTGCTCGTCTTTAATTAGCAATAAATTGATTAATTAGGAGCTCAGCTCTTAGCCGAAGAAAAAGGATGTTCGCCGTGCACCGGGGGACTTGTCGATGACCCAGTTTGAGTGTCGATAAATTCTTGGAGTGATTACATCGCCAGATTGTGTGTGGTGCCGGGGGGCGCACGGAGTGACAGCAGCAAATGAAGCCATCGCTGAGCGGGCTTGTTTTGCTTTAATTCAATTACGGCGAACATGCACCGAAGTGGTTCGCATGGGTTTGGGGTTAAATGAATGAAACAGAAATTCACTTTGGGCACGAAATTTGAACTCGATTGCCTGCTGTGCTTTGGAAGGGGGGCAGCATACTTCGGTGGTGCCGTGTTGACATAATTATCGTTGTTCTGTTTTCGTTCTCTTTTGCCGAGTATGTTTCGTTGGGACGCGTAGCTTGGAAATCCAAGCGAATTGCTGAAAAATTAATGCCAGCCTTTAATGAAGCGCCTTGGTTCTTGAAGCAATTGGTTCCAATACTGAATGAGGGGCTTATCTAGCGGTGTGGTAAAACGAAATCCTTAAATCTGTATCTCGCGTTGTAGGCGTTCCCTCGCACCGAACTAAATGGTGTAGGAGAGATAGGATTCCGTACTAGAAAACTTTACAGGAAGTTCTGTGATTGATTGATTCAGTTTTGTTTGAGACCGTTTTAAAGGACGCCGAATTTTGTTCATATCAAGCGCGGACATGGACTGAACACCAGCAAAGAGAAAATACGCCATATTTTTAAAAATGGGAATACGCTAGCCAGGCGGCTGCCAATGCCAATAGTGTTTTTGATCCTGATTCTGTAAAAGGAAATCATGAGCAGTCTTGGTTCCGTCGATTCCTCTCCGATAATTTCGATGTCAAGGATGCCCCAATCTCTGGAAGGCCCATTGTCGAGAATGTCGATTAGTCAGTTTAGTTGACTATTTATTTCAAAAAGAATGGATTTATTTGGAAATTTAAAAAATTCTTAGTCTATTTGGCTTGGCTTAGGGCCGTCTACCAGATTAACACTTAAAGTTTGTGTTTCTAAAAGTTCTCCTCCATAAAACAATTGCTATAGCGCAGTGCGTTTATTGCATACTTGTCCAATAGATCCCAGCCTGGGTCACCGTTTAAGATGTTTATCGCCTTTCGGAATTCTTTAAAAATGGGGCAGTTAAACTTATAGTTCAGTGAAACTTGCCATGAAATTTATTCTGTCTTGTGAATTGTGGTTCAATTTGATGTAATATGCGACGATTTCCTGCGACAACTTGGCTTCAACTACAAATTGGTTGAACATCCTATGTCGTGTCTACTCCAACAGAACTTATGCCTTGGGTGGATTTGCTTTTCGTCTGGCGCAACTCGGAGATTAACACTCACATTGCGATGCTTAGTTTTCACATTAACCAGCATTTGAGTAAGCACAATATTCGGAATCCTGTCTTGATACATTCCCATGACTCTTACCACATGGTCGAAGTGGAGTTTGAGGGTTTCCAAAAATTGGGGCGCCACACCAGTTTCCAGGTGAAGCATGTAGTCAGGTGAGCCACTTGGTAATTTAAAAACACGCTTGATGGGCGTAGATATTTTTCAACTGCTTCAAATGAACGATATCCCCATACTTGCGCAGCGTAAAAGAGGAGTCACACTGCAGTGGCATGAAATATTTTCTGTTTCGAGAAGTGGCTGATGTTTTTATTGTTGATACAACTATCCCCAAACGGAACAATGCTTCAGTTAATTTGGTTTCCTGATGCTTATTCATATTTAAATTAGGCGTAATCAAAACACCAAGAGGAGCGTGTAAGAGCGTTTTGTCAGGTAATCCTCCAACTGCCATATCTGCCCTATTAGACCTATCTAGGACTTAAAAACACCTTTGGTGATGTGTTCGTGTGTGTATTAACAGAATCCGATGCGTTGCAGCGCATTTCTGGACTTGTGTGGGTCACCGTGGCGTTGTGGGTTAGTGCGTCGACTCAGAGGGTACCAGGTTCGAGACCCGAATTTACCACCTGTGATAATTCACGGCTCCACCTCTTTCGAGTCACTGACAATGCTCAAGGAGTTCTCCTGTCTAGAAAAAGCTTCTCAACTTCGCCGTTCGGAGTCGGCATTAAACTGTAGGTCCTTTCCACTCGTGAAAGAACAATAGCACGCACAACACGAGTGGTTGCTGAGAAGCTAGGCCCTGGCCCCCTACGGGCTGTAGCGCCACCCATATTATTGTTATATTATTATTATTATAGATTCAAAAGGAAGCACGATGTACATATGGGTACTAGCACACGACTTACCGCCGCAGAACCTCATGGACCTAGTTTTCAGCACATCTCCCTTTAATTCTTGACAAGTTTGGTGCATTGTATTAAATCAGAATTGCTACGACGGTTAAACCAACGATAGTACCCCTTCGCGAACCAAAGACGATTGCCAATGTATGTCTTCTCAGACTGTCTCTCAAATTAAAACTGAGATGACTTTGGTATTTTTTTTTTAATTTGCGCGTGCTAAACCCTTAGGTATCCGGGGTCAAGACACAGCACGGACCGAAGGTATAGAGGGTGAAAGGGAGAGGCGGTACCTGCGCCCATTGGTCTTAAATATCCGCGGGTTGTAGTCTGTAGGAAATATTAGGCTGGGAAGAGCATTCCATATTCTTGTCGTGCGGCTGAAGAACGAGTCTCTGAATTAAACTGTCCGTCCGAAAGTAGGCTTAAGGCTATACTGATGGACATTCCTGGCGAGACGGGTATTGCGAGCTCACTCGAGCATCGTTTGTTGAAATAACGATAAAACACGGACAAAGAGACGTTACGTCAATGTTCGAGCGAGTCTACATTCTTTTATCGCTCGCTTTTGGATTCTATCAAGCAGGTGCAGTGTGGTCTTGGGGACACCAGACCATGCGCGTTGTACTCAAGCTACTCAATTAAAGCCAAATCAGAAGGGAATATATATATGTAATATTTCTTACATCGATTAAGGAAACCTACACATTTCGCAGCATTTTTGGCGACCTCAAGTATGTGATCGTTCCAACTCCGACTCCGACTAAGGATGGAAAGTTTTCCGGTTTCACTGACACAAGCGCCATTCATGGATAATGATTGGTGATTATCAAGGGTTCGCTAATGAGAGGGACACAGAAGACAGCATTGAGTTTTTGAAGCATTGAATTCCAATCTATTGTTTTTTCCCCAGTGTCAAGATCGGACTTCAACATATGCTGCCGTTCCAATTCGAAGGGCGGGGTCGTGAGTCTTGGAACGAATATGAAAAGCTGACGGTGCTGTCATCAGTGAAGGAATGGATTGGATTAGAAGTAGCAGACAAGAGATCATTTATAAAAATGAGAAAGAGTGTCGGAGACAGAACTGAGACTTGGCTTCGCGGCTCAGTTCTGTCTCCGACACTATTTCGGCTACTTCTTTAAATGGAAAGAGCTATGCTTCGATGGTTTGTTCACGTGGCACGAATGTACCCACCATCACGACTTCCGGGGCGGGCCTTGAAAGCGATTCCATCAGGTAGGCAACCGCTTGAGAGCCCTAGGACGATGTGATTCGACCAACAAGACGAGAGAGTTTAGTGGGCAGCTCCAGAGAAAGAAGACTCCGCGTCGTTGGAGTCGGCGAAAGACTGTGGCTCCAATCCACTCGTGTTAGAACAATAGCACGCACAGGACGAGTGGGTGCTGATGAAGGTCAGGCGCAGACTGTCGCGTCGACCCAATTAATTGCTATCAACAATCTCTGCGCCTGTACGCCATCCAGAAAATCGAAGTGGCGCCCAATGAAAGCCGACCTGCGACCAACCAAACGTAAATGTCTTTCCCCACGAGTGATGTTCGAAGAAAAGGACAATTGTGAAGGCAAGCTGACCTCCCTTCTAAAAATACATGCTCCCACGACTCGTTCCACTCCTCGTTGAATTCAGTCTTGCAGAAGCAAAGTCGGCTTAATTTCCGGAAACCATCAACGTTGCTTCCAAGAAACATCAAGTGACAACAAAGATCGCGTTGGCAAGCCGACTCAACATGCCAAGCGTTCAGCTGGAGCCGTTCACGCGTCACTGTGCGTCCGCACTGCAATTACGTCAATGCCAGATACATTACCCATTATTATTATTATTTTCCTTTTAATTTTCTGTGTCACGCTTCCTTCGGCTGAGTGTCTGCTCATCCATATCTGCGGCAGACGCTTTGGCATAGTTCTAATTTATTTCATTCCATTTGACCATTGAGCGACTTCCGTACGTCTGTGGGGCTGTGGATCCATGAGTCCATGAGTCCATTAGTCTGTCAGAGAGTCCGTAAGTTATGCATTCGATTTGTATCCACGTATCTGTGGGTACGCAACGAATGGCTGTTGAATCAGGTTCGCACCCAAATACATTCGAAACGCAAAAAAAATGCTCGAATCGAGGGCAACACCACAATAAGATACATACTTAGATAAATTGCCTTTGCCGATTTATCACATCGAGCATTGACAGTGCTCGTGGGCGTGAGCGTGAGTGAGTGCGGCTGTGTGCGAGATTCAGTAGAGGGAAAGTTTTTCACGGCGACACATGCAAACGCCCAGCAGATACACAGGCGCATAGATAAAAAATAGTTCGGCTGCGACGGGTGGTGGCGAGGCGACAGGCGGTGTCGTCAACCGCGCGTCTCATGTGCGACTAGTCTTCAGCTGATTGCCTGTTGTCGAATTTTCACAGAACAGCTGACCTCGTCGTGTGTGTGTGTGTCGCATGCGACCGATGACCTAAATTTCATTCACAGAACGAGTAAATAGATCAAGTGTGCAAATTTTGTTTACTATTTGCAGTTGACATTCGGGGCCGCCGTGGCGGTGGTGGAGTCTTGTTTGAGGATTTGCGTGATTGAAATACGATTCCGCGAGCAGATACGAGTATCTGGGATTTGGTGGTGACTGCCACGGGCGGGGGCTTGTTGTGGAGGCGTCGCAAGGTGAAAGAACCGCGAGCCGCACGTGAGACGGTTATGCAGACGGTGCGCCAAGGCCGGCAGCTTGTCGAAATAAAAAGTCGCGGACAATGACATAAGCTCAGCACGAGTTCATTTGCATAAGAAACGACGTTGAAAAGTCGAACGGTTGTGAACTAGTCTAGAGTAGCGAGACACGCAAGAGGCAATTCGACTGACTCGCAACTCTTACTCAAAGAGGAACCAGCGCGTTGTGTGCTAACTTCTTCTTCGATTGGTGACTGGCTTGCGTTTGAGACCGGCTTTGAATAGAGACTGCTTTCGACTGACTTCGAACTGAGACTTCAAATGAAAACTGGCTACGACCAGCTTGGACTGAAGCTTGTCACTTTGATTTTGCTGGCAACGTTCTTCCTCTGGAGACTGACTTCGGCTGAAGTTTGGCTGCAGACGGTGACCAGCTTCATTTGTTTTGCTTCTCGGACTAGGCAAACATTGGTTAAGAACGAACTTCGTCTCAAGTCTAGCTTAGATATGCTACCTCTGGAGACTAGCTTTGAGTGGAGACAATCTTCAAAGGTTCAATAGTTTCGACAGGAGACTCGGTTCAATCACAGACTGGCCTTCATCCGGTTACGGACTTTGCTCATAAATTGGGATCGAAGGCGTCTAGCTTCGCCATAAAATAGTTTTGGCTTTCGATCAGTATCAGACTGAAGAATAGTTTCCGTTCGTTGGAGACCGGCTTCAGCTAGAGACCAGACCTCGGGGTAGACTTTGGCCTAAATGTGACCGCCTTCTGCAGTTAAACACTACAACCCCGGTTTCAGCGTGAGACGGGCTCCGCGACAGGAACTAGCTCTCGATGTTGTATTCGGCTAACGAAAGGCTTTGGCTAGACTTAAGCCGAGATCAGCTTCAATTGGAGACTGGCTTCATCTGCTTACTTACTTTGGCTGAAATTTGAAATCAAAGGTGCTCTGGAACCTGTCTAGATTAAACTTAGCTGCAAATCATCTTGCCACCAGTATCAGACTTTCCGTAGGCTTCCGACCGGCTTCAGGTGGAGACAAGCTTCAATTATACACTTGAGCCAGGCTTCAGATTGAGACGGCCTTCAGGACTAGGAACTAATTAGTTTGGCTAGAGATAAGCCGAGATAAGCATCGCGTTAAGATTAACAAGGAGGTCTAGAAGCCTGTCTTCGGCTCGAGTTAAATACCATACTGGCCATACTGGAGTTTAATACCATAGTGGCTTCGTTTCAATACCTAGTTGTGTTGGAGCTAGTTGGGGCTAGCTTGAGCTGGAAGTTGCATTCGGCCTGCGATTAGCTTCGGCTAGAATTCGACTTCGTTTGGAAACTGGCTTTGATTGGAGTCTAGGTTCGGCAGAAGACTGGCTTCGCCTGGCTATAGACTTCGCTTAAAAATCGAAGGAGTCCTGGGAGTCTGTCGAGACTAACTTCAGTTTGCGAAGAGATTTGGAGGGAAATACTGGTTTTTTCGTGGGATTCAGCGGGAGCCAGGATTCGGCTTGAGATGATTTTCGGGACTGGAGACCAGCTTGAGCTTAAGATCGTATTCGGCTAACGATGGGCTTTGGCTAGAATTTGACTTCGCCTGGATACTGGCTTCAGATGGGCTCTAACTTCGACAGGAGACTTGCCACATCCCTTAAATGGATTGGCTTGAAAATTACTATCGTCTGGGAGCGCGTCAAGACCAATTTTGTCTTTAAACTAACTTGAGCTTGGCAGTAGCTAGGGGTATCGAGATTTATTTCAATGGGATTCAGCTGAAGCCAGGCCTGCTTAAGACGGCTTTCGGGACTAGGGACCGGATTGAGGTTTACTTTGTATTTGTTAGAGAGTTGTTAAGTTAAGAGACCAGCTTAAACTTGGCTTCATCTGGGCTCTAACATCGGCTGGAGACTGGCTTCTTCTGGTTACTGAAAATTTGATCAGCGATGGACTGGTGAAAGCACAAAACCACGCTAAGCTTCAGATTCCAGACGGGCTGCGGAGCGAGTCGGAGTTGGGCCGGACAGTTGGCTCAGTTTATAGATTGACTTCAGCTTGTTATTGACTTACGATGGGGACTGTCTTGCACCGGAGACTGTCTTGGACTAAAACCTCGAATGGATTAGAGACTGGCTTGATCTGGATGCTGCCTCCAATTTGAGACCAACTTCCACTGCCACCTGGTTCCCACTAAAGATTTACTTTCCTGAAACCTGACTTCGCTTGAAGACCGACTGTTCGCTCGGTTAGAGCCTGCTACAAAATATGTGCTTTTGGCTGCCTAGAATCTGACATTAACTGGATACTGGGTTCATTTATAGGCTTGAGCTTGAGAGCGACTTGGACTATAAACTACTTTCGACTGACTTCGAGTCGAGGCTTCAAATAAACTCTGGGTTCGACTGAGTGCTATATTAAGCTTGAAGTTGGCTTAAATTGAAGACTGATTTGAAAAGTGAATTGGTTGGAGTCTCGCTGGGTACTAACTTCATCTGAAAAACTGCTGTCGGCTAGAGACTGGATTTGGTCAGAGATTGACTTCGTCTGACAACTGGTTTAAAGCTGGACATTGACTAAGGATGAGAGCTGCCTTGAACTGGATACCGGTTAAAAATGAAGACTGTCTTGAAGTGGAGGCTGTCCTGAACTGAAAACTCGCTTCGATTAGAGACCTTCAACTGGAGACCAGTTTAACGAGAGACGGACTGCAACTGGGAACTGATTTCGGCTAATGATGGAATCTCTGAAGACTGACTTTTGACATCATTTGTAGCTTGAATTCGACTAGAAAATGGCTTCAGCTGGGGCCTAGCTTGGCTGGATGATGTTTTCGGATTTAGGCATACTTCGGGTGGAAATTGGCAGGCTAGCTTCGGCTGGAATCTTGTTTTTGGGGAAGACTGGCATAGGTGGAGATAGACTTCAACTGGCGCCGGTTTTGGGTGAAGACTGACTTTTCCACGAAAGATACTTTTGTCGAGACGTGGCTTCAGATGAGGCCTCATTTTGATTGAAGACTGTGCTCAGACTGTGATTCAAATGGGACCTATTCTCGGATGGGCACTGACTTTAGCTATAAATGGGCTTCGAGTGGTGAACACTTTCGGCTAGACCATGGCTTTTTTGTTCGGCCGCCAATGTCAACGAATGCAACCAATGGAATGAAGTGAGAGCAGTGATTGAGGGGAAAGAGAGGAGGCCAGTGTCCACTCGTGTCAGTAGCTTGACTGATATTTCGGGCAAGAAATGACTGGTTTTCAGATCAGACAGACGCTGAAGAAACATTTGCCTGGAATTAAAGAACAACCAGCAACCAGACTCCCCGGTGGAACCTCGAGTGAAAAGCCAAGGAACTTCGGCAATTTCGACCGAGATGGACCGACTTAAACGGCTTCAGTCAGACTGATAGTTCTTAAGCTGATGGTTGTGAACTGAGTACTGATGGCATTCTCATTTTCCCCGTGTAGGAAGTGACACGAAAAAAATACACGTTCCTGAAAACCTTTGCATTCAAACAGACGGAATCTTCCCCAGCGAACTCCCCACACTTTCAATGCACACATCCACCTCACCGCCAACCGCAACGTGGTCCTCTCAAATCTGTGTCACCGACCCAAGATCATGCAGAGGAGAACATTGAACTTGCTTCGCCATCTCTTGTCATTGTCCTCATTCACCACCACTCTCCCACAGCCACACAAGCAAAACCACGCCACAGTCTGCAACATGACACAGTTACCTTGAATTGCATGCTAATCCCACGCTCTCATCTGGCGCACATTCAATTCTCAATAATAAGCTTTTTGTGTAACACAGCCGATCTCTGGCTTGGTGGCGAATTGGCCACGATACATTGGTTCGGTCTCGTTACCGAGAATTCCGAAACCCGATGCACTGTACCGCGCCAGTGTACTGGTTCGACGGAGAAGACCTTCAACTTCATGACAACAACTTGGTTAGACTACTTTCACCACCACACACCATCGCCACCCATCGCGGTGTAAATTTGTGCGCACACGACTTCAGATCAACGAGATGTGTTCCAGTTCTAGATCCAGTTTGGTTTGGCTGCCTGTGTGTGTGTGTGTGTCTCTGTCCATAAAGCATATTTAGTTTTTTGTTTTGTTTTGTTGCCTTTTCCAGTGCATAACCTTATTTCCTTCTTCTCTTTCCACCTCATTCCACCACGCTCGGCGGTGGGGAAAATTCCTCGCGCACGATGGTAAGTTTTTTTTTCTCGGTTGCGGAGATGCGGGGAGTGGAAAAAAAACGCAAAATCATTCACTTTCATTGAATGACTCTATTACCGTTGAATTCATCACTTTCACCGATGGTCGTCGATAAAATGTCACACGGTTTTGTTTTTTCTTCATTTTTTTTGTGGGAGCGAGAGTGGATGGAGAGAAAAACAATGAAAGGGGCATGTGGTGGCCACGTTCAAGAGACACGTTTGTGCTTTGCTTTAAGCTGTCGAGTCGAGCTGGCGGGGAAGATGGCATTTCTGTCAGGAAACACCTAAAGTAGGCGGGGCTTGAGATTCGATTCCACTTTTGGGTCAACACACTTCTTAAAAATTGGGACCTTACAATGAATCGCAAGAGCCTATGCTTTGGCCAAGATTCATAAATTATCGAAGATGTACACAGGCCTTTGGCTAAAGAGGTTTGAGCATTGTCTCGACGGTGAAAGGTGACTTTACACACGACCATTGATCTTACCAGTCCTTCTGCAGGGCCTAGTGGAACATACAATCTTAAAGGTGATTGACGAAGTCCATTGACTCTTCTGACAAAAAGTACTGCGTACTGTCTTTGCGTTCATCACATCTAGAAGGGAAGATTAAACCACGAACTGAACGAGCTGTACAGCGACATGAGGCTCGTCAACAGTCTGCAAATCCACCGTCTACGGTGACTGGACCATGTAAAGCGCAAGGACAACTTAGCTCCGGACAAAGAATCTTCGACTCTGAGCCCTTGGAACAACGCAACAGAGGACGCCCATGGGCAAGGTTGACAAGCCGTGGGGGACCTCAGTGGGCTGGGTGTGCGAAACTGGAAACAGCTGGCGGAAGGGGTCATGGCAGACTTGCTCGTGCAGAACCAGCTCTAGTCGAAGAAAAAGGCACTCGTTGACCCACTTTTTCTGGGCTGTATTAAACGCAGGGATACTTGACTCTGGCCCGATGTCCGGTTACTAGCTTCGCCTGAAAATTGGGCTCGGCGAAGGACTAGGTGCGATGAGAGCTTGTCTTCAGGATGAAAAGCTGCAGGACTGACTTCGGACATCAGTTTGGCTTGAGGGTGGATTCAGCTTGAGACTGAGGTTGAGACTTGTTTTAACTGAGTACTGACATAAGCTGTAAAGAGGTTCGCACTGGAGACTGCCTTCAACTGGAGACCAGCTTCAACTACAGACTATGTTCAGCTGGACAGACACTTCAGCTGGAGACTGGGTTTATCTGGCAACTGACTTGACCTGAAAATTGTGATCGGCTCGAACCACCCCATTAGAGATTAGCTTCAGCTTTACTGGCTTCGGACATCAGTTGGGCTTGAGACTGAGGCGGAGACTTGTTTTAACTGACATAAGCCGTTGAGACTGCCTTAAACTTTAGACTGCCGTCAACTGAAGACCAGCTTCAACTACAGACTATGTTCAGCTGGACAGTAACATCCTCTGGAGACTAGTTTCGTTAGTTAACTGAGTTCGCTTCAAAATTGCGATCAGCACAAACTACCCCATTAGACACTACATTCAGCTTCAGGACTGGCTTCGGACAGGATCTCACTTTGGCTGGCGAGTGGGTTAAGTTTGATACTGACTTAAGTAGGTAGGTAGGTAGTAAGTAGCGTTTGTGCACTAAGGCCAAAGTAGGCCCGTTGAAATGCGTGGGTTATCACCAAGGGCTTGGGGCGGGGTTATTTCTACAACAACCATCCAGATTTGTCAGTGAGACCCAGAAGCGATTTGATTCGTGTTTCTCTCAGATTGCTTATGTTATCAAATTAGTATGAGCCTAGAGTGGCTTTCCTAGCTGAGGCGAGTGCAGGGCAGTTGCAGAGAAGGTGTTGCACACTTTCCTCCTCTTCTTCATCGAGACAGCTTCTGCAAAAGTAATTAGAAAATAGTCCAGCTCTTTTCGCGTGTAAACCATATAGGCAGTGTCCAGGGATTTTTGGCACCCCAGTGCTGACGTAAGCTGGAGCCTGGTTTGCCCTGGAGTCGTGAATTGTTTATTGACTTGGACTGAGAACTTCATTGGATTAGAACCTTACTTCAACTGAAGACAGCCTTCAACAGGAAACCACCTTCAACTGAGAACTGGTGTCGGCTAAAAGTTGACTCTCCTGAGGCCTAACCTCCGATGAAAACTGACTGTTCGCTTCAGTTGGAATTTGTGCCTGGCTCGATGGTCTGGTTGGACAGGTTGGAGAGGGTGGTTTGTAACGAGATTTCAAAAATGAATTGACTTGATTCTGGTCCGAAGAGTCTTCGACTCCGAGTTTGTAAGACCACGTAGAAGAGGATGACCGAAGATTTTAACAAACATGGACACGAGCATTTTCTCCAAAAGTCTTGCCAGGATGGCTAAATGCTGAGTTCGTGGTAATGGAGACAGCACAAGTAATGCAGCAGGTGATAAGCCTGCTTGAAAGGGACTGATATCGACTCAGCTCAGGCAAACCAATACATCGAATGTAAATGGTGATAGAGTCCGCAAACTGATGTTTATGCTTTTAACCAATTAGTGAGTCAACTCGGACCCTGTGGCCTAAGATGAAGATCTCTTAAAAGTGCACCAGAGAAAATTGCTAGCATTGATACAGGCTGACCAGATAAGAACGATAGAAAAAGAAATTTAAATAAAATAAAAATGGCTTAAGATAGTAAATTGATTCTGGCTTTATTTTGAAACTACATTCATGACATTTTTATGTGGGGTATCGGTCATTCAAATGAATTTTGCTGGTAGTGTTCAAGCTGGTCCAGGGTCCTGGGTTATGCTGCCAACAGCGTGTCGAATGTTTTTTTGGGGGTTGTCCAAAGTGGTTGGCTTGCTACCCAGGACTAAGGACTTGGTGTATCCCCAGCCGCGATGATCGGTTTAACGGTAAATGAGGGTAAAACCAAGTATATGCTGTCAACGAGAAAGGACATCCAACGCCAACGGTTCGGACAAAGCTCACGAGAGACAAACAGATAGGTTTGAGCTAGTCAAAGACGTAGTCTACCTAAGAACGGCTATTTTTTTCAGACAACGATAATATCGCTGAAATCAAATGAAGAATAACTCTTGCCAATCGCTGCTTCTTTGGACTAAGAAAGCTATAAGACTTTCTTTTCAGACGATGGAGAAGATTTCGTTGCCCGGAAATGCATAATGCATATAAAGAATGTAGGAACGATGTCACATTGTTGATAAGATCGGCTAAGCTCAGGTACTACAAAATGAAATTCAGAAACGATCGATCTTCCAGTTTCCTATGGAAACAGGTTCGCGACATTGGACTGAGCAAAGCAAAGAAAAGGATAAACGACGATAACATTCGCTTCTACTGGTCCCGCAGTCTCCGAAAGAATGCCTCCAATACTTTTAAACAACACTCGAGCAAATGCCTTTGAACTCGCAAGAGTCGATTCCTACACAGTCGGTTGTGCAGTATTTGCCATCAAGTCAAAATCCGTTGGCCTCGATTATATCCACCCTGACTTCATTAAAATATTGCTTCCAGTGATACTTCATCATATCACGCACATTATTAACACAATAATCATGACGTCCCGCTACCCAACACTGTTGAAGAAGGCTAAGATAATCCCAGTACCAAAGAAAACTAATCTACCTGAATTCCGACCCATTGCAATCCTTCCGTTTCTTTCAAAAGTGTTTGAAATATTGTTAGCCGAAACATCAAAGATTACATTGAGCGAAACAAGCTTCTAAACCCCCTGCAATCAGGTTTCTGGAAAGGACATAGCTGTGTCACAGCCTTATTAAAAGTAACAGACGATATTCGAAGAGCTATCGACGAAGACAAAACGACCATACTAACCTTACTCGACTTCTCGAAAGCATTTGACTGCGCAGACCCAACAATACTTTGTCATAAACTGTCCACCCAATTCAATTTCTGTAATCCTACTAATAAATTAATTCTCTCGTATCTTACTAACCGAGTCCAAGCAGTTTTTCATAACTCTAAACTGTCATCCTTTTGTGACGTGCGCTATGGTGTTCCTCAAGGTTCCACTCTCGGTCCTTTATTATTTTCAATGTTTATCAATGACCTTCCACTAGTTTTATCCTATTGTAAATTCCATATCTATGCAGACGATGTCCAAATCTTCTCCATGTTTCCCTCTTGGTATGGTTGAAGACTCAGTTGCTAAAATAAACGAGGATTTCGGCTCTATTGCAGACTGGGCTACACAAAATGGTCTAATGCTCAATCCTAACAAAACCAAAGCCATCCCGTTCTCGAAACAACCGCCTTCCTTGTCAAATTTCCCGCTAATAGAACTGAACTCCACCGCAATTGAATATGTTACATGTGTAAAAAACCTTGGAATAATGTGCAATAGTGAACTGACCACATTGATAGCGTAGCATCAAAGGTGTATACATCCCTAAGAGGCTTATAATATAATAATATGGGTGGCGCTACAGTCCGAGGCGGACCTGGGCCTAGCTTCTCAGCAACCACTCGTGTTGTGCGTGCTATTGTTCTTTCACGAGTGGAAGGGACCTACAGTTTAATGCCGACTCCGAATGGCGAAGGTGAGAAGCTTTTTCTAGACAGGAATATTCTTTGAGCATTGTCAGTGACTCGAAAGAGGTGGAGCCGTGAAATATGAAAGGTGGTAAATTCGGGTATCGAACCTGGCACCCTCTGCGTAGGAGTCGACGCACTTACCCACTACGCCACGGAGACCCAGAGGCTTATCAATCAGCAAATAAATTCTCCCTGTGAACATCAAATTAAAACTTGCCAGAGCACTCATAGTGCCAATCTTGACAAATGGATCTGAGTTGTTCGCTGACAGTGATTATTCTTCCTCCCTAAAATTGACAAAAGCAATTAACGCGGCTGCACGGTATGTTTTTAACCTTCGCAGATTTGATCACGTCTCGGAACAACGTCGCATTCTCCTAGGATGCGAACTGGACGCATTCTTATGCTACCGGTCGTGCTTATTACTCTTCAAAATTATTCACAAGAAACAGCCAAAATATTTATATGAAAAGATAACCTTCTGTCGATCAAGTCGTAATATTACCTTGAAACCCTCCAATCATACCTGTTTAATGTCACGTAAGCACTTTTTCATTCATGCTGTTCATTTATGGAAACACCTACCTTCACAGGTACGGTCTTAGACCAAGTACAGACAATTTTGTAACGCTTGTTTCTCATATTTCTCCCGCTCGAACTGAAATAATTCCTAGTAACTTCAGTCTTAACTCTTTCTCTTCACATATGTATTCTAATAACATTAAATTTTAAAATCAGAAATCTACACTCTTAAATCATGTCTCAATCATGTCACACAAAATAATATTTTATGTTATAATGTTCCTGTACTAGTAAAAGAACATATGATTCTTGAAGTACAGCGATGGATATTTAAAATAAATAAATGAAATGAAAAATGAAATAAACAAAGCCCTGTCCAACCAAAGTGACCTTGATCGTCCCAGTCCTGATTTATGGCGCAGAGGCATGGACTTTATCAAAAGCGGACGAAGGTGCTCTCGACTGATTTGAGAGGAAAATTCTTCGGGTGATTTTCGGCCCCGTCTGCATTGATGGTGTGTAGATGAGGAGATAAAATGACGAACTGAATGAGCTCTTCAGCGATATCTTCTTAGCCAATCCTCCGGTCCGGAATAACTTCGGCGCAGTAAAGGAAGACTGCGACACAGCTGAGACCTCAATCAACTATGCGTGCGAAACTGGAGGAAGCTAGCTAAAGTCCGAGCTAACTGGATACGCCTGTTGATTAAGGCCCAGGTCCACCCCGGGCTGTAGCACCACCTTAAGTAAGTAAGAAAAGTCCCGCGGGGCGAGTTGTTGAAGAGTACGTCGTAGCAGAATTCTTAGCATCGAATATTCCATGGTTGCCGATCGTGCATGGGCTACTAGATTACAACATTCATTGGCCCATTCCACGACGAAATTCACTTCGCGTACAACTGAGCCGATAATATTTCGATAAGATTTTCAAATAATTTCCGCACGTTTGGCAATCGTGAATTCATGATGAAATTGGTGATTATTTTGACAGCTTGAATGTCATGTCAATGGTAACTTTGCAAGCTGCTGAAACATAATAAAGTTGAATCTGGATCAGCCTTTGCAATCTGAGTACAGTGAACTCTCTCTTAGGTGGACTGTCACGGGACCGGGGTTTTTTTTGTCCACATAAGAGAGCGTCCGAAAAACACAACCAAAACTGTGTCTATCAGCCAAACATGACAGTTATTACATCTTGTCCGCTTAAGAGGGTGTCCTTTAAGGAGGACACCGGGAAGTGATAGCACAAAGGATCCAATCAGGATCTACATAAGTGGGCCATAACTGCTACAAGCACCCTAACCTAAGGGGGACATACACTTGATCAGATTGAGACAATGACACGTCAAAGCAATTGATTTTCTTCCCGCGATCATAGCCTGACGCAAACTTCTCATGCACTCTTCAATTTTCCGTCCAATGCCACTCCAACTCACAGTTCCCACGATGATCGAAGATACCTTTAAATCCTGAGTATAGCAAACATAATCATTTCGTCTCTAACGCGTTCTTATCAACGATCGAGTCGAAAGTCATGGCAAAACAAGCTCAAGTCGGCTTATTCTCAAAATGACCTTGAGTCACAGTGACTCACAAGCCCACATACGCCACCCCTTTGCATTCAAAGCCATAGGAGCCCCTCTCATTGTGCAGTTTGCCTCGTTAAAATCGTCTCAAAAAATAGCAAATTCCGCAAAAAAACAAGAAACAAACGCCGACAGCATTTTTTTTTTCTATTAGAACCGAAATAACTTCGAGAGATCGAAGACGTATTGTGCTCCAAATTTCATGCGTAATCAGGTCACAGACCTATTAACACAATAACAGCGTGATATCGCACCAAATGTAAACATTCACACTGACCTCATTCCCCTGTTTCTCCTTCTCGCTCTCGCCCGCTCTTCCTCCCTCGCTCACTCTCTCTCTCTCTCTCTCTCTCTTTCTTTCGCCTGCTCACACTCACAGCCCAATGTACTTTCGTCTGCATTTATTTATTTTTTTTTTCATATTTTCACCCAAAAATACGAGAAAAAAAAATCTAGCTGCCAATGTGTGCGTGCTTAGATACAACAAAATATTTGAGTTCGACAAAAAAAATCCGTCTATTTTATCTGCCCACGTTCTGAAATATATACATTTTCGTTCCATTGAACTACAAACGGTTTGTTTTGCCATTTTTTTCGCTTCTTTCTCGGTTTTTCTTAATCAAATCCAGCTAACAAAACAGAAGGAAAAAAAAAACGCAAAAATGAAATATCTTATCTTAGGCGAGTGCAAAAACAAAAAATGAAATGAAATCAAGTCTCGTTGGGTTTATCAAATTGGCAAGGGAGCGACGGTGAGGGGCGGTGGCGCTGCGCAGCGGAACTGGGCTAAGTCGCCGGTCGGTTCCATTGCACATGGGGATCCGCCGAGTGCCGACGACACTGTCAATTGTGTTGATGTGGCGACTAAAAATTTTTGAAATAAACACAGGGCAACACAAAAAAAAAAAGAGCACACAAAAATCTGTCGGATTGCTCGCTCGGTGTGGTGTTCTTTTTTATTCGGGGCTCTTGCTGTTTCTCGTTCTCACTTGGATTTATTTTTAAAACCACAAAGAACTGGCTTGTGAAATTGATTTTGGAGTCTCCGTGTCATTTCGTGATGAGGGTGAGGAAAAAAAAAACAAACAAAATTGTTCAGCTTTTCGCTTTTTTTTTTTGGTTTCTTGACTCTTGTCAAATAAATTGCACTTCAGCGAGGGGTTAGAGATACGAGTGCTGTGTGTGCTTGAAATGACGTCAATTGGTGGCATGCACACATTTGTGGGCAAACTTGATTGCGGCCGAGTCCGACCAGACGTGGATTCAAGTTCATTTGTCAGGATGATTTGTTGGTCACAAAACAATTCGAAAAACGAAGTTATCTTGGGGCGACAAACGAGATCCGATCGGAAATTTGCATGGAAAGTGCCAAAAACTGCGGGGTTTTCGAACGATTTATCGAACAACACAAGGACTTGGGTTCGCTAATCCCAAAATTATGATCACTGGACTGATGACCTGTTTGGCATCTCATGCATCTCATGAACACACTAACGGCTCGCCAACAAGCAGAGGGCCAGGCAGTCTAGCTTTCTCTACCGATCCCTACGTTTCACCATCCTAGCGACACTCTTAATAGAAGCGGATTTCTACCATGAGTAGACCAACGACCGTACCCATTCGCAAACCAAAGACGATTGCCAAGGCATGTCTTCTCTGACTCCCCCGATCGTTGGCCACCCTCTCTTTCACTCAAGAGCGTAGTTTATGTTGATGGTTAAGTCGATTGAGGAAAGGGATCATTTTTATTCCTCGTGCAATATCGCTCAACACTCTGATGATTGCAGACGGACATCATGACAAAAGCACTGCCCTAGCTAGATCTTGCAATGGATGTCGTCGTTTTGGAGCCTTTTGACAGATCTTCCTCCAACTGCCATATCGGCCCTATCAGACGTACCTACGACGAGGGCTAGGGAATAGCTTTTCAGGAACCACTCGTGCGTACTATTGTTGCCTCAGGAGTGGAAGGGACCTACGGTTTTATGCCGAACCCAGGAAGCAAGGTTAAGTTGCCTAGGGGTCGACGCACATACCCACAACGCCACGGCTGCCACGACAGAATACTCTAGAATACATCTCCTCCACCAGCATGTGAGGGGAACTCTTGAAAAAGCAAAGGCTTTTTATGCCTGTGCCTTATGGACACAAAAGATCTAAAAGCCGCGTTGCACACTTTGGACACTGAATGTGCATTCATATGGAAAGTCTCTCAAACCACATCATCTCAACCAGTTTAAAATGAAAACACTTTCATTAAAAGCAAATCTGCCATAAAATCCATTCGTGCATCCCCCAAGAGTCTCTCAAATCCACATCCACAAGTGAAATCATTTTTCAAAATGAATCACAATTCCGAATCCGATGACAGTCGTCGTTAAAAAGTAACGATTGATCTAGAAATAGCAAATCCCCAAACAGCGGCATGCACTCGTATCGTATATCTCTCGCAGTCGCAGCTAATCAAAAAAAAAAAAAACAAAGAATAAAAGTTTATCGACCCAAATTCACCCTTGAAAATGTGTCACTGTATCGCGAGTCCAACCATCCGACGATAAAGACCACTCAACCTTCTAAAAATACACAAAAGAAAGAAAATACTCAAAATTATTGAATGCAAACGCAAGCAATCCCAAGTCCTGATCCACACTGGGCATGGCTCGCTCGTGCAGTCGAGATGAAAAAACAACCACATTTAATTAACGCCACTAGATGAAGTGATTTGATGGCTGCTCTTCTCACACTTGACCAAAAAAAATGTGAAAAATCAACAAAAAAAAACGACAGAAAATATATTCCACATACGTCATGTATGCCGTGGCGCTCCTTGAAGTTAACCACATCCCCACGAGATGCGCGAGACTGCGATCCCTGTTGGCAACACCGAAATTGCGGGCAAAAATTGGAAATTAGTCACAACTGCAAACGGTGTTCGAGAGGCAACGACTTGCACCAATTAAAGTTGTTGTTTAGCACGCAGTTACCCCCACAGACGAACACGGATGGCGCGGCGCACTCACACAGCCGCCGCTGTGTTTGCGTCGTTTTTGGATGTTTTTTTTTTCGCTGCTGTGCATTCACACATAAAAAATGAGTAAGATAAACACATGAAATGAATTAAGTCAAATCTAGAGTCAAGCAGCACCGACTGACATTTCGACCTTGATTTTCGCCGAGTGTGGTGAACGATAAACGTACACCGGCAGGTAGAGCCGAGGTAAAGGTCGCTGCTTTTGTTCAAGGCCAGTGAAAGAAATTGCTTTCAATCGGCCGGGCGAACGGCGATGCACAGCAGCGCAGCGTAGCGGGGCGGGAGTGGCGATTTTGAATAAAAAAAAAAAAAAATGCTGATCGCTTTCATATTTATGGGGGATGATACTTGTTGTTTTTTTTTTCTTTCGACTGGTTTCGTTTCACTCGAGCGCGGGGATTCATAACGACGATGATATCATTTTCGAATCGAAATCGAGAGAAAATTGCAAATTTGGACGAAAAAACAAAGTGAACGGAACCAGGTTTGTTGTTACGCAACTCTCCCGAAAAATATGACAGGAAGCCGTGACGTGGGATGATTGGATGGAATCATCAAAGGATTTGATCGTGATGTGTGATGGTAGCGAGTTTGGCTATAATCTGACACATCAAACGTTCAGCTGCCGCTGACACAGAGCAGCGTGTTTTATGAGACTGCTCTCGATTTGGGTCAAAAGCAACCAATCAGCTGTGCATCGTTCGTCTTCGGATTCAAAGTGATCATCCTTGTTTATGAGGCGATGTAAAAGGAAACAGTCAAGCGGAAACAGAATAAGTCTTGCCAATCGATGTGTCTATGGGATCAAGAGGCAATTGGGTAATAGAGCCCTCTCGTGGAAGACTGTTGGCTCTGTATAAGGCATTCATTGTCCCCATCCTGCTCTACGGCGCAGAGGCGCGGACTATAATCAAAGCAGATGAAGAGGCTCTTAGACATTTCGAGAGAAAAGGTCGGCGTGCGATCTTTGGTCCTGTTTTCGTTGATGGCATGTGGTGAAACATGTTCAACAACGAACAGTGACATGAGTCTAGCCAGGCGTCTACGTCTACTGTGTAGGCCGTATGGACAACAGTCTTCGACACCGTTTCTGTGTAGACGGCATCGCAACGGAGGATGCCCACGTAAAAGGTGGCACACACAAGTCGAGGGGAAACTCAGTCGGCTTGGTGTGCGAAACTGGAGAAAACTGGCGAGAAATCGGGCCGTCTGGAGAGTCATGTGGGGTGTCAGTGAGGCCCAGCCCAGGTCCACCCCAGACTGTAGCGCCATTAGAAGAATAAGAAGAAGTCAAGGGGAAACTCAAGCAAGTTACTTAAAGTGAATGTCTTTGACTGGAGGTTGAGGAGTCGTTTTTTAAATGAAAAGCGCAAGGACACATGTGATTCTGAGTTGTTGAGATAAAACCAAAAACAGCAGGAAGACCATCTTTGGAGCAGTGATCGTGGCCACAGGCTCTAAGAGACGACGACACACGATGTCAATCCCGGCAGAATGGACGAGATCTCCTCACAAATGGCACGTCTAAGTCGAACTCAAGCACAGACAATATGTGACTGCATTGCAGCTAGGTCATCATGGAGTTAACGCAGACTTCATTAGGCGTCTTACCCGCAAAGAGAAGATCCGTGATGTTGAGCGGAGAAAAGGCAAAGGATATCGAATGGTCTAGGGACAGCAAATGATACTAACCTTCTCTGACGTCCAGTTTAGTCTTCCGTTTCACCACGCATCACATCACGCTTGCCAAACGTGTGCAAGTTATTACAAATATTAAACAAGTCTCAAAGTCGTGAGCTCATCACTGAGATCATCATAATGACATCTTTTCAGAGACAATACGCCGCATACTGCAAACGTTTGAGCTTGTGTACATTTAAGCTACCAAATTGACAGAGATGAAGAAAACATAGCCGACGGTGAGGTCAGTATTGAAGAGGACCCAGAAAGGTCGTTTTTCAGCTGAATTGGACTTCGCCTGCGGGTCAACCTGTTGGTTAGATTTGGAAGATAGTGCTTACGCAAGAAATAAAGTAGATCAGCCAAAGACAATGAAGAGAGTGCGTTAATTGGATGCTGGGCGCATGATGGCCACAGATCCGGACGAAGTTCATTTTTGCCTTGGCAACTATGTCAGCAAGGATTGATTCTTTGATGCGGTTTATGGTATGTCGGCATTATCTGACCTTATTTCTTTCGAAAGTAGGACGGAGACTTCGTTACAGACAATGGTGTCAGGTAAAGAGCAATGTTAACCGACTTCCTGTGGCCTGAATCGCAATATCGATATATCCGAGCTGTGGTTCCAAAAATACGAAAGAAATTGGTGACTGGGTCATCTCATGGCGAACGTTCATCAATCGGCCGTTGGGATCAGACAACTAGCCACCACACGATTATTTACTCTGGGTCTACGTATGTCTCGCTAACAAAACCAGCCGCGTTTGAAAAACTTATTAAAATAGGACTGCACATATTGGACTGAGTCATCAAAAATTCACTTCCAGCGAAGTCGACGCGGTCCACGCGCTACTCGAACAAAAAAAGGCATGAATGTAACTTCCAAATAAACCCAGAATCAATTTTATGTCTCATACGGTTTGTGTTTTATTTAAATTTCTTTTCATATCGTTCTTATCTGGTCACCATTCAATCGGAAGAGAATAATTCCATTGCGATGACCAAATCAAGGATCCCACGAAAAAACGATCGAGTTTATCGCAAAGCACGATGCAGATGTTGGAGATCGATTCCAGGACTTCTGAAACGTTCGAGACCTTCAGTGCATTTCGATAAGGATTCGCATGAATTCTCTCAGAGAAAGGAGGGTGATGTTGAAGACAGCGAATAGCTGCGACCGGGGATGACAACGTGTTCAACTCCTGTTCCTAAGTCCGTGTGATGTAAGACTCATTATGGAAGAGTTTCGGACCTCATTTTGCTCGGCAGTATTGAACGCCTCCTCTTACTCGTCAGCCCGTGTGCAGGGTTACGTCGATATGCCGATAAGATGACAGCGCGCTTAGAGTGTACCGTGTGGAAGTTTCGTCAGAAGCTGTGTCTTCAGCTGGACGTGCCCAAAAGAAGGTCGATTCGTTGCTTACTGCCTTAGGTTAGGTTAGGTTGAGGTGCCGCGCATACAAGCAGCAGACACACTTAGGCCACGCGGAGGCCCATTGTGTTACCACGCGGATCTTAGGCTACCTATTCCGCAAACCAATCTGTGCTTTTGATAAAGCGAAGAAGAGGGCTGATTTTGATGCTGCTCAGTTCAGCCAGATTAACAAAGAGATGGGCCCCCAGAAGAGAGACGAGAGAGCACAGCAGATACATGGCAAGTGTTCGGTGGTTTCTTCCGCATCCACGTCCATGCAGCTTCTACAGAAACCATTGTAGGGAAGGCCTAGTCTAGAGGCGTGAGTTCCGATGGCACAATACCCTACTAGAACGCCAATAAGAGATCTGAGGTTTGGCCTGCTTAATCTGATTAAGCTAAGCGATCGCTTGGGATCGACCATAGGCCATAGTTGTTTGGTAATGAGGCATCCTGTGCCAGATGTCCATCTGCGGTTTGTTTGGGAAAGCTTTTCAAACTTTAGTTAGACAGTAGATAGTTAGATAGTAGCGATAGGCATGGAGGGTGGGTCTCTCTGGAGTTTGTGCCCTTTCTAGCGAGCTCGTCTGCTCTGCAATTCTCTGAAATGTCACAGTGTCCCGGCACCCACATCAGTTGGAGGTTAAAGTACTTGGCCATCTCGTTAAGAGATAGGCGGCAATTAAGGGAAGTCTTGGAATTAAAAGTGACTGAATCCAGAGATTTGATCGCTGCCTGGCTATCGGAACAGATGACGATATCTGTGCGCGATATTCCATTGTTTTTCAGCCAGGACAGGGCTTCCTTAATCGCTATAGTTTCAGCCTGAAATACGCTACAGTGATTAGGTAGTCGAACAGATAGCTGGAAATTTAGATCCTTGGAATAGACACCAGCGCCCACACCTGCATCCATCATCGATCCATCTGTAAAGATTCGCAGTGGACCTTCCAGCGTCTGGTGTCCAGGGAGTCTGGGTGGTATGCTGGTTGAGAAATTCTTCTCGAGGCATACCTGGGTAGGATCGTTGAATGTCCAGACTGCAGTTCTTTCCAGCTGCTCAGCGATCTTAATCTCTTCGCCGTGCTCGCTGCTGTCTGTCTGCCAATTAGTTCTATCGGTGGCAGGTTTAGGAGTATGTGTAATGCTTCGGCGGAGGTAGTCCTCAGCGCCCGGCTAATCCTCTGCACTCTAGCGAGTGGGGTGATGTTGATTCTTTTGTCGAGTGCAGTCCACCAAATTGCGACACCATATTGCAGTATGGGACTGACTTCCGATATAAATAGCCAGTGAACCATTCGGGGTTGCAGTCCCCATTTGCACCCAATGGCCCTTTTACAGCAGTAGACAGCCGTCGAGGCCTTCTTGACACGTTCCTGGATATTTAGCTTCCAGCTTAGCTTCGTGTCGAATATAAGGCCTAAGAATTTAGCGCTGTCGCTTTGCACCTAGGGGGTCCCGCATAGTGTGGGAGGGTCAAAGTTAGGATTTCCTACTAAAGGCTATTAGTCGTCTTTTGCGGATTGACGGATTGGGAGAGAGCAGATGGATCGTGGATAAATATTTCTGCTAACTGCCTTGCAATCTATATAAATATGATTCACCCTCTTGTTTTATTTGTTTATCCAATCAACTTGGCTCAAAACAATCCATTTTGTAGGACTAAAGACAGATTCTTTAAAAATCCTTACTCGGCTAAATATGTTTCATGCAGTCGAAGCTGAATTGCAGAGCACATTCTTGGTGACCCCAAAGGACAAAAATTTGCGCCGAATACTTGGGCCTATTAGTGATGAGGGCGAAACGAGGAGTAGAGACCACAGTGAACTTCACTGTCACTGTTCACTGTTGTTGTTGGACCACAGTGAACTTCACTGTCACTGTTCACTGTTGTTGTTGGACCACAGTGAACTTCACTGTCACTGTTCACTGTTGTCTCTACTCCTCGTTTCGCCCTCATCACTAATAGGCCCAAATATTCGGCGCAGATTTTTATCCTTTAGGGAACAGTACGTGCTGGAGAAGTGCCCCATCGGTTAAACTAAAGGGTCTTCTAAACCGAGTCTGATACTAGAGGCCGTCCGATATAATGAGCACCAAATGATAGCGGTCGCAGGCCATATGACTGACAGCTGTGTGCCCATAACCTCCTAGCATCCAACACAGATCATCCATGCTGCCCAGAGACGAGAACAAGGAGCCCTTCATATTTACATGATCAACTTTACAGGAATTTCTTTCAGGGACTTGGGAGAGGCGTTGATGGGAAAACACACAAGTTGGTGTGCATGGGATTGAACCACGAGACTTTTGTACATCACTTGTCGAACTTATCCAATTCGACCGATGCCCGACAATTCATGTGTTTTCTGCTAAAACTACATCGTGTGAGAATTTTGAATATACGGGAACTTACCAAGAAATTCCTTACAATGTACAATTAAAAGAATCTCCAAGAACTTACCTGAAAGAAAAAAAAAAGGAAAAATTTATTTTATTAAAATGTGACTAAAACTATAATTAACAGTGTAGATTGTATTGAAATATTGCAGATGAAAAAATGAATGAGTTTTGAAAAAAGTATGGACTGATTTTGTAGATGGTTTACTGTCAGAGCTCTTAAGGGCGGGTGGCGATGGTCTGGTACGGGGACATGCACCAGATCGTTTGCAGACAAAAGCTGTGAAGACAAATCATGCCCAACGAGAAGATGGTCCACACACGCTTCCCAGAGTGAGGACAAAGGCAGGAACAGAACGGGAACAATTAGCAGAAGAAGATGTAAACTGATGTTTCAAAAACGAGTGGTGGTACAGGCACAGGGGTCTTCTGTGATGACCTGGCATTAAAAGATGACTGTAGTGTCCTCCAAGCTGATGTGGCTGCGATACACGAAGCAGCACATGCACTGAAGAGGCTCAACATAAACAACAGATCGACTTCCATCTTCCATCCGACAGTCAAGCGGCAATAAAAGCCATAGCATCGGCCATTTTGACGTCGAAACTAGTCAGGCTATGCAGATAGTGAAAAAAGCTAATCAGTCAGTGAAATGTCCAAACATGGTGAAGCCATGTTGGATACCAGGGCACATTAGCATTCAAGGAAACGAAAAAGCGGACAGCCTTGCGAAACATAAATCGGAGCTGGGTGAATCTCGGGCAATCCAGTACGCACTTATACCGCATAGCTCACAGAAAGCTTAGCGGACGAAGCCATGGATACAGCCAGAGCACGTTGGCTCAGTCTGGGAGTCGCACGGGCTAAATGGCCGACGTTAAGCAAAATCAGATCGACATCACTGATCAGCTTTAGTTGTAAGGAAGTGAGAACGCCAGCAGGAGCCCTTACCGGGCAGTGCACCATAGGCACTCACGCATCGCGACTGAACAAACCACACAACGAATTTTGCAGAAGCTGGAAGAAAATGAATCTGCTTTGCGAATGCAGAGCCCTAACAAGGATAAGAAAACCAACTACGTCTTCGAAGAGCTGGAGGATGTGGGTGATGTAGAACTGAAAAACCCCTCGAAGTTTTTAAAGGAATCCGGATGGTTTTGGTAACAAAGTGTCTCATGGAAGTAAATGCATGGACTCAACATGTGCCACGGTCATAAGGACGTGAGTGCCCTTTTTTTTACTTTACTTTAAAATTAATTTTATTTTTTAATTCATTGTTTTTAATTTTATTATTTGCAATTCAGAAAAGTGGAATAAAGTTTTTAACATTTCTTATAAATGCGTGTCTCAAAATGGAATATTTTCCTGACTCCTGGAAATTAGCCAAAGTTATTCCTATACCAAAAGGAGGCAAGCCTCCTGAAAATCCCGAAAGCTACAGCCCAATAAGTTTGCTTAGTAACCTTAGCAAACTTTTTGAGAAAGTTCTTAAGGAAGTGATTTTAAAACATATTTCTGAAAACAATATATTCCCCAATGAACAATTTGGATTTAGGGCACACCATAGCTCCACCCATCAAGTATTAAGAATCTGCAATCACATAAAGTCAAACCGTGCTATAGGCAAATCAACTGGGATGGTTCTACTTGACATAGAGAAAGCATTGGATACTGTCTGGCACGACGGACTTTTGTATAAATTGATACACCTCCGGTTTCCTCCTTATATATGTAAAATTGTCCAAAGTTTCTTATCTCGTCGTCGTTTCGTAGTCCAAGTGAACAGTGGTGTTTCTGACCTAATTTTTTTCAATTCTGGTGTTCCACAGGGTTCAGTTCTAGCTCCAATTTTATATAATATTTATGTATCAGACTTCCCAAAATTGCCAAGTTGTCACACTGCGATTTTTGCAGATGATACCGCCATATTTTCTTCACACGAATTAGCTCTCAATATTGAGAGCAATCTCTCAAATGTGATCAAAATTGTGGAAAAATATTTCAGCAAATGGAACATCAAGTTGAATGAGGAAAAGACGCAGGCTATCTTTTTTACACGAAAAAGAAAGCCATGCTTTGTTCCTACAAGGCAATTGCAGTTAAATGGATTGTCTATAAATTGGGAAAACTCCGTACGTTACTTGGGTATTAATCTAGACACGAAACTAACTTTTAATGATCACATTAGTAAAACAATTAAAAAGGTAGGGGTAGCAACAAAAATGTTATACCCATTTATAAATAGGAAATCGTTACTTTCACTTGAAAATAAAATGATTATTTATAAGGTGATTTTTCAAGCCATTATGCTATATGGATGTCAAGTATGGGGTAACAGTGCGAAATGTCACATAAAAAGATTGCAAGTATCTCAAAATAAACTTCTTAAAATGATGTTAAACTTGCCTTGGCATCACTCAACTAAAGACATACACAAAAGAGCGAATGTTGAATTGATTTCTGATAGGATACAGAAACTGCTGGCCAAGAAATATATCCGATTCATAGTGGAGTCCCCTGTCAACTGTTCGGCGTACAGCGTGGAAGATTATAGGACATCCACTCGTGTCCAGAATCAGATTTAGCGAATCTAAATAGAGAAAAGCCTAGAGCGCCGTCTCATGATACATAAAGCCCCGAAGATCAGACTGTTGCTAGACAACATACTCCTTGCGATGTGTCGTCGCGTTAGTGAAATTATAAAATGGTCTACTCTTTTCACGTTAGCCCTGTTGTACAAGACCTCGGATTCAGGTGTCCGATAAAACCGAAGACAGGTCCTAAGACACCGTCTCTCGAACACCCTCATCTTTTCCTCATGTTGAAAAACAGATAACCCTCACCCTGGCACCACGTTGGCGACTGTAAAACAGCTTACTTGCCGCAGCCAAGGCTTTTCTAGCATTGGTCAAAGCTTTCTCTAAATGTTTGTTAAAATACAGAAAATGATCGAACCAAATGCCGAGATATCTGACTACACTTTTCACGATTGGTGTCTGGCCCTGAGGGTCAACAATGCAGAACTCTTTCTTTGCGTGCCCCGGTACACAGGGCTTCAAGTGATACGCGTACGAACTGGAAAGGACGTGAGTGCCCATTTTTTTCCTACAAACCTACCAAGCCTGACGACTGGAAAATATCAGGTATATATGCCCCATCCACAAAAAAGGCGATATTAGATGCACTTAAGCCAAAGTAGGCCCATTGTACTGCCACGTGGGTTTGTCTGAAAAGAAAGGAGGAGATGGGCCGGCGTGGTTATTACGACAGCCAGTCAGATCTGACGATGAAGTCTAATAGCGATTTGATTGATTTCCCTCTCAGTTGGCTTAGATTATCGAAGAAGTAGGAGCCTAGAGCAGCTTTCCTAGCTGAGTCAAGCGCCGGGCAGTTGCAGAGAAGGTGTTGTACACTTTCCTCTTCTTCCTCGTCTCGGCAACTTCAGCAGAAATCGTTAGAAAATAGTCTCAGTCTTTTCGCGCGTAATCCCAAAAGGCAGTGTCCGGTGATTGCACCCACTGCAGTCGGATTGATATCAAACTAACAGATCTTTTGGGGTCAAGACTGGGCCAGATTTGTTTGGTAATTTTGCACGTCTCGCCTGTGTTCCAGGCAGAAAATGTTCCACACACGCTTCGCAGAACAGGAACAATGGCAGGAACAACAGAAGAAGGGTGCATTCTCGATGTACTTCTCGGGTATGCTTTGGTTAGTGAGTTGTAACTTAAAGGCAGAGTAGTACCTAAGTTACAGAAGGATCCGTCATCTGCCAGATTAGTGACGATTTTTGCGAGTTTGTCAGCTTCGCAGTTTCCCATAATGTCTCTACAGCCGGGACCGAACACAGGCGAATTCGAAACTGTTCGGATATCTCGTCAAGTCTCGTGCGACAGCTTATGACTATTTTTGAGTTTATAGAGAACGATGTTAGGGATTTGATTGCTGCCTGGCTATCCGTAAAGATGCAGATATCACGGGCGGATATCACGTTCGACCTCAGCCAAAACAGGACTTCGCTAAGCGCCATTATTTCCGCTTGGTAAACGCTGCAGTGATTAGGTAGATGGATTGATTTATTGAGATTAAGATGTTCAGAGAAAATTCCACTGTCTACTCCGTCTTCCGTTTTGGATCCGTCTGTGTAGAAATGTATGGCGTTACCGAATGGCATACTGCCGCCATACCTCAGGTCTTTTTTTGGAATTAGGGTTTTGAAGTTTTTCTCTGAGAAGTAAACAGGTGAAGTGTAATCCAGATTAGTAGAGGCATCTATTAGGATGACATGTCCGGACGTGTAGTCTTGCCATTGGAAGCATGCTTTCAATCTGATTGCACAGTTGGTTGCTACCTGCTTTCCAAGAATCAACTCTTGCAACAGACTGCTCAACGCCGCCTACAAGATCCTGTCCAGCGCACGGTCCGGCAAATCGACTATAGACCAAATTTTCACACTAAAGCAAATCTTGGAGCAGACTAGCGAGTTTCAGATCGATACACACCATCTATTCATCGATTTTAAAGCCGCACGTGACACAATTCATCGCACGCACATATTCGAAGCGACGGCGGAAGTTGGGACACCGGGAAAATTGTTCTGGTTGTGTCGCATTTCGCTAAAACTTACGTTAGGCTCAAGAATTCCCCAGCCGTTTGAAACCTGCACCGGATTTCAAGGCAAGGAGATGCGCTGTTGTGTGATTTCTTCAATTTGGTACTAAAGAAGATAGTGGGGCGGGCAGCTGTAAACACGGAAGGCACTCTCTTCTACAAGCCAGTCCTCACCTGTTGGGATATACAGATGACGTTGACATCGTCGCGCGTTCCCAACGTGCCATAGTGGAGGCTTTCACGAGCCGTGATTTATGAAAGTTGCTAAATTGGGGATTCGAACCTGGCATCCTCTGAGTAGGAGTCGACGCAGTAACCCACTACGCCACGGCGACCAATATGAGAGTATGCTGTCGATCAAAAACGTTCCATCACACACCAATTAGGACGAAATAATAGGAATGACAATTTCGGGGTGGTAAAGGGGGTTGTCTCCCTCGGGGCAAACATCTTAGTGGAGATCCCACGTAGAATCGCCCGGTCTGTCGAAATAACTCAAAACCAAAATCATGCTCTCCAAAACCTTTATATTTCCAGTCCTAATTGGGAGCCGAAAGCTGGATGCAAAGTAAAACTGTAGAGCTGATTCGTGGAGTCTAGAAGCCTACATCGGATGTATGGTCCCGCCTGCGTGGAAGGGGAATGGAAACGGTTGGATCGTAGTCCGGATGGCAAAACTCGACTGCACTGACGCGGCCGCAGCGATCATATGGACACCGAACGCTCCAGCTAACAGGGTCAGGAACGAGAGGAGGACCGAAGCTCCGGTGTAAAGGCCAAGTTATATCTTGGTCCTAACGACTGAAAGCAGTCTTCTCAGGACCGTCATCGATGGACGGCAGATATTGCTCTTCTTTGGGTCGCAGGCTATCGCTAGTAGTTCGACCATAGTCTCTCATACTCTGTGACAGTGAATCCATCATCTAGTTTGTCTCCAGACCCATCTATAGACCAACTTGCATTGAAAGCGATCCCTATACCAACTTGGTCATTGTTTGGCACATTTGCCATCACCGCCTTTGAGGTTAGTAACGCCTGTCCCAGCGACTGACTGCTGTACGTTAAACATTCACACTTACTTGCTGCTCAGACTCCTCTTTCAGACTTCCGTCCTCGTCTCAATCGAAAGGAATATCCATCTTTAATCAAAACACACACTGACACAAGCACAAGCATCGTCACCCATCAAAATAGCCAACGATTCCCAGCCAGTTCGCCAGCGCCCCGCCGCGACGCGCCGCTTCGACTGAGCCAATCAATTCAAGCCGATCGCTAATGAATTAAGCTTCATTAATCAACAACCCATCTCGCGTAGGCCTCCGCCAAGTCGGTAAACAAATATATTGGCTTAAGGTCGTAGAACTTTGATTTTAATATTAATTAGTCAATCAATCTGCGAGTAACGCAAGCTACTTCTAGATTTTATCTCGCTTAATCCAGTCGGGGAATCGGTAAAGCCCACGATCCGAGTTTGTGTCCGCTTGTACAGCGTGTGTTTGTGGAATGCAATTTGTTTTGGCACTTTCATCGAGATCGTTTGTCATTTGCGACGGAGAACTGGCTGTTGGGTAATTCAATACCGCCGACCAGACGGGTTTGGCTCTGAAAATAGGTTAGGTAGGTTAGCTGGTGCATCCACCAGCACAATTAGACCATGTTCGTCCATTGTGATAACCATAGTCAGACTACTACCACTGATTTACCAGTCCAGTGACAGTGCTCCATTGCTGATTCCTACGGCTAATGGTGACAAATGGACCAGACTTGAAAAACAAATAAAAGCGTATTGACTCTGCTTTCACTGGGATTCGAACTGGGCTAACCAGGAGCAGGCACTCTACCAACTGCGCCTGTCGTTGAAGTCATCTGTAAAAATAATTTGACCTACCCTCAGGTCTCCTAATGTGGTACAATTAAATTTGCCTCGAAAAGGAGAGGTGACAAGTCGCGCCCTTGAGGAAGTTCAATACCCACGGTAAAAGGTGTTCATCAAGCTCCCGAACACAGCTGCTACAGATTGTGTAGAGAGACCAAATGGTTTGTTTACTCAGTCCTATGCCTTTTCAAAATCTGCGAAGCATTACCATTAAGGAGTAAAGCTCTTTGGTTGGAACAAAAACACCCATCCAGGGCTCGACCATTACTGCAGAACATTCCCCTAACACCCCCCTGATGGTAGGATTAACCGGAGAGGCGTAAAAAAGATAGGTCTCTGTAGAAGGATCAATTTGTTACGGCCCCCTTTGAAAAGAGGAACAATCACTCCAGTTTGCCAATCAGACAATTGTCTCACCGCACTCGCAGGCTTTGTTGACACGAGAGAGCCATAAAACTCCCTCTTTGCCCATTGATTAAGGCATTTCTGAACACATTTCAACTACACTGGCGGATTTGACAATTTTTAACGAATGCCTACGCATTTGGACTAGTCTCCGCCCGATTTAAGACTACGGGTCTGCCACCGTCAGTGGGTGGCAGTAAGCAGTTCCAGAAAGGGCTCACTCCATCCACGCACAATATCCACCATCTTTTGATTTGACTCCTCTATTTGATGTTTAATTTTCTTCGTCTAAGTCAGCGAAGGGTATACCAGAACACCTCTTTCGCAGATTGATAGTCATTTTGGCACGTTTAAACAAAAGCGATGCTAAAATGGATTACCCTGTTTTAAATATGGGCTAGGGAGCTTTAGAGGAAATTTGGAAGATGGAAGATGGATGACCCAACTTATTGGATTGAACTCAATCAAATGGCTCAAGGTTGTTACAGGTAAGAGCCTTAATGCCTTCAAGAAGCCCATACTCTTTTCACATAAATGGGAGCAAACTTTGTGGCGGAGAATCTTGTTGTCTGAAGTCCCCCTCGGGAGGCCACTCCCAAAGTGGTTAAAGACTCCGCAGTCAGTCTCGCAGTGATGGACTTACGTTAAGAAACTTTTGATCAGACCCGTGGCCTAATTTGTCTTTAACAGGGTGACCAGTTAAGAATGATAGGAAAAGATAATCACACAAAATAACAACGGTGTGAGATATAAGACTGATTCTGGCTTTATTTTGAAGCTACGTTCATGCTAATAAAGGATTATTATCGTTATTATTATTATTATGCCATTATGTATGGAATGGCACATCATTGAAACGGAAGTGCAATCGGTAAAATGGTGATTAACTGGTTCAACTGGTGCGGCGGTATTATTTTTAATTTTATTTAATCTAGGTCCAAAGCTTATTCCAATTGCATTGATAGCAAGCAGAATAGGGGAACCACTGAAGAATTGAACTGGTAAACGAGAGGGAGCCTTTTCAGTTGGGAATGGAGGGGAAACTATGGACAGTCTCTAATCAACACCCTCCGATGAATGGGAACGTGATCACCTCTGAGTTGATCTCTCAGAGGTACCTCTGAGATGAATACAGAAGTAAAATGTGTTGTTGAACAACTCGATATCATGTTCAGCTCGAGATCCTCTTAAGCTGTGACCTCGGTTCAGATGTACGTTGGTCACGTCACGTCACGGCAAATGTTCTTGCCGTTCTTGTGCACTTATTGATATCTGACATACGACCCACATTTTTTGTGAGCAGTCCACAGACAGAAACACACTCTTTGCTGCTGTTACACGAGACAATGTTTAAGTGGCAACTCCAGACGTATCACCTGTTTCATCCATTCACGCGATGCACAAAAACACTCAATCCAGCAGTCACCTCTTGTAGATCGCAGACCTACGTCTAAGACTAATTCCAGCAGCCACATGTCCTATTCGACACCACTCCCTTGTCCTTCGACAGGTGCAACCAATTGGACTTTTCTAATCACCCGCGAATGCCTTGCGCCGCCGAAAACGATAATGCTCGACCTCAAGTTGTCCCCATTGCAACATCTGGCCTCATTCCCAACCATCCTCCCATCTGCCTATCGGCGCGCATCTAAGGCGGCAGATGGAACGCAAGTCGAAGAAACCCACCAGCCTCCGGGTGGGACACATTCATCATTGTCTATCCGTAAGTCACACGAAGTACGCATGTTCGCCCCTCTGTTTTTTTTTTTTGTGGCCACAATCTGATCGAGCAGGCGGATTACAGGGGCTAGGCTACCAGACCGCTCCAATTAAGCCCCCCATCACTTGTTTACGCAGCGCAAGTGAGATCTTTCGATTCACAAGGCAACGCACACAGAGCCGGGCTAAGAGTCTTCCCAAAAAAAAAAAAAAAATAAAACCGGATCCTAATTAGGCTTACCGAGTACAATCGCCGGCCAAGTGGCTGCCAGCCCGAAGGTACGAAATCCAACGCACAAGTGGCTGGCTGGCTGGCTGGCTGTGTGTGATCGGATAAAGGCCCGATGGCTTATGGCCAGCGAGCGCGACAAGGGAATTGGCAGAGCCTGTGAACTATACTCTTGTGGCTTTTGGCCCGACATGCGTGACGACATCTAATTTTGTACGCCGCCACTGCTGTCGACTGACAGTGCAGAGATCGAGTAGCGAGCATGTGAATACATAATCGCTTCTAGGAAGAATCTTTAATTTTGATTCGTTTTTTTTTTTTTTTTTGTTCGTCTCTCGGGTTTCTGTTGGTTTTGTTCGCTTTGTTTGCTGAGTAATGGGCTTATAATTTGCACGAGAGCACTCTTGACAAGCTGCCTTCGTTTTGGCCGTGTTCGGCGTGTTATGCGTGTTCAGTGGCTTGGTGGCTTGGTGGTTTGCGTCAATCCAAGTCGCAGTAGGTAGTAAAGTAGATAATTCTGTCTTTGTGGCTGGTTCCCATCGTAAACTTGGATCGTAGAGCATGGAGGCAAAACAAAATATACGCTTTTGTGTGGTTTCTCGGATTCGATAGTTTTGAGATCTCCGATTGTGTGAGAAGAGGGTGGAACGGGGAAGTCTAGTGCCATCGTTGAGAGTGATCATAATTATCCCCGGGAGCTTTATTTGTTTGTTTGTCGCTGGAACTAGGATGTGTCATCGCCTAGGCTGTTGCGAGTTCTTCTTCGAATGCTTGCTGTGGGAGTGTTCTCAAATGGCGAATACTTCATCATCTCTAGGCTATCAAATTATCCGAGGCATCGATTTGCTGAGAGCAATGTAGAACTGCATCGATAGCAGGGCGTTGAATGTAGGTCTCCGCTACAGCAGTCGTTTATCGACTGATGGTTGGCGTGGCACAGGAGCGGCATTCCGTAACATATTGGGTACTTAAGGCCCGGTGCACACACGCGTCATTTTGCCGATAGTAAAAATTCCAAAGAAATATGTCAAACATGGAAGATTTTGATTCAGAATTAATTATCAATGAATTAAAAAACTTTCCAGAAATATGGAGTGTTGCTTCAGAGGCATACCATGACTGACAAGAGAAAAGACCGGCGGCGATAAGTGTTTGCCGAGTATTTTGTGAAGGTTTCGAGGAGAAAAATGGCAAAGAGAACAACGAAATTTGGAAGTATCTGTTTTCATGTCATTATATTTATTTTAATCAAAATTTATACTTAGTACGAAAACTAAGTGAGCTCCGAGTCCTTCAAGCTCACCGATTGTTTCAAAAATAAATCCTGCCAGATCCTTTCTTGAAAGCGGAGGCATGGTCAATCTCAAAAGCGGATGAGGAAGTCCTTGGTCTCTTCGAGAGAAAAGTTCTGCGTGCGATCTTTGGTCCTGTTTGCGTTGACGGTTTCTGGCTGAGAAGATTCAACCACGAACTGTACCGGCTGTACAGCGACATGAGCCTAGTCAGCCGTCTTCGGATCCAACGTATAAGATGGCTAGGCCATGTAGAGCGTATGGACAACTCAGCTCCGGCCCGGAGAGTCTTCGACTCCGAACCCGTGGGACAACGCAACCGAGGACGCCCGCGTTTAAGGTGGCGCACCCAGATGGAGAAGGACCTCAACCAACTTGGCGTGCGACACTGGAGACAGCTAGCTTGTTGGTTGAGGGCCAGGTCCACCCCGGACTGTAGCGCCAAATAAAGAAGAAGAAGGGGACCGAGGGAACCCCAGCGTCAAACCGTTTAGAAAAATATTAAGCTGGACATGCAAACTTTCATTTATTTCATATCTATTCATTGTTAGGTTATGTCGAAACACATAGAATAAGATTAAGCTTAGCTTAGAGTGCCCGCCTAGGGTAAGTCTAAAATGTCTAAAATGTTTTCCATGAATTCGTAAAATAAAAAAGAATTAAAAAAAAACGACTGTAAGCCGATATTGATGACAACGGTGGCCTCGCTAAATATAAGGTAATTGAAAAAGTCTTTTCGTTTTCTAATCAAGCTTCAACTCATTTTTTTTATATTTATAATGAACTTTATTTTGAACCAAATATGTACCATTTTGGTAGACCACCACCAAAACTTTTGTGGTTTCTCGGCAAAAACTGCGATAAGTAATTTTCACAGGCTTCTCTTGAAGCCAACTTTACTCCATTAAGGGTGCTCTGCATTGACCGAAACAAATGGTAGTCCGATGGTGCACGGTCAGGGCTATATGGTGGATGCATCAAATCTTCCCAGCCCAGCTCTCCTAGTTCTTGCCGAGTCATTAAAGATGTGTGTGTTCTAGTGTTGTCCTGATGGAGGATGTAGACCTTTCTGTTGATTAGTTCTGGCCGTTTTTTTTTTTCGATTTCTTGCTTCAATCTCATCAGTTGTTGACAGTAAAGTGTAGAATCAATAGTTCGACCCGGCTGGAGCAGCTCATAGTGGATGATTCCTCTCCAATCACACCAAACACTCAGCATAACCTTTCGAGGCGTCAATACTGGCTTTGCAACCATTTGTTGAGCTTCACCATGCTTGCACAATGATCTTTTTTGCACATTATTGTCGTATTTGATCCATTTGTCGTCTCCTGTTACCCTTCGCTTCAGAAATGGTTCGATTTCATTTCGTTTCAGCAAAGATTGGCAGATGTTAATTCGGTCCATTAAATTTTTCACAGACAATTCATGTGGTACCCAAACATCGAGCTTCTTTTTGTAGCCAGCCTTTTTTAAATGGTTCAAAACCGTTTGCTGATGAATGTTTAGTTCCTTGGCGATGTCATGGCGGCTTATGTGACGGTTCTGGTCAATCTTTTCCATAATTTCATCGACTTATTCGACCAGAGCGAGATGCATCTTTCACATCGAAATTTCCAGAACGGAAGCGAGCGAACCATTGTTGTGCTACGCGAACTGATACAGCATCGTCTCCGTAAATTTCTCAAATGTCATTGGTTGCTGGCGTGGCATTCTTCCCTTTTTTATACAAAAATTTCAAAATATAGCGAATTTCTTCATTATTTTCACTCATTTTTGAACAGCTGTAACTTTTTTTTCAACTTCTCCGAATTTTATTCTTTTCGGTTAAGGGAAGCTTAAAATGTCACCTTTCCAACACCATATGGTATGACACAATGTGATTGGTAGCACTGGAGATAGACGACTCCAACGACATCTATTGACAAGATGCGAAAAGACTTTTCGATTACCTAATATTAAGGCAATTTTTATACGCAACTTTACTTCTTGTGTTTGCTTCCATAGCATATGTTTGCATTTCACAATTCAGGTGAAATTACAAGCATTTTTTCCTTTTGCATTATTGCGTGAATTATTTGACATACTGTAGGTATTCCTATGGACGGACATCTCCCTTAGCCGGACAAAAATGCCGCGGTCGTCGCTGGCCGCCTATGGGAGCTTTCAGTGTATTTTGTATTTGCTCAACTGTCGAGGAGTGTTACTCTCGTTGCAACGTGTCTGGGCGCCTTCACAACCATCCCCGGGTCTCTAACGTGAGTCTACGAAAAACCGGAAATGAGACGCCAAGCACACACACACACACATAACGACGACTCCAACGACGCCCCATCAGAACACGAAAACATTACGAAAGGAATACAAAACAAAAAAAAACCCCAACCAGTTCCCGTCCGCGTCATCCATGTTCCTAATTTGAAATGCACAACGCATCAAAAAACAAAGTAAAATGCCTAACAACCAACAACGGACGAGCAACGAGTCTCCAATCATATTTTCACGAAAGCATCTCGAAAGCCACAAAAAGAAAAAGGAAAGCAAACCAAAAAAACAAAAAAAAAATGAGCGAAATGACAGGCAACGCCAGCAAACGAGAATCGTTAGTCGGTCAGTAGTTGAGAATGTGAATAGAAAACCTGAACCTGTTTCGTGATTGCCGTCTGGAGCGTTCATGGCCAAGGACACCGGCACGCACGGACATAGGCGACAGGGGCCTCCCTCTCTCTCTCTCTCTCTCTCTCTGTATGTGTGCGAATTTCAATCCAGCTGCAATATTCATACGCCTCGAGTGTCCTCGAATCGAACAAAAACGCAACGCAACCAAAGCCGTCCACGCTTGAATGGATGGACTCCGGCCAAGGGGTTTATTGGTCGCCTCGAAGCAATGCATTTCCTGAATCCTTGCAACATGCATCTGCACCACTGTCAAGGTGAAAGTGACTAACAAGCCAAATGGTTCGGGTTACAAATTCAGCAAGAAACCCTTCGATCTTGAGGCTCCGTCCGCACCACTCTCCGCCGAAGAGTGTGAGTACAGGAGCAAGGAGGTTTATTTTTTACTTGATTAAGCCCGGCGATGACGCGACCTAGAAACCAAGGCAAGCAAAAAAGGAACGAGCACAACCCTGCGGCGCGGCTTCGTTACGAACCAGTGCGTGCTGGTGTGGTGGTGTTGCTGCTCGACGTTGCCGCCGCACCAACACACACGATCCAGGAGAACGAACCGGCACACAAAGAGAAGGAACGAGTGAAAAGGGATATTTTGGTAAACAAGTCAAGCAAAAATCTCCCATGACCTTGAACATGAAAATTTTGCACAACCAAACACACGCACACACACTCGCGTTCATCCCCACACTTGATGCAAAAACATGCGTCTCTGCTCACTGCTGTCGAACCACGTTTCCTCCTTCTTCCCCGAGCCGGCTTGCGATGACGACAGCGACGCGACACACAATAAAAACAAAGCCCATCCCCGTCCGTGTCGGCGGCCCCTTTCCACATCGGCGGCGCTGTGCTGAGGGCTTTTGTGCGACTGCTACACGTGCAGTTGGGTATCCTTGCACACACGCATGCCTGGACCTCGAGCGAGTGTGAGTGCGACGGCACAAAAAAGGAAGACTGCAAAACGCATAAACAAAAAACCCCTCTGCATGAGTGGGATACTCGTTTTTTTTTTTTTTTTGTTGTTTTTTGTCGGTCAAATTCCAAACACGAAAAGGAAGAAGGAGACGAGATAAAAGAGCGACACACAAATAAATGCTGTCCTTGAAAATGTGTTAGTTGTTTTTTTCTGCGAGTGTTTGTGTTTGCTTTTGTGCCGAACTTTCGGCGTGTCCGTCCGCCTGAGTGTGCACAGGCTTTCTGCAAGGGATTGGAGGGGAAATGAGCAAAAAAAAAAACGAAAAACGAGTGCAACCAAAGAAACTGCAAATGCGACCGGTGCCGCAAGGAAGGGTCTTCGCGCAGCACAGGAAACTCATAAACTGATCAGAGGACGGCTTAAGAGATACGGATGCCTTTTGAATGCGCCCGAGGAGATTGCGTCACAGCGTGGATGTCGTTTGAAATGTGTTTGTCCAACGTCTGCTTGCGGAGGAAATCAACTTGGAGTGGCGGAAAATCAGGGGGAAATGGCGAAGGTAGTGGACAACTGGAATGCTCTGCGGAGATGTGAAGGATGAAGCTTCGGAAGTCATGGGCAGAAATTGCTAAAAGCGTTCGAAAAAAGTATATTATAGAAACCTATAAAAATACGGGAAGTGTTGAGTACGTGTGAAGATCAGGCCATCCACGGAAATTAACCGCAAGAGAGGAAAGGCTCATTATCAACGCTGTTCGCAAAGAGCCAAAAACTAATTGTACTACCATAAAAACACAGATCTCGGATGCCTGCAACAAAGAAGTCAGCACGCGGACGATCCAAAGGACCCAGAGGAAGAACACCGAGGCAGAAACCGTCGATAAATGCAGCCAACCTGAGGAAACGAATGGACTTTGCAACTTTACACAACGACGATGATCTGTCTTTTTGGAAGAAAGTGTTATTCACTGACGAAAGCAAATACACCATTTTCGGCCACGATGGTCCGAAATGCCACTTTTTCGTTGGAAAGCAATGAAAAAACGAAAAATCTTCGAAGAAAACTTAAACAGGGTGGAGGCACTGTTGTGTGTGGAGATCCATGGCATGGTCCGGTGTGAGGAAGTTGGTATTCATAGAAGGAAACATGGACCAGCACTTGTATCTGGATATACTGAGGGAGAATTTAGAGCCATCGGTCGAGAAATTGGGTTTGAATCATAGCTGGATATTTAATAAACACACAGCTCGAAAAGTCAAGGAGTGGCTATTGTACTATGCCCCGAGACAGTTGAACTCTCCTCCACAGAGTCCAGATCTAAGACCCACTGAGCATTTCTGGGACTTCTTAGACAGCTGTAAAACAAACAATAACATCAAAGGTGACACTCAAGGAAGTTCTGCTAATCGACCGGAATCGGGTACCCAAAGACTTAACCCAGAACCTGTTTTGTTCAGTACCGCAGAGACTACAAGCCGTCCTCAAATCTTGTGGAGGCCCAACAAGCTACTAGGAACCTACTGCGAAGTAATAACCCATTTTTTAGAAGGAGTACGATGAATTTTGTCGTGTGAATGAAAGAACTAATTTCTTGTTTTTTTTTTTAAATAAAAGCCCAGAAAGTGGAAACTGGATTGGCTATTATACGTAAATAATCTTTGTTTGTAATACAATACTGACATGTAATCCATCCAATCGAACATTTTTGGGTGTCGTACGATGAATTTTGTCGGCCTGTGTATCTTTAAAACCGTTTAAAGTAGAACGCAAGCCGACCTTCTGTGAGCGACAATCTGGACATATCCGAGGTACGGTTCCGATGAGACGATGCACACGGTATTAAGGCGGCGTAAGGCTTGTAGAAATGGAACTGGGTCGTCTCACGGCTATATAACACCAATCGCTTATTTTCTCTGGGGCTACGTCGAGTCCTTAGTCTACGCTAACCCGCCAACTACTTGGGACGAGCCCGAGGCCAACATTGGAGACACGATTGCTAAACCACTAGGACAAACATATTGACCATCTCTTCAAAAGCAGGGCTAACCACTTGGAGTGCTGCCAGCGAAGCCGAGGCGCCATTTAAAACACAATGACATGATTGTAATTTCAAAATCAATTTTATGCCCCTTCGTTCTTATCTGTTCTGACCCTTCCAATCATCCAAAACAGTGAAGTGTCTGTGTGAGCTTTGGCAGCACTAAAATGCGCGCTTATATACAACGTGGATAATTGGACCAGCTTTAGATGCTTTCCTTATTTCATCTAGACTTTCTGTCGTAGTGGGTCGCCGTGGCGTAGTGGGTAAGTGCGTCGACTCCTACGTTGAGGGTGCCAGGTTCGATACCCGCATTTACCACCTTTCATAATTCACGGCTCCACCTCTTTCGAGTCACTGACAATGCTCAAAGAGTATTCCTATCTAGAAAAAGCTTCTCAACTTCGCCGTTCGGAGTCGGCATTAAACTGTAGGTCCCTTCCAATCGTGAAAGAACAATAGCACGCACAACACGAGTGGTTGCTGAGAAGCTAAGCCCAGGTCCACCTCGAACTGTCGCGACACCCATATTATTATTATTATATTATCCTTGTTTGGTGGCCAGCACTGAATAACAAATCCAATCTCAAATTGATAAGCAGTATTCAAAGATCAGCGTGTATCTGCATCACAGGCGCATTGCGATCCACCCCCACAGCCGCCATGGAAACATTGCTACAGCTCCTTCCCTTGGACATCTATGGGAAGCTGGTAGCCACCAAGGCAGCGCTAACGCTACGGGAGTGCACAGAGATAATCAGAAATGCGAGACTACCAACGCATACAGATTATACAACACCCGCTTTAGACTTCGAGTTTGGGTTCAAAACACTCACCCCAGACAGAGGAGATTGGGAAAAAAGATCTGGTAAGAAAACCAGGCTACCTGGAGACCTTCACAGATGGCTCAAAAAGAGACGAGGCCACCGGAATAGGAGTACTCGCGATATCGCCGGATATATCCTTTTCCCTGTCTCTCCGACTACCAAACCCTTGTAGTGTATTCCAGGCTGAAGTTAAAGCTATCCAAAAGGCTGCCCGCTTATCGCCATTTGCATTGACAGCCAGGCGGCCATAAAAGCTCTGGATACAACATCAATTGAGTCGAAGATGGTAAAACTTTGCCGTCTATCTCTTGGAGAGATAGCCTGGGTACCTGGGCATAGTGCTTTTCCAGTGGACTGCCACTGGCAAATACTGAGGACACCCCATATCCCTCACTCCAAGTCGACTCCGCTAATCGGAGATGGATGTAATTAGATACATGTAGGACTTCGAGGCTTATTTGGCCCCCACTAAATCCAATCAAAACAAATACACTCCTAAAACTAAACACGAATGTAATGAGGAACGTAGTGGGCATTATCACCGGCCACTTCCTTCTCGGTATCCATGCCAGAAGAATGGGAGCCCCCACAACGACTGCTGCAGAATCTGTAGAGACGAGGAGGAGGAAAAAAAATACGCTTCATCTCCTCGTCCACTTGCCCAGCCCTTGCAAAAACTAGAAAAGATACACTAGGCAACTCAACTTCAGAAACCCAGAGGAAATGTCACACATAAAGATACAAGACATAGCTAAGTTTATCAGGAAAACTGATTGGCTGTAAATCAGCACAGGAGTGGACTTGTCAAAGTAGGCCACTAGAATACCATTAGGCAGTCTCTAGGTTTATTTCATTTTCGTCAGTGTAGTCCCTTTTTAAAAGGAGCCGGTGACAAGCACCGAGTAGCGATAGAATAAAGGATCCAACCAGGATCTAAGTGGGCCACAACTGCTACAGTGGTGGAAATCGCCCGAACCTAACCTAACCCAAAGGCACCCCAATAACTACAACGAGGGTTGCAACGATGAGTATCTTTAAAGCCAAAGCTATCTGTTAGTATCTTTAAAGAAGTCTGCGTTTAGCCTTTCTCAGCAGTAAATGATGGAATCTAGGGGACAAGGATCGAGAGAGAGATCGAAGAGTGACTATTTACGGATGGCGATGGAGTAGCTGATGATTGCTGATGTCTTTTACAAGGTTTTTTTCAAATCTCACTTCTGTATGCCTTCATTGTTGACCTCAAAGCCGCCTTCGATAGGTTTAACAGGACCTCTTTACTCCATGAACTATGGCTCATTTATCTTTCGATCAAATTCGGAACAGGTTATAGAGCGCTCATCGAGGAGACGTCTGTGCATGGTAGTGCATTTTATGACCCTATCGATACAAGATCAGGAGTCCCGCAAGGAAGTGTACTATGTCCACTTTTGTTTCCTTTCGATGACAGCAAATTTTCCACCGGCGGGGTGATGGTGTTGGAGGTTATCGTTTTGGAAAATAATCAGGAATGCAAACATCCCAAAGCATACGGATTATATTGCGTCCTTCGTTGTCTTCGAATTAGAGTATAAAACACTGATCCAAATTAGAGAAGACTGGGAAACAGGCTTAGGCCAAAATTCTGCTGCTCTGCAAGTATAGATGGACGGATGCAAAACGAAAGGAGGCACCGGACTAGGAGTAATCTCCTTCTCCCTGCCCATTCGATTACCTAACCACTGTATTGTATTCCAAGCCCATCCAAGACTACTACTACTTAGGTTAGGTTAGAGTGGCTGGGTACCTTTAAGGGAGTCACAATCAGGCCGAAAGTATGCCCGTTGTAGATCTAGTAGATCTTAATCCGTGACCCATCTGGAGCTTTTAATAAAGCGGCGATGTTGACTGATGCTGATATTGCTTAGTTCTGGCAAGTCGTAGAAACACGGGGCTAAATCCAAGAGGATACACCTTCAATTACATCAGAGATGGTTAAAGTTTGCAGTCATCATTTAGGGACATAGCCTTTGAATGGATCCTTACCCTGTACTGGTTCTCTGGGCAAAGTGATATGCCAGGCGACAAATGGGTCGACGAGTTAGCTAGAACAGGGATGAGTTTGCCAATGGCAAGTAATCAGGACATCCCATACCCCTCTCTTCAAGTAATAAACACTTTGTTACTTACACTTGCCGAACTTACTTTTCTTGCCGAACGAGAAAATGTTCTTCTATTATTAAGTCGATAGAACTTGTAATCTTTATTCCGACGTTCCTGAGCCTCCTCTGACAATGATCCAACGCATAAAGCTTCTGATGATATTATTTTTGCTCCGTGGAACAGAATTTTATGCACTGTTGCTGGCATACTGTGTGAACGTCTAAAGCTGTTTTGCACCGCACTAATCGGCACGTACCAGTGCGGCTTCCGGCCCGGTAAATCGACAATAGACCAAATCTTCACACTAAGGCAAATTCTGGAAAAGACCAGACAGTCCAGGAGGACTGTCGAGCCGTTTGAAACCTGCACCGGGTCTTCAATTTGGTACTGAAGAAGATAGTGCGGCGGGCAGCTGTAAACACGGAAGGCACTATCTTCTACAAGTCAGTCCAACTGCTGGGATATGCAGATGACATCAACATCGTCGCGCGTTCCCAACGTGTCGTAGTGGAAGCATTTACAGCAATTGAAGAAGAGGCGAAGCGAGCTGGTCTGAAGGTCAACGAGGATAAAACTAAGTATATGCTGTCGACCATCACACATCACCTAGGGCAAAACATCACAGTCGATAGCTACAATTTCGCTGTAGTAAAGGATTTTGTCTACCTCGGGGCAAACGTAAACTCAAATTACGACATCACAGTGGAGAGCCGACGTAGAACCGCCTTTGGCAACCGGTGTTACTTCGGTTTGTCAAAACAAGTGGCGTCAAGCTTCCTGACTTGAAGGACTAAGATCAGTCTCTACCTTATTCTGCCAGTCTTGCTATATGGAGCCGAAAGCTGGACGATAAGCAAAACTGCGGAGTTGATACTTGGTGGCTTCAAAAGAAAAATTCTACGTCGGATATATGCTCCCGTCTGCGAGGAAGGCGAATGGAGGAGAAGACAGACACATCCGCGAACTCTACGAGCTGTACCAGCATGTGGATGTGGTCCGGAAGGCAAAGGTTCGTCGACTGCACTGGCTTGGCCACATCGAGCGCATGGACAACAATGCTTCAGCTAAGAGTGCGTTCGAATCCGAGCCTCTTTGTTCGAGGAATACCGAAGCTCCGGTATAAGAACCAAGTAATCGCGTATACAAGACAGCTTGGTCTTGATGATTGGAAGCAGCGTGCCCAGGACTGTCAAGAATGGAAAGCAGCTAACGCTCAGGCTCGGACACTGCATGGGTCGTCAGCCTGATAAGTTAGTAAGTTCATAACAGAGACAAACATGTACTCTTTCTAATCCCGTTTTTGGTTTTAGATTTTCCAGTTAGCCGAAATCACATGCACCGCCGAAAAGAAGGGTTTTTAAAGGTTTTAAAAGGTAAAAGGTTTTTCTTCTTTTTGAAGTCTTCAAATGAATATATGCAAAGTTACTAACCTAAGAAATAATTTCTGTTCATTAACAGGAGATTGAAAATCGTCAAAATTGAGATCGGAAATTGGGGGAGGGGGGAAAGGGTCCCCTTAATCAGTACCGATAATCAAAAGGAAGATTAAGATTTCCTTTACGTAGTTGTGTGATGAAATGTTTTTCAGAATTTACTGCTCGGTACTGGTTATATTTCTAATAACGTCTTAGACAGTTTGGATCTATATTGTGTCGGCTTACGCACTAATATAGCTTAGTATACCTGGACCCCCCCCCCCCCCCCCCTCTGCAAGGACAAGGACAAGGAAAAGCATACTAGGCCACTATTCATTCAATAGTCTAGAAGAAATGTCGGACAGAATTTTGGACATAGTAAAATTCATCATGAAAACAAATTGCCTGTCATCCAGCAAAAGAGTGGATCATCTTTCATGATCATCGGTACTTCTCAGTTAGTATGTAGTTTAGTTTGTGTGTAGGTACGTGACAAAAGAGGATCCGGTACGCATAACCTGCCGATCAGTGATATCACAATGGATCTAATCAGAATCTAATAGGACCACAACACAACTCGATGTGATGATCACTATAACCTAACCGAACCTGTCTTACCGTTGCTATGCAAACCAATTTTGTTGGTTTTATTCATTAAGCTCATCTCAACAACTCCTACGCATGCCATCGATTTCGTATCTCGGCTTCCTCAAATACACCTGCGAGCATTTACGGCAAAATGCGAATACTTAGTCAAGCTGATGATCGTGCCAAGCTATAGTCTTCGAAGGATTACACTGATCTTGCTTCTTCACAGAACATAGTTCTAGGTCTCACAGTGGCAAATTAATTGATTGCATAAAGAAGCAAGACGCCGAGGAAGAAGACTGAACTGATAAGTCTAATATTTAGAGCGAGGACTAACGTTTTGGGACTTAAATGGATCTCAGGTAAGACCATCGCTCTATTTCCACTACTGTAAGACTGAACTGACAAACAATGAAATAAGTCTGATCTTTAGGTTTTAGGACTTAAATGCCTTCGATCGTACCAGCGTCGCGCCTTGTCCAATTTTGCTTGAATAAGGTTAAGCTTATTTCTATATTCCTAGAACTTCCTGCACTTGATGAAGACAAGCGTGTGCAAAATGGGATGATGAGGCAACTGGATGGCGCACTTGGTTAAGTGGGTCTAAGTGATCTTATGCACTGATCGCTACCTATACTAATTTAAGCACACATTTCGTTCTTCGAAAAAGGGTTACGCTTCATAAGTGAAAGCTTCCGGTCAACCAGCATCAGCACTGTATCCGATAACATCCACCTGATGAGGTGCAGATCAGCCAGAGCGGATATTTGAACATTCTTTGACCTGTATTTAAGTTCTCTCAATCCTCTCAATCCGGCTTGTAGTTAAGTTCTCTCAATCGCCCAAAATGGACTAGTCCCCTTCGACATTCAATGCATAGTTGCCTGACCAATGTGCTGCTCTTGCTCACATAAATTGAGAAGTTCTTTGGCAGGTCTACTGACTGTAGTGCTAACCGACGCGACGCTACGCACAAGAGAGCATCATTCCACGATCCATTAAGCGACTGGCATGTCAGAATGTTAATGCTCAACACACGCAGTCCTTCGGCGACGTCTAGTTTCGCAACAAAACTTCATTTCTCTTGTGCTCAACGCCATTTTGCCTACAAGGCCAAGTGGATGCCATTACACACTGTTGGTTGGCTGTTGACTTGAAAGCACCAATTCCGCACAGAAACAGCACAGCAGTAGAAAAAGAAGCAAAATACCGAAGAGAATTCAATCCACAAGTCATCCCATTGAAACAAGTTTAAGCCTCCAACAAAAGAGTACACAGATACACACACACAGACGCACCTGCTCGCACGCAACCGCCAACCAAGTCAACCGAGCCAACCGGCCAACCAAGCCAAAGCCGATCTAAGTTCTTAAGAACATTTGCTCCACATCTACATTTCAAGGTTATCCACTACCATCTGTTCGACAGATACAGCGGGAGAACGTGTCTGCCACAGAGGCCCATGCCATGCTGTTGCACATTTTCAAGCGGCGGCGAGGCGTTAAACAGCATTTCACCGCGCCCGGACAGACGAACGGACTGGCGTGCGCACGTTGTTCGAATGAAAATGGAAAACTGACTTAATGCCTCCTCCAGTCGTGGCTGACGTTTTTCCTTGGCTTACAAGACAATTAAAACCGGCTCTCCGTCGACTCTTTGACATTTATTAATTGGGGTCATATGGGTGAATACACCATCAGCATGTGATGTGGAGTTTTGTTGGACATGCGACTCTTGCCAGCAGTGGCAGAACTTGATGATGAATGAGTGGAGGGAACACTGAGAGTATGAGTGATGATGTGTGGTGTACCCTAGGATCGAATGACAGCCGCATCTGACATGTGTCATGTGTCATTTCAGTTGTTGGTGGAAAGTGTTGTCAGTTATGTCATGGACTTCAGTTATGAGTATGCCACGGTACATCTTATCCATCAACCCAACAAATTCAAACTTTGACAGCTGTCATTTGACACGAGTTCGAATTTGGAAAAGGAAGGATGTGGGTATTTATGTCTGTGATTTTAAAGAATATACCTTTTCGTGTAAATTTTCAAATGTATACTTCATTAAGTGGGAAGGTTTTGACATCTGTCAAAGTGGCAGTGTCAGTTTATGATGAAAGCCTTGCTGTATCTTGAGGTAGTCAGTGAAATGGCATGTTTTTGAGGTTTTGTCAGACGCATTCATTCATCTATTCTTCTCTTTTTCAAAGCAAAGAACTCTCACTTGACTGACATTCAATGTTCATTCGAAACTTCAAACCTGTCAGTTGAATCATTTAACACAAAATTACTAGCTGCCCCTACCAAAATAAACTTCTTAAGAAAGTAGGTGTTGTCAATCTTCTTTCAAGACCGCAAATATTTCCTTGACATTAATGAACTTGACACGACTACGGGTTTGAAAGGTAAGTACGTTTTCTGACTTAAAAAAAATAGGTATTTTCCTGCGAAAGTTCTGACATGGTATGGACACTTTTAAGCGCGGACTGCTTGTCATCTGTCAAAGTAGTAGAGTCAGTTTCCCATGAACGCCTTGAAATTCCTTGGATTAGTGAGTATTTAGCCCGTGTTGAGATTTGGAGAGAGACTGATGTCCTTATTTCAGCAAAGTATTGTCATTTGCCAGCCTTTCAATATTCATTTGACAGAAACGTCAAAGCTGTCAAGCCTGCTCTGTAATCTGACACAGAGTAAAGTGTTCTTCTTTTTGGAAGGTGAGTACGTTTTCCGTCTTTTAAAGAAAAATAGGTATTTTCCTGCGAAAGTTCTCACATGAGTATGGACAATTTTAAGTGCGAACTGCTTGACATCTGTCAAAGTGGTAGAGTCAGCTTCCCATGAACGCCCTGCACTAACTTGGAGTAGTAAGTATTCAGCCAGCGAGAGACGTGTGTCCTTATTCAAACAAAATATTGTCATTTGCCCGCCTTTCAATATTCACTTGACAGAAACGTCAAAGCTGTCAAGCCTATCCTGTAATCTGACACAGAATAAAGTGTTCTTCTTTTCGAAATAAGCGTGTTTAGAGAGTAGGACCAATGAGTCTTTTTCAAGGGCGCAATGATTTCCTGGGATTTATAAACTCTGACAGCTGTCATTTGATACTAATACAACTCCAAAAATCAAATTTGTTTTCCGACTTTTTAAATAGGATAGGCCTTTTGATGCATATGTAAGTTCTCATATGGCTATGTACAGTTACAAGTAGGGATGCTTGACATCTATCAATGCGGTAGTGTCCATTTCCTACAAAAACCTTTATATGGCAAAAGTTTGACAGGTTCTAAGGTAATCACAAGTAAAACATGTTCTTTGCTCTCCCTACTTTTGCAGTCCCCCAAAAAAATGCTTTATACTCTTACTTGCGTTCCCTTTAATGTCCCCTTGACAGCTGTCAAGCACTGACACAAAGTTACTAGTTCCTCATTTTAAATAGAGTAACTTTCTTAGTGAAGTAGGTACAGTGAAAGTTATTTCAAGGACGCCAGTATTCCCAAACCAGTACCCAACTGACAAGCATCTGACAAATGTCAAAGCTGCTCCTTCTGTGTCACATAGAACGTTAAAAAATCATTCAACGAATACATTAAACAAATTAAAGCGTGATGATAATTTGAAATGTTGGCAAACATTTTTGACAGCTTTGACAGCTGTCACAAAACTCATTTGCCACACAAGGGCAGCCATAGGGTACTGCATTCCGAATGCAATGACAACACACATTCTGCATGACAGTATTCCTTCGCTTCGCCTCCTTTCAAAGATGTGTGATCCTTGGACGCGTGTGTGCGTGCGTCTTTTCGAATTGTTGTTTATGCCGAAGCCCTTGGACACAGAAATTCTGAGAAATTATCTAAAAATAAACCCGTACCCCACTGCGAAGGAACAAGATACAAGAGTCACTCCACACACATGCCCACAAACACAGATGATGCATACACTCGCTCTCGCTTGCGTGAATATAGGGCACATACGGTGAAAGGGTTTAGCAAGGCGTAAACAAGCAAAACGAGAAAAGAGGAAAATCATAATGCGACTGCGATGATGGTTTTTTTTTCTTTTTCTGTGCACATATACACGTGGAATTGGATACTAATTGATGGGATCCCTCGTCTTGGGTGGATTTCCAGTTTATCGCTGAAAGGTAACTGCTCCATAAAGTTTGAAATGCGCCCTGTAATTGAATTCCAGTTAATTGTTTCGTTAAATTTGTTTTATTAGTTTACGACTTTCCTGGGCGGCTATACACTGGCTGGAGGGACTGATATGAAAATTAAGGATTTACGGCTGGATGTCGGGGTTTGATTGGCAATATTACTCGCATTTTATTTTCATTAAATTCTGATATCAATTTGGAGCATTCTCATTTGTGGAGGGCCAGGGTATTTTATATCAAATTTAATGTGGCTTAAAGGGGTTTCGAGGATGAGGCTTGGAGAATGGTGTCGTAGGCTAATGGCTTTTTGTTGTTCATGAGGTGGTTAGGAGAAACGAGAAGCATGAGTCTTGCACGTGTAAGCCAGTCATTTTGGAGGGAATTGTTTGCACAATTAACTCGAGATTCGTACGCGGGAGGTTTTATTCGTGCCACCTTCACCTCATGTACGATATCGTGTAGTTGCTTCTGGAACAGTGTCACCAAGTATTGCTGTAGGGGAACGATGCGGGCTTCTTCGTAAAGTCTCCTGTTGGTGGGATACTTCTGGCGGTCTCTGTCGTAGGTCTTCTGGCTCGGTCCGTTTTGTTTTCGCATGAGAGGGTAGATACGATGAAATCCAAAGTTGGCCTTTCTAAGAGTCGACTTCGAATGGTTGTTGAATTTAAGTCTATGTGAAGTTAACGCCGAGATACTTCACGTTTGCTTTTGTTGTTATTTCAGCACCATTGGGGAGGATTATCTTGATGCTCCGGCATGCGGTTGCTGATGTACACCTATCTCCGGATGGTCTTATGAAGCACATGAGTACCGATTTCTCCGCGTTAATTCGGATACCCCATTTGATGTAGTGATTGTACTTTTTTGTCACTACATCACTTTCTGGTGACCTTGAGGTGGCGTACGTCAGTGAGTCGTCGGCGAATATACAGCATTTGACTGTGTCGGTTAGAGGTGGTAGGTCTGCCGGATTCCAATTGGTCCCAATTTTGATCCTTGAGCAACTCCTGCTTGGATGTCCTGCTCCGTTGATTGGGTGTCTTCTACCTGGACGTAAAACTTCCTTGAATGCAGAAAGCTGTAGATGATTTCGATCAGGTTAGAGGGGAATCCCATAAGATTCATCTTATAGACGAGTCCCTCTATCCAGACCGTGTCGAAGGCTTTTTTCACATCCAGAAAGCAGGCAACGGTGACTTGGTGGTTGTACAGGCCAGCTGCGACGTCGTGTTGGAGCTTCATGAGGGGATGAAGCATTGAATGTTTTTTTCCCGGAATCCATACTGCATATCCGGGATGATGTTCATGTCGGTGGACCATGGTTTTAATTTGTCCGCTATCGGGTACTCCAGGATCTTGCTTATGTTGCTCAAGAGCGATATAAGCCTGTATTCTGAAACACTTGTAGGGTATTGCAACAATTTTCGCCGTTTTCCACTAGCTGGGAAAGTAGCCATTGTTGACGCAGTTGTTCATTGTGATGGTGAGGAATACCATCACCGCTTGTGGCATCCACTTCAGGATGAAGTTCGAGATTTTGTCAGCTCCGGCTGCTTTGAATGATTCTAAGAATATCTAAGATTTCTTCCGTTGTTGTTAGTTCTTCATGATTTACTGGTCCGTCAGCTGGATTGTCAGCGCTGAAGATGATGCTGGGTGGGGATGGATGTTCGAAGGTGGAGATGTAGCTGTTTACTTCTGCGACGGATTCCGGATCATCGGGTGGCGATGATTTGAAGATGCCTTCGAAGCAGATTGCGAACGCTTCGACTATTTGGGCTGAAATGGTTACATCCCCGTCACTTGTGGCAAGAGTCTGCGGTAGGCTCTTCCTTTTACCGATGATCTGATTTATCTGTCCGAAGGTATCAGGTCCGGGCTTAATTTGGCGAAGTTTGTGTTTTTGTGGTGATGTAATGCATTCTGGAACATTATTTTTGTGCAGTTCAATTCGCTGAGGAGTCAATAGATAAGCAACTGCACTCGGAGTCCATGCACTTTCTGAACGCAATCTTCTCGAGTGAATTTGTAGAGATTCGCCATCGATTCTAAGCAGAGATCGGTCGTTATTTGCTTTCCACGACTACCCGCTCATCTTGCTGATTGAGCGTTTGAAGGACTCAACGAAGACACGGAACCACTGAATGTCTCAACGACTATTCGATTGAATGACTTAACGACTGCAAATGGGCGACTGTAAGGTTTAGCATGAAGCGATCGAGCGATTTAACATCTGAGCGACTAAATCGATTAAAAAATTGAACGATGGAGCAAGTGAACGCCTCGTTCAGACGACTGAACGATGTGTAGTGACTGAATGAGTAAGCAAAAGAACGACTTAAAAATAGAAAGATAATGGTGCGGTCAAAATTACAACACTGCGTAAAGTGTAATAAAGCCAGATCACAAATGGGAAATTTACCTCCACGACGGACCAACCCCAGCACGGCCGTTTATAAACACAGAGGTAGATTACTGTGGGCCAACCCGGCTTCACTACAAAATTCGCGACAAGCGGCCTTAGAAGGCATATGAAGGAAGTTCTTGTTACTTCTATGTTCATATTGAACTAGTTAGCGATTTGACAACCGAAGCATTCCACGGAGCACTACGACGATTCACTGGTCGGCGTGGAAATTGCCAGCACTTATATTGTGACAATGCAACAAGCTGTGTAGGAGCAAATAACCGACTGGCTGAGTTGGAAGGCGCTATCTACTCCGAAAAGGCACGTACGACCATCGCAAGGGAATGCAGCGATAAATCTATGCAGTTCAAATTGTTTCCCCTTAGTGCTCCTTTGGAGGCCACTGGGAGGCGGCAGTAGAATCAATCAAGACGTCGTCTGCTTAAAATCTAAGTTCAGCTGACTACGGCACGACCGCGGACCTTCAAAGCCCTTCTCATTTCACCGTTCAGAACCGGTTAGGCCCCTTTGGTGTTGCAAATGTTCAGTCCTTTCTCACACCATTTGACCGCGCTCTCAACGCCCCCAGCCTCGCATGAAACTCGAAACAATGCACAAACGTATGCACGTCTTGAGGGGAAAACGCAGCAGTCTAAGCCTCCTTTTGTTATTCTCCCTTGTCAAAGGCGGAAGTCACATGACAGACAAATGCTGTCATTCCCTAAACACAGACCCGCCGACGCGGACGGGGGCACCGCGCCTTGTCAGTTTCCAAGCCCATTATATTGTTTACTTAGTCGTTGCGCACATGTCTCGCTCTTTGTGCACCCAGTCGGCTCTGTGTGCGGCTATAAACAAACGAGTCAACATGGACGCATGGACGTTTCGCTGTTATTTTCGACTCCAAGTCGATGTTGTTTACAAAATCGCACACACATTTCCCAGCGCTGCACACCATCCTCCAAACGGTCGCGTTTTACGGTGGGTCATGGCAACGCCACCCCCTCCCCCACTGACACTGAGTCCGCCTTTAATGTATGCACTTGCTTTCGAGTACGTGTCAAATGGGCGGCAGTGTATGCTCCACCTCATCGTCTCCCCACTTTCCACTCGACAAAAAAAAAAAAACATCTGCAACATTGTTAACTGTTACATTGTTGGGGTAGTTGGAGGTACGCTCGCCCACAGCAGCGATAACGACAACAACGACGATAAGCTGATGGTGGGGCCGACGAAGTGGATGAACTGGGGGGAGCAAAAATGTGGACGACCGATGTAAACGTAAACGTACCTTGGAGGGGTTACTGGGTGGCTCTTGCCTCGGTTCAATTGACTGCCAGAGTAAGGCAGGCAGACAGGAGGCCAGTAATCATAAACAAACTGCGAGCAGACGTGCCTAGTTTGTTGGGAACGCACAGAGGACTCGTATCCGTTGTCGACAACATCATCAGGCGCAGTAGTCGTGTGGGATGTTACGAGTGGATGGCGAGAGGAGAAAATTGAAATGATTGTGGGGGAACATGTTCATTTGGCCAAGGTTACTGGCTCCGCCGTTTCCATGTCTCATGCGAGTTTTAAATTAGAAATTCCATTTGCCCGGCTCGAGACGAGATGCACATAAACGAGTGCCGAGCAAGTGCACTGGAGTTTGTTAATGCTCACAGATAAGCATACGACTGGATGGAGTCTACGTGAATGAGGGAGGCAGGGAGGCGCTGCCTGACTGGAAAAACGACTCTGGGGTGGACTTGTGAGCGCCGGTGAAGTTGTCATGGACGGGGTATAGGATGACAGCAGCCAGCTTGAATGAGGGATGTGCAAGATGCCTTCAAAAATTTGAAATGGAATGGCATTTAGAAATTCTGTGGCTCATTTGAAGCTTGTGTTGTTTGGCCAGTGGCCTGTGGTTCATCAATCAACGTTTTGTTCACTTTGTAAGGCGATAGATTGATGCCCACTTTTGAGGATAGTAGCTATGCCAAAATTGATACCCTTGCGCTCTCACAAACAAGCTAATCCTGCGAAACACTTGGGAGCAATGGGCTTTTGTACTCAAAAAACGTTGAGGAATGTTTTGCGATATTTTGTTTGAGCGCGTGTCAAAGATGGACACCAGCAAAGAGAAAAAAGTTTGATTGAACAAACTTTACGCAAATAAAAAAAGTGCGTAGCGTAGACCGGCAATAATGGGTAAGGGAAATGATGTGGTTGGCAAAGCTGAGTTTACTGTCAGTAATTATCCCTCCGTGGCGTAGTGGGTAATTGCGTCGACTCCTACGCAGACGGTGCCAGGTTCGATACCCGAATTTGCCACCTTTGGTAATTCACGGCTCCACCTCTTTCGAGTCACTGACATTGCTCAAAGAGTGTTCCTGTCTAGAAAAAGCTTCTCGCCGTTCGGAGTCGGCATTAAACTGTCCTTCCACTCGTGAAGGAACAATAGCACGCACAACACGATTGGTTGCTGAGAAGCTAGGCCCAGGTTCGCCTCGGACTGTTGCGCCACCCGTATTATTATTATTATAAGTATTTAAATGCAATAACTGCTTCAACTTCAAAGCATTTGCTACTGTCACAAAGTTTACCGATGAGGAACAATAACAGGATAATTTAAACTTGGAACACTCAGTCAGGGGCGTGATAGAAGACGCTGCAACCAAAAAAATGTTGTACCGATAAGTAGTACAAGATAATTTTTGCTTTCGGGTTAATCAATAAATCATCCTCATCGAGCCAGATCTTAAGAAGATTAAGAGAAAAGTTAATGTCAGAAATTAAGTTTAAGGGACTAACAGAACCATCCACAAATCCTGTAGGAACACCTTTAAATCTTAATGGAACAGTGAAAAAATGTTAATTAAGAATAGCAATGGTTCAAGTACCGACCCTTGTGGCACTCCTAAATTTTTATTCATAATTAACATTACTCCTAGCACCATCAATTAATACACACGGTGATCTGTTTTCTAAGTAAGAGCTAACCCACTCAAGCATGAATCCGCGAAAATCACCACATCCTCCATCTCATGCTCATCCTACCCCTCAACCTCGACCTCTTCCTAGGCCTCATCCTCTACCTCATACTTCACCTCATCCTCCACCTCATCAGCCATCCCATCCGCCACTTCATCCGTTCCGTCATCTGACACCTCATCCCCTATCCCCCTCCCCCATCTCATTCACCACCCCATCCTCCACTTCATACTTCACCTCATCCTCCACCTCATCCTCCACCTCATCAGCCATCCCATCCGCCACCTCATCCGTTCCGTCATCTGACACATCATCGCCCACCCCATCCCCAACCTCATTCACCACTTCATCCTCCACCTCATACTTCACCTCGTGCTCGAGCTCATCATCCACCTCATCACAAACCTGCTTTCTCGAGCTTTTGCAAGAAAATTTCGTGATTAACCATGTCGAAAGCCTTGTTCATATCGATAAACAGGCCAGATGATAACAGTTTTTTATCAACATGTGCAAAAACCTGAGAGCAAAATTTAAGTAAAAAAACCATATTGATTAAGGTTGAAATACTTAATTTTACTTAAAAATTATGAAACCCTAGCTTTAATTGTCTTTACAAAAATGTTCCTTATCGAAGGTAAGAGTGAAATTGATCTATAGTTGGACATTTCATCCTTAGCTCCATTTTTAAACAGAGGTAGAATGTCAGACCATTTAAGGGCCTTCGGAAAGGAATCGGAGTAAATACTTGTATTAAAAATGTAAGCGAGAACATCAGATACGAAAAAAGCGATGCTTTTAAGAGTACGGTTTGAGATGCCGTCCTTACTATGTAGATGAATGAGAGTTTTTTTTTAAAGAACCAATAAGTTTTAGAACCTGAAACGCGGTAATCGGTTCACAGACAAAACCGTTGCTCTGGGAATGTTCTTCTAGCCTAGATGACACACAGCAAGAGGAACAGTTTGGTGAGCTAGAGCGGGATGAGGTACAAGAGATAGAAGAAGAATAGTTGTTAGAAATGTTTGCTATTATAAGTTTATCAGACGTCGTGGAATCATCGATTTTTTGATGAAGTGGTTTTTGTTAAGGATTGCGTTTAGAACTTTCCATTCACCTCTAAGATTACCCTTCATTGATAAAAACTCTTGCCTATAAAAACGATCCCTACATGCAGGTATGTTACAATGCCAAAGATGCACTGCCCTCTGAAAGGTAGATTGTCGAAAATCATGGAATTCGTAGAGTCTAACCGTCGTTTAAGCACTGCTTCGACTGCCCAGGAGGTAATCTTTGCACAAAGACCATTTTGAGCCATTTGAAAGAGGCTGGGCACACAAACAATATCGATTATGGGTACCACACGAGTTAACGCTAAAGAACCTCATACACGGAAATCTCATCGCCGAATCACTGCTGACTTCTGGATGGTTTATCACTACTGCCCCTGGTTAGCGCGATCCCCGGTTCGAATCCCAGGGGTAGCAAAGTTAATACGCTTTTATCTGGGTTTCAAATCTGGTCCAGTCATCATTTGCCGTTGGGGTCAAATTAACGGCACTGTCACTGGAGTGGTCAAACTGTGGTAGTAGTCTGACTAGGGGTATCACAACAGACACTAGCAACCTAGTTATTTAAGAAATAAATTTAATTGAATATCCAAAATTAATTAATTTATTTATTTAATTAATTCATTTTTGCAATTTAAGATTTTATGGGATAAGCTATAAAATAAATGTTTATAAAAAATAAGTAGTATTTTAAATTGTATATGTTTAAAACTATCAATTTTAATTAGGTTTGTTATAAGTAAATTTTTTTAATAAATTATTTATCATACAGTGGACTCTCCCTAAGTCGAACTCTCCTTCAGTCGAAACTCTCCCTTACGCGAACTTTTTCGCCATATTTTACATACATTTCAATCAACTTTCCATACAAAAACCTCTCTCTAAGTCAAACTCTCTCTAACTCGAACAAATTTTGTTATTCCGTGACAATTCGACTTAGGGGGAGTCCACTGTATTTTAAATTCTTATTAAAATATTTATTTAAACTTTTAAAATTAAATTAAAAACAAGCTCATTCACGACGAAATCGGAAAAGGCTTTAAAAAACAGGCGAATGTTGCCACGAAATTTGGCATTTCTCAAATATTCCATAGATCGAACACAGTAGATATTTGTTCCAGTGACTATATTCGACTTATGGAGGTTTGACGGTATTTTTTTTTTTTTTTTTTTAAGAAACTATTAATGCACGTTGTTTTGTGGACGACAGCACCCACAGTTTTTCATATTCCTTCACGGCGACCTCCGACTTACATATTTGAATACAACTCATACATCTGGGCTACGACTTTCGGACGTTGTCCAGAAAATAGTCTTCAAAATGATAGGAGACAGATTCATCACTGAAACAATTGAACGCCATCGTAATGTTGCCTGTCTCTCTTTATTTTGTCGACATCTGCAGAAGTGATGATCAGCTGAAGTGTCCGGTTGTATTCCCCCTTTTAAACAATACAACCGGAGTACATCTAGGAATGCCCATCAGTTTACACTCTTCTATATACATCTTTCTTTAGCCGTACCACACGGGTGTCGAATGCATTACCCAACTCTATCTTTCCCTCGCATTATTATGTTCAGAGATTTAAAATCAACTGTGCATCGGTACCTCCTTTCTAAGCAATTCCTATTTTCTCAACGCTCGTACTGTGTTCAACATTTAGAGGGTACTCAAATCCCCTTGAGAGAAAAAAGTCATACATGTTGATCCTCAATAAAATAAAAACAAAAGACGCATCGCGGTGAGACACTGTTAACCCCAATGAGACAATATTTGCTAAAGAATTGGTTGAAAGTGAATTATAAAACGTAACACCTTTTGAGTACGCTGCCTTACCAAAAGGGAGCTAACGCTGTCTTAGCGACATTCCCTAGCTTCAAGGTTAGATTATGCAGTCCGACTCAATAGCCCTAGCTGCAGTTTGACTATCAATATATGCAACTACAGCCCGGATAGCTAGTTTTCCTTTAAAGCATATTCCGATGAGCCTGGTTTTACAACGATCCCAGTGCTTGCTCGCAAGTCCAGCTTTATCCAGCCTGGCGTAGAATGGACTACACCGAGTCTATGTTCCCTTTTTGAACCCTCGACTTGATCGATAAAATTGGGCATGTGCGGGTGTATGTTAGCCTGTGTGGGATGCTGTACTGCTGAAGGCCATACAAGTGACTCGAAAGAGGTGCTGCCATGATCATTAAAGCTATTGAGTCCGCTTATTGGGACCTTCAGTGTCGGATTCGACTCACTTTTAAGCAGTTCGACACTTCGACATTCCAGAACAAACTTTGGAAGCAGCCCGATTGAGCCAAAGGCTGTCTCCATCCGAGGTTCGTGTCTATACACCTCTTCAGAGAGACACCTCGGTGGCACAAGCTCTGCCATTGCCTCCCTAAAAATTCCACGGCACAGCCATCGAAGCCCCCACCGCGTCGGAAAACTCCAGCATTCCTGTTGACATTCTATGACAATCCAGCTCTCTCCAATTGAAATAGTGCCAGATCCCCCCGGCAAATGTTCACTCACATCTCAATTCCTCCCTCAACCGGCATAGAAATCCTCCGTTCAGCTTGGCTACACCCTTTTCCACTACATTCACAAGGAGCGGATTCCTTGGAGCAACCGCATGCGCTCTGAACCACTATTTCCCGTTCCCCGTCGACGAACCTTGGGCTTGGTGTTCCTCTCCTCGCTTTCATTGAGACATCGTCACCGGGATACATATGTACAGTCTCCTGGCCCACATCCCACACAGCCACACACAAATACACCCGCACACGCCCAATTTTATCGATCACAAGTTAGGCGTCTTCGTCTGGTCGAATATCAATTCAAAAGGGAACATCAAACAAAACCAAGATAGACGAGGAGCGAGGAACGGGAGCAGACAGAACAACCGACGATGACGCCGGAGGGCGCTTCAGACCGACACTGTCCCCCACGCACACACTCTCGTGCGATGGATTTTCGCAAAGTTGTGGGAGAGATAACAGCGCACAGAGCGGAGATGGGGGACCGCTGGCATTAAGACGTCTGGTGGCCTTCACCAAAGTGACGTACCTCCTCCTCCTTCTCCTGTGGGTCGGTCGATGGTTATGAGTGTGGAAGGAAGCGTTTGATTATTCGAGAGAGCACATCTGCTGAGTACTCGCGACAACGCACTGACATGGCAACCTCGGTGCACGAGTGGTGCAAACTTGAATTCGAATTTGGCCCAGAAACCTTGATCCTGCTTGGCGGCGCGACGCGGCCATAGTCGATTGTGTTTTGTGCGGTTCCTTGTAACTCGTTCTTTCGTTAATTTGGCTTCGCTCACGAATTTCGAATTCGCTAGTGCGCCTGTATGTGTGTGTGTGTGTGTGTGTGCGCGCGCTTGAGTGTCATTTCATTGCCACCGTGACGTGGCGTTCGAACTCACATCACTGCCGCACCGCGAGTGGGGTGCGCAGGGGAGAGGTTCGGTGCCCTTAATTTGAGGGCATACGGGTTCAGATATTCCCTCGTCTTCGCTGTTGTCGGTCTTCTTCGGTGTTTTCTGGTTACTGGGTCAGGAGCGGCAAACAAAATAAACGAAAGAGCGAAGCCAAGCGGTCGCTGTGATAGTGACTCGCTGATCTGGCGTTCGTTTGTGTTGCATCCGGACGGTGTTCGGTGGCTGCACACGTACACGCCTTGGTGGGTAACCTACTTTTGCCGCTGATGCACACGGTGGCCGCTGCGGCAAGGACCCGGCGGTTGACAAGGGTGTCGGCGTGCCGGCGTATCGGTGTCGTTGAGCGCTACTTTCGCGCATATTTGGCAACTGGTTGTGGGGTTACTGACATCAACTGTTGCTTCGAAATCAACCATGTGGCCAGACTAGCTTTTTGTGATGCACGCATGCACTTAAGGGGAATTGAGGCTGGTTGCAACGACGTGGCATTGAAGCAGAGTGGCGTTTTTGGTGCATCATGGCGGTGGACATGCACTCCTGCAACCGTCTAAGTTGGGCATCAACTGAATACATTGTCCAGGACGGTGGCACACTTGTGGTTGCTCGACTAGGCTAGATGGATGGCGTGGGTCGTGTCCTAGTCACCGGCATTGGCGTCGGGCAACGTAGACAGGCACAATGCGACAACGTTGCTCCACTTCACGCTTTAAAATCTGTTACAGAGGCTAGAGCACTGACGGATCAGCTTTTCAGTAAGCCACAGCTGAAATGAGGCCAATTCATCACCAAATCTCGCTTGAACGCTGTCAGTCACTGAAACTGAGGAATGTCTAAGAAAGGTTGACACCTCTGCTATAAGTGGATGACTTCTGCCTGAGATCATTGAAAGACTGAGCCCGACCCATTCTGTCATCAAATGTCAAAGAGGACTTATTCTTAATCACCAACTCGGTTTTAGAAGTAAGCATTCCACCAAGTCGATGTCGCAAACTCACGCCTGTTCAGCTGTATTTCCCGGTGTTTCGCAGGCCTTTGACAAGGTTTGAGACGAAGGCTTAAAGCACAAAGTTCGACGGCTCCTAGGGACACTTAACATAATTTAACTAAGCTGTCTATTTAATAGAACCTTTCGTGAGGAAAATGGAAAAGAACATTCCCCATTTGAATCTAAAAAAAGCTAGAGTACCGCAAGGGGCTGTTCTTGGTCCTCTCCTTTACTTGATTCGTAGCAGCGATACACCACAAGACGTAGGAAAGGCATTTGCTGACACACATTGCTGATAACTGCCAAAACAGTTGAAGAGTCAACTAGAAAATTGCAACGTGCTATGCATCGGGTACATAACATGGACGAACACTTGCCGCATAGAGCTTAATGAAGCTGGGTATCGAAATTTGGCTTATAATTGAGAAGGAGACCAGAATTGGGATGCTGTGAACTTGATACAGACTCCATTTGTAAAATCAAAACCCAATGATATACTTTAAGATCAAGAACCGGGGTGCACAGTTGGTTAAGTACCTGGCCCTTGGTTAGTGGGGTCCCCGGTTCGAATCCCAAAGTTAATACGCTTTTATCTGGTTTTCAAATCTGGTACAGTTACCATTTGCCGGTAAATTAATGCTTGTAGTGACTGTGAGTATGGTCTAATTATGGTGATGAATCCTCACTTGCAGCCCCTTCTACCTATCTACAATACTTTATGATAAGACCACACTGTCACTGCAATACAAGGATAGAGCTTGAGGATGAGTAAGATACTATCTCCCACCATCTCTATACATGCTCATTCTTTGTCAGAAAGCGGACTGTAGGAATTTATACACTGAATATTACTGGAACTCTTTTCTGCACTCTTAAAGTTTTAGAACTTCTATTAGATCTGGAACCAGTTCGCTTCAAAATCTCTCAGAAGGCCTGTTGTGGGCTCCCACTGTTCGAGTTCTGTATAGAGCAGAGATCGGCATGCGATCATATTTTTGTGACTAGCGAGATACTCATCAAAAAGGCGGTGAGAGTGTGTACCGCCACCGCAACCTAAGCGATACTTCTGTTTACGATACTCGATTGGGTATGTTTCTCTTATAACTAACTTGATTACTACGTTTTTGAGTCATCGCATCCTGCACTAACGCATGTTCATATTGACATAGACGATCTTGAAGTCATGGCTAAGTCTCGTCTTTTTTTCGCGACGCCATGGTTGATGGCCATTTAGCACTCTTACTGCCATTCGTACCAACTTCTTGTCGGATTGAAGGAGTTTATCGGTTTTTGCGCTATGTACTAAGATTGGCCCATAAAATCCGAGTGGTCACACAGGTGGTTAGGTTAGGTTAGGTTGGAGGCTGCTGGTGCACACTTAGACCACATTGGTCCATTGTGATACCCTGGACTGGATCAGATTTGAAAACCAGATAAAAGCGTATTAACTTTGCTTTCACTGGGATTCGAACCGAGGCTAACCAGGGCCAGGCACTCTACCAACTGAGCCATCGTGTCGTTTTTCACACAGGTGAATAGATTTCCTTTCATTCGCTTCCTCTATGATCGTGTCGTCCACTTGCTTCTTGACGTCGACGAGAGGAGGATAATAATAATGATAAAATGGGTGGCGCGACCGGTCCGAGGCTGACCTGGGCCTAGCTTCTACAGCAACCACTCGTGTTGTGCGTGCTACTGTTCCTTCACAAGTGGAAGGGACCTACAGTTTAATGCCGACTCCGAAAGGCGAAGTTGAGAAGATTTTTCTAGACTCGAAAGAGGTGGAGTCGTGAATTATGAAAGTTGGTAAATTGGGGATTCGAACCTAGCACTCTCTGCGACGCACTAGCCCACTACGCCACGACGACCCCAGAGGTGGATTAATGCATTGGATTGCCTGGGATGGGTCAGTCTTTGCCCCTTTCCTGGCAAGTTCATCCGCTGCCTCTTAGTCGGTTATGTCCTTGTGACCAAGAACATCAAAGAGTAATCGAGGGCTGCGTACTAAGAACCTTAAACTCTTCTCGGCAACATGCAACCAGCTTGGACTTGATTTCTATATTGCACGAGGAATAAAAATGATCCCTTTCCTCAATCGACTCAACCATCAATATAAGCATGAAAGAGAGGGTGGCCAACGATCGGGTGAGTCAGAGAGGACTTGCATGGGCAATCGTCTTTGAGAGGGTCGAGAGGGTACGCTCGTTGCTTTACCCGTAGTAGCAATATTTGGTCTCTAATAAGTGGAGCCCGCCTTTGGATTGGAAATGTAGCACTCTTGGCAGGAGCCTTCTGTTTGTAAAGGGAAAATCGAGGAAGGTCCAGTAGAACCTTTATGTCCCCCTTGGAGTAGTCGAAATTACTCTAGTGACACCTAGACATGCAAGTCTATGTATTCCTGCTTTAAGTTGGTTGCAAGCCTGCCACTGTACTAGCTCTCATATTTCAAGATTGGCCTGACAATCGCTGTGTACATCCACCTTGTGGATTGCCAACGTAATACGAACTTTTGGAAATGATGTGCAAAAATCCCCGATCCCTTGAGCCTTGATGTACTTGAGGCTTTCTCCGATTATCCATCCTTAGTGGAAAATAAACGTTTTAACTTCAAAGCCGTCGGATGTTGCTGAGCACTTAATCTGACGACAGACACAGAGACAGACAGACATACAGACAATTGAAGTGTTCCCTAAGAAAGCAAGCAATGATGAGTTCTTAAGTCCCATTGGATTGTCATCAAACGATGTCAAACAAAGTTTCTTTTTTATCACCCCCTGTAGTGACGATGGTGTCTTCAATTGTGTATTTATTTCTGAATCAAAGTCGTCAATTGTTCCTTGTCAGAAACAGGCAAATTCATGCTGTGTCCTCCGGGATATTACATTTCAATAAATCAGAAAAGTACTAAGATTTCCATGAAATTTGTTGGAATGGACTTGGAATTGTGCCATTAAATGTCGACCGCCTGGGGATGACATCTCTATCGCTCTTTCATTCTCTCTCGCTCTCTCTCTCTCTCTTTCTCTCTCTCTTTCTCTATCTATCTCTCTGTTATGTCTTGTGTGACACGGGGCGGGAGAGGTATGTTGATCCACACTCGACGGGTGTTGTCCACACTTGTGGAAGAGGCAGTGCACATGGAAATGACATTGAAAAAATTCATTTGTAAAGGTCTATCAGTTCATCTGTCAAAGTCTTTACAATTTTTTTGATGGGAACCAGAAGTGTGTGATGTGCTTTCCTAGCTTAAGAAATGGAAGACCTTAGAGGGACCGTCAAAAAGAGTCGAGATCCTTCATAGGGGTATGTCAAGAGCACGACAAAATTGAGGCCTGGTATGTACAAGTATGTCAGGGTGCCTGGTTGTTCTCCGCAGGTAACCGCATTAGGAAACGACTCGAAGACAGAGAACAGCCACACAACTTTTTCAAGTCCCAGGCTGGCAGGCGGGGTATTGGAGTGGATGCCGGGAAGTTAAAGCTTGAAATGCCAACATTGACTCCGGCGCAGGTGTGGATACATCAAATCTAGGTATGCGCCCTTCCTGGATGTAGTTGATGCTTTCCTTGATAGGATAGCTGACATGGATTCATTTATCCGACTTCAATGTTCACGTAGGTGTGGATGTTGTGACTTGTCGGAGAATACGACCAAGAGAGGTTGGCCGTAATTTATTTTATTATTTATTTATTTATTAAGAGTTAAAGTTCACACAATGCTACAAGATAATTCAATCTTTTAAAAGCATCTATAATCAATAACATATAAGGAATACTTTCTGACAATTAAATTAGCAACTGGAGTCTGAAATAATACTTTAATGATTTTTTATAAGTGAAAGTGGTTTTTATTATGCTGTGCTGCTGTTATCAGAAAAATAGGTAAAAAGCTTTCTTTGGAATTCGGCTAGTGAGTTTATCGTCTGCAGTTCGTGAGGAAGACGATTCCACAGGCGAATTGCACACACAAAAAAGGAGTGTGTTCTCCAACGCAATGAGTAGTTTAGTTTCAGACCACGTGTTGAAAGTGCAAATGTGAGCGCGTCGTGCAAAGAATCAGGACACTTATGGTGGATAATTTTATAAAATTTTAGGATAATACGACAATTGAAGAAATCATCCAAGCACAAACCCAGAACCTTAGTTTCTAAATGAGATACACTGCAATGTCTAGGGACATTGTAAACAAAACGAATACAGTCATTAAGAGCTACTTTTAACCTTCTTTTACATTCAAAGTCAACATATGGATACACTGAACAGTTATAAGTAAATACTGGCAACAGTAAACTCTTGACAAAATGTATTTTCAATGTTTCGCTTAGTAAGTAAGCTGAATGTCGCAAGTACCCCAAACCAGTATAGATATTTTTAATTGTAGAATTAATTGCATTACAGCAGGTAAGGGAAGAGTTGATATGAAATCCAAGATATTTCACAATTTTTTTCAACAGGAATAATGTCACCATTCAGAACTATCCGACTATCGTTACATAAATCGAAAGTGCCACCTGAGCATATAAGACATGTAGATTTCAACGGATTAAGTATCAGTTTATTGAGGTTTGACCAATTTGCAATGTTATTAAGATCCTCATTAACTCTTGGTATGCAGTCCTCACTTAGTCCTATGGGGCGTGTGAAATAAATTAGGACGTCATCTGCGTACATGCGCACTTTGCAGCTCTGAATTACCTGTGGGAGATCATTGTTGAACAGTGAGAATAAAAGAGGTCCCAAGACAGAACCTTGTGGGACACCAATATTAGTGGTGTCAGGATCACCAACACCTATTTCAGTAAACGCAGTTGGAACGCGGTTTAACAGATACGCAGTAATATTAGGGACGAGGAAGAAAAATTAAAATTTTGTTTAAGTTTCGAAATTAGTAAAGAATGATCAAATGCTTTTGAAAAGTCAAGTAAGACTAGGACTCCAAAATCTCCAGCATCTAAAGTAGGCCTAAGATCATTTGTTGCCTTCATTACAACTGTCTCACAGCTATGTTTGGAACGAAAACCGGACTGCCAGCTTGACATCATATTGTTTTCACTAAAATGTTCCAGAATTGTAATGAACACCTTCTTTCCACGCAGCGGTATCCACAAGTCGGACTCTTCAACAAGGATCGTTGATAAACCTCTTTGTGGTATCGTGTGTGATACTGTGATAGATCTGAGAAAAACGTTTTCTGGCAAACCATTCGCCGACTCAAAGTATCCAAAAGATGGCTCCAGTGCAGGTGTATGCAGCAAATCTAGGTCTGCGCCCCTGCCTGGATGAAATCGATGCTTCCCTTGATAGGATAGCTGAGATGGATCCCACGTTCACGTGGGTGTGGATGTAATGACTTAAGACGGACAGAGGTTGTTGGACCTTTCTTGTGCAAATGGCATGGCCATAATGGACACCTTCTTTCCACGCAGGGGTATCCACAAGTCGGACTCTTCAACAAGGATCGTTAATAGACCTCTTTGTGGTATCGTGTGTGATACGGGTGGTTTGTGGCGTGGAGAAATTGGAAAGCGACCGAAACGAAACTATTCGCCGACTCAAAGGATCCAAAGATGGTGTGTTGCTTACCAATAAGGTGGACATTTTGGGCAAAAGGACCTAGCACTTCTCGGAGCTATTCAGTCCCATACATGCGCAGTCTTGTAGTCTTAATTCGAGCGGAGAATAGTTCAACGGCGGCGGAAGTCATTGTGGCGATCCATGATGAAATCCGGTCAGAAATGCTTCAAGCAAATAGAGCTTTATGGCTCTCTCGTGTCATTTAGGTGGCTTTGGAAACCCGGTGGGACAACTGGTTATTGTCTTTCATTCAAAAAGAAAAGGAAAAGAGGTAGCTCCAACAATAGGGGCTCTAACTAAGCTAAGGTATTGAAGGTGTGGTATAGAGCTTTGGTCGAGTCCAGGATAATCCGCTTCTCGGGACGAAAATGGTTGGTTCGATGCTTTTGCCGAGATGTCAATTGAATGCGACTCCATCAGAGAGGTGACCGTTTAGCAGACCCAGGGCGAGGTGGCTGGACCAAGTATAAAAACTCGGCTGGTTGCGCTTAGACGGACGATCAAGGTGGATGATCCAGATGATCAAGAGCCTTGGAGATCTCTCGTGCGGGATTTGGTCCCGACCTCTTTGGGGGATCATGCCACCGTATGAGACGAAGATCTATGAAGCAAGCTGAGGGCAATTTGGCGCTCGTTTTTATGACCTTCTTCTCTGCTTCGAAGGAGTTCTAACACTCAGTGGGGACTCAAGGGGACATTGGGCGGTAAGATGTCCCACTAGAATGCGCACATTCTTGTCACAGAGTCAGTGAATGAGTGTGGCACATTGAGCGGTGAGAGCTCCCACAAGCAGGCGCACATTATTGTCACTAAAATTGATCATTGATGGTAATCTCGTTATTGGAACCTGGAGGAGAAGCTTCAACCACGACATAAGTCTCAGCTAGGCGTCTACGGGTTAGACCATAAGGTACCTTAGCGCATTGACAAAATGGCGTTGAACTCCGGTCCAAAGAATCCTCTATTCGGAATCAATTTACGCAACTGAGGACGCTCGAATTTATCACGGCGTACACAAGTGGAGAAAGCCCTTTGCAAACTTAGTGTACATGGTGTATGTCCCGGAAGAAGTCGCCGGAGGTCTGGTGGGCTCATTGTTTCGCATTCACCAGCTCCTTGGATGATACAAGACTGAATAGATGGACTGGCTAACCTTCAGTACTTGTTGTCGGCCCTGGTCGGTTGGAGGAAGATGGTCTTTTCTCCGGATTATCCAGAGGTGAATCTTCGAAGAGGCCCTTCAGTTTGTTGAGTCCTGTTCTTACCGTTTGTCTCGTAACACGTCGTGTTGTTCCTAACCCCGGGCCTCTTTTGTGTATTGTTTCAGTGAACTCCTTTGTGCCTTGATCTTCGCTATCCGATATTTCTGCTTTTTTCTTCTAATGCGTGTGTAGAGAAAGGTTGGTTCTCCAGAAACTACTCTAGGGGTTAAAAATTCACCGAGTTCCGGAATGCCACGTTCGACAGTGCCTAATTCCTCGCGTACTTCACGAGTCCCGGTGATCAGCTCTTCCATCCAACCACAACTTTCAACGGTCTGACCCGTTCGAGAGGCCGGCTAAGATGTCAGATGATGATCCAACCGAACCACAAGCTAAGCCTTCCGATGAAGACTCCTCGCCCAACAAAGAATCGGCTTTTGAAAACCTCGTGGACAGATGTCCGTAATTTTGCTCCATTTAGGCCTTCGAGGCTATCTCGCTTGTTCCACTGGCTCTTGGTCTGAGGACTGGGCAGCCCCCTTTAGCCTCTGACCAGGCAGAGAACTAGACTACTTAGAAAGACAGTAAACATGTTCGAATAGCAAATGGTTCCGAACTGGTGTTTCAAACACCGAGAACTTCTTGACATCACTCACGCGGATCCATAGGAGCTCGTTGTGTAGGAATCCTTACGTAGGGCAATTCACCGAAACTGGATAAACTCAGCGCATACTGCCCACACATTCGCAAACGACACCCAAACTGCAGTCCATCACGACAAGGAGAAAGCCCTTCACACACGTCAGCAATTAGCACGAAGTGTCCGTATTTACGGTGGGAATAAAAACAAGAGGGAAATCATGAGCGTCTCATGAAATTTATGTTACATCGACGAGGCTGTAGCTACGTGCTCCTGACATCCCTCAGCGGCCACACACAACTCACTCTCATTCATCGCGAATTTTATTACAAAAAAAAATCAAAACAAAAAAAACGAAGAAGAAATTCCAAAACAAGTGTTAATTTATTTATTTTTTTTATGACTCTGCCTTGAGAGGCATTCACCTATCCATCTGTGATCGGCCATAAAATACGTACACTCGCGCAGGCAATCAAAAACCTACACTCGCATACCGACAGCCCCTCTCACAGCTGTACAGCAATCAATACATGAACAGCAGCAAAGCACATGACTCAAGGTGCGGATGAGTCGGTCTGTGGGTATGGGTTCGGTCTGACCGGCTTTTCGGCAGATTCTTTGACATGCAGCAGTAAAGTCGTCGGCGGCGCGGTTTCACACCAATCCACTCACACCGGCGGACCTCACTGGTCAAGGTAAAGTGAGTTTTGCGTCTCTTTTCACGGTATCAGTCAGTATCACATGCAGTCGATGCAGAGGGAACGAGAGAGAGAGAGAGAGCGAGATAGCCGGCAGTCACTGAAAGGAAGACAGTATGTCATGGGGTTGGAAGAGAATCGACGTCGCACATGAAGAGAATTATGAAAAGCTTTCAAAAGCTTTTTGCTACACGGAAAGAAATTTTTGTTTCGAATTTGAGGAATTATTTTATAAGTGAGGGCTGCGACACATGCGTGAGCGTCAGTCAATACTTTGACAGATGCATACGATACTTGTGTTCTAATGGGAGGTGACACATAGCCCAACGCTGACGGTCACGCGACGGATAAAGTTACTTAACCTTTAACTTTTCTCTCTCCTTCAGCGTTGACAATCCTCACATTGTGACATTTCAAGAGAAGTCGAATTTTATGTCAAAGTTTGGGAGTTGGTTCTCGTTGAAGCAACGTTTAAAACAGATAAAAATATAAATGAATGTGTGGCAGCACCATTGACAGAAGAAACAGATCAACTGGTGGCAGCACCATCGATAAGAAGCGAAGCAATTGTGGCAGCACCATCTTACGGAAGAAAGAGAAAACAAACACCGATACCGAGAGCTGTGTTCTGTTGTTCTCGAACTTGACTCCTGTGCCGTTGCGATCCCATATTGTCATAAATATAAGTTTATCTTTTGTTTTTTTCCGAAATTGCAACTCTTTAATTTAATGTTTAATCAAATAAATTTTGTTTGTGTTAATTGAATCACTAAAACACTAAAAACGCGTATAACAACTTGAATTTTCAGTTCAAACTTGAAACTGTCAAATGAAATTAGCTGTCATCCGCTTGCGTCAGATACTTCAGCGTGTACGTATGCTCTGACTCTTCTTCTTCTTCTTCTGTTTGCGCTACAGTCCGGGGTGGACCTGGGCCTCAACCAGTAAGCCTCTCCAGCTCTGACTCTACGCAAGTAAAGTATTCTATGTGCCGGAGCCTTAAGGATGTGCAGTTTTGTGGGGGTGATTGTTACGTTTGTGAAGTAAAGCCAGTCAAAGAGAGAGGAGCCTATCTTGTCAGTCATTGAAGTCCGAGTGAACCATGTGGTCCAAGAGTTCTGCTAGTCTTAACAGAATCCGGATATTTGGTAACCCGGATATCCGGGCACCGTAATCAAAGAGGTAGTTGATAGCCGAACAGGTCCTAATACACGGCAGCTTAAAAAAGGCGAACAAAATGTTAAAATGAGGACATTGCGAATATGTGAAAAACGGCCTTCAGACACAACAATTTGTCGTGACGATTTGTTGAAGCTGAAAAGTCAAAATGCTTTGTCTATCGCAAAACAAGATGGCCGTTTTGTTGTAACTAGCGTTCAAATTGACGATTGATGGATTGGCCAATCAACCACGGTTATCAAACAAATTGTTGCGACAAATTATTGAGTGTGAACGCTGCTAAAGACGGACGATCTTGTACAGAAGACCAGCGGTTAAAATTACCGGCGTCCATGGACACAAATCTAAGACAATGAGGAGTGACCAGATATTTTTTTCTTTTTCACTCATTACGTGTCACCAGCTGTCAAAGTAGCCACTGACTTCCAGGAAAATGTCAAAATGTTCAGTGAGACATACTGTTTTACCACGCATAAATAAAATTATTTAATTAAAATTATTTTTACATTAAAATAATTATTTTTATTAAAAATTAAAAAGTACATATTTATGAAAATAACATAAATAAGTAACAAAATTTAGAAAATTTTAAATTTAATAAATAAATAAAAAATAATAATTTATCGGTTCAGTTGGAAATGCATACAGAGAATTTGTCTTCGGGTCAGCCGTTTTTGTTTCTGGCACGCGCTAATGGATGTGGTAATCTTCGAAGGACATTAGAAGCTCCTGCACGATATATGTCAGGACTGCATCTACGTACTCTTCAACCACACCCTCCGTGGGACTGGCATAAGGTACTCCTTCGCAAGGCTGGTGTGCAGTTATGCTCGTTTTTCGTTCTTAAAATGTATGCCCTTCGGAGGTTGCCATGCACACACAAGTATGTGCCACATCTTCGTCAAGTGTTACTCCGATTGTGTCATTTAACTGACTATGTTCTATGGACCTTCCACGTCAGTGCAATCTTCCGCGAAACGTCCACAATGAAACATGATGATCTACGCATCTTTTCCCGTACTACTCTTCCGACATTCCAGGCAGTAAGGTGAGTTGTCATTTAGGCGGTAGTCGGCATTGAAGTCGAAAGTCGGTCAAGATCATGACTCAGTGTCCAGGCAATTAATCGAATCTTCAAAATGTTTGACAGTGTGTACACTATCTTGCACCTTAAGTCACAAACCAGACAGATATTAGTGCCAACTGAGGAAATACACAGCCGCTAGAGAGGCCAGTATAGAAAAAGTATCAGAAATTCCGATTTGTCGTCGATCACCTGAATTTGGCATCGATCGACTCAGATCTCAGATCGACTTTGGACCTACATTCTTATGAGATTGAAGCCACGCGACCGAAGAAAATGGCTTGATTTCACTAAATGGCAGCAGGAAATGTTGCCCGGAAACTCAGATTTTGGCAAAAAAAAAATCATCTTCTCAGACTATACCCATTTTTGGCTCAGTGGCTATGTCCACTAGCCAACATTGCCGTTATTGGAGCGAACCCAATCGACAATGATCGACCAAGCATCAAGCATCCACAAAGATTGACAGTTTGGTGCGGTCTATGGCATGGCGGCATCATCGGTTTTAATTTCTTTTGACAAGAAGAAGGAAGAAGGAGCAGTTGCCGTCAATGCACTCAGGTATAGCGCGATGTAAGCCAGCTTCTGAGGTTTCTGTGGCCAAAGCTGTATGAATGTCGATGAGGTCTTTCCAACAAAAGGGCGCTGCATACCGATGGAACGCTCGAAGCAGAAATGAATTGACGACTTGTTTTAATGTGTTCTGCGTTATTCCGGCAATAGCGACACCAATGGACGACACCGCCCAGATAATGCGACTTCAGACCACTCAATTATTTTCACTGGGACTACGTCACGCTAACATGCCAACCACTTTGAACGAACTCGCAGCGTCCATTGAAGTCTCTATTGCCGGAACAATGCAGAACATATTGAAGCAAATCGACAAAAATTTAACCGACCGCATGAAGCACTGCCGGCGACGTCGAGGCAACCGTTTGAATGATGTGCTAGTCCATACTTAATGGCATGAATGTAGCTTCTAAACAAAGCTAGAGTCAACTTTAAGTATCGCTACGTTGTTTTTTGACTTAAATTTCTTTTTCTATCGTTCTTATCTGGTCACTGCAGAAACACTTTGAGTGGGTCTCTGAATCTATCCACTTCCATTTAAATAAAGAGTGCAAGAAGTAATATCTAACGTCCTCACTTATAGGTTTAAGCAAACCTGATGTGAACACCAAAGTGTGCTCTGAATGGGCCGCCTAGGACTAATTCCCAAGTACCCCATGACTCCTATCGCAAGTCTTTCGCAAGAACATTTCCAAAGTGCAGCGCCTTGATTCCCTAAATCATTTCTCGCACAATAAAAGCTTTCCCGCAGCAAAACAAAAACGAAGAAGGAAAAAAAAAAGAGAAAAATAAAGCAAACATGACGACATCTACTGTAAAATTGTGGAACTGGATTTGAAGCTTTTTGTTTTGTTGTGTTTCGCATTCCACGTGAAAACGAGTCTATTCATCGCTAGATGGAGATGTATACCCCTAGCAGTAAATGAGAGTGAAATTACGTGACTGATGTTGTCATGGTGACTGCAAGTGCAGGCTGCAGGCGGCAGGAATTCGGAATTTTGTCATGACTCTGGTTGCAGTTGAGTTAAGTACGGCGTGTACAAATGAGTGACGACGTGATGAGAGAGGGAGTGTTGCATTTGGCTTTGGAAAGTAATCGTTTATTTGATGACGTGATGGTGGATGGTAATTTGAAAAATTTCAAGACCGAAAGTTAGAAAAGGAGGATGGAGAAAAGGAGAACAGGAGAACAGGTCCTTGTGTAGATTGGTCTTAATTTCGTGTTTCGACTGTAGCTTGTGAGAAGTGAGGAGCATTCCATATTCGTGTGGAGCGGTTGAAGAACAAAGGTCTGAACTGTTCGTCCGAGAATGTGCTTAAGAGTAAACTGCTGGGATGAGCTGCAGGACTTCTACCACTCAAGTGGTTAGGTAAGGTTAGGTTAATTTGATTGCCACAACTGAAGCAATACTGGCCCTCTTAGATCCTGATTGGATCCATTGTGATAACGCTTATCGGCAGCTTACGTGCTGGTTCCTCTTTGGGTACTAACTGAAAACACATGGGGATACCTACCGGTATGCCAGTGGCATATCCTGGATGATACACTCCTTTGCTGGGTTATAGCCAATTAGTATTTTTTATAAATTTAGCTGTGTCCAGAATTTTAATGCCAGACATTTCCTCAAGGCAATGAATTGCTGCCTAGAGTGTTTTCCGTTGTCCTTGCATGTGCTGGAGTCGTCGTGGCGTAGTGGGTAAGTGCGTCGACTCCTACGCAGAGGGTGCCAGGTTCGATACCCGAATTTACCGCCTGTGATAATTCACGGCTCCACCTCTTTCGAGTCACTGACAATGCTCAAGGAGTTCTCCTGTCTAGAAAAAGCTTCTCAACTTCGCCGTTCAGAGTCGGCATTAAACTGTCCTTCCACGCGTGAAGGAACAATAGCACGCACAACACGAGTGGTTGCTGAGAAGCTATGCCCAGGTCCGCCTCGGACTGTCGCGCCACCCATATTATATTATTATTGCATGTGCTGGGCAGGTGCCTTCTTCTTTACTTCTTCTTCTTTATTTGGCGCTACAGTCCGGGGTAGACCTGGGCCTCAACCAACAAGCCTCTCCACCTTGCACTGTCTCTGGCTAGCTTTCACCACGCCAAGTTGGTTGAGGTCCTTCTTGTGCCTTCTGGGTGCGCCACCTTAAACGCGGGCGTCCTCTATTGCGTTGTCCCACGGGTTCGGAGTCGAAGACTCTTCGGGCCGGAGCCTTCTTCCCTACAGCTCCTACAAAAGTCATTGTAGGGGGTTCCCATTCTCCTTGCGTGTGTGCCTAATATGCAATCACCAGTAATAATGGTAACTATATTGCTGATTTCCTTTCTATTTAGATTTAGGAGAGTGCTTGTTTTTTGGATTTATTGAAGGCCATGTTAGTCTTCGACTCCGAACCCGTGGGACAACGCAACAGAGGACGCCAATGGAACCGATGGCACACCCAGGTGGAGAAGGACCTCAATCAACTTGGGTGCGCAGTTGGAGACAGCTGGCTAAGGATCGTGCCGGCTGGAGAGGCTTACTGGTTGAGGCTCAGGTCCACTCGGACTGTAGCGCCACCAGAAGAAGAAGAAGATGTACGTCTGTTTGAGTCTAGACTTGGACATTCGACAGTTCGACCGTCTACAGCGCCTACATTTACCTAAGTTTGCTGAGAGCTCATTGTCCAACCTCATGAGGGCGCATTTTCCTTCCCTGTTCATTTCCGGACTCTGCCTAATCTAAGGGACAGGCTGTTCAGAAACTCAGAGAAAAGCCAAAGGCAACCCCTCGTTATTTCGAACCAATCACGGGAACTCCTCTAGTCTCCTCGAAGGAGACTTTTTGTGAAGGACAAACGCAACGTTTCTCCTACCCCGGCTAGCTAAGTTCCATACATTCATTTGGACGTGCATTCCTTGAAATGCCTTCAAATCGAATCGCACCCCAGTCGTGGGCACGTCACATTCACTCTGCTTCCCCGAATGGAACAGACTTGTTTCACATTTAATCCGTTTCACATAGATTGCAATTCTGCGCCGCCGATGACATCGCACACAAACCACAATTGACACTTTTCTTCCTTTCCATCTGTGGAATTCGCAATCCGCATCAGTGACTTACATTCATGCGAGCTGAACGGATACACATTTGGAGTGACATTTAGCATTTTCCAATCTGTCAAATCTAATATGATGCGACAGACAGCGGGGAGGGGAGAGGCAAAAGGCGGCGAGTGGAGAAACAAAACACATCAACGCAGGGAGGACGTGGAATGCGAATAAGACGTTGGCCGAAACAGAGGGCATTGAGTGGTTTTATCGGCGAAAGAAGTAGTCAGTCCTCAGTTGTTCCAAAAGACCACAATAATTGTAGATGGATAATTAGCGAGTTTAGGGATCAGGGGATGAACGCTGAAGGACAGAACTGAAAACCACTGAAGGTCAAATCGTGAACTCAACAAACTGAAGATCGACTTTCTCGACACATTGCGAGGGACCCCGCTTAGACGACGGGCTTCAGTCACATTCGTGACGAGTGTGAGTAACACAAACAGGCGGTGTTCGACGGATCAATTCATGTTCATAAGCACGATGATCGTCGCTTTTGTAGCGGCAGGATGAGAACACGATGTACGGTCTGCATAAGCCAACAGCTAGAGCAGCACATGGAGTATAGTGGCTTCCGTGTTGACTTCTGCCCGGCGTTGGTTCTGTGTCAAGTAGTGGAAAGACAGAAAAAGACGCAACGCGAGGGGTTGCTGCAATAAAAGGGCGCTCCACAATCCTCAAGAGGAAATGAACGGAAAGCAAATCAAATAATCAGAAACCCACTCAGACATTGGAGCACACTTCAAAAATTGATTTCATGGACGAGCAGCGGTAAAGAACCTCTTGCGTTGACATCTAAGCCAACAGTGGTCCCGAAGGGAATGCTCTTGGTCTGAAAATGGTCTCAAGCACACGTGGCGTGACGAAAAGCATTCACTCGGAGACTGAGTAGGAGTCAAGGAGGGATGGCAATCGCTGTGGTTTTGAAGGAGCTTGTTGAAGGAGAATTTCGCTGTGATTGTCAAACCACTTCAGAGCTGCAGCTTGGGTGGACATGGGGACACGACGATGCTTGGGTTTCCTCAATTTTCTTTGCCGAAGGACTCTGTCTTGTCTTGGACAAGCGATGAGCACAGATGAGTCACACACACAAAATAAAATCCGATCAAAAAGAAGAAACGAATATTTTCAAGTAAACTCACCCATTTTTCCATTTGGACTGTACGGATCGTAGCTTCCGGTCGACATTGGTGATGCATATCCGTTTGACATATTTGTATTATAATTATGACTTTGCGAGCCTGGCGATGGGCTCAGGGGTGGAGCCGAACTGGGTACACTACTGGGACTGGGCGACGAAATCCAGTCGTCAGGGCTGCAAGCAAACAAAGAAAACAAACACACACACGTCAGATACACTGAAGCACGGCATGACGCAGAAGATAGTACTCACCCATCGAGTCGTACTCTCTTCGTTGGCACGAAGACCAAATGACCGTTTGTTGAATTTGCACTTGTTGAGGCCGCGGCACTGCTCGATGAACCGTTGTTGAGGGCGCCGCCAGTGCTGAGGACCACACTACCGTTTCCAGCGACGCCCACCGCTCCGCCGCCAAGGCTGACGACACTGATGCCCGATGGTCCCCCAACGGGGGGGACTGCTGGCACGACAACATCATGCATCGGTTCCGATTTGATGGCAGTGAGAATTTTCAAATCTTCACCGTTCGCATTGAGGCCTCCGTTGCCGTTGATGCCGCCTGCAGCACCACCGCCGCCGCCACTGCCTCCACCACCACCGCCTCCGCTGTCCCCGCTGAGGAGGTGCTGACCGCCCGCTTGCTGAATGATTAGATGCTGGTGACTATTGGCAGGTGAGAGCTGTTGCGACGACGACGATGACGACGAGTGCGAGTGCGAATGCGAATGCGAATGTGAATGCGAATGCGGATGTGGATGCGAATGCGAATGCGTTTGAGCTTGCTGCTGATGCTGATGCTGTGGCGGCTGCTGGGGCTGTGATTGTGTCGGATGCTGGACATTGAGTCGGTACATCATGGATGACAGATTCATTTAAATCGAGCTGCTGAATGCGAATGCTTCCACCTTCTCTTCAAGAGGCTCACGCTCTCCAAGGAGGACCTCTCTTTCTTCGATATCGTTTTTAATGAGTTTTGGTTTTTTCTGTTGTTGTTGTTGCTTCTGTTGGGTGTTTCTTATGTGTTCTCCAGATGTGCGCACTTTTGTGGTCACATTATGAACTTTCCAGATCCAGCTGCTTGACCAAGCCTGAAACGAGGGCAAAGAGAGAAAGAGAAAGTCATGCTCAGTTCTATTTTGAAATTGAAAATTGGAACGTCCTAGGAATGAGGTCATTTGTCAAGGATTTCAGGTCAACGATTCGTTTACGGAAATAAATCTCAAAGTAAATGCAATGCTCTCATTTTCATTCTCATCCCCAGCGCCAGTCCGTAACCCCAAACCACCCGGTTGTTGGCTACGATCTCACCCTCAATGAGGACGTGTGCATGTGCACCAGATTGAGTCCTTGTCCCTCCCCCTCCGCCACTGCCACCTCACTCGCCGGCGGTATCTGCTCACAATTGCACTTGCACTTGAGCTAAATTCAATGCACATAGGCGGCGGCGGTAACACCATCATCATCACCGTCGTCGGGGAGAGAGTGACAGTGAGAGAGAGAGAGAGAGAGAGAGAGAGAGAGAGAGAGAGAGAGAGAGCTAGAGAGACAGGGGAAATGGCACTAATGGAGAGGGAGATCGAAAGAAGACGAGAGACTGTCGAAAGGGCGCAGTAATCTTGGTTCGTGCTGCGCTGCTGCTGCTGAGAGTGCGGGGTCAAAGTGGGTTCGAAAATTGCTTAGTTCTAGTGGGAGGTGGGTGGTGGGAGGTGGGAGGTGGGAGGTAGGAGGTGCAAGTAATAGGGATCATCATCAGGCAGTGTCCTGGATTGCAGTCGGATAACCGGGGCATCCTGACCCTGGATGGGTGCCAACTGCTTGACCAAAGCAGATTGAGGCGGTCCTCTGGGATAGGAGGGCCTGTATCTAATTGCTTGGCGGACCATCAGGAGGTGTGAGTCGATTTTGTCCTTTTTTGGTCAGGACAGTCGTGCTAGGTCATCCGCATATGCGAGGACATATTCCGTAGTGCGGGTATTTTCGTGATCTGGATTCTTGGCAGTAAAGTATGGTATTGCGCACAGAATGCTCCTCAGAGTCTGTCACATTTTGGGGTCAGCTGGGAAAGATAGAGAATAGATTCAACGTGTAGGAGCGAATGTTGTCTGTCCATAGGACATGGATCCTCTTCGCATCGTCCAACATGCCTACTGGAAGACTGAATGCATTCAAAAAAGATTCCAGAAAGGAGCCGATTCCCCTGTCGACGCCACAAAGACTGAGATGAGGCTTAGCAGGCAACGGCAGCCAAGTAAAAGGGTCGCGCTGAGGGGAATTCCTGTGCAATAGTTACAGCAGAAGCAAACACTCGTCGAATTGGACATAATCTTCCGGTCCCTTACCAACCACGTCCAAGCTGTTTCCAGCAACTCAAAACCGATGATGATGGTCGACATGGTGTACCCCAAGGTTCTACTCTCGGTCCATTATTATTAATTTTAAGAAATCAATGGCTTAGACGAGATGTTTGTTCAACTGCCAGGGCTCTATGGTCGACTGTGAGCAGGATGGTTGGTTGCAAAGAAGAGCGACTGCTAATAAAAGTCCTTGACGGGCATTATTGAACGCTCAAATTGCGCCTTAAAATAACGCGGTTTGCTGTTCTGATGCCACAGCTCTGTTGCTCTTTTAAGTGTATTTTGGAGAAATCTCTACATCCAACAAGAGGCATTTAAGAAACACATTCGTTTATTTTTTCGCATATCCTCGTGAGTTGAAGAAGGGTTTACCAAGGGCTCGCTGTAGCGACTCTAGCAAGTACCGGGCAACCACTGATTCAAGGTGCTAAGCCCTCTCTTTCAGCTGTGTTGTGGCAACTGCGACGATTTGGCTTGTGTGGGATACCTAGTTTGACGGCATTTCCGGCGATATCATGACGAGTTCGCCGTAGGATATCGGTTGTGCTTAGGCTAGAGCTTGCTTAAAGTTTCACAGCTTGTCAGTATGGGCCATTAGGTTAGGTTAGGTTAGGAAGGGGCGCTGCGAGTGCATTCACCAGCACACTTAGACCATATTGGTCCACGGTCAGACTACTACCACTGATCGACTACTCCAGCGATAGTGCGGGTAATTTGATCCGAACGGCAAATGGTGATTGGACTAGATTTGAAAACCAGATAAAAGCGTATTAACATTGCTTTCACTGGGATTCGAACCGGGGACCCTGCTAACTAGGGGCAGGCACTCTACCAACTACCATCCAGTTGTTCTGTATGGGCCATTTCAGATGTGCTATTTCAAGGAGGTGCGATATTCTGTTTCGAGTGCGACGTGCACCTCCTGCAGTGGAGTAGATGACTCCAAATTTTCATATGACGTCACTGTGACCTGGAACCCAGATTAGACTAATTTCGAGCTGACCTTCTAACGACGCTAGCTCAGCTCTGCATGTACTTATTTTGAATTTGAAGAAGCAGAAAGTTGATGGTTACTTGTTATGCACATGGCAACCTCCTCCCTTGACAAAATACTTGGGCGTACTCTGACTTGACATGCTTCTCGAATTGGAACACACTGGCATTGCCCGGCAGTCTCCGTCGCTTTTGTCGATGTCAATTGCCTAGTTAAAGGGCGCATCTGCCCGGTGTGCAGTTACGTTATTTCGGGGAGTTTCAAGTCTCTGTTAAGACTGAATTAAGTGCGGAACTGATGCTTTTCACCACAAAATACCCAACTTCTTTCCTCTCCGTCTCAAAGTACAACAGCTATATCTCTACCTACCAACGCTAAGGGCCTAGGCATCACCTTAGATCCCAAACTCAGCCGGAGCCAAGTTTTCCGAGTTCGGGCAATTAGACCCAGAGAGTCGGGCTTTTGGATAGCAAAACTCTATGGTCACAGCACCTTCCTATATCTGATGCCGAATCGTATCATCTGCAACACCCTATACCGTCCCCACACTTGATCGAAATGGTGTACCGCAAGGTTCTGATTTCAGTCCATTTTTATTATTTCCAATCATTATTAATTAAATGCAATCATAAATAATGAGGGGCGACTATTAGAACTGCCCTCAAGCTCAGTCATGACGACTGGAAGAAACGGGCACAGCACGTGAAATGCTAGGCTCTAATATAAACGTGTTCAAAAATTGTGAATTCACGTGAAATTCTGTCACGGATTACAATATTTCACGCACATTCTAACTTCACGTAAATCAAGTGAGCACCTAAAATCGTGGGCTCGTCAACTCGATCACGAATCAAAAACTGTAAATTCACGTGACATTCTGCTACGGAATAGATTATTTCACGCACATTCTAATTTCACGTACATAATGTGAGCACGTGAAATAGTGGGCTGATATCACATACCACAGTTAAAAAATTGTGAATTCACGTAAAATTCTGTCACGGAATAAATTATTTAACGCACATGCTAATTTCACGTAAATCACGTTAGCACTTGAAATCGTACGATCTCAACTAATGGGGATAACAATCCCTAAATTATAAATTTATGTGAAATTCTGTCACGGATTATACTATTTCACGAACATTGTAATTTCACGTTAATCACGTGAGCACATAAAATCGTGAGCTCGTGAACTCGATCACGAATCAAAAACTGAAAATTCACGTGAAATTCTGTTATGTTAATTTGATGTACATCACGTGAGCACGTGAAATAGCGGGCTGATATAACACACCACACTTAAAAAATTTTAAATTCACGTGAAATTATGTCGCGGGTTAGACTATGTCACGCACATTATAATTTCACGTGCATCACGTGAACACGTGGAATCCAAGCGCAGTTCACAATTCAAAAGCGCATCCATAGCTGGTTCAAGAGCTCAGCTAGACTTTTTGAAACAAAAGAAAAACCCTCAAAACAAGGCTCAACTCAAAAAGGTTTCTTTGAGTGTGCACTGCACAAAAGCCACATCCACTTTCTCTCGACTATTTAGAGGTCTACTTTTAGTTCAATTATTTTCCCTCATTCATTGAAACTTCACATCGCAGCCGCATACCATTAACCGATCGCCGAGTGCCCACAAATGCATCTTAACTGACTGAGAAATCAATATTCCCCTTTGCCAAGAGAAACTGCCATCCGCCGAGCCGAGCACCAGCTACAAACAATCGGCCTAGAAGAACCATTCTTTTAATGGACTTTCTGAATGAACCTACCCCACACGACACACACCACGAGTTCCCTTTTCGTTGCATAACCATTTCCCTTTGGCATTTGCACCAACCCTTGCGTGGGAAGGGAAACATGGAAAAAAAATGAGGAAAATCACAAACAAATTAAAAAAAAAAGAGAGAGAGAGAGAAAAAAACGGGAAACGTGCACAACAAAAGGTTTGCAACAATTCCGCAATCCATCCCACTCTGCACTCACACACCTCTCTCGCTCGTTCTCGGTCGCGATCTGCGACAGCCGCCACCCACCATCGCATCGCCCGCTCGGTGTGTACGGTCACTTTTAACTGGGTTTGCTTTCGATTGTGTGCAGCTGAAACGGCAGCAACTCATTTAGCGGAGCCCAGAAGGCCTTAACCCCTTTTCTGTTTTGTGTTTGTTTCAAAGGGTAGCTTAGGATTAGACAGAGCGCTGAAAAATAACATTACCATTACGTGCGGCGGGCGACTCACATTCACCCCCTCTGCTGCGGGCCCTCCCTGCACGGGGGCGGTTGGAGGGTGATTACGGCCGGATTACGCCAAGTCCCACGCTTGCTGACAAACACGAGAAAAAGCTGCAATAACGTGATTATGGGATGAACATAAAAAAATAAAGCTTTAAGCTGAGGAAGCGGTTCGACGCCCTCGTTCCAAGTTGCACCGTCATATGCTCCTCGATTGACGCGTTCCCTCGTGTCTATCTCTGGCTTTGTTGGTCTCGTTGGGGTTGCCAATGGGGGAGAAGGGGTGACCGTTTCAAGAGCCTTTAGACACATGTGCATTAAACTTCAAAATGAATAGTGCAGCCGTGCGCTTGCCTATGTGTGGGTGTGTGCATGTGTCATTATAGAGGCCATTGCACATGCGAATTGCTCGAGTGTACGTTTGCAGTTGCAGGAGGAGAGTGAAAAAAAAACCAAGTTTTTGCATGCCCTCTAGATGGCACTCGAGGTGGGTGGGTGGAGGATAGGCCGGTTGGTGAAGGGGTTGCATCGGCATTAAAAACAAAATATACTCAGTCCCTCGCTCTCTCTCTCTCTCACACTCTCTCTGTAGGTCCTCTTATCCGGGGGCTCTGGGAACTCACAATGGGACACTCATGGCAATGGCGATGGCGTTGGCTCCATGCTGTCGTCTTGTAGTCGTTGTTGTTGTTGATGTCGTGTCGGAGCTTTTTCTGCTCATGGTGGTGGTGGTGCTGCTTGTGGTGGGCATGTTGTACAATGCACTTTAGTGCAATAAACTGCTGCATTGACCTAGTTTAACATTGAGGGTCGCAATCATGCGATAGGCAGGAAGGATGTGTTCGCCATCGTCAGCCTATGTTTGTATATGTGGCTGTGGCGATGATGATGGTGGATGTCATTTTCAAGAGCAAAAAATTCAAAAGCAGAAAAAAAAGAGGAACTTTTGATTCAGCGTTTCACATTGGAACTAGAGTTGATGAACAAGTTGGTTGTGTGCCATCCACACTTCCGACCTCACCCTCGAATCCCCATTTTCTTTTTTTCTGTTGATGTCCTGTTTCTCTTTATGAAAATGACTTGACATTTCAGGATGTGATATACTCTTTCCATGTGCAACACACAAAGGAATGCAATCATACGCATTTGAGGTTCATGTGGAAGGCGGAGAACTCCGTTTGTGAGATTGGAGTGCGCGACACGCTTTTAGTTTCAAATTATTCATCACTTTGGCGACTCTTACGGCGCGAGCACTTAAGACGACGTAAATTGTAACACCTAAGTTACTGGGGCCCTCTAGAATGCATTATACGACGTAATGACGAGAAGTTCCTCTTGTGACTTGATGCAGGGTGTGTACACAGTTCGCAACGTTTAGTGTTTTGGTCTAGAAATTAAATCGAGCTGGAGAAAATTGTTTCGCCATTACAGAGCTGTACTTCGAAATAATTGAAATGACTATGAGTCTGAGTAGGCTCGCTCGCAGTTAAGGTGACGTACCAAGTGCTCAACTGAGTGTTGTATGCAGCCCAGGTCCACCCGGACCATGGCGCCAGGTGCTCAGGTTAAAAATCCCAAATCTTAGCAGGCTAACACATTATTTTCACATGATGTTACAACCGAGTGGGTCGCCGTGGCGTAGTGGTAAGTGCGTCGACTCCTACGCAGAGGGTGCCAGGTTAGATACCAGAATTTACCACGTTTGGTAATTCACGGCTCCACCTCTTTCGAGTCACTGACAATGCTCAAAGAGTATTCCTGTCTAGAAAAAGCTTCTCAACTTCGCCGTTCGGAGTCGGCATTAAACTGTAGGTCCCTTCCACTCGTGAAAGAACAATAGCACGCACAACACGAGTGGTTGCTGAGAAGCTAGGCTCAGGTCCACCTCGGACTGTCGCGCCACCCATATTATTATTATATTGTTACACCCAAGTACATCGCATAACTGATGTTTTAGAAAAATCGTTTGAACAAAAGCATGTCTGCTCAACTGTATTTCTCGATGTTTCTCAAGCCTCTGACAAGGTTTGGCACGATGGCTTGAAACACAAGCTTCAACAATTCCTCCTGAGAAAACTTTTGCGCAATTTTATCGAACTATCTATCGGATAGCTTTTACTTCTGCCTGAAATACATACACTACAGTGGTTTGGCAATCGAAGAGACAGGGAGAAGGAGATCTTTTTATCGAACTATCTATCGGATAGGATCTGAAATATGGGAAAGAAGACTCCCTATTTAAATCGATACGAGCTGGAGTACCACAAGGCAGTGTTCTTGGTCCCCTCCTTTACTTATTGTTTAGCAGCGAGATACCGCAGAACGTAGGTACGTTTGCTGACGAACGTAACTGCCAAAACGAACGTCGAGGAATCAACTAGAAAATTACAATGTGCTTTAGACCGGATACACGCGTGGACGAACACTCAGGGAATTGAGCTTAACGAAGCTAAATCTGATCATATAAATGTTACGTAAAAGAACGTGAACAACTTGCCCGTTTTTATAAATAATGTTCAAATACCCTTCGGCAACGAAGCGAAATACCTCGGAATGACTCTCGATGCAAAGCTTAAATGGAAGGAGCACGTCAAAAAGAAACGTGAGGAGCTCCAATTAAGATACAAAGACATGATACAAGAAAAATGAAAGTTTTGAAAATTTGCCAAGACATAAGCCTCTTAAGACAAGTATTGCTGAAGATCGACTACTTGTCCATATGAACAAGACGGATCCATCTTTGATGTCAGCAGAAATAAGGAAGGTTCTGGAAACTTCATACGACGTGAAACTGTCATCATAAACTGTGCGAAGACGTCTAATAGAAAAGAATTTAAATGGACACATTGCCAGGAGAAGGCCAAACGTATCAAAGAAAAACCAAGAGCATTTAAATAAAGATCAAAAATTCTGGGATTTGATTCTTTGGAGCGATGAGGTTAAGTTCAATTTATTTGATAACGATGGCAAACCGTACGGCAGACGCCCTCCGTGTAAAGAATTGGACCCAAAGTACACAATAAAAAAACTGTGAAGCACCGATGGGGCTCAGTTATGATATGGGGAGGTTTTACATCTTCTGGAGTAGGCCCCATTAACGAAATAACTGGGAAAATGACAGGTGAAATCTACAAAAACCTTTTAGAAAGGAATATAAAAGGTGATTTTTTATTTTTTTTTTTCAATATCTATCACTGTACTTCAAGAATCATATGTTCTTTTACTAGTACAGGAACATATAACCTCCTAGATTTTGTAGATGATTTACCATTAGCTAGGCCCTTTCAGCACAACAATGACCCCAAATACACTTCACGTGTCGCAAGGTCGTGGTTGGAAAGGGAAAATATAAAAGTTTTGAACTGGCCACCACAAAGTCCCAACCTTAACCCCATAGAAAATCTATGGGGTATAATAAAAAATCTGTTGCAGCCCAAAAACCCTCTAGTCAAGCCAAGCTGTTGGAAATTATAAAGGAGTGGGAACAAATCCACCCATCAGTCTGCAGGAATCTGCTGTCATCTATGCGGCGCAGGTGCGGGGAAATTATTAAAAATAAGGGTTTTCCAACTCGATATTGACAGTACAATGTGTGTTTTTATATAAACAAAATAGTATTTCAATGACTTTTTTCATAATTTTATGAATTGAATTTTTCACAGGTGACTTAATTATATGAGCAATGGCTACTTGCCACAAATTATAACATTTGAGCTTCTGAATTATTTTAAGTTTTTAGATTATGAATTAAACATTAATTAAGTTTCAATAAAGTTTAATAATAAGTACTGCATACCTACACTTATTTTTTTCCATCATTACAAAAGTGATATTTTAATAAAATTATCTACAGCCTTCAAACTGACTTATTTGTATGAGCACAAGTGTATATCCTTTTCTCTCGTACAGCCATTTTTGATTAATTACAACCCACAACATGGCAGTGCAGCCGAGTCAATGGGAACCGTGATATACAAATTCGCATATACACGTGAATTCGCGTGAAATGGTCCCCCTTATTTGTACTTATTTGTAATTTCAAGAATTCACTTGAAAATTTTCCAAAATTACGTCGAATGTGCAAATTTTATTTTATTTATTTTTATTTTTTACGTCGTGTGTTGTTCAAAAACGAGTTAAATTGTTCCCATGTGACCTTCTCCCTCTTTGTGAGACGCTACAGACTGAGTGGATGGATGAGTATATCAATAAAGACTAAAAGGAAGGATCAGTCAGATGCCAAGAGTTAACAACGGAAAATATGGTAGGATTCAGAAATGTTTCGTTATCGAAGAGTTCCTCTCTAGAAGCCATTTCATAGATTAAATTCTCAGGTTGTACAAAAACTGCCCCACTGATCCAATGGTGCATTGCCTTTTAACATTAATCCGGGAAAAACATGTCACATTGAGCTGTAGTTCAAAGTCCTTTTTTCTGGTTCACAAATTAATGACGGCAAATTCAAAACAAAAATTCGCCCCCAACTCATCCTGATTGAGTGCCATTCGTCTGACTCAGCTTTCACGGTTGAAGGTCAACCCCCACCATCACCCCTGTTCCGAAATAAATGGAACACCCATCAAAAAAGGCCAGGTGTGGGTTTAAAATCCTTTTTTGCGATCTCCAAGCGAAATAATCAAAGACCTCTACGCCGCGCCGCTCAAGTCCAACGACCAACTGAAAGCACTTGGCAGCACTCCCTGCAGCAATCAGTCAGAAAATAGAATGAAAAAAAAATAAACAGCTACCCTCTGTCTGCACCCACGTCAATACAGTCAGCGTGTACGGTACCTAGGCCAACCCAGTAGTAGACAGATATAAACACGCCAGAGAGTCTCCTCTCACCCATCCACTTTCTCTGGTGTGTTTTCAGTCTCTCAGTCGCTCTCGCTCTCGCACCATCCTGCACCGGGAATACATATTTACTGACGTGACCTGACCTATTCAATTTTCTTCGAAGTAAACAAGGACTATGCGTCGTCTGTAGCCAAGTATTAGTTCATCAAACCATCGCAACAATGCCAAAAACACCCCCCCCCCCCCCCCCCCCCCCCCCCCCCCCCGTCTCCCATTCTCTCTCGCACACACACATAAGCACGCGCGCCTGCCAGCCACCACAGCCCCAACCACATGCACATTAGCCTGGACTGGATTTCTGTCTTTGCCATTCGGTCGTGGGGGCGACAGGACGATGTGGATGGTTTTGGGGGGTTACTGAATCCCCAGCGCCTTGTCGGGGGTGTTTCTGGGTTTTCGTTTGTTTTGGCCTGGGGCGGTGGGTGGCGGCTGGGAATTTTAAAGGCCTCTTCTTCTGCAATCGCTGCTATTTTCGGTGTCATTTGGCCTGTGCGGATTTATGGCGTGGATCTGGTGAGGTTCTAGTGCCGTGCTTTCGTGGATCAATATTCAGGTGAATGTGCAAACACATTCCGTTGTCGGTTGAAGTGCTTGAGCGCGTGACGACAACGAAGTGAAAGCTAGGACACTTCAAGCGGATTATAGGGCAGACGACTTTTGACGAAGGCGTGTGTAATCATTTTAGACTATTTGGCAATACAGAAGGCACAGACTGTGAAATTAGTTTTCGAACATAATTTGATGGTGATTGTGAGCGTTGGTCGAGCTGCCGGAAGGAGTCTGAAAATGGGAGAGGACGTGGCATGGACTTGGTCTGGACAGGGAGGGAAAAAGTTATTTAAAGCCGGATGTAGAACGACCCGAAACACGGAGAACTGCAGCAAGCGTCAACGAGTCACATTCCAATTATGTGTTCTGTCACCGAACCGAGGAACGAATAGCCCAGTGGGCATGTAGAGAAGCTAAACTAGGGCGCGACGTAATTTCCACTGAGTCATGGAATATCTTCCCGACGTAATCGCGAACATTGCTGCTTAGCTGCTGGCTGAGGGTCTGTAAGAGAAAAACAGACTGGGAGGACAAGCACAAGTACAGCGTGCGTAGTTAGGCGTCTGGGGAAGATGGTTGCCCTTGTGAGGAGGGACGACTTAGTCGTGAATACTTCGCAGTATGCAGTCGTACAGCTTTTGGCTGAGGGTGTTGTTAGGGCAATTAGGAGGCCAAAGAAGTTGTGAATATCAACCTTAAACTTCGAACCTCAGCTAGGTGCTTTAGGTGCAGTGAAGACATTTAGCCTTGCTTCGCTTCGTGAAAGTGAAGACGAACTAGAGGGAGAACATTGGAAACACATCGAATCACACGAAGGGACATCTTGCCCTTTCCCCTCTGACTGAGCACTGCTCCTGTACAGTAGTCCGAGGCGTAAGTTTTCCACCTCAAAAAGACGCTCCAAATCCTGAGAGGTAAGGATCGAGGCAATAACCAGAGTCTATTTGTCTTACTCCGAACCCGTGGGACAACGCAACAGAGGACGCCCGCGTTTAAGGTGGCGCACCCAGGTGGAGAAGGACCTCAACCAACTTGGCGTGCGACACTGGAGACAGCTAGCCAGAGACCGTGCTAGCTGGAGAGGCTTGTTGGTTGAGGCCCAGGTCCACCCCGGACTGTAGCGCCAAATGAAGAAGAAAAAGAAGAATTTTTCTTACGGAAACTCTCCTCGCCCAAGTTGCAGGTTGGTCAATGGTTTCTTCGAATATTCGACGATCTTCTCATGCCACGGAATCGTTCCTAGAAAACTAAGAACTTCCCTAACAGCCTACGGCGCAGGCACCCCAATCATACTATCCCTTCAGGGGTTGTACATGGACTTGGAGAAGGTACACTGAAAGCTCCTATTAGGGACACCCTCTTAGGCGGACAATCTCCTTGACCGGACAATTTCTCACGACCGTGAATCACGAAATGAACTTCCATCCATTCCCATTTCAGGGAAACTCCTTTAGTCGGTCAAAAATGCTGTCTTAACTCCAACCCTTCGATATAATAGATCTTCCCTGACCGCGGTGTCGAAGCCTCATGGCGTTGATCGAGAATGTCATACATTTTTATTATAAGACCAAGCTCAGGCCTTGACATTGCAGCTCAAAACATAAGGACAGTTGTAGTTGACAGTTCCTAAGGTGTTTGTAGGACCGTACTCAGGTGTCTTCCCACTTATTTACTTTTTGTGTATCCGATCCTATTTGACCGAAATGAGGTTCCAAAAGACAAAGGCGTATCCTTGTGAGCATTCGCAAAGGCAGGACTTTTCTTTTGAAGCTTGTGCCTCAGGGTGTGCTATTCATTCAAACACAGCTGTATGATCGACCGAATGGACGTCAATTCTTCGCACAAAGTCTTCAACCCCAAGCCCAAGGGACAGCATGTTGGGGACGGATTCGAAAAGAGACCTCAGTCTCCTCTTAAGGCTAAGCAACCTGGACCAGTCTAGATGTACTGCAAGTCAAGTTAGCTCACGTTCAGGTTTACAAAGGACAGTGACGCCACTTAAAAAAAGGAGCTGTTTGAATGTGAGTGAGTGAATCGAACCCCACGCTAACTGATGACAGCTTCGTCTTCGGTATTCTCTGAAATTGCCGAACAGAAGCCTTTTCTGTACAGTTCAGTTACTCGAAAGAGGTGGGGCCGAGAAATTTATTTTGCTCCTACCGGGAATCGAACCTAGGCCCCAAGGTTCAGTTGGGTCAACAGCCACGGCCGCCACGTCTCATTGGAAAGGTGGCTGCGTTACACAGATCTGGCAACTTGCCAAATGACAACCGTCAGTCCAAGACAAGCCTGGTGGTCTGGAAGTCGTCCAATAAACACAGGAAATCATCGATAGTCCTTCAGCGGCACTGAAACAGAACGGATATTTTTACACGGACGAAAACAAAACCAACTCCAGCATAAGTTCTGAAACATTGCCATTCGTGTGTGACTCAAAGGGCCTATTCGTGTGTGTAAGGGTCTATAAATAACTGATGGAGCTCCTGTGGTGTCCGAAGGTGCGGACGCCCACCCACCGGTGCAGCCACAAGGAGTTCAAGCGTGTGTATTAAAACTTTAGCCCATTGATTGCTTGCTTGAGTGACCTTTAAGAAGTTCCCACGAGTCCCCACTCTCATTGTCATCGCCTCTAATTTTGTCACGAACTAGCCCATCGAAGGTCCTCGAAGAAATGTCTGTCTGCTCGATTTCGTGACAGCAGTGGTTGGATAATAATTTCCATTTTGCGGTTGTCTGGGGTGGTGCCACAGCTCGTCGCCCTCAAAATGCCAAAACAAAGCGAGCTTCAAGGCTAATCCCTGGCGGCACGAGTTTTCTGGAATTCGGGCGATCTATGTCATCGCATTGCTGGCGCTATTATAACGCGATTTCAGGTCAATTCCATATTACGTACGTACACCGAGAGGAGAAGGGCTGCGAAACGAACCGACAACACCCACTGCCCTTCAGCTGCAGCTGTTTTCGGTTTCCTAATGCGCTTTGCTGCGAACACCCGCACAGAGGCGTTGCTTCCAGCTCGTGTGCATGTCGGCGGTAGTCGTTGTTCATGGGGGGAGCTGGTTGCCCGCCCTCGTGCAAAGCACTTCATCGCCAGGGAAACCTGGCTATAATTCAGTTCGTTCATTGTTCTCGTAGATGTGTGCCCGTTCATTGGATTAGGAGGCGAAAGGTCGCTTGCGTTCCTTCACCACCCCTCGTCCGATGTGGCAGGTAGCATAAATGCCCAGCTGTTGTAGTCCGAGTTCACTTATTCAAATGTTGACGCTGAAATGCAGATCCTCTGACAGATGGGTCACTGTGTCCGTCTGCCCTTTCTCGCTGGATACTCACGAAAGTTCGCCTCGCGGCTGCTCGCAACCAGGTCAGTTTTTGAATGATAAATGAAAATGGCTTACGTCATTGCTATCAGTCCCCGAATTGAATTTTACTGTCGTTGTCGCGTTTTTGGACAGACGTTTGATTGAAGTATTCAGGACACGCTGCTGGTAACCAGCGCTGAGCAGATTCAGAGCGTTCAGGTGATTGAATGTTTCTGAATCGTTAATGGTCTCGGGAATGAGGATTGACTTTGATTGTTGTGTCAGCCTCAAACTGTAACTGCTTCCCCTTGACATTTTCGCTGATTATCTGCAGACTGTGTTCCACGTCATTTTGACGTCACATTGAAACAGCGCTCAATTTGTTCCCTCAAGGCGGGGTGATCGAGGGTTGCATGGGCTTCGAAGCAAGAGGAAGTAGTCACCTAATAATCTACTTGAAACTAAAGGCCCTTTCGTCTGCGAGGAAGGCGAATGGAGAAGAAGACATAGCCGCGAACTCTACGAGCTGGATGTGCATGTGTGGATGTGGTCCCGAAGGCAAAAGTCCGTCGACTGCACTCGCTGGGCCACGTGAGCGTATGAACATCAAGATGCGAGCCCTGACTCGAGAGGAAGGTCGAATCGCCGGTATAAAGCCCGAGTTACAATGGACGATAGACAGATTTCTCTTAATGCATGGAAGAAGTGTGCCCGGGACGTTCAACTATAGAAGGCAGCCATCGCACAGCGGGGTATTTAACCGCAAAACATGGTAATAAGCTTCAATTTGATCAAGGCTTGTAAAATGTTTTTTCCTGTTATTTCATGTAATTTTAATGGATTCCTAGGAAGGTGGAATGTTCTGGGTGGGTTGGGTGGGTAGGTTAAAAATTAAATTTGTTATTCGCTTTCAAATGCCCAGCGCTAGCAAAGAAAAGAGGGCGTCTTCTAGGAAAGCATTTCTTCGTACAGCTAGATGACTTGAGCTGTGGTGAATCCGGCTTGTTTTAGAACTACAGTAGGACTCGCGGTAGTTTAACACTCCCTAGCATGGGCACAATGGACCCAGTATGTTGGTGTAAGTGAGCTGTAAGGTATTCGAAAAGGTGATCAATAGAGCCTTGATCAACTGGACTGAAGACAAACATATTATTCCGGATAACCAATTCGGTTTCAAAGCAGGGCATGACACTATTCATGCTGCGTCGAAACTGGTGTCGGATATCCAATGGAACAAGAGCCAGAAACAATGTACGGATGCCTGCTTGATTGACCTTGAGAAGGCCTTTGACACCGTATGGTTAGAAGGTCTTTTCTACAAGCTCAATCGGCTAGGCATAAGCAAACCACTGCTGTACCTACTGTGTAACATGCTTACCGGTAGACGGTTGGTAGTCAAGAATGGCAACGTGACCTCGACAGGTATATTTCAAGTTAAATATGGTCTCCAACAGGGTGCCGTTAATTCGCCGATCCTGTTCAACATTTACTTGAGCGATCTGTTAAGTTCTCTTCCTCATGCAATTGCGTACGCCGATGACTTGATCGTGTACAGATCAGGCAAAAAGATCGAGGAAATCACTACTCTCACGCAGGGTGACTTCGATTCATTCATGAGAAGTTGCGATGACTGGAAGTTGAGTATCAACTTTCAGAAGTCGGAAACCATTCTGTTCCGGACGCCGTTGTATAAGGCCTCGGCGGATACGAAAAAGAATTGGCGACAGTTCTCAATCGTTGGACGACACGGGGAACCACTGGCGCAAAGGACTGTAGTCAGATACTTGGGGATCTGGCTAGATCAGTATCTATATTTTAACAAACATGTAGATGCGGCTCTGGCCAGGGCCCGAGGCGCTTTTGCCCTTACAAGAGACTGTTTTACAACAGCCAACTCGATGCGAGGGTGAAGGTTATCTGTTACATGGCTCTCATCCGGCCAATGCTCACCTATGGCTGTCCCGTGTGGTTCAACGTGAGTGCAAGCTTAATGGAAAAGATTCGGTTGTTCGAGAGGGCTCGTCTTAGGGCTTGCCTTCGCCTTTATCGAACTCCAGAGTCCCAGTACATAAAATACTATTTCAATGCGGTCTTATACAACAGGGCAAACCTGATAAGAGTGGACAATTTCCTGTTGAAGTTGGTTCGAGGTCACACTGCTAGAGCGATGAACTCGGTCAACAATCTGATCTCTGGGGCTTACTACCCCAACCCACTATACCACGAAAGGGTACGTCACAACGGCTTCGTCCCCCCAGAAGCATTCCTCCATTTGGATAAGCACGGTCTGATACAAAATATAAATGCGGTACCGCTCATCTATCACATCGCCAGATCAACTGTGGATGGGCGACTCAACCACGACCGCTCCGTCGCACAACGAGCTGAGGAGGGTCTCCTCCGGTTCAGTACGGCGGTATCTATGCGGGATGTGCTGGATGTTGCTTTGCAACACCGAAAGTTCTGGTGGCTGGGGAGCGAGAGAACTCCAGCTTCGAACCCTTTAGACCCCGGTTAGAAAGGGTAATTCAGACCCCCTCATGGGGAGTAGTCGGTCCACGTCTTGCAGCGGATTTTATATCAGCTGTAACCTATGGCCGACTTACATATTTTAGCGTAGTTGTAAGGTAGTGGGTAAGCTGTTTAGGTTAATTATTATAAAAAAGTAAAAAAAAAAAAGAAAAAAAAAAAAAAAAAAATAAAAAAAAAAAGAATTAAAAAAAAGGAAGAATGTATATATATATATGCATAACGATATATATATGCATTATGTATATAAGGATATATGCGTATACACATGTGTATATAGCTATACAAATGTGTATATGTATATATACGTAGATTAGCTTAAGATAGTTTGTAATTTTTATTTTAAGGTAGAATGTAAGTTAGCTTCTGGTTTCTTTTAAAAAAAATATGTTCGGTCATTAAGTTTTTACATTTTTTTTCTTATTATTTATTAGTCATGTTAAAATTTTCTTTTTACAAAATAATGTTAGATTAAGTCGAAAGACATAGAATAAGTTTAAGTTTAGCTTAGAGTACCCTCTTAGGGTCAGTAAGTTAGAATAAGTAACTAACACTGTTCGACCAACTAGTTTTAAGCATTTTTGTCTAGTATATAAGTTGTCATGAAGTAAATAATAAAAAATGAATTAAAATGAAAAGTAAGTGAGCTGAGGCAATAAGGCCGTCAGGGGACCCCTTTTACCCACCTACCTACTATGATCAAGGAGTATGGCTGTCTATAAAAAGCTTTTCAAACTTAGCCCTTCGGAGTCTGCATAAAACTCCACTGCAGGTCCACTCCACTTGTCAGAGAACAATACAAGTGGTTTCCGTTGAAGCTAAGCCTCGATGGGTTGAAGCGCCATCCATAATTACAAGTTCTAGTATTTGCCTCTGCAATAGAGGACGCGCACGGAACCGTTGGCACACTCGGGTGGAGAGGCACTTTAATCGACTTGGTGTGCGCAGTTGGAGACAGGATCGTGCCGGCTGGAAAGGCTTACTGGTTGAGGCCCAGGTCCACCCCGGACTGTAGCACCACCAGAAGAAGAAGAAGAAGTATTTTCCTTGATATTTCACTGCGATTAGTAAGGTCTGTGGGTCGCCGTGGAGTAGTGGGTAAGTGCGTCGTCGTCGTCGTTCACAGCTCCACCTCTTTCGAGTCACTGACAATGCTCCTAGAGTACTCCTGTCTAGAAAAAGCTTCTCAAATTCGCCTTTCGGAGTCGGCATTAAACTGTAGGTCCCTTCCACTCGTGAAAGAGCAATAGCACGCACAACACGAGTGGTTGCTGAGAAGCTAGGCCCACGTCCACCTCGGACTGTTGCCCCATCCATATTATTATTATATATTACTAAGCTCTTCGGTTCTAGCCATTCGAAGTCAATCTCTGCGCATTCTGCCTTCAAAGACAGCTGACTGAAGGAAAACTAAGAAGGAGGTGTCCACATGCAGGAGCTCATGGGAATCATTAAACCCCACACGGGGAGAAAAACCTAGGCTTTCGCAGTTCGACAAAACCATTTCCTTCAAAGCCGACTTATTGATGTCACATTCCGACATCCACCGACAAGGCGTGTGAGAGAAATCGAAGACGTCTAAGCCGCCGTCAATCGCACACAAGTCACAGCCGAAAAAATTCCGAAATAAAATAAAATAAATAAAACCAAAAAAAAAAAAGATGAGTCAAGGTGTGTGTATGCCCACCTACCAACGTGCGATACGTGAGTACAATCACAGCCCAGACTGTGTACAAATCTCCCATCGACTTGCAAATCCCCAATCTGCAAAGCAAAACAACCGCCGTCAGGTGTGGATTAGACGACGACGACGACGACGATGATGATGATGTTCCATGAAATCGGTTAACACGATGAAACAACCAACTAATGTCGCATGTTCAGCGCCCATGCATCTGCGTCTGTGTGCGATGTGTGTGCACACAAGTCAGTGTTGACTGGGTCAAGTTGAATTCGGGTGTTGGTTTGTTTTCAACTGAAACCGAACAACAAGATCGGTCTACTTTTACTTTGCAAACGACAAAAGGAACAGAACCAACACTGGTCAACAAAACAAACGCGGTAAATGCGACGAAAATTTGTTGTTTTTTTTTTTTTGCACGTGTGCATCCATTCAGAGGCAGTGACACTCTAACTCACACAGAGAGTGTGTGCTAAACTTTTACTTCCATTTCAGCATAAGTCAGATGTATCTGCATGCACTAGATACAAAATTCGCATTGTAAATATGTACACTTTATGCAATAGGAGGAGAGTCTATGTAGACTCACTTTTCACTGAGAACAACACACTGCACTCTGTAGCGTGCACACTAACGACACACCGTTCTTGTATGGGAATGGGAGTAGTACATACTTACTCTCTATTTGCGTCTCCACTGGCGCGGCAGCGGCTTCACCAACCACCTTCAACTTCTTTTTTTCTGTGTTTTCCTCTATGCAAGTATACAGGCTAGAGATGGGTTACTTTACTTTACTTAACTTTACTTTACTTTAACTCTCGCTTGTCGATCGTTGAGAGAGTGCAAGAGAGGGAGAGAGAGATGAAAAGAATTTCATTTCTTTCGTTTGTTGCTGGTGGTGTTTAACACTGATGATGATGATGATGATTCTCACTGTGGACCTCTCCTAAACACAAACCACACACGCGCGCACGAATTCGCACACACACTCACAGACACCGAGAGAGAGAGAGAGAGAGGATGATAAACAAGGGAGACAACGACTTGTATTTTGTGGGGCTTTGGGGAGCACTGCATATACCGAGAAGCTTGCACGACACTGACCTGTGTCATAATAACAAAAACTTCGTTCGCACATAAGAGCGAGCGCTCCTCACCACTCATTCCCCGTGTATCTAGATGCGCGATGGTATGGGTATTTTATTTCTTTTTTTTTTTTCTTTAATTTCCCTTATGTACATATTTTTAACTATGTTTAGTGCATATTTAAAAAATAAATAAAACAAATTTATACACACACCTTCTTTTTTGTTTCACTTAACACACATGGCGGAGTTGAGAGTGGGCTGCTGATGGAAACAAAAGGCTACTGTGACTGCCGCTTCCCTCTTTGCCGCTCAATCGAAGGACCGTTAAATGAAACGCATTCCAAACATTCGTGAATTGTTATGTTTTTTTTTTTCAAATTTATTATATCTTTCTTCTCGTCACGATTGCAATAATTTTTTGTAAAGTGGGCCACAGCCCTGCATCAATATATGCTCACACACTCACACACACCCCCACGCACACACATTCACAACGAACGACGAGAGATTGAAAGAAACGCAGCACAGCAGCAACGGCAGCATGCACGCAGCACAATTAATTATAGGCACACACCACGGAATTGATATATTTCATGACACACGATACATAAATGTATCCAATGGATACAAAAATATCTATTTTAGTTTAGATACTCTGTGTTTGTTTTTTTTTCAGTTTTTTTTTTTTAAATTTCAAAAATTTATTTGATTGCTGATGTTGTTGTTGTTGTTGGTGTTGTAGGTGTGTTAGAGATGTTTACTTCATGAAATGACCGTCAGAATGCGCTCGCCGATGACTGGTTCTCTTCCTCGTGTGTCCCACTAAACGCGACCGATAATAGCCAAGGGAAGCCAAGTCCGATTTATTCCACTCAAACGAGAGTGAAAGAATGAGACAACCGTCACACGCAAGCGAGACCAAATCCGAAATGTGTTCCTCTTCTTCTTTTCGTTGCAAATATCTATGAAATACGAATCTATCCGGTGGGAGGGGTGGTGCGGGGGGCTTCTATGCGGTTTCGTTGATGGTCACACAAGAAACATAGGGAAGACAGAAAAAAATATGGAGATTTGTTTCTTTTTGAAAAACCACTCTCAGACTAGACTCTCTTGCTGCACAAATGGGAAGGCGGTGGAGGTCTGCAGGCACTCTCTCGGAGATCGCGGCGAACGATTGCAACCAAAACACACATACGGCGAGACGAGACGCAGAGCGGGAAAGAAGAATAAAAATAAAGAAACACTTGGTAGTAGTTTTTATTTTCTTTTTTGATTTTCGTCGCTCTCTTCCTCTTCGTGTATCTCGCGGGAATCGGTTTGGTTTTTATGTAAATATTGCAAGTTTGACCGGTTTACGTTTTTTTTTTTTGTTTTCGTTTTTCGTATCGCTCGGATGCATTCGAAATTTCTTCTAAATTGCAACTTATTTTTTTTGAAATGATTTCTAAGAGCGTTTCTTTTTTTTCAGACGACAAAACGACAACGATGTGAAGACACGGGCGGGCGCGCGAATATATTCCACTCCGTCGACCAATTCACAAGTGATACTGAGAAAAGCTTTTTCTCTGCGATTGTGTACTGTGTGTGTGGTGCATTCGGCGACGAGCGCACGATGTATATTTTCAATAGAGCAAGCCAGCCAGGCACAGGCCACAACACTGAGTACAAAATAGCAGCACAGCACCAGAGGAATATGCCATACCATCTCAGCACTAGAAGCGAGTCGTTTCGTTGTATGCGCAGCAACAGACTCACACAGGCCAGAGCGCCAGCACACTTGGTGCAGTGGCGGGTGATGGCTTGGCTATACATAGTGTGACTGTGTGTTGGCATGTTTGTTGGAGACTTCGAGTCGAACAAGTGAATTAAACAACAAAATTGTAATGTTTAATCCGTTTTGGAGCTTTTACTTTGACTTCGTTTTTCATTTCTGGCGTCGTCGTTTTCTTTGGAGAGTGTTCTCTACACAGTCGATGGATGGTTACCATGCACAGAACGAGAGCGAGCGCTACCGGCTGGGATGGTGGGGGTGTAGGTGTTGTGCATCAGTCTGTGCTCTCTCGCATTTATAACATTTTTTTCTTCGTCAAAATTTCAGGGCGCATCATCGAAAGGTCAATGAGGGAGGCGGCATGAAAGCTTCATGTTGTATCTTCTTGAATGCAAGCCAGAACACGCTGAGGTCCTGAATGAATCGGGGAAAAGCTCGTTTGTATAAATAGAACAGCAGAGGGGGGCGGCGGGCTTGATTCGGGGGTGATTCGATTCACGGTCTCTCCCCTGCAATTCTACAGTGAATCAAAAGTTCAGTAAAGTAAAATCAAAAACACTGAAAACGAAAGTAATGCGCCATGCAGGATGTGAAGACAGTGTCGCACATCTGGGAGCACTTCCACTTCTGGGCAGAGTGTGGGTTTCAAAGTCGTTTGCAATTGTTTTGAGGTTTCCTTTGCATGTGCTCTTTGTGCACACAGTTATGTAGTCCAAGGCTGGGGGATCGTTTTTCTTCGAAGATGTGACGTGGGTAGGGGTGTGAGCGAGCGAGGGCCTTTAACGTTCTATTTAACGCAAAACACAAAGGCTGTAGGCTTAAACGTTGATTGGAGCAGGGAGACAAGCACTTGAAGGGAACAGATCCTCGCGTTCTCAGGCTGACGAGAATACCGCTGAGTCACTACTTAGCCCTTTGCCGAGAGACTTCGCCTGACGGATAGCAGCCTTCATAGTGTTCAAACTGAAGCCGTTGCAAATGTGGAAGGATCTCCTTTCTGGGCTCACTATCTCCCCTGCAGATTTAAATCCATACCTAGGGAAACCGATCTCTGGCTACTATAAGCTGCCCAATCAGCATCCCGTCCATTCCCAGCTAGAAGTATGCCTCCCAGACATTGACGGCCCTCAGAGAGCGTTCACAGGTTGCTGAAGGCGTTCGGAACAGCTGTAGCGTATGTCAGGCGGAAAACATGTCGAGTAAACTGATCCAAGCTGTATCAACAGCATGCGATGCAGCGATGCCTAAGAGGTCCACTATCGGCAGGGGAGAAGCATGCTACTGGTGGAACGACAGCATAAGGAATCTCAGGGCAACCTGTCTTAAAGCTCGTCTTAGATCTGAGCGTTCCAGAGGTAGACCGGAGTTCCAGGAACGATTGGCCGCCTTCAGGCTGGCAAGGCGTAATCTGGAATGGGCAATTAAGTAGAGCTAAACAAACTACTTCAAGAATCTTTGCAATGAAGCATACCTAGACCTCTGGGGAGGAGTAAATAAAATGGTAATGAAGAAAGTGAAAGGCAGTAGAACGACCTAACTAACCTGCCCACTGATGCTCAGAACAATAGTGGAACACCTGTTCCCCAGGCAACCGCCTACAATGTTCGTCATTACACAAGGAGCTAGTTCGGAACAAATGCACCAGTCACGGTTGACGAGCTGCAGGAATGTGTGCAGGAAAATTGCCGACAAAAATGCACCTGGCCCTGACGCCATCTCTAATAAAGCCATCAAGGCGGCCGTCGAGAAACAGCCTGAGCTGTTTACAGCGACGATGCAAAGGTGCCTCCTAATTGCTGGAAACTCCAAAACCTGGTACTGGTACCCAAATGCAATAAGCCCCCGGGAGAACCCTCAGGGTATCAACCAATCTGCCTGCTTGACACCACAGGAAAGATCCTGGAGAGCATCATATACGGCAGGCTAATCGGCGTGGCGGAGGAGCGACCATCAGTTCGGTTTTAGGAAACCATCGACGCCATCAAAGACGTGGTAGACACAGCAAGCGAAGCCGATAACGGCTGCAAGATGGAGGGGCGGTACAAAAAAATACTGTGCCGTAGTTACGCTGGACATCAAAAACGCGTTTAACTCAGCGAACTGGTCCTGCATCATGAGAGCCTTGAATAGGATGAGCACACCGCAGTACCTGAGGAAGATAATCGTCAACTATTTCACCGACAGAAAACTTAGATACCTGACTGACGACGGAATGAAATACCACGAAGTTTCGGCAGGCGTTCCACAGGGTTTAGTTCTTGGACCCCTCCTGTGGAAATTAATGTACGACGATGAAGACTAAGTCAAGGTGATCGGTTTTGCGGTCGTGGCAGTGGCCAAGCACATCCACGAGGTGGAAGCAGCCACAAACGAAGCGATCGCCAGGATCAAGGATTGGATGGAATCCGCCGACCTAAAACTAGATGACCACCAGACTGGGGCTGTCTTAATAACCAGCCGAAAGACTGTGGAATACGCGAACTTCTTGTTGGTTCACAGATAATTCGATCGAAGGAGGCTCTAAAATACCTAGGGGTAATACTCGACAACCGGCTGAACTTAAAAACTCACGTCAAGTACTGCAGCAAGGATGCAGTCAACGCTCTCCGGAATGCTGCCCAACATTGGAGGACCAGGATATGCGAGAAGGATCTTGCTTTCCACAGTGGTGAGCTCAATCCTTCTTTACGCTGCACCAGTATGGGCGGGGGCCTGGCGAACACGGAAGCAGCAAGGAAGCTCTCGACATCATACAGGCTCTGCGTGATAAGAGCTGTCAGCGGTTTCTGGACAATTTCCTACGAAGCAGCCTGTGTCATTGCGGGTATGATCCTGATCAACATTCTCGCCACCGAAATGCTACCTATGGAGATCTGCAAATCACGCAGAGACTAGCGCAAGAGGTCTGAACAATGAAGAAAGGGCAAGCCAGGTGGGACACCACAACCACCATAAATTGATACCCAGAATAGAAGCCTGGACAACGACAGCTCACGGGAACTGCAACTACCACCTCACACAGTTCTTGTCGGGCCATGGGGGTTACCGGAAATACCTCCAGATTCGGTCACGACAGCTCACCCACTTGTCCAGAATGTGCGGGCGAAGATGACGACGAGGAGCACGCACTATTCCATTGCAGACGCTTTGCCGTGGCGAGAGGAAGTCTACCAGCTCCTAGTTAGCCATATGACGCAGTCAGCTGACAAATGGCTGGTTACCTGTTCCTTTATTAAAAGTAAGCAGATCGAGCTAAGAAGGCTCGAAAGAGAAAGGAAGGCCGCGCATAGGGTGATATGCTAACCAGCCCCGCGAAGTAATACCTAACGGCAGTTCCGCGGGGAGAGTGGTAGAAGTGTGCACAGGTGTGGTTTAGGACGTAGGGGCGAGGAAAAAGGAGAATAATATACCGTGAATCGTTCATGCTGGTAACACGGGTTACCAGTATCTTGAAGAAGATTCCACATCCATTGGCGCAAACCATAAAAAAAAAATAGATCGTCGGAATGTTCGGATATTGTGGTGGGCATCAAACCTCTGCATGTAGAAACTTTTAACTCGAATACTACTCTTGTTCGCCGGAAGGTAGAGTATTTTAGAATCCATCCTGATGTGGCACTGTGTGTCATTCCAGAAAAAAGCGCCGAGCTCGCTAGAAAGGACACGAGTAGTTAATCGCTCTTTCCTGGTGGAGATCGCCCATATTTGCAAAACATCTCTCGATCCTTGAATGGTGATCACACCAATATTAAATGGTCGGAAGACACTGAGACCCTCATTACGAATCATAGACTGAGCAGCGTGGCTCTCATGGTGTTTTCATTGGCGTACCATTGGTCTAGAATATCTGCGTTAGAAAAACTTCTGCAGAAGTTGCCGAGACAAGGAAGATGGGGAGACGATTGTACACTTTCTTCGTACTTGCGGCACTTCTTCTTCCTATATGGCCTGACCAAACTAAGTAACATTAGTGTCAACCATCTCCATCGACTTTGTCAGCCATCTCCATCGATTTGTTTAAATCGCCAACTGGCTTCAAATTGGGATTAACTAGATCTAGGTGTCAATATAATGGTTCCACGATCGACTAAGTGGAACAGCTGCATGTTGGCAGTCAACCACATTAACGCAAGACATATGTATCAGGAACTAATCTCTTCGCAGTCCGTATAGACGTATTTCGGCCATGAAGTCATGGTGTCACTACCGAGCACTGCTTTTTATGAGAATACGCCAGAATGTTCGGCCACATCACGAATGACTTCTGTAGAAGTTAAATTGCATGGATGAGCAGGAGATGAATGCCACGCCACTTTCGCAATTGAAAAGTCAGAGATTTCTAGCAGCCCACTTTTCCAATCGTTAGTCTACCTACACCAGTGAACAAAGAGTACTTCTTAAGTCATCTCGACTTTCCCATTTTCCTAATAAAGGGTAGTCGAAAAAGTCTTTTCGTATTTTGTCAATAGATGCCGTTAGAGTCGTCTATCACCAGTGCTACCAATCACATTGTGTCATACCATATGGTGTCTTTTGCAAGCGTATATACGCCTAATTTTGAAGTGCACAAAAAAACGATCATCGGCGCTTAATTTCAGATTCATCATAATATCTTGGCAGCACCGACGACATTTGCTAAGCAGTCAGGGGTGTAGTCGTGGAAGGTGATGGTTGATCTTTGAGGGTCACAATCTTTGTTTTGTGACTGTGTAGCGTGACCATCACTTTAAAATCAAAAACACTTAATAATTATAAAATAAAAAAGAATCGAAACCTAAACGGAGTGTATAGCAGAGACACTCTGATTATACCAACAATTGCATACTTATGGATGCCAACAAAATTAAAAATGTTCTAATACATCAACCACACCTGCAAATGTAACCCACATACAGCAACCTAAACAATGAATGAACAAATTCAGGAATGAACACACAGAAAATAATGTTTGGAAGCATTGTTTATATCCGCGCTTATTCCTTAAGCGGCGATATATATGATGAGTAACTTAAGCGGATATAGGACTTGTTGTTAGTGTATTTTACATGCAAATTGAAAATTAAGCGAATATAAGCTTGCAAAAAAACGCAGCTATTTTAAGCTTCTTTTAACCAAAAAAAAATTAATTCAGAGAAGTTGAAAAAAAGTTACACCTGTTCAAAAAGAAAAACTCCGCTATATTTTGAAAATGTTTGCATTAAAAAGGAAAGAATGCCACGCCAGCAACCAATGAAATTTGAAAAAATTTACGGAGACGATGCTGTATCAGTTCGCGTAGCACAACAATGGTTTGCTCACTTCCGTTCTGGAAATTTCGATGTGAATGATGCACCTCGCTCTGTCGGTGAAATTATGGAAAAGATTTACCAGGACCGTCACATAAGCAGCCATGACTTCGCCAAGGAACTAAACATTCATCATCAAACGGTTTTGAAGCATTTAAAAAAGGCTGGCTACAAAAAGAAGCTCAATGTTTGGACCCCACATGAATTGCCTGTGAAAAGAGTTTGATTAGATATACGAAATGACTGTTTTCGACTACCCATTAATACCCATGCTTTGGTTGGTTGGAAGCAGCATTCGTATCAAACCTAGGCATACTGGATGACGACTGGATGACGCGGTTGGTAAAGTGCCCGCCTCTAGTTAACGGGGTCCCCGGTTCGAATCCCAGGGAAAGCAAAGTTAATACGCTTTTATCTGGTTTTCAAATCCGGCTCAGTCACCATTTGCTGTTGGCAATATCACTGGAGAGTCCAATCAGTGGTAGAACACTGAGTGTGGGTATCACGATGGACCAACATCGTCTAAGTGTGCTGGTGAATACACTAGCAGCCCAACTACCTACCTACCTACCTACCTTGGCATATTTAATGCTGACAAGCAAATTTGTTTACGTTTTATTGCTGGTTCAACTTACAAGTTTTGATCTTCACAAGCAATGAACAAGTGCTGTCACCCAGTAACTTCTACAAGCATTGCGAGAAAATTACCAAATCCCTTGAAAAAAAACACGCTCTGGGGGACACTATCAAGTAAAGAAAGACTGCTGTGGGCTAAGAATCCTAGAAAATTTGGAAAAAAGATTTATTCTCGCGGATAAGAGTCACTTCGAGGTTCAAGAATAAAGGGTAACTGTCGTGAGGAAAATCCACATGAAGCCTAAAGTCGTGTTTTTGGGATGTTTCACGTTTGAATGGTCTGGAAGTCTGAAGTCCATAGAGGATATGACGAACAGTATGCAAGGATTTGGCGCAAATGGGTGCCCCGACACAGCACCTTTCTTCTAGACATCGATAGCGGAGCCAATGACGAATATTTTCAGGCCAGGTTTTTGCTGCTAGCCCCAACCCATGCCACAAAGGAGCCCAATAGGCGGAGTAGGAGAGGACAAATCGCTAACATACACTTCTGAATAGGCGCCCATATGTCGAAAACGGTGCCCCCTACACAGGACCTTTCTTCTAGACATCGATAGCGTAGCCCATGATGAATATTTTCAGGTCAGGTTTTTGCTACTAGCCCCAACACCATTGTATTGTAGCTTCAGTCCCTGAAGTGGAGGCTTTCTATTGAATCGCTTACAATGCCCCAAGAGTTCAAAGAGTTCAGTCCTGTTCAGAAGAAGCTTTCCGTTCGGAGATGAGTCTCATCCAGAACAGTAGCATGTACACAAGGTGGTTCCGGATTGACGCCGCACCCAACAAATAAATCAAATAAAGGGTGTTTTTTCTTAAGTTGGAAAATTTTAGATTGGCGCCATTGTGACATTTTATTTGACAGTTCGCTGTCCTTTTGAGAGAACGTTGCTTTGACAATTCATCATGAAAAGACTCACGTCGGAGAAACGTTTGTAAATTGTTAAAATTTCTTTTTTTGAAAAATATGGTTCAATTCGAGGAGTTCAAATCAAAGACACTGTCGAGACATCATCACATCCAGAAGAAGCCACCGTTTTCCCGGCGTGTTTTGGACTTGGTGCAGTGACCTTGTCCACACATCCTCAAAAAGGTTGTTGGCACAGCATGTTACAGTCAACGAAACATGATAACTTTCTTCTTGTAACACTTGTAATACAGTGGACTCCCCCTAAGTCGAACTCTTCCTAATGCCGTGATTATGTGACTTGGTGGGCGTCCACTGTAATTGAAGGCCAACATTTGACGTCTTATAGCCAAAAAATGTAGAAATGTACGCCGCCCAGCTACGCCGATTACATGCCCGGTCACTTGCAAACAGTAATGCCATCAAATTATCTCTCTAGTGAACTCAATTTCATGGATAATAAAACCCTTTCAATTTAAACTCGTCAGCCTTTAAGAGAAACACCCTTTAATGAAATAATTTTTAACAGAGGCGTTAAATTGGCAAGCAAAGCCTAGGCATTGCGATGCACCCTTCTCTGCAAACAGCCTCTCCTCAGACACCCATCCTCTGTCGGTTTCGTAAGCCCCCTGAGACTCCTCCTTCTGTAAGGCCCCAAAATTAAATCATTTTATTGAGTTCTTTGTTTATCCAGAAAAAACAAGAACAATCGAAATGAAAAGCCCCTTTTACTCTGATCCTTTCCATTAACCAGTCGAGACAGCAGAGAAAAAAAAAAATGAGCGAACCTAGACCTCCATCCCCCGGCCACCTAGCGGAGAAGAGAGAACAAAAAAAAAATGGAAACTGAAAAAGAAAAGCTCAAACTTTTAACGGGGTTATGAATGCTGGTACTGCCACAACAGCATCGGAATAGTCCTCAATTTCGATGTGTATTCCATTGTGTTCAACCCTCTGTCAGTCTGGGCCAGTAAGGTGAGCGTGTGTGCAGACTCTTCTCCTCCCGCCTGCCGTGCGAATGTGTCCGTCTGTGTGTATGTTTGCCCGAGCTTGGGTCATCCGATTTACAGAAGTCTGCAAATGGGCTTCTGGGCAACACAAGTTCGCCCATTGCACGCCCCAACCGAGTTCCACTTGAGCCGTGCAGCGAGCTTTCGGCTTCTCGGCTGAACTTTTCCCTTGTTCGAATCGAGTCTACCCTCGAACGCTTTTGCATGAGCACTGGGCGGACGGGGAAGGGGGAGACTTGCAGCAGACATGCATACACTGCAGTGGAGGGGTGGGGGTGGCGGCGAGGAGCTTTTCTTTCGTTTCGTTTGTATTTGTTGCCAATAGATGCGATGCGATGAGACGACGATGACGATGACTACGTCGGCGCTTTGTGCACGCGAGCCACAGACGGTTTTTATTATTAAACTCGATTCGAAGGAGGTAGGTGGTCGTGGGGGAAGGCGGCTGGCACAAGGGGGGGAGTTGGATGGAATGGGGGGCAGCCGTTGGGCATCGTTGATTTTATGAAGATGTATGCGACACAGCTCTCGCTCTCTCTTTCTCGTAACATATTGAGGGCAGGCGGCGGATGCGCATACACAAACACACACACGCACACACACACATGCGCGCACCCAGTTTCACACACAGCTAGACACAAGCATCCAACTGGCATGTAAAGTGAAAATTATTCATTTTCTAAGGTTCAGTCTTAGAGTTGAAGGTCAGTCGATGTTTTATGTCATTCAACTTGCCTTTTACTGCTGCTGGCAGCGCCCGGCGGAGTGTGGTGGCGGCGCGGCGGCACTGGCGGTGGGTTTTGCTTTTGTGTTGTTGCTTTTATTTTTTCCTTCGTCTTTTTCGTTTGGTTTCAGAGCGACGACAACACGATGTGATGTGCCCGTGATGTGCGCCGCTCGCGGCTGTGTGCACGTACGTCGCTGACGGTTCGGTGTGGTATAATTTGTTCGATTTGATAAGGGTGACGCGGCTAGCGCGGCCAACTGCTGGATTGGTGAGAGGTGGGCGTGGGGTTGGGGGGGTGGGACTACAGGCGGAGGCATTATTTTGTTTTGACGGAAACTTTTTGTGTTGTGCTCTCGTGCTCTCTTGGTCTGTATTCGTTTTGTTTTGTTTTCTTTTTCTTCTCACTCTAGACTGTAGCACCGCTTCTGCTGCGGCTGCTCCTCTGCTGGGTGTACGCTCGCCAGCACGCGTGTGGGGCAGTGTAATGTTTTCATCTGCGTTTCCTTTTCGGTGAGTTTTCCATTTAATAGGTTATTGCATGCCCACCAGGCGGAGCGAATTTGCTAAGTTTTAATGTTTCCAAATGGGGGAATGGATGGGGGTGGTGGTGGTGATAGTGGGGGGATACGCTGTTTCTGTTTTTTTTTCAATTTCCATTGCAGACAGCTCGGAGGGGGAGATCATCGAGCACACCACTTGGGAATGACGGGACGGACGACGGCGGGTTGGTGGATCCTGCTATCGGCGTGGCAGCAATTTGTTGTGTTGCGCATTGTTTCGTTGTTTTTGTGTGTCATGGGAGATTAGAGAGTTTTACGACCCAATTTTTTGGTTAATTCAGAATTTCGATATGGTTTGCATTTATGAAAGTCAAGTTCATGCGGTCAAGGTCGGCTCGTACGCTGAGAGGCGCACATGTGCGATGGACGGCCGTGAAAAAAAGGGCGGCTTTTTGCCGGCGTTGTGTAATGTTTGCGGTCATTACACATGAACTGAAGTGACTTTTTTCTACATTTTTCCCTTTCCTTCTTGGATCCTTCTAGAATTGAGTGAATTCTTATCGCAATCTGAGAATATAGAGAGGTCTTCGAATGGTTAATGCTTTGATGGGTGGTGTTTTTTTAAAGATCTAATTGTAGAGTGTGTTGTAAGTCTTCGAAATGCCAAGAAAGGCCATCCATATGTTAGGTTAGGAAGGCTGCTAGTACATTCACCAGCACACTTAGACTATATTGGTCCATTGTGATACCCATAGTCAGACTTCTACCACTTTAATTAAGTTGCTCCCAACGGCAAATGGTGACTGGAGCAGATTTGAAAACCTTTACTTTCACTGGGAATCAAACCCAGGACCCCGCTAACTAGGGGCAGGAACTCTACCAACTGCGCCATCCAATCGAACTCCGATCTTACGAATCCTTTCCAATTCCAAAGGCATTTTGCTTTTGTAGTATTGTGTTTTCTTAAGGTTTCTGGTTCGTACCCGACCAGCCATGAATTGGAGAAACAAATTGAACACTCCCTTGATGATTATCAGTCGCATTTATGTGAGATAGCGATACCTACAGAGGACTCTCGCTAAGGTCAAGCCGAACTCCCTCTAACTATGCTATCCCGTGACAATTCGACTTAGGGGGAGTCACACTGTAATTCAACAAAGAGTGCGTTTGTGTCGAAGACCTGAAACACATTCACCCGAGTGTCTTATGAAAAGTCAGCTGGGCTCTTCGAGAGACAGCTCTGCTACTCATTTGCGTCTTGAGCCCATAGACACATCCGTTGGCACAGATGTTCTGCATTCGGGCTTGGACGAAGCCGAAGCAGACGTTAAGTCATTAGCTGCCTCGAAGTTATAGCTGTATTTTCTTGAGGACAGCATCTGTACATCGTTTTACTCTCATTCACCGCCAGTTCTATTTTATCCGCTTCTACCTCAATTCCTGAACACGCCTCATGACCGGCTCGCTGTGATCGACGTTTGTAAGCTGTTGTACAGACTTATGAATGATTGTCCCTCTATTGTTGAGGTTTGACATGTAGATGCTGCTCTGGCCAGAGCCCAAGGCGCTTTTGCCCATACAAAGAGACGTTTTTACAACAGCCGACTCGATGCGAGGGTGAAGGTTATCTGCTACATGTCCCTCATCCGGCCAATGCTCACCTATGGCTGTCCCGTGTGGTTCAACGTGAGTGCAAGCTTAATGGAAGAGATTCGGTTGTATGAGGGGGCTTGTCTTAGGCCTTGCCTTCGTCTTTATCGATTTCCCAGTACATTAAATAATATTCCAATGAGGTGTTATACAAAAAAGCAAACCTGATAAGAGTGGACAATTTCCTAGTGAAGTTGACTCGAGGTCATACTGCTAGAGCGATGAACTCGTCCAATAACTTGATCTCAGGGGCTTACTACCCCAATCGCCAATACCACGAAAGGGTACGTCACAACGGCTTTGTTCCCCCAGAAGCATTCCTCTATTTTGACACGAATGGTCTGATACAAGACATAAATGCGATACCGCTCCTCTTTCATTCCGCCCGTTCAACTGTGGATGGGCGACTCAACCACGACCGCTCTGTCACACAGCGAGCTGTGGAAGGCCTCCTCCGGTTCAGTATGGCGGTATCTAGGCGGGATGTGCTGGATGTTGCTTTGCAACATCGAATGTTCTGGTGGCTGGGGAGCGACAGAACTCCCTCGTCGAATCCTTTAGACCCTGGGTAGAAAGGGTAGTGCGGATCCCCGTGAGGGAGCAGTCGGTCACTGTCTTGCAGCGAATTAGATGCAAATCTAATAGCAGCAACCTATGGCCGACCTACATAGTCTAGTGTAGTGTAAGGTAGATTTAATTAGAATCTTTGTTCGTCCAACTAGTTTAAGCATTTTTTTGTCTAGTGTTGAGGTTTCAGTTTTGTGTGATCTTCTTCAAGATCGTACATAGGAAGGTAGTTTGGGGGCTGCTAGTGAATTCACCAGCACGCTTAAGCCACTTTCGTCTATTGAGATAGAGAACGTACATACTTTATACAATTTGTCACAAGACACATACAATGATCATCTGCCATCGAAATAGTCGTGATTTTTCCTTAAACCCTTCCGTTCATACTTGTTTAGAATCGCTCAGGCATTTCTTCATTCATGCTGTTCAGGTCTGGAATAAGCTACGTTTTGAGGTACGGTCTAAGACGGAGTACAGACAATTTTGTTCCGCTTTCCCTTTTCCCCAAATTATGTTTCTTCTATGGATGTTTGCGCAATGGTCGCGGTGGCGTAGTGGATATGTGGGTCTTTGCCCTTCGGAGTCGGCATAAAACTGTAGGACCACCCTTCATTCGGTCAACACGAGCTGTTACTGTAGAACTCGTTGCTGGCCCTATTTTTATTGACATGAATTGATGAATAGGCATGATAGTGTCTAGTCAGTCTTCGCGAACACACCGTTTGGTTGCCAATTGTTTCTAGGGCAACCATTTTTAGAAGTCGACTATCATCCATTTTTAGAACCTGCAATATGTATTTCATTTGGATCTCGAGTGATTTTATGTACAGAGGAGATAAGCCTGTTTCCAGCATAAGCATATAGTAACGGCAAGGTTCAAGCGAACCTTAGTGGATAAGCAAAACAATCTGTTTTTAAATATTGTTAAATTTCATTACAGTGGACTCCCCTAAGTCGAATTGTCACGGGATCCCAAAATTTGTTCGAGTTAGAGAGAGTTTGACTTAGAGAGAGGTTTTTGCATGGAAAGTTGAGGGAAATGTATGTAAATACGGCGAAAAAGTTCGAGTAAGGGAGAGTTTCGACTTAAGGAGGGTTCGACTTAGGGAGAGTCCACTGTATTTTATTTTATTATTTAACAACTATTGTTGTCATCACTTATTAATTGCTTATTATCCAAACACTTTATAACTGTCACTTAAGATGGGCGAAACACATCCTTACCAACTGCTTGTACAAGAGGAAGGGATCGAGCGTCCTCAGAATAAAAAATACCAAGCGACCGTATCATACGGTACTTAATGCTTAATGTCCAAGCACCCAAGCGTGGCCCGGTTGCTAAGCAGCATTCAAGCTGAACTGCTGCTCTCCAAATTTATCTTCGACTAGTGCTGCGTACAGAATCACTACCTCAGATATCGAATGCAAATGTCTTATATTAACTCTTTTGTTGAATATGTCTTTTATTGAAGGTTTTGGGCTTCATCAGTTTTTCTTTGAGATGTCTTTTTATATTCAGGTTAGGTTAGGTTGAGGTGGCTGACTGTCGCTCAGAAGGACAGCCACCTCAACCGTGTCCGTGTTACCACGCGGAACAAGGGTCCGGAAACCAATTTGTACTTTTAATACAGCGAAGAAGAGGACTCATTCTGATGCTCCTCAGTTCAGCCAGATTAGCAAAGAAATGAGCCCCCAGAAGTCTGAATCCACGGGATGAGAGAGTACTGCAGCTACCTAGCACGTCTTCGATGCTTTCTTCCTCATCTTAGTCCATGCAGCTTCTACAGAAATCATTGTGAGGTAGGCCTAGTCTACCTAGTCTAGAGGCGTGAGTTCAGATGACACGTCAATAAGAGATCTGAGGTTTGACCTGGTCCATCTGATCAAGCTCAGCGATCGTATGTGATCGATCATAGGCCAGAGTTGTTTGGTAATGAGGCATCGTGTGCCAGGTGTCCATCCGCGCTTTGTTTGAGCAAGCGTTTCAAGATTTAGCAGTATAGTAGCGATAGGCGTGGAGGGTGGGTCTCCACCCGGAAAGAGGACAAAATGAGTGCCCTTTCTAGCGAGTTCTTCCGCTTCGCAATTCTCTGGAATGTCACAGTGTCCCGGCACCCACATCAGTTGGATACTAAAATACTCGGCCAACTCGTTAAGAGATAGGCGGCAATTAAGGGAAGTCTTGGAGTAAAGAGTGACTGAATTCAGAGATTTGATCGCTGCCTGACGATATCACATTGTTTTTTAGCCAGGACATGGCTTCCTTAGGTTGGTTAGGTAGGGGGGCTGCTAGTGCATTCACCAGCAGTCTTAGACCATATTGGTCCATTGTGATACCCTTAGTCAGACTACTGCCACTAATTGACTACTCTGGTAATAGTGCCCTTAATTTGATCCCAACGGCAAATGCTGACTGGACCAGATTTGAAAAGCAGACGAAAGCATATGACTGAATTTTTCTGTCACTTGGATTCAAGCCGAGGACCCCGCTAACCAGAGCCAGACACTCTACCAACTGCGCCATCCAGTCGTTTCAGCCTGAAAGACGCTTCAGTGATTAGCTAGTCGGAAAGATATCTGGAAATTTAGATCCTTGGAATAGACGCCAGCACCCACACCTGGACCTTCCAGCGTCTGGTGTTCAGACTCCCAGTCAGACCTGGGCGGTATGCAGGTTGAGAAATTCTTCTCGAAGAGGAGTTTTGGTAGAGTGAGGTCTGTGTCTATGGGTATAGAGGCATACCTGCGTAGGATCGTTGAATGTCCAGACCGCCGTGATAATCGCCGTACTAGCTGCTGTCTGTCTGCCAATTAGTTATTTCGGTGGCAGGTTGAAGAGTATGTTTAGTGTATCGGAGAAGGTAGTCTTTAGCGGTTCTCTAATGCATACGCAAGCCCTCCTCTGTACTCTAGCGGGTGGGGTTGTTGGGAATAACTTTCTGTATAATTCCTGCAGAGAAGACTTTTGTAGGTTCCCAAATTCAAAGATAAACTTATTATTCAAACAGTACAAACGATTTAGTTAGTTTAAGGAATCAAGTGAAATTTGTACAAGAAAAATGGTAGAAGATGGAAGAGAGGCTTCAAATTTAGTCTCCTTGCTCTGGTGTTCAAAAATGGAATGAATCGTTGAAAACGTCCCTTCTGTCAAATCAGTCTCTCTCTCTTCTTTTCTGTCAGATGGCGCTATGGTCTTGATGCCAACAGGGGTTATGTTGATTTTCGAGTGCGGTCCACCAAATTGCGACGCCATACAGCTGTACGAGTCTGACTACTGGTATAAATAGCCAGTGAACGATTCGGGGTTGCAGTCCCCATTTCCACCCAATGGCCCTTTTACAGCAGTAGAGAGCCGTCGAGGCCTTCTTGACACGTTCCTGGATATTTAGCTTCCAGCTTAACTTCGTGTCTAGTATAAGGCCTAAGAATTTAGCGCTGTCGCTTAGCACCAAAGGGGTCCCCCATAGTGTGGGAGGGTCAAAGTTAGGAATTTTATACTTCTTAGTAAAGATGATGTAGGCATTTTTTTTGTACACTACTGTAAGTGTTCTCGTATAACACATACTTAAGATTGTCAGAAGTAAATATTAACCGAAAGTAAGAAACTATTGTCATATCGTATGATGCTCACACTATCTCATTTCTTTTACATAAGCGTACCGCTTCATATGAAAATATAAATATAACCCGTCATGTAAATTTTCTTCCTTCTCAATAAACTGTCGTAAGTAGCACATCTCCTCTCAAGTAGTTTCATTTGACTCACTCGCCTATCCTACAATGACTAGATCCGTTTTTTGTGGATTGACCATTTCACTAGCTTGGATAGGGCAGATTGCATAGATGGAAAAACTTTACCGTCTATCTCGTTGGGAGATGGCGGACTGATGCAATCTCATCGTGTGCTAGGTCCCTGGGCATAGTGGTATTCCAGGCAATGAAAGGGCCGACGAGCTAGCTAGAACAGGGTTTGCCAATGGCAAGGAAGACTACCTCGGCACCTGCCCAGCACTTGCAAGGCCAAGGAAAAACACGCTAGGCAGCTATTCATTCAAGTAGCCTTGAGGAAATGTCTGGCATTAAAAATTCTGGACATAGCAAAATTTATAAAAAAAAATACTAATCGGCTGTAACCCAGCTAAGGACTCCATCATCCAGGATATGCCGCTAGCATACCAGGAGGTATCTGCAGATTAGTGATATCACAATGGATCCAATGAGGAGCTAAGTGGGTCAGAACTGCTAGGGACTAGACCCATTCAGGTTCTTTGTTACCATGCTTTTTCGTTGTAGGGAAGCCTACCTCGTCCTTTTTCTTTTTAATATCATTACCTTCGACTTCTCCAAATTAACGATCAAACTCCATATGTTTCAGTACTAATTTAGACGATTGATCATTATTTGCAGGGATTCTGGTTTGCCATCAGAACGATAGCGACTGGCCTTAATTAGCATACCTCCGAACTCTCGGACCTCCCGAACTGTCGTCGATGAAAAGTGCAAAAAAGCTTGGGCTTAGCGAGCCTGACTCCGTCCGAATCCAACTGGAAAGCGACTCTCCATTCCACACAGCTGCCGTAGTACCTTCGTAGAGATTTTGTATCACTCTTCCAAACTTCCCATTCTGCACAATTTATAAAATAAGGAGTTTCGGTTTACAGAATCGAAGCCCGCCTTGACATCCACGAAGAATGTGTAGAGTCTTCTATTTTGCCTTATGCATGCTTCTGCTATACTACATGATGTACACAAAGATGTGGTCGACAGTTGAGTAGCCTGGCCTTAAACTCGCCTGGAACTCCTTAAGTGGGTTATTGTCGTTCACCCATGTGTCGAGTTACAGGATCCATTTAAACAGTGAATATAAAGGCCGAAGACCCTTTTTCGGTGAAGCGGCGCAAGGGCTGTACCTTCGCGAGCTTATTTGCACGGTGATTGATTTAGGAATGACGAAGTTCCTCCAACGTGACGCTGACATGAGAGGCATCTTTCTTCCTAGTCATTACTTTCGATGATGCGTCACAATCAGATTTTTTTTTTGTAAAGTATACGCCACCGCATATCAAATTCTCCACAGACAGCCTTCGCGAGTGGTGCCTATGTCACACTGAGTCTAGTTACATTGCTGTTGCGCACCCTCCCGTCGTGGGGTACGTCAAATAAAAAACGACTGCCTTTTCGGCTCCACAAGTCGACTTACAATTCAATTTGTGCTTGAGCCTGAGGCAAGGAGTCTCTCTCTTGGAAATCGATACTAATTATGAATACCACAAGTAAATTTGCAGCCATTCCTCTCTCTTTGCGTAACCATGACCTCCTCAAGCCCCCGCCCCAGCCATCAGGTCGTCCCATTTTCCAGCGTTTTCACTTCGCTCAAATTCCACAATAAGGAATATATTCCGTAAAAGAAGGAGCGATTTAATTTGCATAATAAAACAGCAAACGTCCCCCTCCCCCCACACTCCAGACAGACCCTGCAGCAGACAGCATCCACACCGGCGTCTCCCAGACACGGAGCATGCTTATAACAGCCCGTCAAGGACGACGGCACTTACTATGAGACGACCAAGACCAAGACACTGAAACCCAGGAATAGTATGTGCTGTGCGTCTGGGCAACGGGGAGCGACAGACTTTTGTGGTACACTTCACACAGTCGCCCCCCTCCCACACTGTGATGAAGAAACACGATCCTAGAGGGATCCGGGGCTCTCCCGCCCTCACATCGTGCACCTGACTGGTGTCCTTGCCCTTGCTCACTTCACTCTCGAATTCCGAAAAATATCTACCCACCCAGAAGGATGTGTGCGTGTGTGTGAGTGTGTGTCTGTGTGATGAAGGCTAATTTGGTTGTCAGGTGAAGGACCTTTTTTCCCAGTCAGTGTCTGGCCTACATATACGTGCGGTTGAGTCCTGCTATGGATTCTATTCTCTCGCTCTCGCGTCGGGCGTGGACCCTGGCAGAGGGGAGGAGCGAGCAGGAGAGCGAATAAATCAATACCACTCAACGCGACACAAGCACATGTCGGTTTCGTGGGTTTGTGTGTGCCTCTGACATACTAAACAATTCAGCAGGCCTCTGACATTGCCGGGACCACGTCCACCCGGCTGCCGCCAGGAGCGTATCCTTTTCTCGTGCGCAGGGTGGGTTCATTCGATGCCAAATAACAGGCGATTGCCAAAATAATGCCCCTTGTGGTTGCTTGTGTGTGGGACTGTGTGTGTGCGCCTATCTAGATAGATACACGTGCAATCAAGTTCGTCTGGGAAGCAGCGAAATGAATGAATCGTCGCCGCCGCCGTCGTCGCTGCCGTCATCGCTGTGTGTTGATGTTTTTTTCGTTTTTTTTTTTTGGTTGTGTTGTTGTTGGGGCTCGTGTGTTGTTTTTTTGTCGCTCTCTTTGGGTTATTAATGGATTCACCACGATGATGGGGATGACGGCGATGGAGACGGCAAACGGCGACGGCGGTGGGGTGGTGTGTAGCGGCAGTGTTGTCAGTGCCGGTGGCAGGAGGTGGGTGAAGGAAATTTGGGTTGAGGAAGGTCTGTCTGGTCCTATCGATCCTGCGTTGTTTTGTTCTGTTTTTCGCTTCTCTTTCTTCTTCTCTCTCTCTCTCTGTACGGAGAGGTGTGTGTGTGTGGGGGGTTTATGTGTGAGTGTCAAGTTGAATGGATGCGTGTACTTTTACCCTAGACGCTGGTATGATACGCAATTTCCATTCGCATTTATGGCATTTTGCAGACGTTGCTATGTATCTTGTGTGTACATAGCTTCAGCGGGGTGTGTGTGCGCAACCCAGACGGATTGTGAGCTGTGTACAAACAAAAAAATACGCAAAAAGAGACGAGATATGCCTTATTTTTTTGTGCTCCGTCGACATTGAATTGCGGCGCGGTGGGGACGATGTTCCATGAGTGAGGGGTTGGACATTTTAAAGATTTGGGGTTTACATTTGCTATCGTTAAAGCGTGAAATCAATTTCCCCGTGGGCAGACATTGAACTTGATAAACGGTGCGGAATTCGCGATGGTTAAAGGTCAACTGAGAGGAAATGTGGAATTGGTGCATACACACTGAATTTGTTGGTGTTGCTGGGGGGAGGGACAGAATGTCCTTTCACGTTACGAAGAGAATGTTGAATTTGGACTTTTGGTAGGTGATTCATTATTCGACAGGGGATGGGGGTATTTGTTAAATAAAGCCTGGAATGTGTCCACAATCAATAAAATTGTACGCGTTATGTAATTTCAGCAAACCGAGTGTGTAGGAAATGTGAAAGGATATGGACCTGGACGACATGTGCTTCCAACAGGAGGGCGCCACTTGCCACACAGCCAACGAAACAATGGGTGGTGTGAATAAAAACTGAGAAAAGACTCCGAGTAAGAACACATGAGTCGAGTACTTTTCTTAAAGGAAATACTGAATTTGGTGTGAATAAAATATTTCCTCAAAGTCGGTACCCGCCCTTCAGTTCACGATTTTCGATTTTCGATTCTGCACGTGGAATGTGAGGTCCCTGAACAGACGGCGATTGCTACAAAGAGCGAAGGCAGCGCTTATTCGGACGCGGGTTTGTTGTTCGAGGCAGACTTTGGCAAGAAGCTAGCGCCTCATAACAATCCTCATCAAGGCTACATTCGGCAACATCAGCCTGATATGCGCCCACGCCCCAACGGAGGATAAAGATGACGACAGCAAAGACGACATTTACGATCTCCAAGAAAGAACATACGATCAATGCCCCAGCTACGACACCAAGATCGTTCTAGGAGATTTCAACGCAAAGCTGGGCAAGGAAGACATCTTTGCTAGAGTCATCGGGAAGCACAGCCTGCACGACAACACGTCCGAGAACGGACTCAGGCTTTTGGACTTCGTAACGGGGCGAAACCTCGTTGCAGCCAGTACGCGGTTCCCTCACCTCAACATCCACAAAGAGACCTGGCGGTCTCCGGATCAATCAACCGTCAACCAGATTGATCACATTGCGATCGACGCCAGACATTCCTCCACCATTCTCGATGGCCGAACTTTCCGAGGAGCCAACATCGATTCGGATCATTTCCTTGTTGTAGCCAAGGTAAGAACACGGATATCGATAAGACAACGGAGTAGAGCAAGACCAAAATAGTTTGACGTCGGCAAGCTACAATCGCTATTGACCGCTAGCAACTTTGCCGATCGAGTGTCCCTAAAGCTCTCAGAGAGTCCAACCCTGCCAGGCGAAACAATCGACCAACAATGGAACCGTTGTCAAAAAGCCATCAGAGAAGCTGCATCTGATGTGCTGGGTTTTAAAACGCCACCCCAAAAAACCCCTGGTTTGACAACAAGTGCAGGCAGGCACATTCAGCGAAGCAAGCAGCATGCAAGGCGACGCTGGACAGAAGGACGAGAACGGTTCGTGAGCTCTACGAACTTAAAAGAAGGGAAGAGCACCGGCTTCTCAAAAAGAAAATGAAAGAGCACGAGAAGCGCGCGATCGGGGACATGGAGAGGTGTTACGCCAGAAATGACGTGAGAAAGTTCTACCAACGAGTAAAACGACTATCCAATGGATACAAAATTCGGACAGAAGCCTGTCGTGACGCAGAGGGACAACTCGTAGTAGATTCGCAGTCGATACTGAGAATCTAGAAACTCCCTGTTAAACGACGAGGAAGACTCAAATACCGCTGTCAGGCAGAATGTTCCACTCCACGCAATGGACGATGATCGACGAGAATTCCGTCACCCCGACCTAGACGAAGTCAAGATAGCGATATCGAGACTAAAGTCGAATAAAGCTGCCGGTGCAGACGGACTGTCTGCGGAACAGTTTAAGGCAGCTGGAGATGAGCTGGTAAGGTACATGCACCAACTCATCTGTAAGATATGGTCGGAGGAAAGCATGCCCGACGAGTGGAATCTCAGTATCGTTTGCCCGATCCACAAGAAAGGAGACCCCTTTGACTGAGGCCTATAAGATCCTCTCTGCCGTTTTGTGTGAGCGCCTGAAGCCCATCGTCAACAACCTGATAGGTCCTTATCAGTGCGGTTTCAGGCCGGGGAAGTCCACCATCGACCAAATCTTCACACTACGGCAGATCCTGGAAAAACCCCAAGAAATGCAGATCGACACCCACCACCTATTCGTCGATTTCAATGCCGCACATGACAGTGTGCATAGGGACGAGCTATACAACGCCATGTCTAGTTGTGACATTCTTGCCAAACTCGTTAGGTTGTGCAGGATGACGATGGAGAACTCTCGCTGCTCCATCAAAGTCGGTAACGAACTCACAGAGACCTTCAATGTCAAAAAAGGTTTTAGACAAGGCGACGCGCTGTCATGTGATTTCTTTAACATCATCCTGGAGAAGATCGTGCAAGACTCACACGCCAACACTAGAAGCACGATCTTCCAGAAGTCCGTTCAACTGCTAGCATACGCGGATGACATTGACGTGATTGGCATAACACAGCGAGCCGTCAATGAAACGTTTGCTGGTATTGAAGCGGAGGCGGCCAAAATGGGTTTAGCGGTGACGCACAACATCGACGACTTGTCCAAAATGTCACCATAGTCAGCTATAACTTCGAGGTAGTGAAGGACTTCGTCTACCTCGGCTCGCAAGTGAACAGTAAGAACAACACCAGTACCGAGATTAAACGCAGAATTACTCTTGCCAATCGCTGTTTCTTTGCTGTCGCCAATCGCTGTTTGATCATCCCTGTCTTGCTCCATGGTGCGGAGGCATGGACAATTTCAAAAGCGGATAAAGAAGCACTTGGTCTTTTCGAGAGAAAAGCTCTGCGTTCAATCTTTGGTCCTGTCGGCGTTGATGGTTATTGGAGAAGAAGGTCCAAGAACGTACAGCGGCATGAGCCTAGTCAGGCGCCTAAGATGGCTGGGCCATGTACAGCGCATGGACAACACTGCTCCAGCCCGAAGAGTCTTCAACCCCGAACCAGTGGGACAACGCAATAGAGGATGCCCACGGAAACGTTGGCGCACCCAGTTGGAGAAGGACCTCAATCAACTTGGTGTGCGCAGTTGGAGGCAACTGGCTAAAGATCGTGCCGACTGGAGAGGCTTACTGGTTGAGGCCCAGGTCCAAGAAGAAGACTGCGAAACGTGTTCGCGCTATTGGTATAATATATTGTTTACACCATCAACCTTCCGATGCGCCTTACCATCCGCAAATTCGAGTCTAAATGTGCGATATTGGATGGTACGGATCCGAATACACCACATTCAGCGCGAGAAGCCAGCTATGACCCAGAATTTGGAAGTCAGCTTTATTCGCATATCGATCTCTACAACCAGTGATCCAAAATTGGAGCCTCAGAGTGGCTCCATAGTCACGGGCAAACATGTACACGACATTATATCCCAACAGTAAATGTCGGACACGGTTCTTTCAGGCCATAATTAAGCTTCTACCATTCAAATGTTTTTGTTTTGATTAAAGTTTAAAAAAACAGGTCTTACAAAATAACACATCCTAAAGAAGTACAAGTTATTATTAAATAGAATACTATTTCTTTTTGAATGACATATTTTGTTTATTGAACGAAAAAGGTAATGTTTCAAGTGAATGACGCATAAGTACAACAGTGGAGATGACAGTCGATTCAAACGTTCCATAATGCTGCCTGGACGCAATGAGGAGATTGTCGAGTCAGCCAGAAATGCAGTGAGCGCTCCTATTACGGACAACTTCCTTAGGCGGACAATCCTTTTTAGCGGACAATCTTTCACGACCGTTCATCTTGTTCTTAGCGGTGCCCATTTCTGGACCGTTTTGGTTCGTTTGAGACGGACGTTTGAAGACAACATTCAACCCGTCTCTCACTGGCACGGGACCATCCAACAGCGAAAATTTAGACTCAATTGTGTTCACTAGTCTATGAATTTCTTGTCTACTGGGACGAGAGTTACGACCAAGAAGTGAAGTTGACGGCCTTAAAGCTGCCGTCACCGACTAGGAATTTTGGCAATCAATTTTTTTTTTGTAATCGAGCTTCGTTTGTGAAATTCAACATTACATGCCGCGTGCCAAGGACAACGGATTTTGAATTGAGTGCGTAGACCCATTCCCATGGACGGACAACTCCGGAAACAAGTGGGATGCTGTCCGCCAATGGTAGCTTTCACTGTACTCCCATGAGAGCAACATGATGTCATGCAATAACGCACGCTCTCATGCAACTCTTCCAATATATTGAAATCTTTGCGTGCGTTTTGGCACACATTGAAGGTTATTTGTGTGCGAGCTGTCATATGGAAAGCATGACTGGGGGACCAGTCCCAAAACCAGTAGAACCAAATCAGTATCGCGCTCCTCGCATAAGTAGGAAGCCCCTGTTCTCTGGCGAGACATATTGTTTGGATTGATTTCATCTTAATTCCCCTGAACAAGTCGTAGTCGTCCAGTCCATTCCAGACGACTTCATCACGCCTCGAATTCCCACGAAATTCGTATCAGTTCAATCACATCTCCCCCCGATTTCGTATAAATAGCAGCAAGCCATCAAAAGAGTTGTCTCCCACTCTCCACCGTTCATGCATTCGTTTCGCATTTTGTTGACAAAATTCTTGTGAACAAAATTTAATACGTATTCAGACAGCAGCCGCAACAATTTTATTTCACTGAATGCAATTTCCGGCCGTCAAGCTGACGTGGAAGCACTCCATCCGACCAACCGACGACGTGTTGATGTCATGCCAACAAAAGTGGAAGAACACTGACGATGAGGCTTAGCTATATGCGAGTATATGCATGCTTTGCTTAAATTTGCAAACGGCTGCATGAGATGGTGTTCCGGGGCCGATTTAAAATGCATAACCAGAAGCTTTAAGCGCGGCGGTATGGAAACATTTTTCGAGTAAGGAAATGGGGAGATGATTCCTTGTGATTAGAGGGACGTGTGGTTTGTTAGGATCGGGCGTTCTTCGTTTGATTGAAGGTGAAAATAAGACAAGAAGTTTGAAAATTAGGTACTCACACTAAATTCATAGTCAGTTCATTAATAGTGCCCAAAAGTAGACTTTAATCATAATCGGCTCTAAATCAAAAAGCCGACTTGAACTTTTGGGTCTTCATAAACATATTTATCCCTGCGCATTTCTAGTATCTACCTAAAAGCTTTAGGTTAGGTTGGGTAGGGAAATGTGGCTTCCATCGTAAGTAATGGATTCGTTAAGACCCGGCAGACGTCGTTGTATGGTAATCCTAGTCTTGCGCAGTATCACGTAAGGGCTCCAGGTAGATTAAGCACGAGTATGGCCTAGACTGAGTATGATTGTGGATCTTTCTAAGTCCATTTATGGCCATGCTTGTTTCGGATGTACATGTGCAGGTGTTAAGATTGTTCCATTTTTCACGGGCACTGCCGATGGCTAGCTCTGTTTTTTGAGTTTCTATTGACACCCAGATGTTTTCAATCGTTGGTCCAATAATTGTTGATCCCTTTTTTTTAGCTAGCTCGTCTGCTTCATAGTTGGCTTGTTACCTCGTTAAGACACTGCCGTAGTCTTGCCAATTTCTTAAAAATGAAGATTCGAGTGCCATTATTGCAGCTAGGCTATCGTTGTAGATGATGATACTCTCATTCGATATGGTTCTCATCTACAGCCATTCAGCCAGTCTTTACCAGCCAGTCTTTACAGCCAGGCTTTACCTGGAAAAACACAACAGTACGCTGGTAGTCTAAAAGACCGGCTTATCTGGAGATGCTCGAAGTAAATTCCCACTCTCGGATCTTCTGTGTAGATTTTCTTGGAGATTCTCCAATAGTTGTCTACTCGGTATTCTGGTTTTAAATTTAACATGTGCTTTTAGTCTCAGCGCCGATTTTGCTGCAAATTGTCTGCCACAGATGTCTACTAGCGGTGCGGTTGACGATATACACGCCATCCTTTGGACCATGTTCATCAACCTTGTGTAGCTACCTTTATCCAGCGCTTGACGCAGTATAAAGCCATCTTAATATCTTGGGGTTGATTCCCTAATTTCTACATAAAGCCCTTTTGCAAGCATAAAGTGCGGTGGTTGCTTTCTTCATCCTTTCCAATGAGTTTTCTTTCCAACTGAGCTTTCTGTTTAGTATTGCGTCAAGATATTTGGCCTGATCCCAGAAAGTAAGTGGAGTTCCATTGAGTTCTGGAGGTGTGATGATTTCTCGAAAAGAGTACCTTTTCAGTTTTTGCTGGATTCACATGGCGGTCACATTTCCTGGTACAATTCGATAACACTTTGAAAGTGCTTACCATGAGATCGTCAAGGGTATAATCCACTGCAGGCGATAGCGATGTCGTCCGCGTAAGAGATGACTTTACAACCAGACTTTTCTATTGAGAGAAGTAGTTCATTCACGGCAATAAGCCAAAGATGCGGAGAGAGTATACCTCCTTGTGGAGTACCACGTCTCACTCTTCTTATCATACGACTCATACCAAAATCCGCTCGAATTTGTCCATTTGTGAGTATTAAATTTATCCAGTGTATAATGCCACCATGTCTGCTTAAGGCGTTTACTATGGATTCTGGCGATATTTTGTTGAAAGCTCCTTAGCCTTGAAGGCCTGTGATTTCTCTATACTGACAACAATAGTGTCAAAGTAATGGGTTCAAAAAATGAATTAAAAGTTTAACAACTACATGATTTCCGTAGATTCAGACTTCTGGGGCCCAAATCTTTGTTAATCTGGCTGAACTGAGCAACATCAGAATCAGACCCCTTCTTCGCTTTTTCAAGAGCACAAGTTGATTTGCGGAATAAGTAGCCTAAGATCCGGGTGGTAACACAATGGGCCTATGCTTGGCTTAAGTGTGTCTGCTGTCCTTCTGCCTTCAGCCACCTCAACCTAACCTAACCTAACTGTCAAAGTAAGAGTGACCTAAGCCACACAAATTGCAATTATGCTGATCGCCACTGTAGAGCTTTGTGGGCTTAAAAATTTTTGAATAATTGGTACAGGCGTATCGGGCTTTCACCCAGAAGGCACGGGTTCGATTCCCGGTATGGGAACCAGCCCGGCTAGCTCAGTCGGTAGAGCATGAGACTCTTAGTCTAAGGGTCGTGGGTTCGGGCCTCACGTTGGGCGCCTTTTTGTTGCAGCAGGCTAAGCGGGTAGCTTCAGTGTCAAGGAGAAGGACGGCGGCACGCTTGTGGTTGCACGGCTCAGCTCGTCGGACGGGGTGGTTCTTGTCCCCTGCCTCGTACACCACCCATTTGGAAACAAAAAAAAATCTCGTGCCTGTAACTACGTGCTACGGAAAGAAAGAGAAAGCCTATTACCCTAAATCAGAAGAGTAGAAGAGTTAGGAAAGTGGAAGAGGAAAGTGTGTTCAAAGCCTATGCCTCTACCACAAAAAGAGACCGCTAAGCTATCTATCCTAGCCTATGCCTACACTAACCTACCTTAACTTAAATCTAAAACTAACCTAAGCTTAGTCTCGCTTAAAACTACCCAGCTCAGCCCTAAACCGAGTCGACGCCCTTCCAGGGTCGAACCCGAGGATGCCTGCTGTTGTTGGTCCAGCCCTAGTCCGCCAGCCCACCCCTCATGTCAGTCGACATGACCTTTGCTACCTCCCTTGGCGAATTTTATGGGAGTTAGCCCATTGGCAGAGACGCTGGATACTGGCGACCATACCAGTTGTCGATGCCTCGGATGCCCTTGTACGAGCCATGATTGCTGATGACTTGGGAGATGATAACATCCTCATCGAGAATGAGAGCAACACCCTGCAAGCAACACCTGCAGCAACCTTTGGAAATCCAGCAATCCTAGAAATTTGCGGCTTTGTTTCATTTTCATGTAAATCTGCCGCTGTGAACGGAAATTCAATGAAAAGTGGAACGCGATCCGTTTTATTATTTGTTTTATGATTCTTGTAGTTAGCTACAATAGACATTTTGAAATGCAGCTGAGTTCAACACATTGGGACACTGAAAAGGCTCTTGCGGGCAAAGGCTGATAATGCTTTAAGAAAAAAAAGGTCTTCCGTTGGAGTTTTTTTACAGTCCGACACCATTAAACAGCTCCTGCAAAGGTATGCTTAATTAAAAGTCTCGTTTAAGAGCTTGGTAACCGAAATGAAACAAATTCGTTTATGAATTTTGGAAGTCAAATACATGACTTTCAAACTAAATACAAGTCAAAACTGGTCATAACGACATTCAAGGGACTGATGATTTTTTCGTTAGAACCGATATGTCGTTGTAACCGATATCAGTCATGAAAATTGATCTGATGGGTATACCGCAACTTCTCTGTGTCTTAAACCATTTCAACCTCAGTGTGCAATGATCTCTTTATTTTGTTTACGGTAACTTTTACTTCCACTAATTATATTTTCTACATTTTTCGCACCTTAGTTCAGTGAATACTCTTTGGCAATTTCATTTTGATCACCAGCATTCAATAAAAAACTAATACATACCAGGTTTCAATCGTAAAGATTGTTTCTTTTGTGACTAATTTTCTAGTCGTTGTAACCGGTATTTTATATCAAAAACATTATCGTTGTAAGCGATCTGTTATTCAATGGGATTATAATGGACCTCAGCCGGGACTTGAGAATTTCGCTCTCATAACTTATGTCGCTATAAACGGTTTTGACTGTATTATTCCTTTAACTGTCGAAAGTTGCAAAATATTGAACATTAAAATTGACAAAAAATTATTCAACATTCACTTTGTTATAGATTTCAAATGTGAGGTAACTGTGAACTCACGGTACAACCGAATGAAATAACAAAAAACTATTGTTACCTTTACGGCACCTCTGTGTACCGGGGTACAAGTCTTAAGGCCCCCATACACACGACACTTCTGTGCACACTTGTGTCGGTATGCTAAAATATGTCTTGTGTGTGGGTGTGTAGCACACGGTGTGACTAAAATGAAAAGATTTTCATTTGTTGTGTCGATTCGCATAGTCCACTATTCATACCACCCCAACTGCTCAAGTCGTGGTAAAAGTCCTATGAAGAACTAATGTGTACGAATTTGTGTGACGTGTGTGGCGGAAAGCGACACCTAAGTGTGCACACATGTGTTGTGTGTATGGGGCACTTTAAAATTTCCATGAGCACTGTATGCAAAAGGCTTAACCAATGAGGTTATGAATGTACAAAATTATGTACACTCATGCTCATACAATTAAGCCACATATGCGATAAGGAAGTACTTGTAGGAGCAGAAAGTTATCGGCAAATATTAAGACACCACTGTATGTAGAAGAACAATTTGGTTTATTCACATTCCGTTTACTGACTGCACTCACTGTCACGATCAGTGTATTTATGCTTTGTTATGTGGAGACTTCGGGGTCATTCACCTGATCAGATGGTTGGCTCTTTCTAAACCAAATGGCTAACGGACTGTACTGCAAATGAAGAAGGTCTACACTGTGTTGTACAAGAATGGCTACATACTTGCCGTAGCAATTGCTACTGTCGCAATGAATGAACCTGAAATATTTTACGACTTCTAAAGAGCAAGAAAATAGTTTATCGATATGTCCAACAGTGGAGAGTAATAACCTGTAATAACCTAAACAATGACGAACGAGATGTGAGACAGCAGGTACTTCATTATCGCATATGTGGCTTAATTGTATAAGCACGAGTGTATTTAAAAAATACTTACCGCAACGTTTTGCTGTTTACTCCTTTTCCATTGAACTATAGCTCGTATAGTTTTTCGTCTTCCTGGAAAATAAAAATAGGGACTGTCAGTTCGATTCGCAATAAGGATTGGAGCATTTAAAGGCAACAAAAATTGTCCGAAATTTATATGTAACTGAAAAAAAAATGACGGGATGTGGACAACTGCTTAATGTAAGATGCCCCACACACAGTCATCATAAATATCACATCAGTCGGTTTTGGGACCGCCTTATTAACTAGCAATCCTTTGTAAGCTTCTATAATATAATAACCTCCGGCTTCCGCAGAAATAGTGTCATTCTTCAGACACATCAAACATGATAGAGCCCGATGCTTAGGAAAGATATTATTTGGAAAAAATAGTGGTTCAAAAACGGAAAAAATGCCAAACTTGAAATTTGGAATATAGAACTCTTGCATTTATATTTGCTATAGAAATAGTGACACCTGTAAAGTTGGCCACCTACGAAATTTGGTCAGTTCTTTCTAAAGTTCTTTATTAAAATGTTCATAAAAACCCCGACCCCCTTATAAGTTGGCCAAAAATCCTTGCACCGCGGCTAGTCAACTTTCGCAGGTTTCACTGTATATACACCTAGCTTAATTTTGTTTCCCAAAATTTGAGTAAGTTATGTCAAGGGGTCTGCAAGATACAGGGTTCTAAAGCTACCCATTCTTTTAGTTTTGAAATTCATGTATTTTCTTGCAGTGAGTCGTTGTTATAATCCATCCAATATAGGCGATGATGGACAAGAATTCCGCGATCCCGACCTCAGTGAAGATACGACATCAAACGCCAAGCCTAAGTCCAACAAGTCTCTGCTGGAGCCGATGGATTGCCTACCGAACTTTTTAAAGCAGCTGGCGATGATTTTTAAAATCTGGTGGGATGAAATTATGCCGGACGTATGGAATCTCAGCATCGTTAGCCTTACCCTAAAGAAATGAGATCCTTTAAACTGTGCCAAATACAGAGGGATAAGTCTCCTGGATGTATCGTATAAGATATTTTCTCCCGTCTTGTGTAAGCTCCTGAAACTCTACGTCAGCAACCTGATGACGTGCGGGTCACTATGGCCAGCGAATTTCACTATTGACCAAATATTCACATCACTGGAGATCTTGGAAAATACTCAAGCGTTTTAAGTCGATACTCACCACCTATTTATCGACTTTAAGGCCGCGTGTGACAGTATTTATAGAGACCAGCTGTATAACGCATTGTCCCTGCAAAACTCGTCCGTCTTTTCAGAATGACGTTGTTCCGTCAAGTCGGTAAAGATTTTACCGAGACCTTTGATGTCAAAAACGGATTTAGACAAGGCGACGCACTGTCATGTTGTTGCTTCAACATTATTCCCAAGAATATCGTGTGTAACTCAACGAAGACACAGCCGCGAACTCTACGAGCTGTACCCTGACGTGGATGTAGTCCGGAAGGCAAAAACCCGTGGGCTGTGCTGAGTAGGCCACATCGAGCGAATGGACACCAACGCTCCAGAGGGCCTTCGATACAAACGTTCAATATGAGCCTCCTAGTTCCAGAAGGAAGGGAAGACCGAATCTCTATATACTTTAAAGACCTACTAAAAAGCTTGTTTTTGATGACTGGAAGCAGCATGCCCAAAAAGCAAGCTGATTCATCTAACAGAAGTTCCAGTGAACATGACAATGCGTCTGTTTCAACTAGTATAGGGTTTTCCAATAGGGACTGTAAACGCACTCTTTCACAAATCATCAAACTGTCACTGTCAATTTATTCAGTAAATTTAACATTTCCATCATGGTAGAGCACATGAACGAGCAACGTCTGCAAATTATGAAAATTTTCTACCGAACTTCGGAGATGGTGACCGCAACCAATTTTCAACGAACCTCATTTTTGGCTCAAAGGGTTCATCAATAAGCAAACTATGCTTTATTGGTCGGGTGAAAATCCCCATGTGCTTCATGAATCACCACTTCACCCACAAAAAACATCTGTTTGGCGCGGTTTGCATGCTGGCGGCGTTATTGGGCCATATTTTTTCATCGACGATAACGATTGTCACCTTACTGTGAATGGTCGATTATTGTTGGCCCGAATTGGAAGTTACCGACTTGAACGACATGTGGTTTCAACAGGATAGATGCCACAAGCCACACGTTACGATCGATTTATTGAAGAGTAAGTATGGTGAGGCTGTTATCTCAAGAAATGGGCCAGTCGACTGGCCGCCTCGTTCGTGCGGTTTAACGCCGCTTGACCATTTTCTGTAAGTCTGTAAGTTTTCGTAAAGTCATTGGTTTCTGACAACAAGCCGACGACGTTGGAAGAACTCAGAGCCAACACTGAAAGCGAAATACAGTCGACTCCCCCTAAGTCGAATTGTCATCGGATACCATAAGCTGTTCGAGTTAGAGACAATTTTGACTTAGAGAGAGGGTTTTGTATGTAAATTTTAGGTAAATGTACATAAAATATGATGAAAAAGTTCGAGTTAGAGAGAGTTTCGACTTAGGGAGAGTTCGACTTAGGGAGCGTTCGGCTGCCGTTTCGGCCGAGTCGTTGAAAATTGGGTCCAACGAATCGACCGCTGCAAAAGTGCCCATTGTGGCCATATGAACGAAGTCGAATTCCATTCATAAAAGTTTTGATTGTACTTCAAGTCGATATTAAAGTTTTTGAAATATCTCAACTGGCTTGCGTTTTATTTAAAAATAAGCTTTCAAGTCCTTATTGGAAAAGCCTTTACTATTTCTTGTGCGGATTTACTGAAGTCGTTTAGCCTAAGGCTTCATCGCTCTGGCTTAACAGCTAACTTAAAATTTTTTAAATTATATGTTAGCTTTATAAATAAATAAATAAATAAATACTGAAGTCGCAAGTTTATGCCAATAAGTCACAAGTAACTGGTGTCGCCAACGACAACGTTATCCGTACCTTCTCTCGGTGCTTACCTACGGTAGTTCGGCCTCTGTCCTAAACCGCAACTCATGGAATCCGACATGCCTATAAGACATAACACGACTCGACTGTACGTACAATTCATTTCGGAAAATCTTTGCGAACGCGCGCTTCAACAGTTTGTAGCTAGTTCGCGAATGATGTTTAATCCCAATCAATTTGTCGGAGAGAAACAGTACTCTGGAGTCCGACAAATACGAAAAACCGACACCACCTTGAAGAACGTTTGATGGATTACCACGTGTCCAATGTATTTCGTACACAATGCCATTGGTAGACCTTTCGTTGTTACCTTCCACTTGGTTTGTTTAGTTTTAACACCCTTCAATTCCTACACAAACCCTTACCATTGATTTTGTAATTTATTATCGTCTTCCTTCTGACTTTACATGGAGCAAAACCAAGCCGATATGCCGCATGCATCTGACATCAAAATGAATCTACACTAGACTCGACAATCGAAAACGCTAAGGCCCCGTACTTGGCTTAACCCTATCGTCACTTAAACGCGGCGTTGTGAAACGTTAATAAATGTTAACAAGCTGTATAGACTCACAAGTCTCATGAAGCAGTCGCTGCTAACACTCAAAGGCTTCTCAGAAATAAAATTATCAAAAAAAAAAATCACATCGATCCTGCCAGGAGTCGAACCTGGAATCTTCTGATCCGTAGTCAGACGCGTTATCCATTGCGCCACAGGACCGCACAAATTTTCACTCTCAAAGTAACCCAATCAGACATCACCCGACGGAATAGTTTTCCTCATAAATAATGTAAATTAAAACGACCTCGACCAGCCGGAGGGGGAGAGATAAGGCGCGATGCGATAGAAGCCATTGAATACGTTGTTGTTGTTGTCGTATGTGGTTGTGTTTTTTGTGTGCTTCACTCATCTATTAATTGCGCCCTCTTGTGTGTGTGTGAGTGTGTGTGTAGAGGAGGGCCCTCTCTTCATTACAGGTCGAGTTTAATTTGCATAGCCAACGAACCAGCCAAACCAACAAACCATCAAACCGACCAATCGCCTCAACACAGAGCATTGTACTTTCAAGTGGTTGTGTGATGTGCTCGTTGTGCTGAAAGATGAATTTTACTATTACGACTTAACGTTGGGGGATACATCTCCCATTTAAGCAATTCATTCACACACCGCGACGCGGGAACGCACCGTGGCAGGGGGAGGAAGTTGATGAGAATACGTGCACATATAGACACGCTGTCTTTGCCATTACGCTGGACAATGAATGAGGTCTAATGGCTGGGTGTACAAGTCATTATTTCCAGTAACAGCGGCACTGAAGATTTACACCTGTAATTACTTGCACACGCAGATGTTGATTACACGCGCCGGATGATGATTGTATCTCGCCGTTTGAATGTATGCACACACATGTGGGTACAAGGTATAAGTCCCCGCAGGCCTAGACCCCTACACACATGTTTGAAATAATTTAGAATTTGCACGCGCAACGACCGTGGCAAGTGACTGCTGACCGGGTGACTGGCACTGTTGGTGCTGGGGCCAGTTGGTTGAAGGACGAATTGGGAGCACTAATGTTTTTCAGGTGAGTTGTATGAACCTTAGATTTATTAAGTCCCTGTTGGACGCAAGATTTGACGTCCCTATTGCTGTCCATAAAGACCTGGAAATGTAGGTGTATTCTTATTTGCTCCGATTTAGAGGCTTGTCCCAGGGGGGAAATCAAATGTCCATTAAATCGTTGATAAATTCAAAGGAGCTTGGGTTCAATGAGCATTGAAACGTCTAATGTACTTGACCGATTTCAGAATTTATTAGTTTCCGACGCAACGAGTGTGAGGAGTGTTGGCCAGGGAAGCGAGTAGTGGGGCAGAGGGCTACCGAGTCGCAAGAGTGTAGAAATCGTACCACCTTTCGAGGGAGCTGTCGCACTTTTGCTGCTATGGACATGATTGTGGTGACTTATATTTATAAACGGGAATCTATTTAATGATAGGAGACACGGACAATTTTTGTGGCTCGAACGTATATCTCTGACCAACATCAAAGCAGAAATAGTGCGTCTAGATCCTCGGGTCTTAGACTGTGTGCCTTGGAGCTCCAGGATCTTCACGGTTGCGTCGGTTTACTTGAAATAAAAACAAGCAGAATTTGAAGTTAATTTTTTTTATCGAGGTGTGAGCTACCAAAGGCAAACAAGCAGTTGCTGTAAGAAGAATTCCAACTGATTTGATACAAGTTTTTGATAAAGATGTACGGATTATAAATTCCGTGAAAACTGGTCCTTCCTGATGAAGTTGAACGTTTTCCAACCGGACACAAATATGTGGCCATCTGCGAACCTCTTTTATCTTGAAGACATTTTTGGAAAAATTAGCGAATTTTTGTACACATTTGGAGGTGAAATCCATAAAAGTAATTTGTGCGAGACACAAACTGGCAGCATTAAAAGGAAAAATTATTTTTTGACATACCTGCGTACAAAAGAATATTGTTGAATATTTTCGTTTCAATTTCGAGTTTTATATACAGTCGAACTTCTATAAGACAAACCATCACTTGCCACAAAAAAAAAATCGAGTTATCAAGTAAAATACAAAATTGATGGAAATAATTATTAATCTGCGATGTAATAAATAAAACGTAGATCATAATTATAATTTAAAATAGTCTGTTACACATGACTGAAGAGTGGATTTTCATATGTTGTTCTTTAAACAATTCTTCAATGGAATTTAAACCACACAAAATTATCTGTTGCTTCGTGAGTCATTTAATATAAACGCTAAATGGGTAATGAATTTGCAACCAACTCGTTGTAAGGTGGTTGAATTGAATCATCCTCAATTATCGCCAAGTCTTTGCCTATTACATCACTGTCGCTGTCATCGTTATTGACGAACTGAGACGATTCGGATTCACATCTAAATATCCGGACAATATCTTCATATGTTTTTTTTTTTTTATAATTTGCGAGTGCTCAAGGGATTGCTAATACCCTTAAGTGTCCGAGGTCAAGACACAGCACCGAAGCCGAAGATATAGAAGGACAAAGGGAGATGAGGTACCTGTGCACACTGGTCTCAAACATCTGCGGATTGTAGTCTCTGAACGATGTTAGGCTGGTGAAAACATTCCATATTCGTGTAGTGCGGCTGCAGAACGAGTCTCTGAATTTAACTGTGCGTTCGAAAGTAGGCTTAAGGGTATACTGTTGGCGGGACGGGTATTGCGGGTGAACTCATGGAGAGGAGAAATGCATTTGGCTAGCTCACTTGAGCATCGTTTGTTGAAATAACGATAAAACACGGACAAAGAAGAGACGGTACGTCGATGTTCGAGAGAATCTAATGACTCTGCGATATTGATGTCTCCTATAAGTTTTATCGCTCGCTTTTGGATTCTATCAAGTAGGTGCAGTGTGGTCTTGGGGGCACCAGACCAGATATGAGCGTTGTACTCAACCTTGGGGCGGATGTACGCCTTATAAATTAAAGCCAAATCAGAAGGGATGAAATATTTCTTGCATCGATTAAGGAAACCTAAACATTTCGCAGCATTTTTGGCGACCTCAAATATCTGATCGTTCCAACTAAAGTGTTGTGTTGATACACATACCAAGGATGGCAAGTTTTCCGGTTTCATCGACACAAGCGCCACTCATGGATAATGGCTGATTATCAAGGGTTCGCTTGAGTGACAGCAGACAGCATTGAGTTTTTGAAGCATTGAATTCCACTCTATTGTTCTTTCCCCAGTTAATTATGCTGTCAAGATCGGAATTCAATTCTACGGCCGAAGGGCGGGGTCGTGAGTCTTGGAACGAATATGAAAAGCTGAGGGTGCTGTCATCGGCGAAGGAATGGATTGGATTGGAAGTAGCAGACAAGAGATCATTTATAAAAATGAGAAAGAGTGTCGGAGACAGAACTGAGCCTTGGGGAACACCAGCATTTATTTGGTGGATATCAGACTTGAACCCATCCAACACAACTTGAATTGAACGGTTCGAAAGGTAATTTCTAATTCTTAATCAACGTTTAGCTTTTCTTGCAGTAATTTATTGTGTCGGTTAATGTATCACAATAGAATGCAAAAAAAAACATGATTTTCAAAAAAATTTACAAAATAATCAAGAAAGAGAATCAATCAAGAACTTCCGCATCGTATGTAGACTTTTGTGAACAGGTGTGTACATTCATATAATTTCTATCTGTAATAAAAAGTGTTTGAAAAGTTGTCGGTTGTCCACTTCATTGTATCTGTTCTCTATAGTCCGAACTCTTCGGTATTCAGGACACAGACAAACTTAATGTGTCCGGTCTGAACTAGAGAAGAGAGAGTTTTATTCGAGCCAATATTGCTTAATTGTTCTCTTCGAGAGAAAAGCTCTGCGTGCGATCTCTGGTCCTGTTTACGTTGACGGTTTCTGGAGGTGAAGATTCAACCACGAACTGTACGGGCTCTACAGCGGCATAAGTCTAGTCAGACGTCTTCGTATCCAACGCCTAAGACGGCTAGCCCATGTAGAGCGTATGGACAACTCAGCTCCGGCCCGAAGAGTCTTCGACTCCGAACCCGTGGGACAAAGCAACAGAGGACGCCCGCGTTTAAGGTGGCTTACTCAGGGGAGAAGGACCTCAGCCAACTTGGCGTGCGACACTGGAGACAGCTAGTCAGAGACCGTGCTAGTTGGAGAGGAAGAATATTGCTTAAAAAAAGTTCCTCTTCAGAATTCGACTTATCGAAGGTGACGCCAAATAATCTGTTCGAGTTATCAAGACTTTCGAGTAATCGAAGTTCGCCTGTATATGATTTGGCTACACTTCTAAGTTGGCCCCCTGTCAAGTTGGGCTGAATTTTTCTGCACCAAGGAAATTTTTAAAAAATGTTTGATGTATTGTCTGAACTTGTTGGACCATTTCGATCTTTGACAGAATTTCATTTTTTCCAAGTCACTGCACCCATGGAAAATGCTGCGCAAAGTCGGCCGTAGGCAATGCTAACGAACACTTTTAAATGTATATAAATTTTGTTGCACAACAATTCCAGGAAGTTGCGGGTCAATAACAAACATGTGTCTTACATGACGAATATGACACAACATTCAATCCGAATGCTTTAAAAAAAATGTGTTTTCTTTTCTAAAATTTACTTTTTCTTATTTACATTGGAAAAACTTAAAGCCTTACAAGTTTGCCGCTTGTCCAGCTTTGTCAGAAAAGTTTGCAACGCGGGTGGCCAACTTAGAAAGGTTTCACAGCACTGACATCGAGTGGATACAAAATCCATTTCGAATGAAGAGCAAGCCTAAGCATGCAGGGAAACGAAAGCACAACCACGCAGAAAAAAACTATATGAACGCTGGATTTTAAGAAAAATAGATTTTAAGAAAGACAACAAAGGCGTATGATTTAACATTGATTGTGCGTTTATTTTGAAGCTACTCTCAAGTCATTGTGCATAAAAAAGCAGTTCTGGTCTCGCTGGTAGTCTCGAATGTAAGCCTCGAGCGCGGCCTCGTTGAGTTGTTGGCGTGTAAGCGTAGACTAAGGATTGACGTTGCTCTACAGAAAATATTCGAGTTGTGTTAGGTCCCTAATTTATTAACGCTCGCCGTGGCATAATCTAGTCGCTAAATTTCTCTTTCACAACTTCGAACTTCGGGCCTTGCGTCGCTTTTATGGCATATAGTTTAATCTTGGTGACCTGTCGATGTTGTCAAGTTCTGGCAGAAGACAGACCGAACAGACTTAACATCGCTCCATTGACATTAACCGTGTCGTCTAAAGATGCCGTAATGCCATAAGCCGTAGCAAGCAGTCATTTTTTGTGGATGCATTTATACTTCGTGGAACACTTGTGGTTTCGCTACAATGCTTGTTAACGCTACTGAGCCAAAAAATGGTCTTGTACGAAAAGATGATGTTTTTGGCCAAATTCCGAATTCAAGGCCAACACAGGGCGTTGTCTATCATCGTCCGGTTTCAAGCCTTGTATCAAAACAAATCTCTTGTAGATGAAGACCCTCAAAATGAGCCGGGTCTACTCTCTATCGATGCCCAATTTGGCGGATCGGTGCCGAAACCATATTTCTGCGTCTTCTTCTAGTGGCCTCTCCGACACGGCGCACGGCTGCATATTTCCCATTTGGCATCAATTTCAGATGGGTTAGTGTCGCGCTAGATTTGTTACACGATGTGAAATTCAAGTTTGCGAATTTTCAACAGAGTCAGAATATCGACAATACTTTCTACGATAAAATGGTAAGCTTTACTGAGTACATTAACAGCTGGATGTCGTTTGTTTTAACTTTGAAAGCTGCTGAAAAACTATCATTGCTATCTGGTCATCCATATCATACAGTCGTGCGCATATTAATTGCGACAACAAAATTTGCTTACGCTGGTGAGTTGAAGGTGAAGGTTTCATTAGATTTGGTTAAAGTTTTGATATGAAACAGTGTAATTAGCCCTGGTAAGGCAAATTTTAACCTCAAAGGCAGAATTGACGTCCAGATGAATGCGTCGACCATCCTCAGGCTGTGAGCCGAAAGGCGACAAAGTTTTAAGAAAATAGCAGCTTCTGATGGAGACTATTATTAAGGGGGAATTTCTACTACAAGAAAACGAAAGACTGTCCTCTTTCGCGATCCAAATACGATTGCCAATGGATGTCCTCTCTGATTCACCCGATCGTTGACCACTCTGTCTTCCACTCAAGTTTATGTTGCTGGTTGAGTCGATTGAGGAAATGGATGGATGGATTTTTATTCCTCGTGTAATATAGCTCAACAATATGAACAAAATAAAGACTGCAATGCACTAGGAAACAAACTCAAACAAGAGTCACTTTGAGGTTCAAGGGTACAGGATAAACGGCGGGAGAAAATGTCCAAATGAAAAACCGACCTGGTCATATTAAAGTCAGGTTTTGAGAGTTGAGAGAAAATTTGAAGGAATGTGACCTCTACATTCCCTCAAACTGAAGCCAAGAGAGGGCACGATGAACAGTACTAAATATGCAGAAGTTTTGACACGAAGGCCACTTCCAACCAATCAAAGCTTAATATGTTGGAAATTTGGTTTAATTTGCACACGACAGTAAATCCATTACCTCAAGGTTTCGCACAGAGTCGAATACCACGCATCCACCGAACCGAAATCGAGGGATTTGGATGAATTTTTGCTGAAATCCCAATAGGCCATTTCTACCGACTTGAAGTGATTTCAAATGACATTCGCTCTCAATTTTCAAGTCACTTGCTCTCAATTTATAAGTCCCCTGCCCGCCAAAACCAAATTTCGCTCTCAATTTTTAAATGGCCAGCAAAACAGCTGTCTGCTGGAAAAGGAGGAAAAATAAGGCTCAAACCCATAGAATCAGTTGCGCTAACAAAGATTTTATGCGAGGGAGAGAGACAGAGACAGTAAATAAAAGCAACAAGTGGAATCCATCACGACTGATGGAATTGGTCAACTTTTAACCAGAAATGAAGTATTACAGAGATAGCCGACTTCACAGCTGATTGCCCCCTAGTCCATGGACGAATTTTAGTACTTTTTTGACAGATATTCGTGAATTTTTGACGGTTATTCACGAAATAATGTAAACGCCGTCCTCTGATTGGTCAATTTGGTTAAAGAAAACGTTATAAAAAATTGTTGTCAAACATTTTAAGGGGCAAGAGAGGTAGAAGTCGGGCATCTCTGTAATACTTCATTTCTGCTTTTATCCTTCTCTGTGCTTGTTCGGTTTGGCTGCCTTTACCGGACCCAAGAACTCGAGGAGGATGTAACCAGATTTGGCTCTAATGGATGGCTCTAGAGATTTGGAATCTAGTAGATTTGGAATCTAGTAGATTTGGAATCTAGTAGATTTGGAATCTAGTAGATTTGGAGATATTTGATGAATGGTATAACTCAGCGGGACCATCATGATTGAAGGGATGTCCGTAAAGAGAGTTTTTGTATGTATGTATTTTTTTATTAGCAACAAATTACATTTTTACAATTGAGAAGTACATAGATATGGTTATATCTTACCTTACTTATGAAAAATTTCAATACGAGCACAATATCAATTTTACCAAAGAAAGAAACTGAAGGAAAAGCTAATTAAAAACCTTCATGCAAAATATCACAGTTTTTTACATTGGTGTATCCTTAGTGGACACATGAAGTATTAATTGAATTTAATAAATAAATGCAATAACTTTATACATTGATTAATAAATAAAACATATAATATCAAAGAAAATTTGCAAGATTAGAAACGAGATGGTTATCTGATATTTTACATGAAAATACAAATTTATCACAAAGTCGGACTATTCGTTCTTTTATTGTTTCAATTTTGGCTAATTCGTGAAGTTCTGAAGTTGAAAAATACCATGGTAGTTTTAGGATCAATTTTAATACGTTATTTTGAAGAACTTGCAACTTTTTAATGTGACAGTTTGCGCAGTTCCCCCATACAGAAGCTGCGTAGAACAAAATGCCTTGGAAGATAGATTTGTATATTATGAGCTTGTTTTCTTTGCTTAGTTCAGACTTGCGACAAATGAATAGATATAGTACTTTAATGGTTTTGTTGACTTTAGTAACGACATTACTTGTATGTTGGCCAAAAGTCAGTCTTTTATCCATAATGACACCTAGATATTTAACAAATGGTGCCCAGTCAATCTGATTTCCGCAAACTATGAAATTTCCTACAGGCAAAAAACAAGATTTTCTTTTTTTGAGTTTTCCAATCTGAAAGATATTGAAGCAACCTTTCCAACCCTGATTGCAAGTTAGACTCAATTATTGAGCAACTCAATCATCTGCAAAAATTGCAGAATGGCATCCATGAAGTGTAGGGAAATCAGATGTATAGATGTTGTAAAGAATGGGGGGGCCAATACGGAACCCTGAGGAACACCAGCAGGGATCCATTGGACGTCAGATGGAGTTTGGTTCACAAATACTTTAAAACTTCTTGTAGTTAAAAAAGACTGTATAGTTTTTATGAGGTACATAGGAAAGTTAAATTGTAAGAGTTTGTGGACAAGGCCATTGTGCCATACAGTGTCAAATGCTTTTTCAAAATCCAAGAGAACCATGCCAGTGCTTTTGCCTAATGAAAAAGATTCAAGTACATGTTTTTTGATTCTGTAAACTTGGTGTGAAGTATTGTGATGTGGGCGAAAGCCGAATTGTTGTTGTGGTAAAATATTGTATTCTTCCAAGTGTAGCATTAATTTATTTTTGATGATCTTATGGGGCGATAATTCAAGGGATCATTCAATGGCTTCCCTGGCTTGGGTATTGGTATAATTTTGGCGCATTTCCAATCAGAAGGAAAGTAACCTATTTTGAGGCATCCATTAAAAATTGATTGTAATATCTTAAGAGCCAACGTAGGAAGGTGTTTTAGATAAATGTTTCTAATTCCGTCAAATCCGACTGACTTACGAGTTTTTAGTGTAGCTACGATAGACTTAAGCTCATTCAGCCCAACCGTATCAGCGCCATAAGGCTGAGTTTGGTTGTTTATCACTTCGTAAAGAGAAGTTTCAGTGTATTACGTTTGGCGTTTATTGATGAACTGAATAAATTCTAGTTGGAAGCAGAATATCAAAATTTTGACTTTCCGATTAGAGAACACAGAGCACCGATCTTACGAATGCCAAACTCGTGTTGAAGTGTCATTTTTAATGAAGAACCACTCGTTTCTATTAATTCTCGTGTGAATTTTAAGACACGCTCAATTATGAAAAATTGCTTTTCGTGGGCTGAGAATCATTTCAAGAAAAACCACGACTACCCTGTCGAGAAGAATAATTATCCCAAGCCGCATCGATCAACACGATCTGACGAAAGCCACCAGCAACAACTGACCATAACCGCATTTCCTTGAAATGACTTCCTACAAACTTAGACCACTCACATTCCCGTCGCGACCACCAATTGGCATTGAATTAGAGAGAGAGAAGAAAAAAGTGTGTTATTGAAGCACTAACGCACATCAACCGACCATCCGCTGGCAGCGTACCGAGTCTATTCTCGGTTTACACCAACCCGCCGCCGCGCCGAGCCGAGATGTTCAATGGAAACCCAGTCGACTACACACTGGATTGCGAAGGGCACTTGGATACGAGCACGAGTACACACTCGTCGGTGACCTTGCATTGGCGTCTGCTATTCCAGCTACGGAGCCATCCAACCAGATCATCGCGGTGCACTTGGATATGCGATAATGGCGGCCCCTTAGTGGCATGCATCCTCTTGGTATTGCGGCTAACTGTATGTGAAAATCGATAGCAATCGTACAGGAAAACTAAACGAGAAGCAGAGAAAGGGAAATCTAGAAACTGAAGTTCTGATTCGATTTCCTCTTGTCTTGTCTGGCGGCTGGCTTGGTGGCACAGCCACTCAACTGATGGGCTTCATGCACGACCACCGTAAATATTGGCTTTTGCCTTCACTGTGCGCAGAGGATTGAATTGCAGGCCACATAACAGTAGAATGCAATGAATTGTTATTCTACACCTTGTATGGTTGCACATCAAGGACATCGGCAAGCGGCCAGCGTATTGCCATTCCATACAACAATGCTTCCGTTCTGTCGGTTTGGGAGGTTTTATTTCTTTGTTGTTGTTCAAGGTACATAGGCTTGTTGGGTGATGATTTGATAAAGATTTATATTCTTTTTGTGCATTTTTCGTATTCATGTGTGGTGGAGGAATAGGCTTACTGGCGGACGCTCGAACGGCGAACACTTTTTTGAGATTTTTCTAAATGCGATTTAGTTTAACACGCTTAAAGTCTTAAAGAAACGAGTTGAGCCAGACTATTTCTTGAAAGGAGCATCGAAAATAGGGTGTATACCGGACATCGGGTAATCCGGATACACAATTATCCGGAAAGTTTAGAAAAGAATATTCGCGTTGAGAAACTAGCGCTTGGCAGTTTGGTTAGGTTAGGTTGTAGTGGCTGACTGCAGAAAGCAGTCATACTTATGCCAACGTAGGCTCATTCTGATAGGTACCGCGCGGATTGACGTATGAACGTTCCAGTTAGTGCTTATGATAAAACGGCGGTTCACTTACTTACTCATCAGGCTGACGACCCATGCAGGGTCCGAGCCTGAGCGATAGCTGCTTTACATTCCTGAATTTGCTGGGCACGCTGCTTCCAATCATCAAGACCAAGCTGTCTTGCATCCGCGATTACTTGGTCTTTATACCGGAGATTCGGTCTTCCTCTCCTTCTCGAACCAGGAGTCTCCGATCAAAGACCCTCTTAGCTGAGCATTGTTGTCCATGCGCTCGATGTGGCCGAGCCAGTGCAGTCGACGGATCTTTGCCTTCCGGAGTACATCCACATCCTGGTACAGCTCGTAGAGTTCGCGGTTGTGTCTTCTCCTCCATCCGCCTTCTTCGCAGACGGGACCATATATCCGACGTCGAATTTTTCTTTCGAAGGCACCAAGTATCAGATTCGCAGTTTTGCTTATCGTCCAGCCTTCGGCTCCATATAGCAGGACTGGCAAAATAAGGGTTTTTAAACCATAGTCCTTCGAGTCAGGAATTTCGACGACATTTGTTTTGACAGACCGAAGTAACACCGGTTGCCAAAGGCGATTCTACGTCGGATCTCCACAGCGATGTCATTCGTGGAGTCAACATTTGCCCGAGGTAGACAAACTCCTTTAATAATAATAATATCGGTGGCGCGACAGTCCGATTTGGACCAGGGCCTAGCTTCTCAGCAACCACTCTTGTTGTGCGTCCCATTTTTCTTTAACGCGTGGAAGGGACCTTCAGTTTAATTCCGACTCCGAAGTTGAGAGGCTTTTTCTAGACAAGAATACTCTTTGAGCATCGTCAGTGACTCGAAAGAGGGGGGGCCGTGAATTATGAAAGGTGGTAAATAACCTGGCACCCTCTGCGTAGGAGTCGACGCACTTACTCACTACGCCACGGCGACCCAAAACTCCTTTGCTACCCCGAAATTGTAGCTGTCGATCGTATTAATTTCTTCTAGGTGGTGTGTGACAGATTGTTTTTTGGTCGACGGCATATACTTAGTTTTATCCTCATTGACCTTAGGACCAGCTCGCTTCGCCTCTTCTTCAATTGCCGTAAATGCTTCCACTACGGGACGTTAGGAACGCGCGACGATGTTGATGTCGTCTGCATATCCCAACAGTTGGACTGACTACGGTTTAACTTATTGAAATAGTAGGCCTCTAGGTGTGAGAACCTACGGCTACCTACGGCTTGATCACTATACGAGCAGAGGAGGTGATCTATAAGCAGCTTCTACATAAATCATTGCACGGGGCACTCATGTTGCGGGTGTGTGTACTAATTCAGCCGCGTCTGGGTATGACGCCGATGCGCGTCCATAGTGGAATCAGGTTAGTCTAAGCGTGATCGTTAAAGTTTCAGTACAGGCCGAGTTTCCCTTGTTTTAAGGCAGGTGGTGCCGTCTAGCCATTTGTGCTTGGTTGTTCTAAGTGAATGCATTTTAAGAAGATGGTAGGATAAAGGGGGCCAGGATGCGAGTGGATCTCCTCCTGGTGTTGAGAAGAGGTTATACCCACTTAGCGATTCATCGGCTCGGTATGTCACTCCCCAGTGCTCTGCCATCCATGAACATGACATTTTCCAGGGACTTAATTGCAGCCTGCCTTTTGAATATTACATTATTCTTGAGCGACTGCCGCCGAGAGTCCTTGCTCCTCTTTGATCGCTAGACTAGTCAGTGAGCTCCAAGAGAGGGCAATATTGACGTGATCCCTTTGTCTGTCTAAGATCTGTCTGTGTACATTCACAGGTGATCGTCCAAAGTTTGGTTTTCAGATGGAAATGGAATGCTGATCAAGAATTTCTTCTCAAAGATGACCTGGGCTGTAGGCAATCTGTGTCGTTAGGAAGACAGTTAAATTCGTTAAGAGTACCCAGTAGAGTGACCTGTAGTTTACACACACGGACCACAGTTGAAGTGTTTTGACTCTTAGGGCTCTGCTTGCTGAACATGTCCACTGGAAGAAGATGGATGATTATGTCAAGTTCACCAGAGGGAGTGGTTATCAAGACATCGTAACCTTTTGAGGATCTTTCAGTTGACAGCTTTGTTCTGTCCACCAAACTGAGACATTGTATATTAGTGTCGGTTCAGTGAACAAAGCGTGTCAGAAGAGGCCTTCCTGACACTTTCCCAGATATTCTTCAGGACGCTTTCCAGTTACTTTTCAAACATTTCATGCAAATGTTGAACTCGACAACCTTTCAAGTCAAGCACAGAGAGAGGGGTCCGAAGTAGAGTGTTGTGTAACACGTGTAATGTCGTCTTTCAAGGCTGTAAAGGACACTGGCCTATTGTGTCAAACGATCGCCTAATTGCAATCAAGGTCGGTGAAACAGTCGCCAAATAACCATCAAGGTTGGTAGTGTCACCCGTTGATGTCAAAAAAAGGGTTTAAACAAGGCGTCGCGCTATCATGTGACTTTTTCAACATCATTGTTGAGAAGGTCGTGCAGAACTCACTCGCCAGCATAAGAGCCACAATGTCCCAATACTCCGTGAAATTGGTGGCGTCTAAGATAAAGCAGGACAGGACAACAAAGCGTGCGAAACTGGAGACAGAAAATCCTCGATGGAGAGGCTGGGTACAGGGGTCCAAGGTAGAACCGAGACTGATGTGCCAAATAAAAAAAATCAACTGCGAATAATAGGCACTGACTGTAGAGCGATAAATGAGGGCGGCTGACTAAAGATCATGCCAGCTGAAGAGGCTTATTGGCATTTCCTTGGCAATGGTGTAATGATGATGTGGATTTTTTTCCTTAAATGTTTCAGCTCATTATATTTTCGGCAACCTTTCACAGCAAATTGTCTAATTTCCCTTCGCTGGCATACAATTCAATGTCTGTTCTCTACTATTTTATACGAAATTGAATTGTGTTGCAAGCCTAAGAAACACATTTATCCAGTATCAGAACCCTACCCCGAGTGATGTCACAACAGCAAGTATGGTGGATTTCACAAGCTGGCCAGCTGTTTGACGCGATCCACAAAGTGTCGGTTGCAGTCCACAATCCACGACAAAATCCGTACATCTCCCGCGAAAAATCGATGTGTGCGTGTTTTGTTCAGTGGGGAAATGGTGGCTACCTGCGACTAACGAAAGTTCCAAACTTGTAGGACCCGCGCCGCGGCTCATGTGCACAGGAGCAAAATTTGCAGAGGAGTAGGTAATTTTACCCAGTGCGTCGAGACAGTTCAAATGTACATACCATAAAATCCCTTTTCCACGAATCGAATTCGACTCCTTGCTCGTTGTTATTTAAAATCCAAATACAATAAACTGCTAGTTCGAATGCAGACAAAATACTTACAACGTTTCTTTTGTAGGGAATATTAACGTCCACGAACGATGCATGGCTTCGGAAAAAAAATGCGCGGATTTACCCGCAGTTCTCAGAAATTTTAGATAATATGTGCGCGACCTGCTAATGCAGGACCTAGAGGTAATTAGGACAAACGACCATTAAAGTATATGTTCGGAGGTCTCAAGTTCATATTTCTCGAGGTTCGCGAAAATAATATAAATTGCTTACAACGCAGGATTCATTTAGTGTCAGTACTTCTTTCAGTTCGGACATATTTTCACAAACGTTTTTAGAAGCAGTTATTTTTTGTGTTTGTTGCAATTTCGGTGGTAAGTGTTGTTTAGTTGTGGATTTATTTTTTACAAAGCAAACATTTAAAATTTGGAATATGCACTTAATTTAAAACAAAATTCCTGAAGGGAATTTTTTCCGAATGAATCCATTCGAATGAAATATCTAATAAATAAATAAAAAATATTCGATTAAATTAAGTGAAGTGAATTTACAAAAATGCAAACAGAATTAAGGAGTGTTTATACATTAATTTTAGAGTTCACTCAGTTCTCTTTTTTATGCGGTAGATACGTTTTGAAAATTAACCGCACAAAAAATACACTAATGTAGTGTAAAAAAAGGAATGTGTTCCATTATTTTCAACAACGCATAAAACCCAAAAATCAAAAAGACATTCTTTCTTTCTTTTTCCTTTTCCGACGACGTTATGATCCGAAATTGTCTGCATCCCTACTGGTCCGCCTGTGGGGTTCGCCGATTCGACCTCAAGGCCATAATTATTACATTATATAATTATGGATACGTTTCAAATTTACGGAAAAAAGCTGTCAAACATCTTAAGGGGCATGCGGGGTAGCAGTCGGGCCTCTCTGTAATACTTCATTTCTGCGGCCCATATACTACATTGCCTTCTCTGAAGTTGCGGTTCATTCTCACTTCCGGTTTGTGCACAAAATATCCCAGTTGCTATGAAACCCGCCTTGTCAATCAAATTGAACTATTTATCGTCACAAAAAATCACTGGTTTTCATTTTGTGGTCCATGACATGTGATGTCAAACGAGCACATGACTTTCCTTGTGGCCGGAAGTAATTGTCGGGTTTATTTCCCGTTGTTCTGAGAAAACCAGTGAGATGTTGGATTAAACGACGATTGCGGGGATTTTGCAGATCACCTCCTCCAGGGTGCAAGTTGGTCTATGTTAAGATGGGTTGCTTTCCCTAAAATTAGCCATCTCCACACCGTTCTTTTTAATCGGCCTGACCATGGCAATGCGGGTCATGTGTGGTTTGGGGGTCCACTGATTTTTTTCCTATGACATCCATGCTCGCGCAGACCACATCGTGAATGAGTTCCCCCTTTTTCCTAAGTCACCAATTTATCTTCCAGACAACGATTTAAGCAAAGTTCTTCCTTCTGTCTCAAGAAATAGAAACTGATTTTTGATAAATCAACATTCGATCGCTCAAAGAAACCACTTGGCACAAGATCTTCGAAAGAGAAGTAAAAAACAGTCATAATTTATTCGACGAGCCTATTAATTAATGCTAGATACTTTTCTCGTTTCAATCGACTGAGGAACAAATCGATAAATCTTCAAAAAGCCGATTTATTGTGTCATGAAAGAATTTAAATGCTCTACAGCGACGCAAGGTTATTTATAGACCACGCGTTGTCAGGGTGCCACGAAAAGCAATCTGCGGAATTTATAAAGCAGAAGTGGAGACACACTTTTGGATGAGCAACTGAATGGCAAGTTATTTTTGTTTGTTCAATTTGCGCAGTAAAATGACCTACATATAATTCGAACAATTATAATGAAGTTGAGGAGTAATAGTCGCTTCAACTTGTTGTCCGTAGTCGGATAACTTCGGAGCCGAAGAGTCTTCGACTCCGAACCCGTGGGACAACGTAACAGAGGACGCCCGCGTTTAAGGTGGCGCACCCAGGTGGAGAAGGACCTCAACCAACTTGGCGTGCGACACTGGAGGCAACTAGCTGGAGATGTTTGTTGGTTGAGGCCCAGGTCCACTCCGGACTGTAAATAAAGAAGAAGAAGAAGAAGAAGGAGTAGACGCTTTTTCTCGATGCTGACGATACTGCCTCTAGTGTCCAAACCCCGCAGAACACGCCACCACACACAGCGCGGTTTACCGACGGATTCAACAAACCGCGAAACCACCTCTCACAAAAAGCAGTCGTGTTTAATGTCGCATACTGTCCAAGTCATCTCATGGTCGTCGAGTGAAATAAGGAACGCATCTCCGTCTTAATACAAACCACATTCACTGATGAATGTTCGCATAAATGCCAATTTTATGCAAATGTCCAGTCTATCAACAAACTCCCCAGCCAAAGCCATCAACATCTGCCCTTCCTCAGATATTCTCATAAAACAAAAAAAAAAAAAGAAATCGATCCTGCCAGGAGTCGAACCTGGAATCTTCTGATCCGTAGTCAGACGCGTTATCCATTGCGCCACAGGACCACATGAAAACCGCTATCTCAAGTTTCTGTCCGTCGTACGGGCCTTCACGAGAGGTAAAGACCGAGACTATAAATGATGCCACAGCTCAGTCGAATCGAGTGAACGCAAACATTTGAATGCAGAGTGGTTCAAGCGAAATACTTGACTTCATCACTTGAACTGACATCTATTTTCTCGCGATAGGCCAGGGGAATAGTGAGATTAGTTCAGCGCATGGGTGAACTCAATCGATGACGAGGGTAGGTAGGCTGGTTATGGTGGCTTAGGAATGCACTTAGTCCTATCTTAGAATTTTAATCGGTTACGATTGGGTAACTAGATCGAGTCGGCGATAAATCTGTGCATACAGTGGTGAGCAAAAGTGAATACGCTAGACCTTTTTTCTAAATTTTTTTTCGGACTGTGCTGTTTATACGGATATAATTCCATCTTTACCTAGTGACCTTTTAAATTACCTTTAGCACATTGTTCGCAGCTGCCTTTCGTGTTTTGACGTCAGGTTTTGCCATAAAGTTCTCAATCTTCATTCAATTCAATTTAGTTTATTCGGTGTACAGGTAAGATATAAATCTTTTGTAGTACAAAATAAAAAATTATAATTTGAAATTGCGGGATATATACATGGCCTAATTTTAAATCTAAAGGAAGAAAAGGAAATGGAAGGAAGGGATTAGGAAGTTGATATATAGAATTAGCTGTAATGACAGTACAACTCCTCGATTTTGGCAACACAAATATCATCGCCTTTGTTGACTCTTTCAAAAAAGATACCGCGATAAGTGCAACTTCCTGTGTTTCATTGTTTCGGTATCAATCATTAAATTCATTTGTTTACATGTGTGTGTACCCTAGTGACTGGAAATTGACTAGTTTCTAAGAGTGTTTGTTTCTTCATACGAACTGTGTGTCAATGATAAAACTGTGTCACAAATAAAATAAAATTATCTATTAAAAAGAGATGTGAAATCTTATCCGAAGTGGATAAAGGTGTCACAGTGAACCAATTTTGTTTCAAATATAATCTCCACAAGTCCTCAATAAGCCGAATAAACCGCTTTGAGACGATTTGTGGCTAGAGCTGATTCTTGGATAGAAAATAGCATTAGACTCAAGGCTTCTGAATACTCTCAGATGGAAAAGGCTTTGCATGGGCGGGAGCAAGGAGCTAGAAATATTCAAATTTCTAATGAGATCATTTAAACAAAAGGTAGTCTAATTGTTCAGCAAAATAAGGGAACAACCATAATTTAACGCCAGCAAAGTTTAAGAAATGCTACCCGGTTAATGCAACTGCCCTGATTTCCAAGAACAAGACGATGGAACAACCATAATTTAACGCCAGCAAAGTTTAAGAAATGCTACCCGGTTAATGCAACTGCCCTGATTTCTATTAGTTGCGTAAATCGAGTTCGTACTGTATATTCATTTTTTTAATAGTTTTGCTCCGCTTTGCTTCTCTGGGAAGAGAGTTCCATAACCTAGCGACATGTACGTAAGAGAAATCAAGTAAACAGAAGTAGGGGTGATAGAATTGTAAGACCGGGAAGATTCCTCAATTTGGATTTTTCATATAAGGAGAATGGTAGATGAATGTTGATAATTTTATGCATGAAAATACAACATCTCTCTTTAAGACTCTCTCTTAGGCTCTTAAGAAACCTTTAAGATTACATCCAAGAACTAGACGATGATAGATACAAAGCGCATAAGCATATCTTTAAATGCAACACGTACTTTATGAAATGATTGATATTTGTCAACAGATTTGGGTGCCTACCTCTATCACGTGTATTTTGTTTGCATTTGTAACATAAATACGGTGCGACGGCATGGAGCGAATTTCTGTGACAATTCCGAGGGGTTCCGAGGGACCATCGAGGGGTTACTGAAAATGGCGATTTATAATAAAAATAAAAAAATAAGTAAAGGAAGGATCGAATTAAAATGAATACGCATGAAAGAAAAAGAACATGGTGGACAATGAAGCTGAAGATTTTCAGTGACAGCAGATTACAGAGCCATCTCGCGGATTATAGTATTTGCCGGATTATCGAGAGGTGGATTAGGATTTCTCATATAATTTTTCAAGAATTCAATTTAAAACTACAGTGGACTCCCCCTAAGTCGAATTGTCACGGGATACCAAAATTTGTTCGAGAGAGTTTGACTTAGAGAGAGATTTTTGTATGGAAAGTTGAGGGAAATGTATGTAAAATATGGCAAAAAAGTTCGAGTAAGGGAGAGTTTCGACTTAGGGAGAGTCCACTGTATGTATAAGAATAAAAACGGTAGATTTACTACCAATGTCAAATTCATAATGGCGAAATATATAACAAAATATGATACGTTAAGTTTAGACCTAAAGGTAAATCCACAAGAAAAAAAAAAAAACTGGATGGGCTTCGAATTCTATTAGGAATCTGTTAGTAATTAAATAAGAACACAGCTCTGAAAATTTCAATCAAATCCATGGTAAGAAATAAACCACAAAAAGCGAAATGACTTTTCCTTGCCACTGTATATAGGTCGCAGTATTATTGAAAAGACTAGGGCCCTAGTGCCATTTCCCCAAGTGCCGAGGCCGAAAAGGACTGACAGCGAAAGCGGCAGTTCGTTTCCAGTAGATAGTGCCTAGTAATGACTACTACCACGATGATGCCAATATTGGGACCGTTGGAGCGCATTGAATAGTGCTATATTCATATTTGTCTGGTTGTTTTACAGTCGACATATTATTTAACTAGTTGTTCCTATTTTATAATATTCCACATACCATATATGCGGTGTTTAAAGAAATACAGTCATTTATGTCATTTATTTAAAAAAAAAGTTAGCCGTAAAGCCAGAGCGATGAAGCCTTAGGCTAATGTCATTTATTTCTGTTTTGAATTATACCGATTGTTTTAAAAATTTGTTACTGAATGCCCGTTTTCGCAGGACAACCTTATCTGCTGGTTTAGCTAAGTGTAGGATCGAACTTAAATTTCACTCAAGAATATTTCGTTTTCAACTGGCATCGTGAACTATCAATCCGATTGCCATGTACATTTTTAATCAATTCTTCTCTTGCTGCATTGTTTGTATTCAATTTAAAATTTCTAAGGCGTGTGTAAGAGACTCGATCCTCCGCCATCGACTCTATCTTATCAGGCCCAAGCATAACCTGGCGAGTTGTTAAACCTCCCCCTGGGTCTACCAGCGGTCTTCTTTCGGGCATTACCCCAATTGTATGGTCATAGGTGAGAGTTGGGACGGATACTGTATTAAAACCCGCTAACTTGACTTGACATCAAGCTCGGCATTATATTAAAGATTGATCCTCCACCCAGCTGTTTCAGAATTGACTGAGCATGGCTAATCCTACAGAAAGCTCGTGACTCGTGAAATTTGTCAACTCACAAGTAGATTCCATTGAACAGGCGTTCTGAAAATAACCCTAACCTCTGATTTGTCAACGTTTACATTCTACCAGCATCAGCACTGACGGAATGACGGAACTTCCAGACGGAACAGCAGCTCACACTCGATCTACCAAACCGATCGAGTGTGAGGTGCTGTTCCATCTGGGAGGATGTGATGATAACTAAGTCATCCGCAAAAAGAAGTTGACTTAGTCTCAACTCTCCCAATGTGAAGCATTCCTCGCCTCAGCTGAGCTACAACATCCATTCCAATGCATACAATGAAAAGGAGAGGTGACAAGGCGCACCCTTGGCGGGTTCCAACGCCCACGGTGAAAAGGGCTGATTTAGCACCATTAACCCGAACAGAGCTGCTAAAATTTGTGTATAGAGACTGACTGGCCCACAAGAGAGGACCATTAATCCCATACTCCAGCAGAACACCCCAGAGTTCATCTAGAGGAACCCGGTCATCATGCCATCCTGCCCTTTCCAAATTTACAAAACACCTGATTTGGCATACTCCCTCCCGCCTTTTCGGGTACCATACTTGGAGTCAACATCTGGCCGGTTGTACATCTGGCGGGACGAAAGCCATTCATCCCCCATCCTGAAGTCGACACCACAGCTGTAGAACGGGCTTCCAAAACCTTGGAGTAGCCTGTTGTTGGGACAGTTTTTTACCACCCTTCTTGAAAAGAGGGATAAAACTCCAGGTTGTCAACTGCGTTCCCGGGCCACCTTAATGACACCAGAGAGCCCTGAAACTCCCCCTTTGAGAGAGAGAGAGGGCGGGAGGAAGGGATAGGGAGAGAGGGAGGAAGAGGGAGAGAGAGAGAGAGGGCGGGAGAGAGAGAGAGAGAGTGAGGGCGGGAGGGAGGGATAGGGAGAGAGAGAGAGAGTGAGGGCGGGAGGGAGGGATAGGGAGAGAGGAAGAGAGCGAGAGACGTGAGAAAGATAAAGGGAGACATTGATAAAGAGAGAGAGAGATAGCTATATATATATAGAGAGAGAGGGATATGGAGAGAGAGAGAGAGAGAGAGAGAGAGAGAGAGAGAGAGAGAGAGAGAGAGAGAGAGAGAGAGAGAGGGGGTGGAGAGTGAACTATGAAAGTTGTTCGTGCCGGAAATACAGCAACGCAATTAAAAATTAAATTCCCAATGATTGGCAAAAATTTAAAAAAAAACTCCCTTTTCTGTTTCAGGTAAAGGCAAAAAAAGAAAACCAAATAATAAAATGGCACGAAATGAGAAGGTACTTCAAGCTGATTCAAATTTCACACTTTTAGTTACTAATACCATTATTTTTGTGTAGCTTTTGTCTATGCTGCGTCGGGAGTGCTTATTAAACAGCCGAAAGAACTTTCGCAATGTTCATGACATATTTTCACACGTGACAACAGACTCTTGCTCCAGTGATTCCACTACCTACAGCGACTCCGACGAGTCAGACTACGATGAGCAGCACAATCGATTGAAGTTCGTGGAGAGAATAGACTCCTTCGATGATCAGACATTTCAGTTTCACATGCGCATGAAGCGCACCACCGTCGCGTACATCATTTGTAAGTTCACTTTCTTATTCTCCCTCTTGAATTCAAGCAGTTTTCAAGTTCCACTTTCGTTTTCAGCAAGGTACTCCAAGTTTTTAGCGACGTTTAGGACTGGTCCCCAGCCAGCCCCGGTGAACTCTGAGTCCAAGCCGTCAGTGTACATGTACATCTGGTACATGGGCACCACGGCTAGTTTCACGCAGATTGGCAAATTGTTCGGAGTTCCCAAATCATCGGCTTGGATATGTGTCCGCCAAGTGGCATCGTGTATCAACAAGTTTGGACATGAGTTTGTCAAGTGGCCGTTGGGAGCGGACATCAAAGAGAGGCAACGCAAGTTTCAACAGACGAGGGGCGTACCCGGCGTGATTGGCGCCGTAGACAGCACCCACATTGAGATAAAGGTTCCAAAATTAGCCAAGCAATACTATTCCAACAGCAATCTGTGCTACAGTATAGTTCTCCAGGCAATCGTCGACAGCGACAAGAAGTTCATAGACATCGCCTGCGGCGAGCCGGGGTCTCTCCACGACACCGAGGTGCTCCAGAGGACAGAGATTTACAAGAGAGCACAGGCAGACCACGGACAGACGTTCCCTCACAACTCGTTACTCCTGGGAGGGCCCACTTATCCATCGAAAAGCTGGTTGGTGCCGCCCTTCAGCGAGCGTAAGGCCCTGACAGAGTCGCACCGCAAGTTCAACGAGATCCACAGCAAAGCCAGGAGCGTTGCCGAGGAGGCGCTCGATCTGGTCAAACGGCGCTTCCCGAGGTTGATGAAATTCACAGAGCAGATCAACATCACGGCAACTGCAAGCATGGTCGCGAGCGCCTGCATTCTGCACAACTTGTGCATTGATCTCCAGGATCTAGACGACGACATGTATTCTGTCTACTCGTTCGGCATTTCTTCGCCCATTTTTAAGAATCAATATTGGCGGGCTGCTGGCCCCGAGATCGGCACCAATCGTCGTGAAGAACTGTTCGATCAGATGCGAGACCAAAAATTGATTTAGATTGCCATCAACAAATGTGCACACCTAGATATTAAGTGATAATGTATGTAAAAGAATAAACGGTTAGCTTCTTGTCTTTGAATTTCGGATTTTTGCATCAAGAGCGGGGGTTTCTCTGTTCACTTTTGTTCACTTATTTGATGGCGACATCGCTTCTCCTCAATGCCTGGTGCAAGTGTCCAAGCCCTCAATGGGTGTGCGTCGTAACCGTCGTAATGTTGAAGGACACTCTGAGAAGTAAGACGTTGTTTGCTTTCTTGGCTCAGAAAGCGGAGAAAGAATTATCGATCGTCCTCTTTACTAGGAAGTATAAAATTCCTAACTTTGACCCTCCCACACTATGCGGGACCAACTTGGTGCTAAGCGACAGCTGTAAATTCCTAGGCCTTATACCAGACACAAAGTTAAGCTGGAAGCTATATATCTAGGAATGTGTCAAGAAGGCCTCAACGGCTCTCTACTGCTTTAAAAGGGCCATTGCGTGCAAATGGGGACTGAAGCTCCGAATGGTTCAGTGGCTATTTACATCGGTAGTCAGACCCAGCGTCGCAATTTGGTGGACCGCCCTCGACAAAAAAATCAACATCACCCCTCTTGCTAGAGTGCAGGGCATGGCTTGCGTATGCATTAGCGGAGCGCTAAGGACTACCTCCGAAGCACTAAACATAGTCCTCAACCTGTCACCGATAGAACAAATTGGCAGACAGACAGCAGCTAGCACGGCGATCAGATGAAGATCGCTGAAAAGCTGGAAGGAACTGCAGTCTGGACACTCAACGATCCTACGCAGGTATGCTTCTATATCCATAGATACAGACCACACTCTACCTAAACTCGTCTTCGAGAAGAATCTCACAACCAGCATACCGCCCAGATTTTACTAGGAGTCTGAACAGCAGACGCTGGATGGTCCATTGCGACTCTTCACAGATGGATCGAAGATGGATCCAGGTGTGGGTGCTGGTGGCTATTCCAAGGATCTAAATATCCAGCTATCTTTCCGACTACCTAATCACTATAGCGTCTTTCAGGCTGAAACTATAGTGATTAAGGATGATCCGTCCAGGTACCCAGCATATGGTTAGGTTGCATCTAACCGCCATCTCCCTAAGAGATAGACGGCAAAGTTTTACCATTTTCGATTTAATTGATGGTGTACCGAGAGCCTTTACGGCCGCCTGACTAGATAGCCCGTCTATAGGGTTTATTGACAGTAAGCGGGCAGCCTCTTGGATAGGTTTAACTTCTGCCTGGAATATACTACAATGGTTGGGCAGTCGAAGGGACAGCGAAAAGGATATGCCCGGCGATACCGGGAATACTCCTAGTCCGGTTCCCTCGTCTGTTTTCGAGCCATCTGTGTAGATCTCCAGGTAGCCTGGTTTTCTCACCAGATCTTTTTTCCCAATCTTCTCAGTCTGGGACGACTGTTTTGTCTAAAGCGGGTGTTGTATCATCTGTATGCGTTGGTAGTCTCGCATTTCTGATTATCTCTGTACGACCTAAGCTAAGGAGGAATTTTTTAACTAACAATCGGTCGGTGGTGTTATACCAGCGAGAACTTCAACGTCGATTTCCTTATCATGTCTCGCCAACTGGGCGTAACCGTTCCCGCGCTTAGCTACTAGACTCTTACAGACTGGAACCACAGGAGGCCATGGAGGGCGTGGCCGCCACCGCACAGGCCGTTCGGCCATTGAAAATCTTGCGGAAAGTCATGGAAAATGCGATGAAATGGACACAAATGCGTATGAACACTGGCGGAAGCGACTAGACGGATATCATCTTTTCCACTTAACAGAAAAATATGTAAACGTCCAAAGAAAGATTTCCATCACTCGAAATCATTTTTTTTTAGTTAGTAAATAAGTAATTCAGAAAAAAAAAATGGGTGATTAATTTTGTGCCACCTTGTACTTCAGAGAGCGAAAGATTTAACAAATCTTGATTCCAAAAAAATTTAATTTCTGCCATCTCTGGTCACTTCCCGTGTTATTCGAAACAAAGCAAGTTTTATAAGGTAAATATTAACAATTTGTAACCTCAAACAAATCGAGAACTGTCCCATCAGCTCTCACAGAAAATATTGTTGCAAGCTTAAGATTCTCCAGGTTTACAAAAGACACCCCTTAGCGCAAGTGCCTCCGTGGCGCAATTGGTTAGCGCGTTCGGCTGTTAACCGAAAGGTTGGTGGTTCGAGTCCACCCGGGGGCGTAAATAATTATTTTGCTTTTCCTATCAAAGATAGTTTTGGCTCGCGCTGGTGCTTCATATTTTGTTTGCTTTCAAAAGAGTGTTGACATCACTTTCATTGAGATTTATTTAAGGCTCAATAATTAGTTAAATCACCCATCGATTAAGCGTATATGTCGTACACCCCGAGTTTCAACATACTCATCCAAGCGACCACTGAGAAGTAAGACGAACCATCAACGACGTCAAAATGATACTTCACGTCAATAGGTTTAAGCAAAACAAAAAGAAACCCAAGCTCTTAACCGAATTCGTATGTTTATGCTAATAGCCCCTTCTCAATCGATGCGATACATGGTTGCGTTGTCGACGACGACACCGATGGGAGTGTGAAGGGGAGACGCAGAGCAATAAGTTTCAAGGGCATGATGTTGATTTAGTGTTCGAATTGGGAAATTGTTGAACAACAAGTTGCGGCTTGTGAGTTTTGGACGATAAGAAGATGACACGCGGTCCTGTGGCGCAATGGATAACGCGTCTGACTACGGATCAGAAGATTCCAGGTTCGACTCCTGGCAGGATCGAATTTTTTTTCAACGGTTTATTTTTTTTATTCTCCGGCGAATATTTTGCTGATGGGATACATCCACTTTGGATTAGAGGAAGCTCTCACGACAACGGCGATTGAAGAATAAGTGAAACAAGTTGGTCTCGAGAGGGAACCGTACCGGCACACTTCATCTGGGCAGAATTTTGAGGCAGCAACGCCTAAAATACGATTCAGCGTTGTTTCTAGCGTGTGGTATCTTTTAACAGAAGAAATTCAGTGGCAAGGGCCAAAAACACAGCGTGGTGCTGCGTTTCTTGACGTTTGTTAATAAATGAGAGAAATGAGAGGAACGCAATGGACCATAAGCGCGCAGTGTCTCGTAAGCATTTTGCGAGAAGTGGAACGTTTTTCACTACACTTCTCTTACAAATTGGAGTTTGTTGTGTCAACTGACATTTGAGAAACGAAAACCAGAAATGAAGATGCACGACTTCTACCTCTCTTGCCCCTTAACATTTTTGACAACTGTTTTTTATAACGTGTTCATAAACCAAATTGACCAATCAGAGGCGGCATTTAATTATTTCGTAAATAACCGTCAAAAAGGCTCTCAAATTCATCGACGGACGAGGGGGCAATCAGCTGTGAAGTCTGTAATACTTCATTTCTGATGAAAACAGATGGGATGTCATATCAAAGTATATGTGAAGGACTACTCTGCGTAACGTGAAGTCGGCAGATCAGTGTCAATGACGCTGTGTGCTTCGCACACAAGATTTTGTACATCTTGGCGGGAATCTGACATAGACTCGCCCTTGCCAACCGGTGATACTTCAGTTTGGGCTCAAAAGTCTTGACTCGATGGACCAAAGACAAGACCAAGAAGAGCTGATTCTTGATGCCATCGAAAGAAAAATTCTACTTCGAATATAATGTCCCGTCTGCGAGGAAGCTGTTTAGAGGAAAAGGCATGACCTCGAACTTCAAGCTGTATCATGATCTGAAATTAGTCTGGAAGGCAAAAAGCCATCGACTGAACTAGCTTGGCCATCGTTCACTGTACATGGTCACCAACGTTACAGCTAAGGGGGGGTCCTTCGAATCCGAGCCTTTTGGTTTAAGAAGGATAGGAAGACTGCATCTCCGGTATAAAGACCAAATAATCGAGGATTCAAGACAGCTTGGTCTTGAAGACTGGAAGCATAGCAGTTGCAAAATACACACATTGCAAGGGAAATCTTCTGAAAATGCCGAAAAATGCATGAGATTGCTCCAATTAAGCGCCTCGTTCTTCCAAAGTGCCAAGAAGTCCATTTGGTTTTTACACCACCGATAGACGATACGTTTAGCTTTCAGAAAAAGTGGTTCTTCCATTGGAGCGGTTGAATCATTTTTGTTACAGCCCATCAAACATGAAATTTCTCTCAAAAGGTGGGTTTACTTAAAAGCCTGGTTTAAAAAATTGGTAAGCAATATAAAAAAAATGTTAATGCTGTTTGAAGGCAAAATGTATGCGCTTTGAAAGAAAAATATAAATTTACGTTCCAAAGTGCCTAATTTGAGGAAATATGCCACATCAAATTTGGTTAAGAAATACGTCAATTTTTGTAAATTTCTAAGTCCCAAGTTTAGCTGTACCGCGATAAATATATAATAATAGTATATAACAATATTTTAGCTTACAAGGTTCTCATATTATAATGGGTAGTCGAAAAGTCTTTTCGTATTTTATCAATAGATGTCGTTGGAGTCGTCTGTCTCCAGTGCTACCAATCACATTGTGTCATACCATATGGCGTTGGAAAGGTGACATTTTAAGCTTCATTTAACCAAAAAAAGAAATTAAATTTGGAGAAGTTGAAAAAAGTCTACAGCTGTTCAAAAATGAGTGAAAATAATTAAGAAATTCGCTATATTTTGAAATTTTTACATAAAAAAGGGAAGAATGCCACGCAAGCCACCAACGAAATTTTGAAAGTTTACCGAGACGCTGCTGTATCAGTTCGTTTAGCACAACAATGGTTCGCTCGCTTCCGTTCTGGAAATTTCGATGTGAAAGATGCACCTCGCTCTGGTTGACCTATCGTTGAAAAAGTCGATGAAATTATGGAAAAGACTGACCAGGAAAGGCCAGGGCCAAGCAACTAAACATTCATCATCAAACGGTTTCGAACCATTTAAAAAAGGCTGGCTTCAAAAAGAAGCTCGATGTTAGGGTACCACATGAATTGTCTGGGTGTCTTTGATTAGAAATACGAAAAGACTTTTTCGACTACCAATTATTTAGTATCGACAAACCTATTCTATTTGGCCGAGAAAAATATGTCACTTCGGGTATTTATTTCCACTGCGGGACCACTGTTTGGCGTCGTTGGGAAGTAAGTTATATAGATGGCTGTGAATATTGTACACACATTTTACAAAGCTATACTTCGTTGAATTAACGAAGTCCATCTTTGAACTCATCTTCTCTTTACACTATGTCAGCCGAGACCATGGAGGATACATTAGATGTTGAAAGAATAAACTAAATATATTCCCAGCATTGTACAAAATTGTACAAAAGTCACCCAAAAGGGATGAAATAGAACTGGTACTAGTCGATTCGAAGAACGATAACCATTCAGGGAAAGAGATGGTTGGTGAGACCGTAGTGTTTTGAGTCTCATGGCTGTGCTGGCCGATGTTTGTTGCCAAAAAAAAGTGCGCTGGGGGAAGGTGGAGGATTACATCAAGAGCATCATATGGACATAGGGGTCCTCCGATCTACTGACACACTTGCAAGCCAGTCCTTTGCATCCGTCTGAATGCCTTGTAGTTACAACTTTGTTTATCTCTGTTCATCGAACCGAGACTCCGTGTATTGTTGTTGATCTGAGAATTGCGTGAGCAATGCGCGGCTCTAGTCGCCATTTACATCCATTGAAATTTTTAAATCTGCACTGGACGGAGGAGTCCTGTTTAACCCACAAAGCTAGGATAGTGTTCAACCCTAGCTTTGTAGCGTGACTTACTCACCGCATATCTTGGCGCCTGGCAGTACTTCCTAATGACGGCGCTAAGCCTTTGGTGACTGATATGTACTGTGGAAGATGTCGGTATTAGCTATATTAAGCCCTCCAGAGAGCTGAATCGGTATGCGTAGCTGTAGCCGATGGCGAGTGTGTAGATTTACAAGAGAATTAAGAAAAGCAACATTATTGGAGTAACCTGGCTAAGAAGGGATAACTGAAGTTCCACAAGTTCCAAGTGGTCTTTTAATGATCAGAGAGACATGCCACAGAAAGGGCGACTGCAACTGTCAACGTCCCTCGAGTTCGCCAGAAGAAGCTTTCTAAAGAATTTCGCATACATCTGCCTGGTGCGCTTCGGCTTCCCAACACCCCGACTAGAGAAGTCAACCAGCGATTGCTTTGTCTAATCACGAACAAGATCAGTGTCATTCCCATTACTCTTACTTGCATTCCTTTCAAACACAATGATGGACGTTTCAAGTCAATGCAAACACACTGACTGACTGCAAGTGCAGTCTCATCGTGTGCAAATCAGCAGCACCGGAAGCTATCAATGCATCCACTAGACACACAGATGCACAGCACGAACGATCAGATGCACTTAACTGAACCGAATAACAAAGATCATTCCGCTCAAGGTTGCACAAACGGCCAGCGCACTCTCGCGTGTAACTTATAACCCCGTTAACGTACCAACTGGCCCGTTGAGCCAATAAAACTAAACAACGCAAAAAAAAAAACATCAAAGCCTCCACAGATTCAGCGGAAAACAAATCCATCACAAGTTGAATGAAATCGCAATCAAGCGCGAACTTTGTCTTCGTTTTTCGTTTTTGTTTTGGTTTTCGCTTCGTTGCAGCTGAGCTTTTTGACTCAAACGCCGCCGCTGCCGCTTGCTGAACTTATCTGCGAAACAAAACATACAGTTGTTGCACACACTAAATGACGCCACCGAGAGCGGTGCGCTGCGATGCGATCATTTGAAAAGTTCAAGGCGATCGTTTGCCAGCGAACTTAAGCACGTTCCCCCATGAGCGACGAGTCGCAATCAAAATAGACACACGAGTACTAATTCGAATTGATTTGGGTTGGCTCCCAATGTAGCAGCAGCAGCAGCAGATCCATTGTGCGGAAATCATGCATCGCTTAGATACACGTACGGCACGGGAACTCGTTGCCTTGCTGACGCAGTTCGCACAGTGTGCAAGTTCAGTCATTAAACTTAACCCCGACTATCTGAATGGGGTTTGTGGGAACTATCCGCGCACATAAGCGGCGAGGGAAACCGACTTCATTCCACACCCCCCCGCCCCGCTGACAAGGGCGCCCGAGTAGGGTGAGCAAGCGAAAATAAATTAGAAGCGAATGACTCGATGCTTTGTGCGGTTGGCTGTCTAATCGATTTGCATTCGAAATTGATTGCGTAAATCGACGACAAACTCGACTGGTGATGGTCAACGAACTCTGCTGATGCATGTTTTGTTTGACTTAGTGTGAGCACAGCGATGGGAAGTCGTGTCGCGGGGGTTTCGCGTGCAGGCACAGCTACTAGCGAGTTGTGGGGCTATTCTACGATAGCCGCGAGTTGGAGTTGAATGATTCACTAGGCGAGCAGATCGGGAATGTGTCCCGATCACATGTTCGGGCACCCCAACCCGATCATGGGTTGGGGTGGAGTCCGTCGTGTGATGACGCAAGGTTTGAAGATTTGTGCGTTGAAGATATTTCTGAACATGAGCTAGTCATCGTAGCGCCAGTCTATGCTCAGAGCTCATGACCGAACAGAGTGGCATAAGATTCAACTTTGTCCACGTTTACTAGGTCCTTGGAAGATATGAAAGACAAAAACGAAAATCGATTAATTCTGTAGTTCAGCATTCATTTTAGCATAATACTTCTTCTTCTTCACGTGGCGCTACAGTCCGGGGTGGACCTGGGCCTCAACCAGTAAGCCTCTCCAGCCGGCACGATCTTTTGCCAGCTGTCTCCAACTGCGAACGCCAAGTTGTTTGAGGTCCTTCTCCACCTAGGTGCGCCATTGGTTTCATGGTCGTCCTCTATTGCGTTGTCCCACTGGTTCGGAGTCGAAGCATAATACAGACTTTTGAAAATAAGGTGCTTACAACTATCGTTAATGCACCATGGCATATCAGAAACGACGATATCCACAGAGATCTTGGAATATTACCACTCCAAGATGAAGTTAAGAACTTTGCTTATAAACATAAGCGCGCCTAGAAGAGCACACAAACACTGCAGTTCACCCGATCCTTGAGGAAACTAATGTCTTGCGCCGACTTCAGAGGATTCGGCCCCTTGATGTCGTGCGATAGTCTAGACTCGGGATGGTTGCGGTGTTAACAGGAACTTTCATTGGAGAGTAACCTGCCGATCATTATGAAACGCAAACTACTGGTTAGGTGCTTCACTTAGTTGCAGTCTTAAAAAATACAGGCAGGTGGTTTTAGTGAGTAAAAATCTCACACTTCTATGTGCGAACGTTCGCCATAGAGTCCTGTCGAAGATTTCCACCTAACCACGGAAAAAAAAAGCTGTTTAGTATTTAGTCAGTCCAAGTCTATTCGATATTTTATACTCTGACGGGTGATCGACGCGCAACTGATTAATTAGCGTCTGAGCTTCAACTAAACGAACACCGTTTACAAATGATGGCTGACGTAAAAGATTGCCATATAGTTTAAATTCAGTTCTGAAATGTGCATTCAAAGAGCGCCCAATCAAAAAAGACGTTATCCTGATAGTGCCAAGTGACTGTGGGTCTTTTAATTCTTCCGAGATGTATGTATATGTAGGTAGGGCGAGCACAAGTGTGCTGTGTATGCACAGCTTACGAAAATGGTCATTGATACATTTCGTGACGTTTGTGATATGACAAGGATCCCTTTTGTTTGCTCAGCTAATTTGGGAACGCACAGAAAAGAACCCCGCTTATTTAATTGCATTGTAGTCAATTCGTAAAGCGGCCCATACACGACCACACTTTGGCGTGAACTTCGGTGTCCACATTCACCACATGTGTCACACAAATTCGTCACATCAGTGTTCGTGCAATATCCTGACGAAAAATTAAAACATTTTCATTTCACAGAGTGTGGCATACCAAATCCGGTGCACGACACCAATGTAGGCTGTGTATGGGCCGCTGAATAGATCGACCAATGTATAGTGTTTATGGGCCGCTGAATAGATCGACCAATGTAGGCGGTGTATGGGCCGCTTAATAGATCGACCAATGTATGCTGTGCATGGGCCGCTTAATAAATCCTCCAATGTATGGTGTGTATGGGCCGCTTAATAGATCGCCCAATGTAGTGTGTGTGGGCCGCTTAATAGATCGACCAATGTATGCTGTGCATGGGCCGCTTAATAAATCGACCAATGTATGGTGTGTATGGGCCGCTTAATAGATCGCCCAATGTAGTGTGTGTGGGCCGCTTAATAGATCGACCAATGTATGCTGTGCATGGGCCGCTTAATAAATCGTCCAATGTAGGCGGAGTATGGGACGCTTAATAGATCGACCAATGTAGGCGGTGTATGGGCCGCTTAATAGATCGACCAATGTATGCTGTGTATGGGCCACTGAATAGATCGACCAATGTATGGTGTGTATGGGCCGCTTAATAGATCGACCAATGTATGCTGTGCATGGGCCGCTTAATAGATCGACCAATGTAGTGTGTGTGGGCCGCTTAATAGATCGACCAATGTATGCTGTGCATGGGCCGCTTAATAAATCGTCCAATGTAGGCGGTGTATGGGACGCTTAATAGATCGACCAATGTAGGCGGTGTATGGGCCGCTTAATAGATCGACCAATGTATGCTGTGCATGGGCCGCTTAATAAATCGTTCAATGTATGGTGTGTATGGGCCGCTTAATAGATCGACCAATGTATGGTGTGTATGGGCCGCTTAATAGATCGACCAATGTATGCTGTGCATGGGCCGCTTAATAAATCGACCAATGTATGGTGTGTATGGGCCGCTTAATAGATCGACCAATGTATGCTGTGCATGGGCCGCTTAATAAATCGACCAATGTATGGTGTGTATGGGCCGCTTAATAGATCGACCAATGTATGGTGTGTATGGGCCGCTTAATAGATCGACCAATGTATGCTGTGCATGGGCCGCTTAATAGATCGACCAATGTAGTGTGTGTGGGCCGCTTAATAGATCGACCAATGTATGCTGTGCATGGGCCGCTTAATAGATCGTCCAATGTAGTGTGTGTTGGCCGCTTAATAGATCAAAGTGTGCTGTGCATGGGCCACTTAATAGATCGACCAATGTATGGTGTGTATGGGCCGCTTAATAGATCGACCAATGTATGCTGTGCATGGGCCGCTTAATAGATCGTCTAATGTATGGTGTGTATGGGCCGCTTAATAGATCGTCCAATGTAGTGTGTGTTGGCCGCTTAATAGATCAAAGTGTGCTGTGCATGGGCCACTTAATAGATCGACCAATATATGGTGTGTATGGGCCGCTTAATAGATCGACCAATGTATGCTGTGCATGGGCCGTTTAATAGATCGTCTAATGTATGGTGTGTATGGGCCGCTTAATAGATCGATTGATAGCTGATTGCAGGCACCGAAGGTTCAGATATTTTTCACACCACCATTTATTTAAAGCCCAACAACAAGGAGTAGTCGCGTTTGATCACACCTACCGCTGCGAAGTATAATTTCACTTCCATTACGTGATTACGTGAACAAGCAAACACGTGAAATAGTAGCCCTCCTTTCGAATATACTGTGAAATCCAGAATCCCCCGCGCCTACTATGTCGGTAAACTTATTGCGGCAACCTGTTGGTGGTCGTCGTCAACTTCTCTAACATTGAGAGAGAACTTCAATTCTCAGCAACACTTTACGCAACAAATGCCACCCGCCAAGCACAACCAACGTTTGTTACTGTTCCCAACAACCTTAAAACAAACATAATCCCCACACGTCATCTCAAGCAGAACCCACGACGCCCTATATCCCAAAACGACCGACAATCTTCGCAAGCAATTGTCAGCGCACAAAGAGCACAACAATAATAAATGTGATTTCAATTCCGAACCGAATGCGAATCTATCAAATGCCTTGCGTCCCAATAAGGCGAGCCCATCAATCAAACACCTTGTTGGCGATTTATTTATATTCAATGGCCTGTTAACGTCGTTAGTGTACGAATAACTTAAAGCGGTCAAGTTGCGCCATTTCAACGCAACATTGTATTAGACACCAAACAAATGCCCACACTGTAATACGAGATAACAAAGCTGAAGCGTGAGGTTGTGTGTGTGTGTGACGGAATCGGAGTTGAGAAGGTATAAATATTCAAATTAGAAATAATCGCCACTACTCGGTGTGTCATGTGTGCTGTTGAGTGGGAAAAATTTTAACGGTCCTGTGGCGCAATGGATAACGCGTCTGACTACGGATCAGAAGATTCCAGGTTCGACTCCTGGCAGGATCGCATGAGTTTTTATTTTTTTATTTTTTTTTTTCTTTACTTTTGAACATATGTCTATCAAAGCTTTGGATGGCGTTCAAGTATTTTGCGGCAGAGATTCAGAGGGCTTTCTTTATTGGATCGATGAGTGAGATGTGGAATTCGAAAGAGATTCGACGTGAATGCAAAAGCAATGCGTTGGGGGTGGCTACCGTTTAATGACGAGTCGAACATTGTTCTGATCTGAAGTTCAAGAATAGTAAACAATTGTTGAATAAAAGATAGGGTTTGGATCGCATTTGTGAGTAAGAACTTGACAGGCGGAGAGTGTGGTCGGAGAGTAGTTCACTTTAAAAAAAGTTCGATTCTGAATTTTTGTTTTCATTTATTTCTGCTGATGTATGGACATCAACATTATTATTCAGGAGCGCATCACGCAATCAGCAATCGAACAGTACACCTGCAAGAAAATACACACAGCAATAGTCAGACCAGTACTGACTTACGGAGTACTAGAGTTCCACCACACTTCAAATAGAGCAAAAGCTCACCAGATTAAGCAGAATACAAAGATCAGCATCCGCATCACAGGTGCCCTGAGATAAACATCCACGGCGGCGCTCGAAATCTTACTCAATATCCTTCCCATGGACATTTACGGGAAGCTCACAGCCACACACTAAGACTGAGGAAGTGCAAGCAATGGGGAATAGCCCACATCGAAGGGCATATGGGTGTAACTCATAACTCGCAGCTTCCTCAACAAACGGACTACATAACACCCTTTGAGGACTTCGAAATCGGGCACAAAACAATAATCCGCACGAGATTAGAGTGGGATGAAGGAAATGTGTGCAACTCCACTGTCACAGGAATTTATACTGACGGCTGCAAGTCGGAATAAGGCATGAGCACCATGAGGCTGTAAATAGCCACTGGGTCCCGAACCAGTGCAGGGCAGAAGTAGCAGCTATTCAAGAGGCAGCCCTCCGGCTATCAGTGATCCCCATTGACGGAAGATCTATTGATATGTACATAGATGGTCAAGCGGCCATAAAGGCTCTGCAAAAAACCATCGATCAAATCCAAGATGGTTAGACTCTGCCGCCTATCTCTAAGGGAGAGAGCGGATAGATGCAACCTTACCATGTGCTGGGTCCCTGGGCACCGAATAATCCGACGAATAAACAAGAAAGGGCGGTGGGGGATGCGGGATTGGCGGGGGGGCGTTTACTCAGACCTATCGCTGTGACGTATAATTTCATGGCCATTACGTGATAACGTGGTCAAGCCCGAATGTGAAATCGTAGCCCGCCTTTCGATTAGACTGTGAAATCCAGAACCCCCAGCGCCTGCAGAGAGGCATCATGTATCGGAAAACTTATGACGGCAACCTCTCGATACTCTTCTTGAATAAACAAGAAGGGGGTGGTGGTGAGGGGGTTAGGTGGTGGTGGTGAGGGGAGTGAGGGGGTGCACTCCTGGGAGTCTACCACTGGCACGAAATCAGGAGACACCTAACCACCCAATTGAAAGAGCTAAAATCAATGCTACTGAAGTCGCCATATTCAAACCCAGTCGTTGATGGGCGGGACTGTAGGACCTGGCCTACACTAGATCCATCATGAACTAAAGCCGTCCTAGATGTCTGTACACGAGAAACATTATAAAAGCAGTAGGGGTAATCACTGGCCATTGCCTGATTGGCAACCAAGCCAGGAGCCTTGGGGCATCCTTCCATGACTACTGAAGAAGCTGCAGAGTTGAAGAGGAAGAGGAAACCATGCTACATTATCTCGGTAAAACAATTTCCGACAGGGAGAACTGTAGAAAGTTTAACGAGGACCAGAGCATAAAGCTTAAATTGACAGCACAACGTCCAATCTGTTCGTGTAGCATAGTTAGGAAACCAGGTCACTAATTCGTATCTACCTCCGATCTACCTATTTATGCATGACACTAAACTCCGCTCAGACTGTGCTGTCATCATTTGATGTGAACTTTTGGAGCTATTAAGTGGACAGACACCACTTATGTTGTCTGTGGTATTCTTCATTCACGATTGGAGGTAACCGCCGGCGTGGCGGAGTCTGAGAAGGTTTTCTGCACACTGACATGATCTTCAGCATTGCAAGTGATTTGGATATGGTGTTGTCGGGCTTTTGCCGCAACACACCATCCCCCTTCAGAGTTACAGTCGCCGCGCTAGCAAATTCAAATTTTCAGGAAAATAAAAAAAAGGAACTTTCTTTCCCTCTCGCTCTCTCTCTATTTCTCTTTCTTTCGATCTCGCTCTCTCTATATTTCTCTTTCTCTCTCTCTCTCTTGCTCTCTCTCTCTCTCTCTCACACTATCACTCTCTTGTCCCTACAGTAAGATATACGCGCTTACCACAGTTCCTGTGAAAAACTTTATCCAATGTTAACCTTGCCACAATTTCAAGGATTTCGACGAAAATAAGAAAGCCGCCCTTCTTCAAATAGGCTCTCGCCTGGCAGCGGGCTCTATCACTCCCCCTGGAAACCGAGTGCACAGCCCCGCTGGTCTTAGTCATAGCGGCACAGTACAACAGTCTGTTTATCATCATCCGAAATGAGACGTATTTGCTTCTGACTCATTTCTCACTCATCCTTCGACGAGGTGTTCAAATGAAATGTAACTCACCGCCGGATTCTTCATTTCTTCACTCACAGTCCACTGTCCTGCAGCAACTGCAGATGCATAAGAAGGGAAAAAAAGACGACTAAAATTGATGTGCAAACAAGACGTGTCTGCCTCCCTGACAAGGTACACATCATCCGGGTTGACAGCCATTCGCGAGGCACTCACTTGAGGGATATTTAAATAAATATTTGCCCAACGCAACACTGTACACATGACGGACTGACAACCACGACGTCTGCGGCTCAATGGACTTGCGAGCATTCTCAGATCGCATGTGTCCGCAGATTCTCGTGAGCTCGCAACTTCCCGCACCTCAATCAGACATCAGGCACGAGGTGACAATTACCAATCAAATTCAATCGCTCCCCGGAATCACTTCGGGCCACGCCACAATCAATCGACGCTCTCTCAATTAGGAGTTTATCACACTTTGAATGCGCTCGTCCTCTTTCCCATCTGGTTCGAGTCGTCTTCCTCGTCATCATCATTAACATCTTCTTTATTGCAGCCATCGACATCCTCGATCCCGAACCAAGGGGAAGGCACGGAAATAATGGCAGGCCACATCTCAGTCAGTCGACACCGCAAGAGGCAAAGTGGTATTTCCAGAATTGCAAGTTCTCTCCGGCATTCGGAGCACGCACAAGGTTGTGTTCGGCTCTGGAGCAGGAAAGCATCTCTGCATGGTATGTGGAAAACGAGGTTAAGAGGCGCACTGCCTATCGATTTGCCTCTCCTCGGCTCGCCTGCTTCCCAGGGAAAGTGGTTGCCGCCAAGTTTTGAAGGATTGCTGCTTCTAATGAGATCGACATCAAACAGATCAGAAATGCTGCTTTGAGGGCTCCAACTGAACTGAGGGTCGTTCGATGTGTGCTGATGGAAGTTCAAAGGGAAAGTACTTCGAAGTGAACTTATGGGGGAATCTGGTTCAACTGTGGGGAGTTGTGTGTAATTGGCACGTGAATTGATGCTGAAGAGTGTTGACATTCAGTTTGAGTGTGAGTCAAAGCCTCTTCGTCGCTCGCAAGCAGGTAGCTGGTTAAGAGCAAGGGCCTTCAAACAGTTGAATAGACTTCTCTCCTTTTTGACTGAATCTCACTTTGACATGGCATGACGAGCCTCAGATGAATTAACTGAACCCATGTCCACTCATAGAACCTCTGAGCTTTAGAGTGTATAAAGCCAAATGGCGCCCTAATGCCACTAATGGAACAAGGTGGTCTCTATTCACCCGATCAAGTGATTCTCCTTCTTTTCGTGTGTCTGTTCTTCGGGGAGTTGATTGAGGTTCCTGAGGCGCCCTCGGCCCGCCGGAGTCGATCAAGGAACAGGGGCAGGAGTATTTGGACCCCAATCCATGGGCAAACGGACCAGTATCTTTCAATCAGAAGTCTATGCCCTAGGCAGATGCACTGCAATCAGTCTTGACAAGAACTATACCAACTGCGACATCGCAATAATATCGGACAGTCGCTCCGCTATCCTGCCACTAGACTCCTATATCATCAATCGTGGGAGAATGTCTACAGAAGCTTAAGAAGCTGAGCGGGAATAATAGAGTAATACTCTGCTGGACACCTGGCCATACAGGGAAGGCAAGGAAATGGCCGATTCCCTCGCTAGGAAAGGAGCATCGGAACCTTTTATAGGCCCCGAAACATTCTGAGTCGTAGGAGATCAAGTCCTCAGGGAAGAGTTCAGGGAACTAGAGAGAAGGAACGATGGAACAACGCACATGGCATGCAGCAGGCCAAGAAACTCCTGAGTCAACATAACCGGAAGGGGGTTCAGGCATGTATCAGAATGAGAAAACAAAAACCTACACTTCCTAACAGGGCACTATAAACTCAGAGAGGGCCTAAGGTCACTTCTTCTTCTTCTTTATTTGGTGCTACAGTCCGGGCTGGACCTGGGCCTCAACCAACAAGCCTCTCCAATTATCACGGCCTCGGCTAGCTGTCTCCAGTGTCGCACGCCAAGTTGGTTGAGGTCCTTCTCCAACTGGGTGCGCCACCTTAAACGCGGGCGTCCTCTGTTGCGTTGTCCCACGGATTCGGAGTCGAAGACTCTTCGGGCCAGAGCTGAGTTTTCCATACGCTCTATTATAGCTGCCCATTGTGACGCTCCAAGACGTCGATGTTGTGTGTCCTTTCTTGATGACAGCATATACTTCGTTTTACCCTCATTCACCGCTGGACCCATTTTAGCTGTCTCCAGTTTCCAATGCCAGCAAACGCCTCATTGACGGCTCGCTGTGTTCGACCAATCACGTCAATGTCATCCGCGTATGCCACCAGTTGAACGCACTTCTGGAAGATCGTGTCTCTAGTGTTGGCGTGTGAGTCTTGCACGATGTTTTCCAGGATGGTGATAAGGTCACTAGGTGTATCAAAAGAACATCTCTGCAGATTCTGCCGTGAATCTAACGATATTCCAGAACATATACTCAGATTTTGAGGTGCACAAGCCCACAAAAGACAAAGGTATCTAGGAGAGCACATAATATCAGAGGAAGAACAGAAGTCACAAGAACGAGATCTCATTCTCGGATTCCCATAGGATAAATCTCTTTCACCTCCGCGCCATAGAAGCATATACCCGTCAATATAACTCTGAAAAGAGCAGCATGGGAGCGGAGCTGTTAAGAAACCAAAGGTATGAATAGGGGTCACTGTTGCTCATATGGTCGCGGAGCAAATTTATCCTCGACAATAATAATACCACACCTCGTAGACTTGGATTGTTTGGATTCGCGAAAACCAAACTGTGGGGTTTTAGGAATTTGAATATGTTCGTTATACTTGCGAACTAAGGAATGGTTCGCCGAACGCAGTAGATCTCTGTTTGGCTACTGCCGGATAGTCTCTGAGAAAGTGAGGCAGACTTTCCCCTGAGAGCCTAATCTCGACCTGGCTGGTCAACATCTTTCAAGGATGTTTAGATCTAGGCCACAACTTGGAGAACGACCACTGTCGTCTTCATGCCCAAGACTGGAAAATGTTCACATGTCAATCCAAAGGATCTATGGCCTGTGAGCCTATCTTCCTTTCTTCTGAAGACACTGGAAAAATTGATCGACGTATTCATCCGACACTTAGTCACAGATGAACTTCCCATCTCCCAGCATGCCTACATTCTGTGGAAATATCCCTGCACTCGATTGATGGCGCAATACAAAGATCCCTCGATTTCAAGGAATTTACTCCCACTGGCTTTGTGGATATCGAGGGAGCCTTCAATAACATAGAACCCCACGCAATAACCTCAGCACTCATCAGACTTGGGATCAAAAAGCCTACAGTGACTTTAATCCAGCGACTTTTAAATAACAGAGTGATTAGCTCGAAGCTTGGTGATACCACGATCCTCAAATCTGTGAACAGAGGCACACCGAAGGGTGGTATACTCTCCCCTCTACTGTGGAACATAGTCGTCAACGAACTGCTCGTGAAACTAGAAGGGTCTGGGTGTAAGGTCATTGCCTATGCAGATTGCAGATGATGTTGCCATCGTAGTATCATAGTTCATATGTATCCACGATCAGGGATGTTAAGCAATCTGCCCTATCCTTTTTCTTCTTCTTCTGGTGGCGCTACAGTCCGGGGTGGACCTGAACCTCAACCAGTAAGCCTCTCCAGCCGGCACGATCTTTAGCCAGATGTCTCCAACTGCGCACACCAAGTTGATTGAGGTCCTTCTCCACCTGGGTGCGCTATCGGGCCGGAGCTGAGTTGTCCATATGCTTGACTAGACTAATGTCGCTGTACAGCTTGAGAGTACAGTTCGTGGTTGAATCTTCTGACCCAATAACCATGAACGCAGACAGGACCAAAGATTGAACGCAGAACTTTTCTCTCGGAAAGACCAAGTGCTTCTTCATCTGCTTTTGAGATTGTCCATGCCTCCGCACCATAGAGCAGGGCAGGGATGATCAAGGTCTTGTATAGAGTCAGCTTGGTCCGTCGAGAGATGGCTCTACTACTCAACTGCCTCTTGAGCCCATAGAAACAGCGGTTGGCAAGAGTTACTCTGCGCTTGATCTCGGTACTGGTGCTGTTCGTACTGTTCACTTGCGAGCCGAGGTAGACGAAGTCTTTCACTACCTCGAAGTTATAGCTGCCTATGGTGAAGTTTTGGCCAAGTCGTCGATGTTGTGCGTCCTTTCTCGATGACAGCACATACTTCGTTTTGCCCTCGTTCATCGCTAAACCCATTTTGTCCGCCTCCGCTTCAATACCTGCCCTAGCCAATGTGACTTAGGTGTCAATCCGCAAGTCCTCTTTCCTAGGAAGTATAAAATCCCTAACTTTGACCCTCCGACACTATGCAGGACCAACTTAGTGCTAAGCGACAGCTGTAAATCCCTAGGCCTTATACCACACACGAAGTTAAAATGGAAGCTAAATATCCAAGACCGTGTCAAGAAGGCCTCCACGGCTCTTTACTGCTTTAAAAGGGCCATTAGGTGCAAATGGGGACTGCAACCCCGAATGAGGCACCGGCTATTTACATCACTAGTCACACCCATACTGCTGTATGGTGTCGCAATTTGGTGGATCGCACTCGACAAGAAAATCAACATAACCCCTGTTGGCATCACTTCTAAACCATAGCGCCATCTGACAGAAAAGAAGAGAGAGAGACTGATTTGTCAGGAGGGACGTTTTCAACGATTCATTTCATTTTTGAACGCCAGAGCAAGGAGACTAAATTTGAAGCCTCTCCTCCATCTTCTACCATTTTTCTTGTACAAATTTCACTTGATTCCTTAAACTAAATAAATCGTTTGTACAGTTTGAATAATAAGTTTATCTTTGAATTTGGAAACCTACAAAAGTCTTCTCTACGGGAATTATACGGAAAGTTATTCCCAACAACCTCACTCGCTAGAGTACAGAGGAGGGCTTGCGTATGCATTAGAGGAGCGCTAAAGACTACCTTCTCCGAAGCACTAAACATAGCCGCCGATAGAACAAATTGGAAGACAGACAGCAGCTAGCACGGCTATTAGATTAAGATCGCTGAGCAGCTTAAAAGAACTGCAGTCTGGACACTCACCGATCCTACGCAGGTATGCCTCTATACCCATAGACACAGACCTCACTCTACCTAAACTCGTCTTCGAGAAGAATTTCTCAACCAGCATACCGCCCAGATCTTACTGGGACTCTGAACACCAGACGCTGGAAGGTCCACTGCTATGGATAGGGAGCAGTGTTGCATGCAAGGTTACTGCGTAGTCACTAGGACTGAACTGAGGCAGCATATCATTCTTTAGTCTTCTGTTGACTTGGGATAAAGTGAACACTTAGATGAAGATCTCGATTTAGCGCGACATAAAGTTAGTTTCCAGTCTTTATTCCTTATTGCAAGGATCTAAATTGTCAGCTATCTTTCCGACTACCTAATCACTGTAACGTCTTCCAGGCTGAAACTATAGGGATTATGGAAGCCCTGTCGTGGCTAAAAAACAATGTAATATCGCGCACAGATATCGTCATCTGTTCCGGTAGCCAGGCTGCGATCAAGTCTCTGAATTCAGTCACTTTTAGCATCTCTTAACGAGATGGCCAAGTATTTTAACATCCCTCTTATGTGGGTGCCGGGACACTGTGACATTCCAGGGAATTACGAAGCGGATAAACTCGCTAGAAAGGGCACAAGCTCCGTGCTCTTTCCGGGTGGAGGCCCACCCTCCATGCCTATCGCTACTATTAAGCATCTGCTAGAGCTTGAAACGCCTCCTCAAACAAACCGCGGTTGGATATCTGGCACGGGATGCCTCATTACCAAACGTCCCTGGCCTATGATCGATCCCATGCGATCGCTTAGCTTGATCAGATTAAGCAGGCCAAACCTCAGATCTCTTATTGGCGTTCTAGCAGGGCATTGTGCCATCGGAACTTACGCCTCTAGACTAGGCCGTCCCTATAATGATTTCTGGAAAAGCTGCATGGACGAGGATGAGGAAGAAACCATGGCAGACTTGCTATAGCAGCTGCAGTGCTCTCTCATCCCTCTTCTGGGGGCTCATTTCTTTGTTAAGCTGGCTGAACGGAGCAGCATCAGAATCAGCCCCATTCTTCGCTTTATCAAAAGCACAGATTGGTTAGCGGAATAAGTAGCCTAAGATCCGCGTGGTAACACAATGGGCCTTCGCTTGGCATAAGAGCGTCTGCTGTCCGTATGCGCGGCAGTTAGGCAGCTCAACCTAACCTAACCTTGCTCTGAGAGAGTGTCGAGGCAACTGCGATAGTGTGGGTTGAACGATGGTCCAAGTCTAGCATCGTGCCTATGGGCCAGTGCCCTGTGCTTCCTACCACGACTCTAGCTATTCCGGAGTGATTTCTTTTAACGAGGTCATCAGTCCTGCGTTTTATGTTGGAGGACCAGGTTATCAAAGAGAATTTATTTTTGTCCTGGTCCTGGTCCACCTTCTACTAGTTAAGGACAGGACATGTTGGTAGATGATGTATTTGAGGTGGTTAATGGGGGGCCCACAAGGAGCTGGTCTTAGGCAAAACTAGGCCTTATTCGTTTATGGATATCCTTTGCCTCGATAAGGAAAGTATAATCATGCTTAACGAGCTGTCTTACTGGTCATTATCATTAACTCCAAGTCTTTGATAAAATAGATCTCTTCAAGTCGCGGTGTCGTTTGCATGGGTTGCACAAAAGGAAAAAAATCAAATTAGCCACGGCAGACGTCGTGATGCCCACGCTACATCACAGCCACCTCCATTTACGGATCAGTCAGTATCTCATAATTTCTTGTCAAATCATGCATTTTTGAGCATCGGATTAACTCCAAAATCCCTTTCCATCTGCCATCTTAACATCTGTTCCTTCAACTGACAAGCCATTTAAGCGACTTCGCATAAAAGTTCAACAGCCCATCCCTCGCTGCTCGCCAATCAAACGTCGATTAAGCCGCACATCACACCCCTCTTAACCGTTGGACGCATTCACATTCACATTCGCAAGTGGAATTGCGAAACGTTTGCGCGTAAAAAGAAGAAACGGAAGATCTCAATCAAAACGCAATAGAATCGCGAATTTATCTTCAATCAAAGCGAAACGAACCACAGCAAATGTATCTCAAATGCGAACTCTTACGCATATCCCTCGACCGGCGAAAGAACTCTTACCTCGCTTCAATTGAAGACGCGCTCTCGTGTGCGCGGGTTCTGTGCGAATGTCTCCGCTTCGGCAGACACATCAGCGCGCTTTAATTAAAAATAAATTTCATTTGTCGGAGGTCATGGTTGGGCTGGTACTCTATTTTTGAGAGCGTGTTCTATTCTTGGCTGCAGATCTAGATAGTTTCGCTGACGGAATGTATGGTCCGCCCCTTTGCCTTTGGCATCGTTTAAATAGAACTCTTGTGGCGGTCGGCATGCGAACGGGCATCCGTCGAGTACACTTTCCATGGGGAGGGCGCACGGTTTTCGAGTTTGAATTTCGCGGCTGAGGAGGATGGGTGCACTTGATGGTTGTGTGTGGGAACAGTGCGTATTGGGTGAAGCGTTTACTTTGGCATGAGTTGAGTTTGCAACGGACGGCGGACGGGAAATTAATTGGAATGCTCTGTGGGATGATGATAGGCGCTTCTTAAATGACAGACACTCACTTTGTCTGTGAATGAATGGAAAGAATTTATGTCCAATTTCGAATGTGATCGCGTTCACAAACTGAGTTGAGAACGAAATGGTAGGCGCTAAACGAAGGCACTACGGAGTTGCAGGGTCTTCTGTTGATGACTGAGCGGGTTGGATTGCGGTGAAGTTTTGTTTTTCCAAAGGCCAGCAGGTTGACATTGCAACCGAGTTGTTATGTCATCCACAGGAGGAAGATTGAAGTTCTCCTCTGCAGAGCCTTAAAGTACGAATTTTCAGTGAACTTTGTGGTTAGTTAAAAGTGGCTACATTTGCACTCAGAAATAAAGGAAGGGGCTTCGTGCCCAACTATCCACACATCCGTCTGCGACAGTTGATAAGAGCCGGGCCCGGGATTATCGTCTGGGTCAGAAAGTTTCGTCGTTATAGGTTTCATTTTCAATTGTTGATCTCTGACGCCAAGATGTTTAGATTACGGTGATACAGTGGGCTCCCCTGAGTCGAAATTTGTTCGAGTTAGAAAGAGTTTGACTTAGGGAAAGTCGATTGTAGTTCCTTTTTGCGCAGGTTAAAACGGGCAGGGCAGGGCTAAATCAAAATGGCTGCCAAATGTTGTCCGATTGGCAGGATCTAATAGGAATGAGAGTGGGTCGCTGTGGCGTAGTGGGTTAATGCGTCGACTCCACATATAGATATTGCTCTGACGAAAGCCAGAAAAGCCTTTGCTGCGGCAAGAAGGTTGTTTTTCAGCAGCCAACTTGATACCAGAGTGAAGGTAATCTGCTACATGGCCCTCGTACGGCCAATTATGGCGTCAAGTCAATCCAAAACAACGATTCTTAGTGATAACCTTACAAGCCTCATCACAACTTCTGACAAAAAAAGCACGCGGAAGCCTAGACAATTGCGATAACCGATGAAGAAATTGGTCTATTCGGGAGAAAATTTCAATCTTCCTGTTTGCGTTGATGGTTTTTAGAGAAGATTCAACCATGAACTGTACATCGACATGAGCCTAGCCAGGAGTCTACGGATACAATGCCTACGATGGCTAATCCATGTAGAACGCATGGACGGCACAGCTGCAGCCCGAAGAGTCTTCGACTCCGTCCCATTAAGACAACGCAGTAGAGGACGCCCATGGAACCGATGGCGCACCCAGGTAGAGAAAGACCTCAACCAACTTGCCGTGCGAAGCATCATGGGAGTTGGCGAGGCTTGTTGGCTGAGGTCCAGGTCTACCCAGGATTTTGAAAAAAACTTAAAAAAAATATCACATCATTTTAATCGTCCAATGAACAGTAGCAACCGCTCGTTTTGTGTGCGGGATGTTATCCTCTTTCCAGTAAAGGGCACACAAAGTTTTATAGCGACGTCGAAATGGCAAAGTTTGACGAACTTCTCTTCTTCGGAGTTGCATACTTTCACCGTTTTGAGTGGGATTCAACGGGGCTCCAATCCACTTATCAACACGGTTGTCAGGACACCCTAACCGTGAAATATATCTACACTGGTGGACAAACAGTTAAAACACTTCCGCTTTTCTTTCAAAGCCCTATTAAATTGGCAAAAGATGAGAACTATCATATGATAGTGGTGGGACACTTACATTTCGCCTTGGAAGATCTTCCTCTTAAGCCTGATATCCTTCTTTAGAAGTAGAATTTGGGACGATTTGAATTTGGTTCCACAATGCAGCTGCTGGTTTTATATTCTCGATGTGATGTTCTACACCGTCCCACAGGCCCTCTATCAGATTCAGAACGGGAGACTGGGCAGGCCATTGAAAAATGGTGACTAATTGATCCTTTGGTAACCTTTCACAAACTGAGAAGTGTGCCTAGGATCGTTGTTGAGCATAAAACGCCTTATTTGTGGGACATTTTCTTCGGCAAAAAACGTTTGCACACACCTTGATTAATTTTGGGGTCTATCTTTATAATTGGCCCCATGGCATGCCAAGAAAGGTTGTCCACGTCATCACATTTCCGCTACCGTTCTTGGCATATTTTTGTTGTTTACCAGAGGTCGTGTTGTTGGTTAGGACGACGCCAAACATATCTTTTCCCGCCTGATCATCACTCCACACCCCATTTTTCCAAAAAAATCATGGATCTATGATCTCTTCCTCTTAAACTTGTGCTATTTATGGGTCCACCACTGTACATCCAATCAAAACAAAAATATCCCAAATATCCAAACTTTGATATAAGCCCCCCGCTCACAAATGGAATCCCATCTCCAAGTCGTCAGAGTGAATCGATTGTGACATGTTCATAATCCGCTGACAACTTTCTCAAGATCTAAAAAGGAGTATGTTGAACATGACAGCTATCCGAACCTCCTGTCATCCCTCGTTCCCTTCTAGTGGCAGTCAATGACGACCAGAGACCAGAGAAGAGACCTACCCCAACTCGAGTGACATTAAGTTGTCCTTCCACTTCACCGCAGCTACCACTTTAACACAATTTTGGTGGTTGCTGTTTTTTTTTTTGTTTGTTCTTCAGCTTGTCGTCCTTTAGTTGTGTGTCCTTCCATTTCAATGCTTTTCGATCCGACAAAACGAGGATGGGATTACCGCCAATACCTCCTCGCCGCAGTTTCTGTTTTGTCTCTTCCATCTGCTGTTCGCAACTACAATGTAAGTGGAGTGAATGTGCTGGCCATCCCTTGGAGTGGCTTATTTGCATTCACAGTGTCCAACGATTTGAATATTTCATGTGCATGGGGGTTTTGTATGCAAACTGATTTGTGGATAATGTCTGGAACGGCGGATGTGAACAAGCGAATGCGGCCCAGTTAGGGGAATCTTTATTATCAGCAAAATGGCATCATGCATATGGATGTGTATGAACACCTGATAATGTGTATGACTGTCCTCCCAAGAGGGGGCTTTGCTAACTCTGTTAACAGGGAAAAAGGCAGTTTTTTGTGAATTTAAATCTGTTAGTGGACACTTTCTGTTGCCCTTAATCGAACTCGTGGACTTCGTCAGAAAAATCAAAACAGAAATACACAATCTCTTGAACGTTGGCAGGGAGTTTGGGCAGGTTTCAGTCGTTTAGCAGATGCGCTTGCACCTTGTATGGTTCATTGTGCTGATGTGTTTTGTTATTAAATTGCTCCACTATCCAATATGTAAACACAGCAACAATAAATTCAAATTCAGAGACAGCTCCATTAAAAGCATAGACGTAAGTGGTTCACCTCAGGGTGGTGTAATGTCACCCCTTCATTGGATACTAATCATTAACGAAGCTGGTTCGTGATCTCGGCGTTGACACCTAGGCAACTTAACCTCGCCGCCTGGGTTCGATTGCCGGACGGTACGAACAAGGATAATTTTCTTGATCTTTCGATTCACTGACAATTCTCAAAGAGTACTCCTATCTAGAACAAGTCCCCAAGACTGGGCCATCGGAGTCGGCAAAAAACTGTAAGCCCCTTCCACTCGTGAGCGAACAATAGCAGGCACAACACGAGTGGTTGCTGTAAAGCTAGGCCCTAATATACATTAACGAAGTCCTCGAAGATCTCAAATATTCAAGAACGACGTAGGGTGATGGCAGGTAAGGTCGGCCCCCTGCAGCAGTCGACTGCGGCGGGAGACCCCTTTAACTGCGCGAACTATAGAGGGATAAGTCTCCTCAACATCGCTTACAAGATCTTCTCTGCCGTTTTGTGTACTCGCCTGAAGCCGTTTATAAATAACCTGATAGGTCCATATCAGTGTGGCTTCAGGCCAGGGAAGTCCACCATCGACCAGATTTTCACACTACGGCAGATCATGGAAAAGACCCAAGAGATGCAGATCGACACCCCCCGCCTTTTTGTCAATTTCAAGGCCGCATATGACAGCGTGCAGAGAGACGAGCTATACAACGCCATGTCTAGTTTTGACATTCCTGCCAAACTCCTCAGGTTGTGCAGGATGACGATGAGAGAATTCTCTCGCTGTTCCATCAAGTTCAGTAACGAACTCACCGAGACCTTCAATGTCAAAAAAGGTTTTAGACAAGGCGACGCGCTGTCATGTGACTTCTTTAACATCATCCTGGAGAAGATCGTGCAAGACTCACACGCCAACACTAGAGGTACTAGAGGTATCTTCCAGAAGTGCGTACACTGCTACCATACGCGGATGACATTGACGTGATTGGTAGAACACAGCGATCCGTCAATGAGGCGTTTGCTGGCATTGAGGCGGAAGCAGCTAAAATGGGTCTAGCGGTGAATGAGGGCAAAACGAAGTACATATATGCTGTCATCAAGAAAGGACGCACAACATCAACGTTTGGACAGAGCGTCACAATGGGCACCTATAACTTCGAGGTAGTCACGGAATTCGTCTACCTCGGCTCCGCAGTAAATAGTACAAACAACATCAGTACCGAGATCAAACGCAGAATTACTCTTGCCAGACGCTGTTTCTATGGGCTCAAGAGGCAATTGAGTAGTAGAGCCATCTCTCGCCGGACCAAGCTGACTCTATACAAGACCTTGATCATCCCTGTCCTGCTCTATGGTGCGGAGGCATGGTCAATCTCAAAAGCGGATGAGGAAGTCCTTGATCTCTTCTAGGGAAAATTTCTGCGTGCGATCTTTGGTCCTGTTTGCGTTGACGCTTTCTGGAGGAGAAGATTCAACCACGAACTGTACGGCGACATGAGTCTAGTCAGGCGTCTTCGGATCCAACGCCTAAGATGGCTAGGCCATGTAGAGCGTATGGACAACTCATCTCCGGCCCGAAGAGTCTTCGACTCCGAACCTGTGGGACAACAGAGGACGGCTGCGTTTAAGGTGACTTCCTTTGTCAATCGGGCTGAACTGAGCAGCATCAACATCAGCCCTTTTCTTCGCTTTATCAAAAGCACAGATTGGTTGGCGGAATAGGTAGCCTAAGATTCGCGTGGTAACACAATGGGCCTATGTTTGGCCTGAGTGTATCTGCTGCTTGTATGCGCGGCAGTCAGCCACTTCAACCTAATCTAACATAAGGTGGTGCACCCAGGTGGAGAAGGACAACTTGGCGTGAGACACTGGAGACAGCTAGCCACAGACCGTGCTAGTTGCAGAGGCTTGTTGGTTGAAGCCCAGGTCCACCCCGGACTGTAGCGCCAAATAAAGAAGAAGAAGAGCAAAACGTCTGTGAGCAGTGCTGCTACTACGTATGACATCTTAGTCTGGTGACAGGCTTCCTTGAAAACCAGGAACCAGGTGACAGGCTTCCTCGAGTGTCAGGACCATGATGATATGTAGTAATCCCATATTTGATCCCGTCCTTCAACCGCCAGCTGGTTGAAGGCAGTAACTACAACTCAGAGGCTTACGTTCTTGGGTGTCACAGGTAACAGCCACTACTCCAAAATTTGATCTCTACATGCAGGTGAATGCCGCAGAGAGCGGATCAGCCAATCCAGCGGCTGGCTTATAAGTTCCACCGCCCATAGCGATAGACTATTTATTAGATTATTTGTAGAATACAATTAAAATTGTAGAGTAGCTTTTGTAGTCAGAGCATCAAGGGGCCTTAGGCTGAGCGATAGACTAGATGGAGTCCAAATTGACCAATTGACGAACTGCGACTATACTTCTCCTTTTCTTAACTTCTACTCTTCCAGAGCTATTTTTCAACTAGGGAGGAGTGCACAACTAATACTTCGACCATCCGTGATATCAAAAGCCACAAGCGCGGGCATATTCTTCGAGTTGCCAAACATGCACTGCTCCATCAGAGACCCTGACTATGGCAGCGGTTTACAAGCGCAGGTCTTGGCAACCAAAAAAAGCGGTCTGAAATGCCACCCACTCATATGGCCATTCCTTAAATTAATTTCGGAAATAGAAATCAAGTCCAAGCTTGTCGCATCCCGCAGCGAAGATCTAAAGGTTCTTAGTACGCAGCACAGAATTACTCTACGTTGCGCGTCTTGGCGCAGTCCAGGAGGTGATGAACTTGCCAGAAAGGGGTCTGATACTGGCACATTCCATGGTGGATATCAAGATGGTCCTTACACTCTAGATGACTAAGCTGATTCCGATGCACCAGCTGGTTTTCAAGGAAGCCTGCCACAAGACTAAGATGCCGTACGTAGTAGCAGCACTGCTGGAACTCTTTTACCCCCTGCGACACCACTGTGTGCTTTCGCCCAAGTTGAGCAGTGCAAGATCGATGCGCTGCGTATTGCAATAAGTGAGTGTCGATGACGACTACAATCTGTCCGTCAGGCAAAATAATCCACGCAACATATTCGTACACACAGCCATTCCACGCTCAATTGTGCCAAACGCAATTAGGACGGGATCAATAAAATATGGGATTACTACATATCATCATGGTCCTGACACTCGAGATGGATAAGCTGACACAGAGGCACGCACCAGCTCTCCCTCCCTCCCACTCAATCTAAGGTCAATCGAAAACAGAATACCCAGCGTACAGCATCTTCAGAGATTATTAAATCTTGCAGACACGCTTTATCCGAGAAAATCCTCGCAGAGTTTGAAACTCGCATCTCTGCACCACGCCAGCTACAGACGACTGTACCAATGTGATTTCATACTCAAGCGTTAAGCATTCCTCACTTAATCCGACACGAAAAGTTCTTCTCTCCTTTAAAATAAGCATCACCCAAACGACACCCACCCACACACGCATGCGATGCATTAAGTCAAACGAATCCATGCGCCCAGACACCGCACATCCCTTCTGACGAACACAGCTACACACACGCCAAAATCCGATGCAATAAAAAACTTTGAAGTGGTAATAAATTTCAAATGAAAGAAAAAAACAACGAAAAATAAATTCACAAAAGCAAGGAGTCTCCGAGACGAAATACAGGCTACGAGAGCCGCTGGTGGTTGGCGAGAGGAGGCACGAAGAATTTAGTACGCAGGTCTTATGTCTGGTTGATGTTTACGGTTTCCAAATGTTGCCATCTTTCAGAATCACACATTCCAGGCGAGTTTGTGTGTGAAATTATGTCTTGCATTAAAGTGGGCGGCGAGCGGATATTATTTTGCTTTTAATTGGAATTGTGTGCTTGACAGCGGTTTGGTGTGGTTTCTAGCAAGTCTGCCATCAGTTAATGCGTTGAATTTTGTCTGCGTTTGTTGACGGACTCGTATGATGACGCACTCCACTCAGTTTAAAGGTAGGTATGTTAGGTACCAGCGGCTGGCTGCGAGAGGCAGTCACAGTCCAGCCCGCTGTGGTGGCAATTAGATTAGATAACACTCGAAGATATTTAGGGCTTACAGCGACTAACAAAGTTGGCTGATGCTGATATTGCTCATTACACTGAGGATGACGAAGAAGAAGTCCCTCACATGGAGTGTCCTGTGGATGGAAGCACCACCACAAGTGTTGGTTGGGATTCTTCTTCGTCTTCTTCTCTGCAACTCCGGCTGAGGTCGGTAGAGGAGAGGACCTAGCCTCAAGCCGTCTTCGACCATAGCGCTTGCCTATTTAGTCTGGGAAGACTAGAGCCTCAAGCCTGCTCAAGATTCATTAGATCGATTGCGTTAGTTTTGGGCAGTACGTTTGCTGTAGCGAGTCATATCTTGTGGGATGCAAGAGGGATCTAGAAGAGAGGCCCCTCATCGCCTTCACAATTGGCTGGTGAATATTGCCGTCATGTTAATACATAGTCTGGATGGCGCAGTTGGTTGAGTGCCTGACCTTGGTTGGCCGGGTATCCTCGAATCCCAGTGAAAGCGAAGTTAATGCGCTTCCATCTGGTCCAGTCACAATTTGCCGTTGGGATCAAATTAACGTCACTATCACTGAAGTGGTCGGAAGTAGACTGACTGTGGATGCGAAAATGGACAACATGGTCTAAGTGTGATGGTGAGTTCACTAGCAGCCCGAACCTAAGACATAGTCGGTTTTTTGAACGAGGTTTTAACAAGTGACCACATAGCAAGCTCGTCATCGTCAATGCCACACCGTGGATGGCTTTGAGCGTGATGCTACGCTCTCTCGGACCTTAACCAGACAGACGTTAGTGCGAAACGTCGATTTTACGGAATTGATTATCGTTTGAAAGCTAGCCCTGCTTATTTTGCGTTTAGGGCCGAAATGGTGCCGACGCAAGAATTGAAGCCGGGCCACCATAGACCAGGCTCGCCAATTGAGCCTGGAAATGTTGTCCGGAAAAATAGAATTTGGCCTAAACATCTCGACTTGTTGGCTCTTTATCAATCGCTTGAGCAAATGAAAGTATTAGTTCCCCTTTATAACGAAGTTCACTTCTTTATTTCAGCTTCTAATTAAATTGGGTGTGTGGAGCCCACGGCAGCTACAATTCAACTGACTCTATTGTCATTGCATTCATTGGTTTCTAGTTCTGTTTACTTTGCGATCCCTACATGCTCCCCTTCCAGCAGATAGCGTTTAACAATACTAGTGATTATGTACAAATATGGACGACTAATGTAATATATTAAATTGTTGGTCCCCTAGGACCTTTTATGAAACATTACTCGCACTCCTTGTGAATTGGTAATTAATTCACCGGTTATTATTTGGGCTGTTTTCGTTTTCAACCGATCAATAGAGACAGATTTCTGCTTCCCTTTAATGTTCAATATAAACTATTTTCGAAGCTTTAGAGTCACTTTAAAGGGTCCCTCAGATGGTGCTGTCAAACCAGGGCGAACCCCGTCGAAACAAGTTCTGCATCAGTGAGAGCCTGTGGATGATGGTGCTGTCAAACCAGGGCGAACCCCGTCGAAACAAGTTCTGCATCAGTGAGAGCCTGTGGAACATGTATGTTTGGTTGAGTGGGCGTTCTTGTAGGAATAGGCGTGATCGATTGCATTGTTGACTTGAGCTGTCCGAACAAATGCGACAGTGTACTGACGTTAATGTCTGAACGTATGCCATTTCCTCTAAAGAACACCCTAGATCTTCCTTGATAGATGTACTGGCAAGACAAGTCGAAGCTCATCACTCCAGTTGTGTGTATTACCACTAATGCGGCTTATAACTGTCTTACAAGCCTTTCAACGATCCCATTGGCTTGAGGGTGGGAAGCAGTGGTAAGGATTGGAAGTGAACCCAAACGTTTCGTTGTTACAATATCCTGCCATAAATGTAGCACAGGCAATAAAACCCACAATTATCATTGCGATACTTTTAAATACAAGGACACATGTTTATTATGGTAATTTCCTCAATAAACACCGAAATAGTTTTATTTTTTTTATTTTTATTTTTTTTTATTGGTGGATTCATGATATACTTAAATACTAGACAAAAAATGCTTAAAACTAGTTAGACGAACAATGTTTCTATATGTAACTTACTGGCTCTCGGCGGGCACTCTAAGCTTTTATTCAACTTAGAACTACCTAAAAACTACCCTTATATGGGTAAGTCGGCCATAGGATGCATCAAGATAGACCTACATGCAATCCACTGCAAGACAGAGACCGACTACTCCCCCATTCGGGGATACGCAATACCCTTTTTACCCTGGATCTAAAGGGCCCGACGCTGAAGTGTCTCGCTCCCCAGCCACCGGAATTTTTGATGCTGCCTAGCAACATCCCGTCTTGAGACCGCCGTACTGAACCGGAGGAGACCCTTCTCAGCTCGTTGTGCGACGGAACGGTCGTGGTTGAGTCGCCCATCCACAGTTGATCTGGCGATGTGATAGATGAGCGGTACCGCATTTATATCTTGTATCAATCCGCTTTTGTCCAGGTGCAGGAAAGCTTCTGGGGGGACGAAGCCATTGTGACGTACCCTCTCATGGTATTGTGAATTGGGGTAGTAAGCCCCTGAGATCAAGTTATTGACCGAGTTCATCGGTCTGGCAGTATGACCTCGAATCAACTTCAACAGGAAATTGTCCACTCTTATCAGGTTTGCCTTGTTGAATGAGACCTCATTGGAGTAGAATTTTATGTACTGGGACTCTGGAGTACGATAAAGGCGAAGGCAAGCCCTAAGACAAGCCCTCGAACAACCGAATCTTTTCCATCAAGCTTGCACTCACGTTGAACCACACGGGACAGCCATAGGTAAGCATTGGCCGGATGAGTGCCATGAAGCAGATAACCTTCACCCTGCATCGAGTTGGCTGTTGTAAAACAGTCTCTTTGTAAGAGCAAAAGCGCCTCGGGCTCTGGCCAGAGCAGCATCTGCATGTTTGTTAAAATAGAGATACTGAATACAGAATATGATCCAGATCCCCAAGTATCTGACTACAGTCCCTTGCGCCAGTGGTTCCCCGTGTCGTGCAACGATTGAGAACTGTCGCCAATTCTTTTTCTTGTCCGCCGAGGCCTTATACAACGGCGTCCTGAACAGAGTGGTTTCCGACTTCTGGAAGTTGATACTCAACTTATAGTCATCGCAACTTCTCATGAATGAATCGAAGTCACCCTGCGTGAGAGTAGTGAGTTCCTCGATCTTTTTGCCTGATCTGTACACGATCAAGTCATCGGCATACGCAATTGCATGAGGAAGAGAACTTAAAAGATCGCTCAAGTAAATGTTGAACAGGATCGGCACAGGATCGATCGGAATTAACGGCACCCTGTTGGAGACCATTTTTAACTTGGAATACACCTGTGGAGGTCACGTTGCCATTCTTGACTACGAACCGTCTACCTGTACAGCAGTGGTTTGCTAATGTCTAGCCGATTGAGCTTGTAGAAAAGTCCTTCTAACCATACGGTGTCAAAGGCCTTCTCCAGGTCAATCAAGCAGGCACCCGTACATTGTTTCTGGCTCTTGTTCCATTGGATATCCGACACCAGTTTCGACGCTGCATGAATAGTGTCATGCCCCGCTTTGAAACCGAATTGGTTATCCGGAATAATATGTTTGTCTTCAGTCCAGTTGATCAAGGCTCTATTGATCACCTTCTCGAATACCTTGCTGATGTTCGGAAGGAGACTTATTGACTGGAGGTTGCAAGGATTCGAAGAATCTTTTCCTCGCTTGGATATGGGTTGTACAATCGCAGTTTCAGTCCAATGCTCCGGATAATGTGCATTATTCAGAGCATTGTTAAACAGGAGGTGTCTTAACACAATGTTGGAGATCCGTCGATTCCAACAGACTTTTTCTTCTTTAATGATTCGAAGACCGCTTGGAGTTCTGTCTTCGATATGAACGGGGGATGAACCCCTTCGACGGCGTTGGCATTGTCTGCCATGTTATCATCATTGAACACAACAAAGCCAATGGTCTCAGATCGCCATTGCTGCATGTCTTCTCGAAGTTGAGAGTTGCTAGCCAGTACACGGTTATCCAAGTCATGGTTCGGGCGAACGCTCTCATTCACCTTGTACACCGAAATAGTAAACGATCGCCTGTGCAACTGATAAGAGAATGACATAGAAAAAGAAAAGACATATGCCTTCAATGCAGCCAATCGGAGGTGGATGGCATTAGATACTTGCAGGACTTCAAGACCTTCAATAAATTCCAAAATAACAAGCACTCTCCTGCATCTAAATAGAAAGGAAATCAGCAATGTAGATGGCATTATTACTGGTCATTGCCTATTCGACATACACGCGAGGAGAATGGGAACCCCCTACAATGACTTTTGCAGTAGCTGTAGGGACGAAGGGGAAGAAGAAACTATACATCAAGGACAAGGAAAAACACACTAGGCAGCTATTCATTCAATAGCCTTCGGAAAATGTCTGGCATTAAAATTCTGAGGCAAAATTTATAAAAAATACTAATTGGCTGTAACCTAGCAAAGGAGTGCATCATCCAGGATATGCCGCTGGCATACCAGTAGGTATCTTCAGGTGCTTTAGTTAGTACCCAAAGAGGAACCGGCATTTTAACTGCCGATCCAATCAGGATCTAAGTGGCCTGCTTCAGTTGTGGCAATCACATTAACCTAACCTAGAACCTTGGTTCCTTGCTATTGTACCCAGTACTCGATTAGTTTCTCAGCGGCTCCGTTAAGTCCTTAGATTGCGTTAACAAGCCAACCAATTTGGATGAGATTGATGCCAACATTGGAATGGCACCGCACTTAATCGCCCGTATCATCGAAAATTTGACCAACGATCACCTGAACCATTCCCAACGAAACATTATGTCTTATTTCATACATAGTGGGATCAATGTAGCTTCAAAATAAAGTTGGTTCCAGTTTTATATCACACACCTCTATTGTTTTATTTAGTTTTCCTTGCCTATCGTTCTTATCTGGTCACCTTGTATAATTGAAGGGAACTTGTCAAGAGATTTATTTGCGGCTTGACTACCTGCCCGTACGGGGATATTTCTATAGTCTTTGCCTGGAAAACGATACAATTAGTTGGAAAGCCTAAGGATATGGTTTGTTGACATTGAACCGGAAGCCAAGATCCGGCGCAAATGAGTTCAGGGATGCACGATGTCAACACGAAGTATAGGTTGTCTTCATGGAAGGAGCCACACTGTTGATCACTTAGCCAATAGGCCGATCCCTGGGCCGTCACCATAGGCCGATATGCGTGCCTGTGAGACAGTCAAGGACTTCGTATACTTCAACTCCCAAATAAACAGTAAGAGTACAGTCAGTAACGAGATCAAACCAGGACAACTCTTCTCGTTCACTGTGTCTTTGGGCTCAAGTGACTAATAGAGCCATCTCCCTCGAGGGATCAAGCAAACTTTGTATAAGACACTGTTCATCCCAGGCTTGCTTGCACGGTCCAGTGGTATGGATGGCCCTTGATCTTTTCGAGAGGAAGGTACGGCTGTCAAGCTGTGACCCTGTTTACGGCTGATGGCATTTCCACTGAATAGGTTGTATGGGGATATCGGTCTAGCAAGGCGTCGGCAGTTTAAGATGGGCCAACACAGCTCCAGACTTAATAGTCTCTCTCTTAGCGCCATAGACCCCACGATCGCTCTGCGTGCGACCTTTATTCCTGTTTGCGTTGACGGTTTCTGGAGGAGAAGATTCAACCATGAACAGTACGGGCTGTACAGCGACATGAGTCTAGTCAGGCGTCTTCGGATCCAACACCTAAGATGGCTAGGCCATGTAGAGCGTATGGACAACTCAGCTCCGGCCCGAAGAGTCTTTAACTCCGAACCCATGAGACAACGCAACAGAGGACGCCCGCGTTTAAGGTGGCGCACCCAGGTGGAGAAGGACCTCAACCAACTTGGCGTGCGACACTGGAGACAGCTAGCCAGAGACCGTGCTAGTTGGATAGGCTTGTCGGATTGTAGCGCCAAATAAAGAAGAAGAAGACCCTACGAACCAGATGGCTCACTCAAGTGCGGAAGAACCTCAACCAACTAGATCTGCGTTTAGCTGACTAGAAATAAATGTCCCACCTTCTTTGCCATTTGATTTTATCTGATAGCGATTCTTACGATTTCTGGTCCCTTGTCTGTCAATACGTGTGAGATGTTGTTAAACAGCTGAAACCCGGGAAAGTGATTCCGTGAATCCAGTCGGACCGAAGTTGGATATCTTCTTGATCATGCAGATTCCAGAGGAACGATGAATCCTCTCCGACTGTTGCACTACGCAAAGACGAATACAATACGTACATAGACTATCCGATCACACATTGAAAGGGCAGAGGTTCATGTGCAGGCAACAACTCAGAGCTCTCGTTCTCATCGAGCCCATGGACGCCAATGCTCCATTTAAGAGGACCTTGGGATATGACCCTACTGCTTCGAACAGGAGAGGAAGACTGAAAGGGCCATATAATCGCGAACGCAAGGCAGCTTGGTTTTGTAGACTGCACGCTGCCCAGGACCCTCAGAAGGCAACGATTGCTCAGGCTCAGACGCTCCATGGGTCGCCAGCCCAAGACGTAAATCGGCAAGAGCTGTTCAAGATATTGAACAGGAAATAGCGCTTGACGTTGCTTTATTCACTATCGTCTGCATTGACCATTTATTGGGAAAAACAAAAGAAAGAAAAGGTATCGGAGATAACACGCAGCCTTGTGGGACACCAGTTATTTTTCCTCTTCCTGCAATCGGGCCAACTTGCATCAGATTGTTAGCGTGACTTTCTCTTTAAAACTTTATTTTGCAGTTCTCCATGCACTCCATTCGATCACAGATAATTGTTCAACCCCCACGCGAAAAGGAGAAGTATCCAGCTTGCAGGTCGCAATTTTTTAAGATGCAGAACCGACACATCAGACGTCATACAGAAACACTTTTCACGCCAATTTCCCAGAATGAACCACCTTTTCTAATTAGTTTCCCATTCACACCGCAGACAGACTTCTGGAGGCGCCTTGAAATAGCAAACCAACAGCGAACCCGTCCCCCAAATGGACCCCATTTCACTACCTCTCGCCGCATGTTTTGGCATGACTGTGCAAATTCAGTGTTCGCAACTTCACTCCCATCCGCGGGTAAACATCGTTTTACAGCCGCGCATCTGCTCCAGCCTAGGGCAACTGACTATTCATTGTTTTACGATATCCCTGTGTCTCTGAGGGCGGCCTCCCACTGCGATGCTTACACAGACTTCTGTCAATTTTTGATGACTGACGGATTCAATTGTCATAAAATCCACGTTGCACACACGCCCGGTCGTTGGAATTTAATGCCTTTAGCCTCTTTAGCGACGGGGTTCCCCCACTCCACAGTCGGGTACAAGGAGTCGCACACGACTTTAACTAGTTGAAGCTGGCTTTGGAATTTTGCACTCAACAAGCAGTGGATGGAAGCATAAATATGCCATTTCAGCACCGACTCAAATGGAACGCTGTCTAAAGGGGATGACGCGGTCCCCAGTGTCGTCGTAATGAGTCTACAAGTGCAAGACGAATTTGACCTCAAGTCTCACAAAAATACTCCCCAAGAGATCAACCGCAGGTCAGTTCAAGGAGAAGAGCAAAAAAATCCTTGACAACAATTGTCACGATTATCATTAAAACCTTAAAGCCATTAAACGCACCGCAAAGATAAACAACATTGTGTACAGCAAATTGCGTGTCCCCTTGAGTGGTTTTGTTTTCGCGGCAAACAAAAGTGTCCATAAAATCAACAAACCCAAGGCGCGCGGACTTAAAAGCGTTCTCATTTTTACGACCAGCCCATGTGGGAATGAAGCCGGTACATTGTAGCCCATTTCAGTGCACGCGATTGACAGATGATTTTATTGAAAGTGACCATGCGCAAGGAGTCACAATTAAGACGTGATCCTCTGCAACAGTGTTGCTGGTGTAGGCAGCTTTCCAACGGAGCCATAATGCGAATCTACTTTGTATGCAGTGTTAAATGAGTCGGATGATGGTGGATCAGGTTCACATGGCCAGCATAAGGGAGACGAGATATTTGTCTCTTCCTTTGGACATGAAATAATCGCCATTGTGTAACTGTCTTTTCGGTGCTATGTTGTGGTCGCACATCTTTGCTCTTCAAGGGAAAATAAGTCAAGAGGGGTCATATCTGGAGATCTGGGGAACTGGGAATATCGTATTAAGTTAGAAATATTGCTACCAACGACCGCACCCTTTCATGATCCAAACACGATTGCCAATGCATGTCCTCTCTGATTCACCCGATCGTTGGTCACCCTCTCTTTCACTCAAGAGGGTAGTTTATGTTGGTGATTGAGTCGATTGAGAAAAGGGATCATTTTTATTCCTCGTGCAATATCGCCCAACAATCGTTATTTTTTGGCCCCAGACATTCAGGCATTCTTTGATTTCCAGTTTGGCAGGGCCACCGTCTTGTTGAGACCTGCAAACGCCCAGACCCTTTCCACACACTTGTGGCAGGCGTAATGAACCCACATCCATCTATATGGACTCCCATGGACTTGTCGGCCCCTTGAAGAAAAAATGGCCAAATGATGGTTTTGAGGCAAACACTCGCCTTAACAGTCACTTATTGGCCATGAAATGCTGTTTCATGGATTCTCGGTTACCCAAATGCCGCCAATTTGTGTGTTAAAGGCGGCAGAGAATGTGAATGAGTATCGTCGCACAGTGGGGCATCAAACGGCCTCAAAACTGGAAACGATTCCTGTACCGGATTTAGACAAGTGAAACTTTTTGAAATCGTTAGATATCAGTTATTAGCCGTAGTTAAACTCATTTTAACTTTTTATTTTTACATTTTAATTAAGATAGTAAATTTCATATTTTTTTTACATTTTAATTAAGATTTTATTTATTAACACATTAATCGAAGTACTTTATTTGGAATTGTTTAAATTTTTTTTCGAACTTATATACAAACTGTCTCGGTTTTGATTCATGTAGTTAACTGGTGTATTTCGAAGTCATGGAAAATCGCACGAGTTATGCAGATCGCTAAAAAAAAACTCAACCATCATTATCATTTTCCGATTTTAGACCAATACGAATTTTACCCTGCTTGTCGAAAGTCTTAGAGAAGATTATAGCAAAACAAATTACGGAGTAGATAACATCTAGCAATCTCCTGTATGATAAGCAATCCGGTAGCTGCTCCTCAGCTATGATTAACCTGCTTGAGAAGATTAGACAAGCGGTTGATAAAAAATATGTTTCACTTCTCTGTTTAATAGATTTTTCCAAGGCTTTCGATAAGGTGAACCACGAGATATTGTGCTGGAAAATTAAAGACTATTTTGGTTTGAGAGGAAATGCGTTAAAATTGTTGTCTAGTTTCCTTTCTGAAAGGTATCAGAAAGTATTTTCAAATGGACGCAGTTCATCTCTCAAGTTGTTCAAACAAGGAGTTCCTCAAGGGTCCATCTTCGGCCCAATTTTGTTTTGTCTATTCATCAACGATCTGCCGTCGGTATGCAAGCATTCAGCAGTGCACATTTACGACGATGATGTACAACTACACCTAGCCAAACCATTTTTTTAAAAATCGACGAACTGATCGCTCTCCTTAATGATGACCTAAAGCATATTTATAGCTGGTCCGTTTCAAACAGACTGCAAGTGAACCCAACTAAAACTCAAGTAATTCCTATATGAACGAAAAGATTCAGTCTTGATTTAATAATATGGGTGGCGCAACAGTCCGATACGGACCTGGGCCTAGCTTCTAGAGCAACCACTCGTGTTGTGCGTGCTATTGTTCATTCACGAATGGATGTGACCTACAGTTTAAAACCGAGTCCGAACGGCGAAGTTGAGAAGCTTTTTCGAGACAGGAATACTCTTTGAGCATTGTCAGTGACTCGAAAGAGGTAACAGTTGGTAAATTCGGCACCCTTGGCACCCTCTGCGTAGGAGTCGACGCACTAACCCACTACGCAACGGCGATCCATTTACTGCCAGATATTTTTTCTAAATAACTCAAAAGCTAAAGCTGTAGAATTCGTCACTAGTTTTGGATATGTTATTGGTCGAGGTTTATCGGGTTATAATCACACTAATATGGTTATAGGTCGTATCTAGGATTGTCTTCGCAAACTCTGGGTAAGTGCTTTCTACACTCCTCTTGAAACGCGACGCAAAACTTGTAATGGCTTTAATCTCACCTTTAGTTACATATGCCGCGGTAGTCTATCGTAGCATTAACTCACTGTCCCAGCGTAAATTACAAATCGCTTTCATTGACGCTGTGCGATATATTTATGGAATAAATAGACAAGAACACATTTCCTCTCGTGCAACTTAATTACTGGGATGCAACTTACAACAATACCTCAATGGAATGGAATGGACCAGGAATTGTCTCTTCCTACACAAAGTTATTCACAATCGCTGTCCCCCGTATTCATCTAACCGACTCAATTTTACTCGATCATCCAGAACAGCTAACCTTATTCCTCTCAATTGGGCTTTTCTGAATTCTTCCCGTTTATTCTTTATTCACACTGTTAGGTTATGGAACACATAGCCATCCTCAATCAGGTCGAAACATGTCTCCAACGAGTTCAACTATATGGAAATGCAAATATCTCGATGTGGAAACCTACTTTAAGCTTAAGTTGTTGTAAAGACATACAAAATGTTAGCTTCGGAATCACATTTCTATGTTTATTTAAAATAACTAAAAACAGTCGCATAGATGGTTTACTGCTGATTAGAATATTAAACTACACACCTGAAGCTTTCAATTCCATGCCTTGGCAATGTTCTATCTTAATTTGTAGCCAAACTACACTTGTTTTAACCAACACTTTTTATCACTTACTGTATATATAAGCAGTATAAAGGGTCACGTTATCGCGGACGCAAGGCTTGTAGACTGAAAGCAGTGTGCCCAGGACCCTCAGCAATGGAAGGCAACAATTGCTCAGGCTCAGACCCCGGGTTTTCCAGTCCAATACGTAAATAGGTAAGAGCGCTTCAAGACATTGAATAGGTGAGAATATTCACTATCGTCAGCATTGACCATTTATTATGAAAAACCAAAGAGATAAAATGTAGCGGAGACAACAAGCTGTGTTGTGGTGGGACACCAGTTATTTTTTCTCTTCCTGCAATCGGGCCAAAATTGCATCAGATTGTTTAGTTTCATTTTAGAATTGTTTCCAGTTTTGAGGCCGCTTTGCCCAATTGTGCGTCGGCCATCAAAATGCGCTTCAAAAATGCAGGTTCAGTATCAACCATTCAAGCGACTGTGAATGGATTGTCGGCAATGTTCTTTGAGTGAATTCCACTTTATACGGAAACAAATACACACCATCCTGTCTACGATTACGAATGTATACAAAAACAAGATCATAGCCGTTGTAGTGGTGATTGCGACAGAGGATCAAGGTGGACGCCAGCAACCATCCATCCAAGTCCGTAATCACCCTTTCGACCTGGTCTGAGCAACTGTGGTTCCGACGAATGATCAACCACTCAAACACAGCAGTTACTTAAAATTATGCGACCGCGTGGGCAAGAGCAAGGGGCTAGCGAACCAATCAAATCAGCAACTGCCGACGACAGGATCAACATGGACGACTTCTACAAGAACCAGAACTTACGAAGTGTGACGTGAGTACCTGATGAAGTATATAAGGAAAGTGTTGAGTCCCGGTATTTATGCAATTGGACACACAGATTTGAACTACCGGATATATACACTGGACATTGTAGGACATAGGAAATAAACACTAAGCCGATATGTTAAATTAAACATTGTACCGTGAACTTCTCTTTACGGGGCACCCCTCTACAATGGACACTTCTCTTTATGGACAATTCATCATGGTCCCATCATGTAGATATTCTTGTATTTCAACCCCTTCAGCGCGGATACCCTACATAAATGAAAATTATGATGGTCCCACAACTGTCCGTTATAGAGAAGATTCACTTTACTTCCTGGACAATTGTTTTGAGGTAGTTATTATGAAAAGTGTTCTACCAACAAGAACTATGGTTATTTGTATGGATAATTTCTGTGCGAATTTTGTGATCTTTCATATGATCATACTGCCATTATGAGTGTCTTTTTCATGTAATTAACAAGAAAAGTAAATATTGGACTGTCCCTAATTCGAATTTGGTATCCCGTTCGAAATTCGACATAGGGGGAGAACAATGTATATCATTCATGTCTACCTAAATACTTCATTTAGTTGAATAAAACGTTCCTACTTGAGGTCCCTAAAGCAGAAGTATCATCTTTAACATAAAAATATAAATTTTGAAAAAAGTAACTAGTAACTAAAGCAATTAACAGTGACATTAAAGTAACAAGTGCTCAGATATAAAGTAACGAATACGTACGTGTAGTCAATTTGTCGTTACTGTAACAGCCCTAGTCCTTGAGCTGAGATGTATGCAGTGATTCACCAGCGACGACAGCGGTCCATCCCAAGATACAGTTGATTTTATCAAAAATAAACATTTAATTCGAGTTATTGGAAACATCTTTCAAAATGCGCCGCAAGACGATTCCATGGACGTCAAAACGCTAAGCCCGATTTCGATTTCGATTAGTGATTCGACTGATAACCGGTTCACACATCATTTCGATTTTTAATAGAACCAGATACCTCTATGATTTTAAACCCTGTCGTCTACTGTAGTTAGGTTCAAGTCATCTATTGACTGCAACTGTGGCCTAGGCGCCTTGTGTTAAATTGTGACAGATCTGGCAACTTCGTCCACCTCCTCATCCTCATCATCGTCTCTTCAACTTCTGCAGATGTCAGCCTGAGTCAGTCTGATTTTTGGTGGGGCACGTGTTGCCTTCAACGCATCTACCATTTGAATCGTTAATCGAGAGACTCGAGTGGGTGTAAGTCACAAATACTCGCCCATCTCATTACGAAATAGCCCGCAGTTCGGGTTAGTCTTTGTGTGGAAACTGTTTCAACGGATGATGATATCTCTTTTCGATATCACGACTTTCTTCAGTTAGGACATACTTCCAAATATTGCTGAAGGAAATTGAAAAATGTCACAAAATGATATGTGTTGATATGTCCAGGCGTCTGTCTTTGATTCTGGTTGTTCTGTGAAGATTCGCAGAGGACCATAAAGACCTCCAGTAAAATCTGGAGAGAATGCTTAATCTAGAAGATTTTCTCGGAGAAAGAAGGAGGGTTAGAATCTAAAGAGAAAGGAATCTAAATTTTGTGGAGAATAGTCGATTGTCCGAAACCTCTGAAGTGATTTAAGTACAATCACTGTGGGGGCCTACCACCAGGCTATGATATCTCGCTGGCGGAGGAATGTCAAGGGGCCCGCTTAGATCAGCGGAGCATGTTGACCTTTACTCCAAGCTAACATGAAACTCTGTTCCCAACTTTCGCTTCATCGAGCGCTACACGAGTTATGTCGCGACAGTTTGTTTGACTTGGCCAAATCATCCTTTCTTTACATCTTACTTGAGAAACGCTTTATGGATCTTTGAGTCAGGTAATAAGATAGATGAAGAATTCCACGAGACCAGCGAAGGTTTTAACCAGAGGCAAATGTCCATAAAGCCTGTCGTCGGATATTCCCTCGCCGATAATGATTATTTCTTCACCATATTCATGTGCCGCTATAATCATCCAAACTACTCAACATTTCAAAGATTACAAGTGATGAAGCCCACCTCCTAATTGCGCAAACAATTCATCTTCGCACAGTAATCTTCTCCTAACATTTAACATCCAACACCAAACCAAAAACGAACTGAGAGAGAAATAGAAGAGGGAAAAAAAATTAATTGGCCCATGGGGGGATCGAACCCACGACCTTCGCGTTATTAGCACGACGCTCTAACCAACTGAGCTAATGGGCCGCACGCCTCCCTCGTGGCCAACTTTTCATATAAAATCCCCACAATATCTGCTTGCTCTAGTGCTTGTTCTAATTACGAACTTCCTTTCACTCCCTCATCATAATCAGTCCGATTGGATGTCGAGTCATTAAGCCGACGGAAGCATCGTGTTTATAGTCATTTCGATGCACGCACGCAAAAGTATCTACTGTCGTCTGTTGGTGGAATTAAAATAGACATACTTTCACTTCAGCAAAGTGCATCGAATGCATGTGAAAATATTCACCAAAGAACATGGAAATTACTCAACCGATGAACGCTGAAAAATTCTCTATTCAAACAGAAGAAAATGAGAATCCAGCTGAATTACTCATTTTTCTGATGGGTGAAGTCAAATCAACAGTCAGCGACGATTTTAAAGGTTCATGGGAATGTTTGTGAAAGGGGTGGATTCATTTTTCCTGAGTTGAAGATTTTGAACATCGCTTATAACGACGGATCGCTCACTTTCAATTGATTGCGTTGATTTCAAAATAAAGCGTCGTCGTTTATAGTCCATTGTCGGATATAACAACAAAAATAATAAATGTTCCATTAAATGTCGCTTATAACGACAGAATATGAACTAAACCATAAGCAGCATCTACATCTGCCTACGCACGTGTAGCCGAATATATTTTGTTAGGCTTTGTGTCGCCGATGGTGGTTCAACTTGGGTGATTTTTTCTGAATCTGACAAAACGTCGCTTATAACGACGGTGTTTGATGGGTCACTTTAACGTGATTAATGTTAATAAATAGGTAAGTCAAATCCTTCCATTCCTATACATTCATGGTTTTGACAGAGCTAAAGCACGTTAGTGGACTGGACGGTCACCAAACATTGTGCCTTGCCAGAAGTGAAGTCAGAAGTTCCGTTGGTACTTCTTTTTCTTCTTTAGCTGGTGCTACAGTTTCGAGTCAACCTAGTTAGTATGCTTTCTAGCACGGCCTTGAGTTTTGTACGATCAACTGAGGTACCTTATCAGCTTGACACGGTACTGGGGGCGTGGTCTTACTCCTTAATCACCTTTCTCATCTCATTCCCCCTTCGGGTTAGGGGTTATAATATACCCGAGGTAGGCATGCCTGTCGTAAGAGGCGACTAAAATCCACCCCTCGTATACACGGGTTAAATTGTATGAATAAGACGAATAGGTATAATACCCCAGATAGCAGTCCACACTCACTGGAATATCCACCCTCTTCGGAGGTTGGCTCTGGTCGGTTCTGGGGAGCGCCAATTATAACAATTATAATATGGGGGCGCTACAGCCCGTAGATGGCCAGGGCCTAGCTTCTCAGCAACCACACGTGTTGTGCGTGCTATTTTTCTCACGCGTGGAAGGGACCTACAAGTTTAATGCCGACTCCGAACGGCGAAGTTGAGAAGCTTTTAACCCACTACGCCACGGCGACCCAATTATTGCAGCTAATAAATCCCTTTGCAAAGAATTCAAGGGTAACACGGTCGCCACCATCAAGGCCGTACGTCTCCGGAACAAGAAGTCCGTCCGAGGAGCAACCGCAAGACAAACGAGACTCAGTGAAACTGGAACAAATTTCCTAAGAAAACAAAGAGCTCGGTCTAAAACTAAATAAAATGGATCTTCTTTATCAGGAACTTCAAAAAGACGAATAAAGAATCCAAAACCTCAAGAAAAACGCAAAGAAACTCCACGTGCGGCTAGTCCTAAATACCATACGGATGAAGACGATATTGGAGCTTGAAACAAATAGGGCGCCAAAGAAACGGCGCAGTAAGAAACAAAGAGCTGGGTCTTCGCCGGAAATTGAGAGAATAGAAACGTTCTCTCTTAGTTAAGAAAAACCGTCTCAAGGCAAACCACGTCCTCCGCCGGCTATAAATGTCGTCGGCATTACGGACTATACTAGATTCTATCGTCTTCTCAAGGAAACTATTAATTCCGAATTTAAGGACACATCATATCGGAATAACGAATGGAAAGTCAATATAGATGTCTCGGACAGTTGCTGCGATTTGTCTAAAAAACTAAATGCGGAAAAGACACTGTGGTACACCTACGCAAGTAAGCTAGAGAGACTACTCCGTGTTATAGGAAGTGGTCTCCATCCGTCATGCACGAAAGACGGCGTTATAAGCGACGTTAAAACAAAAGGCTTAAACATTATCGACGCCGTAAATATTTGGAAAAAAAAAACAAAACAAATCGAAGACGGCAAAGAAATCTTTGTCGGGTATGGACTTCCGTTGTTTATGCTCACTTTCGACAGAAACTGAATATGAAATATAGATGATATTTAGAATCTAAAGAAAGTCTTGAATATAGTAGTGAAAACTGAGCCTATGCACACGCAGTCGAGATCGATACCGCAGTGCAAAAGTTGTCAAGGTTTCAATCATACACAATCGTACTGCCAAAAGGAACCGAAATGTGTAAAAATGCTGGAACCCATTTATCCGAAAAATACGCTCTAAGGAAAGAATCTCCGGCGACCTGCGCAAATTGCAAAGCCAAGCAACCGGCAAACTATCGTGGTTGTGAAGTTGCAAAGGAACTCCAAAAATGGTGCGATGCTTTATATCAAAATACTATGCTGTTGAGAGAGAGAGGAGAGAAAAAGCAAGGAAAAAAGTCACGACCAGGAAAGAACCACCGAAAGAGAGACAGAATACAGTAACATTGCCCACAAAAAAGGAAAACCCAAGACCAAATCGTATGAACAAGCCGTTATAATGAACTATAAAAAAAAAGTGATTCTACGACGGACCCAGTTTCGTGGGTCGTAGACTAACAAAATAAAATTAAAAGCGCAATATTTGACAAACTAACCAAACTTGAGATCAAACCTAGTCTAAAACATAAAACAAAATGAATATGAACAAAACTCGATCAACATTTAAACATGGACCACAAATGGTCTAGAGATATTCTGAAATAACGCCAACATTGACGTCTGCTTGATCTCGGAAGCCCATTTGTCAAGGGAAAAGCAAATAAAAATAAGAGGATTTTGTGCGTACCATGCATACCATCCCTCGGGAAGAGCCAGGGGATGTTTCTCCTTATTTATCAAGGATTGCATCAAGCATTCCATAAATTCTACGACAGAACTGGACGCAATACAAGCAAATTCAGTTCGAGTAAAAAGACAACGGATACATCGTCCATTTATCTTCCTCTGCGCTGTAAGCTTACAAGCATTGAGCTCTTCGACGAATTTCATCATTGGCGGGAATTTTAATGCTAAAGATACGTTCTGGGATTCGAGAAAAATCTCAGCGGAAGCTTTGCCAATCGCTTCCAATAAAAATACTATACATTGGCTTTTTTTCTGTGATGGTGTCATTGCTTTGCTCTGGAGCCTAGATAAATAAAGTCCTTGACTACCACGAACTTTTCAACATATGAGAGCGATTCCATATAACGCGACAATTTATTCCTTATTTGTCAGATTTTAAGGAACTCTCTTTCGAAAGATTCCTTACTTCAGGGGGTCTAGAGCAGTACTTGCAAAACGTTTGTCCGATTGCCGCGGGTTCACAGTAGAGTTTAAAGCAACTTCATGGCCTTAAAAACACGGGGGGTAGTAGAAGCGTTTTAAGTCTATCGGCGGGAGATTGAGGAGCAAGTTCAGTAATACGGAGGGCCTTGTCCTTAACGCTGTGCTCAAATATACGCATGCCTACCGCTGCGGCCTGTCAAAAGCGGGTTACAGTTGGTGTTCTTTTCGAACGCAGTCCACCAAATCGCGACTCTATACAATAGCCAGTGGACCACGAGGGCTTATAGTCCCCATCTACACCCTATAGCCCTTCTACAGCAGCAAGGATATACGGTGCAGTAATTACAGAGCTATTGGAAAAAACCCATAGAAAAATTAATGTTTAAAAAAATCCCCCTGGTATTATGTTCCCCAGCCTCCACTGTACCATCCATGCACTCAGCGTCGAGATATGCACATATTTGATGAGTCTCCTGGGGGGCTTAATGCAATAACGACTACCACGACTGCCGCAGTTCAACAACTAGTGCCATCGCCCATCCAAGTTTGTTATAACGTGTCCCCTTTCCATGTGCCATCTTCCGTGCGCGCTCCCAATGCGCGTTGCTTCGTTAGAGGCGGTTTTTCCTTTCAAGGTAAACGGTGCCTACGACACCATGAACACGGGCCCGTATGCACTTTTCTAGGTCAAACAACAAATGATGACTCTCGATGAGGAGCGACTGGATGTTTGCTCTTGCTCTGTGTTTGTAGATGACTGCAGGCAGGTGTGCACATCTCCAAAGATATTGAAATCTATTGCTGTTGTTGTTGTTGGCGTTCATCGAGTGCTAATTACTAATGGGGATGGCTTCAGTCGATGCTGACTATGGCACACGTTTGATTTGAATTCGATTAGAGTAGGGTACGTGGATTTGGTTTGGAATAGCGGTAAACACAAGCCCGGCTAGCTCAGTCGGTAGAGCATGAGACTCTTAATCTCAGGGTCGTGGGTTCGAGCCCCACGTTGGGCGAAGTCAATTTTTTTTCCATTTTTAAAAGATGCGAACGGTGAAGGGTGTTTGTAGATGACAGGCGAAAGCAAGCATCTTTAACGGGCATATTTATTGTTGATAAGTAGAGCATTAGGATTTCAAGCGTTGATATGGCGTCTCATGCAGGCGTCTGCACTTAGTCTCCATCAGCGAACTCCTACTTCCTCCTACTCCTACACCTTCGATCGAAGATGGGGTAACCAACCCCCGTGGGACGTCGTTGGCGGCTGCGGACGAGAGAGGGGTTAGAGTGAGCCTGTACCAGGGTTCACCTGTGTTTATGGATGACGGCGGAGGAGCTGGAAAACTGTCTGGCCATCGGCGGCATCCAAAACTCCAGTCAGAAGGAGCTACCTGACGCGCAGCTCTTCTAGAGCTACATCGACATTTTCGGAGTACAGGTCTAGAAAGTTCTTTCAAGGCCAGGTCGGGGCCTTGGAATGGAGATGGCTGCGGAAGATCCTTATAGCTTTAGGAACAATGGCGGCGCTCACAGCCTCAGCGAGGTTACCGACACCGGATAGACCCGAAAACCCGCTCGGGGGTTAAAGAATAGGGCCTGGCCTCCCAGTTAAGGGTTGTGCGTGAGGTTAGCTCCCTCACCGCGTAAAAAATTGTATGGCTCAGAGGCAACCAACTGCCTCGGATACGGAAGGAATTAATATTGACGACCCCAGCAAACGATATAATTACAACGATTTTCAGTTCTGCACGTGGAATGTTAGGTCGAAGTCAAAAGCGACATGAGTCCAGTCAAACGTCTTCGGATCCAACGCCTAAGATGGCTAGGCCATGTAGAGCGTATGGACAACTCAGCTCCGGCCCGAAGAGTCTTCGACTCCGAACCCGTGGGACAACGTAACAGAGGACGCCCGCGTTTAAGGTGGCGCACCCAGGTGGAGAAGGACATTAACCAACTTGGCGTGCGACACTGGAGACAGCTAGCCAGAGACCGTGCTAGTTGGAGAGGCTTGTTGGTTGAGGCCCAGGTCCACCCCGGACTATAAAGAAGAAGAAGTAGAGCATAAATTTAAAAACACTTTTGGTAATGTGTTCCTGTGTCTGTACTAACAGAATCCGATGCGTTGGAGCGCATTTCAGGACATCTCAATTTGCGAGTACTTTTGCATTGCCGGAATCGTCGCTTGGGAGCCTTTTGTCAAATTTTGTTAAATGGTGGCTAACTAATGTACCCCGTGAGTTTACTTGGCGCTCTGTTTCCTTTTTCTATGCCAGTGTCTGCCAGGGATTAATTTCAGAAAGGACAGAAAAGGGGACCGTCGAATAAGACTGAACGAAGAGATTCAATCCTCTTCTCCGCCTATGGTTTCAGGTCAATACTAGGTCTGCCACGTTCCTTAGCTGAACGAAGTATTGGTTAAGAGGCAGTTTCAATCTTGGTCGGTAGTTTATCATTGTCCCGAGTACACTAAGCTCCTGCCTTTACTGAGGCAGAGTGTTCCCCAGATGTACGTTCAAATAGAGGATCTGGTTTCACGACAAGCATACATCTCATCATCAGCGTTTCGTCTCTAGTTCTAATCAAGGCTGACTAAATACAGGAGGTGCAGCCAATGACGACTTTGTTTGACTCGTTCGATACCAAATCGCTTCTTTTCCTGTAACAGGTAGACTTCGTTGATTGTGTGTAAAAATGAAACGGGGCCACAATAATGATAATCGAGTATGCCTACCAGTGCGAGGATGTTGTTCACGGTTGATGATGTGTGTTTCGTCGTGAAAACTACACTCGCGCCGCTAGGTGCTCATTTGGACAAAGTCGAATGAAAAAAATCAGTCCAGATTCACTGCATATCTGGAGAACTTCGGTCTGGACTTTCAACGATCCTACGCAGAAATAGCTCTATCCCCATAGAGGCAGACTGCACTAACATGAACTCATCTTCGAGAAAAAATGTCACATCCAGTGTATATCCTCGGCTAGATGCCGAAGGGATTAGTCGGGCAGGTTTCTTTTCAGAAGAACGGGACATCTGTACAGCCTCGAGACTACTGAATGACGTCAGTATCTTCTAGGCAGAAAATCCTATCGACTAACGAAGGGTGTCATCTAATCAGATCAATCGAACAAATAGTCACGATGACTACAATAGCTATCCACGTTGATAGCCAAGCAGCCATTAAAGCTATAGTATTTGGCACCATATCTTCGACAATAGTTCAGGTTTGCCGCGCAGAACTGCTAGTTTAACAGAAAGATTGCCTCCCCCCACTGCGAATTTTCACAGATGGATGCAGGTGTGGGCGCTGGTGTCTATTCTAAGGATCTAAACATCCAGCTATCTTTTCCGAGTGCCTAATCACAGTAGCGTCTTTCAGGCTGAAATTATAGCGATTGAGGAAGCCATGTTCGGGCTGAAAAAAAAAACAATGTAATATCGCGCACAGATATCGTCATCTGTTCCGATAGCCAGGCAGCGATGAAATCTCTGAACTCAGTCACCTTTAACTCCAAGACTTCCTTTAATCTCTTGATGAGATGGGCAAGTATTTTAACATCCATCTTATGTGGGTGCAGGGACACTGCCACATTCCAGAGAAATTCGAAGAAGGACGAACTCGCTAGACAGAGCACAGGCTCTATACTCTTTCCGGGTGGAGACCAAATCGCCTACTAAGCTTGAAACATTTGCTCAAACAAACCGCAGATGGGCATCAGGCACAAGATGCCAAACAACACTGGCCTATGATCGTTCCTAAACGATCGCTTAGCTTGATCAGATTATGCAGGCCGAATCTCAGACCTCTCATCGGTGTTTTAACAGGGCCATCGAAACTCACGCCTTAAGACTAGGCCTTCCCTATAATGACTTCTGCAGAAGCTGCAGAGGCAAGGATGAGGAAGAAACGAACCAGCTGCAGTGCTGTCTCTTCCCGCAGATCCAGACAGCTGCCCACTACTTCGATCATTTGGGTGAACTGAGCAACATAAGGGTCAGCCATCTTCTTCCCTTTATTAAAAGCACTAACCGGTTTGCTGAGTAGCTATACTTAGATCCGCGTGGTAACACAATGGGCCTATGCTGGCCTAAGTGTGGCTGCTGTCCTTCTGCTCAGCAGTCAGCCACTTCAACCTAACCTACTTCTGTCGTACCAAGCCTAACCCAAGGGTACCTAAGTTAACTCAAAAACAGCGAGAGGCCGACAGTCCAGATGGTTCTAAGGTTTCTGGAGTGGGTGTGAATGAGCAGGCCATGATTCCAGGAGAAGTTCAACCACCACCATCTTACATCGAAAATGAAATATTTACGATCTTATGGTTCGAGCTTCAAACTCAGACGGTCACTGTAAAATATTCATCAAGCCCTAGTGTCAGAAACCATCTCAGATAAGCCCGGTAGTGCCTGCACAGGCAGTAAGTCTTCAACCGCATTCCTAAAAGCAAAGTCCCTGAACCCACCCGAGTGGGTGGGTGGCGGTGCAGTGGCATGCCACTGCACTGGCAAGTGAAATGGCATTAAACCTGCAAGTTTCGTTTGAATAATCCAATTTGCACATTGCAGCAGTGAAATATTTCATCAGGCTGTCAGTGGTTCTTTGTCATGTTTGTTGTTCGACTAAGGTGCTTAGCACACACGTATGCATACACTTAACACACTAGGCAGTGACCCTCCTTGATGGGGTTTCAAACGAAGTCTCTCGACATTTGTATTCAATTTTCTCTCACTCTCTCTCTGTGTATACATGAAATAGGTAGGAATTCAAATGAACTTACATTGATTTTGCATCCGATATTTCCTTTCTTCTTTGGATGCGGGTAGGCGTAGCCGGTATCCAAGCGCTCGCTTCGTTGATTCGTGTTCTTGGCGATTGTAATTCTCTTCTGCTTAATTATCTCTATCTCACACATGCACCTTTAAGTCGTTTAAGACTTCATATTCACACCCGCACACAGAGGTAGAGAGACAGAGAGAAGGAGCTCCGATATAAACTTAAACAAAAGAACACACTCGAATGGGGAATATAACGGTTCGAGGTTAAGTAGACTGAAGCCGCTGATTGAACTCCCGCACTCGCGCGCATGAAGAAGTGATTATGATTCGAGTATCGCGATTAAATATCGTTATTTTCTTCTTTTTTTTTTGGGTAAAAAACAAAATGGCAGTAGAGTATTGAGATTGAGTTGGATTTGAGTTTACTTCGCGGATTAATGCGTTGAATTATCCTTTGCGGTGGTTACCTGAAAGGGAGAAAGAGTTTCGGGTTAATTGGGGACATTTTAAATTGTTTTTAAAATTTAGCTTATGTTTGGATTTCGGCTTATTTTTTAAAAAGGGCTGTTCACACGTTACGGTGAACGGGCAAAAATTATCAAAGGTCTTTGAAAACACGTTCGTACGTCGATGTTCGAGTCAGTCTAATGGTTCGCTGTCTTCTGTAAGTTTTATCCCTCGCTTTTGGATTCTATCTGGAAGGTGCAGGGTCGTCTTGGGCACCAGGCCAGATATGAGCGTTGTACTCAAGCTCGGGGCGGATGTATGCCTTGTACCTATGACTGTCGTCTTTATACCCAAGACTGGGAAATGCTCACATGTCAATCTAAAGGATCGAAGGCCTTTAAGCCTATTTTCCTTTCTTCTGAAGACACTGGAAAAATTGATCGACGTATTAATCCGACACATAGTCACAGATGAACTTCCCATCTCCCAGCATGCCTACAATAAGGGTAAATCTGTGGAAACAGCCCTGCACTCGATTGATGGCGCTATACAAAGATTTCGCGATTTCAAGGAATTTACTGCCACTGGCTTTGTGGATATCGAGGGAGCCTTCAATAACATAGAACCCCACGCAGACTTGGGATCAAAAAGCCTACAGTAACTTTTATCCAGCGACTTCTCAATAACAGAGTGATTAGCTCAAAGCTTGGTGATACCACGATCCTCAAATCTGTGAACAGAGGCACACCGAAGGGTGGTGTACTATCCCCTCTATTGTGGAACATAGTGGTCAACGAACTGCTCGTGAAACTTGAGGGGACTGGGTGTAAGTGGATGACATTGCCATCGCAGTATCTGGGAAATATGTATCCACGATCAGGGATATTATGCAATCTGCCCTATCCAAGCTAGTGAAATAGACTAGTGAATGCGACCTGGGTGTCAATCCGCAAAAAACGGATCTAGTCAATCCGCAAAAACGGATCTTTACTAGGAAGAATAAAATCCCTAACTTTGTCCCTCCCACAATATGTGGGGCCCCCTAAGTGCTCAGTGACATCGCTAAATTGTTAGGTCTTATACAAGACACGAAGTTAAGCTGGAAGCTAAATATCCAAGACCGTGTCAAGAAGGCCTCCACGGCTCTTTGCTGCAGTAAAAGGGCCGTGGGGTGCAAATAGGAATTGCAACCCCGAATGGTTCACAGGCTATTAACATCAGTAGTCAGATCCATACATGCTGTATGGCGTCGCAATTTGTCGGACCGCCCTCGACAAGAAAATAAACATCATCCCACTCGCTAGAGTGCAGATGATCGCTTGCGTATGCATTAGCCGGGCGCTAAGGACTACCTCCTCCGAAGCACTAAACATACTCCGCAACCTGCCACCGATAGAACAAATTGGCAGACAGACTGCAGCTAGTACGGCGATTAGATTAAGATCGCTGAGCAGCTTGAAAGGACTGCAGTCTGGACATTCAACGATCCTACGCAGGTATGCCTCTATACCCATATAAACAGACCTCACTATACCTAAACCTCCTCTTTGATAAGAATTTCTCAACCAGCATACCGCCCAGATCTTACTGGGAGTCTGAACACCAGACGCTGGAAGGTCCACTGCGATGGATAGGGGCCAGTGCATTTAAAGTTACTGCGTGGTCACTAGGACGAAACTGAGGCAGCATGTCATTCCTTAGTCTTCTGTTGATCACTTCGGATAAAGTGAACACTTAGATAAAGATCTCGATTTAGCGAGACATAAAGTTAGTTTCCAGTGCTTTTTCCTTATTCCAAGGATCTAAATTTCCAGCCTTGTCGACTACCTAATCACTGTAGCGTCTTCCAGGCTGAAACTATAGAGATTAAGGAAGCCTTGTCCTGGCTAAAAAACAATGTAATATCGCGCACAGATATCGTCATCTGTTCCGATAGCCAAGCAGCGATCAAATCTCTAAATTCAGTCACTTTTAATTCCAAGACTTCCCTTAATTGCCGCCTATCTCTTAACGAGATGGCCAAATCAGAGAGGGTGAAATATTTCTTTCATCGATTAAGGAAACCCAAACATTCGGCAGAATTTTTGTCGACCTCAAATATTGTGATCGATCCAACTACAGTAGCTCCCCGATAATAGCCCATAGGCATGCGCATGAAATTGTGTTTCTTATAAGGGGGTTTTCACTGAAATTCCTCTTAAGGGGGAATCTTAGACAGGCTTTGGATGGTGTGGCGAAATCTCAGCTAAATATATTTGGTGCTAATAAAAGGATTTTGCTATTAAAGGGGTTGCTTACATCCGGGGAGTACTGTCAGTGTTGTGTTTATGCATATACCAAGGATGGGAAGCTGTCCGGTTTCATCGACATAAGCGCCATTCATGGGTTATGGCTGATCGTCCAGGGTGCGCTTGAGAGACAGCAGACAGCATTGAGTTTTTGAAGCATTGAATTCCACTTTGATCATCCCTGTACTGCTCTATGGTGCGAACAATCTGCATGATCAATCTCAAAAGCGGATGAAGAAGCACTTGGTCTTTTCGAGAGAAAAGTTTTGCGTTCAATCTTTGGTCCTGTCTGCGTCGATGGTTATTAGAGAAGAAGATTCAACCACGGACTGTACGGGCTGTACAGCGGCATGAGCCTAGTCAGGCGTCTACGGATTCAACGCTTAAGATGGCTGGGCCACGCATGGACAACACTGCCCCAGCCCGAAGAGTCTTCGATTCCGAACCAGTGGGGCAAGGCAATAGAGGAGGCCCGCGGAACCGATGGCCCACCCGGGTGGTGAAGGACCTCAATCAGAACAGCTGGGTAAAGATAGTGCCGGCTGGAGAGGCTTACTGGTTTGGGCCCCGGTCCACCCCGGACTGTAGCGCCACCAGAAGAAGAATGAGAAGAATTCCACTTTATTGTTTTATCCCCAGTGTCAAGATCGGAGTACAAGATATGCTGCCGTTGCATTTCCACGGCCGAAGGGCAGTGTGGTGAATCTTGGAACGAATATGAAAAGCTGAGGGAGCTGTGCTGTCAGCGAAGAAATGGATTGGATCAGAAGTAGCAGACAAGATCTCATTTATAAAAATGATAAAGAGTATAAGAGACTGAGCAGCGGCTTGGGGAACACCAGCATTTATGTGGTGGATATTAGACATGAACCCATCCAAAAGAACATGAATTGATAGATTCGAAAGGTAATTTCCAGAAGAAGAGATTCATCGATATCATAGGGACTCATTTTCGACAAGGGAGCTTGATGCCAAGGTCAAATGCATTAGAAATATCAAGCGCACCGACCTTGCATTGTGATTGGTTCCACTTTTCGGTGGTATGAGCTATGAGATCATCAGTAGGCCTGTGACTGCGGAAATCGTATTGTCTGTCATAAAGAAGCTTCGGCGATGCAATATATTTCATTAGCTGAAGATTTATCAGAGTTTACAGGACTTTAGAAAGAAGGGACGTAAGTGCTATGGGTCGGTACGAGGTGGGTGACAATGGGCAAAGCTGGGCAAATGCCAAGGTGGCCTGCCGTTAGCAATCTCCATTCTCTGCGAACATGGAGTGGGGGAATTTTAGCCACTTGGAGAAGAAAAGTCACTTTTTCAGAATGATAGGCTTTGCAGAGTGGGCACGCACACCGCGGGAGAAACTACAGATCATTGAAATGCGACTCAATTTTGCCCGGCACATATATGTATGAAAGGTTTGAGCGAATTCCAACTATTCTATCGCATCGCCTTTGCACGTGATCCTTCTGGAGTGATGCGACTTGGAGTGGAAGCTAGTGGTGTGAAAAGATCAGCGGGATTTAAAACACTCGAAGTTCAAGAAGCCATCAGAGAGAAGAAGAGACGGGTATTCTGCCTCTCGTGACTGGTACACTGAGATGGATGTGCCAAGAGCTATAAAGCAGTCCTGGAAGAAGTTCAACGAGAAGTTAGAAAACGACCATAGATCTCTGAAAAAGGTGTACCATTCTATACACATATAGTAGTAGTGGGCATTGGACTTCATTAAGGGTGCGTCTTATCACCTCTCCTTTTTAGTTATATATAAATAGTGTGGATGTTGCAGCGCAGCCGTTGCGAGGAATGTTTCACAACCGAGGAGTCATCTTTGTTCTGCAGTTTAAGTAGATATCCTCACATCCTCTTAGACGGAACTTCAAAGCGCGCTAGACAGATTTTGGGCGCATAAACTGGTGGTGGGATGAAGATTAACAAATCAGGTCAGTTATTATCTGAACGCCTGTTGAATGGACTCTACATGGATGAAGACGTTTGGTCTTCCAATAGCGCTGAGCCGTCCTGTCGGATTGTTCAAGCTGTCAATTTTGAAGCAGCTGGCAAAGTCTGTAACCAGGAAGGCCGACCTTGCTTCCAAAGCGGTTTTCAATTCACATTTTATTCTAACTCTCTCACCCACGCCCGTGAAATTCAAGCACTGACCGAAAGAATAATATCGCGAATATAAACCAGAAATTTCGAGAAGTAACTCGTCGTGATAGGTTGAGAAACATGACGGTGCGAGCCCAATGTTGAACAGCGCCTTCTTGGCCCCATCATCATCGACTTCCGAGGGGTGTCTAAAGTGCGAATCTATTAGGTAGGCGAAAGCATGGTCTGCCAAGCCAAAAACGCTCGCTTGCCCAAGCGCAATCGATATTTCCTGTAGAATAAGAGTCGATGGCCTTAAATTGCTCGACACGTTCATTGGTAAGCCGTTTATCAAAACATTTGCTAGAACTAGATACATATAGTTAGTGAAAGATTCAAAGAGTTCAATGAAATGAAGTTCTGCTAAACGTGAAACAAATCATCAAGCTGGATAAAGCTCTGGAGCTCTATGGGTACACAATTTCGAACACAGGTAGCTCACCCGTTCGAAACAGGAAGATATGCCAATTTCGACCACTTGATATGGATAAGTGCACAGCTAGCTGAGGATAAGTGTTGGTACAGACACCGGTTAATCTAAAAATTTAAAGTATGTCGAGAAAACGAGATACAGCTTGATGTTGTATTCCAGTTGATGACGATTTGCCAAACGGCAGCCTTTACCAAGAAATTGTCAACACTGAAACGATTTTTAGGACAATGTTAGGAGATCGCTGCGATGAAAAAAATTCTCCGTTCAGACTCCAAACTCTTTTCGAATAACCAAATTTGTTTCCTTATTGAATTGATGGGCGCTATGCAGATAGCAGACACTTTGGTACTGAACATCTGATGCCAAGTGTTGTTCTGCGAGCGCAGCTGCAGACTTTTGTCACTAAATGAAAAGTGGACTAGATATCGATACACTTGCATAAGAATGTACCTTTTTTTCGACGCTGACAAAATGTGACTGAAGTTTTTATAAATTGCTCCTATCGCTTGCTGGTTTTATGATCACACTGCGATGAGATTTTACCTCAGTCGGTCGATTGACGGCGGTCAGATGAATTGTTGCGGATGTATCTTTATGGAATCATTCCATTTTGGAAAGGTGACCTGGCACCAAAAGCATGATAGACTAAATGCGCTGCTACCGAGTGCACTTTCAATGAATGAAAGTTCGAATGTGAAATAAGGGATGAGACTTTTCTTCTTTGATAGAAAAAAAAAAAAAAACATCATCTCTGAATCTCCCCGACGGGGAATTGAACCCCGGTCTCCCGCGTGACAGGCGGGGATACTGACCACTATACTATCGAGGATGTTGAAATTTTCTGTGCTTAACTTTTTACTTGGACCTAGACAAGATATTTTTAGTTTCACAGCAGTGCTAGTTGTTTACTAAGTTAATCTAGCTGATTTGGATTTGTTGAAGGTAAAATTATTTTGAGTAGCAATTATTAGATAATTTTGTTCAACACTTTTACTTTGACGTCGGTTCGTGAATGTGTTCTTGATTCCATAAGGAGCACAAAAATTAATTTTTCAGCTTCGGTCTCAAATTCTCGATTGAATCAGGGGGACAGAGAGGGTCATAATAACACCGGCACTTGATGGTCCCTCAACCAAGTACTCTCTAACTTCGATGTAACTTGCGAGTGCTGAATATGATTGTCATTGAGGTGTGAACGTTTCTAAGCAGCAAGTGTCACATACAAGATTATTTTTAAAAATGCAATAAAATAAACAGAACTTATTAGTTATTATTTTTAAAACTAAAAAGCAATTCTTCTACTATTTTGTTAACGAAAAGTCAACATTTGTTCGTATAATCACCATCTGCTCGGAGATTAGTGACGCACAGCAAGTATTATTATAACTGAAACTGTGCACAATTGTCTTCTTGTGTTCTTTTCGATTTTGTTTAGATAATGTTCCCCCTTAATTTGAAATTAATTTTATTTAAAAGCCAAGCAGCAATTTAATCCCAACCAATGTGCTCGATAAACTCTATGGTAATCATAAGCTTTCGCGGATCTCTTCAAGATATACCTAGCTACCTTTAAGTTACAACTCAATAATCAAAGAAAACTGGAAGTCAATGTCAGATACAATACAGATACCCACTTGCCAAATCAGCAAGCAAATCTGGCCCAGTCTCTACCCTAAAAGATCTGATAGTTTGATCTCTCTTAAAAGATCCAAAATCAGCATCGCAATGGGAATAATCACCTGACACTGCCTATTGGGTCTACACGTTATTAGACTAAAAGCAGTTTTGTTCACCAAAAGTTAAGCAAAACTTTGGGCTTTTTCTCTTCAACTTCTGGATTTGCTTTCATTCACTCAAAAGCAAATTAAATGGTTTCAACTTTCATGAGTTTATCAACTCCTCGATGCTTCAACTTACGGAGACAGGAGAAGTTAAGGGATGAAATCAGGGATTTTGCTCTTTCTCTCTCTCTCTCTCTCTTACGCGAATGCAGAATTTTTTAATGTAAGCATTACAAATGTGAATACTCGCCTGTGCTGTTCCCCATAAAATAGCCGACGGAAAACCAGAGGTAATAGAGGATAGATATATTCCACCTTTGTTTTTGCTGAAAACGTTCGCTCTTAAATCTCCTTCTCGTAGCGCACATGAGCTGCACACAAAGTCAAAAATGACATTGTATATATGAATTGTCAAAAATATCCCAGGGGTAATTTAAAAACTGAAAGTTGGATAACTTTTGGATTTTAAATTTCAGACTGTGAGTTGAAATAGAAAACAAGACTAATTTTGAACTCGCCGGTTAAACCTCGAGTTGAGACCAACTCCGCAGTTGATCAACTCACCAGTTTCCGGTAAGTTGAGCAAACGACCATAAGACCATTCTCTAATGATTTTTGCAGAGGCTGTCTGGATGATGAAGAGGAGGAAAGTGTGAACACCTTCACTGCAGCTGCTCTGCACTCGCCTTAGCTAGGAAAGTCACTCTGGGCTCATACTTCTTTGATAACCTAAGCGCTCTGAGAGAAACACCAATCAAATCGCTGCCGGATTTCACTGACAAATCTGATATGTAGTCACACTTGCTCACCACACTGTTACTGAGAGCAGTATAAGAGAACGTAGATTAAGCTTAGCAAATAGGTTATTGTATAAGAATTAAGAAATAAAGAGTTAGCCTTAGGCCGAACAGTGAACGTGCCGTTTCTTTTCATCCTCTCGGGTGTTCACACAAATCATAATCTTGCCGATCCAACCCCTCCTTGGTTTATAATCACGTGGCAGTACAACTTGCCCTATATGCACTAAAGCCACTTACTATCTTCCTACTACTTACTTAAGCCTCGGACACAAATTTCGAACTCAAAAAGAATCTATATTTCTGTGTTCCCTTAATATGCAAAGTTACCCTCTCGTGTGGGTGAGTCAGGTGAGTCATAAACACGTTTCCACAACGCTAGAGTGGAATCTGTGATTCATATACCTATCTATTGTGGCACATGCTCATCAGTTGGCGGTTTGTTGTCCGATCCACTGACATGTTAATATTTGCACGAGTAATCTCATAAGTCCCTCTCATCACTTTGTGTACTCAGATGACTTGATGGCGTACAGATCAGGTGCAAAAAAGTCATTGTCACTGCCTTACAAAGTAAATGCTTAAGGTCAATTTGCATTGTTTTTCGAACATCATTATCTTAAGCCCCGTGAGGAGTGTTTTGACAGAATGCAAAGGCTTGTGTATATTGTCTTATGTAGGAAATCTTGTAAGTTTTATAATAACAATAACAAATATATGGGTGCCACTGCAGCCCGTAGTGAACCGGGATCTAGCTTCTGCAACAATCAATTCTTGTGTGAGCTGTTGGGTGGTGTGAATAAAAATTGAGCGTGAGTGTTTACGCAGCGTTTCTGAGGGAACACTCCATTCGGTGTGAGTAAGAGTAAATTTCGTTTAATTTATCGAAAACCCTCGACTCACATCTTTTGAGAGATGAGTGTTGCCTCCATTTTGGTGTGAATGAAGATGAATGTATTGAGTGAACTTTTGAAGAAGTAGAGTTTTTTTTTTTTCGAGGGTAGGTGGAAATCTTCGACAAGATGGGTAGGTTCTATGGGTTTTATGGGTAAAGTTTGCACAGAAGTGTGAGATTTGTACTCACTAAAACTACCTCCCTGAATTTATTATGACTACAACTAAGTGAAGCACTTCACCAGTAGTTTGTATTTTTCATAATTTAGATACAATTGACAGGTTACTCTCCAGTGAAAGTTCCTGTTAACACCGCAACCATGCGCGGGTCCAGACTATCGCACGAGATCAAGGGGTCTAGTCCTTTGAAGTCGGCGCAAGACATTTGTTTCCTCAAGCATCGGGTAAACTGTAGAGATTGTGTGCTCTTCTAGGCGGCGCTTATGTTTATGAATAAAGTTCTTAATGTCATCTTGGAGTGGAAACATTCCAAGATCTCTGTGGATACCGTCGTTTCTGATATACCATGGTAGTTCTAAGCACCTTATTTTAAAAGTCTATATTATGTTGCTTTGGTAGAACCCCAAAGTTGTACGCCATACGTCCATACAGGTTTTAGGATTTGCTGTATGTGCTGGAATGTTTTCCAATAACACAGTACATACCTTTATATAATATTTCATTTCAAGTTCTGTACGTTTCTTCTTGACATGCTCGTTCCACTTGAGTTTTACGTCAAGAGTCATCCCGAGGTTTTTCGCTTTATTGCCAAAGGTATTTGGACATGATTTAAGAAGACTGGTGTGCCTATGTGTAAAATTAATATGGACTGATTTGCTTTCATTAGGGACAATTCGTCAGAAGTTCATCCATTCGCGTATCCGATCTAGATCCGTTTTGGCTGTTTCCAAATGTGGCTAGAACAGTGTGTTCTAAATCATAAGTAGTTAGTTAGTTGACTTTTTTTGTTTCATTAAAATTCTTATAACTCGTTTATCGACATACAAAAAATCTTTTATATGGCCGTCTACAAGACTGACATTTTGAAATACGAACAAGAAAAAAGAAGAAAATATTTATAGTGGCAGAAAACAAACACTCTAATGATTGATATGTACACAGTTTAGTTATGTTAAATTTGTATGATTTCTAAAAGTCTTAATTTATTATCGAATTGCGATATCTTAGTGCAACCGTGACATATGAGTATAGAGTATCCCACCCAGCTTTTCCATTAAGAACATCAAGTTGTACAATTTCATCAACATACTGCTTACCGAAGTGACTCATCCTAAACTCCTTCAAAAATTGGGCAGATTGCGATGAAATGTTTGATGTCTTCACGATCATTCAGATTGCATAGCGGACAGACTAAAGTTGGAGCTGCGCGATGCGGTATAAAATCAAGGGCAACAATTCACAACGTGTTTTGAAAATAACATTTATTTTATTTATCTGATTCGAAGGAGGAGATATGTTTTATCACCAAGATCGAAATTCAAAGGACTGTAATAACACTTATAAGATGACGAACGTGCTTCAGAGGTGTACCTTTCATAGAGGACATTGCCAAGTATTTCTAGAAGCGTGTTAAATTTTCTGTGTAGCACAGAAGGTTGTTCGTTTTGTGTTACATTTAGATCCAAACTATAAATGGCAGCAAGATTTCTCCATTCATTTGCTGTATCTCCCGAGGATTTGACGATGCATTATCTTCTTCAGAATATTTTTTGGCAATCTTTCATCTTGCATTTCAAAGATCTTAACAATGTAATTGAAATGCATAGTTAGCGTACCCATAATCATTCATATTTTCATTTCCATGCTTCACACGGAAGATCCTATTGAAGAAGTTAAGTGTGTATTAGAGTTAACTTTAAGAGAGAAAATAATTTAAAAATAGTGGAAAATACTGTTTCGAAAAGCGAATATTATGTTAAAAACCTTCATTTTAGAAAGGTGAACACATATAAAACATGTTCCGTTCATCTTTTAGAGAATCGAATTAGAACTTGTGTATATTCACCAAAAGCATTTAATTTCAATTTAAAAAAACACAACAAAAAATAAAATCTGTTTATAGAAGGTATGAAAACAGGCTTAGTTAGAGGATTTTTTTTAAAACTGCTCTATGGTAGACTGTTGCCCTGAACAAAAGTTGTCGTACAAATTCCTTCAACTTTCCGAATTGTTGACAGTTCTATGTTTCCGAGATTCTACTGTACATACATAATGAAAACAGGTGCGAAAGAAGACGAGTTCATAAATTTTGCACAATTTTATCTTGATTGCTGGGAAAACCCAAACTCCAGACAGGTTGCGTTGGAAGCTGTGCAAGAACAAATTCATCCATAAATTTGCTTTTGCACATATAAGCACACAATGTTCCAAACTCCCAACGTCCTCACCAAGTCCAACTTGGAGTCCCGGGTCAATAATGTATTCAAGGAATATTTTCATGTTCTCAATTCTTGGCATAGGACCACGACGGGTTTCTTCATGAATATTGGAAAGTAACTGATGACTTAACCACTCCAAGTTACGAATATCGGATCCAAACAGATTCTTGGAAATATTCTCTGTGTCCACGAAATGTCTGGGATTATACTTCTTTGTTTTTCACGTTTGGATATATATATAATACCTATAAATGCGTAAATTTTGCACCCACCCTTAAATAAAATAATAAAAAATTAACCAACTTGAGGGAAAAAACCTATTTCGTTGAAAAATTCTATTCACACAAAATTGAGTGTTTCTTTCAACAAAACACTTTATGCATGAGGGTTATCTCGGAGTGTTCGCTTAGTTTTTATTCACACCACCCATGCTTTCCTCGCGAATGGAGTGTACTGGAAAGCATCACTTGAGTGGAAACATTTCAGTAACAAAAAAAGTAAATTAAGAAAATTTAATTTCAATTGTGACCACTTCTTGATCTTAGCATATAATGGACTCTCCCTAAGACGAACTCTCCCTAACTCGAAATTTGTTGCCATATTTTACACACATTTCTCTCAATTTTCCATACAAAAGCCTCTCTCTAAGTCAAACTCTCTCTAACTCGAACAAATGATGGTATCCTGTGACAATTCGACTTACGGGTAGTCCAATGTATTTTATTTTCCTTATAATTAAAACTTTTTTAATTTTGATATCTTGTTTGACTTTTTCATAATTTGAGTCAAAATACGACTTTAATAAAAAAAAGTCCTAGTCGTCCTAGTTGACAGTCATTTAATTGTGATAAGAAAACAGAAAGTCCAATCAACTAATTCCGACGCCTCTAATATGAAATATAATGTGTTCTACTTAATTTTATGTTAAAGTCGACGCTTGCTTTGTTGCCAATAAAAATCCCGAATAAATTTCTGTAAGTGGAACTTGATTAGCGCAATTCATCTTTTAAGTATTTTGTATCAGTTCGCATGTACATCGGATGTTAATTAATTTTCTGACACTCACATCAGATGCGCTGTACATTCCGCAGAACACAGAATTTCTTGTGCGAACAGAAACATGTTGCCAATTTTTAATTTAATTAAATCAGCACATTACCTCGACTCGTAATAAATTTTAGGACGCCACACAAAAATATTAATCATTTGAAAAAAATGTGAGAAACCAATAAAACAGGAAGTAATTATATTTACTCGAAAGGGCCATGCGCCGTAAATATTTATTACAATTTGGTAACGACTGTCGAATATCCTGTTCAGAGGAAAGACGTGAATGACTCCCAGGATCATTATTTCTGTTGGAAGATTGTCATGAATTGGAGTAGATTTTGCTTATTATTATTATTATTATTACTAGCTGTATACGAAAAAAAAATGTTACCAAAACTAAAAAATCAGTGTTGTATCTCACAGAGTCTCGAAGCGAACACCCAAGCACTTGCGTTGCTCTGTCAACTATCAAGTCAATCGGTGAAGAACTTCTTGAGATATGTGGATCTTTAGAAACCAACGTAAGACTTTCATTTATATAGATTGCACGTCCCACGTCGACTGGGCTTTTACACTCCATCATCAATACTCATCCAATTCGTGGTCCGTATTTGACATCCATGTCAAACCGAACTGTCAAGAACCTACCTGCACAGTATCGGCATGTTGAGTTTAAGGTTTGCCATTGTTTTTTCAAAGATCACATCAGTCGTAGCCTAAATGATTGCGAACAATTCTTCTGACCAAAATCTCAACCGCATCTGGTTTACATGTGGTTGCAGCACACGATAGATGATGGACAGTGAGCAATTTAGTTGGTTTGCTAGATCGTGCCTCTTTAGATTTTTTCTACACGAATATGTAAGTCATCGGCATTTTCAGCGAACCAGTGTCAATCGCTTCAACATTACACGTGTAATTACACGAAATACCGGAAAAAAAGGCTTCCAGAATTGACTAAAAATTGGATTTCTCTATTTGAACCACTTAAAACGTAACGGCCGCCGTTTTCAATGTTCACATGATTAAGAATTAAGAATTTTTAAAAAACATAAAACGAACCCACATATTAACCAACATGTTGGATATACTATTGAATACGTTTCTTACAAAATTTAGAGCTTTTCTGCCTAATTAAGAGTTGAGCCTCTGAACAACGTTTTGGTCAACGGTTGGCCATGCTAGCTGCCTTTGTGTTGCTTAAAGTGAAGGCATGGATTTGGATGCCCTTGTTTCATGCTGTATAGCGTGCGATGCTGCAGTCGATCTTCTGCGCACAAAATTCCCAAAAAGTGTTATCAGCCACTTTGGCAAGGCTCTGGCTTTGGCCGCCTCGGATTTGTTACGAACCGTAAAGGACCGATGTTAGTCCAACAATCCGGAAACGATTCAAGCGCTTAATGCTGGTATCACCTAATTAATCCATTAGCTACAGCCCGAAACCATCAAGGTCGTGAAAAAGTGGGTTGACAGAACCTGACTTCGAACCCAACCGAGGCAGCCACTTGAAAGACGTTGTATTTCATAATTAAGGGGAAGTTTGTTCTTACTGAAATAGCCATAATACAATCTCGTCTCTCCCTAAGTCGAAACTCTCTCTAACTCGAATTTTTTCGCCATATTTTACAAACATTTTCCTCAATTTTCAAACTCCCTCTAACTTGAAAAATTGAGGGTATACCGTGACAATTCGACTTAGGGAGAGTCCACTGTACATGGACAAAATTTAATTGTGGTAATTTCCTTGTGTTTTTAAGAAGAAATTTGTATTTGCCCCACTCTATAGATTCCACAAAAATTGTGGTTTCATTTTTGTTTCATCCACAAAACTCAACCAACACAAACTGATCATTTTAAGTCGGGTATTCAAAAATTTAACTAACCCGAATTGATGTCATCCGATAAACATGGAAAATATTTAAAAAAACAATTACCAACTTTATGAGACATGTCTCGCGTTCTCATGCGGACTGTCATTATTTTGACAGCACTGATTTCACGCACCTGATTCAAATTTATTGCTGCGTTGCAAGAACTCACTTTTCTTAACAGTCGGAATGCTTCGAAACTACCACGTCAATTAATTGGAAAGCACTAAAAATAAAACACCCAACTTGTTAATTAAATGTGTATACAAGTTTATTTAAAAAAAAAACCGAGTCACCCTGTGTACATTAAGCAAGCAATTTTTCAACATCCTCGATAGTATAGTGGTCAGTATCCCCGCCTGTCACGCGGGAGACCGGGGTTCAATTCCCCGTCGGGGAGATGTGTGGAAACATTCTTTTTTTTGTATTTCCTGTACTCAACTCGAAAAATGCTGCCTTCTTGGAGCTGACTCCCGCCTAAGCACATTGAGTTAAAAGTGAGACAGACTGGTGTTGATTGAATTGCACTCGTATTTACGCAGGAATTGTGAAGAGAGGTGCAAAACAAATTCTAAGAATGCGCCAACTCAGGCAATCCAATCCAACTTAAAGAGCGCCAAAATAAAGCAAGCAGTATTTGTAAAATACAGCAGACTCGCAATACCTCGACGGACTCAAGAGAAATAAAGTAAAATTGCACATCGTTGACGTGATCAGCACAGCTCATCAAAATAAAATCACCGCAGACTTGGATATTTCCTGCGGCAGTCTCAAGCTCACCGCTCGGGCAAAACTCGTCCCACCAATTAAATATGCGAACGCACATGCTTACAGCAAGAAAAATAATTCATTTCTGATGAATGAAAGGAAGTGCAACGGAGACACCTGTGGTTTGGATGTTTTGCACGTTCCATTGGTACCAGCAGTGTTGCATGCGACGCATGCATCCGCACGAATGTTAATGGCCCGTCTTAGTGTTTTCATGCACAGTGGTGTAATGTTCGAGGGAAATTATGTCATGTAAGTGGTCGCGGCCCCAACCGTGCCGAGCGTGGTGAATGAACATCTGCCGTCTGTCGCAAATGGGTCGCATTGGGGTAGGTACGGACTATTTAACTGAAGTAGAAGGTCATTAGGGTGTGGTGAGCACAACGATGCACCAGTGTTGTGAGTAATTAACTTAATTCAGTGGGTGTTGAGAGCTGAACAAAATATCTTTTGCGGAGGTCATGGTTTGTGTTGTCAGTCCACATGTGATACTGGGGCGGAGTTTAAACATTTAGGGGGGAGTTTAATGTTTGTTGACTGTTGTTCATTCATCGACACATCGGCATTTGGGAAGCAAACTCGAGGCGAAAGCAAGAGGAGACCCATGAAATTCCAGATTTGATGAAACGGCAAACACTTTTGGCGATCGAGTCTTCCAGAAACTCTCTGCAAGGCGATTGAAGGCATTATCAGGAAGTTGCCACTGATGGGATGGGTTTGACGGCGCCACACAAGAAAACCTCATGGTTTGACAACGAATGTAGCCGAGTACATGAATCGAAGCTGGAAGCCTACGAGCAGAAACTGAGGAAACATACCTGGGCTTTCATGGAAGAGATGGAGAGGTGCTACGTCAGGAAGGTTAGGTTATGTGGCTTCCATCGAAAGTGATGGATTCACTTAGACCCAGGGGCCATTGTGTTGCCACCGAGCCGATGACCGTCCATCACTCACAATGCCCAGATTGATTTGACATCCTTTTCGGACATACCCCTTAGCTCATTTATAGGCAATTCTCCCAGGGTTTCTTTCCTAATGGAGGCCAGTGCAGGACAGTTGCAGAGCAGATGTGGGGGGTTCTCCTCATCTTCCTCATCCATGCATCTGCTACAGAAGTCGCTGTATGGTAATCCTAGTCTTGCGGAGAGTCTTCCCACTGCGCAGTGTCCTGTGAGGACTCCAACTAGGTTACCTAGGTTTTTCCTGCCTAGACTGGGTGCGCCCGTGGTTCTCGGTAGGTCCAGGTTTGGTCATACTTGTTTCGCACGTAGGAAAGTGTTAAGTTCTTTCACGGGCACTGCCGATAGCTAGCTCTGCGATTTTTGTTTTTTGAGATTCTTTGAGAGCCCAGATGTTTTCAACCTTAGGTCCAATGATTATTGTTCCGTTTCTGACTCGCTCGTCTGCTTCACAGTTTCCTGGGATATTTCTATGTCCAGGAACACTGTTCTACGGCAGGAATGATGGCCTGATTTGTTGAAATCGTGAAACAGCCACTCAATCGAAATAAAATTGGGGCGGCTATTAGCTACATATTCGTAGTTGATTAGTTTCCTTGAATGACGGTTTCCTCTTCCGATTCAGGTGTCAGTTCGGAAACATTGTAACCCCTGGAGCTTCAAACCATCCTGGTCTGGTGTCGGAAGCTAGACACAGAAGACATCACTATCGCAGCGACAGCAGTGTCTCTGACTTTTCAATTGCTTTTCAAATAAACAACTCTCAAGTGAGCTGGCCAACTGCATGCGCCCCACATAAAAAAAAACCGTTTTCTCGAAGTGCTCTCAAGAGTTCCACTCGAACTACGAGCACATCAAACAATGCACACTCACGTGCACCGGAATTGGGCCACCACAAGTTTACCCAGACACTGACCACCACTCGCTCAGTTATCAGCAGGGTCTTTACGACTCGGCACACAGGACTAACCAGCACACCAGCAAGGCCAAACGATGACACATTACAAAACTCCTTCGCCTACCAAAAAAAAAAAAAAAACAGAGCACACTCCTTCCACCCCTCCGTCCCACCCAATAACAACAACTCAACCTAATCGCGGATAAAAATCAACTGAGGAAAGAAATAAGTAAATTTCCGTCACAAGCAACCCCTCGCTGACTGGTTCCGATTCGCTGTAGCAATTAGCCAGTTTGCCGTGAGCTGGTAGACACCCAACACAACATCCCTAATATTGCGTTGCTGGCGTCGGTTAACCTTTTGCCGCTGCCCCGGCTGTGACGACCGACAACGCAGACCCATTTCTTAATTTGCACGGAAAAGGAGTGCCAATATAAGCGGCCACGTTCAGTCATTAGGTGAGCTCAGAGGATAAATAGAAGCCGTCCAGACAATTCGATTATTGATGCGATAACGCCACAAGGAGGGAACATATTAATTTCCTCGTGGGTTCTCGTTACCCCAGCGCTAGATGGCAGGGGGATCTCATAAAATTTCCATAAATCAGCAGTTGGTGCGGCCAGTCAGTTTCCCTTTAGAGATTTGACTGATAGCCATCTTTTGTGGTTCAATGAGTGTCGTATGGAGTTGCTTTAAACGGCTTTATGGTGTAATAAAAGTGATGCAACATATGTGGGGGGTTGTGGGGGGCTGGTTGGGTGATTGATGTAGAAATTGTGGGCGGTTTCATAAAGCAGTGACTTGACTGAAGAAAATATATTTGTCAGAGGAACAGGCATACAATCGAGTTCCTCGAGCCAAGTTCGGGGTTAAGTCGGGGATCTTTTGTGAGACATTCAGTCTCTATACAGAGTCTTTAGCCCCTGTCATCGACTTGACAGTGCTAAATCAACGTCTTCAAACATGCACGTTGGACTTCCCCAAGGGTGCGTCTTGTCACCTCTGCTTTTCATTATTTATATGAAGCTGGACAGCCTAGGCGAAGAACGTTTGACACATTGGAGGGCCATCTTCTTTCGGCAGATGACTTAACTATCCTCACATCCTCCTAGACGGAACTTAAAGACGCGCTAGATAGATTTGGCCTTATGTGCTGATGCTGGAATGAAGGTTAACGTGGACAAATCAGAGATTGGGGTTCATTTATCAGGAGTTAGAATAACAAACACTAAACAGAACTTTGATAGATCACATGGATGATCAAGAAAGAGGTGAGAAGTAATTGGCAAGGTCTTTCTTGGAACTTCAACATTGATTTTGCGGTTGAAAATTCCATAGCCGAGTGTCATTGATAAGAAACTGACGTTCAGATGTTAAACACAAGAACCGAGATTGTATGAATCGATTCGACCTGCTTGAGGAGCCTAGTGGATAGGCGGGTTGCTGTGTACTCATTACTCCGACGAGTAACAACAGGGTTTTAAATGAAATGGTGGTCAAACGAGAAATCACAAATAGCTTTCGAGAACCGGAAAACTCTATCAAATCTCCTTAAGCCATACACATATCGAGCGATATTGTTATAAGCTACATTGAGTTTCACAGGCGTGGTTATCAATATGGGCAAAGAGAGTTTTGGCAAGCAGCAGTCGAATACGTGATGGAGTATAATATTGTGATGCCCACAGGGTACACAGTACACCATACGTTGTACCATACCAACATTGGTATTCATGTGCTTCTTCTCACTCATCCTTGCACTGTCGACATATTTCTATAGTGGCTTTGTCATGATTGGTCTGATGTAATTTTTAGAAATGACAAGACACTTGGACAGACTTACACGGACTTAGAACAAGACCATTAGACGAGACAAAAATGCATATACACCTAAGTCTGTTTTTACACGGTCTTTTTTTACACGGTTTTGATATAACACGGTTTGAAAATTGAATATTTTTAATTTTTTTACACGATTTTATTCCATTTAGCACGATTTGAAATTTTATGTACTTAAATTTTTTTTGTCAAATTTAATTTTTGCGAAGTATGTTCATATCACAAAAAAGTATTTATGAAAGAAAAAAGTCTGAAACCATCGATAGTATCGATAGTGCTATCGATAGTTTGCGAACACTAGCTTAAAGATTTAAGTGAATTCCCTTTTAGCGCGTACAAGCAATTTTTACTGGTCAAAGCAAATGTGAATAGCACTAATTTAGGGGAATTCCCTTTATGTGCATACAATAAAATTTACTGGTCAGAGCAATTGAAACGTGTTAATATTTTGTGAACTGTCAATGCAATAAGACGTGTTTTGTTAAAAAATTTTTGCAGGCAAATTTGATTTTCCATTAAATTTAATTTTAACGCATTAAGATAAAAGGTAAGCCAAAAAATATTTTGTATTTATTCAGTTATTTATGTTTTTTAATTTTGTAAAATATTTTATGTATCCCTAAAAGGAAATGTCAGATATAAAACTAAAACGGAAGGCAATTTCTTTGGAAACCAAGATTGAAATTTTAGATCGCCTTCGAAATGGAGAAGGCTCAACTGCTCTTGGTAAAACGTTCGGTTTAAATGAAGCCACAATAAGAACTATAAAGAAAAATGAAATTGCTATTAGGCAATCGGTGATTTCTGGAACGAACCTATCTGTTAAGTCTTCATCAGATGCTGTTAAAGAAAAAATGGAAAAAGCACTCATAATATGGCTGGAGGAAAATGCCCAAAAAAGAATTCCCGTAGACGGAAACAATATCAAACAGCAAGCATTAAGGTTCTATAAAATGATAAAAGACGAACAACCGTCTACATCCACACAAACAACTGCTGAGAAGAGCTACGTATTTTCTGCAAGCACAGGTTGGATGAGGGGATTTCTCCATAGGCATGCGCTTCATAACATAAAAATCAAGGGCGAGATTGCTTCTGGAGATCAGAAAGCCGCTGAAGAATACCAACTAAAACTTAAAAAAATAATAGCGGATGGTGGATACAGTCCAGATCAGGTTTTTAACGCTAACGAAACCGGTCTTTTTTGGAAAAAAATGCCGAGAAGAACATATGTGGCCAAATCGCAAAAAAGTGCTGGGGGTTTTAAAGTTGAAAAAGATCGAGTCACATTTTTATTGTGCAGTAACGCTTCTGGAGATCGGATGTTAAAGCCCCTGCTTATCAATCGTGCATTAAAGCCTCGAGCAATGAAAGGTGTCGATTTTGATACATTGCCGGTTAATTGGATGGCCAATAAAAAAGCATGGGTGACGACTACAGTTTTCACAGAATGGTTCATTAAATATTTTGTGCCAGAAACTAGAAAATATTTGAATGAAAAGGGCTTAGAATTTAAAGTTCTTCTGTTGGTAGACAATGCACCCGGGCATCCTCAGTTGGAACACCAAAATGTACAAGTTTTGTTCCTGCCACCAAATACCACATCCCTAGTCCAACCACTGGACCAAGGAATTATCGCAACATTCAAAACTTATTATATCAAACGAACATTCCAGTACATTTTGGACACTTTGGATAGGGATAAAACTCTAACAGTAATTGATGCCTGGAAAAAGTTTTCTATTAAAGATTGCGTTACACATGCTGCTTTAGCATTGTCAGATTTACGACCATCAACCATAAACGGATGTTGGAGAGCAATTTGGCCAGAATGTGTAAAAAGTAAAAATCCTGTGGAGAAAAATACAAACGAATATCCCAATATAATTGCTTTAGCACACGCAGTTGGTGGGGAGGGTTTTGATGACTTGTTATCTGTTGACATTGATGAACTGATGATTGATAAAGTTCTTAGCGAAGACGAAATATTACATTTTGCCTCACAGAATGCTGATGTTATAGAAGGCAGTGATAGTGAAGAACCTGTAAAATTAACTGAAAATTTAATTCAAGAAGGGCTTCAACTTGCAAATAAATTAGGACACCATTTCGTCAAAAATGATCCCAATGTCGAAAGAGCTGCACAATTCCAACGTGAGCTGAATTCTTGTATGGCTTGTTACAAGGAATTATACAAAGAGGTAGCAAGAATTGGCGAACAACGGCTCATAACAGAGTTCATTTTTCAAAATGTGGATGCCGAAGGAGCAAGAGAAAGTCTAGTTCAAAATTATTCCAGCGATGATAGTGAATGTACATATACGCGTTCGAAGCAAGCGAATGCGAATAACTGATTACGACAGCAATTAAATTTATGTTGCTGTATTTATGATTATCACTTATTTTATTTTATTTTATTTTTTACCTTAAAAATTGAATAACCTATTCTTTTCGTTCACAACATAGTTGTTTAGTTCCTGAACTTGCCATACATTTAATTTATATTATGTACTTTTAAGATTAGAGTGCATATCTTTTTTATCATTAATTACTATGCTTGTGAAAATAAGCATTATATATTTGATTTAATAAAATAAACATGAATTCTTGTTCTTAAAAATTCTTGTTTTTCACTAATTTTAATAGGTTTTAGAGATTAGGAACAAATCACCCATTTTTGTATACGATCAATGTCTTTTTTTACACGGTTTTTTTTACACGACCTCTTCTGGAAGTCTTTAAAAACAGACTTAGGTGTACACAGGTTTGAGATCCTCGTTTATGCAGCTCATGCAGTCTTCTTAATCCCAAAGGCGCCATTGGGTACAAATGGGGACTGCAACCCCGAATGGTTCACTGGCTATTTATATCAGTAGTCAGACCGATACTGCTGTATGGTATCGCAATTTGGTGGACCACACTAGACAAGAAAATCAACATCATCCCACTCGCTAGAGTGCAGAAGATAACTTGCGTGTGGATTAGCTGAGCGCTAAAGACTACCTCCCCCGGGTGTCTGAACACCAGATGCCGGATGGTCCACTGCGAATCTTCACAGATTGATCGGAGATGGATGCAGGTGTGGGTGCTGGTGGCTATTCCAAGGATCTAAATTTCCAGCTATCTTTTCGACTACCTAATCACTGTAGCGTCTTCCAGGCTGAAACTATAGAGATTAAGGAAGCCTTGTCCTGGCTAAAAAACACAATGTAATATCGCGCACAGATATCGTCATCTGTTCCGACAGCCAGGCAGCGATTAAATCTCTGGATTCAGAAACCTTTAATTCCAAGACTTCCCTTAATTGCCGCCTATATCTTAACGAGATAGCCAAGTATTTTAGCATCCAACTTATGTGGGTGGCGGGACACTGTGACATTCCAGATAATTGCGAAGCGGACGAACTCGCTAGAAAGGGCACAAACTCCGTGCTCTTTCCGGGTGGAGACCCACCCTCCATGCCTATCGCTACTATTAAGCATCTTTTAAAGCTTGAAACGTTTGCCCAAACAAACCGCAGATGGACATCTGGCAGGGGATGCCTCATTACCAAACGTCTCTGGCCTATGATCGATCCCATGCGATCGCTTAGCTTGATCAGATTAAGCAGGCCAAACCTCAGATCTCTTATTGGCGTTCTAACAGGGCATTGTGCCATCGGAACTTACGCGTCTAGACTAGGCCTTCCCTTTAATGATTTCTGTAGAAGCTGCATGGACGAGGATGAGGAAGAAACCATCGAAAACTTGCTATGTAGCTGCAGTGCTCTCTCATCCCTCAGATTCAGACTTCTGGGGGCCCACTTCTTTGTTAATCTGGCTGAACTGAGCAGCATCAGAATCAGCACTCTTCTTCGCTTTATAAAAAGCACAGATTGATTTGCGGAATAGGTAGCCTAAGACAACACAAGTGTGTCTACTGCTATACGCGGCAGTCAGCCACTTCAACCTAACCTAACTTTGCCCCAATGGATGGAGGAGGCCACCAAAGACTTTCTTATATATTCAATGACACTAGTAAGTGCAGTGAAACAGCGGTGATATTTTTCAAAGCCAGATTGATGCGGTGGCAAAATGCCGGTTATCTGTTTTTGAATAACTTTCTCTCAGACTTTCGATAAAAATGGGAGTATTGAGATGGGTCTAAACTCGTTGGTTGTTACCCGAAGGCCTGTTCTATGAGTGAACGCGGCTGGAGAAGTGGAGCCTTTTCACGTATAATTAGAGGAGTAATGGTGAGCCTTCCTGTCCTGGATTAGCCAAGATGAGTCAATATTATTAAGTTAGAAATATGGCTACCACGGGTAAACTAACGACTGTACCCTTTCGCGATCCAAAGATGATTGCCCATGCGTGTCCTCTCTGATTCACCCGATCGTTGGCCAGCCTCTCTTTCACTCAAGAGGGTAGTTCATCTTGAAGGTTGAGCCGATTGAGGAAAAGGGTGATTTTTATTCCTCGAGCAAAATTATTCCTCGGTCTGTAAGGATGGTCGAGCTTGTTGTCAAAGCAATTTTCCACTCAGCTTTATTTCACCTCGCATCCATGGCCCTGGATAATGACAAGCTGCCGAGATGAGGCTACGAGGAGTTACTAGCCCTGATAGGGGGTGCAAACACGGCATTATCAGAGAAACAGCTGCTTCTTCGAACGGAAAGGGCTACGCTTCGATGGTTTGGTCACGTGGCACGCATGTTCCCATCATCACGACTTCCGATCAGGAATCCGCCTCCCTGGCGGATCCAGAATGAGGCCGATGGAACAAGTGGAGTCGATGGCAGAGGATCGAGTTGCCTGGAGATTTTTCTTGGTTCTTTTAACCCGCTGCCGCTTTAGTGGATCATGCGTGGCATGCTTGATGAAACAGGCACCCATGGTTTGCGCCAATGGATATTGCATCTTCTTCAAGATACTGGTAACCCGTGTTACCAGCATGAACGATTCACGGGATATTGTTCTCCTTTTTCCTCGCGCCTACGTCCTAAACCACACCTCTGCACACTTCTACCACTCTCCGCCGTTAGGTATTACTTCGCGGGGCTGGTTAGCATATCACGCTATGTGATCTATATTTGCCAATTCGGCCTTTCTTTCTTTTTCCAGCCTTCTTAGCTCGATCTGCACCCTTGTAATAAAGGAACATGTCACTAGCCATTTGTCAGCTGACTCCATCATATGGCTAACTACGAGCTCGGGAGTTGGTAGACATCCTCTCGCCAAGGGCAAAGCGTCTGCAATGGAATATTACGTGCTCTTCGTTTTCATCTTCGCGCGCGCATTCTGGACAAGTGGGTGAGCTGTCGTGACCGAATCTGTGGAGGTATTTTCGGTAACCCCCATGGCCCGACAAGAACTGCGTGAGGTGGTAGTTGCAGTTCCCGTGAGCTCTCGATGTCCAGGCTTCTATTTTTGGTATCAATTTATGGGTCCATCTGCCTTTGGTTGTGGTGTCCCACCTGGTTTGCCACAGTGCCATTGATGTTGCCCTTTCTTCCTTTTTTAGACCTCTTGCGCTAGTCTTGCGTATTTGTATGTGTGTGTGTTACGTGGCGCTTCCAATGTGAAACCCAATTAGCACAAAGTTTCGTTTCGACTCTGATTGTGGAAGAAGTTGCTAGAGGAGAGTTAGAACCATCGTGTGGCGCTCTTCTTCTTCTTCTTCATTTGGCGCTACAGTCCAGGGTGGACCTGGGCCTCAACCAAAAAGCCTCTCCAGCTAGCACGGTCTCTGACTAGCTGTCTCCAGTGTTGCACGCCAAGTTGGTTGAGATCCTTCTCCACCTGGCTGCGCCTCCTTGTGGCGCTCAGGAACATTAATAATTCGATAATGCTTCTTTCGAAGTTCTCGCCCAATGAGCACCTTGCCTTGCTCTTGCAAGCGCTGAATATGCGAACAGGAAGTAAGTTAAGGTTTCCTTTGAAACCTGTACCCGATATCGGCAAGGAGGTAGCTGCAAACACGGAAGACCCTATCGTCTGCAAGTCAGTCCAACTGTTGGGTTATGTAGATAACATCGACATAATCGCTCGTTCCCAAGATGCCTTAGTGGAAGCATTCACAACAATTGAAAAAGAGGCCAAGTGGTCTTCAAGTCAAAGAGGATAAAAGAAAAAAATATATACTGCCGACCAGGAAACGTTCCGTCAAACATCAGCCGAGACAAAAGATCACGCTCGACAGCTACAATTTCGAGACAGTAAAAGAGTTTCTCAACCTCAGGGTAAACGTGAGCTCTACAAAACTGCATCTTCCTTCGAAAGAAAAATCCTACGTCGGATATAAGGTCCTGTCTGCGAGAAAGACGAATGGAGGAGAAGGCATAACCTCGGACTCTACCAGATGTACAAGGATGTGGATGTAGTGCGTCGACGTATGGACAACAATGCTCTACATAAGAGGGTCTTCCAATCCGAGCCTCGTGGTTCGAGAAGGAGAGGGAGACTGAATCTCCGGTATAAAGACCAAGTAATCGCTTATGCAAGGCAGCCTGGACTTTATGACTGGAAGCAGCGTGCCCAGGTCTGTCTGCGATGGAAGGCAGCGCTAAGGCTCTGACCCTCCATGGCTGGCCGGCCTGAGCATTATATTCAGTTTCCCAAAACCTGTTGGCGCTCATTCACCCGGCGAAACAAGCTCTCTTGGCTGCTTCTTGATCTTTGGTGTGGTCCTCGTTTCGTCCACGATAACGAAAGGGCGCAAAAACTCGTTCGGAATGGGGGTAACTCCGTCAAGCACTACTCTGAAGTGACCACTCGGTTGCGTTTAGGGTCGAGTGTGAGGATTTTCCATGCAACCCTCAGTCGGCCTTAAGGCTCAGCCACCCTTACGCACTTTAACTATCCGTTCTCCGTTGGATTATACCAACCTTTTCTGGTGTGACGCCCTCTTTTGGGCGGCCTGAAAGTTCGGCGTCAATTCTGATGGAACGACCGCGAAGGAGTTTCCTCAAAACTTGATGGTGGTCTGTAAATAGGAGGCAGTGTATAGGGGACAGTGTTGCATTTAAAGTTACCGCGTGGTCACTGGGACGAAATTGAGACAGCGTACCATCCCTTAGTCTTCTGTTGATGACTTGGGAGAAAGTGAACACTTAGATGAAGATCTCAATTTAGCGCGAGGAGCAGTCGAGGAGGCAAAGACTGACCCACACACACAACCTGTGGGCTAACATAAAGTTAGTTTCCAGTCCTTTTTCCAAACATTGAAGCTTCACTTACAGCACACAAGTCACCAATTGCGGCAGACAGCAAACATCTGCAAGTTACCACGTCACTACTTCCAAGAGATCAACTCAAGTCAAGCCGGTAAATTATTAATGAAACAGAACATACAGACATTCCACCCACATTGCGTTCGATAGACGAGAGCAGTAAATACAGAAAAGGAATTCCCAGAAAAACGCCTCCAAACAAGGTCACATCTTACGTCTGTCTCGAGGTGTTCTTTGTGAGTTCGTCTATTACTGGCATTCCGAGTAAAAGTACACATAACTCCCCGAAATGACCTCAATAACAACTCAGTAATGCATGAACTCACGAGACAAGACATGGAATCGAAAATGCCGAAACCCAATACCACAGGCAGTTCGCTTGTTAAGTAACATTCCATGTCTGCCTTGGAGGCAGCTTGTTGCCTAACCCAATCCACTGCGTCGCCTTCTGCGTGGGATTCGTTGTTTTTTATCACCGTAGCCGTCCACGTGGCAAGGATAAACGAAGGACAATATGAGGAAAATGTGTGTATTTCACTTTTTGATTAGTGATCGCTTGTGTTGTAGTCCTTGCCCTTGATATGACATCAAAGTGTTTGATTTTATTGAGTGGCGAGAGTGCTTGCTGTCTTCGGGGAATCAGTTTAGCAGAGGCTTAAATGGAGTGGCCATATTGAGCAGAAGCTTAGATGGAGGTACTCCATAAGGCACAAGGGAGATCTATTCGAATTTCAAAGGCACTGATGATATGGATGACCTAGTGAGGGGCACTCATCCGAGTGTCGTCGGCCATTTCATGCATAAGGCCTTGAAAATAACCTGGAGATATAAGCCCTACCATAAGCAATATCAAACGAAGGAGACCCTCAAAAGCCACAAAAATTCCACTTCGCTAAGGTTAGGTTAGGTAGGAGTAGCTGGTTGAAGAGGCCAGGTACTATTAAGGCCAAAGTAGATGATACCCCGCAGATTGACTCTTCCTAAACTTGGAACCAGTTGGCGAACAGCAGCTTAAGTGGCTAAAACTGACGCCATTTAGTTCCCAGAGACCATAAAAATAGTAGGCTCCTAGATGTGAGTGCTTACGGCTAGCCAGAGCGCTACACCTTAAAACGCTAAAGAAATAGGCACGATTCTTGGCACCTACCCTGGATCATAAATTCTCCTGAAATGCACATATCAACACACGCAAGATGGCACGCATAACATTTCTGTCGAAGACATCAAGGTCTTCACCATCCGCTTTTGAGACAGTCCATGCCCCGCGCCGTGGGAGCAAGGCTAGGGCGATCAGTGGCTATATGGTCTTTCGAGGGACGATTCTTTTACTCAATAGCCTCTAAGGCCCATAGCGACAGCGGTTGGAATAGTTATTCTGCCTTTAAATTCGGTACTGATGCTGTTTGTAGCGATTTCTGCGGAGTAGAGGCAGTTATGAGTGAAGCTATTATTTCAAGCCCCTTTATAAATTACCTTGGAGTGATGATTGACGCTCGGCACCACCTCGTATACGCTTGCGAGAAGAAGATATCTGCTCACAAAAGTGCTACTAACATCGATAGGCGCTATTTCCAGACTCATGTCGAATATCGGCAATCCGAAGCAAGGCAAACCTTTAATGCCTCCATTCAGCTGTTCGGGGCTCAAATATGGTCTGAAGTCGCGAAAAAAAAAGTCGTACATGAAGGGAATACACTACGAGGTACCAGTGCGTTTCGAACGGTATCCCTCGGCGCGATATTGGTAACGTCCTCCATGATACCAATCGATATCCTAGCTCAAGAGACTAGGCGGATTTATTAAAATCGCTCGTAAATCGGGTCAAGCGTCAACCAGCGAAGAAACTTGAAAGAAACCGCAGTATAGAAGGGCAACAACTATGGAACGAGTCCCAAAAAGGGAAATGGACGTACTGACTAATGGCAAGGATTGAAATTTGGGTAAATCGAGAACACGGCGAACTAAATTACTATCTCACGCATGTCTTGACTGGTATCTGTGTTTTTAGGAAATGTCTATGCAAGCGAAACCGTGATTCGAGTCCATCCTGTCTTCGCTGCGTGGACGCGGTGCAGAACGCGGACCACGTTTTCTTCGAATGTGCTCGGAATGCGAACGAAATTGCGTCAAGCATTTGGTGAACCGTCAGCGATATGTCATCGATGCAACAGTACGAATAATATGCGAACTAAGGAATGTAGAACGGAAGCAAAAAGCTCGAGTCCGTTCTTTGCGGTAGTTCCGGGAGATAGTGAACAGAAGACTACCCGGGCGGTGGAACCTGGCACTACCAATGGACTCATTTGGTGCAATGGTCGGGTCATTCGTGCCTGGCCCATTCGTCAATGCTCGGCTCATTCGTGCCTATGGAAGGGAACCTTCTCACAAAAAAAAAAAAAAACAAAAAGCTCTAAAAACCTAAGAAAGGGAGCACAATAAATTTATTGTAGTCGCAGTGCCATGTGATTGTTCTGTTCACTACGCGTTTTCTTTAAATCAATTGACGGAATTTAGAGGACCGCCAAGAAGATGCACACAGAAGGGAGAGAGAGAGAAAGAGAGGGAGAGAGAGAGAGAAAGAGAGGGAGAGAGAGAGAGAAAGAAAGAGAGGGAGAGAGAGAAAGAGAGGGAGAGAGAGAGAGAAAGAGAGGGAGAGAGAGAAAGAGAGGGAGAGAGAGAGAAAGAGAGAGAGTGAGAGAGAGAGAGAGAGAGAGAGAGAGGGGGAGGGAGGGAGGGAGAGGGAGAGAGAGAGAGAGAGAGAGAGAGGGGGAGAGAGAGAGATAGAGAGAGAGAGAGAGAGAGAGATTAGTTTATTAGTTGTTTTCTTAGCCCATGGAAGCAGCGATTGGAAAGAGTTAATCTTCGTTTGATTTCAGCGCTGGTATCGTTGCCTGAGTATATTTGTCTAACTTGACGCTCTGTCTGAGACGTAGGTCCTTCCCTCATTTATCTCCTGACCAATCTTCGCAGCCTCCGTCGCAATACTCACAAAAGTGCCACTAACATCACACGCTGTGTCGTCGGCATAAGCGAGTAGTTAGACGGAGTTCTGAAAGATTGTACCCCTGATGCGAGTTTTGGGCAATTCCTTCAAGAATGATGTTCAAGGAGTCGCTTGACATGAGCAGCGTGTATTCCCCATCGTCATCCTCCGCAAACGGACGAGTTTGGTAGGGATGTGATAACTATACATTGCTCTGTAGTCTCGGTTGAGGTGGAGCGTGATATCCTCTCGCGATCTGTCTTTACGGATAGCCAGGCAGCAATTTAATCCCAGACATCGTTCTCTATAAACTCTAAGGTCGCACATCTCTTGATGAGTTTTCCGAACAGTTTCACATTCGCCTGTGATGGGTACCAGGCCGTAGGGAGATTATGGGAAACTCTGAAGCTGACACTCTCGAAAAAATTTTCACTGAAATGGCAGACGAACTTCTTGGGACATAAGTTCTTCCCTGGAGCCACATTCAACTTACGCCTCGACATTCTAAGTAAGCATAAAGACAATGCCAGATGGAAGACAAGATTTACATGCCAAATCATCAAGCAGATCTGGCCTTGTTTCGATCCAAAAATGATCAGATACAGTGGCGAGCAAAACTAGACACATCATTTTAGTTTCTATGGTTTTTCATCGATAAAATTGTTTCCTTCAGAACGGATTTCTTGTTTAATTACTAAAGAAAAGAAGTATCGATGAAAGAATTCGTACAATTACAACGGCTGAAATAAAGTAAAAATCACAAGGATCCCATATATCCAGTTGTGTTCGTTTTCATTTTTCCTTTCTTTTTTTTTTGTGCATTCGCCGTTAGGTCTAAAATTGGCGTATCGTAATTAATTATAAATTTCGTAATTAGGATCTCGGCATCATATTTAGCGCTAAGATCGAAGTCGAAAAATCAGGTTTTTATTTCTAAATTTTTAAAATTTAAATTTAAAAAATAATATATATATAAAAATATATAAAAAATACTCAGAACAACATCGTTTTACCATCTCAAAAAGTCTTTAATCATGAGAAATAGCACAGGAATTAGGTCTATGCCACCGTAACGTACTTATGGTACAAACACAATTGAGATCGTGCATAATAAAGGTGAGTGCCCAAAATTGTCTGCCCTCACCTTATTGAGATCGGTATGGCAAAAGCGGATTCCACAACACCAAAAGCTATTGTGATCATTACGCGAGAGGGCTTTTACAAGAACCCCTGGCTGGAAATGGACTGGTGTCCACTATTAAAAATAAAAGAACATAAAAAAAGGAAAAAACAAAAAATAAAAATAAAATTATAAATAGAAAAAAAATATATGCGCGAACAAATTTCTGCAAATAAATTAAAATCTAAATTGCAGAAGACTATAAACGAGTCAAAATCAACATGATGAAACATTTCAATCAAATCCGTCGTAAGGAAACAGTTTTATAGATGAAAAATCACAAAAACTGAAATAATTTATCCAGTTATTGAATTGAGGTGATAATTACCGGACACTGCCAATTAGATCTACACGAGAAAATATTATTCTCAAATGATTTCTACAGCAGTTTTTTAGATGAAGCAGAGCAGGAAACTTCTCTGTTGCTGTCCTGAACTCGCCTCGATTAGGAAAGCCATAACGGGCTCCAACTTTCTCCAACAATCCAAGTGATCTTTGTGAAACACCGGTCAACTATAGTCTTGAATTCACTGACAAAACTGGCTGTCTGTAATAACAACCATGCCGACTCAATCCATTGTTTCATCAATCCGACCTTGGCATCTTTCAAGTCACTTACTATCTACCATCTAACATACCATACCTCGTCTCTATAGATGTCTTACTCCTTCTTTGGCTGGCGCTACAGTCCGGTGTACACCTGGACCTCAGTCAACATGCGTCTCCAACTAGGACGGTCTTAAGCTAGGCGCCTCCGGTTTCGTACACCCTGCTGATTAAGGCCTCTTAAAGCTGGTTCCTCCTGGTCTGGAAGACATCCCGAGCCGGAGCGTTAGTTGTCTGTTGTCTCTACATGATCTAGAAATCCGAGCCGAGCCCATCGAAATCGTTTGACTAGGCCATTGTCGCTGTAGAGCTCGTAGATCATTCTTCTCCTCCAATCTCCTTCTTCGAAAACGGGACCGAATATAATTCGAAGGACTTTCCCCTCGAAACGACCAAGAAGCTCTTCGCCCTCGGTAGACAATGTCCATGCTTCTGCTCAACAACAGGACTGGGACTATCAGGGTCTTATATAAAGACAGCTTGGTTCTCCGAGATAGAACTTTATTTTTTTAACTGCCATCTAAGCCCAAAGACAGCGATTGGCCAGGGTTATCATTGGTCTTGTCTCCGCTGTGATGTCATTTCCGGAGTTTACTGCAGAATCTAGATAGACAGAGTCTTTAACTTTATCCGTCTATTGTGACACTTTGTCCAACATGTCGCTGGTGATGGACCTTTTTTGTAGACAGCGTGCCTACATTGTCGTGCCCTCATTCACCGCAAGACCCAACTTAGTGGCTTCCTTCTCGTTGCTCACAAATGCCACACTGACAGCCCGTTGAGGTCTTCCGATGATGTCCATGTCAACGGCATATGCGAGCAGTTGCACAGATCGTTGATCGTGATCGTTTGTGGCCGTCTGAATTGAGCACGATCTTCGAGAGAATTATGTTAAGAAAGTCACATGACAGTCCGTCTCCTTGTTTTAAGCTTTTTTTTGACATCAAAGGACTCGTCAGAATCTTTGCTGACCTTGACACAGCGTTCCCCATCGTTGTCCTGGACAGACGGGTGAGCTTTGCAGGGTTGTCAAAACTAAACTCGTCTCTATAAATGATGTCTATGCGGTGGCAAAAGCCTCTAAATGCTAGGCGACAAATGATCGTTCTTAGAACAATCCAATCTGTTGCCTAATTGCAATAAAATGACACCGTCCCCTAAACTACCCCACACCATACACTGCTCCCTTCGAAGCAGCGAAGCAAACAACACAGTCAAGGTCAGCCATATGACTCCAAAGCACCCGTGCCATTCATCAGCAAACTCGTCAAAGTTCAACACTCAATTACACTTGAAAATTGAAGGCTTCCGAAAAAGCATTTCCATACATCTCGAGCCGAACGCGTACCACCCCGCCCGCCGCAAGTCCAGACACCGTGGCCGTCTGTCACGCCATAGGCCATTGACATCGTTGCTGTAAATTTAAATAAATTCCCACCGTCACTCAGCCCCTCGCGGTCTCGCGTCCAGAGGTAAGCTACACGCTGACCGGCACCTGCCGTCATTTCCCCCGGTAATTAGATGGAATAATAGAAAACAAAGGAATTTATGATTGCTTTTCATAATTAATTATATTTTCGTCTGACATTGCATTACGTGCCCTCAAGGGGACACGCTTGGAGGTGGACCTCAGCCCCACAGACGCCCTGTCATGCAGTGCATGCAACAAGACGAACGTATCTAAGGTTCATTAGCTCTCGTGTAACCTACGCAAGAGTCGTTTGACGGTATTTTTGGCAACGGCTTCACTGTCACCAATGCCCCCGCGCCGCCGCCACCCGTTGAGCGTGGATCCGAATTAACGGGCGGGAAAATTTGTTTTGACATTCATTTCGCGCTGAAAACACTTCGCGTGCTAATTATTTTGCGCGTGATTAACGATCGACGAGTGCAGGCTGTGTGCGATTTGGACGGGCGTCCCTTCCGCTAATGGAATAATCCGACAGTGATTAATCGAGGGAACGGTGAAAGTTTACCGCGTTAATGTTCGTTTTTGGAGATTAACCCAAGACGAGGAGCATGCGGATGCGTCCGCGCTCACCTTCACGCCTGCTTCGTTTTTGTCACGCTTATCGGGGGTATTACGCGGGGAAAAGAAGGGTCTGCGCTAGAACTTGAATCGACGGCTGCAGCTGCAATTCCACGGAGAGATGATAAGCAATCTCTGGTGAGGTGTGCTCGGGAGCAGGTCCATGAGTGTGGTAAGCCTGGTGCATGAGGTGACAGTTTGGTTATCAATGTGCGAGAATCTACTCCCGATCCATTATAGTTGAGAGCTCAGACTAATCAGGTGAGTGCCAGGGAACCGAGATCATTAGCCGATCATTTCATTGATAGGGGAACACGGTACCTCCGCTTTGAGATGCCATTGGAGCCCAGTGGTCAAGCACGAGGGGGATTCTAGTCCTTCCTTGTTCTCCGGGGACCTACACCGTGAGCTGAACCTAGGGCTGGATTCTACAAGCGATTATTTCGAGCTTAACGTCACGGTCGCCAGACAGAATTCCGAGGCGGTTAAGGGTTGGGCTACCTGGAGGACGTGACGAGTCGGTTAAGGGCTGGTCTACCTCGTGGACACAAATGATATCCTGACGTCTTCAGCGGGTGATCGGAAAGTACAGCCTCTACGACACGACTTCCGACTCAGACCCACTTTTTGGGAAGACGAAAGCATGCCCGACGACTGCAACATCAGGTCCATATGCCCCATCAGGATACAACAGTACACAGAGATCAGCATGCATGCAACAACATCTCCTTCCCGTGGACACCTACGGCAAACCTATGGCCACGAATGCAGCCGTAAGACTAAGGGAAGGGACAAAACCCAAGGGAAAGGGCACACGGTAATACTACGGAATTCGAGCATCCCCAAAAATAAACAAATTATCTGGCGCCTTTCGTGAACTTCGAAATAAAGCACAGGACCCTAATCGCCACCAGAGAAGAATGGGCGCTGAACAAACGGACTAGAGTAGTTCGTCAGCTCTACGAACTTAAAAGAAGGGAAGAGCACCGGCTTCTCATAAAGAAAAAGAAAGAGCACCAGAAGAACGCGATCGAGGAAATGCAGAGGTGTTACGCAGAAATGATTTCCGAAAGTTCTACCAGCGGGAAAAAATGGGTACAAAATTCGGACAGAAGCCCGTCGTGACGAAAAGGAATAACTTGTAGAAGAGTCGCAACATCACTTCTGTAGACTGTTAGGCGGTGAGGAAGACCCCAATACAGCCGTCAGGCAGACGATCCACTCCACACAATGGACGAGAATTCCGTCCCCCCGACCTAGACGAAGTCAAGATAGCGATATCGAGACGAAAGTCGAATAAAGCTGCCGGTGCAGACGGACTGCCTGCGGAACTGTTTAAGGCAGCTGGAGATGAGCTGGTAAGGTAGATGCACCAATCATCTGTAAGATATGGTCGGAGGAAAGCATGCCCGACGAGTGGAACCTCACCATCGTTTGCCAAATCCACAGGAAAGGAAGCCCCTTTAACTGCTCCAATTATCGAGGGATAGGTCTCCTTAACGTGGTGGTCGTGGCGTTGTGGGTATGTGCGCCGGCCTCTACGCAGCTTAATCTGGCTGCATGGGTTCGATTCCCGGCTGGTGCGACCAATAATGCTTTCCACGTTCCCACCTCTTATGACTGACAATGATCAAAGAGTAATAACTGTCTAGAAGAGAAACTGGCCAAGCTTCTCAAACTTGGCCATTCGGAGTCGGCGTAAAACTGTAGGTCCCTTCCACTCGTGCTGAGAAGCTAGGTCCTGACCATCTACAGACTGTAGCGCCACCCACATTATTATCAAGTCTCCTTAACATCGCTTACAAGATCTCCCCTGCCGTTTTGTGTGAGCGCCTGAAACCATTCGTCAATAACCTGATCGGGGTCCTTATCAGTGCGGTGTCAGACCGGGGAAGTCCACCAGTCCACTGGAAAAACCCCAAGAGATGCAGTTCGACACCTACCACCTATTCGTCGATGAGAGAGACATCGTGATGAATAGGTGGTGGATGTCGATCGAGTCGGTCTATACAACGCCAGGTCTAACTCTGACATTCCTGCCAAGCTCGTCAGGTTGTGCAGGATAACAATGTGGAGTTATCGGTCCTCCATCAATGTTGGTAACGAACTTACGGGGACCTTCAATGTCAAATCAAAGGTTTTAGACAAAGCGACGCGCTGGCATGTGACTCTTTCAACATAATTCTTAAGAAGGTCGTCCAGAGCTCACTCACAAACACAAGCGGCATGAGCTTCCAAAAGTCGGTGGGATTGTTAGCATACACGGACAACATTGGCGTCATAGGTTCTTCACGGCGAGACGTCAATTAAGCATTTACTGGTATTGAAAGGGAGGCGACCAAAATTTATTTCCCGGTGAACGAGGGCGAAACGAAGTATATGCTGTTATCGAGGAAGGACACACGACATCGCCAGAACGCCATCGTAAGCAGCTATAAATTCGAGGCAGGTGAGGACTTTGTCTACCTCGGCTGCGCGATATATACCGCTGGAGAGGCTTGTTTGTTGAGGCCCACATCCACCCCGGACTGTAGCGCCACCAGAAGAAGAAGAAAAAGAATGGGCACTGAGCAAGGTAGTATATCGTGTTTACCGCCACATGATTTGTCTTCTTAGCTCATTCGTCAAACGACCGTCCAGAGCTTTAATGAAGATCAGAAATTGGAGGTAACTGGACAAAGATCGAGTCAGCTGGAGAGGATTTTTAGCTGAGGCCCTGGTCCATCCTGGCCGGCAGCCCTTAAGAAGACTCGTAGGAAGATGAACAGACATAAAATTTCTATAAGTTGTACAAAAAAAATTCCTTGATCTTTCCGAATTGCTCATTTTATAAGATTTTTGTTCATGTGGGTCGCCGTGGCGTACTGGGTAACTGCGTAGACTTTATTATGACTGGAAGTTCAACTTTCTAAACTGTGAAACTGTCCTTTTTCGCGCCCCGGTGCATAGCGCTTCAAGTAACACGCGTATGAACTGGAAAGAGTTCTACATTGTTGACCCTCAGGGCCGGGCGTTAATCGTGAAAAGTGTAGTCAGATATCCCGGCATTTGGTTGGATAATTTTCTGTATTTTAACAAACATTCTCTATATGCTTTGACCAATGCTAGAAAAGCCTTTGCTGGGACAAGTAAGCTGTTTTACAGTAGCCAACTTGATACCAGGATGAAGGTAATCTGCTACATGGAACTTATAAGGCCAGTCATGGTGTATGGTTCAACGTGAGTCCTTCCCAGATGGAAAAGATGAGGGTGTGCGAGAGACGGTGTCTTATGACCTGTCTCCGTTTGTATCGGACCTCTGAGGCCGAGTACAAGAAGTACTATTGCAACGAGGTCTTGTACAACAGGGCTAACGTGAAAAGAGTAGACAATTTTATAATTTCAATAACGCGACGACACATTGCAAGGAGTATGATGTCCTTCGGGGCTTATTACCCGAACTTTATGTATGATGAGAGGGCGCGCCACACCGGCTTTATTCCACCTTAAATCTGATTCAGGACATGAGTGGATGTCCTATAATCTTCCACGGTGTACGCCGAACAGTTGACAGGCGACTCCACTATGAATCGGATATCGCTCGCGAACACGAGGATCAACTCCGGTTCAGTAGAGCGGTCCCCGCTCGAGATTGGAGAGAGAGTGCAAAGGAGCGGCACTTCTTTTGATGGTTACACCAGAACCAGTCTCCGCCATCGCCAGAGCCTGAAATACGCTTTTATCTGGTTTTCAAATCTGGTCCAGTCACCATTTCCCGTGGGATCAAATCAACGGCACTATCACTGGAGTAGTCAATCAGTGGTAGCAGTCTGACTGGGTATCACAATGGACCAATACGGTATAAGTGTGCTGTTGAATTCACTAGCAGCCCCTCAACCTTACCTAATCTAACGTCAGCATCAAGCTGAAACGCAGAATTACCGCTGTTTTTTTGGGCTTAAGAGGCCATCGCGTAATAGACACCTTTCTCTGAAGACCAAGTTGACTCTGTATACGACCTTGATCATCCTGCTGATAGTCGGTATGTTGGACAACAGCCCACTTACATAGATTTATGTTAGGTTAAGTTGGATTAAGAAAAAAAAAATAGTATATAAAAACACAACACAAACACAAAAAAAAAACTAAACAACAAAAAACACAAAAAAGTGTACAAAGCGCCCTTGTACACCCATCTGCAATGTCACGGACATAGTGTAAGGTAGTTTAAGTTTTATTAGGGTTAGGGCTTAGTTTTAAGAAAATTAAAAAAAAAATTTTAGAGCACCAAGTTTTTCTAAGTTTTCTTGGCCAGTAAGCACAAACAATAAAGATTGTCCCTATGGACTGCAAAAAAAAAACAGATATTAGTGTAGACGCCGAAAGGCAAATAGATAAGTAAGTTTGGATTATTTTAGAGCACCTGGGTCAGTAGGATAGATTTTAAGAACATGAATTGTTTAGATATTAAGATAGATTTCATCATTTTTATCCAGTTTTAAGAATCATGCATTTAAAAATAAAAATGAATTTTAAAGTTAAAGTTAAGTGCGTCGACTCCTACGCAGAGTACTCCTGTCTAGAAAAAGCTTCTAACTTCGCCGTACGCAGTCGGCATTAAACTGTAGGTCCCTTCCACCCGTGAAAGAACAATAGCACGCACAACGCGAGTGGTTGCTGAGAGGCTAGGCCCAGGTCCGCTTCTATATTATTATGTTTGAGATTCTACTGTATGTACTAGTGTTACTATTTAAAAAAAAATATTTGGTGGATTAATGCTTTATTAATAAAAATGCTAAGGGTTTGATACATTTGGGACATCTGCAATGAAACAACGGGCTCGGAAGGGCGAAATAACATTTCGCACATAAGGATGACTTTAGAAGTTTGTCTCCTGACAAAGATAAAGTTATTCTCGAAAAAAAACAGACACCTCGACCATAACTGCCCACTATATCGCCACCACGCTTATGTATGTGCTGAAGACAGCTCCATCGTAAGGCCATTTTAGATATCCGTCAACTTGTTATTCTTTACTTATTTTTCTTGTACAACTTATTTGATTTACGACAAACATTGTGTGTTCTTCGTTTTTCGTACACTGCTTAGGTATGTCAGCACAACGGCAGATGAGTGTGTCTTTTGGGTCGTTTAATGTAGAGCATTTTTGCAAGGATGCAAATCTTATGCTTTCGGTTACGTGGCCCTTGAACAGTGAGCCAAGTTGCTACGCGTGTTGTCCTTCCAGAAGTCACTAAATCTCCAGAGTTTTTAATAAAACCGAAGCCTGCAATATTCAAATTAATTAAGTTTTTCCAATAACAATGCTCTCCTTCAACTTATCCATCCCTGGAGCTGAAAGTCCTACAAAACTTTTAAAGAGCGCCAACGAGTGGAAGGATGCCAAGAATCGTGAAAGGATACCCAACTTTGAAACGAAGCAAAGTACACAACATTCTGCATGAGGAAGGTCTTAAGGCCCGTAGCCCACTTTCTTGGAAAGGCACGTCAAGAAATGTTAATGGAAGTTTATAGAGGGGTTAGGTTAGGTAGGCGGGCTGTTACTGCATTCACCAGCACACTTAGCCCATATTGGTACATTGTGGACCCCTAGTCAGACTGCTACCACTGATTGACCACTCCAGTGACAGTGCCGTTAATTTGATCCCACCGGCAAATGAATGGTGACTAGACCAAATAGGAGCGTATTAACTTTGCTTTCACTGGGATTCGAACCAGGGACCTTGCTAATCACGGGCAGGAACTCTACCAACTGTGCCATCAGTCGTCTATAGAGGGGTTAAAAACTAGCATTTTTTACATTAGACATAAGATCATTCGGTTCTTTGTGTTCGATTCAGAATTGATATAAGCCAATATAGGACGTCGTGTGGTCGCCATGGCGTAGTGGGTAAGTGCATCGACTCCTACGCAAAGGGTGCCAGGTTTGATACTCGAATTTACCACCATTCATAATTCACGGCTCCACCTCTTTCGAGTCACTGACAATGCTCAAAGAGTATTCCTGTCTAGAAAAAGCTTCTCAACTTCGCCGTTCGGAGTCGGCATTAAACTATAGGTCCCTTCCACTCGTGAAAAAACAATAGCACGCACAACACTAGTGGTTGCTAAGAAGCTAGGCCCACGTCCACCTTGGACTGTCGCGCCACCCATATTATTAATATTATTATTAATATAGAACGTCATTTAGGTTATCTTAGGTTGAGGTGGCTGATTGCCGCGCATACGGACAGCAGACACACTTAGCCCAAGCATAGGCCCATTGTGTTACCACGAGGATCGTAGGCTACCCTTTCCGCAAATCAATTTGTGCTTTTGATAAAGCGAAGAAGAGGGCTGATTCTGATGCTGCTCAGTTCAGCCGATGAAATGGGCCCCCAGAAGTTGGATGAGAGAGCACTGCAGCTACATAGCAAGTGTTCGATGGTTTCTTCCTCATCCTCGTCCATGCAGAAGTCTAGAGGCGTGAGTTCCGATGGCACAATGCCCTGTTAAAACGCCAATAAGAGATCTGAGGTTTGGCCTGCTTAATCTAATGAAGCTAAGTGATCGTTTGGGATCGATCATAGATCAAAGTGGTTTTTGGTAATGAGGCATCTCGTGCCAGATGTCCATCTGCGGTTTGTTTGGGCAAGCGTTTCAAGCTTTAAAAGATGTTTAATAGTAGCGATAGGCATGGAGGGTGGGTCTCCACCCGGAAAGAGCACGGAGTTTGTGCCCTGTCTAGTGAGTTCGTCCGCTTCGCAATCATCTGGAATGTCACAGTGTCCCGCCACCCACATAAGTTGGATGCTAAAATAATTGGCTATCTCGCAATTAGGGGAAGTCTTGGAATTAAAGGTGACTGAGTCCAAAGATTTAATCACTGCCTGGCTATCGGAACGATATCTGTGCGCGACATTACATTGTTTTTTTTAGCCCGAACATGGCTTCCTTAATCGTTATAGTTTCAGCCCGAAAGACGCCACAGTGATTAGGTAGTCGGAAAGATAGGTGGATATTTAGATCCTTGGGAGGGGAAGGACATCATGTAACAATTTTTGAAAAATATTGGCCTAAAGTTTTAATTTTTTTATCAACAATTTGAGTTTGAATGCATGTAGATTTTATAAAGAAGAAGATAAATATGAAGAAGAATTTTTATTTAAAGAACAAATTTCCAGCTTTCAAATTCGATAGTTAGTGTTGCCGCGTTTTGTTTTACAATTTAAAAAATGGAGTGTCCACAACGTGCCAGTGTTTGGTGAGCATTTTGGGAGGTAGACATTACTTGACCGTCGTTTTTGTTCTTTTTGTCGAAATTGGATGATATCGTTGTGGCCAATATGTGGTTTCAACAAACGGTGAAACCAAAAAAGTGGCATCTAACAGCGGTGCCCCACGCCATGTAGATCGTGAAACAATTCAATTATTGGATGAGGTATTTCTTGGCCGTCTACTCTATCGTTTCGATGATCAGAATTGGACCTCTAGATCGTGTGATTACTGATTTAACACTTGTGATAACTTCTCTGACACCCTGTAGAGGTTGGTATAAAATTGAATGGAATCTATACCAGTCAGGGAATAGGAACTGTCACTTTTGACGGAAGAAAAGTCGAAGTCAGGAGAACGTGGGAGGGTATGATGGCGATGTTACCCTAGTTATGTTGAAATAAGTAACTTGAATGAAAAAATTGTATAACAATTTCCCATTTTTCCCTACGGAATTTACAACAACGCCATTAGATTCGAGTCAGAAGTCTACCTCAAAGTCTACGTTTTTTTACATTTTAAGTAATTTTTTTTTTCTAAATGTTCCTTAACTCGTAAACGGGGCAAGGTGGACCACCCTCCCATGATAAAAAAAAAGCTAGTTTTTAATCCATATACAAAATACCGTTAACATTTATCGACGCCAAAGTTACAGTACCCTCCCCCTAGGAAAATAAGCTATATAGAAATAAAGCTTGTGTTATAGATAAACTGGACTCTCCCAAAGTCGAACTCTCCCCAGGTTAGGTTAGGTAGGTGGGCTGCTAGTGCATTCACCTTTAGGTTAGGTAGAGGGGTTGCTAGTGTACTTAGACCATATTGGTCCATTGTGATACCCCTAGTCAGACTACTACCACTGATTGACTACTCCAATGAATTTGCCGTTAATTTGATCCCAAGGGTAAATCGTGACGAGAACAGATTTGAAAACCTGATAAAAGCGTATTAACTTTGCTTTCACTGGGATTCGAACCGGGGACCCCGCTAACCAGGGACAGGCACTTTACCAACTGTGCCATCCAGTCGTCTTAGTTCTAAAGAGCTCTCCCGAATTTCGAATTTCTGTCTAATTCGGCATAGTTTACATACCTACGTTTCTCAAAATTTTCAATACAAAAACATCTCTATACGTCAAACTCCCCCTAACTTGACAATTCGACTTAGGGACAGTCCACTGTTCACCTATAAGACGGAGTTTTGAACGAGTCCAAATGTTTTCTCATCTCCTTCCTTCCAGTATCTTAAAAAATGAAGATACTTCAAGTGGAACATAGTCGTGCCTTGGTGACAAAGACTGTCCCAATTTTTTCTCCATCCACTGTATGTGACATCTGTTGGTCAAATATAAACACTGTCACCGAGACTCAATCGAAGACTTTGACACATATTTTTTTTTTTCGAAAACCTTACCTCGTGTGTCCTTGCAACAGCCACGACACCACAAGTTCTCTGCAATTTCCCGTGTGACACGGTGTCCCCTTTACGGGTGAGGTGTCGAAATATCCTCGCAAACCACACTGACTAGCCTATCAAGTTTCCAACTTGCCTCCATGCAGGCCACTCGTTCAGTTTGACAATTGCATTGCATTCGAATTCGCATATCCACGTTCCACACCACTGGCAGTACACCGATTTGGCAAAAAAATAAAAACAAAAATGCACCAACAACAAGATCGAACAAAAATAAAAACAAAAACAAATACAAAAATTGTGTTGCTATTTTTAACTGGTATTTGTTGTTTGTCGCGTTTTGTTTTGTTTTTTTTTTTTTTTTTTTTTTTGTCAGTTTCTCCTCTCTCGCACACTGGCTTTCTGGATTCTCGGCGTGTTTGGACGTTTCTCCTTTTGCCACTTGCAATTATTGGTATTTCTCTGTTTTGCCTAGTTTTACACACTCACCGCCGCGCTGGTCCCGCGCGCACAACGGCAGCAAACCGTGCGAATAATACACGAGAAAAATCGGCGAAACGATGTGAAATGTTATGGTAGAGCGGAAAGCACGAGAAAGAAATGAAAGAAGAACCGACCAGACGAACTTGTAATGGAGTAGGCCGCACGAAACCGCGAAATCAACAATACAACAACCACATGCACACAATATACACACACATACACGCAGAGAGAGGCACTATTAAGCAACAGACGTACGGGCTGTGTGAGACTATGACGGCGCGCTGATGTGCTGGTGGAGGTTTTCACACAGATCTAGCCTCGAAACGAATACAAATCAAATCAAAATCCTATACCGGGCACCGGGCAAGGAGGAGGCCCGCGATTACGTCTTCTGAATTTAATTGACCCGCCGCGTCGCGACGACGACAACGACAACGACAGCAACGACAAAGGCGACGACAGACGGTAAAGACAGCAGCGATGATAGCGACGTTCCCAAGAGGAGGAGCACTGTCGGTGGATTTGTTGGTTGGCTGGCCAGGCTACCAACCGGTTTTCACCTGTATGCGCAAAATTTCCAAATACCGGACTTAATTAACGAAAAGAAAAAAACAAGAAGATTTTTGCGAAAGATACTTTGGTTTTGCCGAGACTGTGGCGCGCGCGATTTTCGACTGAGGATTCCCGGCTGCACTCGAGGATGATGGCAAACTGAACGGAACCGAATGGCATACAGCTCTGTGACGAAGGGAGTTCCGACCGAGTTCCGAGTTGAGAGAGATTCGCGATTCACGATTCACGATTCACGATGCACGAGCTAATTCTGAGAGCGTACCACACCACGATAGTGAGTGTGAATAAAAAAACGCAACAACCAAACTCTCTCATCGACAACGAGAGACTGGCAATTTCTCGCCCCGTCGTCTGTCAGAGTTTGTGAATTAAACGCCAAGTCTTCCCTTCTTCGGCCACCTCCTTCGCAACCGACCGCACACAACACTCCGGGCTGTGGTGTGTGTATTCTTTCTTCTTCGCCAGTAGTGGCTCTGTTTACGAGGTCTCTCCACCCGTACCCTACTCTCTACTACGAGACTAGCAGCAGCAGTCATGATGTGTACGGTCGGGAGGGGACTTGGCTTCGTCGCCTTCGAGTACCTACCAACAACGGGAGAAACAAGAAGGTGGTGCTGCTGGTGGTGGTGGTGTTTCGTACACTTGCTGCATGCATTTCGCTAGCTCGATAGATATCCGCCCGTGCGTCGTCGTCGTGGGGGGACGGAACGGCGCGGCGACGCCAAGCACACACAATTCGCATCCCAAACGATTGGCTTGTCTTGCTGCACAGTATGACCACGACGACGACGACGACGACGACGAGGACGCACAGAGCTAGCAAGCTATTGCAACATACGGCGCGCGAAACGCCCTTGTGTGAGTGTGGCTGCGTAAAATTGGAGGGATAGCACCATGACGAGGGAAGGCTATAAAAAGCAACATCGCCATCATGGCCAAGCACAGATGACTCTGACAATGAGAGACACACAGGGACGAAGACGCAGTCGGCGGCGGGGCAGGAATGCAGAAATGCGCGCAAGACCCGCGCACCGACCCAGTGCAGTCGTCATTGGTCGCCGCGAAATGTTTCCCATTCGCGAAATGTCAAAATACAAAAATTCAGCTCGCAACTCAAAAGAAAAAGAAACACAAAAAAGCAGCTCTGAAAGGTATCTACGCTCGTGCTGTGGTCGTTTGGTCGACTGGCTGGTCGGCCGGCGGTTGTCGCCGACGGTTTGGCGATAAATTAAAATGCAAAGCAGCCTCTCTTGGCTTGACTTGACTCTCTATGCAAACGAGGGAACGTGATTTCTGGACAGAAAACATCAGTAGCAACGGATCAGGCAAAACCGATTTGTAGTTGCTGTCGCTGTTGCGTCGGCCGCTGCTGCTGCTTCGGTGGATACTGAAGCTGAGAGTGTGCACACTGTGGGGCGAGCGATCGCCATCGATTGGCCGGTGTTTGTGTGCATTGGATTCACTTGTGTTCTGTCGAGGATTGGCGAGTTTATCCAAGAGTTAAGCCCGGATGGCTCTGGGGAAGACTTTCATTTGACGAGGGATTTGCTTGGAAAATGAGGTGCTTCTGAGGACTGCTTGGATTTAATCGGTGCTGAGTAGGTTTCTGATTTTACAGTAGATGTTGCTGAGCAAGATGGGACTTCAGAGAGAAAGGATGGTGGTCGTTTTGCCCCTAAATTGCACCTTTTTTCCTAAGTGAACGAACGATTTGAATTTGCGCAGTACACGACAGCATATCACAGCAAAAAGTTTAGGCTGGGGAAAAATGGAGTGTCCACAAAGCGCCAGTGTTTGGTGTGGATTTTCGGCGGCAGACATTACTTGACCGTCCTCTTTTGAACATGAAGCTGGTCGAGCAGTGACTGTTTCAGTACAGTTCCTTTTGTCGAAATTGGATGATATTGATGTGATCAATACGTGGTTTCAACAAACAGTGAAACCTAAAAATGGCACCAAGCAACGGTGCCCCACGCCATTGAGATCATGAAACAATTCAACTATTGGATGAGGTATTTCCTGGCCGTCTACTCTATCGTTTCGATGATCAGAACTGGACGTCTAGATCGTGTGATTACTGATTTAACACTTGTGATAACTTCCCTGACACCCTGTAGAGGTTGGTATAAAATTGAATGGTATAGATTGTCAGGGAATAGGAGCTGTCACTTTTGACGGAAGAAAAAGCGAAATCAGGAGAACGTGGGAGGGTATGGTGGCGATGTAACCCTAGTGATGTTGAAATAAGTAACTTGAATTAAATATTTTATAGCAACCCTTTACAACACCCTTTTACAACAACACCACTAGATTTGATGTCAAAAGTCTACGTCAACAAGCCACCATTCGTGCATTACAGGAGGAAATTAAACACTGCATCAACGAAATTCAGTTACCAAACAGTTCTGCAGAATGTTCATGTAACAATTCGACAAAAGTTAGCAAAGACGTGGAGGCCTTTTTTTTGTAAAACCTTTTATAAGACCTTACTAAGGGATCCAGATCTCTTCTTTATAGATCACTATATAGACAAAGTGATCCTTAAACTTGGTACACATTACCCACAGGGCTAATCCGCCGTGATTTATTTTCCAAGATCCCGACCTGGACTCCAATATAAAGTAGACATTCTAAAAGGTCTCTGGACGTCCAGTGAAGTCAATGTAACTTCATTTTACTTGTAAAGGGCGGTTCAACCATAATGCACGATGTTAATTGTAAGTCACACCTTAACGTCAAGTTTACTTGCCCAACTTAATTTGACATTTCTTTGTTTCACTGTTTGACTAATTCAACCATGGAGAGGTACACAATTGAGCGGCGCCTCAAGATTATTGAAGCCTTTTACGAAAATGGAAATTCAAATCAAAATGCATTTCGTGAACTCTGTGATTTTTTTGGTCCGCATAATCGACCAAATGTGTCCACAATCGGTAGAATTGCAGCATTTGAGCAAATGAGAATCCACGAGAAATTGTTTAAAAGCCGATGTATCCACAAAGAGTGACTATTTGGTGCGGTGTATGGACTGGCGGCATCATCGGGCCGTACTTCTTCGAAAATAAGGTCGACCAAGGAGTTACTGTGAATGATGTTCGCTATCGCGAGATGATAACGGACTTCTTATGGCCAGAAATTGAGATATAGACCTGGCCGCTATGTGCTTCCAACAGGATGGTGCCACTTGCCACACAGCCAACGGAACGATGGCGCTTCTACGCTAGAAATGCAATGGCCGTGTTATCTCACGTCGTGGCGATGTTAATTGGCCGATGTTCACGATCATGTGATTTGACACCGTTGGACTTCTTTCTTTGGGGATATTTAAAAGAAAGAGTGTACGTGTCAATGAGCCAAGAACAATTCAAGAGCTAAAGGATGACATAATTCGGCACATTAACGACATTGAACATCAATTATGTCTTAGAATCATATCAAATATGGACAATCGGATGGGGTATGTCACCGAAGTCGTGACGTGCACTCAACCGATATTTTGTTTCACACATAATTGTCATAGATCCTTCTATGATAATAAAAAGCATTAAGATAATTCTCTGAAAACTTTATGTTTTATTTACAATTATCGTCGTGAGTTTTCGTTGGACCACCCTTTACTATGACAAGATCGGAAAAAAAAATATTTCTGAATGACAAAATAAGGACGATTTCAAGCTCATTAGGCATTGGAGTGAAATTTGAAGACACCTCGAGACGTTAAACTACAGTGGACTCCCCCTAAGTCGAATTGTCGCGGAACACCATAATTTGATCGACTTAGGGAGAGTCCAAATGGTCGGACGGCAAGAGGTTTAGGTTGAATGAAACAGTAATAACGAAACAAGCGCATTTTTGATTTTGACAGTCTTGAGGAAGCCATTTATTTGGAGGGAAAACAAAAATTGGAACAACCCTGGACTAAACGGATAACGCCTGCAGCGTGACTTCGATAAAATACAGCGATTTTGCGACGACTGGAAGTTGGTTATCAACTTCCTGAAGTGTGAAACTACCCTGTTCAGGACCCCGTTGTACACGGCACCGCAGGATACGCGCCAAAACTGGCGCAAGTTCGGCGTAGTTGACCCACAGAGTCGGCCGTTAGCCGTAAAGAGTGTAGTTAGATATCGCTGGCAATTGGCTCGATCAATATCTGGTTTTTGACAAACATATAGATATTGCTCTGGCGAAAGTCAGAAAAGCCTCTGCTGCGGCAAGGAGGTTGTTTTTCAGCAGCCACCTTGATACCAGAGTGAAGGTAATCTGCTACATGGCCCTCGTATGGCCAATTATGGCGTACGGTTGTCCTTTGTGGTTCAACGTGAGTCCTTCCCAGATGGGAAAGATGAGGGTGTTCGAGAGGCAGTGTGTTAGGAACAGTATCCGTCCGTATCGTACACCCAACTCTGAGTACAAGAAGTATTATCCTAACGAGTTCCTGAACAACGAGACAAACGTGAACAGGGTAGAAAATTGTATTATTATATATTGTATTATATTAGCTAGTGCAGTGTGCCTTCTGATTGGCTTAGAGCAGAAAGCACACTGCACGAGCTATGGTCTCTTCCAACAGTCTGATCTTTGGGGCTTACTACCCCATTATTATGTACCATGAAAGGGTGCGCCTTAACGGCTTTATTCCTCCCGAAGCATTCCTCTACCTAGACACAATAAGCCTTATACAGGATCCACAAGGATTTCCTATCATCTTTCATGTCGTATACCGAACAGTGGACAAGCGACTTCAGTACGAACCGGATGTCGCTGGCAGCCACGAGGATCTCCTCCGAATCAGCAGAGCGATCTCTACTCGGGACAGGAGAGAGTGTGCCAAAGATGGGCACTTTTATTGGTGGTGGATACAGGGGGTGGGATTTTCCAAACGGCGAGACAGTTGACCATGGTGGCCAACTTACATAGACTAGCCGGAGACCGTGCTATCTGGAGAGGCTTGTTGGTTGAGATCCAAGTTCATGTAGCGCCAAATAAAGAAGAAGCTAGGTTAAACCAACAGGGGGTACATATAAATTAGAATAGCTTAGAGTACTCGCATAGGGTCGGTCAGTAAGTTAGGATTAAATAAGATAAGTTGTTAAAGATATTTAAGCTAGTTTAAGTATATTTTGTCTAGCAAGCAAGTTTATTTAATATCAATAAAAACAAAATTACAATGAAACAAAAAAGTGCCTGTCCCTGGTAAGCGAGGTGCCCGGTTCGAATCCCACTGAAAACAAAGTTACGCTTCTATCTGGTCCAGTCACCATTTGCTGTTGGGATCAAATTAACGGCCCTATCATTGGACTAGTGGACGAGACCGGTCCGTGAGCTCTACGAACTTAGAAGAAGGGAAGAGCACCGGCTTCTCAAAAAGAAAAAGAAAGAGCATGAGAAGCGCGCGATCGAGGAAATGGAGAGGTGTTACGGTAGAAATGATGTCCGAAGGTTCTACCAACGGGTAAAAAACAACTATCCAATGGATACAAAATTCGGACAGAAGCCTGTCGTGACGCAGAGGGACAACTCGTAGTAGATTCGCAGTTGATACTGAGAATCTAGAAACTCCCTGTTAAACGACGAGGAAGACTCAAATACCGCTGTCAGGCAGAATGTTCCACTCCACGCAATCGACGATGATCGACGAGAAATCCGTCCCCCCGACCTAGACAAAGTCAAGATAGCGATATCGAGACTAAACTCGAATAAAGCTGCTGGTGCAGACGGACTGTCTGCGGAACTGTTTAAGGCAGTTGGAGATGAGCTGGTAAGGTACATGCACCAACTCATCTGTAAGATATGGTCGGAGGAAAGCATGCCCGATGAATGGAATCTCAGTATCGTTTGCCAAATCCACAAGAAAGGAGACTCCTTCAACTGCACTAACTACCGAGGGATGAGTCTCCTCAACATCGCCGCCTGCCGTTTTGTGTAAGCGCCTGAAGCCCTTCGTCAACAACCTGATAGGTCCTTATCAGTGCGGTTTCAGGCCGGGGAAATCCACCATCGACCAAATCTTCACATTACGGCAGACCCTGGAAAAAAACCGAAGAAATGCAGATCGACACCCACCACCTATTCGTCGATTTCAAGGCCGCGTATGACAGCGTGCATAGGGACGAGCTATACAACGCCATGTCTATTTTTGACATTCCTGCCAAACGCGTTCAGGTTGTGCAGGATGACGATGGAGAATTCTCGCTGCTCCATCAAGTTCAGTAACGAACTCACCGAGACCTTCAATGTCAAAATAGGTTTTAGACAAGGCGATGCGCTATCATGTGACTTCTTTAACATCATCCTGGAGAAGATTGTGCAAGACTCACACGCCAACACTAGAGGCACGATCTTCCAGAAGTCCGTACAACTGTTAGCCTACGCGGATGACATTGACGTGATTGGCAGAACACAGCAAGCCGTCAATGAGGCGTTTGCTGCTATTGAAGCGGAAGCGGCTAAAATAGGTCTAGCGGTGAATGAGGGCAAAACGAAGTATATGCTGTCATCGAGAAAGGACGCACAACATCGACGACATGGCCAAAATGTCACCATAGTCAGCTATAACTTCGAGGTAGTGAAGGACTTCGTCTACCTCGGCTCGCAAGTGAACAGTACGAACAACATCAGTACCGAGATCAAACGCAGAGTAACTCAACCGCTGTTTCTATGGGCTCAAGAGGCAATTGAGTAGTAGAGTCCTCTCTCGAAGGACCAAGTTAACATTATATAACACCTTGATAATACCTGTCCTGCTCTATGGTGCGGAGGCATGTACAATCTCAAGAGCGGATGAAGAAGCACTTGGTCTTTTCGAGAGAAAAGTTCTGCGTTCAATCTTTGGTCCTGTTTGCGTTGATGGTTACTGGAGAAGAAGATTCAACCACGAACTGTACGGGCTGTACAGCGGCATGAGCCTAGTCAGGCGTCTACGGATTCAACGCCTAAGATGGATGGGCCATGTAGAGCGCATGGACAACACTGCTCCAGCCCGAAGAGTCTTCAACTCCGAACCAGTGGGACAACGCAAAGAGGACGCCCACGGAACCGATGGCGCACCCAGGTGGAGAAGGACCTCAACCAACTTTGTGTGCGCAGTTGGAGACAGCTGGCAAAATATCGTGCCGGCTGGAGAGGCTTACTGGTTGAGGCCCAGGTCCACCCCGGACTGTAGCGCCACCTGAAGAAGAAGAAGAATCACTGGATTAGTAGTAGTCTGACTAGGGGACCACAATGGACCAATATGGTCTTAGTTAGTTAAATAGACTATTTTATTTAAAAAAAAAAGTGATTGCTTGCAATTTTCATTATTATAACAGTCTATATGGTTTGGCCAAGAGGCCGTCTACCAGATTGACATTAAAAGGAAAAAATACGTTAAATACTTATATAAACCAAAAAATATATGCTGTTTGCTTCATTATATAATGCTCCAATTAATTAAAAACTTTCATTAATTATGCAGTTCCTGTGGCGCAATGCGTTGACTGTGTAGTTGTAGAGTAAGTCCCAACCTCTTTCAAGATATTTATTGCTTCCTCCAACTCAAGTGTCTGAGCACAGAAGAAATTAATGCGGAACTCCTCAAGTATAGGGCATTTCGCGATGAAGTGCAATTCATCCTCACGTTCTCTAAGATTGCACAGGTCGCATAAGATTGAAAGCTCCGAGCGAGGCGGTATTGTTTTATTTAGCTTACAAAGTTCACCTGTTATTCTAAAAAATATTCATATTTTTTCTACTGACTAGCTATTCAAGAAATAAGTCCTTTCTTGTAGGTTGTGGTTCATTTTGCTGTAGTAGGCTCTGTATTGGGATGACTGGACTTCATTTACAAATTTGTCAAAAATTCTGTGACCAGTTTTCTGAAGTAAGGTGTTGATTTTTTATTTTAAAGATTCCTGTTGTTCGCTTGGTGCAAAATTGAAGCTAACACCGCATTCTGATCCCAGTGATTCCAATTCTTGGACACACTTCACCTTAGATCAAACCTGGTACCAACCTCGGAATTGTTTCATTGCATTGACTTTATAAATATAACCGAAATGTATTTTAAGAGTGTTCAAGAATACGGGTCTAACTCCAGTCTCTAAATGCAACATGTACTTAGGTGCATTGCTAGGAAGCTTAAGAATCTGTCTAAGAAAATATCTAAAGAACTTTTTCACAGTTTCGAAAGCGCTGTAACCAGAAACTTGTGCTGCATGCAATAGGATAGAAGAGGCTATGGCACGGAATATTTAAATTTTTGACTCAACATTTTTATTCTGTATACAGTTTCCCCAAACCGCACAGATCGCACGCTTAGCTTCAGCAAGTTTAACTTTAAAATGCTTGTTCCTATTTAGGTTTGACGTAATCAAAACACCAAGACACTTGTACTGCTTAACTATCTCAATCTGTTGGCCTTGAAATCTCCATTTTTCTCCTCGAGAGTACCTTCCTCCTCCATCTCTAAAGATCATCATCTTTGATTTTTCTAAATTAAATGTGGTCTAAGTGTGCTGGTGAATGCACTAGCAGCCCACGTACCTAACCTAACCTAAGTTCCAATGATGCCGCCGCCATGCCTTAAGCCGCTCCATGCATTGATCCTTGATCTTGACTTGTGCATCGTTTTCGCTCTGTTCGGACCCGAATAGACATTTCATCTTCTCCGAAACTTCGCCTACATTTTTTTAACATTAAACTCTTATCCCTGCCTAGTTGGTGGTCTTATGTCCAAAACCGAGTTCAAACTCCTCAACAATGCGACGATGAAAAAAAGCTATAATTGACATCTGGTCACCCGTTGGTTAACAAGGATATATGACGGGACGATAACGGTGATGAAGGACAGACGAGGCCACTTACCATCCCCGGCTTTGCCCCAGCCTATGTCATTTGAGCAAGGAATCCATGGCCTCTAAAGCACTGCCTGGGTGACTGGACACAACTCAATGTCGGGGGGCAGAAGACTCTCAAAAGTCATGAGGGTTCTTTCTTCAATTGCATCAGAGCGGCTCCCATAAGGCCCTAAGCGAGACAAGGCTAAATAGAGCCCACCAACCTCCCAACCTTCTTGACTTACGCTGACTCCACATAATCAGCGGGCCCCTTTCTCGACCCAGAGCCTGTCTCAAAAGCCCTTGCCAGCTTCAGAAAACCCCATTTGCGTTGAGTATAAGTTCAAAATCATAGCAGGCAGCTCCACAAATCCTGTCAGTTGCATATCCAACAAACAGTAGCCGTCACTTACCGGCGCAGCGCATTACTTTTCCCTTCACCCATACACTCAGTTCGGTTGGATATCGAAAACATAAAAAAAAAGTACCACAAGTACACAAGCATATGCGTGCCTTTGGAACCAACAACAGGGACTGGGGCAACGTCAACTGCTCTGCTCAGACACACAACGAACAAAACACACAACGAAATCAAAAGTAATGCGAAAGAGGCACATGCGAAAAAGCGAAGCGAAGCCAATGCGAGAGTGAAGAGACGGAATCAGATTCGGTACAGTTGCACTTGTGCAAGGTTTCGTCGTTTCAGCACGTCCCGCCTGAAAACCATTCGAACCAACAACACAACCGAAAGGCGACGAGAATCTTCTGCTCCACCACAAGACTGCATGCAGCCTTGGCTATGGATTACCGAGAGCACTAGTGGAACAAGTGAGGAAAGCAACCCTCACAACTTGCATCTCATGCCAATAAAGCAGGTAATAAAATACGACGACAGATACAACTGTACGCCACTTGGTGGCGGATGGTGTACGACGGATGGCGGATAGCGGATGGATCCGTGCGAACGCCTGGGTAACCCGCTTACCGTAATTACTCGGCTTAATAGCCCATCGTGCGGTCTGGTTGCTTTTCTCGGACGCGCAGCAACACACTCACCTAGTCACTGAGCCATCGCATAACTTACCCGGCTCAACATGTTTTGCCGTAGAGCCCCGAGCTCTGGCTGAAATGGAATATCATGTCGAGGATTTTATTGCCATCGAGGGGATACTAAGGGAGGGCAAGCATCATCGTGATGGGTTCCCCCGCTTGGGATACTTTAATAGCCTCTCGTTTGCGCCGCGACAGCGAGTGGCGGCGCGGCTTTGCTTGCCAAAGACCGCTTCGACGCACTGTTTTGCATGAAAAGACGTTTTTTGTCAAAAGCAAGTGATATAGGGTACATTTAATTAAGAGATGAGCATGAGTCGTTGCTGCGATGCCAAACAGGTCGCATGTTTGTTCTACTTGTTGCCGCCGCGCCGTGATGGGATATGCGCACTGACCGATGCAAGGACAGCAGTCAGCGAGCTTTGATTAGAGCTAGACCCACCTGTTGAATGGCCGGGTTGCTCATTGATGCAATCAATTTGTCGAGCATGGGTTGAGGGTGCTCTCACTGTGTGAGTTTGAGTGGAGTTGCTTTGAGAAGACATTCTTAAAATTTGCAGCATTCAACGTGGGGATACGACTGAATGGCGCAGTTGATAGAGTGCCTGCCCTTGGTAAGCGGGGTCCCCGGTTCGAATCCCAGTGAAAGCAAAGTTAATACGCTCATATCTCGTCCAGTCACCATTTGCCGTTGTGATCAAATTAACGGCACTGTCACTGGAGTGGTCAATCAGTGGACCAATATGGTCTAAGTGCGCTGATAAATGCACTTGCAGCCCACCTACCGAACCTCACCTAACGTGGGGATGCGTGTAAAGTTCAAATATCTGGGATCTATGATCACTAGCGAAGGAACCTGTGATGGCAATATCAATCGTCGCGCAAGCATTGGGTGGATGAAGTGGCGGCAAAACTCAGCCATCTTCTGTGACCGAAAAATGCCCACTAAACTGAAAGGAAGGCTCTACACAGCAGTTGTACGTCTGGCGCTCACATACGGTTCACAGTGTTGGACAGAAAAGTATGCGGACAAATTAACGGCAACTGAAATGAAAATGCCGCGCATGACAGCAGGAGTAACAAAGACCGATGGAATAAGAAGTTCAAAGATCCGAGGAAGCCTTCACGCCAAAGAACCCATCTCTAAAAAGGTTAAGCATGACCGGCTCAGTTGGTATTGTCATGATCAAAGGAGAGATCCTTCGAACCCCGTTAAGAAGGCCATATCAATCAACGTGCAAGTGCGAAAGAAAGGCGGACCTAAGATCACACAAATGCAAAAACACCAGCATTTGATCGGCGTCAGTGATGAAGTGATCCCAAACAGGGAGGCCTGCCGATATTTCTTGAGGTCGACTCGGTGCACTCCACAGGCGGACTAGTAGGGCTGCAGTAAAGTGGGAGGGTTATAACCCCCCTAATTTGGATCATAACCTCGTAGAAAAAGAAAAAGAGGAACGTGGGGATGCGTCCTGGACACCGTTTAAGGGCACATAGTACCCATGTTTTTTTGATCGCTATCCATAGTGAAGTGAAGTAAGATGCGAAAAAACGATTCGCAGTGCCTTTGATTTTTATCTGTCAAAATATATGAAGAAAACAATTTACAGTGCTCCACAAAAGTTTGCGTACAATAATGCAATTTGGAAAAAAAATGGCTGTCATTCGCCTAATATAAGCTAAAAATATTTTCGAAAGGTAAATTCCAATAAAACAACGTCTCAGGTTTCAGTTTTCAACAAAATAAATTAAAAATTATTATTCATTTAAAAAAAAAAAAAACAACAAAAGCAAAAGAAGTTCCGAAATTCAACAAAAGTTGGCGTACAGCTGGTAATAATGTTTCTTTAAACACTGTATAGAGAGAGAAACTTATTGGTAAAGGACGGTAAAAATGGCTAAAAAAGAGTTAAGTGTTAGAGAGCGGCAGTTTATTATAAATTTTTACGCTGAAAAAAGAATGTCCTATACGGAAATATCAAGAAACCGGTCAACAATTTAGAGAACAATTGATCGCTTCAGATACGACGGACGGGTCGAATCAAAGCTAAGATCAGGCCGCCCATCGAAGCTCACCGAAAGAGATAAACGTGTTATAAAGCGGATGGTGGACCAAGAACCATTCATAACTGCAAATAAAGTTAGTTCCAACCTTGAGAGAAGCAGTTACATTAAAGTCCACCCAGAAACTGTGAGGAGAACAATATTTCAAAAGGGGGTTCAAGTCACGCACACCCAGAAAAAAACCATTGGTGAACAAAATCAACCGACAAAAATGGATAGCATTCGCTAAGGAGTACGTGAATAAGTCTCCAGACTTCTGGCGTTCTGTTATATTCTCAGACGAATCCAAATATAAAATTTTTGGATCTGACGGCCGTTTGAGGGTATGGAGGCGACAAAACGATGCCCTTAATTCAAGGAACACGATAAAGACAATTAAGCATGGAGGTGGAAGTGTAATGTTATGGGGCTGTATGGCGTCATCAGGGGTCGGAAAATTGGAAATAGTAGAAGGTATAATGAACCAGTTTATGTACATTTATATTCTCAAACGGAATATAAGAGCAAGTGCTGAAATGTTGGGTATTTCGAACGACTACTATTTCCAGCAAGATAATGACCCAAAACATACAGCACATAATGCCCGTTTCTGGGCCACCACAAAGCGCAGATATCAACCCAATTGAGTACGTGTGGCAAGCATAAGAAAGAAAGATCCGCACCCACGATATCAGAAATAAAGACATGTTGAAGGAAACTTTGTTAGTTGAGTGGACTAATATAAACAGTTCTTACACAGAAAAATTGGTAGCATCCATGCAAAACCGGTTGAAAGAGGTAAAAAGGATGAAAGGATATTCTACTAAGTATTAACACCAAAAGTAATAAGATGAAATGATTATTTGTCCATTTGAATTAAAATTCTTTCCATTCAAGTTACAGGTGTACTCAAACTTTTGTGGAGTGAATTTAGGAACTTCTTTTGGTTTTTGTTATGTTTTTTTTTAAATGAATAATAATTTTTAATTTATTTTGTTGAAAACTGAAACCTGAGACGTTGTTTTATTGGAATTTACCTTCCAAAAATATTTTTAGCTTATATGAGGTGAATGACAGCCATTTTTTTCCAAATTGCATCATTGTACGCAAACTTTTGTGGAGCACAGTATATGTTGGAATCGCTGTCAAGATATATGAAAAAAAAATTCGAACTCGAATTTTTATCGGCATCCACTTTTCACTGCCGACATTATAGGCAGTTATAAATAGTAGGTTGTTGTATGTGCTTTACGTGCAAAATCTTACTTCACCATTTATAGATTTCAAATGTTTTCATACGGTCTTTTTTGCATGGTTTTGATATAACACGGTTTGAAAATAAAATATTTTTAATTTTTTTACACGATTTTATTCCATTTAGCACGATTTAAAATTGTTTTTTTTTTGTCAAATTTTATTTTTGCGAAGTATGTTCATATCACAAATTTAAGGGAATTCCCCTTTTGTGCGTACAAGCGAATTTACTGGTCAAAGCAAATGTAAATAGCACAAATTTAGGGGATTTCGCGTTCGAAGCAAGCGAATGCGAATAACTGATGATGACTGCAATTAAATTTATGTTCCTGTGTTTATGATTATGACTTATTTTTTTACCTTTAAAATTGAATAACCTATTCTTTTCGTTAACAACATAGCTGTTTAACAAAATTATTTTTAGTTCATTTAAATTACTTTTAGGATTAGAGTGCATACCTTTTTTACCTTTATTAACTACGCTTGTAAAAATAAACATTATATATGTGATTTAATAAAATAAACATGAATACTTGTTCTTAAAAAATCCTCGTTTTTCGCTAATTTTAATAGGTTTTAAAGATTAGGAACCAATCACCTATTTTTGCATACGATTAATGTATTTTTTTACGCGGTTTTTTCTGGAACCGTGTAAAAACAGTATTACAGTTGATCAAAAAAGAATTCGGACACACACCTGTTATCACCTACAAACCACAAAATATAACAAAAAAATAACTCAATCAATTAATGTTTATACTTTTTTTAAAGCTTGTATTATGAGCTCTCAATAAACAATAAACAAAATTAATTCATTAATACACATTGGTTTCAGCGCTGTTTGAAAATATATTTCTTAAAATTCACATAAAAAAAGAAATCGGACACTTGGCAGTATTGAACTCCCATCCAATTTTTTTCCCATATTTATTATTAAAAATGCGCTTCTTTATTTGTCGTTACTCATTTGTAATCTCAGTTCCAACGAAAGTATATGCAATTTGCAAAACTTAATCAGCATGGATAGACGTCGTGGTTACACATCCATAGAAGTACAGGAAATAGTTGTTAAACATTTTAAAGAAGGTTAATCTGTGCGCGATATTGCGAAAATAGTAAATAGAAGTAACTCTACAGTAGACGATATCATTAAAAGATATAAAACCTTTGATAACATCGAAAATTTACCAAAGTCCGGCAGACCAAAAATATTTACCGCGGCAGATGAGCGCTGGTTAAGAAAAACCCAGGTTAAGAAAAACCCACAACTAAGTGCACCTAAATTAACTGTAGGGGTAAAAAACTATTTACAAAAAGATGTTCATCCGGAAACCGTGAGAATCGTGTTGAGAAAAAATAATCTCCATGGAAGAGTCGCCCGAAAAAACCATACATTAGCAAGAAGAACCAAATAAAAAGAAAAGACTTTGTTAGGCAACATCAAAAAGGGATTTTTGATTTTTGGAAACGTGTTTTGTTCTCAGACGAAAGTAAATTTAATTTATTTCGTTTGTCCATCAGAAACCTATGTGTGGAGAAAACCAAACGCGGAGCTAATGGAAAGAAATCTGCGACCAACTGTTAAACATGGAGGGGGCTCAGTTATGGTTTGGGGTTGCATGTCCGCGGCTGGACCAGGGAATCTTGTTTTTATCAATGGAAAGATGGATCAATACAAGTACATAAACATTTTAAAAGATAATCTGGACCAAAGTGCTCAAAAATTGGCATAAGGAATGAATACCACTTTTACCAAGACAATGACCCCAAGCACAAAGCTCTCAAACACACGTCTGTGGCTCTTGTATAAATGTCCGAATGTGCTCGAAACCCCACCACAATCACCAGACTTAAATGTCATTGAACACCTGTGGAGCTACTTGGACTCCTTTTCAGTTGAAGAACTACTCCATTTCAAGCAAAATGGACTTAGAATACGCCTTAGAAACGGAATGGGACAAAATACCAGTATCATTCTGTGAAAAATTGGTGAAATCGATGCCAAACAGATTGAATGCGGTGAAAAAAAAAAACAAGGGACTGCCTTCTAAGTATTAAGTTTTTTTTTCTTTTATTTGTTAAGTTATATAACCAAGTGTCCGATTTCTTTTTTGATGTGTATTTTAAGAGACATATTTTCAAACTGTGCTGAAACCAATGTGTATTAATGAATTAATTTTTGTTTATTGTTTATTAACAGCTCATAATACAACCTTTAAAAAAGTATAAACATTAATTGATTGAGTTATTTTTTTTTTTGTTGTATTTTGTGGTTTGTAGGTGATAACAGGTGTGGGTCCGATTTCTTTTTTCATCAACTGTAGGTGTAGTTAACTTACAAGCAAAACTGAACCGCCCGAACATGCTCTCAAAAATGGTAGCTCAAGTTGTCAAGACTCAACTACAATGCGCATGGGGGAGCGTAAGCTTGGAGAGAGTGGGTGAATACACCTGCCCCTATGAGCCAACCCAAACTCAAAGCATGTTTGCAACCAAGGAAGAGAAGAAGGGCAATTTGTTGGTGATGTAAATTTGGTACATTTTTGGATTATGACCCTCTGTGCATGTCATTTTTGTTTTATGTACCTTGGTTATTACTTTAAAATATGCAGTTATGGTATTGTTTTTCTTTTTTCTTTGGACACATACACATTTATCATGTAGACTCACTTTTGTTACAGACTGTATGTAAACCGAATCGACGGATGATCATGCATTAAGAGAAATCGTATGCCTACGACCTTTCTGATTCAAGTCTTCATTAATAAGACGGATAGCAACATAACGTTCATCTGAAGTAGTACATCATCCGCACACCACCCACGTGTGTCGCGGCAAAGATCACACATTAGGCCTATTTACACCTCCGTCTTCGATACAAAATACACACTCCATACACACACACACACGTAAAATCACATCCATACTCACAGAAGTAAATTGTATTAACACCTCCAAGTCGCAGCTCACCTAAAACGAAAGAGAAAATAAATTATTCAAGTGAGAACCATAAAAACAAACAACTATTAATTTATATGTCATCACTAGTTTTAAGTACCAAGTTAAGCACACGGAATTTCAACGTCCTCGATAGTATAGTGGTCAGTATCCCCGCCTGTCACGCGGGAGACCGGGGTTCAATTCCCCGTCGGGGAGAACGATGTTCGACTTTTTTTTTTTTTTTTCTACTGCATTTCGTGAAATCATGTAGGGATGGCCAACTGTTCAGTTGATGCAAATAGAAAGGTATGTTTTCATGAATTCGGGACAGATGAATGATGAGTTTTGAAAGCACCAGCCAACAACCAGCACCAGGTGGGCTAAAGTCCACGATTATCTATAAGTGTATACGTGGCATTCACCATTTAGGTATATTCAGCTTGTCGTTGATGCAATTTTAAGTACTAACGTAAGATCTATTCACGTAAATTGAATTAATAAATATTCAAGGTAACGTGAAGGGTGTCTCAAGTAAATGATAGAATTCAATCCGATTTGTGTATACTCAGCAGAGTCGTTGTTTTTCAACCAATTTCTACCAATTGAAGCAGATTATCTGCAGAATTGGAAGAGAAGGAAATCATACCCGACGACTGATGTACCAGCTCTATTTTCCAAGCCCGCAAAAAGGGTGAACCTCCCTCTGGAACGAAACTATAGACTAACGTAACCTATAACATGCACTTCACCTTGGTGGGAGCGACTGACATGCTTGCGCTGCAAATCGACTATAGACAAATTTTGGGAACCACAAAACGAACTTCAAATCGACCAACAACATGTCCCTCTCTGTGTCAAAGCCGCATACGACAGCTTACAGACTAACACAACCTTTCCACCGAACGAAGAAGTTTCATCAATTTACTCCAAATCCACCAGGTACATATTCTGGGTCTGCAAACCTCGCGGTTTCTTTCTGTTGCAGCCCCATTGAATTCATTCGTCCATGAGAGGTTGTCAAACCGAACAAGCCCACAGAACTTCAGTATAATCAGTTTCTTTTAGTCATTTTCTCATTCTATCTCTTTCTATCTGCCGTTGTTCTCTCACAATTATTTCCTGTCAACGCACAGCTATTCCGGCGGCCATTTAAAATTTGAGAGCGAGTGACATTTGTTTTGGCTACATTGAGAGCGAATGAGTTGAGAATTGAGGGCGTAACCATTTCAACCTCGGTGGAAGCCTATTTAGGTTTCAGTAAAAGTTCATCCAAACCTCGCGGTTTCGGTTCGGTGGAAACGGGGTAAAAGGCACGAATCGATGCCATTACCGAATTCTGGATTCCGGGGAAAATCGATCCGGTTGGTCTCGCGTAGCACTTACGAGATGAACCATGCAGTTCGGTTCGCACCCCCGATAAGTTCGAAACCTGCACCGGTAGATAGATGTACTGTCGTAACAGAGACATCAGTCGGAAGACTAAGTTGACTCTGTACAAGACCTTGATCATCCGCGTCCTGCTCGACGGTGCAGAGGCATAGCGGATGAAGATGCTCTTGGTCTTTTCGAGAGAAAAATTCTGCGCGCGATCTTTGGTCATTTTTGCGTTGATGGCATTTGGGAAAGAAGGTCCAACCACGAACTGTAATCGGCTCTAAAGGGACATGAGGCTAGCCAGGCGTCTACGGATCCATCGCCAAAGATGTCTAGGCCATGAAATGCGTATAAACTTAGCTTCGGCCCGAAGAATCTTCGACTCTGAGCCCGTGGGACAAAGAAACAGAGGACGCCCAAGTACACATGCGAAACTGGAGGGACAGCTGGCGAGAGTCGGCTGGAGAGGCAAGTTGGGTCAGACCAAGATCCACCCTGGACTGTATAGCTCTAAGAAGAAGAAGAAGAAACAGAAGATGAAGAAGAAGAAGAGGAATAAGAAAAAGACGAGGAAGAAGAAGAAGAAGAAGAAGAAGAGGAAGAAGAAGAAGAAGAAGAGGAAGAAGAATAAGAGGAAGAAGACGAATAATAATAATAAGAAGAAGAGGAAGAAGAAGAGAAAGAAGATGAGAAAGAAGAAGAGGAAGAAGAAGAAGAGGAAGAAGAAGAAGAAGAAGAGGAAGAAGAAGAAGAGGAAGAAGAAGAAGAGGAAGAAGACGAATAATAATAAGAAGAAGAAGAGAAAGAAGAAGAGAAAGAAGAAGAGAAAGAAGAAGAGAAAGAAGAAGAGAAAGAAGAAGAGAAAGAAGAAGAGAAAGAAGAAGAGAAAGAAGAAGAAGAGGAAGAAGAAGAAGAGGAAGAAGACGAATAATAATAAGAAGAAGAAGAGGAAGAAGAAGAACAAGAAGAGGAAGAAGAAGAAGAAGAAGAAGAAGAAGAGGAAGAAGAAGAAGAAAAAGAAGAAAATGAAGAGCGACTGTCGTGTGATTTCTTTAATCCGGTACTGGCGAAAATAGTGGGAAGGACAACTGTCAAAACAGGAGGCAATTTCTTTTACAGAATAATCAAACTGGTGATGACATTGACGCCGTCGTGCGTTCATATCGTGCCGTGACAGAACCGGTGATACAATCTAATCTCTTAGTAAATGACGGCATGAGGAAATATATGCTGTCAAGTAAAAATTGATCCGGTTGAATGGGTCAAACGTCACGATCGGAATTGTCTACCTCTCACAAACGACACTCGGCCCTGATTTGTCCTTGTTAATTCGGTTTGTCCAAACAATTTGGGTTCAACCCCCAGGCCTGCCTGAAGCACCATACTTATGCTCTCCGAATTTTCTTCTCAGTCCTGTCTCGAGGACCAGAACAAGGAGTCCGGAACGGCGGAACCTGGTATCTTGAAGCTGATACCTTCGAAAGAAGAATTTTGGGCGAATATTTTATAAGAAGACTCAACTGCAAGCTGTATAAGTTGCACACTGGCCCGACTACACGCAAAAGCTTGCACATCAGTCGTTTCAGCTAGAAGAGGCGCTCTCCTATTTGGAGCATCCTGATCCGAGAATGGAAGGATGGTCGAACCACACGTATTAAGACAGGGCATTGCAAATTGGTATTGATGACGGAAAGCCAAGTGGCAGAGTCTCCATGGCACGCTGGGCTTGGAAGCAAGAATGTATGTTTTCACGATTCATATAGGATATGATCAAGCAATAATTAGGGAATTTTTGGACACCATTATCATCATTAAGACACCAATATTGATGGGTACGTTCTTCAGTGCAGGACATCCGGAATCGGCGGTTAGCTTCGCTGGGCCAATGATTCTTCACAGAGACTGCAGACATAGCGAATGCAGATGTTTCGGAAGATTCGTTCGGGGCGGTTTGAACCACCACGTTACAGGAAAGGTTGATAGAATGTGTGCTACACAAATGAAGGGATCAAAATGGGCCCCAAGACCTCCGAGTAGAAGTGACATTCAACCGTCACTCTCCCCTTCCAAAACCTAGCTAACCTACCTTCAGTGCAGATTCGACTCCGTGATGTGAACACGCGGCTGAGTCTAGTTCGGAGGCCATGTCAAAATTGATTATGTCCCTCGAGGTAATCAAAATTGATTATGTCCCTCGAGGTAATAAAAGTTCGAGGCAGTGGTTCCGAGGGTTTTTAGCCATTGTCGTCATTAAGTCTACTTTAGTTAATCCATTAGCTTTGTAGAGAAGCCTGTCTGTCGAATTCTGGTTAAAACACGCAAGATTCTTTGCATCCAGTCATCATTCAAATTTTAGCGCCTTTTGAGACTTTTCTTCAGGCGATTGCTCAGTGTCAGCCTCCTAAATCTCTCTCCCCTTTCAGACTTGGATGCTAGTCACATTTTATTCAGAACTTATCTTGCCTGGAGCTCAGGGGTCTCCTTGACGATCCTCTTATCAATTCGCACTTGGGGTCGTTGTCATGAATTAAAGCTCTCTGATCACTCCATTCAACTTGTTGACTTCCAACCCCTAAGCACAGTCCTGTCCCGGAGTTTATCACACTCACCATCTCCCCATTCCGTCCTCCACAAAGACGCAGCGTAACAGCCAAATTTATCTGCGATATAACTTCATGCGAACATTCGCACAGAGCAATTACTCGCTCAGATTTGTCGCTTCTGCTTCAGCTGCTGGCACTTTTGTGACCTCCGTCACAGCTCCTTTAATTACTGCTAAAATTTGTCCTCCGTCCGTCATTGCAGGGTTGTTCGTTTTTTCCGTGCCACCATCCCTTGCAAATCCACGCTCCATTTAGTCGTGTCCAATATTTTATATATCCATGTCTCCATTTAAGCAGGCAAAGCTGAGCAAGAACAAAAACGAATTAAGTGCACAAGAACATCAGGATGTCATCCCTCCGTAGAGCAATAAAACGACATCCTTCCGCTGCACAGTTCTTCGACTCGGTCGGCTGGTGTGGGTGTGGGTGTCGGAGCAGCAGCGACGCTAGTTGGACTGGCCCTCGAGTCGTTTAAGTTGCCCGCGTTTGAAATTTATCTTCCGCGTAACTTACACTTTTCCCTCGTGTAATGCCACGGATAAACGAGCTACGAAACGAGCAGCAAAAAACAAAAGGGAACGAATCAAACCGAAAAGCAAACTATTCCCGATATCGGTGGTGGCAGCGACGATGCCGTGAAGTCACCATTAGGGAGTCATCGTGCGCTATTCATTTTTATCTTCGTGATTATGTGACAGGTCCGCCAAATGCACAAATATATTGGACACGGTTTCAGTGATTTCGATGGGAACGCAGCAAAAGCTGAAGCAGTGGCAGCGGCAGCCCCGCCAGCATTCGAGGCGACGATAAAATCCCGTAAAGAATGCATTTTGGGGATAATAAAATCGCCAGAGGGGGGAACGAAGCTGCGAAGGGTGCCGACCGAAGTGGATGTGCGAGAGCTCTGCAAGTTGAGATTTATTTCCTGTTTAGTGTTGGAGCGTAATCCTTAAAGATAATCGAAAGCATAAAGTGCGGTGGATTCGTGGATTTGCTGAAGCTAGACGAAGACAATCCCCAGTGTCCTTGCTGTCCGACGGGCGGAAGATGCATGCTCCTATTTAATTAGTCAATGCGTGATGGATGGTTGTGTGCATTATCCCTCTGAGGACGGCATTGATCTGGGGGGAGATCTGAAATGTTGATGCTTTTGGAGAACCTTGGAAGGGCACAGTCATTCTCTGTGCCGCTTTAGGGTGTCCTGGTTTGGAACGAGTTAAACAGGAACATGAGCTCCCCCAGAAGTTCCTCTGGACGTGACTTTTTGAGCGATGTGCTTAAGACGATGATGAACAATCAGTGCGACAAACGTTCGTCTAATTTACATAAGCTTATGCGTCGAAGGGCCTAACTGATATTGAAATGGCACCGAATTGAGTTACCACTCATTCACACGGTCTTGTAGCTAAATAGATAGATAATTTTTTCTCAATCGATATAATATTTAATAATATGATTTTACTTATGATTTAATATGATTTAATTTAATTTAATTTAATTTGACTAAACAAGATTTAATAATTTAACAGGAATAGAAACGTGAGAAACGTCGACTCGGATCACTTCCTTGTTGTAGCCAAGGTAAGAACACGGATATCGATAGGACAACGGAGTAGAGCAAGTCCAAAACAGTTTAACGTCGGAAAGCTACAGTCGCAATTGTCCGCTAGCAACTTTGCCGATCGAGTCTCCCTAAAGCTCTCAGAGAGTGTAACCCTGCCAAGCGGAACAAGCGACGAAGAATGGAACCGTCAAACAAAACGCCATCTGATGTGCTGGGTTTTAAAACGCCACCCCAAAAAAACCCCTGGTTTGACAACGAGTTCAGGCAGGCACATTCAGCGAAGCAAGCAGCATACAGGGCGACAGGGGACAGAAGGACGAGAGCGGTTCGTGAGCTCTACGAACTCAAAAGAAGGGAAGAGCACCGGCTTCCCAAAAAGAAAAAGAAAGAGCATGAGAAGCGCTCGATCGAGGAAATGGAGAGTTGTTACGGCAGAAATGACGTCCGAAAGTTCTACCAACGGGTAAAAAACAACTATCCAATGGATACAAAATTCGGACAGAAGCCTGTCGTGACGCAGAGGGACAACTCGTAGTAGATTCGCAGTTGATACTGAGAATCTAGAAACTCCCTGTTAAACGACGAGGAAGACTCAAATACCGCTGTCAGGCAGAATGTTCCACTCCACGCAATCGACGATGATCGACGAGAAATCCGTCCCCCCGACCTAGACAAAGTCAAGATAGCGATATCGAGACTAAACTCGAATAAAGCTGCTGGTGCAGACGCACTGTCTGCGGAACTGTTTAAGGCAGTTGGAGATGAGCTGGTAAGGTACATGCACCAACTCATCTGTAAGATATGATCGGAGGAAAGCATGCCCGATGAATGGAATCTCAGTATCGTTTGCCCGATCCACAAGAAAGGAGACTCCTCTAACTGCACTAACTACCGAGGGATGAGTCTCCTCAACATCGCCGCCTGCCGCTTTGTGTAAGCCCCTCAAGCCCTTCGTCAACAACCTAATAGGTCCCTATCAGTGCGGATTCAGGCCGGGGAAATCAACCATAGAGCAAATCTTCACATTACGGCAGATCCTGGAAAAAACCGAAGAAATGCAGATCAACACCCACCACCTATTTGTCGTTTCAAGGCCGCGTATGACAGCGTGCATAGGGACGAAGTATACAACGCCATGTCTATTTTTGACATTCCTGCCAAACTCGTCAGGTTGTGCAGGATGACGATGGTGAACTCTCGCTGCTCCATCTAGGTCGGTAACGAACTCACCGAGACCTTCAATGTCAAAAAAGATTTTAGACAAGGCGACGCGCTGTCATGTGATTTCTTTAACATCATCCTGGAGAAGATCGTGCAAGACTCACACGCCAACACTAGAGGCACGATCTTCCAGAAGTCCGTACAACTGTTAGCCTACGCGGATGACATTGACGTGATTGGCAGAACACAAAGAGCCGTCAATGAAGCGTTTGCTGGCATTGAGGCAGAAGCGGCTAAAATGGGTCTAGGGGTGAATTAGGGTAAAACGAAGTATATGCTGTCATCGAGAAAGGACGCACAACATCGACGTCTTGGACAGAGCGTCACAATGGGCAGCTATAACTTCAAGGTAGTGAAGGACTTCGTCTACCTCGGCTCTGCAGTAAATTGTACAAACAACATCAGTACCGAGATTAAACGCAGAATTACTCTTGCCAATCGCTGTTTCTTTCGACTCAATTGGCAATTGAGTAGTAGAGCCATCTCTCGAAGGACCAAGCTGACTTTATACAAGACCTTGATCATTCCAAACCTGCTGTACGGCGCGGAGGCATGGACAATCTCAAAAGCGGATGAGGAAGTCCTTGGTATCTTCGAGAGAAAAACTCTGCGTGCGACCTTTGGTCCTGTTTGCGTTGACGGTTTCTGGAGGAGAATATTCAACCACAAACTGTACGGCGACATGGGCCTAGCAAGGTGTCAATGGATTCAACGCTAAAAGTGGCTAGGACATGTTGAGCGTATGGTCGACTCAGCTCCGGCCCGAAGAGTCTTCGACTCCGAACCCGTGGGACAACGCAACAGAGGACGCCTGCGTTTAAGGTGGCGCACCCAGGAGGAGAAGGACCTCAATCGCCTTGGTGTACGCAGTTGGAGACATCTGGCTACAGATCGTGCCGGCTGGAGAGGCTTACGGGTTGAGGCTCAGCTCCCCCCGGACTGTAGCGCCACCAGAAGAAGAAGTAGATAGAAGCAAAATTGGAGTATAGTTATTTATATTGTCACCTAGTCCATTATTTTTTTAAAAGTGGTACTATGTCCGAACGTTTAAGCGATTCTGGGAAGACACCAGAAAAAGTACCAGAAAAAATAAACATCCACAACGAAACATGCAATATTCTTCGGAATTCGACTAGAGATACCATCCACTCCTCGAGAGTTCGAGTTTTTTAAGGATCCAATAATTTTTAGAAGCTCATGAGCAGAAATTATTTCAAAGAAGAAGGACCAATTTTAAGGAGAGTTAATTGGACTATCCAACACGTTCTACAAGAAATTAGAGGATTAGGTTTCATCCAGCTAGAAGTGAAACCCAGCTGGCACTGTGTGCCGTTTTAATGCCACAGCTCCTTTACCAACAAATATGGCAGCTGTAGGTTTATTTGAGATGTCTATAAATTCAATCCGAGGCACTTAGGAAGGACATTAGTTCCTTAATTTTATGAAGCGAGTTAAAGAAGGGTCTACCAAGTCTGGCTCTAGCAAGAGCTGGACAGGCGCAGAAGATAAGCGTTAGGGTCTGTGTTGTTGCAGCTGCGACAATGTGAGTTGTGTGGGATGCCCAGTTTAAAGGCATGATTCCCAATCTGCTCGTGTTCTATCCAGACCTCCACTATAATAATAATATGGGTGGCGCTACAGCCCGTAGAGGCCCAGGGCCTAGCTTCTCATCAACCACTCGTGTTGTGCGTGCTATTGTTCTCTCACGCGTGGAAGGGACCCACAGTTTCATGCCGACTCCAAACGGCGAAGTTGAGAAGCTTGTTCAGCCAGGAAATACTCTTTGAGCATTGTCAGTGACTCGAAAGAGGTGGAGCCGTGAAAATATGAAAGGTGGTAAATTCGGGTATCGAACCTGGCACCCTCTGCGTAGGAGTCGGCGCACTAAACCGACCCACTGGTCAAGATATATCACGACGAGTTCCCCTAAGGAGATCTTTTGTTTTGGATTGATTGTATTCGGGCCATATTTTCCTTGGTGCTGCACAGTTCGTCAGTCTGGCCCATCAAAGGTTTTCGCTTTCTAGGAAGTGTGCAGACATATTAGCCTTGGCTGCTTGTAGTAAGATGAAGATCTCCTCTCCAAGCGATCGCTGAAGGGCTGATCTATGATTTTTCTGGGATTACCTGGGATGTCACTGTGACCCATATAAGGGAAATGAGCAGGCCCTCTAACGACGCAACCTCAGCTCGGTATTCTTGTACTAATTTTGAATGCGAAGCAAAGAAGGCAATAGCTTTGATGGCTGCTTGACTATCAATCACCCCTTCTCAAAGAACCGACTTCCTCCGCAACCAGCTAGTACCCAGAGTCTCCTTTATTCGCGACCTTGGAATTATATGTGATAGGGAGCTAAGTTTTTTTTCTTCTCTTGGCTTCATTAAACGCTGGTCCAAATAATTCTCAAACCCCTACGTTACCAAATCCTTCTACATCAACTACGTCGGAGCCCTCCTAGAATATGCCAGTCAAATCTGGTCTTCTCACTACGACAATCACTCACAGCGTATTAAAGCTATCCAACGTAGATTCCTACGTTTTGCGTTACGCGGTCTCCCGTGGTCTGATAACCTTGTTTTACCACCCTACACTGACCGCCTACAGTTGATCGGTTTGCATACCCTAAAAAAAGCGCCATGAAGTAGCTGACATGGTATTTCTTTACCAAATTCGAATAGGAACTGTTGACTCGCCCGCCCTTCTGGAAATGAATCCTCTAATCGCCAACCACCGTCGCCACAGGTCTGTTCCCCTTTTTCCGATCTCCCCTCCATCACGGCTTGAACGAGCCTGGAAATGATTCAACTAGTCGCCTCCCACCGTCGCCTCAGGTCTGTCCCCCTTTTTCCGACCTCCCCTCCATCGCACCAACTACGGTCTGAATGAGCCCATCTGTAGAAGGTTGCGTCTAGCAAACTTATCCCAAAATTCCCTTGATTGTCACTCTTCAATTAAATCCATTAGAAATTCATCATCCACCTCTTCATAACTAGCACTGCTTCCTTCACATGTTATTTAAGTTAGTTTTAATCGAATTTTGTTAGTTTCTAAGCATATGATAGTTTTTTAAGTTCACGCTTGTACTAAGCTAATTATAAATAAAATAAATGCATATGGCCACCCCTATGTCCTGCCAAGATATTTGAGCTTGTTTTTTTTAATTTATTTAAAAAAGCTTACAGCTTACAGAGCGATCAAGCCTTAGGCTGTTGGGTGTATTTTTATTCGACGACATGCTTCCCGGATCGCAAATAGTTCCGCTTGAAACACGATGGAATCGTCGGGCAGTCGATAGGCTTTACGGATGTCCAGGGACTCTGAAAACACACCCGCACCGACCTAGCTTTTAAATCAACTGTCATTTCACGAGTATGGAATCGACTGAGGACACTCGGGGTTGTCTCGACGAGAATCTTAAGGAACGCTCTAAGACGATAATTGGAGTGGGCAGAGGTATCCTCTCTGTTCAAAACGAAACTCCGACTAGGAGTAGAACTGGGATCAACTAAGACGACCCTCATTAGCGTCTCCAAAACTGGAATGATCACAAAAAAACCACACAATTTTTTCCGCACTGTTCTCGAACTCAAAACACACATGCCATAGGCTTCATGGAATGCACTGCAATCCTGCGAAACTTCGCTCAGTACCCGCCATTCATGCAAAACTGTCTCGCCACGCATTTCTGCATTCAATTGTCATGGGGCAGTTCTGGGAAATTCACCTGAAGGCAGGTTCATTAGAATTCGCGGCACAACGCGCTTAGACTACAATGCCTCTGAATTGAATTGATTATGGGTTCATCATCAAATTATGCTCGGCTCCTTGCAACCGCCGCGCCGCCAGAACTGCGCCTGCCTTATGACCAATAGAAGCGATAAACTGTGAATGATTGTTATTCAATCAATTGCTTGTTTTGATGTTGCATCCACAGTCGTGTGGGAATTTAAACACCTGTTTGGGCAGACACGATTCTGTGTTCTAAAGTTGGCATGGAATTCTGCCGTATCTTAAGAAATGGTGCTTGCAATTGTCGTAACTAATTGAGTGATTCACTTAATCGTTGGAAGTGTACGTGGTTGTGTGAGAACTAAAGCACGTGCAGAAGTGCACAGCTAAGCTGAAGTATGTGTGGTGCACTGGGAGGCGAAAGAGGCAATGGATTTGTGACACGTCTGAGCTTTGCTCGGGAGTATTTCACACTCGAGTTTTGGGTCACAGGCATTTTGGGCTGCAGATTGTATGAAGTTTGGTGAGAAGAAGATCAGAACTCTCTCCTCTCTTGTGGAACGTAGTGGTTAGCGAACTTCTGCTGTCACTTGAAAGGACAGGGTGCCTACGCAGGCGTTACATAATATCAACGATTAGGGATATAATGCAATCGGCCCTTCTTAAGCTAAAAATGGGCTAAAAAATTCGTCCTAGGCGTTAATCCACTGAAACAGGATATAGCCAGGATATATAAAATCGCTGACTTTGAGCCTCCTTCAATAAGAAAGACCTGGTTAAAGCTGAATGACAGCGCAAAATTTCTAGGTCTTACATTGGACACGAAGTTAAGCTGAAAGCTCGATTGCCAGGAACGTGCCAAGGACTCTAAAAGATGGACTAGAAAATTCGACCTAGGCGTTAATCCACTGAAACAGGATATAGCCAGGATATATAAAATCCTTGACTTTGAGCCTCCTTCAATAAGACGGACCTGTTTAAAGCTGAATGACAGCTCAAAAATTCTAGGTGCGGAACTAGTTACATAGGACACGAAGTTAAGTTGGAAGCTCGATATCCAGGAACGTGCCAAGAAGGACTCCACGGCTCTTTACTGATTCAAAAAGGTTATAGGGTGCAAGGGACTACAACTCCCCATTGGGGGTCCATTGGCAATTCAAATTAGAAGTCAGACCCATAACAAGGAGTCGCGATTTGTTGGACTGCGCTCGGAAAGAACAGTGCAACGGATGCACGCGTATGATTTAGCAGAGCGACAAGGATAACACCCCCCCACCGCAGCTCGGAACATATTCCTCAACTTCCCACGGTAGAATGACAACAGCTAGGACGGTTATATAGAAAGGACTCCGTTCTGGATACTCGACGATACTCCAAGCCTTCCCTTGATTGCCGCTTGGATATAAACGAGATGGCCCAATATTATTGCATCCAACTTAAGTGGGTACCGGGACGCTACTAGTTCCGCACTCTTTCCGGATGCTGATTAATCTGCCATCCATGCGTATAGCTTTTGCAAAATATCAACTGATGCTCGTTATAACTTGACACTGCGCCGTAGGAATTCACGCCTCTTGACAAGGCCTTCCTAGGAAATGACTTTGCCGTAAAGACGACAAGGAGAAAGAAAGCAATTTCAGTTCGCCCGTCGTCTCACAGACAAAGTCATCTAGAAACCTTCTTTTTTAACAACCTGGCTAAACTAAGTAGCATCAGAGTCAGTCATCTCCTACGCTTTACTCAAAGCGGAATAGGATCTTACGCGTGGTAAGACGACAGGCCTATGCTGGCCTAAGTGTGACGGCTGTCTTTCATTGCCAGCAGTCAACCACTTCAAACTAACCCAACCTTTGGCATCATTCTACGCAACCTACCCCGCATGGGAATTGGATTGGCTAACGCGTCTCAAGACCCATGCTGCGGTTCAGCTTATATGCAGATGATTGCGTCTCCATGATTCGCATGACATGTTGCTGAAGTCCTTGTCCACTTTTGTTGCATTGCCTCACTGGTTCGGCATCGGGAGTTTTCTGAACGGAGCTTGGAGTTGTGAACGCACATGTCGTCGCAATGGAAACAGAGAGGCCTCTGTGTCCTTTGTATGGGAATTCAAAATTCTCCATAAAAATATCAAACCGTGTCCCGCGACGACCTAGTCATGTCCTTGTAATTGGAGAAAGTTGTCCAACTGACGACTAGAGATAAAAGCAATTCCGACAAGTGGAGCTCAGACGCCATCCATCTCCGGTCGCATGTTTGTCTCCTCAAACTCGACCATACATCATCATCTTCCGACGACTTCGAATTTTATTTCATATTTCAATTAATTTTCAAATGCGACAGCACGGTCTGCCTGATTCTCACTCAATGCCAGCACGGAGTGCGTTTGTTTGCCATCGCACCAAGGACGAAATATCAGCAGCAAGGCCAAGCTGCTGGGAGAGGGAAAAGGATGCATCTCGCACATAAATGCGAGAAATCGACACCGTCAATGACAAATGGGAATGCTTACAGTCGCAGTAAGAGGACTTTGATTTTCCTATGGAAACCATAAAATTAAAATTATTTTTCCTTATCTTCCGTTTTGCGGATCTGGGGTTGAATGCGTTGCCGGCGACCAGGAGGTGGGATTTGATTGGAAAATTTGCATTTAGACACGATGCGAGCGAGCAAATAAAACTGATTTATGGCTGTCGAGCGAAAGTTTCTCTCTGACGTCGTTTATTCTCTCTCGAGGTTGTGCTGCGAGTTTGATGAGCGCTCTGAGGGGGAGGATCAATGCTCTAAAGGTGATGGTTTTGACTTATTTATCCGGATTTATTTAGTCCAAGAGTTGCCAACATGCTCTTTATGGAAAGCATGAACTTGAACCCTTTTAAGTCTTTCCCAATTACTGATGGCTCTAGGTTTTTGTTGGCGGATTAGTTATAGCGGCTTGAGGTCTATGGGCCTATTGAACAATGAGTAGAGGCTATGGCACCAGATCATGAAGACAGAAGCATTCCCGACCGCTTCATAAGCCTCATCCACAAAAAAGGAAGATTTATTTAGTCCCAGACTTATCAACATGATCTTTATGATTGATGCGAGACCGTGCCGTCAAACTATGTGTCCCACAGAACACACAGGGAGACCTAAACACATTTAATTTGTGCCTGCCCGGCCCTTCCGAGTCCTTTGTAGACCCTTCCTCAACACACTTCACGAGATCTCTGCGAAGGATATGAAGGATCTAATGTCTTTCTTAAATTCGCACACATCTTCAACAAGAGAGAAAACTAATGAGAGTCCTTAATGCTCTAACCTCGACAATAAATCAACAAAATGCACATTCACTCTTAATGCACCGCGGAATCTTCAAACACTAAAGACGATCAAATGAGATAATTCCAAAACGAATCCGCTGCCTCATCAAAGACCATTTGCCATCAGCCACTGCTTCGGACTAATTCCACTCGAATAAGCCACCCTATACGGTTGCTAAGCTCGCTAGAGGGAATTCCTTGTGCATCATTAGTGCATCCGAAATGTCCTTTATCGTTATTAACTCCCATCAAGCGAAAGGTATTCCGCTTAAGCTCAGATCGTTATGCAAGCACCATCCGCTGCGTTTATGTGTGCGTTCTCTGCGAATTAACACAAACGTAAATTATGCAGAAACAATTTCCATTAAGGAACTCTCGCTCAAATCCACTCCTTAATAGTTACCAAAGTCAATTCGAAATGTAATCACATTCTATGGCTGATACCGTGGCAATCCTTTCACAGGGGGGAAAGCGAAAGAGAACGAGAGAAAAAAAAAATAGTAAGCGAAGACGGTTTCACCTTTAGTGTCCTTGATGCACTCTATCCTTTCCGTGGATGGCATGCAGCAACAGTTCCCGCAGCACACAGCAGTTTGCGTGGAAATGGGGACAAACGAACGGGTGGAAAACAATGGCGCCCAACGTCAACACAAGTAATCCCCGTCTAGTTAACCAATTTGGGGTGTACACGTGAACATATTTCTATTCACTATGCTGTGCAGCGTGCGACAGTATGTGCACGGAAGGAGAGCGGTTGGGCTGTCATCTGGGTCCTGATGGCTTTCATACATAAATTTGTATTCGCGTGTAAGCATCTTTAGAGAAATGGCTTGCTGGCAAGTTGCAAGTGCTTATGGGACGTGCCGTGGGTAAATGATTTTGTTGTGAACTTTGTTCACAGATGTGTTGATTTGTGGACGGTAAATGTGAGCTAGTGCTAGAGCAACGTGCACAAGCGAATACAAACGAACGCTGTCCCTTGGAGAAATTAAATTTCCATGCAAGTTCTGAATAAAAATTTAGTTCAGTTTCTGAGAGCTGAGAAATTGTAACTAATGAAGTGCTAGACTCAATCAATGTGCACTTAAGTGGTTTGGTTAACGACCTCCTTTCCTGTTAACTAGGCAACCAAGCTTTGACATTTAATCAGCGGTTGATTGCTAAAACCAGAGATCAGGAGAGTTCTTGACGTTAACGATTCCAAAAATGAAAAAAAATGCCTGGTCCAACACCAGGTGTTTAACCACTGTTCCAAAATCCCCGCGCCAAATCAAGCGCCAGAAAATTGTATGATCTAATACCTTTTGAGGACGAAATGAATCGCAGTACAAAAATGGTCACAAGGAGGAATGGGATGAAGATAACGTCCGCACCTGGCTGCAATGGAAATCTACGCGGTATGTATTCGAAGCGGATGAAGGCACAGTTTCAGGGGTCTGATGGTCACCCTACATTCTAGGGTATTACGCACAACGAAAGAGCCGATGAATTAGCAAGGAGGCAGAATGAGGAGACAAACAATGGACCGATAGGGTCTAAGTGGAGCAGTTTTCTGTAACCCTCCTATCCAACATAGGCTCGGGATGACAAGGTCCATAGTGGCTTTTATTCACCAGCTTCTTCGAACCTCGGACCACCACAGACCGGTGTTCACTCTTTCGTGTGGAACGTAACGGTGACCGAACTTCTGCTGGCACTAGAAAGGATAAGGCGCAAGGTCATTGCCTACGCAGATGACATTGCTATTGCGGTCTACAGAAAGTATATCTCCACGATCGGAAATATTGTGAGCACCTAACCCCAGCTTCCACGGACTACATTGCCCCGTAGACCGCCGACAAGTCGGCACGATGGCTGTTTCTATACAGAGAGGGCTGGCAAAGCCAATCAATTACCTTGGAATACCAATTTCTGATCTACACAGACGGGTCCAGACCACGTTGCAGGCTCTCAGTCGTCTTCTCGACGGGTTTCAACATCTTCAATTCTTACCGCATCCCAGATCACACGAGTATCATCCATGCTGAAGTGCTAGCGATAGCGCGTAAGCTTCTTGTCCTGCCGCAGCGATCTCCAGCAACAGCCAAGCAGCGATAAGGCTCATCTCCTCAGTAATCGCTTCCTCTAAATTGGTGCAACAGTGCAAGGGAGAACTCAAACAGACCAGTAATAATAATAATATGGGTGGCGCGACAGTCCGAGGCGGACCAGTTGGGCTGGCTAACTTCTCAGCAACCACTCGTATTGTGCGTGTTATTGTTCTCTCACGCGTGGAAGGAACCTACAGTTTAGTGCCGACTCCGAACGGCGAAGTTGAGAAGCTTTTTCTAGACAGGAATACTCTTTGAGCATTGTCAGTGACTCTAAAGAGGCGGGTCCGTGAATTATCAAAGGTGGTAAATTCGGGTATCGAACTACGCCACGGCGACCCCAAACAGACCAGTAGTAGGTGCAAAATCACATTCTAGGGTAAGAAATGAGATTGCCGACGAACTGGCTAAGCAGGGAGCTTCCGCAACGACCCCACTGAAATGGTAGGCCCCCCAAGTAACCACTTCAAATAATTCATCTGCCAACACTTCCTGTCCCTAGCTAGTAAAAGGTCTCCTCAAGAGAAACCGCTGCGAAATAACTAGAGTCGTGGCTGTAAGCGCGGTAGTTACACACACAGGCTGGCAACAACACATAACAAGTCATACATCATGCGCGGGAGAGACAAAGAACGTCTCTCGCGGCAAACAAAGCCGATCACGTGAGGAACACATGCAACGTCTCTCTCTGGAAATAACTAGAGGAATCAAGAAACCAAAATAACGCCTCTCTCTAGAAAGCATGCAGATCACGTGAGGAACGACCAACAAAAACAACTCCCTTTGTCTGAAAAGTTTCCAGAATCACGCCATCAGCAACCAATGAGGTTAATGGTGGACAAGTGCAACCGAGGTACCGAGGAGAAGAGGAGAGTAGACCAGAAATTAGTTGATAGCAGAAAATGCAAGAAAATTTGAATCTGTAAAAAAACCCAAATTGTGTTTAAAAACTAACAGCTATAATTCGGGCACTAACCCATAGGCAACCTCGCTTGTTACTCTCTCAGAGGCCTCACAGTCTGCCTCACTTTCTCTGTGACTGTCCGGCTTTAGCCAAACAAAGATGCACCGCGTTCGGCAAACCTTTCCTTAGAGACCTCTCCGAGATCGCTAATCATATAACCAACAAAATCAATAGCCAATTCACACAAACCAGGTCTACGAGGTGTGGTATAACAAACGGAGCACAATGCGTTACTAGATTAAGCCCAATCAGGTCAAGCACTCACCTTCACCTTCACCTACGACTACCCTTAAAGAGATGGATACGTATGTTAACGTTCATCTTATGTGGGTGCCGAGACACCGTGACATTCCGTGGCTAGAAAGGGTAATAGTCCCTCCAGATGGAGATCTCCCATCCAAGCCTAATACTACAGATAATACTGAACTGAAACTTGCTCTTATAAATCGTAGTTGGTCTACTGGCAGAGGATGCCCCATGGCCTACTCTCGATCCAAAACGCTCACTCAACTTGATCAGATTTAATATACCAAAGCTAATAATATATATAGGCAATGCGTCATAGAAATTCACGCATCTAGACTAGGCCTAGACGAAGAATGTCAAAAGTGTGTTTAACGTGAATACCCGGCCAATTATTGGCAAACTTCACGGTGGGCCTACCCACGATAACAGAGTCAAATTAAGGGTTTACCACCGCTCTGAGGAAGTATTTACCACCCCAGTAACAATTTAGTGACGCTTAAGGGCGACCACAAACCTTGCTGAGGGCGAGGCCTATCTAACACCTCTAGCATCCACACATCCTGGATGTTGGAGGATCCTAGGACGCTATATGCTCCCGCGATTTTGGACAACCACAGTCACCATGACACTCCCACTAGGGGGCCTATCTCTTGATCGCACGGAATAAGAGGTTGGAGGCCAAACGGCACCAATTATGCTCTCCGGGGCCAGCTATCTCGAATGGCACCAGAATATAGCCTCTGGTCAGGCTTTCGCAACCGTGAGGTCACTTCTAGATAAGTGCCTTAACACTCAAGGTCTAGCAACCTTTTAGATGACGCACTTCGAATCAGTTAGTCGGGGCAGTGACCAATGGCCGAATAGCATCATCTACACAAAAACAACACAATTTTGCCCGGAAATCCCAACAAGGTCAGACCGAGGCATGCACCAACCAAATCGTTCAACACCACTACCGAAAAATCCCATTGCAGCAGAGTGCAAGTACGTAACAAATGCACTCATCTCTACCGAAAATGCCCAGAAGACGTAGTCATGCCTAAAAAAACAAGGCCAAAAAAACTACTACTACTCGAAGAACAGATTAGTTCGCGCATAGAACCATTGGCGCTAAACAACCCGCCTAGACGAAGAGGAAGAAACTGCATCTCCCTCAGATAAAGTCATCTTGAAGCCTACTATTTTAACCACCTTTCTGAACTAACAAACACTCTTCAACGCCTTATCAAAAGCTCCAACTGGTCTGCGAAAAAGGATCAAACAAGTGAGAACACAATTGGACTAAGCTTGACATTTGCCATTCGTAACCAATTCAACTTAAGCAAACCTAACCTACATGAAGTCCTAGGCTCGCTCCTCCCGCAAGGAAAAACCCAGCAACGATGAAGGAATGTTGCATTTTAACAGCTGCCGAAAACACAGTTCGGCATGTGTTGGCCGGTGCGCTGAAATGACAGATCTTTGTGATTATTTTGATATCTGACAACTTTGATTGAAACTTTGACAGCCGCGAAAATAAAGGGTTTTCCAATAAGGGCTTGACAACTATTTTTTAAAAGAACGCAAACCATTTGCGATACTATAAACATTTATGAATGGAACCCGACTTCGTTCATATGGCCACCGCGGGCACGTTTGCAGCGTTCTATTCGTTGGACCCGATTTTCAACTTCTCGGCCACACATTCCGGCCGAAACGGCCCATATTTCACGTTCAATGTTGGCTTTGAGATCTTCCAACGTCATCGACTTGTTGGCATAAACCAATGACTTAACGTAGCACCACAGAAAATAGTCAAGCGGCGTTCTTCTTCTTCTTCTTTATTTGGCGCTACAGTCCGGGGTGGACCTGGGCCTCAACCAACATCAACAGTCATCAAGAAAGCCAAGCGGCGTTAAATCCCACAAACGAGGGAGCCAATCGACTGGCCCATTTCTTGAGATAACACGCTAACCATACTTCTTCTTTCTTTTTCTGGCGGCGCTACAGTCCGCGGTGGACCTGGGCCTCAACCAGTAAGCCTCTCCAGCCGACACGATCTTTAACCAGCTGTCTCCAACTGCGCACACCAAGTCGATTGAGGTCCTTCTCCACCTGGGTGCCCCACCTTAAACGCGGGCGTCCTCTGTTGCGTTGTCCCACGGGTTCGGAGTTGAAGACTCTTCGGGCCGGAGCTGATTTGACCATACGCTCTACATGGCCTAGCCATATTAGGCGTTGGATCTAAGAGATCTTAGCGACCAAGGACTTCCTCATCCGCTTTTGAGATTCTCCATGCCTCCGCGCCGTACAGCAGCTCTGGGTTGATCAAGGTCTTGTACAAAGTCCGCTTGGTCCTTCGAGAGATGGCTCTACTACTCAATTGCCTCTTGAGTCGAAAGAAACAGCGATTGGCAAGAGTAATTCTGCGTTTAATCTCGGTACTGGTGTTGTTCGTACTGTTTACTTGCGAGACGATGTAGACGAAGTCCTTGACTACCTCGAAGTTATAGCTGCCCATTGTGACGTTCTGTCCAAGACTTCGATGTTGTGTGTCCTTTCTTGATGACAGAATATACTTTGTTTTGCCTTCATTCACCGCTAGACCCATTTTATCCGCTTCCGCCTCAATGCCAGCAAACACCTCATTGACGGCTCGTTGTGTTCTGCCAATCACGTCAGTGTCACCCGCGTAGGCTAACAGTTGTACGGACTTCTGGAAGATGCCTCTTGTGTTAGCGTGTGAGTTCTGCACGATCTTCTCCAGGATGATGTTAAAGAAGTCACATGACAGCGCGTCGCCTTGTATAAAACCTTTTTTGACATTGCGGGTCTCGGTGAGTTCGTTACCGACCTTGATGGAGCAGCGAGAATTCTCCATCGTCATCCTGCACAACCTGTCGAGTTTGGGAGGAATGTCAAAACTAGACATGGCGTTGTATAGCTCGTCCCTATGCACGCTGTCTTGAAATCGACGATAGGTGGTTGGTGTCGATTTGCATTTCTTGGGTCTTTTTCCAGGATCCACCGTAATGTGAAGATTTGGTCGATGGTGGACTTCCCCGGCCTGAAACCGCTCTGATAAGGACCTATCAGGTTGTTGACGAATGGTTTGAGGCGCTCACACAAAACGGCAGAGGGGATCTTATAGGCGATGGTGAGGAGACTTATCCCTCGGTAGTTGGCGCAGTTGAAGGGGTCTCTTTTCTTGTGGATCGGGCAAACGATAACCATACCTACTCTTCAATAAATTGATTGTAACGTGTGCTATGTGGCTTGTGGCACTATCCTGTTGAAACCACATGTAATCAGGGGGCGATAAGGCTGACCATTGACATTTTCTTGACTGCAACACTATCACGACCCTCATTCGACGTTGCTAGGACTAAGCCATTCCCAAACATCGTTCTCGTCTGTTTTGCCCTTTTAGTCGACTGTACCGGGTGATGGATAGATTTCTGATGACTTAACCCTTACAACTTGTTTTATTTGCCATATCCTTCAAATTTCAACGCGTTTTAACAGCTCCTTGGGGAGATTGTGCAAAACTCACTAGTGTACACTCTAAACGACTTGCAACGCATCTTTCTCCGTTAATTAAAGAAACATACAGTAGTACCAGAACGCGTTGCAGTTCAGACTACCCTCGTATGCTAAGTGGCCTTGCATGCACTTCATGCAACGCACTGAAGTAACTTTTCAGCAAACATAAAGGGATTCTTGTTAATTAGCCATGCTGAAGTCCAACCTCATCATGGTCCAGGGCACAGAGTTGCAGAAAAAACATATTTATTACATTCACTTAGCAAAGGACCTTCAAAACAAAGGCAAAACAGCAGCACACGCAGAAGAAAGCACACCAGCAGCGCGCTCAATTTGCATAGAAAAATGAGAGAAGCAAGCAACAAGAAACTCAAACACCGCAGCGAAAGTGGATGGAGCCGGTCCGCAGTTTTTTTTAATTGTAAATTAATTTAAGCAACAAAACTTGTGAGGGGAGTGGATCGAGGGAGCGTCGTCGTGGGAAAAAAAATCGACGGTCGTTCCGCTCAACAGGAGGTGAACGATGTCTTTTTCTCTGTTTACCCCGCATCGCATCTTGAAGGATACTTGGTTATAAAATTAAATTTACGCTCCCGTTTCGTTGCATCATGCTGTCTTTGTGCCACACCACCCCAATTTAATCAGACGGGGGAAAATGTAAAAATTCAACTATCCGATCCAGATCAACCTTCGGGGAAATCAGGATGCTCGCATACCTCAGTCTTTGAGAGGAGCACGGGGTTGGTTGGCACGTTGCACCCTATCCGTTTGCGTTAGTTCTTTGTTTTATCGTTTAAGTGATCCATCTTCTGTTGCCTTGCACGTAGCCGCTGGCGGGAAAGGTTTCCTGTCAAACGTGGTCGCTGCAGTGAGTAATTGATACGTGTGCATCTGTTTAGAGGAACCCCAGGCAACCCAGAGTACGGTCGCTTGGGTTGAGTCTTCGTTTCGCCATGACAAAATGTTTTAATTAACTAGAATTTGTAGTGTCCCGTGTCCTTGCTGCAGAGGGGATGTGAAAGCCGAATGGGGGGCGCAACCTGCTGTGCAAAGTGCACTACGCTTCGTTTCACTTTGATTGAATGCTGCTGCTGCATCGCGATGACAAAGGGTGCATCTACTGACGAATGAGAGGTTACTTTACGTTAACAATCAATTGACCATTGGAATGGACCGTTTCATTACCACGGGATATGTGCAAAGGGCAATCGAATGAGAGTGTCAGGTGATGCTGTGCATCAAGGAAGTGCCAGTGATGTGCCTTTTTGTTTACTGACAGATGTCAGGCTCTTTATTGAAGTAAGACAGTGAAACATGAACAAATATCCAAAGACCCCAGATATAGCAGCCTCACAGGCGTTAGAGTGGTTACAAGAATTGTTACGAAAGTTTAATATTTCGTGTTTATAGCCATTTTGATGACATTACCCAGTATCCCTCTCTTGTAAGGGCCATCGTCCCTTCTTTCGAAAAACGGAGAGAATCTTGTTTCACAGGCTTCTCTTGAGGCGATTTCGACGTCAGGTGTGTGGCGTGACGTTGCCCTGATGAAGCACAATTCCTCCCATTTGAGCCAAGACTGGTCGCTTCTGAGCGGTTAGGTCTTACAGGCAGTACAATTGTTGCCAATACAGGTCCGAATTAAGAGTCGTGTCCACGACTGGATGGCGCAGTTGGTTAGCGGGGTCCCCGGTTCGAATCCCAGTGAAAGCACTATCAGCCCCCCTACCTAACCTCACCTAAGAGTCGTGTCGCAGTTGATAGTAGATGATTCCCTGCTAAACCCACCAAACACACGACTCGACCTTCCTGGCCGTCAGTACTTTCTTGGCCACCGTTTGCACCGACTCACCGCGATTCGACCACGACCGTTTCGCTTGACGAGATTAAGGATGACATTCGTCATCCATCACCATAGTCGATGCTGTTTGAATCACTTTATTACAACATCTACTTTTCCCCGTGCCTGGAAAATAGAGCGGGTATTACCTATCCCCGAGTTCAGAAGTACTAATCCAGCGTGTGCAGCGGTTTTTAGGTCTATTAGTATTCTTCCATGTTTGTCAAAAGTCTTAGATAACGTTATTGCCAAACAACTTCTTGAATACCTGTCTCGCAATAAACTTCTCTATGTAGGACAGTCTGGTTTCAAAGCTAACCATAGCACCTCTATAGCTATGGTCAACATATGAGAGGATATCCGACTAAACTATGACAAAGAACATGTTACTTTTCTCTGGATTCTTGATTTCTGTAAGGCCTTTGACATTGGTGACAGTGCTGTAAATATGATTTGTAATTTTCTGTCTGATAGTTTTCAAAGAGTCGTAAGCTGTGATTCCTCGTCAGCAATCCTACAAGTTAAACATGGTGTTCCGCAAGGATATATTCTGGGACCTATTCTGTTTTCCTTGGTTTTAATGATTTGCCAGTGTGTTCACACTCAACTGTGTATTTAGATGCAGAATGAATACGAACTAGGCACAATAATTTAATCTAGTAAATGCTAGCAATAACGATTTGGATGGAAATTGGTCTGTTGATAATGGCTTACACTTCAACCCAAAAAAAAATATCTGGTAATTCCTATCTCCAGAACAAGTCAAAATGTTAGAGCTTTGCCGTGTATTTGAGATAAACATGACATGGTTGAATCAGCGACTAGTCTTGGTTTTGTTATTAACTCGAAATTGTCTAGTTACGACCTTGCTAACAGTGTAATAGGATGCAAGCTCTGGCTGAGTCATTTTTTATCTCCACTGATACCAGACAAGAACTTGTTTCTTCTCTTATTTAACTGCTCATTACCTATGCTGAAATTGTTTACAGTAAACTTGATTCCTTTTCCCAACGAATGCTAGTTGCTCTTAATATTACTGGCAGATACATCTACGGGTTGCGCCGTCATGATTATATATCACACTTGACTAAAGATTTTTTGGGAACTTCTCTCGGACACCTCCTAGACGCCAGAAATTGCATATTCCTGCACAACATTATGATGAAGCTCAATTTGGCTCATTCTCTCAGAACACGTGCACTAATTTTATCAAGGTATCGCCTTAATAATTCATCTCGCTTTTTCTTCATTTATGCCGTACAACTGTGGAACACCTTAACGATTAATATTCGAATAATTATGAACACCAAATGCTTTAAGTGTGCCATTTTTTAATACTTTTCTTCCATCCCCTAATTATATCAGTCCCTTCGCATTATATTTCTGCTTTCACTTCCTTCTTTTTCACATTTTTCTTTTGTATATATTTAATTTTAATCTCTATTTCTTTTTTTTTTTCTTGATTGAGTATTTATTTTTTAAGAACTTTTTATTTTTTTTTAAATAATTTCTTAATACACTTATTAACTAAAAGCACCATTAAAGATTCACGCGTTAATGAACCTTTATTTATTGCTTAATAAATTGAATTGAATTGTTGCGATTTAGCAGCGATTCGCAGATGGAAATTCGGTCTATGAGGTTGTTTGGTATTAACTCGTGTAGTGCCCATACATCGAGCTTCTTTTTGTATTCAACTTTGTTTTTTTTTGTGCAATGTTTAGCTCCTGGGCAATCGAAACAGCGCTCACATAACGGCCAGACTCAACGATTCGTATGATTTTATCGGCATTTTCGACAATGTAAAAGAACGAGATAAGCGGTAATGGAACTAGATTGTCAAGCTTGTTGTGGATGTCCACGGTGACAAAACGGCGCCAAATATTCTTGATTAGGCACAGGGGTATTATGTGACCATTTCGAGAAATACCTATCACAGACGACTGCAGCGTGTATCTAGTCCAAGTGGCTTCGATGCACGAGGCTGCAGTAGCGTTAAGCTTTTCAACATTTTTTTCTGATAGCCAACCAAAGCTGCAGACACTCTGACATCGAAGCTTGACAAGTTATGATACAGACAGAGCGTCTATGAGATATGGTGAGCTTGGTGACATTCTTTTGGATACTGGGGCATATTGGAAAATAGGAAAAAGCTGGGCTGAGCTGGGAAATCAATCCCCTATGCATTAAACGCCGCTTAGCTCAATAAGGAAGGACGATCCCAAGCGAAGACTCTGGACAGAACCAGCAGCAGATGACATGGAAGAAATTTTACACCTGGGCTACAAGTTGTGGCTTATGTGTAAAACCTGGCAAAACGGAGATGATGCTTGAAAGCGGGTATAACAAAACTTTTGGTAAAAACTGGCGCCTAAAAGCTAGAATGGTTCGGTGGATATACACCGCCGTAGTACGTCCAATCCTCTTATGGGTTATTAGTATGAGTATGGTGGCCCTCAATAAAAAATTCAATTTTGCTAAACTTAACAAAGTGCAAAGAATGGCACGCATAAGGACTAAAGGTGCACTAAGAAAAATACTGTAGTCAGATACCTGGGGGTCTGGGTAGATCAGTACCTATATTTTAACAAACATGTAGATGCTGCTCTGGCCAGGGCCCGAGGCGCTATTGCCCTCACAAAGACTCTGTTTTACAACAGCCAACTCGATGCGAGGGTGAAGGTTATCTGCTACATGGCTCTCATCCGGCCAATGCTAACCTATGGGTGTCCCGTGTGGTTCAACGTGCGTGCAAGCTAAATGGAAACGATTCGGTTGTTCGAGAGGGCTTGTCTTAGGGCTTGCCTTCGTCTTTATCGAACTCCAGAGTCCCAGTACATAAAATTACATTTCAATGAGGGTTATACTGTTTGACGGTTTCTGGAGGAGAAGATTCAACCCCGAACTGTACGGGCTGTACAGCGACATGAGTCTAGTCAGGCGTCTTCGGATCCAACGCCTAAGATGGGTAGGCCATGTAGAGCGTATGGACAACTCAGCTCCGGCCCGGAGAGTCTTCGACTCCGAACCCGTGGGACAACGCAACAGAGGACGCCCGCGTTTAAGGTGGCGCACCCAGGTGGAGAACGCACCAACTTGGCGTGCGACACTGGAGACAGCTAGCCAGAGACCGTGCTAGCTGGAGAGGCTTGTTGGTTGAGGCCCAGGTCCAACAGGGCAAACCTGATAAGAGTGGACAATTTCCTGTTGAAATTGATTCGAGGTCATACTGCTAGAGCGATGAACTGGGTCAATAACTTGATCTCGGGGGCTTACTACCCCAATCCATTATACCACGAAAGGGTACGTGGCGTACGACGTACGTCACAACGGCTTCGTCTAGAAAAGCACAGTCTGATACAAGACGTAAATGCGGTGCCGCTCAACTACCTCGTCGCCAGATCAACTGTGGATGGGCGACTCAACCACGACCATTCCGTCGCACAACGAGCTGAGGAGGGTCTTCTCCGGTTCAGTACGGCGGTATCCAGGCGGGACATTCGAGAAGTTGCAATGCAGCACCAAAGGGTCTGGTGGCTGGGAAGCGAGGGAACTCCCTCCTCGAATCCTTTAGACCCCGGTTAGAAAGGTGTTAGTTCAGACCCCCGCATGGGAAGCAGTCGGTTTCATGTCTTGCAGTGTATTGAATGTAAATACTCATATTTATTAGCTGCAACCTATGGCCGACGTACTTAGAATAGGGTAGTATTTTTTAAGGTAGAAAAAAACGAATAGAATGTATATGTGTATACATGATGATACATGTATACATTGTGTATATAAGGCTATATGCGTTAGACATGTGTATACGTAGGTTAGCTTAAGTTAGTTATTAAGTTTTATTTTAAGGTAGATTGTAAGTTAGCTTGTAAGTTTTTATAAAAACCGTCCAGTAGTTAAGTTTTCCAATTTTTTCTTAACAGTAATGTGTTCCTTTTAAATTTCGATTTAAATTTTATTCGTTAGGTTAGGTCGAAAGACATAGATCAAGATTAAGTTTAGCTTAGAGTGCCCGCCTATGGCCAGTAAGTTAGAAATAAAAACATTGTTCGTCTAACTAGTTTTAAGCAGTATGTAAGTTTATTTTGAATTGAAAAATAAAAATGAATTCAAAAAAAAAAATAAAGGGTGCACTAAAGACAACTCCTTTGGAAGCCTTGGCAGTCAAGCTCCTATAGACTTCCCCATATATAACATTACCACATATACTACTGTAAGACTCAGAGAATCGAAGCTATGGATCTCAAAACCATATGCTAACAGCTGTATCCTTGACTCGATACCGAGGAAATTAGCACCAAATCAACTAGACTCTATACCAACTTATTATGATTTTAAAAAACACACATATAGTACCAACAAGAGAGGACTGGGATAGTGGTCGCATTAATTTCATCTCGGATGTGAGAATCTCCGCAGACGGCTCAAAGATGGATTATGGAGTCGGGCGGGGTTTCTTTCACAAGCTCGATACATGGGATTGCCATTCTCGTTGACATTCATTAGCTGGCTATAGTATCTGCCACCAAATCCTCGAAAGTAGTTCAAGTCTGTTGTCGCAGAATTTGCTAACAGAAAGGTTCAGGGTAAATATTGTCTGGGTTCCCGGGTACAGAAACATACGAGGTAATGAAAGAGCTGACGAACTACCCAAGCAAGGTTTCGCACTTGACAGCTTGTCTGGTATGAAGGTGGTTCAGAATGAATGAATAATGGTCTTATATGGTCTCATCTAAGCACTTACGCAAAATCCAGGAAAACATGGGCGGTATATAATACTACACCGACTGAGGATATTCTAAGTCGGACCCGCATTGCAAAAATAATAGCGGTCATGACGGAGTACTGGCCGATATGAGAACCCTCAATCAGACTAAGCTTTCCATATAACACACATTGACGCAGCTGTAACGACACGTCAGGCAATGAAAAATGAGCTCATTTTGTGTGCAACTGCCGAGCGCTTTGCTGGAATCAGACATCGAACACTAGGCAATCCCTTTTCCGAATGCATCGATGGAATATTCAACAACACCATAAATTAACTAAGTAATTTTCTATATGCAACACGATGGTTGTAAGTAAATATTTAATAACTAACGAAATCATATACAAGAGAGAGCTGTGATATCAAAACGGCACGTAGTGCTAATTGGGTTCTTCGGACACACACACATGCATGGCTTGGTCTGTGTATTGGACCAACGAGAAGAACTCTCTGGTCGACGATGAGCAGGAAGAGATCATCATCTTTTATCAGCTTTAGTCGCAATGCAGTGAGCATGCTAATAGGTGTCCTTACCGCCGACTGTACTCTAGGTGCACATGCCTGCATAAACCGCTTTACAGAACCTACAGGGACGAGGAAGAAATAGAATCTGTCCAAAACCTGATCTGCGAATGACCAGCCTTGGCAGTTTCATGGAAACCACTTCTCCGTAGAGCTGGAGGACTCAAGCTGTTTTTTAGGAACAAAAGAAGGTCTCACGGTAGGAAGACAAACCCTATTAAGGGGCAACTCGGTGGTCCAAGTGAACCATGGCCACGGATAAATCAGAGAGCCAAATACATTCATGCGACAGCATCTTGTCCTCTGGTGGAGTTCTCTCCCCCTTGTGGAGCTGTACACATTTTCACATTGCATCCCAGAATGAGGACATGAGATAGCATAAAACAGTCCGATGACCAGTAAGTTTCAACAAAGACCAAGATCCTCTAAATCTTGGTGAAAATGAAGACGCATGGGTTATGATCGAAGATTTCGTCCAATCATGTGCCGGCAATAAATTTTGATTGCCACCATAAATGGTATCGACGAAGAAGCTCTTCTGCAACGCGGAACCCCATTCTGGGGGATTCACAACGGTCACTCTCCTCGGGCACACACATGCTCGGGATGCATATGTGAGACGCTAGTTTTATGCTTATTCATGGAACCCTCGTTCATTGTGGCCCCCCAGCCAAGTCAGCGTATGCGGATTCAATGAAGTCATCATATTTCTACGGATTACCGGGCTGGACGGGGGTTCGTTCGATTGGAGACGTTTGCGTTTCTCAAATGTGACACTCGCACCCCCACGCCCCGAAAACCAATCACTGGAGAGTGATGGACACTACAAGTGGGGATGGGATAGGTCAAGGACTTGGACTAGAGCTGATAAGACCCCAGCACATGACGCACTCACTCCCTCCCCTTTCGACTGTCCCACTTTCCAGTGACTGTGACTGCGATGGGCTACAGTGTTGTTTGCATATATCATGCGAAACCATTGTCCGATGTGCATCCAAGTGCACTCGGTGCTAAGATGTGGGTCCGCTTATCTGCCACTGAAATGGATACCATTGTATTGCGCTCAGCATCCAATGCCGTGCAGCATATCAAAAAGGATCTCTCACACTTGAATGGATTCGGCAAATGACTTTCATTTCCATTCCCACTTTCGGTGGGATCTCTCACGAGGGTACAAATGGCCACGATTTTTTGTTTCTTTTTCGGTTTAAATTTTTATGTTCAATCATCGCAGGGCAAACAGGAGGACAACGCGAGATGTGATCCCCTTTCAAAACGCGCATTGACTTTGAAGGATATCTGGAGGAGGGATGGGGACTGAGGTGGTGCACAAATGCACTTTATGTGCAATAAAGAGCACAAGTTTCGTTTCCAGGATTCCCGGGGCGCTTTAACGTTGCCGAGGAGTGGCGGAGGGGAACACGAATGCAAACAACACTCGAGTGTGATTGTTTTCTTTGTGATGGCTTTGCAGAGTAATGTCCTTGGCTTATCCCGGGGAAAGGTAAACGCAGGGATTTTCCGTTACACTCAATTGCGTGCACTTGGATTTTGGTTGTTAAACTGTCTTCGTGTTCAGGGTTGTTCTGTTGATGCTTTTTTTGATTTTATTTGACTTGAGGAGGGCTCCCCGAGGACGTCGCAGTTTGTGATGCAGATGAAGGGGTGGATGCAGTTTCACTTATTCGGAGAAAGCAGTCAACATTGTAGGTTGTTTATTGTGCTTTTTTGGGGAATTATTTTCAGAGGGTGGGTCTGCCAATCGTAATCCTGGGGATTTCCACAGAGACATGCTGTGATATTGAAGCAACCCAAGGATGCTGGGAGGATCTAACGCGTGAGCTCATGATGTGTCATCGCCTACGTTTACACTGTTTAATTAGACTTAGCAGACCAGGACGCTTGAGACACTCATCAGGGTTAGAGCTAGAAATTTTCTCATGGACAGACAGACGTTCAGGATAGGTCTCCTTTATGAAACTAGAGCCTGCAATTTCTCGTGTATAATCGAACAGCTGGAAAGTATTTAGCTATTATTTTACAAGTTCTTCGTGATTTGATTTCACGTGAAAATAATTATCCGTGAAGTTATTTTCACGTAAATATTTTTAAACGTGAATTCTTTTACCCCTGAATTAATCATACAAAATATACTTCAACTGTAATTTAAGTGAATTTGTTTACACGTGAATTTTTTAAACGTGTATTTATTTACACGTCAATTAATCATATAAACTATAATTAAACACGTGCAAATTATTTAGCAATTATTTAATAACACGTCGCCGTTGCGTAGTGGGTAAGTGCGTCGGCTCTTACGCAGAGCGTGCCAGGTTCGCTACCCGAATATACCACCTTTGATAATTCACGGCCTATAATTATTGATAGTAGATCTTTCACACTTTCTTATATAAAGGTATAACTTCTGCTTGGTTAAGATCATCAGGAGATGCTTTTGTTAAAAATATTACAAATAAAGCTATACACTTCACAGCCGCTTACGCGTTTGAGGTGTTGTTTGATCGACTTCACACCCGCTTACCAGTCGCCGAAGTGTGGGAAGGCAAGGGCGAATGAAGTGCCATTGCACCCCTTCGTTGGCCAAAGTCTCCGCTATATCTGGCTAGTCCAGCAACAGAGAACGCCTACGTACAAGGTGGCGTACACAAGTTGAGGGGAACCTCATTCGCCTTGGTGTGTGAAACTGGAGACTACGGGCGAAAGTTGGAGAGACACCCTGGCATGTAGCGCCCTTAGAAAGAGAAGAAGGTTGGAAAATGCTCTTGACAAACATGCTTGAACACTCAATATCCCCTTTAATCACTTTTGCAAGAGTTGTCGTAAAGTGTGAGAAGAAACTGGATACGTGCCACTCCTCTTAAATGGCTTATAGGAAGCCTACGACACCTCGGTGTCCCCCTTCTAAGATAAACTAAGTGTTCTGAAGGATACGCCAATGGATTGTGTTCCTCCTCCATTGATAGCTGGTATCAGGACGATTGGATTGGCCACCAAGTGCCTTCATGTGGCAGCTTGATGTGCATTCTTAAGCCACCACTAGCTACCCTAGTACTTGCTTACTTCACAGGTCTGCAACTTATGGATAGTCCGAGGCTGAGAAATAGCTGCCTTCCCCGTTAATGGCCCTTGCACCCTTCCTATGAAACCATGTACACAACATGTACAGTCTTCTCGTCAGATTTAATGACTTAGTAAACAAAAGAGTTGAACAACATAGTTTCCCTTGAATTTCAAATTCGCAGAAATTCTACCAACTTCGCGCCGCGCACGCAAATGCAATGCGTTCCCTTTCAGTTCCCATCAAATCAATCAAAATTTCAATTGTACTCAAGTTGTCATCAGCATCTCCTTGGGAAAACGAATCGGAAGTAATTTATTTTCTCATTGAACTCGTTTCTGCGACTGGAGCACAGTTCCGCCTTGGTCTCTGTTGATAATTAATTTTCAAAGGCAGTCAGCTAAATCACTTCAAATGCAACCTTGACCGTATCCTGCTTTCAGTCAGTGTGGCGAAGTGGTGGCAAATGAGAAAGTTGCGTCAATGACAAACGGCAACGATTGATGGCAAACAAGGAGTGTACATCGAAATAAGGTTTCACATACGCCATGGGGGATGAATCAATTACTTGGCGGGGTGTCAAGTGAATTGAACAAGTGACAATGTGAAAGTTTGAGTTGTTTACTTTCCCAAGGGCTTGACAGTGGCACTTTGTGTTGCCATTGGATCGAAAATTAATACGATGGAAAATGTCAAATTTCAATGAGCTGTTAAATGGTGCGTTTTTACGCCATTTAGGAGGAGATTTAAGTTAGTTTTGGGTTAGATTAAAGTGACTGGTGGCCACATTGTGATATCACGCGGATCTAGTCGAATCTACTATGTCAACCAGTTGACGATTTAAGCTGAACGATGAAGATGTTGGACGCTAATGTCGCTTAATTCAGACAAGTTATCTAAAAACGTGACTTTTCCTTCGGAAGGACAGTGAACTCCAACTGCAAGGAGGGTTGACATTGATTTGCTCATATTCCTCGTCTCTACAGTCCAGACAGCCTGCCAGTCACGCAGACCCGGAAGGCATCACGCAGTCTGAAGGCGTCAGTTCCAATAACGCAGTGCCCAGTGATAAGGCCGATGAGAGTCACTAGAGCAAGCCTTGTCAGTGATCAGACTGTTCGATCGTTTAGGATCTGGATAGGCGAACACTTTGATCTCAGACCATCTACGATTGATGTGCAGTAGGAATGTCATGGATGACAGATCTCCATTCGGATAACGTGCTGGTTCGTCAGCTTCGCAATTTAGCTGTGTCACGTCACCCAATTCAGGGAACTCCTCAGGTTCAAAGGTGAATGCATACAGAGACTTGACCACCTCTTGGCTGTGAGAAGATATGATGAATGAAAGACGCTACGGTGGTTATCGGAATGCTAATTGGATATTTTAGAGGTTTGATGTTTAGCTAGTTTGCCTAGAGACCGAAGTTTAGTGGAACATTCAATGAATGCCAATATAGTGAAACCTTCCATAGGCGGACACTCTCTTACTTGCGGATACTCTCTTACTTGCGGACACTCTCTTACTTGCGAACAATCCCTTTAAGCGGACCGTGGATCTTGAACTGAAGTTACACGGACGGACAACTCCATTAGCCGGACTAAAGTGTTGGGACCGTCTCTGTCCGCCCATGGGAGCCATCACTGTATGTCAAAATAGGGGTCCCACAGGGTTCAGTACCTGGTCCTCGTCTATTTCTAATATTCATTAACTTCATATTTAGCCTTTTGGTTTGGTAGGGGTGCCAAGCACGTTTTTTTCCGCTTAGACCTTTGAGTTCCTTCGAGCTGGCATTTTCGGCGTTTTGCCCTGAGTCCTCGTCAACCTATCTGCAGTTTCATTGTGTTGGAGAGTATTGTAATTTTCATTTGTCTGCTTTGACCATCTCATAATAGCAAATGGTTAGGCAGATTTGAGGTGCCTTAGGATGTCCTTGCTATTGTCATTTCCTTAAGGTTGTTCAAAGAATAACAGCCTACTAATCTTCTTATTGTCTCTGCAAGGATGGAGTAGTTGCCAAGTAGTGCAGCACAGTTTCCTCTTCCTCCTCATGTCTGAAACTTCTATGCCTGTGGGACAGTGTCTAGTTATTACAGCCACCAGCATACTGATTTGCTTCCCGTCTAACTCTAGGAGGCTAAGTAGGAGGGGCCATATTGGTCCACTGTGATGCTCACAGTCAGACTACTACCACCGACAGTGTCGTTAATTTGATCCCAACGACAAAAAAAAAACACAAAATACTACGTTCTCTCTAAGCCATACACAAAGGCTTCAGTAGCGCTTTACACGCCAGATGTTTGTTGAGCGACTAAGGCTCATCTACAGATACTCTGGCAGAGCCGCAGCTTTCCTCCTTGGTATCCGCTATCACTTTTAAAGATATGCAGCCCAGTTTAACCATCATAGAGTTGATTGATGGTGTTTGCAGCGCCTTTATGATCGCCTATAGGTTTAATAATAATATAATAATAATATGGGTGGCGCGACAGGCCGAGGTGGACCTGGGCCTAGCTTCTCAGCAACCACTCGTGTCGTGCGTGCTATTGTTCTTTCACGAGTGGAAGGGACCTACACTTTAATGCCGACTCCGAACGGCGAAGTTGAGGAGCTTTTTCTAGACAGGAATACTCTTTGAGCATTGTCAGTGACTCGAAAGACGTGGAGCCGTGAATTATGATATGTGGTAAATTCGTGTATCGAACCTGGCTCCCTCTGTGTAGGAGTCGACGCACTTACCCACTACGCCATGGCGACCACCACTTATAGGTTTAGCTCTTTAAAATCTATGGCTTCTGCCGGGAATACACTGCAGTGGATCGGTAGACGCAGAGCCATAGAAACCTTTGGCGACCTGGAGTATACACCGGAACATCCACCTTCCTCCTATTTGAATCCATCTATGTAGATTTCCATGGGAGCCGGGTTACAGATGTGTTTTGATTCGAAGTCCTTACAAGGCGTCAGGTAATCTTTGGGACCGTCGAGTTTTGCAATAATCTCATGGCATTTGATGTAAGTTTTGACTTAAAAGCTAAGACAGCTTGCTGATAATACAGCTTCTTCCTATTCTTATTCGTTGCAAACTCTTAGCTGCTATTAAATGTCAAAAAACTCGTATTTAATAGGTTATCGTTTGAATTACGAAGTCCTTCTATTTTGAGCATAATTGAAAAAGGCATTTGCCCGATCCACAAGTAAGAAACCCCTTCAACTGCGCCTACTACCGAGGGATAAGCATATAAGATCCTTTCTGCCGTTTTTCGTGAGTGCCTGAAACCGTCAACAATCCAATAGGTCCTTCTCAGTGCGGTTTCAGGCCGTGAAAGCTCCTCATCGACTAAATCTTCACATTACGGCAGATCCTGGAAAAATCCCAAGATATGCAGATACACACCCACCACCTATTCGTCGATTTCAAGGCCACATATGACAGCGTGCATAGGGACGAGCTATACAACGCCATGTCTAGTTTTGACATTCCTGCCAAACTCGTTAGGTTGTGCAGGTTGACGATGGAAAATTCTCGCTGCTCCATCAAGGTCAGTAACGAACTCACCGAGACCTTCAATGCCAAAAAATGTTTTAGACAAGGCGACGCGCTATCATGTGACTTCTTTACCATCATCCTGGAGAAGATCGTGCAAGACTCACACGCCAAACAATAGTGGCTCGATCTTCCAGAAGTCCGTACAACTGTTAGCATACACGGGTGACACTGACGTGATTGGCAGAACACAGCGAGCCGTCAATGAGGCGTTTGCTGGCATTGAGGCGAAAGCGGCTAAAATGGGTCTAGCGGTGAATGAGGGCAAAACGAAGTATATGCTGTCATCAAGAAAGGACACACAACATCGACGTCTTGGGCAGAGCGTCACAATGGGCAGCTATAAGTCAAGGACTTCGTCTAACTCGGCTCCGCAGTAAATAGGACAAACAACATCTGTTCCGAGATCAAACGCAGAGTAACCCTTGCCAACCGCTGTTTCCATGGGCTCAAGAGGCAATTGAGTAGTAGAGCCATCTCTCGAAGGACCAAGCTGACTTTATACAAGACCTTGATCATCCCAGTCCTGCTGTACGGCGCGGAGGCATGGACAATCTCAAAAGCGGATGAGGAAGTCCTTGGTATCTTCGAGAGAAAAGCTCTGCGTGCAATCTTTGGTCCTGTTTGCGTTGACGGTTTCTGGAGGAGAAGATTCAACCACGAACTGTACGGGCTGTACAGCGACATGAGTCCAGACAGGCGTCTTCGGATCCAACGCCTGAGATAGCCTAGCCATGTAGAGCGTATGGACAACACAGCTCCGCCCCGGAGAGTCTTCGACTCCGAACCCGTGGGACAACGCAATAGAGGACGCCCACGGAACCGATGGCGCACTCAGGTGGAGAAGGACCTCAACCAATTTGGTGTGAGACACTAGAGACAGCTAGCCAGAGACCGTGCTAGCTGGAGAGGCTTGTTGGTTGAGGCCCACGTTCACCCCGGACTGTAGCGCCAAATAAAGAAGAAGATGACGCGCTGTCATGTGTTTTCTTTTATATCATTTTTAAGAAGGTCGTGTAGAACTCACTCGCCAACCCTAGAGGCATGATCTTCCAAAAGTCCGTACAATTGCTAGCATACGCCGAAGACATTGACGTGATTGGTCGCACAAGGCGAGCCGTCAATGAAGAGTTTGCTAGCATTGAGACGAAAGCGGATACAATGGTGCGGTAGTGGTGAACGAGGGCAAAACAAAATACATGCTATCATCGAAAAGACGCACAACATCGACGACTCGGCCAGAACGACACAATAGGCAGCTATGCCTTCGAGGTAGTGAAGGACTTCATCTATGTCGGTTCCCAAGTAAACAGTACGGACAACACCAGTACCGAAATTAAACGCAGAATAACTCTTGAGAATCACTGATTCTTTGTGCTCAAGAGGCAATGAAGTAGTAGAGCCCTCTCTTGGTCAATGATCACCCTGTCCTCCTCTATGACGCGGAAACTCGGATAATCTCAAGACCGGGTGAAGAAGCCTTTTTGAGATAAAAGTTCTGCGTTCAATCTTTGGTCCTGTTTGTGTTGATAGTTCTTGGAGAAGATGATTCAACCAACAACTGTACGGGCTGTGCAGCGATATGAGTCTATCCAGGTGTCTATGGATTCAACGCCCAAAATGGCTAGGCCATGTAGAGCGCATGGACAACACTGCCCCAGCTCAAAGAGACTTCAACTCCGAACCAGTGCGACAACGCAATAGAGGACGTCCACGGAACCGATGGTGCACGCAAGTAGAGGAGGACCTCAACCAACTTGGCGTGCGTAATTTGACACAGCTGGCCAAAGATCGTTCCAGCTGGAGAGGCTTGCTGATTGAGACCCAGAATCCCGGACTGAAGGGCCATCAGAAAAAGAAGAAGAATTATAAAGACAATGATCGAGTCGGAATAGTTTCGTAATTCCATCACCCCGCAACGAACTCTTACATTTCAAAATATAATTTGACAAATTTTTGGTTTAAACTCACTCCAGGCCAGTTATTCTCCAGCAAAAGCCTACGTCTCCAAGCACGGATTTGCATCTGTCAAGGATGATGGAGTACCTTCCACATTTGCATTGATCACCGTGCTAGCCGCTATCTATCTGAGAAGGATTGAGGAGTAAGATAAGACTGTACGGGCTGTGCAGTGAGCTTGGGCTGTAGCCACTTAGGGTCGATGGGACATGTGGACCGCATGGACAATTTAACTCAGTTACGAAAACTCTTCCATTGCGTATCCCAGCAGAGGTGATACTGGCTTCTGTTTGAAGCCACATTCATGCTATTTTGTATGGAATAGGGCAAAATTCAAATGGCTTCGCTGGAAGTGCTTCAAGTGATCGGTCCTATATGTGCGGCATTGTTCCAGCAGGAGCGTCTTGAATGTTGGACTCGAGATTGTGTCCGAAATGGTTGCCTGGTCTTGGACTAATGACTTCAGGTCGCAGAGAAAAAAGCCAGTCGCATGATCGCGGGCAATTGATTAACACCTGTTTCACGAGCTTCCTCCCTTCTCCGTCCTTTTGGAGTTGTTTTCTTGGCACTTCAGTTCGAGAATTCGATTTTGTGATGATGGATGTCATTGGCAGCCATTTATTGTACAGCGCACTCCCAAGATTACATCAGAAGATCAATAAACCATGTCAGAGTTTGATGACCACTCCTCCATCCAACCAATAGCAATGCAACGAAGAATCACCTCCACTCCTTCGTAAAATGACACGTTTTGTGGACACACTCCTTGAACTCCATTCGATGCGACATTAATCAGCGCGTAATATCCCCCTTCATTGAGACGCGATTGACGCCAGATCTACTCCGTCCCAAAACCTTTACGTTCCTTAATTAACTAAATGACTGTAGTTTGAGCACTTTCCTTGTGAACGAGCTGGATTGAACAGAGCAACCCTTTCACTTCTGATAGAGATCTTCAAGCCCTAGCCAGCACCGCTTTCCGTGTCCTTACAGCGCCCTTCAGGAGAGAAATCACTCTCCAATGAGTTATGCAAAATGAAGATGCACATTAAACTTTGACGCGCCACGGACCCCGACACCCACCCTTGCAGCCGGAGTTACTGGACCGGTGTCCTAAAGGAGTGCGCGCACACGATGCCGTGCCCAGCTGAGTATGTATTTAATTTTTGATTTTATGAAAATTAATTCAAAACTTTTCAACGCTCACCCGCAGCTGTTGCTTGAGTTTGCTTTCAAGAAACACCAGCCAGTTGGAAGTCATGGACACAGGAAGCCTGTCCAGGAAGAGGGGCAGGAGTGAAAAACTTCCCAACATGACCGCTATGGGTTACCCTCAGATGAAGCTTGCAAGTGACCCGCCCCGCAAGGATGGCTCCTCCCCGTGGATAAGTTGCAAAAGTTAATTTGATTTATGCATCGCATGCGAGAAGGTCCCCATAAGGTCCACCCTCCAAACTGGGATAAATGAAGGGAAGAAATTCCTTGAATCGAATTGAATCAGAAAATGCAATAAATTACCAGCGGTGGGTGACGACCTCCTCGCCTCTGGTTTTATGACACATTTCGAAACAATGTCGAATGAGGTATCGAATGTCCTTTGAGTGAGCGACTGCAAGGGGATCCACTTAGCAGTGTCGATTTATTATTTAAGAATGCCATCAGTGGGTGGAATGGGAGGGACTTCAACTTCAAGGAGACAGCTCCACGGGCGGTCTTTCTTTCTCTCTCTCTGTCCACAGAGGGTATGATATGTTTGCCAGCTGTGGGGAGCCCAGTTGAAGTGCTAAGCTAGCAAGGTGACATTTAAGGATCAATTGCAGTGTGTCCCTCCTTGCTTCGAGCAGTAGGAGCTGTTCAATGTGGTTAGTTGGTGGCATTGGTGACTTCAATGGCATTCACGATGGCCGTGACGGTATTTGTCGATGGAACACGAACTCAATAGAACCGAATTGTTGGAATTGTCTTGGTGTCATCTGTAGACGGGGAATTGATGCATCTGTGGATGCATGTAAACGGCGAACTAGACGACTTGAATGTAAATCGACATAAGGGCATGGACATGACGTTTAAGGAATGCAAATCATTTCAGGACAAGCACGTCTTTTGATGTCGCCGTTCGGCAGGACGGTTTTTTTTTGAGTATTTGAGTTGTGGTTTCTTACCATCACATGTCTGGCTAGATCTGTATCTTTGTACATTTTACTGACTTTGCTCTTGGTGAACTGCTGAATCCAGTTGCGGGAGATAGCCTTGAGAGTGCTCCCCGTGATGTGGTTTACAAGGGGGCAAATCCACATCAAGAAATGCACTCTCAAGGCAGTGCACAACAACTACAACGGTTGAGTCGGCGAAATCTTCGGATACGAACGCTGGGTCTACTTTTGACATCAAGTTAGGTCCGGTATCGATCCCAGAGTTTGATGGATCCTACGCTAATTGGCCTGCATCTAAAGACCGTTTTGAGACCCTTTCCCTAAAGCCTACAAACTAAGTAAGCTCCGACAAGCGGTCAGTGCAAGCGTAGTGCCATTAATTGGTAGACTATACTCCGGTGGTTATCAAGAAGTGTGGACAGCACTGAAAAATCGCTTCGACAACCAGAAGCTGTTGGCCGAAGTACATATCTCCCGCTTCCTTAACATGAAGACGGCCACAGAGGAGACTGCGAAGACGTTGCTGACAGTTGTGGACACCGTCGACACACATGCATTCAGGGTCATAAAACTTCCTGTCGACCAGTGGGATGTGGGGCGGTGCCAATCGTTACATCCAAGTTACCTGGCACCACGCGACGAGAGTGGACACTGAATTGTGACTCTAACAAGATTCCAGCATTAAAAGATCTTCTTGGATTCTTGGAGAAAAGAGCTTATGGTCTTTCTACAGAGATCATTCGCAATGCTCAAGGTATAGACAGCATCCGAAAAGTCAAAATGCTATCAAATCTTGTGTGGCTGCAGCGAACAGAGCAAAGCGTTGCTGCTGCCAAAGCCCACACAGGATCTCCAGATGTCAAACTTTGATGTCACTGAAACCAGAACAGCGCTTGGAGGCTTTGAAGAACTCCGACTTATGCTGTAATTGTCTGAAGAGCGGACATACTTCGAAGCAGTGCTCCTCAGGTGGATGCGGTCAGTGTGGTCGTAAACATCACACCATGTTTTGTCATAATAGCAGTGCTTAACCCCTGGTACAATCAACATCAACAGCGCCATCGATAGTTTCAACACCTGCGCCAGCAGTTACACATCAGCGCTTGTGACCAACCGACTTCGTGACAACTTGCATAACTCGAGGCGATCAGACGATATTACTTGCAACAGCGCGCGCCTATGCGATTAGAAATGTTTTACAACAGAGCCTAGCTGGTATCCTCTGCGATCCTGGTTTGCTAATTGTTTAGGTCTTCGCGGTAGCCAGTGTGAAGAAGCTGTAGAGGGTATTGGTGCATTCGCTCATACGCGCACTAGAGGCCGCGCTGTGCTCAGACTTACATCAGCTTAAAGTGCATTCTTGTTGGACATCAATGCCTTTGTTGCATTTTAGATTACATTGTTTGGATTGAAATTATAATGAAATTGAATCTCAAACATCATTCTTACACTTTGTTTGGTAGTTCCAAAGGGTTACTTTAATTCTTAATGGCCTTCGGACCAATCTTTCTACAGTAACAATATCTTCTGAATCAAATGAACTCAAAAATCCATCCATCATGCCACTTATTTGACGTTTAACTTCTGCATTTACTACGTTCGACTCTATTACAATATTTTACACAACTAAAAATTACGTTCGGTCCGCATTCGTTTGACCTGATCCCAATCCGTTCGTTCGTATGACAAGTAACGTATGGATCCGGGGGCGGTACTTCGACACCAGGTATTATGAAAGGAGGGGTGTGATTGTATCCAAATCCTTCGCTTCCATCTAGCTTGTGTAGAATCGTCATGATTTCTACTCTGCCAAAAAGGCAACCCCTCACTGAATAGATTAAGCATCAGTTACGTGCTTGACCAGGACGCTACTACACCCTTAATCTGTTCAGTGGGGGTTCCACAAGGCTCCGTACTTTATCCACTTTTATTCGCCTACTACGTAGACGACATAGCAAATTATCTACCGGGAGGGAGTTGGAGTTGACGGTGAAATCAAAGTGCTTCTGAGAACATTTTGGTCCATCCTGGAACTTTGGCACGTAGTTCCTGTTGAAAGTTGGCAATAGTTTGCGAATAGAAAGCGAGGGGCACTGTTATTGGAGTCAGTAGAGTGAAGAGAGGATAAAGTTATTGCGTGCCTTGATAGCTCGTGGATTAAACAGTTGCCTAGAATAGATCTACGGTTTCACAGGACCGGCGAATAATTAGATTCTCAGTCATCTCCTCCGAGAGGTTCAAACTACAGTGGACTCTCCGTAAGTCGAATTGTCAAGGGATACCATAATTTGTTGGAGTTAGAGAGAGTTCGACTTAGTGAGAGGTTTTTTATAGAAAATTAAGGGAAATGTATGTAAAATATGGCTAAAAAGTTCGAGTTAGAGAGAGTTTCAACTAAAGGAGAGTTCGACTTCTCCCTAAGTCCACTGTAGTTTACATCTGAGGGACACTGTTGCCTTAATTGCCATCTCCATCCATTGGCGTCTAGTTTCGAATATCGCGAGTAGATAGTCGTACCATCGAGACAATGGCAGTCCCTTGTGAAAAACCTTTCAGTTTTCCAGCTTTTGCTGTTATCTGAATACATTGCTTTTAGCTGTGTTTTTTTTGCAAAGCGTATATATGCTTAATTTTGAAGTGCACAAAAAAACGATCATCGGCGCTTAAGGATTCATCATAAAATCTTGCCAGCACCGACGACATTTATGACATTTGCTAAGCAGTCAGGGGTGTAGTCGTGGAAGGTAATGGTTGATCTTTGATGGTCACAATCTTCGTTTTGTGACTGTGTAGCGTGACCATCACTTTAAAAGCAAAAACATTTAATAATTATAAAATAAAAATAATTTTAATCAAATGAAAAGAATCGTTTACGAAGCCAAAATGGAATGTATAGCAGAGACACTCTGAGTATACCAAAAATTGCATACTTATGGATGCCAAAATAATTAAAATGATCTAATACATCAACCACAACTGCAGATGTAAGCCACATACGGCAACCTAAACAATGAATGAATGAATTCAGGAATGAACACACAGAAATTAATGATTGGAAGCATTATTTTTATCCGCGCTTATTTCTTAAGCGGCGATAGATATGATGAGTTAATTAAGCGGATACAGGACTCGTTGTTAGTGTATTTTACATGCAAAGTGAAATTTAGGCGTATATACGCTTGCAAAAAAACGCAGCTTTTAACGCAGCACGTCTCAAAAGGAGAACGAGCGAATCTTGCGGAAGGCAGGTACACAATTATTTTTCCTCTTGAAGACTTGAAGATCTCCAAGCAATACTGCCATTTACCATTTTCTTCACGGCCTTTAAGAGAATAAATCAACTCGACCTAATTTCTGTATCATTTCCCTGAACGACGCACCTCTTCGCCATGCAATAACTCCTCAAATCCGCACCTCGGTCCCAGCGACCAGAAGTCCCGATTTAACGAGCACTGTCACTCACTGTCACTCTCCTTATCCGCATCATCCATTTCATCGAACGCCCAAGACAAAATTAAGGACAACCCTCCACGCCTTCCGCCCATGTCACGTGGACAGGCGAGTATATTTATCAACCCAAGCAAGGAAATGTATCGCCGCTTACAGCGTACATTTGCGTGTCCCCCAATAAGCCATCATCCACTAACGATCCATCGTCGCTCGGCCAGAGAGCACAAACACCCAAGATGAGTTCATTGTCCACTCCAAACAAAAGGATAGGAGAAGAAACTAAATTTCCTGTTTCCCACTATGCTGTGCATTGTGTAAGAGGACAACCCCGAAAGGTTGTTCACATACCCACGCCGCACCCTTGCGCATATCCTCGACGATGTAACGATGTAATTCGAGATGACTCACTAATTGCTTCCCTTTGGAATACAAATAGAACACCGTCGTCGAATGGAAGTGACAGGAGCATTCGGTTGACCTCCTTTTTTGTGACGTCCTCCCGATAGTCCCCTAATGAAAGATATCCAATTTGTGTGCGCTTAAAACTTTTGCGTGTAACCCCGTCAGCGCGTGGGGCAGAGACGATATCGTATCGTCGCCGGGATTTCAGAATAACAAAAAAGAATAACTTCACTTTGTTACAAAATTTCCTTCATTAAGTCGAATGGCGGTCCAAATGAGCAGCGCCATGGAGTGAGGCAATACAGACATTTGCCAGTGGTGCACAACAAAAGGACTGTTATTCTGGCACCGAATAATTAAGTGAACTATCCATCGGCTCCCCTTCAGCTGGGAATAAAACAGTCGATGCCAGCAGGGGGGGGGGGGGGGGGTGGTCGAGCGAGCGTGCTGAAAGTTCATGAAAGTTTTTATGTCCCTGAAGGGGGAACAACTGGGAAGCGGCGGTAAAGTGGTCGGAGTTCAATTTGATTTATCGCGGTATGGCCAATCCATCTCATAGTGGGGTGGATGTGTGGGTGAGGAACTGGCGCGGACTGCAGAAGTGTACACAACTGTTGTTTTTGGCTTGGCAGCAGTCAGACGAAGGTTTTTGGGCATTTTTTTGGTGTCTTTGGAAGATATCCTGCTACAAGAGTCCTAACATGACATCCAAAGCCTAAAGAAGGCGGGGACAGTAGAGGGAGTGAACAGAACTGCTCCATACAGCGCGAGAAGTCTATGACTTCGAACCTGTGGGACAATAAGAGGACGGACGAGACGGGACCTCTACCAATTTGGCGAGGCAGTTAGCCACAGATCGAGCTTGTTGGTTGAGGCCCAGGTCCAACCCGGACTGTAGCGCCCCACAAAGAAGCTTGGTGCTTGGTGTTATGACGCCACCAAGTAAAAAAAAATGGGTTTAACAGTGCGAGTGCGAGTGCGAGCGCAGGCACCCAAAGTGAAACTGGCGTCCTTAAACTACGAAAGTTCGTGAGTACTGCGAACAGAACAGAGACCAATCTGCTCAGAAAGAAAAAGGATGAGAAACACAAGATCAGGGAGAAATATGTACGAAAGTTCCTCCAGAGGAAGGAAAAGTTTTCCAAGAGAAGTTCGGAGAGCAGCTTGCCGCTTTCCAAAAAAGGCCAACTGGTAATCACGGCATTGGGAGGAATCACTTCCGCCGAAAATACCCCTCTTAGCGTGAATGTTCCACTCATTCGAGAATTCCGTCCTCAGACCTAGTACCCAGGTCGAGCTAAGTTATAGAGACCGAAGTCAAACACAGCAGTCCGCCGATATCTGAGGACGAACTGTTGGGGCACAAGTTAAAGTGTACAATTACTACGCTTATCTTCCCTCGTTTTATAGTCTAAATATTAATAGCCTTTGGTATTATTTTTCGATCCTTCGTAGAAACGAAATATGAATTTTAATGTTCCTCCATGACCTACGTCATTCTATTTTAAGATATATCTTTTGATCCCTTTCAAGTGGTTAAGATAATGACGATCGATGACATGCGTTGCATCGACGCCCCATCCTTAGGTTAAGAGTCGAGTTCGAGGTTTTGTTCGAGAATAAAGTTGAATGGGAGCGGACGTGTTCCGTTACACACAACGCAGCGAACTCAACTGTGTTTAACTGCACAGAAGATCTTCTCTACCAAAGGTGTTTATCAAACTCTTTAGCGATCTTTGACTGTGTGACTTCAGGACGGGCAAGTTCACAGTACTTTGAATTTCATCGTTTCGGCAGATCCTGGATAAGTCCAAAAATAGTTCAAATCGACAGTCAGCACATATTCATCGATTTCAAGGCCACATATGACAGCGGGCATAGAGACGAACTATACAACGCCATGTCAAGTTTTAACATTCCTGCCAAACGCGTCAGTTTGTGCAGGATGACGATGGAGAATTCTCGCTGCTCCATCAAGGTCGGTAACGAACTCACCGAGACCTTCAATGTCAAAAAAGGTTTTAGACAAGGCGACGCGCTGTCATGTGACTTTTTCAACATCAGCCTTGAGAAGGTTGCCAACGCAAGAGGCACGATTTGCCAGAAGTCCGTATAACTGTTAGCCTACGCGGATGAGATTGACGTGATTGGCAGAACACAGCGAGCCGTCAATGAGGCATTCGCTGGCATTGAGGCGGAAGCGGCAGAAATGGGTCTAGCGGTGAATGAGGGAAAAACAAAGTACATTCTGTCATCAAGAAAGGACACACAACGTCGACGTCTTGGGCAGAGCGTCACAATGTCAAGGACTTCGTCTAACTCGGCTCTGCAGTAAATAGTACAAACAACATCAGTTCCGAGATCAAACGCAGAGTAACTCTTGCTAACCGCTGTTTCTATGGCCTCAAGAGGCAATTGAGTAGTAGAGCCATCTCTCCAAGGCCCAAGCTGACTTTATACAAGACCTTGATCATCCCAGTTCTGCTGTACGGCGCGGAGGCATGGACAATCTCAAAAGCGGATGAGGAAGTCCTTGGTCTCTTAGATCTCTTAGATCCAACGCCTAAGATGGCTAGGGCATGTAGAGCGTATGGACAACACAGCTCCGCCCCGGAGAGTATTCGACTCCGAACCCGTGGCACAACGTAACAGGGGACGCCCGCGTTTAAGGTGGTGCACCAAGGTGAAGAAGGACCTCAAACAACTTGGCATGCGACACTGGAGACAGCTAGCCAGAGACCGTGCTAGCTGGAGAGGCTTGTTGGTTGAGGCCCAGGTCCACCTCGGATAAAGAAGAAGAAACTGGAGGCAACTAGACAAGTTCTGCTAGAGAACTAGAGCTATTATGCACTAACCAATGGAGAAATATTAACCAGGGATTTATCTTTACCGATGCAAGAAACTAGACGATGTTAACTCGGAAGATCCAGTGACCAGACGAATACGGCTTTCCAAAAAGCAAAGCTCACCTCCCCTTCATTTGGAGAGATATAAACCACGTCACAACTTTTACAGCTACTATTACAAGTTGTAGCAAATGCCACGACAAGCACTACTCGAATGAAGACGCGGAGCATGCAATGTTCTACGTTACAAGACCTCACTATGTCTTCTTGCCAAATTCGGAGCATCTCGTACGCTATATGACGAGATCGGAGAGAGACTGCACAGAAGTATGCTCTTTCATAGAATGCATGCAGGATTCACTTAAGCTCTAAGAGGCGGCCTTACAGTAAAGGTAATAGCTAACAGCATTTCCGCGGGGAGAGTGGTAGATGTTTGCAGAGGTGTGGAAAAAGGAGGATAATATCAAGCGAATCGTTCATGCGAATAGCACGGGTTACCAGTATCTTGAAGACGATTCCACATCCATTGGCACAAACCGTAAAAAAAGGCTCCAATTAAACACAGCAAGTTGCTTGAGGCCGCCATCTGTTGCCTTATCCCACAATCTATTTTTCAAGACTATGTCCTCTGTATGACACATCTACTTCAGACACTCGTATATGCCTAGACTCGTGTAGCTGTGTATCCCACACAGTTTATGCATGAATCCTCTCCTCCTGACGCAGGAGGTAGCACGCAAAATTTGTTCCCACGAAGAGAGCAAGAACTTCTACGTCCTGTTTTGTCATGCTTATTATTCTTAGATCGGGATGATGAATCTCTTGAAAGACGTTAGCTTCATCCTGTATAGCCTCTTGTGCCCAAAGAAACAGTGGTCAGCAAGAATTGGACATTGGATTCTTGAGAAGGTCGTGCAGAACTCACTCGCCAACACAAGAGGTACGATCTTCCAAAACTCCGTGAAACTGCTGGCAAACGCGTACGATATTGACATGATTGGTCGAACACAGCGAGCCGGCACTTAAGTTTTTTCTGGTGTTGAAACGGAGGCGGCCAAAATTGGTTTACCGGTGCCCGAGGGCAAAGGGCACGAGAAAGGACGCACAACATCGACGACATGGCCAGAACGCCACTATTGGCAGGTATGCCTTCGAGGAAGTGAAGGACCTCGGCTCCCAAATAAACAGTACGACCACCACTAGTACAGAAATTAAACGCAGAATAACTACTGCCAATCGCTGTTTCTTTTGGCTCAAGAGGCAATTGAGTATTAGAACCCTCTCTCGAAGAACCAAGCTTGATCATCCCTGTCCTGCTTAATGACGCGGAAGCCCGGACAATCTCAACAGCGGATGAAGGAGCTCTTGGTTTGCTCGAGAAAAAAGTTCTGCGTTCAATCTTTGGTGATTCTTGGAGAAGAAGTTTCAACCATGAACTGCACGGGATGTACTAGCCAGACGTCTAGGGATGGGGATCAATGCCTAAGATACCACGGCCATGTAGAGCGCATGGACAACCTTGCTCTAGACCGAAGAGTCGTCGAACCAGTGCAACAACGCAATAGAGGACGCCCATGGAACGCATGGCACACATAAGTGGAGAAGGTCCTCAACCAACTTGGCGTGGGAAATTGGAGGCAGCTGGCTAAGGATCGTGCCAGGTGGAGAGACTACAGTCCACCTCGGACTGTAGCGCCATTGGCAGAAGTCCTTTTGTTCAACGGCAGACTCAGCTTCAGCTGCTTCCTTCTCAATCTTAAGCAAAGCCTCGTTCCACCTCAAACGCCCCTCATGTAAGCTAGGACTTGAACGACCCTCTGGAAGATTGTGCCGGTTGTCTGCCCGATCTTCCTAAGATCGAAGATGACGTTCAACATACCTGGTTGTCCTCACACAAGTAAACCCATCAGAAACGATGAAATTGATCGCAATTTCGGGTGTTTTTGATGGTCGCTAAAATGGGCTTTACGAAATGTAACCGTTTCCGTGCTTTCTCAAACTGTACAAATGTGAACGGATCCATGGTCGAAAACAACTTATACCCAGCTGACCAATACTTCAGTCGCCAGTTCATAAGTGGCAAGACATTTAAGATGACACCTCTTGTCGAATGGCCCAGTTGTTCATCCCTCATTCCCGACAAATGAGACTGACCTTCAAGAAGGTCATGCGTCCCATGAAATCCACCCCCTTTGTAGATTATCTCCAAAGCACCCCTCCCCGTCTTCACGGAATGTTTTACACAACCAAGAGGGACCCATTTCCTACACATTTTGTTCGCCCAGGACAAAGACTACAGCAGAGTCCTTGAAGGAGGAAAAGTATGACATTTCTCACAGTTTCCCTTCTTCTGGTTCTTGTCCCCTCATTGGCTGACTCAGAGAAACAAGATAAAAGTTATTGAATTCCCGTTTGCCACCCTTTCATCCACCCTCGCGCACTGTCCTCTTTTTGTGGCGAGCACTCTGTCAAAGGAAACGATTCGAACGGCGACTTTATTACGTCGCGAGGGTCTTTAGTTTTTACGTGCAGTTTCCGTCTGTTTAAACTTTCTTCCTTGCGTTAAATCCTTTCCATGACTCAGTTTAAGGACACAGGCGAATGTGAAGCAAGCAATTAACAATTGTCACCCCTTGCCGATGACTCAACGACGATCTGTTCGGTCGTCAGCTACCCATTCGACTGTAACAGGGCATATGCCATGTAAGCACGTCTCAGGCATCCACTGCGATGGAGACTGTTTAATCATAAGTGACCATTTTAATGGCTTCCAGTGTCAAGGACATACAAGTCACCCAGCACATTCCGAAAGAAAAACAAAAGTCGAGATTCAGACTGGTGGTGGGTGGAGGGACACTTTCATGTCGGCGCACAAATAAAAAAGACGACCCAGAGGGGGTGGCAAATGTTCGTCTACGTCTGTTGATACGATTGTTGAATCATTTTTCGACTCGACGCAAGGCAGGACACGCATAAGATTAAAATTGTAAAGCATTTCGCCGGCCAGACAAAGAGATTGTGCCAAATTAATTCTTACGTAGTCCAAGACAAGGCCGGCAAGGCACGTGTTGAATTAATGGCGTTTCTGTTTGTTTTTTTTTTCCATATCCCCCTTGTCTGGGGATTTGCGTCATTTTGCCGAACTGCATGTTGTTCTCCAATAATTGGGTGGTTTTTGTGTTTATCTTTTGACATTTAGGCGGTCTGATGAACGAGGCAAGGGTTGGTCAACTGACTGAGTACCAGCGGCAGACGAGGAAGTTTGTCTCCCTGATTTGTCGACGTTGATCGATTTCGACTTTATAGACAGAGGGGTTCGATTTTGTTGAGATTTGCTGGAGATACCTTTGTCTTCTTTCATGAGGCAGGTCCTGGTTTCAAAATTAAATAAAACAAAGTGTGTGAGATGCCATCGACTTGTTCGAAAGGCCTGTCGATGAGGTTGTGTGTGGAATAGAACGCCGTTTACATGTCCGCAGTGGCTGAGAAGCTAGGCCCAGGTCTGCCTCTATATTATTATGTTCATGTTTCTGAGATTCTACTGTATGTACTTGTACACCTTGTATTAAAAATAAAATACAAGGTGAATTAACGCTTTGTTAACAGAAATGCCAAGGGTTTGACATATTAGGGACATCTGCAAAGCTATAAAGAGGTCGGCAGGGCAAAACAACCTGACAAAGATAAAATCATTCTCGAAAAAAAACAGATACCTCGACCCTAACTGCCCACAATATCGCCACCACGCTTATGTATGTGCTGAAGACAGCTCCATCGTATGGCCATTTTAGATATGCGGCACCTTTTACAACTTATTTCTTGAACAACTTATTTGATTTGCGTCAAAATTTGTACGTCTTCGACAGAAACGCATTTTTGTACACTGCTTAGGTTTTATAGCACAATGGACGTGTCTGTTAAATGTCTAATGCGGAGCGGAGAAGTAAGGACGCAACAAATTTGAGCACACGATATCTTTTGCTGGCGGTTACATGGCGCTTGAACAGTGAACCAAGTTGCTTCGCGTGTTGTCTTTCTAGAAGTCACTAAATCTCCAGAGTTTTTAATAAAACCGAAGTCTGCAATATTCAAATTAATTAAGTTTTTCCAAAAACAATGCTCTCCTTCAACTTATTCATCCCTGGAGCTGAAAGTCCTCCAAAACTACTAAACAGCGCCAACGATTGGAAGAATGCCAAGAATCGTGAAAGAAAACCAAACTTTGAAACGAGGCAAAGTACACAACCTTCTGCATGACGAAGGTCTTAAGGCCCGTAGCCCAATTTCTCGGAAAGGCACGGGTATGGTCACTTTGGCGTCAAGAGATGTAAATGGTAGTTTATAGAGAGGTTAGGTTAGGTTAGCACACTTATCCCATATTGGTACCTTGTGATACTACTCCAGTGACAGTGCCGTTAATTTGATCCCAACGGCAAATGGTGACTAGACCAAATAGGAGCGTATTAACTTTGCTTTCACTGGGATTCGAACCGGGGACCTCGCTAACCAGGGGCAGGCACTCTACCAACTGTACCATCCATTCGTCTATAGAGGGGTTAAAAACTAGCATTTTTTATATTAGACATAAGACCATTCTGTTCTTTGTGTTCGATTCAGAATTGATATAAGCCAATATAGGACATCGTGTGGTCGCCGTGGCGTAGTGGGTAAGTGCGTCGACTCCTACGCAAAGGGTGTCAGGTTCGATACCCGAATTTTACCACCTTTCATATTTCACGGCTCCACCTCTTTCGAGTCACTGATAATGCTCAAAGAGTATTCCTGTCTAGAAAAAGCTTCTCAACTTCGCCGTTCGGAGTCGGCATTAAACTGTAGGTCCCTTCCACGCGTGAGAGAACAATAGCACGCACAACACTAGTGGTTGCTAAGAAGCTAGGCCCACCTTGGTCCACCTTGGACTGTCGCGTCACCCATATTATTATTATTATTATTAATATAGAACGTCATTTAGGTTATCCTAGGTTGAGGTGGCTGACTGCCGCGCATACGGACAGTAGACATACTTAGGCCAAGCGAAGGCCCATTGGGTTACCACGCGGATCTTAGGCTACCCCTTCCGCAACCAATTTGTGCTTTTGATAAAGCGAAGAAGAGGGCTGATTCTGATGCTGCTCCGTTCAGCCAGATTACCAAAGAAGTGGGCCCCCAGAAGAGAGATGAGAGAGCACTGCGGCTACATAGCAAGTGTTCGATGGTTTCTTCCTCATCCTCGTCCATGCAGATTCGACAGAAATCATTATAGGGAAGGCCTAGTCTAGAAGCGTGAGTTCCGATGGCACAATGCCCTGTTAAGACGCCAATAAGAGATCTGAGGTTTGGCCAGCTTAATCTGATCAAGCTAAGCGATCGCTTGGGATCGATCATAGGCCAGATTTGCTTGGCAATGATGCATCCAAATGTGGCTTCTCTGAGTTGCGCACATGCAAAATGTCCGATTGCCCATGTCTGGATAAGTTGACATCTGAATTTTCGGGTACTTTGTATAGCCGAACCGACCGGCATCGTCGGTTTGGCGCCTTTTGTCACATCATCCTCCAACTGCCACGTCGCTCCTATTAGACCTAGCAACGACTTAAAAACACCTTTGGTGATGTGATCGCGTCGCTGTGGTTGGCTTGGCTTATTCGCATAGACTTGCGATTTCAGAAAACCCCACAAGAGAAAGACTAACGGGGTCAAATCACACGGTTTCAGTCGACATCCACGTGAGATCACTATGCCCTCGAATCACTCGTACATAATCGGCGTGAGCGGCATCTGGAGCTTCTTTTGGAATCCACATGTCGTAGGTTTCCACATCAGGTCTAAAGTTGTTGCTAATCATCGACCTATAATGGTCGCCTTTAAAGGTGATGACCTAGCCAACGTCGTTCTCGAAGAAATGTGGATCGATGACACCATCAGTCCAAATTCAGATCAAACAGTAACTTTTTCGGGATTCATTTGAACGCTCTTGTATCTCATTGGCTTGGTATCGTCCCAAATTGGACAAAATAGGAGAAGCGTTGCAGAGAATCATGTAGAGCGTATGGACAACTCAGCTCAGGCCCGGAGAGTCTTCGACTTCGAACCCGTGGGACAACTCAACAGAGGACGCCCGCGTTTAAGGTGGCGCACCCAGGTGGAGAAAGACCTCAACCAACTTGGCGTGCGACACTGGAGACAGCTAGCCAGAGACCGTGCTAGCTGGAGAGGCTTGTTGGTTGAGGTCCAGGTCCACCCCGGACTTTAGCGCCAAATAAAGAAGAAGTTGCAGAGAACACCCATTTTGATACGACAGTCTTATCATTTGCTCGTATTGTTGAAGGCTCTCTCCATCCATAGGGATTTGGCAGAACAAACTGAATAAATAACAAGTCAAGGTCGGAAGTCCCAGAAGTCAGTACGCAAAAGTAACAAATTTAAATACATACAGTAACCGTACAAAAAATATTCAGTGACTCGTCTGCGAAAAAGAAGGGCTCCAGCCAATTCTAAAGAACATGGGACACTTCCAAGATTTCCCTATTTGAGCTCTGAAATGTCTGCTCGTTCCAGCAAATCTTACTGGCTTGTGAACTTCTACACTATTCCGCCCCGATCGACGCACGAAATAAACAACAAAACTCGAAGGCACAAACCTCATATTTCAACACGAGAATATATCAACAAGTTAGGTCATATAAAGGACCAGGCCTCGACGTGGACATCATTAGAAGTAGACCTCATCCAGTATGAAGATAGAACACAAATATTGACAACTTGAGAAGCATGATCATCCAGAAGAATGGCCAGGCTAAGGAATTCGTTAGGCGGAATGAATATCTTCTAACAGCCGTTTACATCCAACGTACCGTCGACAATCTTTAAGCCATTTTTGTCAACAATATTAACAAATAACCTCAAATTTATTTTATGGAGGAGCCTTACCTTGTTTCTTTCCTTAGATCCACGACCCGGATATTTACCAAAGGCACAGGATCGCTTAGTCTAAGCTTTCAAATGGCTTTCATAGACGCCCGCTGAGCTGTTAAAGATGATGCCAATAGCTCAAGGGGTAGGTATTTTTCCAATTTGGGACGACACCAAGCCAATGAGATCCAAGAGCGTTCAAATGCATCCCGAAGAAAAGTCACTGCTTGATATGGACTTTAGGCTGACGGCGTCATCCGATAAAGAAGATACCAATAGCTCCAATAAAACTGAAGGGATAGGCAAGACCACTCTAGAATTTTCGAAAATGGTTATTTTTTTTAAATTTGTAGTTGTCAAAAATCTTAAGGGGAAGGGAAGGTAGAAGTCGAACATCTCTGTAATACTTCATTTCTGATTGTTACTGCAAGACTTTCACTGATATCGAGGCGAAGATTCAGACGTTGGACGCCACGGTTTAGTGCTTAGGTGCATCAACGCATACGCTTGTTGTCTGAGTTCAATCCTGGATTAGACAACGTTTATAATTCGGGGCTACACGTCCTTCGAAGTGGAATCTTTCGAGGCCATTGCTTTAGAGAGCCAGTTCTGAAAAATCTTCTCAAACTTTGCTGCTGTTGGCTTAAAATTGGAGGTCTCCTCCACGCATCCTAAAGGCTTGTCTTAGGTCCACCTCCAGCTACAGCTCCACTACATAATATTAAATACGTTAGCACGTCTCTCCGTCCTACGATCATCTAGCAGACGAAACCATACTAGTACAATTCTGTCAATGAATTGTGTGGTAATCAAAATAGAGTCCGTTCATGTGATCAACAAACAAACCGAAGTCTGCCTCCCATGACACTCGTTGAAGGATATTCCCGTTCAAAATGTGTACACGTACCCATCGTGGTGGAGTTCACCAACCTATGAGAACTTGGCATGCAGTGGGAAAGGATTAACCTTGCGTTCGAAGTACACAGTGGTGGAGTTCATCTACCTACGAGAACGTGGCATGCATCTGGACAAGACTAAGCTTGCGTTCGAAGTACACATAGAATATTATCAAGCTTCCACAAATCCAGACAAGCCTCGATCACGACTGAGACCCAGTCGAACAATGATTGCGGGAAGAATGAAAATAACACACCTACACGCCGACCGAATTCCCCCGATTCACTTTAATCTGGCGAATTTGATAAGGTACTCGGCTACGAACCGACCCGTCATTCATATCGCTTAACCCAGATTCACAATCAGAAGCACGCCAATAGTCTACTTATTGAGACATCACCGCTCAACGCGGCGGCATCTTGACAAACTGTCATGTGTGTAAACATGGAACCGTTCGCCCCCTCGATCCAAGTTCCTTCAGGTCTTGCGTAATTCGACCGATATCTACCGCGACGATTACGTTTTTGTATGCGCCCACAATGAAGAATAGATTTGATTGACAAACAACAATCAAGTGTGACATAAATTACCTTTATTTTATGAATTTGATCGATCTTTCCTTTGCTGTGGCTGCGGTTGGCAATCTAATTGATGGGGGTCTGGTTGTAGAGCGACGGTTCGTCGACCGCTTATCAGTCAGCTCCACGCAACAGGTTCAACGACTGCTATTGATAGTAGGTCAGCGGGCCAAAGTAGATCGATTGCTGCGACAAGAGCAGCACGAGTTCCGCACCGAACGCGGCCAGATAAACACAACACTTTCCAGTCTTTTGGGACACCTGTTCCGATCGACAATATTTATGCCTGACATCGACAGTGACACGCGACGAAATCGACGAGACCGCGAGTGATCGTTTAACACTTTCAACCGAGGTTACACGCAACTCCAATAAGACGTGCTTATGACAGGATGATAGGCATCTTCAGTGTGTTAGAAGTACCGGTTAAGAAATGCCCGGAGTTACGCGAAAAAGCATTTACAACCGAATACCGAGAAATTATTTAGGGACTTGCCCAAGAGCTACTGTTGGCTTTAGACATCTAACGAGGGTGTCAAGAATAAAAATCAAACATTTCTACCCACATCAAGATGTTGGCAAGTGTTTTTCGTTTTTGTTTCTATTGCTTTGCCGTTTCACACGTATTCCATGACACTTTTTCACGCGACGTTCCCGTTGTTTGTTGGTCGTTACCGAGCGGTCGGACGCGAATTCGTGCAGATTTTACACATCACCTGGATGCGATTTGCATTCGTTTTCGATTTGTGGCCGAATTTCCACTTTCATTTGGGCATTTTCACTCAGACACAACAAAAATACAAAATCTTGTGTACACGGCGAATACGTCAATTATCAGTAACAGTAAGTGCTTTTGACGTTCCCCTTTGTCGTGTTGTTTTATCGGAGTTCTGCCTTCGTTGGCATTTGGGTTGGGATGTGCGATGTGCGAGACATCTGATGGGAATTGTCGTAAGGTTTCGTGGTGCACAATTCAACCTGTAGATGGCAGGGGAAGCGTTAAAGGGTGAATTTGGTGAAGAAGAATTCAATTAATTAATCGTTGTTTTTAATTGTTGGTGTGGGAGATGGTAATTAATGTCTGGTGTGCAAATTTGTGTACATTTCGACACGTGCCACCTTGGATTATGGAACAATAACAGCAACGAGATATTAGAGAGCCTCATTAAGCTTAGGTTGAAGCTGCAAGAATATAGTTGGACCCAAATGGGAATCCCAAAATAACTCACTGGCTCTACTCAGCAATAGAGAGACCAGTACTGACTCACGGAGCACTAGTAAAGTGGAAGGCACTACAAATAGAGCAAAATCTCATCAAATTTAGCAGAATTCAAAGATCGGGATGCATCTGCTTCACAGGTGAAATTAGGACGACCCTCGAAATCTTATTCAATCTCGATACAGCTCATATATCTCAATAGCCATATAGCAACAGGCACACATGCTGCACTATGACTGAGGGAGTGCAAGCAATGGGGAATAGCCCACATCAAAGGGCACATGGAGCTACTTCATAACTCGCAGCTTCCTCAGTAAACGGACGAACCCAGGCACAAAGCAATAATCCCCACGAGAATGGAGTGCGATGAAGAAAATGGATGCAACTCCACTGTCAGGGAAGCTTACACTGACAGCTGCAAGTCGGAAGAAGGCTTGGGCTCCATGCGGCTGAAAATAGCCATGCGCTTCCGGACCAGTGCAGTGTTTTACGGGCAGAAGTAGCAGCTATTCAAGAGGCAGCCCCCCGGCTATCAATGACTCCTATAAACGGAAGATCTATTGACATGTACATAGATTGTCGGGTGTACATAGAGGTCAGATGGCATAAAGGATCTGTACAAAACCATCGATCAAATCCAAGATGGTTAGACTCTGCAGCCTATCTCTGATGGAGATAGCGGATAAATGTAACCTTACCCTGTGCTGGATCTCTGGGCGGAATGGTATTCCGGGCAACGAAAGAGCCGACGAATTAGCAAGAAGGGTGTATCAAGCCAGTCTAGCTCTGACACTAAATCAGGATGCACCTCACCCCCCAATTGAATGAACTAATATCAATGCTATTGAAAGACGCCATAATCAAAGCCAATAGTAGAAAGACGGACCTGGACGGTGGGACATCGAAAGAGAGAGAGATTCCATCAAGAACTAAAGCCCTACTAGATCCGGACAGGAGAAACATTATTGAAGTAGTAGGCGTAATCACTGGCCCTTGCCTAGTTGGCAATCAGGCCAGGAGGCTTGGAGCACCCTACAATGACTTCTGTAGAAGCTGCAATGATGAAGAGGAAGATGAAACCGTCCTCCATTATCTCGGAACATGCACACCTCTTGAAGACATGAAAAAAAAAACATATGGGTCTTGAGGACGTACCAGGTAGAAACATACAGGACATTCTTAAATTTCTAAAAACCACCAACTGACACAACAGATCAAGTTCTTAAGTAGGTCAACGAAGTGTCGGAAAAAAAAGCCGATGGAGTGACAGCAGAATGGACCTTAAAGGTGTAGTTGAGGCAAATTCCTGGAGGAACTTACCTAGTTTGGACGTTATATGTGTGGCGCGACAGTCCGGGTTGGCCCTGGGCCTAGCTTCTCAGAAACCACTCGTGTTGTGCGTGATATTGTTCTCTCACGCGTGGAAGGGACCTACAGTTTAATGCCGACTCCGAACGGCGAAGTTGAGAAGCTTTTTATAGACAGGAATACTCTTTGAGCTTTATCAGTAACTCGAAAGAGTTGGACCCGTGAGTAAAGAGGTTTTAAATTCGGCTATCGAACCTGGCACCCTCTGCGTAGGAGTCGACGCTTATCCACTAAGCCACGGCGACCACCTTAATGAATGATAAAAGGAAAGCAAGCGGCCAAAACAAAAATTATGGCAGGCGTGCCTGAAAGCCTCTAACCTGAAGTTTTCTAACAAGTTTTCAGAGACGTGCATGGCTTAGTGTGACAGGAACAATCTCCACTACTCCAACAGGAGGGATTACAGGTTTCTACTGGACCTTCTTCCATTTCACCTGTAGGATAATCCAATTCAAAGGCTGCCTACCAGGTCCTACGGGTGAGGAAAGTATACTGAATGGATAACAGACTGAACAAGTCGAAAGCGGCTACTTCCTTCCATTCCTTGACTTCGAAATAACCTTCTGTTGTTATTTCCCAACAAGCGAGAATTGGAACACAAATTAACCCATCAACAGCTCGACATCCATCCACGTCTACACGGATCCCAGCCATCTTAGGCGTTGGCATGCAGAGCATATGGACAACTCAGCTCCCGCCCGAAGAGGGCGCCCGCGCTTAAAGGGGCGCACCCAGGTGGAGAAGGACCTCAACCAACAATCGACAATTGAAACAGCTAGCCAGAGATCGTTCTAGTTGGAGGGATGCCATGATGGTTGAGTAAGTAGCGCCAAATAAAGAAGAAGTTAGTTCCACAGTTAGTTCGAGACCACATCACTTTGTCCCCGCGTCACTGCTAGTTCTATGGAAGTTGTTCGAATTCACGCCAATGCAACCGGCATTAGTTCTGCAGCAGATCTCCATGACGTGAGACGTAAGTATGTCCCATCGAGCAGGTTAGATTGATCTTTCAACGAAGAGCTGCTTAATTATCGCTTGACAAACAGGGTTAGCACGAATTATTCTGATCGAGACTAGAAGTGGCTCACCCGAAGTTTCAAGTGCTTCATCGAGCATCTGTATAGGATATAGGGTCCATGCCTAACGCTACTGCAAGACATTTACTTGAAAAGCCTACTCTCACCAAACACAGATGGTCTTCTGGCACTGGGTGCCTCAGCACAAAGCAATTATGACCTACTATCGATCGGTCACGCTACCTGGTCGGTATGAGCAGGACGAATGTTAGAACTCTCATCGGCGTCATAACCGGGGACTGTTCCATTGGCATCCACATCTCCCTCTCATCGGCGTCATAACCGGGGACTGTTCCATTGGCATCCATGTCTCTCCCGACTAGTTGTCGCCTACTAGAGGAAGAAGGAACCATTTCACACTTTCTTTGCAATTGCAGTGCTCTCTCTTCTCGCAGATTTAGTCACTTGGACGCCCCACATTTCTACGACTTGGCAAAAATAGGTAATGTGAGCATCATCCAACGGCATCGCTGGTGCATGCGTTCAACTTGAGCTTCTGTAAAGAGTTCACCAAAGATTGTGATCGCGGAAAGCTGTACGATGAGCAGAAAAATTCTGTGTCGGAAATATGGTCCCCTCTTGGCGGGAGTAGATGAGAACACTCAACCGGATGTAGTCCGGAACGGACACCAATGCTCCAGCTCAGCTAAGAGGGTCTACGAGTCCGAGGCTCCTGGTTCGAGAAGGAGAGGAAGATCAAATCGCCGGTATAAGGACCAAGTAATAGCGGATGTGAGACAGGGTGCTCAGGATCGTCAGTTATCGTCTCATCAGCAACATCAAGTACATCAAATAGATATAGAATTAAAACAGCTAAGCAAGCGAAGTGAAGCGCGTCCGAATTCTTCACTTCTGCTTCAATTAATGGAAAAGCTCTCTTCACTCTCTTGCTGTGTGTCTCATATTCTCACGTTCTTTAATAGCACCGTCAGTTTCCTTTCGATCGGAGAGATGGAATGGAATGGACTGGAACAGTCCACACTTCCCACTTCAAAAGGAACATCATCTGCATCCAATCCTGGGACTCCACCTGTCCTTAACCAAGTCATCGAATCTCATTAAAAAAGCACACTCTCGCACCCAAGTGCTATAGATTGCTTTCAATTTCAAAACAAACTGAAACCATCCAATTTGATAAGCGTGCAATTTGTTTAGTTCTAATCAGCCTTGACTTTGATCACTTCGACGTATGCGAACAGTTGTTGGGGTCCTAATCTAAGCGTGTCGTTACCTAACAGCCGATTACAGAACCTCGTCTGGCACTTTCTACTTTCCACAGTGTAGTGACTAGTTTAGAGTGATTCTATTTGGATTGGCGCACGATTCCAGTGAAATCTAGAAATGGGATCTTGGGATTTTCAATCTTCAGCTAGGCCAAACGATGAAGATGGCATTTAGTTGCTCGTGAAATGCTGACCATCGCAAGAACCCATATCTCCCGGATTGACAAACTTGCGCGCCTTATTGAAGTCCGTCAGCGTTTCACTGTCAATCAAGGGCGACCACATACTGTGTGTTCCTGTGCTGATTTACAGCCAATTTGTTTTTCTGATAAACTTGGCTATGTCTTGTATCTTTGAGTGTGACATTTCCTCTGGGTTACTGAAAAAGTAGTTGCCTAGTATATCTTTTCTAGATTTGGCAAGGGCTGGACAAGTGCAGAGGAGGTGAAGTGTATTTTCTTCCTCCTCCTCGTCTCTACAGCTTCTGCAGTAGTCGTTGTGGGGGGCTCCCATTCTTCTGGCATGGATACCGAGATGGCAGTGGCCGGTACTAATGCCCACTACGGTCCTCATTACATTCCTGTTTAGTTTAAGGAGTGTATTTCTTTTGTTTGGATTTCGTAAGGGCCAAATAAGCCTCGAAGTCGTACATGTGTCTAATTCTATCCATCTCCGGTTAGCGGAGTCGACGGCATCTGTAAGTAACATGGTATTTATTACTTCGAGAGGTGGATATGGAGTGTCCTGATGGCAAACCCACCCCTGTTCTAGCTAACTCGTCGGCCCTATCGTTGCCTGGAAAACCACTATGCCCAGGTACCCAGCATAGTGTTCGGTTGAATCTAACCGCTATCTCCCTAAGAGATAGACGGCAAAGTTTTACCATCTTCGACTTAATTGATGGTGTATCCAGAGCCTTTATGGCCTCCTGACTATCTATGTAAATGGCGATAAATAGCATATCGGGTTCACCGACAGTAAGGATAGCTTTAACTTCTGCCTGGAATACACTACAATGGTCGCACAGTCGAAGAGACAGGGAAAAGGATCTGTCCGGCGATATCGCGATTACTCCTAGTCCGGTGCCCTCTTCTGTTTTTAAGCCATCTGTAGATCTCCAGATCTTTTTTCCTGATCCCTGATCTTTTTCCAATCTTTTCTGTCTGGGACGAGTGTTTTGGACCCAAACTAGAAGTCTAATGCGGATGTTGTATAATCTGTATGCGTTGGTAGTCTCGCATTTCTGATTACCGCTGTATGACCTAAGCTGTGGGAAGTGCGCCAGCGGTTGCACTCCCGTAGCCTTAACGCTGCCTTGGTAGCTACCAGCTTCCCATAGATGTCCAAGGGAAGGAGCTGTAGCAATGCTTCCATGGCGGCTGTGGGGGTGGATCGCAATGCCCCTAGTTATGTTACAGTGGGAAACGGTTAAAAAACGAAACACCAAATTACGTCCAATTTACGTACGAAAACTGGAGTGAACTATATTTTCTTAAAACACAAACTAACAGCTAATACAAACATAAGCAATACCGACAAAAAGTGACAAGAAAGGGCGCTTTACAAAAAGTGAGCATGCAGAAAAGAGACATGTGACAATAGTTCGTAAACAACATACATTAATGTACCTTCGCGTGGCTGTACACCTCGTGTGAAGGCCTAGTACAGGTCAAGGACTCTTGGGACTCTTTCCTATGAGGAGGCAGGAAGCTAAGATACGGCCAACTCCTTCCCTGCATGCTACCCTATCCTCTCTCTTTCCTCTCCCTTTCCCTTCCGGTAGGCTGGGTCAAGGTGTTACACGTATCGTGCCGTTGATTAGCTTGGCTGGGGGCCCACTCAAAAAACTAGCTCCTGTTACCTGGCTACCCTCCGAGCAAATCAGCCTTAGCTACGCATTGCGGATCTCTACGTAGCCTGACCCCTCCTTTCTCCGCTACTCGTGGGACTACAATCCAATGTCTTCAAAGGGGATCTCACTATACGGCTGTTTCGGCTCATTTGTGCCCTTGACACTGCCAGCCTGCTTTAACCTCTTCGAGAGGTTGGGCGACGATTGACCGCCGTAATTGGCAGAAAAGATGATGACTGCAAAATCTATTCCGCCAAGTGGAGGAAGATAGAGCGATGCTTCCATCTAAGATACCTGAGCCTGATTGCCGAACATGGCGGCGTGGCACTCGTCGTCTTTGATGCCAGATGGCAGCAAGGGGATATTAGACTTCTGTCCTTCCAGTATCAAAGGTCAGCCAACCTCTATAGGAAGACAGTTCTAAGTCTGGGAGAGGTGTGGGAGGGAGCACAGATAGACGTTGTGCATAGGGACACAATCCCTAGTAGGCCCAGGACGCGTGTCTGGTTACCTACCGTACCTGCCGATGCCGCCTCCATCCTGAGCTTCATCCAAGCCTGCAATCCGCATCTTCCAACGCAAAATTGGAAGATTGCCAAGCTGGAGGGGCCGAATGGGGACGTTCGTAGAGCGGCTAAGGACTCTCTGGCTCCCCTTTCAAAAAACAACCTTGTAACCCACTACGGATTCAACTGGGTTACGCTAAAGGTGTAAAAAAATGATCCCGCCAAGACGGTGCACCCTGCCCTCACTCTACCCTCTGTTACACAGGCTGGCCCTGAGCGAGCCACAAAGGCTGTGATGGAGGTAGGATGTAGCTGTCTCCAGTGTCGCACGCCAAGTTGGTTGAGGTCCTTCTCCACCTGTGTGCGCCACCTTTAATACGGGCGTCCTCTGTTACGTTGTCCCACTGGTTACGAGTCGAAGACTTTTCGGGCCTGTGTTCAAGCCTTCGCCCCCTAACGCTGGTAAACAAGTAAATGGAACTTGGACGAATCGGACAATATGAAGCTAAATGAAATCGCTGTGCGGTATGTTCAGTTCAGTTCGAGTCGAAGACTCTTCGGGCCGAAGCTAAGTAAGCTAGTATTAAAAGTGTATAACCGCCCAATATATTTTAAATTGAATCTTGAGCTTTAAGATTGTATCTTAGAGTAAAAATAAGTTGCTACGTAGCAGATGCATACAAATTAATAAATGAAGTAGATCTACCACATATGAAGTGGTGGCCGGACTGTTCCGCTCGGCAGCCGGAAGGAACTACGAGCAACCCGTCATTGGCCTCGTGAGCCGCTACGGGAATGGGGGAGAAGTCTCGCCATACACTAACCAGTGCGTGCGGGGATGTCTCAAAATTTAAGAAGTATAAATCTATTTTTGTTACAGCATAAAAGCAAAGGAATAAATATTATCCACCTAGTGCTCCAAGGATCACGCCGGACTGCTTTCCAACTTCTATTGCTCCCAATTAAAAGTATCCGCCAGCATTTCTACTCATAAATTATTTTTATTTCCTTCAATTTTCATATTTATCCCACCTGGATGACTAAGGATTACTTTACACATACAACAAAAAAGTCTTCATATACAAAAAAAAACAGTAAAAAGAAATTATATATAGTTTGAAAAATGCACTAAAGGCCATTCATTCGACTAAGACTGCTGTTTCATATCGTCGATTAGGAATCAGTTGATTAAATGACTTATTGTAATGGCTGCGAATATTGTGGCCGCTGAAGCGCTTATGTGCATTCCGCCACCATCGTCATTGTCACCGTCGTCGTCTGGTTTCTCGCCAACCCACGTCACCCGCCCCTCAATTCCCGGATAGACAAACTTGCGCGTCTTAATGAAGTCCGTCAGCGTTTCACTGTCAATCAAGGGCAACCGCATGCTGGTCTCCTTATGCTCGTCGAACGAATGCCCGTCGCCACCATTCAGGAGAAACTCTGGCAGAATCACATTGTATATCAGCTCGTCGTCCAAAGCCACGTAGGATGGCACCTCGCATTCGGTGCACAGGGCCTCGGCGCTCTGCACCCGCTTACCCACGGGGTTGGTCAGATTGTACACCACTCGGACGCCGGACATTTGCAAGAAGCCTCCGTTTGAGTCTGTGTCGAAAATCCCGGCCGATCGCTCGAGGGCGTTGCGAATCGTCTTGCCGGACACTTTGGTCACGTAGAGATCATTGCCGAAGGGCAGCACGGAGAGGACGTCACTCGCGGTGATTGTACCATCGGAGCGTTTCTCGATCGAGTTACGGATGCCTGTTGGACAGTTGTGAGTGTTGGGCATTTATTCGAATTGCGTGAACTTACCTCCGCCCTGAGTGAAGGCGATCGCAGTGTCGGACCAGTATTTGCCGCCGGCGTCTTGAAGAGTCCTCGCGTACACCATGCTGTCGGTGATCAGGTTTCCGAGATTGCATTCAGTCACGCGGCACACTGTCCTGCTACCCTCCAAAAGGACCTTGGTGTAGCCGATGATGCTGGTCTCGAGGGCTGTGATGTTGGGCCGGTACACTTCCAGCAAAGCAAGGATGTCGGAGTCCCTTGGTATCGCTGCATTCAAGAGAATTGGTGAGCCGTCGAATTCTATCAGATTGCCTTCCTCGTCAAACTGAAATGTAGCAAAAAAGGACGAAAGTGTTAATTTGGCGCATGATCTGGAGAAAGGAAACGATGGAAAAAGGGTCAGACCAACAGGCTTAAGCAGTCACTGGAGACGAGGGCAAGTTGAATTTAAAGTACCATTAAACAATAGATTTCAGCCTTATCGCCTACCTACTCCCCGACAAGACGACCAGAGCAGACGGTTTTCTTTACGATTTGAGGCTTAAGCAGGTTCCAGGAGAAGATTGAACGTTGTGTAGTGGCATTAGGGTAGTAAGGATTATATCTGGAATTTCCAAAATGGCGAGGGAGTGAAATGCAATGGAAAGTGTTTGTTGAAGGTCCACCCATACAAGCAAAACAAAATTGAGGAAAATGGAATACCGCAAGGAAGTGTTCTTGGACCACTCCTTTTCGTTTTATACCAGACCAGTTTGAATTAGTCAAAGAGTCAACAATAAAATTGCAAACAAAAGATGGGAAGAGGTAAGGTTAGGAATCAGTTGGCAAGATTCACATTTAAGACACCATAGGTCCGATTATAGAATCCGTGGTAATCATAGGAAGAGATGTTGACAGGAGAATAAAGCCATCATCCAGAGTGAAAAATTGGCTTGAAGAAGTCAGTAAAGTAACCAGGGGTTCTTTTGGACAATAAGCTTTCCTTTAGGAAACACATAAGGCATTACTCACGTAAGGCTTTAACGAATGCTCCTCGAATCCTACTCTCACGATCAGTCTAGAGACTCTGTTTAATAAAGTCAACCATTGGATTAAGTCCGTCAGCGTTTCACTGTCAATCAAGGGCAACCGCATACTGGTCTCCTTTTGCGAATGCCCATCTCGTCGGTGTTCGTCTATGCAGGAATACCCATCGACATTCTGGCTGACAAGCTCAAGAGGATGTTTCGCAGGCGAAATTCTGACCGACTGTATGCCAAACTTATAAAGGTAGAAGGGATATGGCAAGCCAGACAAGGGAAGTTGGAAACAGAAGATTGAATGAGTTTATTACAGGAGACTGTAACTATCAGCGAGGTGCAAGAGCTCCCTCCCTCCCAGAGACTGAACCATCACTTAGCTGTCAGAAAATATGTTATCATGAATGTCCTTGATCATAGACAAAGTTTTCTCAATCCCCACAACTTCCGTCTGAGAGACGCTGACGCAGTGGTTCAGGCATCGAATGAATAATTAAATACTGAGATCCTTGTGTAAGACTCATGTGTTCAAGCCTTCGCCCCCTAACGCTGGTAAACAAGTAAATAGAACTTGGACAAATCGGACAATATGAAGCTAAATGAAATCGCTGTGCGGTATGTTCAGTCGCACTGCATATGGACCTCAGGCACAATGTTAGGATAGGTCCCCTATTAGCGTTCGTACGTTCTTCCGACTAATCCCGATTCACGATGTTGACCTAGTTGTAGCTGCAGTATTCAGGCTGAGCCAGCGAGTACTAGGTCTGTCCAGGGCTTCACCTTCTAGATTTTTCTTTATTGACCTATACAGACTGAGCTAACGAGTACTGGATCTGTTCAGGACTTGGACCATGCTCCCAATGGCAAGACTACACGTCCGGACGTTCCAGAACAAGGACTTGTCTCTACTAACCTGGAATAGATTTCACCTGTTTGCTTCTCTTCCATCTACCTAATCACTGCAGCGTTTTCCAAGCGGAAATAATGGCGATCAGCGAAGCCCTGTGCTGGCTGAGGTCCTAACATCGCAGGGTCAGAGCCTGAGCGATAGCCGCTTTCCAATCCTGACGGTCCTGGGCACGCTGCTTCCAGTCATCTTGACCAAGCTGTCTTGCATCCGCGATTACTTGATATTTATACCGGACATTCGGTATTCCTCTCCTTCTCAAACCAGGAGGCTCGGATTCGAAGACCCTCTTAGCTGGAGCATTGTTGTCGACGGATCTATGCCTGTAGAGTTCGCGGTTGTGTCTTCTCCTCCATTCGCCTTCCTCGCAGACGGGATCATATATCCGACGTAGAATTTTTCTTTCGAAAGCACCAAGAATCAGCTCCGCAGTTTTGCTTATCGTCCAGCATTCGGCTCCAAATAGCAGGACTGGCAAAATAAGAGTTTTGTAGAGCATGATCTTAGTCCTTCGAGTCAGGAGTTTTAACACCGGTTGCCACAGGCAGTTCTACGTCGGATCTCCACAGTCGTGATGTCGTTTGTGGAGTTCCGTAGACAAAACTCCTTTACTACCTCGAATTGTAGAAACTTACAGCTTACAGCTTCCTTTAGGTTACAACTCGCTAACCACAGCATACTAGAAGTCAATTCCAGATGAAACACAGGCAATACGTGCCAAATTACCAAACAAATCTGGCCCAGTCTTGACCCCAAAAGATCTGTTAGTCTGATATCATACAAAGGACCCAAAGTTAGCTCTGCAGTGAGAGGGACACTGCATATTGGGTTTACACTCGAAAAGATTAAGACTATTTTCTTACGATTTCTGCAGAAGCTGCCGTAGCCGTGATGAGGAAGAAGAGGAAAGTGTACAACACTTTCTCTGCAACTGCCCGACACCGACACTTGCCTCAGCTAGGAAAGCTACTCTTGGCTTCTACTTCTTCGATAATCTGAGCGAACTGAGAGAGTAATCACTCAAATTGCTATTAGACTTCATCGAGAAATCTCCAACGTATTTATAATTTCATAGAAGACTACAAGAAAACAATGCTTACCTGGACATGAAGTTTTCCAAGATACTTCGTGTAGGCGTAGGCTTGCACCACCGGAACATTCTTTCCACTGCTCTGGGTGACGATCTTCGGATAGGGACCCTCTGGCCGCTCTGCATCGGGTTGAGTGCCGGTGTATAGGAATGTGTTGGTATGGCCGCCAATGACAATGTCAACGTCCGGACACTTCGCCGCGATCTCCTGATCCTTCTGATAGCCCGAGTGGCCAAGAGCGATGATGATGTGCACTCCCTGAGCCGTCATCTTCGTTGCCTCCTCACTGCAATGCATTTCAAAAGAACGTTACACCCGAACAGCGCCAAACAATCAAAGTCACAAACTTGATGGCATCTATTTCCGGTGTGAACTCAACGTTGTTGGGTATCGTCAGGTCCTTGGTCTCGGGTGTCACGTAGCCAATGATGCCCACCTTGTGGCCGCCAACAGTCAGAATGGTGGACTTGTTTAGGCTTTTAGTGGCCGCCAGTTCGGGTTCCTTCGAAAGGTCCAAGTTGGTTGCCAGCACAGGAAATGTGACTTCGTTGAGGAATGGGATGAGTCCGCTAACACCCTCGTCGAACTCGTGATTTCCCAGAGACTGCAGAAAAATTCAATGTCAAGCAAAATACATAACCTTTTGAGCTTTTGATCTTACAATGGCATCGGGCGACAATTTGTTGAGGAACGCCGCTGTTATGTTGTCCTTGAACACCGTGAACCACGGCGTTCCGGTGTAGGTGTCGCCAGCGTTGAGGTACAGCACTGGTGGTCCAGTGGTTTTTGCCTCCTCCCGGAATTTGCGGATCCTGAAAGAAGCAAATCACGCTGCAGTCGGAATCAGTGGACACAGACTGCTCAACTTACTCATGTGCAGTCCTGGCAAAGCCACCATAGCACTTGTTTGTGTTTTGATCCTCAATTGCGCACGTTGCCCCGTTGACGTTGGTCTGCTCGAAGCGGGCATGCATGTCGTTATTGTGGAGGATAAGGAACTCTGCGAAGACGGACTTGGCGACAGGATTTGCCTTGACCAGGATCAGTTGAAGGCCAACCACAGCCAGGACGAGCAGGAGTTGGTTGCTCATTTTGACGGAGGATGCTGGAAATGAATGTGAATTGTGATTAGATGTGGTTTATAGTTTTAAATGGAATGTTATTAATGCACAATTAGCAATAGGAGTTAGGGGCTAGGTTACAGAAGTTTTTGAAATAAACGAGGTCATGATGGAACTCTTTATTTCTCTTAACAGTCTTATTTCAGGAAGTTGGGGCACGTGGCAGCACTCTTAAGCAAAATAAGATGATGGACAATAAGTGGAAGAATAGCATTTGGGTAGAAGTTAGATGCTGAAAGCCTCTCAGTCAATTGACCGGAAGGAATGAGGACAACCAATAAATACCAAGTGACTGCATAGCAGTGTTTTTCAGTTGTTATGGTTTAGCAGCTGACAAAGTTAGCAATGACAGCTGTTAAAATGCCATTTCATCATGCATTCTTTCACGCGTGTCGAAAGTACAAAAATTCCGATCGAAATTCCAGCTCAGTTAAAATACGCAACATGAATCGAAGTCGCGGCGCTCGGTCGTCATAATGGCTTCAGTGCCAGCAGGCAATTAATCGGACCGTTGAAAAATTTTGAGCGCGAGTATGAATTTTTTTGGACCTTCACCCCCCAATCAGACGGAGCATAGTGCAAAATGCAGAATCATAGACGACGTAGCGGTCAGCGTTGAAAAAAATCAAAAAATACTGATTCGACTCTGATCATCTGAATCAAGCAACTCGGCTTGTTTTGCCGTTGGTTTTGGGCCGCACAAGATTGTGCTGACGCAAGAGTTGAAGTAGAACGACCATAGACAACGCCTTTAGTTCGCTAATTGACCGGATATCCGGAATATGGCCAAAATATCAATTTGGTCCCATTTTTAGCTCAGAGCCTATATAAACAAGAAAAACTGTCCTTTTTACTGTAACCAAGTGTACCACCAAGAATCGCTACATCCACAAATGTTGACAGTTTGGAGCGGTTCATGGCATTGGGCGAAATCACCGGAACATATTTCTTTCGATATGAAAAAAGCGTTCCCATTATCGTCAAAGGTCTTAGGTACAGTCAATCACAAAAGTAACTACACAGCATAAAGTTGTCTGTGTTTTAAGCAAAAAAATAATCGCAAAAGGGACTTAAAAAAAATCTTAAATGGAGTTTTCCAAAGGAATTAGTAAAGTAATTAGAATAAAAAATATGTGGGGATCTCAAAAACTATCGACAGGGCGGGTCCAAAACGGGTCAAAAATTCAACGAATTGTAGATCATCAATAAATGGCCCTACTAATTTTTGCTTTCAAACGCTTTTGGCACAAATTACTCTTTAGATAGTTCAAATAACCAAGCACATACATTTTTTACTAGTGGACACTGAATTGGCTACGTCAGATGCTACCTGAAAAAATCCGTATAAGAGCCGATCTCCATATGTGCGTTTACTTACTTTTGTGATGTGCCTACTAATTACATTAGAAAACTTCATTTAAGATATCTTCTTGGCGTCCCGTTTAAGAATATTTTATGTTTAATACACAGACAGCATTTTTTGTGTACTTACTTTTGTGATTGACTATATAGAGCGATGGTAAGGAAATTTGTTCGCTCGAAAACATCGATATATTTGAGTTGTGGCTATTTGAAGTTGTGAAGAAGTTTGACATTTCTCGTTTGCCAGTCTGATCATGCGACTCGCAAGCACTCGTGGATCGAAGGCATCGAAGGCAAGATCAAAAGTCAATAATAATAATAATAATAATAATATATGGGTGGCGCGACAGTCGGAGGTGGACCTGGGCCTAGCTTCTCAGCAACCACTCGTGTTGTGCGTGCTATTGTTTTTTCACGAGGGGAAGGGACCTACAGTTTAATGCCGACTCCGAACGGCGAATTTGAGAAGCTTTTTCTAGACAGGAATACTCTTTGAGCATTTGTCAGTGATTCGAAAGAGCTAGAGCCGTGAATTATGATAGGTGGTAAATTCGGGTATCGAACCTGGCACCCTCTGCGTAGGAGTCGACGCACTAACCCTCTACGCCACGGCGACCACCAAATACAAAAGTCAATAATTCCGTAAAAAGTCGTTTCAATAAAGCGGCAATCGTTGAAAAATATTGATGAGTAATGTTTTCTCTGTGTACAGCCTTTTTGAAAAAAAACCAACAGATGGGCCAAAAGCCTTTATAAAACGACTTATCTTGACTGATGCTGATGTTAGTCAGTCACACTAGAGTGACATAGAGTGGAGAAGTGGGCTTCGTACTAGATTGAGCTTCATGATCGCAAAAGTTCGTCATTCTCGTTTAGATAGAGTTACCTGTTCTCAGTGATTGAACAGCTTCTAAACTCTGTGAGAATCCTCGAAGTTCTTCAGAAGGCCAATAAACCCAGAGAGGTCTTGCTCATTGTTCACATATCACATACCGCTATTGGTAATAATAATAATAATAGTGGTGGCGCGACAGTCCCAGGCCGACCTGGGCCTATCTTCTCAGGAACTACTCATGTTGTGCATGCTATTGTTATTTCACGAGCGGATGGGACTTACAGTTTAGTGCCCACTCCGAATGGCGAAGTTTTGAGAAGCTTTTTCTAGGTAGGAGTACTATCTGAGCATTGTCAGTGAAAGAGGTGGAAGCCGTGACTTATGAATGTTGGTAGATTGCGGATTCGAACCTGGCACCCTCTGCGTAGGAGTCGAAGCAATAACCACTACGCAATGTCGGCTCAACCGCTGTTGGTACAACCATAAAAATTGAAACTTAACCAAAAGATCTTAATCCGTCCAACACGGTGTATTAGGAAGCTAACTGATCATGGCCACCGAAGTGAGAGAAGGGCATCATATTGATAAAACAAATCAAATGGAACATTTTTCTTAATTCTACCATAAATCTGAACACCTTGAATAACATTCGTATTTAATTGATATCGCTTATAAATGTTTGCGATATGACTTGAGTGTGCAGATGGAACCGTCCCTAACTTGTTTTTAGAGCGGATTCTATTCGTTGTGCTCCTCATTGCAATCTCTGACGTAATAAATCATATAATAGACATACATTCATGGCTACGAATATACACAAAATCTGCGAAGTTTTGTCAAATACTTGATTGAGATATCCTTCTGGACGCTTTCACACGACCAGATTTCATCACCCGTGTGAAGCACCGAATCACCGGCATTTATCGGAAGTAATCCTAACAAGCAAATTTGAAGGCCATACGATTCTCTCTGTTTCACTCTTTTTCCACTCACACATGCGTTACATTCTTCCGAAACGCTGATATGATTTATTCACCAAAGCGACAACGGGCTACCACTGGACTTTTAGCTTTCCTTGTCTACATACCTCTCAGTTGATGCGATAGAATCTGAAGGCAATTGTGAATATTCCAGGCACGTACATGTTGTTTTCTCATGTCTACAATTTCAGTCTTCTTGCTGGGTTAAATTAGATAGTAATTATAATAATATGGGTGCCGCTTCAGCCCTGATAGGGCCAGGGACTAGCTTCGACAGAGTCGGTTAAATTAGAGAGAAATTAGGACGGTGCAAAACAAACAGACTCCTTCGGTCTGACAAACTGATGCTAGCGATGGTAGACTGGCCATAATCACATCAAGTGACACGAAATGAGATTTGAAAAAGCCAACGACCTTAAGTTGTGGGCGATGTAGAGGAAAAAGCGGATTCTCCTCACTTTTTAGTCACTGAACCGCCGTCTCGTCCAGATAAGACACAGAACACTGAGAGAATGTTGCTTTCAAGACTTCTAGGATTTAACTAAGATTCCAATATAAGCCCTTTTCAAGTTCGTAAGGCTATCTGGTTGGTATAAACATGACGGGAACGAGAATGGAGCTAAGTATAAAGTGGCTTACACCCGTCCTCCCATCTGTCAAACCTAACCTATACCGAATTTCTAAAATAAGTCAATTAATATTTACAGTAAAAATCTCTTACAACGACTTAATTCTAAGGCCCCCTCTGTAAGCGGGGTTCCCGGTTCGAGTCCGAGTCAAAGCAAAGTTAATACGCTTTTATCTGGTTTTCAAATCTGATCCAGTCACCATTTGCCGTTGGGCTCAAATTGACGGCACTGTCACTGGAGTGGTCAATCTGTAGTAGTCTGGCTATGGGTATCACAATGGACCAATAGGGTCTTAGTGCTCTGGTTAATGCAGTAGCAGCCCGCCTACCTATCAAAGCTGGTACATTTGAGCAGATTGTGAACAGCGGCAAAAGAGTCTTCTGGATATTGTTAACTTGACGCAAAGAAGCAGCATGCGTCAAGCCGATAATGGTTGGACAAAAGGACACCTAAGCCAGAGGGTAGTCCGTCACCGTAACCGCCGACAGTCAACTCGACAATGTGTGGCTCCATGCATATCATGTCGATCATTATCTGCTGATAATGCGTGAAAGATTCCTGCCACGGAATCACTATATTCGAAGTAAGTTTTGGTGCATTCAACTATTGTTTAAAAAACATAAGCAGACCTCTTCACTTATACAGAAACCCCTTCGGAAAAAATATGCAGCACTTTCTCAGCGTCGTCTACTTCACAAAACAATGGAATATTTTAGAAACTACTGAGGAATAAATAAAAATATCATTCACAATTCGCTCATAGCTCATTTGGCATCCCTGTAAATCACCGCACCGTCACGAACAGGAAGAGCGTCACCCCTGAAAACTGTTCAACGCTTAAAATCAATTCTGCTGTCATCTGATCAATCATTCAAGGCAACAAAACACAATTTATTGTGTTGTGAATGCAGCTGAAGCAAAAGGCCGTGTATGTTGTGACTAAAGCAACTAAGTGCTTACTATTCAATTTTAATAGCGCTGATGTGGTGGAATTTTAAGAATTTATCTGAATACTAGGGTTCGCATTCGATTCGATTTAATGCGGCAAACACGAATTAATCATTTTAATCCAACAGATGTTGTGAGTAACTGACAAAGCAACGACTTTCACGACTTCTCAACTTTACTTGTTGGAGTGGGGGTGGAACTGACATGACATGTGATGTAAGGCCAAACTAAACAAAGACAAATTCTTGGAGGAAGGTGCCCGCTTGGGTTCTCTTGACGGAACAACTAAGGCCGCTTTCACACAGGAAAATTTTGTCGGCGATTTTTCCATCTTGTTGTCAAAGGAGATGAGTCGTGATAGGAGTCGGGCTTTTGGATTTCCTATTCTCTTTTATCTCTCTTCGTTTTTTCTTTGAGTTACTTTATTCTTGTTGGTTGTAGCATGCTGTACATGTGTGAGAAAAAGATGACACATGTGTGAGAGAGGGTAGGAAACATAAAAAGTTCAGAATTGAGATCGGCATTGCAGAGGCTGAAAGCTTTCCTGTGTGAAAGTGGCTTGAGATCACAAAAGGGAATTTGAAAGAATCGCCGACGAATCTTAGCGAGTGTGAAGGCGGCCTAAGGAGTTGAAATAAAGAAAGAACACCTTTTAGTGTCGGTTTTAGTTTTTTTTAATTTCAAGGAAAATAGATCACTGAAGGCCATATGTTTTTCAATGGGATTATAATGGACCTCAGAGAGGGCCTAGGTTAGGTTAGGTAGTTGGGCTTCTAGTGCATTCACCAGCACACATTGGTCCATTGTGATACCCCTAGTCAGACTACTACCCCTGATTGACCACTCCAGTGACAGTGCCGTCAATTTGAGCCCAACAGGAAATGGTGACTGGACCAGATTTGAAAACCAAGTAAAAGCGCATTAACTTTGCTTTCACCGGGATTCGAACCGGGGACCCTGCTAACTAGGGGCAGGCACTATTTTTTTAATGTAAATTTTGTTTTTATTTTAATGAAAGAAACTTACTTGCTAGACAAAATATACTTAAAACTAGCTTAAATATCTTAAATAACTTAATGTATTTAATCCTAACTTACTGACCCTATGCGAGTACTCTAAGCTATTCTAATTTATAATTATTTGTGCCTTTCGGCTTAAACAACGTTTTTTTAGTCTTTAGAGACAATATTTTATTAATTTTAATTACCAAGAAAACTTGAAAACTTGGTTTAACCTAGCTAAACTATGAAAAAAAATAACTTAAAACTAACTTAATAATACCTTAACCTAACTTAATCTAACATAACCTTAAAATTACCTTAAATATGTCCGTAAGAGACAGACGTGTGCACCTAGGCGTATATGATATGTATATGCATAACATATACATCTATACGCCGTGGTGCACCTTTTTTTGATTTTATATAGTTTTTTTCTTAAAATAACTTAATTCTATGTAAGTTGGCCACCATGGTCAACTGTATCGCCGTTTGGAAGAACCAACGCCGGCGGAGACCGATTCTGGTGCAACCACCAATAAAAGTGCCGTTCTTTGGCACACTCTCTCCTGTCCCGAGTAGAGATCGCTCTACTGAATCGGAGGAGATCCTCGTGGCTGCGAGCGACATCCGGCTCGTATTGGAGTCGCCTGTCCACTGTTCGGCGTACGACATGGAAGATCAGAGGGCATCCATCTGTATCCTGTATTAGGCCAATTTGATCGAGATAGAGGAATGCTTCAGGTGGAATAAGGCCGCTGAGTCGCACTCTTTCATGGTACATAGCGTTTGGGTAGTAAGCCCCAAAGATCAGACTGTTAGAAGAAGTCATAGCTCGTGCAATGTGCCTTCTTATCAGCTTGATAATAAAATTATCTATCCTGTTCAAGTTTGCCTCGTTGTACAGGACCTCGTTATGAAAGTACTTCTTGTACTCAGCTCCTAAGACACTGCCTCTCGAACAACCTCATCTTTTCCATCTGGGAAGTACTCACGTTGAACCACAATGGACAACCGTACGCCATAATTGGCCGTATGAGGGCCATGTAGCAGATTACCTTCACTCTGGTATCAAGTTGGCTGCTGGAAAACAACCTTCTTAGGGGCAGGCACTATACCAACTGCGCCATCCAGTCGTTTAGGGTGTCGTTACAGAGACTATTTTCCCCTCAACTTTAGGAAGACAGACTTCATTGCACTTACCAGCCTTATAACTAACATTGACCTCAACAGTCTCATAAGCAAGTATACGCCCACTCATAATGCACTGGAATTTTCCTTCAGGCCTATCTTCAACTGCCTAATTCAATCCCTTACGTCCCCCTGTAAAAACTACTCATCATCGTCTCCCTGGTATAATAAATCAGCCCTTCGTAATCTTAGAGATTCTAGAATACGTCCGATCTCCAGCAACTTCGCAGTTGTGGAGTTGAGACCAACTCAGCTCGTTTGAAGACAAACGATCAGCTGTCAATCATGATGGTCTGGACCGAGTGGTAAGTGATGAAATGATTGTTGCTTGAGATAATATATTTTGTTTTGTCCCCATTGACCGATTAGCTCCTTCCAGTCGTTCTTCTTATTCTTCTGACGCCACAGCCATCGAGCCTCTCCAAATGGGATGAACTTTAGTCAGTTGCCTCCAAGTTGGTCGAGGTCTTTCTCCACTCGGTTTCATGAGCGCACTCTTTTGCGTTAGCCCACTGATTTAGAGTCGATGAAACTTCGACTTGGACCAGTGCCGTCCATATACTCTAAATGGCATAAGTAGACGTACCATCGACGCAAAAAAGGACTAAACATTAAACGTAGCTTGAACGGTCTTGAGATTGGGTATGATTTTTTTTTTAGATTTTCAAATTATTTTTATAATTTTGTTTTCAAATAACATTTTACAATTTGAATTTACATTACTAAATACAGTACCTACAGAAAACAGTATAAAATATAAATAATTTAAGTGGGCAATGGCGTTGCCGTCTGCCTGATTGACGCGCTAAAAAGCTTACAAATTAATTAATATACAATTTTTTAGAATTTAAATGATTGAAAACCATGACATATTACTATTTAATATTTATTTATTTCTTATATAAATTCGGTTAGAATATTATTCCTATACGCAGATGCAGTCTCAATAAATTTTTGAAGCGCTTGTAGTATGTTTTTTGTTTGCTCCAATGTTAATGTTAACTTCGCGAAGTAAATAAGCCTTAAGTCTTTATAAATTGGATATATTGCCAGGAAGTGGAATGTATCTTCTATCATTTGATGGTTGCATATAGTGCAAAGATTTTTTTTGTTGTTTTTTTTAAAGGGAGCTCCATTCAAATTTAACATTTCACATCTTGCCCTACATATTAGAGATATCGACCTTATGCTATAACTGTCATTATCGTTAAGATCATAGTTAAGTTGAGGGTATATCAACCTGTTAATGAAAGATGTCGCTTGTATTTTGCTTTCATTTCTGTAGATAATATCAGATCGTCATATTGAACACTTAAGCTGGTGTCACATTTCTCTGCCAGTTCTATCCAATCCATCCAAACCGAAACCCATTCTACATTGTTATTCAAATTATATTTCGTGAGTATGAGGGGTATTTTAGCACTTTGAGCACGTAATCGAAGTGTAACTTCAAAGTAAAATTTAATAAACTGGGCTTTCCCGTTTCTAACGTGAGTACGTAATTGGGCGTAGTCAACGGAAGGTGAAAATGTTTTTTCAAAAAAAGTCGTAGAAGTTGTTCAACTTCCTCGTACTGCTTGTACCCCCCATCATCTCACAGATTCAAATACCTGGTATTTTGCAGAAATTGGTATTTCCTATTTGCTTATTATATTTTTCCACGAGGCACTTATGAGACTTTTAGATATTCTAAGTTTATTTTCCAGATGAACATTTAATTTCATGTTCGGCGTTAAACGTAATCCAAGAAATTTATATTGTGAGACAATTTCTTTGACTGTTGCGAACTATTATAATCTTTGATTTTTCAAGATTCACTTTCAGGTTCCAGTATTTGCAGAAATTATTAAGCTTAAGAGATTGGGTATGTTGCCGCTGACAGGGACTAAAGTAGAGTTGTCTAAACAGTTTCGACGACGGAACGCGCAAGGAACAATTCGTTCAGCAGTCGGAATTAGTTCCCGGGGACATGTCCGCGGAACTTCGTAGTTCCATGCGTTAATGTAATATTTATGATATACCTATTTTTATGTCCACACAAAGTTCGGACTCAGGCACCCACAAACGTATATTGTGGACATGTTCAGGTTGAGTTACCGGAACTATAGGAAATGTTTCCTCCAGAGGACATAGTTCCGGGAGCTATACATGTCCGAAACGAAACAACTTTAGAATCAAGGTGCTATACAATGTCAGCTTAGTCATCTCTCAATTGCCTCTTAAGCCCAAGGAAACAGAGTTTGTCAAGAGTCAAACTGTCTGCGCTTGATCTCGGTACTGATGTTGTTGTGGAACCAATGACTGCAACAGAAGCAGACAGATCAGTCATAAGTTTCACTGAACATAAAATTAATACTGATGAATGTATTGCCGTGCGCAACTCTGTACAGTCATCTCGTCGACAGTGACTGAGTTTTTGTTTCGCAATACTCAATCTGTTGAGTCGGCGCGGCGTCTCCATCTCGAAAACTCGTTTTCAAGGCTTTTGCACAGTCTCCAAATGACTAAGCAAGCTATAAACGGGAAAGCAAGACATCAGCCTGCACACTAAGAAGTGTTTTTGATGCGGTTTCACTGTTGGTCAATTTAATTAACAGCCGTCGCTCTTTATCAAAGACTGCATCCGATTGATTCAAAAGGCAAAAGATTGCTTTGAAAAAAGTTCAACTCCGGACAACAAGTCGGCCGCGGCACGATGATGAATAGTAGACACCTGAAGCAACCGCTTGCAAGGTCAATGATTGCTGTCATCTTTCGCATCTGTGTCATGTTTCTCCAAATATTTGCATATTTTGGTAAAAAAAAATCCCCTGAGACTGGCAAATTTATCGCACAGTCTATTTCCGATGAATGATCGGATGACCATCGCCTTCGTCACATGCCATCATCACTAAATCGGCAATCCCGCCGCAGATTTTTTTTTCGGACAAAAAGGAAAGCAATGACTCCGCGTTATTATTTTCCAATTCAACCGGAAAAACATCCAATTCAAAGCGAACGTACATAAATCGGTTTTTTGGCGTGCAAAGTTATAGTTGCCATTATTCCCGGCGGACTATAAAAACTGCAGTAAATCAAAAGAGTCAACTTTTTACAATTTTAAGTCGCAGAATATTTATGGAACCGTTCCGCTGGGGGAGGCGGGGTTGATGTCACACTCAAAAAAAGTGGTGCCATGAAGTTCAAGCAATCTCGATGTGGTTTCGGTTCCATTCCGGTTGTCCTTTATGGATCACTGCTGCTGAAATTTTGCTTAATTGTGGTCTCAGACAGTTGGCGTTAACCGGAATTCACTCAGACGAATAATTATTTTTTTTTATGTTCGATATTTATTGCTAAACACATTTAATGACATTGTTAGGAATAAATAATGGAGTCGGTAGACTACGTTTGAAATGAATAAATTGACTACTTCAGTTGTTTAATGATCCATCTTTTGATAGGTGACAGTTTGAGAATGACTTTGGCACACCATACAGGGTCACCCATTTTGTGCTTCTGAACCTTTGCCTGAACGTTTTTCAAGGAAAGTGGCTATGTTCTGGTAGAGAGCGTGTCCTAGATCATCTACGCGATGTAGGTTAGGTGAGGTAGGCGGGCTGCTAGTGCATTCACCAGACAGACTACTACGACTGATTGACTACTGCAGTGGTAGTGCCCTTAATTTGATCCCAACGGCAAACCAGATTTGAAAGCCAGATAAGAGCGTATTAACTTTGCTTTTACTGGGATTCGAACCGGTGAACCCGCTAACATATGTAGCGATTTCCGTCTGATCGCCGTGCTAGATACAAGGGCTTAGTGACTCTCAGGAATATATATTCCTTATGAGGAGACTACATGAAGCCAAGATATAACCAACCCCGCTTCTGATACGCATCTAATCCCCCCTTTTCCGTTGGTCCGTCATAGCTAGCTGACAATCGGCTTAGCTCGGACCTACTCGAAAAACGAACTTAAGAGCCTGATCAGCTTAGGCTGCGGATTACAGATCTCTGCACACCCTCAACCGGAGACCGATGCTCCCACACCGACTGGTGGACAACAGCACATTCCCTTCAAGGGCTTCATAGGTCCTGAGGTGTTGGAGACTAGGGAAGCGGCCAACTTCGTATCTATCACCTCCAAAGGCAACGTAGGACTCTCACAACTTAGATCCTTCATATATCGCCAATCTAAATGCGAAACCGCCGAATTCTCGAAGGACAACATTTTTCATTTATTGGTCCTTTTGGTAGCGTGATGTTATAGAGCCTAAAGCCTTCCTCAATAAATGAAAGAATTTTTCAGTTCAAAATTTCAGAGATTGGCGCGATATATGTTAGAGAACGACGCTACGGGCGAGATGCATTCCATGGGAAGAGCTGTCAGAGACAACAACGCGGTCTTTGGCTTGGGTCTAAACGACTGGATGGCACAGTTGGTAGAGTGCCTGTCCCCGGTTATCGGGGTCCCCGGTTCGAGTCCCAGTCAAAGCAAAGTTAATACGCTTTTATCTGGTTTTTAAATCTGGTCCAGTCACCATCTGCCGTTGGGATCGAATTAACGGCACTATCACTGGAGTAGTCAATCAGTAGTCTGACCAAGGGGTATCGCAATGGACCAATATGGTCTAAGTGTGCTGGTGAATGCACTAGCAGCCCCCCTACCTAAGCTAACCTTAGCTTGGTCTTCGACTACCGAACCCAAAACGACCGGTGGATCATCAAGCACCTCTGAGCTAAATTGTCCATATACAGAGAATCTCAACCTAGGAGTTACACTGACTGTGGCATCGCCCTTTCCAACTGGAGGAGGATAGAACGCGGATCAACACATTCCAACCTAACTTAACCTACTTTATGTTATTGCATTACAGAAGTATGTGCGAATGGTTTTTATTTCAAATTGACCGAAAACGAGAAGAAGAACCCATTCGATCGGATGAGTGAGTTCGACCTGTAAGTGGAGTCTGCTATAAAACCAAGTGCTAATTGGGTTCGTAGCCGCTTAACACTTCTTTCAAAACTGGCCACACCTGCGTTTCGTTTGAGTTTTTGTTTCCCTTTTCCTTTCAACCCTCTCCCAAAGCGGGGCTGCTAATTGCAGTCAATTTACTCGTCAGATCTCTTCTCGACACCACTTTAAATGTGTTCCTCTGACTAGATCAAACAATTTCCTTTCATGTGCCGTCCCCACAGCGAGCACCAAAGATGTAGTCCACATTCCCCAAACTTCTCTCGGTTAACGAGTAGAAATTAATGAAAAGAATGCAAATCAATGGCCAACACTGGGCATCTTCACAAACGTGCTCGTTCGCGCTAAGCCACCTCTGATGTCATCGTCGTTAATGCTTTTGTTGATCTCCCAAATTCAACTCAAACACGCTCAGATGATTTAATATCGGTCATTTTGTGTGTGCTTTGTGAAGTCATAACTGATTTGAAGCCATTAGCTAAACAATCAATCCGATTGACTGGGTCGAGCCAGTCAAGTCGATCCCACGAGTTGGCAACTTCGCGAGGGACACAATTTTCCAGTCATTAAATAATGCCTTATCGTGGGTGGGTGTGTGTTCACTTCGTAGCGTGAGTCATGAACTTTCGTTAGTATGGCAGAGAAGAGTGCCTGTTTATTGACACCGCTGCAGCACAATGAATCAATTAACACTATTGTGCGTTTGGCAGTGCCACAGTGTAACTCGATTGTGTGCACTACTGATTTTCATCGTCACACCAAGGCGGCGGTGTTCTGATGCACTTTGAAAAGATGTTTTCCTTTGCATTTGAGTGGAATTGAATTAATTGAATCGTTCTAAGATTTGGTGTCAAGGAGGTGTAGCTGCGAGATCGGACTGTGGTCGGTTGAGTTAGGGGGTTGGTTAGTCCATCTAGGGGAGGATTAGGTTAGGTTAGGTTGAAGTGGCTGACTGCCGCGCATACGAGCAGCAGACACACTTAGGCCAAACATAGGCCCATTGTGTTACAACGCGGATCTAAGGATACCTATTCCGCAAACCAGGAGTTTAGTTAGAGTGAGGCCTGTGTCTATGGGTACAGAGGCATACCTGCGTAGGATCGTTGAATGTCCAGACTGCAGATCTTTCCAGCTGCTCAGCGATCTTAATCTTATCGCCGTGCTAGCTGCTATCTGTCTGCCAATTAGTTCTATCTGTGGCAGGTTGAGGATTAGGTTTAGTACTTCGGCGGAGGCAGTCTTTAGCGCTCCGCTAATCCATACGCAAGCCATCCTCTGCACTCTAGCGAGTGGGGTGATGTTGATTTTCTTGTCGAGTGCGGTCCAAAAATTGCGACGCTATACAGCAGTATAGGTCTGACTACTGATGTAAATAGCCAGTGACTGCTTTTACAGCAGTATAAAGCCGTGGAGGCCTTCTTGACACGTTCCTGGATATTTAGCTTCCAGCTTAACTTCGTGTCTAGTATAAGACCTAAGAATTTAGAGTTCTCACTTAGCACTAAGGGGGTAGTGCATAGTGTGGGAGGGTCAAAGTTAGGAATTTTATACTTCCTACTAAAGAGGACTAGATCTGTTTTTTGCGGATTGACGCCTAGGTTGCATTCGCTACCTAGGATAGGGCAGATTGCTTAATATCTCTGATCGTTGATAAATATTTCCCAGATGCAGCTATGGCACGTAATCAACCGAAGGAGGCGCAGTCGTTCTCGTTCTCGCTACCGCAACGATAAGAACGTAAGAGTTACTATTGCAGAGAATCCCGGAGACGAATGCTGGTATAATCGTGCTTTCGGATCAGATGCTAAAAAGAGTCGAGCATAATAAATCGTCAAACTAGAAGGCCAGTCGGTAGCGGCGACAACCTCTGGCCTGGAAAACTGTCGCCTTTTTGTTCGTGATCACGTAAGAATCACGGTTTGAACTTTCTTATTGATACGGGCGCTGACATTTCTGTGATGCCCGCAACGCCCGTAGAAAGAAGAGTCCGCAACAATAACTCCACACTATCTACCTTACACCCAGACTATTCTAGTTTCACAAGTTGTTCGTTAATCACTATGTTCCACAATAGAGGGGCCTCTGTTCACAGATTTACGGATCGTGGTACCACCAAGCTTCGAGCTTATCACTCTGTTATTGAGACGCCGGTGGATAAGAGTCACTATACGCTTTTCGATCCCAAGTCTGTTGAGTGCTGAGGTTATTGCGAGGGGAGGATTAAACTGCGTGCAAAGTTTAACAACAGCGCACAGCCAGATCCCTGTCGTGGACACTCTCAAGAACCTGAGCGAAAAGATGAACGTATAAGATTTTTTTTTATTTACTTTTGTGTTATGGTGTATTACATAATTTACTAGTACAATATAAGCATTGGCTATTGCCGACAGCCAGAAAGAGAGTTTAATAAAAACTTGAAAACTTTAAAGATATATTATTTTTTTCTTATAAAAGTTTAGAAAATTCAATATTTAAATAATTTTATTTAGAAAGCTTAATTTACTATCTGCTGCTGCCTTTTGGTCGCCATTTAATCGTGCAATCAGTTCATTTGCCGGTGGAATATTTTTCCTCAAGAAATGTCTTCTTATCTCTTTTAAAACAGGGCAGACTCCTATAAAGTGGATTACATCCTCTTTCGCCCGTTGGTTGCATAACAAGCATTCCACATTGCGCTCTGATCTATAAGGCTTGTATGTAGTTAAGATGAAGGAGCTCACCTCACGTCTTAAAAATAGTAGATATTGTATCTTAACAATGGGAGTCCATAAAATAGTTCTTTCATCCTCGGTCATATTGGAGTATTCGGTAGGTGCTTCTGGTTTGTCTTTGTTGCACGGATGGAACTGTCGATTTTAACCAGCAACGTCTGTAGAGGGCTCTTCCAAAGTGAGGTGTTTCCTTACAGTATTGGGACATCGTACAAGCCTCTTCGTACTTCGCCCATTCATTAAAAAATTGCAGTTCTCGGTCTAGAAGGTGTGTTAGAACGATATTGGGAACCCAATAGTTTGGTAAATCGAATACTTTACATATGTAACTGAAGTGCATCCTTAACTTAAACATGTATAGCGGACGTAACCCACTGTCGAGATATAACTTGTAATTTGGTGAAGCGAACATTTTCTTTTTGAAGTATCTCCACTTCCTCATATTGTGAGATTCCCCAGACCTGAGCCGTGTAGCACATAATCCATCACATTACAGTTTCAAACAGTTTATAGTTCACACTGTGAGAGATGTTTTTTTTTTCTAGAATGCTGTTCGTGTTAGAGTTTATTGCCTCTTTCAACTTTTACTGCAGATGTTTACTAAACGATAGTCTCGGTGTGATGATGACTCCAAGGTATCAATACTTCTTCACCTTCTCAAGTTGTACAATTTCTCAATGTCATTTTTCAAACCCGTTTCTGAGAACCATTATTTTAGATTTGGAGATATTAACATCAATTTCCTGCTGAAGTTGATTCGAGGTCATACTGCCAGAGCGATGAACTCGGTCAAAAATCTGATCTCGGGGCCTTACTACCCCAATCCTTAATACCACGAAAGGCCTCAGAAGCATTCCTCTATTTTGACATGAACGGTCTGATACAAGACGTAAATGCGGTACCGCTCATTTATCACATCGCTAGGATGGGCGACTCAACCACGACCGCTCGGTCCCACAACGAGCTGACGAGGGTCTCCTCCGGTTCAGTACGGTGGTATCTAGGCGGGATGTTGCTATGCAACAACAAATGGTGTCCAATGGTTTCTTCCTCGTCCTCATTCATTATAAGGAAGGCCTAGTCTGCAGGCGTGAGTTCCGATGGCATAATGCCCTGTTAGAACGCCAATAAGACATCTGATTCAGCCTGTTTAATCCGATCAAGCTAAGCGATCGTTTGGGATCGATCATTGGCCAGAGTTGTTTGGTAATGAGGCATCATGTGCCCAATGTCCATCCGCTGTTTGTTTGAGCAAGCATTTCAAGTTTTAGCAGATGTTTAATAGTAGTGAGCAGTGTGTCGCCGTGGCGTAGTGGGTTAGTGCGTCGACTCCTACGCAGAGGGTTCCAGGTTCGATATCCGAATCTACTACCTTTCATATTTCACGGCTCCACCTCTTTCTAGTCACTGACAATGCTCAAAAAAGAAAAAGCTTCTCAACTTCGCCGTTCGGAGTCGGCATTAAACTGTAGGTCCCTTCCACTTGTGAAGGAACAATAGCACGCACAACACACGTGGTTGCTGAGAAACTAGGCCCAGGTCCGCCTCGGACTGTCGCGCCACCCATATTATTATTATTAATAGTAGTGATAGGCGTAGAGGGTGGATCTCCACCCGGAAAGAGTACAAAATTCGTGACCTTTCTAGTGAGTTCGTCCGCTTCTCAATTCTCTGAAATGTCACAGCGCCCCGGCAGCCACATAAGATGCATACTAAAATACTTGGCCATCTCGTTAATTGGGTTTACTTGAGCTTTTTTTGTGAGTGGAGATCGGAAAAGCGTTGTTGTCGCAGGTTTTCTCCTGTTATGAATTATGCTCTGGATCAAGAGAACGCCAACAACACTCACGCGTCGCCACTGAGCGCAACCCATACTCTTATTCAAACTTCACTCATTCATCTGAGCCATTTTGACGCACTACTTGCGTCCAATTCCACTTACCAACGCTAAGCAGCACTTCAAATATTTGCCTAAAAGCGTTGCTCGCAATTCACTGCTCAGTGTGGATGTGTATCTGTATCGGACTGATATCTAATCCGATTATTGAATGGAAATTTATTACTTGGTTTACTGTCAAACAACGAGTAAGACAATCGCCTTGAACTACGTCAGCCTATAGTGGGCATGGGTAAAAATGTTAACAAATCGATTAGAAACAAACTCTATGACGCTAGTAAACCTTTTATTTTTTTCAATTACCAATGATTTTTGTCTCTATTCCAAAGTGTGGAGGAAATCGATTGATTGGTATTTATAAGATTACAATTGGGAATGTGTGTGGAATTGTGTCTTTTTTTTTTAATTGAACAATTTGAACATCAATAGACACGAGCTGAGTAAGGAAACGTGTCCATAACCCATTTATTCTCGCAACTTCGACAGATGTCCCCGGTTTGGTTTAAGATAGACAAGGTTATTCATGGAATGTGGTTCGCTAGCCTGAGCTAAAGCAGGGTTATATCGTTGCACCCTGTTTCTGGTCATCAAGACAAAGCGTTCTTGCGCCCGGGATTATTTGGCATTTATACCGGAAGTTCTGGCTTTATCTCCTTCCCGAACCCGGGGATTTGTCACCATGGGCAAATCCACTTTCGCACTCGTCCAGTTGCAAGAGTACTTAAAGATCTATTCATACTTAGTTACCAGGAAGGTCTGAGCCTGAGCAATGTGCCTTCCACCGCAGCGTGGTCCTAGGCACGCTGCTTCAACTCTTCCAGACCAAGTTGTCTTGACTTCGTAAGTAAACAGGATATTCGATGTTCATTTCCTTCCCGAACAAGTAGACTCGGATCCGAAGAACTTTTCAGCAGGAATCAGGAGTGCCATCGAAATAATTATACCCGTTGTTTCGCATCCAAATCTTCTTTTGCTTTGTGATCTGTAACCTTTTTTTAGTTCATGTGTTTTCAAGCCCGTAGTGCCTTTCACTTTATGAAATTTAAAAATTTGAACATTCCACTTTGTTTGCAAAATGACGTTCAGAAAATTTCGGATCTTTTTCAAGAAGTCTCAAAATCCTAGTGACTACTTTTCCTAGTGACTGCTTTTCGACCAGTCCCCTCTTTTCTGTCAACTGACAGGTTTTCTTTATAATTCTTAATAGCAGTGCCAAAGGTTTTTGTATTACCTTTAAGTTCCTTTGCAATGTTTATATACGTACTAAGTGGCACTAGATAATAAGTTAGTTAACCCTCTAATCCCGACCTCCACCTCAAGGCGGGGTATACGTTTCCAAATTTTAAGAGGTAACGGTTTATTTTTTCACAATTTTAAAAGTCCTACATCTAGTTTAAACAGTGCACTTTCCGTTGCAATTTATTTCACGGCTGCAGTGTGTTTTGTTTCGAGGGTAAGTTCGTATAAAATCGAAAAAACCACCTTTTGGATGAAAACAAATATTTTTGTGAAGACAAGTTTTTCGACCCAAAAAAACTTTGAATATTTTTTATAAATCAAAGTGGAGAAATAAAAGAAAAAGTATGCAATATTATCAGCAATGCGTTGCTCTTTTCAAACTTTCACACGGGCGTAAGTTTTCTGTCCCTTAAGAACCCCAGGTGGTCTCAAGACGGTTTTACAATTCTGACATGATTTTACCTGTAGAAGGTCTGATTTTTCTGTAACTTTTGGGGAGTAAATTCGAAATGAGTGTGGGTAAGTCTTTTCGTGTGTTTTTGTGGTGTCCATGCGCTGACTATGGCCCAGCCAGTGCAGTCGATGGCTTTTTGTCTTAGGGATTGCATTCAAATCTTGGTGCAGCTTGTAGAGTTCACGGCTATACCTTCTCCTCCAATCAGGACGATATTGTAAGATAAACACGAGGTGATCGCTTTGAGTTATCTTTATTAACTGATCGAAGTTTCTCTTTACATGCAACATGGCACATTCTGATTTAGATATTCTAAGAAAGCATTAAGAGCGAAAGAGATGTATTCAGTACACTTATCGTAAATACTTCTTACAGATATAATCCTAAGACCATCGCAGACTTATTCTTTCGAGCGATCTAAAAATCAGATCCGTTGTTCGGCTCGTGATCCGCCAGCTTTCAGGTCCATACAGTCAAGATGGTTTTGGTAATGAGGCCGGAGTTGCACCGGTTGCCGAAGGCGCTTCGATGTCGGATATTCACTAAGTTGTCATTTAAGGAGTTCACCCTTGCCTCGAAGTGGACAAAATCCTTTACTACCTCAAAATTAAACCAGTCGATCGTGATATTTAGCCCAGGTGGAGTGTTTCTTAGACCACTGCAAATATTTTGTCCTCATTCAAGCTTCCATTATGGCACGTTGGGAATGGGCGACGAAGTTAATGTCATCTGCGTAACCCAACAATTCGACTAACTTGTAGAAGACAGTGTTTTACAGCTGCCCGTCGCACTATCTTCTCCATTACCAGACTGAGGAAATCACACGGCCACACATCTCTTTGTCGAAATCCGGAGCAGGTTTCAAAAGGCTCAGAATTTCTTAAGCCGAACTGCAGGGTGCATCGTGTGTTCGGATCAGTTGTCCCGGCATCCCAAATTCGCATCGAATAACTCATTGCGATGAATTCAGTCGTATGCAGCTATAAAATTGACGAAGAGGGGTGTAAATCAATCTAAAGCTAGCTAATCTTCTCCGGGATCTGCCTTAGTGTGAAAATTTGGTCTATAGCCGATTTGCCGAGCCGGAAGCCACACTGACACCAGACGTGCCGATTAGTGTGTTGCAAGGCGGCTTCAGACGTTCACACAGTACACTGGACGGAATCTTGTGGGCGGCGTTAGGCAGGGCTTTTCTTGTGGATGGCCTTTCCAGTCGTCGGGCATGCTTTCGTCTGCACAAATTCTCCAGATGACCTGGTCAATGCTCCCTACCAGAACATCGCCACCGGCCTTGAAAACTTCTGATGGACGATAAGCCATGTGCGACTGCGGTACCGCTGTCGAAGGGCACTGCCTCTTCTATTTGTAATATCCTGATTCTGTGTTGTGTTGTGTTGTGCGTGCTATTGTTCTCTCACGCGTGGAAGGGACCTACAGTTTAATGCCGACTCCGAACGGCGAAGTTTGAGAAGCTTTTTCTAGACAGGAATTACTCTTTGAGCATTGTCAGTGACTCGAAAGAGGTGGAGCCGTGAAATATGAAAGGTGGTAAATTCGGGTATCGAACCTGGCGCCCTCTGCGTAGGAGTCGACGCACTAACCCACTACGCCACGGCGACCCACTTTTACTTAGTTACCCGTCTAAATATTCGCGGTTACAACCGCATTTGGCGTTCCGCCATGGCATTGCTGAAGAAGATTCTGAACCAATCACCGCCGAGGGCGAGCCCCGGTTTGCTTCCGCCTCCTCCTTGCCTTGTGCTCTGATAGAGAGCCGACCCACACAAACATCCGATTTATCAAAATCACCTGGTTCATGCAATTCCACCACAATTGTTCACCCGTGATAAGCTAGCTCTGTAAACCAGCAACAACACGTACTCCTTATCCGGAATCTAGTTCAATTGCGTTATTGTCTTTTGTTTAGTCATGCGCTAGAGATTATCATTTAATTGAAGATTATCGCCACGAGCAGTCAACGGATAAGCTGGTTCGGGCTGTCATCACCTAACGAATCCCGTGAATCCACGGAAACAAAAAAAAGCCAGTAACCACAATTCGACAGAAGATGAGAGTTACGTAACTGATTTGAGTGAAAGGCAAATGCACGCAGTTCCATTCATGAAGTGGATCGAGCACACTCAAGAATGCACTCATCTTTTGAAGGCCTGTAATCCCGTGGTACTTGAGGGGCTGGTGTGCTTCAACTGAACAACCTTCGGTTTGACAAAACGTGTAGACTTGATTGAATAATCGCAATCGTGGCGGATACTTTTGCGAAAGTGGGCTAGTAATCGAATGTGCTTGTCGATTGCTGTCTGCAATTAATTCAATCAAGAGCTGGCTCTGGAAACATGTTATCCATAAGCTTTCCATAAAAGGTCATTCATAACTTCTAAGAGACTTCCTGGTGTTTTTTTTTCATATTAATTTCAGTTAATCGTAAACGTCAAGCAATCGTCTTGATCGCAAAGTTGACGATTTATCTGAAAAGATTATCGACAAGTAAAGGGTGTTCCGAAAGTCACAAAAGAAGTTATTTTCAGTGATAACATACATACTTATTTGGGAAAAAAGAGTATGCTTTTGTGGAGCACTGTGTGTATGTTATCAATGAAAATAATAAAAATCTGCGGGTAAAAGCTCTTTTTTTGTCCAAATTGCTTTCCTGAGCTGAAAGGTTTCAGTTTTGCACAAAATAAATTAAGTATTGTTATTCCTTAAAAGAAATGCAATAAAAAAAAAACCAAAATGTCGCAAATTTAACTCCACAAAAGTTTGTGTACATGAAGATAATCTTTCATTTAACACTGTCAAAGCAATGGTAGTTTGTTTCTTCACATATATAGATTGCTTGTTTATTAGAGCATTGACATTGCTGAGGAACGATAAATCGCTTAAGATATGACGGACAAGTCGAATCAAAGCCTGGATAGGCCGACCATCGAATCTCATTCCAAGAGATTAACGTGTCATCATATCAACAATTTTATGTTGTTGGTCCAAACACCATTTCTAATGGCCAAAAACATGAGCACTTAACTTGAATAATTTAATAGGACCTAATGCATTCAGAGATAGTAAGGAGAGCAATAGTTCAAAAGCCAGTCAGGTCATGGACATCCAGCAAAAAGATGTTGGCCAAAAAGTTCAACCAACAGAAACGGGTCTTATTCGCAAAAGTGTATGTTAACAAGTCACCAGACTTCTGGCTATTGTTATCTTCTCCGATGAATCGAAATAAAACGTTCTTGGGTATGACTACCGTTTAAAGGCATGGAGGCACGAGCCCTTAAACCAAACAATACCATCGTGGTGTTATGGTGTGGGGCTGCATGTCATCGCGAGTCGGAAAGAAGGTACTTATCGAAGGAATGGTGAAACTGTTCGTGTACTTTTGATATTCTTAAACGAAATTTAAAAGCACCATCGATTACTACAATCAGCAAGATATTTACCCCAATGACATCCCTCCAATTGCGTGTTTTCGGCTGTTATATGGAACTGTCAAATGCTACGAATCCCACAAGAGAGCATGCCAGACCGCATGCGCATTGAGCACACACCAGACCTACTGGAATGAAAGGATCCTTACCCACGATACCAGTAGTAATGCGATGTTAAAATAATGAGTCGACTAATAAAAGCATCCATATAAAATCGGTTAAAGAAGGTTATAAGGATTAGAGGATATATAATATAATATGGGTGGCGAGACAGTCCGAGGTGGACCTGGGGCTAGCTTCTCAGCAACCACGTGTGTTGTGCGTGCTATTGTTCTCTCACGAGTGGAAGGGACCCACAATTTAATGCCGACTCCGAACGGCGAAGTTGAGAAGCTTTTTCTAGACAGGAATACTCTTTGAGACTTGCCAGTGACTCGAAAGAGATGGAGCCGTGAATTATCAAAGGTGGTAAATTCGGGTATCGAACCTGGCACCCTCTGCGTAGGAGTCGACGCACTTACCCACTACGCCACGGCGACCACCAGGATTAGAGGATATCCTACTAAATAATAGCACCAAACGAAATAAAATGAAGAGATTGTTTATCCACTCATAGTAACCTTCCTTGCATTTCAACTGTACGTAAACTTGTGCGGAGTTAATTTTGAGACCTCTTTTGGGGGTTTTTGTTATTGAATTTTTTTAACGAATAACAATATATAATTTATTTTGTAGAAAACTGAAGCTTTTCACCTCGTTTTAATGGCATATACCTTCCGAGCAAATCGTTGACTTATATTCTGTGGATAGAAGCCCTTTTTTTTACAAATTTCATCGTTGTACGCAAACATTTGTGGAGCACTGTATGTAGATCTTTGACTGAAATTTTGTTGGTCCCGTGAAGTGGAAACAATTAAATAAAAGGGTAAGATTTGCGTTGTATATCACGGCTGTACAAGGACCTAGCTTTGCGATTCCTATTGATCTCCCACCAGTTGAGGGAACTCTTATCTACGCCGACACTGAACGTTAAAGATTTCGAAGCTCTTGAGATAGGTGGAGCCAGTAGCCACGGTAGGAGTCGACACACCTACTTAGTACACGACGACGCGGTGGCAGCAAGCAGTACAGTATATTGGTTAAATAGACTTCAATTCAAAATGCTGCATCAGCGCCCTCCGTTCTCGTTAGTATTAATGCGGCCGTCTTTAGTTGATGCAGCATTCAGTTTACACATTCAATCCGTATCTAGATGGACGAAGACTCCTCTGCCTGTCTGTCTTCTATGAAAGATCCACCCGTGAAGGGTCTTATTAACTTAGGCTAATTGTACGTTCCATACATTACGTTTATTCATACTAAATAGTCTTGCATCCTCAAAAAAGGTATCCGATAATTCACTTAACCAAATATTAACCGATGTGTGATGTATTCTCACATAAGAAAATCCCCTTTGGGTTAAATAATAATATGGTTGGCGCTACAGAGGGCCAGGGCTTAGCTTCTCAGCAGTCACTGGTGTTGTGCATGCTATTGTTCTTTCAAGAGTGGAAGGGACATACACAGTTTAATGCCGACTCCGAGCGGCAAAGTTGAAAAGCTTTTTTCTAGACAGGAACACTCTTTGAGACTTGCCAGTGACTCGAAAGAGGTAGAGCTGTGAATTATAAATGTTGGTAAATTGGGGATTCGAACCTGGCACTCTCTGCATTGGAGTCGACACACTAACTCACTACGCCACGATGACCCACCGCTTTGGGCTTAGAGCAATCAAAATTTTCCTATACGAATTCTTTCTGGCATTTTGTAGTTTGGTGTAGTGAAGTGATCACCAAGATAGTGTGAATCTACGCCTCTGGACTAGTCTTCGTTGGGGCTATGCAAAAGGTTGTGCAAACATGACTAATTGTGGCCGAGTTATTGGGGGCGTGGATTGGTGGTCCGCCGTGGCGTAGTGGTTTAGTGCGTCGACTCCTACGCAGAGGGTGCCAGCTTCGATACCCGAATTTACCACCTTTGATAATTCACGGCTCCACCTCTTTCGAGTCCCTGACAATGCTCAAAGAGTGTTTCTGTCTAGAAAAAGCTTCTCAAACTCCGCCGTTCGAAGTCGGCATTAAACTGTAGGTCCCTCCCACTCGTGAAGGGACAATAGCACGCACATCACGAGTGGTTGCTGAGAAGCAAGGCCCAGGTCCGCCTAGGACTGTTGCACCACCCATATCATATTATTATATTATTGTGTATTGATGCGTAGTCGGCATTGCACTAGTTTGGAAAGAGCAGATTGCATGGTATCCCTAATCGTCGATATACACTTTTCAGACACTGCAATGATAAAGACCTTAAAGCCAGTCCCTTCGAATGTCATTAAATATTTGTTCACCACTATGTTCCACAAGAGAGGGGAGAGCACACCATCTTGTGGTATCTATTAGCAGCTGGTGAGTAGGTTAGGTTAGGTAGTTGGGCTGCTAGTAAATTCACCAACACACTTAGACCATATTGGTCCATTGTGATAACCATAGTCAGACTACTAGCACTGATTGACTACTCCAGTGCTAGTGCCGTTAATTTGATCCCAACGGCAAAGGGTGACTGGACCAGATTTGAAAACCAGATTAAAGGCTTTGCTTTCACTGGGATTCGAACCAGGGACCATGCTAACCGGGGGACGGTACTCTACCAACTGCGTTATCCAGTCGTTAGCTGGTGACTAAAACCACTAGGAAATTTTCAATACCGAGCCTGTTGAGTGCTGAGGCTATTGCATGGGGTGTCTACGTTGTTAAAAACTCCCTCAATGTCGACCAAAGTAGTTACTGCAACTTCCCTTTCCTTTTTCTACAACAAGCTAGCGTAGGGCAGTTTCGACGTACCTTTAAGGAGACATCCTTCTTAAATGAACGTAGAAAAAAATTAACACAAGAACTGTGAATGTTGAACTTCAGCAGTCACATGGACAAACGAACAGAACTTATAGACGAATAGTCTGCCCAATCGCGGAATGGTGTAGAGGGCCTTATGCCTGAAACACAATAGTGCGTTTGCGCTGGCGTTGGCTTTCAACACACATAATTCAATAGCCAAGCACAAAATACAGCGCAGACCTGCGTCAGTGAATAATGAGAGAGATTGAGAGGATCGTAATAAAACGTAAAATGTAGTCCATCGCACGTCATTATTCAACATGTTGGATATTTTTTGACTGAGGGGTGCGCTGTGAGAGAGATTTTCTCCCAGATTGAGAGTTTTCTTCCAATTCGAGAGTATTTTGTATCAACTGTCATTTAAGAAATGACAACAGCTGATTAAAAATAATTTAACGACAAAAGTAATTCTAAATTAGTGTACGCAGAAAGGCGGCAATGTTTTTCATCTAGTAGGTGAGAGAGGGAACAGCTGATAAATTGAGTATTTATTTCATCGCAGTGAGTCATCGTAACATGAAGACGGCTGGCGCAGCGCACTATTGTGTTTCAGGCGTTAGACTTAGACATCTAACAAAAAAAAATACCAGTCAATAATCAGGAATTCACAAATTCAAGAGATCTGCGTCTACACCCTTATAAAGTTCAACTCAGTGAAGAATTGAATCTAGCTAGTCTTGGAATGCGTGGAGCAGTAAATTGTTGTTGATTGAAGCGAGACATTATTATATTTTAAATTCTTCATCTTCTTGTTCTGCTGGTTACTACAGTCCGGGGTGGAGGTGGGCGTCAGCTAACAAGCCTCTCCAGACGGCATGATTTTTAGCCTGCTGCCTCCAATTGCGAACGCCTATTTAGCTAACTAAGGCTAGCTTAGGAGATCGGCTTGTGCAGAGCTCCGTAATGCAGAGGTAACGCAGGCTAATCCGGAGGATGCCCGGTTTATAGAGATTGACCCGACAGGCTGGAGGCTACTTCAAATGCAGTAGGAGATGGCATCTCCCTTAGCTTTTCATATTCGTCCGAAGACTGGACGGTCGTGACCCCGCTCTTCGGCCATAGAATTGGAACAGCAGCGTAATTCCGATCTTGACAGAATAAGTAATTGGGCAAAATACAGTAGAGTGGAATTCAATGCTGTCTGCTGTCACTCAAGCGAACCCTGGACGATCAGCCATTACCCATGAACGGCGCTTGTGTCGATGAAAACACGGGAAAACTTTCCCTCCTTGGTATTTGTATCAACACAACACTTACAGTGCTCCGCGGATATAAACAAGCCCTTAAAATTAATTTATTAGAAACAAATTATATTCAGCTAAGATTTCGCCACAGCATCCAAAGCCTACCTAAGGTCCCCGTTTAAGAGGAATTTCATTGAAAACCCGCTTATAAGCAACTCAATTGTATGCCCATGGGTATGTGCTTTTATCCGGGAAGTACTGTAGTTGGACCGATCTGAATATTTGAAGTTGCGAAAAATGCTGCAAAATGAGTAGGTTTCCTTATTCGGTGCAGGAAGTATTTCACCGCCTCTAATTTGACTTTAATTTATAAGGCTTATTTCCACCCCAAGCTTGAGTACAACGCTTATATCTGGTGTGGTGCCCTTAAGACAACCCTGCAACCCTACTAGATAGAATCCACACGATACAACAATATCGTAGAGTCATTAGATTCGCTCGTACATCGACGTACCGTCCCTTCTTTGTCCGTATATTATAAACGATGCTTAACTGACATTGCCAAATCCATTCCTCCTATCCATGAAATACCAGTTGCGCCATGAGTATACCCTTAAGGCACCTTTAACTGTGCGTCTGAAAGTAGGCTTAAAGGCTCCGGCACATAGAATACTTTACATGCGTGAGCGTCAGCAATACTTTGTCAGATACATAAAATACATGTGTTCTTATTGGAGGTGAGACGCCCACGAGACGGATATAGTTACTCACCATTTAAATTTTCTCTCTTCTTCAGCGTTGACAATCACATTGTGACATTTCAAGAGAATTCGAATTTCATGTTAAAGTTTGGGAGTTGGTTCTCGTTCAAAATTGATAAAAATATAAATTAATGTTTACAATTGAGTATTTATATTAGAATACATATTTTAATCGTGCATAAATACGCAAAACAACTTGAATTTGTTGTTGAGTTGTCAAATGAAATCAGCTGTGCGTGCCATCCCATTGTGTGAAATACTTCAGCGTATAAATATGATCTGACGCTACGCAAGTAAAGTATGCTATGTGTCGGAGCCTTTAAGCCTACTTTCAGACGCACAGTTAAGAGACTCGCTCTTCAGCCGCACTACACGAATATGGAATGTTTTCCCCAGCCTAACATCTTTCAGAGACTACAATCCGCAGATGTTTAGGCCCAATGGGCACAGGTACCACCTCCCCCTTTCTCCCTCTGTACCTTCGGTCCGTGCTGTGTCTTGATGCCGGACAGTTAAAGAGTATTAGCAAAAAAAAGATAAACCTGGTCGATCCTCAGCACGTGTCGCGTAACACCTTGATCCGGCCCAGGGGATGGAGGAGGGTGGGTGTTAGAAGGGTCTAATGAGGAGAAATTTGGGGAGGTGGTTGACCACTTCTTAGTTTCCGGTGTGGACTAGGGGATTGGCCAGGGCAGATACACCAACATTTCAAAGTCGCTACCATAGTCAGCCGCACCAAGGTGGACAACCGCTTAGTGTCCTAAATCATAGGATTCTCGCCTGGCTAGGCTCATGTTGCTGTACAGCCTGTACAATTATTGGCTTCCGCTCCAAAAACCATCAACGCAAGCTTTCACCAACAATTGAGCGCAAAACTAAATCGGCTCTTTTCTCTCACATTGTTTAATCCGGACACCCCGTTAGCCCGGAACCGCGCTTGTTTTTAGGGGTCCGGATTAACGAGGCTGCACTGTAGTATTATTTCATTATTTGTACTTTTGTTTTTGTTATATTCAAAAACTGCCGAAATCCAAAGATATTCTTGGCATAAATTGAACGCTGACTGAAATCGATTATAGAGGTAATAAATAATTAACTAATGCAGCTGCTGTGTCTCGAAATGCTGACGCAAACTGCCCTGCAAACGTAAGAGTCTCTCCGCTCCACCCCCTCGTCAGAAAACGCCCGCAGATTTCATAACAAAATTCGAATCCCCCCAAAATCTGATTCATCACGCCGCCGTGCATCTCGCGTTTCATTGATAAATTCATTCAGTTCGTGCATTTGTTTGAAATCGCGAATTTTGAAGACCTCCCCTAAGTGAGGCAGGCAAGCAAATGTGATGTGCCAAAAGGTTCAACGAAACCAAACAAATTCTCGCCACTTGGCACTTTACACAATTACTTCACGAATGTGGCTGTTGTTGGCACGTGATAGCAGCTAATTACTGCGATACTTCACCGTGAAGAAACACATTCAATATTTCAGCAAGAACTAAGGAGCACTCCCACATTTCGAGACGATCCATGCTCCAAATGGCGAGATAAATGTACGCGCAGATAAGGCCGACGTGTGGTGTCGTGGCTCGATTGACGAATTGCACGCACTCACAAGTCTTATTTTAGCAAGGAAACCGCACATCACAACAAGTGCGAAGCCCGTCGGCACACAAGATCGACAGCGACAGGCCGGCAGCGAAAGAGGATCTTTGAGAGAGAGAGAGAAACACTTCCGTGGGTCGCGTGCCACTGTCATCCGAGACAGAAAAGCATTTTCTTCATATTTTTAGCACATGCAGATGGCGCATTCAACCTACCTGATGTTCTGAGGAGAATTTTACAATCACAATGGAAGCACTCGTCTCGTCGACGGATACACTTTCTTGTCTAGTTTAACCGGTTGTAGGAAACGAAAACGAAAACGACAACGACAGCGAAAAAAATGAATAAAAACGCACACAAATTCTATCCGCGCCTCTGCAATTCAGTGTTGCTCATGCTTAATGGCAGACATTCAGTGATTCCCGAAAAAGCCGATCACAGCCGCAGACACGTAGATTTCCAACCGACCGAGACGACAGACACTCGCTGAAGTGAACCTCAACACTGCGGATCGACACTGAAACTGAACTGTTGGGTGATGTTTCGATTTGGAATATGGCCATTTCAATGAGAGATACTCGCAGTGACTTTTCAGTCATCGCATTCAACTTAAGGTGGTCGTGGTGCCGACGACGACGTAGTCGCTGTGAGATGTCTCGCATTGTGGCCAGAGAGAGAACAGGATTATCATCGCCTGGGCGAGTTGTTATCGCGAACAATACAATTGAGCAATAAACATGCACACTATTCATTTTAGTTTTTGCTGATAAAGCATGTAAACTAGAGGCGATTAACTTAACGAGTGATAAATGACTACAAGTAATTCCCTTAATATTGGCTGCAAATTATGCTCTCAGATATGTGATGACTAGCACTAAAGATAAACAAATTGTTCGTTTCCTTAACGTGGGAAACAGCTTCAACCGGCGTGCCTGTGACCAGCCATTCTATGGGGGCTGGCTGCGTGTTGTGTGGTGCTGGGTACATTTTCACGTCATTCTCACTCCAGTTGCGTGTCTTTGAACAGTTGTTGCTCTCTCACAGGGCTCGGTGGCGTAAAAGCCTTTCATTGTCAGAGTTATCGATTCGAGATTTACCTTGTTTATCAAACTGATTGTGTTCGATAGAGAATGGCAAGTGTGTTGTTTTTTTTTCATCAGCGTTTATTTGATCACAGGTAGTTCGGTTGGGTTCAGGCAGCAGCGGTAGAGAGAGCTGAACGAATGCTAATCGACTAACAAAGACCTCGTGGGAACAGCAGCAGATAACGAGCACTCAAAAAAATCAAAAGATCATGTACATTTCTTCGCAATCAGTGATCAGTGTTGTCTGCAACGTCGGAGCATTCAAAGTCTTCCTGCTCCCAAGCTCAACGCCTTGAATGGAAATTAACGAATTGTTGATTAGCTACGTTTTTCTGTCAAACTTCGATGGAATTTAAAGACATTGCTGCGGGGGTCCCGCAAGGGAGTGTCCTTGGTCCTACTCTGTTTTTGTTATATACCCGGGACGTACCACAAACTGAGGGCGCAATAGTATCTACGTTCGCAGACGATACGGCTATTCTGGCTACGGAAAGCACAATAGAGCCTGCTACTGTAAGACTGCAGCACGCTGTAAATAAAACTTGCGATTGGACAAAAAGCCCTAAATGAAACCAACTCCACGCATATTAATTTTACCTACAAAAATATAGACAATACACCCGTCTTCATTAACTCGGTACAAATACCGCACGCAAATGAAGCCAAATATCTCGGGATGACGCTGGATGCCAAGCCTAAGTGGCAAAATTTCTTTCAGCAGATCTTTTTTTTCTACGGATCCAACAGACCCCAAACTGGGGCGCAAATCGATTTCTTGAATGGTTTCAGAATTATGCAGGTCGACACTTCGTTAGTCAGTCAATTTTGGCAACCTTGATGGGCATCTTCCTAGCAACTGAGTGTGCAAATGCCACAAGGTCTGAAAAGGGCACAAATTGTGTGTCCCCACATCTTCCTAGCAACTGAGTGTGCAAATGTCATAAGGTCTGAAAAGGGCACAAATTGTGTGTCCCCACCAACGGCAGATACCTGATATTTTTGCTGACAGATGGATGCCTAAAATTGTCTGACAGTCAAGAACCTTAAATTCAGGACTCTTGTGCCAATTATTATGAGAGATTAATTGTTCATGCCAATTTCGAACGGTGAAGCTCATCTTGAGGAACTCGAAGTTACAGCTTATAGATCAGTCCTGCTCAATCAACTATGAAGGATTAAGGAGGTAGGATTAATCTCCGAAACTCTTACCACTCCTACCAGAGGATGGGGAAAATAATGTAATAATTAGTACTAATGTCAGGATGAAAAACTGGTAGTAGAGTCGCAACCCTTCTGCAATTGATATAAAAACATAATGAAAAGGCTACTGGTACGATCGTGCTGTGGACTGAAACCTTTGAAGGAGCTCCAGCTTGTCCAGTTTTACCCAAGATATGGTCAGAGGAGAGGGCGAGTGGAACCTCATCATCATAAGAACTTGTATGCCTGTGATCCTCGTATACCTTCTTCACGGCGCCAACTGTCAAGGCAGAACCTTCAAGATCATCTCGGCCGTTTGATGTTCTTGCTTGCAGCCGTTTATGAACAATCCAATATCAGTGTGACTTCAGGCCAATGAATGTCAGAAAAAAACAGGTCTCCATTCTGTAGGCAATCCTGGAAGATGTCCAACAAGTACAGATCGACACTCACCACTTATCGAATTTAAGCCTGCATATGACATCGTTCATAGGGACGAGCTATTCACTTGACAAAAGCGTCCCTAGCTCATAGACCAATATTTAGGACACGATCTTCGGGAATTCCGTTCAACTGTTCGATCGCTCCACTTTAAGTTCTGTAGCCGAAAACCGACCGCAGACAGCGACTCGTTTTGGATGCACAAGGTGTACTACTTGTCAGTGTCAAAAAATGCCACAATTTTTCTTGGGGAAGATCATAAATTCATTTTTAGCATCCAATTACATAACACTATGCATGCTCAGGTAATTTCAATCCTCTCCATTCCCATCGAGTTGAATGTTAGCACTTCAGAACCGTCTTTATTTTTGTTCGTGGGTAGGGTGAAACCTTGCGTAGGCACCAATGGTCCGACGTCCATTGCTAGTGTCAGATTCTTACTGACTAAAACCACCTCCCGTGGAAAGTTTCCTATTATTCCCTCGTGGAACTACCGCTAGGAATGAGGGACGGATTCGAGCTTTTTGCTTCGTCACGCATCGTTTAACGAATTCGCTTTCCGCTGCCGTTCTAAATTCCTTAGATCGCACATAGTTCGTACTGCTGTATCGTTCACAGCAGACCAAAGGTCTCCAGAGCTCCACATATTTTGTTGGCGGTTCACCAATTCGTTCCGCAATACAGCTCCTTCGTCTGCATACCGAGTGCATTCGAAGAAAACGAAGAAAAAACGTTCCACGTTCTCTCCCGCTTTTACGCACTGAGGACAGGACGGACTCGAGTCACGGATTCGCTTGAGTAGATATTCCCGAAAGCCACCGTGACCAGTCAAGAACTGTGTATGATAATAGTTCAGTTCGCCGTGTTTTCCATTTACCCAACTTTCAATCCGTGGGATTAGCCGGTACGTCCATCTCCCTTTTTGGGACTCGTTCCATTGTTGGTGCCACGCTTCAATACTGCGGGTTCTTACGAATTTCTTCGCATGATTTGTGTTTGGCCCGCCTTGCACGCTATTGTCATAGAGTCGTGTAGCTTCTAAAGCTAGGATATCGATTGGTACCATAGGGGATACTACTAATCTTGCGTCGTGGGATATCGTTCGCACAGATTTGATTTCCTTCATGCGTGTCTTTTTGTTCGCAACGTCGGACCATATTTGTGTCCCAAACAGCTGTCTGGAAGCCACAACTCTCGCAAGCATTAATCGTCTGCCTTGCTTCGGGCAGCCGATGTTCGACATGAGTCTTGAAAGAGCGCCTATCGTTTTAGACGAGTTCTCGCAAGCGTATGCGAGGAGGTGCCTGAAATTTAGACGAGCATCACTCCCAGGTACTTTATAAATGGACTGGAACCAATGGCGGGCTCTCCGACTTTATGTTATGGTCTCTAGCACTTCAAAAACGACTGGATGGCGCAATTTGTAGAGTGCCTACCCCTAGTTACCGGGTTCCCCCGTCCCCTGCAACAGCAGCCCCCCTACGTAACCCTAACATAGCACTTCAATTAAGAGTCAGAACTTAGAAATGATTGCAGGGTTTTTCTAGTCAAAGTGCTTGCCATACACGAGAGACGACAATATAAGCTCCAACTCGATCACCGATTTGTCGGTTACACCGACAATCGAACAAAATCGATCACTAATGCTGTGGCCTTTATTCTGATACCCAATGAAGGCCATAGCATCGGACAATCTGACGGAACTAGTTAAGTCAAGCAGACAAGTCGTCAATGAGATACACTTGCCACCAATACTGGATCCAAGGAAAATGAAAAACGGACAGTCTCGCGAAAAAGGGATTTGAGCCGCAAGAATTTCTGGGAACCCCTTATACACGCCGGTTACCGGAAGAAACTGGAAAACGAAGACAGGCGAAGGCTGTAGATAGAGCCAGAACTACCGGCGTTGGTCTGGATATTGGATCAATTACAAGGGCTCTATGGCCGACGCTGATCAAGACGAAGTCATCATCATTAACCAGCAATAGTTGCAAGGAATTGTGCATGCTAATGGAAGTCCTGATACAGAACCACAAAATGACTTTTTCAGAAGCAGCAAGACGAGGAAGGAAGAATAATACCCAGCCCTTACAACGAAAGGGACGTACTTTCTAGGAGAGCACTTCTTCGTAGAGTGTTTGTTGATTTTAACTGGAAAACCTCTTAAGACTCAGATACAGTCAGCAATGAAAGTGAGTTTACAGCGAAAAGGTGTCCGCGTTCTCAATAAAAAATAATGTCAAAATATCTCAAAAACTATAGGCACTATAGGCAAATATAGGTTGTTTGAAATATCTGCGCCAAAAGCGTTTGCATCACACTCATACGAATTTGGATGGATTTAAGAGTAAAAGAAGGCCTCACGATAGAAAAACACCCCATATTAAGGATCAACATTCACATTCAACTCAAGGACTGTCTGGTAATGCCACTGTATTGATGGCAGGACACGGAAACCATGATGCCAATGAAAATGCAAGCTAAATAGGGGGTAATTATATAATAATAGTAGCTGATAGTCAATTAAAAAAGAACTAACGTATTGTAAGGGTGTGGGAATCTGTAGGTACATGACTGAAAAAGGAATGAAGCGCTGTGAACGATGCCGAACTATAAGAACAATAAAACACCAAACATTAATTTTGTGAGTTCATTGTACTGTTATTATTTTTACTAATAAATTTAAAATTACAGCACTATCACAAATTATGACAAAAAAAAAAACATTATCGGCCTCAGGGCAATGGGAGTGTACGATGTTTTTAGTGATTCCATCTTTAGCCAACACAAACAAACTGGATGGCTTACTCTCTCGAGAACATGCCACGTATAATCAAAATTGCCCACGTATGAAAAACACTGTATGCCCAAATCTAGGCCACAATCAGACTTAATTTGGCCTTGAGACTTATTGATTGCCATTAAGAATGATAATCTAGTAGAAATGTAACCCGCTTAAATTCAATTGGCTCTGAGGGAATAATTCGAATTCGTGGTACTAATACATCTTCTCCTCATAATTTCCCATTCAAAATGATGGAAAAATGCCTAAAAAAAATTAAAACACAGTGTTTTTCAAAAAATAAAAAAAGAATTAATGTTTAGAGTAAACCATCCTCATCACGTCCTATTCTCAGACCTACTGAATATACACACAACATTTCAAAAGTATCGTTCAAGCCCTTTTATATATTAGATGGATGTCGTAACAGTCCGAAGCAACCACTCGTGTTGTGCGTGCTATTGTTTTTTCACGAGCGGATGGGACCTACAATTTAATGCCGACTCCGAACGGCGACGTTGAGAAACTTTTGCGGGACAGGAATACTCTCTGAGCATTGCCAGTGTCTTGGAATGGGTGGAGCAGTGAACTATGAGAGTTGATAAATTCGGATACCGAACCTGGTAGCCTCTCCATAGGATTCGACGCACCAACCCACTACGCCACGACCACGCGCAAGAAATTTAAAAAGGTGGCAAGAACACATTTCGTTAGGCCTTACTTTTTGCATGGATTCAACAGCATTGACATACAACAACACTTAAACAACTGGTGACATAAACCCACCATTCCATCCAATTTGGAGGAGGGATAGACGCACTCTAAATACATATTTTAGAAGATCGGTCCCAGAACAACGAAGGAGGGCCCTGAACAAGTCTGACATAAGGATTTCATGTGACGCACTTACTGGACACTCTTCATTTAACCATCACCACAGAAGCTCAGAAAATGTAGCCACTGTCTTCAATCAAAGGAAACACCATAGAACACCTACTCGTCGAGTGTTCAAGTCTAACACATAATATAATAATAATAATATGGGTGGCGCTACAGTCCGAGGCGGACCTGGGCCTAGCTTCTCAGCAACCACTCGTGTTGTGCGTGCTATTCTTCTTTCACGATTGGAAGGGACCTACAGTTTAATGTCGACTCCGAACGGCGAAGTTGAGAAGCTTTTTCTAGACAGGAATACTCTTTGAGCATTGTCAGTGACTCGAAAGAAGTGGAGTCGTGAATTATCAAAGGTGGTAAATACGGGTATCGAACCTGGCACCCTCTGCGTAGGAGTCGACGCACTAGCACACTATGCCACGGCGACCCACAAGTCTCCTTACCAGGTGCAGGTTTTCAGGATATTCCATCTAGAGAGACTATCAAATTTCTCTAAACTCCTAGAAGAAGAAAGTGGGTATGTGGGTGTTAAAGTCACTTCCCATTTTCTTCAAGTCAGCCCAACACGTTGGTAAGCCCCTAGCGCATCAACACTGGCTTGAAATGCAACCAAAAACGCAACCCCATCTTGGATTCTATTCAAATTATGGCTAGACACCTAGCGTGCTTCTCAAATTGTCCCCCACTTCCAATCGCCTCAAGCGAGGAACACCATCAATCGTCTAATCATTCGGCAATGCTTCACCGACACCTTTCCCGGGTTTTTTGTTGACCCATTTTTTATTACCCTTATCACTTGTTGATGGTGGATTTTTTTTACGTGTCAGATTATGGAGAAATTAAAATAAGTTTGTTTCCATTCGCTAGAGGGACATAGGCTCACTCCTATCAACCAGAAATGTTTTTTCTTCTTTTTTTGAGACACCGCCTCGAGTTCAGAGAAGGTGATGTTTGTTAGCTCACACGGGATCTAATCTGTCACTCGGATCGCGGTGAAGGTCAGGCGCTGGCTACCAAGTTCTAAAATGTCAATTGAATCGTAAAAACTGGCAATATGTAAGCTGCTCGGGTGTTTCGTAAACTGTCCTAGTTGTGGTTTGATTTTCTACATTCTGGGTCAGGTTAGATTGGTGGGTAGATGGGCATGTCTTGGGCGTCCCATTGAGGTCCTCGTGAAGGGGGGTCCTTTTTACTTGTTGAATGTGTGTTGTTCAACCATCGCGATGCTTTTATGAATCTGGAAATACGTGTTATGGTTTATTGTTGAATCCTGAAGGTCTTGGAAGAGACATTTTCTCAGTGTGCTGTGTCTTAACTGCCAAGAGACTAAGGTTTTTTTCCCCTTGTACAACCCATGTCGTGTAGGAAGCAACACCTCGACCAGGGTAGATCTATTGTATCGAAGGGTTGGAGTTAAGACAAAAGACAAACCACTCCCCTCATGAAAGACAGTAAATCTTTTGTAGTGGAGCTTTTTAATTCCACTGAAGTGAGTATCTCCCTATGGAAGGTACTTTGCCTTAACCAGATTATTTCCGGACATTCACACAAGATGTGCTCGGAAGTCTCATCCTTTTGGAGGCAAAGCGGACAAACCTTGTCTTGCCACAGTTTATTTTGTTAAGGTGATATTTCAGGCCGCAGGGGCCGGTAAGAAAGCTTGTCTATCCGAATAAGCCCTGATTAATCCCTTGGACTGCCTAAGACCATGACCATGTGTCCACTGGTCTAGGCGAAGATTGTTGTCCCATTCGTTAATCAGAGTTGCAGCTTCAGTCCAATTGACATTGCAGTACGGATCTGGACCGATGAATGCAGATTCTGAGCCAGCTCTCGCGAGCTCATCTGCGGATTCGTTGCCTGCAATACCTCTGTGTCCAGGGACCCAGCCAAGTTTCACTTGGTTGTGTATGGCAAGGGATTGCAAAGCGTCATAGCAGCACTTGACTGTTTTGGAGTCCATTAGATTGGACGAAAGTGTCTTTAGTGCTGCTTGACTGTCTGAGAATATCTGTATTATTGTGGAGGTTATGTCTGGCGCAATGCTCGATGGCATGAATTTCGGCTTGGAACACTGTAGGACTCGATCCCATTTCTACGGAAATCCTCGTGTTGGGTCCAAGGACTCCGGGCCCCAATCCTTCTTTGATCCGTCTGTGCACCAAACCAAACTTCTAGGGTCTATTGTTGGAAGACCATTGGTCCACTTTCCGCTGTCCAATATGTTAACTTCCATCGGCCTGCTGAAATAATGTTGTACAGAACATCGATTAGGGATTGAGTTGAGTATACTAAGGTGACCGGTTAGATTACCTGGTTTTTAATTGTACTCGAGCTCCAGTTTTATAGTGAATCTGGCAGCAATCTTCATGACGAAGATCGGTAGGGGAGTTAGCCCGACTATAGCTTATAGGACTGTTGTGGAGCATTTTCGCAAGGCACCTGTTATTCCAAGACAGGCAATTCGTTGCACCTTCTGCTACACTTTTGACGTTGACTGTTAAGACTGGGTTACGACCCTTTGCCTTTGCCTCTTATTCAACTCAGTCTCCGATGATTGTGGCAGGAGACTGCTACAAGGTGCCATCACTAAACACTTTTTGCCGCCCTAAAGGTGTCTCTAGGTTTATTCACTGCTCAATTTGGGCCCATGTATCCGAAGAAAGAGGTCAGAGAGCACTCGTTGCTACCTCTACAATTGTGTCATCCACTTTTTTCTTTGTTTCCGGAAGAGATTGCCAGTCTCTGACACTTTCTTGGCAACTGCATGATTTCCGGTTATGTTCCTCTTGCCCACGACACAGCACAGAGTTATGGAGTGCTGCGTTGAGAACTTTGAGACCATCACGGCTTGGACTTTATATCTACTGCTTTAATGGCCGCCAATGGGAGAGGTTATATCAGGTGGTTCTAATGGTTACCATTTAAGCCGATTCTTTGACTGCCAGGACATCGACGACTCGGCAAGAATGTCACAATAGGCAGATAAACATGCGAGGTAGGTAAGGACTTCGACTACCTTGGCTCACAATTAACAGAGCGGAATAACTCTTGCCAATCGATGTTTCTTTGGGCGTAAGAGGCAATTGAGTAGTAAAGGGCCAAACTGATTTTATATAAGACACTGATCATTCCAGTCCATGGCCAATTTGAAGAACAGATGTGAAGGTCCTCGGTCTTTTCGAGAGAAAAGTTCTGCGTTCACTCTTGGGTCACATTTGCGCTGATGGAATTTGGAGAGCAAGATTCAACGTACAGCGACATGAGTCTAGCCAGGCGTCTATTGATTCAACGCCTAAGATGGCCATGTAGAGAATGTGTACAACACTGTTCCATCTCGAAGAGTCTTCGATTCCACACCAGTGATGGGACATGGCAATAGGGCGCCTATGAAACGGATGGCGCAACAAGTGGAGAAGGACGCAACTTTCCATGCTAACTAGAGGCAGTTGGTTTAAGAACGTGTCAGTTGGAGAGGCTTGTTGGCTGAGGCCTACGCCGAACCCGGATCATAGCGTCTGTAGACGCTGAGTTCCTATTTTTATACAAAGCACATATTGAATTCACACGAACGATTTTAACCCTCTAAGGGGAAGCTCCGCTTTTAGGTGGGGTTGGGGTAAGTCGCTAAACAGTACTATGCTTCAAAATTTTTTCAAACAAATTACAAAATAGTCCGTTCGAAAATTTTTATCAGAGAAAAAAATAGGGTCTTTTAGGGTTAACACATTTAAGGCGTGTTGGTCCATTTTTTGCAAAACGTTTTAAAATATTCAGCAGCAACCCCGGTCGGTGGCCGATTGACATGGTGATGGACACCTCTTGCTGCTTCATTACCCCAGGACGACGAAGCAAAAACTTGATGTGTGTACAATTTGCTTAACCATCTAGGATTAAGGCTCGCCCGACTGCCGCCAGAGAGGTGCTATTGCAGCTGACTCCATTGCATCTGGTGGTTGCAGAATGTGCAAATAAAACAATCATGAGAACGAAAACATGAGAGAAGGGATAGGAAAAGACAGGTGCATCATTACATCGAGACGATTCGATGCATTAGTCAAAAATTTACCACTCTTGGCCATTTCGAAGGGTGACGCGATCAGGAAATTCAATTTCCAACAGAAGTTTGCCATCAAGCTCAGCTCCAAAAAAGACTGGAGCTGGAGACTGGAACTGAGCATTAATACGATAAAATGGTATAAAGATGGATCAAGAAATGATGAAGGAACAGGAGTATTCGGACCCCGGACAAAGTACCACGAACCCATGGGCAAACGGACAAGTATCTTTCAAGCAGAAGTCTATGCCATAGACAGATGGGCTCAATCGTCAATCTTGACAGGAACTATACCAACCGCGACATAGCAATAATGTCAGACAGTCGTGCCGCTATCCTGGCACTAGACTCCAATATCATCAAGTCCAAGCTTGTGTGGGATTGTCTACAGAAGCCTAAGAAGCTGAGCAGTAGAAACAGAGTAAAACTCTGCTGGATACCTGGCCACATAGGGATAGAAGGAAACGAAATGGCCGACTTCCTGGCTAAGAAAGGAGTAAAAGGTGCCGATGCTCCTATAGGTCCCGAACCATTCTGCGCTGTAGAACATCCTGTCCTCAGGGAAGAGTGCAGGGAACTAGAAGGAAGGAACCGGGCAGATACCTGGCACAACCCTCATGCCATGAAACAGGGCAAGGAACTCCTGGATCAACATGACCGGAAGAGGTTTCAGGCATGTATCAGAATGAGCAAGAACAAACCACCGTATCCTCACAGACTTCTTGAAGGGGCGCTGCCAACTTAGGGAGCATCTAGAGAAACTAGGAGCATCAGAAGAATCATGAATGCAAGGTCTGCGGAGAATCGAAAGAAATTCCAGAACAAATACTGGGATTGCGTGAAGCACTAGCCAAAGCAAAAGACAAAGATATCTGGGCAAGCATCTAATATCAGACGTCCCTCTCTCAATCTCAGATTCCCAAAGGAAACTGCCTTACAGAGAATACTCCAGTTTAAATCTCTTCCACTTACGCGCATCAGGAGTCGGGAGAACTAAAGCCCCACTCTGAATAGAATTGTATGTTGGGAGAACTTTTAAGACAATAGATCTAAAGGGTGCGGTGCCAAATACTCTCACCAATAAGAATAAAAATAGGGTTTAAGTCTTGATCGAATTCAGTGAGACCTATTGAGAGCTGAAAGACAGCATCATCATCTTCTGGCCCGCATGATCCACAAAGGGGTCGCGTTGGTAAAACACGCACGAGAGACTTTAAATGCAACTCGATCCTCCGCCACCAACGCTAACTCATCAGGATTTATGCCAAAGCGTAACAGGCAAGTTTTTGGACGTTGTCCAACCACCTCATCCTGGGTCTTCCTAGCGGTCGCCTTCCTGATGGAATTCCATACAACGCCCGCCTCGGCAGTCGTAATTTTTGGCCTCGTCCACTTTGCAGAGAAGGGGATGAAATAAGCAAGAGAGTGTGTGGGTCCATTGAAAGTAAGAACTCATGAACATTGGATTGACTGAACTAAATGTGAGCGACAGAATATTGTTTTCCATATCGATTCCCAGTCAAATTTTGGACGACGTTATTAGAATATTACCACTCCAAGATGAAGTTACGAACTTTGATTATAAACATAAGCGCCGCCTAGAAGAGCACATAAACTCTGCAGTTTACCCGATCCTTGAGGAAACTAATGTCTTGCGCCGACTTCAAAGGACTAGAGCCCTTGATCTCGTGCGTCTCTCTCGTACATTGGAGAGTAACCTGCCGATCAGTACCTAAATCGTGAAATACAAACTACTGGTTAAGTGCTTCACTCAGTTGTAGTCTTAATAAATTCAGGGAGGTGGTTTTAGTGAGTAAAAATCTCACACTTCTATGTGCGAACGTTCGAAGATTTGCACATTAAAAAATCAGAACGAGGAATGACTAGGAAGGGAGGAAAAGCTTGAAATGTCAAATGACACACACGATGAATTTCCATAAGACATTGAAATAAAATAAATCTTGCATATCCTTCTATATGTATTGCTTTTAGTGAACATTCCTTTCCTTCAACTTTTCCCAAAACTGCGTTCGCCTTCGACCGTGAACAGATCAACTTCGCTGCAGCCTTGCTGAAGACATCGCTTTCAAAAGCCTTCAAATAAATAACTAAACTTTCGCGCTCTTGACCGACTAGCTTCTTCAAAATCAAACATGTCCATAAATCCGACTCCAAGCCTTGACGGAGCAACGACTCGAACAATCTTGCAATCTTCTGTGTCACGTTCACTTCGTTTTGCATGCAATAAAATGCATTTGTTTAAATCGGTGCATTCCACTGCATTAAATCGAAATGAATGTGAAAACAATTACTATTCCATTCTAATTAACTGTGGGACTCCCGTAGCCGTCGTTGGTTCATTAAAAATTGATTGACTTCTTACACAACTTGTCGTACTAGAGATATCCGATTCATACACCCGCGACATGCACGGACTGTGAAGGCATCTGGTGGATGTGCTGTTTGCTCAAACTTGAAATTCACAGTAAACACCTATTAGAGCAATCAGTCGGCATTCGGTTTTGAAATTATTGCACAATAATTAGTTAAGTTGTCACGACAACGCTGTAATACACCGCGACGCCGTTTTCCTAAGAACTCATACAAAATTCAAGGCACGGCAGTTAGTAGCTTACACAGATTAATGCGCGGAGAGTTACTCTGCAGGTTGAATGAATGCCATTTCCTGTCTGCATTCGATATCAGCGCTCGGTGATTAATTTCAATGAATTCGAAATGATTTCATCGCAATTTCTGAGATTTATCTAAAGGGGTTGCGGGTTAAAGCACGGGGAAGAGATCTCATTCCCCTTTTCTCCCCTCGACTTTCACTCAGCAGGAGCTATGCCTAAGGGCAACCAGGTTCTTGCACTTGGTCCAAGCACCTCGTCTGCAAAGCTGTCACCGAACTGAATCACTTGCAAAAAGTTTCGTTTTAATAGCGAATGCATTGCTTTCGGACAAACCCACAGTGTGTTAGTTTGCACATCTAGATGAACTTTATTCCTTCTGCGTTGGTAATGATTAACTGTGCACTTCACTGTTCGATGACAGATTGAAAGTAATTTAAAAAAATATACTTTCTAACCAAGCTCTTTTAATGGAACTAACTCATTCAACAGATGAAACTACTCTTTTTTAAGCTATTTTAATTCTTTTTTTTAGTTTGAAATCAGTCGCTCTCATCATCGTCTTCTTCTGAGCTGCTCCTAGGTGGAAATCCTTCTGGAGCCTTTAACAGGGCAAACTTTCTTCAGGTAATGGGTTCCTCTTTTCTACGAAACGACTCGAAATAGAATAGAATACTTTACTTGCGCAATGTCAGACCATCCGTCGACGAGATGACAGTTTCAAGTTTTAATTGAAAATTCAAGTTGTACACAATAAATATATATTTCATGATAAGTGGGTGGCCGTGGCGTTGGGGGTATTTTTGTTGACCGCTATGAAACCTAACCTCGCTGCCTGGCTGCGATGCCTGGCCGGTACAACCAAAACTAATTTTCACTGTCCTACCTCTTTTGAGTCACTCAAGAGTAATAACCATCTAGAAAAAGCGCCTCAAACTTGGCTGTTTTATTTATATTTTAATTTACCTATTTTGGACTTTGTTTCGTCGAGAACTAACTCTTAAACGTGAATTTAAAAATCAAATTCTATTGAAATGTGAAAGTATCGCTGACATTAACGCAGCTAAAGTATTGTGCCGGAACCTTAAGCAGCTGGCGCATGGTGTACGGAAAAGCACTTTATTTTATTTTTACAATCAGCAAATGTAATCTTAACTATAAAGCAGAAAATTTGTGTGTCTGACCGACAAAGGATCCGAAACGCAGAGCTCTGAAATTTTCAACAAAAATCATTCTAAAATTTAAATGCTGAATGTGACAGTTTTTAAGTCAGTACGACACACGGTTCGGAAGTTACGAGCACTTTTTAAACGGGAATAAAATTCTCAAAATAAGGGTGGTTGCATCAATCCGGTATGAAACCACTTCAAGTTGCGTAGTCGTGGATATCAACCATCCCCCAGTGTGTTGTACCTTCCATATATACACACACATTGTTCATATTCTGCTTTGGTGCAACCATTCATTTTTTTTTCTACGTCTCAATCGAACATATACGAACGACTGCCTGAGTCACCAAACCAAAAGGAAACAATAAACATTTTTGCATTTTTCTTACTTTGTCATACCCAAACTATCATACAGCTACACACAAATCATTCAATTTCGCTGAAATTGTGAATATTGATCTTCTGAACAGATTAGCCGATTTAGATTAGAGCTAGACTAATTACATAATGTGTTACAAGATAGGCTAAAATGTTGTTCATGGTTCATGAAGTTTGACTTCAGTTTGCACAACAAGTGAACACCGAGCGCAGGTGCACAGATGGGATTTCCAGGAGCTTTTTTTATGAATCGCTTGATATCCCTCCACGTTGTGTGTGAATGGTTGAGAAAAAACCGTAATTTCCGTCCGTTTTGCTGCAGCGCACGTTGATAATTCAAACTTCAACATGTATGCACGCAGTCAACGAATTGTAGTCATTAGCTGCGTTTTTTTGCAAGCGTATATACGCCTAAATTTCAATTTGGATGTAAAATACACAAACAACGAGTCCTATATCCGCTTAATCTATCGCATCATATCTATCGCCGCTTAAGGAATAAGCGCGGATAAAAACAATGCTTCCAATCATTAATTTCTGTGTGTTCGTTCCTGAATTCATTCATTCATTGTTTAGGTTGCTGTATGTGGCTTACACCTGCAGATGTGGTTGATGTATTAGATAATTTTTAAATTTTTTCGCATCCATAAGTATGCAATTTTTGGTATATCCAGAGTCTCTGCTATACATTGCGTTTATGTGTCGTAATCGATTCTTTTCATTTGATGAACATTTTTTTATTTTATAATTATTAATGGTATTTGCTTTTAAAGTGATGGTCACGTACGTGGTTTGAAGTACACAGTCACAAAACGAAGATTGTGACCATCAAATATCAGAAATCACCTTCCACTACTACACCCCGGACTGCTTAGCAAAGGTCATAAATGTCGTCGGTGCTGCCAAGATTTAATGATGAATCATTAAGCGCCGATGATCGTTTTTTTGTGCACTTCAAAATTAAGCGTATATACGCTTGCAAAAAAACACAGATATAATTAATCAATGCACAACATATTGTGAGTTTTTGCATATGAATAAAATTGAATAATACATTCACGCGTTTAGATAAATAATAATAATAAAAATTTTATTAAAGCGTGAATCACGAATAAGAAGTTTTGACAACAATTTTTTTGCATTAGTAATAGTTGCAATATCTTGCCATTGCTCTTATCAAATTGTTTAAATTGAATTCATGAGTATTTCAGAATTCATGATTTAGCATATAAAGCGGACTTAATTTTTTGAGTTAATTTGTCCGGTATAGTTTATGAATAGGCTGTATATACACTTAAGAATTAATTTTAGGTCAAATAGTTCCAGTTAAATGGGCATAGCAATACATTTTTATTCACAAAAGTCCATATTACAATGTAAGAAGATTCTCTTAAAAATACGAGTCAACATTTGAACACCCTCCGAACAACATTCCCATGTATGTTACTTGGATCGTACATGGATTGTGGGCAAATTCAGAAATCTGCCGCCATTTTTCCCCACTAAATTCACGAATCTGTAGCCATTTCCCACTAAAATCCACGAATCGGCCGCCATTGCGTGGTGGATCCATGGTTTGTGTAAGAATATTTGTGAAATACAAGGGAATACCTATACTTTTGCATTTTTCTCCCGTGTTGACAAGGGAAAAAAAAGGCCGAAGTTGGATATCTCTATTATCCCTTATCTCTGGATATGATGAGTAACTTAAGCGGAATCGTTGTTAGTGTAATTTACATGCAAATTGAAATTTAGGCGTATATACGCGTATAACCCAGCTAATGACAAAAGAAAATTTAAATTCTTCTCTGAGTTCTGGTTCGAGCAGTCTTATTATTGTTTTAAATTAAAAAGTGCGGTATTAATGCAGGTAAAGTACCGGTTGAAGAAACAAACCCTGGCAAGGCCGGGTACGAAATCTAGTTGTATATAAATGTAAGTAATCTTTATGTTATGCTTTCTGGCTAGATAGATATTTTTTTCAGATTAGGCCTTTGCGCGGGAATTAAATGCAAACTATGTACCTTAACAGATATGCTGCATCTCTCTTGGCACGCTATCTTGAAGTCACTTCTGCGGTTCTTTTTGTGGACAGCAGTTCTGTAATTTTTTGTTTTTGCACTTTGAGTGTACATTCGTTTAAGGCCTTCGAAGGTCTTCCAGGATTCGATGTCGTGCTTGATGTTGGGACGAGTTCATGGAACTCTACCGGGAGTGCATTTTCTGACTGAAACTTTAGCATTTCTCGCTTACTTGGTTCTCGCATGTTTCCTCCAACTCATAGGGCTAACATTTACGTATTTAGCATTCTGGGAATTTGGATCGATTTTCGCTTATTTCGGTCTTCAATCTCACCTTGGTCGAAGATGGATAATCGTTATTCACTTCAACGATGTCAGCTTACAACAAAAGTTGTATGCCTTGAGGGCAATCATTTCGTAATGGACTCTTAAAGATAATACTCTGGAGTATGTCTAAAATAGCACCTTAAGATGGATAAATGCGGATACATTTTTAAAAGCTCTCACAAAGTCACGATGTGCAAAAAAAACGGGCCTCCAAGCAAAACGATAATTACAAGGTCGTACAAGGTTCAAACTAACCTAAAACCCCTTCAGTAACAGGCAAGGAACTACAAAAAATATAAGGATATAAGATAGGCTTGCAACTGATGTTTTACATTTCTCTTGCTACGAAATGTGTTCTGCTTAAATTAAGTCCCGCTAGATGTGCAAATTAACACACTGTGCAACGTTGCAACTATATGGGAATTTACATGCTTACTGACAATTCTCCCCCACTGGTCAAAAATAATGGAAGGTAGCTTCCATTTCAACAAGAACGCTTCACAATTTATCCAGAGAAACAATTAATGCTTAAAAGAAATTCTCACAACTATTTCCAAGTTGTTATTCTATTTCTATTCACTCCTAAAATACGCGCACAGACTCTGCTGTGTTCCTCTAATCAAATGCATCACATGGCAAACAATCCGCGTCAGCTCACTGACACTTCACCAAAAATAATGAACACTTATTATTTTAATTCCACAGTTCCGCCTCAGTGCGGAAAATCTATTCTCAAAAAAACGTTGTTTTCTGCTCAATAAACCAGTGAAATGTAAATACAAAATTAGTGCTGATGACACTTGTTGTTTATTTGTTCGTAAATATCGCGTCTGTCCGTGTTAAAATGTTCTTTTATTGTTTTTGAAATTTTCTCCTGAATGGAAGCCAAATTTGAAAGTGGTCGCAAGCGGTGTGGAAGCACGTACGCATAAATTCGCTTTGCTTTGCGATATTTTAATCTTAGCGAGTTTAAGACAAATGGTTCTTCCGAGTTTGACTAATCGCTCACATTGGGTGGCCATGCTTAAATAAATTTCGACATGATTTAATGGGGGGCTAAAAGGAACAACAAAATAAATCCAATTTTTTTGCACGAAATTTGGGGCTGTATTTACCATGGTTATAGTGGTCTGATTTTGGTCAAATATGTGCCGTTTTTTTTTTGATGGTAGTGCCTTTAACCCTCTCTTGTAAAAGCCCTAAGCCCCTGCTGCGGATAATCTGAGAGAATATTGTTTCGCAGGCCTCTCTTGCAACAAACTTTTCACAAGCAAAATTGTCCGCCATGGATAAGAGCAGGTACTAATCACTTGGTGCTATCTGTTCTCCGGGGACGCCTCTTCCCCGCATACTGTGGCTGAGTGCAGTGTGACCTCTCCTTTCCCCTTACTCATGGGAACAAAAACTCCACGGAGCTCTAGTGCAACTGCGCCGGGCACCAGTGGTCTCCCTTAAGCCGACTCAAATAATGAAATGTCCTTATAGGAAGAGAAGGAGGAAATCCTGCTCCCTCCACCAGCTAGGCAGTCTTCAGATGAAGCAGGTAGCGGAGAAGTTGAAGTCAGCCTAATCATTGTGGATGATGGCTTTGACTCTGACTCTGACTCTTTGTATCGCCGACTGACATTTTACATGGTTTCCTTCTACCGCTTCAAGGTTTAATCCAGCATTGAGGGGATAACTTTATGGAAATATTGGAAGGCACTTTGTAACATAATTGTAAAAACTCAATGTTTATAAACAGTTTGGGACAATAAAAACTAAACTAAACTAAACTAAAAAAAAAAAAACTAAAAACTCTGACTCTGACTCTGACTCTGACTCTGACTCTGACTCTGACTCTGACTCTGACTCTGACTCTGACTCTGACTCTGACTCTGACTCTGACTCTGACTCTGACTCTGACTCTGACTCTGACTCTGACTCTGACTCTGACTCTGACTCTGACTCTGACTCTGACTCTGACTCTGACTCTGACTCTGACTCTGACTCTGACTCTGACTCTGACTCTGACTCTGACTCTGACTCTGACTCTGACTCTGACTCTGACTCTGACTCTGACTCTGACTCTGACTCTGACTCTGACTCTGACTCTGACTCTGACTCTGACTCTGACTCTGACTCTGACTCTGACTCTGACTCTGACCATGACTCTGACTCTGACCGAATGTCATTTTTCAACTCCCTACGCAGTAGAATCCAAAAGCGCAGGGAGACGATTCGCCGGCTGAGAAGAAAGTCAGAGCTTGAGGATGAGGGAAGGTCTAGGCTTCAAAAAGTGCTTGTCTTCCTATCCTTCATGGGAGTGGAACAGACATTAGCTATATGGAAATTATCAGTCAATATCTACCTGCCAGAAACAGAACCGCAAGGATCTCCCCCCACCTCACCCCACCCCCTCTCACCCCCCCCCCCCCCCACCTTCCCGCTCACACTTCCCCCACCATTTCCCAAAACCTGTGATTCAGTACAGGCATGGACCAATCCACCAGTCGGTAGGTCACCCAAGGGAAAGGATGTCAAAGCTCTGGCGATGACCCCCAAGAACACAACCGGAAACGCTTCCATTCCATGTTCCATGTTCGCGGGCCCGAAGGTGCCGGAACCAATCAGTGACGAAGGAGAGTGGAGCTGGCAAGCCAGCAGCTTCATCTGACTCGTCTGTAGCCAAACCCATACCCCTCCCCTCCGCCATACCAACATCAACCTGGGAAGCGAATTCAACGCTAGACAGTGTTAAGACTGTATGAAGTACTATAAAACAGGATACAGTGCCAACGAACCCCCTCAAGGTGCAATTGTCACGACCCTGATTCCTTCAGGGGAAGGGAACAGATAAGGCTCGCCAGAGAAAGAGCCACCATTGCATCAACTATGACGGCATGCCGCACCAGCTGCAGAAGTGATGTCTAATCTGGAAAGGGAGGAAGGCCACTGCCTCTCTAACTCAGGGACCACTGCTGGAAAGCCAAAAGTCGACAGATGTAGGTCCGGTGCTGAGTCCAGGCTGTTCTCGTTTGGCATCTGCGATAACGAGATCGAGGGCAGGGAAGGCGTGTCCCCCTCAAAGAGGGGAACTAGTGCTCATTTGGAGAGGAAGAGTGGACGCTATCCGCTCACATCATCCAAAGCTCCAACCATGAAGCCCTCTACTGGCTCAGGACAGGATAAGTTCCAACCTGCACCGCAGGGTCAAAAGAGGTCGCCATGACGGGTCGCATTTCCCCAACGAAGGTACGGCAAAGAGGCTCGAGTATTCGGCAGTAGCGGAGCTATGCCTGCAGGCCGCAGTAGTAGATTTCTTGAGCACAAGCTCACGGAAGACCAATAGTACCTCATTGAGCTGAGAGTTCTTGACGGGTTAAATGACGGTATGCTGAAAGAAGGGAAGGTAGTCCCGCCTTAAGGTTCTAATTACCTACGCAGCACTTCGTCTTCTTCTTTACTTGGCGCTACAGTCCAGGGTGGACCTGGGGCTCAACCAACAAGCCTCTCCTGCTAGCTGTCTCCAGTGTCTCCAGCCAAGTTGGTTGAGGTCCTTCTCCACCTGGGTGCCCCACCTTAAACGCGGGCGTCCTCTGTTACGTTCGAAGTCGAAGACTCTTCGGGCCGGAGTTGAGTTGTCCATACGCTCTACACGGCCTAGCCATCTAAGGCGTTGGATCCGAAGACGCCTGAATGGACTCATGCCGCTGTACAGCCCGTACAGTTCGTGGTTGAATCTTCTCCTCCAGACACCGTCAACGCAAACAGGACCAAAGATCGCACGCAGAGCTTTTCTCGCGAAGTGACCAAGGACTTCCTCATCCGCTTTTGAGATTGTCCATGCCTCCGTGCCGTACAGCAGGACTGGGATGATCAAGGTCTTGTATAAAGTCAGCTTAGACCTTCGAGAGATGGCTCGAATACTCAATTGCCTCTTGAGCCCATAGACACAGCAGTTGGCAAGAGTTACTCTGCGTTTGATCTCGGTACTGATGTTGTTTGTACTGTTTACTGCGGAGCCGAGATAGACGAAGTCCTTGACTAACTCGAAGTTATAGTGGCCCATTGTGACGCTCTGTCCAAGACGTCGATGTTGTGTGCCCTTTCTTGATGACAGCATATACTTTGTCTTGCTCTCATTCACCGCTAGACCCATTTTAGCCGCTTCCGCCTCAATGTCAGCAAACGCCTCATTGACGGTTCGATGTGTTCTGCCAATCACGTCAATGTCATCCGCGTATGCTAACAGTTGTGAAGACTTCTGGAAGATCGTGCCTCTATTGCCTCCGTGTTAGTCTTGCACGATCTTCTCCAGGATGATGTTAAAGAAGTCAGCTATGCAGCACTTGATTACTTTATACTAGGTTCCAGGTCGAAGGAGCATAGCCAGCAATGAGGTAGCAGATGAACTTGCCACAAAAGGGGCCGAAGCCGACCCATCCCAGGCAAACCTATGGATTAATCCATCCTTTGCAGATATCAAGAGTAAGGCGGATCACAAAATCGTAGAGCTAGCAAATGAAAGGTGGAACTCTCTAACCACCTGCAAGACCACTCGGATGCTATGGCCCAAGTTCCACAAGAAAGGCTGCTTCGGAAGGTAGTCGGAGCAGTAACTGGTCATAACCATATCAAAAAAACAAAATGGGAAGTATCCATGATACAATATGCAGAGGCTGTGGGGACGAAGAAGAATTAGAGGACACTGTTTACCTCCTTTGTCAATGCCCCGGTCTGGGAGAATACGGCTTCCAGAACCTCCAACTTCAGGAACTATCTAGAATCTCATTAACGTCTCTTTTCAGATTTATGAGGATCTTTGGATGGCTGCACTAGGTAGGTAAAACTACATCATGGGTCAATTAGTATATGTACCCATGCCTAGGAGAGTAACCAGCCCCCATGGGTATTCCAATGGATCCAGCAGGACCTGCTTGAGAGAGACGTGTTCCACGTCTGCCCACTAACTAACCCAGTCTAATTTATAACTTGGTGCTATGTCCGGACTATAAGGTGGATGCATCAGGACCTCCCAACCAAGCTCCAGAAGCTTCTGGCGAGTCGCTATCAATGCGTGTGGCCTGGCGTTGTCCTGATGGAACAGAATTCCTGTCCTATTGGCCAAAGCTGGCTGCCTATAAGCTATTGACTCCTTCCGACGGTCCAATTGTTAACAATGCAAGTCCGAATGATGTAGGAGCTCAGCTCATGGCAGGTGATTCCCTGCCAATCCCACTAAACACGCCCGAAGACCTTCCTGGCCGTCAATCCTGGCTTGGCTTGGCTTGGAGTTTGCGCCGACTCACAGCTATCCGACCACTATCGTTTTCACATGACGTCGTCGTAACGGATTCACTTTTCGTCTCCAGTCACCATACATTTTTTCGACATTTTCGACAATTGTCCTTCCAGAGCGTGGTTCATCTTTTGATTGACAGGAACGGAATCGACGGAACCAAAAGAGCGCATGATTTACTGTTACAGTATGCCATCTGTCTATCTCGTCTTCGTGGGGAATAGTATCAAGACCAACCGCAAAATAACTCTTGCCAAGGACGCGACGGTTTCTCTGACAGTGGTTAAGAATCCAAGGCTTGAAATGGCTTGGTTATGGTCAGAGCGGGCGACTGGATGGCTCAGTTGGTGGAGTGCCCGCACCTCGTTAGCGGGGTCCCCGGTTCGAATCCCAGTGAAAGTAAAGTTAATACTTGCCAACATGGTCTAAGTGTGGTGGTGAATTCACTATCAGCCTCTCTACCTACCTCCGGTCAGAGCGATGGACAACTTAGCTCCGCCACGAAGAGTCTTCGACTTCGAGCTTACTGGCGGCCGCAGCAGAAAAAACCTGCGTCTAAATTGGCGCACACAAGTGCAGAATGACCGCAGCCGACATGGTTTGTGTAAATGATTAGCTTACAATGTCCACTTTCACGCAACCGTCAGCCCAGTAAACATGTTCATCTGGCTCATGTAAGAACGTCAACTTCTCGACGTTATCATCGACATCAGAACCACACCAAGAATGCGGTTGAATGACTTTCAAGTCACGTTCTTATGTCCCACGCCTAGCCTGTAGCCTGTTCAGTGCTCTTTTCTTTGTAATCAAAGTATTGCAAAGTTCAACGAAGTCGTTATTCAGCATTTTTATTCAAATTTGAATCACTGTCAATTGAATGCCGCGTACACCGCATTTTCAAGGAATTCAAGGTCGACGTCGATGCAATCAGCTGCTCTCGATTTATTTCAAATGACTTACAGTTCAACAAACGAATTAACAGTACAAAGAGCGGACATTTTATTTGCTTCATTCGAACTTTGTCAAGCAGCGAGAGGCAACTATTCGTGAGAAAAGCAAGTCATTCTAAAAACCACTCGCAGTGAATTACTGGCGAAATATCATTTAGCTTTCTGCCTGTGTAATCGTGCATCAAAGCAATCTGTCATAAAGATATCAGCGACACACATTTATGACAGCAAGCTGTAAAGAGCTTACAGACACCACCGACCAACGCCAAGTCACCACGGCGACAGAAAGGTAGGTGGAACAGATCTCAGGAATCGTATCCGAAAGGGGGTACTAGGCCGACAGATAGTAGACAGCAAAGCGCCAGATAAATTTAAAAAAAAATAAAAATACAGCTCATTGTATTTAAAGATGGATATATTTGCAGCGAAGAATTGAAACGGATGACGTCTGAGTCCATATGAGACATCAGAGCAACACGTGTGATTTTTGAACTGGAAGAGATTTTTTACAAGTTGAGCAGGCTAGGCATAGGTGGTGCTCTTGTGAACTAAAAGTCTGCACGCATGACATTTACAGTACTTCAGTGCATTTTATTCATGGCAAGGATTTTAGTCAAAATAATGTCGGTTAGGTTAGGTTTGGGTGATTGCCACTTAGATCCTGGTTGAATCCTTTGTGCTATCATTACAAGGTGCTTTTCACCGGCTCCTTTTAAAAGGGACTACACTAACCAAAATGAAATAAACCTAGAGACTGCCTAATGGTATTCTAGTGGCCTACTTTGACAAGTCCACTCCTGTGCTGATTTACCGCCAATTTGTTTTCCTGATAAACTTGGCTATGTCTTGTATCTTTATGTGTGACATTTCCTCTAGGTTACTGAAAAAGTAGTTGCCTAGTATATCTTTTCTAGATTTGGCAAGGGCTGGACAAGTGCCGAGGAGATGAAGTGTATTTTCTTCCTCCTCCTTGTCAGCTTCTGCAGTAGTCGTTGTGGGGGGCTCCCATTCTTCTGGCATGGATACCGAGATGGCAGTGGCCGGTACTAATGCCCACTACGTTCCTCATTACATTCCTGTTTAGTTTTAGGAGTTTCTTTTGTTTGGATTTCGTAAGGGCCAAATAAGCCTCGAAGTCGTACATGTATCTAATTCTATCCATCTCCAGTTAGCGGAGTCGAAGGCATCTGTATGTAACATGGTATTTATTACTTAGAGAGGTGGATATGGAGTGTCCTGATGGCAAACCCACCCCTGTTCTAGTTAACTCGTCGGCCCTATCGTTGCCTGGAAAACCACTATGCCCAGGGACCCAGCATATGGTTAGGTTGCATCTAACCGCTATCTCCCTAAGAGATAGACGGCAAAGTTTTACCATCTTCGATTTAATTGATGGTGTATCCAGAGCCTTTATGGTCGCCTGACTATCTATGTAAATGGCAATAGATAGCCCGTCTATCGGGTTCATCGGCAGTAAGCGGGCAGCCTCTTGGATAGCTTTAACTTCTGCCTGGAATGCACTACAATGGTCGCACAGTCGAAGATACAGGGAGAAGAATATGCCTGGCGATACCGCGAATACTCCTAGTCCCGTGCCCTCGTCTGTTTTTTGAGCCGTCTGTGTAGAGTTCCAGATAGGTAGCTTCTCTGACTACGTCTGATGGCCAGTCTTCTCTATTTGGGATGAGTGTTGTCTTGAAAGTCTTAAGGCTTAAACTGGCTGTTAGTCTCAGACGTGGCCTAACGTGGTATTAGAATACATCATTTGACTGAAGTTCGCATGCCTTTCTTAAGAAAAAATGCGACATCCTCTTAATGAGCCATAAACTATTGGAAGACTGCGATTTACTCACTGAATATGGTTCGTTCTTCCGCGAGCCTTTTTAATGCAAGCGTAAGCCGTGTTATAGAGACGTAGCGACCGGATCAAGCTCTAGAGAAGATCGCATACAGCTTTGGGATGTTCGCATTTTTTATTATTTCTATGTGACCTAAACTGCGTGTGTTTTGCTGCAGCGGTTGCATTCCCTCAACCTTAGTAGCCGCCAACTTCCCGTAAATGTCCATGGGAAGTAGCTGTAGCTGTAGCATTGTTTCCATGGCGGCTGAAGGTGTGGAGCGAAGTGCCCCCGTAATGCAAATGCCCGCAGATCTTTTTATACTGCTTATCTTTCTAAGATTGAATGGGTTTCGTAATGCTGGCCACCAAACAAGGATACCATAAGTTAGAATTGATCTGACGACTGCTGTATACACCCAGTGTGTCATTTTCGGATTGAGCCCCCATTTGGAACCGAGGATCCTCTTGCAAGTATACATAGCTACCGCCGCCTTCCTAATACGGTCCTGAATGTTTGCCTTCCGGCTTAGCTTATTGTCTAAGATTACGCCTAAGTATGTGTCCTGACTAGTAAAACTTAGTTACTCGTTCTTCAACTTTGTTGGGATTGAAGGAGGTATTTTGTATCTTTTTGTGAACAGTGCGAGTTCCGTCTTGGATGAGTTAACATCTCTCTCTTCACGTAATTTCTTCACGTCCACCTTTCTAGCTTCTTTAGAGATAATGTCTCTAATGGTTTGAGGAAATTTCCCAGTTACGACTAAGGCTACGTCGTCTGCACAGGCTATTGACTTGCAGCCGCCATGACTGAGTTCATATGAATTTCCAGAGAGACAGGAGAAAGTATTCCCCCCTTCGGGGTGCCTTAAAATAAGTGGCGAAAATTCTCAGTTGTCTATTGAAAGAGTTGATGTCTCACTGTACATAGATCTGACGAAGCAATCCTGCAGATATAGATTTCCTCACGAATGTAAAAATTTCAAATGGCATTTCGGAAGACAACAACATCGTGATTCCCAATAGCACCGCGGGTTCATCATTTCTAGGAAGAACTCTAATCTTAAGCAGCGTGCCATAAAGAACATCAACAACCAAGCTTATCGCCATGGGGCCAAAAATAAATCTTCTGTCATTCTAATTAAAACCCCATCACACTTCAAAGGAATACACAAGAAGAATATTCATAATTTCATTTCAATTCAAATTGGCAGCCTTCAAAGTATGCGACTCATCAAAGTCTTTCCAATACAGTTTGCGTTCTTCTGACAGCCAAAGTGTTGATGAAGTTATTAAATGCAAGACAATTAAGGCTCTGTTTTATCAGAAGTCGGTTGACTCCGGTTGAGGTTTTACGGTCTACCCTGCCGTTACCCTGCCGTGTAGATACAATTTTTACAACTTGTGCCCGAATTTGTGTTTATCAATTTAATGTGATAATTTGGGCAGAAAATCAACTTCACGTCCGTGGTGGCAGCCGCTTAAGTCTGCCGCCTTTGATGATACAATCTAATTTTGAGCGAGTGCTCATTGACTCGTTAATTCTCGAAAAGAGGAGCCGGTGCTGATGACTGATGAGCATGATGTGAAGTATTGAAATGTTGCCAGTTACTGAATTGACTCATTTAGTTTGATTACACATTAAACATAAAGATGTTTTGATGTCAATTTTCTGCTCAAATCTGATCAACGCGCAAGCTAGCAAGTGATTCAACGGACATCAGAGCACAATTATTTCTGAGTGGTCGAAGAATTCCCAAATGACATATCCAATGTATGTAAGCAGTAGTTCCAACAGCTGCTTCAGGGCCATGTTCAGGAGAGAGTGATGGAATATTAAGACATCCCGACTGTAGTCGATGAAGTAGTGGTACCATACAGATTTGAAGAAGTCGGCATTTCTATTACAGTGTTGAAAAGTAACATAATCCCAGATTAGAAGAGCACATGCTGGGAAGATACCAACAACCACAAGCGAACAGACACCAGCCATCAGAAACCAGTCACCAGGCTCAAGACGCCAGACACCAACCACCAGCCAACAGCTACCAGTCACCAGCAACCAGCCTCCAGCCACCAACCTCCAGGCTACAGCTTCCAGCCGCCAGCCACTAGCCAACAACCAACAACCACCAGACAGCAACCACGAGCCTCCAGTCTCCAGCCTCCAGCCTCCAGCCTCCAGCCTCCAGCCTCCAGCCTCCAGCCTCCAGCCTCCAGCATCCAGCCTCCAGCCTCCAGCCTCCAGCCTCCAGCCTCCAGCCTCCAGCCTCCAGCCTCCAGCCTCCAGCCTCCAGCCTCCAGCCTCCAGCCTCCAGCCTCCAGCCTCCAGCCTCCAGCCTCCAGCCTCCAGCCTCCAGCCTCCAGCCTCCAGCCTCCAGCCTCCAGCCTCCAGCCTCCAGCCTCCAGCCTCCAGCCTCCAGCCTCCAGCCTCCAGCCTCCAGCCTCCAACCTCCAGCCTCCAGCCTCCAGCCTCCAGCCTCCAACCTCCAGCCTCCAGCCTCCAGCCTCCAGCCTCCAGCCTCCAGCCTCCAGCCTCCAGCCTCCAGCCTCCAGCCTCCAACCTCCAGCCTCCAGTCTCCAACATCCAGCCAAACGCCACCAGACACCAGTCTCCAGCCACCAGTCACCAGCCACCAGTCAGTTTTTTAACACTCAGTTCAACAATCGCGAAATCATTCGATTTTGATAATGTATCTTGTTCGTCAAGGGAATGGGACCTGCTGCCGTTGAACTTGTTTCATGCCAAGTTCAATGCGAACAATTCAGAGACGATGTGATGAATAAGACAGTTAAGAACAGAGTTGGATTGGTGCATAAAGAGTACATCATCAGCAAAAGCCGATCGATCCTTTACAAGTGAGTTTCTACAAACTAAGAACAAAGGGCCGAGTACGGATCCCTGTAGTACTTCGTTTTTTCTTACCATATGCAGTAGCTTTATGGACTCTTCCTGTCGAATATGACTTCAGCAGTGCCTCCTTAACCGTCAGTCAGGGATAGTTTAGCCAAAAGCTCTTTATGGGTGGTTTTTAACAAGGGGAAGGAATACGGAAACCGAAGTAACACCGGTTGCCAAAGACGGTTCTACGTCGGATCTCCACAGTGATGCCTTTCGTGGAGTTTACGTTTGCCCCGAGGTAGACAAACTCCTTCTACCTCGGAACTGTAGCTATCGACTGCGATATTTTGCCCTAGGTGGGGTGGGGCGGATGGTTTTTTCGTCGAGAGCATATACTAGTTTTATTCTCGTTGACCTTAAGACCAGCTCGCTTCGCCTCTTCTTCAATTGCCGTAAATGATTCCACTACGCGACGTTCGGAACGCGGGACGATGTCGATGTCTGCATATCCCAGCAGTTGAACTGACTTGTAGAACATAATGCTTTCCGTGTCGATGCACAGATCAAGTTGACATACAGCCTCCCTGCGGCGCCCCCTGGATAGCCTTCACAGCACCCGTTGTGAGGTGAACCAATGTATGCAGCGATCCCCTTGTGGTTGTGCGGAGGGCTAACACAAGCGCCCACATAAAAAGAAACAATCGTTATGGGAGAGCAAGCTGCCTCGGACAATTATTCCCTTACGGCATCTATATTTTCATATAGGTGGCGCGACAGTCCGAGGCGAACCAGGGCCTAGCTTCTCAGCAACCACTTGTGTTGTGCGTGCTATTGTTCTTTCAAGCGGGTTATGTCGGAGTTGGAGACCACCAGCAGAGGAAACGACATAAGGAGACGAGTCAGCAGTAATAGATACCACACCCTCATTCCCCAAGAAGACAGCCCAGACGATCATGCTACTGTCGCCGAAACAATAACAATTCAGTTAGGAACACAATGAGTATCGAGGCGAGAAAAGTAGAATTAAGATTTTAGTCTTAAGACACGATCATTCCATAAAGATCGTTCGTTTTTAAAAACTCGATCCGCTTCAAACCTCATTTAACTCGCATGGAAGGTACCTACAGTTTAATGCCGACTCCGAACGGCTAAGTTGAGAAGCTTTTTCTAGACAGGAATACTCTTTGAGCATTTTCAGTGACTCGAAAGAGGTGAACCTGTGAGTAAAAAGGTGGCAAATTCGGGTATCGAAGCTCGTACGCTCTGCGTAGGAGTCGACGCACTCACCCACTACGCCACGGCGATTTTGTAATACGACCTACAATTAACATAGCGTACTTCTTGAAATTTTATTTAGTCACAGGTTGTCCTTAATCACAGGTTGTCGAGTCTACCTAACCTAACTTATTATCTTTTTAGGTGCCACGCCTCTTTGGATGCTCGGGTTAGACTGTCAAACTCGGCATTCTGAATGCCTGCTCCATGTCTTGACCATTTACCAATTCCCAGTGTCAGGTAATAGACAGTGCACCGTGTTCCGTCTCTATCATTTCCTATTGATACTGATTCTTACCTCTTCAATTGTTTCTTCTGGAATGCTGCAGTTTGTCATTCACGAGTCGGTGGATGCAATGGGTCCACACTCAACATCGTCACCGTTCATCCTCAAATTCATTGAAGACAAATTTGCTGCGATGAATTTCTCATATAACAGTGTTAGGCTTAGCTAGTTCGTCAGCTGTGTCCAAGCACCCGCAAAAGATAGACTGTGCTGTTTCTGTAAAGTCTCTTCAGCTATCCAAGGCCAGAAGCTTCATTGTTTTGCCGAAGTCCACCATCGACCACAGGTCTGAACAGGTCCTGAAAAAACCCAAAACTGATTACCTGTCGTCGTCGATTTCAGAGTCAGAACAAGCCATGCACCGCCATATCTAGTTTTGACATTCCTCTCAGCTCGTCTGGGTAATTCTCTCTAACATTCAATGGCCTTGCCACTGGCATTGAGGGCAGCGTATCCACAAGTGAGATTACACAATCTGTCAGATTTTTTTTAGGACTCCGTGGGGATTTTTTGAGCGAGCGACACCACGGAGCGTGTGAATGAATCCGAAACCTAAAATAATTCTTATGCCATTAAAGAAATTTAATTCATACACACCACTTGGAGCAGGCAAAGCCACAATCAAAGATCCTATCTGGGGACCCCAGATGTGTGCATTTCTAAAATATTTTCGCATTAACTCTTGATGTGAAGGTCAAGAGACCATGTTTCTTGTGATTCACAATGACGACTGCAAGTTTAGATGAAGTTTACTTGGAGACTGCAGACTTAACGAATAAATAATCTGAACAAACAGGACGCGTTGTGTTTTTTCTCCAGAATGTGTGACTGAACTGCAACCATTCAAGTTCTTATCATGGGCTTGTACACTGTGTCTGTGTTCTGCTCTGTCATTTATCAGCGTGAACGAATGGCAGTCACTTTTAGTGAATGCCTACTGAGGAGTAGAACGGCCCATGATAAGGCAAGAAGTTGCTCTGTGGGTTTGTTCTACCAACACATTTCATGTGGATCGAAGGAATAGCAGAACATGATCCACTGTCAATAATATGATGTTATCGACCTCAAAGACAAAGGTGAACAAGTGTATCATGGAAATTTAGTGTTCTTAGTCGCCTTGATTCTCAGCCAAGTTAAATTTCATGAGGATAGTGTTCTTATATCCGAGGCAGCTTGCTCTCTCATAAGGGTTGCTTGTTTTTATGTGGGCGGGTTGTTAGCCCTCCGCACAACCACAAGAGGATTGCTGCATACATTGGTTCACCTCACAACGGGTGCTGTCAAGGCTATCCAGGGCGCGCCGCGGGGAGGCTATATGTCAACTTGATCTGTGCATCGACACGGAAAGAATTATCTTCTACTAGTCAGTTCAACTGCTGGGATATGCAGACGACATCGACATCGCCGCGCGTTCCGAACGTCGCGTAGTGGAATCATTTACGGCAATTGAAGAAGAGGCGAAGCGAGCTGGTCTTAAGGTCAACGAGAATAAAACTAGTATATGCTGTCGACGAAAAAACCATCCGCCCCACACCACCTAGGGCAAAAGATCGCAGTCGATGGCTACAGTTCCGAGGTAGTAAATGAGTTTGTCTACCTCGGGGCAATCCTAAACTCCACGAACGGCATCACTGTGGAGATCCGACGTAGAATCGCCCTTGGCAACCGGTGTTACTTCGGTTTGTCAAAACAACTGGCGTCAAAACTCCTGACTCAAAGGACTAAGGTCATGCTATACAAAACCCTTAGTCCTGCTATATGGAGCCGAAAGCTGGACGATGAGCAAAACTGCGGAGCTGGTTCTTGGTGCCTTCGAAAGAAAAATTCTACGTCGGATATATGGTCCCGTCTGCGAGGAAGGCGAATGGAGGGGAAGACACAACTGCTCTACGAGCTGTACCAGGTGTGGATGTAGTCCGGAAGGCAAAAATCCGTCGACTGCACTGGCTCGGCCACATCGAGCGCATGAACAACAATGCTCCAGCTAAGAGTGTCTTCGAATCCGAGCCTCCTGGTTCGAGAAGGAGAGGAAGACCGAATCTCTGGTATAAAGACCAAGTAATCGCTGATGCAAGACGGCTTGGTCTTGATGACTGAAGAAGCGTGCCCAGGACCGTCGGGAATAGAAAACAACTATCGCTCAGGCTCGGACCATGCATGGGTCGTCAGCCTGATAAGTAAGTAAGTAAGGAAAGAATTTTAAGATTTCTGAATAGATCAAAGGTACGATTTGGTTTGTAATTTATACGCACTGCATGTTTCTGTTTTAGCAGTAATGATTAAATTTTAGTAAAGTGCGTACCACCCCAACCTGAAATTCCATACTGAAGTTTTGAATTGAACAAACCATTATTTACTAAAGTGAGCAGTAGATACGTAGATGGTACATCTGCCTGACGACAGCAATAAGATACTGTTTCAAATATGATATGTGATCTTTCCAACTCATTTTGTGATCCAGAATTACATCCAAGTACATTTGTCTTAGTCTTCAAATGCCCATAAATGCGTACTAGCAATACTGTAAGCAGGTAGGATAAGTCGAACGACATAGTTAAGATTTTAAGTTTAGCTTAGAGTGCCTGCAAAGGGCCTGTAAGTTAGACCGAATAAGTAAGTTTTAGTCATTTTTGTCTTGAACCTAAGAGTTTAAAGACAACAGAATGAATAAAAGCGGCAGGAATTTCGTGTTCATTAAAACTTGAATGGATTTCTCCACCGTAATGCGTCTTCCGTAGATTTACCACGTCTGAGCACGAACTAAAAGTGAAAAATTAGTTTTATCAAACACGATAACATTCTTCTTTTAACCCTCATCTCATCCTCAATTGTGCGTAGATTTCTACGAATGTTATATTTTAGTGTATTTTTTTCATGATTTTTATTTTTTTAAACCTTTCTTAGAATTCTACGGAAGAGGAAATGCGTACAATAAAGACTATAATAAAGTCAGACAATTTCGGAAGTTTCCAATGTGGTTTTTGAAAAAGAAAATAAGACAAAAAGTAGCTCCTGCGTAGTTTTCTACGCAAGGATGAGATGAGGGTTAAGACCTTGTGCAAACATTTCTGAAAGAACTGACAACAGGGAGATAGGCCGGTAGTTGTTTACCACAGTAACCTTGCCTTTTTTGTGCAGTAGGATTATTATTGCTGTCTTAAGTGAATCAAGGCAAATATCTTCCTGATCCCATCGGCAAATGGTACAGGAACAGATTTGAAAACCAGATAAAACGTATTAGCTTTGCTTTCATTGGGATTCGAACCGGGGACCCCGCTAACCAGGGGCAGGTACTCAACCAACAGCACCATCCAGTCGTGTATCAATACAATAAAGAATACAAAAAAACAGAACATTGTCGACTTTTTCTATTTTCGCCCAGGGTCAGCTGAACAAGGACTTATTCATGCGTCAAACTCAAGATCGGGCTGAAGTATAAAATGTAAAAATCTGAACTACTTATCTCGCTGCCAAGATTGCGGATCATGATAGGCCACTGCCTGGTTGGTGAACACGGTTATAGACTCTTATTGACTGATTCCCACTGATTGATGCAAACACTACCAACAAACAGCGGCGGGGTAAGCTCTGCAACATCCACTTTGTGCCTGAATTCTACGCCAACCATTTTGCAGACTATCAAATGATGTGGCTGTCTCGTGAAATCGTACCATGTCATACATTTTACCAAAAACTTGAAACTAAACGGAACTTTGGATCTCAACTTACACTCTTCAGTCATCACTTAGTCTACTCAAAACGACTGTATGGCGCAGTTGGTAGAGTGCCTGCCCCGTGTTTCAAACCATAAATTTTAACGTTGAGCACTGCACGAGGTATGACCTCTTCCAACAGTCTGATCATTGGGGCTTACTACCCCAATATTATGTACCATGAAAGGGTGCGCCTTAACGGCTCATTTCCTCCCTAAGCATTCCTTTATCTAGACACAATTGGCCTTATACAGGCTCCACAAGGATGTCCTATCATCTTTCGAACATTGGACAGGCGACTCCAATACGAACCGGATGTCGTTCGCACACACGAGGATCTCCTCCGGTTCAGTAGAGCGATCTCCGCTCGAAATAGGAAAGAGTCTGCCAAAGAACGGCAATTTTACTGGTGGTTACACCAAAACCAGCCGCCGCCACCGCTGGCTTTTCCAGATTATCCGGTAGCCGACCATAGTGGTCATCTTACATAGTTTTTAAGGAAAAAAAAAATTACAAAACAAAAAAAAAATCCAAAAAATATATATATATATATGAAACCAAAAAAACCACGGCGTATAAATTATATATGTTAGGCATATACATGACATATACGCCCTGGTACACGTGTCCGTACTGTTACGGACATAGTTAAGACAGGCTTAAGTTTTATGTTAGCCTAAGTTAGTATAAGGTTATCTAAGTAGTTAAGTTTAGCCACGTTTTTTACAAGTTCTCTTGGCAAATGAAAAATTTTATAAAAGACAGTCATAACGACTAAAGAAAAAACGTAGATCAAGCCGAAAGGCACTGTTATAATGTAGTTAAGCATAGGGTCAGAAGGTTATTATTAAGAACAAATTCTTAAGTTAGTTAAGATAGTTTTAAGTACTCTTGTCTAGAAAGTAAATTGAATTAAATAAAATTACATTTAAAAAAAATTAGTGCCTACCCCTGGTTAGCGAGGTCCCCGGTTCGAATCCCAGTGAAAGCAAAGTTAATACGCTTTTATCTGGTTTTCAAATCTGGTCCAGTCACCCCTTGCCTTTGGGATCAAATTAATGGCACTATCACTGGAGTAGTCAATCAGTGGTAGTAGTCTGACTGTGGGTTTCACAATGGACCAATGTGGTCTAAGTTCGCTGGTGAATGCACTAGCAGCCCGCCTACCTAACCTAACCTAGTCTACTCCACGTGTCCCGGAGAAAAATCTACTTGCAAAGACGGAGTAGTCTTTCGGCGAGGTACGAAATATTTGATGCTGTAGTTAAGTCAACTCTATGCTACGCTGCACAAATTTGGAGTATTGGTGAATACGAACCAGTGGAAAAGTTCCAAGGGATCTACACAAAGAAATTATTTAATTTACCTTAAAATACTGCCAACTATGCCATTTACCTTGAAACGGGGGTGCCTTAACTGTGCACGTACGCACTGTGACGGTAGGCTGGCTACATCATCAAGGTTCTCTCCCATGACACCAATAAAATGTTGTTCGTTACCAACGGACAAATGAGGATTGGTGTCTGTCCAAGCGCTTAGGAATCGCTTGTGATGAACTCATCTTGTTGGACACAAATAATCTACATCATGTCAAAGAGCAGCTTTATCCAATCATTCACCAAAATTCTGTTCGTGATGAGTTCTTAACGACAGCTCGAGTATCAGAGAGTAGAATCTTGTACATAATTTGTTGGAGATGAACTACTTTAGTGATTGATATTGTTACAGAGAAATATCGTTAATTTTTAAAACAAGATGTGAAATTCTTCATCTCAATGGAACCCCTCACAATGGAAGTCCTAATCAATTCTGCTAATTGTGTAACCTTAAAGCAAACGAAGACTGCTTCCATTTTCGAAGTATCTGGCCAATTTGTTCACCTCAGCGCCTTGAATATTTCGGTAAGAAAGCAATAACCGTGCAAGAAACAATTGCAATGTTAAAAAAGTTCAACTGGAAATAACTTAACAAATACAGAGCTGTATACGTATAGAAGGCTACAGATGACGTAATATGCTTCACATTTAAAAAAAATCGAACTTGCGTGAATTACTTACTCACTCACTTACCTGCATTTTGCAAAAACAAGGCTACACCGGGCCAAAGCTAGGTTTAATCTGTTGCTTAATCTTAGAGGTAGCACTACGGACCAATAGGTCTATGAGAGGGTCAGCCGGCACTCCCTATCCTAACCTGCTGCACAGAAAAGATGCAATCAACAAAACCAGTCAAGCTTGGTCATTACCATGTTCTCACAATCAATAAGAGCCGATCAGTTCCTAATGAATATTCACAGACAAACCAATCACATTGCAAGCTTAGTCTTTGAGAGAAAAACACAAGTTGAGTGGGTCAGTAACCCTGTATACAGCACAAAACCTTGACACCGATCATTAGGGTCATCACATCCCATCGAATTCACTTTGAAATTAATGGAAGAAAAAATAATCTCTTACCAGGAATTCAGTCAGCAAAACACAACAAAACTCTGCAAACCAAGGGAAAGATGCTCAATGTAGAATGCACTTCACTCACACAGATGTCGCCGCGTCGCCGAACTCCACAACTTTACCACTGCTCTTCGCGGGACCGGTTTAAGAACCCGTCCTCAACTTCCGACTGCTCAGTCCAAACGATGGAACTGAACTAAAGTGTAACGAGCACTCTTCGTGGCTAGATCGACGGCAAGAGCAATTTATTTCCACAATGTTTTGTTAAAAAAAAATAACCGAAATATTCGGCTACTTATGCGGTGTGATAAAGATCATGTGTAGAACGTCGAAAACAGGAGAAAACAAAACACACACGAAAAGATACTTATTTGTTTTGCAGAAGTGGTGACTGCCACTTTGTGATAGGAGAGCATATTTCGATTGAAACAATGCTGCTGCTCGGTGGGCTTTAAAAATGTGAGAAATCGAGAAATTACATGGAAGGGAATTTCCGATGGGAACCACTGAATGTCGCTGTCAGTGATAAGGTTATTTTGGCAATGGCGGTGTGGTGTTTCACCGTGGATGACCGCAATTAAGTGATGGTGAACGTCCGTACTACATATAAGTTCCAACCGATTAAAGTTTTGATCCGGCACCTGATAATGTTTTTAAAGCCTGCAAATATAGTCTAGCAAGTGCGCACAAAGGAGAATGTGGGTGCTGTGGCCGAGAGTGCGATTGGACATTTTTTTTTTGGCAAATGAGGCTCAATTGGTCGCCTCGGAGCTGCGATTTTACACCTTTGGTTTTTTTTATAATGGGGAACCTTGAAGGACCGATGTTATGCCAAGACTCTGGAAACGATGGATTGTCAATATCATTCAAGTAATCCTCCTAGGCCCACCTCGGAATGTCGCGGCACCCACATTATATTATTATTATAATCCTCAAGCTACAGGCCGAAACCTTCAACAAAGTCTTAGAAAATTGAGGTGACAGAATGCGCTACTGCGAAGCCAGCCGAGGCAGCCACTTGAACTACACTGTGTTTATTAATTAATGGGAATGTTTGTTAACGCCGTAATACATGGCCAACAATTTAATTTTATTCATTTAATTGCACATTTAAAAATTTAAAAAGCTTGTACTTGGCCCACCCTGTAGATTGCTGCAAGGACTCCAATATATCTTTATAAGAATCATAGAAAAATGTAGAACTCCATACATAAATATAGCCAAATAGCACTACCAAATAAAATCGGAAATTATTTACCACCGCACAGTGGTTCGAAAGCGGAAAAAGGACCAAAAAAAAAGTGTTGACGCGTTTCAATTTTTTCAAGTTTTTCCTCAAAATTTGTAATTTGTTGACAAGTTATTTCAACGAATATGGGAGACACAGAGCTCTGAGGGTCGTTTTGTTCACAATTGCTCAACTTCCCGGAAAACTGGGAGTTGATCAACTTCCAGGTTTGTCTCAACTGGTTATTTAACCGGCGAGTTGAAAATTGTTTTTTTTTGTTCACTATTTCAACTCACAGTCTGAAAGAGAAATAAAGTATAACAGAGATGTCCGACTTCTACCTCTCTTTCCCCTTAAGATTTTTGACAACTGTTTTTTATAACGTGTTCATAAACCGAATTGACCAATCAGAGGACGGCATTTACGTTATTTCGTGAATAACCGTCGGAAATTCATGAATGTCTGTCAAAAAAGTACTCAAATTCGTCGATGGACTAGGGGGCAATCAGCTGTGAAGTCGGCTACCCCTGAAATATTTCATTTCTGGTCTGAAATTTCCAACTTTCAGTTTTAAATTTCCCCTGGGATGTTTTTGACAATTCCAACATACGGTGTCATTGTCTACTTTCAATCTACCGTGTGTGCTGTTTGTGTGCGCTATGAGAAGCAGAATTGAGAGCGAACGTCTTCAGCAAAGATGATGGTTGCATATTTCTATCCCTATCTCCGGTTTTCAGTTGCCGCCGGCTTGTTATGGAGAACAGCACAAGCGACCTAATCAAGGCTACATTGGCTTATTGAATTGATCAGAGCGCATAATATTGTAATGCGATTGGTCAGTGTGTGTAATTGTCCGTTATTCAAGGGGTCTATTAACAAATGAAGAATAATCAAAAAAAAATCAAATACTTCATTAATTCAAATCAAATCGTTTTTTTTTTTTTTCATTTCATTTTTATTTCAAAATTCATGACATGCTTACGTACTAGACAAAAATGCTTAAAACTAGTTGGACGAACAAATCACATCGTAAGGGCCGTAGTATTTTCTCTCGTTTCACGGCACTGCATCATGTATTAGTTCGAGCACCATTATTTGTGTCCGATTTCAGAGACGAAAACGCTAAATGACACACACTCATCATTCCATCTTGTATACACACGTGAGCAGGCAACTACCCCAGTGAAAGAAAAGAGAGAGAGGCAGAGAGCATGATCCCTGAAGTTAAGGGATGAAACTTCAGCTATTTCCGTAAGTTGAAGAAATGAGGAGTTGATAAACTCATGACTTGTAATTTGAGAGTTAAAACCATAAAATTTGAGTGAATGAAAGCAAATCCAGAAGTTGAAGAGAAAAATTCCAAAGTTGAAATTCTCTTAATTTTGAAAATAATTCTTTGATATGAAAAGTAGCATTTTTATAAGTGTTTATTGAAACCTAATTTCTAAATAATAAAAATTAAAATTTGCGTGTTTTATCTGGGTTAGACAAGAGCGCACAAGAATTAAAATTTTATTAGTCTTTCCCTTGAGTTACAGTTTTAGCTCCACTAAGCGACAACAAGTGGTTAACAGTTTTAGAAAGCTACAGTATTCAGCTAACTATTCTAAGAAGAATGGTATCTTCCCTGATCCGCCCAGAGACGCAGAGATTAAATTTCCTAAGCTAAGATCTAAGTTAACCAGAAGACCTATCAGACCCCCCAATCCAGGAAATTTTTCTGGTTATCGACGAATGTCGATATTATTGACATGATCATAATACCATCCGATCCATTTATAACCTACTCTCGAAAGCATTTGACTGCGTAGACCCAACAATACTTTGTCATAAACTGTCCACCCAATTCAATTTCTGTAATCCTACTAATAAATTAATTCTCTCGTATCTTACTAACCGAGTCCAAGCAGTTTTTCATAACTCTAAACTGTTATCCTTGTGTGACGTACGTTATGGTGTTCCTCAAGGTTCCATTCTCGGTCCTTTATTATTTTCAATGTTTATCAATTACCTTCCACTAGTTTTATCCTATTGTAAATTCCATATCTATGCAGACGATGTCCAAATCTACCTAAGTTTCCCTCTTGGTATGGTTGAAGACTCAGTTGCTAAAATAAACGAGGATTTGGGCTCTATTGCAAACTGGGCTACACAAAATGGTCTAATGCTCAATCCTAACAAAACCAAAGCCATCCCGTTCTCGAAACAACCGCCTTCCTTGTCAAATTTCCCGCTAATAGAACTGAACTCGACCGCAATTGAATATGTTACATGTGTAAAAAACCTTGGAATAATGTGCAATAGTGAACTGATGTGGACTGACCACATTGATAGCGTAGTATCAAAGGTGTATACATCCCTAAGAGGCTTATCAATCAGCAAATACATTCTCTCTGTGAACATCAAATTAAAACTTGCCAGAGCACTCATAGTGCCAATCTTGACATATGGATCTGAGTTGTTCGCTGACTGTGATTATTCTTCCTCCCTAAAATTGTCAAAAGCAATTAACGCGGCTGCACGGTATGTTTTTAACCCTCGCAGATTTGATCACGTCTCGGAACAACGTCGCATTCTCCTAGGATGCGAACTGGACGCATTCTTATGCTACCGGTCGTGCTTATTACTCTTCAAAATTATTCACAAGAAACAGCCAAAATATTTATATGAAAAGATCACCTTCTGTCGATCAAGTCGTAATATTACCTTGAAACCCTCCAATCATACCTGTTTAATGTCACGTAGGCACTTTTTCATTCATGCTGTTCATTTATGGAATCACCTACCTTCACAGGTACGGTCTAAGACCAAGTACAGACAATTTTGTAACGCTTGTTTCTCATATTTCTCCCGCTCGAACTGAAATAATTCCTAGTAACTTCAGTCTTAACGCTTTCTCTACACATATGTATTCTAATAACATTCAATTTTAAAATCAGAAATCTACACTCTTAAATTATAATTGAAATAACTTGAAATCACTAATCTCAATCATGTCACACAAAATAATATTTTATGTTATAATGTTCCTGTACCAGTAAAAGAACATATGATTCTTGAAGTACAGCGATAGATATTAAAAATAAATAAGTGAAATGAAATGAAATGAAATGAAACCTAATTAACGAAGGATGGTCATATTGGTCCATTGCTTTTCCTACTTTGGACTGGACTGGAAGTGTTGGAGGGATATTGGCCAGTAAATCAGCTTCTCGGACAAGGTCTATTTTTGGTTGAGCATTTATGTCATCAAACAACATTGCTATTACTGGAGTAAACACAATCCACAAATGTTGGACCAAGGACCACTGCATGCACAAAGATACCAGATGTCCAGTTTATGGCATGACAGAAGCATCATCTGACCTTTTTCCTTTCGAAAATGGTCTCAGAGCGATGTTAACCGAGAAGAGTCTCCAACAAGATATCGCTACATGCCGGTGAAGAGAAGAAACACTCGAAGTTGTGAAGGCACAATTTGGTGAATGGTTCCTACCAGGACGCGGTTCATCAATTGGAACGTCAAACAACTTGATACTACTCGATTGTTTTCTCCATCCGTATCCGAGGAGTTGGTTTTCGCTTAAGGGCAATTTTTAGATTTTATTTATTCAAAGGCTAGCTAGGCCTATCGATACTGATCCTGCTGCACATTTAGGAAGCTTGGACTCGGGTATCCTGTTTGCAGGATAATCAGGAAGGCTTAAGCTGCGTTGGGGATGCTCAATCCATGAGCTGGCAAAGTAATGGTATCAGCTTGAGAACCAAGCGGACACTTTTCCACTCCAATGTGGAATCGGTGCTGTTTTATGGATTCAGTACCTGGAAAATAGGTGGGTCGCCGTGGCGTAGTGGGTAAGTGCGTCGACTCCTACGCAGAGAGTGCCAGGTTTCGATACCCGAAATTACCAACTTTGATAATTCACGGCTCCACCTCTTTCGAGTCACTGACAATGCTCAAAGAGTATTGCTGTCTAGAAAAAGCTTCTCAACTTCGCCGTTCGGAGTCGGCATTAAACTGTAAGTCCCTTCCACGCGAGTTAAATGAGGATTGAAGCGGATCGAGTTTTTGAAAACGAACGAACTTTATGGAATGAATCGTGTCTTAAGACTAAAATCTTAATTCTACTTTTCTCGCCCCGATACTCATTGTGTTCCTAACTGAATTGTTATTGTTTCGGCGACAGTAGCATGATCGTCTGGGCTGTCTTCTTGGGGAATGAGGGTGTGGTATCTATTACTGCTGACTCGTCTCCTTATGTCGTTTCCTCTGCTGGTGGTCTCCAACTCCGACATAACCCGCTTGAAAGAACAATAGCACGCACAACACAAGTGGTTGCTGAGAAGCTAGGCCCAGGTCCGCCTCGGACTGTAGAGCCACCCATATTATATTATATATACCTGGAAAATGGACACCATTACCCCAAGAAATCTGCAATCTTCGTAAATAAATGTTAAAGAAACGTGCTTAGGACTTTTTTGACGAATCGTATCTCCAACGTACATGAGCCTGTAGGACTCTGAGCCTGTGGGACAATGCAACAGGAGACGCCCATGCACAAGGTGGCGCGCACATGGAATGGACCTCAGCCGGCTTGTTAAGCGAAACTGGAGACAGCTGGCAAAATATCGTCCTCGCTGGAGATGCATGTTAGGTAAGGCCAAGGTCCACCTCGGAGTGAAGCGCCCTAAGAAGAAGATCAAGACTTGAGAAGATTCAAGACTTGAGAGTGATGGTGCATTGAACACATCCGGAGAGAAAAAAATTCAATTGTGTGGTTGCTCGCCCACAGCGCCAGTGAGTCAGTATACCGATTTGAATGAAATTTGAAACAGAGCATAAATGGGAAGAGGTTATTTTATGGCCCAAAAATTCTAGATTTCCAATGCTGAAAATCTTTTCTTAATCTCATATTATCTCTCCCTTAAAACAAAACACCGTTTAACAGCATCGTTGCATCTTCTTTGTGTGCCTCTACCGTCCGGGGTCAACCTGGGACTCAACCGGAAAGCCTAACAGGCCGTCAGGTGGCCATAGACTAGCTATTCTGTACTAGAGGCATCCGTGTCAAAAGAGTTTCTGGGGGACTCAGGCAGGAGGCAATGAGGTCAATGTCCCCCCTCCCCCACTCTGTTGTTCCGTGGTTTAGATGTCTGACGCTGATCACAATGTTGCGATTGTTTTATCAGGAGACCAAGATGTTGCGGTCTGGGAACCGCACAACAAAATATGACAACAACTCAAGCCCGCGCTTAAGATAAACACTTCAAACTCGAATTGTCGACAAACAAACTGACCAACAAAACAAATTAGATTGTGTGTGTGTTCACAGCCTCAACACTTTCCATTTTATTTGTTTACTTGAAGCGGTGAATAAATATTTGTAGATTTAAGGTATGATACACAAACAAACAGACGCATTCCTTGCACGGAAGATCTACGAGTATACACACGTAGATTGGATACTTGCCGAACTATGCAACAGAGTTTCTTTTTGTCCGATAATCGATTATAAAATGTAGCTTTTTGAAGATTAGGCAATCTGTTCATTTGATACCTCCCACCTGCCGAGGAGAACAATCATTTTTCTTCAAGATCTTGAGAAATGATACGTGATTTTACAAATTTGCAGTCGTCTATTTATAAATTCAACTATGTTTTCGAGGAAATTGATGGAAATTAAATGAGAGGAAAAAAACGAGGGATCGTCGGATCCAGGAGGTAGATGGAGCATCCAAATGAGACTCGTTATGTTTATAAGTGGAAATAAAGTGATTTGTTGAAATCCTCATGCGAGTTGTTTGTGTTTCTTTATTTTTGTTCAACTTTTGCAAACACTGGAGCTGAGGTTGTCGAACAGAGTCAAGGTCATTGTGGATGAGTCAAAGACTTCAGGAAGGGAAATACAGTAGACTCGCGAAAGAGTGAACTAACTCTATACTCCTCACCGCAACATGTGTATAGTGTGAAATGTTTTGTTTATTATCTCATGTCAATAGATACAAGAAAACAAGATCCAATGATAGAGTTTTAATGTATAATATAGGATAGCGCATCATTTTCATTTCATTTCATTTTATTGTATTCAAATCTCTGTACTTTAACAATTTATATTCTTGTTTAAGTACAGGGCCTAAATTATTACATTAATCATCATCGTCATCTTCTAACCCACTTGATCTACTAAAGGCGTCGAGGAGGTAAGGCCCGTACGAGAGATCTCCAGACAACGCGATCCTCCGCTATCTATACCTCCTCTATCTTATACTTCACTTGAGGACACATCCACGAGCATGCCTATTCAACACGAGCTAAATTAAAATCTGTCTGTGTCTGTGCACTATGTGGGCGACAATACTTTAATCGAATAAAGTTACTTAATTCAGTCAAATTAACCCACAAAGTGCATCACAAACATAGACGTTGAAGCTACTTTATGGAAGAAAAGCATTTTGCTAGATTTTTTCAAGCATACGAAATGTAACTGAATACAACTTCAAACATTTCATAATCCGTTTGCGCCATCTAGTGTATGATAGAACAACGAATGGGTAGAGGGAGATTTGCATGCACTAAATTTCTCAAAGCGACATCTATTCATGAATATGTTTGTTAAGATTTTATTTCATCATTGCGCCTGCAGGATAGTCTGTCACAATTTTCAAAGTTTAAGATTAGTGGTTCGCTATTACAAAACAGTGAGTATAACCCTAGGCGTTTATTTTTACACAGGCCACTCAGAAAAAAATTGTTAAAAAAAAGTCATGAGAGTTTTGCAAACTTAAAAAAATGCACGAGGGTCGATCCCAGGAGCATCAAGGAGGCTGTGAATCTACAGATGTCTGACATAAGTAAACTATGTGGCGCACTTACTGGCCACTTGTAGCTATCATCATCAGCACAGCAGTTCAGAAAACTGTAGACACTGTGGACAGTCACAAGAAACCATGGAACACCTACTTGTCGAGTGACAGCTTAGCAGCCTAATTAAGCCAATCCGTGGTGAGTAGAATGGAGAAAAAGCGAACCAACCACAAGTCATATGCCTGAAACACAATAGTGTGTTGCGCCAGCCGACTTCATGTTACGAAGAGATTGCGATGACGCACTGCGTTGAAATGATTACTCAATTTATCAGATGTTCTCTCTCTCATCTAGCAAATGAAAAATATTGCCATCTATCCGCATACACTCATTTGAAATGACTTTTGTCGTTAAATTATTTTTAATCAGCTGTTTTCATTTCTCAAATGACAGTTGACACAAATCAATTTGGAAGAAAACTCTCAATTTGGGAGAAAAAAAATCTCTCTCACAGCGCACCCCTTTTTCAAAAAATATTCAACATGTTGAATAATGACGTGCGATGGATTACATTTTACGTTTAATTAAGATCCTCTCAATCTCTCTCATTATTCACTGACGCAGGTCGACGCTGTATTTTGTGCTTGGCCATTGAATTGTATGCGTTGAAAGCCAACGCCAGCGCAAACGCACTATTGTGTTTCAGGCAATAGGCCGCAAAATAAAATCAAGGGAACCGGAAGCACGTCGTATAATAACACTGATGAACAGGAACAAGTCTCTAACGGATGCTTCTATATCAATAAATAATACCGTTATTCAATTTACTGCAAGTAGAGCTCTCCGTGACATTGGCTGCATCTCAGATGTTCAGAAACAAAATCCCGACTTTTGGGTAAAAAAAGGTTAAGCCGAGGTTGAAGTTCGCCAGAGATCACAGAAATTGGACAGTAGATGCCTGGAAAGGTGTAGTGTGGTCAAATGAATAAGAATTTATTCAGTTTCACTCCGCCGGTAAACGATTTTGCTGGCATCGCCCTGGTACCAAGTTAAAGACACAGTGAAGTTCGGAGAAGAGGGTGTCAAAAAACAAATCAGAGAGTGAAGAAGTTTACTTGCTCAATCAAATTCCTAACATTGTTCTCTACAAACTCAAAAATAGTCATAAGCTGTCGCACATCTCTTGACGAGATATTCGAACAGTTTCGAATTCGCCTGTGTTGGGTCCCGGGCCATAGAGACATTATGGGAAACTGCGAAGCTCACAAACTCGCAAAAATCGACACAACACTGCCAGAGGACAGATCCTTCTCTAACTTAGGGACTCCTATAACTTCCTTTAAGTTACAACTCACTAAACAAAGCATACTAGAAGTCATTTTCAGATGAAACACAGGCAATACGTGCCAAATTACCAAAAAAAATTTAACCCAGTCTTGACCGCAAAAGATCTGTTAGTCTGACATCATTAAAAATACCCAAAGTTAGCGCGGCATTGGGTGTAATTACCGGACACTGCATATTGGGTTTACACGCGAAAAGACTAAGACTATTTTCTAACGATTTCTGCAGAAGTTGCAGAAACGAGGAAGAAGAGGAAAGTGTACAACACCTTCTCTGCAAATGCCCGGCACTTGCCTCGGCTAGGAAAGCTTGTCTTGGCTTAGATAATCTAATCGAACTGAGAGAGACATCAATCAAATCGCCATTAGACTTCATCAAATCTGTCTGGCTGTCGTAATAACCTTGCCGGCCCATCCCCCCTTTCTTTTCAGACAAACCCAGGCAGTAGAATGGGCCTACTTAGGCCTAACTGCATCCAAGTCACTCACTACCTACTTGCTCATCTTGCAGACTCCAATTATATATAGGAACGACGAAGAGGGAGTCATATTTCAATACGATGACGATCCAAAGAACTCACTCAAAATAGTGGAATGGCTTACCTACTTACTTACTTATCAGTCCAACTACGCTTGGAGGGTCTGAATCTGAGCAAAGTTCCGACCTCAACGAATTTCTGCTTATTCCGAAAATGGCGTTAACCCAAAAGGGACAAGACCGATAAGCCCAAGCTGGAACTGGAACAAAGGCCGCGAGTACAGCGGTAAAGACAGTTTACTCCAAGTGTGCTAAAATGTTTAGAAAATGTAACAAGTGGCTATGGGCGTAATAAGTAATAAGGGGCTCCCAATTACTAAAAATAAGCTCCATCCCCAAAGTTGCTGTAAAGTGCAAAATCGAGTACATTGGAGATTTCAATTTCCTTTAATATTTCTATTCTTATACAGGATTAATTACGACTGGCACAAACATGTACTCATTTGTGCTCCCCACTGTAGATCTGCTGTTCTAGATCAACAAATTTGGGCACAAGAAATCTGTTGTCCTGTCATTGTTACAGTCACTTCGCACTCAGAAAGAAGAATCTTAGCTTGAGAGATCCTGTAGATCCCTTACTGAGCTCCCTCACCACGGCAAGGCCAGCAATTTTTGAAGGAGTTGAAGAGAATACCTAACTTGAACACGAACATTTTTGCCAAAACTCAAGGCCAGATCTTGTATCAAACCGTTGTTTCCACAGCCATTTGTTTTTTCTTTTTATCAAATTCCACTACATCCGCCACTACCGATAGCCGCCAACTTCTGATTTCATTTATCCCGCAACAATGAATTTCCCGCACATCTGGACTGGAGCCAAACGATCTTTTATTAATTTTATCTGGAAGCGACAACATGCATGCATACATATGTAAACATGTGGTGGGCAGATACGGCATACAATTCCAGCAGACCAACTGCTAATTTAATTAATCATCACTGTCGTCTTATTGTACGCTTATCACAATCGGCAAGAATAAGCCTGAACGAATGGAGGAGGAACCGAAAGTGATCAGACGGCGAAAACGAAGAAAAAAAACCACCAACAACACAATATTTCACTTTTCGAGTGAATGTGCAGCAGCCAGCAGTTCGCACTCAAACGGTTCACCCCTTAATTGAGAGACATGAGTGAGCTCGGAGCTGACCGGTTGCTGGGATTACAAGGAATCGAATGGGCAATTGGGTAATCGGACTCCATTCAATTGAATGCGGCGAGGGGACGAATGTGTCATTGTCAATAATGGTTTCGTTTTGTATGCAGCTCAGTGTTGCTGTGGTTAGGGGTTTTCGAAAGGAAATAAAATACCTACATTTAAATGTGATTGAATAGGGTTTTGAGTCTGAGTTATGTCAGAGAGATGGAAACATCCTGGCCACCTTCAGCAGGCTTCTTATCTTCCTTGAACTAATCATTAACTAAGCTTCTGGCAAGACGATATCCATAGGGGTGTTTTATTGAGAATCTATACTCAGCTCAGAAATGATTCTCAATAAAACACCAGTACTCACTTTGTATTCACTTGACCTTTTTTTTTGTTGGTTCATGAGTTCTCTTTCATTGTACTAGACTTCAACATTCACAGAGTTTTGGTAGTTGGCTGTCAATGTTTGAACAAATATAGTTTTATTTACTAGAAGCGTTTATATATTAAACAAAGGATGGATTACAAATGTAAAGATTTACAACCAATGCTGGTAATTTTCGTGTTTCTTTAAGAATTTTTGTCAGCGACATCTGTGATGCAATGGTGGTAGTTGAGGCGCCACCCTGTGCTGATCATGGAGTACTTTTTGATCAGTAATTTGCTTTGTTGTTGCTTCACACGGAAAATTATTACTGAGCTGAGTATAGATTCTCCATATACCACGCGATATCTTTAGCTTAGAGTCAGCTGACAACCCTTTGATATCCACCAGCTACTAGTCACAATCAGCTACTAGGCAACTTCATCCCAGCCGTTAGATAATCGCCTTCAGGTTGCAACCATATATCAGCTATCTTTAGCCAGCTGCCATCAGCAAGGCACCTTCAACTGCTAGTCTCATTCACTCAAGTACTATCTAGCTTGAACAAGCCACTAGCTGGCCACTAGATGAAAATTGGATACCTGGCCAGAAGATAGCCAACTTTAGCTCTCCAATACAGCTTTAGCAAAGTATTCAGCACAGACATTGAAGATCACTGGCCTAATGAAGAGTTTCTACATACCTACGTTTCGCGTCGGCCTCCTGTTTTCGGGGATTTGAAAAATCTCCTTCTTCAAGAACGACGATTGGGGGATTTTTCCCCAGTGTCTTTTACTTCGGCATTAGACTTGATTCCAAGCACATGTGGAAAGCGTAAGTAGCGTTTGACGTAAGCGTGCCTTCGGTAGAACGTGGGGTCTCAAACTACAGGTGGTAGGTATACTGGCTGTACACCATTATAGTAAGACCCATCTTAACATACAGTTCTCTGGAGTGGTGGCAAGTAGTGGAGAAGGAATATACACAGCTTACCAAAATACGCAGAAGGGCCTGCTTTGGCATAATAGGTTGTCTAGGAACAACCCCGCCGGCAGCACTTGAGGCCATCCTCTTCCTTCCCGCTCTCGACGTATTCTGCATTACTAGTGCAGCTTCCTCGGCCCAGAGGCTCAGAGAGGCGGGATTTTGGAAAGACACATCCGGACACGCTGCCATAACTTATGCCAAGCCGATTACCTTCCACCATCCCTGATCCCGGAGAAGAGTTTCTATCAACGATATTCGAAACGGGAACAATGGAGGAAAGGAGTGGCGACGGCAGAGGAGGAGATCGCCCTACACACCGAAGGCTGAAATATGAGCACTGGTACAGGGGCACGGATCGGATCTTCTGTGACCTCCTCAAAGAATCCCTGGCACAACAGAACCCGAAGTGACTGCTCATGTCGCGGCTGAAAGACCAAAGAGTTACCGGCGGATCGATCATCATCTTTTCATTAAAAGCCATAGCATCATCCATTCGGACATCGAAGATGGTTGGACTTTGCAGACATCTGTTGGGTATCAGGACACACTGGAATGTAATCCAAGGTAACGAAAGGGTGAACATTTTGGCGAAGTAGGGCTCGAAGCTGGGAGAATCTCTGGAAATCCCGTACGCATATACGCCACTCAGCTCCAAAATGATAAATCTAGCTGACGAGGCCCTGGATAGAGTCAGTACCGACTGGCTTGAATATTGCAGCCATGGCAAGGGCCCTATGGCCGCAGCTGAACAAGAAGAGATCAACATCATTGATCGGCTTTAGTCGCAGGGACGTACGAACGCTAATAGTGCCAAAGTGTACCTGCTTTGCGACTGAACATGATTTTAGAAGAAATTACTTAGTCCAGAAAGAAATAGAACTTATCCAAAATCTGCTCTGCGAATGTCAAGCCCTAGTAATGGAAAGAAGGTATTTCCTAGCTGCTTCTCTCGGAGATAGAGGAAGTTTGGAAAACCTCATAGGACTCGCACATAAATCCGGCTGGGTTTAGAATTGCAGTAGATCTCACTGTAGCTTAACATTGGCACAATGGCAATGGATCCTACACGTTGGTCTAAGAGAGCCGTGGACAGAAGGCCGTCAGGGCATCCAATTTACCTGTCTACCTACCTTTCTCAGTGGCGATCTGGTTTTCATCACCGTTTTATTTTTGAGTGGTAAAAGCTTCTACCTGGAAACCATTTCTTTAGCCACAAGCCACTAGATAGACATCCATCCACCTACAGTTCGCCTACTTCAGCCAGTTACTTCCAGACAGCCAAAATCAGTGAAGGACACTCGGCCAGCCACCTTCAGTCAGCAGTCATCCACATCCAGCTAGTCACATTCACCCAGCCGTTTTAAGAGGCTAGCACTAGCTAACCGATTTACAAATATGTACTACGTCTTTGCAGTACGACATTTGCTATGAGTCAAACAGCAATCGCGACCACAAACATCGCGGATAAAAAATGTGATTGTTAGTCGATAGAGTAGACCCGCCTACCTGCGTTCAAATGAAATGGAATTTTAAAATTCGATTGCATTTCGAAAAAAAAAACAATCATTACCCTAAATAATCGCACTCAGCAACACCTTTTTAGGAGAGTCCGAAGGGAAATCCCTCGGATTGCCAGGAAACGTCTCACATTGTATGCAGATGTCTCTAAATTGCTACCCTCCCTTTCCCATGCATGCGTTAAGCCGGTTGCCGTAGGCCCCTCGCAATTGCCCTTTCATAAAAACGAGTCCTGTGAGTAGCGCACGACGCCGCCGTCTGTCGAGTATTTCACGTTCGTTGAACTCAATCCACATGCGTTGTTTTGAGTGAAACTAGTGAAAATTGACATTTCATCCGTTACATGCATGTGACCCTCTCTAATCATACTCCAGGTAAAAAGGCGCCTGTTTTTGATCCCTATCCCTACTTACCAGTTCCCAATGGATGAATATGAATTGTGTGCGATGTGTGCTTGCTTCGTGCCGCCTCACTCAATTTAGTATTTTTTTCCTCATGTACTGTAGTTTCCCCCCCATAGAAATGACGACAACGGCTCGACGGCCGGCTGCTAGGTTGAACTCATTTTGAGTTTTATTGTCGTCATTGTGAACACTATGAACGCTACCGATTTGTGCGCCGGTCATTCGACATTGCAGTACATTCCAGTTGTTTGGTTTATTTTGTTGTGCATGCGAGGCTGACGGACGAGACGGCTGTGTCGAGCACAGAACATATGTTTTCGTTTGGCGTGCTGCTGGTACTGTAATCTGTGTGGATTTCTAGCGGAGGAGAACTGCTGCCGCTGAGCTAAAGTGACTGGGTGAACGAGCAAATCTAAACAGCAACGGAAGTCTTAACTCTTGCCTGTGTTTATCGGTGTGCCATCGTGGAACCAAGTCTACCGACGAATATAATTTAAGGATTGTCACTTTTTTGTTTTTCCAAAAACGTAAAAGTAAGTACTTTTAACAAACATTGCTTGGGTGAAGTGATTCCGAAAATAGATTCGTTGCTCTTGTGAGTGTATGTGGATTTCATCATTGGATTCAATTTAGTTAATTAATTGTGGTCCTGCGCAGTGTTCTGAGTTCTACAGATAAGTGTTTTCTTGATATTTCACTCAACATTTCTGCTGGATGTCGTCTCTTGATTATTTACTCTTATTTTAGGATTTAAGGCAATGGTTGAGGTTAGCTTTCGCGTTGTGTTGGACTAAATGTAATGTTTGAACATTGTCCATTCTAATTTCAGTCAAATTTTCTTACCTACCAGCTGGCAGTTGTCACATGTAAAGCGGCTGTCACATTTCTCATTGTATTCAAATGTTCACAAGATATCCCACAGTGCACCTGGGGTCTTCAAATCCCCGATCCTCTCTTGGATGTTGTTTGTCTTCCTGGGGTGTCAAACAAACGACTTCAGCTCGAGGTCCATTCTCATCGCAAATTCAATACTCTGTTGGGCATCTCAAAACAATTGCATTACTCACGATGCGATATGGATGCTGGTTTGAAAATGTTGTTATTCTGTTTTCTCGTTTATCTGTAGCAGCCGCCAGCCATTCCTATTCTTAATACAATTTGCCCGCTTCTTTTGAGCGCAAAAATCATCTCTTCCTTTGAGAACCATAAAGGGAACATTGTTGAGTGTCGTTCATATTTCGATTTCGTTATTCTCGACGAGTATGATTTGTTTATGAGGCATTTAGTTAATCACTGCTAAAGTACGGACTTGGCGCGAAGTATGTTGCACTCTTTTACATGTCTTTTATGTGTTCTTGAACCAATGAATGGCGTGCCAACCTTTCAAATATACTGGACAATTAATAACATTCACCGCGTATTTCATCCTTCGACACTAAGTCGAAGGGCCAAGTAGACGAGCTTTGGATTAATGTAGCGACCACAAGATGGATAAACCAACTCAGTGTGAAACTAAACAAATGTTTGCTGGATGAGCCTGAATCAAACAACAGGAAGGTCAGATGTGAGATTCGCTATCCTGAAGTCTGCTGTGAACAGTACACAATCTTGCTGCGTTACCACAAGAGGATTTTTTTACTGTTTTTGGCTGTATAAGAAGTCAAGCTTGCGGATGATCCACTCAGACTTGGCTCCAAGTACGAAGGAGCGGAGTGAAGTTCTCCTTCAGCTGTAATGCGATCTCTGAAACCTACGTCGCATGCTGGATCACGCTTTCTCCTCCAAATGCCATCACCCCAACCATGACCAAAAATCACACGCAGTATTTTCTCTCGAAGAGCTTAAGCACTTCTTCATCCGCTTTTGAAATTATCTATGGGTCTGAACCTTGCGGAAATACTCGGCGGATCAATGTCTTGATCCTTCGAGAGAGGGCTTAATTAATCAATTGCCTACTGAACCCAAAGAACCAGTGGTTTGAAGGATGCAAAATGAATCTCTGTGGGTCGCCGTGGCGTAGTGGGTAAATGCGTCGACCCATACGCAGAGGGTGCGAGCTTCGATACCCGAATTTACTACCTTTGATAATTCACGGCTCCACCTCTTTCGAGTCACTGACAATGCTCAAAGAGTATTCCTAAATCTTCTCAACTTCGCCGTTCGGAATCGGCATTAAACTGTAGGTCCCTTCCACTCATGAAAGAACAATAGCACGCACGAAACGAGTGGTTGCTGAGAAGTTAGGCCCAGGTCCGCCTCGGACAGTCGCGAGACCCATATTATTATTAATAAAATGCATCTCTGTATTGATGGTATTAGTACTGTTCACTACGAACTAATGAGGTCAGTGTAATCCGCGTCAGCTCATCAGCTGAAGCGCTTTCTAATGTTGCTCTGGGTTCCTTGGCCGTTTTTCTGAAGAATGGTGTTGAAGAAGTTACAACCTATTTCTGAAAAGCTGATAAGTCGTTGTCAGTTTGATTTGAGGCCAGTGATATCCACAATAGTTCAGATCTTTTAACAGCGACAGATTCAGGATATGAACTCAAGTATGAGAGGTGAGGTTTAACTTACCATGTCTAGGTTTGGTATTCCTATCAAATTAGTCAGGTTATGCGGAGGATGACGATGAATTCAAAACATTCAATGCCCTCAAAAAAGACCTTTGTCGAAGAATCTATGAGAAGATCCATGTAAAGCGACATACAACAGAAATTTACACACATCCCTCAGGAAGCAATTAGTAGTAAATGATCGAATTAATTGTATGATATTTTCAAACTAACTGATGTACGATTGATTTTAATATTCCCCAGATTTGGTGTCGTATTCCTGTATTTTGGGCTGAAACCAGAATCTGAATGTTTGTAAGAGCTCGCTGTCTGACTCCAGGAAGAGCTGGGAAGGTGCAAAAGAAATGTGTTAAGGTTTTCTCCTCACCTATGTTGTTGTAGTTGCTATAATGGGAGTTGTGTGGGATGCCTAGTTTGAACGGCATTATCTATCGCCTATTTATTTTCTTTTTAGACAGTTTGTATCAAAAATGAAGTATTACAGAGATAGTCGACTTCACAGCTGATTGCCCCCTAGCCCATCGACGAATTTGAGTGCCTTTTTGACAGACATTCATGAATTTTTGACGGTTATTCACGGAATAACATAAATGCCTCCCCTGATTTGTCAATTTGGTTTAAGAACATGTTATAAAAAACAGTTGTCAAACATTTTAAGGGGAAAGAGAGGTAGAAGTCGGGCATCTCTGGAATACTTCATTTCTGGTTTGTATTCAGCCCATATTTGCTCAAGGAACTATGAAGATATACATCTTGACTTTGACTCCTTGAAGTGGGATGAACAGCTATGCAAGCGAGCGCTTAAGGACAGATGATAGCCTAGCCAAATTCATCGTCCCTCTCATTTCCTGGGTTGTCACTGCGACCCGGAACGCAGATGAAGCAAAGCTTTCCTTCTAACGACTTTATCTCAACTCGCCATTTCTGTACTCATTTTGAATGTAAAGTGAAGCAGGCAATAACTTTGAAGGCTGCTTGGCTATGAGTGCACACGACAAACCTATGCCTTGGCAGGATGTTTGGGAGTATTTTAGCTTCTCGGATTGCGAATAGTTTCGTTTGGCACACGCTGGAATTATCCGCCAGTCTATCGGCTTTAGAAATGTTCAGGGATTCGGAGAGCACACTCGCACCGAATACCCCGCCTATCTCTGTGCCGTCAGTGTTTCTGTCAGTCTATAGGCTTCAGAAATGTTCATGGTTTCAGAGAAAACAACCGCACCGAATACCCTGCCCATCTTTGTGTCGTCAGTGTAGATTGTCGAGTCTCAAATCTGCCAACTATGCCATTCCGTTCTTTCGGGGATATATCTACGGACCTTATACTTCGTTAAGGATGATAGTAGTAGTAGAGAGTGCTATGACCATAGGGTTTTGATGTCCATCGTTCAGACTTTCTGAGTCTGATGGCGCTGTATGCCAGAAGTAGTTCTTGAACTCATTCAAAATGTATGCCTATAAATAGACATTTTACGATTTCTTTCTAAAAAAAAAGCATATCTGATCTCTGATAACTTGATTTTGAGCAGTCTTTTCAATCTTTGACAAATCAAGTTCTTGTGAATCAAGCATCACCCATTTCAAGCTTGCCCCCGTTTTCCATAGAACCATGTGTGCGAATCCCGTCATCAGGGAATTCCTTTCAAATGTGAATCACACTCGATGTGGCTAATGATATTCTCTCAGTTTTATGTATGTTTTCGGAAGCATTGACAATGAAATAGACAGGGGGACACTGAACCGGTCGCCCCACATTGATGGACGTACATATCTGAATCATTTCATCTTAGAATCATTGCCTATTTTACAATTTATTCGCTTAGCACGTTTTGCTGGTTGGTTTCATTGTATTTTGAAATGTTACGTATTTGAAGCGGTTGATCATCGTTTGATGGTTGGATTCTCATTGGAAAGCATTTTTTTAACATGTTTTTATTTACTCTTGGCTCAAAACTAAAACACAAAGATGTCTAAACTAATCAAATCTTGTGGGTTTTTACTGGGTTGGCTTTGAAGAGATTTTAGGAAATGGCGAACCACTGGTTGTCCACGATTACTTGGGACATGTGTGTCCTGTAAAAACCATGTATCCCAATGGCATTTCTTTGATAGGCAGTTTACCAGACGAGGCACTTTTTCTAGGTTTGAGAATATCTTCGTTTGATGCGTGTGATCCCCAAATTCAATCGAAACAGCGGTCGAGGCTACATTTATTTTCTTTCTTCAACACTGCAGATGAATTAATCGTCAAACCATTCTCAAAATGATATCGTTCTTGTGGAGCATCGATTATAAATGTCAGCAAGTTAGGGCTTCCTCAGGGGCACCTTCACAAGGAAGCGTACAGTTGGAATTCATTGTTTCCTCTATCCACCACCCCACTCAACTGCAATTCAATTTACTTACCTACGAAATAACCGCACTTATCCACATGAAGAAGACTGCCTTAGTTGGTGCCTCTTCTACCGTCTGCTTCACCATTCCTCGACTGCGCTGGTTATCCAATCAAAATTCCCATAATCACGTCATTAGAATTGTTCAGGTTCCAACTAGAAAGAATGACGTCCAACTTCTTTGATGTTCAGCGCCACAGTGACTTCAATTCGAGCAGTCTCCTCTCCAGTTGGTAATCAATGTGTCAATACGATAAGGAACTCTCTGCCGCAACTCTTTTATTTATTTTGGGGCGTGTTTGTCGTCACTATTGTGACCTTTCTGTTGTGAGGTTAATCAGTTCAGGTTTATTGTTTGTACAAACAAGCTAATTTTTGGCGGTTGGTCTTATCGGAAGGTAGGCCATTCCTATTTGAAACAACAGGATAGCCGGTGTTCTGTAAAGCTCTGCCTGTGATAGATTTTGCTACATATCCTTGCTGGGGATCTCTGCAATACGTTTGCCACTCACAAGATAACGATATTTTCTCCGAGAAAGTTGTACCTCAATTTCTAATCACCTCCCATTTGCTTACAGATGCTCCCACCATCAAACGAATCGCTCTTCAGCAGTGCCGACAGTAGCACCAATACTCAACGACACGAACCACATCATCACATTGAATCAAGTTCGTGTGCTCGCCCGCAGATGGCTTGGCAAATGTATGAACAGCTGCTTCGTATCGCCAGTCAACAACAACAGCAACAGCAATCGTCCTCAAAGGACGTGGAGGTAGATCCGAAGCAAGTATGGCTGGCTGCATTCACAGGACCTAGTTTAATGTACCGACAAGGGGTAGCAGCAGGTGCTGCAGAACCCCTCTAAAAACAAACAAACAACACTGAACAATCACTGCTGGCACCAGCGGCTGATATCCACTTTTGTTCTGAATGAGTGTGTCCTTCTGCCGCCGCCGCGCCAGCGATGCTGTTTTTTTTGCACTGATTCCAGGTGCAATGGAAATGTGTTTCTTTTTCTTTTGCTTTTTTTTTTATTTAATCTTACCTTATGTTAATGTAGTGTAACTCGAATTCGTGTACCAAAAATGTATTTGTTCTTCAATAAACTAGTCAACTGATATTATAAACGAAATGCCATCGAAGGGTTTAGTTTTTTTGTTTTTAAGTTTATACGATACTTTATATCCTTGTAATGTTTAATTTAATGTTTAATGCAATAAAATTATAATTAAAACAAATGCTCTTGGGATTTCTTGTGTTCTTTTATTTATTTGGTTTATAGCGCTATTTACAGACTTAATGCCTATGACTAGAGGTTTTTTTTTTGGGACTAGATGTTGTGGTTTCAACCGCATCAGATGGGAATGCCTTCTTCTACTTGGCCAACAAGCTTCTCGCGAAGAGTTCTGTACACCGGACTATCCTGGGGGATGCCTTCGCGTTGAAGAAAGAGCAGAGTTTCACGAGCGCACATTGCAAAGCCAAGAGCCTCGGCTTCGTGCCGTTGATGTTGTCTTTCCATTTGCTGCTGATGTTCGTCGAGATAGAAGGAAATCTCCTCCGGGTCTTCTTCCTCCGGTAGACCATGCTCGTCATTGTAGTCCAAGTCGTTCTCGAAGTCGTCCAATTCCTTCTGAAGTTCAACAATCTTCTGCAGAGCTTCGAGCAGAATTTTATTTCTTGCGTTGGGCACTATCACTGGGTCGCAATTGATATCTGCGGCAGGTGGCGAAGGAGGTGGAGTTGCGTTGATTGATTGCTGTGCACTGATCACTGATGGTCTCTGATGGTGATGGTGATGATGTTGATGTTCAGTTTCAAATCGTTCACGTTTTGCATTCTGCAATTGTTGCAATTGTTGTTCTTCACGTTTTCGCTTAAGAATCAATTTTCCGTTCATTTTGTTGGCACTTTTTAAAAACTCAATGAATACACGTTGCAAGTGAAACACGATCAAATCATCACAGGTACGAATAAAAATGTATTTTTCTAACAAGAGAGCTTACGACCGGATACGACGATGTGATCGCGTCGAATGCCGAAATCAGTTTGATGCAGTCCGTGGTGAACTTGTACTGTTGGACCGACCCCGACCCCTACTGAAAGTGACTGACACACACCAGACAATCTTCTTTTTCGTTTTCGTTTTGGTCGTGTGCGGCTGCTGCAATTTTAATGTGCGTGCGCGCGTTCTCTACTACTGAATACTGAACGTGCACGCTTCCTATTTCGGAACAAGTTTTTAAAATACACGTTGCTATATCAAAGGGACGGGAAATGGGGAGGATTTCTGAAACCGTAGGGGAAGAAGTGCTCTTGTTTTTGTTTTGGAAACCCAAACGTACGCACATCTGCCGGAGGTGTTGTGTGGAAGGGCAGAACAAGAAAAATCAATGCAACGAAAAGGGAAAGCAACAGAAATAAATGTATATATGGATATTTTGGGCAACCGAAGCGGACACAGTGTGTTAAACAAGTGAAGGTGAAGGAAGCAAATCGAATGATGATGCTTTGAGGTGTCTAGTGAATTTAGGACGTTGCTAATAGGACGTGTAATGGCTAGAGTCACTTATTTTCTTTATCTTCAAGAAGTTGCGAACATTTTGACATTTTTCTTGACATGTTATGTGCTTACGTAATGGCAATTGCAGACCACCTCGTTTCGCTGTCAAGTTGTCGATGCAGTTGAAGTCGATTTCAGACTGAGAGTGTTGTTCTTCTGATTTAGGGGCTGACTAGCTGGAATTATGTAGCTCAACAGTCACACGGATGATCACGTTGATATGTACAATGTCTCTTCGCCCAAAAGCAGTCCTTACCTTCCAAACACACTGTATGCGTTTGCTTCCACTGAAAACATTGTTTGGTTGAGATAGAAACATGTGCAACCGTGGCAATTGTCATCACTACCGCACGGATCATTTGTGCCGCCTGCTGCTTCCTACAGCCTACAGACAACCTTCCTGCCAAAAGTCGTCTCTTCCACATTGCCGTGCCAGGGTGTTTATTCAATTCACAAACACAGCCACGCAACAGCGTCTGATGGAAATGCATTTGTGAGTGAAAATGTTCTATTAAAAATTTAACACGAGGGTTTTTTTCCTCCCTGTGGCATTGGCACCCCTTCCATAATAATCGTCGACGACGGCGCACGACCAAATAAGAATTATTCAAACCAAGTGCCGTGGCGTACTTTTGTGCGGGCCGAAATGAACGCTCGCCGCGCGGTGCTTTACTTATCTATCTATAGTTCTTGCAGTCGTACGGTATAAATTTGGACCGTGCTTGGATAAGAGGAGTTTATTAAGGGATTGATGGTGTGTGCGCCCGTGTGGGAAGGAGGGTTGCAGACGACTTTAATTCACGTGCCCATGGGAATGAATCTGATTGGACACGGGAACAGGGTTCAATGCCAATGTCTGATCGTGTGCCTGAATGGGATATTTCAAGTGAGAACTGAAAGGAAACTAAATTTAATCCGATATTCGGAAATGCTTAATCGGACTGCTCTCGTGGTCTGAGTTAAGGCAAACTTGAAGCAAAGTTACAAGAATATAGTTGAATTGGAACTGGTGTCTGTGGAGTCTACGCAGTAATTTATTTATTTATGCAGATCGTTGACTCTTTCGTCACTTCGTGTAAAACATTTAAGTACTCCGTTGAATTTTGTCAGAAAACTGATTCAATTAGTCACCAACTTCTTTGTGAATTGTCTTTGAATTGATCAGAACAAGTTATTCTCTGAAATGACTAGAATTTGTGTGGCAGGTGCCTTTTGGTTTTGCTTCCTTCTTCGTCGTCAATGAAGTTAGAACCGATAGCTTAGCTAGTCTCTTCCTCCCACAGCAGGGCTGCTAACTGTGGGCTTCAGTCTGGCACCACAGACATTCCAGTTCAGCGTCTTATTCTTACATTCAGTACTATCCATAGGTGGCGTGCCCTTATTGAAAGATCAAACGTTTATTAATTTGCTGTCAAGTCATATGCTCGCGGCATTCGTCATGAGATGACTCAAATTCGTATCGTATCGCCAAATTCCACCTTGAAAGCTTCGAGCTTTGATTCGTTTGTTTGTAGCGCCATCTTCTTGGAATGACAGCTTAGATATGTCCAAGTTGTCGATCTGTTTGATGAGTCAGTCAAACAGTGTCTCCTCCCACATTTTAAAAGAAATATGGTTTGATGTTCTCGCCACGCAATAACACGCATGAATGAGTCAATCTTTGTGGATACTTGGTAGAATTCTTGTGGACTGTGTTCGCTCCAATTGCCGCAGTTTTGCCAGTCATCATGTCCAATTCAGCTGATCAGCGCTAAATCGAAATTTCTGGGTCTTCTTCGACTCAGGCTACTACGGCGGCTATGGCTTCTACATTTCCCTGGTTGTTGGCTTCAGATCCAGTAGAGAGTCCACTCAAGCTCACACATTTCTATGGTGCGGTGAATTGCTTGCTCCCTGCAGCCGTGTTGACGATCGACCATCACGACGATCTTGAGGTGGCGTCTTTACTGTAGTTTGTACACAATCTCGTATTTGGCCTGAACAACCATCAAATCACAGTGGCCTCCCGTCTGGATGTGGAAAAAGTCTTCGACATGGTTTGGATAGAGGGACACGTCATAAAGATGAATCTGATGGGATTTCCAAACTATTTACAGCTTTCTTCACTTGAGGAGATCCAGGGAGAAGACAGCCATTTAAGAGACGACTCATTGACATACGCCAGCTCAATGTCGCCGTGAATCGCGGCGCGAAGGGCGACAACCAGGCAGCAAAGAAGAAAAGTCACTACATCAAATGGGGTAGCCAAATAAATACGGAAATCGATACTCTTGTGCTTCAGAAGACCATCGGGAGGTTTATGCAGACCAGCAGCCGCAAGCCAGCGACATGAGACTACGGGATGACGTAGTAGCAATACTTGACACACTACAGAGACAGTAAACGAATCTAAATAGGCTGTCACGGCATGTCTGAAACAGAACAATTGAAGAAAGGTAAATGATAGAGATCATTGCTATCTGGTCATCCTAAAAAAATGGACTGATTTGTATTGAAAACAATGACTTGCCTCTGGATCGATCAGAAAGGAACCCTAGCCAGGCAACTAAGGATCCAATGCCTAAAATGGCAAAGACAACTTGGCTGGGAAAACACCAAAAGGCGGCAGGCTTTAGGTTGCCGACTCCAATCGTTGCCAGCAAACGGTGGATCAATACTTCCGTATTTCGGTGATCCAAAATAATCTTACAAGATGAAAATGTTGACAGAATGGGTAGGATAAAGTTAGCAATTCTTAGGATCTGCGGAATAAATTGTGCACTGAGATCGAACCCAGAATAGCTCTCGCCAACCTCTATTTTTATGGACTCAAGAGGCAATTGAGTAATAACGCTGTCTTTAGAAGAACTAAGCCGACTTTATACAAGACCTTGATCATCCTAGTCCTGCTGTACGGCGCGGAGGCATGGACAATCTCAAAAGCGGATGAGGAAGTACTTCGTCTCTTGAAGAGAAAAGTTCTGCATGTGATCTTTCGTTTTTTGGCGTTGCCGGTTTTTGGAGGAGCAGATTCAACCAGTAATTGTACGGGCTGTACTGTTCACGATCTTATTCAGGCGTCTTCGGATCAAATGCCAAAGATGGCTATGCTTGTAGAGCGTATAGATAACTCAGCTCTGGATCGAGGAGTCATCAACTCCGATCCAGTGGGACAACGCAACAGAGGACGCCCAACTTGGCGTGAGACACTGGAGGCAGCTGACCAGAGATCGTGCTAGTTGCAGAGGCTTATTAGTTGAAGCCCAGGTTCACCCCGAACTTTAGCGCCAAATGAGGAAGAATAAGAAGAAGAAGAAATTGTGTAGGTAAGACATTGTGTAATCTCCGACACGAACAACTGTTATATTTCACGGTCATGGACATGAGTCACTGATTTCTTTCAAAGTCACACTTACTGACTTATCAGCCCAACGACTCTTGGAGGATCCGAGCCTGTCAATAGTTGCCTTTCATCGCCAACGATCCTTGGCATGCTGCCCCTAGTCATCAAGATCAAGCTTGCGATTACTTGGTTTTTATACCGGAGGTTCGGTCTTCTTCTTTTCTCGACCCAGGAGGCTCGGATTCGAAGACCCTCTTAGTTGGAGCAGTGGTGTCAATGTGCTCGAAGTGGCCGAGAATTTTAATTCCGAAGGCCCCACGAATCAGCTCTGCTGTTTTGCTTAGTGTACAACTTTCGACTCCATTGGCGAAATAAGAGTTTTGTGAAGCATGAGTTTGATCCTTCGAGGATCCTTGGGCTCTATATTTCAAGAAGAATACATGTGAAAGGCTTTCTCAAACTTCGCCGTTCTATAGGAAACAGTAAATCGGTAGGAATAACACTCTATGACGGGTAGACAAGGCGGGTGCTTGCTGTGCTCAGGACCACCATGGATTGGACTATAGCTGTTTCGGGTACATGCACGATTATGGATAGAGTCAGTGTTGATGATGAGATCGTAACGTGGTCAAATGTGTGGACAGACTGTAGTAGCTGCAGGTAGAAATGAGACCCTGCCCAAGCAGTCCCCATGCTTTGTTCACCCGAATAAAATCGAGTAAATTTGTGTTAATCTACCTCAGTTCCAGAAAAAGACTCAGATTCACAATTTGCAAGTGTTCTTAAACCAAATCCTTGAATGCACCGATTGTCTGAATGGTCACCTTCAGTATGGAGTAAAAGGAATACCACAAATCAATATTCCAACTGTCCCAAGATCGTAAGAAACACGGTCACTGCGATCATTTACCAACTCAGGAACATTGCCTCAAACCGTAATTCGTTAAATAAAATTTGCATTCATCACAACCTGGGAAAATCTGCAATAAGTACATCTGGTGCAACCTTCTTTAAATCTCAAGTCGGATTAAATAGGGGATTAAGGAGATCGTCTTCGGTGACAATGAACTTCGAAAAGGGGTTTAAGTAAACCAAAAATGGCATCAACACCATCTTCGTGTGTACCTGCTGATCTATGGATGCACCGTTCAAATAGACAATTACATTTTTGTCTTCTCAAGAAATTCGATGGATTTTGAATATTTGCCAAGCAGCACTGACCTGTGCTGAACATGACGGTCCACACGCACAGCTGATCGCAGTTCACAACTAACTAGTTTCAGAGGCACCCCTCAATGGCATGCAACATGTCGTTGCGTTGCCATGACAGCTGCAGCACTTGCATCCCTACACCATCGATGGCAACCATCGAGATAGCAGTTGATATGAAAGTCACCCCTAGGGGTAGAAATAGTATTAGGCAGGCATATGTTCCAGCGGAGGGGCTCACTTCTCACTTCAGGGACTGGTATTTGTGGACGGACAGATGCGTTTGATTCCCCCGTGATAGGGATCCTCTGTTTGCACTTGTAGGGGATGGAATTCATTTACTTGAATGTGTATTCGTGAGCATATGCGCATAGTATGCATGATTGTGCATAGGGCCATGGTATTCAAATTGGGGTGGGCTGAAATTCTTTGTATCCACACATTCCATCTTAATGGGGATGGGTCATGAGACTCGACTGTTTGATCATTGGAACCTTCTTGCGTATCCTCTTTTGAGGAGTCATGTTATTATCTGCCCGCCAACTGAGGAAGGACTTCTTGGCACTCTCCTAGAATATACATGATTATATGGGTAGTGGTGTAGCCCGAGTTGGAACTGGGATTAATTTCGAGGGGAACCACTCGTGTTGCAAGTGCTTTTGGAAGTACACATTAATGCGGGCTTCAAATGGCGAAGTTGGAGCCTTTTTAGGGGGGGAATACTCCCTGAATACTGTCAGAGACTCGCGAGAGGTAAGGTCGTGAATTTTGAAAATTGCTCCAGCGGGGAATTGTACTCAGACAACCACAACTAAATTGAACGCACATATTTGTTAGAGTCAGTGCGATCACAGAGTGGACAAGGAAAGGATAAGACATAAGGACCACAGAGACTTTGAGAAGCTAAAGGCTCCATCGATGATCGACGAAGTCCCGCGCGGAAACATGTACCAAAATCAAGAGCTGCTCACAAGATCCTACAATTTTCGATTAAATTTATTGTGCCTTGAAAGTATAGTATTCTTCGAGATAAATAATTTGGCTACTCATGTGCTTTGAAAATAATTGCCGACATGTGACCGCAAAAATCTGGAGATTCAGTGATGCACTGTCGCTGAAGCCGAGTGCTGAATTAGCCAATAATATCTAGTTCATGACTACACGTCACTAATCATGTACTTACGGAACATTGTCCAGGAGCTTGATAGCGCATGACCGTGGAGACCAAATTACTGATTCACGAGATGATGCTCATCGGAGACTTTCTGCACAAAAACGATTCCTATATCGTATGTAGCATGTTCGCACCGCTTTTTTCACACTGACGTTTTCTATTGATATTTAATGCCAATTGACCATAATGGTCTAGTCGTTCACCTTTTTTAACATCAACCACTTCCTTGACATCTCTTGTTATGCATGCGCATAACCCACCGACGTTCTGTGCATTCGTCTTTGTGTTAAAAAAAAAAACACCGGATGTTCCGGTTGATAACTATTAATCCCTATACAAGTGTAAATAAAATGTTTTCAATTTGAATCGGATCGTGCTTACTTTGTTTCATTCAAATACAGTTTGAGATGATTTTTTCAAGCAAACAACATTTTGATTGCATACTCTTAGGCTGCAAGACAAACAGTTCAATGAGTTGACATTCGGTAATTCTTTACCGATGCGATCTATCACGAACGATAGCGTCTAACAATCCTTTTAACGTTACTAAGTCAGTTTAAGTCAATTTAAGATATATTTTCAATAAGCTGGGTCTAGCGGTGAATGAGGGCAAAACGAAGTATATGCTGTCATCAAAGGACACACAACATCGACGTCTTGGACAGAGCGTCACAATGGGCAGCTATAACTTCGAGGTAGTCAAGGACTTCGTCTACCTCGGCTCCGCAGTAAACAGTACAAACAACTTCAGTACCGAGATCAAACGCAGAGTAACTCTGACCAACCGCTGTTTCTATGGGCTTAAGAGGCAATTGAGTAGTAGAGCCATCTCTCGAAGGACCAAGCTGACTTTATATAAGACCTTGATCATCCCAGTCCTGCTGTACGGCGCGGAGGCATGGACAATCGCAAAAGCGGATGAGGAAGTCCTTGGTATGGTATTATCTGGAGGAGAAGATTCAACCACGAACTGTACGGGCTGTACAGCGACAGCCTAGTCTAGTCAGGCGTCTTAGGATCCAACGCCTAAGAGGGCTAGGCCATGTAGAGCGTATGGACAACTCAGCTCCAGCCCGAAGAGTCTTCGACTTCGAACCTGTGGGACAACGCAATAGAGGACGCCCATGGAACTGATGGCTCAACCAACTTGGTGTGCGCAGTTGGAGACAGCTAGCGAGAGACCGTGCTAACTGGAGAGGCTTTTTGGTTGAGGCCCAGGTCCACTCTGGACTGTAGCGCCAAATAAAGAAGAAGAACTCTTCCCTGAGGACATGATCTCCTACAGCGCAGAATGCTTCGGGGCTTGTAAAAGGTTCCGATGCTCCTTTCCTAGCCAGGGAGTCGGCCATTTCGTTGCCTTCTATCCCTATGTGGCCAGGTATCCAGCAGAATTTTACTCTGTTTCTACTACTTAGCTTCTTAGGCTTCTGTAGACAATCCCACACAAGCTTGGACTTGATGATATAAGAGTCTAGTGCCAGGATAGCGGCACCACTGTCTGACATTATTGCTATGTCGTGGTTGGTATAGTTCCTGTCAAGATTGACGATTGAGCCCATCTGTCTATGGCATAGACTTCTGCTTGAATGATACTTGTCCGTTTGCCCATGGGTTCGTAATACTTTGTCCGGGGTCCAAATATGGGTGGAGAAGGACGTCAACTAATTCATCAGTTCTTGATCCAGCTGTATGCCATACTAACTGACTTACATCAAACAAAATCGTCAATTTAATTCTTAATATTTTATTAAGTTCACAATATTTCCTTAACAACACAAAAATAATATTCATTACATCCATCGTCTTTAAGTGTATCGGTGTACCTTAACTAAAACTAAAGTTCACCATCGCGTACAAAACATCTTCATTTCCCAACGAAACAATAATTAAGTAAGTAAGTATATGATTTAGTTCATTTTATTCACACACATTAAGTTAATAAATTCTTGTCTTGTCACCACTAACGAACAGAAAAACAATTGCATTTTGCACACATAGACACTTATTTAGTTAAATATTTAATTTGCCTTGAACTATGTGCGTGTGTCATAAACATATGTCTGAGTGGGAGTGTGAATTAAGAGCTCTTTACACATCGATTAAACATTAAGATAAATATATGTTCTGTTAATTAATTTATGCTTATACTCGTATATATGTATTTTTTTTTTCAAATTGATGTTATGTCTTACAGTGGGTTCTATGTTTTCTCTTGATGCTGGGAAGTGTGCTATGATCCACAGAGAATATATGATATGTTCAAGGAAAACATGTTGCGTTCAAACAAATGCAGATGCAACTTAAAACTAAAACTAAGAGAATCTATCATCGCCCAGAGGGGGGAGGGCGCCTAAGAAGAGTAAGAAGACTTAGATGTAAACTTAGTTCGAAAATGGATTTGATTCTCTTTTGGTCGTTTTGGTTGTTGGTTTTTTTTTCTTTTGGTGGTTAAGTATGGTTGTGCGTAACCATGCGTTGAATACATATCTAGAGGTTAATTAGTATGAGTGTGTGTGTATACATATATATATTCATATAAATTTTTGTATGTAAAGATATACAATAAAACGGTGTGTGTATAATTTAAAATTGCTTATCGACTATATTTTTAACCTATAAGTTTATCTAAGAAGCACTTTAATTGTTTACTCATGTTTTTTTTTTTTTGTTTTTCATCAGAATGTAAGGATTATACTCGTACATATAATGTTTGCGTATTTTAAGCATATTTTTTACTTTGTATTTTATTTTTTTTTTTTGCTTTAAGCTATGAATAAGTTGTAGATTTAGATTAATTTTTTTTTGTTTGTGTAAGAATATTTTATGTTAGTTTTGCTACATATATTTTTGGAACAGGTTGCTACAGCTTTTTGCATTAATAATTGTTCTATTCTATTTATGCGACTGTTCTTCAATTAAAAATCGAATCAAACACGTGTCCAAGCCGATCAAACAGAGCGTGTCACGTTCGTTCACACTTTTAACTGAACTTTAATATTGACTGTTGACTGTCTGGACATGGAGGACAACACGCTGGTTTTTGGTAAAATAAGGAACGCACATTTGCATGCTTTTCATTTCGCCGTGGATTGCTTGTTAAGATGAGCATTTTAAGGAGTGCGCTTTCTTCACTTTATTGTAAACAGAAAATTAATACCTAGTCTCCAATAACTAAAGAACTTAATTTCAACCCAAAATTTCTCATTCATTCTTGTAGTCACTCGTTGGGTGCACTTTTCTAATTTATCCTGATGTGTTCTAACGGAAGGCTGGGCCATGTAGAGCGTGTGGACACTCCAGCTCCGGGCCGAAGAGTCTTCGACTCCGAAAAGCTGTGGGTCAGCGCAAAGGAGGACTTTTAAAGTGGCGCCTCCGGGCGAAACCGAAAAACTGATGGAATTAGTTCGAGAGGCTTGTAGCTACCAGGTCCACACCGGATTCCAAATAAAGGAGAAGAAGTACCAAATTATTTAAAATTATAATTAGTCCGAGCATAATAGTTCTTGAAGCTCCTGTTTCGGACTGGATCAGTTGGATGTTGGATCAAATGGATGGGACTTCCGACGAACTTGACAAGTGATAAGGTCTCAATGACAGTTGTTCATTTACATCATTATCAGGGCGAAAATCAATAAATTGTAAATATAATAAAACTTCTCTTTGCGGACACCTCTCTTTATGGACAATTCGCCATAATCTCGGCATGAAGATACTCGTTTATTTCAACCCCTTCAAAACGGACACCCCTGCACAACGGACACTCATGATGGTCCCACTGCTGTCCGGTATAGAGAGGTTTCTCTGTAATAGATTTCTGTTATCAGTGATATTCCTGATAAAAGAGGACGCTAAGCGACGCTGAGGCTGTAAGTAATGTTATTGATGATGTGCATGAGGATTACGCCACCCTGACTACAAGGAAATTCAAAGGAAATTATTGCGATGAAGGGAAAGACTCATATAGCTGCACAGTGACTGTGGACCGATTGCCCAAGATGCAGTTGAAAATTGACAGGTTTCAATGGCAGGAAATGCTCCTTAATTTTGTTTCGAAGACCGACGGGGAAATTCAAGTAAAATGAGTAATATCAGGAAACTTCCTTTACCTTTCGTATTTTAAAAGAGAAGAGGACTTGCTCAACTGAGTTACGTGTCACGTGTGAGATAACCTACTTATTTACTGCATTCCGTGGGAGCCATTATGGAGAGGGTATGTCGCATTCACAAAGAATAGGATACACTCCTTTGGGAACTACTCACAAACCACACTGAACTGAAGAAGGTTTGTGAAAATTAGCTAAGCTTTGTTCCTTCCTTTCATACAATCGTAAGCCGTGAAGAGTCATTGCTTAGATTCAACAGACAATAGTTGTCTTCTGCATGCTTTCCTTCTATCACGATTAGAGTTTTATGCCACATTCAGATACGAAGTGATAGGCTTTTGGAAAAAAGGGACATTTTGACAGAAGGAGTTTAACTGATCTCGTAGCAAATCGAAGAGAGACTTAAAATTTCCCTACGAACGACAAAATTTGCGAAGCTTCCCATGGAAGTACTACTCTGGAAGTAGTGTCAGTGGCCTGTCAGAATTGGTGTTTTAAAAAATAGAAAGGGAATGTTTACCCTGATCATGTAAGAGTCGAAGAATTTACCCACAACATGTGGGTAATGTAGTTGAATGTAGTTGAACTTGAATTTTAACTCTCCCCTTTTAAACATAATTTTAATTTTAAATAAATTTTAATAAAAAAATAAGGTCTCAATGACAGTTGTTCATTTACATCATTATCAGGGCGAAAATCAATAAATTGTAAATATAATAAAACTTCTCTTTGCGGACACCTCTCTTTATGGACAATTCGCCATAATCTCGGCATGAAGATACTCGTTTATTTCAACCCCTTCAAAACGGACACCCCTGCACAACGGACACTCATGATGGTCCCACTGCTGTCCGGTATAGAGAGGTTTCTCTGTAATAGATTTCTGTTATCAGTGATATTCCTGATAAAAGAGGACGCTAAGCGACGCTGAGGCTGTAAGTAATGTTATTGATGATGTGCATGAGGATTACGCCACCCTGACTACAAGGAAATTCAAAGGAAATTATTGCGATGAAGGGAAAGACTCATATAGCTGCACAGTGACTGTGGACCGATTGCCCAAGATGCAGTTGAAAATTGACAGGTTTCAATGGCAGGAAATGCTCCTTAATTTTGTTTCGAAGACCGACGGGGAAATTCAAGTAAAATGAGTAATATCAGGAAACTTCCTTTACCTTTCGTATTTTAAAAGAGAAGAGGACTTGCTCAACTGAGTTACGTGTCACGTGTGAGATAACCTACTTATTTACTGCATTCCGTGGGAGCCATTATGGAGAGGGTATGTCGCATTCACAAAGAATAGGATACACTCCTTTGGGAACTACTCACAAACCACACTGAACTGAAGAAGGTTTGTGAAAATTAGCTAAGCTTTGTTCCTTCCTTTCATACAATCGTAAGCCGTGAAGAGTCATTGCTTAGATTCAACAGACAATAGTTGTCTTCTGCATGCTTTCCTTCTATCACGATTAGAGTTTTATGCCACATTCAGATACGAAGTGATAGGCTTTTGGAAAAAAGGGACATTTTGACAGAAGGAGTTTAACTGATCTCGTAGCAAATCGAAGAGAGACTTAAAATTTCCCTACGAACGACAAAATTTGCGAAGCTTCCCATGGAAGTACTACTCTGGAAGTAGTGTCAGTGGCCTGTCAGAATTGGTGTTTTAAAAAATAGAAAGGGAATGTTTACCCTGATCATGTAAGAGTCGAAGAATTTACCCACAACATGTGGGTAATGTAGTTGAATGTAGTTGAACTTGAATTTTAACTCTCCCCTTTTAAACATAATTTTAATTTTAAATAAATTTTAATAAAAAAATTGAATGAATAAAAAAACGAGTTTATTGTGTTGCGGAATTGGTATAAAACTGTAAGTCACTTTCATTTGTGAGTGAACATATGCAAAACACGAGTGTTTTCTCCAGAAGCCTACAGAAATTCACTCCGGACTCCAAAGCAACCCAAGGAAGGAAAAAAAATCAACGGAGATTAGAAAAGAAAGAGCAGACCTTGAGCGGGTTATTATACACTTATCAAGAGGTTTCATCTTGTGCCACTCTTCTGAATTCAGTTCCACTTCGATAAATTGTGTGTTTTGTCGCCTCTTCGAAAAATGGTTTGGTTAAAGAAGGAGTCAAGTGAATCAACATCGTGTTCGGAAGACTACAAAGCTGCCATGGCATGTCCCATCAACTGATTTCCAAGGAAAACTTTGAAGACAAATGGATTGTATAGAAGATCTTAAGTATTCCGCTCTCGAAGACATTGCAGTTTCAAAAAAAATCGCCAACCATCTCTGTTGCTTCAAATTTAATTCAATATTCCCCCTTATTCTCTTAGTCGTGTCACCTAAAAATACATCTCATTGTGATTTGTATTCTCTTAGTCACTTTATTCGACATTGCATCTACAGATCCAAACACATTCGGAAATCCATTTTTCAGACGAAAGTATGTTTCGCCCGAAAGTATGCACCGTACTTTTTCATCGGCTGTCATTGAAAAGTAATCCATCACCTACAATACAGGAAGGACACGCACCTATATTTCCGAGTTCTGAACCAAATGCATGGGAAAATTACCACAAAATTAGCAAATGCAACCACCGAATGGAAATTGATCCTCCTTAAAGACACAATCTGCAGCATGTGTTGCAGCTTGTTGAATAGTTTTCAAGTAAGAATTTGAATGGGTTTTTATTTCCCAGATTGAATTCATAGATTTTGATATGAGGCGACCCTTCATCTAAGAGAATAAGGGAGATTTTAACTTCAACACGCTTGCGATAATGCAGTGGATGAACACAATTGGGGAAGAGCAAATTGGAAGTGTCTGGAAGTAACCAGCTGCTGCTACCAGTTGTAAACGACACTCGGACACAGCTTATTTCGTACATTACAATATTCTAGAAGGGAAGCTCTCGAAGGCAGTAAGTAGGTCCCAGAGGACAACGGAAGAAACAATGGAATTATAATCGAACGACGAACGCCACTATCATTCTTTTAAACAAACTTCAAATTGCGCACCCAAGCAGAAATTCGAAAAAGGTTCAAAAGTAAATTTGCACTTGAAACACGTCCAATGTCCCCCATGATCAAACAGTCCAAACAAATACAAATACATCTTATTGACTAGAAAGTACATAATTAAAGAATACACAAGGAATTTTACAATTTGTTTTCTTGTTCATCATCATCATTCGGTGAAATGAAATCATACACAATTACTTTGCTTAATTAACCAATTTGTACTTAAAGTATTTTTTTTTCTCATACAAAACCGTTCACTTACATATACCGTAACGTACCGTACCTTAGTGCGGAATGTCACATCCCACACGCCTGAAGCTACATGCATACATTGTTTTTCAATTAAACTAAACTCTTAATTATTTTATTTACTTTTTGGTGAATCTTATTCGTAAACTTGTAATCTAATGGTACGAAAATAAGTAAAATGAAAATCAATAAGAAAACTTAAAAAATAAATCTCCTCTCTATGGATGATCGAACTATGGGATTGCGGCTAAGGTCGACACATGTAGTCAGATCAATTCAGGGAATTAATAATTAATTAACCAATTGGCCCGTGTCTTATGTCTTTTAATTGATCATGGCTATGGGTGGGTCCTTGGTTTGCGTTTGATTGACAACCAATTGGGAGGCAATCGTCCCTCCTTGACCTACGAACCAATTAAACTACATTAGACGATGCTAGCCGCTTTCTGTTTACTTTCATTTATCTGCTAACTGATGCTTAAAATTAAATGTTGATGCCCTTTGCGGCAAAGTGCGGGAATTTAAAAAGTTAATAACGACTGCATGTGGCTTCTGTGTGACAGAAGACTTGACACCAGGCCGCAGATGACAATTGACAATGGCTGGAGCCAGTTATTGGTCGCTGATGATTCAGTGGATTCGGTGGCTGTAGCTGCTTCCTTGACTTGGGGTAGTTCGGGTGCGGTTGGCACAGATGGTGCTGGCTCATTGCCAACTGTCAGAATGGTGCTCATTCGAATCTTTGGAGGCACCACTTCGCAGGAGTAATTGCCGGCAAGTGAATCGGTGGCGTTGGTGATGGTCAGGCCGAAGTCCTTCGCCGACACTTGGTACGCCTTGCTGAGGACATTCACGCCAGTGGCGATTGTGTTCTCGTCTTTGTACCAAAGAATCACTTTCGAATCTGGAAAATAAATGAAGTTTAGGTTATGGACGATGCTGAAGCGGGGAATTTCAAGGGACTTACCTCCCAAATTCTTCACAGGGCAAGCTAGAGTTATGTTACCGCCAGGTATGACATTTCTTCGGACAACTTTGGAGTCAAAATATGGAAGAACTGTTGATTTGGGAACGGACGCAGTGGGCTTGCCCTGGTCGGTAGTGACTGCGCTGTCGCCGTCGTAGTCGTAGTCCTCGTTCTGGTCATTTTGCAGAGCTTCGTCCTCGGTTGGGACATCTGAAGCGGGCTTAGAAATGACTGAAAAGACAGGAAAATTAAATTAATTGACAGAGTAAATGGGAGCTGTTGTAAAATAGAAGAGGTAAAAAATGTAGGATGGTTTAAAATGCGGGATTTTTTTAGACTGAAAACAAGTCTTCGAAATGAGCAACTCTGGAGCCTTAAGAAGTGTTGACCTCTCAGTTGATCAGCCTTGCTTTTATAGTAAGAAAATAGTATCAATTATTCAAAGACCGACTGACTTAGAAGTAGTCGATAGAACTCGAACCATCACGACCACATTTCGAGACGGGCGTTGAATGCGATTCCATCAGGTAGCCGACCACTTGACAGATCTAGGATGAGATGGTTGGACCAAGTCCATAAACTCGCCGGGTTACGATTGGGCATAAATAACTTCTGATGAGCTGAGTCCGTGGTGGAGGATCGAGTTGCCTGGCGATCTCTCGTGCGTGTTTCACAGCCGCGACCCCTTTAGTGGACCATGCGGGCTAGAAGAAAATGATGATGGTGAGTATAGCACTCGAGGTAAAGAGAAACTAGTTTTTACGCCACCCCTTATAAGAGACTTTCAAATATCTATAAATAGTGAAGTAGGATTATGCACGTAAAGCACATACAACAACCAACAGTGAAAAGCGGCCGCCGACAAAAATTCGACTTCGAATTTTTGTTCATACATTTTGACATCAATTTCGAACAAATAAATTTCTTTTTCATATATTGAAAGATAAAAATCAAAGCCACTGCGAATCGTTTTTCTGAATCTTAGTTCACTTCACTATCGATAGCAATGAACAAAACACTGCTATGGTCTCGGCATGAAGGTATTCGATTAGTTCAACTCCAAAGCCTTTTGAGCAGTTGCAGCCCAGAACCAAAAACGACAGAAAGATGTTGTGTGCATGCATTCCCTTGCTCTGTTCTTGGCTACTACATATGTCCACATGTAAGAACACCCAGCGTTTGTTGAGACGAACACGCTCTGTTTATGCAAACGTACCTATTGGGTATAAAAATGGCCTAAGCCATTAAAAATAAAGGATGTAACAAGCACCATACTTTGCATTTCATTTTTATATTCATCTCATATTTTGTAATTTCTTTCATTTTTGTATTTAAATTAAGATGTAAGCTCTTTTTCTGGGCAAAATTCCACAAAACAGATTAAAATAAACTCAACCGTTAGAATTCGATACAATTTTGCGTATAAAAGGGCGATGCGAACAAGCGCAAGTAGCAGTCTGTGTCAAGCTAATTTTGAATACACATAAATAAATATTTGGAGCTTGAAAATCTTTTGTTTGATTGACTGCTTTATAGGTTGTTCAGTCGACAGGTTGAACAATCACTTGGTCACCTGGCTCTGGCCATTTTTTTGGTTTATTTGGAATTTCCTGGAGAAATAAAGAAACGACCCTCTGTCCAGCTTCAAGGATGTAAATCGACGACTTGCATGTTTGAGAACCGAAAAGAAACTCTTTGAGTGCTCCGCTGTTCAGTTTATTCATTAAATTGAGACTACTCGCTTGAATTCTAATGCCTAGTAAAAAATCGGTAAAACGAAATTTGAAAGTGAATTTCATTTGTCAATTTCTAGAAATAACTTACGTTACCTCCTAGAACGGACACCTCTTCAGATCGGACAATTATGATGGTCCCGTAGGTGTCCACTATAGAGAGGTTTCACTGTATTTGTATATTTTTGTTTAGAGTCGATTAAGCCTAGCAATCCATATGGCAGTTCCCAACACATGTAACAAGACGGACTCTGCTTCTTCAGAGAAGGAGGTTGTCTGTTCGAATTCCAGTCAGAAGTGAGTCGGTGGAGAAAGTCACAGAGCAGATATACAGGAGCAGGGGCTTTCTGTAACTTCTTTGAAAGCCCCTTGACACAAAGCGTCTTCTGCAGTGTCTGTCTACTCTGACAGCCAAGCGGTCATTAGATAGTAGACTTAGATACCGAAACTGGTCAAGCCATTGAGACTATGATGCAATGTCTACACAGCTATCCAAGGAAATGCCTGAGCGGGTGTATGCGATTAGACTTTCTAAGGAGGAAGTAGAAGCAGATAAAAGTTGACTGGTTCCTGTTCCGTGTCAATTCTTAATCTGCCTTGCAAACACGCACCTTTTCTGATTAGGTCCTTTACCGCATATTATGGTAGGCAACCACTCAATATGTCTTGCTCTTCTTCTTCTGGTTCCTCTACAGTCCGGGGTGGACCTGGGCCTCAACCAGTAAGCCTCTCCAGCCGGCACGGTCTTTAGCCAGCTGTCTCAAACTGCGCACACCAAGTCGATTGAGGTCCTTCTCCACCTGGGTGCGCCATCGATTCCGTGGGCGTCCTTTATTGCGTTGTCCCACTGTTGCAGAGTCGAAGATTCTTCGGGCTGGAGCAGTGTTGTCCATGCACTCTACATGGCCCAGCCATCTTAGACGTTAAATTCGTAGACGCCGCCTGACTAGGCTCATGCCGCTGTAAAGCCCGGACAGTTCGTCAACGCAAATAGGACCAGAGAGTAAACGCAGAACTTTTCTCTCGAAAAGACCAAGTGCTTCTTCATCCGCTTTTGAGATTGTCCATGCCTCCTCACCATAGAGCAGGACAGGGATGATCAAGGTGTTATATAATGTTAGCTTGGTCCTTCGAGAGAGGACTCTAGTACTCAAATGCCTCTTGAGCCCAAAGAAACAGCGATTGGCAAGAATAGTTCTGCGTTTAATCTCGGTACTGGTATTGTTCGTACTGTTTACTTGTAAGCCGAGGTAGACGAAGTCCTTCACTTCCTCGAAGTTATAGCTGCCTATGGTGACGTTTTGCCAAGTCGTCGATGTTGTGCGTCCTTTCTCGATGACAGCATATACTTTGTTTTGCCCTCGTGGCCGCCTCCGCTTCAATACCAGCAAACGCTTCATTGACGGCTCCCTGCGTTCGAACAATTACGTCAATGTCATACGCGTATGCTAGCAGTTGTACGAACTTTTGGAAGATCGTGGCTCTTGTGTTACCGTGTGAGTTCTGCACGACCTTCTCAAGTATAACTCAATACGTCTAGGCAACTCTAAAAAGCTATGAGATTAAGGCTAAACAGGTGACAAGTGGTGGTGCCCGTCGCGGTGTGGGTATGTGCATCGACTGCTACGCAATTTGACCTCGCTGCCTGGGTTCGATTCCCGGGCGGTACAACTAATCAATTGTCCTATTAGACTCATTGTGATGCCCGGGGGGTGAAACCGTCCTATCTTCTCACTCGCCGGATGATGAAAAACTCCTGACTTCAAGGTGCTATTAGGTCAACGTCCTCCTTCCAGCCATCCAGAGATCCTTATAAAACTGCAAAGAGATTTTAGTGGGATATCTGACATATCATGGATGTCAGGACGAAAAATTCTTGTTCTTTGTCTCAGTTTGCATTGACTGGGGTATTGACAAAGATAGTGGGATGTATCCTCAATCTCCTCTTCGTCCCCACAGCCTCTGCAAATGGTGTCGTGGGTAAGTCCCATTTAGTGTTCATGATACTTCAAATGATTATGACCAGTGACAGATCCGACCATTATCCTCAGCAGTTTCCTGCTACATTTGAGGAGGGAATCGGTTTTTGCACTGTTGAACCTAGGCCATATCGTACGAGTGGTCTCACATGTGGGGATGGAACTCCACCTTTCATTCGCTAGCTCCATGATTTTACTGTCCACCTTTCTCTTGATGTCTGACAGAGGTGGGGAAAGCCATGTGATTGCCTGGGTGGGTCGGAATCGGCGACTTTCCTGGAAAATTCATCTGCTGCACATGGCCGTTCGGAGTCGGCATTAAACTGCAGGTCCCTTCCACTTGTGAGAGAAAAAAAGCACGCACAACACGAGTGGTTGCTGAGAAGGTAGTCCTGGCCCTCTACGGGCTGTCGCGTCATCCATATTAATATTATTAATATACACACTAGGTATGACCGCTGTGATGGACAAGACGCAAGAAATGCATATTATAACACTTTAAGGAATGGTCCCACTTAAACCCCCAAACATTTCTAGAACAAGATTTCAGATTATGACTCTCTCCCATTAGAAATTGAAAACATTCTTCTTGAAGAAAGGGATGTCGTAAAGCATTTGATAGACAGTTGCGGTAGACAATGTCATTCATAAAATGTCACCATTCCCCTGTAGTGGGAGTCCTTTTCATCGTTCGTACTCTTATCACGACTGCCTTCGTAAGGATCAAATTTATTACTCGGTTATTCAAAGATAAACCACGGAAGCAGTGGTGGGTTGTTTATGGTACCCCCTGAAGTAGAATACGTATCATTCCCGAATGCAATTAGCAATAACTGACAAACAGTAAGTGTCAGTCAGTCATACTGACAAGCCATTGCTTGTGTGTTTACAAACACCACCTGGAACTAATGCCCGACACCAGGTGCAATAGAGACTGTCAAACAAATTCATCGGTCAAACATTTGCTCTGGGGTTGGACTACTTCTAATGAATTGCATAAGCAGGAGCGCATTAATGCTCGCTCACGTTTATATTTATTTCCTGCGTTGAGGGCGGTCAAAGTGCTTCTGTTTGGTCTCAACTTGGTTCTGGTTGTGAGCACCAGAGTGCCTTATCGCCGTCTGATTGATGGCAGTCAAAACTATCAAAGAGTGAGTGGTTATTGCATTTGAAGTGGGGGGCTGCTTATTCAGGAGATGTCTACTTTGATACCTCTATCCTCATGGCGCATATCGCAAGAGTTATATAACAGAAAACGCGCTTGAATCTTTAGCCAGAACCACTGTGAAGTCACTTGAAGAAAAATAAAGTAGAAGGGGCATTCAACTAGAGTGCTTTACGCAGGTGTGAGATAAACAGCACTATGTGAGAATATCGACGTCCTCTACAGTCGAATTGTTCACTCAGAAGTAAGAAGCCACGGTGTCTTGAGAAATGTGCTCAGAGGCATCCCATAGGGCGGAGTGGTTTCTCCTCTGGTGATATTAGTTGTGTACGAAATACTTGAGCAATTAAACTACATTGGGTGTACGCCAAATGATTCCTCTTCTTTAGGCTCCACAGACCGGGCTAGACCTGGTCCTCAGCCAACATGGCTCTCCAGCCGGCCCGATCTCTCGCCACCTGTTTCCTGTTGCGAACACCAACCCAGTTGAGGTCGTAATCTGTTGTCAAGTCTCACAGACTCAGGATTCTTCGGGCCGGAGCTAAGCTCTACATGGCCTAGCCATCTGAGGCCTTGGATCAGTAGACGCATGGCTAAACTCATGTCGCTGTACAGCCCATACAGTTCATGGTTGAAGCTTCGTCTCCAAATGCCATCGAGCGCGCGACAATGTCGATGTCATCGGCGTATCCTAACAGTTGGACTGACTTGTGAAAAGTGATACCTTCTGTGCTTACAACTGCCCGACGCACTATCCAGTACCAAATTGAAGAAATCACGCGACAGCGCATCTCCTCGCCGAAATCCGGTGCAGGTTTCATACAGCTCGGAAGTCCTCGAGACGAACTGCACATTGCAACTCGTATTCCTTAGCGTAGTGCGACACAGCTGAATCAGTTTTTCCCGGGATCCCGAATTCGGCTATCGCTCCAAACAACTCCTTGCGATGAATGCGGCCTTAAAATCGATGAAGAGGTGGTGTGAATCGATCCAAAACTCGGTAGTCTTCTCCAGGATCTCCCTTAGTGTGAAGACTTGGTCTGCTGTCGATTTGCCGAGCTGGAAGTCGCACTGGTAAGTGCCGATTAGTGCGGTGCAACACGGCTTGAGCGTTCACACAGTACGCTGTGTAGGCGATGTTGACCAGAGGATAAATGCTTGGATTCGAGGGAGTTAAAGAAAATTAATGGGAGAACATATGTTCATTAAAACTAAGGTAAACTAGTAAAAACATTAAGTTAATTTCTAAAATGTTCATCAGAGTGGCATATTCAATCCCAAAGTGCAAAAGTGCCATTTCTATGAAAAAGTGCCCTAATAGCACGATCAAGTCACGTTGCATGGGAGACGTCCAAATTAAAGGAATTCACAAAAAGTGAAACTGGTGTTCGTCAAACTGGTCGACTTGACGAAAGGTAACCAGAGTTAAGAGGTTAGGTTGCTCTAGAATGTTTGAAAAACTTTTATTTTTTTTTAAATTGGTAACACAAAGCGATTAAGAAAGCCCTGTCCTGGCTAAAAAACAATGCAATATTGCGCACAGATATCGTCATCTGTTCCGATAGCCAGACAGCCATCAAATCTCTGGATAATAGTAATAATATGGGTGGCGCTGCAGCCCGTAGAGGGCCAGGGCCTAGCTTCTCAGCATCTACTAGTGTTGTGCGTGCTATTGTTCTTTGACGAGTGGAAGGGATCTACAGTTTAATGCCGACTTCGAACGGCGGAGTTTGAGAAGCTTTTTCTAGACAGAAACACTCTTTGAGCATTGTCAGTGACTCGAAAGAGGTGGGGCCGTGAAATATGGAAGGTGGTAAATTCAGGTATCGAACCTGGCACCCTCTGCGTAAGAGTCGACGCACTTACCCACTATGGCCAAAAAATCTCTGGATTCAGTCACCTTTAATTCCAAGACTTCTCTTAATTGCCGCCTATCTCTTAATGAGATGGCCAAGTACTTTAACATCCAACTTATGTGGGTGCCGGGACACTGTGACATTCCAGAGAATTGCGAAGCGGACGAACTCGCTGGAAAGGGCACAAATTCCGTGATCTTTCCGGGTGCTGAGCCACCCTCCACCCCTATCGCTTAAGCTTGAAACGCTTGCTCAAACAAACCGCGGATGGACATCTGGAACAGGATGCCTCATTACCAAACAAGTATGACCTATGACCGATCCAAAGCGATCGCTTGGCTTGATCAGGTCAAGCAGACCAAACCTCAGATCTCTTATTGGCGTCTTAACAGGGCAATGTGCCATCGGAAGTCACGCCTCTTGACTAGGCATTGCTTATAATGATTTCTGTAGGAGCTGCATGGACGAGGATGAGGTAGAAACCATCGAACAATTGCTATGTAATTGCAGTGCTCTCTCCTAGTAGATTCAGACTTCTGGGGGCTCATTTCTTTCTTAATCTGGCTTAACTGAGCAACATCAGAATCAGCCCTCAAAGCCTCGCAAATTGGTTTGCGAAATAGGTAGCCTAAGATCCGCGTGGTAACAATGAGCCTATGCTTGGCCTAAGTGTGTCTGCTGTCCGTATGCGCAGCAATCAGCCACCTCAGCCTAACCTAACACAAGTCAAAAATGATGTTTTTTCAAAAAGCTGGCTTCAAAAATTACAGAACCTGTTTGTTCTACCGTGGACCCTGATAAACGGAGACGTCACCACGGCACAGCAGCCATTTTGAAATTAATAGCTTCAAAAAATGTTTGTATACACTCACTGCAAAAAAAAAACTACAAAAAAATGTAGATCCCAGTTTGTGTTATGAATATATAGAAACTGGGATCTCAATTTTCTTGTAGTTTTTCTGAAAAAAAACCTAAAAAGGCCTCTAGAGTGGCCTAACCCCTTAAGTAAACTCGATCCATTATCATAGAGTACTTTCACTCACGAGAGACAAACACAACCAACGTTTGCTGTAAAAGTAGGGTCCAATTACTCAGCTTGTCCTCACAGTGAAAACGCTGACACCATCTGTCAGGCCCGAAAATAATATTCAATATAATAATAACACCGAATTAAGGGGCGTATCATGGACTAATAATTCGAATTAAGTCAAGCCAATGACCGCCCACATGTCCCTTTGGGTGACAGATAAATTAAGCAGATGCCCCCAAGACAACGGACTGTAATTGCAACTTCAAAATAAATTACATTTCGTTATTCCACTCTCGCTCAAATTTTAATTTCCATTACGTACCTTATGGCGAGCAGTAACCATTTATTTATGCGGTATTCAAAAATGGAACTGTCATTTTTAAAGCGATGCGCACTCCATTTGACAGTCGCAAAATGACATTCGAACTGACAGCTTATTGATGAGCTGCGGCACTGTTCCGCCACGCAACAATGTACCAACCGTTGAGTAATGGGCAACAAAAACACATTAAATTTGACTACGATTCGCATTTGTTTAATAGCGTGGCGATAACGTGCATCCCGACCCTTTGATGTTGCTCGAATGCCTTCAGCGGAAACCTCTCTGCCTGCATTAGAAGAACGCTGAATAATGAAAGTGTGAACAAACACTTGCCGAATGCAAATGTGCAGATATTTGCATAAATCGCGGACGCCATTATTTACGTTGCATCCTCTGCGGCGCGGCGGCACCATCATTCGAATGGCGCACTTGAAAATCCAAATTCCCGCTGACGCGGAGGGTGTGAGTTTGATTTGCATAAGAACATTAAATCTCTATTCGCATTGACTCCGCGATGACTAAGCGATGAATTAAATGATTAATGCTTGCTCCTGGATCTCATGCGTGATGGAAACTCAACTCAACACACACACCCCTGAGAACAACGAATGCGAAGCCTTTCTTCATTAGCCTCATTGCGATCCGAATCCGAGTCTATTTTGAGGCCCACCGTGATAAGATCAGAAACGTGCGCAAAAGGACGACACTTGACCCACAAAACCCATCGCGAGGAGTCAACTCAGCACGCTGTCGGACGCAATCAACGTAAATTTAGACACCGTGGAACATTTATGTTTATCTCGATGGAATCCTCGTCGAGTGCTCACCAAGGATACGACTCAAATGGAGGCCCATTATGGGGGCGAAGAGGGGGCGGCGAAGCGGAAATATTTGTCCATCATCAATAACATTTAATGCCGAAATGGTGTTGGCCCACTCCTTAAATTACCGCCGCGAAACGACGCTGACCTAGTCAGCAAACGGGCGGCGAGGAGCGGGCCATCACATTCTATTAGTCCCCGGGTGACTTTTAGGATTAAAACAGCCCCGCGGAGGGCAGACCGCACCCAGCTGAAAATACCGAGCACATGTGTGCGCACTCCGGCTCCGCGGGAATTTTTCATTCGACTATAACGGCCATCGTGTGCTAAGAATTAGATCCAGTGACGGGCATTCGGGGGGAGGATTAGCGAACGCCGCCAGTGTTGTCCTTAACCCGAAATAAAATTATTTCGGACTCTCATCGAGTGGAGCGGGAATGTGGACTGTAGACAGACTCACCGGCTCACCGGCTCACGGAGTCCGTTTCTTTTATCGCCATTCATCAATGCGCGATGACGCTATGGACGTGGTGGATGGTGGACGCAGAGCAGCGCGGACGAGTGTGATGTAATTTCCGAAAAAGGAAACGGTGTTTGTTCATCCATTCGTTTCATGGCGGGTGTAGCATTTTAATGGTGCGAACAGCAAATAGACGTTCGGCTTGAGGTCTTCGAGGACGTATCGGATTAGAGCTGACCGGAAATAGTTACCATGTGATTACGGCATTGATCAAACACGAGGCCGCGTTCACTTTGGCAGGAAGTTGTGGAAGGTGAGTATTGGCGTGCGAAATGGATGGTCCTAGTGACGTGGGCGGTGCTTGATCTTTTCATTGAGTGAGTGGGAATGTTTGAGCTTGGTTATTGTCATTTAAATGAAAGACAGACAAATGGAGACTGTTTTTGGGGACTCACGCGACTGTCCAAATTGTGATGAAGATATTATCCTTTCTTCTCTTTGCTTCTCAACTGTTTTGTGGAATGTCGTGATTGCGGACAAAGCAAGGATATAGGGGTTCGACCAACCTCCAATTTGATGTGACTCGTGCTGGATTTCTCTATTGTTAAGTTTGGAAAAGATTGTGCTTTCCTTGTATTGAATGATGTCGTCGTCAGTCTGTAGAACCATACCTGGCAACCTAGCACAAGTTCAAATTTGATTTCAGAACCTGTGTGGTAGAAGTACGATAAAACATTTTCATTTGATCAGGCGTGCAACTCATGGAAAGTCTTATAGCTGCCATCCATCCTGGACCTGGTCCTAGGCACGCTGCTTTCAGACATCAAGACCAAGCTGTCTTTCGTCCGCCATGACTTGGTCTTAAAACCGGAAGTTCTATGTTCCTCTCCTCCTCGAACCAGGAAACTTCGATTCGAAGACCCTCGCAGCTGGACATGCGCCCGAGTTAAATTCGTAACCCGAATAAAATAATAAAAACCCACAACTATCCGGTGCCGTGGCTCTTTATTGACTAATCACTCATTCATTTTTTAATCTAACTTATGACCTACGCCTACAATACGTTGCCTCGCCAACATGATATCGACTCATCAACTTATTGCAATTAGATACCTGATGTCAACGAACGAACCTCAAGGTGATCACCAAGCCAGCGGTTTGGCTGTGCTTGCACTTTGGTGTACAATGCTAAGTTCGTTGCCTGTTCCATATACATAACTCCCGTGTAGTCGGAGGTTTTTGTCCTCTGGTATGCTTCTACATTTTGGTACCGATCGTATAGTTTGCGGTAAGCTCTTCTTCTCCATTCACTTTCCTCGCAGGCAGGACCATATACAGTGAGCCAAATAAATATACATACTCCCTCAGAATTTTTTTTTTGGCTTAGTATTTCTGGCCATATTTATGTGGTGTGTGTAAAAAAATGGGGTACGTATATTTATTTGGGCCACTGTATGCAACACACAATTTTTCTTTCGAAGGCTCTAGGAACCCTTTCTTTCGCTGATCGTCCAGCTTTCTGGTGGCATTACTGACAAAATAAGAGTTTTTTCGACCATAATTTGTTGTTTCAACAAAACAAAGTAGCAGCAGGTTACCAGGGCGAGCCTACATCGGATCTTCAGTCTTCACCTTGATGACGTCGTTTGTGGAGTTCACGTTTGCCCTACTAATAATAATAATATGGGTGGCGCTACAGTCCGAGGCGGACCTGTATCATGGGTGTAGACATATCTTACAACAACAATGCATGCGCTGAGAATATGCTTTGGTGTAAGAGCACGAATTCTAGCCCTAGCTTTGCCTAGCACTTGGATCTCTACAACGTACGGCACCACACCTTTGGCCAAGTTATACTATAAGCATATATCCAAACCAAATATATTCTGATTTGTCTGTATGAAATAGACTGGGTTTTTTTTCCATTTGCTTCTTTGGTCCTTGGTATTTTTATAATTAGTGTGGTGTATTCCAAAGCAATGGTTGAATTTGAGAAACTCAAACGTAAGCAATTTTCGAAACACAACCTTATGGTCCGGTGTAACTTGTTCCTGCAAAACTTGGACTAGGAAACCGACATTCGACAGTTTTTGCGAAGAGTGTGTGCAAATTTGACCTACAAATTACACCATGAACGTGCAAGCCGCGGAAGTCAGGAGGTGAAGGTCATTTTATGAAAAAGCGACGACAACTGAATTCCACTTAAGAAGTTTTTACGGTATTTGGATTCATATGATAAAATCATTCCTGAGAAAGTAGTGCAAAATGTGCACTCCACCACAAGAGATACAATCTTTCAAAAGTCCGTACATTTGATGGCATACGCGCACAATATTGACGTGATTGGTCGAACAAAGCGCCTAAAGTGGGGCTGACGGTAAACAAGGGCAAAACACAGCACATAGTGACATCAAGAAAGAACGCACAACATAGACAACTCTGCCAGAACGTCACTGTAGGCAGCTATAACTTCGTGGCAGTGAAGGATTCCATCAGCCTAGGCTTCCATGTAAACAGTACGACAGTACCGAGATCAACCGAAGAATAACTCTTGCCAATCCCTGTTTCCTTGGGCTCAAGAGGCAATTAAGCAGTAGAGCTTTCCCTCGAAGGACCAAGCTAACATTATATAAGACCATGATAATCCATGTCCTGCTCTATGGCGCGGAAGCATGGACAGTCTGAAAAGCAGATGGATATTCCTTTGATCTTTTCGAGAGAAAAGTTGTGCGTTCAATCCTTGGTCCTGTTTGCGTTGACGGGATCTGGAGAAGAAGATCCAACCATGAACTGTACAGCATCATGAGCCTAGACAGGCGTCTGCGGATCCCACTCCGAACCAGTGGGACAATGCAATAGAAGCTGTGTTTTTTTGCAAGCGTATATACGCCTAAATTTAAAGTGCACGAAAAATGCTTAATGATTCATCATAAAATCTTGGCAGCACCGACGACATTTATGACATTTGCTAAGCAGTCAGGGGTGTAGTCGTGGAAGGCGATGGTTGGTCTTTGATGGTCACAATCTTCGTTTTGTGACTGTGTAGCGTGACCATCAATTTAAAAGCAAAAATACTTAATAATTATAAAATATAAAAAATGTTCATCAAATGAAATAATCGTTTACGAAGCCAAAACGGAAAATGTATATCAGGCACTCTGGGTATACCAAAAATTGCATACTTATGGATGCCAAAATAATTGAAAATAATCTAATACATGAACCACACCTGCAGATGTAAGCCACATACAGCAACCTAAACAATGAATGAATGAATTCAGGAATGAACACACAGAAAATAATGTTTGGAAGCACTGTTTTTATCCGCGCTTATTCCTTAAGCGGCGATAGATATGATGAGTAACTTAAGCGGATATAGGATTCGTTGTTAGTGTATTTTACATGCAGATTGAAAATTAAGCGTATATACGCTTGCACAAAAACGCAGCTAGAGTACGCCCACGAAACCGATGGCGCACATAAGTGGAGAAGGACCTCAACCAACCTTGCGTGACAAATTTGAGGCAGCTGGCTAAAGATCCTGCCAGCTGGAGAGGCCCGTAAGTTGAGGTCCAGGTCACCAATGAACTGTAGCGCCATTAGAAGAAGAATAAATATGTTTTCCATTTACCATTCGAAGGTAGGACAAATGGATATTAGAAACAACGGTCGGTTTCTCTAGTATGGCCTGATAAATGAAATATCATTTTAAGGCATTCCTCTTGCCTGCAGGTGAGGACAGAAAACAAGCAGCTCCCTGCTTCAACATTCGAGTGACATTTCAATTGAACATATTTAAATCCCATCAACTTCACCAGCACAGCAAAAATTGTGCATGCATGCAAATAAGCAAATGATAACAAAAAAAAAAAAAAACTCCCTTAACTGCAGCCAGTGGCCACCGACGCAGCGACGGCGGTCGTTGTTGCCACTGCCGATGAATTCCTGTTTACACAAGAACACATAGCAACCCATTTAAGCAATCAGCGTCACCCGAAACAGACGCCGCCGTATCATGCCGCATGTGCAGAAAGTAAAAAGAGAAGACGAACGAGCCGGGCATACGAGCACAAACACATTTATGGTCGCCCCAAGAATCGTTGCGAAACGCTGAACACTGAAACGGCCACCAGTTCGGTTGCGGCTCAGTGCCGTGACTCCTTGGCGGCGGCCGCGGCGGTTAACTTCCTCAATTTGGCAGTGATGAGCTCATAATGGGCAACAATTCAACGCCACAGTGACGGCCTGCTGATAGGTGGTATCCTGAGCAAATGTTATTCCCACCAGACTGACGTCTCCACCTCCGCTGCGGGCATTGGCGGCAGAGTGCGAACATGTGCACTGACATCGAGTTGCACATGAAAGCATATATGTATCAGAGTGCATATCGTTTCCCCTCGTTAATGAGATGCCCGCGGAGGGTGTAATTAATAATCCACTTAGTTGGCACACAGATCCAATGGCATCTGAGGAATCTCTAATCTGAGAGGGATGATGTTGCGACTGCTACAATGTACCAATCAGTGCCAGCTACTTTTGGCGCGGAACACACAATCGGCATAATCTTTGGCCGTGGCTGGTGTTTTTTTTTTTTTGGAATCGTTTTTGACATTCTATCTGTGTGAAGAGGTGTCGTCTTGGTCATCCAATACCCTGCAGACAGCTTCCGTTTGCTGAGACACCGCTTGAAGATATCCAATGATGGAAGGAATTCGGTGAATCGGGGCAGATTGATAGCATTTATCTTTTAAGCTGCAACGTAAGCCGTGCCAATGGTTCTGGTTTCAATCCCTGACACTAGATTTTTTCGTGTTGTCATGCCAGACAAGCTCATTGACTTCACTGTTTCTTGGAATGTCTATCTCGGTCAACTTATCCAGAGACAAACGGCAGCTTGCTGATTCGAGAGAGGGACTGATTTTTCTCAACTTATGGCATCATAAGGCTACGGCAAGGATCACAGAATTCTTGTCAAAGGCTCACGTTGTCGATGCATTTTGTATGTGTTCCCAGAAAATGGACCATTATGAAGAAGGATGGTGTGCCTTGCTGTCCAAACGTGGCTAGAGTCAGATCAACAGTGGGGACCCAGTTTTTGTTTGTTAACTGGCAAGTAGCTAGTGTTGCTTTCCTTATAGCTTCCATGAGGTTGGGTCTAGGCCCGGCTACTTCCAAACAAGAATGACTTCGAGGCATGTGGAGATGGGAGGGAGTTGATTTAGGGGATGTTATGACGACTGTAGAAAAGAAGTTAAAGACAGAATGTCTGTGTCCACGCATCGGATTTCTTGAAACTCGAGAGTCTGTACCCTTGAAATAGTAACTTATCATTCGCCACTAGGCTTAAGAAAATGCTGCGTGAGGCAACTCCCTACTGAGGTATGCCCCTACGGAGAAATTTCGATCTTTGTATGAATAAACTTCCGTGTAGGCCAGTGTGTCAAGTTCTTCCCGGACTTGAAGTCTTTCCAATACTGTCTAGTCTGCACTAGTCTGTATTGGATTTGGGTGAACCCCGCATGAGGCACATTCGCTGTCAAGGAATGCTATCGTATTGTGTGCCTTTAAAGCAATAAAGAGCGACCAGATAGCAATGATAGTCTTTCCAATTGACATGTTACCCCAGCTGTCAAAGCTACCGATGTCAAAGGACTGTCAAAATATTCAGTAAACCTTGCCATCTTATTATGCATCATTTAAAATTTGCCAAACATGCAAATATTATTTAAAAAAATATCAGATGTATAGACACAATGTGCATTTCGTCGCGAGTCGTTGGATCGTTATCATGGCTTCAGGGTACCAGCAATTCATTACACCGTGGACAAGTTTGACTCTTTTGGACTTTCTTGGTGGCATTTTGAGTGAATTGACAAAAACATAGCCGAAGAACTTACGCTTCTAGTCAGGCTTTCCTTGGAGCGACTTTTGCAGTAGCTGCCAAGACGAGGAGGAGGAAGAAACTACTGCACACGTACTCTGTAATTTCAACAGTCCCTCCTCCCTAAGGAGAAGTCACCTGAAGTGGCTGAACTAAGAAGCATTTGAGTCGCACATCACCACCCCTATATCAAAAGCTTTAACCGGTTTGCAGAATAGGATCAAACAGGTTCGCGTGCCAACACAAAGGCCCTATGACGGCTTAAGAGTTCAGTAGAGCTACAACCTTCACCCGGTGTGTAGAACTAGACAACTGGGCCTCGCTCACGCCGGTAGCTTCCCGCAACTCCTCCACGCGCTCGAGGAACGAGTTCACGGAGGCACCGCAGCGATCTCCAGTGAAACTCAATCCCCACTTGGACAGGTTTTCGGCTTTTTCCGCCACCGCTTGGAGCGCCCTCACTGGTTCGGCAATGCTCGCTGTCGATGGTCCTGGAATCGATGTTACCTATGGAGGGGTTTGTTCTCCTCCCCCATTTACCCTCTTCTGCTGTTCCTTCTCCTCCTCCTCCTCGAGAGCCTCGCCCCCCATCAAGTTTGCCAACTGTCTTAAGCTGCCTCTTTTGCTCCTCGTCGTCCTCCGACTCGATCTTCGTCGACACGTCGTACTTGACAGTGCCGGCCTTTAACCCTCGGCACACGACCTCATAGGTAAGCTCCTCCACAGATAACCTATTGATCTCCATCGTACCGAAATTTCAAAAGTGAAGGAAGCAGGAAGAACAAATCTACCGACGGTAGCCAAACGCAAGACTACCCGAGTTAGTCAATCGATTAACTGGAACGCAAAAGGAAAGGTACACCTTGTTTTTTTTTTTAACAAGGTCCCGTCTCAAAAAAGGCCCGAAAAACTTGGAGTTCGAGTTGGTCATCTCTGTCCAACATTTCTAGAGCCTGATCCGAAAATGTACGTCGCTTCATACTTAAGTTCATCTTACAATGGTGCAGACCTAGATCTGTTCTCATCAACCAGCATAGTGTGGTCTTAGCGATGACATTGTGTTGGCTAATTTGCAACTGCAATATTCTCGACAGGTCGAACCAGTTTGGCACATAGCCCACGTATCGGCCAGTATCGAATAAGTTCCACGAATGTCAACGCTGCGCCACTAAGCCGAATCGGACAAGCTTATTTCGCGGTTAAATTTGGGCATACCGTACCGTACAAGCCGGACAACCATAGAAAAGGCTTTGAGTGCACTAATTGACCGCTGTTGGCCGGAATCGGGCATGTTTCCAATGAAAGATCATCATCTTGGAAAAGACCCATTTTCGGATCATTGCTAATGTCAACAAGCAGAATTGATGTGCTGATGATCAAGGGTTAGCCCACGAATGAATGAATCCACAAATATCGACTGTTTGTTGCGGTTAACGGCATGGAGGCATTATCGGACCTTACTTCTTTCGAAATGAGGAAGGAGACAGACACCGGTGCCGTCAATAGTCTGAGACGTTGAGCTATGTCAACCGACATTCTGCGGGCACACCCATACAAATCGGGCCACTGCGCGCCCCCAGTGGTAGTAAAGGGTTTTCAAATAGGGACTTGACAACTTTGAATTTCATTTGTGAACATACTCATTCACTAATCATCAAACTGTCACTGTCAATTTATTCGGTAAGCCCAACATTTTCAACATGGTAAACTACACGAACGGACAAGGTCTGCAAATTATAAAAATTTTCTACCGAAATTCGAAGTCGGTGACCGCAACTTTAAGAGCGTTAATAGTCCTCTTCAGTGACGAAGTTAATTTTTGGCTCAATTGTTGGGTGAAAATCCACATGTGCTTCATGAGTCATCCACAAACAATTACTGTTTGGTGCGGTTTGCATGCCGGCGGCGTTATTGGGCCATATTTTTTCGTCGATACGATAACGATCGTCACGTTACTGTGAATGGTCAGCGTTATCGCGCCATGAATATGAAGAGGCCCGAATATGAAGATATGGACTTGGACGGCGTGCCACAAGCCACGCAGCACACGTTACAATCGAGTTATTGAAGAGTAAGTATGGTGAGCGTGTTATCTCAAGAAAAGGACAAGTCGATTGGCCGCCATGTTCGTGCGATCTAACAACGCTTGACTATTTTCTGTGGGGCTACGTTAAGTCACTGGCTTATGCCAACAAGCCGACGACGCTGGAAGAACTCAGAGCCAACATTGAACACGAAATAGGGGCCATTTCGGAGGAAATGTGTGGCCGAGTGGTTGAAGATTGGTTCCAACGAATCGATCGCTGCAAATGTGCCCGCGGTGGCCATATGAACGAAGTCGAGTTCCATTCATAAATGTTTTAATTGCACTTCAATCCGATAATAAAGTTTTTGAAACATCTCAAATGGTTTGCGTTTTAATTAAAAAATGTTGCCAAGTCCTTATTCGAAACCCCTTTATAATCCCAACGAAGGCTTAGGGAGAGAAATAAATAAGCCCCTGAAATCACGTTTTGAGCACTTTTTGCCACTGACTCATAGAGGCAGGAAGTAAAACTTCTCAACTGAGGACTTCGTATTATAGTGCGTCTTAACCAGAGCAAAGTCTCTACATTTTCTACATTTCAACACACGAGGATACCTCCTCGACCGCAACAAACGAACAATGCATGCACTCTGCATGAAGCACTACCTTCCCTTACTCCTGCATGGTGTCGATAATTAGCCAACGAGTGTGTAAACGAAAAATGAATGTGTTTAGAGGCACCTGTCTAATTGGCTTGCCGCTCTTAAATAGCCCACAAGAAGTTGATTCAGTTAGCGAATGTGCTAATAGGTCGTGTCATTCGCTTAATAACTTAATGAGGGTTGATGGCCGTTGCCTGACTTTCCAATTTATTTTTGTGCCCATGGATATGGCCGTAGGATAGTTGCATCTGTTGTTTTCTATGACTGATGATGCAGGGGAAGGGAATAGTGAGAAGTAATTTCCTTATAGAACGGTGGTTTTTATTTAAAAAAAACAATGAATTTTTATTGATTCAAAAAGTGCTGAATAGCGGACACTTTTGTCAACATTTCCACGACCACTGTGTTCAAATGTAACTGCATTTCGACGATAAAGCGTTCGATCTATTAAGTCAAGCCGTGGTCTTAGGTTTGTTCACGGTTCCCCACAAAAGAAAACCCAAAGGGGTCAAATCGCAGCTCCCAGCCAATTGACACCGCCAAGACGGCTTAGAACACGATTTGGGAATTTGGTGCGCATGAGATCGATTGTGAACCTGGTCCTAGCTTCTACAGCAACCACACGGGTTGTACGTGCTATCGTTCTTTCACGAATGGATGGGACCTACAGTTTAATGCCGACTCCGAACAGCGAAGTTTAGAAGCTTTTTCTAGACCAGCAAACTTTTTGACGGGGTGGAGCCGTGAATTATGAAAGGTGGTAAATTCGGGTATCGAATCTGACACCCTCTGCGTACGAGTCGACGCACTAACCCATTTAGGAAATATAGGACCTAAATGAATAAGTATTAATAATACACTACTTAATTAATTCAAGAGCCTCCCCACTCAAAGGAAGATGTTTCTTTTTCTGGTTTGGGTTTTAAGTGGGTTGCAAATGGATCAAAATGGACCAGATCTTCACTCTAAGGCAAATCCTGGGGAAGACCAGCGAGTTTCAAATCGATACGCATCACTTTTGTATCGATTTTAAAGCCACATACCACAGCTTTCATCGCAAGCAGTTATTTGGAGCGATGGCCGAATTCGGGATCCCGAGAAAACTGATCCGGTTGTGTCGCAATACGCTAAAAAATACAAACCTGTACCGGATTGCGGCAAGGAGATGCGCTGCCTTGTGATTTCTTCAATCTGGTACTGAAGAAGACAGTGCGGCGGGCAGCTGTAAACACGGAAGGCCAGCTTCTTCTACAAGCCAGTCCAACTGTTGGGTTATGCAGACGACATCGTCAACGTACCATAATGGAAGCATTTACGGCAATTGAAGAAGAGGCGAAGCGAGCTGGTCTTAAGGTCAACGAGGATAAAACCAAGTATATGCTGTCGAACAAAAAACGATCCGCCCCACACCACCTAGGGCAAAAGATCGCAGTCGATAGCTACACCTTGTCTACCTCGGGGCAAACGTAAACTCCACAAACGACATCACTGTGGAGATCCGCCGTAGATTCGCCTTTGGCAACCGGTGTTACTTCGGTTTGTCAAAACAACTGGCGTCAAAACTCCTGACTCGAAGGACTGAAGTCATGCCCTACAAAACCCTTATTTTGTCAGTCCTGCTATATAGACCCGAAAGCTGGACGATAAGTAAAACTGCAAGGCTGGTTCTTGGTGCCTTCGAAAGAAAAATTCTAAGTCGGATATATGGTACTGTCTGCGAGGAAGGCGAATGGAGAAGAGGACACAACCGCGAACTCTACGAACGGTACGAGGATGTGGATGTAGTCCGTAAGGCAAAAATCCGTCGACTGCACTGACTCGGCCGCATCGGGGGATGGACAACAATGCTCCAGCTAAGAGGGTATTCGAATCCAAGCCGACTGGTTCGAGAAGGAGAGGAAGACCGAATCTCCGGTGTAGAGACCAAGTAATCGAGGCTGCAAGACAGCTTGGTCTTGATGACTAAAAGCAGCGTGCCCAGGACCGCCAAGATGGAAAGCCAGCCTGATAAGTAAATAAGTATAAATGCTTGTGATTCATACCCGAGAAAATTCCCTTCAGTGGTGGGTCCTATAGTTCTTGTAGTGAACGACTGGATGGCGCAGTTGGTAGAGTGCCTGTCTCTGTTTAGCGGGGTCCCCGGTACAAATCCCAGTGAAAGCAAAGTTAATACGGTTTTATCGGGTTTTCAAATCTGGTCCAGTCACCATTTGCCGTTGGGATCAAACTAACGGCACTATCACTGGAGTAGTCAATCAGTGGTAGTAGTCTGACTATGGGTATCACAATGGACCAGTATGGTCTAAGTTTGCTGGTAATGTGCTAGCAGCCCCCCTACCTAACCTAACCTAAAATAGTTCTTGTAGCCCTTATTCCTACTTTCCTAGGCCTCTTCTAAAAGTGATCCAACGGGCAAAGGTGCACTCTCTATTACTCCTGCTCCGTGCAATAAAATGTTGTGAACTGTTGCGGGCATGAACATGCGGACTTAGCTGTCTCTTCAAAACCTTCATTTTAACCCTAAACCTCTGGGTACTGATTGAAGGGTTATCAATCGAATGTGTAATTTAGTGATCTCTGCAGCCACACTTGGACGTCCAAAAGGTCTTCGTGAAGTATTGCCGTCATTCCAGTTTCTTGCTTTATCAAGCCAATCTTTGACATGAATTCCGCTTGGATTCCTTTTTTTCCTCTTCCTTAAAAGCAAGAGAAGCCTCATTAGTTCGCCATGCTTTAAGTTATACACCAGTTGCAATATGTAATCCATAAATCTAGTCCGTGCATGCAGTGATGACATTCATCATCACAGGTGGAGCTACTTTAAAGTGGATTGTGCCTAACTTTGACAACTTTGAAAACAACATTTATTACAGCAGGATAATCGTCTGTACCTGCTGTAAAAAGTCTATACCTGGGGGCAAACAAGGACTCCACAAACGACACCTTGGATGAACTCTGACGGAGACTAGTCCATGTCAGCAGCAGTTTTTTTTTCATGACACAAAGTTTGAACTTCGTACGTACCTTGGCATTCTAGACAGATGGTGGACAAGAAGTTATAGAGATCATAAACATTGTTAAAATAAGACTAGGGTTCCTGGGCAAAGAAAGAAAGGAAGACGATGGTTGCCCAGAGGTCCTACAATTCTTTCGCTTGACTCTTATTGCGGTTCTCATAAGCTCCTAACTTCTAGCCCTCTAGGGCACACGATCACACCTCATTGTCTCTAGAATTTCACTGCAATACCAATTCCATCACACTCGACTTAATTAAGCCCTTACCCGGGTGCGGGCAGCTCTCGAGCTCAATTTACCCGCAGACAAAATGTCTATAAAGTTTATTATCTCTAACGAATTCATTTTGCCCCCTGCCCCTCCGCACACTTCATGTGTTCCCTCGAGCACGCCCACTTGAAGCGCATGAAGCCTTTACGAAGAATTATGGAAAATTAGAGAAAATATTTTCGAATACGCCACCCTCAATTAATGACTCCGGCTGGCCGGGAGTACGCATGTAGCCATGCTTCCACTGTGGCCAGGCGCGCTCCAAAGGTTTAACCAGCACACTCGAATGGGTTCAATATTTCAGGCACGTCGCACCAATGCAGAATGCAATTGAATAGAATTTATTGCTGGGGTCTGTCCGCCGAGTGAATTCGACGAGGAAATCCAACCGGCAAGCCCCCTCCGAGGTTCAGACACGCCGAGTGCCGAACTCGCATGGGGCATACGGAAAGCGCTCCGTTGTCGTTGTATCACTAGGAACACAGGTAGAGCACAGGCAGAGTGTCGTGCACACTGTTTACTACAGAATTCCTGCGTCACGTGCATGCCAGTGCCACTGAACTCATAGAAACAAGTTGTTTCAACACACTGCCACAAGGAATGTATGACCCTTTGTAATAAAAAAAACAACACACACCGCGCCGTTGCTGCCACCGCCCCATTCCGGCCTGTCGGAGGCAAGGAATGCAATTCGGGTTTGAGAACGTGTCGACCTATATATTGCAGTTCGGATAAATCGAAGCCACAAAGACCGTCTGTCTGGCTCTATCTGTGTCCGAGCCCGCAGCGGACGGCATCAAACTGCTGTTATCGACGTAATCTGCATCGCATGCATGGCGGCCCGGGAACAGTGTCGGTCCTTTGAAGTTCTCCATAACCGCAGCCTCTGTGTTGTGCTCATAGTGGGGGTGGTCGACTGTGCCGGGGGAGGAGCAAGTCGCATTTGCAACAATATCGATACCCCCCCAGTGGACCATTCATTTTCGATTAAGCCGACCCGCCGCCGCCTCCGTCTCCCTTGCTGACTGCTAGAGTAGACCGATGTTATTGATTTTTTCTCGACGATTAATTAAACTCTTGGGAATCTGCAAATTTACGAGCCAATTGACTGGATGCAACGTTTCGAGATGACCACCACTTGAAGTTTCAAATAAATTTGAGGTGAGAATGGGGAAATTCTGGTTATCGTCATAATTAATTGGTCTAGACGCGGGAAACATATGTCGGATGACGGCGGAGAAGCGAGTGGGATGAGACTCTCAACCGTGGCGACGCACACGTAGTGATTTAGTAGGGATCTCAAATTTAAACGCTTTATCTTACGATTTTCTAGACGAATTGATGTCCGTCTGCTGTCGAAGGGGACTGGAAATGCGCCGCCAGTGCGCAGGTGATTCAGTCAGCAGCAACACCGAGCGGAAACTGTTCAGCGCCAACGTTTTATTCGTACTCCTTGTGGAGAGAGACTACCACTATCACGAGAATGTTAGAAACACTCGTCAATGGATGCCTAAGTCACATTTTCTGGCCCGATCGTATCCCTAATGAACATCTTACGAGAGAAATGGGCCAGGGACCAGTAGGCATCACTAAACATCGGCGGAAGTGGGAGTGGCTTGGTCACACACAACGAAAGGGTGACAGGTGGATAGCCAAGCTATGCAATGGAACCGCTTGACACAGGACAAGATACAGCAGAAGATCTGGCGGATCAAAGAAAACTTGGCACAGAATGGTGGAGAGTGACGCGCGGGGGAGAGTCGAGGCACATTGCCAGAAACAGAGGAATATCGTCCATACTCCACTACCAAGGAGCGTCTGAAATAAAGTCAAGGCTTGAATTTGGCTTCATTTGTGCAGAAGGATGTAATGCCATTGTGGATCAATGGGACCGTTCCCACATAGCGAAAGAGATTTTTAACCAGTAAAAACACCTCCCCTCAAATGAAATATATTTCCACTACAACTTAGTTCTACACTTATCCAGCAGTTTTACTTTCTTGGTTTAGATATTCTCCATTGAGAGTTCTTGCTTACACCGCAGTTAAGCGTGGGTTAAATTCACCGTGCTAGGTCAAGCGGTTTAGTCCTTTGAAGACGGCGAAAATGATTTTATTTCGTCGAGCATTGGAAGGACATCAGAGTTTATGTGCTCTTCCAGGCGACGCTTATGCTTACGAACAAAATTCGTAACTTCATCTTGGACTGATGAAATGCTAAGATCTCTGTGGATATCGTTGGTGCATTGACGATGGCCCTTAGAACTTTATTTTGAAAAGTTTGTAGAATGTTTCTATTACTTTCTTTGGTACAACCCCATAGTTGTATACCATACGTCCAGACGGGCTTTAGCACTTGCTTGTATATAAGCAATTTGTTGTCAGTACTTAGCTTGGAATATTTTCCAATAAGCCAGCACATGTCTTTGTATCTTAATTGGAGCTCCTCACGTTTCGTTTTGACGTGCTTCTTCCATTTAAGCTTTACATCGAGAGTCATTCCGACGTATTTCGCTTCATTGTCGAAGGGTTCAATACCCATTATTTATAAAAATGGGTAAGTTATTCACGTTCTTATACTAAAATTCAATTCGCTGAGTGTTCGTCCATTCGTGTATCCGGTCTAAAGCACATTGCAATTGTCTAGTTGATTCTTCGACCGTTTTGGCAGTTATCAAAATGGCGGTGTCGTCAGCAAATGTGCCTACGTCCTGCGGTATATCGCTGCTACACAATAAGTAAAATAGGGGGACCAAGAACACTTCCTTGTGGTACTCCAGCTTGTATAGATTTAAATAGGGAGTATTCTGTCCCATATTTCACACGGAAGATTCTATCCGATAGGTAGTTCGAAAAAAGTTTTCTCAGGAGGAATTATTGAAGCTTGTGTTTCAAGCATTCGTGCCAAACCTTGTCAAAGGTTTGATAAACGTCGAGAAATACAGGTGAGCAGACTTGCGTTTGTTCCAACGATTTTTCTATAACATCAATTATGCGATGTACTCAGTCATTAGTTGAATGCTTGCTTCTAAAACCGGACTGGTGGTCAGGAATAAGTCGTCTTTCTTCAACAGCCGGGCTTAAGCGTCTAAGTAATATTCGTTCGAACACTTTGGACATTGTCAGAAGAAGTGAATCTAATGGGTAGTCGGAAAAGTCTTTTCGTATTTTGTCAATAGATGATGTTGGGGCCGTCTATCTCCAGTGGTACCAATCACATTGTGTCATATCATATGTTGTTGAAAAGATGACATTTTATGCTTCATTTAACCAAAATTAAATTAAATTCGGAGAAGATGAGAAATAGTTACAGCTGTTGCAAAAATGGGTGAAAATAAGGAAGAAATTCGCTATATTTTGAATTTTTTGTATAAAAAAGGGAAGAATGCCACGCAAGCCACCAATGAAATTTGTAAAGTTTGCGGAGAAGATGCTGTATCAGTTCGTGTGGCACAAAACTGTTTCGCTCGCTTCCGTTCTGGAAATTTCGCTGTGAAAGATACACCTCGCTCTGGTCGACCTATCGTTGAAAAAGTCGATGAAATTATGGAAAAGACTGCCCAGAACTGTCAAATAAGCAGCCATGACATCGCCAAGGCACTAAACATTCATCATCAAACGGTTTTGAACCATTTAAAAACGGCTGGCTGCAAAAAGAAGCTCGATGTTTGGGTACCACATTAATTGTCTGTGAAAAAAGTTTGATTAGAAATACGTAAAGGCTTTTTCGACTACCCATTATAAGACTTTTTGTCTGTTGGGGTTATTATTTCAGCTACTTTCCACTGACAAGGGGCATGTTCTAATCTAAAGGCGGCGTTAATAATGTAGAGAAACATTAGAAGCGCTTTCTGAGGCAATTCTTTCAGAACTTCTGCTGTGATTACATAATAACGAGGAGCCTTCTTGGGTTTCAGGGGTCACCGTGGCGTAGTGGGTAAGTGCGTCGACTCCTATGCAGAGGGTGCCAGGTTCGATACCCGAATTTATTATCTATCATAATACACGGCTCCACCTCTTTCGAGTCACTGACAATGCTCAAAGAGTGTTCCTGTCTAGTAAAAGCTTCTCAAAGTAGTAGGTCCCTTCCACGTGTGAAAGAACAATAGCACGCACAACACGGGTGGTTACTGAGAAGCTAGGCCCAGGTCCACCTCGGACTGTCGCGTCACCCATATTATTATTATTAAGACAGTCATCCATAAGCACTGCATGTCGCGACAGCATGCCTCTATCTGACGAGCGACTTTAAGTCAACAAAATCCAACAAATTCCTCACTTCCACTCAGCAGCCATTAAAGCCACAGGAAAAACTAAACGCCCCCTAATGAGGTGGCTGCACAGTTTAATCCTTCATCAGCAGACCTTCTCGCATCCATGGAATAGGTAAGTTTTCCCTCTGTTTACCCGCAACACTCAACCTTGCAGGTGGGACGGCCCAGTCTAACACACAAGCCGTTCCAGCCGTTCAATTCTTCCTTAAGTTCCTTGACGGGCTGTACAGCGGTATAAGCCCAGTCAAGCGTTTACGGATCCAACGCCTAGGGTGGTCCATGTAGACCACAAGCACACTGTAGCTCCGGCCCAAAGACTCCGAACTGTCGACAGCGCATCATAGGACGCCCGCGTCTACGGCAGGGCATCCAAGTGGAGAAGGACCTCAACTGACTTGCCGTGCGATATTAGAGGCAGCTAGTCAGACATCGCGCTGGTTGGAGAGACTCGTTGATTGAGGGCCACGCTGGACTGTAGCGCCATACAAGAATAGTGCAACCATCCAATCGTGATCTCCGCAGCGTCCAGTCATAACAAAGGTCGCACGCGCAGATGATTATTTTCTATATCCCACTTCAACACAACGAGCCTTCGCTGGCCTTAGTGTGACAGCTGCACGGACACGTGCAGATGGTTCCTCCTCGTTGCAGCAGAGCTGGTCATAACTATCTCCTGAAAGACCATGTTTCCTTTGTGCCCTAGAGGCCACTGTGATAGGCTTGAATCGTCTCTTTCGACTGGTTGCTGTCTGAAGAAATGAAGAGTTTGGCCTGTCGAAGTCCGAAACGTAAGTTCATTCTCCCACTCCTTTGCCACCGCCTAAAGGTCGCAAAGAGACGCATCTCTGAAGGGCTCTGGTGCAACAGAAACAAGGCTTTAACTCCTTTTGGAAGGCGTCCATCTCGAGGATCGATTCAAAACGCGTCCTATCAATTTTTGCATGATCTCGGCAAAAGCAAGAAGTGCAATCCCAGCAAGCGCTTCTCACATCAATCAGCCCCATTCCGGTGTCGTGTTTCCATCGAAAATTAAATGTATTTCTTCACTGTAAACAGATTAATGGATCCTTGGGCTGGGAAACATCCAAGCATCCGAACATCCCCCGCGATGATTGCACAATAACCCGACTATGTGCTCCACAAACACGCACACATCTGCTGTGCATGTCGCCAACATGTTGCGGCATAAAGGCCGAGTATGCTCGAATCTCTGAACATTCCTCGCAACCGAATCCTAAGTGGCAGCGACAACCTACACATGACATCATTGCATCGTCGTCGTCGTCCTTTGCCATTCGAACCCGTGCGAGTGCGAGTGCGACTGCGAGTACATCCATTCAATTATTTCCTCATAAGATTGTTAATTGTCTTTCACTCGAGTTCACATACGGCAGCGTCTTGCTGCTCCCTCTCAAAGGGGGTTGGGGAGAGGGGGAGGAAGTGTGTTGTTCCTTCAAGATCAAAATCCCATCGGAGTGTGTGCAAATTGCATCCGCAGCTAAGTATTTTGCTCTTATGTGATCCCTTGCGGATGTGTTTTCGCTGCTTAATGCCCGCATCAAGATGAGGCGAGTTTAATTATTTTTTGTTTTTGCTTCTGCGAAGACTGCTCACCGAAATGTAGGAATATGAAGTGGCAAATGGAAATGGAGAAGTGCCTTCAGTGGCACTTCAGTGAAAATGAATGCTCCAGTTGGCTTTCGGTTTCGGAGGGCCTACTTGTGGCTGCGAGTGAGGTGATGAGTGTGTGGATGCCTTGGCATTTTGAAAAATCACTGGGGTGGGACATAAGTTGGGAATAGGAATGTTTAGGACTTCCGCATTGGACCTGAAGAGGCTGGTGGAGTGTTGGACCTTTAGGAACGTTAAAGTTCAAAGAACTCGGGAGCGGTTAATTGTGTCCCTTGAAAAATTGGCGTGTTTCCCTCAACGTGTAGACAGAATCTTCATTTGGGCAAAATTATGACTCTAATAGTACATCCAATTATTTATGCACCACATGTATTCCTAACGCAAGCCATTACGGAGTAAAGTCCGGAGTCAAGACAAGCATTTTCATTTTTCGTTTATTTATCTTTAATATCTATGGCTGTACTAGTATGAACAAAATCAGAATAACTCTTGCCAACCGCTGCTTCTTTGGGCTCAAGAGGCATTCCTCTCTCGTGGGAAAGCTGACTTTATTATAAGACACTGTTCATCCCAATCCAACTTTGCAGCGCCGAAGCTTGAACAATCTCAAAAGCTGATGAAAAAGTCCTCGGTCTCTTGGAGAGCAAAGTTCTGGTTGCGTTGTAGGGATCGGGGGGAGAAAATTTAACCACGAACAGCGACAGGAGTCTAGTCATGCGTCTACGGATCCAACGCCTAGGGTGGCTGGGCCATGTAGACCGCAAGGACACTGCAGCCCGAAGAGTATTTGACTTCGAACTGTTCGACAGAGCACCAAAGGACGTCCGCGTCTACGTCGCCGCACCCAAGTGTAGAAGGACCTCAACTGAATTCTTGTTCGAAATTAAAGACAGCTAGTCAGACATTGCCCTGGTTAGAGGGACTTGTTGATTGAGGCACCACGTTGAACTGTAGCGCCACGCCACCCATCCAGCCTTGATCTACGCAACGTCCAGTCGTTGATCTTGTCGAGCCTTGATTAACGCTGTTGAATCGATTCTCTTTCTTAGTTTTTGAGGAACACATTACTTCGAGCAAGTCCTTATATCCTGGAACAGGAACAACAAGCAGATAAGTCTTAATCTCCAATTTAACCAGGCTATGAATTGACTATGAATTGTTTGTATACTAGGACGAGAATTTCGACCAAAATTGGCGTTAACGCCGAAATGCTTGACTTGCCTTATTATTGTTGAGGGTGTGTTGCACCAACAACTTTAGATCTATTGTGCCTCCTATTCATACCTTTGCTTTCTTAAGAGAGGAGCTCCCATGCAGCTCTTTGAGGGGAGCTGCATTTGAATTGAGTGTTATATGCTCCTTTTGCGCGAACGTGGAAGAGACTTATCCAAGGGTATTCCCTCTAAGCTAGTTTCCCTTAGGAATCTGAGAATGAGAACTAACTTCAGTCCTTCCTCTGATATTAGGTGCTTGCCCAGATATCTTTGGGCTATTGCCTCAGAAAATCGCACTATAGGTAGAATCGGCAAGGACATTCTCCAAATACTCCTTGCTCCCTGAGTTTACAGTGCCCTGTTAGGAGACGGAAGCTCTTCTTGCTCATTCTGATAGATGCCTCAAACTTCTTCCGGTCATGTTGACCGAAGAGTTTTGGGCCTGCTTCATGCCATGAGCGTTGTTTCAGGCATCTGCCCGGTTCCTTCTTTCTAGTTCCCTGACCTCTTCCACCATCGACCAGATTTTCACACTACGGCAGATCCTGGAAAAGACACAAAAAATTCAAATCGACACCCACCGTGTCTAGTTTTGACATTCCTGCCAAACTCGTCAGGTTGTGAGCATGACGATGGAGAATTTTCGCTCCTCCATCAAGGTCGGTAACGAACTCACCGAGACCTTCAATGAGACTCGCAGTCATGTGATTTTCAACATTATTCTTGAGAAGATCGTGCAGAACTCACACGCCAACACTAGAGGCATGATCTTCTAAAAGTCCGCACAACTGTGAGCATACGCGGATGACATTAAAGTGATTGGTCAAACACAGCGAGCTGTCAATGAGGCGTTTGGTGGCATTGAGGCGGAAGTGGCTAAAATGAGTCTAGCGGTGAATGAGAGCAAAACGAAGTATATGCTGTCATCAAGGAAGCACACACACACACACATCGACGTCTTGGACAGAGCGTCACAATAGGCAGCTATAACTTCGAGGTAGTCAAGGACTGCGTCTACCTCGGCTCCGCAGTAAACAGTACAAACAACATCAATACCGAGATCAAACGCAACGCTTGTATGGACTCACGAGGCAATTGACTAGAGTAGACCTCTCTCTAATATATATAAGAACCTGATCATCCCAGTCCTGCTGTACGGCGCGGAGACATGGACAATGTCTAAATCGGATGAGGAAGTCCTTGGTCTCTTCAAGAGAAAAGTTCTGCGTTCAATCTTTGGTCCTGTCTGCGTTGATGGTTATTGGAGAAGAAGATTCAACAACGAACTGTACGGGCCTTACACCGACATGAGCCTAGTAAGGCGTCTTCGGATCCAACGCCGCATGGGCCATGTAGAGCGCATGGATAACTCAGGTCCGGTTCGAAAAGTCTTCGACTCTGAACCCTTGGGACAACGTAACAGAGGACGCTCGCGTTTAAGGTGGCGTAACCAGGTGAGGAAGGCCCTCAACCAACTTGGCGTGCGACACTGGAGATAGCTAGCCAGAGACCGTGCTACTGCAGAGGCTTGTTGGTCGAGGCCGAAGTCGACACCGGACTGTAGCGCCAAATAAAGAAAGAAGAAGAAGAACTCTTCCCTGAGGACATGATCTCCTTCAGCGCAGAAACTCCCTAGGAAAGGATCCGATGCTCCTTTGCACACAGACCGCCTGATAAGTAAGTCATTTTACCTGTCTTCCTTCATGGCCAAGAGGGGTGAACAATGTTAACTCTGAGTGAAGGGACACTTGGCTTCCTGGAGAGAAAAGATCAGTCCACGATCCTTGGTCTAGATCCTAGAGGAGAAGAGAATCATTCACGGCCTGTAAGATGTGTAGAGCGACATCAGTCTAGCCAGGTGTCTAAGGAAACTTAGTCCCGGCCCGAACACACTTCCATCCCGATCCTGGAGCAGAAGTAGCCTCACAAAATTGGCGGATGACTTCAAACAGCTTGTAAGCCGACCTATAGGCAGCGGGAAACTATGGTGGTTGTTGGATATGCTTGTTGGTTGAGGCCTAAGTTCACTTCAGGCGATGCACTATAGCCTAAGTTCACTATAGATTATATATGAGGAAAGAGGAAGGTTGCCTGTTCATCCAGCATAATCGTTTCGGATTAGGGAGAAACACTGGAAGGGTATGTCTTCAGACGAAGCCCTAGACTCACTAGAAGTCAGTTCCGCCAACTTGACTAGAACACACTTCAAAGCACATTGATTTCAATTCCCTGCCGCTGTTGGAGCTTCACGAGGTAACTCATAGTGAATTTAACGATGTACACTCTCTTCCGACAGCTTGGGACAGGTACACAGGTATCCAATTTCATTTCCGAATTGAATTTATGATTTCTATCAACTCAACACAACAACCATCCAGGTGGGGGGGAGTTGTCAGTGTGCTGCTTCCTATTATAAACGATGTTTTCCACACAACCTCTAAGGGCTATAACTCAAGAACAACAGACACCCGGTGCATAGTGCACAAGAGACGAGGAAAATCCATTTCGAGCTGTCACACAGTTTCCGTTGTCCTCCGTCAACCTCAGACTGAATCGATTGTGTCGTAGAGCGAAATGCGACCACACGGAAAACCCAATCAGATGGAAATGCAACTAGGGGGGTCCCGAACTGATTGTGTGCCCGGCAGACATTACATCGTACTCACAGATCACGGAGGTGACCGCAAGTGTCATCGGGTGCGCAGATGAAATGCCCGCATCAGTGCGGCCAAACTGGACCTCCGACTTTGACGGAATGTTTGTCATTATCCGGGTTCAGCGGTGGGTTCAGTCCCTCTCCTCCTCGTCCTCTATTCCATTACTAACCTGCCCCATTAAACTTTTAGTGCCTCGCCAAGGGGGAGACCGAGCGAAGTCCATCGCGTAATAGTTTCTCGGCGACCTTCAGCCGGCAAGGGCCTCCCATCGCCTGGAAAAGTTTGATAATTAAATGTTCTTCATGGGGTTTGAAAACGTACTCCGTCTTAATGATTCGCAGAAATTCTTCGCTTCAAATGAGAAATCCAGAGAAGCACTTGAGAATGACGAAACCCTCTGCGGAGCTGGTGAAGGGGCTGTGCGGCGTAACGTTTTCACGTCCTTAGCACTCGTCTCGGGGCCAACAGAGCACAATCATTCGCTCGCCCGTTCGGCGTGGCGTTTTATTGTGTTCCAGGACGAACGAGCACCGCTGCAGGTCTGAATAAATGTTTATGTCAGAGAGCAATTGTGTTGAAAGGAACGTAATGGAGAATACGAGGATGTATGGCTGTTGTGTCGGGTCGGGGGTATCATGTATTCAGCAGTGGGGCTTAATTGGGTGATGGGTTTGTTTTGCGAAATGGATCTGTTCGAGAAAATGAGGTTTTTCTCTGTGTGTGGTGTAGCCACCGAAGGACGACGAACATCAGGTTCCACATTCCAATATATTATCGCCGCTAGGTTCGTTGTGTCGCCGTCGCATGTTGCTGATTTTTCTCGAAATGAAGACAAAGCGAAGGAACAAATTGGATTGCCCTCCATTATCTTCAGATGCACCAGAAGCTCAGGAGGAACGAGCGAGGAGCATATAAACGGCATATGGACTTTGTCTTGAGTCGGTAAATAAAAGTGTTCACGGAGGCCACACGTTCGCCAGAATCGCAGGGAATGGTTTGGATTAGTTCCCATTTACGACTTTAGCTGGCATACCATACATTTAAGAGGCGGCTTCTTTTGCGGCCAATAGCTTGGTGGCCGGCTGTTAAAAAAGACAATCTCTCGACAAGGTACAAAGAATAGCGTGCGTAGCCACCAAGGAAAGCTCCTACAGATGCTCAAAAGACCATGCTCCATCTCCTACCTATCGAGGAACACATTGACATTAGCAAGCCATAAAGAGTGCGACCAAACTCAGAGGCGCTTAACTAGCCGCAGTTGCATCCGCGGATTCGAAGAGACTAACCTAGCCGACGTGCTTCTCCCTTCAAAGACAGACTGCGGTAGCAAATGAACCTGGCCGACGTGCTTCTTCCTTCAAAAGACAGACTGCGATAGAAAGGGAACCTGCTCCCCCTCGGATGAGAGCGTATACAGTATGTGTTGGTTGTAAGAAAGTCGTATAAAAGAAATAATCGCTTATAAGAAATGCTAGCTAATACACCGTACACTGCTTCATACAACCTTATACCAAAAATAAAGGGTATAAGAAAATCGCTTATAAAAAAAAGAAAAGTACCAAAAAAAAAACAGCTTTTAGACGAAGTTTTCAAACTTGGGTGTACACAAGAAAATTGCGAACAGCTTCATGTAAATGTCAGTAATACTACGTTTCCACCGTGGCGAAACCGTGAAGTTCGGAGGCCGTTTCCACCGAGCTTGAAGTGGTTTCGCTCCCAATTCTCGAGTCATTCGCTAGCAATGGATGAGGGCCCGTCAACAACTGTCACTCGCTCCCAATTTTTAAATGGCCGCCAAAACAGCGGCGTCTGAGAAAATGACATGAAAAGAGAAAAAGATAGAATATGAAAAAATGATCACCAAAATAAACTGAAGTTCACCCTGTATGCTTGTTCGGTTTGGCAACCTTTCATGGACGGATGAATAGGTTTATCAGAGACCGTGAGATTTGCAGACCCTAAAAAAGTATTGTGGAACCCAGGGATCTAATCGCGTAAGGCAACAATCGTCTCGCGCTAGCGTTTCGACGATAGTTTCGCTTCATGTAAGCATAAGAAAACGATAGCGCCTGGGACTCCAACCATACCTTACAGATGTTTTGATGCATGTACCTTATCAGCTCATCTCCAGCTGCTTTAAACAGTTTACAGACTTTGGTCTCGATATCGATATCTTGACTTCGTCTAGGAAGGGAGGACAGAATTCTCCCATTGTGATAGAGTGGATCGTCTGCCTGACGGCGGTATTGGGGTCGTCCTCGCCGTTTAACAGTCTACAGAGGTGCTCATTTCAGATTCTCAGTATCGATTGCGATTCTTCTACGAGTTGTCCCTCTTCGTCACGACGGGCTTCTGTCAGAATTTTGTACTCATTTTACCCGTTGGTAGAACTTTCGGAAGTCCTTTCTGCTGTAACAGCTCTCCATTCCTTTTGGAAGCCAGTGCTCTTTCCTTCTTTTAAATTCGTAGAGCTCACGAACCACTCTCGTCCGTCTGTCCAGCGCCCATTCTTCTGCGGTGGCGATTAAGGTCCTGTGCTTTAAGTTCACGAAAGGCGTCAGATAATTTGTTTCTTTGCTCGATTTCCGTTGTATTACCGTGTGCCCTTTGCCTTGGGACAAGGGGACAGAACCATCGATTACCCTCCCTTAGTCTTACGGCTGCATTCGTGGCCATAAGTTTGGCGAGGGTGTCCACGGGAAGGAGATGTTGTTATACCATTTCTACGACATGCATATGTGCTGATCTCTAAGTACTGTTGTATCTTAATGGGACATCTGGTCCTCATGTTCCAGTCGTCGGGCATTCTTTTGTCTTCCCAAAAAGTGAGTCTGAGTCGGAAGTCTTGTCGTGGAGGCTGTTCTTTCCGATGACCCACTGAAGATGTCAGGATATCATTTGTGTCCACGAGGTCGACCAACCCTTAAACGCCTCGTCACGTTCTCGAACAACCCTTAACCGCCCCGGAATTCTGTCTGCCGACCGTGACGTTGAGCGTGAAATAATCGCTTATAGAATCCAGCCCTAGGTTCAGTTCACACTGTAGCTCCTTGGAGAAAAAGAAAGGACTAGACACTCCCGAGTGCTTGACCACTGGGTCCAATGGCGTCCCAAAGCGGAGGTACGGTGTTCAATGAAATGATTTGCTAATGATCTCGGGTCTCTGGCACATACCTGATAAGCCTGTTCTATCAACTATCGTGTGATATCACCTAAACCACACTTAAGAATTTAGTCTGAAAACAATATCTTCTTGAGTGAAGCTTATGTTCGATCCTATACCAGCACTTAAGCTTGCACTGTGAAAACGGTCATTATTAGATACATACATGCATTTGATATGAATTATAAATACAAAGATACGTATGTTTCTTTATTGCAACGTCCTTTTTTATATAAAATGCAATATTTTCTGAATAAAAACCTTTCTTCTTTTGTTTATAGGGTGGTCCCGAATTTCAGTTCATCGGATATGAGCAACATTTTTTCTTATAGCCGTCTATTGCGTATAAGAAAAAATGGACATAAGAAAGATATGTTTAGCATTTTTGAACTTTCTTATATCCAATATACATATACTGTACACAGGCAAAGATGACATGCGGAGTTGACGCCTGGTATTTACTCCGAATCCCAAACTACGTCAGCTGCTTCCAAGCGGAGTCATTGCCATTAGGGAGTCGTTTCTTCAAATCAGTTCGCACGAATAACAAAATGCATCCGGAATGAGCTTGCTGCAGGAGCGGTAACGTTAAATGTTACCCCAATCTGGAATCCAGGACATAGAAACATTTTCGCTAACTCGTCTGCTCTGTCCACATTCCGTTGGGTCTATTTATTCTTCTACTGGCCCTTCTCCGGGGTGGATCTAGTTCGCAGCAAACAAGCTTCTCCAGCTGGCATGATCTACAGCCAGCTGCATTCAAGTTGGCTATGATTCTTCCTGTGTGTGTCGTGGGCGGACTCGAAGACTCTTCGGGCTGGAGCAGTGTTGTCCACCACGCGCTCTACATGGCCGCTTCCGTACATGCCGGGCTAGACTTATGTCGCTGTACAGCGATTGAATCTTCCCCTTCAAAAACCAACAAAGAAAGACAGGACAAATGATTAAGCAAAGAACTTATCTCTCGAAAATACCAAGTGCTTCTTCATCTGCTCTTGAGATTGTACATTTTTGCGACCCATACAGCAGGACAGAGATGATCAAGGTGTTATATGATGTTAGCTTGGTCATTCGAGAGACCCAAAAACAAAAAAAGGCGATTGACAAGAGTTATTGTGCATTTAATCCCGGTTCTGGTAGTATTCTTACTGTTCACTTGTGCGACGAGGTATAGTCCTTAACTACCTCGAAAGTATATCTGTCTACGCTGACGCTGTGGCCAGGTCATCGATGGTGTGTGTCCTTCAGCATATACTTCATCTTACCCTCCTTCACCGCTAAACCCATTTCGCCCACCCACGTATCAATACCAGCAAACGATTCACCGACGACTGTGTATGTCATAGTCTACCACATCACATTTCTTTAAAATGGCTACCCTTTGATGGTTTCGGGTAACTGACAGACAACCATAATAATAATAATATGGGTGGCGCTGCAGCCCGTAGAGGGCCAGGGCCTAGCTCCTCAGCATCTACTAGTGTTGTGCGTGCTATTATTCTTTGACGAGTGGAATGGACCTACAGTTTAATGCCGACTTCGAACGGCGGAGTTTGAGAAGCTTTTTCTAGACAGAAACACTCTTTGAGCATTGTCAGTGACTCGAAAGAGGTGGAGCCGTGAAATATGAAAGATGGTGAATTCGGGTATCGAACCTGGCACCCTCTGCGTAGGAGTCGACGCACTAACCCACTACGCCACGGCGACCGCTGTCAAACACAAGCTAGATTATGCTACTTGCACACAACTTGGCTATAGTTTGTTAATAGACAGCAGTTGACGATAGCAGTGTTGCATTTAAAGTTACTGTACGGGAAATACAAAAATTCGGAGAACTCGGGTACTCCTTGGCAAATTTGGTGACCCTCTGCCGGGTGTCCAGCCATAAGTATGGGTCACTGGAGGATCATGTGTTTGGATTAGAAATTCCTCATAATTCAAGGCAGAACCAGAAGTCTTGACTCACTGCCTATGGGCATGTCAAGCGCTTGCTAAGGCAAGGCAGCGCACCTTAATTGAATCTTTCGGCGAAATACTAGAAAGGAGCATCAGCAGAAGGTTCTGAGTTCACAGCAACACATTTCAATCAGAGCTGTTATATCAAAACGGCACTCATTCATTTTTATAGTCATTTTTTAAGTCATTTTTGAACAAACAAAAAACATACACGGAACCATGGATGGATCGTGTTATGACTCGGGCTTGACAGGTTTTCCTCATCAACATTGTTCACCGAAAAACGTTTAAAAAGATGCCCAGATGTCGTTCAATTGTAGGAGCTTATAAAGTGCCCCAAGTCCCTATTGTCGCTTTACAATATCAGAGCTCGTCACATCGTCGGATTGCGACTGATATTTCGTACGGACAAGCCCGCACACATCCCACTTCTAGGAACACCGACACAAGAAGTGAAATTCTTTTCATTTATTTTCTGAGAAATCGATGCACGAGCTAGCCTACACACAGGACACATTTTAGCACACCGACGCAAGTGTGCACACTAGTGTCGTGTGTATGGGAGCCTTAACTTTTTGAAGCCTAATCATTTCCAGTCATTCCCTCGTTTTAATCATTTTCAGGAAACAATTTTGTTCACTGTTTGATGCGAGCAGGCTCACTGCATCCAAATCTGGCAACACAGTCATCAAAGGAAACGTTTCACACTCTATACCATTTGACAGAGAATTCATTCTTGAATTTATTGCCAGCACATTGATTGAAGTTCGTGCGTAGCACGTTTTATTATTTCCCTTTAATCTGTCATCACAACGTTTTTGACCCAAATTAGAATTCCTTCTCCCTCATGTGGTCCAGTTTGACTTTTAAAGGGAAATATTCTTTTCAACAATCATGTCAAAAATTATCTCTCTAGCCCACACAACTTCAAACAGATTCCCCCCGAAAAAGCAACAACAATAAAAAAAAAAGGAACAAAATATGAAATATTCCAACCCACTTACAAAACGATCATCATTTATTTTGTATCTATTTTGAGTTATTTTTGGAGATCTGGAATGTGAATGACGTGTCACTAGACGCTTCCAAACCGAATTCCCCACGCTTTCCGGATAAACAGACAGTCCCATTCGACGGCAGTCAGGAGGAGTTTTTGTTTTCTCAAAATGTTCCATTTTCAATGCAAGCCAAACAAATGAAATGCATTAAGCCCGAAAATAGAACAAACTCGTCCAGATCCAGATACATGCGCCCGCCTGGGGCGGCGTGCATTTGAGAGAGAGAGCGTTATCCTCTCTTCATCAACGCCGGAGTGATTATCGCGGATAAATCAACGTCCATCGCGATTCGTCTATTCGGCTGAGAGGCATTGAAGTGCGGGCGGGGGGCGATAAGCCAGAGGCGTGTAATTGAAATTTATATGTCCCGCATTATTCGAATTCGAATTCGAATTATAACCCACCCGCGGGCCGTGTCGGGCACTTAATGCCTTTGACTCGTTAATTGTCTGCATGCTAAGCAGACACGTGCAGCGCACAGGGGTACACACTTCCAACTAGACGCTCAGCTGAGCGCAGATACGCGTTCTGTATTTATTAATACCGCTCCAGGGTGTGTGCATTAACCCACTGATGCTGTGACACAGTGGGCAGGTTCTACTTTTAGACTCAATTGGCAAGAGAACACTTCTGGTTTGAGTGCTTCGACAAGTGTGATGCGTGCGCGTGTCTAATTTTATGTGCATTCGCTGTGTCGCTGGCTTTATTTTGACAAATTCTGCACAACTGTGTGAGACGATCGCTTGCGATTTGGTGGAATATGGGCCCGAGCAACGCACTGTGGTGGGATATGGTTTCCAGAGCACCGCATTTTGCAATTTGACGTATGGCGGCGGACTTGTTCTCCGTACATCTGAGTAATGGATGGACTGCGTGTGCAGTGGAGTGTTAAGGACAGCTTTGGGCAAACTACTTAGTCTGCCGCCGATAGACTTAGTCGGCAGACTCTGCGGCTGTCTGTTGGTTGGACTGAAATGGCTGCATATGAGGAAGGGCATGACAGACCGATATGAGAGATGGAGATCTTTGACTAGAGACATCCATCTTCTGCTACCGAAGCCCATCTTCGAGAGGAACTCCTCAACCAGCTTCTTCTGCGGTCCTCTTGGAAGTCTGAATACCAGATTCTGCATTGTCTTTCCACCCAGGTTGAGATCTGCCATCCCTGGCCTTCACTGCTGCAAGAGATCTCCTGAAACGATTTATCCCACCAATCGTAGATGTCCTGATTGCGGGTGCCTCAATACAAAAAAAATGATGTCCCACTCTCAATCCAATCCACAGAGCCTGATCAGAAAAATCGGACCCTCTCGGATGGATATTATCGGGGTCAGTATTGGGCACTGCGCCATTGGAACTCATGCCTTTTTGAAGGGTTCTGGACTATAATGACTTCGACGAAGGTTGCAGACCAGAGAAACACGAGGAAATTGTGTACCTTTTCTGCACTTGCAGAGCTCCATCCTCACTGAGAAAAAGTCACGTATGGGCTTCCTTTTTCCAATAATCTGACCGAACTCAGCAGCATTAGTGTCAACCATCGTGTATGGTTGTCAAAAATAAGGAATTCGTCTCAGAGTAGGATCCGCATGATATCACAATGGACCTACGCTGACGTAAGTCGTGGTAATCAGTCAAAGTTAATTATGAATTCCCTCGGGTCTGTTACAAGTCAAAGTAGCCCCAGTTTCGAGCTGTGCCAATCACATCTATCTAACCTAACCTCGTCTTGAACTAGGAGAGATTTTCTAAAGCGTCAGAATTCAGAATATTGTTACGCCTCACATAACACAATGTTTCCAAAAAAAAGTCTAAAACTAGAAATCTGCAACAGAAGTCCACACAGATCGTTGCAGGAATTCAGGAAACAGTCTTGGTGGAGAGGCTTTCATCCTAGCAGCGTGGACTGCAGAACAACTACAACAAGCCTCGGAGAAGTCTTTCCGCCTGGACTGTGAACTACGTTAGGAACAAATGGTATCAACCGAAGGGGAGTTCGTCCTATAAACTGACGGCTCAATGGCTAAAAAAGGGGTCTGGGATCACCTATAACCTCTTCGAAAAATAGTCTTTCAAACCGCGGTGTCCGCGGTATACGATGTAGAACTCGAGCTGTGGGACCACAATGAAAGCGATCACCATGACTAATGGAGAATAGGAAAGCGGCAATCAAGGGCGTAGCGTCGAACACTCTGACATCGGAACTGGTCAGGGTATGTAGACGCAGCGTCAGTGAGATATCCCTGGTGAACACCTGACCCTATACTTGGTAACTGGCCACGCTGGAATACTAGGAAACGAACAAGAAGACAATCTTGCGAAAGAATGATCTCAACTGGGGGGATTTCTAGCAATCCCATCGCCTTGTATACACGCCGCTAAATTTCATAAGGAAAAGGACTGGAGGACGAGGCTATTTTAAGGGTCACGAATAGATGACTTAGTCTGGACAGGGATTCGACATCGAGGACACTATAGCTGACGTTGAGTAGGGGAAGGGCGCTGTTAGAGAATTTACCAGTACTCTTAGACCATGCTGATCCATTGTGGTAACCACAGCCACTGATCGATCACTCGAGTGATCGATAGTGGCGTTATTTAGATCCCAACGGCAAACGGCAACTGGACCAGATTTGAAAACCATATAAAGCGTATTAACTTAGTTTTCACTGGGGCTCCAACCGGAAACACCTCTAACCAACGGGAGGAACTTAACCAACTGCGCCATCCAGCCGTTCGACGTTGAGTATGAAGGAATCATCATCAGTGGTTTTCCTCCTTGGAAGACGTGTCACTTCTCTTCAGGTACACGCAAACGAAGTTCTAGTATGTTACTGACGCATTGCCTTGTAGGCTTCCAGCTTCGTTACATGTGTTCCTCTGCAGAGGCTTCTAATCGGTGGAGTCGTAAAACCCAGCATATCAGTGAGAGCTTCTTCGATGACTGCTTGATAGCGCCTCCAATCTTCTTCGATTCTTTGTGCAGAAGGCGAAGAACTTAGAAAGAGTTTCTGGGAGACTGGATCAGAAATATCTAGTAGTCCATTGCGATTGTAGCTTTCCTCAAACTGTGGTGAAACCTTCCTCGACCCGATTTTTCTCTCCATGTCCATAGCCGTGTTCTTTTCTTGATTAAAACAGCTCCCGGATCCTTTGAAGCTTCAGGGCATACAATTTTCTGGTGGAGTGTGTGACGTCCATCGCAAACTGATCAATCTCGTCGACGGTTAAATGATCAGCGGATCGCCAGTTCCATTTCAGTCTAGCTACATAGACGCCTCGTTATAAAGTTCACCATAATCGGTTCATTAGCGGATGTGTGTGTCATGTAGGCTGTGTTTTTCGACAACTCATAACCCTGCTTACCCAGGTTAGCATTACAATTTTTCTTTTTCATGCTCTACATTCCAACCAAACCCGAAAGAAAAGGAGAAATCCTGTATCATGCCACACATCTAAACTACTACAATCATCATAAGGCGTGTGGAACTAACTAGAGATGTGCTAAATATTTCCGACGACGGAACGGACATGGAGCGATTCTTTTCGCATTCGGAAGTGTTCCCGGAGACATGCCCGCGGAACTTTGTAGTTCCATGCTTTGAACATGCCCGCGGAACTTTGTAGTTCCATGCTTTAAACATGCCCGCGAAACTATGTAGTTCCGCGCTTTGAACATGCCCGCGAAACTATGAAGTGCCGTTCTTTAAACATACCCGCAGAACTATGTAGTTCCATGCTTTAAACATGCCCGCGAAACTATGTAGTGCCGTTCTTTAAACATACCCGCAGAACTATGTAGTTCCATGCTTTAAACATGCCCGCGAAACTATGTAGTCCCGTGCTTTGAACATGCCCGCGAAACTATGAAGTGCCGTTCTTTAAACATACCCGCAGAACTATGTAGTTCCATGCTTTAAACATGCGAAACTATGTAGTGCCGTTCTTTAAACATACCCGCAGAACTATGTAGTTCCATGCTTTAAACATGCCCGCGAAACTATGTAGTCCCGTACTTTGAACATGCCCGCGAAACTATGAAGTGCCGTTCTTTAAACATACCCGCAGAACTATGTAGTTCCATGCTTTAAACATGCCCGCGAAACTATGTAGTCCCGTGCTTTGAACATGCCCGCGAAACTATGAAGTGCCGTTCTTTAAACATACCCGCAGAACTATGTAGTTCCGTGCTTTAAACATGCCCGCGGAACTATGTAGTTCCGTGCTTTAAACATGCCCGCGGAACTATGTAGTGCCATGCTTCAAACATGCCCTCGAAACTATGTAGTTCCGTGCTTCAAACATGCCCGCGGAACTGTGTAGGTGCACCTCGAGCACCCATGTGTCTTGTGTAGAATTGTCGTATACACCAATTTGCCACACGTGTCTTGCCTTCGTTTCTTCATACCTCTGTGAATTCGGACCTATATGGAACTATATGGTCATGTATGGACATGGACATATTTAGGTTGAGTCTACGAAACGATAAGAAATGCTTCCGCCAGACGAGAAAATGTTTCCGGGGGCCATACATGTCCGGAACTATCCAACCCTAAAGCTAACATAATCTTCTCCATCTGACAAATGCAGTTGAGGATCGTCGCAGGCATTGTCACAGGAGAGGGACTTTCAAAGGCATCGAAGGATTTGGAGCACCTTCAATGACTTTTGCGAAGGTTGTAGGAAGGCGGGAAGACCCTTTCTTGTCCCGCGCTTTAATTTACAAGTTATTATTCGCCAAATAGGAAGTTCACAAAAGAGTTTCAAGACCTCCCTCAATGACTGCATTCATTCTAATTGACAGTCCCCATCGGCACATGAACACCAAGTCTATCCACAAAATGCACAGAAGCGTGAAAGAGTTCAAAACACATAAAACCACAGCCACTCCACCAGATCGCAGTTGGATATCATCCCACAATTGCCAAATTGACAGATGGCCATATGCTTGTGCGCGCAATACATTCATATTCATCACTTCGCGGAGAATGTCTAAATATTTGGTACGAGCAGCCGAGAAATTTTTTGGTGACTCATATTCTTGGTCTGGAAGTCTTGGGGATGTGTCATACGCATACGATGCCATGCGTTACGTTTCGGTGGCTATTTCTAGAAAATGTGAACAAATACTTTGCGCAAGCACGTTGTCAAGGGTTGTGTTTTGTCTGGATTGTGTTGTGCGATTGCTTGTTTATTGGCCCATTTGGCCCGGTGACCTTGTTCCAAGAATTCAAAGATTGAGCAACGACTGCGTAGTTGCAGCACACTTCAGACTTCGACTTGGACTTGGACTGACACGACTGGATGATCGTAAAATAATCGCAAATTAAAGCAGTTGACAGGTCAATTGGGGGAACTTACAATAAGTGACTCTTCCAAATTGTAGGTCTATGAGTATGACACACACGCCACTGATGGCAGAAGAAGATCTGCATCATCACGCCCTCAGTTTATAAAATTTCAGATAAAATAAATGTCAGCAACTTTACGACGCCGAGAAGTAAGTTTGTTCGTTTTTGGACAAATTTTGCTCGATTCCAGAGAGGCATCATTTCGCGAATAACAAAATTGTGGTTTTTATCGCAGAGGTCCTTTAGGGCGGGTTCTGTACCTGATCTTTGTCTTTTTTTGGAAAAGTTTGAAGAGAGTAGGACAAAGAGCTGTGACTCAAAGAATTTACAACTCCGATGAGGAAAGCTTGAATAGTCTGGATGGCAGATGGACTGTCAACGAAAATTGCTATTAATTTCTTCGAGTAGGATCTGATTTGACGGAACGCAAAGCTGCTACAGCTGGCTTGGAAGTCTAGGGACTGAAGAGATGTGAAGACACGCTCACATCAGAGATAAAGCAGATATGCTTGCTATCCCCGTCTGCTCTTGAAGGGAGACTGAGCACGTCAGCTCAGATTTTATGATCTAGCTTTGTTGGAGTATAGTCGGAGGACCAGGACCTGGGCCTCAACCAACAAGCTACTCAAACTACGACGCTGTCTCCAGTGTCGTACGCCAAGTTGGTTGATGTCCTTCTCCACCTACGTGTTCCACCTTATACGCGGTCGTCTTCTATTGCGTTGTCCCATAGGTTCAGAGTCGAAGACTCTTGGGCCCATACCTAAGTTGTCCAAACGCTCTCGACGGCCCAATCACCTTACACGCCGGACTAGGGTCATGTCGCTATGCAGACCATACCGTTTTTGGCTGAATCTTCTCGTCCAAAAACCGCTGTGGTAATACATCCTTGCGCTCCAGAGCCGAGACTCTCTCGGTCTGAGTGCAGTATGCCTGTCTATATTCTCAATGTGGGCGGTGATAGGTAGAAGATATAGCGTGACCGCTAGAGTGCCTGTAGGAGTTGTCCTTAACTGGTGACTTGTATGTATGCCATTCATTGACCCTTACAGCGAGATTGGCTTATTTTAAGGGCCAGACCTTACCTACTTTAATGAATCACAAATGCCCGTTCGCACTCGCCCTATTCCGTGCAAAGAGTGAGGAAAGGAATGTAGTTGAACTTTTATGGATGGCTCGAAAACCAATGAAGGGCCGGGCGCAGGGGCCTTCGTGGCGGGCGATAACATTAGACTGCACACCTCGCTAGGTAAATTTGTGTCGGTTTTCCAAGCGGAAACCTATGCAAACCTAAGGGCCACGAACTATATTGTAAAGAACAGCTGGAAAGGGAGAAGTATTTGTGTCTGGTGTGAGAGCACGAAACGTAACAGAGGGCGCCTGCGTTTAAGGTGGCGCACACAGCCGGAGAAGGACCTCAACCAACTTGGCGTGCGACACTGGAGACAACTAGCCAGAGACCGCCCTAGTTGGAGAGTCTTGATGGTAGAGGCCCAGGTACACCTCGGACTGCAGCGCCAAGTAAAGAAGAAGATGTGACAGCCAAACTGTACTCAACCCCTTAACCACTTCCAGGATAGTTCAGGAATGCAAGTCCTCTCTGAATTTGATCAGCAGTCAAATGCAAGACTTGTCTGGGTCCCGCTGGAAATGAGATCGCCGATGAACTTGCTAGACAAGGATCAGAGGAGATGCATCTGCACTGGGATTGCCTGCGTCTTTGGTTAGGGCTTCCATCTACGGTTGGGCCTCTCGAAAACACAATCGGAGGTGGCATGACTCTCCAGGATACAGACAGACCAAACGCATGCTCCCTAACATCTGTATGAAATCCGCGGCATTCTTGTTAAGTCTTGGCAGAAAAGACTGCAGACGACTTACACGCTGTCTAACCGGACACTACAACTTCAACAAACACCTAAGTGTGCTTGGCCTAAGCGATGAAACCCTCTGCGATGGGTGTTGAGACGACCACAACTCTGCAGAGCACTTCCTCTTCCTCTGTCACCGTCCCGCCATTGCTCGGATCAGGTGGCAGGTTATCGGTGCTGATGTGGTGAGAGCTGACAGAAGCGCCTGCTGTCGCTAATGCAACTTGATGAGTGTAAACCATCTTTGAACTGGACTCCCTCTGAAGTTCTGTGATCTGAGAGGAAACCTGGCTGGTTGTCGTAGAAATTACGCCGTCCCCTTCTTGGTGTAAGCCCACGTGGCAGTACAAGGGGCCTACTTTGGCCTAAGTGCACCAAGTGCAAATGTCTAAAGAACGCCGAAAGGAGTTTGAAGCTGAGATGGAACATGTCCACTGATGCATGTGCCATTTAAAGATGGAAGGACAGTGAAAGCTTCCGTTGGCGGACAGCGAGGGTCGTAACACCTTTGTTCGGCTAAGGGAGTTATCCGTCTATGGGCATGTATGGAACTTGAGTTCAAGATCCATTGTCGTGAGAAATGTTCCGCTCAAGGGGATTGTCCGGCCAGGAGAGTGTCTGAGATGGGAGCTCGTATTTGAGCAATTTTAGGAGCGGAACCAATTGCTTGTGAAGGAATCTAAATGGCAAAAAGGAAGTAGTACTGGAACACGTCGCGAACACGATCGTTCACTCAACTCAAGGCCTTTACCCCTTCTCGGACCCTTTGAACTCAGCAGAGAGCGAGTCTATAAGCAGAGCAACAGCAATCGTAAATACCAGAAGCTCAAAAAGAATCTCGGAAATAAACTCCATTCCATCCGCGATCAGTATCTCCGAGATCACCGACAAGACAAATAAGCACATTTCACACCCCCTCAGTGCGCTGGCAAGAATTACGTGCTAATTTCTTCCACGAGGGGTTCCCACATGGCGACCGAACAGACCGTGGTTTACTCACCGCTAGCGACCGTCGACTGCTTCAGGCGGCACATCAACATCATCGTCGACACAATCTGGCGGGAATTGCTCAGTGGCAGTACGTGCGCAAGATCATTGCCACTTTTCCACGACACCATCTTAACCCTTTCTCGGTGCCGGGGGTTATTCAACTTTGCGACATGCAAGAACAGCCTCCGGCACACTCGAGCCCCAACACGTTCACCTCCAGAGACGACGTTTTCACGATGAGTCATACTGTGTAAGCCGCCACCAGTTCATGGACAATATGCCACAACAAGACGACTTTCACATCTCCATAGCTGCGCACACATCTCTGTGCAGTGGTTGGCTTCTCATTCCGTACACGATGCAAATAAAAGGAAATTGAAACACAAAACGCACGATTAATGCTGAGCTACTAGGTCACAGCCAGTCGGCGCGGCAGTGCGGGCTGTGTTGCAGTTGCGAGTCACGAAGAGATCGCTGTCTGCTCCCCGAGCAGAGAACCCGATCCGCGTACAAAGAAACACACTCTTCGTGCTGCGAGCCTCGCCCCCGGATTCGAGAGATCCGCATGGAACACAAGTCGCCCCTCAAATGCTTAAATGCCGCGTTATGACGCAATTCTCGATGCGAATCCATAGAGGTCGTGTGCAGTGTACACAGCAACACGCTGACTTCTTGCCTCACAGGGCCACAGACGCAGACCAGCGCATACCAGCGCAGAGCAAGAAGGATTAATATCAATCAAAGAAATGACGCGTCTTAGTTCTGTTGATTCAAACGCATGGCAATCACTCTGGCGATGGCTTAGGGACGCGGCTAGCTGCGCACTGTGTTGCCACTCGATTTCGGTGGAATTCATCATCGCTTGCCACCCGAATCGTCATAAATTCGTCGACGGAACATGTCTCATGGGAGTTTTCACAGCTCCTCCTTCGGTGTGGTGCCATGACTTGGAACGTGATGGAGAAGTGGACACATTCGACTGCATGTCCAGCCGAGGCCTCTTCGCAGACATCCAATGCTATTGATGAACAGATTTATGGACGGGCATGGCCGGCGAGGCTTCTGTTGCCCGACCAGCACGTAGGTAATTAATTTCATTGACCACCTGGCCTTGGAATATTGATTTCGGGAGAAGCATACTCACACACTCCGGTCAATTTTAGTTACTTAAAGACGTTCTCGTGAAGCTGTGAATTACCTGAAAAGAGAAGAAACGAAAGGAATACATTAGTTGGTCCGTTTGGAGACGCTGTGGGTGAAGGTGTTAAGGAAAGCTTGAGGCAAGGTAATTACGAGAAGGCTTAGAGTGCATGGGCATGGATATAAGTTACGTGAATTTGTTTGATTAACGCCCGGTTTAGCTCGGTTTTGCTTTAGTTGTGTGAAAAGAGACTATCTTCGAAGAAATGATGGCAAAGGAGAAATATGGTAAAGCGAGATCGACTGCCGCGCTTTTAGAACATGGGAAGAGAACTGCCGTTTCATCATCGTCGTTGCATCATCATCGAGCTTTATATCTAAGAATCTGAACATCCCGTGGTATTGTGTGACTGCCTTAACCTTACAATGAACCTACAATTACACAGAAGGAAACCTTCTAGGACGGCTAGCAAATTTTAAAAGAGCGAACAACTTTTGGGAGCTTTATCGTGTAAGTGACCTGATATCCCATAAGTTAAACTACTATGAAGTACTCATACCATGTAGACAGGAACGACCCCACTTGGATGAAGGATGGAGCCCAGAAATGGCGTGATAGGACCAAGACATTCCTCCCTGCAAGGAAACAACAATACTCCAAGTGGAATTGTTTGCATCAACATGGCTGCACATCGCATGAGTGACAGAAGACCGACCAATACCAAAATGTATTATGTTCTCAGATACCCAAGCGGTTCTTAAGGCGTTAAAGAGTGGCATAAGGGATTGGAAGATCATGCAGGCCCAGTGAAGGCTATTGGCCCTCTCTATGGATTCAACATAGGGACCTTCGCAAATGGATCACTAAACAAATTAACCAGTTTTGAAACAGTCAGGAGGGTATTAAATGCTCTAGACAATTCATGGAACAATCCCAAACGAGCTAAAGAAACTCTAGAACTCAATAACCTAACTGACCTAAGGATGTTACGTGGAGCACAGGTCACGGAGCATGTTAACTACCACCTCCATAAAATGGACCTTGTCAAACTTTAGGCACTGTGGCCGGTCGAAAGAAACTATGCAAAACATACTAATCGACTGACCAAATATTAGCTGAGAAAGATTCAAAATGACAAATAGAACATCCGTCAGGCTTCCCAGGAATCTCATCTCGAAAATAACAATTCTCGCTGCTTCAACTAGGGCAGTAATGAATGCACGAGACCTTTTAGAAAAGGTTGCAGAAGTAACTTAATGTCATTCTTAGAAAGATCGTGCAAAACAGGCCAATGCCGATATCGAACGCAGATGAACTCGTTCCAAACGCTGTTTCTTTGTGCTCAAGGGGCACGGTTCATGCCATTGTGGCCTCATACAAGCGACACAACTCTTGAAGTTTTGAAGAACAAATTTTGTCACTGCGATTATTTTATTAGTAGTACTTATTCTACGCTAACAAGCCAACCATTCGTGGTCCTCGAAGATTTCAGACGGGAAAGCTCAAGCCATCAAAAAATATACCGACCTCTTGCAGCAATCCGAACGAAGCCGGGGCACAATTGAATGATGTGCTATTCTGTGCATAATGATGCATGTAGCTTCAAAATAGGGCCAGTATCAATTTCGTATTTCGTACTATACCAATCGTTATTATCTGGTCACCAGAGAGACGCTCTACGCATCTCGGCTTGTTACCAATCTATGCGCGTTGTTCGAATATACACAAGTTAACGCAACACAATATCACTTCATCCAGGTAAAACGCGCAGACAGCGAGTGCAGTCGACGGATTTTTGCCTTCCGGACTACATCCACATCCTGGTACAGCTCGTAGAGTTCCCGGTTGTGTCTTCTCCTCCATTCGCCCTTCTCGCAGATGGGACCACATATCCGCCACATAAGATTTTTTCTTCCGAAGGCACTAAGAATCAGCTCCGCAGTTTTGCTTATCGTCCATCTTTCCGCTGAATACAGCAGGACTGGCAAAATCTTAGACAAAAGTGGACTTTTTAAAGCATATCCTTGCTCCATGATCAGAGACGGTCATTTGGCTGGCATAACACACTCTACAAATGGTTATTCGATAGAAAAAGATTAAGTGGAAAATTTAGTTTCCTGTAGAAATTATCAATCTTATACATCGACCTGGAACATCAGCTCCACTGTACAACTCCTGTTTGGTTCCACTTCACACAATGGGCGATGATAGAAGAGAATTCCGTCCGAATTCCGGGTGGACCTGGGCCTCAACCAACAAGCCTCTCCAACTAGCACGGTCTCTGGCTAGCTGTCTCCAGTGTCGCAAGCCAAGTTGGTTGAAGTCCTTCTCCACCTGTGTGAGCCACCTTATCGATATCGAGACTAAAGTCGAAAAAAGCTGCTGGTTCAGACGGACTGTCTGCTAAACTCTTTAAGGCAGCTGGAGATGAGTTGTTTTAGGGTACCTGCACTACCTCATCTGTAAGATACGGTCGGCGGAAAGCATGTCCGACGAGTGGAATTTCAGTATCGTTTGCCCTATCTACAAGAAAGGAGACCCCTTCACTGCACCAACTACCGAAGGATGTGTCTCCTTAAAATAGCCTCCTCTTTGTCGTTTTGTGCGAGTGCCTGAAACCATTCGTCTATAACCTGAAAGGTCCTGATCAGTGTGGTTTCAAGCCGGGGAAGTCCACCATCGACGAAATCTCGCATAAGGCAGATCCTGGAGAAGACCCAGAAAATGCAAGTCGACACACACCACCTATTCCTCGATTACAAGGCCACGTGCATAGAGATGAACTACACAACGCCATGTCAAGTTTTGACATTTCTTCCAAGCTCTTCTGACTGAGCAGGATGACGATGGGGGGCTCTCGCTTTTCCATCAAGGCCGGTAACGAACTAACTGAGGCCTTCAATGTCAAAAAAGGTTTTAGACAAAGCCAAGCGCAGTCATGTGACTTCTTCAATATCGTGCTTGAGCAGATCGTGCAAGACTCTAAAATTGCTGGCATACGCGGATGACATTCAAGTGACAGATCGAACACTAAAGTAGGTCTGGCGGTTAACGAGGGCAAAACAGAGTACAAGTTAACGCAGCACACACACGCGTCCACCCAGGTAATACGCGCAGACAATTGCTGATGAAGCCCCCTTTCCCACGGTCTGCGTTCAACCTGCCATCGATGGGATCAAATAGCACGGATGACGGAAATGCAGTTCCAGCAATAAGTTAGTATTTAAGGTAGACCTAAGAAACTATTGCAAGTTCAACTGTGAAGTAGGCAGAGTCGCTACCAGTTCGAATGAAAAATATTTATTAGATAAATAAAGTTAATTTTAATTTATACAATTTCTCGGCATGTTACTTAAAACCTAACTAACAGATGAGGTGATGTAGAAGTGTCTGGTCGGTCTTTGAGCAATCATTGACTGAGACAAAGGATTTGAGTGTAACACAGCTGTCAGTAAAAATTATGACATCCCTGTTATTTGTCTGTGTATCCTCAATCGCCATTGATTCGCTATAAGGACGCTAAACAGTATATGAACTGTTAAGGGATAGTCATCCAATCCTCTGTTGGAAGGGCTGGTGGAAAATGTTTCTTCGCAGTAAAGCTGAGGGAGTGGTGTCTATGATCTGAGTTTCGACGACTAGTATTTTTGAGATTGAGGAGTAAACCGTGCGAAGGCCAGGTCATGAGGACTGCAGGCCAACGCGGATGCCTGTATCGTGCGTCTACGTCTAAATGGTTTCCAGTCCTTATATGAGAGGATACACAAATCTTCTTTTCCTTTTTTCGACGAGGTTGTGATCTGAATTATAAGGGCCACTTTACTGCCCGCCTGTGGGGTTCGCAGGGATACTCTGATTAATGACAAATGCAGCCAGTGAAATGAACGGCAGTGATTTTCGTAGATTCGGCCTTTCAGGTGAGTTCCTCGTCTAATAATAATAATTTGGGCTTCGCCACAGTCCGAGGTGGACCAGGGTTTAGCTTCTGCAGCAACCAATTGTGTTGTGCGTGCTATTGTTCTATCACGAATGGATGTGAACAACAGTTTTATGCTGACTCTGAACGGCTAAGCTTGAGAACCTTATTCTAGACGAGAGCGCGCTTTGAGCATTGAGGTTTCTTTTTTTAACATTGGTTTTTTCGGTAAGTTGCCGAGCTCCGTTGGGAGTTCATTGAGCACCATCGGAACTGCTATCTTAAAAGTTCTTCGACCGTACTCAGTCCAGTACCTTGGAACTTCATAGAGCTGCTTCTGTCAGCTTCTGGTGTTTCTTGTCTTCTGCGTCCGCATTCTGTAGTTCTTGTCGTTGCCAAAGTTCGCCAGTATTTCCAGATTATATAGCTGGGAGATGCTTAATAACCAACATGCTCCTTGTTGATCATCGCTGCTACGTCCAACTTTTTGTTTGATGTAGTGTCTGCATTTGCGACGTTCGTCCCCAAGCAAGTATTCCGTGTCTTAGTTGCGGTTCCACCAATCCGAAATAACATTGTTTGATTACTGCTGGTGTGCTGAGGTTGCTTACGCATTGACGAATTTGTTTCTTCAGGTTGTCGATATGGTACCTCCATTTGAAGTTGTAGTCGATCCTAGGTATTTGTATGTCGACACGTTCTCTATAACTGCGGTGGTATTTCTGTGCCAACAATCAACGTCGTGCATCTTAATCTTAAGTTTTGTTCTGGGAATATGCGGCGGACGAATGTCCATTACCTTTGTCCTTAGGGCGTTGATAATTAACCCAGTTTCGTGACACCAAGCATTGACTCTATTTAATTCTAATTGCATAAGTCTTTCTGCTTTGTCAACGCTCCTAGGGCTAAGTACGATCGCTGTGTCGTCCGCATTTGCATAACCCGTACTGTACTTCAGCACTGACAGTATATCATTGACGTATATGATAAAAAGCAATGGACCTAGCTTCGATCCCTGCGGTACACCGTATTCAATCTTTTCTTCATCACTGGCATCCTCACCAATTTTTACCCGGAATACTCTGTTACTTAGGTAGTTTTCAAACCATGCTAATATTTGCCCGCGTATTCCAATATTATTCAGATGTTTCAGGATTTGCTTGTGGCTCAAAGTGTCAAAGGCCTTCTTGAAATCAATAAATACCAAAGCCTGGACGTTTTTGTCCAGGCTTTGGTATATGTTGTTTGCAAAGTCTCCTAACAGTAGGTTTATGCTTTTGCCTTTATGGACACCAAATTGATTTTCATTGAGAAGGTTGTATTTTTCGAGGAATTCGTGAAGTTTTCTTGCCATCACGTCTTCCGAAACTTTGTCGACAGCCGGTAAGATTGAAATAGGTCTGTAGTTCATGATTTCACTTTTCTTGCCGCTTTTGTGAATTGGTCTAACTATTGAGGTCTTTAGCGTGTATGTTCATGTTGATAAGTTTTGTTATCACTGGAGATGGTATTTGTGCGTTGGTTTTCAGGTCTATATTTGATTGAAGCCTCTAGCCCAAAAAACTTGATTGCAACACTCAGTCATTTAAAGACCGCTCGCCACATTAATTAGTTATATAACTTCGACTTGACTTCAGACTTCAGACTGCATACGCCTCAGAACTAATTAAGGTCCAACTCTTGCTTCCCCAAATCATCGTAACACCCAAACTGGTCCAGTGCGTCTTCGTCATCGTGATACACGCGATTTCAATTAGGAGTCCATTCACTTTCATGCCGCGCGTAATTAGAAGCAAACAAAACCAAAGAGAAACAGCAGCACTTAAGCCCCTTCAATGATTTTATGCGAGGCAATCACTTTTGTGAGCCCAGACCTCACTCCGCGCCACCCGGCGGCAATTCAAATTCATTGTCAGATGATGATGAGCCGACCAACTCAACCTCAAGATCATATGTGCGCGCTTCTATCACGTCCACCATCGTCGCCAGTCGTCTCATCTGTCATCCGCAGCTTCCTCTCAAGAATGCCCCATCCGCAGGGGAAATCCACCCGTAACCCAAACATCACTTACACTTGGCATCGCTCCAGCAGCTCGTCGAGTTATTTCAGTTCGACACGGAGGAGGGCTGCTGGTCATGCTGTTGCGCTGCGGCTCCAGCTCTTTCGAACACTCGCAGCGCGTTCGACACCGTAAAACTGTCCAAAAATGGTACACACTCGGCTTTTCGACGAACGAATAAAATAAGAGAGAAAAAATACGTATATTTATGGCTCATAAAATACGGGGGGAAATTAGCCAACGGGACCGAGGACCAGTGGGATTGACGAGAAATTTGTCATTGGCTCTATTTCGAGTTGGAGATACTTATCGGATCGGCTTTTTCCTCTTGTTTTGTGTGTTTTGTGATTTAATTAACAAACGCATTCCTCCACGGTCGGCCGCGGCCAGCTCGGTTCCGCTGGATAAGTGCCACCGTAAACACTTTTATTCGGTGTAAAAGACTGAGACTAATTAGCACAGTGCCCGTGGAGGGTTAACAAGTTTAAATCCCAATTCGTTGCGGCAGTTAAAGTCGAGGGAAAGGTTCAACACTCGGAGCGGCGGCAGGCGGCAGTCGGTAGCCAGCTTTCGGCGGACGGAAGGAGTCGTCTTCTTCGTTGTAAGTCATCTTTCCATGGATACGGATATGGATGTGTACAGTTTGGCGAATTATTAGCGTCCAGGGAGGAGTTTTATCGGTCGCTAGCACGACATCAAATACCGCCTTAATTAATTAGACCTACACCGAGTCGTGTGCTACACGTGTAGCCTGTGAGCCCGTGTCACTGACTCTGCTCGGCTGTGAATGGTCTTCGATTTATGACCGTGTGGTCAGTGGATGTATCCAAAGGTCAGGAGAGATGGAAATGTGGCTTTCGGCCTGAATGCGGACACACCTGGTCGGGGACATGATGAATAGACCCCCGAGGAGACATCGCAATGAAGGCATTTCTCGGAAGACGAATGAGTTCGGCCGAGCGAGTGCTTAGTGGCCTTGACGGAATGGGAAATAACTTGAGGATTTCGTAATCGAAGTTAGATTTGGTTGACTTTCGGGCGACTACGTGGCTCATGACGTAATTTTGAATACTGTGAGTCTGGGTTTTATGTTCCAGGTCGATTTGTGTTGGGCGCCATTTCGGTTTGTCTGATTGGCATTTAACAGTCGCAGGGTATGAGCGATGACAATTTTTTTAATGGACAAGCGTAAGTGACTAACGTAGACGATATGTCTTAATAAATTCTACTCTTGGAGAGAACATCATGAGAATTCCCTCCCTCAAGCCTAGACAATCGTCCGCTGGGGCAGTGCTCTCGAACCTTCAAAGCAGCTGGGGAGCAGGCACCAGATCGTCTGTAAGATATGATCACGGGAACCTCAAAATCGCTTGAGAAGACCCTTCGTCTTGTCCAAATCTAAAGACCCTTCGACTTGTCCAACTCTAGAGGAAAGTTTCCTTGCCAAACGTTCAAGATATCCTCGCCCGTTTTAGCGTTCTTCGAAAATCTGATCGTGTAGAGAGGTGCACGTTTTGACCTTTCTGCCAAACTAGTCTCCACCAAGAGCGGTAATTAACTCACTGAGACCTTCAAAGTCAAAAAAGGATTCAAATAATAGGGCCCCTCGCTGTCATGTGGTTTCTTATGATCGTTCTTGAGAAGATCATGCGAGACTCACGGGCCCGCACTTCGAAGACGAGCGTACTAAAAATCAAATAAGCTTCGAAGGCGGATGACATTGGCAGTGATGTCCGAACCCAGTCAGGCGTCAATTGTCGTCTTTGAAGGGGTTTGGGGTGAACGAGGCAAAAACGAAGCTTGTCCTACCCTCAAGAAAGGACATCCACATGGAGAGACCGTGACACGCTTCAGGAAGGTTGAAGTCGAACCAAAAGAGTTCGTCAAGCTAGAAATCGTCCTTGAAATCATTAAAGAGCGGGTGGCCACTAAGGCTGTAGGCATCACGACGGACATGTTTAGCCGGAATCAGAGAGAGTTTTTGCGCTGATTCATTACCGTAAACGATCACATCATATTAGAGACCAATGAACAGTCAAGACAGTTCGAGGGTAACCAAGGTGGATCAGTAAGCGATCAGAGCTGTGACACCAGTTTTTAAGGACGCCCGCGGTGCCTTTCATTTGGAGTAACTCTGATTCGGGATCGTGGACGAAATATGAATCCATCATATCACAACAGAGACCAAGGAACAGTCAAGAAGAGGTGACCAAAGAAGACCGAGGTGGATCTTTGCGTAATCAAGGGAGTTCTTAGCCATGTACGCGGTGCCTTTCATTTGGAGTAGAAATGGGCTCAGCTTCCTACGAGCTTTCTGTTTCCAAACTTGAACAAATGACTGGACTGCAAGTGAATTAGGTGGAAGAAGAAGTGGTCACCGATTCGAGGACCTCGAAACCAATTTTTTGGAGGGAATTCAAAAATTGGAGAAAGGTTGGACTCATTACATCAAGCGCAGGGAGACTGTTCTTGATTCAAAGTGAAGTGATAGCCGACATCGTTACCTGGGAGCTTTTTGTCAGATCATCCTCCAACTGCCCTATTAGACCTACCTACGACTTAAAAAAAACTTTTTGTAATGTGTTCGTGTGTGTACTTCAAAAGTGACTGACTCATCAAACGACGGACGGTAGTTGTCGGATGAAAGAAGAAAGACCTGTATGCGATCTTTGAGACTTTCTGATGGGAGGGCAAATAAATGGGAAGTTTCAACTTCGAGCTGAATGGGTTGTACATCTAATATGTGTCCTCGGGTCAAACGCGAAATGTCGCTAGGGAATGTTGAGCGGATGGACAACATGGCTCTGGCTTATATCTTCGACTTTGAGTCAGTGGCAAAAGGTGCGTCCGATTTGGGGCTGCCGGTCAGAGATGAAGCTGGGTGGAGAGGATTGTTGGTTAAGACTGTGGCCCATCCCGGACTGTTGATCTACACAAAAAAGAAGTGACGCTTCTGAAGCACCAGAGATCATTTAAATTTCAAGTAAACACAAGGCGGCTCCACTGCTTTTTATGTCTCTGACGATGATGAAGGTAATGATGGCGGCAACGATTTTCGGAAGAAACAGAATATTTATGGGTGATCTTGCGACATACAGTCGCGAGTCACTTAAGGAAGGCATTACAGTCCAATGTTGTCCTCCACCCAGCTTCAACAGCAACCATTCGTGTTGTGCGTGTAATTGTTCTGTCACCTGTGAAGAGGACCAATCTTTGAATGGCGACTAAAATTTGGGCGGCTTTGGACAAGTGCACTCCCTGAGCTTTGCTAGTGACTCGAAAGAGGTGGAGCCGTGAATTATGGAAGTCGCCCGTTTAGACGAATAAGCCCGGCAGTCTCAGCGCAGTTCCCAATGCACCTGTCCACTATTCCCCTTCGACCGGGAATAACAGGGGTACCTATTGTTGACTCACTATGATGACGACAGACTTGCCTTGACTAAAATCGAATTGGTTTTCGTATGCAAATCCTGTACCTATTCAATTAGATCATTTGTTCTGTTTTCACGGACTAAGCCACCTCCTCCACTCTTGGACTAGGGCAATCGCTGAGGAGATGCCATTTTTCCGTGGCGTCTCTTGGTGCCTGAAACCTTTACAGTTGTCATTGTGGGTGCTGTCAACATGCAACTCTGGCCTTGTTCCAACAGTCTCTGGGAAGGTCTCCCCCTGACCACTAATAAGGAATAATTGGCTCTATTTAAGCTTCGTTCTATAAGTTCCTTCTATTTTCAAGTTTAGGGGTGTGTATGCAAACAGGCTCAGAACCGCTCTTTAATTTTCTTGCCACGAAACCAGTGTGGCCCAATACCCAGCAGAGCGCCATCCTATTTAACAATCTACCATTGCGTAAAGTTCAGCTTCACAGACAGGATATCCAACGGAATACAAGTCGCTGGTAGCTCCTGACTGTCCAACAATATAAAAGTCTATTGATCGACTACCTTAAGGTCTGTTAAGGACAGTGCTCGTTTACCTATCCCGGCCACTTCTCCAAGTCACTTCTTGGTGCCAGGATTCTCTCTTGGCCAGTGTTCATTTTTGACAGTCTACTTTAGAGGACTATTCCCCCTCGTCGGCTACCATCCGCTCACATTGCCAATCGGGCTGATAGGGAAATCGCACAGAAAACTTCTCTCGGAGGCCTGGTTTGGTGGCAGGTTGTCCGTCTTTTCATTTTTGTGCTGAGGGGTGCCCATAAGTCTTCTCACATCTCGTGCTAGATGGGTGGGTATATGGGTGTCCTTAAGGCCGTGGTTCGCTTAGAACAACACGGTAGGCTCATTGTGGCCTCGATGGATGATGCTAAACTACCAGAAATACTTTTACAACTATAGCCATCCGGATTCATTCTAATACCCTAGCAGGTTTTTCACATCCACACCGCTGAAGTCCTCTAGCTCTGCAAAGAAGTGTTGTCCCAAGAACGGCTCGGTTGCCTTCCTAGGGCTGGACATTCGCAGAGAAGAGGATGGATAGGGTCTATTCCTTCCTCATCAAGCTGCTCCATCAGAAGTCATTGTGTGGTACTGCATATTCAGTCGCGATGCATGCTTACCTAAGGCACAGTGCCCGGCAAGGACTCCTATTATCGCACTTCCTAGCGACTAGAGCTGATCAGTGGTGTTGATCTCTTTTTGTTCAGCGTCCAATTGCCCCCAGACTGTCATCACAGAGACATCTCGTGTTACTTAGTGCAACTTGGCCGATGCGACATTCCATGCATCATCTAAAATACCATTCATTCGCGAGTAGATTCAGCAATTCTGGATGTGTTTCCTGAACATCTGTTACCGACAGTTTTAATTACCTGCCCTCGTCGCCCGATATCCATTTCGCCTATCTGCCGGAGGAAGTGATCAAATAGCAGACTTATCCACGTCTCATTGCATCCAATGCAATTCATTCGAGCCCAACGCAAAAAGGACATCTGCCACATGATCCCTCTCGATCGACTGCAGATATCGCATGCGCCGGCATGGGGGCGTGCATCAATCTCGAACAAGAGAGAATGAGGCAAAAAAGATGCACGCATGTGGCTGGTTTTCATTCATTCAATTGAATATCAATTGTCTGCCGGCCGTGCGGCGTGGGTATTCCCTCTCGGTGATCTCCCCAAAGGAGGGTGTAGCTCGTTTCACAGATCGCATTATAGATACGCACACATGCATCTCGGTGTTTTCGCAATCGCTCGCTATGCCATTAACAACATCTGACTGTCTGTTGGCAGACATCCGTGGTGGAATTAAATTTCAAAATTTGCTCATTTACGAGCCGAACAAAGGCACCATTGACGGCAGATTGTCGATTGGGGTGGGCAACGGCAGCGGGAGTTGCTGCTTGAGATTGTCACCTATTTTATTGCTTTGAGAACGGCTGTCTTTTTATGAAGTTGCGAGGAGGATAGTTACAAGGCATAAATCGATTTGACGGTCTGGATATTAATCAGGCAGGCGGCGGCGCGATGGCAAAGGATGATGGGCAGCAATAAAGAATGCCATTAAAATGTAGAATAAATCAGAGGTGCTTGCCAAGTCAAACCGTGGTCGAATGCCGATGGACGAGTGTTGATGGGACTTGGACTTTGTTTGTTTGGTGGAATAACAATGAGGCGGCAGAAGATGCACTAAAGTCGAGGGAAGTGTGAATGAAGATGTAAAATATCGGTCAAGAGGCTCGTTGAGGGAAAATTCAATTTGTTGTGTGATAATAAACCAACGGTCTTTGATGGCATTTGGTCTCCCATCTTGGAGATGGAGTTCGTGGTAACCCGTAGTATTTTATCCGGTTTTCCTTTCTTTCAAATTCCCTTGAGAACAATTTCGGCTTCAATGGCTTTCAGTTCTTCAATCGTTTCAGTTGTCGACGAAGGATAGCTTGCGGTGTAGTCCTTGTTTCCTAGATGATGCAGTGTTCACCGGTCTCCTCGTTGCCATCACGAATTCTGCAAATGCTCCCTTCTAAGGAAATAATTTTCGCACGTCAGCTCTAGTCAGTGTGGCTGAAATCTGGCAAGAAGTGCTTAAGGCAATGGGTACGGAAGGGAGTCTTATGCTTTTATCGTGTCATTAAGGTGGCCTAGCAACGGCGAGACATCTGGAAATTGGCAATCAGGGATGATTGTCCCTCTTTTAAAGAAGAGACTGCTCCAACTACACTCCCTAAGTCTCCCCGGGAAAGTCTACGCTATGGTTTTGAAAGCGCGTTCTAGAGCTGTTGTCCAGCCCAGGATGAACAGTGCGGCTTTCGTCCCGGGAGAAGTGCAACTGACCAGCCTTTCACTCTAAGACTGGTGCTTGAGAAGGTTTGGGAGCATGCCAAACCCATCTACAGGAGAAGGCTTGGGAATATGCCAATCCCATCTACAGCCTTCTGTAGATTTCAAAAAGCCATATAACTGAGTTCCTCGAGGTGAACTCTGGAGTGTTCTGCAGGAGTTTGGGATTGAGGGTCCTCTTTTAGTTCCGATTGAGATTTCCATTCAGTCTCTATACTCAAAATTGTAGCAGCTGTGTTAAACCTTGTTAGCAGTGCTAAATCAACACCTTTCGCCGTGGGCGTTGGACTTCGCCAAGGGTGCGGCTTGTCACCCCTCCTTTTCATTGTTGTTGGAAGTTGCAGCGCAGCCGAGGCGAGGCATTCCTCTTTTTCATGTTTGGAGAGTTGAGGATATGTCATCTTCTTGTTGCGAATGACTTTGTTATCTTCACATCTTCCCAGACGGAACGCCAGCGCGCACTTGATAGGTTTATGGCCGTATGTACTCATTCTGGGATGAAGTTTAACGTGCACAAATCAGAGGTAAAGATCGTTGCCAGAATGTCTCTTCAATGCAATCTACATGTTAGTGGAGTCCCATTGAAGCTTGTGGTTAAGTTTAAGTATCTCCGGGTCTTCTTTACGTGGGTAATACCGAACATTCCTGTAGGATTGGTCAAGCTGGGTCAGTTTTGACACAGTTTAGCGTCAAGTTAGCGGTTTTCAACTCAGTATTTGTTCCAACTCCCACCTATGGTCATGCAATTTTAGTAACGACCAAAAGAATAAGATCACGAATAGAAGCTGTTGAGACAAGCTTCTTCGTGCTGTTGTGGGATTACTCGCCGGGATAGGGTGAGAAACACGACAGTGCGCTAGGAACTCAACGTTGAGCAGCTGCTTCTTCGAACGAAAAGAGCTGTCTTTCGAAGATTTGGTCACGTAGCACGAATGTCTCCACCATCCCGATTTTCGAGGCAAGCCTTGAATGCGATTCCATCAGATAGGCGACCACTTGGCAGAGCCGATGAATTGGTTGGTCCTGGTTACGCTTGGACATAGATTGCGGACGATCGAGTTGCCTGGAGAACTCTCGTGCGTGGTTTACCCTCTCGACCCGTTTAGTGGATCTTGCGGGCCAGAATACGAAGATGATGAGATGATGATGATAAGCTCTAGTCAGAGTCGACTTGTCTTGTAAGGAATCTTGAGAATTATTTATCGCTTTAATAGCTTGAGCTCAGATTCGTTATTGATTCATGTGGTAAATCGAAGCTGAGTCGTGCTGTGGACAATTTTTTTCAGGCTGGTTAAGGTACATACAGCATACTTGTGTTAGTATGCTGAATTGTGTCATAACTGTCAACGCACATACCCAAGACGCCACTGCCACCACAAAAACCACGAGCGTTCTGTCGCACAACGAGCTGAGGAGGGTCTCCTCCGGTTCAGTACGGCGGTATCCAGCCGAGACATTCGGGATGTTGCTAGGCAGCACCAAAATTTCTGGAGGGTAGGGCGTTCCCCCTTATGGGGCGCAGTCGGTCTCTGTCTTTCAGCGGATTAGATGGAAATCTATCAGCCGCACCTATTGCCGACTTATATATCTTAAGGTAGTTTTTTAAGCTGTACATATGTGAATAAAAAAAAAAAAAAACGAGAATGTATATTTGTATACATGACGATACAGGTATACATTGTGTATATTAAGGATATATGCGTACACACATGTGTATAGGGGTATAGACAGGTGTATATGCATATATACGTAGGTTAGCTTAAGTTAGTTAGTTGTAAGTGTTATTTTAAGGTAGATCGTAAGTTCGCTTGTAAGTTTTAATATAAACCGTTCAGTCATTAAGTTTTGAAATTTTTTCTTAATAGTAAGTTGTTCTTTTTAAATTCTCATTTATATTTCACTCCGTGAGATTAGGTCGAAAGACATAGAATAAGGTTAAGTTTAGCTTAGAGTGCACGCCTAGGGCCAGTAAGTTAGAAGTAGTAACAATGTACGTACAACTAGTTTTAAGCATTTTTGTCTAGTATATAAGTTGTTATGAATTCCACAATAAAAATGAATTAAAATGAAAAAAATGACTGCCACCACATTGAAACCTGCACCGGCTTTATGCAAGGAGATGTGGTGTGATTTATTCAATTTGGTACAGAAGAAGGGCGGTCTGGAGCTGTAAACAAGGGAGGACAAGTCTGCTACAAGTGAGTCCAACTGTTGGGTCACGCAGATGATATCGGCGGGGTCCCGCATTCCCAATGGGCCTTGGGAAGCGATTGGAGACGAGGAAGAATCGTTCTGTTTCACACCACCTAATACAGAATATCACGATAGACGTCTGAAATGTTGGTACAGTAAATGAAACTCTCTTCAGCATAATTTAAGTGGAGACGGTAGGCAAAAATTCGACCAATTGGCGTAGACACACACGAGAAGCTTCAGGACAACCAAGTAAGAGCGGTGAAGTTGATGTCTGGGAACAACTGCAACGTAAGAGTTCTGACAGTTAAGCAGATATTCGAAATGACAGCAACGCTGGAATACTATGAACTTTCGAAAAGAAATCAGCCAACAATTTGATGCCAGATGACGAGCGGAAGGAATGTATCAAATTCCTTCAATTATAAATGAGTATGGAAGAAGAAGACTGATGTACAATATATCCAATAACCTACCTCAACGTTTAAAAAACCTCTACGATACAAATAAGCCATGTCAACATTAGAAAAAGAAAATTAAATCATCATTTTTATTAGAATATATTATATTTCATAGTTTTACTTGTGAAATAATATTGAGTTTCAAAACAAATTTTAAATTTTAAGCACATTTAAATCATCAAAATTTGCTTAAAATTTAAAATTAACAAGTATATTATTAACAAGTATATTAAAAAATAAACTATTGAATTATCTCCTGAAGATAAGCCATGTGGCTTCACTGGTAGTACTGAAATAAACTAAACTGAAACAAGACTGAATATCTAGTATCTGTGGATAGTCATGGATATTCAACTACCGTCAAAAATGAGTGTACAGAATATAGGCTCCTAAAATCTTAAATACAGTTTTCTAAAGCAATAAGTTGTGTTCTAAAAACAAAAAAAAATGCAAATGTGGTTGCACGAAGAATTGGCAAAAGTTAAGCACCCCAAAAACAAATTGCTTAACTTTTTCGAGACTCTACTGTATCTCAAAAATTCTGGGTGAGGCAGGTCTATATTTTTGGCTGTAAATACATTGATATTGACTTTAGAAAACTACACTTACCATTATTTATTGGAGTATTTTTGTTGAGAATGTGGGCACCTTTATGCTGTATACTCACTTTTGACGCTGACTGTATGCTTAACAAACTTCTCTTGTACATAGCATGTCCTTAACGCCTAAGCCTACATATATAGACCAAGGGAGTATAGTATACCAAACCGAAACAACATGCGTTGAATGACTCGGGCTGTAAAGAGGCTCACAGGATGAGGGTTGAGTCCAATTTCGGGACTTAAAACTAGACCTTTTGACAAAAGCCGAAAATAAGTTCATTTTCGCAAATTCTTCGAATCCGTGCAACATCCGGTTAATTAGTCCCCTTCCGAACCTCAGCAAGGTATTCGAGATGGTGATCAATAGAGCCTTGGTCAACTGGATTGAGGACAAACATATTATTCCGGATAAGCAATTCGGTTTCAACGCGGGGCACGGCACTATTCATGTGCCAAGTGGTGTCGGAAATCCAATGCAACAAGAGCCAGAAACAATGTACGGGTGCCTGCTTGATAGACCTGGAGAAGGCCTTTGACACCGTATGGTTAGAAGGTGTTTTCTAAAAGCTCAATCGGCTAGGTACTAGCAAACCACTGCTGTACCTACTGTGTAACATGCTTACCGGTAGACGGTTCGTAGTCAAGTATAGCAACGTGACCTCGACAGGTATATTCCAAGTTAAAAATGGTCTCCAGCAGGGTGCCGTTGATTCGCCGATAATGTTCAACATTTCCTTGAGCGATCTGATAAGTTCTCTTCCTCATGCAATTGCGTACGCCGATGACTTGATCGTGTACAGATCAGGCAAAAAGATCGAGGAAATCACTACTCTCACGCAGGGTGACTTCGATTCATTCATGAGAAGTTGCGATGACTGGAATTTGAGTATCAACTTCCGGAAGTCGGAAACCATTCTGTTCAGGACGCCGTTGTAAAAGGCCTCGGCGGACAGGAAAAAGAATTGGCGAAAGTTCTCAATCGTTGGGCGACATGGGCAACCACTGGCGCAAGGGACTGTAGTCAGATACCAGGGGATCTGGCCTTATAAAGGGACTGTTTTACAACAGCCAACTCGATGCGAGGGTGAAGGTTATCTGCTACATGGCCCTCATCCCGCCAATGCTCACCTATGGATGTCCCGTGTTTCAACGTGAGTGAGCTTAATGGAAAAGATTCGGTTGTTTGAGAGGGCTTGTCTTAGGGCTTGCCTTCGCCTTTATAGAACTGCAGAATCCCAGCATAAAATTCTATGCCAATGAGGTCTTATACAACAGGGCAAACCTGATAGGAGTGGACAATTTCCTGCTGAAGTTGGTTCGAGGTCACACTGCTAGAGCGATGATCTCGGTCAACAATCTGCACTCTGGGGCTTACTACCCCAACCCTCAATACCACGAAAGGGTACGTCACAACGGCTTCGTCCCCTCAGAAGCTTTTCTCCATTTAGATAAGTACGGCCTATTACAAGATATGAATGCGGTACCGCTCATTTTTCACATAGCCAGATCAACTGTGGATCGGCGACTCAAACACGACCGTTCCGTTGTTCAATGAGCTGAGGAGGGTCTCCTCCGGTTCAGTTCGGCGGTATCCAGCCGAGACATACGGGATGTTGCTGTACAGCACCAAAATTTCTGGTGGCTGGGGAGCGAGGGAACTCCAACGTCGAACCCTTTAGTCCCGGGGTAGAAAGGGTAGTGCGTCGGTCTCTGTCTTGCAGTGGATTAGATGAAAATCTATCAGCCGCAACCTAGGGCCGACTTACTTATCTTAGGGTAGTTTTAAGGTAGCTTTACTGGTAGACAATTGGAAAATTCATTGAAGTATTGATAAACTTAACTGAAACAAAACTGAATAGCTAGTATCTGCGGATAGTCAACTACCGTGGATATACAAGTACCGTTAAAAATGAGTGCACAGCATATAGGTGTTTTAATTAATATTTCCTTGAGGCGAGACTTAAACAAAATGTTAAATGCAGTTTTCGAAAGTAATAAGTTGTGTGTTGTATTGTGTATGATCACATCTCAAAAATGCAAATGTGGTTGCACGAAGAATTGGCAAAAGTTAAGCACCCCAAAAACAAATTGCTTAACTTTTTCGAGACTCTACTGTATCTCAAAAATTATGGGTGAGGCAGGTCTATATTTTTGCCTGTAAATACATTGATATTGACTTTAGAAAACTGCATTTACCATTATTTATTGGAGTATTTTTGTTGAGAATGTGGGCACCTTTATGCTGTATACTCACTTTTGACGCTGACTGTATGTTTTACTTCTCTTGTACATAGCATCTCCTTAACGCCTAAGCCTACATATATAGACCAAGGGAGTATAGTATACCAAACCGAAACAACATGCGTTGAATGACTCGGGCTGTAAAGAGGCTCTCAGGATGAGGGTTGAGTCGAATTTCGGAATTCAAAACCAAACCTTTTGACAGAAACGGGTAATAAATTCAATGGAACCAAAATTGGCTTCAAACAATAATTGGACGAGTAAAATTCTCGTCATAAGTTTAAGAGTAAGAACAACCTTTGGCCATTTTTCAAAAATACAGAAATTCACGCTTATTTGCAATGGCATGTCAATTGTGGACGATGCAAGATTATTTTTTGTCTCCGCCTGAACATGAGAGTGTTGTTGTAAAGAACTTCAAATTTGGAAAATCTTTGTTGTTCTTTTCTCAAGTTTTGTTTGAGTTTTGCAATTCATCGTGTATAGAGTCACGAAAATGTGGTTCAATTCGATTAAGATGAACTAAGGCCATTGTCCAATCACCATTATTTTAGGTTAGATTGGTGTATTGCTACAGTTTGCAACTGTGTCCACTTAGACCTTTGGTACGCTCACTTTCAATCAGGGATGAAAGCCGGGGCCCCTTAATAAAGGAGACAACCCGCTTCTTCCTTGTCTTTACAGCTTCTGCAAAAGTCGTTGTAGGGAGAACCCGCGAGTGGTTGTCTATAAGACAATGTCCGGTAACAATACATACAACTTTGTCTATGTCTGTCCTGTCTATTGATAGTAGAGGTATGCTCCTTTTCGGGTCGAGCCAAGGGCACACTGCGGTTTCGCAATTTTCCATTTGCAATATCATAACACCCAGAAACGTTCGCCGTTTGTTCGACTTTATGGATGCTTTTGGATTCATTGGTTCGTACCTTTAAAATGACAGTGGTGAAAGTGTTACACTCAACGGTGAGTGGTGCAGAGACATGATTAAGAACATTTTCACACGCCATGCAAAGAAACAGTCGGCGCGTTGCTGTAAAATCACAGTCTGATGCATTGCGAGTAGCACCTAACACAAGAATGATGATCGCTTCAACATTTAACTCCGCTAAGTTGCTACCTTACCTACTTCCCGACAAAAGCCTTAAAGTCTTCACTGCACCGCGTACAAATCATGTAACTACCGCATGAAAACCATCATCTCTCATTAAACACCATCCAATGTAACGAACGTCACGTTAAAGGTGCGTTCGCCGTGAGTTACCTCCCGAATTCACATAAATTCTCCCACAAATCTCGCCCTTATTCACTTATTTTCCCTCACCACAGCAAGAAGGAGCAAAGTTTAAACCATAAATCTGAGACCACGATAAGAACAAAACCGAAACCTTCGTAGAAACAGATCATGCAATCGGCCGGGACTGCCGGGCAAAGAGGGAAACAAGTGCATTCAGGTGTTTTTCTATTTAATCAAGACACCAAAAATTCTATGCTTCACCTTCGGCCCTCCGCCTCTGTCTATCTTCTGTTGACTATGGCACAGCACACAACACACAAAGAAAAACGAAGGAAACGGTTTAAAACAAAAGCGGGTACTTCTTTCGTCCCTGAAAGGCGACCGCGACCATCCCTTCGAGGGTAAAATTCAGCCACAAGGTGATAAATTTAATTCAAAAGGAACGATGCATGTGGCACGGCTTATCTGGATCCATTTATTTGCTCGGGGAAAAAATAAGGAAAACACTGATTACAATCGCGTTGCATCACAGTGACGGCCCGACCGTGGACAGACGGATGGTGCCACCTACGTGTAAACACGGCCCGTGTACAAGATGTTGTTGCATAAAGGATGGGAATGGGGACAATTTGAATGTCGGACTCGAAATCAAGTTGTTTGACTTGGGAGAACGGTGGACGGGGGCGAGACAGGATGTGCGCCGCGATGACTGCCGACTGGCGTCTGTTGTTTGACGACTGGCGAACACTTGATCGCATGGACTTCTTTTTGACACAGAATTTCTTCTCTGTTGCATCTGTTATCGAACTGAGAGATGGCATCAACAGGACAGGATCCGGTGAAATGTCGTAACCGGTATATTTTGTCCATCCTTGTCGAATAGTGAGCAGTTGTGAGGTCTAGAGACTCTGGAATACATTTTTCTTTTAGTATCTCAAGAAACGCCAAATTGCTTGATGAACTTCTGCACTTGCGTCTACCACCGGGCGCCACGCTGGCGTCCTTTGGTGGGCCGTAGAAGGGCATTGAATCAATCAGTTCATATCTATTGCCCATTAGCCAGCACAAGCGATAGCATTGAAGTGTGTGAACACAATGGAACCAGCGACAGCAAGGACCTGGTTTTTTGACGACTTGCACGTATAGCTAGGTATGCTTGAGCGGCTGGGTGGCGCAGTTGGTACAGTGCTAGCTTCTGGTTAGCGGGGTCCCCGGTTCGAATCCCAGTGAAAGAAAAGTTAATTCGCTTTTATCTAGTTTTCCAATCAGGTCCAGCCACCATTTTCCGTTGGGATCAAATTAACGACACTATCACTGGAGTGGTCGATTAGTGGCTGTGGGATTACAATGGACCCACATGGTCTATGTGTGCTGGTGAATGCACTAGCAGTCCCCTTACCTAACCTAACCTAACCTAGGTATGCTTGCAGATCGCAAGGCTGATATCCAAAAAAGCCTGTGGTTCTTTGACTGGACCTATGTTGGCTTCAGGTCGCACATTTAAAATGTAGGGTTATAATCGTTCTTACTTTTCTTTTTCTTAGGGCGACAGTCCGGGTGGACCTGGTCCTCGGCCAACATGGCCCAAGAGCCAGCTGTTTCAAATTTCGCATCCCAGGCCGGTTAATCTCCGACTTGTGTGCGCTATCTTGTACGTGGACGTCCTCTATTGCATTCTCCCACATACTCAGAGTCGAAGATTCTTCGGGCGGCAGCTAAGTTGTTCATCATCTGAGTAGTTGGCCATCTGAGGCCGTTCCGTTGACGACTGGCTAGACTCATGTTGCTGTACAGCCCATACAGTTCGTGGTTGAATCTTCTTCTCAAAATAACACCAACGTAAACAGGACCTAAGATCACGCTCAGAACTTTTCTCTCGAAGAGACCATGGACTTCCTCATCCGCTTTTGAGATTGTCGATGCCTCCGCGCCGTACAGCAGGACTGGGATGATCAGGGTCTTATATAGTGTTAGCCTGGTCCTTCGAGAGAGGGCTCCTCTCATTAATTGCCTCTAGAGCCCATAGAAACAGCAGTTGGCAAGGGTTACTCTGCGTTTGATCTCGGTACTGATATTGTTTGTACTATTTACTGCGGAGCCGGGGCAGAGGACGTCCTTCACGGCCACGAATTTATAGCTGCCTACAGTGACATTCTGGGTGGTCGATGTTGTGCGTCTTTTCTTGATGACAGCATATAAATTAAAATTAAGTCATTTCCTTCATAAAAAAAATATTTTTTATTCGAACTGGCAGCGACTCTGCCTACTTCACAATTGAACTTGCAATGGTTTCTTAGGTCTACCTTAAATACTAACTTATTGCTGGAACTGCATTTCCGTCATCCGTGCTATTTGATCCCATCGATGGCAGGTTGAACGCAGACCGTGGGAAAGGGGCTTCATCAGCAATTCGACTTCGACGCATGTTGGACTGTCTGCGCGTGTTGCCTGGGTGGACGCGTGTGTGTGCTGCGTTAACTTGTACTCTGTTTTGCCCTCGTTAACCGCCAGACCTACTTTAGTGTTCGATCTGTCACTTGAATGTCATCCGCTTATGCCTGCAATTCTAGAGTCTTGCACGATCTGCTCAAGCACGATATTGAAGAAGTCACATGACAGCGCTAGGCCTTGTCTAAGATTTTTTTTGACATTGAAGGCCTCGGTGAATTCGTTTCCGACCTTGATGGATAAGCGAGAGCTCCCCATCGTCATCCTTCTCAGTCAGAGGAACTTGGAAGAAATGTCAAAACTTGACATGGCGTTGTGTAGCTCATCTCTATGCACGCGGCCTTGTAATCGAGGAATAGGTGGTGTGTGTCGACTTGCATTTTCTGGGTCTTCTCCAGGATATGCCGTAATGTGAGATTTCGTCGATGGTGGACTTCCCCGCTGAAACCACACTGATCAGGACCTTTCAGGTTAGGGAAGAATGGTTTCAAGCACTCGCACAAAACAGCAAAGAGGACGCTATTTTAAGGAGACACATGCCTCAGTATTTGGCGCAGTGAAGGGGTCTCCTTTCTTGTAGATCGGGCAAACGATACTGAAATTCCACTCATCGGGCATGCTTTCCGCCGACCGTATCTTACAGATGAGGTAGTGCAGTTACCCTAAAACAACTCATCTCCAGCTGCCTTAAAGAGTTTAGCAGACAGTCCGTCTGAACCAGCAGCTTTTTTCGACTTTAGTCTCGATATCGATAAGGACCTCAACCAACTTGGCTTGCGACACTGGAGACAGCTAGCCAGAGACCGTGCTAGTTGGAGAGGCTTGTTAGTTGAAGCCCAGGTCCATCCCGGACTGTAGCGCCAAATAAAGAAGAAGAAGAAGAAGTCTCGATATCGCTATCTTGACTTCGTCTTGACCGGGGGACGGAATTCTCTTCTATCATCGTCCATTGTGTGAAGTGGAATCAAACAGGAGTTGTACAGTGGAGCTTATGTTCCAGGTTGATGTATAAGATTGATAATTTCTACAGGAAACTAAATTTTCCACTTCATCTTTTTCTATCGAATAACCATTTGTAGAGTGTGTTATGCCAGCCAAATGACCGTCTCTGATCATGGAGCAAGGATATGCTTTAAAAACCACTTTTGTCTAAGATTTTGTCAGTCCGATGGACGATAAGCAAAACTGCGGAGCTGATTCTTGGTGCCTTGGAAAGAAAAATTCTACGTCAGATATATGGGTCGGCGTCGGCGAAGAAGGCGACGGAACCATCCTTCCCTCCATTTGCCGGCATGGAGGAGAAGACACAACCGTGAACTCTACGAGCTGTACCAGGATGTGGATGTAGTCTCGAAGGGAAAAATCCGTCTAGTGCACTGACTTGGCCACATCGAGCGCATGGACAACGATGCTCCAGCTAAGAGGTTCTTCGAATCTTAGCCTCCTCCTAGTTCGAGAAGGAGAGGAAGGCCGAATCTCCGGTGTAAATAGCAAGTAATCGCGGATACAAGACAGCTTGGTCTTGATGACTGGAAGCAGCGTTCCCAGGACCGTCAAGAATGGAAAGCAGCTATCGCTCAGGCTCGGACCATGCATGGGTCGCCAGCCTGATAAGTAAATAAGTAAGTTTCTCTAAGAGTTTGCCTAGGCCTTTAGTCTCAGCAATTTCACCAACTCCAACCAGTGAGGAACTCAGAAGATTGGAAAACCTAAAAAGTCTGGGTGTGTGCCAAAACCCCATCAGAGCACAGAATGTGAGTGAATGAAGTAGTCTCCATCCCTCTCTTTGTAAATCTACATCACAATAGGGCACGTCAACAGTTTGAAAATGCCTCAAAACCCCCCCTTGATGCAGACGAACCTCATATGTCTCAATAGCGCCTTATCACTTAAGCATTCCATTCACTTCATAAATTCAACTCCAGCCACCATCCCACCGCCTCACCCTGCCCTAGCCCCCACAGAGTGCTCAGCACTCCCTCGGAAGACAGGAAGTGAACCGAAAAAAAAAATACAACAATAATTTGAACAGCAAGCGGAAGCGGAGTTTCGGCATTCCTTAGCTACATAATTGCGTGCAACAGACACCTAAACTCCCCGCATGTATCTCAATTTTGAATTTGAAAAGCCCAAATTCGTAGCCTCCTCAGCCGACAATGCCGCTCCGTCATACCATGCCGCCGCGCCGTATAAATCGATTCTTTGCGGTGAGGCCGACCGCCACCACCAGAGAGAGTTCTTTCACGAACATTTCTTCCTTTGTTCCTGCCTCACCCTGTTCTAAATCCACAGCAGACACTATATCATGTCGTGGCCTCGATTTATCTTTGAAAAGCCAAACGGCGCGGCGGTTGGCGGGGGGAGGAGGAACGACGACTCTCCACGCAAATTGTGCGCTGCGATGGAGTTGCGGCATAATGAGGCAAACGACTTACTCGTCCTCCTCTCTGTCTATCGCCATTCACGCTGTGAATGCTCGGGCCATGGAATTTGCATCTTCACCGAGTGGAGAACTACGGCTAGTTCAAATCATTTGCAGATACTTAAGTGGATATTAAATAATTCACGATATGCTTGAGTTGGGTTTGACCTAAATTTATTTTCGGAGCCAAACGCAAATACCGGTCTACGTGCGGTGGAATTGCGCAGCAGAGCTGGGCGGGAATGACTTTTGGGAATGGCTGCCTTGAACAATGAAATGAGACTGCAAAGATAACCACGTTGCCACTTCAAAAGATGATTGCAATTCGATTGGTGATTCAGTTGGGGAAGCACTGATGGGAGGTCCGGAGATCTCTGAAAAGTGGTTCCTGTCAATTCGACGAGAATTCCTTTCCAAACATGAAGAAGATGTGCACGAGGTCCAGTTGAGTAACACAGCCCACTCTTATAAGGTCAAGCTAGTCTCAATTTTAATCCGATTCCCCCTAATCGAGGAGAGCAGGCCTTGCCTATGGTAGATCAGTGTTCACTTTCGATGAAGATTGTACCACGATTGGCACGGGTAACCACTAAAGTGGCTGCAGAACTGCGCCTTCCGAGTTTACAGTTGCTGAATCTTCTCGCATGAACACAACTCTATGCGATGTGAAGGTTGCCCCTCCGGATTTATTCTGGTCCTTCCTGCATCAAAAGAAGTAAATATATATCGTCTTTGGCGTGTCATTTCATCAGCTTAAGTGAGTATGTACCAAATTCGAGGCGGTGTCTTGTAGTATTGGAATGTCGTTGCTTACATCAGTTGAGACATCTGTTTAGGGACACCTCTCTATAAGGGACATCTCTCTTTACGGACACTTCGTCATGGTCCCTGTAGCGCATTGGCAACACTACGGTAGAGCGTTGGGACATGGGAGGTGTTCTTCGACATGTCATAATGCTCATGACATGCATCTTAGCCCTTATCTCTGTTGTCTTGTGTGCATGTCCATACTTGTCTCAGGGCAGTTGATCTGACCACCGGCAGTATGGACCTAGTGAGTCGATACCACAGTCCCCTTATGATGAAGCTATTCCTATATTCAACGCCATCAGAGCGGGCAGTGGTAATCAGCTGCTATCGGCTATGGAGAATATTCGCTGTAGCTAAACATTCTCGGAGCAGATGTTGGATAGATTCTGGTTCTTCCTCATCTCTGTAGATTCTACAAACGCGCATGGCATGTATAGTTAGGGCACAGTGCATTCCTATTGGCATGCGTGCATCCTTGCGATCGATGAAAGTTGGTCTCGTCTTGCTTAGCGTCGAGCACAGAGCCCTTGCCCTCTCCACTCAAGCCATCGAGTTTGGTTCTATCCAGGGTTTCGTCTTCCAGTTGTTTCCTTATGAAGCTGAGCTGCGCTTGCGTATGCAGGATTGGATAGTCCGAAAATGCCACAAGGCGTGAGTTGATTTATCAGAGAAGTTGAAAATTGTCATCCTTGATCATAGGAGTATATCCAATAATGAGAACAAATGACGAAGTGTTCTTGTTTTTTTTTTTTTTTTATAGTGGCACAGATTTAATAATGTGTTGGATACAATTGGTTGGATAGAGATTTAGTTTGTATCACCTTACTGCCAAGATATTCATGTAATCTTTATATAATATATCACAGGAAAATTAGCATCAGTCTGAAGGAAAAGCCGATTAAGAAACCTTCATGTCAACAAACATTTTTCATTTCACTAGAGGGAAGAGAGAAGTGGTTAGTCTTGTTTTCAAATGTCCTGACAAGGATTGTCACTTCCTCACTTAATTGCCTTTGAGTTGCATATTCCGATTGAGAGGTCTGGAGAGACTTGGGCAGAATCTACAATATAATAATATGGATGGCGCTACAGCCCACCAGTAGATTGCTAAGACCAAGCGTCAACAGCAACCACTCATGTTGTGCGTGTTCTCTGACGAGTGGAGAGGACCTACAGTTTTATGCCGTCTCCAAACGGGCAAGTATGAGAAGCTTTTTCTAGACAAACATTGTCAGTGATTCGAAAGAGGACCAACCGTGAAAATTATAATTTTTTTGTCGCACCGGCCGGGAATCGAACTCAGGCTCGACGCACATGCCCACAACGACACGGCCACCCCAGAAAAAACTGGTATATGCGGATGATATTGACGTGATTGAGCAAACACAGCGGGGTGTCTATGAAGTGTTTGCTGACATTGAAAGGGAAGCAGCTTAAATTGGTTTGATGGCTTCAAGAAAAGTAACATAATATCGACGTCTTCGGGAAGTTCTTCCACCTTAACTCCACAATAAATAGAACACGCAAGATCGGCAACGAGATCAAATGCTGAAAGACTTCTGCCAATCGCTGTTTCTCTTGGCCAAAAGGCAATTATGTTCTGGCGGCTATGGCGTTGTTGCTCTGTGCGTCGACTCCTACTCCGTCGTTGTTCGAGTCGTCGTGTGATTCCCGGTACAACAAAAAATAATGTTCATGACCCCACTTCTTCCGAGTCACTGCCAGAGAGCCTCCAGAGACCCAAAGGAACAGTCTGAATTTATAGAAACTATTGATCACCCCAATTTTTTTTTTAGGGCGCACACGCTTAGGGTCTATTGACAGCCGATGAAGAATCTCTAAGACGTTTTGAGAGCAGTATTCCTTGAGAGATCTGCCATGAATGGGGATTGAAAGAGAACGTTGCAGCACGAACTGTAGTCTATAAAGGTTCAACTATGGGACAGCCGGCGAGCTCTCAAAAGTGGTTCCACTCAATAAGACTGACGAGAATTCCTTTCCAGACATGAAGAAGATATCGCTGGCTCTTTTGTGCTTAAGGTCCAGATGAGTAGCACAACCCACTCTTATAAGGTCAAGCTTCTTCTTCTTCTTCTGGTGGCGCTACAGTCCGGGGTGGACCTAGGCCTCAACCAGTAAGCCTCTCCAGCCGGCACGATCTTTAGCCAGCTGTCTACAACTGCGCACAGCAAGTCGATTGAGGTCCTTCTCCACTTGGGTGGGCCATCGGTTCCATGGGCGTCTTCTATTGCGGTGTCCCCCACCCACAAGCTAGTGTCACTTTTAATCCGATAGCTCCTAATCGAGTAGAGCAGGACTTGCCTATGCCTTGCCAATATTCCGTGGATGGGGATTGAAAGAAAATGTTGAAGAACGAACTGTAGTCTTTAAAGGTTCAACGCTTAAGTCGGCCAGGTCTTTTGAAGGAAAGGAACGCCTTGATTCGACTCCGACTCAGTGGGACATGTCGGTGTTCACTGGGCACGGCTTCATTTTCATGAGCCAACCAAATTTTTCCTCAACCCAAATTTTGATCACCTCGTTGTTGAAGCTAAGCCTAGATGGAGAAGGTGCTCAACCAAATTAGCGTGCGACACTGGAGGCAGCTTGTTTTGGAGAAGCTTGTTTCGATTGAGGACCATGTGCACCGCGGACTGTAGCGCCAAATAAAGAAAAAGACGCCTAAGGCCGGCGTGGTGAGTTTTTAGCTTTTTCCTAGTTCATCTTCCAACTGTCAAAGCGAACTTATTAGGCTAACCTATTTATTGATGTACACCTTTTGTGATGTTCTCTCACGAGTATTAATCGAATCAGCTACAGCGGCGACGGAACCATATTTGTACATTAACTGGAATCAGCTAACCGGAAATCAATCTAATTTAAGAGACTTGTTAGTTGAGGCCAGGGTACAGCAGGGGCTGTAGCTTTACAGGAAGAAGAAAATTATCCGAGACCTGAGGAGAGAGATTATACCACTGAATGGGTCATCTTCTTCAGAGACCCGCATGTTCCTCCATTGTGATACCGACTGTCAGACCACTCCAGTGAGAGTGCCGTAAATTGAATCCCAACCGCAAATGGTGACTGGGTCAGATTTGAAAACCAAATAAGAGCGTAATAACTTTGCTTTCACTGGGATTCGAACCGGGGACCCCGCTAACTAGGGACAGGCACTTAACCAATTGCGCCATCCCGTCGCTTACACACATCGACTCTAAGTCATCAGCTAGAAGCTAGGCCTAAGCGCAAATAGGCGAATCAATGGACTTTGGTCCCACCACCTTGTCCAGGGTCTGTCAAGTGATCTTCCACCAGGTGAAATCGCATTCAAGGCACGCCTCGGTGGTCGTGGTGACGAGGACATTCTCCTTCTTCGACATCTCTTTATGACAACTTTTAGATATAAATCCAATCTTCGAAAGTCTAACGAGTAATCAGCAGAATGACAAACTAAGCAATCACATACATCAACAAAAGCGACTATCAACCACCAGGCAACAAAAAGGACACAAAGGTCAGAGGCAATAAACAAAGGCAACCCCCATAACTTCATAAATCTGTTCGAGATGCTTTTACAGCAGAAGAAAATGGAATTTAGACATTATCATGCCACAAACTTTACCAATCAGGATAAGTATCGCATAAAATAACCACAACCGGAAGAAGGACACTAAACCGGCCACAAGCGCCGTATAAAAACGAATAAAAATAACCACCCCAAAGGACAATGGAAACTTTTTAATTCGCAATCAAATTATTTTATGCAAGATGATGGTCGTACTCTGCAACCCCGGAGAACATGACATTCAAGGACTGGGTTAAAGGCTGTATCACAGGGAGCAGGTTTGCGGCATCGCCTTGGTCCTGTGTTAAAGGGAAAGGCTTTCTTGTGCCAATTTGTGTCTGGGGGTACAAAGGGTAAACTACCAGCTTATGGATATCGGGGAGTTTGAAGCAAGCCCTAATTACGAAGGTAGTAGCCTTCTCAATATTGGATACACTTCGCCAGCTCTTCTCCATTCTAACAGGCCCAGATGTGGGAAATGCTTTGATTCAAAGACCAGCAGTACGGCATGAATTTCTGCCATCATTTCGCCGCATCCACCGAAGTGGATGAAACTGCAAGGCGTTTTGACCAATGTGGCACGAAGTAACTTTCTAAGTCAACCAACAAAGCACCTCCTTTCTTGTCTTCGTTGTTTTTGAGACACAAAGACCATTCGCTTCCCTCACTTCCCCTTCCTTCCGACAAAACCATCACGAGGTAGATACCATGTACATCCTTGAAGGCATGCCCAACCACACTCGGGTCAACACAATCCAGGCCACAATCGGGACAAAAGCGTGACTATCGTTCTCATTCACAAAATCGGAAATTCCATTCCATTCCGCATCACGAACATGCTAATCCCGCAGTGTTTTACAATTTCACAAAAATAGATACAAGTTCCCGAAATGAAACAAGCGAACTGTAAATCCCCCATGCAAACGACAGCCGTACAGTTCGGACCCATTTAACGCATTGTTCGTCATCTGCCTAACGAACCGTACGGCCCCGCATTCAAATGCGCTTGCCTAACGCGGAGTACGAACTATGCAAATTTGTGCTCCTCACGAAAATTAGGTTCACAAAAATTCATATTCCAACAATGGCGGGGGGACTTATGGGCGAGGAGGAGTTGGCGGGACACCATCCATCAAGTTGTGGAACTACCTGCCGCACGGTCCTTAGCGGAGCATAACCAAGTCTGTATCTTAATTATTTCCCAGCCATTCTTCTCGCCGGCCGAGTGGTGGGGGCCGGAGCAAAATGTGTTTACTTTTACAAAATGAATCATTAATGGACCTTGACTGTGTGCTCAATGGCAGCCTGCTGGCTGAGGTACTCAGGCAAATTGGAAAAATAAAAAAAAATAAAACGAGAAACGAAATCTCTGCTAGCCACCGAGCGACGAAGGACTCTCGTCCTGAAAGTCCTTTGTAGTTGTTTTTGTTTGAAAACAAGCACCGGGCAGTGAAAAGGTTCTATCTATAGACTTTTTCTTTTCGAGAGATTTTCCAATTTGAATTCGCTTCGATATTGATTTCCCCGATTGAGTGGAGGCCGAGAGGGGCCTCTTGGAACGACGGCTTGTGTGTTAGACTGGGCCGTCCCACCTGCAAGGTTGAGTGTTGCGGGTAAACAGAGGGAAAACTTACCTATTCCATGGATGCGAGAAGGTCTGCTGATGAAGGATTAAACTGTGCAGCCACCTCATTAGGGGGCTTTAGGTTTAGTTTTTCCTGTGGCTTTAATGGCTGCTGAGTGGAAGTGAGGAATTTGTTGGATTTTGTTAACTTAAAGTCGCTCGTCAGAGAGAGGCACACAGTGCGTAGTGGTGACTACCTTAAATGATTTTATAATTTGAGCGAGCTTAAGGGATTATTAATACCCGTAAGTGTCCGGCGTCAAGACACGGCCGAATGTATAGAGGGAGAAAAGGATAGGATGTACCTGCGCACCCTGTGTGCGGATAGAAGTCTGTGGGAAACATTGGACTGGGAAGAGCTTTTCATATTCGTGTGGAGCGGCTGAAGGACGAGTCTCTAAACATAACTGTGTGTCCGAATGTAGGCATAAGGGTATGCTGATGGGCAGTCCTGGCGAGACGGGCATTGCGGGTGAATTCATGGAGATGGTAATGTCTGCAAGTTGAATAAGTGATCTGACTGGGTCATGCTTGTCAGTCGCACAAAAAGGTTAAGCAATGAAGCCCAGTTGCAGGTTTGAGAAAGAAGAGGCTGTATGCGGCAAGGCAGTCGTTGTGGTGCGTGCTCAGCTCTGTCTTGTTATTCCAGTTTATCTTGTAACAAAGTCAACAAGGTCGATACCCAGCACAGAGCGAGAAAGAACTAAAGTTGTGCTAAACAGTTCCGACGACGAAACGGACATGGAACGATTCTTTTCGTTGTCGGAACTGATTCCCGGAGACATGACCGCGGAACTAGGTACATAGTTCCATTCATATTTCTCCGAAAGGAAACGATAGATTGATGGAGACGTTGGTATGGATGTATGTACATGTAAAGACTTATGATACATGATAGTTCCGATTGAGGTATTCACAAACGTGTGTGTTACCATTTTGTGTGCCATGTGCCATATTGTGTGTGCTTGTGTAGAATTTTTGTGCACATTGTGAACATGTTGGGTGGACATGGATATTTTTAGGATGAGTGTACGGTCTTTTCGACAGAGGACATAGCTCCGGGAGCTATACATGTCCGGAACGACACAACTCTAGAAGGAACTGAGTAGAAAAAACAATCAAAGGATTCATTGAACAAGACAGGCTGGTTTCTTTCCATCAACAATCACCTTAAGGGCCAATCATAATCAACGAGCGTACAGTCAAACTTATGCTTAAATCGAACGGAATAAAAACAAGACAAGTAGTGTAAAGTGTCTACATGGAGCAGTAATCCAAAACGTCAAAACCAACTGTTATTCACGTACGATTGGCTAAAGTCATAAAAAGTTAACGAAAGTTACCGAAATTTAATGAAGAAGTTCCGCCTTAAGGGCCAACCATAATAAACGAGCGTACAGTTAAAATTATGCTAAAATCGAACGGAATAAAAGCAAGGCAAGTGGTGTAAAGTTTTTAAATGGGGTAGTCATCCAAAATGTCAACACCAAATGTTATTTTCGTACGCAGGGACCGATTGACTAAGGTTATCAAAAGTGAACGAAACTTAACGAAACTTAATGAAGTGATTACTATGGTCACAGTCTTTGTACGCACTCGATTGCATAAGTCTCCTTACGTCCATTATGGTCGACCCGGAAGGCTGAAGCAAAAGTTAACGAAACTTAACGAAGTGATTACTTTGGGTAACAGTGTATCGTATATCTGTAGACCCTCGAAGTCTCCCATTATGCTTGCCCCTTAATGCTAGAGAAAGCAAAAGTTAACGAAACTTAACGAACTTTAAATGTCAGCCTAACATAACCTCTTTGGGTACTAACTTAAACACCTGAAGATACCTACTGGTATGCTACTGCTGCATATCCTGAATGATGCTCTCCTTTGCTGGGTTATAGCCATTTTGTATTTTTTATAAATCTTGCAAGTGGGTCGCCGTGGCGTAGTGGGTTAGTGCGTCGACTCCTACGCAGAGGGTACCAGGTTCGATACCCGAATTTACCACGCGTGAGAAAACAAGAGCACGCACAACACGAGTGGTTGCAGAGAAGCTAGGCCCTGGCCCTCTACGGGCTGTAGCGCCACCCATATTATTATTATTATTATTATAAATCTTGCAATGTCCAGAATTTTAATGCCAGGCATTTCCTCAAGGCTAGTGAGTGAATACAAGTGAATACTTGCAAGTGAAAGGCAGGTGCCGAGGTAGTGAAGTGTAGTTTCTTCTTCCTTTTCGTCTCTACTGCTCCTACAAAAGTCATTGTAGGAGGTTCCCATCCCATTCTCCATGAGCAGTAATAATGTCAAGTACATTGCTGATTTCCTTTCTATTTAGATTTAGGAGTATGCATGTGTTTTTTTTTGAGACTAATTGATTGAAGGCCATATTGGCGTTGAAGTCTAATTCCATCTACCTCCGATTGGCGGTGTTGATTGTATCTTTATGTTACACAGTGTTTATTACTTGAAGAGAGGGGTTTGGGGTGTCATGACTACTTGCCATTGGCAAACCTAGCCCTGTTCTAGCTAGCTCGTCCACCCTTTCATTGCCTGGAATACCACTATGCCCAAGGACCCAGCATAGGGTAAGGTTGCATCTGACCGCTATCTCCCGAAAAGATAGACCGCAAAGTCTTACCATATTTGATTTGATTGATGGTGAATCCAGAGCATTGATGGTCGCCTGACTATGTCTATATAGATAACGATAGATAGCCCGTCTATGGATAGCGGATAGCTTTTACTTCTGCCTGGGATATAATACAGTGGTTTGACAATCGACGGCACAGAGAGAAGGATATTGCCTGCGATGACGCAAATACTCCTAGTCCAGTGCCTTCTTCCGTTTTGGATCCGTCTGTGTATACTCCCAGATAGGTAGCTTATCTGACTACGTCTGATGCCCGCAGTCTTCTCTATTTGGATGAGTGTTTTATACCCAAATTCAAAGTCTACGACGGGCGCAATATAATCTATATGCTTTGGGACCGTGGTGTTAGAATACAGAATTTGACTGCAGTTCGCATGCCTTTCTTAAGAAAAAATGCGACATCCTCTCGTAGTTTTTAAAGACTTGCAAAGATTGTTTTAGTTTGTTGCACGGGCGATTTAGGTATGTTTTAAGTTGAGGGGCGCGAGACTGCTGCCATTTCTTGCGCGCTTTTCTTTTTTCGAGGATAAGTTCTTTTATTTCTGGCGGAAGATATGTTTCATTAAATTTGGGTATTTTTTTACTGCTAGAAGCATTTTTTCCAGGCTGCTTTCTGGATGTTACTAATAAACTTTTTAAGTTCGAGTTCTAACTCTAAAGTTGTTTTAAAGACCCATTGAGACTAATATTTTCTTCACAGTCATGTCTAAGACTTTCCCAGTCAGTTTTGTTATTTGTCAATCACGGTGCACCTTCCACTTTCCTTAATTTATTGCTTATGGCCAAGATTAGAGGTAAGGGGTCGGAAGAGAGGTCAAAGCTTTGTTCTACTTTCACGAAGTTTGTAGGCACCCCTTTAATAATAAAATAGTCTACTAAGTCGGGTACTTTTGCCGTATCGGCGGGGGCCAATATGTCGGTTTTCCTGATGAGTGGAAGTCGACCCCGAGCTCGATACCGACTTTGCACAACAGCCTGCCTTTTGTTGAATTCTTACGACCAACGATGAAACTCGTTACAAATTTGTCGAAAAAACCTACAAGGTCATCCCTTGTGGGCACGCATCGCGGGGGAAAATATACAGATGCTATGGTCAGAAACGATGTCTTGTATCTTATTTTAACTGACACTGATTGTATTGTGTCAATTTCTGTTATTGTATCCATGAAGTGCTCTATATTGTCTCTAATAAATAAGGAGGATCCCCCTCTGGCGCTTACGGAGGGATGAAAAGCGTGCTACGCATAAAAGCCTCTTATTTTAAATTGGGTCTCGTCAGGTGGGTTTCAGATATCAAGCACACTTCAACGTTAGTGTTTCGCAAGAATATCTCCAGTTCATTACTTTTATTTTTTTATTCCATTGGCATTCCATGTTAATATTTTGATCGTACCCTCATATATTGCGAGAAGATCTATGCTGTTTACCAGGTTTAGGCTCAAGCTTGCTAAGTTAGTCAAAAATTATTTTATTTATCGCGGATTGCTCGTCAAGTTTAGCAAGAATAGTGGCGAACACTTGCGCAACCGGGTCTGCCGAATTGGCAGGTCTATTCATAGTGCTTGGGCACACGTCAGAGTCTTTGAGGACTCTGGCTTATCGTCCATTTTACGCAGGGTAGATTTACTTTTCCCCACCTTTTCGGTTGTGGCCTCATTTACTTTATTATTTTCATTGCTTTCGCTTTTTTTTATTGTTTTTGCGTTTTAATCTCGACCTTTCGATCAAGCGACATGACTCATAGACTATTAGAATGCTGCGCTTTACTCACTGAATATGGTTCATTCTTCCGCGAGGCTTTTTTAATGCAAACGTAAGCCGTGTTATAGAGAATTAGCGACCGGGTCAAGCTCAAGAGGAAAGCGCATACAGATTTGGGATGTTCGCATTCTTGATTATTTCCATGTGACCTAAGCTGTGCGTTATGCTCCAGCTGTTGCATTCCGTGAACCTGATCGCTGGCTTGTTAGCCGCCAACTTCCCGTAAATGTCCATAGGAAGTAGCTGTAGCTTGGTTTCCATGGCGGCTGAAGGTGTGGGGCGAAGAGCGGACGTAATGCAATTGCACGCAGATCATGTCACATCCTTTACTCAAGTAAAAACTCAAAAACTGATCTCACCCCCCTCTGGACAACAAATCTGCCACTCTGCAATCCTTTGTGTCCATTTTCCAAGGAGTCAATATTCAGCATCTAATGTTTCATAGTTAATCTGCATTCGACTCCTGACCACTCGCTTACAACTTTCGCAGCACTTTAAGTGGATTTATTTCCTGAATCATGCAGCGCATGTTTCCGTTCCCCCCAACAAACCGGCTTTATCTGTAACTTGCCGGCTTAAAAAACCGAGAGAGAGAGAGAGAGAGAGAAAAATGAATCCCCGCCAGCTATTTGCATTTTATGAGTTCAACTGAAATTTGTTCTTACCAGAGCAATCCTTGGTTTCCTTTTTCCTCTTTGCAGGGAAATATTTTGATGCTGCTGCTGATGTAATCCCATTCATCTCCCTCAGCTGGGATCCTTGTAGTTGCAACTTTCGAAATTATTCTCTTTCTTATTTGAGACTTCCCCATCATTTGGAGTCTTTTGTAAAGTAATGAATAAGGGAACAAACTTTTTTATTTCCCTCCCCCTTCCCCGGCCCCTGGCACATGTCTACACTGACACACACTCCATCACCGGCAACAACAACAATGGTGGTTTGATTAGCATTCTTCCTCGTCCTCGTTCATGCCAAGGCGAAAGGAGTAAAAGGACTTAAAAAGTTTTTCCCGTAAGCCAGCTTATAATGATGATCACCCACCACCTCGTGTCCCATTCGGAGCACTTTTATCTGCAGCGTGCAGTGCACAGACGGGAGCGGAGAAGAGAGAAGAGTACTGGTTTTGTTTTTTATCTATCCCGGCAAGCTGCAGACGACATTCATGCCATCGTGATGCATTAAATATGAGGACGACACACGGCACATGGCAGGCACTGGCAGCGAGTGCAAACAGTGCTGGTCGCAGTGTCCTCTCTCGAGCATTGGTGAAATGAATTTCTCATAAATTTAGTTCGTGCCGCTGCTGGAACAACCAGCGAACGTCGATATCTGCTGAAATTGCATGCAAGTGGGTAGTGCCTGCAGATGACAATGACGCCAATGCATGGCACATTTCATAGCCGAGTCCCAGGAGTTGTGCACCGGTGCTGGTGTGGGCGAGCGATTGTTGTTTATTGATCTCGATCTGCAGCACGGTGTTGCCGGAGACCTACAATGCGTTGCGCAAAATATAATCCTTATCCGATTCAGCTCAGCTTACGGTCGAAACGAAACGAAATTCAAATCGATTGAGTCATACCTTGGAATGTCCGTCGTTGTCACGGCATGTCGGACTGATTTCAAATCGGTTCAGTTGGGAAAATCCTCGACAATTTCTCTCGTCGTTGAATGTCGTCTCTGAGGACAGATCGTCATTTTCACTTGATTGGGGAAAGGTATGCATTTCAAAGTGTGACGTGGCCAAACGAAATGAAATACAGGGTGGGTGATTTTGACACTGACAGCTAATTGCCGAAAAACCCTTGGGGTTGCCCTCGGTTCCGTTCCGAGGAGGAGAGGACGAGAGTGAACGACAAAAAACGACATCGACGACGACCCTCCTCTCAGATGGCTAGGACGTACAGGGCGAATGAAGACCAAGCTATAAACCGCAAAAGTTTTCAACTCCGAGGAACAGTGCGTTTAAGGATGACCTAGTCTTTGGTTGCATGGCCAGGAAACTGAATCAGATGAATGCACGACACTAGAGACCACAAGCACAGAACCATTATATTAGGAGACCCGCGGAAGAGGAAATCCAGAGGCGTGTCCTCCATCACTTTGGTCGTCGTGCATTTAGGCTCCGAAGTGACGTTGTCTTGAGTGAGGGAGCTAGGCATGTGCACCCTGTGGTCCCTCGTCACGAGAAGCTCTACAAAATTCATTGCCTCAAGCTGCATGTTCGCAGGTTAGACAGTAATCAGTAAGGAAGCCGATTATTTTTAGACTGCAAAAGAGTTTCATCGAACCTTGCGTCTTGCCGTGCCAAGGATCACGTTGTCTTGTCAAACGTCAGCTTTGCCATGCTCATTCAAATCCTATGTGCGATAAAGAGTTGACACAAATCCCTCATACCATGCAAGAGCCAACTGCAAACCTCACAAAGGGCGCCACATCAATGTTGCAAAGCCATTCTATTAGTCACACAATCCCAACCAACTTCAGGCAATTAATCTTCTTCAATTGGCAGCTGTCACACCACCCTGCATCCTCATGCAAAACAGAAGACCCAAATATAGACCATCGCCTGGTCTATTTGAAATGCGCTTCTTCCACGCATGACCACTGTGACGACTAACACACTTCATCCGAGGGCCGGAAAACAAATTTGTTCTAAGCAACAGCAACAGCAACAGCACCCGCACCGCACCCGTACTTGCGCCCGCACCCATCAACCGCAATTCCATTCCTTTGTTCCTTGAACTCCACACACGCTAAAAGCGCATCAAATTTCATCAGAATTCTCCCCCTCTCGGTCTACAACAACAGATTAGGGTCGACGTCGTAGTCGTCGTCGTCCGCGGCGTCGTCGTAGTTGCCCTCCTCGTCCTCGTCCTCGCCCCCCTCCACTTCTTCGTTGTTGTCTTCCTCGTCGTCGTGACTGAAGTCATTCCAGTCGCCGCCACTACTAAAAGCCACTGAAGACGTCATAAAAAGTGTACGCGTTGCATTTGGTACGCGGAACGTGTTCTGCGGAGGAGTTCCGATACAAACTTCGACTCGACAACCGCACAAGCTCCAGCACGTACACACGCACGCACGTATATGGTTCTTCACTTTCTAGTCCTTCCTGTTCGTCCCTTCGTCTTCGTCGTCGTCGTCGTCGTCGTCGTCGTCGTTCGCCCGTCGACAAATCTCACAACGACCGATTGGAGTTTCGTTTCGTTTTGTTTTGTTATTGTGTTTTACGAGTGTTTACCCGTCCGCGTCGCCAAGTAATAAAAGAGAAGAGAAGCGAACGAACGAACTCCCAAACCCAGCAACTAGAGTGTTTACGAGTTCAAATGAATTGTCATAAACGATTTGAGACGATCGCGTACACTGGCTCTGGCAGGAACCCTTTGAAGACCTTAATAAAATATTTGCATTTCGTCGAAGTTCATCGGACTTAATTGCGTTCGAGGGGATGCTTCGGCTCTTCGATCTCTCGTGGGGTCGTGTGTTTGCGTTTGTGTCCACTGCACGAATCCCATCTCGAGATGTGGTGCTTGATTCAATGAAATCATCATCAGAGCCTGTCATCCATGTAGTCAGCCACTTTACGAAGCCAAAGGAGGGCCCTATCATCGTATCCTATCCGCTATCCAGTTTAATTATGATTATTATTCCAGCTACTGTGCGAGGGGGGGAAAGGAAATAAAAACAACAACAGTCACACACATTCCTTGGAATGACTCAGGCGAACTGAAGATAGATAAGCACTTAAAGCTGACGCTCTGGGAAAATTGGATCGATATGCCCCGGGGAGGGGGGAAACTAGTTCAGGGAGGAATTGGTTTATGGATTTTCTTTGCCTTCCAAAACTTATGGCGTGGACTCGGGGAAAGAGCACGCTCGTCGTCTTCAGCCAATTCGAGAGCTGTGTGCGAAGATAAAGTTTTCCTCGTTGCCAGGCGGCGCGGCGTACGTCAAGTGCTGTGCAGCCTTTGTGCATCCTGTTGTCACGTTGATTTTGCCGAAATTCCACTGAAAGGACGTATTTCCGACGTTTCCTCTTTTGTCAGCGTTCGACTGTGCTCAGGAGTTTAGTTTGAATGTGCTTTTATCTCTTGACTTTTAGTGCTGCCATGTTCATTTGCTGTGAAAGACTTTCGTTCGAGTTATTTGACAGCAAACATTTTCGGTACGGGTAAAGCCACCTGCTGGGACCGCTTAATCGAATGATTTCGTCCTTTGAAGTTTCTCCTTGAGAAGTCTACCATTTTGTCATCCACAGATAGTCGGCTGATGGCAATGTAAGTGTCTTGTGAAGACAAATGGTCAAAGGATACTCCCTTGTGGCACTCCATTGAATTCGAACGTTTTGTACTGATTACAAGTTGGGATGTCAAAAAACGACTTGATGAAACGCCAGAATCACTGAAAAACAACGCACTGGGCACATCGTTTGGCCTAAAGGCATACAATTTGAAAGCAAGCACTAAGAAATGTTTTTTTTTGTTTGTGCTTTGTGTGTCTAAGAGAGTGAGAAAGGGAGGAAGGCTTCGATTCGAGATCACGAGATGTTGCCGGTGAGAAATCTCATCACATCCGTCCCCTGGCTGGTGTCATGAAAGGGATTAGGAAGACCGCAACTCCTATCACGCCATTGTATAATGTGATGATTTTCCAGTGGCAAACATTTAACGTCTTTGAAATACACAAATGTATTTACGGCAGCATCAACTTAGCACACGGTGACCCAATTTTTTGAGCCGACAACTGGTACGACTCGGTTTACAAATGAGTGGCGTCCCAAATTTGCCAACAAACTAACGGTTGGTTGAAATTTTCGAACATATGAAAGCACAAAATGTTCCCTTCCCTGATTTCAGGCTGAAGTGCCTGACTACAGTATGGAAAGACAGAAGCCACACTTAGGCCAGCATAAGCCCATTGTGCAGGGTCCTACTGACAGGCCTTACTCTTTGAGCCCTGTCAATGATTCGGAAGATATGGGGCCGTGAACATTATTTTCAGTCAGCGACGTTCAGTTGTGGTGGAGTCCATGCACAGACCCACAACTCCTCGGCCGCCTCTCACGACAAGTATGCTTCCAAATAATCGCAGACAGAGCCGCAGTCAGTTCGGTCTTATTGACAGTTTGCTTAATTCAGATTAATAAAAATAATGTTGTACTCATTTTGAATGGCGTAATGAACAAAAAAGGGGAACTGTGAGTACTGATTTAAAAAAAACTGTCCTAAATATACGGGACTTCATCTAACAAAAGTTGAGATTTTTAGTTGTATACCTTGTGGCCAGCTGGAATATCAAGGGCGCTAGTCATGTTTTACATTTTGCCATTTGCATCTTCTATTCCTGTGGGTCGCCGTGGTTTAGTGGGTTAGTGCGTCGACTCCTGTCCTCCAATTTACCAACTTTCATAATTCACGTCTTCACCTTTTTCGAGTCACTGTCAATGCTCAAAGAGTATTTCTGTCTAAAAAAAAAAGCTTCTCAACTACGCCGTTCGGAGTCGGCAGCAGCATGCACAACATGAGTGGTTGCTGAGAACCTAGGTCCTGGTTCACCTCGGATTATATTTAAGAATAAATGTATTTGTTTGCCCATTCTTGCTCTATAGAATCCAAGGGTGGTGCATTGAATCTTTTGAAAGTTTGACTTTCTGATAGGACTAAGGAATGATCAGGAATTGGACAAAGGATGCATACGCCTTTCCCTCCCTTTCTCACATACAGGGGAAAAGAGAGACTCGTATATCTGCTAGGGCTTGATATGAGGCTTTTAGATGCTTGAGATCAATCGATAAGCTAGGCCTTCTAAATGGCGCCATGTGCAAACAAGCTCATGCCACGATCGACTAGAGGTTTGTGTGCATGAATATCTTCACCGTATGGCGACAAAAATTTGCCATGTTGGTTGTGGTTATGCTTCACTTGGGTGTGGCACGTTAGACGCGGAGGTCCTCACTTACTTTGTCCCCCAGTTTCAGAGTCGAAGACCGGGTCTTAGTTGTCCATGCGCGATTAAGTCCTTCAAATCAGCAAATTTAACGAAATCATCATACGGGGGAAAATAGAGATTCGTGTACCTGACCTAATATTTGACGCAAATCTAGATTGGGTGATGCTACAGTCCGTGATCACCTATAGCAACTGATCGCATTGAGCGATCTATTGATCATTCATAAGTAGGGGGCGATCTATTTCAATTTTAATCCGACACCGAACGACAAGTTTTGAGAACTTTTTCTAGTCAGATGTATCCTTGAGCATTGTCGCTGATTTGAAAAAGCTGGAGACGCGAACGCAATGAACGTTTCTCGTGTCAGGAATTTAACTCAGACACCAGACAGTATAAGAGTCGACGCACATATCCACTACGCCAAGGGAGATCATCTCATTGACAACATTTTGAGATCCCTTTGCATTTAGACAGACATTAGGTCCTGAATCTCCTTCGCAGAGATTCAGCTTGGAAGGGTCTACCAAGCGCTCGCTGGTTGGCTTTATCAAGTGGCGGGCATGCAGAAGAGAAATGGTTCAAGGTCCCCCCATCAGGTGTGCTGTTGCAGCGACGATGTGTGTTTTGCATGATCTCCCATCACCCAGTATAGATCGCGACGAAGGAGGATGCACGTTGCTTGTGAGTCACTTTATAGGCTTACTTTCTCAAGGAAGTGTGTAGAAACTTTAGCCGTGAGTGCTTCTAGTGGGATTTGAATCTCCTTTGAAAACGTCAATAACAGTCTTATTCCTCCAATAACAGTCTCCTTCCAATAACAGTCTTATTGCCAGTTCATCGACGCATTCCATTTTTCTCATTCCTTTTCTTTGATGTCACTGTGATCTCGAACCCTGATAAGGAGAATTTTTAGCTGGCCTTTAGCTTTTGAATACAAAAATGGCTGCTTGGCTATCGACTCAAGACATATGGCAACCTTCTGCCTTTGCAAGCTCTTTGGATGGCACGAATGTCAAATTGTTCGTCTTTAGGCATTCTAGACTCTGCCGACTCCATGAAATGTCTTCGTCAGCAACACCTCGCGACGAGGTGAACGGAATTCAATCTCCAATATTTGCTGATGTTGCACCGCAAGGGAAAAACGGGAATAAAAGCGATCGCCGTGGTCACCAAGGCGTTCTTTGATTGAATTGAGTTCATAATAAAGTATTCATACAACAAAGTACCAACAAGTGTTTTTATTGAAATTAGTAAGAGAGTTGCAAAGAAACAATGCGATACAACCGGCATCTCATCATCACTTGACCGGTCTACACGAAATAATGCCATTTGCCCGTGTCAACCAAGGCTTAGTCACTTACAAGATCTTTTCTGTCATGTAATGTACGATCGTCTGAAGCAGTTTGTCAACAATCTAAAATGTGCCAATCTATACCAGTGTGGCTTCAGGCCAAGACCACAAGGCAGCAGATCTGCACAACGTAACCGAACTTGGAAAATACCATGGAAGCGTAAAACTACATCACCTTTCTAATCGTCGCATATAACAATGTGATGATCAACCACTCATGTTGTGCCTGCTTTTGTGCTGACGTGTGTGGATGGGACGTTCAGTGCTAAGCCGACGCTGAGCGCCTTAGTTTGAGAAGCTTATTCTAGACAGTACTCTTTAAGCATTGTCTCGGGAAAGACTCAGTGACTCGAAAGAGGTGGAACCTAATATGGAAGCTGGTTAATTTGGGGATCGAACCTGAAACAAAGGAGTCGACTCACCAATCTCCTACCAATGGCTAATGATTTCATAATTATTGTTCAGAAGTGACTAGAGTCACGACAATCCAAGGTCAGTGCTTGACACTAGATGAGATATCAGTGATAATTCGATAAAGCGTTTGCGACACGAAGTCGAGTAAGTTGACGGAAGGCACGACTTGTCCAACCGACTGAACGATCTGTCTAGATCAGTCTCTAAACAGTGGCACTACAGGGCGCTTATAGAAGACCACTGGAGAGGATCCGGCGCTATCACGGACGACGTCTATAAGAGTTTCTCTAGATGAGGATGAAACAGACAATGTTCTGCACCTTCACTGTACTTGCTTCACTCAGTGGTTATATATCTGATGAGCCTGATCTACAGCGTTTCATAAATCGCTCCAATTGGCTTCCTGAAGACATACAAACGGCTTACTCCTAGGGTACCTACAGCGATCCTATTTCACATTCGGAGAAGATCACTGAATGCAGTGAATAGTGTGGTTTGGTGGAATTATCGGTCCAGACTCCTTTAAGAACGGGAACATCGAGGGCGTGAGATCTATCGATAAGCTAGGTCCTCTAGGTGGCACCATGTGCCAACCACGATCGACCTTCTGTAATAGAGATTGGTCTGCATGAATATCTCCACTGTGCGGCGACGAAAATTTTTCTGACGAAGCTGTGTAATTTAATGTCCTAAGGTTTCTTTCTTTCTGGCTGTTTTGAGCTGAGTCGCTGGTCCTTACGAATAAACACTATTTGTCATCTTCTTCTTCGTGTGGCGCCACAGTCCGGGTTGGACCTGGACCTCAACCGACAAGACTCTCCAACTACCGCGATATCTGGCTAGTTGCCTCCAACTTCAAGCTGATTGAGGTCCTACTCGTCTTGGGCGCGCCACTTTAGAGGGGCGTCCTCAGCTACTGTTCCACAGGTTCGAAAACCGGATTTAAGTTGTCCATGGGTGATTAAATCCTCAAAATCAGGAAACTCTGGGACAAAATCAAATCTACAAAGTGACGGTGTTTGAGAACCACATATAATCCTTGGTTCTTCACCCAAGCGGTGGTCTTTCCCTTCTGGCTGTCATCGTCATTTTGCAATTCCCTTGGCAGATGGGCATTGACACCCCCAGGAGTTCATCAATTCCAATTCCAAAGCGCCACCTGCTGCTGCTGACCCATCAGTCAACGCAATAAAATCGCCCCCTGTTCCCACTCATCAATCGTGTTCCGACATTTACGAACGCTGTCAACAAAGTGTGAATCTCGTCGCAACATATTTTTAATTTTTCCCTAATTTCCAACGCGCACGCTACGAAATGTGTTCGCCCCCGAACCGATTGCGCGGTGCATCCGTCAAAGCAACGACCTAATTGGTTGACTGCTCTCTCCGTCGGTGATAAATAAACGAACATCTTCGAGATGTAAACAAAAACGAAACCACATCCATTGACCTTAAAAAACAATCAACCAGCGATCCGTTCCGTCGTTCAGTTTCCTCATTTTTGATGCGCCACTGTGATGCCATTGCCCCAATAAAACGGTCTGCCAAATATTATGAAACGATCCTCAGTCACCGGCAATTGGGTCATTTACACGCGGCGATGTCTTAAAATAACCGCCGTCGCGGTCGTAGTCGTTCCAAGAGCCGATCATAACCGAAAACAAAAAATTCCGCATCAGTTTCATCACTCCACCATTCCACCTTAATGACTCCGAACGGGGAGGACCGGACGGCTTGACTGACGGCCGAGCAGCAGTGCACACCTAATGAAAGATCAAAAGCGCACGCAGAGTCGCAGAGGCATCCGACTGATGGTCGGTTGCCGAAACAGCTGGTGACATCATGTCGTCCGCTGGGAGGCTTCCTGGAAAAAGGTCGGTGCTCGGTGCAGCGACAGATGATTATCTTCATTACGAGCGGATGCGGTGAGGTTGGGGAACCTTCCTGGACGCGTGAAACACCTTCAGCTCGGGTTTGGTTTTTTTTTTTCGTTCTCTGTCCATCGACCTTTGCGACTGACAGTCTGACCTCATGCGGGACACAACTCGGATGATGAGATGATTGATGGATAGCCTATTGGCCTGCAGACTGCTCTATGATGGACAATGCATATGTTTTTATTGAAATAATTGCTGTTCACACTTCAGAGCCCCTGCGAGGGTCTAATGAGGGTCCCCTTCGGCACGCTTGAACTGTGTGCCTGGGAGTTGGGACGCTAATCTCGAGTAGGATGGGCAGTGCTCAGAGCCTGGAGGGACTCGAAGTCGAAGCGTTTTATTAAAAAGTTATTAGGCCCTTTAAGGTGCGCCTAATGTGATCGGCTGCCTGAGATCGAAGAGGCGAGTTACGGTCGCAATTACAGGCAATTACGGGGTCGGTGCAGTCTGATGGGTCACCCATTGCGGAGCTAATGGATTTTGATACGCCCTTTGCCCAATAAACGCTTCTCATCTTTGTGTGGGCGATGCGACGTCTGATTGTGAGTCGTTTTGGACGGATAATGGTCGTTCTTTGTTTCTCATATTTCATCATTGAAAGATGTTCCAAATTGTGAGTGTGCTGGCTTGACCCTGAATCGGGTTTCGCAGGAGAGTGAGTTTAGTGGGAAACCTTGGCATATTCGAGAGAAAAGTTAAAAGTCATCTGAGCTGGTGCAACTGATATCAGTCTAGCCAAATGTCGAGATCTGATCTAACGCGGGACAACACCAGCCGGAAGAGTCATCGATTCCGCGCCAGTGAGGCAACGCGATAGACGACGCCCAGGAAGTCGATGGCGCACACAAGTGGGGAAGGACCGAAGCCAACTTGGCGCGCATAGTAGGAGACAGCTTCCATCGGAAGCAGACAACCCAACAAACGTAAGAACGAAATGTAGGGACAACGTCTGCACAGCTTCAATACAGCGAATGTGGGATGAACAGCCTGACACATTCAAGAATATGTGGAGGTGGTAGGAGATTTGCTCGGAAACAAACACCCATCTTGAAGACCTTGAGAAACCCTATAAGAAAGTTTGGACAACCTCCGGACTAGATATACAACACTTGCATATTTTTCAAATAAAAATTTTGAATTCAAAAAGTGACTGATTTTTCAAATGAAACTCCAACTCCGTCTTGTAGTTGAATCAAGTGTCGGAGGAGGGAGAGAAATTGGTTAATATCCACGTCATCGGTGTACACAGGGAGTCCCTCTAACATGGCCAGCATGGTTGGTGGTAAGTACGAAATGTATTGGATCGAGATGAGTACCTTGTGGTACGCCTGATGTGCCTTTACCGGGTTTGGAAACAGAGAACCTTCGAGTGGACCTAGGACTCCACCAACTAGAGCGATCTCTCACTGGCTAGCTTGTCATTCTCCACACGGGTGTGCCACCTTAAGCGCGGGAGTCCTCACTTGCCTTGTCCCACAAGTACGGAGTCGAATACCGGAACTAAGTTGTGCATGTCTATACGCACTGGTCAAAGATGGAAAAAGGAACAGGCGCGGGCATCTTCTCCGAATTGTTAAACATGCACTGCTCTATCAGACTACCTGACTACGGCAGTGTTTTTCAAGCGGAGGTCCTTGCGGTCAAATTGATATCATTGTTGGAAATACCATCAGCTGATATTACCTTCTTAATTGACAGTCAAGTGTCCATTAAAGCAATTTAGGCTATTGAAATCAAGTCCAAGCTAGTCGCGAAGAGCTCAAGGTTCACACAGCATTCGATCACTCAGTGCTGGGTCCCAGCTCACAGGGACATAACCGGAAACGAGGTAGCAGATGAACTTGCCAGGAAAGAGGCCTCATCCGACCCATCACAGGCAATCCCATGGCTTTTCCCACCTCTGTGTGACATCAAGAGAAAGATGGACAGGAAAAGCATGGAGCTAGCTAACGAAAGATGGACTTCCATCCCCACATGTGAGACCACTGGTACAGGTACTCAGGAAACTGCTGAGGATGATGGTCGGAGCTATCACTGGTCATAACCATCTGAGGTATCATGAACACAAAATGGGACTTACCCATGACACTATTTGTAGAGGCTGTGTGGACGAAGAGGAGATTGAAGATACATCTCACTATCTTTGTCAATATCCCAGTCTATGCACATTGAGACAAAAAAGCCTGGGAGAATTTTTCTTCCATGACCTCCATGATATATCAGATATCCCACTAAAATCTCTTTGCAGGTTTATTAGGATCTCTGGATGGCGGACGATAACCAGCAATACCTTGAAGTCACGAGTTTTTCATCATCCAGCGGGTGAGAAGATAGGAAGGGTTTTACCCCTTGGGCATCACAACGTCCAATAGGACCTCAGTGTCCAATAGGACCCACTAATCTAACCTAAGTTCTCCATGGGTGATTGAATCCTCAAAACTAGGAAATTGAACTCTGGGACAAAATCATCAAGCAATTGGCGCTCTACAAAGCAACGGTGTTTGAGAACCCCATGTAATCCTTGGCTCTTCACCCAAAGCTGTGGCCAGTCCCTTTTGGCTGTCATAATCATTTTGCAATTCCCTTGGAAGATGGGCATAGACAGCCCCAGGAGTCCATCAAGACTTCTCTAGCTCATAAATATGATTTGAAGCTACATGAAAATGACTTATGACAAGGAGATTCATTCAAGAGTTTGAGCAAATTTGTCGCAAATGTCATGATGTGATGACAAAGAATCTTTGAATCAATGTTCGGTGACGGTTGTCATATATACGCTGTAAGGAATTAAAGGAGAATTTGGGAGTTGAAGGTTTGTACTGCATTGACTCTCTCTTTCTCTCAGTCTCTCTCTCTCTCAGTCTCCCTCTCTCTCTCAGTCTCTCTCTCTCTCTCCCTCACAATCTCCCTATCTCTCTCTAAGTCTCCCTATCTCTCTCTCAGCCTCCCTCTCTCTCTCTCTGAGTCTCCTTCCCTCTCCCTCCCTCCCTTTTTCGCCCTATCTCTCAGAGTCTCTGTCTCTCTCTCTCTCTCTCTCTCTCTCTCTCTGTCTTCCTCTCTCACTCTCTTTTCTCTCAGTCGCTCTCTGCATCTCACCATCTCGATCTGCAGAGCTTGGGTCATTCCCATGACTACTGCTGCCTAGTTGATTCGAGGTGAGACTTCAACGTCAATCCATATGAAACACGTACTCTCTCGGAGTGTCTATAAAAGTAAACTTCCCTTGTTTTTATGTCTTATTGATTGGCGATCCCTGAAACGACTTAAGCTCACTGACAAGTTCATGCGGGCCAATTAGTGAATGTCACAATTTCTGAGAAGTAGGCTCGAATTTATAACCAGATGACTTTAATTTCCAAAGGGCGGCCGCCGTAATGATCTTCGAATCATAAACCCCATACAATAACATTGACGTCCATAATGCCCGAATGGTTACACATTTATGGATTATATTTAAAAGAAACTGAATAAGATTAATTTAAGGAATATCAAGGTTTTGTCGTACAGCCTCTAGAATCTAGACCGTATCAGAAAGCCCAACAAGTACTTCAGGAAATATGTCCTTCTGAAAGACCTAGGCTCTCACCGCCTAACTTTTCAGAGGACTATCGTCCTTTCGATTCACTTCGATGATATCGTCGATGATTTGCTTCATGTCAGACCATCACTATCGTCCCTCCTATCATTACAGTTTGAGTGCTCTGAAAATTAAATCTCTCATGTAAAAATGACATCTGTGCTCTCATCCCTCTCAAATTTCACTAACACATTCTGATTTCAGTTTGCGAATAAAACTTATTGCCACCCCCCACAGAAGATGGCCGACAGAGATGGCCGACTTCACAGCTGATTGCAGCCTAGTTCATCGACGAATTTGAGTGCCTTTTTGACAGATATTCATGAATTTTTGACGGTTATTCACGAAATAACGTAAATGCCGTCCTCTGATTGGTCAATTTGGTTTATGAACACGTTATAAAAAACAGTTGTCAAAAACCTTAAGGGGCAAGAGAGGTGGAAGTCGGGCATCTCTGTGATACTTCATTTCTGTCAACCACTCTAAAAATGTCTCAAAAGCGTAGAACAATAAATGTATATACAATTTGTTCTCATTTAATAGGAGACAATACTGAAACAGGTATCGACAGAAATCGGTCGTCGAGACGATAATTACTGACAGTTTTTAGCTTACGCGAAGCAGGCAAAACGATATCTCTCATACATGAAGCGAAACTATCGTCTAAATGACAGCGCGAGACGATTGTCGCCTTACGCGATTAGAGGCCTGCACCTAGAACCACGATCAATTTCACATAACAGTGTTTGATAGTGTTTGACTAACAATATCAACGTCAGCGCATACTGTCAGTTATTTGATCTTTTTGAACATCACGTCTTTAGTGAGCCTATTCAATGATCTTCTTGCTAACTCCCCATCATCAAGCAACCTACAAAACCTCACCATAGCGACAGGAGGCTTCAACCGACATGAAATTTTTTGTGAAGTGGGTTAATTGCACGTGAATCCGATGACTCCTTCTGAGATCTACATAAGTACATTCTGATTTCATTGAAATCAAACGCGTTCAAAGGGAGTAGAATTCCTCGCTTGGAGTGGTGTTCATGGCGTTTACTGGATTTCGTTGCGGTATGCAGAGGGTATCCAAATTCGTAAAGAAAACATCAGAATGGAATAAATGGTCAGCAAAATCAACGTTTGACTATTGCCAGACCAGGATTCGTGATACAATCAATTAATGATGCATTCATTCAAAACATATATGACCATTCTAGTACATTTTTAGGCCGCTTTCACATCCGTTTAAAATTCATCGGCGATTTTTTCAAATTCCCTTTTGTGATCTTAAGCCACTTTCACACAGGGAATCTTTCAGTCTCTGGAATTGAGATCTCAATTCTGAACTCTTTCTGTTTCCCACCCTCTCTCACACAAACCCTGAGCACACGAGACGCGGGCTATCCCTAGCACGTCTCACCTTCCTTGCCTACAAGATGGAAAAATCGCCGGCAAAGGTTTCCTGTGCGTAAACAGCATTGCTTGCCTACAAGATGCCGACAAAAATTTCCTGTGTGAAAGCGGGCTTAGAGACAAGGTGGATACCGAGCTTGCTGTCGGGATAAATAATCAAATAACAGTGGAAGTCTGCAGACTAACATCCTCAAAGATAAATTGCAGAAACTACCTATTTTGTTGCTGTCGTGTGGGACAAGAGTGCATCGATCCATATGTAGTTGTTGACTTATAAGTGTCGGGTCTAAAAACTGGATGCTTTGCAGTGAAGATGAAAACACGCACATATTGTGGAGCCAAAACGTCTTTGAAAGTTCCACCGCTAGCTTAGGTTAGGTTGAAATGGCTGAGTGCTGCGCAAAAGATCAGCAGACACACTTAAGCCTAGCATAGGCCCATTGTGTTACCCGCTGATCTAAGGATGCTTTTAATAAAGCGAAGGAGAAGAGTGAGGCACAGTGTCTTGGCATCAACATGATATGGATGTTAAAAACTTGGCCACCTCGATAGAGATATGGGCGGCAATTAAGGGAAGTATTAGAGTTGAAGTGGCAGAGTCCAGAGATTCGATCGCTGCCTGACTATCGGAACATATAACGATATCTGTGCTTGACATTACATTATTCTTTAGCCATGAGAGAGCTGCCTTAATCAATATAGTTTAAGCCTGACAGACAGTACAGTGATTTGGTCGTCGTAGAGAAAGCTGGATGTTCAGATGCTTGAAATAGACACCAGCCCCACATCTGCATCCATCTTCGCTCCGCTAATGCATACGACCGCCAACCTCTGCACTCTAGCTAGCGGTGTGATATTGATTTCCACCAAATTGCGACGCCATACAACAGTATGAGTCTGACTACTGAAATTGCCAGTGGACCATCCGGGGGGGAGTCCCCACCATTCCCACCCAATGGCCCTTTTACAGCAGTTAAGACCCGTGGAGGCCTTCTTCACAAGTTCTTGGATATTTCCAACTTAGTTTCGTGTCTAATATAAGAATTTAGCACATTAAGAGGGTCCCGCATAGTGTGGGAGGGTCGAAGTTAGGGATTTTATGTGATGACTAGATCCGTTTTTAGTATATTGACGCCTAGACCACTTTCGCTAGTCCATTTCGCTAGGTTGGGAGAGATCAGATTGTATAATATCCCTGCTCGTGGATAGATGTTTTCCAGATACTACAATGGCAATATCAACTGCATAGGCAATGCCCTTGCACTCAATCCCTTCAAGTGTCACAAGGAGTTCGTTGAGAGTAACACCACCCTGCGGTGTGCCTCTATTCACAGATTTTCAGATCGAGGTATCACCATCCTAGCGGTGAATGGGGGCAAAACGAAGTATATAGTCAAGAAAGGACACACAACATCGACGTCTTGCACAGAGCGTCACAATGGGCAGCTATAACTTCGAGGTAGTCAAGGATTTTGCCTAAATCGGCTCCGCAGTAAACTGTACAAACAACATCAGTACCGAGATCAAACGCAGACTAACGCTTGCCAACTCCTGTTTCTATGGGCTCAAGAGGCAATTGAGGAGTAGAGCCCTCTCTCGAAGGACCACACTGACTTTATACAAGACCTTGATCATCCCAGTCCTACTGTACGGCGCGGAGGCATGAACAATCTCAAAAGCAGATGAGGAAGTCCTTGGTCTCTGCGTGCGATCTTTGGTCCTGTTTGCGTTGACGGTTTCTGGAGGAGAAGAAGATTCAACCACGAACTGTATGGGCTGTACAGCGACATAAGTCTAGTCAGGCGTCTTCGAAGCCACCGCCTAGGATGGCTAGGCCATGTAGAGCGTATGGACAACTGAGCTCCGACCCGAAGAGCCTTCGACTCCGAACCCGTGGGACAACGCTACAGAGGACGCCCACGGAACCGATGGTGCACACAGGTGGAGAAGGACCTCAACCAACTTGGTGTGCGACACTGGCCACAGCTAGCCAGAGACCGTGCTAGCTGGAGACGCTTGTTGGTTGAGGCCCAGGTCCACCCCGGACTGTAGCGCCAAGTAAAGAAGAAAAGAAAAATGTGTCGAATGAATAAATCGGTCAGTGTTGCCATTGTGTCTATTAGAAAGAGTGATAGACTTCTGGGTCTTAGATCCTTTGGTTTGACATGCGAACACATTCCAGCTTTGGATGTGAAGACCACGGTAGTCGTTCTCCAGATTTTAGGTACGTGTCCAAATCTTAAAATCCTTCAAAGATGTTGAGCAACCAGCGCCACCGATTGGATCAGGAGTTGTTCTTCACCTATTGCAGGGTATTGATTGTCAAAGGGGCCATGCAATCTATTTCGAGCACTGGCCTACTAGTTATTACTTTTGAAATGAATTGTCTTTTGTCAAATGGAAAGACAAAATCATAATAACAAGGGAAAGGAACTGGTAGCGGAGCGGACCCCGTGATTAAGTCAAGACGTGGAGCAAGTTATGAATGCTCCTCAACCCCACACGAACCTGTGCCGTGTTGATCTACAAGATAAACACTTGCTCCATCCATTCAAGAGGTAAAAAGTGGTTGTGGAACCTATTCACAGCCATGTATGAACGTGCAGTGTCTGGAAGCTCTACAAGCTGGTAAACAATTACAAAGGTGATCTGCTAGAGTTCAGTAACACTCAACTACCTCAGATTTCACACTTTCAAACAAGGACTTAGGTTGGGTTAGGTTAGGTAGGGGGGCTGCTAGTGAGTTCACCAACACACAGAGACCATGTTAGTCCATTGTGATACCCACAGTCAGACAACTACCACTGGTTGACCACTCCAGTGATAGATCCCAACGGCATCAATCAAATTTGAAAACCAGATAAAAGCGTATTAACTTTACTCTCACTGGAATTCGAACCGAGGACCCCACTAACCATGGGCAGGCACATAACCCTCCAGTCGTGTGCGGACTTACTGCCAAACGAAGGATTTGTGGACCTTAGTCTACTTCACAGCGATAATTGACAGTTTAGCAACGTTGCGGAATCACACTTCTTGTTGGACGACCGTATATCTATACAGTGTCACTTCTAATTGAATGACAGGGAGCTCACGGTCAAGGCAGAGTGTGCATCCAACACCCAACCTCCAAAGTGAACTCGATCGTCTCTCCCTGACCGCACAATAGTAATATCTCGGAGACATGACATAGATGCTAAACAATAAATCAATTTGAGTTACATCACGACCTAGGGCAACTGGGGTCCGACTCTGGAGACAAATGACACCATTTTCATTTCCATTTAAGTTACTTCAAGGAGAAAGTTTCACAATCAATTGGCTCCTACCAGAGTTCTGTCGATTCTTCTTGAAGTTGCCAAATCGACATAGACACCCAAAGCGTCACGAGTGAGTAAGTCCGTTGACAATTCAATGAATTTGCGTTCGGCAATAAATCTAGACAGAAAAGAAAAAAAAAATGAAATCACAGCCGTTCCTCATTCAGAAGCTCTCTGAATAAACGCGGTAGCAACGACGGCACGGCGTATGGATGTCATCAACTGAAATATGAATCGTTAATGTCCCCCCATACCTTTGGTCGGTTACAATAATTAAACAACGTCGACCATGTGGAAGTGTCATTTTCCAAGGCGTTGTCCACCGTATAACATAATTTATTGGCCATTATATCAAAATTAGTACTTACGCTTTTCGGTATTGTGTGACTAGCTTTGATCTAAGATTTGGAGTCAATTTCAATTTGATGACCGCCGCGGTGACCTCGGTGAATGTTGATTGCGGGGAGATGCTGGTTGAATCGGAAATTACTATGAAATTGGATATTTGTCGAATTGTGCGGTCAAGTTTTTGATGTTTGACCCAGCGCGACGCTGGTAGTTCAAGAGTCTGACTTGACAATGATGAGTGTGCACATCTTCAGGCACGAGGCGTGTGTCAGCGGTTTATGTGACCATTACAATGGTTTAACCATGAAATGACATGAATTATTAATAGCTGATCATAATCGCTGTCGCAAGCTTTGACTTGGAGTTCAAAATTTGTTTTATTCCAGACCATTGGTACCATTGGGCCAAGGGACCCGTCAGTTTTTATGCCAGTGTAAGGGGGTTTTGTGGCAACCTTTCGCACAGCTTTCATTTGATGACGGTCTTATGGATATGTGGCACGGATACCATTAGTCCAGATGTTGAGCCGGAAAAAGGGCTGTAGTAAAATTTTCATGGACGGCTTCCAAGACCAATGAAGGATCTAGCGCTGGGGTTTTCGTGGGGGCGACAAAATTAGATGGTTTTCCAAGAGGAAACCTTAAGACTCCTTATAGCCACAAACTAGTGGTGAAGTGGGGGAAGTATTTGTGTCTGTAGAGGCAGCCAATCTAGTCTTAAGGCCTTGCATAACCCTTATCCACTCAGAGAATGGTTCAGATTTGTAAGTCTGTGCTATAGATTGGATCGATAGTCTGTATAATTGCCGGGCCATCAAGGGATCCCTGAAAACGCGATCGCCGATAAACTTGCTAGACAAGGATCAGAGGAGGTACTCTCAGGACCTGAACCTGATGGTAAGGAAGCCCTCAACTTCCTTGTTGCCCCTTGACAGAAATGACTACAGGCGGCTCACCGGCGTACAATCGGGAAATTACACCTTCGCCAAAAATCTAAATGTGATTCGTCTGAGCGGAGACGATGACACTTTAAAGCATATCCTCTGCCACTATCTCGCCTTTGCTCCGATTAGGTGACAGTTGCAGGAGTCTAAAAAATTCCATTAAATAGAGGTTGCTCCTTGGGTGTTGCTCTTTTGAACCAATTTATGAGTCTGAGTGACTGTTATACACATTCGACCAGTAAGCCTCTGTCTCTGTTTAACTTCTTTAACATCAGCCTGGAGAAGATCGTGCAAGATTACACTCAACACTAGAGGCACGATCTGTTAGCCTACGCGGATGACATTGATGTGATTGGTCGAACGCAGAGAGCCGTCAATGAGGCGTTAGCTGCCATTGAGACGAGAGCGGCTTAAATGGGTCTAGCAGTGAATGAGGGCAAACAGAAGTATATGCTGTCATCAAGAAAGAACGCACAACATCGACAACTCGGCCAGAACGTCACTGTGGGCAGCTATATCTTCGAGGTAGTAAGGACTTCGTCTACCTCGGCTCCGCAGTAAATACTACGAACAACATCAGCACCGAGATCACAGGTAGAGTAATGCCTGAAACACAATAATGCGTTTGCGCTGGCGTTGGCTTTCACCACATACAATTCAATGGCCATGCACAAAATACAGCGTCGACCTACGTTAGTGAAAAATGAGAGAGATGAGAGGATCGTAATAAAACGTAAAACGTAGTCCATCGCACGTCATTATTCAACATGTTAAATATTTTTTGACAGAGGGTTGCGCTCTGAGAGAATCTCTCTCCCAAATTGAGAGTTTTCTTCCAAATTGAGAGTATTTTGTGTCAACTGTCGTTTGAGAAATGAAATTAGCTGATTTTTTATGCAGATGAGTGTATGCAGAAAGACGGCAATATTTTTCATCTGGTAGATGAGAGAGAGAACAGCTGATAAATTGAGTATTTCAACGCAGTGCGTCATCACACTCTCTCCGTAACATGAAGTCGACTTGCGCATCGCACCATTGTGTTTCATGCATAACTCTTGCCAACCGCTGTTTCTATGGGCTCAAGAGGCAATTGACTAGAGTAGCCCTCTCTTGAAGGACTAGGCTAACACTATACAAGACCCTGATCCTCCCAGTCCTTCTGTAAGGCGCGGAGGCATGGACAATCTCAAAAGCGGATGAAGAAGTCCATGGTCTTTTCTAGAGAAAAGTTCTCCGTGCGATCTTTGATCATGTTTGCGTTGACGGTTTCTGGAGGAGAAGATTCAACCACGAACTGTACGGGCTGTACAGCGACATGAGTCTAGTCAGGCGTCTTCGGATACAACGCCTAAGATGGGTAGGCCATGTAGAGCGTATGATCAACTCAGCTCCGGCCCGAAGAGTCGTCAACTCACAAACAGTAGGATTCCGCAATAGAGGACGGAATTGATGGCGCACTCAGATGGAGAAGCACCTCAACCAACTTGGCGTACGCAATAGGAGACCAATTTGGACTGTAACGCCACCAGAAGAAGAAGAAGATCGTTAGGAAATTCCCGACTTTCTTGTTATCTCTTGACAGAAATGACTACAGACGGCTTACCGGCATACTATCAGGAAACTACACCTTCGCCAGACACCAATGTGAATGACCTAAGCTAAAACACTCTCTGCGACGCCTGTGGATAAGCCGACGACACTGCAGAGCATTTCCTCTGTCACTGTCCCGCCCTTGCTCGGATCAGGTGGCAGTTGCAGAAGACTAAGAAATTTCATTCAATATAGGCTGCTGCCTGGTAGTCATTTTATAAGCCTGATGGATCCAGTGTAGTGTTATACACCTTCGACCAGTAAGCCTCTGATACAAGACCATGAAACCTCACAAGTAAATGTCTTAAAACGCACGACCTCAGTGGCCAACTCATATCGTGAGATGACCATGTCCTCGAACACAGGGTTGCGACGGCTGTCAAAGGTCGCTTAAGACAAAGGGTTTTCAAATTTTTAAATTTGGAGGACATCATCTATTTTAAAAAAGAGCATGGTCAGAGAAACTAGGTCCATGGTCTCAAACGAAAAATTTGTTTAACATTTAAAGGATTTAAAAGATAAATTAAGTATTACAGAGATAGCCGACTTCACAGCTGATTGCTCCCTACTCCATCGACGAATTTGATTACTCTTTTGCAAGATGTTCATGAACTTTTGACGGTTATTCACGGAAATGCCGACCTCTGATTCAATCAATTCGGGGAAAGAGAGGTAGAAGTTGGGCATCTCTGTAATACTTCATTTCTGATTCAAAATAAGATCTGTTCTATGTTATGCCTTCTATCAGATTTGTATTGTTATTGTTTTTCTTTTGAATTCAGTGTTCAATGATTTTTTTTTTATTTTCACAATTACAATTACTTGTTAGGGGAAAAAAGTGGACAATTTCTTGAAACATTGTAGGACGTTCAGCGACGGGATTAAACCGAGGATATGTAATCCAAAAAGGGGACGCATGGCCATCCTACTCGTACAGAATTTCCAATTTGACTTGAGCTCTCCTCATGTCGTTGCTGTCAATATGATCGAATTCAGGGCAACAGAACTTTGTAACCATCGACATTTAGCGCTTTAAGTTAACGGTGATGGCCTCTTGGTAGGACTGTTATGGTGACTGTGAAAAGGACTGAGCGCACGGAACGTTGCCCAAACAGAAACCCCATTTTGACAAAACAGACGTTAGTCAGACTTTTGGCAAAACAGACTGAATACATGGCAATGAATTTAACGGATGCACCTTCAACAATATGGCCGCTGAAGTCCCTAGTGGAAGACCGTTTTGTACAAAATTAAGGCCAATAGCTGGATCCCAAGAACTAGAGCTGTTAGAGAAGATTTGAAATCAATGACCCAACATGTTCCAATTTTGTTCCATTTTGTTCTGTTTCAGTTAATGTCCAGAGTCGTGTAAGTCCCTCAAATAGGGGGAAAATACACAATTGCTTATTGCCACTTTACACCAACAGTGCTCGTGACTCCCCAAAGATCGGGATGCCACTGATCCGTTGTACGAAAGTGCGTGGAACAGCCGTATCCCACCGAAACATGCGATAAAAGTGCTGTGCATGGGAGGCTTAAGGTGGCTAAGCCATGTAGGTCACATGGACAGTTTGACCGCAATTCGAGGACGTTTCTTGATGAGCCTCGCTTCTAAGGTGACGCACACACGCTGAGAAAGGACTGAACCATAGCGGAATAGCCGTATTCCATCGAAACATGCGACAAAAATGCTGTGCATTGGAGGCTTAAGGTGGCTAAGCCATGTAGATCACATGGACAGTTTGGCCCCAATTGGAGGACGTTTCTTGATGAGCCTCGCGTCTAAAGTGGCGCACACACGCTGAGAAAGGACTGAACCATAGCGGAATAGCCGTATCCCACCGAAACATGCGATAAAAGTGCTGTGCCCGGGAGGCTTAAGGTGGCTAAGCCATGTAGATCACATGGACAGTTTGGCCCAATTCGAGGACGTATCTTGATTAGCCTCGCTTCTAAGGTGACGCACACACGCTGAGAAAGGACTGAACCATAGCGGAATAGCCGTATCCCACCGAAACATGCGATAAAAGTGCTGTGCATGGGAGGCTTAAGGTGGCTAAGCCATGTAGATCACATGGACAGTTTGGCCCCAATTGGAGGACGTTTCTTGATGAGCCTCGCGTCTAAAGTGGCGCACACACGCTGAGAAAGGACTGAACCAAGAGAAATGCTGGTTGAGACGCAACTGAGAAGACACACATTTAAAGTGACTCGCAATGACTGCAACCGCGAAAGGAAGTCATTAACTAAAGCCACAATGTTTCACCCTTGCTGTGATTTTATTTGAGGACACAGCCTGGCACTGGCGAGTCTCTTGGCACGGAACCTACCGATTTTCAAAGATTCACTCTCGTCAAAGCATACATTTTGCTCAAAATCCATTTGCTAAATGACATGGAAGTGATGCCCATCCATGCAAACGACGACGTATGCACGTGTCCCCGCTCAAGGCCAAATTGATGGCAGATACCAGCAGACACAAGCATTCTTCATAAAGTATTTTAATGGATTGTACACATCATTTTTACGACCGCCGAACGGATTTCGCTTCAATGCACAAACAAGGTCCTCGGCAGCCATCACCTCTCGTGCATCTCGAACAGAAGGCAATCCTCACACGATCTTCGACGCAGAACCCCCATCGACTTCATACGAGTCATCCTGTTTTTTTTTTTTGTTTTTTTCTTCACCCGTTTAATTACTTAATTAAATGACACTTCCACGGGTACAACTGGGAGCGCGATGTAGGGCACACATTATCCAATGTGAACCTCGAAATAATTACGTTCTCAAGTGTGATTAGGTTTTTACTGCTCCATAAAGGCAGCAGTCGGTTATGCAAAGGATTCGAGGGAGAGTGAGAGCAAGAGCTGCGGTCTCCTCCCCGAGTCCGTATGCATGACGAGGCTTTGTGTTTATTTGCAAACCATAAACCATAAGCGTTTTCTGTGGCACACAACAGACCCCCCTACTGTGCCACAGAAAACCAATCCCAACCACGAAAAATGTGTACACAGAGACATAAATTCCTCGGCAATCATTAACTCCAATCAAATCCGAACGTGGCCGTCGTCATCAGTGGCGGCCGACTGTGCTGGTGTTGTGCTGCTGTGGCGGCGCGGCGAGGCGGTGAGTCATCATCTCTTGGGGTTGGATGGATGGATGGAGGAATGAAAATGAAAACCTCTTTGACGTTCGGGATCAATGGAAAATGTCCGTCCTAATTAAAATGGGTGAAACGCACCGACAATTTCCAGCAAAAGCCGCGACGAACGGCAGCTACAGCAACAGCAGCATTTAATGGAATTTTATTCATTCCGGCGTTCGAAAAGTGGCGTTCAATTGAGATACATCCATCCATATGCATATGCACGACGGCAAGCGGTTCGGAACCGAACTCAGGCACCAGTCACCACTCATCACCGCACCACGATCACATACAATCGATGTCGATGTTCGCCGTCCCGTCAACCCGTCAGCCCTCATGGCTGCAAACCGAGCCTCCTCAACTCTCTCTCGCTCGATGGACTCACGCAGGCCTGGGAACAACCTTTTTTAATTGATGGACTTTGATGACATTAATTGCCCGATATGATGGTGCTGTGCAATGTTCGGGTGTACAGATGCATAAATTTGATTTAGGAACAATCATGAGGGAAGTGAGAGTGCCACCAAGGCAACAAAACGAGCGAGCATGCTGTGTAAAATTTTGAATTATTTCTTCGCTCATTACTAGACAAACAGCGAGACCCAAAGGATGGCCCGTAATGAAGATAAATAATTGTATTTGAACTGGTCTCCAGTTACGAATGAAAATGCCTTTGATTTCGTTTTCCATTTCCATTTCCATTCAGATCGTGTTTCTGCATTAGATTCCCCCCGGTTTCCACGTTTTCTTTGTTCTTTATTTTTGTTTCAAAAATTTACCAAGGCGTGGACGTGGAATTGCTGAAGGTGCAGGCGCTCTCGCCGGTTCTGTCCCGACTTTGGAATGGTAATGCGCGCGGTTGAATTATGAGAGAAGATGGGAATTTTATGTAAACACGGGTTAGTGAATCCTTATGATGAGAACATTCCGAGAAATGTGTGTATAGGTGGATACCCATGAGGTATGCATTTCTTTTGAACTCGTGCACGTGTGTGCTGGGGGGGCGGGATGGGTATGAGCACAGGTGTCATATTTTCGGCTGACAGGTTCAGGTTCGTCGAATCTCACGTACGGTGGTGTTGAGTTATTTAAGCGCCATGTGTACCGAAGAAGCGGTCTTATTTGGTATTCAATTTTCGGCTTACAACATTTCGGTTTTCAATCGACATACCTCTGCAGCGAGGTGGGTGATGTTTCAGGAGAACACGTATCCCTCGTCTATGGTCTCTGGAGGACCAGCTGATATACGAACATTCCTCTTGATGGAGGCTTAACTAATAAGGTTGTTGGTCTAGGTCGAAAGACATAGTATAAGTTTAAGCTTAGCTTAGAGTGCCCGCCGAGGGCCATTAAGTTATATTTAGCATAATGTTCGTTTAATAGTTTTAAGCATTTTTGTCTAGTACCTAAGTATGTAATGAATTAAACAAAAAAAGGCTTAACTAATACGTTAAATAGGGAAAACCGCGAAACACCTTTTAGACAAAAAAATATCAAAATCCGGAGAGTGTAATGTCCTCTCGTGAAAAATGCCATTTTTGTAAGTACAAATGTTTGACCGCGATTCGCGGACTTTCGTCATGGGTTAGGTGGGCGAAGAAGGTAGCTGGTGGAGAAGTCGATTCTTTAGTCAAGAGTGCGTTATAAATGTATTTTGGTTTATAATCGGATCGAATCCATGACTTTTTCCGCTAGACTTAATGAAGTCAACGCTGAGCTACCAAATTCTTCTTCTTCTGGTGGCCCTACAGTCCGGGGTGGTCTCAACCAGTAAGCCTCTCCAGCCGGCACGGTCTTTAGCCAGCTGTCTCCAACTGCGCACACCAAGTCGATTGAGGTCCTTCTCCACCTGGGTGGGCCATCGGTTCCATGGGCGTCCTCTGTTGCGTTGTCCCACGGGTTCAGAGTCGAGGACTCTTCGGGCCGGAGCCGAGTTGTCGCTCTACATGGCCCAGCCCTCTGAGACGTTGTATCCGAAGACGCCTGACTAGACTCATGCCGCTGTACAGCCCGTACAGTTCGTGGTTGAATCTTCTCCTCTAGAAACCGTCACCGCAAACAGGACCAAAGATCGCACGCAGAACTTTTCTCTCGAAGAGACCAAGGACTTCCTCAACTGCTTTTGAGATTGTCCATGCAGCCGCACCATAAAGCAGGACTGGGTCTTGTATAAAGTCAGCTTGGTCCATCGCGATATGGCTCTACTACTCAATTGCCTCTTGAGCTCATAGAAACAGCGGCTGGTCAGAGTTGCTCTGCGTTTAATCTCGGTACTGGTGTTGTTCATACTGTTCATTTGCGAACCGAGGTAGACGAAGTCCTTCACTACCTCGAAGTTATAGCTGCCCATTGGGACGCTCTGTCCAAGACGTCGATGTTGTGTGTCCTTTCTTGAGGAGCATATACTTATTTTTGCCCTCATTCACCGCTAGACCCATTTTAGCCGCTTCCGCCTCAATGCCAGCAAACGCCTCATTGACGGCTCGCTGTGTTCGACCAATCACGTCGATGTCATCCGCGTATGCTAATAGTACACACATCTGGAAGATCGTACCTCTTGTGTTAGCGTGTGAGTTTTGAAGACGTCACATGACAGCGCGTCACCTTGTATAAAACCTTTTTTGACATTGAAGGCATCGGTGAGTTCGTTACCGACCTTGATGGAGCAGCGAGAATTCTCCATCGTCATCCCGCACAACCTGACGAGTTTGGCAGGAATGTCAAAACTAGACCTGGCGTTGTATAGCTCGTCCCTATGCACGCCGTCATATGCGGCCTTGAAATCGACGAATAGGTGGTGGGTGTCGATCTGCATTTCTTGGGTTTTTTCCAGGATCTGGCGTAATGTGAAGATTTGGTTGATGGTGGACTTCCCCGGCCTGAAACCGCACTGATAAGGACCTATTAGGTTTTTGACGAATGGTTTCAGGCGCTCACACAAAACGGCAGAGCGGATCTTATAGCCGATGTTGAAGAGACTTATCCCTCGGTAGTTGGTGCAGTTGAAGGGGTCTCCTTTCTTGTGGATCGGGCAAACGATACAGAGAGTCCACTCGTCGGGCATGCTTTTCTCCGACCATATCTGTTAGGTGAGTTGGTGTATGTACCTTACCAGCTCATATCCAACTGCCTTAAACAGACAGTCCGTCTGAGCCAGCAGGCTTAGTTTCGGTATCGCTATCTTAACTTTGTCTAGGTCGGGGGGATGGAATTCTCGTCGATCATCGTCAATTTCGTGGAGTGGAACATTCTGCCTGACAGCGGTCTTCCTCGCCGTTTAACAGTCTACAGAAATGATCTTCCAGAGTCTCAGTATCGACTGCGAATCTACTACGAGTTGTCCCTCTGCGTCACGACAGGCTTGTCCGAATTTTGTATGTTGATCTACCAACTAGTGGACTCATTAAAGACGATGATGTAGAGTATTTCATTAGAATAGTGAAGTCAGAAAAGCTGGTGGAATTGATTGCATACAAAATATTTATTTTGAGAAACTACCGAAAGCTGGTATAAAGATGCAATATTTTCCCTGATGTTTTCGACCCATTCTAGAGCTGTGTCAATCGTGATTGATTCGTTCATTTTGACCCGTTCACTCAAAAATATGGTGATTACAAGCACACAACTATAATTCATTCAATCATGTCGTCAATACTTTTAGAGATGATGCACCTGCTAATCTATGCACCCGCAGTTGACAGCTTTAACCAACGTTCTTGTAATTTTGTAGCATCATTTTCACAAGTCGCCGAAAGACGTGCAAAACAAACCCAGTACTGTCATCGTTATCTGTACCATTCGCAGTGGTAAACATCGCATTTTTACATAATCGGCTTCGGCCACCCTGCTCATCTCAAATCAAATAACGAGCAGAACACACACAAATTGACTTTGTTTTGCTTCCCGAAACATTCGCCAAGCATCAGCCGCCACGGCTATGGCTTCAGACATCCGTAATTTCCCAAGAATTGAAACCACAAAACCGAAAAGGTCAAGAGCAGTTGCGAAAGCACTTACTACACCCAGTGCACGAGTTCACAAGGACTTCCTCTCAAAAGGATACTCTCGTAACGATATCCGTTTGAACAGAACCACCACAACCACCTCTTCACCGTTGGCCTACATTCGAGTAAAGCTTAACGCCCACCAGCCGCACAGCACAAGTACTCACAATTAATGTAGCGAATCCCTAAAGTGACTGGAATTTACGCAAAACAAGTGTCCTTCTGCACAAGCCCAGCATCTACAAAGGCACCGTTTAGCAGGCGCTCTTCTCCACTCTTCACTCAAATCGAAATGAATCCGTTTCGAGTCTAACACACCACACCAGCCGAGCCACCCCCGGCAGCGGCAAACACCGAAAGTTTCCTGCGCGCCTGTCACACTTTATTTGCGGTTGACAAAGAGCTTGTTGTATCCGTTTCTACAACTTCCTCGGTGACGGGTGGCAGCGCTCGCTTAGGCTTTGAGCAGTACTCCACTTTGGATTTGTTTATGTCAGTCTCTTGGAATGCACCCGACATGGCACGGCGCTGTGCTCCTCTTGAGCATCACTCTCGTGTACGATTTATGGCGACATTTCCGGTTGATCATCGCCTCTGCTGCCGGCCGTCGCGCCGTCACAGCCGGCTCCAATTTGTTGTTGTGTCCTGTGATGGCGTTTAGACAAGATTGAAAAATAATTCACCATCATATCGTGAAGAGATTGGACATGATTGTTCATATTTTTGGAACGATGCGCTGCAGAAGCATTCCGCTTCCTTTTCCTGCGGTTGGGCGATGCAGACGCGTGTGTGTGGCGATGATGGCACTTCAAATGCCATCCAGCCGATTTGTGGAGGGTATCTGCGTTGCCCTTGGGCTATGCTTCTGCTGGCGCGGAGTGGCTTTTGCTTTATCTGATGAAGACATAAAGGCAATTTGAATTGCTCGCCCTTGGGGCGAGGGCAGCTGTCTGGGCTCTCGGTTGAGTGATCTTGCAGACGGATTGGGTATTCCGCTGAAAGAGTGATCTTTTTGGGGTGTGCACGGTTATGCTTTTCCTGAGAGAGGGGGTAGGGTGGGGTCTTGTAAGTGGATTGTGCTTGATCGAGATGTTAATGATGGCCCTTTACAGAGAAGAGCAATCGAAGATATATTTTGAACAAAATGATCGCACCCTTTGTAGGGGCGGAGGGTTGGAGGTGAACGGGGTCTAGAACATTAGGTATAGTCTGGACATTTCAATGACCATCAATGATCGGTTTGCAGTCGCAAAGAAGTGAGCATGCTGAAACGGATTCTTACCGGTAACTGTGCGTCTGAACAAACCCCATAGCGACTTCAGAGCTCCCAGAAGACCTTCTAGGGCTCTAGGATGGAAGAAGAACTGAAAAACCAGTTCTCTGTAAAGCTAGAGTGGTTGAAATTGGGTTTAACTTTGCACCCACAACGTTGGTCTGAACGAGCCGAACGTTCCTAACGACTATCAAATATTAACAGCAAAATGTCATCCAACACAGAGTTGGGTTTGCTGAACAAAACCGTCTCGGAACATAAAAGCACCCTATTCAAGGAAAACAAAGCAGTGACAGCGATGACAACCCTCTGAATTCGAGTTCACCAGCGTGGCTGCTGTCAATCAATGAACCCACACAGACAGAGTGAACTGAAAAGCATTACACGTTCGAGCAATTAAATTCTAAAGCGAGTAACATTTTCGCACGCGCTACATCTTGTCATGATAACGACACGCACGTCGCCCAACCCCGTAACCCCTCATTCGACAGCATCTCATGTGTATCCACACAAACATGTCACTTAGCGTCAAACAATCGCCTTTCTTGTGACAGAAATCGAATCCATTGAGGTTTTGCGGTTCAGCTCCATTGATTCAGTCGGCAGCGGCTGTTCGCCTCGTCCCAATCAAAACAACACAGGCCCCATGCATATGCAGCTCTCTGACTGTTCATTTAGAACAGCAGAGACATTGAATATGTATGGCCTATGCTCACGCCCAGGCCCCACTGGGCGTGCGTGTATCGTTCTAATCGAATCTGGGTTAGCAGGCCCAGCGATGTGTTGCACCAACGCGAACCAACCCTTCGATTATTCAGTTTCGTTTGTTTTGTTTGGAGTTCGCATTCATTGCATTGCATAGCGACGACGAAAATTCGTTTGTCAATCGACGACGGGCGGGCGGTCGGATGAAAATAAACACCTTTCACGATGCCCATTCATGGAAATTCATCGAAAGGGGGAACAAGTAAACGCTGACACAGATATTTTCATTTCACTGTGGGTTGGGCCCAACCCTTCGCTGCCGGGCAGGGCCGCGTCTCCCCATCGATTTGAGAAGCTCGTGGCTGGAAATATAAAACCATGTGCGTCTGCTTGACGGGGTGCTCGAGTATTTCAACGACGTTCCATGCTCAACTGAACTTGAACTCTGGCGGTGGCTGGTGAGTCAAGTTTAGGGCTTTCGTTGGTTGACGATTGTAAATGGACTCTTGTGCCAAGGCTGAGGGGGGATTTTTTTTATGTGATTTTTGGGATAACTCTCTGATGGCAGGGGGCGCACGTTCAAGTGCAATTTGAGTTTGCATCGCAGGAGAGTCAAGCGTCATTGCATTTGAATGAGAAATGCTGCTTCCAGTGAGCCAAAGGACAAATAATCATGAAACACCACTCGAACGACGTCTATCGGATCTCCAAAGACTCCAAAGGACTTCAAAGTCGAATGACGTCCAGGTGCTTTGTGAAAGTGGAGAGGGAGAGAGAGTCTCTCTTGAAAAAGTCTTACCTTTAGGAGCAAAATTGTTTGTCGTTTGGAGCAAGACAATGCACATATGACACGAATTGACAAGCGGACGAATCCGAAAGGGTGTGTGTGTGTATGCATGTGGCGTATTCAAGTCTGTTTTCACTGACTAACGATATTTGATGGAAGCCTTGGCATGGCCACCATCACTGATCCTCAGAGACAATCAGAAGTACCAGGAAGATGAGAAGGAAGTCCTTGGACAGTCTTTATGTTCGTGGCGGCATTGAGTTGCGGAGATGAGCCTTTGAGTGCTGTACACGTGACTTGCGACTAGCGGCAGCGAATTTTCAGAAATAATCAATTTCCAATAAGTTGTTGACAACTTTTTTAAGCAATATTCTTCTTCTTTATTTGGCGCTACAGTCCGGGGTCCTCTCCAACTAGCACGGTCTCTGACTAGCTGTCTCCAGTGTCGCACGCCAAGTTGGTTGAGGTCCTTCTCCACCTCAGTGCGCCACCTTAAGCGCGGGTGTCCTTTCGTTCGGAGTCGAAGACTCTTCGGGCCGGAGCTGAGTTGTCCATACGCTCTACATGGCCTAGCCGTCTAAGGCGTTGGATACGAAGACGTCTGACTAGACACCCGTACAGTTCGTGGTTGAATCTTCTCCTCCAGAAACCGTCAACGCAAATAGGACCAAAGATCGCACGCAGAGCTTTTCTCTCGAAGGGACCAATTAAGCAATATTGGCTCGAATAAAACTCTCTCTTCTCTAGTCCAGACCAAACACATTAAGTTTGTCTGTGTCCTGAATACCGAAGAGTTCGGACTATAGAGAACCGATGCAATGAAGTGGACAACCGACAACTTTTCAAACACTTTTTATTACGGACAGAAATTATATGCATGCACTCATCTGGTCACAGAAGTCTACATACGATGCGGAAGTTCTTGATTGATTCTGTTTCTTGATTATTTTGTGAATTTTTTTTGAAAATCAATTTTTTTGCATTTCTTTTATTGTAATACAATAACCGACACAATAAATTACTACAAGAAAAGCTAAACGTTGATTAAGGTTTAAGTTTATTGTCTGTATTTCAAATACAGTGGACTCCCCATAAGTCGAATTGTCACGGTATCCCATAATTTGTTCGACGTAGAGAGAGTTCGACTTAGGGAGAGCTCGACTTAGGGAGAGTCCACTGTACTATTTAATTTTTTTATCAGCAACATATTGAAAGGGGTCCTCTCCTCAGTGCTGCCAAGTCTCGTAAGATGTAATCGTCATATACACTCGAACTTCGATAACTCGAATGACATTGGTTGACAATAGCTCTAAAACTGAAATTCACATGTAATTTGACTTCGATAACTCGAACTTCGATTATTCGAATGTCTTGATAACTCGAACAGATTACTTGGCGTCACCTTCGTTAAGTCGAATTCTAAAGAGGAATTCTCAAATTCTGCATATTCTACATGTCCGTTTTATAAGGAACTGCGGGGGGGGGGAGGGGGGGGGGACGGGGAACTGCGTTTATTATGTTCCTTTGACCTAGTACTAACAAATTCGTGGTTTTGGTGAATATTCTGACCGAAGAGAAGAGCATGAAATTCCTCTGATTTCCAGAACAGCACTCCCAAACGAAAGTAATGAGAGAGAAATTCAACTGTAGGTGGACTTTGAAGCTTGAAAAAATACCAGAAATAAACAAGGTCTTAAGAATGATGATTTTCTGCAGGTCGTTGGCTATATTGTTACTTTAGAGTTTCCCACTGATAAAGATAGTTTCGAGATATTTAGATGTGAACCCGAATCTTCTCAGCTCGCTAATAACGACGACAGCGGCTGAGATGTAATAGGGAAAGACTTGGCGATAATTGAGGATGAACCACCTTCAAACGAGTTGGTTGCAAATTCGTTACCCATTTTGTGTTTACATTACAAGACTCATGAAACAGCAAATGATTCTGTGTGCCTAATAATGATATAATATGGGTGGGCGACAGTCCGAGACGGACCTGGCCCTAGCTTCTACAACAACCACTCGTGTTGTGCGTACTATTGTTCTTTCACGAGTGGAAGGGACCTACAGTCTTATCCCGACTCCGAACGACGATGTTGGGAAGCTTTTTCTAGACAGGAATACTCTTTGAGCATTGTCAGTGACTCGAAAGGGGTGGAGCTGTGAATTATGAAAGTTGGTAAATTGGGGATTCGAACGTGGTACCCTCTGCGCAGGAGTCGACGCACTAACGCACCACGCCACGGCGACCCCGACGATCGACATTGGACATTGGTAATGGCAAAATTCCCGTTGACACATCGTCTTGATACACTACATCCCCTGACAGTTTTTTCACTAAACTGAGTCATCGAACTCAACGAGATGGTATTCCCAAACATTGCTTAAAGTTAAAAAAATTTTGTTTGGTTGACGACCGTAAGAAAAACAAACTTGAAGTGATGACGAAATAATTGTTCAGATTGCTGGCGAACTGATTCAAAATATTGTACGTACATTGAATAAAAAATTAACAAAAAACGATAACATGGTCAAATTAATACATTGGACACTCTCTAAGTCAAAATTCTCTCTCTCTCTCTTTTTCGACATACTTTGCATACATTTCCCTCAATTTCCCTTACAAAAAATCTCTCTAAGTCAAGCCCCCCCCCTTACTCGGACAAATTATGGTATCCCATGTTAATTCGACTTAAGGGGAGTCCACTGAATTTTTTTGCACATCCTTTTGCAGCAATAATTGTTAACACGCGACGACGGATGCTTCTGACTAACACTTGCGTTGCCTTCTGTTCTATTTTTTGCCCATTCTGTTGCTGGAGCTGATCTCAGTGTATCTTTCGAAGTGATGTTATTTTTTCTGATTCTCCTGTTCAACAATTCCCAGATATGTACATACACCTAGTCCCAAAGGTCTGCCTTCGGTTTCAGATTTTAATGTTTTCTTTTTCATTACGTTTTTTTTTGAGTTATTCTTCCTTAATTGGTGCACATAAGCTACAGTGTAAATTTCGATTGTTCCAACGACGTCGAACAACGAGCTGCAGCGTTTCTACCAGAACAGCGATAGCAATCACCATCGCCCCATCCCAAAAGGACCACAATGGACACAAGGATACAACCCGATATAGGCACGGTTAAACAATAAAACGACAATAATGTTAAGTTAAGCAATGTACATCAGTTAGACCCCTATTGTTGACCTGTTGCAATAATCGAACAGATTTTTTATACACTCCAAAAAAACTTACGCAATATACTATTTAATGTAAAAATAAAATATCCTGAATCTTATTTTATAAATAAAAAAAAAAACAAATTCATTTACAAAATATTTAAAACTCAGCAGTTGCTTTACAGAAGATCCCTTGGCATCAGCTTTATCCCGCATATTTTGCGGTTACATAATTTATTTCAGTTCTACAGGAAGCATCTGAGAAAGAAACCCCAAAGTAGTTCTGCTCGCTGAATGGGCCTAGCAAAGAATTTCCTTGCTTCATTGTTTGAAATTTTTGCAGCATGTACATAACCCTGCAAATCGCAACGGGACGATGTCTAGACTCATTTGTAGGCCTTATTCTGGCCTTAACCTATTCATATTAAAATAACCAAACGTACTAAAAGAAACCAACATTCAGTTGTCAAATTTTTAGTCTTTAGAGACAGTGTTGCCAGTTTGAAAATCAAATCTCTTTTACTTAAAGTTAGATCTTAAGTCTCTCACACCGAGTTATGTGCAGGTCTGTATATTAACCAAGGAGACACATCGTTATTTTCCGTAACAGTGGCTCTATCAATGAATTGACATTAATTACGATTGACACGTAGAACAATCCACCATCACGACTACCGAGGCGAGCCTTGAATGCGATTCCATCAGATAGGCGACCACTTGACAAATCCAGGATGAGATGGTTGGACCAAGTCCATAAGCTCGCCTGGTTATACCTTGGGCATAACCCCTGATAAGTTTGGGTCGATGGCAGAGGATCGAGTTGCCTGGAGATCTCTCGTGCGTGATTTACCCCCCGCGACCCCTTTAGTGGATCATGCGGGTCAGAAAATGATGATGTTGAAGACGACATGTAGAACAACAAGAACTCTTGTGGAAGCGGGAATGTCCGTCGACTTTTGTGCTAAAACTTCCCTCAATATGCTTCCTTCTTTGAAGTCACAAGCCCTCTTGAGTCAGTAGCATACCTTCGGATCATTCAAATGTCAAGAAATGTCTCTTAAACTTCACCGTCCTAGAATCACACTTAAGCCAGGAGAAACTAGTCAGCAGATGGAACGCTTTCTTGATGCGGAGAAGGGAGGCGATTATGTGTTTCGATACACCTTCTAATTTATTTCCTTTTTCATTTAATTTTTTTGTTTTCAAATCTCTGTACTTTGAGAATTAATATTCTTGTTTAAGTACAGGACCTAAAATATTACATTAATTGCATAAAGGCATCTTCGCCAAGCTTCTACTGGGCAACAATTTGCCACGGAAGATACTTCATAAGATCCTCTATCGATGTCTAGAAGAAAGGTCACACATCAAATGCATCTTTTTCGATATTTTGTAGATTTATCAAAAAAAAAAATTCCCAGCCACCTTTTCGTACACTCTTTCCTTCTATTGGGCGCCACGGCATGCATCCTATTCGATACAGAATGTTTCATCACCCAAAGAAAGAACAAAAGAGAACTTCTCATGTGGGGGTAACCTAAGAGACCCCCGACAGTGGCACAACGAACGTCACTTTGCCAAGTGCATTGTCACCTCAATGACCGCGAGTTAATTCACTGCGACTCAAAGCTCATAATTCATAAAAATTCTGAAGCAACAACGAACCGTCATTTGTGAATTACAAATCTGTGCTCAGGCGGACATTGACTTGCGGAAGGCAAAGACTTCGATGGCAATGAGTCATCTTTGAAATTGAAGCTGTAGTCTTAATTGATTGCCATTTAAGTGTCCAATTCATTCAAGTTGGACAAGAGCTCATAATTTCTGCTGATCGTCTCAATTGGAGGGCGATTTAAGGTAGACGACCTGAATCAGTTGAAGTCAGTTGATTGGCCTTAATTCAAACAAAAGCCGAACTGAAGTGCAATGCGAATCCAGTGGGAAGGAAACAGAGTTCGTTTATGTGCACAAGGATGATGTTGAGTTGTGGAACTCTGGCTCTTGGACACATTCATCGAGGAGGGGAAAGTATCAAGGATGATGTCATTAGTTGCAGTCACCGTTCCGAGTTCCTTCAAAGTTGTCTCTTTTAATTAATTCTAAGCATTTACTTAAAAGCCACCCACACCTTTGTAGCTGCTAGGGCTTTGAAATGTCCTTCACACCCCGCAGCGTCAACGTCTCGTTATCCACCGATGACTGGTGTCACCCCACAGCTTAACGAAGTCAGCGCACTCCTTGGGTGAATTAAACAAACAAGTGCCAAGGACTGCGTTGCCACTCAAGCCCCCGTAACGAGTCGTCGCCATAGTCGAAATGACCTTACAACTCAAAGTGAATGAAGAAAAAAAAAACCAAACATAAAATTCGAAAACTATTTTAACAGGTCACTTTTAGCGTCCTTAACGCTTCAAATCGCCAGAGAGATGAGAAGAAAAAATGATTAAATCACATCCCGGTCGGCCCAGTTACTGATGCTCGAGCACACACATACACCCACACACACCCGCCCTCCTGCCCGCCTGCACCCACTTTGTGGCCTCCCACACACCGGAGTGCGCTTTTGCATGACTGCTCCTTTCGGCTCACGTCATCCTCCATCTACCCAAGTCCGTATGGCATCTACGTGAACCGTGAACACGGCCAGAGACGAGAGCCCAGAGTGTGAGAGAGAAGAAAAATAACAATCCTTGGGCAGGATGACAAGAAGAAAATAGCAACAAAACGCAACAAAAAAAAAAATAAATAAGAAAACACAGTTGCACCCACTCACCTGTGACAATCATTCCGAAAGCAATTAGTCCACAAAGGATGTAGTTCTTGTAATCCATTTCTGTTCTCGTCGTCGTCGTCGTCTCTCTCGTCTGTTCGATCAAGGATGCAGGACAATTGATTAAATTTGCAACAGCAGCGATGTAGCGATGGAGCGACGCAAGGTTATTCAATTTTTATTTTTCTTGTGAAACAAAATTTGCGACACTCACTCACGAGGACACTGTGATGTGATGGACTTTTGTGTGATTTTCTTTTTCTTGGTGAAAACTGAAAACACTGAGACTACCACGAACAAGGATGAGCGAAAATTTCGTCTTTTTTTTTCTGGTTGTGAACCGGCGCCGTACGCAAAAGGAACTCGAATGAATTCGCTTGAAACTAATTCTAAAAATGCATCAGACCACCGAGTTCGTACCATTCCAGTTGGTGAAAGAATGCTGAAATGAACATTTCCTGGAATGAATTTTGGTTCATTTTGGAATGTGCGGGGAAGTTACTACTGCGCTGCGCCGTGGATGGGGTGACTGATTAAGAGAGACGGCGGCCGGTGGGAAATTTAGAATGGGGAAATTTTGAGAACAGGGGGAATTGATGGAAGAGAACAATGAAAGAGAAGAAATATGCTTGAGAATAGAGTGCTCGTCGGTGTTTTCGTGGTGGAGGAAGCCCTTGATGTAAGGTAGGCTGCACAATATTTTTTTTTTTTAAAGGACGTTGGGTGGTGTGAATAAAATGCGAACACTCCGAGAAAACACTCATGACTTTTTTGTTTTTAAGGGAAACACTCAATTTGGTGTGAATAAAGGGTCGCCGTAGCGTAGTGGGTAAGTGCGTCGACTCCTACGCAGAGGGTGCCAGGTTCGATACCCGAATTTACCGCCTATCATTATTCACGGCTCCACCTCTTTCGAGTCACTGACAATGCTCAAAGAGTATTCCTGTCTAGAAAAAAGCTTCTCAAACTTGGCCGTTCGGAGTGTAGGTCCCTTCCACTCGTGAGAGAACAATAGCACGCACAACACAAGTGGTTGCTGAGAAGCTAGGCCCAGGTCCACCTCGGACTGTCGCGCCACCCATATTATATTATTATTATAAAGGCCCCAACCCATAGAAACCGTCGCGTTTGGGACCCACAAGAATATTAGTTGCCGGATTGTAAAGAGGTTCGAAATTACTATTTTATTTACTACATTCGACACCTCCGTACTCCTGTACTCCTCATTTCGCAAACGTACTACTATTTTTTTAGGGACTAGACAAATAGATATACAGTCAAACTTCGGTAAAACGAACCACTACGTGCCACAAAAAAAATTCGAGTTATCAAGTAAAACACAAAATTGATATAAACATTTATTTACCTGCGATATAACACATAAAACATAGATAAGCTTCATTATAATTTAAAATAGACTGTTACACATGATTAAATAGCAACTCTTTTTAATTTGGTTTAAAAAAAATTAATTTAAAGCATTCTAGGTACACGGACTCATTTGTTGTTTCATGAGTCCTTTAATATAAACGCAAAAGGAGTAATGGATTGGGAAACAATTCGTTTGAAGGTGGTTGACTCAAATCATCCTCAATCATCGCAAAGTCTTTCCCTATTGTCGAGCTGAGAAGATTCGGACATTCCGCTCAGTATTCGGGGCATTATTAATAATTTTTTTCTAATTTTTAGCAAAGTTGAAGACCTTCTAGAACTATTTTTGCAGTGAATGGGGAAAGATAGTTATCTTCTTCCTCACTGTTATTTTCTGGATCTTTGACTGAATCAAGTAACACTTCAATAACATCATCATCACTTGGGGGCTCATCTACAAGTAACTATATTGGTGTCAATCTCGTTAGGGCTATCAAAACCTGTGCCACCAATTTCATGTGCCAAAGCAATAATTTCAGAAGAAAACCGGCATTGCTTGATTAGTAGCATTGTCCCTTGCTTTTTTTTCGGCCTTCGAAATGTAGGTTCGCGTAGGCGTAGGTTCCAAAACAATCCTGTTTCGTGTGCGTTGAAAACTTGATCGGGGCAGTATCAATCATCTTCAATAATTTTAATCAACTTTTCAGTAAAAAGTTTTGCAGCTTCTTCATCTGCTGATGCAACCTCGCCGGTAATCTTCACGTTGTAAAAAGCTTTCCTTTTTAGAAATCGAGTCAGCCCTCCTGTGCTCGCTGAAAATTCTGTACCAGACTGAGTGCAAGAAGTAGCAAATGGTTCCACTTGCTTTAGCTTCTCGTAAAAAAAGCAAAGAGCTTTTTTTTTATTAAATTATCATCTAAAGCAAAAAAAACCCAAACCACAAGCAATTTTTCAGTTTTTTTTTCAATTATAACACTTCTAGAATATGAAGAAAATTTGCAACTTCATTCTTTTTTGGGCTCTTATTGTCGATTCACCGTAGCCAAAATGCCTCTCAACATCAGTAAGTCTTTCTCCTTTCATAAGGCAATCTAAAATTGCAATTTTTATTTCTAAGGAAATTGCTTTTCGTTGCTGCTTCTTTTTTTCCATCTTCAAACAAATGTTTTAGAAAAATTTATTTTAAAATTTAAAAAGTTAAAGTTCTTAATCCTAACCAAACGCGTCTTTACTCAACGAAAGCATTAGCTCAAGTGATAATTTATTATTACACAAATAGCATTGAGCATATGTCACTATTGTTTGCTTGCTCTGTATAGAAGAAATATTTAAAAAGGGCAATTCCATACAAAATTCTATAGAAAAACAGCGCATAACTTCAAAATCTTGTACAAAAAAATCAGCATTAGACTCTCGGGAAAAATAGCATAACTTCAAAATCGCTTGAAAGAAATCGCATAAAAAAAGAATTGAGTGTATAAGTGTTATCGAGGTTCGACTTTGTATGTAGAGATCAATTTCGTTCCTTGATTGAACTTAAGTTTGATGCTAAATCGAAATCGATGTCGATAATCTTTCAATGGCGTTTAACAATTGTACTTTTGTTGCTTCAGGTAGATCAGGACTCAAAGTCGGATCTCTGTTCGATTTATTAAAAGATTCTACTGTAGTTTTGAAGGCCTAAAATATCGGTACTACTATTTTTTGCAAAATACTCCCCATTTATGAATGTCGTACTACCTTATAGAATTTCTCTCCGGCAACGCTGACTATGATCCAATCCACTCTTGTATAAATCCAAGAAATCCTTATTTATTAGGATTATTCAAAAACAATTTTGCTCTCATTCATAATATATCGTAAAAACAATCACATAAGGAGCACCCGAATGAATTTCCATGGAAACATCTGTCAAACGCACAGAAGGTTAAAAGTTGCCCAATTTCATCCGTCGTGGTGAATTTCACTTGTGGGCTCAATTTGCTGTCTCTCTTTCCCTCTCATAACGTCTTATAAGTTGTACATTTTTTGACATGACGCAACGCACGTGACGGATTCTATGGGTTGTGGTCTTAAAGATTCTCTTCAAGGAAGTTGCTTTCTTTCCAGTTGAAAAACTAGAGCTCCTGACATTTAAGGGTGAATGCAAAGGTAAAGTTTTTAAACATACGTCGCATCACATGTACACGTCATTTCGGGGACAAGGGATAATTTCAAAAACCTGTATGGATTCGTGGGTCGCTGTGGCGTAGTGGGTAAGTGCGTCGACTCCTACGCAGAGGGTGCCAGGTTCAATACCCGAATTTACCACCTTTGATAATTCACGGCTCCACCTCTTTCGAGTCACTTACAATGCTCAAGGAGTATTTCCTGTCTAGAAAAAGCTTCTCAAACTTGGCCGTTCGGAGTCGGCATTAAACTGTATGTCCCTTCCACTCGTGAAAGAACAATAGCACGCACAACACGAGTGGTTGCTTAGAAGCTAGGCCCTGGCCCTCTACGGCCAGTAGCGCCAGCCATATTATATTGTATCACAGGCTCTGCAACATGGTCTGGTGTGTGCTGGTGACTTCACTAGCAACCCCTTTCATCCAAGTACTGTGTGTTGGAAAATATTTAAAATCAAATTTGCTAAAATAGAAAAGAAATCATAAAAATATCGGTTTTCTCAGTCTTCGTGTTTTGTAAAATCGAGAAATTAGAAGGAATGTGCTCCGTGGTGGCCAGTATCAAAGAACTCATCCGATTAGCTGAATTTGAATATCACTCGAGTACTAACCCGGCTTTGGGCCTATTCTGGTGACGCAAGAATTGAAGCCGATGACGTCGGCGTGAATTCAATAATTGGGTGGAGGTAATAATGGCCGGTGATACGGATCATAAGCGAGGACGAGAAAAAGAAACAACTTGGAATGTAGACTGGGCGTAGCAGATTATGGGAGTGTTCTTTCAGAGATATTGTTTTGAAAGCCTTCGCCATTGATAACTTTGATCGCTGCACGAGAAACCGTTGCTGCTCTACAATTTGCTAGTGCTACAGTTTCGAAGAAACCAGACAACACTGTACAGAGATACATCTACAGATGTGGTATTTTCAGATTTTCGGCGTTGACTTTTTTTTTATGGATTGGATGTTGCAGCTCAGCCGAGGCGAGGGATGTTTCACATTTGGAGGGTTGTCGGTAAGTCATCTTCTTTTTGCGGATGATTACTCTCACGAGTTACGTCTCGCAATACGTCCCAGCTTCGGCAACATGTGCTGGCAACATTCTTTCCAATTATGTTTCACCTCTCATTTGTTTACGTATTATCTCTTAGCGTCTTTTTCCAAATTTGTCACACCCTTCATTTGTTTACTCGTTTGTATAAGCGTCCTTTTACCTCTTTTGTCTCCTCCTGTTCCTATATTGTGTTGTTGTTGTGTAATGGATGGAATGGGCAGTTGATCTTAGACCACCGAAGAACTTGGATGGTTCTTCTTTTATTAAGTTTTTGTTTTTTATAATATGAATAAAAATTTTAATTTCTTCAAATACAATGTTTAGTGTTTTATTTGTTTGTTTGTTATTTGTTTTATTGTGCGAGTCGCTCCCAACTCGTAACTCGCGCACTCGATGGGTTTGTAGCCGTATCTGCTGATTCTGGGATGAAGGTTAACGTGGACAAAAAAAGAAGTTATGGTCATTTCCAGCACGCCTGTTCAATGCACTCTACATTTAGTGGACCCTCAATAAGTATCTCGGAGTCTTGTCCACGAGTGATGGTGGAAGTAATGCTGAGCTCACCTGTGGGATTGGTCAAGCTGGGTCAGTTTGGCACGGATTGGGAGATCTGTAATCAGGAGGGCCGAGCTTAGTGTGAAAGCCAGTTTTCAACTCAGTACTTGTTCCACTGGTAATGAAATTTTTGTAATGACCGAAAGTATAAGATAGGGAATACAAGCTGCTGAGATGAGATTTCTTCGTGCTGTTGTGGGATTACTCGCCGGGATAGGGTGAGAAACACGACAGTGCACGAGGAACTCAACGTTGAGTAGCTGCTTCTCCGAAGGGAAAGAGCTATGCTTCGTTGGTTTGGTCACGTAGCAGGTTTGTCCCCACCATCATCGGGACTTAAATGCGATTCCATCAGGTAGGCGAGCACTTGGAAGACCCAGGATGAGATGGTTGGACCAAGTCCTGGTTACGCTTGGCCATTACTCCTCATGAGTTAGAGTCGTTTGCGGAGGATCGATTTGCCTGGAGATTTCTCGTGCCTGGTTTAACCCCGCGACTTCTTTAGTGGATCATGCGGGACAGAAGATGATGATGATGACTTTTTTTTCCGAGGGTAGGTGGAAATCATCGACCAGACTCTATGGCGATCGTTCGCAAATAGAAGTGTGAGATGTTTACTCACTACAACCACCTCCCTGAATTTATTAAGACTACAACTAAGTAAAGCACTTAACCAGTAGTTTGTATTTCATGATTTAGGTACTGATCGGCGGGTTACTCTCCAATGAAAGTTGCCGTGTAGATCGGTGTAGATTACAGCACGAGATCAAGGGGTCTAGTCCTTTGAAATCGGCGCAAGACATTAGTTTCCTCAAGGATCGGGTGAACTGCAATGTTTGTGTGCTCTTCTAGGTGGCGCATATGTTTATAAGCAAAGTTCTTAACTTAATCTTGGAGTGGTAATATTCCAAGATCTTTGTGGATATCGTCGTTTCTGATGTATCATGATGCATTGACCATGATTCTGTATTATCCGGAAAGTTGTTTGCCACACGTCCGAACAGGTTTTAGGATTTGCTTATATACAAGCAGTTTGTTGTCAATACTTAGCTTGGAATGTTGACCAATAATACAGAATATATCAAGTTCTGCACGATTCTTCTTAATGTGCTCCTTCCACTTGAGTTTTAGGTCAAGAGTCATCGCGAGGTATTTCGCTTCATTGCCGAAGGGTGTATGGACACGAAGTAGGCAGATTGGCAAGTTTTTAATTTGTCTATAAGTGAAATGACTTACTGTCATACTGTAAATCATTCATTACTAAACTGATTTAGTGTCATTAGGGACAAATCGCCAGAAGTTCATCCAATCGTTTTTCTTTTTTTTTTTTTTTAACTCATTTTTATTTGAATAATTCATAACGTACTTAAATTCTAGACAAAAATGCTTAAAACTAGTTGGACTTACATTCCGTTCAGTTCATCCATTCGTGTATCTGATCTAGTGAACGATGTAATTTTGCTGTAGACTCTTCAACCGTTTTGACTGTTACCAAAATGGCGGTGTCGGCAGCAAATGAGCCTAGAACAGTGTGTTCGGTAGGTATAGCAGAGGGCCAAGAACACTCCCTTGCGGTACACCATCATTTGACTTGGTGACGATCACTTGCTTGGCTACCAAGCAAGCCAAGCACATAAGAAACTACCCGTCTGTTCCTTATATGCTTGGCTTGCTTTGTTCTCCTGGCCTGTTGATAAGTTTGAGATCACTGTCCTTGCCCCTTCATCTTTCGCTGGCATCATCTCTTCCAATTAAGTTTTTATTTCCCAGAAAATTCCACTTTCACGACGCACACCTTGAACGTAACAAAAGCGCAGAGCCGGTGTTGTCACAGTTGCTGCCAGAATGACACACGCAATCTTCCCAAGACTGGCTGCACTTGCACACATAGTGCAGCTCATTGTTTGCAAAACTCCAACGGGCCCCAGATTCCAACTCGATTCCTGGGGACAGTCGCCTAAAGCCAAAACTGAAGATCGTTGAGTCACAATGTGTTTTGCAGGAAAAGTAAAAGTGTCGTGACCCCTTTTTCGATTCCGAATAAACAACAAATAATAACTCACTTTCTTCCAGCGACCACTTATCCACTTATCAACTGGTTATCTTCATCAAACAATCAACATTCATGAATGGATGGTGTATGATTGGGAGTCACGCAAAAGTACACATCAGTCCTCGTTCGGCACACTCACTAGCCGCGATCACGTTCCTGGAAGCATGCTGTGCGCTTGCAATATTTACCCCCAACCGGCCAGAGGCTGCGCACTCAAGTTGTGCAAACATCGGCAATTTGCCATTTGTATCAACGTATTCCAGGAGTCTAACTGAGCAAACAGAATTGCGCAAGCACTCTTCACAGGCGACGATTAGTCATCGCGCTGGCCAGCGCAGTTTGATGTGTTCTGCCGCCCAAATTGGTATCTAAGCCCGTGCCCATGGAGAACTATCTGCTTTCCATTTAAATTTTCGAGAACACTTCATTACCAAATTAATTAATAAATTGACGCCGCTTTTGGTTCCTCCAATTTGCGTACGCACATGAGCCGTCTTTGACTCGGCGTACATGGCACATGATTGGGGTGCTCCTCCGTTCGGGGCGACTTACATGGCAAACCGAAGTAGGATGTGCCGCTGCGAACCGGAGCGATGTAATGGATTAAAGACGGAATGTCTGACATCATCGCGTTGGATCGTTCAGTGGTTCTTTTGTTTCCGTTGTGCGGCTTGTTCTCGACTCGAAGATGGAAAGTCACATTTCCTCTGCGACACTCGTTCAGAGAGCACTGGCTTTGACCACAGAGTGTCGGTGTCATCTCAATGATCCCTCAATCCTCCAGCGAGACCATGCATGGATCATCTTGGGTATGACTCATTACCTCGCACTGTGATGTCCATGCGGCATGCGAATGCACGCACACGCCATTGTTGGCACCACTCGCGACAAGGTACTCGTAGCGCAATTCAATGCACTTGCATTTTGTCGGTTTTATTGTGACACTGGCGCAACATCGACTGACAGTTGTTATTCGACGCCTCGGCTACCATTCTGTCGGCCGAGCACCGATTGTGAGGTGAATGCTTAATCGCCGCCTCGCCGCAGCGGTGGATAGAAGCGATTCAGATGCGCCTTTTGAACTCCGATTCGGAAGACAAAAGCGATTGAAAATGTACTGTTAGACCATAAGTGAGCCAACAGTTAGCCGAAAAATTTGAAGCGAACAGCACTCGCAGACTGGGTTAGGAATGCTTTTGTTTGCTGCGTCTGCGTGATTCACTCGCGGATGCGGCAACGATTTAGTTTCGGATTTATTAGCCGGGTTAATGAGGCGCCTATAAGGGGCTGCAAAGCACCGCGAAATTAATGACCCACTCGCAACGGGATGTGGCGAATTAACACGACCTCCGTGCGCCCGATTGGGGGTGCTTGGTGGGAGGTCTGGCAAATCGCCGGAATCAAATGCCACGTCTCGGCAATTGGTGGCGTTTTTGGCAAATGTCGGAAAGGGCAGCAATTCTGCCCATTTTTGTGCGATTGGCGAACTATGTTGGGAGAGCCTAAGGGCGAGGCACACTTCGCAGGAAATGTTTGCAACTAATAACAAGCTGGTAGACATTTACTGGACGGATGTTTGTGGCTCTTGCTTGGAATACTAATCGATGCCCCAGCCTATCATTATGTCATGCATGCGGCTGAGTTTAGTCGAAATATAAGCGGATTGTCGGTGGGTGTAGCCTTAATTCGGATTGATTGGATTACGGATGAAATGCCAATGGAGGCAGTACTTGAGCCTATGCTTGTGAGGGACATGCAAGCGCGGGTGTTTTTGGCGGGAGATGAAGTAGTTTTAGACCGCCACTTAGGCCGATCGTACCACAGCCAAACATCTCACAAACAATCAGCGTGGCTTCTTAGTTTTCTGCTTCACAGGAATGAATGGCCAAAATCCAGGACGAGACACAGATTTGAATCAGACGGGGCGATTGTAAAACTAGCCGATTTCTAATCCAAAGTGCCTTTGGCTTCAGAACGTCTCTTGTAAACATGCAATGCGCACAGAAGCAATTTATCGCTCAGGTCTCCGGCCTGCTTGTAATTGAAGATTCATTATTAAGGTCTGAATGCATTTCACCACCCTGCTAAGACCCAGAACGTGTCCCGGAAGGCGTAAGAGACCCCGGAACTTGTCAAAAAGTCCTCTGAAACTAATTCTTTTTTTCACATAAATCTTTCCCCCAACTTTCAAGGGCCAGGAGCACAAAGTTTGAATAAGTTGTTGTGGCTTTTAAGTCGACTATTTCATCTTAGGTTAGGTTAAGAAAAGTGGCCGACTGAGAATAGGGTTTTTGTACGCCCATTGCGGATATATTTACTCCCATTCCTGAAACCAGTTGGCACTTGTGACATGTTTGCCTTATGCTGACGGCACTCACTTCGCTGAGGTTGCTGAAAAATGAGGTCCCGAAGTATGAACTCCTACTTACAACCAGAGCATGAGATGAGCAGAGGAGTTGGACTAGTATCTACTCTTCCTCAGCCATGCAATTTCGCCAAAAGTCATTGAACGAGGCAATCAAGCTGCGGGCCACCACAGCAGCCAAATGCACTGTTTCCTCATAAGACACCGATAAGGGTCATGATTGCACGTTCGCTTATTCTGAGCAGACAGCGTGCCCGTTTAAGATCGAGTGATGCCTTATCTCCTTAGTTTGACCCTTAAATTAGTGTTATAAAACTCGCGTTTCTGAACAACTTTTGCTCTACGATTTTGTTCATACATTCCATGTCTTCCATATCTTAAGCTTCCCAGAACGACGGACAATGTACAAATACTGACTACAGCAGGTATTGATCCAGATAACGCTGTACTAGACGGTAACTTCTTTGTGGTCGAAGATCCGCAAGAAAAAATGGAGGAACTAGGCGCGGTCTTCCAAGAAGTGTACAAGGTGAATGAGAGCGTTCGCCCGAACCACGACTTGGACAACCGCGTACTGGCTAGCAACTCTCAACTTCGAGAAGACATGCAACAATGGCGATCTGAGAACACTGGCTTTGTCGTGTTCAATGATGATAACATGGCAGATAATGCCATCGCCGACGAAGGGGTTCAACACCCGTTCATATCGAAGACAGAACTCCAAGCGGTCTTCGAATCATTAAAGAAGAAAAAGTCTGTTGGAATCGACGGGATCTCCAACATTGTGCTAAGACACCTCCCCCTGGAAGTGGTTAATATGTACACAATCCTGTTTAACAATGCTTTGAATAATGCACATTATCCGGAGCATTGGAAAACGGCTATTGTGCAACCCATACCCAAGCGAGGAAAAGATTCTTCGAATCCTTGCAACCTCCGGTCAATAAGTGTCCTTCCGAATATCAGCAAGGTATTCGAGAAGGTGATCAATAGAACTCTGATCAACTGGACTAAGGACAAAAATATAATTCCGGATAACCAATTCGGTTTCAAAGCGGGGCATGACACTATTCATGCCGCGTCGAAACTGGTGTCGGATATCCAATGGAACAAGAGCCAGAAACAATGTACGGGTGCCTGCTTGATTGATCTGGAGAAAGCCTTTGACACCGTATGGTTAGAAGGACTTTTCTACAAGCTCAATCGCCTAGGCATTAGCAAACCACTGCTGTACCTACTGTGTAACATGCTTACCGGTAGACGGTTCGTAGTCAAGAATGGCAACGTGACCTCGACAGGTATATTCCAAGTTAAAAATGGTCTCCAACAGGGTGCCGTTAATTCGCCGATCCTGTTCAACATTTACTTGAGCGATCTGTTAAGTTCTCTTCCTCATGCAATTGCGTATGCCGATGACTTGATCGTGTACAGATCAGGCAAAAAGATCGAGGAAATTACTACTCTCACGCAGGGTGACTTCGATTCATTAATGAGAAGTTGCGATGACTGGAAGTTGAGTATCAACTTCCGAAAGTCGGAAACCATTCTGTTTAGGACTCCGTTGTATAAGGCCTCGGCGGACAAGAAAAAGAATTGGCGAAAGTTCTCAATCGTTGGACGACACGGGGAACCGCAAAGCACTGTACTCAGAGGGAGGGATCTGGCTAGATCAGTATCTATATTTTAACAAATATGTAGACGCGGCTCTTGCCAGGGCCCGAGGCGCTTTTGCCCTTATAAAGGGACTGTTTTACAACAGCCAACTCGATGCGAGGGTGAAGGTTATCTGCTACATGGCGCTCATCCGGCCAATGCTCACCTATGGCTGTCCTGTGTGGTTCAACGTGAGTGCAAGCTTGATGGAAAAGATTCGGTTGTTTGAGAGGGCTTGTCTTAGGGCTTGCCTTCGTCTTTATCGAACTCCAGAGTACCAGTACATAAAATTCTATTCCAATGAGGTTTTATACAACAGGGCAAACGTGATAAGAGTGGACAATTTCCTGATGAAGTTGATTCGAGGTCATACTGCTGGAGCGATGAACTCTTCCAATAACTTGACCTCAGGGGCTTACTACCCCAGTCCAGAATACCATGAAAGGGTACGTCACAATGGCTTCGTCCCCCCAGAAGCCTTTCTCCATTTAGACAAGAACGGACTGTGACAGAATATAAATGCGGTACCGCTCATCTTCCACATAGGCCGTTCAACTGTGGATGGGCGACTCAACCACGACCTTTCCGGCGCACAACGGGCTGAGGAGGGTCTCTTCCGGTTCAGTACGGCGGTATCAAGGAGAGATGTTCGGGATGTTGCATTGCAACATCGAAAATTCTGGTGGCTGGGGAGGGAGGGAACTCCCACGACGAACCCAACCCTTTAGACCCGGGGTAAAAAGGGGAGTACGTATCCCCGAATGGGGGACCAGTCGGTCACTGTCTAGCAGCAATTAGATGCAAATCTATAAGCTGCAACCTACGGCCGACCTACATAGCCTAGGGTAGTTTTTAAGGTAGTTGTAAGATGTAAATAAGAAAAAAAAAAAACACCACTGTGTACCTATGTGTATACACTGTATATATTAAGTACATACATATGTCTATACATTCATATACACATATGTATATGTATCTAGCTTAGCTTAAGTTAGTTTAAGTTATTTTTAAGGTAGTGTGTAAGTTAGTTTATAAGTTTTACGTAAATACAGTTCAGTAATTAAGTTTTTTGCTTAAATTTTTCTTAATATTAAGTTTTACAGATAAAGTAGTTATTCTTTAGATGCATGGATTTTTAGTTTAAGTCGAAAGACATAGGATAAGATTAAGTTTAGCTTAGAGTGCCCGCCGAGGGCTAGTAAGTTATGTATGGTAATACTGTTCGTCCAACTAGTTTTAAGCATTTCTGTCTGGTATGTAAGTTTGTTATGAATTTGAAATAAAAATGAATTAAAAAAAACAACGACTTTGTTCATAGGTAAGAAAAACTTGGTTGGTTCTTTGAGGACCGGACTAGGCACCCGGAGATCAAAAATTTTAAAGGTGTATTTTCCATCCAAGGCCTTTTCTTTTACGGCACAATGGTTTTTTAAAGCCATTACAATCGAAACTCTCCATCGGCAACGATCACCAACAAAAACTGGGTTTTCGGCATTACCCATTTCGACATAGCTTGCATCGAATGTTGCATTGTTCTGTACATCTGCTACTTCCATCGTTTCATTGTCACCATGTAAACGGTCTATTGGCTCGTCATCTTCAAAGTTGTCATTACGTCGTCAGAAGAAAAATCACCATCATCTTCGCTTTCCGACCCTTTCCGACTCTTCTGTAGTTCTAAAATCACGAATTCTACGCGACATTTCTTTTCAATTACCAGAAAAGAAGCACAACAAAAACGTTGCTATGATTTTATATTTGGTAAATTTCGAACTCGCGGTGCCTGACGGTTCCGCAAGGGACCAACCAAAATTTGAAAAAATTGACTAAAATAAGACAAAAAATTATTATTATTTCACAAACTCACAATAGCTTCCAGGGGCCTATTTCACAGTTGATACATCACATACATTTCAAACAACGTACAAAACTGTGATACATCATACACATCATACAATTTTCTGTTTCACAGATTCTACTGGAAGTATTGTATGATATGTTCTTTGTTGTATGATGTGTGTTATTTTAACGTTTAATTTTGAATGACAAATTTCATTGAAAACTAAATAGTGTCGTGAATTAAGCCCAGACACCATACAAACAAACAAGAAGAAAAATATGATTTCGAAATTATTGAGATTAATTCTATTATAAGACAATTTTTCCAAATAGTACATGATTTTAAATAAAAATTTCTTGACGAACTAGCATTCCTTGTTCCTACATGTCTAATTTAAGAAAAAAAAAAGATGAACAATCATTCATTATTCAAAAATCATTTTTCATTTTTCTCATTTAAAAACTGATTTTTGTAATGACTACAGCAGGTTTAAGTGCTGTATGAAATGTATGTTGAAGGAAATTGCTGTATGATGTGTATGATATTTTTCTGTGAAACAGAATCATACAACTTTCCCATATTTCCTGTGTAAGCTTTAGGTTATACACGCTGTATTACAGCGGCTCATACAACAAATCTGAGAAACAGAAATCATACAGCGAAAGTGTCAGAATCATACCCCCCAGGCCCCAGGCACTATAACGATCACGGAAATATTTGTGTATGCTTCAATTTGTACGTATTTACCACAAAAACATGTTTTTAAAAGTACCCAATTTTCGCAAAATTTTTTTTTTCGAAGTTGTGACACCTTGCTGAACATACACGAGTCAAATGCAGTAGGTTTCATCTAGCGATCGGCGCAAATGGTGGCGCTTGTATCAAGATATATTTTTATAGTGGCAGCGGGAAGTTTAAAAAATAATCGTTGAACAAAGTTTTAATTAGTTTTGATTGGTACCAGTGGGATATTAAGGTTTAAGATAGTGGTGCCTTCTAGCCAAGTGTGGCGCTGCTTAACCTAATTGTATAAATCTTAAGACGAAGCTGGGCTATAGCGAGAGGCATAGAGGGTGGATCTCGTCCTGGTGCGACAGAGGGGGTTGTTCCACACCAAGCGTGTTCGTCGCTTGCAATTGCCTAGTATGTCCCTGTGCGCTAAGCTCATAAAGATGGCTATATGAAACAACCGGAAGTTAAAGGATTTTTTGCAAAATAAAAAAAAAATGGCTGCCGAACATACAGTGATTTCCGCCACTTTTACCGCGTGGTTTCCACCAGAAAAGCTCTACGGTCTTTGCTCTTTGGGTAGACTCCTACTCACCTACTCATCCTTTCGTCAATTTCCGAACCGTCTGTGCAGATTCGGAGAGGATCTGAGTGCCACACATCCAAAGTGGGTAGTAGACGATCGGTGTCGTTGGCGAGAAAGCTGTCTTCTTTAGGAGTAGCTGCGTGCTACAAGAAGTGTCGATTCCACACATCCACACAAAACCATTTGTTTACTTAGTAGGCATTTACAGACACCCGAAAGACGCACAATGGTCAGGACACCACAAAATTGGTAGAATGCACCAGATCATCTTAGACAGACGAGAGCATGCCCGACGACTGGAATATCAGCTCCATACACCCCATCCACAAAAAAGGCAATCCTACCTCTTGCTGCAACTATAGAGGAATATCCCTGCTCTACTTCGCTTCAAAGCCTATTCAGAGCACTTTGAACGGCTAAAGCCGGGTTGTAACTCCTCTGCCAGTGTGGCCTCGACCCTGTCAAATCGACTGTAGGCAAATATTAACACTATGTCAGATCCTCAAGAAGACCACCTGTTTGCCAATTGAGGAGTATGTCTAGGCCAGCAGAAGGAGTGCTTCCCAATGCTCTGCTGATACACATTCAAACTAGTCGTTGCTGCCGATTGAGTACATTATTGTTGACAGTTTTATTTAGTGTTGTCAACCAGGCTGAGACTCCGTACATTAATGTCGGTCTACTTGTCGACAGGGGCGGTACGAGTTAAATGAGCACCCTGAGGAAACCCTCTGTTCAGCGCCCTATTCTTCAGTTGTTCCTTTTCAATTCAGGAAGCTGACTTAGGCTTGGGCAAATTCTATTATAGTCATCAGAGTTTAAAGCCTTTAATAACTCCTTCTCGGGCATTGTGAGTGGCATTGCGGCTGCCATTGTGCTTGAAATTCAGAGGGCACTATCAGCATTTGAACCTAGATCTTCCAGGCTTGAGCGTTCTAGTTTTACAATCGTGGATAAAACTGTCAACACTTGACACAAATCGGTCTTATCGGGCCGGCGACCCATGGAGGGTCTGAAGCTGAGCAATAGCAGCCTTCTATCTTTGACGGTCTTGGACACGCTGTTTCACGTTATTAACACAGAGCTGTCTTGGATTCGCTATAAGTTGGTCTCTATGCAGGAGGTTCGATCTTCTTCTCACTCTCAAGCCAGGAGGCTGGGATTCTTTACTGGAGCGTTGTTGTTCATGCGCTCCTCGTCGGTTGTTTGCCCTCCGGAGTACTTCCAGCTTGTAGAGTTCGTGGTTGTGCCTTCTTCTCCATTCACCTTCCTCGACAACGGGGTCATCCGTATCCGACTTAGGCACCAAGAATCAGCTCTGCTGTTTTGCTTATCGTCCAGCTTTCAGTTCTATAAAGTAAAACCTGGGAACGCCCGATGTTATCTGCGTAACCAACAGTTGGACTGAATCGTAGAAGATAGTGCCTTTCGTGCTTACAGCTGCCCGCTGCACTGTCTTCTTCCAGTGCCAAATTGAATAAAGCGCATCTCTTCCTAAAATGCGGTGCCGGCTTCAAACGGCTTGGAAGTCCTTGAGCCGGACTTGTGTGTGGTGCGTCACAACCCGATCAATTTTCCCGGGATCCCGAACTCGGCCATCGCTTCGAACAGTCCCTTGCGATGAATGCTGTCATATACGGCATTAAACCGAGAAAACGTGGTGCGTATCGATTTGAAACTCGCTGGTCTTCTCCAGGATCTTGCCAGGGTCAAACCGACTTTAGCCGTTCACAGTACTCTGAATAGGATCTTAGAGGCGAAGTTGAGCAGGGATATGCCTCTATAGTTGCAGCAAGCGTCTTTTTTGTGGATGGGACGTATAGAGCTGATATTCCAGTCGTTGGGCATGCTCTCGTCTGTCCAAGATGACCTGGTGCATTCTTCCAATTATTTTTGTGGTGTCCTGGCCATTGTGCGTCTTCCGGTGCCTTTAAATGCCTACCAAGTAAACAAATGGTTTTGTGTGGATGTGTGGAATAGACCCTACTTGTATTTGCAATGCAAAGGAGTGATGCGTTGTGTCATCGTGCGTTTGAGCAACAACCAGATCATCGCATGGAAAAACCATAGCAGCGTGGAGGCATCGATGAGTGGAGGTATCGCAGAAATCGGGTTATTTTCGTTGTATGACGTGGAATGTCTTTATCTTTAATTTGTCTATGGTGCGGCTTTATTGTTCTTCAGCCTTTAAATCGATGTGCCGAGTTCTTCATGACTAGGTGGGGGGACTACACCTTTGACTAGAGTTGGGATTTTTTGATTCCTAAGTCAGTAAGCTGGAATTGCTGTTCAAATAAATCCAACAACAAGGTTACCCTCACAATTTCGAAGAGCCTAGGTGCCTTCCTTAAAGCCCGTCTTTAAGGTTTTTCTTATAGAAGGCTCGTATTTTCTGTATATCCTTAGACTCCTCGATATCCTTGAGGTGGGAGGTTGCGAGGAACCTTGTCTTCAGACGTCTTCTATCGCCGTACTCCTCTTGCACTGCTCGGTACAGCTTTGCCTCCTCGGTTTCACGTTTCCTCTGCTCACAATCGCCATCATACCGCGGGTTTCTTATCGGAAGTCTGAAGTTGTTTCCGCTGCCCTCTTTGATGTTCGAGCGGCAATGCAACGCTGCAATGAGCCTTCAAAAAATCACTTTCTCTTCGAATTAGACGCGTTGCCTGTCTTTATTCTTTTGAGTCCCAGTTTTTGAACTAAGAAAGGTTAGTTTAGGGTAGGTAGTGGGGCTACTAGTGAATTTACCAGCAGTCTTAGAACATGTTGGTCCATTGTGATACCCCTAATCAGACTACTACTCCTGATTGACGACTTTTTTTTTATAATTTGCTCGTGCTCACGGGATTCCTAATACCCTTATGTGTCCGGGGTAATGACACAGCACGGGCCGAAGGTATAGAGTGAGAAAGGGAGAGAAGGTACCTGTGCATATTGGTCTTTAATATCTGCGGGTTGTAGGCTGTGGGAAATAAAGAGCATTTCATATTCGTGCAGTGAGGCTGAAAAACGAGTCTCTGAATTTTACTGTGCGTCCGAAAGTAGGCTTAAGGATATACTGATGGGCATTCCCGGCGATGAATTCATGGTAGTGCCGCTAAATTGATCACAACGACAAATGGTGACTGGATCAGATTTGAAAACCAGATAAAATCGCATTAACTTTGCTTTCACTGGGATTCGAACCGGGGAGCCAGCTAACCAGGGGCAGGCACTCTACCAACTGCGCCATCCAGTCGACCAACAAAACTCTCCAGTCCTGGAAAATTAAGACCGTCGATCTTTGTCCATGACATTGATGGTTCCATTTGCCATCATTGAACAAACATTAGGTCGTCTTCTGACCAACTCAGTCTTTCGAGATGAGGCTTTGTTACAGAACCATCTTCTGAGCTTAGAGAACCTGCAGTTGGCAAGCGCAAGAGTGGGCCTCCTCTATTCCAAGTCACCTTAACAAAGTCCCTTAGCACATCAAAGCTATTGTGGCTAGGTCATCAATCATGACGTCACACCCTCAATTCGTTTAAGAAGCCCGTGAAATGTTCGCTGCTCCACCGCCGACTAATACAATTTAAGCCGCCAAAGTAGAGCACTCAACGCTGACAAAGGACTGTTCATTCCGTCACATTCCGCAATCAGGAGCGCGCCCAAGAATACATGCGTCTAGCATTTCCCTGTCAACAGACCTATTCACACAGGAAGTGATTGTATCCCTAAAAGGTGAGCGGGTGTACGGGAAAACCAAACCCACCACCAGGTGTAGGGAATATTTCTCTCAATGAGGCAATTGTTAAATAGCCTGTGCATGGCTTGTGTTTATTGTTCTTGCGTATCCGTATTTTCACACACACACCCAAGGAAAACATTTCCAAATTAACATTAACAGTCCTCGCAAACAGACGCTATTCCTGAGTATTTTTTTTTTGTTTTTTGCTTCAATATTCTTGTTCCCTGTGCTCCAGAACCAAGTCCCGGCCGCCTCGTGACATTGTTGTGGCAAGGTAACAAACGTGCAAAGTCTGTAGCTCGGAGTTTTCTATTTGAACGATTACACTAGACGTTGCGTATGCTGTTCCATTTAACACGTGCACCGTAAGTCGAATGTTTATGCCGACTGGGCGAAGTCGATGTCGACGGCGAAGGCAAAGTCACACAGTCAGTGTCGGAAGTATTGCTGGGAGGCGGTGGTGGTGGGTCAATGGACTCTGGGAGAAAAAATCGTTCGGAGAAAAATCTTCGGTTTGTTTGATTTTGTTTGTTGAACGCTGTTGCTGTTGGGCGCTCTTGTTGAACGGCGTCGAACTGTGAACGATGAGTGCTGGGAAAAATCTCGTATCAATGAGCGACAGGCGCCGAAAGATGAGCGGTGAGCCGTGATCTCATTTTCCCCTTCAGAGGCAGAGGCAACATCTGTTTGGATTCGAGTTCAACCCGAGGTGGGCAGGAAAAGAGATTTTTTTGTTCGTTTTGGGACGTGTGTGGAACGTGTGGACGGATGTGGGAGTTGAGCAGATTTCACGAATTTCAGAGACAGTGTTTTTGTACAGATTTTGTGGTTGCCATCCTGCTGTAGCATTGTATGGAAGTACAGGGTGACCAGATAGGAGCGATGGGAAAAGAAATTCGAATAAAGAAACAGCGATTTGGGATAGAGTCTTGAAACAACATTCATGTCATTATGTGTGGAATATCAAAAAATTCAAATGGGGCAGCTCTGTTTTAGTTTTAATGACTCGTTCGAATATGTGCGGCGTTACTTGGGCACTTGCGTCTCAAATGTTGGTCCCTATGTCGTCCAAAGTGGTTGAATAGCGACTTGACGTATAGCCAAGGAAAATAATCGAGTGGTATCGAGGCGTATGATGAGCGATCGAAGTGAAACGAAACTGGATTTCGTTTTCATTACTAACAAGAAAATTCTGACACTTAAAGACTCAGGACATAGCTAAGTTCATTAGGACAACGAATTGGCTGTAACCTAGTGCAGGAGTGGATTATCTAAGATAAGCCACAAGGGTGCCAGTAGGTAGCTAGGTAAATGTAGCCCCCTTCAATAAAAGAGGAACTTGTGGCAATCACCTACCAGCGATATCACAATGGATTCAATCAGGATCTAAGCCGGTCTCCAACTGCTACAGTTGCGACAAACACCTCAACACAACCTAAGACTACGATAAGCCTTAGGCCCGCATGGGGTGGTGGTATGGTAGAAAGCCCCTCCAAGAAGGAGCCTTGAAAGACTCTAACGCCTCATGTGCTTTGAAAGTCCCGACAAGAGAGCACCAGTCAGAACCGGAAAAGGCGACTTTGTTAAAGCAGATGACTCCAAACTGTATAAAGGTCTCGAAGGCCGTGGCGTAGTGGGTAAGTGGGTCGACTCCTACGCAAAGGCTGCCAGGTGCGATACCCGAATTTACCACCTGTGATAATTCACGGCTCCACCTTTTTCAAGTCACTGACTATGCTCAAAGAGTATTCCTGTCTAGAAAAAGCTTCTCAAATTCGCCGTTCGGAGTCGGCATTTAACTGTAGGTCCCTTCCACGCGTGAGAGAACAATAGCATGCACAACACGAGTGGTTGCTGAGAAGCTAGGCCCAGGTCCCCTTGCGGACTGTCGCGCCATCCATATTTTATTATTATTTATGTAGGCAGTCAGGCTGCACTCAAAGTACTTAGGTTAGGTTGAAGTGGCTGACTGCCGCGCATACAAGCGCCAGACACACTTAGGCCAAGCATAGGCCCATTGTGTTACCACGCGGATCTTAGGCTACCTATTCCGCAAACCAATCTGTGCGAAGAAGAGGGCTGATTTTGATGCTGCTCAGTTCAGCCAGATTAACAAAGAAAAGGGCCCCCAGAAGTCTGAATCTGCGGGATGAGAAAGCACTGCAGCTACATAGCAAGTGTTCGATGGTTTCTTCCTCATCCTCGTCCATGCAGCTTCTTCAGAAATCATTATACGGAAAGCCTAATCTCAAGGCGTGAGTTCCGATGGCACAATGCCCTGTTAGAACGCCAATAAAGTTGGCCTGCTTAATCTGATCAAGCTAAGCGATCGTTTGGGATCGATCATAGCCCAGAGTTGTTGGGTAATGAAGCATCCTGTGGCAGATGTCCATCTGCGGTTTGTTTGGGCAAGCATTTCAAGCTTTAGCAGATGTTTAATATTAGCGATAGGCATGGAGGGTGGGTCTCCACCCACTCCACCCCACCCGAGCTCGTCCGCTTTGCAATTCTCTGAAATGTCACAGTGTCCCGGCACCCACATCAGTTGTAAGAGATAGGCGGCAATTACGGAAAGTCTTGGAATTAAAGATGTCTGAAGCCTGAGATTTGATCGCTGCCTGGCCATCGGAACAGATGACGATACCTGTGCGGGTTATTACATTATTTTTCAGCCAGGACAGGGCTTCCTCAATCGCTATAGTTTCAGCCTGAAAGACGCCACAGTGCTTAGGTAGTCGAAAAGATTGCTGGAAACTTAGATCCTTGGAATAGACACCAGCACCCACACCTGCATCCATCTACGATCCAATTGTGAATATTCGCAGTGAACCTTCCAGCGTCTGGTGTTCAGCCACCCAGTAAGATATGGGCGGTATGCTGGTTGAGAAATTCTTCTCAAGGAGGAGTTTAGGTATAGTGGGGTCTGTGTCTATGGGTATAGAGGCTAGGCAGTCTGAATGTCCAGACTGCAGTTCTTTCCAGCTGCTCAGCGATCTTAATCTAATCGCCGGGCTAGCTGCTGTCTGTCTTAGTTCTATCGGTGGCAGGTTGAGGAGTATGTTTAATGCTTCGGCGGAGGTAGTCCTCAGCACCCCGCTAATGCATAATCAAGCCGTCCTCTGGACTCTAGCGAGTGGGGTGATGTTGGTTCTCTAACATCTCTGTCTCTCTCCAAATTGCGACACCATATAGCAGTATGGGTCTGACTACCGATATAAATAGCCAGTGAACCATTAGGGGTTGCAGTCTCCATTTGCACCCAATGGCCCTTTTACTCAAAGTATTTAAATAGATCATAATAAAGTCGAAGATGGTGCTCAACTGAATCAACGCGCGGCAAGAATTATGTCCTAACAATGAACTCTCTATTCGTTGGGTTCCTGGGCACATGGGAATCCAGGGAAATCAAACAGCTGACGAACTAGTTAAGAGTGGCGTCACAATGTCATGTAGAGGACTGCGGATAGATAGAGATTTCAGGACCTCTGGTATCTCTTCCAAAAGCATACATTCGTTGCTCACAATGATTGCAAGACCCAATATTACATAAGCGGGTATGGTTTGGTGGCCTAAGACCGGGACAGACAAGTGCAAACAAGTTGCAGAGCTTGCAAGGTTGCAACACCTCTAAAGTCAGTCTTACTGCCTCACGAATCTTCGTAACCCGTCACCTTAGACTAATTATAATAGTATGAGCGGCACTACAAAGCTTGCAGGACCAGCGCCTAGCTTCAACAGCAACTACTCGTATCTTGCGTGCTATTGTTCTCTTATGAGCGAAAGGGACATCCAGTTTTTATGCCAACTCCGAAAGGCCCAGTTTGAGAAGCCTTTCCTAGATAGTTGATACTCTTTGAGCATTGTCAGTGACTCGAAAGAGGTGGAGCCGTGAATTATGGAAAATGGTAAATTCGGGTATAGAACCTGACACCCTCGGGGTAGGTGTCGACGCACTAACCCACTACGACACTGTGGCCTAAAAAAAAAACCATAAATAAAGCCTTGTTTTTCAACTGGGGATTTTAGTGTACACCTGACAGATTGTCAAATGGAATCAGCTATGCGTTGATCTATTCATTGTGTCCTCCCTTGCGTTTGGTCCTTCATGGTCAACGGATGCTTTGACGTTGCGATAGTAAAGCATTCTATGTGCCGGAACGTTAATTGATGCCTAAAAACCAATATTTTCTGCCCCAATAGAACATCGCCAAAATTAAATTGTATACGGGTAGGCATCATAATAGGCCATTGCGTAGTGGGTCACCACGATCATAGGCAAGATCTGATTCCCGCTGAAGTTGAAGGAAAACAGAAATTCTGGAGCTCGGCTTGGTCAAGCATTAAATGATGGCTGTCTTAAGACCACATCAGGTAAATATGGCTACATGGGACTACAACTGTGTTTGCTCTGATCGGTGGTATCACTATGGAGGCTCAGTCACCACCCCCTTATCTATCCTCATCCTCATACCAGTACCTTCGCTTCAACAAGTGATCCTTATCTGCATTATACCCACGTAGAGTTGGAAGATCAAGAACAGTGGAGAAGAAATGGTCAAACATCGATCGCATTGTGATCGATCACATTCCACAACAACTCATTGAATACGGGAAGAGGATGACTCAAGTTTCTTCATTAACTTCCGAAGCAACTTCGGTCTCAGAAGTATAAGGTCTCTATTTCAAAAGGCGGCCATCAGTCTTAAAGTTCGCCGTCATGTAAGTGTGAAGACAGCCACGAAACAAAGAAATCAAAAATCCGTATACAGTGTCTTTTTACATTTATTTAAGCGTATCTATGTTACATCACGGTGGCTGGGATCGAACTGACCTTACTCATTACCGACCAAGAGAGAGTTAGTGAGAGCTAGAGCTATGCTCTTATTTACGTAATGGAATAATTGATATAATTAGATACGATAAGTGTTGCCATTATTTTCTTACATAAGCCTCCACAGTTGTCGAAGCGATCGGTAGATCAGTAGTCTGCAACAAAGTGAACAGAGTTACGCTCAACTCTGTCATGAATGCCCCCTTCTTTCTTAAAGTTCGAATTCAAATACATATCTAGTCACTCGACGACTCTCACTCCTCTTTGCGTCCATATCTTGATTTAACGAACGTGAGATCGAACAGAAGTAAGAGTTGACGATGTTATCTCAAGACGTCATCACTCGGAAGTGTTGAAGCAAGTGCTGGCACGTAATGACTCATTGATGAGTTGCTGGTGCATCTACTTCATGGAAGCAGGTCGCTGGCCATGATTGCATAGCATTTGGTAGCAGACCTTGTTCCCCCTCAGTTTCGTGACTTCTTCTTCTTTATTTGGGACTACAGTCCGTGATGGACCTTGGCCTCAACCAACAAGCCTCTCCAACTAGCACGGTCTCAGGCTAGCTGCCTCCAGTGTCGCACGGCAAATTGGTTGAGGTCTTTCACCACCTGGGTGCTCCATCTTAACGCGAGCTTTGTCCTCGTCCCATGACTTACCTCACTGAATAACTCACAATTTTGGTGCCGCGATGAGTAGTCCCACATAGTCGCCAATCTGGTTACAGATGATTCTCACGAGCAACTTACTCACTCGATCCTTAAAAGTCAACAAAGCAATAAAACGACTCGGCAGTCTCAGTTCCTTGTACCTTGCCGGAATCAAAATCGAACCAACGCAACGTAAGCACACCCTTGGTGGCATTGAGCTTCAGGAACATTTTAATTTGCGCAATAAACACACCCACCGATGCGAACACAAATCAACGTGCACCCTCATAGCCAGCTAATCCCGCACCGGCTGGTGCTCGTCTAATGAATTCCAGCCACGTAGCCCTGGTAGTTGTGTATGACTTGATTATTCTCAATTATCGATGAAATATTTTCTAAATGCGACATGCAGCTAGAAACGGCCCGGCTGCCGCAGCGGCTCGCTCGTTCAGATTCGATTTTGGGTAAACTGCCCCTTCCTTCATCTGAACCAGATTTAAATTGTGCGGACGTTTGGCGGCCGGGAGAAAGTGAATTTCCGGCGTCAAGCCGAACGGAAACAAGCACACGGTCGCCGTTCAATTGGGTTCTCACTTTTTCCACCGACGACACATTGCAGGGAACAAGTCACTTGATTGTACGCCGATATGACATTTATAGCGGTTGGATGCACCTGCTTTGCTTTATTATTCAATTCTACGGAGGCTTACAGCAGCGCCGTGAGTGGAATGCCAAATGGAAATGTTTATTTGCTTATTTGCTTTCGATGCAAAGCTGTTTCATAGAAATCAATAGAATCGAACACTGGGACGTTGCAGCGTAGTAGTTGAGTTAAACTGCGATTAAACTGTGCTTCAAGTTGTCGCTTTGTTCAGTTGGTTGAAGGCGTGTGATCAGTGTTTTGGAATGTCAACTGAATTTATGAATAGGTGGTGGATGGTCAACCGCTTAAGCTCCCAAGACCGGTGTAACATGACTGTGTGCAGAGGAATTTCATTGATGAGTGATACGGAAAGGAGAGGCGAGGCATTGCATTCAAGCTTGCTGAGATAGGAAAAGAAATGTATTTTGTTCAGAGTCGGACAACAGCGTATCTCTCCGTGATGCCGCATTCAATATAGCAAAAGGAGCGCCACGGAAGTAACACAAAAGCTTCCAGGGCACAGAATTATTGATGGTAAACCTTGCAGGACCAACTTCATCATTAGCAGCTCGAAAGAAAGCCGTGCTCTTGCAGTTTACTTCACGCCACCCTTCGACAAAGTCTTGGCCGACGAGCGACAACGACGTCGCGAAATGCGATGGGCTCAGATAAGGACTCTAGAAAAATGAATTAAGTGAAACAACAATAAATGGTATGAGATATGAAATTGGCCCGGATTCGTTGGCTGTGCTTCAAGCAATCGGTCAAATGCTTCATTCCTCGGTTTATTAGTGCGGCGTTATTCCAGCAAAGGCTTCTCGGATGTTGTCGTAGACTAAAAGCATGACGTAGCCCTTGTTAAGAAACTCGAACCCAAATAAATAGAATTTGTGATAAGCACAAAAGGCCACTGGATCCTCCGCCATCGGAGTATCCACGATCTTTTTTTCGTTCATAACCCTAATTTCATGAACCTAGGTGAGAGTTGGAACACACACTAATTTGGCACCAAGCTCAGCCTTTTTGATTACAGATCTTGGCAAAGCTGAGCCCATCCTGCAGGAAAGCCCAGCATTACTCCTCCCATCCCCCATCCTCCCATCATATACGCATTATTTGTAGAATTTAATAGTCGTTCTTCGGAGGGAAGGGACCTGTGTATCCTGGGCAATTTTTTTTATGCTCTCAACTTGGCAAGATGCCGGCAACGACTCTTTAAATGCAAGGGACAAGTTGACATACAGCCTACTTGTGGCGCCCTGGATAGCCTTTGTTCTTACCCTTAGAGGTGAACCAATGTATGCAATGACCCATTGTTCAGGGGTTCAAGCCAAGACCAGGTCCTCCAGGCTCGAGGGTTTCACATGGGGTAACGTCCCCACCGTCGCCAAAAGTTCTAGCCCCGAAACGACTACAAGCATCGGAGACGGATGACCCTACTGCTGACGACCAAGGACAACAACCTAAGGACAATGATTTTCGGTTCTGCATGTGGATGTTAGGTCCCTTAATAGATGACCTTGCGGATGCTATAGACACCTATAAGGCAGACATCTCTCATCGAGCCTGCATGACACGTCCGAAAGAGGACTCAGGCTGTTGAAATTCCTGACGGGGGGAAACCTTTCTGCAGCCTGTGACCTGGCCTGTAAAACTGTCAATGAGATTAATCACGTTACTATCGACGTCAGTCACTCCTCCAGCCAGCCAACATCGACTTGTAGCCATGGTAAGAACATCTGATATCGATAGAACAACGGAATGGAGCTAGACCACAATCGCTTGACGTCGGAAAGCTACCGCTAGGAACTTTGTCGATCGAGTCCTCCTCAAGCTCTCAGAGAATCCAATTCTGCCAGGCGAAACAATCGACAAACAATGGCACTGGTTTCAACATGCCAGAGAAGCTGCAGAAAAAACCCTGGTGGGACAACGATTGCAGGCATCACATTAAGCGAAGCCAGCATCATTTCTGACGATATGTGAGCACAGAAGAAAGGATAAGCACAGGCTACTCAAAAGGAAAACAAAAGAGCATGATGAGGTGAAGAGATGTCATGGCAGGAATGATGACCGAGATTGCTACCAATCCATCCAACGGGTATAACCTTTGAATCTAAGCATGTCGGGACTGAAGAGCGAATGTAGATGCCAATACCGCTGCTAGGCAGAATTATCCACTCCATTCAACGGACGATTCTAGAAGAGAATTGCGTTCCCGGACCTGGGCGAAGCCAAGATAGAGATCGAGCCCCAGATGAAGAAGCCTTTGGTATTTTCGAGAGAAAACCTCTGCGTTAAATTGTTGGTCCTGCTTGCATTGATGGTATCGGGAGATTCAACGCCTGACTGTACGGGCTATACAGCGGGTCCAACGCCTCAAATGGCTACGCAATGTAAAGCAACACAATAGAGGAAGCCCACGAAACACATTGGCCACACGCGGCAACTTGGTGTGCGAAGTTGGAGCCAGCTGGAGAGGATTGTTAGTTGAGGCCCAGGTCCAAACCAGAGTGTGGCGCCAGGAGGAGAAGAAGATGAATCACAAGAAATCATTTCACACAATTAAAAATTCAGAATTTAGCAAACTGCATCTTACCACATACAACGTCGCGTGTTTACATGCTAAATAATTGACTCAATTCGATAATCAGACGACAGACGACATCCGCGCATACATTAAGGACCCCTCACATCAGAGCCAACAAATATAGCATACCTCACCTCTGTTGGTACCAGAGTCTGTTTAGCAGTTCATCCCCTAATTAATTGGGAGCTGCATTCAACGAGCAACAATTATGCATGCAATTGCTGCCTAATCATGCTGCTTTTCAAGCCAGGCGGCGACTCAGAAGCCAGGTAAAGGAATGCATCCGCATTCCTTGCGTCATTCTCATTAGCATCGGATAATTGGAGTTGATTTATCTCCTAATGCACCAGAACCCACAAAAGGACACAATGCACGTACGCCCTGCACCCATTACTTGGGTCCTACACCCTTAATCAGATTCCGTTGCGAATTTTCGGATCAATTTCCATTCGAAATGCCATCACGAATATCCTGTGAGTGCATCGATTCCATGGGAATGCCATTCAAAGGCGCCAGACAAAGGAGCATTCCATCTTTTGTCTTCGTCTCGGGTTCAAATGGTGCACCGAGGGGTATGTTTATTTTCGAAATGATCTCGCTTGTGTCTGAGTTCCCCTGTGTCCATTACACAATAACGCAGCTAGGACGTGGAATTAGCAAAGGAACGATTCCTAATGTGTCATTTCTTGGCTAATGTTGATTTATCGGTATCAAGCGATCGGCTGTGAAATGGAAAGGCATTCAGGAAGACGTTGGTAATCGCCTTAAGGAAATCCTGAGAGTTCCCAAAGGTCCTACTGAGTCGTCTGTTTGATTTTGGTAACAGCATAAACATAAAATGTCACGCCACCGGCGATGTGACAAGGGACGACGCGACTGGAAACAACTAGCCCCAACTGGAAATAAAAGAAAAACCAAATGTCATGAGTCACACTTCACAATCCTCATCATTCTCAAATTAAACAAGCAATTCGTAACTCAGTCATCAAACAAACAAGAAGAATTCGCGAAAACGCGATGACTGTGCATCGACTCAATGCTTGATCAACAATGAACGTCTGCATTGTGACACTCTGTGCGACCGACGAATTGATGTTTACACGTCAAGCTGAGTCGTTACATCTGTTTGTGGTTTGATCGAAGTTGCTGTGTCCCGACGGGCAGGAGGAGAATGACACTGAATCATGCTTCTTGGGGTTCTCCGCTCGTTTGGATCATGATTTGTGACTGTTATTCAATTCTAATTGAGACGCTCACACTGTGTCTGTAAATTTGTTCACCACTTAGCCAAGCCGGAGCCAGAAGAAGAATCTTAATGGCTCTGTAAATTTGTTCACCTCTCAGCCAAGCCGGAGCCAGAGAAGGCCTGAGACAGAGCTAGTAGCTGCATGAGTCTGAGGTCCTTGCAGCCATCAAGACCAATCAGATGAGTTTTCGCGATCACATAGTTTTTCTATATCTTCTATCAACCAACTGAAAGCGAAAATTAAGTCGCTTAAAATTAATAACCTTAATGCCTATTTAACAGGCTTGTCAGCGAAAAAAGATACCAACTACTCGCTCTGGAAAGCAGCCAGCGGCCCCAATTCGGAAAAAACCAACAGAGTGGGCCAAAGAAGATAAAGAGAAAGCAGATCTCTTCGCAGATCATTTGGAAGCAATGTTTAAATCACGCGATTAACAAACACCTGTATACTCCCACGGTTCAGACTCAAATAATGACGATGATGAATTTTTCTATAAGCAATGCTACTTTGCCAGAACTTAAGGAAGAATTGAAAAAAACTCAAACCCAAGAAAGCTCCTGGTTATGATTTAATCACAGCAGAAGTTCTGAAAGAATAACCTCAGAAAGCGCTTCTTCTGTTTCTCTACATTATTAATGCCGCCTTTAGATTAGAACATGTCCCTAGTCAGTGGAAAGTAGCTGAAATAATAACCCCAACAGACAAAAAGTCTTATAATGGGTAGTCGAAAAAGCCTTTACGTATTTCTAATCAAACTTTTTTCACAGACAATTCATGTGATACCCAAACATCGAGCTTCTTTTTGTAGCCAGTCGTTTTTTAATGGTTCAAAACCGTTTGATGATGAATGTTTAGTTCCTTGGCGATGTCATGGCTGCTTATTTGACGGTTCTGGTCAGTCGTTTCCATAATTTCATCGACTTTTTCAACGATAGGTCGACCAGAGCGGGGTGTATCTTTCACAGCAAAACTTCGAGAACGGAAGCGGGCGAAACATTGTTGTGCCACACGAACTGATGCAGCATCTTCTCCGCAAACTTCACAAATTTCATTGGTGGCTTGCGTGGCATTCTTCCCTTTTTTATACAAAAATTTCAAAATAAACAGCTGTAACTATTTCTCATCTTTTCCGAATTTAATTAAATTTTGGTTAAGTAAAGCTTAAAATGTCATCTTTCCAACAACATATGGTATGACACAATGTGATTGGTAGCACTGGCGATAGACGACCCCAACGACATCTATTGACAAAATACGAAAAGACTTTTTCGACTACCCATTAGATTCAATTCTTCGAATAATACTTAGACGCTTAAGCCCGGTTGTAGAAGAAAGACGAACTATTCCTAACCAGTTCGGTTTTAGAAGCAAGCATTCAACTATTGACCGAGTACATCGCATAACTGATGTTATAGAAAAATCGTTTGAACAGAAGCAAGACTGCTCAGCTGTATTTGTCGACTTTTCTCAAGCCTTTAACAAGGTTTGGCACGAATGCTTGAAACACAAGCTTCAATAATTCCTCCCGTGAACAATTTTTTCGAACTATCTATCGGATAGAATCTTCCGTGTGAAATATGGGAAAGAATACTCCCTATTTAAATCTATTCAAGCTGGAGTACCTCAAGGAAGTGTTCTTGGTCCCCCTCCCTTACATATTTTATAGCAGCGATATACTGCAGGACGTAGGCACAGTACTAGGCACATTTGCTGACGACACCGTCATTTTGATAACTGCCAAAACGATCGAAGAATTCTGCAGTGTGCCTTAGACCGGATACACGGATAGACGAACACTCAGTGAACTGAGCATAACGAATCGCAATCCGTTCATATAAATTTTACGTATAAGAACGTGAATAACTTTCCCGTTTTTATAAATAATGTTCAAACAACCTTCGGCAATGAAGCGAAATACCTCGGAATGACTCTCGATGTAAAGCTTAAATGGAAGGAGCACGTCAAAAAGCGACGTGAGGAGCTCCAATTAAGATACAAAGCCATGTACTGGCTTATTGAAAAATATTCCAGGCTAAGTACTGACAACAAATTGCTTATATACAAGCAAGTGCTAAGGGCCATCGTCAACGCACCCTGGTATATACAAATAACGATATCCACAGAGGTCTTGGAATTTCAATTCATGGAAGAGCACATGAACTCTTCTGTCCTTCCAATCCTCGACGAAAGAAACTCTTTTTTCCCATCTTCAAAGGACTAAACCCCTTGACCTCCTTCTTCTGGTGGCGCTACAGTCCGGGGTGGACCTGGGCCTCAACCTGTAAGCCTCTCCAGCCGGCACGGTCTTTCACCAACCCTTTAACCAAGCACAATGAATTCAACCCGCGCTTAGCTGCGGTGTTAGCAAGAACTCTCAATGGAGAATATCTAAACCAAGAAATAAAACTGCTGGATAAGTGTAAAACTTAGTTATAGTGGAAATATATTTTATTTGAAGGGAGGTGTTTTTCTTCTTCTTCTTCTTTATTTGCGCTACAGTCCGGGGTGGACCTGGGCACAACTAACAAGCCTCTCCAACTATCACGCTCTCTGGCTAGCTGTCTCCAGTGTCGCACGCCAAGCTGGTTGAGGTCCTTCTCCACCTGGGTGCGCCACCTTAAGCGCGGGCGTCCTCTGTTGCTATGTCCCACGGGTTCGGTGTCGAAGACTCTTCAAGCTTGAGCAGTGTTGTCCATGCGCTCTACATGGCCTAGCCATCTTAGGCGTTGGCTCCGAAGACGCCTGACTAGACTCAAGTCGCTGTACAGCCCGTACAGTTCGTGGTTGAATCTTCTCCTCCAGAAACCGTCAAACGCAAACAGGACCAAAGATCGCACGCAGAGCTTTTCTCGAAGAAGAGACCAAGGACTTCCTCATCCGCTTTTGAGATTGTCCATGCTTCCGCGCCGTACAGCAGGACTGGGTCTTGTATAAAGTCAGCTTGGTCCATCGCGAGATGGCTCTACTACTCAATTGCCTTTTGAGCTCATGGAAACAGCGGTTGGTCAGAGTTATTCTGCGTTCAATCTCAGTACTAGTGTTGTTCGTACTATTTACTGCGGAGCCGAGGTATACGAAGTCCTTCACTACCTCGAAGTTATAGCTGTCCATTGTGACGCTCTGTCCAAGACGTCGATGTTGTGTGTCCTTTCTTGAGGAGCATATACTTAGTTTTGCCCTCATTCACCGCTAGACCCATTTTAGCCGCTTCCGCCTCAATGCCAGCAAAAGCCTCATTGACGGCTCGCTGTGGTCTGCCAATCACGTCAATGTCATCCGCGTATGCTAGCAGTTGTACGGACTTCTGGAAGATCATCCCTCTAGTGTTGGCGTGTGAGTCTTGCACGATCCTTTCCAGGATGATGTTAAAGAAATCGCATGACAGGGAGGCGTTTTTACTGAGTAAAAGTCCATATCGCTATGTGGGAACGGGCCCCATAGTGTCTTTTGAAAAAGTTCACCTACCCTCGCAAAAAGGAAAGTTTTTCTATGGGATCTGTTAGGCTAGCTGTAATGTATGCACGTCGGTCGTTCCTTGCTTCCCATATGTTCACGCCATTAATTTGTCGTCGTCCAGTAATTTGTTCAAATTTGATTCATTCTTGTGAGAACCGCCTCGTCGCTCCCCGATTTATATGGAGCTGTACCTTGGCCTGTTCCAGAAGCAGTGCAACAACTCCATTAAGCCTTTCACACCATAAACAATGTGAGTATGCAAATGTGGCCACTTTAAAAGCATCGTTAATTTAATAAGAGGCTCGGCTCGGTTCGGCTTGTGACTCACCGTCGTTTCGTGTGCCCATTAACGTCGTGTCGTTGTTCATGTTTGATCATCAGAATGTAGGAGACATCGTCTCTTCTGTGTGGAGCAACAATGTGATGTGCTGGTGCTGCCATTGTTCTCAAGTATTGTCAGATTTTTGTCTTTGCTTTTTTAATTGATTAACTGCACGGATGTGTCGTTACACAGTAACCTAGATATGATAAAAGCAAATGTGCGAAAAATACCTGTTGACAAGAGGAATCATTTTGTATGCGCCCAGACATAGCAGCACGGATTATTAGGTGATCGTGGGATAAGATTAGATGTGTTCGAGTTAATGCACTAGCAGGCTTTTGAAACAGCTTGTATACGACCGAGTTTGGTATGAAATTAGGAGTGCCACGAGATGAACTGGAAGAAATGTGGGTGGTTTGACACTCTTACTCAAGTACAGGCGATGATGGATCATGGATTCATCAACTGGTGGGCAATCAATAAGACAATCAGTTCCATGGACATTTTTGCTATTGAAGCATTTGCGACGATAGACGAAGGGACCAAATGAGCTGATCTCAATGTGGTTGAATGTGTATCAAGATCAGTCGATGGTCGAGTTAAGGAGTGTGTCTACCTTACGGCAAAGGACAGAAACAAGTACATTTCTCCATGTTCTCCGGTGTTCGAGCTCATCCCCCTTCTTTTTCACGTGGGCCTTCCACTTGAGTTTCGCATCGAGTGTCATACCAAGATATTTTGCTTCATTAGCGTACGGTATTTGTACAGAATCAATGAAAACTGGTCGATTTTCAATATTTCTGTAGGTACAATTTATGTGCGTTGATTTGGTCTCATTGGGAGCAATGCGCCAGCGTTTTCACTATTCGTTTATTTTGTTCAGAGCTCGTTGCAATTTTTCAGTTGAGGACTCAACTGAGCTTCCCGTGGCTAGGATCGATGTGTCATCCGCAAATGTAGCCACACGTGTACCCTCAGTTTGAGATATGCCTCTAGTATACAACAGGTACAATGTAGGGCCAAGGACACTCCCTTGAGGGACTCTTGCTCGGATCTCTTTAAGACCCGTGTATTCAGTTCCGTGTTTAACTGTAAATATCCTATTATCAAGATAAGATTCGAGTATCTTATATAAGCTTGTCGGTAGAGGCCAGCTTTGTTTGTATTTTACGCCTTCATGACAGACTATGTCGAAGGCCTGGGAAACGTCAAGCAGGGCCGTAGAGCAGATCTTCTTCTCCTCTAATGCGATGATAGGTGAGCTCAGAGCCAATAATGAACGTGAAATAGCTGGAATTTTCGGCCAATTTATGGGAAGAAAGTGGTTGAAAATTGGGTTCAACGACTGGACTTCTGCAAACGTGCCCGGAAGGTTATACGAAGGAAATTTAATTTCATACATAATTGAGATTAAGTGTTGTTGAACACATAATGCATATTTTTGGTTATCTTACTCCATTTTTGATTTATTTTAAAAAAATTTTGAAGTACCCTTAATGAAAACCCTTCATAAAAAATCTGCTAAAGGTAGAAACACTTGCTAAAACAAATCGCAGCTGGCCAGCTGGGACAGGATGCCTTGTTACCAAAATCTCTAGCCTAAGATAGACTCTAAGCGATCGCTTAACCTGATAAGATTGTGCAGGTCAAGTGTTAGAACTCTCATCGGTGTTATAACAGGGCATTGAGCCATCGGAACTCACGCCTTCCTTACATCGACTCTTGCAGCAGCGACGAGGATTAGTGAGAACCCTGGAAGTCTTGGAGCGTTATCTCAGTCCGGTAATTTGGTAAATTTCTGCAGGCCTACTACTTTGATAATCCGGCTGAACTGAGCCGCATAAGAGTCAGCCATTTGATTTTTTTATTAAAACACTAAATCGTTTGCGGAATATGTATCCATGGATCCGCGTGGTAGCACAATGAGACTATGCTGGCCTAAGAGTGGCTGATATCCTTCCGCACAGCAATCAGCCACTTCAACCTAACCTAATGCTTCACAAGCGACATAAGACTTTAGATACCCTCCACTCGTGAGAAAAGAATATCACGCACTAAGTCTTGGTCCATCACTGTAGTTATATTTTTTGTTAAGGCTGGCCAGGCAATAGCGATAGTGTTTCGAACTTTTATGCTTCAGCAACTGTCAAAGTCACCAATGACATCTTTATTCTTAGTAGACGCCTGGCTAACCTCATGTCGCTGTACAGCCCATACTGTTCGAGGTGGAATCGTAGTCTCCAAATGCCATCAACGCAAACATGACCAAATGTTGAACTCAGAACCTTTCTCTTGAAAAGAGGCTTGAGAGGCGTTGAGATTGTCCAAGTTTCCTGTTCCGAAGAACGTAACGGGGCCGATCAAGGTGTTATATGTGGTCTGCTTACTGCAACTCCTTGTCAGCCACAACAAAATGATGCTCGGCTGGGGGATTGATTGCAAGCAACGAATCCCCATACGAGCTCGCCAGAGCTGGCTTTTGAGTCTGCGTTCATTGGTGTCAATTGGACAGCAGCAGCAACGAATGCGAAACCAAACTTGTCCTAGACCACTGCGCCCACGGGAAAGATCTTAGGGAATCCCAATGATTCATCAATTATTCCAATAAGCAAACGGTGTGACGATGAATTGGATCATGGCGCAACTTCGACAATTCAATTTTGTTAGAATTGCTTGAAGAACAACCTCCAAATTGGCACGTATATACGTGCTACGATGCAAAAAATAGACCATTCCTCCGAAATGTGGGCAATGTGTTTGAAAGAGGTTGGAGTAAAACCCGGAAAATCCGAATCAGTTGAATTGGACATCGCCAGAGAGTCAACTCGATATATTTTGATGTTGGATTTGGGCCCACATCCGTGTAAAGAGTAAGAGACGACCATAGCATCCCCGAGAGCTCGCTATTTACTCTCGGAAATGAGGGCCGGAGGATCAGGCTTGTGGCTAAACAATGATTTGGCTCATTTTTGACTCAGCGGCTATGTGATCAAACAGAATCGCCATTAGCGGGGCAAATACAATCCACAAGTCTTCGAACAAACATCAATGCATCATGAGGGATTGACTGTTTAGTTTATAGCAAGGCGGCATAGTTGGACCTAATTTCTTTGGAGATGAGGAATGAGACAGATTTAATGCAGGCGGCATCAGGTATAGAACAATGTTATCAGACTTTCTGTTGCCAGAGCACGATAACATCGTTGTATCTGAGATGCGGTTCCAACAAGAAGCCGTAAGAGCGACTTAGCCCTCGAAGTGTGGAGGAGACATTTGGAGACTGGATTATATCACGAGAATCATTCATCAGTTTGCCATCGACTTGACACCGTTTGATTTTCTACGTCAATGCCTTAATTTACCTTAAGAAGTGGACTATCTTGGACGACTCGAGACCAATATTCAAGACGCAGTTCCCGGCATAATGTCGCCCATAATGGAGTTAGACATAAGATGTTGGTGGCCATTTCAATGATGCCTTCCTGAATCTTCAAAATAAAATAAGAATCAATTTTATGTCTAACGCCAGTGTTCTTTTATTTAAAGTTATTTTCCTGTCGTTCTTATATGGTCACCCTGAAAATGTCGAACTTGTTTGCTTATACCACCAGATATGCTGCGGGCAAGTGTAGCATCATGTCACTCACTGTAAGACGAAGAACCACGTCCTTGTAGCAGACCACCAAGTTGATCTCAAATTCAATCAAAAAAACAGGCACAATCCATTAAATAAATTAAAATTAGATTTATTCCAAAGAAAATTACAAATTAAAAATTAAAAACACAATCAACAATGCGTGTCCTACGGACTGGACGCACTCTATATCCTTAGGAAGAGGAAAATTCCAATCACAGACGTCATCAGCAAGGACGTCGTCCTGAGGTGCAGCGACTCCTGCGATGAGGTCGAACTCTCCGAGAGCACAGCTTCGATGGGATGCTCACTGACGATGAGGTTTGTGTACAATCTGATATTTTGTGGCAGCACCTCGCAGACGAACTTTCCCCCACTAGCCTCGGTCACATTCATGATGGTCAGCCCAAAGTTCACCTGGTCCAAGGCGTATCCGTTGCTCAGCACCGACTTGTCCGTGGTGATGATGTTGCCGTTCTTGTACCAAAGGATGACGTTGCTTTCTGTGGAACAAAAACTCGTTAGATTCTTCGATGGATGATGGCCGTTGCAACTGAACTCACCTGTGGTGTTCTTAGCCGGGCACTTTAGCGTGACGTTGTTGCCAACAATTGTCGAGACGGTTGTGTAGTTCTTCTCAAAGTACGGCACCATCCCGGTTGCAGTTGCGTTGATGCCAGCAGCCTTTGTGTGACTGTCGGGCATGCTCTGGTCGTCCGAATAGTCGTACTCATCGTCGTTCTGCATTTGATCCTCGTCGTGGGATGCCTGTGGTGCGGGATTAGCGAAAGCTGCAAAGAGACAAAAAAAAATAAGGATTTAGTTGCGAACCTCTGCAAGACAACTAAATAAGTGAATCCGTTCAACAAACAATTTAAATGTGCACCGGTTCAAGGACCCACAACTACCACTTCCTGCATGCAACGACGCAACTTAATCGCAAAATCCTACCCTCTGTCCGTATGCCCGACAGCAGTTGCGGGAGAAGAATCCTTTTGTGCCGCCTGCTTGCAGACATTGTCGAGGACGACGGAATACTAACGGCAAATATTTCTTTTGGAACGGAATGGAAAACATTTGAATTATCCTCTCTGTGTGTGCAATTATTTGTCGCAATTGTTGTCGGATGCCACAATTCAAAGGACGAGTCCATGCAACGTGGCCGGGCAAACAACGCCAGCGGATAGAGTCATCACGTGGAGGAGGAGGGTTGCGGAAGTGAGTGTGTGTGTGTGTGTGTGTGTGTGTCGCTGCCATCTGTCAGAGGGATAGTCCTCTTTGTGGAGGGGTTCAATAGGTCGGAGGGTAGCTAATGGTCAATCGAGTTGTTGATTGTGGGTCGGGACAAGCACAAGGACATCTGCTGTTTTTAGATTGTTGACCAGTGATTAGGATGTCAAATCGGATCAACGGCTTTGTCACGGTCAGTGGTGCCCGATCCGAACGATCTGGTCACTTGGTGGAGGGAGGGTGACGCCACAGTTGAATGATGATGAAGAAGTGTGAATTAATTGCCTTCTGTGTGGAAAGTGGAATGTCCAAAAAAGATGGCGCTCCCGACCTTACTACCAAGTTCTCCCCCCTTGTCCTAAATGTAATCCAAAGTCTGCCTAGTGCACGTCAAGTAATGTTTGGTCTCACTGAACTAAAAATATGATCTGCGTCGCCAGTGGAATGTGTGTGTCTCATCGTCTGTGGAATGTGTTATAACTTCCAATGGCGACATTGACTCCACGGTGACCAGAAATAAATTTGAATTGGCACGTCTCCGGAAACATGAGCTGTCACCAAAGATTGCTAAAATAATAGAAATGAGTGCTCTTCTACTTCGGAAGCAACCACAGACGACAACAAACGTCTCAATTAAGCCGTGAATTCGAAGAATCTATAAACAAATTCGCTGATTTCTGCTCACATGCGATGTTGACTCATTTCAGTGGAACTGGTTTATTCTTCCTGCCGAGGTGTCATATTTCATGAAGAGCTTGGTGAAGATTAATTGGCTGAGATTGGAGAAATGTGATCTTGTGCAAGAGGCATTTGTAATCGACTGGAAGGAAAGATGATCATCGAATGTATTGAAATACACGTAAAGGCAGCAGCGAGGTATCACCGCCAATCTTCGAAAGAAACTCCGGATCAGTGCGAAGGTGACAAAATATCTTGACCGCATATCCTCGTGCATCGTGGCTATTACTTCCAAGTGTAAAATGAACCAAGAAATCATATCTGACCGCACCCGCACGCTGACAGTGAGTGACCCTTTCCCCCATCTAAAGGAGAAGGTGGCCAGGGCAGCGTACATGCAAAGAAAGGGTCTTGTTGTTGGTCTTGTCATCGGGGTCTGTCATCGGGGACTTCTAGTAAGTATCCACCTCGAGTTACACAAATTCCTATCGACCTGAAGGCGTTCAGAGCAAGTTATTCATTGGTCACCCTTCAAGTCGGAGCTGGACAGATCACTTCGAGAACCGACTCGATTCTTGACTTTGAGTGCCTAAGTTCAATATACGGACATGTTTTCTTTATCTCTTGTGCAACCCATACTGTCGTGCCAAATGACACCGCGACTTGAGAAGATCCATTATGACGAGTCTATGAGAGTTGCTACGCAAGTGCTTCGCTTTATGGGGACTAGACTCCTCGGCAACTATGCTTCCCTGGATGATCTATTGCATTCAAGTACGGGTTTTGGTCTTCGCAAGAATATCTCGGGAAAAGAAAAATAGTCCAAAATTGACTGTGAAGTTAAATTGCACGTTTTTTGACGTACCAACGCAGTCTTACTTCAAGGTGTCTTTTTCAGAAACCAAGTGAAGACCACTGATCATCGATTAGTTTGAATAGCTTTGCTTAGCTGCTAAACTCTTACAATTATTGTGGACACATGATTCCGACACCAAGGTAGTGTGCCCTGACGGCGTGTTGGACGCGGCTCACTTAGACCAACGGTTTGGATCCACTGTGCCCATCTTGGGAGTATTAAGCTACCGTGGGACCTACTGCAATTCTAAAACTAGCCGGTTTATGTGCGAACACTAAGATGTTTTTCAAACCAACCCTCTAGCCTCTAGAAAATACCTTCTTTTCATAGCTAAGGCATGGCATTCACAGAGCAGTTGTTGAATAGATTTTGGACCTTCCTCGTCTGTGAAGCTTCTGCAAAAATCGTTCAGCGGTATGTTAAGTCACATCGCATGTGTGCCTATGGCATAGTGTCTGATAAGGACTCTTAAATTAGCGTATACGTCCCTGCGACTAATCACGATCAATGTGTTGATCTCTTCTCGGTGGCTGCAGTATTCTGGCTGAGCCAGTGAGTACTATCTCTATCCAGGGCCTCGTCTACTAGCTTTTTCTGTATGGAACTGAGTGCCGTGTGTGCATACGGAATTGCCAGAGATCCTTCCAGCTGCGAGCCTTTCTACTGGAGATTCTTCCTCTTCTTCTGGTTGCGATACAGTCCGGGGTGGACCTGGGCCTCAACCAACAAGCCTCTCCAGCCGGCACGATCTTTAGCCAGCTGTCTCCAACTGCGCACACCAAGTTGATTGAGGTCCTTTTCCACCTGGGTGCGCCATCAGTTCCTTGGGCGTTCTCTATTGCGTTGTCCCACTGGTTCGGATTCGAAGACTCTTCGAGAGATTGTCCTCTTCATTACCTTGGATTTCAGTATGCAGTTGTAACCAACAGAGCGTCCCCGCTGACAAAGCCAGCTTTAACCAGCTTAGATGTCACAACGTCAAATGCTATGGTCTTTACTGCTGCTTGGCTGTCAGAAAAGGTGGTGATCGAACCGCCGTCAACGCCTTGGTCTTTTAGTGGCATGGATTGCATTTCCAAGAGGTCACAGAAGATTCTGCGCTGTTCAGATGTATCAGAGCTCGTCTTTTAGCCATCGGTGTATAGGGCTATTCTCCTCCTCTGATGTCGCTATTGTCCTCCTCTGACGGTGGCGATGTTTGGCATTGTTTGCGTTGATGACAAGAGCCACAAGACAGGCCGCGAAGATCGTGGCAGCGTGATCAACTGACGTAAGAACAATTAAGTGGAGTACCATGCTTTCAAACAGATTGATGTTGCTTAAGCGAACCCTTTTTAGCAACTCGAATTTATCAGTCTTTGTCTGTGACCGAGAGACGACTGTAGTAGTTAGGTGCGAGTCGTAGCTCCACTTTTACTCCTTGTCCTGTCCCTCTTTTGGTCAAGTTTTTGAAAGCTGTTCAACATCTATATTGCTTTGTAATAGTAATCCAGACGGCATTCCCGCTGAGTGCATTCTTTCGGCAGGCATTCAGGAAAGTTGCTTGAACAACATCAGACAGTGGCCTCATTCAAAGTGAACTGAATTGAACTGAGTTAATGTGGAGCACCGTCAATGTATGCCACTATTAATTTGTCAATAGTTAGTGGTCACAGGTATTTTGTTAAAACTCATTTCACAGCAAAATTGTTTAACTTGTCGCATAAGCAAAAATGTCGTTCTTTGTGTTTATGTCACACCCCGTGAACTCTTGCAATTCATGTTGGTTTTTTTATTCTGACAGCAGCTGACTCTGGTAAGACTGTAGGCTCCGCCAGAGTGTCTGCTTTTCGCAGCTATAGTGTATGAACAATTTTAAGGCAGTTGAGCAACGTCAAGGAATGGACACAAACGAAATCAGTTCAGATGACAAAATATTTGGTCGGCAGAAAAGTTCTGCTTGCTATCGGTAGTCCAATTCGCCATGAATCATGAAAGCCATTGAGTTCATCCCGGCGACAACGGTGTCCAAGTTCTAATTTAGGTGAGAGGTGGCCGTACAGACTTTACAGCTTTTAATTTTTGTTCCTATCTGAGAAAGCGAGGCAACGCATTGAATGTGTGTGTGAACTCTACCAAGATGGAGTGTACAACTTGGGACGGATAGATTCTATTTTTTTTTGAGCGTCTGGGGCATCCTCCACAGTACCTCTGTCGGTTGAACTCATTTCGAGAGTTCAACCTGGCCTCGGTGTCGCAAAGTTTCATCTTCTAGGAAAAAAGATTTACCAAATGACTGTTTTTGAGATAGTTGTCACGCCTCTGCATACAATCCTAGTCGATCATCAGAACCATCGAGAAGGATAGTTAATAAGGAGATGTGACCGGGGACGTTCTCTCACTCTCTCACTCTAATATGTGAGTCCTGGGTATTGTGAAACAAATGAGTGACAAAAAGGATAACAATTTTGTGTAGAAAAAGAAAGCATTGGGTCTCAATAAATTCCTCAGACATATCATCCTGTTCACAGACTCCCTCCCCCTTCGTCCATTACGCGTCATTTAACAGTCTCTTACCCATCTCTGAACTCACAAAAAAAAAAACATAGAAGAAAACACATTTTTCGAACAGACAACTTAATCTCCTCTAGGGAATTCCAAATTTGTACATGTTATTCCGCTTCCAGTTCGAGTGTGCTAGTCCCAGTGTTGACAGACTAATCCTTAAGTAATCGGTCTCATTACTCTATTTACACACCTTGTGCCGGAATTCCCCTCTTGGGGATGTCTCGGAGTTAATTATCCCCGAGAGATCCCCGATGTGTCGACATTTGAATTATTCCATTTCGGGCACAAATACGCATAATAAATTGGAAATTAAGCGCGTAATGGTGGCATTACTTAAATTAATTTAACTAAAAAAATAACTGACTCAATTTCTTTTAATTTATTCGAAAAATGTCGGACAGGTCAGGGATGACACTCTCTTCGTATGTCGTGTGCGGCCGGCAAGGTCAGAGGAAAATCCTAGCGATGCACCTAAAGTCCACCATTTTCACAGCCTGAATGAAGAGGATAATTCAGGTTATGAATAAATAAACCGTTCTCCGTCAAACCCAAGACCACCTTCTCAAGCACAACGAGGGCTACGGTTATGAGATTCTAGGGTAGGCCAAGGTGTCATTGGGCCATATGCCCGCATATGTGATGCGGTTCTCCTAGCTGGTGGCTAGGTCGTCCTGCAGATTCTTGATCTTCGCCTTGTACTCCATCTTTATGTGGTTCATCCCCTGCAGCACGATGACTTGGACACCGAAATGGGAGAAATGCTTGTTCAGATCGGGCTCCTTTGGCAGAAAGGGGTTTTTCATGGTCTCGAACTTATGCCTCAGCTTATTCATTTCTGTCTTCCTTATTCCTGTAGGCTCGCTTCTCGCTTACGAGACCATCAAGTGTATCGCGTAGGCTCGGGCATCGGAAGATATATCACACAAAACCCAGTACATCCAGGTCTAACGGCAGAGAGCTGAAGCGCCGCACAGAGAAGAGGCATGCCATTGAACAGGGCGACGTGAATTTTTAGCCAGATGACGACGGCACATGCCACCTTGGTAGTTATGCTGCATGACATATTTCCTGGACGGGTTAACTCTCGAAGAGGAGTCTTCATTTGGGCCTCTTAAGCAAGCGCTACCACCCGTCATTAACTCGGACCGCAGTCGTCATGTATCTTAAACTAGCTCAGTGCCTCCTTTTGTAGTCCCAGCTGATCGAGGTCCCCTTCCAGATGTGCACGCTTTTGGAGATGAGGTCTTCCTCTACCACGTAGTCCCTCGGGGTTTGACTCCATGGCTGTCCGAGCTGGATGGTTGGTATCTGAGTTCGACTAGGTCCTGTATAGCTTGTAGCGGTCGTCGTTCAATCGTCTCCTCCAAGCTCCATCTGCACTTCCTGATGGTGGCTATCACAATGCTCCCAAAGCTTTAGATAGGAGTTGTACTCAATCAGAATCATTCGAAGGGAATGACAGTTCGTAGACTAACCAGAAGCGGACTTTTGGCAGAGACTGAGCTTCATTCGAAAACTCAGACCTTGTGCTTTCGACTGAAGTCAGCGAATCTAAATGTTACATAGAAATTTTACGTTTTCCGACGTCACCTCTTGTTGAACGACGCTATGCGTATGAGAAGGGAACCGGTTAGAGTTGATGGATGATATCCACGTAGACTTGTCCACTTTATGATGCAGGGGACAAACTCTGTGTCTGTCCACACTCGTAGGATGTAAGGGAGTGATGAACCATTGATCCACAGGCATGCACAATAAGTTCGAAGCCGTCTCTCCAGTTTGAACCGAACTTAAACTACAGTCAAACCTATAATTCGAACCAATGCCACTCAACTCCCACGATTCAATTGCCGTGCGATCGATTCAACCTCCCAGCCAGCACTTTGCATTCGGAACGCATTCCCATTTGCAATTGCACTTGCGTTCGTGATCACATCTCCACTCGACCACCTCCGAGGGCGACAGTCCAAATTGCTTATCAAGGCACTGCCATCGATTGTGGGGGAAACACAGAAATCGATGTCCGCCGAGCTGGCGGCAAATTAATTTCGCTTCCAATTCGAAATCGAAATCGAATTGAATACCTTCAAACCACCGCCACCATGGCATTGCGCTGGGATTTCATTAATTTTGTCCAAAAGCTTTGCAATAATGCACTCGAGAGCATTGGACGCTGTACCAAATGACCTCGGCTCCGGGGCGGTGGCAATTTCCAATTTCGTAATTTATCGGTCACATTGCTGAACCGGAAACCGAAATATAGTCCGGACATGGAATGTGTGTGTACAGCCGAGGGTACATCAGCCTTCGGGTGGTTAGATGAAGACTTAACACGAGGCTTCCATGTTGGGGGTCCGGGATACATGCAAACGACCACCTCCTGTGGCAGGTTGCGGGGACAGTTTTTTAACGACCACAATAGGTCGTTTGTTATGCCTGCATTCTGGGCGCGCTAAACGATGCGGCTTCTGTTGTCCATTCACCTATGCCCCATCGTCATTTGTCCCTATGACCAAGAGGAGGCTACTGGTCATAGATCCATTTCGCTGGCCAACATTAACCCGACCGGGGGTCTGTTGGAACTCCTGGAGTGGTGTAGTAAAGTTAACCACTTTACTAGCAGTTCCCAGGGAACCACCTTCAACCACTGGATCGTGTACTGTACCTGATTTGCATTTTCCTGGATATGCCGTGTATCCTGTGTCCGCCCGGGACTGTGGCACGGTGTACGGTCAATTGTGTTGTTGCCGGGCGGCGGCGGTGGTGGTGGTGGATTGTGTGTTGCGATTTGATGGATAATGGTTGTTAGACTTTATGACCCAATTTTGTGCTGTATCGATTTTTTGCCCCCAAGGCACGCGGTGAGAAATGGGACAGTCGGGATGGGAAATGCAATTGAATAGACGAAGTTTATGTGTGTGTGTGTGCATGAGTCAGTTGGAAACAGGAAACTCGTGAGCCAACCCATGTAGTTTGCATGCAGAGAACTTTGTCAGCGCAAGAGGAAAAGTTGGGTCAAAAGTTTTTCCCTTATGCGGAGTCATTTTAATGGGTTCCTCGAAGGAATGCTTGGGAGAATTGCGCAAACTGTGGGTAGTTCTGCTGGTGTCTTCGGGTGGGTGTAGGGTTGTACCACTGAGGGGCTTGGTTAGTGAACGGAAGTTATCTGCAGGAAGTCAATGCGAGTGTAGCGGGCAAATGAATGGAAAATTATTGTGTTGAGTTCTGACTTTAGTCACATTCAGTAAGAGAGTTGATGGATGATTTAAATTTTACGCATTTTTAGAAAATCTGTCCAGATTCATGAACTCGTCCTTTCTCAGACATCAGGTTGGCGAATTTTTCGCAAGAATAATAGAGGTGCCTCTATCGTTCAAGGTGGACCTTGCCTAGCCCAGGAACGTCTGTATAGCGGACAGCAGCGGGACCATCATGGTGTGTCCGTACTGAAGGGGTTGTTATACATGAATGCCTTCATGCCGGGATTATGACAAATCGTCCGTAAAGAGAGGTGTCCGTAAATATAAGCTTCACTGAAGTACGTTTGAATCTTCGGCAGAAGTGGAGTGGACCTGCAATTGTGTGTCGTCTCCGGACGAGGAAGCTTTAGAAGGTCCCTTAAGACAGAAATACTCTTTGAACATTGTCAGTGACTCGAGTTCGATATGAAACCGTGACATTTGCAAGTAGCTCAACTTGTGGATTGACGGTAGAACCCCCAATGTATGAGTCAACGCACCTCTCCCACTGGGGCTACTAAACCCTATAAAATCACTTAAAAATGTTCTGTAAAAGATTTAGCTTCAAGCTCCTGAAGGTTAGGTCAGGTAGGTGGGCTGCTAGTGCATTCACCAGCACACTTACACCATGTTGGTCCATTGTGATACCCACAGTCAGACTATTACCACCAATTGACCACTCCAGTGATAGTGCCGTTCATTTGATCCCAACAGCGAATGGTGACTGGACCAGATTTGAAAACCAGTTAACTTTGCATTTACTGGGATTCGAACTGGGGACCCCGCTAACCAGGGGCAGGCACTCTACCAACTGCGCCATCTAGTCGTTCATGCTCCTATATAGGGAAAGGCAATTTTTTTATTTCAACTTAACGTACTAAGCTAGCCGCTAACTTTGCAACTCCGACAAGCCTATCTCAACAGCTTAAGGTCCAAAATTCATCCGGACATGATGCACGCAATTTCTTCACCTAACCTCTTACAGGTTGATCTAACCGCTCTCCGAGGCTGGATTAGGTTAAAGTGACTGTCTTTCATTTGTTTAGCGGTGGCTTCTAGCCACTTGCGTTTGGCTGTTTAAATTGAAGGAATCTTAAGCAGGTGGCAGGCTGTAGTGAGAGGCATAGAGGGTCGGGTTCTCCCTTTCGAGAGAGAAGATCCCATCCTTCCGTTCTATCGCCAGGCCATCTGTCATCTACTAAAAGATAAAAATGGCATGAGGATTGGTCCTCACTCTTTGAAGCCTTGCTTGCAATAATTGGAATTTATAATCTTTTTTCATGACTGCTCCTGCCATGTTCGTTCGTGTTCGTGTCTGGAAAAAGCGTCTTCAAATCTTGTCGTTCAGAGCCGGCTTCCACTCGATAAAATAACGCACAACAATAGAAGGTGTTGCAGAAGCTTTGTAGGACCTGGTCCATTTCGAATTGTCGCGCCGCCCATATAAGCAGGATTTTCGCGGAGTGAATTTCCCTGAGATTCCAAAGCATTCAATTCATAGACTTTACTTCATGCAGGGGTTGAGGAAGGACAGCCACATAACAAAATGAAACTGATGTCGATTGAATCATGGGCACAGATCAACTGCCGACTCACTACACTCTGCAATTAGTACCCCGGTTGTGATTCCTTGACTGACATCTCACAAAACATACGCAAACTCTGAGCTCTGTTCACCTCAGTCTGCCACTGGTTTCCTCACACAAAGTCATTATAAATCCAAAAACCCGCCACTTTATTACCACTTATGGTTTGTCCATTAAAATAACTACTTATGCCAACTGATCCCTGTTTCCTCACAAGAATTTCGCCCATATTTCAATCAAATTTATCGCCCACACACCCAAATACCTTCCCTTTCCGCAGTGTGTGCGTCGTTGGCCCAATTCCCTCAACAAAATACCAGCGCCCTGTGCCAAAAGCTCCACCTCTGGTTTAAGTTACAACACATTTTCGAATTTTTAAGCCCAGGCTTTTGGGTAAAATTTATTTTGTTACACCACCGAATGGGTTGCGATACAAATTGCTTAGTGAAACATTACCAGCCGCACACGTTGGTAACCGCAAACTCGTTCACGCTTACTTAGCGATACATTCATTCGTACCGCAACTGCATTTAAACATTTCGAAACTCGCTTCTACATTCGCTCCCACAACATCTGGTGGTTAAAAAAAAAAAAAAAAACCGACAATTATAGGGTATGTGTGCTGAAGTGACTTCTGTCTGCGATGATGGAGGAGGTGTAGACATAGGGAATGACTAGCTTTTGTAGACAAATTTGAGAGTTGAGTGTGAGAGATAATGACAAGCAATATGGCGGTGTACTGACTCCGAAGACGTTGCAAACGTAAGCTGGGAGACTGGGCAAATGTCTTTGACAAGGGCTAACTGCTTCGTTCTTTTCAATATTTTTCGATTCTTGATAAATTCAGAGGCTTGATCTAAAAGGAGCTAATCGAAGTTGCCAATCCAAGGACCTCAATGTCAAAAAAAAAGAAAACAATGTTGATGACATCCAGAATGGTCTTAAACAGGCGGTGACTTGTCTAGATCGTGGAAAGAGATTGGAAGCTGTAGATGGTTGGCCGTGGTTTTGGCTTAATTGCGAAGAATATTCAAGAATAAGTGTCAATTTTCGCAGTTAAATTCACATACTGCGGTATAAGTAAGCTCATGAGCCTTTTAAAAAATGTTCAACGTCTTTATATAGTTGACCAGAGACATATACTAAATTCCATTAGTTACCCTAGTTCTTGAAAATCGTGGAATTTATTCAGCTAACGCCACAAAATCAGCAATGAGCGACTCAAAGACTTGGCGACTGAGCAACTGGGCGACTGGGCAACTGAGCGACTGGGCGACTGAGCGACTAGGCGATCAAACGATTGAGCGAAGCAAATAAATTGAAGCATATGAAGTCGTATAATTGTTGGCATATGTACAGACTTTGAGTCGTGTATGATAGACGACGCGACGTTCATCGTTCTAAATCCATTCCATTCCAGCTTTTTATTTTAGCCCCGAAGGACACATGAAACATCCGCTCAGTCAAACTCCCTCTAACTCGAACAAATCATAGTATCTCGTAAAAATTCGACTTAGAGAGAGTCTACTGTAGTTGCTCAACAAATGACTCAATAAAAAGACACTATTTCAGGCTCGTAATCAAATCGTTCGTCGCTCAATCATAATAATAATATGGGTAGCGCGACAGTCCTAGGCGGACCTGGGCCTAGCTTCTCAACAACCAATCGTGTTGTGCGTGCAAATTCTTTTTTCCGAGTGGAAGGGACCTGAAGTCTTATACCGACTCCGAAGTTGAGGAGCTTTTTCTAGACAGGAATATTCTGTGAGCATTGTCAGTGACTCGAAAGAGGTAGAGTCGTGAGTTATTAGGTGGTAAATTCGGGTATCGAACCTGGCACCCTCTGTGTACGAGTCGACGCACTAACCCACTACGCAACGGCGACCCATGTCGCTTAATCAGTCAGTGGGTAATCACTTAGTCCTCGGCTCGATCTCCTCAAACTACTTTCTCTGTCTTGACATTCAATGAATGATGCTCATTGCTTACTGGTGTTGCACAATGGACCTATACTGACCTAAGTGTGGTTGCTGTCTTAGCTTACAGCAGTCAGCCAGTTTAGGGTGGCCTTAGCCTATGAAGGATTTTAGACATACAAGTACATCCTCTCGGAATCTCTGTTCCTAAAGATGTAGATACTGGTAGTAGGGGAGTTGTTGAACCCATGTACTCTCAGGCTAACGCGGAGATGGCTATGATGACAAGGAAGAATGTGTTTTCAGTGAAGTTGGCAAAGAAAACCCTAAAGCATCCACTGCAGTGCAGTAACCAGGATTATATGCCCCCGGTGAGAAATGGTATGGTCCCTATGTTGAGCACTTGTACGCGTGTAATTGAACTTGGTCCTTTTTGGACTTAAGCCCCGTGCCTGGTCAGCGCTCTGATCCTCTGTAGTCCTGACTACATTGATTAGTCTGAACGTTTCGCATTGTATATCAAGTTTTTGAAGACGAGGCTTAGAGGCCACATTCCCTCAGGGACATCACAATCGGTCCAACAAAACTCATGTGAGACATGGCTTACCTTCGTCTACCCTCGCACCTAGTCCAACCCACCAACGTTCACAGATACATGCTGACTAAGAAAGAAGAAGATGCTGAGAAGAAAGAAATGGTTGGGGTTGGTTGGAAGAGCTTCTATTGGCATAGCCTTCGAAATACGCACCTTAAGAATAAGGAGGCGTATCAAGTCATAAGACTTGTCTCCAGGGACTAGTAGATCTGTGTTTATCGAGGACTTCCTCGAAAGAGTCAAGTGCTTAGTTTCCTTTCGGGCGCCATTTTTCAATGAACTAGGGCATCGACTGTTTCTATAGCAAACTGTTGACCGAAACACACCGATGACTCCATAACTCAGCAGTCTCACTCCAAACTGAGCTTTTTGCGGACGAAATGACGTTTCCAAAAATCTCAGTGGATGATCTTCGGTCCAAGTTAGACAATCTTCCTTATTGAGCCAAAAATTAATCTCATCGCTGGAAACACTTTTTTGACAAAACAGGCGATCCATTGCTAATTTATTTTGATCGAAGCCACAGAGATTTCGATGCCAACGACAGTCATTCGGCCTTAATTCGTACAAGAGATGAAACTGATAAGACTTCAAACCAGGATTTTCGAATAAAGTTGTCCAGTAGACGAACTAAACCAAGAAGTTGTTGTGAACGACGTTAAATCGATGAGATTTGGAACTTCTTCAAAGCACTCAATAGACTTCTTGGGTGTCACAAAGTTGTCCAGTAGACGAACTAAACCAAAAAGTTGTTGTGAACGACATTAAATCGATGAGATTTGGAACTTCTTCAAAGCACTCAATAGACTTCTTGGGTGTCACAAAGTTGTCCAGTAGACGAACTAAACCAAAAAGTTGTTGTGAACGACATTAAATCGATGAGATTTGGAACTTCTTCAAAGCACTCAATAGACTTCTTGGGTGTCACAAAGTTGTCCAGTAGACGAACTAAACCAAAAAGTTGTTGTGAACGACATTAAATCGATGAGATTTGGAACTTCTTCAAAGCACTCAATAGACTTCTTGGGTGTCACGGTATCACTGCACCTCGGATAGGATGTGTTATTCGACAGGGATCAGAAAAATAAGGCGCCATTTTCTCAGCCTTGTTGTATAATCTATATGTTTGGCAGGCAGGCCCATCATTTCGGAATTGAATGATGTAGTTTAGGCGTCTACACGTGTCATCAGTCCCAACTTTCAACTACTTTTAGACATGTAGAAAGTCAGCAGTCTGAAGTTATTACATTGCAAGATAAAACACCCTTTGGATGAACAAGAGCTGTCAACTAAATGACCTACCGTGGTCTTGCATCAAACCTTTGGAGTCGAGTTGCAATTGAATGAAGAAAGAGATGTGTGATCGTGTACTAAAAAAACAAACACCTTTTAGATGAACACGTCTGTCCTCGCGGTTTCCTTGAGTACCTTCACCAGCTGCTTAAGCTGCTAACCACTTTATCTGCAGTAGTTTTGGACCAAATTAAAAAAGAAACACTCTTTAGGTGAACTTCATGATCTGCCGTAGATTTGCACCAAATGAAAAAAAAACACCCTTTAGATGAAGCCATCCCAATTAGTCCCATTTCGCCGTGAAAACGTCACGACTTTGGCATACACACAAAACTTTCACAATTAACTTGCTGACAACGAAACAATTTCTCTCTTGAGCAAACACCAAACAAAAAAAAAAATAGGGTACATGCACCAGCTGAACATTAGCAACTGGGGTTCCCTATTTGCTTTCGTGGCCAAATGAAATTAACAGTAACATGAGATACAATTTGCTCCCCCGCCCCCTGCACACCACGCGGTGCATTTAACGCTTGACTGAGCCTGGTCGGTATGCTCACCACCGAATGAATTGTTACCAGTTACCGACAGCAAAACGATTCGGCGTGGCAAAGGATTTCCGGAGTTTCTTTCATCTTTCGCCACATTTGTGTGTTTATTACCATGCCAGGCCCGATTGTTTATTTGGATATGGGACTTCCGAGGCAAAACACACAAAGCCACTGCCACTGGCACGGATGTTGTGTGTGTGTGTGTGCGTATCTTTCGAATTGATCGCATTCGCATCTCCTCCCTCGTTGCGTATTTATATCGCCATGTGAATACGCCCTAATGAGGCATGATTTGGTAGCGCGGTTACGAACGCTGCACCGCGTGGTGCACGCCACAGCGCTCGACGTGTCATACTCGTTGCATCAATTAGTGAAAATCACCACTTCAAGATCGAGGCGTGCTCGAAAAGTGTGCGTAATTCGAATCGATTCTCACAGATTCAGATTCCGATTCGTTTAAATGCTCGAGAGGTCATAAAATCCCAACGAAGCCACCCCAAAGCACAGAATCGTCTAAAATAAACAAATAGGACGAGCGGATTTTTTTCCGTCTTCTGAAAAAGATCACGATCCGAACGCAGCCATGCTTCGGTTGCGTGCAACGCTTTCCACGGAACCACTGCTGTTGCCGTCTGGAGACGCACGGGTCCGGCTGGGGATTTGGTTCATGCTGGAGTGTGGGGCACGGAGCTTATGCTGTTTGTCTGGGATGGATGCAGTGTTTCTTTGTTTCTCGAACTTTGGCTGATTCATTGCTTCATAGTCGTGGGCAATTTACAAATCAATGTCATCCGTCAGATTCGAGGCGGATAAGTGCTGAATGGATGGGCTGGTGTCGGCAGGCATTTAAAAATAATTTCTTGCCCGTGTTACATTGCTGACGCGTCCCGTCTCGAGTCAACCGTGCAGCGGGACGAGGTAGATGAAGAGTTGATGTGTGCTCGTGTGTGTGTTTCTTCTGAACTTCAGTTTAGAGTTTGAGTTCTTAATTTTTACTGCCAGCCTTGTTGGTGAAATCTGAAGTGCAATGAACCCGCCGCGCTGGCCAGATGATGTCGGAATGTGTGTTCCGGATGAAGTGGTGGGTTTTATGGCCGCAGAGACTTATTGGAGTCACGTGCAAAACTTTACAGTCCAACTTGTTTGGAATTCCATTCCATGCCACTACAAAAGAGAGTCTAGGCGTGTGTTCCGCTTAAGATTCATCCCTCAAAACTGTTTGATGTGAGGAGGTGTCGTCGAAAGTGCATTTGATTTGGTCAAAGACACGAAAGCCGCTAAATTTAGGACACACTTCTGTTTGATAATTTTTAAAATTCGAAGAATACTACGTTTTATCGTGACAATTTGTGGCGTTTACAGCTTTTGCGTCCCGGGAGATCTGACTGAATATTCTGACTTCGAAGGCAGCTAGTCCTGGCGGCAATATTCTGCGATCAGCGGCACTAGCTGGTGTGAAAATGAAAGCTTGTGTGTTTCGAATTCAAATCAGGCGTCTTCCGGGTGGGTGCTGATGGACAAATATGTTTTGGGAACCATTTCTTCGCATTGAAACATGGTGAGCTATGATTTGCGATGTGACACACTGGCCTGTGATGCAATGACTTCTACAAGAAGTGACAGTTTTAGGAACATGAAGGAGGAAAGTGGGGCTCTTGCCAGTTGCCAGTCAAGCTTTATTTCTTGGAGCCGTCTTCATCAGGAACTTAGCTTGAAGTTGAACGTCTGAGAATGAACTTAAAAGACGCAGATTGCCATTTATGACTGCAAGGGAATATTTTGGGCCCAAAAGAACCACCACTGATACACGGCTTTCAAAAACCCAATTTAAGCACAAGCCGCTGTAGGACATAAACAATAAACCGGTAGTAAAAATAAACGTGAAATTAAACAATGTACACATCAGTTGGGCCCCTTTTGTTGAGCCAACACCCTATCCTTGTCCTGGCGGCAATATTCTGCGATCAGCGGCACTGGCTGGTGCGAACATGAAAGCTTGTGTGTTGTGTGTGTTGGTTTGTAAGTCTATTGTAAAAATAATTGTTCTGTTCGAATAAAATTTTTAAATCGCCTTTTTGTCAATGTTTGGACTACAACCACTCTAAAGTACGCATTTTTTGTAACCTCGCTCTACAGGCTAAAGTGGGAGAACTCCATGAACTATATACCGGCATAACTGGAAGGGCTCAAGGACCAATGTGCTTTCCAAACTGCATCACTTGCGCCACTAACCATGAATTTACACATAAGGGGGGTTCTATTGCGTATTGTCAATATTGTTTTCTATGACAGCTGATTTGACAGTTCTCGGTTATTTTGGGGTTAGTTTTGTTTTGGAAGTTCGTCTTGAATTGTCTAGGCCATTAAGACAACCAAACTAACAATCTCGTTACCCAGGCTATGCACTGGTCGTCATCACTGGACATTGCCTCTTGGGCTGTGTAATATAGGACGTCCGAGCTTGTGATGGTGCATGGAAGTGAAGAACGAGCGTAAGCTTTGTCAGCAGTCACGCATCAAGAAGACCTTCTTAAACAAAGTCGGTGTACTATATAAGGTCCCTTCGACTTACAGTTCAACATGAGCTGGTCTAAGTCCAGGGAGAAAAATCTAGAGAATTATCTCCAAGAAGAAGATGATGCCGGCATTAAACAGACCACGATCTAGCCGAGAAAAGGGTTCTAGTTAAAGTAAGTTTAAGCAGTTGCTACTCAAAAGCCGCTTAACGACGCCTTCAAGACCGCTTTATGCTGTGGAATTTGGCCACGGTACTTAGATCTCGCAAGAAACTGGTGGGTTTTCATTCCCACCATCCCAACAGAGTGATATTGTTCGACTGGGATGAGTCTCCATAATATGTGATCAGGTACAGGATGTAGACTCCATCGTTGCTGGAAATTCATTCACCAAGTCTGCCGGCATAGTTCTGGCTGGTGGGGCAAAGCGCAGGGTGGAGGGGGATGCATGAATTCGCGCCATAAATGTGGTTTTTAAATTGGGGTCAAAGACTATCTACCACCACACGAGATTTTGCAAGCTTACAATCGTCTGTTGGGAGCTCAGGATTGGAAGTCATCGTGTGCCTACTGGGGATCATATAAGTAGGCACAATCTCGTATCGTGTACCACGTCATAATTCCATCAACCTAGATTGGGTCTAGGTCTAAGTGTGCTGCTAGTAAATTTACCCGCACACCTACACCATGTTGGTCCATTGTGATAATTTCCACCACACTTCGGTTTTGAAAAGCTCGAGTGACCTTTTATTCTCAAAGAACACGAATTTGGCATGTCCTTGATGATAATCAGTATCGTGCACCAGACCTGCGTTTTCAAGGACCTTAGATAGAATTTTTTGGTGACAAGCTCTGCCTTCCACCAGTTGGAGAGGAAGATACACTAGTGAGCATTGCTTCCAAGCCCTTGAGCACCTCACTATACAGCCGATTCGACTTATCCGTGACTAAAGTGCTAACTGTCAGCTTGAGACTTTGCGGAACGGTGGATAAAGACTTCGTGGATGTAACAAACTTGGGCGTAAGGGTCGAGGTAAAGCTGCCCTCGTTCAGATCATGTTACTTGATTGGGCCATGTGACTCTTTTCTGTACCTGCATCTCCTAACAGAAGCTTTTTACAAGTTCAAGTTTCTAAAACCTTCAGTGATGGAGACATCACCATCATCTTCAGTGAGCCACATTATCTTGGAAAAGGATAGTCGGGGGCAAAGCATGCTCGAGAGATCTTCAGGCCACCGACTCGCCGCCATCGGCACATTCAGGACCTATGCGCACGCGGTACCAAAAGAGTTTTTAGAATCTTGGCCCAACGTACTTCGTCTCTGGTCTGCCAAGTACGCGGAACCAGACGAGGTTTTAAACTCTACCAAGTACGCGGAACCAGGCGAGGTTTTAGACTAGGTTCAAGCACTTCGTCTCTGGTCTGCCAAGTGGTGGCCTACCAGATGAAATAGCTTTCGAGGCACGTCATGATGGTGGATATCAGCTTCAGCGTCAATGATATGATCCCGGAGGAAACAATTTCCGCATTTATTAGTTTGTCTTCTCTTTGAAACTCGGCTGCCTTCTGTCGGTGGATGGTAAAGGGACTTTTGAACTCTGACAGTCGATAGCGGGCATATTGTTAAAGCTACGTCTGTCAAATTGGCTGTCATTTATTCGGTCTGTTTTCAGGTCAAAATAATCGTCCCTATCTCCTACGAGGACTTTTAGCCGTGTGGTGGATAAATTTGAGTCCACTGTTTCAGTGAACGATAAGCCAAAACAAAGAAGAAAACATTGCCGCAGTTCGTGAGAGTGTCCAGGAGAATCCGAGACAGGCAATTTCGCGTCGCCCACAAGGTCTTTCGCAGACCACAATTTGGAGAATTTTACGTCATGACTTGTGGGGTTTTCTGAAGTTGCAGGTCTATGCGAAGAAGTCACAAGCCTCAGCGTTCTTCTAGGCCAGCAGGTGGTACTGCTAGTGAATTTGCCAGCACACTTAGACCATGTTGGTCTAATGTGATACCCACAGTCAGACAAATACCACTGATGGAGCACTCCAATGAAAGTGGCGTTAATTTGAGCCCAACGGCAAATGGTGACTTGACCAGATTTGAAAACCAGATAAAAGCGTATTATCTTTGCTTTCACTTGGATTCGAATCGGGGACCCCACTAACCAAGGGCGGGCGCTTAACCAACTGCACCATCCAGTCGTGTAGTCCATAGGTCAAATTCAGCCTTTTCCGGAGTCCTGGAAACATTTCGGATACGCGCCACCCAGAGAAGCCGGGACGATGTTCTGTTCCACACATAAAGGCACCAATCACACACATCTTGTTTAATTTAAACTTAAAGATAGGAAGTGCTTAATGAACGGCCCTTTATGTCACGGCTTGCCTTGGGGCACCAACCTCTCTTCGATCTAATCCTGATGCGCTCTTAAAATTCATATTTTGCAAGACACCTATTCTTTCACAGCTGCGAAACATAAAAACACTGACGACCACTAGGTTGGAACAACAACTAGCCGCCTCAGAGCCCCTTAAGCCAGCATGAGTGATTTTTATTAACTTTTAATTGCCCGCCAAAGAACCCTGCTGTGCCTAGTTGCGTCACCTGCACACATAATTAGTTCTCAAATAAAACGCCCTGCATTTTCGTTTGAGGAGCTTCCCCAAAGTTCGGGGAAAACTAAAAATCAGTTGACTAGAATCCGTCAGACCACATAATTCCACCTACAAAGCCACATCCACATGGATATCCGGTAAGCCGGGCAATAAAACACTCCAAAGCCAACACAGAATGTCCAGCGAATACATAAATATGTTTGATGGACGTATGAAAAGTATTTATTTTTTTTATTGCCACTGTCTCCGGAAGTGAAGCCCATAAAGTGTTGCTGCCAGCAATGCCGTGAACACACATGACGTTATGCAATTCTGGAGCAACATTTGAATGCAATTCACACCAGATCGGCGCTGTCGCGGCGTCTGTGCGTGCCTCAGAGGGGCCACGCTCTTTATCACTCAAACGCACCGACATTGTGACTGTGAGAAACCGGATCAAATGCAAATTTAAACTGCCTCTCAATCAAAATGAGATCATGATGCTAATCGCTGTCAGGGTGGCTGCGGCAATTCGCATAATCGGGAGTAATGATGATAGACACGATTCGTCGGTGTTTTGGTTGCGCGCTATCAGGGATTTGCTCTGGACGCGACGTGAGCACTCAGACGATTACGTAACCGGTTCGCATGTTTCAGATTAGGAATTGAAATATTTTGAAATAATATTGAGTGCAGATCGTGGTGGATGCTGCGTCCATCTGGTGTGGATTTCTAGAGCTGAACGCGTGCTCTGTTTCGCACTCAGACATTCCTCGGTGCTCTGCGCGGAGCTAAATTAATTGCTTAGACGTGCTTTCCCTGACCTCAGCGAAACAAAAATATCTACCGCAGGCCTCTGCCTTAATTTGAATCAGCAATTTGAATCAATTTGAAATTTTTGTTTTTGATTCTGACGCACAGCCGCTGCGCATGATTTCGCTAAGGAGACCCGAGACTTGTCAATGTGACTCTACCCTCCACTCAGTCGTTGTGCTGCTCTCTTAGGCGTGATTTGAGGTTGAATATACTTTTGCTGAAAAGGTCGAAGAGCAGCTCTGGAGTTCTTCTAGTTTGTGACACAAAATAGGATCCACAACAAGACCCCAGAGGAAAATTCAACGAGCGAAAGGCCTGAGTAACCGAAGGCCCTGTAAACATTCCATCTTCCAATTTGAAAGAGTGTACCTGAAAAGTTTCCTGACGTCCATGTGAACAGATCATTCGGAGGTGATTAGAGTCCGACTGATGGCCAGTTTTTCAGCCGAAGCCGAATGTTCGTTCGGACTCTAGCAGTGATGGGCCACCCACAATGGACAACATGAAAAACAGAGGACCAAGGTGACTATCATGAGGTACACCAGAGGGTGCTGAAAGTTGGTCACATGCGGACCATCGAGAAGTTAAAATTGGCGTACAAGACAGAGGACTTCTTCCTTCTACGTGGCATATTTGTGAAAAGGCAATCGAATAACGTGGAAAGTAATATATGTGTGGATCGTGGACTTTAAAGGCGTTGCGATCAACGTAGACTTCTGGTTTCAGAAGAGGAGGAAGGTCAAACCGAGGCCTGACCCAGTTAACTGAAAGGCGTGAATCAGAAATAATGCCGTGATGCCACTCAGGCCAACACAGTGTCCAGCACAGTGGCCGAATGTGAAGCTTCAGTAACTTTCTTATCGTTTCCATATACATGACGACCTTGCTGTTGCTTTACCATCGTGTTGCCTTATTGTTCTCTCCATGAGGGTCTTGAGGCCAGTTTATACACCGACCACACGTGTTTTACATGACATCGTGGTCTCTCGACTGACGGAGCCTGTCCGATGATTGAGAAGCTCGACTGCCTCGGTGATAGACCTTAAGGAGACCTCAGGCCCAGGTCCACTTTGGACTGTAGTGCTTTAAGAAGAAGAAGAAAATGGGAGATCGTAAAAATGAAAGCTGCTATGACCAGGGTCAAGTAATGGAACATGAGCGTGGGGAGCGATGCAGTTTCAGACTTCAACATGGCTTATTTCACAGCCCCACGATTCACTGACAATTTTTCAACTACCTTTCCGTTTTATAAGACTGAAGACTCGTGTGTCGACGTTGGTGGAGATCTAACTCATAAACGGTTGCGTGGACTGAGATACATTTTGGTAGACTGATGGCTTTTATTGTGCATTACGATTAGGTTACTCCGAGAGATGGCTAGGAAGGATAACATGTCGGTCTGGTCCCCAATGAGAACATGTATGCTGTCGGTTCAAAAATAGGGTGCGTATAGGAGCGGCTATTTATTCAGAAGCTCTAACATATACAGGGTGAGTCATCTGCTGGTTTTTTAATCATAGGTTACTTCGACCCTGACAGCTGTTTCCCACTCGAAATCTTGACAGAAAGTCAGGAAGTCAGTCAACGAATTTACCCCCTTTACGGATGAACAAAGTTGGGAAACATGGAAAACTTATTTCCAAAGCGAGGGCTGTGTAGCCGAAACAGTACGTTTTTTTGAAAAGAAGTTCGGGCTGACATGAACCACCTACCGCAACAGATGTGCGCAAGCTTGTACAAAAATTACGTGAGACTGGTATTCTAGTGGACAACACTCATGGTCTGCTCCGTCGTACAGTGCGCAGAATGTGGCATGCTGTTGAAGCGACCATCATTGGACCATATTTTTTCGAAAATTAGTCTGGGAACATCGTTTTGGCCAACAGAAGGCGTTACAGAGTCAAGTTAACTGACTTTTTTTTTCTGAAAATGAAGAGTATGATTTGGACGACCACGCAGGATGACCCACCATGCCACACAGCCCGTGCCACAATCGATCTTTTGCTCAACGAACTCCCAAATCGTGTTATCAGCCGTCTTGGCGATGTTAGTTTTGGTCAAATATGTTAGTTTCTAAGCATATGTTAGTTTTTTAAGTTCACGCTTGTACTAAGCTAATAAATAAATGAACAATATAATTGGCCGCTCCGGAGCTGCTAGTTGTCCTCTTTGGAACCGTGAGGGACCGATGTTCTGGTTTAAGGAGTTAAGGCCAATAAGTCCAAGCAATCCGTGAGCTATAGTCCGAAACCATCAATAAGGTCTTGGGAAATTTGGCGTGACCGAATGCGCTACTGCGCAGCCAGCTCCTGCAGCCATTTGAACGACGTTGTATTTCATAATTAATGGGAATGTTGGTTCTTACGAATTTCGATCATTTTATTAGAATTTTAGAAAAAAAAACGTGTATTCGTGTTCAATAATGGACTGCGGCCTAGAAGCGGGTGTTTACTCAGAGACTCTTAACACGTGCACTTCTTTCAGACTGCCGGAGTATGATATTGAAGGACGTCTCGAATTGCGCAGATGCACATCAGAGCACTAGACCAGAGGTATATATGTTGACAGTCAAGTTGCAACTAAGTCTATACGTCAGCCTATTGAGTCAGCTCTCATTGCCTTAGAGTTGGTGAAGGAATGTCATTATGAGCACATAGCGAACTTCTGGGGAATCAGCAAGCTGTTGAACTCGCAAGATTATGATCCGCACTTCCTCACTTGATCGCAATGGTTGTGCCGATTCCGCTCGAGTTGGTCAAGGCAAGAATATCAACGCATCTTCTGAAGTTGGCCAGTCTTTTGATGGGCTAGCTTAAAAACAAATGTGCAACATTAAGGACGAATTGGCAAGGTTATAGAACTTGGACCGATGTCGTAAGAGTAGTTGTCAACACAGTCAAGTTGGGAATCCCCTTGAATGATCACTGCCTTAGATGTGATGTCGCTTCCCAAAGGGAGACCCTGTGTCACCTGTTTGAAAGACGTCACGCAGGAATCACGCAAAATTAACTTCGAAATTGAGCTTAAGCCATATTTTCATAGTTGGTAGTATAGACGCCTCTGAGTGGCTTCATATTTGAAAATTATTTATGACTTCTTGTTCTTCTTATGAAGCCAGCGATCCGTGGAGGGCCTGCACCTGAGCTATAGCTGACGGTCCTGTGCACTCTGCTTCCAGTCTTCAAGACCAGGCTGTCTTGCGATTTATGACCTTTCTTCCTCACTAAGCTCGAGTGTAACGAATTTAAACCTTGGGATGGACTAACGCAGACAAATGTCAGACGGAAATTTATATCAAAAATTCGCGAACGTCGTTAACTGTCAAAATTTTTTAATAGCTTCCGTTCAACACTCCCCCTGGGAAAGTATGGTACTTACGCTGCTCCGTAAGCTTCAAGCCACTCAGGCTTCACCAACCGTGAAGATTTCGCCATGACAAGAACGAACCGAAATAGTCATGAAATATTGCGTTCAAAGCGTGCAAAACCCGTCGTGTGAAACCGTAAACATATTCATTTGAAGTCCCATTGTGAACTGGGTTCGTTTAATTAATTATAACAAATTCACAAGGTGCTTCTTCAAGACGAGGCTATCAAGTTACAGTTCACATTCAAAGGCAATTGGTTGTTTAATGCCCTTAAAGGTCAGCCCCCTTACCACCATCTTTGATAAACGGTTCGATGATATTAATCTAGTAATAAACTTTATGTGGTGTAGTAATGACCTAAAGTCGACTCCATGCTCATTGACGACTTTAACGTCAACCCTAGGTCATTACTTACCAACTTAATGAAATGCTTTCCAAAAAAATAAGAATCCATTAAGTCGGCCGTCTATTCACAGAGAAACTGATAAAAATGCAATTAATTCGCTGGCTAGTCTTGAAATGATGCTCCAACCTAATCTGGGGGAATGCGTGGAAACCGTTCCTTTGACGAGTGAAATGGAATTTATGTGAGCTTGTGAAATATTCGGTCAAATGTGATGAGGTGATTCGTGGGAAATTGGGAAAGCTAAGAAGCGAATTAAAATTTGTGGCTTGTCGGTTTCTGTATCTATGGAGGTTAATTTTTTTCCATGGAGCATGCCTTTCGCGTTGGTAAGGGATTCAACAGCTGTCAACGTTCGACATTGAAATTTCGTTCAACTCTCTGCGACTGACGTAGTAGTATGACAGGCACCACAAAAACGAAAAAAAACGAGTGCAGCGCCGTCATTTTTCAAAAGTAGACTCTAGCGTTCCCTGTACCTTTCTATCGTGTGCTCAACCGTGCATAAGCGAGTAGTCTCGCTGCGCGAATGCGTTGTTGTGATAAGGAAAGTGTCTACTAGTGAGCTACGTCTGTGTTAAGGCATCTTTAGACCAGAAGTCAATTTGTCTTGAATGCGCGTCCAGCAACTTTGTGCTTTTGAGGTTACACATCCTTTAATTGAACCAATGAAATGTTAACTTTAATAAAAAGAAAGTATTCATGTTGATTTTGTATAAGTTTTGGAAAAATAACTTATGTAATATCAAAATAATAATTTATATTAGTAATTTAAAATAACTCTTAACTTTAAAAGATAATAGTTAAAAAAAGAAACATGAAATGAAGTTTTGAAATACCAGCTGTCAAAATGGTGTATGGTACCACGTCAGTCGAATTGTTAAAATTAGGACAAGTCAGTCGCAGAATGTAACTAACGAAACCATTGCGTTAGCTGGAGTCACTGTTTACATGCTTTACGATCTGATGGCTATTTTTTTTTCGAAAAGGATACCGGCGGAGAGACGAAAAAGAAGACTAGAACTGCCGTCCTTACTCGTAGCCATATTTTTTCGAAAATTAGTCTGGGAACATCGTTTTGGCCAACAGAAGGCGTTACAGAGTCAAGTTAACTGACTTTTTTTTTCTGAAAATGAAGAGTATGATTTGGACGACCACGCAGGATGACCCACCATGCCACACAGCCCGTGCCACAATCGATCTTTTGCTCAACGAACTCCCAAATCGTGTTATCAGCCGTCTTGGCGATGTTAGTTTTGGTCAAATATGTTAGTTTCTAAGCATATGTTAGTTTTTTAAGTTCACGCTTGTACTAAGCTAATAAATAAATGAACAATATAATTGGCCGCTCCGGAGCTGCTAGTTGTCCTCTTTGGAACCGTGAGGGACCGATGTTCTGGTTTAAGGAGTTAAGGCCAATAAGTCCAAGCAATCCGTGAGCTATAGTCCGAAACCATCAATAAGGTCTTGGGAAATTTGGCGTGACCGAATGCGCTACTGCGCAGCCAGCTCCTGCAGCCATTTGAACGACGTTGTATTTCATAATTAATGGGAATGTTGGTTCTTACGAATTTCGATCATTTTATTAGAATTTTAGAAAAAAAAACGTGTATTCGTGTTCAATAATGGACTGCGGCCTAGAAGCGGGTGTTTACTCAGAGACTCTTAACACGTGCACTTCTTTCAGACTGCCGGAGTATGATATTGAAGGACGTCTCGAATTGCGCAGATGCACATCAGAGCACTAGACCAGAGGTATATATGTTGACAGTCAAGTTGCAACTAAGTCTATACGTCAGCCTATTGAGTCAGCTCTCATTGCCTTAGAGTTGGTGAAGGAATGTCATTATGAGCACATAGCGAACTTCTGGGGAATCAGCAAGCTGTTGAACTCGCAAGATTATGATCCGCACTTCCTCACTTGATCGCAATGGTTGTGCCGATTCCGCTCGAGTTGGTCAAGGCAAGAATATCAACGCATCTTCTGAAGTTGGCCAGTCTTTTGATGGGCTAGCTTAAAAACAAATGTGCAACATTAAGGACGAATTGGCAAGGTTATAGAACTTGGACCGATGTCGTAAGAGTAGTTGTCAACACAGTCAAGTTGGGAATCCCCTTGAATGATCACTGCCTTAGATGTGATGTCGCTTCCCAAAGGGAGACCCTGTGTCACCTGTTTGAAAGACGTCACGCAGGAATCACGCAAAATTAACTTCGAAATTGAGCTTAAGCCATATTTTCATAGTTGGTAGTATAGACGCCTCTGAGTGGCTTCATATTTGAAAATTATTTATGACTTCTTGTTCTTCTTATGAAGCCAGCGATCCGTGGAGGGCCTGCACCTGAGCTATAGCTGACGGTCCTGTGCACTCTGCTTCCAGTCTTCAAGACCAGGCTGTCTTGCGATTTATGACCTTTCTTCCTCACTAAGCTAAGACTAGAACTGCCGTCCTTACTCGTAGCCACTGGCTAAAGAGGCTGATGGCTACTGGTTGTTAGTTTGTTAGTGCCTAGGTTGCTATGGGGCTCAAAGGTTAGGGAGTCCAATGGCTTTAGTTGAATCCATGATAGAAGGAGCTTCTCAAAAAACACCAAAATTCACAGAGTTGTGACAAATGAATGTTTCAAAGAGAAAACTGTTACAAAGCTTGTATCATAGCTGATTCCGCCCAAAGAGCTTCAACTCCGTATCCGTGGGACAAGGCAGACTTGCATGTTTTGGAGTTCTATCTGGTTTGCTTAGGTCCTGGATGTAGGATAAGAAGTTGACCTTCCCTTCGGAACACACACAGAAAAGAGATTCTGTGTCATTTCCCGAGGTATACCCAGACAAAGTGCAATTTCTCAGGTTAGGAGTTGGATTTAAAGAAGAAATGCCAACGTAGAGATAGAAAGGGACCTTTCTTGCCATCTGTACAGCCATCAGGGTGTCTCTAAGTTGGACTTAAATGAGGCCTGGCCTGGGATATGTCTGGCCCCTAAATGAGACCTGGCCTGGGGCCTGGGATATGAAAGTCTTATGAAGACTGTCTTGTCACTACGACAGACTTCCCAGCTGGAACATTAGTGCTCGCTCGAGTAATCGACCAATTTTTCCCTTCCGAAGTACTCTGGGAACTAAAAGGCGTGAGCCCTCTGTGAAGTCGTTCCTCATCCTCGTAGTCGAAGCTGTCCAAGTGCCTTAGAAGTAGACGCCTCGATAGATTAATTTTCGGGTTGAGTTTGTTGTTGAACCTTCTCCTTATTCAATGCAGGCACAGGACTAAAAATCAACTATTACAAGAGTCGTATCTCGAAATCACCATGAGCTTCTTCGCGGGACACTGCCTATTGGGTCTACAAGCGAAAAGACTAAGTCTAATGATTTTTGCACAAGCCACTTCATCTTCTTCTGGTGGCCCTACAGCCCGAGGTGGACCTAGGCGTCAACCAACAAGCCTCTACAGCTGTGGGCGTTCTCTATTGCGTTGTAACACTGGTTCGAAGACTCTTCAGGCTGGAGCAGTGTTCTCCATGCGCTCTGCATCTTAGGCGTAGACGTCTGGCTAGGCTCATGTACAAGCTGTCAAGATGAAGAAGAGGAGGAAAGTGTACAGATCCTTCTGTGCAGATGCCATGCACTCGACTTAACTAGGAAAGCCACTCTAGGCTCCTACTTCTTCGATCTGAAACGATCTGAAACACCAATCAAATCTGGATCTTCACTGATTTCACGGATCTTCTTGGATTTCACTGACAAATCTGGCTGGCCCTCCTTTGTGTAAGCCAACGTGGCAATACAACGTCCTACTTTGACCTAAGTTCACCAAAGCCTTACTACCTACCTACCTACTTGTCTGTCAGCTTTTTCTCAATGTAGACTTTGTCCTTGCAACAAGGGATAAGGAATGACACAACTACAAATTTTTCAAAGCAAATCACTGATGGCCTACAACTGAAGTTCAAAGAAGCCGTAGTTTGTCATGTGAAAAGACAGATCTAGATGCCTCACATCAGCTGAAACTTCGCATTCAAACATGGATCACCATCTGCCCCATCCCCAGGACCAATCCCAAGGTTGATGTGCGAATGAGTCACGACAATGTTTCGCATATTTCGCAACAAGATTAAGCAACATTCTGTGTACACTGTCTGTCGGATCGCTTTGATTTATATTGTAAACATTGTGAAACTGCAAGAACCCCACTAAATCATTTACTCAATAAAACGCCAAGCATGTGGTCACCATGAGACGTCTGCTCAACCAGCCGCACACACACGTCACCTCTAGAAGACCGCTTCCCCTTGACCGTGACATTCCACCGCACGTCCCCGAGGGCATAGTTTCAGGTCAGTCTTCCTCCTTGGGGGCTTTGAATTTATCGCGTCTATACCTGCCAAACCATAAAAACCATCCAATCCGGCCGGAGTCTTGAAAAATGTAGAGAAGCAAAAATCAATAAAATTCCTTGCCAACAAGTCAATTCGCCGATCGCAGATTCAAGATGAAACTATTGACTTGTTGTTCTTGTCTCTGTGGCATTTGGATACAATCTCATAAAAGCATACCCCGCGCATTTCACTAATTAAACTGTTTTGATTTTGAATCGATCATAATTGCTTCTTTCAACAGCCAGGCAGACATGTGTACCTACAAAGGCACTTGTGTCTCGTAGCGACGAGCGCGGTTCAACGTATCCAATTGATCAATTGACGGATACTACATTAAACCTCTGACGGTTTGAGATGTTTTATGTTTTTGGGCCGAGTGTTTCTTTCATTTTCCCCAACAAACATGTGGTGTTCCCCCTCATCAGCCAGAGATACCTCCTCCCATGGGCTGTGGTTTTCGATCTCGACATTGAACTCTCCTGACTTTCGAGTCGATGCTTACGAGCAGGAGACGGTGGCGGCGGCGCGCGGTTTCGTTTCTCTTCTCAGATGTTCGTCGTCGACGGATGGTTGTTTACTCATTTACCCATTCGCATCGGATGCGCCTGCCCTCGTTGCCCCCGGATTGCACATTTGATATCCCCCATTACTCGGCACCCGGCGTGTGTTCGATACGGAAAATGATAAATTAATATCGAAAATATCTCGCAGATTGATATATGGCGGCGCGGCGATGAATACAATGCTTTCCATGCGGAGCGAGCGACACAACACACCCTCCGTCGAGGGGCGATTGAATGATTGGAAGATCGGACGATACGTACATTACAATTGAAATATTGTGCACACCCAATTTTTTCTTCACTCTTCAACCCCGAGCGGGATAAATTAACCATGCCGCTGCTGCTGCAGCTCCCCGATGGCTGGTGGCTCGACGCGGCGTATAATATAATGATGCAATTAAGGGCCACTCCTTTTTCTCATTAGAATCCATCCCAGAGTCCAACAATCTCATGACTAACGAATCTGTAAGCGCAACTACCGCGTCCATGTGTTAGAACGCCCCCCAGCCGCATAATCAATGCGAGTGGATGACTAACTCGAGTTGACATTTGCGAAATACACTTCGATAAGACGACAAATTATGACGAGTTTATGCAAATTAAACGCTTGCTTGCGACTTGGTCGTGTGTCGTTGGTGGCCGGGCCGCGATACCTTCGGGAATACAGTGCGGGCCTTGCGAACTCTCATCTCTGCTCAGCAGCATTAGATGACTCATGTTGGATGTCATGGAACGAATTGTACTTTGAGGCCAAGCGGGGTGCTGCTATTTTTGGGAATGAATGACTGCGGGTGACTGGTGGCTCTCATGTCATAAACGAGACATTTTTTATGTGTGTGTGACGATAATTAAAGCCACTTTAGCATATCAGTGTCGAATTATGGATGTTTCTCAACCGAAAAGGGGGAGAGTCGTCGTGTCGTCGTATTTGATGGGGTGTCCGTGTCCCATTGGGAGAGGGACACTTTGAGGAGAAATTTATGACACAATGTTGGAATTGTGATCGGGGAGAGATTTACTGATGACACTTTCAGTTGTAGATCACCAGTCACTGGCATCGTGCTGAGGAATGCTCGTTTTGAGAAATTACATCCTTTCTGAATGCTTCCGAAGGATTTATGCATTATCGCCGTGGATTGGTGAATTGATGGTGATGCTCCCCGAGGTATGCATGATGAGGCTGTAACCTTCACCCGGGGAGTGCTGGTTTAATTGATTGGTCTGTAAGTGATGTGATTGATGGCGGGGAAGGAAAGAATGGACTGTTGGGCCAGTACATTGTACATGACGTAGATGGACTCTTCCTCAATGCCAAGAAGACAAACTGGACAAACATCTTCATCAGCATTTTTCAGAAGATCGGTCCGAGCACTCTGGCTAGCACTAGAAGCTTGAAATAAGTCTGAACTTTCAGCGAACCGGAGGCAACTAAAATGGGACCTGCGGTAACTCATGAGACATGATAAACGAATGTACACGCGTTGTCTTCGGTATGAGACGCCTAGCATCGACTTCTTAACAAAAACGTCACAATCGGCAGCTGTAACTTCGATGTATGACGACACTTAGAGTCATTTTGTTCACAACAATTTAAACACAACTTTAGGATTTTTCTCTTCAACTTGTGGATTTGCTTGCATTCATTGGCCTCAACTTTGATTTTTCATTTGCAACTCGTGAGTTTATCAACTCCTCATTTCTTCAACTTACGGATATAGCAGAAGTTGAGGAATGAAATCAGAGATTTTGCTCTCTCTTCTCTCTTTCTCTTTCTATCTCTCTCTATCTCGCTCTCTATCTTCCATTATTGTAGTTACCCGCCTGCTTGCCTGTGTGTACACATTGTGATGTCATTGATCGTTTTACGGCTACTGAAAACGTTCGCTCTCAATTCTCCTTCTCATAGCGCACACGAACAGCACATACCGTAAATTCATGCAAAGTGAAAACGGCAATTGTCAAAAATGAGAGTGGAAATTTAAGAACCGAAAGTGGGGCAACTTTTGGATTTTAAATTTCAGGCACTGAGTTGAAATAGTGATCAACACCAACCCCGAGTTGAGACCAACTCAGCAGTTGATCAACTCCCAGTTCACCGGCAAGTTGAGCAATAGTGAACAAAACGACCCTTAGTGCACAGCGGCTATGCTTAACTCGCTGCTTCTTTGGGTAAAAGATCCAGGCTCAAATGAATAGAAATACGAAATCTGTTCCGGAAAACCCTTTTTCGAATATTAAGACAGCTTTTTCTTGATGACTAGAAGCAGAGTACCCAGGACCGCCAACGATTGGTCAGGCACAGCCCTTATGTTTCTCTCACGTTTTACACACCACATCTCCGGTCTTTAGACAAAGAGGCATTCAATCAATCGCAACAAGGCATTCAATCAACACCCCATTGTCATCCATTTGTGGATGTTTATTTTTATTTTTTGAAACCACACACAGTGTATTCAAATTGAGTACCAAAACACTGATCAGTCACATGACTTCAAGAACAATTAGACCACAGCGGCACGTTCATCATGAAAAGACGATAAGACGCGTAATAATGGCACCTGACTACAAAGCGCACCATACATGTACTGATTGCATAAAGAGCAACTTTGTTCGTCAACGAGTCCATTTAAATGCAAACGGAAGCCCATCGCTTTTATTTCTAATCGTCACTTCAATTGATAATTACCTATAATAGGAAGCTTTACGACAGAAACGCTGCAAAGAGGGTGCAGAGCGCTGCCGACAAAGAAGGTCTTGAAACATCTGACAGACGAATGGCGTGGCCCCTTTCGGAAATTATTCAGCGGGCCTGACGGCGCTAACTGCTTGGTGGACTTAACTTGCTTGGAAGTCCAATAAAGGTTGTCTCAGTGAGGACGGGTATAATTTGGTAGTTCATAGCGGTGTTTTGCATTATGGACACACTTCACAAGGGATTTTAGGCTTTGGTTGACTGATGCAGAGGCAACGTGAACTGGCCGTGGAGTTTCAGACAGAGCGACTGTGTACAGGTAGTAGCCCCCGGTCAGACTATACCACCACTGAATGCCCACTTCTGTTATAGTGTCGTTGATTTGATCCCAGATTTGACTGGGCCAGATTTGAAAACTCGATAAAAGAATTTTTGACTTTAGCTTTCATTCGGATTCGAACCGGGGACCACTCGAATAATGGCTAGACACTTGAGCACCTGCGTCACTTCTCCAGGTCAATCAAGCAGGCACACGTACATTGTTTCTGGCTTTAGTTCCATTGGATATGCGACACCAGTTTCGACGCGGCAGGAATTGAGTCATGCCCCGCTTTGAAACCGAATTGGTTATCATTTGATCAAGGCTCTATTGAATATTTGAATGATTCTCGAATACCTTGCTGATGTTATGAAGGAGACTAATTGACCGGAGGTTGTAAGGATTCGAAGAATCTTTTCCTCTCTTGGATAGGGGTTGCACAATAGCCGTTTTCCAATGCTCTGGATAATGTGCATTATTCAAAGCATTGTTAAACAGGATTGTGTACATATTAACCACACCCAGGGGAGATGCCTTAACACAATGTTCGAGGTCTTGTCGATTCCAACAGACTTTTTCTTCCTAAGTGATTCGAAGACCGCTTTGAGCTTTGTCTTCGTTATGGACGGGGGATGATGATTCGTCGGCGATGGCATTATCTGCTATGTTATGATCATTGAACACGACAAAGCCGGTGTTCTCAGATCGCCATTGTTGCATGTCTTCTCGAAGTTGAGAGTTGCTGCCAATACGCGGTTCTCCAGGTCGTGATTCGGGCGCCCACTCTCGTTCACCTTGTACACTTCCTGAAAGATCGCGACAAGTACCACCATTTTTTCTTGCGGATCTTCGACCACAAAGAAGTTATCGTCGAGTACGGCGTTATCTGGATTGAAACCTGCAGTAGTCAGTATGCCTTCATTGTCCGTCGTTCTGGGGAGCTTAAGATACGGAAGATCGCTATTCTTACTTCTAAAGAATTTGTTTATCTGTGGAAACATGCTCGGGTTGTTAGATCTAACAGCCCGAATCTTACTGTCCCAGTGCAAGTTAACCGAAATTCTATAAATTTGAGCAATCAACGTTTGTATGTTCTTGATGAGCGATTTCAGTGTCGTAATTTTCTCACTTCCCGATTTCACTCACTTGTTTAGTAATTTATTTATTGTTATTTAATTAAAAACAAAAAGAATGTATTTTTCTCTTCGCCCTCACCAGGGCTCGAACTTGGGACCTGTAGAACCAAGAGTACTGAATACCTATTTGGCCAAGTGGTTCTTGCAGTAAACTGCTTCGATTATGAACTTCAACATTATTACTTACGCTTTTAAGTCGTCACTCTCGCGAATTATTACCGCACTGTTCAGAGGTCTGTGCACGACTGACCATCGCTGAAATTCAGACTGAACTATGCACAAGACTCGTCGAACATTTCAGCTCTTGGAGCAGTCCCGGCGCGCAATTCGCCACAGTCCGGCACGACAAGTTGGCAGAGGTCATTCTCCACTTTTGTGCGCCACCGGTTTCATGGTCAATGCCCCACAGGCGCGGAGTAGAAGACTCTTCAAGCTGGAGTAGTGTCGTCCATGCGATCGATCTATACGATCGTGTGAAGGGTAGTCAATGGAGCTTCAAATTTAGGGCATACATCTAAATACACGTGACCACGTGAAGCGTAAGTTCATCTACATTACAGTGGATATAAACATGTTTGATTGCAATGAAATTTTGTATTGACTTATGTAACATAGAGATCAGAAAAGACACGCAGTGCTTCCTATCTAATTAAACTGACACTTTTGTATTTCAACTATCCGGGTATTCATGTATTGAATATTTATGTATATTATGAACTTTTGGGACTAATTATTAAATCAGTTGAAAAGTAGTTTCACGTATAATGGGATTCACATGAAAATAAATAAGAAGACGTGCCACGTATCGTTACAGTCAAAAAGTAGTAATTTCACGTGTAATTAGTTTACGTGAAAAACGTACAAGTTCCACGTACCATTTTAATCAAAAATAGTAGTTTCACGTACAATGGGATTCTCGTGAAAATAAGTAAAAGGACGTACCACGTATTATTTCAGTCAAAAAGTAGTAATTTCACGTGTAATTAGTTTACGTGGAAAAAATACAAGTGCCACGTATGATTTCATTCAAAAAGTAGTCATTCCAAGTAAATGGATGATTCACGTGTAATTATTTTACGTGAAAAAAGTACAAGTGGCACGTACCACTTCATTCAAATAGTTGTAACTTCACGTGTAATTAGATCCACGGGAACAAGAGTACGAGGACTTGCCAAGTTCAATTTGACTCAAAAAGCAGTAGATTCACGTGAAGAAAAAATGACGAGGACGAACCACGTACCATTTCACGAACAAAGGTGCCAAACCTCTTGAGTTTGTCCTCATTTATGGTTACCATGTTCACTGAGGGCCTTAATCAAGCACGCTCCATGGGCCATCAGCCTTTAGCTGGTGAGTACTAGATCGAACCACAGACCTGAAGCAGCACTTAATTTCGTCCTCCTTTTTAAGTTTGCTCCCATAGTCCGAAGAGGACATGGGGCCCACCAACAAGCTCCTCTAGAAGCGATGCACGTTCCATATCCGCTTTCCCGTACATCAGTCTTATTTCGCAATCAATTGAAAACGAAATTCGAGACAAGGTCATCACCATAAAGAATCCCCAGAATCTCACCGTCCCTCCCCCCGATGCTCTGATCATTGAGTCAAGCCAATAAAAGCCACAGCTAACAACAAATATCACTTAACCTTGTCTCTTCCCCAACTTAGACGACGCAGTAGACAAAGCTGAAGAAGGCACACAGAATTTAATATTTCACGTCTGTATCCATTCCTCCTTCAATGATTAAACGAACGCAATCCGATCAAATGCGAGCTCTTCCATGGAACGAGAGGGAAAAATAAGAGTAAATAAACACATATTCGCGTTAAAATATCCAAGACGTGTGATATGAGTGAGGGACACGCCGCGCATTTCAAATCTTGACCCTCGTCATCGCCACGCTGACAGAGGCGACGACATTGTCGCTGTGAATTCCTCGTACTGAAATCGAATACACGACTCTCCTGGTTCGTATTTCAGATTTTTTGCTGTTTTTCTTTTCATTTGTTTGAACACTGCACCACTGGCTCACCTTGTGAGATGGATGAATACTGATTTGGCTCTGACACAGATGCACACGCACACACACACATAGACATCTATCATAACCTTGAACTTGGTGTCCTCCATTCTAGAGCGCACACACCTTTTGTCATGAGGTTGGTAACCAAAACCAATTTGGAATCCATTTACATTTGATGTTTTTTTTTTGCTCCTTAAGAAACGGATAGTGTTCCCTCGGGCGATAGGAATCAGTTTATCCCTCGAGCAGCGGATGGGGACACGAATAATGGGTGAAAGCAATTACAAAGAGGTGAGAACCACTGGGGGAAGCGGTTTGAAACCGAAACGAAGCAATGAAGTGGCTCATCTTTCACATTTAGCTGATCAGCTGCTTTGTTTGTGCGACACACACATGCGCACAGGGAGTGATTGTGGGATACCTTGAAGGTGATCATCCAGAAAAGGGTTGACGGAGGTTTCGTTTATGGTTTGTTGAACTGCATGGGGGAACGGATATTTATTTTATGGGCACTTAATGTGCAGATCGGCATTAATTCTGCAGAATTGTGTGCGTGAGGGGAACCAGGTTAACCAGTGGAATGCATGCAGTGGCGGGAGATCGGATGGATCTTCATTTTTGAAAGGTAATCATCGAGATGAATGGCAGATGGAAGGATGCGGCAAAGATAGAGGATTTTTCATGAGCATTTGGATTGAAATTAGTTGCGTTTGAAGCATCCTTTCGAACATGTCTTCAATGACTATTATTAACCTTCAAAATATACAAATTTCCATGTACTTCCATGTTGCTTCCATGGAACATATAGCGGCAACAAGGATTCGGTGAATGATATTCACGCGACTCTGTCTTGGGCCAGGCTTGTCACTCCCGGCCAGGATTGGGGAGTGTAAGCGGGCTAGTGATGCGCAATACAATATAACTTTGTTTTATCTTAGCCCCTCCTAGTCTAACATCCTACTCCGTACATTCAAGTGGTTCAACCTTGGCGCCGACCAACCTCCAAATAGACTGGGTATGCACCTCCTGTGGAACCGTGGCAAATCGGAGATGGTTCACGTCTAATCATGTACTCTGGCTGGATGCTTAAACTGAATCAACAGTCTAACCAGCGTCTCCTAACCAAGGGGGGTGCAGCTGGGAGCGGGTGTTGGACTTAGAGCAGGCGGCTTGCTATATAAACGTGCATGAAGGCCCGCTCGGGAACCTCAATCCCGAACCGTAAGATCCTCCGATAAGCCGCAGAATAAAAAACCAATCATCGACGAATCGGAAAACAGAGAACACGTCATCAATGACTAGTTAAACGAAATCAATCGAATCAAAGGCAGGCCAATTCATTTGACTTTCCTTCTCTTCCTCGTAGCTGCGTCTTGTGCAGAAGTCTTTGTAGGCCAGTTCCAATCTAAAGGCGTGAGTTCGAAGTGCACAGTTTCGACGCTAGCAACAATACTGAGATTCGGCCTACTCATTCTGATCAAACTGTGTGATCGTCTAGGACCGAGAGAAGGCTATAAAAATCGTGTGTCAATAGACCATCTTCGATTTGTGTGATCATCGATCTCAAGCTCCAGAAGCGATTGGACAGAATGACAGATCTCGATCACTCTGTCTCAGACCTCTTCTAGCGAGTTCCTTCCGGCATCTCACAGTATTTCTCTCTTTTCATGCGCCGCTACAGTCCAGGAGCGTGGACCTGGGTCTTAACCAACTAGTCGCACCAAAATCACACGAAAATACACAACATTTTAAGGCAATAAGCATTGGATAACGTGACATCCTCAAGGCAAGAAATAATCAAGCACTATCCAGAAAATGTCAATATTTTGCGAAAGCTTCAAATCCGAGCTCAGGATTTTTTGAAAAGTGATTATTTAAATGCCGATCGACTCAGATGACCCATGGTTCTTTGTCATACGAAGTGAATGTCTATATGATCCTCTTTTGTTGAATGACAGATTTGGCAAAGTGATGAAAAGTCTCGTAAGGTAAGCATGATCTTCAAAACAATGCAAGCGTCTCACTTCCTTACTGCGAATGTTACTCGTATCTACACGCTTATCTCTTTATAGTCAGAATGATTCAAGATCAGTATTATTTGAATCACAAGCTAAATTAGCAACAGAATGAGATCAGTGTACGATCACTGTATTAGTGTATCAGTACGTCAAAGTGACCCACAAAAAGCAAAGGTGATGTTTTTTGATGAAACAACTTGATAGCTGTCACATGTTCATCTGATGATTCAGAATCAGTTGAATCACTTATGAAATAAACCAGACCATGAAGGGCTATTGCGTTATATAGCATTTGCGGGAAACAGTGAAAGGTACGACTCCGAAATGATACTCTTGGAACAGTGCCAAAGACTCGCTAGAGGTGGTGCCTTGCAAGTTAGAGTTTAGTGCTTGCATCCAACGAAACTTGAAACACTTTGCGAGTGCACATTATGTCGATGTGATCTGCAAATGCCTGAAATATGCCTGCCTCCATAGCAGCACAGCAAAGCCATGTTAAACATATTGTTCCAATTCCCTTATGAATTTTTCTACTTTCTAAAATGTTTGGAGATTTAGAGAGAGAGAGACGAGATAAGCCTTCTTGGCCCGGTCTGATCGATCTAGACATGATCATCGAGGAACTTTATTTAAAAAGTGCTCCCTGAGGATATGACCATTTTTTCAAGCCCACTGTTAACACGGAACTCTTAGAAGAATATTCAAAACTGTCCTACGAAAGGTTGCCCAGTAAAACGAAGCTTTGTTGCGATCTTCCTTGAATGAAGACGTGCGTGACTTTTGGGTGTAATCTGTCTGGGATAGTAGGAAAAGAACGTGTACGATGATGAGTCCCTTACTGGACTCCAACATCTACAGTGGCTAGAGAATGACCAACAACTTAGCCTCGCCGCCTGCAACTTAGCACTCGTTCACTTTAGTTAGGTCTGTTCCTTGTACACTGTAATGAGTTATGTTTCAACGTTCCAAGCGTATGTTCTTACTTAAGTGAGATCGCAATGAGTGTACATTGACGTAGGTAGATGTCTGTAGGAATGCATTTTTGATAAATTGATAGGATTTCCAGAAGCATTTGTGGACACTTCAAAATTTTGCTAACTCGTCTTTCGGGTGGAACAGACAGTCAGTTCCAAAAGTAATCATACAGCACGCGTTCTCAACAAGATTTCATTTCAAACAGCAAGCAAGCCGGGCCTATAGTTTTTCGAGATCTTATTTATTTATTTCGAGAAACAGAATTTAGGCAGCATTAGCTTTTTTATGTTTACTGAGAATGTAGAGAATCTCTATTCTGTATCCACATTTTTTACGACTGACTGTCAGTTTAAGTCGACGCACGTTCATTATAGTTGGCCCTTGCTATGCATAGTTGGATACATGTAGGCTGTTGTTGGGTCAAACAAAAGACCGGAAATTATACCGCCAAGCAAAGGAAGAAGATGAATTTATTCTAACACAGGGCCCTACTTTCCAATAAGGACCGAAAAAGTTGTTGAAAATTTATGGACGAGGGCGATCTGCAAAAACTGTGATGACGACCTTAGCTGAAAATTGATAATTTTCCAAACTTTATGTTCCAACATTTTATAATAGATGTGTAGATTTCTAATTTGCCATTTTTTAAGTAATTTTAAATAAATATAAACATTGTATAAATTATATAAAAATTTGAATTTCAAAATAAGAGTGATCATAAGCGGATTCGCGCGGGATAATCCAGATTAAACTAGAAAAAAAAACGAACTTAACACTTCCCAAAGATCATGCGAATCATTGCAACAAATTGCACAACTATCACGCCGGGCACAAGTTCACTCAACTTTTCACAAGATCAAGTTCGTTGAAACGATCGCCACAATTTAAAACGTATCACAGGAAATAAAAATAAATGCATTTAATTATATTTAAAAATAAAATAATTTACCTAAGCTGCATGCACCGAAGAAGATTAATCCAGCTAAAACGTGATAAGCGATCTTACGACTCATTTTGTTAATTTTACTTTTTTGTTGAATTAATTAAATTTCAGAAAAAAAAAACTTTCTTTCTTTCGCGAAGAAAAATCGAGTTTAATTTATATTTCACAAATATTAATTTTATTTAAATGTTAAGCACTGGACACTGCACTGGAGGGCACTTGCTAATCGTGTGGCAGATCGTTAAGCAATTGACTTCACATCAAGTTTGCAATACAAATTTATTTAAATTCTTTTGGCAGAACTCTTGCGAATTTTATCAGTTTCGCGTGACGTAATACCGTGATTCGTTCTCGTTAACTTGTTCCGTGTTAACCGTCGTTTTGTGTATTGTGTGCAGAGAAGTAAGTTAACTTTGAAACTCATGCGCCGTTGACGATCGATGCAACCACTCACCGCAAGGGAATACTTTTGAATGAACTTGGCGGCGCAGCCGATTCGTGGAGAGGATGAGAGTGAATCGAACGGTGGAATGGTGGAGTGGAATGGACAAACGCGCGCAAGTGAATCTTCCAGTGAGTGACGAATGAATTTGTCTGCGAAATGAATGTGTGCGCCGGTGTTGAAGAGGAGGGGAACAGTTGCACGGAACTTATTTTCCCCTTCCTGGAAATGGATGAGCATGAGATTCGAGATTCGTTGATGATTTGAATTTGGTGTGTGTGTGTGTGGTTTTAAATTGAAATATTTCCATGCTTGGTCTGGTGAATCATATGCTGATGATGATCGAAAATGCAGAGTTCTCAATTAATTTGGAACAGCTCCCAAGGCTGTTGGTAAAGTAGGGAAATTTAAGTAAAGGGAATTTTTTCGATTTTAAGAGAGGGAATTTAAGAGAAAAAATTAAAGAGAGTCGTCACTTATCGAGGAAATTGTGGTTGCAAGAGAAATGTTCCCCACTCAGTGTTGCTGTGTTCTAGTCTCAGTTGTCGATTCAGTACCATTTCCGTAAAGTGTCGAAAGGTTGGCAGAGTTCGTCGTTGACATACCTCCACGTTGGGAGAAATGTATGCTCCTCTGTGTAAGAGGAAAAATCAACACAGAAATATGCTCAGGTAAATAAATTTACTCAAGCGAATTGCATGATACTTACACCATTGCAAGTCCAGCCCTTGCAAAAACTCGAAAAGATATACTAGGCAACTACTTTTCACGTAACCTGGAGGAAATGTCACACATAAAGATACAAAACATAGCTAAGCTTATCAGGAAAACTAATTGGCTGCAGATCAGCACAGGACTGGACTTGTCAAAGTAGGCCTCAAGATTACCATTAGGTCGTCTATAGGTTTATTTCATTTTCATTCGTGTTGAGTGTAGTCCCTTATAAAGAGGAGCCGGTGGAAAGCACCGGGTAGGGATAACACAAAGGATCCAACCAGGATCTAAATGGACCACAACTGCTTCACTGGTGGCAATCACCCAAACCTAATCTAACCTACACCATTGGAAAGGTAATTTCGAGTAGATGATGCACAATGAAACGATTGAGTAGAACCACAATAGAGTTTAAAAAGCCCAACGAATTGTTGTTGCAACAAACCATTTTCAGTTGTGTAGGCATGGACATCAACCATCTCTTCAGTGTGTTATAACTTCGTTGTATACACATTTATTTCATATTTATTATTATACCCATGGTATTGATGAATCTCTTCTTCTATGGATTAGAAATTACCTTTCGAACCGTTCAATTCAAGTGTTTTTTGGATGGGTTCAAGTCTGATATCCACCAAATAAATGCTGGTGTTCCCCAAGGCTCAGTTCTGCCTCCGACACTCTTTCTCATTTTTATAAATGATCTCTTGTCTGCCACTTCTAATCCAATCCATTCCTTCGCTGATGACAGCACCCTCAGCTTTTCATATTCGTTCCATGACTCACGACCCCGCCCCTCGGCCGAAGAATTCAAACCGCGGCGTATGTTAAGCACATTGAATTCCGATCTTGACATCATAATTAACTGGGGAAAAACAATTGAGTGGAATTCAATGCTTCAAAAACTCAATGCTGTCTGCTGTCACTCAAGCGAACCCTTGATAATCAGCCATTATCCATGAATGGCGCTTGAGTCGGTGAAATCATCGAAAAACTTTCCATCCTTGGTATTTGTATCATCACAACACTTACAGTGCTCCACGGATATAAGCAAGCCCTTTTATTAAAAACAAATTTATATTCAGCTGAGATTTCGCCACATCATCCAAAGCCTGCCAAGGTCCAGAGGAATTTCATTCAAAACCCGCATATAAGCAACACAATTGTATGCCCACACGTATGTGATATTATCCGGGAAGTACTGTAATTGGATCAATCACAATATTTGAGATCGCCAAAAATGCTGCAAAATGACAAGGTCTTTCTAATCGGTGCAGGAAATATTTCACCGCCTCTGATTTGGCTTTAATTTATAAGGCGTACATCCGCCCCAAGCTTGAGTACAACGCTCATATCTGGTCTGGTGCCCCCAAGACCACCCTGTACCTACTTGATAGAATCCAAAAGCGAGCGATAAAACTTATAGGAGACAATAATATCACAGAATCATTAGACAACATCGCATACCGTCTCTTCTTTGTCCGCGTTTTATCGTTATTTCAACAAACGATGCTCACGTGAGCTAGCCAACTGCATTCCTTGCCTCCATGAATTCACCCGTCTCGCTGGGAATGCTCATCAGTATACCCTTAAGCTACTTTCGGACGGACAGTTAAATTCAGAGACTCGTTCTTCAGCCGCACTGCACGTATATAAAATGCTCTTCCCAACCTAATATTTCCCACAGTCTACAACCCGCAGATATTTAAGACCAATGTGCACAGGTACCTCCTCTCACTTTCTCCTTCTATACCTTCGGCTCGTGCTGTGTCTTGACCCCAGGCACATAAGTGCCTTAGCAATCCCCCCAAATTACAGTGTAATTTCGACCTGTTGCAATAATCGAACAGATATTTGAAACACGCTGAAAAAACCTCACGCAATATACTATTTAATGTATAAGTAAAATAACCTGAATCCGTATTTTATAAGAAAAAAACAAATTCATTTAAATAATAAGTTAAACACAGCAGTTGCTTGCGGAAGATTCCTTCGCAGCAGCTGTATCCCGCATATTTTGCGGTTGTATTTTGTTTTGTTCAATTGATAGGTCATTTTGTTCCCACTACAAGCTTAACCATTTATTGTAAGGCATTTTATTACGGCTTCTAATTTGACTTTAGGCTGTATATCGATAAATTTAATTTCCGCACTCTTAGACTTCTTCACGGGCGTTTTGTAGACTCTCCGAGTTCCATTCAGAGATGTCATCGCTGCCCATATCAGACCCTTCTGACAAAAGTTGATCCCGAATTAAGAGCAAAGAAACACAGTCTTCTTCCTCCCAATGATCAGTAGTTCTTTTAATTTTTTTCTAACACTTAGTGATGGCAGTCGCTTTTAACTCTTTCCATGAAAAAAAAGGAGCGACGAGTAGTACCTCGTGAATAACCGTCAAAAAGTCAGTCAAGGGGGCAATCAGCTGTGAAGTTGGCCATCTCTGTAGTACTTAATTTATGCACGGAACTATGTCTAGACCTCTTATGTTGTCGTCGACAGTTCTCTCTTGATGTTACATTGCATAGTAAAGCGTATACACACACAGTAATACCGCGGTTCTTGCACAACTGGATTCTTGCGACATATATTATTTTACATTACGTAGTCAGTACTTGCAACACCCACAAAATTTGAACTCAGTCTCAGATGACGTCTCATTTAGGAGACCCAATTCGGGGAATACCTTATGCATACATTTTTAAGTGGTCTCTCCTTTTCTTGCACATTTTGAAAAAATGAAATTCGGGGAAGTAGCGTATATATTATGCTGTTTGGGATGGACTGAGTAAAGGAATGCTTAGACGATGCCATGACCAGAGATAATGGATGATAGAGATATTCAACTTCGGCCATTTTTTCCCCTAGCCCACAACGAAGATGTAGTGGTAATCCCTTGTATTTCACTTATACATTTACAACGCTCGTCAATTCACCACAATATGGCGGCCGATTCGTGAATTTTGTGGGAAAAAAAGCGGCAGATTCATGAATTTAGTGGGAATCCATGTACTTTCCATGTAACGTACATGGGGTATGTTGTTCGGAGGGTGTTCAAAAGTTGACTAGTATTTTTAAGGGAATTTTCTTACATTGTTATATGCACTTTTGTGAATAACAATGTATTGCAATGTCCATTTAACTGGAACTATTTGACCTTAAATTAATTCTTAAGTGTATATAGCCTATTCATTAACCATACCTCACAAATTAACTCAAAAAATTAAGCACGCTTTATACGCTTAAATCATGAATTCTGAAAAACTCATGAATTCAATTCAAACAATTTGATAAGAACAATGGCAATATATTGCAACTTTTACTAATGCTAAAAAATGGTTGTCAAAACATCTTATTTGTGATTCACGCTTCAATAATATTTTTATTTTTGGTTAACTGAACGTGTGAATGTATTATTAATTTTTATTCATATGAAAAAATTCACACTATGTTGTGCATTCATTAATTATGTTCAAGTATTTCAGATTGTAAATTGCTCAAAGTTTTAATGAATCGACTTCATGAACATAAGCTTTGTTCGTTCGTTTACCCCTCCATTCTGTGTTGAAAATCGAACACCGAAATTTGAAAAAACGTTCAAATAACGAGCGAATTTTCAAATGAGAACTCTAATTCACCCCAATTCTAAGGTGGGGAAGGGTATCAGCTGTTCCACAGCTGTTCTCAAGAGCTCACACGTATTCACAGACAGGGGACAAAAAGCGTATAAAAAACGCTGTCAGATGAAATCAAGGGGCAAGGAAGGTAGAAGTTGGATATCTCTATTATAGGTTATCTCTGGCCATGACGCTTCAAAGGCTAAGAAGCTAGGTTTTTTTTTGTTACTTGGGTTGGTGAAAATCTTCAACGTGTCCACATAGTAGTGTCAGATTTTAACCGACTAAAGACACCCTTCAGTTTTGGTTTTTCTTTACTACAACTAAGTTTCCTTATTTAGTAGCTTACATTTAAGGATATTTTCGCGTGTTGCAGGTAGACCTTCGGTCAAATCAACTGCCATGACCATCGTTGGGATGGTTTATTATTATTGCGCCAAATCGAGCGGGCTCGTACGCTGGAGTCGGCGTACTATACGTCTCATGTCCAAAGTTTGGAGGATGGCATTCTTACAATGACCACGATGTCTGATATTTAGCCTTCGAGTGGAGTTTGTTATTTCTTCGTCGACGGTAGTTATGCCTAGGTCCCTTTGTATTTCACAATTCCTGAGGTACCAGGGAGCTTCCACAATATCCCGCATAGTTTTATTTTGAAAGGACTGAATAAATCCTCTGTTATTTGCTTTGGTGCAACCCCATAGTTGTATGCCGTAACTCCCGATATTCTTCAGTACTTGCTTCTATAATAGCAGTTTGTTGTACATGCTTAGCTTGGAGTGTCTTCCAAGTAATCAGTACATTTCTCTATACCGGTGTTCGAGCTCATCCCCCTTCTTTTTCAAGTGGGCCTTCCACTTGAGTTTCGCATCGAGTGTCATACCAAGATATTTTGCTTCATTTGCGTACGGTATTTGTACAGAAATAATGAAAACTGGTCGATTTTCAATATTTCTGTAGGTAAAATTTATGTGCGTTGATTTAGTCTCATTGAGAGCAATGCGCCAGCGTTTTGACCATTCGTTTATTTTGTCCAGAGCTCGTTGCAGTTTTTCAGTTGAGGACTCAACTGAGCGGCCCGTTGCCAGGATCGCTGTGTCATCCGCAAATGTAGCCAGTGTAGTGTACAGCAGGTACAATGTAGGGCCAAGAACACTCCCTTGAGGGACTCCTGCTCGGATCTCTTTAAAATCGTAGTATTCAGTTCCGTGTTTAACTCTCAATATCCTGTTATTAAGATAAGATTCTAGTATTTTATACAAGCTTGTCGGTAGAAGCCTGCTTAGTTTGTATTTTAGGCCTTCATGCCAGACTTTGTCGAAGGCCTGGGAAACGTGGAGTAGATATTTTTCAAAAAATTTCAATTTCATTCGTTATTCTGTATACCTGGTCAATTGTGGAGAGTTTCGCTCGAAACCTTAATTGATGGTCAGGTATTAGATGCTTCTCTTCGATAAATTTTTGAATGCGTTTTAATAAGAGTTTTTCAAAAATGTTGAATGTTATTGGTAAAAGCGATACGGGTCTGTACGACTTTTTGTTGTCTTTTTTTGCATTGCCACTTCTGCAACCTTCCATGAGTCTGGAATATATAGTAGCCTAAAGGAAGCGTTAATTAAGTAGAGGAGTTTAAGTACCGCCTTTTTCGGCAAGTTCTTCAGGATTTATCCGGTTATTAGATAATAGCCAGGAGCCTTGTTGTTTTTTAGATTTTTGACTGCCTGTCAGAGTTCGTTTAGCGATACTCTTTCAATACTAGAGCTGTCAGATATAGAAGCTACACTTGGATCAACTCCCAACATTTATCCATCAAAGGGCTGGAATGTTTCCTCCAAATGTTCGGCAAAGAGATCCGCCTTTTCTTTATCACTTTTTGCCCACTCATCATTGTTTTTTTTATTGTCGCGGCTTCTTGATATTTTTTACTTCTTTCCAAAGTGAATAGTTTGTACATTTTCCATTTGTTGGGCCTTGAAGATAAGTCGATATCTCGTGGTTTTTAAAGACTTGCAAGGATTTTTTTAATTTGTTGCACATGGTATTTAGGTACGTTTTATGTTGAGGGACGCGAGCTGTCATTTCTTGCGCGCTTTTCTTTTTTCGAGGATAAGTTCTTTTATTTCTGGCGGAAGATTTGTTTCATTAAATTTGGGTATTTTTTTTTTACTGCGAGGAGTATTTTTCCAGGCTGCTTTCTGGATGTAACTAATAAACTTTTCAAGTTCGAGTTCTAACTCTAAAGTTTTTTTAAGGACCCATTTAGACTAATATTTTCCTCACAGTCATGTCTAAAACTTTCCCAGTAAGTTTTATTATTTGTCAATCTCGGCGCACCTTACAGAAGCAAGGTGCTACTGAACAAGCGCGTCTTTACAAGACAAACTTACATTATAAACTTTTTTAATTCCATATAATATGTACATTATATTAAACGTAATTTTGACCGTATAATGGCCTTATAAGATAAGTAACTCTTGCCAACTGCTGTTTCTTTGGGCTCAGAACGCCTCCCTGTCATGTGATTTCTTTAACATCATCCTGGAGAAGATCGTACAAGACTCACACGCAAACACTTGAGGCACGATCTTCCAGAAGTCCGTACAACTGTTAGCATACGCGGATGACTTTCACGTGAATGGCAGAACACAGCGAGCCATCAATGAAGCGTTTGCTGGCATTGAAATCCGTCTCAAATGGGTCAATCGGCTAAAATGGGTCTAGTGGTGATTGAGGACAAAACGAAGTATAGGCTGTCATCAAGAAAGAACGCATAACATCGAAAACTCGGCCAGAACGTCACTGTAGGCAGCTATAACTTCAAGTCAAATACTTTGTCTACCTCGACTCCGCAGTAAATAGTACAAGCAATCATCAGTACCGAGATCAAACGCAGAGTTACTCATCCCAACCGCTGTTTCTATGGGCTCAAGAGGCAATTGAGTAGTAGAGCCATCTGTCGAAGGACCAAGCTGACCTTGATCACCCTTGTCCTGCTGTACGGCGCGGAGGCATGAACAATGTCTAAAGTGAATGAGGAAGTCCTTGGTCTCTTCGAGAGAAAAGCTCGTCTTGCGATCTTTGGTCCTGTTTGCGTTGACGGTTTCTGGAGGAGAAGATTCAACCACGAACTGTACGGGCTGTACAGCGACTTGAGTCTAGTCAGGCGTCTTCGGAGCCAACGCCTAAGATGGCTAGGCCATGTAGAGCGTATGGACAACTCAGCTCCGGCCCGAAGAGTCTTCGACTCCGAACAAGTGGGACAACGCAACAGAGGACGCCTGCGTTTAAGGTGGCGCACGCAGGTGGAGGAGGACCTCAACCACCTTGGCCTGCGACAATGGAGACAGCTAGCCAGAGACCGTGCAAGCTGGAGATGCTTGTTGGTTGAGGCCCAGGTCCACCCCGAATTGTAGCGCCAAATAAAGAAGAAGAAGAATACATGCTCCATCCAATTTTGTTAAAGTTTCTGTTTCCAGACTCAACTCAAACAAATCATCGTATAGCGTGAAAATTCGAATTAGGGCAGAGGCGACTGTATATGAATATTGTTTGATTATTAATATAAAAAGAAAGTGTGTGCAAAAGTTAACCATAATGGCGCAAATTCATAGTCAGTTAGTCGACTTGAAGAGAATTCATTTGGCAGCACTATCATGAGCTTGTCAAAGTGTTGCAGATAAAGGAGCAAAGAAATATCAATTGTTTGTTTTCTTGATTTAATTAATTGTTTGCATTAAAGAATTCAATCACCTACATAACTTAAAGTTGGTTTTGTGTTATTTATAGTCATCTTGAAGTAGGCTCTAAGATTCAAGTCGACTTTGTTTTGTTTCAAGTTTCAAGTTGGGTCCAAGCGATTGTAAGATTCGATTTCTTAGTTTGCTTTTTTTTGAAAATGTGTCCTCTGGAAAACATTTGAAAATGAACGAAAAATTCATTCTCATTGTTATAAAATAATATGTGCCTCCACAATTCCCCAAATCAGACTTGCCGACTGGGCAGGCTTAGTATTCGAAATAGTTCGTTGTCTAACTTTATCCTCTTCGAAGACAAAGTAGGAGAGCAGCTTTTCAGCTTGAATGCTGCTTAGCAACCGGGCCACGCTTGGGCGCTGGGACATTAAGCTTTAAGTACCGTATGATAGCTCGCTTGGTTTTCGAGCTTGGTATTGGTTGTTCTGAGAAAACTCGATCTCTTCCTTTTGTACTAGCAGTTGGTAAGGACGTGTGTCGACCAGCTTAAGTGAGAATTATAAAGTAATTTGATAGTAAGCAATTATAAAATTAGCAATATTTAAAAACAGATTGTTTTAGTTTTCGATAAGGTTCGTCTGAACCCTATCGTTACTAAATGCAAACTGCGATCAAATCAACTCGAAGAGCTAAAGGAGGAAGAGTTTTATCGGCGGTACAGGTTCGAGGAGTGTACTTAAGGCCAGGGAGGTTGGTCCGCTGATGTAAATGCCTGCCATCCGCTGCACCTTTTCAAGCGGTTTGCAGTTAGTGGCCTTGTCAAACGTGGTCCACCAGGTCGTGACATCCTACAGTAGTAAGGCTCTGACTACTGGTAGAACCGACTTAAGCACGTCACGTCTCTTCTAATTTCACATGTGACGTGAGCGAAGTGAGTAGTTCCTTTAAATCAAGGCGTCATCATGGGTCAAGAACCAAGCTCCTTCTTAGAATGCCAACCGACCCCAGTACTTCATTAGATTCCAAGTTGATTTGTTCTTCAAGAAAAAAGCCTCAAACCACAAGATCAAGAGTCACTTCTGCGTCATACCTTTCATTTGCACTCAATGGCCCAGTTGTCGCTTCTGAACTTGAACTGAAACGATTGCACACAAGTGGTGCGCGTGCTTACGACATTATCTCGCGCCATGTGCTTTACAACACACAACGTTAGTTCTCATAATTAGATCTGGCATCGGAATCTATAATTAGACCCGAATGCAAAAGCAAAAGACTTACGGACGTCTCGATGAATAATGCACACCGTGTGAGTAATTCATGGCGAATCGACGACACACGGTCGGTCGTCCACTGCAAAATGAACAAAAATAAAGCAAAATTCAAATAAACTTTGACTTCCTCTGGTCATGCTATCGTGCGGTTGTTCGTCAAAACTCCGTCGATAACAGACCAACCAGAGGGGTGATTGTTGACATCATCTGTTGCCTGAAATGAAGTAAGTGTCATGCATCGCATTAAACCACGGCGAGAGTGTCTCTCAAACGTTGATTGATGAGTCAAACGATCAGATAGTATCACCTGCGTTTAAGAGCTTTGCGTTTACTGCCGCACCTTCCGCTGACTCAGTGAACTCTATGAATGCGAATTAGGTTTGATTGGTCATCATTTGTGTACATCTGTGCACGTGCGATGAGGGGATGTACACGCACGATGAGGAGCTCAGTTCAGTCTAGAATTATGTTTGGACTTCCTGAGCTTGAAGGGCCAGTTTCTGATGGCGATCTCAACTTGCAATACCAAAACGAAGACATGAAGTTGATGCAATGACAGAAAAAATGATTGGTAGTTGCCTACAAAAGCTTTGAAAAAAAAAGTCTGTTTTGTGTTCTTCTTTGGCGGTGACGCTTGTTAGAAAACTTTTCTCCTAGTCTAGTCCTCCTTTCTTTCTAAGACATAATTTGGCGGGCTGATGCAAACGCGGAAGACTTCTATTCTTTGCCGGTGTGTGGAAGCTTTCACAGATATTGGAGAACACGCAAAACGAGCTGATTTCTATACCTTATTGAGAGTTTCGATATACGATTGATAATTATAATAATCTATACAAAAAAACCTTGAGGTAGTGACGGACTTCGTCTATCTCGGCTCACAAGTAAACAGGACCTCTCTCGAAGGACCACGCTAACACTATATAAGACCTTGATCACCACTGTCCTACTCTATGGCGCAGAAGCCTGAACAATCTCTAAAGGAGATGAAGAAGCCCATGGTCTCTTCGAGAGAAAAATTCTGCGTTCAATCTTTAGAGTGCATGGACAACACTGCTCCAGATAGGCGGGTCTTCGAATCCAAGCCTTCTGGTTCGAGAAGTAGAGGAAGACCGAACCTCAAGTATAAAGACCAAGTCATCGCTGACGCAAGGCAGCTTGATGACTGGAAGCAGTGTACTAGGGACCGCCAACAATGGAAGGCAGCTTAAGCACAGGCTCTGACCCTCCAGGGTTCGTTGGCCTGAGAAGTAAGTACGTCCATATATGGACTGGATGGCGCAGTTGGTTGAGTGCCTGTCCCTGGTTAGCGGGGTCCCCGGTTCGAATCCCAGTGAAAGCAAAGCTTATACGCTTTTATCTGGTTTTCAAATCTGGTCCAGTCACCATTTGTCGTTGGGATCAAATTATCGGCACTATCACTGGAGTGGTCAATCAGTGGTAGTAGTCTGACTGTGGGTATCACAATGAACCAACATGGTCTAAGTATGCTGGTGAATGCATTCCCTAACCTAACCTAAGTACGTCCATTATAATGTTTCGTGATATTAATCAGTCACAACTCTCCAACCGTTGACTTGCAGTCAACAAATTAATGAGGAATATAATCGAACCAAAGCTTCTCAACTGCGCCGTCCGGAGTCGGCATTTAACTGTAGGTCCCTTCCACGCGTGAGAGAACCATAGCACACACAGCACGAGTGGTTGCTGAGAAGCTAGGCCCTGGCCCTCTACGGGCTGTAGCGCCACCCATATTATTATTATTATAATCGAAGCAGTAAGAGTCTTTCAAAAGTGAAGACGTTCTCATTCCTCGAATTGCTATCATTCCATCGGAGACTACCTTTAAATTCACTACAGTTCCCTGTGTAACGAGCACTCGCAATCACAGCTCAGAGTCAATCTCTGAAATTGTGTGGTCTACCTATGATTAGATACGGATTGCTTCGCCCATGGACAATTGTATGTTGCATGCTCTAGGGTTAGCAAACCCTCTTCATTTGTGTAGCCGATGGTAAATCGATTCATTTCTTATCCGTTCAAAGAATATGTGCCACAACGAAGCGTGCCGGGATGCAGCCAGTAATAAATGAATAATAAAACAAATTAAAATCAATTCATGAAGTTAAACTGTAATAAATTCTCATACAAGTCTGTGTTTATAAAAATATCAGCAAACATGTATTTTTCCTTAACTCGCATACATTTTATATTTCATTACAATTGTCATAAATTGATTTACTGAATACCGCCTGAAATGAGTAACACAACCTCCGCAGTGCGATACAGGTCCAGCGTTCGCATCGGAAACTGGTTTGAAGACATCTGCTTGGAAGAGGTATTTACATTTGTATTTACTCTTAATTTACCGTGTTTAATTAAGATATTTCAAAAAGGACGAAATCAAAGTATTCCTTTCGAAGCGTAAAAATTCAGAATTGCTAATAGAGAAAACCCGCCTCCTATTTCTGAATTTTTACGCCGACTTTGAGTTAGACCCATCAACAGACTTCATTCGTTTTGGAGCAGTTGTTCAGATACAATTGTGTGGCAAGAAACAGTTCCAGGACAGGGCGCATGTAAGGCTGGCCTTGTCAGTGGCTGTCAACGAGCAAGTGGTGCTAAGCAGTCAACGAATTAACGACAAGTGTGAGCTGACAATCGCACCATCCCTGCATCCCTGCGTGAGGAACTCCTTTGTTGTTACCAGGTTCGAGGATAGACGAAGTCTTGTATATTAATGTCCTAATTGCATTTGGTCTTAGCGCCGATGATAAAGATCGAACAAATGAGTTTTTGAAATTTGGCCAAAACTTCGCCTTGCAGTGTGTTGACGCTGTTGAGCAACCCTTGATGGTGTTTAGCACGCACAAGTCTGCAGATCTGACAACAATGGTACGAACCACATTCGATTCGCGAAAAAGGGGTGAAATCAATCTACCCGTAGGTCTTTGTCTAAAAAAGGTGAGTTCTATAAAAAAAATAGTTAAATTATCTTTAAAAAAAAATGGTGATGATAGAACACGGGTCCAGGCATGGATATTCCTTCTGCATGCACAAGTTGGAGATGCCAGCACGTTGATCCCAAAATGCGATTTGAGATGGATGGCCAGCCTGTTCCGGTAAGGCATTTCGGTTGTTCTCGAGAAGAGAACGTTTATCTTCCTTTTTGTTTCTTTTTTTTTAGAGCAATGCTCCGCTGGTCATAACCCATGCTGCAACAAACCGGAACTTGGCAGCCGAGAATGTTGTTGTTCAAACACTTTTTGGACAGGTCTGTGTGGATTTACTTAACTTGTTTAGTTGTAACGTTTCCTATTATTTAGGAGTTCTTGGTGTCGGTGCAGAACTATATTGACATATTTAGAAAGGAGAGTCCGCAGAATCACTGGATGATCTGCAGTGGCAAGGGACAATAATTTAGTGACGAAATCTAAATAGACAGACCATGTGGACCAACAGCTCAAGGTTATAACAAAAATAAACACTCTTCTCTTAGTTTATACAGTTTTTCCTTTTTTTTGCAGTACTTCTTCGAATCTTTTGAATAATTCCAGTATTCACAGAACATTCACAGACTCCTACTGATTACCGAGACTTTCTGTGGGACGACTTTCAAAATGACCCTCAAAATAAATAAAATCTTAAAATGTGCAAAAAATTCATTGTATTTTGGGTTTTGGTTACTTTCGGAAATAGAGACAATCAAACAAGGGAAACCTTAAAAACACATATATTTGTTAAATATTATATTTTAATCATCTATCTGATGCCAAATTGTTATCTGTAAAGGAGTAGTCTTGTAGTCTACCAGAAATGAAGTATTACAGAGATGCCCGACTTCTACCTCTTTTTCCCTTAAGATTTTTAACAACTGTTTTTTGTAAAGTGTTCATAAACCAAATTGACCAATCAGAGGACGGTATTTACGTTATTTCGTGAATAACCGTCAAAAATTCATGTCAAAAAGGCACTCAAATTCGTCGATGGACTAGGGGGCAATCAGCTGTGAAGTCGGCTACCTCTGTAATACTTCATTTCTACTTGAACACTAGAGTTGTGTCGTTCCGGACACATATAATCTCCGGAACTACAGTGGACTCTTCCTAAGTCGAAACCCTCTTTAATTCTTTTCCCTCAATTTTCCATACAAAAACTGTATCCATACAAAACTGTGAGTCGCCGTGGTAAGGTTAGGAAGGGGGGCTGCTAGTTCATTCATCAGCACACTTACACCATGTTGGTCCATTGCGATACTCCTAGTCAGACAGACTATTACCACTGATTGACTACTCCAGTGATAGCGCCATTAATTTGATCTACCAACTGCGCCATCCAGTCGTCGTAGTGTGTTAGTGCGTCGACTCCTACGCAGAGAGTGCCAGGTTCGAATCCCCAATCTACCAACTTTCATTATTCACGTCTTCCACCTCTTTCCAGTCACTGACAATGGTCACAGAGTATTCCCGTCTACAAAAAGCTTCTCAACTTTGCCGTTCGGTGTCGGCATAAAACTGTACGTCCTTTCCACTCATGAAAGAACAATAGCACGCACAACACGAGTGGTTGCTGAGAAGCTAGGTCCAAGTCCGCCTCGGACTGTAATTATAATTATTTGGATGGTAGATCACCACCCGGAAAGAGTACGGAACTAGCACTCTTTCTAGGAAGTTCGTCCCCATCACAATTCTCTGGAATTTCACCGTGTGTCCCGGCACTCACATAAGTTGTATGTTAAAATAATTGCACAGAATTATTAAGAGTTTGTTCCAGATGGTTTGTAGTATCTCTTAACCGTTTGTCATGAAGCTCGGCATCAATAGGGATTCTTGCAATGAATCTATAGCCCATAGACTGAGCAATTAAAGTAAAGTAGAAGAAAACACCTTGTTGCGTTGTCTCAACTAACATGGAAGGCAACAGGTCATGCAAATTACCGTCGAATAGTTGCCCAAGATCTAGAAGAAAGGGAAAGACAGCAGTTCCGGTATAACTCGCTTCACTCAAGACAAAAATGAAAAATAAAACACATGAATGACCAAAAATAATTGGTGTAATAGTTGTAATGGTCATACTGCATCATTTCTATACATTCGCTCAATTCCTTAATTTTATCGCTATGTCCATTGTAGTTGAGCTTGTCGATGCTGAATTTTTCTGCTTGAGCGTTTCAATGTCTACGTGGATACGGTGACGCTTAACAAAGAGCTACCACATCGTAAAACTTTTTGTGAATCAATTCATTCTGTCACCAGAAAGGAACTACGTCGGATCTTTTATCTTGTCTGCGAGATAGCTGACTGAAGAGATCCCACCATAAGAGCTCTACGCGCTCTACCACAATGTGAATCTAGTCCGGAAGCGATTTCACTGACTCAGGCACATCGAGCACATGGACACAAGATGCTCCAGTTAAGAGGGTCTTCGCAGCCGATAAATAGCGGTTTTGTTCCGTCTAAACACATAGTCGTCGCGAATGCAATGTCAGGGCTTGATGACGTGAAGCGTTCAAGGATGGAGGGCAGCTGCGACTCGCGGTCACAGGTCTGATTTTTCCCGAAAAATCAATCAAAATCTGTATTCACCCGCAGAAGCGAAAAATTCGGAAGAAATGAAGCACCTCAAGAAAGATGAAAGACCAAACCAGTGAAGGAGTGTCCTATTACAATTCCGCGGGTCTCCTAATGCCTCATCAAACCATTGCGGGCAATTCATGGCCTCCATTAAAATTCAGTCAAATCCACAAAATAGTCCTAAACAGCTCCGGAGCGACGCGAACGGCGATGAATTTCAATGACGTTTCCGATCGTAGTTATGATAAAGTTGCCCAACGCTCAACGTTCAATCGCAAATTAGCCATATTGTCCTAAATCCCATCTGCCACACACCATGACATCAATCACCAATCGGTGCGCTCATACGGTCGTTGTTATGCTAATTCGGCGCGGCGGTCTGTCGAAAGACCGACAATGCAAACGCCTTCTCAGAACAATGGAATGGGACTCTCTTCTGGCATTTCTTGTCCAAAAATGGAAGAATGGGACCCCAATCGAAGTGGGTGCGTGCCGCGTTCGCAGTCACAGCACGTATCCGCCGTGACCATACTCGGCGCGAATGGGAATTGTTAATGTCATTAACAAGTAATCACAAGTTCACGTTCCTACATGCCGGTCGGTCCTGCTGCAGAAGGCAGACCACGATGAGATCAGACACTTTCTAAATACTCGACGGCACTTTCTGCAAAAGGACAACACCCATCCGCGAATTGAATGAGCCGATGAGCTGATGAGCGGATGAGCGGGTGCATTTTGCATTCCAAACACCGGGCTGACCTTTCGTTTCGTTGGCGTGTTTCAAAGAAGAAAACGAGCTAGTGTTGTGCCGTACCCTAAAACGCGTAATTCACTGCAGTAAAAGTTATTAAATTTCAAGGTGTACAGCCGCTAATAGTGGGCGCCGGGATGAGTGCAGGGCCGACCTAGGGAATGCTTTATGACTTCATAACGACGATGAGACAACCGCTTAAGAAGAGTTCATGCTCGTGGCTCGGTATGGCAATAAAAATGAAAGTGAGTGAAATTGTCAGCAAATTTTTGTAGTCACCTTGAGCTCGCGTTCATCAACGGCCTTCGCTGGGAAACCGCATGCAAATGCCTGCAGTGGTGAGCTAATTCGCAGGACGTCATGGCCTAAGGTCACTCTGATGATTGATCAACCAGGAGTGAGTCATAGTTTCACACCGCAGTGACTAAGGAGAGTCGCACGCAATCAAGGTCATCTCTGTGTTGTTCCTATGCATGCAAGAAGCTTTATGGAAGTTTCTTGTTCCGCGAAGTCTAAGGTCCCACATGGGTAATCCACCGCAATAGGGGGCGTCATCGCCCCACATCGCAAGATGAGTGACATCATTTACCGAAGTACTCGAGATGGATCTCGTATAATCTCAAACCACAAAATGCACGTCAGTGCAGCGCGATCAAATTCAGCGGAAACAGTGAAAAACTGTGGCTTATGGGGAGGTGAAATGGTGATGGTGTCAGAACGTCAAAATTATATCAAGGGATATGCAATAAAAAAAAAAACGACAAGCATTGAGTCACGAATGCTTGTCCAACACCCGACTGTTCAAAAAGATGTGTGTTCAGATTCCGTCCAAAATTTGGAAATGGCACATTATGTAGTTTCTGATCTGATCTATCTGATCAAGAGAGATGATGGAGTGCGTAGTACCTGTGCTACACAGTCCGGCCAAGGTATCTTCTGGGAGAGGGCTCTATTGCTCCATTGCCTCTTGAGCCCATAGAAACAGCGATTCCGTACTGATGTTGTTTGTACTGTTTACCGCGGAGCTGAGGTACCTTCACCTTCACATTCACCACCTCAAAGTTATAGCTGCCTACAGTGACGTTCTGTGTCCTTCCTCGACGTTGTGCGTCCTTCCTTGATGACAGCATGTACTTCCCCTTGTCGGGGAAGAGAATTACCGCCAAAATTTAAATCATAACACTGCTTAATTCTGCTTTCCTCTTAGATGCAGCCAGAAACTAGATCATACCGGACCATGTTCCAGATTTGAAACACAAGCGCAACCTTCTTCGCTCCATTTCACAGTCCCACATGTGTGCCGCCCAGTAGAACACCCTTAACAGGTTGTGTCACACTCCAAATACTTCCTTCAAGAAAATTAATTAAAAAAAAGAAAAACATACATTATCCTCAGCCTGAGCTCGTGTAGACGCGAATAAACAAATATGAATGTGTTCACGTTGTAACGTGTGAAGAACCCTCCGGGTACCGGCAAGCGTTAAGCGACTCTCATTTTAATTAAGAAATGTATTTCTGCTTATGTGTGCTTTTCTGAAATCTCGCCCAACCGGGCGAATGATGAGCAGAAGACACTTACCTGGAAGTGTTGACAATGGGCTGAGGGAATACGGGACAGAAAACGAAAGTGGCACGTGTGAGTGCGCCGAGATATCTTAAAGATGTTTAAAAGCTTAAAATGTGCCTGCCGGCGTGAGGAAGGTTTACGTTGATGGAGGAATTAACGTCATCCTGAATAGGGGGGAGATTTTGACGAGATTTCAATTGAATCGTGAGCCTTAAATGCTACTCAACCGGGGGAAGTCTTGATGGGCACATTTGCAGCCATAACATCGTTTGGATGTGAGAATGAATTTAGACACTTAACAGCCTAACTGAGATCGGAAATGACATGAATCGCTTTTCCGCATGGGTTACTTGCGACGGTTTCTGAGTGAATTTTGAAGCAATCGGTAGAATCAACTTAACTAGTCGTCTACGGAGAGAATTTAAAATTTCCGTCCGACGTAAAGAGTCTTCGATAACGAGCCAAGTTTAAGATGCGCCAATCAAGGATATCACTGAATATAGCGTCTGTTAAAGATTTGTTCCATCCACCTCGAGGGGCTTGTCGGTATTGGATTCTCAGCTTCGCACGAAGAAAAAGTGTGTAATTAAAGAAGCATGTGAAGCACGAATTGTTGAGGATAAATTTGAACTGATAATCAGGACAGATCACTTCTGCAGACTGTTAAACGGCGATGAGGACCCAAATGCCGTTGTCAGGCAGAATGTTCCACTCCACACAATGGACGATGATCTACGAGAATTCCGTCCGCCATCTTAGACGAGGTTAATATTGCAATATCAAGACGGAAGTCTAACAAAGAAATCTTTAAGGCTGGTGGAGATGATCTGGTTGGGCGCATGCACAAGCTCCTCTGTAAAGCTCAGTATCGTTTGCCCCATCCAACAAGAAAGGAGATCCCTTTGACGAAGGCTGGATGGCGCAGTTGGTAAACTGCCTGCCCCTGGTTAGCGGGGTCCCCCGTTTCGAATCCCAGTAAAAGCAAAGGTAATACGCTTTTATCTGGTTTTCAAATCTGGTCCAGTCACCATTTACCATTGGGATCAAATTAACGGCACTACCACTGGAGTGATCAATCAGTTGTAGTAGTCTGACCGTGGACCAATATGGTCTAAGTGTGTTGGTGAATTCACTAGCAGCCCCTCTACCTAACTTAACCTTGACTGCGCTAACTACATAGAGGTATAAGTCTCCTGAACATCACCTGCAATACCTTCTTTTCTGAAGGCACTTTGCACGAGATATGCCTTCTGCCAACAGTCTGACCTTTGGGCATACATACCCCAATATTATGTACCATAGTGCCCCTCAACGGGGTTGTTCCACCTGAAGCATTTCTCTATTTTGCCACAATTCGCCTCATACAGGATCCACAAGGATGTCATGTCGTCTTCCACGTTGTACGCCGACTCCCATACGAACTGGATGTCGCTTGAACCCAGGAAGATCTTCTTTGGTACAGTAGAGCGATCTCCGATCGATATAAGAAAGAGTGTGCCAAAGACCGGTTTAAAAATAAAAAATACGCAAAAAAAAATATATATATAAAATGAGAAAATTAAAAAAAGGTGCACAACGGCGAATAAAAAACACACAGAAACAATTTTATTGCTGAGAACCACAGAAACTAAAATGATGTATCCAGTTTTGCTCGCCACTGTATGTTGGGCATATAAATCACGTATACGGCCTGGTGAACGTGTCCGTACAGGTCTAGCGGTGAACGGGGGCAAAACGAAGAATATGCTGTCATGAAGAAAGGACATACAACATCGACGACTCGACCAGAACGTCACTGTAGGCATCTATAGCTTTGATGTGGTCAAGGACTTCGTCTACCTCGGCTCCGCGGTAAATAGTAAATCAGTACCGAGATCAGACGGAGAATAGCTCTTGCCAATCGCTGTTTCTATGGGCTCAAAAAGGAATGGAGTAATAGAGCCCTTTCTCGGAAGACTAACTTGACTCTGTATAAGACCTTAATCATCCCCGTTTTGCTCTATGGCGCAGAGGCATGGATTTAATCGAACGCGGATGAAGAGGGTCTTGGTCTTTTCGAGAGAAAGTTTCTGCGCGCAATTATCGGTCCTGTTTGCGTTGATGGCATCGATGAGACAGAACAGAGTCTTGGGGAACACCAGAATTTATTTGGTGGATATCAGTCTTGAACCCATCCAAAACCACTTATATTGAACTGTTCGGCAGGTGATTTCTAATCCAAGAGATTAGCAGATACCATAGGTACACATTTGCTTGAGCTTGATGTCAAACTCTGTCAAATGTCTTAGAAATATCAAGCGCAAGGATCTTGCTTTCGCCTGCTTATATTGGTTCCACCTTTAGGTGAAATAAGCTATGAGATCCCCAGTGGACCTGGTGCTGAGGAAACCGTACTGCCGGTCATTAAGAAGCTTCCACGATTCATTAGCAGACGATTTATCAACGCTTAGAAAGAAGGGACGTAAGCGCAATGGGTCTGCACGAGGTAGGTGACCAAGATTCGCCCTTTTTAGGGACGGGCTGGACAAATGCTGTTTTTCCATCTGCTCGACAAGAGACCTAAGGAGTCGGATAGATAAGAAAGTTTACGCATTAAGCCAATAAGAAACAAGCAATGGGGCACACCATAGTGCCCGGAATCATTTTTCGGTATGACGCGCAATGGGATGATCGGAAGCGACTGCATATACTTGGGCGCGACAATGTGGGAGAACTGCGTCAACTTAAAGAAAATTTTTAGCATACTGTAAGGGGTTTTTAAACCGGGTGGTGGCTTCGGTCGAAAATCGATACTTTCACCACTGTACTTCATTGAATTAAGCAAAGAAAGTCACTAAACTGTGCTAACTACAGAGGAACCGGAACTGAGAGTGAGATGAAACCCGTTCCTTGTGCAGTTGGTATGCTGGTAGCTGGTATGTAAGCACGACTATTTGACAACAAATGTGTGTAAGGATGGTGGTTATTGAGATCCTAATGCCTACATTCAAAATCTTCAACATAATCGTTGTCATGGCACAGCGGTTATAGCGAGTCATTTTCTTAAGATCCAGTTGTTGATCCGGGTAACAACAACTTGCGTACCTCTTATGTTCGAAGGCTGAAGGGAAGCTTCGCCTTTCAGATTCAGCAAAACTACACTCGTGAGTACACAAAAACCGAATGATAGGTTTGTTGCAGTAACCAAGTTCGAATCAAGGCTGAAGCATAAAGAAGACGAAGAAGAGAGGAACTTTATGCCCTGACTTCAACATGATCGTCCATAAAATTAGCTGGAAGGTGGATTAGAAGAGGGAAATACATTATTCATAGAATCCATTCCAAGCAGTATCAAAAGACAACAAGATGTTAGAGAGGTCAGTGGATTTGTGTTAAAGGTAACTAACTTCTCTATAAAGCTAACGACCAATGGAGAGTCTGAGCCTAAGCTATAACTGTCATTCTTCTTCTGAGCTTAAGATTATTAACCGCCTTCCCTTAGACCCTGACGGTGCTGGACACGCTGATTCCAGTCATCAGGGACAAGCTGACTTGCGGCGGCTATTTCTTGGTCTTTATATTCGACATTCAGTCCCCCTCTCCTTTTAGAACCATGCACCTTGGATACAGAGACTCTCTTAGCTGGAGCATGGGTCTCCAATTGCTTGACGTGGCCAAGCCAGTGTAGTCGACCGAGTTTTGGTTTTAGGTCGTAGAGTTCGCGTTATATGTTTTTTTGCACTCACCTTCCCTGCAGACGGCACCATATTCAAAGGGACTGCCCTTACACCTGATAACACACCCATTGGTACCCACAGTGGAATATCTTGGATAATTCACTCCTGTGCTGGTTTACAACCAATTTGTCTTCCTGATAAACTTTATATAAGTCCAACAACGGGTGTGTACATCCAGTAAGGCATTCGGTCCTCTTACACGTGTAAACAGCTGCCGCTGCCTTCTTAATGGCGTCCTTAATGTTTGGTATCCAGCTTAACTTGATGTCTAAGATTAAGCCTAAGTATTTGGCTTGATTGGTGCAATAGGAGGTATTTTGCATCTTCTCGTGAACAGTGCTAGCTCTGTTTTGGAAGGTTTAACACCCAGACCTGCTTTTCCTGTCCACTTTTCTAATTTATTTAGCGAAGTGTTTAATATCTGTAACGGTGTAAAGAAACTTCCCCGTTACAACTAATGCATAGGATAGGGCATTATTGGACTTAGGCCAAAATAGGTGTACCGCCACGTGGATGTCTCAATTTAACTCGAGGATTGCCGTGATTATGACATCCAGCCAGTCTTGTACACAAATTTTACTAATGTTTTGAACGGTAGGTAATAGAAGTAGGAGCCTATATTGACCATCCTATCTGAGGCATGAGCAGACAGTCCAAGTCCAAGAGTCCAAGCAGATTCTACAGAAGTCGTTGGACAATAAGCCTAGTATTTTTGCTTGAAGTTTTCAATGCCCATCTCCCAATGTAGTACTAATTTTGGATATCTTTTGGGAGCTCAGGATACTTGATTTAATTGGATCGAGAAGCGCCCAGATTTGTGTAGAGATTTGACAAATGATGCATGTCAACCATCTGACATTGATTTTCTTCGCGTAGGGATTATTGCGCTGTAACTTGAAGCTACTTCGGTAGCCGTGGCGTAGTGGGTAAGTGCGTCGACTCCTAAGCAGAGAGTGCCAGGTTCGAATCCCCAATCTACCAACTTCATAATTCACGGCTTCCACCTCTTTCGAGTCGCTGACAATGCTCAAAGAGTATTCCTGTCTAGAAAAAGCTTCTCAACTTCGCCGTTCGGAGTCGGCATTAAACTGTAGGTCCCTTCCACTCGTGAAAGAACAATAGCACGCACAATACGAGTGGTTCCTGAGAAGCTAGGCCCAGGTCCGCCTCGGACTGTAGCGCCACCCATATTATTATTATTATAACTTGAAGGTACTTATGGAAGTACCTATGTTAGGAGAGAATTCATCAACTGGCAGTCTAGTGGCGCATTTAGCGGGTTCATGAGCTTTCGAGTTTCATGGGATATCCTTATGGCCTAACACTCAGCTCAGCGAAAGTGGAACTCTTGGGGTATCACGTTTAATAATGCACACTCATCAGAATAATCGATGTGGTGGGGCAAGATTTCAAAACTTAATTCTCAATCTTATTTCCTTGTAGCAGTAAGTACACCCTCTTTTGAAGTTGTCGTGGAAATAAGTTGGTTTCAGGCTTAACCTTAATGTAGATATGAGCTATGAAACTGTGACAGACGGACGCATGCACAGATATTATTGAGGTTCCGCAGCGCCGTCCATTCTAGAGGAGTCACGAGACGGTAATAAATTCATGTGCTTCCAAAGGCATAGGTCGGTCGATTCAAAATAAAATTCAAATTTGTCGCACACTTAACAATTTTATTATAACTTCCTTTTTACACATAAAATCTTCCCAGCCAGGGCAAACAAAAATCATACAGTTTTTTCTTTGTTACCCCCATGTACTAACAAATATTTACAAATTATTTTCTGCTTTACATAAAATATTTTCCTATTTATTTTTTGTGCATATCATTATTTCATATTAACTTAAAACTGTAACTATTAATCATAATCTAACCTAAAAACGCTTTAAGATTCCTTAAACAAATATTAAATCAAGTTGATGTGTCTCTACCATAAAAACAAACAAAAATAAATACTGAATTGTTAAAAATTAATTTGGATGTACATAAAATGCTTATTTTTTTTTTCGTTCTTATAAATAATTTACCAACAATTTATCAGGGTTTTAAATATTTGTAGAAGCTCTGTGAATCTGGGAAAGGTACAACGTTTGAAAAATATCGATTTAAAGAGGTTCAGAAAAATATATTCTTTATTTTTGTTTTTGTTTATATTTTAAATATAGATATATATATATATTGAATAATTTTATAACATTTTTAAATTGTAAATAAGTTTCTTTTTTTCTGTAGATATATCGCATTTTTTCCATTCTCGCAACTTTTCGTATATCTATTACATTTTGTAAAATGATTTCGTTCAAAAGTTAATTTATTATTCACAATTTTTTACATAACTTTTTATTTTTGTTAAATAAATTTAGTTTGTTAAGTTGTAATGTTAAGGTTTAGGCACATATATATTTTTTTTAGTTTTCTTGTAAAACACTGATATTGGATTGAAAAGAGTGTTGTGATCTGGGGAGAGGAGGAACAAATTTTGGATACTTGGTAGAAGTCCTTTTTTCGAGAAATATTCTTAGCAGAGGAGTTGAGGATCCTCATGCTTTTGCTAAAGGCACGGAGATGTGGACACCCATGAATTCGAATGCAGGAGGACTTGGTTAACTTGACAGGAATAACGCTGATATTTTGGATCAAATTTTACATTGAGGGCGATCAGAGAGAAGTTTCAAGAGTTTAAGACACCTTCCCAATCAAGTCTACGATTGCACTGTTGGCACTGTTGGCCATATGAGTTGTTGCGACTCCATCTTGAACTTGTGAGACAAGGCTGCAGACGACTGTCACTACTAAATTGGGCAGAAAACGGTTAGGCGTGACAGAGGCCATACACAACGGCCAATCGTCCTGGCTAGAGAAGCCATAGCTGTTTATAGGCTTCGTCTTAGATGTTTGACTGCCATCAGATGTCTCACATAGACCATCATTGGGCCGTTGTACTGCCATGTATTTCAAAAGGGGAATACGAAGTCTTGTACATAGTTTAAAGTTTGGAATACTCTTATGTTTTTGAAAATTTTCTAAAAATTCTTGGTCCTGTCTGCGTTGATGGTTTGTGAAGAGGAAGATTCAACTGTACAGCGACAAGAGTCTAGCTAGGCGTCTACGGCCATGTAGAGGGCATAAACTGCTCCAGCAGGAAGAGCCTTTGACTCCGAGCCAGTGGGAGATGTTCCTTTAGATTCTAAGAGTCTCAATATAAGCGCGTGAGGAAATTTAACTGAACGTTTCTTTCCCCGTCCCCTGCTCCCATCCAAGGACTTATCTACAAAATGTACTCAAAACAAAAATAGTTCCACTCTTTGGGAAAAAACACTTCAAAGCCCGCTCTGCCTCCTCTTAAAACAAAGATTCCACTCCATCATCACCCATCACACTCAATCTCTTCCAGACAAAAACAAAAGTGCTGGATAAACATTTTTCAAATCGCATGTCAAAACTAAAGTGTATTCGATATTTTGTACATTATGTTTGTTTGCTTTCCATTAAGTTTAACCATTATTCTATGACTTCGATATACATTCATTTACATTCATTCATTCACTTTCCAAATGTGAATCATTTCATTGTTCAAGAGCGTATTGCATTAAATTATAAACTGAATCAAAACGAATATAAAACAGTTAAACTCTACACATTAAGAGGATTTAAGTATACACAAAATTAAGTATGATTATAGTTTTAAGTTTAACAAGAATTTACTTAACATTCCTTAACTTTCATCGATGAAAAAAAAAAATAAAACAAAACGTGGAACTTTTTTCAACCCAAATGCTGTGAGAGGGGGGAGGTTAGGGCCGAATTTTTGTTGGCAATGAATTGAATTCATGGGGAGTTCCGTTTAACGATATCATTCTGGCAAGGAACCCTAAACATCGTGTCCGGTATTCACTTCAAATGAATGCATTAAGCTGAACTTGGAGAAATGTTTCAGAGGCTTGTTGGGTGAGACCCAAGTCCACGCCAGACTGTAGCGTTACACAAAGAAGAAGAAAAAGGATTTTGCGAAATTTTCGCGCAGATTATGGTTTAACTCAAGTGGAGGTGGCTCAGGTTGCAGTAGCATTCCCTAGGCATTTCCTAGAATTTGTCATTCATTCATTCGTCGCGCGAAGGCTGGTATAAGCTGCTGGTACTTTCTTGGCTCTGGCAGTGGTCCTCCATGGATTAGTTCTCTTACAGGATGACTAATATTCCGGAAGCGGATACAAGTCGAAAGGGGCCTCAAACTCAAAAGACAAGAGGAATTGAAGAAATTCATCGAGGGCGAGGACTTAAATGCGCCGAAATTCGCGCCAAACTGTAAGTCTGTTGGAAAACTCAACAGAAGACGACAACAATTGCGGTGCATGCCGTGCTCATGCGAAACACAATCCAGAGGTGTCTCAAATGGCTAAAGAAACCTATCGTGGGCTTATGGGAAGCATTCGAATACATGGGGCAAGGCATTCTTACCAAGATACAAGCATTCTGAATAAATGGGCCAACTCCACAAAGGACGACGATCAAGATGGTGAACACGGGTTTGGAAAGACCGCAAGTGGCTGGCCATGTGATCAAATTTGGTTATGGCCAACAAATTGTCGAAACTGTCAAAATCAAGGAGAAACGACATCAGCACTTTTTAGGTACTGAAGAAGCCGATCCCTCAGCCACCCTTCAGAGCATGCCTGAATGTTCGTACCTTGGCAATTACTTTCTGGAATGATTTCTGGTGAATTCCAGCGCTTTTAAGTGAACTCAGCGCTTAACTGTGTTCAAAATGAGACGTACTTTGAAATTTCCTGGTCGATAGTGGCCCTCTTTGCAGCCTTCGAAAGTTAAATGAGTTGGTTGGCGCTGAAAGTCTTCTGAAAGATTGATTCGTGAAAAGGGAGATTTTTGAGCAATTGGTTCAGCTTACTTGGAAGACGTGACACTGCACAACGTTTCAAAAAACGGCATAAGATGACATATGATTCATTGGAACTCATGATTGAAAGAGAAGATCCATCAAATATCTTAGCAACCACGCAAGGGAGACACTGGCATTGGCTAGAACCAGTAGATCTAGAAAGGCTTTTCCGAGTTAGTCTTTATTTGGAATAGTGGACGTCCATTGTCAAACTTGAAGTAAAAAGGCATACGACGCGTGATAGAATCTAGAAGTCAAGGGAAAAATCAAGAAAAATCGGATACATTTCACTGCTTTGAAACATCAACACAAGTGGTCCAACATATGTCCAGCCTTGTCTTGTGTATGAAGGTGTTCCAACTGCGACAGATCTTCTAGCTTTCTGGATCGAGCCTTATCCTCTAATGAAATATGAAGTATAAGCGGATGCAAGACGCCTTTCCGAGTTAGTCTTCATTTCCAAAGCAGTGAAATGATGATAGTCCCCTTACCGTGGAGGATAGTGGGCGTCTTTTCTTGAAGCTCAGACTCTTCATGTGTCACTAGCTTGCCAACAGCCGAGTGCATGCAACTATTAGAATGACATCCGACTTTGTTTTGGCTGTTATCTGCTGATTGTGCCAAGAATTGGAGAGACTTTTAAATAGAAACTATACGAAAATCATGCTCCGATTGGTCCAAGAAATCATTGGACAAAACCCAAAAAAACTTAAGGGACAAGAGAGGTCTGGAAAATTCCCTTAATTTCTGAAGGAAAGATAAGAACAGCTGGAAAAAGCATAGAAGCTTGGCCGTAAACACATACTCTGGGGGAGATCGGAAAAGAGGGAAAATGGGATCCATATTTTGGCGAGTTGCCAACATTTAGTGGTGGCTTCTCAGCAGCTCTCATAGCACACTCCGCCAATCATTCGCTAGAGCTGATGTGACGAAATGAAAGTTCCTGATGTGCATAGGGTGCTTTCAAGCTGTGCAGACTCTCTAGTTTTTGTACAATTGTCTGTTCAAATATCGAGACTTGAAGACAGATACGTGCAGACTTGGTGTGGAAACAGATTCAAACAGATGCGCAGAGGAGCAGATTTATTTGCCGGCTGCACTTAAAAGTTGTAAGGTCTCGAGCCATAGAAGCCATTCAGTCAAACGACTGACAACTCATAAGCCTTGGAGAGGGAGAGAGACCACGAATGCAACCCACAAGTGGAACGCGTTACGACGAATGAAGGTGGTAAGCTTTTTCTGCTTTTGAAAGGCTTTTCGATGGAAATCTATTCGTGTTCTAATCTATTCCGTTTGTTTTTAAAAATGATTTCATCGTTCACATGCAGACTAGTTCAGATTGACTTCAAACGTCAAAAATTTGTTTGCAGCCAGAGAGACGCTGAAACTACCTCCAATCTTGAAAAATATGGGTGACACTACAGTCCGTAGCAGACCTGGACTTACAACAGCAACTGTTTCGCACGAGTGAAGGGTACCTGCAGATTTATGCCGACTTCGAATGGCGAAGTTTGAGAGGCTTTTTCTAGACAGGAATACTCTTTGAGCATTGTCAGTGACTCGAAGCACCCAAAATGTAGGTCTCATGAGGGGCATGGACAGGAAAAGCAAGACAGGCTTCCATCGTGGACTAAGAATACGAGGGGCATCTTGGCAGAGGAGCGTTGATCTCTCCTTAAAGGAGGCACAGCATCTTTGAGTAAAAGCCATAAGGACGTCTTGACAGAGGCGCTCGAACCTAGAGAAGGAGCTAAGACACATTTGCTTGCGCAAATAATAAAGGTTAGCATAATATCGTTCCAGAAGGAAATCGCATAAGGGCTGAAGCTCTCGAAGTAAAGAGCCACTCAGAGCCACGATCGTTTGCAAATTTATGAAAAAAACTGAGGCGTATTGTATTTTCTGCTTATTTGGCTACGTGGTACTGGTTAGGTCAGACATGTCAGTTCTGTAAGGAGTGGAATGATCAAGTCTGATCAAGCCGGCATCAAGATCATGGATTATATGGAAAATGATCGGAAGTTGGCATTCGTCAGGTTCCAAATTTTCGGAGTCTCTTTTGGACTACTGGTTCCCTAGCATAACATGAATCAAATATCAATTTCGGCAATCTCGACTGGACGTTGGAGGTCTTGAGGTACGACAACGGAATGCAAGAAAACAATGAGCCGCCTTTGAGAGTGAAGTAAGCGATGTTAACTAAAATTCTATGGCATGTCGGCGCAGTAGTGGGGTCCTCAATCAACTAAGCGTGCGAAACTGGAGGCATCTCGCTAAAGACCGAGCTGGCTGGAGACGCCTTTGGGTAAGCCACCTTAAGCAAGTAAGTCTCTGGCATGTCTCAAATTACTCCTACCAAACCGTCTTCTTCGTGAAACTCATCAGCAGAATATACAAAAAAAGGAGAAAAATCCGGCGTTCCCAACCACTCCCACAGCATCCACAAGTTCTTCTGTCTTCCTTCCCACGACGACTGGCGACGCGACGTCTCTTGTAGTTAATGTTAAATGTTTATTCAAACATTTATTTGCTTTGGTCTATACTTTACACATTAAATTATAAATAAATTTACGTTTAGTTTGTCTGTGTCCAAGCTTCGTACCCATGGACTTATCGGTTTTTGTGAACAGACGGGAAACATTTTTGAAGCCAGGTTGTGTTGTTTAGATTGTTTAGAATTTCTATTGATTGGGTAATTTACATAAAGGCTTCGTCGACTTACTTCATGGCGGATTAGTGAATTCATAAAGCATGGCACAGTCGCTTACACAGAATGAAGAATAAGCTTAGGAATATGCAGAATGATGGCACGACGAAGGACCTGCTGGATGCGGAGTTACTGTTTGACTTGCCGAAGAGATCTCCCACGCTGGCGACTTTGAGGGTATCTGCCGGGATGTTGTTGTTGTCATTTGTGTCTGTGTGGAGAGTGATCAATTAGAGAGTGATTGTGTGGAAATGTGAGACAACACTTACCCTCCTCACTGTAGTCGTCGATTTTAAAGTCGTGCTGCTGGGAGAACTTCGACCATCCGTGGGTGTTCTTTGTCTTGACCTTTGCGTGCCAGAGTCCGGGGACGAGTTCGATTTGATGGGTCAGCTTCCAGATGCCGGTTTCGTTCGGGTGTTTTCGTGTGCTTATGATGCTCTCTGTGCTCCAGGTGCGAGTCTGCAAAGGAATTATTTGAGAATTTGTTAGTTTTGTGGCTTATTTAAAAAACTTTTCTTGCCAGCCAGTGACCAGCATAGATTGAGTGACGCAGGCTTTGAGTTCGTCGCGACAATTTGATAAAATGAATAGGCGCCTATGATGAGCTTAAGAAAATGGCCCATGTCTCTCATGGTCTTGTATAATCGGACAAGGAAGGATCCACTGAAAAGTATGCCACATTAATTTGGGCCCCTATCAGAGCGACTTCATTGTGACACTGGGTCTGATCCTAGAAAATCTACATGAACCGCAGAACGACACCTACCACATATTCGTCGACTCATCGATACCTTCCATGTCAAAAGAGGTCTTAGGAAAGACGACGCGCTGTTGCGACTTCTTCAATGTAAAACTCACGGACAGCTATAGGCTCCCGCAAGGGGGTGAATGTGTCTGGTCACTTGCCCCCTTACTCTGGGATGCCACCAATATTTTATAGTAATTTTTTTTCTGTCTCAAAAAATGAGGATTGAAAAACGTCTGCGGGCGTCTTTGCGAGAAGAACTAAAGGCAGACTCCTCAAAAAGTCCACACGACTGCTGCCATGTATTGAAGTCATTGAACAAGTGATGAGTGGAACGCTGCATTCCGTCAGTGAGTCATTTGCTCGAAAATAGACTGAAGCGACTAAAATGGGTCTGGACTTGTATCGAGCGGCTGTAGGTTAGGTTAGGGGGCTGCTAGTGCATTCACTATCACACTTAGACCATATTGGTCCATTGTGATACCGCTAGTCAGACTATTACCACTGAGTGACCACTCTAGTGATAGTGCCATGAATTTGATCCCAATGGCAAATAGTGGCTGTACCAGATTTGCAAACCAGATAAAAGCGTATTAACTTTGCTTTCACTGGGATTCGAAACGGGAGACCCCGCTAACCAGGGGCAGGCACTCTACCAACTGCGCCATCCAGTCGAGCCGCAGAATATCTTGTCTTCTGGACGCAACACAGAGCATTGAACATTGGCAAGAAATCCACAATGGGTGTCTATAAGTGTTTTCAAAGCAGTCAGGAATTGAGTTTACCTCAGTCATTCGGTAACTAGAGCAAGGCCAACACCGAGATCAAGCGCACAACATCTCTTGTAAGTCTCTGGTTTTTGGAATAGACAATTGAGTGATAGGGCTCTCTTTCCAAGGATCAAGTCCAGCACGTTCAAGCAAAGAGTGGCCGCCGAGCCGCGCCTTCGCACAGTGGTTCGCTGTGTAGCGGTGCGCGGAAGCAAATATGTAACTCTTGAACCCGTGAACAGATCTTAATGAAATTTCAAACGTATTACATGTGCCACGAGATCTTTTCGTGAATCAAACGCTAGCTCAAATGGATTAGTCATCAATGGAGTAAACTTAAGTAAACAGAAAAAGATTGTTGTTTCAAATTTCATTAAAGTCGGTCCATGAGTTCGAAAATTTATAACTTTGCAAAACTAGTATTTGTCACAGCCTGGTAATTACAACCCGATTGCCATGTTTTTACACTTGTTCTGTTCTACACTTGATGAATATGATCTTTACATCATGAATAGAGCACCATTCAAGGTTTGAGTTAAGCAAGATCTTCTGACTCTCCCTCTCACTGTGCCACATCCCAACAAAATGGAGAAAGAGCTACACATCTCTTGCCGAGATATCCGAACAGAGTCGAATTTGCCCGTGTTGGGTCGCTGGCCATAAAGACACAATGGGAAACAGCGAAGCTGACAAAAAAAAACACTGTCAGATGACAGATCCTTCTGCATCTTAGGTACTCCTCTAGCTTCCTTTAAGTTACGACTCACTAACCAAAGCAAACTAAAAGTCAATGCCAGATGGAACAGAGCCAATACGTGCCAAATTACCAAACAAATCTGGCCCAGTCTTGACCCCAAAAGATCTTGTATTCTGATATACTTAAATAGGCCTAAAGTTAGCAAGGCAGTGGGTATAATAACCAGTCACTGCCTTACGCGAAAAGACTAAGACTTTTTTCTAACGATTTCTGCAGAAGTTGCCGAGACGAGGAAGAAGAGGAATGTGTACAACACCTTCTTCGCAACTGCCCTGCACTTGCCTTAGCTAGGTAAGCTACTCTAGGCTTTCTTCGCCGTAGGGTCTGTCTGGTGATGCCCAATTGCAAGCCCCGTTGTCTGGTTGATGTTACTTCTTTTTCAGTGATTTCGGTAGCCGCGGTCCAACGACAGGTAGGGTCTCGGCTTCTTCGATAATCTACGCGAACTGAGAGAGACATCAATCAAATCGCTATTTAATTTCAACGACAGATTTGGCTAGTTGTCGTAATAACCACGCCGGCCCATCCCCCTTTCTTTTCAGACAAACCCACGTGGCAGTACAATGGGCCTAGATGTGAACTTTTGTTGAAAATAAGGCTCGCAACTTAACCCACTGTGCGGCGTAGCACCTAGTATGTGCGTTGACTCTCTCTCTCTCTCTCTCTCTCTCTCTCTCTCTCTCGCTGCTAATTAAAGTGACTGTCACAGCAGAATCTTGGTTGTTTTTTTGATTTATGAAAGACCTTATAGGTCTTGCGTCTAATTCCATCCGTCTCCGAATGGTGACATTGATGGCATCTGTAAGTATCGGTGTATCCTTTGCTTGAAGGATAAAGCCTCTTCTGATCATTTGCCTGTGGCAACCGGCGTAGACACGTTTGAGTGTGTGCACACTCTTTAAGAGCTTGAGCCAACAACCAGACAGAGATTTTTTTTCTAATTTATGAAAACGAAGCCGACGTTGTGGCAGACCGAGAAATAGCAAGCCGTTGTCAATCAGCTGAACTGAACACCACCGGAGAGTAACCCGGCTTATTTTTCGGTTGGATTTGGGCCTAAACACATGACTGTGCTGACGCGTGAATTGAAGATAGATGCCCCTGAAAAATGCCGGTTTTTGGCCAAAAAATCACCGTCTGAGACAAAATATATCTTTCCCCATTTCAGTGGCTAAATAAATAAGTAATTCTTGTAGCGAACAGAGTCCATAATTTCCATTGCAAGCCATCAAAGCACCCCAATGATTGCCTCCATTTTGACAGGCGCGTTTTAAGGCAAGGTGGGATTCTCTCGAAGTGAGGAAGGCGATCACATGACCAAAAACGACCTGAGGTAAGGAAAGATGTTAACCAACTTTCTGTGGGTCGTCCAGCTTTCAGAGCTCGACGACATGAAGTGTGGTTCCATCAACAATGCGATACACGCCTTAAAAGCGACGCAATTTGCCATCGCAGCCGGTGGTGCGACTTGAAACCCCTCGATTATTACCTCCTGGTTTACATGAAGTCCTTGGTCTACGCTAGCAAGCCAATCAAGACCCATCACTTTGTACGAGCTGTAATCCAACACACGAGACGCTATTGCCAATATAACGCCGCACATTTGGAGTGAGACAACGAACTCGAGGAGTCCATTAAAGTGATGTGTTATTCCATTTCGAGAAAAAAATTCTGCGTTCAATCTTTGTGTTGATGGTTTTTGGAGAGAAAGATTCAATCACCAACTGTACAACCCGACATGAGTCAAGCTAGGGACGTGGACAACACTGTTCCAGCCCGAAGAGTCATAGACTCCGAACCAGTGGGACTACAAAGAGGATGCTCCAAGGAACCGAGGGCGCACTCAAGTAGAGAACGACCTCAACAAACTTGACGTGCGAAATTGAAGCCAGACGGTTAAAACTTGTGCCAGCTCGAGAGGCGTTTCGGTTGCGGGCCAGGCCCACCCTAGACTGTAGCGCCATTAGAAGAAGAAGAAGGCTAAAGATGGTGCCAGCTGGATTGAACCACCAGAAGAAGAAGTTACTCTGTACATAATGCCATGAAAGTAGCGTCAAAATAAAGCCAAAATCAGTTCTACACCACAACCCCTTGTTGTTTTAATTGAATTTCTTTTCCTATCGATCTTATCTGGTCATCAGTGTTGCTAGCATCATTTGCTTGCTGCTCTCCCAAATTGTATAATTATCTCTCCCTCTACTTACTCCATCAATTTTGTAATCCATAATGGCTTCGGAGAGCGGTTGCAAGCTCCTCACCAGCCAGTGCAGCGTCACTCGCCTGCCCTCGATCTTCATGTTTTCGAATTGAGGATTCTCTGGCTCGAGTACCAAGCGGATCTTAACTTGGTTCATTCCGATCGCGTTCTACAAGTAAAAACAATTAGAAGATCTTCATCGTCGATGGCAGTTCCAACTTTACCTTCACTTCGCACTCGTAGTCGCCCAAGTCCTCTTGACTGACGTCCTTCACGGTCAGCGTTGTGCGATTCTTCTCGTGGTGATGCGATCTGTGCACCTTGTACTTGGTGGAGGACATATCCAGGTAGTACTTGTCCTTCTGCTTCCACTGCGATACGGCGATGGGCACGGCCTTGTAGTCACAGTACAGCATAGCGTCCTGTCCAATCTCGGTGTTGACGTGGTGCCGGTGCGTGGATACCTTCGGCGCGTACTGCACGTCAATGGTTACCGATCCGTGGAGGGGATCCTTGGAGCCGTCGTCTCCCAGGCACTGGTAGATACCGGCGTGCTCTGCATCTACGTAGTCGATTTTGAGCAGTCCGCCTTCCACCTTCACATTGAAGTTGCTGAGACGTTTGCCCTAAAATTGCAGAAACGAATAAAATGAAATGATGCACAATCGCGGGGGCAGTCCCGGCGACACCTACATTTAGGGACCACTTGATCGTGTTGTCACCCACGAATGTCTTGCACTCCAGCGTGTGGGATTCGCCCTGGCGAAAGGTCACAGTCTTCTCGGTGACATCGCGTCCGTCGGAGTAAATGCCCAACTTGCCGCCGATGGCGAGGTTAATGTGCAGCTTGATGTTGTCCGGCAGCACGACGCAGTCGTAGTCATCACTGTCCGATTCTTGGGCGTTCAAGATCCTGATGGAGTTGTTCTTCATGGCCTCGACATGCGGGTTGACTGAAACTTGTCCCGTCACGATGACGTGGCCGTGTTTGTACCACATGACGACATTCTTCACTGAAATGAGAACGAAGAAGAATTAGGACTTGCCATCTTGCGATGGAACTTGCACTGCGTCTTACATTGGAAATTTCGAACGTCACAGTTCAGGGTTACGTCATCGCCGAAATTTGCCCTCACAGTGAGATCTGATTCCTCGAAGTATGGCGGATCGATGGGGATGTCGATGTCGTTGCTCTCAACTGCTGATCCATCGGGCTTGGCTTCGCTGTAGTCGTAAGCGTAATCATCGTCTTCTAGGTAATCGTCAGCCTTTGTTGTTTGACTGTGAACTGAAAATGAAAAAAAAAATGAGATTTCGTTAGTAACTGTTGGTGGTACAGGCTTTTTGAGCCGACTAGCTTTTAAATTGATTGCAAAACTAAGCGGAAGGGACAATTAAACGATGACTTGTAAGACGAACCGTTTCAACTCTTTCGTACCAATTTAACTAAGTTCGGTGAGTTGAATGAGTCCGCGGAAAATATCATATATTTGAGCTCAGAGTAAGTACAAACGGGGGCACGAACGATGACGTAAAAACCTACAGTTTGGAAGCCTTACTACTTCAGTTTGTTGTCGTTCGAATCACCTAACATACTCGAGATAAGACAACTTAACTTGGGGAAAAAGCCGCAACGGGTTGGCTTCAACAAAACAAATAATCGTCCGAAATCTTGGACTTGAGATTGTAGAGCCGATTTTGAATTTAATAGTCTTTCTCGGGTTATCGGATTCGTATTCTGGCTTGGCTTGGCTTTGGCTAGGTGCCTGCAGTTTTCCACGCCAAGTTGAGGTCCTTCACCACTTGGCTGCTGCACCTTGCCGTGGCCGTGTCCTGTTGCATTGTCCCAAAGGTTCGGAGACGAAGACTCCTAAAATCGGGGATGAGTTGTCCATATAAAGAAGGGGTATGTAGCGCCCTACTCACGTAAGCGGGTCTTCGGTAAAAGGTGGGGTCTCAAACCAGAAATGGTGTACTGGCTGTACACCATGATAGTCACACCCATCTTAACGTGAGGTGGATATCAGTGGAAAAAAAAATATAATCTCACAAAGCTCACCAAAATACAATGAATAGGCATAATAGGTTGTCTGCAGGCTGCACTGGTACAGCCACCTCGATCCTGAGGCTCAGAGTGACGGGATTTTGAAAGGAAGAAACATTCGGCCACGCTGCCATAGTAAGATGAAAAGCAACGCAGGGCATAGGGCAAACCGATTACCTTCCACCAACCTTGGCTCAGAAAAAGGGTTTCTATCACCGACCGGGAATAATGGATGGATCGAGTGCCAACACCAGTGGGGGACATCGTCCTATGCATCGATAGCTTAAAGACGGGCGCTGGTACGGAAGCAGGGATCTTCTGTGACCTCTTAGAAAAATCTCTGGCACCAACGGACGACGTAAAAATGGAAGCTAGTGTGCGCAGTCAAATAGTCAAAGATAAAAACCTGGAGATCCTCTGTTGGATACCGGGACATACTGGAATTCAAGGCAACGAAAGGGCGGACAGCTGGGAGAATCTCTGACGATCCCATAGGTCCATCCATAAAGAAGAAGCTAGAAGAAGAAACCCAGGCTCTGAGAGTCACTACTCACTGGCTCAGCCTGAACATTGCAGCCACAGCAAGGGCCCTATGACTGAAGTTTAGCAAGAAGAGATCAACATTGATCGGTTTTAGTCGCTGAGACGTAACTACGCCAATTGGGGTCCTGGCGTAGATGGGGCCGTAGATACAGATACAGATGCGACTGAATAAACCCCACAACGATTTTGCAGAAATAGGATCTATCCAACATCTGCGAATGTCTAGCCCTAGAAGTGAAAAGAAGGATCTAGAGGCCTAACCCGTGTTGGCTTGAAAAACCTCATAGCATTCAAATATGAACATGGCTGGTTTTCGAACGACAATAGGTTTCACGGTAGTTTAATACACCCACTCCTTTTGGTGGTCGCGATGGCACCTGCTAGTATTGCACTCTTAACTATCCCTATTGACCGTCGTCGCCTAGGTAACCCCTTTACATAGGAACCCTAAATAATAGGAAACAACAAGAGTCAACCTGTAACGAAATACACATCACAAGTCCCGCCTTCATAGGTGCCTTACGGAATTCAGGGAGTGGTCGCGAAAGACACATCGACTCTGCTCAAACTTACTCACCCTGCAACGCAATCGTTCTCGTTACCCCGGCATTTAAAGTAAATGCCCATTTTTCAGTGTTGACCCCATTTTTTTTTTGTTTTTCTTTTCCGCGAAACTGTGATGGAATTTATTCGAAATTCTCCTCGCATGGGGACATCAAACGATATCTTGCACACATCTCTGATGTTCATGATCCCAGAGAGCGCATTCATTACCAGGAACAATACGCAGAAGGAAAGAAAGACGATGAAAGGGAAAACGTGACAAACACAAGCCAATTAACTGAAGAAAGTCTGGATTCACTTGTCGCTTTTGGGGGCACACATGTGCATCAGTATGCAACATGTGGCTCGTTGAGGCCTTATTACTTCATCATGTACATGACCAGATAGATATGTACGTTACGAATGTTCGTGTGTACATATGACACGAATTAAATTTGCGGAGAAAACGATGCTTGCATCATGTGACATTTGCTTTGGAAATGCCAACGGCTTTCGAATGCAGCCCTTGAGTTACTTAAGCACTCAAGTGATTCAGATAGTTTTTTGTTGTATGTCCACTGGTGAATTATGGACTTGGACACGACTCGCAAGTATAACTTCCTTTGCGATTCACTGTTAGAAGTTGGAGACACCGTTCAAGTGAATCAATCAGAGATCATCAATGCAGCTCCAACTTGGATTCCAAGCTTGAATATCGATGGATACAGTGGTGCAGGCAATTCGTCGCACCGTGGAAAAGTTTGTCCTTGAGTAGAGAACAGTCTTTCGGACTTTAAGCCACAAGCCAGAGAGGGGTTGGTGCGAAATTAAGAACACAGTCGCCGCACATTTGACCGAAAGACATGGTTTGAGCGAGGCACCTGCTTATGGCTTCTAAAATGTTTTGTATGCAACTACAAGTAAATTGAATGGGTTACTGGGCAGGGGAGATGTTGTGTATGGGTTGGGTGGGTGGGTGGTAGGCGTAGGGGGCAGGGTCATTTTTTTTTATTCATTTTCAATATACATTAAATTTTTATTAATTCAGTTAACCGAGAAGTTATAGCATACATTTTTTGCCTGCTGAACTGTAGAAAAGCATGAAAAACAAGACTAACTCAACATTTTAAATTCCTCCGAAAGGCGCAGCAAATAATTTCCCCCCGATTAGAAGAGACCTTAAGACATAAAATAAAAAAAATCAGAGCTGGGACTGGTCGGGAACATAAACATATCATCAATTTTATTTTGCGGTGAATGAGAACACTGTAGAGGTGTCATCATTTTTGTGAGCACAAATGTTTAATGTTGGGATCTGTGTAATCATGATCGACTTACTATGGCTAACTGGTTTGACAGATTGACTTGGTATACTGTGTTTCTGATAGCTAGTGTAATTTATTTGAAGTCTGTATACTCTTTTTTTGTTGTTCAAAATAAATCCGGGTTTATGCCATGTTTAGGGGTTAAATACCCCACAGTGCGCCGGTATCGAAGTCAGTATCGAAGAAATCAGAGGACAGATTCAATCCGGCTTATTTTGAAACTAGCTTTGATTGAGATTGTGGTGACGTCAGAATTGAAACCGGACGAGAGAGACGACGCTGTCCGAAATATCCGAAAAGTTTCGCATTGGCCTGTGTTGGGTCCCGGCCCATAGAGACATTATGGGAAACCGCGAAGCTGACTCGCAAAAATCCCCACAACACTGCCAGATGACGGATCGTTCTCTAACTTAGGTACTCCTCTAGCTTCCTTAAAGTTACAACTCACTAACCAAAGCAAACTAAAAGTCAATGCCCTCCCCCCCCCCTGCCTAAAGTTAGCACGGCAGTGGGTATAATCACCGGTCACTGCCTTACGCGAAAAGACTAAGACTATTTTCTAACTATGTGGGTCGCTGTGGCGTAGTGTGTTAGTGCGTCGACTCCTACGCAGAGGGTGCCAGGTTCGAACCCGAATTTAATTCACGGCTCCACCTCTTTCGAGTCACTGACAATGCTCACAAAGTATTCCTGTCTAGAAAGAGCTTCTCAACTTCGCCGTTCGGAGTCGGCATTAAGCTGAGGGTCCGTTCCACTCGTGAAAGAACAATAGCACGCACAACACGAGTGGTTGCTGAGAAGCTAGGCCCAGGTCCACCTCAGACTGTCGCGCCACCCATATTATTATTATATTTTCGAACTATTTCTGCAGAAGTTGCCCAGTTTCTTTGCAACCGCCCTGCACTTGCCTTAGCTAGGAAAGCAACTCTAGGCTCCTACTTCTTCGATAATCTAAGCGAACTGAGACAGACATCAATCAGATCGCTACTAGACTTCATCGACAGATCTGGTTGACTGTCGTTATAACCATGCCGGCCCATCCCCCTTTCTTTTTACACAAACCCACGTGGAAGTACAGCAAGCTTACTTTGGCTTAAGTGCATCTAAGCCACGTACTACCTACATATTTGGACGCAGGACATGTTGGCCGGATATGCAATTAATGATCTTAGGGATAATGACAGAAATAATAATTCAAACAGAAATAAAATTGGTCTGTCGGGCATCGAATTATGAATCTCCAGACAAAGCGTCCATGACATCGTTCTTTACAGATTTCAAAACGTCTCTTTAATGTCTTCAAATAACTGACCCCACGTCGCAAGCACCCACCCAACGCAGAAACAAATTCCACAAACCAAGCAAATGTCGTTTCAAAGCAGCAATGGGAACTACGCTTTCCACTCCAAGTCGTGTCGAACGAATCCAAATGATGGATGGACTACAAAGTTCACGCAAGTACAAGCCATCGATTTTTCAGTGAAAGTCAGTGGCCAGCTAAGTAGCCAGTCCATTAAATGCTTTCAATTTGTTAAGCGCATCGGTCTTCCACAAGGTCAACATGCAAGCTGTCGGATTAACATTAATTCCCTGAGATCCGACATCATCGCACGGCCGACTGAGACGAGGATGAAGGTCTGACCTTTTACGTTGAGTGGGTTTGTTTTTCTGTGTTTTTCAAAACATTTTTGGAACTTTTCATTTCTTTACAACGCCCACATCCATATTCTTAACCGCAATTCAGCCGAGTGCAGATATCGGATTCAGGTTTGAATTTTGTGAATAAAGTGATTTCGGATGTGTGAGCAAAGGTGTACACTGCCGCCTTCAATGAGATGTTACCTCACCAGATGATGTCAGTTGCGATGGGATGCACAGCTACCACCGCTAATGGAATTCGACATGGAACGAGTTAATTTGAAACATGGCTTTGCGTGGGCTCCCCGAAGGCCAATGACAAGAAAAAACAAATAAAGTAATGCATTAAGAGATGGCCAGTGTTGTTGGTCATTTGTTTCAGGGAATTCAGTCATTTAAAGTTCGAGGCACTCGCTGCTTGTGCTTGCTTGCCAATGAAAATTAAATAAATCGGTCATCATTTAGTTGGTCATTCATTCATGTACGAGGCCTTGTAATATTTCGAAGTATCGATTGCGTTGGTCTGTCAAGTGAACCTTCAATATGCCATATCTGTGCATCATGCAGATTTCCTGTGCTATTTCTGAAAAAATGTCTGCTTTGCGTTCTCGCAATGAAAGTGGAATCCTGAATAATAATAATATGGGTTGCGCGACAGTCCGAGGCGTACCTGGGCCTAGCTTCTCAGCAACCACTCGTGTTGCGCGTGCTATTGTTCTTACGAGTGGAAGGGAATTGAGAAGCTTCTTCTAGACAGGACTACCCTTTGAAGTGACGCGAAAGAGGCGGAGCCGTGATTTGTCAAAGGTGGTAAGTTCGGGTATCAAACCTGACACCCTCTGCGTAGGAGTCCACGCACTTACCCACTACGCCACGGATACCTGAAAGTTGAATCCATTAGGTACTAATGTCCTTTCTCGGAATGGGGTTATTATGTCATCCCAAGAAATGGTAACCAGAAACTCCGCCAACAACTCTCTCCACCTATTCCGATCGCAAATCGACGCATCTACGCTGCTCCCATTTGGGTGGGAGCACTGCCAGTGGAACAAAAAACAAGGAATTTGACTTTCGTGCATTTTGCGTCTTCAGAACTATCTCCGAGGGAACAGCTTACGGGCTAGCTCAGGTCTCCATAAACAGGAGATGCAAAGGGGATACCTCGGGCGATTGACACACTGTCAAATGAAGAGAATTTATACAAGCTCAAGAGAGGCCGTGATCAAAAGCCCTGTGGGAAGACCATTGGACCATATCTACAAAAAAGAAGATGAACCCACAGGCTCAGCTTCAGTCTGGGCATCGCGGCTACCACAAGTACTTATAGAAAATGAGGGTTAACAACTGGCCTTGCTGCCCAAAATGGTCCAAGTACGGAAGAGGGCGACTGGATGGCGCAGTTGGTAGAGTGCCTGCCCCTGGTTAGCGGAGTCCCCGGTTCGAATCCCAGTGAAAGCAAAGTTAATACGCTTTTATCTGGTTTACAAATCTGGTCCAGTCCTCATTGGCCGTTGGGATCAAATTAACGGCACTGTCACCGGAGTGGTCAATTGGTGGTAATAGTCTGACTGTGGGCATCACAATGGACCAACCTGGTCTAAGTGTACTGGTGAATGCACTAGCAGCCCCCCGACTTAACCTAAAGTAAGAGGGTGCGTGATGTACCCTGTCCACGCTTTGGGGAGCACAGGACATACATAGTCCAGAGATCATAGTCTTTTAAATGACGCAACATTGGATGGAGAACATTGTCCGTGTGCAAGGCAAGCTCTGAAGGGCAGAAAGACTGCGAGCACAAGAGGCGACCGGCAAGAACAATAGGCCTGAAGGCGACAGCTTAGTTGCCAACCAGTCCCGGGAGATAATACTTAGCTGCACCTACCACGTCGAGATTGGTTGAAGAGGTCTGGGTGTCGATTATTACGTACGCGCATTCCTCACAGTTTTCCAGTTGACTCTTTATAAGACCTTTAGCATCCCATCCTGCTCCACGGCGCAGACACTTGGACTGTATCCAAAGTGGAGGAAGAGCCATTTGGGCGTTCTGTGCGAGATATTGGCCCGGATAGCGTCAATGGCTATTCCAGAAGAAGGTTCAATCACGAACTGTTTTGTCTGTTCAGCGACTTTAGTCTAGCCAAGCATCAACGGACCCAGAGGCCGACTAGGCCATGTAGAGCGTATATACAATTTTACTTCAGCTCGAAGAGTCTTCGACTTTGAGTCCATACTACATCGCAAGAGAGTGCCTTCACGTACAAGAAAATCGAGGAGTACCTCGATCGGCTTGGTGTGACCAACTGGAGACAGCTGTCTGGAGATGAATGTTAAGTGAAGACCAGGTCCACCGCTGACAGTAGCATCCAAAGAAGAACAAAAGGAAGCATTCGCATCTAAAGCATCGGGCTTGGGAATAATGCATGCCAGTAGCACGGGCTACACATCCATCTCTTACCAAACCCAGTTGAGCAACGTTGGCAGCTACAAATCTCCATTAGCTACTGTCGAACGAATCACGCCCGAGGAGATGATGTCAACTGCCAGACGCAGACAAGGCCACGTCAAGCAACAAACAGTTCGTCCAAAAATGGTTACATCCCAAGCCGCAACATTGGACCGCATAAAGTACCTACGCTCAGTTATTTACACAAGCCTTAGGCATAATTGTCTCATTAATAACCACGAAAACGAGAAGATTTTCATAAATTTCACATCTGTCTGTGCAAACAGATGATTTATCTGAGCACACTGACAGTTCCATTAGCCACTTAATCATCAAAGCAAACACAGGGCAACCTTGAGTCGCTGCTTTGCAGAGAAAAATGAACAAAAACAAACAAAAAAAATCACAGCCAAGCCCAACACACTCCAAACGTGTTCCAGTGGCAGTCGGGCCTCAGCAGCATCTCACCTCAAATCACTCGCAACACGACTCTGACACTTTGGTGGACATTTATGGAATCCTCCAGTTAGTCATCGACACCATGTTTAGGGGGCTTAATTGAGTTGTCGCACCGCAACGAGTTCCGTTCGCAATGAATTAAGGATTAGATCCGAATTTGGAAATCGTTCTCACGTTCCAAATAGAAAATGTTAATTGCCGCAACGGCGACGGGTCTCTCTGGGTCTCTGGCTGTGTGGCACGTATCGTGGTCTGCCCCTGAAAGGAATTCAATTGTGTTTTTGTTTCGTTTCGTTTCGTTTTATGCGACAATTCAGTCGCAGCACTGCAGAGAGGATATAATTGCTTGCGATGGTCCAAACATGGGCAGTCAGGGCAGCATCATCTCTTCCGCATGAATGGCGGCAGCGGCGGCGGAGTCATGGAGAGTCATGCCATTGCCTTTTCTGGAGACAACTTCCCTGGTTTCTTAACGAAGTTGAAATCCTTGTGAAACAGTGAAAGAACATGCATTTGCCTCCGGTTTGCGAGGGGCGATGGGTGGGAGGTGGACGCGTCCATTTCCATTTAGTTGTAACAAATTCCACGGCACTTTTCCAGAAGACCTCGTCAACAAAGAGAGAGAGGGAGAACTCGACTGTCATAGGGTACGACAGACTTGGTCGTGAGGGAAATATTGTGCGGCATCAGGTAACTCGTGTTGGCTATCTGTCTTGGATTAGTGTCTGCTTGAGAGTCGGCAGCTGTGTGCCGGAAGTCGTGCATTGGGTTTGTTGTCCTACACAGAGCTTGTGCGGGACTCGACTGGCAGGCAGAGACTAGTTGAAATGTATAAAATGTTCTCGACGGCAGAGAAAATTGTCACGAACTCGTTATGAATTCATCTGGGGCAGAGCAGTCAACGACAGGATCAATCAACGACGCTTAGTCATGAAGTGGACTGGCTTTGGTTGGCGACAAGATGTGTCTGTAGCCCGAGAGTCAATGAGGTGGACTTTGAACTGTAAGGTTGACGTTGTCTTGAAAGCCATTAGAAGGGGGTTTTCTTTAAAGTTATGTGGCGGTTGAGTGGCCCAACCGTTCGGGTGATAAACCTAATCTCAAGTAAGAACTCTCACCATATGCGTTGCCGGGCTCCTCGAGATTCCTATTCGCTTTTGGGCATCAATTTGAACGGAAACCTCCCTTGAAACGAAGTCAATTTCTTTTCAGCCAGCAAGGAGTTCATCATTCAGACATGCTTTAGCCTAGCAATGCTGGGAAACGGGCAGGCCATCCCCTTATCTTGTTGACAACGCTTCGTCTGCTCTAAGTATGAACTCAGACAAAAGACAAGACTGGGCACAAGACAGTGGCACATGTGTTTTCATATACTACCAATGGCCACTGGACTTGGTAGGAAGGCAGCTGCCTATCTCAAATTTAAGAAGGGACACACGAACTCCCTGCACTTCCAAGTGGATAGCTACAAGACAAAGAATGTAGAGGCAACGGTAATTATTCTCCGAATTAAAACCTCAGTCCAGATTACTGCCAGCCAGTGTTTCACGGGGAAATTATAGCCTTCCGCGAGGCTCTTGGTTTAAGTGGCTCATCATACCTTAATTCCCATAGACAGCCAGGCTCATCTGCACAGAATGCGGCACAGGATGTCAGAAAGCTGTAAGCCGTGGAACACCTATTAGTCGAGTGTCAAATTCTCACACAAGCAGATATAAAACAACGAACTGAATTATCTTAACAGGACGTAGAGACATCCTCAAATTTCCCAAGCTCTGACGTCGTAGACAAAGAAGGAGCTAAAATAGATCTCTCTTGGTCGCAATGCTCTGTAATTGCTGCAGTCACTCTCCATTCTCTTCAATTCAAGGCTCTGGAGATGATGGCTATAAGCTGGTTTACAAGCTGCCGCTCATCTCTAGACGTGCTGGCTGTTTGATTTAAAATAGGCTTGTGTTTGATACCAGGCCATGGAGACATCGCAGGATGCAGCGGACTAGCTTCACAGACGCGCAACTATTCTACCTTCCAACAAGAACAGATTGAAATCCCTCTCATCCTGAACTTCACAGTAACATGGAGGACAGGTTCAAAAAGGCACCAGGGATCAAAGCCTCAGGGCAATCTTGTGGGCGTACACAGCGATTGTCAGATCCATGCCTGATACAGCTGGACTGACAAACTGAATGGCTGACTGACAGACTGATGGACTAACGAGTGATGAACCGAGGGACTGATTCACTGATGAACTGACTGACTGAAGGACTGACAGACTGATGAACTGACTGACTGACGGACTGGTGCATTGATGCACTGTCCGGTTGACAGACTGGCCGTGCTGGTATACTGTCCGAGGGACTGCTGATAGAGATTCTTACAACTCAAGGAATCATAGTTGCAATTAGCACATGTGGAAACTGCCGGCTTGGAGAGAGTACTGCACTTACTACCAAGGGACATGTGGTCGTCTGACGGTTGGACCCCAAGCAAATCAACAAATCAGGCTGTGACTTGAAAGACCTTTTAGATGCCACTTCCCATCCAGAGAGCAGTGACCAACTAACGAAATGATCAATGCTTAGACCTTTCGCGTCTATCCACAGGCAAATGCGCTACGGGGGGTGCTGCAATGAAGATGAATACGAGTTTACACTCGACTACCGCAGCCACTCTTACAGTATTTGTCAGTTGAGATATTTATCAGTTGAGAAAGGAGACTGTCGTCACTGTCACAATAAATCCAGCATGACATGCAATTCTACATGCAATTTCAAAGATGGCCGTCAACCCACATATATACCCAGCCCTAACCAGACCATTGACAGTTCGTGCAATTACTGTCTACTTTCATGAGGACTTTTAAAATTTACTAATTGGCGGTGGGCAGCGTGGTAGAAGGGAATGGGAATGCTTTTTTTGAATTAATGGCCGATGCGGTTTTTAAGATTCAGTCCACGAGACTGTTAGCCAAGTAATCCGCCATTTCGTCAGTCGATCAGAATGTCAGTGAATCAGTCCCTCGGACAGTATACGAGATCAACCAGTCTGCCAATTGGACAGTTCATCAGTTCATCAGTCTGGCAGTCCATCAGTCCATCAGTCCGTCAGTGCATCAGTGAATCACTCCCTCGGTTCATCAGTTATCAGTCTGTCAGTCAGTCACTCAGTTCGTCAGTCCATCTGTCCATCAATGCATCACTATATCAATCTATCAGTCCATTAGTTCATCAGTCCATAAATTCATCAGTCCGTCAGTCCACCAGCCTGTCAGTTCATCAGTCCATCAGTTCGCCAGTCCACCAGCCCACGACTTGAACCTTTTCAGTTCGTCACTCTATCAGTCCATCATTCCGTCAGTCCATTAGTCCGTCAGCCGAACAGTTAATCAGTTCCTCAGTCCACCAGGCCACGAGTAAACCTTTTTAGTTCGCCACTCTGTCAGTCCATCAGTTCGATTGTCCGTTCGCTCGCCAGTTTATCCTTTCTAAGTATCTTTCCAACATTTTGGAAATCAAAAACAAACCTACGGGTCCAATTTAGCGAGAATCATAAAAAGAGGGCCAAAGTTAGGTAGGTTCAGTAATCCAAGTTAGGCCTAGGTATTGAAAACAAAGCTGTTATGAAATGCTAAACAAATCCGTGTCCTTAGTTCTTCCTTAAAGGATCTCATGAACCAATGGTTCCCAACGAAAAAAACATGTCAGAATGTAGCCCCCCCTTTAACCCCAAGTCAGCCTGATCCAAGGAAACAATGAAAGTCACATTTTGACATCTCACCCCTGACACCATTCCAATTAAAACACACGACATAGGGTATCCACTGGCATCGCAGTAACACGAACCACATACTTCGTTTGTGCTCCCTTTCAGTGGCATCGCCCTCCCCCCCCCCCCCCCCCCCCCCATCACGATGAATGGGCACTTTTGCAAACGATATTTTCAATCTTGCGGTTGCATCTGTCCCGATAAAACTACACCACACGCATTACGTTCCTGCCCCGTGTTCCTTCCTGCCATCGCCAGCTTCATTGAATACTGGTACACGTTGCTGGTGGCAGTATCACTGCAGTTCAAGTTCTACATCTGGTGACTGGTTGGTTCGTCGGTTGGTCGGTTGGCTGTGTGCTGGTGGTACCACAAGAGCCATTGCCGCTCAGGAGGACTTTTATTTTTGTTCCGAACCATCCAATGTGCAGGGTTTCAAAGTTCAATGGACTAGATGGACTTCGGTTGGATCCTGTTTGGCTTTTCTTTTTGCTCTGTTTTTTTTTTCCAACTCCCCGTGTGTGTGTGTCTTTTGGTTCATTTGCGACCAACATTGGATGTGTATTTCAAACGTAATGGGGTCCATAGAACCTGATTCTCACTTCGGTATTGAATTCCATTCTGAGATTCATTTCATTCAAGGTTCTCACAGGGACTCGGAATATGTGTTTTTTTTTTGTGTTTGACTTTAATCTGGTGCAGTGGAAAGGGCGACTAATGAAATAATCATTTTTTGGGAGCAAGTTAAGAGAAATAAACAATTTCGATGGCATGTTAAACTGTTGACAAAATGTGAAGTGCTCGGTTGCTGTGTGGGCTTAGTTTAACAAATCGAAGGAAGGCAGGGGTTTATCTTGGTGCTGGCCAACACTAGAAGTCCCTCTAGTTGATAGCATACACGGGAGACATTGACGTGATAAGTCAAACATGTTGAGTCCTTCTGGCATTGAACCGGCGGCGATCAAAACGGGGTGAATGAGGGGAAAACGTTGTGGTTGCTATGTTCAAGGAGTGACACAAACCATCGACGATTTGGCCAGAATGTCACCATAGGCAGATGATATCCGTTCGGTCCAGTTAAGGCCATCGTTCACCTTCGCAACAGTGCGAGCACCAATGACTTACTCTTGCCAATCGAGGTTTCGTTGGGCTCAAGAGGCAATTGTGTAGTAGAGCCCTCTCTCCAGCACCAACCTCGCATTGTGGATAATACCTTGAACATCCCTGTCCTCCTCTACCACGCGGAGACATGGCCAATCTCAGGAGCAGATGGAGAAGTCCACGGTTTTCTCGAGTGAACGAACATTTGTTGGTCATTCAATCGGTGGTCCTGTTTGCGGGTTGGTCATTCAATCGGTGGTCCTGCCTGCGGGGATGTCATTTCCAGACTCGCGGACTGTACGGGCTGTAGAACGGAATGAGCGTAGTCAGGCGTCTACGGATTCAACGCCTTAGGGACCCAGGCCATGTATAGGGCATGGGCAACACTGGCTCAGTTCGAAGAGTCTTCGACTGCTCACCAGAGACACAAGGCAATAGAGGACGCCCACGAAACCGATGGAGCACGCAAGGGGAGAAGATCTTTAGCCAACGTGGCGTATGCAATTGGAGGCAGGTGGCCTAGACCTAGATGCAGAGGTTTGTTGGCTGAGGACAAGGTCCACCCGAACTTCGGCGTCAGGAGGAGAAGAAGAGCTCCAACCAACTAGTTACCGTCTAGAGAATCTCATATTTTTGTTGCGTCGCAGTCAGAAGGGATGCCAAGTTTACCAGCACCAGAAAATAAATTTGACACTATCGTCAATCCTTCAAGCGGGTTCACATTATTTAAGGTCTTTATTTCGCGTTTGTTGTTTTGTTCGTCAGACGGTAGCAAAGTTTCCAAGGATCTCATTAATTTTATAATCCTTTTTCCTCGCCAATAATTTCTGACATAATTTAGCTGCAGTACCAGATGATCACAATCGACTTCGAGGTAGTAAACGAGTTGTCGCGGTAAATGTGAACTTCACGAATGACATCACTGTGGAGATCCGACGTTGAACCGCCTTTGGCAACCGGCGTTACTTCGGTTTGTCAAAAAAACTGGCGTCAAAATACCTGACTCGAAGGTCTAAGATCATGCTCTACAAAACCCCTAATTTGCCAGTCCTGCTATATGGAGCCGAAAGCTGGACGACAAGCAAAATTGCGGAGCTGATTCGTGTTGCCTTCGAAAGAAAAATTCTACGTCGAATATATGGTCCCGTCTGCGAGGAAGGTCAATGGAGGAGAAGACACAACCGCGAACGAAAAGTGAATATAGTCCGGAAGGGAAAGATCCGTCGACTGCAGTGGCTCGGCCACATTGAGCGCATGGACGCCAATGCTCCGACTAAGAGGGTCTTCGCATCCGAGCCTTCTGGTTCGAGAAGGAGAGGAAGACCGAATCTCCGGTATAAAGACCAAGTAATCGCGGATGCAAGACAGCTTGGACTGGAAGCAGTGTGGCCAGGAGCGTCAACAATTGAAAGCAGCTATCGCTTAGGTTTGGACCCTGCATGCGTCGCTAGCCTGATAATTACGTAAGTAACCAGATGATCACTCAGACTTGCAACCCAACAGGAACATGCTCTAATTCTACTCCCGGATAACAAAGTCACCCGTCTACCTAAAAGCATCTCCTTAGCTCTTTCGAGTAATCTCTTCAGAAGAAGGATATTCATTTGAGATGCACTATTTTGGTCAGCCCATTGAAACAACCTCTGTGTTTGGATTTGAATCCAGAGTCGCTTGACCACTCTGCCAAGTGAAAACGGTTGAGAATCAAGCCAGTACCAATCCATACCGAATATTCAAGAGTGTAAGCCAATCTCAGCTTCTCTCGTTTGCGCATCGCTGGAAATTAACTAAATCATTCGGCGTTTGCTAATATTAGTGAAATAAGTGCATATTTGATTCCGTGGATTCCATTCCGGTGATTTCGATGTCAAAGATGCCCCATGCTCTGGAAGTCAGCCAAGTGTCGAAAGTATCGATAAAATCATCAGTCTGACAGTCATGGACGCTCTGTTTTAATTGTTTCAATTGTCCAGAAGGTAGACATTGGACAAGAACACCGTTTGGATCCATTTCAACAAGTCTGGATACAAAATTAAGCTCGGTGTATGGGTAAGGTCCAAATAACCTCATGGACCGAATTTCCGCTTTAGAATCGCAACAACTTCGACGCGACGAATGGGGATCGGTGACGAAAATTGGATCGTCAAGACAAAACGATCGTGGTACCAACGATATAAGTCAGCGATGGCTAAGCCAAGATTGAGAAGGGGTGGTATGACGGTTTGGCAGAGGATCATCTACTGATGAGCTGATTTTTTGGATAGATCGGTATTTTTTTATACTACACCTAATATTTTGTGTCTCAGCGTCCTTCCGTACGTGTTATTGCATTTATCAGTACCCTGTTCCACAAATGATTCAGTTGCAAATGAAGAAACGAGCGTCAACCACCATTCTAATGATTGTCGTTGCCTGGAGTAGGCTTAGTGACAACTTTTAAACGTAATGGATTTATCCAAGGCGATTCTGTACCGTACTGCATCAACTCAGTTCATTTCGACGACGAAGACAACTTGCTGTTGTGGGAAATCTTGATAGGCAGCTACCTTTAAAAACAACGGATTGATCATGCAAATGATCGGCCGAATTGTCTTTGAGAAATGAAGGATGTCGTTCGGCATCTAATTTTGTTTCGAATTCTACGATCATCGCTGAGAGTCACCGATTCTGTTTCTAGATTGTTGGCGGTCTTCGTAGATGGAGTCTGAGTTTTTAAATACCTGCAATTTACATCTTCCCTCAAGAGGTGGAGGTAGGACAGCCACTCGTCCTTACTTATTAAAAAGTTTTTCGTCGCTCAATCGCCAGGCAATCAATCGCTCAGCCCCTCAAACGCTCAGTCATTCGATCTCTCAGCCGCTCAATCCATCAGCCATTCAATCGCTCAACCGCTCAATCACTCAGCCGCTCAATCGTTCAGCGGCTCAATCCATCAGCCATTCAATCGCTCAACCGTTCAGCCGCTGAATCGCTTAGTCGCTCAATCGTTGAGCCGCTCAATCGCTCAGTCGCTCAGCCACTAAATCCATAAGCCATTCAATCGCTCAACCGATCAGCCGCTGCATCGCTCAGTCGCTCAATCGTTGAGCCGCTCAACCGCTCAGTCGCTCAATCGCTCAGCCGCTCAATCCATCAGCCATTCAATCGCTTAGTCGCTCAATCCAGCAGACCTTCAAGCGCTCAATCACTCAGCTGCTATTCGGCTACATCGTGTCCATTGCCTTAGTGGTTTTTAAGAACTACTGACTACAGCATGGACTGGCTTTACGCCTAGCTAGGCTCTGGATGCTTAAACGTTCAAACAGATTCAAAGAAACTCCACACAGATCATTACCGCTCGCCGAATTCCATCCCCACACTGGCTGGCTGTGCAAACCCATTGAACACACTATCGCCAAACAAGTTCCCCATCGAGTAACGATACCAGGTTGCATTGCAAATACCATCAGCCGCTGCAAAGTTCACAATCCAAGGCAGTCCGGCCACCGCCGAAGACAACTTACGGAAACCCCCCGCATCATACCGCCAGCTGAACGTCGCTGTGGTTTCGCCCCAGATGCATGTCCAAGAATGCCACTTAACACCTGCATGATAATCTAGTGGCAAACCGCAAGTTTATTACAATGAACGCGGCACGCACGGACTGCAGGACGGAGAAAACGTCGGACAACATTCACATGACACATGCTTCAAAGTCTAGATACATGTATCTACACACGGCATGCGTGGTGAATTTGTGAAGCGTCTGCCAGCCCCCAACACGAATTCCCAATTCCCCCAGATGCGATGTCTCTCCATGGCGACAAGGACCAAGGATGCCGGGCAGAGGGGAAATGCCGTGTGAGACTGTAATGATAAATTCCGGCACCAAAAATTATACGTATCCACACAGTGATGCTGGTGGCGGAGCGAAGGGACCCTGCCATCATGAGTCATTGCGGAGCTATGCAGCCGCCAATTTGGCGCCGATTTACATAACAAAACTTATGTGGTTGACTCAGCATAACACACGCTCAGGCGCACGGACGAGGACGACACAGAGTGATGCCGCGACGATAGGATGTGTGTAGAGCGATGGATTGTTTCATCTATTTGCGTGGCGTGGCGTGGCGGTGGGATGCCGAGCGAGGGACAGCGCGCTAAGGACACACGTACCCCGGTGTGGATTATAGAAATCCGGATTGGATTTTTTGTTCAGTCTCTCGCTGGTGACGCTTGTGTGCGGCACGAAGGGAATGTAATGCGAACCATCGCATTCCTGATACGATGTGGTGGATGGCATGTGCGGCATTTGCTGTGTTTTGACGTAAGCCTAGGTGTGCGGTTGTGTGGGGCGCGGCGGGTGGAGCGGGGCTGGTAATTGGGTTAAGTGGATTTCAACATCAATCCTTTTTGCGGTTACGTGATGATGGCACAAATCAAAAACACTGGCTTCCAGGCATCAAGGCATCAAGGAGATGAGCATGTGTCGCACTCGTCATAAAACATAAAGCGCTATGAAGGTGCCTTGTGGTTGGCTTGGTGTCGAATAAAGAATATGATGTGGCTCACATTTCTGATGCGAATGGGACTTAGAAGCACCTGCTGGGTTATGGCTTTTGGCGGGGCGCATGGTATGGGACTTATTTTCGTTGTGAGTACTTTTTGGTGGCACGTAATTCGAGAGCGCACCAATTCCATTTGTTGTCATGAAACGTGTGCATATCCGATGTGGGATAGTGTGACACGTATCCTTGACTCGCTGTTGAAATGATCTAGAGGATAGTTTGTGAGACAGGTAAGGAGTGTGGGGGGCTTATCAGTTATTCAGTCCGTTGCTGGGTGTTCAATGTGGTTGGCAGGTAAGTTGCTCTCGTTACATGAGCACATAGACAGATGATGCTCGGAATAGGAACTAGCTGCTTTGCAAAAAAGGAGGAGCTTATCAGGGATTGTCTGGCTTCGCAAAAGCAGAAGGGGAAAAGTCTCTTGTCTGTGACCATTCAGGTGTCAAGCTGGGGGATCCGTCGAGTGGAGCGACAAAGCAATTCACGCCAATTCAGACGGACGGATAAGTCGATAATAATGAGGGTACAGGATGATTTCCTCTATCTTATTACACCAGCTCAAGTTCAAGGGATTCAGACTAACGCCGTTGCATAGGCCTAAGTCATGCTGAGCAAAGTGGCCGATCTTGTTCTTTTCAGAATGTACCCAGAGATGATTCTTCCACATTTGATGGATTTATTTTTCCACTCTTGTCTTGGCTGGGATATTGACGTGGTGGCCATGTAAAAGTGTCCCATTGCGTCGACGACTCTTACGCTTAGGACGTAGGTTCGATTGCGGACACGTACAATTCCATATGGATGGCTGGACAACTGTCGATCTGCTTAGACAGTATAAATGTCTACAAAATCCTGTAGAATCAAGGCACAGGTCCACCACGGAACGTCGTCATGACTTAGTCTGGACATTGCTTAAACAACGACCATGAAGCAGACGAGAGAGAGATCATCATCAGTCCGTTTCAGTCAGACGGGTGACATGCTGGAATAAGTCTCAGAAGTCAATATGAAGACAGTCACAGAAGAAGAAGTAGTTTTTGTCTGGCACATACATACAGAAGCTGCAGAGACGAGGAAGAAATAGAATCAGTCCACCATCTCCATCACTCCAAGCCCAGCTCAGCCCGATCAAAGAAAGGAGGACAGTTTCTGGGAATGCACTTCTTTGTAGAGCTGGGGGTCATTGGGTGTGAGCTGAAGACTTCGTGAGATTCACTGCTCTAGGAATACTGATAAGGAAGTTCACACGGTAGTTAAACAAACCCTACAAAGAGCACAAGGCAACACTGTGACATAAGTGAGCTGTAATGCTGTCTGTGGAAACCATGTCCCTGATTAATCACTGGCGATGATGACACCGATCATGTCTTCGATTCCGACCCTGTGAGACAACGCAACAGAGGACGCCCGAATTTAAGGTGGCGCACCCAGGAGGAGAAGGACCTCAACCAACTTGGCATGTGGCTCTGGAGGGAGCCAGCCAGGGACCGTGCTTGTTGGTTGAATCCCAAGTCCAGCTCCGGACTGCTGCGCCAAATAAAGAAGAAGAAGAGGAGCACTAAGAATATTTCATAGCCGATGGCAATCTCCTTCAATCCGCGGTAAGTCTAAGCTTCAAGCAGTAATACGCCTGAGTTGGCATGATCTCTAGATATCTCTCCATCGTGGCACAAAGGATCCAACCAGGATCTAAGTGAGCCACAACTACTACAGTGGTGGCAATAACTCAAACCTAACCTATCTCTCCACCTTGCGTTCTCTCACAAGATCGATTCAAGGATTCTTGTTGGCCATGCATTGTGATGGATCTTTTCCTTCAAACTATCAACAGAAGCAATGTAGACGTAGTTCACATCTATATAATAATATGGGTGGCGCTACACCCCGTAGAGGGCCAGGTCCTAGCTTCTCAGCAACCACTCGTGTTATGCGTGCTATTGTTCTCTCACGCGTGGAAGGGACCTACAGCTTAATGCCGACTCCGAATGGCGAAGTTGAGAAGCTTTTTCTAGACAGGAAATACTCTTTGAGCATTGTCAGTGACTCGAAAGAGGTGGAGCCGTGAAATGTGAAAGGTGGTAAATTCGGGTATCGAACCTGGCACCCTCTGCGTAGGAGTCGACGCACTAACCCACTACGCCACGGCGACCCACCAGGTTCACATCTAGGGAAGGCAAAGGACCTAACATGCGCCTTGGGTGTGGTCCGGGATTCTGCTTCATAATGCAAGACTATGTGCTGATCAGAGTCTTTTACAGGGTCCCAGTGTTGGTCTTCTGAGAGAGGCTCCAATTGTTCCTTGAATCAGAAGTAAGAGAGATGCCGAATGCCAGTTTGTTAGTCCTCTTCATCCCATAGCCGAGGTCAAAGACTAACTCAGACCCTTTCAAGAAATATTAATTTATCAATTCGCCTTTCAAAGAATCACGGCATTTCTCGTGCGAGATCAAAGATAACATTCTCGTATTCCAATTAAGAACAGACACATAAAAATCGTGCTATTTTATGGCTGAATTTTAGCTCACCTATCTCAACACATCTAACTCCAGGCGATTTCTGACAACATAAACTCTTCAGATGTCGAATTAAAATAAGAAGAAAAATATGTGTTTTTTTTTTATTATTGAGACTCCATCTAGAACGTGTGCCAGTAAATGTTTGAAAAATGAAAAGATTACTTGCTTTTAAGTGCAAATACATCAAAAATGTTTTAAATTTATTTTTATGTATTTTCAATGTTTTTTAATGCGTGACCATGTCATATGACAATGAAAACAGAAAAATAAATTGGCGCCATGTTAGTTCGAGAACCACATTTCTAGATTTAATGCGATCGTAATTTTGCGGGCTCATAAATGGTCCCTGATTTATGTACTGTCTGGGGAGTCATGGTGAGGCCGTGGATAAAATAAATCCAGATCCCATGATTTTAGCAACCAATTAAAAAGACATGCGCGGGGGCTTTTGGGTTCAATACGCGACGTGAGCGTTTTTACGGCTTCACCTCTCTTGAGTCTCTGACCATACGTGTAAAACTGTGGATTAGTCCAATACGATGGGAAACTATACCAACTTCCATCTCAGACTCAAGCGTTACCCATGTGACTGGAGTCGCACGGAATTTACAGGTGGGTCTCTTGGACGTCGTCTAGCTACAATTACCCATCGCAGCTTAATTTAAGGGTCTTGGCTGTAAGTCTTGAAATCTTGAATTCTTGAAATGGCTCCCATTTCAGATTTTTGGATCAAGTCAATCCTGGCAGACACAACGCAGTCCCCTGAACCGGCTGAGAGTAGACCAGAAGTCTCCAACAGCGCCTTGATCTTCATGGCCATTCAGAACAGTCCACGGAAGCTCCTCACTCTGAACGAGATTTGCTCGTGGATTGAGGCCAATTTCTCCTACTACCGGTACAACAAGGAGTCCTGGCAGAACTCGGTGAGCCAAACCCTCAGCGTGAAAGAGAATTTCGTGTCGGCCCATGGACGACCACGGGCGAGGATGTTACTAGAGATTGTACCCGAGTCCTGAGGCGTACTCTTTTGTTTTCGCGTCAGCAATCGTGGAACTTCGTCGTGCTCTGTACGCACCCGTGGTGGAACTTATTCATTTATGGGCTTCCTTGAAAGCGAAGTTAGAGCTGCACTGTCCGGCCTCCAAGACCCTATTGTTTTTGGTCTCAGCTTCAGTGCATTGTCTCGTGTGTCAGTGTTGACTCCCATCAGTCAACGGATATGTAGAGCTCCTCCAGTTCTACGGTGGGCAAGGCTGAATACGAAAGACTCGCCTATCTCCAGATACACTGTACGAGGCTGAGCTATTTTTTAAAGCTAGGTGCCCAGTTAGGCTGATACTTGGCATGGACTGTACAATAACTTGATCCAGCGCATCGAATTGGATCTGATGGACAGCTGGGTTTAAGGAACAAGGTGTCTAGGTCTTATGTTCGAGTCTTATTCTGGGAAATGTGTGATGACTTTACACATTTCCCAGAATTAGACTCGAACAAGTGTGTAAAGCCCTCACTCATTTTCAGAATAAGTCTCGAATATAAGACCCAGCCACCCTCCCTAGTCACCCTCCTCTAGAATCAATTAAGATCAATTTTGATCTGCTTTTGCCAACTTTATTCATCTTATTGATCACAAACGACCAAAAATTGTTGAACGAATGGAAACATTGTGTCTCGGATGGCTTTCATCAGATCGAACCGTGGGGACAAAGGTGTGATTTGCAACGAATTTGAGGCATTTGCATGTGATTTTACGAAACCGAAGGTACTACTGGTTTCAAGACACACTCTCGAGAAGGAACTTAGCTGTGAATATTTAGTTCAGAATATGATCGAATTTTTATACATATTCTCAAGATCTCTCTCTACTCTTTCTCTCTCTATCTCTCTCTCACTCAAAATACTCAGAACAAGACTCAAGATCAAGAAAAGTGCTGTACCCACGCGACCCCTTTAGTGGATCATGCGAGTTTGAAGATGATGATGATGACGACTCTGAAGACCCTTACGATTTTTTTCGACATGCCCCTGAAGAAAGTTTTTGTGACGAAGTCGCTCATCGAGGACAACAGCTTCGGCGGCGACAGCAATGTTTCAGAATCAGGGACAAGTGCCTTTCCTGAATCCTACCTGAGACCTCTTGTCGTCCATTCGGAATTACTTGGATGCGATCAAAACAGGAGTCTGGTGCGTATTTTTTTCTCACCATTTGAGGTTAATATCAAGAGCCATCCCATTGCATTTCGTTTTCGAAGCAATAGAGCACTTCGAAGACCACCAAAGCCTTCTGATACGAAAATATGCAAATACTTGGCGTTTATTTTCAGTCATCATGGCATCCTTTTTTGGCCAGTCATCGTTGGTTCCGTTCTTTAATTTCATTTTTAAAGTTTAGCAGAGTATGTCCATCAGTCAGTGAGTGCCTGCTTTCCCAAGGACACCCGCCAGAGGGTCACCATATTTGCCAAGGAGTACCCGAATTCTCCGATTTTTGAATTTCCCGTACAGTAACTTTAAATGCAACACTGCTATCGTCAACTGCTGTCTGTTAACAAACAAAAGCCAAGTTGTGTGCAAGTAATTTAGCTTGTGCTTGACAGGGGTCGCCGTGGCGTAGTGGGTTAGTGCGTCGACTCCTACGCAGAGGGTGCCAGGTTCGATACCCGAATTTACCACCTTTCACATTTCACGGCTCCACCTCTTTCGAGTCACTGACAATGCTCAAAGAGTATTTCCTGTCTAGAAAAAGCTTCTCAAACTTGGCCGTTCGGAATCGGCATGAAACTGTAGGTCCCTTCCACGCGTGAGAGAAGAATAGCACGCACAACACGAGTGGTTGCTGAGAAGCTAGGCCCAGGTCCGCCTCGGACTGTCGCGCCGCCACCCATATTATATATTATTATTGACAGCTATTGAAAGCAGCCTACCTCGTGAATGTTGTCCTGTTCCTGCTAACCTCCTAGTTCCTACTTAATGCTTGCCGTTTTCGTACTTGTTCGTACTTGTTATTCAGCCATCTACCGTAAAATGAACCATCACCAAATCACCTAGAGTGCACAGCCAAGTTCTGTTGCGTTGTGGTAGTACCAGCACAAGTGGAACCAAATGTTCAGGTCGCCCAAACCAAGTCTTCATCGTGGATAAGGTCCATGGAATGGTATTTAACGATAGACGAAGGCTTGTGAGTTGGCTGAGGTTGTGGGCATCTCATTTGAGCGTTAAACTAAGGAAGCTCTTCGCGGACGTAGATTAGGCCGAATGGCATTTGAGTATCTTAGAGTACCCGCTTAGGGTCAGTAAGTAAGTGTTAAGACCAATTGTCAATTCTTAAGTTAGTTAAGCTAGGTTTGAGTATTTTTGTCTATCAAGTAAGAAAAATCTATTTGAATAAAACAAAATTACATGAAAATAAAAATCTCTCTGCGGAACGGCTGCCGGTCTCAAACACATCTATAAGCGCAAACGCGTGCCTTCTTCAAAGAATAGAGATTGTGGTTGAATGAAGAGGCCATCGCTGGAACAAACGCATATTTTGAGGGCATTCAAAACAATTAAAAAAACATTGGACTGGATCGGATATTCTGCCGGGAAAAAATAATCTTTATTCTAAAAGTCACTGGCTTATCAAACGCCTTTCGAATGTAATACTTCGAGCCTTCTTAACGTCTGGCTATCGTCTGGCTATCTTAGCATGTTTTGCTAGGAACCATTCAAAGAGATCAAAGAAAGCCTTTGTAGCTGTGACCACGTTCGCTTTTGAACTATCAGTGAATTGGGAAACTCCCTTCCGTCTCCCGACATACCTGTTTCGGCCCAGGAATCAATTAGAGTGAGTCCGGGGGTTGCCTTCAATACGACTCCATCAGATAGGCGGCCGATTAGCAGGGTTTTAAGGCATAGCTCCAGATGAGTTAGAGTGGCGGCGGATCGAGTAGCTCATACTTACTGAGCCTTCACAACCCTTTTTGTGGATCATGTGGATCGCGAATGATGGGATCAGATGAGTATTCCTTGTACACAAAGAAATTCTTCAAAATGCTCGATCGAGAGTGATCATTCGATGAAAAGTTGGCCATTTCAAAAGACCCCATTTCTCGCCTTTTTTTTTCTAAACATTATGTCACTTTCACCCCAAAGCCGCAGCTAGTTCCAAACCGACGAAACATGGGCCACATAAAAAATATAACTCATTTGCCGAATATGGGGTTCTCGCCCCTCTTCATCTCTCTCTCTCTCTCTCTGTCTGTCTCTCCCGCTGTCCCTCTTCAGCATCAGCACATGTTGGTAGCCGCCAAATCCCACAAGAAATCGTATGTTAGGCGGAAACACTAAGCTCCCCAAACACCCCCCACTCCCAAGTCGCACCAAATCCAGATGCATAGGGCCGCTATTTTCTTCAATATTTATTCTCCTTCAGTTCTTTGTTTCTCTTTCTCCTCCGCGTGATAAGTAATTACACAGAAAGCCATTGACCTTTCAATGGCTGCACAACGCACGCACTGAAGACGCACGGAATATCCAATGCATGTCTCGCGGACACACATGGTGCCAGTTAGATGCATGTTCTCCCCCCACCACTCGGTTTGATTCCTGCTTTTTTTTCCACTCTCTCATCGAAAGGAAACAAAAAGACCCGCATAAGGTGACCACCACCAATTCATTTCTTGCGCCTTGCCTTTCATGGATCACGGCTAATTGCGGGCCAACAGGCCAAATGGAAAGGGCTTACCCCTCGTGTTGCCCTATCTGGGTTCCATCGAGCCCACGGATCAATGTTAATCAATCATTAGACTGATCACGGCGCGATGCAACCAATTGAGTGGCGACGGCGGCGGTGGCGGTGGCGGGGAGAAGCATGGACTGTGTGTGGCTGGTGTGCCAGCCCCAAATCCAGCGTTTATTTTCGGCTGCAGACTGAGGAAGTTTAAAATTAGACGCAAAACAATCCGGACGCGTCGCGCCGCGTGTTGCTTGCCTCTGAGAAACGATGTGGATGTGGATATTGTGGGCATTGTAGTTCAATTAGCTTCCTTGTACGGGTTTGCTTTGACTCCGAGCAGAAGGAACAAGAAAACTTGATTTCAAGTTCACACTGTGGGCGTTGTCTTGAAAATTGATAGCCCGGTACGCAGGGAGGCGTGTGCGGAAAATGAAAGTGATTTGTATGCGTCGTGTTGTGACTTGTGACGCGCAGCAATGTCGCTGGAAAAATTAATGGTGTCAACGTGTAGCTAATGAATACATTTCGGAAGGGAATGCTGTCAGCCGCGGATACACTTGGAGGAGGAGGATGTTGCGCACGAAAATTATTGTAATCTAATTTTTTGAAAAGCGGGACCATAATGGGCTGTTGTGCTGCAGATGGGATGTGTTTGTTTACTTTGACTTGGATCAATGTTTGCTTAGATGGACCTTTCAACTATTTTAGATCAAACATTTGCTACATCCGCAAGGTACTAGGTGACGCGGGTGCTAAAATACGAGATGGATCTGGGACTACTACAGCAGCCACTGGTGGGTGCTATCGTTCATTCACGAGTGGTTGGGACCTACAGTTTCTGCTGACTCCGAGTGGCGGAGGCTGACAGGAATTCGCTCATGTCAGTGAAGCGAAATAGGTGGAGCCTTGAATTTGCGATTGCTGGTGAATTCGGGGATTGAACCTGGCACCCCCGGCATAGGAGTCGACCCACTGCGCCTCTTCCTCGGCCTAGAGATTGCCCGACTTAAGATTCCTCTTTCGGAAGACTGTCTGTAGCGACTAACCTGATCAGTTTCGATGTCAGGCTGTTAGATGCTACAGCTCTGACAGCTATCGGAGAAAATGGTGATTTATCGGTTACACTCTGTTCTCTCAGCACAAGTCCGGAGTCGTGTAATGCATCCACTTGGGACGTGACAGTCGTCCCTGGGTGCCAGGGATAAGCGACCGCAAGCTAAGCTGGAAATCAACCATCGACTAGAGTGATCTTTTACTTTCACGGCGCTTACAGCTGATGTAAGTGAGGATTACAACCACTTATAAGGTATTCGTTATTTACTCGTAGTAAAGCCAAAACTATTGTTTGGAGTGGCAGCGTGGAGAACAGCCCCAGACAAAGCTATGAACTGTAAGCATTCCAATCGTGTGAAGGGAGTGGCTTATCAGGACGTCTGGGAAGTTCTAAGAAGTAATCCATGTCGTGTACTGAATATGAATCCTTACGCTCTTCCGTACGATGTACTGACAGAGAGAAGACTACGACTACGAGTCAAACTTGACACTGGTCTCAAGAAATTTGGCTTTCTTCCTAGCAATACCGACCGCTTACTATAATAATAATAATATGGGTGGCGCGACACTCCGAGACGGACCTGGGCCTAGCTTCTCAGCAACCACTCGTGTTGTGCGTGCTTATTGTTCCTTCACGAGTGAAAGGGACCTACAGTTTAATGCTGACTCTGAAGGGCGAAGTTGAATACTCTTTGAGCATTGTCAGTGACTCGAAACTCGTAGAGCCGTGAATTATCAAAGCTGGTAAATTCGGGTATCGAACCTGGCACCCTCTGCGTAGGAGTCGATGCACTTACCCACTGCGCCACTACTTACTACCGCCACTTATGTTCGAGAAGATCTTCTCCACCAGCACTCCCTCTAGAGTAGAGTAAAAAACTGACAATCAGATACTCGGTGGTCCTCCGAAAATGTTCACAGATGGATCGGAGATGGAAGATGGATATTGGTGTCTTCTTCAAAAGAAATCCACAGTAATGATTGAAGATGATTGAAGATGATTCCGGGCTTAAGATATCCGAACGAGATCAGTCAGGCTGTCATTAAATCTTTGAACAACGTCACCTTTGACTCAAAGACATCCCCTAAGCGGGCTGCAAATGAATCGCTTCATCTCAAGCACTGAATGGTTACAGGAGTAGAACTTAGCCAATCCTCATGATCAGGGCCGGTGTGAGGCAAATGAGCGCCCTACCTTCAGAGCCCCAATTTCACACATTCAGAAAACTAAATTTTCTGACCTAAGCTGGAAACAGGAGAAATGTCGTAACGTTGTTTGGAAATGTATACACGTGAATGCAAATGCACATCCTCCACATTTGGTGTGTCCGGCCGGCTCATGGCAACACACCTGGGCCAGGTGGTGGCACTATCAGTTACCGTCTGCAGTCAGCCACTGGATACAAGTGGCCATGAGCCGGCCGGACACACCAAATCTGGAGGATGTGCACTTGCACAGGGCGCCAAGCTCTTCGGAGCCAAGCCACATCCAACAATTTCCTCAAGTGGGCATCTTCGGCATAGTGAATGAATGCTTCGAACACTACGATAATGTCTCTGGTTCGATCTCGGACACATAAACTCTCACCGTCCTCGGTTCAGTGACAACGCTCAGGAATAGCGTCTCCAATTCGCCCGGTCTAAGTTTACGTCTTAGTTAGTTGCAGGACTCGAGCCTGAGCAATAGCTGCTTGCCATTGCGAATGGTCCTGGGAAAGCTGCTTCCAGTCATCAAGAGCCAGCTGTCTTGCATCCGTGATTGCTTGCTCTTTATACCGGAGATTCGGTCTTCCTCTCCTTCTCGCACCAGGAGGCTCGGATTCGAAGACCCTCTTAGTCGGAGTATTGGTGTCCATGCGCTCAATGTGCCCGATCCAAAGCAGTCGACGGATTTTTGTCTCCCGCACTACATCCACGCGATTGTGTCTTCTCCTTCATTCGCCTTCCTCGCAGATGAGGCCATATATCCGACGCAGAATTTTTCTTTTGAGGGCATTAAGAATCAGCACCACAGTTTTGCTTATCGTCCATCTTTTGGCTTCATATAGCAGGACTGGCAAGATAAGAGTTTTGTAGAGCATGATGTTGGTCCTAGTTTCCATAAGACAAATAACAAATCAACCACGGACTATAGGAGATCTCCAAATCTGCCATATGAGCCCATCCTGTTTTGTATGTTATACAAGTTTCGGACTCCTTGGCCATTGACTGAGAGGACTATGATAAGTGCAAGGTGTCAGCGAACAACAGAATGGCGTCAACAAATTAGTCGCCAATTGCAAGCTTGGTCAGTTTCTAAAGGAGGAAATGAAGGGAAATCCCTGGATACAGGGTGGCCATCCAGGGGTTTGTTTTTTAATCATATATCATCTCATCGCTGACAGCTGCTTCCCGCTCGAAATCTTGACAGAAAGTCAGTATCATACCTCCGCGGAATGAAATGAGTCACCTTAGGCTTGAACACCGTTGGGAAATTTCGAGAACTCATTTCCAGAGTAAGTGCTGTGCAGCTCAAGCAATGTGTATTTTTAAAAGAACTGTTGTACACAAGTTTGTGCAAAAAAGAGTTCGGGAGGCAGTAGACAACACACATCGTCACCGTCGTCGTACGATGAGAATGTGGCTGCTGTAGCCGAGACCATTGGAGAGAGAGACATCATTGGACCTTTTTATTTCAAAAATTAGTCTGACAACATTTCAGTCAATAGTGAGCGTTACAGAGCCATGTTAACCGACTTTTGAAATTCAAGACATGGATTTTGAGGACCCCTAGTTCAGGCAGGATGGCGCGCTATGCCACACAGGCCATGGCACAATCGATATTTTTCGTAGCAAATTCCCAATTCGTGCCGTCCTGGTGATGTTAATTGGCTCGAAGCTGCGGTCTTGGATTTTTAGTTTTTGTGGGGAACCATGAAGAACCGATGTTTTGCCAACAATTTGGAAACGATTCAAGCACTTAAGACCAATATCATGCAAGAAATCCGTGAGATGGAGCCCCAAAGCATCAACAATGTCTTGGAAAATTGGGACGACAGAATACGCTGCTGGAATGCCAGCCAAGGCAGCCGCTTGAAAGGCGTTGTTTTTCATAATTAATGGGAATGTTTGTTCTTACTAATAAAGCCCTAATACTTTTTAAAAAACGGGAATTTTGCTAACTTTTTTGCATTTTAAAAAAAACTTGTATTTGTTCCACCCTGTATAATCTCAATCATTTGTGTCGTTCAAACAAGTTCCCCATTATGGCCCACGGAAGATAAGCAATTATTTTCGCGTAGTGGCAACTTCAGTCTTGCCTATCTTCAATCTACAATTTCAGTTGGCCTTCATCTCTCGCTGATTCAACAACGACGCCCTCGTTACTAAACGCTCGCTAATAAGTACCTAGTCGCTGTGAAAGATTTAAATCTTTTCAATACCCATCGTTGATCGATGAACGTATGTACCTACGGGCGTAACGATTGCATGTGCCTACAGTGTAGTGTTGAAGTGATTCTTGTGCTTCCATTTTGGTCACAAGAGTGTTTTCAACGTCACGTGGGCTGGTAAAGTCTTCCTTATAAGCGGCCTCCCGCGACCAAACATTCAGTCTTCAAGCCAATCAAGAGAATTTCAACATCGAATCATTAGAAATATTTACTTTGGCTTGCAATGAAAAATTGATGTTGCATAAACATTTACCACCACTGTGCCTTGCGTGTATCGCTAAACACTCTCGACATGCAAGCGAATGGCATGTTCCAACTCGACGTGAATAATTCATGCCCCCATCGCGTACTTCAGAGAATAAATGTTTTTTGTTTTTTATCCGAGACTAAAGATCAGTATCGCTTAGCGGCGACCTTGAACAAGTCTTACGATGCAAACGAGAAGATCTAGCACCTTTAACGAGTGCAATTGCTCTTAGTCACTACTCCAGGTAATTGATTGTCATTTCTCTTGACCTGTTTCACTGTTGCCAACACAACATGGCAGAGGTTTGCAATTATTTCGCATATTGGAACACAAAATAGATTATCCCAAAATAGATATGATATCGACTTTATCATCAAAAGAAAAAGGCAATTTAAGTGTCCAGACGTCGAGAGATGTTTACTGCCGCGATGACAGCTGACAGTGGAAGTGTTTTCAAAATTGGCCCCTCGTCGCATTCTTCTGTGACTTTTGAGATTTGGATTTATTTCAAAGTGTTAAGTTATGGAAATCGATTGCGGTGAGGACGCAATGAATTCGCAATTTCTCGGCAGTCAATTCGAAGTCGCCTCGTGTCGACTTAACGTCCATCAATTTTTCACTGTGATGGGCTTCTTCCGATGCGACACATACGCGGAAAATTAGTTTCTGGTTGAACAAGTGAGTCTTTTATTTTGTAAGCTTTGGTGGACAATGACTAGGGTGGCCAAGGAGTGTTTTGTGGGAGCAGCACAGACCCTCCTGAGACTTGTTCGGGAGGGTCTGTGCTAAGGACGCCTCAAAAATCACCAGACAGTTCTATGACGTTAAGCAAAAAGGTCTTAAGTCAAGAAATTGATTCTGGCTTCTTCATTGGTTTAAACACAATCTCTCTGGAAAATCCTTCGTTTGGTATTAAGGGCTTAACACTAGCACATCGAGTTCCCATGGTAATAATTTTGCCTTTAGGATAAGTCAGAAGACTGAGTATGTGGTTTGGTACTAACGTCTTAGGTTTCTGTCTTTCTGTCTTTCGGGTTCTGACTTAAGACCCTTTTCAAAGAGGGTGTTCCAAAATTAACACAAAGCATGCAAGATATGGCCTTCATTGCTTGGCATGGCCCTTTTAAGTAAAGGGTGTCCCAAAATTAACACAGTTTGGGACAAAGCACACAAGAAATGCCCTTCATGGCTTGGCATGGCTCTTGTGTCGAAACTTTGCATGACAATGTTCCACCCTTAATTTCCTTCTGTAATGCACATGTGGTTATGGGCTTCTGGACATAGACCTTCGACTTCAAATAAGAACTAAATTAATTGTGAAAGAAGACAATCGATCCAGCGGAGCAATTCTGATCACTGACAAGGAAGTGTAAACGACCACTTATGATGTTCCTTATAATCATTTCAACGACCTCGGCATGCTTCCCACAATGACTTCTCTCTGAAAATACCAACTCTGTTCCCCGACGTGGCTTTCGAACGTCGTTATCAACGACCACGAGATCGCCCTTTCCCCAATGGATCAAAAATGGGCCGTAATCTACTCTGGCACCCTGCACAAACAGGAATCATTTAGCCTCCTTGATATGTGTAGCGTCTTCCACGCAGACATTCTGGCAAAAGAGAAAGCAGCCAAACACATTCAAACAACCGATATCCCACCATCAGATATCACCATCTTAGTTGACAGCCAGGCTGCACTGAAGTCGATATGATCCAGTACGATGAAGTCAAGGGCTGTTATGAACTGCCGCGGCTCACAAAGGTCCATCAGTCACCACAAGGTTAAGCTCTGCTGGGTCCCAGGCTACAGCTCAACAGCACGGAACGGGAGAGCGAACAAATTGGCCAGACAAAGAGCTGAAATGGGCATAAGTGAAGTGGACACATCACTGCAACCACCGATCAGAAAAACAAGCCAACTCGTCTTGGCTAGCAACAAATGGCTGTCACACGACAAGATCAACGTGCCCAGAGCTGCTTAGTTTTTTTTCAACAATTTAATGCACAAATGGCGGCATATTCAAATCATAGGTTAATGTTGGAACGCCCTTTTGTGGTGGGATGCTTTTAACACTACAGAGCACTCAGACTCAAGAACTGGTCGTCTGTACCGCCAGATTGCTGCCTGGGTACATTCGTTGTAATTTCTTGTACTTCAAGAGGGAAGACCAGCAATCGCTTCTGTGATAAGGAGGCTACGTGATGAAGTCTAGCCTCATGAGCACCTGACTGCCACCTGGTCCGGGCAAAGGCAGGACAATGACAGAGGAAGTGCTCTGGACTGTCGTCGTCTTCTCCACAGGCGTCGCAGAGAACATCGTCGCTTAGCAAGCATTCTTAAGCGTTTGGCGAACTTGTAGTGACCGGTTAGTTCGTCGGTAAGTTGTCTGCAGTCTTTTCTGTCAGGAGATAACATGAAGCCGTGGACTTCTTAGACATGCGCTTGATTGGTCTTCAATCTGGAAAGTCATTTTGCCTCCTCGAAAGGCCCAACCATCGATTGAAGACCTAACCAAGGATGCAGGTAACCCCAGAGCAGGTTCAGGTCCTGAGAATGTCTCCTCTGATCTTTGTCTAGTTCATCGGCGATCTCATTTCTCATGACGTCGGTCTCTCTCAGACAAGTCTAGCGAACTTAGACTGCCAATCATATTTAGAAAATACTTGCATTCCTGAACTGTCCTGGAAGTGGTTAAAACTGTCCTGGAAGTGGTTAAAGGCTGACCTGGGACGTAAACACAGCTGTCACTATAGACACAAAAAAATACTTCAGCCTTTCCAAGGTTTCCTCGTGGCCATTGGAACCGCAAAGGTATCCCCTGGAAAACCGACGCAAATTTACCTAATAAAGCGTGCAATCCAAGACGAAGGCAGGCACCAGCACCAGACCGATTTTCCAAGATCGACTACATTCCTTTCCTGGCTCCGATTTCGACCAGAGCCAGTCCTGAATGCAGGGGTAGTGAACTTTGTATCGTCGCAACTGCAGTACTATGGCCCGTGCGTTAGACTGCGACCATAAGGCTGGGCTCAATGGAATTGCGGTGCGGTCACAAAAGTTCCAGCGCTAGTTGTTGACCACACCTTTTAAGACGAAAGACGGCTTTGAGAGTGCACCTCATGATGTGAATATCAAGGGAGGGGAGATTCGGTAGTGCATCAAGAGCAGATTAAGGCGTTCGAGGGAGGCCCCTCTTTAGCCGACACAGACTGTTCTTTGAAGCTTGGGGAAAGCAGCAGTTATGTATTTATATGAAATCTTATTCCACCAAACTACTGGGGCCTCATCAAAGCCGTGCAGATCCAGGCGGTTCTTTTTGGTGATAAGCCCCAAGACTTTCGGAGAATTCCCTTGCACTCCCAGCATTCTGGCAGCGCCTTGGCAATTATCAACTCGATGTGATTTCTTCCGAAGAGCTTTCTTTCGAGAACAACATCCAAATATATGGCTTGATCGGAGAAACAGATGGTGATGCCTTTTGGATTTAGTCAGTTTACTCCTCTTCGTGAAGAGAAGAATCAAATAACAGACAGTAAATTTCTGGTCCACTAGTAGTCGATGACGCCAAGAGCTGACTGGGTACCGCAGGATACCGCATTTGGTCCTCACAGGCGATTATTTTGTAGTTCTAGTTTAGCCATCCCCTGTCGAGATAAGTTGAGGTGTTTTTTCCCCGGGTTTGCCTGGCACCAGGAGAGGAGGCTTATGCTCAATTTATCCTCCAGTTTAGCCCGATTCTCCCGGCTGAAATGGCACTCCTTGTGACCTCGGCCAATGATCACTAGGACTAGATGTTCCTTCACGATTTCATTTAGAGAAGGTTGACCTTATTGGTTTTGATTTTCTTAGAAGTTGGGGAAGGTTTATCCGCAGATCGAGGCCCCATGAAGGCTCCAACTAGGCCAGATATAGTTGGTAGATGTGGAAGGTCCCTCGGTAGGTCGACTCTCCCATTCCTCGACAGTCTTGTTGGACGTCAAACATCCTTAACTGGAACTGACTTCCAAAGCATCTCCAGGAGGGTTCTAGATTGCCTTAAGAACTTCTCGATCAAAGACAGACTCACAATAGTTATATGAGGTCCAGTCATTGAGTGGTGGGAATACAAAATAAGGGCACACTCCGAGTGAAAACTGATGAGAGAGGTGCTTTTGTTAAAAGGAGCACTCAATAAATGAATAAAAATGTTCTTGTAAGAAGTTTCTTTCGCTCAAGTTAACGTTTGAAATCTAGAGTTCTTGAAATTTAAGGGAGGGTGCAAGCTATATGCAATGTTTTTAAGCATACAAACGCGAAAAACAAAGAACTATAATTCACGTTGCTTCTGGGACACTCGGGAGTCTTTCGAGTGTCATAACATGGAATGGGTTAGTAATCAGCTCCTTTCCGATATTACTGAAGGAATCCGCGACAAGAAGATGATTCTTGATCGGGGATTCTAAGTTGCTGAGAACATTGGGTTTGGACAGTTGGACAAGTGTTTTTTTTTTTCTTACACATCTCCCAACACATGTCTAAAGTTTGGGCAGCAAGCAAGGAAAGCACACATCCGTTAGGCTCAATCCGACCGACAATACAGCTCATCATCTGCATAGGCCTGGGCATTGGAGCCATTGAGAGCCTCAAGCAGCCTAAGGAGTCAAGACCCCGCCCTTGGGACACTCGTGCATTCGAACAGAGCCTATGTGGACGAGGACCTAGCTCGAAATTCTGCCACATTTCCCATCACAACCGTCCACACCGCGACACTCCAGTTCAGTCAGCTTCAAGTTGATCATAGCATTTTCCTGCTGAGCATGCAGACAACGCCTTCCACGAACTTGCAATCTTCGCACTGCTCTTCTAAGAATCTGTCACATGAACGAATGAAATTCTAACTCTTCAAACCGGCCAGAACTTCGTCCAACTCGTTTCAAATGTCTCACGCCATAGCCTCACATGATCGTCCTCCCTCGACGCGACTTGAAAAAAAAACCCACCAGATGAGTCCCATAATCAATTCCCAACCAAGCTTATCCGCCTCACTTATGTGCGCGTCCATTATGCTGTTCAAACATCCCATGCACATGCAGATATAAATAATGCTATGCTTCGTCCCCCAAAACATGGGGGTGGCAAAGGCAGCGGCATCATCATTTAGCATCTAAGTGATCCACACACGCTTAACAATTATACCCTCTCTGATGATAATGTTGCTCCTCAATCCACTTTAGATTGGCATGTGGCACTGTGATGCTCGCCACTCAGCCATTCAGACGTTCGGAGAACGGAAACAGACACTCCGGGTTCGGTATCTCGTATTTAGATCACTCAAGTGGTCTTCATGTGGATAACTGAATTTTATGGCAAGTCTGGATGATCCCACAGTCGGCGGAGCTCACGATGTTCAAACATGCCACGGCAAAGCTAATTGCTGGACAATATCCGTCACGTTGCTCTAATTGACTCCACGGCGACGGCGATAAACCCGTCGTCCAAGAGTCCGCCCCAAATGTGGATTCCCCGCCTGTCCCCCACACACAGTGTTGCATAACAATGACATTGACACACACACCGGTTCCGTGGTCGTGTGATCATGCAGACCCCCGCTTGCATGTTTCTGTTGAAGGTTCACCGCTCGTCGGTTTGATGCACTTCGGCGTTCGAGCCACACATGTGGGTGGGTGCCTGTGTGGGCAAGTCGTTAAATGCCACCCAGACGCCGTGACAATGTGACAGATATGCCGCAAGATATTCCTGCCCCCACCCATGCTCCTTCTCCCCCCCCCCCCCCCACACACACACACACACGCTCACTAATTTATCGAATGTGTCAACTTGAATTTTGGTTGCCATCTATGGAAGATGTGATGTAAATGACGTGCGCTGGGGCGGAGATGACGAGGGCCATTGAGTGCATCTCCAAGCGGAACCGGGACACAAATAAACTTGTTGGCTCAGATCTTCGGACGTAAAAACTAATTTTATGGTCATACAGTGATGAGTAGCTGATGTAGTCGAACTGGAAACATGGTGCTTTACTTGATTTTGATTTTTCGGAGGAAATAGCTTTTGATTGAAATAGCTCTCGTTTTGATTGCTCATTGCTCTCCGTAATGCGGTGTTAATCTTTTGACGATGCCATCAAATCCGTGAGTTGTGGCGCACACGCAGTCGTTGCGACGTTTTTATTGTTTTAAAGACGCCCATGCTCGGTGTGGACGCCGGGGATACCGAGCCGAAGCACGTTTTGAACTGGAAAAGGAATCTGCTCTGCCCTTGGAAACCACTAGAAATATTGCATTGACCCTCCAGTCAATCAATGGCACCGCGGCATCGTGTGGCAGCTGTCCCTTGAAGAGACATCGAATAATGCAAGAAGCCCCTGTTACTCGCGTAGGCTCTGCACTTGGAACAATTTTGCAGCTGAATCAAAGAGCTGCGGCCCAATAAGGCCATTTAAGTGTCCACTGGTGGTGGTGGTTCACGCTGATGCTAGACACAGCCATAATTCAGTTCGATAGAATGATAGGCGATAAGGAGAGGAACACAGTTCCTCTTAAGACTTAAGTGAAATGTCATGTCTTTTATGGAAATTTGGATCAACAAGGTCAACCAGAACGCAATAAATTTACCGATTCGCTCTTATCGAAGACATCAGGATTTTATGGTCACTCAGTCGTAAACGAGATGACGGATAAGTTTGATATTTTCACACGTCTATGCGGTGCGAGACATGCTATAAATTTGCCTAGTTTTGGGAAACCTGTGACCACAACTTGTTCGTGGCTTCACATTTGGGTTTCCCCGACGAGCGCATAAGTCTTTCAGTTCGACGATAAAGCTTTGACGTGCTAATATACGGTCATCCGACAAGACGTTTTATTGCAAATTAAGATTCTGGTATATCATTCTGGTGACTTTTGATAGTAGGAACCATGACGTTATTGAGTGACAGTTCGTGACTGATAGAGGCGACTTAGGACTGCAGTAAGCCCCGTAGAGACCATTGTGCGGCCAATTAGGGAGCCCGCAAAGTTACTGGTGGGAGACCAACCCATGTGGTTGATGTTGCGATGAACCTGGTACTGTGAAATGGGAACACGGGTTTTGCATCCAGATAAGAGAGTGTAAGTTTAAGAGAGTCTCCGCATCAAAGCCTCCTCATTCGAGAACGACAGAATCTTCGGCATAAACATGAAATCATTGCGAACGCAGGACAGCTGGTCCGGACGACAGGGAAGCAGCTTGAATAGGACCTTTAACGATGGAAGGTACCTACTGATCAGACTCAGACCCTCTATGAGTTGCAGGCCTCAGAAGTAAGCTCGTGGCTAGCTCGTCCGCTACATAATTTCCCTAGATGTCTCTATAACCCAGTTAAGGTACAGTGGACGCTCCCTAATTGGAAACTCTCTCTTAGTCGAACAAATGATACTATCCCGTGACAACTCGACTTACCAGTATATTTTGAGCCAAGAGAGATGACTAATCTCTACAAGACATAAGCGACAGCTGATTACCAAATTACAGTTTATAGACATCCAGTTCAGAACCTCTGTGGTGACCTTGCTATCCACGAAAAGGCAAATATCTCGAGCTGACATTGGGTGGAGACGGATTGCGTTGTTCTCCGCTTGAGAGGCTATCTACAGTCAATCACAAAAGTAAGTGCACACAAGAAAGTTGTTTGTATTTTGAACAAAAAATAATCTCAAACTGGACTCAAAGAAAAACATCTTAAATGCAGTTTTCTAAAGCAATTATTAAAGTACTAGTAAAGTATGAGGATACCTCAAAAACTATGGTAAAAACCAAGAATCTAACGAAATTTAGATCACCAATAAATGGCCCTTCTAATTTTTGCTTTCAAACGCTTTTGACACAAGTTACTCTTTAGACAGTTCATCATCATTTTTGTCTAGTATATAAGTTGTTATGAATTCCATAATAAAAATGAATTAAAATGAAAAAAAAGACAGTTCATATAACCAACCACATACATTTTTTTATTAGTGGACACTAAATTGACCACGTCAGCTGCTACCTGCAAAACCCGTATAAGGGCAGATTTCCCGATGCGATTTACATGTGTGTTTACGTACTTTTGTGATGTGAATTGACTGGCTGTGCCTATAGTTTTTGAGATCTCTTGATTTTTTTTTTTGCGTTACTGTGTGTACGTTACTAATTACATTAGAAAACTGCATTTAAGATATTTTCTTGGAGTCCCGTTTAAGATTATTTTATGTTGAAATCACAGACAACTTTTTCTTGTTTACTTACTTTTGTGATTGACTCTAGGAGCCATCCCTAAAGACCTGTAGGCAATTCTATAAATTGACAATGTAAAGTTTTGTGATGTGAAGACTTTTGTATGCCTTTAGTTGAACTGAAAACTGATGTGTATCCAAGGCGCTTACAGAAATTGGACAAAGCGAGCTTTAGCTCATCACCTGAAAATACAGTCAAACCTCTGTAAGTCGAACATCCATAACTCGAATTTTCTACAAGTCGCACAAATTTTTCACAACTTAGGCGGAAGACTTAAATTACAGAAGAATTAATTTACAGTCCCTAAGACGAGTCTCTGTAAATCGAAAACAGACGTGAATCGAACATGCGGCAATTTTATTCCTGATACCCTTTCGTAGAAAATTCCAAACTCCAACACCCATTCAAAGTATGCACAATCAAAAGCGAATCGAAGCAAAAGAACCGAAAGGGCGTAAGTTGGTTGCAAATCCGCGTACTTTGTGTTTGTAAAAAAATCCGAAATATGTGTAAATGCATGGAGGAGTCGCATCCGCATGATACAATTGAATTCTTTGAATCATTAAGTTGAATTCTTGGCCACTTCGATCAGTTCAGTTCCACCGAACCGAAACCGGGAGGATCGGATGAACTTTTAATGGAACCTTAATAGGCCGTTCCCAACGAGGTTGAAGTGGTTTCGCTCTTTCATTGTATAAGTCAGAGTTAAGAGATAATAGAGACATCCAACTTCAACCTCCCTTGCCCCTTGATTTCATTTGACGGCGTTTTTTATACGCTTTTTGTGCCGTGTCTGTGAATACGTATGAGATCTTGAGAACAGCTGGCAAACAGCTGATACCCTTCCCCAATCGTAGTAGTGGGGTTAATAAGAGTTCTTATTTGAAAATTCGTTCGTTACATGAACTATTTCTCAAATTCGGTGTTAAATTTTCAACACAGTATGGAGGGGTAAACGAACGAACAAAGCTTAAGTTCACGAAGTCAGTTCATTCAAACTTTGAGCCAGTTACAATCTGAGATACTAGGCCATAAATAATGAATGCACAACATCGTGTCTGTATTTTTGCATATGAATAAAAATAAATAATGCATTCAGACCTTGAGGTAACTAAACATAAACATATTAATATAATAATAATATCGACGACGCGACAGTCCGAGACGGACCTGGGCCTAGCTTCTCAGCAACCATTCGTGCGTTTTTTCACGAGTTGAAGGGACCTACAGTTTAATGCCGACGAACGACCGAACGGCCAAGTTTGAGAAGCTTTTTCTAGACAGAAAATACTCCGTGAGCATTGTCAGTGACTCGAAAGAGGTGGAAGCCGTAAATTATGAAAGTTGGTAGATTGGGGATTCGAACCTGGCACCCTCTGCGTAGGAGTCGACGCACTTACCCACTACGCCACAGCAACCACATAAACGTATTATTAAAGCGTAAATCACTTAAAATAAGAAGATTTTTTCCTCGTTTTACATTTTACAAAAATAGCGACAGAAATTAATTCACAACCATTTGTACGCATTAGTAATTGTTGCAATATCTTGCCACTGTTCTTATCAAATTATGTAAATTGAATTCATGAGTTTCAGGAATTCATGAATTAGGCGTATACAACGGACCTCATTTTTTGAGTTAATTTGTCAGTTATGGTTTTTGAATAGGCTGTATATATACTTGAGAATTAAATAAATCGAATAGCATGTAGAAATTCCATGTTATAATAAAGAAAATTCTCTTAAAAATACGAGTCAACTTTAGAACACCCTCCAAACAACATACATGGGATCGTTGGCAATTACAGCAATCCGGCGTAATTTTTTCCCACTAAACTAACAAATATGCAGCCATTTCCCACAAAAATCCTCGAATCGGCTGCCATTGCGTGGTGGATCCATGGCTTGTGTAAGAGTGTTTGTGAATGCAAAAGTATTGGTACTCCCTATACTTTTGCATTTTTCTCTGGTGTGGACTAGGGGAAAATACGGCCGAAGTTGGATATCTCTATTATCCCTTATCTCTGGTTTAAGTGACCGCCAAAGCAAATTTCACTCGCTCTTAATTTTTAAATAGCCGTCAGAATAGGTGAAGGCCAGAAAATAGAGAGAGATAAAATGCGAAAATGAACAACAAAAATACAGAAATTCGCGCTGTAAACTTGTTGGTTTTGACAACCTCTCATGGACGGATGCATTTAAGGAGGCTTCAAAGGAGTTTTACAAGAACCCCCCAGGTTTCCAGACCCCGAAAATGTATGACGGAACCTGGTACGTTCGGAGAAAATTTTCGGTTTCGCGGTTTCGTTCGGTGGAAACGTAGCCTATATCCTGAGCGCTCTAGGAAACCGCTCTCTTTGAATGGATCACATATAAGTTACATGGTTGGTGTCTTAGAATATCACGCTCCATGCTGTTATGAAGGACCGTCAACCAAAGAGCAATTGCTCAGACACAGAACGTCGATCGGTCGTATGACCGATAAGCTAGAAGTGGTGCTATGAAAACAAACTTCGCAAAGCAGCTTTGGCGGTGCAATGTGTGAAATCATTGGGGGAAGTTCTGTCATCAGAAATTTATAGGTGAAAATAAATTAACAATATTTCTGTGCTCATTATAGATCTCCCCCAAACTTTCACTGGACATTTCGGCATTTTTCTACATGATACCATTAATAAATGAATCTTACATCAGTTCATTCGTGTTTCTGCTTGTTCACTTGTCTATACACAAAACTGAATTGTGGTGTAAGCTTAAGATGAAAATTTGATCAGTGTCAAAAATGAGGTCTGAATGAGGTCCCAAAATAAAAAGGTGACGGTTTTGATGGTACACCTTGGTGCGGCATGATCGCGTACTGTGTATCGCCGACGTCATCATAAACATGTTTCGCAGAATCTGCATGGATGATGAAGAGGGGAACGTGGGCAACACCTGCTCTTGTCCGGATTAGGTGACTCACAGGCAAAAATTCACTGAGTAGTCACTTTTTCAACGACTCAAGGGATTTAACGGAAATTCTCTCTTAATTTCTTCGTGTCATCCTCTCTTCCGAATGATCACCCACCAGTTGTTAATTAACCATTCCCAAATAATTCGAGTGACTCTGCAGAGGATCGGATGCCAGGTTTCACTGCATGACAACATCCATTCTCATCTACTTCCGCAAACGATTTTTTCCAAAGCTCTTCATACGATTATTTGTATCTGGACATTTGATGGATGTTGTTTCCTGACAATCCCTAGAGTTTATTTCTTCGACTTGAGCCAAAACCCGACCATTTTCCATAAAAAAGTTACATTTTCTGTCCAAATTACCACCAGTAATTCGTTTAGCTTATTTACAGTTATCACGTGTATTTTTGGAAATTTCCTAAAAGCCAATGAAACTGTTCTTTCGCTTGTTACTTGCCAATTGGTTCATCTTCTGCCAGTTGATAAAACACAAGGCCATCGGAATACCAAATTACCTGCAAGAAAATAAAAAAAGATACAAATTAATACGGTTGCTGAACATCATAAAAATGTTTATGAATATAAAGAAAATAACATCAGAAATATATTAAAACAAAACAAAAATCCATAACACGGAACAAGAGACCCCACGTTCGATCTAAATAGTTCATGTATGTTCCATAAGACAAAAACGTGTAGCACATGGAATATTTATTGTATACCATACATCCCATAAGAGACGGCTAGACTTAGATTCTGGTTTCCATCACAGAATGTATCGACTACGGTTTACTCATGCGCGCCATTCATGGCGGCATACGCGCAGCGCCTGATTAAGATCTACCAAATGTAGCGTCTGCCGTCTGTGTGTACACAAGATCATACCTTCTTCAGCTCATATTCATTTGGAATAAGGAATTTTTATTAAACCGGAATTATATCGAACATTAGGTTTATGACTGATACGTGGGAAGCATTCCATAATTAACTAGACTACCTACAGCGTCGGTGGATTTACATTTTAGGAGAATTGTCTTCAGAAGGCGACTGAGTCATCAGTGCTTAACTGGGTGGTCTACTTGATACGCGGACGGAACCACTTTAGGGTTCTTTGATGGCGGCAAAGATGGTAGAGATTTATAAGATGCACCTTGCTCCAATAAACAAGATTGGTGTATTGGGTCCAGATTAATTAAGATGCTGGTTGAAACTGACCGCGTTGTGCTCAACTCCTTGCTCATCCCCATCCTCATCCTCATCCTCATCCTCATCCTCATCCTCATCCTCATCCTCATCCTCATCCTCATCCTCATCCTCATCCTCATCCTCATCCTCATCCTCATCCTCATCCTCATCCTCATCCTCATCCTCATCCTCATCCTCATCCTCATCCTCATCCTCATCCTCATCCTCATCCTCATCCTCATCCTCATCCTCATCCTCATCCTCATCCTCATCCTCATCCTCATCCTCATCCTCATCCTCATCCTCATCCTCATCCTCATCCTCATCCTCATCCTCATCCTCATCCTCATCCTCATCCTCATCCTCATCCTCATCCTCATCCTCATCCTCATCCTCATCCTCATCCTCATCCTCATCCTCATCCTCATCCTCATCCTCATCCTCATCCTCATCCTCATCCTCATCCTCATCCTCATCCTCATCCTCATCCTCATCCTCATCCTCATCCTCATCCTCATCCTCATCCTCATCCTCATCCTCATCCTCATCCTCATCCTCATCCTCATCCTCATCCTCATCCTCATCCTCATCCTCATCCTCATCCTCATCCTCATCCTCATCCTCATCCTCATCCTCATCCTCATCCTCATCCTCATCCTCATCCTCATCCTCATCCTCATCCTCATCCTCATCCTCATCCTCATCCTCATCCTCATCCTCATCCTCATCCTCATCCTCATCCTCATCCTCATCCTCATCCTCATCCTCATCCTCATCCTCATCCTCATCCTCATCCTCATCCTCATCCTCATCCTCATCCTCATCCTCATCCTCATCCTCATCCTCATCCTCATCCTCATCCTCATCCTCATCCTCATCCTCATCCTCATCCTCATCCTCATCCTCATCCTCATCCTCATCCTCATCCTCATCCTCATCCTCATCCTCATCCTCATCCTCATCCTCATCCTCATCCTCATCCTCATCCTCATCCTCATCCTCATCCTCATCCTCATCCTCATCCTCATCCTCATCCTCATCCTCATCCTCATCCTCATCCTCATCCTCATCCTCATCCTCATCCTCATCCTCATCCTCATCCTCATCCTCATCCTCATCCTCATCCTCATCCTCATCCTCATCCTCATCCTCATCCTCATCCTCATCCTCATCCTCATCCTCATCCTCATCCTCATCCTCATCCTCATCCTCATCCTCATCCTCATCCTCATCCTCATCCTCATCCTCATCCTCATCCTCATCCTCATCCTCATCCTCATCCTCATCCTCATCCTCATCCTCATCCTCATCCTCATCCTCATCCTCATCCTCATCCTCATCCTCATCCTCATCCTCATCCTCATCCTCATCCTCATCCTCATCCTCATCCTCATCCTCATCCTCATCCTCATCCTCATCCTCATCCTCATCCTCATCCTCATCCTCATCCTCATCCTCATCCTCATCCTCATCCTCATCCTCATCCTCATCCTCATCCTCATCCTCATCCTCATCCTCATCCTCATCCTCATCCTCATCCTCATCCTCATCCTCATCCTCATCCTCATCCTCATCCTCATCCTCATCCTCATCCTCATCCTCATCCTCATCCTCATCCTCATCCTCATCCTCATCCTCATCCTCATCCTCATCCTCATCCTCATCCTCATCCTCATCCTCATCCTCATCCTCATCCTCATCCTCATCCTCATCCTCATCCTCATCCTCATCCTCATCCTCATCCTCATCCTCATCCTCATCCTCATCCTCATCCAAATCCTCATCCTCATCCTCATCCTCATCCTCATCCTCATCCTCATCCTCGTCCTCGTCCTCGTCCTCATCCTCATCCTCATCCTCATCCTCATCCTCATCCTCATCCTCATCCTCATCCTCATCCTCATCCTCATCCTCATCCTCATCCTCATCCTCATCCTCATCCTCATCCTCATCCTCATCCTCATCCTCATCCTCATCCAAATCCTCATCCTCATCCTCATCCTCATCCTCATCCTCATCCTCATCCTCATCCTCATCCTCATCCTCATCCTCGTCCTCGTCCTCATCCTCATCCTCATCCTCATCCTCATCCTCATCCTCATCGCCACCCCCATCTCCATCCCCACCTCCATCCCCACCTCCATCCCCACCCTCACCCTCATCGTCACCCCAATTCCGTCTTACGTAACCTTCAAACATCCTCCCGTCGAAAGATGCAAATTTCTTCGTGTCACTTGTCGCTGACGTTATAAACGATCAATAAACCGAGATGTCAACATTCGTAAAACTACCTCAGAGTACGTATTTGTGTCGAAAACTGGATAATCACGAACAATCGACAAGCTATTGTGTCTGGTTTTGCGAAAAGTGTCAAATGTCGTTTTTCTCCTGGCGCCAGTGTCGTTCATGAGTATTTATGAAGTGCCCATTGAATATTTGCGTATCTGCTGGCAAAATGTTTCGCACACGAATACGGGCCGAGCGGGAGGCACGTCGACGTTCGGCAACCTTTTGAATATTGATGACACTCCAATGGCTTGGATATTATACATATTTTTTTTCTACTTTCAGAAAATCTGCATTTTTGTGATGGAAACACTCGCGGACTTTATTCATCGTTCTTTCGCATATGAATGCATTAACACGTTGAATTTCCGTGATTTATGCACGGGTGGGCGTGAAAAACCGGTCAAGGGCGAATCGTACGAGCTGTGTTGACATAAGGCATCTTGAACGTGTTTTTACAAGTGGTTGTTGGTTTATTCTAAGTGGCGAAGGGAATGGGTGTCAATCGCGCGTTGAGGTGGATTAAATCGATCGAATCATCAAAAAATCCATTAGGGTTGCGTCGTGAGCACAGTATCGTCAGTTGCAGTGAGATGTGTCCCTTTTCAGATGCAGGTTGGGTTAGGTTGAAGTGGCTGACTGCTGCACGGCAATACAGCAGCCACACTTAGGCCAGCATAGGCTTATTGTGCTACCAAGCGGATAAATGAGTACCTATTCCGTAAAGGAGATAAAGCGAAGAAGATGACTGACTAGCTGCTTAGTTCAGCCATGCTATCAAAATAATAGGCTCCCGGGAGTCTAGATCTGGATGAGATAGCGCTGCTGTTGCATAGCAAGTCTGCAATGGTTTCTTCCTGATCCTCGTCTCTGCTGCTACTGCAGAAATCATTATAGGGAAAGCCTAGTCTAGAGGCGTGAGATTGCACAATGCCCTGTTAGAACCAATAAGAGATCTGAGATTTGACCTGCTTATTCTGATCAAGCTAAGCGATCGCTTGGGATTGATCATAGGCCAGAGTTGTTTGGAAATGAGGCATCCTCAAGTGCTTCAAACTTTAGCAGATGTTTAATAGTAACGATAGGCATGTAGGGTGGGTCTCCGCCCGGAAAGAGCACGGAGATTTTGCCCTTTCTAGCGAGTTCGTCCGCTTTGCAATTCTCTGGAATGTCACAGTGTCCCGCCACCCACATAAGTTGTATGCTAAAATACTTGGCTATCTCGTTAAGAGATAGGCGGCAATTAATGGAAGTCTTGGAACTAAAGGTGACTGAATCCAGAGATTTGATCGCTGCCTGTCTATCGGAACAGATGACGATACCTGTGCGCGATATTACATTGTTTTTAAGCCAGGACAGGGCTTCCTCAATCGCTATAGTTTCAGCCTTAGAATAGACACTAGCACCCACACCTTAATCCATCTTCGATCCATCTGTGAAGATTCGCAGTGGACCTTCTTGTGTCTGTTGTTCAGACTCCCAGTAAGATCTGGGCGGTATGCTTGAGAAACTCTTCTCAAGGAGGAGTTTAGTTATAGTGGGGTCTGTGTCTATGGGTATAGAGGCTCATTGAATGTCCAGACTGCAGTTCTTTCCAGCTGCTCAGCGATCTTAATCTAATCGCCGGGCTAGCTGCTGTCTGTCTTAGTTCTATCGGTGGCAGGTTGAGGAGTATGTTTAATGCTTCGACGGAGGTAGTCCTCACCGCCCCGCTAATGCATAGGGGGTGATGTTGATTCTCTTTTCGGGTGCAGTCCACAAAATTGCGACACCATATAGCAGTATGGGTCTGACTACCGATATAAATAGCCAGTGAACCATTCGGGGTTGCAGACTCCATTTGCACCCAATGGTCCTTTTACTCAAAGTACTTAAATGGATCATAATAAAGTGCAGAATGGTACTAAACTGTTTCAACGCGCTGCAAGAATTATGTCCTAACAATGATCTCTCTCTTCTTTGGGTTCCTGGGCACATGGGAATCCAGGAAACCAGCAACTAGCTTGAATGTGAAGCCATATCTGATCTTACGTCGTATCCAGAGCTTCGTAGACAGATGTTTCATACATCGGCACATCGTGCGAATGTGTGAAAGCGACTTTATGGAAGGGGAGGCATCAGCTTAGCAATTACCAAAGGAGAACGAGAACGAAACCATTGAACCACTGCTGGAGGACTTGCCAATGTTTCAATTATTTGGTAAAGATCGCTTAAACCCATTCGGATAGACCTTTGTTTTGTTTTTCAAGAACCCTTGAACATGAACAGCCATGCCAACATGACCATGCCAACATGTCAAACATTTCCTTAGTTAGACTCTACTACTTTGGGGGGAAACGAATAACTATGCGAACGATTATCCAGTATGCGTACGTCGTGTTGCCCAGCGTACTGTATGATCGTTTAAATACGTTCGGGGGTTATGGACGCAATACTGACACCTCGACCGACCGAGTTCCAGACACCAACTTTTCATCAATTTTGAAACTAAATTGGGTCTCCGGGAAGTTATAAGTAAAAAAATGGGTCAGTCAATCGAAAAATCGATATAGACCATCGAGAGTATATCCAACTCAAGACAAAACTGCTCAAGAAAAGAGGTGACTAGTGTCAAGTATTCCACTATTAAGCTGGGCTTCGTTAAGACCTCGAAGTCGTGGAATGGTCACCGAAGTCGATGGTCTCGAAACCTGAAAATTCTAGCCTCTGACTGTTATGGAAGGAGACTATTTTGTGCGAAGATCGAGGAAGTCTTTGAAACCTCTAGAATCAGGAAATGTGATCCTCCAAAAATGGTCTCACTAATTTAAGGTGTCGATGGAACCTGAAATAGCCCCAGTTCGGATATACTCAGGAATCTGTGCTAGGGGAACACCAATTTGGGGACTACCCATTCAATAAACAGCAAAAGTTACGGACTTCATTTCGTCCTGGCTACACGCCGATCAGCTCCAGGCTATACTCGCTGGCTTGGTATGAGAATTGGAGCTACAAGAAGAGATCGACATAGTTGATCTAGTTTAGTCGCAAGGATGAAAAGGAGTCCATGCTGGACACTGTGCACATGCTTGCGACTGAACAAACTGCACAACAGCTTATGCTGAAGCTGCAGGGATGAGGAAGAAACAGAATCTATCCAACATCTGCCCTGCCATTGTCCATCCCTAGGAAGGAAAAGAAGGCAATTTCTAGGAAAGCACGTCTGCAAAGAGCTTGAACTGAAAACCCCCTAAGATTCAAATATGAATCTGGCTGGTTTTAGGGCTGAAGGACTACTGTACTCACTAGCAGGGGACCCAATACGTTGGTCTAGGTGGGCTTCCCACCTACCACACTTTCCACAGCTAAAGGCTGTCCCTGCAGGTCAACAATGCTCAACTTGCATTCGTTTCTGGGTGTATTCCTTGATACCAATGGCCACTTGAAGAGTAATTGATGCCAATGGAGGCTGTTTTTTTTTCAATGACACGCTGCTACAAGATTTTTATACTTCGACCTTAGGACTGCATCTGTGCGCTACTAAATCATCAGTCAGTGAGTTGATTCCAAATAAACATGAGAAAAGAAATACACTGCCTCTCCATTTCAGAGCAGTCTCATCGGAAATGGGTACAAATCTCATGTCTCGTGACTCAGTTCACCTAAATCAGAATCGAACTGTCAGCCACCAACGTTTTCCCCATCTTTGAAGTCGCCTCAGATTTCTCCCACAGATACGAGTCATTAATTCCCAAACAGCCACACTGACACATTCATTTTTGACATACCCGCACTAATCAACGAGATACTTCCCATTTATCACACTTCGATGTGATTCAAAGATTCAAAGAGATCCCAACGAGATAGCACAATGCCGGCAATGAAATACTGTAAACAAGCTATTCTGTGGTGTGTGTGCTCTGGCGGCGGGGAGGTGGTATTGTGTATCCAAACAGTATCTTATCTCTGACAGAAGGGCACTTGTATGCTAATTCCCCATCCAAATGATACGTCTTGCATAACGTTCGTCTATCGATGGTAATGACCACTTCTCTTGAATGCCTCGACTTTTACCATCTCATTTCGTATGTGGAATCTGTAATGAACGCATAAATATCTTCACGACACCCAAGAGCAGCGGCGGCGGCGGCGGTGGTGTACATCGCGTTCTCGAGTATTGACTGAGAATTTCTCCCCCAGGCCACGGCGACGGTGGCGGTGGGGAATACACATGAACATATGGATAGGCGTTTGGTGAAATTTACAATTTTGATTAAAAATCAACAAACACTGACAAACTTGTTGAATCAATTGTCAAAATAAACTTCGACGGTCGTTAACCGTGCTGCCGGGGCACGGAGAGGTCCTCATCGCCGGCTATGCAGTTACATGGGCGGGGGCGGCTTAAATGAATCTCAAATTAAGGTTCTGTAAATAGGTCAGAGCTCCTCATTGCCCCCGACACACACGCTAAGCCCCCAGGTGGATTAAGTGAGATATCGTGGCCGCTGCAACCGCGTGCCGTCATCAGATCCCATTCCTTTATCGCCCATCCTTCGGCTTTGCGTCAATTTGAATCTATTGGAGACAAGTAATCCTATTGTCTCAACCATTTTGGAGCGCCGCCGCCGTGCCGCCGATGCCGCCCTCGGGATGCTCGCAATATCGATCGATCTCGGACGCGCTCCGGCTCGGGTGTGCCCCGATTGATGCGCGTCTATTTTTATGACGACGCGTTTCATTTTATCGCAATCAATTGGGATTCGATTTGATGAGGATTTTCTTTCTTGGCATCTCAGAGGCCATCCGCTCAGAGGCACAACACAGCAGCGCTTTAATTTATGCCGCAAAGGGAATATCTCTTAAATTCTATTGATGGCATCGTTTGTATCTCTCTGTCTCTCCGCGTGCATGTATCGGATGTTGGCGGAGAGGCGAATGTTGATGGATTTAATTGAACTCATTCTGTGCTCCGCCCGGGTTGCGGTTCTGCAGTGAATCTATTGTTGGACGTGTCTCGTAGCTATGGACGGTTGCGGTGAAAACATTTCGATTAAGTGTAGTGCGTGTGGAATAATTTAGATTTTATATCAATTCCCTCGGGTAGGTGGTTGGTAGGGGGCGGCGCGTCGCCGCGACTAATGGCATAGGCGACCAGACCAGACCAGAGTCATTACTGAAAACGTTTCCATGGGGATGATGATGTAGCTTGGAATTAAGTGAAGACGTTTCAAAATTTATTCGTGACTCAGAAGACATCGTTTTCGCACTGATTTGCGATTCAAATGAGCGACAGATACGGCAACTTGGCGTGAAGACGCTCGAAGGATGTTTGCGAGTGATTTAAAATTCATATTGGAAATTTGCACACAATTTGCAGAATCGTTTTCGAAAGAAATGAAGTGCGCTTGGAGGACTTGATGGCGACCTTGAAAAACTTGAAAAAGTCTCAGGAAAATGTTTAAAGTGCCCAGAGCTGCCTTGAACTTCACAAGTGGGCCAATGTCGGGCGCCATGAAATAGATACCATATTTTTCGGTTGTTTTTCAAGTTTCTTCGAAGTTTTTACTCATTTGTCGGTTTCCCTTTTAATGAATGGTCGACGTGGCGTATTGGGTTGGTGCAATGACTGCCACGCCTGGGGTCCCAGGTTGGATGCTCGAATTTAACAACTTTCAGCCCAGTTAATTCACGGCTCCATCCCAAGAGTACTCGAGCTTAGAAAAATCTTCTGCTACTTGGCCGTTCGGAGTCGGCATAAAACTTCTGATCTCATCCACTTTTGAGAGACCAATAGCAGACATAGGATGAGTGGTCGCAGTAGAAGCTAGGCCCAGGTCCCCCTTGGACTGTCGCACCACCCAGAGTGTTGCATATTAGGTGTAGTGAAAAGAAATCCACTATTTATCCACCAGACTGCTTCAGTAATCTATATCTCGCGTTGTATACGCCCCCTTGGAGGAAATTAAATTTCATTGGAAAGATAAGATTTCGTACAAAAACAACTTTGTGGGCGGTTTTGTTATTGGCTTACTCAGCTTTGCTTGAGAGCGAGTTAAAGATGTAAGCAAAGAGGAAATACGCCATATTTTACATTTTATCTTGGGTAAGGAAGAAAACCCAAGGCAGGTGGTTGAAAATGTGAGTATTATTATCGTCCTGATACTATAACAGAACATCATGAGTCGTTTTGGATCCGCCGATTCCGTTCCAGATATTTTGACTTCATGGATGCACCACGCTCTGGAAGGCCAAGTGTTGAAAATATCGATCAAATCATGGAAATCGTCGAGTCTGACCATCATGTGAGCATTGTTTCGACGGGCTGAAGCCTTTAGAACAAACAGGATACGAAAAGGAACTCGATTCTTAGGTACCACACGAGTTAACGCTGAAGAACGCCATAGACCGAATTGCGAATCACTTCTGCTCGCAACAACATTTGAAGCCGATGATGACTTTGGCGAAACGTTGATCACTTACGACAAAGTCAAGTGAAAACAGTTGAGATCGAATCTCGGTGAGTCGGCGTAAACGCTGGCCAAATGAAGATTGATGGCCAGACAGGTCTTGTTGTGTGTTTGGTGAGATTGGCAGTGGATCATCTACAATGAGTTGATCTGCTCCGCCAAATCTCTGAATTCAGACTAGAATTGTCAACTATTGGACCGTCTGAAGGAAGCAATCACTCAGAATCAGCCTTATAAAATGAATTGTCTTCCATCAGGACAACGCCAGGTCATACAGATTTATAGCGACTCGGGAGAAGCTTCGGAAGCTTGCTTTGGATGTTCTTATGCATCAACCTTTTAGTCCGGATCTACCACCAAGTGATAACCACTTGTTCCTCTCCATGGCGAATTATTTTGCTGGTGAAAGAGAGATTTGAGACGATCTCAGTTGTTCGCCTGGAGATTCGAAGGTTTTTACGAGAGAAGGACAACAACATTGCCATCAAAATGGCGTCAAATAATCCAAAAACGGTGAATATTTGACCTAAATAGGAGCATGTTTACAAGGGTAACTATAACCTTCAAATCCCGTGCAAAAATAATGGATTTCATTTTGCTACACCTATATTTTCTTGAGCCGAGAAGACAGCCTTCATGATCTTGACGGTGACTTGCACTTGATTTAAGTGATCACTTGATAATCAATAGCTCGAACTGGTCTCAACTCAAACACAGCTCAAACTCAGCTCGAACTGGTCTCAACTCAAACACTTGCCTTGCGAAACAAAGTCAAGGAGTGCCAACTGCACTCTCGCATCCAATGGCAATAAGAACGAGATCAGTGACAATTGATCTTCACGAAGCGAAAGCCGGAAGAAGTGCTTAAAGTTCTTTGCCCCAGCATGCAGCGTGACAGAAGAATCAGGTGAAAGGCAGACGTGTCTGAAAGAAGCATTTCAAAGTGCATTCAACGCTCGAAGGCCGATGATCGTCGTGATCGTCGCAGCAAGTGAACTACCATATCGGACCGAACGCAACTGAACTGTTTCAGTCTTAAGTGCACCGCACCGGATGTCAGCTTAGCATCAGATCAAACTGAGAAGATGAACAACCTTTTAGGAATCTTGTCAGTCACTTCCTCTCGCCTCTGGGTTGCAATCACGCGTCTTACGACAAGTGGTATGCGCTCACCGATGGACTGACTCTGACTGACGTTCTTTCGCATTCCCTTAAACTATGATCTTCGTGGATAATTTGCCGTTGGGAGGTAGGTATCAACTTGCAGACATCCATTAAGCGTGCGGTTCTGCAGAGCACACGCATGCGTACGTTATGACGCCTCAAGTGCTGGAGTCACTCCCCCTGCTCCATCTAGCTGTGCATGCGCACTATGCGCTCTTATTCATGCCTTTCCTCTGCGGGCAAACATCGATAGTCCCACAAATTGCTATCCAAACTTTGCAGACACAACAGCCAAACCCATCATTAAACAACACACACGCAGTTGTGTGGAGTCTGCTTGCGACCTTAAGCGCCGAGCGAACAAGCACAAGGCTGCACGATGTGTTCGTATTCGTACGTACGTATGCCAACCCGTCCAACGGATCCAATGAATTGCGAATTTCCTGCTTTTAGCCTCAAAAAAAAAAGCGCAAAAAATTAATTAAAATGTCAAGTTTGCGCACATTTAATGGCAATTTTCTTCGTGCGCCATGCTCGCAGCGTGCGGCTTCGACGTCTTGTCATTTACCGCATCTCCGCGCCTGGCAAACAGGCAATTCGCTTCCACCGACCTGCTGTCGATTCACCGAGTCGATGACTAATTGCGAAAAGCATGATTTTGCTGTTTCGCCCGGAATTTGGGTCGCATTCAAAATTTCCCCTGTTAAGTGGAAACTTGCGTTCACCATTTAAACGAACACACGGCAAGAGGCGAACCGCAATAATGATTAAAAGGACCGAGTGCACACGCGATTCGGCCAATCGGGCGGGGCGCGGTGGTTCAAGTTCGGTTTTGATCAGATGCCAGGGAACGCTTCGAAACCGTACCGAGAGATACGGGTTCTTACACACTTCGGCGATAAATTATGAAGCATAAATAATTTTGTTTGTTTCGGGGGGAACGTGTGCCAGATTGAGTATGCTCCGCTCGACGATCACACACACACGAGAGTTTCGTGAGAATTTCGATTTCAACGAGCGCAGCCAACAGTCGGTCGAGTACGGACGAATGCGACGACATGGGTGGCGAAGCGTTCACCATAAATTCTCTCGGCCATAAATCTAAATAATCGTGGCTTATGACCAGCAGATCTGTTTGCTTATGAATAAAACTGAGATTTGCAGTTCAAATGGTCAGTCAAGGCGAGATGGGATTGGCCGGAGAACTGTGACTCAGCCGTGGATGGGATCACCTTATGACGGTGCGTGTGTGTGGTTCGCACAAGAACTTTTCACCTTGATCCACTGTACAAATTAAAGCAGAAGAAATACATTAGCGATGACAGAAAGCATTGAATGTGATGTCATTTTCGAAAATTCACTTTCGACGGTGCCTTGTGGTGTCATGTCCCAAATTTGGAGCGTACATTTCTTTGGCGATTAGTTGGATTTATCTTGTGTTTCAAATTGGATTCTGAAGTACAATGCTTCACAGTGCGCAATATCACCGGAACTGTGATCGCAGGGGAAGGCAGAACAAATTTAAAAAAAACTCTTTGTAGATGAGGCGTCAGTATTCGTCATTTATGTAAGTCTAATAATCTTCACGATCGTTGAAGTTTAGGTCATCGTCAACCTTCGTTAGGACCAAAGCAGCGAGAAGGGATTTTTTCCTCTTGTAAAACCCATGCCGCAATGGGAACGACACCACGACCGGAAAAGATCGATTGTGCCGAAAGAATGGAGTTAATTCAAAAGACAGACAGACAAAAGTAGACTCCCCCTAAGTCGAATTGTCATGGGATAACAAAATTTGTTCGATTAAGAGAGAGAGTTCGACTTAAATGTACTAAGTACTTCGCTTATGGAAGATAGTGTTTTTTTAAGTGGATCCCTTTAATTCTACTGCAGAGGGTTCCTTTGGAAGTTCCCTTTGGAAAATACGATCCCTCAAAGAGAGTGGTGCCGGACACTCACTTAAATGTGCTCAGATGTTTCGTCTTCTTCCAGGGAAAGCCGGCATTCCGGGTCTTGGCACACGTTTATTTTGTCGCAGTGGCTAGAAAAAAAACTCGTTAGCATTCTTATAATTTTCTTGTAGAGGCAGAGGGTTTCTTTACGGGAATAAAGCCTGATTAATCGCTTGAATTGCCTAAGATTATCCTCATTGTCCCAGTGGTCTAGGCGAAGTTCGTCTTTCCATTCTTAGCTGCTGTCCAATTGACATTACTGTGCGGTTAGGAAACTATGAACATTGATTCCGAGGCAGACCTGCAAGCTCTTGTGCAGATTCGTTGCCTACAATCCCACTCTGTCCAGGGACCCAGTCGAGCTTCACTTTGTTGCGTGTAGCTGGAGACTGTATTGCGTCCATTAGTCCATTAAATTGGACGACAGTACCTTAACCAACCTTGTCTAATCGCTGCCTGACTGTATGAGGAGATGCAAATTCTAGCGCCCTTGATACCTCGATGACGTGGAAATGGGCTTGAAACACGTTACGAGAAGGACTCGACCTAATAGGTTGGACCCAGCCTCAAGTCCAGAATTCATTTTGGATCCGTCTTTGGACCTTACTGGACTTCTGGGTCCATTTGTCCAATTCTAACGATCTAATCTTTTAACCTTGAATAGTCTGCCGACACAACGCTGCCTGCCCTAAAATCCGAAATTGTATAAAACCTGTGTCTTTTGAGTGAGTTAAGTTTGCTCGGGTGTCCGATTAAGTCGCCTGGCTTGTAATTATAAGCGAGTTGCAGTTGCAATGCAAGTTGGCATATCTGCAAGCTATCTTTTTAACGAAGACTGGTAAGGGACTAACTGGACTATAGATTCTAGAGCTGATGAGGGGCTGCTGCACAAAGAAATACATTTCTTTAAAGCTTCTGCAACTTTTTTGTCGTTGTCATATACGATGGCCGCGTATATGACAATGGCTCACATCATTGGCTACAACCACTGTCAGAGAAGAAACTTCAAGTGTCATATAGGCGATTTCTGGTCCACTGTGGTTTAGTAGCGTGCACTGTGACGGACTTGTTGGGTGGATTCTCCTTAAGTCAATTGTGCAAGTCAAGAAGGGATAGTGAGTAATTTCTCATTAATGAACCGTCAAACGTTCAGTTTTAAACTAAACACTAGAATTTGGACCAAAATCAAAGAGATTTTAATGAGAGAATGGTAGGTAAGTGGGTATGTAAGGTAAGCCGCCATTCGCCTTAGAATCTGGATGCTATCACTTATACCCTTAGGTCGTTCTTCATTGGAGGCCACTGGAGGATCGTAAAGCCTCTCCAGCTAGAGCGATCTATACCTAGCTGCCTCCAGTTGCGTGGACCAAGTAGGTTGTAGTCCTTCTGCACTTGTGTGCGGCATCTCAGATACGGGCGTCCTCCGCTACATTGACCCACAGCTGAGTTGCCATGACACTTATTCAAGCTTTTTTGACAAGAAGTTCCTCCAGAGTGCTCACTTGTATCGGCACTGTGCCTTTGCCTTTTAGGGCTTCCCCCTTCATCTCTGCTGTTCTCCCAAAAATCAAAGAACGGAATGTGCATTTTTAGGAACTTGTCTTAAAAGTCAAGCCGCTCGAAGGGAATGTTCGGTATTTACGAGTATTACTATCAACCCGCTAATTGAACACGAACCTTAAGAAGGATCAGATCCGATCCGATGACCACACTAGGTGGCTTCATTTTTGAAACATCGATCGTGTTAATTAGTGGGAATTTAATTGCTCGATGCTCGACGATAAACGTCAGTCGGAGACCGATGGTTCATACCATCGCTGCACTTTTTCATGAAAATTAACACCGATTTCCTTTTTCGATCTTGAGCGACTCCTCGACTGGGTGTCATAAAGGCATTCTGAGATGATCTGGATTTTAGTCCTTTGTCTCGAGAAGTCCTTATGCACATTTTCCCACTTTCTTCCAAGGGAAACGCCGCGCCGCGTGTATACTGTTTTTTTTCATCATGCTCTCTTCATCCACATCATCCAACACTCACATGTGACGTAACACATTCTAAATCAGGATGAAATGAAATTAATTAAATACAGACACCGCATATTCTTTCCGCACAGTCTAACCAAGAAGATGGATGAATAATGCGGTGGTTCTCAAAACCCGGACACGATAGTCGTCAAGACGGACTCAAGAAGTGAACAACTGCCATGACCACACGGGTAACAATGATGCCTTTCATGCGCGATGTATGGTTGGCAGCATGGTCTAGGATGTTTGCGGAAGTACATGTGGTGGCGATAAGGAAGCACCGACTCGCGACTATGAATGTCTTTTCTGCAAAGGAAGTGCAGTCGCTGGCATAAGTGATTGACGCTTAATAGGAAACGTGACGTAATTGCTTCAAAGAATGAGAATATGGATGTGGAGGAATTTGTTAATATAGATTACGGTTGCAAGAATCATGGATTTCTAGACAGACTTGATTCCTTCTATTCACCATTTGACAATGGAGATTTAATGAATACGGACAGACGAGGGTGAATGCCACATCAAAGATGACTTGACATCTTGGGCAAAGCACAGTGAACTTTACCAACATTAGAGAAAGAAACTTTATTCCTGGGGCTTCTGAATTGATTTTTGCTTTTTGTTCTTCAAAATAATAGTCTGTCCGCAACACACACCACTCAGCCTACGGAGACTATCCAAGTAAGATCTTAAGATCTTGGAGACTTCCACACCCAGATCGATAAGCAGCATGGCCACCACGAACTTGGAGGACAGGACGTAATGTGGTAATAAGCTGAACGAGGTTTTCTTGGAAAATACAAATGTCGACTCTTACCACAGCACTAGGCTTAGAGCGTGATTGCCCAATGTTCGAATGCACTGACCAACAATGAGTAGTTTTGATATTGGACTTCCGGGCATAGCGGAAGTTGGAGAGTCAACAAATAGCAACCTAAGGTATTGCATACGTCAAACACAAGACTGACTGACTGAGTCCTGTTTCACAAACCTATCTCTCACCAGCAAAATCATTCGCCATGGACATGAACAGCTGGTAATCACTTGGTGCTAGGTCCGGATTATAAGGTTGATGCATAAGGACATCCAAACCAAGCTCTATCCTAACCAAGCTATAAATCTTTATGGCCTGGCGTTGTCCTGATGGAAGACAATTCGTTTTATGAGGCTGCTTCTGAGCCATTGCTTCCTTCAGACGGTCCAATTGTTGAAAGTTCAGAGATTTGGCGGAGGAGATCAACTCATTGTAGATGATCCCCTGCCAATCTCACCAAACACACAACAAGACCTGTCTGGCCATCAATCTTCGTTTGGCCAGCGTTTACGCCGACTCACCGAGATTCGATCTCAACTGTTTTCACTTGACTTTGTCATAAGTGATCAACGTTTCGCCAAAGTCATCATCGGCTTCAAATGTTGTTGCGAGCAGAAGTGATTCGCAATTCGGTCAATGACGTTCTTCAGCGTTAACTCGTGTGGTACCTAGGAATCGAGTTCATTTTCGTATCCTGCCTTGTTCTAAAGGATTCAGCCCGTCGAAACAATGCTCACATGATGGTTAGATTCGACGATTTCCATGATTTGATCGATATTTTCGACACTTGGCCTTCCAGAGCATGGTGCATCCTTAAAATCGAAATTACTGGAACGAAATCGGCGGATCCAAAACTGCGCATGATGTACCGTTACAGGACTATAAGCATTATTCACATTTTCCGCCGCCTGCTTTATATTTTCTCTCTTACCAATAGATGCCTAAGCTACAAGAATATTCTAGCCAAACTTTATCAAAGAACGGGCGAGGAACCTATAGGCACAACCATATGACGACGAAAGTGGCAGTGGATTGGTCACTCCCTCCGAAAGGGTGGCAGGTCCATAGCAAGCCAAGCGATGCAATGCAGCCCACTTACTGAGGATGACAGGATGGGCGGCGATCCTAAGAGTACGTGGCGCAGAACAGTTGAGAAGGAAGCACGGCAACTGGGAGAAAGTTGGGGTGAGGCACTTCTCCCGAAACATCACTCGATGGCGCGTAAACATTGCAGAACCTAGGAACCACAAGAGGGGTACAGGACATAAGCAAATAAGTACCTTTGACGAGCGCTCAAACAAAACTGAGTCAATCAATTACAAAACTGTCCGAAAAGATGTTTTAGAATGAAATCTTATATTTCTGAGTGCATTTATTTTGCTCCGATGGATGCTACACCGCTGATTTATTCGAGCACAGTTGTTCTAGTCCGAATGGGAAAATCCGAGAAGCTCTTATTAAAAGCCACTCTCTCGTTGAACCTTGTACACGACACGACACAGGTATCGCCGTGAAATTGAAAGTTGTTGCGTTCGAGATCGATTCGTGAACGATCATTATCTACGCACTTACACCCTCCACCCCACATTCAAATTCAAATAATTCCGTAGGCAAAGTTCAACGCACGACACGCCGCGATCATTTCGCTTGATATTCGGTCACGTGAAAAAAACATACCACCCGTGCTGAATGGCAATCCAACGAACTGTCAATCAGTGCATCCATCGATCACAGCGCCGACCCTGCGCGACGCATTTCAACGAGATGACCATCATCTGCATAGACACCGTCTTGAATTGCCTCAGAAATTGAAACGATCCGATCATAAACCGGAGCGTGACTGGGGTGCTAAGAGAACGAAATTTATGGCGAAACAAATTTGTTGAATTAAAGATCATAAAAATCAATCAATGAATGCGCACTGAACATCCACTGCATTCACACAGAATTAATGCTCGGAGCGGATCTTGGCTGTGTTTTGATTCGAAATTCCTCGGAAAAGTGGTACTCACGCGGGAAAGTGTCACCTTGTTACAAGACTGTGTCAATCATGTGGAACGTGATGCAATGCTGTTCTGTGGAAGTACTGAGATTTAATCGTGTCATCAACGTTTCCGCATACAAAGTTGGCGATGGTGGTGAACTGAACTAAGGACGGACTGGTTGGAGGAGAACTATTTTCTTTGGCTTTCCTCCAGCAGTCGGTGCGAGAACATGCGCGGGGCTTGGAGCATTGAAATCATGTTCGGGTGAGGCGAAGACTGCAGGAGATTCTAGAACGAAATGCAAATGGGTGTGGACCACCTGCCCGTCGATAGCCTGGATATGACACAGTTCACAGGAACGACGTCCAGTTATGACGTGGATCATAGTTATGACGGATTAATCGATTGTCATTTGGTCAACTTAAGAGGCTTTACTGTACTTTTTTTTCCAATTTCTTGGATCTGAGCCTCATCTCTGACAACTGCCCTCAGTCATGATCAACTTGTCTTGTGTTCCTTCTTTCCTTGCCAATCATGAAGGCTCACTAGGAGACGCTCTTAGCAGTAGAACTCCTGTTCATGGGATCGATGTAGCCAAGCCGGTGTAGCCGACTGATCTAAGAGGATTCAATAGAAGAGGAATAGTCGGTGCTGTCATCCACACGAACTCACATAAATGAACCCCTCTGGCAGCCACTTGGGCCCTAAATGCCATCATCACTCGTATGCGCCATCCTCCATCTGTCCACAGCCTTGACTCACTCGTCCCAGAAATGATCTCATCGCCTGACATAGCCTTGAATCCCACTGCGTTCAGTTGTGCAGTGTGGGAGTGAGTGTGCGACAACAAAATGAATACACAAACAGCTGATTGTTATTTCAATAACGCCTCTGTCATTTCAACTTTAATGGACACCACGGTTTATACAAACATTTCTGAAGCTGCCCGGCAGTTCCTTAGCCCTCCATCCAGCTCCACCCCACGCCGCGCCGGCCAGCTGGGCCGCCGTCTACTTGTCGTGCTGCATAATAATGCACTTGGCTTGACACTAAAAGAAAAGCCATTACTTTCTTTATGGGTGCAGCAGTCGTCGATGCATTGTGATTTATTACTCACCGTCTTGGCGCAGGAACTACATGCAACGACTAGACAGCCGCTCCACTTTATAAGGTGTTCAACGGAAATGCTAACCCTACCCAGTTGGTGGCCTTCGGAGGCCACCACGTACATGCACTTCACTTAATCACTTCGTGCGCTTCCTCCAATCGACCAACCTCCGTCCCACCTCCCACCTCCTCCAGGTTGCACTGCCGGGTGGCCGGGCCAGTTCGTCCGCTGATACAACATGCCGCACCAATGGAGAATTGCTTTCCAATTAAGCCCACAGCCGCTGCATGGGTCATCAAACATTTTAAAGCTTTTCGGCTTTTACGAGTCCTTGGAGTGACTGTGTCCCGATGGCAGACACCATCGCATCGGCATCATCATCACTCAATTTAACGACCTTTGCTTCGTTTTGTTTTCATCTCAATGAACGCCCGGTGGATTGGGAAACGCTGTGCGAGGAACGAGAAGGGGTCCAATTGGTCCGCACTGTGAATCACCATCACCCGTCGCGGACGTCGAATGGGGAGGGCGATGTGGCGACACTTGGACGAGCAGCGCTCTCAAGGACAATAAAATCCCAGCAACAAGCTTTCGCTTTCTCCTTCTGGTCCATTTGCTTCCAAAAAACGCCGGAGACGGGGGGCCGTTTAAATTATGTTAAAGTTATTCGTCCCAAAAATACGGGGGGTCGTTCGAGAGAGCATTAAGGGAGCACTTAGACAACCCGGCAAAGGGTGTTATTACGGAATTCCAAACATGTGGCGCCGAAGTGGGAGTCCCTCAAGCGGAGGGACCTCACGAGGCTGGCATGCGAAATGTTTTGAAATCAAATTATACTCGGCTTGGGCGGCGGCGAACAACGAGCACCTGAGTGCTGATTGACAGGTTCCGATGGAAGGGAGTATCGAAAAATAGCTCAGCCTATAAATAGGTGACTCACATCAGTCATTTCGTCAGCCGGCTGCCGGTGTGAACAACGTGGGTGAGGCCTAAATGGGTCACTAGTGCTGGTGGCTTTGTGTGTGGCACTGATGGAGAAACTATTGCCTATTCATGAGGTGCGAAAGCAACCGTTCTGCCGAACTGATGATGTACTGGCATCCCTTTTCGGGGGATTTTTGCTTCGGTCTACAACAAAGTGACACTATCTTAAGGTCAGCCATGCGGCAAGACGCTTCCGTTTGATTACAATCTATGTCGGAATTACATGAATAATGCAATGATTCGGCAGAGGGGATGTTGGAAGGGGGTGGCATCGATTTAGCAATCATCAAACGAGAAAGAAAACATGCAACGACTGTTGGTGAAGAGGTTGCGAGTGTTCCAATTATTAAGTAAGGACTTAACCCATTGCGGGATGGAGCTTTGACATATGGTTTAGAAAACCTCGCAAAAGACCACGACCGTCTAGTAATTTTTAACCATTTGCAGAAGTTGGCAGGCCTCCTAGACCAAGCCCACTGTCAATGGTTACATTTCACTAGTCTCTGCTCTACCGGGAAAAGCGAGCAACTAAACGCCTCTATACAGAACATATCTCTTTATGGACAATTCGTAATGCTCCAGGCAAGGAGATAGGGTCTAGTCGTGTAACTCTACCCCTTTACAAGAGACCCTCTCGATACCGGACACGGACTTGAATTTGAACCCCTTTTGACCAGTTTTACAACTCATGACGGACACTCGAAGCATTAACGAACATGGAAGACAAAGGAAATCGCTAACTGGACTCTCCTTAAGTCGAACTCTCCCTAAGTCGAAACCCCCGCTAACTCGAACTTTTTCCCCATATCTACATATATAAAAATGTTGAGCAGATATTTTGACACACTATAGAGTCAGGTATAGGCTTGGTTTTTATCCACTTTTTATGTCAATACTATACCCACGATCGCGAATAAAATTGTTTTTTTAACGGTTCCCCGTGCACAGACCGCAGCGCCATCTACTGGAACATTGCGCCGTAAGCAAGATTACAACAGCGATGGTCTTCAGTCATATGTCCAGCGGCAGGCTAATCGGCGTGGCGGAGGGGAGAGGAGCCTTGTCCGACCATCATTTCGGTTTTAGGAAATCGCTATCCACCATCGACGCCATCATAGAGGTGGTAGACACAGCAAGCGAAGCGATAATGGGTTCAAGATGGAGGGGCGGTACAAAAAAATACTGTGCCGTAGTTACGCTGGACATCAAAAACGCGTTTAACTCAGCGAACTGGTCCTGCATCATAATAGCCTTGAATAGGGTGAGCACACCGCAGTACTTGAGGAAGATAATCGTCAGGTATTTCACCAACAGGAAACTTAGATACCAGACTGACGACGGAATGAAATACCACGAAGTCTCGGCAAGCGTTCCTCAGGGTTCAGTTCTTGGACCCCTCCTGTGGAACCTAATGTACGATGGAGTACTGAGACTAACGCAACCACATGGAGTCAAGGTGATCGGTTTTGCTGACGACATCGCGGTCGTGACAGTAGCCAAAAACATCCACGAGGTGGAAGCAGCAAGGATTGGATGGAATCCGCCGACCTAGAACTAGCTGACCACAAGACGAAGGCTGTCTTAATAACCAGTCGAAAGACTGTGGAATACGCTTGCTTCCGGGTTGGTTCCCAGATAATTCGATCGAAGGAGGCTCTGAAATACCTAGGGTTAATGCTCGACAACCGGCTAAACTTTAAAACTCACGTCGAGTACTGCAGCAAAACAGCAGCAAGGATGCAGGCAGCGCTCTAAGGAATGCTGCCCAACATCGGAGGACCTGGATACGAGAGAAGGATCCTGCTTTCCATAGTGGTAAGCTCAATCCTTCTATACGCTGCACCAGTATGGGCGGGAGCCCTGGCGAACACGGAAGCAGCAAGGAAGCTCTCGACATCATACAGGCAATCGACCAACTGCGCCATCCAGTCATTGAACTGTCGAGGAGTTAATCTGCTTAACATCGCATATAAGTTTATCGCACGTCCTATTGGTCGATTTCAATGCCATGCGATAGCGTGAACTGAGTCGAGCTATACAACGCCACAACAACATTCCTGTCAAGCTCGTCAGGAGATCTTTGGAGATTTCTCTACGTTCCATCAAGGTCGAAAACGAGCTCACCGAGACCTTCAATGTCAGAAAAGGATTTAGACAAGGCGACGCGCTGTCGTGTGACTTCTTCAACATCATACTGGAAAAGATCGTGCAAGACTTACACTCCAGCACGACGCAGGGAGCCGTCAATGTGGCAATTGCTGGTTGAAACGGAAGCGGTTTAAATGGGCCTAGCGGTGAACGAGGGCACAACGAATTATATGCTATCGTTAAGGAATGGCATAAGACATTGACTTCTTCAACAGAGTGTCACAAAGGGCAGCTACAACTTTGAGGTAGTCAAGGACTTTGTCTACCTCAGCTCCGGAGAAATCAGTACGAACAACATCAGTACAGAGATCAAAGCAGAGTAGTTCTTGCCAATCGCTGCTTCTTTGGGCTCAAGAGTTAGTTGAGTAGTAGAGCCCTCATTCGAAGGACCAAGCTAACACCAAGCTAACTGTCCCGCTCTATGACTGGCCAATGTCCAAATCCAATTGAGTTATGGAGCCCTCTAACGAAGACAGTGACCTTTTCTCTTCGAGGGAGAAGTTCTGCGTGCGATCATTGTTCCTGTTTCCGTTGAAGGAATTTAGTGGAGAAGAATGAAGCGCGTTGACTCTAGCAAGGTGTACTGTCATTCAGCTTCTGAGGGGTTGAATGTATTGAGGGAGGTCGAAGTCAGGCAGTGTACACCCTTAATGAAGAGGACTAGCTCCGCTTTAGTTCAAAGAGGGCCGACTGCATACTATCCCTTGTCCTGGTTATCATTTGGGTAGGCAACGGGTCGTCCTTTTAACGGTCAGTAGAAGCTTCACGGCACTACCTCTTTCGAGTCACTGACAATACTCAAAGAGTATTCCTGTCTAGAAAAAGCTTCTCAACTTCGCCGTTCAGAGTCGGCATTAAACTGTAGGTTCCTTCCACTCGTGCGAGAACAATAGCGCACAACACGAGTAGTTGCTGAGAAGCTAGGCACAGGTCCGCCCATATTATATTATTAGAAACTTACCGCCACGTTCCACAGGAGCACACCACCCTCTAGGGGATAATCAAATTCACTTGACTTGCGATGGACAGAAATGTGGGCTTTTCTTCTTACTGGCGACCGGTTGGGTTTTTGGACAATGAGACTCGACGGATTCCCAAACATTTCTGGACAGATTGTGAGCTATTCGACTGATTGTACAGGTTACGATGTCCGACAATTCAAGGTTAGTAAACCGTGGTCATCCTTATTCGAGGCATGACCCATTACCCAACAACAACCTATCCAGAGGAAATAAAACGGCAACGGAATGCCTCTCCATTTTCTGCTGCAACAATCAAGTGAGTGAATCCCTTGAAAATGTGACTTCGGCCCACTGGGGAGACCACATTAAGGGAACGTCTGTTTTCTAGAAGTCATACTCAGTGTCACCCCTTGCGGACTTTGACTACCGCCTCTTCCTCCCACGATACACATCTCCGTTTGTCAGCGCCAAGCAATCAGCAAATCAAGCCCACTTTTAATGCACGATTCACATGCGGGCAAGCACCACTGGACCAAATCAACGTCACGACACGAAACAAAACCAAAAAACAACAAGGACTATGCCATCCAATATCGGTCCGCCTGCACTGGAGAAAGGTAAACATAATAAATAACACACAAACAGAAACAGAAATAGGAAAAATAATAAAAAAGGGAACAACTTTCAATAAACATAAAAACAAATTGAATTCTGAACCGTGTTGTGTACCGAGCGACCAGATGCGTGATGGAATTTCATTCTACCTTTAATTAGTTTCATGCAGACAGGGAGGCGGGAGGAGAGCCAGAGAGCCACGGAGACACTCGCCCTCGGATGGATACACAAGGAGTATATGGCCTCCATCGAGGACTTCGGACATTGCACAACCAACGCATGGACTCCGCACACCGAGCAGTGTCGCGTCTAGCAAGTGCGCGTCAGTTTATGAACTCGGCCTAATCGCCAGGGCAAATCTTCGCTATTTCATGCGCTTGAAGTTGATTTATTTGCGCACAGAGAGACACACACAGTATTTCTTGGATTTTTTTGTTTTTGTTTTTGTTTTTGTTTTACTTTCACATAGCGTTCCGTGAGTAGCGTGCGTCGTCGTGCGGGTGTCAATAAACTCCACCAGCAGCGGGACACACCGCGCGTACAATGTGCGTCTCTAAATACGTTCTCGCATACCAAGCACGTACGAATGTTCTACACGTAGCCGCAGTGTACGTACTTCTTAGACACCATCATACTGCCACCGCCGCCATCCACCGGCTACCGAAAGACCGCTCATTCGCATTCGCCGGGCTACGTGAGGAGGTATTTTCAGATATTCATTCGAAAATGAAATGACTCGCGCGCCGTGATGTACTGCAATCTGAGGTGCATTTGTGCGATTTTGTGGTGCATGATGTCAGTGTGCAGTGCAGTGGAGCATTGTTTGGGCAACTGGGCTATTTTTGGTTCACTTCAAGCGAAATGGAATTTATGGAGTGACAGAGGAGCTACTTGCAACGTGCCTTGCAACGGACGAAGTGAGATGACCGCATGAGAAAAAAATCCGATGGTTTTTAATCATTTTTGTCATGATGATGCGATCCACCAGGAAATGGAAAACTCACATTCCTGCGGCTCCTAATGGAGACTAAATTTGAATGAATGGATATTGCGACCAGAAAGTAATAATTCTTTTATGTGTCAAAACACACACAGGGCACAGTGTCTGCTGATCGCATCTTGACGATGCACCACTTTCACTGTCATTTGTTTGCTTTGGCAATTAAAGCCACAACATTGCGCATCAAGGAAGTGTGTGTGTTCGTTCTTCAGTCGCCTTAAGTGACTGTCTTCTTGGTATGACATCCTTTATGCCTCAGGGCAGGCCAGAGTGTAGAGAGTATCTGACCTAGTCTGAGGAATTTCTGTGACTCTTAAGGGATTACTTGCTCGAGAGAAGATGGAATTCAGCCAGCTAAACAAACAGAAGTCGCTTAACTCACTTAAGGCGCATTGGAAATGGAAAATGGTGCATTTGGCGGCTGGTGCTTCATCGTTTTGTGACGAGTACCAAGAATGACACGCTAGCTGACACAACTTTCAGCCCAAAAATTGTCTTGCCACGGATTAGTGAAACCTTTTTGCTCACAGAAATGAGATGGAGATTATACACACACCAAAATTAATGCCCGACGACGATGCACAGCTCTGGGAGATCGATAATTGGGCACCAGATATACGGACAAGATATCCGAAGAAAGCGAAGATATAACAACGAACTGTTCAGTGACATCGGTTTAGCCAGAAGGGTGAAGATCCAACGATTAAGATGTAGACCGTATGGAAACCAATGCTCCGACCCAGAAAGTCTTCCAATCCACCTCCAAGGGACGGCGCGCAGTAGAGGAAGACCACGAGTCATGTAGCGCACACAAGTGGAAAGGGATCTCAACCAGCTACACGTGCTGCACCAAAGATCGAGCTGACTGGAGACGGTTGTTGTTTGAGACCCAGGTCCAGCCCGGACTGTAGCGTCACCTAGTACGTTAGTAAGTAAGGTCCGGTCTTTGGCCAAGAAATTTTCTTCTCGGACGAGGCCCATTTTCGGTTCAGAGCCTCTGTCAAGAAACAAAGTTGTTTCCACTAGTTTTCATCCAGGCATCCACTAAACTTGGCTGTTTGGTGCGGTCTATGGCATGGCGGCTCAATCCAACCTTATTCCTTTCGACATGTGGAAGGAGACGTCGTCGTTGTCAATAGTCTCAGGCTTAGAGTTAAGTTACTCGACTTTCTGTGGCCAGAGGTTGACGGCTTCGATATACCCTAACTGTGGTTCCAAAAAGACGAAGCTACATGTCGTACGAACACCAAGGAGAAACTCGGGGACTGGACCATCTCACGGAGCGTGTTTATCAATTGGCCGTCAATATAATTGCGAGTTGATTATTTTCTCTTGGACCACATCGAAACCTTGGTCAACTTCAATGGACGAGCTCAAGGCTGGCATTCGAGTTCCGGAAAAAGGCCGCGCATTTTGGAACGAGTCATCAAAACATTTAACCGATCGACCGCTTGAAGCAATGCGAGCGAAACTTAGGCAGCCATTTAAATGATGTTCTACCCCAGACATAATGGCATGAACGTAGCTTTAAAGTAAAGCCAGAATCAATTTAACATCTTTTGCCGTTGTTACTTTATTTACATTTATTTTCTTATTGTTCTAATCTGGTCAGCACCTATACAGCACAATATTTGGTTTACTATCGATTCCCGCTAATTGCTTTCTTTCCAGCGAGTTAAGGCTACCTTGCAGATCTTCTTGAGAAATAAAATTTTGATTTCCATCATTGGCGACGCCACTATTTGCCATTTCGAAACCTGGTGAAGCCTGAACTTACCTCATTGGTGGGATAGAAGTGGTTCAGAAAGCCCCTGTTGACCAGTTCCTGATAAGGTCCGTCGTCACCACGTCTACCGTGCATACTTGTTAGATTAGCACCAAATTGCTGCCACAGTCTCTTGAGGATCTTCAACCACAAAGACATCCTTGTCTAGCACTGGCCTAAATGGATCGATGCCACGTCAATAAGACTTCGCTGTTTGTCGTTCTGGGAAGTTAAACGAATGTCGTTATGATCTTTCTTTCGGGAGATTGGTAACACAACCGGATTTCTGGATCGTACAGGCCAAATTTCGCCTTGCCCTGATGCTGGAGGTTATTGATCCTCGACTTCAGTGCCCTTAATCCCGCATTTTGTTGTTCTATAAACCGCCACGTGGGTGCGAGAATTTGAGTTTTGACAGCAGTCTATATTTTAACGGGAAGTGTATCGATGGTTGATTTTCCATCACCGTTGCCGTCAGCAGATTTTACTAAGTTCCGAATGGTCCTATCCATAGTTAAGGTATGTAGCTGTCAACCTAATCTTTTGGAAGGTTTATGTTAGTTGGTGGATTTTTCCCACTCGAACGTAGTTCTGAGGATGAATTCTTGGCGAAATGTGGTCAGCGGGAGTAGTTGCTATCAACAGACACATTCCTCCAGTTCTCCACCTCATTCGAGAACTGAATAGCCGCGAAGTATTCGTAGTGAACACTTTCGTACCCAAGCGCGGTTAAACATTTCCGATTGTGTCGATACATCTACCAACTACACCACGGTTTGACATTTGGTATAACTGCTTTGGGATGGCTAACCCAACTACTGTTCTTTAGCCTGTTTTGTCTAAGTTTTCTGAAGAAGAAGGACCAGTCGGGCAGGATTGCCATTCAGACAGCACCTCTGCCAAAAGACGTCGCAGCGCCGGGATGAGAACTTTTAAGAATATTTTCGTTCCAATTTTGCTTACTTTTTTTTTCATTTTAAGCATCTTTGCCGCTCAGCGTGTCCTGTTATGGGAGTACTTGAAAGATGTCCTCGTGGTTCGCTTTACGCTGAGAGGTTCAATCCATCTCCTTGCATTTGAACATTATCCAGTCAAGAAAACATTCGTCTCTTAAAATGCGGCTTGGACTTAAATGAAATTATTCAGGCACAAGGATCGGGTCAAGCATGACATGATCGGTTGTGCCCAAGCAACATGTATAGCTTTGGATCTAGCACCCCTCAGCACTAAATATGTTTCTGTGATGAAGAACCAACACACTAACACACACTAGATCCTGTCCAGCATACTGTGTGAACATCTCAAGCCGTTTTGCACCGCACTAATCGGCACGTAACAGTTGGGTGTCCGGCATGGCCAATGGAATATAGACCTATTTGTCCCCTGAGACAAATCCTGGCGAAGACCACCGAGTTTTAAATCGATACGCAGAACCTTCGACGACAGAATTCATCGCGATGGTATCCATCCCTTGAATAAATAATCCGGTTGCGTCACAACACGCAGTTCAACTGTTTTGTTATGCAAAAGACATTGACATCTTCGAAAAACCATTTACGGCGATTAAACGGAGTCGAAAGCTGGACAGAGCTGATTCTCGGTGCCTTCGAAAGAAAAAATCTGCGGCGGACATAATTATGGCGAGGATGGTGAATGGAGGAGTAGCCATAATCGGGGATTGTGCGTATTGCATCACGATGTGGATGTTGTCCGGAAGGGAACAGACCCTTGACAATGGGCCACTTCGAACACATGGACCAATGCACCAGATAAGAGGGTCCTCGAACCCGGATTTGGACCCAAACATCTGTCAGATGGCCGCTTACGTCTAAAGCGGGTTCAATTGAAAACTATCTCTCTTTATTTCTATAGGACTGCGAATCAAAGTCTAATTGGTCTCATTTCGTTTTTCGACAGCCAAGCAAGGATTTTTCATTCGTCGCACTACCTACTCCATTCATCACTCTCAACGACTGTCAATAGTTAACTCGAAAATGTCATTTAAACCCAAACGGGGGCTAAAATAAATCACCCTGGAATATAAAAAGCACCCAGTCTACCTCTCTCACTCTACAGGTGTTGAAAGACAACAAGAATGTGTTCAACCAGAAAGCGGCTCTTACAGAACATCCTCTGCCTCCACCCACACCTCGGTGCATTTAGTAAGTCCTGTGCTGTCGTGTCGACTCATTAAACCTTCAATTTAATCTTGTTCTTGCAAATTAAGCCACCTCCCCCGAGCCACTGCACGGTGTAACGTGAAATGCATATGAAACACAGCGCTTGCAATGTTTCAAGATCATTCATTCAGCGGACTAGATGGAGTTACGTGGTTAAACCAGTTCTCCTTTGCGATGGCCCCACACGCTCACCCGCACTACGGCAAGTAACGAGGCATCCTTTTGCATTCACATTCGTATGCAGAACGAAAGCAAAAAGTTCACAACCTGGGCTCGTCCCACGCGCACACCAGGCAGACTGACGTTGCAATAAATCATCTGTAAAATGCAATACCTTCTAAGCGTTGCCTTCGCTGGCACCTGAAGCATTGCATTGCATTGCCGAAGCCCAAGGAATAGCAACTCCTGCACGTTCTGTGCGTTAATTCAGTGCACTCGCTCGTCCTCCTGCGAGGTCTGCACTGAGCCACTGCGAGGAACAAAGATACTCTTTTGCTCTGTTGATACATCACGACAATTGCTCGGTTGTAGTTGCGCCCACGTTGCCTGCAGCAGGAGGGATTATCTCCAGTGGCACCCGCATTCCCACTGACGCCCGGCTCTGATGGCTAAATGGAACCACAATGGAATCTTGCTTTGTGCTCGACACCACTTCTCGCACTGCCAGGGAGATAGATGCATCTATGCGAAGGGCAATAAATTGAGTTTACAGCTTTGACGTGACGTGCACATACTAGTGGCGTACAGCTTTTGAAAATGGCATCTGGGCGACTGGCCTGCGAAGGCGACGGGACGCTGGCAATCAGGAGAAAGTCTGCTCCGATGAAAACGTTTTGCATCTTTCACATCTTCTTCCGAGAGTCACCCCAGAATGCAAAGAGAAGAAAAATGAGGGCGCAGTGTTAAAATTGGCAGCAAAATTTGTTCGACGTCAAAGTGACGCTAGAGTGCCTCCTTTCGTGGGCCCTTTTGCGAGGCTGCGGAATGCACCCTCGTCGCGTCGGTCTGGTTTTCGGGGAACCGTCGTCGGCATGTGCCTATTTTTAGAATTGCACACAAATTTGTATTTTGTTCACGTCCTTTGTTCGGCCGGCATGCTTTTGGCACAATTGTCGGAAAGTGCTTCACCTTCAGCTAGATCGTCTGGCGGCGCGGCGTGAGTAAGACGCGCGATCAGGGCGTTACATAAGTACCATGTCCAATTAGACAAGACTGAAGAGGAGCCCCTCGGATGTTGATTGGATCAAGTGGTCAACTGGCGAGGTCCGATAATTTCCCAAAGTCGTGGTTATGTACTCAAGATCGAACTGAAAGTTATACAGCACGACCCGATAAGACGTTGCCTTTGGGTCAATGCACTTGATTCGTCTGCCGAGGGTATTTCAGACCTAAGCCTGCTTTTATCTGGTCTTTATCTGGTCTACCGGCGATCATCGCCTGCGGAGAAACATAAACACGCGACAATTGATTACACACATTCGATCACTCACAGATTTAGATACGGCGACCGGCGCGGCGGACCTTTGTCCACACATCATCGTGAGCGAGTTCTCGGAAATCTCAGGCAAATCATTACGAGCGTTCAGGTGATGAGAAAATGACGCTTTGTGGTTTATGACTTGTGATAAAATCGATTGCTTTCGAGTGGTGAATGGACTTTCATAAAGTGAGGGAGTCCGATCGTCTTCAAATGGCGGCACACAATTTGACTAAACGGTGGCAGGGGAAGGTTGCGAAGGACAATCATGAAATACACATTCAGCTTATTTGGAAAGGAAGTTTTATGGAGAACTGAAGGAAGCTCTTCGTCTCCAAAAAATGAAGGCAGGAAGAACTACTCAACATCTTCAGAGTAACTTCGAGCTTCAGTTCGTCTTGGAGTTGGGCCTCGAACGACATTTCTTTTCTGCTAGCTGTCTCAAACTTTGCAAAACAAGTTAACTAAAGTTCACTAGTTCGCAGCACTGCAAGCCTCTTATGCTTTCTTCAAGAGGTTCGGCTTGGAACAATGGTTAGTCTTAGATGAAGACAGGCTCTCATTGGGATACCTTCAGATTAGAGTCTGTTCGTCATCTTCGAACCCATGAGAAAGTCAGACATTCTTCTGCACTGTCAGTGATCAGATTGGCTTCGAACGATTGAGTTCAGAACAAGAGGCAACTCCTATTGAAGTTTTTAAAAGGCTTGACAGAATAACCATGTACAGTCTTCTTAGCGGCTAGCCTGAGCAACTTAGTCCTATAGAACGAAGTACAGGGTGGCCAGAAAATGTTGTTGCTAGCACTGTCGGAGTCGAGAGACATTCCTAGAAGTTATAGTTGCCCATTAGACGCTCTGTCCAAGACGTTGGTGTTATGTACATTTTCTTGAGGACAGCATCCACGCAAAACACAAAAGAACGTACACGTATACGACGTACAATTCAGATTCTGGACTTAATTTGAAGCAAAATTCAATGCATTTCCTATGGAATAGCATATCATCGGCTTCGTTGGCAGTGCTTCTACTGGTCGGTCCATGTAACGAAGACTCGGTTCAGTAAGTGCGGCCAATGTTGTCCTCGAGGTGGTCCAAACTGCTTAAGACTAAGAACTTCACGTAGTCTCGGAGAAAAGTTAAGTCGAGAAACCTCGGCGGTTAGTTGATGAATGATTCTCCTTGACACCTTCGCGCGTTGCGTTGATTGAATTACATGAAGCGTAGTCGATCTCTGCTTCAGTTCGTCATGGACTGGGGCCTCAGTGGACATATCTCTCTCTCTCTCTCTCTCTCTCTCTCTCTCTCTCTCTCTCTCTCTCTCTCTCTCTCTCTCTCTCTCCAGTTCTCGTATCTGTCTTGAGGTTGTTCACAGCGCCGCAAGCCAATTCTATTTTGTTGTCCAAGGAGTTCGACTTGTAACAATGGGAACTCTCAGATGTAGATCTTTTTGTTTCCTCTTGAAAACCCATGTAAAACCCATATGGCTAGGCCACGTAAGGTACATGGACAACACAGCTCCAGCCCGAAGAGTCTTTGACTCCGAACCAGTGGGACAACTCAAGTGGAGAAGGACCACCAACCAACTTGGCGTCCGAAATTGGAGGCAGCTGGCTAAAGATCGTGCCAACTGGAGAGAAGGACCACTTGGCGCCCGAAATTGGAGGTAGCTGGCTAAAGATCGGGCCAGCTGGAGAGATGGACCACTTGGCATCCGAAATTGGAGACAGCTGGCTAAAGATCGTGCCAGCTGGAGAGAAGGACCACTTGGCGTCCGAAATTGGAAGCAGCTGGCTAAAGACCGTGCCAGCTGGAGAGGCTCGTTGGCTGAGGCCCAGGTCCACCCCAGAAGAAGAAAAACACTTCGGTGTCCATCAGAGGTAGCCTTTTTGTTACAAAAAGGCCCACTGGCTATAACTTGATTAGATATGCAATGTGAATTTCGGGAGTGAATAAAAATTGTGACCCTCTAGCTTGCATGGTTCACCAGCCAGAAACCGGGACTGTATTAATTCGAGCATTCATTGCGTGTATAAAAGGCTTTCTGTGCTTTAAACTTCTTCGGAATTAAGCGAAAAAGAAAGTTTTGAGGCGATGTATATCATATGAGTTGAAGCCGTGAAGTTACAGCGGGTGGTGGGAATAAAATCTGAGTGTGAGCATTTGCTTAGCATTTTGGAGGAAATTGTCCATCTGATGTGAATAAAAATGTATTTCGATAAATTTAACGAATCATCTCCGCTCAGACATTTTGACAGCTGAGTCTTTCTTTCATTTTGGTGTGAATAAAGATGGAATGAATAGAGAGCTAACTTGTGGAAGTTGAGTGTGCATAGAAGGTGACTTCAAGAGAGAAAAAACAAAACAAACAACAAAAAATGAAAACAATTTAAAATAATGGAAAAAACTGCTTAATCCTAGAAAGAATGGATGATGACAATTCCATCAAGTGTTTGCAATTTTATCCGTGATTGCTGGAAAAAAGCCAAACTCCAGACATGAAAAATAAAAAGACATGTGCGTTGAAAGCTGTGGCAGAAGAAATAAAAAAAATCCATAGGTTTAATTTGAACTTCTCGGTTAGCAAGGAAAAAAAATTTAAACATGAAGGACCGCGTCAAATCAAAATGCGATAAGAAAAAGACGGTGGTATGGTGTCATGACACCATATATATCGGAAAGGAAATGAGTACTTAACCATTCCATGTTGTCAAACTAGAATCTATGCATATTCTTGAAATTATCTTCTGTGTCCTCGAAACGACATGGGTTATAATTCTTCTTATTTTTCGCGTTTGTATGTTTCAAAACATTGTTGCCTATACTTTGCACCAACCTTAACCCGACTTTGCACTCACCCTTAAATGTCAAGAACTCTAGTTTTCAAACGTCAACTGAAAGGGGACCTACTTTTAGGCAATTTTTTATTCAAACTTTTCGTTAACGAAAATACTCGGCTCATGTGTTCTTACTTGGAGTATTTTCTCAGTTTTTATTCACACAAGCCTGTCCCCATGTTGCTGTCTGTTGCTATGATCCCATTGACCAGGTCAACTAGATTTAACATCTAGAAGTTATGTGGGCACACTGGTGTTCAAACTTCATTTAGGTCTTTCAGCTGGTGCCGGCGTGGGATTCACATTTGAATGCGTCACATTATAACTGATACCCCGGATACAAGCAGAATTGATAAATAAAATTGAATCACAAATTCCCAACCTCCGTCACCAGTGTCTTCAAGTTAAAGGTTTTTCAGTAAACTCCCGAGCTTTCTGGGTCTAAAGTTGTGTAATTATCAAATTAAATAATTTCCTACGAAATGAAGCAATTTCTAAATAAAAAGCAGACGTTATTGCAGAACTCATGCGCAGATAAGAGTGCCTTGTCATTGTTATCAGTTATTAAAGTCTTAACAATGTCACGAAAGCATACGGTTATCTTAAATGAAATAGATACAGCCTGCGTCATCATTTATGCGATAAGAGTGCTTGAAATCATCACAAGCATAGTGTAGTTTGATAACTTTTCAACTAGATTTTGGGAAGCGAGAAGCTTTGATAGTTTTTGTAGAGTGGTTCTTGAAGTTACGTGCATGGGATGCGTCAAGGAAAAAAACGACGGGCTGCAGGGTCTGCAAAGACAGGGCCAAGTTGTTCATCGCCCCAAGCTTGGCGGCATTCCAGCAACGATCCTAGGTCTGTCATGTTTACATTTATTCCCCAAATTCTTAATTATCATTTCTTATTTTCAATTGTGGGTCGCGGAGGGACAGTGGTTCGGTAAGTCAACCACACGCCGGGAGTGCCACGTTCGATCAACGAGCTTACCAAGTTTTACTATTCACGGCTTAACCTCTTTCGAGTTACTGCCGATGCTGAAGTAGTCCTCTTGTCCAGAAAAACACTTCAAAAACTTCGTCGTTCGTCACATAACTGTAGTCCACAGCCACTCGCGAAAGAAGAATACCACTAAAAGCACGCGAGGTTGCTCTAGAAGCTAAGCCAGGTCTACTTCGGACTGTGGGTCCACCCATATTCCAGACTAATGTTAATTTCAAAATCAGCCCTTTCAAAACAAAGCATTTTTTGCTTCGGTGAACATACATGTAAGGCACTTGAACGATATTGAGAGTGAGTTGCAGAAAATGACATAAACAAGCATTCTTAAGGCCCAACCACAATTGAAGTAAACTTAAGAAGAACATGTGGAAGGCGAAAAGTATCTGTCCCTGTAGTGAAAGGCAAGCTGTACTTGCTTAATCCTTTAACCACTTTCAGGATAGTTCAGGAATGCAAGTCCTCTCTGAATTTGATCACCAGTCTAAATTCAATAAGATTTGTCTGGGTCCCGAGTCACCACGGGATAGTAGGAAATGCGATGACCGATGAATTAGCTAGACATGTGTCTGAGGAGACAATCTCAAGACCTGTGTCTACACTGGCACTACTTGCGTCGATGGTTGGAACACTCGAGAATACAATCGGTAGAGATATAACTCTCCAGGGTGGAGACAGTTCAAGTGCATACCCCCTAACGTTTGGAAAAAATCGGCAGCATGCTTGTCAGAAAAGACTGCAGACGACATACACGACCACACGACACTATACCTTAACGTTTGGAAAAAATCGGCAGCATGCTTGTCAGAAAAGACTGCAGACGACTTACAGGAATACTAACACGACACTACACCTTCGCCAAACATCTAAGTGTGCTTGACCTAAGCAACGAAGTCCTCTACGACGCCTGTGGACAAGACGACGACACTGCAAAACACTTCCTCTGTTATTTTCCCGCCTTAAATCGGATCAGGGCCTTACTGCACCAACCACTTATCACTAATCACTCAGCAATTTATCATACATTTTGATTAAATTCTGTTGCATCGAAAGTGAATTTGAAAAGAATTTACTTGAGAACTGAAAAGTGAATAGTGCTCAACTCTCCAAGTTAGAGTTGCGCCAAACAGGAAATGAATGACCGATAAATGTTCAATTGAGAACTTCGATGAAACTTTTGCAAATTAGATCCATTTTTCAAATTTCGATCACTTAAGTGGAATTAAGCCGATTTTCAAAGTCGTCGGTAGAGCTTCTTGGTGAAGAAATAAAGCCGATTCGAGAGCTTATTTGAAGAAAATTCTGAATCTCAAGGAGGGCGTGTAATATATCCGAGTTATAGGTTAGGTTAGGTTGAGGTGGCTGACTGCCGCGCGTACGGACAGCAGACACACTTAGGCCAAGTATAGGCTCTTTAGACAAAGCTAATCTGCTTGCGGCTCATTTTGCAGCTAGCTCAACACTGCCAGATTCCAATTTGTCTCCACCTGTACTTGAGAGCGTTGATTTTACCATGGGACAGATCCACTTCCGCACTCGTACAGTTGCAAGAGTACTGAAAGATCTCGACGTGCACAAATCCGCTGGCCCGGATGGTATTCCCCCTATACTTCTGAAGAGGTGTTCTTCTGTGCTGGCGAAACCACTGCGTAAGCTTTTTCATCTATCCTACTCTTTAGGTCTCTTTCCGAGCAGATGGAAAACAGCATTTGTCCAGCCAGTCCCTAAAAAGGGCGAATCTTCGTCACCCATCTCGTACCGACCCATAGCACTTACGTCCCTTCTTTCTAAGGTCATGGAAACGCTGATAAATCGTCAGCTTATGAAATATCTTGAATCGCGGAAGCTTCTTAATGACCGACAATATGGTTTCCGCAGCGACAGGTCCACTGGTGATCTGATAGCTTATCTCACCAAAAAGTGGAACCAATCTTTGCACAATTCAGGTGAAAGCAAGATCGTTGCGCTTGATATTTCTAAAGCATTTGACAGAGTTTGGCATCAAGCTCTCTTGTCGAAAATGCGTGCCTATGGTATCGATGAATCTCTTCTTCTATGGATTAGAAATTACCTTTCGAACCGTTCAATTCAAGTTGTTTTGGATGGGTTCAAGTCTGATATTCACCAAATTAATGCTGGTGTTCCCCAAGGCTCAGTTCTGTCTCCGACACTCTTTCTCATTTTTATAAATGATCTCTTGCCTGCTACTTCTAATCCAATCCATTCCTTCGCTGATGACAGCACCCTTAGCTTTTCATATTCGTTCCTAGACTCACGACCCAGCCCTTCGGCCGTAGAATTGGAACGGCAGCGTATGTTAAGAACGTTGAATTCCGATCTTGACAGCATAATTAACTGGGGAAAAAACAATAGAGTGGAATTCAATGCTTCAAAAACTCAATGCTGTCTGCTGTCACTCAAGCGAATCCTTGATAATCAGCCATTATCCATGAATGGCGCTTGTGTCGATGAAACCGGAAAACTTTCCATCCTTGGTATGTGTATCAACACAACACTTAGTTGGAGCGATCACATATTCGAGGTCGCCAAAAATGCTGCGAAATGTTTAGGTTTTCTTAATCGATGCAAGAAATATTTCACCCCTTCTGATTTGGCTTTAATTTATAAGGCGTACATCCGCCCCAAGCTTGAGTATAACGCTTATATCTGGTCTGGTGCCCCCAAGACCACACTGCACCTACCTGATAGAATCCAAAAGCGAGCGATAAAACTTATAGGAGACAACAATATCGCAGAGTCATTAGACTCGCTCGAACATCGACGTACCGTCTCTTCTTTGTCCGTGTTTTATCGTTATTTCAACAAACGATGCTCAAGTGAGCTAGCCAACTGCATTCCTCCTCTCCATGAATTCACCCGCAATACTCGTCTCACCAGGAATGCCCATCAGTATACCCTTAAGCCTACTTTCGGACGCACAGTTAAATTCAGAGACTCGATCTTCAGCCGCACTGCACGAATATGGAATGCTCTTCCCAAACTAATATTTCCCACAGACTACAACCCGCAGATATTTAAAACCAATGTGCACAGGTACCTCCTCTCCCTTTCCCCCTCTATACCTTCGTGCTGTGTCTTGACCCCGGACACATAAGGGTATTAGCAATCCCTTGAGCACGCGCAAATTATTTTGATAAAGCGAAGAAGAGGTCTGGTTCTGATGCTGCTCAGTTCAGCCAGATTAACAAAGAAATGTCCGAGTTACAAGTTTATCTAAAATTTGGAGTCAGTGAACTTTAGTTTATCGCGTGCACAAATTGAGTATGTCCGTTTGCAAATTGGAAGCATGGAAACTGCAGCATGCAACATGGCCTTAACTCCCTTGCAGCAGCTTCAACCCCTCACTCGCGCAGAAATGGAGGACAGTATCATGGAATCGGCACAATGCACAAATCATAGAATAATAATAGCCCAGCAGAAATGTAAACATTCAGGGCATAGCTAATTCATCAAGAAAATAAATTGGCTGGCACCCAGCATATGACGGAATTACAGAGGGTAGGCCATAGGATAAGACTTTGATTTAAGATGAACTAGTGCCAATCACTGGGTAATGACCCAACCAGGATGTAAGTGGGTTACAACTGTTCGAGTTGAGACGTTTACCTCAGCCTAACCTAACCTGCCCTAGAAGGACAAACTCATCATGCTCGGTTAAGGGCCTTGCCAGACTGCCTTAACCAAGAGTCTACTTTTAGTTCATTTCAATTAACGCTGGAAGTTTCCAAGTAATTGGCATCAACACCATTCGCTCAGTTCGCCCAAAAATGCAGCAGAGTCCGCTCAGTGGATGAAGCACCACCAAGAGTAGCGACATCAGTTAAGACACACGAGGTGAACATGCATACTTCTTCGAGGAAGAGTGAACTCGTCTTGTGGGCACAACAATGCCCAGCGTCGCTTGAGAAATATACACCCCCACAGAACACGTCTTCCCAACAGCGTCGCACTCAAGTCCCTTCCACCCTCAGTCGTTATCAGATAGCAGTCCTCGTCCTGCGATTTCCTGGAACTCACATCCAGCACTTCAAGTTGCAGACTACACCCGCAGCCGATTCCCGCCTCAAATAATCGCGTTCCCAAATCTATATCAGCTCCGAAGTGTTCTCCTTTGATCTAAGTGAATCCCATAAAAGCCACTACTCATGGCACAGTTTCTTTAATCGCCCTTATCGGCGGAGCTTAGCGTTCACGTGGCCCACATAGATTAGCGCGTACCCCACCAAATCCCAATTAACCAACACACCAGTGAAGGTATCCCCGTTTGAAGACTTGACTTCGGGTCGTTCCGTTCATTCGAGTTTCATAACTCAAAGCCACAAACACACAGCGTACAAGAGACCGCAGTAAACGTTCAAATGAATGACTCTAAAACACAATACAAGCCAATGGCAGCGAGCGATAAGATGGAAATGAAAACTGCTGTGCCATCGTAGTTTCTGTGTGAATGTGCACTCGAGTGTCTGGAGACTCATCGACACTGCACCGGTTTTATGGGACAACTTGACCCAATTCGATTAGTGTACCCATATTCGGCCGCTGTTCGGCTCTTCGACGAGCGGGGCCTTGCAGTGGAAATGTTTTGGTTGTGTTTTGCTTGTTTGTGTGTTTATGGTGTCCACTTTTGGTCGATTGCTTTGGAATCGGTTATAATGCGCTGCAGCTCTGATGATAACGATGGTTGTAGAGGTTCTTTGGTGGCTTTGTTGTCGAAGACGTCGATATTCAAAAGATTCAGAATGTAACGTACCTGGAAAGAGAAGAAAAGGAATGTGAGTGAAGAATGTCGAATGGAATGTGTCAATAAACAGTTTTGATTAGTGATACTCCTGCCTGCCTTAAATCAGTTCAGGAAAGAGATCATTGTGTTTGACCACAATTTTGGCTGTTATTCGGTGTCTATGGCGGTTTCTACACGCGATAATTTGGTCGCACGATTTTTGAATGTGCAGGCAAGCCAGGGAATTAGTAAAGTCGTGAGTAAGATCATGCCACATGCACAGGGTGGGTCATATGGGTTATCTTAGGTTTTTTTGAGCTGTTTCCCGCTCGAAATCTTGACAGAAAGTAAGCGGCACGAAATAAGTCGCTTTACGCTGGAAAAACGCTGGAAAGTATTGAAAACTTATTTCCAAAGTGAGGTCAAACATTGCGTTTTTTTTTTGATAACAAGTCTTGGTCGAAATAAAGCACCCACCGCGACTGTTGTACACAAGTTTGGACAAGTGGGCAACACTTATGCTCCCTGCCGTCCTACGGTCCGCTCAGATGAGAAGGTAGCTCATACCGGCAGCAGACACACTTAGGCCAAGCATAGGCCCATTGTGTTACCACGCGTATATTAGGCTACCTATTGCACAACCCAATTTGTGCTTTTGATAAAGCGAAGAAGAGGGCTGGTTCTGATGCTGCTCAGTTCAGCCAGATTAACAAAAAAATGGGCCCCCAGAAGTCTGAATGAAGCTACATAGCAAGTTTTCGATGGTTTCTTCCTCATTCTCGTCCAGGCAGCATCTACAGAAACCATTATAGGGAAGGCCTAGTCAGGAGGCGTGAGATCCTATTGCACAATGCCCTGTTAGAACGCCAATAAGAGATCTGAGATTGGGTCTGCTTAATCTCATCAAGCTAAGCGATCGCTTGGGATCGATCATAGGCCAGAGTTGTTTGGTAATGAGGCATCCTGTGCCTGATATCCATTCCCTGTTTGTTTGAGCAAGCGTTTCAAGCTTCAGAAGATGTATTATAGTAGCGATATGCATGGAGGGTGGGTCTCCACCCGGAGAGAGCACGAAATTTGTACCTTTTCTAACGAGTTCGTCCGCTTTGCAATTCTCTGGAATGTCACATTGTCCCGGTACCCACATAAGTTGAATGTTTAAATACTTGGCCATCTCGTTATGAAATAGGCGACAATTAAGTGAAGTCTTGGAATTAAAGGTGACTGAATCCAGAGGTTTGATCGCTGCCTGGCTATCGGAACAGATGACGATATCTGTGCGCGATATTACATTGTCTTTAAGCCAGGGCAGGGCTTCCAAATCGCTCAGATGAGACAGTGGGTGCACTTTTTTTCATCAACTCGCCATCGTTCTCAACAGCTCAACATTTCATGCACTAGCCTGAAGACAATTCTGCACAAAGATCTCGGATTATTCGTTTACGGGGTCCAACTGGCAACAAATAACTGAAGCTAATCTGGGTGCCAGGACATGAAGACCATGAAGGCAATGAAAGGCTGGCATACAAGCCAAGGCAGGTGCATAGATACCCTTCCTTGGGCCCTCCACTCTTTATGGATTCAACAACACGAACACAAATCTTGACGTACACAAATGGATCTCTGCAAAAATGACAAAATGGTTTTGGGACAACGAGGAGGGTATCAATCACCCTAGGAAGGTTCATGAGACAAAACTACAATTCCAAACGAGCCAAAGAAGCTCTTGCACTCAACACAGCTGACCTATGGATGTTGTGTGGAGCACTAACAGGTCACGGAACATGTAATTATCACCTCCATACAAAGATTCTTATCTGTAGAGAAATCTGAAGGCACTGTGGCCGGGCGAAAGAGACTATGGAACACATATTAAACTTCTGCCCAAGCCTTTCCAGGTAAAGACTCAAAATGATAAACAAAATACTTGTAACAGGGAGGGACTCTCAAGAAGTCCCGTCTAGGAAAATTGTCAAATTTCTAAGGACACCACTTGAGTCCTTGACTAAAAGAAGGGGGCCCAATAAATCTTTATGGTCGCAGTACAAGTGTCTTTATGACACTCCCCAAATTCTTCAATGTTAAAGACAAGTTCCATTTGACTCAGCCATTGAAGACCATCTGTTTAACCCAACCTAACAATCAGAGAGCTTGAATTCGACAGCGATTTTGGACGAAAAATCATCTTTTCTGACGAGGCGCATTTTCAATCTCGGTGGCTATGTGAAGAAACGAAATAGCATCGTCGAGAAGCCAATGCATCAGACAGACACAGAGCGTGACAGTTGGGTGCGGATTGTGGAGAGGTGGCATCATTGGACCATTTTTCTTCGATAATAAGGTTGGGTACAAAATTTCGGTCAACGGTGGGTGTAGAGCCATGTTCAACGATTTTTTACTGATATTGAAGACGTGGATTTAGACGACCTCTGATTTTTTTTCAAACGGCAACTGATGCTTCATCCATTTTTTCTATATCACCAAGTTCGAAATGAAACGAAGGTATAGTGGGATAGGCATGCTCTTCCTGTTCTGAGATATTGTGGTGACAAATGTTGCCAACATGAGCACTTAAACTAACTATGTTTACAAATTTTGACAAATTTTGATTAAAGCCGGTAAGTCGACAATCTTTAGCAATCTTTTTCTAGCAAAGTCCACTGGTCAATGCAACTCGCCTCTTAAGCAATGGAGCTTAACTTGCATAGGCGGCTTCTACAGGGACGGCCAAACACAAATTTCTTTCGAAAAATTAAATAAAATGAACAGCATTAAATTGTTTTCCGTGTATTCCGGCTTTATTAGTGAGAACAAAAATTCCCATTTATTATGAATTTATATTATATCCCATTATTACGTCGTTCAAGTGACTGCCTGGGCTGGATTCACCGCAGCGCATTCAAATAATAATAACATGGGTTGCATCCCGTAGATTCAGACTTCTGGGGGCCATTTCCTTGCTAAACTGAGCAGCATTAAAATCTTCTTCGCTTTATCAAAAGGACAGATTGGTTTGCGGAATAGGTAGCCTAAAATCCGCGTGGTAACACAATGGGCCTACGTTTGGCCTAAGTATGTCTGCTGCTTGTGTGAGCGGCAGTCAGCCACTTCAACCAAACCTAACCTAACCCTCTAGTTAACCTGACTCCTAAAACTAAACAGAACTGTAATAAGGAACGTAGAGGGCATTATCACCGGCCACTGCCTTCTAGGTATCCATGCCAGAAGATTGATAGCCTCCCACAACGACTACTGCAGAAGCTGTAGAGACGAGGAGGAGGAAGAAAATATGCTTCACCTCATCGGCACGTGTCCAGTCCTTGCAAAAACTAGAAAAGATAGACTAGGCAACTACTTTTTCAGTAACCTAGAGGAAATGTCACATTTAGAGATACAAGACATAGCTTTGTTTATCAGGAAAACTAATTGGCTGTAAATAAGCACAGGAGTGGACTTGTCAAAATAGGCCAATTAGGTATTCTCTAGGTTTATTTCATTATCTGTCCCTTAAAGAAGTGCCGGTGGAAAGCACCGGGTGGTGATAGCACAGAGGATCCACCAGGATCTACGTGGGTCACAACTGCTACAGTTGTGGAAATTACCCTAACCTAACCTAACGTTTCGTCCGATATAGACGAACTCCTTAATATGGGAGGCGTACCTAGCTTCTCAGCAACCACTCGTGTTGTGCGTGCTATTGTTCTTTCACGAGTGAAAGGGACCAACAGTTTAATGCCAACTTCGAACGGCGAAGTTGAGAAGGTTTTTTCGTGTCAGTAACTCGAAAGAGGTGGAGCCGTGAATTATTAAAGGTTAGCGTAGGCGTCAATGCACTTACCCCCTAGGCCACGGGGACACAGTAGCGCATTCTGTCACCCCAATATTTCGAGACCTTTTTGATGGTTTCGGGCGTGTACCCTCAGGATTGTTTGCAGCCCTTAAGTGATTGAATCGTTTCCAGATTGTTGGCATTTTGAAATTCTTTCAAGACCGCTGATAACACGATTTGGGAATTTGGGTCGATTGTGGCATGGGCTACGTCGCATGGCGCGATGAGACTCTTACCTGGGTCATCACTAGCTCCCGCCCCATTAAGACTCGAGCCCTTGGTTGGTTCTGCCCACCAACGACTTCAGCAGTAGCTTCATTGATGAAGAGGAGTTAAAAATAGTACGCACCTTCTCTGCAACTGCAGCGCCCTCTCAGCTCGAACGAGAAGGCAACTATTGGCTTGATGCTTCAATAGCCTGGCTATCTTAGCATTACTAGTGTTAGTCATCCGCATCGTTTTGTCGAAAGCACCAATTGACTTGGGGAATAAGATCCAGTCTGGCTTAGATCGTCTCCATCTGCTGCGACCAGTACAGCCGTAAGTGTGACTGGAGCATGCTTACTAGTTTGTGAACCACTTGTTAACTACTTAATGGACATTTTATCGTGTTTGCTGCTTTCTCCGAACATCGAGAGGTAGCCTGTTCACACATAATCTGAATTCCCAGCCAAAGACACTAATGCCCGTTTTCACATTTCGAGCTAAGAGTCGATCCATCGCAAAACTCAGAATCAGTTACACAGCGAAAGTTACGTGATAGATTCCACTTAAATAGGGTTTTAACTTAAGCCACCGATTGCTATGGCTGAAGTGTCAATCCAGAGAGACACAGTTAACATTAGTGTATTAAAATAATTTCAACCCTAAAATACAAGGATAAAATCCGCATAAGGAACCATATATTTCGTCTGGGAATGCTCCTGAAGAGAACAGAGAGAGAGAGACAATATCCTTGCATGCATGAACATCCGCACGAAATATTCTTGAGTGAAGTTTAAGTTTGATCCCACACTTATCTAAACCAGCAGCTCTTTGAAATCGGATAATTCCTGGACCCCAGAACGTCAAAATCATAGAACTTCAGAATAATTCTGATCGAAATACGATCCCACCAAGCCGTGCGTCCATTGTGCCCTAGAAAGACTGGTGAGACTGGTTGCGAATGCAATGAACTTTCAGCGATCGGATATTTGGGTTCTCAGACAAACAAATTAGTGTTGTTTATATACAGAGGGAGGAACGAAATTCATGGCTGGAGCAGTTTTTTTTATTTATTTATTTATATCGGCTGTTGCTTCACCAGCTAGCCATCGACGTTCATTCGGATGTGCTGCATTCGAGTTGGTTACTCTTTCAGATCTGAGGATGGGGAATGCAAAACAAACGATGCTAGGAATTTGTTGCTTCTGCCAGCGATGCGCAAAATTAATTAGTGCACATTATTGCTGTCATTTGTGAGTGGAATTATTTGCCTTTGTTGGCATTGCGATGCATTCGCTGTTTATGACCTCATAACAGCCACGAAAATAATTTAATTTTATCGATGATTTTTTGTTTTTGGAGTCTCCGTTTGTGAATCATTTTGCTCGTAAATGCGATGCTGTCATTTTCGAAGTAACATTTTAAGGTTTTTTAAAATGATAAACTGTCAAGTACATTTTTTTAAATCAAAATTACAGATAGACATCTCACATTTCGTTAAAACGGAAAAACCCCCTCGTAGAGGATATCAAATCTCGTCGTTAATTTGTGTAAACGAAGCAATGATGCCAAAGACAATGTTGCGGACATAAACTAGGCACGGAAAGGCACTGGTATCCGGACAGTTCTATGGTCTGAACTCAGACGATTGGATGGCGCAGTTGGTTAAGTGCCTGCCCATGGTTAGCGGCGTTTCCGGTTCGAATCGCAGCGAAAGCAAGGTTTATACGCTTTTATCTGGTTTGCAAATCTGGAGATCACTGGTAGAAGTCCGACTATGGGTATCACAATGGACCAACATGGTCTAAGTTGGTGAATCACATGCAGCCCCCCTTCCTCCCTAAGGCCTGGACTCAGCGTCGCGTCGCCTAAATGAGGTAAATTGATGAGTCAGTCACACTAGGTCTCAAATATCAATTAATTCTAGAAAGAAAGGGGATTCTTGCAAATTAGAGTGACAGTTCCCTAGATGACCCACATTTCACGTACGAGATTGAACAGGGCCTTCCCACGGAATTTCTTTATCTACCAGTCGTTGTCTTCATTGTACTCGGTGATTTCCAGCCAGAACTGAGTTTTGGCTTTCTACAATTTTCTGTGTCACGTCTTTGGTCAACAGCTTTAGCTTTAGTAGGTAATGGGGTAGCTAGTGGTTAGTGGGTTGATTGTAGCTAGTTTGTGGCTAGTGGCTAGTGGATGGCTAATGGCTCATATGTTTCTAGTGGCTAGATGGTGGCTAGTGGGATGTTAGTTGGTGGCCAGTGGGGTGGCTAGTGGATAGTAGATGGCTAGTGACTTGTAGGTGGCTAGCGGCCCTTGGGCGGTTTGGGCTACTGGGTGCCTTATAGCCCGTGGGTGGCTGTGGTCTAGTGTCTAGGGTCCTAGCGGCCAGTGTCTACTTGGTGGATAGTTACTGGTCGTTGCATATGAATACCGGGTGGCTAGTGGATAGTGGGTGGATACTAGTTGGTGGCCAGTGGATAGTAGATGGCTAGTGGTCCTTGGGCGGTTTGCCCTGGTGGGTGCCTTATGACCCTTGGGTGGCTGTTGGTCTAGCGTGCGGTTAGTGTCCAATTGGTGGCTAACGAGTGGCTAGTTGCTGGTCGTTAGGCATGAATACTCGGTGGCTGGTGGGTGGCTTGTAATTAGTTTGTCGCTAGTGGCTAGTGGATGGCTAGAGGCTTGTGGGGGCTAGTGACCTGTGGGTGGCTTTTGGCTAGTGCTTAAATCTCGTTGGTGGCTGTGGGCTAGTAGCTTGCTAGTGTCAAATAGGTGACTGGTGGCTAGGGGATGCCTAGTGGCCAGTGGATGACTAGTGGCTGATGGGTGGCTAGTGGGTTGCTAGTGGCTACTTGGTGGCTAGTGGGTTGTGGATGGCTAATGAGTGTTGCTGGCTAGTGGCTAGTAGCTAAGTGGGGCCTGGTGGATTGTATATGGCTAGTGGGGTAATGAATGGCTATTGGCTTGTGTGTGGCTATGGGCTTATGGGTTTGCTAATGACTTTCGGCTACTGGGTGGCTGGTGGCTAGTAGCTTGTGGGTGGATTGTGTCTAGTGGATGGCTAGTGGCTAGTAGCTAAGTGGGGCCTGGTGGATTGTATATGGCTAGTGGGGTAATGAATGGCTATTGGCTTGTGTGTGGCTATGGGCTTATGGGTTTGCTAATGACTTTCGGCTACTGGGTGGCTGGTGGCTAGTAGCTTGTGGGTGGATTGTGTCTAGTGGATGGCTAGTGGCTTGTGGATGAACTAGTGGCTCGTTGGTGGCTTCTTGATTCAGGGTGGCAAGTGCCTTGTCGGTGACTGTTGATACAAATTTTCGTTCGTCTGGGAGTTTCGCCATTTGATTTTGTGATGGACTAAGGTCTGTAATCAGACTGAATTTGGTAGCGAATTTTGATGAAATCTTCTGAAAGACACTTCCACACACATCGAAAGTTTGCAGCGATGTGTCCCTCCTGAGATGGTACACGGTTTCTATCACTAGCATAAGTTCGGACTCTGGCAGATACAAGTAGTCTTTATCTTCTGCCTATCTGTCCAAGGCAGACAATTTAGATTGTTTTAAAAAATCGGGGCAGCGTGTCTGTTGCTAAATTCATTTTTATCTTTATCGCTGGTGAGCGTCACACGAGACTGTGATCGTTAATCTGAGTAAACGAACGGAATAAAGACGTCATAGACAACGTTGCTTACATAAGCTTCCTATCATGTTTATGAATAAAAAAAAAAAAAACATCAAAATAAACTCATGAACAACCGTATAAATATGCGAATTAATTTATAACCATTCCAGTTATCTATCATTCAAGATTCCATTGACCAAGCCCATTGAACAAAAACAAAAAGTCCCAAAGATTCCAATCCAAAACCTGAATGAACGAACGTGTAAAAGTTGTCGTTTCACTCGAACAAGAAACAACAATCTTAGCCATGCCGGGCACAAGCGATCCGACCACGATTTACTGCACGTCGTTCTGAGAGAAAAACAACACAATGCACAATAGGGTCCGAGTGGAAATCAGAGACCAGCCAGCAGTCAAGCCTTCAACTGTCGTAAAGGTATTAGCAACGCAGAAGTGTAGAGTGCCGGTGGAAAACCACATGCACACACGAACGCGGAGGAAAAACGCGTGCGTGTTGCCCATGCACGTACTGTTTGTTTGGCATTTTTAACAATTAAAGTTTCGTTTCAGTTGTGTAGTGTTTGTGTTTTGCATATTTTTACGAAACGCTTTCGAGCTGATTTCGCGTTAATTGTTATTGTTTTTTGCGTGCATCGAAATACTTATGTTATCGCGTCATAAGTGGGCCAGACGACGCATTGAGGAAGTGCGACTTAGTCGGCTGTGGGCAGTAAGAGGTGTGCAATTTGAGTGGTTTCCGTTTTTTTTTTTTTTTGCGCAGTTTTGGTGGGATATGATATTTAGATGGCGTATTGATGGTAGTCACGAGGGAAACTCGTGGTTTAGTAATCTTCGCAATTATAGCTGTCAGGGTCGACGTTAATGGAAATTAGCCATGTCCCTCCAGTGACAGTGTATATCTAGAGAAACGTAGCTGACTAGCGATCCTATCGATAATACGTCTATCCAGGTTTATGTGGATGGAAAGAAGATATTGGCATCGTGTGAAGGAGGAAAATGCCTCCCGGTGAAAGATGACAAGACAAAGTTTGGAGTGTGAACTTGGTGACCACTTGACGATGACGACAGAAGTTTGTCTACATCAGCCCAAACGTGAGCTACTGAAACGAAATCCTAGTGCATTGTACAGCCCATGCAGCCTTGGCAACGACACCACGACCTAAAGAGATCAATTGTCTCGAAGGCTTGGAGTCAATCAAAAAGAAGTGTCCAAGTAGTGTAGGGCATTTTTTGATACGATGCAGTACGAATGGGGATCTATGAACGAGGATTCCGAGCAAGTCCTAGAAAGGTCATCTGCGGATTCATTGGCTGCAATCGCTTTATCGCCAGAGATCTAGAAGACCTTCACATTGTTGGGTTTGGCAAGGGATTGTAGTGCGTCGTAGCAACATTTGGCGATTTGGAAGAAGATAATGCCTTAAGAGTTTCCTAACCTAACCTAACTCCTTTAATACCCTTGAGGAGATCGTGCCTGTAAGCTTTAGCCACGTTATGTCCTGACCCGGAAATACTTGTTTAGGTTCCAAAGACTGCAGCCGTAACTCCAGAATCTGTTCTTGATTTGCCTATGAACCATTGCAGACAGCTGGAGGCTAGTTTTTAAAGCTCTCACAATCACAATCTCACAATCTGCCTAAAGAATGCTTGACACACACTTGAATGCATGCCTCCTTCAGGGATTGAGTTGAGTACCATCAGGTGACCTCAACTACATCCTTGTGAAGATCAAATGCAGAATTAGCCGCGGCAGCGTTCATGCCAATGCTGCGATGACTCCAAAGGTCTACAAATCCGAGCTTAATGTTTAGAGAAAAATCATTCACTGATCTTGTTGATTGGAACCAGAGTCCCCAAGACTATGAAGACTGAGCCAGGCAAGGCAGGGCCAGACCATCTGTCCTGTGGTCTGAAGCAAGGAAGTCATTGTAAACTTGGTCTTAAACAAGACTTGGAACGACTTTAAGTATCCCCACTGAGACATGCCCCGCATATGGCCATGGTGGGGCCATACCCACAAGGTGTATTCTTGGAATTGGGATTTTGTCAAGGAAAGCTTCTCTCAATACGTCACATCTGCATATCGCATTGAAACAAAATGTCGCGCAAACCAAGTTGCTATATGATCAATAAACGGCTCCACTGACGAGACGAAATGTAGTGTAATGTACTCCAATACCGTGGTCGGACCCAGCGGGACAGCCATTCGGCCGTGCATTACTGAAATCGTCACCAATTTTTCCTCTAAGGCTGTCTCAAGACCTAAGCGTAACGAAGCACAGTATACAATGCCATCTCGAAGTCTTGTTACACGCGGGGTGCCAAAGAGTTTCGAGAATCGCAATCATCTTGGAGAATATGTTTGAAGAAACAATAGGGACCATCCAACCAAGGGTCGGATTTGACGGACGACTTAAATGATATACCTCAAACCGAACTGTCATTCAAGACTGTAAGTGTCTGGCTATCAAGGTGGAAAATAATAGATCTCATATATGTTGGACTAATGGTTAGACAGAGGGCTACTTCTTCAACTGCCTGTTCCGTCTGCCTGAAATATAGTGGCTTGACCTAGCACACACACCTCTGACTTGGATCCAATCCTTGTAGATTTCAATGGCAGCCAGCTTACGGACGGTAGCCCCTGTCTCATTCCTCTCTCGTAGGGACTATTGTTTTGTGTGTTGTTTCGAAGTCCTCAAAAGGCCAAATCTTCGAGTTTTGGATAAGTTCCTTAAATGCCCTTGGGCGCGGTGTAAGTCCTGCCCTGCCTTGGGAATGAATACAGTCCTGGGAATCTCGGGCTTGTCACAGTGTACCACAAACTGAATCAGACACATTCTCTCTCAACGCCTTTTCATGACACTTTGACTCCATATCTCATTTGTCGTGAATCGAACGTCCTCAAATACGACTGCTCCCCTAGTGTGGGTGTTGCACAATGAACTTGTTCTTCAGCCTCACACAGCTCACGTCAAAGGTCCTCATTAAAAGAAAAAAAAAAAAAAAAACACGCTGAAAACTATGCCAACTGACAAACAGTGAGTTCTTTTGAATCTGCGTAGTCTTTTGAAAAGCACCGACCTCTGCTGAACCCACTCACTTAATAGGTCACTTAAAAATATCTGCAACCATAAAACACATTCATTCAGGCAGCTATGCCTAATCAAATTTATATGTGATCCCATTTGACTTTGGTTAAGTCACCGGACGCTAATGTGGTGTCTCTGCGGTGCCTTCGCGGTCCTCACATCGAACATCATTTCAATTCGTGCGTGTGAAGTGCGTTGGCATTCGTGATAGCGAATGAGCGCATCCACTGTTTGTGCCGGAATTTCCCAGCCTCTTCCCGGAAAAGTTGTTGACTTGACAAGACAATTTCAAAACTCGTGCCGTATAAAGTTTGCGTAATGTATTCGAACGTAGAACAACTACAAATAGTCTTATCTGTGACATTCCACGGAGACGGAGATTGTTTTTTTTTTTTGTCTTTCGGTCTTCCTCTGGCTCTTTTTGAAAAATGATTTGCTTTTAGGTAAACTGCCAGAATTTACAGAGACGATGACATCAGATGATTTGAAAGGTAAACAGTGTGCCCGGGGAAATATTATTTTGCCAGATGTTTTCGCTTCGCTTGCGCCACCATCGCAGCTTGGTGCTATTTGCAATTGTTTCTTTGCGCGAAACTGATTTATTTGTTTTTGCAGCCGAAATAGACAGCTTTTGCAGGCAGTGAGTCATTGAACTCAAGTGGTGACCTTCAGCGGAGTGATTAGATGAGCGGTTATCATTTCGCAGTACTCTTGTTGCCAACTACTTTCGCATTGGTTGAGGATTGAAGTGCAGAGGCTGGTCAACCGATGACTTGGCAGTAAATTAATTGTCGGTAGGGTAAAGGGTATCATACTGTTGATGCCAGAGCTGCTTTTGGAATCTCCAGACAAGTAATGAGAACACAATGGCAAGTGGGTCATCCAGTTTATGGCTTTCAAAATACATTGAACACTCTCTTGAGGGGACAGCTACCTGACCGGTGTTTTTTTTTCCACTTAAGAGAGCGTCCGCTTAAGAGGACAAACAAAAAGTCTCCAGCAAACCATTACAGTACATCTTGTCGGCTTAAGAGAATTGTCCACTTCAGCGGGTGTCCATTAAGAGGGAGTTCGATGTGTAACTTATCTTTACTGACACCCCTCTATACGGGACCCCTTATCTTTGCGGACAATTCATCATGGTCCTGGCATGAAGGTATTTACGTATTTCAACGCCTTCAGTACAACCAGCTTTACCGTAAAACCGTTGTCCTCTGCAGAGAAGTTTAAATTTATGTATTTGGATTGTCCCACTCTGAATGAGATTCTAAGGTCCTCCCAGGGAGTTTCTAACGAGGTACTTTTGACGACTTTGTGGCGCTGATGATGATGATTTTGAGAATGAAGCACACAGAAGTGGAGAAGGACCTCAGCCAACCGACCGACATCACTTTTTCCTCACACATCGGGCAATAACTCGGCCATAAGTTAAGGCGTCAAGAATGTGTGGATTGTGTGCATAAACAAGGTCTTGAAAGTGGATGAACTTGGACCTCCACTATCAAGCATCTCCTGCCGGCACAATCTTTACTGAGCGCTGAGGTCTTTGAGGTCCAATTGCATGCGCCATCGGTTTCATGGTTTACCTCTCTTGCGTTGGTCCTTTGGGATGGAGTCAGGCCTGGCCATCATAGTCGTTGCATGCGCCTGACTGAACTCATGTCTCTGTCCACGCAATTCAGTTCGTGTTTAAGTCTTTTTCTGCAAGTGCCGCCAACTTTCACAGGATCAAAGATAAACACAGAACTTTTCTCTTGCAAAGGCAAAGCCCTTCTTTATCTGGTGTATGTCCCCGCGCTATGGAACAGGTCAGGTATGAACAAGGTGTTGTATGAAGTCAGCATGGCCTGGCTAGGCCTTCGAGAAATAGCGATTGGCAAGCGTTCTTCCGGGAGTCCCGGGAGTACCTGGGCCTCAACTAACAAGCCTCTCTAACTAGCACTGACTCTGGCTAGCTGCCTTCAGTGTCGCACGCCAAGTTGGCTGAGGTCCTTCTCCACCTGGGTGCACCACCTTAAATGCGGGCTTCCTCTATTACGTTGTACCACGGGTTCAGAGTCGAAGACCCTTTCGAGGCGGAGCTGAGATGTGAGATAACCGTCTTAGGCGCGTTGGGTTCGAAGACGCCTGGCTAGACTCATGTCGCTGCCCTGTCAATACAGTTCATGGTTGAACCCTCATTTCCAAATGCCATCAACGCAAACAGGATCGAAGATGGCACACAGAGCTTTTCTCTCGAAAATACCAAGAGCCTCTTCATCCACTTTGGATATAGTCCATGGCTCGGCGCCGTACAGCGGGATTGGGATGATCAAGGTTTTGCGTAAAGTCAGCTTCGAGAGATGCCTCTACTACTCAATTGCCTCTTGAGTCCATAGAAACAGCAGTTGGCAAAAGTTACTCTGCCTTTAATCTTGGTACGGATGTGGTTTATACTGAGGGGTCGAGGTAGACGAAGTCCTTGACTACCTCGAAGTTATAGGTGCCCATTGGCTCTGTCCAAGACGTCGAAGTTGTGTAGTCTTTCTTGAGCTTTCGTTTTGCCCTCAATCACAGCTAGACCTATTTTAGCCGATTCCGTCGCAATGCCAGAAACCACTTATCGCCGGATCTCTGTGTTCTGTCAATCCCATCAATGTCATCCGCATATGCTAGCAGTTGTACGGACTTCTGGAAGATAGTGCCTCTAGTGATGGCGTGTGCACGATCTTCTCCAGGATGATGTTAAAGAAGTCACAAGTCGCCTTGCCTGAATCCTTCTTGGACACTGAAGGTCTTGGTGAGTTCGTTACCGACCTTGATGGAGCAGCGAGAATTCTCCATCGTCATCCTGCACAAGCTGACGACTTTGGCAGGCATGTCAAAACTAGACATGGCGGTATATAGCTCGTGTCTATGCAACCTGCCATATGCCGTCTTGAAATCGACGAAAAGGTGGTGGTTGTCGATTTCGATTTCCTGTGTCTTTTCTTTCCAGGATTCGGATTGGCAAGAATTATTGCTCGTTTAATCTAGGATCTTCACTATGGAGTCGAGGTAGACGAACTCCCTGACTACCTCTAAAGCCCATAGCGTTCAAGTACACCTCGTTACGTCTTGGAGTTAAATGTGACCGCGCTCAGCGATTTGATTGCTGCCTGGCTGTCCGAACAGACGACAATATCTATGCCGAATATTGTATCGTATTTGAAGGCAGAACAGAGCTTCCTTTAGCGTTATAGTTTCGGTCTGAAAAACGCTGGTTCAGGACCTTAGAGTAGACGAGAGACACCCACTCCATCGTAGTGGACCTCCCCTCATCTGATGTTCAGACAGTAAGATCTGGGAGGATACTGGTTGATAAGTTCTTCTCGAAGAGAAGTTTAGGTGTCGCGAGGATAGTGTTTATGGGTAACGAACTATACATGCTGAGGATCTTTGAAGGTCCGGTCCTTGCTACAGCGATCTCAGCCTGTTCGCCGTATTGTATGCTATCTGCCTTTCAACTAGATTAGACGACTGGATGGCGCAGTTGGTAGAGTGCCTGTCGCTGGTAAGCGGGGTCCGCAGTTCGAATCCCAGTGACAGCAAAGTTTATACGCTTTGATCTGGTTTTCAAATCTGGTCCAGTCACCATTTGCTGTTGGGATCAAATTAACGGCACTATCACTGAAGTAGTCAATCAGTGGTAGTCTGACTATGGGTATCACAATGGACCAATATGGTCTAAGTGTGCTGGTGAATGCACTAGCAGCCCCCCTACCTACCTATCCACTAGATCTATCGGTGGAGGTAGGTTGAGGTGCATGTTTAGAGCTTCCACTGGGGACAAACTCCTTCCTCAGTGCTCCGCATCTTCTGCACTCTGTCGAGTGGTATCAGGTTGATGTTCTTTTCGAGCACAAGCCATCAAATTGTGACACCCTGCAGCATGTTTGGGTCTGATTCAACCCTACTGATTCAAATAGCCAGTGAACCATGCAGGGTTGTAGTCCCCATTTGCACTCTTTGGCACTTTTACAGCAGTGGAGGCGATTTACCACTTCCCTGGATAAATAGAAAGCACGCGTGGTAAGCCATACAAATTCAGGACATAGTATACAAATTGGATGTAACCCAGCTCATGAGTGGATCATCTAGGATATGCCACTTAGTTAGTACCTTTGGCAAAAGATTAGCTTTTGCGTAAATGGCCGGACAGTGATGGCTCCATGTATCTAAGTGTGTCGCCATTGTTGGAGTTGTGACAAAGACAATAAGTTAACCTAGAGGTATAAAAAGTCAAATATCCCGAATTCGGCTTAAGGTTGCGCGCCGAACTTGTTCGTGTTCCTTAAGTTTTTCTCGTGTTGGGGCTGCTGTTGCCGAACAATCTCACCTTTCGACGTTCGAAAGAGCAAGGAAAGAGCCGAGGAAACGCCCATACCCCCCGGTTCTTGCACCACCCTTGCACCGGCCCCTAATCGGTTTCTCAAAGTCCGTCACTGGGAGACATAAAGGAAGTAAATGACTTCTAGTCAGACGAACCATTCCATCTGAAATATTCGATTTACTTGAAACTGTGAACCAATCCAAGCCCATCGACATCAGCCATTCCATTCCAGTGCTAACATGCACGGCAGATTCCACTCAAAGCCAATCCAGACTTCAACTCTTCTGGATGAGAACAGGTTCCCCTCCTCGCATGCGCACGCCATCCATCAGTAAACAGATCATCATCACCCAAGCGCTAGAATTCCTCCTTCAGAGGAAACGACATTTTGTCATCAATTAGGTGACTTTCTAAGTCAGCTCCCGCTGCGGTTGCAGCAAGGCGTCCAATTAGCTGGAGAAAGGTGCGAACTGCCAGCGGAGGGTACAGCAAACTGTACGGTTCCACATTTCAGCGTCGGGACACATTCAACATCGCTCCTCCGTAACGTACGTTAAATCTTTCCCAACCTGGCCCCGGTCGAGTCCACCGGAGAGTCCACAAAAAGTGTACACGTGCTCCAGCACTTGCCGACTAGATGCGAGGACACTGTCGGCATCGTAATTGGAATCTCCAACATAACCAACTCAAATTGCCTCTTCAGACGTTGCCGCAGATCGTTTGAGCGAACGTACGGTGGACACGGCGGCGGCACAGTCGCCAGTCGAAATGGGATGCAATTAGAAAGATTTATTGCGACGGTGATTTGTGCTGCAGAAACCATGTTACGAACGTGTAACGCGAAACTAGTTTCAGGAAAAATGATAAGATCGTTTAAAACCCACGGACTTGAGCATCTCACTCTCTCTCTCTATCTCTCTCTCCCTCCTCAGGTTTTGAGCAACAGAGCACCCACCTTTGTCAAACGGAGCCACAGCGAAAAGCTCTCAGCCAATGCAAGCCACAAACAATATAATTGGATAATGAACGCATCCCATTACCGGCGTAATCTATGAGCGATGTGCTATGGGCGAGGGGTCAGGCCGATATTCGATAATCCCGGCACGCATGCACAGCCGGCGGCTATTCAATGTTATCGCTAAGTTATGGGCTTACAGTGAATAGCATAAATTCCTGAGAGATTACATCGCAGCCAGGCAATTGTGGTTTTTCTCTACGCTCGGCTGGACTTCGAGACTGTGGGCGATCGTGTTGCGCAGAGTGCAAGGCACATTACTAAAGGTCGGTGATAATGGGACGCCCTTTACAAATGAGCGTGCACATCACCCGATTGTGCGGTTGTTCGCAAGTCGCTGCTCGATCGTGTTACACACCTTCGGGGGGTACGCGATGCGAACTGGTTTTGGGATAATCCTCGACACTTTGTTGATGACCTTCTGTCAGATGGACCATCGACGGGCTCGAATGAAAACACAAGTGAATTGGAATTTCGTTCTCGTGAGCTTGTAACGTGATCCACGAGGTGCGTGACTGAATCTCGGGGAGTTGGTTGGGCTGGCTTGTGGACGGGCTATCAGAATTGGATCGTGTCGCTTGATTTGACTCGACAGTGAGTTACGGTGGAAGATACGTATATTGTCTCCGGTTTCGTTAACAATGATAGGCGCGGCGCTACAGTACGAGGTGGACCAGGGTCCAGCTTCTACAGCAGCCGGTAGTGGTCGGTTCGCTGCTCTCGTCGACTCCGACCGGCGAAGTCTGAAAAGGTTTACTCGCTGAGCACTGACAGTGACTTGTGAGAGGGGCAACCGTGAATTATAAAAATTGTCCGGACTGGGAACTGAACCTAGACACTCCGTGTAGGACCACTCTCATAACTGAGATTGTACTCTGGGCTTATCGATGATTGTCAGGTTTGTTCTATTGGACGCCGCGCGAATCGATTGAAGGGACCTGTGGACCGTTCAGCAGCTTAAATTGAATGGTTGAGAAGGCCTTCAAGAGTCTTTTAACACAGAAGCACAAATCCTCCATTTTGGGAGGGTGGAACTTGCCAATGAACCTGCTTAGTCGGAAAGGACGGTAACGAATGTCGAGCCCTTACACCCTCCTGCTCTTAATATAGGTCGCCAGCAGGGTCTAAAAACGTTGCATGCTTCTAAAAACTTGGTTTTTAACTGAGACACAATCTCGTAAATTGGAGGAATCATACGACCACCCGTGGGTGCTTGTTAATTCGTTGAAACTTTTTCGTGTCCATTGGTTGCTTACAGCTTCCCAGGAATTCATAATTCGACAATGTCCATGTTCTGTTCAGATTCTAGTCTCTGACGTGGTGCAGCAACCAAGCGGTATCCTTGTGCATTCAATAATATAAAATTCGAGGCAGTTGACATCCAGCTCTGGGGTGAGATAATTGACAACAAACGAGAATGGATAAGAGATGTCTTGTCCATACAGACCTCGGGAGTGACATCCCACATGGAGGTGTGCTCTCTCCTCTTCTGTCGATAGTGGTGGTGGGTGTTATGCTTAAGATATTAAGTAACATTCGTTGTATGCGGACTGCTAATGCGAATGGTATAGCTTAACTACTGTAGTAGTTTCTACAGACCATCAAAAAAGTCACAGAGTTCTTTATCTGTGAGAGTAAGATAGAGGAAGCATAGAACAGAACGGTCTGACAAGACGGAGGAGACCAATGACCAGCCGGACTTCGAACTCTCTTCCAAAAGGTAAAAAGAAGAAGATAACTCAACGTCACTAGAAATCCCAAGTACCTAGGCGCCGTCGTAAACAGTTCCGATGCATTGTGCGTACTGTACAACAATGCACCAAGTGTACAGTACATTCTCCATTGGTAAGAAGCCATCTGGAGCTCAGGATGAACCGAAGTAAACGATGGGCACCTCACTTGGACTTGGTGGTCTCCTAGCAATTTGTTTCTAAAGCCAATCTGGTGCAGAGACAGTGTGGAATGCTTTATACTTCCTTTTCATGCATGCACACATTGTTTACATTTCCTCGTACTCATCCCCATAAGTCAGTGAATCCAATCCGCCAGGGGTTCTGGCGGCTCGTATGGAAATTTCGACAGCTTATATCTCGAGAAAGGTGCGTCCTACGAGAAAAAAGAAAAGTTTTTGTAGCTCGTGACTTGATCTAGAGGATTAGGTAAGGCGGCTAGCAGTCTCACGGATTGTGATGTGATACCACGCGGATGGAGTAGTTCCTATATCTAGATCCAAAGCCTTTCACTTTCTTAAGCTGATGATGTTCTATTAGCTCAAATTTTCGGAGGAGTAGGACCCTGTAAACTACCTTCCACTGTTAACCAGGACAACTCTCCGGAGCAGAGGAGGTGATGGGCATGGTCATCCATGCAGACCCCGCAGGACTCTTCGTTTTGGACACTTATCCTGCTGGCTTCTTTGCCAATTGGGCAACGCCCTATTATGACGCCGATGAGAGTCCTGAGTCTTAAGTCTGAACAAAGAGGGTGACAGTTTGAGATTAGATGTTGTTCATATTACCACGCGGTGTATTCTAGACATTAGTGAGTGGTTATTTTGATTGAATGTGTCTTTATAACATTGTGGGCGCGAGTTATAAAGACGTGGTTGTACCATGACTAGCGAGCTCATCGGCTTTCAAATGACGGAGTATGTCACAATGTGCTCAGCCAGCGTGTGAGGGTAGTGGATTTCTTTGAATGAAAACTGTCGTCTAGATTGCCTCTAAATTGTGCCTCTTTGATCACTATTGATTCTGCCTTGTTATAGTAATTGGGAAGTTGCAAGGATATGTTGTTTTATTGCAGCGTAGTCCTTCATCCGTATTCGATTTGCCTGGGAAAATTCTCAGAGAATCGTCTAAAGTCTGATTTTCAGTCTTGTATTGCAATCTGTATGTGTATCTGTATCTGTATGTGGTAAGTGCGTCGACTCCTACGCAGAGGGTGCCAGGTTCGATACCCAAATTTACCACGTATTCACGGCTCCACCTCTTTCGAATCACTGATAATGTTCAAAGAGTCTTCCTGTCTAGAAAAAGCATCTCAACTTAGCCGTTCGGAGTTGGCATTAAACTGTAGGTCCCTTCCACTCGTGAGAGAACAATAGCACGCACAACACGAGTGGTTGCTGAGAAGCTAGGCCCAGGTCCGCCTCGAACTCCCGCGCCACCCATATTTTTATATTATATTATTTCAACCTGGAAAGAAAGCTGGTTGATAAGGTTTTCTCGAAGAGGGGGAATTGATTGCGTTGAGGACATGATGAGTTCCGTTTACAGTCAAGAAAGAGGTGGAGAAGTATGTTAAGTACAGTTCCGCTGATACACATGCAGACCAGACCTTGAACTCAATGGAGTATGTTACAGCTGACAGGTCTATTGAGGACCTCTGGATAGCTGGCTATAAGGGCTTACCGAATGAAAAAGTGTTGACGAACGGACCGAACTGAGAGGACATGCCTTTGCCAGTGAGTCACCATTCACATATCCAACTTATTACCACAAGTATCCAAAGGTTACAGACATCATAGATTGAAGCAGTTGAAGACTAAGGATGACAAGGCTTGTGCTCAGACTCTCCATGGCTCGCAAGACTGATACGAGAGTAGTAGCGATGACATGGGACTCACCTACACTTTCGTGATGATCAACTTTTAGTCAATAAGACCGTCATTAACTGGCTTATAGCATTCCCCCACGCAAACGGAGTTGAATGATTTTTGTTAAGATGTGGGGACACGGAGGAAGATAAAACCGATCTCCGGAGAATGTCAATCACTTGTAGTTGCTGGAAAAAAAAGTTTCTAGACCTCTATGCATTCAACAACCCTAGAAGAACTGCGGAAAGGTTAACATCGGTCTCCATTTATGAGATTATTAGAATATGAGTTACTCCAGCATGAAGACCAGAAAGACTGTGATGACTGGAAGCAGTGTGAGCAGGAACGCCAAGCATTCAAGGCAGCCTTAGCGCAGGATCAGACCCTCTGCAGATCACTGGCTTAAGATTAGGTGAAGGCAACAATTTAATAAAATTAAAAGAGAAGTTGGTGTAATCCTGTGGAAAACTTTTATGTTTTCTGTTATAAAACCGATCCTCGTAGGTTTATGTTTCGACGATCAAGGAAATGGTGAACCGGCTTTTGAGTTCACTGTCATCTCAGTGGACTCTGGAGTGATCTACCTCCAGCAGGAGGCAGCAGGCGAGGCATGTGGTTCGTAGGCATTTCCTAAGTATGTAAATACCGATAAGTCTGACTGAAGATCAGCACGCAATGTCTTACATCCGTTCACCAAGATTGCACACGATCAAGAAGATCAAAACACATTGATTGACCATGATCCTCTTCGTCAAAGAAGACGCAATGACGGAACTTTCTTTCCTTTTTGTGTAAACTAACGCATCCTAGATCAAAATTTGGCAACCATTTCCCTATTTATTCACTGAACCCACTCTAATCCTCTTACCGATGTAATTCAGGTATTTCAAGGCCTTCCATATCATTCGTTCCACAAAAAAAAAGGAGAATAGTTCTTACATCTCATTGTCAATTTGTTCCGGTCACTTGGTTACTCCAGTTTTTACCTGTCTTTTGAACAACTTCATGCATTCGGACACACATAATGGGATGTCAAATATCCTGCAACACGCTCCTCGGTCACACCCTCCCTCGATGCCACACGTCCGCTTTCACGCATTCTCCGAGGGAGTGTGCAGCACAGGTAGGGATACGAACAATCGATTTCGATTCGGACAAAAAGAACACGAATACAATGCTTCAGTTGGTGGTGTTGTGTCCTTTGCATACGCCTGCTGCATTTGCAGACAATTGCGCTTACAAATTCGTAACATCTGCCGACTCTTACATTTTTACATAAATTAGGTGTATTGCACAAAGGGACAAAGCACTCTTCAGTCACAGGTCATGTGAAATGGGCCATGTTGAAATTCGGCTCTTCGGTCGTCTCTTACACAAACGCTGCATTGAGTCGTCGACATCGTCGACATCGTGGCTGTAATCGAGTCGATGCGTCTTCCACTCAAGTGCCTCGTCACGACTTCAAAAGGTCAAAAGCTATTATCATCACAAAAACCTTTTGCTTGTCTGCGCTGAATGTGTTATTTAATATCTTCCTCACAAGCGCAGACTGATTAACAATTCATAACCATACTGCAGCCTTGAATTACATCGCTTGCGGTGAGTTACACGGTCCTTCGAATGTTCACTCATTCCGGCTGCAGTCATCTGTAGCCAGACGGGTGAAATGTCCAGATGAGGCTGTAGCACTGAGGCCGAAGTGGTAGTGTACCCTACTTTGGTGTGTCTTCGACTTTGGAAATGATGGTGGTCCAGGAAGGCATTTGTTTGCCCGATCTCACTCGAGATGTGTGAATGTGACAATTTGCCATCAATTCTTTGGAAGGAAAGTGGGAGAAGGATCATCAGACAGAGTTTGCAGAGGACCATCCAACAAAAGGTGTCATTTTGAACCTTGCACCATTGTTGAATTGTGTCAGCACGCAGCTATTATTCGAATAGGCATGTCAAAGAGTTTTGTGTCAGTCCATCTGGCAAAGAATCACTGCACTAGGTTAAACACAGAACAATGTTTGCCAGTCGCTGTTCCTTTGGACTCGAGAGGGAATTGATTCGTCTGTCGAAGGATCATGCGCAGAGGCATAGACCATCTCAAATGTGGATGAATAAGTCCCTTTTAGTGCGATCTTTGACATGTTTGCTTTGGATTCGGTCACGGACTATACGGTCTGTAGAGCGACCTGAGCCTAGTGTATCGTATAGCACGTCTAAGGTGGCAGAGGTTGTTTGGTAGGACGGGCTAATCTCAGGAGCTAATAGTTTGTTATTTTATCCAGGGTGGTCTTATACCCTTTTACTAAATATGCGATAAGGAAGTGGAGATCCGACGTAGAACCGCCTTTGGCAATCGGTGTTACCTCGGTTTGTCAAAACTCCTGACTCGAAGGACTAAGATCATGCTCTACAAAAACCCTCATTTTACCAGTCCTGCTATATGGACCCGAAAGCTGGACGATAAGCAAAACTGTGGAGCTGATACTTGGTGCCTTCGAAAGAAAAATTCTCCTGATATATGGTTCCGTCTGCGAGGAAGGCTAATGGAGGAGAAGACACAACCGCGAACTAAAAGTAGGCAAATATCCTTCGACTGCACTGGCTCGCCCACATCGAGTGCATGGACAACAATGCTCCAGCTAAGAGGGTTTTCGGATCCGAGCCTTCTAGTTCGAGAAGGAGGGGAATATAGAATCTTTTGTAATCGCGGATGCAAGACAGCTTGGTCTTAATGACTGGAAGCAGCGTGCCCAGGACCGTCAGGAATGGAAAGCAGCTATTTCTCAGGCTCGGACCATGCATGGGTGGTCAGCCTGATAAGTAAGTAAGTCGTATCCATCAATTGCTTACCTGAAAATAAATAAAACAACGAAGACCCAATTAATATAATTTAATTAATTATGAAATTTAAATATTTATTTATCTTAAAAATGTGTTTATATTTTATGTATACAATTTGCATTTGTATATAATTTCAAAAATATATTTAAAAAATCGCTAAAAGGAATTTTGGACCAATACAGCAAATTAATCATCCTAATGGACATCAGAACGGGGATGCAGTCAGTCACAAAAGCCTGTATTCTCAGCAAACATTTATTTCAAACGGGAAGAGAAAAACTATTGGATGCAGTTTTCTTAAGTAATTAGCGATGCACATAAAACAGGGGAATTTATAAGAATAGTCCATACTATCCTTAGCTGTGTACTATTGGCACAGCGAGTCATAAACCAAAAACTGAGTACAAGTAAGCATACCTCACGTAAATCGTATAGAAAGGTCTGCCGTAGATCGGAGATCTAGTAGCATCTAACGTGGTCAATTTAGTCCCTCTATTTAGCCCGCCCCTATTTTGTCTGTGCATCGATCCCTGCGCACTTGAACCCATGGTGTTCGATTCCTGATACAACAAAAATAATTTTCACGGCCCCACTTCGTTTGAGTCACAGACACTCTTAACTGACTTTACATCCATCTTCAGTATCCCACATATTCCACAAAAAGGATCATAGGAGGAAAGATCCTTCAACAGATATCCAAGCCAATCGGTCCTCCGTCGTCGACTTTAACTCACCAGGAGCTATGTCCTAGCGAAACCAGGCGATTTTTTTGGACTTGCGGCAAATCACCACGTCCTGGGTTTGCCAAGCGGTCGCCTATCTAATGGAGTCGCATTTAAGGCACGCATCGGAAATCATAATCATAGGGCCATTTGAGAGACGTGCCCAAACCATTGAAAGGTGGTCCCTTTCGTTCAAAGAACCAGCTGCTCAACACTGAGTTCCTATTGTACTGCTGTGTTTCTCACCCTATCACGGCGAGTAACACCCACAACAGCCCTTTTTCTCTTTTCGACAGCTTATACATATTTCGGTCGTTACTTGAATTTCAGAAATTGACTACGTTCCAGTGGCTTATCTTTGGCACCAAGTTCGGCCGCCCTGATGACCTACAGATCTTCTAAGTTGCTTGAACTTGGTCAAACACTGCTTGCCTGGGCTGGACTGCAAAACCTAGTCCGCATATGTAATGAAAGGAGCGCAGACAAAATGTACAATTGGCGACGGCCATGGTGAGGGAAGTTCATTTAATAATAATAATATGGGTGGCGCGACAGTCTAAAGTGGATCTGGGCCTAACTTCTCAGCAACCACTCGTGTTGTGCGTGCTATTGCTCTTTCACGCGTGGAAGGGACCTACAGTTTAAGGCCAACTCCGAACGGCTAAGTTTAGACGCTTTTTCCAGACAGGAACACTCTTTGAGCATTGTCAGTGACTCGAAAGAGGTGGAGCCGTAAATTATGATAGGTGGTAAATTCGGGTATCGAACCTGGCACCCTCTGCGTAGGAGTCGACGCACTTACCCACTACGCCACGACGACCCACACACGGAAGTTCATTTAACTCTTTGATTTTTCTGAAGCTGACGCTTATTTCATTTGATTTGATTGGTCCTTCGAGCCAGATATGCCCAGCAATACTTGTTCCAAGAGACGAAACGAAAGCTATAGGCACAAAAGACGGGTGGTTCATCAGACATCAGGCATTTTTTCAAATTTCAATCCTCAACTGTTTCCTTTTCCATTTTGATGCCACTGAATGCTCCATCAGCGAACACTTGAGATGCTTTCCCAATGGAACATCATCCATCACTGACGGGATCCTGCGTTGCAAATGTCATACCAAACAGAAGTCACCCTATCGCCGAAGAGCATTGACGCCAAGTCGCACCCCCTCCCTCCCTCCGCCGAATGAGATGACCAGAGTACTTGTCCGTCGCCATCTTCAATAGCCGCTGTTTAGTTTTCTTGCCTTTGTCATACGCTTCGCTTATGCCGCTTTTTGTTCTCCGAAGTTCCACATCCTTCGCGTCCAGACCACTCAACAAAAACCAATTGTGCCTGCACTCACTGCCATTCTCCTCGAGAGAGAACGATGTTCAGTTCATCTTCCCTCGGATATCAGGTTCTGCGTGATACGTGCGCACAATGGCACTGCAACTTGCCATTCAGTCTAGGTCTCGGCCAAACCACAGCGGCTGCCAGTGGATTGCATGCGTAACAGCCATTTCCTTTGATCCGTCGTCGGCAAAGATGCAGAAAATAGCGAATTTTCCCCATGGACTGCGGCGCACAGATAAGCGCAACTCATTGAATCGCTAATGGAACATGATCCGGACGCGAATTCCCGGCAAAGCTGCGAGATTGCTTCGATTGCAAATGTGAAATCCAATCGGGCGCACACTCTTGACTCAAGACTAGACTGCGTCCGCCTTGCATTTGCCCCCAGGGTGACCTGGGCGCATTGTGATCTGCTTTCTGGGCTGATAGCTGATAGCTAAAATGTGGATTATGAGGTGACTTCAATTGCCCGCTAACGAAACGAAAACAATCTTCCCCCAGGCACCCCATCATCTGGGGCGAGTCGTCGGTCGTTCGGTCGTTAGATTCATTGTCAAATTGATTAGGCACGCCTCGATGCGATGGTGTGTGAAATATTGATACGACTACGTTCGGTTAATTGCGTTCTTTTGGCTGAATTGTGCACTTCCGCGCAATGTGGCGCAATATGGCGTAATGTGTGTCACTCGTACGATCGCATCGGCCCGTCCGACTGGGTTAATGTATTTAAAATTGTTTAATGAATCGACAGCGCCAGCGGCAACGCCTGCGCTGACAGCAGCTAGCACTGGGTTAAGTAACTAAGCCATGTTTGGTTAGCTGAAACATGAGTTGAGCGCTGGAGTGAATATGCGTCAGTGGCGATTTAGGTAATGTTGTTTGTCGACATGTGCTGGGAAATATTGTCACGCAAAGCCTACACTGGTGGTGATGCAACGCGGCTTTCAGGTAAACTGATATCCGTCTGGTTGGTAATTTTTGCTGTTTCTAAATTTGGATCGAGTGCTGGTGCAGGAGTTGTAAGCGAGGCTGATTGGTTTGACATTGAGAGCTTATCTCCGGCGTTTCGATGGTGGGTATGAGGCAGATGCACGTGACTGCGTGTGTCATGTCCGTAACAGAGGCTGGTTGTGGAGTCATACGAGAGGGTGACATCTTCGCGGTTTGAAGTGACTCAACAGCTTCTAGCGACCTTGAATAATTCCGACCGAGATATGACTAGTAAATACACACTGGCTGGGTAATTCTTCTCATGTTTTCATCTTTTCACCGCAAAGCATGATCGTTTCGTGGAATCAGTCGATCTTCACGAACAGCTGTGGATGTGGGTAGCTGTTTTAGGACCTCTTAGGCACGAGACAAACTTGAGCACGGCAAAAGTCATTTTAAACACTTTCTAGAATACGTTTGACTTGAATGATGGCCTGGGCCATTCCTACGTGTAACATTCTAGTCGAATGATGGCGACAACTTGCCATCCGAGTGCCAATCCGACGATATTTTGTCACTTCACAGAGAAATTGCACTGCTCTGCTGGTAAAGTATACAAAATAGACCGAAGGACTGCTCTGGACTAAGCGAGGAAGAGAGACACCCTTGACTACACCGAATACGTTGTGTATCCCGTACAGCAGCTTTGCGGAAGACGTCGATCATATCATATCATAGACGGATGGCATTGACGTGACACAGCGAGCCACTGAAACGCCTTAAATATCTGAATAGGGCCTTGCCAGAGAGTCCAGAGCATGGATTTGGGACTGCTTCGGCAAGAATTGTTAGCGGACGACCACAGACAATGCCGTGAGCTCGCTAATTGGGGGCTCAAAATATTAGCCGGATATCCGGAATTTGGCCAAAAACTCATTTTCTTGAACGAGACCCATTTTTGACCCAGTCAGAGGCTCAGGACCCCAATGCCGTTGTTGCAGTGAATACAATCCACAAGTGCTCGACCAAGGATCAGTGCCTGGGTGTGTTATTGCATGCATCATTTCTTTCGACCAAGGGATACCGTCATGGCCAATGGTAAGAGAGTTTCTGTGTTCAGAGCTGCACAACGTCGGAATATCCGAGCGATACACGCTGTGAAGGAAAAATTTGGTCACTGGGTCATCTCACGACAAACGTTCATCAAGAGCCGCCGGTATCGTACTATTTTCCTTGGCTACGTCAATACATTAGTCTGTGGTAAAAAGCTAGCCAACTTCGATGAAATCGAGGTCAACATTCGAGATGCTATTGCTGAAGTAAAGCCCCACATATTGGACCGAATCATCAAGAATTGAGGTACTCCTAGTCACGTCATGGCGCCCATTTGAACGATACGCTTTTTCACACATAATGGCATGAAAGTGGCTTCAAAATAAAGTCAGAATCAATTTAATATCTCATACCGTTCTTGTCTTGTTTAAATTTATTTTCCTAACGCCCTTATCTGGTCATCCACTATATTGAAACTGTCCTTAAGAAAAGACATAGAACATGAAAGTGTTGGATAGAACGTCGCAATGGGCAGCTGTAGCATCAATGGACGTCACAAGGCTCTGCAGTAGGCAGCGCGAACGCCAGCAGCACCGAGATCAAACACTGGTTTTTTTGAGCTGACGAGGTATTTGCGTAAAAGAGCCGTCTTTCCAAGGATCAAGCTGGCTTAATATACAGACCTTGTTCATTCCAACCCGACTGTATGGACAACATCAAGAATGGATAAAAAAAGTCATTGGTCTCGTCGAGAGAAGAGGGCTCCGTGCGATCATTGATAGTGTCTGCGTAGATGGCTCTTGGAGGAGAAGTTTCTACCACGAACTGTACGGGACGTGGCACGACACGACACGGTGCCCACGGATCCAAAGCGTAACGGGTGGGTCTTGTAGGGCGCATCCACAATTTAGCTCTGGAATGCAGAGCCTTCCATTCCGATCTTTTAACAGCGCACGAGAAGACTTACTTACTTATCAAGCATACGACCCAGCAATTGCTGCCTTCCACCGCTAACGGTCCTGACTACGCTGCTTCCAGCCACCAAGACCAAACTGTCTTGCATCCCCGATAGCTTGATGTTCATTCCGGAGGTTCGGTCTTAGAGAGGACGTCCACGTCAAAGATGTTACACACAAATGGGGAATGACCTAGAACGACATGGTTTACGGAAACGGAAGCAGCTTGCCAGATCTACCACTTGTTGAAGAAGCTTGTTGGTTGAGGACCCGCCATACAAAAACGAAAGGCTTCTTGGAGATGACCTTTAAAGCCTGAGGCGCCGATGGCGCTGCAGCAACTTTGGAAGGCTTTGACGGGTGTTGCTTCAAAGGCACCTTCCTTGTCCCTCAACTTCAGGACGGGTATGATGGTGATGCTCTGGTTTAAAACATAGTACCACCTCCGGTTTTTTGAACAAGGGTGATGACAGACAACCCACCAGGAGACTTCCTTTCCTCCAACCGCCTGTCACGGGCTTCACAGAAGTTTGCAAGGAATACAATGGAGATGAGAGAGATTCGCGTTGGGTAGTGGGTATGTGCTGTATGATTGGAACTCCTGCTTCGTGTCTCTAGGTTCCATTCCAGTCTTCCCAAACCTTCGCACTTAGGAGTCGTGACAAATGTGTTCCACTCGTGAGAGAACAACACCAACACCGTAGAAGCTGGGCCTGGAGCGCCGTCCACTTAATTCCAATGAAGATGAAGCCGAAGAGGTTAAATTCCAACCCAAGCACAACCAACACATGGAAACACGGATAAATACAAGCCTTACAACTTTCATAATCCGTTCACACATCAATAAGTAATCAAGTGGCATTTGTAGCTCGATCATAAACGGTCTTATCTGCTAAGACCATTTGACATTTATTCATAACGACGGTGTGTCGCTGACACCAATCACACAAATGAGCATAAACCATTTCCATGCTGATGAATCTGGAAATACACGAAGAAATTCACACGACCGATCGCACGTCCGTGGGCGGCAGATTACGATTACTTCACAAGCTGCTGTCCGACAACCGCAAGACACGTCGCCTCGCATTTCCAGTTCCAGTCGTTTGTGATTACAGCGACAGAGTTGGTAAGCGCATGGCAGCTGCAACTGCGTCGGTAGAGGACATCTCAAGTCTCTGGATACAGATGTTAACTTGACTTTCAAAAGCAGTTTAACCTCAAATTAGTCCGCAATGATGAACGTGGGAGCAGGCGGCTAGTTTTGCATGCGTTGGGCGGAAATGCATTTTGTAAAACTTCGAGGTGTGTACTCTGGCTGTGGTCACTGAGTTGTCACATGACACTCGTGCTTGTGTTCGCTTTTTGAGGTTTGATTTTGAACTTGACAGCACTGCTCGTAAATGTCGGCCGATGTAGGCGCCCGCCGGGGGGTCATGGTGGGACACTTGCAATCTCCCTCCTATCTCTGGGATCCCAGCAATAATTTTCTATTAAATTCTTACTGGAACGAGAAAATGAGGATTGAGGATGGACAATAGTCTGCATCAGCCTATGACAGCCAATTTGACAGTCAGCCGCTGATTTGTTGGCAGCAGAAAGAGAGTTCCAAATTACAAAAAAAATAAAGAGACCTGGATTGGATTTGAGAGCGTTGATGTGGCGTCCGATGCAGACACAGGCGTCTTCACTTAGATTCTGCCTACTCTAGCCTAGACGTGGTGAAACCTAGGATGCAAGCTACTTCGATCGAAGGTGGGGGCCCGCAACGCCCGTGGACGTCTTTGTCGGTTGTAAACGAGAGAGGAGGGAGAATGAAATAATAGTGCAAACAAACAATATAAAATAAAAATAGGATACCTCTACTTCTAGGGTCTTTAGGAGCATTACGCTAACATAGCCCTTCTTCGAAGGACCAAGCTGACTTTATAAGACACTGATCATTCTAGCCCTGCTGTTAGGCACGAAGGCATGGGACAATCACAAGAGCGGATGGGGAGTCTTCCGTTTCTTCAGGAAAAAAAGTTCTGCGTGCGATCTTTGGTCTTGTTTACGTTGATGGGATCTGGAGGAGAAGAGTCAACCGAGAACTGCATGGACTGTACATGAGGCTGACATTAGCCAAGCCTAGTCAGGCGTGCAAGGATCCAATGAAATTAAGGTGGCTTGGCCATGTAGAGCGTATGAACAACTCAACTCCGGCCGGAAGAGTCTTCGGCTCCGAACCTGTAAGACAGCGCAGTAGACGACGTTGAAGAAGGCGCACTCAGATGGGGAAGGAAATCCCAGACCAACCTGGCGTGCGATACTGCAGACTTCTAGCCAGAGATCGCATTAGTTGCATGGGCCTGTTGTTTGAGACCGAAGTCCACCTGCAGGCTGTAGCGCCAAATAAAGAAGACGAAGCTACTGTTCTTTTTTTTCACCCCTTTAAGTTCTCTTCAAAATTTGCGACTTCCTCGGTTAGCCTTCACAGGCATCCAGTTGCCTGCTTCGAACACATGTGTACGTCAAACTAAAACGATCATCCAAGACTGTGCACATTGAGTATCAGGTTCATTCACTAAATGCGGTAAGGCACAGAAAGTAGGCACAAGTCCCAAGCCATACATCGAAAATCATGAATCTGTCCACAAAACTTCACAGTTTGTCAGGGATTAGGTTACATCCTTCTTTTCAGAATGACTGCAATCTGGTGGTAATGGAAAAGGACAAACCCCTACAGAGAGGCATTACAGTAGCACAAAGAAGAAGTTACTATAGGGTCTTCTCCAGTGGACCGTGCAATCATTGGCCCATTTTTCATCTCAGACGATGCAAAGCCAATCGATGGCGATATAGATTAATGAGCACCTTGTTGAGCTCTGCTTTCGGCAAGGCGGCGCCGCTGCATTGCGCGACACGCTCAATTGAAAATTTAAGTAGAGCATCATCTGGAAAAGTTGTCAAGTGGAATGGCTGTCAAGATTTGGCCTATTTTGTGGTGGAATATGGCATCTATTCTGCAGTGGACCAAGGAATATACCGAAGAGTAAAGCTCAGAAGAAAGCTCAACTACAATAGGGAGCGCATATATCGGAGATGGCTTAAGAACAGGCACGCGGTAAGAAGACGAACCAATTTCACAATTGCGACAATGGGCTGTAGGTTAGGTAGGGGGCTGCTAGTGAATGCACCACCACACTTAGACTATACTGGTCCATTGTGATACCCATAGTCAGACCACTACCACTGATGGCTCCAGTGATAGTGGCGTTAATTAGATCACAACGGTAAATGGTGACTAGACCAGATTTGAAAAACAGATGAAAGCGTATTAACTTTGCTCTCACTGGGATTCGAACTGGGGACCCCAATAGCCAAGGGCAGGCACATAACCGTCTTTGCCATCCAGTCGTCTATCTGGAGGGCGCACTCTTATCGACACTCTTATGGATCTTGTCATCTAACATGGTGTGGACACTTGCTATGCAAGAGTCAGCCAAGAGCCAACTGGAGAAGCTTGTTGGATGAGACCCATATTCACTTCAGACTCAAGCGAAGTCTTGTGCCGTGACTTCATTCCACAGACGTGGCAAGAAATGAAGAGACATTTAAATCGATTCAAAATGTAGTCAACTTCCCCTGAAGACACAATCCCGTGGATGGGCACGTGCTGCCCATGCTGCATCAGAGTCTGTGAGCACCTATGGGACTGATATAAGATAAGAAACTCTCATTATCACAGCAGGCACTAATCTCGAATACGTGACACCTTCCTCATTTCCCACTGATGATCAATTTAAGCTCGAACAAGCTTACAACGCTGACTCATTCGCGCACAATACCCCGTCACTTGCACCGTCACGATGTCTGTCAAATGCACCAGCTTCCATTAAACAACCTTCATACTGCCACCGGGAAGGAGGGTGGAATGGGTACAAAGTTAGGATCAACACATTTTATCAGTCCAAATCGGAAGACCCCCGTTGTCACGATTCTAAAAATACCGATTACACCGCCTACGGTTCCCCGAAAACCTATCGCCTTCGACTAGGCCTATGCCACAGATAAGCCGCTCAAGACGCCGATGCGATGTGATATATCTGCGCCGCCCTGTATGCCTCCCTCCGAATTTGGGTAAATAGAATTCCCCGATGACTACGAAATTAATTCGAATTAATTTATTTTATCTGAACGTAAGCCAATCACTTCGAAATGAATCAAATTAAAATTTCAAATTCCGAATGTTTTTCTGAGCGCTCAGCCGTCAGCGCGCTGGTCGCCCAAAGGATTCGTGTCTCTCACGCGCCTGTTAAGCGAAATTGTTTATTGCATCTGCACCTGGAGCTGAGGCGGGAGTGGGAGCCGCCGCCCATAGATTTCCATTTCATTTGTATTTCGCGGAATAATTTTAGGTCACCCTGGAAACGGACACACCACACATTGGCACCGATTCAAGGGAGACTCAGAGCGGAGGCACTGAAGCGTGGTCGTTTTTTTTTCGCGCAATCCAATCGGAGCATAATTGAAACCCCCTAAATGGACTCCCCGGTACAGGGAAGGAGGGAGGGGGAAATAGAAAAACTCGGCATCGATTGAATCCCCAAATGTCGCCGCACAGAATCCGTTCGCTGTGCAATTGGATTGGCGGCCGTGTGCTGCAATTGTTTATACAATTAATTTTTAAATTATTTTCGGCCCAGACGATTACGTCAAACGAATATAATTGAATTTCATTTTGACTGAGAGTGAGTGTATTTAAGTGGCTGTGCGACTGTGTGTGTGTGTGTGTGTGTGCTCGACCAGTAAACTATATCCCCCGGCTTGTGACCTTGGCGCCTATAAAAATTTGCATTTGTTTTGATTTGCAAACTAAACAGAGGCAATGTGTTTTAAATATCAAATGTTATGACACATGTAACGGGAGAGAGAGGGAGAGAGAGAGCGCATTGTGGTGCGAATGGGTTGCGAATCAAACTGCGGAGGCCGTCAGTTTTGATGATGGCTGTTTTATCACATTTCCTGACAGCCATTCCGGTCTTTAACAAGCAATCGGAAGCGGGGGGTCTGACATAAAGCTGGAAGTGAGATATCGGTTTTGTTGGTTGCTGCCTGGCAGTACAATGGATCAGTTTTGGAGTCTGGGTGCTCCAGTGTGGTGTTGGAAAACCGCTGACAAAAAACTGAATGGTTTTTTATTTGAAAGATTATCTTATGATTTCGATTGCAAGGCTGTGGGTCAGCGCAACAGAGGACGTTAACACTCAAATTGAAAAGGACCTCACCCTCACCCATTTTGTTGCGCATAGCTGGAGGCACTAGTTGGAGGGACTTGTTGGTTTACGCTCAGGTACTCCCATGGACAAGGATCAAAACTGTATGCTGCTGCACTGTAGAAAAATGTGGCAGCATCAGTTTCTAGAAAAGGTTGTCAAATCGATTTCGCCATTTGGAAAACAATATGCACTAAATGATGTGGCTTTCCATGCATAAAGCCTGAAACACAATAGTGCGTTTGCGCTGGCGTTGGCTTTCAACACACATAATTCAATGGCCAAGCACAAAATACAGCGTCGACCTGCGTCAACGAATAATGAGATAGATTGAGAGGATAGTAATAAGACGTAAAACGTAGTCCATCGCACGTCATTATTCAACATGTTGGATATTTTTTGACAGAGGGGTGCGCTGTGAGAGAGATCCCAGATCCCAGATTGAGAGTTTTCTTTCAAATTGAGAGTATTTTGTATCAACTGCCATTTAAGAAACGAAAACAGCTGACTAAAAATAATTTAACGACAAAAGTCATTTCAAATGACTGTATGCAGAAAGGGGGCAATATTTTTCATCTAGTAGATGAGAGAGAGAACAGCTGATAAACTGAGTATTTCAACGCAGTGCGTCATCACACTCTCTCCGTAACATGAAGTCGACTTGTGCATCGCAATAGTGCGATACTCTTGCCAACCGCTGTTTCTATGGGCTCAAGAGGCAATTGACTAGAGTAGCCCTCTCTTGAAGGACCAGGCTAACACTATACAAGACCCTGATCCTCCCAGTCCTTCTGTAAGGCGCGGAGGCATGGACAATCTCAAAAGCGAATGAGTCCTTGGTCTTTTCGAGAGAAAAGTTCTCCGTGCGATCTTTGATCATGTTTGCGTTGATGGTTTATGGAGGAGAAGATTCAACCACGAACTGTACGGGCTGTACAGCGACATGAGTTTAGTCAGGAATCTTCGGATACAACGCCTAAGATGGGTAGGCCATGTAGAGCGTATGATCAACTCAGCTCCGGCCCGAAGAGTCGTCAACTCCCAAACAGTAGGACACCGCAATAGAGGACGGAATTGATGGCGCACTCAGATGGAGAAGCACCTCAACCAACTTGGCGTACGCAATAGGAGACCAATCTGGACCGTAACGCCACCAGAAGAAGAAGAAGAAGATCGATAGGAAATTCTCGACTTTCTTGTTATCTCTTGACAGAAATGACTACAGACGGCTTACCGGCATGCTATCAGGAAACTACACCTTCGCCAGACACCAATGTGAATGACCTAAGCTAAGACACTCGCTGCGACGTCTGTGGATAAGCCGACGACACTGCAAAGCATTTCCTCTGTCACTGTCCCGCCCTTGCTCGGTTCAGGTAGCATTTGCAGAAGACTAAGAAATTTCATTCAATATAGGCTGCTGCCTGGTAGTCAGTTTATGAACCAATTTATGAGCCTGATGGATCCAGTGTAGTGTTATACACCTTCGACCAGTAAACCTCTGATACAAGACAATGAAACCTCACAAGTAAATGTCTTAAAACGCACGACCTCAGTGGCCAGCTCATATCGTTAGATGACCATGTCCTCGAACACAGGGTTGCGACGGCTGTCAAAAGTCGCTTAGGACAAAGGGTTTTAAAATCGCCTTAGGTTTTAAAATTTTTAAATTTGGAGGACATCATCTACCTTAAACAAGAGGATAAAATAGTCACAGAAACTAGGTTCATGATCTAAAACGAAAAAGTGGTTTCATATTGAGAGTATTTTGTATCCATTTAAGAAACGAAAACAGCTGACTAAAAATAATTTAACGACAAAAGTCATTTCAAATGACTGTATGCAGAAAGGCGGCAATATTTTTCATCTGGTAGATGAGAGAGAGAACAGCTGATGAATTGAGTATTTATTTCAACGCAGTGCGGCAACGTAAAATGAAGTCGGCTTGCGCACAGAGATAATGGATGATAGAGATATCCAACTTCGGCCATTTTTACCCCTAGCCCACAACGAAGATGTAGTGGTTATCCCTTGTATTTCACTTATACATTTACAACGCTCGTCAATTCACCACAATATGGCGGCCGATTCGTGAATTTTGTGGGAAAAAGCGGCAGATTCATGAATTTAGTGGGAATCCATGTACTTTCCATGTAACGTACATGGATATGTTGTTCGGAGGGTGTTCAAAAGTTGACTAGTATTTCTAAAGGAATTTTCTTACAATGTTATATAGACTTTCGTGAATAAAATTGTATTGCAATGTCCATTTAACTGGAACTATTTGACCTAAAATTAATTCTTAAGTGTATATATAGCCTATTCATAAACCATACCTGATCAATTAACTAAAAAAATGAAGCCCGCTTTATACGCATACATCATTAATTCTGAAAAACTCAAGAATTCAATTTAAACAATTTGATAAGAACAATGGCAAGATATTGCAACTTTTACTAATGCTAAAAAATGGTTGTCAAAACATCTTATTTGTGATTCACGCTTCAATAATATTTTTATTATTGGTTAACTGAACGTGTGAATGTATTATTAATTTTTATTCATATGAAAAAATTCACACTATGTTGTGCATTCATTAATTATATCCAAGTATTTCAGATTGTAAATTGCTCAAAGTTTTAATGAATCGACTTCATGAACATAAGCTTTGTTCGTTCGTTTACCCCTCCATACTGTGTTGAAAATTGAACACCGAAATTTGAAAAAAACGTTCAAATAACTACCGAATTTTCAAATAAGAACCCTGATTCACCCCATTACTAAGGTGGGGAAGGGTATCAGCTGTCTCCACAGCTGTTCTCAAGAGCTCACACGTATTCACAGACAGGGGACAAAAAGCGTATAAAAAACGCTGTCAGATGAAATCAAGGGGCAAGGGAGGTAGAAGTTGGATATCTCTATTATAGGTTATCTCTGCTTGCGCAGCGCACTATTGTCTTTCAGCCATAATGGATCTTCAGATTGGCCACTTCTGCACTCCACCAAGTCTCTAGAATGTATTTAGAACGCCAGTGCAATCTCTCTCTTTCTCTCCCCCCCTCTCTCTCTCTCTCTATCTCTCCATCTCCTTTTCTGTCTCTTCCTCTCTCTCTCTCTCTCTCACTTGATCAAATCCAGCTTTTCTACGAACAGACTGTGGTCAAAAAAGTAGGACTGAGGTTCTGATGGCGTGGAACAACTTATGTTACAGCGGTTTCTGATGGTCCCAATGCGAGCCTTTCTCCATCTCAGACTTCGCATTGTTCCAAGACGAACGTCCATTTTGAACTACTGAACCTCAATTGACTTGTTATGTGAACGGCACAGAATACATTTCAGAACCTACAATATTTCGAAGTCTTCCTTTGACGGACGCTGTATTTGTGTACAGAAGGAGTGTTTCATGATCGAAATTGAGACTGACATGAACTAATGGACGGTGTTGAGATGAGAGAGTACCACGAGCAATGCACAGAGATACTCATCAGCTGTCGTTGCAAAGAACCCTCGCTCGGAGTCATGCTCCTGCTCATCCTCGTCTCTCAGTCACTAACGATGCCCTACAGTGTTCGATGTTCATGGTGTGCAGCTCTTCACCGAGTAACCTCGAAACTGAATTCCTTTGACATAAGATGAGTGCCAAAATGTATTCAGTGGAGTTTGGCGGCAGCCGCTTAGAGAGAGAGAGAGCCGAGAAACGATATATCAGAAGTAGGTGGGATGCATCCGGTATTGAAAAGAAAACAGGTTAAGTTCCTCTATCTGGTGTTGGAAGTACTGCCTGCCTAGTGATGACTGGCGAGATGAAGACCTTGCAGGCACTTGCTTCTCTCCGAAGTCTGACAGAGACCCACATAAGGTTACATCCCCACCCTCGTCACAGTCATCGTCGTCGTAAGTTTCAGTTGAACTCCCCATCAAATGACTTCAATCACGACCGCAGACCGCGCACACAAACGCCGCGCTCTTGCTCATTACAGTGAAAAAGGACAGACACAGTGAACAGAACAAATACCTGCGTTATCTGTCGCAGCGAATGCACGAAATCGAAACCAAACAAAAGCAATCAACCCACCATTAACCCCGTGGGTTGTTATCAATACACAGCGTGCCCGAACTGAAGTAACAGGGCGAACACACCGTGAACTACGGTCCGAGGCGAGGTGCATTACATGCAGCCAGCCCCCCGCCCGTTGTGCATTACACGATTTATCTGAATCTCATTTCCTTTCACATTATCGATGGTATCAATTTGTCACTGTCAGAATCGTTTACGGCATTGTGACCGGGTTGAACACGTCGGCCCCCCTCGTCCGCCCCCAGCGCAGCAGCTCGTCAAATACCATTCGTAGATTATGTTATGAATGGCATAATTAATGGATTCTTTTCGCTGCAGGTACATATGCACATGCCCTGCGGGAATGTTGCGCCGGAGTCCTTCACCCGTTTCTGAAGATTACATCCCCTCCCCCCACACACACAGACACAGACTAAGGATATTAAATTCTTTATGCACACCTCCATCTGACATCTCGTCCTTCACTGTCACGGCCGTCATCGTCGTTGCAGCACCTATTGTCGCAATGCTGTCATTTTGAAAACCTTTCAGGGAAACTAGACGAGAGAGAGATGTCGTGTCATGATATCGTCATCAGCTGAGGGAAGCGACCGACGACGGCGAACAACAAAACAGGCTCCTGTCATCGAAGGGAATGACACACAAAAAAAAAGAAACAAAAAACGAGGGTCGAATGGATTATACTCACGTATAGGTTCGTTATAATTAAATTACACGATATAATGTGATACACGACGGTGTCTGTTGACGCCATGGGTGTTGGGCTGTATTAAATGTCAGTGACATGAACAGTCTGTCTGGAATGTACCGATCGCTGTGTAAATCACAGGAAACACAGTACATCGAATGCCATTGTCTGGAGTGAGATGTGATCAAGATTAAATGATGAGACTGTAGGGAGACCAAGTGGAATGCAACCTCAAGATGGGGAGGTTGGAGAGATTAAGTTAAGCTTAGAGTGCCCGCCGAGGGCCAGTAAGTTAGAAATAAAAACATTGTTCGTCCAACTAGTTTTAAGCATTTTTGGCTAGTATATAAGGTTGTTATGAATTTGAAATAAAAATGAATCAAAAAAAAGGAGGTGGAGGTTGATCGTGACTGTAGATGGTTGACAGTTTTTCGTTAAAAGCTGGACAAGCTCGCTGAATTTACCGAATTTTAAATTTTTCTGAATGTTTCTTTAATGAGGGTACAGTGGAAGCCGAAAAAAGAACACAGAGATTCAGGAGTTCAAAAATGATTCAATCTTCTGGATTTGTCGGCAACGTAGCAGACCACGCCTGCTCTGCAAATATGGCGGAGAAAAAACATTGGGGTGCAGTTTGTAAATTTTTTAAGTGGACTCTGCTTAGTTGGACCTTTAAGTCGAATTGTCTAGACTCAGAGGGAGGTTTTTGTATGGAAAATTAAAGCGAATGTATGTAAAATATGACGAAGAGTTAGGAAGAAAGCCGACTGGGGAGAGAGAGTCCACTGTAGATAAATGATACTACCCGTGGATAAAGGGTATTAAACAGTTTCTTAAATTGAAGCATGCTTTTCAAAACAAGTTTGAACAATTTGTTGACGTTGATCACGCGTGAGTCTATTCACGATGAATTGAATTGCCAAAACAACCGAGAAGTGTCAAATCAGTTGTTACAATGTTGACAATTTAAGGTTCTACGCCTTTAAAAAAAAAAACTCCCATTACAACGTACATGAAAAGCTATTGCCTCCTGTGCTTGACACTCTAAGCTATGAAGCAAAATACATCGGGATGACTCTTGACGTAAAATTCAAGTGGAAGGAGCACGTTAAGAAGAAATGTGCAGAACTTGATGAAATATAAAGATCTGTACTGGCTTATTGGTAAACAATCCAAGCTAAGTATTGACAACAAACTGCTTGTATACAAGCAAATTCTAAAACCTGTTTGGATGTATGGCGTACAATTTTAGAATTGTACCGAAGCAAGTAATATGAGCATAATACAGACTTGTCAAAATAAGGTGCTTAGAACCACCGTTAATGCACCATGGTATATCAGAAACGACAATATCCACAGACATCTTGGAATATAACCACTCCAAGATGAAGCTACGAAATTTACTTATAAACATAAGCGCCGGCTAGAAGAGCACACAAACACTGCAGTTCACCCGATCCTTGAGGAAACTAATGTCTTGCGAAGAGTTCAAAGGATTCGACCCCTTGATCTCGTGCGATAGTCTACACCCGCGCATGGTTGCGGTGTTGGCAGGAACTTTCATTGAAGAGTAACCTGCCAATCTGTACCTAAATTTTCAAATGCAAACTACTGGTTAAGTGCTTCACTTAGTTGTAGTCTTAAAAAAAATTCAGGGAAGTGGTTTTAGTGAGTAAAAATCTCATACTTCTTTGTGCGAACGTTCACCATAGAGTCTTGTCGACGTTTCCACATACACACGGAAAAAAAGCTCTAAGCTAGTACAGGAATCCCGAGCTAAACTAACAACATTATAAGACCGGCTCAAGATCTCCCTCATCTGGGTTTCAGGTCATAGTGATATACCAGAAAGTGAGAAAGACGATAAAATGTCTAGGCAGGGATCTGCCTTTCAGTGATCGCTTGCAGAAGAGGTGCTCGTCCGTCAATACAAGTAGTGAAGGCAAATATCTCTGCACACTTCCTTAAAATAGCTAACCTTAGAGGGACCACACTGACAAAACTGTGCAACAACAAGGAAAATATGGCCTGAATACAAACAATCCAAAAGAAAAGATCTCCTTAGGCTAACTCGTCATGATGTTTCTAGACAAGTGGCTGTATATACAGGACACTGGCCCATTGGAAATCATCCCACAACAGCAACAACACAGCTGAGAGGGAGACCCTGACACATTTCTTTTGAGATTGTCCGGTTCTCGCTAGAGCCAGGCAGCGAGCGCCTGGTTGAGCCTTCTTTAACTCACTTCATGAGATCTCTGCAAAGGACAATAAGGAACTAATGTCCTTCCTAAATACCTCAGGCTGGACTTAGAGATATCTCAAATGCACCTACACCTCCCTTATTTAAAGGTAACAGAGCTGTGGGACATAGTGCTAATTAGTTTCGCCTCGAGCCACCACTTGTACCTACCTAAGGACACCTTGTACCTTGTACTACATGAAAACAATTAATATTTAAATGGAATGCATGTCATTCAAGATTTGAAATGTACGTAGACTCGAAAAGAACGACAATCGGTTACAAAATACGAGTTACAGAACTAAAGCGATTGTATTCCCTCAAAAAGAGTGACATGCCATGGAAGAGTTATTGTTTTATGTCTTGTGTGAAACAAAGACTGCCCATACTCCTAAGAGCGCTAATAAAGAGTTAAATTCAAACATTTGCTCTCATTGCTCATGAGCAGCATGCCACGCATTTACAGACAACAGAAGCCCCCATTAAGCTCCGCTATTTCCTTCACATGTCAGTCCATTTAAGATATTACTTGAGATTTCACATAATCACAACGAGTCCCATTCAATGGCATTCCCATTCTGCCACACACCACTTAGGGTTCATCATACGCTTGACAATCATCACTCCAAGTGCAATCACATGGCAGTGTCTGAAGCAAAGCGGTTCTGCAATCACTGCCACGAGTCACGTGTTAAAATATCGAATGAATACTTAATGACCGCAAGATCGATGGGGCGTATGACGCTAATGCGAATTGCTTGCTTCTCAATCAGATGACTTTATTGTCATGATGAGTGGCACAGTCGACTGAAGACGAACGATGCCAAGGTGTGGTGTTTTAAAAATATTGTTTGGATTAAAGGGCTCAAGGGTCTTGTCAATTAAATTCATCGTCCTTGTGTGAGATTCTCAAATTCTCCTTTAAGAAGCCATCTGCTTGCGTTGAGGACACTCCCGCCAAATCTCACCGTGGGAACAACACACGACGACGAGCGAGTATTCGCAAACACAGATTCCTGCTTTTCTTCCTCATTTGCCGACTCACAAGTGTTTGCTATCGCAAAATCCATCGTGCTCGACTCCCAAATAAACAATCAAGCAAACATCCTTTCTCCTTCGTGTCTCCCCTCCCGCTCCTGGTGCACGGCAGGTGCTTGTTTTATTCGTAATCGCCTAGGTGCGTGAGAACAATGGAAGGACTTCTCCTCGAAGTGAGGTCCAGCATCAGAACAGTAGCTGAGCGTTTGCCCGATAAATTTTCAGGTATCAAGGCCGTAAAAAAAAGTGAAAAGAAAAAGAACTCCTCTGCCGACACATAAGGCTTCCTTGAAGAGGGACACGAAAAGGTTTATAAGGGTTCCGAGGAATAAAATAAAATTTATGACATCGCCAAGTGGCCCATATTCATTTATTTGAGGCGCGATGGAAGTGGATTAAATTTCATTGCTTCTTGAGTATGTACACTTTTACAAATCAAAGCCCATCAGGAATTTATTCCAGGGTGTGCTGCTTGCTGAGAGGTGCTCTCTCGCACTAAGGAGGATGATGGGATGTTTGCTTTGATTTGATTTCGAAAAAAGGGTGGCTCTTGTGTTTTTTTTATCTAAAATTAACAGAATGAAGTTTTTCTAGGGGTTTTTATGGGGAAACCATATGACACATGGACTGTCGTGAGTGGGAAAAAAGGCATGAAGCGATGGGGCTTCAGGCAGTTGCAGTCAACTTGGAAGAAGGATATGGGCCCAGGTTGATTAGACTCCCTTACTAAGTCCATGCAGATTTGTGTATGAATCTCAGCAGACTTTCAGGAACGGATTTTGAAGATGTCCTAGTTTTTCATCTTTCTCTTGGTCGGGCGGATAAGGACTCCCACTGACATGCTTATGCCCCTACAGCAATTCAGCCTGAACATTGATAGAAGTTGACGAACTTGACAGGCACAACATGTTTCCCAATGATACCGATCGCCTGCTATCCCAAGGCATCTTCCAAAAAAAAAGTCTATCAGTATTCGTTCTGATTGAAATGGAAGTCAGACCCTTGACAACTTATGGCGTATTTAAACAGACCGATCAAAGGCAGGTGAAGAGGCGGTTGTAAGACTACTCCAGAGACCTCAGCATTACAAGAGTTTTGCAACTTTTCAATTACCAGCGTCTCCGGGCGGAAACCATTTCTTTCAAGGACTCACTGACATGGCTCATACGGCAATACTATGTCCAAAAGGGACGCCACTGTTTATTGTCTATTCGGACAAATCAGGCCACACTAAAGTCTCTCTCATCTTATTGGGTCCAGCAAGACCCAAGTGAGCTTTGTCGCCATCACTACCCACTCATATTAGGTCTCTAGACAATGCCAGCTCAAATGCATGTCCTATTGCCGACTTTCTCTTAACGAATTGGCTGATCATTCAAAGGTACACCACATACGGTGCAGTGCCGGGACATTATGACATAATAAAATTTGTATAAATTTTGATAAGCTTATGCTTCTAGAATGGTTCTCTCAGACTCTTGAAAATTGCCGGTGACTCGCCGTGAATTATAGAAGGTGGTAAATTCAGGAAGTGAACCTGCCACTCCCGGAGTAAGAGCCGACGCGCCATCCTACAGCGCCGCGGCCGCTACCCGAACACCCGAACACACAAACATCCCGAAACAAGGTGGCTGCTCCATCCGAGAGCTGAATCCGCAACAAAGGCTATGAGCGATGTAAAACATTGACTTAACATGCCTCTCCCACTGTCATGCCATCACTCTCATTCTCTCTCTCGCTCTTTCTCTCTCTCTCGCCCTCTCTCTCTCTCACCCTCTCTCTCTTTCGCCCTCTCTTTCTCTCTCTCTCTCGCCCTCTCTCTCGCTCTCCCTATAACTTATCGCCGCTCTGTCTCTTATGACTATGGTGCCATTTTGGACCATACCTTCCAAGCGACCTATACTTGTAAGTTGCGCTAAGACGCTAAGAGAATCGAAATGCTTTTAAATTATTGGCAACTATGACCCATGGAACGTCTGAGCTTGAGATTGAGGTGCCTTCCATTCTTGACCATACTGGAGCAGACATTTTTTAGTCATCCTGACCAAGTTATCTTGCGAGCGTGGTTTCTGGCCTTTGTACCGCTGATTTGGTCTTTATCTCTATCTCAAGACAGGAGCGTCGGATTCAAAGACCATCTCAGCCAGCATTCATGTACTCGATGTGCCAGGAAGGCCTTCTGGACAATATACGACCACATCTATGTACAGCCCATAGAGTTGTCATTTGACTTCTTCTCCAATCACCTTCCTCACAGTAAGGACTACACAACCTATGCAGACATCAGGAATGACTGACTGCCCATCATTCAGCGTCTGACACCATTTATAGGCACTGGCAGGATAAGTGTTGTAAGGACCATGACTTTGGTCTTTCGAGTCAATGTAATCAGCCTAACGCAAGAGTTGGACTAGTTTATAAAGAAGGAGTTAAACAAGTCCAAGACCATTGTGAAGGTGGAGGTTACCGCCTTTGCAACTGCCAAAGAGGGTAAGAGTATTTAACTCAACTTAGGACCAAAAGAAAACCCCCAGTGGGGTGCCTTGTCCCAATTCCAAAAAACAGGAAGCTCCATTAAGCTTTCAACATTTGATTGACAAGACAGCCGATAAAATTGCTTCTTCCCGTGATCGTGCTTCGGTTCCCGCCACAAAACCGAATTTATTGCCTCATTTTGTTGTTTATTGCCTCGGCCCAACCCACATTCCAGCATAAACTACGACTGACAATGTATGCCGTGTGAACGTCGATCTTGCCCGATCGTGCTGCTACTTATCAAAAAATAAAACTGGTCCAACGCCGGTTTAACATTTAAGCTCGCATTTATGTCCAAACCGATAAAGGTTTCCGTTTATTGCTTCGTAAAGCTTGACGCATACTCTCTTTCGACAACAAATCCGAAATTCATACGTTAACTGCGCACAATTAGTTCACAAAGTGGCCGTAACTTTTATACGACGCTGCAGAGGCTCAAATTTCGGCTCGAATCCATTCGAATTCAAGTCGGACTTTGAGAAGACTTATACAAGAAAAAGTGAATGTCTCGCAGCTGGTTTTCAGCTTGTTGGCGGAGAGTTGCATCAAGCGACCACAGTTCGACAGCTCAAAAGAAATGAGCTTGAATTTCACGGGAAAAGTCGCCCACGTTGAGTGGAATTCTCTGGAAAAAAAACACAGGCACTCATCGTAAACTTAATGAGATAAGTTTCGGGCAACAAAAAAAATGATTTGATAAAAGTGAACCATGCGCTCGGTACGTTCGTTCAGGTACGGCGTTATTTGAATAAGGGCGGAGTTGTTCATGCGATGGGGAAGCTTATCTTATCTAGTTGCTTACACAATTTTATCTCGACCGACGATATCGATTTGGGTGTAGCATGCAAAAAAAAGGGAACACGTTCTCTGCATTCCTTACCCGCGGGAAGGCGTACGTCGATAAAGACAGCTTCGTGAACAGACATTTTTTAACGCGGTTAATGGATCGAGCAATTGAGCTCCGAAATGAGGTAGCTGATTGATTATGAACTGGACGGTGATAGATGGGACCGCGCGGCGTTTCAACGATATGGAAGCTTGGTCAAGGCGGCAGTGTCCATTGGCTGGGAACAGCTGAAGGTGATCTGACTTGCCGCTTGTCACAGTCTTTCCAATGAGACTGCCAGAGAAAGATAAGGCAAATGCCGTCTACCCAATGGAGGCGACGCACGTCGAGAATTCAAAATCGGAAAGCAAACAATTCATTGACTACTGATGCGAAAAGCTTAGTCTTTCTCTAAGGTATTTTCGGTGAAAAACTTGGCCTAGGAATGGGATCCTTTGACCGCACTAGAGCTGGAGTAGGAGCTGGTTATTCTGCGCCATGGCCATCCTTCAACATCTTTGTCGGCGATGTTACAGTCTAGATGACACGACTCTTTTCGTCACATACGAGCGTCGTGAGAACTCGCATCAGACTTCTGGCAAAAAAAAACACTGAAAGACAAAGCACTTGATGGCTCAGTCGGGAAATTGGAGCATTACCTACATTTAAGGGCACCCATTTACCTACATACCTACCTTGCCGTACTTATGCTGAAGGTAGCACCTATCTGGCGGCTTACCACGTGATGATCTTTATAATCTTATCCGTACCGCTATGTACTCAAACATCCACGTTCAGGATCATCAACAAACTGGGTCTGTTTCACAGTTGGTTTCTTGCGAAGTTAACCCCAGGCCCATCTAGGACTGCAACGCCACAGTCTTCTTACCTTAAAATTTACTCACATTTCTCGGGTGGAAGGGTTTCCTTGCTGTCCACGGTACCAATGAAGTTGGTCTTCTTTCTGTTACGTACTTGTGGCTATCGACAATGGCCTCCTATCGCACCCCTGAATTGAACTCCCTACGAGCGCTAAGGTAAAGGGTGGCAGTTATGGCTTTACGTTGGCATGGAGTTGTGGCGCTGACACTCACAACCCTGCACTTTGGTCGTAGATTTGTAAGATCAGCGTACGTTAACCCTATCTTGACAGCATAATGAATTCGGATCAGTAAAATGTCGGTATAAGGGCAATCGAATATTGGTATCAGGGCGTCGGTGTCATTGAAGCCGGATAACTTTTCATCCTTTTAAGTTAATTGACGCAGTCGCCGAGAAGCCTCTACGTTTCCTAAATCGACGCAAGTAATATTTCACAACCCTCAAGAAGATCAACAAGAAGATCGTGCCAAACTGAAACGCCAACACTAGAAACACGATCTTCCAGGAGTCTGCATAATGCACATTATCCGGAGCATTGGAAAACAGCGACTGTGCAACCCATGTGTAAGACAGGAAAATATTCTTCGAACCCTTGCAACCTCTGGTCAATTAGTTTCCTTCCGAAAATCCGCAGTATTTACCGCAGCGAGCACACTGATGTACTTGGTAGAAAACAGTGATCCATTGCATTGGGATTGGGACTGAAAAAGCTTCAATGGGTCTGGCGGTGAATGAGGAAGCGAATTACATGCAATCCTCAAGAAAGAAGGAACATCGATGTCTTGGACAAAACGTCACAAAGGGCAGCTATAACTTTGAGATAGTCAAAGACTGCGTTTACGCAGTAAAGAAAGCAAGCAACATCAGTAGCCAGATAAAACGGAGAACACCAGTGACCGGATCTTAGATTGTTCCGTGTTGAACCGACTTTTGGTCGTTCTGTGTAAAATGGTCGTGTCGCTCACAATGCCATTCCTTTGGATTTGGCGCTGCCTTTTACTCATCCAACTTTGTATTGCAAAATTGGTGTCAAGAATAGCATAGCCTTAATGGTAAGGTCCATTTTAGGATCATGGCAGCAGCTGAATCTACGGGCTCAAGTGGCATTCCGATAACAGAGCAATTCCTCGAAGGATCAAGCTGGCTTTTTATTAGACATTGGTCTTGCCTCTCCTGCTGTACGGTGCAGAGGCATCGACAATCTCGAAAATGGATGAAGAAGCCAGTAGCCGCTTCTTGAGAAAAGTTCTGCTTGCTCCTGATCGCGCAGATGGCATTTGAAGCAGAAGATTCGACCATTCGACCCGTAGAGTGGCATGTGTCTAGGCAGGCGTCTGCGGGTTCGATGTCTAAGGTGGCTGGGCGATGTAAAGCGCATGGATTAAATGTGTTCGACTGCTAACCTGTGGGACAACGCAACAGAGGACGCGATCTACGGTGGAGCATCCAGGTCGAGAAGACCCTCAACCAACTTGGCGTGCCCAACTGGAAGCAACCAGCCAAACACTTGTTGGTTCAGGCCCATATATACCTTGAACCAGAAATAAAGTATTGCAGAGAAGGCAGACTTCTGACTCTCTTGCTCCTTAAAATTGTTGACAACTGTTTTTTATAATGTGTTCTTAACCCAAATTGACCAATCAGAGGACGGCATTTACGTTATTTCATGAATAACCGTCAAAAATTCATGAATATCGGTCGAAAAAGCCCTCAAATTCGCCGATGGACTAGTGACAATCAGCTGTGAAGTCGGCTATCTCTGTTATACTTCATTTCTGCCCTGAACTGTAGCCTCACACGAGGAAGAAGAATATCTGGCCTAAGCTTGAGTATATCACTCTTTTCAGAAAGCCCACCAAAAACGAGCGATTAAACTCATAGCAGACAACAAGATCGCAGAGCCAATGGACCCACTCAGATACGGACTCTTCCCTGTCCCTGTTTTATCGTTATTGTAACAAACCAAGCCAAACCGCAATACGCGTCTCGCAGGGAACTCTCATCAGTCTGCCCTCAAGCCTACTTCCGGATCCACAATCCAATGTAGACCCTTGTTTTTCAATATGGAAGTAGTATTTCCCGCTGACTACAATCCACAGAACTCTGTGCACTCTATCCATTTATACCTTCGACCCGTGCTATGTTTGAACCTCCGACACTCAAGTGTATTCGTAATCCATTTTGGGCGCGCAAATCACAAACTAGAAACGATAGAAACGCATTTTTGTTGTTTGTCAAGACACACTCCCAAAGAGCAAAGTCAATATAATTTTTAATAGGAATACGCTAAAAGCCGAAAAGTACTAACTGATTTGATTAGCTTCGCCTTGAGTGGCTGGTTGGAATTATTTTAATGGTTCGACGGTGTATTGTCGTACATAAATGGCATTCGTACAGTTTGAGTGGTTATTTGGCAGGTAACCATGCGGATGTGGATGATTAAACGACGCCGCCTATGCTGAACGAAACATGGAAGCGAAGGGAAGGGAAGGGATAAAGAAGCGGCCTCAAGGGAGTCTTCAAATCCATCTGCATTTGCAGTCAAGAGGAGATGTGATGATTGATTGAAGTGACGACAAAGGCGGGCTTTCTTGCGAATCTCTTTGCGGCCTCGTATTAGTTCAAATCGAGTCCTTATGGAATAAATAATAGTTTTACGTTGATGCAGGATTTATTTGAGGGAAAGAAATTCGCTCTCTGCGGGAGGGGAACTCCTTCAACACGTAAGACAAAAAATGGGTGAGAGACAACCCGATGCCTCTGGTACGGACGGACTTCATGTTGACGACCTTAGCAAGAGAATTAAGGACAAAACATGGAGGTTAGGTCCTTTTACCACGTGGAGTGCTACGTCCCTTTAACACGTGCAGTCGAAGAAGGACTCCTAGGCTGATACTGGTAGCAGACATCACCGCAATCCACGAAGTGCAGTGGTAAGGGCCGGGCGAACAGAGAATAAGAAACTGCGACATCTACTACAGCAATCGCAACAGAGAGGGGTCGTGGATTGTGTTTATTTTGAGTGTTTTTCGAGGCAGACTTAGGGGAAAAGTCCCTAAGCTTAGTAGAAGCAAACGCCTCATAACAACCCGCATCGAGCCGAAATTCTGGAACATCAGCCTGATTTACTTCCACACCCCGACAGAGGACATGGACGACAACAGTAAGGATGACTCCTACGATCTCCTAGAAAGACATACTAACAAAGTCCCAGCTTCGACACCAACGTCATTCTAGGAGATTTCAATGCATGGCTAGGTAAGGAGGACTTCGAGAAACACAGCTTGCACAACACCACATCCTTTATCCAGGGGGTTAACCTTTCTGTAGCTAGCACGCTGCGCCCACACCTCAACACAGCGGTCCCCTGATCGAACAACCGTCAACCAGATTGACACATTGCGACGTCAGGCACTCTTCTTAACATTCTCCGCTTGAATCTCCGGTTTAAGGACCAAGTTATCGCGGGCCCTTGACAGCTTGGACTTGATGACTGGAAGCAGAGTGCCGAGGACCAATAACGATGGGAGCCGGTTGCCTGTTGAAGCTCAGACCACCGAAGTAGACAAATGCTGAAACGACTGGATGGCGCAGATGGTACAGTGCCTGCTCCTGGTTAGCGGGGTCCCCGGATCAAGTCCCAGTGAAAGCAAAGTTAATACGCTTTTATCTCGTTTTTAAATCTGATCCAGTCACCATATGCCGATGGGATCGAATTAATGGCACTATCACTGGAGTAGTCAATCAGTGGTAGTAGTCTGAATGTGGGTATCACAAGGATCAATATGGTCTAAGTGTGCTGGTGAATGCACTAGCAGCCCCTCTACCTAACCTAATCTAGAAAAATGCTGTGTTTTCGAAATGAGCATGCATTGCACCATTTTGTCTTCGTTTACAACCAAATTGTTGGCCACTCTTCCTGCCTGTGGACGGATCTTAGGCGGTCTTAGCCTACGCAACCGAAGCTCCTTGCCTGGGTTCGATGCCCGGTAAGACCAAAAACAATTTTCACGGTCCTACCTCTTTCGTGTCACTGACAATGAGTGAAGAAGTCTTCACTCATTGTCAAGTCTTCACTCATTGTCAGTGACACGAAAGAGGTAGGACCGTGAAAATTATTCTTGGTCTTACCGGGCATCGGAATGAGAAAGAATCTTCCTATCTAGAAAAACCTTCTCAAACTTGGCCGTTCGGAATCGGCTAAAATTGTAGGTCTCGTCCACTCATGAGCAATAGCACGCACAACACGAGTGGTTTCTGTAGAAACTAGGCCCATGCCTTCTACGGCATGTAGCCCCATCGTGACTTCTGCGCCAGTCACCTTTCTTTTTCATAATAGTTGGTCTTGTCCAAGTGATCTGTGTCGTCGGCCTCGACCACCTCCAGATTGTGAGACGGAACAAGACCTTAAAACGGACCTTATCATTGAGGCTATGCTTCACACCCATTTTGCAATACAAAGTTGGATGAATGAGTAAAAGGCAGAACCAAATCCAAAGCAATGGCATTGTGAGCGACACGCCCAATTGAGCTTTGGTCTGTGAAACCATTTTACACAGAACGACCAAAAGTCGATTCAACACGGAACAATCTAAGATCCGGTCTTAAAGAACTGCTTCATAAGCAATACCGATATATGGCTGATTTCGCAAACTCTTGAAAGATCATGGGAGCGATTTGGCCTTGTCCGAAAATGGATGGGGTCATGGAAGACGCTCTTGTCGTCTTACAGGTTGTCCATCTCGGGAAACGCGTGACTTATAACACTTGAAGTTTATATTTTGACCGAAGTTGGACTTCTTTGTCCTCTTCTCGAAAAGCTGTTCACAGCAGGGAGGCGTATTCAAACATTGAGTTTTAATGGAGCCAAATCACTGGCAGATCAAGTGGATTTCCAGCTTCACGAACAAATTATGCGACCAAGATCAGTTTCTGTGTTCGGAATCGTCTCGCCTAATTTTTAGTGCACTACGCGTGGCATCAAGTTGTTCTCTGGATCCGGGGAAGTGATCGTGCTCGCTATGATAAAGAAACACACTTCGACATAGGTCAAGAATGTTGTACGTGCTCCTCACACCATTTGTACCCAGAGTCAAAAGCTCGAGTCCGTTTCAACTCACGTCTAAATGATTCTGGTCAACGATAGGAATTTCACTGAACTCAAACATCGTGCCTCTCGTCGTGTCCATGTATCCCGACCAAGAAACCTACACCACCTTGCGTCCGTACGTCACACAGTTCATCAACAGGTTCAAAGTGCCGGGTGCGGCCCAATTTGATGGGTTTTTAATCGTTGTGAAGCAGAGTGGCATCACAACGTGACCACGGCAACAAAATGTTAATGAGTGACACAGCTACATTTCCTAATCTGGACTTCTATCGCATTCGGCATTCCTCCCTCCGTAGGTTCTCGTTCTCGCGCTACATCTTCCCTCTTGAGGCTCTGCGTTGTTTTATCGCCTTTATCAGATTGGAATGTTTATGTAAGGAGCCACGGAATTTAATCAATTCTGATAGTCAAACAAAACGATGCGACATGCAAGGGCACCTGTGTGTGCTCGAGAATCGAGGTGATGAACGTGGTCTTCGTCTTCGGATTGACTGCTTTCCATAAATCTTGACGTCATCGTTAAACGTTGATTTATGCAAGTCTGCCGCTTTATGACAATTATCACTTGTCATGGAAATTTGACATATGACTGGCAATGTTGACCATGGGACCGCGGTTTATTTCGAGTTGTTGTGTGAAAATTTATGAGCTCCAGATACGGCTTTGACTTGCTAATTGAACGCTGCAATTGGAAACCCGCAACTTTAGCCAGTCGACGACGTCGACATTGTGGCGCACACATCAAAGCCGAATAGGGACTGACCGGAGTGCTAAGCAGTACGCTATTTGAAACCAAGCTTTGCGAGTGAAAGTCTTTGTCAGCGGATAGACGGGAAGGGTTCGTTTGTGAAACGTGGCGAGGTCGATATCTTAGCTTACTTTACTTTACTGACGTTGTTGATGTGGACGTCATATCGGTTGTTTTTATCTCTGGGTGTTAGAAGCGATCTACTTTGTTGTTGACAACCAGTATCGCGTGTAGCGCGTCAATGTTATGCAACAACACTGAAAACCCATTCGCGGCGATCTTATCAAGTTCAGAATGAGGAGAGTTCTTAAAAATGGAGGGGTTTTATTGGGCTTCGATTTGGGAGACGATTGGAACTTGATGGAGGCTATCTGATAGTCAGAGAAGAATCCGATCAATTGGTTGATGGTTGGCTGACAAAATGAGGTGATCTTGACACTGAGAGCAGAGGGTCAATTGTGGCTTACCAGATTAGTAAGAATGATCAACCATAAAATTGAGAGGACTGGTGACGATGACAAAGGGAGTTAGTTGGAGTTGTTCTTGTTTGAGACACATATTCTCTAAAACCGCTACCCTCTCACACAACATGCGACTGTAAGGCTTCGGAATCTCTTGATAAGGTATCAAACCTGGCTCATTGTTTGCTTCTCATTCTGAACTTGATAAAATCGCCGAGGATGGTCCGACAACTACTTAGCTTACAAAAGAACATTTGGGAAATGTGGCGATCAATTTCTTAAACAATCTCCCTTTACCACGATACACTAGACCCGCATCGCTGGGTCTTCTTTAACCCGTCTGAAAAATACGTTTTCTGGAGGTCTGGCAAAGTAGGTCTACCTGGCGGCGATAACCTCCTCATTGGAGTCAAATTTCTGACCAGCGACCGGTGACTCATTTAAGTTTGGAGCAAAAATGAACTCGCACTGGGCTAAATCTGGAGAACAGTGTACACGAGGCAGCGTAGTCTATTTCGACCATTTGGACAGTGACGCTGGTGGACATGTTACCCGAGTCGGACACGATCGCTTCAAAACAAACTGAGAGTCCGCTTCGGCTGAAATTTTGACAGAAGCCGTCTAAGAGAATGTACTACACGATCGCAAATTTCTCTCTCGATAGTGACGCCATCGGGTGGTATGACTAAGTACTTATCGGACCACCTCCTAATACTGAGTCCAAAACGAACCCGAGTAAAGGTGCGGGAATCTTCTGTGATCAATTCGAGAAATCCCTAGGACTAAGCGATAGAGTTTTTTCAAGCCGAAGTCGTTGGGCCAAAGGGGCAGCATTTGGATTCAGAGACCACAATATAACCGACGAAGCGATCACAATATTTCCTGATAGCCAAGAATCAATAAAGGCCATGGCATCGGACATTCTGGGATCGAAACTAGTCAGTTGCAGACAAAGCATCAGCGAGAGTGATATACACACGGTGCTGGGTACTAGGACATACTGGCATCGAAGGAAAGGTATAAAAGGAAAGTCTTGTGAAAGTGGGGGCTGAGCTAGGAGAATCTCTGTCCCTCCAATCCCTTATGCATTCGCACCGGTTAGCTGCTTAAGAATGAAACTGGAAGACGAAGCTCTGGGCACAGCCAGAACTTGTTGACTTGGTCTGGATCGTGGAGCAACAGCGAAAGATCTATGGCCGACGTTGAGCAAGAAGAGAACTGATCGTCATTGATCAGTTTTGTAGTCAGTCATGTGTGCAGGAGTCCTTACCGGACACTCTGCCAAAGATGCACATGCATTTTCGTAGAAATGACACTGTGGCGCTTGAAAATTTGGTTGGACGGTTTAATACAATCTCTGCATTGCTCTTCCTTTGATTTCCCCCTGATTCTGCAGCGAATACAAGCCATTCTCTTCTGAACAGTAGTGCTCTCTCGGGCAAGAAAGAGCTTACTTTTGAATTTGAGAAAATCTCGTAGAAAGAAGTGCTTTCAGTGAGTAAGGTCCGATCCTCCAATGGATTATGGGTCATGGAGTGGAAGTCATATTTTTTTTCTAAAGAATGATACCTCGATTACCAGACGAGTTGTGAAGATTCCTCTAGACTCTAGACGCTGTATTCTATCACCACGGTGGGTCAAAAACCCTAACAGACGGTTTCAGGCTAAGTATTTCATGCTAGTGTTTGACCATTCTAGAGCGTGCATTTCGATGTTGATTCGAAGATAAATTAGTGTTAATATGGGTGTGTGTGTTTGGTGACGGTTTAAATTGACCCTAAATAGACACATATAGCCCCGCTTAGTGTCATTTTGATACCACAGCTCTAATTGTAGCGAATTAAGGTCCCATCACACGGCAGCCTGGAACATTATTACATCCTTGAGGCTCCTTTTGGATATCTCGCTGAGGTATTCAATGAAGGGCTTGCCTATAGTCCGTTTCATTGCTTTAACAAGCTCTGGACATACGAATAGGAAGTGAATCAGGATCATTGCAGCTTAGCCATGTTAAGGAATGGGATGGAATTTGTATCTTAACTAGGCCCAGTGGAATGTGTACTTTCAAAGCAGATGGCTTTCCCATTGCCGGAAATATTTCTGTGCCCTGGAAAGATCATTGCGACATTCCTCGACTAATTTTGAGGTTATGCTGCAATATCCACTTCAAAGCAAAGACTTCCACTTCCAAGATGCTGCCGTAGTTTGGGAGCTTAAACTACTATAGACTAGCGCTAGTTGCACTTGCGGCGGCTCCACAAATCGTCTACGATCACATTTGAGATGAAGCCTTTATGTTCCCTATCCCAATCTGATCTCGCAGGGGGAAGTACGTCGGCTATTTTTTTAAATCTAGTTTATTTGGAATAAAATCTGTTCGATTTAAGATCTCTTGGTATCAAATCTAGGTTTGAAATGTGCGCATACGGTCTTGAGCTCCTCAGTCGAGTCTGATCGCACCATGCATAGCTATAGGGTGAGTGTGAGGGTCGATGGGCAGACTGATAGAGCGCAGGAGTTGGAGTTTTTTAAGACTTTGGCTTTTTGTTGTGATCTAGAAAACAAGTCGACATCTCTGTTGCCTCATGGAGATCTCGTGTTGCTCAGCTTAGTTTGATTAAATTGATAGAATTGCATTGCACTTACTTTTCTGTTTTAGAGAAGTCTCCTCCTGATAAACTGACAGCTGATAAAATCGGGTAAATACTTGTATTTACGATTTTTCAAAGGATAGTGATCATGACTGTAACCACCGGCATCGTGAATTCGTTACAATCACCGCCAGGGAACTGACCAAAAAATGGACATATGAAAAACAAAAACATCTCCATTTCCACCAACTCGTTCTTCCTCCTGAATGACCACATCTTTCTCAGTAAACCAAATTAAATTGAGAAACTTTTACTCAAACACTGCAGCGATATTCGAAAATAGTATTTTTTTCTTTGTTTGAAGATTACACAATTTTCAGGAGCAGCTAGCACGAGCAGTTGACCTTGAGTTGGTAACTTCACTCGCAGTGGAAATTTTAATTGGTTCTCTGAAGTGTGGGCGCAGCTGCTGTGATAGGATAATGAAATGTGATTGAGTCAGCAGAAGATGAGGCCTCTGATGTTTGATGTTTGAAATGCAGGTCACGAGTGAGTGGTTTCGAGACACAATAATGGGATCGACACTTGGTAGTGGATTGCAAATGGAATCGTGGAAACTGATCGAGTTGCAACCAGAACAAAGATTTTCAGATAAAAATAACTTCTGGCACTAATTTGAGGTCTTGCATGTTACCAACAATCTGAAATTTTATAATTATTTTAGTAGTAAGGTAATAATACCGAATCTCTGGAAACAAAAAATGCCACAATAAACAAACAAACAAATCTACAAAATAAAGCGTATGAGCATTCAAATCTCTCCAAGACTAGCTAAGGAGTTCTGGTAGAGGGTGTATAATAGAACCCCCGCTGTGCAACGGAAAACTTCAACTTTTTCGCACTTGTTCTCGGTCGTCCTAATGTGTCCAGTCTTGGTTATCAGATTTGTGGTGTCGAGCACTTGGAGGAGTTAATTGATTACTTTATATTTTTGATAAGTAAGCTGGACGAAACGACTAGATGGTGCAGTTGGTAGAGTGACTGCCCCTGCTTAGCGGGTTCGAATCCCATTGAAAGCAAAGTTAATACTCTTTTATCTGGTTTTCAAATCCCGTCCAGTCACCATTTGCCGATGGGATCAAATTAAAGGGACTATCACTGGAGGGGTTGATGAGTGGTAGGTCGCATTAAGGGTATCACAATGGACCAATATTGTCTAAGTGTACTAGCAGCCACCCTACCTTACCTTAAATTACCTAGCTAAATGAATGGTTTACTGGTGCCTTAACATTGCGCCCATAACGTTATAACACCATTTAATGCTACTGGGAGAAGTTTGTCACTGAATATGATCACCTCCGAGCAGACGGAGCTGTGGACGCCTCCCGTTTTTACTGACAAACGAATATTTCATCTTAATTAAAAGTGCAAACTGGGAGGCTCGAGGTGTAATCAATGGCAAGATCAAACAGCTATCACGACACCGCCAACACCATTTCCGTTAATCAAGACTTAAGCTAGATGCATTCTCCCAGCGATCAGTTTTCCTAATTAAACGATGTTATTCAAGAACGGCTGCCCTTCAAAGATTAGTCCACCGCCTTCGTAAAACGTAGGACAGTGCTCCCTCAGATGTACAAGAAGAAAGCAGTCCAAAGGTATGGTAAATTCTCATTTGAAACATAGCACGGACTGAAGCCTATTTCTATATCGTGTGGGCCATGTTGACGAACCGCTACGACAGTACGTGGTGTTTGGTAAAAAATCTATATACGGGACATTTTACAATTATCTACCATCGATGGTTGAAGAGTCTGTCGAAGGATTATGCTGTATAACAGGCTGCAGCTGAATCAGTAGGGGCGCTTCAACAACTCGGACGTCCAACTGAACAATGGCACGATTGATTGATTGTCCTGGTAACAAACTCAACAGTTGGGAAATATCATTGCCATCCCCCAACTCCCACCCCAGCCAAGCACTGTTAAACAGTTCCTCGAAAATCGAGGCCAATATTGGCAACATGGCCAACCCTAGATGTTCCCATTATGGCCCTTATTTGCCACACGATAACCACATGTACAAAAGACCATATATGCTTATTTTAATTAAGGTGACAATGGCTTGGAGATCTTCACATCTCCCAGCAAAAAAAAGTATAACAAGCGAGAAAACAAGCAGCTACTTCTTCGAACGGAAAGAGCTTTTCTTCGTTGGTTTGGTTACGTAGCACGAATGTCGCCACCATCACGACGAATGCGATTCCATCAGGTAGCCGACCACTTGGCAGACCCAGGATGAGGTGGTTGGACCAACCAAGTCCATAAGCTCGCCTGGTTACGCTTGGGCATAACCCCTGATGAGTTAGAGTTGATGGTGGAGGATCGAATAGCTTAGAGATGTCTCGTACGTGGTTTACTCCCACGACCCCTTTAGCAGATCATGCGGGATGATGATAATGATGAACCAGAATTGTGGGATTCCCCTTCAGAATTTGACTTATCGAAGGTGACACGAGTTATCAAATAAAAATGACATCGAAATTTCATTTTTGCCCTACAGAGAAAGACCGCACTGCGGACAACTCTCTTAGGCGGACAATCCCCTTGAGCGGACAATTTCTCACGACTGTGGATCTTGAATTGAAATTCCATTCAGTCCCTATGCCGGACAAACGTGCGTTTGATTGGTTGCAACGAGAGAGAAGTAGAGGAAGAAGCTATGTATTTATTTCAACCAAAAATAGAAGGCAAGGGCGGAGCTTTGAACGTTCTTTAGGATGTCTGAGTACACAAGTCTATCCATGATTTCCTCTGTTGGATAAATCGAGGCTAACTCGAAATTTTGAGACAGATCCCCAAAAAATAGTATTTCCTTCTCTTACAAAACAATTTAGTCCCTTGATAAGGAGGTCTGAGTTGGTTTTGGCTAACACTGTACCTGCTTAACATTGGTACTCCTTCTTTGGCCCGCCCCGTTGGTTTACTCTTACGCCATTTAAATACACATTTTATTTTATTTGATTTATTATAAAAAAAAGCTAGCCGTAGGCTGTGCACACATTCGTATTTTACAGTGAACTCCCTCTTAATGGACACTCTCTTAATTGGACGATTCTCTTAACCGGACAAGTTGTACTGGAATGGTTGGCTGGTAGATATGACTTTGGCTATGTTTTTATCCTCTTAAGGGGATACTCTCTTCTTCTTCTTCTTCTTCTTTATTTGGCGCTACAGTCCGGGGTGGACCTGGGCCTCAACCAACAAGCCTCTCCAACTATCACGGTCTCTGGCTAGCTGTCTCCAGTGTCGCACGCCAAGTTGGTTGAGGTCCTTCTCCACCTGGTTGCGCCAACTTAAGCGCGGGCGTCCTCTGTTGCGTTGTCGCAAGGGTTCGGAGTCGAAGACTCTTCGGGTCGGAGCTGAGTTGTGCAAACGCTCTACATGGCCTAGTCATCTTAAGCGTTGGATCCGAAGACGCCTGACTACACTCATGTCGCTGTACAGTCCGTACAGTTCGTGGTTGAGTCTTCTCCTCCAGAAACCGTCAATGCAAACAGGACCAAAGATCGCACGCAGAGCTTTTCTCTCGAAGAGACCAAGGACAGCCTCATCCGCTTTTGAGATTGTCCATGCCTCCGCGCTGTACAGCAGGACTGGGCTGATCAAGGTCTTGTATAAAGTCAGCTTGGTCCTTCGAGAGATGGCTCTACTACTCAATTGCCTCTTGAGCCTATACAAACAGCGGTTGGCAAGAGTTACTCTGCGTTTGATCGCGGTACTGATGTTGTTTGTACAAAAAACTCCAGCCCCGTTGCTATCCAATTAAATATTTCCGGCATGATTGCTTAATAAAAGTAAAATATGTAACTCATTTCGATTTCACTTATCACTCGGTCTCTTTCCACGTCAATATTGATTATGCCTTCAGTAAAAACAAAAAAAACTTTGCACTTTTTGGACTCGAAACAAGATCACGCTTATAAAGCACTCGATCAAGTAAAGGTCGGCGAGAGTAGAAATAAATGCCAAGCCGATCGCAAAAATAAGCCCTATCTAATCCAAAAAAAAACAGCCTTATCACAATTTATAGCTAACCAATATTCTGAAACAAGCTAGACGTACCTGCATTCATGAGTCCCAGCACCAAAACGGTGACAAGCACCATCCCATTTAAGCATCCCATGGTAGATGTAGGGTATTCCAACAAACACTGAACTCTAGGTGAAAATAATTCTGAATGAAATTTGCAAAAGTGCTAGACGTGTATTACACGTCAATACACGTTAGTCAAGTTATCGCATTCAAGCACAGAACATCACAAGCAACTTCCAGGGGAAAAAAACAAACAAACACTTCTGACAGACCGACACCGATTTGGCTCAATTAACACAATCGTTGACACCTCTCGAATGGCCGTGTACTACCGCACGCACCGCGGATAAATGATGAATTTCGATTTGGTTAACCCACAGATACTTGATCTGAAATCGAGGTAATTTTCACTATTCAAAGACTCCAAAACTTCACCGGTGCACAGATGCACTCGTATCTACAGCACAGCAGAGATATTCTCTCCTTCTTTATAAAACCACAACTCTTCCTTAGCGGCGGCGAAGGAATATAATGACGGCCAGTTAATTACCGAACGGATGAAAAGATGAAAATCAACTTAACAAAACGCACAGAAAGAAAAAAAAAATAAATGAATATAAACTGAACTGTCGGAGTGTGCACCAGATTCAAACGGCACCGAACCTGTGAACCCAATTTTAATTGAGGAACAAAAAAATAACCGCCTTTATGCCGGTGGTGTGCGGTCAGAGATGATGCGATGGGTGCACCTTTCTACTTTGAAACAGGTAGCGAAATCCAGAATCTTAGCTCTCTCTCTCTCGAACGGAACGACACAGTCGACGGAAGATATATCCACACTCAGCACGAGTCTAAAACATACTAAACATTCGTTCGGCTGAGTACTGACCTCTGCCGTATGCTGAGCAGACGAAAAGCTTATCAACATGTTGCTGGGGAGCAACTAGGAGTGCACTGCGTTCGACATGTTGCTTCAATGGTTGGAGCTTGAATGGGTATGAGGATGGGGATCTGTAATTTATGCAATTCACTCGGTCATCTGATATTGAAACGGGTTTGTGTGAAGTGGAGTGAGTGTGTTGTCTTCACACCATGTTGCCGGACTGAGGCTAATGTTGAATGAGCATGGGCACAAGTGTGCTGTCGAACATGGACGGATGCATGATGCTGAAGGCGTTTAGCCAATTGGTTTGGTACATTTCTGTTTTAAGAACAACGTGATGCGAGGGGAGACGCATGAGCGATGTCTTGGAATAACTAGATACATTTTGTGGCGTTGCCAGAGTTTAGTTTTCTCATGGCAGTGTTTGTAATGGTGAGGATGGATGAGAAGGAGTGAATGTATAAGATTGGAGAAACTGTCAAATTAATCGTGTGTGCAGTGGAACATGAAAATGTATGGAATCAAGCAAATTGGATCCGATGCAGTGCACATAAAGACGAACTTCAGGCCATATAGAGGTCTTACATTCCTGATTATGATTTGATTGATACTAGGGCCATTTCTCGAAGGACTAAGCTGACATTATATTAGACACTGATAATCTCAGTCCGGATGCATGGACAATCTCAATGAAGAAGTCCTTGGTCGATAAAAGATATGCATGCAATGTTTGTTCCTGTTTGCGTTGATGGTACCTGGAGAATAAGATACAATCACGAACTGTACGGGCTGTACAGCGACATAAAACTGAGCCAGTCGTTTACGGATACGAGGCCTAAGGTGACTGGCTCGGCGCAAAGAAACTTCGACTCTAAACCTGTTTTTTTTTTTTTTTTTTTGATGAGTGAAAGAGTTTGATGATCTTGCCAAGATCTTTCATTCACGATTCGTAAATCCCAGTATTCGTATCGGGAATGTGCCCACATCCTGCGCTCTTCAACCACACTCCCTGCGGTAATGCCGTTAGGGATCTATAACTCAAACTGAATCCACTGTGTTTGTCTGTTCGGCTCACCTTGCTTTCACAAGTTTTTCTATCTCTGTCTCCACATTTGATATCAAGGAATAGATTTCATCCCACATCTCGTCTGACTCCATCATTTAACCGATTTTGAACTCCGGAGTTGGTAGGTCTATTCTTGTCCTTTCAAATCGGCTACAGTAGAAAAACGTGTGTCTCCGTCTTCATCAATGACCTCACATTCTCGACAAAGGGTAGAGTTATTGTGCCCGAACCTGTGAAGATATTACCGATAGGCCCCATGGCCCGACGAGAACTGCGTAAGGTGGAAATTTCGCTTTCCGCGTGCTCCCTTTGTCCACGGTTCGATTGATGGAATCATTCTGTAAGTCCATCTTCCTTTGGTTGAGGTATCCCATCTGCCTTGCCACATTGTCATTGAGGTTGCTCTATCCTCCATTCTCATCCTGTTCACTGGGCGTTACCTGGGCAGCTTGTCGTTCGCCTTTGGTAGGCCCTATGGATCTCGTTGGCGAGAATGTCGATGGGTGCCCTACCCGCAATCACACAGATCGGAAACTTCTGATGTTCTTAAGGGGCAGGGCCTGTATGTATAAAGAGGGAGCATCCGCCCAGATTGGCACAGCTTATCAAAGAATTGAACTTACCATTATGGAAAGCAGGATTTTTCTTTGATAGGTCCTGCCTGCGTCTTTGATGCTTTCTTGATACACGCTTTTCCACGTGCTTTTTTAAGTTAGGTCGGCTATCGAGCATCACTCCGTCCCATCTACTCCGAACCTGTAACACAACGCAATAGAGGAAGCCCGCATCATAGGTGGCGCTCACAGACGGAAAAGGACAACGACAACAAGCGAAACCGCGGACAGCTAGCCAGAGATTGTGCTTGTTGGAGAGGCTTGTTGGCTGAGTTCCACATCCACCCAGGATTGTAACACGAGATAAAGAAGGAGAAGAATTGTCTACACTCATTTACTATGTAGGTGCGTAGGTAGGTAAATTAGCTGCCTTGACGGCCCATTGGCCGCGGCTCACTTAGACCAACGTTGCCCACGTGCCCACGTTTAGGAGTATTTAGCTACCGTGAGGCCTACTGGAATTCTAAAGCCAGCCAGATTCATTCAAACCAAAACCGCTTAAGTGCTCTAGCTCCGAGAAGAAGGGTTTTCCTAAAAATACCTTCTTTTCATTGCCAAGGCTAGACATTTGCAAATCAGATGCTTGATAGATTATATTCCTTCCTTGTTTTTGCAGCTTCTGCGTCGTTGTGCGGAATGTTCAGTCGCATCGCATGTGTACATATGGCACAATGTCCGGTAGATCATACGTGCGCCCTGACGACTAAAGGCGATCAATGATGTTGAACTCTTCTTATTCAGCTGCGGCCATAGGGCCCTTACTTTGGCTGTAGTATTCACGCTGAGCCGGTGAGTTCTGGCTTTGTCCAGGGCCTCGTCGACTAGCTTTTTCTTTATGGAGCTGAGTGATGTATACTCATACGGGGTTCACAGAGATTCTCCCAGCTCCGAGCCCTTCTTCGGGAGGCTGTCTGAGCTTTCGTTACCTTGGATTCGAGTATGTCCCGGTACCCAACAGAAGGTCACCGAATTCTCTAAGCATATCTCGTTGATCCAAGTCCAACCAACTTCCACGTCAGAATGTCGGATATGAGAGGCATGGACCATGTCGAAAGTTGATAGAGAAGCCTTTGCTCTACGTGCGATTTTTGGTCATCTTTGCATTGATAGGATTCAAACATGAACTCGAGCCAAGCCAAGCTTGAATCCAGCTTCTAAGGTCACTCATAGAGCCGCCGATCATCAACTTCGAACATGTGCCATTGGTGGGTACATGCAAGTAAAGAAGGCCTTCAATTATATAATAAGGCAATAATTGGGTTGCCAAGCTTGAATTTGGCCAATTTTTGTGAATCAAATGGCGGTCAAGCACACTAGCCTCTATCTAGCAACATCCTCTGCTACCTCCAAGCGGGGAACCACGGCCTCGATTATTAGATAGGGACTTGTTCGCTAAGGATAATCATGGGGGCAACAAACGGAGGATGGGTGCCACTAAAGCACTTCTCATTTCGATGTAGGCGACAGTGAATGAACTCTAAAGATTGAATCAGCGTCTAAAGTCAGGATGAACTTCAACTTTAGTGTATCCCCTTATGGAAATACTACGACACATATAAGGACCCGGAAACCGAGTCCTTTTGTTCAAGGGGAACAACAAATTGCCCGGACTGCAGTCGGGCTTAAAAAAACTTATAAGAAACTACAAGTTAAGAAGCAGCAACCAGCCTTGGATAAAGATGGTCTTACTGTTGAACAAGCAAATTCAAAAAGGACAACGATCTTCGGATCTGCACGTGGAACGTCTTACCTCTGAACAAAAACCGTGGTGCCCAACAACTTGAGGAGGCCCTAGGTAGGGAGTGCTGCTAGTGAATTTAGCAGCACAACATATTAGACCAATGTGACACCCACTGTCAGACTGCAACCACTGATCGACCACTCCAGTGATAGTCCCTTTAATTTGAACCCAACGGCAGATGGAAACCAGATAAAAGCATTTTAACATTGCTCTCACTGTGATTCGAACCGGAAACCCCACGAACCACAAGGGGAGGTACTTAACCAACTGCGCCATCCAGTCGTTTTTCTGGATGGCGTCGTGCGGAAGCCCTAGACAAGTCTAAAGTGGATATAAACGCGATCCAAGAAATGTGGTGGAACGGTCGCATGATTGTTGCTCACATTCGGATGCGGATTTGTCATTGGCAGGAGATTTAGGCAAGAAGTGGTGAGGATCTGTGTCAGTGTCAGATTGGCGAACAAAAGCTTTGTATGTGCACACGTCCCTGAAGAGAAGAAGGGTGATACAACCCAGGACTCCTTCTAGAAGCTCTTTGAAAAACGTACGAGCAATGTCCTAACTTCCTGTCCTCAACCCGATGGCAAGCTTCGGAAAACATAGCCTGCACGACGGCAATGGACTTAGGCTCATCGACTTTGCGAAGGCGATCACGCGACAGGGAGTAACCCTAACATAGCAAGCACACGTATCCAGCTTTTCGACTCCTCGACGCATTTAACCAGTCTCAGTTCATCCAAAAGTCGAGTCGCCCCGAAAATAATTAGCAAAAGTTAATAACCGGAAATCCCCCAATTTCTCAAATCTGTCTAAATCAGCGTTCAGACATCACGCTCTCCGCCAGCAACACGTACGAAAACAAAAGCCATATGGCCGTTGCGAACGAGGACGCAATTGAAGACTTTTTAATGCGAAAACAATTTCAATCGAACACATCTCTGTGGTGTTTTATTTTCTTTCTGTTTCGCTGTCTCGCGAATCTCGTGTGGGATTCGGTTTATGCGTAAACATCTGGTAAGTCAACATCCGAACAGTACATCAATCTTTTGCACATCATCGTTGTTTAGATCAATTTTAATTTGGTTATGCTCGACTCGAGAGACACAGTTTGATTCCCCCACATCGGCCCTAGAATTTATTGGGTGTAAACTTTTATTGCGTGTACGCATGTAGTTATGTGTTGCTGTTCTGTTGTCATTTTGGTTTATTTTCTCTTGGCCTTTGTTGGCACATTACAGCGCTGACTGGCGAGATTTATGTACGGACGTTAAGAATCGAAATTCGCCCTAAATTCATGCGTTGAGGTCAAAGTATGTTGGGAAGATGGTGTTTTCTTTAAATCGAACCTATGTATCTGTGGATGCCAAAATGCTGACTGGGTGCTTGAACATCAGGGCTTGGATGACCAGTTTTCACTCATCTTCATCGGCTCAGGGGAGGATTTTTCATTATGGCATGATCGAAGCAAAACTTTCAAATAATTGGATATTTCGAAAAATATGGTCAGAAGCGCCCAGGAGCACCCATTAGAAGAAAATATCGCGGCAAAGGACTTTATGGATTGTTTGCTTAACAGAATGAGTGTGCCCTAAGCCGTGCCGCTGCCCCCAATAGAACGTAAGAAAAAGTGACGGCAAAAGTGATCTGTAGGATCTGACGACGAAAAATAGCCCATATACCGAATACGGCATGGTCGCCGTGGCGTAGTGGGTTAGTGCGTCGACTCCTACGCAGAGGGTACCAGGTTCGATACCCGAATTTACCACCAATCATAATTCACGGCTCCACCTCTTTCGAGTCACTGACAATGCTCAAAGAGTATTCCTGTCTAGAAAAAGCTTCTCAGCTTCGCCGTTCGGAGTCGGTCCCTTCCACGCCTTAAAGAACAATAGCACGCACAACACATGTGGTTGCTGAGAACCTAGGCCCAGGTCCGCCTCGGGCTGTCGCGCCACCCATATTATTATTATTATTATACCGAATACGGCACGTCGGCGGTCAGGCCTTTCTTCTGGATTTGGATGGAGGACCTACCTAGGACTTCAGTTTGAAAAATCGTCTATATCCCGAAAACGGTGAGTTTTTCGGCGATGTCGCTTCTTAAGAGCCTTTAGCTTTAAACAGAATGCATAAATATGATACAGAGTGTATCTGATGTAGTAATTCGGTGACTGAAGCCAATTTTCATCAGCTCTATCCTAAGAGTGCGTGTGGTTTTTAAACCGAAGCCAGCCAGACGCGTTCATGAATCTTGATTTCAGACCAATCATCGTCACATCCTTCGTCTTGCAGACACTTGAACGGATTCTCGACAATCACACACGAAATTCTGTAGATGAAACATGCCTTTCAAAATTCCAGCACTCATATCTAAGAGGTAAATCAACAGAAACAGCACTACACGAAGTGGTGAGCAGTGTTAAAAAATCTCTCTTCTATAAAGATTATACCCTAGCAACCTGCATAGATATTGAAGGGGCTTTCAACAACGTACTCACCGAAGCAGTTCATGTGTTCTTAACGAGTTTAAGCATAGATATTCATTCAATGGATTCTCACCATGCTAAGGCCCAGAAATATAAAAGGACGCTAAGGAGTTGTACTATGGGTATGGCACTATGCAAGGGGAACGCCTCAGAGAGGCGTTATCTCGCATCTTCTCTCGCTTATTGTCATGAATTAAGTACTACAGCTAGATAGGGAGATGATTAAAGTAGTAGCTTATGCGGATGACTTGTAGATTCTTGTGTACGGAAATATTTCCTACCGTGATCAGCGAGATCATACTTTAACCTCCGCTCCCTAAACGGTCAACAGGTGTCTCTATCATGCAGCGCCAAGGACCTATGAGCCTTCCTAGATCCTAAACTCAGCTGGAAGATCAACCTTAATCAACGGGTCACAAAAGCATGGACAGCTTTCAATGTCTGTAACGAAACCTTCAGTAAAAAGTGGGGGCTAAGGCCTAAACTAGTTCAGTGGATGTGTACATTGCCGCTTTACGACCAGTGCCCACTTACAGGTCTTTAGTATGGTATTGGTGGTCGGCTCTTAAGAAGAAACAGAATATTACGAAACTTAAGTAAGAATGGCGTGCATAAGGACCACAGGCGGTCTAAGGACTTCGGTAGGCTATAGACATACTTAACATAAATACATAAAGCGAAGTTTAACTCAGAGAATCTAAGGTATGGAACTGAAAACCATATGGACACAGCCGCATCGTAGACTCGATTCAGAGGGAATGAGTATCAAATCAAACGGACATCTTCAGACAAGAGAAGACTGTGGACGCATTTATTTCATCCCGGATGTGAGCATCTATACAGACTGTTCAAAGATGAATTGCGGAGTCGGGGCAGGAATCTATTCAGAAGATCTGAATTTATGTTCAGCCTTGAGATCGCACTATGTGGCCAGCATCTTTCAGGCAGAAGTCTTCACCATTAAGGAAGCGTGTCGTCTTATCAGTTCAATCGGTACAATCTTCGTTGATAGACATGCGGCCATTAAATGTACAGTATCGACCACCACATCCTCAAACATTTTGCAAAACTACCGCGAAGAGCTTGCTAGGGTAACTGACCTTATTTGTGTTTCCTGACTCAGAGACATCCCAGGTAATGATAGACCTGACGAACTAGCCAAGCAAGGATCCGCACTCGATAGCTCGTCTGCCATGGACGACTAGTCCCATATACCAATGGGACTAGTCAAAGCTACAATCAATTCACACTTCCTGAAACCTACTGGGCTTAGGTGGTCTCAATAAACCACCTGCGCAAAATCCAGGAGAACATGGCCGGTATATAAAATTACACGGACTGAGGATTTTCTACATCGGACCTGCAAGAGTTATATCGGTCATCACTGGGTCTGACTGATAGAAGACCACTCAATCAGACTAAACATCCTTTACAACACGGACTGTCGCAGCTGCAACGACGAAATGAAACTTTAACGCATTTTCTGTGCTAGATTTAGACACTAGGCAACATCCAACAAAACCGTAAAGCAACTAATTAACTTTCTAAGCGCAGCACGATGGTTGTAAGAAAATATTAATAACTTACACAAAATAGAGCTGTGGTATCCAAACGACACTAAGTGCTAACTGGGTTCTCGTAAAACTGCCACTACACAGCCATTGTCGCCGTGCCGAATAAAAGATAAGAACAAGTGCCGGTAACAGTGGCCTGTAGGATCTGACGATGAAAAATTGCTCACATATCGAATACGTCGGCGTTCAGGCCCTTCTTCTGGACTTCGATAGAGGACCTAACGCCTTCTCCTTCGGACTTCATGATGAAAAATCGTCTATATCTCGAAAACGAGGACATGTTTCGAGGCCAATGGACATTCACTTGGAATGCGGTTTGATTCGCAGCTCCATCTCTTTAGGATTAAGAAAAGGAATACCTTAGGTCATCCCTCCGTGAGATGGAATATAAAAAAAATAGCACCATGCCGGTATTCAACGTTGTCGCTGAGACTCATTCTCTTCACAGACAGGTCTAGTTTCAAATGAGACTGGAGGTCATTAGATTCACAGTAGGTGCTGGAATATATTCAACCGCTCTGCAGGCGATGGTCGTCACCGGGCAGTATTTTTTGGACTCGATGATATTGCCACTGTTAAAGCGTTTTCTAAATTCAACTGCTTTTGGACTGAGATTGGACACCACGCTGCTAAATGACACAAAACTCGACACATTCGTTTCAAGACGCGACGCCATTTAGTGACACAAGCAAACTGGTCAAACTGTCGCGCTGATCGTGCTTTACCGCGTTTGATGGTCACTTGATTTCTTCGACAACAGCACGTTACAGTGTGACTTAAATTCGTGTACCATTAGCCCGTCCATTGCTTGACACAGTCCGGCTCATAAATTCCAGAAGCAAAATCAAACGGCGCCCTCATCGAGTATACACGCCCTCATTTGAATGTCTGATCATTTTGTACCCCATGCTTTAAGCGATCTTGTAATCGATCATAACCATAGAAACGTGCCAATGACTCGGCCAGAGTTACACGCTCGAGTGCGTGTTCAGCCAGTAGGCGCCGATGAAACAAATGAGTCCCTCACACAAGAATGACACTCCCCGCCTGGTGGACGGCAGTTGTAGTCTGTCAAAATGAAATTACGACTAATTGTTCCCCCGTCGAACGCACGTTAAAATGCGACTGAAATTTGTAAAACTCCTCCGCATTTGTGCCGACTGCCGACCCTCACTTCCGAAGTTACACTGCGTAGTCTTGCAAGAAAGAAAGAGAGATCTGTTCGGCTCAACCAATTGGGGTCAGCATTGTTCTCGATGGACACGGTCCAATGGACAGATTTCAGATACGCATTTGGACAGAATTTAAATAAGTTTATGGTTCTTCTCGAAGTGGTTCATGCTTGGGATGCGTTTTCAAGGGTCATTTGGCTAATTAAGCTCGCTTTTACGACGATCGTAAAGTTGGCATTGCAAAATTAACCGAAGCAGGCGGTGGTTGGGATGAGGATTCATCAAACTCCTTCCAACCACTGCCGTGTCCAAACGTCACTCAATTCCATCGTCACAGCCACCGATCGGCAATTCATTACCACGCACACTCATCCTGAATGGCTCTTGATGTCTAGCATTTGCCAAATGCAATTCCAGTGATCGATCGTGTAACCCACAATCCTTGGTCCAATTGAGTCAATTTCCTCTTGACTGCAATTATGCTTGTCTTAGATAAAGTATCGCTTTGTTCGATAGGCCCCCCTAACGACGCGCGCCATTTGGTCAAGTGGCATGCACAGTCGTTCAATGTGATCTCACTTTTGTCTAAGACCGAACAAGTGCCCCAGTCTCCCATTCCGTCTCACATCGATCGTTATGCAGCAGCCGCAGCCAGACAATTACAAGTTTGTTGCGCCTTCTGGTGGACCTTGAGTAACCTGTGCTGCCGCATGGCATGGGTTGATTGGATAATCAGAGAATGTTTCAGAAGATTAAGCAATCATGCTGCAATCAATTACAGAATCAATCTAATTAAACTAATCTCCTTAATCTAGATGCCGAGGCATGCCGACTGGATTAATTGACTTCGGATAGTCTCAGTGCGTTGCGCGGGAAACGTTTCAACAATTGAAAGACCATAAACATGTCAATGGGTGTGTCGACGCATGTGTTGTCGGGCACTTAAGTTCGTCGTGTGGGCTCTGCTAGTGAGACTAAACCAATTATTCGGTTAAGCTTGGCTATAAGCCTTTTTGTGGAATTTGACGGTTCATTGTATTACTTCCGTGATCTAGGGAAAACCCAGGCGGAACGTGTTGGAAAAAGAGTTCTAGACGATAAGCAGAAAGGAAGAGCAGGTCCTTCGTGCCTTCGAAAGAAAAATTGGAAGGAGGAGGCGAAGTCAAGCGTTAGCTCCCTGAGCTGTACAACGATGTAGATATACTGACAAAGCTCCATCGCTCCGAAATAGCTGGAGTCGTGGCTGTAAGCACAAGACTCGTAATACCATACAACCCACACTGTTGCAATTGCCTCGATACTCACTCAGAGGAAAGAATGTCTCACTTTCTCTGTGACTGTCCGGCACTAGCCAAAACTAGCCAAAGACATATCACGTTCGACAAACCTTCTCTTAGTGACCTCTCCGAGATCGCTAACCAAAGTACTTCGAACTTAATCAAATTCCTAAGCTCCACAGGTTGGACTTAGCCAATCCAATACAACCCAGGTCTACGACGTGTGGTATAAAAACGGTGCTCAATGCGCTTCTTGTACCACAATCGGGCTGCCACTTAAACCAACCAACCAAGCTCCATCGACTATACTAGCTCGGCCAAATCGAGGGCCCCGATTAAGAAATCCTTCGAACCCAAGACTATTGCATCGAAAAGGCGATGCCGTAGATGCAAGACAGCATGATTTTAATGACAGAGACTGTCTTCAATGTCAACGGTCCGCTTCATTTCAGGTTCAAACCCGCATGTACATGAGAGAAGCAATTACGTACAGGGTGACCAGAGAAGAACGATAGGAGAAGAAATTTTAATGAAAAAACAACAGTGACTGATGACTGGTTCGGGCTTTATTTTGAAGCTACTGGCGTTTACACTCCCACTGGTGTACACCTATGTGGCAGTACAATGGGCCTACTTTGGAGTAAGTACACCAAAGCCACTTACTACCTACCTACCTACCTACTGTCGCGCAATTATGTGTGGGATAGCTCTTTTTGAAAATCGACGTCTCGGGTTTCCTGGCAGTTCCTCAGACTCTTCTTCAGACGATATGCACGGCAATACCCTCGTAGATGTTCGCTTCGAACTTGTGCAAGTTGGTTGGCGAACACAATGAATCCGTTGAGTGTGTTGTTCAAGAACTTGACGGAGCCCCCGATAAAATTATGTCAAGTCGCATCATCACGGCGACCGATTCAAGAACTCTCAACGGGAGAGGACCAAATTTCTCCCTCACAATTTCGAGCGTTGCATTGCTTGTGTGGCATGTAGGTCGGTCTTATTGGAACCACAGCTCGGATATACCAAGCACATGCGAAGTTATCAAGCACATGCCATAGAAAGTCGGTTAACGTGGCTCTATAACTGCGTTGGTAGCGGTGTATCGATCCTCAGTTCGAAAGAAATAAGGTCCGTCATGACAAAAAACTTGCAAACTTGTCACTCCAATAACAGCAATTTTGGTTGTTGATCCAGCCGATTGACGAAAAATTAGCCTTGAGGGATATCAATCCGGATATCCGCCAGCATTTCCAGCGCCCAAATTGCGAACTCACTGCTACTCCGGCTGCACAACCAACACAGTATTTTACGGATTCACGTCCAAATCCAACCACAACATAAGCCGTGTCTCTGGCGATGGCAATTCATCAGATCGGAGCCGAATAGACATTTCTGTGTCTTCTTCGACACCGACCCCAAGCAGCGGCTATTTAATTTTGAACCAATCTCTCTCGCCGAGAAAGAGAAGGGGAGTCCATGCAGATTGACTATTCCTAATCTTGAAACCAATTGGTGCTTACGACAAAGGGGCTTATCAGAGGCTGGCTTATGCTCAAAAGTAAGAAATGTAGGTGACAGGAGGAGATGTGTGTTCTCTACCTCCTGAGACACTAATCCTGCAGGTATGTATGCCAATTAGGCAGTGTCCGGTTATGATGCCGATATCCGTCCTGTTTGAAGGTCTGCTTAGTCTGTAGCGATCGCCATGGAAGGTGCAACTCCTCCTTGTTTTTGGAGAAGAGGTTGTACCACACCTAGCGAGTGCATCGGCTTAGTAATTGCTTGGTTTATCACAATTTCCTGGCACCCACGTATTGAAATGCTCAGCCAACTCGAAAAGGGACAGTCTGCAATTAAGGGATGATATGCAAAAGAGCATGACATTGTCCAAGGGCTTAATTGCGGCCTGATTGTCCGAATAGAGATATCCCTTTTTCCTCGTGATGGTGTCGGCCTAGAAAACATTACAGCGATCAGGGTGCTCCAAGGATATAGGAACATTGATTGAGGGAGTGTATGGCATAGACACCTACACCCACCCTTCTTCAGTATAAGCATACGCAGGGAATCTGCCAGCGTCTGGTTGCTATCCGTTAAATCCGACCTGGAAGAAATACTTACTTACTTACTTATCAGGCTGACGATCCGCGCAGGGTCCAAGCCTGAGCGATAGCTGCTTTCCAGTGTTGACGGTCCTGGACACGCTGCTTCCAGTCATCAAGACCAAGCAGTCTTGCGTCCGCTATGCGTTGGTCCTTACATCGGTGATTCGGTCTTCCTCTCTTTCTCTATTCCATCTCTAACCAGAAGACTCGGATTCGAAGACCCTCTTAGCTGGAGCATTGTTGTCCATTCGCTCGATGTGGCCGAGCCAGTGCAGTTGACGGATCTTTGCATTCCGGACTACATCCACATCCTCGCACAGCTCGTAGAGTTCACGGTTGTGTCTTCTCCTCCATTCTCCTCCCTCGCAGACGGGCCCATACGCAGAATTTTTCTATCGAAGTCATTAAGAATCAATCCCCGCAATTTTGCTTATCGTCCAGCTTACTGGTTGAGAATTAGCTAGTAGGCGTTTGGTGTCGCTGAGAAGGCCAGTCTTTGCACCCGATTGAGTGTCTTTTAGTCGACGGCTTTATTTAGCCAAACTAAAACCCCGAACGTTAGTGTCGGTCCGACAATCGATATGAAAATCCAGTAAGCGATAAATGGCTGTAATCCTCATTTGCATCCAATGGCCCATTTACAGCTGTATAGTGCGGCAGAAGAAGCTTTCCTAATCCTATCTTGGTTTCCAGCGCAGCTTGTATTCTGTGTGTTCGTCTTGCAGCTTATCGAAGGCATTCTGAATGTTGTCTCTTAGATTGACAACATCGTCCACACAGCCAAACACTTTGCATTTAGCCTCTTCGAGTATTTATAGAACTTCATTTACTGCTGGGTTCCAAAGAAGGACTTGGGAGTGGGAGGGAAAGAGGAGGGGGGGGGGGCTTCCTCTATTATGTCCTCTGTAGACTGCAGGACTTTAATTTACCCTGCTGCTATGATGGATAAAAGGCTATAAGGAGTTTTCGATCCCAATGTTGTTCAACGAAGTGAGATTGCCTTTGTTTCACTATTATTTCCAGAAGAGTGAACTCACGCTAAAACTTTTCGCGGTGCGATACATTGCCTACACACTGAAGCCATGATGATAACCGACCTCAGGATGAAATTCACTTCACCCCGGGTAGTTACAAATCAGTCGTAATTGGAATTTCGATCTTCACGATCTAGCTTTGCAAGTGAGCAGCAATTTCACTCTGGCCAACGGTCGACGGAGATACAGTCTTAGACAAGATCACCTAAAGTGAATTCTTTGTAGCAACCCTAGCTTTCACCCAAATCGACGAACACGCACCAATAATCCATTCCCAAATAGGTAAACATTCGGTTTTTAAATCCAAAATTAGTCACGATCATTGCACGGCACAGACGCATCTGGCAAGTCCAAGGCCTTATTTGTTTACCGAGAGCAAATCGAAAAACAGCCAGACCCTAAACATCCCGTCATTTAACCACCAAGAGCGGCAGAGCAAAAATAATACACAAGCCGGGCATCGGATGCGGTACTTCATCCACTCATTGAACTCATTGATCATCATATACAAACACACAAAACCCCCGTAAAGGGGCACAGGCTGATCCTCCGTCGATCATGCACCTCTGAGTGTGCGTTCCCCGACCGCACAAGAAGTCGACCATAACCTACACCACTCCGGGTCAAGAGGAGTGCTCTGCGATCGAGTTACCCTCCGTATGCCCCGACATCATGATCTGTGCCCTTTCTACATGATCTGCTGACTTTCGCAATGAGTTAGACATTCACCTGTCGGGTGCGGGTATCACTTCCAATTCCAACCGCTCCCTTTCCGCTGGGGCCTTACCCACTCGTGCGTGGAGTCGTGCAGAAGCTCAGTCGTGACATGCCATCATCACTTCCACTGAAATCCGAGCAAGCACACGGTAGCTGCTTGTTAACTATTCGGATTAGAATTCGACTAAATTACGCGGCACGATCCGGCAACGCTGCGCCGCAACGCCCGCCATTCCCCATCCGCATCCCTCGATCGACTGAACCGCACTGAGAGGTGTGTTCGCTGACGGCATCCGCTGAATGAATTTCAATTTGAAAATGCGGCAAAAAAGCCGCATTAGCCCCGCCAGACCGAGTGTCGATTGCGATTGTCTTCGCTTGTTTTAGGCTTCATTGAGAACCACTACACCATGCCGCTGCTGCCGCCGCCACACGAATGTGTATCTATGATTAATAAATACGTCATAACCACAAAGTTATTTATACCTGACACAACGCACAGCGGGTTTTCACTTAGCGAGCTGCAGCGCGGCGAGCTAACAATAATTACTGTTAGCTGTTCGCTGGTCGCTGTTAGATACGTGACTTTCAACTTAAATGAACGTCGAATCACACAGCGATGCACAGTTAAACGTTAAAAGATGTTTAGATAGTTAGTCGAGGCGAGTTGTTGAACCAATAAAAACTTCTGCCGACCAGACTGGCGTACGCTCGTGGTTGGGTTTGAAAAGTAATTGGCTTTTCGCGGAAAGGATGAGGTAACTTCTCAGGCCGCAGACGTTTCCGTCGCGGACAGCGAACATTCTTCGGTTGGTTGGCGGTTGCTAATGGAATTTTCTCGGAGACGCGAGTCCGGGATACGCCTTTGACTTGCGATTACAGTCTGTTTGGACATTTTGAGAGGCTTTTGTGTATGATCCCTGATCAATGATCAAATGATCTCTTCTTGCTCAGCATCGGCCGTGGAGCCTTTGCTGTGAATCCAATTTCTTTCAGACGAAGCTAGTTCTGGAAATGTACAGGAATTCGTCTCGGGATTGCCAGAGATTATCCTTTAGATCCTTTTTTCACTGCAATTCGTTTCCTTGAATGCGGGTATGCCCCGTGGTCACCAGCACCGTGGGCATCCAACTGATGTCAGAATGTCCGATGCTGTGGGCCTTAATGTCGCTTCGTCTTTGAGGATTCAGTGTACTGAGAGGCCCCTCCTTCCACATGTGCCACTGACGATCTTCAGAATAGACTCTAGGACTTCTTGAACATGGAACTTGCGGAATGAGCTTCTTTTTTGGTGAAGATTCTGTTTCCGCACGTTAGTAGTGGTCAACGTCACTTATGTTGGTCCATTGAATGTGGCTTGAAGGACCATTTACGACGAAAGGTCATACATAGGGGGTAGGCGTCCCTGTAAACGGCAGCCTGAGCTCATTTCCATACTCGTATCATTACCAGAATTCCTCATCAGCAGCGATCAATTATATCAATCAATCATAGCCATCATCTTCATAAATCTGAGGTTAAAACGTGCACAATGCACATCTGGAACAAAGTGGCTAAGCTTCAGCCGTTGGTTAATGTGGACACCAAGGCAAGCGTCCCTCATTTAGATCAAGTGACTTACTTGATTATTTGTCAGACCTACTGAGGGGACAGAGAGGAGAAAGGAGGGCCACCAAGACCCTCGAGAACGATCGAAGATGTGAAGCCCACAGCTACCACAGAGCCCGAACCAACTGCGGGCTATTCTGGATTGGTTCCTATTTAACAGAGCAGTTCGATGGGAGACAGAACCTGGTCATCCTAAAACCCATTCTGAGGAAGAACGGCCTAAATCTTCTCACCTCAACCATGGGTGCAACCAAAAAACTTTCGACCAGCTTAGGCAAGGACAAATTCTTGCCCATTAGTTCACTCCAAACCAACTCTACCCATCCATCCAAGCAGTTATTGACAATGGAGATTCTACGTCGGATCTCCAATACAATGTTGTTCATGAAGCTTGTATCGAGTTTTGGGTAAATGTGGGCAGAAACAAAGAAGATGCTCCAGAGTTTCGACAGCTCCTTTTTCCTTGCAGCTTCTGCATCTGCACCCCTAGTCTAGGCAGTGGCCTCTAAATGCCCCTGATTAGCAGGGTCCCCGATTCGAAAGCAAAGTAAGTAAGCTTTTATCTGGTTTTTGCCGTTGGGATCGAATTAACGGCACTATCACTAGACTGGTCAATCAGTGGTAGTAGTCTGACTATGGGTATCACAATGGACCAATATGGTCCAAGTGTGCTGGTGAATGCACTAGCAGCCCAACTACCTTACCAAACCTAATCATGTCTCGCATTCTCCTTGGATGTGATTTGGAGGCATTATCATAATATAGAACATGGATCTTACTATTCATTGACTTATCATGGACAGTAAAGAGCCTACCTGTCTTCAAAAAAATTTGTATCTTACGATAAATACAAAATTTCATAAGAAATTGGAAAATCAGCAGAAGCAACTTGAACAGATTTCACAACCGCTTGGAGTAGCATTCGAGAAGAACACATCCAACACTTTTTAGACTCCGTCCCAAGACGCAATTGCTGAGGTCATTCCTAGGAAATATGCAAATACTAGTTAGTAGGCAATATTTCGTTAATGAGTCATGGCGTTAACATGCTCAAGTTAGTATTGTGAGTATTTCCATAAATAGTTGAGATCGTTACTTACACTTGTGCAAATAATTTTGTCAGTGACTAAATGTGTACGTCAATTGGTAAAAGATGTAGCATAACCATCAGAGCACCTGTGGAAGTGGACCTATGGCTATGTTCACACCAAAAGAAATGCCAAGGAATCATCACATTTCTCCAAGCCAGCGAGGTTTCGACATACATATGTACATACTCGGCTAAATCTAGTTGAAATCCCCATGAGTTCATCCGCCCGAGAGAGGGAACATGCCGACAGCGTGAACTTCAATTTGTTCATTTTAAGATGTCAAAATATATAACACTCTTATTGCTTTGTTTTGCCGGCCACTTCAAAATTGGCAGCTAATGACACATGAAAACACTTCAGCTCCTTGGAAACGGCTTATTGAGGTTTCAGTTAAACATTCCGAAACTTGGTTCGGTGGGAACATAACATACAAGAGCCTGTTGTGGCTGTGCAATGTGCACACTATTTTAGTTGTTGACCTCAGTACCTTACTTACTCACTTATCAGGCTGACGACCCACGCAGGGTCCAAGCCTGAGCGATAGCTGCTTTCCAGTGTTGACGGTCCTGGACACGCTGCTTTTAGTGATCAAGACAAAGCTGACTTGCATCCGCCATTACTTGGTCTTTATACCGGAGACTCGGTCTTCCTCTCCTTCTTGAACCAGGAGGCTCGGATTCGAAGGCCCTCTTAGCTGAAGCATTGTTGTCCATGCGCTCGATGTGGCCCCTGCTGTCGTCAGATCTCTGCTTTCCGGACTACATCCACATCCTGGTACAGCTCGTAGAGTTCGCGGTTGTGTTTTCTCCTCCATTCACCTTCCTCGCAGACGGGCCCATATGTCCGACGTAGAATTCATCTTTCGTACGCACCAAGAATCAGATCCGCAGTTTTGCTTATAGTCCAGCTTTCAGCTCCACCCTTACCTTACTTTATAATACCTACCCTTATAGACGTTATAATAATAATAACATGGGTGGCGCGACAGTTCGAGGCGGACCTGGGCCTAGCATCTCAGGGACCACTCATGTTGTACGTGTTCTTCCATGAGTGGAAGGGACCTACAGTTTTAATGCCGACTCCGAACGGCGAAGTTGAGAAGCTTTTTCTAGACAGGAATACTCTGTGAGCATTTTCAGTGACTCGAAAGAGGCGGAAGTCGTGAATAATGAAAGTTGGTAGATTGGGGATTCGAACCTTGCACCCTCTGCGTAGGAGTCGACGCACTAATCCACTACGCCACGGCGACAGGGAAAATGACCTTAGTCCTTCAAAACTTTGACACTCGATAGTCTTCTCTACGATTTGCTATGTGTGTGTGAATATTTAGTCTAAAGTCGATTTGCCGGGCCGGAAGTGGCACTGGTACGTGCCGATTAGTGCGGTGCAAAACGGCTTTAGACGTTCACACAGTACGCTGGACAAGATTTTGCAGGCGACGTTGAGCAGGGATAAGCCTCTATAGTTGTTGCAAAAGGTTGGAACGCCTTTTTTGTGGATGGGGCATATGGAGCTGATATGATGACCTCAGTACTTTGATGTTCATTATTCCGCTAGACCATAAATTACATTTACCAGTGCGTGCATTGGCAACTCATGCACTGTCTGAGGTTGCAGATCTACGACAGTTTTCAACTCAAAATGGTACCTATCGCTAGTGACAGTCATTTTGATAATAAAATTGAATGATTTATAAACGTTGTTCGGATGTAAGTCCTCATGAAATGCAACAAATGCTCCACTGGCCAGATGTCATCGAGGAAAGACCCCAAGCCATCCAAAGCCAAATCGGTTAATTTACGACATGATGTGAAGATCTCTTCGGATATCTATCCGTCAACGGTAACAGATGCCCAGGAATGCATTTAAATAATATTTTCAACAATCTCTGACCTGAATACCTTCGAAAAATACCCCAGAATGCACGTGGACCCGTGCCACCTTGGTTGAATTTCACATACCAATTCTCACTCAAACCTGTAAACGGCTCACGGCTCAAAAATAACTCACAGGTGGTTAGAAAGGCCCATAAATCCGCTCTCTATTTTCGTAAGCCCATTACACGCTCGGACGGCTTCTCATCACAGAACAGCCAGATCGTCAAAAACAAAGCCAAAGTCGACGCATTGAAGTGAAAAGAAAGTAAGAGTGCTGCTGAACCGTGACGAAGACGAAGCCCCCTCCCAGCAAGCCGCCATCCCACCGATAACACCGTCCACACAATAGTTTTGAATATTTCCAAAATTAATATGATAATTCCCCACACACCAATCATCCCCGGGCCAGGTCCTAAGGTATATTTAATGACCTCGGTCTTGGCGCCCAAAGCTCATGGGGAGAGGAAGAGTAGGGAAAACAAATTTGAATGAAAAATCTATTGACCCGATCGCGGCGGCTAATTGCATCCACTTAACGCTGTTCCCAGCCGAATGAAAAGCCGGCTTATGTCGACGCACCGCCTCGGCCGACGATGACGACGATGCCGACGGCGACCCTCGACACTAAGAAGATTACACGTCCGATAGGCCGAACGGCAGCAATCCACAAATGGAGATATGCTTCCAATTATACACTTGATGTTGTCAGCGCAACCAAAAAAAAAAACAAAAAAAAACGACACCCACTGACATCCGAAGCTGGTGGCGGTGCCAGCATCCGACAAATATTCGCATGAAATTATACAATTATCTGAGTGGGCGAGGTGGGATGTTTTTCTTATTTGGCCGCAACTCAACTGTTTGCGCTGATTGAAGTCTATTTGCTCGTTCACAGTGGTGACGAACTTTGCAAACAGCACTGCTTTGGGTGTTGTCTTCAGTCAGAAGACAATTTCGCGTTCTCCCGCGAGGTGGAATTAAGTTTGCATTGCCGCGTGTTTGCGTTTGGATCATGCCTTGCGGAGGGTAAACATCCCTCGACATTGAGTCGCTGAAACGACTCAACATCTTCCGGACTAATGTTTTATTTATCGAGAATTTCAATGATACAAGCACACACGTGCAGCGGTGAGTCATGGCCGGTGGCGCGGGCGTCACCGGTGAGTGTCGGATTGCTGCGTGATATCTAGCCGATCCCTGGTTTAGCCGGTTCAACGGGATGTATGGACAAATGGCTGTTGCACGCATGATCGGTGACACAGAGTATTTGAGCCAGCTTCTGGCGCGACCCAGTTTCGAGTCGGGCGGCGCATTGCTAAATCGGATACTGTTTCGATTTAATTTGTGAACTGATGCGAAAAGAATGGCATTCATGTTGTCTATGAGGCTATCGAAAGATTGAAGGAATGAGTGAGTCTGGGGAACCTTCGCACAATTGAGAATTAACGAGACCATCGATTTGGGTTAGTGGATCAATTCGGAGACAAATTAAAGGCAAACGCTGAGTCTTGGCGGCTCTTGGGTGGGGTTTTTCATTTTTTCCAGAATTCCATTTTGTCAGTAAATTCTGAGCTCTTCTTGGTCTGCCCGAAATTGAGGATGGAGCTTGTTGTAAACGACGGTCGCTTGATAAGTCGGTGACCTTATGAGTTCCCTGCGTAGTGGGTTCAAATGCAACAACCCCCTCTCACAGTGACTTCAACTGCTCCAGCTAACTGGCGTCTATTAATAGATGACTGTGCAGATTTGAACGTATAACTTAGTGGCAGTGGCGTTATGGGCATGTGCATCGACCCCTACGCAACTTAACCTCCCTGCCTGGGTTCGATTCCCGGCCGGTGCGACCAAAAATAATGTTCACGTTTCCACCTCTTTCGCGTCACTGACTGTCTAGAAAGAGCTTCTCAAACTTGGCCGTTCGGAGTCGGCATAAAATTGTCCCTTCCACTCATGACAGATAGAACAATAGCTCTCAGAACAGACAGAAATTGCTGAAGAAGCCAGGCCGTGGCCCTTTATCTGCTGTAGCGCCACCCATATTATTATATATGTATTATAGTAACTCAGGATTTGAACATGTGGCTTCATTCAATTTGAGTTTGATAGCAATTAAGAGCAGACAACTACGTGAATTTTTCCTAATCACCAAAAACAAACTTAAGACGAAAACTTTGAGTCATCATTTTCTAGACCATAATGGTCCATTGTGATACCCACAGTCAGACTACTACAACTGATCGACTACTTCAGTGATACTGCCGTTAATTTCATCCCAATGGCAAATGGTGGACCAGTTTTGAAAACCAGATAGAAGCTTATTAACTTTGCTTTCACTGGGATTCGAACCGGGAACCCCGCTAACCAGGGGCAGGCACTTAAACCACTTCTCCATCCAGCCGTTTTTCTTTGTGACTTAATGATGCCAAACGTTCAGGTGGGTCATCAGGAATCATCACCAGGAATCGTCGTAGAAAATGCATGGACTGATTGTGGACGATCGGAGAATGATTGCGCTAGAGACGGCTGATAGGTAGGGACATTGGGTGCCCGTGTTAGATCCATTGTGCCCATGTTTGGGGGGGAAAAAGTGCTGTAGTTCTTAAACTAACCAGATTCATGCGGGTTAAAAACCAACACAGCTAAAAGAAGAAGTGCTTTCCAAAAAATGCCCCATTTTCATTGCTAGGGCTGCACATTCGCAGAGCTGATGTTGGATAGACTCTGTGTGACTTATTTGAAATGCTTGAAAATGATTTACCCTCACCCGTCCCAATATGACACATTCCACGCCTCGGCACCTCCAGCTTAGCTTAGAGTACCCGCTTAGGGCTAAGTCAGAAATAGTAACACAGTTCGTCCAACTAGTTTTAACCTTTTTGGTCTAGTATGTAAGTTTGTTACGAATTGTTGAAATAAAAATGAATTAAAATGGAAAATGGCACCTCCAGTCCATGTGTGTAATGAACGAAGCTCAACACCCATTCAAAGGTGTTGATTTGGCCCGAATATAGATGCTGCAGCCTGAATGGCTGTCAAATCCCATTTCCATGCAGAACACTCCAGCTTCAAAGTTTACCTCGAGGATGTCGATGGTACGTCTCTCCTAAAAAAAGACTTTAGCTCGGCATACTGCCAAGGCAGTCTAGAGTACAATTCTTAGAGGGAAATGCTGGTCGGTTGTACTTCTGGCGGTGCGAAAGCCGCAATGTTCCCACCCCATCCTGGAATTGGCAGTAGATCTCGAACTATTCCAATGCACTCAGCTTTTGTAAGTTTCTACTACCTGTGCCGTGGGTGGCAAACCCCAGAGCTCTCTTAAGTTGAGTCATAGAATCAGCTTGTCGTAAATTTCGGGAACGAAGAATATTCAGTCAATCACGCCATGACCAGTCTACTTGAAATCCGATTGATCACAGAAGTATCTGCTTCGTCTTAGCCTGGGACGGGTTGGCTACAAAATCTTCATCTCTTCCTCTCAAATGCTTGAAATCGAAAACCTTAGACTTTCACCTGACTCTTTATACAACGACGAGGACGCTGAATTTGTGTACTTAACCTTATTTCCCATTCAGAAAGTGAAATAAGGCCAAATTAGGTGAGTATATGAGTGCCTTAACGATCTTCTTACAGTCGTGGCTTACTTGGACCAACGTGTTGGGGTCCATTGTTTTTTTTTTAACGTGAAACCTTCTTTATAACGTTTTTTAATTCAACACAATTTAAGTCCTGCAGCTCTACTAAAAAGTCCTTTCCCTTTTCTTTGCTGGACATTCGTAAGGTAGATGGTCAATTATTCGATTTTCTCCTCGTCTCTACATTTTCTTGACTATGTCCTGCAAGGACTCCTATTAAAATGCACACTTCCTTGCGACTAAAACTGATTAATGATAATGATCTCTCCCCTTCTCAGCGTCTGTGGTAGAGCCCTTGGTGTTTCTAAACCAAACCATCGATTCCTGGCTCTGTACCACGCTACCGTCGCCACTCTGTCTGCATATCCTGACCAGTGCCCGAATGTCCGCAGCTATGGGCTTTACTGTGGCTTGGCTATTAGGCTAAACGGCGATCGATTTGTCGGTTACATTGTAGTCTCTCAACGCGAGTGTCGCCCGGGGTATCACTGTGATTTCGGCTTGAAAAATTAGTGCCAGGTTTTCCCGAAGTAGTCACAGAAGACCCCTGCGCCTGTACTCACTCTCGTTTCGGAACCGTCACTATAAAAGGACGAACTCCTCTTCGACTGACAATATTTGATCCCGACATTGCTCACAGTCCAGAAATCCCAGGTAGAAAATCTTTTCCGGGCCTAGGGTTGGTGGCAGATATTCTGTCTCTGTAGGGGCTGTTAGTATGGCTACGCTTAGGTAGGTAGTAGGGGCCTTTGATGCACTTAGACCAAAGTAGGCCCATTTTACTGCCACGTGGGATTGTCTGAAAAGAAAAGGGGGATGGGCCGGCATGGTTATTACGACAGCCAGCCAGCGATTTGATTAATGTCTCTCTCAGTTTGTCTCAAGAAGTAGGAGCACAGAGTAGCTTTCCTAGTTGAGGCAAGTGCCGGGCAGTTTCTGAGAGTTTCCTCTTCTTCCTCGTCTCGGCAACTGCTACAGAAATCGTTAGAAAATAGTCTTAATCTTTTCGCGTGTAAGCCCAATATGCAGTCTCCGATAATTATACCCCTGCCGCGCTATCTTTGGGTCTTTTTACAGATCTTTTGGGGTCAAGACTGGGCCAGATTTGTTTGGTAATTTGGCACTTGTTGCCCGTCTTCCATCTGGATTGACTTCCAGTATGCTTTGTTTAGAGAGTTGTAACTTAAAGGAAGCTAAAGGAGCCCCTAAGTTACAGAAGGATCCATCATCTGGCAGTGTTGTGGCGATTTTTGCGAGTTTGTCAGCTTCGCAGTTTCCCATAATGTCTCTTTGGCCCGGGACTCAACACAGGCGAATTCGAAACTGTTCGGATATCTCGTCAAGAGATGTGCGACAGCTTATGGCTACGCTTACATATTGTCTCTCTTTTCTTACAGAACAGGTCAAGCAGAATAGGGAACAGGATACCCACGAGTAGCCACAGTCATCATCTGTTCATAACTCATTGAAATGCCGTCAGCATACACTTTGCAGTTCACGCACTTAAGCCACCAAAAACTGAGAGAACGCACCCACGTTTGAAAAGGAAAAGTGGCGACGTGCCTGCATGGCTCATTCCTGCACTGGACAGTCGTCCGAAAATGCGAACAAAATGCAGACATTGCGTCGCCCTCGGCTTGCAACCACGTTTCACTTTCCACCGACTCCCAAAATTGAAAGTCTGATGTCATTATTCCGGCGGCATCCACGCCCAGCTAGAGGAATATTTTGCAACGTCAGACGCACAAGAATTTCCTGCGAAAGTAGTTTGCCAAGTGAAGTCTTCGCATATTTGATAGCCGCCCTGACCCAGTCGGTCCTCCGACGACGGCCAAGCATTCAAGGAATTTAATGTTTGAACTCAGAGTCGCGTAGGTTTTTATTGGTTTCGGGAGGACATCCATCTTGAGAGTCCTCCAAATTAATATGCGAAGCATGTCGTGGATTCAGACGAAAGATAAATGAGATGATGGGCTCTATCGAGTGTCCTCAAAACGCCAGTCAGATGACCGTACACAGTGGCAATGGGTTCTGTTTGGGGTAGGCCCGATTGCGTAAGCAGTCGTTAATTGAAATTCCTTGTGGAAGGTTCGGTTCTCAAGCGGTCGCCTGTTCGTCATAGGAAATGTAATCAAATTTGTTTCACAGCCTGAGGTCAGCGCTGGGAAAACTTCCCACACACTCAGATGTGATTTTTATGTGACTCGCTTGTGTTGTAATGGAGATCTTTGAAGACGTCGGACACCGCTGAGTTAGGAGCTATTGTTGGCGGCGTGTTAACTTTCTCACTTTCGAAAGTGGTTAAGTGGCTGGGCCGTCTGTGAATCCAGCAGTGAATTGCCAATTAACAGTCAAGGGCATAACTCGCTTTGTTGTGCTGATGACACACATTCAACATGTCGGTGAAACTGCGGGACATATGTCTGATTTGAACATCGGAAAGTTCGATTATCACTGAAGGGTTGCAGTAAGCTGATGAAGACATTTGCTTTGGATTGAGTTCACCCGTCAGCTTCTCAGTAAGAATCAGTAGAAAGGTCACATCGTGGCGAATTCGCAGCGTGACGTTGTGGAGCGATTCAAGACGAGAGGCAAAGAGAACTGCAACAAGCCACGGCACTGGTTCTCTTTTATCGTTGATAAGACGTGCCGTACTTTCTTTATTTGGTTCACACTTTCTGCTGTGGTTCACCTAGAAGGTGGAGCGAAACTCATATGATCAAATGATCCACAAATCGAAGTCACTGTCAGGGGGACTCTTATGAGAATCGAGAAGGCAGCGTCTAAGGTGGGCCTTGAGGGAATCAGGGTAAGGTAAAGTCTGTGTATACTTCCAGATGGATAGCCTTCTGACTATGTTATCCGTTACTTTTCCGTCGCGACTGGTATCGTTTTTTGCTGTGAAGGTCCACTTCGAATCTTCACAGTTGAATGGAGCAGGATGGACGCATGTGTGAGCGTTTGTGTCTATTCCAAGGATCTAAATTTTCAGCTATCTTTCCGACTACCTAATCAATGTCGCGTCTTTCAGTCTGGAATAATAGCGATCAAGGAAGCCCTGCCCTGGCTGAAAAACAATGTAATATCGCGCACAGATATCGTCATCTGTTCCGATATCCAGGCAGCGATCAAATCCCTGGATTCAGTCACCTTTAATTCCAAGACTTATCTTAATTGCCGCCTATTTCTTAACGAGATGGCCAAGTATTTTAGCATCCAACTTATGTGGGTGCAGGGACACTGTGACATTCCAGAGAATTGCGAAGCGGACGAACTCGCTAGATAGGGCACAAGCTCTGTGATTTTTCCGGGTGAAGACCCACCCTCCACGCCTATCGCTACTATAAAACATCAGCTGAAGCTTGAAACGCTTGCTCAAACAAACCGGGGATGGATATCAAGCACAGGATGCCTCATTACCAAAGAACTCTGACCTATATTGGCGCTCTAACAGAGCATTGTGCCATAGGAACTCACGCCTCTAGACTAGGGCTTTCCTGATTTCCGTGGAGCTGCTTGGCCGAGGATGAGGAAGAAACCATCGAACACTTGCTATATAATTGCAGTGCTCTCTCATCCCGCAGATTCAGACTTCTTGGGCTCACTTCTTTGTTAATCCGGCTGAACTGAGCAGCATTAAAAATCAGCCCTCTTCTTCGCTTTATCAAAAGCACAGACTGGTTTGCGGAATAGGTAGCCTAACACAATGGGCCTATGTTTGGCATAAGTGTGTCTGCTGCTTGTGTGAGCGGCAATCAGCCACTTCAACCTAACCTAACCTAAGTATTTGCTTTGTCATTGTTTGTTTCGTTTGTTGTGGTTGTTGTTTTGCTTTTGTGTTCATTCGTGAGTCCCACAAGTAAACCGGTAGGTAGAGTAGCCGTCATAGCATAGCCGGGTCTCCTATGACGACAGCCAACACTTACAGGCGCTGACACATGAAGGAGCTCGTTCGGGGTTGACTTCCTCCTCAACCTTTCAAACCTTCGGCACGGTTTGTTATTTGCACACACCACCAATGAATTTTCGGTTGATTGCTTAGTTCGCCGGATACCCCATCGCCTCTGCCAGGAAGAAAACTCATCCTCGTAGCGTCAGCAGGCTTGTGGGTCGGCTTAAGCTTCCGCAACACGTCAAGGTGTCCATCACCCGGAGGGACTTAGTGGACTTAGATCCCGATGACTTAATTCCGGCTCACCGGCTGGGACAAATACTGTGTATGGTAAAGATGAGTATAATTGCAAAATCCTACGCAGTGGTTTTTGTCAGCCATTTTGTTGATCAGATCAGCAGCTCCATCTGTTTTCTTTAGCCTGTATCCTTCCCGTGTAGTCATACTGTTCGCTGACGAACTTGCCCTTCAAGGATTCATGTCCCATGATGGAGTCAGAAAGCGTCGAATCCAAGTTTGGACTTCTAAAAATAGAACAGCCAAGGGGTTGGGATCAACCCTCCAGCCCGTACCGTCGTATCCAACGCGCTTCATACTTGTCATTGCCTTTTCCCCCAAACCCTGTGATAAATCGATACGTAAAATGAGTCCATCAGCAAAGTGTGTTGCTCATAAGCACTTCCTTTATTGATCCCAATTAGAAATGAAACGCTTGGGCCTTTGTCCTCACTCCGTGTTGCAGTCGATATCATGTCGCGCTCCGAAGACCTACCGTGTTTGCGGACCGTTTTCACGGTCGTGTTGCTGCAAGTCTGCATATTTTGCGGCTTGCTGAACTTTCGCTTCAATTGGAAAACCATGCGGTTCCAAGTGTCGAAAAAGAGAAACCGCGTCGTGAAGTTCGTCCTATTGAACCTCTCAATGGTAACCGCAGTTGTGACTCTGATCGGAACGCGAGACATTTACAAGTTGGTCTTCGCGTACTGTGTGGTGGTGCCCTATCCCTTGACCGTGTTCTACAAGCAACTCTTCGAGCAGCGGCGCACCATAGACCATCTAAATCAACTCCTCAGGTGCATTCAGGACGCACAGAGACTCACCGAGAAACAGGTCGTCTTCACACTGCCTCTGCGCGTCACCCTCCTGTCGAGGCTGCTGAGTGGTTTTCTGTTTGCTAACTTCATAATGTTCTGGGTTATTAGTTCGGGCTTCAATCTTGGGATGTATCGAGCTACTATTCTGGCCTTGTTGATGATCGTGATTGTGCATCCTTTTGCCGGAGTTTACATGCACTCGCACTTCGTTTGCTGCGAAGTGTTCTGCATGCGCGCGGTGATGCTGGATTTGAACGACTGCCTGAGTGAGTGGATTGAGGACTTCAATTTCTATCGGCAGCTGAAGATGGTCAGGAAGGTCAAGCCGAAGCTTCGAGAGTTGGCGCGGATATACAATCGACTTGCGCGGACCCTCATCACCTTCAACAGCATGCGGAGCCACGATCTGGTGGGACTGCTCTTCATGATGAGCTTGGCCGTCGTATACATCTTGAACAGCCGGGTGGATAATGACATCAGTGCCGTGTTCCTGCTGCTCTTGTTGTACTTGAGCTGCCTGTGGGATGTGATTTGCGGATACAAGTACTTTCGAGGGATTCTCGTTGAACTGACCCGAACGCAGATACTCATCGAGACGGTGACTGTTAGGGTGGACCGCCAGATTGACAACGATGTAAGTTGAGACTCGATTTGGAGACTGCGCTCTATCGTGGCTTGCTTGCTTTCAGATCAACTGCATGCTGGATGCTATGGACATGGTTAAACGTGGACTGGATCTATCCACAAAGAGGACAGAAAAGGTGCTAGGCGGGGTAATCGGGCTCATTTTGCTCAAATTTGCCAGCAATTTAGGCCGGCTGCAGAACAGACATTAAATGTCGACGGCAGGAAATGTGTGAGAATAAAAATTGCTTAGAGCGACTTGGTTGTTTTGAAACTCGCTGTTTGTGATATGTGAGGTTGGTGGGTGGACGTGAGTGTGTCCCGTGTCACGTTTTCCTTTGAGACCAGGGTGGACCTCGACCTGAGCCAGCAAGTCTCTACAGCTGGCTCGATCTTTAGCCTTCAATTTCGCACGCCGCATGGTGGTTGAGGTCCTCTTCCACTTGTGTCAATAATTGTTGGCTCTGCTCGTAGGAGCTGAGTGGGGATACCGTCAAGACGTACCACCGTGTTGCTTTCATGGCGGAAATTATTTCCTCAGCGGTGGGGGCAATTGTTACATCGGACAGCGATGTCTGAGTAGTCCTTCCACCTTTTGCGCTGCGAACTAAGCTCCTAACCGTCCAGACTTTTCACTGTGTTGTTATTAGAGCTGCGACCACCAGGCTGCTCCTTATTGATCTCGTAAACGGTTCGTTTGTCACAACTACTTGCAGCTTCCTCTGCTACAACGACCAGTGCATTGACGTTCTGAACTTCAGTCAACTTCATGCGATATATGTAGAAGTTCTATTTGACATCTCTCCGATACAGCGTCGGTGCACAGTGGTTCCATTGAGGAAAAAAAAAATTAAGTACACCCTTCCGGGTGGTCTTTTAATGTTTGTTGGACTGTAGGAAAAAAAAGCTCCAAAAGACTCCCACGTGATATATAATATATAGATTTTCTGGAAGCTGAAACCGTCGTCTATACACCAATTTTAGTCACTTTGGCCGCATGAGTCTTTTAAGAGTAGCAATATGTTGTACTCTTCTTCTTCTTCTTTATTTGGCGCTACAGTCCGGGGTGCACCTGGGCCTCAACCAACAAGCCTCTCCAGTTAGCACGGTCTCTGGCTAGCTGTCTCCAGTGTCGCACGCCAAGTTGGTTGAGGTCCTTCTCCACGTGCGTGCGCCACCTTAAACGCGGTCGTCCTCTGTTGCGTTGTCGCGGGTTCGGAGAATATGCTGTACCCGGCTGCACTTTAAATTGACCTTCCCATCAAACCGCATATTGAGAACTTTTTGTATTTGAGCTCGAGGGGCGTTGTATTTATGAGAAATTTAATCAGTTGTAAAACATTTTTAATTATGAATGCGAATATTCTTATCTGCTGTCTATTGTGATGTAATCAAACTTATCTAGGTTCCACATCTGGTAATGGGTGTACTTGTACATATGACAATTGGTTTAAAATTAGCAAGTTACTAGATTTATAACATATAATAATACATAATATTGATGGCGCGACAGTACGAGGCGGACCTGGGCCTAGCTTCTCAGCAACCACTCGTGTTTTGCGTGCTATTGTTCTCTCACGAGTGGAAGGGACCTACAGTTTAATGCCGACTCCGAACGGCGTTGTTGAGAAGTTTCTAGACAGGAACTACTCCTTGAGCATTGTCAGTGACTCGAAAGAGGAGGAGCCGTGAATTATCGAAGGTGGTGAATTCGGGTATCGAACCTGGAACCACGGCAACCAGGTTTATAACATGGTACAAGGAAATGTTTGGCAACTAATGAAGATGTTATTCAATGAAGATTGACATGCTGATATCATCGTATCCCTAGATTGAAAATTCAAGGCCTAAACCAAAGACAAATGATTCACTTCCATTAAGCGATGAAACTCGGGCATTATTAGACTGAAATATGGAGACAGTGAAAGCTCCTATTATGTTCCGCATTAGACCCACGGACAATCCCCTTGAGCGGACAATTGTTTACGACAGTGGATCTTCAGGTTTCTTCTTCTTCTTCTTCTGGCTGGCGCTACAGTCCAGGGTAGACCTGGGCCTCAGCCAACATGCCACGGTTTTGTGCTAGTTGCTTCCAGTCAAGCACGTTCAGCTGATTGAGGTCCTTTCCCATCGCTGCGCCACCGGAGGTGTGGTCTTCCTTTTCCGTGTTGTCCCTCGAGGTTGGAGTCGAAGACTTTTCGGGTCGGAGCATTGGTTTCCTCTCGCTCTACATGGCCTAGCCATCTGAGACGAGAGACTCGAACTCGTTTGACCAGATCGAATTCACTGTACACTCTGTACATTTCGTCCTCCTCCAAACACCATCAGTAACCGACCAAGAATCTCTTCGTCCGCTTTGGTTAGTGTCCATGCTTCTGCGCCATTCAGCATCAAAGTCTTATATAGGCATATCTTCGTTCCTCGAGAGAGGGCTTTATTCCTCAATTGCTTTCTAAGCCCAAAAACACAGCGAATGGCAAGAGTGATCCTTCGTTTCATCCCTGCGGTGGTGTCATTGTTCGCATTAACTTCGGAGCCTAGGTGGACAAAGTCTTTGACTAGTTGGAAGTTATAGCTGTCTATGGAGGACCCTTTTCGTAGACAGCATATACTTTGTCTTTCCTTCGTTGCCCGCAAGACCCATCTTAGCCGCTTCCTTCTCGATGCTCACAAACGCCCCACTGACAGCCTGTTGTTTTTCCTTGACATCATCGGCTTATGCGAGCAGTTGCACAGATTTGTGGAAGATCGTTCCTCTGGTGTTGACGTTTGAGTTACGTACGATCTTCTCGAGTTTAATGTTAAAATAAATCACATGACAGTACGTCGCTTTGTCTAAATCCTCTTTTGACATCAAAGGTCTCGGTAAAATCTTTACCGACCTTGACGGAGCAACGGGCATTGTCCATCGTCATTCTGCAAAGACGGACGAGTTTTGCAGGGATGCCAGAACTGGACAATGCGTTGTACAACTCTGTTAATACTGTAATACGCGACTTGAAAGTCCTGAGTCTTTTCCAAGATCTGCCGTAATGTGAATATTTGGCCAATAATGGATTTCGCTGGCTTGAACCCGCACTGATATAGACCAATCAGGCTGTTGACGTAGGGTTTCAGGCGCTTACACAAGACGACAGAAAAGATCTTATACGATATATTCAGGAGACTTAATATAACAATATGGGTGGCGCTACAGCTCGTAGAGGGCCATGGCCTTACTTCTCAGCAAACACTCGTGTTGTACGTGCTATTGTTCTCTCACGCGTGGAAGGGACCTACAGTTTAATGCCGACTCCGAGTGGCCAAGTTTGAGAAGCTTTTTCTGGACAGGAAATACTCTTTGAGCATCTTCAGTGACTCGAAAAATGTGGAGCCGTGAAATCGAACCTGGCACCGTCTGCGTAGGAGGCGACCCACATTCAGGAGACTTATCCCTCTGTAATTGGCACAGTTTAGAGGGTCTCCTTTCTTTAGGATCGGGCAAACGATGCTGAGATTCCATCCGTCGGGCGTACTTTCATTCGACCAAATTTTACAGATGAGTTGGTGTATGCGCCTTACCAAATCATCGTCAGCTGCTTTAAAAAGTTCGGCAGGCAGTCCATCGCCACCAGCAGCTATGTTGGACTTTAGTTTGGCGATTGCTGTCGTAACTTCACTGAGGTCGGAAGGCCGGAATTCTTGTCCACCATCGCCTATATTGGATTGATTATTCTGCCTGACAGCGGTATTTTGGTCGTTATCGCCATCAGAAGTGATGTTTCCATATTCGCAGCACCGACATTAATTCCACAACTGGGTTTCCTTCCTCATCCCTGCAGGCTTCTGATCGGTTTTTGTGAGCTTGACATGTTCGTCTTACCTGTTGGTAGAGTTGCCGTACGTCATTCCTGAAGTAACATCCCTCAATCCATTCCAAACTCCCTGAGTCAGGAAAAAGTGCTGCAACATAATACATAAATACAAGTAAACATACAATAAAATACAAGTTACAAACGTAGACTCAAATTGGCTCCGCACTGCACTCGCCACCACTGTTAGGCTGATCACCGAAGTGTGCTGCTCGGAACAAAGAAGGCGGCGGTCCATTTTGTATCACCTTTGGCATGTCCCAGCCTTGTGACATATATGCCCACACTCCTGAGACAGTTGTTGGATTGCTTCCAGATACTTCCATTATACCCCCTCTTTTGAGCATCTAACTTGAATCGAAAACTCCTACAAGTCACCACATCTATACAGTGGAGGCTGCAATTGCACAAAACACACTTGTGAGGCCATCCCATCCCGTGTTGCCTATGGATGATATTTGTGCTCCTCCCCTCTTTACACCGTCCGCATGAGATCCGAGGAGGATGAAACTCCACACATTCTTACGATGTTTCTTTCAAAATTATTTCTGCTGCTCCTTCACAATGGAACCACAGTGCGCGTAGCTGTAATACGAGTTCTAAGATGTTTCCTTTCGGTAATCATTTGCCAGGTATTTTCCGAGATCCTCCCTCTGTGACTCCCCTAAGCTTGGCCCACAATTTTCTCAGCACTAGATGTGAGAACATTTTTCACCATCATCTAATGTTGTTTCCAAACCTTGCACGAGATGGTCCTTTAGTTGTCGACGCTCTAAGGGGTCACTTGAATTTTCAACGTTGGGCCTGGTTAAACCCAACGCTTTGGGTGAATGTTTGAACTGCTGATGTCCGGAGACACAGTGTAGCTTTCATAAACCGGGGGTCAAGACCCACAACCATTGGACATCTCGTTGAAGCAACACTAGCTGTGTTTTTTTGCAAGCGTATATACGCTTAATTTTGAAGTGCACAAAAAAACGATCATCGGCGCTTAATGATTCATCATACAATCTTGGCAGCACCGACGACACTTATGACATTTGCTAAGCAGTCAGAGGTGTAGTCTTGGAAGATGATGGTTGATCTTTGATGGTCACACTCTTCGTTTTGTGACTGTGTAACGTGACCATCGCTTTAAACGCAAATACACTTAATAATTATAAAACAAAAAAAAATGTTCATCAAATGAGAAGAACCTTTTCGAAGCCTGAACAGAATGTATAGCAGAGGCACTCTGGGTATACCAAAGATTGCATACTTATGGATGCCAAAAGAATTGAAAATTATCTAATACATCAACCACACCTGCAGATGTAAGCCACATACAGCAACCTAAGCAATGAATGAATAAATTCGGGTATGAACACACAGAAAATAATGTTTGGAAGCATTGTTTTTATCCGCGCTTATTCCTTAAGCGGCGATAGATATGATGAGTAACTTAAGCGGATATAGGATTCGTTGTTAGTGTATTTTACATGCAAATCGAGATTTAAGCGTATATACGCTTGCAAAAAAACACACCTACTACGTCCGAAATTGTGTTCTTTAGCAGAGTCATCATTTGCCTCACGAGAAGTCCGTGTGCAACAATTTTTTTTTAAATTGTTTACTCGTATCGTGCACACGAACGTCTCTTAAGCGCGCAATAAAACGTCCAAAGTATGGATTTGCTTGTTTACCAAATCAAAACATTATTACTGTCGGATTTTTTGCAGTAGATAATGGCAGCCTGTTGGCAATAAAATGCTCTCGTTCAGAGTTGCCTCTGTATGTGCAGTGTGCTATGCGATCTCGAGTACGTAACCAACAGATGCTTCGGTCCGGCCAATCGGTCCGCTGTCCACGTCTGTGTGAAGTGAAACCAAATTATGCACATACAGTGCGCCTCTGCAACGGTTCCGCGTGAAATATAGAACGCACATGAATTCGAAAATAGAAATTCGTAACGCAATTCATGTATAATTCGCTCTTAAACACACACAGTTTTCATTTTCGGTTACTTCCCGTCGGGGAAAGATGCAAATGCTGGCTCTCTGTGAATGATCTTAGATCCAGACTCTGTCGTCTTTCTCATGGAAATAGTCCAAAAAAAACCCGTCCACACCCGTTCCTCGGAACATATGCATGAAATGTAAAGTTATGCCCTGCAACTCAAAGGGTTGCCCAACTAATGAATTCGAATTTCTAGCGAAATCGATTTCTTTTCTACCACGGTCCATGGGACGGGTGGGTTGATGGGTATTTTTAGACAAAAAAAAAAGGGAAGACGCATTTTGGGGGAGTTGTGACTCCTGACTCGCGAGTCACTGCGTCCGAGATGAAGAAGATGAATTTCGCTTTTTAAGTAATCACTTTTGCGCAGCAAAAGTTCCACATTCGGTTGCAATGAAAGCGATTCGAGGCGGTTCGTCTTTGTCGATACTTTTGTCACTTGATGGATTGCTGCATTAAGCCATCCTCGTTGAGCGGGAGCTGCTGCGACATTGGATGGCTGCAGGGATATCTATCTTCGTGGTCGATTGGTTTGATAAAGTGGTTGGTGTGTTCGTTGAACTTATGCAATGCTATGCCCTTGGGGGAATATTGATTGGCAGAGGATTAGGAAGATACCAGTCGTTGTGGAGCTCGATATCGATGGGTGGTGACGCATACAAGACGGATTTTGGAAGTGGCAAAGCTTAGGAGTCTTATGGAATGAAACACAGAACTCAAGTTCTTAATCACTGCTGGGACTGGATCATCGACTGGTAGAGAATCATTGTTTTGACTACAGTCCTGGGTGGACATGGGCTTCAACAATTAAGTCTCTGAACTAGCTGCCTCCTTGATAGTTGGTTCAGGTACTTCTCCGCTTGGGCTTATCATATTACATGCGGCCGTCCTATGTGGGGACGTGTCACAGGTTTGGGGCCGAAGACTCTTCTGCCTGCTATACATTGATCGGCTGCCATAGGCGATGGATCCACAGACGCCTTACTGGGCTCGTGTCACTTTTTAGTTCTTCACTGAATCTTCTCCTCCAGATACACAAACACGACACAATGATCGCACGTAGAACTTTTCTGCGAAAGAGATCAAGAACATCTTTATACGCTTTTGAGATTGTCCATTCCTTTACGTCGCGCTGTGAAAATCATTCATCGCAGAGAGAGACGGATCTATTACTCGTCTGCCTCTTGTACCTAGGGCAAGAGGCCTCTTGGCAAGAGGTACTGTGCACTTGATCTCGTTACTTACTTGTTAGTTGCTTGTAACGTTTGCAAAGACAAGGTCCTTAACTACCTCAAAGTTATTGATGGCCATTGTGACCCTATGTCCTATCCATGAGGACAGGATACATTTCCTTTTGTCCTCATTCATCATTGCTCGCCACACCCATTGTAACCGCCTAGATCTCAATGCCAGCAAAAGCCTCATTGACGACCTGTCGTGTTCTGCTACTTACGTCAATGTCATCCGTATATCGTCTCTTCCTAGCTTCTGCAAATGTGCTTGCAGGCCAGACCCAATGTAAAAACGTGACTTCCAATAGCGTAGGACAAAGTGATGACGACGCTGAGAGTCCTGAGAGAGAGAGAGAGAGAGTGAGAGAGAGAGTGAGAGAGAGAGTGAGAGAGAGAGAGTGAGAGAGAGAGTGAGAGAGAGAGAGTGAAAGAGAGAGAGAGAGAGTGAAAGAGAGAGAGAGAGTGAAAGAGAGAGAGAGAGAGTGAAAGAGAGAGAGAGTGAGAGAGAGAGTGAGAGAGAGAGTGAGAGAGTGAGAGAAAGAGAGAGAGAGTGAGAGAGTGAGAGAAAGAGAGAGATCGTCTTGGATTGAGAGTTGTGAGGATTGAGAGTCGTGAGGATCCAAATCGGGTTTTAAAAAAATCAATGAAGGCCCGCCCGGTTGGTATTATTACCGAAAGGAAATAAACCACCTGAGGAGCCCTCATCTTATCGACCGCTCTGTATGCTCAACACCATGGGCAAAATATTAGAGCGAATTATATGTAACAGACTACAGCCTATCATTGAAGCCAATGATGGACTCGCGAAATATCAGTATGGCTTTAGAAAGGGCCGATCGACAATCGACGCGATTAAAGTCGTAATAGACAAAGCCCAATCGGCTATAGAAGGAAGACGATGGAAAGGAGGCAGTAAAAAGTACTGCGCCGTGGTTACACTTGACGTGAAAAATGCTTTTAACTCGGCGAACTGGTCGCGTATTTTACATTGCCTCGAAAGACTAAATGCACCGAGTTACATATTAAGAATAATCAGGAGCTACTTTACGACTCCGACGACGGGACGAAATTGTATAAAATTACAGGGAGCGTACCCCAAGGAATAGTGTTAGGTCCCCTACTGTGGAAAGTGATCCCTCCCAGTCCTCAGGGAAGTATCCATCGTAGGTATTGCGGACGATATTGCTGTTGTAGTCGTGGCGAAACAGCTTGAAGAAATCGAGTTGTATAGCAACGAAGCAATAGCACTGATAAAGAACTGGCTACGCGATATGAGTTTAGACCTCGCGGATCACAAAACGGAGTCCGTTCTCATTACGAGTAGAAAAGTGCTAGAGACCATGACGATAAAAGTCGGAGAGCACACCATTATTTCCAGTCCATTTATAAAATACCTGGGAGTGATGATTGAGGCTCGACTAAAATTTCAATTTCAAGTTTCCACGGGAGGTGGTTTTAGTCCGTAAGAATCTGACACTACCAATGGACGTCGGACCATTGGTGCCTATGCAAGGTTTCCACGTACCCACGAGAAAAGAAAAAAAGTCGTGAGGATCCTTGTGCCACCACACCATGAAAGTTAAATTTCAAACGTCAAAGGCATGGATGGCAAATTCCATCGGGAAAGGGAACAGAACTAACAACCTTTCTAGACGATTGATGGATACTATAGTACTCACTGAAGTCCTCGAAAGACATCAATTGGTTAATTCAATTCCATCAAGAAGAATCGTTGACTCTTAGGCATTCATCGCAGCAGACGACGATCACTTGGCCGCAACAATAGCTTCGATTCTTTTTGATTTCCTTTTTTTCTCGCAATGTCTTTGTGAAAACGTTCATCGACTTCAACGCCAAGTAAGACGTCAAACGCCACACGAACACAATTTTCCTATCAGACAAGTCACTTGCAATTCTCCGAGAGCACAGATGTCGTCGAAAGCCTGACTGTAAGATTCTCTACTCCCGTCGTAGCACTGTATCCCCCCTTGACACACACAATCACTATTCTAACGCATTTCGCACCTCCAGCAGACGGCAGGCACATCCAATGTCCATTCATATCAACAAGTGTCAGATACTTTCTCGAGACCCTGTCATCGTGCCCCAGCAGCAATTGCAATTTTCAATCGATGACCAATTACGGATTCATAAGCCTTCCAGCGTGACGAATGATTTATTTCCTGCTTCCATTCAAACTTGTCTACATTCGACTGCACATCGTTCGGACAGTACGTGCAGCTCCGCCCGACTCATCGCCAGGCACGACGTCATTCCGCGGATCGGCGCAGAATTGTGTGCAATTCACCGTGTAATGCCGATCGTGACTGGCCAATTAATGTAGCCCAAGTGCCAAGTGCATAATGACTTCGAATAATCGTTTGCTTTCGGCCACAAGAACTCCGCACGGTGGGGGAGGCCGAGAAAAATATGAAAAATACTGCGTTTGATGGCCTATTGTTCTTGATCGCTTTTTTTCAATTCATGTTTGTTAGTGGCAATCAGGACGTTGTTCTTTCACTAGGATCGTCCTTTTGATACATTTCGATACATAAATATCTGCGTTGCTCTGTTGTTCTTAAGGAAATAACTAGAGTTTTAAATTGTCCCCTCTTGTCTCTTAATAGGTATTTCAAGGATGATACGTTCCAAAATATTTTGTTCGGGCAAAATCTCTAAGTATTCGGTTTTCGAATTAAAGTACATGGCAAATTGCAAAATTATTCATAATTTTCTGCTACTAAATACGATCAATGGCGGCAGAACCTCAATACCCAAGTACCGCTAAAATGAATCGGTCAGAAATGTATGTCGACGATTTTTTCTCAGCAGCAGACACCGTAGAAGAAGCTAGAATCAAGAGAAACGAGGTCAAGAATATTCAAGCAAGGGCTGGATCCAACTTGAGGAAGTGGACTGCAAACACTAGACAGCTCTTTACCAACATACCGCTCGCACACGATCGAGAATCATCATCAGCGGTCCATACGCATGATCCAGATGAAGTCAAGGCGCTAGGTCTTCATTGGTTTCCTGGTTCTGAACAGTTCTGTTTCAAGTACGGGAATCTAGACAACCCACAGGAAACAAAACGCTGCATCTTATCGACAATTGCACGTCTCATTGACCCCATGGGATAGATTGCTCCATGGAAGAGCAAAGCTGAGTGGGATGAAAATATCAAAGATGAGTTGCTGAAAAAATGGTAACAATCTTTCGACGATTTACCCAGATACAAATATCGGACACAACTAGTCGAGGTCAAATTCATGGCTTCAGGGACGCATCGGAGAAGGCCTATGGAGCACCCGTGTATCTGCGGACCGAAGATGATAGAGGCAGGGTGCACATGCATCTCTTGATGGCGAAGTCAAAGGTCGCTCCAGTACAGCCGGTCAGTTTGTCGTGGTTGAAGTTATGCGGTGCGTTAATGTTGGCGAAATTGCTGAGTTATGTAGTCACCACATTGGAGAGGAAGAATGCTACGCTGCACGCCTGGAAGGATTCGGCCATCACATTAGCTTGGATTCTCGTTCCGGCTTCTAGATGGAAACGTTCGTGAGGATGGGGTTGGAGAGATCCAGCGGCTGATAGAAATCCACACATGGATTCAAGAGTCATGCTGCCATCAGTCCTTGCAAATGAGCATCAATGTTGGAACGGACGTGGATCTGGGTCTTCTCAAAACCGCATTTTTCAAGTTGGCCGGAAACATACATCAGACAATTTTAAAGCAATTTATTTGAAATTTTGAATCTATCTTGAAAATGGGATTCTAAAAAAAAAACCGTAGTGGAAGTTACGTCACCATTTTTCACAACGAACTTTCTACCTGTTATCATGTCATAGACCATGTATAGCAATGGTTTACTTATGCCAAGCCTGACCAGCTTGAAGAAGAGACCCTCCAACCAAACGGTGTCGAACGCCTTCTCCAAGTCAATCAGGCAGGAACCCGTGCACTGATTTTTGTTTTTATTCCATTGTATGTCGGACACCAGTTTTGACGCGGCATTAATGGTATCATGCCCCGCTCGGAATCCGAACTGGTTGTCCGGTATGATTTTCTTTTCATCAGCCCATTGCTTCAGAACTCGAATGACTATCTTTTCAAAAACCTTGCTTATGCAGGGAAGTAGACTGATCGACCGAAGATTTGTCGGAATGGACTTATCTTTGTCCCGTTTAGGGATCGGTTGAACAACAGCTGTTTTCCAGTGCGTGGGGTAATGTGCATTACTCAGCGCATTGTTGAACAGGGTTGTGTAAATTTGGACCGCTTCGAGGGGAAGATGGCGAAGCACAATGTTCGGTATTCCATCGATTCCCACTGACTTTTTCTTGGAAGATACCCTAGAGATCTTCTTGAGAAATCAAGATGTGATTCCCATCATTGGCAACGGCACTATGTGCCATGTTCTCGTCATTGAACCTGGTGAAACCTGGATTCTCTGATCGCCATTGACTTATCTCATTACGGAGATAGAAGTGGTTTAGCAGGGCTCTGTTCTCCAGATCGTGATTCGGCCTACTAACCTCGTTGACCGTATACACTCTCTGGAACACTGCACCAATAGCTGTAACCTTGTCCTGGGGATCTTCCACCGCAAAGAAGTCATTGTCTAGCACTGCCTCATCTGGATCGATGCCAACTGAAGTCAGTAAGTGTTCGTTGTCTGTCGTCCTGGGAAGTCTTACGATTTGAATATCGTTTTGATCTTTCCTCCGAAATAATTTATTTACTTGCGGGAACATACCCGGGTTGTTGGATCGTACAGCCCGGATTTTGTTGCCCCAGTGCAAGCTTATAGCCAAGCTATAGTTTATTCGAATTAACTGTTGGAGGTTCTTGATCTCCGACTTCAATGCTCTGACTTCCGCGTTTTGCGGATCTGTAAAACGCCTGTGCAAGAGTTTGAGTCTTGACAGCAGCCTACTTTTGTGCACGTGAAGTGCGTCGATGGTAGCTAGCATGATTTGAACTACCTTCGGAACTGTTTTGTCCATCGTACGTTTGATTACATCGTCCATTTGTATGAGGTACCTGTCAACCTCTTCGTTCGTCAGGTTTCTGTTTGTCGGCGGATTGATCCCACTCGAACGTAGTTCTGTGGATAAAGTCCTGGAGAAGCGTGGCCAGCGGGCCTTATTATAATTATAAGGGTGCCTCTGGACATACTCCTCCAGTCCTTCCACCTCGTTCGGGAGCTGAATAACTGCAAAGAGCCCGCAGTGATCACTCTCGTACTCAACACCAGTTAGACAGTTCCGTGTGCGTCTTTCCACGTCTAGTATAGTCAGTCGTTTGTCTATCAGCATCAGATCCAGATAGGACCCGCTTCTAGGATACGATCGCCTATCGGTTGCTAGCAAATCTAGCTTGAACTCAACATTGCGTTCTACCAACCAGTTATACGATGAGGTCCCCCTGGTGTTATGCAACACGTTGCCCCATTCTATATGCCAGGAGTCGACGCACTAACCCACTACGCCACGGCGCCTGTGGGTATTACAGTTACAAATTGTATATACAAAATCTTTAAATAAACTTGCCTTATTTGTTTGATTAGAATTTTTTTTGCAAAAAATAGTATGAACACAACCTCAAAGTATCAACAAAAAAAATTAAAAAATTTAATTCAAAATGCTTAGACCACTCTAAGGCCACCATGGGTTGTTAAGGGACAAAAGACATACGTCACCTACGTCAAATTTGAAAAGAGCAAAGTATTCCTGATTTGGAAAAAAAAATTTAATTTTTCCTTTTTTTGGTCGAAAATCTTATCTGAACGAACATTTTTATTTTCATCCAAAAGGTGGTATTTTCGACTTTAAACGAACTTAGCTCGGATTTTATTTCCAGCCATGAAATAAATTGCAACGAAAAGACAGGGTTATGGGTTTGAAAGTTGCACAAAAACTGACCAGTTCCCTCGCAACACTTGCATGCGTATAGATAAAAGAGCTTTACCTTTACTTTTAGTTAATTTTATTTCCATTATGCAACTCTCGCACAACTACTCTCTGTCTACCGCTTGAATGGCCTTACTACCTTTTCGGTCTTATCTCATCACAGCGCTGCCATTATCACTCACTGTTGTCGTGTCGCTGATGCTGTCAGTTGTTCCCTGTGGCCGTGTTGCTACACATCTATTTTCAACTATCCCAGCCTTTGAATTAGTTGACTTACTATCCTTTCCAAATGACATATTCTTGATTCGAAGTGTAGTTGTGCACGAAAAACCTGAACTTTTGACATGCTTGGGATTATAGGCGTGCGAGGACAAAACAAAGTATATGCTGTCATTGAGAAAGGACGCACAACATCGACGACTCGGCCAGAACGTCACCATACGCAGCTAAAACTTTGAGGTAATGAAGGACTTCGTGTACCTCGGCTCGCAAGTAAGCAGTAAAAACAACATCAGTACCGAGATTAAACGCAGAATAACTCTTTCCAATCGATGTTTGGCTCAAGAGGCAATTGAGTAGTAGAGCCCTCTCTAGAAAGACCAAACTAACACAACATAACACCATGATCATCCCTGTCCTCGATGACGCGGAAGCCAGGTCAATTTCAAGGGCCGATGAAGAATCTCTTGGTGAGAGGGAAGTTCTGCCATCAATCTTTGGTCCTGAGCGTTGATGGTCCTGGGAAAAGAAGATTCAACCATGAACTGCACGGCCTGTTCAGCGACATGAGTCTAGCCAGGCATCTTCGGATACAACTCCTTAGATAGTCAGGCCATGTAGAGCGCATGGACAACATTGCTCCAGCTCGAAGTCTTCAAATCCGAATCAGTGGGACAATGCAATGGAGTACACCCACGGAACCGATGGCGCACCCAGGTGGAGAAGGACCTTAACCAATTTGATGGTCGCAGTTGGAGGCAGCTGGCTAAGGATCACCACCTCGGTATGTAACAACACCAGAAGTAGAAGTATATGTTTAGTAATGTCTGGAGTTCCTGAAGGTAAAGGGAAGGGCCTGCTAGAACCACTGTGATGCCCGTATGAGGAAATATCATGTCTACTTCTTTTCTTAACCAATTACGTATGTGCATTGTTTAACCATCCTGATGTCTTCACATTATAGAAGTTCCAAGCCTGCCAAGGCTAATGTATCTTCCACTTTCATTAAACCTCAGATTGGTACGACTGTAACCTCAAGGAAAGTATCGGCCGAATCGAGCCCGCTGAACAAACTTAAAACAAAAAAAACTTACACTAAAGATCTCTTTCGGCGAACTCGACATAATATTACTGGAATAGTGGCTGTCTGTTCTGACCGATAGGGGATCAAGCCGTCAAACTAGATATTCCACACAACTCACATTGTCGCAGCTGGAACAACATAGCTGAGAAGGAGATCGTAACGTATTTATTTTCAAGTGCCCAGCACCTGTTACAGGCAGACAACGATCGATTAGCAGATCCTTCAATGTCCTTCTATACCTCATAAATAAGGTAACATAACTAGAACTCCCATCGCTACCTACCTGTATAACGAGACTGGGCATGCCACTGCCATTCATTGAGCATTTAATTGTGAAAATCTCCAGGCAATGTTCCTCTGTGGTCATCTAGAAGACGTTTTTCGGAATGCGATCCTCTTCTCAAAGAAGTCTACTTTCAACCTCCTTCTCCCTCGTAACCGCAGTCAGGGATGCCACGACCTTAAACGAAGATGTGTACATTCTTCCCACTGGAACCGGCCAGGAATTGAAGTTCCGGCCGGAAAGTAAGTTCCCTTGTTGTAAAGACGGAAACAAAAAAATACCAGTGCCAGGTCTTTCAAAGCACACAATGGACATGATCGCTAATGTCACACGGCTGGATCAAAAACGACTCGTAGTTCTTCTCATAAACCGAAGATGAAGTCCACCTCTCCAAGGAAAAGCTATACTTTGATTCAATTAGCGTCCGGCCAATAGAGGGCTATAATCGCATATCGAAGCGAAACAATGACTTTATTTTGGTTTGCCATGAATGGATCGTCCTCATGATCCCCCGTCCCTTCAATCCCTCTGTGGAAAGCAGTCGACCTTAACAAGACAGTCTGGCTAACACTGCAACGATCGACCAACTCCGATGCATTCTCTTCATCTAAAAATGAATGAAACTATTCCAGACGTAGATTTGTTCCACTTTTTGACCATTCAGCCCCACTGTCCGCTCACTTCGTGGCCACAATCGAACTTCACTCCGGACGATCGATGGTGTGGGTGTTGCCCTGCATTGGGCCAGTCGATGTGTATGCGATGCAGATCGCCTCCAGAGCCAGACCGCGTTCTGTTCTACATTCTGAAGAGGGTCGAGCGAACGAACGAAAGCCAGCCACCGGAATCCACTCCAGCGAGTGATCGAGTACGCTTGTCTGCCATTATCGGACGACTAGATCTGACCCGATTTCAAAATCGAAATTGTTTCGATTACCATTTTAGGGGCAGAACGGGCGTGAACCAACCGGCCTCACCCCGCATTTCAACAGAAATCAATCAGAGTACACGTGGCCGCGTGGGTGGCAGCTTCTTCTCATCTCTCGCCGCCCACCGCATTCGGTCCAAGTTCAACACCGAACCTTTGCCAAGCAAAAACAGTTCAAGAAGTACAAGTATTTCTTGACTTGGAGTCTGCAAGGTGCCCTTGCAGATGAAATGCAGAAAAAAAATCACTGAATTGCTGGCGACAATCCAAGTATTTCAGCTGCCCCACCACTCCCGCTTTATTACGGATACAACAGCCGACTCTGAGTCTGGGTCACCGCAAATGCCAGCGCTGGTGCCGGGGCTGGTGCTTTCGGTTTGGCGGTTCTCCTCTGGGTGCACGCATTATGAGTGTACGTGCTCAGCTTTATGACCAATAAGCTGCATGCTATTGAGAGTTATGGCGCCTGCAGGACGACGACGACGTTCATGTTGATGTGAAAAGTTCAAGGTTACTTGGCAAACTGAAGTGTTCCTCGAGTTTTGGTGCAAAAAAAAAAAGGGAATGCATTGAAGCACCGTCGGTTGTATCGGTTTTCGGGGGGATAATTCATGCACATACGTTTTGCTGGAGAACGTACCTTTGGCTGGCTTGCTGTCCTGGAATAATTTTCATGGCCTGGAATAGACATGTGTACATACATACAGGGATATGGAATGGATGACGAAACAGGATGTTCTTGAACGTTCGCATAATTATGTGAGTACGAGTTTGGATTGAAATGAGTATCTGAACACCCGACAAGGGTCGATTGGTCCGCAATGACGCTAGTTCTGTGTTTGTCATTGTTGCGAATTCATGGTCTTGTTTGAAAATTCGTTTAACAGAGTGGAGTGCTGCAAATGAACTCCGGCAGATGACGTGTATCGTTCACATCGCTTGGGTCTTGAATTTTCTTATAGCTATGTAGCCGCTCTGATAACATCACAATGGACCAACATGGTCTTAGTGTGCTGGTGAATTCACTAGCAGCCCTTCTACCTAACTTATGTCTTAGATTAGCTAACCCTTAGGCTCTAGGGGCTGACAGCTGGTAGACACCAGCATAAATTAAGGCCAGCATAGGCCCGTACAGCGGACTGTACATCCGCATGAGCCTAACCGTCTTCTACTGATTCAACGCTTAAGATGGCTAGGCCATGTAGAGAGTATGGACTTTCACTGCTCCAGCCTGAAGAGTCTTCGAATCCGAACCAGTGGGACAACACAATAGAGGACGCCCACGGAACCGATTTCGCACCCAGGTGGAACAGGACCTCAACGCTCTTGGTGTGCGCAGTTGGAAACAGCTGGCTGGAGGCTTGTTGGTTGAGGCCCAGGTCCACCCCGGACTGTAGCGCCACTAGAAGAAGAAGAAGACGGCCCTTTGTGCTACCACACGGATCTGTTTAATCAAATTCGGCAAATCAATTAATGCTTTTGAAAGCGTTGAAGATGCCTGACTCTGGTACCACTTAGTTCAGCAAGGTTGTTAAAGTAATTGGCTTTTAGGTGGCTTCTTCTTCGAGATTGGAGAGCGCCACAGTTCCGTAGAAGATGTGCAATCAATTCTTCCTCCTCCTCGTCGCTACAGCTTCTGAGGAAGGTGGCAATGAGATCGGTCTCTTTGGTGGGTGTGGATCTGAACAGTGAATTATGAGGGATTATATGGATTATACTGAGGAAGTCATTGTAGGAGATGGCGTAGTGCCCGGTTCTAATTGTTGTTTTTTTGTTTTTTTTTGTGACGAGGCGTCCTGTCCCAGTTCGATTTACTTGAGCATGCGGTTCGGACGGCAGATTTCTATCCGGCTTAGATCTTTGAAGTAGACATCCACCACGTCTTCACCCACCTTTAATCCTTCTGTGAATATTTGCAGAGGACAATTCAGCACCTGACTCCCAGCTTGATCCGGGGGTATATTGGGTAAGAAATCCTTCTCGAAGAGGAATCTAGGTGCGGTCTAGGATCGGTGTCTTTGGGTGTGGATCGGAACAGTGGATTATCCAGAACGGAGTATCCCTGGAGTGAGATTGTTCATTGTATCGAGCCTATAATATTTGTAGCAAATACGACGCACGTCTTCTATGAAACAACATAGTGCACTATAAATACACAACGTGACCACTTTTGGAAACTAGTCAAGATACAATTATGCAGTTTTTTTTCAAGAGAGAGATCTGGAAATTTGGAAAATGATGGTATATTAGATATTTTACCCTGAGTCCCTTTGGTGGTCTGGCTGTTCAGTGAACAAAAATAATACATGGCGTTTTTAAGTCTATTATAGGAAAAAATTGCATGTGCCAATGTCATTATTTTCACTACATTACTTCTCAGACCTTTGAGTCATGGAGAGTCTGACCCTTTGCAATGACTTGGTCTCTATACCTCTCCTTCTCGAACCAGGAGCTTCGGATTTGACGTCCCTCTCAGCTGGAGCGTTCGTGTCGACGCGCTCGATGTGGCCGATGGATTTTTGACTTCCGGCCTACATTCACATCTTGAGTCAAGAGTTTTGGACTCAGTTGTGGGTCGCTGTGGCATAGTGGGTAAGTACGTCGACTCCTACGCAGAGGGTACCAGGTTCGATACCCGAATTTAGCACCTTTGATAATTCACGGCTACACCACTTTCGAGTCACTGACGATGCTCAAAGAGAATTTCCTGTCTTCTCAAACTTGGCCATTCGGGGTCGGCATTAAACTGTAGGTCCCTTCCACGCGTGAGAGAACAATAGCACGCACAACACGAGTGGTTGCTGAGAAGCTAGGCCCAGGTCTGCCTCGGACTGTTGCGCCACCCATGATATATATTATTATTGTGTTGACAAACCGAAGTAGCACCGGTTGCCAAGGTCGAATTTGCACTAAGACGTCATTCGTGGACTTCACGTTTGACCCGAGGTAGATGAACTCTTTCTCTACCTCAAAAGTGGAGCTGTCGATTGTGAATTGGGATGTTTTGCTTCATTGAGATGTTTCATTTCAAGCGTATGGCCCTAAACTGAGATTAGACTTAAGACGGTTTGTGTAATTTTGGGGCCATTAACTTCGGTAGATCTTTCAAGAGCCCAACAAATCCCATTTTAGTCGTAACCTGCTACAAATAATTTCGCCTCTATGTCACCACTTTAACAATCCGATGAGTAATCACAATTGAAAATCACTGCAGCATCAAATTAGCATTGTCGCTCAGAGCACGTTAAATATGCAGGTCTTCATTAAAAATCAAGAGCCATAGCCAATCAACTGGGAGGCTGTGAATCATCTCTCTTATGCAATCGGCCTAAGCCTCAGTCTTAGTCACAGTTGCAGCGAATGAAACACAAAAACACTCCCTTGCACCGCATCCGTCTAACATGCACTCTAATAGAATTGTGCACATGCGGCGGTTAGAATGCGCCGCGAAGATAATCAATTGTGTAGATCTTGTCAGGCGACAGTTATTGTTTATGGAATCTATTGATGCAATTTCGCATTTAACACTGGTACGTGATACAGGGTGCTTCTTATTTTCCAGGTCGAAAATTTTTGAAGTGAAACGTAATTTTGCAATTTAAATTTATTAGGTGTAGCTGTGAATTATGAAAGTTGGTAAATTAGACGATTGACCACGGCATAGCCGACTGAAAACTTCTTATGCCACTGATGCAATGACGGCAAATACCACCGCGATCCATGAGGTGTGGTGGGATGGGCCGGGCAAAAAGAGGACGAAAAACTGCGACATTTACTTCGGCGATTGCTACAGAGAACGGAGGCAGAGGTTATTTGGATGTTGATTGGTTGTTCCGAGACAGACTTAAACAAGAAGTCTTAAGCTTTAAATAAATAAGCGAGCCCCTCATAACAATTGGCATAGAGGCTGCATTCAGGGAACATCAACCAGCGAATAAAGCGGACGGCAGCAAAGATGACTTTAAGGATCTCCTAGAAAGGACATACGATCAATGCCCCATCTACGGCACCAATATCGTTCTCGGAGATTTCAACGCAAAGGTGGGCAAGGAAGACATCTGCGCTAGAGTCATCGGGAAGTACAGCCTGACCGATAACACGCCCGAGAACGAACTCAGGCTGTTGGACTTCCTAACGGGTCGAAACCTCTCTGCAGCTAGTACGCAACATCCACAAGGAGACATGACGGTCCCCTGATCAATCAACCGTCAACCAGATTGATCACATTGCGATCGACGTCAGACACTCCTCCAACATTCTCCGTTTGAATCTCCGGCTTAAGGACCAAGTCATCGCGGGCCCTTGACAGCTTGGACTTGATGTCTGTAAGCAGCGTGCCCAGGACCCTCAACGATGGGAGCCGATTATTGTTGAGGCACAAACAACCGAAGTAGACAAGTGCTGAGACGACTGGATGGCGCAGTTGGTAGAGTGCCTGCTCCTGTTTAGCTGGGTCCACGGTTCGAGTATTTTCGGTGTCCGATCTTTCCGAGGAGCCACCATCGACTCGAATCATTACCGTGTTGTAGCCAAGGTGAATACATGGATATCGCGAGGTCAACGGAGTAGAACAAGACCAAAACAGTTTGACGTCGGAAATCTAGCAATTGACCGATAAGAACTTTGCCGATCGAGTCTCCCTGAAGCTCTCAGAGAGTTCAACCAGCATCTCAAAAGGAAAAAAGGAAGATTATGAGAAGTGCGAGTTACGGCAGCTGCCTCCACACCCATCGCACCCGTCGCCGCCTAACCATTCACAGCAACATAGCACGGCAGTGGGCTGGTCGCTCCCTGGTCCAAGGTACTCAAGCGACGATCACCTGCTTAAGCTCACACAATGGACGATGATCGAGAAGAATTCCTTCCCCCCGACCTAGACGAAGTCAAGATAGCGATATCGAGACTTAAGTCGAATAAAGCTGCTGGTGCAGACGAATTGTCTGCGGAACTGTTTAAGGCAGCTGGAGATGAGCTGGTAAGGTACATGCACCAGCTCATCTATAAGATATGGTCAGAGGAAAGCATGCCCTACGAGTGGAACCTGAATATCGTTTGGCCGATCCACAAGAATGGAGGCCCCTTCAACTGCGCCAACTACCGAGGGATAAGTCTCTTCAACATCGCCTATGAGATCCCCTCTGCCGTTTTGTGTGAGCGCCTGAAACCATTCGTCAACAACCTGATAGGTCCTTATCAGTGCGGTTCCAGTTCGGGGAAGTCCACCATCGTCTTTACATTACCGCAGATCCTGGAAAAAAAACCCAAGAAATGCAGATCGACACCCACCACCTATTCGTCGATTTCAAGGCCGCATGACAGCATGCATAGGGGCGAGCTATACAACGCCGTGTCTAGTTTTGACATTCCTGCCAAACGCGTCAGGTTGTGCAGGATGAAGAGTTTTAGGTCTACGGATCCATGTAGAGCGCATAGGCAGCATTGCTCCAGCCCGAAGAGTCTTCGACTCCGAACCAGTGTGACAACGCAACAGAGGACGCCCACGGAACCGATGGCGCATCCAGGTGGAGAATTACCTCAACTACCTTGTCGTCCGAAATTGGAGGCAACTGACTAAAGATCGTGCCAGCTGGAGAGGCTTGTTGGTTGAGGCCCTGATCCAACCCCGAAGTAGAAGGACACTTCGGGGCATACTGTGTCTATCAGGGGTACCCATATTGTTACCCAGGTGGTGAAGGACCTCAACCAACTTAATAATAATAATAACATTGGTGGCGCCCCGTAGAGGGCCAGGGCCTAGCTTCTCAACAACAACTCGTGTTGTGCGTGCTATTGTTCTGTCACGCGTGGAAGGGACCTACAGTTTAATGCCGACTCCGAATGGCCAAGTTTGAGAAGACAGGAAATACTCTTTGAGCATTGTCAGTGACTCGAAAGAGGTGGAGCCGTGAAATATGAGAGGTGGTAAATTCGGGTATCGAACCTGGCAGCCTCTGCGTAGGAGTCGACGCACTAACCCACTACGCCACAGCGACCCACCCAACTTGGCGTGCGTAATTTGACACAGGTGGCTAAAGACTGTAGCGCCACCAGAAGAAGAAGAAGAACACTGTTCCTACAAATTGTCTACTTGACAGTCAAAAGTTGATTTGTGGCCAGCACGTTTTGCCATTTATATAATATTCTGAGGGACCACTCGTCGGGCATACTGTAATCCGACCATAACTTAGAGATGAGTACAGTGAATGCATGTACCTTGCCAGCTCATCTTCAGCTGCCTTAAACAATTCAGAATAATCGATTAACGCCAGAACGAGGGGAGCCAGTTTTGCAAACTCATTTTGAAAAGCGCGGTATCGTTCGTCAAACTTATCGCGCGCTAGATCTATCCATTTTACGGTAACGTCCATCTAGCCTGTAAACTGGTCTTCACGATTCTGTGATCTCCCACATCTTTACTTTCCTTGTGGGTATGTGCAGTCACAAGTCTAAGACGATTTGGAATATGCCCCTCTTAACCTATCGCAAATTGAACTCCACTTCCATTCGAGCTATCCAGGGAGCGCATTCATCCAAAGCCTCTATGAAATGAAGCTAATATCACAAACAAAAACTTTAGCCTTAAATATGTTACGAGTGTTTCAGATTGAATTTGTAGCCCTCTAAAAAACCCTTTCAAGAGATCTATGGAAGCTATGACCTGAAGCTGGCTTCCATACTTGAAAATTCTGTTTCCAGTCAATCTCCTTGGTGAGAGAGATGTTTTATTCTTCTTCTTTCGTCTTCCTAACTGAAACAAGAGCCAAACGAAATCCCTCCATAACATAAGAACACCATGTAATCAAGTATAAACAAAGACAAAAGCATCCATTACCGTGGAAGTCACTGGTCAACGACAACGACCATCTTCTTGGCATTTGTGAAGTAAATAGAAGCTGGGTAAACGGAAATTAGGCGCAGATTACCACTCCTAAAAAAAAGACGGAAACTGATTGTGTAAATGTATTTCACAAATAATCAGAAGATGCATTCGTCGTCGATTCCGTTTCGATCGAGTGGCTCTAATTGGGCAAAAACTTCGACGAAGAAACGCGTTTTTCAAATCGACTGAGTCAACACGGATCGGAGGTATATGTGGCCAGAGCAGAGGTGCTCGTTCCGTCATTGAATTCGCTACTGTGGCAATTGATGAACGTAACAACCATCGAGCGCGAAAGCACACTTCATTTGTGTTTTCTCCGTTTTCAAGAATTTTTAGTTTTTTAAACCAGTTGGACAAATAATTTTACTATTTCTAATCGACTGACCTTAGGCGGGTACCCTAGTCTAAACTTAATCGTGTTCTATGTCTTTCGCCTTAACCTAACAACTTTAAGCAAAAATTCAACAAAGCAGTTCGCTATCAGTTGCGTGGACATCCCTCAGCTAAGGCCGCTCTCTCTCTCTCTCTCTCTCTCTCTCTCTGTCTCTCTCTCTCTATATATATATGGCCAAAACACAAATATCAGGAAAATCGAGGGATATTAGAGGCGAAGCACAAACAACCGCCCACGCAGGCAGTTATCCTTCGGGTACCTGCTGCCGGTATAAGAGGAGTGGACATGTTCTTACGTATGCATTAAGGAGAGTTTCAGCCTTAAAACTCAAGTAGATACCATTCAGTCAGCTTTGGCCCTACCCTTGGTACAATCTGCTGCGAAGAATGACTGGTCTAAGTTCGAAGACTTCATTTATACGCAACACATCAGACTAGGCGTAAAATATGGATGGACAAGTTGGTACGTCATAAACTCCACAGCAATGGAGAGGGCGATTTTAAGACTGTTCACTGGCATTCCTTCAAGACTGGCAATCATGCTGGAGATTTCGCCAATGGACCAATACATTGAGCAGTCAACCAGTAAGCTGTTAAACGACATATCAGCCAGGACATACGAGTCCTTGCATCAACTTTCACTCAAGAGAAGTCAGTTTAACTGTGACGGCGTTATGAGTCTCTAATTTATATTCAACCACTACGTATTGCAGTTCAACAAAAAGAAGAACAGCGGAAGCCACCGAGGCTAGTCCCCTGTAAAATGTATTTTTCCCATTCCTTTAATTGACACAAACAGATCACCTCCTCTGCTCGTTAAGCGCTCTGGCAAGTCGTAGGTACTCACAAGTACTCACAACTAGGGGCCGGGTTGGTTGGTTGGTTTTAGTGGCTGCCCGATTTGTCTCAATCTGTGTACAAGTAGGGCCATCATGACCTGGATTGTCCAACGAACCTGTGGTGTTTAGGAATTTGATTATATTCGTAGCGACCTCGAAGAGGCGTTTGCTGGCATTGACACGGAAGCGGCTAAATTGGGTCTAGCGGTGAATGAGGGAAAAACAAAGTATATGCTGTCATCAAACAACATCGACGTTTTGGACAGACCGTCACAATGGGCAGCTATAACTTCGAGGTAGCCAAACACTTCGTCTACCTCGGCCCCGCAGTAAATAGTACAAACAACATCAGTACCGAGATCAAGCGCAGAGTAATTCTTGCCAACCGATGTTTCTATGGCCTCATGAGGCAATTGAGTAGTAGAGCCATCTCTCGACGGATCGAGCTGACTTTATACAAGACCTTAATCATCCCAGTCCTGCTGTACGGCGCAGAAGCATGGAGAATCTCAAAAGCGAATGAGGAAGTCCTTGGTATCTTCAAGAGAAAAGCCCTGCGTGTGATCTTTGGTCCTGTTTGCGTTGACGGTTTCTGGAGTAGAAGATTCAACCACGAACTGTACGGGCTGTACAGCGACTTGAGTCTATTCAGCCGTCTTCGGAGCCAACGCCTAAGATGGCTAGGCCATGTAGAGTGCATGGACAACACTGCTCCAGCCCGAAGAGTCTTCGACTCCGAACCCGTGGGACAACGCAACAGAGGACGCCCGCGTTTAAGGTGGCGCACGCACGTGGAGAAAGACCTCAACCAACTTGTCGTGCGACACTGGAGACAGCTAGCCAGAGACCGTGCTAGCTGGAGAGGCTTGTTGGTTGAGGCCCACGTCCACCCCGGACTGTAGCTCCAAATAAAGAAGAAGAAGAAGACCTCGAAGAGGTCACTAAGGAAAGGTTTGCCGAACGCGATATGTTTTGTTTGGCTAGTGCCGGACAGTTATAGGGAAAGTGAGGCAGAATTCCCTCTGAATCAGGCAACTGTGACAGTGTAGGTTGAACTGTTTAAGCCCGAGTCCGAGTTCAGCAGCGTGGATGCCTATGAGCCAGTGCCACGTGCCACTACTCTAGCAATTTTAGAGCTATTTCTATTGAGGAGGTCATCAGTCCTTTTCGTGTAAGTAGGCCCGGTTTCCCTAGAGAATTTGTGCTTCGATGACCTAGTTCACCTTCTATAAGCTAAGGATGGGAATTGTTGATAGATTATGGATTTGATGTGGTTGACTGGGGGGCCCACCAGCTCAGTGGGGGCATTGCCGGAAGCTCTTTGCTTGGGCAGTTCTTAAGCAATCTCAATCCCCTCCATGTTGCTGTGCTGGAACTCAGAGGAGAGGGATGTTGCACATACTACTGGCCTGTTTGAGTTCTTCCTTTCACTGTTGTACCAATTTAAAGGAAGTGATTACTGGGCGGCGGTAAGAATTGGAGATGTTGAAATTCGCCGAGAACACCATGGATCCAGCGGTGCAGATCAGAAATTGGTATCCTGAGGCGAGTGAATGGGTTTTCCAGTCCTCTCTGGATGGAAATCGGCATTGTGCCGAATTGTCGAAGTCTATGGTGGGAGTAAATGCAAAATTTGGCCTTGTTGGATGGAGATAAGGGCAAATTGTTTTAATTTCCATTTCCAAAAATGGATGGCTAGCTTGGCCTTGTTTCGTTATCAAAAACGATTTAAAACGAAACAGAATAAAGCCAGTTTTTAATGTTTGGCTAAGTTTCGTTGGATCTTTTTTCACGTCACTTTTTCTACAATAAACAGGGGAATGTTGACGTGAAAAATTAAAAATAAGGCAAACGTGGCTTTACTTCGTTTTGCAGTTTCAAAAACTGGCAATGTCGGTTTATTTCTTCTCGAGGCGCCTGCTTGACAATTGATGACATACCTTTAGCGGAGCGATGAAGTCTCGTGAGCGGTAAAGCCCTGCCGAAAAAAGGGTTAAAACCCTGTTAGCGTGCAAAGCGAGCTACCCGCCTCTCACTTTAAATACCCCAGGCTTTTTTATAGGCTAAATTAAGGTTTATTTAATTCACCTGTGGCGTCCCCACAACACATACTCTACACGAAACGAGCCGCACAGCGATCAATGTTTCGTTAAGTTAGAAATATTCCTTCGAGGTGTCAAACAGCCTTTCTCCGGCTCTTTATTTTTTGGCGTGGACACGGCGGCGATAGGATCTCTGACAGGCCCGGCGATAGCAAACAAAATTAAGTGACTTTATATTTTATAAACCATTAGTTTCAAAAATAAATATATATTAAAAATAAAAAATTTGTAATAAAAAACGTTACACGGCGTTTTAAACGTGTCATTTTATTTCACATTTAGAGGGAATTAAAACCAAACCGTTTTTTTTTAACTAAATTCCCACCTTGTACACTAAAGTGGACTTAGTTCTTGGGTAATGGGAACTTCTCAGTTCCACAATGGACGGACCCGGGGACTTGGTTCCCCGGACCGGTGCTCAGGCAGGAGTTTCTAAACTCTGCTATGACCATAGGGTCTCGTCTTATATGCTTTCTTTAGATTTAATCTACCAACATTTATACTTCTGTTCCTGATTAAGAGACGAAGAAGGGAAAGCAAGCCCTTACCTACTTTTTCAGTGCCATCTCACTCAAGTGACAGCTCAATCAGCATGTATCATCAGTTCCTCCATTGCAGCTGTTTCACATAGCACCAGTCTGTCAGTAGCTCCTGGTCAGTGAATCCAGTCTGCCACAACAAACAAACCTAATCATACAATTTGTGAGCCTTTTGTTTCCCCAAAGTGAATCGTTATATGTCATGCCTCACGTACTCAGAACACAGGCGGCAGTCTCATTTCATCATCCACTTGCAACATCTGAATACATGCAGCTGGAGGTGCAATTACCCATGAGAACTACGTTACCTTCGTACTGGGCGGCGAAGAGTGGAACTGAAGTTAACAAATTCCACCTTGCACAAAAGTTCGATTTGTAAGTTCTCTGGGAACATTGACTCGCAGAACGTCTTTCTGGATACAATGTTGATACCACTTGTTGTTAAGATGTTGCAAGAGCTTTTTGTTGAAAAAGCTTCAAAGCTTTTGAAAGTTTTTTTTGTTCTCTCATTTGTCAAAAGCGTATGGTATATTGTTATTTGTTTAGCTTAAAGTATTTCGAGCGCACGTATGTAGAAATATTTCAAAGCGAATGAAGGCCTGAAAAGAAATTGAACTGAAAAAAAAATGGATTGCCGAAACCCGGGATTGAACCGGGGACCTTTAGATCTTCAGTCTAACGCTCTCCCAACTGAGCTATTTCGGCAGATGAAAAATCATGGTTCAGACTTTGCAGATAAGCAGCAGGTTGAGGTACTGTTATTTTTGTACTTCAAGACTTAGAAATAAAAAGATTGACTCTAACTGAATGGGATTATTATCATTAAGACCATTTTTCCTTAAGCTCAACAGGTGTGTGAAAAAAGTAATGCCTTGCCAAAGGGTGTGGTGCCGTCGTACCAAACGTCTCTGTTTGGAATCAGGTCCTTTTCTGCGAAGTGCTGTCTAAAGGCCATTTGCTGTTTCTACACTTCAATCTACTTCGTAGCCAAGTTACACCTAAGCCTTAAGTTCAAGGTTAATTATCACGCATTGCTCGTAAATATTTAAGATACGGTTTTTTTGAGTGTGTGCTAATTAAGGGGCTAAGGTTTTTTTTCTGGGAGAAGGATGACGGGTGTCATTTTGAGAACTGATTCTGAATATACAAGAAAGTAAGGTTACTTGCGTCTTTCAGCTTGAATAGGATACAGAATAGGATAGTCCTGTAAAGTGCTTTTTGTGTGTGTGATGACCTTGAATGTTGGGGGATACTAGGACTTGCTGAGTCAAGCAGAATTTTAACCGCTGACCCAAGCAAATCAATTCCCGTTTAATGTATCTTTTGTCTACTGGGCAATTCGCTTGAGCTTGAATGAATGCCTGAATGAATGCCTGAATGAATGCTGAGCTTTCTCAGTTCTGTATTCATTACTTTGCAACAAAAGAAATGCAAGTGTAATGTCTGCGGCCCAGTCGTCCACTCAGTTTAGTAAGCAACTAAGTGCAAGAGTGAATAGCAATTTTGATCTCCTGCTTTAATTGCAGTTTATGCCCGAAAAGGGCATGCTACCGACGCGCACGCGGCTCCTTCCGACTACGAGTACGATGACGATTTGAGAAAGCGAATGCGGATGCGAATGCGATTGCGATAGCGAGGACGGTCTCAATTTCGATTTGCGAGTTAGTGCACTAAACGAGACGATCTAGCAAACGATAAGTGAATACGTTTTTCATGCATGATCTATACCCGACCCGATAAAAACTGACGCACCCGTAAATAAACGAGAAAGAGAGAAGCCCTACCTACCTCTTAGGCGCCTATTTGGGCCCTTGAGGGTTCCCCTACCTATCTTCAAGGACACCTGTTCGGGTCCTGAAGGCCTAAACTATACTATTTTACTTACTGTCTATCTACCTATCTATGTATTTACTTCAGAGAAAGTAAAAGCTAACCCTATTTTCTTAAATGTAGGTGCCTAAGCCATACAGGACCCAAACCACAAACAAACACCAATAGAACCAGAACCCAACCCAACCCCAAAACAGCCCCAATAGAACCAGAACCCAACCCAACCCAAATCCAACCGAAACCCAACCAATCCCAGAACCAAACCCAACCCAAACACAAGCCCAAACCGAATCCAAGCCAACCCAACCCCAACTATACCCCAACCCAACCCAATTCCATCCCAAATCCATCCCCAATAGAACAAGAACCCCAACCAACCCCAAACCAAAAAGAAACCCAAATCCAAACCACCCAAAACCCAACCCCAAACCAAACCCCAATCCAATCCCAACCCAAGCAAAACCCGCATAGCGACCGTGGTTCTGCTGGCTGTGTACCTGAAAAGAGAAAGCCCTACCTAGCCTCAGGACACCTGTTCGGGTCCTGAGCGGTCCCCTACCTATCTTCAAGGACGCCTGTTCGGGTCCTGAAGAGTTCTACCTATACTTAATTAAAAGCTGAAGCTAAGCTAAGTTTTCTTAAAACTACACGAAATGCCTATCCACCCTGCCTATCTATTTGTCAAACTAGACAAGCATGCATACTCTTGCTTCACTGTGAGCAAAAAATAAATACGAAGCTCAGTTGGACCTAACAACCGCTGTCTAACGTACTCCAACCGAACCGAACCGAACCGAACCGAACCGAACCGAACCGAACCGAAACATCGCGACGCGCCCTTTTCCCTGCTGTCTGGTGTCCCTGAAAGTAGAAAAGATTATGCTCCTGCCCAGCCTTCCCCATGTGATGCCTGAGTGGGACCTAAGGAATATACAAAACTAAATAGTTAAATATACGCGAAGGAAATGAGCTCATTCCACTTAAACCCGATTGAAAGCTTTCAAAAAAGTGACCTAACCTACTCAGCCTTGTGCACACACAGCAACAGTCTGTCGACTCTGTCTGATGACACCTAAGCGCTGCTAACTCCTGAATCTACTTCTAGTCTAAATTACAGAAACTACTCTACTCAAGAAATACTACAACTACTCCAAATTCTACAGCAACTACTACAATAAACTACACGGACAATTAACCCTGTCCGTTGCTCACTCACGCTCAAGGACCCATCCACGACCATGGGCTTATCGGCGAATAACAGCCGAGGTGCCACATGTGCAGACAAGCTATGAGACGAGGAGCTAAGAAAAACCCAAACCCTTACGAGCAGCGAATGCTTCCGAACTGCCATAAAATAGATTCATAGTTCTGAGAGACTAATCGCGCTCAAAAGGACGTGAGCGAGTTTATATAAAATATCCTTACCCTAAGGGAAGCGTTTGATGACTCACCGAAGACCCCGATATCGCCGCAAGCTTTCTGCTCAACTGTACCTGAAAAGAGAAGAGCAAAAGGAAACGAAACGAAAGTCCTGAAAGTATAAGAACAAACCTGAAAAGAGAAGAGCAGAAGCCCTACCTAGCCTCTGGGCACCTGTTCGGGCCAAGAGGGGTCCCCTACCTAGCCTCAAGGAGACCTGTTTGGCTCCCGAGGGGGTTAGTGCAACTTGCTGCTATTTGCTAAGTCTTCACAGAGTGCCCGTATGCCCGAAACCGTATCCATGCTAGCATGTTTATTTGCCAAACGAGAGTCATGACTCAATATTCACTTTTCGAAACTCATGCTGCTGTATGTGTGTGTATTTATTCAATGTGATATGTAAAATAAGTAAAAATGGTTTCACGTACCCATCTGATCTGCACAAACTGCCTCGTTGCACAGAACTGCTTTGTCTCTTGTCCTTTGTAGTTTGTCGTTTGTCTTCGGTGGACCGCTTGTGGTCATTGGTGGGCTGCTTGAAGCCATGTATGTGCCGCTTGTGGTCATGGGCTGCTTATAGTCTGTACCGAACCGAGAACCAAACCGGGAACCGAAGCGGGAACCGCACCGAGAACCGAACCGTAATCCAAGGGGCAGAGGTGGCCCGAGTGTAAATCGCTTGCGCACTGACCCGAACCGATACCGAACCGTAATCCATGGGCAGAGGTGGCCCGTTTATAATCGCTATTAGTTATACGCAGACACATAAGTATATCGACGGCTTGGTGGTGGGTGGCAATTCATATTCATCTGACGACGGACGATGCAAGAATGTGACCGACCCCCACAAACATAATTCTTCCACAAAATGTCTTCTCAAGATTCGCTTGAGCAAATATTTCAAACCGCTCCAGAAGGACGCGGCACCGCGTTAAATTACACTAGACAGAATCGAAATCAAGGGGCAGGTGGGGGTAGAGAGAGACAAGGGACTAGAGACTCCAGCGGGAGTCCGCGTACGCGTAGGTATGCATGTCCGTACCGGTGCATGCTCTAACCCGAGCATGTTTCAATAGGCGGACCATTCTCAAGCATGCATACCAATACTTTCGATCAAGGGTCATTAGAGAAGTGGGCGGTGATGGGTGACAGTCCTCAAGCCACAAAAAGGGAAACACAAATTCGACGACGATTGTTCAAGGCTGTGTCTCATCACCAAAGCAGGAGCAAAATACGGCGCATATTGTTTTTCGACATGCAGCATGACCACACTCATCCTCCCTAACGTCTCCATTCTCATCATACAGTCCAACGTCCTTCAAAGTGACCAGTCATCCTGTCATAAAGATCTCCATATGCATCCAAGTGAGTGGCGGCACATCCACCAGAGAGGGTGGTGGCTGAGTGAGAGCGAGAGCGAGAGACAATTCAGAAAAAATTTCGAAAAAAAGAAAAATTTCCGATGTGCACTCCCCGACGGTTACCGACGAACTGTGCCCACCCCACTCGGGGTGAGGCTACCCCCGGCCGAGAGTAAATTTTTTCAAAAAATTCCCCTCTTTTTGGGAATTTTTCTTGAAATTTTTGATTTTCTTGCAATTTTTCTAAATTTTTGGTTTCGCGTATGCTGGGGGCGGTGGGGGTGATGGAGAAGGACGTTTTGGGTGTTACCGTAGGCCTCTGTTGCCACCTTGAGCCTTTTGAATGTGCTCAGGGGATGGACTGCGCTGAAATATATAACGGATCGATGATCGATCGTTTTAAAGCATCTGCACAAGGTTTACTTAACTTATTGAGTGTCCGGGAAAGGGATCTGTGAAGGGTGGACGAGTCTGACAAATATGGGTATGGTCATCTAATTATCTTCTCATCTCATTTTTGTGTGTTTCCTTTAGTTTCTTTGCTTGAATCTAAGTCGGCTGTCTTTAAAGTAACCAAGAACAAAGAAATTCACTCCAGACACCTGCCTCAGCGATGTCCTCATCTTGTACTGCTTGGCTACATTTGCAGATCGGATTTCTTCCTTCCTCAAGTTGGTTACCTCTTAAACCTCTTCTGCACGCTATTTCAAGATCAGCAGACGCAGAGAACCAGGCAGTAGACGTTTAAGCTGGAATTAGCTGGCGGGCTTGCCTTCCACGGCATTTGAGAGATTTTACTTAACAGAACGTTGGCGATAGCAAGATTCAAATTTCGAAAAATTTCTTATCACGGGTGCTTCGAATCGAAAGATCGAAATTATGTTAGTGATTCTCAGATTTCTTTTGCAAAAGGAGCATACTTTGTGAGAGTTTACTTAACAGAACGTTGGTGCTATGGCTCAGCTTTTAGGCACATATTTCCAAATCCATCGACCGCCCATGTCTCGAATTATCGATTTCATTCATTGAACTCCCAATCTCAGCTAAATCAAGTCAAAAATTGCATGCATTTTCGATTTTTCCAAAATGCACACCATTTCAGCAGAAAAGTCGACCACGAAGTGCATGCAATTGACTGTATTTTTTGGGCGAAAAACGAGCATTTTTTCAATTTTCGAAATTTTGTCGATTCTTGATGCAAATATGGACCCAGATCGAAGGGTTGATGATATTTTAAGGAATTATGATCAACCTCAATGAACCGGTTGTCGTAGGACACCACAGGACCCAAAAAAGGATACCAGTGCTCAGGCCTTAAGGTAAGCTTGTCTCTATGGAACTGCGTGAGTTTTGTATTTAATGACAGTTGATCTCAGACTGACACGCAGCCCAATCCATTAAAGTCCCGATACTTGATGAGCTTCTTCCATTTCGCCCATTTATGACGAAAAAATTGACAATCATGTGTCGACGATACAGCTCGGATATTTTATCAAGAACCAGTCATTTTTGCTCGTCTATGTGCTCGATATGTGTTCTTCATTCAAATTGATTGACTCAACCACTTCCATGGCATCAAGACTGTGTCTATGTCCCAGTGTCTCGAATCACTTCTCGGACACACAATGTCTTGATTTTCTATAGTTGCCGCTACAATCTGAGGTGAACCTGGGTCTCAGAAAACGAGCCTCTCCATTTAGCACGGTCTTGTGCTAGTTGCCTTCAGCCACGCACGTTCTGCTCATTGAGGTCCCTATCCAGCTGCGGGGGTCATCGGTGCACAGTGGTTCGCTTTGTATTGGACCGCGGAAATGAATATGTAACTTTTTAACCCGTGAACCGATCTTAATGAAATTTGAAATATAGTACATGAGATCGTTTCGTGGTTCAAAAATGAACGTTCAGATTTATGGCAGCGACGGTGAATGATTACAGTCAGATTTATAATGTGATGGAATTATGAAACAACTGAGTGCCGCAGGACATCACAGGATGCGAAAAAGGACACCAGTGCTCGTGTTTGTCTCCATGGAGTATGGGACTGTGTGAGTTCTGTATTCAATGACAGTTGATTGTAGACGAAAATTCCAAGCCACACGCAAACCTTCTCTCTTTCAGAAGACTTCACGTGTGCCTTTCCTTGGTGGGCATTTAAAAAAATGAGAAAAAGTGTCGGAGACAGAACTGAGTCTTGGGGAACACCAGCATTTATTGAATTGAACGGTTCGAATGTTGACTAATCCATACGCATTTTCATTACAAGACATCTTGACTGTCTCTGTCAAATGCCTTGAATATCAAGCGCGACGGTCTTGCTTTCGCCTGCATAGTGCAAAGATTGGTTCCACTTTTCGGTGGTTCCATGGCCTTAGAGAGAAGGGATATGGGTCGGTACGAGGTGGGTGATGAAGATTCGGGACGGGCTGGACAAATGCTGTTTTCCATCTGCTCGGAAAGAGACCTAAAGCGTAGGATAGATGGAAAAGCTGACGCAGTGGTTTTGTCAGCGAAGGAGAAGGGAATTCTATCCGCCAGCGCCAGCGGATTTGTGCACGTCTAGATCTTTAAGTACTCTTGCAACCGTACGAGTCGGAAAGTGGATTTGTGCCATGGTGGAAACCAGGCTTAATACGACCAGTCCTCCTTCCAGAGAAGAGGACGCAGCAAGAACAGAGAATGTACACGATCTCATCTTTGCAACTTCTGCAGAAGTAAAGTGGAGAAGCCGATGAGAATTAGGGAATAAAATCAGAGAAACAAAGCATACCACAAATGTCAATTCCTAAGACAAAAAACCTTCCTCGGAAGCAGTGAAAAAACACTCAAGTCCCTTTATGAACTCTGAATTTATGGGTGGCGGGTGTGTCGCTGGAAGTAGGATGTTGGCTGGCGTAGAGAGGTGATGCCGACGATATATTCTTAACAACATACAAACGTTCTTACCTAACCGAGGGTGTTTCCATAAACGTCTGATAAACGAAATCTGCCCTGGTACAGTCGCATTCATTTTCTCAGGCGTTTTTGAGCAGATACACGTCTGCAGAATGTCTCTCAATCTCCTGCAAAAGGGTTTTCTTCCAGTCGCGCTTTTCCGGCAGTCAGAAAAGAATGACTGCCCAATCTGGCCGACATTGACGACATACCGACGTTTATGAACAATAGCTATGTACTGCAGTTCACCTACGTTAGTACGATAGTCAATCTGCATTAATGAACGTGGCTATCGCAGTTAGTTGCTTTGTTAGTCTGACGTTTATGAAAACACGCTCCTTCGGCTGGAAGCTGGGATGTTGGAAGATATTATTACTTGCTGAGTCAAGCAGATTTTTAACCGCTGACCCAAGCAAATCAAGCCCCGTTTAATGTATCTTTCGTCTACTCGGCAATTCGCTTGAGCTTGAATGAATGCCTGAATGAATGCCTGAATGAATGCTGAGCTTTCTCAGTTCTGTATTCATTACTTTGCAACAAAAGAAATGCAAGTGTAATGTCTGCGGTCCAGTCGTCCACTCAGTTTAGTAAGCAACTAAGTGCAAGAGTGAATAGCAATTTTGATCTCCTGCTTTAATTGCAGTTTATGCCCGAAAAGGGCATGCTACCGACGCGCACGAATCGCGGCTCCGTCCGACTACGAGTGCGATAACGAATTGAGAAAACGAATGCGAATGCTAATGCGAAACCGGGAACGGTCTCGATTTCGATGATTTGCGAGTTAGTGCACTAAACGAGACGATCTAGCAAACGATAAGTGAATACGTTTTTCATGCGTGATTTATACCCGACCCGATAAAAACCGACGCACCCGTAAATAAACGAGAGAGAGAAGCCCTACCTACCTCTTAGGCGCCTATTTGGGCCCTTGAGGGTTCCCCTACCTATCTTCAAGGACACCTGTTCGGGTCCTGAAGGCCTAAACTATACTATTTTACTTACTGTCTATCTACCTATCTATGTATTTACTTCAGAGAAAGTAAAAGTTAACCCTATTTTCTTAGATGTAGGCGCTTAAACCATGCAAGACCCAAACCAGAAACCACAAAAACAAACAGCAATAGAACCAAAACCCAACCCAACCCCAAACCAGCCCCAATAGAACCAGAACCCAAACCCAACCAAAACCCAACCAACCCCAATCCAATCCTAAACCAAAAAGAAACCCAAGCCCAAACCACCCAAAACCCAACCCCAAACCAACCCCAATAAAACAAGAACCCAAACCAGAACCCAAACCCAACCAAAACCCAACCAACCCCAATCCAATCCTAAACCAAAAAGAAACCCAAACCCAAACCACCCAAAACCCAACCCCAAACCAAGCCCCAATCCAATCCCAACCCAAGCCCAACCCGCATCGCGACCGTGGTTCTGCTAGCCGTGTACCTGAAAAGAGAAAGCCCTACCTAGCCTCAGGACACCTGTTCGGGTCCTGAGCGGTCCCCTACCTATCTTCAAGGACGCCTGTTCGGGTCCTGAAGAGTTCTACCTATACTAAACTAAAAGCTGAAGCTAAGCTAAGTTTTCTTAAAACTACACAAAATGCCTATCCACCCTGCCTATCTATTTGTCAAACTAGACATGCATGCATACTCTTGCTTCACTGTGAGCAAAAAATAAATACGAAGCTCAGTTGGACCTAACAACCGCTGTCTAACGTACTCTAACCGAACCGAACCGAAACGAAAAGAAACATCGCGACGCGCCCTTTCCCCTGCTGTCTGGTGTCCCTGAAAGTAGAAAAGATTATGCTCCTGCCCAGCCTTCCCCATGTGATGCCTGAGTGGGACCTAAGGAATATACAAAACTAAATAGTTAAATATACGCGAAGGAAATGAGCTCATTCCACTTAAACCCGATTGAAAGCTTTCAAAAAAGTGACCTAACCTACTCAGCCTTGTGCACACACAGCAACAGTCTGTCGACTCTGTCTGATGACACCTAAGCGCTGCTAACTCCTGAATCTACTTCTAGTCTAAATTACAGAAACTACAAAAACTACTCTACTCAAGAAATACTACAACTACTCCAAATTCTACAGCAACTACTACAATATAACTACACGGACAATTAACCCTGTCCATTGCTCACTCACGCTCAAGGACCCATCCACGACCATGGGCTCATCGGCGAATAACAGCCGAGGTGCCACATGTGCAGACAAGCTATGAGACGAGGAGCTAAGAAAAACCCAAGCCCTTACGAGCTACGAATGCTTTCGAACTGCCATAAAATAGATTCATAGTTCTGAGAGACTAATCGCGCTCAAAAGGACGTTTATATAAAATATCTTTACCCTGTCCGGCTAAAATTTGATCCGAGCTTCCGCGGGAGTAAATAAATGAAGGGAAAGTGTACGATGACTCACCGAAGACCCCGATATCGCCGCAAGCTTTCTGCTCAACTGTGCTTGTTTACGACCAAAACCAATGCCCAACGGCCCGGCCCATCCACTTCCATAGGCATATTCGGCAGCAGAGGAGCTGTGTAATTCTGAGAGAAACCCAAACGCCTCGATCGAGCAGCGAATACTTTCGAACTGCCATAAAATAAATCTCAGTTCTGAAAGACCGATCGCGCCGAAAAGGATGTAGGCCTCTGTACAATCCAATCCAATCCAATCCAAATCGTATGTCTAGAGAATAAATGAGAAAATGAATGCGTAAACAAGCTGTGAGCAGAGCAGCGTCGCGCCCGTGCCATTGCTGGCAGTGTACCTGGAAAGAGAAGAGCAAAAGGAAACGAAACGAAAGTCCTGAAAGTATAAGAACAAAGCTGAAAAGAGAACAGCAGAAGACCTGACCTGCCTAGCCTCAGGGCACCTGTTCGGGCCAAGAGGGGTCCCCTACCTAGCCTCAAGGAGACCTGTTTGGCTCCCGAGGGGGTTAGTGCAACTTGCTGCTATTTGCTAAGTCTTCACAGAGTGCCCGTATGCCCGAAACCGTATCCATGCTAGCATGTTTATTTGCGAAACGAGAGTCATGACTCAATATTCACTTTTCGAAACTCATGCTGGTGTATGTGTGTGTATTTATTCAATGTGATATGTAAAATAAGTAAAAATGGTTTCACGTACCCATCTGCACAAACTGCCTCGTTGCACAGAACTGCTTTGTCCCTTGTCCTTTGTAGTTTGTCGTTTGTCTTCGGTGGACCGCTTGTGGTCATTGGTGGGCTGCTTGAAGCCATGTATGTGCCGCTTGTGACCATTGGTGGGCTGCTTATAGTCTGTACCGAACCGAGAACCGAACCGGGAACCGAACCGTAATCCAAGGGGCAGGAGTGGCCCGAGTGTAAATCGCTTGCGCACTGACCCGAACCGATACCGAACCGTAATCCAAGGGGCAGGGGTGGCCCCAGTGTAAATCGCTGGCGCACTGACCCGAACCGATACCGAACCGTAATCCATGGGCAGAGGTAGCCCGTTTATAATCGCTATTAGTTATACGCAGACACATAAGTATATCGACGGCTTGGTGGTGGGTGGCAATTCATATACATCTGACGACGGACGATGCAAGAATGTGAAAGACCCCCACAAACATAATCCTTCCACAAAATGTCTTCTCAAGATTCGCTTGAGCAAATATTTCAAACCGCTCCAGAAGGACGCGGCACCGCGTTAAATTACACTAGACAGAATCGAAATCAAGGGGCAGGTGGGGGTAGGGATAGAGAGAGAGAGAGAGACGAGGGACTAGAGACTCCAGCGGGAGTCCGCGTACGCGTAGGTATGCATGTCCGTACCGGTGCATGCGTTTACCCGAGCATGTTTCAATAGGCGGACCATTCTCAAGCATGCATACCAATACTTTCGATCAAGGGTCATAAGAGAAGTGGGCGGTGATGGGGACAGTCCTCAAACCACAAAAAGGGAAACACAAATTCGACGACGATTGTTCAAAGCTGTGTCTCATCACCAAAGCAGGAGCAAAATACGGCGCATATTGTTTTTCGACATGCAGCATGACCACACTCATCCTCCCTAACGTCTTCGTTCTCATCAACGTCCTTCAAAGTTACCAGTCATCCTGTCATAAAGATCCCCATATGCATCCAAGTGAGTGGCGGCACATACATGAGAGAGGGTGGTGGCTGAGTGAGAGCGAGAGCGAGAGACAATTGAGAAAAAAATTCGAAAAAAAGAAAAATTTCCGATGTGCACGCCCCGACGGCTACCGACGAACTGTGCCCACTCCACTCGGGGTGAGTCTCGGCTACCCCCGGCCGAGAGTAAATTTTTTCAAAAAATTCCCCTCTTTTTGGGAATTTTTCTTGAAATTTTTGATTTTCTTGCAATTTTTCTAAATTTTTGGTTTCGCGTATGCTGGGGGCGGTGGGGGTGATGGAGAAGTCGTGAGTGTTACCGTAGGCCTCCGTTGCCACCTTGAGCCTTTTGAATGTGCTCAGGGGATGGACTGCGCTGAAATATATAACGGATCGATGATCGATCGTTTTAAAGCATCTGCACAAGGTTTACTTAACTTATTGAGTGTCCGGGAAAGGGATCTGTGAAGGGTGGACGAGTCTGACAAATATGGGTATGGTCATCTAATTATCTTCTTATCTCATTTTTGTCTGTTTCCTTTAGTTTCTTTGTTGAATCTAAGTCGGCTGTCTTTAAAGTAACCAAGAACAAAGAAATGCACTCCAGACACCTTCCTCAGAGATGTCCTCATCGTGCACTGCTTGGCTACATTTGCAGATCGGATTTCTTCCTTCCTCAAGTTGGTGCCCTTTTAAGCCTTTTCTGCACGCTATTTCATGCTCAACAGAATATTTGAGAACCACGCAGTAGACATTTAAGCTGGAATGAGCTGGCGGCATTTGAGAGATTTTACTTACTTGGCGCTAGCAAGATTAAAATTTCGAAAAATTTCTTATCACGGGTGCTTCGAATCGAAAGATCGAAATTATGTTAGTAATTCTCAGATTTCTTTTGCAAAAGGAGCATACTTTGTGAGAGTTTACTTAACAGAACGTTGGTGCTATGGCTCAGCTTTTAGGCACATATTTCCAAATCCATCGACCGCCCATGTCTCGAATTATCGATTTCATTCATTGAACTCCCAATCTCAGCTAAATCAAGTCAAAAATTGCATGCATTTTCCATTTTTCCAAAATGCACCCCATTTCAGCAGAAAAGTCGACCACGAAGTGTACGCAATTGACTGCATTTTTTTGGGAAAAAAACGAGCATTTTTTCAATTTTCGAAATTTTGTCGATTCTTGATGCAAAAATGGACCCAGATCGTAGGGTTGATGATATTTCAAGGAATTATGATCAACGTGAATGAACCGAGTGTCGTAGGACACCACAGGATCCAAAAAAGGATACCAGTGCTCGGGCCTTAAAGTAAGCCTGTCTCTATGGAACTGCGTGAGTTCTGTATTTAATGACAGTTGATCTCAGACTGACACGCAGCCGAATCCATTAAAGTCCCGATACTTGATGAGCTTCTTCCATTTCGCCCATTTATGACGAAAAAATTGACAATCTTGTGTCGACGATACAGCTCGGATATTTTATCAACAACCAGTCATTTTTGCTCGTCTATGTGCTCGATATGTGTTCTTCATTCAAATTGATTGACTCAACCACTTCCAAGGCATCAAGACTGTCTCTATGTCCCAGTGTCTCGAATCACTTCTCGGACACACAATGTCTTCATTTCCTATGGTTGCCGCTACAGTCTGAGGTGAACCTGGGTCTCAGAAAACGAGCCTCTCCATCTAGCACGGTCTTGTGCTAGTTGCCTTCAGCCACGCACGTTCTGCTCATTGAGGTCCCTATCCAGCTGCGTGGGTCATCGGTGCACAGTCGTTCGCTTTGTATTGGACCGCGGAGATAAATATGTAACTTTTTAACCCGTGAACCGATCTTAATGAAATTTGAAATATAGTACATGAGATCGTTTCGTGGTTCAAAAATGAACGTTCAGATTTATGGCAGCGACGGTGAATGATTACAGTCAGATTTATAATGTGATGGAATTATGAAACAACTGAGTGCCGCAGGACATCACAGAATACGAAAAAGGACACCAGTGCTCGTGTTTGTCTCCATGGAGTATGGGACTGTGTGAGTTCTGTATTCAATGACAGTTGATTGTAGACGAAAATTCCAAGCCACACGCAAACCTTCTCTCTTTCAGAAGATTTCACGTGTGCCTTCCTTTGGTGGCCATTTAAAAAAATGAGAAAGAGTGTCGGAGACAGAACTAAGCCTTGGGGAACACCAGAATTTATTGAATTGAACGGTTCGAATGTCAACTAATCCATACGCATTTTCATTACAAGACATCTTGACTGTCTCTGTCAAATGCCTTGAATATCAAGCGCGACGGTCTTGCTTTCGCCTGCATAGTGCAAAGATTGGTTCCACTTTTCGGTGGTTCCATGGCCTTAGAGAGAAGGGATATGGGTCGGTACGAGGTGGGTGACGAAGATTCGGTACGGGCTGGACAAATGCTGTTTTCCATCTGCTCGGAAAGAGACCTAAAGCGTAGGATAGATGGAAAAGCTGACGCAGTGGTTTTGTCAGCGAAGGAGAAGGGAATTCTATCCGCCAGCGCCAGCGGATTTGTGCACGTCTAGATCTTTAAGTACTCTTGCAACCGTACGAGTCGGGAAGTGGATTTGTGCCAGGATGGAAACCAGGCTTAATACGACCAGTCCTCCTTCCAGAGAAGAGGACGCAGCAAGAACAGAGAATGTACACGATCTCATCTTTGCAACTTCTGCAGAAGTAAAGTGGAGAAGCCGATGAGAATTAGGGAATAAAATTAGAGAAAAAAATCATACCACAAATGTCAATTCCTAAGACAAAAAACCTTCCTCGGAAGCAGTGAAAAAACACTCAAGTCCCTTTATGAACTCTGAATTTATGGGTGGCGGGTGTGTCGCTGGAAGTAGGATGTTGGCTGGCGTAGAGAGGTGATTCCGACGATATATTCTTAACAACATACAAACGTTCTTACCTAACCGAGGGTGTTTCCATAAACGTCTGATAAACGAAATCTGCCCTGGTACAGTCGCATTCATTTTCTCAGGCGTTTTTGAGCAGATACACGTCTGCAGAATGTCTCTCAATCTCCTGCAAAAGGGTTTTCTTCCAGTCGCGCTTTTCCGGCAGTCAGAAAACAATGACTGCACAATCTGGCCGATATTGACGACATACCGACGTTTATGAACAGTAGGTATGTACTGCAGTTCACCTACGTTAGTACGATAGTCAATTTGCATTAATGAACGTGGCTATCGCAGTTAGTTGCTTTGTTAGTCTGACGTTTATGAAAACACGCTCCTTCGGCTGGAAGCTGGGATGTTGGAGGATATTATTACTTGCTGACCCAAGCAAATCAAGTCGTCTACTCGGAAATTCGCTTGAGCTTGAATGAATGCTGATCTTTCTCAGTTCTGTATTCATTACTTTGCAACAAAAGAAATGCAAGTGTAATGTCTGCGGTCCAGTCGTCCACTCAGTTTAGTAAGCAACTAAGTGCAAGAGTGAATAGCAATTTTGATCTCCTGCTTTAATTGCAGTTTATGCCCGAAAAGGGCATGCTACCGACGCGCACGAATCGCGGCTCCGTCCGACTACGAGTACGATGACGATTTGAGAAAACGAATGCGAATGCGAATGCGAATGCGAATGCGAATACGAATGCGAGGACGGTCTACGCAACCCGATAAAAACCGACGCACCCGTAAATAAACGAGAAAGAGAGAAGCCCTACCTACCTCTTAGGCGCCTGTTTGGGCCCTTGAGGGTTCCCCTACCTACCTACCTCTTAGGCGCCTGTTTGGGCCCTTGAGGGTTCCCCTACCTATCTTCAAGGACACCTGTTCGGGTCCTGAAGGCCTAAACTATACTATTTTACTTACTGTCTATCTACCTATCTATGTATTTACTTCAGAGAAAATAAAAGCTAACCCTATTTTCTTAGATGTAGGCGCTTAAACCATGCAAGACCCAAACCAGAAACCACACAAACAAACAGCAATAGAACCAAAACCCAGCCCAACCCAACCCAAATCCAACCGAAACATAAACCAAACGCAATCCAACCCGAAACCCAACCAACCCCAAAACCAACCCAAACCCAGCCCCAGTAGAACCAGAACCCAAACCAGACCCCAAACCCACCCAAAACCCAACCAACCCCAATCCAATCCTCAACCAAAAAGAAACCCAAACCCAAACCACCCAAAACCCAACCCCAAACCAAGCCCCAATCCAATCCCAACCCAAGCCCTACCCGCATCGCGACCGTGGTTCTGCTAGCCGTGTACCTGAAAAGAGAAAGCCCTACCTAGCCTCAGGACACCTGTTCGGGTCCCCTACCTATCTTCAAGGACGCCTGTTCGGGTCCTGAAGAGTTCTACCTATACTAAACTAAAAGCTGAAGCTAAGCTAAGTTTTCTTAAAACTACACAAAATGCCTATCCACCCTGCCTATCTATTTGTCAAACTAGACATGCATGCATACTCTTGCTTCACTGTGAGCAAAAAATAAATACGAAGCTCAGTTGGACCTAACAACCGCTGTCTAACGTACTCCAACCGAACCGAACCGAAACATCGCGACGCGCCCTTTCTCCTGCTGTCTGGTGTCCCTGAAAGTAGAAAAGATTATGCTCCTGCCCAGCCTTCCCCATGTGATGCCTGAGTGGGACCTAAGGAATATACAAAACTAAATAGTTAAATATACGCGAAGGAAATGAGCTCATTCCACTTAAACCCGATTGAAAGCTTTCAAAAAAGTGAGCTAACCTACTCAGCCTTGTGCACACACAGCAACAGTCTGTCGACTCTGTCTGATGACACCTAAGCGCTGCTAACTCCTGAATCTACTTCTAGTCTAAATTACAGAAACTACAAAAACTACTCTACTCAAGAAATACTACAACTACTCCAAATTCTACAGCACCTACTACAATATAACTACACGGACAATTAACCCTGTCCGTTGCTCACTCACGCTCAAGGACCCATCCACGACCATGGGCTCATCGGCGAATAACAGCCGAGGTGCCACATGTGCAGACAAGCTATGAGACGAGGAGCTAAGAAAAACCCAAGCCCTTACGAGCTACGAATGCTTCCGAACTGCCATAAAATAGATTCATAGTTCTGAGAGACTAATCGCGCTCAAAAGGACGTGAGCGAGTTTATATAAAATACCTTTACCCTGTCCGGCCAACATTTGATCCGAGCTTCCGCGGGAGTAAATAAATGAAGGGAAAGTGTACGATGACTCACCGAAGACCCCGATATCGCCGCAAGCTTTCTGCTCAACTGTGCTTGTTTACGACCAAAACCAATGCCCAACGGCCCATCCACGTCCATAGGCATATTCGGCAGCAGAGGAGCTGTGTAATTCTAAGAGAAACCCAAACGCCTCGATCGAGTATTTCGAACTGCCATAAAATAAATCTCAGTTCTGAAAGACCGATCGCGCCGAAAAGGATGAAGGCCTCTGTACAATCCAATAAATGAGAAAATGAACGCGTAAACAAGCTGTGAGCAGAGCAGCGTCGCGCCCGTGCCACTGCTGGCAGTGTACCTGAAAAGAGAAGAGCAAAAGGAAACGAAACGAAAGTCCTGAAAGTATAAGAACAAACCTGAAAAGAGAAGAGCAGAAGCCCTACCTAGCCTCAGGGCACCTCAAGGAGACCTGTTTGGCTCCCGAGGGGGTTAGTGCAACTTGCTGCTATTTGCTAAGTCTTCACAGAGTGCCCGTATGCCCGAAACCGTATCCATGCTAGCATGTTTATTTGCGAAACGAGAGTCATGACTCAATATTCACTTTTCGAAACTCATGCTGGTGTATGTGTGTGTATTTATTCAATGTGATATGTAAAATAAGTAAAAATGGTTTCACGTACCCATCTGATCTGCACAAACTGCCTCGTTGCACAGAACTGCTTTGTCCCTTGTCCTTTGTAGTTTGTCGTTTGTCTTCGGTGGACCGCTTGTGGTCATTGGTGGGCTGCTTGAAGCCATGTATGTGCCGCTTGTGGTCATGGGCTGCTTATAGTCTGTACCGAACCGAGAACCAAACCGGGAACCGAACCGGGAACCGAACCGGGAACCGAACCGGGAACCGAACCGTAATCCAAGGGGCAGGGGTGGCCCCAGTGTAAATCGCTAACGCACTGACCCGAACCGATACCGAACCGTAATCCATGGGCAGAGGTGGCCCGTTTATATTCGCTATTAGTTATACGCAGACACATAAGTATATCGACGGCTTGGTGGTGGGTGGCAATTCATATACATCTGACGACGGACGATGCAAGAATGTGACCGACCCCCACAAACATAATTCTTCCACAAAATGTCTTCTCAAGATTCGCTTGAGCAAATATTTCAAACCGCTCCAGAAGGACGCGGCACCGCGTTAAATTACACTAGACAGAATCGAAACCAAGGGGCAGGTGGGGGTAGGGATAGACAGAGAGAGAGACGAGGGGCTAGAGACGCCAGCGGGAGTCCGCGTACGCGTAGGTATGCATGTCCGTACCGATGCATGCGTTTACCCGAGCATGTTTCAATAGGCGGACCATTCTCAAGCATGCATACCAATACTTTCGATCAAGGGTCATAAGAGAGGTGGAGGGCGGTGATGGGTGACAGTCCTCAAACCACAAAAAGGGAAACACAAATTCGACGACGATTGTTCAAAGCTGTGTCTCATCACCAAAGCAGGAGCAAAATACGGCGCATATTGTTTTTCGACATGCAGCATGACCACACTCATCCTCCCTAACGTCTTCGTTCTCATCAACGTCCTTCAAAGTTACCAGTCATCCTGTCATAAAGATCCCCATATGCATCCAAGTGAGTGGCGGCACATACATGAGAGAGGGTGGTGGCTGAGTGAGAGCGAGAGCGAGAGACAATTGAGAAAAAAATTCGAAAAAAAGAAAAATTTCCGATGTGCACGCCCCGACGGCTACCGACGAACTGTGCCCACTCCACTCGGGGTGAGTCTCGGCTACCCCCGGCCGAGAGTAAATTTTTTCAAAAAATTCCCCTCTTTTTGGGAATTTTTCTTGAAATTTTTGATTTTCTTGCAATTTTTCTAAATTTTTGGTTTCGCGTATGCTGGGGGCGGTGGGGGTGATGGAGAAGTCGTGAGTGTTACCGTAGGCCTCCGTTGCCACCTTGAGCCTTTTGAATGTGCTCAGGGGATGGACTGCGCTGAAATATATAACGGATCGATGATCGATCGTTTTAAAGCATCTGCACAAGGTTTACTTAACTTATTGAGTGTCCGGGAAAGGGATCTGTGAAGGGTGGACGAGTCTGACAAATATGGGTATGGTCATCTAATTATCTTCTCATCTCATTTTTGTGTGTTTCCTTTAGTTTCTTTGCTTGAATCTAAGTCGGCTGTCTTTAAAGTAACCAAGAACAAAGAAATGCACTCCAGACACCTTCCTCAGAGATGTCCTCATCGTGCACTGCTTGCCTACATTTGCAGATCGGATTTCTTCCTTCCTCAATTTGGTGCCCTTTTAAGCCTTTTCTGCACGCTATTTCAAGCTCAACCGAATATTTGAGAACCACGCAGTAGGCATTTAAGCTGGAATGAGCTAACAGAACGTTGGCGCTAGCAAGATTCAAATTTCGAAAAATTTCTTATCGCGGGTGATTCGAATCGAAAGATCGAAATTATGTTAGTAATTCTCAGATTTCTTTTGCAAAAGGAGCATACTTTGTGTTAGATGAGAGATTACTTAACAGAACGTTGGTGCTATGGCTCAGCTTTTAGGCACATATTTCCAAATCCATCGACCGCCCATGTCTCGAATTATCGATTTCATTCATTGAACTCCCAATCTCAGCTAAATCAAGTCAAAAATTGCATGCATTTTCCATTTTTCCAAAATGCACACCATTTCAGCAGAAAAGTCGACCACGAAGTGTATGCAATTGACTGTATTTTTTCGGCCAAAAACGCGCATTTTTTCAATTTTCGAAATTTTGTTGATTCTTGATGCAAAAATGGACTCAGATCGTAGGTAGGTGATATTTCAAGGAATTGTGATCAACCGGTGTGAACCGAGTGTCGTAGGACACCACATGATCCGAAAAAGGACACCAGTTTTTTTTCAATTCATTTTTATTTCATATTCATAACAGACTTACGTACTAGACAAACATGCTTAAAGCTAGTTGGACGAACAGTGTTACCATCTCTAAGTTACTGGCCCTAAGCGGGCACTCTGAGCTAAACTTAATCTTATCATATATCTTTTGACTTAAAGTAATATTGTATTTGTATTTGAACAAAAACGAGTTCAATACTTAACAACTTAATATTAAGAAAAAACTTGTTTATAAAAACTTAATGCCTGTAATGTTTTCTTAAAACTTATAACTACCTTAGAAGCTAACTTAAAATAACCTAAACCAACTTAAGCTTAACAACATACACATATACATATGTATATACGAGTGTATAGACTTATATATATATGTATGTACTTACTAGTTACAGGGTGTATACACGGGTACACCCTTATGTACGTTTGTGTACACAATTTTTTTTTTCATATTTTATTTTGTTTTATTTATTTATATGTGCAACTTAAAATTACCTTTAAACTATCCTAAGCTATGTAAGTCGGCCGTAGATTACAGCAGATGGATATGCATCATCAGGACCGACTACTCCCCATAAGGGGATCTGTACTCCCCTTCCTACCCCGGGTCTGTAGGGTTCGACGAGGGAGTTCCCTCTCTCCCAAGCCACAGGAATTTTCGATGTTGCATTGCAACATCCCGAACATCTCTCCTTGATACCGCCGTACTGAACCGGAGGAAACCCTCCTCAGCTCGTTGTGCGTCGGAACGGTCGTGGTTGAGTCGCCCATGCACAGTTGAACGGGCTATGTGGAAGATAAGCGGTACCGCATTTATATTCTGTAACAGTCCGTTCTTGTCTTAATGGAGAAAGGCTTCTGGGGGGACGAAGACATTGTGCCGTACCCTTTCGTGGTATTGTCAATTGGGGTAGTAAGGCCCCGAGATCAAGTTAGCAGTATGAACTCGAATCAACTTCAATAGAAAATTGTCTACTCTTATCAGGTTTGCCCTGTTGTATAACACTTCAATGGAGTAGAATTCTGTACTGGGACTCTGAATTTCGATAAAGAAGAAGGCAAACCCTAAAAAGGACACCAGTGCCCGGGCCTAAATGCAAGCTTGTCCCTATGGGACTGTGTTAGTTCTGTATTCAACGACGGTTGATTGGAGACTGAAAATTCGTGTGCCCGGTGATCTGACAAGAGACACACGCAATCCTTGTGCGGCCTCAAAAGGTTTTACAATGCTTTGCGAATGAATCGTCGGTATGAGAGATTGCTGTAACTCGTCTTCAATGTTCTCGGCATCATTGATTTAAGTACTGATTGAGGGACTTGCTTTTTTTCTGATTTTCTGACGGGCTTGTTATTTTGCAGGGATTTTGTTTAAAAATTTATATGGAGAAGTGTGCTTGCATTTTGGAAGGCGATTCTGACGGTATTTTCACGGGGCAAACATACTTATCTTACCAATTTACCTCCATTCGTGTGGATTGGATTTGAAGTCCTTAAAGGGACCTTTGTGTTTTTTTTTTTTTTTTTTATGGTTTGCGCCAATGGATGTGGAATCTTCTTCAAGATACTGGTAACCCGAGTTACCAGCATGAACGATTCACGGGATATTGTTCTCCTTTTTCCTCGCGCCTACGTCCTAAACCACACCTCTGCACACTTCTACCACTCTCCCCGCGGAACTGCCGTTAGGTATTACTTCGCGGGGCTGGTTAGCATATCACGCTATGTGAACTATATTTGCCAATTCGGCCTTTCTTTCTTTTTCCAGCCTTCTTAGCTCGATCTGCACCCTTGTAATAAAGGAACATGTCACTAGCCATTTGTCAGCTGACTCCATCATATGGCTAACTACGAGCTCGGGAGTTGGTAGACTTCCTCTCGCCACGGCAAAGCGTCTGCAATGGAATATTACGTGCTCTGCGTCTTCATCTTCGCGCGCGCATTCTGGACAAGTGGGTGAGCTGTCGTGACCGAATCTGTGGAGGTATTTTCGGTAACCCCCATGGCCCGACAAGAACTGCGTGAGGTGGTAGTTGCAGTTCCCGTGAGCTCTCGTTGTCCAGGCTTCTATTCTGGGTATCAATTTATGGGTCCATCTGCCTTTGGTTGTGGTGTCCCACCTGGTTTGCCACAGTGCCATTGATGTTGCCCTTTCTTCCTTTTTTAGACCTCTTGCGCTAGTCACCGAGTGATTTGCAGATCTCCGTAGGTAGATCCTTTGCATTTCGCTGGCGAGAATGTCGATCGGGACCATACCCGCAATGACGCAGGCTGCTTCGTACGAAATTGTTCGGAAACCGCTGATTGCTCTTATCACGCAGAGCCTGTATGGTGTCGAGAGCTTCCTTGCTGCATCCGTGTTCGCCAGGGCCCCCGCCCATACTGGTGCAGCATATAGGAGGATTGAGCTTACCACTGTGGAAAGCAGGATCCTTCTCTCGTATCCAGGTCCTCCGATGTTGGGCAGCATTCCTGAGAGCGCTGCCTGCATCCTTGCTGCCTTTTTGCTGCAGTACTCGACGTGCGTTTTGAAGTTAAGCCGGTTGTCGAGCATTACCCCTAGGTATTTCAGAGCCATCTTCGATCGAATTATCTGGGAACCAACCCGGAAGCTAGCGTATTCCACCGTCTTTCGACTGGTTATTAAGACAGCCTCAGTCTTGTGGTCAGCTAGTTCTAAGTCGGCGGATTCCATCCAATCCTTGATCCTGGCGATCGCTTCGTTTGTGGCTGCTTCCACCTCGTGGATATTTTTGGCTACTGTCACGACCGCGATGTCGTCGGCAAAACCGATCACCTTGACTCCGTCTGGTTGCGTGAGTCTCAGTACTCCGTCGTACATTAGGTTCCACAGGAGGGGTCCAAGGACTGAGCCCTGTGGAACGCCTGCCGAGACTTCGTGGTATTTCATTCCATCGTCAGTCTGGTATCTAAGTTTCCTATTGGTGAAGTAGCTGACGATAATCTTCCTCAAGTACTGCGGTGTGCTCATCCTATTCAAGGCTCTCATGATGCAGGACCAGTTCGCTGAGTTAAACGCGTTTTTGATGTCCAGCGTAACTACGGCACAGTATTTTTTTGTACCGCCCCTCCATCTTGAACCCGTTATCGCTTCGCTTGCTGTGTCTACCACCTCTTTGATGGCGTCGATGGTGGAGCGCGATTTCCTGAAGCCGAACTGATGGTCGGACAAGGCTCCTCGCTCCTCCGCCACACCGATTAACCTGCCGTATATGATGCTCTCAAGGATCTTTCCCGTGGTGTCAAGCAGGCAGATTGGTCGGTACCCTGACGGTTCTCCTGGGGGCTTATTGCCTTTGGGTATCAGTACCAGGTTTTGGAGTTTCCAGCGATTTGGAAAGTTACCTTCTTCGAGGCACCTTTGCATCGCCGCTGTGAACAGTTCGGGCCTCTTCTCGACGGCCGCCTTGATGGCTTTATTAGGGATGCCGTCAGGGCCAGGTGCTTTTTTGTCGGCAATTTTCCTGCACGCAATCTGCAGCTCTTCAGCCGTGACTGGTGGGATTTGATCCGAACTAGCTCCTTGTGTAAGGACGAACATTGTAGGAGGTTTCCTGGGGAACAGGTGTTCCACTATTGTTTTGAGCATCAGTGGGCAGGTTAGTTGAGGCGTCCTACTGCCTTTCACTTTTTTCATTACCACTCTATATGCTCCTCCCCAGGGGTCTAGGTCTGCTTCCTTGCAAAGATTCTTGAAGTAATTTGCTTTGCTCTCCTTAATTGCCTTTTCCAGGTTGCGCCTTGCCAGCCTGAAGGCGGCCAATCGTTCCTGGAACTCCGGTCTACCTCTGGAACGCTGGGATCTACGACGGGCTTTAAGGCAGGTTGTCCTGAGATTCCTTATGCTGTCGTTCCACCAGTAGCATGGTTCTCCCCTTCCGCTAGTGGACCTCCTAGGCATCGCTGCGTCGCATGCTGTTGATAATGCTTGGATCAGATTACTCGACATGCTTTCCGCTGATGTGGTGTTGGCGGGGAAGTCAGAGCTTATCGTTTCTCCAAACACTTCTTCATCGAAAGTGGTGTCCTTCCACTTGGGCCCCGTTCGTTTTGGTCGCTGTCTGGGCTTCACACTATCAATCTTGAATACAACCGCCTGGTGGTCACTGTGCGTGTATTTCTCGCTGACTCGCCAATTTGTTTTGGGCAATAGAGAGTTGCTTGCGAACGTTATGTCAACTATGGAACTTCTGCCTGCTTTGCGGAAGGTTTGTGTTGAACCTTTGTTAACTAGGCCAAAGGGACCTTTGTGTATGTATGGATGTGTGTGTGTGTGTGTGTGTGTGTGTGTGTGTGTGTGTGTGTGTGTGTGTGTGTGTGTGTGTGTGTGTGTGTGTGTGTGTGTGTGTGTGTGTGTGTGTGTGTACTAGGACTGGTGGAGCCAAGCAGATTTTTAACCGCTGACCCAAGCAAATCCAGCCCGGTTTAATGTATCTTTCGTCTACTCGGCAATTCGCTTGAGCTTGAATGAATGCCTGAATGAATGCTGAGCTTTCTCAGTTCTGTATTCATTACTTTGCAACAAAAGAAATGCAAGTGTAATGTCTGCGGTCCAGTCGTCCACTCAGTTTAGTAAGCAACTAAGTGCAAGAGTGAATAGCAATTTTGATCTCCTGCTTTAATTGCAGTTTATGCCCGAAAAGGGCATGCTACCGACGCGCACGAATCGCGGCTCCGTCCGACTACGAGTACGATAACGAATTGAGAAAACGAATGCGAATGCGATGGCGATTGCGAATGCGGATGCGAATGCGAATGCGAGGACGGTCTCAATTTCGATGATTTGCGAGTTAGTGCACTAAACGAGACGATCTAGCAAACGATAAGTGAATACGTTTTTCATGCATTATCTATACCCGACACGAAAAAACCGACCCACCCGTAAATAAACTAGAAAGAGAGAAGCCCTACCTACCTCTTAGGCGCCTATTTGGGCTCTTGAGGGTTCCCCTACCTACCTACCTCTTAGGCGCCTGTTTGGGCCCTTGAGGGTTCCCCTACCTATCTTCAAGGACACCTGTTCGGGTCCTGAAGAGTTCTACCTATACTAAACTAAAAGCTGAAGCTAAGCTAAGTTTTCTTAAAACTACACGAAATGCCTATCCACCCTGCCTATCTATTTGTCAAACTAGACAAGCATGCATACTCTTGCTTCACTGTGAGCAAAAAATAAATACGAAGCTCAGTTGGACCTAACAACCGCTGTCTAACGTACTCCAACCGAACCGAACCGAACCGAAACATCGCGACGCGCCCTTTCCCCTGCTGTCTGGTGTCCCTGAAAGTAGAAAAGATTATGCTCCTGCCCAGCCTTCCCCATGTGATGCCTGAGTGGGACCTAAGGAATATACAAAACTAAATAGTTAAATATACGCGAAGGAAATGAGCTCATTCCACTTAAACCCGATTGAAAGCTTTCAAAAAAGTGACCTAACCTACTCAGCCTTGTGCACACACAGCAACAGTCTGTCGACTCTGTCTGATGACACCTAAGCGCTGCTAACTCCTGAATCTACTTCTAGTCTAAATTACAGAAACTACAAAAACTACTCTACTCAAGAAATACTACAACTACTCCAAATTCTACAGCAACTACTACAATATAACTACACGGACAATTAACCCTGTCCGTTGCTCACTCACGCTCAAGGACCCATCCACGACCATGGGCTCATCGGCGAATAACAGCCGAGGTGCCACATGTGCAGACAAGCTATGAGACGAGGAGCTAAGAAAAACCCAAACCCTTACGAGCTACGAATGCTTCCGAACTGCCATAAAATAGATTCATAGTTCTGAGAGACTAATCGCGCTCAAAAGGACGTGAGCGAGTTTATATAAAATATCTTTACCCTGTCCGGCTAAAATTTGATCCGAGCTTCCGCGGGAGTAAATAAATGAAGGGAAAGTGTACGATGACTCACCGAAGACCCCGATATCGCCGCAAGTCTTCTGCTCAACTGTGCTTGTTTACGACCAAAACCAATGCCCAACGGCCCGGCCCATCCACTTCCATAGGCATAATCGGAAATCTAACACCGAGCTATGAGCAGAGGAACTGTGTAATTCTGAGAGAAACCTAAACGCCTCGATCGAGCAGCGAATACTTTCGAACTGCCATAAAATAAATCTCAGTTCTGAAAGACCGGTCACGCCGAAAAGGATGTAGGCCTCTGTACAATCCAATCCAATCCAATCCAAATCGTATGTCTAGAGAATAAATGAGAAAATGAATGCGTAAACAAGCTGTGAGCAGAGCAGCGTCGCGCCCGTGCCATTGCTGGCAGTGTACCTGGAAAGAGAAGAGCAAAAGGAAACGAAACGAAAGTCCTGAAAGTATAAGAACAAAGCTGAAAAGAGAAGAGCAGAAGCCCTACCTAGCCTCAGGGCACCTGTTCGGGCCAAGAGGGGTCCCCTACCTAGCCTCAAGGAGACCTGTTTGGCTCCCGAGGGGGTTAGTGCAACTTGCTGCTATTTGCTAAGTCTTCACAGAGTGCCCGTATGCCCGAAACCGTATCCATGCTAGCATGTTTATTTGCGAAACGAGAGTCATGACTCAATATTCACTTTTCGAAACTCATGCTGGTGTATGTGTGTGTATTTATTCAATGTGATATGTAAAATAAGTAAAAATGGTTTCACGTACCCATCTGATCTGCACAAACTGCCTCGTTGCACAGAACTGCTTTGTCCCTTGTCCTTTGTAGTTTGTCGTTTGTCTTCGGTGGACCGCTTGTGGTCATTGGTGGGCTGCTTGAAGCCATGTATGTGCCGCTTGTGGTCATGGGCTGCTTATAGTCTGTACCGAACCGAGAACCAAACCGGGAACCGAACCGGGAACCGAACCGGGAACCGAACCGGGAACCGAACCGTAATCCAAGGGGCAGGGGTGGCCCCAGTGTAAATCGCTAACGCACTGACCCGAACCGATACCGAACCGTAATCCATGGGCAGAGGTGGCCCGTTTATATTCGCTATTAGTTATACGCAGACACATAAGTATATCGACGGCTTGGTGGTGGGTGGCAATTCATATACATCTGACGACGGACGATGCAAGAATGTGACCGACCCCCACAAACATAATTCTTCCACAAAATGTCTTCTCAAGATTCGCTTGAGCAAATATTTCAAACCGCTCCAGAAGGACGCGGCACCGCGTTAAATTACACTAGACAGAATCGAAACCAAGGGGCAGGTGGGGGTAGGGACAGAGAGAGAGAGAGACGAGGGACTAGAGACTCCAGCGGGAGTCCGCGTACGCGTAGGTATGCATGTCCGTACCGGTGCATGCGTTTACCCGAGCATGTTTCAATAGGCGGACCATTCTCAAGCATGCATACCAATACTTTCGATCAAGGGTCATAAGAGAGGTGGAGGGCGGTGATGGGTGACAGTCCTCAAACCACAAAAAGGGAAACACAAATTCGACGACGATTGTTCAAAGCTGTGTCTCATCACCAAAGCAGGAGCAAAATACGGCGCATATTGTTTTTCGACATGCAGCATGACCACACACATCCTCCCTAACGTCTTCATTCTCATCAACGTCCTTCAAAGTTACCAGTCATCCTGTCATCTAGATCCCCATATGCATCCAAGTGAGTGGCGGCACATACATGAGAGAGGGTGGTGGCTGAGTGAGAGCGAGAGCGAGAGCGAGAGACAATTCAGAAAAAATTTCGAAAAAAAGAAAAATTTCCAATGTGCACGCCCCGACGGCTACCGACGAACTGTGCCCACTCCACTCGGGGTGAGTCTCGGCCAGCCCCGGCCGAGAGTAAATTTTTTCAAAAAATCCCCCTCTTTTTGGGAATTTTTCTTGAAATTTTTGATTTTCTTGCAATTTTTCTAAATTTTTGGTTTCGCGTATGCTGGGGGCGGTGGGGGTGATGGAGAAGGATGTCGCGGGTGTTACCGTAGGCCTTTGTTGCCACCTTGAGCCTTTTGAATGTGCTCAGGGGATGGACTGCGCTGAAATATATAACGGATCGATGATCGATCGTTTTAAAGCATCTGCACAAGGTTTACTTAACTTATTGAGTGTCCGGGAAAGGGATCTGTGAAGGGTGGACGAGTCTGACAAATATGGGTATGGTCATCTAATTATCTTCTCATCTCATTTTTGTGTGTTTCCTTTAGTTTCTTTGCTTGAATCTAAGTCGGCTGTCTTTAAAGTAACCAAGAACAAAGAAATGCACTCCAGACACCTTCCTCAGAGATGTCCTCATCGTGCACTGCTTGCCTACATTTGCAGATCGGATTTCTTCCTTCCTCAATTTGGTGCCCTTTTAAGCCTTTTCTGCACGCTATTTCAAGCTCAACCGAATATTTGAGAACCACGCAGTAGGCATTTAAGCTGGAATGAGCTAACAGAACGTTGGCGCTAGCAAGATTCAAATTTCGAAAAATTTCTTATCGCGGGTGATTCGAATCGAAAGATCGAAATTATGTTAGTAATTCTCAGATTTCTTTTGCAAAAGGAGCATACTTTGTGTTAGATGAGAGATTACTTAACAGAACGTTGGTGCTATGGCTCAGCTTTTAGGCACATATTTCCAAATCCATCGACCGCCCATGTCTCGAATTATCGATTTCATTCATTGAACTCCCAATCTCAGCTAAATCAAGTCAAAAATTGCATGCATTTTCCATTTTTCCAAAATGCACACCATTTCAGCAGAAAAGTCGACCACGAAGTGTACGCAATTGACTGCATTTTTTCGGGAAAAAACGAGCATTTTCTCAATTTTCGAAATTTTGTCGATTCTTGATGCAAAAATGGACCCAGATCGTAGGGTTGATGATATTTCAAGGAATTATGATCAACGTGAATGAACCGAGTGTCGTAGGACACCACAGGATCCAAAAAAGGACACCAGTGCTCGGGCCTAAATGCAAGCCTGTCTCTATGAAACTGCGTGAGTTCTGTATTTAATGACAGTTGATCTCAGACTGACACGCATCCGAATCCATTAAAGTCCCGATACTTGATGAGCTTCTTCCATTTCGCCCATTTATGACGAAAAAATTGTCAATCATGTGTCGACGATACAGCTCGGATATTTTATCAAGAACCAGTCATTTTTGCTCGTCTATGTGCTCGATATGTGTTCTTCATTCAAATTGATTGACTCAACCACTTCCATGGCATCAAGACTGTGTCTATGTCCCAGTGTCTCGAATCACTTCTCGGACACACAATGTCTTGATTTTCTATAGTTGCCGCTACAATCTGAGGTGAACCTGGGTCTCAGGAAACGAGCCACTTCATCTAGCACGGTCTTGTGCTAGTTGCCTTCAGCCACGCACGTTCTGCTCATTGAGGTCCCTATCCAGCTGCGTGGGTCATCGGTGCACAGTGCTTCGCTTTGTATTGGACCGCGGAAATGAATATGTAACTTTTTAACCCGTGAACCGATCTTAATGAAATTTGAAATATAGTACATGAGATCGTTTCGTGGTTCAAACATGAACGTTCAGATTTATGGCAGCGACGGTGAATGATTACAGTCAGATTTATAATGTGATGGAATTATGAAACAACTGAGTGCCGCAGGACATCACAGGATGCGAAAAAGGACACCAGTGCTCGTGTTTGTCTCCATGGAGTATGGGACTGTGTGAGTTCTGTATTCAATGACAGTTGATTGTAGACGAAAATTCAAAGCCACACGCAAACCTTCTCTCTTTCAGAAGATTTCACGTGTGCCTTCCTTTGGTGGCCATTTAAAAAAATGAGAAAGAGTGTCGGAGACAGAACTAAGCCTTGGGGAACACCAGAATTTATTGAATTGAACGGTTCGAATGTCAACTAATCCATACGCATTTTCATTACAAGACATCTTGACTGTCTCTGTCAAATGCCTTGAATATCAAGCGCGACGATCTTGCTTTCGCCTGCATAGTGCAAAAATTGGTTCCACTTTTCGGTGGTTCCATGGCCTTAGAGAGAAGGGATATGGGTCGGTACGAGGTGGGTGATGAAGATTCGGGACGGGCTGGACAAATGCTGTTTTCCATCTGCTCGGAAAGAGACCTTAAGCGTAGGATAGATGGAAAAGCTGACGCAGTGGTTTTGTCAGCGAAGGAGAAGGGAATTCTATCCGCCAGCGCCAGCGGATTTGTGCACGTCTAGATCTTTAAGTACTCTTGCAACCGTACGAGTCGGGAAGTGGATTTGTGCCAGGGTGGAAACCAGGCTTAATACGACCAGTCCTCCTTCCAGAGAAGAGGACGCAGCAAGAACAGAGAATGTACACGATCTCATCTTTGCAACTTCTGCAGAAGTAAAGTGGAGAAGCCGATGAGAATTAGGGAATAAAATTAGAGAAAAAAATCCAAGCCACAAATGTCAATTCCTAAGACAAAAAACCTTCCTCGGAAGCAGTGAAAAAACACTCAAGTCCCTTTATGAACTCTGAATTTATGGGTGGCGGGTGTGTCGCTGGAAGTAGGATGTTGGCTGGCGTAGAGAGGTGATTCCGACGATATATTCTTAACAACATACAAACGTTCTTACCTAACCGAGGGTGTTTCCATAAACGTCTGATAAACGAAATCTGCCCTGGTACAGTCGCATTCATTTTCTCAGGCGTTTTTGAGCAGATACACGTCTGCAGAATGTCCCTCAATCTCCTGCAAAAGGGTTTTCTTCCAGTCGCGCTTTTTCAGCAGTCAGAAAACAATGACTGCACAATCTGGCCTATATTGACGACATACCGACGTTTATGAAACCAGCTATGTACTGCAGTTCACCTACGTTAGTACGATAGTCAATCTGCATTAATGAACGTGGCTATCGCAGTTAGTTGCTTTGTTAGTCTGACGTTTATGAAAACACGCTCCTTCGGCTGGAAGCTGGGATGTTGGAGGATATTATTACTTGCTGAGTCAAGCAGAATTTTAACCGCTGACCCAAGCAAATCCAGCCTCGTTTAATGTATCTTTCGTCTACTCGGCAATTCGCTTGAGCTTGAATGAATGCCTGAATGAATGCTGAGCTTTCTCAGTTCTGTATTCATTACTTTGCAACAAAAGAAATGCAAGTGTAATGTCTGCGGTCCAGTCGTCCACTCAGTTTAGTAAGCAACTAAGTGCAAGAGTGAATAGCAATTTTGATCTCCTGCTTTAATTGCAGTTTATGCCCGAAAAGGGCATGCTACCGACGCGCACGAATCGCGGCTCCGTCCGACCACGAGTACGATAACGAATTGAGAAAACGAATGCGAATGCGATGGCGATTGCGAATGCGAATGCGAATGCGAATACGAATGCGAGGACGGTCCACGCGACCCGATAAAAACCGACGCACCCGTAAATAAACGAGAAAGAGAGAAGCCCTACCTACCTCTTAGGCGCCTATTTGGGCTCTTGAGGGTTCCCCTACCTACCTACCTCTTAGGCGCCTGTTTGGGCCCTTGAGGGTTCCTACCTATCTATTCAAGGACACCTGTTCGGGTCCTGAAGGCCTAAACTATACTATTTTACTTACTGTCTATCTACCTATCTATGTATTTACTTCAGAGAAAATAAAAGCTAACCCTATTTTCTTAGATGTAGGCGCTTAAACCATGCAAGACCCAAACCAGAAACTACATAAACAAACAGCAATAGAACCAAAACCCAGCCCAACCCAACCCAAATCCAACCGAAACATAAACCAAACGCAATCCAACCCGAAACCCAGCCAACCCCAAAACCAACCCAAACCAGACCCCAAACCCACCCAAAACCCAACCAACCCCAATCCAATCCTCAACCAAAAAGAAACCCAAACCCAAACCACCCAAAACCCAACCCCAAACCAAGCCCCAATCCAATCCCAACCCAAGCCCTACCCGCATCGCGACCGTGGTTCTGCTAGCCGTGTACCTGAAAAGAGAAAGCCCTACCTAGCCTCAGGACACCTGTTCGGGTCCTGAGCGGTCCCCTACCTATCTTCAAGGACGCCTGTTCGGGTCCTGAAGAGTTCTACCTATACTAAACTAAAAGCTGAAGCTAAGCTAAGTTTTCTTAAAACTACACAAAATGCCTATCCACCCTGCCTATCTATTTGTCAAACTAGACATGCATGCATACTCTTGCTTCACTGTGAGCAAAAAATAAATACGAAGCTCAGTTGGACCTAACAACCGCTGTCTAACGTACTCCAACCGAACCGAAACGAAACATCGCGACGCGCCCTTTCCCCTGCTGTCTGGTGTCCCTGAAAGTAGAAAAGATTATGCTCCTGCCCAGCCTTCCCCATGTGATGCCTGAGTGGGACCTAAGGAATATACAAAACTAAATAGTTAAATATACGCGAAGGAAATGAGCTCATTCCACTTAAACCCGATTGAAAGCTTTCAAAAAAGTGACCTAACCTACTCAGCCTTGTGCACACACAGCAACAGTCTGTCAACTCTGTCTGATGACACCTAAGCGCTGCTAACTCCTGAATCTACTTCTAGTCTAAATTACAGAAACTACAAAAACTACTCTACTCAAGAAATACTACAACTACTCCAAATTCTACAGCAGCTACTAAAATATAACTACACGGACAATTAACCCTGTCCGTTGCTCACTCACGCTCAAGGACCCATCCACGACCATGGGCTCATCGGCGAATAACAGCCGAGGTGCCACATGTGCAGACAAGCTATGAGACGAGGAGCTAAGAAAAACCCAAGCCCTTACGAGCTACGAATGCTTCCGAACTGCCATAAAATAGATTCATAGTTCTGAGAGACTAATCGCGCTCAAAAGGACGTGAGCGAGTTTATATAAAATATCTTTACCCTGTCCGGCTAAAATTTGATCCGAGCTTCCGCGGGAGTAAATAAATGAAGGGAAAGTGTACGATGACTCACCGAAGACCCCGATATCGCCGCAAGTCTTCTGCTCAACTGTGCTTGTTTACGACCAAAACCAATGCCCAACGGCCCGGCCCATCCACTTCCATAGGCATAATCGGAAATCTAACACCGAGCTATGAGCAGAGGAACTGTGTAATTCTGAGAGAAACCTAAACGCCTCGATCGAGCAGCGAATACTTTCGAACTGCCATAAAATAAATCTCAGTTCTGAAAGACCGGTCACGCCGAAAAGGATGTAGGCCTCTGTACAATCCAATCCAATCCAATCCAAATCGTATGTCTAGAGAATAAATGAGAAAATGAATGCGTAAACAAGCTGTGAGCAGAGCAGCGTCGCGCCCGTGCCATTGCTGGCAGTGTACCTGGAAAGAGAAGAGCAAAAGGAAACGAAACGAAAGTCCTGAAAGTATAAGAACAAAGCTGAAAAGAGAAGAGCAGAAGCCCTACCTAGCCTCAGGGCACCTGTTCGGGCCAAGAGGGGTCCCCTACCTAGCCTCAAGGAGACCTGTTTGGCTCCCGAGGGGGTTAGTGCAACTTGCTGCTATTTGCTAAGTCTTCACAGAGTGCCCGTATGCCCGAAACCGTATCCATGCTAGCATGTTTATTTGCGAAACGAGAGTCATGACTCAATATTCACTTTTCGAAACTCATGCTGGTGTATGTGTGTGTATTTATTCAATGTGATATGTAAAATAAGTAAAAATGGTTTCACGTACCCATCTGCACAAACTGCCTCGTTGCACAGAACTGCTTTGTCCCTTGGCCTTTGTCTTCGGTGGACCGCTTGTGGTCATTGGTGGGCTGCTTGAAGCCATGTATGTGCCGCTTGTGGTCATGGGCTGCTTATAGTCTGTACCGAACCGGGAACCGAACCGTAATCCAAGGGGCAGGAGTGGCCCGAGTGTAGATCGCTAACGCACTGACCCGAACCGATACCGAACCGTAATCCATGGGCAGAGGTGGCCCGTTTATATTCGCTATTAGTTATACGCAGACACATAAGTATATCGACGGCTTGGTGGTGGGTGGCAATTCATATACATCTGACGACGGACGATGCAAGAATGTGACCGACCCCCACAAACATAATTCTTCCACAAAATGTCTTCTCAAGATTCGCTTGAGCAAATATTTCAAACCGCTCCAGAAGGACGCGGCACCGCGTTAAATTACACTAGACAGAATCGAAATCAAGGGGCAGGTGGGGGTAGGGATAGAGAGAGAGAGACGAGGGACTAGAGACTCCAGCGGGAGGCCGCGTACGCGTAGGTATGCATGTCCGTACCGGTGCATGCGTTTACCCGAGCATGTTTCAATAGGCGGACCATTCTCAAGCATGCATACCAATACTTTCGATCAAGGGTCATAAGAGAAGTGGGCGGTGATGAGTGACAGTCCTCAAACCACAAAAAGGGAAACACAAATTCGACGACGATTGTTCAAGGCTGTGTCTCATCACCAAAGCAGGAGCAAAATACGGCGCATATTGTTTTTCGACATGCAGCATGACCACACACATCCTCCCTAACGTCTTCGTTCTCATCAACGTCCTTCAAAGTTACCAGACATCCTGTCATAAAGATCCCCATATGCATCCAAGTGAGTGGCGGCACATACATGAGAGAGGGTGGTGGCTGAGTGAGAGCGAGAGCGAGAGACAATTCAGAAAAAATTTCGAAAAAAAGAAAAATTTCCGATGTGCACTCCCCGACGGCTACCGACGAACTGTGCCCACCCCACTCGGGGTGAGTCTCGGCTACCCCCGGCCGAGAGTAAATTTTTTCAAAAAATTCCCCTCTTTTTGGGAATTTTTCTTGAAATTTTTGATTTTTTGCAAGTTTTCTAAATTTTTGGTTTCGCGTATGCTGGGGGCCGTGGGGGTGATGGAGAAGGATGTCGTGGGTGTTACCGTAGGCCTCTGTTGCCACCTTGAGCCTTTTGAATGTGCTCAGGGGATGGACTGCGCTGAAATATATAACGGATCGATGATCGATCGTTTTAAAGCATCTGCACAAGGTTTACTTAACTTATTGAGTGTCCGGGAAAGCGATCTGTGAAGGGTGGACGAGTCTGACAAATATGGATATGGTCATCTAATTATCTTCTCATCTCATTTTTGTCTGTTTCCTTTTTGTTTGCTTGAATCTAAGTCGGCACCTGTCTCAGAGATGTCCTCATCGTTCACTGCTTGGCTACATTTTCAGATCGGATTTTTTCCTTCCTCAAGTTGGTGCCCTTTTAAGCCTTTTCTGCGCGCTATTTCATGCTCAACAGAATATTTAAGAACCACGCAGTAGGTATATAAGCTGGAATGAGCTGGCGGCATTTGAGAGATTTTACTTAACAGAACGTTGACGCTAGCAAGACTCCAATTTCAAAAAATTTCTTATCACGGGTGCTTCGAATCGAAAGATCGAAATAATGTTAGTAATTCTCAAATTTCTTTTGCAAAAGGAGCATACTTTGTGAGAGTTTACTTAACAGAACGTTGGTGCTATGGCTCAGCTTTTAGGCACATATTTCCAAATCCATCGACCGCCCATGTCTCGAATTATCGATTTCTGTCATAGAACTTCCAATCTCAGCTAAATCAAGTCAAAAATTGCATGCATTTTCGATTTTTCAAAAATGCACACCATTTCAGCAGAAAAGTCGACCACGAAGTGTACGCAATTGACTGCATTTTTTTGGGAAAAAACGAGCATTTTTTCAATTTTCGAAATTTTGTCGATTGATGCAAAAATGGACCCAGATCGTAGGGTTGATGATATTTTAAGGAATTATGATCAACCTCAATGAACCGAGTGTCGTAGGACACCACAGGATCCAAAAAAAGACAGAAAGAAAAGGCTCGGGCCTAAATGCAAGCTTGTCTCTATGGAACTGCGTGAGTTCTGTATTTAATGACAGTTGATCTCAGACTGACACGCATCCGAATCCATTAAAGTCCCGATACTTGATGAGCTTCTTCCATTTCGCCCATTTATGACGAAAAAATTGACAATCATGTGTCGACGATACAGCTCGGAGATCTTATCAAGAACCAGTCATTTTTACTCGTCTATGTGCTCGATATGTGTTCTTCATTCAAATTGATTGACTCAACCACTTCCATGGCATCAAGACTGTGTCTATGTCCCAGTGTCTCGAATCACTTCTCGGACACACAATGTCTTGATTTTCTATAGTTGCCGCTACAGTCTGAGGTGAACCTGGGTCTCAGAAAACGAGCCTCTGCATCTAGCACGGTCTTGTGCTAGTTGCCTTCAGCCACGCACGTTCTGCTCATTGAGGTCCCTATCCAGCTTCGTGGGTCATCGGTGCACAGTGCTTCGCTTTGTATTGGACCGCGGAAATGAATATGTAACTTTTTAACCCGTGAACCGATCTTAATGAAATTTGAAATATAGTACATGAGATCGTTTCGTGGTTCAAACATGAACGTTCAGATTTATGGCAGCGACGGTGAATGATTACAGTCAGATTTATAATGTGATGGAATTATGAAACAACTGAGTGCCGCAGGACATCACAGGATGCGAAAAAGGACACCAGTGCTCGTGTTTGTCTCCATGGAGTATGGGACTGTGTGAGTTCTGTATTCAATGACAGTTGATTGTAGACGAAAATTCCAAGCCACACGCAAACCTTCTCTCTTTCAGAAGACTTCACGTGTGCCTTTCTTTGGTGGCCATTTAAAAAATGAGAGAGAGTGTCGGAGACAGAACTAAGCCTTGGGGAACACCAGAATTTATTGAATTGAACGGTTCGAATGTCAACTAATCCATACGCATTTTCATTACACGACATCTTGACTGTCTCTGTCAAATGCCTTGAATATCAAGCGCGACGATCTTGCTTTCGCCTGCATTGTGCAAAGTTTGGTTCCACTTTTCGGTGGTTCCATGGCCTTAGAGAGAAGGGATATGGGTCGGTACGAGGTGGGTGATGAAGATTCGGGACGGGCTGGACAAATGCTGTTTTCCATCTGCTCGGAAAGAGACCTAAAGCGTAGGACAGATGGAAAAGCTGACGCAGTGGTTTTGTCAGCGAAGGAGAAGGGAATACCACGCACGTCTAGATCTTTAAGTACTCTTGCAACCGTACGAGTCGGGAAGTGGATTTGTGCCAGGATGGAAACCAGGCTTAATACGACCAGTCCTCCTTCCAGAGAAGAGGACGCAGCAAGAACAGAGAATGTACACGATCTCATCTTTGCAACTTCTGCAGAAGTAAAGTGGAGAAGCCGATAAGAATTAGGGAATAAAATCAGAGAAAAAAATCATACCACAAATGTCAATTAACTAAGACAAAAAACCTTCCTCGGAAGCAGTGAAAAAACACTAAAGTTCCTTTATGAACTCTGAATTTATGGGTGGCGGGTGTTTCGCTGGAAGTAGGATGTTGGGTGGCGTTGAGAGGTGATTCCGACGGTATATTCTTAACAACATACAAACGTTCTTACCTAACCGAGTGTGTTTCCATAAATAATCAAGCGTTTTTGAACAAATACACGTCTGCAGAATGTCCCTCAATCTCCTGCAAAAGGGTTTTCTTCCAGTCGCGCTTTTTCAGCAGTCAGAAAACAATGACTGCACAATCTGGCCTATATTGACGACATACCGACGTTTATGAAACCAGCTATGTACTGCAGTTCACCTACGTTAGTACGATAGTCAATCTGCATTAATGAACGTGGCTATCGCAATTAGTTGCTTTGTTAGTCTGACGCTTATGAAAACACGCTCCTTCGGCTGGAAGCTGGGATGTTGGAGGATATTATTACTTGCTGAGTCAAGCACAGTTTTAACCGCTTACCCAAGCAAATCAAGCCCCGTTTAATGTATCTTTTGTCTAGTCGGCAATTCGCTTGAGCTTGAATGAATGCCTGAATGAATTCTGAGCTTTCTCAGTTCTGTATTCATTACTTTGCAACAAAAGAAATGCAAGTGTAATGTCTGCGGTCCAGTCGTCCACTCAGTTTAGTAAGCAACTAAGTGCAAGAGTGAATAGCAATTTTGATCTCCTGCTTTAATTGCAGTTTATGCCCGAAAAGGGCATGCTACCGACGCGCACGAATCGCGGCTCCGTCCGACTACGAGTACGATAACGAATTGAGAAAACGGTGCGAATTCGAATGCGATTGCGAATGCGAATGCGAATGCGAATGCGAATGCGAATGCGAATGCGAATGCGAATGCGAATGCGAATGCGAATGCGAATGCGAATGCGAATGCGAATGCGAATACGAATGCGAGGACGGTCTACGCGACCCGATAAAAACCGACGCACCCGTAAATAAACGAGAAAGAGAGAAGCCCTACCTACCTCTTAGGCGCCTGTTTGGGCCCTTGAGGGTTCCCCTACCTACCTACCTCTTAGGCGCCTGTTTGGGCCCTTGAGGGTTCCTACCTATCTATTCAAGGACACCTGTTCGGGTCCTGAAGGCCTAAACTATACTATTTTACTTACTGTCTATCTACCTATCTATGTATTTACTTCAGAGGAAGTCAAAGCTAACCCTATTTTCTTAGATGTAGGTGCCTAAACCATACAAGACCCAAACCAGAAACCACACAAACAAACAGCAATTGAACCAAAACCCAACCCAACCCACACCAGCCCCAATGGAACCAGAACCCAAACCAACCCCAAACCCAACCAAAACCCAATCAACCCCAATCCAATCCCAAACCAAAAAGAAACCCAAACCCAAACCACCCAAAACCCAACCCCAAAGCAAGCCCCAATCCAATCCCAACCCAAGCCCTACCCGCATCGCGACCGTGGTTCTGCTAGCCGTGTACCTGAAAAGAGAAAGCCCTACCTAGCCTCAGGACACCTGTTCGGGTCCTGAGCGGTCCCCTACCTATCTTCAAGGACGCCTGTTCGGGTCCTGAAGAGTTCTACCTATACTAAACTAAAAGCTGAAGCTAAGCTAAGTTTTTTTAAAACTACACAAAATGCCTATCCACCCTGCCTATCTATTTGTCAAACTAGACCTGCATGCATACTCTTGCTTCACTGTGAGCAAGAAATAAATACGAAGCTCAGTTGGACCTAACAACCGCTGTCTAACGTACTCTAACCGAACCGAACCGAACCGAAACATCGCGACGCGCCCTTTCCCCTGCTGTCTGGTGTCCCTGAAAGTAGAAAAGATTATGCTCCTGCCCAGCCTTCCCCATGTGATGCCTGAGTGGGACCTAAGGAATATACAAAACTAAATAGTTAAATATACGCGAAGGAAATGAGCTCATTCCACTTAAACCCGATTGAAAGCTTTCAAAAAAGTGACCTAACCTACTCAGCCTTGTGCACACACAGCAACAGTCTGTCGACTCTGTCTGATGACACCTAAGCGCTGCTAACTCCTGAATCTACTTCTAGTCTAAATTACAGAAACTACAAAAACTACTCTACTCAAGAAATACTACAACTACTCCAAATTCTACAGCAACTACTACAATATAACTACACGGACAATTAACCCTGTCCGTTGCTCACTCACGCTCAAGGACCCATCCACGACCATGGGCTCATCGGCGAATAACAGCCGAGGTGCCACATGTGCAGACAAGCTATGAGACGAGGAGCTAAGAAAAACCCAAACCCTTACGAGCTACGAATGCTTCCGAACTGCCATAAAATAGATTCATAGTTCTGAGAGACTAATCGCGCTCAAAAGGACGTGAGCGAGTTTATATAAAATATCTTTACCCTGTCCGGCTAAAATTTGATCCGAGCTTCCGCGGGAGTAAATAAATGAAGGGAAAGTGTACGATGACTCACCGAAGACCCCGATATCGCCGCAAGTCTTCTGCTCAACTGTGCTTGTTTACGACCAAAACCAATGCCCAACGGCCCGGCCCATCCACTTCCATAGGCATAATCGGAAATCTAACACCGAGCTATGAGCAGAGGAACTGTGTAATTCTGAGAGAAACCCAAACGCCTCGATCGAGCAGCGAATACTTTCGAACTGCCATAAAATAAATCTCAGTTCTGAAAGACCGGTCACGCCGAAAAGGATGTAGGCCTCTGTACAATCCAATCCAATCCAATCCAAATCGTATGTCTAGAGAATAAATGAGAAAATGAATGCGTAAACAAGCTGTGAGCAGAGCAGCGTCGCGCCCGTGCCATTGCTGGCAGTGTACCTGGAAAGAGAAGAGCAAAAGGAAACGAAACGAAAGTCCTGAAAGTATAAGAACAAACCTGAAAAGAGAAGAGCAGAAGCCCTACCTAGCCTCAGGGCACCAGTTCGGGCCAAGAGGGGTCCCCTACCTAGCCTCAAGGAGACCTGTTTGGCTCCCGAGGGGGTTAGTGCAACTTGCTGCTATTTGCTAAGTCTTCACAGAGTGCCCGTATGCCCGAAACCGTATCCATGCTAGCATGTTTATTTGCGAAACGAGAGTCATGACTCAATATTCACTTTTCGAAACTCATGCTGGTGTATGTGTGTGTATTTATTCAATGTGATATGTAAAATAAGTAAAAATGGTTTCACGTACCCATCTGCACAAACTGCCTCGTTGCACAGAACTGCTTTGTCCCTTGGCCTTTGTCTTCGGTGGACCGCTTGTGGTCATTGGTGGGCTGCTGGAAGCCATGTATGTGCCGCTTGTGACCATTGGTGGGCTGCTTATAGTCTGTACCGAACCGAGAACCAAACCGGGAACCGAACCGGGAACCGAACCGTAATCCAAGGGGCAGGGGTGGCCCCAGTGTAAATCGCTAACGCACTGACCCGAACCGATACCGAACCGTAATCCGTGGGCAGAGGTGGCCCGAGTGTAAATCGCTTGCGCACTGACCCGAACCGATACCGAACCGTAATCCATGGGCAGAGGTGGCCCGTTTATATTCGCTATTAGTTATACGCAGACACATAAGTATATCGACGGCTTGGTGGTGGGTGGCAATTCATATACATCTGACGACGGACGATGCAAGAATGTGACCGACCCCCACAAACATAATTCTTCCACAAAATGTCTTCTCAAGATTCGCTTGAGCAAATATTTCAAACCGCTCCAGAAGGACGCGGCACCGCGTTAAATTACACTAGACAGAATCGAAACCAAGGGGCAGGTGGGGGTAGGGACAGAGAGAGAGAGAGACGAGGGACTAGAGACTCCAGCGGGAGTCCGCGTACGCGTAGGTATGCATGTCCGTACCGGTGCATGCGTTTACCCGAGCATGTTTCAATAGGCGGACCATTCTCAAGCATGCATACCAATACTTTCGATCAAGGGTCATAAGAGAGGTGGAGGGCGGTGATGGGTGACAGTCCTCAAACCACAAAAAGGGAAACACAAATTCGACGACGATTGTTCAAAGCTGTGTCTCATCACCAAAGCAGGAGCAAAATACGGCGCATATTGTTTTTCGACATGCAGCATGACCACACACATCCTCCCTAACGTCTTCGTTCTCATCAACGTCCTTCAAAGTGACCAGTCATCCTGTCATCCTGTCATCTAGATCCCCATATGCATCCAAGTGAGTGGCGGCACATACACCAGAGAGGGTGGTGGCTGAGTGAGAGCGAGAGCGAGAGACAATTCAGAAAAAATTTCGAAAAAAAGAAAAATTTCCGATGTGCACTCCCCGACGGCTACCGACGAACTGTGCCCACCCCACTCGGGGTGAGTCTCGGCTACCCCCGGCCGAGAGTAAATTTTTTCAAAAAATTCCCCTCTTTTTGGGAATTTTTCTTGAAATTTTTGATTTTCTTGCAATTTTTCTAAATTTTTGGTTTCGCGTATGCTGGGGGCGGTGGGGGTGATGGAGAAGGACGTTTTGGGTGTTACCGTAGGCCTCTGTTGCCACCTTGAGCCTTTTGAATGTGCTCAGGGGATGGACTGCGCTGAAATATATAACGGATCGATGATCGATCGTTTTAAAGCATCTGCACAAGGTCTACTTAACTTATTGAGTGTCCGGGAAAGGGATCTGTGAAGGGTGGACGAGTCTGGCAAATATGGGTATGGTCATCTAATTATCTTCTCATCTCATTTTTGTCTGTTTCCTTTAGTTTCTTTGCTTGAATCTAGGTCGGCTGTCTTTAAAGTAACCAAGAACAAAGAAATGCACTCCAGACACCTGCCTCAGACACGTCCCCATCTTGTACCGCTTGGCTACATTTGCAGATCGGATTTCTTCTTTCCTCAAGTTGGTGCCCTTTTAAGCCTTTTCTGCACGCTATTTCAAGCTCAACAGAATATTTGAGAACCACGCAGTAGGCATTTAAGCTGGAATGAGCTGGCGGCATTTGAGAGATTTTACTTAACAGAACGTTGGCGCTAGCAAGATTCAAATTTCGAAAAATTTCTTATCACGGGTGCTATTATGTTAGTAATTCTCAGATTTCTTTTGCAAAAGGAGCATACTTTGTGAGAGTTTACTTAACAGAACGTTGGTGCTATGGCTCAGCTTTTAGGCACATATTTCCAAATCCATCGACCGCCCATGTCTCGAATTATCGATTTCTGTCATAGAACTCCCAATCTCAGCTAAATCAAGTCAAAAATTGCATGCATTTTCGATTTTTCCAAAAAGCACACCGTTTCAGCAGAAAAGTCGACCACGAAGTGTACGCAATTGACTGCATTTTTTTGGGAAAAAACGAGCATTTTTTCAATTTTCGAAATTTTGTCGATTCTTGATGCAAAAATGGACCCAGATCGTAGGGTTGATGATATTTTAAGGAATTATGATCAACCTCAATGAACCGAGTGTCGTAGGACACCACAGGATCCAAAAAAGGATACCAGTGCTCGGGCCTAAATGCAAGCTTGTCTCTATGGAACTGCGTGAGTTCTGTATTTAATGACAGTTGATCTCAGACTGACACGCAGCCGAATCCATTAATGTCCCGATACGGGATGAGCTTGAAGTAGGAAGGCTTTTCATCTTCTTCCATTTCGCCCATTTATGACGAAAAAATTGACAATCATGTGTCGACGATACAGCTCGGATATTTTATCAAGAACCAGTCATTTTTGCTCGTCTATGTGCTCGATATGTGTTCTTCATTCAAATTGATTGACTCAACCACTTCCATGGCATCAAGACTGTGTCTATGTCCCAGTGTCTCGAATCACTTCTCGGACACACAATGTCTTCATTTCCTATGGTTGCCGCTACAGTCTGAGGTGAACCTGGGTCTCAGAAAACGAGCCTCTCCATTTAGCGCGGTCGTGTGCTAGTTGCCTTCAGTCACGCACGTTCTGCTCATTGAGGTCCCTATCCAGCTTCGTGGGTCATCGGCGCACAGTGCTTCGCTTTGTATTGGACCGCGGAAATGAATATGTAACTTTTTAACCCGTGAACCGATCTTAATGAAATTTGAAATATAGTACATGAGATCGTTTCGTGGTTCAAACATGAACGTTCAGATTTATGGCAGCGACGGTGAATGATTACAGTAAGATTTATAATGTGATGGAATTATGAAACAACTGAGTGCCGCAGGACATCACAGGATGCGAAAAAGGACACCAGCGCTCGTATTTGTCTCCATGGAGTCTGGGACTGTGTGAGTTCTGTATTCAATGACAGTTGATTGTAGACGAAAATTCCAAGCCACACGCAAACCTTCTCTCTTTCAGAAGATTTCAAGTGTGCCTTTCTTTGGTGGCCATTTAAAAAAATGAGAAAGAGTGTCAGAGCCTTGGGGAACACCAGCATTTATTGAATTGAACGGTTCGAATGTTGACTACTCCATACGCATTTTCATTACAAGACATCTTGACTGTCTCTGTCAAATGCCTTGAATATCAAGCGCGACGATCTTGCTTTCGCCTGCATCGTGCAAAGATTGGTTCCACTTTTCGGTGGTTCCATGGCCTCAGAGAGAAGTGATATGGGTCGGTACGAGGTGGGTGACGAAGATTCGGGACGGGCTGGACAAATGCTGTTTTCCATCTGCTCGGAAAGAGACCTAAAGCGTAGGACAGATGGAAAAGCTGACGCAGTGGTTTTGTCAGCGAAGGAGAAGGGAATTCTATCCGCCAGCGCCAGCGGATTTGTGCACGTCTAGATCTTTAAGTACTCTTGCAACCGTACGAGTCGGGAAGTGGATTTGTGCTATGGTGGAAACCAGACTTAATACGGCCAGTCCCCCTTCCAGAGAAGAGGACGCAGCAAGAACAGAGAATGTACACGATCTCATCTTTGCAACTTCTGCAGAAGTAAAGTGGAGAAGCCGATGAGAATTAGGGAATAAAATTAGAGAAAAAAATCATACCACAAATGTCAATTCCTAAGACAAAAAACCTTCCTCGGAAGCAGTGAAAAAACACTCAAATCCCTTTATGAACTCTGAATTTATGGGTGGCGGGTGTTTCGCTGGAAGTAGGATGTTGGCTGGCGTAGAGAGGTGATTCCGACGATATATTCTTAACAACATACAAACGTTCTTACCTAACCGAGGGTGTTTCCATAAATAATCAGGCGTTTTTGAACAGATACACGTCTGCAGAATGTCTCTCAATCTCCTGCAAAAGGGTTTTCTTCCAGTCGCGCTTTTCCGGCAGTCAGAAAAGAATGACTGCCCAATCTGGCCGACATTGACGACATACCGACGTTTATGAACAATAGCTATGTACTGCAGTTCACCTACGTTAGTACGATAGTCAATCTGCATTAATGAACGTGGCTATGGCAGTTAGTTGCTTTGTTAGTCTGACGTTTATGAAAACACTCTCCTTCGGCTGGAAGCTGGGATGTTGGAGGATATTATTAATTGCTGAGTCAAGCAGAATTTTAACCGCTTACCCAAGCAAATCAAGTCCCGTTTAATGTATCTTTCGTCTACTCGGCAATTCGCTTGAGCTTGAATGAATGCCTGAATGAATGCTGAGCTTTCTCAGTTCTGTATTCATTACTTTGCAACAAATGAAATGCAAGTGTAATGTCTGCGGTCCAGTCGTCCACTCAGTTTAGTAAGCAACTAAGTGCAAGAGTGAATAGCAATTTTGATCTCCTGCTTTAATTGCAGTTTATGCCCGAAAAGGGCATGCTACCGACGCGCACGAATCGCGGCTCCGTCCGACTACGAGTACGATAACGAATTGAGAAAACGGTGCGAATTCGAATGCGATTGCGAATGCGAATGCGAATGCGAATGCGAATGCGAATGCGAATGCGAATGCGAATGCGAATGCGAATGCGAATGCGAATGCGAATGCGAATGCGAATGCGAATGCGAATGCGAATACGAATGCGAGGACGGTCCACGCGACCCGATAAAAACCGACGCACCCGTAAATAAACGAGAAAGAGAGAAGCCCTACCTACCTCTTAGGCGCCTATTTGGGCCCTTGAGGGTTCCCCTACCTATCTTCAAGGACACCTGTTCGGGTCCTGAAGGCCTAAATTGTACTATTTTACTTACTGTATATCTACCTATCTATGTATTTACTTCAGAGAAAGTAAAAGCTAACCCTATTTTCTTAAATGTAGGTGCCTAAGCCATACAGGACCCAAACCACAAACAAACACCAATAGAACCAGAACCCAACCCAACCCCAAAACAGCCCCAATAGAACCAGAACCCAACCCAACCCAAATCCAACCGAAACCCAACCAATCCCAGAACCAAACCCAACCCAAACACAAGCCCAAACCGAATCCAAGCCAACCCAACCCCAACTATACCCCAACCCAACCCAATTCCATCCCAAACCCATCCCCAATAGAACAAGAACCCCAACCAACCCCATACCAAAAAGAAACCCAAATCCAAACCACCCAAAACCCAACCCCAAACCAAGCCCCAATCCAATCCCAACCCAAGCCCAACCCGCATCGCGACCGTGGTTCTGCTAGCCGTGTACCTGAAAAGAGAAAGCCCTACCTAGCCTCAGGACACCTGTTCGGGTCCTGAGCGGTCCCCTACCTATCTTCAAGGACGCCTGTTCGGGTCCTGAAGAGTTCTACCTATACTAAACTAAAAGCTGAAGCTAAGCTAAGTTTTTTTAAAACTACACAAAATGCCTATCCACCCTGCCTATCTATTTGTCAAACTAGACCTGCATGCATACTCTTGCTTCACTGTGAGCAAGAAATAAATACGAAGCTCAGTTGGACCTAACAACCGCTGTCTAACGTACTCTAACCGAACCGAACCGAACCGAAACATCGCGACGCGCCCTTTCCCCTGCTGTCTGGTGTCCCTGAAAGTAGAAAAGATTATGCTCCTGCCCAGCCTTCCCCATGTGATGCCTGAGTGGGACCTAAGGAATATACAAAACTAAATAGTTAAATATACGCGAAGGAAATGAGCTCATTCCACTTAAACCCGATTGAAAGCTTTCAAAAAAGTGACCTAACCTACTCAGCCTTGTGCACACACAGCAACAGTCTGTCGACTCTGTCTGATGACACCTAAGCGCTGCTAACTCCTGAATCGACTTCTAGTCTAAATTACAGAAACTACAAAAACTACTCTACTCAAGAAATACTACAACTACTCCAAATTCTACAGCAACTACTACAATATAACTACACGGACAATTAACCCTGTCCGTTGCTCACTCACGCTCAAGGACCCATCCACGACCATGGGCTCATCGGCGAATAACAGCCGAGGTGCCACATGTGCAGACAAGCTATGAGACGAGGAGCTAAGAAAAACCCAAGCCCTTACGAGCAGCGAATGCTTCCGAACTGCCATAAAATAGATTCATAGTTCTGAGAGACTAATCGCGCTCAAAAGGACGTGAGCGAGTTTATATAAAATATCTTTACCCTGTCCGGCTAAAATTTGATCCGAGCTTCCGCGGGAGTAAATAAATGAAGGGAAAGTGTACGATGACTCACCGAAGACCCCGATATCGCCGCAAGTCTTCTGCTCAACTGTGCTTGTTTACGACCAAAACCAATGCCCAACGGCCCGGCCCATCCACTTCCATAGGCATAATCGGAAATCTAACACCGAGCTATGAGCAGAGGAACTGTGTAATTCTGAGAGAAACCCAAACGCCTCGATCGAGCAGCGAATACTTTCGAACTGCCATAAAATAGATTCATAGTTCTGAAAGACCGATCGCGCCGAAAAGGATGTAGGCCTCTGTACAATCCAATAAATGAGAAAATGAACGCGTAAACAAGCTGTGAGCAGAGCAGCGTCGCGCCCGTGCCACTGCTGGCAGTGTACCTGAAAAGAGAAGAGCAAAAGGAAACGAAACGAAAGTCCTGAAAGTATAAGAACAAACCTGAAAAGAGAAGAGCAGAAGCCCTACCTAGCCTCAGGGCACCTGTTCGGGCCAAGAGGGGTCCCCTACCTAGCCTCAAGGAGACCTGTTTGGCTCCCGAGGGGGTTAGTGCAACTTGCTGCTGCTATTTGGTAAGTCTTCACAGAGTGCCCGTATGCCCGAAACCGTATCCATGCTAGCATGTTTATTTGCGAAACGAGAGTCATGACTCAATATTCACTTTTCGAAACTCATGCTGGTGTATGTGTGTGTATTTATTCAATGTGATATGTAAAATAAGTAAAAATGGTTTCACGTACCCATCTGATCTGCACAAACTGCCTCGTTGCACAGAACTGCTTTGTCCCTTGTCCTTTGTCGTTTGTACTTGGTGGACCGCTTGTGGTCATTGGTGGGCTGCTTGAAGCCATGTATGTGCCGCTTGTGGTCATGGGCTGCTTATAGTCTGTACCGAACCGAGAACCAAACCGGGAACCGAGCCGGGAACCGAACCGTAATCCAAGGGGCAGGGGTGGCCCCCAGTGTAAATCGCTAACGCACTGACCCGAACCGATACCGAACCGTAATCCATGGGCAGAGGTGGCCCGAGTGTAAATCGCTTGCGCACTGACCCGAACCGATACCGAACCGTAATCCATGGGCAGAGGTGGCCCGTTTATATTCGCTATTAGTTATACGCAGACACATAAGTATATCGACGGCTTGGTGGTGGGTGGCAATTCATATACATCTGACGACGGACGATGCAAGAATGTGACCGACCCCCACAAACATAATTCTTCCACAAAATGTCTTCTCAAGATTCGCTTGAGCAAATATTTCAAACCGCTCCAGAAGGACGCGGCACCGCGTTAAATTACACTAGACAGAATCGAAATCAAGGGGCAGGTGGGGGTAGGGATAGAGAGAGAGAGACGAGGGACTAGAGACTCCAGCGGGAGGCCGCGTACGCGTAGGTATGCATGTCCGTACCGGTGCATGCGTTTACCCGAGCATGTTTCAATAGGCGGACCATTCTCAAGCATGCATACCAATACTTTCGATCAAGGGTCATAAGAGAGGTGGAGGGCGGTGATGGGTGACAGTCCTCAAACCACAAAAAGGGAAACACAAATTCGACGACGATTGTTCAAGGCGGTGTATCAGCACCAAAGCAGGGGCAAAATACGGCGCATATTGTTTTTCGACATGCAGCATGACCACACACATCCTCCCTAACGTCTTCGTTCTCATCAACGTCCTTCAAAGTGACCAGTCATCCTGTCATAAAGATCCCCATATGCATCCAAGTGAGTGGCGGCACATACACCAGAGAGGGTGGTGGCTGAGTGAGAGCGAGAGCGAGAGCGAGAGACAATTCAGAAAAAATTTCGAAAAAAAGAAAAATTTCCGATGTGCACTCCCCGACGGCTACCGACGAACTGTGCCCACCCCACTCGGGGTGAGTCTCGGCTACCCCCGGCCGAGAGTAAATTTTTTCAAAAAATTCCCCTCTTTTTGGGAATTTTTCTTGAAATTTTTGATTTTCTTGCAATTTTTCTAAATTTTTGGTTTCGCGTATGCTGGGGGCGGTGGGGGTGATGGAGAAGGACGTTTTGGGTGTTACCGTAGGCCTCTGTTGCCACCTTGAGCCTTTTGAATGTGCTCAGGGGATGGACTGCGCTGAAATATATAACGGATCGATGATCGATCGTTTTAAAGCATCTGCACAAGGTTTACTTAACTTATTGAGTGTCCGGGAAAGGGATCTGTGAAGGGTGGACGAGTCTGACAAATATGGGTATGGTCATCTAATTATCTTCTCATCTCATTTTTGTCTGTTTCCTTTAGTTTCTTTGCTTGAATCTAGGTCGGCTGTCTTTAAAGTAACCAAGAACAAAGAAATGCACTCCAGACACCTGCCTCAGACACGTCCCCATCTTGTACCGCTTGGCTACATTTGCAGATCGGATTTCTTCTTTCCTCAAGTTGGTGCCCTTTTAAGCCTTTTCTGCACGCTATTTCAAGCTCAACAGAATATTTGAGAACCACGCAGTAGGCATTTAAGCTGGAATGAGCTGGCGGCATTTGAGAGATTTTACTTAACAGAACGTTGGCGCTAGCAAGATTCAAATTTCGAAAAATTTCTTATCACGGGTGCTATTATGTTAGTAATTCTCAGATTTCTTTTGCAAAAGGAGCATACTTTGTGAGAGTTTACTTAACAGAACGTTGGTGCTATGGCTCAGCTTTTAGGCACATATTTCCAAATCCATCGACCGCCCATGTCTCGAATTATCGATTTCTGTCATAGAACTCCCAATCTCAGCTAAATCAAGTCAAAAATTGCATGCATTTTCGATTTTTCCAAAAAGCACACCGTTTCAGCAGAAAAGTCGACCACGAAGTGTACGCAATTGACTGCATTTTTTTGGGAAAAAACGAGCATTTTTTCAATTTTCGAAATTTTGTCGATTCTTGATGCAAAAATGGACCCAGATCGTAGGGTTGATGATATTTTAAGGAATTATGATCAACCTCAATGAACCGAGTGTCGTAGGACACCACAGGATCCAAAAAAGGATACCAGTGCTCGGGCCTAAATGCAAGCTTGTCTCTATGGAACTGCGTGAGTTCTGTATTTAATGACAGTTGATCTCAGACTGACACGCAGCCGAATCCATTAATGTCCCGATACGGGATGAGCTTGAAGTAGGAAGGCTTTTCATCTTCTTCCATTTCGCCCATTTATGACGAAAAAATTGACAATCATGTGTCGACGATACAGCTCGGATATTTTATCAAGAACCAGTCATTTTTGCTCGTCTATGTGCTCGATATGTGTTCTTCATTCAAATTGATTGACTCAACCACTTCCATGGCATCAAGACTGTGTCTATGTCCCAGTGTCTCGAATCACTTCTCGGACACACAATGTCTTCATTTCCTATGGTTGCCGCTACAGTCTGAGGTGAACCTGGGTCTCAGAAAACGAGCCTCTCCATTTAGCGCGGTCGTGTGCTAGTTGCCTTCAGTCACGCACGTTCTGCTCATTGAGGTCCCTATCCAGCTTCGTGGGTCATCGGCGCACAGTGCTTCGCTTTGTATTGGACCGCGGAAATGAATATGTAACTTTTTAACCCGTGAACCGATCTTAATGAAATTTGAAATATAGTACATGAGATCGTTTCGTGGTTCAAACATGAACGTTCAGATTTATGGCAGCGACGGTGAATGATTACAGTAAGATTTATAATGTGATGGAATTATGAAACAACTGAGTGCCGCAGGACATCACAGGATGCGAAAAAGGACACATACACGCGCTCGTATTTGTCTCCATGGAGTCTGGGACTGTGTGAGTTCTGTATTCAATGACAGTTGATTGTAGACGAAAATTCCAAGCCACACGCAAACCTTCTCTCTTTCAGAAGATTTCAAGTGTGCCTTTCTTTGGTGGCCATTTAAAAAAATGAGAAAGAGTGTCAGAGCCTTGGGGAACACCAGCATTTATTGAATTGAACGGTTCGAATGTTGACTACTCCATACGCATTTTCATTACAAGACATCTTGACTGTCTCTGTCAAATGCCTTGAATATCAAGCGCGACGATCTTGCTTTCGCCTGCATCGTGCAAAGATTGGTTCCACTTTTCGGTGGTTCCATGGCCTCAGAGAGAAGTGATATGGGTCGGTACGAGGTGGGTGACGAAGATTCGGGACGGGCTGGACAAATGCTGTTTTCCATCTGCTCGGAAAGAGACCTAAAGCGTAGGACAGATGGAAAAGCTGACGCAGTGGTTTTGTCAGCGAAGGAGAAGGGAATTCTATCCGCCAGCGCCAGCGGATTTGTGCACGTCTAGATCTTTAAGTACTCTTGCAACCGTACGAGTCGGGAAGTGGATTTGTGCTATGGTGGAAACCAGACTTAATACGGCCAGTCCCCCTTCCAGAGAAGAGGACGCAGCAAGAACAGAGAATGTACACGATCTCATCTTTGCAACTTCTGCAGAAGTAAAGTGGAGAAGCCGATGAGAATTAGGGAATAAAATTAGAGAAAAAAATCATACAACAAATGTCAATTCCTAAGACAAAAAACCTTCCTCGGAAGCAGTGAAAAGACACTCAAGTCCCTTTATGAACTCTGAATTTATGGGTGGCGGGTGTGTCGCTGGAAGTAGGATGTTGGCTGGCGTAGAGAGGTGATTCCGACGATATATTCTTAACAACATACAAACGTTCTTACCTAACCGAGGGTGTTTCCATAAATAATCAGGCGTTTTTGAACAGATACACGTCTGCAGAATGTCTCTCAATCTCCTGCAAAAGGGTTTTCTTCCAGTCGCGCTTTTTCAGCAGTCAGAAAACAATGACTGCACAATCTGGCCTATATTGACGACATACCGACGTTTATGAAACCAGCTATGTACTGCAGTTCACCTACGTTAGTACGATAGTCAATCTGCATTAATGAACGTGGCTATCGCAATTAGTTGCTTTGTTAGTTTGACGTTTATGAAAAGACGCTCCTTCGGCTGGAAGCTGGGATGTTGGAGGATATTATTACTTGCTGAGTCAAGCAGATTTTTAACCGCTGACCCAAGCAATTCGCTTGAGCTTGAATGAGTGCCTGAATGAATGCTGAGCTTTGTCAGTTCTGTATTCATTACTTTGCAACAAAAGAAATGCAAGTGTAATGTCTGCGGTCCAGTCGTCCACTCAGTTTAGTAAGCAACTAAGTGCAAGAGTGAATAGCAATTTTGATCTCCTGCTTTAATTGCAGTTTATGCCCGAAAAGGGCATGCTACCGACGCGCACGAATTGCGGCTCCGTCCGACTACGAGTACGATGACGAATTGTGAGAAACCGAATGCGAATGCGAATGCGAATGCGAATGCGAATGCGAATGCGAATACGAATGCGAGGACGGTCCACGCGACCCGATAAAAACCGACGCACCCGTAAATAAACGAGAAAGAGAGAAGCCCTACCTACCTCTTAGGCGCCTATTTGGGCCCTTGAGGGTTCCCCTACCTATCTTCAAGGACACCTGTTCGGGTCCTGAAGGCCTAAATTGTACTATTTTACTTACTGTATATCTACCTATCTATGTATTTACTTCAGAGAAAGTAAAAGTTAACCCTATTTTCTTAGATGTAGGCGCTTAAAACATGCAAGACCCAAACCAGAAACCACACAAACAAACAGCAATAGAACCAAAACCCAGCCCAACCCAACCCAAATCCAACCGAAACATAAACCAAACGCAATCCAACCCGAAACCCAACCAACCCCAAAACCAACCCAAACCCAGCCCCAGTAGAACCAGAACCCAAACCAGACCCCAAACCCACCCAAAACCCAACCAACCCCAATCCAATCCTCAACCAAAAAGAAACCCAAACCCAAACAACCCAAAACCCAACCCCAAGCCAAGCCCCAATCCAATCCCAACCCAAGCCCTACCCGCATCGCGACCGTGGTTCTGCTAGCCGTGTACCTGAAAAGAGAAAGCCCTACCTAGCCTCAGGACACCTGTTCGGGTCCTGAGCGGTCCCCTACCTATCTTCAAGGACGCCTGTTCGGGTCCTGAAGAGTTCTACCTATACTAAACTAAAAGCTGAAGCTAAGCTAAGTTTTCTTAAAACTACACGAAATGCCTATCCACCCTGCCTATCTATTTGTCAAACTAGACAAGCATGCATACTCTTGCTTCACTGTGAGCAAAAAATAAATACGAAGCTCAGTTGGACCTAACAACCGCTGTCTAACGTACTCCAACCGAACCGAACCGAACCGAACCGAGCCGAACCGAAACATCGCGACGCGCCCTTTCCCCTGCTGTCTGGTGTCCCTGAAAGTAGAAAAGATTATGCTCCTGCCCAGCCTTCCCCATGTGATGCCTGAGTGGGACCTAAGGAATATACAAAACTAAATAGTTAAATATACGCGAAGGAAATGAGCTCATTCCACTTAAACCCGATTGAAAGCTTTCAAAAAAGTGACCTAACCTACTCAGCCTTGTGCACACACAGCAACAGTCTGTCGACTCTGTCTGATGACACCTAAGCGCTGCTAACTCCTGAATCTACTTCTAGTCTAAATTACAGAAACTACAAAAACTACTCTACTCAAGAAATACTACAACTACTCCAAATTCTACAGCACCTACTACAATATAACTACACGGACAATTAACCCTGTCCGTTGCTCACTCACGCTCAAGGACCCATCCACGACCATGGGCTCATCGGCGAATAACAGCCGAGGTGCCACATGTGCAGACAAGCTATGAGACGAGGAGCTAAGAAAAACCCAAGCCCTTACGAGCTACGAATGCTTCCGAACTGCCATAAAATAGATTCATAGTTCTGAGAGACTAATCGCGCTCAAAAGGACGTGAGCGAGTTTATATAAAATACCTTTACCCTGTCCGGCCAACATTTGATCCGAGCTTCCGCGGGAGTAAATAAATGAAGGGAAAATGCGTAAACAAGCTGTGAGCAGAGCAGCGTCGCGCCCGTGCCATTGCTGGCAGTGTACCTGAAAAGAGAAGAGCAAAAGGAAACGAAACGAAAGTCCTGAAAGTATAAGAACAAACCTGAAAAGAGAAGAGCAGAAGCCCTACCTAGCCTCAGGGCACCTGTTCGGGCCAAGAGGGGTCCCCTACCTAGCCTCAAGGAGACCTGTTTGGCTCCCGAGGGGGTTAGTGCAACTTGCTGCTATTTGCTAAGTCTTCACAGAGTGCCCGTATGCCCGAAACCGTATCCATGCTAGCATGTTTATTTGCGAAACGAGAGTCATGACTCAATATTCACTTTTCGAAACTCATGCTGGTGTATGTGTGTGTATTTATTCAATGTGATATGTAAAATAAGTAAAAATGGTTTCACGTACCCATCTGCACAAACTGCATCGTTGCACAGAACTCCTTTGTCACTTGTCCTTTGTCGTTTGTCGGTTGTCTTCGGTGGACCGCTTGTGGTCATTGGTGGGCTGCTTGAAGCCATGTATGTGCCGCTTGTGGTCATGGGCTGCTTATAGTCTGTACCGAACCGAGAACCAAACCGGGAACCGAACCGGGAACCGAACCGTAATCCAAGGGGCAGGGGTGGCCCCAGTGTAAATCGCTAACGCACTGACCCGAACCGATACCGAACCGTAATCCATGGGCAGAGGTGGCCCGTTTATATTCGCTATTAGTTATACGCAGACACATATGTATATCGACGGCTTGGTGGTGGGTGGCAATTCATATACATCTGACGACGGACGATGCAAGAATGTGACCGACCCCCACAAACATAATTCTTCCACAAAATGTCTTCTCAAGATTCGCTTGAGCAAATATTTCAAACCGCTCCAGAAGGACGCGGCACCGCGTTAAATTACACTAGACAGAATCGAAATCAAGGGGCAGGTGGGGGTAGGGATAGAGAGAGAGAGAGAGAGACGAGGGACTAGAGACTCCAGCGGGAGTCCGCGTACGCGTAGGTATGCATGTCCGTACCGGTGCATGCGTTTACCCGAGCATGTTTCAATAGGCGGACCATTCTCAAGCATGCATACCAATACTTTCGATCAAGGGTCATAAGAGAGGTGGAGGGCGGTGATGGGTGACAGTCCTCAAACCACAAAAAGGGAAACACAAATTCGACGACGATTGTTCAAGGCTGTGTCTCATCACCAAAGCAGGAGCAAAATACGGCGCATATTGTTTTTCGACATGCAGCATGACCACACTCATCCTCCCTAACGTCTTTGTTCTCATCAACGTCCTTCAAAGTGACCTGTCATCCTGTCATCTAGATCCCCATATGCATCCAAGTGAGTGGCGGCACATACACGAGAGAGGGTGGTGGCTGAGTGAGAGCGAGAGCGAGAGACAATTCAGAAAAAATTTCGAAAAAAAGAAAAATTTCCGATGTGCACTCCCCGACGGCTACCGACGAACTGTGCCCACCCCACTCGGGGTGAGTCTCGGCTACCCCCGGCCGAGAGTAAATTTTTTCAAAAAATTCCCCTCTTTTTGGGAATTTTTCTTGAAATTTTTGATTTTCTTGCAATTTTTCTAAATTTTTGGTTTCGCGTATGCTGGTGGCGGTGGGGGTGATGGAGAAGTCGTGAGTGTTACCGTAGGCCTCTGTTGCCACCTTGAGCCTTTTGAATGTGCTCAGGGGATGGACTGCGCTGAAATATATAACGGATCGATGATCGATCGTTTTAAAGCATCTGCGCAAGGCTTACTTAACTTATTGAGTGTCCGGGAAAGCGATCTGTGAAGGGTGGACGAGTCTGACAAATATGGGTATGGTCATCTAATTATCTTCTCATCTCATTTTTGTCTGTTTCCTTTAGTTTCTTTGCTTGAATCTAAGTCGGCTGTCTTTAAGTAACCAAGAACAAAGAAATGCACTCCAGACACCTGCCTCAGACACGTCCCCATCTTGCACTGCTTGGCTACATTTGCAGATCGGATTTCTTCCTTCCTCGAGTTGGTTACCTCTTAAACCTCTTCTGCACGCTATTTCAAGATCAGCAGACGCAGAGAACCAGGCAGTAGACGTTTAAGCTGGAATTAGCTGGCGGGCTTGCCTTCCACGGCATTTGAGAGATTTTACTTAACAGAACGTTGGCGCTAGCATGATTCAAATTTCGAAAAATTTCTTATCACGGGTGCTTCGAATCGAAAGATCGAAATTATGTTAGTAATTCTCAGATTTCTTTTGCAAAAGGAGCATACTTTGTGAGAGTTTACTTAACAGAACGTTGGTGCTATGGCTCAGCTTTTAGGCACATATTTCCAAATCCATCGACCGCCCATGTCTCGAATTATCGATTTCATTCATTGAACTCCCAATCTCAGCTAAATCAAGTCAAAAATTGCATGCATTTTCGATTTTTCCAAAATGCACACCATTTCAGCAGAAAAGTCGACCACGAAGTGTACGCAATTGACTGTATTTTTTCGGCGAAAAACGAGCATTTTTTCAATTTTCGAAATTTTGTCGATTCTTGATGCAAAAATGGACCCAGATCGTAGGGTTGATGATATTTCAAGGAATTATGATCAACCTGAATGAACCGAGTGTCGTAGGACACCACAGGATCCAAAAAAGGATACCAGTGCTCGGGCCTAAATGCAAGCTTGTCTCTATGGAACTGCGTGAGTTCTGTATTTAATGACAGTTGATCTCAGACTGACACGCAGCCGAATCCATTAATGTCCCGATACGGGATGAGCTTGAAGTAGGAAGGCTTTTCATCTTCTTCCATTTCGCCCATTTATGACGAAAAAATTGACAATCATGTGTCGACGATACAGCTCGGATATTTTATCAAGAACCAGTCATTTTTGCTCGTCTATGTGCTCGATATGTGTTCTTCATTCAAATTGATTGACTCAACCACTTCCATGGCATCAAGACTGTGTCTATGTCCCAGTGTCTCGAATCACTTCTCGGACACACAATGTCTTCATTTCCTATGGTTGCCGCTACAGTCTGAGGTGAACCTGGGTCTCAGAAAACGAGCCTCTCCATTTAGCGCGGTCGTGTGCTAGTTGCCTTCAGTCACGCACGTTCTGCTCATTGAGGTCCCTATCCAGCTTCGTGGGTCATCGGCGCACAGTGCTTCGCTTTGTATTGGACCGCGGAAATGAATATGTAACTTTTTAACCCGTGAACCGATCTTAATGAAATTTGAAATATAGTACATGAGATCGTTTCGTGGTTCAAACATGAACGTTCAGATTTATGGCAGCGACGGTGAATGATTACAGTAAGATTTATAATGTGATGGAATTATGAAACAACTGAGTGCCGCAGGACATCACAGGATGCGAAAAAGGACACCAGCGCTCGTATTTGTCTCCATGGAGTCTGGGACTGTGTGAGTTCTGTATTCAATGACAGTTGATTGTAGACGAAAATTCCAAGCCACACGCAAACCTTCTCTCTTTCAGAAGATTTCAAGTGTGCCTTTCTTTGGTGGCCATTTAAAAAAATGAGAAAGAGTGTCAGAGCCTTGGGGAACACCAGCATTTATTGAATTGAACGGTTCGAATGTTGACTACTCCATACGCATTTTCATTACAAGACATCTTGACTGTCTCTGTCAAATGCCTTGAATATCAAGCGCGACGATCTTGCTTTCGCCTGCATCGTGCAAAGATTGGTTCCACTTTTCGGTGGTTCCATGGCCTCAGAGAGAAGTGATATGGGTCGGTACGAGGTGGGTGACGAAGATTCGGGACGGGCTGGACAAATGCTGTTTTCCATCTGCTCGGAAAGAGACCTAAAGCGTAGGACAGATGGAAAAGCTGACGCAGTGGTTTTGTCAGCGAAGGAGAAGGGAATTCTATCCGCCAGCGCCAGCGGATTTGTGCACGTCTAGATCTTTAAGTACTCTTGCAACCGTACGAGTCGGGAAGTGGATTTGTGCTATGGTGGAAACCAGACTTAATACGGCCAGTCCCCCTTCCAGAGAAGAGGACGCAGCAAGAACAGAGAATGTACACGATCTCATCTTTGCAACTTCTGCAGAAGTAAAGTGGAGAAGCCGATGAGAATTAGGGAATAAAATTAGAGAAAAAAATCATACCACAAATGTCAATTCCTAAGACAAAAAACCTTCCTCGGAAGCAGTGAAAAAACACTCAAATCCCTTTATGAACTCTGAATTTATGGGTGGCGGGTGTTTCGCTGGAAGTAGGATGTTGGCTGGCGTAGAGAGGTGATTCCGACGATATATTCTTAACAACATACAAACGTTCTTACCTAACCGAGGGTGTTTCCATAAACGTCTGCCCTGGTACAAACCCATTTCTTCAGGCTCTCAGGCGTTTTTGAGCAGATACACGTCTGCAGAATGTCTCTCAATCTCCTGAAAAGGGTTTTCTTCCAATCGCGCTTTTCCGGCAGTCAGAAAAGAATGACTGCCCAATCTGGCCGACATTGACGACATACCGACGTTTATGAACAGTAGGTATGTACTGCAGTTCACCTACGTTAGTACGATAGTCAATTTGCATTAATGAACGTGGCTATCGCAGTTAGTTGCTTTGTTAGTCTGACGTTTATGAAAACACGCTCCTTCGGCTGGAAGCTGGGATGTTGGAGGATATTATTACTTGCTGAGTCAAGCAGAATTTTAACCGCTGAACCAAGCAAATCCAGCCTCGTTTAATGTATCTTTCGTCTACTCGGCAATTCGCTTGAGCTTGAATGAATGCCTGAATGAATGCTGAGCTTTCTCAGTTCTGTATTCATTACTTTGCAACAAAAGAAATGCAAGTGTAATGTCTGCGGTCCAGTCGTCCACTCAGTTTAGTAAGCAACTAAGTGCAAGAGTGAATAGCAATTTTGATCTCCTGCTTTAATTGCAGTTTATGCCCGAAAAGGGCATGCTACCGACGCGCACGAATCGCGGCTCCGTCCGACTACGAGTACGATGACGATTTGAGAAAACGAATGCGAATGCGAATGCGAATGCGAATGCGAATACGAATGCGAATACGAATGCGAGGACGGTCTACGCGACCCGATAAAAACCGACGCACCCGTAAATAAACGAGAAAGAGAGAAGCCCTACCTACCTCTTAGGCGCCTGTTTGGGCCCTTGAGGGTTCCCCTACCTATCTTCAAGGACACCTGTTCGGGTCCTGAAGGCCTAAACTATACTATTTTACTTACTGTATATCTACCTATCTATGCATTTACTTCAGAGAAAATAAAAGCTAACCCGATTTTCTTAGATGTAGGTGCCTAAACCATACAAGACCCAAACCAGAAACCACACAAACAAACAGCAATAGAACCAAAACTCAAACCAATCCCAAAACAACTCCAATAGAACCAGAACCCAAACCAGAACGCAAACCAACCCCAAACCCAACCAAAACCCAACCAACCCCAATCCAATCCCAAACCAAAAATAAACCCAAACCCAAACCACCCAAAACACAACCCCAAACCAAGCCCCAAACCAAGCCCCAAACCAAGCCCCAATCCAATCCCAACCCAAGCCCTACCCGCATCGAAACCGTGGTTCTGCTAGCCGTGTACCTGAAAAGAGAAAGCCCTACCTAGCCTCAGGACACCTGTTTGGGTCCTGAGCGGTCCCCTACCTATCTTCAAGGACGCCTGTTCGGGTCCTGAAGAGTTCTACCTATACTAAACTAAAAGCTGAAGCTAAGCTAAGTTTTCTTAAAACTACACGAAATGCCTATCCACCCTGCCTATCTATTTGTCAAACTAGACAAGCATGCATACTCTTGCTTCACTGTGAGCAAAAAATAAATACGAAGCTCAGTTGGACCTAACAACCGCTGTCTAACGTACTCCAACCGAACCGAACCGAACCGAAACATCGCGACACGCCCCTTCCCCTGCTGTCTGGTGTCCCTGAAAGTAGAAAAGATTATGCTCCTGCCCAGCCTTCCCCATGTGATGCCTGAGTGGGACCTAAGGAATATACAAAACTAAATAGTTAAATATACGCGAAGGAAATGAGCTCATTCCACTTAAACCCGATTGAAAGCTTTCAAAAAAGTGACCTAACCTACTCAGCCTTGTGCACACACAGCAACAGTCTGTCGACTCTGTCTGATGACACCTAAGCGCTGCTAACTCCTGAATCTACTTCTAGTCTAAATTACAGAAACTACAAAAACTACTCTACTCAAGAAATACAACAACTACTCCAAATTCTACAGCAACTACTACAATATAACTACACGGACAATTAACCCTGTCCGTTGCTCACTCACGCTCAAGGACCCATCCACGACCATGGGCTCATCGGCGAATAACAGCCGAGGTGCCACATGTGCAGACAAGCTATGAGACGAGGAGCTAAGAAAAACCCAAGCCCTTACGAGCTACGAATGCTTCCGAACTGCCATAAAATAGATTCATAGTTCTGAGAGACTAATCGCGCTCAAAAGGACGTGAGCGAGTTTATATAAAATATCTTTACCCTGTCCGGCTAAAATTTGATCCGAGCTTCCGCGGGAGTAAATAAATGAAGGAAAAGTGTACGATGACTCACCGAAGACCCCGATATCGCCGCAAGCTTTCTGCTCAACTGTGCTTGTTTACGACCAAAACCAATGCCCAACGGCCCATCCGCGTCCATAGGCATATTCGGCAGCAGAGGAGCTGTGTAATTCTAAGAGAAACCCAAACGCCTCGATCGAGCCATAAAATAAATCATAGTTCTGAAAGACCGATCGCGCCGAAAAGGATGTAGGCCTCTGTACAATCCAATAAATGAGAAAATGAACACGTAAACAAGCTGTGAGCAGAGCAGCGTCGCGCCCGTGCCATTGCTGGCAGTGTACCTGGAAAGAGAAGAGCAAAAGGAAACGAAACGAAAGTCCTGAAAGTATAAGAACAAACCTGAAAAGAGAAGATCAGAAGACCCGACCTGCCTAGCCTCAGGGCACCTGTTCGGGCCAAGAGGGGTCCCCTACCTAGCCTCAAGGAGACCTGTTTGGCTCCCGAGGGGGTTAGTGCAACTTGCTGCTATTTGCTAAGTCTTCACAGAGTGCCCGTATGCCCGAAACCGTATCCATGCTAGCATGTTTATTTGCGAAACGAGAGTCATGACTCAATATTCACTTTTCGAAACTCATGCTGGTGTATGTGTGTGTATTTATTCAATGTGATATGTAAAATAAGTAAAAATGGTTTCACGTACCCATCTGCACAAACTGCATCGTTGCACAGAACTCCTTTGTCACTTGTCCTTTGTCGTTTGTCGGTTGTCTTCGGTGGACCGCTTGTGGTCATTGGTGGGCTGCTTGAAGCCATGTATGTGCCGCTTGTGGTCATGGGCTGCTTATAGTCTGTACCGAACCGAGAACCAAACCGGGAACCGAACCGGGAACCGAACCGTAATCCAAGGGGCAGGGGTGGCCCCAGTGTAAATCGCTAACGCACTGACCCGAACCGATACCGAACCGTAATCCATGGGCAGAGGTGGCCCGTTTATATTCGCTATTAGTTATACGCAGACACATAAGTATATCGACGGCTTGGTGGTGGGTGGCAATTCATATACATCTGACGACGGACGATGCAAGAATGTGACCGACCCCCACAAACATAATTCTTCCACAAAATGTCTTCTCAAGATTCGCTTGAGCAAATATTTCAAACCGCTCCAGAAGGACGCGGCACCGCGTTAAATTACACTAGACAGAATCGAAATCAAGGGGCAGGTGGGGGTAGGGATAGAGAGAGAGAGAGAGAGACGAGGGACTAGAGACTCCAGCGGGAGTCCGCGTACGCGTAGGTATGCATGTCCGTACCGGTGCATGCGTTTACCCGAGCATGTTTCAATAGGCGGACCATTCTCAAGCATGCATACCAATACTTTCGATCAAGGGTCATAAGAGAGGTGGAGGGCGGTGATGGGTGACAGTCCTCAAACCACAAAAAGGGAAACACAAATTCGACGACGATTGTTCAAAGCTGTGTCTCATCACCAAAGCAGGAGCAAAATACGGCGCATATTGTTTTTCGACATGCAGCATGACCACACACATCCTCCCTAACGTCTTCGTTCTCATCAACGTCCTTCAAAGTGACCAGTCATCCTGTCATCCTGTCATCTAGATCCCCATATGCATCCAAGTGAGTGGCGGCACATACACCAGAGAGGGTGGTGGCTGAGTGAGAGCGAGAGCGAGAGACAATTCAGAAAAAATTTCGAAAAAAAGAAAAATTTCCGATGTGCACTCCCCGACGGCTACCGACGAACTGTGCCCACCCCACTCGGGGTGAGTCTCGGCTACCCCCGGCCGAGAGTAAATTTTTTCAAAAAATTCCCCTCTTTTTGGGAATTTTTCTTGAAATTTTTGATTTTCTTGCAATTTTTCTAAATTTTTGGTTTCGCGTATGCTGGGGACGGTGGGGGTGATGGAGAAGTCGTGAGTGTTACCGTAGGCCTCTGTTGCCACCTTGAGCCTTTTGAATGTGCTCAGGGGATGGACTGCGCTGAAATATATAACGGATCGATGATCGATCGTTTTAAAGCATCTGCACAAGGTTTACTTAACTTATTGAGTGTCCGGGAAAGGGATCTGTGAAGGGTGGACGAGTCTGATAAATATGGATATGGTCATCTAATTATCTTCTCATCTCATTTTTGTCTGTTTCCTTTTTGTTTGCTTGAATCTTAGTCGGCACCTGTCTCAGAGATGTCCTCATCGTGCACTGATTGGCTACATTTTCAGATCGGATTTCTTCCTTCCTCAAGTTGGTGCCCTTTTAAGCCTTTTCTGCACGCTATTTCTTGCTCAACAGAATATTTGAGAACCACGCAGTAGGCATTTAAGCTGGAATGAGCTGGCGGGCTTGCCTTCCACGGCATTCGTGAGATTTTACTTAACAGAACGCTGGCGCTAGCAAGACTCAAATTTCGAAAAATTTCTTATCACGGGTGCTTCGAATCGAAAGATCGAAATTATGTTAGTAATTCTCAGATTTATTTAGCAAAATGAGCATACTTTGTGAAAGTTTACTTAACAGAACGTTGGTGCTATGGCTCAGCTTTTAGGCACATATTTCCAAATCCATCGACCGCCCATGTCTCGAATTATCGATTTCATTCATTGAACTCCCAATCTCAGCTAAATCAAGTCAAAAATTGCATGCATTTTCGATTTTTCCAAAATGCACACCATTTCAGCAGAAAAGTCGACCACGAACTGTATGCAATTGACTGTATTTTTTCGGCGAAAAACGAGCATTTTTTCAATTTTCGAAATTTTGTCGATTCTTGATGCAAAAATGGACCCAGATCGAAGGGTTGATGATATTTTAAGGAATTATGATCAACCTCAATGAACCGGTTGTCGTAGGACACCACAGGATCCAAAAAAGGACACCAGTGCTCGGGCCTAAATGCAAGCTTGTCTCTATGGAACTGCGTGAGTTCTGTATTTAATGACAGTTGATCTCAGACTGACACGCATCCGAATCCATTAAAGTCCCGATACTTGATGAGCTTCTTCCATTTCGCCCATTTATGACGAAAAAATTGACAATCTTGTGTCGACGATACAGCTCGGATATTTTATCAAGAACGAGTCTCGTCTATCGATATGTGTTCTTCATTCAAATTGATTGACTCAACCACTTCCATGGCATCAAGACTGTGTCTATGTCCCAGTGTCTCGAATCACTTCTCGGACACACAATGTCATCACTCTGAGTTCTTCTTCATTTTCTATGGTTGGCGCTACAGTCTGAGGTGAACCTGGGTCTCAGAAAACGAGCGTCTCCATCTAGCACGGTCTTGTGCTAGTTGCCTTCAGCCACGCACGTTCTGCTCATTGAGGTCCCTATCCAGCTGCGTGGGTCATCGGTGCACAGTGGTTCGCTTTGTATTGGACCGCGGAAATGAATATGTAACTTTTTAACCCGTGAACCGATCTTAATGAAATTTGAAATATAGTACATGAGATCGTTTCGTGGTTCAAAAATGAACGTTCAGATTTATGGCAGCGACGGTGAATGATTACAGTCAGATTTATAATGTGATGGAATTATGAAACAACTGAGTGCCGCAGGACATCACAGGATGCGAAAAAGGACACCAGTGCTCGTGTTTGTCTCCATGGAGTATGGGACTGTGTGAGTTCTGTATTCAATGACAGTTGATTGTAGACGAAAATTCCAAGCCACACGCAAACCTTCTCTCTTTCAGAAGACTTCACGTGTGCCTTTCTTTGGTGGCCATTTAAAAAATGAGAGAGAGTGTCGGAGACAGAACTGAGTCTTGGGGAACACCAGCATTTATTGAATTGAACGGTTCGAATGTCAACTAATCCATACGCATTTTCATTACAAGACATCTTGACTGTCTCTGTCAAATGCCTTGAATATCAAGCGCGACGATCTTGCTTTCGCCTGCATTGTGCAAAGTTTTGTTCCACTTTTCGGTGGTTCCATGGCCTTAGAGAGAAGGGATATGGGTCGGTACGAGGTGGGTGATGAAGATTCGGGACGGGCTGGACAAATGCTGTTTTCCATCTGCTCAGAAAGAGACCTAAAGCGTAGGATAGATGGAAAAGCTGACGCAGTGGTTTCGTCAGTGAAGAAGGGAATACCACGCACGTCTAGATCTTTAAGTACACTTGCAACAGTATGAGTCGGGAAGTGGATTTGTGCCAGGATGGAAACCAGGCTTAATACGACCAGTCCTCCTTCCAGAGAAGAGGACGCAGCAAGAACAGAGAATGTACACGATCTCATCTTTGCAACTTCTGCAGAAGTAAAGTGGAGAAGCCGATGAGAATTAGGGAATAAAATTAGAGAAAAAAATCATACCACAAATGTCAATTCCTAAGACAAAAAACCTTCCTCGGAAGCAGTGAAAAAACACTCAAATCCCTTTATGAACTCTGAATTTATGGGTGGCGGGTGTTTCGCTGGAAGTAGGATGTTGGCTGGCGTAGAGAGGTGATTCCGACGATATATTCTTAACAACATACAAACGTTCTTACCTAACCGAGGGTGTTTCCATAAACGTCTGATAAACGAAATCTGCCCTGGTACAGTCGCATTCATTTTCTCAGGCGTTTTTGAGCAGATACACGTCTGCAGAATGTCTCTCAATCTCCTGCAAAAGGGTTTTCTTCCAGTCGCGCTTTTCCGGCAGTCAGAAAAGAATGACTGCCCAATCTGGCCGACATTGACGACATACCGACGTTTATGAACAATAGCTATGTACTGCAGTTCACCTACGTTAGTACGATAGTCAATCTGCATTAATGAACGTGGCTATCGCAGTTAGTTGCTTTGTTAGTCTGACGTTTATGAAAACACGCTCCTTCGGCTGGAAGCTGGGATGTTGGAGGATATTATTACTTGCTGAGTCAAGCACAGTTTTAACCGCTTACCCAAGCAAATCAAGCCCCGTTTAATGTATCTTTTGTCTAGTCGGCAATTCGCTTGAGCTTGAATGAATGCCTGACTGAATGCTGAGCTTTCTCAGTTCTGTATTCATTACTTTGCAACAAAAGAAATGCAAGTGTAATGTCTGCGGTCCAGTCGTCCACTCAGTTTAGTAAGCAACTAAGTGCAAGAGTGAATAGCAATTTTGATCTCCTGCTTTAATTGCAGTTTATGCCCGAAAAGGGCATGCTACCGACGCGCACGAATCGCGGCTCCGTCCGACTACGAGTACGATGACGATTTGAGAAAACGAATGCGAATGCGATGGCGATTGCGAATGCGGATGCGAATGCGAATGCGAATGCGGATGCGAATGCGAATGCGAATGCGAGGACGGTCTCAATTTCGATGATTTGCGAGTTAGTGCACTAAACGAGACGATCTAGCAAACGATAAGTGAATACGTTTTTCATGCGTGATCTATACCCGACCCGATAAAAACCGACGCACCCGTAAATAAACGAGAAAGAGAGAAGCCCTACCTACCTCTTAGGCGCCTATTTGGGCTCTTGAGGGTTCCCTACCTACCTACCTCTTAGGCGCCTGTTTGGGCCCTTGAGGGTTCCCCTACCTATCTTCAAGGACACCTGTTCGGGTCCTGAAGGCCTAAACTATAGTATCTTACTTGCTGTCTATCTACCTATCTATGTATTTACTTCAGAGGAAGTAAAAGCTAACCCTATTTTCTTAGATGTAGGTGCCTAAACCATACAAGACCCAAACCAGAAACCACACAAACAAACAGCAATAGAACCAAGACCCAACCCAACCCCAAACCAGCCCCAATAGAACCAGAACCCAAACCAACCGCAAACCCAACCAACCCCAATCCAATCCCAAATCAAAAATAAACCCACACCCAAACCCAAACCCAAACCCAAACCACCCAAACCACCCAAAACCCAACCCCAAACCCAAGCCCTACCCGCATCGCGACCGTGGTTCTGCTAGCCGTGTACCTGAAAAGAGAAAGCCCTACCTAGCCTCAGGACACCTGTTCGGGTCCTGAGCTGTCCCCTACCTATCTTCAAGGACGCCTGTTCGGGTCCTGAAGAGTTCTACCTATACTAAACTAAAAGCTGAAGCTAAGCTAAGTTTTCTTAAAACTACACGAAATGCCTATCCACCCTGCCTATCTATTTGTCAAACTAGACAAGCATGCATACTCTTGCTTCACTGTGAGCAAAAAATAAATACGAAGCTCAGTTGGACCTAACAACCGCTGTCTAACGTACTCCAACCGAATCGAACCGAACCGAAACATCGCGACGCGCCCTTTGCCCTGCTGTCTGGTGTCCCTGAAAGTAGAAAAGATTATGCTCCTGCCCAGCCTTCCCCATGTGATGCCTGAGTGGGACCTAAGGAATATACAAAACTAAATAGTTAAATATACGCGAAGGAAATGAGCTCATTCCACTTAAACCCGATTGAAAGCTTTCAAAAAAGTGACCTAACCTACTCAGCCTTGTGCACACACAGCAACAGTCTGTCGACTCTGTCTGATGACACCTAAGCGCTGCTAACTCCTGAATCTACTTCTAGTCTAAATTACAGAAACTACAAAAACTACTCTACTCAAGAAATACTACAACTACTCCAAATTCTACAGCACCTACTACAATATAACTACACGGACAATTAACCCTGTCCGTTGCTCACTCACGCTCAAGGACCCATCCACGACCATGGGCTCATCGGCGAATAACAGCCGAGGTGCCACATGTGCAGACAAGCTATGAGACGAGGAGCTAAGAAAAACCCAAGCCCTTACGAGCTACGAATGCTTCCGAACTGCCATAAAATAGATTCATAGTTCTGAGAGACTAATCGCGCTCAAAAGGACGTGAGCGAGTTTATATAAAATATCTTTACCCTAAGGGAAGCGTTTGATGACTCACCGAAGACCCCGATATCGCCGCAAGTTTTCTGCTCAACTGTGCTTGTTTACGACCAAAACCAATGCCCAACGGCCCATCCACGTCCATAGGCATAAACGGAAATCTAACACCGAGCTATGAGCAGAGGAACTGTGTAATTCTGAGAGAAACCCAAACGCCTCGATCGAGCAGCGAATACTTTCGAACTGCCATAAAATAAATCATAGTTCTGAAAGACCGATCGCGCCGAAAAGGATGTAGGCCTCTGTACAATCCAATCCAATCCAATCCAAATCTTATGTCTAGAGAATAAATGAGAAAATGAATGCGTAAACAAGCTGTGAGCAGAGCAGCGTCGCGCCCGTGCCATTGCTGGCAGTGTACCTGGAAAGAGAAGAGCAAAAGGAAACGAAACGAAAGTCCTGAAAGTATAAGAACAAACCTGAAAAGAGAAGAGCAGAAGCCCTACCTAGCCTCAGGGCACCTGTTCGGGCCAAGAGGGGTCCCCTACCTAGCCTCAAGGAGACCTGTTTGGCTCCCGAGGGGGTTAGTGCAACTTGCTGCTATTTGCTAAGTCTTCACAGAGTGCCCGTATGCCCGAAACCGTATCCATGCTAGCATGTTTATTTGCGAAACGAGAGTCATGACTCAATATTCACTTTTCGAAACTCATGCTGGTGTATGTGTGTGTATTTATTCAATGTGATATGTAAAATAAGTAAAAATGGTTTCACGTACCCATCTGCACAAAATGCATCGTTGCACAGAACTGCTTTGTCCCTTGTCCTTTGTCGTTTGTACTCGGTGGACCGCTTGTGGTCATTGGTGGGCTGCTGGAAGCCATGTATGTGCCGCTTGTGACCATTGGTGGGCTGCTTATAGTCTGTACCGAACCGAGAACCAAACCGGGAACCGAAGCGGGAACCGAACCGGGAACCGAACCGGGAACCGAACCGTAATCCAAGGGGCAGTGGTGGCCCCAGTGTAAATCGCTTGCGCACTGACCCGAACCGATACCGAACCGTAATCCATGGGCAGAGGTGGCCCGTTTATATTCGCTATTAGTTATACGCAGACACATAAGTATATCGACGGCTTGGTGGTGGGTGGCAATTCATATACATCTGACGACGGACGATGCAAGAATGTGACCGACCCCCACAAACATAATTCTTCCACAAAATGTCTTCTCAAGATTCGCTTGAGCAAATATTTCAAACCGCTCCAGAAGGACGCGGCACCGCGTTAAATTACACTAGACAGAATCGAAATCAAGGGGCAGGTGGGGCTAGAGAGAGACAAGGGACTAGAGACTCCAGCGGGAGTCCGCGTACGCGTAGGTATGCATGTCCGTACCGGTGCATGCGTTTACCCGAGCATGTTTCAATAGGCGGACCATTCTCAAGCATGCATACCAATACTTTCGATCAAGGGTCATAAGAGAGGTGGAGGGCGGTGATGGGTGACAGTCCTCAAACCACAAAAAGGGAAACACAAATTCGACGACGATTGTTCAAGGCTGTGTCTCATCACCAAAGCAGGAGCAAAATACGGCGCATATTGTTTTTCGACATGCAGCTTGACCACACACATCCTCCCTGACGTCTTCATTCTCATCATACAGTCCAACGTCCTTCAAAGTTACCAGTCATCCTGTCATCTAGATCCCCATATGCATCCAAGTGAGTGGCGGCACATACATGAGAGAGGGTGGTGGCAGAGTGAGAGCGAGAGCGAGAGACAATTCAGAAAAAATTTCGAAAAAAAGAAAAATTTCCGATGTGCACGCCCCGACGGCTACCGACGAACTGTGCCCACTCCACTCGGGGTGTGTCTCGGCTACCCCCGGCCGAGAGTAAATTTTTTCAAAAAATTCCCCTCTTTTTGGGAATTTTTCTTGAAATTTTTGATTTTCTTGCAATTTTTCTAAATTTTTGGTTTCGCGTATGCTGGGGGTGGGGGTGATGGAGAAGGACGTTCTGGGTGTTACCGTAGGCCTCTGTTGCCACCTTGCGCCTTTTGAATGTGCTCAGAGGATGGACTGCGCTGAAATATATAACGGATCGATGATCGATCGTTTTAAAGCATCTGCACAAGGTTTACTTAACTTATTGAGTGTCCGGGAAAGGGATCTGTGAAGGGTGGACGAGTCTGACAAATATGGGTATGGTCATCTAATTATCTTCTCATCTCATTTTTGTCTGTTTCCTTTAGTTTCTTTGCTTGAATCTAAGTCGGCTGTCTTTAAAGTAACCAAGAACAAAGAAATGCACTCCAGACACCTGCCTCAGACACGTCCCCATCTTGCACTGCTTGGCTACATTTGCAGATCGGATTTCTTCCCTCCTCAAGTTGGTTACCTCTTAAACCTCTTTCGCACGCTATTTCATGCTCAACAGAATATTTGAGAACCACGCAGTAGGCATTTAAGCTGGAATGAGCTGGCGGCATTTGAGAGATTTTACTTAACAGAACGCTGGCGCTAGCAAGACTCAAATTTCGAAAAATCTCTTATCACGGGAGCTTCGAATCGAAAGATCGAAATTATGTTAGTTATTCTCAGATTTCTTTTGCAAAAGGAGCATACTTTGTGAGAGTTTACTTAACAGAACGTTGGTGCTATGGCTCAGCTTTTAGGCACATATTTCCAAATCCATCGACCGCCCATGTCTCGAATTATCGATTTCATTCATTGAACTCCCAATCTCAGCTAAATCAAGTCAAAAATTGCATGCATTTTCGATTTTTCAAAAATGCACACCATTTCAGCAGAAAAGTCGACCACGAAGTGTACGCAATTGACTGCATTTTTTTTGGGAAAAAACGAGCATTTTTTCAATTTTCGAAATTTTGTCGATTCTTGATGCAAAAATGGACCCAGATCGTAGGGTTGATGATATTTTAAGGAATTATGATCAACCTCAATGAACCGGTTGTCGTAGGACACCACAGGATCCAAAAAAGGACACCAGTGCTCGGGCCTAAATGCAAGCTTGTCTCTATGGAACTGCGTGAGTTCTGTATTTAATGACAGTTGATCTCAGACTGACACGCATCCGAATCCATTAAAGTCCCGATACTTGATGAGCTTCTTCCATTTCGCCCATTTATGACGAAAAAATTGACAATCTTGTGTCGACGATACAGCTCGGATATTTTATCAAGAACGAGTCTCGTCTATCGATATGTGTTCTTCATTCAAATTGATTGACTCAACCACTTCCATGGCATCAAGACTGTGTCTATGTCCCAGTGTCTCGAATCACTTCTCGGACACACAATGTCATCACTCTGAGTTCTTCTTCATTTTCTATGGTTGGCGCTACAGTCTGAGGTGAACCTGGGTCTCAGAAAACGAGCGTCTCCATCTAGCACGGTCTTGTGCTAGTTGCCTTCAGCCACGCACGTTCTGCTCATTGAGGTCCCTATCCAGCTGCGTGGGTCATCGGTGCACAGTGGTTCGCTTTGTATTGGACCGCGGAAATGAATATGTAACTTTTTAACCCGTGAACCGATCTTAATGAAATTTGAAATATAGTACATGAGATCGTTTCGTGGTTCAAAAATGAACGTTCAGATTTATGGCAGCGACGGTGAATGATTACAGTCAGATTTATAATGTGATGGAATTATGAAACAACTGAGTGCCGCAGGACATCACAGGATGCGAAAAAGGACACCAGTGCTCGTGTTTGTCTCCATGGAGTATGAGACTGTGTGAGTTCTGTATTCAATGACAGTTGATTGTAGACGAAAATTCCAAGCCACACGCAAACCTTCTCTCTTTCAGAAGACTTCACGTGTGCCTTTCTTTGGTGGCCATTTAAAAAATGAGAGAGAGTGTCGGAGACAGAACTGAGTCTTGGGGAACACCAGCATTTATTGAATTGAACGGTTCGAATGTTAACTAATCCATACGCATTTTCATTACAAGACATCTTGACTGTCTCTGTCAAATGCCTTGAATATCAAGCGCGACGGTCTTGCTTTCGCCTGCATAGTGCAAAGATTGGTTCCACTTTTCGGTGGTTCCATGGCCTTAGAGAGAAGGGATATGGGTCGGTACGAGGTGGGTGATGAAGATTCGGGACGGGCTGGACAAATGCTGTTTTCCATCTGCTCGGAAAGAGACCTAAAGCGTAGGATAGATGGAAAAGCTGACGCAGTGGTTTCGTCAGTGAAGAAGGGAATACCACGCACGTCTAGATCCTTAAGTACACTTGCAACAGTATGAGTCGGGAAGTGGATTTGTGCCAGGATGGAAACCAGGCTTAATACGACCAGTCCTCCTTCCAGAGAAGAGGACGCAGCAAGAACAGAGAATGTACACGATCTCATCTTTGCAACTTCTGCAGAAGTAAAGTGGAGAAGCCGATGAGAATTAGGGAATAAAATTAGAGAAAAAAATCATACCACAAATGTCAATTCCTAAGACAAAAAACCTTCCTCGGAAGCAGTGAAAAAACACTCAAGTCCCTTTATGAACTCTGAATTTATGGGTGGCGGGTGTGTCGCTGGAAGTAGGATGTTGGCTGGCGTAGAGAGGTGATTCCGACGATATATTCTTAACAACATACAAACGTTCTTACCTAACCGAGGGTGTTTCCATAAATAATCAGGCGTTTTTGAACAGATACACGTCTGCAGAATGTCTCTCAATCTCCTGCAAAAGGGTTTTCTTCCAGTCGCGCTTTTCCGGCAGTCAGAAAAGAATGACTGCCCAATCTGGCCGACATTGACGACATACCGACGTTTATGAACAGTAGGTATGTACTGCAGTTCACCTACGTTAGTACGATAGTCAATCTGCATTAATGAACGTGGCTATCGCAGTTAGTTGCTTTGTTAGTCTGACGTTTATGAAAACACGCTCCTTCGGCTTGAAGCTGGGATGTTGGAGGATATTATTACTTGCTGAGTCAAGCAGAATTTTAACCGCTGACCCAAGCAATTCGCTTGAGCTTGAATGAATGCCTGACTGAATGCTGAGCTTTCTCAGTTCTGTATTCATTACTTTGCAACAAAAGAAATGCAAGTGTAATGTCTGCGGTCCAGTCGTCCACTCAGTTTAGTAAGCAACTAAGTGCAAGAGTGAATAGCAATTTTGATCTCCTGCTTTAATTGCAGTTTATGCCCGAAAAGGGCATGCTACCGACGCGCACGAATCGCGGCTCCGTCCGACTACGAGTACGATGACGATTTGAGAAAACGAATGCGAATGCGATGGCGATTGCGAATGCGGATGCGAATGCGAATGCGGATGCGAATGCGAATGCGAATGCGAGGACGGTCTCAATTTCGATGATTTGCGAGTTAGTGCACTAAACGAGACGATCTAGCAAACGATAAGTGAATACGTTTTTCATGCGTGATCTATACCCGACCCGATAAAAACCGACGCACCCGTAAATAAACGAGAAAGAGAGAAGCCCTACCTACCTCTTAGGCGCCTATTTGGGCTCTTGAGGGTTCCCTACCTACCTACCTCTTAGGCGCCTGTTTGGGCCCTTGAGGGTTCCCCTACCTATCTTCAAGGACACCTGTTCGGGTCCTGAAGGCCTAAACTATACTATCTTACTTGCTGTCTATCTACCTATCTATGTATTTACTTCAGAGGAAGTAAAAGCTAACCCTATTTTCTTAGATGTAGGTGCCTAAACCATACAAGACCCAAACCAGAAACCACACAAACAAACAGCAATAGAACCAAGACCCAACCCAACCCCAAACCAGCCCCAATAGAACCAGAACCCAAACCAACCGCAAACCCAACCAACCCCAATCCAATCCCAAATCAAAAATAAACCCACACCCAAACCCAAACCCAAACCCAAACCACCCAAACCACCCAAAACCCAACCCCAAACCCAAGCCCTACCCGCATCGCGACCGTGGTTCTGCTAGCCGTGTACCTGAAAAGAGAAAGCCCTACCTAGCCTCAGGACACCTGTTCGGGTCCTGAGCGGTCCCCTACCTATCTTCAAGGACGCCTGTTCGGGTCCTGAAGAGTTCTACCTATACTAAACTAAAAGCTGAAGCTAAGCTAAGTTTTCTTAAAACTACACGAAATGCCTATCCACCCTGCCAATCTATTTGTCAAACTAGACAAGCATGCATACTCTTGCTTCACTGTGAGCAAAAAATAAATACGAAGCTCAGTTGGACCTAACAACCGCTGTCTAACGTACTCCAACCGAACCGAACCGAACCGAAACATCGCGACGCGCCCTTTCCCCTGCTGTCTGGTGTCCCTGAAAGTAGAAAAGATTATGCTCCTGCCCAGCCTTCCCCATGTGATGCCTGAGTGGGACCTAAGGAATATACAAAACTAAATAGTTAAATATACGCGAAGGAAATGAGCTCATTCCACTTAAACCCGATTGAAAGCTTTCAAAAAAGTGACCTAACCTACTCAGCCTTGTGCACACACAGCAACAGTCTGTCGACTCTGTCTGATGACACCTAAGCGCTGCTAACTCCTGAATCTACTTCTAGTCTAAATTACAGAAACTACAAAAACTACTCTACTCAAGAAATACTACAACTACTCCAAATTCTACAGCAACTACTACAATATAACTACACGGACAATTAACCCTGTCCGTTGCTCACTCACGCTCAAGGACCCATCCACGACCATGGGCTCATCGGCGAATAACAGCCGAGGTGCCACATGTGCAGACAAGCTATGAGACGAGGAGCTAAGAAAAACCCAAGCCCTTACGAGCTACGAATGCTTCCGAACTGCCATAAAATAGATTCATAGTTCTGAGAGACTAATCGCGCTCAAAAGGACGTGAGCGAGTTTATATAAAATATCTTTACCCTAAGGGAAGCGTTTGATGACTCACCGAAGACCCCGATATCGCCGCAAGTTTTCTGCTCAACTGTGCTTGTTTACGACCAAAACCAATGCCCAACGGCCCATCCACGTCCATAGGCATAAACGGAAATCTAACACCGAGCTATGAGCAGAGGAACTGTGTAATTCTGAGAGAAACCCAAACGCCTCGATCGAGCAGCGAATACTTTCGAACTGCCATAAAATAAATCATAGTTCTGAAAGACCGATCGCGCCGAAAAGGATGTAGGCCTCTGTACAATCCAATCCAATCCAATCCAAATCTTATGTCTAGAGAATAAATGAGAAAATGAATGCGTAAACAAGCTGTGAGCAGAGCAGCGTCGCGCCCGTGCCATTGCTGGCAGTGTACCTGGAAAGAGAAGAGCAAAAGGAAACGAAACGAAAGTCCTGAAAGTATAAGAACAAACCTGAAAAGAGAAGAGCAGAAGCCCTACCTAGCCTCAGGGCACCTGTTCGGGCCAAGAGGGGTCCCCTACCTAGCCTCAAGGAGACCTGTTTGGCTCCCGAGGGGGTTAGTGCAACTTGCTGCTATTTGCTAAGTCTTCACAGAGTGCCCGTATGCCCGAAACCGTATCCATGCTAGCATGTTTATTTGCGAAACGAGAGTCATGACTCAATATTCACTTTTCGAAACTCATGCTGGTGTATGTGTGTGTATTTATTCAATGTGATATGTAAAATAAGTAAAAATGGTTTCACGTACCCATCTGCACAAACTGCCTCGTTGCACAGAACTGCTTTGTCCCTTGTCCTTTGTAGTTTGTCGTTTGTCTTCGGTGGACCGCTTGTGGTCATTGGTGGGCTGCTTATAGTCTGTACCGAACCGACAACCGAACCGGGAACCGAACCGTAATCCATGGGCAGAGGTGGCCCGAGTGTAAATCGCTTGCGCACTGACCCGAACCGATACCGAACCGTAATCCATGGGCAGAGGTGGCCCGAGTGTAAATCGCTTGCGCACTGACCCGAACCGATACCGAACCGTAATCCATGGGCAGAGGTGGCCCGTTTATATTCGCTATTAGTTATACGCAGACACATAAGTATATCGACGGCTTGGTGGTGGGTGGCAATTCATATACATCTGACGACGGACGATGCAAGAATGTGACCGACCCCCACAAACATAATTCTTCCACAAAATGTCTTCTCAAGATTCGCTTGAGCAAATATTTCAAACCGCTCCAGAAGGACGCGCCACCGCGTTAAATTACACTAGACAGAATCGAAATCAAGGGGCAGGTGGGGGTAGGGATAGAGAGACAGAGAGAGACGAGGGACTAGAGACTCCAGCGGGAGTCCGCGTACGCGTAGGTATGCATGTCCGTACCGGTGCATGCGTTTACCCGAGCATGTTTCAATAGGCGGACCATTCTCAAGCATGCATACCAATACTTTCGATCAAGGGTGATAAGAGAGGTGGTGGGCGGTGATGGGTGACAGTCCTCAAATCACAAAAAGGGAAACACAAATTCGACGACGATTGTTCAAGGCTGTGTCTCATCACCAAAGCAGGAGCAAAATACGGCGCATATTGTTTTTCGACATGCAGCTTGACCACCCACATCCTCCCTAACGTCTTCGTTCTCATCAACGTCCTTCAAAGTGACCAGTCATCCTGTCATCTAGATCCCCATATGCATCCAAGTGAGTGGCGGCACATACATGAGAGAGGGTGGTGGCTGAGTGAGAGCGAGAGACAATTCAGAAAAAATTTCGAAAAAAAGAAAAATTTCCGATGTGCACTCCCCGACGGCTACCGACGAACTGTGCCCACTCCACTCGGGGTGAGTCTCGGCTACCCCCGGCCGAGAGTAAATTTTTTCAAAAAATCCCCCTCTTTTTGGGAATTTTTCTTGAAATTTTTGATTTTCTTGCAATTTTTCTAAATTTTTGGTTTCGCGTATGCTGGGGGCGGTGGGGTGATGGAGAAGTCGTGAGTGTTACCGTAGGCCTCTGTTGCCACCTTGAGCCTTTTGAATGTGCTCAGGGGATGGACTGCGCTGAAATATATAACGGATCGATGATCGATCGTTTTAAAGCATCTGCACAAGGTTTACTTAACTTATTGAGTGTCCGGGAAAGGGATCTGTGAAGGGTGGACGAGTCTGATAAATATGGATATGGTCATCTAATTATCTTCTCATCTCATTTTTGTCTGTTTCCTTTTTGTTTGCTTGAATCTAAGTCGGCACCTGTCTCAGAGATGTCCTCATCGTGCACTGATTGGCTACATTTTCAGATCGGATTTCTTCCTTCCTCAAGTTGGTGCCCTTTTAAGCCTTTTCTGCACGCTATTTCTTGCTCAACAGAATATTTGAGAACCACGCAGTAGGCATTTAAGCTGGAATGAGCTGGCGGGCTTGCCTTCCACGGCATTCGTGAGATTTTACTTAACAGAACGCTGGCGCTAGCAAGACTCAAATTTCGAAAAATTTCTTATCACGGGTGCTTCGAATCGAAAGATCGAAATTATGTTAGTAATTCTCAGATTTATTTAGCAAAATGAGCATACTTTGTGAAAGTTTACTTAACAGAACGTTGGTGCTATGGCTCAGCTTTTAGGCACATATTTCCAAATCCATCGACCGCCCATGTCTCGAATTATCGATTTCATTCATTGAACTCCCAATCTCAGCTAAATCAAGTCAAAAATTGCATGCATTTTCGATTTTTCCAAAATGCACACCATTTCAGCAGAAAAGTCGACCACGAAGTGTACGCAATTGACTGCATTTTTTTGGGAAAAAACGAGCATTTTTTCAATTTTCGAAATTTTGTCGATTCTTGATGCAAAAATGGACCCAGATCGTAGGGTTGATGATATTTTAAGGAATTATGATCAACCTCAATGAACCGAGTGTCGTAGGACACCACAGGATCCAAAAAAGGACACCAGTGCTCGGGCCTAAATGCAAGCCTGTCTCTATGGAACTGCGTGAGTTCTGTATTTAATGACAGTTGATCTCAGACTGACACGCATCCGAATCCATTAAAGTCCCGATACTTGATGAGCTTCTTCCATTTCGCCCATTTATGACGAAAAAATTGACAATCTTGTGTCGACGATACAGCTCGGATATTTTATCAAGAACCAGTCATTTTTGCTCGTCTATGTGCTCGATATGTGTTCTTCATTCAAATTGATTGACTCAACCACTTCCAAGGCATCAAGACTGTCTCTATGTCCCAGTGTCTCGAATCACTTCTCGGACACACAATGTCTTGATTTTCTATAGTTGCCGCTACAGTCTGAGGTGAACCTGGGTCTCAGAAAACGAGCGTCTCCATCTAGCACGGTCTTGTGCTAGTTGCCTTCAGCCACGCACATTGTGCTCATTGAAGTCCCTATCCAGCTGCGTGGGTCATCGGTGCACAGTGGTTCGCTTTGTATTGGACCGCGGCAATGAATATGTAACTTTTTAACCCGTGAACCGATCTTAATGAAATTTGAAATATAGTACATGAGATCGTTTCGAGGTTCAAAAATGAACGTTCAGATTTATGGCAGCGACGGTGAATGATTACAGTCAGATTTATAATGCGATGGAATTATGAAACAACTGAGTGCCGCAGGACATCACAGGATGCGAAAAAGGACACCAGTGCTCGTGTTTGTCTTTATGGAGTATGGGACTGTGTGAGTTCTGTATTCAATGACAGTTGATTGTAGACGAAAATTCAAAGCCACACGCAAACCTTCTCTCTTTCAGAAGATTTCACGTGTGCCTTCCTTTGGTGGCCATTTAAAAAAATGAGAAAGAGTGTCGGAGACAGAACTAAGCCTTGGGGAACACCAGAATTTATTGAATTGAACGGTTCGAATGTCAACTAATCCATACGCATTTTCATTACAAGACATCTTGACTGTCTCTGTCAAATGCCTTGAATATCAAGCGCGACGGTCTTGCTTTCGCCTGCATAGTGCAAAGATTGGTTCCACTTTTCGGTGGTTCCATGGCCTTAGAGAGAAGAGATATGGGTCGGTACGAGGTGGGTGATGAAGATTCGGGACGGGCTGGACAAATGCTGTTTTCCATCTGCTCGGAAAGAGACCTAAAGCGTAGGATAGATGGAAAAGCTGACGCAGTGGTTTTGTCAGCGAAGGAGAAGGGAATTCTATCCGCCAGCGCCAGCGGATTTGTGCACGTCTAGATCTTTAAGTACTCTTGCAACCGTACGAGTGCGGAGGTGGATTTGTGCCAGGGTGGAAACCAGGCTTAATACGACCAGTCCTCCTTCCAGAGAAGAGGACGCAGCAAGAATAGAGACGATCTCATCTTTGCAACTTCTGCAGAAGTAAAGTGGAGAAGCCCATGAGAATTAGGGAATAAAATTAGAGAAAAAAATCATACCACAAATGTCAATTCCTAAGACAAAAAACCTTCCTCGGAAGCAGTGAAAAAACACTCAAATCCCTTTATGAACTCTGAATTTATGGGTGGCGGGTGTTTCGCTGGAAGTAGGATGTTGGCTGGCGTAGAGAGGTGATTCCGACGATATATTCTTAACAACATACAAACGTTCTTACCTAACCGAGGGTGTTTCCATAAACGTCTGATAAACGAAATCTGCCCTGGTACAGTCGCATTCATTTTCTCAGGCGTTTTTGAGCAGATACACGTCTGCAGAATGTCTCTCAATCTCCTGCAAAAGGGTTTTCTTCCAGTCGCGCTTTTCCGGCAGTCAGAAAAGAATGACTGCCCAATCTGGCCGACATTGACGACATACCGACGTTTATGAACAATACCTATGTACTGCAGTTCACCTACGTTAGTACGATAGTCAATCTGCATTAATGAACGTGGCTATCGCAGTTAGTTGCTTTGTTAGTCTGACGTTTATGAAAACACTCTCCTTCGGCTGGAAGCTGGGATGTTGGAGGATATTATTACTTGCTGAGTCAAGCAGAATTTTAACCGCTGACCCAAGCAAATCCAGCCCGGTTTAATGTATCTTTCGTCTACTCGGCAATTCGCTTGAGCTTGAATGAATGCCTGACTGAATGCTGAGCTTTCTCAGTTCTGTATTCATTACTTTGCAACAAAAGAAATGCAAGTGTAATGTCTGCGGTCCAGTCGTCCACTCAGTTTAGTAAGCAACTAAGTGCAAGAGTGAATAGCAATTTTGATCTCCTGCTTTAATTGCAGTTTATGCCCGAAAAGGGCATGCTACCGACGCGCACGAATCGCGGCTCCGTCCGACTACGAGTACGATGACGATTTGAGAAAACGAATGCGAATGCGAATGCGAATGCGAATGCGAATGCGAATGCGAATACGAATGCGAGGACGGTCTACGCGACCCGATAAAAACCGACGCACCCGTAAATAAACGAGAAAGAGAGAAGCCCTACCTACCTCTTAGGCGCCTGTTTGGGCCCTTGAGGATTCCCCTACCTATCTTCAAGGACACCTGTTCGGGTCCTGAAGGCCTAAACTATACTATCTTACTTGCTGTCTATCTATCTATCTATGTATTTACTTCAGAGAAAATAAAAGCTAACCCTATTTTCTTAGATGTAGGTGCCTAAACCATACAAGACCCAAACCAGAAACCACACAAACAAACAGCAATAGAACCAAAACCCAACCCAACCCCAAACCAACCCAAACTCAGCCCCAATAGAACCAGAACCCAAACCAGACCCCAAACTCACCCAAAACCCAACTAATCCCAATCCAATCCCAACCCAAGCCCTACCCGCATCGCGACCGTGGTTCTGCTAGCCGTGTACCTGAAAAGAGAAAGCCCTACCTAGCCTCAGGACACCTGTTCGGGCTCTGAGCGGTCCCCTACCTATCTTCAAGGACGCCTGTTCGGGTCCTGAAGAGTTCTACCTATACTAAACTAAAAGCTGAAGCTAAGCTAAGTTTTCTTAAAACTACACGAAATGCCTATCCACCCTGCCTATCTATTTGTCAAACTAGACAAGCATGCATACTCTTGCTTCACTGTGAGCAAAAAATAAATACGAAGCTCAGTTGGACCTAACAACCGCTGTCTAACGTACTCCAACCGAACCGAACCGAACCGAAACATCGCGACACGCCCCTTCCCCTGCTGTCTGGTGTCCCTGAAAGTAGAAAAGATTATGCTCCTGCCCAGCCTTCCCCATGTGATGCCTGAGTGGGACCTAAGGAATATACAAAACTAAATAGTTAAATATACGCGAAGGAAATGAGCTCATTCCACTTAAACCCGATTGAAAGCTTTCAAAAAAGTGACCTAACCTACTCAGCCTTGTGCACACACAGCAACAGTCTGTCGACTCTGTCTGATGACACCTAAGCGCTGCTAACTCCTGAATCTACTTCTAGTCTAAATTACAGAAACTACAAAAACTACTCTACTCAAGAAATACAACAACTACTCCAAATTCTACAGCAACTACTACAATATAACTACACGGACAATTAACCCTGTCCGTTGCTCACTCACGCTCAAGGACCCATCCACGACCATGGGCTCATCGGCGAATAACAGCCGAGGTGCCACATGTGCAGACAAGCTATGAGACGAGGAGCTAAGAAAAACCCAAGCCCTTACGAGCTACGAATGCTTCCGAACTGCCATAAAATAGATTCATAGTTCTGAGAGACTAATCGCGCTCAAAAGGACGTGAGCGAGTTTATATAAAATATCTTTACCCTGTCCGGCTAAAATTTGATCCGAGCTTCCGCGGGAGTAAATAAATGAAGGGAAAGTGTACGATGACTCACCGAAGACCCCGGTATCGCCGCAATTTTTCTGCTCAACTGTGCTTGTTTACGACCAAAACCAATGCCCAACGGCCCATCCACTTCCATAGGCATATTCGGCAGCAGAGGAGCTGTGTAATTCTGAGAGAAACCAAAACGCCTCGATCGAGCAGCGAATACTTTCGAACTGCCATAAAATAAATCATAGTTCTGAAAGACCGATCGCGCCGAAAAGGATGTAGGCCTCTGTACAATCCAATAAATGAGAAAATGAACACGTAAACAAGCTGTGAGCAGAGCAGCGTCGCGCCCGTGCCATTGCTGGCAGTGTACCTGGAAAGAGAAGAGCAAAAGGAAACGAAACGAAAGTCCTGAAAGTATAAGAACAAACCTGAAAAGAGAAGAGCAGAAGCCCTACCTAGCCTCAGGGCACCTGTTCGGGCCAAGAGGGGTCCCCTACCTAGCCTCAAGGAGACCTGTTTGGCTCCCGAGGGGGTTAGTGCAACTTGCTGCTATTTGCTAAGTCTTCACAGAGTGCCCGTATGCCCGAAACCGTATCCATGCTAGCATGTTTATTTGCGAAACGAGAGTCATGACTCAATATTCACTTTTCGAAACTCATGCTGGTGTATGTGTGTGTATTTATTCAATGTGATATGTAAAATAAGTAAAAATGGTTTCACGTACCCATCTGATCTGCACAAACTGCCTCGTTGCACAGAACTGCTTTGTCCCTTGTCCTTTGTCGTTTGTCGTTTGCCTTCGGTGGACCGCTTGTGGTCATTGGTGGGCTGCTTGAAGCCATGTATGTGCCGCTTGTGGTCATGGGCTGCTTATAGTCTGTACCGAACCGAGAACCAAACCGGGAACCGAACCGGGAACCGAACCGTAATCCAAGGAGCAGGAGTGGCCCCGCTAACGCACTGACCCGAACCGATACCGAACCGTAATCCATGGGCAGAGGTGGCCCGTTTATATTCGCTATTAGTTATACGCAGACACATAAGTATATCGACGGCTTGGTGGTGGGTGGCAATTCATATACATCTGACGACGGACGATGCAAGAATGTGACCGACCCCCACAAACATAATTCTTCCACAAAATGTCTTCTCAAGATTCGCTTGAGCAAATATTTCAAACCGCTCCAGAAGGACGCGCCACCGCGTTAAATTACACTAGACAGAATCGAAATCAAGGGGCAGGTGGGGGTAGGGATAGAGAGAGAGAGAGAGACGAGGGACTAGAGACTCCAGCGGGAGTCCGCGTACGCGTAGGTATGCATGTCCGTACCGGTGCATGCTCTAACCCGAGCATGTTTCAATAGGCGGACCATTCTCAAGCATGCATACCAATACTTTCGATCAAGGGTCATAAGAGAGGTGGAGGGCGGTGATGGGTGACAGTCCTCAAACCACAAAAAGGGAAACACAAATTCGACGACGATTGTTCAAGGCTGTGTCTCATCACCAAAGCAGGAGCAAAATACGGCGCATATTGTTTTTCGACATGCAGCATGACCACACACATCCTCCCTAACGTCTTCGTTCTCATCAACGTCCTTCAAAGTGACCAGTCATCCTGTCATAAAGATCCCCATATGCATCCAAGTGAGTGGCGGCACATACATGAGAGAGGGTGGTGGCTGAGTGAGAGCGAGAGCGAGAGACAATTCAGAAAAAATTTCGAAAAAAAGAAAAATTTCCGATGTGCACTTCCCGACGGCTACCGACGAACTGTGCCCACCCCACTCGGGGTGAGTCTCGGCTATCCCCGGCCGAGAGTAAATTTTTTCAAAAAATTCCCCTCTTTTTGGGAATTTTTCTTGAAATTTTTGATTTTCTTGCAATTTTTTTAAATTTTTGGTTTCGCGTATGCTGGGGGCGGTGGGGTTGATGGAGAAGTCGAGAGTGTTACCGTAGGCCTCTGTTGCCACCTTGAGCCTTTTGAATGTGCTCAGGGGATGGACTGCGCTGAAATATATAACGGATCGATGATCGATCGTTTTAAAGCATCTGCACAAGGTTTACTTAACTTATTGAGTGTCCGGGAAAGGGATCTGTGAAGGGTGGACGAGTCTGACAAATATGGGTATGGTCATCTAATTATCTTCTCATCTCATTTTTGTCTGTTTCCTTTAGTTTCTTTGCTTGAATCTAAGTCGGCTGTCTTTAAAGTAACCAAGAACAAAGAAATGCACTCCAGACACCTGCCTCAGACACGTCCCCATCTTGCACTGCTTGGCTACATTTGCAGATCGGATTTCTTCCCTCCTCAAGTTGGTTACCTCTTAAACCTCTTTCGCACGCTATTTCATGCTCAACAGAATATTTGAGAACCACGGAGTAGACATTTAAGCTGGAATGAGCTGGCGGCATTTCAGAGACTTTACTTAACAGAACGTTGACGCTAGCAAGACTCAAATTTCAAAAAATTTCTTATCACGGGTGCTTCGAATCGAAAGATCGAAATTATGTTAGTAGTTCTCAGATTTCTTTTGCAAAAGGAGCATACTTTGTGAGAGTTTACTTAACAGAACGTTGGTGGCTCAGCTTTTAGGCACATATTTCCAAATCCATCGACCGCCCATGTCTCGAATTATCGATTTCATTCATTGAACTCCCAATCTCAGCTAAATCAAGTCAAAAATTGCATGCATTTTCGATTTTTCCAAAATGCACACCATTTCAGCAGAAAAGTCGACCACGAAGTGTACGCAATTGACTGCATTTTTTTGGGAAAAAAACGAGCATTTTTTCAATTTTCGAAATTTTGTCGATTCTTGATGCAAAAATGGACCCAGATCGTAGGGTTGATGATATTTCAAGGAATTATGATCAACGTGAATGAACCGAGTGTCGTAGGACACCACAGGATCCAAAAAAGGATACCAGTGCTCGGGCCTTAAAGTAAGCCTGTCTCTATGGAACTGCGTGAGTTCTGTATTTAATGACAGTTGATCTCAGACTGACACGCAGCCGAATCCATTAAAGTCCCGATACTTGATGAGCTTCTTCCATTTCGCCCATTTATGACGAAAAAATTGACAATCATGTGTCGACGATACAGCTCGGATATTTTATCAAGAACCAGTCATTTTTGCTCGTCTATGTGCTCGATATGTGTTCTTCATTCAAATTGATTGACTCAACCACTTCCATGGCATCAAGACTGTGTCTATGTCCCAGTATCTCGAATCACTTCTCGGACACACAATGTCTTGATTTTCTATAGTTGCCGCTACAGTCTGAGGTGAACCTGGGTCTCAGAAAACGAGCGTCTCCATTTAGCACGGTCTTGTGCTAGTTGCCTTCAGCCACGCACGTTCTGCTCATTGAGGTCCCTATCCAGCTGCGTGGGTCATCGGTGCACAGTGGTTCGCTTTGTATTGGACCGCGGAAATGAATATGTAACTTTTTAACCCGTGAACCGATCTTAATGAAATTTGAAATATAGTACATGAGATCGTTTCGTGGTTCAAAAATGAACGTTCAGATTTATGGCAGCGACGGTGAATGATTACAGTCAGATTTATAATGTGATGGAATTATGAAACAACTGAGTGCCGCAGGACATCACAGGATGCGAAAAAGGACACCAGTGCTCGTGTTTGTCTCCATGGAGTGTGGGACTGTGTGAGTTCTGTATTCAATGACAGTTGATTGTAGACGAAAATTCCAAGCCACACGCAAACCTTCTCTCTTTCAGAAGACTTCACGTGTGCCTTTCTTTGGTGGCCATTTAAAAAAAATGAGAAAGAGTGTCGGAGACAGAACTAAGCCTTGGGGAACACCAGAATTTATTGAATTGAATGGTTCGAATGTCAACTAATCCATACGCATTTTCATTACAAGACATCTTGACTGTCTCTGTCAAATGCCTTGAATATCAAGCGCGACGGTCTTGCTTTCGCATGCATAGTGCAAAGATTGGTTCCACTTTTCGGTGGTTCCATGGCCTTAGAGAGAAGGGATATGGGTCGGTACGAGGTGGGTGATGAAGATTCGGGACGGGCTGGACAAATGCTGTTTTCCATCTGCTCGGAAAGAGACCTAAAGCGTAGGATAGATGGAAAAGCTGACGCAGTGGTTTTGTCAGCGAAGGAGAAGGGAATTCTATCCGCCAGCGCCAGCGGATTTGTGCACGTCTAGATCTTTAAGTACTCTTGCAACCGTACGAGTGCGGAGGTGGATTTGTGCCAGGGTGGAAACCAGGCTTAATACGACCAGTCCTCCTTCCAGAGAAGAGGACGCAGCAAGAATAGAGACGATCTCATCTTTGCAACTTCTGCAGAAGTAAAGTGGAGAAGCCCATGAGAATTAGGGAATAAAATTAGAGAAAAAAATCATACCACAAATGTCAATTCCTAAGACAAAAAACCTTCCTCGGAAGCAGTGAAAAAACACTCAAATCCCTTTATGAACTCTGAATTTATGGGTGGCGGGTGTTTCGCTGGAAGTAGGATGTTGGCTGGCGTAGAGAGGTGATTCCGACGATATATTCTTAACAACATACAAACGTTCTTACCTAACCGAGGGTGTTTCCATAAACGTCTGCCCTGGTACAAACCCATTTCTTCAGGCTCTCAGGCGTTTTTGAGCAGATACACGTCTGCAGAATGTCTCTCAATCTCCTGAAAAGGGTTTTCTTCCAATCGCGCTTTTCCGGCAGTCAGAAAAGAATGACTGCCCAATCTGGCCGACATTGACGACATACCGACGTTTATGAACAATAGCTATGTACTGCAGTTCACCTACGTTAGTACGATAGTCAATCTGCATTAATGAACGTGGCTATCGCAGTTAGTTGCTTTGTTAGTCTGACGTTTATGAAAACACTCTCCTTCGGCTGGAAGCTGGGATGTTGGAGGATATTATTACTTGCTGAGTCAAGCAGAATTTTAACCGCTGACCCAAGCAAATCCAGCCCGGTTTAATGTAACTTTCGTCTACTCGGCAATTCGCTTGAGCTTGAATGAATGCCTGAATGCATGCCTGAATGAATGCTGAGCTTTCTCAGTTCTGTATTCATTACTTTGCAACAAAAGAAATGCAAGTGTAATGTCTGCGGTCCAGTCGTCCACTCAGTTTAGTAAGCAACTAAGTGCAAGAGTGAATAGCAATTTTGATCTCCTGCTTTAATTGCAGTTTATGCCCGAAAAGGGCATGCTACCGACGCGCACGAATCGCGGCTCCGTCCGACTACGAGTACGATGACGATTTGAGAAAACGAATGCGAATGCGAATGCGAATGCGAATGCGAATGCGAATGCGAATGCGAATGCGAATACGAATGCGAGGACGGTCTACGCGACCCGATAAAAACCGACGCACCCGTAAATAAACGAGAAAGAGAGAAGCCCTACCTACCTCTTAGGCGCCTATTTGGGCTCTTGAGGGTTCCCCTACCTACCTACCTCTTAGGCGCCTGTTTGGGCCCTTGAGGGTTCCCCTACCTATCTTCGAGGACACCTGTTCGGGTCCTGAAGGCCTAAACTATACTATCTTACTTGCTGTCTATCTATCTATCTATGTATTTACTTCAGAGAAAATAAAAGCTAACCCTATTTTCTTAGATGTAGGTGCCTAAACCATACAAGACCCAAACCAGAAACCACACAAACAAACAGCAATAGAACCAAAACCCAGCCCAACCCAACCCAAATCCAACCGAAACATAAACCAAACGCAATCCAACCCGAAACCCAGCCAACCCCAAGACCAACCCAAACCCAGCCCCAGTAAAACCAGAACCCAAACCAGACCCCAAACCCACCCAAAACCCAACCAACCCCAATCCAATCCTCAACCAAAAAGAAACCCAAACCCAAACCACCCAAAACCCAACCCCAAACCAAGCCCCAAACCAAGCCCCAATCCAATCCCAAACCAAAAATAAACCCAAACCCAAACCACCCAAAACCCAACCCCAAACCAAGTCCCAAACCAAGCCCCAATCCAATCCCAACCCAAGCCCTACCCGCATCGCGACCGTGGTTCTGCTAGCCGTGTACCTGAAAAGAGAAAGCCCTACCTAGCCTCAGGACACCTGTTCGGGTCCTGAGCGGTCCCCTACCTATCTTCAAGGCGCCTGTTCGGGTCCTGAAGAGTTCTACCTATACTAAACTAAAAGCTGAAGCTAAGCTAAGTTTTCTTAAAACTACACGAAATGCCTATCCACCCTGCCTATCTATTTGTCAAACTAGACAAGCATGCATACTCTTGCTTCACTGTGAGCAAAAAATAAATACGAAGCTCAGTTGGACCTAACAACCGCTGTCTAACGTACTCCAACCGAACCGAACCGAACCGAAACATCGCGACACGCCCTTTCCCCTGCTGTCTGGTGTCCCTGAAAGTAGAAAAGATTATGCTCCTGCCCAGCCTTCCCCATGTGATGCCTGAGTGGGACCTAAGGAATATACAAAACTAAATAGTTAAATATACGCGAAGGAAATGAGCTCATTCCACTTAAACCCGATTGAAAGCTTTCAAAAAAGTGACCTAACCTACTCAGCCTTGTGCACACACAGCAACAGTCTGTCGACTCTGTCTGATGACACCTAAGCGCTGCTAACTCCTGAATCTACTTCTAGTCTAAATTACAGAAACTACAAAAACTACTCTACTCAAGAAATACTACAACTACTCCAAATTCTACAGCAGCTACTAAAATATAACTACACGGACAATTAACCCTGTCCGTTGCTCACTCACGCTCAAGGACCCATCCACGACCATGGGCTCATCGGCGAATAACAGCCGAGGTGCCACATGTGCAGACAAGCTATGAGACGAGGAGCTAAGAAAAACCCAAACCCTTACGAGCTACGAATGCTTCCGAACTGCCATAAAATAGATTCATAGTTCTGAGAGACTAATCGCGCTCAAAAGGACGTGAGCGAGTTTATATAAAATACCTTTACCCTGTCCGGCCAACATTTGATCCGAGCTTCCGCGGCAGTAAATAAATGAAGGGAAAGTGTACGATGACTCACCGAAGACCCCGATATCGCCGCAATTTTTCTGCTCAACTGTGCTTGTTTACGACCAAAACCAATGCCCAACGGCCCATCCACGTCCATAGGCATATTCGGCAGCAGAGGAGCTGTGTAATTCTGAGAGAAACCCAAACGCCTCGATCGAGCAGCGAATACTCTCGAACTGCCATGAAATAAATCATAGTTCTGAAAGACCGATCGCGCCGAAAAGGATGTAGGCCTCTGTACAATCCAATAAATGAGAAAATGAACGCGTAAACAAGCTGTGAGCAGAGCAGCGTCGCGCCCGTGCCATTGCTGGCAGTGTACCTGGAAAGAGAAGAGCAAAAGGAAACGAAACGAAAGTCCTGAAAGTATAAGAACAAACCTGAAAAGAGAAGAGCAGAAGCCCTACCTAGCCTCAGGGCACCTGTTCGGGCCATGAGGGGTCCCCTACCTAGCCTCAAGGAGACCTGTTTGGCTCCCGAGGGGGTTAGTGCAACTTGCTGCTATTTGCTAAGTCTTCACAGAGTGCCCGTATGCCCGTAGCATGTTTATTTGCGAAACGAGAGTCATGACTCAATATTCACTTTTCGAAACTCATGCTGGTGTATGTGTGTGTATTTATTCAATTTGATATGTAAAATAAGTAAAAATGGTTTCACGTACCCATCTGCACAAACTGCCTCGTTGCACAGAACTGCTTTGTCCCTTGTCCTTTGTAGTTTGTCGTTTGTCTTCGGTGGACCGCTTGTGGTCATTGGTGGGCTGCTTATAGTCTGTACCGAACCGACAACCGAACCGGGAACCGAACCGTAATCCATGGGCAGAGGTGGCCCGAGTGTAAATCGCTTGCGCACTGACCCGAACCGATACCGAACCGTAATCCATGGGCAGAGGTGGCCCGAGTGTAAATCGCTTGCGCACTGACCCGAACCGATACCGAACCGTAATCCATGGGCAGAGGTGGCCCGTTTATATTCGCTATTAGTTATACGCAGACACATAAGTATATCGACGGCTTGGTGGTGGGTGGCAATTCATATACATCTGACGACGGACGATGCAAGAATGTGACCGACCTCCACAAACATAATTCTTCCACAAAATGTCTTCTCAAGATTCGCTTGAGCAAATATTTCAAACCGCTCCAGAAGGACGCGGCACCGCGTTAAATTACACTAGACAGAATCGAAATCAAGGGGCAGGTGGGGGTAGGGATAGACAGAGAGAGAGACGAGGGGCTAGAGACGCCAGCGGGAGTCCGCGTACGCGTAGGTATGCATGTCCGTACCGGTGCATGCGTTTACCCGAGCATGTTTCAATAGGCGGACCATTCTCAAGCATGCATACCAATACTTTCGATCAAGGGTCATAAGAGAGGTGGAGGGCGGTGATGGGTGACAGTCCTCAAACCACAAAAAGGGAAACACAAATTCGACGACGATTGTTCAAGGCTGTGTCTCATCACCAAAGCAGGAGCAAAATACGGCGCATATTGTTTTTCGACATGCAGCTTGACCACACACATCCTCCCTAACGTCTTCGTTCTCATCAACGTCCTTCAAAGTTACCAGTCATCCTGTCATCTAGATCCCCATATGCATCCAAGTGAGTGGCGGCACATACATGAGAGAGGGTGGTGGCTGAGTGAGAGCGAGAGCGAGAGACAATTCAGAAAAAATTTCGAAAAAAAGAAAAATTTCCGATGTGCACTCCCCGACGGCTACCGACGAACTGTGCCCACCCCACTCGGGGTGAGTCTCGGCTACCCCCGGCCGAGAGTAAATTTTTTCAAAAAATTCCCCTCTTTTTGGGAATTTTTCTTGAAATTTTTGATTTTCTTGCAATTTTTCTAAATTTTTGGTTTCGCGTATGCTGGGGGTGGGGGTGATGGAGAAGGACGTTCTGGGTGTTACCGTAGGCCTCTGTTGCCACCTTGCGCCTTTTGAATGTGCTCAGGGGATGGACTGCGCTGAAATATATAACGGATCGATGATCGATCGTTTTAAAGCATCTGCACAAGGTTTACTTAACTTATTGAGTGTCCGGGAAAGGGATCTGTGAAGGGTGGACGAGTCTGACAAATATGGGTATGGTCATCTAATTATCTTCTCATCTCATTTTTGTCTGTTTCCTTTAGTTTCTTTGCTTGAATCTAAGTCGGCTGTCTTTAAAGTAACCAAGAACAAAGAAATGCACTCCAGACACCTGCCTCAGAGATGTCCCCATCTTGCACTGCTTGGCTACATTTGCAGATCGGATTTCTTCCTTCCTCGAGTTGGTTACCTCTTAAACCTCTTCTGCACGCTATTTCAAGATCAGCAGACGCAGAGAACCAGGCAGTAGACGATTAAGCTGGAATTAGCTGGCGGGCTTGCCTTCCACGGCATTTGAGAGATCTTACTTAACAGAACGTTGGCGCTAGCATGATTCAAATTTCGAAAAATTTCTTATCACGGGTGCATCGAATCGAAAGATCGAAATTATGTTAGTAATTCTCAGATTTCTTTTGCAAAAGGAGCATACTTTGTGAGAGTTTACTTAACAGAACGTTGGTGCTATGGCTCAGCTTTTAGGCACATATTTCCAAATCCATCGACCGCCCATGTCTCGAATTATCGATTTCTGTCATAGAACTCCCAATCTCAGCTAAATCAAGTCAAAAATTGCATGCATTTTCGATTTTTCCAAAAAGCACACCGTTTCAGCAGAAAAGTCGACCACGAAGTGTACGCAATTGACTGCATTTTTTCAGCGAAAAACGAGCATTTTTCAATTTTCGAAATTTTGTCGATTCTTGATGCAAAAATGGACCCAGATCGTAGGGTTGATGATATTTTAAGGAATTATGATCAACCTGTGTGAAACGAGAGTCGTAGGACACCACAGGATCCAAAAAAGGATACCAGTGCTCGGGCCTTAAAGTAAGCCTGTCTCTATGAAACTGCGTGAGTTCTGTATTTAATGACAGTTGATCTCAGACTGACACGCATCCGAATCCATTAAAGTCCCGATACTTGATGAGCTTCTTCCATTTCGCCCATTTATGACGAAAAAATTGACAATCTTGTGTCGACGATACGGCTCGGATATTTTATCAAGAACCAGTCATTTTTGCTCGTCTATGTGCTCGATATGTGTTCTTCATTCAAATTGATTGACTCAACCACTTCCATGGCATCAAGACTGTGTCTATGTCCCAGTGTCTCGAATCACTTCTCGGACACACAATGTTTTCACTCTGAGTTCTTCTTCATTTTCTATGGTTGCCGCTACAGTCTGAGGTGAACCTGGGTCTCAGAAAACGAGCCTCTCCATCTAGCACGGTCTTGTGCTAGTTGCCTTCAGCCACGCACATTCTGCTCATTGAAGTCCCTATCCAGCTGCGTGGGTCATCGGTGCACAGTGGTTCGCTTTGTATTGGACCGCGGAAATGAATATGTAACTTTTTAACCCGTGAACCGATCTTAATGAAATTTGAAATATAGTACATGAGATCGTTTCGTGGTTCAAAAATGAACGTTCAGATTTATGGCAGCGACGGTGAATGATTACAGTCAGATTTATAATGTGATGGAATTATGAAACAACTGAGTGCCGCAGGACATTACAGTATGCGAAAAAGGACACCAGTGCTCGTGTTTGTCTCCATGGAGTGTGGCACTGTGTGAGTTCTGTATTCAATGACAGTTGATTGTAGACGAAAATTCAAAGCCACACGCAAACCTTCTCTCTTTCTGAAGATTTCACGTGTGCCTTCCTTTGGTGGCCATTTAAAAAAATGAGAAAGAGTGTCGGAGACAGAACTAAGCCTTGGGGAACACCAGAATTTATTGAATTGAACGGTTCGAATGTCAACTAATCCATACGCATTTTCATTACAAGACATCTTGACTGTCTCTGTCAAATGCCTTGAATATCAAGCGCGACGGTCTTGCTTTCGCCTGCATCGTGCTGTTTTCCATCTGCTCGGAGAGAGACCTAAAGCGTAGGATAGATGAAAAAGCTTACGCAGTGGTTTTGTCAGCGAAGAAGGGAATACCATCCGAGCCAGCGGATTTGTGCACGTCTAGATCTTTAAGTACTCTTGCAACCGTACGGGTCGGGAAGTGGATTTGTGCCAGGATGGAAACCAGGCTTAATACGACCAGTCCTCCTTCCAGAGAAGAGGACGCAGCAAGAACAGAGAATGTACACGATCTCATCTTTGCAACTTCTGTAGAAGTAAAGTGGAGAAGCCGATGAGAATTAGGGAATAAAATTAGAGAAAAAAATCATACCACAAATGTCAATTCCTAAGACAAAAAACCTTCCTCGGAAGCAGTGAAAAAACACTCAAGTCCCTTTATGAACTCTGAATTTATGGGTGGCGGGTGTGTCGCTGGAAGTAGGATGTTGGCTGGCGTAGAGAGGTGATTCCGACGATATATTCTTAACAACATACAAACGTTCTTACCTAACCGAGGGTGTTTCCATAAACGTCTGATAAACGAAATCTGCCCTGGTACAGTCGCATTCATTTTCTCAGGCGTTTTTGAGCAGATACACGTCTGCAGAATGTCTCTCAATCTCCTGCAAAAGGGTTTTCTTCCAGTCGCGCTTTTCCGGCAGTCAGAAAAGAATGACTGCCCAATCTGGCCGACATTGACGACATACCGACGTTTATGAACAATAGCTATGTACTGCAGTTCACCTACGTTAGTACGATCGTCAATCTGCATTAATGAACGTGGCTATCGCAATTAGTTGCTTTGTTAGTCTGACGTTTATGAAAACACGCTCCTTCGGCTGGAAGCTGGGATGTTGGAGGATATTATTACTTGCTGAGTCAAGCAGATTTTTAACCGCTTACCCAAGCAAATCAAGTCCCGTTTAATGTATCTTTCGTCTACTCGGCAATTCGCTTGAGCTTGAATGAATGCCTGAATGAATGCTGAGCTTTCTCAGTTCTGTATTCATTACTTTGCAACAAAAGAAATGCAAGTGTAATGTCTGCGGTCCAGTCGTCCACTCAGTTTAGTAAGCAACTAAGTGCAAGAGTGAATAGCAATTTTGATCTCCTGCTTTAATTGCAGTTTATGCCCGAAAAGGGCATGCTACCGACGCGCACGCGGCTCCTTCCGACTACGAGTACGAAGACGATTTGAGAAAACGAATGCGAATGCGATGGCGATTGCGAATGCGGATGCGAATGCGATTGCGATAGCGAGGACGGTCTCAATTTCGATTTGCGAGTTAGTGCACTAAACGAGACGATCTAGCAAACGATAAGTGAATACGTTTTCCATGCATGATCTATACCCGACCCGAAAAAACCGACGCACCCGTAAATAAACGAGAAAGAGAGAAGCCCTACCTACCTCTTAGGCGCCTATTTGGGCCCTTGAGGGTTCCCCTACCTATCTTCAAGGACACCTGTTCGGGTCCTGAAGGCCTAAACTATACTATTTTACTTACTGTATATCTACCTATCTATGTATTTATTCAGAGAAAGTAAAAGCTAACATTATTTTCTTAAATGTAGGTGCCTAAGCCATACAAGACCCAAACCAGAAACCACACAAACAAACAGCAATAGAACCAAAACCCAGCCCAACCCAACCCAAATCCAACCGAAACATAAACCAAACGCAATCCAACCCGAAACCCAACCAACCCCAAAACCAACCCAAACCCAGCCCCAGTAGAACCAGAACCCAAACCAGACCCCAAACCCACCCAAAACCCAACCAACCCCAATCCAATCCTCAACCAAAAAGAAACCCAAACCCAAACCACACAAAACCCAACCCCAAACCAAGCCCCAATCCAATCCCAACCCAAGCCCTACCCGCATCGCGACCGTGGTTCTGCTGGCCGTGTACCTGAAAAGAGAAAGCCCTACCTAGCCTCAGGACACCTGTTCGGGTCCTGAGCGGTCCCCTACCTATCTTCAAGGACGCCTGTTCGGGTCCTGAAGAGTTCTACCTATACTAAACTAAAAGCTGAAGCTAAGCTAAGTTTTCTTAAAACTACACGAAATGCCTATCCACCCTGCCTATCTATTTGTCAAACTAGACAAGCATGCATACTCTTGCTTCACTGTGAGCAAAAAATAAATACGAAGCTCAGTTGGACCTAACAACCGCTGTCTAACGTACTCCAACCGAACCGAACCGAACCGAAACATCGCGACGCGCGCTTTCCCCTGCTGTCTGGTGTCCCTGAAAGGAGAAAAGATTATGCTCCTGCCCAGCCTTCCCCATGTGATGCCTGAGTGGGACCTAAGGAATATACAAAACTAAATAGTTAAATATACGCGAAGGAAATGAGCTCATTCCACTTAAACCCGATTGAAAGCTTTCAAAAAAGTGACCTAACCTACTCAGCCTTGTGCACACACAGCAACAGTCTGTCGACTCTGTCTGATGACACCTAAGCGCTGCTAACTCCTGAATCTACTTCTAGTCTAAATTAGAGAAACTACAAAAACTACTCTACTCAAGAAATACTACAACTACTCCAAATTCTACAGCAACTACTACAATATAACTACACGGACAATTAACCCTGTCCGTTGCTCACTCACGCTCAAGGACCCATCCACGACCATGGGCTCATCGGCGAATAACAGCCGAGGTGCCACATGTGCAGACAAGCTATGAGACGAGGAGCTAAGAAAAACCCAAACCCTTACGAGCTACGAATGCTTCCGAACTGCCATAAAATAGATTCATAGTTCTGAGAGACTAATCGCGCTCAAAAGGACGTGAGCGAGTTTATATAAAATATCTTTACCCTGTCCGGCTAAAATTTGATCCGAGCTTCCGCGGGAGTAAATAAATGAAGGGAAAGTGTACGATGACTCACCGAAGACAACGATATCGCCGCAAGTCTTCTGCTCAACTGTGCTTGTTTACGACCAAAATCAATGCCCAACGGCCCATCCACGTCCATAGGCATATTCGGCAGCAGAGGAGCTGTGTAATTCTGAGAGGAACCCAAACGCCTCGACCGAGCAGCGAATACTCTCGAACTGCCATGAAATAAATCATAGTTCTGAAAGACCGATCGCGCCGAAAAGGATGTAGGCCTCTGTACAATCCAATAAATGAGAAAATGAACGCGTAAACAAGCTGTGAGCAGAGCAGCGTCGCGCCCGTGCCATTGCTGGCAGTGTACCTGGAAAGAGAAGAGCAAAAGGAAACGAAACGAAAGTCCTGAAAGTAAAAGAACAAACCTGAAAAGAGAAGAGCAGAAGCCCTACCTAGCCTCAGGGCACCTGTTCGGGCCAAGAGGGGTCCCCTACCTAGCCTCAAGGAGACCTGTTTGGCTCCCGAGGGGGTTAGTGCAACTTGCTGCTATTTGCTAAGTCTTCACAGAGTGCCCGTATGCCCGAAACCGTATCCATGCTAGCATGTTTATTTGCGAAACGAGAGTCATGACTCAATATTCACTTTTCGAAACTCATGCTGGTATTTATTCAATGTGATATGTAAAATAAGTAAAAATGGTTTCACGTACCCATCTGCACAAACTGCCTCGTTGCACAGAACTGCTTTGTCCCTTGTCCTTTGTAGTTTGTCGTTTGTCTTCGGTGGACCGCTTGTGGTCATTGGTGGGCTGCTTGAAGCCATGTATGTGCCGCTTGTGGTCATGGGCTGCTTATAGTCTGTACCGAACCGAGAACCAAACCGGGAACCGAACCGGGAACCGAACCGTAATCCAAGGGGCAGGGGTGGCCCCAGTGTAAATCGCTAACGCACTGACCCGAACCGATACCGAACCGTAATCCATGGGCAGAGGTGGCCCGAGTGTAAATCGCTTGCGCACTGACCCGAACCGATACCGAACCGTAATCCATGGGCAGAGGTGGCCCGTTTATATTCGCTATTAGTTATACGCAGACACATAAGTATATCGACGGCTTGGTGGTGGGTGGCAATTCATATACATCTGACGACGGACGATGCAAGAATGTGACCGACCTCCACAAACATAATTCTTCCACAAAATGTCTTCTCAAGATTCGCTTGAGCAAATATTTCAAACCGCTCCAGAAGGACGCGGCACCGCGTTAAATTACACTAGACAGAATCGAAATCAAGGGGCAGGTGGGGGTAGGGATAGACAGAGAGAGAGACGAGGGGCTAGAGACGCCAGCGGGAGTCCGCGTACGCGTAGGTATGCATGTCCGTACCGGTGCATGCGTTTACCCGAGCATGTTTCAATAGGCGGACCATTCTCAAGCATGCATACCAATACTTTCGATCAAGGGTCATAAGAGAGGTGGAGGGCGGTGATGGGTGACAGTCCTCAAACCACAAAAAGGGAAACACAAATTCGACGACGATTGTTCAAGGCTGTGTCTCATCACCAAAGCAGGAGCAAAATACGGCGCATATTGTTTTTCGACATGCAGCATGACCACACACATCCTCCCTAACGTCTTCGTTCTCATCAACGTCCTTCAAAGTTACCAGTCATCCTGTCATTACGATCCCCATATGCATCCAAGTGAGTGGCGGCACATACATGAGAGAGGGTGGTGGCTGAGTGAGAGCGAGAGCGAGAGACAATTCAGAAAAAATTTCGAAAAAAAGAAAAATTTCCGATGTGCACGCCCCGACGGCTACCGACGAACTGTGCCCACTCCACTCGGGGTGAGTCTCGGCTACCCCCGGCCGAGAGTAAATTTTTTCAAAAAATTCCCCTCTTTTTGGGAATTTTTCTTGAAATTTTTGATTTTCTTGCAATTTTCTAAATTTTTGGTTTCGCGTATGCTGGGGACGGTGGGGGTGATGGAGAAGAATGTCGTGGGTGTTACCGTAGGCCTCTGTTGCCACCTTGAGCCTTTTGAATGTGCTCAGGGGATGGACTGCGCTGAAATATATAACGGATCGATGATCGATCGTTTTAAAGCATCTGCACAAGGTTTACTTAACTTATTGAGTGTCCGGGAAAGGGATCTGTGAAGGGTGGACGAGTCTGACAAATATGGGTATGGTCATCTAATTATCTTCTCATCTCATTTTTGTCTGTTTCCTTTAGTTTCTTTGCTTGAATCTAGGTCGGCTGTCTTGAGAGTAATCAAGAACAAAGAAATGCACTCCAGACACCTTCCTCAGCGATGTCCTCATCGTGCACTGCTTGGCTACATTTGCAGATCGGATTTCTTCCTTCCTCAAGTTGGTTACCTCTTAAACCTCTTCTGCACGCTATTTCAAGATCAGCAGACGCAGAGAACCAGGCAGTAGACGTTTAAGCTGGAATTAGCTGGCCGGCTTGCCTTCCACGGCATTTGAGAGATTTTACTTAACAGAACGTTGGCGCTAGCATGATTCAAATTTCGAAAAATTTCTTATCACGGGTGCTTCGAATCGAAAGATCGAAATTATGTTAGTAATTCTCAGATTTCTTTTGCAAAATGAGCATACTGTGTGAGAGTTTACTTAACAGAACGTTGGTGCTATGGCTCAGCTTTTAGGCACATATTTCCAAATCCATCGACCGCCCATGTCTCGAATTATCGATTACTTTCATAGAACTCCCAACCTCAGCTAAATCAAGTCAAAAATTACATGCATTTTCGATTTTTCCAAAATGCACACCATTTCAGCAGAAAAGTCGACCACGAACTGTATGCAATTGACTGTATTTTTTCGGCGAAAAACGAGCATTTTTTCAATTTTCGAAATTTTGTCGATTCTTGATGCAAAAATGGACCTAGATCGTAGGGTTGATGATATTTTAAGGAATTATGATCAACGTGAATGAACCGAGTGTCGTAGGACACCACAGGATCCAAAAAAGGATACCAGTGCTCGGGCCTTAAAGTAAGCCTGTCTCTATGAAACTGCGTGAGTTCTGTATTTAATGACAGTTGATCTCAGACTGACACGCAGCCGAATCCATTAAAGTCCCGATACGGGATGAGCTTGAAGTAGGAAGGGTTTTCATCTTCTTCCATTTCGCCCATTTATGACGAAAAAATTGACAATCATGTGTCGACGATACAGCTCGGATATTTTATCAAGAACCAGTCATTTTTGCTCGTCTATGTGCTCGATATGTGTTCTTCATTCAAATTTATTGACTCAACCACTTCCATGGCATCAAGACTGTGTCTATGTCCCAGTGTCTCGAATCACTTCTCGGACACACAATGTTATCACTCTGAGTTCTTCTTCATTTTCTATGGTTGCCGCTACAGTCTGAGGTGAACCTGAGTCTCAGAAAACGAGCCTCTCCATCTAGCACGGTCTTGTGCTAGTTGCCTTCAGCCACGCACATTCTGCTCATTGAAGTCCCTATCCAGCTGCGTGGGTCATCGGTGCACAGTGCTTCGCTTTGTATTGGACCGCGGAAATGAATATGTAACTTTTTAACCCGTGAACCGATCTTAATGAAATTTGAAATATAGTACATGAGATCGTTTCGTGGTTCAAAAATGAACGTTCAGATTTATGGCAGCGACGGTGAATGATTACAGTCAGATTTATAATGTGATGGAATTATGAAACAACTGAGTGCCGCAGGACATCACAGAATACGAAAAAGGACACCAGTGCTCGTGTTTGTCTCCATGGAGTATGGGACTGTGTGAGTTCTGTATTCAATGACAGTTGATTGTAGACGAAAATTCAAAGCCACACGCAAACCTTCTCTCTTTCTGAAGATTTCACGTGTGCCTTCCTTTGGTGGCCATTTAAAAAAATGAGAAAGAGTGTCGGAGACAGAACTAAGCCTTGGGGAACACCAGAATTTATTGAATTGAACGGTTCGAATGTCAACTAATCCATACGCATTTTCATTACAAGACATCTTGACTGTCTCTGTCAAATGCCTTGAATATCAAGCGCGACGGTCTTGCTTTCGCCTGCATCGTGCTGTTTTCCATCTGCTCGGAGAGAGACCTAAAGCGTAGGATAGATGAAAAAGCTTACGCAGTGGTTTTGTCAGCGAAGAAGGGAATACCATCCGAGCCAGCGGATTTGTGCACGTCTAGATCTTTAAGTACTCTTGCAACCGTACGGGTCGGGAAGTGGATTTGTGCCAGGATGGAAACCAGGCTTAATACGACCAGTCCTCCTTCCAGAGAAGAGGACGCAGCAAGAACAGAGAATGTACACGATCTCATCTTTGCAACTTCTGTAGAAGTAAAGTGGAGAAGCCGATGAGAATTAGGGAATAAAATTAGAGAAAAAAATCATACCACAAATGTCAATTCCTAAGACAAAAAACCTTCCTCGGAAGCAGTGAAAAAACACTCAAGTCCCTTTATGAACTCTGAATTTATGGGTGGCGGGTGTGTCGCTGGAAGTAGGATGTTGGCTGGCGTAGAGAGGTGATTCCGACGATATATTCTTAACAACATACAAACGTTCTTACCTAGCCGAGGGTGTTTCCATAAACGTCTGATAAACGAAATCTGCCCTGGTACAGTCGCATTCATTTTCTCAGGCGTTTTTGAGCAGATACACGTCTGCAGAATGTCTCTCAATCTCCTGCAAAAGGGTTTTCTTCCAGTCGCGCTTTTCCGGCAGTCAGAAAAGAATGACTGCCCAATCTGGCCGACATTGACGACATACCGACGTTTATGAACCATAGCTATGTACTGCAGTTCACCTACGTTAGTACGATAGTCAATCTGCATTAATGAACGTGGCTATCGCAGTTAGTTGCTTTGTTAGTCTGACGTTTATGAAAACACGCTCCTTCGGCTGGAAGCTGGGATGTCGGAGGATATTATTACTTGCTGAGTCAAGCAGATTTTTAACCGCTGACCAATTCAATTCGCTTGAGCTTGAATGAATGCCTGACTGAATGCTGAGCTTTCTCAGTTCTGTATTCATTACTTTGCAACAAAAGAAATGCAAGTGTAATGTCTGCGGTCCAGTCGTCCACTCAGTTTAGTAAGCAACTAAGTGCAAGAGTGAATAGCAATTTTGATCTCCTGCTTTAATTGCAGTTTATGCCCGAAAAGGGCATGCTACCGACGCGCACGAATCGCGGCTCCGTCCGACTACGAGTACGATAACGATTTGAGAAAACGAATGCGAATGCGAATGCGAATACGAATGCGAGGACGGTCTACGCGACCCGAAACGAGAAAGAGAGAAGCCCTACCTACCTCTTAGGCGCCTGTTTGGGCCCTTGAGGGTTCCCCTACCTATCTTCAAGGACACCTGTTCGGGTCCTGAAGGCCTAAACTATACTATTTTACTTACTGTCTATCTACCTATCTATGTATTTACTTCAGAGAAAATAAAAGCTAGCCCTATTTTCTTAGATGTAGGCGCTTAAACCATGCAAGACCCAAACCATAAACCACACAAACAAACAGCAATAGAACCAAAACCCAGCCCAACCCAACCCAAATCCAGCCCCAGTAGAACCAGAACCCAAACCAGACCCCAAACCCACCCAAAACCCAACCAACCCCAATCCAATCCTAAACCAAAAAGAAACCCAAACCCAAACCACCCAAAACACAACCCCAAACCAAGCCCCAATCCAATCCCAACCCAAGCCCTACCCGCATCGCGACCGTGGTTCTGCTAGCCGTGTACCTGAAAAGAGAAAGCCCTACCTGGCCTCAGGACACCTGTTCGGGTCCTGAGCGGTCCCCTACCTATCTTCAAGGACGCCTGTTCGGGTCCTGAAGAGTTCTACCCATACTAAACTAAAAGCTGAAGCTAAGCTAAGTTTTCTTAAAACTACACGAAATGCCTATCCACCCTGCCTATCTATTTGTCAAACTAGACAAGCATGCATACTCTTGCTTCACTGTGAGCAAAAAATAAATACGAAGCTCAGTTGGACCTAACAACCGCTGTCTAACGTACTCCAACCGAACCGAACCGAAACATCGCGACGCGCCCTTTCTCCTGCTGTCTGGTGTCCCTGAAAGTAGAAAAGATTATGCTCCTGCCCAGCCTTCCCCATGTGATGCCTGAGTGGGACCTAAGGAATATACAAAACTAAATAGTTAAATATACGCGAAGGAAATGAGCTCATTCCACTTACACCCGATTGAAAGCTTTCAAAAAAGTGACCTAACCTACTCAGCCTTGTGCACACACAGCAACAGTCTGTCGACTCTGTCTGATGACACCTAAGCGCTGCTAACTCCTGAATCTACTTCTAGTCTAAATTACAGAAACTACAAAAACTACTCTACTCAAGAAATACTACAACTACTCCAAATTCTACAGCAACTACTACAATATAACTACACGGACAATTAACCCTGTCCGTTGCTCACTCACGCTCAAGGACCCATCCACGACCATGGGCTCATCGGCGAATAACAGCCGAGGTGCCACATGTGCAGACAAGCTATGAGACGAGGAGCTAAGAAAAACCCAAACCCTTACGAGCTACGAATGCTTCCGAACTGCCATAAAATAGATTCATAGTTCTGAGAGACTAATCGCGCTCAAAAGGACGTGAGCGAGTTTATATAAAATATCCTTACCCTAAGGGAAGCGTTTGATGACTCACCGAAGACCCCGATATCGCCGCAAGTTTTCTGCTCAACTGTGCTTGTTTACGACCAAAACCAATGCCCAACGGCCCGGCCCATCCACTTCCATAGGCATAATCGGAAATCTAACACCGAGCTATGAGCAGAGGAACTGTGTAATTCTGAGAGAAACCCAAACGCCTCGATCGAGCAGCGAATACTTTCGAACTGCCATAAAATAAATCATAGTTCTGAAAGACCGATCGCGCCGAAAAGGATGTAGGCCTCTGTACAATCCAATAAATGAGAAAATGAACGCGTAAACAAGCTGTGAGCAGAGCAGCGTCGCGCCCGTGCCATTGCTGGCAGTGTACCTGGAAAGAGAAGAGCAAAAGGAAACGAAACGAAAGTCCTGAAAGTATAAGAACAAACCTGAAAAGAGAAGAGCAGAAGCCCTACCTAGCCTCAGGGCACCTGTTCGGGCCAAGAGGGGTCCCCTACCTAGCCTCAAGGAGACCTGTTTGGCTCCCGAGGGGGTTAGTGCAACTTGCTGCTGCTATTTGGTAAGTCTTCACAGAGTGCCCGTATGCCCGAAACCGTATCCATGCTAGCATGTTTATTTGCGAAACGAGAGTCATGACTCAATATTCACTTTTCGAAACTCATGCTGGTATTTATTCAATGTGATATGTAAAATAAGTAAAAATGGTTTCACGTACCCATCTGCACAAACTGCCTCGTTGCACAGAACTGCTTTGTCCCTTGTCCTTTGTAGTTTGTCGTTTGTCTTCGGTGGACCGCTTGTGGTCATTGGTGGGCTGCTTGAAGCCATGTATGTGCCGCTTGTGGTCATGGGCTGCTTATAGTCTGTACCGAACCGAGAACCAAACCGGGAACCGAACCGGGAACCGAACCGTAATCCAAGGGGCAGGGGTGGCCCCAGTGTAAATCGCTAACGCACTGACCCGAACCGATACCGAACCGTAATCCATGGGCAGAGGTGGCCCGAGTGTAAATCGCTTGCGCACTGACCCGAACCGATACCGAACCGTAATCCATGGGCAGAGGTGGCCCGTTTATATTCGCTATTAGTTATACGCAGACACATATGTATATCGACGGCTTGGTGGTGGGTGGCAATTCATATACATCTGACGACGGACGATGCAAGAATGTGACCGACCCCCACAAACATAATTCTTCCACAAAATGTCTTCTCAAGATTCGCTTGAGCGAATATTTCAAACCGCTCCAGAAGGACGCGGCACCGCGTTAAATTACACTGGACAGAATCGAAATCAAGGGTCAGGTGGGGGTAGAGAGTGACAAGGGTCTAGAGACTCCAGCGGGAGTCCGCGTACGCGTAGGTATGCATGTCCGTACCGGTGCATGCTCTAACCCGAGCATGTTTCAATAGGCGGACCATTCTCAAGCATGCATACCAATACTTTCGATAAAGGGTCATAAGAGAAGAAGTGGGCGGTGATGGGTGACAGTCCTCAAACCACAAAAAGGGAAACACAAATTCGACGACGATTGTTCAAGGCTGTGTCTCATCACCAAAGCAGGAGCAAAATACGGCGCATATTGTTTTTCGACATGCAGCATGACCACACACATCCTCCCTAACGTCTTCGTTCTCATCAACGTCCTTCAAAGTTACCAGTCATCCTGTCATTACGATCCCCATATGCATCCAAGTGAGTGGCGGCACATACATGAGAGAGGGTGGTGGCAGAGTGAGAGCGAGAGCGAGAGACAATTCAGAAAAAATTTCGAAAAAAAGAAAAATTTCCGATGTGCACGCCCCGACGGCTACCGACGAACTGTGCCCACTCCACTCGGGGTGAGTCTCGGCTACCCCCGGCCGAGAGTAAATTTTTTCAAAAAATTCCCCTCTTTTTGGGAATTTTTCTTGAAATTTTTGATTTTCTTGCAATTTTTCTAAATTTTTGGTTTCGCGTATGCTGGTGTCCAGAAATATATTGCGCGCCATACCGCAAAGTATTTGTGGACACCAGGTGTCCAGAAATATATTGCGCGCCATACCGCAAAATATTTCTGGACACTAGGTGTCCAGAAATATATTGCGCGCCATACCGCAAAATATTTCTGGACACTAGGTGTCCAGAAATATATTGCGCGCCATACCGCAAAATATTTCTGGACACCAGGTGTCCAGAAATATATTGCGCGCCATACCGCAAAATATTTCTGGACACCAGGTGTCCAGGTGCCATAACGCAAAATATTTCTGGACACCAGGTGTCCAGAAATATATTGCGCGCCATACCGCAAAGTATTTGTGGACACCAGGTGTCCAGAAATATATTGCGCGCCATACCGCAAAATATTTCTGGACACTAGGTGTCCAGAAATATATTGCGCGCCATACCGCAAAATATTTCTGGACACTAGGTGTCCAGAAATATATTGCGCGCCATACCGCAAAATATTTCTGGACACCAGGTGTCCAGGTGCCATAACGCAAAATATTTCTGGACACCAGGTGTCCAGAAATATATTGCGCGCCATACCGCAAAGTATTTGTGGACACCAGGTGTCCAGAAATATATTGCGCGCCATACCGCAAAATATTTCTGGACACTAGGTGTCCAGAAATATATTGCGCGCCATACACTAGGTGTCCAGAAATATATTGCGCGCCATACCGCAAAATATTTCTGGACACCAGGTGTCCAGGTGCCATAACGCAAATTATTTCTGGACACCAGGTGTCCAGAAATATATTGCGCGCCATACCGCAAAGTATTTGTGGACACCAGGTGTCCAGAAATATATTGCGCGCCATACCGCAAAATATTTCTGGACACTAGGTGTCCAGAAATATATTGCGCGCCATACCGCAAAATATTTCTGGACACTAGGTGTCCAGAAATATATTGCGCGCCATACCGCAAAATATTTCTGGACACTAGGAGTCCAGAAATATATTGCGTGCCATACCGCAAAATATTTCTGGACACTAGGTGTCCAGGTGCGCCATACCGCACCAGGTGTCCAGAAATATATTGCGCGCCATACCGCAAAATATTTCTGGACCCCAGGTGTCCAAAAATATATTGCGCGCCATAACGCAAAATATTTCTGGACACCAGGTGTCCATACCGCAAAATATTTCTGGACACCAGGTGTCCAGATATATATTGCGCGCCATAACGCAAAATATTTCTGAACACCAGGTGTCCAGAAATATATTGCGCGCCATACCGCAAAATATTTCTGGACACTAGGTTTCCAGAAATATATTGCGCGCCATACCGCAAAATATTTCTGGACACCAGGTGTCCAGAAATATATTGCGCGCCATAAAGCAAAATATTTCTGGACACCTGGTGTCACCTGGTGTCCAGAAATATTTTGCGGTATGGCGCACAATATATTTCTGGACACCTAGTGTCCAGAAATATTTTGCGTTATGGCGCGTAATATATTTCTGGACACCTAGTGTCCAGAAATATTTTGCGGTATGGCGCGCAATATATTTCTGGACACCTGGTGTCCAGAAATATTTTGCGGTATGGCGCGCAATATATTTCTGGACACCTAGTGTCCAGAAATATTTTGCGGTATGGCGCGCAATATATTTCTGGACACCTGGTGTCCAGAAATATTTTGCGGTATGGCGCGCAATATATTTCTGGACACCTTTTGTCCAGAAATATTTTGCGGTATGGCGCGCAATATATTTCTGGACACCTGGTGTCCAGAAATATTTTGCGGTATGGCGCGCAATATATTTCTGGACACCTGGTGTCACCTGCGGTATGGCGGTATGGCGACACCAGGTGTCCAGAAATATTCTGCGGTATGGCGCGCAATATATTTCTGGACACCTGGTGTCCAGAAATATTTTGCGGTATGGCGCGCAATATATTTCTGGACACCTGGTGTCCAGAAATATTTTGCGTTATGGCGCGCAATATATTTCTGGACACCTAGTGTCCAGAAATATTTTGCGGTATGGCGCGCAATATATTTCTGGACACCTGGTGTCCAGAAATATTTTGCGGAATGGCGCGCAATATATTTCTGGACACCTGGTGTCCAGAAATATTTTGCGGTATGGCGCGCAATATATTTCTGGACACCTAGTGTCCAGAAATATTTTGCGGTATGGCGCGCAATATATTTCTGGACACCTGGTGTCACCTGGTGTCCAGAAATATTTTGCGTTATGGCGCGCAATATATTTCTGGACCAGGTGTCCAGAAATATTTTGCGGTATGGCGCGCAATATATTTCTGGACACCTAGTGTCCAGAAATATTTTGCGGTATGGCGCGCAATATATTTCTGGACACCTGGTGTCCAGAAAAATTTTGCGTTATGGCGCGCAATATATTTCTGGACACCTAGTGTCCAGAAATATTTTGCGGTATGGCGCGCAATATATTTCTGGACACCTAGTGTCCAGAAATATTTGTGATATGTACACACCTAGTGTCCAGAAATATTTTGCGGTATGGCGCGCAATATATTTCTGGACACCTGGTGTCCAGAAATATTTTGCGGTATGGCGCGCAATATATTTCTGGACACCTAGTGTCCAGAAATATTTTGCGGTATGGCGCGCAATATATTTCTGGACACCTGGTGTCCAGAAATATTTTGCGGTATGGCGCGCAATATATTTCTGGACACCTAGTGTCCAGAAATATTTTGCGGTATGGCGCGCAATATATTTCTGGACACCTGGTGTCACCTGGTGTCCAGAAATATTTTGCGTTATGGCGCGCAATATATTTCTGGACCAGGTGTCCAGAAATATTTTGCGGTATGGCGCGCAATATATTTCTGGACACCTAGTGTCCAGAAATATTTTGCGGTATGGCGCGCAATATATTTCTGGACACCTGGTGTCCAGAAATATTTTGCGTTATGGCGCGCAATATATTTCTGGACACCTAGTGTCCAGAAATATTTTGCGGTATGGCGCGCAATATATTTCTGGACACCTAGTGTCCAGAAATATTTGTGATATGTACACACCTAGTGTCCAGAAATATTTTGCGGTATGGCGCGCAATATATTTCTGGACACCTGGTGTCCAGAAATATTTTGCGGTATGGCGCGCAATATATTTCTGGACACCTAGTGTCCAGAAATATTTTGCGGTATGGCGCGCAATATATTTCTGGACACCTGGTGTCCAGAAATATTTTGCGGTATGGCGCGCAATATATTTCTGGACACCTGGTGTCACCTGCGGTATGGCGGTATGGCGACACCAGGTGTCCAGAAATATTCTGCGGTATGGCGCGCAATATATTTCTGGACACCTGGTGTCCAGAAATATTTTGCGGTATGGCGCGCAATATATTTCTGGACACCTGGTGTCCAGAAATATTTTGCGTTATGGCGCGCAATATATTTCTGGACACATAGTGTCCAGAAATATTTTGCGGTATGGCGCGCAATATATTTCTGGACACCTGGTGTCCAGAAATATTTTGCGGTATGGCGCGCAATATATTTCTGGACACCTGGTGTCACCTGGTGTCCAGAAATATTTTGCGTTATGGCGCGCAATATATTTCTGGACACCAGGTGTCCAGAAATATTTTGCGGTATGGCGCGCAATATATTTCTGGACACCTGGTGTCCAGAAATATTTTGCGTTATGGCGCGCAATATATTTCTGGACACCTAGTGTCCAGAAATATTTTGCGGTATGGCGCGCAATATATTTCTGGACACCTGGTGTCCAGAAATATTTTGCGGTATGGCGCGCAATATATTTCTGGACACCTGGTGTCCAGAAATATTTTGCGGTATGGCGCGCAATATATTTCTGGACACCTAGTGTCCAGACACCTAGTGTCCTGTGAAATATTTTGCGGTATGGCGCGCAATATATTTCTGGACACCTGGTGTCCAGAAATATTTTGCGGTATGGCGCGCAATATATTTCTGGACACCTAGTGTCCAGAAATATTTTGCGGTATGGCGCGCAATATATTTCTGGACACCTAGTGTCCAGAAATATTTTGCGGTATGGCGCGCAATATATTTCTGGACACCTGGTGTCCAGAAATATTTTGCGTTATGGCGCGCAATATATTTCTGGACACTAGGTGTCCAGAAAGATTTTGCGGTATGGCGCGCAATATATTTCTGGACACCTGGTGTCCAGAAATATTTTGCGGTATGGCGCGCAATATATTTCTGGACACCTAGTGTCCAGAAATATTTTGCGGTATGGCGCGCAATATATTTCTGGACACCTAGTGTCCAGAAATATTTTGCGTTATGGCGCGCAATATATTTCTGGACACCAGGTGTCCAGAAATATTTTGCGGTATGGCGCGCAATATATTTCTGGACACCTAGTGTCCAGAAATATTTTGCGTTATGGCGCGCAATATATTTCTGGACACCTAGTGTCCAGAAATATTTTGCGGTATGGCGCGCAATATATTTCTGGACACCTGGTGTCCAGAAATATTTTGCGGTATGGCGCACAATATATTTCTGGACACCTAGTGTCCAGAAATATTTTGCGGTATGGCGCGCAATATATTTCTGGACACCTGGTGTCCAGAAATATTTCGCGGTATGGCGCGCAATATATTTCTGGACACCTGGTGTCCAGAAATATTTTGCGGTATGGCGCGCAATATATTTCTGGACACCTGGTGTCCAGAAATATTTTGCGGTATGGCGCGCAATATATTTCTGGACACCTGGTGTCCAGAAATATTTTGCGGTATGGCGCGCAATATATTTCTGGACACCTGGTGTCCAGAAATATTTTGCGGTATGGCGCGCAATATATTTCTGGACACCTGGTGTCACCTGGTGTCCAGAAATATTTTGCGTTATGGCGCGCAATATATTTCTGGACACCTGGTGTCACCTGGTGTCCAGAAATATTTTGCGTTATGGCGCGCAATATATTTCTGGACACTAGGTGTCCAGAAATATTTTGCGTTATGGCGCGCAATATATTTCTGGACACTGGGTGTCCAGAAAGATTTTGCGGTATGGCGCGCAATATATTTCTGGACACCTGGTGTCCAGAAATATTTTGCGGTATGGCGCGCAATATATTTCTGGACACCTAGTGTCCAGAAATATTTTGCGGTATGGCGCGCAATATATTTCTGGACACCTAGTGTCCAGAAATATTTTGCGGTATGGCGCGCAATATATTTCTGGACACCTGGTGTCCAGAAATATTTTGCGTTATGGCGCGCAATATATTTCTGGACACCTGGTGTCCAGAAATATTTTGCGGTATGGCGCGCAATATATTTCTGGACACCTGGTGTCCAGAAATATTTTGCGGTATGGCGCGCAATATATTTCTGGACACCTAGTGTCCAGAAATATTTTGCGGTATGGCGCGCAGTATATTTCTGGACATCTAGTGTCCAGAAATATTTTGCGGTATGGCGCGCAATATATTTCTGGACACCTGGTGTCCAGAAATATTTTGCGGTATGGCGCGCAATATATTTCTGGACACCTGGTGTCACCTGGTGTCCAGAAATATTTTGCGTTATGGCGCGCAATATATTTCTGGACACTAGGTGTCCAGAAAGATTTTGCGTTATGGCGCGCAATATATTTCTGGACACTAGGTGTCCAGAAAGATTTTGCGGTATGGCGCGCAATATATTTCTGGACACCTAGTGTCCAGAAATATTTTGCGGTATGGCGCGCAATATATTTCTGGACACCTGGTGTCCAGAAATATTTTGCGGTATGGCGCGCAATATATTTCTGGACACCTAGTGTCCAGAAATATTTTGCGGTATGGCGCGCAATATATTTCTGGACACCTGGTGTCCAGAAATATTTTGCGGTATGGCGCGCAATATATATCTGGACACCTAGTGTCCAGAAATATTTTGCGGTATGGCGCGCAATATATTTCTGGACACCTGGTGTCACCTGGTGTCCAGAAATATTTTGCGGTATGGCGCGCAATATATTTCTGGACACCTGGTGTCCAGAAATATTTTGCGGTATGGCGTGCAATATATTTCTGGACACCTAGTGTCCAGAAATATTTTGCGGTATGGCGCGCAATATATTTCTGGACACCTGGTGTCCAGAAATATTTTGCGGTATGGCGCGCAATATATTTCTGGACACCTGGTGTCCAGAAATATTTTGCGGTATGGCGCGCAATATATTTCTGGACACCTGGTGTCCAGAAATATTTTGCGGTATGGCGCGCAATATATTTCTGGACACCTGGTGTCACCTGGTGTCCAGAAATATTTTGCGTTATGGCGCGCAATATATTTCTGGACACTAGGTGTCCAGAAAGATTTTGCGGTATGGCGCGCAATATATTTCTGGACACCTGGTGTCCAGAAATATTTTGCGGTATGGCGCGCAATATATTTCTGGACACCTAGTGTCCAGAAATATTTTGCGGTATGGCGCGCAATATATTTCTGGACACCTGGTGTCCAGAAATATTTTGCGGTATGGCGCGCAATATATATCTGGACACCTGGTGTCCAGAAATATTTTGCGGTATGGCGCGCAATATATTTCTGGACACCTGGTGTCACCTGGTGTCCAGAATATATTTTGCGGTATGGCGCGCAATATATTTCTGGACACCTAGTGTCCAGAAATATTTTGCGGTATGGCGCGCAATATATTTCTGGACACCTGGTGTCCAGAAATATTTTGCGGTATGGCGCGCAATATATTTCTGGACACCAGGTGTCCAGAAATATTTTGCGGTATGGCGCGCAATATATTTCTGGACACCTGGTGTCACCCATATTGCGCGCCATACCGCAAAATATTTCTGGACACTAGATGTCCAGAAATATATTGCGCGCCATACCGCAAAATATTTCTGGACACCAGGTGTCCAGAAATATATTGCGCGCCATACCGCAAAATCTTTCTGGACACCTAGTGTCCAGAAATATATTGCGCGCCATACCGCAAAATATTTCTGGACACCAGGTGTCCAGAAATATATTGCGCGCCATACCGCAAAATATTTCTGGACACCAGGTGTCCAGATATATATTGCGCGCCATACCGCAAAATATTTCTGGACACCAGGTGACACCAGGTGTCCAGAAATATATTGCGCGCCATACCGCAAAATATTTCTGGACACCAGGTGACACCAGGTGTCCAGAAATATATTGCGCGCCATACCGCAAAATATTTCTGGACACTAGGTGTCCAGATATATATTGCGCGCCATACCGCAAAATATTTCTGGACACCAGGTGTCCAGAAATATATTGCGCGCCATACCGCAAAATATTTCTGGACACTAGGTGTCCAGAAATATATTGCGCGCCATACCGCAAAATATTTCTGGACACCAGAAATACCAGAAACCACCAGAAATATTTTGCGGTATGGCGCGCAATATATTTCTGGACACCTGGTGTCCAGAAATATTTTGCGGTATGGCGCGCAATATATTTCTGGACACCTAGTGTCCAGAAATATTTTGCGGTATGGCGCGCAATATATTTCTGGACACCTGGTGTCCAGAAATATTTTGCGGTATGGCGCGCAATATATTTCTGGACACCAGGTGACACCAGGTGGCGCGCAATATATTTCTGGACACCTGGTGTCCAGAAATATATTGCGCGCCATACCGCAAAATATTTCTGGACACCAGGTGTCCAGAAATATATTGCGCGCCATACCGCAAAATATTTCTGGACACCTAGTGTCCAGAAATATATTGCGCGCCATACCGCAAAATATTTCTGGACACCAGGTGTCCAGAAATATATTGCGCGCCATACCGCAAAATATTTCTGGACACCAGGTGTCCAGAAATATATTGCGCGCCATACCGCAAAATATTTCTGGACACCAGGTGTCCAGAAATATATTGCGCGCCATACCGCAAAATATTTCTGGACACTAGGTGTCCAGAAATATATTGCGCGCCATACCGCAAAATATTTCTGGACACCAGGTGTCCAGAAATATATTGCGCGCCATACCGCAAAATATATTCTGGACACCAGGTGACACCAGGTGTCCGGTATGGCGCGCAATATATTTCTGGACACCTAGTGTCCAGAAATATTTTGCGTTATGGCGCGCAATATATTTCTGGACACCTGGTGTCCAGAAATATTTTGCGGTATGGCGCGCAATATATTTCTGGACACCTGGTGTCCAGAAATATTTTGCGGTATGGCGCGCAATATATTTCTGGACACCTGGTGTCACCCATATTGCGCGCCATAACGCAAAATATTTCTGGACACCAGGTGTCCAGAAATATTTTGCGTTATGGCGCGCAATATATTTCTGGACACTAGGTGTCCAGAAAGATTTTGCGGTATGGCGCGCAATATATTTCTGGACACCTGGTGTCCAGAAATATTTTGCGGTATGGCGCGCAATATATTTCTGGACACCTAGTGTCCAGAAATATTTTGCGGTATGGCGCGCAATATATTTCTGGACACCTAGTGTCCAGAAATATTTTGCGGTATGGCGCGCAATATATTTCTGGACACCTGGTGTCACCTGGTGTCCAGAAATATTTTGCGTTATGGCGCGCAATATATTTCTGGACACCAGGTGTCCAGAAATATTTTGCGGTATGGCGCGCAATATATTTCTGGACACCTAGTGTCCAGAAATATTTTGCGGTATGGCGCGCAATATATTTCTGGACACCTGGTGTCCAGAAATATTTTGCGTTATGGCGCGCAATATATTTCTGGACACCAGGTGTCCAGAAATATTTTGCGGTATGGCGCGCAATATATTTCTGGACACCTAGTGTCCAGAAATATTTTGCGGTATGGCGCGCAATATATTTCTGGACACCTGGTGTCCAGAAATATTTTGCGGTATGGCGCGCAATATATTTCTGGACACCTGGTGTCCAGAAATATTTTGCGGTATGGCGCGCAATATATTTCTGGACACCTAGTGTCCAGAAAGATTTTGCGGTATGGCGCGCAATATATTTCTGGACACCTGGTGTCCAGAAATATTTTGCGGTATGGCGCGCAATATATTTCTGGACACCTAGTGTCCAGAAAGATTTTGCGGTATGGCGCGCAATATATTTCTGGACACCTGGTGTCCAGAAATATTTTGCGGTATGGCGCGCAATATATTTCTGGACACCTGGTGTCACCTGGTGTCCAGAAATATTTTGCGTTATGGCGCGCAATATATTTCTGGACACCTGGTGTCACCTGGTGTCCAGAAATATTTTGCGTTATGGCGCGCAATATATTTCTGGACACTAGGTGTCCAGAAAGATTTTGCGGTATGGCGCGCAATATATTTCTGGACACCTGGTGTCCAGAAATATTTTGCGGTATGGCGCGCAATATATTTCTGGACACCTAGTGTCCAGAAATATTTTGCGGTATGGCGCGCAATATATTTCTGGACACCTGGTGTCCAGAAATATTTTGCGTTATGGCGCGGTATGGCGCGCAATATATTTCTGGACACCTGGTGTCCAGAAATATTTTGCGGTATGGCGCGCAATATATTTCTGGACACCTAGTGTCCAGAAATATTTTGCGGTATGGCGCGCAATATATTTCTGGACATCTAGTGTCCAGAAATATTTTGCGGTATGGCGCGCAATATATTTCTGGACACCTGGTGTCCAGAAATATTTTGCGGTATGGCGCGCAATATATTTCTGGACACCTGGTGTCACCTGGTGTCCAGAAATATTTTGCGTTATGGCGCGCAATATATTTCTGGACACTAGGTGTCCAGAAAGATTTTGCGTTATGGCGCGCAATATATTTCTGGACACTAGGTGTCCAGAAAGATTTTGCGGTATGGCGCGCAATATATTTCTGGACACCTAGTGTCCAGAAATATTTTGCGGTATGGCGCGCAATATATTTCTGGACACCTGGTGTCCAGAAATATTTTGCGGTATGGCGCGCAATATATTTCTGGACACCTAGTGTCCAGAAATATTTTGCGGTATGGCGCGCAATATATTTCTGGACACCTGGTGTCCAGAAATATTTTGCGGTATGGCGCGCAATATATATCTGGACACCTAGTGTCCAGAAATATTTTGCGGTATGGCGCGCAAAATATTTCTGGACACCAGGTGACACCAGGTGTCCAGAAATATATTGCAGAAATATATTGCGCGCCATACCGCAAAATATTTCTGGACACCAGGTGTCCAGAAATATATTGCGCGCCATACCGCAAAATATTTCTGGACACTAGGTGTCCAGAAATATATTGCGCGCCATACCGCAAAATCTTTCTGGACACCTAGTGTCCAGAAATATATTGCGCGCCATAACGCAAAATCTTTCTGGACACCTAGTGTCCAGAAATATATTGCGCGCCATAACGCAAAATATTTCTGGACACCAGGTGACACCAGGTGTCCAGAAATATATTGCGCGCCATACCGCAAAATATTTCTGGACACCAGGTGTCCAGAAATATATTGCGCGCCATACCGCAAAATATATATATATTTCTGGACACCAGGTGTCCAGAAATATATTGCGCGCCATACCGCAAAATCTTTCTGGACACCTAGTGTCCAGAAATATATTGCGCGCCATAACGCAAAATATTTCTGGACACCAGGTGACACCAGGTGTCCAGAAATATATTGCGCGCCATAACGCAAAATATTTCTGGACACCAGGTGACACCAGGTGTCCAGAAATATATTGCGCGCCATACCGCAAAATATTTCTGGACACCAGGTGTCCAGAAATATATTGCGCGCCATACCGCAAAATCTTTCTGGACACTAGGTGTCCAGAAATATATTGCGCGCCATACCGCAAAATATTTCTGGACACCAGGTGTCCAGAAATATATTGCGCGCCATACCGCAAAATATTTCTGGACACCAGGTGTCCAGAAATATATTGCGCGCCATACCGCAAAATATTTCTGGACACTAGGTGTCCAGAAATATATTGCGCGCCATACCGCAAAATATTTCTGGACACCTGGTGTCCAGAAATATATTGCGCGCCATAACGCAAAATATTTCTGGACACCAGGTGTCCAGAAATATATTGCGCGCCATACCGCAAAATATTTCTGGACACTAGGTGTCCAGAAATATATTGCGCGCCATACCGCAAAATATTTCTGGACACCTGGTGTCCAGAAATATACTGCGCGCCATAACGCAAAATATTTCTGGACACCAGGTGACACCAGGTGTCCAGAAATATATTGCGCGCCATACCGCAAAATATTTCTGGACACTAGGTGTCCAGAAATATATTGCGCGCCATACCGCAAAATATTTCTGGACACTAGGTGTCCAGAAATATATTGCGCGCCATACCGCAAAATATTTCTGGACACCAGGTGTCCAGAAATATATTGCGCGCCATACCGCAAAATCTTTCTGGACACCTAGTGTCCAGAAATATATTGCGCGCCATAACGCAAAATATTTCTGGACACCTGGTGTCCAGAAATATTTTGCGTTATGGCGCGCAATATGGGTGACACCAGGTGTCCAGAAATATATTGCGCGCCATACCGCAAAATATTTCTGGACACCAGGTGTCCAGAAATATATTGCGCGCCATACCGCAAAATATTTCTGGACACCAGGTGTCCAGAAATATATTGCGCGCCATAACGCAAAATATTTCTGGACACTAGGTGTCCAGAAATATATTGCGCGCCATACCGGACACCTGGTGTCACCTGGTGTCCAGAATATATTTTGCGGTATGGCGCGCAATATATTTCTGGACACCTGGTGTCCAGAAATATTTTGCGGTATGGCGCGCAATATATTTCTGGACACCTAGTGTCCAGAAATATTTTGCGGTATGGCGCGCAATATATTTCTGGACACCTGGTGTCCAGAAATATTTTGCGGTATGGCGCGCAATATATTTCTGGACACCTGGTGTCCAGAAATATTTTGCGGTATGGCGCGCAATATATTTCTGGACACCTGGTGTCCAGAAATATTTTGCGGTATGGCGCGCAATATATTTCTGGACACTAGGTGTCCAGAAATATTTTGCGGTATGGCGCGCAATATATTTCTGGACACCTGGTGTCCAGAAATATTTTGCGGTATGGCGCGCAATATATTTCTGGACACCAGGTGTCCAGAAATATATTGCGCGCCACCTGGTGTCACCTGGTGTCCAGAAATATATTGCGCGCCATACCGCAAAATATTTCTGGACACCAGGTGTCCAGAAATATATTGCGCGCCATACCGCAAAATATTTCTGGACACTAGGTGTCCAGAAATATATTGCGCGCCATACCGCAAAATATTTCTGGACACCAGGTGTCCAGAAATATATTGCGCGCCATACCGCAAAATATTTCTGGACACTAGGTGTCCAGAAATATATTGCGCGCCATACCCGATAATATTTCTGGACACCAGGTGTCCAGAAATATATTGCGCGCCATACCGCAAAATATTTCTGGACACCAGGTGTCCAGAAATATATTGCGGTATGGCGCGCAATATATTTCTGGACACCTAGTGTCCAGAAATATTTTGCGGTATGGCGCGCAATATATTTCTGGACACCTGGTGTCCAGAAAGATTTTGCGGTATGGCGCGCAATATATTTCTGGACACCTGGTGTCCAGAAATATTTTGCGTTATGGCGCGCAATATATTTCTGGACACCTAGTGTCCAGAAATATTATCGGGTATGGCGCGCAATATATTTCTGGACACCTAGTGTCCAGAAATATTTTGCGGTATGGCGCGCAATATATTTCTGGACACCTGGTGTCCAGCGCGCCATACCGCAATATATTTCTGGACACCTGGTGTCACCTGGTGTCCAGAAAGATTTTGCGGTATGGCGCGCAATATATTTCTGGACACCTAGTGTCCAGAAATATTATCGGGTATGGCGCGCAATATATTTCTGGACACCTAGTGTCCAGAAATATTTTGCGGTATGGCGCGCAATATATTTCTGGACACCTGGTGTCCAGCGCGCCATACCGCAATATATTTCTGGACACCTGGTGTCACCTGGTGTCCAGAAAGATTTTGCGGTATGGCGCGCAATATATTTCTGGACACCTGGTGTCCAGAAATATTTTGCGGTATGGCGCGCAATATATTTCTGGACACCTAGTGTCCAGAAATATTTTGCGGTATGGCGCGCAATATATTTCTGGACACCTGGTGTCCAGAAATTTCTGGACACCTAGTGTCCAGAAATATTTTGCGGTATGGCGCGCAATATATTTCTGGACACCTAGTGTGGACACCAGGTGTCCAGAAATATATTGCGCGCCATACCGCAAAATATTTCTGGACACCAGGTGTCCAGAAATATATTGCGCGCCATAACGCAAAATATTTCTAGACACTAGATGTCCAGAAATATGTTGCGCGCCATACCGCAAAATATTTCTGGACACCAGGTGTCCAGAAATATATTGCGCGCCATACCGCAAAATATTTCTGGACACTAGGTGTCCAGAAATATATTGCGCGCCATACCCGATAATATTTCTGGACACTAGGTGTCCAGAAATATATTGCGCGCCATAACGCAAAATATTTCTGGACACCTGGTGTCACCTGGTGTCCAGAAAGATTTTGCGGTATGTCCAGAAATATATTGCGCGCCATACCCGATAATATTTCTGGACACTAGGTGTCCAGAAATATATTGCGCGCCATAACGCAAAATATTTCTGGACACCTGGTGTCACCTGGTGTCCAGAAAGATTTTGCGGTATGGCGCGCAATATATTTCTGGACACCTGGTGTCCAGAAATATTTTGCGGTATGGCGCGCAATATATTTCTGGACACCTAGTGTCCAGAAATATTTTGCGGTATGGCGCGCAATATATTTCTGGACACCTGGTGTCCAGCGCGCCATACCGCAATATATTTCTGGACACCTGGTGTCACCTGGTGTCCAGAAAGATTTTGCGGTATGGCGCGCAATATATTTCTGGACACCTGGTGTCCAGAAATATTTTGCGGTATGGCGCGCAATATATTTCTGGACACCTAGTGTCCAGAAATATTTTGCGGTATGGCGCGCAATATATTTCTGGACACCTGGTGTCCAGAAATTTCTGGACACCTAGTGTCCAGAAATATTTTGCGGTATGGCGCGCAATATATTTCTGGACACCTAGTGTGGACACCAGGTGTCCAGAAATATATTGCGCGCCATACCGCAAAATATTTCTGGACACTAGGTGTCCAGAAATTTCTGGACACCAGGTGTCCAGAAATATATTGCGCGCCATACCGCAAATATGGCACCTGGTGTCCAGAAATATTTTGCGGTATGGCGCGCAATATATTTCTGGACACCTAGTGTCCAGAAATATTTTGCGGTATGGCGCGCAATATATTTCTGGACACCTAGTGTCCAGAAATATTTTGCGGTATGGCGCGCAATATATTTCTGGACACCTGGTGTCCAGAAATATTTTGCGGTATGGCGCGCAATATATTTCTGGACACCTGGTGTCCAGAAATATTTTGCGGTATGGCGCGCAATATATTTCTGGACACCTGGTGTCCAGAAACATTTTGCGGTATGGCGCGCAATATATTTCTGGACACCTGGTGTCCAGAAATATTTTGCGTTATGGCGCGCAATATATTTCTGGACACCTGGTGTCCTGAAATATTTTGCGGTATGGCGCGCAATATATTTCTGGCCACCTAGTGTCCAGAAATATATTGCACACAAGTGTCCAGAAATATATTTTGCGGTATGGCGCGCAATATATTTCTGGACACCTGGTGTCCAGAAATATTTTGCGTTATGGCGCGCAATATATTTCTGGACACCTGGTGTCCAGAAATATTTTGCGTTATGGCGCGCAATATATTTCTGGACACCTAGAGTCCAGAAATATTTTGCGGTATGGCGCGCAATATATTTCTGGACACCTAGTGTCCAGAAATATTTTGCGGTATGGCGCGCAATATATTTCTGGACACCTGGTGTCCAGAAATATTTTGCGGTATGGCGCGCAATATATTTCTGGACACCTGGTGTCACCTGGTGTCCAGAAATATTTTGCGTTATGGCGCGCAATATATTTCTGGACACTAGGTGTCCAGAAAGATTTTGCGGTATGGCGCGCAATATATTTGTGGACACCTGGTGTCCAGAAATATTTTGCGGTATGGCGCGCAATATATTTCTGGACACCTGGTGTCACCTGGTGTCCAGAAATATTTTGCGGTATGGCGCGCAATATATTTCTGGACACCTAGTGTCCAGAAATATTTTGCGGTATGGCGCGCAATATATTTCTGGACACCTGGTGTCCAGAAATATTTTGCGGTATGGCGCGCAATATATTTCTGGACACCTAGTGTCCAGAAATATTTTGCGGTATGGCGCGCAATATATTTCTGGACACCTGGTGTCCAGAAATATTTTGCGGTATGGCGCGCAATATATTTCTGGACACCTGGTGTCCAGAAATATTTTGCGGTATGGCGCGCAATATATTTCTGGACACTAGGTGTCCAGAAATATTTTGCGCGCCACCTGGTGTCACCTGGTGTCCAGAAATATATTGCGCGCCATACCGCAAAATATTTCTGGACACCAGGTGTCCAGAAATATATTGCGCACCATACCGCAAAATATTTCTGGACACTAGGTGTCCAGAAATATATTGCGCGCCATACCGCAAAATATTTCTGGACACCAGGTGACACCAGGTGTCCAGAAATATATTGCGCGCCATACCGCAAAATATTTCTGGACACCAGGTGTCCACAAATATATTGCGCGCCATACCGCAAAATCTTTCTGGACACCTAGTGTCCAGAAATATATTGCGCGCCATAACGCAAAATATTTCTGGACACCAGGTGACACCAGGTGTCCAGAAATATATTGCGCGCCATACCGCAAAATATTTCTGGACACCAGGTGTCCAGAAATATATTGCGCGCCATACCGCAAAATATTTCTGGACACTAGGTGTCCAGAAATATATTGCGCGCCATACCGCAAAATATTTCTGGACTCTAGGTGTCCAGAAATATATTGCGCGCCATAACGCAAAATATTTCTGAACACCAGGTGGACACCAGGTGTCCAGAAATATATTGCGCGCCATACCGCAAAATATTTCTGGACACCAGGTGTCCAGAAATATATTGCGCGCCATACCGCAAAATATTTCTGGACACTAGGTGTCCAGAAATATATTGCGCGCCATACCGCAAAATATTTCTGGACACTAGGTGTCCAGAAATATATTGCGCGCCATACCGCAAAATATTTCTGGACACCAGGTGTCCAGAAATATATTGCGCGCCATACCGCAAAATCTTTCTGGACACCTAGTGTCCAGAAATATATTGCGCGCCATAACGCAAAATATTTCTGGACACCTGGTGTCCAGAAATATTTTGCGTTATGGCGCGCAATATATTTCTGGACACCTAGTGTCCAGGACACCAGGTCCACACCCAGTGGACCTGGTGTCCAGAAACATTTTGCGGTATGGCGCGCAATATATTTCTGGACACCAGGTGTCCAGAAATATTTTGCGTTATGGCGCGCAATATATTTCTGGACACTAGGTGTCCAGAAAGATTTTGCGGTATGGCGCGCAATATATTTCTGGACACCTGGTGTCCAGAAATATTTTGCGGTATGGCGCGCAATATATTTCTGGACACCTAGTGTCCAGAAATATTTTGCGGTATGGCGCGCAATATATTTCTGGACACCTAGTGTCCAGAAATATTTTGCGGTATGGCGCGCAATATATTTCTGGACACCTGGTGTCCAGAAATATTTTGCGGTATGGCGCGCAATATATTTCTGGACACCTGGTGTCCAGAAATATTTTGCGGTATGGCGCGCAATATATTTCTGGACACCTGGTGTCCAGAAACATTTTGCGGTATGGCGCGCAATATATTTCTGGACACCTGGTGTCCAGAAATATTTTGCGTTATGGCGCGCAATATATTTCTGGACACCTGGTGTCCTGAAATATTTTGCGGTATGGCGCGCAATATATTTCTGGCCACCTAGTGTCCAGAAATATATTGCACACAAGTGTCCAGAAATATATTTTGCGGTATGGCGCGCAATATATTTCTGGACACCTGGTGTCCAGAAATATTTTGCGTTATGGCGCGCAATATATTTCTGGACACCTGGTGTCCAGAAATATTTTGCGTTATGGCGCGCAATATATTTCTGGACACCTAGAGTCCAGAAATATTTTGCGGTATGGCGCGCAATATATTTCTGGACACCTAGTGTCCAGAAATATTTTGCGGTATGGCGCGCAATATATTTCTGGACACCTGGTGTCCAGAAATATTTTGCGGTATGGCGCGCAATATATTTCTGGACACCTGGTGTCACCTGGTGTCCAGAAATATTTTGCGTTATGGCGCGCAATATATTTCTGGACACTAGGTGTCCAGAAAGATTTTGCGGTATGGCGCGCAATATATTTGTGGACACCTGGTGTCCAGAAATATTTTGCGGTATGGCGCGCAATATATTTCTGGACACCTGGTGTCACCTGGTGTCCAGAAATATTTTGCGGTATGGCGCGCAATATATTTCTGGACACCTAGTGTCCAGAAATATTTTGCGGTATGGCGCGCAATATATTTCTGGACACCTGGTGTCCAGAAATATTTTGCGGTATGGCGCGCAATATATTTCTGGACACCTAGTGTCCAGAAATATTTTGCGGTATGGTGCGCAATATATTTCTGGACACCTGGTGTCCAGAAATATTTTGCGGTATGGCGCGCAATATATTTCTGGACACCAGGTGACACCAGGTGGCGCGCAAAATATTTCTGGACACCTAGTGTCCAGAAATATATTGCGCGCCATACCGCAAAATATTTCTGGACACCAGGTGTCCAGAAATATATTGCGCGCCATACCGCAAAATATTTCTGGACACCAGGTGTCCAGAAATATATTGCGCGCCATACCGCAAAATATTTCTGGACACCAGGTGTCCAGAAATATATTGCGCGCCATACCGCAAAATATTTCTGGACACTAGGTGTCCAGAAATATATTGCGCGCCATACCGCAAAATATTTCTGGACACCAGGTGTCCAGAAATATATTGCGCGCCATACCGCAAAATATTTCTGGACACTAGGTGTCCAGAAATATATTGCGCGCCATACCGCAAAATATTTCTGGACACCAGGTGACACCAGGTGTCCAGAAATATATTGCGCGCCATACCGCAAAATATTTCTGGACACCAGGTGTCCACAAATATATTGCGCGCCATACCGCAAAATCTTTCTGGACACCTAGTGTCCAGAAATATATTGCGCGCCATAACGCAAAATATTTCTGGACACCAGGTGACACCAGGTGTCCAGAAATATATTGCGCGCCATACCGCAAAATATTTCTGGACACCAGGTGTCCAGAAATATATTGCGCGCCATACCGCAAAATATTTCTGGACACTAGGTGTCCAGAAATATATTGCGCGCCATACCGCAAAATATTTCTGGACTCTAGGTGTCCAGAAATATATTGCGCGCCATAACGCAAAATATTTCTGGACACCAGGTGTCCAGAAATATATTGCGCGCCATAACGCAAAATATTTCTGGACACCAGGTGTCCAGAAATATATTGCGCGCCATACCGCAAAATATATTTCTGGACACTTGTGTGCAATATATTTCTGGACACTAGGTGGCCAGAAATATATTGCGCGCCATACCGCAAAATATTTCAGGACACCAGGTGTCCAGAAATATATTGCGCGCCATAACGCAAAATATTTCTGGACACCAGGTGTCCAGAAATATATTGCGCGCCATACCGCAAAATGTTTCTGGACACCAGGTGTCCAGAAATATATTGCGCGCCATACCGCAAAATATTTCTGGACACCAGGTGTCCAGAAATATATTGCGCGCCATACCGCAAAATATTTCTGGACACCAGGTGTCCAGAAATATATTGCGCGCCATACCGCAAAATATTTCTGGACACTAGGTGTCCAGAAATATATTGCGCGCCATACCGCAAAATATTTCTGGACACTAGGTGTCCAGAAATATATTGCGCGCCATACCGCAAAATATTTCTGGACACCAGGTGTCCAGAAATATATTGCGCGCCATACCGCAAAATCTTTCTGGACACCTAGTGTCCAGAAATATATTGCGCGCCATAACGCAAAATATTTCTGGACACCAGGTGACACCAGGTGTCCAGAAATATATTGCGCGCCATACCGCAAAATATTTCTGGACACCAGGTGTCCAGAAATATATTGCGCGCCATACCGCAAAATATTTCTGGACACCAGGTGTCCAGAAATATATTGCGCGCCATACCGCAAAATATTTCTGGACACTAGGTGTCCAGAAATATATTGCGCGCCATACACGATAATATTTCTGGACACTAGGTGTCCAGAAATATATTGCGCGCCATAACGCAAAATATTTCTGGACACCAGGTGTCCAGAAATATATTGCGCGCCATACCGCAAAATATTTCTGGACACCAGGTGTCCAGAAATATATTGCGCGCCATACCGCAAAATATTTCTGGACACTAGGTGTCCAGAAATATATTGCGCGCCATACCGCAAAATATTTCTGGACACCAGGTGTCCAGAAATATATTGCGCGCCATACCGCAAAATCTTTCTGGACACCTAGTGTCCAGAAATATATTGCGCGCCATAACGCAAAATATTTCTGGACACTAGGTGTCCAGAAATATATTGCGGACACTAGGTGTCCAGAAATATTTTGCGGTATGGCGCGCAATATATTTCTGGACACCTGGTGTCCAGAAATATTTTGCGGTATGGCGCGCAATATATTTCTGGACACCTGGTGTCCAGAAATATTTTGCGGTATGGCGCGCAATATATTTCTGGACACCTAGTGTCCAGAAATATTTTGCGGTATGGCGCGCAATATATTTCTGGACACCTAGTGTCCAGAAATATTTTGCGGTATGGCGCGCAATATATTTCTGGACACCTGGTGTCCAGAAATATTTTGCGGTATGGCGCGCAATATATTTCTGGACACCTAGTGTCCAGAAATATTTTGCGGTATGGCGCGCAATATATTTCTGGACACCTGGTGTCCAGAAATATTTTGCGGTATGGCGCGCAACATATTTCTGGACATCTAGTGTCTAGAAATATTTTGCGTTATGGCGCGCAATATATTTCTGGACACCTGGTGTCCAGAAATATTTTGCGGTATGGCGCGCAATATATTTCTGGACACCTGGTGTCCACACTAGGTGTCCAGAAATATATTGCGCGCCATACCGCAAAATATTTCTGGACACTAGGTGTCCAGAAATTTCTGGACACCAGGTGTCCAGAAATATATTGCGCGCCATACCGCAAAATATTTCTGGACACTAGGTGTCCAGAAATATATTGCGCGCCATACCGCAAAATATTTCTGGACACCAGGTGTCCAGAAATATATTGCGCGCCATACCGCAAAATCTTTCTGGACACCAGGTGACACCAGGTGTCCAGAAATATATTGCGGTATGGCGCGCTGGACACCAGGTGTCCAGAAATATATTGCGCGCCATACCGCAAAATATTTCTGGACACTAGGTGTCCAGAAATATATTGCGCGCCATACCCGATAATATTTCTGGACACTAGGTGTCCAGAAATATATTGCGCGCCATAACGCAAAATATTTCTGGACACCAGGTGTCCAGAAATATATTGCGCGCCATACCGCAAAATCTTTCTGGACACCTAGTGTCCAGAAATATATTGCGCGCCATAACGCAAAATATTTCTGGACACCAGGTGACACCAGGTGTCCAGAAATATATTGCGCGCCATACCGCAAAATATTTCTGGACACCAGGTGTCCAGAAATATATTGCGCGCCATACCGCAAAATATTTCTGGACACCAGGTGTCCAGAAATATATTGCGCGCCATAACGCAAAATATTTCTGGACACTAGATGTCCAGAAATATGTTGCGCGCCATACCGCAAAATATTTCTGGACACCAGGTGTCCAGAAATATATTGCGCGCCATACCGCAAAATATTTCTGGACACTAGGTGTCCAGAAATATATTGCGCGCCATACCGCAAAATATTTCTGGACACCAGGTGTCCAGAAATATATTGCGCGCCATACCGCAAAATATTTCTGGACACTAGGTGCGCGCCATACCGCAAAATATTTCTGGACACTAGGTGTCCAGAAATATATTGCGCGCCATACCGCAAAATATTTCTGGACACTAGGTGTCCAGAAATATATTGCGCGCCATACCGCAAAATATTTCTGGACACTAGGTGTCCAGAAATATATTGCGCGCCATACCGCAAAATATTTCTGGACACCAGGTGTCCAGAAATATATTGCGCGCCATACCGCAAAATATTTCTGGACACCAGGTGTCCAGAAATATATTGCGCGCCATACCGCAAAATATTTCTGGACACCTAGTGTCCAGACCAGGTGACCAGAAATATTTTGCGGTATGGCGCGCAATATATTTCTGGACACTAGGTGTCCAGAAATATTTTGCGGACACCTGGTGTCCAGAAATATTTTGCGGTATGGCGCGCAATATATTTAATATTGGACACCAGGTGTCCAGAAATATATTGCGCGCCATACCGCAAAATATTTCTGGACACTAGGTGTCCAGAAATATATTGCGCGCCATACCGCAAAATATTTCTGGACACTAGGGGTCCAGAAATATATTGCGCGCCATACCGCAAAATATTTCTGGACACCTAGTGTCCAGAAATATATTGCGCGCCATAACGCAAAATATTTCTGGACACCAGGTGTCCAGAAATATATTGCGCGCCATACCGCAAAATATTTCTGGACACCAGGTGTCCAGAAATATATTGCGCGCCATACGACACCTGGTGTCCAGAAATATATTGCGGTATGGCGCGCAATATATTTCTGGACACCTGGTGTCCAGAAATATATTGCGCGCCATACTGGACACCTGGTGTCCAGAAATATTTTGCGGTATGGCGCGCAATATATTTCTGGACACCTGGTGTCCAGAAATATTTTGCGGTATGGCGTGCAATATATTTCTGGACACCTAGTGTCCAGAAATATTTTGCGGTATGGCGCGCAATATATTTCTGGACACCTGGTGTCCAGAAATATTTTGCGGTATGGCGCGCAATATATTTCTGGACACCTGGTGTCCAGAAATATTTTGCGGTATGGCGCGCAATATATTTCTGGACACCTGGTGTCCAGAAATATTTTGCGGTATGGCGCGCAATATATTTCTGGACACCTAGTGTCCAGAAATATTTTGCGGTATGGCGCGCACCAGGTGTCCAGAAATATATTGCGCGCCATATCGCAAAATATTTCTGGACACTAGGTGTCCAGAAATATATTGCGCGCCATACCGCAAAATATTTCTGGACACTAGGTGTCCAGAAATATATTGCGCGCCATACCGCAAAATATTTCTGGACACCAGGTGTCCAGAAATATATTGCGCGCCATAACGCAAAATATTTCTGGACACCAGGTGACACCAGGTGTCCAGAAATATATTGCGCGCCATACCGCAAAATATTTCTGGACACCAGGTGTCCAGAAATATATTGCGCGCCATACCGCAAAATCTTTCTGGACACCTAGTGTCCAGAAATATATTGCGCGCCATACCGCAAAATATTTCTGGACACCAGGTGTCCAGAAATATATTGCGCGCCATACCGCAAAATATTTCTGGACACTAGGTGTCCAGAAATATATTGCGCGCCATACCGCAAAATATTTCTGGACACTAGGTTGCGGTATGGCGCGCAATATATTTCTGGACACCTAGTGTCCAGAAATATTTTGCGATATGGCGCGCAATATATTTCTGGACACCTGGTGCGCGCCATACCGCAAAATATTTCTGGACACTAGGTGTCCAGAAATATATTGCGCGCCATACCGCAAAATATTTCTGGACACCAGGTGTCCAGAAATATATTGCGCGCCATACCGCAAAATATTTCTGGACACCAGGTGTCCAGAAATATATTGCGCGCCATACCGCAAAATATTTCTGGACACCAGGTGTCCAGAAATATATTGCGCGCCATACCGCAAAATATTTCTGGACACTAGGTGTCCAGAAATATATTGCGCGCCATAACGCAAAATATTTCTGGACACTAGGTGTCCAGAAATATATTGCGCGCCATACCGCAAAATATTTCTGGACACTAGGTGTCCAGAAATATATTGCGCGCCATACCGCAAAATATTTCTGGACACCAGGTGTCCAGAAATATATTGCGCGCCATAACGCAAAATATTTCTGGACACCAGGTGACACCAGGTGTCCAGAAATATATTGCGCGCCATACCGCAAAATATTTCTGGACACCAGGTGTCCAGAAATATATTGCGCGCCATACCGCAAAATCTTTCTGGACACCTAGTGTCCAGAAATATATTGCGCGCCATAACGCAAAATATTTCTGGACACCAGGTGACACCAGGTGTCCAGAAATATATTGCGCGCCATACCGCAAAATATTTCTGGACACCAGGTGTCCAGAAATATATTGCGCGCCATACCGCAAAATATTTCTGGACACTAGGTGTCCAGAAATATATTGCGCGCCATACCGCAAAATATTTCTGGACACTAGGTGTCCAGAAATATATTGCGCGCCATACCGCAAAATATTTCTGGACACCAGGTGTCCAGAAATATATTGCGCGCCATACCGCAAAATCTTTCTGGACACCTAGTGTCCAGAAATATATTGCGCGCCATAACGCAAAATATTTCTGGACACCAGGTGACACCAGGTGACACCAGGTGTCCAGAAATATATTGCGCGCCATACCGCAAAATATTTCTGGACACCAGGTGTCCAGAAATATATTGCGCGCCATACCGCAAAATATTTCTGGACACCAGGTGTCCAGAAATATATTGCGCGCCATACCGCAAAATATTTCTGGACACCAGGTGTCCAGAAATATATTGCGCGCCATACCGCAAAATATTTCTGGACACTAGGTGTCCAGAAATATATTGCGCGCCATACCGCAAAATATTTCTGGACACTAGGTTGCGGTATGGCGCGCAATATATTTCTGGACACCTAGTGTCCAGAAATATTTTGCGATATGGCGCGCAATATATTTCTGGACACCTGGTGCGCGCCATACCGCAAATATTTCTGGACACTAGGTGTCCAGAAATATATTGCGCGCCATACCGCAAAATATTTCTGGACACCAGGTGTCCAGAAATATATTGCGCGCCATACCGCAAAATATTTCTGGACACCAGGTGTCCAGAAATATATTGCGCGCCATACCGCAAAATATTTCTGGACACCAGGTGTCCAGAAATATATTGCGCGCCATACAGCAAAATATTTCTGGACACCAGGTGTCCAGAAATATATTGCGCGCCATACCGCAAAACACCAGGTGACACCAGGTGTCCAGAAATATATTGCGCGCCATACCGCAAAATATTTCTGGACACCAGGTGTCCAGAAATATATTTTGCGGTATGGCGCGCAATATATTTCTGGTCACCTAGTGTTATGGCGCGCAATATATTTCTGGACACCTAGTGTCCGTCATACCGCACCTGGTGTCCAGAAATATTTTGCGGTATGGCGCGCAATATATTTCTGGACACCTAGTGTCCAGAAATATTTTTCGGTATGGCGCGCAATATATTTCTGGACACCTGGTGTCCAGAAATATTTTGCGGTATGGCGCGCAATATATTTCTGGACACCAGGTGTCCAGAAATATTTTGCGGTATGGCGCGCAATATATTTCTGGACACCTGGTGTCCAGAAATATTTTGTTGTATGGCGGACACCAGGTGTCCAGAAATATATTGGACACCAGGTGTCCAGAAATATATTGCACACCGGGTGTCCAGAAATATATTGCGCGCCATACCGCAAAATATTTCTGGACACCAGGTGTCCAGAAATATATTGCGCGCCATACCGCAAAATATTTCTGGACACTAGGTGTCCAGAAATATATTGCGCGCCATACCGCAAAATATTTCTGGACACCAGGTGTCCAGAAATATATTGCGCGCCATACCGCAAAATATTTCTGGACACTAGGTGTCCAGAAATATATTGCGCGCCATACCGCAAAATATTCTGGACACCAGGTGTCCAGAAATATATTGCGCGCCATACCGCAAAATATTTCTGGACACTAGGTGTCCAGAAATATATTGCGCGCCATACCGCAAAATATTTCTGGACACCAGGTGTCCAGAAATATATTGCGCGCCATACCGCAAAATATTTCTGGACACCAGGTGTCCAGAAATATATTGCGCGCCATACAGCAAAATATTTCTGGACACCAGGTGTCCAGAAATATATTGCGCGCCATACCGCAAATATTTCTGGACACTAGGTGTCCAGAAATATATTGCGCGCCATACCGCAAAATATTTCTGGACACCAGGTGTCCAGAAATATATTGCGCGCCATACCGCAAAATATTTCTGGACACTAGGTGTCCAGAAATATATTGCGCGCCATACCGCAAAATATTTCTGGACACCCGGTGTGCAATATATTTCTGGACACCTGGTGTCCAATATATTTCTGGACACCTGGTGTCCGCCATACCGCAAAATATTTCTGGACACCAGGTGCGGTATGACGGACACTAGGTGTCCAGAAATATATTGCGCGCCATAACACTAGGTGACCAGAAATATATTGCGCGCCATACCGCAAAATATTTTTGGACACCAGGTGTCCAGAAATATATTGCGCGCCATACCGCAAAATATTTCTGGACACCAGGTGTCCAGAAATATATATATATATATATATATGGACACCTGGTGTCCAGAAATATATAGCGCGCCATGCCGCAAAATATTTCTGGACACCAGGCGTCCAGAAATATATTGCGCGCCATACAGCAAAATATTTCTGGACACCAGGTGTCCAGAAATATATAGCGCGCCATAACGCAAAATATTTCTGGACACCAGGCGTCCAGAAATATATTGCGCGCCATAACGCAAAATATTTCTGGACACCAGGTGTCCAGAAATATATTGCGCGCCATACCGCAAAATATTTCTGGACACTAGGTGTCCAGAAATATATTGCGCGCCATACCGCAAAATATTTCTGGACACCAGGTGTCCAGAAATATATTGCGCGCCATAACGCAAAATATTTCTGGACACCAGGTGTCCAGATATATATTGCGCGCCATACCGCAAAATATTTCTGGACACTAGGTGTCCAGAAATATATTGCGCGCCATACCGCAAAATATTTCTGGACACCAGGTGTCCAGAAATATATTGCGCGCCATAACGCAAAATATTTCTGGACACCAGGTGTCCAGAAATATATTGCGCGCCATACCGCAAAATATTTCTGGACACCAGGCGTCCAGAAATATATTGCGCGCCATAACGCAAAATATTTCTGGACACCAGGTGTCCAGAAATATATTGCGCGCCATACCGCAAAATATTTCTGGACACTAGGTGTCCAGAATATATAGCGCGCCATACCGCAAAAATATTTCTGGACACCAGGTGTCCAGAAATATATTGCGCGCCATAACGCAAAATATTTCTGGACACCAGGTGTCCAGATATATATTGCGCGCCATACCGCAAAATATTTCTGGACACTAGGTGTCCAGAAATATATTGCGCGCCATACCGCAAAATATTTCTGGACACCAGGTGTCCAGAAATATATTGCGCGCCATACCGCAAAATATTTCTGGACACCAGGTGTCCAGAAATATATTGCGCGCCATACCGCAAAATATTCTGGACACCAGGTGTCCAGAAATATATTGCGCGCCATACCGCAAAATATTTCTGGACACCAGGTGTCCAGAAATATATTGCGCGCCATACCGCAAATATTTCTGGACACCAGGTGTCCAGAAATATATTGCGCGCCATACCGCAAAATATTTCTGGACACCAGGTGTCCAGAAATATTTTGCGGTATGGCGCGCAATATATTTCCAAAAATATTTTGCGGTATGGCGCGCAATATATTTCTGGTCACCTAGTGTTATGGCGCGCAATATATTTCTGTACACCTAGTGTCCGTCATACCGCACCTGGTGTCCAGAAATATTTTGCGGTATGGCGCGCAATATATTTCTGGACACCTGGTGTCCAGAAATATTTTGCGGTATGGCGCGCAATATATTTCTGGACACCAGGTGTCCAGAAATATTTTGCGGTATGGCGCGCAATATATTTCTGGACACCTGGTGTCCAGAAATATTTTGTTGTATGGCGGACACCAGGTGTCCAGAAATATATTGGACACCAGGTGTCCAGAAATATATTGCACACCGGGTGTCCAGAAATATTTTGCGGTATGGCGCGCAATATATTTCTGGACACCTAGTGTCCAGAAATATTTTGCGGTATGGCGCGCAATATATTTCTGGACACCTGGTGTCCAGAAATATTTTGCGGTATGGCGCGCAATATATTTCTGGACACCTAGTGTCCAGAAATATTTTGCGGTATGGCGCGCAATATATTTCTGGACACCTGGTGTCCAGAAATATTTTGCGGTATGGCGCGCAATATATTTCTGGACACCTGGTGTCCAGAAATATTTTGCTGTATGGCGCGCAATATATTTCTGGACACCTGGTGTCCAGAAATATTTTGCGGTATGGCGCGCAATATATTTCTGGACACCTAGTGTCCAGAAATATTTTGCGGTATGGCGCGCAATATATTTCTGGACACCTGGTGTCCAGAAATATTTTGCGGTATGGCGCGCAATATTTTTCTGGACACCTAGTGTCCAGAAATATTTTGCGGTATGGCGCGCAATATATTTCTGGACACCTAGTGTCCAGAAATATTTTGCGGTATGGCGCGCAATATATTTCTGGACACCTAGTGTCCAGAAATATTTTGCGGTATGGCGCGCAATATATTTCTGGACACCTGGTGTCCAGAAATATTTTGCGGTATGGCGCGCAATATATTTCTGGACACCTGGTGTCCAGAAATATTTTGCGGTATGGCGCGCAATATATTTCTGGACACCTGGTGTCCAGAAATATTTTGCGGTATGGCGCGCAATATATTTCTGGACACCTAGTGTCCAGAAATATTTTGCGGTATGGCGCGCAATATATTTCTGGACACCTAGTGTCCAGAAATATTTTGCTGTATGGCGCGCAATATATTTCTGGTGTCAAGAAATATTTTGCGAAAACACCAGGTGACACCAGGTGTCCAGAAATATATTGCGCGCCATACCGCAAAATATTTCTGGACACCAGGTGTCCAGAAATATATTGCGCGCCATACCGCAAAATATTTCTGGACACTAGGTGTCCAGAAATATATTGCGCGCCATACCGCAAAATATTTCTGGACACTAGGTGTCCAGAAATATATTGCGCGCCATACCGCAAAATATTTCTGGACACCAGGTGTCCAGAAATATATTGCGCGCCATACCGCAAAATATTTCTGGACACCAGGTGTCCAGAAATATATTGCGCGCCATACCGCAAAATATTTCTGGACACCAGGTGTCCAGAAATATATTGCGCGCCATACCGCAAAATATTTCTGGACACTAGGTGTCCAGAAATATATTGCGCGCCATACCGCAAAATATTTCTGGACACTAGGTGTCCAGAAATATATTGCGCGCCATACCGCAAAATATTTCTGGACACTAGGTGTCCAGAAATATATTGCGCGCCATACCGCAAAATATTTCTGGACACCAGGTGTCCAGAAATATATTGCGCGCCATACCGCAAAATATTTCTGGACACCAGGTGTCCAGAAATATATTGCGCGCCATACCGCAAAATATTTCTGGACACCAGGTGTCCAGAAATATATTGCGCGCCATACCGCAAAATATTTCTGGACACCAGGTGTCCAGAAATATATTGCGCGCCATACCGCAAAATATTTCTGGACACCCGGTGTGCAATATATTTCTGGACACCTGGTGTCCAATATATTTCTGGACACCTGGTGTCCGCCATACATTTTGCGGTATGGCGCGCAATATATTTCTGGACACCTGGTGTCCAGAAATATTTTGCGGTATGGCGCGCAATATATTTCTGGACACCTGGTGTCCAGAAATATTTTGCGGTATGGCGCGCAATATATTTCTGGACACCTGGTGTCCAGAAATATTTTGCGGTATGGCGCGCAATATATTTCTGGACACCTGGTGTCCAGAAATATTTTGCGGTATGGCGCGCAATATATTTCTGGACACCTGGTGTCCAGAAATATTTTGCGGTATGGCGCGCAATATATTTCTGGACACCTGGTGTCCAGAAATATTTTGCGGTATGGCGCGCAATATATTTCTGGACACCTGGTGTCCAGAAATATTTTGCGGTATGGCGCGCAATATATTTCTGGACACCTAGTGTCCAGAAATATTTTGCGGTATGGCGCGCAATATATATCTGGACACCTGGTGTCCAGAAATATTTTGCGTTATGGCGCGCAATATATTTCTGGACACCTGGTGTCCAGAAATATTTTGCGGTATGGCGCGCTATATATTTCTGGACACCTAGTGTCCAGAAATATTTTGCGGTATGGCGCGCAATATATTTCTGGACGCCTGGTGTCCAGAAATATTTTGCGGTATGGCGCGCAATATATTTCTGGACACCTGGTGTCCAGAAATATTTTGCGTTATGGCGCGCAATATATTTCTGGACACCTGGTGTCCAGAAATATTTTGCGGTATGGCGCGCAATATATTTCTGGACACCTAGTGTCCAGAAATATTTTGCGGTATGGCGCGCAATATATATCTGGACACCTGGTGTCCAATATATTTCTGGACACCTGGTGTCCGCCATACCGCAAAATATTTCTGGACACCAGGTGCGGTATGACGGACACTAGGTGTCCAGAAATATATTGCGCGCCATAACACTAGGTGACCAGAAATATATTGCGCGCCATACCGCAAAATATTTCTGGACACCTAGTGTCCAGAAATATTTTGCGGTATGGCGCGCAATATATTTCTGGACACCTGGTGTCCAGAAATATTTTGCGTTATGGCGCGCAATATATTTCTGGACGCCTGGTGTCCAGAAATATTTTGCGTTATGGCGCGCTATATATTTCTGGACACCTGGTGTCCAGAAATATTTTGCTGTATGGCGCGCAATATATTTCTGGACGCCTGGTGTCCAGAAATATTTTGCGGCATGGCGCGCTATATATTTCTGGACACCAGGTGTCCATATATATATATATATATATATTTCTGGACACCTGGTGTCCAGAAATATTTTGCGGTATGGCGCGCAATATATTTCTGGACACCTGGTGTCCAAAAATATTTTGCGGTATGGCGCGCAATATATTTCTGGTCACCTAGTGTTATGGCGCGCAATATATTTCTGGACACCTAGTGTCCGTCATACCGCACCTGGTGTCCAGAAATATTTTGCGGTATGGCGGACACCAGGTGTCCAGAAATATATTGGACACCAGGTGTCCAGAAATATATTGCACACCGGGTGTCCAGAAATATTTTGCGGTATGGCGCGCAATATATTTCTGGACACCTAGTGTCCAGAAATATTTTGCGGTATGGCGCGCAATATATTTCTGGACACCTGGTGTCCAGAAATATTTTGCGGTATGGCGCGCAATATATTTCTGGACACCTAGTGTCCAGAAATATTTTGCGGTATGGCGCGCAATATATTTCTGGACACCTGGTGTCCAGAAATATTTTGCTGTATGGCGCGCAATATATTTCTGGACACCTGGTGTCCAGAAATATTTTGCGGTATGGCGCGCAATATATTTCTGGACACCTAGTGTCCAGAAATATTTTGCGGTATGGCGCGCAATATATTTCTGGACACCTGGTGTCCAGAAATATTTTGCGGTATGGCGCGCAATATATTTCTGGACACCTAGTGTCCAGAAATATTTTGCGGTATGGCGCGCAATATATTTCTGGACACCTGGTGTCCAGAAATATTTTGCGGTATGGCGCGCAATATATTTCTGGACACCTAGTGTCCAGAAATATTTTGCGGTATGGCGCGCAATATATTTCTGGACACCTGGTGTCCAGAAATATTTTGCGGTATGGCGCGCAATATATTTCTGGACACCCGGTGTGCAATATATTTCTGGACACCTGGTGTCCAATATATTTCTGGACACCTGGTGTCCGCCATACAACAAAATATTTCTGGACACCAGGTGTCCAGAAATATATTGCGCGCCATACCACAAAATATTTCTGGACACCTGGTGTCCAGAAATATATTGCGCGCCATACCGCAAAATATTTCTGGACACCAGGTGTCCAGAAATATATTGCGCGCCATACCGAAAAATATTTCTGGACACTAGGTGTCCAGAAATATATTGCGCGCCATACCGCAAAATATTTCTGGACACCAGGTGCGGTATGACGGACACTAGGTGTCCAGAAATATATTGCGCGCCATAACACTAGGTGACCAGAAATATATTGCGCGCCATACCGCAAAATATTTCTGGACACCAGGTGTCCAGAAATATATTGCGCGCCATACCGCAAAATATTTCTGGACACCAGGTGTCCAGAAATATATATATATATATATATATATGGACACCTGGTGTCCAGAAATATATAGCGCGCCATGCCGCAAAATATTTCTGGACACCAGGCGTCCAGAAATATATTGCGCGCCATAACGCAAAATATTTCTGGACACCAGGTGTCCAGAAATATATTGCAATATATATTGGCGCGCAATATATTTCTGGACACCTGGTGTCCAGAAATATTTTGCGGTATGGCGCGCAATATATTTCTGGACACCTGGTGTCCAGAAATATTTTGCGGTATGGCGCGCAATATATTTCTGGACACCTGGTGTCCAGAAATATTTTGCGTTATGGCGCGCAATATATTTCTGGACACCTGGTGTCCAGAAATATTTTGCGGTATGGCGCGCAATATATTTCTGGACACCTAGTGTCCAGAAATATTTTGCGGTATGGCGCGCAATATATATCTGGACACCTGGTGTCCAGAAATATTTTGCGTTATGGCGCGCAATATATTTCTGGACACCTAGTGTCCAGAAATATTTTGCGGCATACCGGTATGGACACCAGGTGTCCAGAAATATTTTGCGGTATGGCGCGCAATATATTTCTGGACACCTGGTGTCCAGAAATATTTTGCGGTATGGCGCGCAATATATTTCTGGACACCTGGTGTCCAGAAATATTTTGCGGTATGGCGCGCAATATATTTCTGGACACCTGGTGTCCAGAAATATTTTGCGGTATGGCGCGCAATATATTTCTGGACACCTGGTGTCCAGAAATATTTTGCGTTATGGCGCGCAATATATTTCTGGACACCTGGTGTCCATACCGGTATGCCGCAAAATATTTCTGGACACTAGGTGTCCAGAAATATATTGCGCGCCATACCGCAAAATATTTCTGGACACCAGGTGTCCAGAAATATATTGCGCGCCATACCGCAAAATATTTCTGGACACCAGGTGTCCAGAAATATATTGCGCGCCATACCGCAAAATATTTCTGGACACCAGGTGACACCAGGTGTCCAGAAATATATTGCGCGCCATACCGCAAAATATTTCTGGACACCAGGTGTCCAGAAATATATTGCGCGCCATACCGCTGGACACTAGGTGTCCAGAAATATATTGCGCGCCATACCGCAATATATTTCTGGACACCTAGTGTCCAGAAATATTTTGCTGTATGGCGCGCAATATATTTCTGGTGTCAAGAAATATTTTGCGAAAACACCAGGTGACACCAGGTGTCCAGAAATATATTGCGCGCCATACCGCAAAATATTTCTGGACACCAGGTGTCCAGAAATATATTGCGCGCCATACCGCAAAATATTTCTGGACACTAGGTGTCCAGAAATATATTGCGCGCCATACCGCAAAATATTTCTGGACACTAGGTGTCCAGAAATATATTGCGCGCCATACCGCAAAATATTTCTGGACACTAGGTGTCCAGAAATATATTGCGCGCCATACCGCAAAATATTTCTGGACACTAGGTGTCCAGAAATATATTGCGCGCCATACCGCAAAATATTTCTGGACACCAGGTGTCCAGAAATATATTGCGCGCCATACCGCAAAATATTTCTGGACACTAGGTGTCCAGAAATATATTGCGCGCCATACCGCAAAATATTTCTGGACACCAGGTGTCCAGAAATATATTGCGCGCCATACCGCAAAATATTTCTGGACACCCGGTGTGCAATATATTTCTGGACACCTGGTGTCCAATATATTTCTGGACACCTGGTGTCCGCCATACAACAAAATATTTCTGGACACCAGGTGTCCAGAAATATATTGCGCGCCATACCGCAAAATATTTCTGGACACCTGGTGTCCAGAAATATATTGCGCGCCATACCGCAAAATATTTCTGGACACCAGGTGTCCAGAAATATATTGCGCGCCATACCGCAAAATATTTCTGGACACTAGGTGTCCAGAAATATATTGCGCGCCATACCGCAAAATATTTCTGGACACCAGGTGCGGTATGACGGACACTAGGTGTACAGAAATATATTGCGCGCCATAACACTAGGTGACCAGAAATATATTGCGCGCCATACCGCAAAATATTTTTGGAAATATATTGCGCGCCATACCGCAAAATATTTCTGGACACCTGGTGTCCAGAAATATTTTGCGGTATGGCGCGCAATATATTTCTGGACACCTGGTGTCCAGAAATATTTTGCGGTATGGCGCGCAATATATTTCTGGACACCTGGTGTCCAGAAATATTTTGCGGTATGGCGCGCAATATATTTCTGGACACCTGGTGTCCAGAAATATTTTGCGGTATGGCGCGCAATATATTTCTGGACACCTGGTGTCCAGAAATATTTTGCGGTATGGCGCGCAATATATTTCTGGACGCCATACCGCAAAATATTTCTGGACACTAGGTGTCCAGAAATATATTGCGCGCCATACCGCAAAATATTTCTGGACACCAGGTGTCCAGAAATATATTGCGCGCCATACCGCAAAATATTTCTGGACACTAGGTGTCCAGAAATATATTGCGCGCCATACCGCAAAATATTTCTGGACACCCGGTGTGCAATATATTTCTGGACACCTGGTGTCCAATATATTTCTGGACACCTGGTGTCCGCCATACAACAAAATATTTCTGGACACCAGGTGTCCAGAAATATATTGCGCGCCATACCGCAAAATATTTCTGGACACCTGGTGTCCAGAAATATATTGCGCGCCATACCGAAAAATATTTCTGGACACTAGGTGTCCAGAAATATATTGCGCGCCATACCGCAAAATATTTCTGGACACCAGGTGCGGTATGACGGACACTAGGTGTCCAGAAATATATTGCGCGCCATAACACTAGGTGACCAGAAATATATTGCGCGCCATACCGCAAAATATTTTTGGACACCAGGTGTCCAGAAATATATTGCGCGCCATACCGCAAAATATTTCTGGACACCAGGTGTCCAGAAATATATTGCGCGCCATACCGCAAAATATTTCTGGACACCAGGTGTCCAGAAATATATATATATATATATATATATGGACACCTGGTGTCCAGAAATATATAGCGCGCCATGCCGCAAAATATTTCTGGACACCAGGCGTCCAGAAATATATTGCGCGCCATAACGCAAAATATTTCTGGACACCAGGTGTCCAGAAATATATTGCAATATATATTGGCGCGCAGGTGTCCAGAAATATTTTGCGGTATGGCGCGCAATATATTTCTGGACACCTGGTGTCCAGAAATATTTTGCGGTATGGCGCGCAATATATTTCTGGACACCTGGTGTCCAGAAATATTTTGCGGTATGGCGCGCAATATATTTCTGGACACCTGGTGTCCATACCGGTATGCCGCAAAATATTTGTGGACACTAGGTGTCCAGAAATATATTGCGCGCCATAACGCAAAATATTTCTGGACACCAGGTGTCCAGATATATATTGCGCGCCATACCGCAAAATATTTCTGGACACTAGGTGTCCAGAAATATATTGCGCGCCATACCGCAAAATATTTCTGGACACCAGGTGTCCAGAAATATATTGCGCGCCATACCGCAAAATATTTCTGGACACTAGGTGTCCAGAAATATATTGCGCGCCATACCGCAAAATATTTCTGGACACCAGGTGTCCAGAAATATATTGCGCGCCATACCGCAAAATATTTCTGGACACCAGGTGTCCAGAAATATATTGCGCGCCATACCGCAAAATATTTCTGGACACCAGGTGACACCAGGTGTCCAGAAATATATTGCGCGCCATACCGCAAAATATTTCTGGACACCAGGTGTCCAGAAATATATTGCGCGCCATACCGCAAAATATTTCTGGACACTAGGTGTCCAGAAATATATTGCGCGCCATACCGCAAAATATTTCTGGACACCAGGTGTCCAGAAATATATTGCGCGCCATACCGCAATATATTTCTGGACACTAGGTGTCCAGAAATATACTGCGCGCCATACCGCAAAATATTTCTGGACACCAGGTGTCCAGAAATATATTGCGCGCCATAACGCAAAATATTTCTGGATACCAGGTGTCCAGAAATATATTGCGCGCCATACCGCAAAATATTTCTGTACACTAGGTGTCCAGAAATATGTTGCGCGCCATACCGCAAAATATTTCTGGACACCTAGTGTCCAGAAATATATTGCGCGCCAGACCGCAAAATATTTCTGGACACTAGGTGTCCAGAAATATGTTGCGCGCCATACCGCAAAATATTTCTGGACACCTAGTGTCCAGAAATATATTGCGCGCCATACCGCAAAATATTTCTGGACACTAGGTGTCCAGAAATATATTGCGTGCCATACCGTAAAATATTTCTGGACACCAGGTGTCCAGAAATATATTGCGCGCCATACCGCAATATATTTCTGGACACTAGGTGTCCAGAAATATATTGCGTGCCATACCGCAAAATATTTCTGGACACCAGGTGTCCAGAAATATATTGCGCGCCATACCGCAATATATTTCTGGACACTAGGTGTCCAGAAATATATTGCGCGCAATACCGCAAAATATTTCTGGACACCAGGTGTCCAGGTGTATTTCTGGACACTAGGTGTCCAGAAATATATTGCGCGCCATAACGCAAAATATTTCTGGACACCAGGTGTCCAGAAATATATTGCGCGCCATGCCGCAAAATACCAAATATATTTGCACCTGGTGTCCAGAATATATATATTTTTTGTGGACACCTAGTGTCCAGAAATATTTTGCGGTATGGCGCGCAATATATTTCTGGACACCTGGTGTCCAGAAATATTTTGCGGTATGGCGCGCAATATATTTCTGGACACCTGGTGTCCAGAAATATTTTGCGGTATGGCGCGCAATATATTTCTGGACACCTAGTGTCCAGAAATATATTGCGGTATGGCGCGCAATATATTTCTGGACACCTGGTGTCCAGAAATATTTTGCGGTATGGCACGCAATATATTTCTGGACACCTGGTGTCCAGAAATATTTTGCGGTCTGGCGCGCAATATATTTCTGGACACTAGGTGTCCAGAAATATTTTGCGGTATGGCGCGCAACATATTTCTGGACACCTAGTGTACAGAAATATTTTGCGGTATGGCGCGCAATATATTTCTGGACACCTAGTGTCCAGAAATATTTTGCGGTCTGGCGCGCAATATATTTCTGGACACTAGGTGTCCAGAAATATTTTGCGGTATGGCGCGCAACATATTTCTGGACACCTAGTGTCCAGAAATATTTTGCGGTCTGGCGCGCAATATATTTCTGGACACTAGGTGTCCAGAAATATTTTGCGGTATGGCGCGCAACATATTTCTGGACACCTAGTGTACAGAAATATTTTGCGGTATGGCGCGCAATATATTTCTGGACACCTGGTGTCCAGAAATATTTTGCGTTATGGCGCAAAACCTGGTACCTGGTACCTGGTGTCCAGAAATATATTGCGCGTCATACCGCAAAATATTTCTGGACACTAGGTGTCCAGAAATATGTTGCGCGCCATACCGCAAAATATTTCTGGACACCAGGTACCAGGTACCAGGTTTTGCGCCATAACGCAAAATATTTCTGGACACCAGGTGTCCAGAAATATATTGCGCGCAATAACGCAAAATATTTCTGGACACCTGGTGTCCAGAAATATATTGCGCGCCATACCGCAAAATATTTCTGGACACTAGGTGTCCAGAAATATATTGCGCGCCATACCGCAAAATATTTCTGGACACCAGGTGTCCAGAAATATATTGCGCGCCATACCGCAAAATATTTCTGGACACCAGGTGTCCAGAAATATATTGCGCGCCATAACGCAAAATGTTTCTGGACAACCAGGTGTCCAGAAATATATTGCGCACCATACCGCAAAATATTTCTGGACACCAGGTGTCCAGAAATATATTGCGCGCCATAACGCAAAATATTTCTGGACACCAGGTGTCCAGAAATATATTGCGCGCCATGCCGCAAAATACCAAATATATTTGCACCTGGTGTCCAGAATATATATATTTTTTGTGGACACCTAGTGTCCAGAAATATTTTGCGGTATGGCGCGCAATATATTTCTGGACACCTGGTGTCCAGAAATATTTTGCGGTATGGCGCGCAATATATTTCTGGACACCTGGTGTCCAGAAATATTTTGCGGTATGGCGCGCAATATATTTCTGGACACCTGGTGTCCAGAAACATTTTGCGTTATGGCGCGCAATATATTTCTGGACACCTAGTTGCGCGCCATAACGCAAAATATTTCTGGACACCAGGTGTCCAGAAATATATTGCGCGCCATACCGCAAAATATTTCTGGACACCAGGTGTCCAGAAATATATTGCGCGCCATACCGCAAAATATTTCTGGACACCAGGTGTCCAGAAATATATTGCGCGCCATACCGCAAAATATTTCTGGACACCAGGTGTCCAGAAATATATTGCGCGCCATACCGCAAAATGTTTCTGGACACCAGGTGTCCAGAAATATATTGCGCGCCATACCGCAAAATATTTCTGGACACCAGGTGTCCAGAAATATATTGCGCTCCATGCCGCAAAATACCAAATATATTTGCACCTGGTGTCCAGAATATATATATTTTTTGAGGACACCTAGTGTCCAGAAATATTTTGCGGTATGGCGCGCAATATATTTCTGGACACCTGGTGTCCAGAAATATTTTGCGGTATGGCGCGCAATATATTTCTGGACACCTAGTGTCCAGAAACATTTTGCGTTATGGCACGCAATATATTTCTGGACACTAGGTGTCCTCAAAAAATATATATATTCTGGACACCAGGTGCAAATATATTTGGTATTTTGCGGCATGGAGCGCAATATATTTCTGGACACCTGGTGTCCAGAAATATTTTGCGGTATGGCGCGCAATATATTTCTGGACACCTGGTGTCCAGAAACATTTTGCGGTATGGCGCGCAATATATTTCTGGACACCTGGTGTCCAGAAATATTTTGCGGTATGGCGCGCAATATATTTCTGGACACCTGGTGTCCAGAAATATTTTGCGGTATGGCGCGCAATATATTTCTGGACACCTGGTGTCCAGAAATATTTTGCGGTATGGCGCGCAATATATTTCTGGACACCTGGTGTCCAGAAATATTTTGCGTTATGGCGCGCAACTAGGTGTCCAGAAATATATTGCGCGCCATAACGCAAAATGTTTCTGGACACCAGGTGTCCAGAAATATATTGCGCGCCATACCGCAAAATATTTCTGGACACCAGGTGTCCAGAAATATATTGCGCGCCATACCGCAAAATATTTCTGGACACCAGGTGTCCAGAAATATATTGCGCGCCATACCGCAAAATATTTCTGGACACTAGGTGTCCACAAAAAATATATATATTCTGGACACCAGGTGCAAATATATTTGGTATTTTGCGGCATGGCGCGCAATATATTTCTGGACACCTGGTGTCCAGAAATATTTTGCGTTATGGCGCGCAATATATTTCTGGACACCTGGTGTCCAGAAATATTTTGCGGTATGGTGCGCAATATATTTCTGGACACCTGGTTGTCCAGAAACATTTTGCGTTATGGCGCGCAATATATTTCTGGACACCTGGTGTCCAGAAATATTTTGCGGTATGGCGCGCAATATATTTCTGGACACCTGGTGTCCAGAAATATTTTGCGGTATGGCGCGCAATATATTTCTGGACACCTAGTGTCCAGAAATATTTTGCGGTATGGCGCGCAATATATTTCTGGACAGAAATATTTTGCGGTAAGGCGCGCAATATATTTCTGGACACCTGGTGTCCAGAAATATTTTGCGGTATGGCGCGCAATATATTTCTGGACACCTGGTGTCCAGAAACATTTTGCGTTATGGCGCGCAATATATTTCTGGACACCTGGTGTCCAGAAACATTTTGCGTTATGGCACGCAATATATTTCTGGACACCTGGTGTCCAGAAATATTTTGCGGTAAGGCGCGCAATATATTTCTGGACACCTAGTGTCCAGAAATATTTTGCGGTATGGCGCGCAATATATTTCTGGACACCTGGTGCAAATATATTTGGTATTTTGCGGCATGGCGCGCAATATATTTCTGGACACCTGCGCGCAATATATTTCTGGACAATTCTGGACACTAGGTGTCCAGAAATATATTGCGCGCCATACCGCAAAATATTTCTGGACACCAGGTGTCCAGAAATATATTGCGCGCCATACCGCAAAATATTTCTGGACACTAGGTGTCCAGAAATATATTGCGCGCCATACCGCAAAATATTTCTGGACACCAGGTGTCCAGAAATATATTGCGCGCCATACCGCAAAATGTTTCTGGACACCAGGTGTCCAGAAATATATTGCGCGCCATACCGCAAAATATTTCTGGACACCAGGTGTCCAGAAATATATTGCGCGCCATACCGCAAAATATTTCTGGACACCAGGTGTCCATATATACGCAATGGTATGGCGCGCAATATATTTCTGGACACCTGGTGTCCAGAAATATTTTGCGGTATGGCGTCCAGAAATATTTTGCGGTATGGCGCGCAATATATTTCTGGACACCTGGTGTCCAGAAATATTTTGCGGTATGGCGCGCAATATATTTCTGGACACCTAGTGTCCAGAATTGTCCAGAAATATAATATATTGCGCGCCATACCGCAAAATATTTCTGGACACCAGGTGTCCAGAAATATATTGCGCGCCATACCGCAAAATATTTCTGGACACTAGGTGTCCTCAAAAAATATATATATTCTGGACACCAGGTGCAAATATATTTGGTATTTTGCGGCATGGAGCGCAATATATTTCTGGACACCTGCGCGCAATATATTTCTGGACAATTCTGGACACTAGGTGTCCAGAAATATATTTGGTATTTTGCGGCATGGCGCGCAATATATTTCTGGACACCTGCGCGCAATATATTTCTGGACAATTCTGGACACTAGGTGTCCAGAAATATATTGCGCGCCATACCGCAAAATATTTCTGGACACCAGGTGTCCAGAAATATATTGCGCGCCATACCGCAAAATGTTTCTGGACACCAGGTGTCCAGAAATATATTGCGCGCCATACCGCAAAATATTTCTGGACACCAGGTGTCCAGAAATATATTGCGCGCCATACCGCAAAATATTTCTGGACACCAGGTGTCCAGAAATATATTGCGCCCCATACCGCAAAATATTTCTGGACACCAGGTGTCCAGAAATATATTGCGCGCCATACCGCAAAATATTTCTGGACACCAGGTGTCCAGAAATATATTGCGCGCCATACCGCAAAATATTTCTGGACACCAGGTGTCCAGAAATATATTGCGCGCCATAACGCAAAATATTTCTGGACACCAGGTGTCCAGAAATATATTGCGCGCCATGCCGCAAAATACCAAATATATTTGCACCTGGTGTCCAGAATATATATATTTTTTGTGGACACCTAGTGTCCAGAAATATTTTGCGGTATGGCGCGCAATATATTTCTGGACAATTCTGGACACTAGGTGTCCAGAAATATATTGCGCGCCATACCGCAAAATATTTCTGGACACTAGGTGTCCAGAAATATATTGCGCGCCATACCGCAAAATATTTCTGGACACTAGGTGTCCAGAAAAATATTGCGCGCCATAACGCAAAATATTTCTGGACACCAGGTGTCCAGAAATATATTGCGCGCCATACCGCATACCGCACCAGGTGTCCAAAAATATATTGCGCGCCATACCGCAAAATATTTCTGGACACTAGGTGTCCAGAAATATATTGCGCGCCATACCGCAAAATATTTCTGGACACCAGGTGTCCAGAAATATATTGCGCGCCATACCGCAAAATATTTCTGGACACTAGGTGTCCAGAAATATATTGCGCGCCATACCGCAAAATATTTCTGGACACCAGGTGTCCAGAAATATATTGCGCGCCATACCGCAAAATATTTCTGGACACTAGGTGTCCAGAAATATATTGCGCGCCATACCGCAAAATATTTCTGGACACTAGGTGTCCAGAAATATATTGCGCGCCATACCGCAAAATATTTCTGGACACTAGGTGTCCAGAAATATATTGCGCGCCATAACGCAAAATATTTCTGGACACCAGGTGTCCAGAAATATATTGCGCGCCATACCGCAAAATATTTCTGGACACCAGGTGTCCAGAAATATATTGCGCGCCATAACGCAAAATATTTCTGGACACCAGGTGTCCAGAAATATATTGCGCGCCATACCGCAAAATATTTCTGTACACTAGGTGTCCAGAAATATGTTGCGCGCCATACCGCAAAATATTTCTGGACACCTAGTGTCCAGAAATATATTGCGCGCCAGACCGCAAAATATTTCTGGACACCAGGTGTCCAGAAATATATTGCGCGCCATACCGCAAAATATTTCTGGACACCAGGTGTCCAGAAATATATTGCGCGCCATACCGCAAAATATTTCTGGACACTAGGTGTCCAGAAATATATTGCGCGCCATAACGCAAAATATTTCTGGACACCAGGTGTCCAGAAATATATTGCGCGCCATACCGCAAAATATTTCTGGACACCAGGTGACACCAGGTGTCCAGAAATATATTGCGCGCCATACCGCAAAATATTTCTGGACACTAGGTGTCCAGAAATATATTGCGCGCCATACCGCAAAATATTTCTGGACACCAGGTGTCCAGAAATATATTGCGCGCCATACCGCAAAATATTTCTGGACACCAGGTGTCCAGAAATATATTGCGCGCCATAACGCAAAATATTTCTGGACACCAGGTGTCCAGAAATATATTGCGCGCCATACCGCAAAATATTTCTGTACACTAGGTGTCCAGAAATATGTTGCGCGCCATACCGCAAAATATTTCTGGACACCTAGTGTCCAGAAATATATTGCGCGCCAGACCGCAAAATATTTCTGGACACTAGGTGTCCAGAAATATGTTGCGCGCCATACCGCCATACCGTGTCCAGAAATATTTTGCGGTATGGCGCGCAATATATTTCTGGACACCTAGTGTCCAGAAATATTTTGCGGTATGGCGCGCAATATATTTCTGGACACCTGGTGTCCAGAAATATTTTGCGGTATGGCGCGCAATATATTTCTGGACACCTAGTGTCCAGAAATATTTTGCGGTATGGCGGTATGGCGGACACCTAGTGTCCAGAAATATTTTGCGGTATGGCGCGCAATATATTTCTGGACACCTGGTGTCCAGAAATATTTTGCGGTATGGCGCGCAATATATTTCTGGACACCTGGTGTTTAGAAATATTTTGCGTTATGGCGCGCAATATATTTCTGGACACCTGGTGTCCAGAAATATTTTGCGGTATGGCGCGCAATATATTTCTGGACACCTGGTGTCCAGAAATATTTTGCGATATGGCGCTCAATATATTTTTGGACACCTGGTGTCCAGAAATATTTTGCGTTATGGCGCGCAATATATTTCTGGACACCTGGTGTCCAGAAATATTTTGCGGTATGGCGCGCAATATATTTCTGGACACCTGGTGTCCAGAAATATTTTGCGTTATGGCGCGCAATATATTTCTGGACACCTGGTGTCCAGAAATATTTTGCGTTATGGCGCGCAATATATTTCTGGACACCTGGTGTCCAGAAATATTTTGCGGTATGGCGCGCAATATATTTCTGGACACCTGGTGTCCAGAAATATTTTGCGGTATGGCGCGCAATATATTTCTGGACACCTGGTGTCCAGAAATATTTTGCGGTATGGCGCGCAATATATTTCTGGACACCTGGTGTCCAGAAATATATTGCGCGCCATGCCGCAAAATACCAAATATATTTGCACCTGGTGTCCAGAATATATATATTTTTTGTGGACACCTAGTGTCCAGAAATATTTTGCGGTATGGCGCGCAATATATTTCTGGACACCTAGTGTCCAGAAATATATTGCGGACACCTAGTGTCCAGAAATATTTTGCGGTATGGCGCGCAATATATTTCTGGACACCTGGTGTCCAGAAATATTTTGCTTTATGGCGCGCAATATATTTCTGGACACCTGGTGTCCAGAAATATTTTGCGGTATGGCGCGCAATATATTTCTGGACACCTAGTGTCCAGAAATATTTTGCGGTGTGGCGCGCAATATATTTCTGGACATCTGGTGTCCAGAAATATTTTGCGGTATGGCGCGCAATATATTTCTGGACACCTGGTGTCCAGAAATATTTTGCGTTATGGCGCGCAATATATTTCTGGACACCTGGTGTCCAGAAATATTTTGCGTTATGGCGCGCAATATATTTCTGGACACCTAGTGTCCAGAAATATTTTGCGCTATGTCGCGCAATATATTTCTGGACACCTGGTGTCCAGAAATATTTTGCGGTATGGCGCGCAATATATTTCTGGACACATAGTGTCCACACCTGGTGTCCAGAAATATTTTGCGGTATGGCGCGCAATATATTTCTGGACACCTGGTGTATATTGCGCGCCATACCGCAAAATATTTCTGGACACTAGGTGTCCAGAAATATATTGCGCGCCATACCGCAAAATATTTCTGGACACCAGGTGTCCAGAAATATATTGCGCGCCATAACGCAAAATATTTCTGGACACCAGGTGTCCAGAAATATATTGCGCGCCATACCGCAAAATATTTCTGTACACTAGGTGTCCAGAAATATGTTGCGCGCCATACCGCAAAATATTTCTGGACACCTAGTGTCCAGAAATATATTGCGCGCCAGACCGCAAAATATTTCTGGACACTAGGTGTCCAGAAATATGTTGCGCGCCATACCGCAAAATATTTCTGGACACCTAGTGTCCAGAAATATATTGCGCGCCATACCGCAAAATATTTCTGGACACTAGGTGTCCAGAAATATATTGCGTGCCATACCGTAAAATATTTCTGGACACCAGGTGTCCAGAAATATATTGCGCGCCATACCGCAATATATTTCTGGACACTAGGTGTCCACTGGACACCAGGTGTCCAAAAATATATTGCGCGCCATGCCGCAAAATACCAAATATATTTGCACCTGGTGTCCAGAATATATATATTTTTTGTGGACACCTAGTGTCCAGAAATATTTTGCGGTATGGCGCGCAATATATTTCTGGACACCTAGTGTCCAGAAATATATTGCGGTATGGCGCGCAATATATTTCTGGACACCTGGTGTCCAGAAATATTTTGCGGTATGGCACGCAATATATTTCTGGACACCTAGTGTCCACACCTGGTGTCCAGAAATATTTTGCGGTATGGCGCGCAATATATTTCTGGACACCTAGTGTCCAGAAATATTTTGCGGTATGGCACGCAATATATTTCTGGACACCTAGTGTCCAGAAATATATTGCGGTATGGCGCGCAATATATTTCTGGACACCTGGTGTCCAGAAATATTTTGCGGTATGGCGCGCAATATATTTCTGGACACTAGGTGTCCAGAAATATTTTGCGGTATGGCGCGCAACATATTTCTGGACACCTAGTGTACAGAAATATTTTGCGGTATGGCGCGCAATATATTTCTGGACACCTGGTGTCCAGAAATATTTTGCGTTATGGCGCGCAATATATTTCTGGACACCTGGTGTCCAGAAATATTTTGCGGTATGGCGCGCAATATATTTCTGGACACCTAGTGTCCAGAAATATATTGCGGTATGGCGCGCAATATATTTCTGGACACCTGGTGTCCAGAAATATTTTGCGGTATGGCGCGCAATATATTTCTGGACACCTGGTGTCCAGAAATATTTTGCGGTATGGCGCGCAACATATTTCTGGACACCTAGTGTCCAGAAATATTTTGCGGTATGGCGCGCAATATATTTCTGGACACCTGGTGTCCAGAAATATTTTGCTTTATGGCGCGCAATATATTTCTGGACACCTGGTGTCCAGAAATATTTTGCGGTATGGCGCGCAATATATTTCTGGACACCTAGTGTCCAGAAATATTTTGCGGTGTGGCGCGCAATATATTTCTGGACATCTGGTGTCCAGAAATATTTTGCGGTATGGCGCGCAATATATTTCTGGACACCTGGTGTCCAGAAATATTTTGCGTTATGGCGCGCAATATATTTCTGGACACCTAGTGTCCAGAAATATTTTGCGGTATGGCGCGCAATATATTTCTAGACACCTAGTGTCCAGAAATATTTTCCGGTATGGCGCGCAATATATTTCTGGACACCTAGTGTCCAGAAATATTTTCCGGTATGGAGCGCAATATATTTCTGGACACCTGGTGTCCAGAAATATCTTGCGCTATGGCGCGCAATATATTTCTGGACACCTGGTGTCCAGAAATATTTTGCGGTATGGCGCGCAATATATTTCTGGACACCTAGTGTCCACACCTGGTGTCCAGAAATATATTGCGGTATGGCGCGCAATATATTTCTGGACACCTGGTGTCCAGAAATATTTTGCGGTATGGCACGCAATATATTTCTGGACACCTAGTGTCCAGAAATATTTTGCGGTATGGCGCGCAATATATTTCTGGACACTAGGTGTGCAGAAATATTTTGCGGTATGGCGCGCAACATATTTCTGGACACCTAGTGTCCAGAAATATTTTGCGGTCTGGCGCGCAATATATTTCTGGACACTAGGTGTCCAGAAATATTTTGCGGTATGGCGCGCAACATATTTCTGGACACCTAGTGTACAGAAATATTTTGCGGTATGGACACCTAGTGTCCAGAAATATTTTGCGGTCTGGCGCGCAATATATTTCTGGACACTAGGTGTCCAGAAATATTTTGCGGTATGGCGCGCAACATATTTCTGGACACCTAGTGTACAGAAATATTTTGCGGTATGGCGCGCAATATATTTCTGGACACCTAGTGTCCAGAAATATTTTGCGGTCTGGCGCGCAATATATTTCTGGACACTAGGTGTCCAGAAATATTTTGCGGTATGGCGCGCAATATATTTCTGGACACTAGGTGTCCAGAAATATTTTGCGGTATGGCGCGCAACATATTTCACCATGGACATATTTCACCATGGACATATTTCACCATGGACACCAGGTGTCCAGAAATATATTGCGCGCCATACCGCAAAATATTTCTGGACACTAGGTGTCCACAAAAAATATATATATTCTGGACACCAGGTGCAAATATATTTGGTATTTTGCGGCATGGCGCGCAATATATTTCTGGACACCTGGTGTCCAGAAATATTTTGCGGTATGGCGCGCAATATATTTCTGGACACCTAGTGTCCAGAAATATTTTGCGGTCTGGCGCGCAATATATTTCTGGACACTAGGTGTCCAGAAATATTTTGCGGTATGGCGCGCAATATATTTCTGGACACTAGGTGTCCAGAAATATTTTGCGGTATGGCGCGCAACATATTTCTGGACACCTAGTGTCCAGAAATATTTTGCGGTCTGGCGCGCAATATATTTCTGGACACTAGGTGTCCAGAAATATTTTGCGTTATTGCGCGCAATATATTTCTGGACACCTGGTGTCCAGGAATATTTTGCGATATGGCGCAAAACCTGGTACCTGGTACCTGGTGTCCAGAAATATTTTGCGGTATGGCGCGCAACATATTTCTGGACACCTAGTGTCCAGAAATATTTTGCGGTATGACGCGCAATATATTTCTGGACACCAGGTACCAGGTACCAGGTTTTGCGCCATAACGCAAAATATTTCTGGACACCAGGTGTCCAGAAATATATTGCGCGCCATACCGCAAAATATTTCTGTACACTAGGTGTCCAGAAATATGTTGCGCGCCATACCGCAAAATATTTCTGGACACCTAGTGTCCAGAAATATATTGCGCGCCAGACCGCAAAATATTTCTGGACACTAGGTGTCCAGAAATATGTTGCGCGCCATACCGCAAAATATTTCTGGACACCTAGTGTCCAGAAATATATTGCGCGCCATACCGCAAAATATTTCTGGACACCTAGTGTCCAGAAATATATTGCGCGCCAGACCGCAAAATATTTCTGGACACTAGGTGTCCAGAAATATATTGCGCGCCATACCGCAAAATATTTCTGTACACTAGGTGTCCAGAAATATGTTGCGCGCCATACCGCAAAATATTTCTGGACACCTAGTGTCCAGAAATATATTGCGCGCCAGACCGCAAAATATTTCTGGACACTAGGTGTCCAGAAATATGTTGCGCGCCATACCGCAAAATATTTCTGGACACCTAGTGTCCAGAAATATATTGCGCGCCATACCGCAAAATATTTCTGGACACCAGGTGTCCAGAAATATATTGCGCGCCATAACGCAATATATTTCTGGACACCTGGTGTGTCCAGAAATATATTGCGCGCCATACCGCAAAATATTTCTGGACACCAGGTGTCCAGAAATATATTGCGCGCCATAACGCAAAATGTTTCTGGACAACCAGGTGTCCAGAAATATATTGCGCACCATACCGCAAAATATTTCTGGACACCAGGTGTCCAGAAATATATTGCGCGCCATAACGCAAAATATTTCTGGACACCAGGTGTCCAGAAATATATTGCGCGCCATGCCGCAAAATACCAAATATATTTGCACCTGGTGTCCAGAATATATATATTTTTTGTGGACACCTAGTGTCCAGAAATATTTTGCGGTATGGCGCGCAATATATTTCTGGACACCTGGTGTCCAGAAATATTTTGCGGTATGGCGCGCAATATATTTCTGGACACCTGGTGTCCAGAAATATTTTGCGGTATGGCGCGCAATATATTTCTGGACACCTGGTGTCCAGAAATATTTTGCGGTATGGCGCGCAATATATTTCTGGACACCTGGTGTCCAGAAATATTTTGCGGTATGGCGCGCAATATATTTCTGGACACCTGGTGTCCAGAAACATTTTGCGTTATGGCGCGCAATATATTTCTGGACACCTGGTTGCGCGCCATAACGCAAAATATTTCTGGACACCAGGTGTCCAGAAATATATTGCGCGCCATACCGCAAAATATTTCTGGACACCAGGTGTCCAGAAATATATTGCGCGCCATACCGCAAAATATTTCTGGACACTAGGTGTCCAGAAATATATTGCGCGCCATACCGCAAAATATTTCTGGACACCAGGTGTCCAGAAATATATTGCGCGCCATACCGCAAAATATTTCTGGACACCAGGTGTCCAGAAATATATTGCGCGCCATACCGCAAAATATTTCTGGACACCAGGTGTCCAGAAATATATTGCGCGCCATAACGCAAAATATTTCTGGACACCAGGTGTCCAGAAATATATTTGCGCGCCATGCCGCAAAATACCAAATATATTTGCACCTGGTGTCCAGAATATATATATTTTTTGTGGACACCTAGTGTCCAGAAATATTTTGCGGTATGGCGCGCAATATATTTCTGGACACCTGGTGTCCAGAAACATTTTGCGGTATGGCGCGCAATATACAATATACAATATACACCTAGTGTCCAGAAATATTTTGCGGTATGGCGCGCAATATATTTCTGGACACCTGGTGCAAATATATTTGGTATTTTGCGGCATGGCGCGCAATATATTTCTGGACACCTGCGCGCAATATATTTCTGGACAATTCTGGACACTAGGTGTCCAGAAATATATTGCGCGCCATACCGCAAAATATTTCTGGACACCAGGTGTCCAGAAATATATTGCGCGCCATACCGCAAAATATTTCTGGACACCAGGTGTCCAGAAATATATTGCGCGCCATACCGCAAAATATTTCTGGACACTAGGTGTCCAGAAATATATTGCGCGCCATACCGCAAAATATTTCTGGACACCAGGTGTCCAGAAATATATTGCGCGCCATACCGCAAAATGTTTCTGGACACCAGGTGTCCAGAAATATATTGCGCGCCATACCGCAAAATATTTCTGGACACCAGGTGTCCAGAAATATATTGCGGTATGGCGCGCAATATACAATATACAATATACACCTAGTGTCCAGAAATATTTTGCGGTATGGCGCGCAATATATTTCTGGACACCTGGTGCAAATATATTTGGTATTTTGCGGCATGGCGCGCAATATATTTCTGGACACCTGCGCGCAATATATTTCTGGACAATTCTGGACACTAGGTGTCCAGAAATATATTGCGCGCCATACCGCAAAATATTTCTGGACACCAGGTGTCCAGAAATATATTGCGCGCCATACCGCAAAATATTTCTGGACACCAGGTGTCCAGAAATATATTGCGCGCCATACCGCAAAATATTTCTGGACACTAGGTGTCCAGAAATATATTGCGCGCCATACCGCAAAATATTTCTGGACACCAGGTGTCCAGAAATATATTGCGCGCCATACCGCAAAATGTTTCTGGACACCAGGTGTCCAGAAATATATTGCGCGCCATACCGCAAAATATTTCTGGACACCAGGTGTCCAGAAATATATTGCGCCCCATACCGCAAAATATTTCTGGACACCAGGTGTCCAGAAATATATTGCGCGCCATACCGCATACCGCACCAGGTGTCCAAAAATATATTGCGCGCAATACCGCAAAATATTTCTGGACACCAGGTGTCCAGGTGTATTTCTGGACACTAGGTGTCCAGAAATATATTGCGCGCCATACCGCAATATATTTCTGGACACCTAGTGTCCAGAATTGTCCAGAAATATATTGCGCGCCATGCCGCAAAATACCAAATATATTTGCACCTGGTGTCCAGAATATATATATTTTTTGTGGACACCTAGTGTCCAGAAATATTTTGCGGTATGGCGCGCAATATATTTCTGGACAATTCTGGACACTAGGTGTCCAGAAATATATTGCGCGCCATACCGCAAAATATTTCTGGACACTAGGTGTCCAGAAATATATTGCGCGCCATACCGCAAAATATTTCTGGACACTAGGTGTCCAGAAAAATATTGCGCGCCATAACGCAAAATATTTCTGGACACCAGGTGTCCAGAAATATATTGCGCGCCATACCGCATACCGCACCAGGTGTCCAGAAATATATTGCGCGCCATACCGCAAAATATTTCTGGACACCAGGTGTCCAGAAATATATTGCGCGCCATACCGCAAAATGTTTCTGGACACCAGGTGTCCAATATGGCGCGCAATATATTTCTGGACACCTAGTGTCCAGAATTGTCCAGAAATATATTGCGCGCCATACCGCAAAATATTTCTGGACACTAGGTGTCCACAAAAAATATATATATTCTGGACACCAGGTGCAAATATATTTGGTATTTTGCGGCATGGCGCGCAATATATTTCTGGACAATTCTGGACACTAGGTGTCCAGAAATATATTGCGGTATGGCGCGCAATATATTTCTGGACACCTAGTGTCCAGAAATACACCTGGACACCTGGTGTCCAGAAATATTTTGCGGTATTGCGCGCAATATATTTTTGGACACCTGGTGCGGTATGCGGTATGGCGCGCAATATATTTCTGGACACCTGGTGTCCAGAAATATTTTGCGGTATGGGGCGCAATATATTTCTGGACACCTGGTGTCCAGAAATATTTTGCGGTATGGCGCGCAATATATTTCTGGACACCTGGTGTCCAGAAACATTTTGCGGTATGGCGCGCAATATATTTCTGGACACCTGGTGTCCAGAAATATTTTGCGGTATGGCGCGCAATATATTTCTGGACACCTAGTGTCCAGAAATATTTTGCGGTATGGCGCGCAATATATTTCTGGACACCTGGTGTCCAGAAATATTTTGCGGTATGGCGCGCAATATATTTCTGGACACCTGGTGTCCAGAAATATTTTGCGGTATGGCGCGCAATATATTTCTGGACACCTAGTGTCCAGAATTGTCCAGAAATATATTGCGCGCAGGTGTCCAGAAATATATTGCGCGCCATGCCGCAAAATACCAAATATATTTGCACCAGGTGTCCAGAAATATATTGCGCGCCATACCGCAAAATATTTCTGGACACTAGGTGTATATTGTATATTGTATATTGCGCGCCATACCGCAAAATGTTTCTGGACACCAGGTGTCCAGAAATATATTGCGCGCCATACCGCAAAATATATATATATATATATAGGACACCTAGTGTCCAGAAATATTTTGCGGTATGGCGCGCAATATATTTCTGGACACCTGGTGTCCAGAAATATTTTGCGGTATGGCGCGCAATATATTTCTGGACACCTGGTGTCCAGAAATATTTTGCGGTATGGCGCGCAATATATTTCTGGACACCTAGTGTCCAGAATTGTCCAGAAATATATTGCGCGCAGGTGTCCAGAAATATATTGCGCGCCATGCCGCAAAATACCAAATATATTTGCACCAGGTGTCCAGAAATATATTGCGCGCCATACCGCAAAATATTTCTGGACACTAGGTGTATATTGTATATTGTATATTGCGCGCCATACCGCAAAATGTTTCTGGACACCAGGTGTCCAGAAATATATTGCGCGCCATACCGCAAAATATTTCTGGACACCAGGTGTCCAGAAATATATTGCGCGCCATACCGCAAAATATTTCTGGACACCAGGTGTCCAGAAATATATTGCGCGCCATAACGCAAAATATTTCTGGTCACCAGGTGTCCAGAAATATATTGCGCGCTATAACGCAAAATATTTCTGGACACCAGGTGTCCAGAAATATATTGCGCGCTATAACGCAAAATATTTCTGGACACCAGGTGTCCAAAAATATATTGCGCGCCATACCGCAAAATATTTCTGGACACCTGGTGTCCGCAATATATTTTGGACACCTGGGGTCCAGAAATATTTTGCGGTATGGCGCGCAATATATTTCTGGACACCTGGTGTCCAGAAATATTTTGCGGTATGGCGCGCAATATATTTCTGGACACCTGGTCTGGACCCTGGTTCTGGACACCAGGTGTCCAGAAATATATTGCGCGCCATACCGCAAAATATTTCTGGACACCAGGTGTCCAAAAATATATTGCTCGCCATAACGCAAAATGTCCAGAAATATTTTGCGGTATGGCGCGCGGACACCTGGTGTCCAGAAATATTTTGCGTTATGGCGCGCAATATATTTTTGGACACCTGGTGTCCAGAAATATTTTGCGGTATGGCGCGCAATATATTTCTGGACACCTAGTGTCCAGAAATATTTTGCGGTATGGCGCGCAATATATTTCTGGACACCTGGTGTCCAGAAATATTTTGCGTTATGGCGCGCAATATATTTCTGGACACCTGGTGTCCAGAAATATTTTGCGGTATGGCGCGCAATATATTTCTGGACACCTGGTGTCCAGAAATATTTTGCGGTATGGCGCGCAATATATTTCTGGACACCTGGTGTCCAGAAATATTTTGCGGTATGGCGCGCAATATATTTCTGGACACCTGGTGTCCAGAAATATTTTGCGTTATGGCGCGCAATATATTTCTGGACACCTGGTGTCCAGAAATATTTTGCGTTATGGCGCGCAATATATTTCTGGACACCTGGTGTCCAGAAATATTTTGCGTTATGGCGCGCAATATATTTCTGGACACCTGGTGTCCAGAAATATTTTGCTTTATGGCGCGCAATATATTTCTGGACACCTGGTGTCCAGAAATATTTTGCGGTATGGCGCGCAATATATTTCTGGACACCTAGTGTCCAGAAATATTTTGCGGTATGGCGCGCAATATATTTCTGGCCATCTGGTGTCCAGAAATATTTTGCGGTATGGCGCGCAATATATTTCTGGACACCTGGTGTCCAGAAATATTTTGCGTTATGGCGCGCAATATATTTCTGGACACCTAGTGTCCAGAAATATTTTGCGGTATGGCGCGCAATATATTTCTGGACACCTAGTGTCCAGAAATATTTTGCGGTATGGCGCGCAATATATTTCTGGACACTAGGTGTCCAGAAATATTTTGCGGTATGGCGCGCAATATATTTCTGGACACCTAGTGTCCAGAAATACACCTGGACACCTGGTGTCCAGAAATATTTTGCGGTATGGCGCGCAATATATTTTTGGACACCTGGTGCGGTATGCGGTATGGCGCGCAATATATTTCTGGACACCTGGTGTCCAGAAATATTTTGCGTTATGGCGCGCAATATTTTTCTGGACACCTAGTGTCCAGAAATATTTTGCGGTATGGCGCGCAATATATTTCTGGACACCTGGTGTCCAGAAATATTTTGCGGTATGGCGCGCAATATATTTCTGGACACCTGGTGTCCAGAAATATTTTGCGTTATGGCGCGCAATTTATTTCTGGACACCTGGTGTCCAGAAATATTTTGCGGTATGGCGCGCAATATATTTCTGGACACCTGGTGTCCAGAAATATTTTGCGATAAGGCGCTCAATATATTTTTGGCCACCTGGTGTCCAGAAATATTTTGCGATATGGCGCTCAATATATTTTTGGACACCTGGTGTCCAGAAATATTTTGCGTTATGGCGCGCAATATATTTCTGGACACCTGGTGTCCAGAAATATTTTGCGGTATGGCGCGCAATATATTCCTGGACACCTGGTGTCCAGAAATATTTTGCGGTATGGCGCGCAATATATTTCTGGACACTAGGTGTCCAGTATATATATATTTCTGGACACCAGGAATCCAGAAATATATTGCGCGCCATACCGCAAAATATTTCTGGACACCTGGTGTCCAGAAATATTTTGCGGTATGGCGCGCAATATATTTCTGGACACCTGGTGTCCAGAAATATTTTGCGGTATGGCGCGCAATATATTTCTGGACACCTGGTGTCCAGAAATATTTTGCGGTATGGCGCAAAACCTGGTACCTGGTACCTGGTGTCCAGAAATATTTTGCGTTATGGCGCGCAATATATTTCTGGACACCTGGTGTCCAGAAATATTGTGCGGTATGGTGCGCAATATATTTCTGGACACCTGGTGTCCAGAAATATTTTGCGGTATGGCGCGCAATATATTTCTGGACACCTGGTGTCCAGAAATATTTTGCGGTATGGCGCGCAATATATTTCTGGACACTAGGTGTCCAGTATATATATATTTCTGGACACCTGGTGTCCAGAAATATTGTGCGGTATGGCGCGCAATATATTTCTGGACACCTAGTGTCCAGAAATATTTTGCGTTATGGCGCGCAATATATTTCTGGACACCTGGTGTCTAGAAATATTTTGCGTTATGGCGCGCAATATATTTCTGGACACCTGGTGTCCAGAAATATTGTGCGGTATGGCGCGCAATATATTTCTGGACACCTGGTGTCCAGAAATATTTTGCGGTATGGCGCGCAATATATTTCTGGACACCTGGTGTCCAGAAATATTTTGCGGTATGGCGCGCAATATATTTCTGGACACCTGGTGTCCAGAAATATTTTGCGGTATGGCGCGCAATATATTTCTGGATTCCTGGTGTCCAGAAATATATATATACTGGACACCTAGTGTCCAGAAATATATTGCGCGCCATACCGCAAAATATTTCTGGACACCAGGTGTCCAGAAATATATTGCGCGCCATACCGCAAAATATTTCTGGACACCAGGTGTCCAGAAATATATTGCGCACCATACCGCACAATATTTCTGGACACCAGGTGTCCAGAAATATATTGCGCGCCATAACGCAAAATATTTCTGGACACCAGGTACCAGGTACCAGGTTTTGCGCCATACCGCAAAATATTTCTGGACACCAGGTGTCCAGAAATATATTGCGCGCCATACCGCAAAATATTTCTGGACACCAGGTGTCCAGAAATATATTGCGCGCCACCACACCTGGTGTCCAGAAATATTTTGCGTTATGGCGCGCAATATATTTCTGGACACTAGGTGTCGCCATACCGCAAAATATTTCTGGACACCAGGTGTCCAGAAATATATTGCGCGCCATACCGCAAAATATTTCTGGACACTAGGTGTCCAGAAATATATTGCGCGCCACCGCAAAATATTTCTGGACACCTAGTGTCCAGAAATATATTGCGCGCCATAACGCAAAATATTTCTGGACACCAGGTGTCCAGAAATATATTGCGCGCCATACCGCAAAATATTTCTGGACACCAGGTGTCCAGAAATATGTTGCGCGCCATACCGCAAAATATTTCTGGACACCAGTGTCCAGAAATATATTGCGCGCCATACCGCAAAATATTTCTGGACACCAGGTGTCCAGAAATATATTGCGCGCCATACCGCAAAATATTTCTGGACACCAGGTGTCCAGAAATATATTGCGCGCCATACCGCAAAATATTTCTGGACACTAGGTGTCCAGAAATATATTGCGCGCCATACCGCAAAATATTTCTGGACACTAGGTGTCCAGAAATATATTGCGCGCCATACCGCAAAATATTTCTGGACACCAGGTGTCCAGAAATATATTGCGCGCCATACCGCAAAATATTTCTGGACACCAGGTGTCCAGAAATATATTGCGCGCCATACCGCAAAATATTTCTGGACACCAGGTGTCCAGAAATATATTGCGCGCCATACCGCAAAATATTTCTGGACACTAGGTGTCCAGAAATATATTGCGCGCCATACCACAAAATATTTCTGGACACCAGGTGTCCAGAAATATATTGCGCGCCATACCGCAAAATATTTCTGGACACTAGGTGTCCAGAAATATATTTCGCGCCATACCGCAAAATATTTCTGGACACTATATTTGCGGTATGGCGCGCAATATATTTCTGGACACCTGGTGTCCAGAAATATTTTGCGTTATGGCGCGCAATATATTTCTGGACACCTGGTGTCCAGAAATATTTTGCGGTATGGCGCGCAATATATTTCTGGACACCTGGTGTCCAGAAATATTTTGCGGTATGGCGCGCAATATATTTCTGGACACCTGGTGTCCAGAAATATTTTGCTTTATGGCGCGCAATATATTTTTGGACACCTGGTGTCTAGAAATGTTTTGCGTTATGGCGCGCAATATATTTCTGGACACCTAGTGTCCAGAAATATTTTGCGGTATGGCGCGCAATATATTTCTGGACATATATTTCTGAACACCTGGTGAAATATTTTGCGGTATGGCGCGCAATATATTTCTGGACACCTGGTGTCCAGAAATATTTTGCGGTATGGCGCGCAATATATTTCTGGACACCTAGTGTCCAGAAATATTTTGCGGTATGGCGCGCAATATATTTCTGGACACCTGGTGTCCAGAAATATTTTGTGGTATGGCGCGCAATATATTTCTGGACACCTGGTGTCCAGAAATATTTTGTGGTATGGCGCGCAATATATTTCTGGACACCTGGTGTCCAGAAATATTTTGCGGTATGGCGCGCAATATATTTCTGGACACCTGGTGTCCAGAAATATTTTGCGGTATGGCGCGCAATATATTTCTGGACACCTAGTGTCCAGAAATATTTTGCGGTATGGCGCGCAATATATTTCTGGACACCTAGTGTCCAGAAATATTTTGCGGTATGGCGCGCAATATATTTCTGGACACCTAGTGTCCAGAAATATTTTGCGGTATGGCGCGCAATATATTTCTGGACACCTAGTGTCCAGAAATATTTTGCGGTATGGCGCGCAATATATTTCTGGACACCTGGTGTCCAGAAATATTTTGCGGTATGGCGCGCAATATATTTCTGGACACCTGGTGTCCAGAAATATTTTGCGGTATGGCGCGCAATATATTTCTGGACACCTGGTGTCCAGAAATATTTTGCGGTATGGCGCGCAATATATTTCTGGACACCTGGTGTCCAGAAATATTTTGCGGTATGGCGCGCAATATATTTCTGGACACTGGTGTCCAGAAATATTTTGCGGTATGGCGCGCAATATATTTCTGGACACCTGGTGTCCAGAAATATTTTGCGGTATGGCGCGCAATATATTTCTGGACACTGGTGTCCAGAAATATTTTGCGGTATGGCGCGCAATATATTTCTGGACACCTGGTGTCCAGAAATATTTTGCGTTATGGCGCGCAATATATTTCTGGACACTAGGTGTCCAGAAATATTTTGCGGTGGCGCGCAATATATTTCTGGACACCTAGTGTCCAGAAATATTTTGCGGTATGGCGCGCAATATATTTCTGGACACCTGGTGTCCAGAAATATTTTGCGGTATGGCGACACCTAGTGTCCAGAAATATATTGCGCGCCATAACGCAAAATATTTCTGGACACCAGGTGTGGTGGCGCGCAATATATTTCTGGACACCTGGTGTCCAGAAATATTTTGCGGTATGGCGCGCAATATATTTCTGGACACCTGGTGTCCAGAAATATTTTGCGGTATGGCGCAAAACCTGGTACCTGGTACCTGGTGTCCAGAAATATTTTGCGTTATGGCGCGCAATATATTTCTGGACACCTGGTGTCCAGAAATATTTTGCGGTATGGCGCGCAATATATTTCTGGACACCTGGTGTCCAGAAATATTTTGCGGTATGGCGCGCAATATATTTCTGGATTCCTGGTGTCCAGAAATATTTTGCGGTATGGCGCGCAATATATTTCTGGACACTAGGTGTCCAGTATATATATATTTCTGGACACCAGGAATCCAGAAATATATTGCGCGCCATACCGCAAAATATTTCTGGACACCAGGTGTCCAGAAATATATTGCGCGCCACCACACCTGGTGTCCAGAAATATTTTGCGTTATGGCGCGCAATATATTTCTGGACACTAGGTGTCGCCATACCGCAAAATATTTCTGGACACCAGGTGTCCAGAAATATATTGCGCGCCATACCGCAAAATATTTCTGGACACTAGGTGTCCAGAAATATATTGCGCGCCACCGCAAAATATTTCTGGACACTAGGTGTCCAGAATTATATTGCGCGCCATACCGCAAAATATTTCTGGACACTAGGTGTCCAGAATTATATTGCGCGCCATACCGCAAAATATTTCTGGACACCTGGTGTCCAGAATTATATTGCGCGCCATACCGCAATATATTTCTGGACACTAGGTGTCGCCATACCGCAAAATATTTCTGGACACCAGGTGTCCAGAAATATATTGCGCGCCATAACGCAAAATATTTCTGGACACTAGGTGTCCAGAAATATATTGCGCGCCATACCGCAAAATATTTCTGGACACTAGGTGTCCAGAATTATATTGCGCGCCATACCGCAAAATATTTCTGGACACCTGGTGTCCAGAAATATATTGCGCGCCATACCGCAAAATATTTCTGGACACTAGGTGTCCAGAATTATATTGCGCGCCATACCGCAAAATATTTCTGGACACCTGGTGTCCAGAAATATATTGCGCACCATACCGCACAATATTTCTGGACACCAGGTGTCCAGAAATATATTGCGCGCCATAACGCAAAATATTTCTGGACACCAGGTGTCCAGAAATATATTGCGCGCCATACCGCAAAATATTTCTGGACACCAGGTGTCCAGAAATATATTGCGCGCCATACCGCAAAATATTTCTGGACACCAGGTGTCCAGAAATATATTGCGCGCCATAACGCAAAATATTTCTGGACACCAGGTGTCCAAAAATATATTGAGCGCCATATCGCAAAATATTTCTGGACACCAGGTGTCCAGAAATATATTGCGCGCCATACCGCAAAATATTTCTGGACACCAGGTGTCCAGAAATATATTGCGCGCCATAACGCAAAATATTTCTGGACACCAGGTGTCCAGAAATATATTGCGCGCCATACCGCAAAATATTTCTGGACACCAGGTGTCCAGAAATATATTGCGCGCCATACCGCAAAATATTTCTGGACACCAGGTGTCCAGAAATATATTGCGCGCCATAACGCAAAATATTTCTGGACACCAGGTGTCCAAAAATATATTGAGCGCCTTATCGCAAAATATTTCTGGACACCAGGTGTCCAGAAATATATTGCGCGCCATACCGCAAAATATTTCTGGACACCAGGTGTCCAGAAATAAATTGCGCGCCTTAACGCAAAATATTTCTGGACACCAGGTGTCCAGAAATATATTGCGCGCCATACCGCAAAATATTTCTGGACACCAGGTGTCCAGAAATATATTGCGCGCCATACCGCAAAATATTTCTGGACACTAGGTGTGTCCAGAAATACACCTGGACATCTGGTGTCCAGAAATATTTTGCGGTATGGCGCGCAATATATTTCTGGACACCTGGTGTCCAGAAATATTTTGCGGTATGGCGCGCAATATATTTCTGGACACCTGGTGTCCAGAAATATTTTGCGTTATGGCGCGCAATTTATTTCTGGACACCTGGTGTCCAGAAATATTTTGCGGTATGGCGCGCAATATATTTCTGGACACCTGGTGTCCAGAAATATTTTGCGATAAGGCGCTCTACACGCACAATACATTTCTGGACACTAGGTGTCCAGAAATATATTGTGCGCCATACCGCAAAATATTTCTGGACACCAGGTGTCCAGAAATATATATATATATATATATATATATATGGACACCAGGTGTCCAGAAATATATTGCGCGCCATAACGCAAAATATTTCTGGACACCAGGTGTCCAGATATATATTGCGCGCCATACCGCAAAATATTTCTGGACACCAGTGTCCAGAAATATATTGCGCGCCATACCGCAAAATATTTCTGGACACCAGGTGTCCAGAAATATATTGCGCGCCATACCGCAAAATATTTCTGGACACTAGGTGTCCAGAAATGTATTGCGCGCCATAACGCAAAATATTATATATTGCGCGCCATTCCGCAAAATATTTCTGGACACCAGGTGTCCAGAAACATATTGCACACCGGGTGTCCAGAAATATTTTGTGGTATGGCGCGCAATATATTTCTGGACACCTGGTGTCCAGAAATATTTTGTGGTATGGCGCGCAATATATTTCTGGACACCTAGTGTCCAGAAATATTTTGCGGTATGGCGCGCAATATATTTCTGGACACCTGGTGTCCAGAAATATTTTGCGGTATGGCGCGCAATATATTTCTGGACACCTGGTGTCCAGAAATATTTTGCGGTATGGCGCGCAATATATTTCTGGACACCTAGTGTCCAGAAATATTTTGCGGTATGGCGCGCAATATATTTCTGGACACCTGGTGTCCAGAAATATTTTGCGGTATGGCGCGCAATATATTTCTGGACACCTGGTGTCCAGAAATATTTTGCGGTATGGCGCGCAATATATTTCTGGACACCTGGTGTCCAGAAATATTTTGCGGTGGCGCGCAATATATTTCTGGACACCTAGTGTCCAGAAATATTTTGCGGTATGGCGCGCAATATATTTCTGGACACCTGGTGTCCAGAAATATTTTGCGGTATGGCGACACCTAGTGTCCAGAAATATATTGCGCGCCATAACGCAAAATATTTCTGGACACCAGGTGTGGTGGCGCGCAATATATTTCTGGACACCTGGTGTCCAGAAATATTTTGCGGTATGGCGCGCAATATATTTCTGGACACCTGGTGTCCAGAAATATTTTGCGGTATGGCGCAAAACCTGGTACCTGGTACCTGGTGTCCAGAAATATTTTGCGTTATGGCGCGCAATATATTTCTGGACACCTGGTGTCCAGAAATATTTTGCGGTATGGCGCGCAATATATTTCTGGACACCTGGTGTCCAGAAATATTTTGCGGTATGGCGCGCAATATATTTCTGGACACTAGGTGTCCAGTATATATATATTTCTGGACACCAGGAATCCAGAAATATATTGCGCGCCATACCGCAAAATATTTCTGGACACCAGGTGTCCAGAAATATATTGCGCGCCACCACACCTGGTGTCCAGAAATATTTTGCGTTATGGCGCGCAATATATTTCTGGACACTAGGTGTCGCCATACCGCAAAATATTTCTGGACACCAGGTGTCCAGAAATATATTGCGCGCCATACCGCAAAATATTTCTGGACACTAGGTGTCCAGAAATATATTGCGCGCCACCGCAAAATATTTCTGGACACCTAGTGTCCAGAAATATATTGCGCGCCATAACGCAAAATATTTCTGGACACCAGGTGTCCAGAAATATATTGCGCGCCATACCGCAAAATATTTCTGGACACCAGGTGTCCAGAAATATATTGCGCGCCACCACACCTGGTGTCCAGAAATATTTTGCGGTATGGCGCGCAATATATTTCTGGACACCTGGTGTCCAGAAATATTTTGCGGTATGGCGCGCAATATATTTCTGGACACCTGGTGTCCAGAAATATTTTGCGGTGGCGCGCAATATATTTCTGGACACCTAGTGTCCAGAAATATTTTGCGGTATGGCGCGCAATATATTTCTGGACACCTGGTGTCCAGAAATATTTTGCGGTATGGCGACACCTAGTGTCCAGAAATATATTGCGCGCCATAACGCAAAATATTTCTGGACACCAGGTGTGGTGGCGCGCAATATATTTCTGGACACCTGGTGTCCAGAAATATTTTGCGGTATGGCGCGCAATATATTTCTGGACACCTGGTGTCCAGAAATATTTTGCGGTATGGCGCAAAACCTGGTACCTGGTACCTGGTGTCCAGAAATATTTTGCGTTATGGCGCGCAATATATTTCTGGACACCTGGTGTCCAGAAATATTTTGCGGTATGGCGCGCAATATATTTCTGGACACCTGGTGTCCAGAAGAAAGTATTGCGCGCCACCACACCTGGTGTCCAGAAATATTTTGCGGTATGGCGCGCAATATATTTCTGGACACCTGGTGTCCAGAAATATTTTGCGGTATGGCGCAAAACCTGGTACCTGGTACCTGGTGTCCAGAAATATTTTGCGTTATGGCGCGCAATATATTTCTGGACACCTGGTGTCCAGAAATATTTTGCGGTATGGCGCGCAATATATTTCTGGACACCTGGTGTCCAGAAATATTTTGCGGTATGGCGCGCAATATATTTCTGGACACTAGGTGTCCAGTATATATATATTTCTGGACACCAGGAATCCAGAAATATATTGCGCGCCATACCGCAAAATATTTCTGGACACCTGGTGTCCAGAAATATATTGCGCGCCACCACACCTGGTGTCCAGAAATATTTTGCGTTATGGCGCGCAATATATTTCTGGACACTAGGTGTCGCCATACCGCAAAATATTTCTGGACACCAGGTGTCCAGAAATATATTGCGCGCCATACCGCAAAATATTTCTGGACACTAGGTGTCCAGAAATATATTGCGCGCCACCGCAAAATATTTCTGGACACCTAGTGTCCAGAAATATATTGCGCGCCATAACGCAAAATATTTCTGGACACCAGGTGTCCAGAAATATATTGCGCGCCATACCGCAAAATATTTCTGGACACCAGGTGTCCAGAAATATGTTGCGCGCCATACCGCAAAATATTTCTGGACACCAGTGTCCAGAAATATATTGCGCGCCATACCGCAAAATATTTCTGGACACCAGGTGTCCAGAAATATATTGCGCGCCATACCGCAAAATATTTCTGGACACCAGTGTCCAGAAATATATTGCGCGCCATACCGCAAAATATTTCTGGACACCAGGTGTCCAGAAATATATTGCGCGCCATACCGCAAAATATTTCTGGACACCAGGTGTCCAGAAATATATTGCGCGCCATACCGCAAAATATTTCTGGACACCTGGTGTCCAGAAATATATTGCGCGCCATACCGCAAAATATTTCTGGACACCTGGTGTCCAGAAATATATTGCGCGCCATACCGCACAATATTTCTGGACACCAGGTGTCCAGAAATATATTGCGCGCCATAGCGCAAAATATTTCTAGACACCAGGTGTCCAGAAATATATTGCGCGCCATAACGCAAAATATTTCTGGACACTAGGTGTCCAGAAATATATTGCGCGCCAGGTGTCCAGAAATATATTGCGCGCCATACCGCAAAATATTTCTGGACACCAGGTGTCCAGAAATATATTGCGCGCCATACCGCAAAATATTTCTGGACACCAGGTGTCCAGAAATATATTGCGCGCCATACCGCAAAATATTTCTGGACACCAGGTGTCCAGAAATATATTGCGCGCCATAACGCAAAATATTTCTGGACACCAGGTGTCCAAAAATATATTGAGCGCCATATCGCAAAATATTTCTGGACACCAGGTGTCCAGAAATATATTGCGCGCCATACCGCAAAATATTTCTGGACACCAGGTGTCCAGAAATATATTGCGCGCCATAACGCAAAATAATTCTGGACACCAGGTGTCCAGAAATATATTGCGCGCCATACCGCAAAATATTTCTGGACACCAGGTGTCCAATATTTTGCGGTATGGCGCGCAATATATTTCTGGACACCTGGTGTCCAGAAATATATTGCGCGCCATAACGCAAAATATTTCTGGACACCAGGTGTCCAGAAATATATTGCGCGCCATACCGCAAAATATTTCTGGACACCAGGTGTCCAGAAATATGTTGCGCGCCATACCGCAAAATATTTCTGGACACCAGGTGTCCAGAAATATGTTGCGCGCCATACCGCAAAATATTTCTGGACACCAGTGTCCAGAAATATATTGCGCGCCATACCGCAAAATATTTCTGGACACCAGGTGTCCAGAAATATATTGCGCGCCATACCGCAAAATATTTCTGGACACCAGTGTCCAGAAATATATTGCGCGCCATACCGCAAAATATTTCTGGACACCAGGTGTCCAGAAATATATTGCGCGCCATACCGCAAAATATTTCTGGACACCAGGTGTCCAGAAATATATTGCGCGCCATACCGCAAAATATTTCTGGACACCAGGTGTCCAGAAATATATTGCGCGCCATACCGCAAAATATTTCTGGACACTAGGTGTCCAGAAATATATTGCGCGCCAGGTGTCCAGAAATATATTGCGCGCCATACCGCAAAATATTTCTGGACACCAGGTGTCCAGAAATATATTGCGCGCCATACCGCAAAATATTTCTGGACACCAGGTGTCCAGAAATATATTGCGCGCCATACCGCAAAATATTTCTGGACACCAGGTGTCCAGAAATATATTGCGCGCCATAACGCAAAATATTTCTGGACACCAGGTGTCCAAAAATATATTGAGCGCCATATCGCAAAATATTTCTGGACACCAGGTGTCCAGAAATATATTGCGCGCCATACCGCAAAATATTTCTGGACACCAGGTGTCCAGAAATATATTGCGCGCCATAACGCAAAATAATTCTGGACACCAGGTGTCCAGAAATATATTGCGCGCCATACCGCAAAATATTTCTGGACACCAGGTGTCCAATATTTTGCGGTATGGCGCGCAATATATTTCTGGACACCTGGTGTCCAGAAATATATTGCGCGCCATAACGCAAAATATTTCTGGACACCAGGTGTCCAGAAATATATTGCGCGCCATACCGCAAAATATTTCTGGACACCAGGTGTCCAGAAATATGTTGCGCGCCATACCGCAAAATATTTCTGGACACCAGGTGTCCAGAAATATGTTGCGCGCCATACCGCAAAATATTTCTGGACACCAGTGTCCAGAAATATATTGCGCGCCATACCGCAAAATATTTCTGGACACCAGGTGTCCAGAAATATATTGCGCGCCATACCGCAAAATATTTCTGGACACCAGTGTCCAGAAATATATTGCGCGCCATACCGCAAAATATTTCTGGACACCAGGTGTCCAGAAATATATTGCGCGCCATACCGCAAAATATTTCTGGACACCAGGTGTCCAGAAATATATTGCGCGCCATACCGCAAAATATTTCTGGACACCAGGTGTCCAGAAATATATTGCGCGCCATACCGCAAAATATTTCTGGACACTAGGTGTCCAGAAATATATTGCGCGCCATACCGCAAAATATTTCTGGACACCAGGTGTCCAGAAATATATTGCGCGCCATACCGCAAAATATTTCTGGACACCAGGTGTCCAGAAATATATTGCGCGCCATACCGCAAAATATTTCTGGACACCAGGTGTCCAGAAATATATTGCGCGCCATACCGCAAAATATTTCTGGACACTAGGTGTCCAGAAATATATTTCGCGCCATACCGCAAAATATTTCTGGACACCCGGTGTGCAATATGTTTCTGGACACCTGGTGTCCAGAAATATTTTGCGGAATGGCGCGCAATATATAATATTTTGCGTAATGGCGCGCAATACATTTCTGGACACCTACTGTCCAGAAATATTTTGCGGTATGGCGCGCAATATATTTCTGGACACCTGGTGTCCAGAAATATTTTGTGGTATGGCGCGCAATATATTTCTGGACACCTGGTGTCCAGAAATATTTTGTGGTATGGCGCGCAATATATTTCTGGACACCTAGTGTCCAGAAATATTTTGCGGTATGGCGCGCAATATATTTCTGGACACCTGGTGTCCAGAAATATTTTGCGGTATGGCGCGCAATATATTTCTGGACACCTGGTGTCCAGAAATATTTTGCGGTATGGCGCGCAATATATTTCTGGACACCTGGTGTCCAGAAATATTTTGCGATATGGCGCTCAATATATTTTTGGACACCTGGTGTCCAGAAATATTTTGCGTTATGGCGCGCAATATATTTCTGGACACCTGGTGTCCAGAAATATTTTGCGGTATGGCGCGCAATATATTTCTGGACACCTGGTGTCCAGAAATATTTTGCGGTATGGCGCGCAATATATTTCTGGACACCTGGTGTCCAGAAATATTTTGCGGTATGGCGCGCAATATATTTCTGGACACCTGGTGTCCAGAAATATTTTGCGGTATGGCGCGCAATATATTTCTGGACACCTGGTGTCCAGAAATATTTTGCGGTATGGCGCGCAATATATTTCTGGACACCTGGTGTCCAGAAATATTTTGCGGTATGGCGCGCAATATATTTCTGGACACTGGTGTCCAGAAATATTTTGCGGTATGGCGCGCAATATATTTCTGGACACCTGGTGTCCAGAAATATTTTGCGGTATGGCGCGCAATATATTTCTGGACACTGGTGTCCAGAAATATTTTGCGGTATGGCGCGCAACATATTTCTGGACACCTGGTGTCCAGAAATATTTTGCGGTATGGCGCGCAACATATTTCTGGACACCTGGTGTCCAGAAATATTTTGCGGTATGGCGCGCAATATATTTCTGGACACCTGGTGTCCAGAAATATTTTGCGTTATGGCGCGCAATATATTTCTGGACACCAGGTGTCCAGAAATATATTGCGCGCCATACCGCAAAATATTGGACACCTGGTGTCCAGAAATATTTTGCGGTATGGCGCGCAATATATTTCTGGACACCTGGTGTCCAGAATTATTTTGCGTTATGGCGCGCAATATATTTCTGGACACCTGGTGTCCAGAAATATTTTGCGGTATGGCGCGCAATATATTTCTGGACACCTGGTGTCCAGAAATATTTTGCGATATGGCGCTCAATATATTTTTGGACACCTGGTGTCCAGAAATATTTTGCGTTATGGCGCGCAATATATTTCTGGACACCTGGTGTCCAGAAATATTTTGCGTTATGGCGCGCAATATATTTCTGGACACCTAGTGTCCACCTGGTGTCCAGAAATATTTTGCGGTATGGCGCGCAATATATTTCTGGACACCTGGTGTCCAGAAATATTTTGCGGTATAGCGCGCAATATATTTCTGGACACCTGGTGTCAAGAAATATTTTGCGTTATGGCGCGCAATATATTTCTGGACACCTGGTGTCCAGAAATATTTTGCGGTATGGCGCGCAACATATTTCTGGACACCTGGTGTCCAGAAATATTTTGCGGTATGGCGCGCAATATATTTCTGGACACCTGGTGTCCAGAAATATTTTGCGTTATGGCGCGCAATATATTTCTGGACACCAGGTGTCCAGAAATATATTGCGCGCCATACCGCAAAATATTGGACACCTGGTGTCCAGAAATATTTTGCGGTATGGCGCGCAATATATTTCTGGACACCTGGTGTCCAGAATTATTTTGCGGTATGGCGCGCAAAATATTTCTGGACACCAGGTGTCCAGAAATATATTGCGCGCCATACCGCAAAATATTTCTGGACACCAGGTGTCCAGATATATATTGCGCGCCATACCGCAAAATATTTCTGGACACCAGTGTCCAGAAATATATTGCGCGCCATAACGCAGGTGTCCAGAAATATATTGCGCGCCATACCGCAAAATATTTCTGGACACCAGGTGTCCACCAGGTTTTGCGTTATGGCGCGCAATATATTTCTGGACACCTAGTGTCCAGAAATATTTTGCGGTATGGCGCGCAATATATTTCTGGACACCTGGTGTCCAGAAATATTTTGCGTTATGGCGCGCAATATATTTCTGGACACCTGGTGTCCAGAAATATTTTGCGGTATGGCGCGCAATATATTTCTGGACACCTGGTGTCCATATATATATATATATATATATATTTCTGGACAACTGGTGTCCAGAAATATTTTGCGGTATGGCGCGCAATATATTTCTGGACACCTAGTGTCCAGAAATATTTTGCGTTATGGCGCGCAATATATTTCTGGACACCTGGTGTCCAGAAATATTTTGCGGTATGGCGCGCAATATATTTCTGGACACCTAGTGTCCAGAAATATTTTGCGGTATGGCGCGCAATATATTTCTGGACACCTAGTGTCCAGAAATATTTTGCGGTATGGCGCGCAATATATTTCTGGACACCTGGTGTCCAGAAATATTTTGCGGTATGGCGCGCAATATATTTCTGGACACCTGGTGTCCAGAAATATTTTGCGGTATGGCGCGCAGAAATATTTTGCGGTATGGCGCGCAATATATTTCTGGACACCTGGTGTCCAGAAATATTTTGCGGTATGGCGCGCAATATATTTCTGGACACCTGGTGTCCAGAAATATTTAGCGGTATGGCGCGCAATATATTTCTGGACACCTGGTGTCCAGAAATATTTTGCGGTATGGCGCGCAATATATTTCTGGACACTGGTGTCCAGAAATATTTTGCGGTATCGCGCGCAATATATTTCTGGACACCTGGTGTCCAGAAATATTTTGCGGTATGGCGCGCAATATATTTCTGGACACCTGGTGTCCAGAAATATATTGCGCGCCATAACGCAGGTGTCCAGAAATATATTGCGCGCCATACCGCAAAATATTTTTGGACACCAGGTGTCCAGAAATATATTGCGCGCCATACCGCAAAATATTTCTGGACACCTAGTGTCCAGAAATATATTGCGCGCCATAACGCAGGTGTCCAGAAATATATTGCGCGCCATACCGCAAAATATTTCTGGACACCAGGTGTCCACCAGGTTTTGCGTTATGGCGCGCAATATATTTCTGGACACCTAGTGTCCAGAAATATTTTGCGGTATGGCGCGCAATATATTTCTGGACACCTGGTGTCCAGAAATATTTTGCGTTATGGCGCGCAATATATTTCTGGACACCTGGTGTCCAGAAATATTTTGCGGTATGGCGCGCAATATATTTCTGGACACCTGGTGTCCATATATATATATATATATATATATTTCTGGACAACTGGTGTCCAGAAATATTTTGCGGTATGGCGCGCAATATATTTCTGGACACCTAGTGTCCAGAAATATTTTGCGTTATGGCGCGCAATATATTTCTGGACACCTAGTGTCCACCTGGTGTCCAGAAATATTTTGCGGTATGGCGCGCAATATATTTCTGGACACCTGGTGTCCAGAAATATTTTGCGGTATAGCGCGCAATATATTTCTGGACACCTGGTGTCAAGAAATATTTTGCGTTATGGCGCGCAATATATTTCTGGACACCTAGTGTCCAGAAATATTTTGCGGTATGGCGCGCAATATATTTCTGGACACCTAGTGTCCAGAAATATTTTGCGTTATGGCGCGCAATATATTTCTGGACACCTGGTGTCCGCAAAATATTTCTGGACACCAGGTGTCCAGAAATATATTGCGCGCCATACCGCAATATATTTCTGGACACCTGGTGTCCATATATATATATATATATATATATATTTCTGGACACCTGGTGTCCAGAAATATTTTGCGGTATGGCGCGCAATATATTTCTGGACACCTAGTGTCCAGAAATATTTTGCGTTATGGCGCGCAATATATTTCTGGACACCTAGTGTCCACCTGGTGTCCAGAAATATTTTGCGGTATGGCGCGCAATATATTTCTGGACACCTGGTGTCAACAAATATTTTGCGTTATGGCGCGCAATATATTTCTGAATCTAGCGCTAATAACTAACTATCGTCACTCTAGTTTCTAGAGTGACAAGCTAACGTCACTCTAGTTTCTAGCGTGACCTAGATTCTAGCGCTAGAATCTAGTCATAGATTCTAGGGCTATACTGATCGAATTCTCAGATATCTTTTGAGTTTTTCAAAAGGCGCATAATTTGTGAGAGTTTACTTAACAGAACGTTACTGCTATGGCTCAGGTTTTAGGCACATATTTCCAAATCCATCGACCGCCCATGTCTCGAATTATCGATTTCTGACATAGAACTCCCAATCTCAGCTAAATCAAATCAAAAATTGCATGCATTTTCCATTTTTCCAAAAAGCACACCATTTTAGCAGAAAAGTCGACCACGAAGTGTACGCAATTGACTGCATTTTTTCGGCGAAAAACGAGCATTTTTTCAATTTTCGAATGAACCGAGTGTCGTAGGACACCACAGGATCCAAAAAAGGATACCAGTGCTCGGGCCTTAAATAAAGCAAGCATGTCTCTATGGAACTGCGTGAGTTCTATATTTAATGACAGTTGATCTCAGACTGAAAATTGAAAGTCCTGTACTCTGGTGATCTTAACACATGCAGTCCTTGTTTACTGCACAACACTGATTTTAAGACGTGCTTGGAAAGAATACTCAGGTAGTGTTGATGTGGTGCCTTGCTTTGCTGTAACTCATATTCAATGTTCTCGGATTCATTGAATTTATTCACCAGTCTAAGGTTAGGGTCGATTTAAGATTTAAAATGTACAGAACGTAATTTTTAAAAATAATGGTGGCATTTAGCGATTGTCGGATTCGATTTCTTAAAGTTGTTTGCTTTTTTTTGAAACAGTTCAGGTTCTGGATCGGGAGGATCGATATTTTTAGATATGTGAAGATTTGCCAAAAATGTAAAAATCGCAATCGCAATTTTCAAGGCATGAGTAGCACTAGTCCAATTAGGACTGTATCTGTGTCCCAGTGTCTTGGACCACTTTTCGGACACACAATATTATCACTCTGAGTTCTTCTTCATTTTCTATGGTTGGCGCTACAGTATGAGGTGAACCTGGGTCTCAGAAAACGAGCCTCTCCATCTAGCACGGTCTTGGGCTAGTTGCCTTCAGCCACGCACATTCTGCTCATTGAAGTCCCTATCCAGCTGCGTAGGTCATCGGTGCACAGTGCTTCGCTTTGTATTGGAGCGCGGAAATAAATATGTAACTTTTTAACCCGTGAACCGATTTTAATGAAATCTGAAATATAGTACATGAGATCATCTCGTGGTTCAAAAATTAACGTTCAGATTTCACTGTGAGTTGTGGTAGCGACGCATAAGCATTAACAAACCCAAAAGAGAGGAACAACAGGAAGATATTACCTTCGGCGAATGATTACAGTCAAATTTATAATGTGGCACGATTTGTAATGAAAATAATGAACATTATTATACAAAAATTATAATATAATTAAATAATAGTTGATTACATAAACGCTTATGACATTGCTCCTGTCGCACGACAGGTTTATCTACTAGTTATTTATCAAATAGTCAGTTGAATACCGTAGCTTTCTAAAACTGTTAAACACTCGTTGGCTGTTTGTGGCACTAAAACTGTAGCTCAAGGGAAAAAATAGTAAACTCTGTCTAACCCAGCTGAAACACGCAAATTTTATTATTCCATATTTTTTTTAATTTAAACAAACAGTCCTAAAAATACCACTTTTCATACCAACGAGTTACTGCGAGAAAATACGTGAATTTCAAAACTAAAGGAAAGGGTAACTTTTAAGCTCTGTATCTCTCACATCCCAAACATCATCTCAAACATAGGTCAAAGAATAAGGTCCGATTGGGAAAAGATCTCACCGGACCTACTGATTTCCTTGGTAGACTCAATGCCCTCAAGATTGCGGGCCGTTATTGCGCCACCTTAAACGCGGGCGTCCTCTTTTGCGTTGTCCCACGGGTTCGGAGTCGAAGACACCTCGGGGCGGAGCTGACTACTTCTTCTACGTAGCCTAGCCATTTTAAGCGTTGGATCCAAAGACACCTACAGTTCGTGGTTGAATCTTCTCCTCCAGAAACCGTCAAAACAAACAGGACCAAAGATCGCACGCAGAGCTTTTCTCTCGAAGAGATCAAGGACTTCCTCATCCGCTTTTGAGATTGTCCATGCCTCCGCGCCGTACAGCAGGACTGGGATGATCAAGGTCTTGTATAGGGTCAGCTTGGTCCTTCGAGAGATGGCTCTACTACTCAATTGCCTCTTGAGCCCATAGAAACAGCGGTTGGCAAGAGTTTCTCTGCGTTTTTTGTACTATTTACTGACGAGCCGAGGTAGAGGAAGTCCTTGACAGCCTCGAAGTTATAGCTGCCCATTGTGACGCTCTGTCCAAGCCGTCGATGTTGCGTGTCCTTTCTTGATGACAGCATATACTTCGTTTTGCCCTCATTCACCGCTAGACCCATTTAAGCCGCTTCCGCATCAATTCCAGCAAACGCCTCATTGACGGCTCGCTGTGTTCTGCCAATCACGTCAATGTCATCCGCGTATGCTAGCAGTTGTACGGACTTCTGGAAGATCGTGCCTCTAGTGTTGGCGTGTGAGTCTTGCACGATCTTCTCCAGGATGATGTTAAAGAAATCACATGACAGCGCGTCACCTTGTCTAAATCTTTTTTGACATTGAAGGTCTCGGTGAGTTCGTTATTTATTTACATGTTTACTTATTTATTATGTCCAAAAAAATGAATAAATTGGTTTTTTTGTATTTTTGTAAGCATTTGCATTTTTTTGCTCGTCACTTATTTAAATGATTTTAACATCGGCACGAGACCAATCACAAACTGATACTCAAAATCAAATGGTTACACAAAGGAAAGAAATTTCAAAGGAAGAGCCAGATTGGATACCGTTACAGGAAGTTACGTGGTATTATTTCATAATAATAAAAAATAAATGCAAGAACTCCAAATCCATATTTTGGTATTTATTGTCGCTTTTGTACGGCAGCGTGGTGTCCCTTTACAGCGTTGTTGTTACGTCTCCTATCTACCACAAGCCATTTTTGCGCAAACAGCGAAAAACGGTCTCAATTTAAAATTCATCCAATAGGACTTAAATGCAAGCGTCGCCATTTCGAAAGCAACTGCATTCCTTTCCCACAGAAAGCCATGCAGTTGATAATTGCGGGTTCTTTTAGTCTGTAGAAGAGTTCAGTTGGTTACAACATGTCATAGGGTTATAGGTCAAGACATAACTTTCAATAAAGATTTTTTTTGTCAAACCCCAGACCACCATCCGTAATTTTGTCCCCCGGGGTTGAAGTCGAAGACTTTCCGGTCCGGAGCATTGGTGTCCGTTCGCTCTACGTGCCCTTACCATCTGAGACGAGAGACTCTAACTATTTTGACCAAATCGACGTCGCTGTACAGTCCATACAGTTTGCCGTTCAGTCTCATCGTCGCCATCACTCTAAGTTACAGGTCGTGTAACTAGCAACAGAATTTGGTTGTCCCGCTGTCCGCCTGCCTTTGAGCCACTCCCTGGTTGCTGTGAGTTCTAAAAGCCATGAAACCCCATTCACGACTCGTCATTCAACCCCTAAATGGGTGAAGTTAAAGTAAGCACAGCCTACACAGCTTCAACCTCCGCCCTTTCAGAATTCATAAACTGTCCTAATCCGCACTGGAACTGCTGCCCCTAAGTACGAGCGCGTGAAGTGCAGCATTTTCCGTCAATTTAACGTGTGCTTTAGTGTAGTTAATCTCTGAATCGCACAGAAATGTGTGTTCACTTCTCACGTCACCATCAACTAATCATCGTCCCCTTCAGAGCGTTGCTTACACAACATTCTAATTACGTCCAAGGACTAGAGTAATGTTCGCTCGTTCCATCAGAAGCGATGAATTTTCTCGCTGCGCCAGCACGTCGTCGTTGTCGGTCGCCACGGTCTGCATGCACACTCACATGTCCCCTAAGTGGGATATCATCAGTTCAACTCCACACATCCAGGGGCCAGAATCACCATTATCATCCCGTCATCGTCATCATTACGTGCGTAGTATATGATTGTACATCGTGGCTGCTCAAGGGGAGCCAAGAGTGTCTACAATTCAGGACATGGACTGATTCAAAGTGAGAACATCACAGCGAAGGGACGCAACACACATCTTCTCATCCGTATCCGTTTCGCCGCATCCCCCTCGATGCGATACACTCGATTGTCTGAGCTACTTGGGTGCGCACAAACAAGGATGTGGGGGCTCTGATTGTTTTAGTGCCTCTTGTGGTGTTTTGTAATATTAACCCAAATTCCCGTAAATGCCATCAAACATGTGGCGCTTGATGGAGTCATCGTCGTCGGCTGTAACCGACTTGATGGATGGAGGCTACACTGCGACACAGAAGAAGTGGAACACGTTTACTTGTCGTTGACATTAATTTACACTCGTGCTCCATTGTGAAAGTTCACACAAGACATTGTGTTGCAGATGCAATCCGACAAGATGGCACACTGATTAGAGTCCTACTAAGTAGCTGAGGCTGTTGTTATCGCATTTAGCACTTGAATGCGGAAAATGTTGTGAACGCATTGGCATATGATAAGCAAAATGAGTGATGCAAGAAGGCGTCATCTTGCAGACAGAGTGCAAGCATTCGTTGATTAGTGAGTGGATGAATGAGGGGAAATGGGAAGATTGCCATCGATTTCCTTTAAATTGCAAAAGTTGGTTGGATTACACATTTTGGTGTCCAAACTGGAGTTTTGTTTCACTCGTAAAACCCGTGCTCTCCTGGTGGCATTAGAGTTTGGTTCGGGAACAATGAGCTCAGATTCCGAGTCAGCCTTAGCGAGCTTATCCGCGGATTCGTTGCCTACTATCCTCCTCTGTCCACGGACTGTCTGCCAAGGCATTGCAGTGAGTCGAAGGAACATTTGACCGAAGAAGTTTGAAGTCAACTAGAATCTCCATTGTCATCCATCGAGTTCAGGTTTGCCCCGAGGTAGACTCAAAATTGTTGCGTTTGCTTAGTCCCCGATGGCGTCCATCGCAGCTATTAGCTTAGGATCAACCCGTATTCTTCAATCTCCGTGAAATCATCTATTGCAGACCCTTAAGAATGCGCGACGGTTTTAATGGCATCTACGTAATCCATCGGGTGGTATGACTTCAAGAAAATAGCGCCTCCCTCGTTGACAGCTTGCCATTATTGGACTGAACACAATCCATAGAGTCCATTCGATTGAACGATAATGGCTTAAGTGCTGCCAGACTGTCTGAAAAGATTTGGATTGTAGCGCCCTTAGTCCCCTTGAGGAGACTCTGTCCGGCGCAGATCTCAAGGCGTGCATTTCGGCTTGAAACACGGCATCACTCGACTGCAGAAGTACGGAAGTCCTTGTGTTGGATGTAAGGACCCCAGCTCGAACTCCCGAATCCATTTTTTATCCGTCTGCTATCCACACCAGACTTCTGGAGTCTAGTGTTGGCAGACCATTGGTACAATTCCCAAGATCCAATATTTCATCCTCAAATAATCTGTTTTAAACTTCTTCTTCAACTTCCTCTTGAGATGCCGCTACTGTCCGGGATGGACCTGGGCCTCAAAGAACAAGCCTCTCCAGCTGTAACGATCTTTAGCCAGTCGCCTCCAAATTCACCAGTCTCATAGGCAGTAACAATAAGTAGTCTTAAGCCTACTCTTAAATCAGCGGCAGAATTGCTACAAAACTTCACAAACGAAGTAAGTAGATGGCCACACAGAATTTATGGGGGCATTGATGTGAAGGGATGCACTTAGACCCGAAGATCTCCTGTGCCACCACTAGAGCTGACTAGGGTCACTACTCCTGCAACCATTTAAAGAGATCACTGACTTCGGGTGTCATTCCATGGTTTTCTAATCGAGTATAGTTGTCGAGAAGGTTATGTTTTGTTTCCTCCATCTCCTGGTCTACGCATCGTTTGGAGAATTCATTAAAAGTCCGGTATTTCAGCGTAGCGTGTCAGGGCACCGATTAGGTTGTCGGTGTCTTATGGATTTATGGACAGATCTAAGATAATAGTTCTGACATCTAATTTGGGACAAGCCAGTGTCAGCACTAGGTCTGTGTTTTGTTTTTGTAAACCGAGAATACCATTTCAGTGCCCTTCTTCCCCTGCTTCGCAGTTACCTGGTACACAACTAATTTCCAATCTTATTCTTCTTCTTCTGATGGCGTTGCAGTCCGGGATGAACCTGGGCTTCAACCAACAAGCCTCTCCAGCGTCACGATCCTTAGCCAGATGCCTCAATTACTCACGCCAATTTGACTGAGGTAATTTTTTATTTATGTGCGCCATCGGTTTCGTGGGTTATCCCACTAGTGCTGGGTCAAAGAATCTTCCGCCCGGAGCAGTGTTGTCTATATGCTCTACATGACCCAGCCATCAGAGGCGCTGATATCGACATGCGTCGCCTTGCTAGACTCATGTCGCTGAACACCGCGTACAGTTCTTGGTTGAATCTTCTTCAAATACTATGAACGAAAACAGGACCAAGAATTTAACGTAGATTGAACGCTTAACTTCTTCATCTGCTTTTGGTATTGCCCTTATCCCCGCACGACAGAGTACGACTGCGATGATGAAGACGTATGTATAGTCAGCTTGGGCTTTCGAGAGGCCTCAAGTTAGTCAATCAAGAGTTATTCTGCGTTTAATTTCAGTACGAATGGTGTTCGTACTGTTTACTTGGGAGCCGAAGTAGACGAAATCATTCCGGCACGAGTAGCATGGCCTCCAAAAGACCCACCAACGCCGGAGTCTCCTTGGAGTAGACACCTACACTCACTCCTTCTTCCATCTTCGACGCGTTTGTGAAAATTCCCAGGGGATCATCCAGCGTCTGATTGTCAGACCTCCAATTCGATCTGGAAGGAAAGCTGGTAGAGACATTATTCTTGAAGCTGACAGCATCGGGCTGCAGGCGATCTGTGTCCTAAGTGGACGATGGTTCTTTCGGTCACAAGTCGAAGTGCCTTGAGTGTTAGGGGCGTGCTGGCTGCTACATGTTAAACCGAATTATCCCAGCAGATGATGGTGGAGGAGCGTGCTAAGTGCTACTTCCGTCAGACGGAATGCTCCTTAAGCCTACACATGCAAGCCAGTGGTTGCATTCGGCTGTCTATTGTCCACCAAACTGAGACCCCGTATATTAGTGTCTCTCTGGCAATCGAGTTGAGCATCCAGTGTGCAATCTCTAGTGAAACCGAGCCCATCTACAACATGTGGCCAAGCCTAGACCAGAAGAGGCCACCTTCGTTGACATTAGGTTTCTAGCTTACTTTGCTACTGATGACTGAGAAATTTTGCACTGGCGGTTAGTTGTACAGTGGTCTCGAACAGCATGAGGGGTCAAAGCAAGAGACCTTGTATGCTCTGGTGATTAGAACAAGTCCCGTTTTTTTGTGGGATAAGGCCAGGCCGGTATGATTTTGTCTCTGATTGCAATTTGTTGAAGCCCTTCTGTATTATGTTTCTTAGATTTCTTTCCATATGCAGCAACCGCGTCCGCATAGACAATGACCTTGCATCTGGTCTTGTTTCGTACTAACAGCTGTTCACTCACCACAACGTCCCATAGATGTGGTGAGAGGACATTTCCTTATGGAGGTCCCAAGCAGAATCTTCCTGACCTCAATCAACTTGGTGTGCGCAGTTGGAGACAGCTGGCTAAAGATCGTGCCGGCTGGAGAGGCTTACTGGTTGAGGCACTGGTCCACCCCGGACTATAGCGCCACCAGAAGAAGAAGAAGCAGCATCTTCCAGCTTGGAGTGAATTACACTGTTGATGAGCCAAAGTCACGGGCTCTCCCCGAGTTTGTTAAGCTCAAGCGAGATTGGCTAGGGTTCAATATTGTTAGAGGCACCTCCGAGGTTAAGAAATGTCGCGAGGGAGAATTTCTTGTTTTCGAGGGATTCATCAATGGTCCCTGTCAAGGAGTCGTGTGTCGACTCACCAGTACATCCACACTTGCTGGGAGCCAATTCACAACTCCTGCTACAAGATTGGACATGTACACAAGACGACAAAGATAAGAGCTAATATGCATGCTATGAGTATTATGACACATCGAAGAGTACCTCCCATGCTCTCACGCTATACCGTAGTGTTGCTAATAAACAACAATACAGTCTCTACGGATCATCCCTTGCCATACACAGCCTTATTAGTCGGAAGCCCTCAGGTTTGACTGACTTGCCCGATGTGTTGGTCTGTTTACTTCCAAGGGTCTTTGCGTCTAAGGTCCTTTGGTTTGGCATGAGAGCATTTCGCTTGCTGTGTATGAAGACTGCCGATGATTAGTCGCCCAAGTCTTAAGTCAAAGCACTCTGAATGTTGTATAAATAGATGTCAATGGAGATGAAGAGGAGGCCACACAAGCTCATTCTTCCTCCCGTCCTCCTCTTCTTTTTGACATCCCGACGAACTGGCTCCGAGACTAATTGATGGACAAGGTCATCCCTCAAACCAGATGCCACTGGCAAACTACGAGAAGTCACAGTCAATGACATCACCGCAAGTATCAAAAAGTCATCCGAGGCTATCATTGTAAACAACCAACACTCCGATCCGAATTTATCTTCCAATTGACTATGAGAAACGTAAACATAGACAACGTCCTCTCCCACGGGTAGCTCCTCTTCGATTTTCACGAACATTTCGCCACCACCAACTGAACACAATGTCTTGTCTATCCGTGCATATGTAGATACTCGTTCTTATGCACCCACCGTCTTAATAAATTCTCGAATAAACATTCGTCTACTCGGCATAAACTATATCTCGTGCAGCATCGACAGGAATTGCTGGTTTAATTAGAGGCTCTGCGAGTGACTCAGAAGCAGTTCCCGGAGCCATTACCTAATTTCTCGATTCTCGTATGCCCAGCGCACTGATGTTTGCTACGCGATTCATTGACGGTTTATTGTTTATAGAATGTATTAAAATCATATTTATAGGACCGTATCTCATTGTGATTTATTGCCTTCGACTCGATTGATCGGCAAATCTTGTCAGATTTGCTCTCTTTTTGCTTTGAGTCATGCCGACTGTTCCGAATGTGCGGCAATAAACTTGGATGCGACGAAAGAACTATGCGAAAGACAAACATCTACAAGTGGTGTTTGCCCACAGATTCGAATATGAGCGATTGTTTATATCGCAGATAATTGAATGTGTACGAGTACGTGGGTGGAGCATGTTAATCACTTTGCGACTTGTGATCTGATGGTGAGTTGAAATTAAACAACAGTCAGCATTGTAAACAAAAATGCTGATGACAAACCAAAGCTGCAAATATGTGTTCAACTTGGGATGTTAATTCGAAACTTTATGACCAGATGACAAGGGCAGTTTCTTGCAGCTGTCAAAGCTAAGACTAACATCCAGCTGCACTTAAGACAATGGAGAGACTAATTTATGTTCACATCAGAGACTGGTTGGATTCGTCCAACCCTCTCAACTCAAACCAGTTCGCATATAGGAAAGGCAAGTCTACAACAGGTGCCCTTCACTATCTCGTTAAGAAGATAGAGTACGCACTGGATTCCAAAGAGATTGCCCTATGAGCTTCCCTCGACATCGAAGGCACTTTCGATAACACTGGGTACGACTCGAACGTTGTTTCCTGTCAGGGTACGCTTACTGCGCAGAACGTGTGACGGTTTCTGATCGCCTAATGTAGGATCTGAGAGCTACTCCTCAGTACGCTAGTGCTGGTGGATTCTCAACGATGGCGCTGACTTCGTTTAGTGCGATCAGTAGCCGAGGCATCGAAGAATCGAAGAATCGAAGAACCGATGGATCAGAGTCATGCTGGAAAGCCGTTCAATTACCTCCCCTTTCGGAGGAGTGTCGGTTTCTGTAACTGCGGTCAAGGTATGCCCACATGGGAGGTTCTCTCTCCCTTATGGCCCTATGGTCACTAGTTATCGACAATCTGCTAAGAGATCTACACAGATCTGGTTTTACCACAATAGGTTATGCTGATGACCTGGATATTATTATTAGGGGTAAGCACGAAGCGACACTAACTGGTGCAATGAAGAATGCACTGTTACAAGTCGTGGAATAGTGTAGCTTAGAAGGATTATCTATTAATCCTGGCAAGACCATTCTAGTGGCTTTCTCAAGGAGGTTACATATCAACCTTGAACTCAACCCTCTGTGGCCATTGTTGCCTGTGGTAAATTCCCCTCGACACTCAGCGAGTTAGTGGAACGCGCAATCAACACCCTCCTCTTCTTCTTCTTTATTTGGCGCTACAGTCCGGGGTGGACCTGGACCGCAACCAACAAGCCTCTCCAACTAGTACGGTCTCTGGCTAGCTGTCTCCAGTTGAGGTCCTTCTCCACCTGTGTGCGCCACCTTAAGCGCGGGCGTCCACTGTTGCGTTGTCCTACGGGTTCGGAGTCGAAGACTCTCCGGGCCGGAGCTGAGTTGTCCATACGTTCTACATGGCCTAGCCATCTTAGGCGTTGGTTCCGAAGACGCCTGACTAGACTCATGTCGCTGTACAGCCCGTACAGTTCGTGGTTGAATCTTCTCCTCCAGAAACCGTCAACACAAACAGGACCAAAGATCGCAGAGCTTTTCTCTCGAAGAGACCAAGGACTTCCTCATCCGCTTTTGAGATTGTCCATGCCTCCGCAACACCCTCCTCAAATGGGCAAAATCTTGCGGTCTTGGGATTAATCCAACAAAAACAGCGTTGGTCCTTTTTACCAACAAAAGGGTCATCCCGCCTTTCAATCTTCCCAAAATTGAGGATACAACCCTCGCTCTAAGGGAAAGTCCGAAATACCAAAACTCAACTGGAAACCAAATATAGAAGAAAGAGCAAAGAAAGCGGCCTGTGCCTTATACCTGTGTAACAGGATGGAAGGGAAATGGGGTCCGAACCCCAAAATGATTCTGTGAATGTACACAGCGATTGTGAGGCCGATCCTGACATATGGCAGTATAGTTTAATGGAAAGCCTGTCTGAAAATGTCGAACTTAAAGCTGCTCACGAGCATACAGAGACGCGCATGCCTAGGTGTGACAGGGGCAATCTCGACCACCCCCACAGCGGGCTTAGAGGTGCTACTAGATCTTCTTCCACTCGACTTCTATACACAGATGACTGCCGCAATTAGGATCCATTAGGATCTCACAATCCAACAACTGGCGTCCAAGCCCCTATGCATGTCAGCGCATGTATTCTTGATAGACTTCAAATCGAACAAATAGAAAGCGACTACTCTCTCTCCACCCATGATTTCGAAATACCCTTCAAAAAGTACAACAAGGGAGGAGTGGAACTCAAATGAACCCATCACTGACACGAGCTCCATCCATGTTTATACGGATGGGTTAAAGATGGAAAGAGGAACAGGCGCGGGCATCTTCTCCGAATTGTTAAACATGCGCTGCTCTATCCGATTACCTGATTACGGCAGTGTTTTTCAAACGGAGGTCCTTGCGGTCAAAGAATCGGCCAAATTGATATCATTGTTGGAAATTCCACCAGCTGATACTACCTTCTTAATGGGCAGTTAAGCGGCCATAAAAGCAATTTCGGCTATCGAAATCAAGTCCAAGCTAGTCGCAAGCTGTCGCGAAGAGCTCAAGGGTCTTGGCATACAGCATTCGATCACTCTGTGCTGGGTCCCAGGTCACAGGGACATAACCGGAAACGAAGTAGCAGTTGAACTTGCCAGGAAAGGGGCCGAATCCGACCCATCCCAGGCAATCCCATGGCTTTCCCCACCTCTGTCTCAAATCAAGAAAAAGGTGGAACGAAAGGTGGAGTTCCATCCCCATATGTGACACCACTCGTACGATGCCGACGATTTAGTAGCTTACAGATCAGGACTGAAGGTCGAAGTGATAAATAACTTGTTGCAATGTGACTTCGAACAAATCCAGCGATTTTGCGACGACTGGAAGTTGGTAATCAATTTCCAGAAATGTGAAACAATCCTTTTCAGGACCCCATTGTACATGGCATCTTGGGATACACGCATAAACTGGCGTAAGTTCGGCATAGTTGACCCGCAGGTACGGGCTTTGGATGTGAAAAGTGTAGTAAGGCATCTTGGCATTTGGTTAGATCAATATCTGTATTTTGACAGTAATAATAATATTGGTGGCGCGACAGTCCGAGGCGGACCTGGGCCTTGCTTCTCAGCAACCACTCGTGTTGTGCGTGCTATTGATCTTTCACGAGTGGAAGGGACCTACAGTTTTATGCCGACTCCGAACGGCAAAGTTGAGAAGCTTTTTCTAGACAGGAATACTCTTTGAGCACTGTCAGTGACTCGAAAGAGGTAGAAGCCGTGAATTATGAAAGTTTGTAGGTTGAGGATTCGAACCTGCACCCTCTGCGTAGGAGTCGACGCACTAACCCACTACGCCACGTCGACTCATATTTTGACAAACATATAGATATTGGTCTGACAAACGCTAAAAAAGCCTTTGCTGTGGCAAGAGGGCTGTTTTACAACAGCCAACTTGATACCAGGGTGAAAGTAATCTGCTGCATGGCCCTAGTACGGCCAATTATGGCCTACGGTTGTCCCCTATGGTTCGACGTGAGTCCTTCCCAGATGGAAAAGATGAGGTTGTTCGAGAGACAGTGTCTTCGGACCCGTCTCCGGTTGTATCGTACACCTGAGTCCGAGTACAAGAAGTTCTATCCTAACGAAGTCCTGTACAACGAGGCAAACTTGAATAGGATTGATAAATTTATTATTAAGTTGATCAGAAGGCACATTGCACGAGCTATGATTTCTTCTAACAGTCTGATCTTTTGGCCTTACTACCCCAATATTATGTACCATGAAAGAGTGCGCCATAACGGATTTGTTCCACCTGAAGCATTTCTATATTTCGACACAATTGGCCTCATTCAAGATCCACAAGGATGTCCTGTCATCTTCCATGTCGTACGCCGAACAGTGGACAGGCGACTCCAATCCGATCCGGATGTCGCTCGCCCCCACGAAGATCTTCTTCGGTTCAGTAGAGCGATCCCCGCTCGAGATAGGAAAGAGTCTGCCAAAGAACGGCAATTTTACTGGTGGTTCCACCAAAACCAGTCTCCGCCACCGCTAGCTTTTCTTAATGCTCAGGTAGTTGAACATAGTGGCCAACTTACATAGGTTTTTAAGGTAGTTTTTAAGAAAAAAAAATTAAATAAATCCAAAAAAATTAATAAAACAAAATTAAACCCAAAAAAAATATAAAACAAAAATCAAATCAAAAAAAAAAATAAAAAACAAATAACTCAAAAAAAAAAGTATAAAACAAAAAAATCCAAAAAAATAAATAAATAAATAAAACAAAAAAGTGTGCATCACGGCGTATAAATTATATATGTTAGGCATATACATAACATATACGCAGTGCTCTTGTCCGTACTGTTACGGACATATTTAAGATAGTCTTAAGTTTTATATCAGGGTAAGTTAGTATACGGTAGATTAAGAAGTTAAGTTTGCCAAGTTTTTTTTTTAAATAAGTTTTCTTGGCAAATGAAAAATTGATACAAGTTTGTCTTGAAAGACTAAAAACAAACGTAGATTAAGCCGAAAGGCACATTAAGGAAAACATTTGAGTAGCTTAGAGTATCCGCTCAGTGTCAGTAAGTTAGTATCAAGATCAATTGCCAATTGTTAAGTTTGTTAAGCTAGTTTTAAGTAATTTTGTCTAACAAGAAAGAAACATCCATATGAATAAAACAAAACTACATAAAAAAAAAACCACTCGTACGATATGGCCTAGGTTCAACAGCACTAAAACCAATTCTCTCCTCCAATGTAGCAGGAAACTGCTGAGGGTGATGGTCGGAGCTGTCACTGGTCAAAATCATTTGAAGTATCATGAACACAAAATGGGACTTACCCATGACACCCTTTGAAGAGGCTGCGGAGACGAGGAGGAGATTGAGGATACATCCCACTATCTTTGTCAATGACCCAGTCTATGCAAATTGAGACAAAGGACCCTGGGAGAATTTTTCTTCCATTACCTCCATGACATATCAGATATCCCACAAAAATCTCTTTACAGGTTTATTAGGATCTATGGATGGCTGCATAGAGGAGGACGATAACCAACACCCTTGAAGACAGGAGGTTTTTATCATCAACCGGCGAGTGAGACGATAGGAAGGGCATCACAATGTGTCCAACAGGATCTCAGTGTGGCGCGGCTCCGCCGCGTCAACCCACTAACCTAACCTAACCTAACCTTGAACCCATAATAATTAACAACAGCACTCTGGACAAACTACTCAACTGGAATTCACACATCAAGTCAGTCGCAGAACGTGCTACTAGAGCACTGTGGGCCAGTAGACGCCTATTCGACAGTACTTGGGGTCTTTGTCCCAAAATTATTCATTGGTTGTACACAATGCTGGTAAAACCCCTCATCACATACGCGGCCATCGTCTGGTGGCCAAAAACTCTCCAACAGTCAACAGCAAACAGGTTACAGAAAGTGAAACGAATGGCCTGTCTTGGAGCTGCCCCACAGCAGCTCTAGAAGCTTTAGTCGGGCTAACTCAACTACCGACCTTCGCAAGGAAGATCGCTGCCAGACAATCTATTAAACTGCAGCTAGAGTACAATTACAACAAAGCTGCCGGTGCGGACGGACTGTCCGCTGAAATCTTTAAGGCAGCTGGAGATGATCTGGTTGGGCGTATGCACCAGCTCATCTGTAAGATATGGTCGGAGGAGAGCATGCCCGATGAGTGGAATCTCAGTATCGTTTGCCCGATCCATAAGAAAGGAGACCCGTTTGACTGCGCCAACTATAGAGGGATAAGTCTCCTGAACATCGCCTACAAGATCTTCTCTGCCGTTTTGTGTACTCGCCTGAAGCCGTTTATAAATAACCTGATAGGTCCTTATCAGTGTGGCTTCAGGCCAGGGAAGTCCACCATCGACCAGATTTTCACACTACGGCAGATCCTGGAAAAGACCCAAGAAATGCAAATCGACACAATCGATTTCAAGGCCGCATATGACAGCGTGCATAGGGACGAGCTATACAACGCCATGTCTAGTTTTGACATTCCTGCCAAAATCGTCAGGTTGTGCAGGATGACGATGGAGAATTCTCGCTGCTCCATCAAGGTCGGTAACGAACTCACCGAGACCTTCAATGTCAAAAAAGGATTTAGACAAGGTGACGCGCTGTCATGTGATTTCTTTAACATCATCCTGGAGAAGATCGTGCAAGACTCACACGCCAACACTAGAGGCACGATCTTCCAGAAGTCCGTACAACTGCTAGCATACGCGGATGACATTGACGTGATTGGCAGAACACAGCGAGCCGTCAATGAGGCGTTTGCTGGCATTGAGGCGGAGGCGGCTAAAATGGGTCTAGCGGTGAATGAGGGCAAAACGAAGTATATGCTGTCATCAAGAAAGGACACGCAACATCGACGGCTTGGACAGAGCGTCACAATGGGCAGCTATAACTTCGAGGCTGTCAAGGACTTCCTCTACCTCGGCTCGTCAGTAAATAGTACAAAAAACGCAGAGAAACTCTTGCCAACCGCTGTTTCTATGGGCTCAAGAGGCAATTGAGTAGTAGAGCCATCTCTCGAAGGACCAAGCTGACCCTATACAAGACCTTGATCATCCCAGTCCTGCTGTACGGCGCGGAGGCATGGACAATCTCAAAAGCGGATGAGGAAGTCCTTGATCTCTTCGAGAGAAAAGCTCTGCGTGCGATCTTTGGTCCTGTTTGCGTTGACGGTTTTTGGAGGAGAAGATTCAACCACGATGGCTAGGCCATGTAGAACGTATGGACAACTCAGCTCCGGCCCGGAGAGTCTTCGACTCCGAACCCGTGGGACAACGCAACAGAGGACGCCCGCGTTTAAGGTGGCGCACCCAGGTGGAGAAGGACCTCAACCAACTTGGCGTGCGACACTGGAGACAGCTAGCCAGAGACCGTGCTAGCTGGAGAGGCTTGTTGGTTGAGGCCCAGGTCCACCCCGGACTGTAGCGCCAAATGAAGAAGAAGAAGAGTACAATTAAAAGCCAGGTAACCTAACCGATCACCTTAGTAAGCTCAACTGAATCCCTAATGGAGACATGTTTTGTACAATGCCAGATACCTTGGTCGGGCGATATTGTTTCAGAAGGCTTTTTAAAGTTGTCATATTGAACCGCTGAAAGTAGACCAATGGTATCCCAACACTAGACCCCAAGTCTGCTTTGGTACACAGACGGATGAAATATGGAGTCTTTGGACCGAACACAAGGATTGCCGTACCAATGGCCGAAATCCACGCCATCGAGATCTGCGCCAGACATAACCTCCACAAAGGTATCAAGGGCCCAATAATACAACTATTCTCAGACAGTCAAGCAGCACTAAAGGCACTTTCGTCGAATCTAAAGGACTCCAAAACAGTCAAGTGCTGCTATGACGCCTTGCAATCCGGCCATACACAGCGAAGTGGAACTGGGCTGCGTCCCTGGACATATAGAGGGATTGAAGGCAACGAATCCGCAGATGAGCTCGCGAGAACTCGCTCTGAATCAGCGTTCATCGGTGCAGAACCGTTTTGCAGTATCAATTGGACAGCAGCTACATGTCTGATTAAAGAATGAGAAAACAAACTTCGCCCAAACCAGTGGACACATGATCATGATCTTAGCCAGTCCAAGAGATTAATCAGTCATTATTTATATAAGTAAATACTCCATCTTAATAAGGATAGCTTAAGGTTGCTAACAAGATTTCTTACCAACCACTGCGGTATGAAATATGACCTTAAAAAACTAAACCTGTGTTAAGACACGGTTTGTCGGCTTTGGCTCGAAGAGAATGAGACTTCCGGGCACATCATGTGTCTTCCATGGGGAGATACTCACTTCAGTGGAATTAAAAAATTCCACTACAAAAGATTTACTATCTTTCATGAGGGATGTGCTTTGTCTTTTATCTTAAATCCAAACCTTCGATACAATAGATCTACTCTGGTTGCTTACCCGGCATGGGTTGTACAAGAGGAAAAAAAAACTATCCAACTGTCAAAATATTCAGTTAGGTTCCAACGTTCATCGCTTCACTGTTGCTGAACACGTGCAAATTATTGTGTGTGCTGTAAATACGCCATGACTTTAGGACGGTCGTCTTCATGGCTTAAATGTGGAGGAACCGTGGAAACGATTGATGGCGAGTACTACTCGTTTGGACCTTAAGCCACCACCCAACCAGCCAGAGATTGATGCGAAATAAAGAAAACATGGCCTCGGTAGCAGCCAGTATCAAAAAATACGGCTCCGATCAGCTGAATTGGACATCGTCAGACCGGTGAACCCGCCTTATTTTGTGACTAGATTTTGGTCTACATCCGTATAGAATCCAATCCGATTTTGAAGCAAGAATTGAAGCCGTACGACAATAAACATCGCCTGAATTCGCTTATTGGGCTCTGGAAATTTTCGTCGGCGATCCCGGTTTTGGCCACAAAATAAACTTCTCTTCTAGGATACAACTGTGACTATGTGATTCTGATCGCACAGTGCAGGAGTGTTGGAAACTAAAAATGGAAGATGCACAACTAACGAATTGAAAACCAAGTGTAGACTTAAAATCGATTTAAAAACTTTTATTGAACAGAAAAATTATTTTTACAATTAAGCATAGTTGTAGCTTACAAACTAGAGGTTAGGGTGTAGGCTCAACAATAGGGGGCCCAACTGATGTACATTGTTTAATTTAACATTTGGTATTCATTTTTATTGCTTATTTTGTATGGCCTACACTGTCTAGTGCTTACATCGGGGTTTTCAAATTCGTGTGTTCATGGTGGTCCTTTTGGATTTGGTGGTGTTGTGGTAGCCGATTTAGCCTCGATGGTGATTGCTGTCGGTGCTCTGGTAGAATCCAGTGCTAGTCCGCATTTAGCAGATTTAGCGCGTTGAGGTAGCGTTGTTCGGGGATTGTGTTTCGCAATTTCCTGATTTCGTCATTAGAATGGTTGTGGATGTTTAGTAGCTGATTTGTTGAACAGTGTCATCATGTACTGTTGCAGGGGGATGATATGTGCTTGGTTGTAAAGCTGCTTGTTGCTGCGATGTCTTTGTCGGTCTCAATCGATGTTGAGACCGGTACATATTCGCAGTATTTGCCTTTCGAAAATTGAAGAACATGAAGACTGTTGCTCTTGGAGATGGCATGCCATATTGGGAAGCCGTACGTTAGGATGGGCCGTATAAGCTGCCTGCAGAGCAGTAGCTTAGTCCATTTTCAAGGGATAGATGCGATGGAAACGTAGGTGAGCCTTCTTAAGGATCAGTTTCGAATGGCTGTTGAACTTCAAGATACTTGACCTTCTCGTTTACTGATATTTGTGTACCGTTAGGGAGCACTATCCTTATGCTCCGACATTTGGCTGCCGATTTGCATCCACCTCGTGATGGTCTCTTAAACCACATGAGTACCGATTTCTAATTGATACGAATACCTCATTTGGTATAATAGTCAAATTTGTTTGCTGTTTGGATTTCGACCCTTCGTGCGGGTATCTGTGACGTCGAGCTGGCAAAAGTCAGCGAGTCATCTGCAAATAGACAGTAGTTTACTATGTCGGATGGACGGGTTGATCTGCCGTGTAGATGTTGAAAAGCCACGGTGCCAACTTTGATCCTTGTGCAACTGCCGCCTTGGTGCTACGCTCTGTTGATTTGCTGCCTTTAATTTGTACGTAAAATCTTCTGGAATGCAGAAAGCTATAAATTATTATGATGAGGTAACGAATCGAATCGATACACGTACGGGCAACCAAGTGTCATATTTCTACATTGGTTAGGTTAAAGTCTCGAATAGCCCAGTTTAATTTCCCTTCATGGGATTTAATTGTGTATCAGCTAGTAGTTTCAAAATTCCTTTCCTATACATGAACCATGAGTAAAATTCGTCAAACTGATGTGAGCGACACGTACTTAATGCTTTGGTCGTTGCCCATGCTTACCTAATGCACTAACTATTTGAACGAAACTATTCGATTTCAGAGCACAAATAAAATGTAGTAGATGAATGAAGAAATCGAGCACCAAACAAAAAATAGACTTTTTGTATGGAAATCAAGGAATCGTGGTTTCGTGAGCCGGTGTTATAAGACTGTCGTAATTTAGGACTATTTTGTTCTGATTGGACAATTCATGATAATTTACGACATTACATGAATCTTCTTTTAAAAATTAAAATCTGGCCTTAGACAGAGAACTACTATTTTAGATAGAACTAGATTCCCAGTATTTTGAAATGAAGAACACTTTCCTAGCAAAAAAATGTTGCTATTCTTACTTCGTTTGAAAATGAATTCACAACATGAAGTCTCCACTGGACATGGATCATGTCCGGTTAGTGAACATTGGGTGAAAAATTCGTGAACTGAAAGCCACGCCAGATGACCAGTGACTAATATGAATCAACACAAATCTTTAAATCCCAATCCAGTGAATTTAAAGTGATCAATAATTGTGTGGCTTCTCCCTTACTGTTCAGATCAGGAACCTGTGCAGCACTGATCCTGGTTCTGGCATTCTTTCCATGTACAGTCGAACAGTATCCAGTGATTACATTATATGGACATGAATTAAGGAACCTGTTGTCAACACTCCTTCTATGTGGTATAAAGAGTTATCGACTCTGAGCCTCTAGGACAATGAGAAAGAGGGCAACGAGTTTATATCATCTCCTCCTTGTGTACGTTATATAGCAAGACTGAAGAGAGATAAGGTCTTTGCTTGGTCTTTTCGTTCTTTAGGTCGGATGATTAGACCAAATATTGTATGAACCTTGGATTATTCAATGAATTCGAGGGATATTTGCTTTCTTAATCCCTGCCATTCTGCATCTTTTGGAACATTTCCGAAATTTTAAAAGACAAGAGCAAAGACACTCCACTATTTGTAAGCTATTCAACTTGAAGAATGCACATGAGTCTTTGGTTGACGGACGTCGACATTGTCAATTAAGGATCAGTTTCATCTTGACTAAAACTCAAGAAAATGTTGTTCAATGAAGTAGCCTATTCTAGGTTGTTGTGATCTTAAATAGCTTCCGGAAACTATTCTGAAGAATGATGGCAGACACCTTGGATAAGTAACTGAAGAGTCAACTCAGTATTCCATTCCATTTGGAGTCAAAGATCGTTGCAGTGTGTTAAAGGTCAATAGCATCTAATATTTTTGAATTTGTCAAAAGTTATAAGATGTCCACTTATCAGACCATCTCTAGTCATAGTGAGAAACTGAAAAAGGATATTGTTTTTTTTTTTTTGTTATTCTTTTTCCACCACACACCAAAAATGCACAATTAATTTGATTTCATAATAAAATAAAAACTAGCGAACAAATTTTCCGCACTAAATTATTCTTGAAATATTTCTGACAACCCATTTGCATCTCATCTGGCAATGCCGAAGCTGTAAGACAGTTCAACGACAGATTCGTAATCAGTGCAATTCGGTTGAGAAGAAATCAAAAAGAAAAGAACGTAAATATTTCCTAAATACAGGAAAAAATTATCAAACACACGATTGGGAAAACACTCCGATTGAAAGTTTAATATCAAGATAATACTTATTCCCCATCGGCATATTGTGAAATTCCAGAATGAAAGTTTTCTTCATATCTCTACAAATGGATTTTTCAAAACAATAACCCTGTCCACGGAGTATGATAATTCAAAATCCTTCTGGATAATATAGAACACCTGAAAGATAATACGTGCTTGAAAATAACAATGATAAGCAATAAATATTACTCGAAAACAAATTCAACACAATTGATAATCGACAGACAATATGGTCGAATCGACAATTATGTTCGCAAAAGCCTTCAAAGTGCCTCCCATTTGATAGACCGTCTGGAATTGGAAACTGTCCTCGAAGGGCATGATGGCTGTGTTAATTGCTTGGAATGGAGCAGTGATGGTAAAATATTGGCATCAGGATCGGATGATTTTCACGTGATCCTCTGGGATGTGTTTCGAAAGAAGAAAATTTACACAATAAAAACCCCTCACACGGGGAATATGTTTTCCGTCAAGTTCTTACCCAAGAGTGGAGACTCACTGATTGCCACAGGTGCAGCGGACAAATGCATTTATGTCTTCGACATCAATCGTTTCAATGAAAAGATTCTCAGCTGTAATTGTCACACGTCAAGGGTGAAGAGACTGGCTACGGCCCCTGATCATCCGTATATGTTTTGGTCAGTGGGCGAAGACGGTTGTGTCTTGCAGTTCGACATACGTGAGAACCATCGTTGTCGATCGGACGATGGTGTCAGCATCCTAAATCTATCCGCAAATCTTAATATACACACTGAAGCGAAATGCATTGCAGTGAATCCCAGGAGAACAGAGTTAATCGCGGTGGGAGCTAATGATCCCTATGCTAGGGTGTATGACCGTCGTATGCTACCGCGAAATTCAACCTCAGTTCAGCCCATCGACGGTGATAGTGATGGCAACTTCACATTGCCAAAGGATTGTGTCACATACTATTGTCCTGGCCATATAAACAAAAATAACCTGAAATTCATAGACCACGACAGCCGCGCTATTACATATTTAACATTTAATGATTACGGAACGGAGCTTCTCGTGAACATGGGTGGCGACCATATTTATCTCTACGACCTGATGAAGGCTGAGCAACCAGTTTACCTGAACTTACCAGAATACCACCCCACCACGGAGGACATTGAGCAAAGTCCATCACCTCAGCCATCGGAAGCCGGTAAAAAGAAGTTGCCCGACAACATCGAGACGTTTAAGAAAATGGGAAACGAATTTTTAGAGAATGAAAAGTATCTTCGCGCCATTGATCAATACTCTGAAGCAATATATCTTTCGCCAGATTGTCCGGTACTCTACTTCAACAGGGCAATAGCCTATATGCGTCGACTGTGGTATGGTGATGTGTACGCTGCTTTACGCGATTGTCATCGCGCCTTAAAGTTAGATCCGTCATACATCAAAGCTCATTTTCGTCTGGCTCGTGCGCTTCTAGACCTCGGTCGGCCCAAGGAAGCCGACGAATGTCTCAAGGAGCTAGTCAATCGCTTCCCAAATTACACAAACAACCACGGGGTGATGATGCTTCGCAAGGACATCGCAGAACATCGACAGGCACAGAATATAGATCCGTATAATTGCGTCGAACTACCGCACGACGAATGGTATTTGAGAAGCAAAGCGAAGGACTATCAAAAGCGATTTGTCGGTCACTGCAATACAACAACTGATATCAAAGAGGCCAATTATTTCGGTCGCGATGGGGAATACATTGTCGCTGGGTCCGACGATGGTAACTTCTTCATTTGGGAACGGAATACGTGCAAAATTCGTAGTATATACGTTGGTGATATGGCAATCGTTAATTGTGTGCAACCGCATCCGGAAATCTGTCTAATGGCCACCAGTGGAATCGATCACGATATCAAAATATGGAGCCCTTGCATAGAGGTGCCAAATAAGAAGAAAAATCAACTGCAATGTATTGACAAAATCGTCGAGTCAAATCAACACAAAATGAAGTCGGATCCCTTTGATTTAAACACACCAAGCACGTTTTGTCGAAGTAGTTAGTTTCATAGTCGGCGCGGTGGTTCTTCTCTGCTTTCTGCTGACACCCAATGCGATAGAATACCTCTTATATCAGATAGAATCAAAAACAAAAAAATATATATATACATAGATCGTTCCTTAAAACAAGAAAACAATGTTAGCATATGTGATGGGTTATACTTTTCTCATACACACTATAAATTACATTTTATCTCTTTCAGTTTTTTGGTGAAACAGAAGCGAACAACATGAAACAGTCGATACATACATATATATATCCTTCACGAAAACTGAGAAAAGAGCCACAGAATTCGACAACCAGTGTGATAAATTATCTCATTATACAATATTTTTATATACTTCGTAAGACTTTCTGTTTATATTTGTTTTTAAGGTTTGCATAATTGAGGCAGCTCATACTTGCTTAACTGAAGCAGCTGAAACATTATGATTATTTTAATTGAAAGCATGACTTTACATACAACATATATTCTTTACTCGTTTGAGTTAGATATCTTGTTTCGAAGTCTTCTAGAAACTTAATAAATAATAGTTTAATGCAACTTTGAAGGATGCTTTTCTTTTCGATTGAATTTGTTTGGCATTAGCTAGAAAAAAGAATCCACACCTCGTAATATGATTAGCCAGCTTGACGGATAACATGAATGTTATATATTTTGATTGCGTCGCATATTGCAAGACTTGGGACAATAATTAGAAGTCTCGCCACTCATAAAATCGTGTATTGCGCATGAATGTAAGATCACAACAACTTGCTTGTTGTGCTTGTTTGTATGACTCAACGGTCTTTGAATGCTTAATATGGAAACTGCGAGTGTTTGTCAACAAGTTTTCTCGCCCGATAAATAACATTAAGTGTGCGCAAATATGTGCATCAACGAGTTTCTTCACTTTGAAAACATACTTAATCAGACGAAATTCTGTAGGACAGTAGACATTTCTTTCTAGGTCCACGATGACGGTTTCATAATAATAACTTAACAGGCTCCCGACTGCCTGAGACACGGCAGCCTTCCATGCCCTGGGGTACCGGGACGCTGCTTCCAGTTATGCAGACCAAGCGCTCTGGCTTCCGAAAGAGATTGGTCCTTGATATGTAGGAACGGTATTCCTTTTATCTCCAACCTGTGGCCTGTGATTCAAAGATCCTCTTTGCTGAGGCGTTGTCCATCTGGCCGAGCCAGTGTAGTCGTAATTTTTTGGCACTAAGGAATATATCCACTTCTTGGTACAGTTCGTAGAGTTCGCGGTTGTATCTTCTCCTCCATTTACCCTCCTCGCATACTGAACCGAAAATTCGATGGAGAATTTTGCTCAAGTTAATCGTAGATGGTCAACTAACTTGACTGACAAACTGAGTCATTGCCAGGCAACTCTGCACTTCGCTCAATCCGATCGCTTAGCCTGATTATATTGAACCGGACCAGGACCAGACCAGGCCTCTCTTAAAACGACAGAAGCTCCAGAGACGTATGTTGGCTTACGTGTGGCTGCTGTATTTGCTTACAGCAGTCAGCCACTTTTAACCTAACCTAACATATGTGAAACTGAAGCTTAGGTAGACCATGTTGGTCCATTCAGTCAGACTACTACCACTGTTAGACCACTCCAGTGATAGTGCCGTTAATTTGATCCCAACAGCAAATGGTGACTGTACCAGATTTGAAAACCAGAAAAAAACGTATTAACTTTCCTTTCAGTGGGATTCGTACCGGGAATCCCTAACCAAGGGCAGGCACTTAACCCACAGTCGTTTAAAACTGAAATTGAAACTGGAGTTCAATATAATCGATATCCTGTGGTTACAAACTGCACTGCACAACCTACGACCAATGTACAATGTAGTATGAAGAATATGGGATATCAAATGTCAAAGTGGAGCCTCATTGGCAGCTGCAAACGAGATAGATGGACAGTGAGAATGGCAGATGAACTGATCCATTTGGCCAACGGTGAGATCAAGTGGCTTGGTCAACAAAACTTAGACACGAAATCAAGGCTATGTGAGGACCCTTAGACATGAGCGCATGAGGAACACAGCTCCAGTCCAAAGAGTCTTCGACGTCGAACCAGGGGCATCGCAATCGACGACTCCCACGAAAATGATGGCGCACACAAGTAGAGAAGGACTTCAACCAACTTGTCGAATGGAGGCAGGTTGCTAAAGAACGTCCGCTAGAGAGGCATGTTGTCTGACGGCCAGGTCCATCCCGGACTGTAGCGCCAGTCAGAAGAAGAAGAAGTAGTTGCAGCGTCCATAGGCCGGAAAATCATACAAATCCAGCATATTCTTTCCGGACTTCTGTCCGGTTGACTAATTAAGAACCTTTGATTCGACTTAAATGTTGAACATATAGTATGTCGAATGTGTTAGTTCGCCAATGATTTGCCAACCGTAATAGTGGCTATGTATGAGAATAACTTACCCACCACAACAGTGCCTCGCAGTCTCTAGAATACTATAAAGCACACATAGCCTGAATACGCAAGTGCGGTGAGGGGCAACAAGTGGCAGAAAAACAAAAATATTGCAAGTGTTGCGAAGAACGACGGTAGAGTCCATTGAAATTCGGTTGTAACTAGAAGCATGCGTGGTAGCTGTCAAGTGGGGATATGATGAAACCGTACAATGCCCAGCGAGTTCATCGGCTTCGCGATTTAATGGAATAAACGCACATGGAGCGATTGTTGAAATGCTTCGTTGGCCAAGATATGATTTAATTTGTGTGTTGTTAAATTTATCTAAGAGCTAGAGTACACTCCTGTCTAAGAAAGCTTGTGTGAAATCTAGTAAATTTGCACAACCCCTGGAGAGTACCAGCAATTCAACAAAACTTTGACATGACTGACTCATATATGCACAGCGACCTCTCTAACAAATATTTAAGGAGATCTCATAATTACATTGCAAAATGAGTGACAGTCTTACCACCTTACCCAGATGCCTGTCGATAAGGAGACCTTTCCAGCGGATTCCACGATACCAATAGAAAGTGAAAGGGAAACGAATAGGTGAAGTGACTCAACTCCCACGGATTCCACGATAGGGGTGTTTTGTGCTACCTTTTCATTTTTTGCAGAATCTGCAATCACCTTCTGATACCCCTAGTTTCCTATGGTGCTCTCCGAGTCTGCAGTGCCCTGGCTTGGTAGGACACGAAGGTTGTTCTTGCTCATCTTGATACGTGCGTCAAACATCTTTCGGTTATTTTGACCCCAGAGTTTCAGGGCCTGCTTCATGTAACGAACGTTATTCCAAGCTTCTGTCCGGTTCCTTTTTCTTTCACTGATTTCTTATCCGAGGACAAGGTCTCCTACAGTGCAGAATGGTTCGGGGCTACGAAAGTTTCCGATGCTCCTTTCTAGGGAATCGAATCAATTCATTGCATTGCATCCTTGTATGACCAGGTATCCCGCAGAGTTTTACTTTGTAACTTCTGTAGGAATTCACACACAGTCGATACATAAAAATATAGCTTTTCAGAGTCAGAAAATGCCCCAGATCAAATTCAAAAATCCAAACAAACAAACTGCAATTGCACGGAATAAAATTCTCCAGTGATTCATGTATTTTATTGCAAACATTTTATTTCTTAGTCCTTAGAGCTCTAATATACAATTGTCTCCTTTATGTGATTAAATACATTTTATTTTTTGTTTCTTTAATCATACCTTCCACAAATACAAATTTGTTTATTTTTAATCATTTATTTTCTTTTCAAATATATAATATACATATATCATTTATCACTTAGGTTTTCATGTCGGTTTTGTCTTTGTAATACATCTGTTTTTTTCTTCTTCATATCATGATCTTGTGTTTTTTGTTTCTTTTTTTTTTCATTCAAATTTCGTATAAAAAAATTAAGTAAATCCAAAATTTAATCATAAAACTATTTATGTTTGCAATTGTATTTCTTTTGATTTGTTTTTTTTTATTATTATTGTATCATCATCTTAAGCTCTACTTTCATCTTGAAAAATAAAAAAAAAGAAATAAAACTAACACAAAAAATTTACACTTGAAGGGGTAGTCAGAGGGGTGCTGGGGAAACAGAAAATTTAAGTGTATCGAAGGATTGTATGTATATATTAACTACTATTGGCCAGAGCTTAATATTTGGAATTCTCAATTGAAAACAAAAGTGTAACAATTAAAATATTCTGAAGGAATACAGACGTAAGATGTTCAGAAGATATTTTAATAAACCATAAGATCGAAGCTGCTGTACACACTATTTTATAATTACTTTATTTTATTTCTGTTTTTGTTTGTGTTTACTCGCTATTTTATCGATTTTTTGTTTCTATTTTATTTTATTTTTATTGTTATTTTTTTCATTTTCTGATGTTTTGTCTATAGTTATAAATATTGTACAAATAGTTGAAACAAAAAATTAAATAAATATACAAGATAGCTGATTATTCTTAACTATTATTTGCTTTAGAAATGTAATAAATATTTCTTTTGTTTGCGGTTCAAGAGACGTGTTTGTTTTTGTTTTTTTTTTTCATTTGTAATGATATGATTATGCGAAATTAAAAAGAGAAATGTAGGAGAGATTACGAGAGCAAGCAACAAATGAAGGAAGTTGCTTTGTTGTTGAATTTGTAGTTGTTTTTTTTTTTTGTTAACTAATTTTCTATATTACACTATATTTGTTGTTTGTTTATAAGAAAATATATATGCATGTATGTATCTCTTTTTTTTGTAGTATAACTTTTACCAACACGGAAAAAGTTAAGGAATTGATAAAAGATAATTTTTCATATAAAAAAATACAAACGCCTAACGATAGTTACAAGAACGTATTGCACGCCCGTTAGCTTTATTCATAACTGTGATTTTTTTTTGTTGACACATTCACTAAAATGGAATTGAGAAAATGTTTCGAACATATCTTGCTACTGACGAAAATTTTGTTAACAGTGAGAGTTTTAAAAAAATAAATGATTTGTCCCTCCATGATAGGACGAACATGTACAAAATAATACAGATCTACACCCAAACACAGTCGCATTCAGTACCGAAGAACACACGCATATTGGATTGTATTTTTCGAATGGTAATAATATTCATTTGATTCAGTACGATTCGAAAAACATAAAGAAACTGGCATCGAAACAAGTTCTGAAGCCATCAAAGTTAGAAAAAACTCTTTAAAATCTTCCTGAACAAACCTCGGCCTCCCGCGAATTGAAGTCCTCGCTTTTTGGAACAAAGGGTCAATTTAATTTCAACTCCTGGATTCCTAATCTTTACAGTGCTGCATCATCACATTGAGATATGAATTTGAAATTCACCCTGATTCTTAGTCGTGCACATGTCTATGTGACAAGTTCTTATTCAGTCAAGTCACTTAAATGTCACATAAGGTGTCTAAGACAGTGCAAATTTGTCACAGGGACCTTGACACGATTGGAAAAAAAAGGGGTGGCTATCCTGTCTTGTGAACTGATTGTGTTTCGCAGGAGTGTGTGCATGTTTTTGTAACGAGAGACTTGAATTATCTTTAAGCGAGTGTTCATTTTCGATGGAAAAATACGAGCATTCTACTACTAGCTTGGAAGAAACAACTACAATCATTGTTACTCTAATGAGTACATAATTTGGAAGATTTTATAGAGTTTAAACTAATGACAGCGGGTTTACAATCTTTCCAATGGATGCGCTGTTTCTGTCGATTGTCCCTCAATCAGTTACAAAACAACATAAACGAACAAAGGTAAACAAAAAATATATTTAAACGAAATTTATTTGATTGAAACATGCTTTACTCATCTGAAAATAACCAATTTTGAAGATGCTAAAACAATTCTTGAATTTCTGCCTATTTGGGAGAGCGCGCGATAAGTCCTGCAGACCAATAAGTTTGGTTAAAAGGAAACCGTGCACACATATATGGTTAAAAAAAATATACATCTTTTCTCAGTACCACTAGTGGAAAGTAAGAAAAAATATATGTTTACTGCATTCATCATTTAATGCCCTGTCACTACTAGTTTTTCTCTTGAATTCAATTAACAGAAAATGTACACGTTTCAGTTTAAATCAGTTTCTTTTCCCAATTGTGTAGCGTATTTTATTCTCTAATTTTTTCTTTCGAGAAACAATTGCTGAATTGTTATGCCTATTTCTAGATGTATGTATGGATAAGTAAAATATTAATGTCATAGAGAGAGATAGAAAAAAAAAACAAATATTAAAATTAAATACAATGAATTTATGTATGAGTGTCGGTTGAAACGAAAAAAAAAAAATAATAAACGCGAATAAACGATTTAAAAAAAAGGGCGGAACACTTCATTTGTTTGATTACCATCAACCTTCCCGTTTAATGGACGAAGGTGTTTCGGCCAGTCCTTTCACTTTTAGTCGGTCAGCTGTTTTTAAGAAGGCTGGCAGTTGTTCTTGCGACACATTCACTTCACCCGCATACATAAATTCTAGAATTGCCTGAAGATGTATATATGAAACGTCTTTGAGAATAATTATCGGATGTTTTGATGGATTTTCCTGCAAATGAATGAAACATTTTAAGAATGCATATAAAATACGAAAAATATTTCATTTATAATTATTACCTCTAAAAGAGCTTTGAAATATGGACTACATGCAGATAGAACCATTTTATGTGCTTTACATGTTTGTCCTTCACATGCTAGTGTTACCTGCAAAAGATAGGAATATTAAGTTAAAAAATATAATGCAGTAGATATGATCATAAAAAATAATGTTGATATGATTGGAATATTAATTCACAATTTCTAAGGTGTCAGGATGTTTTCATAAACGACAGACTAACGAAGGACTGCGTGAGATATGTTCATTAGTGCAGTCTAACGATCGTACTAACTGAGATGAACTGCAGTACCTACTGTTCACGTCGATATGTCATCGACGTCGGGCAGTCATAATTTTTTGACTGGGATTAGAACCAAATACTTTACTTGAGAGACAGCGTGTATGTGTTCAAAAATATGTGAGAAAATAAATGCGATAGTACTAGCGCAGATTTCCGACGTTTATGAAAACACCCTGGCCCTTCTAATGTTTCCTTTATCAGTCTGTTATAAGTCATTCACAAATTTATGAATGCATCTGTCTGAAACTTCGGTTCTGGTATAAAGCTATGAATCAATCAGTTTCTTCCATGCTTGAGACACGAACCAACAACATACTTTTCAATACCAAATTTGCAGAATGTTCTCCAACGCTTCATATGCAAAGCTCTACTACTGTTCATTTTTAACTTCAAGTTCTGCGCCATGATCTAAACGTACATCACTGAACAGATGATCAATGAAGGTATCGATAAGCTTGCTTAAACTTCAAAAATGATGATGTTCTATGAGAGTTCCGAAATAATGATTATTGACTGCACTAGTGGATGGCTGAAGATTAAACGCAGAACTAAGATAACACTGATCCCTTGTTATACGCAGGTTCTCAGTAAACTTACGTTCGCCAAAAAATTTATTGTGCATTCATTTAAACCAATGCATTTTACCTGTCCGACAAGAACAACGAAAGGTTCAGTAGTGGAAAAGCTACTGGTCTGGAGGGTTGGTTTTTTGCAACCAAAGATTTCTAAACGCTCAACGCAATTTTCAAACAGTCACATTGCACAGTTACTTCCTCTAACTCGAATTAATTTTAATATCCCGGGAAATTTAGACTTAGAGGGGGCGACTGTATTAAGTAATGTATTTACCGTTCGACACCTTTTAAGTCACCTGAGCAGCTGAGAGCGGTGCAAGGATATTGTTCTACACAATCAGCATTTAGCGGTTCGCAATAAAACCCAACGCTATGATTGATACCCTTCGACATGATCAACATCAAAGCGCTACATCATGACCCTTCCTCAACCGGCAGCAACAGCGGTGAGAGATAACGCCACACATACAAGTGTCTACGCAGGCTGTGATATTTGTTCTGTGACTACCTAGAACCTAGACATGTTCTGTCACTTGTAACTACTTCGACACGGCATTCACGAAGGAAAGGTGATGTGGTCCATGGATACGTGGGCATATATTTGACTTAAATCTGTGAAATTAATTTTTCTGAATTTTTTCATTTGCACTTTGTAAAGGAGATATAAGTTGTGTGTAGTATACGAAGTGACATTGTTTAAACCAATTCCTGTTTCAGCTCGTGGAAAGTTGCAGATTTGCGATCAATACAAGCGTGAAGATAGCAAATGTGGTTTCAGAGACAAATTGGAATACAATGCGTCTCTTCATTCCGATGGTAGCACAAGAAAGAAATTATGTCCTCAATCTTCATCTCGTTTTACACGTATTGTTTTTAGTAGCGTCACGACTTTATGTAAATTAATAAAGTGTATAATGTGAAAATTATGATTTCAAACATAACATTAAAATGATATAAAGCAAGTCTGCAATCGGCAACAGAAAACCTAGACACCGAAGTGAACATAAACAATGACAATGCGGAAGGACACTCATGGATTGTAATTGAGGAACATCTTTCGAAGAACCAAGGGCGAATATTCCTATATAAGACCTCGATAGTTCCTACTCTAATTAAAGAGGACGAGGAGTTTCTTGGTCACTTCGAGAGTAAAGTCCTTCGTATAATCGTTAGACCAGTATGTGTTGGTAGTGCTTGGATGATTGTATGGGCTGTACAGAGACATGTGTTTGCTCAAACGACTTCGAGTCTCTCCTCTCAGATGGCTACTTCATGTAGGGCGAACTGAAAAATTAATGCTCCGGCCCGGAAAGAAATTCCAACCAAATGTGGTAATGGAAGACCAAGCCTACTGTTGTAGACACAGGTACCTCAATCAGCGGAGCGTGCGTAGCTGGAAGCAGGAACGTGCTTGGTTGAGGCATGTTGGCTGAGGTCCAAGTCTAGCGTTGTGTACACAAGGTACCTCAATCAGTGCGTAGCTGGAAGCAAGAACGTGCTGTTTAGAGGCATGTTGGCTGAGGACGGATTCTAGCCCGGGCTGTAGCACTACTCAAAGAGATGATGAAATTGTTAAGTAACCTTGCCTAATAAGAAAAACATAAATTTCTGATTTTAAAAGAAATAACAAAAACGAAACACTTCGCATTGAGAAAGTCTCCTATACATTGTGAAGGCTGCTATATAAATAAATCGCAAGATTTGCTTTGTCTATTCTAAAATATTGAAAGAATTCTGAATTGAGTTAAAATCAACTGCTAAGTTAATCACCATGGTTGAATCAAGTAATTCCTACAAATTACTGAATTGTTTGAGATCAAATACGATTTACTGTGGTCACCGTAACACAGTGACTTTCAATCGGAATAGAACCACCGCAAACATTTCAGTTCCAAGTGAAAAAAAACAAGCACATCGCTGTTGGTGTCATTCGGACTGGAGGACAATTCATGAAAAAGGTACGAATATACAGCCGTTTGAGAAAATGTTCACTGTCCTTTACTAAACCTTAAACATTGTCTTCTTGCAGGAACAAATGGCAATGAAAAATAAAACTTGAAAATCAAACTAACGGATGCTAGGCATTTGAGAATAAGATCCATAGTTTGCTCTTAGTTGAAACTAAGTAAGTGAATGTCCAACAAATTATTTCTAAACTAATAAGCCACTAGGATGTTTAATACGCTGATGAATATGGTCCCACTTAGGGTGGTATCTCCAATGATTCTTAATGATGTCGTTAGCATTAAAGTTGCAGCAAACATTCGAAAAAAACCAACAGCATCTACAACACGTCCATGTTTATAGGTTAATAGACACAACAGCTACATGTACACACAGCGTTATGTAGATTGCTGTTAAACAGTCATTACACTCATTTCACTTTCGAAAACCCACTTACATTTTTTCATTGCTAATCTAAGACCTACTTTGCCATCTTAACAAGAAAAAAAAACGATCTAATTTATATTCTTGTCTTGCCTGCCGAGATCAGTGACCTTCTGTCAAAAATATTTCTTTTTTGTTGTGACCAAATAATTGCACGTCGTCTAGTTGTGCTTCATTACACCCATTTCCCATTAAACCACATTTAAAAAGAAAACAGCACTCGGCCGTCTTAAATATGCTAACTTCAGTTACACCTACACGCTAGCAGTCTAATCATTACACATTAGAAGAAAGTCGGAAACCGGCACACAGAATATGACCTTTCATTGATTTCAAACGTGTTTTCACCCACAAACCTACATGATCACATTGACCCTTATTCGTTAAATCATCATACACAAATTTTGTTGGCCCTCTTCTTGCTGTTGTATGGCAAAATAAGTTTTAGTTTGCACTCAAATCCACGGCCATGTGAACACAACATTGACAATACATTAGTGTTCTTTATATGAAAATCTTATTGAAATTACACACATTTAAAGAAAATCTTTCGGAGAAACTTGTTCGCCGTTGGCATTCAAGTTTCGTTAGTTTCTCGATTTCTCTTTTCAAAGAGTTCTAACCAATTAGAAATTCTGAACTTTCACATCCACATCATCATTGAAGTCAGATCTCATTACTTTTCGCATAACATTATGGAATAACTTGATTGCTTCCTTTTGCCCAATTTAAGTCAATACAACATGTGTAGCCTGTGGGAAAAGATAATATCATAGGAGCAGAGTAAATTGCAACAAAAACACTAAGAACAAATTCCGAGACCATACAATTTTATCTAGGCCAAACAACATATACAAGAGCACTTTGCAAAATTTCTTTTTTTAAATCTCTGATTATTTGATTGTAAATGCATTTCTTTCACACATCATACTCACATCGGTGAAACTTTTCTCATCTCGGAGGTGTCTGAAGGATGTAACCATATTTGTTTGGAAGTCGTTCCATTTCAAGAAGAACTGTTGATCGGCCATCATTAATATTGATACGCTTTGATTGAACGACGGTAAGGTGTTATTTTTTTATAAAAAAAAAACAAATATATAAGATGATTCCCTTTGTGATGAATGCTCACAAACACAAGCTTTGATCCTCCTGTTGAATTTATTACAGTCGTCGATTTTTTAGATGCAAGTAACAGCAGCAGCAGCAACAGAAACAGCAGTTGTGTATCAGTCCGCCTGTTTGTTAATTGACTCCAACGAATCTTCTCACACGCACTGTGGTGTGGAAAAAACACCACAAAGAACAACTGATAAATAGAACTACCAGCAGCGGCAAAGGCAAATAGAAGAGGCGCGTATATAGGTCAGTCTCTCTCCAAATAGCAAGAAAAGGGACAAACAAAATAACACCGTGGTATGTTTCTTTGCTTTTGTTCAAAATTCCAATTTGTTTTATTTAAACCACTGCAACGAAAGTAAAACAAAAAAAATATTACTCATTAGTAAAATAGAAATAAACAAACAAACAAAAATTACAAAAAGAAAAAAAAGAAAGTTGTCTGAAAATATATTTACAATTTCCACAAAACAAGTAGAAAAGTAAATGTACTTTTTCTCACACGTATCCCACACTTATTCATCACAGCGGAACACAATCCCGCTCCGGCCCTATACCTCTTTCTCTTTCTCTGCTGTGTTTCTCTTATTTCGAATTAAAAAAAAAAACACAAACGATGCATTTATGTGTAGCCTGCCTCCTAAACCAATGTGTATTTCGACATTTCTACTCTTCGACTTTCCTTCCAGATCTTTTTTCTTTCCCTCCTTTTCTTTCTTTAATCTAACCAATACATAGGTTAACACACACAACAGAAATGTTGAAGTTAAATGAGAAACAAAAAGAACGAAAATAGAAAAGTGCGGAGGCAGTGTGATGGGAGAAGAAATGAAAGAATGAGAACCGGCGTTGCCAAGTAAAGAAAGCGGTCTCCCTTCCAATGATTTAAATTCTTACAGATAAATTGCAGACATATGCTCTCGAACTCGAGCATATTTAATTGTCTTAATTAGTTCAAATAGTGTCGAGAATTCTGAATGAACCCCCAGTCGCACAGGTGCATTCATTGTAGGCAAATTCTCTTTGCTACCTCACATGGTAAGTAAGAAAGGTGTATGTTGTCTGCATTTCAACAGGCATCATCTGCAGAAATCAACTCTAATAGAATTATACAACAAACCAATTGAAGAATTATCCAAATTCATGATCATCACACGGTGGCGGTGGCAACGCGCAATATACTGGATTATGTATCGCTATAAAATAGATTTCTGCTCGCGACAAACAAATGATAGACATTATTTCTAGGTCATAGCATTGCATACGTAAGTATGTACGAAAAGAAAAAAAAACAAAGTATCTCGACTGTTTTTCTCTCCAAATAACGCGCCAACTGAATTTCTCTTTTCGGCGGCAGTTCATCCTGGCAACACTATGTACATCAATGGAAAAAAGTATTGGAGACGATTCACTTTGCCAAGTAAATGTATGTATGTTTACACAAAACAAAAAAAAAATCTGCATATAAATTTAGCGGGAGTAAGCGCGTACACACCAGCTCCATGTGTCTCCATATGAAAGAGTAGTGCGCACAAAAAAGAAAAAAAAAAAAACAATTAATTACGCCACGAACGACAAAAGACAGTCGTCTGTTCTCAAAAGATGACAATTCCAATTCACACAAAAAATGCTAAACCGAAATAAAAAGAAAAGAAAGACAACCAGCACGAGAAAGACAAAATGAATTTCACTAGACGCTCGGCGGAAGTCACTGGCTTGCAGCAACGTACCGCACACAAGAACGACAAAACACCACACCAATAAGAAACACACACGCAGAGGATTAGGAAGAGAATGGTTTGGGGGAAAATCGTAATAATTCTGCCCTTTCACTTTGCGGTTACGTTCTATTTTTTTTCATTTCTACACCAAAAAATCTCATTTGGTTTTACATTTAAAATCACCACGAACATATTTCTCAATATTTCTTTTCCAAAGAATTAAATCGCTCAACAAAGAACAAGATACAATTATTTGAGAAAGAAAAGAATTTCTCGTAGGTAGGTCATGGTACTCTTACCCCGAGTCTTAGGCTTTTTTTTCCTTCTGCCTTTTCTTTTTCAATATCCAACACAGAACTTTGTTAAATTTCACAGTTCATCGACTACAATATACGTATTTGATATTATGCTAGAACTCGCGAATATATTTCACAAATAATTTATTTAATTCTTTCGATAATATTACAAGTAGAACTCAATGAGTGTAGCTACTCCCGTCTGCGACCGTGTGCTTCAGAAACAAAAAAAATCTCTTGCCTTTGAATATAAAACACAGAAAAGTGTGTTTCCTTGAAACTCTCGCCTCTTCTCGTTTTCTGTTCTGCTTTTGTTGGGAATGTGAATGTGAGTGAAAGGGAAAAATGAACGAAAATGCATCATCCTACGAACAATGAACCAACAGCAGTACATCACTCAAATATGCGGCTGGACAGAAAGCGAACCCACACACAGAATCAAAAAATTTTAAAGATGGCCGCCATAGTGATGCCAATTCAACTTTCTTCATAGCAAGTGGAAGTTATGTTATTTTTTTTAGTGTTTTATTATATTTTGTTTTTATTTTATATAAAATTATATGCTGGGTCTGAGATTGATTTTAAAAATTTAGAAAATTGAATTGTCATTTGATAATCTGTCATATTTGAGTCTCTCTCACTGGGAAAGGTTTTATTTTTTTTTAATAATTAACTAACCACAAATGTCAGTGGTAAGCGGTGAAACGACAGCTTCTCTTACCCAGGAAAGAAATCATTTATATATTACATTTCTTGAGTTCTAATTGATTTCTGGTACAGATTCTGTTTAACTTGTGGTTTTCGGCTGGGCATTGTACATTCTATGAGATTAATCTCAAACGAGACGGAAGCTTCGACCCTGGGGAGCATTTAGAAGACCATAGGGACAACATTATGTCGCAAATGTTTGGTAATAGTGTCGAACACTTTTGAAACAAATGCATTACATCGTTTACTCGTTCTTGGGTAGTACTCCAGTCTGTGAAAAAACCTAAGTTTCCACCCAGATGGTGCCGCACAAATAATACGATTTTGCTCCATGTCTCCATGCACTGCAGTTATCCATTGACCAAATCAATGATGTGCGTCCTTGATGACACAACCACATCATACCACTTCTGTTTGAACTTTAGCAAAGCGAAGTGTATTGTAAGAATTGTTAGAACGTGACTCTCGAAAAGGTCAACAAGTCTCCACGATCTCAACTAGCACGATGTTAACCCCTTCGTGGCTATAGGCATAAGCAGAGATGAGGGATAATTATAGGTTATCTCCGGACATAAGTTTACGTTTGAGCGTGCTCTTATTGTGAGTACATAAGAGAATTCGATGCCAATAACACTACAATCAGCTGTGAACTCTCTCCGGTCTATAACAGGCTCAATCAACTCATTTTATCTGGCAAAATCTTTCAAGGATGTCACTAGCATTGGCGTTCAGGTTATAACTGCTTAAGTCTCTCCCACATTCCGGTTCAAGTTAAAACAAAAATAGTTATTTTCAACATACAAATTTTTATTAACCTAAACTTAAAAAACCCTAAGACATACACGTGTTTTCAATAATGATAGCTCTACTCAAGTTTCTAGCGCAAGCCAGTCGCAGAAGATTTATGATTTCTTCGATATTTTCAATTCGATAGTCTTTCAGGATATCCACCGGAGCCTGAAAAATGTGAATTAGAACCAAACTTTGAGTTCAAGTCCATGCGCTACTTACGTCTGGAGATTTTTGCAGTGTTTTCTTCTTCTTCTCTATCAACGGCATCAATTGCGACTCCAAGTGGTTCAGAATAGCACACGTTTCTTTTGCAAGAATCTTAGGATCCTTGGACTCCAACAATGGAATGGTATCAATAAGCAACGATGGCCAAAAACTAAAAAACATAACTCAATGAACAAACCCATGGTTCGCATTAACTTACTATTCAGGCGTCAGCTTGGAGTCCAGTAGATTCACCAACAATTCGGCAGCCGGCAAAAAGTCCTTTCGACGATAGAATTGATAGAAATCAAAATATTTGACCAGAAACACAAGACGTGGTGAAATAAACATTTTCGCTCCAATGTTTGATATTACATCAGAACAGATCATGTCACCGGTTTTCGAATAATGCTAGAACGTAAACTTTGAGCAAACAGTGAAGGCAATGCTTGTGGAGACTTACATTCAGGAAGAAATCCGCAATTGACGTGACATAAATGGCATCTTTAGACCGAATCGCCCACTCCAGTGCGTTGCCGTAACGTTGATCGTCGAATGATCTTTTAGACTGTACTTTGCAAATCTCCTTTTCTGCGTTATTGAGTTTTTTCTGCCTGCAAATTTCTATCATCTTCAACGCTTGCTTTTCAGTACGAATGGGAATTTTCGTTAAAAGAATCTCCATAGCTCCTCGACCTAGGAAAATATTGCAAATCACATAAGCTTATTTCGACTAATCAAAAACCAACCTTCATGAGAACAATGTTCCAGGTAGTCCATTCCAAGTTGCCACAAGGAATTCCGTGACATAAGGCAAGACCCAAACTCAAACAGTAAAGACTCCCTCAGCTTGGCACAGTCGCTAAACAAGAAAACACAATCATAGAAAGTTGAGAGCAACAATGCCTGGGCGGGATACGAACTTCACTTTCTGCTCGCCTACGATGTTGAGCTGATCGCAGTGATACAACAAATCAGTTAAATGTGTGACAAACCACTGATTGTCACACATCAACTGAATGGAGTGAATCACTTTAGTAAGATCATTTTCCATTAAGTTTAGAATAACTTTGTCCAAATATTTAAGAGCACCACCATGCCCATAACCCTTGATGGTAATCCAACGATTTAGCCATGAATTTGCTAGGGTGGCTAACTCGAAATCTTTGCACGCTGGGTCTGTGTAGAACAGATAGCCCGGAAAATATTCATACCAATAGTTGGATTCGTTGATCTGCTCGTTCCAAGTTTTGGTGTCTCCAATAACTAACTAAGAACGGAAAATGTTATCCTCAAGCGTCAGAATATTTTGTCGCTTTATGCGTACCTTTATGATTTGTTCAAGATTGGGTTCAATGGACACAATATCAGCGGCAAGCTTTCGCTCAGTATCAACCAACCAATATTGCCACTGGGAGCGGAACTTCTGCTTAGAGAAGCCTCCATAAATCTGTAAATCAAATCATTAAATGAGTCATCAACTTAAGCGACTTTATTGAAACACTTACGTTTGTTGATGGCATAGCTCGGAATATTTGTTCTGCCATCTTAAATGCAGCACTCTCAGATAAAGGATGCAGTTGTAAAATCGCTCTTACAGCATCCACTTGCCCCTGAAGAATGAGTCCTCTTATGGTGGGCCAGTAGTCATCCGACTCGGCGGCATCCCTTCCCAGCAGGAGCAAATCTGTTGCCATTCGCTCTGATGCCGGGAAATGAAAACGAATCCAATCAAGTAGATGGGGCACAACTAAATTATTCGGTGATGGATCGATGAAGAAAATCTCGCAAAGGTGCCACACACATTCCACGGAATAGAATATGGTAATGTAGTTTTGATATCTAAACGAACGTGTTTGGTAACAAGAACTCCCAATTCGAACCTAATAGCACTACAAACCTAGAGTTGTCATCTGTGTATTCCAATTGAGACGAATGTTCGTCTTGGAGTTTTTCTAGACACGCACGTATAATGCTGCGGTAAGTGCGAGAGATTTTTGAATACGTAGCCTTACTTGCACCTTTCTTAAGACTTTGTAATGTGACAAATGTATTATTTGCCTCGGCGATGAGAGATCTTAAAATCGGATCGTCGAAGATGAATTCCGGAACCAAGTGAAAAATGCTAACATCGTCTTTATTGGCATACTGAGTAGGCCGGTCTTGTGTTGTACTGCAAATTACTTATTGAATTAGCATGAATTTGTTTAAATGCACGTGTGTACCTTGTAATGTGTTTATATGCAGATAGAGATATTTTTGCGCCATTCACGAATTTGCCGGTTAGGGAAATGTCGCATCGTGTGCTTAATTCATCAACAACTCCCTGCAATTATTTGATACAATAAGACTGAAACAACACTTCACAAACAACTTACAAAAACTGGAACTTCTTTGTCATCCATGTTTATACAAAATTGTTTTCACCAATTAGAAATATTTAAGCGAAAGAAATAAGAAACAGATCAACAACTACGGACAGAGGTGACAAATGACCCGCGGATTTGAAGGGAGAATCAACATGACAACTGTCAAAGAACCAGCAGTTGGAGAAGACTTGTTCGCTTGTTGCTTTTTCTGGACGCATAATAATGAAAAATGTTTTGGTAATAACATTTTGGCAAATTAAATATCTATTTCATATTATGGTCGATCAATTTAATGATTATGATAAAATAAACATGTTCTGTTGCAAAAAAAAAGCATTTCACTGATACATCATCCTTCAAGTTGAATGGCAGCACTTGAAGAAATGTTGGTCCTCAGTGTACCCGAATGAACTGTCACACAAAATCAGTAGGACTGGACTGGACTAGTGGATTGCTCCTACACCTAGTCATACTTTAGGAAATAATGTCTATATTGTTTACGTTTTGTCAAAGTGAAAATATGTTATAAATAAATTTTATTTGGTCTGCTGATAAAAGTTCAGTGATTGCACTTTAAAAATGTGGATTTAGTACTCGAATAAATTATCAAAGTTGACTTCAGCCTTCAGTGCGATTAGAAGATGTCAAGTTTAGAAAATCCAGAGACGTCGGCATCAACTCATCTAATTGGGGGCAATCGTCCTCATCATTTTACCATGGGTTCCTGGTTTCGTCATGTTCGGGTTTACAAAATTATCCTTCTCGTTTTAGTGCTACTATTTCTATGGCCACTTTTTGCTCATAGAAATTTAAGAAATGTGAGTATAAATATGCTTGAGAAACACATGAAATGATTGTTTATGTTAATTTCACAGCCGGATAGTGATGTACCATCGAATGATATCCACAGATCCAGGTCCCAGTTGGACGCATACGAGGACTTTAGTAGCATGCGAGCTAGTGATTTGAAACTGAGAATAGAAGAAATGTTAAGAATTAAAGTATGTATAGTCGGTATTTAGTCGGGTCAAAGGCTAACAATTTACATTTTAGAATACGGTATCTATCGAACTTCGAGAACTTGAGTCTCGTCGACAGAAACTTCAATCAGACATTGGCAAGTATAACCAGAAAATAGAAGATCTCAAACAGGAACTGCTGCGAGAACAGACAGAATTGGAACGACTGAAGATCTCTGTTGAGCAGGCTCAAGTTGCTCAGCGTGAAGCTGTTCAGCGGAATACACCCGACTTGGCATTACCGAAAGCTATTTACCCCAATTCATATCCAGAAATCGGAAAAGCTCTTACCAAACAATCGGTGGAGGACTGTGAAATGCATAATTGTTTTGATCACTCACGATGCAGTCTCACATCTGGATTTCCGGTATATTTGTACGATCCCGACGAGTATGGAGTACTCTCCTTGGGATACGACATTGATGGTTTTTTGAAAACAACCATAAAACAGACCTTAGGTTACAACGCACATATCGTGAAGGATCCAAAGATCGCTTGTATATATTTGGTCCTTGTGGGGGAGGCAATGTTCGAGAGTGATGTTGTGAAGAGCAATCGATATCTCGGCAAGGACGAGGAGAAGCACAACGAAATTGAAAGAACTAACCCACTGGACATGGTCAAGTTATATAACCTTCCCTATTGGGGAGGCGATGGCAAAAATCATGTTTTACTGAATCTTGCAAGACGAGACCTGACTTCGGTTGGAACGAATATTCTTAGCGAACAGAATACTATGCGGGCAATAGTTGTGCAATCATCGTTCAACCGATCGCAATTCCGAAGGGGTTACGACCTGGTGGTGCCCCCTATCTTGGGACCACCAGGTGGGGACGTGTGGCAGGAATGCGCCATTATGGTCCCAGCTAGGCGGCTGTATTTACTTACATTCCAAGGCGAACTTCGACCGATCGAAACCCGATCAGTTGTGAATTCATTGGACGAGTTCATACTGGAGCACTTGAACGACATGTCTCAGGGATCAACACAAGATAAATTCTTCCTGCAATTCGAATGTAATCCAGCGACTGAGCAGCACGATGGAGATTCTCAGAGTGATTGGGTTCTATGTGGAACGGATTCATCTAGACGGAACGTTTTGAAAGATTCTACATTCGCGCTAATATTGCCCCCACCCGGTAGCAATCGTGTGAGTTCCACACTTATGTTGGCTAGACTTTATGAAGCTTTGCGATCGGGTGCAATCCCAGTTATTCTGGGGGCCGATGAAGTCCGTTTGCCGTATGAAGACACCGTTGATTGGAAGAGAATCTCTTTAATGTTGCCGAAGGCACGAATAACGGAGCTGCATTTCTTGCTGAGAGCAGTGCAGGATACAGACTTACTGATGATGCGACGCCAAGGGCGTTTAATATGGGAACGATATCTAAGTTCTGTGCAGGCAACAGTCGACACTATCATAGCAAGTCTCAGAGATCGTTTGGGCATACCCCCGCGACCAGTGCCGCCCATAATCGCACAATCCGTGTTCAATAATACATTCATTCCCCTGAAGTCTGACCCTCCCGTCCTGGACGCTGAACCCGAAGAGTCTTTGGGTCCAATAGAGCCACCTTACCCTAGTCCCCAGTATCGACGAAACTATACAATACTGCGAATTCAATCCAGGGAATCATGGAATGATTGGGTAGATCCATTCTATCTGTATCCGCAACTACCGTTTGACCCCGTCTTACCATCGGAGGCGAAATTTCTTGGCTCTCACATGGGATTTCGACCCATTGGCAAGGGTAGTGGCGGAGCTGGAAAGGAGTTCAGTGAGGCACTGGGCGGGAACTATCCAAGAGAGCAGTTTACAATAGTGATGCTGACCTACGAGCGAGAACAAGTCCTAATGGATTCCTTAGGACGTTTGTATGGATTGCCCTATCTGCACAAAGTGGTGGTAGTTTGGAACTCGCCGAAACCGCCGCTGGATGATTTGCGCTGGCCCGACATCGGTGTACCTGTTGCGGTTGTACGTGCGCCCCGCAACTCACTCAACAATCGATTTCTCCCATTCGATGTGATAGAGACCGAAGCAGTGCTGTCCGTAGACGATGATGCCCATTTGAGGCACGATGAAATCCTGTTCGGCTTCCGAGTTTGGCGAGAACATCGCGACCGAATTGTAGGCTTTCCAGGTCGCTTCCACGCATGGGATCTCAATACGAATCATAATTGGAATTATAATTCTAACTACAGCTGTGAACTGAGTATGGTCCTGACTGGAGCTGCATTTGTTCACAAATATTACTTGTATCTGTATACGTACTACCTGCCGCAGGCAGTAAGGGATAAAGTTGATGAATACATGAACTGTGAAGACATTGCAATGAACTTTCTGGTGTCGCACATTACAAGAAAACCACCGGTTAAGGTCACTTCCAGGTGGACTTTCCGCTGTCCCGGCTGTCCAGTATCATTGAGCGAAGATGACACACATTTCCAAGAGAGGCACAAATGCATTAACTTTTTCGCACAGGTAACCCTTTGTATATTCTCATCATTGTCCACATGTACTTAATCTCCTTGTTTTTCCTGAACTAGGTGTTTGGCTACACTCCTCTACTGAATACACAATATCGAGCAGATTCAATTCTGTTCAAGACTCGCATACCGCACGACAAGCAGAAGTGTTTCAAATACATTTGAGAAATGCCAACGACTGGATTGTTGCAGATAATATATTTTTTTCTATTTCAATGTGTCATTGTAGATAGTAAGCAGAATGATATTTTAAGTGTATAGTAACAAATTTGCCTAGGCTGTAAGAAATTGAATTGTAACTACATTTCATTTACTGACTCATAAATATAACGTTTTAACTCTCTCGAAATCGAACTCGAGTTTGCTCTCATTTTTTTCTGCGTTTCTCTAAAGCATTGGCGACATGCGTGAACAGGAACGCTGCCAGGTTCAAGGATCATTTGAGTTGACGTTGTTGTTGGATTAAGGATGGAGTAGTAGTGTATGTATATCCACTCTATTCTTCTCATCTTTTTCTGTTCCCAGTGTGTATGCATGATGCGCAGAAAGTCCGATTTTGAGGGAGGCGAAAATTTGTGGTTATACTTCCGAGGCAGTCTTTCTTCAAGAGCTTCTTAGGGAAGGTTTGCTTTTGTGGTGCTGTTCAAGTCGTAGTTTTATTCATATTCATCATAAAATATTGTAAAATGAAGGAATAAAGAACGCGCGAATACCCAAGGTGGACCTTGTATTGGTCAAAATAAAAATTGTACAGTGATGTGAAGGACGTTCAGAAGGAATTTAAAACAAAATTAAATTGATGATATGTGATCATTGCTTTGCAAGACAACTTTGACTGAGAAAAGTATTCGTAAGTGTTTTAAAATCATGACAATTCATTTGAAAATGTACGATGTGCCTAGTTTTCGCATGTTTTCCACGACACGGGGGATGAAAGAAAAAACAATGCGCGGCTTCCTCGTGATGATTGCGCTCCTTGAGCAACAGGATACATCGCTATACATAGCTTCAAGGAGAACTCCAATTGCATACACATACAGTAAGTCTCAAAAGAGTGGATACAGTCGAGGATACAGCATATAGGTGTTCTGCATTCTTAATGAAAATTTATGGAAACTTATGTACTTAAAACAAGAGAATGAGAATTGAGAATATCTCAAAAACTATAGCCAATGCGGGTCATAAATAAATGTGTAACGAATTTTAGACTAAAAATAAAATACCCTTCTAAACTTTACTTGCAAATGCTTTGACGCAGGTTACTATTGAGATGATTCAAGTAATCAAACCCATCTGTTTTTGGTTAGTGGACACTAAAGTAAAACATTAGATGCTACCAGAAATTTCCATATTAGGACAGATGTGAAGTTTGCTTGATTGTTTTGATTTATGACTCGCTGTGCCTATAGTTGTTGGTTATCCTAATCTATTTTCATGTTTTATGTGCATTACAAATTACAGTGAACTCCTTCTTAATCGAGACCTTCTTTAGTGGGCGATTCTCTTTAGCGGACAAGATACACTGTAATGTTTGGCTGGTTTTGCTTGTGTTTTTTTTCTCTAAAGGGGACGCTCTTCTATGTGGACAAAAAACTCCGTCCCAACGGCTGACCACATAGGATAGAGTTCAATGTACTATAAAAACTACAATCAAATTTTTTTTCTTGTAGTCCCGTTTGAAACTAAAGACGCAGGCACCTTTAAGCTGTATGCTCGATTTTGTGACTGACTGTACATATTAAGTAAAATTTCGTCTAACACACTTTGCTCTGGATCATCTGTTCGTACTCTTTCATCCCTATTTATTTAAATTTGTGTGCGCTTTAAAAAGAATTAAATTTGGTTTTCAATACATTTTGTGGTTATGTGCCTCGACTCAGCTTGATGATATTGATAGTAGGAAGCTCATTGAGTTCTAAAAACAAAATGTGCTTCGGTGCGGTGTCTAGGTTCAATTCCCAATATGACAATGTTTCCCAGCGTCACTTCTTTCGAGTCATAGGTTTGGTCTCATTCACTCGTGAGAGAACAAAAGTACGCACAAAAGGACTGGTTGCTGGAGAAGAAAGGCCCTGATCCTCTCCGGGTTGTTGTGCCACCCATATTATTATTAATTATCACAAAATCGAGGCAGGTTGGTAGGTACGGGGATGCTAGTGAATTCACTAGCAAACTTACATCATATGTTGGTCCATTGTGATACCCACACAGTCAGACTACTACCACTGATTGACCACTCCAATGATGGTGCCATTAATTTGATCATAACGGCAAATGGTGACTGGACCAGATTTGAAAACCAGATCGAAGACCAGATACCTATTAACTTTGTTTTCACCGGGATTGAACCGGGAAACCACTAACCAGGGGCTGGCACTTGACCAACTGTGGCATCCTATCGCTGTAATTGAGGCCTAAGAAGCTTCAAAAATGTTCATAGACTCATAAGTTAAAGAGAACTGTAGTTTTCGTTGTATCCTCTTAAATATAAACAGTGAAACTTGTCTAGGGATGTAGGGATGTCCGTTCTAGGGGGGTTTATTTATGGAAATTGGCAGATAATATTCACTACTACCTTTTCTTTTAAAGTTTATTAGCATTTTACGCATTTATTTGCTAGCCATTAGAATAAAAACATGTACCCATCAATTCATGAATTAGCTAAGGCCCTTTTGGAATGTAGAAACACATAAAGTTTATAAAACAGAATTGTCATTTTTACAAACGCTGGGTGCTCTTACATGTAATCCACGTGCATAGGCCACTTTCGCAATTGCTAAATTCATCGCAGAATTATTTCAAGTTCCCAAGCCACTTTTTCAAGGTCGCCGATTGAGACTTCAAATCTCAGTTTTGTATTTTTCCCACACTTCTTCACATGTGTATAGCATACTCTCAATACCCAATATTGAGAATAACGAAGAGATATAAAAGAGAATACGGAAAATCCCAAGCAAACCGCGAGTAGTCGAAACACGCACACCTCACCTCCCTTGCGATCAGACATACAACGTTTTTCGTCTCCTCCATGTTCGTTTCTGCTTCGTGAGTCCATTATTAGTGGTACAACAGCTGTAATTCATGTCCTTGTCATGGGTTTGAAATACACGATAAGGCCTATCTTCATGCCGGGGCCATGACGAATTATCCGTAAAGAGAGGTGTCCTTCGTCGGTAAAGAGTAGCTTCACTGGAGTATATTTCCCTTTCATAAATGCATAAGCAGATTCTTTTTTGACTCTTGATATATTTGTTCTTCTTTTATTCGTCTTTATTGGTTATCCAACTCTCAACTGTTCTTGTTCTAAAACCAATTAAACTATGCGATACATTTCTGTGAGGTGGCCTGTTGTTGCATGGTATGGTACGTGGGCAGGTATAGTAAACTACGCCACACTCAGGTCCGGTTGGACCCATTGGGATACCCAGTTTGGGGATAGGAAGAACATCTTTTGTTCCTACTCGTCGACCTTCAGGATTTGTTGGTCATTCCAGCCATCCGAAAGTCCTAACCAAATGTTCTGTGTTCTACGTCTCAAGAGACTGGGGCAATGACAAAGAAAGTGACAAGTGTCCGGCCTGTTGATTTAACTGCCATTAACGATCAATGCTACCCTCTCAGTAAAAGAAGAAAAACACAAGGATTTTTTTTTATACCAAGAACTTTTATTGTTTATTAAATATCCAGCTACATCCACACACACATTCTATTTCTTTATTCATTAAGTATAATGTTATTTATAAAGTTATAATTATTTAAATAAGAGATGAGTAAACAAGTTAACCCTTTCTACGAGTTCAATAATTAAGATATATATGGTAGGTAAATAAAAACAATAATGCAAATTGGTTTGTTTTCAGTTTTTATTTTTTATTTCAAATACTTCCTCTCTTACTCATCGTCTAATTAAGTTCTGCATAGAAAATTTATCACATATATATGTATAGATGTATTTATAAACAAATATAGTTGCTACCATTTGTTTAAAAAAAACTAGGAATAAACTCCTTGTGTATATGAGGAAAACAACAAAGGATAAAAGAAGAAATTAAAAATATGTGAAAAATAACCATTTCAATGTAGTACTTCTGTCTCAATGGTGATGATGCGCATATTTTGATTTCAAAAATAAAATCTTATAATGAGAAATATTTTTTTCATGAACAAAAAAGCTAAAATATAGAATACACAGAATGTGTGTAGTTGATTGGGTTGTAATATTTCAATTCGTAATTATAAATTATATTTAAAAGAAGAAAAAATGTAATAAAATTAAATTATGGTGTATTTATGCATCTAAGTTAAGGTATTTACAAAACGAAAGAATAAATATTTTGGATTGGATTTGTATGCAAATAATCGTAATCGAAATTTACATAATCGAACATAGACCGGACGCCTCCAGGCCACATTCGATTTTCTTAACCTTCTTCAGTTGGGCATTCTGCAACTCTGGCTTAAAGGTAAACGTTGGTTCCTCATCCTCAACTACCGTTGATTTCGGTGATTTTGATACTGCTGATGGTAGAGGGGGTGTTGCACTTTCCCTTGTAGTGATCGGTGTGGCATTGCTACTACCGCCGCTTTTACTATTTGAACCAATAACTGGTATACTATTTGGAAACGTATCCATATTTGCTGGCCCAGTTGTGGTATGGGAGGTGATTACCTGAATTACATTCGAACTGCCGCTCGGATTGGTAGCAACTGAACTGCTACCATTTGCAGCCAATGCAGCTGGATTGCACAATGAGGGAATTGTAGAGAAGGTCGAATGACCAGAAAATACAGTACTATTTCCTCCACTACTGCTACCTAATGCAACTGGCGGCAGTGATGACATAGTGCTCATAGTCATTGCACCACTGCAAAGGACTGGAATTGTGGAGATATTACTAAAACTACCACCACTTGTGGTAGATGATTTCAGTTCGTTTTGATTAAGACTATTCGATTTTGTTATTGTTGTTGTAGAAGTACTATTATTTGAGGTTACAATATTCTTAGTCATGTTAATTTTTATTTTATTTACACCGACCAAGGCTGTGGTCGCTGATAGGGGATTATCATTGGGCTCCAAGTTACCATCCATTGAATTGGCAGCTTCTGGAGCTTCTAATGTTATTGTTGGTGTTACAGTATCGACGGTTGGCATTACTGGTGGCTGAGATGTTTCTGCAGTCACTTCAGCAACAATAGGCGATGGGGTGGGCGACGAAACTGTTGATGATATTGTACGTGTGGCTGTGTTTTCATCTAGAATTAAGTATTGATGGTGTTTTAAAGCTAAAAACAAAATTAACATTTCATTTAGTTTATCTTACCACTGCTTTGAATGGAGATCTCCTCTTCTTCGGGAATGAGCACAATGCCCACATCTTCGAAGCCATCGTCATCTTCGTCATCGTCTTTCGGCTCTTCCTTTATTTTTACATTGAGCAACGATGATTGCGACGTTTCATCCATTGTTGAGGGCTTCTCAACATAGGTATCTAAGTCGGTGAATGGAATATTGGGCTCTTGAATTTCTACATCTGATTCCATTGTTTCATTAAGTGCAGCCACAGCAACGTTATCATCCGCAACACCACCCATCTCCTCTCTGCTCATATTGATCGGAACGTATTCCTCATCGTCATCGATCTCAGTTATAGATGGTTCTTCTGTTGGCACAACAATAACATCATCATCATCATCTTCCGTACTACCAGTTGCCGCAGGTTTAGTTTCTGCCAAAAACAAAATTTTGTATACATGAGAAATGACAGAGATTATAAATTGTCGAATGGTTTACCTTCTACATTTTCTGTCTTAACAATTGCTATGTCCACAGCGTTATCGTCTTCAATTGTGATTTCCGCAACATGTTCGTCAGTTTTTGTTTCAGGCTCTGGTTCCGGCTCTGGCGGATTTAGTGAAGCCTAAAAACGAAATCAATTTTGTTAGACAACCATTGGGAATGAAAGACAATACATACCTTGTAATCCTCATGACAGAGTGGATGATATATCTTGTCCTCCACTCTTACTGCAGCACGCAAATGCCACTCTTCGAGATCTTCATCATAGAACTGCTCAAATTTCTCTTGACACATGTCACATGCTCGGTCCACATCACCAGGCGCGGCTGGACAAGTTGGGATTGGGGAATTCGACGTGCGCTGGTTTGAACTTTCATCGATGTTCTCCAAGTCAACTTGTTGCGATTCAAAGAAATTCTTTTCCCGATCTTCCAAGTCTTCGATTTCTTCGTATTGCAGCCAATCTGAAACATCATAATACCACTTCCTGGAGTGTGCCTTCCTTGATGAATCACGTTCTCGCCTGTTTTGCCGGAAATGCCAATCTAAATGCTGACTGTATTTGATGGTCTGCTCGGGTGGAAAGCGTACACCACAACTGCTGCATTGCATACCACAGAACAGCGAATTTATGATCACAGCCTGTCGTGTTTTAATCGTCTCAGGAACGTGAAGCTTGACGGGTTTAATGGGCTCAAAGTCCTTGGGTGGCTTAACTTCTTCCTCTTTTACAGGTTTGCTATCAGTGGTTGTATTATTATTTGTAATCGTATTAAGAATACCGGTTGATATGAGCTTTTGAAATAGTTCGTCAATGTTGACGTTAGGAAGTATGGGGGCAATGCCAGGAATTACGGACGATGATGAGCTAATCGGGTTCGTTACTGGAGTGGATGCTACCATAGAATCAGATTCAAGTTGCTGTGAGTTTGGTTTTATGTCCGATGATATTGCTGCCGGGGGAGTTGGAACCCTATCGGCAGCTGGCGGTTGTATTTTCAGATATTTCATTCCCTTAATAACATGTTGCCCTGGAACAATTCCAGCTGGCAGGGCACCAAAACGTACGAAATACTTTCGACCACCTAGTAACATGCTCTTGGGTAGGCCGCCGTATTCCACATGCATTGCTTCGTTGTTTATGATAACAGTCTTTAAGTTGTCTGCAAACTCTATCACATGCTGTTTTCCATCTAGTGTAAACGTTTGCGGATCAGCATCGAGGAATATTGGTATGATGTTCCTGGCGTCCACGATCATATTGATTTTTCCCACAACAAGATCGCGTCTCAGGATGCCGATGTGCACTTGAGGTGGTGGACCTTCTGCTTGCAATAAATGTATTTTGCTGCTGATGGGAATTGGCATAGCTGGGCCTCCAAAGTACACCTCATACCAGTGCTCGTCTATGTACAGCTCGCGGGACGGAAATGCGAAACGCATCTTATGTGGATCGCCACCAATTGTGACTTCCTTGTAATCATCGTTGAAATTCAACACAATAGTTTCCTTATTATCGATGGTAATGGTTCGTGTTCCGGGCTGGAAACCAATCTCCCTCGGCTGGTCCCAGTCCATGAAGACAATAGCAACATCGCCGTAGAAACGAATTTCCTTTGTGCGGCCATCGATTGTTATTGTGCGTACAACATCCACTTGGGGATTGTCAACGGAATTGCATGGCTTTGGTATGAGCAGCGTTGGTGGTTGTTGAGGTGCTGGTGCGGGTGCCTGGGCCGCCGCTATTGGCCTTGGCTGGGGCTGGGTGGCACCATTGAATATATTATTAGGATTTTGCCACGGACTCGGTATGATCATTCTATTATTGAACTGTTGTCTGTTGCCCTGATTCTGGTTAGGCCCAAAGCGTTGTCTTTGCGATTGTTGCTGGGATACCATAGCACCAGCTGCGTGGTTGTTCGGGCCTTGTGAGGGAGCAGACCACTTTGAAACTTTCATTCGCTTCTCTTTTTCGCCGCCTTGTTGTTTTGTTGTTCCCTGGACAATTTCTGGGTTTTCCTGCGAATTGTCATCAATGAAAATGGGAGAATCTCGTAAATCAATAGAGACTTCCGCATTTAAAGCCGATTGCTGTTGCTGCTCCTTTGACAGCTTTGGAATGCGTTTCTTATGTACAGCCTCACGAGCCAGCCTATCGGGGTCCATCGGTGGTTTGTCTGCTGATGCTTCAAAGGATTTCTCATCCGAATTGAGCGACTCAAGACGCTTAGCAGCATTTAATTTATTTGTTTCATTGATTTGCATTGCAGTCTTCACTAAATATTGATATTGTTCCTCGTTAATACTTCGTGACTCGAGGGATTCCTGAGCTTGGCTTATCATTTCACGGATCTTATTATCATTACACTCTTGGGAGGTGGTCTCGTCTTGAAGCTCGTATATTTTGAACTTGTGTGATAATTCCTTGTGAGATTTTTCTATTAGAAGAACACAGTTAGTCTTGACTTTGGTCGAAGGAGATTCTTTGCAAAAAAAACATACCCATCTTGCTGAACTTTGCTGTTTTTGCCAACTTTGCCCTGACATCATCCAGACTGGATTTGCTTGGCGACATTTTAATTGCTGGCGATGATCCCTAGAAAATGACAGTTTCTTGACAATATCTGTATTACGTGTGGTTTTGATGTATCACTTACCTTCACCTTAGCCCAGTTCTCCTTTTCGTTGGATATAACTGGCGGAGGTGGTGGGGTCATGATGCCAGTGTTCGGATGGATGATTACTGTAGGAATGACTGTTCGCAAATCCACGTCTTCAGTACCAAACAAACTATAATAAGTGGTAGAGATTAGTAACAATATGTATGATGATGGATGCACACTGGGAGTGATGTGCCTCTTTTGGAGAACTTAAATGAAATAGTTAATCATGTAACAAAAAGAAAAAAAATGTAAACATAAAAAACCAAACATCCTTTCTTAAGGACTTGGTTCTTATTTTACTGAATAAGAGTGCTGATCGTTATGAAGACAGTGTGAGTAGAGTACAAATGTCATGCAATTCATAATACTCCATTCTTCAGAAGTAAGTTAGGGTAGAAACTTAGTTGAATTCCAATTGAAGTCCATTTCAGAGCTGCACTCGGTGAATAAATCTGCTCTTAGTTGAGATGCATTAAATAATATGGTCCAATCATCATTTGACGTTGGGATACGACGCTATTCCTGAAGAGGTCAATTCTTCGCATTAGTCTGACAGTGTAATACGATGGACCAACATGGGCTTAGTGTGCTGGTGAATTCAATAGCAGCCCCTCCTGTCTACCTATCAAGTCCTATCCTACCGTGCTTCCAATTTGTGAGCAACAGAAAGGCACTTTTACCAGATGTCATTAACAGTTTCCTATTTGTAAAGAACTTAGGAGCTTCATTTTAAGTGTACCCCTTCTATTTCTGCAGCAGTTGAGACCTGTTGAATGTCTCAGTGTGGTCCGCTTTGTGTTTAATAACTTCCGGACTGTCGAGCGTGACAACGTCCAGAAATCTTATCCTGAATTCGAATTGGATTAAAAGATCCAGTTTTTTTTTATGTGTCATTAGCCCTTTCGTACTTGTTGCGACTAATATGGCGGACTCAATGTTCAAACCCAAATAGCGTCAGCATTAGCCACTTAAATAGCTTCGTCACATGCACCAACTGGTTCTAACTATTAGGAACAAAATCAAGCCGCGTGGCCTTCTGCAGTCAGCCACTGCAACCTTAACTTAAGTCATTTGAACACAAAATTATTGATGCAAGTTTACTGATTGCATTCTGGGTCGAAGGGGTTAAGAGATCACTCTTGTCTATGGGACTGTTAACTGAAAATCTGAATACTTGAAGTAATTCCTGCATTGGAAACTCTTATTTCTTGACTGGATGGCGCAGTTGGTTGATTGCCTTAGTGGGGTCCCCGATTCGAATCCGTCGAAAGCAAAGTTGATACGCTTTTATCTGGTTTTCAGATTTGGTCCACTCTCCATTTGCCGTTGGAATCAAATTATCGGCACTATCATTAGAGTGATCAATCAGTGCTAGTGGTCTGTGGGTATCACAATGGACTAGCTTGGTCTAAGTGTACTGGTGAATGCACTAACCTATCCCTAACCTAATTCACCAAAACGGATAATCCTCCATGAGTTATATTAATGGACATGCAGACAAGGTTCTTTCAAACGTATTTAACGGAAGTATAGTATTTCACTATTAAAAAAAATTAAAAATTTATTAATTATTTTTACAATCTCATTCACTTTAGTGAATATTGAAAAGGTGTACTAAGTATAAGGGTTGGCATCGAAACCAACGAATATTGTATGCTTATTTGAATCGTTGAATTGTCTCTAAAACGGTTTTCTTTATGTCAGAACTAGAAACAGTGGTATATGTTGTTTTTGATTTTAGGAGACTTTTATTTATATGATTATTTATGATTCTTGAGGAAACAAGGCATGAACTATAACTATATGAATTTATAATTTCGGATAAACAAGGACCCTTGGATAGTTTTTCGAACTCACTGAAGACAATGTATCACTTAATGAAATGTTTGGACGTCAAAAGCTATGGCGTACGTATCTTCGAGAGACTAGGATACGTAGAATTCATATGCCTTAGGTATACCAAGTCGCTCTAGTTACTTGATCAATCAATTTACAATTGTCAGCGTGATTAAGCACATCGGTGCATATTGTGAAACCTCCTAAATGGGGCACTCCAAGGGACTAAGAAAATGAGAACCAATTGAAGATGCCCCAATAATAGAAGACCTCCGCCAATAACCATTCTGTCCCAATTATTAATCGTTCTAACAAATTATTGCTGAAGTGAACATACTATTTAATTTCATAGAATAATGTTTTGTGGCAACAACAGAACAAGAGCAAGGATTTTTTTTGTACAAAAGTATTTCCGACAATCCTGGAGAATCTCCTTTAGTTTGACATAATAACATGTGCATACGGAGATGTACACAGTTATACAATCAGCTCTGACACTTGTAATTTCTACCTATCTTTGCTTCCAATTTGGAGGTTGTTTCTCAGGTTATAGGCTTTCTAACGAAATCGTTGCCCCAAGATCCAATTCAGAGGCACCTCGTTTTCAGAGGTTAATTTATATGAAAAAACGGGCGTTTCATTTCGGAGGTACCCCTATTACAGAGTATCCCAATTAAGAGGTTTCATTGTATAAAAAAGAACGAAAGGAATTAAAGGGTTATTATTATTTAGATTAAAGGAACCAACAAAATCAGTCCGCGAGAAACTATTAAATTACAAAAAAATTCCGGCACTTCGTGGTGTCTAGTAACCTTGACAGCTTAGAAATAATTTCTGTGTATAGCGCTCCAAAAGGACTTCAACTGACAAAGTCCTTCAGTTTGCCTCCTCCTATGGTTGCGATCCTTTCCCAATCATGTGCGTCACCTCAATCTTACACACTAGTCAGTGTCTGAAGACGTAATATTTAATTAAAAAAATGTTGATATTTATTTGAAATTTAATTTTATTTTTTCATGCTGACATTAAAAATGAGGTACGAACTAACTGAAAAAAGGAGGATTCTTTTTGCATCGAACAATTAATCAGTTTATGATGATTTATTATAAAGGTTCACTTTTCACTTGTTTTTATGTTAAACTCTGGGATAGACAAAGCTATGTCTTCAAATGTCTGAAATGCTCGAAAATTACTCGATTTATTGTTTCCGTTGCCACACAATTCAACAATGTCACAAATGGGTCTACCAAGCGCAAGGACTTGGTCAAACCTCCCCATCCTGGGTCTGCCAAATGGTCGCCTACCTATTGGAACAGCACTCAACGTCCAACGCCCCTTGAATTTCGTGCCCCGTAACCAACTATTAAAGCATATCTCTTTCCGTTCGAGATTCAAAGGATGCCTGTGCAATATTTTTCGCTTTTATGTTTACGACTCACTTTGAAAAAAGATTCAACATATAACACTAACATTGCAGTAATATGTTTCAAACGCGTATACACTTCACTAGAAAGGATATTCAGAGCGGTACACTTTCACACCGCTTTTACATGTAGAGATGTGTATTGAGATATTCATGACTTAATGAGTATGACAATAGTCTTGAATATTGGAATACATAGTTAAACAGGCAACAGCAGCGCCCCAGACCGATTGCTTCTCAACGTTAGCAAAACTTCGAAGTACGACAGTGAAACTTCTCTACAGCGGACCATCATGATTGTCCGTTCTGAAGGGATTGAAATACACGAATACCTTCATTCCGGGACCATGAAGAATTGTCCGTAAAGAGAGATAACCCTTATAGACGGCCGTAGAGTACGAAGAGATCAGAAACCTAAAGAAGAACAATAAATAGGCGACCAACGTAACATACTCGAGGAAAATATTGAATTAAAATAGCCTGTGCAAGGTAATACACATAAATGAACTACGACTAAGTGTAAAGGAAAAATTAACAGACACTTACCCATCGATCTTTCCGGTTTTACTCCTCTTCGCTACTGGCTCTCCAGGATCCTCGGTTGATTGGCGTTTTTTGTCGCCAATTGGCACACCATTTGCAACGGCGTCGTCTTTGCAAATCTCTTCTGATCTTTTATCAACACAATCCAATTCAATTTGAATGTCTCCTTTTGTTTCGTTTTGAACTTCACTGTTGTTTTTGCCGCTACCATTGCTGAACGCAAGTATTTCTGAAGATGTTTCTAATTTATTAATCGATTGAACAACATTCGCTGGAGTAGCAGTAGTAGTGGTTGTTTGATGAGGTATACTTTGAATTCTTTGAAATTGTCTTAAGTCAACATCCCTTACAGAATGAATCGCTTCTAAATCTATAAACAATTATTTATCGGTTTTGTTGTAATAAACAAAATATTTGTGGGTATAGAGAGTGAAAAATATGTTTTTTTTTTTGGTTTCATTTTTTTTTTTTTTTAGAGAGAGTGACATCCGAAGCACTTGTTTATAAGCAAAACAAAAACTAAGTGTCCCTGAGTAATGTAAAAATCGCGAATAGCTTTGTTTTTTTTTTCAATAAAAATTCTTTACTTGTATATTATATATATTTTATATAAGATGTTTATGGTTTGCAAAAAATCCTTTTATTTATTTTTGTTTGCTATATCTTAAACACTATGTTATATTATCTTGTCACATTGTTTAACTATAAACAACTTGTACAATTTTTACATTTGCTAAGAAAATGAAACATCATTATCTTTCTCTTTCTGTTTCTGTTTTTTTTTTCCCACGGAGCAGAGCACATTATGTCGAATGGAAAGGAATCAGAAGTCATTTGTTTTTGTAAGGCTTAAGGAGTAAGCAAATGATAAAAAGAAAATAATTATATAAGACCCAACAAAACTTGTGGCGTGCAACATTCAAGAATAAAAACAACAAGTCCAGTTTTTATATTTTATTTCGTCATCTCATTATTAATCACTTTTTGTTTGTACTTAGAAAGAGAGCGAGAAAGAGCGTGAGAATGATATGTAGAAAGCGATCTTCCCTTGATACCCAGAAGGCGGCAAAAGCACACTGCCTGAGTGTCGACCTAATCAGCCATATGGATAATGCCTGGTGCATGTATATTCAAGTGTTCCAAGTAAAAAATGTGGTGTATATTCAAGTTATGCCAAGTTCATTGCCTAATTCAACTAATATCGAATCGATTCTTAATGTACTCCCCAATGAAAATGATGACAGTGGTACGAGGACCATCATCATAACCAAAATGTGCACTACTTCGGGGATTGTTCTACGGAAACTCTCTTTTCGGAACGTAATTGTAGATATACTAATTGTAAATTTTATGGAATCATTCTTACTTTGATCTAAACTTTTAGCAGTAACGTTGCTTGTTAGTGGTTCAAGTTCAAACTTTATGTTCGCTGCTGGAGGGACTCTATCATCGGTTTCCGTTTTCGGTTGGACTACATCAAGCGACGGAGGTGGAGGTGGCATTATCATTTTTTCTTCATTTGCAGCAGTGTCCTTGATCTTAATCGAAAGGTGTGGTCCAAGTCTTGCACGTTTGTCCGGATGAGTGACTCGCAGATCAACGTCTTTCGTCAGAGTCGGTGACGGGGTACGTGATTTGTGTTTTCGACCTGCATAACTTCTCGAGACCTTTGCCGAACTAGACTTCGTTTTTGAGTCTTTATATTTTGGCGGTGACGGTATGGGTGAACTCGGTTTCTTCTTTGTCACATCATTGCTCACTTCTGGTTCTTCCTCTATTTTCGGGCAAGCAATAGAATACTTTTGATCATTACTTCTGCTATTGCTTCTGCCAGCTTTCCTTCGGTCCGCATTAGTCTTACTGCTCGTTCCACGTCTCTCCTTATCTCGAGATGAGCTGCCACTTTGATTTGATGATCGTGCGGATGTACCTCTTGCCCGTGTTGGCGATTTACTTTCACTGCGTGTTCTACTATCGCCTCGTTTACTTCTATTCGATGTAGCGCTGGATTTTGATCTGCCACCACTGCCGCCATCGGAATGTTCCTCTTCACTGCGTGATTTCGATGAGCGATCATGGACGGATCTATCCCTCGACGATCGATCATGATTTGAACGATCGTTAGTATCGCGCCGTTTGGTGGAACGTGAATCGTAAGTTTTAGAGTTCCTGTATGAACCTGATCCCTGAACAACGGTGATATTATTTTGGCTTACCACTGCCGGCTGAGCTGGTGTTGGTGGAATGGTTACTGATGGGTTAGCTGCATTGAACTTCGGTTTCATGTCCGTTGCTGACATAGAAATCGGATTTTCTTGTGTTGCGGGGGTTTGCTGTTGCTGCTGTTGTTGTTGTTGTTGTTGCTGCTGACGAGCAAGTCGGGGATCACGTGGCCGAACTGTATTTAATAACAGAGGATTTACGGGGTGCACCTTTGGTTTTTGTTGATGTGCATGTTGTTGTTGTGCCATTCCAGGAGGATATGTCTAAAAATGAATTAAAAACAGAAAAATCGTTGTAGCATCTAGCAAACAATCTAAGCGTTGTGTAATAATATGGGCGGCGCGACTGTACGAGGTTTACCTGGGCCTGGGTAACCAGTCGTGTGACGAGGGGATTTGATCTACGGTTTTATGCCGACTCCGAACGACGAAGTTTGAGAAGCGTTTTCTACACAGGAATACTCTTTGATCTTTGTCAGGTGACTCGGATGATGTGGAGCGGTGAATTATGAAAGTGAATTCGGGGATTGAACCTCGTTAAAGTCCACTCACCAACGCATTACGAGGACCTGGATCTAATTACCACAGAAACCAGTTGCAATGTGCGTGCTTTTGTGCTATCACTGGATACACAGTTTATTTAGCAAACCAATTAAATGTGAGTACTGCATCGCATTCGAAAATTGTATTCTTAATTCTCGAAGTAAAATACAGCCCCTGAAACTACTAAGCAAAATCAATTCCATGGTCGCAAGTTGCTGCGAGGAGCTTAATGTTCTTAGTTCGCAGCACTCTATTACCCTATGCTGGGTCCCAGATCATAGCCGGCAATGAGGCAGCGTATGGAACTTGAGAAGAAAGAGGCCGAAACTGGGAGGAGTGCATATGCATAAACTGTTGCAAATATGAAAAAGAAAATGGATGGCAAAATCATAGAGCTACCAAAGAAAAGGTGGAAATTTAATCACTTGTGAGACCACTCGGATACTATTGCCCAAGTTCAATAGAAGAAGGTAGTCAAAGTGCTAACTGGCCATAATCATTTGAAGTACCATGGAAATAAAATTTGACTCCTCCATGACTTCATATGCAGGGGCTGTTGTGATGAAGCAGAAATAGAGTATGCTCCTCCCAGAACAATTCTTGAAGGATCAACAGGAATCCCACACCACATCACAGACCTGTTTGTATGATGAGGAGTTATCATTGAAATCAGGAGTGTTCTGATTGTTTAATCACTAAGTCAACAATCTACCTCCGCCGCCACCCTCACGATGGCACCTACGCCGCGACATGCATGGTCGTCCAGACCGACGAATACCATCAAGGCCACGCCGCGGTGGCATGTATTTGAATCTAAAAATACAATTTTCTTGTTTTGGCCAGTCTTCTCTTTTTTTTACCCAGCACATGATTACGAGTTCAATCGCCTTTGGCTGTGTAGCGTTTCCCAGTGCCAAGGTTCAGGATGGCTGGGCAACACAGGAGCAACAACATGACAAGCACGAGTACGAAATACGAATTTAGAGGTAATATTCCCCGAATGGACTTCACAATGGATCCAACATGAGCTTAGTGAGAAGCGCACCTAACCTAACTTGTTAAACTTAACTAGCAGAGAATATGCCTCCCAAGCTACAAGTTTATTAGTTCTAGACAGAAAATACCCTTAAAACGATATGAAAAAACAATGTAACCCTCACACCCCTTACCTGTTGCATATTCATGTTCATCATATTTGGAGGCGGTTGTCTGGGTCCAGTATTTCGATAATTATGAAACGATGGATTCATTCCCCGAGGTGCTGGATGATGCATTGGATTCGTTCCTCCGCCCATTGTCGGATGACGTATGTGTGCGTGGAGCTCTGGTGCACCCTTAACACTGTCAGTCTGTTTTGATAGCTGCTTCTCCTGCTCTTGTAAAAGTTTCTTAGTCGCTTCCAGCTCCAATTCAAGTTTGCGCTTTTCCAGCTCCAGAAGCTCCCTGGTTTTTACACGAAGTGTTGCCTCCATTTCATTCTGTAAGCATAAATAAACATTTCATCAGTTTGTTTTGTCTTAGCTATAATTTCCCTTTATGCGCACTTACCTTTTTTAGAAAATTCGGATTTACATGAATTGATGGAGATTTTGTAACCTTTGCTGTTATCGGCCAATTTCTATCCATACAATTAACCTTCACATCCAATGTGTATAGTTTTTGTGCCGTGAACACCTCGTTCCATGTCTGTCGCAGAGTGTACATACGTTCGCGAATTTTTTCGCTTACCTTTAGATGTAAGAAATCAGTACTAAGGAATATGTTTGAGAACAAAAATCGCAAATATTTGTCATACCTGTTCGAACACTCCGCAAAATATATTTACAATGCATTGACTGAAGAGTGGTATGTATGTGCTTTTAACGTTTTTTACAATAGAATCAATTAAATAAAGAATTGGTAACTTTATATCGGGATGAACCTGAAATTTGATTTGAAATACAGAGAAATAATTAATAAACAATTCATGCATATACTCTTCATCCGGATTTGTTTTGTTTTTGTTTTTGGTTTGTTTTGGGGTGACCCTAACCTTCACTTAAATACATTACAGTCGTGACAATAGATGTTACAGTTTGCAGGCGGTACTCGTACGGATTCTATCAGTGAGCGCTGCATTTCTACTCAGCTTCCACACAATTCCCATTTTATGTTTGTCAATATTTATTTAGGAAAGTTTCACTATTCATGATCATCCACCGGAGATGCAAAATCGAACACTTACCATTTGTTGAGACCAGTATGTACTATTTCTTGTTTTGGAAAATCATGTTTGAAGTTACAAGCGGACGAAACGAAACTTGGACAAATCAATTCCGACATTTTTTTCTCTTTTGTAGGTTGCAATAAAAATGGGTTGCAAATTTTATATAAATCACAAACCCGATCCAAAAACAGCTTATAAACGTGTATTATTCTAGGGTGCAGTGTAATTAAAACAGTACTATAACTAACTTATCACTAGTGCTCGCGAACTAAGACGGGACATTTTAAATTGACTACGATCCGGCAGATTTTTTTCCCTAATCTGTGCAAACATCAAATCATATTAGTTGTAGTTGATACAATTGGAATGGACTGTTGTCTTTCTTATTGGCAGTTGACAGTTTTGTAAAATCATACAGTTTGAGGTTCCTATAAATTCTTTACTGACACTAGAAACGCCGATATTTGTAATCATTTGCAGATACCTCGCATTTACAGGTGTACGATGGAGGATCTTTTTAAAAGGACTTGAAACATTTTCTTGAATCACCCTAACATTCGCTAAAAACAAAAGACAAAAACAATATTTTAATGAAATTAATTAACCTACATACAGTAAAACCTCCTAATGGGACTTAGAAAATACGAACCAATTTGGAGGTGCCCCGATATGAGAGGAGCTCTAAATTCAGCCAAATGCCATTCTGTTTCAATTAATAATATATATCATATGGGTGGCCTTACAGCCCGTAGAGGACCTGGGCCTAGCTTCTACAGCAACCACTCGTGTTGTACGTACTACAGATTTATGCCTACTACAAACGTCCAAGTTTGAGAAGCTTTATCTGTGCAGTTATTCTTTCATCTTTGACCATTGTCAGTAACTGGAAAGAGGTGGGACCTTGAAAATTAGTTTTGGTCGTACCGGACGGGAATCGGACCCAGGCAGCGAGTTTAAAGACGACGCACATACCCACGACGCAACGGCCACCAGTTGTTCCAATTAAATATATCTGAAATAAATTATTCATGAACAGTCAGTTCAATTTTAATGAATGAGTGCTTTGTTGCACCAACAGAACAAGAGAAAGAATAGTTACGAACGCATTACCCGGATACCCTACATTTTTACATTGTTAACATGCATATAGTAGATGTACACAGCCATAAAATCAGGTCTAACATTTGTAATTTCTACCTCTGTTTGCTCTTTTCCCAGGCTTTCAATTTGAATGAAATCGAAAACCAATTAGGAGGTTTCACTGTATAACTCTTTCAATAAATCGAAATTGTAAGTCATTAACTGTCACACCAAGCAGAAGATGCATATACATATACTCATTAAGATGGTCTAACACTGCTCGCAGACCACTGTTCAAATGCTAAAACCTGAATCAAGAGCATAATGCTGCGCATTATCTATAGATTGAAGATATGTCCGCAAAACGGAGGTAGAATAATTCATTCTAAATTCTATTGTTTAGCAAGGCTTTATCTTAATAATTTATGCCTCCTCAGAGACAAACAAAATATGTGACGTGTTGTATGTTTTCCAACGAAACAATTTATGGTGCAAAAGCGAAAGATTTGATAGAAACATGGAAACTGACAATCAAATTGTTGCTCTTTTTCGGATTTCCTTCAAAAGTGAAAAAGATTATATTCAATTGTTATTTATGTAACAAAGCAACTCCCAGGCAATAGCTTAAGCGTGGTCAAGGGACTCAAAAAGTTAATTTATCATAATTAGTACGAATATTTCATATTCATAGAAACAGCCGCTGAATCGAAATTAATAGATGGATTAATGCAAGACGATTTCGGCGTTGAAGCTTTAGTGTTATGCAGTATCCCCGGATAATTGGCGCTCATTTAATTGCTCAATAATTCCTCGTTTAATTAATCGAAAATTAAGCGAAATAGGCTCGCCGGTCGTCGAAATTCGACGACCATCACGGGTAACGGAAACGAGAAATTTGGCAGGGGTTCCCCAAAATTGTAAATATGGTGTTAAATAACCCAATTTTGTACTCGTGTTTACAAAACTCTACTACATTGTGCACATCTATGTGAAATTACGTTGCCAATGGTGTAAGTATGATAACATTCATTTGAGTAGAAAGGTGTATAAGCGTACGACAGAAATGGGCAGCGAGTACTTATATAAAGATACAAAATTCCATATGAAATGTGCATGACTTGTAAGTGCGTTCCCCGGTTAAATGTTAAATACGAAAATCGAAAAACGTTAATTTTAGCCAACGCAACAAACCGGGGATTACTGAATATAAATTATGCGGCAAATTTGAATAAGTTTAATAAGCTTCGATGCGGCGGATTTTTGCCCAACTTATAAGGGAAACACTGAAGTCCTCCACAAATTGCAGAAATCAATCATTCATCTACATAAGTATTTCCGCTAAAGATTTAACACAAAATAATGGGGACCAGATTCGCAGGCTGTTGAGTTTGAAAGATGAAGTAACATATTAAATAGTTAGGCCAAGTTCCAAGATAGACAGGCGACCAACATACAGAGGTGTTTGGGGGAATATTTGTATGGAATTTTCTTGGTACTACTATATACTGGCCCGCTTCGGCAGGTGGCTCACTTACAGGCTTCACTATATCCCCAACTGTAAGATACAATATGCACACAAAATACGAACGTTCAGAGGATACAATATTGCTTTTTGAACATGTTAAGTGATTGATCAAGCCAAGGAAACGATTGAACCACAAAGTTGCGTGGCAGAATCTTCAATTTGTTTTGAATTTTTGTCCAAATGGGGGTCAATTGCAAATACCAGAGTATTATTTGCATATACACCTGAAAGAATGCATGTAACCGAAGGACCTCGCCACCCATGAAAATATTACTGGCTATCAAATGAAGTGTCGTATGAGTCAACTTGTTAACAACTACGTACAGAGGAAGTCGAATTTCCAGGGGATACCATGATTTGTTTGATTCAAAGGGAGTTTGACTAAGAGATGATGCTTTTATATAGAAAATTGATATATGAATATGATATATGAATGTTAAAATGTGACATTCAATGAAGGGATTATCATCTTTACTTGACATTGCTAATGTCCATCGTTTCTTGCATGCCATTAAAGAAAGATGATGAGTGCAAAGGAGCTAATAAAAATTAAATGGGTGGCTCTACAGTCCAAGATGTTTCTTGACCTTCTAACTTCTACAGCCAGCGCTTGTGACGTACGCACTATAGTTCTCGGGCGAGTGTTAGAGGCCTACAGCTTTATGCCGAATTTAGTAAATCGAAACGTGTGGAGCCGTGAGTTATGAACATAGAATCCACAGCATAAAAAGCGACGCACCTACCCGGTACGTCCAGGCCACATTGTCTAATAATTTTAACAAATTTGAAGACGGACTCCCCATAATTTCTCTAACCGTAGGCATGTATCTCTGAATTCCCAGAGAACGCAGTAGCATTCTTGGTATGTATCTGGGTAGCGAATGACCTTGCACTATAGGTCCTGTCAGAAACAGCAGACAGCTGGCTGTGCAAACAAATTAATAATAAAAAAATAACTAACAACTTACTAACTATTTAGACATTCAACAACAATCAGACAAAATCCATGATTCACACCGTTTTAATGAAAGAAAGAGTACTTCTGCGTTGTGGTGTTAATTTATCTTAATGCACTCAATTTTTATTGTATTTAAATCCAAAAGAACGGAAATTTGATAAATGTATGTACAAAAACAATGTGAAACACATAAACACACACAAAATTAAAATGTCAAGAAATTCTTTACACCTTCAATGTTAGTGAGGAAATTCGAAAAATTTGGTGTGACACCATAACCTGCGACGATACATTTTACATCGATGGGACAAAACGAGCATCACAAAAGCTGTTCTAAACCCTAGAAACCTGCCACATAGCACTAATTGAAGACGACGAGATAAAACGGACTAAGTTCGTTCGGACTGAACTGGAGAAATGTAATGGAACGGAGACTTGGAAGACTTATAAGTTGAGAGTTTTTGACGTCTGTTTTTCTTTAAACTACACAGGATAATATAATAATATGAGGGGAGCCACAGACCGAGGCGGACCTGGGCCCAGCTTCTACAGCCTGCAATCGTGTCGTGTGTGTTCTTTTTCTATCACGAGCGGATGAGATCTACAGTTTAATGCCGAACAGCAAAGTTTGAAAAGCTTTTCACAGGAATACTCTTTGAGCTTCGTCAACTTCTCGAAAGAGGTGGACCTATGAATTATGGAAGCTGGCAAATTCGGGCATTGAACCTGGCACCTCTGGCCTAGGACTCGACGCACCAAGCCACGGCGACCCAAAAACTACTCACGCACTGTTTTGAAATAGTGAAGTGCGTGCACATGAGCCACTGCAAAATTCGCGAACTCTGAAACTCCATTCACATAGAAATTTCTATATTCGCAGATCTATGGATAGAGTTTTTTAATCAAGACCTTGTGTATCGCCTTCTCCGTTTAACGATTCAACAATAGAATGATTAATTCTTAGAGAAAAACCTAAAACATATACGATAACGAATACAAAATGACATCACCTACAAAATGCTGAACTGATGCCAGTTGTTCCAAAAATATAAGAACATACAACGTGCATAAGAATAAAGTTTACAAATTGAGAGTTGTTTGCCGTCAGGATTTAGACCATCTGGTAAGCAGGCAAGAAAACTAAACCAGGCCTAAACTATTATTTTAAGAGACTGCATCATGAGATCGTACATGTATCTAGTAAAATACAAAAAATTTGGAAATTGAATATCATGCTACCTTCTACTCTAAGAGAAAGTTTCTCTCATTCTCAACATAACCTCGCTTATCAACTTGCAAATGCACATGTCCGTATGATTTCATCTTTATCGAATCTTCGATTTCTTTTATCAATTCTATTCTTTGTTAGTTAAGGAACTTATCTACATTTACAAACAAATATAAAAGGAAAAACAAAGGGTGTTCTTCGTTTTAGGAAAAAGTTACGAAACGTCTCACTGAATGTCTAAGATAAACATTTCACTAAAAGGTTATTTGTACCATAATCTCCACTGATAAACCATGTATACCTATGATTCCTAGCTGATAATTAACTGATATTGTTATTTTGAAGGACATACTTATAAAATCTACTTTTCGAAGACTACATAATTGCCAAGATGTTACTTTCAATTTTAGCGCACATTAATTCAAAACGATATTCACAAGAAGTCAAATACAAAAAAAAAGGTAATAATAATACAGCGCCAACAAATGATAACAAGTACACAGAAAAGATGTGCAATTTGTGGTTTTAGTCAGAATATTAACACTGACAAGCTTTATATATTTTTTTCCAATAAATAAGATATGTGTTAGTGGAAGTCTCAATTGTTACATTATAAGGAATTCTTTTTTTCTCTTTATATTCACTTAATTTATGGGGTTATCCATCCCATCATTTAGTCTTTTTTTTCTCATTTTTTTTTTTTCATTCTTTACAAAACATTTTTAGTACCAACTGTCTACTGAATGTCTTTACATTTTGCTTTCGCTTTTCTTCATTATATCAACTTTGTACATAAGTCTATGCAAGCAGACTAAACTGTTACAATAGATACTAATGATGTGTCACCACCGTACATCATGTGCATTGACACGGAGGCAAACTACAACAAAAGACGACATGTTTTGAATTTGTATTTTGTCTGGTTTCTCGCAGTGGAATTTTTCCATAGACCATATTTCATATTTCAAAATACATACGCTACAACTAATTTTACCATTCAAATATATAAACGATTAATTGTATTAACCTTAGCAATGTGTTGTTCGACAACTTTAACGATGACGGATGCATGTTCGATATTCTCCTCAGCCAGTATCGTCAGCATATTTATCAGGGGCTTGCTGTTTACATTCAAGTCCGCCAGACTGGACAGATACTCCTCGGCGACTTTCTGCTCCTTTAGTCTCTTCATTTCAGTTTCCATTTCTGCAGCTGCTTTAATGAAGTAGCGTTGTTTTGCAGGTTGGTGGTTGTGTACTCCTAGCCGCAATACTAACGTTTTACGCAAACGTTTGTACCTATTTTTAGATACTTTGCAGGCAACTAGTTGTAGATTTGTTTGTGTTTTGTTTTTTTGTTATTTTATTATTTTTGCATGATCATTGCCTGCAATGATAAAATTATATCAATCATGGATTAAAATTAAACTCAAACACTAATTGGGTTAGATACACATGCATGTGTGTACACAGCGTAGCGTTCGTTCGTTCAAGTTATTTGTATGGAAAAACCCCAGACGTTCTCCATGCAGCCAGCTTATGCAATCACGTACTTTCGCTTACTTTAAACCAACCATAAAGCACTCGTTTCAATCAATGTATTATTACATTTTTCTTTTCATATGGCTCGCATGTGGAACGACGAAAGGATAATAGTTGAAGAAAATCAATGAAACAAACAAAATCACGTATGCACTGAATACATATTTTTGCCCAGAGGTTAAACGTCGACAATACACACATGCACATGCGACAAAACGTTTTAGAATATTATTTAAAGTATATTTTTAACATCAAATTCATTGAATCACACTTTCGAAAATGAAAAAAAAAAAAATAGAAACACAAAATGTCTGCCGAATGTTCAAGTTGCAGAGAAAATAAAACACACTAGGGGTAAAATGATGGTGAAACTTGCCTTTGAAAATTAAAAAATGATTGATTTTTTACTTTTTCTTCACATACGCAGTTTCATATTAGTTAATTCACTACTTATTTATTTAAACTCAATATTTAATTACGGATATGAATTTTTTTCCACGTAACAATGGAGCTGCGTACTCCCTCGGTAGTGTTCTTCCTTTTAATACATTTTTCGGAGTAAAAAAACATGGACGACAAATTATTCAGTTTGAGAAGCATACAGTGCGTGATTATTAAAGTGAATCCATACAGGTAGACATTACGGACGAATGTACTAGATTTTGATTAAATACAGTGATTAGTGTTTTTGGAATGCCTTAAATTAAATTAAATTAGATGTGAAATTATGGAATATATATATATATATAATGTCAAATTTGAGAGCATGTATTCGGTTTTGGAAAAGAAATAAAATAATTGATAAGAGAGCATCCTATGTGTTTTTAACGCTTCACTCCCTTTGATTGGATTTTACAAGATTTTCATAATAAATTATCCAATACATTGAGGATTTATTTTAATTTATGAATCTGTCAGAGAAATCAAAAATAAACTGATCATAATATGCGCGTTTTATTAAGAATATACACTGTAAATTATATCCAGTAACAGTTAACTTTGTTTTGTTATTTCTTAACGTGTAGCTGAGCTGAGTATAGCGGCGTTCAGACCACAATTTGTCGTGACGATTGTTGTAGCTGAAATGTGAAAATGCTATGTCTACTGCAAAACCAGTCTGCCGTTTTGTTGTAACGATCTTTCACAGTTTCAGTTTTTCACAGTTTTCAAGCAAATTGTCGCGACAAATTGTTAAGTGTGAACGCCGCTTATAGATCTTCAATAAAACGCAATTAATATCTACGCTATCGTGTCGTAGTAATTCATTTGCTATTATTTTGCAATAACCGCAGATTTAAGTTTTTCTATGGAAAGCATTTAGCATTTTCCTGCGCCATTTTCAGAAGTTTGACACAGTTTTGACAGTTTTCAGATTAATTATAAATTGCACTTTTTTCAAGATTCATCATTGATATTACCATAATTAGGAAGAATCCCACGTCTTTTATTTATTTTGGAAAAACCAGAACCTAAAAATATATGTAAAAAATTATTTAATTTTCGATTATCTTAAATACTTCATTGTGGGTACAGCCTAACAGAATCAATGTTCAGCTGCGAAAAAGTACCTCAGGATGTAAACCATGCAAATATGCAATACAAAAGTTTTGACAGATTTCTCTCACGCACGTGTTGTTTACTTCGGCATAGTTTTGAATCGTGTAAAATATAATAATGAAATTTTCTTACAAAGTAATTAAATAATTAAAGAAATCGAATGGCAGTTTATTAATAATTGATTCTTTTTAGTTTTCCAATCTTCTGGGAACCGTTTATCACGGTGGCAATCTCTGCTTCACGCCGGATGGTAATTCAGTCATTAGTCCGGTGGGTAACCGCCTTACGATTTACGACTTGAAAAAGTATGCAAAATTCATCATAAATGAAAGAACAAACATAATCATTTCTCTATCTCTAGTAACAAAACAAGGACCCTTTCTGTAGAAAGCAGATATAACTACACCTCGGTTGCCTTGTCTCCCAACGGCAGCCTTTTGATCGCAGTCAATGAAAAGGGCCAAGCTCATTTAATCAGTTTAATATCATGCGCCATCATCCACAAGCATAAGTTCCAGTCCAGAGTTAACCATGTCCAATTCAGTCCGGATAGTCAGCACTTTGCTGTAGCAAAAGAGAATATAGTCTTCATATTCAAGGCTCCGGGAGAGATTACTGGAGAATATAATCCATTTGTTCTGAGAAAATATTTCACTGCCGCTTATGACGATGTCACATGGATGGAATGGTCGTCTGATTCGAGGTTCCTTGCCGTTGGTTGTCGGGACAACTCAACCAAGGTTATCGCTATTGAGTTCCTAAGCAACTTCCGAACGTATACCCTTGGCGGGCACACGGAACCGATCGTGGGATGCTTTTTTGAACACGGAAATCTGAACCTCAACACAATCAGCAGAAATGGCCAGCTCTGTATTTGGGAGTGCAGTTTGCAATATTCAGATATCATAAAACCAGACCCCAAGAACGACGATGATGAACAGCCCAATCAGGATAAACGAAAGAAGAAAGATGATGAGGAAGACTCTGAGGATGATGTCGAGAATACCGTTGAGGGCAAAGACGAAACCAATGAAGAGCCCACAGATGAAAATAATGTTTTGGACGAAGACACCAAGAAGAGGCATCCATTCTATTACAAGAAACTCGCTAGACACTACTTAGCTGACGACCCGCGAAAGGAAAATCGCAATGCACATGTAACTGCTGCCACCTTCAACCGGAAGACGAAGATATTGGTGGCTGCATTCTCCACGGGCTCATTTTACCTCTACGAACTGCCGGAAGTCAATATGATCCACTCGCTGAGTATATCCGACTATTCAATTACCTCAGCTTGCTTCAATCCGACAGGTGACTGGATAGCTCTGGCTTCTTCGGGTCTTGGGCAGCTCCTAGTTTGGGAGTGGCAAAGTAAGTACACTGAGGATGGTTTCAATGACTGTAGCCTGTAGCGATATTCACGTATTTCAGGTGAGCAGTACATCATGAAACAGCAGGGACACATCAGCGACATGAGTTGCATATCGTACTCGCCGGACGGGCAGTATGTTGCGACGGGAGGGGACGACTCCAAAGTGAAGCTGTGGAACACATCAAATGGCTTTTGTTTTGTCACCTTCAACGAACACACGAGTGGTGTAACAGGTGTGCAGTTCAGTAAAAACAAAAAGTTTTTGGTCAGCAGTTCATTGGACGGAACCGTTAGGGCGTATGACATTATCAGGTAAATGTTTTGACAGTTGGTTGTAGACATCACAAATAAATGTGCAATGATGTAATGGTACTCGGGCGTTCAGTTAAAACCTTGCGTTCGGTTCCTTGGGCATGACGAGGTGATTTGTTCAATGGACTACATCTGGAAACTGAACATTCGGTTGTTTCACTGATTCAAGCATATCCTCGTGCTGTCGATGCTCATGTGACAGGTCAACGTTTTTCAGAAATTAACTCACGGCGAATTATGGACTAGTTCCCTTGTACGACATTCAATGGTCGTCTACACATTCCGATGTCTAAGGACCATTTCTTGACGCTGATCGGCTCATCCACCTCGATGAAAGTTCAGAAACAAGTATGCTTTTGTACACTTGGTGCGCTTAGAACCACTCGCCTCTCAGGCGCATGATCTATATTATCCCCAGCATCTCTACCTGACGGGCAAATGACCGTGAATGCCAGCTCTCTGAATCCTAGTTCTTCAGAAATCTCTGCTCCTCAGCGATGCAGCGAAACAACACATCTTCTGCTTGTCATATATTAATCTTATTTCCACTTTCAGGTATCGAAATTTCAGGACGTTTACATCGCCACGACCCGTACAATTTGCCTGCGTTGCGATAGATCACTCTGCAGAGCTGGTCGTAGCAGGTGGTCAGGATGTCTTCGAAATTTACTTATGGTCGATAAAGCTGGGCAATTTATTGGAAATCCTAAGTGGACACGAAGGCCCTGTGACATCGATCGCCTTCTCACCCATCCCCACTTCTTCAACACTGATCTCTGGATCGTGGGATAAAACAATTAGGATTTGGAATTGCTTAGAGAGCAACAGTGAACATGAAACCATCGACATGCTAGTCGATGTTACTTGCGTTGCGTTTAAGCCTAACGGAGAGGAGGTTAGGGTCACACAAAAAACAAATCAATTTCAAATACTGTAACGCCCTCATTCTAGATTGCTGTAGGGACACTAAATGGAAACATTGCGGTATTCGATGTGAAAACATCGAGTCAAGTGGCCGCAATTGAAGGCAGAAATGATTTGGGCAGCGGCAGATCGGAGACCGATTTAGTGACAGCAAAGAAGAACCTACAGGGAAAGTATGTGTGGCATGCCCAAGCTTGTCCAGTTTTTTCACTAATGCTTGTTCCGTTTACAGACACTTTACATCAATTGAATTCTCAGCGGACGGCGAGTGTCTGCTTGCTGCAGGCAAGTCACAATTTATTTGCATATACCACGTGATGGAGGGCATTCTACTGAAAAAGTTCGAGATCACACAGAATCACAGCTTTGACGGACTAGATGTAAGCTTCTTCCTTCAAATCACAAAGTACAACAATTTAATCGGGGTTTATTTGCAGGAGTTCATAAATCGACGACAAATGAGTGAGTTCGGAAATCTGGCGTTGATTGAGACGCGGGAAGAACTCGAAGGAGGAAACGTTTCAATAAGACTTCCTGGTGTACTGAAAGGCGATAAGGCGGCGCGAAGCTTTAAACCCGAAGTCAAAGTATTCGCTGTGCGTTTTTCGCCAACGGGACAATCATGGGCAGCTGCGTGCACTGAAGGATTGCTGATTTACTCATTAGACAAAGGTATGAATAAATCAGTCCGTACTGCATAAATCATCACATTTCCTGTTTTTTTTCCCATTTCCAGGTGTTGTTTTTGATCCCTTTGACTTGTCAATTGAGGTGACGCCGAAAGCTACAATGGATTCTCTGAAGGATGAGGAGTATTCCAAGGCCCTGATAATGGCTCTGAAGTTAAACGAGACGAATGTTATAACTGCTGTGATTGAGGGTATCCCTATGAAAAACGGTTAGTATAAACATTTTGGTTGTGTTAATAATTTGTCTCCGGTTGCTCCTGACAAGAGGTTAGGTTGAAGTGGATGACTGCTGCGCAGAAGGACAGCAGACACACTTGGGTCAAGCATACTCCCATAGAGTTCGACAACAGGTTTCTTTTCAAGTTGATGTGTTGAATATTGTTTTGGGACGAAGGCAAGATATGCTATGTACAAGCCTGCTGTCAGAGATTTTTGACATTTCGTGAGCGAGCCCAGTTTTGCAGTAATCACTCGTGTTGTGCATGCATTTGTTCCCATATGACAGGAGGGGTTCTTAGCTTGTCTATGACTCCGAACACCGATGTCTGAGAACTCCTTGATGGGAGTCAGTAACTCGAAAGAGGTGGAGATGCGATTTATAGAAGGGAGTGGAATACAAATACTCCAGTAGGTGACGTATTTACATACATTAGTTCGTGGGTGAAATTTCTCCTTGACGGACATAAATTAGACCAAAGAGCTTTGGTTTCTATTCTTCTGCGCCGTAAGACAGCACTCCAATGATCAGTTTGTTGCATTTTGGGCAAATATGTCTGATTCATGGTCTACCTCGCAAAACTGGTTTCTGGTGTTGGCCAATAACCGGTGTACACATGGCAGTACGCTTCGCATTGCCGGTGATCCTGGTGAGATTGTAGCCGAACTTAATCGAATAGCCAGTGTTCGCCCATCGTTGTTCTTATCACCAGGACAAGTGTGAAAATCCAATCGATATAATAGCCCTGCTCGAAACTAACTTATTCATTTTCATTTTTCAGTTGAATTGGTTTGCACATCACTTCCAAGTGAATATGCCCATCGAACGCTGCAGAATATTGCACGCTTGCTGCAAACGTCACCACATGTGGAATTCTACTTACGATGGGCCTGCTGCCTATTGACTGAACACGGTAACAAGGACGGAGTTTTCCAACATCATACACTATTAGGATTGCACGAGAGTATATCAAGGAAATATGAAATGTTACATAAAATGTAAGAGTGACGAGTTAACCTAAAAATCATGAGAACTGATCTAATCTTCATTCCAGGTGCGACTATAATAAATATACATTAAGCGTTCTGTCCAAAGTAAGTGAGCAACGTGTCGCAATGTCAGCTCCCAATGGAAAACAGGCGGATAGCGACGAGGATGACGACGAAGAAATGGTGTTAGTGAGTACAAACAATCATTTGGAGGAGAATGATGCTTCTGACTTTGAAAATGGCGATAGCGAAATTGACAGTGATGATGAAGATGTATAGCTTTAAGGTATTGACTAGTTTGTATCCCTAAGAAATATACGTACGTTAAAATGAAAATTTGGATTTTGTTTTACTGGAGACGTGTTTACCAAATTGACTCATTCATTCACGCATCATGTTAAGCTTGTCGGAATGATGTTCCGAAAACTTACTGTTCCATTAAAGTCAGCAACAAGTCGGTACCCTTTATGTCTAAATACTTTTTTCTCTCAGCACTGCTGTTATATCGATAAAATTGCCCAAGTTGTCAAATGCACACTCAATTTTGCCAGCGAGACCTTGAAGTGCGATTACGATTTTGAGCTTTTGTATGAAATGAAGGTTATGCTAACTTTGGGCCGGGGGGTCGGGATGGGAGCTGATTGTCAGCCGGTTGTGACTTGGTTCAAAACTCAATGCTATATGGATCATCTTTACGAAGTCTGACCTATATCTTGGGTGACATTGACGTTAGTGGTCGAAAGTACTAGTCGTGTAGAGAGCATAAGCTTGGAACTGAAGCTTCTTAATGAAGAAGACTCTTGGACGATATCCTTTCAGACATGCTCTTGTTATATTGGAGATCGATGTGAAAAGAGTTTCTGCATTTATACGAGTACACAAATAATAGTACTGTTTTTGGTAAACTGCTTTTATATGTACTAGTTAGTTAAACAAAATGGGCTAAGCGGTGAACGAGGGCAAAACGAAGTATATTCTGTCATAAAGAAAGGACGCACAATATCGACGACTTGGCCAAACGTCACCATGAGCAGCTATAACTTCCAGGTACCACCAGTACCGAGACCAGTACCGAGATTAAACGCAGAGATACTCTTGTCAATCGCTGTTTCTTTGGGCTGAAGAGGCAATTGAGTAGTAGAGTCCTCTCTCGAAGGACCAAGCTCACATTATATAACATCTTGATCATCCCTGTCCTGTTCTATGGTGCGGAGGCATGGACAATCTCAAAAGCGGATGAAGAAGCACTTGGTCTTTTCGAGAGAAAAATTGTGCGTTCAATCTTTGGTCAAGTCTGCGTTGATGGCTATTGGAGAAGAAGATTCAACCACGAACTATACGATCTGTACAGCGGCATGAGCCTAGTCAGGCGTCTACGGATTCAACGCCTAAGATGGCTGGGCCAGGTGGAGCGCATGAACAACACTGCACCAGCCCCAAGAGTCTTCGACTCCGAACCAGTAGCACAACGCAACAGAGAACGCCCACGGAACCGATGGCGCACCCAGGTGGAGAAGGACCTCAATCGACTGGGTGTGCGCAGTTGGAGAGGCTTAATGGTTGAGGCCCAGGTCCACCCCGGACTGTAGCGCCACCAGAAGAAGAAGAAGTTAGTTACCGTAATGAAGTATGTGATGATTGCATTTTTGCTTTTGGTTTTTGGAAGCTTTACAATGAAGGACGGGACAAAAATCTTTTGCTCTTCCTAAGCGGCCCATGCAGACCTACACACCTATAATATATATATAATCTCCCCTATTTAATCACCAAAACGAAGGAGTTTGACCAACGAAAAATTACAAAAAAAAACACAAGTTATCAGGGTTTTATGAATTTTCGATTTTACAGATTTATTTAATATAATTTTCTTTACTTACACAAATTTAAGTTTGGATACATATTTGCAATTAAACTAAACATGCCTTATTCTAAACATTCCCATTATCTTAAATAATTAAAGTAAAGTTTTGATTTAGCTATATGTTCGTACTTAAATACTATCTTAAACTATTTTAATCACTTGGGCATTAGCATCCCTTTGTCATAAAATGGATCTTGGGGTAAACATGTAGAGATGACTGTTTGGTTCACAATGGCAAAGAGCTGCAAATGCCACGAGATATCATTAAGGAGGACCAACAATTATAATTTCATCATTGCCCATGGTTGGTTATGTTATTTTTCCATTTGCGTAAATGTATCGGATGAATTTTGGAGAGAGAGAAACACTGCTGCAAAACTCGGAGTTTCACTAGATGAAACTCATTCCATTGAATACACACTCCATTGAATATGCTGTTGGTATGCAACCCATCTCTAGACTCAATTTGTGTACAACTGAAAGGATTTTCAATCGGCCATATGCGATTCCATCAGGTAAGCTATTGCTTGGCACATCCTCATTTGACCAAGTCCAAAAAAACGTCCTAGATCCGCACGTATGTAACTACTGATGAATTTGATGGAGACTAAACTGAATTTTTAAAGACACCTCAGTTTGCACTTGCTTATTTCATTTGGCCCGTTGTAACATTAAACTGTAATTGCAGTAACTTTCTTACTAAAATACGTGACCATTTTTCTTTTGAATATGATGGGACGATTAGAAGCAAATTGCAGTTGTGGATAAATGAGTGCGGTGTTCAAGATGGCTTCACGCTATTGTCTGCATCTAATGAACTGGTTGTCTCACAAGATCTGATGACCCTTGTCACGGAACACAGTTAGAAACTCATCGAAAGGCTTTCAAAATACTTTTCAGACGATGATGTCGAAAAGCTTGCGTGGCTCCAAGATCCATTTCATGCTCAATCTCCACCAGAATTCATTGAGTAAGTAGGAACTCTCTTGCGACAGTAGTCTTAAAACTAGATTCAATGAATATCCAAATTCAAAAGCTTTAAGAATTTTCATTCCGTTTGCAACAACATATCTATTTGTGTGAAGCTGAATTTTTTGCTGTAGCTGTATTCAAGAGCAAATATCGCTCAAGGATCAATGTGGAGCAAGAAATAAGAGCAGCAAGCCTTATTCCCTGCTTTGAATAATTTTATGGAGATCACCAGCCTTGTCCGTCACATTGATTTGATTGAATAGTCTTAAGTTTCTCTTGTTCTCAAATCCGAATTCTTATAAACATAGGAGAAACTCTCAGTTTCATATTGTGTATGTTTTAATTTATGTGCCTAACTATCTATTATTTTATTCAGCTGTTTCTTTTCAAATAGCTAGTGTAGGGCGTCGTGACACAATACTAAACTTGTAGGTGCGCTGCGGTCTAAAACAGACTGGGACCCATTGCATTAGAAGATGATATAATGGCTTAAAAATTGGGTGAATCGATGGTATCTGTTCAGTGATCTAAATTCATTTCTCTGTGTAGCCACTCGCCTCGTCCGTCGTCCTACATAAGCAGGCATTTGTTGAGGTACTCAAGGCCAAATAATCTCAAGCGTAACAGAATGAATAGAATGAAATTCGTAACACCCTTTTAGAGAACAACTGTCGCATGTCAGACAGATTGCCGCAGACAATCAATTTGGTGGTAAACTAATGTAGTCATCCCCCAAGCCCGCGTGTGTGTGCTTGCTTTTACATGCATACTCCAAGATCCTAGTGCATGGATTGTTTTAATTTGATTAAGGTAATATTTGTGTTGTGATTTCTGGATTCCCGCAAAAGCGATTTTGGAATGTTGTCATTTAATTAGAATGTATTTATATAAGTTTACAAAAATATTTCTCTGCATAAATAAAATCTATTTGAACATTCTAAGTATAAACTAAAAATATATTGTGTATGTATATACGCGATAGTGTTTGTTTATATATTAATCGTTAAAATTTTAAAAATACAGTTATTATCAATTTAAAGCACCGGTTTCATATCATTTCTCTTTTGAATTGAATCGTTTCTCTTTTTAGTTTTACACTTTTGCATGAATGAATGTACACTCCCAATCGAGAGGATAGATTTGCAGTTTATCTTAATTTAAAGAATATTTTAGGCTTCAGGTATTGCTAAGGCTCGCTCCCTCCATTGGTCGTTGGTCTGAGAAGTGAGTAAGTAGGTAATGTTGCTGAGCTGTGATGGACTTGGATGTCGATTCCGATTACAGAATAAGTAATCAAGAGTTGGAGATTTTGTGTAATCTGGAATGAGGGAAGGAGCTAAGTACTGAAGCAGTAGGAACAGGGTAGATATTCTGCGATATTCTTCGTTTTGATGGCTTAACTAAGCCAAAAGTTCGGATCGCTTCGGATAATCGACGAGAGATTGTTGAGAGATGTGGAATATAGGAAGGACGAAAATAAGCTGTCATTCTTCTTTGAAAATGCGGATGGATAGACAGTACTTGTCATTGGAACTTAACACCAGTGCCGTAACTAAGGCGGTGCCAGCCGTGTCCAGGCACAGGAGGGCGCAAAAATAACCAGGACCAACTTCAATTGCAAGCATCCGAGGTTTAAATGTAGAAGCTTACACCGGGCGCATAAAAGCCTACTTTCTTAACTTATCTTAGCACTTAGCTTATCTATTCGGCATAACTGGATAAATTAGTTGTTTTAACCTAAACGAGTGTGTAAATGACAAAATGTGTCTTCAAATAGACAGACCTGCATATCATACAGCCCAAGAAGAATTAAATCACTGGACGAGTAATTTGCAATTCGTCTAGTTTCATGCGATTTAATGCAGCTATCAAATGGAGGTAGTTGTTATCCAGAAAGCGTCAGGAAACCTGAAAAGAAGCGCTCAATGCAAGCTTAAGAGTATCTCAAAAGTCAAAAATTGTAGTCAATTGTTGAAAGAGTTCCTGGGCACATGGGATACTATGGAAATGAAACAGCTGACTAAGCTTGGCGTGCAATGTGAAACGATCGTGTCATTATGGCACTTTTCCATTGGCAAAATGACTTAGGTACGCATTTCGACGTCAACAGCAGCAAGAGGCTTTACATCAGTAAGTGGATTTTGTAGTATAAGCCCTAGTGGAATTTCCTAGTATTTTACACATAATTTTGGTAAGAGTTTCACACGTATTCATAAACATATCGTATCAGAACCGCTGTCAGATGAAGTCAAGTGGCAAAGGGGATATACGTTGGATGCCTCCTTGTTCTCCCATTTCTGCCACAAACACAGACGTCCTTCAAATTCTCGACGAATGTATCGCTTTCCACCGTCTTCAAAGGACTATACTTCTTCATATCTTCATGGTGAATCTCTTGTCAAACTCGGAACGGTCGTTCTTCATTAGACAGAGTCATATGTTATTCATCAAAAGAAAAAGTTCAATTACTGCATCTGTCGTTAGTTCTTCGTGTAGGTTCATGCGATTTATTGCGGCTTTCAAATGGAGTTGGGGGCTATATAGAAAGTAGCGGCAAATCCCGAGAAGCTGTGGGGTTAATATTTATCTAGACACTAGAATATCAGGCACTTAAAGGCAACATAATAAAGTCCAAAACGGTCCTCAATTGTTGAACTCTGTAGTCACAACGCAGTTCCCCTCTTGTGAGTTGCTGGTCACATGGAAATCCAGGGAAACAGCTGACGAACTAGTTAAGCGTGGCGTGGACAAATTAAGCATCTCATCTCCGATAAAAATGTTTCTCCATTGAATTCTATAATGGACTACTAACAACAGCAAGCTATGCGAGGAAAAGGACTAATTCATGCCTCAAAAGCAACATTTTCTGAACTCAATATAACATCGGCAAAACTAAACTCGCTGCCAAGAGTTGACGACTGAATACTAGTAGAGAACATTACAGGCCACTTCCTGGTGGATCAGCATGCTCAAAGACTGTTCTTGATTCCCACTGATGGATGCGGAAACTGCCAAGGAACATCAGTGAAAGAAACTCTGAAGCGTCTCCTTTGTTGGTGCTCGCCCTGCTAGCCAAAACTCGATATAAAACTCTAGGTCAACCATTCTGTAAATCATTAAAAGTTGTCGTAAAAGCTCCACATCTCATATCTATAGCAAAAACAACTGAAACACTTAGCTTCTATATATATAGCCACTGTAGCCCTGTTCAGTGGGCTTCTTCTGCTTTATTTGGCGCTACAGTCCGGGGTGGACTTGGGTCTCAACCAACAAGCCTCTCCAACTAGCATGGTCTCTGGCTAGCTACCTCCGGTGCCGCACGCCAAAATAGTTGAGATCCTTCTCCACCTGGGTGCGCCACCTTAAACGCCGTCGTCCTCTGTTGCGTTGTCCCACGGGTTCGGAATCGAAGACTCTTCGGCAGGGAGTTGAGTTGTCCATACGCTCTAAACGACCCAGCCATCTTAGGCCTTGAATCGGTAGACGCCTGACTAGGCGCACGTCACTGTAAAGAGTGTATCCTCTAATAGCCGTTAAAGCAAACAGGACCAAGGATCTACAGTGGGTCTGTAGGTTTGCTCTGTTTAGTGATACAGTGAAACTTTTCTAGAGCGGACAGCAGCGGGCTCTCTATAATTGAGGCTGTCAGAGCAATAGTGGCTTAACACACAAAACCCGAAAATTGAAACTTTTGAGGTCCTTAGAGCTTTTTAGTGATCAGCATTATTTCAATTTTTGTGGGTTACGCCACTCTTGCTCTGATAGCAAGATTGTCCGTAATATGGGTGTGTCCGTTCTCAAGGTTGAAGCACACGAGCTTATTGATGCTGGGACCTTGTCATAGAGAGAAGGAGAAGTTTAACTGTATCACTATGAACCTATGAAAGGCTAAGCCGCCAACGCTCTAACCTAACCTAACCTTCTCCAGTTGGACCCTTTCCTTTGAGTTAATTACCATTCACAACATTACTCAAGCTACACATCATGCCTCTCTTTCCTTCGATTGGGAGTGTTCTTTACATTCAAAGCGTCACGTCCTTCACAAATGTTAGCTATATTTACATTTCACTATTTTATTCATGCTCGTATTTTTATTTTTAAGTCTACTCTGTTCGGCGTTGCACATTCGGCAAAGTCCTTTTTATACAAAGCAAGGCATTTTGTTTATTCTGTGTGTGTGCTCCTCAAAGGAGGCACTCGTTCCAAGATCAGTATTGTAAAAAAGGGGAACATCTTGGTGTAGCACAATGATTTAGCTTTTCTTCCTCGTAAGCTAAACCTTCTTCCTTTTCACAATAAATTGTTTGTTCAAATTTTCGCAATCTTTTTTTTTAATGGAGCCCAGAAAATGATATCCTGGAGCTCCCTAAATCCTAGGAGGATTTCATTAGCAATATCGGCCAGTACAAAAGGACAAAGACGAAAAACAAAATTGGGAATACAGCTCGTGAGACCTTATCGATTTCACGCCACATGATTTTCTCAACTCCGGTGTCAATGTCCGTCCATGCGACGGACAGTAGGCTCTGGCGTCGAGCCGGCTTCGGTGGTCCTCCGTTACCGTGAAGTGATGTCTAGCAGTGGAAGTAGTTGTTATTTTTTTTGGATTGTCTTATGTAAGTGTGCTTTACCTGTCCGGGCGTTGTGGGGGTTTGTGTTGCTTTTCGTGACCGCACTGCTCCGCCTTCCCAATTCGCAACACTCGCACATTGACCCTTTTCCATGGCACTTATTCGCTGAAAGAAATAAAGGAAATGTGCATTAAAAATACGTTTGAATATGTTATTTGCATTTGTTGGTCTATTTATCGATTATTGGTTAAGAAGGAAGTTAGGGACATGAAGAAGAAGAGGCACTAATGGATCAATCTAAGAGGTCAATGTTTCTATAGACGGCTCGGGTAAACACCCTTCCGTACTGATGGACCTTGACTTCGTTTTTACACAAATAGACGAAAAAATGCCATTTTAAGTGCATTGCGCCAGGAATTAGAAAATCGCACACATCGACCCCTCCTATCATTCAAGTCGCTAATTCTGCACGCGGCCAAAGTTCTTAGATTTTGCTAAGCCTAAACTAATGGAGCCTATAAATAGCACCGTATTTTCAGATCGTTAAGAAATAGGAAAGGATTGTTGAGTCACCATGGCGTAGTGGGTTAGTGCGTCGACTCCTACGCAGAGGGCGCCAGATTCGAATCCCCCCAATCTACCAACTTTCATAATTCATGACTTCTACCTTTTTCGAGTCACTGACAATCCTCAAAGAGTATTACTGTCTAGAAAAAACTTCTCAGCTTTGCCGTTCGGAGTCGGCATAAAACTAAGGTCCCTTCCTCTCTTGGAAGAACAGTAGAAAAGACGCACAGCAAGAGTGGTTGCTGAGAAGCTAGGCCCAAGTCCGCCTCGGACTGTCGATATCCAATATAATTATTATTATTAAGAAATAGAAACTCCACGCGGTTCGCACGCTCGTATGTTGGCTCATACTTATTGCTATTGGAGACTGAAGGGGAATTAACTTAATGATCTCACATTCAGTGAGCATTGGCACAAGCGTGAGCTACAAGTTTGAGTAAGTTAGGGGTTTCGTTATCCTTGGGTAAAGCTGACGCTCACAAGCAACATCTTGCGGAGGTGCTGAAAGATGATAAGATCTTCTCTTTTTCTTTGCTTCCGCGTCTGGAAAAATTTTTGAATAATCTGCGGTCCTATTAGTGCGGTTCCAGGCCCAGGAAGTCCACCAGGAACTATGAAAAGAAAAACTCACCGGAATCATCAAAGTCAAAAAAGGATTTAGACAAGGCGACGAGGTGTCATATGACATCTTTAACATCATCGTGGAGATGATCGTGCATGACTCACACAACACGGCATGAACTTGAAACAGTTGCTCTCAAACGTGTACAACATTGGGATGATTTGCCAATCACTGCAAGCCATCAATGAGGCGTTTTGTTGACATTGTTTCGGAGGCAGCCACAAAATGGATTTTACGGTAGGACGATGTATGTCCTGTCTTGAGACTTAAAGGAAGACACACAACCAATGATTTGGCAACAACGTTTCCATAGTATACCATGACCACCAAGACTAAATGCGTTTACGGATAAAACGTCTAAGAAGGCTAACATCAGTGATCAAATCTTCGACTCCACAATATTGGACACCACAAAAATGGACGACCATTTAAAATGATGGCGCACACAGGTGGATAGGATCTCAACCAACTTTGCGTGCGTAATTGAAGGCTGTGGCAGTTGGAGACGGTGCCAACTGGTAAACCTTGTTGATTCCAGAGTCCATCCCGGACTGTAGCGCCACCAGAAGAAGAAGAAGTATACCTTGGACTGAGATCCCTCATTGTCGTTCTAACAAAGCATTGCGTTATATGAACTCGTGCCTCTCTCTCTCTCACTGGGCCTTCCATACAATAACTTCTGTAGAAGCTGTTTGAACTAGGATGAGGAAGAAGCCATTGAACACTTGCTATGTAGTTGCAGTGCTCTGTCATCACGTAGATTCAAACTCCTAGGGGCCAACTTCTTTGATAATCTGCATGAACTGAGCAATGTTAGTCATTAGCTTCATTTCATACATTTGCGTGGTTACACAACGGGCCTATGCTGTCCTTTTGCATAGCAGTCAGCCACTTCTACCTAACCTAACCTATTCATTGGTTTCAAAGGATTCTTCAATAGTTCCCGTTCGTGAGTGAAAAGTTAATTATAGATGTGCAGTTGCTTAGTTCAGTGCCCGCTGAATGGAATGATCGGACCAATATGGGGGTCTACTAGCTCCTCGAAGGCTTTCGTAATTAGTTAGGTATTCAAAACATTTCTTATAGCTCAATTTATAATTTATTAATACATACTTACCATTGGAATAACTTTAGGCACTTTATTAATTTGATATTGATATTGAACTTCTAAAACTTTAACAACTACAAATTCTGCTAGGGCGGCAAATACGGACACCATACATCCTGCCATCCAGAGGTCAAGAGCCTGAAAAGATAAAATATCGTTGTAAGCTTATGCGAAGCAAGTAAATAGCGAAGATTGGAATAAAATATAGAAAAAGGACTTGAACACCCCCGGCAAACATTACAATTTCATAGCATGTTTGCCGGGGGCCTATTTCACAGAACATACATCTCATACATTGTATGATTCTGACCAGAAATGAAGTATTACAGAGATTTCACAGCTGATTGCCCCTTAGTATATCGACGAATTTGAGTGCCTTTTTGACGGATATTCATGAATTTTTGACGGTTATTCACGAAAAAACATAAATGCCGTCCTCTGATTGGTCAATTTGGTGTATGAACACGTTATAAAAAACAGTTGTCAAGAATCTTAAGGGGCAAGAGAGGTAGAAGTCGGGCATCTCTGTAATACTTCATTTCTGATTCTGACACTTCTGCTGTATGACTTCTGTTTCTCAGATTTGTTGTATGAGCCGCTGTAATACAATATGTATCACCTAAAGTTTAAACTGGAAATATGGGAAAAGTTGTACGATTCTGTTTCACAGAAAAATATCATATACATTATAATAATATAATAATATGGGTGGCGCGACAGTCCGAGGTGGGCCTGGGCCTAGCTTCTCAGCAACCACTTGTGTTGTATGCACACCATGAGTGGTTGACTTGCAGTTTAATGCCGACTCCGAACGGCGAAGTTGAGAACATTTTTCTAGACAGGAATACTCTTTGAGCATTGTCAGTGACTCGAAAGAGGTGGAGCCGTGATTTATGATATAGGTGGTAAATTCGGGTATCGAACCTGGTACCCTCTGCGTAGGAGTGGACGCACTAACCCACTACGCCACGGCGACCCACTATGGAATCTGTAAAACAGAAAATTGTATTGTGAGGCTTTTGGACTTCGTAACGAGGCGAAACCTCTTTGTAGCCAGCACGCGGTTCCCTCACCTCAACATCCACAAAGGAACCTGGCGATCTCCTGATCAATCACCCGTCAAGCAGATTGATCACATTGCGATCGACGTCAGACACTCCTCCAGCATTCTCGATGTCCGAACATTCCGAGGAGCCAACATCGACTCGGATCATTTCCTTGTTGTAGCCAAGGTAAGAACACGCGTATCGATAGGACAACGGAGAAAAGCAAGACCAAAACAGTTTGACGTCGGAAAGCTACAAGTTTTGTATGTTGTATGAAATGTATGTGATGAATGATCTGTGAAATAGCCGTAATTGAAGGAAAAGTGGCAACGTCTTCGTTGGTAGAGGAACAATAACATCAAAGGCAGTGGGGCATGATTTTCCAGTATCTTAGGTCATTAGAGGTAGCCGATAACAATATGGAAGGAGAAAGACTGCTGAAATCCGACACGACCTACTATAGTTCGTCAATGTTCTTTACATCCAGAAATATCAGCATACCTAGGTAGTTGCTGTTTAAGACTACGGTCTTACCGAACTCACTTGTATATGAGAGACTCGGGTGGTTAGCCTAGAGAGAAAAGTATTACGAAGGACTATTCCGTAGGCAACACAATCATGAAATCTACCTTGAAGCAGATAAACCTAATGATAACAGTTAAGCTCGGTAGACTCCGGCGGCCTACCTCGTATGACCGAAGAGGAGTCTACCCGGAAAGAACTTTATGGAGCAATCTAGGGTAGAAGAGAGTGTGCAGACCATGCTTGTGCTGATGGAATAGCTTTGACCAGGACGCCCCAGGCCTTGGGGTGAATAAATGGATGGCGTCGGCCGATGGGAGCAGAAGAACTTGTTGCAAAAGGCCAGGAGCGATGATGATGATGAATTCTTGAGAATTTCGTGCCGCTCCATCTGGCAATACATCTGACTGCTATACAGCGCCGAATTTTGCCTCCCAAGTGCAAGTGCTTGCACGGCAAAGTTAGTTATCATGTCCATGTGCTTCTTACTAGAGGTGGAGAACTATCGATAGCATTATCAATCGTAATCGATAGTTTTCACTATGACTTTCAAATGACCAGTAATCATTTGGACAACCGTCATTCATCCGGTGTGAAATAGAGCTTTGCCTTTTTTTAAAGGGGCAGCACAATACAATTCCTAGTCTCAAAAAAAAAACAGAACTGCCTACATCCTTGGCTTAAATGTTAGTCACTGATTTTCAACCATTCAATGTTTTCAATGATGAAGGTTTTCGTTCAACTCCCCGATCCGAAAAAATGTTTGTCTAAGAAAAGTTGGGAGATATTGTACCAATACATGCAAACACGAATGCTTCGAAAAGTGTTTAATTATTCTAACATCTTCGGTGGAGTCTGAGAGGAGTTTCAGTGCAACCGAAAGGCGCTTAAGAATCGCACAAAAAAATGTGAATATTTTAACATCCTTGAATAAAAACAAGTGGCCAAAAAAATAAAAACCTTAACATTTTGTTTATCAAATTCGTGTATTTTTTCTAAAAAAGAAACTATCGACAATGGTCGATAGGCTAGCACAAACAATCGGTTTTAATCGATGGCAAGGTGTATCGATAGTTCTCCACCTCTAGTGACCATAATGATCGATGTGGACTTATCTTCGTGAGTAGCCGTGACGTAATGGGTTGGTGCGTGGACTCCTACGCAAAGGGTGTCAGGTTCGATCCTAGAATTTGCCCCGAAATTACGGATCCACCTCTTTCGAGTCACTGACAATGCACAAAGAGTAGTCAGAAAGATAAAACTTCTCAAATTCGCCGTTCGGAGTCGGCATAGTTGGTCGTATCCACGCGTGATATACCAATTGCATGCACACCATGAGTGGTTGCTGCAGACACTAAGTCAAGTCCCCTCTAGCCACACTCTTCATTAAATCCTTCTGCGAGATAGCCAAAAGAGCACCAAGAATGAATGTTCACGAACGCCGCCATTGGTCTCAAGTTCACTGTGGTATCAACACAGGGTACTTAATGCCAGATTCGTTAATTTGAACCGCCACCAAACAGCCACACACACCACAAGCTCTTTCTCTAAGTCGAGCTTTAATCGTGAACACAATTTTTCGTTGCATTTTCATGTATTTTATGCTCTCTAATTCGGACTTTATTTCAGGTCCCTTGAAATTGGACGTAGGGAAGTTGGACTGTATTTTAACGTTTTTTTTTTATACCAAAAAGTTGTACTTTTACCAAAATGGGTTTATATGGGATTCTTGGAACATCCTTTCCAAAAAGAGTACATTCCCTTTCCCACTCTGAAATAATCTTAAAACTTACCTTGACATAAGCCACTGGAGGTATGTCTGCCCGAAGACCCGTGAACATAGTCACCAACGTCAGCATACAGGTGACAAGCAATGTAACCCGTCCCGGAATGGCATCCAATCCAAGCCAGAAACTGAACCAAGACAACATGACGACCAACGACGACGGAGCAAAGGTTTGAATTAAGTGGTGGCCTATCTGTCGTTCGAATCGAAAGTACACCGTCAAACGTGAAAAGTTGCCAACCTTCTCCGGCATGTACCCGTCGCTCTCCTCCAGTTCCAGTGGCTGCCCTAAATTGTACTGCAGCAGTTTCAATTCAGGGTTGAGTGTAACGCCGGAATCGGACCACCTGAGCTTCACTTTTTGATTGCTGTACGAGACTGAAAAGAGGGAGTTATTATTGATTTGATGATCGATGAGTGATTCAACTCCCTTCGAAACTCTTGGACATGTGAAGGGATGCCGAAGAGTTTCGAAACGAGGTTCACTGCAATTTACTCACAACTCTCGATGTAGATGGGACAGACTTGTATGTCCATGGGGTAGAGTTGAAACTCCATCTGGCAAGCGATTATCGCGTGCATTCTAGCCGCGTATCGTATCGTTTTGTTTTTGTAGAGCGTAACGGAGGTGAATTTATGCGTGAGGGTTGCGATTTCTGAAAGAAATAAATTTTAACAAAATTCCTTGAGTATTTCCAAATGACTTGTGATGTACTTTAGATCGAAAGCACTTGAAGTGAGTGAAGCCGAAGCAAAATGGCGGTGTTGGTGAGAGTGAAAGCGAATCAATTAGCACATCAAACACTTAGAATTTTTTGCTTATCGTGTGCATGTCAGTTGGGTGAGTTAGAAATAAGTTTTTGAGTGATCAGAGATTGTGAACATTGCGTGAGGGCAGTGAAAGGGAAACATGTTGTGTTAATACTTAGTAAGGCTTCCACGTCTAGAATACTGTGAGTAATGCTCTCGAGGTTCTATCAAGAACACAATAAGACTTAACCTATTTAATTTATTCGGTTTGTGGTGGGCATTGTCATTGATTTTGGGTTTTAGCCTATCGTATAATTGTTGTTGTTGTTGTGTCATTTCGTCAGTAAATATGTAAGACCGCAGTTAAAGGCTTTGTGACATAATGCAGCTCTTATTCTTGTTGCCGGGGTCATTGTGCTTATTTAAAGTTCGTGAGGAGCCTTCGCATCGATTAAATATCCGATGCGGAGGCTCCTCCCGCATTTATTTATTCTGCTATGAGTCGCAAATTCATGATTGTTAGATCAATGTACGACAGTCGCTCTTGGATTACAGGACCTACCTAGATTCGATGAATTTCCATCTAGGAAGGATTTTTATTAAATTAATGGAAAAACAGATAACATAGTAATTTCTGCAAGCTCGAGCCTCAAAAGTGAACGGTCATCGACGACTTGATGTTGACGACACCTTCAAGTACTCCGAATTCAAAGGAAATTTAAAACTTAACGAATTTAGAGAGAACAGTATATATTGCTGATTGATTTCATCTGATAGCGTTTTTTATACTATTTTTGCCAGCGCCTGAGTCGGCCGTGGCGTAGTAGGTTAGTGCGTAGACTCCTACGCAGAGGGTCCAGCTTCGAATCCCCAATCTACCAACTTTCATAATTCACGGCTTCCACCTCTTTCGAGTCACTGACAATGCTCAAAGAGTATTCCTGTCTAGAAAAAGCTTCTCAAACTTTTCCGTTCGGAGTTGGCATTAAACTGTAGGTCCCTTCTACTCGTGAAAGAACAATAACACACACAACACGAGTGGTTGCTGAGAAGCTAGGCCCAGGTCCGCCTCGGACTGTCGCGCCACCAATATTATTATTATTTGCCCCCGTCTGTGGATACGTGCAAGCTCTTGAGACCAGCTTAGGAACAGCCGATACCCTTCACCACCTAAGAAATGGGGTGAATTAGAGTTCTTATTTGAAAATTCACTCCTTATTTGAACGTTTTTTTCAAATTTCCTTGTTAAATTTTCAACACAGTACGAACGAACAAAGCTTATATTCATGAAGTCGATTCATTGAACTCCCTTTTGAGCAAGTTACAATCTGACATACTAGGACATCTTAGCTATAAAGCAGAAAGTTTGTGTGTCTGAACGACAAAGGCTCCGCAAATACACATCGCAGAGCTCTGACATTTTCAACAAACATCATTCTAAAATTTAGATGCTGAATGTGACAATTTTTAAGTCGGCACGACATACGGTTCGAAAATTACGAGCACTTTTTAAACGGGAATAAAATTCTCAAAATAAGAGTGGTTCATCAATCCGGTATGAAACCATTTCAAGTTGCGTAGTCGTGGATATCAACCATCCCCCAGTGTGTTGTATCTTCCACACACACATTTTTCATAATTTGCTTTGGTGCAACCATTCATTTTTTTCTACGTCTCAATCGAACATATACGAACGACTGCCTGAGTCACCAAACGAAAAGGAAACAATAAACATTTTCGCACTATTCTTATTTTGTCATACCCAAACTATCTATGCATGTACATATACGCAGCTACACACAAATCATTCAATTTTGCTGAAATTGTGAATATTGAACTACTGAACGGATTAGCCGATTTAGATAAAATTTCAGAGCTAGACTAATTATGTAATGTGTTAGAAGATAGGCTAATTTTTTTCATGGTTCATGAAGTTTGACTTCAATTTCATCGCGCGCAGGTACATAGATGGGATTTCCAAGAACTTTTTTTTTATGAATCGCTTGATATCCCTCCACGTTGTGTGTAAATGGTTGAGAAAAAACCGCAATTTCCGTCCGTTTTGCTGCAGCACACATTGATAATTCAAACTTCAACATGTATGCACACAGTCAACGAATTGTACTCATTATAAGTAGGGATGTGAATCAAAAAGCATCAATGACAAAAGAAAATTCAAATTCTTCTCTGAGTTCTGGTTCGAGCAGTCTTATTATTGTTTTAAATTAAAAAGTGCGGAGTAAACATTTATTAAAAATCGTCTTCAGTGCATCTACAACGGAACACTTTTCTCCACATTTTTCTAAACAATCACATTATCGCAAAAATGCCGAGGAAAAGGAAAGCTGTTTTTGATCCTGCTGTTCCTGATCCTGCAAGCATGTGTGAAAAGAAGGGGACTTCTAAGATCTGCACAATCTCAAGAAGTAAGAGTCCAAGTTCGTAAAAATGCCAACATTGCACAGGCTGCCAGAAGAAGTAATGAAACACAGTATGAAAGAGAAAAATGGAACGCAAGTAATAGATTGGCTCGACACAACCGTTTATTGATTGAGACTTAAGCCCGGGCAAAGCCGGGTACGAAATCTAGTAATTAATAAATGCACACATTGTGTACAGTGCTCCACAGGAGTTTGCGTACAACGATGAAATTTGAAAAAAAAATGGCTTTTATCCACAGAGTATAAGTTTAAAATATTTTTGAAAGTTATATTCCAATAAAACAAGATGAAAGGCTTCAGTTTTCCTTAAAATAATTTAGATATTGTTATTCGTTAAACAAATTACAATAACAATAACCAAAAGAAGTCTCAAATTTAACTCCACAAAAGTTTGCGTACAAGGGAAAATACTCTTTCATTTAACACTGTTAATGCAACGGTAGATAGTTTCGTCACATAGGTTGCTTGTTTATTGGAGCACTGACATTGCTGACGAACGATATATCGCTTAAAGTATGAGGAACAAGTCGAATCAAAGCCTTGACAGGCCGACCACGACCATCGAAACTTATTCCAAGAGATTACCGTGTCATCAAACGAATGGAGGTCCAAAAACTATTTATAAAGACTAATAACGTGAGCCATGGACATCCAGCAAAAAACTATTTACCAAAAAGTTCAATCAACAGAAACAGATCGCATTCGCAAAGGTGTATGTCAATAAGTCGCCAGACTTCTGGCATAATGTTATCTTCTCTGACGAATCAGAATAAAGCGTTTTTGGGTGTGACGACCGGTTGACGGGAGAGAGGCGCCCTAAAACCAAACAATACTACTGAAACAGTAAAGTACGATGGTTAAAGTGTTATAGTATGGGGCTGTATCGTGTAAGAGTCGGAAAGCTGGTACTAATCGAAGGAAATGATGATCCTGTTCGTGAACATTGATATTCTCAAACGATATTTAAAAGCAAGTGCTGAAATGTTGGGGATTACCATATGATCGATGACACCACACAAAATGCATGTATTTGGCTGTTATAAATGCTACGAGCACCACAACAGAGCCTAGAGTCAACTTTTGAACACCCTCCGAACAACATACATGGATCGTGGGCAAATTCAGCAATCTGCCGCCATTTTTTCAAACTAAATTCAGGAATCTTCAGCCATTTCCACTAAAATCCACGAATCGGCCGGATCCACCACGCATCCATGGTTGGTGTAAAAGTATTTGTGAAATACAAGGGAATACCAATACTTTTGCATTTTTCTGCGGTATGGACAAGGCGAACAAATTACCGAAGTTGGATATCTCTATTATCCCTTACCTCCGGTCGACTCCGTCCGACGCTCTTACTGTAATGCTACATCTTCTACCTTTGGAACTAAACATTGAGAACACTGCAGCTCACAGGCTCAGAGAGACATCAAAACCCTATATTCGTAGCACTATCGGCTCTAAGATGGGTGGCGGAGTCGGTGCGGGTGAGTTATTAGAATGCCTGAACATCTGTAAAGCCTAGAGACTGCCGGGTGATTCTGGAACTTTCCCTGCCCGGTCATGTGTGGGAGCCCGTTATATAACAGTGTCCCTGTGGTGCCCAAATGAATGTTTATTGAAATGCTCAGCTATCTCGCCTGCAATTAAGAAATGTTTTTGTATTGAACATGACTTTTTCCAAAGACTTAATTGCATCCGAATCTGACTGTCCGAACAGATGGTGGATATTCCAGAGTTTAACTGTTATTATAAATGGAGTCAATGGCAAACTCTCAAAGACAAAAGCAAAGGTGTTATACTTGATTCCAAACTCATCTGGAAGGCTAACACGGAGAACCGTGTAAGAACGGCGTATGTGGCGTTTTATATATGCAAACAAGCCTTTGAGAAAACTTGGGGTCTGGAGACACCGGTAATGTACTAGCTATTTACCACGGATGTAAGACCTATGCTGAGAGGACGCAACATGACAAATAAAACGATCCCAATCTTCTCCGGTAGCCAAGCAGCAATGAAAGCCATAGCTTCGGGCATCTTTACATCGAGACTTGATAGGTTATGCAGACAAAGTGTCAGCGAGACATCCTTGAACACGGTAACCCTTTGTTCGATACTAAACGAAAGTCTCGCATGAGTGTTGTTCACTCACTTTTTGCACAAACTTGAGTACAGCAGTCGCGGTGGGTGCTTCTTTTCGGCCAACACTTAATTTCAAAAAAACGCACTCTTTGGGCGACACAGCACTCACTTGGGAAATAAGTTTGCCATATTTTCTAACGTTGTCCAAGCGTATTTACTGTAGACATTCAAGGTCATCGCAAACTGGTCGCTCCGATGAACTAGAACTCTAGTTAAATGCCTAAAAAATGCGAGCAAAAATTTGAATTTTAATGAGCGAACCACGTGCTTAGTCTTCATGACAAGCTTACATTGGCTGACATTGAACATTAGTTTTACAAGGGTCTTAACCATTAATCACCTTTTAGAACAAAAAATACGAGTATACACAATACATAAACAATATTGATTCCGCTGTCTGCTTGAGTGGTTAAAGGTTAAATCGTGTGTTTGTGTATCCTTAGAGTTGCCACGTTGTTAAGAATACTGATTCTGCGATAATTTCAACTTGGTTGAACTCCTTCCTTTATTTCGTTGGAGCTGTAGAGGTTCGTCAGCCGGTCTGTCAGCATTCAGCCGTAAATGCCATAGCTCATAGAATCCATAGCGTGCGTTGCGTCCTGTCAAGCAATCGACAACTCACAAGGTGGACTGACACCAAATGTGGAACACAAGTGAAATGCATCAACACGAATCAAGTTGGACAACTCTTAACTTCTTGTAATTGAATAAATAAGCTTTGTTTTGTTTGTATTTGGTTTTGAATATTTCCCAACAATTTGGTATACTACTCGAATTTCCTATGTTCTTGGATTTATACAAAAGTAAATTGGATAACACGCAACGGATTCTATTTGCCTTCAGAATTTTATTCGACAGATTTCACATCAAATCATCCAACGGTCAGAAATAGAAATGAAGTATTATCGAGATGACCGACTTCTACCTCTCTTGCTCCTTAAAATTTTTGACAACGGTTTTTTTTTAACAAAATTGACCGATCAGAGGACGGCATTTACGTTATTTCATGAACAACCGTCAAAAATACATGAATAACTGCCAAAAAGGCATTCAAATTGTTTTGTGTGAAGTCGGCCAACTCTGTAAACAATTATTTGGTTAGAAACAAATAAACGCCACTCTAATGCCAAATGTCAAAGTCCCTTAAAGGTGACAGCTCGTAGAGTATTTAACATCTGACAAATGAGGAGACCGTGAATTTTGCGCAGAGTGGAGAGACATAATCCCCTTGCAATGTCAAGAAGCTTAGTTCAAGTTCAACTTCCAAAGGAAGCGAATGTTCTCACAACGAACTCAGCAAATTGATGGCACTGCTGAAATGAAATGCATGGTAACCCTGAACGTGTGTGCGAAACCAATCCTTTGGCTATAAATTGTTTCTAGTCACGAAAGGTAGTTCTAGTGCCTTCAAGTGGAGGGACTTCCCCGCCCCTGAGAGGGGGGCAAATGGCTGATGGAGAGAGAGCGAGAGAGAGTATGTGTGTGAAAGTGGGAGGAACGCTATCCAATTGGCTTGACCTTGAAGACGTTGGATTTCGCAAATTTCAAGTTGAATCGCACAGCCATGACCGACATTCACTTCGATTATTTCGGCTCGCTGGCTGACCGTGAAAATTAATTTATGCAAATCCAGCAAGGAGTGCTATGCAAGTCCGAGTGCATTAACGATGTGAGACACAGCAAGGGGAGAGTGTCGTGTTAACTTAATTCACACGATTAAAATCGGATCCTGTCTGTTTTGCAGTCCTGAGGAATTGTGACGAAACGTATTTGTACTCTAACGAGTAAGGAAATTTAAAACAATCGGTTGCGAGAGTTGTGAATTTCATGCATTCTAGTTTGAGCCGGATCAGTGTGTGGGCCTGGTACACATCTTTTGCTTGGTTTTTATGTTGCAAATCGACAGGTCAGGCACTCCTCTTTCCCTCTGTGAGAAGCTAACTTAAACACCGATCATTACTCAATTATATCAAATGCGAGGACACGGGATGAACGAAATAGGGATAAAACGTGAGGAAGAACATCACGGTTTGATGTGATGAAAGGCACAATCGCAAGGGCAAAGGCCCACTGAGTCTCTAATGCCAGACTTTACTACCTCGGGTCCCAAGCAGTCATTGCGATCGATTATTTTTATATTTTTTTTTTCAAGCTGGCGCAAAATGAATCGTTCTATCGGAAGATGGTAAAATTTTTGCAAATGGCGTAGTACGTCAATCGTATTTGACATTTTTGAACTTAACAGCTGCAGTATACAACCAAGAAATGAAGTATTGCAGAGATGCACGACTTCTAGAAGAATGTTATGTTATTCTATGAAGTTACAGAGATGCCCAACTTCTACCTCTCTAGCTCCTTAAAATGTTTGACAACTGTTTTTTATAAAGTTTACTTAAACCAAATTGACCAATCAAAGGACGGCATTTACGTTATTTCGTGAATAACCGTCAAAAATTCACGAATATCTGTCAAAAAAGCAATCAGATTCGTCGATGGCCTATCAGCTGTGAAATCGGCTATTTCTGTAATACTTCATTTCTGATACAAACAGACAAGCAATGGAGTGCTGAACTTCTTTAGAGAGTGGAATAATTGTGTCGATTTTTTCACCAATCGGAGTGATGTTAGTGGAGCGTAAATTTCGGCTTCCATTTCCTAATCGTGTCGCGCCAACTCGGCAAACATTCCGGCGACTCGACTCAAACCGACTGGAACAAGCCTCAGACAATCGCAGCTCTTAAGGACGATTATCGACAGGAATGCGAACAGTTATCACAGAAAATCTTGCGGAAAGTCATGGAAAATGCGAGAAAACGGCCACAAATGTGAATCAACATCGGCGGCAACCACTTGACGGATGTAATCTTTTCCACTTGACAGAACTGAAACTTTTTGTATATTTAGTAATTCAAAAACAAAATTGGATAATTAATTTTGTGCCACCTTGTATAAATTGTAAAAAAGAATTTCATTAACAGAAGAGACACCCTTTCCTACCCCATTATAAAAAATGTTTAGTTAAATTTAAAAACAAAGTTACCTTACCTTTTCCCCACACAGATAAAGAAAGCAGTCGAAATAAATGAAAGGAAAAATATACATACATACTATTTGCTTTAAATTACCTTGAAGAGCATCGTTGTTAACGTTTCTGCCGGGGAGCCGCATTATATAATCTGCAAAACATTGTGCCAGAGTGTCATTTTCAAAAAACAAAGCAAATCAACATTGCAGATAAGTTGTTCTGTGCAACACAAGTGTCTGCGCGTGTTGTGCACATATCTGGCGGAGTAAAAAACGGTGCGACTAGGGGAGACTTAGAAAAGAAATAAAACTAGCGCCAAGCAAAAAAAGAAGAAAATAAAACTCAAGACTAAATGAATATTTTGAAAAGAACATGGTATAGGGTGACCGGGTAGAAATGATAGCTTGCCCAATTGTTATGTTTTAAGCAGAAGTCAAAGTTAAAATATTCAGTAAAGTGTACCATTTCATCAGATTTAGTATCACGCTTGCCAAATGTGTGTAAGCTAATTAAAATCTTTATAGAAACTTAGGCTCTGTTGTAAATATGCAACACGAACTCGGCAGTGGTCATCATGGCTTCAGTCAGAAGGTAATTCGTTGGACCGTGGAACATTTTGAGCGTGAGCACACTTATTGCGACCATAAGCCACCGAACAGACACAGATTGGTGTCGGATGAAGAAAATGTGGCGGCAATAATGGACATTATTCATTCAACGCCGATCAGATAAACTGTTTGTCGCCAGAGTCAATCCCGCTTTTTTTGCGGTTGGATTTGGATTTGATCCAGATCGTTGCTAATCAAGCCGGAAATGTTGGACGAAGATCCGGATTTTGGAAAAAAAAATTATCTTCCAGAACGACGAACATTTGTGGCTTAGTGGCTAGGTAAATAAGCACTATGGTCCGGTCTATGGCATGGTGGCATCATTGTTATTTGTAAATGAATAAGGAGACACCGTAACAGTCAATAGCCTAAGGTAAAACATGATCTTAACCAACTCTCTGTGGCCGGAGGTGTAACATGTCGTTCAAGAGACACGCTCGGTGTTGTGAAGAAGACATTTGGCGTTTGGGTAATCTCTCTGCGTTCATAAATCATAACTGCTCATAAATTGACATAAATTTCATAATTTGACTGCCACGATCACGCCATCGAGTGGCTTTAGTTCTTGAGTTATCTTCATCTTATAAGGCCTTGGCCTTTCCCAAAATTCGCCGTAGTGTTGCCTTACCGATGACATACTCTTGAGAACACCTTAGGAACGGCCTCTTGTACATCCCATGCCATGAAGGCAACGAGATCTACTGTATCGGAGGGTTGAGGGTAAATAAAATACGTACTGCTTGCCTCATGAAAGGGAAGGTAAGGCCACTGAAGTTAGTACCTCCTTGTGGATGATACCCTTCCTTAGCCAAAGTAATTTCGGACATTCATACAGGATGTGCTCAGAAGTCTCGTCCTCTTCGAGGCAAAGCAGGTAAACCTTGTCTTGACGCAGGTTCAATTTGTTAAGGTGACAATTCAGGCCGCAGTGACCCGTAAGAAAGTTCGTTAGCAATCTTCTGCTTTCCTTATTAAGATGAAGTATTTTCTTTTATGAATAAGGCCACATAAATCGTTTGGATTGCCTAAGAGACTAAGACCATGACCATATGTCCACTGTTATAGGTGAAGTTTTGTTTTCCCATTCATCAATCGGAGTTGTAGTTGCTGTCCGATTGACATTACAGTACGGTTCTGGACGGATGAACGTAGATTCGGAGCCAGCCCTAGCGAGTTCATCTGTGGATTCGTCGCCTGCAATCCCCCTGTGTCCAGGTACCCAGCCAAGCTTTACTTTGTGCAAGGGATTTTAGAGCGTCATTTGATTGTTTTGTATCTCTTACGTTTAGATCGTTTAGTGCTGCTTGACTGGTTTGTTTAGTTTGCGACGGACAGCAATATTAGCTGTATTTTTTTGCAAGCGTATATACGCTTAATTTTCAATTTGCATGCAAAATACACTAACAACAAATTCTATATCCGCTTAAGTTTATCGGCGCTTCGACTAACCCGATGACTCACTCCCATGGGAACGTTCAGTAGCAAAAAAGTAGACTCAACTTTGTCCACTAAAGAGAGAAATTGATTGTTTACTGGGACGGTTGAGCAGATTGAGGAAATATGAACAAGTTGTTTACACTGAAAGTTTTGACATTGACAGTTTGGTTATTGGTTTGGGGATGCGTTCGCAATGAGTGTTCGTCATAGTCAAATTCCAATTGGAGAGCCATTTATGTAATTTTAAATTAAATTGATATTTCTAACTAGATGATAGAGCTGAGTCAATCGATGAAATCCTACGAACGAATGATTCAAGTATTGGTTGAAAAAAGATTCGGTCATATCAATCGAACGCTAATTTCAATCATCAGTCAAAGACATTTCATTACATTCGCGTAAAATTTTAGGTTGTAATTTAAAAGTGTATCTTAATTACCGATCTTGTGTTGTCCTTTTCAAGTTAATACATGAAAGTCAACCTGAATACTTGTTTAACAAGTTGTGTTTCTGTCAATCTAATCGTTACATTTTGTTAAAACCTTCCACTCCCACATGTCTTACATCGCGCAGACAGTTTTTCATTTATGCTACTAACTTTGAAATCGCCTAACCTAACAACGTTAAAAGCCGGGTCGACCACAGAAACATTATTATGTCATGTTTTTCTTATTTTCCTGCTCAATGCTCCTTAGTTATTTTTATTTTTTTTTTCTATCTCCATTTCAGTATTTCAGTATTTCTTTATCTCTTTTTTTTCTCCTTACTTTTTTTTTGTTTTTCACTTTCTTTCTCTATTTTCTCTATTTACATTTTAATAGTCTATATTGATTTATACATTTTTATATAATATTTCTATATTTTGGTCCTCTATTGTAATATGTTCTCTTTTAAATCTGAACTGTACTTATTCTTAAGAAAATTTCTTGCATGTACAGAAACACTCAATAAATACAAATACAAAAGACAGAAACCGATATGTTGCACTCGTGCAACCACTGGATGGCGCAGTTGGTAGAGTGCCTGTCCCTGGTTAGCGAGGTCCCCGGTTCGAATCCCAGTGAAAGCAAAGTTAATACACTTTTATCTGGTTTTCAAATCTGGTCCAGTCACCATTTGCCATTGGAGTAGTCAATCAGTGGTAGCAGTCTGACTATGGGTATCACAATGGACCAATACGGTCAAAGTGTGCTGGTGAATGCACTAGCAGACCCCCTACCTAACCTAACCTAATCTGCACACGTTCAATCAGATACAGACTCATTTTATTGGTATACGAAAGAACTAATATGCTACAAGATTGTTTGTATGCCCATACACCAAAAATGTTCGCATTCATACAAATAATTTTTACTACATGCATAAATAAGTAGAACTAAACATAATGTATGAGGACTTGAACAGTACATGACTAATGTGTCCATCGGCTCCTGAACGAATGAATAGGGAGAGAATGGAATTGTGAAACAATTATACTACTATTAGCATTCATCGAACGATGGAAGAGACGACGAATTTCGCTCGGAACAATATGAACGAACGAATCGATTTAAAAGGAACGATATGTTCATAATTCCTGAAACACAATAGTGCGCTGCGCCAGCCGATTTCATGTTGCGGAGAGAGTGCGATGACGCATTGCTTTGACATAAATACTCAATTTTTCAGCTGTTCTCTCTCTCATCTATAATAATAATATAATATGGGTGGCGCTACAGTCCGAGGCGGACCTGGGCTTTCACGAGTGGAAGGGACCTACAGATTAATGCCGACTCCGAACGGCCAAGTTTGAGAAGCTTTTTCTAGACAGGAAATACTCCTTGAGCATTGTCAGTGACTCGAAAGAGGTGGAGCTGTGAAATATGAAAGGTGATAAATTCGGGTATCGAACCTGGCACGCTCTTCGTAGGAGTCGACGCACTAACCCACTACGCCACGGCGACCACTCGCTCTCATCCACTAGATGAAAAATATTGCCGCCTATCTGCATACACTCATTTGAAATGATTTTTGTCGTTAGATCTGTTTAATCAGTTGTTTTCATTTCTCAAATGACAGTTGACACAAAATACTCTCAATTTAGAAGAAAACTCTCAATCTGGGAGAAAATCTCTCTCACAGCGCACCCTTCTGTGAAAAAATATCCAACATGTTGAATAATGACATGCGATGAACTTACGCGCTACGTTTTATTACGATCCTCTCATCTCTCTCATTTGTTACTAAAGGGCCAACTATAACGCGCATGAAGAGACATGAGCTAGTGTCATATTTCAACGAAATGGTTCGTCATGTTTGCGAAAAAAACCCATGAGTAGCCAGAATAAGCACATGCGCGCATATCCATCTGTCTGAAATTCTTCACGAATTTGCTTTATTTTTTTTCATTTAATTATAAAAAAGAGAAACAATTTCTCATGTTTTCATATACATGCATTTAAATGTATAAACGAATTATAACTCAAAATCATCAGATTTGCCCATTTTCAGTTCGTTTGCATATGTATGTGTAAACGAATTAAAATCCAATATCAGCTGATTTACCCATTTTTCATATTTTCCCTTTGAACTGTCAAATTTGCATATGCGCGGTGCGATTGAATTCGCACCAGCTCATGCTTAACGAAACTTTTGTGTGGTTTGTGCACACAATATCCCATCTGCCAAATTCACACATGCTTGACGAAAATTTCACAATCATTCGTCGACGACAATCATAGGTTGGGTCATAGGGGTAGGTGTGTTCGCTCACTCACCCATGTGCATTTGACACTAGCTTATGCGCATTATAGTCAACACTTAACGGAGGTCGACGCTGTATTTTGTGCATGGCCGTTGAATTGTGTTTGTGTTTCAGGCATAAGAGTGAGCTTAAACGAATACAAGGAACGGAACAAAAATATCGAAGGGTTCACATCGTTTCGTTCGCTCATATATGTAGCTCCGAACGAATCTCTAAAAGTATTGACGATCTGATTGATTGGCTTGTAGTCTATGGTAGCTGGCCTGTTTGTGAGGAAAAACGATTCCGGAGGCGATACCATCATGTTTGTTATCAAATCTATTTTGAAGCAGATATAATGAGTTCGTATGACCGAAGAGGAGCATGCCCGAACGACCTTTAAACACAATCAGAGGTAGAAGTCTGTGTGATAGACTGCGCTTGCGCTGGAAAGAAGAATGGCTTAGACCAGGACGCCCGAAGCCTTGGCCTGTATAACTGGATGGCGTCGGTGAACGATCGGGATAGGTGGAAGAACTTGTTGCACTTGCTTGATTGATTGGCTTGTAGTTGTACGATTGCAATCACCAATACGTTTCAGTGAACGGGTCAAAACCAGAAATGAAGTATTACAGAGATAGCCAACTTCACAGCTGAACGACGAATTTGAGTGCCTTTTTGACGGATATTCATGAAATTTTGACGGTTATTCACGAAATAATGTAAATGCCGTCCTCTCGTTGGTCAATTCGGTTTATGAACACGTTATTAAGAATGGTAGAAGTCGGGCATCTCTGTAATACTTCATTTCTGGTCAAAACGAACGAATCAATCTCGATTGACACAGCTCTACTAGATGAGAGAATTATTCCAAATCAACTCAAAATTGCATACAAACTAAAAAAAATAAATATAAAATAAGACAAACAATACTTTGTAGAAAAGGCGTTCTATAAAAATAAGTAAGCTGCTAAATTAAAGAAAATGCGCTAAATTAGAAGAAAAATAATAAATCGTCTCCCCTAAAAAACCAACAAAAAGAAAGGATAAATTTAAGGTTTGCTTGACATCATTGTGAGACTTTAAGAACAGTAATTCTGTTTGTTTTGTTGTTGTTTTCGGATTGAATTGTTTTTTGTTTTGTTTTTGATTGATTGTTTAATTGCAGCTTAATTAATTTATACAAGTAGAAAATAATAATATACTTAAAGCCTTATTTAGATGTAAGTTTTTCAGATCGCTTTCTTTCTTGTAACGTAGCAGAGAAGTGGTAGCTATATATGGACTCCCGAATCCTAAATCATTGGTAATCGATCAATTACACAAATGAACAAAAAAAAAAAAGTTAAAAGAAAAAAAATGTTATAAGAAACATGGAATTAGCATAATCTATTCAAATTGAGGATCATGCACAAAAGTCTCGTAAGATTTGCGAACAATTACACTACACAAATATGATCTACTGGCAAGGACAACAGACATTACACACAGTATTCTTATTCTAATTAAAAAAATCAACACAGATTCGGCGGTTCGTTTTGTTTGCCGAGGCTAATGCTTCAGAACTTACCTGCAATTTTTGAATTTAAAAAATACGGATCCGGCTGCCATAGGTTATCGAAAAACTCTGGAAGAAGTGTCACATAGTCGTCGCCCTCCTCGAAGATGTCATCGGAGATATCGAGGCGAGATTCCATCCAACGTTGATGTACAAACATATCTACTCTGGAAGTAGAAAATTGAATAATGTTAAGTTGAGTTGAAAGCGGGGTCGGGTTATAATCGATGGATTTAGGGACATGATCTGTAACAGAAGTTAGAGGGATTCTTTGTTTATTTCAGACTCAGAGCCAGGAGAATAATGGAAGAACTCTGCTTACAGTCATCGATGCATGCGTGATCGATAGGGCTTTATAGCGGGGAAACCAGGAAACGCGCTTCGGTGTTCAGGCGTGAGAATAATTGTGGATGAAGATTTATTCCTGAATGAAATAAATACTCAATTTATCAGCTGTTCTCTCTCTCTCATCTACTAGATGAAAAATATTGCCGCCTTTCTGCATACACTCATTTGAACTGACTTTTGTCGTTAAATTATTTTTAATCAGCTGTCTTCGTTTCTTAAATGACAGTTGATACAAAATACTCTCAATTTGGAAGAAAAGTCTCAATCTGGGAAAAAAGCCCGCTCACAGCGCACCCCTCTGTCAAAATATATTCAACATATTGAATAATGACGTGCGATGGACTACGTTTAACGTTTTTTTCGATCCTCTCAATCTCTCTCATTTTTCACTAATGCAGGTCGACGCTGTATATTCTGCTTGGCCATTTAATTATGTGTGTTGAAAGCCAACGCCAGCGCAAATGCACTATTGTGTTTCAGGCATAAGTCTTCATCCACAATTATTCTCACCCGGCCACAACGACTGAACACCAAATCGCGTTTCGTTTTTGTTAGCATCTATGCTTGAGATTGGTTTGCCTTTTCAGACTGGAGGGCCTGAGTAGGTGCAAGACTTCTTGTGTTGTAGATGGCGGAAATTCACTGACTTTTGGCGCCTGACTTGCTCGAGGTTTAGTAGAGACAATAATAGTTATAGTGAGCATTTTAAGAAGTTAACCCAAGCAATGACACCACCGCGAAGATAGAAATGAAGGTTCACGCTTGATAATTGCTATTATGTTTACTTTTCAGACTATATCTACCTATTGCTGAGACATTTTTGTTCTCCTTTCTCACATATCTACGAACATGCCCCGCATGCGGTAATAGACTCAAGTTCGATTACTCGATCATAAACGCCTCATCTACCGATGTGTCACGATTGATGCGATGCCCAACTTGGTCTGGCTTACTCAGATCCCAGATGCATACTATGAAACTGTGTGATTAAAGGCTGAAACACCATACTGCTAACCAGATACCATACTGTTAAGACCGATAGCGCGGAATGGAGGTAACCCGTCAAGTCCCCGTTGTTGAATCTATCAGTTGTTCTCATTTGTCCAATGTCAGTTGACACAAAAAGCTCTTAACTTGAAACACGATGTAGTGTTGCCCTCATATTGCTTCTCTTTCAAGAAGACGGCAGTAGCAGCACAGCACTGTGTTTTCAGGCATTAGTCGAAGTTTCGAGTAACTCAAAAATAAGGTTGAAGCACAAATTCAGATCTCCTGTCTTGCTTGTTGTTAGTTATTTTAAACTAGCAGCAATGGACAAAGGGTACTACCGTAGCACTGTTAACTATTTTTTCAGCCTCTTAAAAATAGTAAACAATGCTACGATTTAGTGGGCTTGATTATGATAGCTGTCTCGAGGAAGTTCTTGCTTCTATGTAGTCATAACGGTTAGTAAATAAAAGGAGCAAAAAGCCACGGTGACTTTCACTGACTTTTGTTTAGTTTATTATTTGCTTCAATAAAGAGAGTGTTTTCTTTTAGAGGCGGAGAACATTAAATTGAATTACATTTAATATCCATTTGGACCAAGTTGAAATCCAATAGAACCAACTGTAGTCAGCCAAGGCTCTTTGAGTCTAGAAATCGCTACCACTTGCGTGCGTGCTTAGAGAGAAAAGTCTTGCGAAGAACGTTTGCATCGCTTGTGAGGACGATTCCGGATACGATAAAGTCATGGTTTGTATCAGGCCTACATCGAGCCAGACGTAGAGATAGAAGTTAAGCTTTGTAGACTCTGGAGGCCTGGCCATCTACTTAGTATAAGCGAAGAGGAGCGAGCGTTGAATGTCTGTTGCAGCACAATCTTTGGAAGAAGTCCGCGTGGCAGTCCGTGCTTGCACTGGAAGAATTGTTTAGACTAGGATGTCCGAAGTCTTGGGGTGCACAACTGTACTGATCGGGATAGGCAAGAGAACTGCTTGCAAGGATCAGAATCCCGTTGTTGCGCCGGAGATGATGTTGAATGTTTGCGTCTCATTTCGGCGAATCTGTTTGTCCATTGTCCACATACTTTTCACAGAACATCAGGCTTCATTGCGGAAACAACGTCTCCAACGTTAGCTTCTAAATCAACAAGTGTTAGGTTAGGTTAGGTTAGGGTGATTGCCACCACTATAGCATTTGTGGCCCACTAAGACCAGGAGGTTGTATCCTTCGTGCTATCACTTCCCGGTGCTTTACACCGGCTCCCCTTTAATTCAACTACACCAAAATAATCCAAGTCCACCACTCATCGTTGACTGTAACGTCGTGACCGTCATCATTTTTGAAGACATATTGATCAAACGGTGCTGTTGCGTAATGTTTTGTCGCTTTCACAGATCGATGTCTTGACAAAACCAAATAACCTCAAAACAACCAAAAATGAAGTATTACAGAGAAAATGAAGTATTCCTCAGATGCCACCTCTCTTGCCCCTTAAAATGTTTTGACAACTGTTTTTTTATAACGCGTTCTTAAGCCAAATTGACCAATCAGAGGACGGCATTTACATTATTTCGTGAATAAACGCCAAAAATTCATGAATATCTGTCAAAAAGGCACTCAGATTCGTCGATGGCCTAGGGGGCAACCAGCTGTGAAGTCGGCTATCTCTGTAATACTTCATTTCCGAAAACAACCACCGATCTGTCAAATCAGCTGTCACAGCAAAATAATGCTGGCAATTCACCTCTAAAAAAGCAGATTTGAGAAGTATATGTAATTTGCATTTCATGGTATTTTTTTCCTCTTTATTACAAAACCAATCACTTGAATATTTCTTCAAGCAAACTTACCTAAAGTCCATATCCTCTACATTGATTGAATTAATATCTACAACAAATATGCTAAAGTCTACTATCACCGGAGCACCTTTCCGAGAGGGAGGTCTGATTTCTGCAGAAAAAAAGAAAAAGAAAAGAAAGGTAAGTGATTAGAAAATTAGTGTTAATTAATAAAATTTTGAAGCAATCAGAAAAGCCTGAAACCCGTGAAAAAGAATTTCACGACTTTATAGCAGCTGGCTTAATTTATCAGTATTTAAGGACGCTAACAAATTTCTTTGCATTTCTTTTATGCAAGGAGAACAACTTTCTAAGCTACTACGGATGAGGGTTATTTTACACGTAAACTTGTATTTCACGGCACTACCATTCCCGATTTCGAGAGAAGAGAAGGCAAAGAGAAGGACTTCCGTGAACCACAAACGCTCCAGGTAAGAGGGTCTTCGCGTTCGAGCCTCCTGGTTCGAAAAGGAATGGCAGACCGAATCTCCGGTATAAAGACCAAGTAATCGCGGATGCAAGACAGCTTGGTCTTGATGACAGAAGGCAGAGTGCCCAGGACCATGAGCGATGGAAGGAACGGGTAAGTAAGTAGGTAATTAAGTACGACTCTCGATTGATTTAAATACTAAGAGAGTCTATCGGTCATGTCATCGTTCTGAGTTGCATACAACTTTCGGTCAATAGGGAATGTATATGATTGACTACATAAGTGTTGGGTTGATGCATATAACTGGTCAGGGATCCACAGCCTTGAGATTATACTCAAAATCATCGCGATTCGTCTCTTTTATTTAACATACCTTCTTCTTCTTCTTCTTCTGGTGGCGCTACAGTCCGGGGTGGACCTGGGTCTCAACCAGTAAGCCTCTCCAGCCACACGATCTTTAGCCAGCTGTCTCCAACTGCGCACACCAAGTTGATTGAGGTCCTTCTCCAACTGGGTTCGCCATCGGTTCCGTGGGCGTTCTCTATTGCGTTTTCCCACTGGTTCGGAGTCGAAGACTCTTCGGGCTGGAACAGTGTTGTCCATGCGCTCTGCATGGCCCAGCCATCTTAGGCGTTGAATCCGTAGACGCCTGACTAGGCTCATGCCGCTGTACAGTTCGTGGTTGAATCTTCTTCTCCAATAACCATCAACGCAGACATGACCAAAGATTGAACGCAGAACTTTTCTCTCGAAAAGACCAAGTGCTTCTTCATCCGCGTTTGAGATTGTCCGTGCCTCCGCACCATAGAGCAGGACAGGGATGATCAAGGTGTTATATAATGTTAGCTTGGTCCTTCGAGAAAGGGCTCTACTACTCAGTTGCCTCTTGAGCCCAAAGAAAGAGCGATTGGCAAGAGTAATTCTGCGTTTAATCTCGGTACTGGTGTTGTTCGTACTGTTCACTTGCGAGCCGAGGTAGACAAAGTCCTTCACTACCCCGAAGTTATAGCTGCCTATGGTGACGTTTTGGCCAAGTCGTCGATGTTGTGCGTCCTTTCTCGATGACAGTATATACTTCGCTTTGCACGTACCTGTGAGGCTTCCGTCCCGGCAAATCGACAATAGACCAAATCTTCACTCTAAGGCAAATTCTGGAAAAGACCAGCGGGTTTCAAATCGATACGCACCACCTTTTCATCGATTTTAAAGCCGCGTACGACAGCATTGATCGCAAGGAGTTATTTGCCGATGGCCGAATTCGGGATCCCGGGAAAAAAAACTGATCCGGTTGTGTCGCACTACGCTAACAAACACGCGATGCACCGAGCAGTTCGGCTCGAGGACTTCCGAGCGTTTAAAACCTGCACCGGATTTCGGCAAGGAAACACGCTGCGTGTGATTTCTTCAATCTAGTACTAGAGAAGATAGTGTAGCGGGCAGCTGTAAACACGGAAGGCACTATCTGCTACAAGTCAGTCCAACTGTGGGGATAGTCAGACGACATCGACACCGTCGCGCATTCTCAAATTGGCGTTGTGGAAGCATATACGGCAAATTTTAGGGAACAACATATAACAAAAATATGAGACGGACGACTTTTAAAAATCATTTTCGAGACGATCTGGTGCGTAACTAGGATGTCAACACTAGATGCACGAACTCCCGCAAATCTGTGGAACTGCTCGCAGATGTCGAGGACATCGATCGGGCTTCGAAAGAACCAATCTAACGTCAACACCACAAAATCCACATACCCATGATGACCAGAGAACCCGTACCAACGCTTTGAGTTTTACTTCAGGTACGAATTAAGTTCATGAATTATTGGACAACCCCGCATACTTGGTAAAGTGTGGAGATGATCTAAATGGTGCTTTCCTGCTCTAGACGTCGCAATACCTACCTAAAATATTTACGTGTGTTGAGCGATATTGCACGAGGAATAAAAATGATCCCTTTTCTCAATCAACTCAACCATCCACATAAACCACCCTATTGAGTGAAAGAGAGGGTGGCCAACGTTCGGGTGAATCAGAGAGGACATGCATGGGCAATCGTGTTTGGATCGCGAAAGAGTACGGTCGTTGGTTTACCCGTAGTAGCTATTTTGCTAACCTATTATATATATCATATCAGAGTGGCACTCGGGCATGGCAATGTCGTCGTTTCAAACTAGATGATGCGTTAGAATTAATCTCCAACCAAACACGTGAGTTGGGCTTAATGCACAAGCTCCACGACGCACCTGTGTTTATCGTCTCAAGAATCCATTAATTTTTGAGAGATAAAAAGGTGAAACTTGGCATCCATTATCTTGAATATTTAGGCTTTTCCAGACTTCCAGATGTTGATCACCACATTCTTATTCTTCTTGTGGTGATACTACAGTCCGGGCTTAACCTGGGACTCAACAGACAAGCCTCTTCAGCAGGACGCTGGTTGAGGTCAAATATCACTTTAAATTCATCGTCCAAATAGAATGAATTATTGTCACTTTTAACGCTTATGAACGTGGTGCCAAAATACAGCATCTGGCGAAGCTTCGCACTCGGTGGTATGCGAGATGCCTTTCTGAAGGAAAAATGAGCCATAATCCATTAGAATAATGGACTTTACTCACTGACTACAGTCCTTTCTACGGGCTTAACGACTGTATGGCGCTGTTGGTAGAGTGTCCCTGGTAAGCGGGGTCCTCGATTCGAATCCCAGTGAAAGCAAAGTTGATACGCTTTTATCTGGTTTTCAAATCTGGTTCAGTCACCATTTGCTGTTGACGGCTCTCTCACTGGAGTGGTAAATCAGTGGTAGTAGGATTGTGGGTGTCGCTATGGACCAATATGGTCTAAGTGTGCACTAGGAGCCCCCCCCCCCCACCCCTCCACCACCCCCTACTAAACCTAACCCTTCAACGGGCTTTGCAGTCAGAAATTACCGGCGGTTAAAGCTCGGGAGAACGCAGTGGTGTGCACAGGATAACTGCTTGAATTGGAGGAAGTTAAGGAAAATTGAAGAAAGGAAATATGTTATTTGAGAAGGAGAGAGAGATGGAAAGAGACAGAAAGAGAGAGAGATAAAGAGTATCTAATTTCTTAAGGCGGAAAGATTCCAGTAACAATTTAATAATTATCCTTTAAATAAGAAACAAATTGGTCATGTTCAAAAATACCGTCAGTCAGCACCCATGCCCATTTCCTATCAAAATCCACACAGTCATGGTAGGAAATGCCTCACATAAATCATTAAAGCGCAATAAATTGAACATGCTTCCCAGCTGAATGTGTGTAACTCGCACATTCTACAACCACTTGAACATTACTCACCCGCTCGGTTGTTACATGGCTGTTTGGGTCAGGTTATGGTTTCGTACCACGAGCGGGGCCGTAATCTGCGCATACGCATGTAAAGGGAATGTTTCAATGTTCACGTGCACAACAAGTTCAAGGACTCTTATTTATACCCCCATCACAAAATGACTAGAAAACCAGCTCACTAGCTAAAAATCTGGCATAATTCTTCGATGAGGACGTTAGGTTTCATGTGACGTTGCTTGACTTGGAGCCCAAATTGCGAATTTATTCCGGGTGTGGTGTGGTATTCAGGATATCACTCTATTGTCGTGCTCGACTATGAAATAATTGGGGACGCGACCATTTCACCGCCAAGCGACTTTCACATGGCGTGGCGGTAATTAGGGGTTTCCAGTTATTGGATATCCATCGGAGGAGTATTCCGGTCTATGAACGTGCGCGTGTATGCGTCTTCGGTCGCTTGTGTGTGCGTCAGCTTTTACTTCAATTCGATACTATCTATTCGAATGATTCTCGGTTTGAATTTGATAGAGGCACTAATTAGGTTTCCTTGCCGTTTTATTGAACTCTAATGGCTTTGGGAACGTCTCTTCAGGGCGGACTTCCATTTGTCTGTGCTATTCGTGGAAAAAAACAAAGCGTTAAATATGCAGGAGCGATACGCACTCACGTAGCCGCAATTGTTTCGTTGAAGTCGGAAGCCCGTCGTCGGTTGACTTTGTAATGTTTTCGTTGACAAAGAAATTAGGAACAGCTATTAACGAACACGATTTATTTTTAAAATTGACAAATGAGTCGCTTGGTTGATCATGGTATGACTTTTAATTGCATTTAATAAGTGGATTCTTGACAGGATTCTAATGTTTTTATTGTTGCCGTTCTCCATTTTGTTCTCCAACAGATGGCTTTAGTAATCTATGTCTGGCGTTGTGTGCCTCCCACAAGACCAAATTAAATGGGGTTAGAAAGATACGATTTCGAGCTGAAAAAACTTCACGGACAGTATTGTGATTTATTGACTCAGTTTTGTTTAAGATTGACAGCAGCAAAGACAAAATGCGCCATATTTCCCAATTTTTACGTGATAAAGGCTAAAGCGCAAGCCAAGCAGCTGAAGAAGTGAATAATGGTTTAACAAGCTAAACCTTGTACAGAAATCCGTTTGGAACCATTTAAACAAGGAATCTCTACACGAGTTAACGCCGAAGAACCTCATGGACCGAGTTTCCATCTGCGAACCACATCAAGATCCACCAATTTCTGAAGCGGATGGTAGTTGGTGACGAAAAGTGGATCACTTACGACAACTTCAAGCAAATACGGTCGTGGTCGAATCACTGTGAGTCGTCAGGAAGGTCTTGCTGTGTATTTGGCGGCATGAACAGGGAATCGTCTACTGTAATCTGATCTCCCTGGCGAAACTCTTAATTCGAACCTGTATTGTCAACACCTTTATTATGTGCCGTCTAAAGGAAGCAATCGCTAAGGAGAGGCTAAGTTTGGTCAATAGGAGAGGAGCTTGTTTAGAGAGCAGCTTGGTTGACGGGAGGTCCTTATGCATCCACCTATTAGTTCGGACCTGACACCAAGTGACTTGATCCTGTCAATGATTGTGAAAAAGAAGTTCCACACTTAGGCCAGCCTAGAGCCTTTGTTCTACAAAGCGGATCTAGTCGATCCTATTCCACTTTTGACAAAGCGTTGAAGATGGCCGACACCTGAAACATCTTCTTTCAAGATGGCTACTCTAACTGGGGGAAGATAGAGCTTAGAATTAACATTTCCGGTGTGGCGTTCGATGTTGGTTTACACCTCTAATATTAATAATAAGGCGGGCGCTACAGATCAACGTCGATGACTCGGCTAGGACGTCACCATAAGCAGCTAGTGAAGAGCTTCGCTTACCTCGGCTTAGTACGAACAACAGCTGTACCGTACCGAATAACTCATGCCAATCGCTGTTTCATTGGGCTCAAGAGGCAATTGAGTAGTACAGCCCTCTCTCGAAGGACGAAGCTAACATTATATAGCACCTTGATCATCCCTGTGCTGCTCTATGGTGCGGAGACATGGACAACCACAAAAGCGGAAGAAGAACCACTTGGTATTTTCGAGAGAAAAGTTCTGCGTTCAATCTTTGGTCCTGTTTGCGTTGATGGTAGATTCAACTATGAACTGTATGGGCTGTACAGCGACATGAGGCCAAACGTCTACGAGTGCAACGCCTAAGATGGCTGGTCCATGTAGAACACTGCTCCATCCCGAAGAGCCTTCGACTCCCAAACAGTGGGACAACGCAATAGAGGACGTCCGCGCTACCTTTGGTGCAGGAAGGTGCAGAAGGACCTCAAACCCATTTGGCGTGCGCAATTGGAAACAGCTGGCTAAAGATCGTGCCAGCTGGAGAGGGTTTTTGGTTGAGGCACAGGTCCACCCTGGCATGTAGCACCACCAGAAGAAGATGAAGAAGAAGGCGCTACAGGACGTAGCGCAAAGAGTGCCAAGTTCTCTGCTTAAGAGTTTTTTGAGCATTGTCAGTGACTCAAGATTAAAACTATCGACAGCGTAGAGCGCATGGACAACACTGTTCTAGTACGAACTCCGAACCAGTCGGAGCAGACGAAACCCATGACGTGCGTTTTGGGTGAAAGCTGCCCAGTCACAAGCCTCAAGATATAACAAGGTGACCATTGACCGGCTACGCGCTAGATGTGAGGTGTAGATTTTATTGACAGTGCAATGGTATTATAGGCGAATTGCTACCACGGGTAAACCAACGACCGTACCCTTTCGCGATCCAAAGACGATTGCCCATGCATGTCCTCTCTGATTCACCCGATCGTTGGCCACCCTCTCTTGCACTCAAGAGGGTAGTTTATGTTGCTGGTTGAGTCGATTGAGGACAGGGATCATTTTTATTCCTCGTGAAATATCGCTCTACAATGGAGAGCAAGAGAGGGCAGGTGCGCATGTTTTACAATTTCTGGATCTTGCCATGTCCAATGGCTGGCTGTTATGCAAAAGAGTACGCGAGACACCATGAACCCGCGAGATAAGAAGTTGTTGTCAGCAGAGTTTCGCGAAGAGATTGCTAAACAGTGTCTAGACAACTAGACAGCAGCACTGTGCAAGATTTGGATCAAAGCAAATTCAAAACGGTGATCCAAGGAATCTGATATTCATGACAAGAGACCAAAAAAAAGAAGGTCCAGCCCAAAGTGTCCCTCCCGCAGCTATGGGTCAAGACCAAGTTGGCCATAAGCTGAGAAGACTATTCGCTTCAAGTAACTTCATACCATGTTGCCACCGAACGAAACCGTGAGGATTGGTAAAATGTCTACAAACCTACCAGGTTTCGCTTGTTGCAGACCTCTTAAATTCATCCGTTCGCGAGAGTTTGTCAAACCGAACATGCCTACTGCGTGAACTTCATTTTCCCATTTTAGCTCTTTCTATTTCCTGGTGTTCTCAGTTCACACACTATTATTTCCTGTCAACAGATAGCTGTTCTGGCGGTCATTTTAAAATTGAGACCGAGTGACATTTGCTTTTTTGAGTGAGAGTGAGTTAATTGAAAATATTTCTTATTTATTAAAACTTGTTAAAGAATGTACAAATGTACAAATGTATTCTGAATTATCGATTCTTAGACCGCGCAGAACCAAGAAATTTGCAGTCACCTATCACTTTTGGCGTGAAAAAGGACTTCCATCAGATTGCCGAGAAACTCCACAACTGAGCATAAAAAAAAACCCAACTTGTCCAATAGCAGCATTGGCCTACATAAGATCCGCCTTCAAATGCATTCGACCACGCTGCACGGGAACTCCAGCAAGGAAAAAAGAAGTTAATATAAATATGGTGACGTCAGAGCAGTCAACACAGCCTTAGGTACTGCATGTCAATCCAACACAACGAAGCAAAAAAAAAAAAAAAACACGCTGAAAATTAACTTTAGTACTTGTGCACATGTATCAAGCCAGCACGCAACATTCGTCCTAATAAAGAGTTAATGTCCCCAAAAGACCGAAGGCAACAACAACAAATGGAAGAAAAAAACCCTGCAAGCCCCAGAATAGGGCCCCGAAACCTATAACGTGTACAATGCTATGACTGGTACACATCAACTGACTGAAGCAAGTCATGTTTTTTTGCTTGCTCCGTTGTGCTGGGCTCCTTTCAAGTTATGTCCTAGAGAGTCAAGAGTAACTCCATGCCACTGGATAGGGGGGGATACAGTGCATATTTATTTGAGCCTCGCAAATAACAGCGAAACAAATGAAAGTGTGTGTGTTTGTCGGAGTGTGGCTGTACACTGTTTCAGTTTTGATTTTATTTTAAGAACTGCAGTTGCCTGCTTTTAGGCGCAATGGCGACAGGTGCGAAGGGGAAAAAAACCGACTATTTCTGTCCGGAATGCCGACAGACTAATGCAAATCAGGATATTCAAAAAGAACAAAGAGAAGGCAACAAAAACGAGGATAATCCGATGTACATTTACACCGTTAACATGCATATGGATATGAACCGGTTTTGCGGTGCTTCTGGTGCGACTTACCCTTGACATAGTTATGAGGAAGTACTACTCGGGGTTTTGTTGTGTAATTCATGGCATCCGTGGTCTGAATTATCCTGAAAGAGAAGAAAATACAGTTTTCATTTAATGATTGAATATTTTGTAGAGACTAGAAGTGAGTTTTCTGAAGGTGACTTAGCAGGGCACTTTCGCTCTTTTTCTAAGCCAGTGCGTCTGCCAACACTAGGTACTATGGATGCAAGGCATAAGGTATGTGGCTGTGGATAGTCGGTGAATGAATGAATAGTCGACTCGGAGTGTGTGCGATAACTCAACCTGGAGACCAAGCCAGCTGGGGGGAGATTGTTAGTGGATAAGAAGAGTCAATTTTTAGAGCTACGCTTCTATTGGTCTTGGGTTCCATTGGCACAGGACATCCTTGTGGATCTTGCAGGGATAACCGAGGATAGAGATCTTTAACTTCGCCCAATTTAACCCCTAGTCCATGGCGGCACTAAGCCGTACAAAATAAGAGTGTAGTGGTTCCCTCCCTGTTGTGAATGTGGTGTCCAAGGATCTTGCATCTGCGTGGGGATGCTCTTTTAATGGAACATTGCATCACACATTCTTCGAAAAATTCCCGGCTCATATATATTCACGGACACGGACGAAACATCACACATCTGCTGAACTCAAAGGGCTAGAGAGGTAGAAGTTGGATATCTCTATCGTGGAACCTGTGGAACCCCTGTGGAACCTGTAGATGAAGCAATGTTTCGGGAGTAATAGATGTGTTAAGACGCACCCTTTCATAGTAAATAATAATGAGGTAGTAAGCAAGGTGCCAAAGTGAGTCGACGTGGCTTAGTGGATTAGGTTTAGGTTAGGTTGAGGTGGCTGTCTGCAGCGCATACGGACAGCAGACATACTTAGGCCAAGCGAAGGCCCATTGTGTTACCACGCGGATCAAGGGTGCCTATTCCACAAACCTTTTTGTGCTTTTGATAAAGCGAAGAAGAAGGCTGATTCTGATGCTGCTCAGTTCAGTCAGATTAACAAAGAATGAATTTACGGGATGAGAGAGCACTGCAGCAAGTGTTCGATGGTTTCTTCCTCATCCTCGTTCATGCAGCTTCTAAAGACATCATTGTGGGGAAGGCCTAGTCTAGAGGCGTGAGTTCCGATGGCACAGTACCCCGTTAGAACATTTTAGATTCTGGATCGTTGTATGTCCAGACTCCAGTTCTTTCCAGCTGCTCAGTGATCTTAATCGAATCGCCGTGCTAGCTGCTGTCTGTCTGCCAATTAATTCTATCGGAGGCAGTTTTAGGAGTATGTTTAGTGCCTTGGAGGAGGTAGTCCTCAGCGCCCCGCTAATGCATACGCAAGCCATCCTCTGCACTCTAGCGAGTGGGGTGATGTTGGTTTTCTTATCGAGTGCGGTCCACCAACTGGTGACGCCAACTGACTACTGATGTAAACAGCCAGTGAACCATTCGGGGCTGCAGTCCACATTTGTACCCAATGTCCGTTGTACAGCAGTTGAGAGCCGTGGAGGCCTTCTTGACACGTTTCTGGTTATTTAGCTTCCAGCTTAACTTCGTGTCTAATATAAGACCTGAGAATTTAGCACTGTCACTTACTGTCACAATCAGGGGGAGTATGGGACAGCCAAAGATTGGTCTGATTGACTGGGGAGGAGTATGAACCTCACCCATCACTACAGCCTGGGATGTGGGTGTCAATAATAAGGGCTAGGCTCGCCAGACTGGTGGCGTTGTGGGTTAGTGCGTCGACACATACGCAAAGAGTGCCAGGTTTGGATCTCCAATTTACCACCTTTTTTAACTCATGGCTCCACCCCTTTAGAATCACTGACAATGCTCAAAGAGTATTCCTGTCTAGAAAAAAAAATGCTTCTCATCTTCGCCGTTCGGAGTCGGTATAAAACTGAGGTCCCTTCCACTCGTGAAAGAAACAATAGCACGCACAGCACGAGTGGTTGCTGAGAAGATAGGCCCATGTCCACCTCGTACTTTCGCACCACCAGAAGAAGAAGAACATGTATCACTGTCCCTCTTAGGGATCGCTAGCACCACCATCACCATCACCAAGGCATATTTGAAAAGTGTTCTCCTTCTTCGCAGCAGACGACCGACAGTGTCGAGTAGCAATCAAGGTCGGGTCTAAAGGGGTCTGGCTGAATTAGAACCTAATTCTCTTATAAATTTGGGCTGATTCGAGGGTAGATGGCGAAGCACAATCTTCGGTGTACCATCGATTCCCACCGACTTTCTCTTATTCAGGGAGTTAAGGAAGTCCTGAAGATCTTCGTGAGATGTGATATCAGTCATTGGCGTCAGTCACTCTTCAACAGAATAAATGAGGTCTCCTGTCAAACACATCCATTATATGGACTTTGCCTGAATTTTCCGACATTTCATTTGAAATCACTTCAGCTCTGTCCACCCCCAAGATTCGATCTAAACAAGGTATAACCTCATTCTTGCAAGCACGTTGATTCAGCCAATACGCAGTGAAACGGGCTGAAGTGTCACATCTCTCGGTCCGTGCATGCATTCCTACTGTTGTAGTCGACATTGTGTTGGCATGGTAATTGAATGAAATTCCCCCACTTGTCAACTGACTCACTTTAAGTAAACACGTTAAGCAGAGTTCTTGAACTGTTTTTCTTTTTTTTTGCATTTTCCGTCTTAACGGCGTGACTTATGCATTAATATTCACATCATAAATTAGTCCTTGGGGGTCGAGTCGCGCTGACCGCTGCCTTGGCCTGCTGTGCTCATTTGAATCATGGTCTGTCCACAAGTGATGTAAGTGGGTTTTGGTTGTGCAATGCTCTAGAAATAAGAGTACGGGTGGAGTGGGAATGTGTCTTTAAAATTGAGGACGACTCCGATGAGTGTCAGCATTTGGTGCGGAGTTTGCAGAGAGGGCATCATTCGGACTAGTCTTCTCAGAACACGCAACGTATAGTCTCTGGTGGAGGTGGAGGCCTTGAACAGCGTGGAAAATAAAGGGTCTTCCATATAGGGGATGAACTTGCTAGACAAGGATCAGAGGAGACATTCTCAGGACCAGAACCAGCACTGGGACTACCTTAGGGCTTCCAGTGATGAATGGGCATCTCGAAAACACAATCGAAGATAGCATGACTCTAATGGATGCAGACAGACCCAACGCATGCTCCCTAACGTCTGTAAGAAATCCGCGCCATTTTTGTCAAGACTGCGCGGACGACTTACAGGCGTTCTATCAAAATGGGTGTTCTATTCGGGCAACCGCTCGCTTCGAACATATAAGATGAGGCTAACTTGTGAATGAATGGAAATGAATGTCGAATTTGGCACGATGCCAATCCACATGAGTTCCAATAGCGTCCAATGCACCCCAAAATCGTCATTATTTGGTGTGGATTTTGGGCTAGTGGCGTCATTGGCATGCCCCATTGAGAACGTCGTCGGCTAGTCCATCACTGTCAACGGCGAGCGCTACAAGTGGGATGATTACCAACTTCTTTTGGGTTGAATGAGACGGATGACACCAGCGACAAGTTGGTTTGGCTACGTTCCACACATCTCACGCCACATAGGATATTCTTCACGAGCTTCTGTGAGCCTGCCAACGGTTTTCTGAACCCACAGCGTTTCCCAAAGCCAATATAACCCATGCCATCGCCTAAATTAGGCCTGTTTTATGCGCCAGGGCCATGGAACATTGCATTTCTCGTGCGCTCTGTACGATGACGTGGACCATGAATGTTGTCCACTAACATACCAGTCTGTTCCACAAACTTCCCTACTGCAATCGCGGCGAGTGCGGCCAAAACTTATTTTCAAAAAACGCAAATATTTGGGCTTCACAGCACTCACTTTGGAAATAAGTTTATATACACAGATGACTGCCGCAAAGGGACCCATCAGGAACTTCTAATCCAAAAACTGGCTCTCCAGCCCCTATGGCCATGCCTGTACTCTAGAGAGACTTCACATAGAATAAGTAGAAAGCGATTACTCTCTCCCCACCCTTGACATTCGAAATACCATTCAAAAAGTATTCCTATACAAGGGAGGAGTGAAGCTCAAATGGACCCCTCACTGACTCGACTTCCATCCATGTCTATACGGACGGGTCAAAGATGGAAAATGGAACAGGAGCGGGCATCTTCTCCGAATTGTTAAGCATGCTCTGCTCTATCCGATTACCTGACTACGGTAGTGTTTTTCAAGCGAAGGTCCTTGCAGCCAAATTGATATCATTGTTGGGAATATAACCAGCTGATACTACCTTCTTAATAGGCAGTCAAGCGGCCATAAAAGCAACTTCGGCTATTGACATCAAGTCCAAGCTAGTCGCAAGCTGTTGCGAAGAGCTCAAGGTTCTTGTGCAGACAGCACTCGATCACTCTGTACCCAGTTCACAGGGACATAACCGGAAACCGGGCCGAATCCGACCAATCCCAGGCAATCCCATGGCTTTCCTCACCTGTGTCTGACATTGAGAGAAAAGCTGGACAGCAAAATCATGAAGCTGGCTAATGAAAGGTGGTGTTCCTTTCCCACATGTGAGACCACTCGTACGGTATGGCCTAGGTTAAACCGCTCAAGAACCTCCTCCAATGCGGCAGGCAACTGCTGAGGGTGATGGTCGGAGCTATTACTGGTCATAACCATCAGAGGTACGATGAACACAAAATGGGACTTACCCATGACACCATTTGTAGAGGCTGTGGGGACGAAGGGGAGATTGAGGATACATTCCACTATCTTTGACCCAGTCTATGCAAATTGAGACAAAGATCCCTGGGAGAATTTTTCTTCCATGACCTCCATGATATATCAGATATGCCACTAAAATCTCTTTGCAGGTTTATAAGGATCTTTGGATGGCTAGAATGAGGACAGTAACCAAACAACACCTTGGAGTCAGGAGTTTTCATCATAACACCGACGAGTGAAAAGAAAGGAAGGTTTAGCCCTTGGTCATCATATGGGTCCAATAGGACCTCAGTGTGGAACCCACGTACCTTACCCTAACCTAACCTTCTTCTTCCTCTTCGTTCCCACAGCTCCCATTCTCCTTGCGTGTGTGTGTCGAATAGGCAATGACCAGTAATAATGCCAACTACATTTCTGATTTCCTTTCTATTTAGTTGTAGGAGTGTGCTTGTTAGCCATTGTAGGCCATATTAGCCTTGAAGTCCTGCAAGTATCTAATTCCATCCACCTCCGATTGGCGGAGTTGATGGCATCTGTAAGTAACCTACTTGAAGAGAGGGGTATGGGGTGCCATTGGCAAACTCAACCCTGTTCTAGCTAGCTCGTCGGCCCTTCCGTTGCCTAGAATACCACTATGCCCAGGGACCCAACATAGGGTTAGGTTGCATCTGACCGCTCTCTCCCTAAGAGATAGTCGACAATGTTTGACCATCTTTGATATGATTGGTGGTGTATCCAGAGCCTTGATGGCAGCCTGACTGTTATGTATATAACGATAGATAGCCCATCTATCGGGTTCACTGACAGTAAGCATTCAGCCTCTTGGATAGCTTTTACTTCTGTCTGGAATATACTACAGTGGATCTGACAAACGACAAACAGGAGGAGACAAAATAAGTAAAACGACGCTATTAGAAACGAGTAGACAATGGGGCTGTAACACATTTGGAGAAGACGCTAAGACATAAGACGTAAACAAATCAAAGGTGAAACATAATGAGGAAAATGTTGCCAGTACATGTTGCAGAAGCTGGGGCATGTTGCGCCACTGGTTAGTGCATGGCGAGACTTTCCCCACCCCAGTGACAGATCATGAGCCTTCAAACTCTTTCTTTGCCCTAAACCCGATCAGCTACCGAGCGGAACAGGCCAGCTGCCAGACGTTCACATAATGCCACCAATTAGGGCTGGGTCCAAAACTGTCCCAAAAGTGTAGACGGTATTTGAAGCCAGCGAGGGGTTGCGCTTCGTTTGCCAGGTGTGGGCTGTGTGAAAATAACTTTGCGCACCTCAAACCTGTTGCCCGCCGGGCCTTGAATGCGATTCCGTGAGTCATTAGACGATCGCTTGACAGACCCAAAACGAGGTGATCAGTCCAAGTCCAGGAAAACTCGCCTGGTTGCACTTCGTTATAACCTCTGATGAATTCGAGTCGCTGTCTGAGGATCGAGTGGCCTAGAGACGTGGTCTATCCCCGCGACACCTTTAGTGTTAGAAATATTATTCGCGATCCAAAGACGATTGCCCTGGCATTTCCTCTCTGATTCACCCGATCATTGGCCACCCTCTCTTTCACCCAAGAGGGTAGTTTATGTTGATGGTTGAGTCGATTGAGAAAAGGGGTTAATTTTTAATATGCATTCAATGGTGTCTGTCAGCTGCCTTCTCGGTTTTAACTCATGCATTACGCCAAGTTTCTGTGTCACTCACATTGCAGAGCTCAATTCTACTTCAGCCTAAATTCAAAGTCAATGGAAAGTTCCAAACGAAAAAGAGACCCATGAGAGGGCTAGTCGATAAAAAGTCTTATAAACCCATACTCCCTTTTTCAATAATGGCTAGGGCGCTCGAATGGTGGACCGTCTGTCTCGGATGTTTTCCGTTCGAAATCTTGACAGCAGAAATGAAGTATTACAGAGATAGACGACTTCACAGCTCATAGTCCATCTACGAATTTGAGTGCTTTTTTGACAGATATTCATGCATTTTTGACGGTTATTCACGAAATAACTTAAATGCCGTCCTCTGATTGGTCAATTTCGTTTATGAACACGTTATAAAAAACAGTTGTCAACAATCTTAAGGGGCAAGAGGGAGAAGTTGGGCATCTCTGTAGTACATCATTTCTGTCTTGACAGAAAGTCAGTATCATACCTCCGCGGACGAAATCGCTTTACGCTTGAAAAATTTAAAACTTATTTCCAAAGTGAGTGCTGTGCAGCCCAAACAGTGCGTTTTTTGAAATGAAGTTTTGGCCGCAGACACCGCTATTGCAGTAGGCAAGTTTGTGGAACAGACAGCTATGCTAGTGGACAACACTAATGGTCCACGTCATCGTACAGAGCGCACTATAAATGCAATGTTCCATGGCCCTGGCGCATAAAACAGACCTAATTTAGGCGATGGCATGGGTTATATTGGCCTTGGGAAACGCTGTGGGTTCAGAAAACCCCACAAAAAAAGACTAACGCAGACTAATCGAATGATCTCGTTGGCAGGCTCACAGAAGCTCATGAAGCATTTCCAATGTGGCGCGAGATGTGGGGAACGTCAAGTGGTAGAAGATCCAATAGCACTTCTAAACCCGCCGTGGGGGTGGTCGAGATTGTCCCTGTCACACTTAGGGACGCGCGTCTCTGTATGCTCGTGAGCAGCTTTAAGTTTGAACTTTTCAGACAAGCTTGCCAACAAACTACACTGCCATATGTCAGGATCGGCCTCACAATTGCCGTGTACAATCCATAGAATCGTTTTGGGGTTCGGACCCCATTTCTTACCAAATATCCTGTTGCACAGGTATAAGGCACAAGCCGCTTTCTTTACTCACCTGTCCTGACTCCTGTCAAGGATAAGACCAAGGTACTTCGCGCTTTCTCTTAGAGTGAGGGTTGTACCCCTAATTTTGGGAAAATTGAAAGGCGGGATGACCATTTTGTTGGTAAAGGGATCAACTCTGTTTTTAATGGATTAATCCCAAGACCGCAACATTTTGCCCATTTGAGGAAGGTAGTAATTGCGCGTTCTACTAACTCACTGAGGGTCCGGGGGAATTTGTCACAGGCAATATGACGAAGAAACTACACTTCACTATCTCGGCACCTGCCCAGCACTTGCAATGGCAAGGAAAAGCACGCTAGGCAGCTATTCATTCACTAGCCTTGAGGAAATGTCTGGCATTCAAATTCTGGACATAGTTAAATTTATAAGAAACCTGTAACCCAGCAAAGGAGTGCATCATCCAGGATATGCCACCAGCATACCAGTTGGTAGCTTTAGGTGTTTGGTTAGTGCCCTAAAGAGGAACCGGTGCGTAAGCTGCCGACTAGTGATATCACAATAAATCCAATCCGGATCTAAGTGGGCCAGAACTGCTTCAGTTGTGGCAATCACATTAACTTAACCTAACCTAGCCGCTCTAACCAAATACTCGTCTAAACAAGGCAATGAAAGGCACGACTAGACGCCTTTGATTTAACTCTACCCAGTGCCTGGTCAATAGCTGTTAAGTACCAGCCGGGAGTATAAAATTTTCCATCAGTCAACAAACAAACTCACACAAGTTGCGTTCATGCAAATAATTTGCGCTACACGCTAATTGGAGAAAATTAAAAAAAATAATTCTCAGCAATTGCGCCGTCAATTAAACGAAATTCACAAGATTAAAGGAAGCAAGCAACAACACACAAACAACTTACCATAAGAATATGAATCCTAATCCAATCGACACGGACGAACTGATGTGTTTCTTCACCATTATGAACTGAAAATCATCTCACTTCAGGCATAGCTTTGAACATAACCTTGCACGAGCACTTTGCGATTTTCTTCTATCGGCGGGACCAACTGACACACTTTGCGTATGCGATTCTCACAGGAGGAGCATCCGCACAATTACGTCGCTGCCGCCTTTCTCGGACGGTTTTGCAGATTTTCACACCGAATTAACCAGCAGAACGAGCATTCGACGTCAACTCTGATCGCAATTTGATGCGGCAGGACGACACTGGGATCCGTATCCTTCGCGTAATTAAATCGAATTGTTCAGCGCTAGAGGAAGCGTAATTTTCTTTTTATCACTTAATTGCCACTTTGTGTGCAATCGAACGCGCGCGCGTCTCGAGGTGGAATGTCTTAAGCGCTCGGGTTAAGAAATTAAATCTCAAATCCAAGGGAATACACTGCTGCCGCTGAACGGGCCGCCACGTCACGTATGATAAGTTTTTCCGCTTCGTGAGTTTTGCCCAACAAACGCTTTGTTTCTATCTGCCTTGCAAAAGTACTGCCAACTGAGAGGAGAGTGTCAAAATGGATTTATTTTTTTTTTGTTTTGTGAATTAACGAGGAGCTGCTGCTGCTGCAGTGGTGGTCACTGGCCAGTGGACGACGTCTAGTCAACGACAAGTGCGACAATTGAATCGCGTGCCTATCTCACTTGAAAGTGTTTAGCCGAATGGGATTCATTGCGAATGGACACACTTAAGTGACACTATTCATGCGGTCATGCTAAAGTCGAATCCAGTATCGCCCCGAGTGAGTGCATGACTGACGGCTGAACTTAAAACTTCCTCATTATTCCAATTCCAGTGTGTCGCGTGTGCCGAGAGGCTCGTGAAACAGAACTTGGCCGCTGAATGCGCTGATAGTATCGGAAGTTTATCCATTGCAACTGATAGGTACTGGTCTGGTCATTTTCAGAATGCCTCCGTTCGGATTACACTGGCGAGAGGAAGTTGTGATACAAGCCGGCATATAACAAATGAATTTTTTTTTTCTTGCTGTGGATTGAATTTATTTGTTTCCAGTGCAATTGATGAATGGATTTATGTAACTCGTTAGAAGGGATGTTACGAGAGGGACTGAGGGACTGCTCTCATGTGTCCACTCTTTCAGTGAGGCTAACTCGTGGGCCACACAATATCACAAATGTCACATGTTGGGTGCCTGTCTGCCATCTTGCAAGCTTAAGTTACAAGGAGCTAGTACTCGTGAATTAGAGACAACTTAGTCAATCAAAAACAGTCGAAGGCACCGTTTGAAGAAGGCACTCCTTGTGACTGGGCTGGGATAGGTTAGTGGGGCTGCTAGTGGATTTACCAGTACACTTAGACCACATTGGTCCATTGTGATACCCTACTACCACTGATTGACTACTCCAGTCATTGCATTGATCCCAACGGCAAATGTGGACTGCACCAGATTTGAAAACCAGATAAAAGCGTATTAACTTTGCTTTCGCTGGGATTCAAAGCGGGGATCCCGCTAACCAGCGACAGGCTCTCTACCAACTGCGCCATCGAGTCGTCCTGGGCTCGGATAGTGCCAAGTGCATCGACTCCTGCTCTGGGCGTTTGGGTTCAATTCCCCAAGCGAACAGCTTTCGTGCGTAATTCACTCGAGTCACTTAAGTGCCTAGAAAATGCTTCTCGCCGTTTCTCAGAGAACAATAGCACGCACAGCACGAGTGGTTGTAGTAGAGGCCACATAGGTCCGAGTTCCCCACAGAATGTAGGGTCAGCCGAAGTATGATTTGAAGACATGGCATCCAACTACAGTGAAAGCTCTTATTACGGACAACGCTCATAGGCGTACAATCCCAATGGGTGGACTGTTTCTCACGACCGTGAACTTGAATTAAAGTGCCACACATTCTAATGGACGGACAACTCCCTTAGCCGGATAAAAGCGCTGCGACCGTAGCTGTCCGCCTACTGGAGCATTCACTGTATATCCACAGTCCACAGTGGACACGTAAAATTTAAGGCCCGGCGCACACATGCGTCATTTTAACACTCGGTGCCGCAGCGTCACAGCAGTTGCGTCTTACAGTTTGATTGTTTTGAGTACAGATGCGTAAGCGTATATTTCTAGGATCTTATTAAACGAGGATTTTAAGGATACCACTGCTACAGAAATCAAATAATCATATCATAAGTAAATTGAGTGGTGCACATACACGTGCGATGACGTCATTCTTGCGGGTAAAAGGACTCTCAGGTTTCGGCGTGACCGTAGACGGAGTTGCGTTTATCTTTCAGTACGGTGATTGTTATTGAGCAGTGTACACATGCGTCATTTTGCCACTAATTAAAATCCGAAAATAGACATCAGACATGGAACCATTTAATATAGAATTATTTGCCAATGAGATAAAGAGGTCCAGTTACTTTCGAGGCATACCATAACCGGCAAAATAAAATATTCATTTCGTTAGCCGATGATCAACAAAAGGATGTATCCAATAACGTCGTTTCTTTTTTAGGAACATTACATCTTTTTGCACTAGGTAAACCTCCATTCCGGGTCGGGTCGCTGTGGCGTAGTGAGTAAGTGCGTCGACTCCTACGCAAAGGGTGCCAGGTTCGATACCCGAATTTACCACTTTTGTTAATTCACGGCCCCGCCTCTTTCGAGTAACTGACAATGCTCAAAGAGTATTCCTGTCTAGAAAAAGCTTCTCAACTTCGCCGTTCGGAGTCGGCATTAAACTGTAGGTCCCTTCCACGCGTGAGAGAACAATAGCACGCACAACACTAGTGGTTGCTGAGAAGCTAGGCCCTGGTCCGCCTCGGACTGTCGCGCCACCCATATTATTATATTAAACCTCCGTTCCTGCAAGCCAACATCACCGCTGCAGCACCGCGCGTCGAAATAACGCATGTGTGCACCGAGCTTAAGGCAGACATCATTCTCCTCTCCCTCTTGGTCTTGACAACTTCTGCAGAAGTTCGTAATGATTGGACTGTCTCGCCAAGAGATGGACCACGTCTTTTTATCAATTTAGGTTTATAGTTGCCATAAACTTTGTTCGACCCTAACGTACGGTGTCAAGGGGGGCGTTATAAACCATACTCTCAATTGTTTTGAGTACAGATGCGTAAGCGTATATTTCTAGGATTTTAAGGATACCACTGCTACAGAAATCAAATTTTGAAAAATCCAATTCGGAATATTAGACTATGACGACAGTGCGGCTTTCGTCCCGGCAGAAGTCAAATCGCAGCATTTCACTCTAAGAATGACATTCGAGAGTAATTGGGAGCAGTGATGGGACTTGGGAAATGAATAATGGTGGTAGATAAGAAGAAAAAAAGGTGGTAGAAAAGTGGTATCAAGGACAAACAAGGTTTCCATGTTAATTCACTTATTTATTTGATGATGATATATGATAAATGAATATGAATGAATATGTACAGTTACGGACAAAACAATAGGACCCCATTACAAAACGCTTAAGTCTGTATGTTGCATTTGTTTGATGCAGTGTCTACTTTTGACCATCAGATCAATCCAAATTCAATTTTGTCTCAACGGACTAATGAATATTTTCATTTTTTTTTTCTTTTTGAAACTTAAGTGGTCTGTGAATTTAAGATGGTTTATCCTGTGCTTTTGGCAAGGACTGGTGCTACTCTGGACTACCTCTTCCTACTCTACTAAATCGTCCGGAGAAATTGTGTTCTTCAAGTCTTTTTTTCTTATGATATTGGGAACTAGACTAGTAAGCTTAATTCAGTCATAAGACCAAGCTACAGAGAGCTGATTTGAAAGGGTTTTTCTTGGGCAGACCTTTAATTTGGTTATAATCTTTTAGCAATGTTTTTCGTGGTGGACCTATGGTATTTGATATTTAGATGTCTGTAAGGCATTCAAAATTACTTCAAAAATAAAATAAAAAATAGCCCAAGGCATTCAAAATTACTTCAAAAATAAAATAAAAAATAGCCCAAGGCATTAAAAATTACTTCAAAAATAAAATAAAAAATAGCCCAAGGCATTAAAAATTACTTCAAAAATAAAATAAAAATAGCCCAAGGCATTAAAAATTACTTCAAAAATAAAATAAAAAATAGCCCAAGGCATTAAAAATTACTTCAAAAATAAAATAAAAAATAGCCCAAGGCATTAAAAATTACTTCAAAAATAAAATAAAAAATAGCCCAAGGCATTAAAAATTACTTCAAAAATAAAATAAAAATAGCCCAAGGCATTAAAAATTACTTCAAAAATAAAATAAAAATAGCCCAAGGCATTAAAAATTACTTCAAAAATAAAATAAAAAATAGCCCAAGGCATTAAAAATTACTTCCAAAATAAAATAAAAAATAACCCGACACAAACCAAAAATTAAAAACAAATACCCCAGTCTTATTATTTTTCGGCACCATTTTGTAGGTCGATTTCGTTTACTGAAGAATTTTCTCTATCCATTCACGCTTGCATGGTATCCTTTTTGCTTAGAACAAGGTACCGTAAACAACAAATTTGCAAGACAAAAATGAAATAAAAATCTATCTTAATATCTAACAACTCTTGGAATTGGATTGTCGTGGAAATTATATAAAAATGAAATAAAAAATAAAATAAAACAACAAATTTGCAACATGTTTGATGCAACACATTGCTGAGACTGTAGGGATACTTTTCCATACCATTTTTAACAATTTGAAATAAATTCCATTAAGGCACATTGTCATCAGTCGTTTCTACAATTTTTCATTCGAATTTCATTCAATTTTTTTTTGCTATACATTAAGATCATCAATATTCACTGTGTTTGGAAGCACTTTTCAAGCTACAACATTTTTGGATCTCGGTATTTAAAAATTTGAATTTTAGCGTCTAACAGCCCAAATTTGTCTCGAATCTTAATACAGAACAATTGATCAGAACAATGCTAGGGATATGATGACTAATGGGCAAAATGTGGTTGGCAGGTTTTTCAACACTGGAAAAAGTGGTAGAAATACCACTTAAGTGGTAGAAGTCCCATCACTGCTTGGGAGTATGCATGCTGTTGCAGGAATCCCATTCTTTGGGCTGGCCATTCACAATGCAAGATTTTGGACAGAATCTCCCATCCTTGCCAAAGTCGCTTTATGGTATATTCAGGCGCAATGTGTGCGTACCTATGGCACAGTGTTCGGGAAGGATTCATATAAGCATGAACAATTCCATGCGAATAAAACGAAGCAATGATGGTGATCTCTTTTTGTTCAGCGTCGGGTTATAAGTATGCGTCCTGCTGCAGGAGTAATTCGTGGGTGAGAAACACGGATGTGCGTGAGGAACTTAACGGAAACAGCTATGCTTCGATGGTTTGGTCACGTAGGACACCATCCCCACCATCGCGATTTTCGAAGAGTGTTTTGCATGAGACTCTATCAGGAAGGCGACTGCTTGGCAGACCCAGGAGGAGGTGTTGGACCAAGTTCAAAACTGTGCTGGTTGCGCTTGGGCATACCTCCTGATGAGTTAGAGTCGATGACGGTTGCTTGGAGATCCCTCGTGCTCACTGTGCCCGTCGACCCCTATAAAGGATCATGCGTGGGCAGAAGATGATAATGGCAATGACAAACTATTTCAGTTCAATGCGCATGAGAATTTCCGCCCAAATGGGCCTTCGAACACCCACTCCAGACTCCATGCATCAAACTCGACCACTTATCGTGCACATTATTTTGTGTGCTTGTCTTATTAGTGTAAACTAAGGACTTGACGTATCCCCAGAGAAAATAATCGACTGTTGTGAAGTCAGATGTAGGTCCAAATCCAATAGCAAAATAAGCCCGCTTGACTCTTTGACGATGCCCACTTCAGAACCGAAATTTTTTAAGTTTCTTCGCTACTGGCTGGGCCGTTAAGACGGTCATGATTCCTTCATTTCACACCACCCAGAGGTCTGGTTGGTGGCTTATAAAGCTCACGTCGCCGTGGCGTAGTGCGTTGACTCCCGCAACAGGGCGCCAGGTTCGATAGCCGAATTTACCACATTCATGGGTCCACCTCTTTCGAGTCACTGTCTAGAAAAAGCTTCCCAACTTCGCCGTTCGGAGTCTGCATAAAACCGTAGGTCTCATCCACTCGTGAAAGAAGAATACACGCACAGCACAAGTGTCTGTTTTAGAAGCTAAGCTTAGGTCTCGTTTTTATGCACACTGACAGAAGCTGCATTCGGGACTTTCCAGGATTTTTTTTTCCAGTAGCTCATTGGTCCTAAAAATTAGTGAATTCTGGTAGTGTGGTGGACAACACTGAAGGACAAACGGGTTTCCCTGTTATCAATAATTACCCCAGGCTATGACCAGCAAGTGAAGAAAGAGACACACCTTAAACTGTACAAACTAGAGTTGTGCTAAAACAGTTCCGCAAGTGACCAGCAAGTGAAGAAAGAGACACACCTTAAACTGTACAAACTAGAGTTGTGCTAAAACAGTTCCGACGACGGAGCGGACATGAAACGATTCTTTTCGCAGTTGGAACAAGTTCCCGGAGATGTTTCCGAGCATTCCTCTATAATCACTTTTGAACATTGGCAGGGAAGGCTTTGATAACCTATCATGACGATTAGGACAAACTGCTAGTTCAAACTGATTAAAGTTCTAAGTGACAACGGAATAAAAGAACCTGCCTTAGAGATTGTCTATTCTACAGAAAGCAGTGAATGTGATGAACTGGTTCAACTAACTACAGATATAATTATAGAGGGATTTAAGGAAATCATGTCTTCGCAAACGATCCTATTTCCATGCACACTTTCAACGTGATCTGAAGTCTTGTGTGGATCCCTATCATGAATTATACAAAGAGCTGTTCAAAACTGGTTAATAAAAGATTTTGTTGTCAAACAGTGCTATCCACCCTGAAAGAAAAAATCACAATCTTTAAAGGGTTGATGTTAATGGAACCTATCCCCTTTTTTCTACGTACTTCACGTCTTTTTCACACGTTTTTTTCTGGAACGTATCTAGCGCGTGCAAATATAATTAGGTACACATACAGATCAACCAGACTATTTGGTGTAGATATTTATATAGTGATTTGAATGAAAAGAATTTTAATAAATTACTGTACATAACTCAGAATTTAACCAATATGCCTACCAAATTTTATATAAGCCCGAAAAGCCAGTGAACAGCTAGAGCTTATTTATTATTTAATTAAGGAGCATGAATCCATAGATTAATACACGAGAGATTGGTATACTGAAGGACATTTATCGATGTACAAAGAACGAGAATTTGTTTCATGCCTTTCTTGCAACACTCTGGTGTCAGCGTCCCTTTCACTCCTGCTTTAAGGAGCCTTTTTCCTCATTACATTCCAATTGAAGAGAATGATAAGTGAATACACCAATCACATAGCACAGCACTACGATAGTTCTATTGCGGCCCTCTTTCTTTATCTAAGACTTCAGAGCTACCTTGAGAAAGTAAATGATCTCTCTAAATGGAGTGTCCTGATATTCTGTTCCTGTTAAGGTAATTCTGTTCGTTATTTCATACCTGCTTGGTGTCAGTTTTTGAGGCTCGACTAGTGAGTGTCTTCTGTTTTTGTGATAGTTACAGGAAATGTGGCAACTAAATGGACCACACATTATTCCAGGTCAAGCTTGTTCAGATTAAAGTCCTTCTTGATTCTTCTGGGATCCACCCTCATGCATTTCTTTGAGGATGCGGTCAGTGAACAGGGGGGACGACAGTTGCAGAATACAATGAGGCAATTATTAGACTAATTTGTGCTATGTCATGTATCAGTATGTCATGTATCATCCCCTTTTATTGAAGTCAGTTCATGGAACTGTGTTGGTCCATTGGATATGGCTGTGTTAAACATGTGCCCGGAATTACATATGTACATAGTTCCATTCAAATTTTGCCGAAAAGAAGTGATGGCTGATGATGGCTACGTTGGTATGGAGGTAAATACACATGTGGTTGTATGATAAATGATAGTTCCGAGTCAGGTATGCACAAACGCGTGTGCTCCATTTTTTGTAACATGATGTGTCATATTATGTGCGCTTGCCATGTGTGTGCTCGTGTAGAAAAATTGTGGACATGTTGAGTGGACATGGACATGTTAGGTTGATTTTACGGAACGACAGGAAATGTTCCCGAAAGAGGACATTGTTCGAGGAGCTTTACATTTCCGGAACGGCACAACTCTAGTACACACACTACAAGGATGTGGTTGCAAAGTTCCGGAACGACACAACTCTAGTATAAACTCTACATGGATGTGGTTGCAAAGTAAATCAAGTTAAACACTTGTGGTATTTGTTTTCACTCCAATGTAGGTTTGACTTCATTTCCCATACCTTTCCATACCTTCATGCTCTGTCTATTGCTTCTTCTTCCAGGTTTTATTCCTTAACGAGCGAAACGGCGTAAATGCATTAAGGATTGCCAGAGATCTTATTCAGAAAGCCCTGGCACCTAGCAAATGATCGCCATGTTCATCAAGGATATCTCGTTGCGTTTTGTCTGCATGACCTGAGCAGTTTCGATGTTGGAATGTCCAATGCGGCTAGAAAAAACTGTAATCGTCTAATACTGACAGGGATTTCTAGAGTCGGTCACGGAAGACCCCCCGCTCCAGTACTCGACCTCGTTTTACAGCTGTCAGCTTATGGAGAGATTTTCCCTTCTGCCAGTACCATTTGTGTCCACCCCCTGCCAGTGTAAGTATCTCTGGAGTCAGACCTTATCAGACAGAAAACCCCAAGCACTCTTCGAGTTGATGACATACCGACCACATGTACGAAAACTTTTAGTCCACATTGTATAGTGTGCTCGGCAGTCGTAGTGATCTTGAATAAATAAACGAATTGTAAATGTAAAATGCTCATTTTGTCTCGTTTCAAGATCATGGAAAATGCGATTTTTTGAATGGCAGATGAGCGTATGTCAAGACGGCTTGCACTTCCCCTCGTGGAACGTAATCGTTGCATCTTCGTTTGTTTTCCTTCTAGTTTCTCCCTCGTTCCCATTCAGCTTAAGGTACACAGAAGCAGCTGCACATTTCCGAGACAAGATTGAGTTACTGAATAGCACGGCAAATAATGGATCAATTGAGTGAGGGTAGCGGAACGCGAAAGTTCGCCTTTAATTTAGTAAATTGAAAAACAGTTTGACATTTTGCTAGGTGATTTACGCGGTCTGCGGTGTGTCTTTAAATTGAAATGGAATAGCAAACTTATCTAATTACGCCAGAATGCAATTGCCAAGTGGATGACTGCGGATGGGCGTTGCGCAATCTTCAACTGGCAATCAATTCAATATTAGAATGCAATTCTCGGAAATATATTTGCGTTCCAATCAAGCTTGTTGGTGACATGAGTGGGATTTGACAGGATGATGATGGATTTGCCGAGGGTCGAGAAATTTGTTCCGCATAACGAGGGGCTTCTTTGCCAATCAAATAAATGCGACATTAGCGAAACTTGCTTGCCAAGATGGTGGAGACTGAACTAAGAGTTTACCAAGATCCGCTGCTGGTAATACTTACAAATCTCGAAGGTTGACATTTTTAAACATTGATTCATCATGACAGTGTACATCCGACGTAGGATCGCCCTTGGCAACCGGTGTTACTTCGGTTTGTCAAGGCAATTGGGGACAAAACGTCTGCTTGAAGGACGAAAATAAAGCTCTATAAGACCCTTATTTTGCCATGGAGCAGCAGAGCAACCGAGCTGATTCTTGGAGCCTTCGGAGGACACATTCTACGTCCCATGCCTTGGCCCGCCTCCTAGGAAGGTGAAATGCTACACACATAAAGTATTCTAAGAATCCATAGAAGGGATGATATTATTAGATATTTTTGTACTGAGTAATATGGCAGGTACGTACATAAGACGAAATAGGAAACTTTTGCACATTCTTTGTTGATTTCAAAGCAGCCTCTGATTCTGTGAACCGTAATACCTTATTCTATAAACTGCATGGAATAGGAATGTCATCAAAATTCGGAAGGGTTCTCCAAAGCCTGTACGAAGATAACAGGGCTGCGGTATGGAACGGAGTAGAGTTATCCGATCGGTTCCAAACGGAAACAGGAATAAGGCAGGGATGCCCACTCAGCCCAAACTTATTTGCCCTTTTTATAGAGGATATTGTGGAGACGTAACTCTACGCAGGGGTGCTCATTAAAGCTCTCATGTTTGCGGACGACATCGTGCTGTTAGCAAACTCACCAGAATCCTTGCAGTTGATGATTAATCGAAAAATCAAAGGATTGTGGCAACACTGATTCAAGAGAGAGAGAACAAATAATGTAAAAAGGGTTTGCCGGCAGTCGATAGGTAGCCGCATACGGAAGAGGTTGTGTAGCTTAATAAATAATAAAATACAATAAATATTATAGAAAATAAAAAATATCGACGACAGAATAACCATTTTTAAAAAAAGGAGGAGAAACATAGAGGTCGTCAAAGAGTCTAAGTATCTAGGAATCTTGCTTACAAGCAATTTGAATAAAGAAAGGCATCTGAACGACAAACTTACAAAGGCCATCAGTGTAGCCTGGAAGAAATGCTTCAACAATCCTAATAAATCCGAAGCTGTATCCGAGTCGGTGCTATACGCGGCGCAGGTTTGGGTGTATAAGGCTTATGAGGAGGTGGCGGAATTGCAGCGCTTTTTTATTAGAAAATAAGGTTTAAGCTCCCTCCGAACGCCATGCTCATGGTTGAAACAGACATACCTCCACTAAAAATAAAAACACTAAAGATGGGTCGCCGTGGCGTAGTGAGTAAGTGCGTCGACTCCTACGCAAAGGGTGCCAGGTTCGATACCCGAATTTACCACCTTTGATAATTCACGGCCCGCCTCTTTCGAGTCACTGACAATGCTCAAAGAGTATTCCTGTCTAGAAAAAGCTTCTCAACTTCGCCGCTCGGAGTCGACATTAAAACTGTAGGTCTCTTCCACTCGTGAAAGAATGATAGCACGCACAACACGAGGCCTGTCGCGCCACCCATACTATTATAATTATTATTATATGCTGTCGACCAAAAAACGATCCGTCACACTGCACCTAGGACAAAATATCACAATCGCTAATCGAAAGGAGTTTGGCTACCTCAGGGCAGACGCAAACTCCACAAACGACAACATTGTGGAGATCCGACGTAGAACCGCCTTTGGCAACCGGTGTTACTTCGGTTTGTCAAAACTCCTGACTCGAAGACTTACTTTGCCAGTCCTGCTATATGGAGCCGAAAGCTGGACGATAAGCAAAACTGGTGCCTTCGAAAGAAAAATTCTACGTCGGATAAAAGGTCCCGTCTGCGAGGAAAGCGAATGGAGGAGAAGACACAACCGCGAATTTTAAGAGCTCTACCACGATGTGGATGTAGTCCGGAAGTCCGGAAGGCCGGAAGTCCGGATGTCCGGAAGTCTACTGCAATGGCTCGGCCACATCGAGCGCATGGACAACAGTGTTCCAGCCCGAAGAGTCTTCGACTCCGAACCAGTGGGACAACGCAATAAAGGACGCCCACGGAACCGATGGCGCACCCAGTTTGAGAAGGACCTCAACAGCTGGCTAAAGGTCTTGCTGGCTGGAGAAGCTTACTTGTTGAGGCCCAGGTCCACCCGGACTGTAGCGCCACCAGAAGAGGAAGAAGAATCGCGGACATCTTGGTCTTCATGACTAGAAGCAGCATGCCCAGGACCGTCAACAATGGAAAGCAGCTATCGCTCAGGCTCGGACCCTTCATGAGTCGTCAGTCTGATAAGTAAGTAAGTAAGTATAGAGAAGATCTCCCTATACTCTGCAGTATGTTTAATTTGGAAGAGAGGGAAGATATCATACATGTCCTAGGCAAGTGTCCAATCCTAAGAGAAACTAGGAGATTCTTTTTTTTTTTTTGGAAAGAACTACTTATCGGAACAAGAAATCCAATCACTCCTCAACGAAATGGACGTAAGCAAGCTGTTTAAATACTGAAAAATATCACTAAAATACAGAGATAATGGGTGGTGTGGATAAAAACTGAGTGTCAGCATTTCCTTAGCATTTTGGAGGAAATGCTCCATCTGGTGTGAATAAAAATTTATTTTGTTAAGTTTTCCGGATCCTCTCACATAATTTGACAGCTGAGTCTTTCGTCCGTTTTGGTGTGAATAAAGATGGAAGTTGAGTGTGTGTGAGTTGAGGTGACTTCGAGAGCCAAAATGTGAAAACAATTTAAAATAATGGAAAATACTGCGTCGGAAGAGGATTAGGCCTTAATCCTCAAAAATAAAAGTAAATCTGTAGTGGGCGATGACGATTTCATCAAGTGTTTGCAATTTTATCCGTGCTTGCTGGAAGAAAGCCAAACTCCAGACATGAAAAATAATAAGCAATCTGCGTTGAAAGCTATGGAAGAAGAAATACATGAAATCCATGGCTTTTATTTGAACATCTCGAGAATAAAGAAAAAAATTGATAACATGAAGGCCCGCGTCAAGTCAAAAGGCGATAAGAAAAAGACGGGCAATCTTCCCATTACATGAGAAGACCAAAAACAATCAAAGGTATGGCACCACCACGGGTTTCTTCAGAAATACCGGAAATGACATGAGTCCGTTACCCTTTCATGTTATAAAACCCGATTCTATACACGTTCTTGAAATTACCCCTGTGTCCCCGAAAGGACAAGAGTTACAATTCCTTGCTTTTCGCGTTTGTATGCTTAAAAAATTTATAGCATATACTTTGCACCCACCTTCAGAAATTAGCACCCACTCTAGCAGAAATTAAGTACCACAGAGATGCCCGACTTCTACCTCTCTTGCCCCTTAAGATTTTTGACAATGGTTTTTATAACGTGTTCATAAACCAAATTGACCAATCAGAGGATGGCACTTACGTTATTTCGTGAATAACTGTCAAAAAAGTACTCACACTCGCCGATGGACTAGACGGCAATCAGCTGTGAAGTCGGCTATCTCAGTAATACTTCGTTTCTGACTCTAGTTTTCAAACGTCAACTTAAGGGAGGGTCCTTACTTTGAGGAAATTTTATATTCACACCAAATTGAGTATTTCCTTTAACGAACATACTCGACTCATCTCTTCTTACTCGGAGTGTTTTCTCAGCTTTTATTCACGCCACCCAATATCCGAACAGGGAACTTTTGAAATTTCTATTATTCCACATGGAGAGCTAATAATTATTACTTGTATATAATAAACTATAGTCAATCCGGCAGACCGCAAAGCCATGCTGATTTTGATTTTGTTAAATTTTTGTAAAAGGAGCATTATTCGAAATAATAAAAATCCAATTTATCTATCTTTCTAGCTCGTATGGATGAGAGTACCCCACCTTGTGGTGTTCCTCTTGTAATGCTTCAACACACGTGCTTTGCCTTGAAAAAAAGATGATTATGAAGGGATTTCTTTTAAGTACGACTCTGTTATGCTTGCCATTGTTTTTACGACGAACTAATTCCGGTGTAAGTGCGTCGACTCCTACTCAGAGGGTGCCAGGTTCGATACCACAATTTACCACCTTTGATAATTCATGGCCCGCCTCTTTCGAGTCACTGACAATGCTTAAAGAGTACTCCTGTCTAGAAAACGCTTCTCAACTTTGCCGTTCGGAGTCGGCTTAAAACTATAGGTCCCTTCCACTCGTGAAAGAACAATAGCACGCACAACACGAGTGGTAGCTGAGAAGCTAGGCCTAGGACTGTAGCGCCACCCATATTATATTACTATTATAATGCCGAACATTGATCTACAGTCTTTGTGATCGGTTCAACCTCCTTTTGAACTGAACACAGCTTCTTGACATAAATCATCCGCTAGGAATAGCGCTAGACACTGGAACAGCCTCTAGAGACTGCCTTCACTACTCCCAGCGAATTGAATATCTGTAAATCCGTCAGTTTCTGGAATCAGTCTTCTCCCAACCATTTCACATCACTTCCCCAGCGCGACCTTAATTCCGTCCGGCACCTCCGACTTACACGTTCACAGCGCGTAACTGAGTCCCCACCAGCGCGCCATATGCCAAATCAAAATTACCCACTCCTACGCTGCACGTACGTGTGTCATCCTCTTGCGGATATGAAGCTCTCTCAATCATTATCGCAAGCCTCAAACAACCCTAAATAAAGATCTCGTAAAATTGTAATTAATATCAATCTATCCACACGTGATAAGAGCAACAATTTGGCAATTAACATTGCCATTCGGAACTCTTTGTGGAACGGATCACTCTAGTGTCATGTACACATTTCCATTCCGTTGATGGGGCAAATTTAATTGACACAAGACCTGCCTTGTGCTGTGCGATGGACGTGCGATTCAAGTTCACTCGAAACATGTAGAAAAAGAAATCTCGCTGCCCATGAATTGGATATGAATAATTTAGGGCTTTAATCGTTGAGACAGACAGTTTGGCGACATTACGTTGCACTGCTAGAGGCTGTGCTGTAGCTTGAAACACTGAGACGGCATTGGGAGTGAGACGAAAGTGGGGTCAATGGGGTCAAAATGAAGTGTATGCTGTCATCAAGGAAGGCGTCACAGTTGACAGCTAAAACGTCGAGGTGGTCAAGGGCTCGCATCGTGTAACTTTTCAGATGACTATCGTCCTTTTGATTCACTTCGACGAGTTGCTTCATGTAAGACCATCACTATCGTCAGTTTGAGTGCTCTGAAAATAATAACTCTCTCTGCCCTTATTCCTCTCAAATTTCACTAACAAATTCTTAATTCAGTTTGCCAACAAAACTAATACAAATGCGACCTAGCGCTCTACAAATGTCTCAAAAGTGTAGAACAAGTTACGTATACACAATTTGTTCTCATTTAATAGGAGACGATACTGAAATAGGTAAACCAGTCGTCGAGACGATAGTAAATGGCAGTTTTCGGTCTACGCGAAGCAGACCAAACGATAACCCGCAGACGCTATTGTTTTTTTTATGCTTACATGAAGCGAAACGTTCGTCAAAACGCTAGCGCGAGACGATTGTCGCCTTAAGCGATTATAACCAAGGACAACGTTCACCCCCCCTAACAGCGCACTCATCCACATCAAAACAATGAAATTGATTAGAGTGTGTAACCCAGTGCCGGTTCTTGATAAATTCGAAAATAGTCATAAGCTGTCGCTCATCTCTTGAAGATATATCCGAACAGATTCCCATTTGCCTGTGCTGGGTGCCAGAACATAGAGGCAGGGCAAGGGCAACTGTGAAGCTGGCAAACTCCCAAAAATCGCCACCACACTGCCAGATGACGGGACCTTTTCTGAAATAGGTACTCCCCTAGCTACCTTTAAGTCACAACTCAATAATCAAAGTAAACTAGAGGTCAATGCCAGATAGAATACAGGCAACACTTGCCAAATTACCAAGCAAACCTTGCCCAGTCTCGACCCCTAAGAAATCTGATAGTTTGATCTCTCTGAAAAGATACAAAATCAGCACCGCTAGTGGGAGTAATCACCGGACACTGGCTATTGGCCGTAAAGACTAAGACTGTTCTCTAATGAAGAAGCAGTCTGGATGAAGAAGAGGAGGAAAGTGTCTAACACTCTACCTTCTCGGCAACTACCCTGCACTCGCCTTAGCTAGGAAAGCCACTCTATGCTCTTCCTTCTTTGATAACCTAAGCGATCTGATAGAAGCAACAATCAAATCGCTACTGGATTTCACTGAAAAATCCAGCCGGCTGTCGTAGTAATAAAAAACGCCGCACAGTGGGTCAACATTGGAAAAAATGTCTTAGAAGAAGTCCCCTGTAGTCTTCTTAGTTTTATGACTAAGTCCTCTGAGATAACCCGGGCTTATGATTTAAAAGCCTTTTTTTTTTAAGTATATACTATATACTGTATACTTAAATGCCTGCTCAAACAAACCGCGGATAGATATCTGGCACAGGATGCCTCATTACCAAACAACTATAGCCTATGATCGATCCTAAGCGATCGCTTAGCTTGATCGGATTAGCAGGCCAAACCTCAGATTATTGGCGCTTTTACAGGGCATTGTGCCATCGGAAGTTACGCCTCTAAACTAGGCCTTCCCCACAATGATGTCTGTAGAAGCTGCATGGACGAGGATGAGGAAGAAACCATCGAACACTTACTTATGTAGCTGCAGTGCTCTCTCACCCCGCAGATTCAGACTTCTGGGGGCCCTTTTCTTTGTTAATCTGGCTGAACTGAGCAGCATCAGAATCAGCATTCTTCTTCGCTTTATCAAAAGCACAAATTGGTTTTGCGGAATAGGTAGCCTAAGATCCCCGTCGTAACACAATGGGACTTCGGTGGACTAAATGTGTCTGCTGCCCGTATGCGCGGCAGTCAGGCATCGCTACCCAACCTAACATAACCTACTATAGTAGTTACTTATTTACAAGCCCTCAAAGTCAAACAAATATATATTCAAGTTCCGAGCCATATTTTCAACAAAATGCTTACATGTCTTTATCTCAATAATATAATAATAATAATAATAATAATATGGGTGGCGCAGTCCGTGGTGGACAGTCCGAGGCGGACCTGGGCCTAGCTTCTCAGCAACCACTCGTGTTGTGCGTGCTATCATTCTTTCGCGAGTGGAAGGGACCTACAGTTTAATGGCGACTCCGAACGGCGAAGTTGGGAAGCTTTTTCTAGACAGGAATACTCTTTGAGTATTGTCAGTGACTCGAAAGAGGCGGAGCCGTGAATTATCAAAGGTGGTAAATTCGGGTATCGCACCTGGCACCCTCTGCGTAGGAGTCGACGCACTTACCCACTACTCCACGGCGACCACCATCTTCATCTCAAACTTCATACAATAATTTGTGTGTCTGTATACATCATTCTTGGTCTGTTATTGGCTATTTAAAATGCATAAGAAGCTATTAAAAAAATCTTCAAATATACCCTCGAAAAGCAACTTCAAACATAGATTTAAAAACAAAAACTTTTGATGAATACTCTTTGAGTTTCAAAAAAATCTACGCCAAGCAACGCGTAGCGACTTATATCAGCGTGTGCTTCATACCTTCAAGTTGCAGCACGGACAATTAGCTGTAAGTTCTTGAAACCTTCGGAGTTATGTTCAAACTTGTTTCGCTGTACCGGATTTAAAAAACAGGGGTTTGACTTTGCTCATGTTACAAAAGTCACCATTTATTGGCTAATAATGATTGGAATGAATGCAACTAGGACTTTATCTTTCGAAGAAATATAAAGCTTTCTTTTTCAAGAAGAATTAAATGGATCCATGAATGGAGCTCTGAGATATTAAACTTCTCAGACTAGGATCTCAATAAAACAAGCTTTGCCGGAGCGTGGGTTTTTATGTTTATTGGATCGTAGACAAAAAGCTCCAAGAGGGTCCAACGGAAGACCTTTCTGAAGACGTACTCTATTGATGTTTCTGAAATCCTACTACTTTGGCCGCAACTGCCTATTAAGTTAGCTTACGTTAACCTAAGCTTCAAAAAATAAACCACTGTTGGTTGAGTGCCTGTCCCTGGTTAGCGGGATCCCCGGTTCGAATCCCAGTGAAAACTGAGCCTTTATCATCACCATCATCATCTTCTGGCTCGCATGATCCACTAAAGGGGTCGAGGGGGTAAACCGTGCACGAGAGATCTCCAGGCAACTCGATCCTCCGCCAACGACTCTAACTCTTCAGGGGTTATGCCCAAGCGTAACCAGACGAGCGTAAGGAACTGGTCCAACCACCTCATCCTGCGTCTGCCAAGTGATCGCCAACCTGATGGAATCGCATTCAAGGCCCGCCTCAGAAGTCGTGACGGTGGGAACATTCGTGCTACGTGACGCGGGCTGCTAGCGTTCACCAGCACACTTAGACCATATGGGTTCATTGTGATACCCACAGTCAGACAACTTCCACTAATTTACCACTCCAGTGACAGTGTCATTAATTTGATTCCAACGGCGAATGGTGACTGGACGAGATTTTTGAAAACCAGATAAAAACGTATTAAATTTGCTTTCACTGGGACTCGAACCGGGGACCCCATTTACCAGGGACAAATAAATATGTTACTTTCGACTTGTCCACGGAGACCGATTGTAATGAAATTTGAAACTTAGTAATAGTGCCAAGAAATCTTTTTCTTTATACACATATTTTCACTTAAGTTCACTCCGATTATGAGTATTCCGTTTGAGCCACATCAACCAGTTTTAACCCACGAAAAGATCTTATGGCACATGTACTATGTTTCAAATTTCGTCTTAAATCGGCCTACGGATTCAAATGTTACATATTTATTTCCGCGCTCCCATACGATGGGAACCACTGTGCACCTCCCCAGCCGACGTGTAAGCCGACGTGGCACTACAACGGGCCTTCCTTGGCTTAAGTGGACTAAAGCCAGTGGCGTGGCGTGGAACATTTTAACTGATTTTTTCAAACAGAAATAAAACGAGAAAGAAAAGCTCTGAGAGAAAACAATGCAAAATCAGTAAATAAGTGGATGAAAAGGGAGTTTTTATTTTTTTTCATAAGAAAGCGTGTGTTGTACAGTGAGGAGTAAACACAGTGACACAGCGAACGATGAAGGTAAAACAAGAGCGGAGAACCAATTTGTTCTAACCAGCCAGATATTTTATAACCCGAGATTTTTCGGGTTACTATGCTTTTTCACTCTTTATTTTGTTCCGCTTTGCGGTTGTTCTCTTATGGGCTTTGGAGGATATGCCATGTATAGTGCATGTTTACTTAGAGTAGTAGAACGATATGAAACCGAATGACAAGCTGGTTGTGGGCTTGAATGTTCGTAGAATTTGTCCCTTGCATGTGCAGGTGTGGGAAACAGACAAATATTATGTTTATATGCACATATTAACATTCATGTTGCTCGATACATTGTTGAAGAGTGGAATTTTAAAAGGTAACTCGGTAGGAATCGTGTTTTATGAACGCCACGCCACTACCACCTACCTACCTACCTACCAACCTTGACCCTCCTTCCGTATAAGATTGTGCTTAACGCGAGAAATGAAACGGAGCGCCCATAGGCAAGACTGTGAGTGGGCGCTGAAATTGTTGACTGGAGATCCGAATTTTGGCCAAACCGCCATCTGGACGAAGCTCCGAAGATTCCCATCATAAGCAGCTGTAAGGGCATACAGGATTACCAACGAATAAGGACATTCTGCTCGAGATGATCCTCGTCCGTCCTCGTGGCTCCGTTGTGGCTCGACACACTCCGGAGCCGAAGCTAATTAAAAATTCAAAAAAATAATGCAGAAGAGCTTTGCCATAGCCCACCGACATGTAGAGCTGTGGCTCCTGCTGATGTCCCTACCTGTCAACATTATGGTATCCGGTGGAGCTCTACATCATCTAAAACATCGATGTATCTGAGCTGTGGTTCCTCCATGACGTAACACTCGAAGTTGTGAAGGAGAAATTTGACAATTGAGTCATCTCACGACGAGCGTTCACCGGTCATGCTTGGCACCACTGGATTAGTTTTTCTCACTTGGCCTTGTCAAGTCCTTAGCCTCGTCGAGTCAAGCCGACCGCTTTGCACGAATTCAGGGCCAACATTTGAAGCGGTGTTGACGACATTAAAGCGGCATATCTTCAATCGAGTCAGAAATCGGACCTCCGACTTAAGGCATTTCTAGCTGCCATTTGCAAGATGTGCTACTTCATAAAAAATGGCAAGAATGTAGCTTCAAAATAAAGTCAGAATCGATTTTGCATCTCCCACCGTTTTTGTTTCAGTCAAATATATTTTCCTATCGTATTTATCCAGTCACCCTGTGAACCTCTAAAATTCCTCCGAAGACGGCAGACAAATGGAACTCCATTTTGCTTCTGTTTTTCACGCACTTGGCAAGGAAATTGAGTTTAAAATATGAAAGAGTGAAGAGGGAATAAATCTTTTCCCAGAGAAATGGCCACTGTCCTTAATTCTAAGTCAAAGCCTGTACAAGCCCCATTGAAGATTCCAGATTTCCCTGCAACCCATCCGATGCTTCAAAGCCTCCAGCAGACGTTCGCGCAACACTTCCTGTTCCAGTGAACAAGTTTGAATTTCAAAACTTCACAAAATTCAATCAGACACTCGGAATTTCTAGATATCCAGCTCACACCAGTTAATCAACAAACTCCTTGTTCCAACTCAAATATCCCGTTGCACAGGACAGCTGTAGAGGTCCCCAAAGGCCCGGGACACACAACACAGAACACAGAGGAAACCGACACGTTTCCCACGGGAATTTCGTTTGATTTGAATATCCTCACTAGCCCGAGGATTATTTAAGTTGTTTTTTTTTCTCTACCCAAGCACACCATATGTTCGGCGAACTTCCACGGAATAACTGTGTCACTTGTTTTACAAGGAAGACATTACACACTGCGGCACCTGTCACACCGGCCAGTCGGGCGAGCAAGGACGATGGCGACGAGCGATTCCAAAACGAGCGACGTAGACGCGAACGCGATGCGATAACTCCGCGAAATGTCAACGTGACAGCGGCGCGGCGACGTCGGTATTGCGTGAAAATCCTTCCGCCGTTCGAAAAGAACTAACCAAGTGTGGAAATTTGATTTTTACTTTGCCGCTGCCGCTGCCTTTGAATACACCACGAGTACAATTTGAAAGGGAGAAGAAAGTGAAGGAAAAAAAATAAATATACAAGCACCGACACGACACACGAAACCGCGCGGCGGCGACGGGGGTATTCCCATGCCTTGGCGGGTGTAAGCTCTGCGAAACGAAACTCCAAGCGGGTAGCCCCTGTTACTGGTGGCGGCACACAGCACAGGGCTCAGGGCGTGCGGGTGGTGTGGTGGAGGAGGCAATGAGTGAGTGTGCGGTATCGAAGGCAAACAACCGTTCGAAACCCACCACCACCCGTTCGGTTCTAGACCTTAAGGTCGATCAAGGGACAGAAGCCTGTAATTTGACGTGGCACCTCTAGCGCTAGCTTGGTCGGTCAACAGAAGAACACTGAACGTGGGGAATGTGTCCGAGGACTGTGTGTGCTGGACAGTCCGACCAACTGGCTGTTACGGTTACCTTGGCGCTAATGACGCACTCCCATACAGACAGTACCGGCGAGGGTAATGGCTGATGGCTGATGGCTGATGATTGGGGTTGGTGGTGCGGATTTGTAGAAAAAGCTTTTTTGCCACTAGATTTGATTCAATGGATTTCGCTTGGTCCTTTGGCGTGTCGGACATTAGCTGACTGATGACGTTTTCTGCTGTCAACTTTTGTTCGTCCGCAGGGGGAGGGGTCTGCAATTACCATTTGGGAGCCGAGTGGAAACTTGGCCAATAACATGCAATCAAACGGCGATGGGTTAATCGATAGCTGAAGGGTGGCCAGAGGGTGGATCATGTGACTAGCTGTCGGGTGGATGTGTGAATGAAGTGTGTTTTTGTGTTATTGTGCCTGTGACCTTTACCGCGCTGACTTGAATTTTGGGGCGTGATTTCGGCGATGTGGGGATCTTAAATTTTCGTGCGAAGTATGCGTAAGGCGGCACCCACGAGTCGTTTGTTGAAATGTGTATGATTTCGGCGTGAATGAGGAACAACAAATGGTTAAGTAAATTGATCAGGATATGATACGTAGATTTTTGCTGGGGTGGAGGATGGGGGCTTGCGTTGCGTTGATGTAATTCGGAAGAGTTAGGTAGATGTCTCAGGTCTCATTATCGTTTGCTCGATCCACAAGAAAGGAGACGCTGAACATCGCATACAAGATTTTCTCGGCCGTTTTGTGTACTCGCCTGAAGCCGTGTATAAACAAATTGACAGGTGGTGTGTGTAACAGTGTCGTTTATGAACAAGCTCATGGGTCAATATCAGTGTGGCTTCAGCCCAGGGAAATCCACCCTCGACCAGATTTTCACACTTTGGCAGATACTGGAAAAGACCCAAGAGATGCAGATCGTCACCCACCACCCTTTCGTCGATTTCAAGGCCGCATGCATAGAGACGAGCTGTACAACCCATGCCTGGTTTTGACATTCCCGCCAAACCTGTCAGACTGAGCAGGATGACGATGGAGAACTCCAGCTGCTTCATCAAGGTCGAACTCACCGAGACCTTCAACTTGAAAAAAAAGGTTTTAGACAAGGAGACACGCTGTCATGTGACTTCTTTAACGTAATCCTGGAGAAGGTGGTGTAAGACTCACTGGCCAACACAAGAGCCACGATCTTCCAGATGTCCGTTCAACTGTTAGCATACGCGGATGACACACAGCCCTCTATGTTAGCCACCATCTCCGATATGACCGGTAGCTCGATTAGCAGAACACAGCGAGCCGTCAATGAGGCGTTTTCTGGCATTGAGGCTGAAGCGGCTAAAATGTGTCTAGCGGTGAGTGAGGGCAAAACGAAGTATATGCTGTCGTCAAGAATGACTCACAACATCGACGTCTTGGACAGAGCGTCACAACGGGCAGCTATAACGTTGAGCTAGTCAAAGACTTCGTCTCCGCAGTAAACAGTACGAACAACATTAGCGCCGAGATCAAACGCAGAGTAACTCTTGCCCACCCCTGTTTCTATGGGCTCAAGGGGTAATTGAGGAGCAGAGCTCTCTCTCGAAGGGCCAACCTGATTTTATACAAGAACTTGATCATCCCAGTCCTGCTGCACGTCACGGAGGGATGGACAATCTCCAAAGCGGATGAGGGAGTCCTTGGTCTATTCGAGAGAAAAGTTCTCCGTGAGATCTTTGGTCGGTTTTTGAAGGCAAAGATTCAACAACGAATTGTACGGGCTGTTCAGCGACATGAGTCTAGTCAGGCGTCTTCGGATCCAACCCCTCTGATAGCTAGGCCATGTAGAGAGTATGGACAACCCCGACTCCGATCCCGTGTGTTGAACGATATTGCAAGACGAATAAAAATGATCCCTTTTCTCAATCGATTCAACCAGCAACATAAACTACACTCTTGAATAAAAGAGAGGGTGGCCAACGATCGGGTGAATGAGGGGGACATGCATGGGTAATCGTCTTTGGATCGCGAAAGGATTCGGCCGTTGGTTTACCCGTGGTAGCTATATTTCCAACCTAATACGTGGGACAACGTAACAGACGACGCCTGCGCTTAAGGTGGCGCACCCAGGTGGAGAAGGACCTCAACCAACTTGGCGTGCGACACTGGAGGCAGGTAGCCAAGGACCGTACTAGTTGGAGAGGCTTGTTGGTTGCGGCCCAGGTTCACCCAGAACTGTAGCGCCGAATAAAGAAGAAGAATTGGGAAAGGGTGGGCATATCATCATCATCATCTTCTGACCCGCATGATCCACTAAAGTGGTCACTCGAACGACTCTCGTCTCCAGACAACTCGATCCTCCGCCATCGACTCTAATTCATTCGGGGTTATGCCCAAGCGTAACCAGGCGAGCTTATGGACCTGGTCCGACCACCTCATCCTGGGTCTTCCAAGTGGTCGCCTACCTGATGGAATCGCATTCATGGCCCACCTCGGAAGTCGTGACGGTGGGAACATTTGTGCTACATGACCAAACCGACGAAGCATAGCTCTTTCCGTTGGAAGAAGCAGCTGCTCAACGTTGAGTTCCTCGCGCACTGCCGTGTTTCTCACCATTATTCCGGCGATTAATTCCCACAACAACTTGTATTCGCTTTCGGTCATTACCCAAATTTCATGACCATAGGTAAGAGTAGGAACAAATACATAGTGTGAAAGTGTGCTTACTGTGAAAGCTCTGCATTCCTAATTATAGACCTTACAAGCTGTTTCAACATTGACCCAGCTTGTAATGCTGAACTTTCCTAGAGGAAAGTAATTCTTCAACGCAAGGGAACAACGCGAGGAACAATGTGATCAACGAGTAGGCATGATATTCTACCTTCTTCAAAACGCAGTCATTCAGTCGAGCAGCAGTTCAACGAGAGCCGACAAGAAGGTTCAAACTAGAGGCTACATGACTACGAGCTCCATCATCTTTTTGGTTAAGGTTTCTCCCTATAGGGACCCTGTGTACAAGCGAGCGAAATGAGATTTATGAGGGTGTGGTGAATGTGTGGTGAATGTGAGTATTTTCAGGGATAGTGCCAGGACATCTGGGGTAGGTAATCGCAGGTGGAGCCATGGGACTTAGGCCCTGTGAAGAATGGCATTCTTCGACTCTTAGACAGCGGAAGCAAGAGTGGACGCCGTGTGTAAGCTGTACACTAGTGGAGGTGAAGCTCAACCAACATGGCGTGTTGGTAGCCTGGGATCGGGTCACCGGGAGAAGCTTGTTGGTTGAGGCCCCCGACCACTCCGGAGTGTAGCGCCATGGGTGAATTTTTAAACAAAAGATAAACTGAGACGTACAGCAGCCTAGTGACATATTTGCAAGTTGTGCCATCCGCACCGACGACATCGACATTGGATCCATATTTGAACGTTGAAAACATAATGCTGGACCACTGGCCCGAAAGTCACTAGGGCACTACTGGCCACAAATTTTGTATGTTAGTCAATTTTCTGATTCCCCGATAACAAGACAATGCCACATCACACACATGCTACCATGAAAATTCAACAAGAAGCTCTTACTGGCCGATGATGAAAAAAAAGTGGTATCAGCTTAGGCAAGTTAGTGGGTGGACGCGTAAGTCAAGGTTCACTTAGGTCCTGATGGATGCGGTTGGGGGAGGGGGGGATTGGCCGTGGGGAATTTATCCTCTCCACATCTTGATCGTATCCGCCATCTCAGTGTGTTGCACAGCCATCCTAAAATCCTTATGAACCGAACGAAGGCGAGATTCGTTCATGTTAGATTCAAGAAGACGTGCTCTCAAGTAGACTGACACAGTGGCAAATGTCGTTAGGAGTATCCTCTGTTTCTTCATAATCATCACAGCCTCTGCATGTGAAGTCATGGGCTAGTCCCATTTCCATGGCATTCCAAATGAGTCTGGCCAGTAACATCTGTAGCAACTTTTTGTCGCATTTAAGGAGTACTTGGGCCATGGCATCCGCTCCCTCTAAGACTTTATCATCGACTTCCTTCGTGACATCTGCAAGAGTTGGTTTAATACACGGTGTTGCCTGGGATGGGTCGGTTTTCAACCGCTTTCCGCTCTTTCAAGGTAAGTTCATCCGCTGCCTCATTGTCGGCTATGTCCCAATAACCTGAAACGCAGTGCTGCATACTAAGTACCTTTACCTCTTCAAGGCAGCATGAGACCAGCGTGGACTTGATTTCTGATGCCGAGATTGCTTTAATAGCTGGATCGATATCAACTTCCTTGGCTGGCAGGACCTCCGCTTGTAAAGTACTTCTATGGTCACGGATTCTGATGGAGCAGTGCATGCTTAACAATTCGGAGCTGAGATCCATCAGCTTGTAGGTGCTTGTTGATGACTCTTGAGTTAAACTCCTTCCTTGTTGGGAGCTTTAGTGAGACTAGTCACTTTCGACTTGTTCAATTTGTAATTCATCCAGTTTATTTCCGTGACCAGTAGAGCTTGAGATGCAGCTCTTGGGTGAACCTAATGACGCTCTTGTAAGCAAGGGGTCAATTGGAAGATTGTCTAGTCAAACCTCTAAGCCCACCGTTGGAGTAGTGGAAATTGCTGCTGTGATACCCAGGTCTGCAAATCGCTGTATTCTTGTTAGCAACTTTAAGTTGGTGGACTTCAGAGGAGGCCTGCCTTTTTGGTGTGTTTGGGTCTTAATTTTTAACCGAATATACTGTTGGTCACGTATGCTAGAGAATTCTGTGGTGCAGCCTCACTTCTGGCGTCTTGTCTCTATCGTACGACAACTTTGACACTTGCAGCTCAGAGGACAGTCGACTTAGAATCAAACATGCTTATTCTCAAGAATGTTTAAATACACTCAGTGTGATTGCACTCTAATAGTTATACGGCACAGGCCGCTTTCCAAACTTGTTCATCTGGTAGAATCAAAAGGATCGTGGGTCGCCGTGGCGTAGTGGGTAAATGCGTCGACTCCTACGTCGACTCCTACGGGTGCCAGGTGAGCGGGTATCGATTTACCACCTTTCATATTTCACGGCTCCACCTCTTTCGACTCACTGACAATACTCATAGAGTGTTCCTCTCTAGAAAAAGCTTCTCGACTTGGCCGTTCGGAGTCGGCATTAAACTGTAGGCCCCTTCCACGCGTGAAAGAACAATAGCACAAATAACACTAGTGGTTGCTGAGAAGCTAGGCCAAGGTCCGCCTCGGACTGTCGCGCCACCCATATTATATTATTAATATCAAAAGGAGTTCGTCTATATCGGACGTTAGGTTAGGGTAATTGCCACCACTGTAGTAGTTGTGGTCCACTTAGATCCTGGGTGGATCCTCTGTGCCATCACTACCCGGTGCTTTCCACCGGCACTTCTTAAAGGGACTACTCTAAGGAAAATGTAGACTAATAGTATTCTAGTGGACTATTTTGACAAGTCCACTCCTGTGCTGATTTACAGCCAATTAGTTTTCTTGATAAACATAGCTATGTCTTGTATCTCTAAGTGTGACATTTCCTCTAGGTTACTGAAGAAGTAGTTGCCTAGTACATCTTTTCTAGTTTTTGCAAGGACTGGACAAGTGCCGAGGAGGTGATGTATATTTTCTTCCTCCTCCTTATCTCTACAGCTTCTGCAGTAGACGTTGTGAGGGGGTTCCATTCTTCTGGCATGGATACCGAGAAGGCAGTGGCCGGTGATAATGCCCACTACAGTCCTTATTACAGTTCTGTTTAGTTAGGTTAGGTTAGGTTGAAGTGGCTGACTGCCGCTCACACAAGCAGCAGACACACTTAGGCCACACATAGTCTCATTGTGTTACCACGCTGATCTTAGGCTACCTATTCCGCAAACCAGTCTGTGCTTTTGATAAAGCGAAAAAGAGAGTTGATTTTAATGCTGCTCAGATCAGCCAGATTAACAAAGAAAAGGGCCCACAGAAGTCTGAATCTGTGGGATGAGAGAGCACTGCTGCAAGTGTTTGATGATTTCGTCCTCATCCACGTCCATGCAGCTTCTACAGAAATCATTATAGAGAAGGCCTAGTCTAGAGGCGTGAGTTCGGATGGCACAATATCCTGTTAGAACGCCAAAAAGAGATCTGAGATTGGGCCTGCTTAACCTGATCAAGCTTAGCGATCGCTTGGGATCGATCATAGGCCAGAGTTGTTTGGTGATGAGCCATCCTGTGCCAGATGTCCATCCACGGTTTGTTTGAGCAAGCGTTTCAAGCTTTAGCAGATGTTGTATAGTAGCGATAGGCGTGAGGGGTGGGTCTCCACCCGGAAAGAGTGCAGAGTTTGTGCCCTTTCTAGCGAGTCCGTCCGCTTCGCGATTCTCTGGAATGTCACAGTGTCCCTGCACCCACATAAGTTGGATGCTTAAATACTTGGCCATCTCGTTAAGAGATAGGCGGCCCTTAATTGCTGCCGTCTTAGATTTAAAAGTGACTGAATTCAGAAATTTGATCGCTGCCTGGCTATCAGAACAGATGACGATACCTGTGCGCGATATTACATTGTTTTTCAGCCAGGACAGGGCTTCCTTGATCGCTATAGTTCCAGACTGAAAGACGCGACAATGATTAGGTAGTCGGAAAGATAGGTGCAGATCCTTGGAATAGACACCAGCGCCCACACCTGCATCCATCCTGCTCCATCCAACTGTGAAGATTCGAAGTGGACCTTCCAGCGTCTGGTGTTCAGATTCCCAGTAGGATCTGGGCGGTATGCTGGTTGAGGTTGTAGAGTGAGGTCTGTATCTATGGGTACAGAGGCATACCTGCGTAGGATCGTTGAATGTCCAGACTCCTGTTATTTCCCGCTGCTCAGCGATCTTAATCTGATCGCCGTGCTAGTTGCTGTCTGTCTGCCAATTTGTTCTATCGGTGGCAGGTTGAGGAGTGTGTTTACTGCTTCGGAGGAGGTAGTCTTTAGCGCTCCACTAATGCATATGCATGCCATCCTCTGCACTCTAGCGAGTGGGGTGATGTTGGTTTTCTTATCGAGTGCTGTCCACCAACTGGTGACGCCAACTGACTTCTGATGTATATGGCCAGTGAACCAGTGAACCATCCAGCATAGTCCCCATTTGCACCCAATGTCCCTTTTACAGCAGTAGAGAGCCGTTGAGGCCTTCTTGACACGTTCCTGGATATTTAGCTTCCAGCTTAACTTCGTGTCTAGTACCTAAGAATGTAGCGCTGTCACTTAGCACTAAGGGGTAGTGTGGGAGGGTCAAAGTTGGGGATTTTATACTTCCTACTTCCCGAAGTGACACGTAGGCGGCATTCCCTAGTCCATTGCATTAGCTTCGATAAGGCAGATTGCATAATATCTCTTATCGTGGATAAATATTTCCCAGATAAGGAGAGGGTTAAGCCTTCAAGTCCTTAATGTATCTAATTCCATCCATCTTCGATTAGCGGAGTCGAAGGCATCTGTAAGTAACATGGTGTTTATTACTTGGAGTGAGGGATATGGGGTGTCCTGATTACTTGCCAGTGGCAGTGCTAACTCGACGGCCCTTTCGTTGCCCACGGACCCAGCATAGGGTTAGGTTGCAACACCGAGATAGACGGCAAAGTTTTACCATCTTTGATTAGATTGATGGTGTATCCAGAGCCTTTATGGCCGCCTGACTATCTATGTAAATGACGATGGATAGCCCGTCTATCGGGTTCATAGACTAACTTAGGCTAACTTCTACCTGGAATACAGTACAATGGTAGGGCAGTCGAAGAGACAGGGAAAAGGCTATGTCCGGCGATCCTCCTCATAATCCGGTCCTCTCGTCTGTTTTTGAACCATCTGTGTAGATCTCCAGGTGGCCTGGTTTTCTTACCAGATCTTTTTCCCCAATCTTCTCTGTCTGGTATGAGTGCTTTATGCCCAAAATCGAAGTCTAAAGAGGGTGTTGTATAATATGTATGCGTTGGAAGCCTTGCATTTCTATGCGAACAGCGGTTGCACTCCCGTAGCGAAACGTTAACTACACAAATGATGTCACAGTGGAGATTTGACGTAGAATAGCTCTTGGCAACCGGGGCTACTTCGGTCTGTGACAACACCTGGTGTCGGAATGACTCGAAGGATCAACATCAAGCTCATTATAGACAGTCCTGGTATTTGGAGCCGATAGTTGGACGTAAAGTAAAAATAAAAATGTTATGTCAGTTGTATGTTTCTGGCTGAGAGGAACAAGAATGGAAGCAACGATATAACCGGAACTCTACTGACTACATACGGATGTAGTCCCGAAGGCTAAAGGAAGCAGAAAGAACACGATACTCGGCCACTAAATACGAGCCGCCTGGGTCGAAGAGAGAAAGATCGTGTCTCCAGTATAAAGACCAAATCAGCGATGTAAAGCAGCTATAACTGGTGGGACAGGCCATCCATGGGGCTCATAGCTAAGTAAGTAATATCGACCTTAATCCTCCAATCACAAGTTTTTCCAAAAATTAATTTTATTTTATATTTATTTACTTTATTAATTTTTTTTAATAATAATAATATAATTTCGTCAAGTTTATTCATATGGAAAACAGTAATATAAAAAATAAATACTTTAAACACGTTTTTACTAACTATTTAATCTTACCCTACTTAGTGTTGCCACACTCAAAATTTATTTGTTTTCGATCAGATAAGGAATTTCGAAATAAAGTTAAGAAGAAGCATCAATTACTATAATCTAATGGCAACAATTAGTTTTAGAAACACATTTGTGAAAAATACTATTTTAGAAAAGTGACAAAGTGGCAACACTGATTCAATAGTGCGAAAATCCCTGCATCATTGTTATGTACACACTCGCAAGCTCTATACCCTAACCTTTCTAAGGAAAATAAACAAAAAAAAAAAAAAAAAAAAATACGCAGTCAGGAGGTAGGCCTTGAACAGCCAACTTCTAGGATGAACGCCGTGTCGGCTGACACAGACAGGCAGGCGGGCACGACTATGCTCATCCGTAGTAATCGATGATGTCCTCAATGCTGACGGTGGCTCCAGCGATCAAGGCCAAAATTGCGAACACCGCCAGGATCACATTCTTCACCAAGACCCATTTGTAGGGGCCCAGGCGATTCGGCCAGCGGTGAACGGTCTCCACCACGCTCGGAACGAAGATGCCTACGAGACAAGAGTGAAACGTGAGTTCATAGTTTCCAGAGGGAAAATGTGTTGAGCTCTTACCCAGCAGCGAAAAGAATACGGCTCCGACGAGACTGATGAACGGCTCCAGATTGGGGATGGCGGCTGCAATGCCACCACTTAGCAGGATGATCCCCGTTCGCAGCAGAATCTGCGAGATGTTCTGATGCTTCTCCGAGAACTTATGCCCGATCTTGCGCCACAAGATCTCGTTCGGGACGTAGAACTGCAGGCCATACGTGAAGAGGATGGCGACAGCCATTAGCAGCTTCGCCACGTCGCCAAGCCTAGACGAAAAAAAAGAACATTAAAAAAGGGCTTCAAGATAATAAAGCTCCACTTACACTGATCCCTTCTCTAAATTCAGTGTGATACTGCCGAGAATGATTTCACCATATTTGACGTAACCAAAGAAGCCAATGATAGCGTACAGCGACACCACAGTGATCATGGCTGTGTTGAGGACGCCAGGGCATGCCAAGAACTGTCGCGGGTTCTTCATTGAATTCTCCACCGGCATGACTACACCGATGCCTTCCATTGCGAAGATGACGGTGGCAAAGAACAACGGCAGCTGTCCCCAGCTGGAGAAGAGCGGCTTGTCGCTGAAGTCCAGCGGCTCGTTGAACATGAAGTACAAGGTTATGGCGAATGTGGCCACGATAAAGAGGTTCGCGAGTGCCGAGAACGGAACGAGGAACTTCAGATTTCTAATCTGACCGATGAACAGACACGGGACGAGGGTCATTGCGATGTAGATGCGGATGTCCCAATCGATGCCGAGGTCGTAGTTGATCACGTCGTGGAAGGATGTCGCTATGAAGACGATGTACACGCATGCGGCTGCATAGTACGTGGCCATGAGGGCGGTGTCAACAAATTGTCTGTAAGCGAAACAAAGAAACTATTAAATGAAGTTAAGCTAGATGCGGATGAGATCAAGATTGTTGTTGGTTGAGAATGCTTGCTTCCCGATCGGGCATGAGACCTCTCATTTTGTCCCATTCCTAGTCTCCCTCTACTTACTTTCGACGAGTGGATGGCGCAATTGGTTGAGTGCCTGACCATGGGTAGCGGGGTGCCGGGTTCGAATCCCAGTGAGAGCAAAGTTAATACGCTTTTATCTGGTTTTCAAAGCTGGTCCAGTCACTATTGGTGATTGTAGGGGTCAATCAGTGGCAGTAGTCTGACTGTGGGTATTACAATGGACCAACATGATCTAAGTGTGCTTGTGGATGCACTAGCAGCCCCCTGGCCTAACCTAGGCAATCGAACCAAGGAGTGGCTGATCCCGGACTTATTCTACCTTCAATACTTCGATTGATGGGCCCACTGCCTTTAGTTATCATGTCCAGAATGTCTTGCGTTCGTCAATACTTGGCGGGGGCCTCGTTTCCCTCTCATCCTCGAACCAGGAGGACTCTCGTGTACGCTCGAGTACAGTCGACGGAGTTTTGACTTCCGGACTTAGTACACATCGTAGACATCGACTTTTTTTGTCTTCTTGGTCTTTCATCGCTGCCTTGCAGATAGGACCAATTATCCGACGTAGAGTCCTCTTTTTTTTCGTTGACATTTCGGTCTAGCCTAGGACCTTCGACCAAAGACGGAGCACCCAGCCCTCTTGAGAGGTACGTCGCCGAAGTCGTCTGTTTTCAAGGATACCATCGTACGTCGTTTATGTATAGTTCTACTTTGCAAATTAGACATAGAGGCAGTTCAAGGAATGGGCGAAAGAAGGCTGCCGGACTTACAGTCAGCCAGGTACTACGCTAAAATTCTCGGTGCTCAGGTCGGTGGATGACGAGAAGGGTTCCTCTGAGGGACAACTTCGGTGCTCACAGCGTCAGTAAAGGACCGCCATCGGTTATAGACCACGACAATCCGATGAATTCACGGAGGCCCTGAGCTGCGATGGAGCGGACATTGCCGCAATTTAGAAAGAAGAAATGAACCGGAATTCGGAAACAGGATAAGGAAGACCTGATCTGCCATAGAAAGGACACACGCAACCAATGTCCGAACTTTCATACCAGGTTCTGATCTAGGAGATTTTGACACTAGCACGCAGAAGACGAACGTCCTTACTAGAATCACTGCGGAACACACAGGTTTCCTCGATACTACGTCGGAGAAGGGATTCAGGCAGATGAATCTAGTCACGGGGTGGTGACTCTGTGGAACTACCACCCTAGCACTACTTAAAGGGTCGTGGGGGTCTCATGATAAATCAATGATCAACCAAATTGAAATGGACGTCAGACACTCCTGCAGTAATCTTGATGTCCGAACCTTAGTTAGAGTTGGGTCATTCCGGACATGTATAGCTCCCGGAACTATGTCCTCTGTCGGAAACGTGTCCCATCGTTCCATAAACTCAACCTTAACATGACCATGTCCACCCAACATGTCTATAAATTGTATGCAAAAGTTCTACACAAGCATAGACATGACAAGCACACACAATATGACACATTGCATTGCATGGTGCAGAATATGGTACACTTACGTTTGGGCGTACCTGAGTCGGAACTATGTGTGGACAGTAACATGTATCGCATGTCCATACATATATTTACATGTCCATATCAACGTTGCCATCAATCTATCCTTCATTTAACGAGGATTTATGAATGGAACTACAAACATGATTGTAGACATATTTAACACAGACATATGCCTTCATAGTTCCGCGGACATGTTTAACATATGGAGCTACATAGTTCTGCAGACATGTCTCCAGGAATCAGTTCCGAATGCGAAAAGAATCATTCCATTTCCATTTCGTCGTCGGAACTATTTAGCACAACTCTAGCATGAGTACCGATCTCGAGCGCCCGCTGCTACGCACTGAGTTGAGAAAGAACACCACAGCTTAACGACGGAGAGCTTCTTTCTCAATGAATTTCTAAGAGTCAGACTTCAAATGTTGAGCAATCGAAGAAGCTGAGTTCTGCGGCATTGCCGAGAACAAGTCCATGGTTTAACAACGAGTGCTGGAACAATGTCCAGAGTAGCAGGGAGTTCTAAATGTTCGTGATCTCTGTGTAGATTGAAGAGACACAGCTTCTTAACAGGACAAACAGATCCAGGAGATGAAGAGATGCAATGACAGGAATGATATCCAAAGTTTGTACCCGAGGCAAGACTGAAACTGAGTCTGAGATAAAACAGATCTGCAGTTGCATCTGCTGTTACCTTTAAGGCAACTGGAGATGAACTTCTTGGGTGCATGATAAGTGAGAGAAAAACATTCCCGATGAGGGAAATTTAAGATAAGACTGCCTGATCTATAAGAAGAGACCGCCATGACTGCGGAATATGTTCTCTGCCATTTTCTAGATCCCCAAGAGTCTGTGATTGTGGATCATCGGCGGTTCCCCTTCTTTGTTGAAACCGTTGACGGAAATGATTCAGGAAAGGAGTTGATATAGACTCCAAAGGCATCTAGTTACCAGCTTTCAAAACAAGATCACCACATCCCCAAGTTGACATGTTTGACATGTTTGAACATTGACTGGCAACTCCTCCTCTCGATCATGGTGACGAGATAGGATTGTAAGGAGTCGCATTTACGAGGGTGGTCGGATAAGTACTTAGCCTCACCTTCCGATGGCGCCACTATCGCAAAAGAGATCTACGATCATGTAGTAGATTCTCGTAGACTCCCTTTGTCTCTCTTTGATTTGATCGCGTGTGGAAGTTGGCGTCTCCGTGGATCTTCCCTCCCTCCATGACACTGCAACGGCTCTCACCTCCGCCATCACCACGGGCAGTGGTCAAATTAGGCTACGAACTGCTGCCCCATCCACCGTATTCCCTCCTTGTAACTTGTTTTTGTTTCCAAACTTGAAAAAGTCGCTCGCCGGTCTGAAATTTGAGTCGAATGAGGAGGTTATCGCCGCCCCGCAGGGCTACTTAGCAGGAAACGTATTTCTGAAAGCGGGTTAAAGAACTTGGAGCATTGCTGGGTCAAGCGTATCGAGCTAAATGAAACACAGTATGAGAGACTGTGTTGAGAAATAAATCGCCATTTTTCCAAAATTTTGGTTTTTCTTTTGTAGACAAAGTACCCTATAGCGCCACCCTCGGCCGTGCTATGCGGCAAAACTTAACTCAAGCAAGAGTCTTCAAAGACAAAAGCTGGCCTATGGCTGAAAATAAATAGACACAAAGGATTGGATGGACGGTAAACACAGTTTCTGCTCTTGACAAGGAGGAGGCATGTTCCAAAGATCCTGCCTATCTTAAGTTTACAACGATGCCCGGTCTGCCACGTGTATTGTTCGAAAGAACGCTGCTGTTCTTGATCAAGTCGTTTTGAGAACGACCCCTTAAGCGCTGAGGCATCTGTCAAGATTCTTGCAAAGTGGGCAATGTCCCCAATTTGATGGTTCATGAGCAGCTCCTCTCATCACTGCCACCCATCTCGTTCAATTCTCATTCAATCATCGGTGACCAACGAAAAACGCACACAAACTGATTAGTAAGTGATGTGGATTACTTCATCGTGTTCTCTGATTTCGATTGTTGACATTGATCGACGGTAATTGATAAAGCGAAGTCGCGGCTTGACACGGAATTAAGAGACGTTAGCACATTGGACCACAAGGGCCCGAGCTGGCTACCTCTAATGGGGTGCACGCACATGAAGATGTGCTTTGAAGTGGATCTTCCATTTAGCACGCCTTGGCAGTGGGACATCTTGGCTTTCAATCATCTTGCGAGTGCGTGTCACTGAGGTGCAGAAGCATGACTGGGAGTTTGACAAAATCATGACGCTTGGTGTGAAAAGCGAAACAATGGCGTGATGGATTATTTTGCTAATGAAGAAATTTGCCAGAGGTTGGGTTTTGTTTGCTTAATGGTGATCACTGATCAGACAGGTTGTCGACTCAAGAGGTTTGCAATCGGATGTGTCGGAGTGGAATTTTCCAAGAGTTGGAGCATCATCTAAAGACACATGGCAACAGAGTGAGACTGGGCGATTTCGAATTTTAATTTGTTGTGCTTCACGGGGTTAACAGTTTGATTGGGAAATCGGGTGCTAGAGAGAGAGCCGAGTTCACAGCCGATGGACAGTCTTGTCTTGGAATTTGAAGAATAGTTGGGATAATTATGAACGAACATCGGACATTGTCTGGAATAGCGCCTGATTTTTAGTTTGAAAGATTGTCCTTAACTCCATTCAGTCATGCTGGAATAGCGCCTGATTTTTAGTTTGAAAGATTGTCCTTAACTCCATTCAGTCATCCCTTCGGTTTGGGTGACATATCTCATTTGACCGGCGCTGTCGAATAATCGATAAGAATACAACAAAAAAGTGCCAACTGGCGTTGCAACAAGTCGTGCAAATCTGTATTCCGAAAGCGGAACTCAGACACCACATGTATCCACTTCACTGACGGCATTACTTACTTACTTATCAGACTGACGACCCATGCAGGGTCCGAGCCTGAACGATAGCTCCTTTCCATCCTTGACGTTCCCGGGCGCGCCGCTTCCAGTCATCAAGACCAAGCTGCCTTGCATCCGCGATTCCTTGGTCTTTATACCGCAGATTCGGTCTTCCTCTCCTTCTCGAACCAGGAGGCTCGGATTCGAAGACCCTCTTAACTGGAGCACCGTTGTCCATGCGCTCGATGTAGCCGAGCCAGTGCAGTCAGTGCATCTTTGCCTTCCGGACTACATCCACATCCTGGTACAGCTCATAGAGTTCGTGGTTGTGTCTTCTCCTTCATTTGTCTTACTTGCAGACGGCATCAGATCCGCCGTAGAATTTTTCTTTCGAAGGCACCAAGAGTGAGCTGCGCAGTTTTGCTTATCGTCCAGCTTTCGGCTCCATACAGCAGGACTGGCAAAATAAGGGTTTTGTAGAACATGACCTTAGTCCTTCGAGTCAGGAGTTTTGACAAACCGAAGTAACACCGGTTGCGAAAGGCCTTTCTCGTCATGGTCTTGGTCCTTCGAGTCATCATCTTGGTCCTTGGACGCCAGTTGTTTTGATAAACCACAGTAACACCGGTTGCCAAAGGCGGTTCTACGTCGGATCTCCACAGTGATATCGTTTGTGGAGTTTACGTTTGCCCCGAGGTAGACAAACACCTTTACTACCTCGAAAGTATAGCTGTCGATTGTGATATTGGGGCGGCATTTTTGGGGCTTAATCCCATGAGGACAAACCATTGCCACCGACAGCAAGAATTTTGAGGTAGTTGAAAAGTTCTTAGTGGAGATCCGACGTAGAATCGCCCTTGGCAACCGGTGAAACTTTGGTTAGACGAGGAAACTGACACGAAGGACCAACATAGTGCTCTACAAAACCAGTCCTGGTAAAAGGAGTCAAAATCTAAGCGATAAGCAAAAATTAGATCTGATTCTAGGTGCGTTTGATGTATGGTCCAGTTAGCGAAGAGCGGAACACGAAACAAATTCCACGAGCTGTACAAAAATGTGCATGTCGTCTGGGAGGCAAAATGCATTGCTTAGTCACATCGAGCGTATGAACAAGGATGCTCCAGTTAAGAGTGGCTTGGACTCCGAGTGTGCTAATTCAAGAAGGAGATGACATTCGGAAGAGCCCAAGTCATCGTGGACGCAAGACAACTTGATCTTGACGACTTGAAGAAGTGTGCCCAGGACGGCCAACGATGGAAGGCTGATCATTCTCAGGCACAGATCCCTTGAGCATCGTGTGTGCATTGTTAGTGTACAGTGGAAAGTTAGCATTTTTTTTTCTTCACTTCATGTGGGGACTTGTCGTCCATGCCGAAACGATTAATTACGGTCTTCTCTCAATCTGAGGAGGTCACATGATCTCAAGACTAAGCAGACCTCAAAATTCTCATTGGCTTCTCCACTCTACGTTCGCTGAAGTTGCAAAGATGAGATCGTGTACACTCTGTTCTTGCGGCGTCCTCTTCTCTCGTCGTATTAAGCCTGCATTCCACCATGGGACAAATCCACTCCCGTACTCGCACAGTTGCAAGAGTACTTAAAGATCTAGGGGTGTACAGATCCGCTGGCTCGGATGGTATTCCCCTCTTCTTCGCGGTAAAAACCACTGCGTAAGCTTTTCATCTATCCGAGTATTTAGGTCTCTTTCCGAGCATATGGAAAAACAACATTTGTCCAGCCCGTCCCTAAAAAGAGCGAATCTTCGTCATCCACCTCGTACCGACCCATACCACTTACATCCCTTATCTCTAAGGCCATGGAAATGCGGATAAATCGTCAGCTAATGAAATATCTTGAATCGCGGAAGCTTATTAATGACCGGCAGTATGGTTTACCCAGCAACGGGTCCACTGGTGATCTCATAGCTTATCTCACCGAAAAGTGGAACCAATCCTTGCACGATCCAGGCGAAAGCAAGATCGCTGCGCTTGATATTTCTAAGGCATTTGACAGAGGCAGTCAAGATCTCTTGTAAAGGAAATGCGTATCGATGAATCTCTTCTTCTATGGACTAGAGGTTCCCTTTTGAACATAGTTGTTTTGGATGGGTTCAAGTCTGATATCCACCAAATAAATGCTGGTGTTCCCCAAGGCCCGGTTCTGTCTCCGATACTTTTTCTCATTTTTATAAATGATCTCTTGTGTGCTACTCCAATCCATTCCTGCGCTGTTGACAGCACCCTCAGTTTTTCATATTCGTTCCACGACTCACGATCCCACCCTTCGACCGTAGAATTGAAACGGCAGCGTGTGTTGAATTCCGATCATGAGAGCATAATTAACTGGGGAAAGAACAACAGAGTGGAATTCAATGCTTGCCTGCTGTCACAGAAGCGAATCCTTGACCATCAGCCATTATCCATGAATGGCGCTTGTGCCGATGAAACCGGAAAACTTTCCATCCTTGGTATGTGTATCAACACAACCCATAGTTGGAACGATGACATATATGAGGTCGCCAAAAATGGTGTGAAATGGTTAGGTTTCCTTAATCGATTCAAGAAATATTTAACCTCCTCTGATTTGGCTTTAATTTGCAAGGCTTACATCCGCCCTTGAGTACAACGCTCATATTGGGGCTGGTGTCCCCAAGACCATCTTGCACCTACTAGATAGAATAACGACTAGATGGCGCAGTTGGTAGAGTGCCTGCCCCTGGTTAGCGGGGTCCCGGTTCGAATCCCAGTGAAAGCAAAGTTAATATGCTTTTATCTGGTTTTCAAATCTGGTGCAGACACCATTTGCCGTTGGGATTAAATTACGGCACTATCGCTGCAGTAGTCAATCAGTGGGTAGTCACAATGGATCAGCATGGTCTAAGTGTGCTGGTGAATGCACTGGCAGCCCTCCTACCTAACCTAACCCTACTAGATAGAATCCAAAAGCGAGCGATACAACTTCTAGAAGACAACAATCTCGCAGAGTCATTAGACTCACTCGAACATCGACGTACCGTCTCTTCTTTGTCAAGTGAGCTAGTCATCTGCTTTCCTTCTCTCCATGAACTCACCCGCAATAACAGTCCAGGAATGCCCATCAGTATAACCTTGAGCCTACTTTCGGGCGCACAGTTAAATTCAGAGACTCGTTCTTCAGCCACACTGCACGAATATGGAATGCTCTTCCCAGCCTAATATTTCCCACAGACTACAATCCGCAGGTGTTTTAGACCAATGTGCACAGGTACCTCCTTTCCCTTTCTTCCTCTTTACCTTCGGCCCGTGCTGTGTCTTGACCCCGGACCCTTAAATGTATTAATAATCCCTTGTGCGCACGCAAATTATAAGAAAAAATGCACTAAGCAGAACTATTGTTTCCTAATTCACTGGGAAGAGGTGGCCCAGTCGCTCACAACGCTCAATCGGTGCCTAGAAACACATCTCCTCCGACTCGTTCGGAGTCAGCACAACTTGAATGATGGATGTAGAAGGTAGGCACAGGTCAACCACGAGCTGAACTGCCACGCACGTTATCAAATTAATTTTGGAGTAAGAATCTTCTTGAACTTTGTTGATTTCAAGATAAACGTCACTGATCAGCTTGAGTCGCATAAAAGTGCGGCAGCTAATTGGAGTCCTTACCGGACGCTGTGCTATAGGCACGCATGCATCGCGACTGAATATACCATACAATGACTTTTGCAGGAGCTGCAGAGATGAGGAAGAAATAGAATCTATCCAACATCTGCAATGCTAATGCCCAGCCCTTGCAAGGAAATAAACGCACTTGCATGAGAACGCACTTCTTTGTAGAGCTGGAAGACTTGTGTGGCGTCGAATTGAAAAGCCTCCCGAAGTTTTCCAATGAGGCAAGAAGGTTTTAGTGAAAAAAGAAAGAAAATAAGGTCTCATGGTAGTAGTAGAACATTACCTATTAAGGGCAGCTCCCGGTCAAGCCTGGCTCAGCCTTAGATCTGTCTGTGTTTTGACTCAGTCCCAACTTCGAAACCAATTCATGTTTTGAACCAAGGCCTGTCTTTTATTAACATCCTAGGTTTGATCCTAGTTTCAGTCTTAGACCCAGTTCCTGCTGACATTCTTTCTGAGTGAAAGACTGGTCAAGTTTAAAAGTTGGTCTTCTGCTTTTCGTCCTTGTGCCAGGCTTAGGCTCAGCCAGAGTCACTCCGGTTCAACCCGCAGTCTCAGCTTCGGTCTCTGGGTCCTTGGACAAGGTCTTGATGGTCTAAGTGAGCCACGGCCGCAAGACCGTAAGGGCACTCGCAAAAGCAGAGAATGTAGGACACTCAGACACTCAGTGACTCAGTCTGGGAACGGACTTCAAGCCCAACGTCTTCAAATTTCCCCCGTCCACGTAGAAAAATATTCATTCAGCGGTGTGGATTTATAATTGCGATTTTAATTGCTAAAACAATAAACCACACTCGTGCTCGTAGAGAACAAATATCGTTCCAACTGATGACAAATAAGAGCTCACCGTCTGAACTGCAGTCAGGATAAGATATGTACACAGGGTTTATCGAGGCGATTGCATTTTATAGAACACGACACTAATGTCGATCAGATTAGCACGAGGTGTAGTTGTTTGCCGTCAATTGAACTCTTTCTGTTAATCATAGTTTGACGACCGATATCCATCATACTGCGGAGTAAATTCAAGTCAAGTGAATGCATGTGCAGGTGAGTTGTAGCTTTATTGACGACTTCCTGGCATAAGTCGAGTGATAATAAAATCATTGAGACCTGTGACGCCTTCCACGTAAATACATGCGCTAACTTTCAAGAGTATGACTAATTCTCAGGGACGCACTGTTGCAGGGCAGGAAGTGGTAGACGGGGAAGTAGCGCAATAAATTCCGTTCTCTTAATTTGCAAGAGTTTTCATGTCTGAATTATTCTGCAGTATTGTGATTATCACAATACAAGTGCACCAAGACCACCGGGTGGACCTGGTTCATCGACTGTCAACCGTGCATGATCTGTACCTGAACACGTTGGATCCGAGACAGGATCAAACTTTCGAAGATTAGAAACATGGCAGGCAGTCGCATTGATTTGCTTCGTCGATGAAACGTTTACACCGCTTACAAATTGTTCACTTTTAAGTTTTATAAAATACAGTGGACGCCCAGTTTAACGCCCAAAATAACGAATGAGATCATGGTTCTATATTACGAATGATGTAAGAATTGTACGCTCGATTTAACGAATGCCTTGTAATGAACTTATGAGACGTACAAATGGAAAAAGCTATTTTTAACTAGTTTCTCAAACCAACTGCGCCATTCAGTCCTTTTGGAGGCGCAGTGGTTAGCGGAGTCCCCGGTTCGAATCCCAGTGAGACCAAAATCCAGAAACCATTTGCCGTTGGGATCAAATTCTTCTTCTTCATTTGGCGCTACAGTCCGGGGTGGACCTGGGCCTCAACCAACATATTAACAAAAAAAATTAACGGCACTATTTTAAAAACAGATTTGTAATTCGGCTTCTTGAATCCGAAGCCGTGTTGTTGACTTGGTGGAGACATTTAAAAAAAAATGAGCGACCGTTGTAAGAAGCATCAGTTCATCAGCTATCTCAGCAATAGAAACAAGGTCCAAGCTGGTTGCTTGTTGCCGAGAGCTTAAGGTTCCGATCACACAGCCCTCGATTACATTATGCTGGGTCCCAGGTCATAGGGACATAACCGGCATTGGGGCAACGGATGACTCTTGTCAGGTAAGGAGCTGAAACTGGGTCAGTTTCCAGGCAATCATTTGTTACAATCCATCTCTTCGGGATGTCAATGAGATTGTGCACGACACAAACATAGAAATAGCTAAAAGAAGGTGGAACTTTCTAATGGATGCTCTGACTCAAGTTGAAAAGCTTAAAAAACTCCTTGACTTCAGAAAGAAGAAAATTGCTCGCGATGGTAGTTAGAGCATAACCCTTTGAAGTACCATGTCACTTTCCCTGTCACACTGGGAGAATATTTTTTTTTTCCCAGACGTTTAGGATCTAACAAAACTTCCAATACAATTTCCTTTCTTATTCATGAGGATATTGAGATGGCTAAGCAACATCTCTTGGTACGGAAAGGGAGTAAAAAGAACAAGCATCCAAGATCCCAAATCTACCTAGCTTAAGTTTACAAATAACTAAATCAACTGAACTCACAGACCTATTTGCTGAACATCTAGAAAAAAACGTTTAAGCCGTTTGATGGACAAATGTTGATAGATGATATAACCGATAACTGCAGAATAAAACGGGTGTCGCTAACTGAACTCTGCCAGGCAATAAAAAACTTGAAAAGTAACAAAGCACCTGGTTATGATTTAATTACCGGACACGTCCTCAAGGAATTACCAAAAAAGCGATTACTAAGCTGCAGTATTTAAGAAACGCTTCGTTCAGACTTATTATTCGTTCCAGATTCGTGGATAGTCGCAGAAGTGATAATGGTCCCGAAAGCGGGTAAACCGCCAAGCGACACAACATCATGTAGACTGATATCTCTTTTACCTATAACATGAAAGCTATTCGAGAAACTTCTAGTGAAACGAATACAACCACTAATAGAAGAAAGACGCCTTATCCCCGATCATCATTTTGGATTCAGGAAGAGTCATTCCACAATTGACCAAGTATTTAGAATATCCAACGAAATCGAAAAAGCACTAGAGGAAAAAAAGGTTTGCTCCAGCGTTTTCCTCGACGTATCCCAGGCCTTGGGTCGCCGTGGCGTAGTGGGTAAGTGCGTCGACTCCTACGCAGAGGGTGCCAGGTTCGATACCCGAATTTACCACCTTTGATAATTCACGGCTCCGCCTCTTTCGAGTCACTGACAATGATCAAAGAGTCTAGAAAAAGCTTCTCAACTTCGCCGTTCGGTGTCGGCATTAAACTGTAGGTGCCTTCCACTCGTGAAAGAACAAAAGCACGCACAACACAAGTGGTTGCTGAGAAGCTAGATCCAGGTCCACCTCGGACTGTCGCGCCACCCATATTATTATAATATCCCAGGCCTTTTACAAGGTTTGGCACGACGGCTTCAAATATAAACTTAGTAGGATATTCCCGAAAAATCTATATTTCAGTTTAGAATCCTACCTGAAGAATAGGATATTTAGAGTTAAGCACGGAACGGAATACTCGGAATTTAAAGACATCGCCGCCGGGCTCCCGCAATGGAGTGTTCTTGGCCCTACTCTGTTTTTGTGAATCCTACCTGAAGAATAGGATATTTAGAGTTAAGCACGGAACGGAATACTCGGAATTTAAAAACATCGCCGCCGGGCTCCCGCAAGGGAGTGTTCTTGGCCCTACTCTGTTTTTGTTATACAAACAAGACATACCACAAACTGAGGGCACAGTGGTAGCTACGTTCGAAGACGATACGACTACTCTGGCTACGAAAAGCACAATCGGGTCCACTACCGTAAAACTGCTGCACGCTGTAAATAAGACTTGCGATTGGACAAAACTCTGGCGCATTACCCTAAATGTAACAAAATCCACGCATATTAATTTTACCTAAAAAAACATAGACAATATACCCGTCTTCATAAACTCGGTACAAATACCGTACGCAAATGAAGCCAAATATCTCGGGATGACGTTAGATACTATGCTTAAGTGGAAGGCGCACGTAGAGAAAAAACATGACGAACTTGAGAATCGATATAGAGAAATGTACTGGCTACTCGGGCGTCATTCCAAGTTAAGCGCGTATAACAAACTGCTTATGAATAAGCAAGTGCTCAAGCCTATGTGGACCTACGGTTTGGGGTTGCACTAAAGCAAGTAACAGAGAATTCAGTCAGTCATTCAAAAACAAAGTTGTATGGGCTGTCGTGAATGCTCCCTGGTATGTACGAAATAATGATATACAAAGAGATCTAGGGATCGCAACCGTGGACGAAGAAATAAAAAACTTCGCGAGGAAGTTAAGAGTTCGACTTCATGCTCATTGTAACCATGTCATGACAAGCCTCGTGCGCCGTCTCCAACGAATGAAACCGTTGGATTTAACGCAATGAGTACAGGCGCTATAAATGGTTCCAGCAGGTGATCTTATTGAAAATCTGATGTTAAAACGGTTACTGGATAGGGAAACCTAGTTGTAGTAAATAACTGAATACAATGGGAAGGGTGTGTTTAGTCAGTAACAATCTGACACTACTATGAATACACGAGTATCATAGTGTCTTATTGCAGATTCACACCAACCCACGAAAAAAAAACTCAACTCACAGAATACACAGAAGTTTGATCGTGGTCGAACCAAGGATGAGACTATTGAGACTAAGAAGGCTGACCTAAGGTGGCGTGTGGCACTGGCCACTTCTCTTCTCAGCTGCGTAAAATTAGGCACAGAAGCTGGCAAAGAAAATATATAGAACACCTACTCCTCGAGCTACCGACCTCGACCTACCCTCGAGATATTCATTGTGAACATAACTACTTAATAGAAATAGACTATCAGGACATCCCATCTCTTGAGGTTTTCAAACTTCTCAAGATAGCTCTCAAGTCCTCGATCAAGGAAGTGGGCACAAGAGACTTATTGTATTCGCATTGCTGCGATTGTTAAATCGAAGCGCACATGAGCGTTGGGATTCGAGTTCATTTCCGTACAGAAGAAAAACAGTACAGTCCTCAGAACTCAGCCTTGTTAAACACCCATTCATGATTGCTTCATCCGTCGACAGGTGGTTTCCGTCGTAGACGTTTGCTATGTTGCTCACAATGGTGCAGGTTCATTAGTCCACAATGGACTGGGGCCTGCGAGCCACCCGCCTCTTACTCTCACACCACACACCACACTTTCTTACAGGCTAAATTTCGAAGTTGGAAATGTTTCGTTGAGCCTCATTTCACCTCGTAACCACTCAAAATCCAATAGTCACCCAAGCGGGGGGCATTTCACGTCACCCTTCGGACTTATTCAAAATCCAACCCAAGCGGGGGGTTGCAGGGGGCAGCATTCCACTCATACCTATTCCACTTTTTTTTGGCAGAAAATTATTTGCGTCTTACTTTATTTCATTGGTAATTATTTTAAAAAAGTTATTAAAAATAATTTCATTAAAAATTATTTTGTAAAATTTTAAATAAACTTTCGATTTACTCATATTTCTCTTGGCCCTATTATGGTCTATCGAAACCACACCATTGTGGGCCATTAGTCTCTAATTAAAGGGTCATAAGTGCACAGAAATTTCGTGTGGACTTATGACCCTCATCATTGGGTTAGCGTGCCTTTAGAATGATCCTCTAAAGATTGCAAGATCCGCTTAGCTTATATTCTTGTGAAATTGTCTTATGGTACCTACGTGGTTAACAAAAAAAAATTAAGCCCCGTTTTGTGCACATTGACAGACCGATGTAGCAACACAGACATATTAGACTGCAGTCCAAGCGCCACAGACACGACTGATAAAATATAAATCCTTACGCGTGTTCCAGATACCGTCTGACGTTATCATAATTCACGTTGATTGGATGCGTTGAGTTTTATCGCATTCGCGGCTAGCCTTGTCATGCTAATCGATCATTTAAATATTTTCTTATCGTCCGGCGACTACCCGAATGTCTGTAGGTGTGCCTCCTTTCTTTAAGCAAACACATGGAATACAGGGCGTATGCGGAATTTCTTTTCATTGTACTTACTTTGCAAAGGTCGACCATGGACGCAATTTCTTTGGACCGTTTTCGAACACAGCCTCAGCAGTCTCAGCGAAGCCCAGGGCGGGAACTTTGATCTCCTGGCACATTTCGTGGGATGTTTTGACCTGGAAGAAACAAAAGAGACGCAGAACATGTCATTCACGATCAAAATCTGTCACGCCTGTCAAAAAAATAAAAGATGTCCCCAGCCCCCTCCCCCCCATTTGTTACTTTTCTTAACCATAAAATACATTTTAAGTACATTGGATGCACAGAAAAGAAGACCCCTTCAACTACGCCTACTACCGAGGGATACATCGCTTGAACTCCATTTATAAGATCTTCTCTGTCATTTTGTATGAGCTGATAGGTCCTCTGATAGGTCCATATGAGTGCAGTTTCACCACGGCAGATCCTAGAAAAAGCCACGAGATGCAGGTCGACACCCACCCTCTGTTCGTCGATTTCAAAGCCGAGTGCATAGAGACGAGCTATACAACGCTATGCCTAGTCTTGACTTTCCTGCCAAACTCATCAGACTCAGGAGGACGACGATGGATAACTCTCGCTGGTCCATCAAGTTTGGCAACGAACTCAGCGAGACCTTCAATGTCAAGGCGACGCACTCTCATGTGACTTATTCAACACTATTCTTGAGAACGTCGTGCAGAACTCGCTCGCAGACAGAAGAGGCACTATGTTCCAAAAGTCCGTACAATTACTACTATACGCGGCAAGATCGAACACAGCAAGCCATCAATGAAGCGTTTGCTGGTACTGAAAGCGAGACGGCGAAAATGTGTCTGACGGTGAATGAGGGCTAAACGAAGTATACCGAGGAAGACGCACAAGATCTACGACTCGACCAGAACGTCACTTTAGGCGTCACCTTACTTCGAGTTAGTGAAGGACTTCCTTCGTCTACCACCAGTGCCGAGATTAAACGCAGAATAACTCTTGCCAACCGCTCTTTCTATGGGCTCAAGAGGCAATTGAGTAGCAGAGCCATCTTTCGAAGAACCAGGCTAATATCATATAACACCTTGATTATACGTGTCCTGCTGTATGATGTGAAAGCCTGGAAAATCTCAAGGGCAGATGAAGAATCCCTTGATCTCTTCGAGAGAAAAGTTCCGCGTACGATCTCTGTTCCAGTTTGACGGTTTCTGGAGGAGAAGATTCAACCACGAGCTCTACGGGCTGTACAGCGACATGAGCCTATTCAGGCGTCTACGGATTCAACGTCCAAGGCCATGTAGAGCGTATGAACAATTCAGTTCCGGCCCGAACCTGTGTGACAACGTAACAGAGGACGCTCGCCCTTAAGGCAGCATACCCAGGTGGAGAAGGACCTCAACCAACTTGGCGTGCGAAATAAAAGGCAGCTGGTTAAAGATCGGCACCTGGTGGGGCTTGTTGGCTGAGGCCCAAGTCCACCTCGGACAGAAGTGGAATAACAGACCGTGCTTCTGTGGCGTATACGCACTTTTTTTATCGAAATGTTTCAAGACCACTCGGCGGAAATGTGGTTGAATTTTCGTGGTGCAGCGTTTAGTAACCAACTTCCTGTATGGCACAAGTGGCGGCAGTGGCGATGTGGGTCTGTGCGTCGACACCTACGCACTTGAGCCTCGGTGTCTAGGTTCGACTCCTGATACTACAAACATTATATTCACGACCCCACCTCTTTCGAGTTCCCAAGTTCAATTATCGACATTGTCAACTTTTATAATTCACATCTATATGGCACTCGAGTCGCTGATAATGATCAGAGTAGTAGTCTTGCCACGAAAAAGCTTCTCAAACCTTGTCGTTCAGAATCGGAGACGGCCTCATTTCTGGTTGAATGGATATCCTTCTAAGCCAAACTGCTGTACTTTGTCTGATGAGCAACGCCAAGAAATATAAGAGCTGTTAATGCACCCGGAAAATTTAACTTTTTCGTGAGGATTGTGTTCTTCGTCTCATATTTTTTCAAAGATGACCACGACGATAAGATTACCCGCAATGGTGATTTAAGATGAAAACTTTTTGTAGCTCATACCAGTCAGCCCTATACGCATTGGACTCTCCATTTGGACTCACCACTTAAAAGGTAGTCGTTGTCAACATTTTAAAAAGTGAATGGCGAGCATTGAAAATTGTGTACACAATTTTTAACTTTTCCTGTGTTTTTTTTGTGAGCATTTCAAACCAATAGCTTTTATATTTTTGTAGAAAAAGTGCCCAGAAACCAAAGGAAGATGCTCTTCCTGGTTCAGTGTTACATAAATACTGATCACATAAATGTATAACAATATTTGACAGTGACCTCAACAATTGCTCAGACTTGGTGACACCTTTACTGAAACACGAAGTTTCAGTATTTTCTTAGTCCTCTCCCGTTGAAAAACACAGCCCCATCATCCTCAGATGGTCTTGGTATCACAGGACCATCCCAGATCTCAAACCGAGAGGTCTTGTATCATTCTCATGATAGACTCAAACGGCTCTGACACTCTTATCACTAAAAATGCCATAACAGGCAATCTAGACTCACTGCTCTGAGGTGAGCGCCGGAGTCGGTGCGGGTGTTTTAGGAATTCTTGAGAATTTTTCAGTGTCTTCCAGGCGGAACTATTTGAAACGTGTCATCACATCAAAGTACCCCCGAATGTGTTGTCAGGGCAGAAGGTTGCCTTAAGCGTTGATAGTCAAGTAGCCATTAAGGCTGCTGCCTCTGCTAATTCAATTTCAAAACTAGTGCAGGAATGCCGGCTGTAGCTAACGTCACTAGAAGGCCTGCTCAAAGTTTCCAGTAATCTGTTCTTCAGTGCTCTCTTGCCGTTGGGAGGTGTACACTAGAAGCAGTCAAGGCTAAGATTCCCACGCACTTCCTTGAAATAGCAAGCCTCAGGTGGGTCAGACTGACAAGCTGTCCTAAATGGAAAATCCCTGAATGGATCCGTTGCCTCCTTCGGCAAACTCGTCGTGGTTTCGATAGATTGGTGATTTCTGAACATTGGTCGATAAGAGGACATGTTGTCGAACTAGGAATCCCACGCAGCACACATTGAAGCTATGAGAGAGAGACCTAAGCTTATTTTATTTGTACCGGCCCATCTCTTGCTAGAGCCAGCGAGCAAGCGCTTGGTAGACCCTTCTTCAATCACTAGACGAAGACCTCTTCGAAGGATTTGAAGGAAATAATGGCTTTGGTTGGCTGAGAAACTGGGCCCCGGTCCGCCTCGGACTGAAGCTTATTAATGGCTTTCCTAACTGTCCTCGCTTTTAGAAGGTAACAGAGGTGAGGTCTTACAACGGCCCATAGTGCTAATTGGGTTCTCAACGAACCACCACTCCTTCAGTCTTTCTTAGAATTTGTCGGGTGAGAACCTCTATTAATTAAGTATCCAGAAATATTCTCATAAAATTAGGTGTGAATAAAATCAGCACGTACAAATGTCATTTTGAACAACAGCAGCTGTTATAAACAACTTCCTAGTCCGGTCTCTTATCTTAAACTTCTCCGATCAATGCCAAGAAAAAGAAACCACACTTGAAACCAGAATTTCCGTCGCCACCAGTTCCATCTGGAAACACTACTTATCGCCGGTCAACTGCTTGATGCGGACGACGGTCGCTGTCGTCGATAAATCAAATTTAGCACTCAAACAAGACGACATTCTGTCTTGTTTATTTGGTAAAGAATAATATTTGACGAATTTTAGCATTTCACGTGTAAATTGACTGATGAAAGGTTAAGCGTCCAAAGGAAAACAATCTCATTAGCGTAGCTCAAGCACAATGGATTCAATTCACAAGTCGGTGTGTGTCGGTTGCTTGGCTCTCGTGAAAACTCAAAATCAAACAATCTGCTTTTTTGACGTTTGTTTGCTTGAGCGAATGATCAAAGTGACGTTGTAAATGTGGGGTGTCGTTTGTAGTTCACCGCTTTGAGGGCTTTGTCCGTTCTAGGCTTGGGTGGAAGACTGATATCTGGGTTAGGGCCTCTTTTACAGTTCAAAAGCAAGAGCTAGGTTATTGCCCCTATTCTCGTCTCACCAGGATTGCTCATACGATTATTTTCAAGCCTGTTTCGGACACAGTTCCACATGAACCACACTGACCCTCCCCAAGAAATTGGAGATTGCGGGTGCGTTTCTCAAACGGGAGTTGACTTTTTGGGCATCATCGTCCACGCGAAAGACAACAGGGTGCCCACTTCTTTAAGGAAGTTTTGGAGTTCCTTTTAGTTTTTGTGGCTTTTTTTGAGTGCGTTTTGGGGACCCACACCAGCTGAGTCTTGTTCACCAGGTGTCGCTAGTTGCGCGACATTTTTGGCCCACTGTACAAATGACTACAATCCACAGACAGGAAAAAATGGAGAGGAGGTACAGGCAATCAACCTTCGGCCTGATCAGAGTCTTGAACTTCGGACACATGGCGTGTTCAAATTAAATAAAAATCGTAAATTGACACGTCGTGTTTGAGTTGTTCGAACCTGACAATCAGCAGCTCAAGCAGAACGATTCCCTAATTCCGACACCTACCACCCGCATGAACGATGGAACACACTATTATTGTTTGGTTTCTGTTATTTGCTAAGCACAAGCATCAAATTAGAGCTTACTTACTAACTAAGACGTGAAGGGGGCAGTGGCGTAGACGGGCCAAGGTTTATTAATAGACAGTGTGAATGTGTACAACTCTAGGGAAACTTTTGATAGACTTGCTGAACTGGCCATAGTTGGTGTGATAAAGGAGGAGGTGAGGAGGATGTCCAGACCTAAGGCGACGAGGGTTGGAGGTGAGTGGACTCATGGGCAGGCGAATCTGTTGTTTCTGTTAATAGCTGGTTCACAAGAGAATGCCAGCAACTTCGCGGTGATTTTCAAGGATCTGCAAGCCAAGTCTTCCTCTCCGAACTCGTGAAACAAGGCATTAGAGGGCGGCCGCGCCTTTGTGAGATGGACCTCAACCAACTTGCTGCTTGCAACTGGAGGTAGAGATCGTGTTAGCAGGAGAGGCTTGTGGGTTGAGACCACCCTGACCTGTAGTGTCACACAAGGAAGGAAGAAAAAACCGATCAACTTGAACCCATCCTTATAAGAGGGTAAAGACAAGCTATCAGACCTTCTGAGGCTTAGTAATGTCAAGACCAAAGAATCTACTTTGTGTAGCTTCCTTACGAATTGAGTGGCTTGTGTAGTGTGGAGAGTAGCACCTTGAATCCGTGCTGCTATATGGATGTGGTACTTGGGGGGTGATCACCACTACCACGAGGGAGCTGCAAACGTTTGTCAATAGGTGCCTAGGCTGCATCTTACCGATATTCTGACCAAGCCGTGTCTTTAACGAAAAGTTTTATTAAAGAAAGAGTCCTAAATCTATTGGCACAACCACACGACGACGATAGTGGCAGTGGATTGCTCACACTCCCCCAAAGGGTGACAGGTCCTTTGCTAGCCAAGCCAAGCGATGCAATGGAACAGGATGGCAGGATGGCAGGCTCGGCGCAGAAAAGTTGAGAAGGAAGCAAAGCAACTGGGATAAAGTTCTGGAGAGCTGAGGCACATTTTCAGAAACTATAGTCGATAGGACGTAGGCACTGTAGAGGCCCTAGGACCCACATGCCTAAGAGCTGTATGGAGACCAAAAGTAGGCTGACATGTGAAAGGAGATGTCTGACGTAAGTGATGTTGGTAACGCAGTAATTCGAGGGTTCCTTAAACTAGCATTTTACGAAGCCAAGGGAAGAATTGGCCCTGTGGTCTATGTGGGATTGCGGACTTAGCTCCCATTCACATGTGCTGCTGATGTCATGTTTAATAGAAACTGTGGGTACAAGCTGAGTTCCTGGAGGTTGGGCGTAAGGCGTAATGGACTGTCATTTGCCAAGGTTAAGTTCATGAACGATTTTGCCCCCATCGAAGGAAAGGGTCGTCGTTTTGGACAAACGAGTCGAATGAATCGGATAGTGTTTATATCGTCTGAGAAGAGTGAAGTCTTTTCTGATATAGTCGACATCATTGATTGTTAAGACAAAGTTCAGAGGACCTAGCGAAACCGCGGATGAGGCAACAATGGGGTCGGATGTTGACTGTCTGAAGAATGGTCTACAGTGGTGATTCTCAAGACTTGCTTTAAGTCATGACATGGCCAGTTGAAGCAGTTTGTGAGGAAAGGCAATTCGAGTCGTGGTGGGGCTGATTTTGGCAAAGGCTTAGCTAAAGTGGGTCGCCGTGGAGTAGTGGATAACGCAGATGTTGCCAGGTTCGATTCCCTAATTTCCAACTTTCATAATTCACGGCTTCCACCTCTTTCGAGTCACGGACAATGCCCAAAAAGGGTATTCCTGTCTAGAAAAAGCTTCGCAACTTCGCCGTTCGGAGTCGGAATAAAATTGAGGTCCCATCCGCTTGTGAAAGCACAGTGGCACGAACAACACGAGTGGTTGCTGTAAAAGCTAGGCCCAGGTCTGTCTCGGACTGTTGCGCCACCCATATTATTATTATTAGCTAAAGTCTGTGGTAAAAGTATCTTGGCTTGAAAACGGTTTCTGTAAAGCTAAATGGTGCGAATCAGCGTTTAAGAAATCATGCTGGCGTGTGAAAGTCATTCACAATTGTTGATTCGAGGAGTTGTGGGCTTGAAGATGGCTTATTAATCGGTCTTTAATTAGAAATATAGGCTTTTGTTGTGCGTAAGGCCATGGCCATGAATGAACGTGACCTGACGATGTAAGAGGCTAAACAGAATGGAAATGGGTTCATAAAGGGAGTTAGTGTATTTTTCCACTGCTGTCAGCACACGGGGCTGAGTCGTCTTTAAGAAGATTTACTGTCACAGATGTGTTCTCATCGATATCAACGTGGACAGAGAGGTCCGACTGCAGTCATTATTTTAACTAACAATTGTTGGGCGATATTGCACGAGGCATACAAATTATCCCTTTCCCCAATCGATTCAATCCGCCACATAAACTACCCTCTTGAGTGAAAGAGAGGGTGGCCAACGATCGGGTGAATCCGAGAGGACATGCATGGACAGCCTTTGGATCGCGAAAGGGTACTGTAGTTGGTTTACCCGCGGTAGCAATATTTCGCCTCTAATACAATACAGGATATGGATTATGGCTGTGACTACTATATGAATTGCTAAGGTTAGGTGAGGTTGAAGTGGCTGACTGCCGCTCACACAAGCAGCAGACACACTTAGGCCAAACATAGCCCCATTGTGTTACCACGCTGATCTTAGGCTACCTATTCCGCAAACCAGTCTGTGCTTTTGATAAAGCGAAAAAGAGGGCTGTTTTGATGCTGCTCAGTTCAGCCAGATTAACAAAGAAATGGGCGCCCAGAAGTCTGAATCTACGGGATGAGAGAGCACAGCAATTACATAGCAAGTGTTCGATGGTTTCTTCCTCATCCTCGTCCAAGCAGCTTCTACAGAAATCATCATAGAGAAGGCCTAGTCTAGCGGCGTGAGTTCCGATGGCACAATGCCCTGTTAAAACGCCAAAAAGAGATCTCAGATTGGGCCTGCTTAATCTGATCAAGCTTAGCGATCGCTTGGGATCGATCATAGGCCAGAGTTGTTTGGTGATGAGCCATCCTGTGCCAGATGTCCATCCGCGGTTTGTTAGCCGAAGCGTTTCAAGCTTTAGCAGATGTTGTATAGTAGCGATAGGCGTGAGGGGTGGGTCTCCACCCGGAAAAATCACAGAGCTTGTGCCCTTTCTAGCGAGTCCGTCCGCTTCGCAATTCTCTGGAATGTCACAGTGTCCCTGAACCCACATAAGTTGGATGCTAAATTACTTGGCCATCTCGTTAAGAAATAGGCGGCAATTAAGATAAGTCTTGGAATTAAAGGTGACTGAATCCAGAGATTTGATCGCTGCCTGGCTATCGGAACAGATGACGATACCTGTGCGCGATATTACATTGTTTTTCAGCCAGGACAGGGCTTCCTTGATCGCTATAGTTTCAGACTGAAAGACGCGGCAATGGTTAGGTAGTCGGAAAGATAGCTGCAGATCCTTGGAATAGACACCAGCGCCTACACCTGCATCCATCCTGCTCCATCCAACTGTGAAGATTCGAAGTGGACCTTCCAGCGTCTGGTGTTCAGATTCCCAGTAAGATCTGGGCGGTATGCTGGTTGAGGTTGTAGAGTGAGGTCTGTATCTATGGGTACAGAGGCATACCTGCGTAGGATCGTTGAATGTCCAGACTCCTGTTATTTCCCGCTGCTCAGCGATCTTAATCTGATCGCCAATTTGTTCTATCGGTGGCAGGTTGAGGAGTGTGTTTACTGCTTTGGAGGAGGTAGTCTTTAGCGCTCCGCTAATGCATACGCATGCCATCCTCTGCACTCTAGCGAGTGGGGTGATGTTGGTTTTCTTATCGAGTGAGTGCTGTCCACCAACTGGTGACGCCAACTGACTTCTAATGTAAATAGCCAGTGAACCATTCGGGGTTGCAGTCCCCATTTGCACCCAATGGCCCTTTTACAGCAGTAGAGAGCCGTGGAGGCCTTCTTGACACGTTCCTGGATATTTAGCTTCCAGCTTAACTTCGTGTCTAGTACCTAAGAATGTAGCGCTGTCACTTAGCACTAAGGGGTAGTGTGGGAGGGTCAAAGTTAGGAATTTTATACTTCCTAGTAATGAGGACTAGATCCGTTTTTTTGCGGATTGAGAACCAGGCCGCATTCGCTAGTCCATTTCACTACCTTGGATAGGGTTAGATTTGCATAATATCCCATCTGCATAGGCACTGACCGGGTGTAAGGTCCCATCTAGTTTCACAAGTAGTTGACCACTATGTTCCACAGTAGAGGGGAGAGTACACCACCCTGTGGTGTGCCTCTGTTCACAGATTTACGGATCGTGGTATCACTAAGCTTATCACTCATTTATTGAGAAGCCGGTGGATAAAAGTCACTATACGCTTTTCGATCCGAAGTCTGTAGAGTGCTGAGGTTATTGCGTGGAATTGCTAAAGAATGAGTAAACAAGTTGACAATGGTTTGAGGGTAATGTTAGCCCGATTGTAGCAAATCTTGAGAGAGCAAGAGAGATAGAGAGAGGACGAGGGTTAATTGTCGAGGGTGGGCAGCTGATGGTTGCTCGAGGCTTAATGCTGACGTCAGGGTTGTCGTAGTTTCATAATTTCTTATGACACCGCTCATTGTTGAAAGGAGAATAAGCTTATTTCGATGTCTGGTCTATACTTTTCAAAGACGTGACAGATAACCAGGCAATTGTATCAAATCCTGCTTGTTTTTTATTTTATTGCATTACCCCTGGCCGCAAGCAAGGAATATGCTCGACAGAACCTCGACATTCACAAAAAAAAAAACAACTACAATCTCGAAAACGATCATTCAAAATTCGCCCGGAAATTTGCGCTTTCAACTTTACGAGCAACGACTGCAAATATTGATTTACGTGCTTAAGGTCGACAGGCTATTGAATTACCGGAAATTGATCGTAGACGGTGGATGCGATAAATTGAACGAGGTTCATAAAAGAAACGCTCCTTTATCCAGCAATCTGTGGGTTTTTCTTCAGCTTATGCGTTCGATTTGGCAATTTTGTTTGATAAAATCAATCAGCTCATAAATCGTGATGCAGACATTTGTTCACCCAGCCACTGCCTCTTTCGAAATCAGGGGTTAAGCAGTGGTTTCAATTCACGTAATCTGGCGGCAATTAAAGGAATTTTATTTGTTTATGGCGTCTGACGCCTATCCTCGAGCAATAAATGGAAATAGTGATCTTATCAAGTGAACTTGTTAACGGCGAACAGTAACGCAATTAGATTTGGGATTGGATTATGTGGCTCGTAGTCATAATTACCGTAAGTCTGGCAAAGAAAGACACGAGAATCATGAACTCAACGAGCATAAACAACGAAGTACAACGAAAATGGCAGTCGTGGTTGGTTGGTGTACAGGAAAACTCAAAGTTGCCGCATGCCAAGTTTGAGAAGCCGTTCTTAACAGGTTCTCCCGGAGCTCAGGGGAGTTTTCTGTCGCCTGCCCCAGAATCGACTCAGAAACTCATTGATGTCAACGCACGAACGCACTGTGTGGCAACTACACGCCCACTAAACGTGTTATCTAATCAGCCACACTTGATCGATGGGTTGTATTTCAATTACTGTATTATTCCATAGCTAAGTTGTCATTGCCGTAGCCGCCAACGTCGAGCGCAACAGATTCATGATAATGATGTTTTTTTTTAAATTTAAACAACCATCTGGGTCACCTTCATTCAAAAAGGGGTTCTCACGTTTTAAGGCCAAATCTAAGACTGAATCCGTGAAATGTGAATCCTATTGATGCTCTTTACCACGATGACCAATATACCAACTTTTAAGCTTCCAGGCTTCACCCGTCTCAACTCTCACCCTAATTCCCTGGGCGTTATTCTGGATCTCTAGCTCAACTGGAAGTCGAACGTAGAAAACCAGGTAAAGAAAGCAAGTGCAGCTCTCAATGCCTACAGTAAAACTTTCGGTAGAAGGTGGGGTCTTAAGCCCAAAATTACCCCTTAGATTTACACAGCTGTTTTTCGCCCCATTCTCATCTAGTATGGTGGACCGCCCTAAACAAAATATGCAACTTAAGCAAACTCCAGAGAGCGGCAGGGGTCAGAACTACCGGGGCGATGAGATCATGTTATCACGTTCACATCAGACTCAGAGAAGTGGGATGTTGGTCAGCAAGACCGGACGTTCATAGCAGAGCTCTGCAACAACCGATGTAGCTCGATCATGGCACATTTTCATTGAAATGCCAATGTGGCACTCAGGTAAGAATTTAAACAATGAACGCATCTGCATCAACGTCTATCAAAACAATCTCTGAAAACTACTCTCCGAAAGAGTTGTGCCCTCGTTAAGTTTTGTGTGTGTTTTCCTTAACTTCATCGAAACGAAGCAACTATCATCTGTAGAGTAGTGTTCTGCCGAGTTTGAGCCTGTGGTTGAGAACCTTCCCTACTACAGGAAGTAATATATATTCACTGAGTTATGTCCAGTCTTGTAATGTGAGCACTCGGTAGGGCATCTAACAAATGAGTGCGAAGCTTTCCCAGAGGCTGCTTTCAGTGGGTTAGAAACCCTCAAACTAAAAGTTTGGCGAAGCAGAGCTAGTTTAGGTATGTCTTTCGACGTCAAGAGCAGCAAGAGGTTTTACATTGTTTTGGCATTTTACCGAGTGAGAGAAGTTAAACTCATGTCGATCGGTGTTTCTTATCATCACGGAAATGCGAATTTTGTCGTATAAGTCTTAGCCTGTCTATGTCACAGACTTTCTGAAGCTCGTGCATCTGACTTACATACGTACGATCGTCGACAATCATCTTAAGACATCCTGCTTCGCCTTGTAGTAATTTATTATTAAAATGTGGATTAAAATACAGTGGACTCTCCCTAAGTCGAACTCTCTGTAAGTCGAAACTCTCTCTAGTTCGAAATTTTTCAACACAACCCTTAATTTTCCATACAAAAACCTAACTCTAATTCAAACTGTCTCTAACTCTAACAAAATTTGGTATCCCGTGATGATTCGACTTAGCGAGAGTCCACTGTAAATACAAGAACGTATTTGTTGGTATATTTCCGTTTGTGGCACCCTAGGCCTTAGAATGGCACTTTTTGTCAGCCCTTTGAAAAAAAAACCTTTGAAAAATACTTTCCCGACAACGCTGCTCCACACTAGACTTAGATTAGTCTCCGCAATGCCTGTTTCCATCCAGAGAAGACTGGAAAACCTAATCAGTTACCTCGGAATACTAATTCCTGATCTACACAGACGGGTCTAAGCTAGACAACGGTGTAGCCTCAGCGGCCTTCTCGACGGATTTCAAAAATTCTTACCGCCTCCCAGATCACTCGAGTATCTGCCTGCCTAAAGTGCTAAAATGCTATCAGAGAAGCGTGTAAAGTTCTTAGTACTACCTGCTTTATGATACAGCCGCATCTATCTGTAGCGCTACCGAAGCAGCCATGAGGGCCATCTTCCCAGCAATCACTTCCTCTAAATTGGTGCAACAGTGAAGGAAGGACTCGAACAGACCAGTAGCAGGTGCGAAACTACTCTCCTCTTGGTTCCGGGCCATTGCAACATTGATTGCCGACTAGCTGGCCAAGCAAGAACCTACCTAACCTCCAAATTAATCACCTCAAATACATCATCTACCACACGTACCAAGCTATTAGAAGGAGGACTAGGACATCCAAAATCTTAACCCTCCTACATGAAAACGCAGGACTGATGACCTCCTAAGCTGGAGGAATGGAGAGATGGAATCGCTCTTAAATTAGGTAGAGTCGTGGCCGTAAGCTCCTAGACTCGGAATACTGTTTAACCCACACTGTCGTTGTTGCCTCGATACTCGCTTAGAGGACATCGCTTTCTATGTGACTGTCCGGCAATAGCCAAACAAAGATACATCGCGTTCAGCAATGCCTTTCCCTAGTGACATCTCTGAGATGATCTAGGCTATACAGGTGGATTTAGTAACCCTTACAACTCAGGTCTATGAGGTGTGCCGAGCAACTGCGCTTCTTGTACCCGGTTTGAGCCAAATCAGGTAGCCACTTAAACCAACCAACGAACCAACCATGTCTTTGATCGCATTTGAACCACCCAAATGTGAACCTCAAGAAATCACAGTTTGATTCTATTCTATGTCACAACAACCATTTACGCAAAGTATAGTCTCTGTTCGTGATTTGAGTTTCACGGGTGTTTAGTGCACTTGCGTCTTATGATCTTCTCCAGGTTAAGGGCAAATTGACCTAATTTTGGTGGGTAGCCTAGGCCTAATCAAGCAGCTCCACAATTAGCCAAACCTCCAAACCGTCCAATTTGCGTTCGTCACATCAAATGTCCTCAGTGCAAGTCATCAACTAATGCCAAGGGATGTCTTGTAATATGGTTTCCCACTTCACCTTATCAGCCTGAGCGACATTTGTCAATTCAATTTTACTTCAATTACTTCATTAACCCTGTAATTGGGCGTGGGGGTTTGATAAGGTGTCGATACACAGATCGAGTGATAGCAACAAAAAGAAACTGCAACAACAACTTGTCGTGAATCTTATCATAGATCTGATCTGCTGACCATATCAGTGCTCAACGTTAACGCAGATCGGACAAGAATCTCAGGGGCGCTCCGTCACGTGGGAGAGATTTGACGTCTCTCGGTCATAAATCACAAGGCCCAAGGTTCAGCAACGGCAATCACTGATTAGTCACAAGTGCAAGAGCTTGCTACCGTGTGCCTGATAGTGTTTGCCTCAATCATTTAACAGATTACTGCCCGAATGTTGTAATAGCCGTCTACGAGTGGTTGGCATTTGTGTTCATCGAGCGATAATGAGTTAAATTCAGTTTGTGGGTCGAACGTTGAAACCAAACCAGAGAAAGACGTCGCGGAGAATGTCTCCTCAAGTGGTTGAGAGTGGAGGAAATTCGCACTCAGATGGCCTGAGGAGTGATTTAGGGCGACCGGGGGTAATTGAGTGGACGAACTTACCCACGTTTCCATCGACTTTGGACTGACACTTAGGGTTTTACCAGAACTCAATTAAGTCAAGTTAATATGGATCGTCTCAAGTGGGAACGGAAGGCCGGATTTGGATTGAAGATAGCTGTGCTTTGCGATTGACGAGCAATTCGTAGAATTAAAGGGAATACCATGAAACTACGTTCGAAATAAATAAACAAGAGAAATAGACAACACACCTATGTCCCTTGCAAAGTACTTAAGGGCTTACATTACAAGCTGAAGGCTAGTCTGTTATAAGATAAAGGGTGGTGGTGGTGCAACCACAATGCACGATGTCACCTTAACGTCAAGTATTCTTGACCTTTCTTTGATTCTGTGTTGGCTGGATGGCGCAGTTGGTAGAGTGCCTGCCCCTGTTTAGCGGGGTCCCCGGTTCGAATCCCAGCGAAAGCAAAGTTAATACGGCTTTATCTGGTTTTCAAATATGGTCCAGTCACCATTTGCTCTTGGGACCAAATTAACGGCACTGTCACTGAAGTGGTCAATCAGTGACTGTGGGTAACGCAATCGACAAATATGGTCTAAATGGTTGCGGGTTAATGCAATAGAAGCCCACCTGCCTATCCATCCACATTCTTCAAATTCAGTCTCTTTGCCGCCTTGAAATCAACGAATAGGTGGCTGGTGTCTGTCTGCATTTCTTGAATTTTTGTAATATCTTTCGAAGATTTGGTCGAAAATTTGAAGGAATTCCCTGCCGATTATCGAACAGATGTCACATAAGCGGAAGAGATGCTCGTAAAGGTGGTGTCTAGAAGATCTATTCCTCGGTGTCTTGTGGTCAGTTGAGTTACATCAAATTATGACTGTGAATCAACCGAAGTTATTCTTACGGACCCAAAAATTAAAGACTTATCGATTTGTTAAGCATGTCGAGCAGATTCTCGAAGTTTTAATCCATGGGCAATCATAAGCATGGAACAGTTTGGGAATGATAACCAAGATCAGGTTCATCGTGAGAGAAAAAATTGTCTTTTGGCTTTAAGTCCAAACATGACATTAGTCGACGTTGGAGAGGCCTTTGATATTGTTTGGCGCCATGATCTGCTGTTGGAGCATAGTACGGAGTAATGAATGGAATATTGATTACAAGCTATGTTTTTTTTTCAGTCCAGTTGCTTGATCTTACCAAGCAACAGCCCTTCCGACAGAGTCTAGTATACCTAGATAAAACGTTGACTCATGGGTTCCACATTAACAAACAATAAACAAGTTTACTGCAACCATAAGGAAATTATATCCATTTTATAAATCGATAGTTGCAACTTATCGTAGACGATAAATTGATAATTAATAAAACTGTTTTATGAGTCTTCGGCAAATAGTCACATGAGCAACCGTCTCAGCAAGAGTCAAGCAAAAAGAAGTCTTTCAAATGGCGTTGCAAATTCGATGGCATTTTTCTACGGAGGAGTTGAAACCGAAGTTCAGAACGAGAAGGAGCATTCAACTCAAGCTGGAATTGAGAAACATTGGCAGCTTAATCGGGACCTTTGCAGGATACTGCACGCTGGGAGGACATGCTGCAAGGCCGGGCTTTTAACGAGTTCTGCAGACGATGGGTGGATGGTTTATCAACTTCGAGTTCGAGGCTTTCGGCAGCTTAAATAGCGGCGCAATCTGCTTGGACTGGAGGTGAGCACCTACATCAGAAGGTGGTTAGTGTCCACACATTGGTAGATTGTCATAGGAGTCTGAGGTCCGTCAGGGGTGCATACTGTCACCATAATTGTTTCTGCATAGGATCAAGATGCACCCAACACATTCCTCTTTGCATGGGCACAACAATATTTCAAGCTGAATTGTTTGCAATCAAATCAAAACAGTACCCCGCTTGGCTTGGTTCTTAAGGCGCTAAAGATCTACAGATTCAACTGTCTGTCTGGGAAAAATCACAGAATACTAAATACGCTGGCAGGAAATAATAAACTAAAACAAGAAAACCGTGAAGGTGATGAAAAGGCTGATATATGGCCAAAGCAGGTGCTCAGATACTCCTTATTGGGCCCTTCTACATTTATGGACTCAAGAATATGGACACTAACCTTCAACTCCACAAATAGGTCATTGAACAAATGAACCAGTTGTGGAACCGCCAGGAGGGTATGGAGCTGTCAAAAATGTTAAGGAAACAAAGCTATAATCCCAAACGTTCCAAAGAAGCGGAAGAAGAGGACACGGACCATGTAATTACCACTTTATAAAATGGGCAAGGAGAATGAAGAGAAGAGATGTTGAATACATCATCGAAGGAGTCAAATCCTCCAAAAGATGGTCTGTTGCTTTCCGATGAGGAGGATATCTTGCGGAGATGGAGTGAGCACTTTTCGGAGCTGCTGTGCTGAGTCTTGAGTTGGGCAGAGAATAGTCCCACGGTAGAGGAAGTCATTTTGGCGATAGATTCGCCAAAAGGTGGCAAGTCCGCCGGTGTGGATGAAATCCCGTCAGAAATGCTTAAGGCCATGGGTAAAGAGGGAGACTCTCTCTTGTGTGACTAATGTGACCTGGGAACGCGGTGACATACCTAGTGATTGACAAACTGAGGTGATTGTCCTCTTTTTGAGAAGTGGGACAAAAGAGACTGCCCCAACTACAGGGGCATATCCCTCTTAAGTCTCCCTAGGAAAGTTTACGCTAAGGTTTTGGAACCGAGTTCTAGAGCTTGTGGTCGAGCATAGGATGGGGGATGAACAGTGCGGCTTTCGTCCCGACAGAAGTACAACCTTTCACTCTAAGACTGGTCCTTGAGAAGGCTTGAGTGTATCCCAAACCCATCTACAGCTGCTTTGCAGATTTGGAAAAGGCATATGACCGAGTGCCTTGAGGTAAACTCTGGATTGTTCTGCAGGAGTATGGGATTTGATATTGAGGGTCATCTTTTGAGGGCCATTCAGTATCTACAAGCTGTATAAGCTATGTTCGGGTTAACGATGCTAAATCAACACCATTCACCGTGGGCGATGGACTTCGCCAAGGATGCGTCTTGTCCCCCTTCCTTATCTTTGTTTATATGAACTGGATCTTGCAGTGTAGCCGAGGCGATTCACGAGTGATGGGAGGAGTAATGCTGAACTTTCCTGAAGGGTTGGTCAAGCTGGGTCAGTTTTGACACCGCACAGGAATTTGACGGACTATGACATCTTACCTTGAAAACCTCGACTAAGTCGATTTTGTCTACTTTCTAAAAAGAGGCATTCACGTGATGGCCCACAAGGCTCTAATAAAAAAGTGGCATTGGCTACAAACCAACATTGCCGAACAGGAAGTCAAGAAAATTAACAATGGAAGTGTGGTCTCGAATAACTGCGGTGGGACTGAACTGAATGTGTGCAGCAGAGTTGAGAAGATTAACGAAACGAGCTGGAAAAGCACTGACTAAAGTTTAAGAACCGAGCTGCCATCAATCCGCTGTAATTGGGAATGGGTGGCGCTTTATGTGGACAATAACTAGAAAGTGGACATTATTACCTGTTATACAACAGTTTCTATCATTTTTTGAAAAAATATTTAAGGATGTTCTTTGGGAATATTTGGCCTAGCCGAATCTCCAGCGAGCAGCTGTACATGAGAAAAGACCTAGAAGCTATAAACATCACTATAAGAAGGAGACGTATGAAGGAAATGTAGGACACACCGAACGGCGTGGAAACAGCTCCATTCCGAAGCACTCCGTGTGGAACCTGGCGATCAGAATAAGGGAACACCGGCGTCCTATGCAAACATGGTGCGTAACAGTCCCAGAGGAATTGAGTTCTTTAGCAATAAGTTTCAGAGAGCTGAACCGCAATGCAAAATTCTGAACGAAATGGCGCGCAGGCGTGGTAGACGGTCTATAGCCGCCAATGGTCCGAGGGGTTAAAGGATATAAGTAAGTACGCTATCCGTGTCATTTTATGCGTCGTTTATAAATTTAGTTTATATTCCTTTGAAAAAATAAAACAAAAATACAGGGTGGACTAAAAAAATACCGAAACCGGTTTCTAACAAAATGGTGGACAAAAATTATTACAAAAATTTTTATCACACAAGTTAAAGGCGTTAAACGTAACAATAAGTTAGGTATTTTTTGCCCACCCTGTATATTCTATATTTTCATTGTGTAGCAACATTCAAAAAACTTACCAAAATTCTCACACAATGCGTGCACAAGAACCCGACCACCAGCGTTCCAATCATTCCAAACAGCAAGCCGGCGTTTTTGAACGCCATCGGCATGGCTAGGATGCCCGTTCCCAGGGAACTCTTGAGCAGATGCGCCAGTGATCCACTGGTAGTGCCACCATTCACCTGGTCGCGATGATCAAATGGATTGTAGTCATCTTCAAACTGTCCTTTCTCGGTTAGCTGTGCTCTGCAAATACACAAAATCCATCGTAAAGTTATTTCAGATGAGCATATGCCCACCATGAGCCACTTGCACTTACTTTGAGCTGAAGTCGCTCAACGTGAACGCCGACTTGGACTTCTCCTTCGACGTCGAGTTGATTTCCGCCATCTGAAATGCAATAAATTCGGTTGTTAATATCTGATTTCTTCGAGCGCGATAAGCCGATAGCAGCATTTCTGCAATCTCGCTGGACTCGGCCACTTGCGATTAATTGAATTGATTGCGCGTGAAGTGCTGATCTTGAGCGTCAGTCATTGATATGGATCGACGTTTAAATCCGGAATCACAAGGTTTTATTTTTGGTTTCGTTGTTATGAGGGCCAATTAAATATTTTGCGGCGAAAATACGATGATGGATGGGCTTTCTGAAGGATTTTACGACTGCGGTATTTTATCTTGAAAAGATGGAATTTTGTTTTAGCTAAACGGATGCGATTTTTGTATACGCTGTTAAAAATTGTTACAATCTCTGATCACGATGTAATTCTGGAAACATTTACGTTCAAAAGATGACAAGAATGCAACCGGAAAGGGTGTTTCTTTTAAGGCCAGCGCAACTGCAGACTAGCTGTCAGATTGCAAACTATTGGCGCTGTGGTGGAAATGGCAAGCATGTGGAAGAGGTATGGATGGCGCTACGTGCCATAGAGAAAAGGAATCTGACAAGTCATTGAATTAAGTTCTACGAAGGAATAGAGTGTGAATTTGACTCCAAGATCTTCTGAGTTGCCGCCTCTTTATTGTATTCTTTGTATATTCCTGAATTTACTTGTCTACACCCACAAACCAACGACAATCGACTCATTGGATGCCACCATTTCCGGTATTATTAGGGACATTCAAGTGCAAGTGGTTCGAACTGTGGGCCAAACCAAATAGCATAGTGTTCGAAAGAAAGCTAGTTAAGAGTACACTCATTCATTATCTCATCTACAAGTCACACCATTCTACCAAAATTGTTTATCAGATGTTCACCAAATCTGCCACAGATTAACAATACGATACGAATAACCTTGACTGTGTCCGTCAGATTCCACTCCAGTTTTGGCAGTTCAATACGATTGAGTGCCATCATTTCAAACAGTTGTTGACACTTGAGTGTTGTGAAGATGTCAACTCGAGTAATGTCTTGACATACATTTCAAGAGCAATTTTATCCATGAGAAAAAAGATAAAGTGAGTGAAAGTAAACAAAAGCACGTGTGGGCGCTCGTCTCACCCAAGCGCACATGCGCATAATCTGTCAGACGTTTTGAAGAGTGTCAAAAATGTATTCAGTCAAGTACACCCGTTGCCTTGGACCACATTTACAGAGATTTTCGCCAAAAGATAATCGATGTCAGATATGGGACGATAACCCGGAGGTCGTTCGATAGGGGAAAACAAATTTGTGCATGATATTTGTCCAGACAAGGAAAAATCCCGGGAATGCAGGAAGTAAGTGAATATCTTTATGGAATGTGTAGATAAGCTAAGTTTGGGTGAACATTCTTTTAAACTTTATTTGTACTTAAAGACATAAGCAGAGGAGCATTGTGTGAAGTTATCGGGAAAGAAAGCCACGTAAGCTGTCCTTAAATGGTTTTGGAATCTATTGGAATCAAGTCAAGTGAGGAGGCTACGCAGAGGAGGATGGATAATGGATGGTTTTCTCAAGGGCGGAGACCTTTAAATTGGCGGCATTATTTTCTGTGACAGCTGGCTTGACAGTTCTCGATTCTTTTTAGGTTCGTTTGGTCTGCCAATACTGTATCGGAGGTTGGAACAGAAGAATTGAACCTGAGCTACTGTGCAGAAAGGAGTAGTACCTTGTGGCACACCTCAAGGGGGATGCTTATCTCCTCTTTTCTGGATTATAGTAGTAGATGAAGTCCTTAAAAAGGTGCAAACCCATAGCCTATGCGGATGGTACAGCAACAGACATCACGGAGAAATTTCCAAACACCATCCGAGTCGTGATGGTGTCGTCCCAAACAGCGTCGGACTGCATGTCAACTCATCCAAGACTGAAGTCATGCTATTCACAAGGAGATATTAAATTCCAAACATCACTCTTACTTTCAAGGATCCCGCTTAATATAGCTCAAAATACCAATTCTGTTCCCCAAAAGAGACAAGTAGCTTTCAAACGGCGTTATCAACGACCTCTCTTTTCTCTCTTTTCATCGACGGATTAAAAATGGACCTAGGTACTGGGGCCAGATTCTACACGGACATCTTGCACAAACGGGAATCATTTACACTCTCTGATGTGTGTAGTGTTGAAATTCTTGCCACAGAGAAAGCAGCCAAGCACATACAAGCACCGATATCAGATATCACCATTTTTTTGGCAGCCAGGCGGCTATTATGAACATCCGCAGCTCACTAGGATCCATGAATCACCACATGGTCAGACTCTGCTGGGTCCCGAGCCACAGCTCAAGTGAACTGGCCAGAGAAGGGTCTGAAGTGGACGTCAGCGAAGCGGACACATCTCTGCAACCACTGATCAGTGCCCTGTACCGGACCATAAACGATAGGTTGAAGGTGCTGACTGCCGCGCATACAGGCAGCAGACACACTTAGGCCAAAGGTTGCAAGAAATGACTCCCACACAGTCCAGAGCTTAACAAAGGCAAATCAAAGAAGCTTCTGGCGTTGGACCGTAACTCGATACGTGAAAAACGAAAATGAAAAACGGAATCCAGCGATCTCTGTCGGAGTTGCGGGGACGATGAAGAGACCGATACGATCCTACATCTGCTTTGCCACTGCCCAGCTCTCCAGAATCGGTGCCTAGTTTCGATGGGCCAAACTTTCTTCACAGAGACTGCCTACTTAGCGAATGTGGATAGTGGTTCACGTGACAGGAGAAGTTAATCGAATGTGTACTCCACAAATGAAGGGATTCACAATGTGCCTTAAGGCCTCCGAGTGGACGTGATGTTCAATCATCACGCTCCCCTTCTAGAACCTAACCTAAGCTTGGTGTTGTGGTCGACAGCAAACTAAGCTGGAAGCATATCATACATTGCCCATTATTGGGGACAAAAATTAGACCACTGGAATTTTATGTAGTGTGCGTGTGTACATACGTACGTGCTACGCGATGACGTGTAATCAGATGTGCGTTCAGAAATTGATGCTCCCATTGCCACATCCAGGATAAAGCATTGGAACTTCAGCGTAGGAAATAAATGACTGGCTTACGCACTGATCAAGCCCAAACAACCTCAGACATGCTCTGGCATCGACTAGATCCCGATCGCTAAAATGTGAGTAATGGTGGATGTCGGGTCGCCGTGGCGTAGTGGGTAAGTGCGTACGCAGAGGGTGCCAGGTTCGATACCCGAATTTACAATCTTTGACAATTCACGGCTCCGTCTCTTTCGAGTCACTGACAATGCTCAAAGAGTTTCAAGTCTAGAAAGAGCTTCTCAACTTCGCCGTTCGGAGTCGGCATTAAACTGTAGGTCCCTAGCACGCACAACACGAGTGGTTGCTGACAAGCTAGGCCCAGGTCCGCCTCGGAGTGTCGCGCCAACCATATTATATTGTTATGATGTGGTAGGCCACGGTGGGAGATCAGACGGGTAAGTCGGGACACCAAGCGCGGAGATAAACCGTCACCGCAAACGTCTACTCTCAAATGGGAGTTATAGTAGAAGTCATTTAATTGACGACTTTTTTTTTCGTTCATCTACAAATGGTGCATGAACGAACAAAAGACAGCCAGCATGCCTCTTCTCATGACCAGCTCTGAGGGAAATGTAGTAAGTCCAAGCTTCATTATTTCACGGTCGAAATCATATCCAATCGAACACAAATTTGCCTTCAGAGTGAACTAGTACCCAGAGTTCAGGAGCATTTTTTGTCTATTTTTCAGTGATCGACAAAAAATACGACAAACAGCTGATGATTGATGGAACATTTGCTTCATTCTTAAATACCTTAATTATGTGAACAAAATTGATAAAGACTATCGAAGGGATTAACACTAGATTTTAATTGATGTGCCTCTTCGGCGTAGAATAAAAATTACAATTTTAACAAAATTTTGATATTTTTTTTTCGCAGCAGATACCTGTATGGAGGAATGCAGCAGGAACACTTGAATGTTTGCATATGCTTGTCAAGGCCTTTGTTGCGAAAAGAATGACTGATTAATGGATTGAGATTCTAGGTTAAGCAGGTATTGACATGGCGTGGAAAGTAAGCTCATGTGGAACGTATTCAATGAAGACGAAGTCTACGAAAGAACGGAAATCTTGTACTTGAAATATCGATGCGAAAATAAATGTTAATGGACGGTTTTATCCGAAAGGCTGATTATGTGAATGTTGAGCCGAGGTATTGCATTCCATTCGTATCTTCAGAATTTGTTTTTTAGACTAAAGTGAGTCTATGCTAAAAAAGGATACCAGTGAATCTTCTGAACATCGCGTAAAAGATTTTATCTGGTTTATTGTGTGATCGCCGAAGCCTTGGCATGTCTAACAAACTCGTCCGTTTGTGCAGAATGACGATAGAGAATGCACACTGCTTAGTCAAGGTCGGTAAAGATCTAAGCGATACCTTTGATGACAAAAAAGTATTCAGGTGGTGATTCAAGGGGGTGGTGGATTCAAGGGGCGGTAATTCAAGGGGCGTGGGATTCAAGGGGGGCGGGGGATCCAAGGGGGAGGGGATTCAAGGGGACGGTAATCAAGGGGGCGGGGGGTGGGGGCTCCAAACGACCCGCTAATAAATCTAACAACTAAAGAAACCCTCTATAAAATCTAAATCGTCCCACTCCTGCTGTATGGCGCAAAGACGTAGACATTCTCAAAAGCGGATGAGGTTGCTCTTGGCTGCATAGATGGCTAGTGGAGAACGAGATACAACAAAGAATTGAACGAGCTTTTCAGCGCCATCGGCTTAGCTGAAAGTCTGAAGATCCAACGATTGAGATGGCTAGGTCATGTTGAGCAGATGAAAAACCCATGCTTCGACACCGCGATTCAGGTGGCGCACGTAATCAACTATGCGTGGGAAACTGGAGGCACCTAGATAAAGAACGAGCTGCCTAAAGGCGCTTGTTGGTTGAGGCCCAGGTTCACCCCACGGTGTAGCGCCAGCTTAAGTAATAATAATAATATGGGTGGCGCTACCGCTCGTAGAGGGCCAGGGCCTAGCTTCTCAGCAACCTCTAGTGTTATGTGTGCTTTTGTTCTCTCACGCGTGGAAGGGACCTACAGTTTAATGCCGACTCCGAACGGCGTAGTTGAGAAGCTTTTCCTAGACAGGAATACTCTTTGAGCATTGTCAGTGACTCGAAAGAGGCGGAGCCGTGAAATATGAAAGGTGGTAAATTCGGGTATCGAACCTGGCACCCTCTGCGTAGGAGTCGACGCACTTACCCACTAAGCCACGGCGACCACTCATTTCCTTTCCGATATTCCTGAAAAAACCAGGGGTGGTGCCATGCCTTTGATTGTTTTTTGGTCTTTTAAAGTAGTGGGAAGATTGCCCGTCTTTTTCTAATCGTCTTTTGATTTGACGCGAGCCTTCATGTTATCGATTTGTCGATCGAGATGTTCAAATAAAGGCCATTGATTTGTTGTATTTCTTCTTCCATCTTTCTTCCAGCAAGCACGGATAAAATTGCAAGCACTTGATGAAATCATCATCGTCCATTCCAGGTTTCCTTTTGTTTTAGGATTAAGGTTTAATCCGTCAAAGTATCCCTCTTCCGACGCAGTATTTTTCCATTATTTTAAATTGTTTTCTTAAAGTCACCTCCTAGGCACACTCAACTTCCACAAGTGAGCTCTCCATTCATTCCATCTTCATTCACACCAAAACCGAGGAAAGACTCAGCTGTCAAAATACGGGAGCGGAGAAGATTCGTTAAACTTAACGAAATAAATTTGTATTCACACCAGATGGAGCATTTACTCCATAATACTGACAAAATACTCACACTCAACTTTTATTCACACCACCCAATGTTAATTTGAGCTCAAAACCTCCCTCAAACACCGAGTGTCACTTAAGAAAGTTTCTGAACCTCTAGTGGGTGATAGGACGCTGTCACAGACCAGGAAGCTGAACCCGATGAAATCGCTTGGCGGGGCACTTACCATTGACAGCGAACCGACTCGTTAAAATTATCACAATTGGGCCAATGAATCTTGGTTAGTCACAATGCAACAAGTGTCGGACCTTTAGTCCGAAAGGCAGAAATCAGTCGACCACACTGGCTTGGCCACATCCAGCGCCTGGATGACAATGCTTTAGTTAGGACTGTGTCCGAGGAAACAATGAGATTAAAACCCACCCCAGGTTTAAGGGCCAAGTCATAGCCTGGTCTTGTCGGAAGGTCGCAGGGCCACGTAATGATGGAAGACACACTTCAAACTTAGACCCTCCATAAGTGGCAGGCCTGACAAACAAGCCTGCATTTGGGCTAAGTGTGGCTGCTCCTCGCACAGGATGTATACAAACTCACAAACTTTACACCAGCCAAATGCACTTAATAACCAAAATAATGATAGTGATCAAGTCCGGTGAACATTTTACTGAATGAAAGTCACCCAGCTGACACGTGACAGACTGACGTGTGCTTCTTGATGTCTGTGAAAGAGTGATAGGATCAGCGCTGGTCAGCTATCTCCAGTTGTATTACGCTGATATTTATGATGTATTATTGTACATTACAGTTTTACTGGCATTCGTTCACAAGATAAGACAAGCTAATCCTCAAGTATTTCTGTCTGGATTAGCTATTGACTCTCAAGCACTACACACTATCTGCTTGTGACTTGACGTGAAGTCGATCAAACGATTTCTTGGAAATCATGTGTGGCATCTGCTGTCAGAGTGGGAATCTCTCAAGAGCTTCGGCGCCAATTTTGAGTCGGATATCGACGATTACTCGCTGATTCGTTGAGTGTAAGCAACAATCGTTCCATCATTCACTGCCATGGTCAACGAGTAACTTTTTGACAGGTTGGTGGGGGAGGTTCCCTGCCGCGGAGCAACCGGAGATTTGAATCGCTCTTAGAGACTGCAGTTGCAATGGTTCGTCAAAACGACGTGGTTTGAAATCAACTGAGTTGAGGGATTGAATGAAGATTGGGTTGTTCTCGGCGCTTTCAGCACACAAATTATTCGTCACCTGAACGAAGACGAGTGGAAGGTTCGACACAACCACGAACTCAACGAGTTCCACAAAGATATAAATGCGTTCCAAAAGAAGAGATTGGTCGTCTTATTCGGTTCATCCACCTCGAGAGATGAAGTGCGTCATATAATTTAAGTATTCATGGGACAAGACCAAGTCCTGAGTATAAATGTCAAGTGATCAAGCACTCAAACTAGATTTCGACAACGTGGACGGCACACGATCTTGTCCCGATCCCCGACATTGTTTGCACTCATTTGATGAAGTTTTGTCACTTTGTGCTCGGCTGAGTATCGCTGGGAAGGTGCCCCTTTGTATGCGCCAGAGAGAAATAAATCTCCTTCGCCGCTTCTCTCTGCTCGCCTGAAGCCGATCTTGTACAACGTAGATAGGGAGACGCACTGTCTTTAAACTTCTTAAACATCGTGTACCAGTGTACGAGACTTGGACGCTGATGACAACGACGTCATTGAAAATCACAGAGAGTCGTCAAAGGCATTCACTAGCTTTTATTGAGAAGGAGGCGGATAAAATAGAGTTTGCCATGAATGAGGTGGAAAAAGGAGGAATAATACACGCTATCCACAAAAATTAGAGTCACAGAGGATAGGGCTTAGACGGGAGCAATGCACTTTGCAGCTAGAGCCATCGTGAAACACCTGTTCCCCAAAAGGTTACCCAACAGAAGTAGGAACTATCCCAGCCGTCTCACGTCTCACCGGAAGAACTGCAGAGAGAGCTCTGAGACGATTGGGAGCCAACAAGGCACCTGCACCGATGGTATTCCGATCAGAGCACAAAATTCCGCTGCCGGAAGAGAAACTAAACTTTTCATCAACAACGTTGCAAAAGTGTCTAAAGCAAAGACGCTGTGGAAGTTGCAACACTTAGTGCTAAAGGCAGGGCCGGAGTCGCCATATGTTCAGGATGTGCAAATTCACAGGGCGCCAAGCTCTTCGGGGCGCCTTGTTAAGCCTGAGCTATGTCCAGAAATGTTACCAAGGATAAGGACTACCGCATACGTACATCTTAAATAATATGGGATCTACTTATGCTGCCAAACCGGAAAAATGGGGCGCTTAACTTAGCGCATGCACAGGGCGCTCAATTATCTCGGTCTGGTCCTGGCTAAGGGGTCATCCAATAGGGACTTCAGAACTTTGATCCTTCTTGAATTTGAATCCAAATGAGATCCAAGGGTGCATGCATCCGGTAAGAGTCACTGTTTGGGCTGGCTTTTGGCTATCGTCCCTTTTTCATGGTAGGCCAGGCTATTAATATGGATCAATGACTACCAACTTCTTTTGGCCTGAATTGGATCATATGGACACTCACCACAAGTAATTTGAACAGGGCTGCTGTAGGTGCCACATCTGTTACGCCACACATTGGAATTCTGCACGATTCGGGGGCATGGTGGGGATGTGCACTGTCCACCGAGATCGATGATTTGACCGTAGCGTACCGTTAACCATATCGGCACTTAAAGCGAACATACCACGTGCCATCGGTCAAATTCAGCCTGATTTATGCGCCGACTTCGTCTACCTTGGCTTCCACCTATTCATGGTGGCTCAAGTTTAAGTCATTGACTGTCAACAAAAACAGTCACCGTAAATAATTGCGCGTCAAATGCGCCGATGGAAAAGATGACAACCAGATAACAGTCGCTATTGCACTTGATTTCTGGTTACAATGAACTTCGTTTGCTCTTCAAAGCTGAAGTTCAGATCATTTGATTACAACTTGCGATTGAGTTTCACTTCCAACCACGGACAAGCATTTGGTAAAGGTTTCGCCAAACGTCATTGACGGGTTCAACGTCTTACGTTGGAATGGTTTCGATAAAATCGTAGGTCAATCGATGTAATAAAAGTAAATTTTACGACAGCGCGCAAGCGTTCCAAATGACGTCTAATTTTGACTTTAAATAAATGCGCTTTGTACGTTCGAGGGGTTACCTTAGACTTTGCAATGTCGTGAATTGGGGTAGTTTGTAACGAGAAATGTTATGATCAGTGGTCGTTTACAAATTTAGGTGAATTTTTAGCAAGTCTGTGTACCTAATGTCTAATTGAATATTTCCATCGTGGTATGCTGAAACCCTTCTTACCACCCTTGGGACGGAAGAAAAGTGGTCCGGTTAGAAGGTGGTCGCATTATAGAGGTTACTTTTTAATTGGACCGATGCACTTACAAACAGTTGTCAAACATGGTATGCCCGAGAGCGAAATAAGGCATAATACTCGATGATAGGATGGTACTTAAGTTCCCAGAAGCAATTATGGACACTTCGAAGTCAATTATGGTTGAGTCTCAAGTTCATTTTTTTCCCAATGACGCAAAAAAGAGATCTATGCCGAGGTTTAGAAACGAATGAATTTTGAGGAACCATGCATTGTATAAAGAGGCATCCAACACTGACAGGACTTCCTTGTTGTCAGTTCCTCCGGCTGAGTGAATGCCACGGTAGTGGAAATTGGATGTATTTGTCACAGTTTGTGTTTAAAACTCTCTACAAAGAAAAGACCTTCGTAACCCAAACTGCGATGTTTAGGATCTACGCAAGCAAGGGAATGTAGTTTGCTATACAAAAACTCGATTATTGCATCGCTAAGTTGGTTAAACATACAAGTATGATAGGACCGACTACAAAATCATGATCTGATAGACTTTAAAACTTCAGAGACTATATTGCGGGCCTTCTGTAGAAGATGTTACTCAAATAACCTTCCGAAGCCATCTCTGGTTAGAAATTCTTCAAGGAGACCCTGAACCCCATCCATCATCATTAGCGACAACAATTTCACTCTACAACAATAATAAATAAAAAAATGTTGGGCATCTTTGTAATACTATTAAGAACTAAAAGTCAGGGAATTGTTGTAATTCAAGTTTTTTGCTTAACAAATTTTATATTACGGCGGACTCAAATAGACAGATATGGATGAACCTTTTCGTGAACCTGAATAAGCCGTTCCCACAGTGTTTGAAATACCTTAAAATGTCATTAGCTCTCAATTTGGATGTGATCCACAAGAAAGCTGTTTGTTGACAGGAATTCTCAAAAATATGAGAACACGAGAAAAAAGAGAGGAAAAAATAAACTGAAATTCACGCTGCAGGCTTGGTCGGTTTGATAAAATCTAACGGACGCATTAACTCAATGGTTTTGAGAAACTTGATGAAGCCTCACGGTGGGAACGTTGTGTTAGCAAAGAAGTCTGTAATCTAGTCCGTAAGTCTTGCATGCATTGCATAAAAAATCCCTCAAAATGCTCGGCGTAATTGTATGAGAGAGATCTTGGAAGATCGAACTACTGCACTTTCTTCCTGTAAGAAGAATCGGTTTTATTCAGTGTCAGAAGGAAGCTGGAATGGAGTCTAAGAAAATCAATTTCCCAGTTCTGCGACCAGCCATTAGATGTTGCAACATTTTGTCGATAGCCAAATAATTTTCTGGAATTGAAGGTTCTGGTATTAATTCCTAAGCAAGTAAATTGTTGTCCTATTCCTTGAAGAATCCATATTTTTCAAAACTATTTTTTTTAAACAACACACATGAAAAATAACGAAATTCGATGCATACACTCTTACTTCGTATTTCCTTCGCTTCGTCCAATTAGCCAGCAACGCTAGTAGTGGTCCATGTTCCCGATTATAGAGGGAAATCTGTATAAGACAAACCGAGAATAAGGTGGATTATAGAGTGTCTCGATTGGCAGGTTTCATTTCTTTTCCTCTCTCCCTCTCAGGGCTGGCTTAAGAGAGTACAACTCCTGAGGCAGATTCTGCGACAAAAGAACTACGGGGAGATATTCCGCAAACAGGAGGTGATACTCTCTAACCCCCTGCGAGACTTCTTGGACTATCTGGACCAACCGGCAAACTTTTTCAACACGGTAAAAATTTGCATTAACTTTCCACCATCATCGCAAGAACCATGAAATGAAAATGGGACTAGGCACAGACTTTTAGTGCAGAGGCTATGGACACTCCTCAACTCTCTCTCTGTCACTGCCCCAGTTGAGACATAGATCACTGGGAGACTATTTCTTCCAAGACCTCCGGGATCTTCTCTGATCTTCAAGGATATGAAGATCGGATACACCACCATGACAAGTACAAAATAGGAACTAAGAGGTTAATAATAGAGGGCCATAGGCTAGCGTCTACATCTACCACCGATGTTTTTCGTCCTATTTTTCTCGCAGGAGCCCTTCCACTCCTAAGACTCTAAAATCTTATTCTGTCTCCGAACGGCAAAGTTTGAGAAGCATTTTCTATACTATGATTTCTATTTCAGAATTGACAGTGACTCCAAAGAAGTGGGGCCGTGAAAATGATTTTGTCGTACCGGGAATTGAAAGTAGACACCGCTGGTTCAAATGCGTTGCAATCGACGCACAGACTCACAATGCCATGGCTGACACTTAGGAGCTAAGAGGTTACATTCCCCCAACGGACATCACAATTGGTTCAGCAGGACCAAAGTGGGACGTGGCTTACCCTCCGTCTACCCACATATCTAGCCTAAGCTATAGGACACTGCATTTAAAAAACTGTGTAGTTTTCAAGCACCGGGCTAGGTTTCGTGGTTTTATTTTTTATTCAGAGAAAAGGTAACACTCAACACTTTTCGTAAAATACAAAATGCTTCTGACATTTTTTTTTGTTTCAGGACAGACTTCAAATTGCAGTCCTTTAAATAATTTTAAGTCTGACTCAGAATGAAGTCCAATATCCATATACTTCCGACCACAAATTATTAAATTCACAAATTAATGCAAATTCAGCTTCACTTAATTCCCAAAAAAAAAACACAACAAAAAAATGCACTGATACAGAAACAGACGACACATACGATCATTCTTACGTTTTCGATTTTTTGAATTTGTTTTTTTAGTTTCGCACAATTTCCGATGGAAGACCACAACGATCCGAGCAAACAAACAGCCAACCGAAGACTAAACGAAATCGATCAACCTTAACAATGCAGCCCACTAGTGGAGTAGTGTTAATTTAACACACGACAATATGCTTAAGCCGAATGCGACAAATGCTTGCTCAGATACGAGCGATACGAGCGATACGAGTGATACGAGCTACCGGTCATATCGGAGATGGTGGCTGACGTAGAGGGCTGTGTGTGATTTTATTTTTTTAACGCAATTAAAAAGAGTATCGACAATCGTAGTTTCTTTGGACGAATGGGTGGGAGCAGGAAGGTGCGCAATTTTTTTGTTTTTCTTTTCAGTTATTTGGAACTGCAATCACTTAATGAGAGATATTGATAAATGGAGATTAGCAGAGGTAAGACTGTCATTACGCCAAGATTGAGTGACTTTTTGCTGAACATGAAGTAAACATGAAATCTTAATAAACATTGAACTTACTGTCAGGTGAACGCTTTCGGCGGATATTTGTGATTTGGGTTTGAGTGTTGATTACTGCGTGTGGATTTTTGGGAAAAGGTTATTTCTTCATTCACCCTTAAGAGGCTCAGGTAGGTTACACAGTTCGGCGGTATGTAGGGCATGAGGGAGAGGAGGTGTTTGGACATCTTCCTCTTTTATATTTGGCGCCACAATCCGGGGTGGTCGTGAGGCTCAACCAACAAGATCCTTCAACTTGCACGGTCTCTGGGTAGCTGCCTCGGGGCGGTAAGTTGGCAGAGTTCCTTCTCTACCTGGGTGCGCCATTGGTCGAAGACTCTTCGGGCTGGAGCAGCCCTCTCTACATGGCCTAGCCAACTTAGGCGTTGGATCCGAAGATGCCTGACCAGACTCACATCGCAATCTTCTTCTCCATGAACCATCAACGCAAACAAGACCAACGGTCACTTGCAGAGCTTTTCTCTCGAAGATAACGAGGTCTCATCCGATTTACAGATTGTCCACGGCAGGACTGGGATGATGAAGGTCTTGTATAAAGTCAGCTTGGTCCTTTGGGAGATGGCTCTACTACTCGATTTGCCTCTTGAGCCCATAGAGACAGTGGTTAGCAAGAGTGACTCTGCGTTTGATCTCGGTCTCGGTGTTGTTCGTACTGTTTACTACGGAGCCGAGGTAAACGAAGTCCTTGACTAGTAGTTCGAAGTTAAAGCTGCCCACTGTGACGCTCTGTCCAAGATGTCGATTGTGTGCGTCCTTTCTTGATGACAGCACATATTTCATTTTGCCCTCATTCACCGCTAGACCCGTTTTATCCGCTTCAATCTCAATCCCAGCAAACGCCTTATTGAGGTCTCGCTGTGTTCTGCCAATCTAGCTACCGGTCATATCGGAGATGGGGTCTAAAGTAGAGGGATGTGAGTCTTCCGCGCATGCTAACAGTTGTATGGACTTATGGAAGACCGTGCTTCTTCTGTTGGCCGGTGAGTCTTGCACGATCTTCCCGGGATAATGTTAAAGAAGTCACATGACAGCGCGTCGCCTTGTCTAAAACCTTTTTCGACGCTGAAGGTCACGGTGAGTTCGTTACCGACCTTGATGGAGCAGGGAGAGTTCTCCATCGTCGTCTTGCTCAGTCTGACGAGTTGGGCAGGAATGTCAAAACTAGACATGACGCTGTATAGCTCGTCCCTATGCACGCTGTCATATGCGGCCTTGAAATCGACGAATAGGTGGTGGGTGTCAATCTGCATCTCTTGGTTCTTTTCCAGGTTCCGCCGTAGTGTAAGAATCTGGTCGATACTGGCTTCCCTGGCCTGAAGCCTGCTAATCTCTGGACAAGTAGTGTCCAGAAATTCTCATTTCAGGCCGAAATTACTTTTTGGACAAGCAGTGTCCAGAAACTCAAATCGGGCCGAAATTACTTCCTTTTGTTTATGAGTGACTTCAGCCGTGTGCACAAGACGGCAGAGAAGATCTTATATGTGTTGATCAGAAGACATATTCCTCGTTTGTTGGCGCAGTCAAAGGGGTTTCCTATTCCTTACGATATAACAAAGTCAAAAAAGAAACAGTACACTGGTGTTCAAAACGACTTGGCTTGGAGCTGCTGTTGCCTCCTAAGTTAGATTAGTAGTCCTAATGCCTCGGTTTTGGATTCTTTCTGGAAGGCGCTGAGCGGTATTAGTGGCACCAAGCCGGAATGAAGCCAGAAGATAGACTGACTGACACTTTAACATTACTGGATGGCGCAGTTGGTTGAGTGCCTGTTTCTGGTCAGCGGGTTCCCCGGTTCGAATCCCAGAGAAAACAAAGTTAATATGCTTTTATCTGGTTTTGAAATCTGGTCCACGGCAATGTCACTAGAGTGGTCAATCAGTCTGACTGTGGGTATCGCAATGGTCTAAGTGGCTGGTGAATTCACTAGCAGCCCCCTCACCCTACCTAACCTGACACTTTAACATTGCATTAACTGGAACAAATTGAGCGGTCCATAAATATACTGAAATAAACAAGCATTTGTGAATTACTCGTAATTCAATTGGAAGCGCATTACAACACGAGCCTGTAATTAAAAGCACACTTAAAACCCACGTCGACGTGATTAAAACTGTTTTATTACATGTGCTGACCGTTTAGTGATTAAAGCAACAAATTTTATTTTATTTCGTGAAGGGTGTCTATAAAACCAGCAGATTAACCTGGCATCATTTGTCTGGTTTCGAATTAAGCTGGAGAATGCGTTACACTTTAATACGTTGTGGACCTACCACACGTTTTAATTCAGACAAGCAGAGGGATGAAGTCTCCCCAATAGTTGTTCGTTGGAACGAGGAGTGTTAGAATGAACAAGAGAGTTGAAAGAAGCTTAGGAAGGCTTACGAATTCCAACCCTGCTCGATACATGACCTTGCGATGTTTTATATTGAAAATAATGTTGATTAACCACTTTGAAAGCTTCGTTGATAGTTTTTAATATCACGGCTAGCCCCATGTCCACTACGGGCTGTATTGGAACCGTTGTTATAAATATAAGGTAATCGAAAAAGTCTTTTCGTATTTTGTCAATAGATGTCGTTGGAGTCGTCTATCTCCAGTGCTACCAATCACATTGTGTCATACCGTATGGTGCTGGAAATGTGACAATAGCTGTGTTTTTTTGCAAGCGTATATACGCTTAATTTATAAGTGCACAAAAAAACGATCATCGGCGCTTAATGATTCATCATAAAATCTTGGCAGCACCGGCGACATTTCTGACATTTGCTAAGCAGCCAGGGGTGTAGTCTTGGAAGATGATGGTTGATCTTTGATGGTCACAATCTTCTTTTTCTGGCTGTGTAGCCTGACCATCACTTTAAAAGCAAAAACACTTAATAATTATAAAAAATGTTCATCAAATGAAAAGAATGGTTTACGGAGTCAAAATGGAATGTATAGCAGAGACACTCTGAGTATACCAAAAATTGCATACTTATGGATGCCAAAAGAATTCAAAATTATCTAATACATCAACCACACCTGCAGATGTAAGCCACATACAGCAACCTAAGCAATGAATGAATGAATTCAGGAATGAACACACAGAAAATAATGTTTGGAAAACATTGTTTTTATCCGCGCTTATTCCTTAAGCGGCGATAGATATGATGCGTAACTTAAGCGGATATAGGATTCGTTGTTAGTGTATTTTACATGCAAATTGAAATTTATGTATGCTTAAAACGCTTGCAAAAAAACACCTATTTAAAGCTTCATTTAACAAAAAAAAAGCAGACATGACATCGCCAAGGAACTAAAGATTCATTCATTATCAATCGGTTTTGAACCATTTAAAAAAGGCTGGCTACAAAACAGAAGCTCGATGTTTGGGTACCGCATGAGTTGTCTGTGAATAATTTAATGGACCGACACGACAATAATGTGCGAAAAAGATCATGGTGCAAGCGTGGTGAAGCTCGAAGTCGAAGGTTTGGTGGGATTGGAAAGGAATCATCCACTATGAACTGCTCCAGCCTGGTCGAACGATTGATTCTACAGTTTACTGTCAACAACTGATGAGATTGAAGCAAGCAATCAACAGAAGGGGCTTCGTCTTCCATCAGGACAACGCTAGACCACACACATCTTTGATAACCCGGCAAAAACTGGGACAGGTTGGCTTGGAAGTTTTGATGCATCCACCATATAGCACTGACCTTCCACCATCGGACTACCATTTGTTTCGGTCAATGTAGAACTCTGTGCCTGTGAAAATTACTTGTCGCAGTTTTTCGACGAGAAACCACAAAAGTTTGTCTCTAGCGGAAAAATGCCAAAAAGTAGTCGACCAAAATGGTACATATTTGGTTCAATAAAGTTCATTATAAATATAAAAAAATGAGTTGAAGTTTGATTAGAAATAGGAAAAGACTTTTTCGACTACCTTATATTGTATGTAGATAATTCATTGTGATATCGGCGCCACATACATAGTTGAACACTTTTCAAGCAGCTTGCAGCCTGCATAGAAATTTTAACGAATGCTTGAAGTAAGTCAAAACATTCACCTAGTGGTCTAAAAGTCCGATTAGTTCCATCAACAATGTCTCAAATGTTGCTAAGAAGTTACAGAGTTGTACATAACATAGCCCATTTGACCACATTATTATATGTGGTCTATTTTCAAGGTTTCAAAATTCTGTATTAAGAGAACTCTAGCACAAGCACAGTACCACAGTTCATTCATATCGATGCAATTTGAACACATCGCAATTCCCATCGAATACGCGCCTGCAAGTGAAAGTCGAAAGCGAAAATCATTAAAAATGTTAAATGTGTCATTAGTCATCCTTCACCTTCAGAAAAACATAAATTTAGGATTAAGTTGAGGGAAGAAGCCATTACATGAGCACACACACCAAATGTTCCGTGTAACGAAGTTCCATTGACTTTTTATTTGTTAAACAGAGTTATGTAAGCAAAAACTGGATTCATCCAGATGGGCAACGTCAAGTCTTCCCTTCATGCATGGCTTACTTAAAACGTGTTCCATAATTATTCGGGACGTAAAATCAAAGAGATTTAAGGCTTAACTGAAATTCTTGATGTTGTTTTCTGGAAGATAATGTTCGTTTTACAGCTACCGGTTCGTTCATAACATTTGCGTTAGTTTGCTGCTTCAATTGGGCCCCACAATATCTTACAACAGGAAAAGACTACACACGCAGTACTGGCTGTCGGTCGTTGCAACGGTTTCAGACTTGGTCAACAGATGTGTGGTGTGAAGAACTTGGAGGATGTATTTATAATTTTAGGTTAAGCCTTGTTTCCACATTAACTTGTGTCAAAATGATAAAATGGGTCGCCGTGGCGTAGTGGGTAAGTGCGTCGACGCCTCCGCAGAGGGTGCCAGGTTCGATACCCGAATTTTACCACCTTTGATAATTGACGGCTTCACCTCTTTCGAGTCACTGACAATGCTCAAAGAGTATTCCTGTCTAGAAAAAGTTTCTCAAATTCGCCGTTCGGAGTCGGCATTAAAACTGTAGGTCCCTTCCACTCGTGAAAGAACAATAGCACGCACAACACGAGTTGTTGCTGAGAAGCTAGTCCGAGGTCCACCTCGGACTGTCGCGCCGCCCATATTATTACTATTATATAAGTGATAAAATATTATTTGCGATAAAATATAAATTTGTAAAATTAAAAAAAAAAGCCCCTCCCCCGACAACTGACCTCCTCTTGGTGGGGAGCGGACAACAGGTTTGGAGCGTATGAGTTCATTTTCAGGCCAACACTGACTAACGAAGCGCAACCCCCCATGACGACGAAAAGAAGACGATTGGCCTCGGATATTGCCTACCCTGGTGTGCCAGGACCCCATTTGGAGCCAGGCCTGAATGGTGACAGTATGCGAGCATCTGGTGGCCGAACTGTACCGCTCGGCAGCCAGTCAGGCTTACCCCAAGGGACTACGAGCAACCCGTCAATGGCCTTACGGAGTGGGAGGAAGTCACGCCATGTACTACAAGAATAAAAATTATTTAATAATTTATGATGGGCCATATTAGTTGTTCCAATAATGACCCATATTCCACACGCAATTGTATATGAATCTTAACGCGCTTATTTTTCTAAGGCGACAATGGCTTCGAGATCTACATAACCATTAAAAGAAACGACAAATGTAAATTAAAGAAAAAGGAAACAGCAATTTCTTCCATGATACAAAAGAGTACGGGGCCGACGTGCATTGTGACTTTAAGGGTGTGTCACTCTTTGCCTTGCTCTGTATCAGCTAGATGGCATGACGTCAATGTCTCTCTCTCTTTTCTGGCTCCTTGATAGTGACGTCCAGTGCTGCTGCCATACTTGAGATGTTCTGATCACCTCTTTCCTGCATCTTCAAGCAAACCTGAGCTTTAATGTTGTCGAATGCGATCAATTTCTCTTTAATGAACTTGAGAGATTCTTCATTAATGAGGAAACCTGCCTGACTTTACAGGTTTTTTTACTTTTATGATTTTCCAGTTGCCCATAGCGGCTCCGGCAAAATCTTGATGATCTGATCCGGTCGCTAGGACTCGGAGGTAGACATGCCCTTGCCATGGGCATCAATGAGATCCTTAACCAATGATTGAGCAACTTTCAAAGCATTTCATCGAATGAATTTAACGTTTTGCTACCCAATTACAGGGTCCAGAGGAATATGTCTTCTTCTTCATTTGGCGCTACAGTCCGGGGTGGACCTGGGCCTCAACCAACAAGCCTCTCCAGCTAGCACGGTCTCTGGCTAGCTGTCTCCAGTGTCGCACGCCAAGTTGGTTGAGGTCCTTCTCCACCTGGGTGCGCCACCTTAAACGCGGGCGTCCTCTGTTGCGTTGTCCCACGGGCTCGGAGTCGAAGACTCTCCGGGTCGGAGCTGAGTTGTCCATACGCTCTACATAGCCTAGCCATCTTAGGCGTTGGATCCGAAGACGCCTGACTAGACTCATGTCGCTGTACAGCCCGTACAGTTCGTGGTTGAATCTTCTCCGCCAGAAACCGTCAACGCAAACAGGACCAAAGATCACACGCAGAGCTGTTCTCTCGAAAATACCAAGGACTTCCTCATCGGCTTTTGAGATTGTCCATGCCTCCGCGCCGTACAGCAGGACTGGGATGATCAAGGTCTTGTATAGGGTCAGCTTGGTCCTTCGAGAGATGGCTCTACTACTCAATTGCCTCTTGAGCCCATAGAAACAGCGGTTGGCAAGAGTTACTCTGCGTTTGATCTCGGTACTGATGTTGTTTGTACTGTTTACTGCGGAGACGAAGTCTTTGACTAGCTCGACGTTATAGCTGCCCATTGTGACGCTCTGTCCAAGACGTCGATGTTGTGTATCCTTTCTTGATGACAGCATATACTTCGTTTTGCCCTCATTCACCGCTAGACCCATTTTAGCCGCCTCCGCCTCAATGCCAGCAAACGCCTCATTGACGGCTCGCTGTGTTCTGCCAAACACGTCAATGTCATCCGCGTATGCTAGCAGTTGTACGGACTTCTGGAAGATCGTGCCTCCAGTGTTGGGGTGTGAGTCTTGCACAATCTTCTCCAGGATGATGTTAAAGGAATCACATGACAGCGCGTCGCCTTGTATAAAACCTTTTTCGACGCTGAAAGTCTCGGTGAGTTCGTTAACGACCTTGATGGCGCAGCGAGAATTCTCCATCGTCATCCTGCACAACCTGACGAGTTTGACAGGAATGTCAAAACTAGACATGGCGTTGTATAGCTCGTCCCTATGCACGCTGTCATATGCGGCCTTGAAATCGACAAAAAGGTGGTGGGTGTCAATCTGCATCTCCAGGTTCTGCCGTAGTGTGAAAATCTGGTCGATGGTGGACTTCCCTGGCCTGAAGCCACACTGATAAGGACCTATCAGGTTATTTATAAACGGCTTCAGGCGAGTACACAAAACGGCAGAGAAGATCTTGTAGGCGATGTTCAGGAGACTTATCCCTCTATAGTTGGCGCAGTCAAAGGGGTCTCCTTTCTTATGGATCGGGCAAACGATACTGAGATGGAATATGTGGTGTGCCCCAAATGGGTAGAAGGGTCATCTTGCCTCTGGAGCTCCTTCGTCCACACTTAAAACAGGCTGGTTTTTTAAAGTTGTCTTATGTTTCTCTTATAAAGACTGAATACTAAATAGTTGCTTCATCTTTATAACTTTAATAAAAGAATAAAAATTATTAACAAATGTTGTCCATATGGCCCATGAAGGGCAATTAAAATAATATCTATTAACTCTCATCCGAAAATCATTGATTCACTACGATCAACGGTGAGTCCGGAGGACGTGTTGCAGAAGACGACACGTATATAACGCCTCTTAACTGAAAGAAAATTCTGAGAATTTCAATATGGCGGTTTTGAATAAGAAAATAAAACAAAAAGTTGTTTTCTACGCAAGGATGAGATGAGGGTTAACAAGTTTTCAGGCCATGTAGGGAATAGCCATTTCTAGTAAATGCGATATATTTTGAGTGTGGTTGAAATTCAAGATTGAAGAACGTAATGCAATTTCTTGAAATTGGCTTTGATAAAAAAAATGATCAATAGTAAATACAGAGCAAATGTGTAAAATCAATTTCTTTCTCTTTACCTCGTGTTGGAGCTGGCATCACACGGCATCATAACCAAAAAACTTCGCCATCTGTCACGATCTTAAGCGTTACCCAGCTGCAAGTTGTCTGACATCCTTCTGCACGTGTGCGGATGTGACGGCGATGGCGCGATACATCTTAATGCGTTATCTCAATGGTACGATGTCGAAGAATACTCGGCTTGGAGAAGTGTAGTCCATGTCGACCTCCATGGCCTAGCCATCTTAGGCGTTGAATCCGAATATACTTGTATTTGTATTTTGTATTTAATTTAATATATAAACTAAATAAACTTATAACTAGCACAGGATATATACAGGATAATATATACTTGACTAGACTCATGTTGCTGATTAGCTCATACAGTTTCTGGGTATGCTATATGAACTCAAAATATGTCGGATGTAAACATACAGGTCATAACTGGTTGCATGTATAAACTCAAGCCTTGGTTTATGTTTCAGTTCTAAGATATATTCGGTTTCACAATCTCATTTAAACCTTTAATCAATTTGTAGGTTAAGTTTAACGAGGGTATTATCGATCGAGAACATCGATTTGCTTTGAAACCACTTCCTACGGTGGCACTTCATCTGCAAGAGTTTTTTCTTTGTCAAATATAAGTGTTCTATCAGTACATGTAATATCGTGCTTTTGTGCAAGTGGATCCTTGCTAATAACAGAGCAAGACTCTGTAGGATAGATTCTCATTACACTCTCCTTCAAAAGAAGTGCATAAAATACTCTCCGCCAAGGTTAATCACCCTTGGAGGGTCCGAGCCTGAGATATAGCTGCTGCCATCATTGGCGGTCCTGATTCCAGACATCAAGACCAAGCTGTCTTGCACCCGCGATAACTCTGTCTTTATACCGGAGATCCGGTTTTACTCTTATTCTCGTATTCGAAGACCCTCTTAGCTCGAGCATTGGTGTCCATCACCAAATGCGAGAGTACGCAAAATAAATTGACTTTTGTTGACTTTAATCTTCCGCTTCGTATGAAGAGTGCCAATCGGCGTGGATTTCCAACAGTTGATTGTCAACGGTTGTGTTAATGCGAAAACACCAAAGCTGATGCTGAAACAGACACATAATCGAAGTCAACTTTTGTATTTGCTTTGCACTCTCTAAATTTGTTTAATCTCAAAATAATCTCAACATCTACTGAAACTTGCTGAAAACGCCCGCAAAGTCATGGCAACAAAATTACGATCATATTATAATACGGTATGCTACAGCTAAAGTTAGATAATCTTGACAAAATTTCACTCCAAGCTGATAAGGAAAACCTAAGTGCTTCGAGCTGTAAAAAAATCTGCTACTGTTCAGGCTGTTAAATGGCTTATCCGAGGCAGGTGGCATGACAATGATGTTTGATTACGTTTTCGATTATACACATTTATAGTTATGTATGTACGAGTCGTGCGTGTATGAATATTTGCTTCTCAAATTGAGTGGTTGGCGCTTCTGCTTCTACAGCATTCAAAAATGCACAGTTCCATACCGTCTACGAATGGTTAAGGTTGAGACATTTTTTCTCGCCTGGTTATACTCGGCGGATTGTCAGTGGGTCGACATGTCAGCTTCACCGAGAGTAGTCGAGTCGAGAATTGAAGCAAGACATTCAGCATAGGAGCTGACGTAGAGAGTGTTCGTTTCTTAGTGGCCTCTTAGTGAGGTATTGCCCACTGTATTAGCTGATTTGATAGTTCTCGGTTGTTTTGTGGTTAGTTTGGCAATTCATCATGCAGAGCAACGCCGACAAATTGCTTACAAATTTCTTTCAAAAAGGATGTCTCAATTCAAGAAATCGTTTGGAATCATTGCCTTAAAGCCAACCGTGCCGGAAACCATATTCAAAAACAAAAATTTCCGTCGAATACATTGAATTTCACGGATATGAAAATATTATTAAACGAAACTTTCGGTTATATGCAACAAGAAATTGATCACGGTACAACAAAGTTGCCTGTATCCGAACATCGTTTATATGAAAACTCCGCTTATTTGCAACACATTTTTACATTTAGTGTGTTGCATATAAGCATGCTTTTGAATTGCTTTTGACACCAAAACACCATTTAAATGACATATGCAATCAACATTTTGAAAAGAGTGTCTGTTTTAAAATGATAGTCAAAAAGTGAGTTTATTATCTTTTCAAAGAAGTGTATGCATAAATATCTAGGCCTCCACTATTACCGCCCATGTCATCACAAGGTTTATATTGTTCTTGTATCAGTGCCCTTTTCTCGTACTTCCGCATTTCGTAATTTTTATTTCGTTTCATCTTGCTGCCTGTTAAATAAGCTCCCTCGATCAATAAGAACTTAACTTTTTCTGGAAAGTTTGAAAAATATCTTAGGCGTTGGCTATTAGATCATGATTACGCAAGTATTGAATCCATATTTTCTGACATTCTGGTGTAACTACAGACTTTCCTTTGTGCATTTTTATCTTTTTTCCTTTTGAATTTAAATCTTTTACATGTATTTTTTATGTATCCCCTCTATTTTTTTCTTGAATTATGTAAATTGCTTCTTAGGGTCACCCTACCCATAATTACAACTGCTTACTGAAGCCAATTGAAGTGGAATTTGACACTATTTTAATGCTTGAAGTATACAATATATAAAATGTCTCCCATATATAAAAATAAATAAATAAATAAAATTACATCCAGCCTTGAAGACCGCCACTACAGAGTATTCTTCATTCAACATTCAACGTTCCTCAAGGCAGTCACCTTGGACCCCTGATCTTTATCCTCTTCATTAATGATATCAGCTAAATCCTCAAAGACTCCATTCTATCTATCCACGCAGACGATATGAAAATGATGAGCTTTACTCGCTCGAACTCCAAACCGACATTGGTTCCTTGGGAATGTGATGTGAACAACTTTCTCGAATTGCGAAGAAAGATAGAAATACAAAGGCTATGAGAACCAATCGACCGGCGGGTAGGGACATTTTATCAAGCCTAGCTTAGTTTCATATTGCTGTCGAAACTGAAGCTGCAACATAAGCTGTAACCCTGCAAAGAACCTATAACCTTAAGGATGGTAACCTAGCGGGCCACCAAGAATTGTGAGTAAGCTCAGTTACGTCAAGGAACTAACCATGGCCCAGTCTCAACAAACCAAGCATACCTAAAAGGGAAGAATGAGCCAGCAACCCTCCTTGAATGAATGACATGCCCAAAGATCGAACGAAGCCGGGTTGAAATCAGAAAGTGGGGTAGGAGTAAGCATTGAGTGACCCAAATGTTGCTTACAAGTGCCTCTCCCCCGAGAGTCCCTAATCGTTCAAGCTGAACTCTTGGCTCTTGGTGAAACTATTGCTTTTCAGACAGAAGGCCTGGCCGCCGACGCACAGTTTTTGGTATATGGCCTTTTTTTCTTGGCACTTTTTGTTACCCTCTACTGAGCTCAGCTCAGGACTGAAGAGCAGAGAATGTACTGTGGACCCTAAACAGCTTCACACTCATCTCCAGAGCCATCTGGGAATGCTACAAAACACTCAACAGCCGTGGCGTAGTGGGGAAGTGCGTCGACGCCTACGCAGAGGGTGCCAGGTTCGATACCAGAATTCACCACCTTTGATAATTCACGGCTCCACCTCTTTCGAGTCACTGACAATGCTCAAAGAGTATTCCTGTCTGGAAAAAGCTTCTCAAATTAGCCGTTCGGATTCGGCATTAAACTGTAGGTCCCTTCCACGCGTGAAAGAACAAAAGCACACATAACACTAGAGGTTGCTGAGAAGCTAGGCCCAGGTCCGCCTCGGACTGTCGCGCCACCCATATTATTATTATTATTATAAAAGACTCCATTTTATCTGTCTACGTAGGTGGTGTTCCCTCAGCTGCCCGAACAAGGTCTCTCTTATACATGACTTAAGAATCACATGTGACATGGACCTTAATTTCGGATCCCTCATTGAGTAGTATCCAAATTCTTCCCTGAGGTTTATAAAACGCTGGTCTAAAGAAACACCGACGCATAGTGTGATCAGACTCAGAGAGTCTCGCAAGTGGAACTCAAGAGCATATGGCCACCCTTCATCATGGATTCGATATCTAGAGAACTCCTACACCGTCAAACAGATTACACTCCACCTAAATTAGACTCCACTCCACGCAATTGACGATGATCGACGAGAATTCCGTCGCATCGTCCTAGACGAAGTCAAGATAGCGATATCGAGACTAAAGTCGAATAAAGCTGCTGGTGCAGAACGACTGTCGGAAGTGCTTAAGGCAGCTGGAGATGAGCTGGTTAGGTACATGCACTAACTCATCTGAAAGATATGGTCGGAGGAAAGCATGCCCGACGAGTGGAATCTCAGTATCGTTTGCCCGTCCACAAGAAAGAAGACCCCTTTGACCGCGAGGGATAAGTCTCCTGAATATCGCATACATCGCCGTTTTGTGTACTCGCCTGAAGCCGTTTATAAATAACCTGATAGATCCATCAGTGTGGCTTCAGGCCAGGGAAGTCCACCATCGACCAGATTTTCACACTACGGCAGAACCTGGAGATGCAGATTGACACCCACCACCTATTCGTCGATTTCAAGGCCGCATATGACAGCGTGCATAGGGACGAGCTATACACCGCCATGTCTAGTTTTGACATTCCTGCCAAACTCGTCAGGTTGTGCAGGATGACGATGGAGAATTCTCGCTGCTCCATCAAGGTCGTTAACGAACTCACCGAGACCTTCAGCGTTGAAAAAGGTTTTAGACAAGGCGACGCGCTGTCATGTGACTTTTCCAATATTATTCTTGAGAAGATCGTGCAAGACTCACACGCCAACACTAGAGGCACGATCTTCCAGAAGTCCATACAACTGTTAGCAGATGACACTGACGTGTTTGACAGAACACAGCGACCCGTCAATGAGCCGTTTGCTGGTATTGAAGCGGATTCGGCCAAAATGGGTTTAGCAGTAAACGAGGGAAAAGCGAAGTATATGCTGTCATCAAGAAAGGACGCACAACATCGACGACTTGGTCAACGTCATCATAGGCAGCTAGTAGTCAAGGACGTCGTCTACCTTGGTTCGCAAGTGAACAGTACGAACAACACAGGTACCTATATTAAACGCAGAATCGCTGTTTCTTTGGGCTCAAGAGGCAATTGAGTAGTAGAGTCCTCTCTCGAAGGACCAAGCTAACATTATATAACACTTTGATCATCCCTGTCCTGCTCTATGGTGCGGAGGCATGGACAATCTCAAAAGCGGATGAAGAAGCACTTGGTCTTTTCGAGAGAAAAGTTCTGCGTTGAATCTTTGGTCCTGCCTGCGTTGATGGTTATTGGAGAAGAAGATTCAACCACGAACTGTACATGAGCCTAGTGAGGCGTCTACGGATTCAACGCCTAAGATGGCTAGGCCATGTAGAGCTCATGGACAACTCAGCTCCAGCCCGAAGAGTCTTTGACTCCAAACCAGTGGAACAACGCAATAGAGGACGCCCACGGAAACGATGGTGCACTCAGGTGGAGAGGACCTCAATCGACTTGGTGTGCGCAGTTGGAGACAGCTGGCTGAAGAGGCTTACGGGTTGAGGCCCAGTTCCACCCCAGGTCCAAAGATTAGACTATAGAGCAGACTGGGATAGCAACATGAGTGCTCAAAGATGAAATGCGGAGTTGGCGAGAGCATATCTGCAGCCTCAAGACCATTAGAGAGGCGTGTTGTCAACTTAAGTCTCATCCGAACACAATGCCAATTCAAAGATTAGCTTCTTTATTTGATTAGCTTGCTTCTTCGTTGAAAATCAATCTGACATCAAGGCGGTTTCATCGTTGTCTAGCAACGCCGGAATGAGCTTGCTGCAGTCCAGGGCATACAACCATTTTTGGCAACGAGAAAGCCGATGAACTACAACTACATAGGTACAGGTACTTTCCTCAATCCCTCCCAACCTTACAAATGAAATGATATATTTCAAAGATCATCTCCGCCCTCCCGAAATGTTTGTCTGTCTACGGCCTTGAGTTACTAAATCACTTCAAGTTTGTATTAAGCAAGTAAATATGACGTCCTAGCTCCAACCTAATCCACATCTTGCGAGAGTCCGTCTCAGTGTTCAGGCTCGCACCCGCTATGGTTCGCTGGCCTAATAAGTCAGTGAGTAAGTATGGATCGTTCAATCCCTGCCAAGTATTCTCCCAAGCCTTTAATATATTCACGCTATTTCGGACACTCGAGGTGATTGCCCACGTCCCTCTTTTAGCTTTAAAATCTTGAATTCAAATTGCATTCTCTCGTTCTTACGCAAGACATTTATTAATTTAACGAATTCAAAACGTCTCGTATCTCCGTGAACATTTATCCAAAATTCAGTTAAAATGCATCCATTTACCTGCGTCCAAAGCGGTCAGTCGAGTCACTGGCCACATGCCCATTTCCATCCAGACGCACCGAAACGGGCCAATTCGGGCAACCGCCGTGTTTGCGTGTCTCCACTTAAAGTTCATTATCATGCCGTGACGTGAACTGAACACTGCACATCGGTCGCACTGATCGAACGACACCTGAATACTGAGAAGCGCTTGACACTCAAATCTCCTTGCATTGCTGGGAAAGACCTTTTCTGCAGCGACAACGAGGCACGAACTCTTTCGCAAGCCAAGAAGGTTGGCTCAGCGCGCGCAGTCAATTCCAGCACTTTTGTCGCATTCGCGGTACAACTGCACCTTCAGTTTAGCCCCTCACCCCCTCCCCAACTCAGACGCGCTCAATGAAATCAAAAGCACGACTTCGGAATCTCCTTCGTTAATCCAAATTTCAAAATACCACACGTATCAAGGTGTTTCCTAAATGGACCGCAAAAAAAGCAAAACAAAACAAAAATGTCTCATTATGCCCGCGTAATAATTCAGCGAGCTCCGCCGCTTGTGTGAATGGATTATTCAAAAACGACGGCATTGCATGCAAATGACGCCAAGCGTTCCCCAGAAAACGTGTCGAGAACAAGCGACGACGCAACGACAAGCAATAGCACATGTCGCCGTCGTCGTCGTCGTCGGTGTCAGTGTCAGCGTGAGCTAAAAACCGGAAGATAATTCGAAAGCACTCTGTGATGATTGATTCCAGCTGCAGAGGGGGTATATTCAAATGAGCAACTCGCTTCCGAGTTTTGGATGCTCATTTCGATGAGTTTTTTTATACTCATGCATCGGCCAGGTGAATGACACACTCGGTGGTGTGTAAACGCTTTCAAGAATACACGTCCGAAGCGAGGCGGGTTGAGGCATACACTTGTAAGCGATTTGTAAGTTGGCCAGGTCACACTTCGTGAGTCACACAGCGTGGTCGGGTTTGGTTACGTCAAAACTTAGCATTGGTCACAGTACCTCGTGGGTTCCATAGAAGAATTCGGAAGTCGTTGTGCGCATTTTAAACGCCGTGAGGGAGGGAGTTCCGACTGTCAGTCGATGTGATCACACTGGACTTCCTTATGAGAAAAGTACAGATCAATGGATTCAATGAAATGTCGTGACGGATTGAGGAAAAAACCGAAGGTTGTCTGAGGGTCTTGGGATGGAGGCATTTTGCTTCCCCAGTTGCGTTGTAGACGTTAGGCAGGGGAACTGGGACAGGCTTGGTGTTGAGGAGGAGGATTTGTTGATTGGAATAAGATTGGGTTACCCAGGGAAATGGATGGCGCAGGTGGTTGAGTGCCTGCCATTGGTTAGTGGGTTCGAATCCCAGTGAGAGCAAAGTTAATGCGCTTTTGTCTGGCTGTCAAATCTGGTCCAGTCACCATTGCCGTTGGGATAAAACGGCACGATCAATGGAGTGGTTAATCTGTGGCAGTAGCCTGACTGTGGGTATCACAATGGATCTATATGGTCTAAGTCACTATAAGCCACCTTACCTAACCTAACACTCCTTTATCCCTCCTCTCGCTTTATTCTTCAGTACCAATGCAGCCTCCCCGGCCCTGCGGCTCAGAGGGGCTGGATTTTGGGAGGAGGGCCGCGCTGCCATATAAAGTAGGAAAGCAGCGCAAAACATAGGGCAAGCCGATTACATTCCGCCAACTTTGGAGCCGGAAAAAAGTTTCTATCAATTTTTAAATTTCCTGACCGGGAACATTGGATGGAACGAGTGGCTACAGCAGATGGGGAGACCGCTCTATACACCGATGGCTCACGAGCGCTTGTACAGAGGCAGGGATCTTTTGCGACCTCTTCGAAAAACCCGCGGCACTATGGGACGACTGCAGAGTGTTTCAAGGCGAAGTGGCTGCCATACATGAAGCGGCGATCGCGCGGAAAAATTCTGGCAAATCGATCACCATCTTCTCTGATAGGCAAGCAGCAATAAAAGCCGTTGCATCAGACATTCTGACATCGAAGCTGCTTGGGCTTTGCAGACAAAGAGTCAACGAGATATCCTTGGCGAATGCCGGGATATACTGGAATCAAATGTAACGAAAAGTCTCGCGCAGAGGGGCTCGAAGCTGGGAGAATCTCTGGAATTTCCGTACGCACATACGACAGTCGGCTCCATAAAGAAATAGCTAGTAGACGAGGACCTGGATAGAGCCAGTACTCATTGGCTCAGGATACTGCAGCCACAACGAAGCCCTGCCTGAGAAGAGACCAACATCATTGACCGGCATTAGTACGCACGCTAATAGGAGTCCTTACGGGGCACTGTGCCATAGGTTCACGTGATGCGACTGAACATACCACACAACGATGCTTGCTGAAGCTACAGAGACGAGGAAGAAAAAGATTCTATTCAGCATCTGCTCTGCGAATGGCCATATTGGAAAACACTTCTTCTTGAAGCTAAAGGATTTAAGCAGTGTTGGTTTGAAAAGCCGCCTAGGATTCGCACATGAATCTGGCTGGTTTAAGAATTGCAGTAGGTCTCACGGAAGCTTAATACTTCCAAATGTGGGCACAATGGACCCAACATTTTGGTCAAAGTGAGGCTTGGCCAATAGGCCATCAGGGCACCCAATGTACCTACCTACCTAACACTATTCGAAACTAAGGTCTATTGATGAGCGATATTGCACGAGGAATAAAAATTATCCCTTTTCTCAGTCGACGCAACCATCAACATAAACTACTCTCTTGAGTGAAAGAGAGGGTGGCCAACGATCGGGTGAATCAGAGAGGACATTCATGGGCAATCGTCTTTGGATCGCGAAAGGGTACGCTCGTTTGCTTACCCTTGGTAGCTATATTTTTAACTTAATAATAGGTAGTGGCATTAATGCGCTTAGGCCAAAGTAGGCCCATTGTACCGCCACGTGGGTGTTTCAAATTGCAGAGGGTTGCAATACACCCAGCCCGATTTCTCAACAACTTTTATTAAAGCGTTGTCGTAGACGTAGGAACATTACAGTGGCTTCCCAAGTTGAGGCAAGAGCAGGACAGTTGCAGAGGAGGTGCTGGGTACTTTCCTCGTCCTCTTCGTCTAGGTAGCTTCTACAGTCGTTGGAGAATAGGTCTAGTATTTTTGCGTGAAGGCGTAATAAGCAGTGTCATTATATTCCCACTAATGTTGGATCTCTTAAGGGCGATTAGACTACTTGATCCTTTTGAATCGAGATGTGGCCAGATTTGTTTTGAGATTCGACGAGTGGTTCCTGTCGATCATCTTCATCACTTCATCATTTCATCATTTCATCATTTCATCATTTCATCATTCTTCCTCATTCTTTGCATAGAGATTATTGAGCCGTAACTTGAAGGTAGTTATAGGGGTACCTACCTTCATCAACTGGCAGTTTAGTGGCACTCCTAGCAAGTTCATCAGTTATACAGTTTCCCCGGATATCCCTATGGCCTGGCACCCAGCACGCAATTAAGAAAATGCGGCAAGTTTAGAGTTTATAGAGAACGATGCCAGGGATTTAATTGCTTCTTGGCTATCCGTGAAGACGCATATTTTGTGACCTGATATCACGTTCCATCTTAGCCAGGACGGGGCAGAGCCAGAAATGTTTTGTGATTGGACTTGGACCCACATCCAAATAAGATTGTGACGACACATAACGAATTGAAGCCTGAAGTCCAGAGTTTCGGATCATCCTCGAGGACCATTTTTAGCTCTGCGCTGTTTGGACGGATCTGCACTTGTTATGCCCATGTTCAGCGATTGACAGTTTGTCTACGACTGTGTGTCGAATGAATGTGTCAATCGGTTTTTCTAGTGTCTTTAAGAGACGACATTAGACGACAAACGGTTTTTCGAGTTGTCTAGGAGTCGGCCATGCTTGAGAAGCTTTCTCAAGACAGACAACTATCACCCTATTTCCACAATCAGTGACCAATTTCGCAGTGAGAATAATTTTTTGTCGCACCAGGAACCACCTGGGCACCGTAGGGTCAAGTGCCTAGAAGTTGACGCACAGACCGTCACATTTATTGATTTTTCCATCCTCTCTAGATCAATCTCAAGTCAAATAAACTTAGTTCCCACGTCCAATTTGATTGCAAGTTCATGTAATTCTTTAAAAGTCTGATTAAATCCCAGACTTCTCTATTCACTTGGAGCACAAAACAAAAACGGAACTACAAGCAAGCCATTTGTACATTTACTTTGTAGTTATACACAAAAACGAATCGAATTAAAGGCATTTTGTTGAATCGATTCCCCAAATGAACGCTTGCCGCATGAGTTGATCAATGAGTCCCGATGCGGATCAGTTGTAGTCGTGATTGAAATCACTAATCGATTTGGAATTCAAAGTCAAAGCTGAAAACACTGATTGAGTACGTGGGCGGTAAAATTAAACAATTTTCATTGAATGGGATGGATGGATGGAAGTCACTCAATGTATTCAGCTGATCAAATAAAGCGTGCATTTTTTCTAATAGAGTCAAGTTGACAGTTTTATGGTCAATCGAATTTGTTGGTCTTGCATTTTTCAGAAAAGTTGTTGCACCGGAACTAGGACTCTTATGAGTGGGTTCACGTCGATGTGTCAGTTTTTAGTACTGTCAGTTGATTTAGTACTTCTGAAGTATCTCAAAGACGTGTTTTCCCTTTATGAACATGAACGTTTTCCCGATTGCTCAAAAATTGAGAGCAGGTACACAGCGCCTATTTGCGAATTTTGCCTAAATTTCTCTCTGTAGGCGTGCGACCCCTTTAGTGGATCATACGGTTCAGAAGACGGTGATGATGATTGTTGGGGTCGAAAGAGGTGGAAACGAATGAAAGGTGTACGTGTGGGGAATTGAAGATAGTCACTCAACGAGGGAGTCGATGCACCAGCTCCGGCACATCGGCGTTCACATAGACCTTTGTTTCTACCAAGTGCATTTGTGAATGACAGATGATTTACATTATTGAATGCATCTTCTACATCCGTATAGGCTCGAATCCTCACTTCTTTTCTTCGGGATTTTTCTACAATATCAGTGACGGAGGTTGGAATATCAGCTCCATATGCCCCATCCACAAGAAAAGCGATCTTATCTCTTGCAACAACTTTAGAGGTATATCCCTGCTCAACGTCGCCTACAAGATCCTGTCCAACATACTGTGTGAATGTCTAAAGCCGTATTGCACCGCACTAATCGGCACGTAACAGTGCGGCTTCCGGCCCGGCAAATCGACAATAGACATAATCTTCACACTAAGGCAAATTCTGGGAAAGACCAGCGAGTTTCAAATCGATTCATACCACCTTTTTATCGATATTAAAGCCGCATGGGTCAGCATTCATCTTCTTCTTCTTTATTTGGCGCTACAGTCCGGGGTGGACCTGGGCCTCAACCAACAAGCCTCTCCAGCTAGCACGGTCTCTGGCTAGCTGTCTCCAGTGTCGCACGCCAAGTTGGTTGAGCTCCTTCTCCACCTGGGTGCGCCACCTTAAACACGGGCGTCCTCTGTTGCGTTGTCCCACGGGTTCGCCGTCGAAGACTCTTTGGGCCGCAGCTGAGTTGTCCATACGCTCTACATGACGTAGCCATCTTAGGCGTTGGATCCGAAGACGCCTGACTAGACTCATGTCGCTGTACAGCCCGTACAGTTCGTGGTTGAATCTTCTCATCCAGAAACCGTCAACTCAAGCAGGACCAAAGATCGCACGCAGAGCTTTACTCTCGAAGATACCAAGGACTTCCTCATCGGCTTTAGAGATTGACAGCATTCACCGCAAATAGTTATTCGGTACAATGGCCGAATTCGGGATCCCGGGAAAACTGATCCTGTTATGTCGCACTACGCTAACAAACACGCGATGCGCTGTGCAGTTCTGCTGGAGGTCGAAAGTCCGCCTTTTGAATCCTGCACCGGATGTCGGCAAGGAGACGCGCTGTCGTGTGATTTCTTCAATTTGGTACTGGAGAAGATAGTGCTGCGGGCAGCTGTAAACACGGAAGGCACTATCTTCTAAAGTCAGTCCAACTGTTGGGATATGCAGACGACATCGACGTCGTCGCGCGTTCCCAACGTGCCATAGTGGGAGCATTTACGGCAATTGAAGAAGAAGCGAAGCGCGCTGGTCTTAAGGTCAATGAAGATAAAACGAAGTTCATGCTGTCGACCAAAAAACGATCCATCACACACCACCTAGGACAAAATATCACAATCGACAGCTACAATTTTTACATAGTGAAGGTGTTTGTCTATCTCGGGGCAGACGTAAACTCCACAAACGACATCACTGTGGAGATCCGACGTAGAACCGCCTTTGGCAACCGGTGTTACTGTGGTTTATCAAAACAACTGGCGTCCAAGGACCAAGATGATGACTCGAAGGACTAAGACCATGACGAGAAAGGCCTTTCGCAACCGGTGTTACTTCGGTTTGTCAAAACTCCTGACTCGAAGGACTAAGGTCATGTTCTACAAAACCCTTATTTTGCCAGTCCTGCTAAATGGAGCTGAAAGCTGGACGATAAGCAAAACTGCGGAGCTGATTCTTGGTGCTTTCGAAAGAAAACTTCTGAGTCGGATATAAGGTCCCGTCTACGTGGAAGGCGAATGGAGGAGAAGACACAACCGCGAACTCTACGAGCTGTACCAGGATGTAGATGTAGTCCGGAAGGCAAAGATCCGTCGACTGCCCTGGCTCGGCCACATCGAGCGAATGGACAACAGTGCTCCAGCTAAGAGGGTCTTCGAATCCGCGACTCCTGGTTCGAGAAGGAGATGAAGACCGAAGCTGCGGTATAAAGACCAATTAATCGCGGATGCAAGGCAGCTTGGTCTTGTTGACTTGAAGCAGCGTGCCCAGGACCGTCAAGAATGGAAAGCAGCTGTCGGACCCTGCATGGGTTGTCAGCTTGATAAGTAAGTTTCAGTGATAAAGGGCAGTTATTGTCGATTTACCTTTGATACGCGATGTGTAGCTTGTGAAGTGGAGAATTTTCCAATGATGATCTTATGACCAGTTCTCAGCCATTTTTGTTACTTCCTTTCTGGATCGAGAATTGATAAAGGAACATGGCCAGGAGTATTTGGACCCCGAGCAAAGTACTACGCATACATGGGCAAACTCACCAGTATCTTTCAAACAGAATTCTATGCCAAGGACAGATACGTTCAAAACAATATTAACTGGAACTATACCAACTGCGACAGAGCAATAATGTCTAGACTTCTATATCATCAAATCCAAGCTAGTGTAGGAATGCCTACAGAGGCTTAAAGAGTTAAGGAGGAGAAAGAGAGTAAGACTCTGCTGGATTCTTTGCCATACAGGTGTTGAGCGATATTGCACGAGGAATAAAAATGATCCGTTTCCCCAATCGACTCAACCAGCCACAGAGTGGCCAACGATTGGATGAATCATAGAGGACATGCATGGGCAATCGTCTTGGAATCGCGAAAGGGTACGGTCGTTGATTTACCCGCGGTAGAAATATTTATAACTTAATACAGGGATATAAGGCAATGATATGGATGACTCCATAGCCAGGAAAGGTGCACCGGAACCTTTCACAGGCAACCAACCATTCTGCGCTGTCCTCAGAGAAGAATTCGGGTAACTAGACAGAAGGCACCGGGCAGAGGCCTGGATCAACGCTCACGGCATGAAGCAAGCCAAGAGACTAAGGCCAATCGAAAGAGGTTTGAGATATGTATCAAGATGATCGAGAACAACCTCCGTATTCTAATAGGCTTCCTAACAAGGCACTGTAGATATAGAACGAACCCAGGGAAACTAGGAATATAAGAAGAAAGTCTCTGCAGATACTGTGGAGAATCTAATAAAATTCCAGACATTGTACTGGGACTTTGTGAACCACTAGACACACACGAAAGACAAAGATGTCTAAGCAAGTACGAGTAGATGTCCAAGCAAGATTTGTTTAACACAATGGGCCTATGCTTGGCCTAAGTGTGTCTCCTGTCCGTATTCCCGGCAGTCAGCCACCTCAACCTATAGCAAGTACCTAATACTAGAGGAAGAATTGAAGACCCTAGAACCATCTAACATTCTCAGAGAACTCTTTCGAATAAATCTCTTTCACCTTCGCGCAACAACTCTGATGAGAACAGCATGTGAGGGAAGTCTTAAAAGGGTTGAAAAGGGGCAAAATGGATTTAATAGTCGCGGTGGAGTATACCCTCAACAATAATAATATTCACTGCCATCTGGCCACCCTCTATCACTTAATGACTGGTTTGTTAATTGAAAGCACCCCAAGCAATATAACATCGGATAATAGACTCCACGCAAATATTCCTCTTTCGGATATCAGAAGCATAAATGTTTCAACAAAAAATGTTGCATACATTTAGGGAGGCGTGCGAAGCGAACTCGATTGTTCCGAATTGCTTTGCAAATACATTATCCACATACTCAAACCAGTTAGTCTGTCCTCTTTGCAATTGACTTTACGTTTCGTTCTCGCTGAGTTCTGATGAAGTGTTGCGTTGTACGTGCAGTCAAAAGGAAGTAGAGTAGGTTAACCCAATTATTTACTTGTGGGAAACGGAGATTATCGAAGGTCAAGCACAGAGTCAAGCAATATGGACAATTTCAAGAATTCGACTGCTACACCGACAGTTCGACTGCAAACAAATTTATGACGTTCATGTAAGTTGATCTGGTCTTAAATAATTGAATTCTAGTTTCTGAGTGGTGGCCGTAGCGTTGTTGGTATGTGGGTCGACCTCTGCACAACTTAACACCGCTGCCTGGATTCGATTTCAGGCCGCTACTACCAAAAATAATTGTTAACTACCACACCTCTTTCGAGTCACTGAAAATTCTCAAAGTGTAATAACCGTTTGGGAAAATATTCTCAAACTTGGCCGTTCGGAGTCCACATAAGACCGTAGACATGCACCCGTGGAAGAACAACAGAACGCACAACGCGAGTGGTTGCTGCCGAAGCTCTCTACGAGTTTTACCGTCAGCAATATTATTATTATTATAACACAAGCTATGAGTGATTTCACTTCACTGTCACTCCTTGGCGCTGATCCTTTATGGGCTGTAGCGCTACCCATGTTATAATTATTATTACTTTGTTCGAAACGTAAGAAGTCGTTGCACGATTTTTATATCGTGGCAGAGGAGTTGGATGACAAGTCTACAGACAATGAGCAGCGCCACTCGTCTGAACATTTGAAATCAGATCTCAACACAGCTGTTCGCAAGTATTAGATGAAAATATATTTACCAAGGGTAAACCAACGACCGTACCCTTTTGCGATCAAAAGACAATTGCCCATGCATGTCCTCTCTGATTCATCCGATCGTTGGCCACCCTCTCTTTCACTCAAGAGGGTAGTTTATGTTAATGCTTGAGTCGATTGAGGAAGGGGATCATTTTTATTCTTCGTGCAATATCGCTCAACAAACTGATCTCTCCATATTGCTAAAGAAGTTGCCACACGTTTTCAATTCACTACAGATGTCTACCTAGATTAATCTTAATCTGGTGAGGCAAGAGCACTACATTCCACTAACCGCACTATGGGCCCATATTACCCGCCGCTTTTGTGAAAGTTCAGTCAGTCAGAATTGCTCTGCAGCTCTTGCAAATATTCATTTCAGAAAAAGAAGTAAGAAGCACATGGATGAGGAAATGCTGTGGTGTTCCTCAAGGTTCCATGCTTGGTCCGTTATTATTTTCAGTGTTTATCAATGACAGCTTCCAATGGTTCTGTTCGCAAGGGACAGGGTTCATTGAAAACCCCTTTCAGAAAAAGCTTAGGTATCCGGAAACAATATGGGTCCTAATATGACTCGAACCGGACCGGAAATATCAGAGTTTGCGCCGTTCGCAGGACGCGGAACTTTTAGAAAACTTAAGTAAATGCAATAAAAGATGAGTCCATCAGTGGTCTAGGGTCTAAGAAAATATTTGAAGACTCACAATTGAAACTTTGTTAACACTCCGCACCTCACTGTATTCGCACTCCGACGCAATCACTGTCTTAACTATCCCCGAAAATCCATTCAAGTCCATTCACCGACTATTTCCAACCGTAAGCTATGACAAAACGCACTGTTTACCCTGTTAACGTATGATCGATAATGTGTACCGTATTTCCTGGCGGCCGACGCACGACTGCCAGTTAAGAGGCGAAAGCTCAACCATCGAGCGGGTGACTAAACGGATTCTGTGGGTTGCATGCGCGCCCGTGCACCATGCTAGACACGGCCAAGCTGAGCTGATGCAACCATGAAATTATATCACTGGCTTAGGTGTGTTCTGAATTGTGCTTTAAGGCCAAATTGTCTGTCCGTGAATGTATCGCAGCAGTCAGTAGACAGGCGCACGCCAATTATATGGCAGTGACACAAAAAATAAAAAAAACTGTCCAATTCATCTTAACTAGGCTATCGGCAGACGTGGAGACGAATCAGGTGAATGTTTGCACTCGCGACTGTTTGCACAGTTTCAGTAGACTAGTAGGTGAGCGAATTTATCGCCACCTTTCACTCTCTGTGCGCCATGGGTGCTGATGTTTTTTTCGTCGTCTTTTCGCTGATAAGTCGATTGCAACTGTTTGACTAGGCGTTTGAAGAGCATACCCCTGAGGGTTATGGATGTGACTTAATAATCGTCATAAAGTATCTAGATAATCTGTGTAATTAATTCGTTGCAGACAAAGTGTGCTGAGCCTGTCGGTATTGTTTGAGGAAACTAACCTGAGTTTATGACGAGGATGTCAACAGCACAGGGTGACGTTGTGTGTCATTGGAGGCAAGAAAGTTTGCCCGGCTAAACCTGGCAAAATTCGTGGATGCGTTTACGTACTATTCCATATTCGGCACTCTTCTAGCACTCTTCCCACGAAACTGCCGGTGAGTCTTACTAGATGGGTTTTTCTTTAACCAAATCACGATCACGCATCGAGCCTTCTTAGCTCAGGAGATCACCAGCTATTTGCCTGCTGACTCTATCACATGTTTGACTTTGAGTCCTAGGGTTGGTAAATTCAATTGTGCTCTTCAAGGCGCCTGCAGTGAAATATCGCATCCTTCGTGTCCTCCTCTTCACGTCAGCGCAGTCTGGACATTAGGGTCAGCTATCGTGTCCAAATCTATGGACGTCCTTTAGATACCTGCCTTGCCTCGACAAAAACTGCGTGAGATACTATTTTCAGTTCCCATATGCCCTCGATGTCCAGACTTCAGTCGCGGGAATCAGTTTTTACCCTTGAATGGTGTCTTAACCCACTGCCCCTCACAGAGTGGCATAAGTTGGTCATGCACACATGACAACAAAGACAACAGCTCAGATGCACGTCATGAGTTATAACACATCAGTGGAGTGGCGTCCACACAAACCGATTCCTACCGAGTTACATTTTAAAATTCCACTCTTCGACAATGCATCAACAAGCAGCATGAATCATAACATTGAGTAATGCATACACTTTCTGTTTGCAAATTTGGAAAATCCAATCCAGCTCAAATCCGATTAAAACATGTAATTGCTGCTTGCCCAGGATTAATTTTAATTCCAATTTAATCCAATTTTAAGCTCCTCACCCTGAACGAGATTTGCTCATGGATTGAGGCCAATTTCTCCTACTACCGGCACAACAAGGAGTCCTGGCAGAACTCGGTGCGCCACACCCTGAGTGTGAACGAGAACTTCGTGAAGGTCCCGCGGCCCATGGACGATCCTGGGCGAGGATGTTACTGGAGATTGCACCCGAGTGCCGAGGCGTTAACTGTTGGCGAGTCCACTGGTCGGCTACGAAGTGCCGATCCAACGTCGTTTGGCAACAGCCATCCGTATCAACACTGGTGCCCACAGCAGTTGTATGCTCCGGCCACCGAGACCTGGTACAACCCATCGATCGAGGAGCTGGAGTGGGCGATGTTCTACAGTGGAGTGCAACCTCTGCAGCAGTAGTCGCAAAATGACTAGACGATGATGCCAAGCAAAATTGTCTTACAATTTGAAAATAAAATTTTAATATAGTTGTTTATATATAAATTTGTAAATATTGTTCAGAATAAACTATTAACTGTTAAAATGTAAGCATGATTTTTTCTTCTATTTCGCTTTATTTTTTTCTATTTTACTTTACTTAGTGGCCGTCGTGACATGAGGAGTAGGTGGGGTGGTCCACAGCAGAGGAAAGAGGCAATGCTTGGAAAGCAGTCAAAACGCTGATTAAAAAGTGGTTCCCAAAAATGTAAGCGCGTGGACTGCTAGAAGGGCACTTCCCAAAAAATGGCTCTGAACATTGTTGTCCATGCACTGCGTGAATAGCACCTGGCAGATCCGGGAAAGTCACACCATCGCCATCAATCATATGCAGATAGACACCCACTGTTCGTCTGTTCGTCGATTTCAAGGCCGCTTATAACAGCGTGCATAGAGGCGAGCTATAACGCCATGTCTAGTTTTGCCATTCCACCCAAACTTGGAACTCTCGCTGCTTGATCACGGTCTATAACGAACTGACCGAGACCTTCAATGCCAAAAAAGGTTTTAGACAAGGCCACGCGCTGTCTTGTGACTTCTCATCCTGGAGAAGACGTGCAAGACACACACGCCAACACGAGAGGCACGATCTTCCAGAAGTCCGTGCACGTGATTCGCAGAACACAGCGAGCTGTCAATGAGGCGTTTGTTGGCATTGAGACAGAAGTGGGTCTAGCGGTGAACGAGGGCAAAACGTGCCAAAAGTGGATATATGTGATCAAAAAAGGACGCATAACATCGGCGTCTTGGACAGAGCGTCACAATGGGCCGCTGTTACCTCGAGGTAGGCAAGCACTTCGTCTACCTCCGTTTCGCAGTAAATAGTACGAACAACACCAGTACCGAGATCAAACGCGGAGTAACTCTTTTTCCAATTGCTGTTTCTACGGGCAGTTGACCAACTTGATTTTGTGTAAGACCTTGATCATCCCAGTCCTGAGGAAGTCCTTTGTATGCGTTCATGGTTTTTGAAGAAAAAGATTCAACCTCGAACTGTACCGGCTGTACAGCGACATAAGCATAGCCAGGCGTCTATGGATTCAACCCCTTGGTTGCTGGGCCATGTAGACAGCAGCCGAAGAGTCCTCGACTTCGAACCTGTGGAACAACGCAACAGAGGACGACAACAAAACCGATGGAAGTAGCTGGCTGTGCTGAGGCCCACCTCGGACTGTAGAGCCATCCCGTCCACCAACAGAAGAACACACTTTTCGACTGCAGTCATGCAAAGGTACTGCCGTCTATTTACATTTATGAATGCAAATGTTGCAGGGCTGACGCGGCCTTGCATGTAAGAACTCGGCCCTTGTCTTGTGTCCGTCGTAAAGAAATCGTCAAAAATTGGCTGGAATTATGTCGATTCAGACTATGGCGTGGCAGGCACAAAGCCCAGGTTAAAATCATGTCTTGTGTGCGTAGCCAGAGTGGTTGCAGAATAAGCTGGGACCAAGTCCAGCAAAAGCATTGACTCATAACTTAGTTGAACGGAGACATAACTCACAGTTTAGTGAGTTGATTGGCAGGTGGAAGTACCACGTGTAGGACTTAACGGAAAGAAAAATTGTCGTTGGCTTCTCTGCATATTATACTGTAGCTGGGTGATCAGTTCTATTCTCTCAATCATCTACATGAGTGGATAGTTCTCTTTGCCAACGTGATCATCTAATCGTCTCGCAATTATTACAAACTTCGTTGACTTCTAAATATAGAAGTATGCAAAAATTGTCCAGCGACCTGTTCCTGGAATAAACTGGAATACGAGGAACACCACTGTCAAACATTAACGACATCACACAATCTGTCAAATAAATTTAATCTTGATAACAAGAAGCACCGTGTTCGTGTAGGGTTCAGCAGGACTTAAGGGCTTAAGTACCGACTAAATAACAATTAGCTCGGATTTGGTATTTTTGTGAATGAACATATAACAACGAACGACCAAAGAAATTAACGTAACCGTAAGCCTAAGCCGGAAGCGAAGCAACTCCCACGAGGTTCAATGAATGGTCATAAACAGAAGTCAATTTTCCCGCACTTTCATTGAGGATTACGCCCAAGCATTGAGCACGAGCACCGCGTCCACCGCACTACCTGCTCGACTTTTCATTCATGTCCTTGCCATCCGTTAATGACGTGCATTTTGACGAGATTTGACAAGCATGCCATAAAATAAGTCAACTTAATCTGTAAATTAGGTTCGTCCTAAAAAAAGGTCATGATAGTGGAATCTGTGGGACAGAGGACGCTTCCTTTAAAGCTTCTTAGAACGATACTCGTATGCCTAGATATCAGAGTTAGCTTGGATTTGGACATTTCACTCTGATGTGAATGCTGTCTGTTCTGCTAATGCACAAGGAGGTGTTCTTCCGCTGGGACGGAGTTCAACAAAGCACTGAATTGGACTTGCAGAAGTGCTTAGCCTCTCCCTCTGAGTGTACATTTAAAGGAAAGAAGGTGGCAGGCATACTCGCTGAGCTATTACTGCAGTCCAATTATAGAGTAAACGAATCTTCCTCGCTGCCCTTCAACGTTGATCCAAATATTTATAGCATGCCAGATCAATTTAATATCTCCCTCAAATCACAACCACCTCCCAGGTCTAAGATTGTACCTGCTCTGGGCACTGATCTCGCCCTCCTTTCCCAAGTACGACGGAAGTCCCACTTTTATTGCCCGGATTAGGAAGCGTCAAGGCATACCTGCGATGACCTGTTAATTTGCTCACCTGAAGGAAGCGGTATAAATACCGCGAGCTGCATGCAGACGGAATCAGTTCACCCCTTGCTTCCGATTCAACTAGTCGCAGCTCAGTTTTAAAGCACAACCTGAAATGGCTCCCATCTCCGACTTCTCCATCAAGTCCATCTTGGCAGAACCAGTCGATGTCACCAAAGCGTCGGCGTCGCAGTCACCCGAAGGAGCTGAGAAGAGACCCGAACTTACCTACAGCGCCTTGATCTTCATGGCCATTCGGAGCAGTCCGCGGAAGCTCCTCACCCTGAACGAGATTTGCTCGTGGATTGAGGCCAATTTCTCCTACTACCGCCACAACAAGGAGTCCTGGCAGAACTCGGTGCGCCACACGCTCAGTGTGAACGAGAACTTCGTGAAGGTCCCCCGGCCCATGGACGACCCCGGGCGAGGATGTTACTGGAGATTGCACCCGAGTGCCGAGGCGTTAACCGTTGGCGAGTCTACAGGCCGCCTGCGAAGCGCCGATCCAGTCATCCATCCCACACAGGCACCCGCCTCACTGCCGTACTGGTGTCCCCCGCAGCTGTACGACCCGGCCTCGCAGACCTGGTACAGCCCATCGGTCGAGGAGGTGCAGTGGGCCATCTTCTACAGTGGAGAGCAACAGTGAATGCACATCGCCTTGGAGTCCTTGATGGACCACACCCCAGCAGAGCACCGTGATGGTGGATGGCCTCTTTCGAATGAGCAGCTTTGAGAATTGTTTACTTTAACCAATTGTATTTATAAAGTTCTGTGATGTAAGACAATTTTGAATTAAATTGTAAATGCTTTCTCTTAAAATGTTTTGTATTACATCTGTCACCAAATAAATGTGTCCTCCCATATTTAAGCTGTTCGTAAACTAGTGTGAAACAAGGTAGGAAACGCTGTGGTAGGACTCTCAAAGTCCAGTCAGGTCCACTCGAATCTAAAGTCTTAGTGAGTCCCCGAGCACCAGGTCCTATTCGGCCTGCCTATTCACCGTCCAAGCAATCGTAGAGCTGAGGGGACTCTGTACATGACCCTTGCATGCCAGAACTGGTCTAAGGTGCAAGGGCGAGGATTACAAGCACGATTAGAGAAACAGACCGTGCATACGACATGGCTTGTTCATTGACTTTACATTCCGCTGGCACTGAAATGTACACCTCACAACCGCTAATCGTAGACTGTCTCCCTCTTTTCTCCTTGCAATTAATTAACTCAGCAGAAGCTAATACTAGACATATTTCTTAGTTTCGATTTCATCCGTGAACTAATAAAAACCAAGCCTGTTCACTGTAAGGAGCTTGAACTCATGGAAGCTAAGTTTATCAAAATGTGTGGGCTTTTACGTACAATTCCTCAAAAATGTTCTTTATTTCAAAAAACTGACTTATCCGTAAAAAAGTGTAAAATGCAACAGAAATAATACATCTCATGTACTTCAGCTGTGCTACAGTAAGTACAAAGTTGGTTTGCCCTAATTAATGGCAGCTAATAGTTGCCCCTTCTCAAATAATTGAACAGCATCTCAAGAGGACACTTCGCAAATCGGATCAACTACATCTTCTTTCGTCTTCCTCAATACCTGAAGTTACCTGATCTTCGTTCCATTCATTCATACGGGAAGCCGTATGTGCTAGGCCTGTCATATGTCTCAGAAGATTAATCACTTCTTTCGTGGCCACTGTCTTAGGATTAGACGCTAAGTGTGGCGAAGAATACCGAGAGGCATTTTATCTTCCTCCTAAGTCCCGCTCCTTCGAGTATTCTTCAATCGAAAGAACGTTTCGAAAATTAACAGACAATTTTAACAGAAAATGTTCACTATATCGAGTGTATACAGTGAACGCTGCCATAAAAAAAACTTTTCTTTGAAAAAAAAATCACGTATACGCCATACACACCTCGCCACGGAAAGTGTCAATCAAAAAGGGTATCTGGCAGGGTTGTCTAGGGTCTTTGAAGACATTGTTTTTCAAATGGGCGCGTCTTAGGGTGTTCATGAAACAGCAAAAGAAAGTGGAATACGCGAGGTAACAGGCGGGAAGTCAACCGATCAAATCCAAAAAATCATTAAAATACCTTGGAGTAATGCTCGGCAGCAGGCTTAGCATTAAGAACCATGTCAAGTGTGCCAGGCAGTAACCGTCAAGAAGAAGTGTTTTTACAAGTCCAGGAGAGGGCCAATACAAAAGCGCTGCGGTAGGAGCGATGGACATTAAGACAGACTGCAACCTCCACCTTCGTTTCCGTCTGGGCATGACGGCAGCTATCGCGATTATTGGCTTACCACCTGAAATGTCTGCTTCGAGAACAGGACTCACAAGCACCTTCAGATAACATAGTCAGTTACATCTGCTCTGGCCGTACTGCCTATGCAGGACAAACTCCGAGGGGCAAGAAGCCTGACTAAGGGCACAAGCACAAGGTTATCGGCGTCTAACGACAGAGTATAATAATACCTAACGGTAGTTGAGCGAAGTGTGAATGCTTGTTAGTCCGCAGGCGTATTCGTGAAATCCAGTACATGGGTGATAAAAGATGGTAGCTCGGGCTATTAGAATCCTTAGTAGATTGTCAGTTGCTCTACCCTTATACTTAACTAAAATAAAAAACAAACCAAAAGCGTTCAGTCATTCGTGAGTGAGTAGACGGTGCCACGCCTCACTTAGGTCCACAATTCTAGTTCCTATTCGCGCAGAAATCCTGATGAACCTGAAAAGAGAGATTAGTGGGATGACTGCCAGTTCCTGGAGATAATGGAAGAAGAATTCACACAGTGTTCCATGCCTTAATAGGCAGACTCTGGGTCATTGACAAAGGTAGTGAGCAGTATCCTCTATTTGCTCTTCGTCCCTGTCTGGGTCTTCCGTCGTTTTGGCACCCTTTGCCTTTGGACTTCAGATATTCACTTCAGTACACTCTTCATTCACCACTTTCACAGCTTACTCTTGTGATTTTCTACTCACCACCATGTTGCCCTTTACGACGCTTTGACTAAACGCTTTTACCAAGAAACCGCTGCTGTAGCTAAACTTGTAAACTTTGATTCCATACTCTGCCCTATGCTAATTCCTGTTCACATTTTTTTTTCAAAGAACGAAATCTTTTGATTGCAGATTTTCGGAGCCAAGGTGGGGTGTGTATGGCGTATACGTATTTTTTTCATTTTTTTTTTCAAAGAAAAGTGGTCAACTTATATTCGCCCTCAATTCTCCGGATGGCACATATCAGCATCGGAGGGTATGTGTCTTAAAATGCAGATATGGCAATTTATGATCTGTTGGATGTCGAAACATAGGAGGGAGTGCATTGCCTTTATACAAGCGACATCTGCTCATACGTAGTGTGTGCAGGACAAACTCCGAAGGGCAGGAAGCCTGACTAAGAGCACAAGAAGCAACTTGTGGGGACAGAGCATAATACCTAACAGCAGTTCCTCAAGGGTACTCCCGACCACACCCTTGGACGTAACCAAAACAAAAGCGTTGAATCGTTGGACTTCTAGTCTCTCCTCTCTATTCCCAAAACCGCTGTACGACTTTTGTTCACTACTTTCTCTTGCAGTAACACAGAGACTGTTAAGACAGAACATGGGAGGTCTTTCAACACAAAACCTGCTCGCTGTAATTAGTGCGAAGGAATGTGTGCGGAAGTGGATCGGAGGCAAGCGGAGTGCTGGGCTAGGCGTTGTGGGTATGTGCGTCGAGCCCTACACAACTTAACCTCGCTGCCTGGGTTCTATTTCCACCTCTTTCGAGTCACTGACAATGCTCAAAGAGTAATAGCCGCTTGAAAAAGATTCTCAAACTTGGCCATTCGGAGTCGGCGTACAACTGTGGGTCCCTTCCACTCGTTGGAGAACAGTAGCACGCACAACACGATTCCCCCTCCATAACCTTAATCTGGGATACAATCTTAGATTCCAGCCTGTCCTGCATCCTCCTTGCCAAGCCATTCACTGCTCCCCCGAGAAACAACACTTTTCTTAGTGCCTCCTTTCGGCGCCAAAGTGGGGTGTGTACGGCGTATACGTATTTTTTTTAAAGAAAATTGCACGAGGACCTCAACTATGAGCAGCTGGGTTGGACAAAGTCGAAAAATTCGCCTAGTGTAACCTGATGATATACCTGCGTGGATATCTCTGGTGCGTGCCTTACTCCCGCGACCCCTTTGGTGGATCATGTGAGCTTGAGGATAATAATGAGAGGTTTTTGAATGCCACGTATTTCCTCTCGAAGATGCTTAAAACGGCCGAAATTGAAGCTAAAAAATTATGCCTAATATCGGTTCTGCTGAGGTAGTTCATTTCAAGGAGAAAAGAGAGAGGAGAGGGGCAGTATGCGATTTGCGGTTGTGTGGTGTACATTTCAGTGACAACGGAATGAAGGAGTCAACGAATAAGCCTCAGTGGTCGGTGCGGTCTGTGTATCTATTCACGCTTGTAGAAGGAAACTCTACGCGAAATGACGAAATGAGTGTAGCCACAGCAGCTACAGCACTTCTGGCGTGTACGGGTCAACTACACAGCCGCCTAAGAGCTGCGATTGTTAAACGTAATGAATCATGAATCAAAAGAAGCTGGTTTTTTAGGCTGGATTGGGATTCGCATTCGCAGAAAGGTTTTGGAAATATTTCAAATAAAAAACAAGTTCATATTTTTGTAATATTATTTAATAGACGAAAAATCTTTATAAATACAAGTGGTTAAAGTAAACAATTCACAAAGTCAGCGATTCTCTTCGCTCCGTAATTCGGCGGCAGACTAGACTTTGCTCTGCTGGGGTGTGATCCATCGAGGACTCCAAGGCGATGTGCATTCACTGTTGCTCTCCACTGTAGAAGATGGCCCACTGCACCTCCTCGACCGATGGGCTGTACCAGGTCTGCGAGGCCGGGTCGTACAGCTGCGGGGGACACCAGTACGGCAGTGAGGTGGGTGCCTGTGTGGGATGGATGACTGGATCCGCGCTTCGCAGGCGGCCTGTAGACTCGCCAACGGTTAACGCCTCGGCACTAGGGTGCAATCTCCAGTAACATCCTCGCCCGGGGTCGTCCATGGGCCGGGGGACCTTCACGAAGTTCTCGTTCACACTGAGCGTGTGGCGCACCGAGTTCTGCCAGGACTCCTTGTTCTGCCGGTAGTAGGAGAAATTGGCCTCAATCCATGAGCAAATCTCGTTCAGGGTGAGCAGCTTCCGCGGACTGCTCCGAATGGCCATGAAGATCAAGGCGCTGTAGGTAAGTTCGGGTCTCTTCTCAGCTCCTTCGGGTGACTGCGACGCCGACGCGTTGGTGACGTCAACTGGTTCTGCCAAGATGGACTTGATGGAGAAGTCGGAGATGGGAGCCATTTTAGGATTTGCTTTAAGACTGAGCAGCGACAAGTTGAATCGGAAGCAAGGGATGAACTGATTCCGTCTGCATGCAGCTCGCGGTATTTATACCGCTTCCTTCAGGTGAGCAAATTAACCGGTCATCGCAGGTATGCCTTGACGCTTCCTAATCCGGGCAATAAAATTGGGACTTCCGTCGTACTCGGGGAAGGAGGACGAGATCAGTGTCCAGAGCAGGTACAATCTTAGACTTGTGAGGTGGTTGTGATTTGAGGGAGATATTAAATTGATCTGGGATGCTATAAATATTTGGATGATCCGCGAGGAAGATTGGTTTACACTGTAATTGGACTGCAGTAAGAGCTCAGATTGCGTCACCTTTTTTCCTTAAATGTACACTCAGAGGGAGAGGCTAAGCACTTCTGCAAGTCCAATTCAGTGCTTTGTTGAACTCCGTCCCAGCGGAAGAACACCTCCTTGTGCATTAGCAGAACAGACAGCATTCACATCAGAGTGAAATGTCCAAATCCAAGCTAACTCTGATATCTAGGCATACGAGTATCGTTCTAAGAAGCTTGTTAATTTACAGATTAAGCTGACTTATTTTATGGCATGCTTGTCAAATTTCGTCAAAATGCGCGACATTAACGGAAGGCGATGCGAGGACATGAATGAAAAGTCGCGCAGGTAGTGCGGTGGACGCGGTGCTCGTGCTCATTGCTTGGGCGTAATCCTCAATGAAAGTGCGGGGAAATTGACTTCTGTTTATGACCATTCATTGAACATTGTGGGTGTTTAGGACAGCTTCGCATCCGGCTTAGGATCATGTTTACGTGAGTTTTCTTTCTCGTTCGTTGTTAAATACATGACATTCACAAAAATACCAAATCTGAGGTAATAGTTATGCGGAACTCAGTAATGAAGCGTCCGTGCCTGAGCTATAGCTGCTTCAAATCGTTCAATCGTTCCTCCAATTATCGAGAACACCCTGCCATTACTTGGTCTTTATACATCCCAAACATGTGAGATAAAAATGTTTATTCGCAGTTAACAACTGAGTAATGAAACAAGTTTTGAGCCGATGTTGTAATTGCCCGAGATGTCCGAACCAGTGTTTACCTCAGTACGGCTGATGACAGTAAAAATTTAGTGTTTTCTCAGCATTTCGGAGCAATACTCCATTTTGCTGTGGATTGAGATGAAATGTATTGAGTTAACTCTTGAAGAAGATGAGCACTGGACGTACACTGGAGGTACCTTCAAGAGCGAAAAATGTGTAATGGATCATTTTTATAATTCTTTCCGTGCTTGCTGCAAGAACCAGACATGTTGCCTTGGAAGCTATGGAGGAAGGAAATCATCCACAAATTTGCTGTGAATTCTGTGGATCTATTTGGAACCTCGGGTCACCAGTGTATCGAAGGAATACTGTGTCCCCGAAACGCTATGAATTATAGTTCGCTGCTTTTCGCGGTTAGACGTTTAAAAGCATTATTGCAATTCCTTTGTACCCTCCCTTAAATTTCAAGTCCGGTCATTTTTAAACGTCAACTGGGAGGAAATAACTTACTTTGAGGAACATTTTTATTCACACCGAAGTGAGCGTTCCCTTTAACGAAACCACTCATGACCGTTCACTCGGAGTGTTCCCTTAGTTTTTATCCACACCACCGATTGGTGTATCTGGGCCTGGCGTCTACTGCAACCACTGGATTTGCGTACAGTTCTTTGATCAGTATGAACGGTGCGGTTTGAGAAGCTTTTTCTGCACTAGTGACTTAAATTACATTGGCGAATAATCCTTTATTCTCTTTCATGCATTCTGTGTCCTCACTACCAAGTCCTGAATGGTTCAGGGCGGAATTCGACACCAATCTGCCCAAATTCTTCTGTGTTCTTCCAAACCCCATCGCCCGCTTAGTAAAATCCAGTAAATTCTTAACGATTTTGGCTTGGCAAGGCATGGCATCATGCAGATTGCAGCATGCCTCTTGAGGAGATATGCATGCAGCTTAATATTCGCCTTATGTTGGTACAAGCACACTGTGATGCACCGAGTAATTACTTAAATCTACAGCTTATCGATCACTTTGACCGCAGTGGCCTTCAACACTGTACGCCAACCTCTGCATGCTAATATGTGCCATAGAGGGTGGTTGAATGAGCTTATCACATTTAAAAAAAAAAAATACGTATACGCCATACACAGCACACTTTGGCACTGAAAATTGAAAAGAGGCACTAAGAAAATTGGTGTGCCTCGAAAGATGGGAGCAGTGAATGGTTTCGCAGGGAGGAAGCAGTACTGGCTGGAAACTAAAATTAGAGCCTAAATGAAGGTAACAGAATGGAGGAGGAGAAGAATCTAGCTTAAGAAGAAAACGGCTTAAAGTTCGCATTGAAGCTAACCGGCAGCAGATAGGCCCGAGGTAGAATCCCTACATTTCTTTAAAATGAGAGAATAACAGCGTAACATGCTTTGCGACAAGCGTAACTATGTCAGCACAGAAGTGGAAGTCACAGAAAGTAGGAGGGACTGTGGCAGTGGATTGGTCATACCCTTCGAAAAGGCGACAGTTCCATAGCAAAGCGTGAGACGCAATGGAACCCGAGAAGTACATGCGCAGAACAGTAGAGGAAGAGTCCCGCAATTGGGGAAGAGTAGGCACCAAGAATCGGCTGTTTTTCGTTGCTTATCGTTCACCTTTCAAGTCCATTTAACAGGACTGACAAAATAAGAGCCTTCTAGAACAAGATATCGATCCTTCGAGTCAGAAGTTTCGAGACCAGTTGTTTTGACAAACCGATGAAGCAAATTATCCCTTTCCTCATTCGACCCAACCATCAACATAAATTGCCCTTTTGAGTGAAAGAGAGGCTGGCCAAAAAAAGGGTGAATCAGACAGGACATGCATGTGCAATCGTCTTTGGATCGCTGCAGTACTTAATCTTCCGCTTCAGATGATTGGTTACACTGATCTAAGCCATAAACATAGCCAACATAACCGGAGGTTGTCTAGTTGGAGAAAATCAAGTTAAACTTGTTCAACGCAACCTACAACACATCCTTATTGACGTCGACGTGGCAGTCAACAGCATAAACTAATTACTTGTCTGTCAGGTTGGCTGACGTCGAAATGGTGAACTGGTAGCTCTGTCATAACACCTTAATGGTTGCTTAGGAGTTAGGAGTGCCCACGTACATTGCTGGATCGGTTAATCTCGTGGCCTCCCTCACTTAATTATTTTTTCCGTGCTTGGAGAGGAGTATCTGAAAGTCCTACTCATCACTTATATGGAAAACAAGATAATCGCCACAATCCCTTGACATGCGTCCAAATTTAATCCGCCATCAACGAAGTCGATGTCAGGTATTGCAAGCTTGTACCTGCGATAGGACTTCGAAGCAAGTGTACAACGGAAGTCAGAGTTTAATTGCCGGATTAGGAAGGCTTTACTCAACATTAAGCCAGAAGCTCGAGCCTACCTGGGATACTCTCCTAATATCCTTTCATGAATGAAGCGCTATAAATACCTCGAGCTGTGGCAAGCGGATTCAGTTCACCTCTTGCTTACGTTCCAACGTCACATCTCTCAGTTTTGAAGTACAGTCACTTCCTGAAATGGCTCCCATCTCAGATTTTTCGATCAAGTCAATCCTGGCAGACACAACGCAGTCACCTGAACCGGCTGAGCCTAGACCCGAAGTCACCTACAGCGCCTTGATCTTCATGGCCATTCGGAGCAGTCCGCGGAAGCTCCTCACCTTGAACGAGATTTGCTCGTGGATTGAGGCCAATTTCTCCTACTACCGGCAGAACAAGGAGTCCTGGCAGAACTCGGTGCGCCACACGCTCAGTGTGAACGAGAACTTCGTGAAGGTCCCCCGGCCCATGGACGACTCCGGGCGAGGAAGTTACTGGAGATTGCACCCGAGTGCCGAGGCGTTAACCGTTGGCGAGTCCACAGGTCGGCTACGAAGTGCCGATCCAACGTATCAACACCCCTCACCGGCTCACTGGTGCCCACAGCAGTTGTATGCTCCGGCCACCGAGACCTGGTACAACCCGTCGATCGAGGAGCTGGAGTGGGCGATGTTCTACAGTGGAGTGCAACCTCTGCAGCAGTAGTCGCAAAATGACTAGACGATGATGCCAAGCAAAATTGTCTTACAATTTGTAAATAAAAATATAATATGCGTAGCTTTGTATATAAAAATTGTTCAGAATAAACTTCTTATTATTTATTGCGTAAATTTGATTTTTTTTCTTGTGGCTTTATGGTGTGGTGGGTACGATCTGGGTGTATTTCCAATTTTCAAATTTCCAGCATTCTTGGCTCCTAGCGAGCATAATTGGACGCATAATTTTAAATTTTCCAAAATGAAATGTGACCCGATTTTCATTAATATATTAAGGCACTTGCCGATGCTCGACAAATCAGTAAAATATAAGCGATTGGACTGGTTGCTGGTGTCTGCAGTAAAAAAGAAACAAGAACGGCACCTTCAGAAGGACATACAAGAACCAGGTATAAGTTCTGCAAAGAGCGTAGGAATTTGACGTTTGAGTGTTGGATGCGAGACATCTGGTCGGATGTAGTCATACACCTCGTCAAACAAAACGCAAAACACGATGGATGAAGTTCGATGGTTGGTGCTGGATAAAATTGAAGCTGCAATGAAAAAGGAAATTCCCAAGAACGACGAATATGCCTATCCAAGGGAGAATAATTTTTCAACGAGCCGATGATGCAATCATCCAGCCAAAATCTCCAAAAATAGTAGAAAACAACGCCTAGATTTAAATGATGGTAAGGGAAAGATGCGAGAGTTTGCAAGAGCACCGGATGAGCTGTTGCTAAGAACGCAGGCTGAATGACGACATTCCATAATTCACCACACCCCAGCAATGGACTCCGAATGAGAAACAAAAATGTAGTTTTGATACACTTTCCAGCAAACATTGTTCTCGTTTGCATTGATAACATCTTCCTCGGGATTCCAGCGCATTTCTTGGATAAGGAGTCGCCTGATGTCAGCGGAGTGGTTATAATCTGAGTCGAAACCTGTGAAGCAGTTCTGCTCGATGCATTGCCTATTGACACGCACTTCTGGCAATTATGGCCTTTTTAGCCGCTGGAACCATTGTCCTGTCCTCTCCTTTTAGGTATTTTAAGCCGAGCCCATTATACAGGTTTATACCTCTATTTGAACACTGTTATTTTCTTTTACAAATGGCCGCGCCTAAGCATTTTCATAAGACGCAGCATCACTGGACGGACATCTGTTCATACGTAGTGTAGTAGGTCAAGGAGCCTGACTAAGAGCACAGTTAGGCGAAGTGTAACCAAAACAAAAGCGTCGAATCATTGGACTTCTAGCCTCTCCTCTCTATTCCCAAAACTGCAGTAAGGCTCTTGTTCACTACATTTACTGCTTACTCTTGCAGTAACATTTACATACCATACTGTTGCCTTTAGGTGCGCTGACGACGAGTTTACTGAACTGCCTGAATGCTTTTACTAACCAAACTGCTGCTCTATCTAAAATTGTAAACCTCGGTTCCATACTCTTTCATGTGCCAATTCCTGTTCTCAGTCTCAGTTCGACGAACGCCATATTTTGATTGCCACTTTCCGGGACCGACGTGGGTGTGTATGGCGTATACGTGATTTTTTTTTCCAAAGAAAAGTGATGAACTCTTTCGTCCACAGTTTGAAGAAGAGGAGAGAGTTAATCGCCTTGAGGGGTGTATTCTTTGGCTAGTGAGCAGTGAGTGGTGGATAACAACAGTCTCAAGGACTCTCGATCCTTATGTGTGCTGATCTCGTAAGTTCCAAATTGCCTCCTTAACTGAAAGAGGGATCAAGGGTGTTCTTTTAACGCAAGACCTGCTCAGTGAAAATTCGAGGAAGAAGCCGACCAACAAATGTCCGTGGTCGATACGATCTGTGTCCCCAACCACGCTTTCAGCAGAAAATTCGACGCGAAATGACTTCAGCCGTTCATATATTTTGTTTCGCAGTGTAGCCACATGATGTGCTTTCATTTTTGCCTTTGCACCTTTGAGCAGTTCTCTCACGTAAGGGTCATGTACACAGCCCCCTTAGAGACCAATTCAAGAATCAAAAGAAGAAAGCATTCGCTGAAAGGTTTTGGAAATATTTCAAATAAAAAAACAAGTTCATATTTTTGTAATATTATTTAATAGACGAAAAATCTTTATAAATACAAGTGGTTAAAGTAAACAATTCACAAAGTCAGCGATTCTCTTCGCTCCGTAATTCGGCGGCAGACTAGATAGCCCACCATCACGGTGGTCTGCTGGGGTGTGGTCCATCAAGGACTCCAAGGCGATGTGCATTCACTGTTGCTCTCCACTGTAGAAGATGGCCCACTGCACCTCCTCGACCGATGGGCTGTACCAGGTCTGCGAAGCCGGGTCGTACAGCTGCGGGGGACACCAGTACGGCAGTGAGGCGGGTGCCTGTGTGGGATGGATGACTGGATCGGCGCTTCGCAGGCGGCCTGTAGACTCGCCAACGGTTAACGCCTCGGCACTAGGGTGCAATCTCCAGTAACATCCTCGCCCGGGGTCGTCCATGGGCCGGGGGACCTTCACGAAGTTCTCGTTCACACTCAGGGTATGGCGCACCGAGTTCTGCCAGGACTCCTTGTTGAGGCGGTAGTAGGAGAAATTGGCCTCAATCCACGAGCAAATCTCGTTCAAGGTGAGGAGCTTCCGCGGACTGCTCCGAATGGCCATGAAGATCAAGGCGCTGTAGGTAAGTTCGGGTCTCTTCTCAGCTCCTTCGGGTGACTGCGACGCCGACGCTTTGGTGACATCGACTGGTTCTGCCAAGATGGACTTGATGGAGAAGTCGGAGATGGGAGCCATTTCAGGTTGTGCTTTAAAACTGAGCTGCGACTAGTTGAATCGGAAGCAAGGGGTGAACTGATTCCGTCTGCATGCAGCTCGCGGTATTTATACCGCTTCCTTCAGGTGAGCAAATTAACAGGTCATCGCAGGTATGCCTTGACGCTTCCTAATCCGGGCAATAAAAGTGGGACTTCCGTCGTACTTGGGAAAGGAGGGCGAGATCAGTGCCCAGAGCAGGTACAATCTTAGACCTGGGAGGTGGTTGTGATTTGAGGGAGATATTAAATTGATCTGGCATGCTATAAATATTTGGATCAACGTTGAAGGGCAGCGAGGAAGATTCGTTTACTCTATAATTGGACTGCAGTAATAGCTCAGCGAGTATGCCTGCCACCTTCTTTCCTTTAAATGTACACTCAGAGGGAGAGGCTAAGCACTTCTGCAAGTCCAATTCAGTGCTTTGTTGAACTCCGTCCCAGCGGAAGAACACCTCCTTGTGCATTAGCAGAACAGACAGCATTCACATCAGAGTGAAATGTCCAAATCCAAGCTAACTCTGATATCTAGGCATACGAGTATCGTTCTAAGAAGCTTTAAAGGAAGCGTCCTCTGTCCCACAGATTCCACTATCATGACCTTTTTTTAGGACGAACCTAATTTACAGATTAAGTTGACTTATTTTATGGCATGCTTGTCAAATCTCGTCAAAATGCACGTCATTAACGGATGGCAAGGACATGAATGAAAAGTCGAGCAGGTAGTGCGGTGGACGCGGTGCTCGTGCTCAATGCTTGGGCGTAATCCTCAATGAAAGTGCGGGAAAATTGACTTCTGTTTATGACCATTCATTGAACCTCGTGGGAGTTGCTTCGCTTCCGGCTTAGGCTTACGGTTACGTTAATTTCTTTGGTCGTTCGTTGTTATATGTTCATTCACAAAAATACCAAATCCGAGCTAATTGTTATTTAGTCGGTACTTAAGGCCTTAAGTCCTGCTGAACCCTACACGAACACGGTGCTTCTTGTTATCAAGATTAAATTTATTTGACAGATTGTGTGATGTCGTTAATGTTTGACAGTGGTGTTCCTCGTATTCCAGTTTATTCCAGGAACAGGTCGCTGGACAATTTGTGCATACTTCTATATTTAGAAGTCAACGAAGTTTGTAATAATTGCGAGACGATTAGATGATCAGGTTGGCAAAGAGAACTATCTATTCATGTAGAGGATTGAGAGAATAGAACTGATCACCCAGCTACAGTATAGTATGCAGAGAAGCCAACGACATTTTTTCCATAGTCCTACACGTGGTACTTCCACCTGCCAATCAACTCACTAAACTGTGAGTTATGTCTCCGTTCAACTAAGTTATGAGTCTTGGTCCCAGCTTATTCTGCAACCACTCTAGCTACGCACACAAGACATGATTTTAACCTGGGCTTTGTGCCTGCCACGCCATAGTCTGAATCGACATAATTCCAGCCAATTTTTGACGATTTCTTTACGACGGACACAAGACACGGGCCGAGTTCTCACATGCAAGGCCGCGTCAGCCCTGCAACATTTGCATTCATAAATGTAAATAGGCGGCATTACCTTTGCATGACTGCAGTCGAAAAGTGTGTTCTTCTGTTGGTGGTTCTCTTTTCAAAGCGGTGTCTTTCTTATTCCTTGTTTCTCTTATTATTTCAAAAAATAAACATAATACTACATTTTTTTCAAAACTTCAGTGGCTCTACAGCCCTAGGTGGGCCTCAGCTCAGCCAGCTACTTGCATCGGTCTTGTTGTCGTCCTCTGTTGCGTTGTTCCACAGGTTCGAAGTCGAGGACTCTTCGGCTGCTGTCTACATGGCCCAGCAACCAAGGGGTTGAATCCATAGACGCCTGGCTATGCTTATGTCGCTGTACAGCCGGTACAGTTCGAGGTTGAATCTTTTTCTTCAAAAACCATGAACGCATACAAAGGACTTCCTCAGGACTGGGATGATCAAGGTCTTACACAAAATCAAGTTCGTCAACTGCCCGTAGAAACAACAATTGGCAAGAGTTACTCCGCGTTTGATCTTGGTACTGGTGTTGTTCGTACTATTTACTGCGAAACGGAGGTAGACGAAGTGCTTGCCTACCTCGAGGTAACAGCGGCCCATTGTGACGCTCTGTCCACATAAATCCACTTTTGCCACGTTTTGCCCTCGTTCACCGCTAGACCCATTTCTGTCTCAATGCCAACAAACGCCTCATTGACAGCTCGCTGTGTTCTGCGAATCACGTGCACGGACTTCTGGAAGATCGTGCCTCTCGTGTTGGCGTGTGTGTCTTGCACGTCTTCTCCAGGATGAGAAGTCACAAGACAGCGCGTGGCCTTGTCTAAAACCTTTTTTGGCATTGAAGGTCTCGGTCAGTTCGTTATAGACCGTGATCAAGCAGCGAGAGTTCCAAGTTTGGGTGGAATGGCAAAACTAGACATGGCGTTATAGCTCGCCTCTATGCACGCTGTTATAAGCGGCCTTGAAATCGACGAACAGACGAACAGTGGGTGTCTATCTGCATATGATTGATGGCGATGGTGTGACTTTCCCGGATCTGTCAGGTATTATTCACGCAGTGCATGGACAACAATGTTCAGAGCCATTTTTTGGGAAGTGCCCTTCTAGCAGTCCACGCGCTTACATTTTTGGGAACCACTTTTTAATCAGCGTTTTGACTGCTTTCCAAGCATTGCCTCTTTCCTCTGCTGTGGACCACCCCACCTACTCCTCATGTCACGACGGCCACTAAGTAAAGTAAAATAGAAAAAAATAAAGCGAAATAGAAGAAAAAATCATGCTTACATTTTAACAGTTAATAGTTTATTCTGAACAATATTTACAAATTTATATATAAACAACTATATTATAATTTTATTTTCAAATTGTAAGACAATTTTGCTTGGCATCATCGTCTAGTCATTTTGCGACTACTGCTGCAGAGGTTGCACTCCACTGTAGAACATCGCCCACTCCAGCTCCTCGATCGATGGGTTGTACCAGGTCTCGGTGGCCGGAGCATACAACTGCTGTGGGCACCAGTGTTGATACGGATGGCTGTTGCCAAACGACGTTGGATCGGCACTTCGTAGCCGACCAGTGGACTCGCCAACAGTTAACGCCTCGGCACTCGGGTGCAATCTCCAGTAACATCCTCGCCCAGGATCGTCCATGGGCCGCGGGACCTTCACGAAGTTCTCGTTCACACTCAGGGTGTGGCGCACCGAGTTCTGCCAGGACTCCTTGTTGTGCCGGTAGTAGGAGAAATTGGCCTCAATCCATGAGCAAATCTCGTTCAGGGTGAGGAGCTTCCGCGGACTGCTCCGAATCGCCATGAAGATCAAGGCGCTGTAGGTGACTTCGGGTCTAGGCTCAGCCGGTTCAGGTGACTGCGTTGTGTCTGCCAGGATTGACTTGATCGAAAAATCTGAGATGGGAGCCATTTCAGGAAGTGACTGTACTTCAAAACTGAGAGATGTGACGTTGGAACGTAAGCAAGAGGTGAACTGATTCCGTCTGCCACAGCTCGAGGTATTTATAGCGCTTCATTCATGAAAGGATATTAGGAGAGTATCCCAGGTAGGCTCGAGCTTCTGGCTTAATGTTGAGTAAAGCCTTCCTAATCCGGCAATTAAACTCTGACTTCCGTTGTACACTTGCTTCGAAGTCCTATCGCAGGTACAAGCTTGCAATACCTGAGTACGGCCTCGTTGATGGCGGATTAAATTGGAATTAAAATTAATCCTGGGCGAGCAGCAATTACATGTCTTAATCGGATTTGAGCTGGATTGGATTTTCCAAATTTGCAAACAGAAAGTGTATGCATTACTCAATGTTATGACAGAACTACTTGATGATCGAGGATGCCAAGCTCTCGTCGACAATCCATCGGTTTATCAAAAAAGGGGGTTCGTGTAGACTGGGCTTCAAATTAGCATTAAGTCAGGATGCGCTGTGTGCATTCTGCGCAGGCAAGGCTTGGATAAGGTTCTCTGTACACACTTCATTAATCGAAACCTGTGCAGTCGAGTTTGGCGAGCATCGGCCGGGGCCGGTGCTTCAAGCAAAAGTCGTTGATTGCGCCCAATCTGATAAGGTTGGGGTATTGCCTATTCGGCACACACGCCTGAAGAATGGGAACCGTTGACAATGATTTCTGTAGAAGCTGTAGGGACTAAGCGCAAGAAGAACTACGCTTCATTGCCTCGGCTCCTGCCCAGCACTTGCAAGGACAAGGAAAAACTACAGGAAATGACTGACATACAAATTCTGGACATAGCTAAATTTAGCTAGAACCCAGCAAAAGAGTGCATCATCCAAGATATGTAACTAGCAAAGCAGTTGGTATTTTCAGGTGTTTGGTTAGTAGCCTAAAGAGGAAACGGTGCGTAAGCTGCCGACTAGTGATATCACAAAGGATCCAATCAGGCTCTAAGCGGGCCAGAATTGCTTCAGTTGTAGCAATCGCATTAACCTTACTTAACCTAAGGGTGGGTGCAAAGTATATGCAATAATGTTTTGGAACATCAAACCGCCTTCCAACGCAACATGTCCTCAATTATGACATCGGTTCAAAATTTGTTTGACTCCGTGGTTAAATACGAATAAACATTTCTATTTCGGATGTGGATGTATACAGACCAAGTAATGGCAGATGGAGGACAGGGTGTTCTGTCGTATTGAAGGAACGATTTGAAGCAGCTATAGCTCAGGTACGGACGCTTCATTACTGAGTTCCGAATAACTATTATCTCGGCTTTGGAATTTTTGTGAATGAACAACAAAGAAACGTAACCATAAGCGAATCCACGAGGTTCAACGAATGGTCATAAACAGAAGTCAATTTCCCGCACTTTCATTGAGGATTACGCCCAAGCATTGAGCTCGAGTTCGGCAGTCCACCACACTACCTGCTCGACTTTTCATTCATATCCTCGCATCGCCTTCCGTTGATGTCTCGCATTTTGACGAGATTTGACAAGCATGCCATAAAATAAGTCAGCTTAGGTGGAATCTGTGGGATAGAGTACGCTTTAAAGGAAACAAGCTTCTTAGAATAGAATACTCGTATGCTTTGATATCAGAGTTAGCTTGGATTTGGATATTTCACTCTGATGTGAATGCTGTCTGTTCTGCTAATGCACAAGGAGGTGTTCTTCCGCTGGGACGGAGTTCAACAAAGCACTGAATTGGACTTGCAGAAGTGCTTAGCCTCTCCCTCTGAGTGTACATTTAAGGAAAAAAGGTGACGCAATCTGAGCTCTTACTGCAGTCCAATTACAGTGTAAACCAATCTTCCTCGCGGAGCATCTAAATATTTATAGCATCTCCCAGATAAATTTAATATCTCCCTCAAATCACAACCACCTCCCAGGTCTAAGATTGTACCTGCTCTGGGCACTGATCTCGTCTTCCTTTCCCGAGTACGACGGAAGTCCCACTTTTATTGCCCGGATTAGGAAGCGTCAAGGCATACCTGCGATGACCTGTTAATTTGCTCACCTGAAGGAAGCGGTATAAATACGGCGAGCTGCATGCAGACGGAATCAGTTCACCCCTTGCTTCCGATTCATCTAGTCGCAGCTCAGTTTTAAAGCAAATCCTAAAATGGCTCCCATCTCCGACTTCTCCATCAAGTCCATCTTGGCAGAACCAGTCGATGTCGCCAACGCGTCGGCGTCGCAGTCACCCGAAGGAGCTGAGAAGAGACCCGAACTTACCTACAGCGCCTTGATCTTCATGGCCATTCGGAGCAGTCCGCGGAAGCTGCTCACCCTGAACGAGATTTGCTCATGGATTGAGGCCAATTTCTCCTACTACCGGCAGAACAAGGAGTCCTGGCAGAACTCGGTGCGCCACACGCTCAGTGTGAACGAGAACTTCGTGAAGGTCCCGCGGCCCATGGACGATCCTGGGCGAGGATGTTACTGGAGATTGCACCCGAGTGCCGAGGCGTTAACTGTTGGCGAGTCCACTGGTCGGCTACGAAGTGCCGATCCAACGTCGTTTGGCAACAGCCATCCGTATCAACACTGGTGCCCACAGCAGTTGTATGCTCCGGCCACCGAGACCTGGTACAACCCATCGATCGAGGAGCTGGAGTGGGCGATGTTCTACAGTGGATTGCAACCTCTGCAGCAGTAGTCGCAAAATGACTAGATGATGATGCCAAGCAAAATTGTCTTACAATTTGTAAATAAAAATATAATATGCGTAGCTTTGTATATAAAAATTGTTCAGAATAAACTTCTTATTATTTATTGCGTAAATTTGATTTTTTTTCTTGTGGCTTTATGGTGTGGTGGCTCCGATCTAGGTGTATTTCCAATTTTCAAATTTCCAGCATTCTTGGCTCCTAGCGAGCATAATAGGACGCATAATTTTAAGTTTTCCAAAATAAAATGTGACCCGATTTTCATTAATATATTAAGGCACTTGCCGATGCTCGACAAATCAGTAAAATATAAGCGATTGGACTGGTTGCTGGTGTCTGCAGTAAAAAAGAAACAAGAACGGCACCTTCAGAAGGACATACAAGAACCAGGTATAAGTTCTGCAAAGAGCGTAGGAATTTGACGTTTGAGTGTTGGATGCGAGACATCTGGTCGGATGTAGTCATACACCTCGTCAAACAAAACGCAAAACACGATGGATGAAGTTCGATGGTTGGTGCTGGATAAAATTGAAGCTGCAATGAAAAAGGAAATTCCCAAGAACGACGAATATGCCTATCCAAGGGAGAATAATTTTTCAACGAGCCGATGATGCAATCATCCAGCCAAAATCTCCAAAAATAGTAGAAAACAACGCCTAGATTTAAATGATGGTAAGGGAAAGATGCGAGAGTTTGCAAGAGCACCGGATGAGCTGTTGCTAAGAACGCAGGCTGAATGACGACATTCCATAATTCACCACACCCCAGCAATGGACTCCGAATGAGAAACAAAAATGTAGTTTTGATACACTTTCCAGCAAACATTGTTCTCGTTTGCATTGATAACATCTTCCTCGGGATTCCAGCGCATTTCTTGGATAACTAGTCGCCTGATGTCAGCGGAGTGGTTATAATCTGAGTCGAAACCTGTGAAGCAGTTCTGCTCGATGCATTGCCTATTGACACGCACTTCTGGCAATTATGGCCTTTTTAGCCGCTGGAACCATTGTCCTGTCCTCTCCTTTTAGGTATTTTAAGCCGAGCCCATTATACAGGTTTATACCTCTATTTGAACACTGTTATTTTCTTTTACAAATGGCCGCGCCTAAGCATTTTCATAAGACGCAGCATCACTGGACGGACATCTGTTCATACGTAGTGTAGTAGGTCAAGGAGCCTGACTAAGAGCACAGTTAGGCGAAGTGTAACCAAAACAAAAGCGTCGAATCATTGGACTTCTAGCCTCTCCTCTCTATTCCCAAAACTGCAGTAAGGCTCTTGTTCACTACATTTACTGCTTACTCTTGCAGTAACATTTACATACCATACTGTTGCCTTTAGGTGCGCTGACGACGAGTTTACTGAACTGCCTGAATGCTTTTACTAACCAAACTGCTGCTCTATCTAAAATTGTAAACCTCGGTTCCATACTCTTTCATGTGCCAATTCCTGTTCTCAGTCTCAGTTCGACGAACGCCATATTTTGATTGCCACTTTCCGGGACCGACGTGGGTGTGTATGGCGTATACGTGATTTTTTTTTCCAAAGAAAAGTGATGAACTCTTTCGTCCACAGTTTGAAGAAGAGGAGAGAGTTAATCGCCTTGAGGGGTGTATTCTTTGGCTAGTGAGCAGTGAGTGGTGGATAACAACAGTCTCAAGGACTCTCGATCCTTATGTGTGCTGATCTCGTAAGTTCCAAATTGCCTCCTTAACTGAAAGAGGGATCAAGGGTGTTCTTTTAACGCAAGACCTGCTCAGTGAAAATTCGAGGAAGAAGCCGACCAACAAATGTCCGTGGTCGATACGATCTGTGTCCCCAACCACGCTTTCAGCAGAAAATTCGACGCGAAATGACTTCAGCCGTTCATATATTTTGTTTCGCAGTGTAGCCACATGATGTGCTTTCATTTTTGCCTTTGCACCTTTGAGCAGTTCTCTCACGTAAGGGTCATGTACACAGCCCCCTTAGAGACCAATTCAAGAATCAAAAGAAGAAAGCATTCGCTGAAAGGTTTTGGAAATATTTCAAATAAAAAAACAAGTTCATATTTTTGTAATATTATTTAATAGACGAAAAATCTTTATAAATACAAGTGGTTAAAGTAAACAATTCACAAAGTCAGCGATTCTCTTCGCTCCGTAATTCGGCGGCAGACTAGACTTTGCTCTGCTGGGGTGTGATCTATCGAGGACTCCAAGGCGATGTGCATTCACTGTTGCTCTCCACTGTAGAAGATGGCCCACTGCACCTCCTCGACCGATGGGCTGTACCAGGTCTGCGAGGCCGGGTCGTACAGCTGCGGGGGACACCAGTACGGCAGTGAGGCGGGTGCCTGTGTGGGATGGATGACTGGATCTGCGCTTCGCAGGCGGCCTGTAGACTCGCCAACGGTTAACGCCTCGGCACTCGGGTGCAATCTCCAGTAGCATCCTCGCCCGGGGTCGTCCATGGGCCGGGGGACCTTCACGAAGTTCTCGTTCACACTCAGGGTATGGCGCACCGAGTTCTGCCAGGACTCCTTGTTGTGGCGGTAGTAGGAGAAATTGGCCTCAATCCACGAGCAAATCTCGTTCAGGGTGAGGAGCTTCCGCGGACTGCTCCGAATGGCCATGAAGATCAAGGCGCTGTAGGTGACTTCGGGTCTAGGCTCAGCCGGTTCAGGTGACTGCGTTGTGTCTGCCAGGATTGACTTGATCGAAAAATCTGAGATGGGAGCCATTTCAGGAAGTGACTGTACTTCAAAACTGAGAGATGTGACGTTGCAACGGAAGCAAGAGGTGAACTGATTCCGTCTGGCACAGCTCGAGGTATTTATAGCGCTTCATTCATGAAAGGATATTAGGAGAGTGTCCCAGGTAGGCTCGAGCTTCTGGCTTAATGTTGAGTAAAGCCTTCCTAATCCGGCAATTAAACTCTCACTTCCGTTGTACACTTGCTTCGAAGTCCTATCGCAGGTACAAGCTTGAAATACCTGAGTACGGCCTCGTTGATGGCGGATTAAATTGGAATTAAAATTAATCCTGGGCAAGCAGCAATTACATGTTTTAATCGGATTTGAGCTGGATTGGATTTTCCAAATTTGCAAACAGAAAGTGTATGCATTACTCAATGTTATGACAGAACTACTTGGTGAACGAGGATACCTGCGCTCTCGTCGACAATCCATCGGCTTATCAAAAAAGGGGGTTCGTGTAGATTGGGCTTCAAATTAGCATTAAGTCAGGATGCGCTGTGTGCATTTGCCGCAGACAAGGCTTGGATAAGGTTCTCTGTACACACTTCATTAATAGAAACCTGTGCAGTCGAAAAGTCGTTGATTGCGCCCAATCTGGTAAGGTTGGGGCATTGCCTATTCGGCACACACGCCTGAAGAATGGGAACCATTAACAAAGACTTCTGTAGAAGCTGTAGGGACTAAGAGGAAGAACAACTACGCTTCATTACCTCAAGGATACAAGGAAAAACTACAGGAAATGACTGACATACAAATTCTGGACATAGCTAAATTTAGCTAGAACCCAGCAAAATTTAGCTAGTAACTAGCAAAGCAGTTGGTATTTTCAGGTGTTTGGTTAGTAGCCTAAAGAGGAAACGGTGCTTAAGCTGCCGACTAGTGATATCACAATGGATCCAATCAGGATCTTCGTGGGCCAGAATTGCTTCAGTTGTAGCAATCGCATTAACCTTACTTAACCTAAGGGTGGGTGCAAAGTATATGCAATAATGTTTTGGAACATCACCGCGAAAACCGCGAAAAACAGAGAACTATAAGACAGTAGAAGAGAATTTCTTCTTCCATAGCTTCCAACATGTCCTCAACTATGACATCGGTTCAAAATTTGTTTGACTCCGTGGTTAAATACGAATAAACATTTCTATTTCGGATGTGGATGTATAAAGACCAAGTAATGGCAGATGGAGGACAGGATTGAAGCAGGAACGATTTGAAGCAGCTATAGCTCAGGCACGGACGCTTCATTACTGAGTTCCGAATAACTATTATCTCGGCTTTGGAATTTTTGTGAATGAACATATAACAGCGAACGGGCAAAGAAACGTAACCATAAGCGAATCCACGAGGTTCAATGAATGGTCATAAACAGAAGCCAATTACCCCTCAGTTTTATTGAGGATTACTCCCAAGCATTGAGCACGAGCACCGCGTCCACCGCACTACCTGCTCGACTTTTCATTCATGTCCTCGCATCGCCTTCCGTTAATGTCGCGCATTTTGACGAAATTTGACAAGCATGCCATAAAATAAGTCAGCTTGATCTGTAAATTAGGTTCTTTTTAAAAAAGGAAATTTAAGGGAAACATGCTTCTGGGAATGATAATCGTCTGCTTTGATATCAGAGTTAACATGGATTTGGTTATTTTATTCTGCTGTGAATGCTGTCTTTTCTGCTAATGCACAAGGAGAGTTTCTTCCACTGGGAGGGAATTCAACAAAGCACTGAATCTTACTTGCAGAAGTCCCTAGCCACTCCCTTGAGTGTACATTTAAAGGAAAGAATGTGGCATACTCGCTGAGCTATTACTGCAGTCCAATTATAGTGTAAACTAATCTTCCGCGCGGCCCTTCAACGTTGATCCAAATATTTATAGCATCTCCCAGATAAATTTAGTATCTCCCTCAAATCACAACCACCTCACAAGTCTAAGATTGTACCTGCTCTGGGCACTGATCTCGTCTTCCTTTCCCGAGTACGACGGAAGTCCCACTTTTATTGCCCGGATTAGGAAGCGTCAAGGCATACCTGCGATGACCTGTTAATTTGCTCACCTGAACGAAGCGGTATAAATACCGCGAGCTGCATGCAGACGGAATCAGTTCACCCCTAGCTTCCGATTCAACTAGTCGCAACTCAGTTTTAAAGCAAATACTAAAATGGCTCCCATCTCCGACTTCTCCATCAAGTCCATCTTGGCAGAACCAGTCGATGTCACCAACGCGTCGGCGTCGCAGTCACCCGAAGGAGCTGAGAAGAGACCCGAACTTACCTACAGCGCCTTGATCTTCATGGCCATTCGGAGCAGTCCGCGGAAGCTGCTCACACTGAACGAGATTTGCTCGTGGATTGAAGCCAATTTCTCCTACTACCGCCACAACAAGGAGTCCTGGCAGAACTCGGTGCGCCACACCCTGAGTGTGAACGAGAACTTCGTGAAGGTCCCCCGGCCCATGGACGACCCCGGGCGAGGATGCTACTGGAGATTGCACCCGAGTGCCGAGGCGTTAACCGTTGGCGAGTCTACAGGCCGCCTGCGAAGCGCCGATCCAGTCATCCATCCCACACAGGCACCCGCCTCACTGCCGTACTGGTGTCCCCCGCAGCTGTACGACCCGGCCTCGCAGACCTGGTACAGCCCATCGGTCGAGGAGGTGCAGTGGGCCATCTTCTACAGTGGAGAGCAACAGTGAATGCACATCTTGGAGTCCTCGTTGGATCACACCCCAGCAGAGCAAAGTCTAGTCTGCCGCCGAATTACGGAGCGAAGAGAATCGCTGACTTTGTGAATTGTTTACTTTAACCACTTGTATTTATAAAGATTTTTCGTCTATTAAATAATATTACAAAACTATGAACTTGTTTTTTTTTGGAAATATTTCCAAAACCTTCAGCGAATCCCAATCCAGCCTAAAAAACCAGCTTCTTTTGATTCATGATTCATTACGTTTAACAATCGCAGCTCTTAGGCGGCTGTGTAATTGACTCTTACACGCCAGAAGTGCTGTAGCTGCTGTGGCTACACTCATTTCGTCATTTCGAGTTTCCTGCTACAAGCGTGATGGATACACAGACCGCACCGACCACAGAGGCTTATTCGTTGACTCCTTCATTCCGTTGTCACTGAAATGTACACCACACAACCGCAAATCGCATACTGCCCCTCTCCTCTCTCTTTTCTCCTTGAAATGAACTAACTCAGCAGAACCGATATTAGACATAATTATTTAGCTTCAATTTCGGCCGTTTTAAGCATCTTCGAGAGGAAATACGTGGCATTCAAAAACCTCTCATTATTATCCTCAAGCTCACATGAACCACCAAAGGGGTCGCAACTCGATCCTGCGCCACTGAGTCTAATTCATCAGCAGTTACACTAGGCGAATTTTTCGACTTGGTCCAACCCAGCTGCTCACAGTTGAGGTCCTCGTGCAATTTTCTTTAAAAAAAATACGTATACGCCGTACATACCCCACTTTGGCGCCGAAAGGAGGCACTAAGAAAAGTGGTGTTTCTCGGGGAGCAGTGAATGGCTTGGCAAGGAGGATGCAGGACAGGCTGGAATCTAAGATTGTATCCCAGATTAAGGTTATGGAGGGGGAATCGTGTTGTGCGTGCTACTGTTCTCCAACGAGTGGAAGGGACCCACATTTGTACGCCGACTCCGAGTGGCCAAGCTTGAGAATCTTTTCCAAGCGGCTATTACTCTTTGAGCATTGTCAGTGACTCGAAAGAGGTGGAAATAGAACCCAGGCAGCGAGGTTAAGTTGCACATACCCACAACGCCTAGCCCAGCACTCCGCTTGCTTCCGATCCACTTCCGCACACATCCCTACGCACTAATTACAGCGAGCAGGTATGTGTTGGAAGAACTCCCTTGTTCTGTCTTAACAGTCTCTGTGTTACTGCAAGAGTAAGCAGTGAATGTAGTGAACAAAAGTCGTACTGCAGTTTTGGGAATAGAGAGGAGAGACTAGAAGTCAGTATGCTCTGTCGCCACAAGTTACCTCTGGTGCTCTCACACAGGCTTCTTGCCCTTCGGAGCTTGTCCTGCATACGAACTACGGCCAGAGCAGGTGTAACTGACTGAACTTGCTTGTTAGACCTGTTCTCGAAGCGCCTTCATCGCTTAATGTCCATCGTTTGTATAAACATTTCTTCTTGACGTAAGAGCTCAGCTCACGAGTATGCCTGCCACTTTTTTCTCTGCTTTGGTGAACTTCGTCCTAGCGGAAGAATTCATGAAGCCGTTTGTGTAAAGCGGAGCGTCCTCTGTCCGACAGGTTTGCTACCATGTCCTTTTTTAAAACGAACCTAATTTCCAGATTAAGCTGACTTATTTTATGGCATGCTTGTCAAATCTCGTCAAAATGCGAGACATCAACGGAAGGCGATGCATGGACATGAATGAAAAGTCGAGCAGGTAGTGTGGTGGACTGCCGAACTCGAGCTCAATGCTGGGGCGTGTCAATGAAAGTGCGGGGAAATTGACTTCTGTTTATGACCATTCATTGAACCTCGTGGAGTAGCTTCGCTTCCGGCTTTGGCTTACGGTTACGTTAATTTCTTTGGTCGTTCGTTGTTATATGTTCATTCACAAAAATACCAAATCCGAGCTAATTGTTATTTAGTCGGTACTTAAGGCCTTAAGTCCTGCTGAACCCTACACGAACACGGTGCTTCTTGTTATCAAGATTAAATTTATTTGACAGATTGTGTGATGTCGTTAATGTTTGACAGTGGTGTTCCTCGTATTCCAGTTTATTCCAGGAACAGGTCGCTGGACAATTTGTGCATACTTCTATATTTAGAAGTCAACGAAGTTTGTAATAATTGCGAGACGATTAGATGATCAGGTTGGCAAAGAGAACTATCTATTCATGTAGATGATTGAGAGAATAGAACTGATCACCCAGCTACAGTATAGTATGCAGAGAAGCCAACGACAATTTTTCTTTCCGTTAAGTCCTACACGTGGTACTTCCACCTGCCAATCAACTCACTAAACTGTGAGTTATGACTCCGTCCAACTAAGCCATAAGTCAATGCTTTTGCTGGACTTGGTCTTAGCTTATACAGGAACCAGTCGAGATGCAAACAGGCGACATGACTTAAACCTAGGCTGGTCACGCCATAGTCTGAACCGACGTAATTCTAGCCAATTTTTGATGACTTTTTACGACGGACACAAGACAAGGGTCGAGTTCTCACATGCAAGGCCGCGTCAGCCCTGCAACGTTTGCATTCATAAATGTAAATAGGCGGCATTACCTTTGCATGACTGCAGTCGAAAAGTGTGTTCTTCTGTTGGTGGACGGGATGGCTCTACAGTCCGAGGTGGGCCTCAGCACAGCCAGCTACTTCCACCAGTTTTGTTGTCGTCCTCTGTTGCGTTGTTCCACAGGTTCGGAGTCGAGCACTCTACGGCTGTTATCTACATGGCCCAGCCACCAAGGGGTTGAATCCATAGACGCCTTGCTATGCTTATGTCGCTGTACAGCCGGTACAGTTCGAGGTTGAATCTTTTTCTTCAAAAACCATGAACGCATACAAAGGACTTCCTCAGGACTGGGATGATCAAGGTCTTACACAAAATCAAGTTGGTCAACTGCCCGTAGAAACGGCGGGAAAATAGTTACTCCGCGTTTGATCTCGGTACTGGTGTTGTTCGTACTATTTACTGCGCAGCGGAGGTAGACGAAGTGCTTGCCTACCTCGAGGTAACAGCTGCCCATTGTGACGCTCTGTCCACATATATCCACTTTTGGCACGTTTTGCCCTCGTTCACCGCTAGACCCATTTCTGTCTCAATGCCAACAAACGCCTCATTGACAGCTCGCTGTGTTCTGCGAATCACGTGCACGGACTTCTGGAAGATCATGTCTCTCGTGTTGGCGTGTGTGTCTTGCACGTCTTCTCCAGGATGAGATGTAACAAGACAGCGCGTGGCCTTGGCTATAACCTTTTTTGGCATTGAAGGTCTCGGTCAGTTCGTTATAGACCGTGATCAAGCAGCGAGAGTTCCAAGTTTGGGTGGAATGGCAAAACTAGACATGGCATTATAGCTCGCCTCCATGCACGCTGTTATAAGCGGCCTTGAAATCGACGAACAGACGAACACTGGGTGTCTATCTGCATCTGATTGATGGCGATGGTGTGACTTTCCCGGATCTGTCAGGTATTATTCACGCAGTGCATGGACAACAATCTTCAGAGCCATTTTTTGGGAAGTGCCCTTCTAGCAGTCCACGCGCTTACACTTTTGGGAACCACTTTTGAATCAGCGTTTTGACTGCTTTCCAAGCATTGCCTCTTTCCTCTGCTGTGGACCACCCCACCTACTCCTCATGTCACGACGGCCACTAAGTTAAGTAAAATAGAAAAAAATAAAGCGAAATAGAAGAAAAAATCATGCTTACATTTTAACAGTTAATAGTTTATTCTGAACAATATTTACAAATTTATATATAAACAACTATATTATAATTTTATTTTCAAATTGTAAGACAATTTTGCTTGGCATCATCGTCTAGTCATTTTGCGACTACTGCTGCAGAGGTTGCACTCCACTGTAGAACATCGCCCACTCCAGCTCCTCGATCGACGGGTTGTACCAGGTCTCGGTGGCCGGAGCATACAACTGCTGTGGGCACCAGTGTTGATACGGATGGCCGTTTCCAAACGACGTTGAATCGGCACTTCGTAGCCGACCTGTGGACTCGCCAACGGATTGTCGGAGACAGAACAGAGCCTTGAACCCGATCAAAACAACTTAAATTGAACGAAAGGTAGCTTCCAATTCATAGAAGACGAGACCCATGCGCAAGGATTGATGCCCCTTTTCGGGTGGATAAGCTATCAGATCACTAGTGGACCTGTTGCTGCGCAAACCGTACTGCCGGTCATTAAGAAGCTGGATATTTCATAAGCTGATTAGTCAGCGTTGCCAAGACCTTAGAAAGAATCGACGTAAGTACTATGGGTCCGTACGGGCTGGACAAATGCTTTTTTTGTCCATCTGGTCGGAAAGTGACCTGAATTGTAGGATAGATGAAAGAGCTTACGCAGTAGTTTTGACGGCGAAGAAGAACACCATATTCAGATGTATGGCGGAAATGAGCAGACTGCAACCTCCATCTTCGTTTCTCTGTGGGCACATAGGCCACTACCGCGATGATCGCCTTACCACCTGAAATGACACGTGATGTTTCACACTAGGCGCTTCGAGAACAGGACTGACAAGCACGTCTAGATTTGCCCCTAGGAGATGATTAACCTCCTAGTTCCTTCTCGCGTTCTCCTTCAGGAGTTAATGCGTTGTTAAGTCCAGCCATCCAGAAACACTGCAATTATTTTTATTTCCCACAGCGTTGCCTTGTAGGTGCTCTGACGACGCTTTTACTGAACAAGCTGCTGCTGTAGCTTAAATTACAAGCTTTGATTCCATACCCTGCCCTGTGTCAACTCCTGTTCACATTTTTCGACGACAGCCATTTTTTGATTGTCTCTTTCCGACCAACGTGGGGTGTGTATGGCGTATACATATTTTTTTTGTTTTTTTTTTGCAAAGAAAATTACGTGGACCAAGTCGAAAAATTCGCCTGGTATAACTCCTGATGAGTTAGACTTGGTGGCACAGGATTGAGTGTCTTACTCCCGCGAAGCCTTTGGAGGATTATGTGGGTTAGAGGATAATGATGAGATTTTTTGAATGCCACGTATTACCACCGAAAATGATTTCATTTCAACGAGAATAAAGGGAGGAGAGGTGTACATTTCAGTGACAACGAAATGAAGGAGTCAACGAAAAAGCCTCTGTGGTCGGTGCGGTCTGTGTATCTAATCACGCTTGTAGAAGGAAACTCTAATGAAACTCTCTATGAATCAAAAGAAGCTGGTTTTGGGGCTGGATTGGGATTCGCTGAAGGTTTTGGGAATATTTCAAATAAAAAACAAGTTCATATTTTTGTGATATTATTTAATAGACGAAAAATCTTTATAAATACAGTGGTTAAAGTAAACAATTCACAAAGTCAGCGATTCTCTTCGCTCCGTAATTCGGCGGCAGACTAGACTTTGCTCTGCTGGGATGTGGTCCATCAAGGACTCCAAGGCGATGTGCATTCACTGTTGCTCTCCACTGTAGAAGATGGCCCACTGCACCTCCTCGACCGATGGGCTGTACCAGGTCTGCGAGGCCGGGTCGTACAGCTGCGGGGGACACCAGTACGGCAGTGAGGCGGGTGCCTGTGTGGGATGGATGACTGGATCGGCGCTTCGCAGGCGGCCTGTAGACTCGCCAACGGTTAACGCCTCGGCACTAGGGTGCAATCTCCAGTAACATCCTCGCCCGGTGTCGTCCATGGGCCGGGGGACCTTCACGAAGTTCTCGTTCACACTCAGGGTGTGGCGCACCGAGTTCTGCCAGGACTCCTTGTTCTGCCGGTAGTAGTTGTTCTTCCTCTTAGTCCCTACAGCTTCTACAGAAGTCTTTGTTAATGGTTCCCATTCTTCAGGCGTGTGTGCCGAATAGGCAATGCCCCAACCTTACCAGATTGGGCGCAATCAACGACTTTTGCTTGAAGCACCGGCCCCGGCCGATGCTCGCCAAAATCGACTGCACAGGTTGGGATTAATTGTGTGTGTACAGAGAACGTCATCCAAGCCTTGTTTTGCCGACGACATCGCGGTAGTGACAGTAGACAAAAACATCCACGAGATGGAAGCAGCCAGGATCAAGGATTGGATGGAATCCGCCGACCTAGAACTAGCTGACCACAAGACTGAGACTGTCTTAATAACCAGTCGAAAGACTGTGGAATACGCTAGCTTCCGGGCTGGTTCCCAGATAATTCGATCGAAGAAGGCTCTGAAATACCTAGGGGTAATGCTCGACAACCAGCTTAACTTTAAAACTCACGTCGAGTACTGCAGCAAAAAGGCAGCAAGGATGCAGCCAGCGCTCTCAGGAATGCTGCCCAACATCGGAGGACCTGGATACGAGAGAAGGATCCTGCTTTCCACAGTGGTAAGCTCAATCCTTCTATACGCTGCACCATTATGGGCGGGGACCCTGGCAAACACGGAAGCAGCAAGGAAGCTCTCGACATCATACAGGCTCTGCGTGATAAGAGCAATCAGCGGTTTCCGAACAATTTCGTACGAAGCAGCCTACGTCTAAAAAAGGGAGAAAGGGCAACATCAATGGCACTGTGGCAAACCAGGTGGGACACCACAACCAAAGGCAGAGGGACCCATAAATTGATACCCAGAATATAAGCCTGGACGAACGAAAATACCTCCACAGATTCGGTCACGACAGCTCACCCACTTGTCCAGAATGCGCGCGCAAAGATGAAGACGCAGAGCACGTAATATTCCATTGCAGACGCTTTGCCGTGGCGAGAGGAAGTCTACTAACTCCCGAGCTCCTTGTTAGCCATATGATGGAGTGAGCTGACAAAGGGCTAGTGACCTGTTCCTTCATTACAAGGGTGCAGATCGAGCTAAGAAGGCTGGAAAGAGAAAGAAAGGCCGAACTGGCACATATCACATAGCGAGCGTGATATGCTAACCAGCCCCGCGAAGTAATACCTAACGGCAGTTCCGCGGGGAGAGCGGTAGAAGTGTGCAAAGGTGTGGTTTAGGACGTAGGCGCGTGGAAAAAGGAGAATAATATCCCCTGAATCGTTCATGCTGGTAACACGGGTTACCAGTATCTTGAAGAAGATTCCACATCCATTGGCGCAAACCATAAAAACAAACCTTGTATGCTGAAAATGCACACAGCGCATCCTGACTTAATGCTAATTTGAAGCCCAATCTACACGAACCCCCTTTTTTGATAAGCCGATGGATTGTCGACGAGAGCTTGGCATCCTCGATCATCAAGTAGTTCTGTCATAACATTGAGTAATGCATACACTTTCTGTTTGCAAATTTGGAAAATCCAATCCAGCTCAAATCCGATTAAAACATGTAATTGCTGCTTGCCCAGGATTAATTTTAATTCCAATTTAATCCGCCATCAACGAAGTCGATCTCAGGTATTTCAAGCTTGTACCTGCGATAGGACTTCGAAGCAAGTGTACAACGGAAGTCAGAGTTTAATTGCCGGATTAGGAAGGCTTTACTCAACATTAAGCCAGAAGCTCGAGCCTACCTGGGACACTCTCCTAATATCCTTTCATGAATGAAGCGCTATAAATACCTCGAGCTGTGCCAGACGGAATCAGTTCACCTCTTGCTTCCGTTGCAACGTCACATCTCTCAGTTTTGAAGTACAGTCACTTCCTGAAATGGCTCCCATCTCAGATTTTTCGATCAAGTCAATCCTGGCAGACACAACGCAGTCACCTGAACCGGCTGAGCCTAGACCCGAAGTCACCTACAGCGCCTTGATCTTCATGGCCATTCGGAGCAGTCCGCGGAAGCTCCTCACCCTGAACGAGATTTGCTCGTGGATTGAGGCCAATTTCTCCTACTACCGCCACAACAAGGAGTCCTGGCAGAACTCGGTGCGCCATACCCTGAGTGTGAACGAGAACTTCGTGAAGGTCCCCCGGCCCATGGACGACCCCGGGCGAGGATGCTACTGGAGATTGCACCCGAGTGCCGAGGCGTTAACCGTTGGCGAGTCTACAGGCCGCCTGCGAAGCGCAGATCCAGTCATCCATCCCACACAGGCACCCGCCTCACTGCCGTACTGGTGTCCCCCGCAGCTGTACGACCCGGCCTCGCAGACCTGGTACAGCCCATCGGTCGAAGAGGTGCAGTGGGCCATCTTCTACAGTGGAGAGCAACAGTGAATGCACATCGCCTTGGAGTCCTCGATAGATCACACCCCAGCAGAGCAAAGTCTAGTCTGCCGCCGAATTACGGAGCGAAGAGAATCGCTGACTTTGTGAATTGTTTACTTTAACCACTTGTATTTATAAAGATTTTTCGTCTATTAAATAATATTACAAAACTATGAACTTGTTTTTTTTTGGAAATATTTCCAAAACCTTCAGCGAATCCCAATCCAGCCTAAAAAACCAGCTTCTTTTGATTCATGATTCATTACGTTTAACAATCGCAGCTCTTAGGCGGCTGTGTAATTGACTCTTACACGCCAGAAGTGCTGTAGCTGCTGTGGCTACACTCATTTCGTCATTTCGAGTTTCCTGCTACAAGCGTGATGGATACACAGACCGCACCGACCACAGAGGCTTATTCGTTGACTCCTTCATTCCGTTGTCACTGAAATGTACACCACACAACCGCAAATCGCATACTGCCCCTCTCCTCTCTCTTTTCTCCTTGAAATGAACTAACTCAGCAGAACCGATATTAGACATAATTATTTAGCTTCAATTTCGGCCGTTTTAAGCATCTACGAGAGGAAATACGTGGCATTCAAAAACCTCTCATTATTATCCTCAAGCTCACATGAACCACCAAAGGGGTCGCAACTCGATCCTGCGCCACTGAGTCTAATTCATCAGCAGTTACACTAGGCGAATTTTTCGACTTGGTCCAACCCAGCTGCTCACAGTTGAGGTCCTCGTGCAATTTTCTTTAAAAAAAATACGTATACGCCGTACATACCCCACTTTGGCGCCGAAAGGAGGCACTAAGAAAAGTGGTGTTTCTCGGGGAGCAGTGAATGGCTTGGCAAGGAGGATGCAGGACAGGCTGGAATCTAAGATTGTATCCCAGATTAAGGTTATGGAGGGGGAATCGTGTTGTGCGTGCTACTGTTCTCCAACGAGTGGAAGGGACCCACATTTGTACGCCGACTCCGAGTGGCCAAGCTTGAGAATCTTTTCCAAGCGGCTATTACTCTTTGAGCATTGTCAGTGACTCGAAAGAGGTGGAAATAGAACCCAGGCAGCGAGGTTAAGTTGCACATACCCACAACGCCTAGCCCAGCACTCCGCTTGCTTCCGATCCACTTCCGCACACATCCCTACGCACTAATTACAGCGAGCAGGTATGTGTTGGAAGAACTCCCTTGTTCTGTCTTAACAGTCTCTGTGTTACTGCAAGAGTAAGCAGTGAATGTAGTGAACAAAAGTCGTACTGCAGTTTTGGGAATAGAGAGGAGAGACTAGAAGTCAGTATGCTCTGTCGCCACAAGTTACCTCTGGTGCTCTCACACAGGCTTCTTGCCCTTCGGAGCTTGTCCTGCATACGAACTACGGCCAGAGCAGGTGTAACTGACTGAACTTGCTTGTTAGACCTGTTCTCGAAGCGCCTTCATCGCTTAATGTCCATCGTTTGTATAAACATTTCTTCTTGACGTAAGAGCTCAGCTCACGAGTATGCCTGCCACTTTTTTCTCTGCTTTGGTGAACTTCGTCCTAGCGGAAGAATTCATGAAGCCGTTTGTGTAAAGCGGAGCGTCCTCTGTCCGACAGGTTTGCTACCATGTCCTTTTTTAAAACGAACCTAATTTCCAGATTAAGCTGACTTATTTTATGGCATGCTTGTCAAATCTCGTCAAAATGCGAGACATCAACGGAAGGCGATGCATGGACATGAATGAAAAGTCGAGCAGGTAGTGTGGTGGACTGCCGAACTCGAGCTCAATGCTGGGGCGTGTCAATGAAAGTGCGGGGAAATTGACTTCTGTTTATGACCATTCATTGAACCTCGTGGAGTAGCTTCGCTTCCGGCTTTGGCTTACGGTTACGTTAATTTCTTTGGTCGTTCGTTGTTATATGTTCATTCACAAAAATACCAAATCCGAGCTAATTGTTATTTAGTCGGTACTTAAGGCCGTAACTCCTGCTGAACCCTACACGAACACGGTGCTTCTTGTTATCAAGATTAAATTTATTTGACAGATTGTGTGATGTCGTTAATGTTTGACAGTGGTGTTCCTCGTATTCCAGTTTATTCCAGGAACAGGTCGCTGGACAATTTGTGCATACTTCTATATTTAGAAGTCAACGAAGTTTGTAATAATTGCGAGACGATTAGATGATCAGGTTGGCAAAGAGAACTATCTATTCATGTAGATGATTGAGAGAATAGAACTGATCACCCAGCTACAGTATAGTATGCAGAGAAGCCAACGACAATTTTTCTTTCCGTTAAGTCCTACACGTGGTACTTCCACCTGCCAATCAACTCACTAAACTGTGAGTTATGACTCCGTCCAACTAAGCCATAAGTCAATGCTTTTGCTGGACTTGGTCTTAGCTTATACAGGAACCAGTCGAGATGCAAACAGGCGACATGACTTAAACCTAGGCTGGTCACGCCATAGTCTGAACCGACGTAATTCTAGCCAATTTTTGATGACTTTTTACGACGGACACAAGACAAGGGTCGAGTTCTCACATGCAAGGCCGCGTCAGCCCTGCAACGTTTGCATTCATAAATGTAAATAGGCGGCATTACCTTTGCATGACTGCAGTCGAAAAGTGTGTTCTTCTGTTGGTGGACGGGATGGCTCTACAGTCCGAGGTGGGCCTCAGCACAGCCAGCTACTTCCACCAGTTTTGTTGTCGTCCTCTGTTGCGTTGTTCCACAGGTTCGGAGTCGAGCACTCTACGGCTGTTATCTACATGGCCCAGCCACCAAGGGGTTGAATCCATAGACGCCTTGCTATGCTTATGTCGCTGTACAGCCGGTACAGTTCGAGGTTGAATCTTTTTCTTGAAAAACCATGAACGCATACAAAGGACTTCCTCAGGACTGGGATGATCAAGGTCTTACACAAAATCAAGTTGGTCAACTGCCCGTAGAAACGGCGGGAAAATAGTTACTCCGCGTTTGATCTCGGTACTGGTGTTGTTCGTACTATTTACTGCGCAGCGGAGGTAGACGAAGTGCTTGCCTACCTCGAGGTAACAGCTGCCCATTGTGACGCTCTGTCCACATATATCCACTTTTGGCACGTTTTGCCCTCGTTCACCGCTAGACCCATTTCTGTCTCAATGCCAACAAACGCCTCATTGACAGCTCGCTGTGTTCTGCGAATCACGTGCACGGACTTCTGGAAGATCATGTCTCTCGTGTTGGCGTGTGTGTCTTGCACGTCTTCTCCAGGATGAGATGTAACAAGACAGCGCGTGGCCTTGGCTATAACCTTTTTTGGCATTGAAGGTCTCGGTCAGTTCGTTATAGACCGTGATCAAGCAGCGAGAGTTCCAAGTTTGGGTGGAATGGCAAAACTAGACATGGCATTATAGCTCGCCTCCATGCACGCTGTTATAAGCGGCCTTGAAATCGACGAACAGACGAACACTGGGTGTCTATCTGCATCTGATTGATGGCGATGGTGTGACTTTCCCGGATCTGTCAGGTATTATTCACGCAGTGCATGGACAACAATCTTCAGAGCCATTTTTTGGGAAGTGCCCTTCTAGCAGTCCACGCGCTTACACTTTTGGGAACCACTTTTGAATCAGCGTTTTGACTGCTTTCCAAGCATTGCCTCTGCTGTGGACCACCCCACCTACTCCTCATGTCACGACGGCCACTAAGTTAAGTAAAATAGAAAAAAATAAAGCGAAATAGAAGAAAAAATCATGCTTACATTTTAACAGTTAATAGTTTATTCTGAACAATATTTACAAATTTATATATAAACAACTATATTATAATTTTATTTTCAAATTGTAAGACAATTTTGCTTGGCATCATCGTCTAGTCATTTTGCGACTACTGCTGCAGAGGTTGCACTCCACTGTAGAACATCGCCCACTCCAGCTCCTCGATCGACGGGTTGTACCAGGTCTCGGTGGCCGGAGCATACAACTGCTGTGGGCACCAGTGTTGATACGGATGGCCGTTTCCAAACGACGTTGAATCGGCACTTCGTAGCCGACCTGTGGACTCGCCAACGGATTGTCGGAGACAGAACAGAGCCTTGAACCCGATCAAAACAACTTAAATTGAACGAAAGGTAGCTTCCAATTCATAGAAGACGAGACCCATGCGCAAGGATTGATGCCCCTTTTCGGGTGGATAAGCTATCAGATCACTAGTGGACCTGTTGCTGCGCAAACCGTACTGCCGGTCATTAAGAAGCTGGATATTTCATAAGCTGATTAGTCAGCGTTGCCAAGACCTTAGAAAGAATCGACGTAAGTACTATGGGTCCGTACGGGCTGGACAAATGCTTTTTTTGTCCATCTGGTCGGAAAGTGACCTGAATTGTAGGATAGATGAAAGAGCTTACGCAGTAGTTTTGACGGCGAAGAAGAACACCATATTCAGATGTATGGCGGAAATGAGCATGATGGATGATGGCCTTACCACCTGAAATGACACGTGATGTTTCACACTAGGCGCTTCGAGAACAGGACTGACATGCACGTCTAGATTTGCCCCTAGGAGATGATTAACCTCCTAGTTCATTCTCGCGTTCTCCTTCAGGAGTTAATGCATTGTTAAGTCCAGCCATCCAGAAACCCTGATGAACCTGAAAAGAGAGGTTAGTGTGATGTCTGACAGCTCCTAGAGATACTGGAAGAAGAATTCTCCCAGTGTTCCATGCCTTAATGGGGCATTGAAGGTAGTGAGTAGTATCCTCTATTTCCTCTTCGTCCCTGTCTTGCTCCTCCCTTGATAAGAAGTAATACCTGAAGGGTATTCTGAAATCAAGGGCGGGGAGGGATTAGTCACTTGCGATTTGTTCAATTTGTAGTCTGTAGAGAATACATGCATGACCAACGGCAATTATTTTTATTTCCCACACTGTTGCCTTGTAGGTGCTCTGACGACGCTTTGATTGAACGCTTTTACTAAGAAACCGCTGCTGTAACTTGTAAACTTCATGTTCACATTTTTCAAAGAACGATATTTTTTGATTGCATCTGTTCGGCTCCAAAGTGGCGTGTGTATGGCGTATACGTATTTTTTTTTCAAGAAAATTGTGCGAGGACCTCAGCTATGAGCAGCTGGGTTGGACCAAGTCGAAGAATTCACCTAGTGTAACTCCTGATCAGTTAGACTTGGTGGCACAGGATTGAGTGTCTTACTCCCGCGAACCCTTTGGAGGATTATGTGGGTTAGAGGATAATGATGAGATTTTTTGGATGCCACGTATTACCACCCAAAATGATTTCGTTTCAACGAGAAAAAAGGGAGGAGAGGTGTACATTTCAGTGACAACGGAATGAAGGAGTCAACGAATAAGCCTCTGTGGTCGGTGCCGTCTGTGTATCTAATCACGCTTGTAGAAGGAAACTCTAATGAAACTCTCTATGAATCAAAAGAAGCTGGTTTTGGGGCTGGATTGGGATTCGCTGAAGGTTTTGGGAATATTTCAAATAAAAAACAAGTTCATATTTTTGTAATATTATTTAATAGACGAAAAATCTTTATAAATACAAGTGGTTAAAGTAAACAATTCACAAAGTCAGCGATTCTCTTCGCTCCGTAATTCGGCGGCAGACTAGATAGCCCACCATCACGGTGCTCTGCTGGGGTGTGGTCCATCAAGGACTCCAAGGCGATGTGCATTCACTGTTGCTCTCCACTGTAGAAGATGGCCCACTGCACCTCCTCGACCGAGGGGCTGTACCAGGTCTGCGAGGCCGGGTCGTACAGCTGCGGGGGACACCAGTACGGCAGTGAGGCGGGTGCCTGTGTGGGATGGATGACTGGATCGGCGCTTCGCAGGCGGCCTGTAGACTCGCCAACGGTTAACGCCTCGGCACTCGGGTGCAATCTCCAGTAACATCCTCGCCCGGGGTCGTCCATGGGCCGGGGGACCTTCACGAAGTTCTCGTTCACACTGAGCGTGTGGCGCACCGAGTTCTGCCAGGACTCCTTGTTCTGCCGGTAGTAGGAGAAATTGGCCTCAATCCATGAGCAAATCTCGTTCAGGGTGAGGAGCTTCCGCGGACTGCTCCGAATCGCCATGAAGATCAAGGCGCTGTAGGTGACTTCGGGTCTAGGCTCAGCCGGTTCAGGTGACTGCGTTGTGTCTGCCAGAATTGACTTGATCGAAAAATCTGAGATGGAATGTAAGCAAGAGGTTTACTGATTCCGTCTGCCACAGCTCGAGGTATTTATAGCGCTTCATTCGTGAAAGGATATTAGGAGAGTATCCCATGTAGGCTCGAGCTCCTGGCTTAATGTTGAGTAAAGCCTTCCTAATCCGGCAATTAAACTCTGACTTCCGTTGTACACTTGCTTCGAAGTCCTATCGCAGGTACAAGCTTGCAATAACTGAGATCGACTTCGCTGATGGCGGATTAAATTTGGACGCATGTTAAGGGATTGTGGCGATTATCTTGTTTTCCATATAAGTGATGAGTAGGACTTCCAGATACCAGGCCACGAGATTAACCGATCCAGCAATGTACGTGGGCACTCCTAACTCCTAAGCAATCATTAAGGTGTGATGACAGAGCTGCCAGTTCACCATTTCGACGTCAGCCAACCTGACAGACAAGTAGTTAGTTTATGCTGTTGACTGCCACGTCGACGTCAATAAGGATGTGTTGTAGGTTGCGTTGAACAAGTTTAACTTGATTTTCTCCAACTAGACAACCTCCGGTTATGTTGGCTATGTTTATGGCTTAGATCAGTGTAACCAATCATCTGAAGCGGAAGATTAAGTACTGCAGCGATCCAAAGACGATTGCACATGCATGTCCTGTCTGATTCACCCTTTTTTTGGCCAGCCTCTCTTTCACTCAAAAGGGCAGTTTATGTTGATGGTTGAGTCGATTGAGGAAAGGGATAATTTGCTTCATCGGTTTGTCAAAACAACTGGTCTAGAAACTCCTGACTCGAAGGATCGATATCTTGTTCTAGAAGGCTCTTATTTTGTCAGTCCTGTTAAATGGACTTGAAAGGTGAACGATAAGCAACGAAAAACAGCCGATTCTTGGTGCCTACTCTTCCCCAATTGCGGGACTCTTCCTCTACTGTTCTGCGCATGTACTTCTCTGGTTCCATTGCGTCTCACGCTTTGCTATGGAACTGTCGCCTTTTCGAAGGGTATGACCAATCCACTGCCACAGTCCCTCCTACTTTCTGTGACTTCCACTTCTGTGCTGACATAGTTACGCTTGTCGCAAAGCATGTTACGCTGTTATTCTCTCATTTTAAAGAAATGTAGGGATTCTACCTCGGGCCTATCTGCTGCCGGTTAGCTTCAATGCGAACTTTAAGCCGTTTTCTTCTTAAGCTAGATTCTTCTCCTCCTCCATTCTGTTACCTTCATTTAGGCTCTAATTTTAGTTTCCAGCCAGTACTGCTTCCTCCCTGCGAAACCATTCACTGCTCCCATCTTTCGAGGCACACCAATTTTCTTAGTGCCTCTTTTCAATTTTCAGTGCCAAAGTGTGCTGTGTATGGCGTATACGTATTTTTTTTTTTTAAATGTGATAAGCTCATTCAACCACCCTCTATGGCACATATTAGCATGCAGAGGTTGGCGTACAGTGTTGAAGGCCACTGCGGTCAAAGTGATCGATAAGCTGTAGATTTAAGTAATTACTCGGTGCATCACAGTGTGCTTGTACCAACATAAGGCGAATATTAAGCTGCATGCATATCTCCTCAAGAGGCATGCTGCAATCTGCATGATGCCATGCCTTGCCAAGCCAAAATCGTTAAGAATTTACTGGATTTTACTAAGCGGGCGATGGGGTTTGGAAGAACACAGAAGAATTTGGGCAGATTGGTGTCGAATTCCGCCCTGAACCATTCAGGACTTGGTAGTGAGGACACAGCATGCATGAACGAGAATAAAGGATTATTCGCCAATGTAATTTAAGTCACTAGTGCAGAAAAAGCTTCTCAAACCGCACCGTTCATACTGGTCATAGAACTGTACACAAATCGAGTGGTTGCAGTAGACGCCAGGCCCAGATACACCAATCGGTGGTGTGGATAAAAACTAAGGGAACACTCCGAGTGAACGGTCATGAGTGGTTTCGTTAAAGGGAACACTCACTTCGGTGTGAATAAAAATGTTCCTCAAAGCAAGATCTTTCCTCCCAGTTGACGTTTAAAAATTACCGTTCTTGAAATTTATGGAAGGGTACAAAGGAATTGCAATAATGCTTTTAAACGTCTAACCGCGAAAAGCAGCGAACTATAATTCATAGCGTTTCGGGGACACAGTATTCCTTCGATGCATTGGTGACCAGAGCTTCCAAGTTGGAGTTGCTGAGGACTTTGGGATGCATAGATCCACAGTATTTACAGCAAATTTGTGGATGATTTCCTTCCTCCATAGCTTCCAAGGCAACATGTCTGGTTCTTGCAGCAAGCACGGAAAGAATTATAAAAATGATCCATTACACATTTTTCGCTCTTGAAGGTACCTCCAGTGTACGTCCAGTGCTCATCTTCTTCAAGAGTTAACTCAATACATTTCATCTCCATCCACAGCAAAATGGAGTGTTGCTCCGAAATGCTGAGAAAACACTAAATTTTTACTCTCATCAGCCGTACTGAGGTAAACACTGGTTCGGACATCTCGGGCAATTACAACATCGGCTCAAAACTTGTTTCATTACTCAGTTGTTAACTGCGAATAAACATTTTTTTTCTCACATGTTTGGGATGTATAAAGACCAAGTAATGGCAGGGTGTTCTCGATAATTGGAGGAACGATTTTAAACAGCTATACTATTAGCTCAGATTTGGTATTTTTGTGAATGTCATGTATTTAACAACGAACGAGAAAGAAAACTCACGTAAACATGATCCTAAGCCGGATGCGAAGCTGTCCTAAACACCCACAATGTTCAATGAATGGTCATAAACAGAAGTCAATTTCCCCGCACTTTCATTGAGGATTACGCCCAAGCAATGAGCACGAGCACCGCGTCCACCGCACTACCTGCGCGACTTTTCATTCATGTCCTCGCATCGCCTTCCGTTAATGTCGCGCATTTTGACGAAATTTGACAAGCATGCCATAAAATAAGTCAGCTTAGGTGGAATCTGTGGGATAGAGTACGCTTTAAAGGAAACAAGCTTCTTAGAATAGAATACTCGTATGCCTAGATATCAGAGTTAGCTTGGATTTGGACATTTCACTCTGATGTGAATGCTGTCTGTTCTGCTAATGCACAAGGAGGTGTTCTTCCGCTGGGACGGAGTTCAACAAAGCACTGAATTGGACTTGCAGAAGTGCTTAGCCTCTCCCTCTGAGTGTACATTTAAGGAAAAAAGGTGACGCAATCTGAGCTCTTACTGCAGTCCAATTACAGTGTAAACCAATCTTCCTCGCGGATCATCCAAATATTTATAGCATCCCAGATCAATTTAATATCTCCCTCAAATCACAACCACCTCACAAGTCTAAGATTGTACCTGTTCTGGACACTGATCTCGTCCTCCTTTCCCGAGTACGACGGAAGTCCCACTTTTATTGCCCGGATTAGGAAGCGTCAAGGCATACCTGCGATGACCTGTTAATTTGCTCACCTGAAGGAAGCGCTATAAATACCGCGAGCTGCATGCAGACGGAATCAGATCACCCCTTGCTTCCGATTCAACTAGTCGCAGCCCAGTTTTAAAGCACAACCTGATATGGCTCCCATCTCCGACTTCTCCATCAAGTCCATCTTGGCAGAACCAGTCGATGTCACCAACGCGTCGGCGTCGCAGTCACCCGAAGGAGCTGAGAAGAGACCCGAACTTACCTACAGCGCCTTGATCTTCATGGCCATTCGGAGCAGTCCGCGGAAGCTGCTCACACTGAACGAGATTTGCTCGTGGATTGAGGCCAATTTCTCCTACTACCGGCAGAACAAGGAGTCCTGGCAGAACTCGGTGCGTCACACGCTCAGTGTGAACGAGAACTTCGTGAAGGTCCCCCGGCCCATGGACGACCCCGGGCGAGGATGCTACTGGAGATTGCACCCGAGTGCCGAGGCGTTAACCGTTGGCGAGTCTACAGGCCGCCTGCGAAGCGCCGATCCAGTCATCCATCCCACACAGGCACCCGCCTCACTGCCGTACTGGTGTCCCCCGCAGCTGTACGACCCGGCCTCGCAGACCTGGTACAGCCCATCGGTCGAGGAGGTGCAGTGGGCCATCTTCTACAGTGGAGAGCAACAGTGAATGTACATCTTGGAGTCCTCGTTGGATCACACCCCAGCAGAGCAAAGTCTAGTCTGCCGCCGAATTACGGAGCGAAGAGAATCGCTGACTTTGTGAATTGTTTACTTTAACCACTTGTATTTATAAAGATTTTTCGTCTATTAAATAATATTACAAAAATATGAACTTGTTTTTTATTTGAAATATTTCCAAAACCCTTCAGCGAATCCCAATCCTGCCTAAAAAACCAGCTTCTTTTGATTCATGATTCATTACGTTTAACAATTGCAGCTCTAAGGCGGCTGTGTAATTGACCCTTACACGCCAGAAGTGCTGTAGCTGCTGTGGCAACACTCATTTCGTCATTTCGCGTAGAGTTTCCTTCTACAAGAGTGAATAGATACACAGACCGCACCGACCACAGAGGCTTATTCGTTGACTCCTTCATTCCGTTGTCACTGAAATGTACACCACACAACCGCAAATCGTATACTGCCCCTCTCCTCTCTCTTTTCTCCTTGAAATGAACTAACTCAGCAGAATGATATTAGACATAATATTTTAGCTTCAATTTCGGCCGTTTTAAGCATTTTCGAGAGGAAATACGTGGCATTCAAAAACCTCACATTATTATCCTCAAGCTCTCATGAACCACCAAAGGGGTCGCAACTCGATACTGCGCCACTGAGTCTAACTCATCAGGAGTTACACTAGGCGAATTTTTCGACTTGGTCCAACCCAGCTGCTCACACTTGAGGTCCTCGCGCAATTTTCTTTGAAAAAAAATACGTATACGCCGTACACACCCCACTTTGGCGCCGAAAGGAGGCACTAAGAAAAGTGGTGTTTCTCGGGGAGCAGTGATTGGCTTGGCAAGGAGGATGCAGGACAGGCTGGAATCTAAGATTGTATCCCAGATTAAGGTTATGGAGGGGGAATCGTGTTGTGCGTGCTACTGTTCTTCAACGAGTGGAAGGGACCCACAGTTGTATGCCGACTCCGAATGGCCAAGTTTGAGAATCTTTTCCAAGCGGCTATTACTCTTTGAACATTGTCAGGGACTGAAAAGAGGTGGAAATAGAACCCAGGCAGCGAGGTTAAGTTGCGTATGGGTAGGGGATCCTGCTGCTTCCGATCCACTTCCGCACACATTCCTTCGCACTAATTACAGCGAGCAGGTTTTGTGTTGAAAGACCTCCCATGTTCTGTCTTAACAGTCTCTGTGTTACTGCAAGAGAAAGTAGTGAACAAAAGTCGTACTGCGGTTTTGGGAATAGAGAGGAGAGACTAGAAGTCCAACGATTCAACGCTTTTGTTTTGGTTACGTCCAAGGGTGTGGTCGGGAGTACCCTTGAGGAACTGCTGTTAGGTATTATGCTCTGTCCCCACAAGTTGCTTCTTGTGCTCTTAGTCAGGCTTCCTGCCCTTCGGAGTTTGTCCTGCACACACTACGTATGAGCAGATGTCGCTTGTATAAAGGCAATGCACTCCCTCCTATGTTTCGACATCCAACAGATCATAAATTGCCATATCTGCATTTTAAGACACATACCCTCCGATGCTGATATGTGCCATCCGGAGAATTGAGGGCGAATAAGTTGACCACTTTTCTTTGAAAAAAAAATGAAAAAAATACGTATACGCCATACACACCCCACCTTGGCTCCGAAAATCCGCAATGAAAAGATTTCGTTCTTTGAAAAAAAATGTGAACAGGAATTAGCATAGGGCAGAGTATGGAATCAAAGTTTACAAGTTTAGCTACAGCAGCGGTTTCTTGGTAAAAGCGTAAAAAATCACAAGAGTAAGCTGTGAAAGTGGTGAATGAAGAGTGTACTGAAGTGAATATCTGAAGTCCAAAGGCAAAGGGTGCCAAAACGAGGGAAGACCCAGACAGGGACGAAGAGCAAATAGAGGATACTGCTCACTACCTTTGTCAATGACCCAGAGTCTGCCTATTAAGGCATGGAACACTGGGAGAATTCTTCCTCCATTATCTCCAGGAACTGGCAGTCATCCCACTAATCTCTCTTTTCAGGTTCATCAGGATTTCTGCGCGAATAGGAACTAGAAGGGTGGACCTAAGTGAGGCGTGGCACCGTCTACTCACTCACGAATGACTGAACGCTGTTGGTTTGTTTTTTATTTTAGTTAAGTATAAGGGTAGAGCAACTGACAATCTACTAAGGATTCTAATAGCCCGAGCTACCATCTTTTATCACCCATGTACTGGATTTCACGAATACGCCTGCGGACTAACAAGCATTCACACTTCGCTCAACTACCGTTAGGTATTATTATACTCTGTCGTTAGACGCCGATAACCTTGTGCTTGTGCCCTTAGTCAGGCTTCTTGCCCCTCGGAGTTTGTCCTGCATAGGCAGTACGGCCAGAGCAGATGTAACTGACTATGTTATCTGAAGGTGCTTGTGAGTCCTGTTCTCGAAGCAGACATTTCAGGTGGTAAGCCAATAATCGCGATAGCTGCCGTCATGCCCAGACGGAAACGAAGGTGGAGGTTGCAGTCTGTCTTAATGTCCATCGCTCCTACCGCAGCGCTTTTGTATTGGCCCTCTCCTGGACTTGTAAAAACACTTCTTCTTGACGGTTACTGCCTGGCACACTTGACATGGTTCTTAATGCTAAGCCTGCTGCCGAGCATTACTCCAAGGTATTTTAATGATTTTTTGGATTTGATCGGTTGACTTCCCGCCTGTTACCTCGCGTATTCCACTTTCTTTTGCTGTTTCATGAACACCCTAAGACGCGCCCATTTGAAAAACAATGTCTTCAAAGACCCTAGACAACCCTGCCAGATACCCTTTTTGATTGACACTTTCCGTGGCGAGGTGTGTATGGCGTATACGTGATTTTTTTTTCAAAGAAAAGTTTTTTTTATGGCAGCGTTCACTGTATACACTCGATATAGTGAACATTTTCTGTTAAAATTGTCTGTTAATTTTCGAAACGTTCTTTCGATTGAAGAATACTCGAAGGAGCGGGACTTAGGAGGAAGATAAAATGCCTCTCGGTATTCTTCGCCACACTTAGCGTCTAATCCTAAGACAGTGGCCACGAAAGAAGTGATTAATCTTCTGAGACATATGACAGGCCTAGCACATACGGCTTCCCGTATGAATGAATGGAACGAAGATCAGGTAACTTCAGGTATTGAGGAAGACGAAAGAAGATGTAGTTGATCCGATTTGCGAAGTGTCCTCTTGAGATGCTGTTCAATTATTTGAGAAGGGGCAACTATTAGCTGCCATTAATTAGGGCAAACCAACTTTGTACTTACTGTAGCACAGCTGAAGTACATGAGATGTATTATTTCTGTTGCATTTTACACTATTTTACGGATAAGTCAGTTTTTTGAAATAAAGAACATTTTTGAGGAATTGTACGTAAAAGCCCACACATTTTGATAAACTTAGCTTCCATGAGTTCAAGCTCCTTACAGTGAACAGGCTTGGTTTTTATTAGTTCACGGATGAAATCGAAACTAAGAAATATGTCTAGTATTAGCTTCTGCTGAGTTAATTAATTGCAAGGAGAAAAGAGGGAGACAGTCTACGATTAGCGGTTGTGAGGTGTACATTTCAGTGCCAGCGGAATGTAAAGTCAATGAACAAGCCATGTCGTATGCACGGTCTGTTTCTCTAATCGTGCTTGTAATCCTCGCCCTTGCACCTTAGACCAGTTCTGGCATGCAAGGGTCATGTACAGAGTCCCCTCAGCTCTACGATTGCTTGGACGGTGAATAGGCAGGCCGAATAGGACCTGGTGCTCGGGGACTCACTAAGACTTTAGATTCGAGTGGACCTGACTGGACTTTGAGAGTCCTACCACAGCGTTTCCTACCTTGTTTCACACTAGTTTACGAACAGCTTAAATATGGGAGGACACATTTATTTGGTGACAGATGTAATACAAAACATTTTAAGAGAAAGCATTTACAATTTAATTCAAAATTGTCTTACATCACAGAACTTTATAAATACAATTGGTTAAAGTAAACAATTCTCAAAGCTGCTCATTCGAAAGAGGCCATCCACCATCACGGTGCTCTGCTGGGGTGTGGTCCATCAAGGACTCCAAGGCGATGTGCATTCACTGTTGCTCTCCACTGTAGAAGATGGCCCACTGCACCTCCTCGACCGATGGGCTGTACCAGGTCTGCGAGGCCGGGTCGTACAGCTGCGGGGGACACCAGTACGGCAGTGAGGCGGGTGCCTGTGTGGGATGGATGACTGGATCGGCGCTTCGCAGGCGGCCTGTAGACTCGCCAACGGTTAACGCCTGGGCACTTGGGTGCAATCTCCAGTAGCATCCTCGCCCAGGGTCGTCCATGGGCCGGGGGACCTTCACGAAGTTCTCGTTCACACTCAGGGTGTGGCGCACCGAGTTCTGCCAGGACTCCTTGTTGAGGCGGTAGTAGGAGAAATTGGCCTCAGTCCACGAGCAAATCTCGTTCAGGGTGAGCAGCTTCCGCGGACTGCTGCGAATAGCCATGAAGATCAAGGCGCTGTAGGTGACTTCGGGTCTAGGCTCAGCCGGTTCAGGTGACTGCGTTGTGTCTGCCAGGATTGACTTGATCGAAAAATCCGAGATGGGAGCCATTTCAGGAAGTGACTGTACTTCAAAACTGAGAGATGTGACGTTGGAACGTAAGCAAGAGGTGAACTGAATCCGCCTGCCACATCTCGAGGTATTTATAGCGCTTCATTCATGAAAGGATATTAGGAGAGTATCCCAGGTAGGCTCGAGCTTCTGACTTAATGTTGAGTAAAGCCTTCCTAATCCGGCAATTAAACTCTGACTTCCGTTGTACACTTGCTTCGAAGTCCTATCGCAGGTACAAGCTTGCAATACCTGAGTACGGCCTCGTTGATGGCGGATTAAATTGGAATTAAAATTAATCCTGGGCAAGCAGCAATTACATGTTTTAATCGGATTTGAGCAGGATTGGATTTTCCAAATTTGCAAACAGAAAGTGTATGCATTACTCAATGTTATGACAGAACTACTTGATGATCGAGGATGCCAAGCTCTCGTCGACAATCCATCGGCTTATCAAAAAAGGGGGTTCGTGTAGACTGGGCTTCAAATTAGCATTAAGTCAGGATGCGCTGTGTTCATTTTCAGCATACAAGGTTTTTTTTTATGGTTTGCGCCAATGGGTGTGGAATCTTCTTCAAGATACTGGTAACCCGTGTTACCAGCATGAACAATTCAGGGGTATTATTCTCCTTTTTCCACGCGCCTACGTCCTAAACCACACCTTTGCACACTTCTACCACTCTCCCCGCGGAACTGCCGTTAGGTATTACTTCGCGGGGCTGGTTAGCATATCACGCTCGCTATGTGTTCCATATGTGCCAATTCGGCCTTTCTTGCTCCTTCCAGCCTTCTTAGCTCGATCTGCACCCTTGTAATAAAGGAACAGGTCACCAGCCATTTGTCAGCTCACTCCATCATATGGCTAACTAGGAGCTCGGGAGTTGGTAGACTTCCTCTCGCCACGGCAAAGCGTCTGCAATGGAATATTACGTGCTCTGCGTCTTCATCTTTGCGCGCGCATTCTGGACAAGTGGGTGAGCTGTCGTGACCGAATCTGTGGAGGTATTTTCGTTCGTCCAGGCTCATATTCTGGGTATCAATTTATGGGTCCATCTGCCTTTGGTTGTGGTGTCCCACCTGGTTTTTTAGACGTAGGCTGCTTCGTACAAAATTGTTCGGAAACCGCTGATTGCTCTTATCACGCAGAGCCTGTATGATGTCGAGAGCTTCCTTGCTGCTTCCGTGTTTGCCAGGGTCCCCGCCCATAATGGTGCAGCGTATAGAAGGATTGAGCTTACCACTGTGGAAAGCAGGATCCTTCTCTCGTATCCAGGTCCTCCGATGTTGGGCAGCATTCCTGAGAGCGCTGGCTGCATCCTTGCTGCCTTTTTGCTGCAGTACTCGACGTGAGTTTTAAAGTTAAGCCGGTTGTCGAGCATTACCCCTAGGTATTTCAGAGCCTTCTTCGATCGAATTATCTGGGAACCAGCCCGGAAGCTAGCGTATTCCACAGTCTTTCGACTGGTTATTAAGACAGTCTCAGTCTTGTGGTCAGCTAGTTCTAGGTCGGCGGATTCCATCCAATCCTTGATCCTGGCTGCTTCCATCTCGTGGATGTTTTTGTCTACTATCACGACCGCGATGTCGTCGGCAAAACAAGGCTTGGATGACGTTCTCTATACACACTTAATTAATCCCAACCTGTGCAGTCGAGTTTGGCGAGCATCGGCCGGGCCGGTGCTTCAAGCAAAAGTCGTTGATTGCGCCCAATCTGGTAAGGTTGGGGCATTGCCTATTCGGCACACACGCCTGAAGAATGGGAACCATTAACAATGACTTCTGTAGAAGCTGTAGGGACTAAGCGCAAGAAGAACTACGCTTCATTACTTCGGCACCTGCCCAGCACTTGCAAGCACAAGGAAAAACTACAGGAAATGACTGACATACAAATTCTGGACATAGCTAAATTTAGCTAGAACCCAGCAAAAGAGTGCATCATCCAAGATATGTAACTAGCAAAGCAGTTGGCATTTGCAGGTGTTTGGTTAGTAGCCTAAAGAGGAAACGGTGCGTAAGCTGCCGACTAATGATATCACAAAGGATCCAATCAGGCTCTAAGCGGGCCAGAATTGCTTCAGTTGTAGCAAGCGCATTAACCTTACTTAACCTAAGGGTGGGTGCAAAGTATATGCAATAATGTTTTGGAACATCAAACCGCGAAAAACAGAGAACTATAAGACAGTAGAAGAGAATTTCTTCTTCCATAGCTTCCAACGCAACATGTCCTCAATTATGACATCGGTTCAAAATTTGTTTGACTCCGTGGTTAAATACGAATAAACATTTCTATTTCGGATGTGGATGTATACAGACCAAGTAATGGCAGATGGAGGACAGGGTGTTCTGTCGTATTGAAGGAACGATTTGAAGCAGCTATAGCTCAGGCACGGACGCTTCATTACTGAGTTCCGAATAACTATTATCTCGGCTTTGGAATTTTTGTGAATGAACAACAAAGAAACGTAACCATAAGCGAATCCACGAGGTTCAACGAATGGTCATAAACAGAAGTCAATTTCCCGCACTTTCATTGAGGATTACGCCCAAGCATTGAGCTCGAGTTCGGCAGTCCACCACACTACCTGCTCGACTTTTCATTCATATCCTCGCATCGCCTTCCGTTGATTTCTCGCATTTTGACGAGATTTGACAAGCATGCCATAAAATAAGTCAGCTTAGGTGGAATCTGTGGGATAGAGTACGCTTTAAAGGAAACAAGCTTCTTAGAATAGAATACTCGTATGCTTTGATATCAGAGTTAGCTTGGATTTGGATATTTCACTCTGATGTGAATGCTGTCTGTTCTGCTAATGCACAAGGAGAGTTTCTTCCACTGGGACGGAATTCAACAAAGCACTGCATCTTACTTGCAGAAGTCCCTAGCCACTCCCTTGAGTGTACATTTAAAGGAAAGAAGGAAAGAAGGTCGCAGGCATACTCGCTGAGCTCTTACTGCAGTCCAATTATAGTGTAAACGAAACTTCCTCGCTGCCCTTCAACGTTGATCCAAATATTTATAGCATCTCCCAGATAAATTTAATATCTCCCTCAAATCACAGCCACCTCAAAGGACTAAAATTGTACCTGCACCTGCTCTGGGCACTGATCTCGTCCTCCTTTCCCGAGTACGACGGAAGTCCCACTTTTATTGCCCGGATTAGGAAGCGTCAAGGCATACCTGCGATGACCTGTTAATTTGCTCACCTGAAGGAAGCGCTATAAATACCGCGAGCTGCATGCAGACGGAATCAGATCACCCCTTGCTTCCGATTCAACTAGTCGCAGCCCAGTTTTAAAGCACAACCTGAAATGGCTCCCATCTCCGACTTCTCCATCAAGTCCATCTTGGCAGAACCAGTCGAACTTACCTACAGCGCCTTGATCTTCATGGCCATTCGGAGCAGTCCGCGGAAGCTGCTCACACTGAACGAGATTTGCTCGTGGATTGAAGCCAATTTCTCCTACTACCGCCACAACAAGGAGTCCTGGCAGAACTCGGTGCGCCACACCCTGAGTGTGAACGAGAACTTCGTGAAGGTCCCCCGGCCCATGGACGACCCCGGGCGAGGATGCTACTGGAGATTGCACCCGAGTGCCGAGGCGTTAACCGTTGGCGAGTCTACAGGCCGCCTGCGAAGCGCCGATCCAGTCATCCATCCCACACAGGCACCCGCCTCACTGCCGTACTGGTGTCCCCCGCAGCTGTACGACCCGGCCTCGCAGACCTGGTACAGCCCATCGGTCGAGGAGGTGCAGTGGGCCATCTTCTACAGTGGAGAGCAACAGTGAATGCACATCGCCTTGGAGTCCTTGATGGACCACACCCCAGCAGAGCACCGTGATGGTGGATGGCCTCTTTCGAATGAGCAGCTTTGAGAATTGTTTACTTTAACCAATTGTATTTATAAAGTTCTGTGATGTAAGACAATTTTGAATTAAATTGTAAATGCTTTCTCTTAAAATGTTTTGTATTACATCTGTCACCAAATAAATGTGTCCTCCCATATTTAAGCTGTTCGTAAACTAGTGTGAAACAAGGTAGGAAACGCTGTGGTAGGACTCTCAAAGTCCAGTCAGGTCCACTCGAATCTAAAGTCTTAGTGAGTCCCCGAGCCCCAGGTCCTATTCGGCCTGCCTATTCACCGTCCAAGCAATCGTAGAGCTGAGGGGACTCTGTACATGAACTGGTCTAAGGTGCAAGGGCGAGGATTACAAGCACGATTAGAGAAACAGACCGTGCATACGACATGGCTTGTTCATTGACTTTACATTCCGCTGGCACTGAAATGTACACCTCACAACCGCTAATCGTAGACTGTCTCCCTCTTTTCTCCTTGAAATTAATTAACTCAGCAGAAGCTGATATGCGACATATTTCTTAGTTTCGATTTCATCCGTGAACTAATAAAAACCAAGCCTGTTCACTGTAAGGAGCTTGAACTCATGGAAGCTAAGTTTATCAAAATGTGTGGGCTTTTACGTACAATTCCTCAAAAATGTTCTTTATTTCAAAAAACTGACTTATCCGTAAAAAAGTGTAAAATGCAACAGAAATAATACATCTCATGTACTTCAGCTGTGCTACAGTAAGTACAAAGTTGGTTTGCCCTAATTAATGGCAGCTAATAGTTGGCCCTTCTCAAATAATTGAACAGCATCTCAAGAGGACACTGAGCAAATCGGATCAACTACATCTTCTTTCGTCTTCCTCAATACCTGAAGTTACCTGATCTTCGTTCCATTCATTCATACCGGAAGCCGTATGTGCTAGTCCTGTCATATGTCTCAGAAGATTAATCACTTCTTTCGTGGCCACTGTCTTAGGATTAGACGCTAAGTGTGGCGAAGAATACCGAGAGGCAATTTATTTTCCTCCTAAATCTCGTCTTTCGAGTTTTCTTCAATCGAAAGAACGTTTTCCAGAAAATTAACAGACAATTTTAACAGAAAATGTTCACTATATCGAGTGTATACAGTGAACGCTGCCATAAAAAAAACTTTTCTTTGAAAAAAAAATCACGTATACGCCATACACACCTCGCCACGGAAAGTGTCAATCAAAAAGGGTATCTGGCAGGGTTGTCTAGGGTCTTTGAAGACATTGTTTTTCAAATGGGCGCGTCTTAGGGTGTTCATAATACAGCAAAAGAAAGTGGAATACGCGAGGTAACAGGCGGGAAGTCAACCGATCAAATCCAAAAAATCATTAAAATACCTTGGAGTAATGCTCGGCAGCAGGCTTAGCATTAAGAACCATGTCAAGTGTGCTAGGCAGTAACCGTCAAGAAGAAGTGTTTTTACAAGTCCAGGAGAGGGCCAATACAAAAGCGCTGCGGTAGGAGCGATGGACATTAAGACAGACTGCAACCTCCACCTTCGTTTCCGTCTGGGCATGACGGCAGCTATCGCGATTATTGGCTTACCACCTGAAATGTCTGCTTCGAGAACAGGACTCACAAGCACCTTCAGATAACATAGTCAGTTACATCTGCTCTGGCCGTACTGCCTATGCAGGACAAACTCCGAGGGGCAAGAAGCCTGACTAAGGGCACAAGCACAAGGTTATCGGCGTCTAACGACAGAGTATAATAATACCTAACGGTAGTTGAGCGAAGTGTGAATGCTTGTTAGTCCGCAGGCGTATTCGTGAAATCCAGTACCTGGGTGATAAAAGATAGTAGCTCGGGCTGTTAAAATCCTTAGTAGATTGTCAGTTGCTCTACCCTTATACTTAACTAAAATAAAAAACAAACCAACAGCGTTCAGTCATTCGTGAGTGAGTAGACGGTGCCACGCCTCACTTAGGTCCACCCTTCTAGTTCCTATTCGCGCAGAAATCCTGATGAACCTGAAAAGAGAGATTAGTGGGATGACTGCCAGTTCCTGGAGATAATGGAGGAAGAATTCTCCCAGTGTTCCATGCCTTAATAGGCAGACTCTGGGTCATTGACAAAGGTAGTGAGCAGTATCCTCTATTTGCTCTTCGTCCCTGTCTGGGTCTTCCCTCGTTTTGGCACCCTTTGCCTTTGGACTTCAGATATTCACTTCAGTACACTCTTCATTCACCACTTTCACAGCTTACTCTTGTGATTTTTTACGCTTTTACCAAGAAACCGCTGCTGTAGCTAAACTTGTAAACTTTGATTCCATACTCTGCCCTATGCTAATTCCTGTTCACATTTTTTTTCAAAGAACGAAATCTTTTCATTGCGGATTTTCGGAGCCAAGGTGGGGTGTGTATGGCGTATACGTATTTTTTTCATTTTTTTTTCAAAGAAAAGTGGTCAACTTATTCGCCCTCAATTCTCCGGATGGCACATATCAGCATCGGAGGGTATGTGTCTTAAAATGCAGATATGGCAATTTATGATCTGTTGGATGTCGAAACATAGGAGGGAGTGCATTGCCTTTATACAAGCGACATCTGCTCATACGTAGTGTGTGCAGGACAAACTCCGAAGGGCAGGAAGCCTGACTAAGAGCACAAGAAGCAACTTGTGGGGACAGAGCATAATACCTAACAGCAGTTCCTCAAGGGTACTCCCGACCACACCCTTGGACGTAACCAAAACAAAAGCGTTGAATCGTTGGACTTCTAGTCTCTCCTCTCTATTCCCAAAACCGCAGTACGACTTTTGTTCACTACTTTCTCTTGCAGTAACACAGAGACTGTTAAGACAGAACATGGGAGGTCTTTCAACACAAAACCTGCTCGCTGTAATTAGTGCGAAGGAATGTGTGCGGAAGTGGATCGGAAGCAGCAGGATCCCCTACCCATACGCAACTTAACCTCGCTGCCTGGGTTCTATTTCCACCTCTTTTCAGTCCCTGACAATGTTCAAAGAGTAATAGCCGCTTGGAAAAGATTCTCAAACTTGGCCATTCGGAGTCGGCATACAACTGTGGGTCCCTTCCACTCGTTGAAGAACAGTAGCACGCACAACACGATTCCCCCTCCATAACCTTAATCTGGGATACAATCTTAGATTCCAGCCTGTCCTGCATCCTCCTTGCCAAGCCAATCACTGCTCCCCGAGAAACACCACTTTTCTTAGTGCCTCCTTTCGGCGCCAAAGTGGGGTGTGTACGGCGTATACGTATTTTTTTTCAAAGAAAATTGCGCGAGGACCTCAAGTGTGAGCAGCTGGGTTGGACCAAGTCGAAAAATTCGCCTAGTGTAACTCCTGATGAGTTAGACTCAGTGGCGCAGTATCGAGTTGCGACCCCTTTGGTGGTTCATGAGAGCTTGAGGATAATAATGTGAGGTTTTTGAATGCCACGTATTTCCTCTCGAAAAGATGCTTAAAACGGCCGAAATTTAAGCTAAAAAATTATGTCTAATATCAGTTCTGCTGAGTTCGTTCATTTCAAGGAGAAAAGAGAGAGGAGAGGGGCAGTATACGATTTGCGGTTGTGTGGTGTACATTTCAGTGACAACGGAATGAAGGAGTCAACGAATAAGCCTCTGTGGTCGGTGCGGTCTGTGTATCTATTCACTCTTGTAGAAGGAAACTCTACGCGAAATGACGAAATGAGTGTTGCCACAGCAGCTACAGCACTTCTGGCGTGTAAGGGTCAATTACACAGCCGCCTTAGAGCTGCAATTGTTAAACGTAATGAATCATGAATCAAAAGAAGCTGGTTTTTTAGGCAGGATTGGGATTCGCTGAAGGGTTTTGGAAATATTTCAAATAAAAAACAAGTTCATATTTTTGTAATATTATTTAATAGACGAAAAATCTTTATAAATACAAGTGGTTAAAGTAAACAATTCACAAAGTCAGCGATTCTCTTCGCTCCGTAATTCGGCGGCAGACTAGATAGCCCACCATCACGGTTCTCTGCTGGGATGTGGTCCATCAAGGACTCCAAGGCGATGTGCATTCACTGTTGCTCTCCACTGTAGAAGATGGCCCACTGCACCTCCTCGACCGATGGGCTGTACCAGGTCTGCGAGGCCGGGTCGTACAGCTGCGGGGGACACCAGTACGGCAGTGAGGCGGGTGCCTGTGTGGGATGGATGACTGGATCGGCGCTTCGCAGGCGGCCTGTAGACTCGCCAACGGTTAACGCCTCGGCACTCGGGTGCAATCTCCAGTAGCATCCTCGCCCGGGGTCGTCCATGGGCCGGGGGACCTTCACGAAGTTCTCGTTCACACTCAGGGTGTGGCGCACCGAGTTCTGCCAGGACTCCTTGTTGTGGCGGTAGTAGGAGAAATTGGCTTCAATCCACGAGCAAATCTCGTTCAGTGTGAGCAGCTTCCGCGGACTGCTCCGAATGGCCATGAAGATCAAGGCGCTGTAGGTAAGTTCGACTGGTTCTGCCAAGATGGACTTGATGGAGAAGTCGGAGATGGGAGCCATTTCAGGTTGTGCTTTAAAACTGGGCTGCGACTAGTTGAATCGGAAGCAAGGGGTGATCTGATTCCGTCTGCATGCAGCTCGCGGTATTTATAGCGCTTCCTTCAGGTGAGCAAATTAACAGGTCATCGCAGGTATGCCTTGACGCTTCCTAATCCGGGCAATAAAAGTGGGACTTCCGTCGTACTCGGGAAAGGAGGACGAGATCAGTGCCCAGAGCAGGTGCAGGTACAATTTTAGTCCTTTGAGGTGGCTGTGATTTGAGGGAGATATTAAATTTATCTGGGAGATGCTATAAATATTTGGATCAACGTTGAAGGGCAGCGAGGAAGTTTCGTTTACACTATAATTGGACTGCAGTAAGAGCTCAGCGAGTATGCCTGCGACCTTCTTTCCTTCTTTCCTTTAAATGTACACTCAAGGGAGTGGCTAGGGACTTCTGCAAGTAAGATGCAGTGCTTTGTTGAATTCCGTCCCAGTGGAAGAAACTCTCCTTGTGCATTAGCAGAACAGACAGCATTCACATCAGAGTGAAATATCCAAATCCAAGCTAACTCTGATATCAAAGCATACGAGTATTCTATTCTAAGAAGCTTGTTTCCTTTAAAGCGTACTCTATCCCACAGATTCCACCTAAGCTGACTTATTTTATGGCATGCTTGTCAAATCTCGTCAAAATGCGAGAAATCAACGGAAGGCGATGCGAGGATATGAATGAAAAGTCGAGCAGGTAGTGTGGTGGACTGCCGAACTCGAGCTCAATGCTTGGGCGTAATCCTCAATGAAAGTGCGGGAAATTGACTTCTGTTTATGACCATTCGTTGAACCTCGTGGATTCGCTTATGGTTACGTTTCTTTGTTGTTCATTCACAAAAATTCCAAAGCCGAGATAATAGTTATTCGGAACTCAGTAATGAAGCGTCCGTGCCTGAGCTATAGCTGCTTCAAATCGTTCCTTCAATACGACAGAACACCCTGTCCTCCATCTGCCATTACTTGGTCTGTATACATCCACATCCGAAATAGAAATGTTTATTCGTATTTAACCACGGAGTCAAACAAATTTTGAACCGATGTCATAATTGAGGACATGTTGCGTTGGAAGCTATGGAAGAAGAAATTCTCTTCTACTGTCTTATAGTTCTCTGTTTTTCGCGGTTTGATGTTCCAAAACATTATTGCATATACTTTGCACCCACCCTTAGGTTAAGTAAGGTTAATGCGCTTGCTACAACTGAAGCAATTCTGGCCCGCTTAGAGCCTGATTGGATCCTTTGTGATATCATTAGTCGGCAGCTTACGCACCGTTTCCTCTTTAGGCTACTAACCAAACACCTGCAAATGCCAACTGCTTTGCTAGTTACATATCTTGGATGATGCACTCTTTTGCTGGGTTCTAGCTAAATTTAGCTATGTCCAGAATTTGTATGTCAGTCATTTCCTGTAGTTTTTCCTTGTGCTTGCAAGTGCTGGGCAGGTGCCGAAGTAATGAAGCGTAGTTCTTCTTGCGCTTAGTCCCTACAGCTTCTACAGAAGTCATTGTTAATGGTTCCCATTCTTCAGGCGTGTGTGCCGAATAGGCAATGCCCCAACCTTACCAGATTGGGCGCAATCAACGACTTTTGCTTGAAGCACCGGCCCGGCCGATGCTCGCCAAACTCGACTGCACAGGTTGGGATTAATTAAGTGTGTATAGAGAACGTCATCCAAGCCTTGTTTTGCCGACGACATCGCGGTCGTGATAGTAGACAAAAACATCCACGAGATGGAAGCAGCCAGGATCAAGGATTGGATGGAATCCGCCGACCTAGAACTAGCTGACCACAAGACTGAGACTGTCTTAATAACCAGTCGAAAGACTGTGGAATACGCTAGCTTCCGGGCTGGTTCCCAGATTATTCGATCGAAGAAGGCTCTGAAATACCTAGGGGTAATGCTCGACAACCGGCTGAACTTCAAAACTCACGTCGAGTACTGCAGCAAAAAAGCAGCAAGGATGCAGGCAGCGCTCTCAGGAATGCTGCCCAACATCGGAGGACCAGGATACGAGAGAAGGATCCTGCTTTCCACAGTGGTAAGCTCAATCCTTCTATACGCTGCACCATTATGGGCGGGGACCCTGGCGAACACGGAAGCAGCAAGGAAGCTCTCGACATCATACAGGCTCTGCGTGATAAGAGCAATCAGCGGTTTCCGAACAATTTCGTACGAAGCAGCCTACGTCTAAAAAAGGGAGAAAGGGCAACATCAATGGCACTGTGGCAAACCAGGTGGGACACCACAACCAAAGGCAGAGGGACCCATAAATTGATACCCAGAATATAAGCCTGGACGAACGAAAATACCTCCACAGATTCGGTCACGACAGCTCACCCACTTGTCCAGAATGCGCGCGCAAAGATGAAGACGCAGAGCACGTAATATTCCATTGCAGACGCTTTGCCGTGGCGAGAGGAAGTCTACCAACTCCCGAGCTCCTAGTTAGCCATATGATGGAGTGAGCTGACAAATGGCTGGTGACCTGTTCCTTTATTACAAGGGTGCAGATCGAGCTAAGAAGGCTGGAAGGAGCAAGAAAGGCCGAATTGGCACATATGGAACACATAGCGAGCGTGATATGCTAACCAGCCCCGCGAAGTAATACCTAACGGCAGTTCCGCGGGGAGAGTGGTAGAAGTGTGCAAAGGTGTGGTTTAGGACGTAGGCGCGTGGAAAAAGGAGAATAATACCCCTGAATTGTTCATGCTGGTAACACGGGTTACCAGTATCTTGAAGAAGATTCCACACCCATTGGCGCAAACCATAAAAAAAAACCTTGTATGCTGAAAATGAACACAGCGCATCCTGACTTAATGCTAATTTGAAGCCCAGTCTACACGAACCCCCTTTTTTGATAAGCCGATGGATTGTCGACGAGAGCGCAGGTATCCTCGATCATCAAGTAGTTCTGTCATAACATTGAGTAATGCATACACTTTCTGTTCGCAAATTTGGAAAATCCAATCCAGCTCAAATCCGATTAAAACATGTAATTGCTGCTTGCCCAGGATTAATTTTAATTCCAATTTAATCCGCCATCAACGAAGTCGATCTCAGGTATTTCAAGCTTGTACCTGCGATAGGACTTCGAAGCAAGTGTACAACGGAAGTCAGAGTTTAATTGCCGGATTAGGAAGGCTTTACTCAACATTAAGTCAGAAGCTCGAGCCTACCTGGGATACTCTCCTAATATCCTTTCATGAATGAAGCGCTATAAATACCTCGAGATGTGGCAGGCGGATTCAGTTCACCTCTTGCTTACGTTCCAACGTCACATCTCTCAGTTTTGAAGTACAGTCACTTCCTGAAATGGCTCCCATCTCAGATTTTTCGATCAAGTCAATCCTGGCAGACACAACGCAGTCACCTGAACCGGCTGAGCCTAGACCCGAAGTCACCTACAGCGCCTTGATCTTCATGGCTATTCGCAGCAGTCCGCGGAAGCTGCTCACCCTGAACGAGATTTGCTCGTGGATTGAGGCCAATTTCTCCTACTACCGCCTCAACAAGGAGTCCTGGCAGAACTCGGTGCGCCACACGCTCAGTGTGAACGAGAACTTCGTGAAGGTCCCCCGGCCCATGGACGACCCCGGGCGAGGATGTTACTGGAGATTGCACCCGAGTGCCGAGGCGTTAACCGTTGGCGAGTCCACTGGTCGGCTACGAAGTGCCGATCCAACGTCGTTTGGCAACGGCCATCCGTATCAACACTGGTGCCCACAGCAGTTGTATGCTCCGGCCACCGAGACCTGGTACAACCCATCGATCGAGGAGCTGGAGTGGGCGATGTTCTACAGTGGAGTGCAACCTCTGCAGCAGTAGTCGCAAAATTGCTAGATAAAGTGACTAGAAGAAAAATATAATATATTATTATTTTATGTATAAATTTGTAAATATTGTTCAGAATAAACTACTTATTATTTCTACCTTAAATATGATTTGTGTTCTTGTGGCTCTATGGTGGTGGGTAGGTGCGTCAACTGCTATTCTGGACTCTCTGGGCGTAGTCTGAGAAGGAAATATAAATACTAGACCCAATTTCTGCAAAAAGTCAACCTGAGTTACATCCCAACCGAGTTGAACTTAGTTAAATTTATGCCAAACCGAAACGAAACGAATAATTGAACAGCAAAACTGCACACGGGTTCGATTCGGTGTGAAGCGAACGGTGTAAAACACTTTCGCTGAGTGGGCACATTACACAACACATGAACTTGTTTGTTCTTGTACAAATCGAACTGTACCCTGTACGCCCCTGTGCAATACTTGGTTTGAGTTCGGTATTGTTTGCTGTATGTTGCTTGCATGCTTGCCTTTGTCTTTTCTTTTATAGCGATTTCGATTTGGTTGCAGGTTGCATTAACCTACGATTCCATTTAACCAGGTAACCTAAGCATTAATAGGTCTGCTTACCCCAACGATTTTCAGAAGTAAATGAAAACACTGAAAGAACAGCCCGCTGTGCCTACAGCATCAAATAACAAAGATTATCTTAAGAAATATTTAACGTATGAAGAATTGAGTGCAAATAGTCTTTAAGATTCGTTATGTAAACGTTATAAGTTCGGCCAATAAAAATATTAATTCGTTATAAAGTCTGTTATTTCAATGTTGCACTGTATTCTATATAGTAAAGCTAGAACAAGCTAAGCCGAATTGGGTTGGAGTCAATTTGACGGTCAATAAGTCAAATAATTTTGTTTGAACCCGAGTTAGTCACCTCGTGTTGCAACTCGGTTCGATTCAATTCAACTCGGAGCTGTATTTCGGCATCAAACACAATCACGTCGTGAAATAACAATAGCACACACCACACTAACGGTCCAACAGTCTGGGCCTATTCGGAAACGCAAACTTTGCAAAGTAAGAGCAACAAAGCAGTTGACACGTCATAAGCATACGATTGCAAGGCATACTGTCAACATTTTCGAACAAATTATTTGCTTTTTGGCTTTAAGAAATAACAATTAACATTTTGAGTGTAACACTCTTAACACTTTATTGGATGGTTGCAATATAATATTAATAATATGGGTGGCGCTACAGTCCTAGAGGGACCTGGGCCTAGCTTCTCAGCAACCACTCGTGTTGTGCGTGCTATTGTTCTCTCACGCGTGGAAGGGACCTACAGTTTAATGCCGACTCCGAACGGCCAAGTTTGAGAAGCTTTTTCTAGACAGGAAATACTCTTTGAGCATTGTCAGTGACTCGAAAGAGGTGGAGCCGTGAAATGTGAAAGGTGGTAAATTCGGGTATCGAACCTGGCACCCTCTGCGTAGGAGTCGACGCACTAACCCACTACGCCACGGCGACCCAGGATGGTTGCAATACTAATATTAAAAAAAATAGACAATTATTAAAGAAATGCTTGTTGACTTTTACAACAAGTGGGCACACAAGTCTACATTGTGAACATAGAATCCTGTTACCCTCCGATCGTGTGATCGTGTGATCGTGATCGGTGACATTCCACGTAATGCATTTGATGTGTGTCTCATCTTCAGTTCAGTACAGTCAATAAAAGACTAATAATTCTCAAAAACTATTCCTTGTTTATACAAACTTGCAACGGCGTATTATACCTACCTAGCCTACCTACCTACCTAAACATCTGACCCGTCTTGAGATTGCAAGCAGTTTTCAGGTTGACGTCTTTTAGAAGCATGCTGAAAATCAAATTCCGGGAGCTGAAGTCTTTACAAGTGTATTTCGTTACATTCTCCACAACTCTGCATATTATAACAATCACATTGATACTCCGCTTGAACACTGATAAGAAGTAACTGTTTACAAACTGTAAGAGCCAGCGCTGAAGCGGGACAAAAAAGAGATGCTAAAATGAAATTGCTTTCAGCATAGAAATAAAACCGATAATACATAAATACATATGTACACATGTGTTGAGTGATATAGCACGAGGAATAAAAATGATCCCTTTTCTCAATCGACTCAATCATCAACATAAACTACCCTCTTGAGTGAAAGGGAGGGTGGCCAACGATCGGGTGAATCAGAGAGGACATGCATGGGCAATCGTCTTTGGATCGCGAAAGGGTACGGTCGTTGATTTACCCGTGGTAGATATATTATCAACCTAATACATGTAAATAGAGACAGAAATGCCCTTTTTCTGTTTATTTATTCACAACGAAAAAATATTTGCGCTACTGCGTTTTGGAATTTTTTGATTTTTGGTAAATGCATTGCCGGATGATGATTTGACTCCTGTAACTAAATATTTCCTTGGGACAAGAACAATGCATCTGTTAATTAATTTAATTAACTTCATGCTGACGAGAAGCGCCGTGTTCGTGTATGGTTCAGCAGGCCTTAAAGGCCTGATAATTACCGACTAAATAACTATTAGCTTGGATTTGGTATTTTTGTGAATGAACATATAACAACGAACGAGCAATGAAATTAACGTTAACGTTAACGTAAGCCTAAGCCGGAAGCGAAGCTGCTCCCACGAAGCACAATGAATGGTCATAAACAGAAGTCAATCTCCCCGCAGTTTTATTGAGGATTACGCCCAAGCATTGAGCACGAGCACCGCGTCCACCACACTACCTGCCCGACTTTTCATTCATGTACGCACTTATACAGGTATACCATAAAATATGTCAGCTGAATCAGGAAATTAGGTTCTTTCTTAAAAATGACATGGTATTGATGGCTTCTGGCTTAATATCAGAGTTTTGGGTGATGTTCGTGTCAATCACAATCCATATTTATTCATGGTTCACATGGCGGATTCCATGGTTTAGAATGCCACTCAATCCATGGCTTACCTACACCGCTCTCAAATATTGTCTGTGAAGACGAAGTCACCTTGAGTGAAGTTTATGTTCGATCTTCGACTTCGCTAAACCAGTACATAAGCTTGCTCAGTGAAAACTTGCAACATAAAACACGAGAGGCAACCTCTGGTGACAGAGCATCATTTCTAACCAGCCGCGAGAAGCGTTCAGTCATTGGTGAGTGAGTAGACGTGGCCATAGGAGATGAATAACCTCCTTGTTCCTACTCGGTCCTCCTTCAGGAGTTAATGATAATTAAATCCCGATGAATCTGAAAAGAAAGGTTAGTGGGATGTCTGCCAGTTCCTGCAGATAATGGAAGAAGAATTCTCCCAGTGTTCCATGCCTTAATAGGCAAAGACCGGGGCATTGACAAAGGTAGTGAGTAGAATCCTCTATTTCCTCTTCGTCCCTGCCTGGCTCTTCCCTCGTTTTGGCACCCTTTGCCTTTGGACTTCAGATATTCACTTCAGTACACTCTTCATTCACCACTTTCACAGCTTACTCTTGCGATTATCTTACTCACCACACTGTTGTCTTGCAGGTAATCTTACTAAGAAACCGCAGCTCTAGCTTAAGCTACAAACTTTGATTCCATACCCTGTCCTCAGCCAATTCCTGTTCACGTTTTTTAACCAACGACATATTTCGATTGCCTCCTTTCGGCGCCAAAATGGGGTATGTACGGCGTATACGTATTTTTTTTAAAGAAAATTGCACGAGGACCTAGCAGCTGGGTTGGACCAAGTCGAAAAATTCGCCTAGTGTAACCTGATGATATACCTGCGTGGATATCTCTGGTGCGTGCCTTACTCCCGCGACCCCTTTGGTGGATCATGTGAGCTTGAGGATAATAATGAGAGGTTTTTGAAAGCCACGTATTTCCTCTCGAAGATGCTTAAAACGGCCGAAATTAAAGCTAAAATATTATGCCTAATATCGGTTCTGCTGAGTTAGTTCATTTCAAGGAGGAAAGAGAGAGGGGGGGGGGGCAGTGTACGATTGGCGGTTGTGTGGTGTACATTTCAGTGACAACGGAATGAAGGAGTCAACGAATAAGCCTCTGTGGTCGGTGCGGTCTGTGTATCTAATCACGCTTGTAGAAGGAAACTCTAATGAAACTCTCTATGAATCAAAAGAAGCTGGTTTTGGGGCTGGATTGGGATTCGCTGAAGGTTTTGGAAATATTTCAAATAAAAAAACAAGTTCATATTTTTGTAATATTATTTAATAGACGAAAAATCTTTATAAATACAAGTGGTTAAAGTAAACAATTCACAAAGTCAGCGATTCTCTTCGCTCCGTAATTCGGCGGCAGACTAGACTTTGCTCTGCTGGGGTGTGATCTATCGAGGACTCCAAGGCGATGTGCATTCACTGTTGCTCTCCACTGTATAAGATGGCCCACTGCACCTCCTCGACCGATGGGCTGTACCAGGTCTGCGAAGCCGGGTCGTACAGCTGCGGGGGACACCAGTACGGCAGTGAGGCGGGTGCCTGTGTGGGATGGATGACTGGATCGGCGCTTCGCAGGCGGCCTGTAGACTCGCCAACGGTTAACGCCTCGGCACTCGGGTGCAATCTCCAGTAACATCCCCGCCCAGGGTCGTCCATGGGCCGGGGGACCTTCACGAAGTTCTCGTTCACACTCAGGGTGTGGCGCACCGAGTTCTGCCAGGACTCCTTGTTCTGCCGGTAGTAGGAGAAATTGGCCTCAATCCACGAGCAAATCTCGTTCAGGGTGAGGAGCTTCCGCGGACTGCTCCGAATCGCCATGAAGATCAAGGCGCTGTAGGTGACTTCGGGTCTAGGCTCAGCCGGTTCAGGTGACTGCGTTGTGTCTGCCAGAATTGACTTGATCGAAAAATCTGAGATGGAATGTAAGCAAGAGGTTTACTGATTGCGTCTGCCACAGCTCGAGGTATTTATAGCGCTTCATTCGTGAAAGGATATTAGGAGAGTATCCCATGTAGGCTCGAGCTCCTGGCTTAATGTTGAGTAAAGCCTTCCTAATCCGGCAATTAAACTCTGACTTCCGTTGTATACTTGCTTCGAAGTCCTATCGCAGGTACAAGCTTGTAATACCTGAGATCGACTTCGTTGATGGCGGATTAAATTTGGACGCATGTTAAGGGATTGTGGCGATTATCTTGTTTTCCATATAAGTGATGAGTAGGACTTCCAGATACCAGGCCACGAGATTAACCGATCCAGCAATGTACGTGGGCACTCCTAACTCCTAAGCAACCATTAAGGTGTGATGACAGAGCTACCAGTTCACCATTTCGACATCAGCCAATTTGACAGACAAGTAATTAGTTTATGCTGTTGACTGCCACGTCGACGTCAATAAGGATGTGTTGTAGGTTGCGTTGAACAAGTTTAACTTGATTTTCTCCAACTAGACAACCTCCGGTTATGTTGGCTATGTTTATGGCTTAGATCAGTGTAACCAATCATCTGAAGCGGAAGATTAGGCGCTGCAGCGATCCAAAGACGATTGCCCATGCATGTCCTGTCTGTTTCCCCTTTTTTGGCCAGCCTCTCATTCACTCAAAAGGGCAGTTTATGTTGATGGTTGAGTCGAATGAGGAAAGGGATAATTTGCTTCATCGGTTTGTCAAAACAACTGGTCTCGAAACTCCTGACTCGAAGGATCGATATCTTGTTCTAGAAGGCTCTTATTTTGTCAGTCCTGTTAAATGGACGTGAAAGTTGAACGATAAGCAACAAGAAACAGCCGATTCTTGGTGCCTACTCTTCCCCAACTTGGGGGACTCTTCCTCTACTGTTCTGCGCATGTACTTCTCGGGTTCCATTGCGTCTCACGCTTTGCTATGGAACTGTCGCCTTTTCGAAGGGTATGACCAATCCACTGCCACAGTCCCTCCTACTTTCTGTGACTTCCACTTCTGTGCTGACATAGTTACGCTTGTCGCAAAGCATGTTACGCTGTTATTCTCTCATTTTAAAGAAATGTAGGGATTCTACCTCGGGCCTATCTGCTGCCGGTTAGCTTCAATGCGAACTTTAAGCCGTTTTCTTCTTAAGCTAGATTCTTCTCCTCCTCCATTCTGTTACCTTCATTTAGGCTCTAATTTTAGTTTCCAGCCAGTACTGCTTCCTCCCTGCGAAACCATTCACTGCTCCCATCTTTCGAGGCACACCACTTTTCTTAGTGCCTCTTTTCAATTTTCAGTGCCAAAGTGTGCTGTGTATGGCGTATACGTAATTTTTTTTTCTTCAAAAAATGTGATAAGCTCATTAAACCACCCTCTATGGCACATATTAGCACGCAGAGGTTGGCGTACAGAGTTGAAGGACATTGCGGACAAAGTGATCGATAAGCTGTACATTTAAGTAATTACTCGGTGCATCACAGTGTGCTTGTACCAACATAAGGCGAATATTAAGCTGCATGCATATCTCCTCAAGAGGCATGCTGCAATCTGCATGATGCCATGCCTTGCCAAGCCAAAATCGTTAAGAATTGACTCGATTTTACTAAGCGGGCGATGGGGTTTGGAAGAACACCGAAGAATTTGGGCAGATTGGTGTCGAATTCCGCCCTGAACCATTCAGGACTTGGTAGTGAGGACACAGCATGCATGAACGAGAATAAAGGATTATTCGCCAATGTAATTTAAGTCACTAGTGCAGAAAAAGCTTCTCAAACCGCACCGTTCATACTGATCATAGAACTGTACGCAAATCCAGTGGTTGCAGTAGACGCCAGGCCCAGATACACCAATCGGTGGTGTGGATAAGAACTAAGGGAACACTCCGAGTGAACGGTCATGAGTGGTTTCGTTAAAGGGAACACTCACTTCGGTGTGAATAAAAATGTTCCTCAAAGCAAGATCTTTCCTCCCAGTTGACGTTTAAAAATTACCGTTCTTGAAATTTATGGAAGGGTACAAAGGAATTGCAATAATGCTTTTAAACGTCTAACCGCGAAAAGCAGCGAACTATAATTCATAGCGTTTCGGGGACACAGTATTCCTTCGATGCATTGGTGACCAGAGCTTCCAAGTTGGAGTTGCTGAGGACTTTGGGATGCATAGATCCACAGTATTTACAGCAAATTTGTGGATGATTTCCTTCCTCCATAGCTTCCAAGGCAACATGTCTGGTTCTTGCAGCAAGCACGGAAAGAATTATAAAAATGATCCATTACACATTTTTCGCTCTTGAAGGTACCTCCAGTGTACGTCCAGTGCTCATCTTCTTCAAGAGTTAACTCAATACATTTCATCTCCATCCACAGCAAAATGGAGTGTTGCTCCGAAATGCTGAGAAAACACTAAATTTTTACTCTCATCAGCCGTACTGAGGTAAACACTGGTTCGGACATCTCGGGCAATTACAACATCGGCTCAAAACTTGTTTCATTACTCAGTTGTTAACTGCGAATAAACATTTGTATCTCACATGTTTGGGATGTATAAAGACCAAGTAATGGCAGGGTGTTCTCGATAATTGGAGGAACGATTTGAAGCAGCTATAGCTCAGGCACGGACGCTTCATTACTGAGTTCCGCATAACTATTAGCTCAGATTTGGTATTTTTGTGAATGTCATGTATTTAACAGCGAACGAGCAAGAAAACTCACGTAAACATGATCCTAAGCCGGATGCGAAGCTGTCCTAAACATCCACAATGTTCAATGAATGGTCATAAACAGAAGTCAATTTCCCCGCACTTTCATTGAGGATTACGCCCAAGCAATGAGCACGAGCACCGCGTCCACCGTACTACCTGCTCGACTTTTCATTCATGTCCTTGCCATCCGTTAATGACGTGCATTTTGACGAGATTTGACAAGCATGCCATAAAATAAGTCAGCTTAATCTGGAAATTAGGTTCGTCCTAAAAAAAGGACATGATAGTGGAATCTGTGGGACAGAGGACGCTTTAAAGGAAACAAGCTTCTTAGAATAGAATACTCGTATGCTTTGATATCAGAGTTAGCTTGGATTTGGATATTTCACTCTGATGTGAATGCCGTCTGTTCTGCTAATGCACAAGGAGGTGTTCTTCCGCTGGGACGGAGTTCAACAAAGCACTGAATTGGACTTGCAGAAGTGCTTAGCCTCTCCCTCTGAGTGTACATTTAAAGGAAAGAAGGAAAGAAGGTCGCAGGCATACTCGCTGAGCTCTTACTGCAGTCCAATTATAGTGTAAACGAAACTTCCTCGCTGCCCTTCAACGTTGATCCAAATATTTATAGCATCTCCCAGATAAATTTAATATCTCCCTCAAATCACAGCCACCTCAAAGGACTAAAATTGTACCTGCACCTGCTCTGGGCACTGATCTCGTCCTCCTTTCCCGAGTACGACGGAAGTCCCACTTTTATTGCCCGGATTAGGAAGCGTCAAGGCATACCTGCGATGACCTGTTAATTTGCTCACCTGAAGGAAGCGCTATAAATACCGCGAGCTGCATGCAGACGGAATCAGTTCACCCCTTGCTTCCGATTCAACTAGTCGCAGCTCAGTTTTAAAGCACAACCTGAAATGGCTCCCATCTCCGACTTCTCCATCAAGTCCATCTTGGCAGAACCAGTCGACGTCACCAACGCGTCAGCGTCGCAGTCACCCGAAGGAGCTGAGAAGAGACCCGAACTTACCTACAGCGCCTTGATCTTCATGGCCATTCGGAGCAGTCCGCGGAAGCTGCTCACACTGAACGAGATTTGCTCATGGATTGAGGCCAATTTCTCCTACTACCGGCACAACAAGGAGTCCTGGCAGAACTCGGTGCGCCACACGCTCAGTGTGAACGAGAACTTCGTGAAGGCCCCCGGCCCATGGACGACCCCGGGCGAGGATGTTACTGGAGATTGCACCCGAGTGCCGAGGCGTTAACCGTTGGCGAGTCTACAGGCCGCCTGCGAAGCGCCGATCCAGTCATCCATCCCACACAGGCACCCGCCTCACTGCCGTACTGGTGTCCCCCGCAGCTGTACGACCCGGCCTCGCAGACCTGGTACAGCCCCTCGGTCGAGGAGGTGCAGTGGGCCATCTTCTACAGTGGAGAGCAACAGTGAATGCACATCGCCTTGGAGTCCTTGATGGACCACACCCCAGCAGAGCACCGTGATGGTGGATGGCCTCTTTCGAATGAGCAGCTTTGAGAATTGTTTACTTTAACCAATTGTATTTATAAAGTTCTGTGATGTAAGAAAATTTTGCATTAAATTGTAAATGCTTTCTCTTAAAATGTTTTGTATTACATCTGTCACCAAATAAATGTGTCCTCCCATATTTAAGCTGTTCGTAAACTAGTGTGAAACAAGGTAGGAAACGCTGTGGTAGGACTCTCAAAGTCCAGTCAGGTCCACTCGAATCTAAAGTCTTAGTGAGTCCCCGAGCCCCAGGTCCTATTCGGCCTGCCTATTCACCGTCCAAGCAATCGTAGAGCTGAGGGGACTCTGTACATGACCCTTGCATGCCAGAACTGGTCTAAGGTGCAAGGGCGAGGATTACAAGCACGATTAGAGAAACAGACCGTGCATACGACATGGCTTGTTCATTGACTTTACATTCCGCTGGCACTGAAATGTACACCTCACAACCGCTAATCGTAGACTGTCTCCCTCTTTTCTCCTTGAAATTAATTAACTCAGCAGAAGCTGATATGCGACATATTTCTTAGTTTCGATTTCATCCGTGAACTAATAAAAACCAAGCCTGTTCACTGTAAGGAGCTTGAACTCATGGAAGCTAAGTTTATCAAAATGTGTGGGCTTTTACGTACAATTCCTCAAAAATGTTCTTTATTTCAAAAAACTGACTTATCCGTAAAATAGTGTAAAATGCAACAGAAATAATACATCTCATGTACTTCAGCTGTGCTACAGTAAGTACAAAGTTGGTTTGCCCTAATTAATGGCAGCTAATAGTTGCCCCTTCTCAAATAATTGAACAGCATCTCAAGAGGACACTTCGCAAATCGGATCAACTACATCTTCTTTCGTCTTCCTCAATACCTGAAGTTACCTGATCTTCGTTCCATTCATTCATACCGGAAGCCGTATGTGCTAGTCCTGTCATATGTCTCAGAAGATTAATCACTTCTTTCGTGGCCACTGTCTTAGGATTAGACGCTAAGTGTGGCGAAGAATACCGAGAGGCAATTTATTTTCCTCCTAAATCTCGTCTTTCGAGTTTTCTTCAATCGAAAGAACGTTTTCCAGAAAATTAACAGACAATTTTAACAGAAAATGTTCACTATATCGAGTGTATACAGTGAACGCTGCCATAAAAAAAACTTTTCTTTGAAAAAAAAATCACGTATACGCCATACACACCTCGCCACGGAAAGTGTCAATCAAAAAGGGTATCTGGCAGGGTTGTCTAGGGTCTTTGAAGACATTGTTTTTCAAATGGGCGCGTCTTAGGGTGTTCATAATACAGCAAAAGAAAGTGGAATACGCGAGGTAACAGGCGGGAAGTCAACCGATCAAATCCAAAAAATCATTAAAATACCTTGGAGTAATGCTCGGCAGCAGGCTTAGCATTAAGAACCATGTCAAGTGTGCCAGGCAGTAACCGTCAAGAAGAAGTGTTTTTACAAGTCCAGGAGAGGGCCAATACAAAAGCGCTGCGGTAGGAGCGATGGACATTAAGACAGACTGCAACCTCCACCTTCGTTTCCGTCTGGGCATGACGGCAGCTATCGCGATTATTGGCTTACCACCTGAAATGTCTGCTTCGAGAACAGGACTCACAAGCACCTTCAGATAACATAGTCAGTTACATCTGCTCTGGCCGTACTGCCTATGCAGGACAAACTCCGAGGGGCAAGAAGCCTGACTAAGGGCACAAGCACAAGGTTATCGGCGTCTAACGACAGAGTATAATAATACCTAACGGTAGTTGAGCGAAGTGTGAATGCTTGTTAGTCCGCAGGCGTATTCGTGAAATCCAGTACCTGGGTGATAAAAGATAGTAGCTCGGGCTGTTAAAATCCTTAGTAGATTGTCAGTTGCTCTACCCTTATACTTAACTAAAATAAAAAACAAACCAACAGCGTTCAGTCATTCGTGAGTGAGTAGACGGTGCCACGCCTCACTTAGGTCCACCCTTCTAGTTCCTATTCGCGCAGAAATCCTGATGAACCTGAAAAGAGAGATTAGTGGGATAACTGCCAGTTCCTGGAGATAATGGAGGAAGAATTCTCCCAGTGTTCCATGCCTTAATAGGCAGACTCTGGGTCATTGACAAAGGTAGTGAGCAGTATCCTCTATTTGCTCTTCGTCCCTGTCTGGGTCTTCCCTCGTTTTGGCACCCTTTGCCTTTGGACTTCAGATATTCACTTCAGTACACTCTTCATTCACCACTTTCACAGCTTACTCTTGTGATTTTTTACGCTTTTACCAAGAAACCGCTGCTGTAGCTAAACTTGTAAACTTTGATTCCATACTCTGCCCTATGCTAATTCCTGTTCACATTTTTTTTCAAAGAACGAAATCTTTTCATTGCGGATTTTCGGAGCCAAGGTGGGGTGTGTATGGCGTATACGTATTTTTTTCATTTTTTTTTCAAAGAAAAGTGGTCAACTTATTCGCCCTCAATTCTCCGGATGGCACATATCAGCATCGGAGGGTATGTGTCTTAAAATGCAGATATGGCAATTTATGATCTGTTGGATGTCGAAACATAGGAGGGAGTGCATTGCCTTTATACAAGCGACATCTGCTCATACGTAGTGTGTGCAGGACAAACTCCGAAGGGCAGGAAGCCTGACTAAGAGCACAAGAAGCAACTTGTGGGGACAGAGCATAATACCTAACAGCAGTTCCTCAAGGGTACTCCCGACCACACCCTTGGACGTAACCAAAACAAAAGCGTTGAATCGTTGGACTTCTAGTCTCTCCTCTCTATTCCCAAAACCGCAGTACGACTTTTGTTCACTACTTTCTCTTGCAGTAACACAGAGACTGTTAAGACAGAACATGGGAGGTCTTTCAACACAAAACCTGCTCGCTGTAATTAGTGCGAAGGAATGTGTGCGGAAGTGGATCGGAAGCAGCAGGATCCCCTACCCATACGCAACTTAACCTCGCTGCCTGGGTTCTATTTCCACCTCTTTTCAGTCCCTGACAATGTTCAAAGAGTAATAGCCGCTTGGAAAAGATTCTCAAACTTGGCCATTCGGAGTCGGCATACAACTGTGGGTCCCTTCCACTCGTTGAAGAACAGTAGCACGCACAACACGATTCCCCCTCCATAACCTTAATCTGGGATACAATCTTAGATTCCAGCCTGTCCTGCATCCTCCTTGCCAAGCCAATCACTGCTCCCCGAGAAACACCACTTTTCTTAGTGCCTCCTTTCGGCGCCAAAGTGGGGTGTGTACGGCGTATACGTATTTTTTTTCAAAGAAAATTGCGCGAGGATCTCAAGTGTGAGCAGCTGGGTTGGACCAAGTCGAAAAATTCGCCTAGTGTAACCTGATGATATACCTGCGTGGATATCTCTGGTGCGTGCCTTACACCCCCCGACCCCTTTGGTGGATCATGTGAGCTTGAGGATAATAATGAGAGGTTTTTGAATGCCACGTATTTCCTCTCGAAAAGATGCTTAAAACGGCCGAAATTGAAGCTAAAAAATTAGTTATTTTTTAGTTAATTTAGTTAGTTCATTTCAAGGAGAAAAGAGAGAGGGGGGGGGGCAGTGTACGATTGGCGGTTGTGTGGTGTACATTTCAGTGACAACGGAATGAAGGAGTCAACGAATAAGCCTCTGTGGTCAGTGCGGTCTGTGTATCTAATCACGCTTGTAGAAGGAAACTCTAAGCGAAATGACGAAATGAGTGTAGCCACAGCAGCTACAGCACTTCTGGCGTGTAAGGGTCAATTACACAGCCGCCTTAGAGCTAGCTGCGATTGTTTAACGTAATGAATCAAAAGAAGCTGGTTTTGGGGCTGGATTGGGATTCGCTGAAAGGTCTTGGAAATATTTCAAATAAAAAACAAGTTCATATTTTTGTAATATTATTTAATAGACGAAAAATCTTTATAAATACAAGTGGTTAAAGTAAACAATTCACAAAGTCAGCGATTCTCTTCGCTCCGTAATTCGGCGGCAGACTAGACTTTGCTCTGCTGGGGTGTGATCCATCGAGGACTCCAAGGCGATGTGCATTCACTGTTGCTCTCCACTGTAGAAGATGGCCCACTGCACCTCCTCGACCGATGGGCTGTACCAGGTCTGCGAGGCCGGGTCGTACAGCTGCGGAGGACACCAGTACGGCAGTGAGGCGGGTGCCTGTGTGGGATGGATGACTGGATCTGCGCTTCGCAGGCGGCCTGTAGACTCGCCAACGGTTAACGCCTCGGCACTCGGGTGCAATCTCCAGTAACATCCTCGCCCGGGGTCGTCCATGGGCCGGGGGACCTTCACGAAGTTCTCGTTCACACTGAGCGTGTGGCGCACCGAGTTCTGCCAGGACTCCTTGTTGTGCCGGTAGTAGGAGAAATTGGCCTCAATCCACGAGCAAATCTCGTTCAGGGTGAGGAGCTTCCGCGGACTGCTCCGAATGGCCATGAAGATCAAGGCGCTGTAGGTAAGTTCGGGTCTCTTCTCAGCTCCTTCGGGTGACTGCGACGCTGACGCGTTGGTGACGTCGACTGGTTCTGCCAAGATGGACTTGATGGAGAAGTCGGAGATGGGAGCCATTTCAGGTTGTGCTTTAAAACTGAGCTGCGACTAGTTGAATCGGAAGCAAGGGGTGAACTGATTCCGTCTGCATGCAGCTCGCGGTATTTATACCGCTTCCTTCAGGTGAGCAAATTAACAGGTCATCGCAGGTATGACTTGACGCTTCCTAATCCGGGCAATAAAAGTGGGACTTCCGCCGTACTTGGGAAAGGAGGACGAGATCAGTGCCCAGAGCAGGTACAATCTTAGACCTGGGAGGTGGTTGTGATTTGAGGGAGATATTAAATCGATCTGGGATGCTATAAATATTTGGATGATGCGCGAGGAAGATTGGTTTACACTGTAATTGGACGGCAGTAAGAGCTCAGATTGCGTCACCTTTTTTCCTTAAATGTACACTCAGAGGGAGAGGCTAAGCACTTCTGCAAGTCCAATTCAGGGCTTTGTTGAACTCCGTCCCAGCGCAAGAACACCTCCGTGTGCATTAGCAGAACAGACAGCATTCACATCAGAGTGAAATATCCAAATCCAAGCTAACTCTGATATCAAAGCATAAGAGTATTCTATTCTAAGAAGCTTGTTTCCTTTAAAGCGTACTCTATCCCACAGATTCCACCTAAGCTGACTTATTTTATGGCATGCTTGTCAAATCTCGTCAAAATGCGAGACATCAACGGAAGGCGATGCATGGACATGAATGAAAAGTCGAGCAGGTAGTGTGGTGGACTGCCGAACTCGAGCTCAATGCTTGGGCGTAATCCTCAATGAAAGTGCGGGGAAATTGACTTCTGTTTATGACCATTCATTGAACCTCGTGGGAGTAGCTTCGCTTCCGGCTTAGGCTTACGGTTACGTTAATTTCTTTGGTCGTTCGTTGTTATATGTTCATTCACAAAAATACCAAATCCGAGCTAATTGTTATTTAGTCGGTACTTAAGCCCGTAACTCCTGCTGAACCCTACACGAACACGGTGCTTCTTGTTATCAAGATTAAATTTATTTGACAGATTGTGTGATGTCGTTAATGTTTGACAGTGGTGTTCCTCGTATTCCAGTTTATTCCAGGAACAGGTCGCTGGACAATTTGTGCATACTTCTATATTTAGAAGTCAACGAAGTTTGTAATAATTGCGAGACGATTAGATGATCAGGTTGGCAAAGAGAACTATCCACTCATGTAGATGATTGAGAGAATAGAACTGATCACCCAGCTACAGTATAGTATGCAGAGAAGCCAACGACATTTTTTCTTTCCGTTAAGTCCTACACGTGGTACTTCCACCTGCCAATCAACTCACTAAACTGTGAGTTATGTCTCCATTCAACTAAGTTATGAGTCAATGCTTTTGCTGGACTTGGTCCCAGCTTATTCTGCAACCACTCTGGCTACGCACACAAGACATGATTTTAACCTGGGCTTTGTGCCTGCCACGCCATAGTCTGAATCGACATAATTCCAGCCAATTTTTGACGATTTCTTTACGACGGACACAAGACACGGGCCGAGTTCTTACATGCAAGGCCGCGTCAGCCCTGCAGCATTTGCATTCATAAATGTAAATAGGCGGCATTACCTTTGCATGACTGCAGTCGAAAAGTGTGTTCTTCTGTTGGTGGACGGGATGGCTCTACAGTCCGAGGTGGGCCTCAGCACAGCCAGCTACTTCCATCGGTTTTGTTGTCGTCCTCTGTTGCGTTGTTCCACAGGTTCGAAGTCGAGGACTCTTCGGCTGCTGTCTACATGGCCCAGCAACCAAGGGGTTGAATCCATAGACGCCTGGCTATGCTTATGTCGCTGTACAGCCGGTACAGTTCGAGGTTGAATCTTTTTCTTCAAAAACCATGAACGCATACAAAGGACTTCCTCAGGACTGGGATGATCAAGGTCTTACACAAAATCAAGTTGGTCAACTGCCCGTAGAAACAGCAATTGGAAAAAGAGTTACTCCGCGTTTGATCTTGGTACTGGTGTTGTTCGTACTATTTACTGCGCAGCGGAGGTAGACGAAGTGCTTGCCTACCTCGAGGTAACAGCTGCCCATTGTGACGCTCTGTCCAAGACGCCGATGTTATGCGTCCTTTTTTGATCACATATATCCACTTTTGCCACGTTTTGCCCTCGTTCACCGCTAGACCCATTTCTGTCTCAATGCCAACAAACGCCTCATTGACAGCTCGCTGTTTTCTTTCACGTGCACGGACTTCTGGAAGATCAGAATCAGATCAGATCAGATCGTGGCCTTGGCTAAAACCTTTTTTGGCATTGAAGGTCTCGGTCAGTTCGTTATAGACCGTGATCAAGCAGCGAGAGTTCCAAGTTTGGGTGGAATGGCAAAACTAGACATGGCGTTATAGCTCGCCTCTATGCACGCTGTTATAAGCGGCCTTGAAATCGACGAACAGACGAACAGTGGGTGTCTATCTGCATCTGATTGATGGCGATGGTGTGACTTTCCCGGATCTGTCAGGTATTATTCACGCAGTGCATGGACAACAATGTTCAGAGCCATTTTTTGGGAAGTGCCCTTCTAGCAGTCCACGCGCTTACACTTTTGGGAACCACTTTTTAATCAGCGTTTTGACTGCTTTCCAAGCATTGCCTCTTTCCTCTGCTGTGGACCACCCCACCTACTCCTCATGTCACGACGGCCACTAAGTTAAGTAAAATAGAAAAAAATAAAGCGAAATAGAAGAAAAAATCATGCTTACATTTTAACAGTTAATAGTTTATTCTGAACAATATTTACAAATTTATATATAAACAACTATATTAAAATTTTATTTTCAAATTGTAAGACAAATTTGCTTGGCATCATCGTCTAGTCATTTTGCGACTACTGCTGCAGAGGTTGCACTCCACTGTAGAACATCGCCCACTCCAACTCCTCGATCGACGGGTTGTACCAGGTCTCGGTGGCCGGAGCATACAACTGCTGTGGGCACCAGTGTTGATTCGGATGGCCGTTTCCAAACGACGTTGAATCGGCACTTCGTAGCCGACCTGTGGACTCGCCAACGGATTGTCGGAGACAGAACAGAGCCTTGAACCCGATCAAAACAACTTAAATTGAACGAAAGGTAGCTTCCAATTCATAGAAGACGAGACCCATGCGCAAGGATTGATGCCCCTTTTCGGGTGGATAAGCTATCAGATCACTAGTGGACCTGTTGTTGCACAAACCGTACTGCCGGTCATTAAGAAGCTGGATATTTCAAAAGCTGATTAATCAGCGTTGCCAAGACCTCGAAAGAATCGACGTAAGTACTATGGGTCCGTACGGGCTGGACAAATGCTTTTTTTGTCCATCTGGTCGGAAAGTGACCTGAATTGTAGGATAGATGAAAGAGCTTACGCAGTAGTTTTGACGGCGAAGAAGAACACCATATTCAGATGTATGGCGGAAATGAGCAGACTGCAACCTCCATCTTCGTTTCTCTGTGGGCACGTAGGCCACTACCGCGATGATCGCCTTACCACCTGAAATGACACGTGATGTTTCACACTAGGCGCTTCGAGAACAGGACTGACAAGCACGTCTAGATTTGCCCCTAGGAGATGATTAACCTCCTAGTTCCTTCTCGCGTTCTCCTTCAGGAGTTAATGCGTTGTTAAGTCCAGCCATCCAGAAACACTGCAATTATTTTTATTTCCCACACCGTTGCCTTGTAGGTGCTCTGACGACGCTTTTACTGAACAAGCTGCTGCTGTAGCTTAAATTACAAGCTTTGATTCCATACCCTGCCCTGTGTCAACTCCTGTTCACATTTTTCGACGACAGCCATTTTTTGATTGTCTCTTTCCGACCAACGTGGAGTGTGTATGGCGTATATGTATTTTTTTTGTTTTTTTTTCAAAGAAAATTACGTGGACCAAGTCGAAAAATTCGCCTGGTATAACTCCTGATGAGTTAGACTTGGTGGCACAGGATTGAGTGTCTTACTCCCGCGAAGCCTTTGGAGGATTATGTGGGTTAGAGGATAATGATGAGATTTTTTGAATGCCACGTATTACCACCGAAAATGATTTCATTTCAACGAGAATAAAGGGAGGAGAGGTGTACATTTCAGTGACAACGAAATGAAGGAGTCAACGAAAAAGCCTCTGTGGTCGGTGCGCTCTGTGTATCTATTCACGCTCGTAGAAGGAAACGCTACGCGAAATGACGAAATGAGTGTAGCCACAGCAGCTACAGCACTTCTGGCGTGTAAGGGTCAATTACACAGCCGCCTTAGAGCTGCGATTGTTAAACGTAATGAATCATGAATCAAAAGAAGCTGGTTTTTTAGGCTGGATTGGGATTCGCATTCGCAGAAAGGTTTTGGAAATATTTCAAATAAGAAACAAGTCCATATTTTTGTTTTATATATTATTTAATAGACGAAAAATCTTTATAAATACAAGTGGTTAAAGTAAACAATTCACAAAGTCAGCGATTCTCCTCGCTCCGTAATTCGGCGGCAGACTAGACTTTGCTCTGCTGGGGTGTGATCCATCAAGGACTCCAAGGCGATGTGCATTCACTGTTGCTCTCCACTGTAGAAGATGGCCCACTGCACCTCCTCGACCGAGGGGCTGTACCAGGTCTGCGAGGCCGGGTCGTACAGCTGCGGGGGACACCAGTACGGCAGTGAGGCGGGTGCCTGTGTGGGATGGATGACTGGATCGGCGCTTCGCAGGCGGCCTGTAGACTCGCCAACGGTTAACGCCTCGGCACTCGGGTGCAATCTCCAGTAACTTCCTCGCCCGTCGTCGTCCATGGGCCGGGGGACTTTCACGAAGTTCTCGTTCACACTCAGGGTGTGGCGCACCGAGTTCTGCCAGGACTCCTTGTTCTGCCGGTAGTAGGAGAAATTGGCCTCAATCCACGAGCAAATCTCGTTCAGGGTGAGGAGCTTCCGCGGACTGCTCCGAATCGCCATGAAGATCAAGGCGCTGTAGGTGACTTCGGGTCTAGGCTCAGCCGGTTCAGGTGACTGCGTTGTCTGCCAGGATTGACTTGATCGAAAAATCTGAGATGGGAGCCATTTCAGGAAGTGACTGTACTTCAAAACTGAGAGATGTGACGTTGCAACGGAAGCAAGAGGTGAACTGATTCCGTCTGGCACAGCTCGAGGTATTTATAGCACTTCATTCATGAATGGATATTAGGAGAGTATCCCAGGTAGGCTCGAGCTTCTGGCTTAATGTTGAGTAAAGCCTTCCTAATCCGGCAATTAAACTCTCACTTCCGTTGTACACTTGCTTCGAAGTCCTATCGCAGGTACAAGCTTGCAATACCTGAGTACGGCCTCGTTGATGGCGGATTAAATTGGAATTAAAATTAATCCTGGGCAAGCAGCAATTACATGTTTTAATCGGATTTGAGCTGGATTGGGTTTTCCAAATTCGCAAACAGAGACTGTATGCATTACTCAATGTTATGACAGAACTACTTGATGATCGAGGATACCTGCGCTCTCGTTGACAATCCATCGGCTTATCAAAAAAGGGGTTTGTGTAGATTGGGCTTCAAATTAGAATTAAGTCAGGATGCGCTGTGTGCATTTGCCGCAGACAAGGCTTGGATAAGGTTCTCTGTACACACTTCATTAATCGAAACCTGTGCAGTCGAGTTTGTAGAGCATCGGCCGGGGCCGGTGCTTCAAGCAAAAGTCGTTGATTGCGCCCAATCTGGTAAGGTTGGGGTATTGCCTATTCGGCACACACGCCTGAAGAATGGGAACCATTAACAATGACTTCTGTAGAAGCTGTAGGGACGAAGAGGAAGAAGAACTACGCTTCATTACCTCGGCACCTGCCCAGCACTTGCAAGGACAAGGAAAAACTACAGGAAATGACTGACATACAAATTCTGGACATAGCTAAATTTAGCTAGAACCCAGCAAAGGAGTGCATCATCCAAGATATGTAACTAGCAAAGCAGTTGGCATTTGCAGGTGTTTGGTTAGTAGCCTAAAGAGGAAACGGTGCGTAAGCTGCCGACTAGTGATATCACAAAGGATCCAATCAGGCTCTAAGCGGGCCAGAATTGCTTCAGTTGTAGCAATCGCATTAACCTTACTTAACCTAAGGGTGGGTGCAAAGTATATGCAATAATGTTTTGGAACATCAAACCGCCTTCCAACGCAACATGTCCTCAATTATGACATCGGTTCAAAATTTGTTTGACTCCGTGGTTAAATACGAATAAACATTTCTATTTCGGATGTGGATGTATACAGACCAAGTAATGGCAGATGGAGGACAGGGTGTTCTGTCGTCTTGAAAGAACGATTTGAAGCAGCTATAGCTCAGGCACGGACGCTTCATTACTCAGTTCCGAATAACTATTATCTCGGCTTTGGAATTTTTGTGAATGAACATATAACAGCGAACGGGAAAAGGAACGTAACCATAAGCGAATCCACGAGGTTCAATGAATGGTCATAAACAGAAGCCAATTACCCCTCAGTTTTATTGAGGATTACGCCCAAACACTCAGCACGAGCACCGCGTCCACCGCACTACCTGCTGGACTTTTCATTCATGTCCTTGCCTTCCGTTAATGTTTCGCATTTTGACGAGATTTGACAAGCGTGCCATAAAATATGTCACCTGAGTCTGAAAATTAGGTTCGTCCTATAAAAGGACATGGTCATGGAACCCGTAGGCCGGAGAACCCTTTAAGGGAAACAAGCTTCTTAGAATGATACACGTATGCTTTGATATCAGAGTTAACATGGATTTGGTTATTTTATTCTGCTGTGAATGCTGTCTTTTCTGCTAATGCCCAGGGAGGTGTTCTTCCGCTGGGACGGAGTTCAACAAAGCACTGAATTGGACTTACTGCAAGCATACTTGTGAGCTGAGCTCTTACTGCAGTCCAATTACAGTGTAAACTAATCTTCCGCTCTGCCCTTCAACGTTGATACAAATATTTATAGCATGCCAGATCAATTTAATATCTCCCTCAAATCACAGCCACCTCAAAGGACTAAAATTGTACCTGCACCTGCTCTGGGCACTGATCTCGTCCTCCTTTCCCAAGTACGACGGAAGTCCCACTTTTATTGCCCGGATTAGGAAGCGGCAAGACATACCTGCGATGACCTGTTAATTTGCTCACCTGAAGGAAGCGGTATAAATACGGCGAGCTGCATACAGACGGAATCAGTTCACCCCTTGCTTCCGATTCAACTAGTCGCAACTCAGTTTTAAAGCAAATCCTAAAATGGCTCCCATATCCGACTTCTCCATCAAGTCCATCTTGGCAGAACCAGTCGACGTCACCAACGCGTCAGCGTCGCAGTCACCCGAAGGAGCTGAGAAGAGACCCGAACTTACCTACAGCGCCTTGATCTTCATGGCCATTCGGAGTAGTCCGCGGAAGCTGCTCACACTGAACGAGATTTGCTCATGGATTGAGGCCAATTTCTCCTACTACCGGCACAACAAGGAGTCCTGGCAGAACTCGGTGCGCCACACGCTCAGTGTGAACGAGAACTTCGTGAAGGTCCCCCGGCCCATGGACGACCCCGGGCGAGGATGTTACTGGAGATTGCACCCGAGTGCCGAGGCGTTAACCGTTGGCGAGTCTACAGGCCGCCTGCGAAGCGCCGATCCAGTCATCCATCCCACACAGGCACCCGCCTCACTGCCGTACTGGTGTCCTCCGCAGCTGTACGACCCGGCCTCGCAGACCTGGTACAGCCCATCGGTCGAGGAGGTGCAGTGGGCCATCTTCTACAGTGGAGAGCAACAGTGAATGCACATCGCCTTGGAGTCCTTGATGGACCACACCCCAGCAGAGCAAAGTCTACTCTGCCGCCGAATTACGGAGCGAGGAGAATCGCTGACTTTGTGAATTGTTTACTTTAACCACTTGTATTTATAAAGATTTTTCGTCTATTAAATAATATTACAAAAATATGAACTTGTTTTTTTATTTGAAATATTTCCAAAACCTTTCAGCGAATGCTTTCTTCTTTTGATTCTTGAATTGGTCTCTAAGGGGGCTGTGTACATGACCCTTACGTGAGAGAACTGCTCAAAGGTGCAATGGCAAAAATGAAAGCACATCATGTGGCTACACTGCGAAACAAAATATATGAACGGCTGAAGTCATTTCGCGTCGAATTTTCTGCTGAAAGCGTGGTTGGGGACACAGATCGTATCGACCACGGACATTTGTTGGTTGGCTTCTTCCTCGAATTGTCACTGAAACACATTGCGCAAAACTCCGTTCACACTAACTACAGCGAGCAAGTCTTGCGTTAAGAGAACGCCCTTGATCCCTCTTTCAGTTAAGGAGGCAATTTGGAACTTACGAGATCAGCACACATAAGGATCGAGAGTCCTTGAGACTGTTGTTAACCACCACTCACTGCTCACTAGCCAAAGAATACACTCCTCAAGGCGATTAACTCTCTCCTCTTCTTCGAACTGTGGACGAAAGAGTTCATCACTTTTCTTTGGAAAAAAAATCACGTATACGCCATACACACCCACGTCGGTCCCGGAAAGTGGCAATCAAAATATGGAGTTCGTCGAAAACTGAGAACAGGAATTGGCACATCAAAGGGTATGGAACCGAGGTTTACAATTTTAGATAGAGCAGCAGTTTGGTTAGTAAGAGCATTCAGGCAGTTCAGTAAACTCGTCGTCAGCGCAGCTAAAGGCAACAGTATGGTAAGTAAATGTTACTGCAAGAGTAAGCAGTAAATGTAGTGAACAAAAGCCTTACTGCAGTTCTGGGAATAGAGAGGAGAGGCTAAAAGTCCAATGATTCGACGCTTTTGTTTTGGTTGCACTTCGCCTAACTGTGCTCTTAGTCAGGCTCCTTGACCTACTACACTACGTATGAACAGATGTCCGTCCAGTGATGCTGCGTCTTATGAAAATGCTTAGGCGCGGCCATTTGTAAAAGAAAATAACAGTGTTCAAATAGAGGTATAAACCTGTATAATGGGCTCGGCTTAAAATACCTAAAAGGAGAGGACAGGACAATGGTTCCAGCGGCTAAAAAGGCCATAATTGCCAGAAGTGCGTGTCAATAGGCAATGCATCGAGCAGAACTGCTTCACAGGTTTCGACTCAGATTATAACCACTCCGCTGACATCAGGCGACTCCTTATCCAAGAAATGCGCTGGAATCCCGAGGAAGATGTTATCAATGCAAACGAGAACAATGTTTGCTGGAAAGTGTATCAAAACTACATTTTTGTTTCTCATTCGGAGTCCATTGCTGGGGTGTGGTGAATTATGGAATGTCGTCATTCAGCCTGCGTTCTTAGCAACAGCTCATCCGGTGCTCTTGCAAACTCCCCCATCTTTCCCTTACCTTCATGTGGATTTAAATCGGGGCGTTGTTTTTCTACTATTTTTGGAGATTTTGGCTGGATGATTGCATCATCGGCTCGTTGAAAAATTATTCTCCCTTGGATAGGCATATTCCTCGTTCTTGAGAATTTCCTTTTTCATTGCAGCTTCAATTTTATCCAGCACCAACCATCGAACTTCATCCATTGTGTTTTGCGGTTTGTTTGACGAGGTGTATGACTACATCCGACCAGTCTCGCATCCAACACTCAACCGTCAAATTCCTACGCGATTTGCAGAACTTAGACCTGGTTCTTGTATGTCCTTCTGAAGGTGCCGTTCTTGTTTCTTTTTTACTGCAGACACCAGCTAGCAGTCCAATCGCTTATATTTTACTGATTTGTCGAGCATCGGCAAGTGCCTTACTATATTAATGAAAATCGGGTCACATTTTATTTTGGAAAACTTAAAATTATGCGTCCTATTATGCTCGCTAGGAGCCAAGAATGCTGGAAATTTGAAAATTGGAAATACACCTAGATCGGAGCCACCACACCATAAAAAAAAATGAAATTTACGCAATAAATAATAAGAAGTTTATTCTGAACAATTTTTATATACAAAGCTACGCATATTATATTTTTATTTACAAATTGTAAGACAATTTTGCTTGGCATCATCGTCTAGTCATTTTGCGACTACTGCTGCAGAGGTTGCACTCCACTGTAGAACATCGCCCACTCCAGCTCCTCGATCGATGGGTTGTACCAGGTCTCTGTGGCCGGAGCATACAACTGCTGTGGGCACCAGTGTTGATACGGATGGCCGTTGCCAAACGACGTTGGATCGGCACTTCGTAACCGACCAGTGGACTCGCCAACGGTTAACGCCTCGGCACTCGGGTGCAATCTCCAGTAACATCCTCGTCCGGGGTCGTCCATGGGCCGGGGGACCTTCACGAAGTTCTCGTTCACACTGAGCGTGTGGCGCACCGAGTTCTGCCAGGACTCCTTGTTCTGCCGGTAGTAGGAGAAATTGGCCTCAATCCACGAGCAAATCTCGTTCAGGGTGAGGAGCTTCCGCGGACTGCTCCGAATCGCCATGAAGATCAAGGCGCTGTAGGTGACTTCGGGTCTAGGCTCAGCCGGTTCAGGTGACTGCGTTGTGTCTGCCAGAATTGACTTGATCGAAAAATCTGAGATGGGTGCCATTTCAGGAAGTGACTGTACTTCAAAACTGAGAGATGTGACGTTGGAACGTAAGCAAGAGGTGAACTGATTCCGTCTGGCACAGCTCGAGGTATTTATAGCGCTTCATTCATGAAAGGATATTAGGAGAGTATCCCAGGTAGGCTCGAGCTTCTGGCTTAATGTTGAGTAAAGCCTTCCTAATCCGGCAATTAAACTCTGACTTCCGTTGCTTCTAGTCCTATCGCAGGTACAAGATTGCAATACCTGAGTACGGCCTCGTTGATGGCGGATTAAATTGGAATTAAAATTAATCCTGGGCAAGCAGCAATTACATGTTTTAATCGGATTTGAGCTGGATTGGATTTTCCAAATTTGCAAACAGAATGTGTATGCATTACTCAATGTTATGACACAACTGCTTGGTGAACGAGGATATGAACGATAATCCATCGGCTTGCCAAAACAAGAGATTGGTTTATATTGGCATTCAAATTAATATTAAGAGGGTACCATCAGTCAAAAGGTTGATTTTTTCTTTTTCGATTTTCTAAAAGAAGAATATTTCAGAAGTTTTCTCTGGAAATTTCAGGACGCATGCTTCATGTTGAAAACCATTTGGTAGTGAGTCTTTTAATGCGTGACCACAAGAAACTGCTATTTTTTATCAATAGTGGAAATCGAATTTAAATCTGTTCAACGCTCAAAAAATCAAAAAGAACACAGTTCTTAAGTTTAGAATATAATTTTTATTTTACATAGTTTTCTTTATTAAATGTTAGTTAAGGTATATTTTTGCTTCATTTGTTTTAATCATGTATTGTTTTAGTAACGCTTTTATTTTACATAAATAATTGTATAATAATAATAAAATTTGTATTTTATTACATATTTCATATATATATCTTTTTTTTCTGTATACTCTATAATATAATAAACTTTATCATTTGTTAATAAACGAATTTGTTTAATCTTATATTACACGTACGATATTTTTTTTATTGTTTTCTATTTTTTTTTGTTTGTTATTATTTTTTTATTGAAATCTTGTACAAATCGTACCCCGTCATCTATAAACCTATCTTCATCCGTTTTTTAATTATCTAATAGAATATTCATTTCTTCACTAGAAATAGTCTTACGTCCTTTTTAATATTTTCCTCATTTATTTTATTTTAGTTCAGTATGACAAAATTATGCTGGTTTTCAAAATGAAGTTCATATTGTGTACTTTTTTCCCGAAAGTTAGTGTAAAATCGAGACTTCATTTGTTTGATCGTTGTATGAAATTAAACAAATTGATTTATGTGAATGCGAAAGAAGGAAACACACAATTTGTCAGAGAATAATGTACAAACATACAAACTCAAATATACGAATGCATGCATACATGGACTTTGTTACGTTACGTGATTGATATACTTCTTTTAATTATTTATTATTGTTTTTTTCTTTTCTAATTCTTAATCAGTTCTGCATTGGGTAACTCTTATTTAGAAAATATTTATTTCGTATTTATGTGTACAGTATTTACTTGAATTTCTATGTAAGTGGTTTAGTGTATGTGTATAATTTATTTTCACGCTAGTTTCTAGAGCCTTATCATGATCATTTTGCAAAGACGTGATTTGTTCTTCTTTCTGGGAGTAGAAGTGTACTCACATGAGATGAATGTGTGCATTTCCAAGCGGCCGATTGAGCACCGTTGTACTGTCCAAGCGGAAATAATGACGATAGGACAAGCGTGCAACAAAGTCAATAATAATATAATAATATGGGTGGCACCAGGGCCTAGCTTCTCAGCAACCTCTCGTGTTGTGCGTGCTATTGTTCCCTCACGAGTGGATGGGACCTCAATTTTATGCCGACTCCGAACGGCGAAGTTGAGGAGCTTTTTCTAGACAGGAAATACTCTTTGAGCTTTGTCAGAGACTCGAAAGAGGTGGAGCCATGAATTATGATAGGTGGTAAATTCGGGTATCGAACCTGGCACCCCCTGCGCAGGAGCTGACGTACTTACCCATTACGCCACGGCGACCCACAACAAAGTCTATCCCAAAGGAAAAAAAACCTCTACAGTTTGTTAGTTTGTTTGTTCCCTTTTTCTCAGGAACTACCAGGCCGATTTGAAAAATTACTTTTGCGTTAGTTAGGTCGTTTATTAAGGAAAGTTTAACGAATTTATTGTGCTGTTGAAATCTATTTTAACTAAATTAATACTCATATGCATGTCCTATTTCGATTATTAAGCAAAGCAGCTAGAGGAACTTCATAAAGGTGACCGATTAATGAATGATGAGTAATCGCAAAAGAGAATACACCTACAGCGTGGTGGAAACTGCGGGGTACATCTAGTATGGTATAGAATGTGTGTGGGAAATGCCTGCAGAAGCTTAAGGAGTTGAGCAGGAGAAACAGAGTAAGACTCTGCTGAATACAGGGATAGAAGGCAATGAAATGGACGACTCTCTCGCTAGGAAGGGAGCATCGGAACATTTTATATGCGCCGAACCATTCATATCATCAGGGAAGAAAGAAGGAACCAGGCAGATACCTGAAACAACGCTCATGGTAAAGCAGGCCAAGAAACTATTGGAGCAATATAACCGAAAAGCGTTTGAACAACCTCCGTGTCCTAACAGGCTTCCTAACAAGGCACAAAAGATTCAGGGACCACCTTCGGAAAGGGGTGCCCATAATCTGAAGGAGGTCTCTGCAGTTTCTGCGGAGAATCTAACCAATTTCCAGAACATATCCTGAGATTTTTTAAGGCATTTGCCCACAAAAGACAGAGATATCTGGTCAAGCACCTAATATCAGAGGAAGGATCCTCAATCCACTCCCAAAAGAGCTGCTTGTGAGGGAAACTCTTAAGAAAGCAAAGGTATGAAAATGGGGCACAATAGATCTCTCAACAATAATAAAAATGGTATAGAATTGAAATTAAATCCCTTGCTTAGCAATCAAATCCCCAGACTCATCCACTTTATGCTAAAAAATCATTACTTTGTGGACTGTCTCCCAACATGGACACTTCAACATTCACCTCATCTGGGTGCCAGCGCATATCGACATCTCCGTACTTTACCACGCCCACATCTTGATGGTCTCAAACTCGCATAAAAAAGTGGCTGCTTAAAAACGGTCCTATGGGTGCCAGGGCATAGAGATATAATGGGAAACTGAAAAGCTGATGAACTCACTCAAAGTTTCACTGACTGCCAGTTGATGGATTCTCTCGTAACATTGGTACCCCTGTAGCCATCTTCAAGTTACAGCTTAATAATCTCCATGCAAAGAAAATCAATGCCGGAGGGCTGAAAGGCATCACTTGTCGAATCTCAAAACAAATCTGACCAAATCTCGATTAAGTAGCCTGATCTCCCTACAGAGATCTAAAATTAAAAGGATCAGGAACCGGATACTACTTTCGCGCAAAAACACTAGACCTAAAATGAGGAGGAAAGCACCAAACACCTTCTCTAATACTGTCCTGTTCTTGCCTGAACTAGGAGAGCCAGTACATGCTCCTACTTCTTCGATGAAATAAGCGACCTCAGTGAAATACCAGTCAATCCTCTGGTAAAATTTGTTGACAAAACTTGCTGGAAGGCAACCCTCTTTTATTTGACACACCCACGTGGCGGTACAATGGACCTACTTTGGCCTAAGTAGGCCTACCTACCTATTTAACCCAAAGCACTCAGTACCCGTAAAAACATAAATTAAACTGACCCGAATTACAAAGCTGACAATGGAACGAATTGAGCTAAATTAAAAATAGATTGTAGGTCTGACAGATCAATGCTCGGGTGTATGTAGAATGATTTCACTCTAGATATTGTTGGTGGCCAGAAGGTAGTACTTCCCTCACTTTATCTGAACGAGATTAGAATTCACAAGAATGTCATCATGAAATACTGGACTATTGGAAGACACCCCAACGGACGAGGTCGTCCTGTCACCAAGCTTAAAAGCTTAGAACTCAGACTAATTGCGAATCTTCCCTTTCTTAGCAATAAGTTTAAAAATAATTAGCACTAGGCGAAAACTTCTCTGGAGAAACACAATCTTGTGACGAAGCTACGATCAGGTTTGTGCAGACGTTTCGGTGACGACTAATTATTTTCAGAAGATAATCACACTGTGACGAATTTGTACTGTCTTAGTCACTTTATGTGACGTGTAAGTGACTAACTTGTCACAGTGGCATGTGACACGACTAAGAGATTGTGTTAGGTGTCCCAACGCATTCAACGATTGCCTAACAATTTGATTTCGTTCACATTCGCAAACCACCTTGATGACGATTGGCCTTGGATACCGCCTTCCGTGGTGAACCAGGGCCCTGGCCTGAATGGTAGCAGTATGCGAGAGTCTACTGGCTGGACTGTCCCTTGGCAACCTGTCGGGACTGCCCTTTGGCCGCCTGTTGGGCTTAGTCCGAAGAAATTACGAGTAGCTCACCAATGGCCTCGACAGCAGCTATGAGTATGGGAGGACGTCACGCAATGCACTTACATGTACGTGCGCAGATCAAAAGGCAACAGAAAATGGCCTCGACTGAGAATAGGTGCATGGAGCGCCTCATCACTCACCGGCAAGGATGCCGACCTAGTTGAGGAAGCTGCCAGGTATCGTTTAGATATCGTGGGCATCTATCGACGAAGCAAAGGCGATCTAGAACTGTGGACCTTTTGGACGAATCGAATGGAAACTCTTCCTGTCGGGAGCTGCACGTTGCCAGTTTCTGTACAGGCGGGATACTGTCAAGTTCCTGGCTGGCAGGCAGGGTATTGGAGTGGATGCCATTAGGAGGGAGAGTCGGGATCTTAAAGCTCATGTTTCATAGCTCAACTTTGGCTATAGTGCTGGCTGCTTTAGTAGCGGAGATGGATTCTTATACCCTAATGGGTGACTTCAATGCACACGGGGGGTGGGTGTGGAGGGGGGAGGGATGTATTCGGAGAAACACTTATCCTCGCCAGAGCTACTGGACTTTGCTGTACCAATGGCATGTCTACAATGAACACCTTCTTTAAAGTTTTGTCACATTTAGACGTAAGACCCTGCTTGGCAGTAGTTGCCGTAATCGAGAATGACGTCTCGAATGCTGGCCTCGGCCTCGTCTAACGTGGTTGGATGATTAGCATAGACAAAGGACAATGGGATCTATTGATGAACGCTCGCCTTAAGATGATACAGTCGTAATAGTTGGCTTGCTCCATCATCTGGTCCTTCCAGTCTGGATATGATGATTCAAACATGTTCTGCGAGTATGACGAGCCTCTCCGGCATCTAACCAGATACCAAAAGTTGCGAAAGCAGATCCAAAGACGACAAAAAGTTTCACATTTCTCGAGCTTTGATTGGATAAAATCACAAGCATGACCAACAAAGGTCCTATAGATACAACAAATTAAGGCCTTCCCTTTTAAAAAAAAACAACATGTAGCCGTCACCCTTTCCCTTAAAGCATTACCCACCACACATATGCATCCATAAATACACGTCGTACCGTCAGAGCCTTCAACAGGAATCGTTGATAGATCTCTTTTTGATACCACCGTGTTGGAAGCGTATGGCTTGTGACGGTCGTGCGATGAGAGGAGCTGAACTGTCAACTGATCGTCACCTGCTGTTATGCATGCTGCACCTCACTGATAGAGCACATCTTCTGTCAAGGCGGAAACTGTGTGCGGAGCTCACACGGAAACGGTGGGAGAAACTACAGAGCAGTGAGTTGCGGATTGATTTTTCATCTATCAAGGGTTGGAGCGAATTCCAACTGTTCCATCGCTTGTAGAGGAAGAATGTCGACTGTTTTCCTTTTTTGGATGTTTGTGGAGTGAAGCGGTTGGAGATAGGAGAGGAACTTATTTATTTGGCGCTACAGTCTGGGTTGAACTTGGGTCTCAACCAACAAGCCTCTCTGAATAGCGAGAAAAGAATTGTGTGCTTTAAAACACCCTGTGTTCAAGAGAAGAAAACCTACAGAGACTCGATTCCCTTGGGGGACTCTGCTTCTCGTGACCGGTACGACGAGGCATGAAGGACCTGCAAATTGGCTCTGAGAAAAGTTGGACCAAATCCTGGTTACACTTGGGCATAATTCCTGATGAGTTAGAGTCGTTGGGGGAGGATTTAGTTGCCTGGAGATCTCTCATGTGGGTCAAACGATGATGATGATGGTGCTCAAATCATTCTACTGCAGACTCTGTATCTTGATAAGGCTCTAGGTTAATCATATGCTTTCGGTAGATTTACATGGAAAAAGTTAAAGGGACTACATACATAAAGGACGTGTAAAATTGAGTTTAGCTTAGCAAGGATCACAGAACTACACTAATCCCTTTACACATTCCCGACGAAGAGATGCTATTTTATTCTATTTGTCTATTTAAATTTGATTAGGAAAATGTTAACAAATCGTCCTTGCTCTTATCTCAAACCTTATGCAAACGTTTCTTAAGAATTTGGCGAAAATTTAAAGAGTTACTATTCATTTGCGGAAGGAATATTTTGTGTTTTCTTTTTTTTACAATGATGTCGTAGATATTATGTGGGTTTTTGTTCGTTTTTTTTTTTTTCTGTTTTCCTGTCAAAACTGGGTTTGGTTTTTATTCAAATGTACATTTTTTTTACACTCACTATTCGGAATATTCTCTTATGCAATAATCAAATCGATTTAATTTTATCTTTCATTCTATTTTACATTATATTTTTTTGTTTTTTTGTTTTTTATGTGCTCTAATATGATTTTTTCTTTTATTATTTAAATATATCTCTTTGATTTGTTATTATTTTTTTAACGAATAGATCTTTTGAGAACCACAAATAAATTTACAAAAATATTCATTTTAAAGGGCAGTGTATTACGTTTTTTTTAATTCTTTTTTTTTCATCAAAAATTATGTTTATTTATAAATGAAATAATGTAGGTTTTCAACGACTAGTTGATACGTACCTTAAGTGTATTGATAAAGAAAATGAGAGAAATAGATAGGAATTCACGATAAATCTAAAGTCTAATGCCTAAAAAATCGTTTCATTTAAATGATATACTTTCATTTCATTTGTTCAGGAAAGTGCTTAAGTTGAGCACAAGATTTAATAAAACTCTCTTCTTATGACTGAATGTGGGGCCAGCCTTGTGCTATCTGAAATCCACAGGAAAAGACAAAGGCAAACACAATAAAATGATCTTCGATTGCACATTAATTGCAGAAAATGTTAACATACTCGTCACACCTTAGTCTTAGAAAATTAAAAGCAAAAGCACAGGGAAGATCGGCTAAAAAAGCCAGACAATCCACTTAATGACCTAAGGCACAAAAGCAGCGGAAACAATAGTAAACTGACTGAGTTCTATGAATTGGGTAAACCTCTTGTGATGATACTGACGTAACGATTATCTTAAGCGGACACACCTACAATCCTTGTTTCACATTTCAAAGCAGTCATCCACCCCTATTCTCAAATCCGACGGATCGGGAATTCCCTTCACGTGAACAGATCCACCGGATCCACTCTCGTGCCTATTATGAACAGAGCTTTATCTCTTATTGCAAAGCAAAAAGAGAAAAAGGGAGTTTTAAGTTTAAAGTCTGATTTAAGACAATTGGGTGCGTTTGATTTGTGTTTTTTGTTCCAAATTGTTTGTTAAAATAAAGTTAATGGGTAGTATTGCTCACTTTTTTGATGAGCCACAAAGCCAAAGAGAACAAAATAACAGTGCGATCATGTTAAGGGAATTCTCTTGGGGGACTCTGCTTCTCGTGACCGGTACACCGAGGCTGGCTGTGCGAGCAGCTAAAGACCATTCTTGGAAGGAGTTCGGTGAGAAACTCGAAAGCGACCATAGATTTACGAAAAAGGAGTTCTCGCAAACCATACGCCGACACAGAGGATGGTCACTCAACGTAATTAAAGGAGCCACATCCAAAGATGGTGTGGTGCTTTCCAATAAGGAGGACATCTTGCGCAGACGGAGCGGGCACTTTTCGGAACTGCTCAATCCCGAACAGAGCACTGAGGATGGCGGACCCGTAGTATTGAGTGGGACGGAGAATAGTCCGAAGGTGGATCGAGTCATTTTGGCGATTGAATCGCTAAAAGTTGGCAAATCTACCGGTGTTGATGAAATCCGGACTGAAATGCTTAAGGCAATGGGTAAAGAGGTAGTTTTATGTCTCTATCGTGGCCCAGGAACGCGGAGAGACACCTGGCGATTGGAAAAACTGGAGTGTCTGGTCTTCTTTTTAAGAAGGGGGACAAAAGAGACTACAGGGGCATATCCCTCTTAAGTCTCCCCTGGAAAGTCTATGCTAAGATTTTGAAAGCGCGTTCTAGAGCGCTGGCGGAGGCAAGGATGGGGGAAGATATCCCTCTTAAGTCTCCCCTGGAAAGTCTATGCTAAGATTTTGAAAGCGCGTTCTAGAGCGATGGTGGAGACAAGGATGGGGGATGAACAGTGAGGATTTTGTCCCGGCAGAGGTACAACCGACAAGCACTTCACTCTAAGAACGGCACTTCAGAAGGCTTGGGAGTATGCCAAGCCCATCTACAGCTGTTTTGTAGATTTGGAAAAGGCATACGACCGAGTTGCTAAAGGTAAACTCTGGAGTATTGGATTGATGATCCTCTTTCGAGGGCCCTTCAGTTCACGGTGCTAAATCAACACCTTTCACCGTGGGCGTTGGATTTCACCAAGGCTGCGTCTTGTCACCTCTTCTTTTCATTGTTTATATAGACTGGATGTTGCAGAGCAGCCCGTTCGAGGATTGTTTCAAATTGAGAAAGTTGAGGACAAATCATCTTCATTTTGCAGAGGACTTAGTCATTTTCACATCTTCTTAGACGGAACTCCAGCGCCCACTTGATAAGTTTGTCCATATGTGTTGATGCTGGGAAGAAGGTTAACGTGGACAAGAGGTCATGATAATTTCCAGAACGCCTGTTCAATGCACTCTACATATTAGTGGAGCATTGAAGCAGATGGATAAGTTTAAGTATCTCTGGGTCTCCTCCACGAGTGATGAGAGGAATAATGCTGAACTTTCCTGTAGGACTCGTCAAGCTGGGTCAGTTTTGACATTGCTTGGGACATCTGTAATCAGGAAGGCCGAGCTTAGTGTGAAGGCGAAGTTAGCAGTTTTCAACTCAATATTTGTTTCAACTCTCACCTATGGTCATGAAATTTGGATATGACCGAAAGAATAAAATCGAATACAAGCTGCTGAGATGAGAATTCTTCCTGCTGTTGTAGGAATTACTCGCCAGGACTGGGTGAGAAACACGGCATTGCGCGAGGAACTGAACACTGAGCAGCTGCTTCTTCGAACGGAAAGAGTTATGCTTTGATGGTTTGGTCACGCGGCACGAATGTTCCCACCAAAAGGACTTCTGAGCGCCAAGTTCTTCTCAGACTTCAATAAGTCTTAAACAATAAAGTCTGTCCTATAATATAATATAATATGGGTGGCGCGACAGTCCGAGGTGGACCTGGGCCTAGCTTCTCAGCAACCACTTGTGTTGTGCGTGCCATTGTTCTTTCACGAGTGGAAGGGACCTACAGTTTAATGCCGACTCCGAACGGCGAATTTGAGAAGCTTTTTCTAGACAGGAGTACTCTTTGAGCATTGTCAGTGACTCGAAAGAAGTGGAGCCGTGAATTATGATAGGTGGTAAATTCGGGTATCGAACCTGGCATCCTCTGCATAGGAGGCGACGCACTTACCCACTACGCGACGGCGACCGCCAAAGTCTGTCCTAAGGACTAAAAAAAAAACAGAAACAATAGTTTAGACGCCCAAAGGCAAATAGTAAATTAGATTGGAATATTTTAAAGAAAGATAGAATTAAGGACATGAATTGTTAGATATTAAGATATATTTTTATGTCATTTTTGTCTAGTATAAGTTGTCCTGGAAGTTCAATAAAAATGAAATATAAAAAAAGGACTTCTGAGGCGGTCCTTGAATGCGATTCCATCATATAGACGACCACTTGGCAGACCCAAGATGAGGGGGTTGGACCAAGTCCATAAATTCGCCTGGTTACGCTTAGGCATAACCCCTGACGAGTTAGAGTCGATGGCGGAGGATTGAGTTGTCTGGAGATCTCTCGTGCGGGCTTTATCCTCGCGACCTGTTTAGTGGATCATGCGGGTCGAGAGATGATGATGATCATGTTAAAGGAATGCTGTTGGCCTGCCAGGAATTGAAAGAATATAGAAAGAGAAAATACTCATGCTCCTACAATTAAGCCACATACGCGATAATGAAGTACCTGCTGTCTCACATCTCGTTCCGTCGTTCAGCTTTATTTTCTTTGATTGGGTTACTATAGGTTATGCTCTCCACTGTTCCACATATCGATATCGAAACTATTTTCTTGCTCTTAGCAGTTTTAATGTATTTCAGGTTCATTCATTGCAACAGTAGCAATTGCTACGGCAAGTACTTTCTTATCTTAATTGTATGAGCATGAGTGCATGTCAGGATGTTATATTTTATTTCATTTCCTAGATCAGCTCTTTGTGTTGTACTCTTTTATCAGCGAACTACCCAATTTCCTAGGAAACCGAGAGATTCGAACTGATTTCGGAATAGGAAATTTTCGATTTCGCAGATGGTTCCCCCCGTTGGATTTGAGAATAGGCGTGATCGTCTCCTACAGTGAGAACATCCTTATTTATTATTTCTCCGAATGCCATTTGTTAGCTGTGACTTGAATGCAAGTAGGTGGTACAAAATGGACGAAGTTTGAAATCATTACATTAGTCTAGAATACATACAGTTAAAGCAAACCACTTTAGACAAAGTTTCAAAAAGCAAATGGTTTGTAAAATAGATTTTATTAGTTTACAAATAGACCTTAGCAAGGCAAAAAATAAATGGGCGGATTCAGCAAGAGATGACACGAACATTTGAAAGCAAAACTGTGATCAAAGTGCAACAGCAGCCATTTCTGTCACCTATCCAATGTTTACTACCAAGTAATACAGGGTGGGCCTTTTTTGTTTACACTGACAGCTGTTTCCCTCTCGAAATCTTGACAGGAAGTCTGTCGCCGAACGAAATTAGTCGCTTAAAGCTTGAGCAGTGATGGAAAATATTGAAAACTCAACTCAACTTTTTCCAAAGTAAGTGCTGTCCAGCCTAAACAGTGTGTTTTTTTAAAAATAAGTTTTGGCCAAAATTAAGCTCCCACCGCGACTACTGTACACAAGTTGCTGCAAAAAGTTCTTGAGACTGGTACAGTGGACAACACTCTTGGTCCCCATCGGCGTAAAAGTGGCTGCTGTGGCCGCTGTGACATCATTGGACCATTTTTCTTCGAAGATGAGGCTGGGAGAACAACGTTTCGGTCAGCGGTGGACGCTACAGAGCCGTGTTAACCGACTTTTTTTTCTACTGAAATTGAAGACAAGGATTTGGACAACCTGTGGTTCATGCAGGATGGCGCGCCATGCCATACAGCCCATGCCACAATCGAACTCTTGCGCACCAAATTCCATTTTATAGTATTATCAGCTGTCTTGGCGAAGTCAATAGACCGCGTCGGAGCTGCGATGTGACACCTTTTTCGTGGGGAACCGTGAAGGACCTATATTATGCCAACAGTTGAGAAACGACTCAAGCACTTAAGGACGTTTCGTAAGCTACAGCCCGAAGCCATGAACAAGAACTTGGGAAATTGGGGTGGCAGGTTGCGCATCTGCGAAGCCAGCCGAAGCCACTTGAACGACGTTGTATTTCATAATGAATGGGATTATTTGTTCTTACTAATAAAGCCATAAGACATGGACAACAATTTTATTCTGTTCATTTTATTGCATTTTTAAAAAAAGAAACTTGTATTTGACCCACCCTGTATATGAATAAAAACTGTTCTACATCTAGGCAGACATCTCATACAAGGACATTGAAATATTTCGAACTAGGCCAGTTTCTTAGCACAATGCACAAAAATTCAACTTAGATTCATTCGAGTGCGCCTCTGCAGGGAAAGCTTTAGTAAAAGGGGAAGGATCTATTCGACACTGAAGAGAAACCAGAGAGGACATCTGTTTTTCAGTTTTCCAATCACACGTGCAACACTTGACAAAGCTCTAAATTACATAAACAAACATAATCATTTTGGTTTTTTTTTCGGAAACTCTCTCTCTGACGTATATTTTAAACACCAAAAAAATGTTGATGTAGAGATCGTTTATGCTTTCGTAGCGCATGCAACGTATAAGAGCAAAACGAGAATATATGCACTAGAGTTAATCTAGGCCTCATTTGCATCTTCTGATTTTTATCGAAACGTTTCTAGGTCTCACGCGCTGATTTGATTGACGAATTGAAAATTGAAAATTATTATTCGATGCTTGACAGCATTTTCGAGCAAAAAAAATTGAAAATAATCGGAAGCAACCCAACAACAATACTTTATCTCAATCACCCTTATTCTCTTCTTAGTCGTGCCACATGTCATTGTCACCAATTTGTATTGTCTTACACCATGTTTCTCTTTGTCGTGACATGTGACAAATACCGTGAACTCTCCCTAAGTCGAAATGTCACGGGATACTAAAATTTGTTCGAGTTAGAGAGAAATTGACTTAGAGCAAGGTTTTTGTATGGAAAATTGAGGGAAATGTTTGTAAAATATCCCGAAAAAAATCGAGTTAAAAAGAGTGTGGACTTAGGGAAAGTTCGACTTAGGGAGAGCCGACTGTATGTCATGCCCATTTCATAATGCTGCTGCGTCGCCTCGCTTTCCAAACAAGACAATAGAAGGTTTCAACATCATTTATGGCTGCAACACAATAGTGCGTTTGCGCTGGCGTTGGGTTTCAACGCACACAATTCAGTGGCCATGCACAAAACACAGCGTCGACCTGCGTTAGTGAAAAATGAGAGAGATGAGAGGATTGTAATAAAACGCCAATCGTAGTCCATCCCATGTCATTATTCAACATGTTGAATATTTTTTGACAGAGGGGTACGCTGTGAGAGATTTTCTCCCAGATTAAGTGTTTTCTCCCAAATAGTGTCAATTATCATTTGAGAAATGAAAACAGCTAATTGAAACTAATTTAACGACAAAAGTAATTTCAAATGAGTGCATGAAGAAAGGCGGCAATATTTTTCATCTAGTAGATGAGAGAGAGAACAGCTGATAAAAAGAGCATTTATTTCAACGCAGTGCGTCATCGCACTCTCTCCGTAACATGAAGTCGGCTGGCGCAACGCACTATTGCGTTTCAGGCATTACTGCGTCATGTTACGTTTTGAGTTCAAAAATGAGTGCTGGGAACAAAGTAATCTCACGTAAGCGAAGAACTCTCTCAGAAAAACTGTTTCAACATGATGAAAAATGTCCTTCGCTGCCCTTAAAGGCACATAGAATACTTTAGATGCGTGAGCGTCAGCAACACATTGACAGATACATAAAATGCATGTGTTCTTATGGGAGACCCATAGACCAAGGCTGACCCTCACGCAACGGATATAGTTACTCAACTTTTAACTTTTCTCTCTCCTTCAGCGTTGACAATCCTCAAATTGTGACATTTCAAGAGAATTCGAATTTTGTGTTAAAGTTTGGGAGTTGGTTCTCGTTGAAGCATCGTTCAAAATAGATCAAAATATATATGAATGTTTATAATTGAGTATTTATATTAAAATGCATAGTTTGAATTTCAATTCAAACTTGAAACTGTCAAATGAAATCAGCTGTGAGTTGAAGTATTCATTGTGTCATGTCACCTTGCGTCAGATACTTCAGCCTGTACGTAAGCTCTGACGCTACGCAAGTAAAGTTTTCTATGTGCCGGAGCCTTAAGGGACATTCATATGAGCTCACTACGAATCGCAAACTCTGACACTTCATTCATATGGAGTTCTCTCATTCGCAGAGAGCAAAGGGTACAATTTGGTACAAGTTCATTGCGAATTTTTTGGTCGTGATTGTGTGGATCGCGTTTGCCTTTCTTGCGAACTCAGGTTGACAGTTCGTAAAGAGATTGATTGATTCGAAAAGAACAAATTTCAATTCGTTAACAAGGATTCTTAAACTACTTATTGTTGAAATTTTGGTAGATAGGAAAACTCGATAATTCAGTCCTAATCTTTGTGCATACCAAGAAGTATTCCTATTTGTCTATATTTGCTGGAAATTTGTTGTTTCTGAAGAACGCGTTCGCAGTTCGCGGCTCAAATGAATGGTAATTTACTCGACATTTACATTGGACGAGAAATGTTTGCCACCCACAAATAGAAAAAAAAGATGACTGTGACTATTTAACCCCCAAATTATATATCGTAACAAGCACGTTGTCGAAGCACCAAAGCGACGTTGTGAAATGGACATCTCTGTGACATGCGACAGGACTAAAAGAATAAGGATAAACAACGTGCTACCACATTTCTTAACAATTCCCCTTTCCGATTCTTTCCTAAATGTCTTCGCCTATTATTCATCTATCTATCTTTTGAGATTTAATTTTCTAAACTAAAAGAGAACAAAAGATTGTCAAAAAATCGACACAAAATAAAAAAAAATTTGTTTGTACCCAAAAAAGTAATACTTTGGATAGTTTGGAAGTCCACATAGTGTCAATTGAAACATTAAATTTTTTTATTTCATTTTAAAATCTTCGTTTTTCCACATACAGTAAATTCAAAAAAAAAAAGAAATATATATATATATATATCAGTCCTAGAGAGAATTTACATGAAGTGTGTGTGTGTGTTTGTGTGTGTATGTTACTCTAAATGTCAAAAAGAACAAGAAAATAAATGAATACGTAAATGTTAAAACATGACAATTATTCTCTAAATTACGTACATACGTGTATATGTTTCGAGTAGCATAACTATGTAAATGTATAAAATATTTATGTTTTGAATGGAAAAACTAATGTGCGATTGTTTAATTGCTATAAATGATTAGAAAAATAAATCAAACTAAATTTCAACTCACATTGAATTTGTAAAAGACAAAATCATCGAGAACGTTTCGAAAATGAATTGATTTTACAAAATTCGATAAGAAATAGATGTACATACATATGTTCACTCGCTTATAACTGAATTTTTGGTGTTTTGTATTATTTTCACTCGGTATATGTTTTTTTTTTTTTAATTTCTTTAATTTTTTTATATATATATGTATTTATATATAAATGATTCAATATTTGCTCTATCCAAAAATGTTAATTCATGCAGATCATTACGGAGTTGTTCGTTCAGAATTATTTTGGTACTTGTTTGTTTGTTGTTTTTTAATTTATTTTACAGTATTCGAATTATTCTTGTTTGTTTGTTGGTTGGTATTAAAAATGTATACGTATGGAAAGTAAACTATAATTGTAATGATGATCAAATAATTATTATTTTCGATTTTGGGTTGATTCTCAAACCTGTTCTCAAAGAGGACTTGTGTCTGAATCTCGATCCTGTATTGCTGTGATCGATTGTTGTAAGGCGTTTGGTGTAAGCCATTCCCTGCAAAGAAAATATATGCTTTAGTTACACAAAACGGACAATAAAATATATGAACACAAAAAAATAATGAAACTAACTGCGACGAAGACAATGAAGCTTTATTGGGAGACTTCGGGATAAATTTGAGTGTCCCAACCAGGCGGCTGTCCCAATAATACGAAGTGAGGAAAGAAAGACAAAGTTTCTGCTCTTTTTCATCTGTCCCAGGTAAGGCACTCGTCAGAAAACGGTGCACAGTGGATCCAACAGAGCAAGGCTAAGGGAGTCGCGGTCAATTAGCCGTCAGGGCACCCAATTTACATAGCACTAGAGGACGCAGAGCCCAATTGGATGCAGTAGAAGACAGGAGGACGATTTTCTCATGACCCAGTCATCCGAATAGCTTCCACGGTGCGTAGCAAACATCACCGTGAATAGGAACTATTCAAAACAATGTTAGTTCTAACACTAAAGAAAGAAGGAAACAGGATATAATAGTAATATGGATGGCGCGACCGTCGGAGGTGGACCTGGGCCTAGTTTCGCAGCAACCACTCGTGTTGTGCGTGCTATTGTTCTTTCACTAATGGAAAGGACCTACAATTTAATGCCGCCTCCGAACGGCGAAGTTGAGAAGCTTTTTCTAGAAAGGAATACTCTTTGAGCATTGTCAGTGACTCGAAAGAGGTGGAGCTGTGAATTATCAAAGGTGGTAAATTAAGGTATCGAACCTAGCACCCTCTGCGTAAGAGTCGACGCACTTACCTGGAGAGACTTACCAGCCCTTGCTGGAGAATATAGTATGGAGAATAAAATGAGTTAAGCTCTCCCAAAGAACTCCAAAAGTGGCAAGATCTTGAACATCCGAGGTCTGCTTATGCGCCACGTTGCAGAGGCATGGACTTATAAAATCGTTGGACGACATTAGTCAAACGAGGCGAAGAGCCGGAGAGTCCAGAGACTTACCAGCCCTTGCTGGAGAATATAATGTGGAGAAAAAAGTGAATTAAGCTCTTCCACAGAACTCCAAAAATGGCAAGATCTTGAACATCGGAGGTCTGCTTATGCGCCATGTTGCAGAGGCATGGACTTATAAAATCGTTGGACGATATTAGTCTAACCAGGCGAATTCCAATACAGAACCGAAGCTGACTAGTTAAAGTAAAGCGGATGACCTACTTAGGCCCACAACCGAACAATATTCGACTTCGAGTCTATGGAATAACACCGTGGTTATGTACTCGGTCGAAGTTGCGGACGCAAGTGGAGAAGGACTTGGTGGAGTTGTGGAAGAGGCTTCCGATTCAGAATGTCTCAATCCACAAGTATGCTGTACGCAGGCGGAATATCTGGATAAAAATTTCTCCCGCTAAGGCGATATTCCAATAAAGCGGAAATATTCTTTCATGGGCGACTGACGAACGATACGAAAGGAAACTTAAATAAAACATCGACAAGGGATATAAAATAATGTTGGCTTTATTATGAAGCTACATTTTGGATCTACTACCACAGCCTCGCCTTCGGCAGTACACAAAGCGATTTTTGATTGATTCGGTCCAAGTGAGGCGTTATTACGGAAAATCCATCTCTATTGTTGTACTCGAGCTTCTCTTAAGTGGTTGGCTTATCCCACTAAAATCTCTTTACAGGTTTATTAGGACCTCTCAATGGCTGGATGGAGGAGTACGATAAACAACACCATTGAAGACAGGAGGTTTTTATCATCATCCGGCGAGTGAGACGATATGAAGGGTTTCACACCATAGGCATCACAATGGTTCCAATAGGACCTCAGTGTGGTGCGGCTCCGCCGCGTCAACCCATTCACCTAACCTAATCTAAAGCGGTTGGCATGTTAGCTTAGACTTAACTAAGTCCAGTCGAGCGGTGTCAAGACGTATGAACGCGGCGACAATTGATGGACACTTACAGTGAGATGGACCAGTCCTCCATTTCTCTTTCACAACTTCGAGTATTGTGTCGCTTGTATACCTTGTGGGAAGATCTTCGTGGAGCCACAGCCAGGATAAATCGATGTTCGATCTTATGGTCACAGAAAGTCGGTTAACATCGCTCGACAGGTGAGACCACTGACGGTAACAATGTCTGCTTGATTTCGAAAGAAATAATGTCAGTTGTCTCCATGCCATAAACGGCATCAAGCAGTCAATAAATGTGGATGAATAGGTGCGTGATCGAGTACTTGCGAATTATGTTCTCAAATACCGTCGATTTTGCTTGATATAGCCACCGAGCCAAAAACGAGCCTCGTCTTAAAACGTGATACCCTACCAACATTTCCACTTAGCGACTTCGCCGCGTTGACTAAGGTTGACCGGCTACGACTGGATGGCACAGTTGGTTAAGTGCCTGCCCTTGGTTAGTTGAGTCCCCGGTTCGAATCCGAAATGAATATGCTTTTATCAGGTTTTCAAATCTGGTCCAGTCACCATTTGACGTTGGGATCAAATTAGCGGCACTATGGCTGGAGTGGTCAATCAGTGGTAGTAGTCTGACTATGGTTATCACAATGGACTAATAAGGTCTAAGTATGATGGTGACTTCTCTGGCAGCCCTTCCTACCTATCTACCTGTCCTGGTCGAAGAGCGTCAATTCTTGTGGCTTCAGATACAGGGAAAATTACTCTGTCTGCGTTATATACAAGTACTCAGACAGGTCGTAGGACAGCATGCCCGACAAGTGGATTCTCTCTTCCGGTCACTGAAGAATAGATAAGATCTTACGGCAATTCTTCTTCACCATTGCCCTCGAGAGGATCGTGCGAGACTATCTCACCAACTTAAACGGCACGAGCTTCGAGGTCGTTGCAAGTGATAGCAAACTCGGATGACATTGACGTGATTGGCAAAACACAGAGAGCCGGCAAAGGATGCTAATTAAATTGGTAAAGGAAATACATAGATCCTATCGTCAAGAAGGGACATACAACATCGAAGTCTTGGACAGAGCGCCACAATGGCGAGCTATAAGGGCCTACGTCGGCTCGGCAATACAAACAACATCAGTACCGAGATCAAACGCACAGTAACCCTTGCCACACGCTGTTTCTACGGGCTTAAGAGGAAATTGTGTAGTAGACCCATATCTCGAGGGGCCAAGCTAACTTTAGACCTTGATCATCCCATTCCTACTGTACGGAGCGGAGACATGGACAATCTCAAAAGCGTTTGAAGATATCTTTGGTCTCTTCGAAAGAAAAGTTATTCGTGCTATCTTTGGTTTTGCTTGCATTGACAGCATTTGGTAGAGACTATGAACTTTGCGAGTTATATACTTTCATGAACCGAGCCAGGCGTCTACGGATCCAACACCTAAGGTGGCTTGGCCATTAAGAGAGCATGGACAACTCAACTCCGTCCTGATAAGTCTTCGACTCGTATTCTTTGTAAAGCGGTGCACACAAGAGGAGAGGGACCTCCACCAAATTGGTGCGCGATGCTGGAAATACCTAGTCAGAGAGACCATCACTGTTCCTAGAGTCTATGGATATATGGATCGCAATGTAACCGGTATTGTTTGCCGTTAATAGTCATTGTTTATGTTCAGCGCATTTGCCTCGAATGTCAGAACTCTTAATTAATTCCTTCCTTTCGTTTGGATGGAACCCTATGAATAGAACACGACCGGAGTTACTGTTAAGCGCTTGGTCTCGACGAGGTCTCGTGATCTAAAATTTAATCCATTTATATTTGGCTGATGTAAGCCCAATAGTGGGATGAAGCAATGTGAATAAATTTGAAAACGAAGAAGTGCTTCTGTGCCCTCTAAGTTCATAAGAATCCTCGCTATTTGTCGGATAGCCCCCAAATTTTATAAAAAAAACGAGTTCGGACATATATCAACTGAGGAATCTCTTGGGATTTTACTCACATCAATACCTACGGCCAGACGACTACTACTGATTTACCACTCCAGTGATAGTGCCGTTATTTTGATCCCAACGGCAAATGGTGACTGGACCAGATTTGAAAACCAGATAAAAGCGCATTAACTATGCTTTCACTGGGATTCGAACCGGGGACCCCGCTAACCAGGGGCAGGCACTCTACCAACTGCGCCATCCAGTCGTGTATTTTCCTGTAAATCCTTGCGTTTATTAGTTCTGTCTTAATAATTTGGAGAAGAAAATTATGTCCGACGCCTTCAGGTCTGATTCCACATAATATACACAAAAGCGGACGAACTTATTCACTTCACGGGTGCCGGAACATTGTGACACACCGAGCAACGGCATAGCTGGCGAACTTGCTAAGTGTGTTGCAACCTGTTCTCTCACACCAGGAGGAACTTACATCCAGGGGCCTAATTCTCCAATAACCTGAACTGAATTGCTTAGCATAAGTCATCATAAGTCAATTCTGTTCTGTATCTCAGTTGACATGTACTGGCCTAATTGTCACTGCTATCTGCACCCAACCACTTGACCCTAACCTAACCTACTCACTTTTCTTTTCACATTGCGATCGGTCATATGAATTCGACATAATTCATCGTGGATGATGATCGTTTTATATCAAGTCCATGTAGTTCGGCAGGTGAAAGCCGAACAAAGCAATTATGTCGTTGACTTTCCAATGCAATCTGGTCTTATATCAAGCCGCCGTGGTTTGTCGAATAAAGGATATTGACCCCACGTGAACAGCAGTTAAACAAAACACTTCTGTTGTTGACAAACACACTCGCATGCAATTAAATGTCTGCTTAATCGCGTTGATGGTCTGTTCAACTAAACGCCCTTGAATTCATTCATCAACCTATTTGCCTAACGTCACGAACAGTCTCAGACGTAACCTCGAAAATTATTGGTTTATAGCCTTTCGAGACGATACGGTGAATGTTTACATTCTAAGCATGAACTGAATGGTTAAGCGTAGTTTGAGTACTCCCTGTGCACATCTGTTTCTCAGGCTTTGTGAAGAACATTTTATGGCAACATTAAGTCCAAGATGTCGCAGACCTAATAACCATAAACCAACCACGAAATTCATAAAATTCTCAGTCCAGTGCGTAAAGAGAAGCAACGACGAACTTCTTCGAACCCAAACAAAGCCACAGAATCAACAACTAACTGGTCTATTGATTCCGTAGCTCGTTTGTTTTATTTGTGACGTACGTAGATAACTTGTGTTGATACTGTCACTTATCATCACACGAATTCACAATGAGACATTCGCTATTAAATAGAACGTTACTCATATTTGTGAGTATAATTTAAAACACCGTCGCTTAATCACCAGATAACGTCTGACATTTTTAGCACGTTAAAACAAAAGCACTCGCACTTGCTTCGTACTCACCTTGGTAGACACCTTTGTAAAAATGGCACACATGAGCTGAAATGCGCTAAGCGATTGACCCAACTTGGTATTTCTTGGCCGCAAAGGATCTGTATGTGTGAGTGTGAAAAATAAGCAGATTTAGTTAAGCCAACTGGAATATTGTGTCAGCAGTTCATTGAACTAACCTGCGTTAATGAGCTGGAAAAATGATTGCAATTGTTGTTCATTAAATGATACCGATCGCCTCGGAATTGATTCCCCAACTCCTCCACTATCCGGCGAACTTCTTCATATGTAAAATCAGTACAACCAATTTGTATACTTTGTCTGAATTGAAACTGTTCGCCCAGTTCGTCGTGGTCTCGGGGTGTGATTTCGAAGACGCCGGTAAAGGGAAAGGGATGCCCACCGTACGCGAACTCTGTGCCGAATATTTCAACGCCTGAATGAAATACTCCCAGTCCAATTGATGTTGTGTACTCATTTATCCAATACTACAAGAACGGGGAGAAATCAGATTAGACGAGTGATAAAATTGATTTTGGATGTGTTTACCATATCGTAGACGTTTAGAATTACCGGCTCTCGATTGCCCATGTTAGCCGGCAGCAGTTCGTCACTTCCGCTGTCCTTGGGTACGCCAAGACAACTGGGAAACGGCAAATTGCAAGGAAGACCGTTGGAAAACATTATCACACGCACACACAGTAACAGGAATCAAGCAAAATAAAGTGTTGTAATCAAAAACTAATCACTCTTCTGGTTTTGATGCTTCGATGGGATAGACTTGATGTTTGGATCTACCTTTAGATGTTACAGTTAACAGATTTTGACTAAAACAATTTCGTTCTACGGGTCTACAGTTGTAACAGTTGTAACAAAGAATATATGATTGAAATTGTGGAACGACACCACAGAAAGCAACAGCTCTAATTAAACAACAACAAAAGGAAAATGCGATGTAAAGGCGAAGACAAAGGCTGGACACGACGACGACGAAGACGAGGACGACGAAACAGGAAGTTGTTTCACTGCGATGGAAGTGGTGTACGTATGGTAGAATAATAATAATGAAGAAGAAAAAATAAAAAAAAAACAAACTCGTGTGTGCGTGGAGAGAAATAAATTAAAGGCGACTAAGGAAAGATTTTCTTGCGATGAAATAAACTAAGCTCCATATTCATTACGCTTAATTGTTAGTCAAGCTAGACGAGACGGCAAACTTCTTCGAGCACACGAGAGACAGGTGAATTGGTCTCAGGATCGCTCCTCGCAAAGATGGTTGAAATATTTTCCAATTAACCGTGGATATATCACGTAAACAAACGGTTATGTTGTTGAACTTTCCCAATGAAATGATAAATTATAACCGGCTGCCGGTTTAGAATAATGAATTTCACGCAAATTGTTGTTTACAAAGTTTTATTGAAGATTTTTCGTGAGGTAATGACAGCTGGCAGAGAAAACTTTTTGATTTTTTTTATTGACAATTGAAATTTTTTGTGGAAATTCAGTGCAGCCAACATTGAGGAGTGGGCTTTTTTGAGTGGGTAACATGAGTTCCAGTGAAACGGAGAAGTGGGTTATTTTACCCACCATCACAGGGAGGTTGCGAAGTAAATCATTTGAGTGGTAATGATCTTAGCTAATTGAAAAAAGGGGGTTTCTTTTTTGAAAATAAAAATAAACTCTGAATTGTCTGAACTAAGAAATACATCGCAATGAATGGGAAATGATTTTGTGCAGTCGAAATAAATCAACTGGCCGATTTCAACTGGGTAGGAGTAACGTGAAGAACAGAGTAATAGAGAAGTAAAAATAAAAACATGGCTCCTCATAAAAAGAGAGAATATACGAATGTAGGAATACAAAATGTCCTGAGGTCATTCGACAAGTGTTCAAGTGCACAACAAGAAGTCGCCCGACCAAGAGGAAAAGTTGAATTCCGTCGTTCTCTGATTGGCGCGTGTCGTAAATATATAAAATTACATAACGTTGGCGCATAAATTGGGCAAAATTTGACCGATGAAATGGATAATGTTAGCTTTGAGGACCGCTGTGGTTAATAGCTTATTCGAATAGACCTGAGACTTCAAAAAACTTCACAAGAAAAAGTCAGGTCAAATCGCACGATATTGGTGGTCAGTTCATATCTCCTCCTCGAATGCCCTCGAATAGATCGTTCAGAATTCTTAATGTGGCGTGAGCTGTGTGACACTCAGCGCCATCCTGGTGAATCCACATAACGTTGGTGTCCATATCATCCACTTCAGGCCAAAATAAGTTGGTAATCATCGACCTACAGTGCTCACCGTTGACGGTCATGACCTGGCCAACGATGGCTCAAAATGACGCCAGCTCAAAATCCACGCCAAACAGTGACTTTTTCGGCATGCATTTTACGCTCGGGGATCTCATGTGGATTGGTATCATCTCAAATTCGACAATTTTGCTCCTTGATTAATCCAGAAAAGCGCGAGGCGAGCAGAACGTTGCCCGAAGAGCACCTATGATCCTTCCATTTCCCTACATGATGATTTGGCAACAGACTGAATAAATTACAGCCAGTTTGACAGATGTAGCAAAACTAAGTAAACATAAGCTGTCATCGAGAAAGGACGCACAACATCGACGACTTGGCCGGAATGTCAAGGGCACCTATACCATGAAGGACTTCGTCTACCTCGGCTTCCAAGTAAATAGTACGAACAACGTGAGTACCGAGATTAAACGCAGAATAACTCCTGCCAATCGCTGTTTCTTTGGGCTCAAGAGGGAATTGAGTAGTAGAGTCCTCTTTCGAAAGACTAGGCTAACACTATTTAAGGCCTTGGTCATCGTTATCCTCCTCTATGGAGCTGGAACATGCACAATCTCAAGAGCGGAGGAAGAAACCCTTGGTCTTTAATTTTTGGTCCTGTTTGTGTTTATGGTTCTTGGAGAAGATGATTCAACCATGAATTGTAAGGGCTGTACAGCGAGATGAGTCTAGCCAGGCATCTACTGATTCAATGCCTAAGATGGCTTGGCCATGTAGGACATGGACAACACAGATCCGTCCTCAAGAGTTTTCGACTCCGAACCAGTGGGACAACGTAATAGAGGACGCCCACAGAACCGATGGCGCACCCAAGTGCAGAAGGACCTCAACCAACTTGGCTAACGCAAGTGGAGACAGCTGGCTGAACATTGTGCCAACTGGAGAAGTTGTATGGTTGAGGCCCAGGTCTACCCAGGCCACTAGAAGAAGAAGAAGCTTCAACAATATGGCCACTACCAACTGTCAAAGACATTTTAGTTGATCGACTTGAACGATCACACTGTATTACTTGGTCGTACAGTTTGCAGTGTGAACGACGCTTTATATAGAAACGATCAGTTAAACGGCTTTTACATGTGACATCTTTTACTCACGACCTTACAAATTCCTTCGTATGAGCGAAGCCTTTTGTCTTCCCTCCCATCCTTGCAAATTAAATGATCTTGTGAAAAATTAAACGCTTGTAAAAGCCGCCTTACCAATTTTGAAAGTATGTATCCATGTCAGGAATAGAGCAATCTACTTACTGGGCATTGGGTTATAAAAAAAGAAACGTATGCCTCGTTAGTCCATAACATCAGCAATTTGTCGTAACGTTATGCTGAAGCTGAAAATTATTAATTCTTAAAAGACAGAGGTTGGAAAACAATAAAATGAAAATGAAAAAAGTCAAAGTGATTTGTCTACCGCAAACCAAGTCTGCCATTTTGTTGTAACGAGCGTTCACATTGACGATTTGGTCCATCAATCACTGTTTTTAAAAAAATAGTCCCGACAAATTGTGAAATTAATCATGGATTTGGAAACACCCAACCTGACGATAATTTACATGCGCTCATTTCAGTAATTACCTAAATTTCGTCCACACTCTCACCATATTTTAATTTTCCTGGTGCTCCATCTCGTGTTTTTATGACCAGTGGTCTAAAATGTTTGAAACAATATTCAATAATATTCCCCTTCTGAAAAGAATTACATAAACCTAATCCAAATGTGACCTCCCCCTAAAACAGTAATGAATCAGTGCAACCAACATCAATGCATTAAAGAACATCAAACAAAAAAATGCGAAAAAACTTCCCATACGAAACGAAAAATATCCCATCTGACACTTTTCGAATGATTTATATTTTCCCAGCTTGTGAGGTGTGTGTGGAAGAAAAATAGGCGGTCGCCACAAGTTTTTCTTCACCCGTCACGAAATTCAATTCAAATTAAGGATTTTTCAAAATTTATTCAACATAAAGTCGTTACCAGTGCAGCAGGGAGAATTGATTAGAGATTATTTAAAAGGAAAACATCATGGGAAAACGTCGTAATCAACCATTAATCGATTCAGATTCAAGCAGCAGTGGCTCTGAATCCGATTTGGAATCGGTATGTATTCAAAGAAATGTGCAAATATATATTTTCTTCAATCTGAAAAGGATTCAAGGGGAACATGAATTGTATTACGAATATTATTATATAATTTAGTGGAGGAAGCAAAGTAACTATTTATCAAAATGTTGTGTGTGGAGCAATAGCAGCGAGGTCTGTTCGATGTTAGTGTGTTTGACATTTCCTATACAAATGGCTGCCACAATAACACATCGGAATAATTTATTTTTCGCTTTTAATTTTTCAAACAAAGCGATTTCTTAAATGGCTTTAATTGTACCCTCCGCAAGGGATATCGGTTGCTAAAACCGAATGAGATGAGTTGATTTGTATACCCTCTGCGTGGTTGCATGAACAAGTGTCGCACAGGAGTCCCCCAAAGACGGCCTTCAGGGACGGCTTCGGCTTGATCGTGCTACTTTTGCTTACCACATTTTTACGCAATATTGATTTTCCATCAGTCATCTTGCTTTCAAGAGATCGCACTTGGATTCTTTCTCGTGGCAAGCTTGGCGAATGTTAGAAAGCTATGTTCAGAGGATTCAGACACGATTAGCCGGAGGCTATGATCAAATAATTGAGTATAAACTGTCGTTTGTGTCTCTAAAAAGACGAATCTACTTTCGTTTAATCGTTAAAATGAAGCTATGCTCTTTTGTCGGTAGATTTACGTTCTGTCACGTCAGAAGCCCTCTCGAACTTAAGCCGCACGCGTCAATGAACAACGCTTTTGATATTCATAAGTCCTTTCGTTCATTCGTCGGTTAAACCTTCGATTTTTGGCGAAAAGTATTACAGCCATTCACAGTAACAATTCCTAGAAAGATCGATGACTTCTTACTTATTCAGAATCCACGCTGAGATTGATTAGATTGTTTGCTTCCTCTGCCACAATTGCATACACTTTTGGGTGCGAATTAAAGTTTACTCATTATTTCTCCAGGAACTGTTGTCACTCGCGAAAAAGCGAAAGAAGCCAGAAGCAGAAAAGCCGAAGAGCAAGAAAGCTAATAACTCATCGGACTCCGACTCGGACTGGGCAGGTGGCAAGAATAACCCACCAAACGCACAAAAGAAGAAACGTACAAAAAAGATGAGCAAAAGTTCCGACTCCGAGTCAGGCGAAGAAGACTGGGACAAGGACGATGATGACAGCGATGATGCTCCGAATGAGGAGGAAGAAAAGGTTGAGAACAATGTTGACAATGCCAAGGCAGGTGACAGTAGTCCACCTCCAAAGCCCGATAATGGTGTACAATCGGAGCAAGAAGAAGGTGAAGTTTCAGACAGCGAGGACGATGGCAGCGATTCATCGTCGTCATCATCATCCTCTTCGTCGTCCAGCTCCGATTCGGAATTTGATGACGGTTACGATGACAATCTGATGGGAGATGAGGAGGATCGTGCACGGCTCAATGGATTGTCTGAGAAGGAGCGAGAGACGGAGATCTTTAAGCGTATCGAAAGGCGAGACATGATGCGAACGCGTTGGGAGATCGAAAGAAAACTGAAACTGGCTCGAAGGAGTGAGAAAGCAGCTTATGATAAGATTAAAAAAGACAAGAAGCAGAAAAAACAAAAGAAACAGAAAAAGAAGAAGGCGAAGGAGGTTCCAGTTGAGAAACCCAAGTCGGTTAGCCCTTCTCCCCCACCGCAACCGGTTGTGGCGGCGCCAGTGGTCATTCCGAAAGTGGTACCACCAAAGGACAGTCCACCACCAGCAGCGGTTACATCGAGTCCAGAAAAAAAGAGCGACGACGAAGCTATGATGTCTTCGACGGACTACTTCGATCCAAAGGAACGATCGAAGGAGCGCAAGAAAAACGTGGAGATGAACAAAACAGATGACAAGAGGAGCAACGCCATGGCACTGTTGAAAGCCAAGCGCGAGGGCAAAGCAAAGAGGGGTAAGTTTTGCATTGACGTTTATACGGAACATGATTTGATAACCTTGTTTATTCACAGAGGAAGAAGAGGCCAAACGCCAAGCGGAGAAAGACCGCGAAGAGGACAAGGAAGAACTCGATGGTGTATCAGCAGGAAAATCTTCGGTGAAGCTAAAGGCCTCTGACATATATTCCGACGATTCGGGAAGCAGTGAAACGGAAGAAGAGGAAGAGAAGCCATCAGAAAAACGCTCCGCGAGTAGTAGCAAATCCTCAAGCTCATCCGAAGACGAAGAGAAATCCGAAAAGAAGCCGGTATTCATTTCGACACGAGAGGAGTTGAATAAAATGCGGCTGTCCAGGTACAAAATGGAGCGTTTCATCAACTTGCCAATATTCGAGAAGACCGTGATGAACAGTTTCGTTCGGATAAGCATCGGCAACAATGGCTCCAAACCAGTGTACAGAGTGGCCGAAGTTGTCGGAGTGGTAGAGACGGCAAAAATCTACCAGCTCGGAACGACACGAACAAACCGCGGACTAAAACTTAAACACGGCACTCAAGAAAGAGTGTTTCGCTTGGAATTCATATCTAACCAGGAATTCACAGAGAGTGAATTCAGCAAATGGCGTGAAATCTGTGCAACGCAAAATGTGCAAATGCCAACCATTGAAATTATGGAGAAGAAGGCTCGCGACGTGAAGGAAGCATTCAACTACACCTTCAAGGAGGAGGATGTGGACAAACTGATCGAGGAAAAGAATCGCTTCCGAAACAGGCCAACTAACTACGCCATGAAGAAGACATGTTTGATGAAGGAACGTGACGCAGCACTGCTGCGTGGCGAGTATGACCTGGCGGCAGATTTGGGCACACAAATCGATGAGTTGGAGAGCAGAGCGTCCGAGCTGGACAAGAAACGCTCAAGCAGTATCAGTTTGATTTCATACATAAATGACAGAAATCGAAAACGCAACGTCGAGGAAGCGGAGAAGGCAATCATGGAAGAGGCTCGAGCTAATAAGGGTTTGAAAATTTCGGATCCATTTACACGGCGAACTACACAACCGCGGATGGGCTTCAAGTCGGCGGAGAAGAAAGACGAAGAACTGTTGCCTATGATTCCGGCACCACCACCTCCTGGCAAGAAGAAGCAAGAAGAGACCCGGAAGCCGCAATCAAATGACTACAGTCTGTATTCGTTGCATGACTTTGATATTGACCTAGATGTTCCTTTGCCTGGTGAGTATATCCGTTCAAAGAATTTGTTTCACGTGATGTTTTTCTGAGAGGGTTTTTTTTTCGTTCTGATATTTCTGGAGGCAACTGTCAATTTACCATTTTGAGGGCTTCGAGTGGTGAATCCTTCCTTGGCTAGGGATCCAATGTTTACAAATAGATTCATATTAGTTACCTCCATTGAAATGGTACTGATTTGAATTGTTGTGTAGTGGGAACAAGGCTAGATGATGCATTTTTCATTAGGGGGGCATTGGGTTCCTTAGACTCATCGCTATTCGTCCATTCTCCGTTCGGAATGTGAGTCATTTGTTAGAGGGCTTCCAGTATTATACCTTTCAGCTCTATTGATCATATTCATGGACAGTCCATATCAGCCAAGCTTAAGGCCTTGCTCAACCCGTTAACCACTTCCAGAATAGCCTTCTCTGAATCTGGTCGGTGGTCTAGCCTGTGGTTCCCAGGCCACCACGTGATCACTGGCAATAAGATCTTCCGATGAATCTGCTATAAAAAGATCAGAGCAGGTATACTCAGAACCTGAACCTACACAGAGACTACCTGTGTCCTTTGTTAGGTTTTCCATCGATGGTTGCACTTCTCGAGAGTACAATCGGAGGTGGCGTCATGACTCTAGGATGTTGAGAGACCAAGCGTATGCTCCCAAATGTGTAAGAAATCCGCTGAGAGATAGCAGACCAATGGACGGCGTAATAATGGGCCACTACACCTTCGCCAAAGAGCTAAGCCTGAGCTCTGAAACCTTCTGGGGCCCCTGTGGCGAAGATGACGACACTGCTGAGCGCTTACTCTGCCATTGTCCCGCCTTTCCTTGGATCAGGTGGCAGTTATTCGGTAGTGATAGTTTAAGAGTTGACCTGTAGACTCCTCATCACAGAAGCCCCTGCTGAACTTCCTCCCGGAGACCAAGGTTAAGTAAGGTTAGGTTTTGGAAGGGGAGTAGGATGGTCGGAGGCCTTAGGGCCTTTACAAATCCCTTAATTTGTGGAGTACACATTCTGTCAACGTATCCTGTTACGTGATGGCTTAAACCACGCCGTGCTCTTTACGAAGAAGATCCGATATATCTGCATTCGCCAAGTCCGCAGTCTCTATGAGAAGAATCTTTGGCTTAGCGAAGCTAGGCGCCGATTCTGCAGAGCTGGGCAGTGGCAAAGCAGATGTTGGGTCGTCCCGGTCTTTTCCTCTTAGCCGCAGCTCCGGCAGAGATCCCCATTTTCGGGATCTGGGAGTGCAATTGACAAGTTTTTGGATCTTACTATTTTAGAGCATTGTTAGAAACCAATCATTAGGGCCCACCGCCACTCCTGCTCTGCTTGAAGATTCCAAGATCACCAGCAGAGTGTGGATCGCGTTTCCACTTTCTTGAACATGTGTGATTTCTGATTGTGCACGCCTGCTTATCAACGTCCAACGACACAAATAATGCCTGATCTCAGTCTCAGGTGGTTCTTAGAGAACTCAGCCGTTTTGAAACCACAGCTCTGAAAGTTGAATGTTGATGTGCATTTAGAACGATCAGGAACAAACTCAATCCTTTGATGTTAATTCTGGATTTGGATTCGCCTATAGTCCGTTGCCGTGTCCTTACAAGCGCTGGACAAGAGCAAAGTAGGTAGGGCGACTGCCTGATTATAAAGAAAACATGTTCACTTAGACCATCCGGTCCATTGAGCTGTCGCGTTTGACTTTATATTTAAAACCCATGTTTTTTGTATTCCTTCCTTGTGATTGGTTGGTCATTATTGATTTCTTCTGACCCCTTTTATAGCCATTTAGTAGTTTTAGGAAATTGTATGATATCCCTTGGATCCGTGTTACTCAGAGCCTCAAGGTGGTTGAAGGTGTATTCGCCCGGCAGTTTACTTCTGGTTTCTGCGAGTGTAGGGCATGTTCCAAGTTAACGGCGTATTGTTTCCTGGGCTCATTGATAGTCGGATGGTGAATTCTGAACAGCTGCTACAGTGGTTCGGTAAACGGATTGCCATTGAAAGCCCTGACGAAGTGGCATAAATGCCTGATCCCGTGCCTTCTCTAGATCTGCATCCGTCAGTAGAGATCTCCAATGCAGCTGGTTTTCAAACTTTATCTTCTTCCCATTCTTCTCTCGTACGAATTCAAGTCTTGTGTTTTAATTCGGAACCAATAAAAGGCGTCAGATAAACTGTAGTAGTACTACCGTTTGCCCTTTTCCGTCTGTTTTGTTCCATCGATTTCCTTCCCTTAGTCTTATGGCTGCATAGTTTGTCGTACGTATCTAGGGGAAGGAAAGGTAGTATCCATTTGTAGGACGGTTGTGAGCGTAGATCCGAGATGCTGATCCTCGGTATACTCTTGGTAAGATTTTGTTTTACTTGTAGTGCCGTCCACCAGACTAGGACGCCATACATCAGTATTGGCCGTACTATTGCGGTGTACAGGTTATGTGTTATCGTCGGTCTAATTCCCCATTTGGGATTGACGATTTTCTTGCATGTACAGAGTGCAATCGAAGCTTTCCTGAGGCGTTCATGTATGCTGCGCTTTCAGCTCGATTTGTTGTCAACTATAACACCTAGGTATTTGGCTTGATCAGTGAAAGCCAGTTCTTTCCCTTTAAGCTTCGATGGGGCTATGCTAGGGATCTCATATCTTCTCTTTGCACACTACGAGTTACGTTTTGGATGAGTTCACATCCAGTCCGACATCGTCTGTCTATTTCGTCATGACTTTGAGAGACGATTACATCACGTCTCGTATATTCTTGGGGAATTTTCGTAAGACGGCTATTGCGATATCATCCGCAAATGCATAAGGTTTCCACCCGCTCGAACTTAGTCTTTTGAGCAAAGGAAGTGCGTCAAAGATTATGGTTCTGTCGAGGAATACCTAGTCTAACTGCGTGTTCTCCTATCGGCCAGTGTCCCGTCCTAATCTAGAATAGAAGATCGTTAGTTCTTGATCTGTTGTACTCTGGCCATGTCATCCTATATATTGCACAGTTAATTAATCTGAGGTTAGCCAATTTCAAGAAGTGTGATGTAATTCGTGCCTTTACTAGCTTAAGTGGAATGTGTACCTCCATAGCAAACAAACTATGGAGGGCAGATCCTTAAATGGAACCGATATTATGGTTACTTGGAACTTTTCCGTGACAACAGCAAGCTCATTGCGGCATTCCTGGACTTATTTTGAGGTTATGAAGGTCGATGCCTTAATGGCAGATTGGTTATCAACGAAGGTAGCTATATGCAGTAGCGTTGCATTCCGATAGGATTTCAACTTAAATCTTATCGAATCCTATCGGAATGCAACGACACGACTGCCTTAATGTGAGTCTTCAAACTGCAGAGATGCTCAGAGTGTCTGAGTAAATGACTGCTCCGCATTTTATGGGTGAATGCACTCATATCCGGGATGAGGCCTATACGCTTGCTATTCCAGTCTGCTCTATTAGGCAGGAGCACGGCGACATTTTGAAGAGTCTCGTTTAGGTGGAAACTCGTCTGTTCGAAGCCGTGTGAATCCGAATCCTATATGTATCCGCAGGTTCAACAGGGCGATTTCATATGAATTGTATACGGACACAATGATAATTTGATTTCACAAACAGTCCCTTCAAACGTTTAAAACCAATTTATTCCTTTCATTTCAGTTAACACAGTGACGGTTGTTCCAAAGCCTATACCCAAGGTGAATGAAACCGCGCCGAAACGCTCACTCAACTTGGAGGACTACAAAAAGAAACGTGGGTTTCTATAGTTTTATTCAGGTCTTAATAATTTATATAAATACGTCGTAGTTTATTTAAAGAAACAAAAAGAAAACAATATTTAAACAATAAGAAACTCAACTTACTGTTAAGAAATACAATCCACAATAAGCTTCTGCTTAACGGTGTAACCAAACAAACACACAAAAAAACAAACTGAACGAATCAATTGTATCACTCTTGTTACACAATCAAACTTGCTCTTAGAAAAATGTAAAACATAAACAAACACACTTAAATTTGAAATGAGCGAACGACCGCACATACAAATCTATGTGCACCTCAACTATGTATGCTATACTCAGAGTTTAATTAAAAGTAGTATATTCCATTCGCGATCCGTGCATAGATGTATGATACACAGGCGAGTTAACAGTTAAACAAACGCAACCGAAATATGAACGCATCGTACGCCTAAAACCGTACGTGATAATGTTATAATTTTTAGTTGTATGAAAGCATTATTATTTTTTTATTAAATAATTTGTAATAGTAATTTATTTTAAACATTTGATAAATAAAACCAAGCTAGAAAATGAAACAAAACAAATGTTCAACACGACAGTTACTTTAATGAATATAGTCAAGCCGGTGACGTGGGCAAGAGCAGTGCATCTTCAATGTATTATTTCCATTCTAATACAAAATAAAATTTGTATATTAGTTAAAGCAAAAATAATAGTAGCGCAGTTGTCCGGACAAGAGATTGTTTTACTTTTTGTTCAATGAAATTATGTGTTACAGTTTAATCCGTTGTGTGTTGTAATTGGAGAAGATGGAAGATTGCGGTTGGTCTTGATTATGCCCTTCCTTTGTAGACAGATCTGAAGTGTCTATAGTTTTCCATTTAGTTGTTAAGAATAAAAGTATAAAATTAATTAATTAAAAAACGCATTAAATGACTTTTCGTTGTGGTTTTACTTAGTTTGACTTACTTACATAGCAGGCCTACGACCTTTGCAGGGTCTGAGCCTGAGATATCGCTGTTTTTCACCGCCTCGGTACGTGGCTGCTTCCAGTCCAGTCCAAACAAACTGTTTGACGCCGCCATAAGCTGGTCTTTATACCGGAGGGTCGGTCTTCCTCTTATTCTCAAACCAGGAGGCTCGAATTCGAAGACCCTCTTAGCCGGAGCTAGCTTATGTGGCCGAGCCAGTGCAGCGAATCGGCCGGCTCATCCACATCCTGTTACAGCTCGTAGAGTTCGCGATCCATTCACCTTCCTCGTAGACGGCACCGTATATCCGACGCAGAATTTTCCTTTCGAATGCACAAAGAATAAACTCCGCAGTTTTGCAACCAGACCTTTGCCTTTCCTATTAATTCATCCACATCCTGTTACAGCTCGTAGAGTTCGCGATCCATTCACCTTCCTCGTAGACGGCACCATATATCCAACGCAGAATTTTCCTTTCGAATGCACAAAGAATAAACTCCGCAGTTTTGCGACCAGACCTTTGCCTTTCCTATTAAAGGCTCTTATTTTTGCCTTGTGCCAATAGACTTCAATATGTTTAAATTGGAAGAGACATTCTCTTTATGTTTTAGAGAAGACGAAAGTAGACTTCTTCAAGAACGATATGAAACTAAACCTTTATGTAAATGCTTTTTTTTCCTATTTTGTCCTACTTTTAGACAGCGTTGTACTCAACTAAGTGGTAGTTTCGTAGATGTGCCGTATGCAATTAATAATAAGTTTGCAAACGGTTGAGTATAACCACAAATAATAGTTTTTTTTTTTCAGACTATCCGCGGGAGCACTGGTTTCCATCCGTTCTACATCTCAATCTTTGGATCCTCACTCTCCTGGCCAAGTCAATGTCGCTGAACAACTCGTACAGTTGGTTGTTATATCTTCTTGTCCATCTATGCAGACGGGACCGAAAATCACCCGAAGAAAATTCCTCTCAAAACAGCCAACAGTAGCTTCGTCCGCTTTTGACAAAGTCCACGCCTCTGCGCCGAAAAGCAGGTCTAGGACGATTGAGGTCTTGTAGAGGGTTACTCTGTTTATTCGAGAGATGTCAACCATCCTCCAGTGTGTTGCAACTTCGTTACAAACACATTTTTTCATATTTCATTTTGCTGCAGAACCCTATAACCCTAAAAATGTTTGCCTTTTTGCCTTTGCTTACCTTCCTTATACCCAATCTATGTATGGATGTACACACATACCCAGCTATGGCACACACTCGCGCGCAGTTAGATGGAATTCCCAATAAGCCTTTTGTATGAATATCCTGAAATCCTGATGTCCCTCACAACGCTGTGTACCAGAGATCTGCACCGATACACCGCACTTATTCGTTCAATTCATTTACATCGGGTTTTTCTTCTACTCAAACTCATTGATTCTTCATAAAAATATTCATCGCCATCGCATTGATCGCAAACACGGATAGTATTGCGTTCATGTAGTCATACCAATCGAAGCACAATGCGATGTTTGTTCATTTTTCTTCAAATCATAGCGATGAGTGAGAAAAAACGGTGCGAATGTAAAGAGCCACCGCAATTGCTGCGATAGTTTTACATATGTATTTATGCATACGTTTTTGAGTCTGCACTACCCCATGTTCTCTGGCTAACTGCATCTAGTTGCGTGCACCAAGTTGGTTGATGTCCTGTTCCACTTGGATGCGCTTTCTTTAACGCAGGCTCCAATGTTGCGTTTTCCCACAGGTTCGGAATCAAGGACTCTTTAGCCGGGAATATGTTGTCCATACGCCCTACCGGCCCCAGCCACCCTGTGTGTTGAATCCTCCTAAATACGAACAACATAATCAAGGCGCGCAGTCGGCACTTTTCTGTTGGAGGGACCAAGGACTTCTTTGTCGGATTTCGATATTACTCAATTGCGTCGCATTCATTACCGAAAATGATGGAGCAGCGTTAATTCCATCGTTATCTTGCACAACTTGACGAGTGTGGCAGAAGTGTTAAGTGTCAGACATGGTTGATAATAGCTTGCCGTCACAAATGCGGCGAATAGTGGCTAGGTGTCGATTTCCACTTCTATTCCAGGATCTGCGGTGGTGTGAAAATCTAGCCAATGGTGGACTTCCCTACAAACCTACTGCCTATCAGATTGTTTGTAAACGGCCACAGGCGAACACACACAAAAACGACGGAGTTGGCGCCCAACAGGACATTTGAGCTATAACAAGAGGGAACTGGGGTCTCAGAACTTCCTGAAACACCGCCTCGAGGGAGAATCGTGACTGTACGGGAATTATTTTCTCTCGCTCTGCCTTGCCGAAGGTGATCACTGAATTCAAATTGTAGTGTCCAAAGCTCGCTCACTTCGTTTTCTTCTAGTTAAAGGCTGAAGAAGGACAAACAATCTTCGGGCCAAGTGCCAGCGGATCTCGTGAAGTTACCGGAGAACTATGAAGAGCCAAGGAACGGAGCGGGTGGAAAGACCTAAGTGTTGACTACTTACTTAGTTATCAGGCCAACGACCGTTGGAGGGTCAGAGCCTGGGCTATAAACCTGCCTTCCATGCTTGGCGGCATTGGGCACGCTGTTTCCAGCCATCACGACCAAGCTGTCTTGCACCCTCGATTACTTGGTCTTTATACCGTAGGTTCGATCTTCTTCTCCTTCTTGAACCAGGGGGCCCAAATTCGAAGACACTCCTTGCTGGAATGTTGGCGTCCATAGCGCTCCATAGCGCATCCAAATCCTGGTACAGCTCCTATAGTTCGCGGTTGTGTCTTCCTCGCAGACGAGACCACATATCTACGTAGAAGTTTTTCTTTCGAAGTCACCAAGAACCTGCTCCGCAGTTTTGTTTATCGTCCAGCTTTCGGTCCCATGTAGCAATACTGGCAAAATAAAACCTTTATAGAGCAGGATCTTGGACCTTCGAGTCAGGAGTTTTGATCCTAGTTGGTTTGGTAACAGCGATTTCCAAAGGTGATTGTACGTGGGATCTCCACTAGGATGTCATTTGTGGACTTCACGCTTGCTTGTAGGTGTGGATCGTGAGGTTGTTGTCAACGGTGTTGTGCAACGCAGCATTTCTTGGCCGCCAGTGAAACTTTCTAAATGCGACACTCTGTAATTGGGGCACCTCCGAGATTAAAAGCACTTCAAGCATATACTTGTTTTTTTCCTACAAGTGAACCTCTTAAAATGAGGCACCTCTAAAGGTGCAAGGCAATTGGATCACGGCTTCGTTAGAATTGAAAGCCTATAACCTGAAAGACAACAAAGTTGGGACAGACATCAAAGAGTGGTAGAAAATACAAGCGTCTGAGCTGATTGGTGTTATGTGTGTATATCTATGCACAGGGTGGGTCATCTATTGCTTTTCTTAAATCATAGGCTATTTTGACACTGGCAGCTGTTTCCCACACGAATCTTGACAGAAAGTCGATATCATACCTCAGCGGAACGAAATGAATCGTTTTACGGGAAATATTGAAAACTAGTTTCATGCTGTGTAGCCCACCCACCGGGACTGCTGTGCGCAAGTTTGTGCAAAAAGTTCCTGCGACGTGGAAGTTAGTGGACAACACTCAAGGTCCTCGTCGTCGTACAGTGCGCACAGATGAGAAAGTGACTGCTGTGGCCGAGAGCATCTTCTTTTCGAAAATTAGCGGATTAGCGGAACGAAATGAATCATTTTACGGGAAATATTGAAAACTAGTTTCATGCTGTGTAGCCCACCCACCGGGACTGCTGTGCGCAAGTTTGTGCAAAAAGTTCCTGCGACGTGGAAGTTAGTGGACAACACTCAAGGTCCTCGTCGTCGTACGGTGCGCACAGATGAGAAAGTGACTGCTGTGGCCGAGAGCATCATTCTACCACTTCTCTTCGAAAATTAGGCTGGGAACAACGTTTCCTTCAACGGTGGACGTTATAGAGCCATATGGACGATGATCGACGAGAATTCCGTCCCCCCGACTAAGACGAGGTCAAGACAGCAATATCAAGACTGAAGTCTAAAAAAGCTGCCTGTGCGCTGTCCGCTGAAATCTTTAAGGCAGCTGGAGATGATCTGTATGAGGAAAGCATGCCCGACGACTGGACACTCAATATCGTTTGCCCGATCCACAAGAAAGGAGACCCCTTTGACTGCGCCAGCTACCGAGGGATAAGCCTCCTGAACACCTGAAGCCGTTTCTAAATAACCTGATAGGTCCATATCAGTGTGGCTTCAGGCCAGGGAAGACCACCATCGACCAGATTTTCAGACTACAGCAGATCCTGGAAAAGACCCAAGAAATGCAGATCGACACCCACCACCTATTCTTCGATTTCAAGGCCGCATATGACAGCGTGCATAGGGACAAGCTATACAACGCCATGTCTAGTTTTGACACTCCTGCCAAGCTCGTCAGCTTGTGCAGGATGACGATGGAGAGTTCTCGCTGCTCCATCAAGGTCGGTAACGAACTCACCGAGACCTTCAATGTCAAAAAAGTATTTAAACAAGGCGACGCGCTGTCATGTGAATTCTTTAACATCATCCTGGAAAATATCGTGCAAGACTCACACGCCGTCACTAGAGGCGCGATCTTCCAGAAGTCCTTACAACTTCTAGCATACGCGGATGACATGGACGTGCTTTGCAGAACACAGCGAGCCGTCAATGAAGCGTTTGCTGGTATTGAAGCGGAGGCGGCCAAAATGGGTTTAGCGGTGAACGAGGGCAAAACGAAATATATGCTGTCATCGAGAAAGGACGCACAACATCGACGACTTGGCCAAAACGTCACCACAGGCAGCTATAACTTCGAGGTAGTGAAGGACTTCGTCTACCTCGGCTTGTAACTGAACAGTACGAACAACACCAGTACCGAGATCAAACGCAGAACTACTCTTGCCAATCGCGGTTTCTTTGGGCTCAAGAGGCAGTGACTAGTAGAGCCATCTCTCGAAGGACCAAGCTGACTTTATACAAGACCTTGATCATCCCAGGCCTGCTATACTGCTCGGAGGCATGGACAATCTCAAAAGCGGATGAGGAAGTCCTTGGTATTTTCGAGAGAAAAGCTCTGCGTGCGATTTTTGGTCCTGTTTGCGTTGACGGTTTCTGGAGGAGAAGATTCAACCACGAACTGTACGGGCTGTACAGCTACATGAGTCTCGTTAAGCGTCTTTGGATCCAACGCCTAAGATGGCTAGGCCATGTAGAGCGTATGGACAACTCAGCTCCGGCCCGGAGTCTTCGACGCCGAACCCGTGGGACAACGCAACAGAGGACGCCCGCGTTTAAGGTGGCGCACCCAGGTGGAGAAGGACATCAACCAACTTGGCGTGCGACACTGGAGACAGCTAGCCAGAGACCGTGCTAGTTAGAGAGGCTTGTTGGTTAAGGCCCAGGTTCACCCCGGACTGTAGCTCCAAATAAAGAAGAAGAAGTGGACACCACCGTCCGCTCGTTGATGTACATACGTGTGCAACCCTTGATGACGCCGTATGTTTCAATAGAAGCACCGGACTCCCAGTGAGCCATTGACACTGAGTCTAGAATCTTAACACAACTCGAGTTTGGGAGATCAGCATCTGACATCTCAGCTAGCATTTTGAATGGTTCAGAACACGAAAAGCTGATCACCGGCACTCGCAAAGGACTCGCAGAGTGAAACAACTCTAAAATCAGAAGAGTTTAACTGAAACCTAGGATCATGAGGAGAAGGAATAGAGAGAGAGGGAGAGTAAGATTGGGGAATGATTCTTCAGGAATAGCAACGCCTAGGAAAGGTGTCAGAAAAAGTGAAACTCAGCGAAATTGATTTTAATAATTTTATTATCTCTTGGCTTGTAAAAAAAAATATATCTTATCGACTAACTTGAGTATATTTCATTTTAAATAAGGACATGGAATGGTTTAAATTAACCTTACTTCTAGACAAACAGAACAACATTTAAACTAAACTGGACACGTTCCCCATGTAGTATGTGACATCTCCGCCGTCGGCTGGGACATGGCCGCCGGTGTACATGAGACCATTTGATGGCGACTGCATGCCACCGTAGTCGGTGTGGCCGGACAGACTTGGGCTTGGTCGATGAGACTCGCTGCCGCCGCCGTAGATGCGCGTACTGAAGCCGGAGTCGTTGCTCACGTCGCGCTCCACGATGTGCTGGTGGTGGTCCATTGTGGTGATCAGACCTGCCGCGGCGGACTGCTGAAGAAGGAGGTTCGCATTCTGCATCTGATTGCAATTCTTGAGGTTCACTGGGGTGGCGGCCAACTCGTAGTCGGGAGAGCTGCTATTTGGCGGCATGAACTTCCGGTTGGTGAGCAGTCGCTCGGAGACCGGCGTGCGCAGTGGCTGAGGGGGAGTATGCACCATCAGTGGTGGCATGTTGTTGTACGGCGGTGCGTATGACGCATTGACCAACGCTGCGCCGCCGTGCTGCTGGTGGAGACTCACTGGGATCATCCTTTCGCTGGGCATTCGGCTCCATTGCTGCTGCTGCTGCTGGTGCTGCTGGGCTTGTAGGTTCTGGTGATGCTGCTGTTGTTGCTGGTGCTGGTAATGGTAGTAGTTGTTTGGGAGGGAGATTGGTGTCTGCTGCATTTGCATGTCCGGATGGTTGGAGTAGCAGTACGGCTGCAGTGCGGGGCGACTCTTGTTTGGTAGCTCGTGGAAGTACGCGTCTTTGGGCACCAAGCGATAGGAGTAGCTGTTGTTCGGGATGGGGGTGGAGTAGAGGCTTGTCGAGGAGCTGGTCTGGACCATGTTGTTGGCTGGGACCACCCCGCTATTGTTGGGAGAGTTCATTTGCGGCTGGCGGTAGGAGGTGTAAGCGCCCGAGTGCATTTGATTGTTCTCCATCTGCTGCGCGTCGTTTTGATCGTTCTGTTCATCCTCGCTGCTCTCGGAGGACTCGTCGGGCTCGGCACTCTTGACCGTGACCGAGCTGCTGAGCCTGCCCTGCAGCCTGGCGACTAGCTCCTGCACCTTGCTGCGCTTGAGGATGCCTCCTGTCGATGGCTTTTTCAGCGTCTTGATTTCGCTGTTCTTGATTTCCACTTTCTTGATAGTTCCATTGACGCGCTCCGAGAAGTCCTCCAGTTCCTTGTTCGAGTTCTTGATCGCCTTGCGCCGCCAGTCCTTCGACTGGCTTGGAGCGGGTTCCACACGAGGTTTGAGCTTGTTGAGCTCAGCGTACGTGGGTATTTCGAAGGGCTTCTCACACAGCTCGGATATGTTCTTCACCGACGTCATGGTCACTTTGTTCTCGCCCTTGAGGGTGTTGCTGGGCGATTCGCCGATGGTGTCGTCGAAACATGTGTTCTGGAAGAATCCGTTCACGTTAAGGAGTGCTTGCTCGTCCTTGTAGCTCAGCTTGTCCTCGTGGGTGTTCTCCATTTCGTTGAGCGTTTCCGATTCGATGAGGTCCTTGACCATTTGATGGTCCTTTCTGATCGCCGTGATCACGTCCTGCAGCATGTTCTCATTGCCGTGGATTTGGGAGAACGATTGATATTTGTCTTGCAAGGGCCTGTTGCTGGATTGCTGAGACGTTCGACCCGACTGCATCCTGGACAGATATGAGACATAATCGTTGGTGGCTTCGCTTAGTCCGAGCTGTTGATCGTGGCTAGAGATCTCCTCGGGCAAGGGCACAACCGTGATTTTATTCGGATCTTCGGGTGGCTTCTCCTCCAGAGTCACCTTCTGCAGCTGTTCTATCACGTCCTTCCCCATTGTGGCCACATTCTGACTACGTCGATCGCGACGCTTAAAGGTGGGCTCTGCGAAGGCGAGGAGTTCTTCTTTTCTCCTCTTGCTGGCCTCCTTCTCCATTTCCAGGATCTCGTTGGTCTTCGCCAGCAGTTCCTCCAGCCTCTCGGACACATTGAAGTAGTCGGTCTCCAGGCGATCCCACTGCTTGTCGCCGCCTTCCGCGCGGCCGAAGCTAGCCACAGACAAGTCGTCGTCGTCACTGACCTCCGCTTCTCGATGGACGGTGACCACTGCCTCCTCCAGGGCGTCGAAGCTCCGTGAGTTCTGCAGCTTGCTGCCATGCAGACTCTCATCGTCCAGCAGTTCCAGACTCCTGCATCGGCTCATGGTTGGCGATTTTTTCCGCGATCTGGACTGATGGCCTGTGGTCGTCAGTCGTTGAGGATCTCCTCGCTTTAGCCAGTGCTCCAGATGCAGGCGCCTGCTCTCACAACGGATGCGGTCGGCGATCATGTTCCGCGTGAGCTGCTCGATTTGATCGTCGGTCCGAATAGCGAGCGCCTGGACCTTGCTGTCCAACCTTTCAGTCGCCTTGAACACATACTTCCGCAGACTCTTTCGGTTTCTGCTGATCTTGTCCTCAATGTGTCTGAAGAAGGGTCCGCAGTAGCAGGTGTTGCCCACGCCGACGGGGCCCTTGCAAATGTTCCCCGCCAAGTCCAAGTAGTACTGTTCACCCTTTCGCAGGGGTTCCTTTGGTAATGTGTCCAGTTTGGGTGAAGGGAACGAACTCGGATCGGGGAAATAATGACAGCCGTACGGCGACCAGCTGACTGGGTTGGCGACGCCGTCCACGTTGTCCTTCGAATGCCGTTTCCGGCTGCCCGAGTGCCTGCCACCGCCACTGCCACTGGACTTGTCCTTCTCCCGTCGCGCCTTCTTGGGGTTGTCCAGGATGCTGAGGATTTCACTGTAGTTCTTCCGAATCGCGATGTCACGCGGTGTCTCCTCCTGGGAATTGCGCACAGTCATATTGCTGTTCGCTTCCAGAAGGATTCTCGTCAACTTTCGTCGGCCCATTGCGCACGCGATGTGCAGCGGCGTGTCTCCGTTGAGATTCGCCTTGTTCGAGTCGCAACTGGCCGAGAGGAGAATTCGTGTCGCTCCAGCATGTCCATACCGACAGGCCGTATGAAGCGCTGTGTCACCGTACTGAAAGTAAATTAAGACTTGTTAGGATTTTTCCATTGACACCAATTCGAGGAACTTACATTATTTTGAATGTCGGGATCGCCTCCTGCCAGGAGAATCTCTCGGCAGCTCTGATTGTGGCCATTTTGAGCCGCTAGATGCAGAGCCGAGAAGCCACCATCGTTTCGGACGCCTAGCAGAGCACTGTGCAGGGCGCCTCGGGTTTCCTGGAGGACACCTTTCAGTTTCTTATCTTTTTGATCTTTCTTTGGATTTGGTGGTGCGCAGAGAACTTTCACGCATCGACTGTGGCCGCGCCATGCAGCCTCGTGAAGCGGCGTATTGCCGTGCTTCGATTCTTTGGCAGTGCGATCTGCATTCGCAGCAAGCAGTGTTTGTAAACGTTTCTCATCACCGATGGCGGCTGCTTCGTGAATTGGTGTCCATCGTACGTCGTCTTCCTATGGAATAGAAAGAAAATAACAGTAAGCTATGATGAATCATAAAAAAATTAAGGCGGTTGAAGAAAAGTGCTGTTTGCTAAAGTCGAAGCGTCGAAAAAACCTTCGGATACACTTTATTATCTGGCAACAAATGAAATGCGAACGACCGAACGAAACCACGAGGTTTCTTGATTTTTGGCAGAAAATCTGAATGTTTCCTCGAACCCGAATCCGTCCAGAAGAGGTTGTCAAACCGAACATGCCTACAGAGTGAACTTCAGTTTATTTTGATGTTCATTTTCTCATTTTATCTGTTTCTATTTTCTGGTGTTCTCTATTATTTCCTGTCATTAAACAGCTGTTCTAGCGGCCATTTAAAAATTGAGAGCGAGTGACTTGAAAATTGAGAGCGAAACCACTGGTCTGTCAGACTCGATGGGAACGGGCAATTTTGTTTTCAGTAAGAGTTCACCCAAACCTCGAGGTTTCGGTTCGGTGAGAACGTACCATAACACAAGAATATGCTTAACTCGTCCGTCATCATCACTTCAGCAGTGTATGTTCAGCAAGTGCCCTACGAAAACACGTCAAATGATATGGTTAAACGTAAATGAGCTACGAATTCCTATTCAGTAACTCTTTATAGGTTTCGCGTTAATCAATAGGCATTCATACATATGTATAAGTAATTTGGAGGCGATAAAGATTTTATACGATATCAGGTTCGCTGAATTGAATTCTTCTTAAGTTGTTGATTCAAACAGGTCCGAACTGAACATACCCACCAACTGCTGTTCACCACAATTTACTTTGCACATCGTTACAAGCTGATTGCTTGCAAGGCAGAGGCACCAATCGAAGTTACACTCCAATGAATTAGACACTCCTATGCTTTATGCCCGTGTTTGCTTCAGTAATTAATCGACAGCAGATGTTTCCGTCTGAATCGATCCGTAAAAGAGAACAAAAATTCGGGTGACAGTTGGTCGGTGGGATTGGTAGTCGTGATCGGTGACCTTTTGATAAATAATGCTGATAACATGTTTTCTAACGGAAGCGTTTGTGGACATCAATGGAAGTAGCTCTGCAACGTGCGGCTGGCGATTATAAAAAAAAAAAAAAAACCTTTAAAAATTCATAGAAAATTTGAATTTAGCGCCATTTGTGCGGTGAGGTAGTCTGACAGCTGAGAGTCTAGGGTTATTACAGTTTACTGTGTCACAGAAGACAAGAATTTGCCTGCTCCCCTGGTTGGTTGATTTAGGTGACTAAGCGATTGTGTCCATCAGGGTACAAGAAGCGTACTGTGCGCCACGTGCGTTGTTTGAATTAGATAATTCCCACCTGTGGAGTTCACGGATTTATCCTTTGATTAGCAATCTCGGAGCGCTCTCGATCTGTCTTTGTTTGGCTAGCGCCACACAGTCACGGAGAAAGTGAGACAGACTTCCCTCCGAGTGAGTGTCGAGGCAACTGCGACAATGTGGATTGCACGGTATACCGAGTCTAACAAGGTGGATGCCTATGAGCTAGTTCTCAGCCACGATTCTAGCTATTTCGGAGCTGTTTCTTTTGAGGAGGTCATAAGTCATTGTTTTCATTCAGGAATGCCAAGGTTTTCCTTGGAATTTGTACTTGGATGTCCTAGTCCACCGTCTACTAGCTAAGGATAGAAAGTGTTGGTAGATGATGTATTTGAGGTGGTTAATTGGAGGTTGCCGTGGCTTAGTGGGTTAGTGCATCGAATCCTACGCAGCCGATACCCGAAGTTACCACATTTCATAATTCACGGATCTACTTCATTCGAGTCACTGACAATGCTCAAAGAGTATTCCTGTCTAGAAAAAGCTTCTCAACTTCGCCATTCGGAATTGGCAGTAAACCCATCCACTCGTGAAAGAACAATAGCAAGCACAACAGGAGTGGAGGTCCGTCTAGGACTGTCGCGCCACCTATAAAAAAATTGGGGGATCACCATTTCAGTAGGGGCTTTGCCGGAAGCTTGTTGCTTGTCCAGTTCGTTGGCAATCCCATTTCCCTTAATGTTGCTGTGGCCTGGAACCCTGAAAAGAGCAATTTTGCACCTTTTACTGGCCTGTTTGAGTTCTTCTGTTGCACCAATTTAGAGAAAGTGGTTACTGAGGAGATGGCCCTTATGGCAGCTTTTCTGTCGTTGCAGATCGCTGCGGCTCTGCCATAAGGGCAGGTAGAAGTTAGAAGTTTGATGATCGCTAGCACTTCAGCCTGGAAGATACTCGAGTGATTTGAGATGGGGTAAGAGTTGAGATGTTGACATCCGTCGCAGAAGACCGCTCAGCCTACACTGTGGTCTAGCATGCTCCCCTACAAATCGCCATTTTCATTCTCAAGGAATGTGATGATCACTGACTTGAAGCTGTAATATCCCAATACACACACAGATGTTTACTAGTGATTTTTGGAAAGTAAATGTATCTATAAATCGCGCTTGAGCTGCATGAAATAGCAATGCCAACTGACCATGTTTGACTTAGACAGATGTCGCGAACCATGCGGCAGCTGTCAAGAAGAGAAAACTAGAAGGCAAATATGAAGAGCGAACTTCCGGAATAAGGACTAAGTTATCGCGTACGCGAGACAGCTTTATGAAGGCAGAAAGTTCGTCGTAAAAAGTGGCGGCGTAACTTCTACCACAGTTGTTAATATCAATAATGGTCTAAAGCAGGGGGCTCTTGGCTCCCCGATATTGTTTGCAATATTCACTGCCGATCTCCTAAGGTCTATGCCGCACCTAATCGCGTACGCCGATGACTTAGTGGCGTACAGACCAGGTCCTAAAGTCATTAATACCTTGTTGCAACGTGGCTTTGCCAACACTTTGACATATTGCGATGACTGGAAGCTACTTATCAACTTCCAGAAGTGTAAAACTATCCTTTTTCGTATCCCGCTGGTCATGGCCTTTAGGGATACGTGGAAACTAGAAGAATTCCGGCCTGGTTGACCCACAGAGTCAGCCGTTAGCCGTGAAAACTGTAGTCAGATATCTCGGCATTTGGTTGGAACATTTTCTGTATTTTGGCAAACATATAGACAAGGCTTTGACTAATGCTAGAAAAGCCTTTGCTGTGGCAAGTAAGCTGTTTTACAGCAGCCAACTTGATACCAGGGTGAAGGTTATCTGCTACATGGCCCTCATAAGGCCAGTCATGGTGGATGGATGTCCCCTGTGATTCAACGTGAGTCCTTTCCAGTTGGAAAAGATGAGGGTGTTCGAGAGAAGCCGGTTGTATCGAACACCCTAGTCTGAGTACAAGAAGTACTATCCTAACGACGTCCTGTACAATACGGCAAACGTGAAAAGGATAGACATCAAATTAATAAGAAGTCACATTGCAAGAAGGATGAGTCTGAGTACCAAAAGTCTGATCTTCGGGGCTAACTATCCCAATTATATGTACCATGAGAGGGTGCGCCACAATGGCTTTGTTCCACTTGAAGCGTTCCTCTATTTTGAATAAGTGCGTCGTCTCCTTCGCTGAGGGTGCCAGGTTCGATACCCGAATTTACCACCTTTGATAATTCACGGCTCCGCCTCTTTCGAGTCACTGACAATGCTCAAAGAGTATTACTGTCTAGAAAAAGCTTCTCACTTCTCAGCAGTAAACTGTAGGTCCTATCCACTCGTGGAAGAACAATAGCACGCACAACACGAGTGGTTGCTGAGAAGCTAGGCCCAGGTCCGTCTGGGACTGTCGCGCCACCCATATTATTATTAATGCATAATGAAACTATTGCGATAAGAGCAGCTCTGTCCTGGCTTAAGGACAATGTTATATCAAGTACAGATGTCGCCATCTGGTCCGATAGCCAGGCAGCTATCAAATCTCTGAATTTAGTCACTTTCAACTCCGAGACTTCTCTTACCTGCTGGCTATCCCTTAACGAGATGGTTAAGTCTTTTAACTTCCAACTTATGTTGGTGCCTTATGCGGACAAAGTCGCTAGAAAGGGTACAAGCTCTGTACTCTTTCCGGGTGGTGATCAAACAATGTACTTTAGCTAGACACACGTGCGCAAATGAATCATAGAGGGTCAACTGCCATAAGATACCTTATTACCAAACAACTCTGCCCAACGCTCGACCTTAAACGGTCACTTAACCTGATCAGATTGAGCAGGCCGAATATTACAACTTTCACTGGCGTAATAAGAGAGGGCATTGTGCCATCGGAACTCACGCCTCTAGACTAGGGCTTCCCTAGAACGACTTCTGCAGAAGCTGCATAGACGAGGGTGAGAAAGAAGTCATTGTACACTTGCTATAGACTGCAGTGCTCTATCATCCCGCATTTTTTTACTTCTAGGTGCTTATTACCTTGATAAACTGGATGAATTGAGTAGCATGAGCATAAGGACTAACTGGCTTGCGGAATAGGTTAAAATAATCAATAATTTCAAAAAGAGTCAAACCGAATATGTTTTCTTATGCGATAAAGTAAATTTTGCTTCGATGGAATTGTGAATGAATGAGGTACTTACAAGAGTTTTATGTAAGAAAACGAACTAAAAATTACCAAATAGAGGGCACTAAACCGAGTAAGCCACTTAAGCGTGGAATACTTATCCGTGAAATTTCCTACAAGTGTAAAAAAAAACTATAAGTTCGAAATATTTTGGTCACTTAAGCGAGTTGGGTACTTGAGTGTGAGCGACTTTTCCGGGTTTTACTGTATTTTGTTTTCATTATATGTATATATGCATCAACAAAATAAAACGAACGAGTTTGCTACGCCATGGATCTGCCATCGTGGCTCGACTTAGTAGTCGCATACCAGCTTTAGTGTTTGATGATGCGAAACATAAATAAATTCCATTTCTTGGGGATCACTAACATTTTTACGAGAGTAGAATCGTTTTTACATCGATGTGGCCGTTAGAGAAGCTTACTATTTAGACCTGAAATGGTCGCAGTTGCTGTTGCGAAAACCTCCACCAAGCCATTCGGCTATATTTTGCAGCCTTTCGCAATTTGTCATCACCCATATTACTTTCCTCACAAAAACAACCTCACAAGCAAATTAATCTGGTCTAGCAAGATCTAGAACCTATTTAAGCCACATCCAGACCTGAAAGAAGATTTATGACTTTCTGGCCGGTACTTATCCGCTCCTCTTTGGCTTCTCTGCATAATCTTATACGCGGCGGTTGTGTTCGTAGCTTATTGCGTGAGGCCGAGTCCCATACTCATTCGAAGCACTTAAAACACGTGTCGAATATTGCAAAAATCGGTCGGTTTTAAGAGTCAAGGAAATCAACTTTGAAGTTTAATGTCAAAACATCCAAAGTGGAGAATGTTAGGCTTACAATGCGTGAAGGGCTATTTTTTATGGTGTCTAAGACGGTGTTTAAAACGAGATAAAACATAAAAATCATGGTTATGGCCGCGGTATAATTTTCTGACGGTTGGTTGGAATGAATCGCACTTTGGATGTCCACATTTTTGAACAAATGGGCAACAACACGACCAACGCTGGGTTTTAAGTCATTCATCGGAGTTGATTGCCGATTTGTTATTTATGTGCATAATGTATCTTTATTCGGCCAACGACTTGTGTTTGACAGTTTGACCTTAGCTCATTTCGCCCTTCAGACTTGACGATCATGGGTGCGGAGCTTCAAGTTCAATCAAACTTTAGATGAAAAGAAATGAAATTTGTGCCCGTTCTAGGCAGCGGTTGGGCTGACTTCAGTTTGAATCGAGTTGAACTAGGTTTTTCTTAATAAATGTGAACAATTTGCGAAAGTTGCTCCAACGCGTGACTATTCATGATAAATTAAAAAAAAAAACAAACTAACCTCAGGACCACCAAGACAGGCCCACCTAAAAAAAAAACCACCCTTTAGAAGATAACTTTGCAAACAATTTAAATCGCCACACTTTGCGGTTCACACAGCAAATCGAAACTGATTCCACGAACGGACCAAAATAAAACATCTCACAGTTCACGGAACAACTCTTTCGTTATTCAAACATTCAAACATGCTCATGAGCCCAGGAATGTAGCCCGCACATCCCTCCGTCTATCGAAATGCTCGCACAATTAGCATTCAGAATACATTTTGGGCAAAACGAAAATTTCATAACAAATCTGCGCCCAAGCCCATTACTTTGCATCCATTGGTGGCGCTGATTTACAACCACGAGACGATTCAAACAATCTTTCTTGTCCACCTCTTCGGCAAACCACTAGCAATTAATCATTCGACTTGAATGGGCTTCAGACCGGTTTTCGACGCGCATTCGAACATCGAATACCTCCCCAAATAAAATCAGTGGGAGACTTTCGTCGTGTAAGATTTCAATCAGAAATTCCCGACACTATGTCATCGTGTTGGCGACCACTCGCATTCGCACAAAGGTCACTCAAACGGCAAATAATGCGAAATTTCAATAAACAGCTTTCATGGAACTGGAAAAACTGGTCGACTGGCTGATTGTGGATTGTGGATCATGGATCATCGAGGCGCATTGAGGAAGTCGTGATGGAAATGTGCGGACCATCGCTGCCAGAATTCAGAATCGTGATGAGGAATCACAGTTCGTGGGTGTCAATAAAACATGTGTTAACGAGAATCAAATTGTCGTGGTCTAGTGCTGCAGATGAGGATACAGAAGAAGACACCATTCAAACGAATGTTCGCACTTACGTTGCACGTTTTTCCCCTCAGCGAGAAAATGGGAAAAACAAATTAAAAAATATGTACTGCCGTACATGGGGCATCCACCGGCAGTTGCCGATATCTGCTGAAAGATCTGTTGTTGATTGTTGCGCCCCGGCATGGGGAAGTAACTGCTGCTGCTGCTGCTGCTGCCGCCGCTGTCTGGTTGCCGTAAGGGAGTTCGTTCAACTAGGAAGGCGATGAAGAAACGAATGTGTGGTACGCGTGTAGGTATGTTGTACCGACTTGAAATATACAAATTGAAGTATCTGTTCGGTTCACCTCTCTGGTCTTTGTGGCAGCACACTCGTAGTGATGCAAAGTGGGGATGCTGCAGAAAATTGTGAATCGCGAATGGAAATGATCGAGGCGTGATGTCTACGAGACTTCTCAGTGTAGTTTGACTGATTGATGTAATTTCAGAAAGATGATGACTATGTGGCGCGTCATTCTTTCAATTTTGTGAGATAAAGGGTGTTGAGATCCTTAAATTGGCAGCACTGTTTTCTGTGACAGCTGATTTGACAGTTCTTGATGGCTTTGAGTTTGGTTTGTAAAATTCGCAAATTATTCAAACTTATTTTTAAAAGCATGGTTCAACTCGAGAGGCTCGGACACCAAAAAAAAGCAAAAAGGCACCAGAATTATGGGCAGCCAACTCTTGGTTTTTGAACCGCGAAAATGCACCATCTCACATTGCACTGGTCCTTCGAGACCATTTTGCCAAAAAATCCCACTCGTTCCGCATTCCACAGCCACCGTGTTCACCTTCTTTGGAAACGTGTGACTTCTGGCTATTATTACGTCCAAGAGACTCCCTCGGGGACGCCCGAAGGACTGCGCTGATCGAAGCAATTTCCTGAAACTATTTTATATAATCCGTTGGAGTGAGTGTACTGTATTGAGAAGTGCCTACTGTGACGGCGATGAAATATTTAATAGATTTAATAAAAATAATAGAAGGATATTCCACATCATCATAGGATTCCAATCAAAAGGTGGTGTGTTGCTGTCCAACAAGGTGGACATTTTACGTGGATAAACCGATCACTTTTCGGAGCTCCTCAATCGCGAACAAGACACAGGCAGTCGGGATGGCAGACCCGTGGTCTTAAGTCAAACGGCGGAGAAAAAAAAAAATCCGGCCAGAAATGTTTAAGGCAATGGGTAAAGAGCGGGGTTTGTGGCTCTATCGTGTCATTAAGGTGGCCTGGGAACGCGATGAGACACCTGGAAATTGGTAAACTAGGTAATTGTCATCGGCTTCGAAAAGGGGGATAGAAGAGAATTCTTGACACACTGGGTCATATCTATTTTAAGTTTCCCTTGGAAAGTCCACGGAAATGTGTTGGAGGGGCGGTCTAGATCTATGGTCGGACCAAGGAAGAAAGAATATAGAAGTTTAGAATAAGAAGGCTTGGGCAACAGATCTCCACCTGTTTCCAATGAAGGAGAGTTCGTTTTCTTGCTCTAGCAAGTGCTGGATATATGCACAGAAAGTGAGGTCTACGTTTCTTGTCCCGTCGTGTCATTACACGCCTACGACAAGATCTAGCTAAGTGATCCCCTATCGGACAGTATCCCGTACGTAACGTTGTGAATTATGCAGTAAGTCAACCGTGACCATCTAAGGTTAGCCATTAAAGAAATTTGTTATAATTTGTGCCGTGTGTGGTAGAGAAAATCTTGTAAGCGCTGTTCAGGAGACTTATCCCTCGGTAGCTGGCGCAGTCAAAGGGTCTCCTTTCTTGTAGATCGGGCAAACGATACTGAGATTCCACTCGTCGGGCATGCTTTCCGCCGACCATATCTTACAGATGAGTTGGTGCATGTACCTTACAGGCTCATCTCCAGCTGCTTTAAACAGTTCCACAGACAGTCCGTACTCCAGCTTGTATAAATTTAAATAGGGAGTATTCTTTCCCATATTTCACACGGAAGATTCCATCCGATAGATAATTCGATAAAATTGTGCAAAGTTTTTTCGGGAGGAATTGTTGAAGCTTGTGTTTCAAGCCTTCGTGCCAAACCTTGTCAAAGGCTTGAGAAACGTCGAGAAATACAGCTGAGTAGACTTGCTTTTGTTCAAAAGATGTACTTGGTCAACAGTTGAATGCTTGCTTCTAAAACCGAACTGGTGGTTAGGAATAAGTCGCCTTTCTTCTACAACCGGGCTCAAATGTCTAAGTAATATTCGTTCGAAAACTTTAGACATTGTCGGAAGAAGTGAAATCGGTCTGTAAGCCTTTTTGTCTGTTGGGGGTTAACCCGGTTTCGGCATCATTGTTATTTCCGCTACTTTCCACTGACTAGGGACACACTAATCTAAAGGCGGCGTTGATAATGTAGAGAAACATAAGAAGCGCTTTCTGAGGTAATTCTTTCAGAACTTCTCCTGTGATTAAATCATAAACAGGAGCTTTCTTGGGTTTGAGTTTTTTCAATTCGTCCTTAAGTTCTGTCAAAGTAGCATTTCTTATAGAAAAATTGTGATTATTTGAGTCTGAACCGTAGGAGTATACAGGAGGTGTATGTCCATCGCGTGATTTGAATGTTGCTTCCAAATGATCTGCGAAGAGATCTGCTTTCTCTTTATCGTCTTTGGCCCACTCGTGTTGGTTTTTTCCGAATTGGAGCCGCATGTGGTTGGGGTTTTCTTACCAGGGTGAATAGTTGGCATCTTCTTTCGCTTTTTAACTACATGAAGCAATAGACCTCTAAGGAAAAGTGAAAATAATGCACCTGTTAAGAGGAGATATGACTTAAGTCATGGGAACAAAGTTGGTGTATCGCCAGAAAGGAATTCGGGAAATCCAAGAAAAAAGAAACACATATTTATTTTAAGTCTATTAATAAGTGTAAACAATTAAAATTTTATTTTAATAATATCTTTAAGAAGAATAAGATCGTTCATTTCAAAATGGGTTTTAACAAACACCATTTTGTGTCAGCAAAGTCGTTAGAGGGAAAGCCGAGTCGTTTAAGTTTCGTAATACTGAAACTTAAACGCCTACAAAATGACATGACTGTCAAAATGCCTCGAATAAAATAAATAAAACGACAAGCGGACTTATACTGAATCCCTTGATCAGACGTATCGGCCAAACAGACATCAATACATTCCTGTACTTTAGAATGATTCCTGAAAGTAAAGGGGTGCTCGTTTAGAATTATTTGGGAAATGGACAAGTGCGGGTCGTGGATAATAAAATAGCCGGAGTATCGAGACAAGCAGGAATTTTGGTGGTAACCAGAGATCCTAAGCTTGAAGTGGATTGATGGTGGTACTTGCATATAATGCTTGTGGGAATAAGAAGCTGTTGAACGCATTTCCTGTCGACATCAGTTATTGGATGGAAATTTTGTCAATGAACCAAAGGTCCACTATACAGATGGGGGTGCTTATATAATGTACAGAGACGAATTATGGAGGGATTCCGAGAGATGTCCTGACTCTCAGCAATAGTGGAAAGGAACGAAAATGAGCCCAACACAATGACCGGATTCGATCTAACTTGAACACATTTAAAACAACTAATCATTGGGAATGAACAAAGGTCAGGTGAAACGCGCAAAGCTATTTGCGACTGGTACTTTACAGTCTACGAGCAAAGTCTTGCAATGCGTTTGCCACATGTCACATCGCGACATAAGCTGCGTTTTTGCAAGCGTATAAGTTTTCAAATTGCATGTAAAATACACTAACAACGAATCCTATATCCGCTTAAGTTACTCATCATATCTATCGCCGCTTAAGGAATAAGCGCGGATAAAAGCGATGCCTGAAACATTATTTTCTGTGTGTTCATTTCCGAATTTATTCATTCATTGTTTAGGTTGCTGTATGTGGCTTACATCTGCAGGTGTGGTTGATGTATTAGATCATTTTGAATCCTTTTGGCATCCATAAGTATGCAATTTTTGGTATACCCAGATTGTCTCTGCTATACATTCCGTTTTGGCTTCGTAAACGATTCTTTTCATTTCACGAAATTTACACGAAAAGGTCTCGATGAGCTCGTTTCCGACCTTGATGGAACGTAGAGAAATCTCCAAAGATCTCCTGACGAGCTTGACATGAATGTTGTTGTGGCGTTGTATAGCTCGACTCAGTGCACGCTATCACATAGCATTGAAATCGACCAATAGGACGTGCGATAAACTTATATGCGATGTTAAGCAGATTAACTCCTCGACAGTTCAACGACTGGATGGCGCAGTTGGTCGATTGCCTGCCCCTGGTTAGCGGGGTTCCCGGTTCGAATCCCAGTGAAAGCAAAGTTAATGCGCTTTTATCTGGTTTTCAAATCTGGTCCAGTCACCATTTGCCGATGGGTTCAAATTAAAGGGACTATCACTGGAGTGGTTGATCAGTCGTAGGCCTGACTCTGGGTATCACAATGGACCAATATGGTCAAAGAGCGCTGGTAAATGCACTAGCAGCACACCTACCTAACCTAACCTAACTCCTCGACAGTTGGCGCAGTCAAAGGGGACTCCTTTCTTATGGATCGGACAGACGAACTCATTTACAACCTTGAAGAAGCTCTCGATCGTGATGTTTTATCCCAGATGGTGTGTGACGGAACGGTAGCGTGTATATTTTCGTGACAGAGCTTGTTCCGCCTGTTTTTCAATGACCGTGAAAGCTTCTACCACGACACATTGGGAACGCACAGCAATCTGCGTAACACTGGACTGCGTTGTGCAACACAACCTGATCAATTTTCCCGGGACCACGAATTCTCCAATCGTGTCGAATGGTTCCATTCGACGAATACCGCTGTATGCGGCCTTAAAGTTCGATGAGAAAGTGCTGCTTATCGATCTGAAAGTCGGTCCTTAGAGGTGTGATTATTTTGTCTGAAGTCGTTTTTTTTTATTTCATTTTTATTGAATTTCCAGGACAAAAATGACACAATGTTATGTTAAAATGTTATTTTATAATTTTTAAGTGTTTTTGCTTTTGAAGTGCTTGTCACGCTACAAAATCGCAAGCCGAAGATTGTGACCATTAACTATCAACCATAACCTTAAACGGTTCCAGCCTTGACTAACACAAATGTTATAAATTTCGTCGGTGCTGTCAAGTTTTTATGATGAATCATTAAGCGTATATACGCTTGCAAAAAAAACACAGATATAGTTAAGGATAAACACACTTTCAGCAAATCAGGAGTGTTCATGTCTGGTTCACGTCACAAAATACATAATTCGTGAGTTCATTAAAATTGATTTTGAATAAATAACATTTTCGTTCTAAGTTGTCTATGAGTCTGAAGCTGGTCAACCGCGCTATAGAACACTTTCTTCACATTGAAATGAACTCGTTGCACGAAATGTAAACGATTTTCGAAGCACGGTTCCAATGCTAGAAAAGTTTCGTGCATAACAATGCACACAAACAAATACTCGCTCATAAGCCCACGATAGTCGACCTCTGTAACTGTTACGCTGTGTGTCTCTCGATCTGTGTAATGTAATAATTGGAGACACATACTTGTTCGGTTGGTATGAGTTGGTTTATGAAAACCAGTAACTTCAATTGACGATTGATGGATGAGTTTTCTTCGTTTCCATTCACTTCGTTAGAGTATCGATTTTCATACTAATTAGGCATAGAGAGTGAAAGCTTCATAAGTCTTACTCGGCAAGCAATAGACTTGTGCATATTGACAGCTTGACAGGCTGTTGCACAACTAATTCCTGAAATGATTTCTTTTTTGTTTCGCTTTCGGTACAGATGTAGTTGATTTTATAAGTTTTGTGCCATGTAGTGCCATAATCTATTCGACTTGAGTGTGTTTTGCAGATTGTTGGGAACTTGTGGTGAACTACTTCTTCTGGGAATGTTCTTGTACTGGCCATCGTTCACATTTGAATTGACTGATCTACACGCACGATCATAAATGAAGAATTACCGAGAAGTCCAACTTCTAACTCCCTTGGCTCTTAAAATGTTTGACAACCGTTTTCCCCAACCCCATTGACCAATCAGAGAACGGCATTCACATTCAACCTTATCTGAATCTCTCCCGAACAGCATTTCACCCGAATTACCGAACTACAAAGAGGTTAAAATGAATTTCGCCCAAGCAAAATTCCACTTCGAATCATCTGTGACATTTCGAACATTGTCATTTTGACAAGTAATAGCAGATGCAAGTTGAAAAATAATCGAACAAAATTGGTATCTGTATTAAAGTCAGTACAGTTTTTATAGACTTGAATTGAAGTGCGGATTTCATCTGAGGAAGAAGAAACAACCCCAGCGAAAGTGATTCGAAGACATTTAAGAGATTACTCTAGTCCTTTGGAGCTACATGAACCCTTGTACGTAAAGAGAAATGTTAAGCGTTTGTTAAAATAAATTAATGCATTTATATTTCAGCAGGGGTCGAATCACAGCATCCGTGAACGGATCGTCCATTATGTCTGAAACACAATAGTGCGTTTGCGCTGGCGTTGTTTTTTAACGCACACAATTCAATGGCCATGCACAAAATACAGCGTTGACCTGCGTAAATGATAACAGAGACAGATGAGAGGATCGCAATCAAACGTAAAACGCACGTCATTATTGAACATGTTGGATATTTTTTGACATACAGGTGCGCTGTGAGGGAGATTTTCACCCAAATTGAGAGTTTTCTTCCTAATTGAGAGAACTTTGTGTCAACTGTCATTTGAGATATGAAAACAGCTGATTAAAAATAATTTAACGACAAAAGTAATTTCAAATGAGTGTATGCAGATAGATGGAAATATTTTTCATTTGCTAGATGAGAGAGAGAACAGCAGTGCGTCATCGCACTCTCTCCGTAACATGAAGTCGGTTGGCGCAACGCACTACAGTACATATCGGTTATAAGAAAGTCGTATATGAGAAAAAATCGCTTATTAGAAATACGGACAAATACACCGTACACGCCTTCATACAATTTCATACAAAAAATAACGTCTAAAAGAAAAACGCTTATAAGAAAAATACGGATAAAAGAAACTTTTTCCTAACACCGAATTTAATAGATATATTGAAATAAGAACGTTTATAAGAAATGTTTGAGCATGAGTGTACGCAAGAAGATTTTGAACAACCCCGTGCCAATAACAGTAACAATGAATGTCAAGTTGACGTTTGTAACAAGAAAAAACCGCGAATACGTGTAATTTGTTTTGTAATTTGGTTTCTTAGACGGGAGCATACATATTTACCCAATTAAAAGTGTTACAATGTCTACTAAATATCAGCATAAAATCAAAATTAGAAATATTGGACGATATAAAAAATGGAACCACAAGAAAAGATGTGTCTAAACGACACAAAATATCCCAAAGTACTTTAAGCAAAATCATAAAAAACATGGAAGCAATTAAGGAAAAGAGATTCACTTGCAAGAACTTGGACATTAAAAGAAATCGAAAGCCTAAACATGGTATCTTAAATGCCACAATGACCAAATGGTTTGAAGAAATGACAGAAAAAAAGCTATAATTACGGGTCAAACGCTCATGGAAAAAGCTGAGACGTTTGCCAAAGAATTAGAAATCCCTGACTTCAAACCTAATCCAGGATGGCTTCAGTGATGGAAGAAAAGTCAAAATATCCTTTTTAAAAAACTTCACGGAGTATCCTCCTCCGCTGATTTCGAAGCAGCCGAACGATTCAAGGAAAATATCCTTCGGATAGTAATCCTTCAAAGGTATACCCTGGATAACATCTACAACGCCGATGAGACTGGACTGTTGTATAAAGCGATTCCTGGTGGAACATTTGCTCCAAGAGATAAAGCTGTCACAGGTCTTAAATTACGTAATCACCGACTTACACTACTTTTCATATAACATGCAACAGGTTCTCAGAAGCATATTCTTTCAATTGGCAAATACAAACAACCCAGGTGTTTTCGAGGAAAAGATCTCCTCATTCCATATAAATATAATAGAAAAGCTTGGATAATATAATATATGGGTGGCGCGACAGTCCAAGGCGGGCCTAACTTCTCAGCAACCACTTGTGTTGTGCGTGCTATTGTTCTCTCACGCGTGGAAGGGACCTACAGTTTAATGCCGACTCCGAACGGCGAAGTTGAGAAGCTTTTTCTAGACAGGAATACTCTTTGAGCATTGTCAGTAACTCGAAAGAGGCGGAGCCGTGAATTATCAAAGGTGGTAAATTCGGGTATCGAACCTGGCATCCTCTGCATAGGAGCCGACGCACTTACTCACTACGCCACAGCGACCCACATGAAAACATGCGAAGAAAAAAATAAGAAAATTCTTCTCTTAATTGATAATGCTTCTTGTCATAAACTTTACTTCCATCCCCAAAATATGGAAGTTGTTTTTTTACCTTGGACCAAGGTATGTGAAGCAACGTATATGAAGCAATGTCAAAATTTTACTTAGCATTATCTTATTCTTATATTTTATATAGGCATCATTAGCCGTGTTTTCTTGCATGCGTAATATAATAAAATATTAATATAAAAAAAAAAATAATACGCTTAATTTTCAATTTGCATGTAAAATACACTAACAACGAGTCCTATATCCGCTTAAGTTACTCATCATATCTATCGCCGCTTAAGAAAGAGGCGCGGATAAAAACAATGCTTCCAAACATTATTTTCAGTTCATTCCTGTTCATTCCTGAATTTATTCCTTCATTGTTTAAGTTGCTGTATGTGGGTTTCATGTGTAGGTTTGGTTGATGTATTCGATCATTTTTAAATTTTTTGCATCCAGAGTGTTTCTGCAATACATTCCATTTTGGCTTCGTGATGGTCCCGCTACACAGTCACAAAATGAAGATTGTAACCATCAAAGATCAACCATCACCTTCCACGACTACACCCCTGACTGCTAAGCAAATGTTATAAATGTCGTCGGTGCTGCCAAGATTTTATGATGAATCATTGAGCGCCTATGATCGTTTTTTTGTGCACTTCAAAATTAAGCGTATATACGCTTGCAAAAAAGCAAAGCTATTAACTCCTTTAAGGCCCGTTATAGGAAATGTTTGATCAGGAAACAAATTTTGGCAGTTGAGGGAGATTATATGGAAAGTTTTTTCAAGGAAATTACTATTTTTGATCAGGAAACATATTTTGGCAGTTGAGGGCGATTATATGGAAAGTTTTTTCAAGGAAATTACTATTTTGAAAGCGCTATATATCATTAAACGATCTTGGTTGCTTGTTACACCTAAAACCATATCAAATTGCTTTAAAAAACCTGGAATTTCAAGTGAAATTGAATTAAATGACTTAACTTGCATACCAACTTCACAAATTAGCGACCCTGATATAGAAGAGCTGTCATATGCGGCCTTGAAATCGACAAAAAGGTGGTGGGTGTCGACTTGCATTTCTTGGGTCTTTTCTAGGATCTGCCGTAGTGTGAAAATCTGGTCGATGGTGGACTTCCCTGGCCTGAAGCCACACTGATAAGGACCTATCAGGTTATTTATAAACGGCTTCAGGCGAGTACACAAAACGGCAGAGAAGATCTTGTAGGCGATGTTCAGGAGACTTATCCCTCTATAGTTGGCGCAGTCAAAGGGGTCTCCTTTCTTGTGGATCGGGAAAACGATACTGAGGTTCCACTCGTCGGGCATGCTTTCCGCCGACCATATTTTACAGATGAGCTGGTGCATGCGCCTAACCAGATCATCACCAGCTGCCTTAAAGATTTCAGCGGACAGTCCGTCCGCACCGGCAGCTTTGTTAGACTTCAGTCTTTATATTGCTGTCTTGACCTCGTCTAAGTCGGGGGGACGGAATTCTCGTCGATCATCGTCCATATTGAGTGGAACATTCTCCCTGACAGCGGTATTAGTGTCATCATCGCCGTTTAGCAGTCTGCAGAAGTGGTTCTTCCAAATTCTCAGTATCGACTGCGACTCTACTACTAGTTGTCCATTCTCGTCCCGGCAGACTTCTGTCCGAACCTTATATCCACTGGATAACTGTTTCATCCTCTGGTAAAACATCGGACGGACATCGTTCCTACCGTACGTACCTCTCCATCTCCTCGATCGCGGGTTCGTAGAGCTCACGAACAGCTCTCGTCGTTCGTTGCAGCGTTGCTTTGTAGGCTTCCAGCTTCGCTGCATGTGCCAGCCTACACTCGTTGTCAAACCATGGGTTTTTTCTAGGTGGTGCCGTAAAACCCAGCACATCAGTGGCAGCATCTTTGATGGCTTCTTGACAACGCCTCCAATCTTGTTCGATTGTTTGCGCAGGTGGCGACAAACTTAGAGAGAGATTCCGGGAGACTCGATCGGCAAAGATCGTGCATAAGGACGAGCTATACAACGCCATGTTTAGTTTTGACATTCCTGCCAAACTCGTCAGGTTGTGCAGGATGACGATGGAGAATTCTCGCTGCTTCAGCAAGGTCGGTAACGAACTCACCGAGACTTTCAATGTCGAAAAAGGATTTAGACAAGGCGACGCGCTGTCATGTAATTTCTTTAACATCATTCTTGAGAAGATCGTGCAAGACTCACACGCCAACACTAGAGGCACGATCTTCTAGAAGTCCGTACAACTGCTAGCATACGCGGATGACATTGACGTGATTGGCAGAACACAGCGAGCCGAAAATGAGTCGTTTGCTGGTATTGAAGCGGAGCCGGCCAAAATGGGTCTAGCCGTGAACGAGGGCAAAACGAAGTATATGCTGTCTTCAAGAAAGGACACACAACATCGACGTCTTGGACAGAGCGTCACAATGGGCAGCCATAACTTCGAGGTAGTCAAGGACTTCGTCTACCTCGGCTCCGCAGTAAACAGTACAAACAACATCAGTACCGAGATCAAACCCAGAGTAACTCTTGCCAACCGCTGTTTCTATGGGCTCAAGAGGCAATTGAGTAGTAGAGCCATCTCTCGAAAGACCAAGCTGACCTTATACAAAACCTTGATCATGCCAGTCCTGCTGTACGGCGCGGAGGCATGGACAATCTCAAAAGCGGATGAGGAAGTCCTTGGTATTTTCGAGAGAAAAGCTCTGCGTGCGATCTTTGGTCCTGTCTGCGTTGATGGTTATGGGAGATGAAGATTCAACCACGAACTGTACGGGCTGTACAGCGGCATGAGCCTAATCAGCCGTCTACGGCTAGGCCATGTAGAGCGCACGGGCAACACTGCTCCAGCCCGGAGAGTCTTCGACTCCAAACCGGTGGGACAACGCAACAGAGGACGCCCGCGTTTTAGGTGGCGCACCCAGGTGGAGAAGGACCTCAACCAACTTGGCGTGCGACACTGGAGACAGCTAGCCAGAGACCGTGCTAGTTAGAGAGGCTTGTTGGTTGAGGCCCAGGTCCACCCCGGACTGTAGCGCCAAATGAAGAAGAAGATATAGAAGAGCATTAAAACGAAGACCATTTTAAAGCAATAACCGATGAGGAAATCCAAGACTGTTATGGGGACATCGATGAAAATGAATTAGTCAGTGAAATGTTACTTAGTGAAAGTGTCGAGGAGGTGGAGTCGGAATTTGTTGATTTGGTTAAGATAAAGCCAAAAAGAGAAGAAGCTGTAAAAGCGTTTCTTATTTGTAAACAGTAGTTGACCATTGCTGAGCAGAGATAACCTATAATAGACATATCCAACTTCTACCTCCCTTGCGCCTTGATTTCATCTGACAGCGTTTTTTTATACGCTTTTTGTCCCCTGTCTGTGAATACGTGTGAGCTCTTGAGAACAGCTGATACCCTTCCCCACCTTAGTAGTGGGGTGAATTAGAGTTCTTATTTGAAAATTCGCTCGTTATTTGAACGTTTTTTCAAATTTCGGTGTTAAATTTTCAACACAGTATGGAGGGGTAAACGAACGAACAAAGCTTATGTTCATGAAGTCGATTCATTAAGCCTTTGAGCAATTTACAATCTGAAATACTTGGACAGAATTAATGAATGCACAACATAGTGTGAATTTTTTCATATGAATAAAAATTAATAATACATTCACACGTTCAGTTAACCTATAGTAAAAATATTATTGAAGCGTGAATCACAAATAAGATGTTTTGACAACCATTTTTTAGCATTAGTAAAAGCTGCAATATATTGCCATTGTTCTTATCAAATTGTTTAAATTGAATTCATGGGTTTTTCAGAATTCATGATTTAAGCGTATAAAGCGGCATTTTTTGAGTTAATTTGTCAGGTATGGTTTATGAATAGGCTATATATATACACTTAAGAATTAATTTGAGGTCAAATAGTTCCAGTTTAATGGACATTGCAATGCATTGTTATTCACGAAAGTCCATATAACAATGTAAGGAAATTCCCTTAAAAATACTAGTCAACTTTTGAACACCCTCCGAACAACAAACCCATGTACGTTACATGGAAAGTACATGGATTCCCACTAAATTCATGAATCTGCCGCTTTTTTCCCACAAAATTTACGAATCGGCCGCCATATTGTGGTGAATTAACGAGCGTTGTAAATGTATAAGTGAAATACAAGGGATTACCACTACATCTTCGTTGTGGGCTAGGGGTAAAAATGGCCGAAGTTGGATATCTCTATCATCCATTATCTCTGTTGCTGAGGAGTGTCTGTCAAATATGGACGAAGTTCTCTTTAAGGATAGGGATAAAATACTTGTTCAACAAAGAATTGAACATTATTTTCAAAGTAACTAAAATACACTAAAATACCAATATTCATGATGTCTAGGTTTTAATATATCCTAATGTTCTTTATACTTATTTATTGTTTGAGCAAAGACTTAGTAGTGGTGGGTCGCCGTGGCGTAGTGGGTAAGTGCGTCGAGTCCTACGCTGAGGGTGCCAGGATCGATACCCGAATTTACCACCTTTCATATTTCACGGCTCCACCTCTTTCGAGTCACTGACAATGCTCAAAGAGTATTTCTGTCTAGAAAAAGCTTCTCAAATTCGCCTTTCGGAGTCGGCATTAAACTGTAGGTACCTTCCACTCGTGAAAGAACAATAGCACGCACAACACGAGTGGTTACTGAGAAGATAGGCCCAGGTCCGCCTCGGACTGTAGCGCCACCCATATATATATTTAAAGACTTAGTAGACAATGTTATCGTAAATGAATTACACATACATATGCACATTTTTTGTTAAGCTTTTTTTCAATAAAATTGTCTTATAACAAACTTTTTTTAGTTTTCTTATATGCACTTTTCTTCTTCGGATATAAGCTTTCATTTTTCTTATATCCTTTTATTGCATAAAAGAAAAAACGGATATAAGAAAGAAATTTTTGGGATTTTTGGACTTTCTTACATCCAAACTATACTGTATTGTATTTCAGGCAGAAACAAAAAAGAACTAACTAACTCGTTATACGAACTAACGTATTGGGATCGAATGCTGACGGAACGTAATTAGTAGGAAATATTGTAATAGAGTGGAACCTAGTAAATGTAATAGTTAAACGTCAAATACGTGACATTTCTGAAATTATTTATGCAAGTGTAACGATTGAAACAAGCGATGTATTCTATTTTGCAATTTTACTTGATTGAACCTTTGATTCAGAAGATATTATTATTTAGAAAGGTTAGCCCAAAGGCAGTTAAGAGATAAAAGTAACCATATGAAACAATCAAGCTAAGCGTAAAATGATTTGCAACACAATAATACGAACATATTAGACCTCGATTTTCAAATTCACTTAAAGTTTTCGCTTGAATAAGGAGGCATTAAAACCTGTTCTCTCTAAGCTTGAGCAATACCCACATTTTGAGTATGCACACTTGGCTGTCGACATCGATTATTTAATTGATGGATGTCTCTTTTTGCAAGGGATTTTTTTGGTTCCAGTTTGTCCCAAAAAATGTATTCATTGCATTCTTTGCATGTACTTAATATATTTAAGCTGTTATGTCATATCAAGTATTATTTTAATTATACGTTATTTAATATTTAAATCAATACGTTCACTGTCTTTGGACCGAATGACGTTTCGATCAGTTCAATACGTTCACGTGCACCATAACGTATTGTATGATCCAAAATTGCGTTCACATTTATACGTGCAGGTGTCCTGTAATCTCAAATACATGATTTTCGATAGCGATTCACTCGTTCACGGATGCAATGATTCGACCCAGATTTCAACAATACTAGGCGAACAAATCAGCGTAGCATTTGCTGGATATGCTCGCCAATTTTTCAATTCTAGCAAAAAAACATGGCGGTTCCAACAGTGAAACTCGCTGCTTGCTTAAGTTTTTTTTTTTGCAGAAGGTCGACATATCATGATGAATTAGGAAAGGATCACGACGTTGGCGCAATCCTCTTTCAGTGCAATACTTACATTTTGAAAGAAAAACGTAGCCCCCAATGGATAGCTTGGCCAACGCCAGACGAGCAACGACAAATTACTCAGACGTTTACAGAGGATATAAGATATCCAGGTTATATGCTGTATTGATGGCACACATATCAAGATTATATCGCCATCTTAAAACAAACACATTTTCTATAACAGAACAGGAAAATGTGGAATGAATGTTTTGATTGCAAGTGAAGTGCATTAGAAGTGGAACTGGTTTTTTTTAGCGACACTGTTGTCGAAATGGGTGCAGGTCCTTTAAATTAAATTACCCGTTGGCTATTTGAGTGCAATTAAATTTTTTTTTATTTTCTGTTCATTCGTGGATTCATGACGATTCGCCTCATGTTCGCCTGCAAAATGTTGGTTGACAAGCTCGAACGAATGCTACTGTGCCGAAGATAATTGCATCCACCGTAATCTCTGCGCCCACAAACTACCATGCGTTCCACTCTCTCAAAACAATTTGGAAGGCAATTAAACTGACATGCTCCTGAATATTGCGTTTCCAGCTTAATTTAGAGTCAGTGAGTAGACCGAAGTCTTCGACTCCGAACTCGTGGGACAACGCAACAGAGGACGCGCGCTTTTAAGGTGGCGCACCCAGGTGGAGAAGGACCTCAACCAACTTGGCGTGCTACACTGGAGACAGCTTTCTAGAGACCGTGCTAGTTGGAGAGGCTTGTTGGTTGAGGCCCAGGTCCACTCCGGACTGTAGCGCCAAATAAAGAAGAAGAAGATTATACTGAAATATTTAACGCTTTCAGTCAGTTTTATTGCAGTCACTAGCATCGGAATATAGTAAGTATCGTCGGAACGGTTGTCCACTTGCAAATAAAAAAACCCCTCCCCTAACTAATTTCCATGACGTTGACTTACCTGTATCACAGCGTTAGGAAGTGTGTCCTCCCTTGGTCCTCGTGAAGAACCATTCTGCATTTTCTGTGAAAGAAACCAAAAAGAAAAAAACCCATAAATATCGACAAAAAGTACTTAAAAATCAATTTTCATAGAATACAGCCCGATCAGACATTCCTATCTCTTCCCGTCCAATCTTGGAGGAACTGAATAAGCTGCCTAAAATTACAATAACAAAACCCCACCGGCCGATCCATTTCCAGCTCACTCTCTTCACGTAGGTGGGCACAATGGTGAGCTACAATAAGCCGCACATAATAAAGAGACCAACCAAAGTCGAGGCTGAATTAATAATTCCCCCCTTGATGGACGCAACTCAACATCTGGCTTAGTTTATCCTCATGCCGTCATTGTCTTGCCCGCCATTCACATTCTAATTCTCACCGACAGGCGGCACCGCGTCACCGGGGCTTAGCTCAAAATCCACAGGAAATTGAAAATAACCGACAATAAGCGGTCCGCCACCGATTGAGAAGAAATTAATGAAAGAAAAGAAAAAAATAGGGAAAAAAACTTGCTGAAGTAATAAAAATATTTGGTTTTAAATAAGATCGCCATTTGCATTGACGATCGCGACGATTTGTCATAGTTCCTCGTTTGTCGTTCGTCGCTCGTCGCTCGTAAACCGGTCTGCGGTCGTTTTTGGTAACGAGCTACCTGGTGCGCCAGCTACCCTTCATCCCGTGCTGGGGTTTTCTTCTCTTCGCGGCTCTGATTAAGTCCACGATATAGGGAACAGACCTGCGTACATTTAGATGCCTCGGATATCTTGATCAAAAGGAAACACGCCATGAATTAGAACGCGTAAATCACTTGCCGCTTCTCATTAGCTCGCGTTCGAAATAAGCGAAAGTAACGGTGCAGCTGGATTTGGACTGGATGGGGGATGCCTTCCAAGAAGTGGTCCGGTGCAGTGTTGGTTCCATTTTCTGATAACTGTCACGTGAGCTGTTCGAATTCCTTAGCTCTGGGGCAGTGTTCAATCGAGTCGGAGAATCTACTGCGTTTCTCTGGCAACTCACTTAAGCATGCACACGCCCATAATTTAGATCACGGATTAAATTGGAGTTGATTCGTCTCCGATTTCAGGCGCTCTTATGTCATTGCGTCAGTGATTTGAATAAGGTTACTTGATATGCAGGTCACCTACTCTGGCCTTGAGGACAGTGAAATCTTGTCTGGAGTCGATTCACTTTTGGGCACTGTTGACGTCTGCAAAAGGTCTACTTTTAGAACTTAATTTTCAACTCAATATGCGTGCCGGTTCTGATTGTGGAATGTGAGGTGGCTTTCTTAGCTTCCACAGCAGCCACTCGTGTTGTGCGTGCTATTGTTCTCTCCAAGGCGATGCCGAATGAGATGGAGCCCTGAATTTTGACAGTTATCGGGAAGTGAAGCGGATAACTTAAAATTTGAATAAAACATAAAAAAATGATTTGGTTATCCATGAAATTGAATTTATGTGACAGATAATCTTATGACATTTCTGTTCGAATATGATTTCGAACATGTGACAGTCGCTGCCAGCGCGTGTATGATGAAATCTTTACTAGGCCCAGTTTCGACACATTTTGCTGCCAGAAATGTATAAAATATAGGCTTCCATGAGTCTATACCGCGCACGGTTGACTGTAAGAAGTGTAAATGACTATCATCATTTTTGAAGACATGGACCAAGGATTCCACTACCTTCGTGGGACGGTACATCTTTTTTTTTTTATAATTTGCGCCTGCTCAAGGTGTTGCTAATACCCTTATGTGTCCGGGGTCAAGCCAGGGCCGAAGGTATAGAGAGAGAAAGGGAGAGGAGGTACCTGTGCACATTGGTCTTAAATATCTGCGGGTTGTAGTCTGTGGGCAATATTAGGCTGGGAAGAGCATTCCATATTCGTGCAGTGCGGCTGAAGAACGAGTCTCTGAATCTAACTGTGCGTCCGAAAGTAGGCTTAAGGGTATACTGATGGGCACTCCTGGGGAGACGGGTATTGCAGGTGAATTCATGGAGAGGAGGAATGCAGTTGGCTAGCTCCCTTGAGCAGCGTTTGTTGAAATAACGATAAAACTCTGACAAAGAAGAGACGGACGCTCGATATTCGAGCGAGTCTAAGGACTCTGCAATATTGGTGTCTCCTATAAGTTTTATCGCTCGCTTTTGGATTCTATCAAGTAGGTGCAGGGTGGTATTGGGGGCATCAGACAAGATATGAGCGTTGTATTCAAGCTTGGGGCGGATGTACGCCTTATAAATTGAAGCCAAATCAGAAGGGGTGAAATATTTCTTGCATCGATTAAGGAAAACTAAACATTTCGCAGGATTTTTCAGACTTGAACTTGCATTTATCAGACTTGAACCCATCCAAAACAACTTGAACTGAACGGTTCGAAAGGTAACTTCTAATCCATAGAAGAAGAGATTCATCGATACCATAGGCACGCATTTTCGACAAGAGAGCTTGATGCCAAACTCTGTCAACTGCTTTAGAAATATCAAGCGCAACGATCTTGCTTTCGCCTGCATTGTGCAAAGACTGGTTCCACTTTTCCGTGAGATAAGCTATCAGATCACCAGTGGACCTGTCGCTGCGGAAACCATATTGTCAGTCATTAAGAAGCTTCCGCGATTCATGATATTTCATAAGCTGACGATTTATCAGCGTTGTCATGACCTTAGAAAGAAAGGACGTAAGTGCTATAGGTCGGTACGAGGTGGGGGACGAAGATTCGCCCTTTTTAGGGACGGGCTGGACAAATGCTGTTTTCCATTTGCTCGGAAAGAGTTCGGTAGATGAAAAAGCTTACGCAGTGGTTTTGCCAACGCAGAAGAACAGGGGGACTACCATCCGTGCCAGCGGATTTGTGCACGTCGAGATCTTTCAGTACTCTTGCATTTGTCCCATGGTGAAATCAACGCTCTCAAGTACATGTGGAGACATATTGGAATCTGGCAGTGTTGAGATGGCTGTAAAATGAGCCGCAAGCAGATGAGCTTTGTCTAAGGAGCTGACAGCTGGAATGTCATTGAAATTTGCGTGGGAATTGAATACGAGGCGGAATTCTTTATGTTTTTTACAAATGACCAACACTTTTTACTACCCTTTATCTTGTCGCGTTGCGAAGTGTTGGCCGATATTGCACAAGGGATACAAATGATCCCTTTTCTCAATCATCAACATAAATTACCCTCTTGAGTGCAAGAGAGGGTGGCCAACGATCGGGTGATTCAGAGAGAACATGTATTGGCAATTGTCTTTGAATCGCGAATGACTACGGTCGTTGGTTTGCCCGTGGTAGAAATTCTAACTCAATAGAGGGTTTAGTAAAAGTCAATGACTCTTGGGCAACATACCCCGTGAGGAAACATGAAGCTAAGACACAGCCATCCTCACCCTCCTTCCTTCTCACAAGGCTGGTGTCAAGGTGTCATACGGACTGTGCCGATGATCCGCTTGACTGGGTGGCGACTTGAAAAAATAGCTCTGCCTTGAACGTTCATCGGAGCCACCTGGCGACCCTCCGGGCGAATCAGCTTTAGCTACGCATCGCGAATCTCGCCGTAGCCTGATCTGTGTTTCTCCAATAAAAAAAATTGGGTCCCCAGACGGCCAACTGGCCGCAGCTCACGTAGGCCAAGATGTTGCCGGGAGTGTTAAACTAACATGTGACCTACTACAGCTCTAAAACCGACCACATTCAAGTTTGAGTCAAGCCCTAAGAAGAAGTGTTTTCCTAGAAAATACCGTCCTTTCATTTCACTTCAGGGCTGGGCATTCGTATGTTGCATAGATTCCGTTTTTTTCTCGTCTCTGTTTAACGGTGTTCAGTAGCATTTCACGTGTACCTATGGCACAGTGTCTCGTAGGGATCGTGTGTACATCCCTGCGACTAAAGCCGATCAATGATGTTGATCTCTTCTTGCTCAGCTTCGTGAATAGGGCCCTTCCTGTAGCTCCACTGTTCAAGTTGAGCCAGTGAGCGCTGGCTCTAGCCAAGTCCACGTCTACTGGCTTTTCCTTGTGGAGCTGAATGGCGTGTGCGCGTACGGGATTGCCAGAGACTCCATCAGCTCATTGCCTTAGATTTCAGTATGACCCGGTAAACAACAGAGGGTCATCGAATTCTCCAAGGATGTCTGGTTGTCTCTGTATCTGCAAAGATTACCCAAGTTTCGATGTCAGAATGTGGCATTTATTACCGCTTGGCTATCAGAAAAGATGGTGATCGATGCGCCGGCAATGCTTTACTCTTTCAGCGCGAGCGCTTGCTCATGTATAGCTGCCTCTCCTGCTTGCCAGGGATTTTTCGAAGAGGTCACAGAAGATCCCAGCCCCTGGACCAGCGTCTCGTCTTTGTGCCATCCCCCTCTGCTGTCGCCACTCGTTCCCTTCTTTGTTCCCATTCAGGAAATCGTATTAGTAAGCAGAATCATTTCCATGCATTATGAAATACAACGTCGTTCAAGTGGCTTCATCGGTTGGCTTCGCACTAGCGCAATCTGTCACCACAATTTTCCAAGTCCTTGTTTATGGTTTCGGGCTGTAACTCAGGGATTGCTTGGGTGATATTAGCCTTAAGTGAATGAGTCGTTTCCAGATTGTTGGCATAACATCGGTCCTTCACAAGAAAAAAGTCCAGAGGGGTCAAATCGCAGCTACGAGGCGGCAAATTGACATCGCCTGATAACACGATTTGGGAATTTGGTGCGCATAAGATCGACTGTAGCATGGGCATTGCGAGTCATCGTGCATGAACCAGAAATCGTTCAAATCCATATCTTCAATTGCAGTGAAAAAAAAGTTGGTCAACTTTGCTCTGTAACGCCCACCGTTGACCGCAACGTTGTTCCAAGCCTCATCCAATGGTCCAATGATGTTCTTGAGAGACCATAAGTTTGTTCTACTATCCTACCAGTCACACGAACTGTTTGTTTAAACGTACAGCAGTCGCGGTTGATTAATTTCGGCCAAAACTTCTTTTCGAAAAACGCACTGTTTGGGCTACACAGCGCTCACTTTGAAAATAAGTTTTCAATATTTCCCAACGTTGTTCAAGCGTAAAGAGACTCATTACGTTCCGCGGAGGTTTGAAACAGAGTTTCTGTCAAGATTTCGGACGGAAAACAGCTGTCAGTGTCAAAATAAACTATAATTTAAAAAAAAAAACCACTAGTTGGTCAACCCTGTATATTTCTACATTATCTGCGTTAATGTGATGTTCACTGGTGGTGATACATTTGGAGCACGTAAATAAAAGTGGACCAAGCACAAATCCCTGAGGAACACCTGAAGGACCAAGACGGTTTGAAGAACATTTATTTTTTCGGAACCCGATTGCGAGCGAACCAACCGAATGAATGAACCAACAGTATTGCAAGGAGCTTTCGTATACAAATTTAATTGTAACGTGTTATTTACATTATTGAATGCTTTTCCGAAATCCAGGGATACTATCCATCGCAAAAAGTTTTTATCTAATTCGATACGTAGGTCATCACATACTTTTAACTGGGTTGTGGTGTAATTGTGCTTAGGCCGCCCTCTTTCACTCACAACTGTGGTCACAAGGCGAAAAAACAAACACACACCGACCGGAACAAGGAATAATTTGTACATTTGTCCAAGTAAACGACATTTTTTCCCATCTTCCAAAATTATGCAGTGAAAGTCAAAGTACGTTAAGGCAGCCACCGAATTTCGGCATCTCTACAGTTATCCCACAGTTGAGCTCCACGCTCTTTAACAAAACCAAAACCAAAAAAAATAAAAATAAACAAAATTACCTGCTTCGCGTGCACACACGGCCGAGTGTATACCTCCAACGGGTAATCTGACTTTAAAAAGTTTGGGGTACATGCACAAAAGTCTCACCTGGGAAGCGATTTAATTGTGTGACTATAATTACGTGTGGCATCATTTACGACCGGAAAAAAAAACCATTTGCATAATCGGACCCGTAACTTGGAGAGCGCACTGCGCACGTCTCGAACCCCCCACGAATTCCGTGATATCTTCATTTCTCGAGAAGGGCTTGTTAAAGGTAAATAAATGTGTGCAGTCGGAAAGCCCGCCGCGGACACGGCTTTCTCGTTAAATTTTCGTTTGAAACGGTTATTTCACGCTAACATTAATTTTTTTTGAGAAAAAACAAAGCACTCTCGAGTGTTGGCTCCCTTGTCTCTGGCCTCGTCGTCGCCTGGTCAGTGGAAGGGGTTTGTGGTGGCAGATCCGGAGAAGTAAAGTTTCATGACAGGAAAGGCCATTGAGTCTTCGAAGAGGCTACCCCGTGTGATGTTGAACACCGGCAGCAATCGCCTGTGTCTGTGGTGGAAATAAATGAATTATTCGTGAGATTTCCCCCCAGAACGATTGACACATCCGAAGTGGGCAAACGAATACGTAATGAAGTTGAAATTTAATTTGCCCTCCAAAAGTGACGACTCGCAGTCGATGAATGGACTAAGATATGTGAGCGAATGGAGTCGACTCTGGGAGAGTTCAAGTCTTATGCTCCAGTCCTCGGCACGACTCGGTTTCTCACTCGTGATCGCTGTCGAGGTAGATGTCGCAAGCTGAGTATCGAATGGGCAAATGGACGGAATGCTACCATTGATCACTTCCAAAATATTTCAAAGCATGGTAAATGTTGTGTGAGCACATACCGTACAGGTGTAGCAGTAAACGAAGCGCGGGATTGGTCGCATAGTTAAAAGTAAGCTCCCAGCAATTGCTCGTGATCCAAAGTGGCAGTGTCCCAATTATTTTTACAATTTTATGGAATTTCATTGTTTTGTGGTGTAGGCAAGAATGTAGGTGCATGGTGGAGCTGATCCAGGAGCTGGTGGTATCGCTTATGAACTTTGAACTGATTCCCATAAGGAAGAGGCTAGTAGACGAGGCCCTGGATAGAGCCAGTACCTCTCCAGCCAGCTCTGCCTGAGTACTGAAGCCACAACAAGGGCTCTATGGTCGAATCTGAACAAGAAGATACCAACGTAATTGATGGGCTTCAGTCGCAGGGATGTACGCACGGTAATAGGAGTCCTTACGGGCTCTTGCCATAGTGCCATACTGAACACCGTTAAACGATCCTTGCAGCAGCTGCAGAGACGAGAAAAAAGCGGAATCTATTAAACATCTGTTCTCAGCCCTGCAATGAAGGGAAAGTATTTTCAAGGAAAAACACTTCTTCTCGGAGCTAGAGGACTTCAGCGCCTCCTAGGACTCACACGTGAATCTGGCTTGCTTGAGAACTTGAGTAGGTCTCACGGTAGTTTTACAATCTCTAACACGTGCACAATGAACCCAACAGGTTGGTCTAAGTGATCCGCTGTCAATAGGCCGTCAGGGAACCCAATTTATGTACTTTTCCCATGATTTGGCGTCTTTCACTGAAGAGCAGACTATTCATTATCGCTTTTATTGACCCGCATGTACCACTAAAAGGATCGCGAGGATAAAACACGCATGAGAGACCAGCTGCTATTCTTAAGCGCAACCAGGCGAGTTTCTTGCAATTGGTCAACCCACCTTATCCTGGGCTTGGCAAGTAGTCGCTTACCTGCTGAAGTCCCATTCAAGTCCCGCCTCGGAGGTCGTGATGGTAGGGACATTCATCCCACGTGACCACACCATCGTAGCCCAATCTTTTCTGTTCGAAAAAGCAGCTGCTGAGTTAAAGACTGTTACTTGGCTTTGCAACAAAGCTCGGCCTTCCTGATTACAGACCTTCCAATGATTGTTCAAAACTAACTCAGCTTGGAAGACTCCGAGGTTCTCAGCCTGCTGCAATGGGATATTGTGGGGCGTTGTGTTGTGTAACCATGGCCTTGGGTTTGTCCACATTAACCCGAAGTTCGGAAGGCAAAACTCCGTCGATTACACCGGATTGAACAAACTGAACGCATGGACACTAGTGCTTCAGCTAGGAGGGTCTTAGAGTCCGAGCCTCCTGGTTTGAGAAGGAGAGGACCACAGACCCTCCGTTTTAATCAAGTCATCACGTACGCATGACTGTTTAGTCTTGATAACTGGAAGCAACGTGTCCAGGACCGTCACCTATAAAGGGCAGCGATTGCCCTGGCTCAGATCGTCCTCGGGTCGCAGACCTGATAAGTAAGTATCTATCCAACGCTGTGTCTAGTTTTGACATTCCTTCCGAACTCACCAGATTGTGGTGCATGACGTCGGAGAATTCTTGTTGCATCATCAAGGCGAGTAATGAACTCACCGAGACCTTCGCTGTCAAAGAAGGATTCAGACCAAGCGACGTGCTCTCCTTCCTTCTTTGACTTCTTCAACATCACTCTCGTGCAAGACTCACACGCCGACACAAGAAGGACGATCTTTCAGAAGTCCGTGCAACTCTTCGCTTAGACGGACGACATTGACGTGTGTGGTCGACACAGCGAGGCATTGAGAAGGAAGCGTCTAAAATAGGTCTGGCGGTGAATGAGAGGGTAAACGAAGTACACACTGTCCTCGAGAAAGTGCAACAACATCGTCGTCTAGGACAGAGCGTCACAAGCGGCAGCCATAACCTGCAGGTAGTCATGGACTTCGTCGGATCCTCGACAGAGTAACTCTTGGGAACGGCTGTTTCTTTGGACTCTTGAGGCATTTAATTAATAGAGCCGTCTTTCTATAGACTACCTTCTCTTGGGCGCGGAGTCATGGACAATCTCATGGAAGCCGTTGGTATTTTCATATGGAGAACTTTTGCGATCATTTTTTGGTCTTGTTTGAGTTGATGTCATCTGGAGGAGAAGTTTTAACCATGAACTGTACTGCCTGTACAGCGACATGAGCCAAGCCAGGCGTCTACGGATTCAACGCTTCAAGCGGCCGGGCCATGTAGTTCGCATGGACTTACTCCGACCAAACCTTGGGGGACAACTGGCACACACAAGTGCAGACTAACTTGGCATGGGAAGCTGGGAACGTCAGCATTGAAAGGCACATTAGATGAGACCCAGGTCCACCAAGGACTGTTGCACTACACAAAGAAGAAGAAGACGAGACAGCATGAGAGGGCGGTACTCATTCGCCGATAAACTTGTCAGCGCACAAAGGTGGAGATGGATTGTTTGCAAAGCCAAAATGTTGACAATACTCCATTGAGAACGGAGTCGTCTCTATTACTCTCTATTATTGAGTCGCCTTTTGACCTAATAAAAGAACAGCGATTTATTCTACGGTTGCTGTTTATACAGCAAAGGTTTACACTTGTGAACAAAATCCGCCTGAAATTCCCACTTACCCCTTCAAGATCAACAACCGACAGTCGTGTGTAAATCGTCACTAAACCCATTTCCATTTTCAAATCCCATTCATGGTAAATTGAACCCCAGAGCTTACCATTTCCGTAACAATTCCTCGAGCCGAACAATTTGTTTCAAGCTTTTGACGCAATCCTTGCACGCGCCTTACCTGTCACACCGAATGTGCAACACTCTGCCCAGATGCGTGCCAAGATATGTGTTTCACACAAGTTTTTCAGCTTCTCCGGCTGAGACGGTTCAGCAAACCCAGATTGTTCGGAATGTGTTGACAAACGTTACGTACCGCATAACGCGTCGCATAAGGAATGGCATGATGGCATGCTGCTCTCCGAAGTCGTGCATTCTACTTCGCCGTCGATTTGAATTAACCAATATTTCTGTCACGACGCTGCCTGAAGATTTATTGGAATTCCAGAAGAATCCCGTATTGACATTTTCAAATCAAGATATATTGTTTTTTTTTTCTTTCTTTCAATTAAAGGTCGTCGTTTGTGTCGCTCATGTGAATGAACTGACTGTACCCATTTGACTGTGAATGCACGGCCACGGGAGGGTTGGGGGGGAGATAAATCAACACATGAACAAAGGCAACAATGAGTTCGTTAGGACCACTTCGTGGTGATCACTTTGGTAAGAAGTGCTCGACGTAAACAAACAGAGTTTGATTTATCTAGCTGGCGAGTGTCTGCAGCAGCATGTGGGTCAGTAAGTAGTTCCATCAACGAAATCAGAAGAATACGAGCCAAGTTTACCCATACGGAGACACTGTGCAGAGCTGTCATGGTGTTTGGGAAGTTCAAATTCGAAAGTCCATGAAGGGCGTCACAGTTTAAGCGCTAAAGTAAGAGTCGAGCAAAATTATTCATCTAAGCGAAAAACGAAATGAGGTCAGAACTGGGAGAGTGTAAAAGGGCCTGCGAATTTCTGCCACCGGCTGCGAAAACCCGAAATAAATGAATAAAGAGGTGTTCAACTACTCTGAGTCTATGGCGACACCTTTGACGGGTGTGTCTTAAAAAATAGGAGAGTATTGGAATTCCCATGCATCTTACAAAATTCATGGATCCATCACGATAACGGTGTCAGATTCGTGAATTTGGCCCCGATCACGTCTTGTTGTACAGAGGGTGATCAGAATAGCACACAAAGCACAATTTGAAGAGCAATGCTAGGTTGCCACCAAAAAACTAAATCGCGAGGTTTTACCAAATTTCTCCAAACTTCCGCGATTTTACCATACATTTTCGGGGTTTCGAGAACTCTCGATTTCGGCGAAATCTAGTCGCTTGAGTTTATCCCTCCGTGAGAAATTGTCAAACTGAACATGTCTACAGCGTGAAATTCAGTTTATTTTTGTATTCATTTTTAGATGTGAAAATATATAAACAAGTTCCCTCCCTTTTCGGCTCAACACTAGTATTTCCTGTCAACTAACAGCTGCTAAGTTGGACACTTCAAAATTGACGGCTAATGACATTTGAAAACACTTCAACTCGGTGGGGACGGCCTGTCGAGGTTTCGGTAAAAGTTCATCTAAAGCATGCGATTTCGCATCGGTGGGAAAATAGTATAATATGATACCTTTACAAACCGCTGATTTATTCCCACTAAGGGATTTCATGCCTCACAATGATCCTATGTCGGTTTGTGAAGGGTTACATTAGCAGTCAAAATCTCACTCTTTTGTAATGACCCGCCCAGTCTCCCGATCTGAATCTGAGCAATTTCAAATCGTATGGAATTCTGTTCGTAAAGACCGATGTCAAGAGTGTTCCACCAAAGTATTCACATTTATGGTCGCTTGAAAGGTATTTCATAATTTTGATGCATTGTTGGTTTCTTTAAACAAAATAGTAAATCCAAAATGAACAGGCTGAAAAACTGTCTTGTTATTGATAAAAGCGCAAGTGTACTATTTAGTTAAATATATATAAGTATGTTTAATGTTATATTGTAATATGTGCTTGCGTGCATATAAATATTATAATACTTTTCTCAATTCACGAAACTACTTTGGAAAACAACTGTACTTCAGACATTAACTCGGACAAAATGCGATCTTGATGAACTTACATCACAAACATCAGCTTTGTTCGTTAGTTTCTCTTCCTGACTGTGTTAAATTTGAAAAAGAAAACATTCAAGTAACAAGCGAGCGTTCTAATAAGATCTCATTTTGTTTATAATTTTTCTCTGTTGAAATATACGCCCGTTGTCCCGAGGACACCTAAAGACATACTGGTACATCAGACTCTAAGACATTAGGATGCATTGCCGATTGTCCTTAGGTTTTGGGGCCGTGGGTCTAAATGGGTTGATTTATAATTAAAAACTCGAATGCACTCATTTGGTCGCCGTGACGTAGTGGGTAAGTGCGTCGACTCCTACGCTGAGGGTACCAGGTTCGATACCCGAATCTATCACCTTTCATAATTCACGGCGCCACTCTTTCGAGTCACTGACAATGCTCGAAGAGTATTCCCGTCTAGAAAAAGCTTCTCAACTTCGCCGTTCGGAGTCGGCATTAAACTGTAGGTACCTTCCACTCGTGAAAGAACAATAGCACGCACAACACGAGTGGTTGCTGAGAAGCTAGGTCCGGGTTCCGCCTCGGACTGTCGCGCCACCAATATTATTATTATATAATGCACTCATTTCAATGGTAATGACCAAAATACTGCGCATGCTTCTTGAGAGGATCGTAATAAAGCGTCAAACGAAAGACTAACGCACTCATTATCGAACATGTTGGATATTTTGAGAGAGAGCAGCATTTTCTCCAACCAAGAAGTGATTGGTGTCAGGTAAGGTCTTTCGGAAAAGGATGATTCAACTAGTCCTTGATTTCATTGCATCCGAAATGAGAGTTCGAAAATATACCACCATCGCACTGTACGCTTTCATTTGTGCTTTGACTTCCGTACACTCCGATGTCAATAGCGGTAAAAGTACCAGTCCGCACCGCACGCACCTAGGAAAACTATGAATTCTGATCCAGCTCCAGTTGGACACCGTATATTGTTAAGTTTTCCGTCAATTGATTTCTCACAGTTTGAAGGATTCGAACTGAACTAAGTCGCAACGGAGTACCCTTAGGTGTGGTGCTTTCGTTTGATAGCGATATAAGTGTGGAAAGAAATCAACGATTTCCACAAAATGGCACACGTTTCGTGTATTAAGTTGGAAACTGTTGAAACTCCCTTACAAAATGTCCTAGCATATGTTTGGAAACCCCTTGTGATAAGAATATCTGTTGAGTATCACTTGATAAAAACTAAAGCAAATAAAGCTACAGAATGCTTAGAATGAACAAAAAACAATCACCGAAGCTTGTGCCGACATTCTTGTTATCTTGAAGAAATGCTCGGGATCTTCCATCATTTGCTTGAAATTTCTGGAATAGAATCCATTGGATTTTCTGCAAAGATTGAGCTCATGAACTCAGCACCGTCTGTGGATGTGTGTGCTATATGAGAGGAGTAAGCCAAATTTTTGTTAATTGTTCTTCCTTTCCTCGCATTAATTTTCTTTAAATTGCTTCAGCAAATATTTTTCATTTGGCATTTGAGAAATGAAAACAGCTGATAAGCGCAGTGCGTGCAGGCAATCTCTCCATAGCCCGAGGTCGGCTGCAACAACGCACTATTTTGTAACAGGCTCCATACCTCCCACTATCAGGGTTTGTGAGGGAATTAGCTCCACACAACAACTCCCTATTCACAGAAAAATCAACGCTGTCAGATGAAATCCAGGGACAAGAGAGGCACAAGTTGAATAACATTGTAATCAACTCATAACGCAACAAATGACGATGTAATCGTCTTAACAGCTGTAAAACTAATTAATTGCATATTAAATAAATTATCTCTGGGAGAACATTTGGAGACTAATTAGCAAGTTGCCAAATAAAAGCCACGCACATGCGCGATTGACTTAAGCGCCACGCTGGAAAATCACTTAATTCGGTGTTTTCGCTCGAGCTCAAAGGCAGTCGTAAAAATCTGGCGATATGTAAATTCGTTGATTTGAAATTAAGTTAGTTTCGAATGCATTTTCATTGTAAATTTATTCATTATTAGGCTTGAGGTGGGGTCTTTAATACCGTCGACTGATAGTGATTGTAAAAAATTCCGCCTTTTTTCTTAACGAGCTAGGCGTTCTTGTCAACTTGATTTTTGAGATATTTTATCTGCAGACTGGATTAAGAAGGTCTTATTTGACACAGATTTGCGAAGAAATTTCTGTGATGTGCAACCAACCAGCGTTCCACTCAAAGAAAGGTACTCGAGGTACGATAGGACTGGAAGGCGCAGTTGGGTAAGTGCCTGCTCTTGGTTAGTGGGGTTCCCGGTTCGAGTCCCAGTGAAAGCAAGGTTAATACGCAAATCTAGGTCTAGTCACCATTTGCCGTTGGTGAATTCAGCAGCTTCCCTACCTAACCTAAGACTTTGGAGTAAGTCAAACCAATCTACAGGTGTTTTGTAGAAAGAGAATACGACTGAGTGCGGTAAAAGTACCAGTCTTCCGCATGAGACTGATGCTTTTGAGGCAACGCAAACTGTAACAACTGTTCTCGGGTTCTTTTTTTTCATCTGGCGCTGCAATCCGGGTGGAGCCAGGTCTAATAAGCCTCTCTAGCTGACGTGATATCTGGCTAGTTGCCCCCAGCTTTCCACGCCAAGTTAGTCTGCACTTGTGTGCGCCAGTTGTCCCCGAAGGTTCGGGGTTGAAGACTCTTCTGATCGGAGTAAGTCCATGCGAACTACATGGCCTGGCCGTTTGAAGCGTTGGATCCGTAGACACCTGGCTTGGCTCACGTTGCTCTACAGCGCATACAGTTCGTGGTTCCAACTTCTTACCCAGATGCGATCAAACAAGCCCAAAAAATGATCGAAAAGTTCCCTATATGAAAATACCAACGGCTTCTTCATCTGCTCTTGAGATTGTCCGTGACCTCAGAGGAGGTAGTCCTTCGAGAAACGGCTCTATTACTCAATTGCCTCACGAGTCCAAATAAACAGCCGTTGGCAAGAGGTGCCCCATGTTTGATCTCAGAAGTTGTATTGGCCGGGCAAAGTCCCTGATACCTCCAAGTTATGGCTGCCAATTATGACGCTCTGTCCAAGACGACGAAGTTGATGCACTTTCTCGAGGACAGTGTGTACTTCGTTTACCCTCTCATCCACCGCCAGATCTATTTGAGACGCTTCCGTCTCAATGCCTCGCTGTGTTGGACCAAACAAGTCAATGTCGTCCTTCTATGCGAACAGTTGCACGGACTTCTGCAAGATCGTGCCTCTTGAGTTGGCGTGTGAGTCGTGCACGATATTCTTGAGACTGGTGTTGAAGAAGTCAAAGAAGGAAGAAGAGCCCGTCGCTTGGTCTAAATCCTTATTTGACAGCGAAGGTGAGTTACCGGCCTTGATTAAGCAAAGAGAATTCGCCGACGTCAATCACCACACTCTGGTGAGTTTGGCAGGAATGTCAAAACTAGGCATGGCGTTGGATAGGTACTTAATTATTAAGTATGCAACCCAAGGAGTGTCTGAGCTAAAGAAATAGCTGCTCCATCTTTGATAGTCCTGGGCACGCTGCTTTTAGTCAACAAGTCGAGGCTGTCTTGCGTCCACGATGACTTGACCTTTAAAGGGGAGGTTCGGTGTTCGTCTCTTTCTCAAACCAGGGCCTCGGATTCGAAGAGTCTCTTAGCTGGAGCAATGGTGTCCACGCATTTGATTTAGTCAAGCCAGTGTTGTCGAGGGATTCATGACTTCCGGACTGCGGTCTCATCTTGGTACAGATCGTAGAGTTAGCGGTTGTGTCTTCTCCTCCTTTCCAGCTTCGCGGGACTATTATATCCATGGCGCTCATGCCTATTCACGTTGTCATATGCAGCCTTGAAATCGTCGAATAGGTGGTGGGTCACACGATGGTGGTGGTCAACACGAAGATCTGGTCGATGGTGGACTTCCCTGGTCTGAAGCCGCACTGATATGGAACACCAGTCAGATTGTTCATAAACACCTTCAGGCGAGCAGACAATATGGTACTGACGATCTTATAGGCGATGTTTTGAGACTTATGAATCGACAGTTGCGGCAGTGGAAGGTGTCTCCATTCTTGTGGATCGAGCAAAGGATACTGACATTCCAGTCAGCGGACGTGCTTTCCTTCCTCCTTTTCCTACCATATCCCATAAAAGAATTGGTGCCTGCGCATGTCCAACCAGATCATCTCAAGCTGCCTTAAATATGACAGCGAACAATCCCCGTGCTGGCAGTGTTAATGAACTTCATCTTGGAACCGCTATCGTAGCCTAGTCAAGATCGGAATGACGTCCAGTTCCAGAAGCCAGTTCAGTCTATAGAAGCGATTCCTCCAAAATTTCAGTATCAACTACGACTTTCCTACCAGTTGTCCATTTTCATCCAAAACCTTCAGACATTTCACGAGGAATAAAAACGATCCCTTTCCTCAATCGACTCTAAACTACCCTCTTGAGTGACAGAGAGGGTGGCCAACGATCGGGTGAGTCAGAGAGGACATGCAATGGCAATCGTCTTTGGATCGCGGAATGGTCTACTCGTGGTATAATTTCGCCTCTAATAAACTGCACGAATTTGGGGCGGTTGCTGCATGCTTAGGCTTGTCTTATGAATCTCCCCTTATTGTCGGCCACCAAGGTCCGCCATTCAACCAGCCATCGGTGAAAGCAAAGCCAAGTAGTAATTTACATTTGCGACAGTTGAGCCAGTTCTTTCGTTGCGTACTTCAGCTTCTGCGTTTGGCCTCAAGAGGCGGCCCCTACATCTCACCTCATCGCCTCAAGAGAAACTTCCATCACCACGAGTCATATCAAGGTGACCTGCTTCATTGATTGCCTCCGTTTGCATTAGGAAATAAAGAAACCGTCTAATGGCACCAATTGCATATCCCCCAAATTAACCAACTTCAACAACTTCGTCTAACAAGTGAAAAACGAAAGAAAAAGAAGAGAAACTCGGTCTACCCTCTTGCTCCAGATTGAAGTGGTGCCTGGCCTGTGACTTGCTGAAAGTCACCGCGGAGAGTACACGCACGAGCGTTCGTAATTTACTCGCGCCTTCAATTCAAGATAATTGTGTACGGCGAGAGTTCAATTTTCATATTCACGGCGCCCGAGATCTCACCACCTCTGCACCAATGACCATTGAACTGAAGAAGTACCGCACTGTGGACTGCTTCGTTTCCCGGCAGTACCGTCGAAATACGCACACGCGGACGCGCTGATGAATACAGGGCATCTAGAGCGGAAGTCTGTGCACGTGAAAGTACGAGAACACTCGAAATAAGTCGGTCGGGGGAACAGTGTTTTTACGGTTTACGGTTGTTAAGTTACGAATCGGCAAACGGCGCAAGGGGCACATCGCCAGCAGCAGTTGGAGCGGAAAGAAGCCCGAATTGTTCAATTCTCACTTGTGTCAGTGAGCGAGCGGGGCACCAAGCAACTTCCGCAAAGCAACTTCAGCCGCGTATCACCTTACAGGCGCAACGCGCACAGTTTGATGCACAATGGCTGCGCGATGATCGCCTGAATGGAGTCCACCTTGAGTGGAATTTCACTGAAATGAAATTACCGAGATTATAGCCTTCGATGGGTCTGCGGGGCACTCGTTCGCCTGAAAGGTTGTCATTACAGCGGACAACTCAAGTAGCTGCAGAATGGCTGTTGATGGGCATGCGCGAACTAGGGACGGGATTAAGAAACGCCAGTCGATTAAAATTTCTATGGATGGGATTTAATAATTGAATCCGGTGCTCTGGACAAGGGGATAATTAAGGTTCTCGAGCATAGCCTGTGGAATTGTAATTTGCTGCTGATGTCAGAGGGATTCGAGAATGGCTTGGGAGACCCGGTGGACATGAATAACAAAATGTGGCGCAGGGGCTTGTGATAATAAAGAAATTGGAATGCAAATATTCTTGGGAGGTTGGCTATTCGAAGTTGTTCGGAGATTAAGACTAGCACCACGACATCTGTTCACCCAAGGGGCCCAGAGATGCTGAACCAACGCATAGAGTCCTAATTGAGTTCAGGTATTAGGCACATGATCTTAACCTTGCCGAAGGTCGATCAAAAACTCCAACTAGCTAGTAAAAATGTATAAATATTCGTTTACGGCTTTTCCTGAAGTGTTAATTCTGTGGACAATCTCGTCTGATGCTCCAACAGTAGCCAGCCATCATATTCCTTGCCCTCATGACCATCAGATCTGGTTGGAATCGCTCACCCCGCTCACCGGGCCCATCACAGACTGCACCTAGAATTTGCAAGGAAGTGAGCTATAGATGGCTATGCAGAAAATTCACCTTGATGTTCATGTTGCAACCAAGCATTTTGAAGCTTTCTAAAAGTTGTCGTACAATTTCTGTGTAATTCTCTGCTCGCGTATTACCAAGAAAGTGTTTGACAACTATTTTGAATGAAAACCAAGCTTTCTTTTGAAGGAACCAGGCCAATGACAGTCTGCTGTGGCCAAGATAATAGTCAAAATCATCCTGGAGCGAATCAAAGAACCCCTCGAAGACACAATCGATGCCGAACAAGCTGGTTTCCAATATGGATCCTCCTCCTGTGTCTGAATGCGGCCTTGTCAACAGGAAATGGAATAATTCGAAAGAAACATCTAAACTCAAATATTTTGGCTACGCCGACGATGTATGCCTTCTGTCTCACAGAATAATGGACCTTTAATAAATGACAGAGGGAAGCAAAAGCAAGAGAGGGAAGCAGACGTCGTTGGGCTGAAAAACAAAAATGATCAGCCTAAGATCAAGCTCCTCAACTCATACATATATGCTGGATAAATAAGCAGGCTTCCAGGCGCAGGCTTCTGGCGTCTGGTCTCTAGGTTCCCTCGACTATTTCATCGACTACTACGACTGAACTCTAAAAACACTCGCAGACCTGATGATAGTCGACTTAGCCTCTAAACATTTTTAGAAACAGTCTAAGATGCTTACACTCGAACATATATTGAACATATAACTGGACAGAGAGAGTGGAGAGTTTCCAATACCTTGTGAGTATGGTCTCAACTGTGGCAGAACCGAACTCGATATAGCTAACCGTTTAGGCAAAGCAACATTTGGGAAGCCATTCACGGTTTGGCAAAGTAATGCAATTAGCTTAGGCACCAAGCTACGAGCGCAACTGTTCCGATCGAGTGTTTTGTGTTTGTTTGGAATTATTTAATTATCACGAGGAAGCTGCAATCATCGCGCGTTGCCCTGTAACGTGATACGCGGCCATTGAAGTTGCCTACGCTTCATATTCTGGCCAAGCCATATCTCTAACAAACAGCTTTATCAGAGAACGGGCCATAAACCTATAGGCAACCACAACGAAGTTAGTCACACCCTTCGAAAGGGTGACAAGTCCGTAGCTACCCAAGCGACACAATGGCGCCCGCTTACTCAGGCTGGCAGGATACGTGGCGGGAACGTGTCGCAGAACAGTTGAGAAGGAAGCACGCTAACTGAGAAAAAAATCGGGGAGAACTGAGGCAAGTTTCGCGAAACCGCACTCGATGGCATTGTAGAGGCCCTAGGACCCACAAGGGGATACAGGGCCTGTGGATCGTCAAACAGGCGAGGAAGTGCTGAAAAGAGGTACTTGAAGTAATCTCCTTCAGTTGACAAGGTTTAACAAACTGATGAATGATTCCCAATTTTGTATGCGAAAGAGGAATTCTACTACTCTCTCTATCAACAAGCGACTCATGTAGAATGCTCGGATCACCAGAGCGTTGAGTTCAGATCTTGTCGACTGTAGCCAATGCTTGTCTCTCACTGGAATACTTTGTATAAGCGCGTTGCTAGCCAAGAATGAAGCATACCCTTATAAGGTTAACACAGATGATCAATCTGTGCCTCAATCAATGACCGCATTTATGTTTTCATACTCTTGACGCAAATGATCTGAGTGGCGTTATTACTAATTATTAATTCAGAGTTTGCTGCCGGGAGGAAAAGGCGAACGTGCGTGATTTTCAAGTCGAACCAATTTCTTTAGCTCATCAACCCTACCAGCGAATCCCTGGCCAACATAGCATCGCATTCGTTGTAAGCTAAGGAAGCACTCGAAGTTGTCCATTCGCAGCTCTCAACTCCCGAGTTCCACAGCAATTGGATCATAATTTGTTTTTATATCTATCCAAGTGATTTGAAATTTCCGGTGGTCGCCGTGGCGTACCTATCACAATTCACGGCTCCACCTCTTTCGATTCACTGACAATGCTCAAAGAGTATTCCTGTTTAGAAAAAGCCTAAGTTCGCCGTTCGGAGTCGGAATTAAACTGTAGGTCCCTTCCACGCGTGAAAGAACAATAGCACGGACAACACAAGTGGTTGCTGAGAAGTGGTTGATTTTTGAATTCCCGCCAAGGGGGGTGTTTTTGCGACCCCTGTTGTCATTCGAAAAGAATTTCATGATAATACCAAAAAGTTCTCCTTTCGTTAACAAAGCAGTCCCTCCTGTGGGTTTTTCTGAACACATGGGAATCCAGGGAAACGACAGCTAAGTGAAGCACCACAATGCCATTCTGCCAAACTAAGTATCCCAGCTCCAGAGTTGTTTAGTTCTAGCAGTATGGACTAACAGGTCTTTGTGGGACCTCAACCCTCTAACCTAACCTAACCTTCGCTGTCGTAACGTTTATGAATACATGATCCTACTTATTGCCAGATATCAAGTACAGAGAGGTAGCCGACTTCACAGCTGATTGACCCCTTGTCCATCCACTGTCCCTCCTTTGACAGTTATTCAAGTGCGTTAGGTTAGGATAGGTAGGCGGGCTGCTAGTGCATTCACCAGCACACTTAGACCATATTGGTCTATTTTGATACCCATACATAGTCAGACTACTACCACTGATACACCACTCCAGTGATAGTGCCGTTAATTTCATCCCAACGGCAAATGGTGACTGGACCAGATTTGAAAACCAGATAAAAGCGTATTAACTTTACTTTCGAACCGGGGACCCCGCTAACCAGGGGCAGGCACTCTGCCAACTGCGTCATCCAGTCAACTGCGTTAACGAAGGCAACTGATTTGACAGTTGTCACAAAATTGTTTAATGGTTCGCTTGGTGCGCCACGCAGCAGCAATGTTTACATAATATACAAAAAATATGATTTTGAAAAATGACTGAAATAAAAACTTACTCAACAAAGACAATCATGTTCTCAGCATCAAGTCTCGTTGACCTCTGAGTATTTCCTCAAAGAGATATATTTTCAGGAAACCGACCAACTGCAGTCCAGACCTTTTCCATGCGCGATTCAATTATCCCGAAACAATTACTATCGGAATATGCATTCCCCGTATGACAAGAGCAACAATGTGGACCACAAGCTGTGCGGCTCAACTTAATCATTCAATTCCATTTCTGATTTAATTATGTTTTAACTCACACAAGCCTCTTCCACTTGGCTTGATGCAAGCAGAGATAAAAGGTAAATAGAATTTTATGACGTACAAGCGCATGTTGTTTGCGCATTTCACGGGGAATGTGTTTAATGATGCCGCACGGATTTTCCATTACTGCATGCAATCTACAAGACTGTGTTACTCTAAGTGCCTCGATCGTGGAAGAAGGAACGGCGAGGCAGGTAACTGCGTCTGGAAGTGCAAACTTATATGTGCAATAACCAGGGAACCGACTCCCTGAAGTGTGCAGTTGATTGTGAAATAGATCAAGAGGAGGGAGTGTTTTGTTATGTGATAGCATAGCAACACATTACATTAAGCCCTGGCAGAAGTAAACACATGGAAGAAGTCGCTATTTACCGGGTATTCTGTTAAGACTTTGTTCATAACAGTGACATGCAAATACAGAGATCAGAGTTCTTGCATCCTGCTTAACTGCTCTGCGGTTGTTTGCCAGAGTTTACTAAATTTCTCATTGAAGTACGGGAAAGCACGCACCACTGACCGTCTCATAACCGTGGAAACTCCTGTTTTTGAACTCTGCTTGTTAACGTGCCAATGTAGCCTCTCTGCTGAACAATTTTAGGTATTTATAACTCATTCTGAATGGACATTCATGTGTGTTCAGTTGAGAGAATAGAGGAGGCAACACAACCGCGCACTCTACGAGCTGTACCAAGATGTGGATGTAGTCCGGAAAACCGGCCACATCGAGCGCATAGACAACAATGCTCCAGCTAAGAGGGTCTTCGAATCCGAGCCTCCTGGTTCGAGAAGGAGAGGAAGACCGAATCTCCGGTATAAAGACCATGTAATCGCGGATGCAAGACAACTTGGTCTTGATGACTGGAAGCAGCGTGTCCAGGACCGTAAGGAATAGAAAGCATGGGTCTTCCGCCTGATAAGTAAATAATTAAGTGAGAGAATAGAACTAACTTTCAGTCTGCTGTAAATACTTTAGAAGGATATTGTAATACCTGGAAAATTAAATTTAATGCTCCGAAGACCCAAACTATTTTCTTAACACGTAAAAGAAAGGCTTGTTTACTTCCTAGCAAAAACCTTCAACTCAACGGCATTCAGATTGAGTGGAAGTCCAGTGTAAAGTATCTAGGCATCTATTTAGATAAACGCTTGACTTTCAATCGACATGTCCAAGAAGTCATTAAAAAAGTGAATGTCAAGATAAGGGTTCTTTATTCATTTATTTCTAGAAACTCACACCTGGACATTCACAACAAGTTATTCATTTTTAAAGCTATTATCCAAGCCATCATATTCTATGGATCTCCCGTGTGGAGCAAGTGTGCAAAAAGTCATCTTCGCAGTCTTCAGATGTCTCAAAACAAAGTTTTGAAAATGATTTTTAACTTACCAAGGTTTTTCTTTACAGAGGTACTTCATTAAATATCTATGCTAGCGCATAGAAATGGTTAGATATAGAATTGAAAAACTAAATCACAAATATGACATCTCATCTGAAAATAACTTGATTTCAAATCTTCTTCTTCTTCTTCATTTAGCCCTACAGTCCGGGGTGGACCTGGGCCTCAACCAACAAGCCTCTCCAGCTAGCACGGTCTCTGGCTAGCTGTCTCCAGTGTCGCACGCCAAGTTGGTTGAGGTCCTTCTTCACCTGGGTGCGCCACCTTAAACGCGGGCGTCCTGTGTTGCGTTGTCCCACGGGTTCGGAGTCGAAGACTCTCCGGGCCGGAGCTGAGTTGTCCATACGCTCTACATGGCCTAGCCATCTTAGGCGTTGGATCCGAAAACGCCTGACTAGACTCATGTCGCTGTGCAGCCCGTACAGTCCGTGGTTGAATCTTCTCCTCCAGACACCGTCAACGCAAACAGGACCAAAGATCGCACGCAGAGCTTTTCTCTCGAAAATACCAAGGACTTCCTCATCCGCTTTTGAGATTGTCCATGCCTCCGCGCCGTACAGCAGGACTAGGATGATCAAGGTCTTGTATAAGGTCAGCTTGGTCCTTCGAGAGATGGCTCTACTACTCAATTGCCTCTTGAGCCCATAGAAACAGCGGTTGGCAAGAGTTACTCTGGGTTTGATCTCGGTACTGATGTTGCTTGTCCTGTTTACTGCGGAGCCGAGGTAGACGAAGTCCTTGACTACCTCGAAGTTATGGCTGCCCATTGTGACGCTCTGTCCAAGACGTCGATGTTGTGTGTCCTTTCTTGAAGACAGCATATACTTCGTTTTGCCCTCATTCACCGCTAGACCCATTTTAGCAGCCTCCGCCTCAATGCCAGCAAACGCCTCACTGACGGCTCGCTGTGTTCTGCCAATCACGTCAATGTCATCCGCGTATGCTAGCAGTTGTACGGACTTCTAGAAGATCGTGCCTCTAGTGTTGGCGTGTGAGTCTTGCACGATCTTCTCCAGGATGATGTTAAAGAAATCACATGACAGCGCGTCGCCATGTCTAAAACCTTTTGAAGGTCTCGGTGAGTTCATTACCGACCTTGATGGAGCAGTGAGAATTCTCCATCGTCATCCTGCACAACCTGACGAGCTTGGCAGGAATGTCAAAACTAGACATGGCGTTGTATAGCTCGTCCCTATGCACGCTGTCATATGCGGCCTTGAAATCGACAAAAAGGTGGTGGGTGTCGATTTGCATTTCTTGGGTCTTTTCCAGGATCTGCCGTAGTGTGAAAATCGAAAATCTGGTCGATGGTGAACTTCCCTGGCCTGAAGCCACACTGATAAGGACCTATCAGGTTATTTATAAACGGCTTCAGGCGAGTACACAAAACGGCAGAGAAGATCTTGTAGGCGATGTTCAGGAGACTTATCCCTCTATAGTTGGCGCAGTCAAAGGGGTCTCCTTTCTTATGGATTCTTATGGATTATGATTTCAAATCTAGCTTCGTTATAAGTGCAATACTTCAATACTTATTTATTTATCAACAAAATTTATTTATATATTCTATTTATCTATTTATATATGTATTTATTTATTTGTTAATTTATTTAGTTATTTTTTTCATATATTTATTTATTTATTCCCTTTGTCTCCTTTTAATTACGTGTCATAGTTGCTCTAAACGACACTGATGTTTTAATTAAGGTTTTTAGTGGCTTTTCCTTCAAATTACTTATGTGATATATTATTTAAGAAGTTTTAGTAGTAAGGTATTAATACCGAATCTCTGTAAACAGAGAATGAAATGTATAACCAGTGTAAAATGGCTGCCACAATAAACAAACAAACAGAACCTCCCGCGATTAGATTTTAAACACAACTTATTCATTCCATTCAACTTTTTATCAGAGAACGGGCCATAAACCTATAGGCAACCACGACGAAATTAGTCACACCCTTCGAAAGGGTGACAAGTCCGTAGCTACCCAAGCGATACAATGGAACCCGCTTACTCAGGCTGGCCGGATACGTGGCGGGAACGTGTCGCAGAACAGTTGAGAAGGAAGCACGCCAACTGGGAAAAAAATCGGGGAGAACTGAGGCAAGTTTCGCGAAACCGCACTCGATGGCATAGTAGAGGCCCTAGGACCCGCAAGGGGATATACTGCCTGTGGATCGTCAAAGAGGCAAGGAATTGCTGAAATGAGGTACTTGAAGTAATCTCCTTCAGTTGACTCAATCTCCTATAAAGCGGCGAACGAAACTGGATACATAATTTCAATTTTTCTGGTTTTTCCTCAATAAAATTGTTTCCTTACGACGGATTTGTTTGAAATTTCAGTTTCCGTCAGACTGGACTGATGATTTAGATTCGTTTATAGTCTCTTTCTTCCTATATTTTTAACATTTTTAGAGTGCTGATTTTTAATTTTAATCTCAGTATCGTTTGCCCGATCCACAAGAAAGGAGACCCCTTCAACTACCGAGGGATAAGTCTCCTCGACATCGCCTATAAGATCCTCTCTGCCGTTTTGTGTGAGCGCCTGAAACCGTTCGTCAACAACCTGATAGGTCCTTATCAGTGCGGTTTCAGGCCGGGGATGTCCACCATCGACCAAATCTTCACATTACGGCAGATCCTGGAACATGCAGATCGACACTCACCACCTTTTTGTCGATTTCAAGGCCGCATATGACAGCGTGCATAGGGACGAGCTATACAACGCCATGTCGTTTTAACATTCCTGCCAAACTCGTCAGCTTGTGCAGGATGACGATGGAGAATTCTCGCTGCTCCATCAAGGTCGGTAACGAACTCACCGAGACCCTAAGCGTCAAAAAAGGTTTTAGACAAGGCGACGCGCTGTCATGTGACATTATTCTTGAGAAGATCGTGCAGAACTCACACGCTAACACAAGAGGCACGATCTTCCAAAAGTCCGTACAACTGCTAGCATACGCGGATGACATTGACGTGATTGGCAGAACACAGCGAGCCGTCAATGAGGCGTTTGCTGGCATTGAGGCGGAGGCGGCTAAAATGGGTCTGAATGAGGGCAAAACGAAATATATGCTGCCATCAAGAAAGGAAGCACAACATCGACGACTTGGCCAAAACGTCACCATAGGCAGCTTTAACTTCGAGGTAGTGAAGGACTTCGTCTACCTCGGCTCGCAAGTGTACCGAGTACACCAGTACCGAGATTAAACGCAGAATTACTCTTGCCAATCGCTGTTTCTTTGGGCTCAAGAGGCAACTGAGTAGTAGAGTCCTCTCTCGAAGGACCAAGCTACTTATATAACACCTTGATCATACCTGTCCCGCTCTATGGTGCGGAGGCATGGGCAATCTCAAAAGCGGATGAAGAAGCGCTTGGTCTTTTCGAAAGAAAAGTTCTGCGTTCAATCTTTGGTCCTGTCTGCGTTGATGGTTATGGGAAATGAAGATTCAACCACGAACTGTACGGGCTGTACAGCGGCATGAGCCTAGTCAGCCGTCTACGGCTAGGCCATGGAGAGCGCACGGGCAACACTGCTCCCGCCCGAAGAGTCTTCGACTCCGAACCAGTGGGACAACGCAATAGAGGACGCCCATAGAACCGATGGCTCACCCAGGTGGAAAAGGACCTCAATCGACTTGGTGTGCGCAGTTGGAGAAAGCTGGCTAAAGATCGTGCCGGCTGGAGAGGCTAACTGGTTGAGGCCCAGGTCCACCCTGAACTGTAGCGCCACCAGAAGAAAAAGAAGAAGAATCTGGAGTACCACAAGGAAGTCTTCTTGGTCCCCTCCTTTACTTATTGTATAGCAGCGATATACCGGAGGACGTAGGCACAGTGCTAGGCATATTTGCTGACGATACCGCCATTTTGGTAACTGCAAAATCAACTCGAAAATTGCATTGTGCTTTAGACCGGGTACACGAATGGACGAACACTCAGAGAATTGAGCTTAACGAAGCTTAATCCGTTCATATAAATTTTACGTAAAAGAACGTGAGTAACTTGCCCGTTTTTATAAATAATGTTCAAATACCCTTCGGCAATGAAGTGAAACACCTCGGAATGTCTCTCGATGTAAAGCTTAAATGGAAGGAGCACGGCAAAAAGAAACGGGGGGAGCTCGAATTAAGATACAAAGACATGTACTGGCTTGTTGGAAAAAATTCCAAGCTAAGTACTGACAACAAATTGCTTACATACAAGCCCGTCTAGACGTATGGTATACAACTATGGGGTTGTACCAAAGAAAGTAATTTAAACATACTACAAGGGACCATCGTCAACGCACCCTGGTATTTACAAAACAACGATATCCACAGAGATCTTGGGATTTCATCAGTCCAAGATGAAGTTATGAATTTTGCTTGCGTAAGCATAAGCGTGACCTGGAAGATCCCATAAACTCTGCTGTCTTCCCAATTCTCGACGAAAGAAACTCTTTTCGCCGTCTTCAAAGGACGTCAACCCCTTGACCTAGTACGGTGAATTCAACCCGAGCTTAACTGCGGTGTTAGCAAGAACTCACAATGGAGAATCTCTTGCCAAATGCGTCTAAACCAAGAAAGTAAGACTGCAGGATAAGATAAGTAGTGGAAATATATTTTATTTGAAGGGAAGTGTTTTACTGGGTAAAAGCCCCTTTCGCTATGTGGGAACGGTCCTCACTTCCTAATCCAATTGATAGCTTCAGTAACTCGCTTTAGAAAAGTGCTGCCAACGCCCTGTATTTCTAAACTAGCTTCTTTTTAGATTCCATTCGTGTTTGACATTCAAGTTCCTGATAATCAAGGCTCAGTTATTTTTAGACAGAACATGAAGTTGATTCATGGTGCAACAAACATAGGTTTTACCATAGCTGACGTGACTTGAATTAAATTAGTTCAACCTACCTACATCGACGGGTTAAAGTCATCATAAAGACTGCACAAGACCCACGCACAGTCTCATAATTCATACTCCACGACGCATTAATAAACCTTCCAATGACAAGACAACAATCGCACTTCAATTTTCACACCCAGCACCCGTCCGTACGCCAAGGACAACTGATCGAGATCACCGCGACGTTCCTCCCAGCAATCGGCTCGGCCGCGATCACATCAAAACGAATAACGCCCCACGAGCATGGTAAGACGGAAAAAAAAAATCAATTAGAAATCGCTCGCACACCTTTTCTGTAAAGCAAAGACACCAGCTCCGAGATCGGTCTCACATTTCAGTTTCAGTACTCCACTCGTAATTACAATGCAAGCAGCGCGATAGCCAGATGGCGGATTGCCGGATTGTACTTCAAATGTGCGGATGTGACTTTAGCTTCAGTCTCCGGCCGAGGCCTAGCCTCAGTCGTTGCCGTCGTCGCGGTAAGTGCTATTAGTGCAATTACCTGTGCGATGATATTTTATCCAATTCCCGCTCGGGCCGGACCGGGGGCTGAGGCTGAACGCACACAAAAGGCCCGGCCAGTGCGATTTCACCGCAACGCTCAAGTGTGTACGTATGAATGTGTAGTGGTTTCGAATGCGCGTAATTTGACTACGGAACGGAAATAATTTCTTCTCTCAATCTTTTTCTTCCATAAGTGCATTTTCATGCGGAGAAAAAAAAAACGCTTATGCTTATGCTCATGTCGACGGCTTAGCAGGCGTGCATAATCGCTTGCGCCAACGCATAGGAAGGGCCATTGTCACAGATCGTCGTTCCGTCTGTTTTCTCTTTGCGGGTCCTCTGCGGCCGGCAGTGGGTATCTTTTTCTCAATCCTCGTTTGCGCTGTGATTTTCTTTCTTTCATTTTGTCGTTTTGTTTGATTATTATTTTTTGCTTCCCTTTGAAAACAATTGAACAGCAGTGAGCTGGCGGCAGAGTGCGGAGAGCATGGCAAAAACTGGTGTGGTGTGGCGCTGAATCCGCACTGGGGACCACTTGATAGGGTGTATCTATTCTGAAATTATTATTATTTTTTCTCTCTCGTTTCTTCTCTTTATCTGATCCCTGGAATGAATGCTGTAATTATGAACTGCTGACTTAAATTAAAAATGTATTGTCTTAAGTAAGGCGGTCATTAAAAATAATTGTTCCTCTGTGCTGTCAGATTGGCGGTACATCTTTGTGAAAAGAAACAATTAACCTTGGCGTGACAACTAGGTTCGACCTGGAACACATTGGGATTCGTATTGTTTTGGGAGTAGAAACCAGAAATGAAGTATTACAGAGATAGCCGACTTCACAGCTGATTGCCCCATAGTCCATCGTCGAATTTTAGTGCTTTTTTGACAGATATTCCTGAATTTTTGACGTTTTTTCACGAAATAACGTAAATGCCGTCCTCTGATTGGTCAATTTGGTTTGAGAAAACGATATAAAAAAAACAGTTGTCAAAAATTTTAAGGGTCAAGAGAGGTAGAGGTCGTGCATCTCTGTTATACTTCATTTCTGGTAGAAAGTGTCACCCAAATGTCAAAAGATTTCTGCATACTTTTCTGTTCTCTATACCTGCTCTCTTCATACAAATCTATTTGACACATGATGAGTTAAGCGTCATCGAGAATGGTGACATTCACGTCAAGGTGGATATGCGTCGTCGGGTAAACACGCATGACAATTGCCTCAGGTGACTCATCATCATTTTATTGGCATTAGGTATCATTTGCCATTCGCAGCAGTTACAGCGGAAGTGAATGGCAAAGGAAACCCTTGCGGATATTACTCTGTTGCGATGTAGAGACACATGCATGTGTAGACATTTTGACACGCCGCAATAGGATATCACAGGAAGTAATAAGATGTCCATTTCGAAGAAATAAAGGTGACAGCACATGGGTTTGAAGGCTTCAAGATCTGTCATCGTTTATGTTAGACCCACCCACACAGCAGGGTGGTGTACTGTTCTTTCTAATGTGGAACGTAGTGGTCGACCAACTGCTTGTGACACTTGAAGGGACTGGGTGCAAGGTCATTGCCTATGCAGATGTCGCCATTGCAGCACCAGGGAAATTTGTATCCACTATCAGGGATATCATACAATCTACTCTTTCCGCGGCCTATGCGTCAATCCACAAGAAACTCGGAAGTACATAATCCCTAACTTTGATCATTCCTCTCTGTTGCAGTTTCAAATTGCATTGTGGAATCACCCTAATACTGTCCTATATTGTTTTTGAATGTTGGTAGTACAACCGTTTTATGTTTTGTTCATTACCCCATTTTCTTTTGTATAAAACTTACTTCCTGTTCGTCCATTCAATAAAACACACGATTGTCTTTCTTACCAAGGAACACGCGGTCTTTTATTTGCCAAAAATAAAAAAAGCTTGCAAAATTCTTAGGTCTAACATTGGCTGTCTTTAATATTCGGGTTTTTTACTCGAATGTGTGAAAAATTGCAGTTACAGGTTGAAACCAAATGGTTTTTACCCAACTTCGGTAAGTTCTAAGTTTAATTTCCTTCGCGATTAGCAATGTTTTAAGTAAAAAAAAACTCTTGCCATTACCACAAGATATTGAATTTACACGAAAAACTATGAAAGAAGCACAGCGGTCTTAGTGCACCTAAGACAGGAAGTCAGCTGTTGGTTGAATGCGGAAAGCGTTTTTCTGAGTCTACGGTCGCAGAACTATGAAATCAGAAGGGTTCAACAGTCGAGTAGCTAGTGTCAGAAGGATAGCCGTTTTTATGAATGTTGTTCTTTATTCACACAAAGTTAAAAGAATACAAGAATACATGAAAATATTTATGGAAAAGTAAAACATTGAGGAGACCAAGTGAAACACGTCTGTCTTCTGCCACTGCTCAAACGACACTCCGTGACATCTTGATCAACCGTAATAATCGTGAGAAATTTGCTAAAGATTACAAAGAAAAGGATCCAGCATAGTGGGAAGATGTAACTTTCAGCAGATGAGAGCAAGTTCAACCTTTTCGGGTCGGATGGATGGAAGGGTTATGGTGTAAGAATGAAGAGCTAAAGAGCTATCATTTGAAGGCAACTTTGAAGCATGGAGGAGGTCATGTTATGGCGTGATGTGCATATCGGCTAAATGCGTTGGCAATTCGATATAGATGGGATTTATTTATAGATGGGATCATAAATAAGGAGCATTATTGAGGAGGATTATGAGAGAAAAAACTATGGGTCGCCGTGGCGTAGTGTGTAAGTGCGTCGACTCCTACGCAGAGGGTGCCAGGTTCGATACCCGAATTTACCACCTTTCATATTTCAAGGATCCACCTCTTTCGAGTCACTGACAATGCTCAAAGAGTATTCCTGTCTAGAAAAAGCTTCTCAAATTCGCCATTCGGAGTCGGCATTAAACTGAAGGTCCCTTCAACTCGTGCAAGAACAATAGCACGCACAACACGAGTGGTTGCTGAGAAGCTAGGCCCAGGTCCGCCTCGGGCTGTAGCGCCACCCATATTATATTATTATTATTATGAGAGAAAATTTGAAAGAATGCGCTGAAAAAATGGGAATTCCCAGGTCCATCAAATTTTATCAGGATAATGATACTAAACATAAAGCCTATATTGTCCGCTAATGGCTGCTATACAACTGTCTAAAAGTTATAGCAACACCTGTTCAATCACCTGACCTAAACCCCCATCGAAAATGTGTGGGCCGAATTGGATCGGCAAGTACGGGAGAACCCTGTTTCTTCCGTAAACGCTCTGAAGGTTAGGTTGCAGGAAGAATGGACTAAAATAAGTCCGGAATATATAAAAAAAAAATTATGGCAAACATGCCAAAGCGATTATCCCAAGGTTTGGAGAATAAAGGATACGCTACACAATATTAATAATTTTCTTTTTTTTTAATTTAAAAATTAAATAAAATAGTTAAACAACCGATTATTAATGAAGGTATTTTTTCATAGTTTTTCGTGTAAATTCAATACCTTGTGGTAATGGCAAGTTTTTTACTCAAAAAAATTGCTAAACTTAGAACTTACCGAAATTGGGTAAAAACCATTTGGTTTCAACCTGTAACTACAATTTTTCACAAATTCGAGTAAAAAACCGAATATTAATAACACCCACTGTATATTAGATACGAAGCTAAGCTGGAAGCTCAATATCCAGGAACGTCTCAAGAAGGCCTTAACGGCTCTCTACTGCTGTAAAAGGGGCCTTAGGGTGCAACTGGGGACTACAACCCAGCAGTCAGACCCATAATGCTGTTATGCGTCGCAATGTGATGGGCTGCACTCAAAAAGAAAATCAACAACACAACACTCGCTAGAGCACAGAGGATGGCGTGTGTATGCAAGACTACCACCTCAGAAACATACTGCCACCGATAGAACTAACTGGTACACAGACACGCGAAGATCGCTTCACAATTGGAAAGAACTTGGAACTGGACACTCAACGATCCTACGCAAGTATAGATCTACACCCATGAATACAAACCTCACTTTACATAAACTCCTCTTCGAGAAAAACTTCTCAACCAACATACTAGGGAGCCTGATCAGCAGACGCTGGATGCAGATGTGGGGGCTGACGTCTATTCCAAGGATCTGAACATCCAGCTTTCTCTACGTCTACCAAAGCACTGTAGTGTTACTCCTAATTATCAAACAACAACGATCCCAAACGCTTAGCTTGATCGGATTAAGCAGGTCGAATCATAGATCTATTATTGGCGTTCTGACAGGGCATTGAGCCATCGGAACACATTTCTCGATGTATCTCAAGACTTGGACAAAGTTTGGCATGAAGGCCTGAAATATAAACTATGACGATCTCTATCGGGGAAACTGTATAGTATTTTAGCGAACTATCTCTCTGTGAAGCATGGAAATGAATACTCTGCTTTTAAAAATATATAAATGCTGGTGTACCGCAAGGCAGTGTTCTTGGTCCTCTGCTATACCTACTGTATACTAGTGACTTACCACAAGAAGAACACACTGTTCTAGGCACATTTTCTAACGACTCCGCCATTTGGTAACTGCCAAAACGGTTGAAGAATCTACACCTAAATTACAACGTTCACTAGATCGGATACACGAATGGATGAACTTCTGGCGAATTGTCCCTAAGCAAATCTGTCCATATTAATTTCGTTTGTAGGCAAGTTAATAACTTACTAAAAACTACTGGTTAAGTGCTTCACTTAGTTGTAGTCTTAAAAAATTTCAAAGAGGTGGTTGTAGGGAGTAAAAATCTCACACTTCTATGTGCGAACGTTCGCCATAGTCTTGTCGAAGATTTCCACCACCTACCCACGGAAAAAAAATGCGATCATCCATCGTAAAGTGTTCAAATCTGCCTCGTTTCCACAAGTCCAACTAGACGCCGAAGTACATTCTTTACGACTCGTTGGTCTGTTTTTTTTTTTTTTCTGCATTTGCATATCTCACTAATTTCTTCACATTCCCTCGAGTGCTCTCATGAACCCCACACTTTCTCCAGCAGACCTCTTCGTACTTATACAATCCAAACAAAGGGCACTTCAACGATTCCATCAATTTCCAGAACAAAGCTGTGAAGCCACACACAGCATGCAAGGCAGATCCACGATCCACGGTGCAGTTCGGCATCGGCAAACACATTCCAAGTTGAACCAATGAAACATGTGTTTCATAAAAATATACTTGTACCCCGGTGCATCTCGTCCACCTGTTGCGCCACGGACTGCGGTTAAAGCTAAGTTAGACAATAGATACAAGCACGGCAGATTGTCTGCAGTGCCTATACAATAAATTCCTTGAGTGAAATTGAAGATACCCGCTGTGTTATCCGCTGGAATAATTTAGCTGCATACGGCGGCTGCAATTGAATTGGATATCTTTTTTCATGGGGTGCCCCCCTGTCTTGCTATGCAAAGCGGAATGGCAAAACATGGATAGCTTCCGGTTTTCTTTTGAAATCACCGCATCTTTGCGAACACAATTTATGGAGAAGTTACTGCTTGGCGTTAGCCGAAGAGGCGCTTGTGAAAATTTATCTAAATTACCGACTAACTTTGAATGCCGCTGAGACTGTTGCGATAATCTGACGTTTGTAAGGCTAAATCTTTATTACACGAATTCTCGCTCTTTCATGTCAAAAGGAGACATATACATGAGTCTGTCCGTCGGTATGGATCCCGTTTCGTCGTTAGAAAAGTGCAAGAGACAACAATTCACAGCAGATTGAGCATCAAGAGGCATACAAAAAACGTCGCTAAGAGACAACACGCTGTGGTGGATGGATCCTCACACCACTTGGCTCAAAACGTCCACATATTCAGCTACTTCCGTCCAGGTTAAAACAATGGAAGAATTAAAGGAAAATAATTTTGATGTGCTGTTTGCTAAACAAAAACCAGTGATAATAGATGCGATTTCTTGAACAAATATTCCTCTATGAGAAAATTGACGCGAGTAGTAGCATACTGTATAAAATTTGAATTAGTTTCCATCTGTTAGGTTATGCGGCTCTGACTGTAATTTACTAGATTCCACTGGTGTAACTAACGCTTGTCCTATTACAACGTGGGCTGGTGTTAGTACTTTTATGTCTGGATCACTAGTAATGGGCGCAAATTTTAGCACGCCTCAATCAGTGATAACACAGTCGTTATCTCAAGTGTTGCATCGCCTTTTATACATTTCAAAAGATGTTTGACGGATTTTACTGCAGCTTCCCATAATCATACCATGCCCCTCTTTAGAGAAATCTCAAAATACTCAATACAGAAATCATACAAATACACACCTTCCTTATTTATAACTAACAGAGCTGTGGTATTAAAAGGGCACATAGTGCTTATTAGGTTCTCATCGCACCACCACTTCTACCCATCTACGTGAGTAACCATTTGAATGACAAGTGTTCACACCACACAACGTTTGTTAACCAACCACGCCTTGAAACCAAATAGTCGTCCATTCATGACTGAACATTCTCTTGTCAGAATAGAGTCCTTCAAGAACTCTCGTGTAGGACATTCGAATGATTCTATTTCATTCATAATGGCCGTTGCAGACCATACAATATTCTGCAATAAATAATGAATCATAAATGCCGACGCTTTCCGAACCACAGAGTAGATGAACCTATACAGTGACGCTCAACCGAATGCCATCGCCTTTGTTTCCCAGCTAATCAAATTATCATAATTGTCCACGTAAGCCGCTCCATAAAGCCCCACACGGAGTCCATAAAATGATGGCTTTTAAAAATCGATTAGTGGAAAACGATGACTACTGATCTCTCGGGTGTCACCGCGGCTATTAAGAGTGAATAACAATTCGAATTCCACGGTGCATGGGGCGCTGGGTGCGCGCAGCCAACGAATTCCCACCATAAACTCGAGGTTACGACTCTTTTCCTCACTTCACAGCAGTCGCATACAGCGATTTTCCTCGTGTAACTTTCAATTTCCTTAGATCACCTAAACGCTGATGGTTTGTGTTTTTCGTCTTTCCATTAGTTCAGCAATAAATACCGGAGAAACACAACCCGCACACGAGACCACTGAGATTGGGTCAACAAGATGTAAAGATAAGCAAACCGCTTCGGCTGCTGCGCCACGGTTCGAAACGGACAAACACCGACAGAGAGGAGCGTCCAATCGAAATCCCAGATATGCACCCTTACTCCACTTGTACGGACACATTCAAACTACTGTTGAACCAGTGGCAGACACACAATGCCGAACCGGTTTGTGGAATAAATATGTTAACCTTTCGGCTTTGCTTCGAAAACCTGTCGCTGGGTCTGTTCAGCGCTAAAGTTCATTGAAGGCCTCAGCCAAGCCATAGAAAAAGTGAACCCGTGAGAGAGGAAATGTTCGATTGCTTTGAATTTGCCCAGTCATCCTCGAGGAGTCTTGCACAAGGCAGAAAGAATCCATCAATTCGGAGCCATTGTGTGCGTGGTGCCGTTGAGCATGGTAATGAGCGGGGGCACATGATGATTGTTCCGTTGGCGGAGCATGTGTGCGTTGCGTATGTATAACCGTCCGGCGATTACACCCACGATGGGTGCTCGAGGCTCTTTCACATTAAAACAACGCCCCTTCGTGCTATCAATAATTCATAAGGCCTTGTACCTGCGTTAACTGTAAGCAATACGAATACGTTACAGAGTTCAACCATCGGATACCAATGTGCGCTGGATAATTGATAAATCGCCAAACATCGATGAATGTGTTGGAGACGGAGGTAGGGGTTCTCGCGGTGCGGACACTGATTTCTATGTAAAACGAAGAATTCTGGGAATGCTTGTAATAAATTTAGAAATGTCTTTTAATTGATACCGACCGAGGGCCGGGACACTGATCGACTGGCAGCCATGTCGGGAGTTCTTCGGGGAGTGGCGTCTTTGAGTTTGTGAAGGCTATTCGATTGAATATGTCACATTTTATGCAGTCTTGACTTGATTTGACATCAATCTGAAGTCACAATTCTTCCTACGAAGTCAATCAGATTCGACAGCCAATGAGTTGGAGCAACGAACTTTTGAGAACCTGCGGCTGACCTTATTCAAGTTTACCTTGGGAGCTATTAGCATGCTGTTGTTAGGTGTCTGCACCAAGCTTGGTTACATTCCCTATTCAACGGTCTTCTTGTCCAGGATTCGGCTTTCATTTTTTCAGCACGCTAGCACGCAAAGAGAATCTTTACGGAATACGACTGTTCACTGAGTAAAGACCAGTCTTGTAATAGATTATGGTACACAGGGTGGAAGTCATTTTTGCTTAAGAATGGCATCCCGTGTACCCCTCGACTGCAAAGCTCCGTCAGATGCTCGGTTCTAGCTCCATACAGCCGGTTTTAGCCTGACAAAGTGGTGTTCTTGGAGGTCCTGCATAAAAACAAATCAAGAGGATGGCTTGAGATTGATGCTGCTGGTGCCATTTAGACGGCTAAACTGTCATGAGAGCAACAAGAGCAGCTGGACGTTTAAGATCGGCTTCGCACGCTACCGAGTGAGAGGGACTGTCCAAATAATTCATGAACTTAATTGGAACCTGAAGTTAAACTCAAGGCGTTGGTTCGCCGTCTTTGGTCATCATGGGTAAGTGGATTTTGTGGAATAAGCCTTAGCTTGGTCCTTCCGAAGTCCATTGTCAAAGCCTTGGTTCGCCGTCTTTGGTCATCATGGGTAAGTGGATTTTGTGGAATAAGCCTTAGTTTGGTCCTTCCGAAGCCCATTGTCCTCCTCCGAAATTGTCAATGTCCTCGACATATGTGAGCACTTACAGAGACTTGCAGGAGGTCGAGCATCTAGTGTTGACATTTAAGTCAAGCACGATGGTCTGGAAACTAATGATTTTAAAAAGTCGTCACTACAAAAATGTTGTCCTTAGTATATATCCGTTTGTTGCACCCTGGACCTTAAAATTAGTCTTTTTGATATCAGTGGTGACACTTTGACAAATATTTTGTCTAGGAACGCTGCTGAGCACATGATGGAAGCAGCATAGTTGTGTACCATCGTTCTTTCATTCGTTTGTGAGATGATGACTTCTTACCCCTCTCACAGCAATCTGCCTCATAAACGAATAAAGGACCTAGCGAGAGAAACATTTGTAGGATCTCTGACCCTAGTCATTTCGATAAAACTAAAATCCAACGTTTTCAATGAAAGTTCTCAATGGCGTTCACTTTTGCTGCTGGTTAGATGAAATCTGTTAAACTGTAGACGTAGTTCGCTTTACTCTGATTGGCCTTATAAAGGGTGTTTTATTTTTGTTTTTTTTTTTTTAACAGAGAACTATAAATTGGCAACATTGTTTTCTGTGACACCTGATTTGACAGTTATCGATTGTTTTGAGAATACTTTATCATAACTATAAAGCAGAAAGTTTGTGTGTCTGACCGACAAAGGCTCCGAAACTACACGTCGCAAAGCTGAACAAAAATCACTCTAAAATTTAGATGCTGAATGTGACAATTTTTAAGTCGGTACGACATACGGTTCGGAAGTTACGAGCCCTTTTTAAACGGGAATAAAATTCTCAAAATCAGAGTGGTTGCATCAATCCGGTATGAAACCATTTCAAGTTGCGTAGTCGTGAATATCAACCATCCCCCAGTGTGTTGTAACTTCCATATGTACACACACATTTTTCATATTTTGCTTTGGTGCAACCATTCATTTTTTTCCACGTCTCAATCGAACATATACGAAAGACTGCCTAAGTCACCAAACGAAAAGGAAACAATATACATTTTCGCACATTTCTTATTTTGTCATACCCCAACTATCTATGCATTTACATATACACAGCTACACACAAATCTTTCAATTTTGCTGAAATTGTGAATATTGAACTTCTGAACGGATTAGCCGATTTAGTAAAAATTTCAGAGCTAGACTAATTACATAATGTGTTAGAAGATAGGCTAATTTTGTTCATGGTTCATGAAATTTGACTTCAATTTGCACAACAAGTGAACATCGCGCTCAGGTACATAGTTGTGGTTGAGAAAAAACCGTAATTTCCGTCCGTTTTCCTGCAGCACACATTGATAATTCTAACTTCAACATGTATGCACACAGTTAACGAATTGTACTCCTTATGAGTAGGGATGTGAATGAGAGATTGGGATAGGCATCAATGACAAAAGAAAATTCAAATCCTTCTCTGAGTTCTGGTTCGAGCAGTCTTATTATTGTTTTAAATTAAAAAGTGCAGAGTAAACATTTATTCAAAATCGTCTTCAGTGCATCTACAACGGAACAAAGGAAAGCTGTTTTTGATCCTCAGCAAGCATGTGTGAAAAGACGGCGACTTCTAAGATCTGCACAATCTCAAGAAGTAAGAGTCCAAGTTCTTGAAAATGACAACATTGCACAGGCTGCCAGAAGAAGTAATGAAACACAGTATGAAACAGTATGAAAGAGTAATGGATTGGCTCGACGCAACCGTTTATTGATTGAGACTTCTCAAGTTCGCAGTGTTAGACTCCAGCAGCAGAGAACTAGATAAGGTAAGTTACGTTCTAACAAGTTTTATATTAAAAAATAATAGAAAGTTTAATTTTCTTGGCGTTTTACTATTTTAAACACATTTCTTCAGGATATTTTGAAAAAAACTATATTTTCACTACAGGTAAAGTACCGGTTAAAGAAACAAATCCGGGCAAAGCCGGGTACGAAATCTAGTATTAACATAAATTGACGTTTCGTGAATTCTGCGCAGAAATGCAGTATTAAAGAGATTGCTCGACCGACTTCACAGCTGATTGCCCCCTAGTCCATCGACTAATTCGAGTGCCTTTTTGTCAGATATTCATGAATTTTTGACGGTTATTCACGAAATAACGTAAATGCCATCCTCTGATTGGTCAATTTTGTTTATAAACACGTTATAAAAAACAGTTGTCAAAAATCTAAAGGGGAAAGAGAGGTAGAACTCGGGGATCTATGTAATACTTCATTTATGATTCTGTGCATTTCTACGACAACTCGTTCCTCAAGTTTCTGCACAGTTTCTCTCTCAAAGAGAGATTTTGCCCCCACTCCTGACAATCTGCGAATTTATGTGCAAATCTCTTGGAACAGACCTAATATTTTGAAGATACAAAAATATGTGTCGACAAATATGGATTCACGGTCGACAATCGACAGTCACTCACTTGTGGAGACAGGCAGGCAATAGTTTCACGTCAACACAATAAACCTTGCATGAATTCGGGAGTCTCTTCCGACAACTTCAAACCCTTAATTCGACAAGGTTTCGTGTTTGATAGATTAAACTAATCTTTTTTTCGCCGTTCGCCAACAAGCTGGCGCTGAAGTAGATCTAGGGTAAAACTTTTAAATAAAGAATTAATTTAAAACTAACTTCGAACTTTTCATTCTAAATATCTACAACCTTGTCAAATGACTTGTGCCAAGACTTGTCTAAGCAAATAAGGGAAGGAGCATTATCTTTACTAGCTTTAGCTACTTTCAGACGAAAAAGACATTTCTAATGCCACAGTTCTTGAAATCTAGCGGGGTTCTTATTATAAATCGACTTTGCTTCGTAGAAAGGTCAAATTGATTAGGATATCCGATTGGATATCCGAATTGATTTGGATATCCAATGGAAAATTGGTTAAATGCAACGTCTTTGAGGCCGTCACAATAAACTAAGCTCCAGCTTATGCCTAGTGAGACTTCAAGATCTAAAAGCGCCAGCAATCATTTTTCAAATATTGTGTGAACTTGTCAAATTTATGTGACAAGCTGACATACTTCTGCACCTACATACGCCTATGATTGTGGTGACGACAGAATTGGAGTCACATGCTGATATCTGCAGATCCGCTTTTTGATAAAAAAAATAAGCTCCTCGGACGAGGCCAAGTTTGGGTCACCGGCCAAGTCAACGAAATTGGCACGATTGGAGCGATACCATCCCTGCAATGGAATCGCGTATACAGCGATGTTAACCGACATTATGTGGCCAGAGCTCGACAGCATCGCCATAATCGAGCTGTGGTTCCAGCAAGATGGCGCCACATGCCATATAAGCGGCGGAACGCTAAAAGTTGTGAAGGGGGAATTTGGCCACCGGGTCATCTCACAGCGAGCGTTTATCAATTAGGAGTCGCGATCGTTTGAAAAACAAACTGATTACTTTCTCTCCTTCTTTTCTTGATAAGGCCTGTGGTCCATGGACGACCTCAGCCCAAGACTCCAACGTAAAGTTTTTATCCTACGCTAACAACCAATTTGAACGAGCTCTAGCCCAACATTCGAGAATTACTGGAAAAACGCGAACATACTGGACCGAGTCACCAAAATTTGAACCGCCCGAATAAAGCAGTGTGAGACAAGACGAGCCGGCGTTTTAATGATGTGCTATTCCAAGCCGTCTTGAATGTAGCTAGGTTAGATTAGGTAGTTGGGCTTCTAGTGCATTCACCAGCACACTTAGACCATATTGATCCATTGTGATACCCTTAGTCAGACTACTACCACTGATTGACTACTCCAGTGATGGTGGCGTTAATTTGATCCCAACGGCAAATGGTGCCTGGACAAGATAAAAGCGCATTAACTTTGCTTTCACTGGGATTCGAACCCTCTAACCAGGGGCAGGCACTCTATCAACTGCGCCATCCAGTCGTGTTTGTAGCTTGTTGAATGTAGCTAACCAGAAACCGTTTTGTATCGCAACCTACAGCTCTTATCTGGTCACCCTGCACTGTGAATTAATCTTTACATGTGTTCAACCCCTTCCAGCCTTCTCCATATTTCTGTCCATTCTCTGTCATTTCTTTGAAACTGTGACGTTTTAATAGCTGAATTGGTTAAACGTCACTTACACAACGTCACACGCATCAGTGACAAAAGTCACATTTAAGTCGGACAACAGAAGACATCACCTAAACCCCGCCGTGTCATACCCAACCCATAAAACAGTTTCTTAAGTTCCTACTTCCCGGCTGTTTCTGCTAAAGGGCAGTGGTCCTTGACTTGGCGGCAACTTCACACTCCACACACACACACTCGCATGCACGCACCTCACTAACGAGGTGGTCCCCACAAATTACAGCCATTTTCGTGTTCACCTCACTGGCTAACGCGACTTGCTGGTGTGAATTTATTTGCTCGCACTCAACACTCTTTCGCTTCTTCATTCCAAATCGTAAATCTCAGGCCATTAGCGAGACTCTTCTAGGAAGACATTATGATTAATTACGTTAATTTGGGACCTTTTGTCAGCTGTTCCCCGCGTTCATTTTTCGTGTCATGCTTTATGAGATTGTTGTCGTTTCCCTGGAACAGTGACGCCAAGAAGGCACTCGCAACTTAAAGACGCGGCTCTGTGAACAAATTCAATAATTATACACGCGTCCATTCGGTCGGTATGCTGCACGTACAGCAGATCGTTTAACCCGGCGGCGCGGCGCGGCTGAGCACCGCCCGAGGATCGAGCAATCTTGTGGTAACCTTAAACCAATTACGTACTCCCGTATGAATCAATCAAGTAAAAGTGGTTTACAGAACTTGTTACAGAGTCACAACGTAGCTTTACAAGGATATTGTTAATTTATTTAACCACACTCCGATGGTTGGTGGGAAATAATTTGCAAAGTTGGCGCTTGCACTCGCCGAGAGCGTTGCTTTTAATCGACGCGACGCGATCGGCAAAGATACGAGAAGTGGAGCAGTGGATGAGAGATCGACTAAGTACCGCGATAATGTTGAACTTGTTGGGTCACATCGTGATCTGCACAGGCGCATTTGTCTCGAGCAGTTGAATGAGGTTAAGTAACTTACTTTCATGGCAGGCGGAGAGGACATGTGAAACTAAGCGTGTGAGAAAAAGCAGAGCTCCAGCAGCCACAAGGTTTTGCTTCAAGATTTCAAGGAGAACCAGATGGTTGTTCTGTCGTTCAGTGAGAAAGAAGTTTACATTCGCATTCACTGAATTCAGCGTTGCTACTGCTGGCCATGTACGAGAATCGGACTGATTTGTAGGATGTTTCTCAATAAGCCTTTATTAGCGATGCCCCACGGACCATTCACCTGCCTAGCTATCACAGGCTGCCGGGACAGACATCTTTAAATGAATATTCCTTGGTTTCGGAATCTAGTACTTTTAGTGAAAATTCAAGATGCGCTCACGGGGGTAAATCGAATAAGAGAGAGTTCATATGTTACGACACTATTTGGGGCGTCGAAAGCTCCTCAAGAGTGCCATAAGCGTTCATGTATGCGTCGTCGGTATGCGGGTTAAGTGCCCTATACGCACCACACTTATGCCGAAAACACAATAGTGCGTTGCGCCAGCCGACTTCATGTTACGGAGAGACGCACTGCGTCGAAATGATTACTCAATTTATCAGCTGCTCTCTCTCTCTCATCTACCAGATGAAAAATATTGCCGTCGTTCAGCGTACACTCATTTGAAATGACTTTTGTCGTTAAATTATTTTCAATCAGCTGTTTTCATTTCTCAAATGTTCATTCAAAAACATACAAAGATTCATTGTGAACTCGGGTTTCCAGCGCGAACTCTAAATGGGGAAATCACAATAGGCCCATCAGAGGCCGCAGTGATCAGGCGACAAGTTGGTCCTATCCTATTCTACCCTACATTCAGACATCACAACATCTCTAGAAATTCAATCGCTGTGAAGTTTCACTTCTGCCGCCTAGCTTTCTACGCACCCTCCTTGTTTATTCCAAGCTATTCAGACTACTCTTAAGCTGGCTGACAAAACAGATTATCACATGTCAAAATACAATCAGAATGGCGTTTCTGTTTTGCGTGACCTTGTCTTAATTGAAATCCCCTCCGGTTCTCGCAATCAAAACAGAACAAATTCAAAATGAGATATGCAGCGTCACAAACCTGCTTTATATCACTGCATGCGTTCTACCATCTCTCGTGTTCCTGCGTGTTGTGCGCACATTAATTTGTGGAACCCTGAAGACGTCCGAACTCATCCGTCAGCAGCTTACTCACTTTCAGCGCACACAGGAAAAGCAACTCTTTCGCCTAAAATTCGCAACACTTAATCATCCCGCATAAGAACTCCGTTTCAAACCTGCTATTTTCTAGCTGCCATTTAATTATGTAAATACACACTTGCAATTACGATGACAGCCGATTTGCAGAAGATCAACACACGAGCATCCATCCACTCGAGGAGTTGCGGTTATCGCACTGGCCGTCGGGAATACTTGTTCAACCAGATCCCTTTCACCTGATGCATAATATCCGCACCGACATCTACTCAGTGTGTATAATTACATCATTTTATTGAGTTCATGTAGATACTTCAGCAGCATTATCTGGCATTTCGTCTCTAACCTCAAACCATCACTTTGTATTGCCGCACAACGGTTTAGTTCCAATCAGAATCAGGATTGCGACCATACCGACGCCTGAGGCGTTATGGACGAGCGACTCACGTTGCCGAAGTGAGGGACACGCGACGCGGAGTAGGCACAGCATGTGGCTGACTTAAAAGCGTCGTAAATTATTGCCCGCTGAAAGCCAAGCGGACCAATGGCAGACGAGCGATACCCCTCCGCGCAGTGTTGGCGTTCTGTTATTAGGCCAAAGCAACTCTATTACCATTTTTCTTAATCGATGTAACCGTTAAGTAGTTATCCTGCTTTCGGTATTCGGTATGCTACCGCACCTGACAGCCAGTTTCTGCCCACGAACGAATTCAGCGCGGTTGTGTTTTGGTCCTGCTGTACGATGACCCTCATCGATCATTATCCCGGCAATTAGTGGAGATGTGAAGTGTGTGGGACTCGTAGGACGAGCCCTGCCACCGGAAGGGAGAAATTTGATTGATTGATCCAACTTCCACGTGAGACTTCCACATACCTGCCCAGCTGATCTCACATTGGACGACGCGACGGAGAAACGCATACACGCAATGGCGACCAGGAATTGGGTCAGCATACTGTAACGTGGTGCATCTGTTAAGAGTTATTAATCGCGGTGAAATGGTTTTTTGAAGGCAAACAGCGAACTGGGTTGCTGGAGATGTTTAATGGAGTTCTTCTTCTGGAAGCTTGTGTAAGCGTACATGTTTTGAGAACACATGCGATGTCTTCGTTACTGTTATGCAAATTTGCTGTTAATTATCGGCTTTTACACATCTCTTACTAAGAGTCGGGACATTTTTATGCGTAAACATTAAAGTTGGATCCATTTGGTGTGGACTCTGTGGATTACTTAAAGCGAATTCAGCCCCGACAACATCGTAAATGGCGTGGCTTACAACGTTGCACATTTCTCATAACAATTGATGAATCTAATGTTTCTTGAGTGTTTCAGGAACGCTGTGGTTAGTATGAATCTTCTGCTTCAAGTGCTCCCTTGCTGAATAAGTAAATCGCGGGCGCCAGTGGAATTCAGCACTCGTTGACTCGTTATTCAGCCACAAGAAGAATATTTTCTTGCGATATTGTCTTTGCATGGCATTTATGCATAAAGGAGTTTCTAACTCTGCACGGATGCACTTAGACTCAAAAACTGGCCTGGAAGACCAGTTATAAAAACAGTTGTCAAAAATGTTAAGGGTCAAGAGAGGTAGAAGTCGGGCATCTCTGTAATTCTTCATTTCTGATCATCATTGAATAACTGTCACCTGATACGAGTAAAGGCGGGACAGTAAGGGAGGAAGTGCTCTACAGAGTCATTGTCTTCTCCACAGACCGAGCAGAGGGTTTCAACGCTTACCCAAGCACATTTAAATGTTTGGTAGTAGATGAGTACGTCGGTGAAAAGGTAAGCCGTCTACAGTCTTGTCAAGAGATACCAAGAATACCCCGGAATTCTCACAGACTTTTGGGAACATGAGCTGAGACTCTGTCTAGAGTCATGCCGCCAACGAGGTCCATCGATGGAAGCCCAAGGCATAGATTCAGACAACTCCAGCGCAGCTACAGGCTCGGAGAGTGCCTCCACTGATCTTGTTCATCGGCATCTGATTTCCCGAGATCCCGTGGCGGCTCGGGACCCAGACAAATCTTTAAATTCAGAGAAGACTTGTATTCTGAACTATCCAGTCTTAAGTCAGCAAGGCTTTAAGCACAGCTTGGTTGTCGTTACAAACACAAGGTCATCGAAGCTGCAGTGCGAGTCTTACCAAAGACCTTTGAAGCTTATTGAAAAAACCCACCCAGACCGATATTGATGTGGAATGAAGAAAACATAGCCGTAGTGCATTAACCAGCACACTAAGACCATATTGGTCCATAGTGATACCCATAGTCAGACTATTACCACTGATTGAGCACTACAGTGATAGTACCGTTAATTTGATCACAACGGAAAATTGTGACTGGGAGAGATTTGAAAACCAGATAAAAGCGTATCAGACACTCTACCAACTGCGCCATCCAGTCTACCAGTTACGCTAGTTCGATAGTTGAGCGCTAAAAATATTGGCCGGACAAGCCCAGTTATTGGCTCAACGGCAAAGGCAACAACTAAAATTACTCCTGTTTGAGCAAACTCAATCAAAGCATCCATGCATCCACAATGATGAACTGTTTGGTGCGGTTTATGGCATTGCGGCATCATCGGACCTTATTTCCCTCGAAATGAAGAAAGAGACACTGTTATCGTCAAAGTTCTCAGATGTTGATCGAGTTTATGTGATCAGAGCTCGACAACATCGATATAGCCGAGTTCCACTCCTTCAAGCCCTTCTAACGATGCAATGTTCTAAATTCTGAAAAAGAAAGGAGTTTCACGGCGAGCGTTCATAAATTGGCCGGCTCTATCATGCGAGATGAAACCACTCGAATATTTCCCTGGGCCTCCGACAAGTCCTTGGACTATGCTAACTAGTCGTGTGCCAACCCGAAAGATATACAATCCGAGTTAATCCGGGTTAAAATATAAGCAGACCGAGTTGTAACTCGGTTTGATGATGAACCGAAAGCAAAAAAAAAAAAGATTATGGAATGGGGCAAGTCGGGTTGCATTGTCCAATTCTATTTTGTTTCGAGTTGGTTTGGTGTTCTATTTCTATCCAAAGACGATTGCGTTGGCAAGGGCGCTTCCCTACGAGCGGGGTAGCCAAGCTAATACCTGCTGTGTGTGTGCAAATTGTTTCAATTTTTCTCTCTTCTACTCGCACGTCGCAACTCAACATACTTACTCTGACACGCCACACAAAAAAAGGGAGAATATTATGTATACATACAAAGCACACAATACGCGAAAAGTTACCAAAATGCTGCTGCCTGCTGTGGTGGCTACGACTCGAACCAATATGGAATGAGGCAAATTGATTTGTATTGTTCAATTCGATTTGAGGTTGGTTTCGGTTCGGCATCGTATACTCACACAGGGTTGTATAGTTTTCTTTATGTATTCGGTTCATTTCATCGGTTTTGCCAATTCGATTTGAAATCGATTTGAGTCGGTTAAGGGGTAACCCGGGTTAATTCGGTTTTTTAAACCGGGTTGACACACCACTAATGCTAACCCGCCAAACACTTTGGACATGTCCAAGGTCGACGTTTGAGATGATAATGCTGGAATATCGCCGCACATATTGGACCGAGTCATCAGAAATTGGAACGACCACTTTAACCACTAAAACGGTGGGCCTCAGAGTATAGCTGTTTAGATTCCGTGAATGATTTTCACATTACTCTGTCTTGGGTCAGCCTTCTGTCACTTCCGCCCGGGATTTGGCGGCCTGTCGATGACGGTCCGTCTCCAATTTGAGCGTGGTCGACCCCGAATGCGCACTCCTTGCGGAGTCCAAGTGAGAACCATCCTTGCGACGTCCGTTGCCGGTTTACTTAGAGTGTGGCCTATCCAAATCCACTTTCGATATTGTATCTCTGCTGCGATGTGTTTCTGCGAAATTCTACGCAGCAGCTCTTCGTTTGTTAACCATTCCAGCCAGAAGACCTTCAGGATTCCTCTCAAACAGTTATTGACGAAGATCTGAAGATTGCAAACAATGATATTGTTTGTCTTACAAGTCTCGCATCCGTACAGCAGGACGGAGTTTACGTTGGAATTGAATTCAGTCGCCTCCGCTTAAACGAAACTTTCGGTCATATGCAACAAGAAATTGATCATGGTACAACAAAGTTGCCTATATCCGAACATCGTTTATATGAAAACTCTGCTTAGTTGCAACACATTTTCTGCATTTTTTGTGTTGCAAATAAGCGGAGTCGACTGTATACGAAGTTTTAGTGAGACCTAGGTGGATCTCCAGACGCTGCTAAGCGAGAAGTAAGCGTGGCAGGCTTTATTTATTCGAGACATGACATTAGCTGCTGTTCTTTGCACAAAGTAATAACGAGGTAGCAGAATTTATTGACATCCTCACTTGGGCTTCCGCCTAGCAAGAGACTTCTCTCGCCTCGCAACGAGGCAGACCCACTTGGTACTAACCTATTCTTGAGTTGAAGAACTCGGGGTGAGTCATAAAAAAGGACTTGTACTGCGACCAGAATTGGACAGAACGTCACAATCGAGAGTTCAAACTTTGAGGTAGTAAGGGGCCTTGTCTATTTTGGCTCTGCTATAAACTCTTACAATAGCACCTCGGCGGAAATGATCCGAAAAATAATCGCTGTTTCTTTGGGCTGAGAAGGAAATTAAGTAGTAAGGCCTAATCCCGAGCAAAAAGATTCTATACAATGCTATTTGATCATCCCCGTCCTGTTTTTTGTCACTGAAGCATGGACTCTGTCAAAAGCGGATGAGGGGATTCTCGGTCGGTTCGAGAGAAAAGGTCTTCGAAAGATACACGACTAGCTCTGGAGGAGGAGATCCAATGACGAACTATACGAACTGCACAACGACATCTGGACCTTATCAAATTAGTCGCTTAAGATGGCTAGGACGTGTCCAGCGAATGCACACCAATGCTTCGCCCCGCAGAGCTCTAAAAACAAATCCAGAGGGGAGATAGAGTAGAAGAAGGTGCAGCAGAAGACCTCAACCGGCTTGGAGTGCGCAATTGGAAGCAGCTAGCTAGGGACCGTGCTTACTGGAGAGCCTTGTTAGTTGAGGGGAAGATTCACCGCGAACTGTAGCGCGACATAAATATGTGTGACGATTACATCTGCCGAGACTTGGCAGCACTGAGGAGAAGACCCTTTTTCAATATGTCGCTGATGAAGGAACGAGGACGCATTCGTTGTTGAACGTTTGAATGGAGTAGTATTATTAAATCTAAGTAAACGTTGAGTTTTTCTTGTGGTAAATTATTGCATTTTTAAATATGTAAATATTGAACTACAGTCGAACTTCGATAACTCGAATATCTTGCTAAATCGAACAAAAGTCGAATTCTGAAGAGAAATTCCCAAATTCTGCGTATTCTACAAGTTCGTTTTACAAGGATGGATAATGTTTGATCAACAAAAGTAGACACAAAGTAAAACTACAAAAACAAAAGGTAATAGATACAAATCTAGACGTTACACGTGACACGTCTGAGCGACTTTCAAATCTGGGTCATTAAGTCTTGGACCACTTGTAATTCAACGATCAACTGACACCCCACGGATTGACTACTGACAGTCCCTCGACGGCAGTGCTCACAATTCATCCCACTTCCAATTGCCTCCATTCGAGTACATTCGTGTGAAACTAGATTTCCAAACAAGTTTTTACATGAAACAAAAAAAAAATCGTACCGTACTTTGTAGACACACGCCATTAACTAAATATCGTACGGTTAACACTGTTCCTAAACAAAATGCGTGTCTGGACCGGCGCGGCGGCTCTTAAGTCAGTTAAAGTCATTAGTTAATGAATGCCCACACTTGTGATGTAGGCTAAGAGCTGTGAGAATCGTGAGTTTTTCTCCGCACTTCGACCACGCACATCAGTAACTCAAGCCAGAGATTTGAGTTGGGCCTGTCAGTCGGCTTAGCATAAATTGTGTCTCCTCGGCGTCGCCGCACTGACGTACCTTTTCCAGCCGCGATCCTTACAAATGTATTTCAACCCGCATTGCATGCATCGACCAACAATTAGTTTACTTCCAATTAGTGGCATGCAACCAGAGGCAATTTAGTGTATTTAGTGCCAAATTGACAAGTAAATTAACGACAAATATGTACGTACGATCGTCAGGAGGAGATACGCATCTAAACGGGCTACTGCAACGAAATAATCTTCGATTTCCTCAAGATGCAGTAAACACCGAGCGGGCGAAGCGAGAAATCGGCCGAGGATCGGCACACGGACAGTGTGAAAGACAAATCTACAAAATGGCACAGTCGTTGAAATTGAATCCAAAACCGAACCCATAACCACAACCGCAACATCAACAACGTAATCGTTTTTATAGGCCTGCTGTTGTGGGCTGTGAGCGATTGTATTACGTTTTCTTTCGTTGACTTTCATAATCCAATTCGTGTGCGCATGGATTTGCAATGACTGAGGCTGGGAGAGAGAGAGAGAGACAGACAGAGAGAGGGAGAGATGAACGCATGAAGTGACTGGGTGATGGGGCTTAACCACAACACTCTACAAACGAAACTCTTTAAGAGCTCCACAAATCGCCGATTGCCGATCGAATCTTCTTGAAGAGCGGATGGTGGAGTGGAGAATAATATATCGGATTTGATGATCTCAAGAAGCGAGTGCCTGAATAGATGTCTGGCAAGTGTACGTGGGTTACTTTGTACAAGCACGACTTTCAGATTGATACAGTGGAGATTAAAAACAACAAGTATTTGCACTATCTTGGGAATTTCAAAATTGAGTTCAAATTTTAATAAGTTTTTTATAGTAGAATGAACTCCATAATCCATTTCGAGATATTACAGTTAAGCACAAAAGTATGTACACAGAAGCAAAAGTAAGTTACTGCGTTCTAATACAACAATTATTGTCAAACGGGACTCCAAAGGAAGCAAATCTTAAATGATGTTTGCTAAAGCACCAAGTTGTATACATTATAGTTTTTGAAATACTTTTGTTCTTAGTACACAACTTAGTACTTCAGAAAAATGTATTTAAGATTTTTCTTGGAGTCCCGCATGAATTTAATTTTTGTTGAAAAACAGACAACTTTATGCTGTGTACTTAATTTTGTCATTGACTGTATGTAAAATAAAATTGCATTCTCAATCTCACTCAAAGACTCAATTTATATGTCATCTTTGACGTGACTATTTAACTGTTATTGCATCGATTTTCGATATCTAAAATCCAGAGCTAACGGTGTATCCGTGTAATTTTGTAGTAAAGCCATCGTAGATTCTCTAATTTTAAGGACGACGGTAAGGACCTATGATCTTTGATATAAATATCAGAAGATTGCTCAGAAAAGAACATAGTTGAAAGATTTGACGCTGAAAGGAGGCGTAGTTCTTTTAATGGTCACAGGTACACAGTCCTACTCAGCAGTCTTAGCGACTTATTTCAACATCTTCACATCTAATCGCCTCTTGTATTGTGACTTTGTAGACACACGCCATTAACTAAATATCGTACGGTTAACACTGTTCCTAAACAAAATGCGTGGCTGGACCGGCGCGGCGGCTCTTAAGTCAGTTAAAGTCATTAGTTAATGAATACCCACACTTGTGATGTAGGCTAAGAGCTGTGAGAATCGTGATTTTTTCTCCGCACTTCGACCACGCACATCAGTAACTCAAGCCAGAGATTTGAGTTGGGCCTGTCAGTCGGCTTAGCATAAATTGTGTCTCTCTAACTTACTTTAAATTGCTCCAACAATGCAAGGCAGAAGTCAAACAGGCCAATAGCATGTGCAAGATCACTCTCTTGTGGGTTGCAGGCTATAGCAACATAGAGGCCTCCTACACTTCGTACAAAATTTACTTATAGTGTAGGAATGTGCTATTAGAAAGATTTGTGATGTTCCTCGTCTCACTCATTCTCATGGTACTTTTTAGGAGTGTAAACATTTTACATTAGGAGTGTAAACATTTCCGGATCGGTTCCTCTTTGGGTACTAACTAAATAAAACCCCTGAAGATACCTAGCTAGTGGCATATCCTGGATGATGCACTCCTTTGCTGGGTTACGGCCAATTAGTATTTTTTTTTTATAAATTTCGCTATGTCCAGAATTTTAATACCAGACATTTCCTCAAGGCTATTGAATGAATAGCTGCCTAGCGTGTTTTTCCTTGCCCAGGTATTGAAGTATAGTTTCTTCTTCCTCTTCGCCCCCACAGCTCCTACAAAAGTGATTATAGGGGGTACCAATTCTCCTTGCGTGTGTGCCTAATAGGCAAGGTACCTACTATCAATGGAAGAACCATCTAGTGGTGGCCGTGGCGTGAATCTCGCTGCCTGGGTTCGATCTCCGGTACGACCAAAATCAATTTTCACCACCTTACCACTTTCGAGTCAATGACAATTCTCAAAGAGGTAAAAAAAAGCTTCTCAAAGTTGCCCTTTCGGAGTCGGAAAAAAACTGTAGGTCCTTCCACTCGTGAGAGAAAAATAGCACGCACATCACGAGTGGTTGCTGTAGAATCGAGTCCCTGACCCTCTACGGGCTGTGGAGCCACCCATAGTATATGCCCTACACTTGCTTGTACACTTGCTATCCAGCTGCATCGCTCTCTCATCCTCTTAATACTTCTGGAACTAACCTGGCTGAACTGTGAAGCATAAGAGTCAGCCATCTTCTTAGCTTTATTAAAAGCACTAACTGGTTTATATATTCATAGACCCGCGCGGAAGCACAATGGGCCTGTGGCAGCTGTCTTCCCATGCACCAGTCAGCCACTTCAACCTAACCTAAACTATGCCGTACAGGGGTCTACAACCCTCAATGCAACTCTGAGAAGAACTGTCCCTGAACAAGAGTAACAATACGACTGCGATTAAACGCGACTTTAAACGAAGGACAGTGGCTAAACAGTTCAAACAAGAAATACTACTCTTCTTTGTCTGGCGCTACAGAACGCGTTCGATGGGATCTCAATGAGCAGTTCTCTCTAGAAATCCTGACAGTTTGCTTGATGTCTTTATTTATGGCCACCAAGCTGGTTTCAAATACGAGTCCAAACCACTCCTTCCATCAAGAGCATTTTGACGGAAGTCAAATTTTTTCAAACAACAATATGCTAAACCAGGGTGTAGCTAGATCCGGCTATCCACTCTCTCTCTCTCTAACTCGCCAGACGTGCGTGAGAATGTGCGTCATAAATCAAGAGAGAACTTATCAAAGGATCACAAAAATTAGCATTTGCAAGGAATTAAAAAGAAAACAAAAAAAGCTGATAAAAATGTTGCCTCAAAAATAAAGCAACAATTGAACAAACTGAATGCAGAACATTCTGGATTCCTTACTTACCTTTCGTCTTTACATATCAGAAATATCCATAAATGAAAAATATAATGTCCATATCCCAAGCGATGAAGTGAATAAAATTTTCGACGCTTAATCCAAACGCTAGGAGGAACGTGCAAATACTTTCAATTACATCAACACACACACACGCACACAGAGAGACCACCTCTCGCAGAAGGATTCCGCGAGTAAGCAATAAATGATCACAACAAGACACGAATTCGCAATTTTATTTGATTTTATTCTATTCCTCTTTTTTTCTATTTTTCTTATTCCTTCTCAGAACTTTTTTTTTATTTATGCAAATCACTTCACTTGCACAGACGTACGTTCACACGTTGAATTCAATTTTTCTTTTTTTTTCAGCTCAACTCTTTTATGGATCTACGACTACTTCGTTTCGTTTCGTTTTTTTTTTCAACACTCTTTAGGCCTAAACTGATTGAGGAATGTGGTATCGCAAATATCTAGAACGAACAACAAGCAGCGGCGACTACGACACAGACTACATCACTTCGACTTGGACGGGAAACGCAAGAGTCGTCACAGAACCGATTGTGCTAAACCGAGTGTAATCCCTTGGGATTTGCAGCCATTTTGCTGACTGAACTGAGACTCCCTTATCATATTGTCGTGCTTCTTTTCGCACATTGGTTTGTATTACTTCGTGTTGTGCTCTCTGCGAAGGTACAGAAAACAGGATGAAGGTTATCACGAAATCTGCTGCAGGTGACCAAGTATGGAATGCTCTTTCAACCGACACGGTGACACCGTCAATTCTCCGCCGCCCATACAAGCGACTCCAATTGAATGCGAAGAAGAAAAAAAAAACGTCAAATGAGAAGAAACAAAAAAACACTCCGAAGCCGTGGTTAAACCGTCCCGCCAATGTGAAGACAGAATTCAAACTCAACTGATCGCTGGCATTCGTAGGGGATTCGGACAAGGTGTATCCACTGTGGGATGGGTTCTCTTAAAATGTTGTGCTATTTCTCACCTGTTCGCTGGACAGTGTTGCGTGTGCGAGTGTGTGTCGGTGAGCCCACACAGCTAATGTTCCTAGGACAGGATATGGGAAAGTAAATTGCGCACATTGGATTAGAAGCAATCCCTTGTGGTTAGAAATCATTTGGTCAGCACGGATGTTAAGGGCATCGCTTTACGATGTGTTTATTTTATTTTCTCGGCCTCTTCGTTACTTCTGTAAGAGTGTGCCTCCCAAAGAGAGTGCGCTCATTTAAGAGAAATATGTTCGTTTACTTAAGGCCACGATCGCATTTACCTAAGTTTTTCATTTCTGTATTCCCGGATTGTTACCTGCCAGATAGTCAAAGTGGGATTCTGTTAGTTAATAAAAAAGGTCACGTAATGCGTGTAATTTTTTTTACAGCTTTGCTGTTGCTGTGGGTGTAGACTCTGTGGCTCTAATTGCTTGTAGTCGACCATGTCGGCGGAATTTGACTACACCCCTGAACTGCCAAACTGTATGCCTGATATGTGTTCGGAAATATAAAGGGTGATCAGGCAGCAATTATAATTATTCCAATTGTTCCAGCAACTGTCAAACTCAACAATGACATCGAGCTTTCAAAAAATTCAGCAAGGTTTACTTTTTCACCATGAATCGATCTGTGCTTGGCGAACGTGCGGACATTAATTATAAACCTTATCGGCTCAGTTGTAAGCAGAAATGAAGTATTACAGAGATAGTCGACTTCAGAGCTGATTGCCCCCTAGTCCATCGACAGTCCATCCATGAGTGCCTTTTTGACGGATATTCTTGAATTTTTGACGGTTATTGACGACATAACGTAAATGCCGTCCTCTGATTGGTCAATTTGGTTTGAGAAGCCGATATAAAAAAGTTGTCAAAAATGTTAAGGGGCAAGGGAGGTAGAAGTCCTGCATCTCTGTAATACTTCATTCCTGGTTGTAACGCAACGGCAATTTTGCCGTGAGGTCGATCATCATGGCTTTAATGTTTAGGCAATTCGTCGCATCGTGAATACATTTGAGCAGACCAGACAGAGATTGGTCCGCAAGATTGTCCACCACGCCATTGCGGTCAGTATCGAAGAAGACCCAGAAATATCGAATCGCCAGTAAGCCAACCAGGCTTATTTTGCAGTCTGATAGGGTATCAGATTGTCTTAACGCTGGAATTGAAGCTAGGCCACAGACAACGACCTTATTTCGCTGACTGGCTGGACTCCATATTCTAGTCAAAAATCCCCTTGCTTTGCATTCATCAGTTCGAAGTTATGAAGTAGGAATTTGGCGAATTGGCCCCCGTGATCATGCATCTTGAAAGCCAACAGTCTTCATGTTTCGCTCATATGATTGCATATGAACTTAATTTATTAAATTGTGATGCTGGTAATTTGTTCAAATGGCCCTTTTGTCACACGCATTGAAAGTCTACCTCGTGGGCAATGTGAAAACGTTTTAAAGTACAAAACAGTTCATGTGGCTCGGTCTGGCCCTGACTGTCATCGAAGTCGAGGCTGTTATGCGTGCGTCTAGATTTCTATTGCTATCGTTTTTATGTCGCCCTGTTTGTAAATTAAACGTATCCTAACTTTATAGATCCACCTATAGATAACAGCAACAATGTAAATTATGTAGATACGATAGAAATGGTACTAGTTGCGTACGCTTCCCGAACGGATAAATATCTACTGAAGCTTAAAACGCTTGGTCATACACATCGTAGATGGTTTATTCACGTCTCAAGATTAGGCCTGCCCTGCAATGTCTTCTGCAGAGACGAGGATTAGGAAAAAACGATTGTGCGTCTTCTTACCTAACCTAACTTTCACTTAGGTGACCCAATGCAAGCAGCAAGCGAAATTTTTCAGCTTGTTAATCCGAAAAAGGGGTTCTAAAAGGTTTCAGTTCCTCAGAGAAGACATATGCAGATGCATCATCCATGAAGCCATCAGTCGTTTTTATGGAAAATGGTGAGATTTTGTGGTTCCTCAGTTATTCTTCTTCTTCTTCTGGTGGCGCTACAATCTGTCGTGGACCTGGGCATCAACCAGTAAGCCTCTCCAGCCGGCACGATCTTTAGCCAGCTGTCTCCAACTGCGCACACCAAGTCGATTGAGGTCCTTCTCCGCCTGGGTGCGGTATCGGTTCCGTGGGCGTCCTCTATTGCGTTGTCCCACTGGTTCGGAGTCGAAGACTCTTCGGGCTGGAGCAGTGTTGTCGGTGCGCTCTACATGGCCTAGCCGTAGACGCCTGACTAGGCTCATGCCGCTGTACAGCCCGTAAAGTTCGTGGTTGAATCTTCTTCTCCAATAACCATCAACGCAGACAGGACCAAAGATTGAACGTAGAACTTTTCTCCCGAAAAGACCAAGTTCTTCTTCATCCGCTTTTGAGATTGCCCATGCCTCCGCACCATAGAGCAGGACAGGTATGATCAAGGTGTTATATACTGGTAGCTTGGTCCTTCGAGAGAGGACTCTACTACTCAATTGCCTCTTGAGCCCAATGAAACAGCGATTGGCAAGAGTAATTCTGCGTTTAATCTCGGTACTGGTGTTTTTCGTACTATTCACTTGCGAGCCGAGGTAGAGGTAGAGGTAGAGGTACGTTATAGCTGCCTATGGTGACGTTTTGGCCGAGACGTCGGTGTTGTGTGTCCTTTCTTGATGACAGCATATACTTCGTTTTGCCCTCGTTCACCGCTAAACCCATTTTGGCCGCCTCCGCTTCAATACCAGCAAACGCTTCATTGACGGCTCGATGTGTTCTGCCAATCACGTCAATGTCATCCGCGTATGCTAGCAGTTCTACGGACTTCTGGAAGATCGTGCCTCTAGTTTTGGCGTGTGAGTCTTGCACGATCTTCTCCAGGATGATGTTAAAGAATTCACATGACAGCGCGTCGCCATGTCTAAAACCTTTGTTGACATTGAAGGTCTCGGTGAGTTCGTTACCGACCTTGATGGAGCAGCGAGAATTCTCCATCGTCATCCTGCACCTCAGGCATTCCATGAGCATAAACAACACCAGAATCAAGTCTTTAATGAGAATCCGTTCTCTCTTGTAGAAGCTGTATTCGTCCGTGAAAGAACACACATAGCGCAATTTGTACGTACAATTAGTGTATTTCTGCAATAACGGATTCAATATTAATTCCCAAGTTAACGGCTTTCTTCACGGCAGAAGTAAAATCGATCAGGTTTTGGTACTGGAAATGGTACTGGAGAAGGGTTGGGAGTAGGCCAAACCCATTTAAAGAGTCCCTCCAGATAAGTGAAGTGTTCTGCACGACTGTGAGATTGGTGGTACTCTTTTGAGGGTCATTCAATCTCTGTACGGAATCTTTAGAAGCTGTGTTCGGGTGAACGGTGCTAAATCAACACCTTTCACCGTGGGCGTTGGACTTCGCCAAGGGTGCGTTGTTATCACCTCTCCTTTTCATTGTATATATGGACAGGATTTTATAGCACAGCCCAAGCGAGGAAAAAAAAATCGCAACCGGAATATTCTCGTGCTGGGCACACATCATCAGCCAACGGGTATTAATGAACTCGATACAAGGGTCTGCGGTGTCAGATCTCAACGGCCTTCAATAATGACGATTATTGAGGATCATCATCAACTCTATCTTTCCTAGGCTTCTGAATATGCCAGTAACTCTCAACATTTTCACTCGAATATAGTGGATATATCTGAAGCATGAAAACAATCAGGGTTTCGGAAATACGCACATCAAGTGGATAGTTGAAATAACAATTTTCATAATCTAAGCCTTCTTCTGATGCCTCTGTTATCTGGGTGGACTTTACCTGGTCTCAACAACCATGGTACTTGGCATTGACATCTGAGAAGTGCCCATTACACTTCATACCACAATTGCAAGACAACACCAAACTGCGAAGTTTGAGAAACTCTTCTAGTCATTTGCAATCTCTTTTTTTCTAATAAGGAGAGTTAGAAAAGGTTACGCTTGTACGCAAGAACCTTTCCAAATAAATACTCGTTACTGCAGAGGATATAATCAACTCCTGATAGATCCAAATAAGGTGCCAGCAAATTGAATAAGGATCGGTGCAAAAGTGTAATTTGAGTGCATACTTACTTGAGTGTATATATATTTATTGGTTTAGACTTAAATGGCTAATCAGAAATAGTAGGAATGGAGTCAACGAACGATAAAATTTCTGTACAATAATATTTAAACAAAAAATTATTATTAAGGAGTGGATTCCGATAAAATGGGTTTACAGCACAAATGAACCACAAATTCAAAAGCAACCGCTGTACAATAATTCAATTCCAACTAGGTCCAACTTCAGTGCGTTGCAAAAAAGTAGTTGTCATCGTTTGTCGGTGTTGTTCTGCGGTGTTTCATTATAACTTTTCAATTTCCCAAGTGATTAACTTTGAATTTAAAACATAAAAATGGCTTTAGCTGAAATTTGTGGAATGGCTGATGCATCCTACATGAAAATGAGTCCATTTTCAGCATCTGATCTGCAGCAGGAGATGTCACGATATACGTGCAACCTGGAAAATCCGTACACTTTAGCCGCTCCACCATTCGAGAACGTGAGTAGACACAATTACATCTGAGTCTTTGTCTGATATTTTCAATTGTTCAATCTAGCCATGTGAAAATTTGCGCAAAATTCAAGCTCATGGAGATAATTCCGGTATTAAAATCGACTTCGACCATGGTACAACGACACTTGGTTTTAAGTACCAAGGCGGAGTTATCTTGGCCGTCGATTCTCGTGCCACTGGTGGCCAATTCATTGGTTCACAATCGATGAAAAAGATCGTCGAAATCAACCAATATTTGCTAGGTAAGATCAATCTTTTAACGAATTCAACAAATTGGATTACGAGCGGATTAATTTTAAGGAACCCTTGCCGGTGGTGCTGCCGACTGCGTCTATTGGGATCGAGTCTTGGCCAAGGAATGTCGTCTCCATGAACTGCGTAATAAGGAGAGGATATCTGTGGCAGCGGCCAGTAAAATTATGGCGAACATCGCTCATGAATACAAGGGAATGGGCCTTAGTATGGGAATGATGATGGCTGGCTATGACAAACGAGGACCTGGACTTTACTACGTCGATTCAGAGGGATCCCGCACTCCTGGACGAGTTTTCTCAGTCGGAAGTGGCTCTGTTTATGCGTACGGTGTCTTGGACTCCGGATACAAGTGGGACTTGACCGATGAAGATGCACAGGAATTGGGACGTCGTGCAATCTACCACGCCACATTCCGAGATGCATATTCCGGAGGCATTGTGAGGGTCTATCACATGACTGTCAACGGATGGGTTAATATCTCAAACACCGACTGCATGGAGCTTCACTACAAATATGCGGCCGAAAAGAAAGCTGCTCTGGCCTAGGAACTTTTGAGATACGCTTAGATTTTCATTTTTAATGTTTTTTTTTCTAAAATGTAACCTAGTTGGGAGATAAATTGGATTCAGGAAAATATTTAAACGCTTTTGTGTTTTACTATGTAGCTTTTAACGTGTATGTATTCTTCGAACAAGTTTTGTAAATTTGCAGGTTTAAGTGAATGCCATCAGGTGGGACAGCCTGGCTTACTCGAAATTTGATAGAAAATAGAGAATGACAGAATATGAAGAATTGACTCACTTGTGGCATAGTCAAAACGGTGCATTCATTAATCAACAGTGTTTTGATTGATATAACAGCGTGCCTGTCTATGGGACTTCATATTCAATACTAGTACAGTAAGGCAAGACTGAGCTAGCACCATTAGATGGCCAGCTCAAAATGTCCCTAATCTGGGTTCCAGGTAAGAGCGACATCCTATGATGACAACGAGAGGGCCGATGAATTACCTAAGCGGGAACCTATCATTTAGTGCTTGCTTGTGGAGGAGGTGCACATCAGTATAGAAGCACCTCCTCAGATAGACGTGACTGTAAAACTGAAAAATAGTGGGTTAGGGAAAGTGTGGCCTTAGACAGACGATCTCCTTCGGCTAACTGCGTCTGTACAAGACACTGACCGTTAGAAGATCGTGTCGTCAAACTAGATATCCCACAGAACATACATTCCCCCTGATCAGCTGTCGGGTTTCGTCTTACACGACACGCAGTTGCAGTTGCGACATCACAGCTGAGATTTTTTTCCTTCCCGGACATCGAGTAATTGGTAAAACCTTCAACTCATGTAACGAGATCTCTGAGAAGGATGTTAAGGATTTAGTATCTGTATAAAATGCCTCAGTTTGGATGTAGGGACATCTCAAAAATACACTTTATAAATAAGCTAACAGAGCTGTGACTTTAAAAACACACATAGTGCTCATTAGGTTCTCACCGAACCACCACTTCTACTTACCTACCTGTTACGAACAAAACAATATCGACGTACGTTCTCCTAGAATCGTGGACGGCGTTACAAGTCCAACAGTCTTATAGAGTATTACACATTTACGCTTACAGGTTTTCTAAAAGTATTTCTGCACCTTCTTGCCATGGGTATTTAATGGAATCTTAAGAGAATACAGCAACTGGGGTAGAACTCACAGCAAAGGGCATATGGAACTACTCCAATATTCGAATATCCCAAAGCAATGGGATTAGTTTTCAATGCCTTCTGAGGACTTCAAAATAACGCATAAATCAATAATCCCCACTAGAGAGGAATGGAACAAAGATATCGTCCGTAACCCTGCTGCAATGGAAATCTACACGAATGGTCCAAATCGGATAAGGGCACGCATATGCTAAACGTCACCACATATTTCTATAGCCACGGCTATGCATTCCGGGCAGAATCGACAGCTGCTCAAAAGCCAGCTTTCCGAGTATTAATGAGTCGAATATATAGAAGATCATAGATAGTCAAGTGGCGAGAAAGGCTCTGAAAACACCATCCGTCAACTCCACGATGGCAAAACTCCACCGAGATAGCGAACATATGCAACCTTACCTTATGCTGGGTCCCTGGGTACAATGGTATTCCAGGCAACGAAAGAGCCGACGAATTAGCAAGGAATGGGCGGGTCTTCCACCGGAACACAGAAAGCAATCAAATTGTTGCTACTGCCAAACACCAACCGAAAACAGCATATTTTGCATTTGGTGGCAGAGCTAAAACTGAACTTGGATAAATAATTCGAAAAGCAATAAAAGAAAATGTAAGACAATTTTTACGAGTGATGTTGAATTTTAGCATAATGCTCATCCTTCTATTGGGGGCAGTGGCATGATTTAGGGCTCAAAATAGGAGGAGAACCGTTTTCGAGAAATGGGTGATTTTCCAACCTGATTTTTCTCTTGAAAATCACATTTACTTGGAAACCATCTTTGCTTGAACACAGCTCCATAACACATTTAGACGCATGAAGTTTCGTTTAAAAATTTCTTTGGTATGCTTAGCATCATTGTCTTGCTGGAATATCAAATAATCGACATGTTTTCTTCGCCCTACGGTAGCATTACATTTTATAATAGAGAGAACTTAGAGTTCTTTGTTCCCACAAGCATGGATTTTAGAAAACGCTATCAGAGCTTAGTAATTTCTAAAAATGCTGTCACTTCTTTTAAGTTTACAACAACTGTAGACCCATCCTATTGGAACCACATGTTGCACCAAATAGGTTGCACGAAACTGCCACGGAATGCCAGACCGAATTTAAAAGTTGCAGCATCGCTGGGTCCAGTGCGTCAAACTAAAAGTAGACTATGTTGAGAAATAAATCCCCACTTTTCCAAAATGTTCATTTTTTCCCGTATGCTAAGTACTTATTCGACCACTCTAGTATGACACCAATTTGAAAAGAAAAACAATGACAAATGCAGTGAAGTCAAAGAGGGTTACAAAATCCGAAATCGACAGTACCATGGACTCGGTAATCACTTACCCGCCTACCTACTAAGGCTTCGATTAAATAAGACATCATCAGCAGTTTATTTTTGAACATGTCTCATTTATTTCCCATTTTTTGTTTTCTTCTTAAACATTGTTATATAATATGTATGTTATATGTCTACACATCTATATAGCAATATATCTTCTTGTCTTAGAGCTAAAAATATTTAAAATGCAATTTGTTTCCTTTTTTTTAATATTAATTTATTTTATATCTGTAATATTCATAATGATTTCCTGTTTCTATAATTTTGTTCTCAGGTGTGCAACAATTCAAAAATATCTCCACCATCCGTATGCTTTTAAGGGTCATATCATATTCGAACTAAATTCACCATCGGTTACATCGGCATTCCAAGGAATAACAATATTTTGAATGAATGACATGAATACATTTATGAAAGTATAAAATGACAATTTATTTTATACAAAATGTTTATATTCTTTTTTTTTTTTTGTTTAGAGATGAATTAGAGATGAGATCGTTTCATAGAAAAATTAGTATTCTCATTTGTTTGTCTTCTGTTTTACATACAATTTGATTTGAGATTTTCTTTTTTTTTTGTTGTTTTGTTTTGTTTATGAGAAACATTTTAATGGTGTTGTACTTAGAAGTAAATGATAGTTGTTGGTTATGCGTGTGCTAAGGTTGTGAGAGAGAAAGTGTTTTTGTAGCAAGGGACCTTTGGAAGTATGATGTTTCAATTAATGCGAATATAATATATTTATATATGTATATCTTTTAATTCTACGATCTACGTTTTAACAACTAACATGCTTATTCACATATGAATGCATACCGTTTAATCGGTAAACACGTCATGATCTCTTTGATGATTCGGAAATTTTCTGATTGAGACTATGACAGACGGGGAGGAGATGGGTGATTGGGGGAGGGAACAACGGCCGTAGGATCAAACTGGGATAAAGATCGAACGAGCCCACCTTCTAGGTTTTACTCTACGGTCTGCAGGGGTTTTCCAGTACTGAACATTAATTATAGCCTCTTCTACAACCGTCTTTTTTGTGCCCTTGTTCTCACATGACTCTGATGGTGTGTGTGTGTGAAAACCCAATTATGTGCCGTTTACTCTTTGTGACATCATCAAATGGCTAACAATAACTGAGAAACGGGTGAGGTGACCTTTTACTAGAAAACGGAAACTGGAACGACAAAAAGTGCACAGTCTGTCGTGAACAACACTTTATCCAGTAAACGAATTTAAATATTTAGGAGTAATGTTGGACAGCAAACTCATCTGGAAACAGGACATAAGAGGTGACCCGGAAAGCGACGCGTGCTCTAATAATTTGTTGGAGTTTGGCGGGCAAATCCTGGCGATTCAGTCCAAGCGTCCTAAGATGGATGTATTGTCAGACCAACAAATACATACAGTGCAATAGAATGGTCCAAAAGAACCAACCTGATGAGTGCAAGAGAGACAGTCAATAAAGTTTAAAAGTTGGCATGCCTCTGTATTACAGGGCAGGAGCTTACTCCCTTGCAGCTAGTGGTTGCATAACGCGCAAAGAAAACAATCACGAGAGTGGCACTAGTAGGGATATGAAGAGACAGGTGCATCATCAAGACATATCGATGAATGGGTCAAATGCTAGCACTCTTGGGCATTCCGAAAGATAACGTGATCAGGAAAAAGACTGGTGCAACGAATACATATTCCACAGGACCAGCAATACGACTAATAAGGGAGGTGTAGGGCAAGGTTATTTGGACTTCGAATCTATATGAGGAATCGCACCAGTATCTTACAAGCAGAAGGCTATGCCATAGACAATTGCGATCAATTCAATCTTGACACGAACTATATCAACAGCGACATAGTCGGTTAGTCGGTCCGCTATCTTGGCACTAGACCCCTACATCATTAAATCCAAGCTTGGAAGCCTACAGAAGCTTAAAGAGCTGAGCAGGAGATAATATATATTATATGGGTGGCCCCACAGCCCGTAGAGGGTCAGGGCCTAGCTTCTACAGAAAGCAACCTAGCGCCTAGCTTCTCAGCAACCTCTCGTGTTGTAAAATGAGGAAGAGCGCATCTTTGCATTAGCACCAGGACATGGTTTCATCCGCGTGGAATCTCAGTGCTCCTGACTTACATATTAGATGTAGTAAACATTTTCCAACAGATGGCTTAAGGCCATATCTCGCGTTGTTTACGTCCCGAACTAAAAAGACCTTCACATACGGTTTTTTTTATTGACGGTCCGTGGCTCACTTCTGGTCGAAGGCGCATCAAAAATGGACACCAGCAAAGATAAAAAAAAAACAGCAAAAAGAAGGTGAATTCGGAATTCTGACTTCCATCTGAGAATCACTGCTGAATGGCAACAATTTCGACAAATTTTTGAAGCGGATGGTGACTACTTACAAGAACGCCAAGCGAACACACTCATGGCTGAATCGCAGTGCGTCCACGCAAACGGTGGCGAAGTCAGGATTGACGACCAGGAAGGTCTTGCTGTGTGTTTGGTGGGATTGGCAGGGAGTCATCTACTGTGAAGCTCCTAATTCGAACCTGTTTTGTCAATAATTGGACTTGCGTTTGAATGGTCATGGTCGTCGCTAATGGAATTGTGTTCCATCAGCACAGCGGCGGGCCACACACATTGATAGCGACTCGTCAGAAGCTCCGAGAGCGTGGTCGTTATCATCCACCTTATAGTCCGGACCTAGCGTCAAGAGATTGCCACCAGTTCCTGTCCATTGCGAATGATTTTGCTGATGAAATGTTCTCCTTAAGAGGAGCTTGATAATATAATAATACAGCCCGTAGAAGGGCTAGGCCTAGCTTCTACTGCAAACACTCGTGTTGTGCGTGCAGTTTCGTGCCGACTTCGAACGGCCTAGTTTCTGAAGCTTTTTCTAGATAGTTCATTGGCTTTGAGCATTGTCAGTGACTTGAAAGAGGTGGGACCGTGAAAATTATGTTTGGTCTTACCGGCCGGGAATCGAACCCAGGCAGCGAGCTTCAGTCATGTAAGAGTCGACGCACAGGCTCACAACGCCACGGCCGCCCACAAGAGGAACTTGTAAACAGAAATAGCCGCGACAAGAACGTGTCCTAACTGAGAACTAAGAGAATAGAAAAGGATTGATTGAAATGAAAAAATTCGTAAATGGGGTAGAAAAACCGAAATCAACTTATAAAAGGACGAGGTACAAATGCACGTCTTCTTGGAATGGGAAAGGATAAGGATGCACGTAGGCTAAGATCAGTCCAGAACGAACTATGATCTTAACAAAGTAATAGATAAAATAGATCAAGAGAAAAGCTGTCTTGTTTTATATTTCAAGTAAAATTTTGAATCATCAAAGAGATCATGATATAATTGGAGAATTGTTTGTTACTTGACCTTTATTAGCTTTTAACTGTTTGCTTACATAACTGTAGTACTTAGCTTTAGCACATTTTATAATTGATTGAGTGTCGTCATACCAACACCCACCATCGTCACGGGCGTTTTTTCCATTTATCTATGCATATTTAACGAATTATATATTTTACATTTGTTTTATACACTTTTTGTATTAGGTAATTGTTTATTGTTTAATTTTACTCAAGGGATTGGATAACATTGCTCTTTTTGTGTTAATAAGAAAATCAACTGACAACGATTAATGCAGCCTATAATAGTTATTCTTACGCAGCTATACATAATATGAATGATGTAAATTCACAACTTCAAAGTTGAACATAACCTCATTCAATTGTAATTTGTATGCATGAGAGTTTATTTTCAAAAATTTGTTCCATCTAATTTATATGCTTAAGATTGAATAGAAAAATTAGTTATTTTATGTTTGCACACGAGTCTACTTATGAAACGTCAGACACAAGACCTATGCTTGTAAGTAGGTGTGCACATAACTCATGTTTCATATTAAGATTTTTGTTCTCATTTACGATGTATTAAAATCAGTCGATTTTATATTATTTAATAATACAAAATATAAAATAACTTTTTGTTTTTTTTCTTTTTCTCCCTTTTTAAATTTATTTCATGTGTTTTTTATTTTTTTAAGGGAGTGTTATGAAATATGAATGGTTAAAATATAGTGTGTGTAAGTTGCTGAGCAAGAAAGAAGAAAATCCTACTAAATGAATGATTTACAGATCGGCTGTGATAATATTTATTTAAATTTCTCTCGAACTTGCTGCGTTCCCTTTCATTTTCTTTCTTTTTTTTTGTTTACAATCTTTCGAAACCATGAGTCAATCGTTTACACTTCCCTTGGGGAATAGTATTGCTTTCTTTTTATCTCTTCAAGGGCACTCATACGATATACATATTTATGATCTGAAAATGTTTTTATTTACAATTTTCTTATTATTTATCGCTTACTCCATTTTTTGTTTTGTAGTATCTTCTATCACCCTGTGCAGTAATAATTGACAAATACACTACTCTGGGCAAAAATAAACATAAATTCTTTGCAATAGGTGATGATAGCATGGGAATGTGAATAAATAAAAGCTGAACAAAATCATCTAGATAAACATTTGGTGGCCGGTCTGAAATCTACACGAGTTAACATTTCACGTAGCCAACATATCAACTTAATCCTTAAATGCGCACTGGTCCATTTTGAGCACGCACTCTTTGAACAAAAAGTTTGTTCAACAAAAACACTCCAATCCGCGTGCGAATAGTTTCATTAAGTTCTGCTACACATGGCCACTTTCACACAGGAAACTTTTGTCGGCGATTTTTCCATCTTGTTGGCAAGGGTGGTGAGACATGCTAGGGCTAGCCCGCGTCTCGTGTGCTCGAGGTTTGCTTTTGAACTTTCCGTATTCTCTTTTATCTCTCTTCGTTTTTTCTTCGAGTTGCTTTATTCGTATGTTCTCAATGTTGGGTATTGGAAGCACCTTATACATGTGTGAGAAAGAGATGACCCATATGTGAGAGAGGGTGGGAAACAGAAAAAGTTCAGAATTGAGGTCTCAATTGCAGAGATTTCGTGTGTGAAAGTGGCTTGAGACCACAAAAGGGAATTTTAAAAAACCGCCGGCGAATTTTAGCGATTGTGAAAGCGGCCCAAGCTAAACAGTATGCACCGGTTTTGCCGCTTGAATCCATCTGCATTTGAAAGCTTGGCATGCTAGTTAAGTATGCGCCGGACGACGGTACGCATTTTTTGTAATTTTGCGATATTTACACATGAATATTTCTGGCAAATCGGTCAAATCCCTGTCGGAACAAATTACGTATTTCCGTGTGATGCACGCGTTCAAAATAAATGCATTTTTTAGTTCATGCCAAAAATGGCAGCCTGGGCACTTACTTGCGTGAAGCCAGCGATTGAGAAACCGTCTTGACACTAGAAACGGCTTGAAACACACGAACGACTGAATGGCGGAGTTGGTTAAGTGCCAGCCCTTGGTTAGCTCGAATCCCAGCGAAAGCATAGTATATACGCTTTTATCTTTATTTTCATTCGAAATAATCAAACATACGAATCTATCATGGAAGTGTCCACTTGTTTGACGAAATCCGACACACCGTTGTCACGAAAGCCTGGTCGCACATCGAATTTGGAATTTGAGGACACAACCAAGCGGGGTCGAATGAATGTTGATCCTCTGCCCCCGAAGGATGTACGACTGGACACAATCGGCCATTTGCCGGAACACAATACAACTCGACATCGATTTAAAAAAAAGCACGGATGCCTACCACGAACTCGACGTGTTTGCCATGAATGTCAAGTTCATCTATGCCAGTGGAAGGAACTGTTTCCTGGAATTTCACGCAACCTGAGATGCGCCGCCTGTAAGAAGCATCCAATGTATCATTTTCATACATTTTTCAATTATTTTCAATAAAAACAAATTGTTCATACAAATAGAACTTTTCAATTTGTTTGTCAGTAATGCCCCGCGAGCTGAATTGGGCCCAAGTACTGAGAGTCACTTGTCACATCCCCAGATGAGTTCTATGAATAAAATTTTTTCAGAATTTAAAAATTACTAAAAACAAAACTTGGACATTAAAATATTAAAGATCATACACGTTGGATACCTTCAAGAGTACGATTCGATTTCCATGAGCTCAACTTGTACGAAAAACCTAGAAAATCACAATCTTTTTGGGTTCTTATGTAGAAAGTCATTTGAATACATTTTCAAAAAATTTACTTTTCGAAAACAACTCGATTTTAGCTGTTAGCTGCCACCGTTAGAAACACAAACGCCCTAACGCTGTTTAGGTTAGGGTTAGGTAGAGGGGGCTGCTAGTGCATTCACCATAACACCATTGTCCATTGTCATACAACTAGTCAGACTACTACCACCGATTGACTACTCCAGTGATCTGTTGATCCCAACGGCAAATGGTGACTGGACCAGATTTGAAAACCACATAAAGGTATTAACTTTGCTTTCACTGACAGGCACTCTACCAACTGCGCCATCCAGTCGTTTTTGCTCTGTGGATGTTTACACAGGAGCCAAGCCTCAGGAGAAATGTCAACGTAATAAATTCAATGCAGTTTATTCCAAGCAAACATCACAGCTATTCAAGAGACTGCTCATTGTTTGTCAGTGCGGCCGATAGATGACTAAACTCTCAATCTTTAGATTGACTGTTAAACGATCATAAAGGCTCTGGTGAAGTTGTCAAAGACCCTCAAACATTGCCGTGTATCCCTAAAGGAAACGTTGGTCAGATCCAATCTCACTCTATGCTAGGTCCCTGGTCATAGCGGCAACGATAGAGCTGACGAAAGGAGGCATGCCTTCCACTGGCAGCTAATCAGCTTTATGCTAGCAGATGCCATCACAAACACTCACATGAGATGTGAGCACATCGCGGACTCGAATAGTGTCCAATTTCATTCAGCATGGGTGATGACGCAACCAAGGAAATTAAGTTAATCATGAAATGCCAACTATTAGTTTCATTAATTTCTCAGGAAAGGGGCCAGAACTTACCCATCCCAGGCAATCTTATGTATTGTCCCACCTCTTGCAGATGTCAAGATGACGAGAAACTCTAAAACAAAAGGTGGAACTCTCTAATCACTTTAGAGACCGCTCGGAAGTCATGGCCCAAGTTCAATAGTGTTAAAACCGACGAGCTAATACAATGTGACAAAAAGTTGCTATTAATGGTAGTCGTAGGCACTAAGTGGCCATAATCATCTGAAGTACCTTGAAATGAAAGTGGGACTACCCAACGAAAAATAGGAAACTTCTCACTACCTCTGTCTCTGTCGAACTCTCTGCAAGTTCAGACATAGAACACTGGGAGACCATTTCAAGAACAGGACCACTCAAGGATCTAACAAAATCTTCTTCTGGGGTGGACCTGGGCCTCAACAGATTTATAAGGTGATCAGGGTGGCCGAAGAACAACAACTGCAATAATTCGAAGCACGGAGTGGGAGATAAGATGATGATGCCCGTGGGGAAATATAACCATAGGACAGTCATCTGAGGTATCATGGAAACAAAATGGAACTTACCTATGGCTCAGGTAAATACCCAACGGTCATGGGCTATGACTTCATTTGCAGAGGTTTTGCTGGCGAAGAAGAAATAGTGGATACTCCTCAATTCTCCTTCAATTGAGATACAGAACACTGGGGGGATACTTCTCCAGGAACTAACAGACATCGAATTCCGATTTCGGTATGGCTGGACAATCCAATTGCCACTATGTCGCTGTACGGGAAAGACTAGCACGAATATGAACTCAGAGGTAATCCATCCCCCATGGGAATCGCAACATGTCCTAAGGGACTTAAGTGAGACGTAGCCTACCCACGCCCCTAACCTAACCTAGTTTCTCTACCCAACCGGCACACATTTTTCGATGGATTAGGTTGGATCCAGATCGAAACTAAATAAATATGAGAAATCTTCTTAGAAGCATTTCTCACATTGTTGAAAACCAAAAACAAAAAAAAGAAAGAAGAGAAAAAAAATGCATTGAAATAAAACAAACATAATAATATTAAATTTCTTTAGTAAATACATTAATTCCCATTTACATCATCATTTTTGTTTTGCATATGTATATGTATATAGTAAATTTAAAATCCACATAATTCAGTTTCTAGTTTTTCTTTTGTTTCTTCAAATATCAATAAAATAGCTACATATATATAGGTATTACTCAAAAAAATAATAATAATAGAATTAACTTATAAAGGATAAAGCAAAGAACTAAATACAAGCTTAGTATGTATGTATGGGTGTATGGATTTATGCATATAAAGGTTGGGCGTGGTTTTGTTTTGTTTTGTTTCTTTAGGTAATTCTTGTTGTCGTTTTGTTCAATTAATAAGAATAATATATAATCAATAATAGTAACAATTTTCTTTCATACCAATGTTTGTGGTGTGTAGACTTTACTCATTTATTTTTCCTTTCATTGTTTTTTTTTGATTACAATATTGTAAGGTTTGCGTAATAAAACTCTACAAACAACAAATTATAAGAATATTTCTTTCTCACTTAAAATCTGTACTGTTTGTGTTTTGTTGCTGATTGCTCTACATTTGCATTCATTTTTATTTTATATGTTTTTCCTTTTTTTTTTGTATTTATTTTACAAAAAATTAATGATTATTTTTATCATAAATAAAAAATGTTTTGAGATTTTCTTTATTCTTTTATTCGTTTATGGTGTATAATTAGTTTATTTGCAAAATGTTTAACAAAAATATAGATTACTTAAAATAAAAACAGAGAAAACCAAAAAAATGAAAGATAAGTGTTTAACTTAAGAAAAACAGTTAAATAAATGAGAGAGAGATAGAGATATAGAATTAGATTTAATATAATATTATGCTTAAAACTAAAAGCATCAATTGTGTATGTGTTGTATTTTAATTCGTTCGAAATTAAATTAAAAATACGTGTTTGTTTATTTAAAAGAGAAATACAATTTCTTTCCAGTTGTAAATTAGTTTGTATAAATTGTTTACACATTTGTGCATACCGTGTGTGTGTGCGAGATAGACGTCCTTAAATCGATGAGACTGTCAAAAGAGTGAACATGCCCGGCTTCGAAAGAAATTTTAAATAAATGTTTGAATAAGACAGGGTTTCATGAACACGAACTGTACCCTGCCTTGTTGTGGAAGTTTGCAGATAATAATTTGTTTCAAAAGAGTTCTCTTTTCTTAATTGAAAAGCGAAGAAATATAAACGATGTTCTGCAAATACCGAGCGATCTCTAAGAATTCGGAAGACATTTGGAGAAGAAGTCTACAACCGAGTTGCACAAAAGTAACCTCATTGCGATGAAATTATTGATTTAATTATCGTAAGATTCCGTGCATAGATCCAAATCAAATTCAATTCAATTCAATTCATGGGAAGGTTTAGTGAAATCTTTTAATGTAATAAAAGTGTCATATACGCTTGTTGTCCATTCCATTGAATTTGTGCTTGATCCTTCAGGTTGTACGCTTCGACGCGCAAATGTCAAATAAGTCAAAAGTATCACTTACTCCGTGATCATCTGTTTCGTGCTCCTGTCCACACACGGTATGCTAACAAACGTGAATCTCATCATATTTTCTGTCTGTGTGAACTTTTTTCAGTTTGGATCTTAAAATGTTATGCCTACGATAGTATATATACGTCATACACTCATGTGTGTATATATATAAACATTTTATTTCTACATAATTTCAAATACATTAATTAAAACTTCGAATGTGTGCGCGCGCGACGCTGTTGTTTTGCATGCATTCGTTTTGTTTTCTACTGACGCACATCTCTGAGTACTGTTTACACCTTTTCTGCTTAGCTTAAAAATGAACGTATAAACAAATGAACAACAGCTAATAATTTCACACACATGCATTATATAAGTATATATATATTCAAATGTTTCGATTTCAGTTCTTTATAGCGTTGTTGTGCGCAAAAGTGATGCTATTAAATTGTTATAACCTATTTTACCATTGTCCTTTTTATTGTTATTGCCTGCTGTGCATGGTGTTGCTGCTGATGCTTCTGATACTGACGTTGCTCCTGTTACTTGTTCTCCATTTTCCTCTGCAGTTACTGTTGCTGTTGCTCCCCCCTCAGTTGGAGGAGCTTGCGACTTCAAAGCCACCACTTTTGTAAGACACTTTCTACCAAGCAATAGATTAGATCTACCTTTGCTGACTACAGTTAGTGTTCTAGCGTTGGACTTTGTCTCAGCTTTGTTCGTATTTACAATTGAATTATCATTTAAACTTTTACTCGTATTCATTTCGGCTTGAGTATTATTGCGACCGACTTTTACTCTTGTTTTAAGTTTCAATGAGGTCATGGGTCTTCCAGCATTTGATAGCGACTGTTTTAGACCGGGACCATCGCATTTGACTGGTGCCGAAGAGGACAGATCACAGGTTTCCTCCTCATCGATGTTATCAATATCAATTTCATCATCTTCCTCGGCAATCGGATCGATTATCTCTTCGTGCATTTGAATAGTGGAATCAATGCGACTGCTAGGGCCAGGAAGATTGCCAAAGTATGCAGCAGATTCATCTGTTGTTAAAGTGCTACTACCACCACCTGTTGCACCAGCAGCCACCAGAATGCCACTCTCATTAGTTGAGAGGGCAACAGATGCTGGCGCAATAGCTGATGATGTTTCCTCAAAGGACAATGGTTCATGGCCGTGTCCGCGAAGACTATGATTGCTGCTGTTCTTTGAGCTACTTGCAGTGTCCAATCTCTCCCCCGACGAGAGTGTTATTGAGTTCTTATCGGATTCAGAATTTGAGCGTATTTTTTGTTTCTTTGCGGTTGTGCAGCTAATTGTGATTATAGTTGGCCGTTGTATGTATGAGTCTTTCTTGAATAGACTCTTACTGATCAAAGTGTCGGTTATTTTAATTTTAGCCCTCAATCCAGTGGCGGTTTTTCCTGTAGAAGTTACTGATGTTGAATGTGGTTCATTTTTAAGATGTTGATGTGACGACGATGTGGACGATTGTTGTTGATCGTCCGATAATGCTAGTGATGATGATTCGTTCTTTGTTTGATCGAGTCACAGGCGTAGGTCAAACGCTATACGAGATGCAATGTTCTTAAATCCAATGCTAGTACCTAATAATTATAAAAATCAATCCATTAGTTGTCCTGTGTGCTTAAGTTAGGCTACGAAACACTTACCCGAAATGCGTTTGAAACGGACGCCATTCAATGACAACCTAGGAAGTTTGCACACTTCAATCTCCCACTGTACAAGTGAATCTGTATTTGGATCTCCATGAACGCACCATAACACAAATCTAGAAAAGGATCACATTAGATGGTTATAAAAATTTGTTTTGTGCAAATGTTGAAACAACCTTTCTCTCTGCTCATAATCACAATTGTTCTGATCAAGAACCTCACGTATTTTTTGCATTATTTGATCAGGCATCAGTGGAGATGTTGTCTTCATTGACCAAGTAAATCGAAGCACTCGTGGCTTGGCTGATTCTTCAGTTGTTGATCCACTACCATGAAAAAGTCTTCGTATTTGTAAAATTATAATACACATAACGTATGTAGTATAGTTCTGGATACAAGTATTGATTCGTTTGTAAATTTTATTGTTTTTTTTTTTTTTACTATTTTTTATTGATTTTTGTTTGTTTTGATTTACTTTTTGTTTTATTTGAAACGATTTTCAAGAATGTCTTAATGCGATTCTTAACTCATTTTTTCTATACAATGATGCTGTCCTAAATGTTGGTATGCCGTACTTGTTTGATTTGGAAGTAAATTGTTAAACGTTAAAGTGTCCAATGCGCTGGGAAGGTCGCGGACGCTTTCTAAAAATTGCTATTTTTAAAGGAATATGAAAACTACTGTAAATCTTTCTAATCGCACAAGGAAAATATAGTCCTTATCGGTTATCGGGTCCTATCTCGGTTTGTTGCTGGAGAGTAAAAATGATGCTCCTGGAAGACATGGAAAATTCTCGAAATGAGAATGAAAATATGAACCAACGATTTCAAAAATAGACTCTAAGCTAGCCAGTATTTCCTAGTTTCCAGCCAGTATTCCCTAGTCTTGGCAACATAGTGGACCCGCGGTAATCCGGTTTCGTCTAGCGCCATTCATATGAGCCGCGAACTGCGATCGAGAACTTTCAGAAACAATGAACTTCTAGCAAATATAAATAAAATCGTACACTTCTTGGGCAACAAAGAGATGGACACTGAACTATCGAGTTTTTCTATCGACTACTATCTGAACAATAATTAGTTTAAGTATACTTATAACCACTTCTAAAGTTTTTATCCACGAAACAAGCACTGTCAAATTGAATTCACAATACACAAGAGGCAAACGCGACCCACAAATTCACGACCAAAAAATTCGTGGTGAAGTGTCTGTTTGCTCAATTTGTAGCCATTGCTCTCTGCGAATGAGAAAACTCCATATGAATGAAATGTCAGAGTTTGTGAAGTTTGCGATTCGTAGTGAGTTCATATGAATGACCCTTTAACCGGCACCCCTTGTAATCGGACATGTCTATAACTCAGATCGCGACTCAACAGTACGTACAATTCATGTCGGAATATGTATGTTAATGTGTGTTTCAACAGGTTGTGACTAGTTCGTGCCACTACGAATTTGACACAATTACATTGGTCGCGCTGCAGTCCTTAGAAAGTCGGGCCAAGCTCCTACAACAACAGCTCGTCTTATGCGTGCGATCTATCACGACTGGATGGAGCTTTTATGACGTTTTGATGCGAGTTTGAGAAGCTTTTTTTTTAGACAGAAGTATTCCTTGAGCATTCTCAGCGGCTCGAAAGTGGAGGGGCGGTGCAAATTTTTTGTCGTACCGGTAGTCGAACCTAGACACCAAGGATCAACAGCTTAGGGGTCGACGCAACAACTACTCTCTATTGCTCTCTCTTGTTAAATTTACTTAATTCCACGCACATATTGCAGCGTTTTAGGCAGCCCTGCACTGCAGAAGGTCAGAAGAAGTAATCTTAAGGGGACCCCCCTCCCGTTCTCGGTTTCTAGAAATCGATATTTTTTTCTTCTTTTTTAAGTCTTCAAATAAATGTATGCAAAGTTACAAGCCTAAAAAATAATTTATGTTCATTTACCAGCAGATTGAAAATCGTCAAAATTTGAAATCATAAAGCGTGGGAGTGGTCCGACAAATTCGATATACCGACACCACGTACCGCAAAACGTTGTTGGATCACCAGGGGCCCGCTGTATGTTCTATTATGCGTCAAAGAAAAGATCAACTTGGAAAACTTAAACGCGTACCTAAGACTACGCTGTGTTTGTTCCTATTCAAAACATTTTACAATATACGTTTGAATTTGAAGACTTGGCAAAGAAGAAACTTGAAAAGGGTGTTTTTTCTTATAAGTTTGCTTTTTAAACTTGCAACACTGTTTCTACAGATTGTCAATTTGGCTGTTGTAAGTTGATTTGTTGTTAGCACTTTTGCCATTTTACGATGATTAGATTAACGCCAGCACAAATCGCACAAATTGTGCAAACTTATTCCTGAAATCATGGTTCGGTTCGTCAAACTTATTGTGCACTATGTCCATTTTACAGATGACATAGTGATGACACGTCCAGCTGGGCATCAACGATCCTGTGATCTCACATCTTTAGCGAAATGTGAAGTAGATTTGTGTACTTAACGAACGAACTAGATCAAAAAGCAATTTTAACTAGTGAACTAGTTCACAATGTTAATTTTAACTAGTTAACTAGTTCACAATGTTAATTTTAACTAGTGAACTAGTTCACAATGTTAATTTTAACTAGTGAACTAGTTCACAATGTTAATTTAGTTCAGTAGTTCAACAAACTCGAGTACACCTTACTCTACTATATCGAACTAAACTCAACTGAATTGAATGACGTGCTTTGTGTGTATGGGAATTGTGTATATCAGGGTTGTATATGCTGGCATGGCGCTGTTATTTATATAATATGACCGACGATCGCACAAGACTAAAGTTCCTGACCAGTAAAGTACATTGAACTAAATGAACTAGAAGGACGACCTGGTTCAATAAACTGATTTGAACTAACTGAGCCCTCTCTGGACTGAAATAGAATGCACAAGTCTAATGTTAAGTCACTAGTCACTAGTCACAAGTCTAATGGAAGTCAACAGTCGCCGTATTGTTGCTGAGATGCGGCTTCAGTTGCTCGAGAAAGTCGTCGAAATCTCACGATTGAGCTCCTAGCCGTGGCGAGCATTTGCCCTTTAGAAACACTAAAGGCGTATAATTATCGATTAAATAAAGCTAGTATGATAGACACTAAAACTAACTTCAACTATGATGTACAACATGTGACAATGACAATTGATTTTTACTGTCTAGGGCACGTATAGGGACAATTCTCAGTAATTTTTGAAATGCATTACCAGGGGCGTCCAGGTACGTAGACCAGGAGGGTGCAACAAATTACCAGGACCAACTTCAATTACACACATGTGAGGCCACATTGAAGCTTGCACCGGACGCATAAAAGCCTAGTTACGCCACTCTTGAAATGATTTGAAAATTGTGGAATAATCAAAACACATAAGGTGCTGTGCACATGCGATCAGGGAAATGAGAACTTTGCAAACTCTGATTCCCTATAACAGTCGCCTTTTAATGCCTGCATGAAGGGTGACTTGGCAGCAATGACAGGTTTGCTAATTGATATGTTCCAGGATCTGTTAAAGTTACCAATAACATCAAGCAGTCAGAAGATTTTTTCTGTCGCCATCATGGCTTCAGTGTGAATACCATTCTTCGGTCGTCGGTTTTGATCGTAAATACACTCTTCTGGGCCTTAAGCCACCAACCAAACAGATATTGGTGGGAAATGAAGAGAACATAGCAGCCACAGCGGCCAATACTAAGAAGACCCAGAAATTTCGATTCGTCGCCGATCAATTGAATTAGCCATTGCCACAGAGGATACCCGGCTCATTTGGCCTTTCGATTTGGGCCTACATACGTATAAGATTTTGTTAACGCAAAAATTGAAGCCGGATGACCCTAGAATTTCGGATTTGAAGCAGTTTTTTTTCCGGAGATCTTCCCGGGCGGTACCATTTTTTGTTTTTGGCTCAGCAAGCAACATCGCTGTTACTGAAGCGAACAAAATCCACGCGTGTTCGAACAACGGTCAAGGCATTCACAAAGATTGCTTGCGGTTTATGGCATACCAGCAAGGATACACGGTAAGTGTCTGTGGTCTCAGATATAGAGCGATGTTTGCCGACTTTGTGTTTGCTAGAGGTGGACAACAATGATGTGTCCGAGTTGTGGTTCCAACAATACATGTCATACAAACGATGCAGTGTTCGAAGTTGGGTCATCTCATGGCGGGTGTTCATCAATTGGTGTCGCGAACATGCGTCTTGACACCACTAGGTTATTGTCTTTGTCTAACAAGCTGCTAACTACTTTGGACAACCTCGAGGCCAACATTAGAGACCATGTTGCCGGAGTATAGCCATACATATTGGACAGAGCGCTTAAAGCACTGCCAGCGAAGACTAGGTGGGAGTTTGAATGATTGAAATACATTATGGCATGAATGTAGTTCAAAAATAAAGGTGGATTCAGTACTGTTTCACACATGGTTGTTATTTTATTTGAATTTCTTTTGCTATTGTTCTTATCTGGTCGCATTTTTTCAGGCTATAAAGAGCTATAACTCAAAATCATTTGAATTGAATTTAAAGGAAACTTGTTCTTGAACTTCTCGTTGACACTCATCGATTTTACACACATCTGAGCTTATCTGGGCGGACCACTGCCCTATTATCAGCAGAGCCCTCAATACCTAATCCGTTCTTAACCCTCTAACTGGCAGTTCCGCCTTTAGTCGGGCTTGGGTTGAGTCCCTAAAAACTACTGCACTTCGACATTTTTTAAACAATTTACAAAATAGTCTGGTAGAATTTTTCCTCGTAAAAAAATTGGCCTGCTAAAGGGTTAAACAATAAAACTTAAATAAGACCCTCTGGTAGAATTTTTCCTCGTAAAAAAATTGGCCTGCTAAAGGGTTAAACAATAAAACTTAAAAAGGACCCTAACGATCCACATATTCGATAAAGAGTTACATCATTGTACATCGTTTCAAAAATAATGCAAAAAATAAAGCAAAACAAAAAAAAATATCATCGTTCTTGTCGCATCTGAAAATACGTCGGATATTCCAATAGGTTTCAATGAGTCTAACAAGACAATCTGTACGGACGTGGACGTACACAAATGTCACAAAATATAATATGTAAGCACGATGAACTAAAATACTTGTACACATCTTATTAGTAAGTGTAAACATAAATTCAAGTTTAAACATAAACGATATAAAGACAAACTAGGTATGTAATCAGATCTTTAAATAAGTTGTCAAATTATAAGAAATCAACATGCTTAAGTCACGTGTGAAAACAAAAATATATTCATGTAGTATATAGTATGTGTGTGCATAAGGGGGAAAGAGTATATAAAAACAAACGTTAAAATTATTAACATGGGATAACGCATGCAGTACATTTATTTAAATAATTCAAGTACAAAATTCAATTAAATGAGTTCATATTTTTGTTCATATTTCACAATTACTTTTGGCATTTTTTTCCCTATCCACAACGGCATGGAATTTGTAATAAATTAAATTAAAGAAAAGAAAAAAATCTGATTACCCCTAATGTCGATAGACATTCATTTACACACTGATGCACTCCTAATAACTTGTAATTCTTTTGACAGAGAACAAATCATTTTTGTTTTCGATTCAGTTATAAATTTACAGTATAATTACCTAAAGCTGTTGTTGGATGTATTTGCTTGGCCATCGCTGGGCCTAAAATAAAAAAAGATACAAAAAAAGAACGCAAAACGTAGTTAACAGAACAAAACAGAAACATAAAACAGAATGGATTTTTTTTTTTTGTGTTTCACATAATTCGATTTAAGAGAATTTTTTGGAGTAGAAAGCTTGTTTGCTTTTGTATAATATTTTTCACAAAATAACAGAAAGCGGATAGTTCTAAGCATAAACATAAATGCACAAGATTCAAACGACAAGAGGCAATGGAATTAGTTGCGTTCGCTTTATTTATGAACATCGAAAGCAAATGTTAGTTAAAAGTTAAATAAACGCATACCTTAAGACATATGTAGGTGTGCACTTTTTACAAAAAATAAATATATATTATGTATGTACATTCACAGGATATTTTTTATTTCTCTTAAATATAGGCGAACAGAGGATGTGTAAGGCAGAGTTTATGAAAAACAATTTTTGAGCCATAACCAATGAAAATTAAATGAGTGTTAGAAATGGTGTTTGCTTAATTGGGATTGTCACATGAGGCTTGGCGAGGGTTTCTGTATTTATACCTGATGAACCACATAGTTTAATCAACACGCACTCAGAATTCGTTTGCTCCAGTTTTGTGAGTTAAACTGACACTCAATCAACGAGAAACAACGAAATGCGAACCTATAAAAGCATATCTTACCATCTTCTAGATCTACTCTTAGATTTCAAAGTGAAGTCGATCAAATCCACATTATGTAAGTTCCATTTTGTGGATCTTATTTTACCGAACACTTTTCACAGCTTTGCAATTTATCTCGAATTAAGTGTTTCCTCTTTGGAACTGAATTTGAGAATAGAAAAAGTGAAAAGCGCGTTCGGCAGCCAGTCTTTTTCAAGCGTTGGGAGGACTTTTATCGAGCTCACGCAGATTTGACAAATCAAATGATCTAAAATACAATTTCTAAGACAAATTATGCAATTACTATGAATAAAGTCCCTATAACAAATTGTTCAACTGCATAAATAGTCGCCTTAAGCGCCCTACACGCAATCAATTTTCCTTGATAAGTATAGACATTTTTTGTGTCAAGTATGAAAACGACTGGATGACGCAGTTAGTAGAGTGCCTACCCCTGGTTAGCGGGGTCCTCGGTTCGAAATCCCAGTGAAAGCAACCTTTTATCTGGTTTTCAAAACTGGTCCAGTCACCATTTGCCGTTGGAATGAAATTAACGGCACTATCACTGGAGTAGTCGATCAGTGGTAGAAGTCTGTCTAGGGGTATCACAATGGACCAATATGGTCTAAGTGTGCTGGTGAATGACTCCAGCCGTTGAATGCACTAGCAGGGGACTGCACCTAATCTAATATAACACACGTATCAATGAAAACTGACAAGGTTCTGCGCTGCAGTAGTAGCAAATGAAAAGCACTCATGATTAAGAAGAAAAATACTGTGATTGGAGTCTGTATTAAAGAACACGAGCGATGTAGGTTTTTTTAACGCTTTGAAGACATCAAATTTTCAGTAAGTCTCCGCTCAATCAATGAACATTGACGAAATCTAAATCCGTTTTGATTGTCATCAATGTTACTTGACAAGAACATTGACGAACCTACAATCCACCAATGTACTTCAAGGATGACTTATTTAAGTTAAATTGTCAAATAATATTGATCGCTTTAGTTTGCCAACGTTTCTAACTGATCAAACTGTTTCAGAACTGTCAAAAGGAGGGAATGTGAATAGAGACTAGCTCTATCTACAACTTTGTACTCGACGGTGAAATCTGTTGTCACCAGGAACCGCCAAACCACCCAAAGTCGTATTTCTTACTTTTTTTTTTCTTTCGGTCTAAAAATGTATGAAAATGTCGACTTAAGCTAACTTTAAGCGCTTATTACTTCTATAAGTTTAACCCTACCGACATATTTATGAAATTGGGTGCGTATAGAAAAATATTTTGATACCCTGAAGCTTGCAATATCAATAACTCAATTTCGTCTTAACCCTCCGTCGGAAAACTGGGTCTGGCCAGGCACATTTGAAGCACAATGAACCTGTCGACTTGAAAATCCAGGTAGCTTCCTACAATTTAATATTCTAACCATTTATGAAAAAACTCCATTTTAATGAATTTCTAGAAGAGGGTAAACAAATGAAAAGAAAAAGACACCTTCAGACAGACACATGGTGCCTCGCTGGACTCCATTATATTTTGTATGTAAATAAATGGAATGATATAAAAATATATTTTTAACGCAATTAGTCTACTACTTCTTTCGTTATCACAAGCGAAACAAATCGGTTTACAAGAGATGCAGCACAAGCATGGAATGAACAAAATACCGAATTCGGACTAGGAATGTGGAATGATTTGACGAGCATTGAATTTGATGCATTTGTTGGAATACTTTTGCCAGCCAGGGCATCACACAAATATATGCAAAAATTGTCAGAGTTGTAAGAAATTCATAAAGCATACCTTCAACTTATAAAAATTGGTTTCTAAATGGCACAAATCTCTATAAAGTGCATGTAAATTGATAGGGCAAGGCAACATGCGTCCGTTGGAAGGTTTTAAAATAAATGTCGAGCGGTTTTGATTTGTGACCACAGAATGATTTCCATTTCTACTCAACAAATGATCTACGTGTATCCTAGTTTAAATGTTAAAGTCTGATCGCCTTTTATTCGAAATCTATTGTGTGTGCTGATTGCTCGAAACTGTGATTAAACTTTTCTTCTAATTTATACTTGGCACAAAAAACATTAAAAACACTTACCAATACCTGAAACCTGCGAACTATTGTTGACTTCATCATTGCTACATTTATTAATGAACACAAATACTGCCACAAGTTTGCTGCAGGTCAGCATTGTCAAAAAACTATCCATAAACGCAACAAAGTTGGCGATACAAAACGTTTTTGAGTGACGTTCGTGTTGCTAAACATAATATCGTGCGCAAGGTTATAGCACTATTTTAATTCCTAATATAATAAACAGACATCAGCAAAATGCGAAGGAAACGGACGATGCTTTGAAATGAAAAGAATTGGAATTCAACTCATGTTCCAAAGAACAGACACTTCTTTAAAGTGAGAAGAGAATTACCGTATCATGTCCTTAGGAACCATTAGCAGTCTACATCTCGGTTTCCCTTCAATCCTGCAACACAACACAAAAATCTCTGATAAGATGATCGCTGTAACTGTCACATTCACCCATCTGACGAATTCCACCGTAATCGAAAATGTGCTTCGAACTCCGAAAAAACGGTCACAGAATTCATTGGTTGTAGAATCGTAATGAAAAATTTGCTAATGATTTCGAAGTTCGTGAAAATTTGTATCACTGAATACGAAGGAAATGCACATTTGTTATCTCTTTCTACGATAGCTAACTTAAGTCGGAATAACGATCCCTTTAAAATTGTGTGATAGCATTTTCTCGTAGCTCGTATCGTAACTTCGATTCGTAGATTTGCTACGAACGGATTCTGTGATAGGGCTGACTGACGTCTATGAACTCGGCTCAAGATTCAAACGACAAGAAGCTATGTTTTGTAATTCATTTCACATAACTTCAACTTATTTTGAAACTACTACATTGATACATGAGAGGACGTACAATAATATCTATAGCTAGGCTTTCAAAGAGAAGTCAATTTGCGATCATCTCTGGTAAGTTTCACAGAATAACATCTTTGTTCAACTGCGGTCTCTGACACCATTGACTATCCCTACTTTAAGTCAGATGATTAATGGATTGATCAAAAATAAAGTGGTGCACACATGAGCCACGAACTGCGACTTTGAGATCGGACTACGAACCGGATTCCAACAAATATAAACACGGATACACTTCTTGGTATGCCAAAAGTAGCGTATTTAATTATCAAGTTGTTTTGTATCGAGAAAAAACAGCGACAAAAAAGATAGCTTAAATATCCTAATTAACGATTTAAACAAATTTTTTCTCTGCGAATTAATCATTTCCCTGGTGAGTTGTTAAACTGAAAAATCTGTTCTACAAAGAAGCAGTCGACGAATAGAGAAAATTCCGTGTGAGTGAAGTGTCAGTGTTTGCGAAGTTCGCAGTTCAGAAGACGCGGGCCATGTGTAAAGCACTTAATAATATTCACTGCATTGACGTACGTTTTTATTATTACTGTAACTGATTGCATATGTTGACACAAGTCACAAGGCACTCACTCTCGTTCTTAATTCCAATTGAATCGAGTCATTCGGTCGATTTCTGGTTGAACAGAGTATTTTTTTTCCGTAATTTTTGAAGTGAACCTTTATCTCCTGTCATTGTGAGGAGTATGGCATTTGTGTAGTTGGCAGCAGAAATGAAGTATTACAGAGATAGCCGCCTTCACATCTGATTACCCCCTAGTCCATCGACGAATTTGAGTACTTTTTTGACAGATATTCATGAATTTTTGACGGTTATTCATGAAATGCCGTCCTCTGATTGGTCAATTTGGTGTATGAAAACGTTATAAAAAACAGTTGTCAAAAATCTTAAAAGGAAAGAGAGGTCGGGCATCTCTTTGATGCTTCATTTCTGATTGGCAGCTGCGATCAGAAATCAAGCACTATAGAGAAGGATGACTTCTGGAGGACAACTTTTGTCAGCGTTTTTTTTTTTTTTTGTATCATTCTTTGAAATCGAAAGGACCAATTAGAGCCTTCGTGAAATGAAATACTGTCAATATATTGCTCTTGACCTTGTTCTTCAATGGACAATGGCTTCAATCGGCTGTGAAGTCGGCTATCTGTCTGTTCTTTCTGCCCGCGGTGGAGGAGTCGAATACGAGACATTTTAACCACGGAAAATAAATTTGAATTCGACACGACTTCTCATACAAGAGACATGCGGTAATAACGTACCACTTGCGTTATTGGGATAACTACCTGGAGACTTTCCAAATCTACGTGGATGAAATCTGTCCAATGTAGAATTCCTGATGTTCGTTCGGTTTGCTTTTACACACGCTAAATTCGTGGCCGACTATTCAATGTTGGAGGCAAGGGCGGTGAGTCGTGGTAGAGGTAGAACGTGCCTCGTGTGCTTAAAGTTTGCTTGGGAGTTTCCGTATTCTCTTTCATTTCTCTTCGTTTTTCCTTATGTTCTCAATGTTGTATTAGAAGCATGCTATAGATGTGTACGAAAGAGATGACGCATGCGTGTGAAAGGGAAACAGGCAAAAATGGCTTGGGAGCACAGAAGGGAATTTGCAAAAATCGTGAGTAAAAAAATCTCCTGTGTAAAATCAGCCTTAGCGAACAAGAACTTGAAATATTATCTATGGAGTGTCAAAACATGAAGTTGTGCTCATGGGAGATCGATCATATACAACATTGAAGATCCGCTTCAAATCAGGATGGAATTTATTGAAATGAAGACACAAGTGAAGAACAAAAGATATGTGTATTTTCTAAATTAATGTGAACATTCAGTGAGTGATCGAAATGACTGTGATTTGCTTCAGCTGTATCAAGTAGATCCATTTAATTACAGGAATGGCTCACTATTTTGCTCACGTTTAATCCGAATATCGAACTAATCGGAAGCTCTATTTTTTCACGATCTGAAGCTAAACCTACTTTTATACGCTGTCATCCGAATTCCAACCAAAAATGAAATGCGAGCGACGCATTGGTTCTCACAGTAATTTTAGTTGTTAACGTAATTTTATTCAGCCCTTTCTGGCAAAATGCTGAAATAACGACGGTTTTGAAGAGCATTACGCTAAGAGACCCAGTTTTCCTCTTGGCCACTTCTTGGGCAGGGCTTTCATAGGAAACGATGACAAACTGCTGGAAAGTTTTGTTATCCTTCACTGAGTTATATGAATGGGATTTAGACGACGATATTCTTCTAGCAAGTAAATTGTATCCCAATTTTTGTAACTTTGCGGAAACTATCAGATGTATATCAGGAGTACAACAGACTGAACTTCTCATCGACTGGCTGAAGGACAACAACATTCAGGAGTGCTTATTATACATGAGCATTTAGAGAAGGATAAGCTTGAAGATGTATTAACATAGTTGGCGGCTTCTACGAAGTGGGCGTTACATATGATATATGTCTTGAAAGACCATAAAGAAACGCATTTGACTGCAATGCAAAACTGTAAAAACTGTGTGAATTCATTTGAATTTTTTTTAGTTTTCATCGTTATTGCAATTTTTGGTTCTAAGCAGCAATAAACATGGACTCTTCTCGTTAAATATCCAACTCTCTTCTTTTTATTGTCCTGTACTCGTTAATCCGATTAACTTGATAATCCCAACACCACCCAGCGGTAATTAATTTGGATTAGCCAGACATTACTGTACTCAGAAATATGCAATTACTCAATGGGTAACTCAGGATTCATTGTTTTCAAGTCGCGTCACATTTTTGTGGGGACGAAGAGGAGTTTAGGGATATCCCTCACTGTCTTTGTCAATGGCCCTGCCTCTGCATATTGGGACAAAGAACTCTGGGAGAATTCTTCTTCCAAGACCTCCAAGAACTTGCAGATATCCCACTAACATCTATTTGCACGTTTGTCAGGATTCCGGGATGGCTGGCTACACCTGAGGAAAAGTGGCATGATCTCGGCTGCAGCAGTAGACAACACCAACTGGCGTGCGAGTAGGGTACAGGAGGTTTAAAATCTGGGCATCACCATGAGTCCAATCCAGAGGACCTGAGTGAGGCACAGCTACACCGTGTCTACACAATTACCTAGCCTAACCTAAGTCATGTCACACAAAAACAATGCTTTTGATATTACTGCTCGGGATTTACTCTCTTGTCATCGACTGTTTTGATTTCCTCAAAATTTCGCCATTCATGAGTGAAGTTGATATTCCACTAGGTTTGACATTTGTGGGCGATGTGTTAGCAAAATACTAAGTTGTTTCGTTCGTCTACTTCTTCTAACAACAATAGGACAGTTATGCTCCATGCTACCTCACCAAAGTTCTTCGATCTTGTGTAAAAAAGTGTTTAATACAATTCAGACGTTCAGACAAAATTAAATTGGATCGGAAGTCATAAATGTGCTGTAATACGAGGGTGAATCGAAAAGTACTTAGCCTCAACGCCCGATGGCCCAACGAATGCAAGACAGATTATCTAAAGTACATAATGTGCTTGTAGTACATTCTCGAAGATGGCTACTGTCAACTGTCTAACTACTGTCAAAAAAATCAGCCGAATCGGACTCGTGCTTTTGTCTTGAACGCATGTGCCAGCGGGCTTGTCCGCGGATTTTAGAAAATGGAAAAAGAACAATACTGGCAGTTGATTCGGAAATCAGAGAGCGCTTGGATGCAGTGACTCATTTCCTTCGATGGCGACGAGTTTTAGCCATGCCCAGGTGCCACGACCGAGATTGAAGGTGCGCTAGTTAGCTGAGACAGTAGGCATGTCAAAAGACCGCGTGTGTTATAACTAGCATGAAATATTGGGTATGAGGAAGCTGTCTGCGCGATGGGTGCCCGGCTTGTTCACTCCGGACAAGTGCAACTGTGAGACTCCTGCCGTCGTCGTCAAGGCCGAATTTGTCGAATAAGGCTACGAACTGCTGCCCCATCCACCGTATTCTCCAGATTTGTCCCTGTGCGACTTCTCAAAGTTTCCAAACTTGAAAAAGTCACTTGTCGAAGTAGGGAGTTAACGCCACCACAGAGGCAGAATTTCAGGAAACGTATTTTTCAGACGGGTTAAAGAAGATGGAGCATCGCTGGATCAACTGTATCAAGCAATGATGATAAATCTCCAAAATGTTAGTTTTTCTTGTTGTAGGCTAGGAGAAGATTCAACCACGATCTGTACGGGCGTACAGCCACATGATTCTATTCAGGCGTCTCCGTATCCAACGCCTAAGATTTCTAGGCCATGTAGAGCGTATGTACAACTCAGCTGCGGCCCGAAGTCTCGCACCCAGGTGGAGAAGAACCTCAACCAACTTGGCGTGAGACACTGGAGACAGCTAGCCAGAGACCGTGATAGCTGGAAGGGCTTGTTGGTTGAGGCCCAGCTCCAACCCGGACTTAAGCGCCAAATAAAGAAGGAGAAGGCTAGGTACTTATCGGACCACCCTCGTACACGATATAGCCAAGCACTGTTCTTGTTGAACAATAAAATATAATAATTATTGTGTGTGCCTAAAGCTTAATTGATTCGCGGTTGAAGCAGTTGATGCAGTTAGTCTGTGATTTATGTTATTTAAATGTGACCAGCTCCCTAGAAGTCTTCCGTCACACGCGATGAATTATAGTGAAATCGGTTTAATGAATTCCATTTGCTTGTCAGAACATATTCACTTAAACTTTGCTGAAAGCTAAGAAGATGAATTCCTTTAATGAAAATTAAAACCCCCCCAACTTGGCTAAATTAATTTGAAAACCTATAAATTACGAGTGTCTGCCTTAAAAGCGTGAAATTTAGCGCGTCCATCCAAAGTAAAGAGAAGAATTCAGAGTGCATTGAAATGAAAGTGCTTGATTTGAAAAAGGCAGTGTACAAATTCGACTGGATAAAATAGTTGAAATCTAAAAGCAGTCCTTTGCGGCGTTATTTATGTATGTTAATAATTCAGAGGAATTCTACTCGTCATCAGATGTGAAAATCCCAAATGAAAACCAGAATGAAAAATGCCAATTCGCAATAAATTTAGTCACAAGCTTTGCGCAAGTTTGGGTATATATATGTACATACAAAACAATAAGATATATATATATTTGTTTAGCTACGAGTTTCTTTTTTCCAAAACATGCACACGTTCATCATTTCACTTGCTACATATATTCAAATAAGCGCGCAGCAAAACATGTATCGCGTGTAAAAAAAAAAAATCAACAACATAAAACATTGAACAGATTTCACATGAATACGAGAAGAAATACAAAAATCATAACTAAAATGAAATAATTCAAAAGATTTTGTTCGATTTTCGTTTTTCAATTATCATAATGTTTATTATCTTTTTTCGGTATTTTTTTTTTTTCTTGTATCATTGTTTCATATCATGACAATTTTTATAACTTAACTTTCTCTTTACCTAATCATAATTTTCGTTCTTATATATGATTTTTCTTTTGTTTATTTAATTAAAACTAGTTTAATTATACAATCATACATACATATATTAATGATTGTTTTTAAAGTAGATTTTTGTTGGTTGGTTTTGTTTTTTTAAACACTAACTAACTAAATCGATAGCAGTTACAACAAAATTTATTTTGTTTAAAATTATTTTAAAAAGATCTTTTAATGTTTTTTTTTGTTTTCATACTTATCGGAAGATATACATAACGTTAGTTCCATTTAAAAATCGCTTAAATTTATTCATTTATTATTTCAACTTGCTTCTGAAGAACAAAACGGCTAGCGATGCTTTCATGTATTATTTGCTCTCATTAATCGGACATGAACAAATAAGGAAGATACATAGAATATAACTAATTAGGGTAACTTCATCAAAATTCAGTGCAGTTTTCTTTCGATCTCTGTAGACTTGTTTATTTTTGTTTTGTTTTTATAAATACTTTAGTAAAAAAAAAAAGAAACTACAAAATTTGTATACAAAGAAAAATAGCTGCTTTGTTCAATTTGCATTGGAGTTGGAAAACATAAATCGAAAGAAACGTGTTAGATAAAAATTAATTGACAAACTAGGAAGTCTGAAGTACTCTCTCCTTTGATCTGGTTTGCTGTTGCAATGACGTTTTTGGAGGAATACACAGGCTATGCGACTCACAAGGGGTTTTTCTATTTAAAAAAAAATCCTCAATAGATGCTAGGAGTTAGTTTGCAATGCCTAAGATGCATTGAGGGCATTGTCTGAGAATGTTGACATCAAAATTCAAGGGATACGACTTGGGAACAGGTTAAGTTCTTTATTTTTATTCATTTACTTGTGGGCGGTATTCAGGCAACTTCTGATTGGTAACAATTCGTGCAGAGCTCAACGTATGAAGTGAATTTAATTGTAGTAACAGAATTAGATTTGGGAGATGAACAAGTGTCTACTCCACAAACTCCGTGCAGAGAGAGTGAAACATTCCAAAATATCGTCACGCAGAAACTCAAATCAGAGAGAGAAAGATACTTCAAAAGAAACAATTAACACAAAACAAAAGGAAATCAACAAAAAATCATATGGACAAACGGAAATACAACTATCTTAAATTAATAATAAATGATTTATATATTTTTTTCTTAACGAAGCTTCTCTAAATATAACCACCATTGCTACAATATTGTTCAATGCACAGATTCAACACAATTGGGCTTATGCAAGTGGGATTTAAAACGTTTATAACCACACACAAAATAACAGGCAAAAATACACGGTGGTTACTTTGCAGGCACTTTTTTGTTTTGCAGTTTTTCTGTTCTCGTTAACAATTACATCTGATAAAGGGTGAATACTTCCAAAATAAAAAAAAAAGGACAACAAACATAAAATGAGAAAAAATAAAAAGAATAATAATAATTCATAGTTAACCTGCAAGGAATGTGAATAATAAAGATAACAGCTTGGTTTTGTTTTTCTTTTTTCTTTTTTTTTTCTTAATACTTTGGAAAAATCCAATTTTATTCTACTTTTACCATTGATCGAATGTACCGATCTTATACATAAGTTTATCTCTAATATATATTTATAACATGTATGTCCATTTTTGTTTTTACTTGTTTGTTTTATTTACATTTACATAATGCGAAGAAGAACCATATGAAAATCGAAAGTCTATGATGGTATGAGTACATATACATATGTAATGCTGTGTATTTCACGTCGGTGTATTCGTATTTATTATTTGCTTGTTTTCTCTTGTATTCTCTTATATCAATTAAATTAAATATCATTAAAATATTTTATTGTTTAAATTGCTGACTTCTGGAGAATGTCCTTTTTGCTGTATTTCATCAAACATCAACATGAACATCAATCATCATCATCATCGTCGTCGTCGTGGTCGTGGTCGTCACAAATAAGCACAGATTATAACGAAAACATTTATTTTGTTAAAACAAATCACAAAACACAAACTTTTTAGATTATAATTCAAACTAAATTTGTAAATAAGTGAAGAAAAAAAGTATATAACTAAACACATGTTTTATTCATAATGAATCATAATGAATAATGAAAAACAATACAGAAATCATAATTGGAGTACAACTATCATAGAATATATATTTTATTTTTGTTTTCTTGTATTTAAATATAATTAAATTTTTGATTGGTGTTTAATGATTTTTCATAAATATTAATAGAAAAAGAAACGAAAAAAAAAAACTTTCAATTTTGAATTTACCATAAGTTATAATATTTTGAGTGGATAAAAAAAAATACAAGCTCTTAAATGGTAACAAGATCTCTGTTATGATGTGTTTGTAAAATAAGAAAAAAAAATATTAACTTACTCGCTTAAACAAATTCATTACTATAAAATAATAAAAATATATATGTAGACATATATATTTGTGTTAATGTGTTCATATGTATATATTCAAATATATATATTGCAAATATAAATAAAATGGTCACAGCTGCAAAAAGATGTTAATTCTTCTTTCTAATTTCTTGTTTTTTGTTGAATAATTTTGTTTATAGATTTATTATAATACTTGATTTTTTTCTTTCATTTAAATCAATCTATGCTTGTATGAAGAATAAATAGAAATCAATAAAAAAAATAGCATTTATCACCATCACGACAAGTTCAATTAACCTACATGATATTATTTCTTTTTTTTTTGTGTTTTGTGATTTTTTTTTTCGGCATCAAAAATAAATGTTACTTCAAGAAAAGAACATAATAATTATACTAAACGTTTGTTTTTCGAATATTCATAAATCGTTATAATTTATATTTTTTACGGGTTTGGCCTAAAATAAAAGAAAAACAAATAAATAAAAAATCAGTGAAATTATATGTTATTTGATTCAAAAAAGAAACGAAAAAAAAAGAATATATAAGTGTGTGTATGTGTTTGTGAAGGGGACAGAGAAATAAATTGTTTTCTTTGGTTTTAATAAGAAGTTTCCGAATAAAAGTGAAATTCAAAGTTTTAAAAAGAAGGATTTTTTTTTGTTTATTATAATTTTTAATCGCTTTTTGTTTGAAAGATTAGCTTATGTTGAGACATTATAAATATAGCAATAAGATTAAGTTAAGACGAGTCAAAAAAATTATAGAGTAAATAACACAAATAAAAATATAAAAAGAAATATATAGAAAGTTATAAACCGCGCTATTAGATCATGAAATGCACAATGACTTTCCCATAAAATGTTGTTCATTCTTTTCCGTTTCATTTTTCCACAATTTTTGTTTTTTTTTTTTCATTATCGTGCATTTTTCTATCGTTTATTTTTTTTTTTATAAAGTTAAAGGTTGTTTTCTGTTTTTAGCTGCAGCGTGACCATTTTATAATTGTTAACTTAAAACATAAGAATATGTTTAAATGTTTGGTTGTATATATTTTATTGAATAAACACAAATACATTAAAGCACATATATTTTCATACACAAAATTGCACTTTCAAAGAGAGTGACACAAACGAATACAATACAGATTGATAATTTAAAAAAAAATAATTAACAAACAGGTTCAAACTTAAATGCAACTATTGAATAATTTACTATTAAAAGCATAGCCGCATTTGATTTATTTTAACCACAAACGAAAAATCAACACGTTGCAGTAGAGGATAATTGTCGAAACGCAGCCAATGTAATATTTACAGTCATTAGTAAAACATAATATATATTCGATCACACTCTTCCATGGGGAACGAACAGCGAAATAAACTTACTGCTTTCAATGGCTCTTGTGGGTTGGTTGATTGAGAAACTGTCTTTTACTTGTAGTCTTGAATGTGAAAAGTGAATTTTAGAATAGCCTCTCTACCGTTCTGTGCAAACAAAATTTAAAATCGATTTAATTGTCGATTAATTTGGCCGCTATTAGTACCGATCCATTGAGATTAATTTGGAATTTCTGTGAAGACATGGATCTGAATATGTTTAAAGCTGCGGTGCGTTTTGGAAGCTGATAAGATTATATTAGCCGTACATGCTGTAGATGTCCGATGATGAAGAATTCCAATGCTGTTGTGTTATCGTATTGAAGTAAATAAAACAAACATACCATTGGACGATGATGATGTTTTTGTAGCTTATCGGTTTGCGCCGATGTAGACTTAGTATTCTGTGTCACTCTTAACTATGTTTTTACTTCAAAATATTTATTGAGATATGAAATAATGATACCTTCTGACCTAATTCGACACATTATGTGGCTTTATTTTAACTACCATTGACAAATACTGATTCATGGTTAGTTCAAACATCAATTACTTTGTTCACAATGTTTTCTGAAATATCACACCATTCGATTCTTTTTTGTCTGCCATAAAAAAAAATGTGCACAATGATTTTGTTTTAGTTTAAGCTTTTTTTAATTTGTTATAGTGTATGTTAAAGCTTATTCAATTTTTGTTTAATGTCTTTTGTTTGTACACGTTATTTATTAGAAAAAAAAAAGCATTTACATACAAGTGTATGGAAAAATATTTTAAATTCAACAAATAAATATAATTACAAAAATAAAAATACAAGGCACATGCTTTAAAGAGTATCGCAATATATTTAGCTTATGTTTTCTAAGCATAGTAGTTTAAGTACATGTCTTATTGCATACGCACATTTTTGTTCGAAGGGAGCATATTTTTTCTTGATAATTTTAATAGTTTAGATGTTGTGAGCGCGTTAATGTTTTATTAATTATTTAAGTTGTTGCAGTTAAATGTTTTATGAACAGGAATGGATAGTAATGCTCTTTGGATATGTTTGTTAGAGTCACCTTGGGTTCTGTAAAAGTCTCAACAGCAATCTTAAACAAGTTCTAAACATATAAACATTTGGCGACCAGTCAGTGAGACAACGCCTTCAATTGGAGAAGATCATCAACGAACTTGCGGCACGAAACTGGAGACGGTCTCAGAAATTGGTTGGTAACGAGACTTCAAAAAGAAGCAAAATCAAAAGATGATATTTTCTTATCTAAGTTTGTTGGTTTTTTGCCGTGCGGTTTCTTATCCAAGATTGTGTTGTGTAATTTCGGGAATACAATTTACAAATAAGGAAGGGCAATACGTTTGAGTTCCCGTACAAAGAAAATAAGAGGTAAACACTATGACCAGATAGCCATGAATAGATAGACTCTTCTCTTTACTTTAACCCTTGACTGTGTGCCAAATTTTTCGAATGCTAAGATCGTCGCAGCTGCCTGTGCTTTTATCTGCCATGCATAAGGCTAAGTGTTTGAAGAGAGAAGGACGCATTTCGCTCATTATTGCTTCGGTGAGTAACCGTGAACGAGGCCACTTGTTGGTCCATTTGGTGCTCTACATCAGTTTAGGGTTAAGTAAGGTATCAAACAACATTTCAAATGAGGCGACATTCATTTTTAGGGCCAGCCTGAGCAGTGCGTTACGAAAAAAATCTGTACAGACCTTAAGACAAATCATTCACCAGACATACGTTCACATTCTTGAGACTGCCACATGGATAGGCTACCCTATTTAAAACAACTTCAAGACGTAATGTCCTTAATGCTGTACAGCAGCTAAGAAATTATGAACTTGGTGGACCATCTTGTGGTTATTTTTAAATCCTAGGTTATTTTGCCACTGACAGCTGTTTCCCGTTCTAAATCTTGACAGAAAGCCAGTATCATACTGCTTACACTTGAGAACTAATTTCCAAAGTGAGTTTAGTGTAGCCCAAGCTGTGCGTTCTTTTGAAAATAAGTTGTGGGTGAAATGGAGCACTTCTGAATACAAGTCAAACGCAAAAAGGTCGTGAGACTGGAATGCTAGTGGACAACACTGAAGGTCCCCGTCCTTGTACAGATGAGAACGTAGCTGCTGTGACCATCTGTGAGCATCATTGGACCATTTTTATTCGCTGCGATCCAGATTTGGTCAACGGTGGGCTTTACAAAACCGGGTTAACCGACAAAGATTTGGACGACATATGGTTCAGGCAGGATGGCGTGCCATACCACACAACCTATGCTAAAATCGATATTTTGTGCACCAAACTTCAAAATCGTGGTATCAACCGTCTTGGCGAAGTCAATTGATCCCCTCGGAGCTGCGAATTGACCGATATTGCTCCTTGGACCGATGGTATGCCAAAAACCCGGAAACGATTCAAGCCAATTTCATGGAAGGAATTCGTGAGCTAAAGCCCAAAAATATCAACAAGGTCTGGGAAAATCGGGGTGACAGAATGCGCCACTGCGAAGCCAGCCACTTTAAACGTTGTATTCCATAATTATATAATAATATAATAAATGGAAACAATTTTATTTTGTTCATTTTATTGCGTTTTTAAAAATAAACTTGTACTTGATCCAATCTGTATGAAAATGAAAAGAAAATACGTACGTGACTTTACACAATATCTGCAAAATACTCATTTAAAAACATTAATGTATATATTTTGAAAAAGCTATAAGTGCTTGCAAGAGAGAGCGAATAGAAGTGACTCTCGATAAAAGTTGAGAACGTAAAGGTGACTCAGAAGAAAATGACATCATATGTGCTCAAGTTACAACATTGTTAGTTTATTATTCTTAGACACATTCAAAACAATCGCTCCTTTCGTGTTCGCTTGAAAAAATATTGCAAAATTCTTATGTACAAAACTATGTAAACCTTTCCCGTCACCATACGTGATATTGCATCCTCTACTTATAATTCTAATAACATATCGTTTGTGTACGTAACCTATGCAAATTCTTAAAACACAACCAAAACAAAAGAAAAATAAAAACTATCTGCATGTGTAAATCTTGTATGTAAATTTCGACTGACTTATAAAATAGTTAAGAAATAAAGAGAAAAAAAAATACAGCCTTTTGCAAAAGCTTACATAATTATCTTCTGTTTGTGTACATTCAATGAAGACTGATTAAATTTGTTTAAACAAAAAAAAATATATATCTGTGTCCCTTTAACAAAAACACACACGTAGAAAAATGGTCCGCCTTCGAAATAGTCTCTCAAATACTAAGTTTTAGATGAAACACTTGAAAAAATTTCACATTTAATTTTATAAGAAAAACCATTGTGCAGCCCCTTTCATTTAACTTTCTAATAAAACACAAAAACATTTCAAGTTCTTAGGATTATTTATAAGTACGAGCACTCAAGGAAAAAAAATATGTAAATGTTATGCCAATACACATATTGGATTTCGACAACTTATAATATTATCTGAACGCACACTTTTAAGACATTTCTTTTTTTCGAAAACAAATATAAAATATAAAACGATAAATTAGATAATTAGATAAACAAAACTACGATAGTAGAAAATATTTTAGAAATACACCAAACACCAATTAAAAGTTTATTTTGTATTATTGTTTTTTTTTGCTGTAATTTAACCTTTCACAAAAAATGATAAAATACAAGCCAATTACTGGAAAACAAATGAAAGTGAAATAAGAAATCAAGTTCATGCAAAACGTGTTCCTGGAAAGGGGATTCACAATTCACCGGCTAATAATATTTCATCCATTCGCAGAATAACGCAACTAACAAGGACATCTCATTTGATTCCGAATCAATAAATGGAGTATTGTCTGTGAATGTAAACTGAGTAAACTGAGACGGGTTATCGCTTTTTCTAGATCTATGTTCCCACCGAACGAAAACGCGAGGTTTAATTTATTGTTTCCTAACCTACCAGGGTTCGCTACACATTTTTGAGGTATAGAACCCGAGTTGCAACCGCCTTGAGATCATCCGACCGTGAGACGTTGTCAAACCGAACAAGTCTACGGGGTGAACTTTAGTTTGTTTTGCTCATTTTCTCATTCTATCTCTTTCTATTTGCCGGCGTTCTCTGCTATAATTTCCTGTCAACGAACAGCTGTTCTGGTGGTCATTTATAAATTGAGAGCGAGTGACTTGAAATTTGGGAATGAAACCACTTCAAACTGAAGGTCTCAGGTTTCAGAAAAATTTCACCCGAACCACCCGGTTTCGGATCGGTAGCAACGTAGCATAACATATTTCTTTTACGCCTGCTTGCTGTTTGAAAGGTACATTGACATAACGCAACGAAAGTATGATCAGCACTACAACACACTAAAACACACGCTTAATCTCCAAAAACTTGGCGCAATATGAGGTGAGGTGACTAAAGCAAGCAAGCAAGCGATACAAAAACAATGTGTGTAAACTGAAGATCCTTTGAGGACAGGATTGCTGATATTTTACATTGCTATAGATCACCCTACCACATGATCGCTTTCAGAAGGCCATCATCATTTAAGTGGAATAGCACTTCTAAAAATAGGCGCAGTTACGTACAAAATATTAAATAATGACTCAATGAGATACAAGCTTTCGAATGAGCAACGCTTACTTTTATAAAATTTGTACTTTGTTTGGTTTTGATGGACTTGTGCCAAACTAGTGTAAGGTTGGACAGCCGATCAATTTGTGGTGGTGAGTGTTCATCAGAGATCGACATGCGTTATTTTTGTGACTTGCGATATACTCACAAAAAAAGCGGTGTGAGTGTGACCGGCAGCGATTGAAATGCGATCATTTTTTAGGACTAAAAAGGTGGAAGTGTGTACCGCCACCGCGAACCTAAGCGATAGTTGTGTTTACCTCGATTGGGTATGTTTCTCTTATAAACTCGAGTACTACGTTTTTGAGTCAACGCATCCTGCACTACGGCATGTTTATATCGACAGCCGATGCGGTGGCATGTTCGGCAGCTTATGGACAAGAATAACACCGTGGTAGAAAAACCCAAGGTATATACGTTGAACGAATAAGCATATATAAATACGTTGTATATGTTGTATGTTGAACGAATAAGCGCGGTGTATAGCTGCAGATCTCTTGTGTTCACCAGGAGATATATATATATCAAAGACAAGATTTCCAACACGAGAAGAGACCATATAATTACATTGCCCCCGTCATGCGTTACTGTAGAGGTTAAGTTAAGTGTAGAAGGCTGGCACACTTAGACCAAAGTGGACCTATTCTGATACCTCGGGGACCAGCTACGATTTGTAGTCGTCATTGTGTATATCTTATGTGGATGGAAGGCTGTAGAGACTAACTTGGAAGGTATCACTTCTCTTAGTGCTAGAGAGGAGGATGTACCACACCTAAAGCGTCCATCTGCTTTGCAGTTGGGCACCTCTCTGAGGGCCAATTCTTACAACGCAGCTGGCCAACGAACTAAGTTTTCACTGTATTATAATAAAATGAAAAAATAAAGCAAGTCAAAGAATTTCCATCAGTTGACTATGCACGCATATGTTCATTATGGCTATTCATGTGTTTTCCCCAAACTCAAACATTCAACATTTCGTTATTTGACACTAGCTCATGTTCGATCATTCTTATTCCTATTCTAGTTGGCCCTTTACTCAGAACAGGTCGCCGTAACAGCACAGATGATGGTGCTACAACCCGTGGAAGGCCAAGGCCAAGCTTCAACAGTGCCTTTTGTAGAAGTTGAACGTTAAAAATACTTCAACCAAAAACAATGAAAGTCTATTGTGTGTAGAGTGAAAACTCCTGTTACGGCGCTCCCTTAGGCGGACAATCCCCTTGGGCGGACAATTTCTCACGACAGTGGATCTTGAACTGAAGTTACATATATTCCCATGAACGGACAACCGCCTTAGACGGACAAAAGCCTTGCGGCCGTCGCTGTGCGCCTATGGGAGCTTTTACTGTACGTATAATTGGGATCCTCAGAAATGTTAATTTGTATTGAAAATAATCGAACTCTTTTTAGATAAATTTGTTTGTCCACCACAGCAGCTGTGGCTTACCTAGGCCTATGAATATTAATTTAGTTTCAAAAATGTCTAACCTACAAATGGAATCCACAATTGGCTAAATATACAATATCAACATTTCAAAAATCTCGCTGATAACGTCTCGTCTACAAAAAAAAAAAGCCTTTTATTCTGCAAATGAATGGTATATTACAACACTATTTTACTTTTCAATAAATCAACTCAACAGGCATGCAAAACGAAACGGTTCAAAGAAGTAATTTGTAAAAACGAAAAAATATAAGAAAAACCTCAAAAATGTAATAATTCCATATTTAAAAAACGTAATTTTTATTTTTGCATGTTTAAAATATAATAATTGATTCTTTTCGATCTATCTAACAGATGTAAGGATACATTAACTTTGACATACAAAAAAAGAATATAATTTTATTAACTTATATATTTATTTTTATTTTTTTTTTGTGTTTGTTTGTTTGTTACAAAAAACAAATATGAAAACAGGAACAATATAAAGAACATTGTTAGTTTCATATTTAAGTTTTTGATACTTTTTGTTCTTTTGCGAAATGAAAACAGAGCTAAATTCTTTTAATAAAAAAAAAACAAAACAGATCGATAAATACACTGCACACAAAATATAAAAAAAAAGACAAAAAGAAAAATAGCAAAATCGGATAAATTTCCCTGAACATTATTCTTTTCCTTTTCTTGTATATATCTGGATATAATTTATATATGTGTATAAGTATTGGTAATACGAGAAAATAATTTCAACTGAAATACAACAATTTAACAAGATTTAACGTCGCTCGGCTTGCGCAGCTCGAAGCACGCAACGTCTGACATACTGAACTACTTTTGGATAAGATTGATAATAGCAGTGTGTGTTATTGTTTGCAGTTAAATAAAAACAAAAAAGAAAACGATCGCGATTGCTTCTTAAAAATATTATTTCTATTAAAATTAGTACTAGGAAAATTGTTTTATAGATTTTGTATTTATATATATATTTTTTTTTTCATTTTTTTTAGTTTTTAGCTGTCAATACCCTAAACCTGAAATAAACAACAGAAAAATGCCAAAAAAAATTGTGTTTAACAGAAAAAATCAAAATTAAAGAATTGAGAGATATTGAATATTTTGGTTTTTGTATGGTTTTTTGTTTTAATTGAATGATGTTAGTTGGGAAGAACACATAAGAATTGAATGGACAGCTATGTCTCTTGAACGGTTGACTGAGTGACTGTGCGAAGAGTTGATGGAATCTGCACAGACTAATTAGTAATATTTTATCTTATCTTCTTACTAACAACATTTGCTGACTGAGACTTGGGAAACAAGGAAGAATGACACACACGACCTGTCTAGCGAGCGACACAGTGACAGTTTCCACTTTTTGGTAAGTTGATGTAATATTACAATGAAGTCGGTGTTAGTGATGGCATTTTTAGTCTAACAATTGCTTAGAGCGATTAATAAGATGACTTTGTACTTGTTCAACTCTTGTCAGTTTCATTTTGTTTTTGGCTGAACACTGCACTACGGCTGTGATGAACGAAGATATGAATTTGCTTGCAAAGAAACCTAGTAATACCTCATTTAAACGAATATGAAAACGAACTACGGCATATGTAGGCCAAGAAGTTTAACCATTCCGTAAAGGCAGTCTTTAAAAGACTTCGTTAATTCAAGGAAGGAAGTTTTTAGACACGCTGTAAAAAACTGAATGCAATAAACGAGTGTTTCGTGCAAAGATTGGTTGCTCAAAAGACTAGGTAAAGTGGCACCTTTCTTGAAAAGCTTTGTCAAGAATGATGCCAGTGCTTTCGAATCTGAATGGTGAAGCTATAAGCCTCTACTCAATCAAATCACATCGATTACGAGAAAAATGTAAAATCAACGAACGACTATAAGACAACTAGGGTAAGAGTTTTGCACGTCTTCTGTTTCTAACCACGTTAAATTCCCTAATACAATGAAACTTACTCTCTATAGCGGACATTGGCGAGACCATCCTGTTTTTCCGTTCTGAAGAGGTTGAAAATAGCTTCATGACGGGAACTTAAAGAGTGTCCGCGAAGAGAAGTTTCACTGCCTTTCAACAGCACTCAGACTTAGGAATTGATTCACTTGCAACCAAGTTGAAGTAGCTTGAAAAATCTTCAACACATCTCTTGAGGAATTTCATATAAAAAACTTTTGCGTCAGTGGGCAAGGCAGATGAAGAGGGTCTCGGTCTTTTGGAGAGAAAAGTTTTGCATGCGTTGATGGCATTAGAAGAAGACAGTTCAACCACGAACTGTATGGACTGTGCACGAGTCAAGCCAGGCGTCTACGGATGCAAGGCCTAAGATGGCTAGGCCACGTAGAGAGATTGGACTGCATACTAAGCTCCGGCCACAAGAACCTTCGTGTCTGAGCCAATGGGACAACGCAACAGAGGACGTGTACGTAAAAAGTGGGACACACAAGTCAAGGGGGACCTCAGTCGGCTTGGTGTTCGAAACTGGAGGCAGCTGGATGGAGAGGCATGTTGTGCGAGTCCGCCTAGGACTTATACTACCTCGGACTTATACCTAACCTTATTTTCCGAACTGACTCTTCGGAGGTTAAGACCAGCTTAAGCTAAATTGAAGTGTTGTAAGTCTAAAGGATCTAAGTGATAATTTTACACGAGAAAAACAAAATCCTTTTCAGCGAAAGTTTGTTGGAACCACCACAGCTTAATTTATGTGTGGGTAAGATTTAAGAAGAAACAGGCTCTTGAATTCTTTTGGATATTATTAGGTTTGCCACTTAGATTGCATTTTCCTAAAATTATTGACTTTCGATTTTTTGGCAAGAAATCAAGAGATTTCATCAAATTCCTGGTAATCTCCTAGATTCCGCCATACATTACCCGGATTTCGAATTCAATCGATTTCATAGAAATCTAGATGAATCCTCCTCGAGTTTCGTCCGAGAGGTTGTCTGTGAGAGGTTCTCAAACCGAACAAGCCAATAGCTTGAATGAGTTAATTTCGGTCATATTGCTGTTAATTTTCTCATTCCGTCAACTGATAACTGTTAGCTGATTCAAAAATTGAGAGCGAGGAGCAATCCTTTTGCGGGAACGTATAAATTGAAGCTGATGAAAATTGAGAACTCAATTGAGAGCTTATGTTACATATTTGTTATCACACTTCAACTCGGTGGAAACGATTTAGTGACGATTCAGTAAGAATTCATCCAATTCCCTCGATTTCGGTTCGGTGGGAACGTGGTATTAGATTCTTTAAGGCTCAACTATAATGCACATGAGCTAATGTCAAACACGCATGGGTGTGAGAGCGAATACACGTTTGCCTATGAGATAAACAATATTGTCGTCCAGAACGATTGCGAAAATTTCGTTAAGAGTGTCTGGATTGGCAGACAAATGTTTCGTTAAGCATGAGCTAGTGTGAATTCAATCGTACTGCGTGTGTGCGAATTTGACAGATGAAAGGGAAAATATGAAAAATGGGCAATTCAGCTGGTATTAGATAATAATTAATTTACGCATACATATGCAAACGAACTGAAAATGGGTGAATCTGACGATATTGAGTTATAATGCCTGAAACCTGAGTTATAGTGCGCTGCGCCAGCCGAATTCATGTTACGATGACGCACTGCGTTAAGATAAATACTCAATTTATCAGCTGTTCTCTCTCTCATCTACTAGATGAAAAATATTGCCGCCTTTCTGCATACACTCATTTGAAATGACTTGTCCCTAAATTATTTTTAATCAGCTGTTTTCATTTCTCAAATGACAGTTGACACAAAATACTCTCAATTTGGAAGAAAATCCCTCTCACAGTGCACACCTCTGTCAAAAAATATCCAACATGTTGAATAATGGCGTGCGATGGACTACGTTTTACGTTTTATAACGATCCTCTTAATCCCTCTCATTATTCACTGTATTTTGTGCTTGGCCATTGAGTTATGTGTGTTTCAGACATAATTCGTGTATACATTCGAATGCATGTACATGAAAACATGAGAAACTGTTTCTCTTTTTCGTGAAGAATTTCAGACAGATGGACATGCGCACATGTGCTTATGTCTAGTCATGTGCCTTTTTCCTTACAAAAATGACGAAGCATTGCGTTAAAATTTGACACTAGCACATGTTTCTTCATGCGCATTATATTTGGGCCTTTAGACTTACAAGCCTTCAATTAATGAACAAATCTGCTCGATTTGTTTGTGATTTTAAAATCAAAGAAGGATTGAATTGAATCATTCAAATATGAGGGAGATCCTTTGAAGGGTGTCAGAAAAATGATTAACAGCTTTTATTTAGCTTCAAATACTCGAATAAAGTTGAGCCATTGAAATGTAAAGTCTCAAGATCAAGGGACTTGTATTGTTTCAAACTTCCGTGACTTACAAAGACAATCGAACCGCCCTAAGTCGAGGTCATGGGAGCAATAATGTTGTTCGACTTAGCATTGCTCGCGTTATGGAGTGTGAAATGGGAAAATTGAAGTCTGAAACATTTAAAAAAAATTTGTTTGACTTATAGACAAATTCGTCTTAAGGATGTTCGTCTTACAGAGGTTTGACTGTAGTTCTATTATCTAAAGAAAACATCGTCTAATCATCATCTAAAGAAAACATCGATATTTCCTGAAGAAAGAAATGAGAAGTCCAAAAGTCACAGATGGAAAGAAATAAAGGTAATTTATGTAGAGAGTGAAGCAGAAGTTAGTGCAGATGACACCAGGAGCTATGAAGTGAAAGGAGAATAATGGCTTGTCAAATGAAATAAAGCTAGAAAATGTTTCTTGTGTTTAAGAGAACTGCAGGCATACCAATAAGCGTCTGAACCTGTTTACGTATATGCAAATTGAGAACTTAGTACGCATCAAATGGCGAATGAGATATGTACATGAAATCAAATCCAATTTAAAGCAAAGACACATAACTCTTCATTCAATTCCTAGAAAACGTTCATGAGGTTTGATTAATTTTAAGCAAATTCATAACGACACTTGGCCGCGAAGTCATTAATGGGCGATCAAAAATGTATGTCACTTCATTTTTTTTTTACTTTTCAAACAATACGCAATAAACAATTGTGGAAAAACAAATCAAAAGCAGAAAAAAAAAAAGAAAATTAAAATTAAAGAATCTATACAATAAACAATAAGAGAAGAGAAATATTACTCAGATATATGCATGCGGGCAAATAAACGAAAAAATAAAAAATTATAAGATTTTCTTTCAATAATTACAACATCAATCGTCATAAAGCGCAGTTACTGGTTAATACGGAGGAGAAATAGTAAGAGATTGCGAAAACCCAGGACTATTCTTTGAATTATCTTCTATTTTTTATTACTTCATTTGATAGATTTCAAATTTAACATTTATGTGTTTTTTTTTTTGTTTGTTTTTGTTTAATGTGCAAATATTTGATTTGATTAAATATATATATAAAAAGGGAATTCTAGTTGCAAATCAAACTCGAAAAAAAAAGAAAACATTATCGATTCATTAATTGTGCTCTAGGTTAGATTTTTTGTTTTTTGTTTGTTTTGTGAAAGTAGTACAGAGAGAGGCGCAAAAAATTAAGTATCTAAATAATGAGTATATATATATATGGATATGTATATATATAAATAGTAGTAAATTGATTACATTAGATAGAGGTTATTTGCTAAGTAAGATAAGTTGAATGACTTACCGTTTACTAAATCGTGATGATAGTTTTGAGAAAAAACTCATACGTCCCGGATGCGGTGACTCGCCTGTTGCACCTCCAGTTCCTGAATATTCTAGTGCAGTATTGTTTCGCGCTCTGGTTTGGCCTGCATTGTTTTCGTATTTTTTGTTTTGTTTGTTTTTATGATTACCGTTTGTATTTATGTATAACCAATAGGATTTAGATGAATAGAGAAATAGAAAGAGAGTGGATAGGATATGTTTAGATAAAAATTGATTTATAATTTATATGCATATACTATATATTTATATACGTGCAGATTAGTACGTTTTTTTTTTTTTCGTGTAACAATACATATATAGACTGTATATATGTATATGTTCTGAATTTTGATTCCAATAACATTATTTAATATTTATTTATACAAGACACAATTTATTATTATTGCTTTAACTTTTAGTTTGTTTTTTGTTTTTTGTAGTCATCATGCATTCGAGACAATAGTAGTATTTTTTATGCAAAATATTTGTTTTTTGCATTTATTTTACAACAAAGAATCAGAGAGACAAACGTTGATAATAATGTATACACGTTTCATATGGACAAATTTACAACATCTTCAATAGGCTTTCATATTGGTTACAGTTTGATTTTTGTTTATATCACAGAAGTCGTGGTGATTGTAAAAGAAGGGCATGCAGAAGAAGAACGCATATTTTGGCAAACACAAAACACGAGAATTCACTTATTTTAATGGTATAGGGTGGTTATAGGGGTAAGTGGATAGAGAGGAGATTTTAGTTGCTTTGATGAACAACCGGTAAGAGTTGAAAAATAAAAATGTATTAACAAAAAATCAAAAATAATAATGAAATGAAATTCAATTTGGACGTTACTGATTTAGATGCATCGTATCTTAACTGCGACGGGAGTAAAGTCTGACAATATTTGCAGTACCGTTTAAATGAGGTTATACATCATGCATTTGTTCTTGTGTGAAAATGATTCTTAAGATCCACAAAGAAGTATCCTAACGTGAGGGCTATACAAAAAAAACCATGGTCTCTACATTAACTTAAGATGTTCTTTGACTATCGTTCGGTTGACATATGCACGAAGGAGTGTCTGTTAGCTGATATTGATTACGGAACCATCATCTGTTCGGAATAAGGCAAAGACGATATCGGAAATGTCATTCATAAGACACGCGAACCGCGAATTTTCAGATACAACCAATTTTCGACAAATATAAACAAAATATAGTTCTTGATATGCAAAAATATACGGATTGAATTACAGAGTTTTGTATTGACTAAAATCTCAACAATAATCAGTTTAAGTATCTTTATTAACGATTAAAAATGTTTCTCCATGAATCAATCATTCTCTTTGCGAACTGTCAACCTGAGTTCGCAATATACAACAGAGGCAAACGCGATCCACAAATTGACGATTAAGCGCACCCATTGCTCTCTGATTAGTAGAAAGTTCATATGAATGGGCCTTTACAGTTGCAGCTAAATTTACAACTTTTTGAATAATAAAGGGACTTCCGAACTCTGACAGTTGACAGCGGCATATTCACAGAGGCCACATCTGTCAAATTGGCGGTAATTCATTCAGCCAGTTTTGCCAAATCATCATGGATATGACGCGTCCAAATGATAAATTGTTTTATAAAAAAAGATGTCCTGTTCGGGATAAGCGCTTCGCCCGAGAGATCCTTTTCAGTGATGAGTCCCGTTTCTGGATGAATGAGTACGTCAACAAAGTTTCATTCTGTCGGATTTCGGGCGATACATGTTCACATGTGATCCAAGAGTGTCTCGTTGCATCAAGGACAAGTCACTGTTTTCTGCGAATTTTTCGCTGGCGGGCTTCAACGAGGAAACCGCGTATGCTAAATGATCATATAACCTATTTGTATCTGATTCCTGCGAACATTGGTTTTGAGATAATTCTGCAAAAACCACAAAAATTCGACTTCCGATAATAATGCGTTAAGCTATGTTCACGTGAAAATTGCCAGTTCACACGATTGGTAAATTTTTTTTTTATATAAAAAGTGAACACTGTATTGTCATGACGGAGAGAAGATTACCGATGCCGTGTGCATTATATATACAATGCTCTATAACCCAAAGAAGGCCAGGGCCCAGCTTCCACATCAACCCCCCGTGTTGTGCGTGCAATTGCTCTCTCACGAGTGGAAGGAACATACAGTTTATACCGACACCGAACGGCCAAGTTTAAGAAGCTTTTCTGGACAGTAACTCGAAAGAGATGAGACCGTTAACAATTGTTTTTGGTCGTACCTGCCGGGAATCGAACCAGAAATTAAAAGGTGCCTTAGATTAACTTATTATTGATTAGATTAATCAATGCAAATTATTCCAAACATAGGTAACAGCTAATCAAGATGCTGCTCGTTATCTGTCAATGAGTCTGATAGATGGACAAACTATTAATCTTTATATTGACAGACATCCCCACAAAACATACAGAAACCCACAAAGGCTCTTCTGGAGAAAACGTTTACGAACTCCACGACGGACAATGCCGTTTATCTCTAACGTTGATGTCAGATGTAATTTTACCCTATGCTGGGTCCATGGGCATAACTGCATTCCAGGGAAAGATAGAGCCGATGAACAAGCTAAGAGGGAGCCTGTGCAAACTACACCCCCTCTTGCAACTGTGAAACGCTGTCAACAAGCATTTGCCATCACGAGCACTATCAGATAGCGGAATCAAACGTAAATCTGCAGAACGGCAAGGCCAATGTTACCTTCGCTTAATCCGGAAAGGACCATAACCCTCCTCTCAATAAACGAGGCATAAGCAGAGATCGTGTGGACACTGTCTTATAGGCAACTAATAATGGATCTCCCTAAAATGACTTTAACAGAAGCAGTAGGAAAGATGAAAAAGTGGCCACTAGGTCGGCCTGGATAAAACTTCGACAATTCAACAGCCGCAGCTATTATTAAACTGAGACCTCTAAATTGATGTCTTAATGAAAGGCTGAAGATTTTAGACATATATCATGTAGATTTGCTATGGATGGGCACAGAGGACAACGAGGACTTTTTTGAAACTCCGGTGAAGTGATTTCACAAAGGATCTATGAAAGGTCTAAATAATAGTTATACTCTCACACCTACCTCTAAAGTTTTATTTTTAATTTATAAAACTGAAATAATTGTTGACATTAAATGTATATCATGTATAAGAATACATTTTTATTTGATAGCAGGATTGTCTATTTTGGATCATAACCAGTCAAATTCGTGCGATCACAACTGAATTATTCCCTACATCATTGTCTCACAGCGTTCGTCATCAATCTGTTCAGATTCTTTGTAACTCCTTTACTTCCCTTGAATACCCGATCCTATTCGTGATTTAAAGTTGTATTGTTTCAAAACGAAAGCCGAATTATGCATTTCATTTAATTTTTTATATTCTTCATGGGAATTTGCATTATTTATACTTTTTTTTTGAATCTATTGTGTCTCGGATAAATTTCTTAAAAATAATAATTCTATACTTATATGAAAAAAATAAATAATAACAATAAAGCAAAAAATATAATTTTGTTAGTAATAATAAAGCCGGTTGATGATAAAGACAATAGAAGGCAATGTCACTTTTATATTCTGATTTAACAAATAAAAGAAAAATAAAATAACTTTTGGACAGTCAAGATAACGACTCAAACGAATAAATATGATAAACAGAAAAAATAAAATAAAAATGTTACTAAAGAACTAATAAAAAAACAGAAAATAACAAAAACAAAATACACATTAAGCAGAAAACTCACCCGAATGGAAGGTTGATCGTGATGGTACATTCCTTGGGAAATGCCTGCTAGATTTAACAGCCGATGTCATTCTAAATCGATCGAGCAAACTAATATTTTTTTTATGCAATTGTATTTTTGCAAAATTTCCAACATACATTTCCAATTTAAGACAAAAGACATTAACATTTTTTTTTTGTTTTGGTTTTGGTTTTGAGAGAAAGAGGCAAAGTGCGTTAAGTTATATTCAGTTTAAAAGTATGTTCAATTTTTTTTTTGTTTTGTAGTATAGGTTATTGATTGCAAAATTAAGAAAACAATTGCATTGAAAAAAATTATTAACATGCGCATTAAGTATAACATTATGGCAATTGGTTGATTGCATTGCAGTTTTTATATTTTTTTTTTGGTCAAAAACAGACGATCATATGATGATTGAAATGTGATTAAACATTTTTTTGTTCGAATGATGAAAAGAGCAGCAGAGCGAGTTGTTGTGGCCAAACGTAATTTTTTTTTTATAATTTTTGTTTGTGGTGGTGGTGTTTGCATTCACAAGGAGTATTGTTTAATTTTTTTTTTTTATGAAATGGCGGAGAAATCAAAAAAGAAAGAAAAAAAAATATATATATGAAATTAAAAACTTAAATTGAAATCAACTTCTTAAAAATGTTAAAGAAGAAGTACAATGATTTTTTGGTTTTTTTTTTTTACAACATAACTAAATTTATACAGCGCTACTCCGAATGAATGAGATTTACTCTAACTACGACTACATACAGACACGACAAATAACATTAGCAAGTACAGAGATGAGATGGATGTAAACGGAAGAGGAAATGAAAGCTAGGCGCACTAAGAAGTAAGGACAGGCAAACTTAGGTTTTACAATTAAGCATACTATATTTAAATTTAATAATATGAATTAAAAATTAATTGAAATTAGCTTGGCGTGAATTAAAGCTCGACGACATTTGCTCAGCTTGTTGCCCACATTTATTTCGTGTTTTGAGCCCAAAGAGGAGTATTTTCGGGGAAAGATTGTACAGTGAAACTTCTTTATAGCGGACATCAGCGGGATCTTCATACATGTCCGTCTTGTAGGGGTGTCCCTTCAAAGGGGGCACGAATGCCTTTAGTTAGTCCCGACCAATTGTCCGAAAACAGAGGTGTCCTTATAGACTTTTGTCCGCAAAAGAAGACTTTCACTGTAAATTGCTTGTGAAAAGCAAAGATCGACCAATGGAAAAGATTGGATAAGAGATGGGGCACAATTCCCTGGACGGCACAATTTATAAAAATCGGTTCGGAATTTTAGCCTTCAATGCAAATTATCACGTTTGATGTTAAACAGAATTGCCAGCAATGTGCGAAATATAAGCCAACTTGCATAACAAGAAGAAATGGTGGTTTGCTGTAAAAGCATTGGCTAGTCATTTTTTTTTCTGTATTCGGCGCTACAGTCCGTGGTGGACATGGGCCTCAACCAAAGCTGGCAAGTTTAGCTACAATAATAATAAAATAGGTGGCGCTACTGCCCGTAGAGGGCTAGGGCTCAGCATCTGCAGCAACATCTCCTGTTGTCCGTGCTATTTTTCTTTCACGAGTGGAAGGGACCAATATGTTTATGCCGACTCTGAACGGCGAAGTTAAGAAGTTTTTTTTAGACGGGAGTTCTATTTGAGCATTGTCAATAACGAGGAGCCGTGAATTATGAAAGGTGGTAAATTCAGGTATCGAACCAGGCACCCTCTGCGTAGAAGTCGATGCACCAAGCCACCACGGCGACCGATGCAGGTTACGCTGTTGGTTAAGTAAGGCATTTGTAAGAATATGCGCCGATCTGCCAGCTAGTGATTTGATGGAAGTGTTGGTCCCCAGTGTGCGGCGCTTTTGTACGCCAAGCTATGAAGACACTTTGATGGAAGCTCAAATGAATGACTTTGTCACACACTTTGATGCGACACGTGATTTGTAAAAGTTATCGATAGATTAATTTTTTGAAGATAAATCTTTTCCATCAGCTAGGCGACCGCTTGACAGAGCCTGGATAAGCTGGTTCGACCAACTCTAAAAACTCGCCAGGTTACGCTCGGGGATAACTCCTGATGGTTTAGAATAGATGACGGACAATAGAGTTGATCTCTCGTGCGTGCTTTACACCCGTGACACCATTAGTGGGTCATGCGGATCAGAAGCTGATGATGATGATCGTTGACTAGAACCTTGTTAAACTAGAAGTATTTCTTTTGACCATGGTCAATATGCGAACTTTACAAACAGCTGATGTTATGCTTATTTGTGGCTGACATATGGATGTGGTTTATTTGCAAATGTTTAGTGAATGTTTTCCCACAAAATTTTAGTAGTGAAAGAACCAGGACAAGTTAGTTATGCATGATTGAACGAGGTAAGTGCAAGTGGTTTGACGAATAGCCAACTACGATGTGCACGAAAGAACCCTTTAAGGATGCTGTGAAGATACTTAACATCTCCAAGAATACTTTTGTATAACTGTGGAGAGTTGGAGAAGCTGTGGTGTGTTGAGACACGAAAATTCGACGATTGGATCCACAACTTAAAACGTACGTATATGAACACATGTGGTAAGGAAGATCAAACGTGTGTTAAATATGATTCAGGCGATTCGGCTCGGATTTATGGTTCTATCATGAACTTGAATTATACTAGTGATAAGTTGTAGGTGAAGTTGACTTAAGTCGAAAAGAGATGAATACAGATCTGGGGTGCAATCACTGCATCCGTGAACGGATCTTCCATTATACGAACAAAAATTACGTTATTCGTTTAACCTAAGGCTTAATCGCTCTGGCTTTAAAGCTTACTTATAATTTTAACGATTATATGTTAGCTTTTTTAAATGAATCAATACGTTACTCGTCATACGAACGAACGTATTACGATCATGTCATACTAATGATGGACCGTAATTATTTATTTATTGAATAGTTACAATACAATTAAAATTATAGAGTAGCTTAGTAGCCAGAGCGCCAAGGGGCCTTAGGCTGACGTAATTACTATTTGAAGGCAATATTGTAATAGAGTCGCACGTAGTAAATGTAATAGTTGAACGTCAAATATGTGTCATTTGTGAATTGATTGAAACATAAGTTGAATTCTATTTTGCTAATTTATTTGGATTCCTTTTATTCAATTATTCTTATAGAAAGATTGGTCCAAAGGCAGTTAAGAGATTGGAGTAACCCTTTGAAACTATCAAGCTTACGGTTAGTAAGAATGATTTGAAACATGTATTGCAACTCTAATTTGTAGGCATTAAACCACGTTCTCTCTAAACTTGGACCAAGACCCACATTTGTCTACTGCTGCAATTAGCATCGACACTTTCGCTGTTAGGAAGCGGAGACTTCAACACTATCGTCATCAACAATTTAATTGGAACGGCTCGTTATTGCGACAAATTTATTTCGTTCTATGTACCATTTTAACATTTATTCACATGTTTCATTATTTTAAAAATTCGCCATTCACCTTCAATGTCAACAAGGTTTCGTTGAGTTCAACACGTAGACGCGCACGATTACGTGTTGTATGATCCCAAATTGTGTCAACGTGGCTTGTAATTCTAAATACACGATTTCCTCGTTCACGAATGCGGTGATTCGACCCCGGAATGTCATAAACAAGATCATCTTGAATTTAATCGATAATCAAATCTGTGACCAATCAAGGATAAGTCTGAGAAGACAGCCATTTTACGGAGTTGACGATTTGGATTGAATTCTATATTTTATTGCACTGCACTTTAAAGCTGGGCATCCACGGTCACAGTGTCATTCCCGACGTGATGGTTTTTTTTTTTGTTCACCATCCACTATCACTCAAGCTAACTGAATTTTGCTTTAGGAGCGAAGATAGCAGGTTCCCAAGGGAATTTGTTAACTCTGTTTAAAATGACTGAAGCCTTGGTATTAATAGTTATTTATTTATTTATTTATTTAAAAAAGCTAACATATAATTGTTAAAATTATAAGTTAGCTGAAAGCCAGAGCGATGAAGCCTTGGCATTAATAGTTATTAAATCTGGGATTTCCTTGTACAAAGAAATAAATTCGGGCCAAACATCTTTACCACCGTTTACTGTCATTTGTATTGTTTTTCCATGCTGCTGGTTCACATTGACTCCCCCATTCTGGTTGTGATGTGGGCATGACGCTCAAACGCTGTGATGGCTATCTTGTGAGGTTGCTATTCTGGCACAAATCTCACAAGAAAACATACAAGAATAGTTACCATGGTGTGGTGAATTCGTTTTCGTGTCAAAAATTTCGTTCTTTCATGTTCGTTTTTTCTTCTCCCACATTGAAAGGACTTCATATTGTCCACATTGAGGGGACTTCACATTGAGAGGACAATGTGAAGTCTTCTCAGAGTGGGAGGAGAAAAATGTAAAGCAAAATAGCCAAAATCAGACTTTATTTCCTCCTTGTGATGGGCTCTAGAGAACATCACAATTTTGATGATTCTTGTGATCGTCTTGCTCAGAACAAGAAAACCTCATAATTTGTGACCCACCGGGCAGTTGTGACATCGCAGACGTTTGCCAGAATACGGGTGTAAAGGTCATATGGAAAATGTATGAGAAAACACTCATCTCCGTCCATCATCACGCATGAATGCGGAAATCAAAAATGTTTGAATTCCTTCGCGCATGAACAAGTAAGGTATTTATATGTTCGCTCACGCCGGGAATGACATTCATGAGTGATTGTTAATGCCCAACTTTAAGCTTGATAAACGCTTGAAAGAATATTCATTAGGCTGTGTTCCAAGCATTTTTGAGAAATGAATCAAAATCGGCTGAAAGGTATCAAAGTAAGGGTATTCTTAAATAGTAATAGCAAATGAAATAATTCTAGCCAACAACGTGATCTCATTAAGTCGAAGATCTACAAACTTAATGCGGTGTTAAGTAATGAATGATGAATCTATTCTACTTCTGTGGGTTATATTTTTACTTTTATGCATATGCGAATACAAATTATCATCTTTATATTTTTTTTTTCATTTCTGCAACCAAGGACATAACTTAAATAATAACAACAAAAGCTAAATAAAAGCGAATCGAATGTAATTCATTTGAAAGCAAAATTAAGCGATTTAGTAGATAAACAAAAAAATAGAAGAAGAACGAGTATTTAATTAATAAGAGGGTATACAATATATGGTAAAGTATATCATTCCAAATAAAAAAAAAAGAAGTATTTATGACTAAACTAAAATTATATGAAAACCAACGAAATCACAACTATGTATGTGTTTATGTGTGATAAACAAAAAGCAGCAGTAGTAATACAGAAATACTTAATATACGATTCAACTGTTTTTTTTCTTTATTCTTAGTTAAAAGCATTCTTTTAAAAATTATTTAAACATAAATCGCTTAAAAACGAATTCATAAACTCACCAAAAACAGACGTTTCATCGTATGTGCGAAAAAAAATTGTTGATTTGTTGGTGGTAGAACAGTTTTATACGAGTTATATTTTTGTATTTTGAATAACGTGATGTTTTTTTTTTTTTTGATAAATCGTGTCCAAGAAGTTGGAAACACGCAATACATTCGCATCACAGGATTTCAAGTTTTTTTTTTTGTTTTTTGTTTTTGTTTTATTGTCATGTTCATCAAACAAAGACGCAGATATTTTGGAATGACGAAAAATATGGAAAGAAAGAATTAATTAGTATTTTATGACTCTTATTTACCTCCGATGATATAAAAAAAACGAAAATCAATAAAGGGAATAAATGAATAAGAAATCTTTAACAATTCTATAGTAATGCTTACTAGAGTTGCTGAAGAAATTATGGAAATTAAATCGAATTTATAACTTAACCATGCAAACTTATATCATAACGGCTGATGCTAAACTCTATCCCAACCATAGGGCAGGTGAAACACTAAGAAACGCCAGACTTTCGAGGACATTTGGCCTACAATGTGGAAGTAGTCACCCTGGTTCTCTTTGTCGTGTCAATGTATGTGACAATTAAGTGACACATTTTTCACAGAGGCATGTGATTCGACTAGGAGGGAGGGAATCAGGATTTTCTTAGTGTGACATTCAAGCGACTAAGTCAATACAAATTTGTAACACTGACATGTGACACGGCCAAGAGAATCAGGGAGAGAACTAGAATTCTTTTAGGCCCGTCACGTGTCAATTTATTTGACTAATTCAATATAAATTTGTCACACAGACATATGACACGACTAGGAGAATCGGGGTTAGCATTCTTCTGTCCCTAACTAATAATTTCGACAGGAGCGTAGATCTAGAACTATATGAGTGGCGCTACAGTCCGTAGGGGGCCAGCCAGGGTCTAGCTTCTACATCAACCACTAGTGTTGTGCGTGCTATTGTTCTCTCACGAGGGGAAGGGATCTACAGGTTTCTGCCGACTCCGAACGGCCAAGCTTGAGATGCTTTTTCTAGACAGTTCATACTCTTTGAACATTAGCAGTGACGCGGAAGAGGTGGGTCGTATCGGGTGCATCCGGTAAACTTTCCTATAAACTGCTACACTGAATCAGTTATTTTTCTCTAACATGAACTAATGTTGATATCCCGGGAAAATTCGACTTGCAGGGAGGCGACTGTAGTTAATAAAAGACATGAAATAAGTCTCCATCTGCCTCTGGGCTTTGTGTTGTATTTTGTAGACTTGTAGAGTGGAATAATGTTGAACAAATAGGAGATACTTTGTCAGTCTCTGAAGCTGGTGATAAAGATTACTTTCAAGACAAATCTCGGTGCTTATTGTGGGAGAATGAGAATGAGAAGTGCGACGAGTGACGTTGTGAAAGTTGATGATCTTATGTCAGAACAAAGAAAAGTCTCCACTTGTTTGTGCGAATTAAAATGAAGAAGTTGCAACACCAAGAGAGATTCTGATGACTCCACTTAAAACCCCGCCGAATGCATACAGTTATATTTACAAAATAATTATTTGTGCGTCAGATATGTCAGACACAAGCGACTGTGATGTAAACTGCCACTAATCCTGCGAACATATTCATTTCGTTCAGTGGGGAAATTCATAGAAGCACTCAATCAAAAATCTTGTATATCCTCTATTTTAGGTGCAGATTTGTAATTGAATTTATTTCATAGGTAAAAGGGAGGAAGATTGAGGCGTATATTATGCCAGAAATATAAATGCTTCCTTGCTTTTAAAAAACTCCATATCCATACGAGCTGCCCATTTTTGCCGCACGTATAGACAACGTTCTACTCAACTGAATGGCATGATACTTACACCATTGCACAATGTGGTCCTTTTGCCAAACGGTTGAGTAGAACCTTGGTAAGCACAAAATTAGGTTACGGAAGCCCTGTCAAATTGTCTGTTTGCGTTTATCCCTGATGGTCGTCGAATTTTTCGAAAAAATGATTGGATCCGAATGCACTTTTATTGGTCCGTAGAAACGAAAACAAAAACTAACATTGGGATATACATTCTCACAAGTATCTATCAACTATCTATGATAAACAAAAGCTATAATATTGGAATCAACAAAAATGAAAGGAAAAATAAATTATCTAAACACTCATTGAAACTCACATTCAACGAAACCAAATAAACATAAACAAAGAGGAAACAGAAAACGTTTATCGAATAAAAACGAAAACAAACACATGATAAAAATGTGAGAGAGAGAGAGAGATTTCTGTGTTGTTGATTAACAAAATTTATACCTCGATCCAAGTGGGTCATTTGAAGCGCCACTACTGTCAGCTACTGATGGGCCCGGACTAGAAACGGAGGCGCTCTTAACATGGCCCTTACCACTAGGAGCGGCCGATCCACTCCTTGATAATTCGGAAACGGTAGTCACAAAACTGATATTTATTATATTGATTTTTTTTGTTTGTTTGTTTTTTTTTTGTTTAAAGTTAAATAAAATTCATTATTCCACAAGATAAAGTGCGCAAAAACGTGCATTTCAATTGCATGTTTGTTTTTGCAAAAAAAAATGGTTTTTGAATAGAAAAGAAAACAAAAAAGAAATGAAAAAAGAGAGAACAGAAATTAAATAAACATTTCATTGCCAATCAAAGTTTACATATAACAGTTTAGTGATTGCGGTTTCAAATTTGTAATAACAAAATACCAACAAGAGAAACAAAATAAAACAATCTATAGAAGAGAGAATACACTCAATAGACGAGATAGAGACGTTGTTTGCACACAACGTTTGTGTTCTTTTTTTTTTTTTTTTTGTAAATTTAAAAATTCATTTCGGTAAGGATAAATTTTGTTGTGAATATGAGATATTGTAAAAGTGTTTGTATTGTATTTGAAAATAAAACAATAGTACACCTTTACAGCAAATGCTCAAAACAGAAAAAAATAAATCAATAAACAAACCGAGAAGAAAAAATGAACTTAGAACAACAAAACGATGACTAGGCACAGCACAGTTCGTTTCTGGAACTAAACTATTTTGGAAAACATCTAACAGATACCTAATAAGAAGCGGGTTGAGTGAAAATGCAGATAATTACATTTTCACAAAATCAAATAAGTAAACAGAATCAAAATAAGGAGAAGTAGTAAAACAAAAAGAAAATCACAGCAAAGGATTGAGAGAGAGAAAAACTCTGAGAGAGATATAGTTAAAATGCTAATGAAACGAAATCATAAACGAGAACGAACAGAAATTGTATGAAAATATTGACAAAACGTACTTGGGTTCTGTTGGCAGAACATTGGTCTTCTCCGTCGATGAAGTCTTTTCGCATAGAGTCGTTGATCGTCGTGGTATCATGCCACTGGGACCGACTGTTCGATTTCCATTTGTTGGATCATATTTTGACGCTGAACGTGGTTTCGCCGGACTGGTAAGTGCTAAAAGAAAAAAAGAAAATAACAATACATTGTATGTGTCCTTTTGCATGAGTAACACTTTAACTTACAACTATCTCCGGAAGAAACTGGTTTTTGGGTCGCTGATGCGGGTCTTTGATTTTGTGCTGCTAGTCGAGCAGTGTTCTCTTTTATTGTTGCTGAATCAATGGTATTTTGCCGTTTGAAATTACTACTTCTGCAAGGAAAAATAAAAGAAAAGGATATTAGCCAAATATGTAAATGTAAAATATGTTCTAGTTCGTTTTTGGAGAGAAATATGGCACGTATAAGCCGAGTGGTTGCTGTCCACTGCTTACTATCATGAACCACGTATTAAAAAGGATTCAAAGGACGGAGGTGCGAAGCGATATACATTGTTCAAAGACAGAATCATCCGAAAGCCATTCCAGGCCAAGCAGGCAACGGATCCGCAGATGAGCTTGCGCGGGTTAGTTCGGAATCTGCGTGCATAGGTCCCGAATAGCCTGTACCGTCAACTGGACAGCAGCTACAACGCTGATTAATGATTGGGAGAACAAACTTCGCCTAGACCAATGGACCAGTGGGGATTGTTTTTGGGCAATCCAAGCGGAATTTCTACGTTTGGGAAATACTCTTCCACAACAAGGAAAGTATTAGATGGCTAACGAGCTTTCTTACTGCAAAATGAAGCCGTGCCAGAACAAGGAATGTCGGCTTTGTGAGAATATCTGAGCATTTTATTTGAATGTCCGGTATAGTGTATTGGGAACACTATAGTGGCAGTTGTTCTTCGATATATCTCAATACTAATGACATTCATCTAGCGCATATCTTTGTTGTCTTGTGTGTAGGTAGGTAGCTAGGAGGGCAGCAAGTGAATTCGCCATAATGGTTATCAGATGTCCAATCTAGTCTAGAGAGAATGCTGGTGGAAAATTTCTTCTCGAAGATGGCTCGGGGCAGTAGGCATTCGGTGTCGTTGAGGCGGAAGTTGTATTCATTTAGAATGGTTGAGTGGACGAAGGTGATTTCGTTCCATAGCCAATACCTGTTTGCTGCAAAACTTGCACTGGCGGATAGTGGAGGAGTATGTCGAATGCCCAGTGCCTCGGTGATGCACATGCAGGATAGGCTCTCTGCACCCGAAGAGGTAGTGTAACATAATATTCTTTCTGATGTGCAGACCTTCATTTTTATACAGTCGCGTTAATTAATTTGCCACGGCGTCATGTTTATTACAAAAAATAGACAATTCAAAAGTGCAATTGTTTACAGAACTGTTGTGTTCATCATAACTTTCATAAACATCATTATAGCTTGATAGTGAATGAGGAGAGTAGTCTAGTGGATCTTCTTCCACTTGACATCTATATCGATAGACCAAGTCGTAAGTGACTACCCGCTCAATTCCATTGATGTCTAAATACCCTCCCGGTGTTATCTCCCAACAAGGCATGAATGGAGATCCAAAGAACGCATCAACAATTCAACATCCATCCACGTCTACACACGGATGGGACGAAAAGAACAGGCGCGGGCATTTTCTCAGAATTGTTAAACATGCACAGTCCCTGACCACCTGACTAAAAGGTAGTGTCTTTCAGGCGGAGGTCCTGGAAGTCAAAGAACCGACAATTTTTGGAATACGACCGGTTGATATTACCATCCTAATTGACAGTCAGGCGGCCATAAAAGCAATTTCGGCCATCGAATTCAAGTCCAAGCTAGTCGCAAGCTGCCGCGAAGAGCTCAATGTTCTTTGTACGCAACATTGGATTACTCTATGCTGGGTAACAGGTCATAGGGACATAACCGGAAAGGTGCCAAGAAGAAAGTGGGTAATAAAATCATGGAGTTGCTAACTAGCCATAATCACCTGAGCTACCACCAACACAAAATGTGACTTACGCCTGACACCATATGCAGTGGCTGCAGGAACGAAGAGGAAATTGAGGATACTCTTCATTATCTTTGTCGATGTCCCAGTTTCTCTGCCTATTGTGGCACAGTACACTGGGAGAATTCATCTTCTAAGATCTCCAAGAAATACCAGATATCCCACTAACGTATGTTTGCAAGTTGATCAGGGTCTCCGGATTGCTGTATGGGACAATCATACAAGCATACATCCCCCTATTAGCGTCACAATGGATCCAATTGGACCAATAAATTTGAATAGTGCATTGATCGATATTTTGCTGAGTACGTTTAGATTGTCGTAGAAGTAGAAGCCTGCAGTGCCTTTCCGAGTTGAGGCAAGAGAGGAACTGTTGCAGAGGAGGTGTTGGGTGATTTTTTCGTCTGGGCAGTTGCTGCAAAAGTATTTGGAGAATAGGCTTAGACTCTGTGTGAAGACCTAGTAGATGTCTTTGAGTCAAGATGTAACCAGATCTGTTTTGTGATTTGACATGTGATGCCTGTCAACCATCTGTTATTGCATTTCTTTGTATATAGATTACTGAGCTGCAACTTGAAGGAAGCTATATGGGTACCCATGTTACAAGAGTGTCCATCAACTGGCAGCCTAGTGGCGTGTTTAGGCATTTCAGGACATCTGAATTTTTGGCTACTTTTGTATAGCCGGCATCGTCGTGTTGGAGCGTTTTGTCACATCATCCTCCAACTGCCATATGGCGGCCTGGCAGCTAGCACAGGCGAATTAAGAGATACGCGGAAGTCGATTGCTATTTTACAGTTTATAGAGAACGATGCCAGGGATTTGTTTCCTTGCTGACTATCCGTAAATATAAAGATATCGCGGGCGGATATCTCGTTCTACTCCAGCCAGGACAGGACTTCGATAACCCCCATTGTTTCTGCTTGGAAAACCCTGCGTTCCGAGACAATGTCACTTCCTACTCTATCTTCCGCCTTGAACCCATCTGTTTAAAATTATATGGCTTTACCAAAGGGAAGTGCCGTATCACAGGTTTCTGTCTGGAAACAGGGTTTCCAAGTTGTTCTCTGGGAAGTGTCGTAGTGAAGTGTAGTCCAAGAGTAACGTGGTGAGGTTTTGTTCGTGAAGGATTTTGGCGTGGCTATAGGTGTAATCATTCCATTGAGAGCAAGCCTATAGACGAAGTGTGAAGTTGGTTGCTGTTTAATTACCAACATCTAATGGGGTTAGGTGCAAGAGAATTTCAAGCACATGAATGAGAGTAATTTTAAGGGCTCCACTGATGCAGATGCAGGCTTGTCCCTGTAGGATGGGTGAGGATGGGTCTGATGACAGCTATGCTGAAGACCCTGTGTGTGTGTTGTGTTAAGTGGCGGTTCCAAGTGATAGCCATTTAGCCATTTCTTGTAACTTTTCCAATTTCAGGAGGTTGTATTTTTTTTCAAAAGGCCGACCACCAGACTAGTGACCCATAAGAGAGATTGGGGCGTATGACTGAAGTGTACATCGATTTGGTTAAGTTTGGGTGTAGTCCCGACCTTTTCCCGATAGTTTTGTTGCAGGCATAGAAAGCCTTCTACTTGCCTTCTTTATCCGCTGGTCGAGATTGGTTTTCCAGCTAAATTTAGTATCTGGATGGATGCCTACGTACATAGCATTAGAGGAGAGGAAGATTAAGGTGGGGTAGGTTAAAGACAGGTATTTTGTATTTCCTGAAGAACCTTACACTCTCTGGAATATATTTTTCAGTGCCAATCAAATGTAGCCAGAATCTTTCGAAATACTCGACGATTTCTTTTCACATATTTGTTTAACTTATATTTCTATATTCTAAGTGACTTACATTGAAGATCTATCTGCTGTTGTTCCAGTTCCTGTTCCACTATGATTATTGCCTGACGGAGTTGTTGTTGCCGCTGCGTTTGTTGGACCAACACCTGTTATAAAACGATGGAATATTTCTAAATATTAAAAAACGATGTATTACAATTGTTAAGTGTGGGCGGGGGAAAAGACTCTTGTTAGTATGGGAAAATTTTGAATTTTGTTTTTGTTTTTTCTTTTTGTCTTCAGTCTTTTCTTTTGTATTCAACTATAGAAGAAAAAAAAAAAACCAAATGCCAGCTAATTACAGTTCACTAATTGAAATTAATCGATATCCAAAGCGGAGGCATATGCATTGAGAAAGTAATATATTTATATATAAGCATTATTATTGTTTTCAAAATATAGTCATCGATAAAGAAATGTACAATAGTAAGTCCTGCAAGAGATGCACTAATCATGCCCACGTGATGATGATGCAGAGGAGTTCTTGATGTGTTTTTTTTTTTTTATATTTGTCGTGAATGGCGATGATGATGTGCAAATAAAATAAAGCCCTCGACATTGGTGGCAATCTACATTTTGTTTAGTCGAAGACGGTGTTCCGGATAGATGCGTTGACTCCAACGCTGCGATGTCTAGGTTCGATCTCAGATTCACATAATTCACGACACCCCTTTCAAGTATATGCCCAGGAAAGTCGTTCACAGAAGTTCATTAACGACACGCAAGGTCAGCTTCTTGTGGAAGACGCAAAAATATCACGCAGGTGGCCGGCGCTTGATCCGAGGGAGTCTTCACGTCAAAGATCGAAGAGAAGCAGGCCTAAAGACTCCTGGATAATACAAATGCAAAGACACTTGTATATGATCGGCATTAGGGACGAAGTGATGAGACACAAGGAGCTCGCCGATATTTTTTTAGATTACGAAACCCACAGGCGGACCAGTAGGGACGCAGTAAAGTCAGATGCAGCAAATACAAATCATAACCTCGTCGAAAAAAGAAGATGATGAAGAGGTGGCTGGCTGTCGTATGTTAAGACAGCAGCAGTACTAAAGCCCCCATAGGCTCATTGTGCTACCACGCGGATCAATGAGTACCTATATTCCGCAGGTCAGACAGTTATTTCAATAAGGCGAAGAAGACTTTTAAGCTGCTTAGATCAGCCCCAGAAGTCTGAATCCACGGTATGAGAAAGCACTGCAGTTGCATAGCAAGTGTACATCATTCTTCATCATCCTCGTCTCTGCAGCTTTTGCAGAGGTCGTTGTATGGGAGGCCAAGTCTGGAGACGTGTGTTCCTATGCCCTGTTTGACGCCAATAAGAATTCTAAGTAGCGATAGGCATGGAGGTGGATCACCGCCCGGAAAGAGCACAGTTTGCCCCTTTCTAGCGAGTTCGCAATTCTCTGGAATGTCACAGTGTCTCGGCACCCACATAAGGTGGATGCTAAAATACTTGACCATCTCGTTAAGAGATAGGTGGCAATTAAGGGAAAGTGACCGGGCTCAGAGATTTGATCGCTGCCTGCTAATCAGAACAGATGACGCTTGACATTGTTGTTCTTTTTTTAAGCCAGGACAGAGCTTCCTTAATCACTATAGTTTCAGACTGAAAGATGCTACAGTGATTAGGTAATTGGAATGACAGGTGGTTGGGTAGATCATCCTTAGAATAGACGCCAGCCCCCACACCTGTGATATAGGACCCTTCAGCGACTTATATTCAGATCTGGGGGGATTCTGGTTGAGAAGTTCTTCTCGAAGAAGAGTTTAGGTAAAGTGAGATCTGCATATATGCGTATAGAACTAGCTGAGGATGATTAAGTGGCCAGAAGGCTGTTCTATACAGTTGTGCAGCGTTCTCAGTGTCTGCCTGGCAACTGGTTTTATCGGTGGTAGATTAAGGAGTATGTTTAGAGTTTAGGAGGAGGTTGTTCTTAGTGCTGCTACGCCCCAAAAACTAAACAAGCGTGAAATAGGAAATGTTGTGGGCATTATCACCGGCCACTACCTTCTCGGTATGGACGCCAGAAGATTGGCAGCCACCACAATGACGTCTGCAGAAGCTGTAGAGACAAAGAGGAAGAAGAAACTATGGTTCACTTCCTCGGTACCCGTCCAACCCTTGAAAGAACAAGAAATGATATATGAAGCACTTACTTCTTCAGCAGCTTAGATGAAATGTCGCACTTTAAGATTGAGGACTAAGTTTGTCAGAAAAACAAATTGGTTGTAGACAGGAGTGGATTCTCAAAGATAGGCCAACCACTAGGCAGCTGTCAGGTGTTAGCTTAGTCCCTTTGAATAAAAGAGGAAACGGTGCGAAGAACCGGGCAGTGATATCACAATGGATCCAATCAGGATCTAAGTGGGTCACAACTGTGGCAGTCAACATAACCTAACCTAGTGCTCCGCTGTTACATCACTCCTTTGAGGTTGATTTTCTTATCGAGTGCAGTCCACCAAATTGCGGCACCACCCAGCAGTATGGGTCAGACTACGGAAACAAATAGCCAGTGGACGAGAAGCACTACTCAAACCTCCCCGTTCTGAGTCGGCATAAATACTGAAAATCAACTCCATTCGTGATGGAATTCAACAACAAGAGTGTTCATGCTCGAAGAACATTTTCAGTGACTCGAAAGAGATGGAATCGTGAATTGAACTTAGAACACCGAGCGTAGAAGTCGAAGCACCTCTCGACGACGCCATCGCAGTTTTAAATGTAGATTGCCCCTTAAAGATAACAATAAAATTAAAAAAATAATGTAGAAGCAAAATATGAATAAATAAATAAATTAGTACTTTGTGGAAGGGAATCCGGTTTTAAGGAATACATGTTTAATGCATGCAAATAGTGTCAAATAAACTTTGAATTCAATTCGATAAAATAAAGCTAAAGGAAAAATCAATCAATGAATGCATTTGCGAAAAGTATGCTTATGATGAATAGTAAGAGAATAATGTAATGCCGTCAATAGTTGACGATGATAGGATACACTTACGTAATGTTTCAGCGCCAGATGAGGCGCGCCGACTTGGCTTCGTACTGCTAGCTGAAATGCTTCTATGAACGCCACGATGTGTTGGACTCTGTACGGCCGAATTACCAACAGCGGCGCCATCATTTCCAGCAATGTTACGAAGTGACAGGGACGACCCGGACCGGGATCCGTCGCTTTCGGGCTATAAATGAATAACAGGAAGAAAATCATTGGATTGGAATTTTTGTTTTTTGTTTTCTTATAATTGCTTGTTAGTTTCAATTAAATCGCGTTCTTTTGTGTATTTAGTGCAAATAAGAATGTTAACAGTGTGAAAAGCAGACATTTATTTTTTTTTCAAATTTTTTCTTTGCTTTCACATTTAAATTTTGTACACAAATAATAAAGAAGCGTTTTAAAAGAAAAAAAAAACGATTTCAAGAGTGAATCCCTTGAGAACAAGTAAAATAAACAAAAGAAGAATACAAATTTGAGATTTGATTTATTAACTTACATCAGTGCTTTTTCTTCCTAGAAGCAAATATGTGGCGAAAACATCATCGTAGCGTACTTGTGACAACGAAACTTCAATTTCTTGCCTATTGTAACCCATTGCGACAAGAGCTTCTACAAAATTTTTCCGAATCACAAGAGATATCGTTTGTGTGTGTTTTTTTTGTTTTGTTTTTCGTTAAATTTATGTGTTCAAATGGAGTTACCAAAACGCACAAAAGTTGAAATTTACGAAAAATGAAAGAAGAAAAAATAAATTATATTGATTAGAGAAAAAAATTTTGCATAATTTTCTTTTTTTTCACAAAAAATAATATACTGTTTACATTGTACTAATACAAACATACAAACATGGATTGTAGAAGTTCAACGACAACAAAATAAGTATTTATAAGAAATGATATACATGTTTCATGTATTTTTATTTTTTTATACAAAAAACATTTACACTACATGAGTATTTTTTATTTTGTTTGGTTTTTTTTTGATAATTTTGAAACTTTAAAAACAAATACTCCAACTTCAGCCAAAACATAAAATACATTGCAATACATTCATGAAATAAAGACAATTACAAAATTTAGCCCGCCAGTAATGGAGAAATACATAAAACTTATAAACTGTCACGGAAACCTAAGAGACGCATTAATGTTGCTGTAGAGGTGTATAGGATGGAGGCCCAGGTCCGACCGGGTCTGTAGAGCCCTTAGAATAGTATAGGATGGAGGCCCAGGTCCACCCCGGACTGCACAGCCCTTAGAAGAAGAAAAGGAGTAAAGACTGGTGACCAGGTCCACCCGGATTGCAGAGCCCTTAGAGGAGGACTATAGACTGGAGACAAGGTACACCCGGACTGCAGAGCCCTTAGAGGAGGACTATAGACTGGAGACAAGGTCCACCCCGGACTGCAGAGCCCTTAGAGGAGGACTATAGACTGGAGACAAGGCCCTTAAAGGAGGACTATAGACTGGAGACAAGGTCCACCCCGGACTGCAGAGCCCTTCGAAGAAGAAGAGGAATATAGACTGGAGACCACGTCCACTCCGGACTGCAGAGCCCTTAGAGGAAGAAAAGGAGTATAGACTGGTGACCAGGTCCACCTCGGACTGCAGAGCCCTTAGAGGAGGACTATAGACTGGAGACAAGGTCCACCCCGGACTGCAGAGCCCTTCGAAGAAGAAGAGGAATATAGACTGGAGACCACGTCCACTCCGGACTGCAGAGCCCTTAGAGGAAGAAAAGGAGTATAGACTGGTGACCAGGTCCACCTCGGACTGCAGAGCCCTTAGAGGAGGACTATAGACTGGAGACAAGGTCCACCCGGACTGCAGAGCCCTTAGAGGAGGACTATAGACTGGAGACAAGGTCCACCCGGACTGCAGAGCCCTTAGAGGAGGACTATAGACTGGAGACAAGGTCCAACCCGAACTGCAAAGCCCTTAGAAGAAGAAAAGGAATATAGACTGGAGACCAGTTCCACATCGGAAGAGGAGTCCAGGATTGTGTTGTTTAGATAAAAATCAGCACAAGCCTCCTGGTTCAAAAAGGAGAGGAAGACCGAACCTCCGGTATAACGACCAAGTAATCGCAGATGTAAGACAGCTTGATCTTGATGACTGGCAGAAGCGTGCCCAGCACCGTCAACGATGGAAGGCTGTCTACGAATCAAGGCACTTCACAGAAAGGCGGAATAAGAATCTGATCGTCACATGCTTCAGCTCTTGAAGATATGAGCACAGGCAGATAAGGTCCACTTAGCAACCTCAGTTCGATTAAACGTCAGTAGTGGCAGACTCTCATACGCCCCAAGAACGATAGGCAATAACAGTCTCCTCGACTACAACTAACATTAACCTCTCTTGCCACTAATGATGTATTCGGAAGCGTGATTTTTTTTCATCAATTAATTCTAAATCTTCTCGTTTACGTGATTTCAGTCATCACTTAATTGTCTTCTCAAAATAGACACTCATAATCTCCGTACTAGGCGATTAGTAATCAAGATGATTTAAGAGCCATTCGTGGAATCATGACATGGCATAACGTTGAAAAGCAAACAAATCGTTGGCAGAAGAATCAATATCAGAGATTTGAAGCCGATACTTTAAAATAAAAGTGATCCCATGAATTGATGATCTTGCAGTTGTTTTTTAGTGTTTAGCAGACGACACTCAAGAAATCATTTGACTGCGTGTGGGCCACTCTTGACGACTGTTCACCTTGGTTTGAAGCATTTGTCTTCGTCTAATGAAACCTGCGTAAGTTGGCTAGCTGCTGTGCGAACAGTTTTTGCCAATTTATAAGGGCCCGAAGTGTTTTTGTGACTTTTGTGTAAAAAAAAAATGGACTCTTATAATTTGACCAAAAATACTTGCACCGCAGCTGGCCAACTTACGCAGTTTGTCTCAAATGTCTTACCGCTAATAGGGCCCATATACGACACGTCACTGCAGACCTATATACTTTATTGTTGTGCAGATGGATGCGCAAACCGTCTGTGGCGCGTGTAGTATTCGTGTTGCATGTTTGTAGCGACCGTCTGCGTGAATTAAAAACGTGCCTATGTCGATTGGGAGTGGGAAAACTCATGTCAAAAACATGAATAAGAACACGGATAGACATGTACGTGAACAGTACGAACAACACCAGTGCTGAGATTAAACGCAGAATTACTCTTGCCAGTCGCTGTTTCTTTGGGCTCAAGAGGCAATTGAGTAGTAAGTCCTCTCTCGAAGGACCAAGCTAACATTATATAACACCTTGATCATCCCTGTCCTGCTCTATGGGGTGCGGAGGCATGGACAATCTCAAAAGCGGATGAAGAAGCACTTGGGCTTTTCGAGAGAAAAGTTCTGCGTTCAATCTTTGGAGTCCTGTCTGCGTTGATGGTTATTGGAGAATAAGATTCAACCATGATGGCATGAGCCTAGTCAGGAATCTACGGATTCAACTCCTAAGATGGCTTGGCCAAGTAGAGCGCATGGACAACACTGCTCCAGCCCGAAGAGTCTTCGACTCCGAACCAGTGGGACAACGCAATAGAGGACGCCTACGGAACCGATGGAGAAGGGCCTCAATCGACTTGGTGTGCGCAGTTGGAGACAGCTTACTAAAGATCGTGCCGGCTGGAGAGGCTGACTGGTTGAGGCCCAGGTCCACCCTGGACTGTAGTGCCACCAGAAGAAGAAGGTCACATCGTTTTTTTTTTAACACTCCTAGGTCTAAACTCCTTTTTTTTTTTCTTTGGCCTCTATTTTGTTTTGATTGACAAAGCTTTAGATTATTGCGGCACAAGCAGTTTTTGTAATTTTTCCAACCGACGCCTACGCCGAAACGATGCAAACTAATGTTTGTCCAGATTGTCTGCACCCTGTGTGGTCCCTGTCTGGCGAAGAGGTATTTGCACAGACTTATGGTTGCTTTATGTTACTATAGGTTTGCTAGGTCTAAACGTTTAGGTCACGACGTGTCTGTGCCGTGAATGGACCCTAGAAGTCTGTTTGAACATTTAAATTATCAAAGGTGGTGAATTCGGGTATCGAACTTGGCACCCTCTGCGTAGTAGTCGACGCACTTACTCACTACGCCACGGCCACCCACTTGCTTTTTTATTCTTGGCCAACTTTCGCAGGTTATTTGGTACAAAAGATGAAATAATACAAAGAAGAGAGAAAAAGTGCTGCCAAGTTCCAAGATAGATAGAGGGCCAACATACAGAGGTATTTAGGGGAATACTAGTACTAGTATAGAATTTTTTCTTGGTGCTACTATATTCTGACCTACTTGACAGGTGGCCAACTTGGCAGGTTTCACTGTATAATAATGATGGCACTACAGTCTGAAGAGGACCAATGCCTAGTTTCCCAGCAACCGTGTTATCCGTGTCGGTCACGTTGGGACCTACAGTTTAATGCCGATTTCGAATGACCAAGTTTGAGAAGCTTTTTCTAGACAGTTAAAATACTGTCAGTGACTCGAAAAAGATGGGGCCTTGATAATTGGTTTTTGTCGTACTGGGAATCGAGCCCAGACAGCGAGGTTCTGTAGACAAAATTAAATTAAAATAATTTTTTACTTTTGCACGCTACTGTTAGTACGCATAAATGTCACATTCTTATGTTGTATATGTTCATGTAAATAACATAGTCTATGGATTGCGCTGATTCTGATCGGCTGATTCTACTGATAACTCTCCACTAGCAGTTCTCTCATAATCTATAAATGAAAGTTAATTGTCACTGATCCTCGAACTTAGACCTATCCCTGTTTTTTTTATTTGACATACGCCTCTTACAGTTCTGACGTGTTATAGTCGACAGACAGGCCACAGAACACCATCAGCAGTTCTTCAACATAATGTCCAGCCATAATTCTCTCTTATAGTTTCCAAATGACAACACAATGGTGACCAGCAGACGACTTTGCCGGCCAACTTTCGCAGGTTTTTTAGTACGAAAGATGAAATAATATATTAGGAAGTGCTGCCAAGTTACAAGACAGTCAGAGGGCCAACATACCATACTGAGCTATTTGCGGGAATATTTTTATTGAATGTTCTTGGTGCTTCTATTGTATTCTATAGGATTGTCAGTGATTTTGGGCTCTCAAAATTGATTTGGTCGTACCGGTAATCGAACCAAGTCAGCGAGATTCAGTTCCGTAAGAGTCGACAGACAGGCCACAACGCCACGGCCGCCACTTCCTCTTGCAGAACACCTTCAGCAGTTCTTCAACATAATTTCCAGCCATAATTCTCTCTTAAAGTTTCCAAATGACAGTTAATTATAAAATTTACAAAATATTAAATGCATATACATAACTTAATATAAATTAATGATCTCAGCAAAGCTCTCATTCAGAATAAAACAATTAAGTTATGATATTGTTTTCTTTGTTCATGAAAATAATATATAATATATAAGATAAATAAAATTGCTTTTTTTGTTTGTTTTTAAAAGGAAAAGGTTTACCGCACTTACTCCAAATCTTTGGAGCGTCACTATGATTACAGTTCGACCAAACTGCAATATTATTTGGTGGATGTGTGTGGATGACAGACAAAGAGATGATCATTTTTCGACAACATACATATAAAGAGTGAAGAACAAACGTAATTTACATTCAATTAATATATATTTTGTTGGTCATTTTCTCTATTTTATATTCATAATAAATTCATTTTAATTGAAAAACAAATTTTTGCATAAACAATATATAACAAAAGATACACTTTTACGGGGGGATGCACAACTACTTTTGTATAAACATGTTTTATAATGGTTTTGTTTAAACTATTGTTTTCTTTTTGTGATTTATACTGTCACTTTGTTTAAAGGCACTGTGGGTGGTGTTTTCAAACTCGGAGTTATACAACATTATTGAAATCGTTTACAAAAAGAAAATGAATTCAATAACAAACAGAAATGAAACAACTAAATTCTAAAATGATTCATCTAGTTTGAACTAAATCTGACTGACTAAAAAATAAAAAAGTATTTATTCCTACGTTGTTGATGTCTAATCGGGAAGAAGGTGGGTTGCGGGGAACAGACACAATTGTTTGAATGACTTAATTTTAAAGCAGGAGTCTATGTACGAGTATGTATGACAGAGTACAGTAGAGTGTATCAGAGCAATGCTTAGTAGAGTGGATGTCATTTTGTGGCGAATTCCAGGAGAGATGAACGTGGGGCACCTTTGAGCACCACAAAACAAACTTGTATTTGGTGCTCAAAATTTCCTAATTACGCGTAGAATAGAAAAGCAAGGTATGTTCACACTATTCCTTCAGTACCAGAACCTGTCAAGTATAATAGTTGGAATGAATCCCGAGGAGAACCACGTTGTCACCAAGCGGTGAACGTGTGTCCTGTTGGCCACTTCAACTTCCTAATACAATTTTGGACAACTGACTTGTTTCGTCGGAGCATTAGTTTGATAGCTGTGTCTATAGAATCTTGAATTTATTTAGAAACGAAGCATGCAAGCGTTGAAGCGAAGAAGCCCGCACAGGCGTTTGCTGCACTTTGCATCTATCAACGAACTCCTACTTTCCCCTCCACACGCTGCCGAGTACCTGCCCGTCTCAACTGAAGAGGAGAGTGAGTGAGTAACGGCCAGGGCTCATCTCTCTTTATGGATGGCGTCGAAGGAGCTGGAGAACTGTCAGCAAAGTCTGACAACAAAGGCAACGCACAAAGTTGGAAGGGTATTACCACTAGGCTGCGAAAGTCGGTATCATGAACGAATTCTGTGTCGTTTGACCATGAATCCTGGGTGTTTACGAAACAAGTACCGCCTACTTAACAATAGTCTTCTTCTTTATTTGGCGCTACAGTCCGGGGTGGACCTGGGCCTCAACCAACAAGCCTCTCCAGCTAGCACGGTCTCTGGCTAGCTGTCTCCAGTTTCGCACGCCAAGTTGGTTGAGATGCTTCTCCACCTGGGTGCGCCACCTTAAACGCGGGCGTCCTCTGTTACGTTTTCCCACGGGTTCGGAGTCGGATTAACAATGGTCAGAGATGATTAAATCCCGAAAAGAGTTTTTATCGTTTTAGTTGAATCCTAAAAGTTTATAGAGCGACAGTTTCAAGAGTTTTGCGGTCAGACAAGCAACGACAATGTCAGAGTTTTGTTTAACCATTACACATTTTACACATGCATGCAAGAATGTTATCAAGTCATGTACGTGGCAGATAAAGAAGCCCTTAGGAGTTTCGAGAGAAAAAACGAAGAGTTTCGCGTTCAATATTTGGTTATATTTGTTGATTCAACCACAAACTGTATAGCGACATGAGTCTAGCTAGACATCAACGTATCCAACGCCTAAAATGGCTGGCCATGTAGACAACACTGCTCCAGTCCGAAGAGTCTTCGACTCTGAACCACAATAGACAATGCAGTAAATCACGCCCAAGAAATCGATGACAGACATATGTGTAGAATGACTTCAACCACATTGGCGTGCGAGATTGAAGGCACCTGGCTAAAGGTCGTGCTCGCTGGAGAGGCTTTATGCCTGAGGCCCAAGTCCACCCCAGACCCGGACAAATCAAAGAATAATAAATGCCTCTTGTTTCAGTTATTTGCAATTTGTTTGTTTTTAATATACTCGTAGAAAGACAGCTTGGTCTTGAAGGCTAGTAGAAATGTACCGTGGACCGTCGACGATGAAAGACGGTTATTGTGCATACTTAAACCAAGGACCACAGGCCTGATAAGTAAGGTGCGTAGAAATATATAAAGGAACTTGTGTACAAGCCACAAATCTTAAGAGCGACTCAGTCCATGGTGATGGCAAGTACGAGGGGGAAACACTATAGATGCCAAGCGAAAGGTCCACTTGTTAAAGACGTCAACCAATTAAACCGAAGAAAACTGTGCTCTGTAAGTTGAAACATTATGACAAGGAATTAACTGTCGAGTTAAATAATGCTATGTTCCCACGGAAATCGCGTGGTTTGGATGAACTTTTTCTGGAACTTCAAAATGACGCTGCCAACGAGTTGGAAGTGTCATTAGCAGTCAATTTTGATGTGGCCGGTAAGACAGCTGTTTGTTTACAGGAAATAATAGTGTTCAGAGTACCAGAAAGGAGAGAGATCAAATGAACACCGAATAAACTGAAGTTCAAGTTGTAGGCGGTTTGAAAACCTCTCACGGACGGATGTACTCAGGCGGGGTTCCATCTAGCTTTCGCCGAAAGAGGATTTGAAACCAAGCAAATATTTGGCACAGCCTCGGCGGTTTGGAGAAGTTTGACGAAACCTCGCGATCTCGTTTGGTGGGAAACGAAACCTGGTTATATCGTTTGGTGGGAGCATAGAATAAAGTGCCCCATACACACAATACATGTGTGCACACTTAGGTGTTTCTCTTCTACGGACACCGACACAAGAAATGAAAATCTTTTCATTTTAGTGACACTGAAAGATCGGTGCAGGGACTAGACCACACACAGGACACAGTTTAGGACACCGACCCAAGTGTCGTGTGTATGGGGGCTTTAACACTAAGTATGATAACTCGCAACATTGAACAGCAGTAATAAGGTGGTAGGTGCTGTTCAAAGATATCCCACGTTCAAATGTACCCCACCCTGGCCTGCTGCTTTTCTATTCGAATTAAAGTTAATATTTGGTTTAATGCTCGTGTACTCATTCTTCAGAGAAGACAAAAATCATATTTCAAAAGAAATACATCCAGAACCACGCTGCGAATGCAACAGAACACGTTACACTAATCGTCACCACGTTAGCGACTAATCTTAAACGAAACCGACGTACAATATCCATACAAAAACACAGATTTCATGTTAATCAAAAAAAAAACCAGCATCAGCTTGGACTATAAAACGCACTCTGCCCTCGAATAACGAGAGTATTCGAATGATTTGTGTTGCTTTTGTCAGATTTAAAAGTTAATTCAAATCAATTAATTCACGAAATCCAAACGATATGTAAGCAAGTTGCTCTCAGAATTAAATGACCCTAAAGACTCCAGTCTTAAAACGAGTATGATAAAATTAAAACCGATATTTCATGACAGTTGAGTTCGAAATGAGATAAACTTGATTTCGCCGCAGCTAAGATGAACTGTTAACTTGTTGAACTCGCTGTATGTTCATCTGTTTTCCACACAAAAACAAAAATAAGAAAATATCTTTGCTACATAATAATGAAAAGGAAAAGATAAACTAAGAATAAAGCCATTCCGCATTCCTTGCAACAATATAAGTTGCGAACTGTCTAAATAAAAAAAAAAAATAACTAAATAAGAGCTTTGTAATTAATCATAATAATTTATATTCAGTTATACACTGAAAAATAGGTACATACTTGAATAGATAACATTACGCATTAATAAAATGAAAATTATACTATGTATATTGGAAAAGAAAAGCATTTACAACGTTCGCTACGAATCCACATAAAATCGAAACACAAGATAAATGAAATTTGAAAAATTTTGAATAGAATATTCAAGAAAACAATATGAAATAGAATACGTAACAACATCAACAGCAATAAATAAAATACTAAATTTCCAACGAACAACATCATCATTTCAGACGAATAAAAACGAAATAAATTGAAACTTTCGAACGGAACAACAAGATAATTCTTTTCATTTCTAATCAATCGAATCACGTAGTGATAAAATGTTTTGTGTACAGTACCCGTCTTACCTATCCGCTTCGGATCGGCTAGATCTTGTTTTGGTTCAATATATGGCTTCAGTTCCTCATCTTCAAAACCCATATTCATCCATTTATCACTCATGATAGTCTCTAGACTAGCACGTTTAGCTGGATTTAATACAAGGAATTTACGTAGCAGATTTTCACAGTCAGTTGACATGTAGAAGGGAATTCTGTAAGTAAGTTGGTGTTTTTTTTTTTTTGTTTTTACTTAAGTTTTATTCAAATTGATATTGTCGTGAACAACTTACCTATATTTGCCTCTGAGAACTCTTTCTCGTAATTCTCTAAGTGTAGAGCCATCAAATGGCAAAGAACCACTAACCAATGTGTATAATATCACACCCAATGACCAGACATCAACCTCTGGTCCATCGTATTTTTTTCCTTGAAACAGTTCAGGGGCAGCATATGGTGGACTACCGCAGAAGGTGTCCAATTTCGAACCCGGTGTGAATTCATTTGAAAAACCGAAATCGGCTATTTTAATATTCAATTCGCTATCCAAAAGAAGATTTTCGGCTTTTAAGTCTCTGTGAAATGGACAAAGAAAGCAAAATGAGATCCATTCAAATAAAAGGGGGGTTTATTTTTTCTCTCTTACCTGTGAATAATTCTCTTCTGATGGCAGTATTGTACAGCCGATACAATTTGTCTAAATTTAACGCGTGCCTCTTTCTCCTTCATGCGACCATGCAGTACAAGATAGTCGAATACTTCGCCGCCGGATGCATATTCCATCACAAGGTATAATGTCTTTTCGGTTTCAATTACTTGGAATAGTTTTACAATGTTCGGATGATCAAGCATTTTCATGATTCTAACCTGTAAATTTTTAACAAAAATTGATTTTAGGTTGGTTTTTGTGCTCATCCGCAGTTTTTCTGAGTCTTTTGATTGAATTTTGTGCCTTAGTTAAACTGTGCCTGGGTGTGTCAAACAAATCTCGAGCCCTGTCTATAAGCTTTGACATAAGTCCCAAGAGAGTCCAGACCATTTTAAGCCAAGTTTCTCGAAAAGCGGTGTTCACGATGAAGTGAGGGGATACCAGAAGTGTCGTCAAGATAGACATAGCTTCACAGAGATCATTAACGGAGATCGGAACAAGAAAATTAAGCTGTCAAAGTATGATGTTACTCGCGTTAATTATTGCATGCCTGGTCTGATTTAAGACATCTCATTTCGCGATCTACATTGCTATCGTGCAAGGCACACATTTTCTGACATACTTAAAGAATTTAATGTGACACATATAAAGAAATCTGGAAATTCGCAACTCAAGTAAACACTGAGCCTGACATGTGTAACTCCCTGTAATAAAACGGCTGCTGAACGTGTATATCTCTACTCAAAGATACAAACAAGCTTGTTTACAAAATGCAAATATTGATTAAACAAAGCATTTTATCCTCAGCTCCGGCAAACGATCGCGTGCAGCAGAATAAAATGCTGAACATTTCTCTTTTGAGATTGAAGATATCAGTGTTCAGTGTGAAAGACAATGCAGTTATAGGGAATATCCCAGCGGACATTTGTCGACTCATTCCAAGCCAAGTGATACGTATTTCCCGAGCATTTCATGTTGTGGCGGCTTCAATGCACATGTGTGTTGTTACACATCCTTCACACGTGTACAATGGAATTGATGGCATTTTGAAAGTTTTGTGACTTACCTCTCTAAACAATTTCTGAAGCGACCCAGGATTCAACTGAGTTTTGTCTATGATTTTGATGGCCACTTCTTTACCAGTCGGCAAATGTTTAGCTAATTTCACTTTGGCAAAATTACCCTTTCCGATCGTCTTAATCAGCTTATATTTTCCAATATGCTCCTCGGTTGCACGCCAACGCATTGGCACACCACCTCGTATTTGCATATTTGGCGAACCCTAGAATTAAACAAGAGATAGAGAGAAATTTATAAATGAGTTTACTTTGGTTGTTGGATGAAAGAAGAAACTTGATAAAATGCATCAATTATGTATACAAAAAAAATATGTAAAGTAGATTTCATCGGTCTGGTTTTTCGGTTGCAATATACTTGTAGAAGATATCCTCAAATTTGTATTCTGTAAATTAATTGTATTTATTTCACTTACTTTAATATTTGCTCTTTGTACAGCCATTTAGCTAGTTTTGAGAAAATAAAAATATATAAATACTCTGACGTTTACACATCTCGGTTTGACAGTTTGGTGATGCCATGATTGCAGTGTTGCCAGCAGTTCTGATTTATTGACAGAAATGCATTTTTTTTTTAGAGAAAATAAGTAAAAGTGGGATCCGTACAAGATTTCAAAATTCAGAAACAGAGAGGAATTCATAAAGGTGCCATTTTTGGTGACTGCATCTCAACAAGGGTATTTAACATGAAGTAATGTTGATCTGAAATTACTTTTACTTTACTTTTTTTGACATTTACAAGTCCTCTACTCCATTCGGGAAGAAAGTTCAAATCGGGGTGTGAACTAAAACCAGAACACAACATAGAAATTACATAATTCTATGATTGACAGTCTTGCCAACCTGACACAGGAAAGAATTCCCAAGTGACAATTCAATCTAGTACTTTTTAAGATCAATACTGAAAAATAGGGAACAAATCTAGGGAAAAAATAGGTGTTTTCTTCCATAACGAGAAACGAAATAATTTATGCTTTATGGATGAATAGGGAATAGGTTACATTGTTTTCGTGAGTTATATATCATCCCTCGCTGTGCACGAGCCAAATGTCAGTTTTATGTCAGATCATCTTAGACCAAAGTCAAGCCACTTGCTAACTATTTGAGTTTTCAAATAAACAAGTTATTCTTAACGTCATTTAGGTAATCGTGCTGCTAGATACAATTATGTAAACACCACGGGTAGATTTAACAAATAAGATAGGCGCTTGTTAGTTCTTCGGATTAAGCGACTTTTGACAGTTGATGCGATGAAATAAAGAATCTTTGGTTTAGCAGAACGTTGACGTCGTTTTCGCTGCTGTCTGTAACTTGATTTCGTTCTAATCTTCAAATAAATAACATCTTCCGACGTGCCGTCGTAAGACAGCTGACATTTGTCTTTGTGCAAAAAATGAGACAGTGTAAAATTGCAATGTTCGTTTTCATAATTCCGGAGTAAATAAACGAGATAATTGTACGAGCTTACACGAGTTTCGTATAACCTCGGACAGGCTGTTGACTCATTTTGGGCTTCACGTGATGTTTTCTGTTGTTTTGGTATAAAAGAATATTTATATGTTTTTCACTTGTTGTACGAGTCTAACGTCAGCACAAAGATTATGAGAATACTTTGGAAAAATGTGCGTACACACCCTCATGGAAAACGATTTGATTGGGCGTGTAAACTCTATCCAAGAGGAGAAAAACAACATTTATAAACGAGTGCCTAAGTGACTGGAAAAGCAAACAGTGAACTTCAACAGCGCATCTATATTTATTAACACCTCTTTACAGGTTCTTGGATATAAACACACGTTTTGATGGCTTGTGGTTTACCCGACCCATCGACGAATTGCTTATTTCCCATTAGATGGTTCTTCTTCTTCTTCTTCTCCGTTTGGCGCTACAGTCTGGGGTGGAAGTGGGTCTCAACCAACAGATGGTTATGTAATTTAAATCAATAAAAAATAATTTTGGGTCGTTGGATGTGTTTTATCGGTCTTTTAGTGATGTTCACGAAAAATTGGGTTTAATCATTTAAATATACATATGTTCCCCCTCTTGGTGAACGGGACATTTTCTTTTCTAGGCCAAGGCGGTTTGCGCCCACGCTTATGCACATGTTTGTTTAATGGATGAGAATACTTAAAATATCGGTTAATGTTTAAAACGATTTAATTATGGGACATTGTGGAATGAGAGTTTACAAAGAATTAGCGTAAAATTCGGCTGTTTGTCTTTTTTTTCGACTCCTGGGTCGAAGGAGGAAGAGTATCTTCTACCAGGGCTTGGTCTTTATTGAAAGCAACTTTCTCCGACCACGGAATCATACAAATCGCCTGAACTATAATCTTTCCACACGAGTATTTAATGACTGACTAGATTTGTGTTTAGAGTGACATTGGCAAATGTAAATCCAAGGATCCATTCCCATTATTGGACAAACCATTCGACTGGATTAATCGCTGTTTAACCATTTTTATTGCATTGTGTTCACGAACAAGTGGCCGACTAAAACCCGTTTAGCGACAAATCGTCCATAATTTGGATACACAAACAAACAGTTCCGTGTGCGAAAAACTGCTCCGCCAAAACTAGCACTCAATGACAGACTTTGAGACTCTCCTTCTTGTCAAGCGAAACTATAAATACCTCCCGTGATTGTTTGCCATTTCTCCACTGCGCTGTGAGATGAATTTTACAACCAAAAATGGGTTAATAAACTTAATCTACGATTGTCTTATTGTTTTATGAATTTAATGAGTCATAAGCTGAAAAAGAAAGCGATAGTTTCCACCGTTGATTTAAACAATTTATACAAGTCGTCTGTTGTGTGCCTGTGTGTGTGTAGATACCGCTAGATGATTTAAGTCGCTACACTTTCAAAACGGAAATGTAGAATTATGCGCCCCGCTGTTGTGTTGTGTTCGTTTGTTTTCTGAGAACGATACTTCATTTATGGCTATCAGACCAAGGAAGAACAAAAGAAAAACAAGGTCTCTCACAATCCATTCATGGGAATTGAAAAAAAAAAACAAAAAGCCTGAAAACAAAACGAGAGAATGTCATTACACTCCCCAAATGGAACAACTTCCACCGCATCCACGCCGCTGTTGGCTGATGTCTTCTTTGGCTAATTAACTGACTGCCGGCTGTTGGTTGACATGATTTGGGGAAACAAACCCCACTCTATGGGGACGCGACGTTGACGAACGATGGGAAAAAAATGTTGAAATGAATTTTATTTTACGCTCTGATGAATGATATGTACATAGACATGGACATGTATGTATAAGAGTGAAACTTTACCTGCATTTCGGTAGCGTATCGATTGTTACGCATTGAAGCAGTCGGCGATGGGGCTGTTGTGGTCGATGGCGGCGGCGGTGGTGAGGCTATGAGATGCCTTGCAGCGGTGGGAGTTGCAGATGGTATGGGTGCCGGTGCGGGTCTGACAATTGGCAGTGCGGCACGCGGACGAGTTTGCTGCTTAGCCTCGGTCGAGACGACTCTTGGCTTTTGCTGGAGTAGTGCCTCGAAGTGTTTTAAGTTTTCCTCGCGTCGCTTTGCAGCAGACAGTGACGCATTTGTGGGCCCATTAGCGGTGTTCTTCTTTTCAACTGCATCCAGCTGAACGTCCTTATTGGCGATGCTCTGCTTTTGCTTGAGAGCGGCACGGAAAGCAAGCACCTCAGAGTTCTTTGTATCCGATGCCGTCCGGGTGATTTTTGGCTTCTGCACGGTTGTGGTTGCTTTTGTATACGCACCGGTGGAGTTGCGTGCTTCGGAGCCACGTTGAAACTCTGACTCGGTGTCGGACTCGGCGCTGGTGCCGTGCAGGTAACCGAAGTCTGTGCCCGATGCCATATCGCTGATTCCCGGCTGGAGTAGGTTCTCATACTCCAAATAGCGTTTGCTCTTCTTCATGATTTCAACTTTGATCTCATCGATGCTCGGTTGCTTTTGTGCGGCCGACGATTGCTTGAAACTTTCTTCGACCTGATTGATGTGCTTCTCAATGGATCCCAGTGCGAACGATACATTATCGTCGTCCTCGTCGGGCAGAATGAGTGTTTGTGGCATCAGAAGCTTCTCGCTGAGTACGTTGCTCTGCGGCTTCTGCTTGGCATTCAAGGGGTTCAGCGAAACGCGGTCATTTCCCTTCTTGGCGTTTTCCGAAAGGTAGACGTTGAAGGACTTCGAGATCGGCACTGAACAGCGCTTCTCCACTGGAATAATTGGCGTGGTGGTCGATGACTCCTTTAGAGGCTTCCGCAACTCCACCGCCTGGTCAAGGCCCTCCGATGCCTCGTCCGAGACGAACTTCGATGTCTGTGCAGTTGGTGATCGTTCACCGATATCGATGTCAGCCAGCTTTACGTATTCCACGGTCTTCTGCGGAGTTGTGGGTGGAGCCGGCGCTATACCCTTGCGGTGTGATGGAATACGAAAACTTTTTCGCATCGTATCGTCGCGTTTCAAATCGGAATCCATTTTTTTTTGTTTTCGAACTGAATTGTTTACACTGTGTTACACTGGTTTTTGTCTATTGTTTGTGTGCTTTTTTTTGTTTGTTTTGTTTAATTATCTATTGATTTCGTGGGACAGGCGTAACTGGGGAGAGACAACACAATGGACACGAAATTGGATTACAGGCTGAACGCTTCGGGAATCATGACCTTTTATCAGTTCATGATACGAGAAAATAAAATTGGTTTTCTTTCTTCTTTTGTTAATCGAGGTCACTTTGTGTGATTGATGTAGAGAGAGAGAGGGAGAGGGAGATGAGAGAGAACGACAACGACCGCGCACAGCAGCACACTGTGCAACAGAGCAACAGAGCCAACTTGTTCTAGTTTCTAAATCAATTGTGTACTTCAGTTGGAAAGAGTGATGTAAAATAAATGATAAATGAACTGAAATGGAGAAGAAACGGTTTTTGTCTAAATAGAGTACAATCCGGGCGGCTATGAGGTAGAAACTGATCAGTCACACAGTCTGATTTAATTTGATGTAGACAGACCCCTAGTGCATGAGAAGTTTTATAAAAATTCAAACAAACCTTCCAAACTGAACAAGGTTATGTAAGGTTTAACGACGCCACTGTGGAACAGTGTTTGAACAAGAGTCCTCAGAGTTCACCCCCTGAAATCCCCTGAAACTCCAGTCCATCTAGATAACCTCCACAATCAATTACAGTGGACTCTCCCTAATTTGAACTCCCCCTATGTCGAAAAAATCACAGTATGAAAATTCGACTTAGTGAACTCCCCCACTGTACATAAAAGACCGTGTCCATTCAGGCAGACTTAAAAAGAACTTTGTTTGCATTCAATTTTGATAAAAACCCGCAGTTATGAGTGTGCAAACAACAAGTCAGATATGAAATATGAAAAGGGGTAGAAACAAAATAATGTCACTTCAACTTCAACTTCAACATCAACTTGAGGACAATTAGCAATACAAAGTTAATGACATCAAAAGAACGAAACAAATTATCACTGGAAGCTTAGTTAATTTAAATGAATTGTTTTTGTCACATTTTATAGTCATAATGCGTCATTCTCGTGTTTAGAGGCAGATAGCTAATTACTAAAGTTTTCGAATGTTGAAGTTGTACGAGAGAGTTTATCAAGCACAGGTATCTGCTGTTGTCACAAATAGAATGGCAGCGAATAGCACACAGTGAGTGGCAGTTAATTTAAGGCCTTTTGCAACTGAGAAAGGACAAGTTTGCGTTAATTCATTGAGAAGTGGGAGATGTGCAAAACAAAGTCAATTACGAGGAATATTGAAAATGCTGGAAAAGTTGTTGAGATTGCTACGGAAGCGGCATTTTGTGATGGGGAAAAGATGGGAGAATGGCCAGACATAGAGCTCGTCAACTTCTGTCGGAAGGACATGGGCATCTGCCAAACTTTAAGAAAATAGTGTGACTACATCTCGGCAGTTTCGAAACTGCCTTCGTTGCAAAACAAACATTCGAAATTACAATGATTTAAAACGCAGCTCATAACGAGGGAGTTCAACTTTTACAGTCTCACTCAAATGCACGTTCTTCTTAGAATTGTAGAAATTATTATTCATTTATTTCCCTTGGGCTGCTGTTCTGCGTAATCTTCGAATTCAATCCAAGCTTTATCGTTCTTCACTTCGTTCTACACTGCAGTCGAAAATGATAGCAGAATTCTTCAATCAGTAGAGCAAGATCAAAACAGGGTTCCCACTTATCGATTTCTGTATAAAATAATTTTTGACGAGTGTTTTTTGTGAAGTGAATTCACGTCTATTTCCCTTGAAACAGCGTGTGCCCTGGACCATGGTGCAAGGATAATGAGGTGTACTGGACAGTTCAATTGAGACCCTGCGTGTCATTTCCTCATCGTGGAAATTTGTATGCCAACAGAAACAAAAAAACATTTTTGACAACCTTAAGACAAAAAAGGATATCTTTTCAAAATGTTCCTGCTCCAGTATTCTGCAACAATTCACTTCACAATTCTTTCATATTCATCCATTGAATTAAATTCTGTCAAGTTACATCAATTTGCAATTCAATTCGTGTTTTTCGTTCGTCACTTTTTATATAGGAAATTTAATTGTGATATAAGCTTAAAAAATTGTCAAAAACGGACCGCGAGTGACGGCATACAATAAAAAGATCGCGCTTTTGACAAACTGTACAGCGCACCTTACTTTCCGTCCTCCATGCGCTGGACAGCTTGTCGAAAGCGGCATATTTTTATTTTGTGACCTTATCTAAGTGGGAAAGACAATGGTGCGCTCTCGTCTTTGACAAAATTCAATGGCCTTACACAACATACTGTGTGGATCTGCGTTAGCAAAAAGAGATCGTAAATAAAGGTAAAACTGAAGTCCAACGAACGTCACCAAAAAATATGTGCCAATTTTCATATTTGTATTCTTTTTGTGACTTATTATTATTTATTTCACCCTCTCGACAATCCTGTGTATTCCCTTAGTCACACTTCATGAAACGTGATCGAGAAAGTCACATAAAGTGAGTGACTAAGAGAATACAAGTGACAAATATTTTTGGGTGACACTGCAAAGAGAATAAGGGGGCTTATCAAACAACTGTCATGACGGATATTTTTGAGAGAGAGGTTGCGTTGTGAAATTGTTATTGAGAGTTTCTCATCCGAATTTCGAGTACTTTGTCTCAACTGTCAAACAGCTGACTAAAATGATCTTAAAGACGAAAGTCACTTGAAATGATGGTATGCAGGAAGAAGGCAAATTTTTTTATCTTGTCTTTGAGAGTGAACGGCTGATAAATTCAGTATCGCAGTGCTTAATCGCACTCTCCCTGTAACTTGAAGTCGGTGGAAGCAATCCACAACTGTGTTTCAGCCATTGCTGGCCACTTCACGTCACGGAGAAGTTCGTCAATGCCTGACTTGAAATTACAAGTAAATTTATGAGCTATTTTCAAAATAGTGCGTCCTTCCTGCGTCACAGTTTTCACATTCGTTAGTCAGCTGTTTTTGAAATGTCAGTTGAAACAAGAAGCCCTCAATTTGTAAGAGTGTTGTGTCAACTGAACGAAGCTCCGGAACAAATTTTGACATATTTAACAAGACTACGTCTGTTAAACGTTTAATTAGGTTCCTCTTATATTTCTTATTGGAAACAAACGATGCAGTATTATGGGCCGTTGCCTTTGTATAGCTAGTGTTGAAAGACGACAGCTGCAACGCACGTATGTCATCCATTGTGGTTTACATCAGCTTACATCACAATAAATTACGTACATTTTTTTAAGCGAAAATTAAGGACAGTATTCGAATTTTAAATTGATGTAACTCAAAGCGATTGAATTTGTTTGTTAATCCTATAGGCAAATGCCACAATGCGCAATGAAAGGTTGCAAATATCTTTAACAAGCCGGCAAAAAAGAAGAATCTGTTGTTGCTTTTTAGTGTGTAAAGAATGTTCGTTTGTTTTCGGTTTTAAATTTATGTTGACTTGAGAATTTGCGCCATTTCTGCACATTTCCCTGGCAAGCTGAACAGTAAACTTTGTTTTCTTTACACCAAGACTATACAACTTTATCGGGGCAGCCGCTTATGTGAGACAAATGAAAAGAAACTTACTTCGCCTTTCTCTTCGGTCTTTGATCACTTCGTATTATTGGGACAGCCGCCTATTTTGGACCAAATCTAGTCAAAAGTGTCCCAAAAAAGGAAATACACCGTATTTCGTGAACAATTTCAACACGTTTTTGTTTCTGACAAGTTTTTTTTTATAAATCATAAAGTGGGAACCCTGACAATGAAAAACATGTTTTTGAGGAATGAGACAAACCACATTTGCATTATTTATTGTTGTACGGCAACACAGTCGACTCCCTCTAAGTCGATGGTTCACGGGAAATCAAAATTAGTTCGACTTGGAGTATGGTTTTTTTGCACGAAAATTTGAGGGATCTCAGAGTGATCCCAAATTTTCTATTTTTTGCCGTATCTCTCGTCGCGCTTATTTTATTCATTCACAAGGTAAATGCAAAATATCTGCCGAACTGTCGAAAATTCGAAAGGAATTCGTGGAGACCATCTACATCCGGTTGGGACTTTTTTTCCGCAAGAGCAACGTGCTAGTTCGCGAAATTTGTCCTAGATTTCTTTTGGGTGAAAACGAACATTTCGCGCGAATAGAGTACAAGACTTGAATGCTAAACGTGTGAAGTTTGGAAGCCACGTCGTTATAGAATAGAAATAGAAAGTTCTTAACTTCTTCTTCGAGTGACACCATTGTTTGGGAGAGGATATGATTCTGGCTCCTAAGAAAAAAATTTCTCAGCCAATCACATGAAAGAGACAGAGATGGCTTCATGAAAATGAAAGTTGGTTCATCCGGACGTCTGGAAACTTCAAAGTAGGAATTGACAGATAGTACAAAGATCTCATTAGCGAACAATAAACTGAGCGATTTTTTTGTGTTATTTATATTGTTTGTCAGCGAAAATCAATGTTCTTCCTCAACTACATTCAATCGAATTTCTCAGCAGTGCAGTGTCTGGGGGATATTTTCATGTTAGTTTCATTGAAACACGGAAACAGGACTAAGACACACGACATGTTTAAGGCAGGTTGTTTGTTTCTTTTCCCAGCGTCGACTGACAAGCTGAATAATACAAATAAGAGATTCAAAGTTCAGCAGCTATTCGAACAGTGTTTCATGAAGCGAAGGAATTACAGTCAAGCCTCTGTAAGTCGAACATCCTCAAGTCGAATTTTCAAAAAGTCCAACACTATTTGTTTAATATTTCAGAGATTACATTTAACCGCTGGAGAGCGTCCACAGATTATAACAAAAATTTAGGTTTTGCGGTATTAATTGAATAAATTAGAATTAATGCTTTTGGGCTTTAGAGGACACACACGTAAGTGGCGTGTCGTTGAATTGTTTAAATGCATTCAATGAAATGTCGGTGCGGTCTCTGAGATCACTGGTAGGTGGTTAAGGTTTAAATTTGCCCACATTTTCCACTCCATAACTCGAACATTCCTTAAACCGAACAAAATATTTGTTCCCGTGCCTATTCAACTTATGGAGGTTCGACTGTATTTTCCGTCTATGTCCGGCACGCACCTTGTTTGGTTCAAAAATGGAAAGGGAAGGGTGTTGTTAAAGTCGGTGTCAACACCGAAAATGTTAAAGAAGCACAATCTTCAATAGATTTCGACAAATCAAAAACAAGTGAAAGCTCCTATTACGGGCACCCTTTTTAGAGGACAATCCCCATGAACGGACAACTTCTCACGATCGTGGATTTTGAATTGAAGTTCCATACTTTCCCTTGGACGGACAAAAGTGCTGCGACCGTCACTTTCCAACTATGGGAGCTTTCACTGTACCCCATCGCCATTGTTGTTTACACTTTTTCGCTCAATTTCAAAAAAAGATTTTGTTGTAATCGCGTAATCACATAACAATCCCACAGCCAGGAAGGTTAAACGAATATGTAATCGCCAGTGTCTGAATTTGAAAGAATATCAACAAGTAACAAAGAAACAAACTCCAAACGTCAATCATTCGCCGTGTTGACACAAAACATCGGGGGGTGATGTGTTCATTCGTAGGCGCGGATAGATTGTCGATTGACAAAACAAAAAAAAAAAAAATACCACACAAACCGCACGCACTGAGGTAAAATTGAGAACAAGAGATAATTCTTATAATAATTGCATAATCGAATGACTACGACACGACGTAAGCAATCTCTTTCTCAAGTATGTGCTGACAACATGTGAAATTACGTACAAAACTGTCACAAAATCAATTGCAAGGCCCCGTAGAGTGATAACAAAAATCCACTCACACGTGTAATTCTTCATAAATATCAAAATCAATGTAATCAGAGCTGGACAAAGGTTAAGCTCTCTCGCTCTCTCTCATCTGCCGGATAAACAACTTCATTATGAGAGTGCACTATTGACGGAAACCTCGCCACTGGCCATCACTAGGGTCAAGTTTACACACTGAATGGATGAGGGGGATTTAAATAAATACACGCCGCCCTAGAGGTTAGACTGAAGGTTAACTCTATTCATCACTTTATTTGTTTGCTTGCTTGAAAAAAAATCACACAAATAAGAAAGTTTCATTTTTGCATCACCGAAAAAAAAAAAAAAAAGTTTCTCCTCTTTTCTGTTTCATTTGACCATTTACCCACGCGTCCATTCATGGCGGAGAGCGGAAATTAAACTGCTAACAGATAAATCTAAAGCACACAATTGCGTAGAGACACATTCGACACGACACACGGAGGGTGTGTCGTCTTACACTTGTAGCCCTCTCTGTACAGACTACACATATTTCAAATATTTATAAGAAGGATAACAACAACAACAACTACAGTTCGCGCTTGTAATCAATGATCACCAACTATCGGATCATCATCGTTATCGAACCAACATCATCACCAACACATTAATGTGTTTTAGCCAAAGTGGCTTAACCGACTGACTTCGACATCAGCCGTATAGAGGTTTCACACACAAAAACGGGTTTATTTTTTTTTCTTGTATCTGAAATAAGAAAAAAAAAAAAAAAAAACAAATAAAAAATAACGTTTATAGGGCTTTTTGGAGAGTTGGAAATTTTGTTTGACGCGCAAAAAAAAAGAAACACCCTTTATCCAGCGACGATTAAATGATCATGAACATGATGATGATGACGATGGTTGATGTGTAAACATAAACTGGATCACTTTGATGTTTTTTTTTTCGACTGACAGCACAAAGTTTGACACAAAGGAACTATGGAGACAAGTGGGATTTGATACGAACACAGGTAGACACACAGACATTTAACGAACAGAATGGACACCACTAAGCTAAGGTAATGAACTAAAGTCTCCACAAGGTATGTAGGTATTAGACGGTTTTTCTTCTTTTCTTTTTTTTCTTCTTCACGTTTTATTTTCGAGTTTTTGTTTCGGTTTGACAGTGAACTTGATCGTGAATTATCGCTTTTCGAGTCTCCGCACTCTACACTGTTGGACGTGTGGAGAGAAAGGCAGGAGAAAATGGCGACAAGCTCACATACAGTTAGTATCAAAATCTCTTCAAATACACTTATCTAGAACCAACAATGAGTAAGATGAAAAGATATTCCAAGTACATGAGTAACCAGGCGCACGAAGAAACGAAACAAGAACAAAATGTATATTTCTCTCGCGGTTTTGAGATAAAATTTCAGACGATTGTTGTTAACCTTAAATGAAAATTGAATTATTTCTCTCCATCACATCACACACACTTGGACCAACATTAGCTATTCTAGACTTTACAACACACACCGGCGGCGGCGCGACCGCGACCGCGATTAAAAAAGTATCTCAAAACCCGACACAAACAAACCGAAACCACACTAGACAAAACGAATTTCAAATTCGTAAGCAAAGAACACCGAAAGGAAAAGGGTGGGGGGGCGAGATAAATGACAAAAAAAAATAAAAGAAAAGAAGTATATCTCTCTCCACATGGGAAAAAAATCGCAGCAGCAACAGCGGCAGCACACCGAACACAGTAACGAGGAGAAACAATCCAAAAAAAAAAAAGAGTGAGCAGCAGTTTGTCATTATTGTCGTCAAAGTGTGTGCTGCTGCTGCCACACAGCCTGCTGTTGCTGTTGCTGTTGTGCTCTCCTCCACGCGCTCCCAATTGTTTGCGCTGCTGCTACAACTACCAATGAATGTTGGCTGCTGTTGCTGTTGCTCTGCTGATTCTCGCTCTCTTCTACCACCGCCGCCCGAGATCCAGCACGACCCGACCCGTTTCTTTATACATATCTTTCGTTTATGCCACTACTCGTCGTCGAGGGCTTCAAGCCTACAACTATGTTTTATATGTGTGGCTTTGGTTTGCCCTGATACCCATGCCCGTCGTCGTTGACGTATCTATACTTTTACAAACGCTTTCCGCACGATGGCGATGGCGATGATGACGACGGTATACTACACATTGGTCGGTCGGTTGGTCGGTTGGTCGGTGGTTCGTTGTTTGTTTCGTTACGTACATTATCTGTATCCACAGCAGAGGTTGGGAGGCATTATGTTGATGACGAAAAAGTTAGTTCGTGTTCGGGGAGAAAAAAAAAAAACAAAACCAGAGTGAGACACAATGAATGCGAGAGAAGAAGATGGGAAATCATTCTCTTCAAGTGGAGACTGTATGTGCACACCTATGTGCGGTGGAGGCCCATTTTTATTTGAACAAATGTTTCGAGTATCTAAGGTAAAACGGAATGAGTAAGAACGACGATTGAGAGAGACTACTAAATTCTGTATATAGACATATACACACGAATTGTATTTATCACTACAGTGAGTAACTTGGTTACGAATGTGAAAAGGTTCAGTTCGGGGAGATACCGGTGCACCGGTGGCGGAAAGGAATTATAACCCTAACCTTAAATTCAACATGAATAATTTGGTCATCTCGTTCCATGCTCGCATGGAATGCAACAGTTGATGGGATGTTACACGTGTTGGCGGCTGTGTGTAAATTGATGTGAGTGTGATTTGAAAAGGTTTTTCGTACGTCGATTGCTTTCAACTTTTCTTTTTCATTCAATTACATTGATTTTATAGAAAAAACTATGCACAAGATTATACATTTCATTCAATTTTATGATATCTCAGTGAATCTAAACAGAAACTAACAGCAAAGACTGTGATGCAAGCCGAGTTTGACGTTCATTTTGTCCGGAATATAATCAGAGTGTTCAAATAATTCAGATACAGGAAAGCGAGAGATTCATAAGCGGACATCTTCAAGCCAGTTAGAGGAAATAGGTTAGGTTAGGTTAGGTTGAGGAGGCTAACTGCCGCGCATACAGACAGCAGCCACACTTGAGCCAAGCATAGGCCCATTGTGTTCTTAGGCTACCTATTCCGCAAATCAATTTGTGCTTTTCACAAAGCGAAGAATAGGGCTGATTCTGATGCTGCTCATTTCGACCAGATTAACAACGAAATGGGCCCCCAGAAGAGAGATGAGAGAGCACTGCAGCTGAATAGCAAGTGTTGGTTTCTTCCTCATCCTCGTCCATGCAGCTTCTACAGAAATCATTATAAAGAAGGCCTAGTCTACAGACGTGAGTTCCGTTGGCACAATGCCCTGTTAAAACGCCAATAAGAGATCTGAGCTTTTTTCTGCTTAATCTGATTAAGCAAGGATGCCTCATTACCAAACAACTCTGGCTTATGATCGATCCTAAACGATCGCTTGCTTGGGATCGATCATAGGCCATAGTTGTTTGGTAATGAGGCATCCTGTGTCAGGTATCCACTTGCGGTTTGATTGAGCAAGCGTTTCAAGCTTTAGCAGATGTTTTGTAGTAGCGATAGGCATGGAGTGTCGGTCTCCACCCGAAAGAGCACGGAGTTTGTCCCCTTTCTAGCGAGTTCGTCCGTTTCGCAATTCTCTGGAATGTCCCGGCACCCACATAAGTTGGATGTCAAAGCGAGAGATTCATAAGCGGAAATCTTCAAGCCAGTCAGAGGAAATAGGTTAGGTTAGGTTGGCTCACACTTCACACAGAGTAGGCGCACGGCGCTGCAGTTACAAAAATTAGAAGAGACCGAAAAATAGTGCAAAACTAGAGCCTCTCTGAGGAGTTGGTCTGCTTCAACTGCTCCTGGATAAAAGTTCTTGGGCGTGGTGGTAATACCAGAAAGTCTTTGAGTTTGATCGCAGTTTGTCCGTCATATCATTTTAGCCAAGACAGAACTGAGCAACAGTGATTTGTTGGTCAGAAAGAGAATTGAATATTTTGGTCCTTAGACGCCCGCATCCGTCGGTTTCTGGGGGAGAAGATTCAACCACGAACTGTACGGCCTGTACAAGCCCAGGCGTCTTCGGGTTCAACTCTAGGCCTCGTAGAGCGCGCATGGACAACTCAACTCCGTCCCGAAGAGTCTTCGACTCCGAACCCGTGGGACAACGTAACAGAGGACGCCCGCGTTTAAGGTGGCGCACCCAGGTGGAGAAGGACCTCAACCAACTTGGCGTGCGACACTGGAGACAACTAGCTAGAGACCGGCCTAGCTGGAGAGGCTTGTTGGTTGAGGCCCAGCGCCAAATAAGGACGAAGAAGACGCCCGCACCCACGCCGCATTTACTTTATGAATGGAGGCAATTTATTCGATGGCATGACGTACTTATTGACGTGATGTCTTATTCCCAACTTAGTCCGTCCGTGAGGAAGGTGAATGGAGGAGAAGACATCAGCAAAGCTCGATCTATGATGGTGTTAGACTCTGAAGCTCCTGGTTCGAGAAGTAAAGGGCGACTGAAAATCCCGTTTAAGGACCAAGTAATTACGGAAAGCCGAGGCCGGAGGCCGAGCACCCGGTTTATGGTTAGGGACGACATAAGCCTAACCAGGCGTCTACAAATCGGAACGTCTAAGGTGACTGGACCATGTAGTGTGTGGATAACTCAGCGCAACAGAGGACACCAACGTTTAAGAAGGTGCAGAAGGGGACCTCCTCAACCACCTTAAAGTGCGAAACTGGAGACAGCTAGAGGTTGTTGGTTGAGAGGCCCGGCTCCACTGTAAAGCCAAGTAAAGAAGAATCGCCGATACAAGACAGCTTGATCTTCATGACTGGATGCAGCGTGCCTAGGAAGCCAGCCATTGTTCAGTCGAAGAGCCTTCATTGGTCGCTGGTCTGCAGGTCTGCAAGATGCAAGATCAGGCAAGATCATGAAGCCAAACAATGGAACCTTCTCTTAAGCGTAGTTGGTTCGTTTCATTATTTCTTTAAAAAAGAAAATGTCCCGCCAGCATCAAAAATGACAGCAGAGCAACTCAATAAGTAAGTAAAATGTTAGCTGAAAGGACATAGATCAACCTCCAAGTCTTAGCCAGGTTTCCTATGACTAATCATACATGAGTTGGCTCCCGGGCCATAGAGACCTTATGGGAGACTGCGAAGCTGACAAACTCGCAAAAATAGACCCAACACTGCCAGATGACGGATCCTCCTTAGCTAAAAGTCAATGTTAGATCCTTCTTTACTAGTGCATTTGAAGATTTTCAATGTACACACATTTAACCCAACCTTTGGAACCATTTAGCAGGTTTGACATGAAGTATTCGTTTAAGAGTGTCAGACAACAAGTTGATACGTCTTTAAAACCTCAGTCTAGTAGAGGGAGTTGCGTTAATCCGTCTTAGGTCATCAATGAAAATAAAATTAAAAATAAAAAAAATCAAAGAATATCGTCTCTGTTCCAAGCAGACTATGAAGTTTATCAAAAATGATTATCAGTTGATTTTATTTACGTACGTGAGTGCAAATTCAAAATTCATTATCAATTTATTGATAATCATATACTCAAGGCAAGGAGAAAAACAGTCGAGGTTTGAGTCAGTTACCGGATCGAAGTTTTTGTTTACCATGGTTTCTGAACAGTTTAAAGTTCAGTATTCAGTCTGTCGACTGGGGTTCTCTTAATAATGAGAATATATTGGGTAGTCGAAAAAGTCTTTTCGGATTTTGTCAATAGATGTCGTTGGAGTCGTCTGTCTCCAGTGCTACCAATCACATTGTGTCATATGGTGTTGGAAACGTGATATTTTAAGCTTCAAAAATTCAATTCGGAGAATTTGAAAAAAAGTTACAGCTGTTCAAAAATGAGTGAAAATAATAAAGAAATTCGCTATGTTTTGAAATTTTTGTATAAAAAAGGGAAGAGTGCCACGCAAGCCACCAAGGAAATTTGTGAAGCTTACGGAGACGATGCTGTAGCCGTTCGTATAGCACACCAATGGTTCGCTCGCTTCCGTTCTAGGAATTTCGATGTGAAAGATCGCTCGAGGTGATGAGATCACCTCGCATTGACATCACCAAGGAACTAAAAATTCATCATCAAACGGTTTTGGACCATTTAAAAAAGGCTGACTACAAAAACAAGCGCGATGTTTGGGTATCACATGAATTGTCTGTGAAAAAGTTTGATTACAGATACGAAAAGACTTTTTCGACTACCCATTATTAATGTGGGCAGCGCTACAGCCCGTAGAGGGCTAGGGCCCAACTTCTCAGTAACTATTCGTGCTGCACTCTCTCACCTGTGGAAGGACCTGCGATCTTATGCTGACTCCGATTGGCCAAGTTTGAGAAGTTTTTTCTACACAGGAATGGTTAGGTTACGTTAAGGAAGGGGAGTGTGATGACAGAACATCACTTCCACTCGGAGGCCTTAGGGTCCATTGTGAATCCCTTCATCTGTGGAATACTTCTTCTTGTTTATTTGGCGCTACTGTCAGGGGTGGACCTGGGCTTCAACCAACAAGCCTCTCCAATTAGCACGGTCTCTGGCTAGCTGCCTCCAGTGTCGCACGCCAAGTTTGTTGAGGTCCTTCTCCACCTGGCTACGTCACCTTAAACGCCGGTGTCTTCTGTTACGTTGTCCCACGTAGCCACAATGTGGAGTACACATTCTGAATAAACCTTTCCTGTGTCACGTGATGATTTGTACCACCATGTGCTCTTTACAAATCTTATAAGATCCGATACATCCGCATTTGCTAGATCCACATTCTCTGCGAAGGAAGGAACCGGGCAGATACATGGAACAATACCAATGACATGCAGCAGGGCAAGAAACCCTTTGGCCATCATAATCGGGAGAGGTTTGAGGCCTGTCAGAATGAGCAAAAACAGCCTTCGTATCCTAACAGGGCACTGTAAACTCAGGGAGCACATACGGAAACAAGGTGTATCTGAAAGAGGTCTCTGCAGAGTCTGCGGAGAATCTAAATAGGCGCCAGCCTCTGGGCAAGCACCTATTATCAGAGGAAGAATTGAAGTCATTGGAACCAGCTCTCAGTCTCAGACTTTCAATGGAAACCAGAAATGAGGTATTACAGAGATAGCCGACTTCACAACTGATTGTCCCCTAGTCTATCGACGAATTTGAGTACTTTTTTGACAGATATTCACGAAATAACGGAAATACCGTCCTCTGATTGCTCAATTTGGTTGTCAGTTGTCAAAAATCTTAAGGGGCAAGAGAGGTAGGAGTCGAGCATCTCTGTAATACTTCATTTCTGATGGAGACTGACTTATAGAGAATACTCTAGGATAAGTGTCACATTAGCTCAATAGGACCATATAGCCCTCAATACAACTCTGAAAAGAGCTGCATGGGAGGGGACCTCTTAAGAAAGCAAAGCTATGAATAGAAGGCACAATAGATCTAAAGGTCGCAGTGCAGTTTACCCTTAACAGTAATAAGAGGCTCAGTATACGCACTGGCAGCCAAACGCGCCTAAACTATTGACCGAAGAAAAGAACTGGTGTGCTGGGGGACTCTAGGAAGAGTTCTAGAGTCAAGCCCATCTGAACACCTTCAGTAGCCTTGTCTTTGCACTTGCAGACAGTCGTGCAATCGTTAGACAACGATGGCGCATAAAAACAGAAACTCCGTTCAAATCTTACGTCAAACGTTCAAACAAATCGCATCATTCAATGCATTAATCACTGTACTTTGAAATTTTTTTTCCCAAATTAATTCCGCTCCATTGTGCCTCGTTTTAGGCACGTATTTACAAAGCTGTTCCATCGAAAAACGAACAAAAAGGAGGAAAATATGAAATTCCGCCGAATCAACCTTGACTTAGATGATGATTCACAGCATCATTTATTCCCATCTCCACAACAGAGACGCCATTCTCAAGCACACCCGTCTATGTACAATTCATTAAGAGTCCAATAGATGAGGATCATATCTCCAGTGAACATGGCAAATTCATAAAATATTTATGAAACATAAAAAAAGCCCCTTGTCTTGTCTCTCTAATTTGCTTCTAGTTACTGGTGTAACATCAGGTTTTACTCATTTATTTTCTTCCTTAATTACAGCTTCAAGTGCGGCTTGATTTATGCCGAGGGAACAATAGTCACATGAGACTGACAGCAGTTGAGTACATACGCACACACGATACGTGTTTAGATGCGATGTGAAAAGTGCAAATGTTATGTGGATATTGCCTTTTTTATTTTATCCCCATTCTCTTTCACCAAACAAAGCCCAAAGAGACGACGAAAACAGTTGAAAACCGAAACAGACACGATTACATTTCTCTCGCGGTCGCTTGGGGGAACGGAATGAAAGATGTTCCATGTGTGTGGGTTCTTTTAAAAAGCTCGACTTAGTTAACTCATTAGCGTGCGATTTGGTTGTCCAGAGGCCAGTCGGACTGGAGCTTTGATTTGGCCCCAGACACGAACTTTTCCCCTCTGAGACAAGCTTTCAGTTCTGAATTTACCGAAAAGTCGTTTGAGTTTGGATTCAGTTTTTTTGTCGTTCGTAACTGGTTTGTTTAAGTGAGTTAATGCGATGGTGAGATATTCACAAGTTTTGGAATATCCCAGCATGACGAGATACATTTAGTTCGCCTCGAAGTTTGCAGTTGCAAATTGAGTGAGTCATGCAAAACAAATACAAATGAGTTCAAGTTTTTTTTTTGAATTTGATTTAACCCCAAAATAAAAGAGCCGCAGGTGGTCGAAGATCTGACTGAGTCATAATGGCGTCACCTAAGCTGATGAGAATCAACAGGAACGATGCATATCTCAACGTGGTTTTGGTTTCACTTACAAACGCCGCATTGACACGTTTTTCGTAACGAACCACATCACACCTCGCCGCGGTTAATTACATCAAATAAAAGTGTCCACATGTTGACTTAATTAACCGGGAATTACTGTACTAACCGGAACCTTTGTTCTGTCAACATCCAACTCCAGAGGAGTTACAAATCATTAGAGCCACCATCACTCATTCCATCAGCAGCGTTATTTCGGTATACACATGTGTATGGGAAGACAAGAACCAGCTGAGGACAAGTTGCACACGGAAGAAGGTACATATTGCATTGCCTAAAGGTCGCTGACGTTTCCTGGTAATTTGTTGTTTTCCTTTTTGTTCTCTTGTCGAATCTACAACTTGAATCGTTTTTTTTTCTCAGACGGGGAGAATCTGTTTTTTTTCTCTCTTGTGGAATAGTGAATAATGAAAGGCATTTCCGGTGAGCATGTGTACAGGTACACTGACATTCAATTACATCTGAGAAGGAGGTGAGGATGTATTGCCTTTTGTCGATTGGAAATTTAAAAGGATTTCAATCAATGCGGATTCTGGGGAAATTAATTGATTTGCAGTTCAAATCCCTTGAGAAGTACAGTTTCCGATTTGTTTGGTGGAATGATGCTGTGCCCAAGTCCATTCGTTCATTTGTGTACCCGATCTTTAATGATGGTGCAATTTTATTGTTGACTTTTCAACCGGACTGACATTCCATCAAAAGTATACAGCCGGAAAAGGATAGGACCAAGAGAACACCCTTGAGGTACTCCAACTTTCATGATTTAAGTGCTCATTATTAACGCCAAAGATGCGCATAGCATAGTTTTAATAGAGGCTGTTTCAATGACAGCTGATTTAACAGGTCTCAGTTATTTTGAGGTTAGTTTGGTTTGGCAATTCACCATGAATAGACTCACCGGAGAAACGTTTACAAAAAGTGATTAATTATGTTTTGAAAAGCATGGTTCAACTCGAGAAGCCCTGTCGAAACCCCATCTCATATAAAAAAAAGTCACTGTTTTGTACGCTCTCGGTCCAAACGTTACACTCAACCATGAGATATCCAGAGACACAATTACTATCTTGTTCGCCCAACACTTGGACGTGGAAGCTAATATTCGAGTCTTTAGTACTGTGAAGAGTAAAAGAGTACGACGGACGCCACGACGGACACATGTCCGAAATCACATTCAAACATTAACGGCTGTCAAATAAATTAAATTTCATGTATTCTTCTGTGCTTCAGATCAATTTTAAGTTTTTCGCCACTAAAAAATACAGCCTTTCGAAGATCGCAAGATGATTTCTTTGCGAATCATATTCTCAGACTTCGAAGGATCATTCCAAAGGATGGACAATTTCCAACAAATATTTACCAGTAGTGAGTCATAATGACGACAACGATGGACAGAGATACAAGATCAATGTATGTATGGCCCCAACTGCGATAAAACTGAATGGAGGAGGAGACACCACCGCAAACTCTACAAGCTGTACCAGGATGTCGATGTAGCCCTAGTCGACTCCACTGGCTCAGCCACATCGACCGCATGGACACCATGCTCCAGTTGAGAAGGTCTTTGAAAACAAGCCTCCTAGAAGGACAGAAAGACGGAACCCCGGCCTAAAGACCAAGCAATCGCGAACGCAAGACCGCTTGTTCTTGATGACTGAAGGGAGGCAGCTATAGCTTAGACTCCGACACTCCAAGAGTAGTTGGCCTGATGAGGAAGTAAGTAAGTTATAGCAACTTGTCACATCAACCCACATCATCAATTTTCAAAAGGCACTCCTATTCATTGCAGTCCAGCCTACATTGTCATTCCAGGAATGACATTTTTTCTAAAGTTTTCTGACACATGTTTACACTTTATCTGTTCTGAGGCAGCATTTTCCGTCCCACATCATCCACATCAACCCACATCATCAATTTTCAGAAGGCACTCCTATTCATTGCAGTCCAGACTACATTGCCATTCCAGGAATGACATTTTTCTGAAATTTTCTGACAAATTTCTACACTTTATCTGTTCTGAGACAGCATTTTCCGTCCCACTTCAACTCAAATCATCAATTTTGGAAGACATTCCTATTCATTGCAGTCCAGCCTACATTGTCATTCCAGGAATGACATTTTTTCCGAAGTTTTCTGACACATGTTTACACTTTATCTGGTCCGATGCAGCATTTTCCGCATCCAATCATCATTTCTGACATCCAAAGAAAATTCTTCATTCCAAGCTACACACTCACTCAAGCTTCACATTATTTTTCCATCATTTCAGCAAGAATGTCATTTCAAAAATGATAGTGTACAGTCTACATTAAATTCCTACAAGCGGGCGTGTACCCCAACATTTTCAGATGATCCCCTCTTTGACATGAGTTCGTAGGACTGTAGAAAACTTAGTCTTTATTGCCGAATTATTTTGTTCATATAAGGGCGAAGGAATACATCTCTGAACCACTCTCCTAAAACCACAATTCTGATGGTCAACACCTCAAGCACCACCCTTTCTTCTCATTCCAAAACCAGAATAAATCCCCTGACAAGACGCAAACCCTGCGACCAAACTGTCCCTTAAATATTAGAATAAACATTTCAGACAAACAAGACGGAACCCAGAACGGAATAATACCCAATTCTATAAATACACTCTCAGCCAAGTGTCCATCCACTACTAATTGGAAACATCTACAACCCACTGAAAACCTATTTTAAGCGCATAAGATAAACAAACAAAAAACAACTCAGACGAATCTATTTAGCATCAATCAATGCGAGATGCGTCAACAGCTTCGGTGTTAATTGGGTACAGCATGATGACACTTTGCAAATATTAAACAATTAGATACTCATTCGAATTTTGCATAACACCACTGTGATTATTCCCCTTTCTCGGCAATTTCTATTCAAATTTCGTTCGATAATCATGTCTCTACAATTACACATGAATTATTCCCAATCCATTCATCCTGTCCTTGTAACGCGAACAATGCTGCCGCCGCGCTTTCTATTTAAATTTAAATCATTACATATCCACTTGGGGAGGCAGTGTATATGTGGATGGCAGCAGAGGCGGCCGCTGTGTGTGTATTTCAAACGAAAAAAAAATTAAGTACTCTTTATCAATAATGCCTTGGAAATAATATTCGTATCTCCAAGTGAAGCATATCTCGGTGTGTGGTGGTGGAGGTTTAGATATATCTCGACGAACATCGCCGATAAGATAGCGAACGAATAAATGTCGCGTCCAATGAGAACGCAGACGAAATACAAATAAAGCACCATCTTTGCCTCGTCCTACTTTATCAGAGGAAAAGCATCGCGATTTTTTTTCTCTCTTGTGTAGCGCGCTAAATTGTGTGCTGTTTTTTTTATTTCGATTTTATTAAGATTCTGTGTGTTGTCGGCCATGTATCTGTGGTCTTGTTATCAAACCTGATAAGCTTCTCAAACAAGCTTTGTGTTTGTCTCTTTTTCTCTCTCTCTCTCCCTCTGTCCCCCTCTCTTTCCCCCTATCAGCACACAAAGTGAAAAATGCAGCAACGTTAAACACTTGTTCTGGGAATTGATTTCTTACATTTTTCTGTTCGTCAAACCGAAACCCTTTCTCGCGGCGGATGGATTGTGGGCGGGCTGTTTGCAACAATTTAGGGGATTTCTATTCACGGCGATGCGCGATATTTATCATTTTCGATCGAAGACCCAAACCGAAGGATACGCACAACTAGAACACGAACCGCACACACATCACGTAGCACACATCACACACGTCCTACACCCAACCGGGAAGCTTATCAACTGAACGTTCCCCTGATTGTGCTCTATAAAATGTGAACACAAGAAAAAAAGAGGAAAAAAGACGAAAAAAAAAATACACAACACAAGAAATAAAAGTCTGCCGATTTCTCCTATCAGGTGTACACGTACATACACACGAGGAAGGAGGCGCAACGAAACGCGACCGAACACAGTGATACGGTACAGTGTGCAGAGTACAGGTGGTTCTTGAAAACAGCCAACTGCTGCTGGGAATGGAGGAGAGAGACGTATGAGCATTTATGTACTTAATCTGTCATTCCTTTGACTAGAGGATATTCCCGTTACTCACACTTCATCGCGTTTTAAAAGCATCCGTGTGTCTAAAGTTTATTCGAAGAGAACAAAAAAAAAAAAAAGAAGATCTGTGGGCACTTTTGTCAGCCGCTAATGTGCTGGGGAACTACACTGTTCGACTCGTGTTTGTTTTTCGAAGTCGGGGAATTTTTCTATTCGAGAAGAAGACCTTTCTTAAACGGAGCCTTCAACAAAATTGATCCTAAAAATTCGAAATTCGAAGTCGAAGTGAGTCTTGTGAATGTGAAGACGTGCCTGTGTCTAGTTGATGGAGTCATTGAACGCACAAGAAATGGAGTGGCGGAATGCAGAATACGATTCATTGTAGAAGGGAAGAATCAGTATTAGGCAGTGATTGGGAGTTTGAAACGAAGACCGATTGACGGGAGACCAAGACCGAATGATCAACATTCATGGCCTATTAACGGCAATTCAAAACCGAACGACTAGAAATTCAGGAATTCAGGAAGACCTTAAATAGATGAGAGGGGTGGACACCAAAGCCATACCACGTCTAACAGGACGAAGTGGTGGTTTTTAATTGACATTCACTTTGCCCATTCAAAGCCTCTACTTTCCTTCCCAGTCATCGTTTCAAACGACTTCTCAATGGAAATGTGTCAATTGTAACCGCTTGGCAGCCATGTTGTTTTATGGGTTGTTCATTTTCCCGTTTCAGTCACTAATGACTCACATCACAAGTAACAGCGTCGAACAAACTGAACAAATGTCAACACTTTACGATCACAGTGTGTGCTCTTTTCCTGGTAATGAATGTCGCATGGCGTCAATTTCATGAACAGTTGAGCACGGTGGTCCTCCCCAGTCGACTATTAAACGTTTGGTGACCGAATTCATGTTCAAACACCCTTGCGTGGACGAAATACATACAAGAACTGCCGCTGTCACCGAGAGTGTAAAGGAGGAGGAGAAGGGGAATTCTGAACAGCGGATAATAGCTTGGTTTTTGGGCGTCAACTTATAGGTTTTCGGCTCGGGATTTAGGACTACATGTGGACCTCTGGAGAAGTGCTGTTTTCAGAACAGGATGATGTTAATTTTACAAGCTCAGCACAGATGAAAAAGTATGGAAGGCCATCATGGGATTGTACATGAGCAAGGAAGCCATTGGACAGAAGCGGGGTCTTCAACCTTAAAAGACACGCTGACTTTTTATAGCTGTCATCAGGCCCATCCTCTTATATAGCATAGTAGTGTGGTTGCCCACCTCAATAAATTAGTACAGAGGCAAGCCTGAATCAGCCTCATTGGAGCCCTTAGAACTAAGCTCCCACTAATGCGCTGGAAATTCTCTTGAACCTTACCCACTTGGATATTTTTGGTTAGCAAACATCAACCAACTACGCAGTTCGTCTCAGGACATGCTGTCAATGGTGTGATTACCCCTATGGACACGTCAAGATCCCACGAACAATACGGAATAACAGCGAGGGGTAGTGCAGCGCAGTACAGAATTATGGAACTCTGAAGGGCTCAAAACCGAATTCTTAAGATTCTCTTACGAGCTAAGTATGGTAGTCGCTATGTAGAAAGTTTGTATTGTCCTAGTGAAGATCTAAATGTGCTAACCGTCCAAAATATTTTTCTTTTTATTATAATTAATGAGACCTACAACGACCCGTGCTTTAAACAGCCAATTGATCACGGCGTCAGTACAAGGCAAAGGGCAAATGGACTACTGAAAATACCAAGAATACACAACTCTTACAGAAGAAAGCAACTTTCCTTTGCGGTGCCAACAATATGCAACCAACTTCCACGCTCCCTATTGAGTATACAGCCGGCGCACAACAGGAAAAAAGATATAAAGAAATATTTATTATCTTATAAACTATACATAATTAATCTATGTTAAATAATGTAACAAGGCCAACTGACGTCTCACATGGACTCTCCTCTACAGCTTCAAGGTTTTATCCAGCATTGAAGAGATAATTCCATGGGGACGTTGGAAGGCAAACTTATATTGTATTGCAAATTGAATGTTGTAAATTAATTTAGACAATATACCTCACTCACTCACGAACAAGAGCTTACCCATTCACATAGAATACACCCCACCACGACACTTCCCAGAGAACTACTTCGAAACCTGATTGCGGACAGAGACCTGTGGTACGGCGCGGCACCACCATACTCTTACCGAAGTTCTACACAGATGGATCCAAGGAGGAAGAAGGAGTAGAAACTGACGAGTGTCTAAACCTGGACAAATCCGTTCGTCTTCCGAATGACTGCAGCCTTTTCCAAGAGGATGTAATGTCGATTACCGAAGTCCTGCTCTGGCTAAGGTGGAACGTGAAAGCCGCCCGCGATTTCTGTATCTTTTCGCACAGCCAAGGAGCAATAACTTCAAATTCGCATCGTTTTCTATAAACTCTTAATCGATTGCCGGTCATCTCTTAATGAGATATCCAAGCAATTCAAAATTCATCTGTGCTGGGTGACTGGCCATTGGAAACTGCAAAGCAAACTCGTTACTTCTTACCTTACTTCCGAGCTTTCGCATCAACATGGAACGGGACGTTGAAGTTTTAGTAAAAGCGTTGCATACTTTTATGCGAAAGGACTGCTGGCCAAATGATTCAGTTGCTAAGCCACTCGAAATGTCGATAATAATCGTTTGTTTCGACGAGTTGTCTGGAGCAGAGGACAGACCAAGGCCTGGAGCAGAGGACAGACAAAGGTCTGCAGCAGAGGAGAGACCAAGGTCTGGAGCAGAGGACAGACCAAGGTCTGGAGCAGAGGACAGACCAAGGTCTGGAGCAGAGGACAGACCAAGGTCTGGAGCAGAGGACAGACCAAGGTCTGGAGCAGAGAACAGACCAAGGCCTGGAGCAGAGGACAGACTAAGGTCTGGAGCAGAGGAGAGAACAAGGTCTGGAGCAGAGGACAGTCTAAGGTCTGGAGCAGAGGACAGACTAAGGTCTGGAGCAGAGGACAGACCAAGGTCTGGAGCAGAGGACAGACAAAGGTCTGCAGCAGAGGACAGACCAAGGTCTGGAGCAGAGAACAGACCAAGGTCTGTAGCAGAGGACAGACCAAGGTCTGGAGCAGAGGAGAGACCAAGGTCTGGAGCAGAGGACAGACAAAGGTCTGCAGCAGAGGACAGACCAAGGTCTGGAGCAGAGGACAGACCAAGGTCTGGAGCAGAGGAGAGACCAAGGCCTGGAGCAGAGGACAGACCAAGGTCTGGAGCAGAGGACAGACCAAGGTCTGGAGCAGAGAACAGACCAAGGCCTGGAGCAGAGGACAGACCAAGGTCTGGAGCAGAGGAGAGACCAAGGCCTGGAGCAGAGGACAGACCAAGGTCTGGAGCAGAGGACAGACCAAGGTCTGGAGCAGAGGACAGACCAAGGTCTGGAGCAGAGGACAGACCAAGGTCTGGAGCAGAGGACAGACCAAGGTCTGCAGCAGAGGACAGACCAAGGTCTGGAGCAGAGGACAGACCAAGGTCTGGAGTAGAGGACAGACCAAGGTCTGGAGCAGAGGACAGACCAAGGTCTGGAGCAGAGGAGAGAACAAGGTCTGGAGCAGAGGACAGTCTAAGGTCTGGAGCAGAGCACAGACTAAGGTCTGGAGCAGAGGACAGACCAAGGTCTGCAGCAGAGGACAGACCAAGGTCTGGAGCAGAGGACAGACCAAGGTCTGGAGCAGAGGACAGACCGAGGTCTGGAGCAGAGGACAGACCGAGGTCTGGAGCAGAGGACAGACCGAGGTCTGGAGCAGAGGACAGACCGAGGTCTGGAGCAGAGGACAGACCGAGGTCTGGAGCAGAGGACAGACCAAGGTTTGGAGCAGAGGACAGACCAAGGTCTGGAGCAGAGGACAGACCAAGGTCTGCAGCAGAGGACAGACCAAGGTCTGGAGCAGAGGACAGACCGAGGTCTGGAGCAGAGGACAGTCTAAGGTCTGGAGCAGAGGACAGACCAAGGCCTGGAGCAGAGGCAAACCAAGGTCTGGAGAAGAGGACAGACCAAGAACTATCGTACGAGTCAACCGGTGCATGAACGAATTACAATGAGTCCCCTTAGGAAGCAGAAGATTCAGAACCAGATCCATGTCAGTCTGATTCGGAATGATCGTCATATGGAAGCCTGTTAACAAAAACTGAACCAAAATTAGGTTCAAAACCCTCCAGCGACTTTTCCACTGACACAAGGACAATGGTCATGACGGTATTCTGTGAACTTCTAAAAGGAGTTTTTAACAAACAAAACGACTTGTTCAAGGGTTCAAGACTGTTTTAAGGGTACGAACTTGTTCCAAGGGTTCAAGCTTCTTCCAAGGGTTCAACTTGCTTTTGTAAGGGTTTGGGCGGAGATCCCTTGTTCATTTCTTTACAAATTGAAGGCTTACCAAAAAAAGATGTGCAAGAGGGTCTTATGAAGTATTTGATTATGATTCCTATCCATCGAGACAGATGGATCTTCGAACGCACAAAACAAAAACTAAACAAGAGTGGTTCGAGTCAATGTCATTGTCTTTATCCTTAACAGGAGGAGATAGGGCTTCGGGGAGTCCAGCTCTTCTCTATCTACGATCAGCAAGAATCGAACATAGAATAGCATTGACCAGTGCAGAGTCCACGATCACCATGGACACTCTACGCGCCGCTGTAGCTCAATGCCCACAGGGTTTGAAAGCTTCTTTCAAAGCAAAGGCAGAAACTCGCCTGTTTCCGCTTGGGCATAACTCCTATTGCCTTTAGTCGATCAGGCAGTCATTTCAAGTGAGTCCAATTTGTGACCATTCTTCATGAACAGAAGGAGTAAGTTCCAAGTAACCACACAGCAAGTTGAACAACGGCGAAAAGTCACAAAATCTCGGATTGCATCGAACTCCTGTGTTAAGACAGGTCAACAGCAACCTTCAGCAGAAAACGAACGCCTTTGTTTTAAGTTTTTCGTCACCATCCTGGAGACCTTTCGTATTTTTCAATTCTTAAGAGTAAAATACAGCATCAGTCAAGTCATATCGTGTTGCACAAAGCTGCCCATACACAGCACACTTGTGTCGGCGCATTGAAGTGTGTCCTGTGTGTGGCTAGTCTGCGCACCGATTTATGGTGGGCCCCACTAGGTAATTGAGTAAAATGAAAAAAGTGAAGTGTGAAGTGTGACTTGTGTGGCACACCGATGTTCACACCAAAGTGAGCGCGCACAAGTGTGCCGTGTATGGGCAGCTTAACTTGCTTTTCCCGAATTTTAAAACTTCCGCGTACATCAACAAGCCATCACCATCAGTTAGTATTTTTCAAAACCTTTTTTTAAACAAAAAAAAAAACTTTTTTAAAAAAAGCCTTATTTTTTTTTTTAAAACCTTCTTTTTCGTCTTTTTTTTTTGACAATGACTGTTTTGTGAAACCAAATCCTTGTCCACACCGGACAAGTTTATGAACAATTTATCAACTTGAGGTAATTACCATGGCTTTGGGCAGTCATTTATTTAAACAAACAAACATTGAATTGATGTGCTTTTGGCTTGTCTGTCCCCACTTGTAAAAACCCAGTCCCTGTCGTTAATGTGGAACGACATCAGCCCGAAGCAATGACTAATGGTGTCCAACCATTAAGTGGTTTGCCATTTCAGTTAATTATGCTGTCGACCGCTGTGGTGGTCACTGCGTTCATCGATAGTGTTCCGATTAACTTTGAATCACGTTACGCGAACATGTGCCTTTCTTCAAATACCCCAGTTAAAGCGTATGGATGTCGGGATAAGTGCTACTTCAGAGGAAAACAGGAGAATGTTAATTATACAACTCATCATTTAACTCGATCTTGTCGTCCGGTTAAGATTGATGGAGGGACAATCTCTCTCATTTTGACAGAAAACACAGATTTTTAATTAAAAACTGATTCCTAACGTGCGGCAGTTTAAGTTTATGTCCGGATGTCGTGTAGCTTGAAACAAAAACACTCGTCCATCGAAAGTCAAACATCGCTGTGTTCTCCGATATCACGAGAAATAACTATTGCCCGTCGAAGAGACTAGACCTTGAATTATTACTTGTTGAAGTGGGGGCGCGGACTTATTTCCGATTGATTATAATCACGTTCGTAAGTTATTGTATTAATCTGTGGATTTATAACACTTGCCATAAAAGAAGAAAAATAAAAAATAAACGTTTACACGCGCTTTGTTTTGAGGTACACTGTTGGTCAAACATTTTCAACCACTTCCCTGTATTACAGGATGAGGTTAACAGCAGTTTAAGAAGCTGCACAATGTCCATAGAGGTCTTATAGAGGATATCACCCCCTTTACACTCATGGGGGATCATGCGAGAAGATAGAAAGGCATCCCTCTCCAGCGACTTCTGAAGACGCCACGGCGACGAATAAAATGGAAGAACTGCTCCCGGTCCAGAAGAGTGATGCATACTTCTTCAAAAGAAGTGGAACTGAGTCTAGCTCATACAACAGCGACCCTCTTCAAGCTAGAATAAAGGATTAGGGACCTTAGCGTCAATCCACAAAAAACGGATCTATTCCCCTTCACCAGGAAATATTAAATTTCTGACTTTCACGCCCTCTCAAAATGTGGGACCTTTCTAAGCCTGAACGACGGTCTTATTCAGAACATGAACTTAGGCTGGAGCTCAATATTGTCACATACTAAAATGTGCTCCACAATTCCCCAAGTTGCGTACAACAAGCTTGTAAGCGGGCGTGGCTGCTTTTTGCGGATAAGCTCGCTTTCCAGCTTCATCTTCGAAGATAAGGTTGGAGAGCAGTTTGTTATAATTAATGCTACTTAGCAACCAAGCCACGCTTGGACAGCACCTAGTTCAGCGATCAGACTGAAATCGCCACTCATGTGGAAAGAACTCTTCAATCCTAGGCAGATCCAAAGACATCTCCCTTTCTTTGAGAAGGGACTACTAGTCTTCCCCTAGATCAAACCGGGAGCCTGAACACCAAACGTTGCGAATCTTCACAGACGGATCGAAGATGATTGAGGGCCTGGCTGCGGATGTCTATTCTAAGGATTTGAACTTCCATTAGTGCCCTCTTACATTGGTTTTTGAAGAAGCTTGAGATACGAGGAGGAAGAAGCTATTGTACTTCTACTCTGAAATTGCAGGGCTCTTTTTCTTTAGAAGCATACTTCGTTAACAACCTCGCTGTAAGTAGCACCAAGCAGTCATCAGGTCGCTGGCATGATAAGCGGGTGCTCTCAGAGGATTGTCAATCGAGAGACGGGGAGGCGTAGATTTATTGAAGTTGGGAATTTGAAACCTAGCCTAAGAGCGAATGCACATACCCACTACCAGAAATGAAGTATTACAGAGATTCCCAACTTCTACTTCTCTTGCCCCTTAAGATTTTTGACAACTGTTTATTGTAACGTGTTCATAAACCAAATTGACCAATCAAAGGACGGCATTTACGTTATTTCGTGAATAACAGTCAAAAATGCACTCAAATTCGTCGATGGACTAGGGGGCAATCAGCTGTGAAGTCGGTCGAGCAATCTCTCTAATACTTCATTTCTGCCCACTACTCCACGACGGCAATTTTGTAATTTTCTTATTTCAGCAAAAAGGACTGAAACAAAAGCAAAGCTTTATTATTCTCGTATTGATTCTATAATCAACCCCTGTGCCTCAAACAAGCCTATCCAGCGAGCATGATCCTCTGCCTGGTTTCAATTTGGCACACAAAGTTGATAGAGGGTCACGATGTCATTTAGACAACCAGACCAAAGATCACACAAAGAATTTTTCTCTCAAAGAGAGCAAGGACTTTCCCTCTTGAAAGAGTCCAAGCCTCTGTTTCGTTTTGTACGGGATGTAATGGGATGTCAGCTTGATCCTCCGAGAGAGTTTGGCAAGGCTTATTCTGCCTTTGCCCACGATACTGATGTTTTTTCCACAATTTACGTGGCTCCTGAGTACCTCGCCAATTTTTAGTTACTTCCGCCTCAGGGCCAGCAGACGGCTGGTTGACGGATCGCTGTGTTGTCCATGTCATCGGCATATGCCAGAACGAATGCCCGTACGGATTTCTGGAAGATGGTGTCTGCAATGTTGGCGTGTGAGTCTTGCACGATCTTCTCCAGGATGACGTTGAAGAAGACACATGACTGCGAGTCGCCTTGTCTAAAACCTTTTTTGACATTGAAGGTCTCGGTGAGTTCGTTACCGACCTTGATCGTCTTCCTACACAACCTGAAGAGTTTGTCAGGAATGTCAAAACTAGGCATGGCGTTGTATAGCTCGTCCCTCTTCACGTCGTTATATGTCGTCGAATAAATATCCGAACTATGCATGAGACTAAATTCGTTAAAATTTTCCTAAAAAGTCTTTGCACACAGAGGCGAGTAACTTTTACTTTTTTGGTGACAGCTAACTTGACAGTTCTGAGGTTAGTTTGGTTTCTCAATTCACCACGACTAGATTCACGCCGGAACAACGTTCATGAATAGCGGTGTTCAGACACAACTTTTACTTCTTTTGTGACAGATTACTTGACAGTTCTGAGGTGAGTTTAGTTAGTTTGGCAATTCACCACGACTACATTCACGTCGGACACGAATAGCGGCATTCAGACATGGCAATTTGTCGTGACGATTTGCTGAAAATTCAACCGCAAAAAAAACATAGTGCCGTTTTATTGTAACGAGCGTTCACATTGACGATTCTGCCAATCAACCACGGTTTTCAAACAAATTGTCGCTAGAAATTTTTGCGCATTAACGCCGCCAATTGTTCCAATTTATTTTGCAAGAAATTCCTTAAATTCGAGGAACTCACTCAATGTAGCCCCATTTCATCCAGAAAATGTCATCGCGTGGTACGAAGGCGCACTAAGGCTATCGGCCCTACCTTGAGGTATAGTTTTTGACGTGCTTTGTGGAGCACAATTTGTTAATTTTCGAAATGTCTTTAAATCCAAATGACGTGTTACTTTTCACCCCCAGTGTACATACGAATTATCTACAAAACAAACAATAAATTAAAACCCGAGGTGTTCAGAATGAAAAATGATCCCTAATAAATCACAATTGTAGGTCTTAGCCTGTCGAGTTGAGCACGAGTGTATCCAGACACGCACTCGACACTGATAAAGATTTAAATTGAAAACAAGAATCACATTTCCAATCAAACCGGCACTAGTGTCTCGCACCGATAGTTCGCAAGACATGTGTCATGCACTTGAGAGGAATCACTTCCCGTCGCAGCCGACGGTCGGCCTAGTTCTTCGCTCATGGTTGAGAGGGCGCGCCCGTCTGTGCGGGTTTGCGTAAGAAACACTTTCGCTGAAGATGTTCAATTTTGAATACATGCCATTTTTTGTTGGTGGCTGCCAAAATGACTCACGGCTCAAATTTGAAACAGATAAAAATAATTCTTGCTCAGCTGATGGGAGGGGGGATGGGAGACTGTGTTTCACAGAGCAGGAATGCCAAACAAATTCGCAGATAATTGGAAATATATTTATTCTTTAATTATCTCTGATCGAATGGTTCGGGCGATTCAGTCATTTCGATTTTTACGATGTTGATAATTGGGTTTATGATGTGTTTCATCATGGAATTAATTTGTTTAAGTGCCTGGATTGAGAGGAACGACAGCGTCGCGTGGTGAAACGGCGGATTAGTGAACGTCTTTAAAGAGGTCAAGGAATTTCAAGTCTTCCTCCGCCTCGGTTTCTAATGAAAGAGGAAAAGCACAGCACCCAGTATACACCCTTGAGGTACCTGAAACGACGAAAGGGAAGGGTTCCTTTAAATTGTTTGTTCGTCAAGACAGAGTCGTCCACGCGCAACTAGACTAAGACACGACACTCGGGTGTTGAGGACGAGCACAGGACCAAGTATACAGCCTTGAGGTACCTCAAACAAGGGGAAGACTTAAAGGGAAGGGTTCCTCCAATTTTTCGTCAAGACATAGAGTCATTCACGCACAACTGGTCAAAGGCAAGAGCCTTGGGTGCTGAGGTCGAGAATAGGACCAAGTATAGAGCCTTGAGGTACCTCAAACGAGGGAACCACTTAAAGGGAAGGGTCCCTGCAAATTGTTCGTCAAGACATAGAGTCGTTCACGCCGAACTGGTCAAAGGCAAGGGCCTTGGGTGTTGAGGACGAGCACAGGACCAAGTAAACAGCCTTGAGGTACCTCAAACGAGAGAACCACTTAAAGGGAAGGGTTCCTTCAAATTGTCCGTCAAGAGATAGAGCCGAACTGGTCAAAGGCGAGCCTTGGGTGTTGATGACGAGAATAGGACCAAGTATAGAGCCTTGAGGTACCTCAGACAAGTCAGTCTCTTGTTTGCCCAGGTCTCTTGGAGTGTGTTGCGCCTGCAGAATGGACTTACTTTCAAAGCAACAACCATTTTGGTGGACACATTTCCAGACATGAAGCAATACCTAAAGTTTTGACGTTTACGAAATGTCACATCCCTCACTTGACATTCCAGCTTAATTTCTATCTACAACGACATCAATTTCACGGTCATAACAAAAACAAAATCAGCAGGAAACCCCCAATAACACCCATCCATGCACTCGAGGAGTTTATTTTCATCTTTTTTCCAAACCGGCCCCATCCATCGAACGGCACACATGCCCACTCGAGGGAAACACTTTAATTGCCGATATTCAGGCGTTTACTCACTTATGCAACCGCCAGTATCTCTTACGCAATAAACAATTGAATTGAGAACAAGAGGAAGAAATACAAAAAAAAAAAAAAATTAAAAAACATACCCTCGCCGCCTTCTGATTTCTCGCTTTATCCGCTGCTGAGCTACCACCACCACTTGTGTCCTTGTTGCTGTGCCTCGTGCTTCGTTCCGCCTTACTAGTCGCCACAATGGGTAATCCTCCATTCTCCATCATCGTTACAACGACCTTATTATTCTTGTTCGCATTGCCACTGCTGCCGCTCATGTTATTCTCGGCATTAGCGGCCGCTGAAGCGCGTTGTTTGCGCTCCCTCTCCCGCTCGCGCTCGCGACGTTCCTTCTCCTTTTGCAATTCTTTTATGGTCGCCGGTGTATGACTCTTCGAACGCTTCAAGAACTTCATCATCTGACTTCGCATCTTCGGTTGACCGCCACTGCCGTTCGCATTACCATTGCTGGCCAGCTGGCCGCTCCCGTCCATATTCCGCGAAGTCTCCACGCGACGGAACGTACCGTCCGGACTCTTGACATAGCACCCCTCCGACATTTTGTGATACGAGTCGGTTGGCAATTTGTGAAAGTTACCATCCGGACTGCGATAGTAGCAATTCTCCGTCTTGTGGTATCCATCGCCGACCGTGTAGAACTCATTCACCTTCGGGGCACACGCCACTGTCGTCGCACTCTGCTGTGGCGATGGTGTAATCGACAGCTCGTCTGAGAGATTTGTCGGCTTTATGATCATCTCTTTGTCAATGGCCGATGGAACACCGGCCAGCTTCACGAGCGGTGACCGCTCTTCATTCTTCTCGATGTTGTAGGCGTTCATTTCGCTGATCGTCACCGGACGGCCATTCGCCATGATGTCTTTGTTCTTTCTCAGCTGAATGGACTCACGCACACCGGCTCCGCGATAAATGTCGGACGGATCTTTGAGCGGATCGCGCAGTATCACCATTTCGTCTTTGCGCAGTGGCTGAACGGCGGAATGTCTGTAGTGGCTTTTTGACTTCTGATTCGGATGATGTCGATTCACATAGTTTGCTGATTGATTGTTGTTGTTGTTGTTATTGCTCGAAATTTGTCCCATGATTAGGCGAAAGCTACTCAATGCGCACGCAGCTTCAATTTTCTTACCCGCCACTGGGGCAACTTCATACATATTTTTGTGGTGTAATCTCAGAAGGACTGGGAGTAGCTGAACCTCCCTTGCTTCATAGAGTATGTTGGTCCTGCGAAAGTCCTAGAAGCGTTTGCTCCTTCTCAAATGCAGCAGGATGTAGTTAACGATAGGAAAATAAATCAAAACAAAGAAAAAACAAAATGGAAATCTTTTCTTTCTCTGTACAAATGCAAGTTAATGAAGTCTCTGGAGTTCACATTGCTTCGCGTCTTTTGTTCGCTGTGATATCTGTGAAAAGAGAATGCAAAAAATAGTTGTTGTTGTTTTTTTTTCCATTATCTAAGAATATCTTGCGATTCGCCTTCGCAGTATTCACTCGCCGTTCGATTAAATTGAAGACTCACTCTTGCCAAATAGTCACATACCCGTGATGTGTGCGCGACGAACACGAACGGGAACACCGCGATGTAATAGCGCAACGAACTTTGCTCTATTATCGATCGACGAGGTAGAGATGTGTGCACAGAGAGGCACAAGTGTCGAATGCAACACTGCTGTCTATACGGTTTCACTGGCGTTCGCGTGCAGCAAGTGGAAGGGTTGCTATTTTGGTGCGACGCGAACGTTTTTTTTTTTTTTTCCTTTCTGTGTCGTCTGACGGCGGATTGGATTGAAATTCCTTTGAGTTTGAATCCCTACAATTGATGCTCTGGGAAATGGGAATTCTTCGCGCGAGACATTCCCGATTAAATGCGGATTAAAAAAAAAATGGAAAGTGGAAGAGTTTGAATGAATTCGAGGACATAACTCGAAGGGTTCTGGGAGAGTAATTCGAGAAGATGCCTTTGCACAGCACATTGGTGCAGTTCTAGGGAGAAGGCTAGGTTCCGTGAAAGCTGCGGCTGGTGCCTGATGATCGCTCGAATCATGGCTTCCATTGAGTTGCCTGCGGATTCCACCAGAGCACAGCATTGACATTTTTGAAAAATCTGTAAATTCGCCGTGAAAGTCCAGCGAATAGCATCGAGTGGGGTACTTGTTCATTCGTACAACCAACTAATCGCAGACAAGTTCCTTGAGACTAACTATGTGTCATAACTCCCCTTACTTACAGCTAAGATACTTTTTGATTAAGAATCACTTAACAGCAACCCTTCCCAGACAATTGGAAACGCCACTCCAAACCACATAGATTCAAATAATTAAAAAATGGACCATTTGGGAGATCAGCCTAATGTTATGCAATCATGTTCTCTCTGTGGATCACAAGCGTGGAAGAGAGGTGAAATTTTCTCAGTCCGGCTGACGTCCGAACGTAGGACGATCGTTGACAAGTTCACAATGGAACCCATAACGACTTATGGGAGCAAGAGTATGTTCAAATATGTCCGACAGAGGACTGTCTGTATTTAATATTTGAGCAAATGCGTCAACAACACCGATTTCAACCTTCTTTTGTCTCTATTCGCCGAGTCTTTAATACTATTCGTGTGAGAAGCATGAACGAACAGGATCCGACCTCCGCACGAGGCTTGTTTCATATCCGCCAATACGAAAAATAGTGCATATACCCGGGGACTGGCAGATTTCGGCAATCATTTTCTCGGACGAGGCCCATTTTTTGGCTCATCAGCTATGTCAGCTAGCAAAAGTGCCAATATTAGAGCCAACGCAATCCACAAATCGTCAATGCATACACAAAGATTGACTGACCATTCGAATTGAGGAACGAGACCGTCAATGGACTAAGGTTTAGAGCCTCAGTCTACGCTAACAAGCCAATCACTTTGAACGATCTTGGGGCCAACATTAGAGGCGATACCTGGAATAACGCCGCTTAAAGCTTAGGCGACCATTTGAATGAAATGAATTATAATAAATAATTCGCAAGGAACTATTCGAAGTGAAAAAATGATCCACTAACTATAAAAAATAGAGCACGGTGACCCACTAAAGAAACTAACAAAGCGAGGGATTACAACAATACACTGGTCTTGAATTTCAAACTTAAAAAATTGTGTCATCTTCTCGTTAGAAGACAAACTCATTTCCCTCGTTAAGAAAAAAATCCTTGAACGCCACATCATCGCCGTTGCCTTCAAAGTACAAATTCAATTTCCTTCAAAATCGCGCTTCAAATTCAAAACAACTTCCCGAGAAATAGACACGAGCGCAGTCATGATGCCAAAGTCAGAGCGTGTCCATGAAAACATTTCCAATCGACTTAGCCGCCAGTCTCCTTCACAACGGTCAAAGCCCCTCGAGAAACCACCACACAGGCGCTGATCCAAAACAGATCGCAAACCTTGGCATGTCATGCACCCAGCACTGAGATAACCAGCCACCACGAGCTGTGCTTTCAATAAATCAAAACAAAATCTGATGACGAACAAGTCACAGAGCGCGCAAATGCGACGAAAAGAGGACCTCCCCAAGTCTGACCCATTTGCTTGCAGTGCAGTGCAGGCAATAATTAAAATTCAACTCAAATACGTATCCGTGTCGTTATGTAAAGAAAACAAAACAGTGAACACCCCACCCCCACGCCCACCACCACCCACTCGTCGATGGGGAGAGCGAATACAAAAACTACGCGCATTTTTTTTTTTTTTGAAAGGAAATGTATCTTTCGTGCTCCATTCAACTTGTAGTTCTTGCTAAAAATAAAAGAACGACAGAGCAAAAGCAAAAAAAGAAGAAGATTGAAACAAAAAAAAAAGCGTATGTACTCGAAAATTGTGCTAAAAATAGACTCCTCCGAGGAGGAACTCGAGAGTACCGTGCATACTTTCAAAGTTCGCTTCCGTCTCTGTCTCTCCCATGTCTGCTGGCTTAGATACACGAAATCGTATAAAAAATGTGTTAATGTCTGCCTTTAGCTGCTGCAGCACACAACGCGGCTATTGTTGTGGTTGTTATGACGTGATGTTCAACTTCACAATAAATGGCGATGTGACACACACCAATGACGGAAGCAAGTCTAAGAGGGGAGGAGGTGGATGAGAGTGCACGCATAAAACCATAATTTACGAGGCCCCGCTGTGAATCGAGGGCAGTTCAGGTGCACGCGTTGGACTAGGTGTTCAATGAAACGGTGGCAAGACCACCCAAACCAAATGAGATTGAGACAAATGTCGTCATCAATGTGTTTGAACATCGAAATAGATTTGTTCGGGCATCTTGCCACACACAACGAGCGGCTTAGAGGAGTGTGTCACAGGCGAGAGTGTAGCTTCCGGGGTGGCATGTCGAAAGTCCTTGGTTTTGATCGATTGACTAGAACAGAGACGGTCAACCATGGTTACAGTGGCAAACCATTCCAAAACAAGCAGGAAGACGTGCTCTAGGAACAGAAAGCCATAAATTTGTGAGAACACTCGTAAAAGTCGCGCCAACGTCGGTCATAATCTTCGAAATATGACTTTTGCTATGTGCCCGGCTGCAATTGGAAGCCAGGCATTTTTCCAGAGCAGCTGGCGTCGTAAATAAAGGCGATGAATTTCGTCCAAAGTGCGACACCACAGCGAGAAGAGTCGCCTGATCTTGGAGACCAAGTCAGTGTTCCACTTCGAGCGAGATTGTGGGATCATCAAAGGTCTCCGGGAATGAATTGATTGCGACGGGCGTTTATGTGGCGTTTAGCGCCGTCTTGTGTCACCTTTGGGCAACGAACAAGATTAGTGACAAGTCGAACATTCATGTCATTTGCATCTTTCGCCGGCGAACAGCAGGAGCAGCATCAGGGTTTGTGTTCTCTGAACAAGCTGGACATTGGGGCTTCTATCTGACTAACAGATTATAAGTGGAGTGCAAGCCAATGAAAGACACCAAGCGCTCGCTTTTCATGGGTTCCACTGCATTTTCATGAGTGATTGTTGCGTGCCTTCCCAGCTCCTTGTGTAAACCGAAGGAACCACCGTGGGTCGTGGCGTTTCTGGACTGGATGTGGACGCGTCGTTGTACTAGATGTCAGTTCACGACACGAAGAACAACTTTCATTATTCACAGCTCCAGATCTCGAGTGATTGTGACAACTGAAGCAGTGGCATCTTTTTAGCCAAAGGGACTACACTGACCACTACCTGATAACTACCAGCGTTCTAGTTCCCTATCCTGGCCAATCCACTCCTACGGTTACAGCCAGTTTGATTGCTTGATGAACTTAGCCATGTCCTGAATCTTGTGTGACGTCTCTTCTAGGCTGATGAACGAGTAGTTGCCTAGCGCATTATTCCTTGTTTTTGCAAGGACTGGACTAGTACCGATGAAGTGAAGCGTAGTTTCCTCTTCCTCCTCGTCTCTGCAGAAATAAGAATTTGTGGGGAGGCTCCCACCCTGCTGGCAGTATGCAATTGCCAGTAATAATGCGTTACTTATTTCGCTCTTGTTTAATTTTGGAAGTGTACTTCTATTGTTTGGATTTGTTGAAGCCTAGAAGTTAGTTGGTGGCATCTGTAAGTAACCACGTGTTTATTATTTTAGTGTGGGATCCTGATTATTTGTCAATGGCAGGGACACCCATGCAATGGTTCGGCAGTCGAAGGGAAAGAAAGATGCATAGCTCTGGAGATGTCAGGAACACCCCTCGTTCGGTGCGTTCCTCCTTTTTTGAGCGATTCGTGTGAATTTCCAAATTGGCAGATTTCCACTGACGATGCTCAGACGCTCTCTAGTCGGCATGGTCTCCTCCACTCGTGAGAGAATAATTGCAAGCGATTGTTGCGGAAAATAGAAACTACACTAGGGAACGAGAGAGCGGCGGGACAAGGGCTCGAAAATGGACATCAGCGAAGCGGACAGATCACTGCAGCCACCGATCAGTGCACATCACTGGACCATAAGCGATACTCTTCTTAAAGAAGCCAACTCATCTTGTCTCACAAGAGATGACTGTCATACCAGAGCTTAACAACGAAAGAATAAAGAAGCTTCTGGCGTTGGACCGCAACTCGTTCCGTGTGCCTGTTGGAGTTATCACAGGACACTGCCCCATCGCATCAAAGCTCCGGAAATGGAATGCGGAAACCAAGCGATCTCTGCCGGAGTTGCTGTGACGAGGAAGAGGCCGAGACGATCCAACATCTGCTTTGCCACTGCCAGCTCTCCAGAGTCGGCACTTATGTCTTCAGATTCCAGGTTGTTCACACAGACTGCGGACTTGTATCGGATCTTCCCAGATTTGTTAAGAGCACGGGGTGGTTTAAGCCATCCCGTGACACAGGAACTGTTTAATTACTATGTGTACTCCACAAATGAATGGATTCACAGTGGGGCCTAAGCCCTCCGAGTGACGGTGATGTTCTATCATCAGACTCCCCTTCCTAAACCTAACCTAATCTAAGGACAGGCGTCCTAAAACAGTTGCAAGCAGCAGGCAGGCACATCTGCGAGTAGAGTAAACACACGAACAACCGAGTATAGTGAAACAAAAGATCAAACTGACAGCAAATCGACAATCAGTTGTCAACTTTGGCAGTACACTGAAACTTCTCTTTACGGACACACCCTTTTACATGGGACACCTGTCTTTACGGACAATTCGTCATGGTCTCGACATGATAGTATTCATGTAAATTAGCCCCGTCAAAACGGACAATCATGGTGGTCTAGCTGTTGTACTGCAAAAAGTGCTGCCAAGTTGAAGGAAACCTCTAAAATGCAAACCTACGATGGTAGCACTAGTGACAGTGTAATTAATAACTGTCAGGTGGTCAGGATTTATCCGGTGACGAATGACGACGTCGTGACTCTTTTACTGCATTTTGATTTCCATTTCAGATCTGTGAAATTTGTCAAATCACAAAGTGCCGTCGCCAGACGTCCCGATTTTTAGACATAAATTCAACTCTCCCGCCGCGACGCCTTAATTGACGGGTAAACTCAGTGCCAACACCATCTTATTTTTTGAAAAATAACTTTTGCATTGTCGCCTAAGGTTAGGTAGTAGCAGACAAGAGAAAATTTTCAAATTTTATGTATCTTTAAAAATTGAAGTTTTTACTTGTCCCATTTAAAAACCGCTCTTGGCAGCAGCTGCTACTTCAAAAACTTCTCACTCGAAGGACCAACACATCATGCTCTATAAAACGACTCAAGGTTGTTTTTATGGCAAACTAGATCGAGTCTTCGGCTCCGAACCCGTGAGACAACGCAACAGGACGCCCACGTTTAAGGTGGCGCACCCAGGTGGAGGAGTAGGACCTCAACCAACTTGGCGTGCGACACTGGAGACAGCTAGCTGGAGAGGCTTGTTGGTTGAGGACCAAGTCCACACTCGCAGTGAAGTCGGCGAATGTGGTGCATTCTGCGGTAGGTCTCAGGTTAGTACAGCGCTCCTTAACATGGGCACAAAGCACCCAAGACGTTGGTCTAAGTGAATCACGGCCGGAAGGCCGTCAGGTGGTGGGCATAATCGAATGATTTTAAGAACCGAGACTTTAGTAATCGAGCTATGTAAATAATCGAACGATCACTCGAGATGGGGGCATTCGAATGATCATTCGAGTGATTATCGATTAACAACAACTCGATCATCCTTCGAAAGGGTACTTAACCATTCCATGTTATCACACTCGAATCTATACACGTTCTTGAATTGATTATCCCCCGTGTCCCGGAAAGGACTTGAGTTGTAATTCTTTGGTTTTTTCACGTTTGTATGTTTAAAAACATTATTGCATATTCCTTGCACCCATCTTTACCCGACATTTATCTTTATTTTAACAAACGATGCTCAAGTGAGCATTGCAAAAATGAGAAAGAGTGTCGGAGACAGAACTGAGCCTTGGGGAACACCAGCTTTTGTCAGACTTGAACCCATAAAAAACAACTTGAATTGAAAGGTTCGAAAGGTAGTTTCTAATCGATAGAAGAAGAGATTCATCGATGCCATGGGGCGCATTCGAGTGATAATCGAAGAGAATTGATTCTCAATCAATCATTCGAATGACTACTGACTGCATTCTTTCTCTCCATGAATTCACCCGCAATACCCGTCTCGTCAGGAATGCCCATCAGTATACGCTTAAGCCTACTTTCGGGCGCACAGTTAAATTCAGAGACTCGTCCTTCAGCCGCACTGCACGAATATGGAATGCTCTTCCCAGCCTAATATTTCCCGCAGATATTTAAGACCAATGTGCACAGGTACCTCCTCTCCCTTTCTCACTCTATACCTTCGGCCCGTGCTGTGTCTTGACCCAATCAAACCCTTTAGCACGCGTAAATTATAAAAAAAATCACTAGTCAGAGCCCTCACAAGATTCCTCTTCAAGTCCATTTTTGACAACTTCCCCATTTCCGAGCAAAGTCCAAAATCGATTTGGAAAAATCCAGAAGCTGTCAAAACATTGACCGATTGCCAACAGTTTTACGCAGAAATTCTGTTCAGTATTTATGTACATTTTGAATGAACAAACATCAGTTTATGTCTACAATCGCCGGCGATACCGAGAACCTCCCAATGTTACGGGGCATGTCTACAGCCCACCCCATCGACCTATCCACACCTTGTAGCAATGATTCTCTCTAATTTCACCCCTTCCCCGCTGAGTAACGATAACAATCGAATTTCCGAAGAAGATGTTTGCTTACTCGTCGAAACAATAAACAATCACTTTCCAGCCCTCAACGCGATCAGGCTAATGGCTCATAACCTCACTTTCACAATAACCTCCCATCACATCGATGCTGTTGCCGAATAATATCAATATTTGATGAATTGGTGGGGAAGAAAACAATTTTCATATTTTCGAGCGGATATATTAAGTCATCCGTCAGATATCGCATTCATGCTCATTTCCCTCGAGTGGCTTGTGTGTGCGGAGCAAATTTTTGGTTTTAGTTTACACAAGTGGGCAACAAGCCTAGATGCAAAGATTGAATTACTTTTCATAAGCAATTTGCTGCAAATTAAGTCAAATGTTTATCGCGCGGACACCATTTCTTTCATTTTCGCAAATTGAACGATGTTAGTCATCGACACCGGGCACACATGCCGGTCTGGACAAAGCTGGGGACCAACTGAAATCAATTGAAAGACATGACATGGCACAGAAATTGTGATTGACTGAGTGGTGCACATGTGAGTATCACAATGAGTTGATGAATAAAATTCTTAAACGTGTCATGTCCTTCGAACTGTATCGCTGACGCTGGCAGACGAGAGCGACTAGAAAGTAGAACGATGATAATTGCATTTAGAATCAATTTAAGCATGAGGTAAGGGATTTGAACGAAACATCAGTAGGCAGTGCGCGTGAGCTGGTGAAAGAATTAAACGTCCGCAAGGCTGCGCCGCATTTACTGGATTTCATTTAATCGCTTTATGCCGGAATCCAGTGTTTTGCTGAGCCCGACAGCTTAGCTGACGATTTGTGTAAGATGTCGAGAGCCCCTTCACTCGGGAGGGAGATGTGGACGAGGGTTTAGCACAAGACGACTTCAACTAACGCCCTCCTTGCACTGGCCTTGCCCCAGAGTAACGCAACTCCCCCCTCAAATTTCGAAACGATTTCCGAAGAATAAATTATGCAAAAGTTCAAATCGAACAACAACAGCCGCGTCAACATTCGTCTGAACAAATACGAGTGGCTACACGATTGCATCGAGCACAAAGAGACAACAAACTCGTATTGCTTGTAATTACAATAGGTCACGCAACTGACATGTGTTCACAAAATGATTTACATCTCGTGGACCTAGAAACTTTGAGCAAATTAGGCTAATAAATGAGATACCGCTGTGCTGTGCTCAAACCGTAGTCGGATGGAAAATTCCCCAGGCTCACACAGATACAGATGTCCTCTACGCGACTGTGGAATGTACATTTACGGCAATAGATTCCGAACTTCCTGGGTTTTGCCTTGAATTTTAATTACACTCATGTGTGGTGGTTGTGTCCCTGGTTGGAGAGTGGAGAGTCCCCCATTTGAGAATTAGTGCACGATTCCATTCCAGTGGGTAACTGAGAAATGGAATGCAGCGAGCTTTTCTCGCTTGAATCTCTCTTAAAAGTTTCGCCACCTGCTCTGCAAAAGAGAGGCAGACGAAAAAGAAAAAAGCTCACCAAACGATGAAACGTGGTTCGCAGCGAAAGAGAGAGACTTAATGAGTCTTAACGAAACTCAACGAAGGTATGCTGTTTTGATTGGACACATCTACATGCGCGTCGTGTTATCGAATGGAATGTTGTGGGTGGGTGTGATTTGTTTGAGTTTTATTTTCCGTTCTCGCTGGCGAGGAAATTTTCTTCTTTGTTAATTGTCATCTCGTGTCATTTGTGTTTTCTATTCTTCCACTGCACTCATCTGAGTGCAAATGGAGGAGCTTATGACATTCCAAAACTGGTTTTATGACAATCATTATTTTTTTCTTCTTTCAGACTCCGGTTATGACGGTAATCAAGACGAGGTTAGCTTGTTTTGTGTCGATCGTGTTACTTGTCTGGATGATAGAATAAATTAAGCGTGGTTGCTTTCATTTGCGAACCTCCGCTGGTGGAGTAATTTGTGCGACCAAGCTCGATGAAGAGTTCGTGTGGGAATGGGAGTTGCTCCATCTGTTGCACGTAAGGGTAATCAGGCGAGTTATCTTGTACAGCAACCAGTGCAAAGGTGAGGAATGACACAATGTTGTAAAGTTACACTTAGCCGAAGGGGTGAGGTTAAGTTGAAGTGGCTGACTGCTGTGCGGAAAGGCGGAAGCCAGACATTGACGAGCGTAGACTCATTGTGCTTCCACGTGGATCTTTGAATTCCGCAAACGAATTCTTCGTCTTCATCTGGTGGCGCTACAGTCAAACAACAAGCCTCTTCAGCTGGCACAATCTTTAGATAGCTGTCTCCAATTGCGCACGACAAGTTAATTGAGGTCCTTCTCCACCTGGGTGCGCCATCGGTTCCGTGAGCGTCCTCTATTGCATTGTCCCACTGATTCAATGTGGAAGACTCTTCGGGCTGGAGCAGCGCTGTCAATGCGCTCTACATGGTCTAGCCTTCTTATGCGTTGAAAGCGTAGACGCCTGGTTAGGCGGAACGTATAGTTCGTGGTTAAATCTTCTTCTTCAAGAACCATCAACGCAAACAGGACCAAAGATTGAACGCAGAACCTTTCTCTCGAAGAGACCAAGTACTTCTTCATCTGCTTTTGACAGTGTCCAGGCTTTCGGTCATAGAACAGACCAAGGTCTTTTATAATGTCAGCTTGGTCCTTCGAGAGAAAACCAATTAGTGCCTTTAATAAAGCAAAGAAGATGGCTGACTTATAAGTTAGCTTAGATCAGCCCCAGAAGTCTGCATTCCTTCTTCCTCATCCTCGTCTCTGCAGCTTCTGCAGAAGTCGTTGTATGGAAGGGCTAATCCAGAGGCGCAATGCCCTGTTAGAACGCCAATGAGAGATCTGAGATTCGGTCTTGCTTAATCTAATCAAGTTGGAAGATGGCTGACTCGTGTGCTGCGTAGTTCAGTCAAGTTTTCAAACTAGACAGCCCCCAGAAGTCTAAGTCGAGGATTTGAGGTAAGGGAGTGGAGAAAGCAGACAAGAACCGAACCCCTGTCAAAATCGACTCACGACAGGGTGAAGATGGATCAGGGGAATAGGGGATGGGAACTGAAAAACTCTAGCCATTTCAATTTGAAGAAATCAAGGACTGTGTAAAGGAGACTAGAGCCATCTACTCCACCCGGCCTTCAATCACTGCAAAGCCATCATTTGAAAGAATTTTTACGAAAGTCTCTGATTTGACAGTCATTTAACACAATTCAACGAAAGTCTCTGATTAGACAGGCATGAGCAACGACATTCAGTTGATGGCAGCACTGTCATGTCTCTTGACACCAGTTCAGAGCAAGACTATGGTTAAAGTGGTTATTTGCAAAACTTGAGGAATAGGTTATGCTACTTCTATCGTCAATTACACTCCCGATTGTCTTGTGAACATGAACAAGAAGAACGCTGGCGGCCATCACTCTTGAAGAAAGGAGAATTAGCTTGTTTCATGATTCATCTTGTGGGTCCTGTTCCATTTATTCTTAACCGCTTCCACCGAACCGAAATCGCGTGAACGTTTACTGAAACCTCCAATAGGCCGTTCTCATCGAGTTGAAGTGCTTTCAAATGTCATTATATGTCAGCTGTTTGCGGGCAGGAAATATTGGAGACAGAAAATGACAAAATGAACACCAAAATAAACTGAAGGCTTGTTATGTTAGACAACCTCTCACGGAAGGTGGTCACTCTCAAGGTGAGTTTAAACTAGATTTTGTGAAATCGCGAGGTTTCGAAAATGTATGTGGATGCCTATGAGATTTGGGGAAATTGGATGGAACCTCGCGATTTCATTTGTTGGGGAACTTGGCTGAACACAAGTTTTAAAGCTACTTCTGAATAAGACCGCGAAACTAACGAAAAGTGGGTATTATCTAGAGTCGATATAGAGCTGGCAAAGCCTTCTAAGTTTAGTTGCAACAGAGGTTTCAGATCTTAAGTTTTGTAGGGAAGTCAAATTAATTTGTCATCACAGTCACTTTTACAGAAAATTGTTTTTTCGGACACTAGCTTTGTCTGATCGAACGCCTAAAATGGTTTGGCATGCAGAGCGTATGGATAACTTTACTCTGGCCAGAAGTAACTGAAGACTCTGAACCCACGGTCCGCCCACAAGGCGGGGCACACATATCAAGAGCGACCTCAACCGAAACTGAAGGCAGCTGACGAGAGACCGGTCCGGCTGGAGAGGCATGTTGGGTGAAGCCCAGGTCTACGCCGGACTGCGGCGCAGTAAGAACATCTGTCACACAAAACCGTGGAAATAACCATGCCTTCCGAATAAGCCAACTCGACGACGTCAACCATACGAACTGCCATAATAAAGAGAGAGTGGCTTCAAGAGTTGCTTACTGTCTTTGCTAAGTTTGGCACGTGAAGACTAGGTTAGGTTAGGAAGTGGGGCCGCTAGTGTATTCACCTGCACACTTAGACCATATAGGTCCATTGTGTTACCCATTTTCAGACTTCTAACACTGATTGACTACTCCAGTGATAGTGCCGTTAATTTAATCCCAACGGCAAATATTGACTGGACCAGATATGAAAACCAGATGAAAGCGTATTTACTTTGCTTTCACTGGGATTCGAACCGGGGACCCTGCTAACCAGGGGCAGGCACTATACTGCGCCATCCAGTCGTCAAGACGAAGCTATTAGTACTCCTCGTGGTTTCAAAAAAAGGGTACTCCTCAAAAGGTAAACCTCAATCAGTCTTGCAAACAAGTTCTCGACCTTAGCAGCCAACAGGAACTGAGTATGTGAAGAGTAGACTCTGTCAAGTAACAACTGAGATTGAAGAACTTGTTCCCCATTTGAGGATCTTTTAAATCCGCTGTCAGAATAATAACATGGGAGGCGCTACAGTCCGTAGAGGGCCAGGGCCTAGCTTCTCAGCAACCACTCGTCTTCTTCGTACTTTGTTTTGTTCTTTCACGAGTGGAAGGGACCTACAGTTTTATGCCGACTCCGAACGGCCAAAGTTTGCCGTGATTTTTGGAGAGAGAGACAGTGAGAGTATTCTTTGAGCATTGTCAGTGACTCGAAAGAGAATATCCTGATGCAAGTCGGAAAGCAGTTGTCTCCAAATTTGAATATTTGACTCCGTCGCGAGGGGACTGTGGGATCTGCGAAGGCACCTGAAGTCTGGAAAGAGCTCAAAGTATATTGACGTGTCGTTTGATAGATTTGTCGTGGATATCTACCTGTCGGTGGTGAGTGGATTGTGAATTTACTATGATCGAGGAAAGAGGACTGCCTTCCAATGCATGGTTTCGCAAGTGTGTCCCTGTTCGTCCTTTGAAAGGTGCCCGTTTAGGTCTACCCTCTGGCAAGACTGCTGTCATTTCGCTCAAATTGAATGAGTTTCCTGGTGAAACTGATTGGAACACAGTGTGTCTCTTCTCAGACTCAAGCATTTGTTGGTTCTCTGAACACCAGTGATGCCAAACAACTATTTTAGATTACAAAATTCCTGAAAACCATTCAAATGACTGATTATTCCGACCGTTGCAGGTCCGAGAATCGAAAAGAACACCTGTTTAGTAAAGCTCTCCAAACTGATTTTCTGTTACAAATGCCACACGCATCCAATTGTTGACAGGTCTTCGCACACAACAGAGCGAGGACGTGCGTCGTATCACGATCATACCTCAAGGGAAATTATGATGGTCTACCCAGTCACCCACCCGTGAGGATGATTGCAGCAGCTGATGGCCAACAAAAAGCCCAGTTTCCATGGGAGCACAAGCGAGCCATGAATAGCTCGGTAAGTAGTGCAAGGGGAACTCTATATCGACGCTAATTAACAATAAATCGTTGCGAAATAAAATTAAGACACAGCCACAAGTCGCCAACAATTGTTATTGTCTCATAGCAGCATTTATTCAAATCGACACACACAAACACTGCCGTACTCTGAGAACTATTTTATCTGTCGCTCAGAGAAGGAGGGGATGGGAGCGACGAAAAGGAGGGAAAATTTATCTCACATCACTTGACAACTTGCGCACATTAGATACTCCCCGAGAGATATACGATGTGCACCTCGTATACTCGCAGTTTATGAAATACAAATAAAAATTTCAACTTCATCACGACGCCAGTGCCCACGGAAAATGTGTGCGCACACGTATTCTGTCGTGGGACAGAGCGAGCAGCCATCGCACACAGCAGGTCGATTGTGAGTGTGTAAGTCATTAATTATATTTTAGTCAACGTTAACGCGTCAGTGATCTTTGGCACAGAAAATATAAAATAAATGGAATAATTGCCATTTAATTTACTAATGACAGGTCTTGGAAAAGGAAAATAAAGTCCAAGACACCACACCACGAATCACGAACACTTGTCTGTGTGGAGGGGGGGGAGTGTGCAGTTACTTCACATCTAGAGAGAGACTGTACAGAATCTGGTTATTTGGGCATTTTGAACCGGATTCGTTTGGAAAACAACAAATAATTGCTTTGCATTTAAATTTGTTTGAATGCCTATCCAAAACCGGATGGATTAGGTTCTTTCTTCCACGCTCCTTAGACTTGACGACGCACGACGATTTATGGAGAATTGTTTAACTTTTCGGTTGCAAATACCATAAAGAGGCGCTAAGAAAGAACATTTCTGTTAACTCATTGTGACCTAAAATCTATTGTGAATGACAGTCCATATTTTATTGACACCACGTGTTGGATGAAGTTGCTTAATTTTTATAAATCATCACAGACAGTTGTTACGAACGATGATTGTTCAAGAATCTATTGTGAACGACACCACCTGCGAGTTCAATCGCCCTGTGAAGAGATTCCCACAATTCACTCTCAGATCACTTAAGTCGGCTGAGCAGGCTTAGCCCAGTGATGACTAATGGCAGAGTAAACGTAAACGACGTGCTCATCACTTGGTTGAGTCAAAGGTGTTCAATGTCGGTGAGGCAACGTGATTACTTCAAGTAAATATTAAGCTTTGGCGGCTCAAAATTCAGAGGAATTATGTGCCATGCCGTGAGTCATCAGTTCGACAAGTACGTACCTTTGTGTTGTTTTGTCACAGAAAAGTAATTAAGCTAACGTGGGTTACTCATCATGGTGATATGGATTCCCCTCGATTGAGAGACCATTGTGATCTCTTCACGTTTATTGATCTCTGTTACTGTGAATAGAGGCATTCAAACGACATTAACGGAAGGGGTAAAGGCTCTCAAATGAAATTGAAATTGTCAAATGAAGTCAGCTGTGCGTTTGAAGTATTCATTGTGTCACATCCCCTTCCGTCAGATACTTCACCGTGAACGGATTCTTCAGTATTCATTGTGTCATCTCCTTCCGTCAGATACTTCAGCGTGAACGGATACTTTGACGCTACGCATGTAAGGTATTCTATGTTCCGGAGCCTTAAGTTTACGACAACAAACTGAGTGACGACTAAAAAGACGGGAGGAAATGGTAAGAATTAATTTGAAAGGGGCATGTTATTCGTTCACAATTTCTGTTTTCTTCCGGTGGCACTACACTCGGGGTGGCCACTGAAGAGCGGCGCAAGCTGTCAAAATTTTGAAGCCAAGCTTACGGAAAATAATAAGTCACCACATCCCGTAAATGGTACCCCTCGTAGAAAAGTGTTACTTCACAATTGAAACTATCAGCAAAAGTGGCATAACCCACAAAACCTGAAAATTACCAAAATAACAATTTTCGAGGCCTTCAGAGTGCTCTAGAAACAAGTAGCATAATTTTAATTTTTGTACATAGGCGAGCACCTGAGCTAGACCAAGCCCATTAACTCGTTTGGTCTCCTGATGAGTTAGAGTCGATTGCGGACGATCGAGTTGGCTGGTGATCTGCTTTACTCCCACGACCCCTTAAGTGGAAGATGATGATGGGTAACGCCACTTTTGCACTGATAGAATCAATTGAAAATATCAAATTTTAACAGACTTAATTCGATTTCGAATTGTTTCAACATTAGAAGGATTTGCAAGGACACTTTGCGGACGGAATCTACCTTTTCTTGAAGTCGGGAATTAAAATTCACCACGAAAAAGTAAAACTCACCACGTGAAGTTCAAATTCGCCATGAAAAGTTCAAATTCACCATGAAAAGTCCAAATTCACAATGAAATTCATAGTGAAATGTTAAAATTCACCGCAAAAGCTTAAACTCACCACGAAATGGCAGCACTACTTGGGTCTGGTGTCTTATAATTGCGTTGTAAAACGCTTTGAAGGGAGAAATAGTGATATCCGCTAAGGCCGTGCTACAAATTTTACTACTTCAACATATGGGGCATTCGCATCACTGCTAGGAAATCGGTGCTTATGTATTTAAGTAGGCCATCCCGAGGTGGGTGCAGACCAACAGCCAAATGTCGGAGCATAATGATAGTGCTCCTTAACGGAGAGACACGTGAATAGGTCAAGTTATCTTCACGGAAAGATTGAAGTTCAACAGCCTTTCGAAACGAACCCTTAAGGCTTCCATCGCATCTATCCCTTGATGGGCAAGCAAAATGGATCGAGCTAGAGGACTATGCTACAAGCAGCTAATGCGGCCGAGCTTAACGTATGGCTTCCCAATATGGCACACCAGAATGAAGAAGCTCGCAATTTTCAAAAGGAACCAGTACATAGATCTCACCTTCGACAGGGGCAGTCGGCAAGGCGTGACAACAACAAGAGGCTTTACGACCAAACACACATCATTCCGTTGATGCGTGATGCAAAAGTACATGGTGACACTGTACAGAAAGCAGCTACTAGACATCAACAGCCATTCTAATGAGGCAATGTGGAACCTAAGAAACACAATCCCCTGCCTCAACGCTGTAAATCTGCTAAACGAGCAGACATTTTCAACGACGTCGAGTGGATTGTACCAGAACAGCGATAGCAATCATTGTCGATCCATCCACGCATCGAATCATCCACGCAGCTTGTTGTTCGACCTCACCACCACCCCACGCCAAAAGGACGATCTGTTGCCCTATTGTTGAGCCAACACCCTCACTTTGAGTTTGTAAATCTAGTTAAAATTTCAATTATAAAAATTATTTTTTTTCATTATGGACGTAAATATGGTGTCAATGGATTATAAAAATATAGGTGGCGCTACAGGTTCGCAGGGGTGCACGGCCTAGCTTCTACAGAAACCACTCTTGATGTACGTGCCATTGCTCTCTCACGAGTGCAGGGGACCTGCAGTTTTATCCCCACTCCGAACGACTAAGTCCGAGAAGTCAGTTCTAGACAGTCAGACTCTCAAGGTGGTGCTCGAAATAGGTGGCGTTATTGTCGTTTCGGGAATCGAACCTGGGCATCATACGTTCAAATGCGTCGGAGTGCGTGGGGCTCCGTGGCGTAGTGGGTATGTTCGTTAATAGCCACTTCGCCACGGTGCCCATACTCATTGGTTTAGATCTTTCAAATTCTTCTCAATTTGTTTGGAACAAGAAGAGTTTACCCGTCAGGTGGACAGTACAGCATGGGTAAAGGAAAGGGAATGGATTTGGATCGTAAGTGAGAGGTCCCATGCCAACAGAACCATCGCCGTGCACAACTCACGCTGCAATCCGTCAACTGAAGGAAACATTCGACATTTCCAGAACCTAGAGTGGTGAAATACCGAAGAGGCATCGTACTTCAAGCACTGTAAGATCCCAGACCGAGAACGATTTGACAGAAAAATATTCGCCACAAAAAGTCTATTCTCTCTTCTACCACATCAGCCGACAATCGATTGACGTCCGTTCCATTGGTGCCGACATTCAAACGACGCCCATTCCACTGGTGGCCACATTCTATTGGCGACGACTCCATTGGCGCCGACAAAATGGATTTCTTGAAACCAGAGCATCCTCGAGCGAGTCTCCACTGATACCCTTTGACATGACAGCGTGGGCTGAACGTGATATCCCCTCGCTATCGCTTTGGTACTTCTTTCACCTCCCCACGTCCATAGCCCATCGGATTACAGACTGAGTGCTGAGGAAATTCCCATTGACTTGTGGTCAGCGGCAATCAAACAGTGTGAACAAGAGACTTCCTGTTACATGATATCTCGTGCGGTTTCAGTGCATTCTTCTTGCCTGTCAAACTCCTCCCAACTTCTTGACTCCCACCACGCTGCAATGAGAGCAAGTGCTTCCGAGAAGACACCGCACTTCGAATGGGTACATTCCAACGGTCGTTACCTTTGACGTTCAAATGTGAACCGCCGAGACATTGACAAACACTTTGTCCAAATATGCGAGTTTTCAAACCATGTTTAGTTTTGTGTGTCGCGCTTCACGCAGCGAAGGAAGTCGACGAACGTGTCCACCACAAGGTATAGCGGTTACGAGCGGCCAGCGTTAACCAAACGCCGTCTATTTGCTCCCCTGTCTGAGTTAAGTGTGTTTGCACGAGTACGCGTCGACATAACGCAACGCCGACACTCGTGCGTTGCTGCTTAGAGGCCGGCCGGTTACGTGTGACGTCTGAGCTGGAATGAGGCTAGAAAAATGCAAAACCAAACACAAAAGACGATTAACTGATGCGGTTCACTTATTCAGCGGACAAAAACGAAAGATGTCGCAATAATCCAATTTGCCACTTGCAGTATCCAATTAGTCGACCGACCTTATACCTTGGTTCCACATGAACGTCGTGGCATCGTTTAACTGCGGGTGTCGTTCTCTGTGCCTCTGTGACACCCACCACCCCCTCCTCCTGCGACTGGATGACGATGTCAACAAACAGCGCGTTAAGCCTTACATCCTGCGACAGAAACCGAAGTTGACCACCAGCAAGCTTCTGCTTCGGCTGCCGATGCACTGTGCCCCTGCAACCCCCCACAATTTCGAGCACTCCCATAGTTTGCCTGAATCTAGACTACGTCCGACGAATAACTAATTTTAAATTTACATATTTCTCCGTCCACTGCGCGCGCGTGTGTGTGTGCGACTGAGAAATGGGGCTGTGGTGACAAGTGGAAGAAGACGCTTATGCATATGGTATCTTGTCTTATTATTCTGATTGCGGACAAATAACAGGCGGCTGTAGTACTTTTGTACTCAATTTGGTGTGGTAATATATTTATCTTAATTATTTGTTGGTTGGCTCTCTCCGCGAGTCTATTCCAATTATAAAATAAACTGCCAACCGAGCGCGAGGGAGCTGGCCGCCTGTGTGGTTGGTGTAAACACTCTGAAGAAAGGCAGACGATTCCGAGGATGGAGTCTTCGTGTGTGTGTGTGTTTGTGTGCTAAATGAAAGGCATACATCGTGAAAGAGTGTAGATTACTGGCTCTAAGGGTCACGAGTGTCCGGACAATCGGCGAATGTTACGCAACTGATTGGGCGGGGGAAAGTTGAATGCATTTGCGAGAGTTATGCTGGCTGCTAATTGAGACTCTCAATTGGCGCTTTCTTTATGTCAGTGTCGCGACGCGATCGATGTGCCAATGGAATTCATGAATCTATTTCTCAGTCAAATAAGGCGATCGTTGCAAAAATCGATTGATGATGGCTCATTTCATCCTCAGTTCAAGTCTGCGTTCACACAAAGGCTTCATTTTTCGCCCAACATCCGCAAGTCTGCTCTGAAAGTTTGAGGTTAGAACTGACCAACTGAGTAATCATGATTGGAGGACTGAGTGAGGATACGACGTTGCAACGATGGTGATGATGATGAGAGAAGTCCTTCATAACCTCCCTCGGTCATAAATATCTTCATCAAATCTCACTTTATGCAAACTCCAGTGCCCGTGAAATGACAGGTTTTGAAACGTATACAGATCCATCGAGTCTTGCTAAGAAGCTTGTTCAATCGCCTCTATTAGAAGAGACTTTATTGTTGGCCGGCCTCGACCAGCTAGGCCGGACGATGACAGCTGTCAAACAAACCTTTCGGATCAGAAGCACACCAAGTGCTCCGCTGACAGTGAGGGTTGCTCAGAATTGGTTTTTCTCATGTCCTTTAGACGTATGAATGTCCGCTTTTAATGGATGCTAGTCGTCGAAAGAATTACAGTGAACTCCCTCTTAATGGACACCCTCTTATGTGGACAAGATGTTTATACTGCAATGGTTGGCTGATACATATGATATTTGTTCTGTTTTTGTCGTCTTCAGCGGACGCTCTCTTATGTGGACAAAAAGAAAAACTCGGGTCCACTTAAAATAGAGGTCACTGTATTACAGAATACCAGAACTGGTCATCCCATGCCACACATAAATGGGCAACCAACTTGTGGAACGTTAAGGAAAGCTTCCACTGGACTTCAGGTCACTTACAATGCAGATCAAAGCGAACTGGTCACCTGCAGACTCTACTCCAATCATGATCGCTCATATGTGGTAAATTCACACAATTTGTCTGAAATGTACTCGCATTCAGAGTAAAATGGCAAACCACACTGCCAACAAGTCAATTCTCAATTGTCAATTGTCAAATTGACTCTAAGAGCGCGACAGTGCTGCCAAATTGTGAATCGTTAAAACAATATTGGAGTTGAAAGCCTGCCATGGTTGGCTGATACATATGATATTTGTTCTGTTTTTGTCGTCTTCAGCGGACGCTCTCTTATGTGAAAAAAAAAAACTCCGGTCCACTTAAGAGAGGGGTCACTGTATTACAGAATACCAGAACTGGTCATCCCATGCCACACATAAATGGGCAACCAACTTGTGGAACGTTAAGGAAAGCTACCACTGGACTTCAGATCAAAGCGGACTGGTCACCTGCAGACTCTACTCTAATCATGATCGCTCATATGTGGTAAATTCACACAATTTGTCTGAAATGTACTCGCATTCAGAGTAAAATGGCAAACCACACTGCCAACAAGTCAATTCTCAATTGTCAATTGTCAAATTGACTCTAAGAGCGCGACAGTGCTGCCAAATTGTGAATCGTTAAAACAATATTTGAATGGTTGAAAGCCTAAAGGGTGCACTTTAGTGCCAACTTTATACGAAAAATTAAACCCCTTTTGAGTGGTTTTGAGCGGTTGAAAGACGTTGAAATTTAGCCTCGGAAAAATTTTAAGAAAAACAGACACTTGAATCCCTTTTTGAAATAATTGGGCTTGGCACATAGATTGTATTTTTCCTAAAAATATGTAATGTGCAAATGTTGTTTTAGTAAACCGACACAAGGCGTCGTCGTCGTTTTATAGGCGTTTAAGTATCTGTACTACGAGCCTATACCGCCTTGAGCTTAAATATGTTCCACATGAGATTGATCGCCAAATTTCGTTGAGAACAATCGTAATACCAAAATTAAAGAAGCTTTTCGAGACAAGGCGTTAAACGACTTTCGTAATCGGGGCGATTTGTAGGGTTTTTCTAAAAGGCATTCGTCTTTAGCTAAGTTCTAGGAAAAAAAAGTGTTCATTATTTTTTCCACAGAACAGAAAAGTCAGAATCATTTTCTGACAAGATTGACTATAGATGTTCACACGACAAGACCAAGTATTATATGTCCGTGCCAATATTTCGAAAGACTCATCTTCATTATCTTCTTGAACCACATACATAATCTACTACAAAGATCGCGGGGGCACCACGAGAGATCTCCAGACCACTCGAACCTCTGCCAGCGACTCTAACTCTTAAGGGATTCATTTTCAGCGATACCTCGCATTCAAGACCCGCTGTGGAAGTCGTGTTTATGAAGACACTCGAGCCATAGGAGCAAACCACCGAAGCTACTGAACAAAAATGACTAGGTGAGTTTATGGGCTTGGTCCAACCACCTCGTCCTGGGCTCTCCAACGCGGGCGCCTGCCTGATAGAGTCGCATTCAAGAGGTGATAATGAGGACCTTCGTTCGACATCAGCAAACGATCGAAGCCTTTGAATAAAAATGTCTGACAGTTGGTTTGACAGATGAAGTCTACACTACGTTCAAGAAGAGAACTTTTCTCGCAAATACATTCTTCCGCCTCGGTTTTCATTTTGTTTACCTCTCCATGAGGTGTAACACATAAAAATTCCCCAATGGAAGCACATTTTTGCCTATTTCAACGCACACTAACCACCCCTGGGTACGTGCACGCATTCAGCTCTAAATTGTGAAATCAACTCCATGCCATGGACTTCTTGTAATTTCTTATTGTCCGTCCCGGATCGCCTTCCTTCTGTGTTTGAGTGAATTAAATGAATTTTCCTTTTCCTTTTCCTTGTCTGGGGAATAATCCGAAACTTTGTCGGTTGCGCCTCTTGGCTGTGCGTACCTCTTGCCAGCCTGTCCGTTGCTCAATATATTTATTTTTCGATTCACTGAATGTTTACGATATTTGTTCCGACATACAGACATTTATATACCACGGCTTTGCATTTCGCACAAGTGAACAGCACGCTGCCGCCGACAAGACATGTGGTATCTCACACTTATTGCATTAACACAGTTTGCCGTAGATACCCTGGTGGACGTGCTATCGTTAGATAGACGCCCTGGTTGTTATACATGCATGACTAGTGACTGAAGGCTTTCATATAGAAGAAGAAGGAGGAAAATATTGCGAAAAATTGACACAGAATGAGAGACCGAGTCGATGGTGAGGTGAATGGGAAACAAATGGCATACCATGTGCTCATTGAATGGGAACACTTATTTTTTTTTTTTTGCTTTTCAAGAAAGCCATTCATTTTGTGGGAAAATTTAAAAGAAAACAGAAACAACGTCATTAAGGGAAAAGTCTTGAGTAGTCAGCTGGCACAAGTGGCAGACCTCAATTTGTGAGTGACTGTGGGGTTGCTACGATCAATGGTGTTCTACATTCGGTTCGGGTTGGTTGACCCACGAATACATTCGTTATGAATTTGAAAATGTGGAACCAAAAGCGTGTTCATTTATCATTCATTGGCTTTGGCCGGTTGACGTAACGTGGAAGCGACATACGATGTTATAAATGTATAAAAACCATGCTCCAATTAGACCTCATTTAAGTCTATGGTCCTGCCACTTGCAGCTTTTTATCCTGACTCTTCGATGACCATGCTGATTGGCAGCAGTCATATTTAAGTCGGAGTAGGCCCATTTTGTTACCACGCAGATCTGATTGAGCATATTCCGCAAGCCAGTTAGTGTTTTTGACAAAGCGGTGGCGATGGCTGATGCTTCAAATAGAACGCGTCTGAGTGACTTCTACTGGAGGAAAGAGCCCTGCCGTTGCATAGATGTGCAACAGCTCCTTCCTAGTCCAAGCCTCTGTAGCTTCTGCAGGGGAGACCTAATCTGGAGGCGTGTGGCGCAATGTCCGCTCATGACGTCGATGAGATCGTTTTAAGATTCCGCCCACTCATTCTGGTCAGGCTACAGGAGCGTTTTGGATCGTGAGTGGACTAGGTTAGGTTAGGTTACATATTATTTTACCACAGTCAGACTACTACCACTGATTGACCACTCCAGTGATAGCGCCGTTTATTTGATCCCAACGGCAAATGGTGACTGCACCAGATTTGAAAACCAGATAAAAGCGTATTAACTTTGCTTTCACGGGGATTCGAACCGGAGACTCAACGAACTGCGCCATCCAGTCGTCGTGAGTGGGCTAAAACTACGACTACGACATGGTGTGAGTGAAGCGTTCAAGCTTCAGTGCATGCTTTGCTGAAGCGATAGGCATTCGGTGGCAAGTCTCCATCAGGAAAAGACTACGGAACCAGTGCCCTTTCTAGCGAGCTCGTCTGCTTCACAGTCCTGGAATGTTACAGTGTCCCGGCACCCACATAAGCCGCATGCTAAAATAGTTGGCCATCTAGCTGAGAGACAGTTCAGGGAAGCCCTTGAGTTAAAGTTGACTGCAATCAGAGATTCGATCGCTGCCTGGATGTCGGAACAGATGACGATACCTGCGCCTGACATTCGATTGTAAAACCACTCTCACCATGCCAGACTCCTCCTGGACAGCTGTAAGCCTTTAATGGTGGCTAGCTGGTGATGACAGGCCTCTTTTAAGAGGAAGACAAAACCACCTATAAGCGACCATCAAAGACTGCTAATGCCGAGTTGTTGAACGGAGATACTGCTTCAAGTTCGCAATGTGGTTAGACCAAGTCATTTTTTTGTTTAATAATAATGCCTAGATACTTGAGCTTGTTACAGTATCAATCATGCAGCACCTTCATCAAACACAATATCGACGTCCTTGTACTCAGAACCAGCAAAAAGCCGAGTTACGCCTTGAGTTTGGGCACAAGTTCTGATTGAGTCTCTGTGTCAAGCAGGAAACAGACAACGGCCGATGGAGTGCTTGCAGAGCCCAGAAAGTGGATGAGACATGACAAGTCCTCCCGCGTTGTGTAGCCAGTGCTTCGGCAAGTCAACGAGTCACAGATGACCTTCACTTGCAACCAAAGAAGCAATGACACACACGCGGGACACTCTCAGATCTTCACAAAACGCACATCTGCTTACAGCTATGCGTCAACTCCACACCGATTTGGGTCACAATTCCATGCATATCTCGGAGTCAAGCTGGTCTCTATGAAGAAATGATATTTATTCGGTTTCAAACCACAGCCCTCATGACACTCCCACAAGACTGCCAACCGCACGGTCAGACTGACACTAGGTTCCATGGGCACCCATGGTATCAAAATGTGGCCTCCTTAGTGACGTTGTAAAGCAAGCACCAAGACGTAGGTTCCCTCCTTTCCTCAAGCGACACATCGAATCAGATCGGCAACTAGTCACGCAAAGCCACCTGTCCACAGACGTCCATATCCACAGGCCCCCTCCTCGACTGAATCGGAAGCAAGGTCACTCTAGACAATGGCATTACATGAAGACAATAAAATGTCCATCAAATTTTAATGACTCAATGGATTCCTTCAAAGAAAGCGGCGTGTTCTCTATCAATTTCGAACACTCCTCGGTCTAAAGTTCACCTCGGAATATTTTTGGAATTTTTGGGGAGCTTTGCAGAGGGCATCAGGAGTGAACTGCAGCAAAGAACAACCCAGTCATTCAAAAAATACCGAAAACACTTAAGACGTGCTACAGCACCTCCAGACGGACACAGAGTCCCGTCATTAATTGTTCTCTCGCATCGAAAAATCACATCACACTTCAAAGTCCACGGCCACACCACGACCGCCCTCCCAAGCTCTCATAAAGGAGCCATCAAAGTCGGTCCTCGCGTCCGTCCAGAACCTTGTTGACAGCACGAGATCCATTTTGTTAACCAACACAAAACAATAACACGCCAAGGACCAGAGAGATGCTTGTTTCTTCGCACACACCTGCTGGCACACGAAGAAATCCCACAAAAAGCTGGTTAATGTGAGGAGAAACAAAAAACAACAGAATCACCGTCTTGTGGCTTTTTTTCGCTCGTCTGTGGGAGCTTTTGCGCGTTTTTGCGTCATGTCCACATTTAAAACACGAGAAAACCGGTTCTGTAGGTGGACTGGTACCAACTGCTGTTTGTACACAGCTGTCTGCGTTCAGGTTTTCTTGTCTCATTTTTCTGGCGGTTGGCGATGGCAGCGAAAAAGAAAATCTCTTGTCTGGACTGGTTGAAGAGTGAATTTGGGTTGCAGGTGAATATTTTGCCGAGTGTGTCTTACATCACTCGTGCCAGGCTGAGAACTGGATTTTTCACGCGGACAATCGCGACCTATTTGATGACTCAAGGGACGGCTCTGGCTGTCTGTGAATGTCAAGGAAGACAAAAGATCCTTCGAAAATAATCGCTGAGAGATTAGTCAGTGTCGAGTGTGTCACCAGAGGAGAATCTCAAGGTTGATGGAGTGATGCTCGTAAGCAGATGTGCACAGATAATCGTTCGAATTAATGGACGGGATGTTTTGTGAAGATCTGACGGTGTCCCGCGAAGTGTCGTTGCTTCTTTGGTTTGCAAGTGAAGGTCATCTGAGACTCGTTGACTCGCCGAAGCACTGGGGACACAACGCGGGAGGACTTGTCATGTCTCATCCACTTGCTGGGCTCTGCAAGCTCTGCATCGACCGTTGTTTGTTTCCTCCTCCTTTCTCTAGGAACGCACTGAATGTGTATGCCCTCTGTCTCGTCCTGTCTCATCCACTTACTGGGCTCTACAAGCTCTGCATCGACCGTTGCCTGTTTCCTCCTCCTTTCTCTAGGAACGCACTGAATGTGTATGCCCTCTGTCTCATCCACTACAAGCTCTGCATCGACCGTTGTCTGTTTCCTCCTCCTTTCTGTAGGAACGCACTGAATGTGTATGCCCTCTGAGACGTCTGTGTTTCTTAGAAGCCATACGACACAAATTAAACACCAAGCTATGCAGGAGTCCTTACGTCACGTCTTACATAGAGGAAGGCTGTCTGAGGAATTCGAAGTTCAAAGTGGGGTTTGGGAAGGCTGCAGGAAAATTAACTCGGCGAAAACAAAAATGATCAGCCTAAGACCAAACTCTGATCAACTGAAATATGAATTACTTTACTGACGGTTGAGAGAGTGGAGAATTGCCAATACCTTGGCAGTATTGTCTCAACTGATCGCGGAACTTGACTGGATGCAGCCAACCGCATAGGCAAGGCTAAATCTGGCTTAGCTTAAAGACGAAGGTACGACTGCTGCTATATGGACGTGGTACTTTGAGGGTGACCACCAATATCACGAGGAAGCTGCTAACGCTTGCTAATAGATGTCTACGCTACATCTGAAGGATATTCTCGGATCTAACGAACAGCTTTATCAGAGCCATGACCCTATACGATACACAAACATACGACGACAGTGGCAGTAGATTGGTCACACTCTCCGAAAGGATGACAGAGGTCCACAGACAAGCGATGCAATGGAAGAACTCGCTTACTCACGATGAAAGGATGCGCAGCGGTCCTAGGAGTGGCGCAGATCAGTTGAGTAGGAAGTACGGCAACTGCGGGCTTAGGCAAATTTCCAAAAAAAAATCTGAAACAGAGCTTAGATCACCCTTTGTTTGCTCAGGGTGTAGGACGCCAGCGGTTGGAGTTTTGTCTTCCACATTCACCGCAGTCGATGGCGCGTAGGCATTACAGGACATAGAAGTGAGTATCCACGAGTTGGTCGACAGATGAGGTTCCATCATGACGGCGCTTTCTGCGGTGGCGCCACTTGCTACACAGCACGTGCATCGATGGACAGATTGAGAAATGAAACCGGTGAGCTATTTATCCCTCCTTGCGGACCAACGAATTGACCGGTGTGAGCGTGCGATTACACCGATTTTTATGTGAGTACGTCAAATCTCTGGTATATGTCGATAAGGCAGTGCCCATTGCAGACTTGGAAGCCAACGTAACGCGGAGTTGGAGACCACCAGCAGAGGAAACAACATACACTCATTCGTCCAAGGAGACGAGTCAGCAGTAATAGATACTACACACTCATTCCCCAATAGAGATAAGTCAGCAGCTATGATCAATACCAGGAAGAAGACAGCCTAGACGATCATGCTACTGTCGCCGAAACAATAACCATTCAGTTAGGAACACAATGAGTATCGAGGCGAGAAAAGAAGAATTAAGATTTTAGTCTTGATTCATGGAACATTCAATAAAGTTCGTTCATTTTTAAAAACTCGATCTTCATTTAACTCGCGTGTCATTAGCGAGATGCAAGCCATGTGATTCAAAGCTTGATTCGGATCTTTAAGAAGTAAACGGCAAGCATTGATTTATCAAATTCGACAAACATTTTCTCATCTTTTGCAAGCTTTCTAGTCTTTTGATTGACAATTAAAAACCAAACGCTTGAAAAATCACCCAAAGATTTCGACGAGCAGAGGAAGACATCCAGACTAACAATCTCATCAAGGCAACACAGCAGTTGGCATCATGACAAGACCTCACATGCGATCATGCTGGTAAACTTGGCCTATTCTCAGCTGACATATGCAGGAACTGTACCGAAAATAAGGAGCGACTATGGGCAGGTAACTCTTTGTCGTTAGGCCTTTTGGAGTGCCTTTGAAGCGAGAATGAGGGCGGAGGCATCACAACAGTTTTTCGACGTTAGGCAAAAAGGTCTTGAGTCGGAAACTGAAAGACAGAAAGACAGACACTTGAGAGGTTAATACCAAATCACATATGCAGCTCTCTGACTTATCCTCAAGCCTAAATTTTTACGAGGGAAAGCAGTTGTACAGTTGATACCAAACAAACGTTTTTTGAGAGAGGAAATTGGGTTGACTTGACTTAAGACCTTTTTGCCTAACGTCAAATAACTGTTGTGATGCCTCCGCCCTCATTCTGGCTTGGAACTACTGTGAAGCAGGGCAGGCCCTGTCCACCCAAGACTGTAGCGGAGATGGGCCAGACCAAGAAGGTGTTTTGAGGCTTAGCCACATTGCTTAAGGTGACCTGGCAAGAGACTTGCTGTTGATCTGTTTCAATGACAAGGTCTTGCGCATAGTCGTTCGTTAAGTCGTAGAACAAGCTTGGTGCAGCGGAATGTCGATCTAAGAGGAATTACTGACAATCAACATGTCGACGAGAGTTGTAAATTCGCAGTGATTTATGGCACGACGTTCAAAATGCACATTCCGCCGGACGCCGAAGCACTTCCAGCGGACAACAAACGGGAAAGTGTGAACAAAAAAAATGACCACAACCATCATCATCAAAAGCGTGATGGCTAAAGAAGGAGTCTTTGATGGCTCGATAATTATGCAAAAAAAAAAAAAAACTATTTCTAGCGCCACTTAATCACCGATGGCATTTAAGACTTGTTCCCCAAAAGAACTGAAAGAAAACAACTCCAACTGGAATTTTATGGCGACATTAAACAGTCCAACCGTCAGCCAAGCGGATGAACGACAGTTAAACGACATGGAATGTGCTGAAAATGTTAAACACTTTTAACTGCATCATAAACCGCTGTAGGTTAGGCCGGCCGTCGTTTGTTTTTCCTGTCATTCGTCATGTTCCCACGCAGAATAGATCACATCTTCCCATAACAACCACTTTCGCCAGTTAAACGAGGCGCGAGCAGACGTGCCCGTAAAGAACAGAACTAGTTGGGGTTCAAGTGAAAGTCGGGGTCGAAGTACAAATTGACACTTGTTTCACTGACTAAAACAAGCGAATTACATAAACTCCCCGAGGTGATTACACCTCGAACCTTGATGCCGATGAACACGTACACACCTGACACCACACAGCGAAACGCGGCGCATCATTAAATAATTATCTGCGCTTGGTTTGGTAGCCACTCTAATATCCGATGTTCTGTTGATGTCATCCGTCTGACGGCGCGCCGCAAAATCTGAAACAGAGCTTAGATCACTAATTATTTGTTCGGCGTGTAGGGCGGCGGCTGGAGTTTTGTTTTCATGTGTAAATCCGTCACATGCTTGACAAGATCTCCGTGAACCTGGCCCACGAAGTCGGTCCTATTGCGCGTAACTTGTTGTGCTGTTACATTTTCCGAGTCTAAAGCCGATTGCCTTTGTAATCAGGCGAGAGTCAACAGACATCGGTTCGCGCAACTATTCACAAGCATTAGAGGGAAGCTGGCAATTATTTGCGCAAATAAGCCCGCTGCGCGTGGTGTTGCATGGGAACCGCTGGGCTATCGGAAAGTTTTCCAGCCGCCTCGGCGCTTGTTTGACTTCGCCGTGTAATATATGGGTTAAGTCTGACAATTATCACACGTAAACTGTGACAGAGTGTAATTTATTAATGGCATCCGCTGGTGCGGCAGGGGGCGCTGCAGTTGTATAACACTTGTCTCAGGGGATTAGGTGGTGCCCGCCCTCATGCGCCACACTTTCTTCAGCCATCTGCCCGAACTCAAGGCGTGAGAAGTTGGACCATGGATTCTATTTGGCCATCTCGGCAGTGGCGGCTGGGTTTGATTTCGTTCATGTGCATGGCTTGCCGGATATTTGTCTGAGTCAGTCTTGAGCTGAGGGATGACTCACAGTTTTTGTGCGGCTTAATTGTCTGCTGGGGGCAATTAAATGACGACACCAAGGTTTGCCGTCACTAATTGTTTTCTTTTTCTGTGTGCTTTGCTCTGTACTCACAAAAGTCAGTATTTGCGCGCACAGATATGGTTTCAAGTTGACCCACTTGGAGGGTTGTTTGTGTTTTCGAAAGCGAATGGAAAACATGACTTTTATTTCAAGAAACCGTTAACTGCAACTTATGCTGGCAAATGAGTGATTGATTGACCTAAATATTTGGACATTCCTTGTGTTTGAAGTTAAGACGAGTTCGAGTTGGGTTCTATTTGCGTCGTTGTCATGCATTTGGGAGTCATTTATGGGTTGGAGAAACATTAGGCATTACCAGATGTCAGACAACGCATATCGTTGTATTCGTTAGATAATACTTCATCCGCAGACATTGAACTTTAGATTGGAGTTCAAACATCACCACATTTTCGAACATTTTTGTATTTTGCCAGTCGATTTAATTTGACACCTCTTGTTGAAAGGAAGTAAGTTGAGGTGGCTGCAGTGATGACCTGCCGCGTCCATTGTGCACGGCTGGTGGGAAATGATTAAAAATCTTTCTTCTCATGTAAAATAGTATTCAGAAGTGACAAGAAAAAAAGAATAAAAATGTGAATACACGTGTAATTGAGTTCACGTGAAATTAAATCTCGTTTCACTATTTTACGCATTTCCTGAATTCACGTTATCACCTATGCCCGTTATATCGTGGGCTCTAATTCGTTACCCGAATGTCATACGCCTTCGAATTCACGTGTTATTTGATTCACGTGAAATTTAATAAAGATAAATGCGATGGTACGCATAGTTAGCATTTGCTGATTTCCCGTACATACCGTCATCACCCGAAATAGTAGTGAAAAAAAAAAAAAAAAAAATGATAAATACACGTGTAAATAGGTTCACGTGAAATGCAGTCACGTTCTACTATTTTAGGTACATCCTAATTTCACGTTATCACTTACACCCGTGATATCGACGGCTCTAATAAGTAACAGCTATGTCGTGCGCCTTCGTGTTCACGTGTTATATGATTCACGTGAAATTCAATCATGATAAATGCGATGGCACGCATAGTTGGCATATACACATTTTTCATACATAATGCGATAACCCGAAATTGTAGGTATCTACACGTGCCCCTTCAACTACACGTGTAGTTAGATTCACGAGGAATAGAATCACTATGTGGGTGCAATGTATGTCCATTTTATGAAAAGGCTAATTTCACAGACGTTGAATGATCACATACGTACGTGAAATCGTTGGTTACAATTCTTCAGATTACCAATCAAATCTCTCCACTTTTCAGAGGAGTGTTGGATTTTTACAATTGACTTAAACTGACACCTCTTGTTGAATGAAGGCAAGGCAGGGTGCTCAGACATGTTTCGTCCATCGTGCCTGCCACTCGATTTATTTATTACTGGTGGGAAACCATCTGGAGCTAAGGACGAACAGTGGACTTGCAATAGTCCTTGGCTTCCAATAATTCCCAGGAGTTTATATCCGGGAGCCATCAAAGCCAGGCAGGAGCAAAGGAGGCGGAGGATGCTTTCTGTCTCCTCCTCTGGGCTCTTGTCGTAATCTCCCAAAGGGCGGCATTCTGTATAACCAGCAACCACTTAACTGGTGGCAGCTGGTTGGAGCATCAACGGTCCAGTCTGAGTCAGATCATCTTTTAGGTTTGGTTCGACGTGCCTGGCTGTCTAATATAGTGTTTGCTCCTTCGTTTCTCATCTAATTAGAATGTCTCAATGACCTAAGTGTCAGCACAGGCTATTAACTTGATCTGCTGATTGACAAGTCATACAACAACCTTCCCAACCATTTATACGCCTACCACGCGTCACGTAGTCGCCGTCATCAACCGCAAAAATCTCTTACGTTCCCATGCGTTATTTAAAAATTGCACAAAATGTAGCCCGTGACACAAGCATTTGCTTAAGATCGCATTCATTTCTTGTCAGAAATATTCACTGAATATCAGTGAGAAGCAACAACAACTGGTTCATTGGACTTCGCCTCAAGAAGCAAAGAAGAGCGTTCTCCGGGCGATGTGGCATGATCTCTTATCGTATCCATTCCAAGGTTATTGCAAGCGACGATAACACATTCGCAGGGAGAGAGCGCCTGTTGTTTTGATGATCATGCAAGTCAAACTGGCGTCAGGTTGTAGGCGAGTTGTCCAGAGCGGTATCAACTAGTGTTACTTCTTGGGTTTCTTATCATGACGAGGTTGTTGTTCTGTGACTGGCACTCAAATAATGTGAAGACCTATCACGAAAGCTGGGAAACAGTTTTGCAATCTCGTTGGCATGTGTTCGAGTTCAGAGAACTGGGTTGTGGCATTTTATTTTATTCACTCACTTTACGTACAGAGAGGGGGACACGTACAGAGCGCATGGACAACACTGCTCCAGCCCAGGACGCCCACGATACCGATGGCGCACACAATTGGAGAAGGACCTCACCCAACAGGAAGCAGCTGGCTAAAGATCGCGCCACCTGGAGAAGCCTGTTGGGTGGGACTCATGTCCAATGCGGACTGGAGGGCGCATGCTTAGACAGTCCGAATAACCAACAGATGGTCGTCCAAACTTTGCTTGGCTTGAATGAGAAGATGTGGAACACATTCACGCGTAAGCTTCACCTGTTACACATTTTTACCGTGCGTCCCGAAAGAGTTCATGTGTCTTCTTGAACATGGCACGTGTACCGTGATTAAATTTAACGTGAATCTAATTAGCCACGGTCTAAAGATCAATCCACACAGTGCGTCCTCTTCATGCTACCTTTAAGAGCTTAAGTTCAGAGACTCTTTTTTAGCCGTTCCCAGGCCCGTTCCACAATTTCTTGCGTACATTACAATGCCTGTTGTGCCTTTCTCCTGCTCCCTCTGCACCAACAGACTGTGCTTTGTGTATCTTTTCCTGACAACCCGAGTTAACCAGAGTCTCAAATTCTGACCGTACTCGCCAAACTGCCCCCAATTTAACTCATCAAGTGAATGTCATAAATGCCCGTGAAAAGGAACGTGAATTACTCGGTTCCTCCACATTAAACTGGGAATGAGAGCGTCTGAGTGTCATGAAATTGCTTTCTACTCATATAAAATAGAAATCAGATGTGATATAAATATTTTGAAAATCTGGTAAGAAATTCTAAATACACGTGTAACTACGTTCGCGTGAAATTCAATCACGATATATTTCAGGCGTGTGGTAGTTTCACCTGCATCACGTTATCACCAACGCTCGTGATATCGAATTTTACGACACGTAAAATTATATTCACGTGAAATTCAATCATAAGCGTATCATCACTAGAATATGATAGCTTCCCATACATTACGTGATCACCCCAAACTGTAGGTTACAGAAACGGCGCGTGCCTCTACCTCCACGTGTACTAACATTCACGTGAAATTAAATCACGGTGTGTGCCAAGTACTATATCAAGCACAATGCTAATTTCACGTATATTACGTTATCACCCCAAGCTGCAGGTTAGAGAAATTGAGTGTGCCTTCATTTCCACGTGTCCTTAGATTCACGTGAAAATAAATCACGGTGTGAGCCTTTGACGTACGTTTCGTGATCACAGAACATCGTAGGTAACAATTTCTAGCCGCAATGGCATGCGCCTTCATCCACGAGTGTACTTAGATTCACGTGAATACTATTTCAAGAAAATCCTAATTTCCCATACACTCATGACCACCTAGGCCCGTGAAATGGTGGTTGCAAGTCGTAAACCCCTCAAGCCTGCGCGTACGCCTAAAAGCCTGGCGATCAGGGTCACGTCAATTTTTTTTGTGTCGGATTATAAGGAGAATTAAATCCCCTATCACATCTCTAAGAGACGCCCTCAATCAAGTGTCACAAAATCGCACTAGTGGCAGCAAACTTTCAACCCAGACTATCGACTCTGTACCCCCTTGACATTAATATATTCCACTATTTCGTGATTCGGTTTTATGAATCAGAATCAGAATGCCATTCGTAATCAAAGGCAGGAAAACTTCTCTAGCATGCCCTTGAATTGCGTCAACATTTGAGATGCTACACGATTACACACGCAATGTTGTTCCGAACAACGACGTCGGTACTTATATGTGCTTTTGTTACCAAATCGCTCTTTGACATTCAATCGCATCTTGAAGGGGGAAATATTGATTCGAATACAGAACAATCGGTACTTGAGGTTAGTTCAGGCAGCACTCACCATTGTCAGGGTTTTATTGACCCGTGCTACACTCAGTAGCTTTCCGGACACACTGTGCTTGATTCCTTATCGACATCTGGAAGAAGTGTATCATGGCTTTGTTTCATTATTAATTCCATCAAGTGACCAGACACATTGTTGTGATTTCCACTTGTCAGAGTCGGACAGAGAGAGAGAGAGAGAGGCAGAGGGAGTGAAACAATCATGAGTACACAATGTCACACAAACGAAGCGCTGATTCATGGATTATCGTTTGGAATAATTTATTTAAAAGAAAAAAATAAATAAATAAAAGCTACATGCATAGTTCGATCAACAAACGATTAAGGGAAAATTACTGAACGCCTGTTCAATACTAGTCGTCGCCTGCGATTGTTTGATTTCAGTTGTTGACAGCCACACTTGATGTTTGCGTAAGAGAATGGGGAAGCGTATGTCTTATCTGGGTTTTTTTTTTTTTTTTCAAACATCACCTTGGACACTGTCTAATAGACTTTATTTACTCAGTGGTCTAGTGGCCGAGGAAGTGACTGATTTTAAAGGGGTCATCGAGGAGGTTCTTTGAGATGGAGGCACACTTGTCAGATTCGCTTAGAATGTGAGGCGATGGGTCGGGGATTGTACTTCATGCGAGTTTGGGTCGTAAAATGATCATCTCAGGGCAAATGAAGATCATTCAATGGATGCGAACACTGTCTGGCAGAAGTCTTCGGAAAATGGTAACGAACCACGGGGGGGTGGTGGATCTATGACCAGCAGCAGGAGAGGGTGACGATGAAGCACTACTCCCGTCGATCACTGAATAAGTCGGGGCAGGTGTCAACAACAAGAAAAAACAGGCTCAGACGGTTTGGCATCAGACATCTTCATCGCTGGTGGAATTTGTTCTGATACATCACAATTGGGGGGACGACTAAAAACGCAGTTCCATGTATCCAATTCGTACAAAAGGCTACCTCCTACATTTTTAAAAGGCAAGTACCTTAACTTGGCAGCATTGTTTTCGGTGACAGTTGATTTGACAATTCTCGATTTTTTTGAGGTGTGTTTAATTTGACAACCCATCGTGAATAGACACAGGCCGGAGCAACGTTTACGAATTTTCCAAATTGGTGTGGCGAAAAACATGGTTTAGTTCGAGGAAGTCAGAAGTGTCATTGTCGAAACGTCATCACATCCAGAAAAAGTCACTAGTCATCCGTGAGAGCACATCGCAAGTTCGGCAAGAGCCCACAATTCTTTTGCAAGAAATGTGCCAGAGACAAGTCATTTGAACAGATCGACACAAAACTATTGATGAAAGTTCACTGGTTAAAGGCACCCATACACAGCACACTCTAGGATGTACATCGGTGACGCTTTCCGCCACAAACGTCAATTTCGCCCACAAACCTCGCATCGCGGAAGAGTAACACCATAATTGAGCATATCCTCTTTTAACTCACCCAGTGTGGCGCACCAAAAATCGATGCGCGGATAAGGCCACACACAGGACTGCGAACGGAAGTGTGCTGTGTATGGGTCGTTAAATTTCATCAAAAATGATGGTCAAGGTAATAGGAACTTACATTCGGCGCACGATTTGAAGGCATACGGGACGTTCCAGGATACCTTCAGCGACGGCAAGTTAATAACAGACTGAATGGTCAAACTTCTTCTAATCCCAGAAAATACTAGTCAGTTTCAAATGAATGCACACCATCTTTTTACCGGTTTCAAATCATTCTCCACAAGGACCTATGGTTTCTTTGGTTGAACCTGTGGATCTTGGGATTGATACGCTGGGGCATACATGTTGGAACCCTAAGCCCGACTTCCGGGGGAGTACAGTCGCATGATTTCTTCCAACAGTACTGGAAAAAATGGAGTGGAGGGCAGTTGTGTCTATTTCTTACAAAGCACTCCAAATGGCTTTAACATCGTCGCGTGTTTCGACACTCCCTTGGTAAAAGCTAACAAGCCAATTCAAGAATATGTCCAAAGACCAGATCTTTTGAGGAAAATGAGGGCAAGACTAAGCATGCTGCTAAATATGTAGAGCTAGGATAGATCCACCGTTCAACATCTACGAGGACACGTTAAGTTAAGGTTAAGTAAGGGGGCTGCTGGTGCATTCAACAGCACACTTAGACCATATTGATCCATTGTGATACCCGTAGACTACTACCACTGATTGACCACTCCAGTGATAGCGCCGTTAATTTGATCCCAACGGCAAATGGTGACTGGACCAGATTTGGAAACCAGATAAAAGAGTATTCACTTTGCTTTCACTGGGATTCGAACTGGGGACCCCGCTAACCAGGGCTAGGCACTCTACCAACTGCGCCATCTAGTCGACACCTTACAAACTAGGACTTAAGGAGACTGCTGCCTACCTCTGCTTATCCCCAATTGGGCGGACAATTCAAGTGGCTAGAGCAAATTGTTCGCCTGGACTGTGGGCCACCCAAAGGACTAAAAGGTAATCTGAAAGGCAATCTGCGGATGAAGTGGCTATGAACTGACTGATTAAGCATTATATCGGTTTCATTCACAGTAACGAACAGAGACGAAAAAGAACACATTTTTAAATTATTTTTTACGAAGCACAAGCTACAGTTCTTACGTTAAGTCGACGTCGACATGGCGTGTTAAAACGCCAAAAACAAATGCCAGTGCTGACAGAGATCAACGCAATAAACAAATAAATATACGATTTACTGGAATTTTTTCCATATATTGGCCAACATATTTATTAACACAATTATATATACATAAAAAATTTGCTTAACAAATATTAAACAATTTCAGTAGAAAGACGCAATTAGGTATCAAATCTCTCTGTAAGACAATGTGCGGTAACTCAGACCATGTAAACTTGTAAAAAAAATCTGAATAAAATCAATTATATATACATTAAAAAATAAAAACGTATTTATTAAAAAAAAAACGAATTTATTAAAAAAACTAAATTTTTCTAACAATTTTCGAAATATTGGAATACAGTGGATTCCGCTTTATTGAGACACTTCGGTCCAAATTTGTTTGTCAAGAACAAAGAAAAACGCAAAGTATCCGTTATTTTTTATTTGTCCCAGTTAATCGGCTGTCCCTATATCTTGATGTCCCAATTAAGCGGAATTCACTGCACAGGGTGGGCTATCTGGTGTTTCTTTTTTTAAATCATAGTTTATTTTGACACTGACAGCTGATTCCGCTCGAAATTTTGCCAGAAAGTCAGTCTTCTTCTTTATTTGGCGCTACAGTCCGGGCCTCAACCTCAAACAAGCACGGTCTCTGGCTAGCTGTCTCCAGTGTCGCACGCCAAGTTGGTTGAGGTCCTTCTCCACCTGGGTGCGCCACCTTAAACGTACTCTGTCGCGTTGTCCGACGGGTTCGGAGTCGAAGACTCTTCGGGCCGGAGCTGAGTTGTCCATACGCACTACAAGTCAGTCGGTCAAAAGAAAAGGAGTCGCTTAACGATTTAGATAGACAGGTTCGCAGAGAGGTAGACAGCAGTCTCCTGAAGAACGCTGGGAGATATTGGAAACTCATTTCCAAACTGAGTGCTGTGTAGCCCAAAGAGTGTCGTTTTTTTTTTTGACAAGAAGGAATAAAGAACCCTCCGCGACTGTTGTGCACAAGTCTGCGTTGTACACAAGATCGTGAGACTGGATTGGTTGTGGACAACACTCATGGCCCTGAATGTGGCTTCTGTGATCCAGAGCATCATTTGATAATTTTTCTTCGAAAATGAGGCTGTGTCGAAAATGAACAACATGCAGTCAACGGTGGGGATTGCAGAGCCATATTAACCAACAACTCTTGAACATGGCATGGAGTTGGGCGAGCTCTGGTTTATGCAGTATGGCGCACCAGCACACACAGTCCATGCCACAATGGATGTTTTGTGCACCGAAGTCCCAAACCGTGCTATCAGCCGTCTTGGCGATGGCCGTATCGGAGCTTCAATTTGAGCCGATTTGGACAGTTTTTTTTCGTGAAGGACAGATGTTACGCCAACAATCTGGAAACGATTCAAGCACTGAAGGCCAACATCATCCAAACAATTCGTTAGCAACAGCCCAAAATCATCAACAAGGTCTTGCAAAATTGGGGTGACATGCCATTTGAACGACCCTGTTTTTCTTAATTAATGAGAATGTTTGTTTTTACTTAAAAAAGCCATTATAAATGGAAGGCAATTTAATCTTGTTCATTTGAAAAAAAAAAATAGGTTGTATTCGGCCCACCCTGTATTTGTGAAGAAAATACATGTCAATTTCGGATTATTTAGCAAGGAACAGAAAAAACAATACAAGAAATAATAAATGAAAGACAGAAACAAATAAATAAAAAGTGCCAAAAACTAAAAGAAAATTGATCAGCTTCCCCAAAATTGAAACACTTTAATCGTCCAAACCGCATGGACACCTCCGAACTCTCTCTGAAAAGCACCTATTCATTTGAAAAAGAAAACTCCACACTTTAAACGTAGCGCCAGCATTCCACAATAAATCGTAAAACTATGATCACCCAACATTTTTCAAATCGACCGAGAAACGCCACAGATCCTCCCCCGCTCTAAGCGATTAATGGATGACATATATTTCACTAATAGACACCCTCTCTCTCTCTCTCTCGCATTCAAAACTATGTCCCTGGATTATTTATAGGTCCCTTTTTATGAACTCTCGCTGAATGACAAGACCGCCACCGCCAAACCAATGAGGTGACAAAATCGAGCCCACAATTTACGCACGATAAATACCATAAAACCTTCCTGACTATGAACATAAATAATTTCTCAAAAACGAAACGAAACGAAAACTATTTTATTCCACACATCAAAGCGCAGAGTGTATCGATTCGAGAAAGCGAGTTCCGGGATGAGTAAAATTGATTCGCGGGAAAAAAGTGGGAAAATAAGACCCCAAGTCGGTTCTCCTTCACCCAGGTGTTAGTCATTGTCGGCTTGGGCAAATAAACGAACGCCAACACACGAGAGAATCCATCGTAAGGCGTGAGTGAATTGAATATCCTTATCAAGTGCGCCGCGGTAAATCGACGTGTAAGAGAACTACAGGAAAGGAAAGTCAAGATACGGCGGTAGAGACCCCCCCCCCACATATACACACAATATTTTATAGCCACTGCACGCTCACACTTGGTCTTCAGCCAGCCATCCATGGGTTGGCGTCCAAAAATAGACCAAACGCAAACCTATAAATACGTGTGAATGCTTCAGAGACTAGTGGAATGCATTTAAATAAAAATAAACACGATCAGACCAACTGACGAAGACGCGTTCCACTGCGTCAATGTGTGACCCTTGGAGGTCTGTTTTTTTTCGACACACTCGAAGACAATTACACCGAGAATGGAGGAATAATTGGACGTCGAATTGCTGTGGATCACGACTTGGAAAAATCGTCTTGACCTTCGCAGAGGAGCAGAACAGTGGGTGGTGGCGGTTGACTACACACACTGTTCAGCCGAGAAGTGAAACGTACTATTTTGCTTCCCAACGTAGGCGAAGCTTGTGTAGGTAAATGTGCGCCGTCGCCGTTTTAAGGCATCCACTTGCGTCAGATCGTTGAACGCACGGGCAGCTTGAGTTTAAACGCAGTCTTATCTCGTTCCGGAATTAAATGTGTTTAGCATCTAATCAGGGTGAAGCCTATTTACATTTTGTTTATATTTAGAAAACAGTAGTTTTGTTTTGACATCTCGGGTGACGGTGATGGGTGTCTTCCGATTCTGGGTGGAAGGTGGCCTGTGAGTCACGTCAACCGCCGTCGAATGATCTTAGCAGCGAGTAGACGTGACGATGTTGCAAGTTCTTTGGAAATCTTCATTTCACGTTTTAACTGAGTGATTTTCGATGAAATCGACTCCGCAATGGTTGCGGTCTTAGGCAATGGAGGAATGTTCATTTCATGGACCTGCCAGCGGTCAAGTCGAAATCTAAGTTCTCAGGGTCGCAGCACGAGTCACAGTTCACCAAGTATGTGATACTCAACACGAGATGTGTTCGTGCACACAATGGTGGTGATTTTTTTCATGGATAACCTTTACGTTTTCAAAGGTTATGTAGTTTGAGACCAGCGGTGGCATTTACTGAGTTACTGGGTGTTCGGCAAGAAGATTCATCAATTTTTCTGTTGACAAACTTTGGAACGAAGATTCACCAATTTTTCTGCTGTCAAACTAATGTGTTTGTAATTGACGAACATACCCGCGTAATCTATAAGAATTATTACGGCGTGTTTTATGTTCTATGGAAAAAATGTGTGCCATCAAATGTGACAGTTTTTTCGCCAGAGTCACCTTGAGAAGCGTTAGACGACAGCTGCTGTCGTAGATGATCCACTTTTGACATCATACTCAAGCTGTCAACTCAAGTGTCAACGAGAGTTTAAATCTGAAATTAAGTACAAAGAGATAGCTGACTTCAAAGCTGCTTGAGAGATGAGAACCCTCGCGCATCGACGAATTTGAGAGGCTTTTTGAGATTTATTCACGAATCTGTGACAGTTTTGACAGTTACTCACGAACTTGTGACAGTTCAAGCATTTTTGACAGTTACTCACGAATTTGTGACAGTTCAAGCATTTTTGACAGTTACTCACGAACTTGTGACAGTTCAAGAATTTTTGACAGTAACTCACGAATTTGTGACAGTTCAAGTATTTTTGACAGTTACTCACGAAGCATTTTTGACAGTTACTCACGAACTTGTGACAGTTCAAGCATTTTTGACAGTTACTCACGAATTTGTGACAGTTCAAGAATTTTTGACAGTTACTCACGAAGCATTTTTGACAGTTACTCACGAATTTGTGACAGTTCAAGTATTTTTGACAGTTATTCACGAATTCGTGATAGTTAATGGCATATATGGCCAGTTTGATTTGAGAAACCGATAAAAAAAAACGCTGTCAAAATTTGAAGTGACAAGAGAGGTAGAAGTCGGGCGTCTCTTCTCTATCTGCACTACTCTATCGCCAATGAGAGGGGTTTCCTCTATATTGCCAGTCAACGCCAAATATTTCCATGCGCAATCTGACATTTCTTCTCTTGAGAGTTTGACGACATTTTTGACAGTTGCTGTCATCAAATTGTCTTGATATTTCAGTGCGATGTTTTGTTTAAAGTGAGCTACAAATTTTGTAAAATGTATCGATGAACTTCAGTTCTTCTGTTCGTCCTACGTCTAGTCTACACACTTAAAGGCGCTGCAACGCAAGGCAATGGCAGACAAGAAGTTTGTCGGGATTGACGACGGAAAGAGAAGCTTATACTTTTGAACAAAAGGTTTGCGAGAGACTTACTTGATCGACTTGAGGATAGCGAAGAGTCTAGGTAAAGTAAAAGTGTAGCCGCAGGCTATAGGAGCGACGCAGATTCTTGTTGTTGGATACCAAATCCATTTACCATGAATTTTCCTGTTCGTTTGTTCCTGTTCTGTTTGTGATACTCCAGCCCATCCATTCTCCATGGATCCAATCCCTTTGACTTAAAGACCACTGGACTGAATTAAGTCAAATCTTCGCCGTGTGTTCACAAAAGATAGTGGACTCCTTTTCTCAAACGCATTAACATACATATGTACCTCCCAAGCTATTTCGATTTGTTGCGTAAAGACCATAAAGTTCGCATTGACGCTATCCGGGCAGCAGGTAGGGACGATCTAGAGTCCCCATATCGCACAGCGTAGCGTTTGTCTCGACAAGCATAACTATATCACCGCGTTGGCCACAGAAGCGCAAGGCGCAAGAAGTAGGGCGGACAGTCGCACCGTCTATAAACCCACCAACGAGCTAGAAACGGGGGGAAAAGTCTAGACGGTTCCCAACTTATTTCGGATAAGGGCCAAGGAGCATTTTGCTGGCGGAATTGAACCGTGTATTTGCCGAAGTTATGCCCCCCAAATCCGGTTGTTTCCCCGAAGCACAAACTTCCCGAATACGTACCATAACTCCAAGTAAAGATAATACCATGGCCGATGAAGCAATGTGGAAACCTGACAATGAATTCAGAGTCGTCCCCGCTGCGCTCACCTCACTGAATTTCTTGAGGGTCGTCCTAATTCAGCTAGAAGCTGTAGATGTTTGTTGTTACGGTCATGTGGTAACGATGTGCATTTTACGCTGGTTTACATGGTTATCCTTCCAGGACGACTATTCAACGTTTGGTTACCAAAGACGACCAGACGACCGGCCCAATTTTAGCCGACGTCAACCAAATTTATGATCTCGTCAAAATCATCGTCGCTCTCTGTGAGAGTGTCTAGGAGTGAACCCGATTCGAATTTTGTTGTCAAGAGTTGCACAAAATGCAGCCAACGACAACGCCTCTGCAGACATGCACCTGAACCAGTTGAAGTGGCCCATGTTTAGTATCAGTGCGTCAAAATTTGGGACAAATGTCAATCCACACAAGGCCCACCAAGACTTTGAGCCGACTGCATTATCCGTCGGTGCCTCTTCAAAAACTACAACAGCGCCGCTATCACAATCAACGGCATGCCCTGGCGATCGATGATTATCAATTTCAAATTTGACCCAAATTGGATGATATGGATACGGACAACATGCTGCCGGCACACGAGCACAAGCGACTTGAAGTCATAGTTATCGCATGAAAAGGCGCCGTGAACTGCCACCGATATCATGCAGTCTGACATATTCTTCTTCTGTGAGTCTCAAGTGCTTGCAAGCCACCGTCACCTCTGCAGTCAACAAACGTCTCTCTAACATCACCTTGCTCTGATATGCCCCAGAGATCCGCTTGGTAAGCCTCTAATCCAGCAACGAGTTTGACAGGTAACAAGGGATTTTTGACAGTTAATGATGAACTAAGGCATATTCATCCTTGTCACTGTGACAAATTTGTATCCAATTAGTCACACCAAGTGACAAAGACAGTTCAAATTTGTCACAGTGATATGTGACATGACTGAAGAGAATAAGGGTGATGACATACTGAGCGATCACTCACATTCTCGGATCTCTGATAAGACAGACCACAAGTCTGAGCTGACTTACTCGTGTCATGTTCGTCCTTTGAATCTGAAGGACAAGCCATAAGGAGCTGTGACTTATGACGTCTGACGTGACTTATGACTTCGGTCGGGCACAAGTCAAAGATAACTATGCATCTGTCACAACCTGCAACAATTCAAATGCCTAAAATGTGTAGTTGACAAGTAAAAAAAAAAACACACACGCAATCGCTGAAACGTCAAATAGTTGAGGTAATCTGTGGATGCACGTGTGACAATCAAACTTATTAATAAAACAGTAGCCGCAATTATGAGGAGAACATTTTTTCTTTTATTTCTGATAAGGTGTGTCAATCATGACGTCAATCTACGCTTCTAAATATATCCATCGTTTATCGAACTTTTGTCCACTGTCATACATTTTTAATGGCTTTGAAGGGGTGCACCACTTATCTACATTTTCTTGCTGGAATTTCAATTATATCCTATTGGCATTCGTTTCACACGAAACGGTTTGACGTAAAAGTCGCGTTTTGACAGCTGTCAAAATATTGCACGCACTTTTTTTTGGTTTTTTTGATAGCAGGTGTGGGAATTTTTAAAAAAAAAAATGCGACGAGGAGTTAATTTTAAATTGATTTCTGAATCGGAATTTGTTTTTTAACAATTTTTTGCGTTACCCTGCTTTGGAAGCACTGGCAATGGCGGTGTTTTTGTAATGAAATGGTAATGGCCTTAATTGAAGGGGTTGTGATGTAGTAAAACTCTATCGAAGTTAAGATCGTTGCTACTGACATCTGTCAAAAATGACTAGGTGGACACTTCAGTTCCGTCGTCAGATATGACCCCGAAGAGGCTACTTTTAATAGTTTAACTTAGTTTACTCCATTTTGGACGGGGTCTACGGGGGAAAATTCCGTCTAACATTAAAATAAGGAAGGCTTCTAACGTCTTCATCTTGTTTGTGGATCGTGTTGAACTGGGTCTCCACCAAAAAGATGGGCTTTGAATTGTTCAAACAATTCATCCATGTTGGACGGGGTTTACGGGAGACAATTGCTTCTAACACCAAAATAAAGAAGGCTTCAGACATATTCATATTGTTTGTGGATCGTGTGGCTTCTGACATCTTTATCTTGTTTGTAGATCGTGTAGACCAATAAAAAAAAGCAAGTTTTGACGTGTTCAAATCATGAACGTTGCAACTGACACCTGCCGTCAAAAATGACTAGGTACCGACTTCAGCTCAAACGATGATGATTCCGAAGAGGCTTCTTTGAGCAGATCAACGAAGCTGACTCCTTTTTGGAGGGTTTATGGGAACAATTGCTTTAAACACCAAAATAAAGAAGGCTTTTGACATCTTCATCTACTTTGTGGATCGTGTAACCCTGGGTCCCATCCAAAAATGTGAGTTTTGACGTGTTCAAACAAAAAAACATTGCTGCCGTCAAAAATTTCTCCTTGGACGGGGTTTAGGGAAGAAACAGCAAAATTAAGAATGTTGCTTCTGACACCTTCATCTTCTTTGTGGATCGTGTGGACTGAAAGTCGTAAAAAGAAGGGCTTTGATGTGTTCAAACAAATAATATTGCTAATGACATCTGCTGTCAAATATTGGTAGGTGGCGACTTCAGCTCAAGCGACGATGATTCCGAAGAGGCCTCATAGAGCAGATCAACTAACTTGACTCCTTTTTGAACGGGGTTTAAGGAAGATCTTCTAACACCAAAATTAAGAATGTTGCTTCTGACGTTTTTGTCTTCTTGCTGGATCGTGTGGATCTTTGCCTCAACCAAAAATGTGAGTTTTGACACATTCAAATAAAGAACGTTGCTACTGACATCTGCCGTCAAAAATGTCTCTTTGGACGGCGCTTATTGAAGATCTTCTAAAACCAAAATAAAGAAAGTTGCCTCTGACACCTTCGACTTTTTTGTGGATCGTGTGGACGTGGGCCTCAACAGGTGGCCTTTGTTGCTTCGGCGGCGACAATTTCAGTTAACTGAGACTCGTTCCACAAGCTTTTCGATTCGAATTGTATGTCGAAGACGTACTCTTTGGTTCGTAAAACCATGTCATTGTGCATTGTGACACAACCTCAAATGACTAAGAGTCTGCAACAAAGAACTACTTCCAATGACGGAAACGTCTTGTGACAAAAATAAAGAATTATCACCAAAGACCAGCAGGCACAGTTATTCCCTTGTGAAATTCCACTTAAAAGTGGCACAATTTCACTCTTCGAACACACCCCACATGAGTAAGCTTACCACAAAAAAAAAAAAAAAAACAATATTACCACAACACTGATCAGTGTACACATTTCGCCTTCGTTCGCCCGATTGATAAGAGGAATTATGCAAAATATTGATGTAAATTCAAGTTGAAGGGAACGAAAAACAGGAACTATCTGATTCGAAAGGAGACCTTGAGTCGACGTGTGTGTGTGTGCTCACAGAACACAGCCCGTCATTGAAAGATTCCGAAATTGAAATTTTATTGTTTAGACTTCAAATTCACACACACGCACACCTCGAACCTCGAAGAGCTGTGTGTATCGTCGATGAAACGTCTCCACGGGGTGTGAGTGTGACAAAAGTCATCTTTTGTCACGGCAAGCATTGTCTTCAATTTAATCGGCGAGAAATACATTGAATTTGAATTGATTAACATTTTTAAGTATACCTACATCTGTTTAGTGTTCTCCTCTCTCTTTGTGTTTAGATGACGGTTCGAGATGTATGAAAAGTATTTGCAACACACCCTGTTCCCCACTGAATGTATTTTGTGTGGAGGTATCCCCTTGATTCGCGTAGATCCTCTCCGCCCCGATAAAGGGGGTTTCTTTACTTTTTTTGGAAACACAAAATGTACGTCTTCCTTTTTGACAGGATCACACACACAACCTTCGCTGGATATGTTTTGAATTTAATGCACTTTCTTGAGTTGGACAACAAATCTGAAGGACACTTATTTTGTACACCACATCACCACGTAGGGGATTCAACAGCTCACAGGAAACTCTCACTTCGCGTCAATTTATCACCACAATCGAGCTTATCATTCACTTTTTTTCGACAAAAAAAAGGTACTTTACATATATTTCCTTTGGCGACCGTACAACGAACGAAATTGAATCGAAACTTGAAACTGAAACCAGTTTCTCACATTTCTCAGGCAAGACGAGACGTTAAAAACTCAACAACAACAACAAAAAAAAAAAACTTCACGTTCGAATATGAATATATTTTTTTTCTTTCTTTCCGTTTCTTATTCTTATTCTTTTTTTGCTTAGTTACACTACAACTTCATAGATATCCCAGTCGTCTTTGGGTAAGCGAAAGATATGCAAAATGAAATGGATTCCTATCCGTTTTTTTTTTGATCACTCGATAGAACCAACCGACCAACGACGACGAACGATGTGAGACGCGATCAAAACAACAACTCCCTCAGAAGTGTGATATGATGGCGGCGAACGAACACACAATTCCAAAAATTTGAAAAAAAAAATAAAAAAATTGTTCTTTTTTCGTTAGGAAAATTAAAAGAAAATAATAATTTGTTTTCAAAAAAAAATTAAACGAAAAAATTTGAAAAAAAAATTGCAATCTAACGCCGCGCGCGTTCCGCACTTCAATGAGCCGCGAAGAATGTGTTTTCTTCGACTTATCGCTCTCTTCATTCGCTCAAACCAACCAACCGACCGACCGACCGACAGCGACAGCGACACCAAAAAAAAAAAAACACCACACGCTCTCTCTCAGTCGTCCAAGTGGCGATTGCGAGTGGAAGTCATCTTCGAAACGAACGCTAGTGCTGTCTCTGTGTATCTATCTATTCGTATCATGTCACATTGGTGTATCTGTGTTTTTGTTTGGGCAGGAAGGTGCGGCGCGGCGGCGAAAAATAACCACACACGTTATTATATCAAAAAGAAAAATATTTTTTTTTAACGAAAGAAAAATACGCCCCAAGAGGACAGAACTATACAAAAATGTTGAGCGTCATCTGCGAAACTTGCTCTCTTATTGCCAAACAAAACAGAAGAGAGGAAAAAAAAAACCTCTCACATCGACACAAGTGGTAATCGAAAATAAAAGGAATTAACCCATGAACTCTCGTCTTTTAATTTGATTAAGTTTCGCTCTTACACGCACACGTACACGACAGTCGCTTTTTCACGTGCCTGTGTGGGTTCTGTCTCTTTCGGGCGAAACTTAACGAAGCTTCATACACACGCCGCCACCGCCACAGCCACACAGTCGCTACAGGTTCTCTTGATTTATTCGAACCCAGCCAACAAGTGGAATTTGCTATCATCATCAGACTGGTCAAGGAGAGGAGGCGCAGGCGATAGACACGAGTTTATTGGATCTTGGACGGGCATACTTAAGGAGAGACTGTTTTGTTTTTCTTTGTTTTCTCCGCCATTGTTTTTTTTTTCCACTGACGAGGGGAAGCTTTGGAAACATCACAAGTGATCTGCACAGAGAATGAAAAAAAAACTGCGACACTTATTTGTTGATATCAACAGCGTTGCCAGGTTCAAATGAATTGGATGCATATCCACCACCTCTGCAAGAGATACTCCCCTCTTCTCGTTTGAGAATGACGACGTATGTAGGTGCTTCAGTGGGGACATGTGAGGCCTTGGGAATGGAAGAAAACAACAAATTCGACGACATTCACCCTTAAATTCGAGTGACTGGCAGTAGCCGTAACTATGCCACTGGTGCCCCAGGCACAGGTCCAGGAGGACTAAAAATTGACCAGGACCAACTTCATACGAGGGCCCAACTAAAGAAGCTCTAAAAAGCCAAGTTATGGCACTGGTGACAGACCCTCCCCAAAACGTCAAAAACGATGAACACATGCCAGTGAGGGGTGTGTTCGCAAGCAGTTTCAGTTATTCACGGTTGCAAAATAAACAGGCGATGACATTGAATACCGGAGGGACGCCCGTTTGAAATGTGAAAGCTTATAAAACTTGCACTGAATTCTGCGGTAGGGTATTGCCATCCAACCCAGAAGCGAGGGCGTGACATCATGGTCATGGGAAATGCATCACTCCAGGAGAGAGCTATAGGGAGGCAGGTAGGAGGGGCTACTAATGAAGTCACCAGCAAACTTCGACAATATTCGTCCATTGTGATACCTAGTCAGACCACTACCACTGATTTCAGAGCTCGTTATTTAATCCCAACGGCAAATGGTGACTGGAGCAGATTTGAGAACCAGATAGAGGCGTATTAACTTTGCTCTCACTGGGATTCGAACCGGGGACCTCACCAACCAACAGTCAGACCACTACCACTGATTTCAGAGCTCTTTATTTGATCCCAACGGCAAATGGTGACTGGAGCAGATTTGAGAACCAGATAGAGGCGTATTAACTTTGCTCTCACTGGGATTCGAACCGGGGATCCCACTAACCAGGGGCAGGCACTGTACCAACTGCGGCGTCCACTCGGAAAAGAGAGAGCTTTCCTTGTTGAGCAAAAATAAATGATTGGTGATGTTACAAGCGTCGTATTCATCGTCATCGTCCCACTTATGTTCATCTGAGGTTCAGAAAATGCAAGAGGAACAAACGCATTACTTTCTGGTGAGCGGCTGGTCTGGTCTGGTGTGACGGACCGGGACCAGTCCTCTTACTGACGACACGGCTCGGGTTTGCCATAAAGTAAACATTGTCACGAAATAATACAGTGGAGTCTCTCTAAGTCGAACTCTCCCGGAGTCGAATTTTTCTCTGGTTTTTTTTTTTCCAATTTTAAACACATCTCCTTCAATTTTTCATACAAAAACATTCTCCTTTTTAGTCAAACTCCCTCTCAGTCGAAGAAATCGTGATATCTCGTGAGAATACGATGATGAGAGGGGTCCACTGTATAATCATTTTTTTTCTTTAGGAAATGATCTGTTAAGGGAATTGATCGGTTCTTAATGAAAACGTAACTCACAGCTGGCAACAAAGACAATGGCGCTTTCACACCGTCAAACTAACAAATTTCGGTAACACACGATTTTCTGAGTTTCCCTCACGTTACATGCTTCCGCTACCCAACGGTGAGAATAAAATGGAGGAAAAGTGCGAAAGCTCATTCGAAATATGATACAATTTCTGCACACTTGCGACGTATGCCTACAATCCCCAGTTGATGCGATGAAAAAAGCCCCTTTCCACAAATTTGTTCGAGTGCACTGCAGCCTTAAACTTGATGAATCTGGTCTCAGGTCAAGTGATTCACATAGTTGATCTCTTTGTTTTGGGATTTTTTTGGAAGAACTTTGGCTTGAAAGGAGCAGCTGTTGGATATGTTCAGATTAGCTCTACAAGACGACCTGCTGAAGGTGCACGGATATTATCTGCAAGAAGGTGATTAGATGTAAATGGGTGCCCTGACGACCGAGCCTAACTTCGACCAACGTGCTGAGGGCATTATACTCTTATTTTTCTACCATGACGCATTCTACTACTCCTAAAACCAACCAGCCTCATATTTGTATCTGAAGAGGTTTTTCAGTTCAACTCCGCTTAAGTCCTACAGCTCTGTGAAGAACTAGTTTTCTCAGAACTGCCTTCTTTTCTTTGATAGGGTTGGGTGGCTATTGGCAGAGCGGTTGTTGATCAACAACAGATTCTCAATGCGAATAGCTAAATGGTTGATTAAAGGGTTCACGTTGAGTAACTCGGCACTATGACCCTCCTCATGAATATGTCGAAAGAGATTGCACAACTCAAAGGACAATCCACTATAACTGCGAGAGAAAACGATCTTGTCATCTCCTCTCATTTCGCGCCAAACTTCCGTTGATCATAGATAAGAACAAAACAAAGAAAGAACAGTGAACACAAATTGTAAATCTCTTCCTTTTTTAGGTCCTCGTGTAACACTTTGTCTGCAGATTCGGAAAGGACTCATATTTGCATTCAACCTTCCTTGCGACTAAAGCTGATCGATGACGATGATCTCTTCTTGCTCAGCATCGGCCATAGACCACTCCAACATTGAGTTCTGGCTCTGTCGAGAACTTCGACTAAATTGTGTGTATTCATCAAAAATGATTGCCATTGACTCTCCAAGCTCAGATCCCTTCTTCGCGAGACTGTCCGCTTTTTCAGTATGTCCTGGTCACCGCGTTCACCGAGGATATCTGACAGACTCTTTGCGTGCATAGCCTGACCACTTTTGATGTCAGATCCCATGGCCTTTACTGCCACGTCGCTGTCAGAAAAAATGGTGATCGATCCGCCGATTCCATTGCGGCCTCTCACAAGGCAAGCGCTGCCTACTTCGGATTGAAAAACGCTGTCGATCGTCGATTCATAGCGCAGGAGATTTTTTCGAAGTGATCACAGAAGATCCCTGTGTCAGTTCCCGGTCTCATTTATGAGCCCTCTGACAGCGAGAAAGGGCTGACAGTTGGTTTTAGATCAAACAAAACTTCACGATCGAAAGACTGTCAGACAGTTAAGGAGGCCTATGGCAAGGCAAATCACTCCTTCCTCTGTCCAAGAAAATGTACCCAAGACGGACTTTCAGAACCAGAATCAATCAAACCTTACCGTGTTCGCTGATCGATTCTCTTGCTTCTGTGCATGCGATTGATCAACTCTGATGGCCTATCGATCGGCGATCAATAAGATCAGTCTAAATAAGTGAAAGGTTTCGATTCGGTTTTTATGCTCGTCTGCTCGAAGGTGGCAAGGAAGACGATATGCTTTAGTGGACGTTTAAGTCAGGCTTGAGAGACGTCTAAAATGTACGTTCGATGTTTGTACTGAAAACCAACGTAAAGACTGCAAAAAAAACTAACAAACTTTGTTTCACGGTGTATACCTTCAGCTCATTTGGGGAGTTATTCTATAGCCTATAGCCCACTGAGTCGCTGTGCGGTAGTGCGTTAGTGCGTCGACTCCTGCGCAGAGGGTGCCAGGTTCGAATCCCCAATCTACCAACTTTCACAATTCACGGCTTTCACCTCTTTCGAGTCGCTGACAATGCTCAAGGAGTATTCCTGTCTAGAGAAAGCCTACCAACTTCTCCGTTCGGAGTAGCCATAAAACTGTAGGTCCCCTCCACTCGTGAAAGAACAATAGAACGGAATAACCCGAGTGGTTGCTAGGCCCAGGTCTGCATCGGACTGTCGCGCCACCAATTCCTATTTCATCTTAACACAGTGTTCAAATTCCAATAGTTTCCAACGATTTTAGTGTCGACAAACACGCTAGTGTTGAGTTTGTCACCCCATCATTACGGGTCCTCACAGAAGAACCCTCATTTGATCAATTAAGACACGAAACTCGACTGCTGATCCACAACAAAATCACATCTTGCGTGGGTCAACAAAGACTCAACGATCCATCGCCTCTGGCTGCGAACATCTTCAAATCCAAGCCTCCTAGAGCTCCAGAAGAACGACAGAATACCACTTCCATTCGTGGACACACCTATAAACAAAGTCTAACGCCTTGACCCTCTTAAATCGAAAATGTGTCGCTGACGTGAAGAGTCACAGATTATAGGGCACAATTGACTGAAGGGTGTTAATTGACGATTAGCTGAGATTCACTAAACAAAAGGAAAACTTTCTCTTCCAAAGAAAATGACTCCCCTTTCATTTCCCTATGATCGAACTGGCGTCTTATCACGCGTCGTTCATCACTATCGCTTCGGAGGGCACATCTATTTAACGTCCCAAATTCCACTCAGTGCGATGTGGAAACACGGTTTAAGGGCCTTTTTGTGGGCACACCAAGCCAATCGCTTGATCTCACTTGAACTTCAGTTCAAAACCATAGCAGAGTTCAGAACCATGTGGATTGCGTGTTGTTTCCCTCGGCTTTTCTTGCGTCACTGCGTGTACTACAAGACGCAAATAGTTTATGACACTTTCGTAAGAGACAGCTGGATTTTGAGATCAAAGCTGTTTACGACTCGGACTCGGTTTCGAAGAATTTACGATTTTGAGATTGTGGAACAACGACGTAATACAGAATGTTTTTTTTTACGGCGCACAAATAGAGAAGAAGCGAAACTGCCCGTGGTTACAAAGGAATTTGTTGGAAGAGTCTGGGGACACACTGGACACTGGCAGGGTTGGTCATATGTGAAGCCTGTCGTGCGTTGGTTGTGTGGACTGTAGTCTGACAACGAACAAGTCCAGTGAAAGAGTGTATTGTCATTGACACCTAGAAGCGCTAAAAACTGCTACACAGTGCTGCCAACTCTTGTCGTTGAAGTAATCTTTAACAGAGAGGGACCTCACTTGCAGAGTTTTTGACACAGCATATTTTCTTTTCTTTGATGGCCTTTTTATAACTCTCGTCGGATAATGGATGTCTGGCCCCTTGCCTGCTCTTACTCAAATCGCTTTCAGTCCCTGGACATTCTAGTTCCACAAGTCCACAAGAACAAGACATCGAGCTGTTATGGTACAAAAGAGATCATCTCTCAGCAAGGAAGATTCAAAGGCACACAAAACATTTGAACCAGCTGGTATCCTCGATCTGAACGTCTTCGAAAAGAACTGTCTTCGAAAATGTCTGATGTAAATGTCTGATGAACTTCGAAAATGTCTGATGTAGAAAAAGTGAATTTTTTAATGTCTAGTGTACGGGACGAGGTGGAGCGCCTCCTACAGCATTTACCCATAAATAATGGGATTTACAAGCCAGCATGGGATATGCTTAAAGCGCGCGTGTCCTGGTCAATGTACATTTGAAGGTTTTCTTCGACCAGGAGGTCATTAGAGTGGAATCCGCAGCTGCGCTGAAAAATTGGTTAGACCCTTCGGTTGAGTGCAACCATGCGCTAAAAAAAAAAACTGGCAACAGACAAAGAATTGCCCAAGTTCAAAGCCTTTTGCGACTTCCTCGAAGCACGGCTTAGAACTTTAGAAGCTGTAGGGCAATAACATGATACGACAAATAATAAAGTCGTCAAGGTTCCAACGGCAAAGACGAGAACATTCTTCGCGAAACAAAACAAGAAAGCGCATTATGCTTGCAAAGTATGCACCAAAGGGGCGCACTCCCTTCTCACATGCAACAAATTTGAAAGTATGGATACTGCCACACGCAAAAAGGTGGTTAGAAGGAAGCATCGGGGTCTGTGAAAATTTGTTTGGCGTTTAGTCACGCCACTTTACAATGCCGAAGCATAAACAGATGCTATTTCTGCCAACAGCCTCATCATACCCTGTTGCATAGCACTACACCAGCCCATAAACACCACAGAACACCTTCAGCGCCTAGCCCGTTCACCGCGAATCGACACACATTTCACGCTACACAATCGAACTTGTCACCAGCAGCGGAGTCGTTCCAAGGGAATACTCTCCTGGCGAAACACGAAGCCCGAACTGGAGTCCTATTAGCAACTGCTTTAGCTAAGGTTATAGCGTCCTCTGGAAGGGAGGAGAGCCTTGGGGTCGGAAGCCTCGTTTGTTATAGCGAAAGCTGACAAGATGTTAGGTGTCCAAGCGCGAAGACATGGTACGTAGTGGCTCGTGCCAAAGCTACGTTGACGTAACACTCGGGTCGTTAAATACGGAGTACAAGACCCGAACCCGGCTTTTAATATTCCTATCGCTCACGGGTTTTCTTCCGGCACACGAAGGAAGCTGAAGGTTGGGATCATGTCCTACGTTTGACTCTAGCCAAGGTTGCACAAACCAGCAGATATCGACATCTTACTAGAGGCAGACATCTATGCGGAGATTGTTCTTCCGGAAGTTAGTCCTGGCGCAGCGGAGACACCAATAGCTGGGATGGGCACTTTTCATCAACCGGCAGAAAGCGTACGTAGTTTTCATCACGTCACTGATGTCGGCCGGCAACTGCAGAAGTTCTGGGAGATGGAGGAACCGCCTTACAGATCGAAGAAGAAACCCCGGAAGACCTGGAGTGTGAAAAGCTGTTCCAGTCAAAGACGAAAAGGTCAACGAGTGGACGTTATGAAGTGTCATTACCTTTTAAAGCAGGGGGCAGACCTGAGCTTGGACCCTCGAAGCAAGGTGCCTTGCGTAGGTTTGCTCATCTGGAGCGGAGATGCCGCGTTAACACAAAATTAAAGCTGGAGTACCAAAAATGCCCAAACGAGTACCTCCAGTTAGGACATATGGAAGAAGTCAACATAGCAAACGACGAAGTTTTGAGGACTCCATAACATTACGTGCTACCACACCAAGCCGTATTCAAGAAATCAAGCTCCACAATGGTGAAGAGACGTCCTTAAAGAGGAAAACAAACAAAAGGACACAACAAAACTCTGTCGCCAACCGCATGATCTTCCCCATGGATCCCCTTCGATGTTCACACAAATCAATCTCTCTCTCTCTCAAGTGGATCTTAAATGGCAGCCATCAACAACTGACGCCATCTGCACATGATTCGATTCGCGAAACTTATAAATTTTGATTAAGACCGAACATATGTTTGCAATAAATTTCTAGGTTGAACGAATCAGACAAATTGCCCAATTTCGATTATTGATTCCTGCGCAAACAATTTGATTTAGACAATCACAGCTCCGATCCATTAGAGGCCGCCTCGCCTTCACGGGCATTCTCTGAGTGTGTTGACAAACGTCATTGACCCCCACTCAGAGGTCACACGGCCTAAAGGGCCAATTTGAGCCTCGAAACGATTCTCCACGAACACAGCCGCCGCATGAATGCCCACCATTCAATGGCCCTTAAAAAAAATTTAAATCATGATGCCCCATCACCGATGCCAATTTGAGTTCAATTGAGTCAACAAAAGCTGTGGATGCTCGAAATATAAAACGCTGACACACACACGGATTCCATGACTAAATGCAAAGGAAACGTCGTCCCTATCTGTCGGCTCGTCGTCAGAGTCTCGTATTGACATACTGTCGGCACACGGCATGCTCGGGGGATGCTATTTTTAGGCCCAGCTAAGGTTATGCGAAAGCCTGCGTACGCTGATGCTCGGAGAAGACAAAATTACACTTGCGACCGTGAATTTTAATTGCCGACGAGAAGATTAGGCTCGTACTTAAGATCGTTTATCGTATTAATCTCAATGGCAAACGAGATTAGGGGGAGCACAGATAAAAGTGTAAAGATACACAACAGAAGCCACTGGAAGATATTGTCGCGCTAACAATGAGTGACACGTGCAGATGCATGTCGCACCGATGCTGAAGCTCGGCTCGAATTACCGCCGGCCGCATTCTAGATGAAACCGAACAAATTACACCGAACCACAGACGGGCGCGTATTGCATGCGCTTTGGGGCGTGTGGGGTATCATTTTATATTTCAATGGAATGCTGTCAATTGGTTGCACAGGGTGATGTTGCTCGGTTACTCTCGACGATGGAAATGGAATTTTCGATTGAAATTCTGGCTGCTGGCTGCTAACTGCTGGGTGGTGGCAGGCGAGTCGAATGTACGGCCTCCGGGCCAGGCGGTCACTCGTGGCACATATTCGATGATGTATTGATGTCATGTGTAAGTGCTTTAAAAAGGTTCGGTCAAAAAAGGATAAATGTCTCAAGTATCCTAGCTGTTAGAGTGTGGGAGGTGCTCTTCGATATGTCATAACACTCGTGTCATGCATCTCAGCTCTTATCTTTGTTGGTCTCTTAGTTGGCTCTGGCAATTTTGCGTGTAGGCAGGCGCCCAATTTCGAAACTCCTCTTTGTTGGCTGGCGTAGATTTCGGACATCGAACAGTCTACACGGCTTCTGAACTCGCTGGTCTGCGTTCAGTTTCCTGCTGAGTTTGGGATCTTAGGCAACGCCTAGGTACCTGGCGCTGGTAGATTAGACAGAGAAAGCGTTTGACGAGCCAGATTTTGAACTTGGTCCAACCACCTCGTCCTGGGAAGCAAGCGAGTGGTCGATGTTTTGCTGGATAGTCTCTTACTTAAATGATCTCTGGCAATCTTGCGTGTAGACAGGCGCCCAATGTCGAAACTCCTCTTTGTTGGCTGGCGTAGCTCTCTGACATTGAATAGTCTCGAGCTCTGCTACGAGGAAATAGCCAGAGTGGACGTTTGTTCCCCCAAATGTTCGCTCATCCAGGATATTCGACGCATGCCTTGCCTCGATTTGGTTGGCGGTTCGACTGTCCGGTGATCGCAAGGTTAGAAGGGGAGAGGACCATCTCCCAGGAGCACTTCTTATGACCAATTACGTGCTGTCGCGTAGTCAGGAAAGCACTTGCTCGAACGCATAGACACCGGAGCTCCAGTTAAGACCGTCTTCGAAGCCGAACCTCGGATACATGGTCCCGTCTGCGAGGAAGGCGATTGGAGGAGAAGACACAACCGCGAACTCTACGAGCTGTACCAGGATGTAGCTGTAGTCCGGAAGGCAAAGATCCGTCGACTGCACTCGCTCGCCCACGTCGCATGGACAGCAATGCTCCAGCTAAGAGGGTCTTCGAAGCCGAAGACGGAACTTCCTTTTAAGGACCAGTCATCAAGACTAAGCCCCAAATCCTAGAAGCTGGACGACTGTCTGGGAATTGGAGCGTACAGCTGTCCTGGCCGCGCTGCTTCCAGTCATCAAGACTCAGCCCCAAATCCCAGAAGCTGGACGACTGTCTGGGAATCGGAGCGTACAGCTGTCCTGGGCGCGCTGCTTCCAGTCATCAAGACTCAGTCCCAAATCCCAGAAGCTGGACGACTGTCTTGGAATTGGAGCGTAGTCTTGATGACTGGAAGCAGCGCGCCCAGGACAGCTGTAGCTCAGACTCAGAACCTCCACGGGTCGCTTACAAGGGCTCCTGCACACTGCAGTCTGATACTCGTTCCCTTGTGAGCTTGCCAGCACGGTTCCGCCATTCGGGTCTGAATAGTTCTAGAAGGCGCCTCAAGATATGCAAATAATCGCAATAAAAAGAGACCACCCTATCCACTCACGTGCGGCATAAAAAGAAAAACGAACGGAGAAAAAAAAAAAAAAAAAAAAACATGATCCCATCCAAGAGAGCCCCAGCAACAATTCAAATAAAATTAATTTATTTATTTTTAATTCTCAGTGGCTGCGCTGCGACTAGTACCGTCCTCCCTTGGCTGGAACACCAACGTGACACTCAATTGAAAAACCGTCCAACATCTGAAAGCTCATTTCTATCTTGGCCCCGTGCGCTAGCAAGCGCGACATAAACACATAAACCACACCCACACCAGCAGCGACGCCAGATAGTGGATGGAACGAATACAGTAAGTGAATTGACTCCACGGATAAATCGAGGAAAGTTGAATTAACTTTGGAATGACCGTCACACTGAATTGAATCAAAAATTGAAATAAGACTACATTAGACAGACACAGTAATTTGTGCAAGTTCGGTCTGAGATACAGATACGAGATCCGGTGTGTGAAAGAGAAAAGGTCGAAAACCTGACACGTACGGCGGCCGTCTTAAATTGAATCCTGCACAGGCTTATCAAACGTTTAAACTTTGACAATTGCAATAATAAATCATAATTAATTTAGGCTTCATTGTGTGTGGAGAGACAGAGAGAGAGAGAGAGAGAGAGCGACAGAGAACCGCGCAAGCTACACACGAAATAAACTCGAACGTACTTCGTATCTGGTCTTGTGTGGCTGCCGAGGGGAATTGAAAAAAACTTTTGCAATTACTTTTGCCTTTCCGTAGCGCTGTCGTCGTCTTCACTCACTGATTATAGGCTTTTATTTTCACTTGTGTGCCGGCGCGGAATGACTTCTCTGCGGTAGATAACAAGTCATGTGGATATATCCACGATGAATGAATGTTTGTCAATTACAAATATGACGCACGTTTTCCGTTAAGAGAGAGAGAGAGAGAGGGAGAGCCTGAGAGAGAGAGATGAGTTCATAGGCTCAGGTGCATCACACACACGGTCAAGGTCACATGATCGGATGCAATAAACCACTCGACCCGGAGCGACGCCCCGACCACCGCCAGAAGTCAAGATGACATCTTGAGACGGTGACAGGACGCACGTTGGATTCGTTCAGCGGACAGGTTGACGTGGGTTAGTTTGCCTGTGTCAGGGTGGTTAATCTTCCATCATCTGCCTTTAGACTCTTTAGACATTTTGTCTTAAGTTTTGAACGTGACACAAGTGTCGTCTCTGGATGCTGGGGTGTTGTTTTCTTAGTTCGGTGGAAAAATTTGTGGATTTGTTACATTTCCAGCGCGGTTCAGCATTTGAGGCACAAAATGCGACAACGTTTGGATTAAATGGAGACGGGCTTGGTAGTCGCCATGGAAGCAATGTTGCAACTGCTTCTCGCGGACGTGTATTGACTTAGAGAGAGGTTTTTATATGGAAAGTGGAGGGAAATACATGTAAAATATGGCGAAAAAGTTCGAGTTAGAGAGAGTTTCGACTTATGGAGAGTTCACTGTATAAGAAAGAAGTCAAGACCGCTCAAAAAGAAGCCTGGAGAGCTTTCTGTGTTCTATCCAATCGTCGGAGGGAGAATGGACGGAATCCGCTTAGGAAACCGTTAAACTCCTAATCGACACACACTTCCCCGGGAACACAGATCTCTGCGAAACTGATAACGATCGATGATCCCTACGAATTCCAAGCTGGACTGGGCGGTTAAAAGTTTCGAACCCTACAAGTCCCCAGGCATAGACGACGTCAGTCGGGCTGAATTACAGCGTGGACTGGACATACTGTCGCCGTGGCTGAAGGCCGCTTTTAACAGCTGCTTAAGATTTAGTTACACTCCTAAGCTAAGGTCACACCAAACATCAAAAGACTTCAGACCCATAACCCTTTCCTTTTTTCTCTTGAAAACCATGGAAAGGATAGTGGATCTACACACACAGGGAAAGTATCAGCTTCAGATACTTATCACCCTCCCCGCAGGCGTATCGCAAAGGTTTCCCTACAGAAACAGCACTTCATTCACTAGTAAGCACCATTGAAAAATGTCTCATACAGTGGTTGCTTTTCTTGATATATAGAGGGAGCTGTTAACGACGTTAAATTTGAGGCAATAAGCAACGCTCTAGATAGACTCAATGTAGTAGACTGCATTCGAAGATGGATTGGCAATGTCCTATCCCGAGGGTGTATCGAGTCCGAATTAGATCAACACCAGGAGGCATGCAGGGGAGCAATTCGTTACGTCTTGTTCCAACGGTTGCATTTCCAGGAACGCGAAAATATATTGCGCCCTTCGAATTTGGGTACAAAACTCTGATCCAAGATAGAGAAGACCCGCCATTAGACTTAGTCAGAGAATCCGGCAGTCTGGAATTGTACACGGACGGATCAAAAAAGGGAAGTAGGCACCGGACGGGGAGTGTTCGCGGATGGCAGGAAATCTCCTTCGTCCTGTCACGTCGACGGTAAACTAGGCAGAAGGTAAGACAGGCAGATTACTTCTGCTGGCAGCCTCTGCTATCCCAAGAGGCTGCCAGTTACTATCAATAAACCGAATAGACGGTTTATTTATCGACAGTCAGGCGGCCAATAAATCCTCTGGATGCATCATCAATCAAATCACAACAGGTGTGTTTTTTTGCAAGCGAATATACGCTTAAATTTCAATTTGCATGTAAAATACACTAACAACGAATCCTGTATCCGCTTAAATCACGCATCATATCTATCGCCGCTTAAAAATTAAGCGCAGATAAAAACAATGCTTCTAATCGTTATTTTCTGTGTGTTCATTCCTGAATTTATTCATTCATTGTTGAGGTTGCTGTATGTGGCTTACATTTGTAGATGTGGTTGATGTATTAGATCATTTTTAATTGTTTTGACATCCATAAGTATGCAATTTTTGGTATATCCAGAGTGTCTCTGTTATACATTCCGTTTAGGTCTCGTTATCGATTCTTTTCATTTGATAAACATTTATTTTTATTTTATAATTATTAATTGTGTTGGCTTTTAAAGTGATGGTCACGCTACACAATCGCAAACCGAAGATTGTGTCCATTAACGATCAACTATCACCTTCCACGACTACCACCCTGACTGCTTAGCAAATGTCATGAATGTCGTCGGTGCTGCCAAGATTTTATGATGAATCACTAAGCGCCGATGATCGTTTTTTGTGCACTTCAAAATTAAGCGTATACACGCTTGCAAAAAAACACAGCTAACATTGCCGTCCGTATCAGTCAGAGTCAAGGCAACCTTACCTTAAACTGTGTCGCTGGACATGGAGGTATTACAGGCAACGAAAGAGCCGACAAATTGGCAAGAAGAGAGATTCACCTGGATTTGGCAAATAACCGGGACACTCCATGAGCATCTCACATCAAGGAATAAGCACCTTGTTACTGAGAAGCTAGGACCCAGGTCCGCATCGGACTGTAGCGCCTTACAGCCGCCACCAACACCGCCTAATTAGAGATGGACACTTGTAGGACTTCAGGGGTCGCCGTGGCGTAGTGGGTTAGTGCGTCAACTCTTACACAGAGGGCGCCAGGTTCGATACCCGAATTCACCACCTTTGATAATTCACGGCGCCACTTCTTTCGAGTTACTGACAATGCTCAAAGAGTATTCCTGTCTAGAAAAAGCGTACCAACTTCGCCGTTCGGAGTCGGCAAAAAAAGGGAGGTCCCTTCCACGCGTGACAGAACAATAGCACGCACAGCACGAGTGGTTGCTGAGAAGCTAGGCCGTGACCCTCTATGGGCTGTAGCGCCACCCATATTGTATTATACTTGTAGGACTTCTCATCTGGCCTCAGTAAATCCAAACAAGACGAAAGAACACTGCTAAAAATAAACCAGGAACGAAATGAGTAATGTGTGCACACTCGGCATGCACGCCACAAAAATTGGAGCCTTGCACAAGGACTTCTGCAGGAGCTGCAGAGACGGGGAGCAAGAGGAAACTACGCTTCACTTCCTCGGTACTTGTCCAGCCCTTGCAAGGACTAGGAAAAGCACGCTGGGCAGCTATTCATTCAATAGTCTAAAAAAAAATGTCAGACAAATATTGTGGTCTTAACAAAATTTATAAACTGCAGCTTTTGGTTATAACCCAGAAGAGGAGTGTATTTTTCGCTCTCACGCTCTACCGTAGTGATGCTAATACACTACATTCACCAAGAGTCGCGAGCACACCATCAATACATCAAATCAGACAGACGCCTGAACGGTAGCAATGTTCTCGGCGCTTCGACCAGCCCGTTGTCTCACTGATACGGGAACATCCAGCAGCGAACATTTAGACTCTAACTTGGTTCACTAGACCAAACATTTCTTGTCTGCTGGGACGAGAGTTGTAACAAAAAGTTGCCATAACCATTTCGTGACTTTTGCATACAGTCTGTGGACAACACGCCTCTCCAACTCGAATGGTTCTCGATCAGCCGACTGAGATTCAGGACTTGAGGCACGTTCTGGTACTAGTACCCTCCAGCTCGCTAAGGTCCGTTTCTAGCTGGACATACGAATGGAGCTGAGGTTTTCTCTTATCGTGTTGTCGGAATCGAAGACCCTGTGACGCTGGTTGGTGTCCATTCATTTTACACGACCTAGTCATCTGCTTGGTCCTTCAAAAGAACAGATGGAGCGTCTTGGTCTGCACCAAGATCGCCCGCAATTGTGAGTATCTGGTCAATATTGGATTTCGCTCGTATTGACAAAGCAGGCTGACGAAGACGGACGTCAGCCACTTAAACATAACGCCAGAGGTTAAGGATGTCACTGACAATGTTTAGGAGACTCATGTCTCATCCAGTTGAGCTCTTCTTTCTTTTAAGATCAAACAAGATCAGCAGCTAGCTGAATTGTTGTGTGCATCTCAAAATTCGAATAGTCAGCTGATCACGAAGTGGGCAGCTTATTCGCCGATTTATCGCTTGAACATCTTAATGAATGAATTTGATGTCTTCGGCGCTCTTGTTGACTTGTTGAGGGTCGCTGTAGTTTGTGGCTTATTCGCGTAGACCTGACTTCAGAAAATCCAACAACATGAAAGTCTATTGGGGTCACATCGCAAGATCTTTCTCCCTCTCTCTTTCTCACTCACCCTCTCTCTCTCTCTTTCTCACTCACACTCTCTCTCTCTCTCTTTCTCACTCACCCTCTCTCTCTTTCTCTTTCTCACTCACCCTCTCTCTCTCCCTCTCTTTCTCACTCACCCTCTCTCTCTCCCTCTCTTTCTCACTCACCCTCTCTCTCTCTCTCTCTTTCTCACTCACCCTCTCTCACTCACTCACCCTCTCTCTCTCTCTCTCTGTCTCTCTCTCGCACAATGCCCTTGAATTGCATGCTATGTATGTCCGTTCATGGTGATTTTGGAAAACAGACAGCCAATTTAACAAATGTAGCTTCAACAAAATGGCCGCTATCAACGATCGTCGAAAAGTTCGGAATTGTCTTTTGAGAACCCCTTTATATTATATACAAGACAACAACAAAATGTGGACTGAGATTTAACTCAAAAGAATCTTTTTTTTTTCAGATTTACTTTCGTAGTCACAAAAAGAATTATCCTGCGTAAAAAAATAAAACACTTTTTCTAAATATTGACAAACAGCGACAAACTTTTCCACCCCACTGTACGCCGAACCCACCTTATGTTTATTTAAAAATTTGGACACAATAATTATCAGGCCACAGTAACTCAATTCCAAAAATAAACCATCGCCTCCCAACACACTATCTTCGCCCGAATGCATGTTGTCACATGTATTCTCATCCCGTTGTCTTGTGTTAATTAAAGTGTCCACATTTACACACAACTCTTAGTGTGTATAAATGTCAAATGTTTTTTCTAAATATTAAAAAAATGAGGAAAACCAAAAAACACCAAGGTAATTATGTGATTTATGTATGTTCCTGACAAACTAATCATTTGGAGTACGAATATAACGTTTGAGTGTGAAGAACAAAACCCCCCCAAACCATCACCATTTGATACGGATTTTGATGTTTTCACCTAGTATCGATTTGGACAAATCACATTACAATAAGAAAAAAATAATAAAAACGAGGGACAACGACAAAAACGACAAAAACCCAGACCGATGAAAAGCTGTTTAAAATAAAAGCTGTACAAATTCAAATTTAAATATATTTTGTTGTTGTTGCGTGCGTGTTACCATCAACTTTCGATTTTCACAAAATGAACAATTATGGGCTTTTCTGCAGTTATTTGAACGAGAACAAAGATTAGATTCAAACCATGAACGTCAAGAAAGCACACGCTGTGAACTTTGGGAACTTTTAACAAACTTAGCTGGAACATCAACCGAGACGTTGAGTTGGTGAATGTGTGCTGGTTATCATATGTACCCACCACCATATGCCGTGCCGGTAATGCAGTCCTGTCTTCGTGTTTCCCCCGTCAAACGAGATGAGTTTTGCAACATGTACTCGAAGTGAACTTTTTGTGCTTTTTGAAGAACGCCTTGGATATGAAACAGTTCAAATAAAGGCGTTTTTTTTTACAACTTTGCAGATGTGCTGCAGAAATGAAGAATTACAGAGATGACCGACTTCTATCTCTCTTGCTCCTTAAAATGTTTCACAACTGTTTTTTATAACGTGACCAATCAGAGCACGGCATTTACGTTATTTCGTGAATATCTGTCAAAAAGGCACTCAAATTCGTTCGGCTATCTCTGTAATACTTCATTTCTGATTTGCTGTTTCGGTGCGTCAGATGATCGAAGCTCTCATTGGCGTTATAACAGGGCATTGAGCCAGTGGAATTCAAGCCTCAAGTCTAGACATCCCTTACTACGACTTCTGAAGAAGATACGGAGACGAGGATAAGGACGAAACCATTGTACACTTGCTATGCAACTGCAGCGCTCTCTGGAGGCCCACTACTGTGTCAACCACCTCAGCAAGCACAAATTGCTTTGCGGAACAGGTATTCATAGATCCGCTAGGTAACACAATAAACTTGTGCTGGCCTTGTATCTACTATCTTTCTGCACAGCCGTCAGCCACTTTAACCTAACTCTTATAATGCCTGAAACACAATAGTGCGCTGCGCCAGTCGACTTCATGTTACGAAGAGAGTGCGATGACGCACTGCGTTGAAATAATTACTCAATTTATCAGCTGTTCTCCCTCTCATCTACTAGATGAAATATATTGCCCCCTTTCTCCATACACTCATAAGCTGTTTTCATTTCTCAAATGACAGTTGAGACAGAATACTCTCTCTCAGAAGAAAACTCTCAAATTGGGAGAAAATCTCTCACAGCGCACCCCTCTGTCAAAAAATATCCAACATGTTGAATAATAAGGTGCGACGGACTACGTTCTACGTTTTATTACGATCCTCTCATCTCTCTCAATTTTCACTAACACAGGTCGACGCTGTATTTTGTGCTTGGCCATTGAATTGTGCGCGTTGAAAGCCAACGCCAGCGCAAACGCTCAATTGTGTTTCAGACATAAACAAAGCTCTCGCTCTCAAATATATCCGACATTTCATTCGATAATGACGAGCGTCTGCCTCACGCTTTGCGTTTTATTACGATCCTCACTTCATCATCATCATCTTCTGACCAACAAGATCGCGAGCTTAAAGTAAGCAAGAGATATCTCCAGGCCACTCGATGCTTCGCCATCGACTCTAACTATTCAGGCGAGTTTTTGCTACGATCCTCTCAATCCTCTCTTCTTTTTTACAAACGCTGGCCGACGCAGTTTTTGGGCAGGGTCTTTGAATTGCGCCTAGAACAGGACAGGGATGATCAAGATATCGCGGAAGCCTGGACAATGACAAAAGCAGATGAAGAAGCCCTTGGCCTCTTCGAGAGAAATGTTCTGCGTTCAATCGTTGGTCCTGTTTGCGTTGATGGTTCTTGGAGAAGAAGATTCAACCTGCTGTACAGCGCCATGAGCCTAGCCGGGTGTCTACGGTCTCAACGACTAAGATGGCTAGTCCATATAAAGCGCAAGGATAGCACTGCTCCAGGCCGAAGAGTAATCGGCTCTGAACCAGTAGGACAACGCAATAGAGCACGCCCACGGAACCAATGGAGGACCTAGCTAGAGAAGGACCTCAACCAACTTGGCGTGCGCAGTTGGAGACAGCTGGCTAAGGATCGTGACAGCTGGAGAGGCTTGGCTTGTCTACCCCGGACTGTAGCGCTACCAGAAGAAGAAGAATTGCGAGCGTTGACAGACATAAGCTCGCCTTTTCGGTAATTTCGGTCTGTCAAGTAGAATCTCGGAAACATGAATGATTCTGTAAGACGAACAATTCGGCAAGATGAACGAATTTTTAAGACAACTCTCTTCCGGGTGACAGTCTACCATAAAGCACATTTTTTTAAGAAAAACGTCTAACTTCCTCTTTCATAAACAACTTTTCTTTTTTCAAAATAAAATTAAATGTTTCTTAGTACGTTCCAATTTGATTCTCAAAAAGATGATCAATTTTAACAAGAGATGAACAGGGCATATTTTACATCTGTTCATCTTTCTAAGATTTTACTGTAAGGTGAATTGAAAAATTCTTTCTTCTGGAGAGCGTGCTCTATTGTTGACGATTAAATTAAAACAGCCTTTACACCGTTTATTTGCCGGGATTATTCGGTGAAAGCAGTAAGCTTTGTTCTACCACGTGGTAATAACCGCAGCATTGAATTCCCCTCACATCTTTGTATGACGTGTCATGTGTTGACGGTGTTTTCGGATCACAAGGACGAATAAGATCTCAATCAAAAAAAGAGAAAAGCGGATTTTTGGTCATGGCCATTTCAACAATCCTAGTGCTCCAACCTTGACTTAGAAGGAGAGCTTAAAGAGGAAGCCCGAACCTTAAAACAGGAAGCCGCAAGTACGAACCAAAATGGTTGGGCAGCAAGCCACGTACGAGAGCTCTCCAGACCCCTCTATCCTCCGTCATCGACAGTAACTCAACGGGAGGTATGCATTAGCGCCATCCAACGAGTTTTTGAACCTGGTCCAATTACCTCGCCTTGGGTCTGCCAAGCGGTCGCCTACCTGATGGAGTCACATTCATGGCACGCCTCGAATGTCATTCACGTTTGTAACAACAATTGTGAATAGCATTCAAGAGAAATAGATCTTAGATCTTTCGTGTGTCTATTTTGTCCCTGGTTACATTTTTAAAACCCAGTATTTTTTGTTCATTCTTCCCGTGGAGCAGCGAGACAAATCTGGCAACCATAAGTGACTAAATAACTAAATAAGAGGTTGTAATAGAGGAGCCAAAAAATGTTAATCTGTAGAAAATGCGCTACATAAGAATAATTGAACATCCTTTTCGTCAAGACTAGTGGTCTTTAGGGTTCTACCACAGTCATTTGAAATTCACCACAGGGACGGTGGCAATTTAGGCGACATTTTTAGCGCTTTTTGTACTGCATTATTACCCAGAGCCTGCTGTTAATGTCTGTCAACGCGAAATTAATCAGAAATGCTGCTGTATTTGCATAAGTTTGACAGCTGTCAAACACTCGAGCTTAAGCTGACCAAATGTCAGTCGCATTGGCTTGAAGGGAGACTGAAGCTAAGTTCCTACCAAACCGAAATCGCACGGTTTGAATGAAATTTTACTTGAACCTCAACACCAAGTTGAAGTGTTTTCCAATGTCATTAGCTGTCAATTTTGAAGTGGCTGTCATTAGCTGAAAATGTCGAGAACGCCATAAAAGAGTAAAGCACCAAAATAAGCTGTCCGCGATGTAGGCTTGCCCGATTTGACAACCTCTCTCACGGACGGATGAACTGAAGAGGATTTCAACTAGATTTCAACGAAAAAATATGAGGAATCCTTGGACATTGGGAGAAATTTGATGATACCTCGTGGGAACATAGCAAAAATGCAAAAACTTCTCTTTACGATCACCCCTCCATAAGGGACACCTCTCATTGCGGACAACACGACACGGTCCCGGCATGAAGGTGTTCGTGTATTTCAACCCCTTCAGAACGGACACTCCTGCTGCTGTCCGCTATAGAGAAGTTTCACTTTCTATGTTCGTTCACCACAAGTCTCGCTCAAGGTAGGTGGGTGGTGTGTGGCCAGCTTAGAACTTGAAGTCCTCTTTGCAGGCACTTTCGACTATGTTTCCCTGGCTTCCCATTGTTTTGGAGTTGTGCAACACACATTCGTCAAAATTGACAATCCACTCCACAAACCAATCACTGTCAATTAAAAATTTTAAACTCAAACAACAAGAGCAACAGAAAAAGAAGCAACAAATTCAAATTCGCCTCGCCACCTCAAAGATATTGAATCATCATTTGACGCCAATTTCCGAACATTTGTCGTTATTCACTCAAAAAAAAAACAACACACACCACATCTGCCGCAGCCAGTGAATGATGATGATTCTGATACCCTCGAGCACATGTGTCCTCTCTGAACACACACACACACACCAGTCACTCGGAAAACCTAACCTCTTCGCGGTGAGAATTTTTGAAAAACCCACATGTAAGCGTTGTTTTTGAGAAAACAAAAAAAAAAAAACGCAACGCAAACGTAAAAATGGCTGGCATATTTGCCGAAGACGAGATACTTGCTTTCTAAAAATACGCTCGAGTCTGTCGGTGCGGCTGCTCGAAGTGGACACACATTGAATGGATACGGCCTCTGCCTTCCTTTTTTTCCTTTTTCTCGTTTTTGTAAAAATACTTTTATGTTTCACGAATGAAAGCCAACAATCGATTCCGGGTGTGTAGTCGTCTACGAATAGTTGCTTGGGTTATGCGGACGGCCGACGTGGCATGTCAACAAGATGAACTTGTAGTGTTCAGATAATAAAATGTGCGAAGCAGCGGGGAGGTGGTGGATAAGCGCATGTTTTCTATTTGCTCTGGATAAATGATGGAACGTATTTCGTTTTAATTTTCGAACTTGTGGTGAGTGTTCTTTTGGAGGAAGTGGTTGCACTGGGGTTGACCTTCAGGCGGTTGATTTGACGTTTGTCGCCAGACAGAGGAATGGAATGTAGCGGTATTGAAATAGGAATGATTCAATGGTGTGGTCGTCTGATGATTCATGGAAGCATGGAAGGCATTCATGACCAACTTGGCAGATGGCTTTAGAAGTTGATACAAATTCGGATGGTTTATGGAGCTGTGCTTGTTCCACAAGACTTGTTCCCTCTGGCAAGGGACAGTAGGCTGTGATCTGGCAAGTCACTCAATGAACACGCCGGGTATGGGGCAATGGTGACTTGGCTAAGAATCAAGAACGTTGATGTATTGTCGAGACTTTTTAAAGACGTGGGATGCTCCAAGGCCGCCTTATAGAGTGTGGAACTTCCGAAAGGACAGGGACTAGGTCTCAAGACGCTGATACAAATAAATTGAATTTAAGAACCCGTGGTGTGTCACTAAAGACTTTAGAACTGCGGCCATAAATACCTATTGCATCCCCTTTCTCTTGGTCTGAGATTTATGAGCTCCCTTCAGGAACTTGACGACTTCTCTTGATGGGAAGTCTTCTTGGAAGTCTTTCCCTGTATTGGATGTTTTCTTTTCATTTTGAATCTTTCTCAGGCTTGGTCGCATATACAGATAAGGCACATTCTATGGAGGTGAACATTACTTGCTTCGTGTCCTGTTTGTCGTCCACATAGCACCCTTTGGTCAGGTTTGTAAACTTTTAGAGCTTCTTTGGCTGGTTTGAGATTTCTCCTAATACCCTCCTGGTTGTTCCAAAACTAGTTCATTTGTTTGATGATACATTTGTGTAGGTGAAGGTTCCGTGTCCGTAGTGTTGAAGCCATAAAGGGGGGGAGGGCGGGACTCTAACCATAAAGGGGGCAGGCCTAACCCTGGGTCGGGCTCAACCCTAACTCGAAACAGGGAGTTACAGACTGGCACAAAGTCAGGAACTTTGGAAATCTATACGGATGATGACAAATGAGGGCGCACAGGCTTAAGATTCGTCGCGGAGATCGTCCTGCCATTGTCTACAGTGTATTCAAGAAGTGGAAGCTATTCAAGGGTCGACTCGCTTTATATCAATGCCTCCGATTGACGGGGAAACTATCCTTAAATCCACATGCAGCCTGGAGCAACCAATCAAATCTGATTTGACGCGCCCTTCCTCCCTGGCCACAAGCATATTCTGTCTAATAAGACGAGACGATGAATTAGGACTTCTCGAGCAGAAGTGGAAACGACACCGGGTCAACGGGCAAGATTTTATCGTTTTTAAGAACAATTGCCCAAGAATCACACTTCAAATGGACTAACCTGGGATAAATCATACCACCTGCCTAAGTGACGATTAAGTGGTCATTAGAACAAACTCAGCCGCGAAGAGCTGAAGGTTCTTAGTACGCAGCAGTCTATGCTGGATCCCAGGGTCCACAAGGACACTTGCAAGGAAGGCGCCGAAAGTGGCCCATCCCAGGCAATCCTTCGTATTAACCCACCTCTTGCGGATTTCAAGAAAAATGTGGAGGACAATATCAGCGAGAAAAGGTGGACTCTCTCTGGGCCCAGCTCAATACTGCTGAAAACGACAAAATCCTAAAATGTGTCGGGTGATAGTCCTCTCGGATTAACTGGCCATATTCATCTCAAGTATCATGGAAACAAAATGGGACTAGAGAATATTCCTCGCTAGCTGTGCCACTGCCCCAGTCTCTGCCAAATGATGTTGCTTACACGGAAGGTTCGGACAAGGATGAGCATCTGAAGTCGATCGCAATGTGATCAATCGGTTTGACGATTGGTTGATCTGCTGACTTTGTGGACGTTGAGGGTATGGGAACTACAATTTGTGAAGGCATGAGGCATGAGCCCATAATGTGTCCAGAGTTACGACACATCATTTGCAGAAGGTATAGTGGGAGATAGGGACAGGAACTGCCTGTGGACAGTGGTCTTAAATGTCTGTGGATTGTAATGTGGAATGTAAAGTCCTAAATCGGTTGTAAGGTCGTTTTGCCGATGACTCTAGAAACAAGGTTGATCTTGTGAACGATCCTAGTGTCGAAATTGGAGAATGTCCTTTGTGTGGGTCTCGTGGAAGTCATTCATGCTCTTATAACCTACCTCTTGCAGATGAGATGACAAAATCAGCGAGCTAGCAAACAAAAGGTGGAACTCTCTCTCTCTCTCTCTCTTTGGCCCAAGATCAATAGTGCCGTCCATGTCCTCTCGAACTTTCTTGCAACTGAATCATGTCCAAGTCTTCTCGAACAACAAATTCAAATAAGCCCCTCTTCATATTGCAATCGCGTGAGGAGAGGGAGAGAGAATGGGAACAGCACTCTTCTGCTAGCTCTGTGAACTTATGCGAAGTCGCTTGTTTGCTACGATGAAGCAGATCGAAGCCAGAGCTCGTTATTAGCGATGGTTGGTCAGAGGCTTGAGTAGTTTGTACAAAAAACTGGGATTCAAGACCGTCGCAGTGGTCAGAGGGCGGGAGTTCCAAGTCAATTCCAGGACAGAGAACACGATTCCGCTTCCTCAAATGATCAGGAATTGTTTGAGGGCATCTATTTCACACTCTTTTTGCCTGTGACAGGAGCTGCGACTTCGAATTTTTGAAATCTCTGCAGTCCTTCGTAGCCAGCAATCCCGGGATTGTAAGTGTTTCTTAACCATAATTGCAGTCCAAAATCAAATGTATCGCTGTTTACCCAATTCTAGCCAACCTCGAGATGTTTTGAAGAATCCACGTGGGAGAATGCAAATCTCTCTCTCTCTCTCTCGCTCGCTCGCTCCCCCTCATAGCTCGCACGAAAACAAAGTTTTACAAAAATCGATAGTCGGCCTGCCAAGACGACAAGGACTTCACATCCAGATATCCTCGTTAACAGTCAAATGAGTGCTGAATCCAATTGAACGACGGAAGGGATTCAGTTTCAGTTCGCATTTTAATTGCCTCTCAACGAACAAAGAACAGTCACAGACCGTCACAAGATGGGTTCATGCAACAGATTATTACAAAAAAATAAAAACAACTTGAATGTGAACATGATTTGTTGCGAGCGTGTGGATTGAATAAGTAATCATCGGCAAGAGATACCCACATGGAAATCATGTCCAAACGATGCTAAGCGGCGATGAATGAATGCAAACAATGCAAAATGCAGTAAACGAAGACCGACTCGATTCAGTCATGAATAATTGAGAGCGCATAAGAATGAGGCGCAGAACGTCCTCCATCGCAAGAAGACGAAATTGTGTAACGCAATTATACGTTCCATTCTCGGCGATTATTCACTGCACTGCACTGCACAGAGCACAGCACAGCATGTCCTCATTCTCCTTTTAAGGACTTGCATTCTCCGAACGCATTGCGTCACGAAACTGGGCCAACCACCGGAATCCGGTCTGTCTCCCGTCCTCCTTGCCTGCGTGTCCTTCAATCACTTAATTCCACCAAACAATGAAGTCATATTGTGTCCGCAGAGCACCTCTGACCCGCCCATCAAACATTCAGTTACGTAAACCTGTTATGGTACACAACAAGCATTCAACAACAAATACTAATCCAAAGTGACACGGAAGAGTAATAACCGCTGTTAAACTCGCACACAATCACATCCCCGAGCTCCGACTTTTGCCCGGGTAGTAACTGACTGAAAGGATGCGCGCCCACTGCGCAGGCTCGTCGCCGTGTGATTCTTTAACATTAAAACTACTTCATTTCAGGAAAAAAAAAGTCAGCTATTTTCTAAAGCAACAACGTTGTTTCTTCTCGCGTCGAACTGAATGATTGATTTGCCAAGGAAGAGGAAGACAAAAAAAAAGAAGCGATGTTTTGCAGACGACTGGCGACAGATAGCAGCAGCCAGCCTCGGAAATCAATAGGAAACCAGGAAAACACACACGAGGCATCCCTTCCATTGCTTCTAACTCTTGACGGGAGGGTGGAGGGTGGGTGGGTGCTCTTTGGAAGGCTTACTCAAATTTATTGATTAAAGCGTGTGCTCCCTCGCATGACGGTGTGCGATGATTTCATGCGTCGAGATGAGTTCATGGCTTGAATGGCTCATCACGTCGAGGCCTAATTGAAATGCTGTTGAATGTGAGGGGAGACGGGCAAACGTGGAGTTCTCATAAGCATTTTTTTCTTTCTGTTTTTTTCGTCGTCAATAAAGTCGAGGGAAATTGGAAAGTTAGGAGTCATTTTTGTTGACGACGTCATAAACGAATTGTGCTGAGGACGGATTTGAAATTTTTATTTTTTATGGGCCGTTGGAGGGTGGTGGAGAAGGAGGAGGAAATCATTGTGATCGTGAACTTCAAGAGGAAATGGGAATGACAGCTTGTTGGGGGTTTTGCTCGTAGCGTCGGTAATGCAGTTGAGGGGAATGCGGTCAAATGATTGATCGTTACAAATAACGTGAATAAAACGAAGTGGAGTTGCGACACACTCACGAGGAGTCATTTTAACGCACAAGGTTAGGTAAGGTTAATGCGATTGCCACAACTGAAGCACTTAGATCCTGAAAAAGCCCGAGTACTTCTCCGATCCAGTCTCAGACATTTATTTGAATCGAAAAGTGAATCCCAAGTGGGCGAAATTCAAAAATCTACGATCTATAATTAATGGCGAAGGAACTTTTGATGACGATATCAATAATCGCGTAAGTGTAGGGTGGATGAAGTGGAGGGAAGTCTCAACATCTTCTGTGACCGAAAAATGCCGCTTAGGCTGAAGGGAAGGCTTTACGCCGCAGCTGTACGTCCGACGCTCACATACGGTTCACAACGTTGGACAGAGTACAAAATCTATGAGAAGACATTAACGCCAACTGAGATGAAGATGCTTCGCCTGACAGCAGGAGTAACAAAGCTCGATAGAATAACAAGTTCAACGGTCCGAGGAAGCCTTCATGTCAAAGAACCCATCTCTAAGGAAGTCAAGCGAAGGAGAGATCCTTCGAACCCGCCTTCAAAAGGAAATAGAGCAAGAGAGGCAGACTTCAAAACTACTGGACCAAACAAAAGGAAAAACAGCTGCATTTGATCGGCCACAGCTATGAAGTGACTCGAGACAGGGAGGCCTGCCGAAGTTTCTTGGGGTCGAATGGGCGGACCAATTGGGATGCAATAAGGTGGGAGTTGGTCGCCGCCACTGGTGGAACTGGTCCGTCGTACATTAGACCAGGAACGTTCCACGTGGCATACAAAATGAACCTGATATGGGCCAAGGGTGCTCCTAAGCCACTTTAACCTACCCAACTACAGACAGTAGGAAGAGTGTGATTCCAGACATGCAGAGACAGTTTGCTCGGCTCTTTGTAGCTCTGCGCGAATGGTGCCTTAACGTCTGAAACCTTTTGCCATAATATGTTAAAACTATGAAGACGCCCAAAACAAAGGGCTGCTTATTGACTACAAGAACGAGAGCAATGTCGTAGTAACTCACTGGAGGTGGACTTGACTTACTGTGTCCTTCATGAATCTGTGGGATTATTAGACTTTTTTTGCTTCAGAAGTGCCTCCATGATGAGAGGTTTGCTGGGATTAGTTCTGAAAGGTATGGGAGTGCCAGTGATAAAGTGAGTCAAAGGCAAGGCAAAGAAGAGCTCGCTTTGAAATGGGCGTCGTTATTGTTGACACCAACTTGGTTAGACTGAATAGGGGGTGACCGAAACTCCTTCTACAGGGAAAGTTCCTTTTACGGGCACCCTCTTAGGCGGACACTCGCTTAAGCGGACACTCTCTTAGGCAGACACTTTCTTAGGCGGACACTCGCTTAAGCGGACACTCTCTTAGGCGGACACTTTCTTAGGCGGACACTCTCTTAGCCGGACACTCTCTTAGGCAGACACTCTCTTAGGCGGCCACTTTCTTAGACGGACACTCTCTTAGGCGGACACTCTCTTAGACGGACACTCTCTTAGGCGGACACTCTCTTAGGCGGCCACTTTCTTAGACGGACACTTTCTTAGGCGGACACTCTCTTAGGCAGACACATTCTTAGGCGGACACTTTCCTAGGCGGACACTCTCTTAGACGGACACTCTCTTAGACGGACACTCTCTTAGCCGAACACTTTCTTAGGCGGACACTCTCTAAGGCGGACACTTTCTAAGGAGAATACTCTCTTAGGCGACCACTCTCTTAGCAATCCCCTTGAGCGGACAATTTCTCACGACCGTGGATCTTGAATTGAAGTTCTATACACTCCCATGGACAGATATCTCCCTTAGCCGCACAAAACTGCTGCGACCGTTGCTGCCCGCCAATGGGAGCGTTCACTGTACCACCCCTTCCAGACATGAAGTTTGTTGTTGACAAGCATTGGCTACCCCCATCAGGATCCCAGATGGGCCCAAAAACGGGAAAGACAAATAGAGAACGAAATTCCCAGCAGATATGCATTATCGCACACAAGCTACCCCTCAATTCGGGACAACCACCTTTTGTCCAAACCCAAGAGAGCCATCAAATCCCTGCCACACCAAACTGAACTCAAAAGCACTTCTAAGTGCCAAAAGCCCGTTGCGCTTCGCCTTGATCTTGTGATCACACCAAATGCTCAGGCAAACAACGCGACTATCAGCGCTCACACATGTTGTTCGCATATGTGAAACATTCAGACCAACTCCTCTTCGCGCGGAAATTTAAGTGAACACAGAAATTAAGAGCCCGACAAACGCACGGGCACGGATGGCAAACACTGTAAGTAAATAAACAAACATTGGAGGGGTGCGGATAGGAAATAGAATTCAATTAGCCAAAGTGTGCGTGTGTCCAATGACGTCATGGCGGAAAGCAAGCGCCACGATGAATTGAAAGTTGATGGCTACGCCCAATAACAAGGAGAACAACAACAACAATGAGAAGAGAATGATTAAGATAAAAATAGGACTCACCTTAGCCGAGGATGACCTTTGCTTCATTGCAGACGAATTCGAATGTGAGTGAGATAGAACAGTTTTGTTGATGCCGGTCACAGTGCCGCCACCGCCGCCGCCACCACCGCCGCCGCCGCCACCAGACGACGTCACCGACGGTGTATGATGATGATTTGTTGTTGGGGCGGCAGCAGGGGCAACGGCAGTGCCCACAACACCCCCACCGGTGACACTGTTTGTTGTGCCGGCAGCAGTTGCGGAGGACACCGAGCCCGATGTTGCGGACGACGTGATGCCCGATTGATTTGTTGCTGCCGCAGTTGTGACCACGGTCACCGAATTATTGCTCACATGATGCTGCAAGGACGCCAACGCATTGGTGACCATCGAGGACGTGGTGGTCGCTGTTGTTGTGGCGGCTGCAGTGCCCGACAGGGGTGCTGTTGGAGCTATGATGTTGGCATTTGTCGAATCATGTTGATGATGATGTGGATGCTGCTGATGATGGTGATGGTGGTTATCTTTGATCGATTGCACCGAACTGCTGCTGTTGTGTGTGCTGTGCTGCTGCTGCTGCTGCTGCTGTTGTTGTTGCTGCTGTTGCAGGGCAACAATGGCGGCGGACGCGTTCACCGCTCCACCGGCGGACACCGAGCCCGGGGTTGATGTGCCACCATTCTTAACATGATCGGCGGGTAGAGATTCTGGCACGGTTTGCAATGTTGTACGCATTGTGGCAGACATAATTGTTCATTAACGCGAAGTCTAGAGATTTCTGGTAATCTGTTTATCTTCTCTACAACTAGTTTGTATTTTCTTACTTTAAATATTTATATGCGCGCGTGGATGTGTGTGTGTGTGTGTTTGAATATAATAATAAAACGACGACGTTGACGTTGACGATGACGACAATGATTGATTAAAACGAATCGTTCACTTTGTTGTTGGTTACTTTGTTCGGTTTGCATGCGAGAACACGAGATGATTGGTAACGGTAACTATGTGCATTCCCTCATAAGACTCATCGGTGAGTGGATGGGCTGGAGAGGGGCGGGGGGCGATGTGCTGTCTATGTTTGATTTGGATTTATGTTCTTTTGATGTTCAGATGCTGCGCTCTCCAAAAGGAGAGTGTACGTAACGCTTTAATAGAAAAAAAAAGAAGGAAAATTGTAGAATTTGAAGGAAAACAAAAAACAAAGCACAAGACGAAATGGGAACCTAAGGGAGACACAAAGTCTTCAAAATTTTCGAATCAAGGGGGGTAACTGACTAAACTAAACACACGCGGAATGAAGGGCGTTTGGCTGCGCGTCGGATTGTGCATGCGCTGTATGTTCGACTGTGACCGGAAGTGACTGCGTGCGAGGTTGTCATCCGCTTGAAGGCGATTGTGTTGTGTCTGGAAAGAGAGGAAAAAAAAATATGGGATTTGTTAGAAAAAGAGATAAACTGGAGTAAGTTAAATAAACAAGGAAGCGCTTCAGAAATCGGCGGAATTTTGAAAGAAATTCGTGAGACATGTGTGAAAGCTTCGATAAACTGGTATATGCGCCAATGGGGAGACCAAATTTGATATAGAAAGAAAACGAGAAAGGAGATGGAAGAGCTACACAGGGGAAACCAGGAACTGAGCAACGGATGGCCCCAAATGGAGAAGGATATCAACCAACTTGGCGTGCTAGCTAGCCAGAGAAATCCCGCTGGTTGGAGAAGCTGGGAACTAGGAGGAACTAGGAGCGGAGCAACAGATGGCCCCAAATGGAGAAGGATATCAACCAACTTGGCGTGCTAGCTAGCCAGAGAAATCCCGCTGGTTGGAGAAGCTGGGAACTAGGAGGAACTAGGAGCGGAGCAACAGATGGCCCCAAATGGAGAAAGATATCAACCAACTTGGCGTGCTAGCTAGCCAGAGAAATCCCGCTGGTTGGAGAAGCTGGTCGGTTGAGTCCCAGGTCCTAGAGAATTTATTTCCTTCTATTTACTGTTTATGAGAAATTAAAGGATTACAGATTTAGGAGGCTTCTCCATTACTGTCAATGAGTTCCATAGACCGGGAATCTATCGTTATGCGCACGGGCAGCCAGAGAGCTAAACAGTGACCGGTTTTCAGTTCCAGGACAAAGTGGTTAGGCCAAAGACTTGCCTGGTTGCGTTCAAGTATAGCCCCTAAGGAGTTAGAGTCGAAGGCTGTGGAGAGCTCTCAGTGCGTGCATTGCCCTTGCGACCAGTATGCGAGATGATGAGCCGTGCATTCCAGACTCGAATGAAGGCGGGGGCACTACAAATCCATCAACCTAACTCTCACTAAAAAACAGAATAGCAGAGCTCGTGAAGAAAGCTTGTACGTTTATAATAATAATAATATGGGTGGCGCTACGGCCCGTAGAGGGCCAGGGCCTAGCTTCTCAGCAACTTGCACGTTTAATGGTCCGAAAAATAATCGAATACAAAGATCTTAGACATTATAAGGTCCCTAAAGTAACATCATCCTGGAGAAGATCGTGCTAGACTCACACGCCAACACTAGAGGCACGATCTTCCAGAAGTCCGTACAACTGCTAGCATTCGGGGATGACATTGACGTGATTGGCAGAACACAGCAAGGCGTTTGCTGGCATTGAGGCGGAAGCGGAAAAAATGGGTTTAGCGGTGAACGAGTGCAAAACGAAGTATATGCTGTCATCAAGAAAGGACACACAACGTCGACGACTTGGCCAAAATGTCACCATAGGCAGCTATAACTTCGAGGTAGTCAAGGACTTCGTCTACCTCGGCTCCGCAGTAAATAGTACGAACATCAGTACCGAGGTCAAACCCAGGGGAACTCTTGCCAACCGCTGTGTCTATGGGCTCAAGAGGCAATTGAGTAGTAGATCCATCTCTCGAAGGACCAAGCTGACTTTGTACAAGACCTTGATCATCCCAGTCCTGCTGAACGGCGCGGAGGCATGGACAATCTCAAAAGCAGATGAGATAGTCCTTGGTCTCTATGAGAGAAAAGCTCTGCGTGCGATCTTTGGTCCTGTTTGCGTTGACGGATTCTGGAGGAGAAGATTCAACCATGAACTTTACATCGACGTGAGTCTAGTCAGGCGTCTTTGGCTCCAACGCCTAAGATGGCTGGGCCGTGTAGAGCATATGGACAACTCAGCTCCGGCCCGAAGTGTCTTCGACTCCGAACCTGTGGGACAACGTAAAAGAGGACGCCCGCGTTTAAGGTGGCGCATCCAGGTGGAGAAGGACCTCAACCAACTTGGCGTGCGACACTGGAGACAGCTAGCTGGAGAGGCTTGTTGGTTTGAGGCCCAGGTCCACCCGGGACTGTAGTGGCTGTAACACAGGAACAGAGGGCAATTTGATTTCCAAAGGCATCAGGTATGAGTACAAGCTTTAAATCAAAATATGGCACTGAACTTGTTTTAAGAGAGACGCAGACTCGGCAGTCCCTCGTGACTATAAATTGTGACCGACCGTGGATCTTTTCTGAAACGTCAACGAGTTGCAATGTATTCAAAAAAAACATCTGGTAGTCAACAGGAAATAATAGTGTTGAGAGGAAATGAGAAGGAGCATGTTTACATATTTTCACATCTACAAATTAATACCCAAAATAAACTGAAGTCCACAGCTTTCGCCGAAATCGATGAGGTTTGGAGAAATTTGACGAAACCTCACGATTTCGTTTGGTGGAAACTGCATAATTCGATAAATCCCAGAGGAAGGGATTTTCTCTTAATATAATGCTCATTTATAATTTATAAAGGGTGTTCCAAAATTTGCGCAAGATTTTTATTTTTGCTTTAATCATATTGTATAATATTTATGGGTCATCGGCGCTAGCATATGCACACTTTTTCCGTCGCAATTTTAACCATTCTGCATAAATGTGGGTGCAGGTTTTAATTTCCTGCTGGAACTGCACCAACTCCCTTCGGTGTGAATGGTCATAATGTTTTAGTTGCTGTGTTAATTAAAATTTGCCTCCAAGAAGCTGTAGAAAGCCTCTTGAAATTTGCAATTCTTTTCCACGTACACTAGTTACATGTACAAGAAATGCACAAGTCCCTGGACAAGAACCATCTTCCACATCACAGCTGATCAAAGCTCAACTTTGGTAGATCGATCGATTCCGCCAAAAATGCCGGCTTGGAAATTTTAACTCTTAAACAAGATCTGCTGATATCAAGAAGACACATACTTCGTGGTAGCAGATGTTTTTGTAAAGAGTCAGTCTGAACTCTAGTGTAGAACGAAGAAGTTTGAAGATTAAGACTGATTAATAAATAATTTAAAAACAAAAAGTACTTGTGTTTTCTTTATATGACAACTCACTCTCACGCACTGCTTCGATATTATCATTTGAACGGTATGCTTTTGTACGATCTTGGATTGCTGAATTTTTCAATTAATCCCTTCACCCGTATACTAGACTTTACAATACTTTATGTACATTTTTTCAACAGTTGTGGCAAAACTATCATTTTAATTAACACCTCTATTCTGGTTGTGATGTGGTCACAACGCACGAATGTCAGTGAGGCAAAAATGATGATGCCTACCTTGTGAGGTTTCAGCTATTTCGTATTCTGGCGAAAACCTCACAAGAAAACACACAAGAATAGTCACCATGGTGAGGTGAATTCGTTGCCATGTCAAAAATTGTTTTTTTTGACAATTATTACATTCGCGCTTTTTTTTTTCTTACTGAGCGGTCTACTAATACTTGATTTTGGAAAAGTAATATCTCCAAAATAATGGCAGAACGTAGCGAACAAAGTAATACTGTGTAAATTAATAAAATATGCATAAGTATTTATTAATAATGAATATTTTGCAGCAATAAGAAAATATCAGCGTACATCCCAGGAACAGTTGGACCATTATACGAATTTCTTGCAAATGAATCCTGATTTTCTTCTGGGCAAAAATGATCCAACTGACACGAATAGGATGCAGAATTATTGGGCCGCATAAAATCAACATCTGTTTATTTTTCCTTGTGTGTGACAGTTCTTTTGTTGATTTTTTTCCTTGTGATGTGCTCATGAGAACATCACAATTTTGACGGTTCTTGTGATGCTCACAAGCTGTGAGGTTTTGCTCAGAATACGAAAACCTCACAATTTGTGACTCACCATGCTCTTGTGAGGTTCTTGTGACTTAAAGCACATCACTGAGGTTTGCCAGAATAGGGGTGTAAGATTTAAAATATTTTTCAATAGTGAAACTACTTTGTTGCATCGTGTAACGTTACATGACTAACTTTATTTTTTATTTTTTGTTCGTTGTTACCAACAATTTACTGTACAAATGGGAACAAAATTTGAATTTTCCCTCAATTTTGAGACACCCTTTTTATGATATTGATCGTCGCAGTTCTGTTTTGTGGCGTGTAAAATCTGATGAGGCGAATGAAGGATGCTTTGGCTCTGTTTGCTTTGATTCCCACTGACTCATAGCGTAGCCAGGCATACAACGCCTAATGGGGCTGAGGTATTTTAAGCGGATGCACACCCTAGCTGACTTGTAGTCCTCGATTGATGAACCAGTGACACAATGCAACTCAAGCACCTTGGCGAGTGTAATTGGAGGCAGATAGATAACCAAGGGTCGCGGCAACTGGAGACTCGTGTTGGCTGAGTTTCCCCTCGAAATGTAGGGCCAGCAAAAGAACTTAGAAACTTTCCTTCCTATTGAATGTCTGCTTTTAAGTCTTTTTTTATTTTCCTCAGTGCTATCAGATCAGAAGGTTTCTGAATGTCAAGTTTAAGAGAACTGGTGTTATTATGATCCCTGCTAGTAGACAGCAGTCATGGGCATGAATTCAGTGCCCTTCCACGCATTGTCTGTTGATAGCTGCGTAGGTAGGTGAATTGGATGCCCTGAGGGCCGCGGCTCACTTAGACCATCGTGTTGAGTCTATGTTTGAGAGGGTTAATCTACCGTGGGACCAATATGCGAATCTCACTCAAACCAACTCTAGCTCCGTGAAAAAGTGTTTTACTAGAAAATACCTTTTTTTCAATGCTAGAGATGGACGTTCGCAGAATAGATGCTGGATGGGTTCTGTTTCTTCCCTGTCGCATTTATTTATTTACTAGTTTAGTATAAGCGTGAACTTAAAAAATGCGAGTACGGTTTGACACAGATTTTTGACACTCCGCTGCTTTCTGTATGACCACCGCAGATTGTATCGCGATCATGCGATGCATTGAGCGCACTTTAGCTACGACATACCGTTTAGACCCACCTGCATCAGCATTAATGGCGTACACAGTAATGGGCACAGTCTTTTGGGGGTTTTTGGCAATTTTCGGGTGAAGCGAAATGCCAAGGCATTCGTTTGCATGCATTCTGTACATTTTTAGTTCAAAATTCCTTGCCAAACATTTTAGCGATCGACAGGATCTACTAGCTAGCTATTTTTGATTTTTATATTCAAAAAGTTGGGACTCTGTGTCTCCTGGTCAAAACCACGATTTCTCATTTGTTAGGCTTAGGTTAGGTTAGCTAGGCGGGCTGCTAGGGCATTCACCAGCACACTTAGACCATATTGGTCCATTGTAATACCCACAGTCAGACAGACTACTACCAGTGATAGCGCCGTTAATTTGATCCCAACGGCAAATGGTGACTGGACCAGATTTGAAAATCAGATAAAAGCGTATTAACTTTGCTTTCACTGGGATTCGAACTGGGGACCCCGCTAAACAGAGGCAGGCACTCTACCAACTGCGCCATCCAGTCGTTCGGCTTCATGTTGACGCTGTTTTATGAGCCGAACCAACGATGCGACAGTTCGTTCCATTAATTCACTCATGATGTTTAAGTGTTTGCCGTTTGCCGACAATCATGCTTAATATTAATAAATTCCCCTAGGGAATTTTTTTCTCTTATTGGGAACTCCGCAATTGTGAAGAATGTTCGAAAGAAAAATTCCTTTATTACGAAGGACTTTCTCATGGTAAATTTCACTCAATTTCCTTCAATTTTCGCCCCTGTCATTTTGTTAGGGAAATTCAAGCAAAAATGCCTTTTATTATGAATAAAATTTATTTGATTTTAATATGAAACCAAACTAAGTTTGAATGTATATTAAATAAATGGTATGCAAAAAAACTTAATTATTATCAATTTATAGCCATTTTCCATTGACTTCCGTAAAATTAAAAAAAAAAATCGAATATAAGACAAGGCCCTTCTGGAATTCCAGAAGTATGCAACGAAATTACTGAAGCCAGCTAATGCACAAACCAACCTTGCATGGAATGATGGAATATCATATCCTCAAATGTTACCACATGCACCGATCGCACAATTTCGAACTAAACTTGGGAAAAAACAGTCGGATAGAGTTTGCCAATAGCGGAGACTTTTCCCGCGGAGGGAAACAACAGGATGATGGTCATCAATTGCATGTGGAATTAATCACACATCTCCCATTTATCGGTTCGAAATGGTTTCCAGATGCAAAATTACTTGTTCAACAAATGAGCGATTTGCTTGTTATAAGCGACTCATTGCACAATCGAGCCTCCAGCACGATCGGCACTCAAAGAGTTCATTAAACCAAAATAATGCAACGGTCATAGCAGAACTCATGTATTCTCCAATACTCGCGACACACCGATAGCACAGGCAGCCCTTCTTAAACGTCTCCGAAATCTCCCCCCTAAACAAGAAAAATTATTCCATCAAGCAATAGCTCGTAATAATCTCGTTAGCAACGCAATAAAACCTCACACTTAACAACTTAAAAAGCAATAAAGTGCGCCGGGGAAAAAGTAAAATGTCAGCACTGACCTACATCGGTTCACAATCATAACTTTTAATCGTTATTACTCAATTGCACAGCAATTTGACGCCCTCTCCCCGCGCAACCGGGGGAGAGCGAGTCAAATGAGAAGAGGTGAACTAATGCATAACACTCACCCACCACCCTGGCGCAGAGATCAATCTACTCGGCGCAATTAGACGAGCTGCATTAGGGCACCGCCACTTAATAGCCTCCTTCCCATCAGCCGACCATCCATCCGCAGTGCCACCCTTTCGGGGGAACAGCAACTTCCATGTGCTGGCTTAATTAAAGCAGCCATTGTCAACGGGGGGCTCCATTAGAAGTGCATGTGCACTGCCGACAACGCTGACAGCTCGTCGCCTCGGCACTCGGGGGAAAACAGCGGTCAGCTAGAACACAAGAATGCTCTCTCCTTCTCCTGCTCCTCCGACAGACGGCTTCTCTATAAGGGACGCCAGGAGAGCCACTTGCTAATTGCGTTGTCCATCCATCGGGTCTCGAGAGAGAGAAAGACTTGGTTAATTGACTCTCCACCAGCACCTCGAGAAGGTTTTCCAAGAAACCACAGACAACAGGTGTCTCTGGTGGGAAACCCTCGCCGCTATCAATCGCATCGCCATGAGATGCACACGTTTCGCTTACGTGTGCGGTTTCCTTGCAGATCTCAAGTGGCCAAGGTCACGTCATTCACAAGCAGATGGCCATCTGGGCTAAAAGTCTCCGTCGAGCGTCCTGCCTGGTCCGCGCCAAGTCCAATTAAGTCATGTGCACTGGCATTTATTATTGTAACCCCATTTGCTCGGCATAGTGTGTTCAGCGTGGAAACAATAGCCAGAGGAAGTTGTGTGCATACAGGCAACCCCTCAACTGGGCTCTGCTGCAAGTGTTGAGAGCGAAACAATGCTGCGCCGGGTGCAGGCAGGCATTGGAACGACTCGAAAGTAAAAGTTGTTCACTAGTCGGTAATCTAATTTCCGAGCGTGAGTGAGAATTTAATTTAATGCCGAGGGGTTACTCTGTGTTTTTTATTTTTTTTGAGTTGATTAATACTTCCACACCGATGTGACGTTGTCTAGTTGTCGGCGTGGTGGAATGACTTCTAGGGATTTTTGCTTGTGTCGTGGGGGTTGCGTGAGTGGGGCAGACTTGACAACACTTTATTCTTCTAACTGATGGAAAATGGAGTTGGCTAGAACCACGGATGTTTGGAGAGAAGATGGGACGGGGAATATCCTCAGATGTGACAAACCTAGCCAAATTTGGCTCTTCTGCCAAGAAAATGTGAACCAATCTCTACGTCAAGAATGTGAATTAATTTGCTCAGGCCTGCATCGAGATATGGTTGAAGACCTTGCTACTGACGAGAATGAGAAAACACGACTGATAGTTAGGATAAAGAGGAGGGGGCCATGAAGATTATTTTTGTTGCACCAGGAATCGAATCCAAGCACCGTAGTTCAAGCGTGTAGAACGACCACCACTTGTTCTAAGTTTTAGCATCTATCTTTTTTGAGTGAATAGTTACTCAGTTCAAACCAAGTCAGCTAATGGCTAACGCCAAGGAAGTTCGTATAAAGAGGTTTGACGACGATGACGACGAGGCTAGATAGAAGCACGATAGCGAAGGTTGCGCGTCTCTGCGCTCTTTGGTCGTATTGAAAGAAATGACCCACATTTAGTCGAAATCGCAGGAACAGATTAGAGTTTGGTCGCAAATCGAGACATTGGGTGGTGTGAATTAAAACTGAGTTCCAGCATTTTGGAGCAAATGCTCCATCTGGTGTGAATAAAAATTTGTTTCGTTAAGTTTAACGATTCCTCTCTGCTCATAGCTCTTTACAGTCAATATCTCTTTTGATCATCAGAACGTGTGGAGTCCATTAACGAATTGAAGATAATGGCTCTCCTGGTGTTGAATTAACAAACATGTGGCGTACTGATACGCAGACACGAGCAGCTTTACAGTAAACAGGGATCGTTGCAGCAAGGAATGTGTTTTTGGCGGGACTATCCGCTGTCGTCACTGAGTTTAGCAAGGTCATATCGCTCTGGAGTCAGTTTGGTGCCTGTGCAGGTATAGGCCGAGATGTTAACTTCTACTGAACCCGTCTCAGAAACAGGGTTATATTTTGAAAGACAGACCACAAGGTCCACCATTTGTGTCCAGTGCATACAGAATATCGATGCGCTTCTATTCCTCGATCGTACTTTTGCTGAGGTGAATGAAGTTACAAATCGTAGTCTTCCCCAAAATCCTTCTTTATGCAAAAACGTGCCGGTTTTGAGATGAGGACAACTTTCTCAAGCTCTTATAGCAACTGTACGCTATTGGACCCTGTGTTGATGCCAAGAAGCAAGTTCCAACGGCCTACACAATCTTTTCGATATATGGCTATCGGGAGAGTTTTTTCCGAAACTTTTTCCTACCTTCTATCAGTTGTAGCGACACGGCTTTGGGCTGAAAAGAAGCGGCTTCACATCGCATCATTTTGTAAAAAGTCAACAAAATCCCGAAGGATTTGCTAACAATCTAGAGCGATTATTAAGAGCCCCACATCGTCACGAAGAGTCTTTCCTATTTTCACGAACACGTCCCACCGTACGTTGACGATCTCTTGATCTAATCGTATCCCAAAGGAAAACATCTCACCTCCACGCTTAAACGTCAAAAACAACACCTTGGATATCCTGTACAGAGGAAGTATAACGCGCCAACACACGGCCCCCTCAAAAACTTAAATTTGACATCATTCCACAAATACGACGCGACTTTGACGAGCATTCACTTCCAAAACAAAGCAACCAAATTGAGATGCAAATGGAATGCAAATAGAATCCATGTCTGAGTCACTGCTAAGCCACCATAACCCCTGGTTTACGTAACCGCCACCGAGACCTTATTGAAAAGTCATTATATCTTGCAATCAGTTTCTCGGAAATAATCGCAAAGACTGATGTAAACATCGATTGCGCACTGACTCATGGCAAACGGGAAATCTAGACCGGTAATTGCATTCGCAACGAAGTCGAAAATTGCAACGATTTGGTATCAATTTCTGTAAAGTTCCGTGCAATGATTGGTTATGCATTGATTCACCTCGGAGTGCCACGTGAACTGGTGGACGGCCGGGGCACAGTGGAAATAAATACCCGAAGTGACATATTTTTTCCCGGCCAAATGGTTTATGTTTTTCCATTCTACAAATATGAGAACCTAGAAAGCCAAAATTTTGTTGACTTTGGATCATCCGTTTGGCTGTACGGTTAGCTCATTGTTGGGACTGACATGAATGGGCACAATACCAGCGCAGCCCTTGTGAGATCTCCGAGAGAGAGAGAGAGAAGCACTTCACGTTTATCCTTCAATAGTCCGGGGGGGCTCTTGTTGATGCTCACCTTGGAGTGAAGCCTTCCAAGGCCCTTCCTCCCTTTTTGTGTATAAATTGAGTTTGAAACGTTTTTTCATTAATTTTCCGGCGTGATGACTTTATAAGCCAACCCATTCCGCTGGTGGGAATTCTAATGAAATGGGGAAGGCGGCCGTGATTTTTGTTGACTTTGGATCATCCGTTTGGCTACAAATTACAAAAATTGACGTATTTTTTAAGCAAATTTGATGTGCCATATTTCCTAAAATTATGTACATTGGAACGTAAAGTAAATTTTTTTTAAAAAGGTCTTGCATCTTGCTTTCAAACTGCGTTTTCAGTTTTTTCATATTGCTTACCAATTTCTTTTAACCCAGGCTTTTAAGTAAAGGCACATTTCGAGAGGGGCATTTCAATGTTTGATGGACTATAACAAAAATGCTCCAAGAGTCTTCAGCGGGATACCAACTTTTTCTGAAATTCTGACTGTCTATCGATGCTGATAAAACTAGAGACCACTTTTGACCACTTTGGGAGTAAGAGGCATTTTAGTGGAGCAATGTCGTGCATTTTTCGGCATTTTCAAACGATTTCCCTTGCAATGCATGTATTGTGCAAACGCTATGCGGGATGCCGAGGATGTTTTATTATTGTGAATTAGAATTCTTTGGGTCATAAAATTGTTATACTTATGAAACTAATTGCTTATATCTTGTCTTGTTTGCGGTGTCATAAATGCATGTCGCAATGGGGCAAAAAAGGGGGATAATTAGAGCGTTATTGGCGAATATCTATTACTGACTTTGAGGCATCGGGAATTGGTTTATGATTCCGAAAATATTGAAGATATCAATTAGGAAGATGACGTTTTGCTTTATATGGATATCGAAAATACTTTAAAAATTGCAGTTGCATTCCAGCATTTGTTGTGCAAATTTGAAGTTTTTCGCGATGGCAAGTATTGTATTTGGGAATCAATTATAAAAGTAAGGCATGAATTGCACTTTACCTATCATCGTATCATGGCAAAGTAGCACAGGCTGTGACAAACACGTCTTCTGCAAGTTCATGTGTTATATGTGGCGCGAAACCATCAGAGATTTAAAGAGATTAGGAATTTCACCCTTGCACGCTCGCATCCGTTTTATGGAATACTTGCTACATGTAGCCTACAATTTGGGGTTTAAAGCTTGGAGAACAACAAAAACGACACAGCCCATACGCCAGGCAAGGAAGAGTCAAATTCAGCAGAAGTTCATACAAAAAATGGATATTAAAGTAGATATAATAAAGTAAAGATTTGGCACAACCAACGATGGGAACACATCTAGATGATTTTGTGAAGACCCATTATCAACGGCAGAAATAACGGAAATAGATATGCAACTCAGAAAAAGATCCCTGGTGGGTCGCCGTGGCGTAGTGGGTAAGTGCGTCGACAGACGATTGACGATACTAGACGTGGAAAGACGCACGCGGAACTGTCTTTCTGCGGTAGAGTACGAAAGTGATCACTGTGGACTCTTCGCAGCTATTCAGCTCCCGAACGAGGTGGAAGAACTGGAGGACTATGCCCAGAGGCACCCTTATAATTATAATAAGGCCCGCTGGCCACGCTTCTCCAGGACTTTATCCACAGAACTACGTTCGAGAGGGATCAAACCACCGACAAACAGAAACCTGACGAACGAAGGGGTTGACAGGTACCTCATACAAATGGACGACGTAGTCAAACGTACGATGGACAAAGCAATTCCGAAGGTAGTTCAAATCGACAACAGCGATGTTTATCGAAATGCTGCCATCGACGCACTTCACGTGCACAAAAGTAGGCTGCTGTCAAGACTCAAACTCTTGCACAGGCGTTTTACAGATCCGCAAAACGCGGAAGTCAGAGCATTGAAGTCGGAGATCAAGAACCTCCAACAGTTAATACGCATAAACTATAGCTTGGCTATAAGCTTGCACAGGGGCAACAAAATCCGGGCTGTACGATCCAACAACCCGGGTATGTAAAATATTTCGGAGGAAAGATCAAAACGACATTCAAATAGTAAGACTTCCGAGGACGACAGACAACGAACACTTACTGACTTCAGTTGGCATCGATCCAGATGAGGCAGTGCTAGACAATGACTTCTTTGCGGTGGAAGATCCCCAGGACAAGGTTACAGCTATTGGTGCAGTGTTCCAGAGAGTGTATACGGTCAACGAGGTTAGTAGGCCGAATCACGATCTGGAGAACAGAGCCCTGCTAAACCACTTCTATCTCCGCAATGAGATAAGTCAATGGCGATCAGAGAATCCAGGTTTCACCAGATTCAATGACGAGAACATGGCACATAGTGCCGTCGCCAATGATGGGAATCACATCTTGATTTCTCAAGAAGATCTCCAGGGTATCTTCCACTCGCTGAAGAAGAAAAAGTCAGTGGGAATCGATGGAATACCGAACATTGTGCTTCGCCATCTTCCCCCCGAAGCGGTCCAAACGTACACAACCCTGTTCAACAATGCGCTGAGTAATGCACATTACCCCACGCACTGGAAAACAGCTGTTGTTCAACCGATCCCTAAACGGGACAAAGATAAGTCCATTCCGACAAATCTTCGGTCGATCAGTCTACTTCCCTGCATAAGCAAGGTTTTTGAAAAGATAGTCATTCGAGTTCTGAAGCAATGGGCTGATGAAAAGAAAATCATACCGGACAACCAGTTCGGATTCCGAGCATGATACCATTTATGCCGCGTCAAAACTGGTGTCCGACATACAATGGAATAAAAACAAAAATCAGTGCACGGGTGCCTGCCTGATTGACTTGGAGAAGGCGTTCGACACCGTTTGGTTGGAGGGCCTCTTCCTCGAGCTGGTCAGGCTTGGCATAAGTAAACCATTGCTATACATGGTTTATGACATGATAACAGGTAGAAAGTTCGTTGTGAAAAATGGTGACGTAACTTCCACTACGGTCTTTAACATTAAAAACGGTCTGCAACAGGGGGCCATTGGTTCCCCGATCCTGTTTTCCATATTCACTGCAGATCTTATAGGTTCCATGCCGCACTTAATTGCGTACGCCGACGACCTAGTTGCGTACAGATCAGGTCCGAAGGTCGAGGTAATAAACATCTTGTTGCAGCGTGACTTCGAGAAAATCCAGCGTTTTTGCGACGACTGGAAGCTGCTCATCAACTTAAAGAAGTGCGAAACTAGTCTTTTCCGGACCCCGTTGGACAGGGCAACGCGGGATACGCGCCAAAACTGGCGTAAGTTCGGCATAGTTGACCCGCATGGTCGGCCGTTAGCTGTAAAAAGTGTAGTTAGATATCTAGGCATTTGGCTGGATCAATTTCTGTATTTTGACAAACATATAGATATTGCTCTGACGAAAGCCAGAAAAACCTTTGCTGCGGCAAGAAGGTTGTTTTTCAGCAGCCAACTTGATACCAGAGTGAAGGTAATCTGCTACACGGCCCTAGTACGGCCCATTATGGTGTACGGTTGTCCATTGTGGTTCAATGTGAGTTCTTCCCAGATGGAAAAGATGAGGGTGTTCGAAAGGCAGTGTCTTAGGAGCTGTCTCCGTCTGTATCGCACACCTGAGTCTGAGTACAAGAAGTACTACCCTAACGAGGTCTTGTACAACGAGGCAAACGTGAATAGGGTAGATAATTTTATTATTAAACTAATCAGAAGGCACACTGCACGAGCTATGACCTCGTCCAACAGTCTGATCTTTGGGGCTTACTACCCCAATAGTATGTACCATGAAAGGGTGCGCCTTAACGGCTTTATTCCTCCCAAAGCATTCCTCTATCTAGACACAATTGGCCTAATACAGGATCCACAAGGATGTCCTATCATCTTCCATGTCGTACGCCGAACAGTGGATAGGCGCCTTCAATACGAACCGGATGTCGTTCGCACCCACGAGGATCTCCTCCGGTTCAGTAGAGCGATCCCCGCTCGAGATAGGAAAGAGTCTGCCAAAGAACGGCAATTTTACTGGTGGTTACACCAAAACCAGCCTCCGCCACCGCTAGCTTTTCCACAGGATCAGGTAGTTGACCATAGTGGCCAGCTTACATAGTTTTTAAGGTAATAAAAAAAAAAAATAATAAAACATTAAATCCAAAAAAAAATATAAATGAAACAAAAACAAAAAAAAGGTGCATCACGACGTGCCCTGGTGCACGTGTCCGTACTGTTACGGACATAGTTAAGATAGTATTAAGTTTTATGTTAGGTTAAGTAAGTAATAAATAGTAATTAAGTTAGAATAAGGTAGTTTAAGTAGTTAAGTTTAGCCAAGTTTTTACAAGTTTTCTTGGCAAATGAATAAAGAAATAAAAGATTGTCTTAATGACTAAACAAAAAAAAAAAAAAAAAAAAAACGTAGATTAAGCCGAAAAGCACATTTAGAAAGTAGATCAGATTAGCTTAGAGTACCCGCATAGGGTCAGTAGGTTAGTATTAAGAACAATTGTAAGTCTTAAGATAGTTAAGCTAGTTTTAAGTAATTTTGTCTAGCAAGTAAGGAAACAGAAAAAATTTCATAAAATTATGTTAAAAAAAAAAAAAAGTAAGTGCGTCGAGTCCTACGCAGAGGGTGCCAGGTTCGATACCCGAATTTACTACCTTTCATAATTCACGGCTCCACCTCTTTCGAGTCACTGACAATGCTCAAAGAGTATTCCTGTCTAGAAAGAGCTTCTCAACTTCGCCGTTCGGAGTCGGCATTAAACTGTAGGTCCCTTCCACTCGTGAAAGAACAATAGCACGCACAACACGAGTGGTTGCTGAGAAGTTAGGCCCAGGTCCGCCTCGGACTGTCGCGCCACCATTATTATTATAAAAAGATTCAGTGCCATCCTGGGGACAATATGCAGCAATTTTTGGATGGACCCTGACTAGTTTGGAGCTTATGCCCAGGAAACCGCTACAATGGCTACAAATTTATATCCCTTGTGTAAGCTACGTTATTAAAACAAAACAACTCTCCTTCATTTTAAATTATTATTTATTTCCTTCCAAATTAGGTGCACTCCGTTTAACTTCCTACTTTACAATGAATCTATCTACTCTTTTACTGGCAGCATTTCTTCTCTCTTTTGATTTCTGTACATTGTTCTTAGAATTACTACAAGCGATATTTTGTACATTGTTCCTAGAATTGCCACACTTGTATTGTATGCCAGCAACAGTGCATAAAATTCTGTTCCACGGCGCAGAAATAATATCATCAGCAGCCTTGCCCGTCGGATCATTATCAGAGGAGAAGACTAGAGGTACTATCGCATTAATAATAGTAGGAAATTTTCCCGTTCGGCAACAAATGAAGATGTTATTCATCAGATGTTGGTATCATCTGATCCCTGGATTGCGTATTTAAGGCCTGAACCAAAAACAAAAGATTCGCTGTCACTTAGTACTGAAGCGCAAGCCTTATTATACTGAATTGCTTAGTTTCTTTAATTCCAAATAAAGTGTACGTTACCAAAACTTGTAAAATTGAATTTATTAATTGGCCCAATTTCGAGTCATCGACAATAATAAATAATTATTTTATACATTTAAACAAAAAAAAAAAGTGTTTTTATTTTTTTTTTAACTTAAGAGTACTTCGTTAGCTTATGAGATACATCAACCATTTTTGAAACATAAGATCATAAGATCTCGTAGTACTTACACTATGTTTCAAATTTCATTAAGATCGGTTCACGGGTTCAAAAGATACAGATTTATTTCCAACTCTCCCATACAACGGGACCACTGTGCGGGGGGTTGAGGACTGTTTGTTTTGGTCTATCAATTGCTGTGGAACTTGCGTGTTTGTCGTTTAACAGGGAATGCTAGAACGACGCATTGGAGAGCATACTAAGACTGGCTTAGAAAGGAGGGAAGCTCTTCTGCAAATGTGGATCCAATTCAGAGATTCATACCGACTTGTGTTTGACATTCACAGTGGCGTTGCGTCCAGTTGTTTGGAATCAGTCATATGTTGCGATGCTTGTTTATCGAAGGCTTTGCACCAAACCTTGTCACAGCTCTGGCAGTTCGCGTTGGTTTTGAGGTTAGTTTTGATTCGCAATTCGTCATGGAGGAACAAATTTCTTTTCAGAAACATGATTCATTTCGAGAAACTCAAACTAAATCCCTTACTTTCAGAAGTCGCCCTTGGAATGGCAAGAAGCTTCACACAACACTTCGACTTGGAAGCTAACAACGGGTTATTTCCGAAAGGCAGCCTGATGTACGACGAAGTGGTTAAGCTATTTTAAAAAGATAAACCACGCCGAATGACATGAGCAATTCAGAAAAACCCCCTCGTCACCAATTGCTTTTCGCTTCAACTTCCATTTAGAGAGCGCAACACTTTCCCGGCGAAGCAACAAAATAAGCGAATATCTCCGAAATCAGGCATTATCCCCTTAGAACCCTAAAAACAGTATCGATTCTCTCACACCTCACCTGCATGGACATCCACCTAATTCTTTATCGATTCGCCATCTATCCTCATTTTCCACGCGATGAGTCATCTCGGTTTTCTTTCCGGAAAACGATGAGAAAGCACATGAGTCATCGGCAAGGAGCACGAACCTGGTGGGTGAGTGATGAGCGCATAGATTGCGATTGCTGAACTTTGTGTCTGACTTAAGACACATTTTTTCATCTTTCACACGCCAAGTGGCAATCTGCGCCTCCTCGACACTCCGCCTCCTCCTTAGACCCACACAGCGACTCACAGAGAATGACAAATATTTTGTTTGATTAAGTGACTCTTGCAAATGCTGTTTTGCGGGGTCATTGTGGTGGGCAACTGAAATGAGGGCGCTTCGGCAATAGTCACAGAGTCCCAATCAGAGACGTCCCAGAGTATCCCGTCCGTAATGACAGATGATAAAGTCGCGTGTGTGTCTTTAATGGGCTCGAATATCTCCCGCTGCGTCGAGTCGAGCAAAATCAATTCAACTCCCAGCTCCCAGCCCAGTTGAGGAGAAAAAAATTAAGTCTCCTGCCACCACCGCCCTCCCTCCTTCAGTCAGATGACAGATGATAGAGATACACCATCGTTGGAACGCTCGAAAGCATTAAACCCAAATTGACTCATTTTTCACCCCATTGACTGGATTTATCGAATGCATGGTGGATGCTTTCAAGTCGAAACCTCTCACATTCACCCAACCGCGCCGTGTTTGAAAGGATTACGAGGTAACGAAGGTCAACGCATAGACACACACACACCCTCTTTCAGTCCTTAACCTTAACGTCGCCACCAAAGCTGTCTCACATGAATGGGCACAATACCAGCGCAGCCCTTGTGAGATCTCCGAAAGAGAGAGAGAAGCACTTCACGTTTATCCTTCAATAGGCCGGGGGGGCTCTTGTTGATGCTCACCTTGGAGTGAAGCCTTCCAAGGCCCCTCCTCCCTTTTTGTGTATAAATTGAGTTTGAAACGTTTTTTCATTACTTTTCCGGCGTGATGACTTTATAAGCCAACCCATTCCGCTGGTGGGAATTCTAATGAAATGGGGAAGGCGGCCGTGAATGAAGTGGCCTCTCCGGGCTCTCCTTTGCTTTTTCAGTTTTCAACTTTGAAGCAATAAAGAATTTGAGAATGAAAACACTCTTCTAAGGTCGTGGGTGGACTATAGAGTCCCGAAGCATGCTTGCGTTCTTATCTTTTTGGGCCAAGTGACGCACGTCGGGTGGGCAAAGAGTGATGGGGTTGCATGACGTATGTGGACCGGAACTGATTCCGACTGTGTCCAGTTACGCACCCGGACCGGAACTGATTCGGAACTGAGCCTTAACCTCCAAATCCCTGGCCTTACTGTCTCCAGTTACGCACACCAGGTTGGGTAAGACTAAGCTCTGAAAGCGTGCGACGCGTCTGGCGTTGTGCATTGAGTCAGAGTCGAGGACCCATCAAGCTGGAGGCAAGATGTCGGTGTTGTAGTTCACGAACGAACCAGTTCAAAAAAACAGATTTCAACTAAATTGAGTGCTCTCTAGACTGAACTGAAATGCACACGCCTAGTCAGTGTCGACTACAATCACAGATAATCACACTGCTCACGACGAACTAGGAGAATACGGAAAATCCAAAACAAACCCCGATCATACGAGACAGCCTCCCTTGCCAGTCGACGAGCGTGCGTTAAAGCGGCCTACCATGTCACAACACACGATCAAACAGAAAGGAAAAAAAAAAATAGCTTTTCCCGCACGAGTTTTTATTGAAAAAGAATTTCTCCTTAGTCGCAATCATCAAAAAGAGAGAGTGAACGGAGTGAGGAAAATGAAAAAGCTTCATTTGTTGAACTTATTCTGAAAGCTCTTTGTCCGCCAGGACCTTGTCTGCCACGAACAGAATACGCTTCATTTTTTTGTATGAGAGTGTGACATCTGAGTAGTTTATAATCCGTTCAACAATGCTTCGGTAACTTGCCATTTGGTCCATAGCCACCTCGTTCGACTCTTGTCACCGTGCGTGCTTATGGCAACAGGATCGAGATCTTCTTTATTCGCTGTCGATATTGTAAACGACTATTCCGTAGATTAGGACTTGTATGATCAAAGTGAACTTGGTCTTTGATGAGAGATTAGGTCTGTTACTGGCTAGCGATTGAAAAAAAAATATTGCAGACATTGAGCAAAGAAGACGGAAGAAGTACCAATTAATCGACAGCATGCAACCCACTGAAGGATATCTCGAAAGCCATGTGGATTTTGACCGCAGAAAAAATCTGCTATTCTGCGAATGACAACGAATCCTTCCACGACAGACCAAGACCACATGAGCGACGCGCCCCATTGAGGGAATTCTTTTCCGCAATGTCCAACAAAAGTTGGCGACATGGCGCAGTTCGTTAAAACTTCGATGGCCACGCCAACGTCGAAATCCCACGTGGGTCGACCGACGTCAGAATGTCAAATCTTCCACGCAACCGAGATAAACTGGGTTCAAGGAGCGGCTACCGCCGCAGACGGTGTCTGTTGACGACTTAATCAGTGATCTCATCTGGGGGACACACATGTAACCGGCAGAATGCATTACATTTTCGTGTGATTTGTCGAATTCTCAGGGAAGCCAATCTCGTTGGCGTATGTTGTGATCTCAGAGTTCATTTTGGCATTCAGTGTGCGCATCAGCAAAAGTCAAGCAAGCGAATACTGGATTATAGCATCGACCGACGCACAGTGGGGCAAAACAGACTCAAAACTGGAAGCAGCCATTTCACATTGCCCTCACTAAACTGGTAAGCTGATGACGCTTATCGCCTGCGTAACACATAAACGCAGCAGTCCTTGCAATTGTTGAAGAAACATCAAACATACACTCATGCTCATACAATTAAGCCACATACGCGATAATGAAGTACCTGCTGTCTAACATCGATTTTCGCCGCTCCGCTTTATTTTCATTGTTTGTTCTTTACCAGTTTTAACGTATTTCAGGTTCATTCATTGTAACAGTAGCAATCGCTACAGCAAGTACTTCCTTATCGTATATGTGGCTTAATTGTATGGCCATGAGTGTACGTCCTGGGCCGGCGTCTCCAAAGGACTTAACAGAGTTGACGTCGGAATTAATTACAAAAGTTGTCTTGCTCCAAGGCCTTGTTGATTGAAGCACAAGTTCAAAGGAACGGAAGCCGCGACGATTGAAGTTCAAATGAAATTCCAAAACTTTTCCAAGCCCATTAGCTAATTCATTCAATTAAAAGCAAATAGCGGTGTACATTCGAGTGCATGAGCATTTTTGAAAATAGCAAGTAATTTTCTAAAGCAAATAAACGTTCGTTGCTTTTGATCCAACACGCGTCTCAGACGAGTATCCTTTCCTTTCGTAGGCAAACACCTTCACAGTTTAGTGTGTTAAGTGTTTATCCCCCCACCGCCGATGATTTCCGGTAGAACAGGGAAGCAGAGCACGGGAAAGTAGAAAACACACAAGTAGTCGTAAATGAAATTCTCTATCTTCTCCAGTCGCAGTCACGACCTGCCTAGGAGAACATCATCTGAATACGAAATGAAAATGAATAAAACCAAACTGCGTTCGTCTCCTGGACTTGGATGATGGGGAGTCGTCATTCGCATTGGTAAGCGCGCGCACACGAATTAATCTTTTATCAGTTCGAGGGAAAAACAGTCTGCAGCACTGTGTGCTGCTTGAGAGCTGTTTCGGTAGCCCAACTCTGTCGGTGCGCGCGGCAGTCATGCGGTGTGGTTACAGAAATTTAATGACCACTCTACTTGCTTATGCAAAGGGACGAATGTGGTCGTTATGCACTGCCGTGGTCGTCGGTAGTTTTTTAATAAAGATAGGTGGTTCATGTTTTGACGAACCCACGCTGCGCCTCTGAAGTAATCGATGTGAGATCAGAGATGGCATGGATTAGAGGTACTCATGGAGTCATGAATGACTCAACTTTCGCTTGCATCAACTCGAAGTGATTTCGGCTGAAGTTGAGAATTGAACCGCTGTGACGTGGGATAAGCCCAAATCCTACAAAATCTGGCTTCAGTCCGCATCGACTTCGTTCCCCAAGTTGGTGAAATGAAGTCAACTTGGGGACATCCTCTGTCCAGAGCCCCAGGGCCGACAGGAAGTCGGTATAATACATTTGGCTGGCTGGCAAGGAGTGCGCACACTCAGGCAAACATAAGAGCTAATTGTGCCATCATCGCGGAACAGTTGTCTCCTACTCCGGACGACATTTTGTTCTTGTAATAAAGTCATTGTGATGGCCGAGGCTGTCATTACATAGCTTGCTTAATTCGTCCCGAAAACGAGCTCCTGCATCTGCATGTGGGTTCCATTCATCCATCATTCTTCTCGTATCTAAAGTCGTCGTAAGGGAGACTCAAGGCGATGTCCAGCTATAACCCCGATAAGAGTCCTAAGTACCGATGCACTCCGCCTAATTGGCTTATGATTGCGAGAAGAACGGACACAGGCTGATATAATTCATCGAACGACACCCGGAAATGCTCGTTTTCAGTACCAACCGTATTTGGTAAAATAATGGATTACATTTTAGAATTGTAATAATAAACAAAGATAATTTCCGAATAACAGCACAGTTTTCAGTGCTTGGGCTTTTATTTCAAAAAACTACAAATAACTTGTATCATCCCCACGACATAATTCATCATACGCTAATTGTTTCCGTTAAATTTTCCCCGTTTCCCTTTTATTTTACACAAGAATCATGATATTCTAGAATCAGTGTTTGATGTAGGAACTTCTTTTGCCCAAAAAAGTGATCTTGTCAGCTCAACAGCGCAGAAAAGAAACCGCGGTCGATTTTCGACAAGCGTTGGAAAAAGTAAATCAACCATTCAGTATATCATAGAAACCTATAAAGATACGGGAAGTGTTGAGTACGTGTGAAGATCAGAAAGAAGAAGAAGAAAGAAAGTGTCATTTTCAACACTGTTCGCAAAGCATGAAGTGTGCCATTATAAAAAACCAAGTCGCGGATACTTGCAACAAAGAAGTCACCACGCGGACGATCCAAAGGACCCAAAAAAGACATGGATATTTTGCGAGAACACCAAGAAAGAAGCCGTCGATAAGTGCAGCCAACCAGAAGAAACGCATGGACTTTGCAAATTTACACAAAGACGATGATTTGTCTTTTTGGAAGAAAGTGTTGTTCACTGACGAACATTTTCGGCCACGATGGTCCATCGAAGGTATGGCGAAAGAGCGGCACAGCATTGGAAGTAAAAATCTCCGAAGAACAATTACGCGTGGTGGAGGCAGTGTTATGGTGTGGCTTGGTCCGGTGTGGGAAAGCTAGTATTCATAGAAGGAAATTTGGACCAGTACATGTATCTGGATATACTGAGGGAGGATTTTGAGTCATCGAGAAATTGGGTTAAAATCCTGGCTGAATATTCCAGCAGGAAGTGGGTCGCCGTGGCGTAGTGGGTAAGCGCGTCGAGTCCTACGCAGAGGGTGTCAAGTTCGATACCCGAATTTACCGCCTTTCATATTTCACGGCTCCACCGCTTTCGAGTTACTGACAATGCTTAAAAGAGTATTCCTGTCTACAAAAAAGCTTCTCAAATTCTTCGTTCGGAGTCGGCATTAAACTGCAGGTCCCGTCCACGCGTGAAAGAACAATAGCACGCACAAGACGAGTGGTTGCTGAGAAGCTAGGCCCAGGTCCGTATATACCTATTTTAACGAGCCAGAGAGAGTATCTATTGAAAAGCTGTTAATAAAGAGAAAAGTGTTTAACTTCTGTGCTCCTTTTCTAGAAACCCGTTTAAAATGTGTCCAAATGGGAAAACTTTTTCAGTTATAGTCGTGAAGTTCAACCGACCGAATTGCTGCTGTTGGATTTCTTTTTAATGAATAATTTAGAGCCAGAAGAAGAGGGGAAATAAACAAAGAAGACATGTTTCACATACGCAGACGCCTGACTTGGCTTAAAATTCGTGCTTAAATCTTCTCCTGCAGAACTTCAACTCGAAGCGGGATCAAGGAAATTGATGGAATTTGATGCTAGCTTTGGAACCTACCTAATTTTGTGCGAAGATCGAAGTGAATGATTACGTTTGCATGTTTATTTTTTCGTAGTTTGTATATTTTCATAAAACAGATTGAATTTGTATAAACAAAGAAAACCAAAACTGCCAACGTGCAATTTTTTTGATTTTTTTTTTCGACACTTTGTACCGACTTGGCGCACCGTGCGACGCCAGCATTTATATGTGAAGGACCCCCAACAGATGTCAAACTATGAAGAGGATTGTTGGCTAATCCCAGGCTGTGGCACATTCATTAACGCTTCGCGGTGTTTCTTTTCTCAATCTCTAGAGCAGTCATGACCAGGAAGTTAAACAGAGTAATTTAAAGTCTTACCAGTCTTACAAAGATGGAAATTGCATGCATTTGGAACTCACCTGAAAAAGAAAGAAAAATCATAATTAATATCGTAATATCACCAATTTATTTTGTTTATAGGGATCAGATGAAAAGCACGTCTTCTCTCGTTTGAAGCCAACACACTACGCCTCTCAATCATTGATCATAGTAAGGGAACAAATAATTCATTCCGTACAACTAAGAGAATTTTTCTTTCGTTGCTCAGATAAGTCATTTAACTTCAGGAAACGAACGAATCCATAGATATGACTGATATCAAATTTATTTAACATTTAGAAATTTCATGTACCTTTCCTGTTTTTCCTGAGGGGGTTTTAAACACTCTCCGTTCCACGCAGATGATTAAAAAATAACAAAATTGAAACAAAATTTGAAAAATGATAGAGGAGCTGTTAAGCAAGAGCAATGAAGTCCTAAACTAGACGACAGATGAATTTTAAACGGGGCAAGAGTGGGTGGTGGCTTGTCGAAACCATCTACTTTCGTCAGCCTCGAATAATCTAGCGAGCTGCAGACAAAATCGATCAAAGAAGCACTGTCTTGGTTCTTCGCTGAAACATAATTCCCACTTGTGACGGTTAATATAGAAGGTCTTAATAAGAAGGACATTAGATTCCTTGATGATTTCTTGACACTTGAACGTGGAAAAAGACCGTCAGGCATCGGTCGGTGAGAAACAGGTGACTTTTTCTAGCATTCAACGTACAATGCATGATATTGCACCCACGCATGGAGTTTTTATCATGTCCTAAATATCATTTGCTTGCTTAAGCGGCTAGATACAGTTGGGATTTTTCATGCGGCACGCGCTTATCGAACTCAAAACTTTAAACACCTTTTTCTTGAAACGAAATGTTTTCGAAGTCGGTGATCACTAGGTGTGTTGTTTTGCAAGCGAATATAAGCCTAATTTTCAATTTGCATGTAAAATGCACTAACAACAAATCCTATATCCGCTTAAGTTACTCATCATCACCTTAAGAAATAAGCGCGGATAAAAACAATGCTTTCAAACTGTATTTTCTGTGTGTTCATTCCTGAATTTATTCATTCATTGTTGAGGTTGCTGTATGTGGCTTACATTTGCAGGTGTGGTTGATGTATTAGATTACATTTGCAGGTGTGGTTGATGTATTAGATCATTTTTGAATGTTTTTGCATCCATAAGTATGCAATTTTTGGTATACCCAGAGTGCCGTTTAGGGGTTCGTTAACGATTCTTTTTATTTGATGAACATTTTTTTTTTATTTTATAATTATTGTTTTTACTTTTAAGATGATGGTCACAAAACGAAGATAGTGACCATCAAAGATCAACCATCACCTTCCACGACTACACCCCTGACTGCTTAGCAAATGTCATAAATGTCGTCGGTGCTGCCAAGATTTTATGATGAATCATTAAGGGCCGATGATCGTTGTTTTTTGCGCACTTATAAATTAAGCGTATGTACGCTTGCAAAAAACACAGCTATTATCGAGATTCTACTGTGGAAGGCTGATGCCAAAAGGAAACAAAATAAAATCACCGAAAAATGTATCCAATTTAACCAAATTAATTGTAATTTAGTCAAAAATATTCGCGAGATAAGAAATCGATCGAAAGAGGCCACATTTGCGAGTCTAATAGCAGCCGGCTTCGTTCATAAATAATTCTCGCCAAACAATCATCTGATTTAAATCAATTTGTCTTTAATTTGCCATGGATTTATACAACAAATTAACGGCTTTATCTTCTCTGCGAAAAACTTTTTGAAGATCTATTGCATTTTGAATGAGTCGCGACATTGTATGTTGATCGGACGAAATGCAGAAAATAAATTCATTCAGCGACTAGGTCAAATGTCAGAGATAATGGCCGGTGCTGGTGTGGACATTTGAACTTCAAAAAAAGTGCTCTGAAATGTCATCTGAAACGCATTGAAGGTTGTGGACTGAAGGTGACTATCTAAAATTGTGACTGAATGTGAATAATGCCAAAGAGTGCTTTGGCAATTAAGGAATCCGAGATTACTTCAGTTTCTTGCTCTTTAAAAGGTATCAGCTTTAAATGTGATGACTTCCAAACACAAGCTTCAAGTAGCATGGAAGATAAACGTATTTATAATATCACATGACGTAGACCAACGGAGAAAATGCAAAAGCAATATCGTTACATTCGTTGTTAGGCATTTGACAAAGTTTGACATCAAGCTCTTTTGTTGAGGCATACATTAATGTCCATGAAAACCTTGTTCTATGGATCAGAGAATACCATTCCAACCGTTCAATTTAAGTCACGGTCCGATGTCCGAAAAAAAAGGCTGGGGTCCCCCAAGGTTCTATTCTGTTCCCTATACTCTTTCTTATATTTTACAAATGATCATCTGGGTGCTACTCCAAGCACAGTACTCTTAGTATTTCAGATTCGTCCGAAGGCTCGACCGTACCATTGGCACGGCAAAGTACATATGTCGAGCAAATTGAATTTCAAGCTTGAGAGCGTAACTCAATGATGTCTGCCGTCATTAAAGCGTACCCATTAGCCATGGATTGCCGAACTGTGCCTAATTTGTACACACTGCTCTAGAGCACTCATACTGAAAACCTGCATTTATGACAGGATCTGGGAAAGTAAATTGCGCACATTGGATTAGAAGGGGAGGGGGATAGGGGGCGCTCCTATTGGGGCTAGCGGCAAAAACCTGGCATGGAAATATCCGTCATTGGCGCCTCTATCGATGTTCAGAAGAAAGGTCGGGCGTCGGGTGAGTTTTATAGATCAACGTTAAACATTCAACAAGAACCGGAAATGCCTGACATAGAGCTTGCCAATGACCTGCCAAGTGCATATTAAATCAAACCCAAAGCAAAACCGAAAGAAACGGCAGTCATTCAAATCGATTCACTTCGAACATGAGGCTGGGACCAACGTTTCGGTCAACGGTGGGCGTTGCAGCACCATGTTAACCGACTTTTTTGTTGACTGAAATTGAAGGCGTGAATTTGGACGACCTCTGGTTCAGGGAGGATGGCGCGCCAGGCTACACAGCCCATGTCCCAAACCGTGTTATCAGCCGTCTTGGCGATATTAATTGGCCGCCTCGAAAGTGCGATTTGACCCGATTTGGCCTTTTTTTTCGGGAAGGACCGATGTTACGCCAACAATCCGCACTTAAGACCAACATCATCCAAGCAATGCGTGAGGAACAACACAAAACCACCAACAAGGTCTTGGAAAATTCTCTAACACTCCTTGTTTTACTCTATTTTCCTCTCATTATTCACCACTCCATTCAAACAAAATCGTGCACGTATACAAAAACGTCTAATCTCATGTCCAACTTTTGAACAGAGCCCATGCCATGTCGTTAAATCGAGATTTTCCGACACGATGCTTGTGTGGACATGGATTTGTGTGCATCCACTAGCACACATCATATTCATGATCCGGGCATGGTTAATGTCCAGTGGAGAATACGTGTAAAAGAGACTCTAGCTGAAGCAATCTCTTTTGTGCAAAAAGTCTAAGAAGCTTAAACTAATGCATAAGCAACCGTAATTGTAGAATGTCTCTGATTTCTGGTAATTTGAATATGGGTGGCGCTACGGCCCGTGGAGGGCCAACGGGCTATAGCGCCACGTAGGGCGGGCCTAGCTTCTCAGCAACCAACCTCTAGTTGTGTTCTATTGAGCTCTCACGAGTGCAAGGGACCTATACAGTTTATTTTGGACAGTGTAAAAATGATCCCTTTTCTCAACCAACTCTACCATCAACATCTACTACCCTCTTGAATGGTTTTTGAAAAAATATGCGACCACTGATCTGGCGTCTAATCACGTATGGCTGTAATGAGGACACGTATGACCTGACGTGACGGACGATACATTCGTTTCATGTAAGCTGAACAATTAGCACAAAGGATCCAATCAGGATCTGTGCCACAACTGCTACCGTGGTGGCAAATCGCCCAAACCTAAGCTGAACGATACTGACTGAAAGACAGCGTTTTGTCAGCTTCAACTAACTTAAAAAGTGTTAATTATTATCGACCCGAATACTGATTTTTGATAAATGTCTTTGATCTGTTCATGTTTTTAATGTCCTACGCATTTTCATAGCCTTGGCGTAGTGGGTTGATGCGTAGGGTGAAATGTACGGTCCTCGAATTTTACCAACTATCATAATTCACGGCTCGACCTCTCTCGAGTCACTGACTCAAAGAGGACTCCTGTGTAGAAGAGGTTTCTCAAACTTCCCCATTCGGAGTTAGCATAAAACTGAAGGTCTCATTCACACGTGAAGGAACAATAGCACTCACAATACGGTTGGTTGCTTTAGTAGCTAGGCCCTGGCCCACTTTGGACTGTTCTGGATTTTTATCAGTTCGAAACATTTCATTAAATTGTATCAAATAAAATCTTAAAGACAACTCTTCCTTAAATTTAGTACATAGGCTTTGAAGACTCAGAAAATAACAAAGGGGACAAATCCTCATGCAGCACTATGTTCCAGAATCGTGTAAGTTAGCGGAAGTGATAATGGTCCCGAAAACGAGAAAATTTCAAAGCGAGAAACAGTCGTATAGAACTAAGGACGCGGTAAAATAATGAATCAACCTCGCCTCAGATCTGAACATCAGTTCGATGCCCGACGAGGCGCTTCAAAATATACAACAGCCGATGAAATTGAAAAGGTTTTAAACAATCTAAATATTAGCAGCTCTTAAAATACGTATTCTATAGTATACTTCAAACGTTGGACATGAGGAACATTCCAATCAGAGTCCAAAAACCGAAAGGTTTGATTAAGCGCATTGCAATGTCTTCACCTTTAACAACGTCGCCATCAGTGACTTTGCAAAAAACATCATCACGTCTTATCTTCATTGATCCGCAAGATCTACAAAAGGGCTCGCCCCACGCCGGCATATGAGATCTCCAGACCACTCGAACCCCCCGACCATCGACTCTAAGACATCAGGCGAAATTTTGGACTTGGTCCAACTATCTCGTCCTGGGTCGGGTACCTAATGGAATCGCATTGGAAGTCGTGATGGTGGAGACAATCGTGCCACGGGACCAAACCATCGAAACTCAACATTGAGTTCCTGAAAATTGGAGTGACACTGCGAAGCCAGCTGCAGCAGCCACTTGAACGACGTTGTATTTCATAATTAATAGGTATGTTTGTTCCTACTATTAAAGCCATAAAACATGGACAACATTTAATATTGTTCATTTTATTGCATTTTTAAAAAGAAACTTGTATCTGGTCCACCCTGTATATCGAGCGCTTGTAGACCAATGGTCCAGCTAGGAGGGCCTTTGAATCCAGGCCTCCTGGTTCGAGAAGGGGAGTAAGATGGAATCTCCAGCGCGTGACCACTCAAACCCTTGTATCTGGTCCACCCTGTACATCGAGCGCTTGTAGACCAATGGTCCAGCTAGGAGGGCCTTTGAATCCAGGCCTCCTGGTTCGAGAAGGGGAGTAAGTTGGAATCTCCAGCGCGTGACCACTCAAACCCTTGTATCTGGTCCACCCTGTACATCGAGCGCTTGTAGACCAATGGTCCAGCTAGGAGGGCCTTTGAATCCAGGCCTCCTGGTTCGAGAAGGGGAGTAAGATGGAATCTCCAGCTCGTGCCAGACAAGTAAGTAAGCCTTAGACGGAACGGCTGGGTGGCACAGTTGGTTGAGTGCCGTTTTTTTTTTTTTATAATTTGCGCGTGCTCAAGAGATTGCTGATACCCTTATGTGTCCGGGGTCAAGACAAACCACGGGCCGAAGGTATAGAGGGATAAAGGGAGAGGAGGTACCTGTGCACATTGGTCTTAACTATCTGCAGGTTGTAGTCTGTGGGAAATATAAGTTTGGGAAGAGCATTCCATATTCGTGCAGTGCGGCTGAAGAACGAGTCTCTGAATTTAACTGCGCGTCCGAAAGTAGGCTTAAGGGTATACTGATGGGCACTCCTGGGGAGACGGGTATTGCAGGTGAATTCACGGAGGAATGCAGTTGGCTAGCTCACTTGAGCAGCGTTTGTTGAAATAACGACAAAGAAGAGACGGTACGTCGATGTTCGAGCGAGTCTAATTACTCTTCTGTCTCCTATAAGCTCAATCGCTCGATTTTTGTTGCTATCTGGTAGGTGGAGGGTGGTCTTGGGGCACCAGACCAGATATGAGCGTTATACTCAAGCTTGGGGCGGATGTACGCCTTTTAATTTTAAGCCAAATCAGAAGGGGTGAAATATTTCTTGCATCGATTAAGGAAACCTAAACATTTCGCAGGATTTTTGGCGACCTCAAATATGTGATCGTTCCAACTAAGTGTTGTGTTGATACACATACCAACCAAGGGTGGAAAGTTTTCCGGTTTCATTGACACAAGCGCCATTCATGGATAATGGCTGATTATCAAAGGTTCGCTTGAGTGACAGCATTGAATTCCACTCTATTGTTCTTTCCCCAGTTAATTATACTGTCAAGATGGGAATCCAACGTGCTTAACATACGCTGCCGTTCCAATTCTACGGCCGAAGGGCGGGGTCGTGAGTCTTGGAACGACTATGAAAAGCTAAGGGTGCTGTCATCAGTGAAGGAATGGATTGGATTAGAAGTAGCAGACAAGAGATCATTTATAAAAATGAGAAAGAGTCCCGGAGACAGAACTGAGCCTTGGGGAACACCAGCATTTATTTGGTGGATATCAGACTTGAACGCATCCAACACAACTTGAATTGAACGGTTCGAAAGGTAATTTCTAATCCATAGAAGAAGGGATTCATCGTGCCTATGGTACGCATTTTCGACAAGAGAGCTTGATGCCAAACTCTGTCAAATGCTTTAGAAATATCGAGCGCAACGATCTTGCTTTCGCCTGCATTGTGCAAAGACTGGTTCCACTTTTCGGTGAGATAAGCTATCAGATCACCAGTCGGTCATTAAGAAGCTTCCGCGATTCAAGATATTTCATTAGCTGACGATTTATCAGGGACGTAAGTGCTATGGGTCGGTACGAGGTGGGTAACGAAGATTCACCGTTTTTAGGGACGGGCTGGACAAATGCTGTTTTCCATCTGCTCGGAAAGAGATGATAGATGAAAAAGCTTACGCAGTGGTTTTGCCAGCGCAGAAGAACACCTCTTCAGAAGTTTAGGGGGAATACCATCCGGGCCAGCGGATTTGTGCACGTCGAGATCTTTCAGTACTCAACTGTACGAGTGCGGAAGTGGATTTGTCCCATGGTGAAATCAACGCTCTCAAGTACAGGTGGAGAAAAAATGGAATCTGGCGGTGTTGAGCTGGCTGCAAAATGAGCCACAAGCAGATAAGCTTTGTGTAAGGAGCTGACAGCTGGAATGTCATTGTAAATGACGAGGCGGAATTCTTTACGTTTTTTTAGAAATCACCAAAAGTTTTTGCTACCCTTGGGACATTGTAGCACTTTCAGCCTCAACTTTTGCTCATAAGAGAATTTCACACGTCTGATAGTTGCATTGCAGTCATTTCTGGTCCGTTTAAACTTGGTCCGGTTTTCCTCAGTAGGGGTGGCTTTGTATGTCCGGAAATTCAACTCTCTCATCCTTTTTTTTGTTACAGCTCGAGTCATACCATGGGTTTGCTTTGGGCTTGATACTCTTTACTCTGTGAGGAATGAAGGTTCTCATGCCCAGCAGAAGAATATTTGTGATCATATCAGCATCGGCTTCCACGTCACTATTGAGGAAGCAAAGTGACCAGTTAACCTGGCCCTGGTTCGAATCCCAGTGAAAGCAAAGTTAAGACGCTTTTATCTGGTTTTCAAATCAAGTTTAGTCACCACTTGCCGTTGGGATGAAATCAAAGGCACTCTAGAGTGGTCAATCAGTGGTTTGACTGTGGTTACCACAATGGACCAACATGGTCTAAGTGCGTTGCTGAATGCGCTAGTAGCCCCTCTACCTAACCTAACCTAAGCCTGAGACGAACAAGACATCTGTTCGACATCTGATTTGTCCTTGCCTCTGCTTCATAGCCAACCTTAATGTTCTGGAGGAACGAGGAAGGTCTCACGGCGGACAAATGTTGAACGCATCGACGACACAGTGGATCCACCCCATTGGCCTAAGTGAGGCGCGGCTACTATGCCACCATGGCAACCAGGGATCCAGCTCTTTCAAACAGAAAGCCCCATTAAGCGATGTCCTTGGCCGGTGCTCACTGAAACGAGGAACACTCGCCCACGCAGCAGTCACGCAGACGAACCTATGCTGCGCCTCCCCCCACCCGACTGAAAGAACACGCACAGCACGAGTGCGTGCACAATGATTTCAAAGCAAAAAATGCACACGTCCTCAATTTATGCACGGTCAGCACTTGCCTCCGCTTCAAAAATTGCAAAATGAACAAATTCTCTGCGTTCAGCCAAACTCCAGGACTACCTTGAGACACATTTCACAAGTTCTCCGCTAGAAGACCCATCAATCTTCTTGTCCAAACTCAGGTCGTCTTCGTCGAGTTTAACCTCGTTTTGATTGGTGCCACCACCTGAGCTGAGCCACAACAGTTCTCGAATCTATGAGTGCACTTGAAGGTTCCCTCGGAGCTGGGAGCTGGGCGCTCCACCACCGGTGCTGCGCTTACACGTCACCTCGTCGCACTGCTAAGTAATGAAACATGGAACCGAACTTTAATAAGTACACAACCAAATGGGGTCAGCCCGCGCGCAGTTTTCTTTGGCGGATGACTTATTTCTCTCTTCCTCCACTTCTTCGTCGGCCTCTTGTGCTGTTTTGCAATTTGTACGATTGAGGAAAACACAGAAGCGAATTCGAAAAAAAAAGCTGTTCCTTCGTTTTAGGCCACATTCAAGTTGACCACTTTGCTTCACCGATGGAAGTGGCAAACAGTAAACACAAATAAATCACAAATAATCCATAAATCAACCGTCACACAAACACACACAATCCGTTTTGGATGGGGAGGGGGAGGGGGCAGGGGGTTTGAAAGACTATAGCGAATCTCGTGCAAAGTGCATTGACACACTGTTACGCTTCCACACTCACATTTTCATTTCAAAGCAGAAGCACAAAAAGAACTCACAACTCGACACGGGGTAACGCAGTCGTCTAGGCGAGATACAGTCGCCGCCACCGCCAACCGCCACACCGCCACAGCCGTTCCGTATCGGGTGCTCCGTCGAGCTGCCGCTTGCACACAACAGACCACTCTGAGTCACGGCCTGCCAGCGCGGAATTGAACTATGCGCCTGAACACGCAGCTGCCGCCAGCGCTAGCCGGTAAATGAAATTTACATATTTATTGTTATGGCTCTGTATATGGAATGAAAATGGGAATTAAGTAATTGGTGTCACTGAAGTGGCCGCCCGGCGGTGAGGCGAGCGCTCGCGGGGTGGCATTTCTTTTTTTTCGCAAACTAATTATAAACGCCAGGTCGGGTTGAAAAACTCATTTGACTGACGTCGCTCCTCGTGTTTGGCCGCGCAGCGGTGGTGGTGCGGATTTTTTGGAAGTGCTTGTCGGGTTAACAGCTCGAGTCTATCTGAGTCTACGTGAGCTGGATAGCGACTTGAACGCGTGAACGGAAGCATCTGGACAGCGCCTTGAACGCGTGAACGGAAGCATCATTCACGCGTTCAAATTGCTGTCCAGCTCACATCGACTCGAGCTGTTAACTCAGCAAGCTTGGAGCTTAGGCTGGTGGGTGATAACAAGCTTGTGGCGGAGTTTACAAGCGAGAGCACGACCACAAGTCCGAAAATTAGTACCCACTCCCTGTTGGTGAGAAAAGCCCATGTTCATGGTGAGCCACTCAGGCTTGTGGAGAGGAGTCAAGGCGGGAGAGTATGTGATTTCGGGCGACTGACTGTCTAGCACGGGGAAAGTGGACACACGTTTTAGAATTGTTAACAATTTTCCTCAAGAGTGCAGCACATACAAAATGGATCGCTTTAGAGGCTGACCAGATAAGAACGATAGGAAAACAAAATGTAATTAAAACAACAGCGGTGTGCGACAGAACATTGAGTATGGCTTTATTTTGAAGCCGCATTCATGCCATTATGTATGGAATAGCGCATCATTCACTCGATCGCCTTGGCTTCGCTGGGAGTGCTTCAAACGATCGGTCTAAATGGTGTCCTAAAAAATCCAGCAATATCGTCTCAAATGTCGCCTCGAGCCTGTCCAAAGTGGTTGGCTTGTTAGCGTAGACTAAGAACCTGACTAGAAAAAATATTCGCGTAGTGTCAAGTCATATGATAGCGGCGCCAATTGATGGACGCACGCCCTGAGATGACCCGACTTAAAAAGGATCGTTTTACAGGCTGACCAGATAAGAAGGATAGGAAAACAAAATGCAATTAAAACAACAGCGGTGTGCGACAGAACATTGAGTATGGCTTTATTTTGAAGCCGCATTCATGCCATTATGTATGGAATAGCGCATCATTCACTCGACCGCCTTGGCTTCGCTGGGAGTGCTTCAAACGATCAGTCTAAAGGGTGTGCTACAAAATTGCAGCAATAGCGTCACAAATGTCGCCTCGAGCCTGTCCCAAGTTTGGCTTGTTAGCGTAGACTAAGGACCTGACTAGAAAAAATATTCGCGTAGTGTCAAGTCATGTGATAGCGGCGCCAATTGATGGACGCACGCCCTGAGAGGACCCGACTTAAAAAGGATCGTTTTACAGGCTGACCAAATAAGAACGATAGGAAAACAAAATGTAATTAAAACAACAGCGGTGTGCGACAGAACATTGTGTATGGCTTTATTTTGAAGCCGCATTCATGCCATTATGTATGGAATAGCGCATCATTCACTCGATCGCCTTGGCTTCGCTGGGAGTGCTTCAAACGATCGGTCTAAAGGGTGTGCTACAAAATTGCAGCAATAGCGTCTCAAATGTCGCCTCGAGCCTGTCCAAAGTGGTTGGCTTGTTAGCGTAGACTAAGAACCTGACTAGAAAAAATATTCGCGTAGTGTCAAGTCATGTGATAGCGGCGCCAATTGATGGACGCACGCCCTGAGATGACCCGACTTAAAAAGGATCGTTTTACAGGCTGACCAGATAAGAACGATAGGAAAACAAAATGCAATTAAAACAACAGCGGTGTGCGACAGAACATTGAGTATGGCTTTATTTTGAAGCCGCATTCATGCCATTATGTATGGAATAGCGCATCATTCAATCAAATCAACACTTCTTGATTCTTTGCCACTTCCTTCCTGACAACTACGCGTGAGCCACTCAGGCTTGTAAAGAGCAGTCAAGGCAGAAAAGTCCGGGAGGCACTGTGGAGACAAGTTTTAAGAATTTTTAGTTGTTCAATTTTGCACAAGAGATTGATAGGTCTCTTGTATGGGATGTCTGCGCCGTCTTTTTGAAGAAAAATGTTCCAAAACATCGATGTTGTCAAGCTGTGGCCACAGAAAGTTGGTTAAAATAGGTCCACCACCTATGACCATTGGCAGTTACGGCGGCTCATTCCAAGTTGAGAAGTCCCAAGATGCCACCAAGTCATAAGCCGCACCAATCATGCACTCTTCATGAATGCATTGACTCTTAGTTGAACACTTGTGGATACTGTTCACTCTAATAATGGCAATAAATACGCCTGTTGTCAATGTCGCAATGGCCCTCGTCGATCTCCGGTCAAGATTTCCTGACAAATTTAACGAACTCACGCCGTTGTCTGGCATATCTTACATCTAGTCGTCGAGCCTTAGTTCTTATACGTGAGAAGGTGGTCCAATAAGTACTTAACCTTCAAAATAACAAGGAACATTTGAACAAGTGGCGATTTATTTCTCAAACTCGATAGACTTGCCTCAGAGATGCTTCAACCCGTCTGAAAAATACGTTTTCTCGAGGCCTCCATGGCGGCGATAAGCTTCTCATTCGACTCAAATCTCTACCCGGCGAGTGACTTTTTCAAGTATGGAAACAAAAAGATGTCGCTGGAGAATATGGTGGATGGAGCAGCAGTTCATCGCCTAATTCGACCGATTTGGCGACGGCGGAGGTGTGAGCTGGTGCGTTGTTGTCCGGAGTGAGCAACAGGAGCTCGGACAAATTTGACCGTGGCGACGGCCAAGGTGTGAGCTGGTGTGTTGTTGCAACAGGAGCTCGGACACGATGCTCGTTCTTAATATTTCACGCAGAATATGTCCCATGCGGTCTTTTTTAGATGCCTACTGCCCTCAGCAAACTCGCGCACCTTAAATCGGCGGTCTGCCAATACGAGATCGTGGATTTTTGTCGCGTTCTCGGAGCAAGTGGACGTGGCTCATCAAAAACCGGCGTGCGACTACGTTGAATCAATTTTTGACGATCGGCATCGAGTGAGAAGAGGCACCTACACAGCAATGCTGGTCTTGACCATTAGCATCAGATGGTCCATAGCATCTGCTGACACATTTATCGCCACAACTGCCTTGGTGCTGCCCAAATTTGAGACCAATATCCTGCACTTTCATCTCCCGCTCATTCACGGTCGGGAAGGGAACAAATTCTCGAAAAAATTTCCCTTTAAAAATCGAGAATCGAATCACCGACCGATACTGGTCTTCGATCAAAACAAAAATACGAGTCCGATTCGACTAACATTTTGACAGTAGCTGTCTACGAGAATGTCTACTAAACGATAGTGGCGCCATCGGGCGATGAGGGTAAGTACTTATCGGACCACACTCGTATTTAAGCATCCAACTCAATCGGGTGCCGGGACACTGTGAAGCGGACGTCTTCGTCAGAAAGACCAGTGGTCCCGCAGTCTTTTCGGATGAAGATCTCTCATCTCATCTCTTATCTGATGATCCTCGACACACTTGCTCATGTAAATCGTAGATACTGGTCTAAGGGCGCAGGAGCCTTCATCACCAGACAACTAAGGCCTGCTCTCTTAACAAAGCGCTCGCCTTGTGATTTCTTTGGCAAGTGTTCGCTGTATTCCCTCTCGCATTGACTTCCAGTTTACTTTGATTATTGAATTGGTGGACTTGAACTTGGACTTAAAGGCAGGCAGGGGAAGTGCCTTTCTCACAGAAGGTGTGGTGGCGATTTTTGCGAGTTTGTCATGGCACCCAGCACAGGCGAATGTGAAACTATTCCAATATCTCTTCAAGAGATGCGCGACTGCTCATGACTATTTTATAGTTTCTCGAGAACGATGTTTGGGATCCGCACAATCAAAGTCCGCTTTGGACCCACCGCTCTGTCGTGGAGACGCACCACCCCCCGAGCACGGATTGCGCTCCATCCCAAAAAAATGACAAAAAAATGAGTTCCATCTTTTCACGCGATAAAAACAAGAATCGACAAGATACAGGTATCGCGGGCGGAAACCACGTTCCACCTCAGCCAGGACAAGGCTTCGCTGATCGCCATTATTTCCGCTTGGAAGACACTGCAGCGATGAGGTAAGTGGATTGATTTGTTACGGTTAAGACGTGCAGAGAATAGACCACTTCCAACTCTGTCTCCCATTTTGGATCCATCCGTGTAGAAGTTCATGGAATTATCAAACAGGTCTCTTTTCGGAATCAGGGTTTTTCTCTGAGGAGTATACAGGCGAGATGTAATCAAGATTTTGGTGTGTCCTTGCCACTGAGAGCATGCCTTTATTCGGATTGCGATCCATTTGGTGTCACAAAGGGCCTACGTCTGGCTTAAGTGTGTCTCCTTCTCCCCGTCAGCCACTTATACCTAATCTATGTCCCTCGCCGCACAGTGGTCGATTTCATATATCAGTAGCTGGTCATAAGTCAAAAATGAACATATTTTTGTTTAGCTCACTTACCGTTTAATCTAGGGAGAAATATCCAAAGAACTAGTTCAGAACAACAAAAGAGGCCAGCACTCAAATTTGCAACTGTACTAATACCGCAATGATGCAGTTTAAGATCACTTTGTCATTATGTGTTTTCGTTGAGAATTTGCAAGTTCACTGTAAGTACAAGTTTTTACCGACTAAAGACGAATATCTAAAAAAGTTAATATGTTGCAAGATAAAAAAAAATAATTTTTGTCAAGTAGTTATAAAAGTTAAGGTGTGAAAGTGGTGGCTCTATTCAGTAATTGAATGCTTTCTAAATGAATCAAGAACGATACAAAAAAAAGTCCGACATAGTTTGATCACGAAAGTTATTTCATTATTAAGTTTGAATCTTTCACTTTGATTAAAAGTAAAACTTAGATGCCAAGACCCGCCATAAAATATGTTTAAGGTAGCAATGCTCTTGCAACAGAAAGGCCATCAGTAACAAGAAAATAAGTATTCTTACTTATGCGCGAGAACGGACTTTTCAAATGTTCTGTTACCGATTGTGGGGGTCAAGTAATAAAGGATGTTTTAACAAAGCTTTCCATATTGGAGATAAATGAGGACCGGCATACAGTTGGATATCCAAGGAATTTCAAACACCCATTCAAGTAGAAGAAAAAACGGAAAAATCTCAACTTGGAAGACCAGAGAAAACATTTCAAGAAAGTGGATTCAAGCCAACAAAAAACAAAAAAAGAGAAAAATTCGTGAACTCATGAATAAGTCTTCAGAAGAGCTGTCCTTTGCCATGGAATCGAAGCTAAGACGTAAACCTTCTATGGCCGAGGTCGTAAAAAAAGCTGTTGGCAACTCACCCAAAAGTTTAAAGAAACTTAAGGTACCTGAAATAATGAAGTCAGTAATACCGTATACAGCTGAAGAAGCCTTAGCTCTAGTGACAGAATTAAAATTAACGAAGCATCAGTATAAACATCTTCAACAAAATGCTAAAGAAAGAAATGAGAACATATCCCCCAGCTATGAGTCTATACTGGAAGCAAAAAAGTGTTATCCACCTAGTTCATCAATCACGATAACAGAAACTTTATCTGAAATCAAGCTACAGCCCTTACTGGATTTTACTGTACAGCGTCTTTAAGCACAAAGTGAAGTACAGTGGACTCTCCATAAGTCGAACTCTCTCTAAGTCGAAACTCTCTCTAACTCGAAATTGTTCGCCATATTTTACATACATTTCCCTCAATTTTCCATACAAAAACCTCTCTCTAAGTCGAAACTCTCTCTTACTCGAAAAATTATGGTATCCCGTGACAATTCGACTTATGGGGAGTCCACTGTATTTGATTCTGGATGTGAAAATGGCGATACTTTTTAATGTATTTGGAAGTGCGGAGTTGACGGTAGCGGGGGACACACCCGCTATAAAGAAAACCTTTAATTAATCCTGCCGCAAGTGATTCCGATTCAATTTTGGAATCATTGTGACATTTGTCGTTCAGACTTGATACCAAATGTTGGCAGGCAAGGGGAGAGGAGGTCAAAAAATTGGTTCAAGACAAATACGTTCGCCTACAAAACCTGCTCAGGAATGAGTTGGGAATACTGGTAGATTTGCCGAGGAGGTAACACGAATGATGGAAACACTGCACGTAAGTTTTTTAAGGAACCAGCAAAAAGCTATCATAAGAATTGACCATGAGCTCGTTCATCGTTTTGGCATAGTGCTGATTACTCTATCATCAGGATTGAAAATTGACGCAAACTATTTGCCTGCTGGTATAAAATGCCTGTCAGCGTCCATAAAATACTTCTCCATAGTGCTGACATTATCGAGAACTTCGCTGTTCCAATTGGTCAACTGTCGGAAGACGTTTTAGAAGCCCGCCAAAAAGATTATAAGCTGTACCGTGAGAGCTTTTCAAGAAAGATGTCACGGATAACAACCAACGAGGACTTTCTCCAAATTTGTTAATTTCGTTCGACCAACTCACAAAAAAAAATATAATAAATCGTTTCCTCCTGAAGCATTAGATATGCTGTTAGAAGCATAAATAAATAACTTTTGCATTACAAAAATTAAGAAAAACTTTCATTTCACATTAAAGTCCAGCTATCAATCATAAATCGACCACTGTGCGCCGGTGCCATCGGCAGCTTGATTGACCTCCATAGTTGAGATTCAAAGTCGAAGTGTATGGACAGGACATCGAAGTCGACTTGTACAGGCATTAGCGTATCCACCACATGGCGGCTGGGCCATGCAGAGCGAATGAATACCAAAGCTCCCGCCAGGAGCGCCTCCAAGACGCAGCAGGGGACAGACATCAAAGAATACAATGGACGTTGAATGTGTCGCAAAGAAAACAGTCGAAATTGAAAGTGTCCGCACAATCAAAGTCCACTCTGGACACACCGCTTTGCCGTGGGGAGGCACCACCCCCCGAGCACGGAGGGGGCGCGCATCCCAACAAAATGAGTTCCATCTTTTCACGCGATAAAACCAAGAATCGACTGGTCATGAGTGAAATTCGAAAGCAAGATTTGCCAAAACAATGCCAAGCGTTAATGTCAAAGATGACGACGAGGAGATTCGGAAGCTATCGCCTGCAGAAGATCTATCCATAAAAGAACACAATTTAAGTTTATTCACGAGTCGTAAAACCCCGCGAATGACTCAGACGGAAAATATGTGTTTCCCATTAAAGCGGCCAGGAGGAGTGGGCGTTGCTTCATCGCCAGGAATTTTTAATCATAAGATTATCACTGAAGCGTACACGGCTTTTTATGGTCCCGCTCTTCTGTCGGCCTTGGACTCGGTAGATGGATGCGGCGGCATTTTCTTGATGCCCAGAGGCCAGCAGGCTATGAATAATTAGAAAACGTCCGTGGGTGTCCTCTTGGCGGTACGGTGGCAAAGATGTGGAATCTGGTGCAGGATGGTCGCTCGGATCTAGTGAGACACACGAAAGTCTTCTGGATTTCTCACAATCCACGATTAGTCGCCAAGTGTCTCGTCTTAAGTCCGTGGGTTCTTGGACATCATCAGTGACTTGAAACTGAGAACCCTCCCCTCTCTCCCACAATACCCGAGTTCCTGGCAACCCTCGCCTCAATCTGAATAAACAGTCCTCTCCTGACACACCTCTGAACTTTCACTCTCCCAGCAGACGCAGGGGCAAATTTGGATTCAACTTCCTCCTTCTCCATCACAACCAGACAAGCGAGTGCATGGAACGCATGCAAATTTCAATTTTCTTTTCAAAATCAGTCGAACGCGGCTCGCAAAGTAGACAAAGCTACGGTCAAAGCCCGACAGTCATGAGAGACGCCGCGGAGAGGATGACTAATGCAGATAAGAGAACGGTTGTGTCGATTGCCCAGCCAGAGAGTGTGCCGTCGACTCGAACGAGATACGAATAGACAAGAGGCAGCACCCTTAGACTCGCGGTCTAGAGATTAAACTGGTTTTCGGTTTATTTCCCCGTTTTTTTTTTGTGACGGTTGATGAACTGTGCCAGCGCCAGCAAACTATAACTTTTCCACTTCGCTTGTCATTGATTGCGCTCGTCTGATATGACGTGCGTGGATGAGCGTGGAGAGGGGATGGGTTCAAGGTGTTTTTGAGTAGCTTGCGAAGGGTCACTCAAGATTAGAGAGAAAGCTGTCGATTAATGGAGTCGCGTGGATGATTTGTTGCTTCATTGGCGTGGATTCAATAAATCTCGTTCCATCTGACAGCACGACCACACGATAATTGTTTCTTTTCTCTTATTCTTTACAGACCGAGTTGAAGGAAGTTCAGGCAATGATTTGCTATCAAGTGTAGTCCTGAATGATGATGATTCCGATTATCGACTGATTGTCTGAGACTACAGCGACGACAGCACTCGAGGCTTTCCCATCGCACTCTCTGTTGCATCAGTGCAGTCTCAGGGGCTGTAAGGTTCAATGAGGAGGTTCTTGGGGGATTTCCTTGTCCCCACTACGAGTCCATACTAAATGATTGGACAGCAGCACAGGACAACACATAAACCGACAACAACTGGTAAGAGAAGTTTCCCTCTACACTGACGACGCCAAAAAGGAGCGCGAGTACAGGCGCAAGAGACCAACACCCTGGCACAAATCAACGACGATCGGTAGCGATGTGGCTGCGATACACGAGTCGCAGCACTTGCATTGAGAGACTACAATTTAGCCAACAAATCGATCACCTTTTCTTCCAAGTCAAGGGGCAATAAAGGCCATGCCATCGGACTGTGTGCCATAAAAACTTGTTATCGTCAAGTGATGAAGACAAAGCGTCACTAAGATATCCTGGCATCCAAGGAAACTTAAAAGCGGATCTTAGCGGCAGGCAAAGCGCCAGTAAAATATCCTGGCATCCAAGGAAACTTAAAAGCGGATCTTAGCGGCAGGCAAAGCGTCAGTAAGATATCCTGGCATCCAAGGAAACTTAAAAGCAGATCTTAGCGGCAGGCAAAGCGTCAGTAAGATATCCTGGCATCCAAGGAAACTTAAAAGCGGATCTTAGCGGCAGGCAAAGCGTCAGTAAGATATCCTGGCATCCAAGGAAATTTAAAAGCGGATAATTCCTTGAAAAGGTAATCTGAGCTAAGAGAATCTAAACGACTTTTGTAGAAGCTGCAGAGACAAAGAAGGAATAGAACATGCCGAAGATCCGCTCTTCGAATGCCCAGTCCTAGCAAAGAAAAGGAGGCAGTTCTTGGGAAAGCACTTCCTTGTAGAGTTGGAGGACTTGAGCTGAAAACTCCCTAATCCTCCTGTATCCCATTGATTCCTTAAAAAAAGACTCACAAATACAAATATATTAAGGACAAAATGGACGCAAGACGTTGGTCTAGGTTAGGTTGGTACGTGGGTTGACACTGTGGGGCCGCGCCACACTGAGGTCCTATTGGTCTAAGTGATGCACGGTCTACCAACCTACCAATCAATGGCCCACTGGATCTACGAGGCCCTCGTTCGGTCTACCAGATGGGACATGACTTTGGGACTAGGACAAGCAATTCCAAGAAACGGAGTTTGTTCGACTCTTCGAACATGCGTTATAATTCAGATTCAACGTCGAAGCTTAAGGGCAGGACATGGACATCGCCTTGAACATCCTCCTACGAACTCAACGCCTAAAGTGCCGGCCATGAAGAGGAAATGAATACCACAGCTTTGTGTTTAAGATTGTGACGAAGTGATGACTCGGCGGGACACAGCACCAAGGTTCGATGGTACAATGGTGCCACGCACCATAGTCTGAAGAAGACATACAAGCCTGACGTTGAACATCGACCTGTGCACGTCCATCGAACCTTGGTGCTGGGGAATCTCACTTCCTTAGACACTTTGCCCGCCAACTGGTGGCGGACGCTGTCATCGCAATGGCCGAGACCATATGAAAACTACAGTGGTGCGAAAAAAGAAATTTCCAAAAAAAGGAAATGATCGCATTGAAAAGGAGTACGGGATGAGAAACATCATTCCAAGTGAGGAAAGAGGGCGTTATTTGTGTGCGTCTCTTCTGTATTCCAATCCGTTTTACCCTAGTAGCAAGCTGTTGCTCATCTCTGGACATGAGCCTGTAGTGGACCCTCTTCCCTGAACACGAATCAATAGGGTTACCGCACGCTACTGCTACTGCTGCACAAGACAGCGCATTCACCTGCACAATACAGCATCTCCAACTAGGGCAGGACGTGCTTAGAAGCCAAGACCATCCAGCCACGAACGTAGCCCTATTGAATTAATAAACTCGAGGTGTGTCACCAGAGACTGCTAGTCCTTCGACCAAATGGACCTATTGTGCCTTCCTCTTTTGGTCTAAGACTCAAGAGCTGCCATCAGAAATTTCACAACTTCTTCGTATGGGATGTCTTGAATGTCTTTCCTTGCTACGGCTGTTCGTCTTGTTGTCTTTCTCGGGCAAGGCTTGGGCGCAGTCGATTAGTATGTTTACAGATAAGACCTATTTTATGGACGTGATAATTACATGCTTCGTGTGCTGTATAGCACCCTTAGGGCAGCCTCTTTAAGCTCCAGGGCATCTTTGGATCATATGGGATTGTAGTTTTGTCCCATGAGGGTTTGATGAGGCTTTAATACCCTCCTGGTTGGTTGTTCCAAATTTGTTTAAAGATCCATTTAACTGACAATGAAGGGTGTCCGAGCGCCTCCCCTGACCAGCATATCAGGCTACAGTGGACTCTCCCTAAGTCGAACTCTCTAACTCCAACAAATTATGGTTTCCCTTGACAATTCGACTTAGGGAGAGTCCACTGTACTTTCATGCATTTTACGTTTTGGCACTAAATCGTATTCAGTCTCTTATGTCCTGCCAGCGTGTTAAGTCTCTGGCAGACTAAGTTGATTCTGTATAAGACATTGCCTATGTCCGTCCTGTTCTACGGCTCAAAGGCACGGTCGATATCCAAAGCAGATGAAGAGGCTCTCTGAAGAGTGCTGTGCGCGATCTTTGGGCCTGTTGGTGTTGATGGCATTTGGAGAAGGTTCAACCAAGAACTATACGGGGTGTATAACGCCATTAGTCTTGCCAGGCGTCTACGGATCCAACGCCGCAAGATGATTAGACCATGTAGAGCGTATGAACAACTTAGCTCCACTGAACCTGTGGGGCAACGCAACAGAGGACAAGGAGGCGCCCACAAGTAGAGGGAGGACCTCAGCCGGCTTGAAATTGGAGACAGATGGCCAGAGATCGGACCGGCTGGAGAGGCATATTGAGTGAGTCCCAGGTCCACCCCGGACTGTAGCGCCCTAAGAAGAAGAGGACATTTCCAGGCAATCTTAGAGCTGAATATGTAACTTTTCAGCGTCTGGCTATCTGGGAATACGTACACAGTCGAAACATCTGAAAGTCGAACGTAATCATTCTGTCGCAAATGCGGTCTCCATCTTCGGTGTTTGTAAACAATTCGGCTGGTTGTTTCCTTGAAGAGAGGAATGTGTAGGCTGCATCTCAAGCCATCGTAGAACTCTCATCGGAGTCATAACCGGGTACTTCTTCTTTATTTGACGCTACAGTCCGGGGTAGACCTCGGCTTCAACCAACATGCCTCTCCAGCTAGTACGGTCTCTGGCTAGCTGTCTCCAGTGTCGCACGCCAAGTTGGTTGAGGTCCTTCTCCACCTGGGTGCGCCACCTTAAACGCGGGCGTCATCTGTTACGTTGTCCCACGGGTTCGGAGTCGAAGACGGGCCGGAGCTGAGTTGTCCAATTCCTTTACCATAAACGGGTACTGCCCCGTTGAAATTAAAGCCTCAAGGCTAGGTATCCCCTATAACGACTTCTGCAGCAGTTTGAAGGGATGAAGAGGAAGAAGAGACCATTACACACCTTCTCTGCAATTGCAGGGTCCTCTCATCCCGCAGATTCAGTCACTTGGACAACTACTTCACAGAACTAAGTAGTATTAGCAGCAGTCTACTTCATCGCTCCAGATGGTTCGTGGATTAGGATCTATTCGATGTTTGTGGTAACACAACGGACGTACTTTTGGCCTAAGTGTGGCTACCTTTAATGTAGTCAGGCAGGTAGTACCAAAATTTATGGTACAACCCTGACTCTAAGGGAAAACAAGCACCTTGGTCTAATCCAGGAAGGAAGACAGGAATCTTAATTGGAAACGAAAGATAGAAGAGAGAGTAAGGAAAGCGGCATGTGTCTTATACCTGCACTCTAACCTAACCATCTCAGTCCTATCACTCCAGCAACTGTTTCTTTGATTTCTGATTTCCACTCAATTCTATACCATTTTTGGGCGCCATCAACTTGGTGTTACCATGTGAATCGTAAGAAACAGAGTTTGTTCGACTCTTCGAACATGCGTTGTAATTGAGATTCAACGTCGAAGCTTAAGGGCAGGACATGGACATCGCCTTGAACATCCTTCCACGAACTCAACGCCTAAAGTGCCGGCCATGAAGAGGGAATGAATACCACAGCTTTCACTAGGAGAGTGTTTAAGATTGTGATGAAGTGATGACTCAGCGGGACAAAGCACCAAGGTTCGATGGTACTATGGTGCCACGAACCACAGTCTAAACAAGAGATACAAGTCTGGCGCCATCAATTTGGTGTTGGTGTTCCACTCTTCTCTACTTGGATGAGTACTTTATAGGGACTGTACCCTAAACCCTACAAGAAGTTGCTAACACACAAAAAGACTAGGCACTAGGGTGCAGTCGTCTGGAGCAATAGGAGATTGAGTTGGTTCCCATGGTCATCCATTCCTGGGAAGACAGTCACTCTGACACTCAGTGCTTCCCGCCCCCTAGCAGTGGCCCCTTTATGTTTGGGACCAGGGGTCTGAGGAGAACGAGCTTATTATGTACAAACAGATAAATGTTCACCCGAAAGGCCTCCACATCCACATACAAAGTTGTGAATTGAGACGGAATAACACACATGAGTGGCGATACGCTGACAATGCGCCATCATTGAGAGGGACAATGAACCATCCGATCACCATCAGTGCTCCCGTCAAATGAGTAATGAATTTATGAACTCCTCTCATCCAAAAAAAAAAAACATCAGCATCCATCTAAGAAATGATCGCGCAATAAGGGCGGACGCCTAATGAGGTGATGATCTCTCGGCAACGATGACTGATCGCATAAACACAAAAACAAGCCCGCAGTGGAGTACAATTTGAAGTCAATGTACGCAATTAGTTTTCTTTAATAGGTTTCCAATGAACTGAATGTCAAGACTTGAGCTCTCTCTCTTTCTTTCGTTTGTGAGGGGTCAAGCCTTTCAAGAGTTCAGTAGTCTTTCAGGTGGGTGCCCTGACAGCCTACTTGAAGTAGATTGTGCCCATAAACTGGGTTTCGAATGCCTACCTCGGATGCAAGGTCAGTTTATATTCTCTGTCATTAATTCAGTGCATACATATAGGCGCTGGCACACCCCAACCGAAGACAATTAACTCCTTGACAAAACAAACTAATCAAACCACTTACCCCCCTCCCGGGACCACCACAAGCCATAATTAGTCAGTTGACATAAAATAAATGAAAATAATGAAACCGATACGATTCGATATCGAAATCGTTTATTTACCAAGGACAGCCTAGGAGTTTTGAGCACACAAAAACGAGTCCTCCCAACGGACTGACGTCAACTGGGACGGGTACCACAAAACCACGACAACAACACGGATTATTCGAGAGCATAACTTTCGGTTTTTGTTTTTGCCGCTGCCTGTTTGTTCCCAGAAATCAAGCCTTATAAAGTAATAAACAAAGCCCCGGGGAGACACCGACACACAAAGTCACATTGTCTTTGGCGTTGGCACTGGCACTGGCGTTGGCACCAATTCCCCACCGGGAGCATTCATCACTTATTTTTTTTTTTTTTGTTTCTCTTTAACCTTGTCAGTCCTTTAGCTATCGAGTTAGCTAATTACCATTTACTCGAGTTTCATCAGAGAGAAAGGAAAATAAGGTCATCCAGTCGCAACTGGAAAAAGTTGACATGTCAATTGCCGGCCGCCCTGCCACCCGGGCGCGGTGGGCTGTCCCCGCGCAAGTGCTGCCAACACGTTGGCACTTTATCGATTTTTCGCCTTGTCTGTGTGTGTAGGCATTTATGAACTGTGAATGGAAAGCCTGCGAATTTTCGTACGTAATTCCGAAACGGCAAAGCGGCATTCCCCACAAGCACGCAGCGTTGTGAGGACTTTCATTTCTTCTTTTTTTTTTCGTTACGCTAATTAATTTCCCCCCATTCCTTCGATTATTCACGTGAAAATTGCAGTTTTGGAGATGATGCCCGTCCACCATCTCGTGCATCATGTAATTAACGCGATTACAGGACGATAACGAGCCAATTAGCGAACATAATCGGATAAATGGAGATGAAAATTGATAGAGCCGCCGACTTCCACCTTGGCTTTGTGCGAATCTTCCCTTATTGGCGCTCTTGTCGTGAATCGATGTTCTTGTGGGACTTGTCCCAGGAAGCACTGTGGGCGATAAATCTATTTTAATTCAGTGCCTCACTTGCGGCGGTCAGGTGGAAGGCGGTACTTGTACTTCGATTTACGCAGCAAGACTTTGATGCCATCGAATTGACCAGAAACGAATGGAACCTGTACACCTCTTGGGGTCCAGGGGCGTGGTTGAAGGTAGGCACATGTGTAGTAATTAATTCTGTGTCTCCATGGAATCTGTGGGCTTGGCTAGAGACTTCCAGATTCCGTGTGCATGCCGTGTAAACCCACCAAAGGGGCGTGTGGATTCTGGCTCGACTTTGGAGGGAATGTTGGCACTCAGGAAGCTGCTGAAAAGGGGGAAGGGAGTCTCAACTCGATGCGCGCCATCTCTGTGCCCCTATGCCCCTATGGCCATGCATGTATTCTAGACAGACTTCACGTAGAACAAGTAGAAAACGACTACTCTCTTCCCACCCTTGACTTCGAAGTATCCCTCAATAAGCATTTCCCTACAAGGGAGGAGTGGAGCTCATATGAACCCATCACTGACTCGAATTCCATCCATGTCTATAAGGACGGGTACAAGATCGAAAAAAGGCACAGACGCGGCCATCTTCTGCGAATTGTTAAACATGCTCTGCTCTAGCAGATTACCTGACTACGGTAGTGTTTTTCAAGCGGAGGTCCTTGCGGTCAAAGAAGCGGCCAAATTGATATCATTGTTGGAAATACTTAGTTGACAGTCACGCGACCATTAAAGCAATTTCGGTTATTGAAATCTAGTCAAGCCTAGTCGCAGGCTGTCGCGAAGAGCTGTCAAGAGCACTCGGCACACAGCACTCGATCGCTCTGTGCCGGGTCCCAGGTCACAGGGAAATAACCGGAAACAAGGTAGCAGATGAACTTGCTAGGAAAGGGGCCGAATCTGACCCATCCCAGGAAATCCCATGGCAGTCTCCACCTCTGTCTGACATAAAGAGAAAGGTGGACAATAAAACCATGGAGCTGGCCAATGAAAGGTGGAGTTCCTTCTCCACATGTGATACCACTCGTACGATATGGCCTAGGTTTCAAGGCGCAAAATCTTGTGTCCTCCTCCAATTCAGCAGGAAACTGTTGAATATGATGGTCGCAGCTATTACTGATCTTAACCATCTGAGATACCACGACAGAGTATAGGCTGTGGGGACGAAGAGGAGATTGAGGAGACATCACACTATCTTTGTCAATGCCCCAGTCTATGCAAATTGAGACAGAGAACCATTGGAGAATTTGTCTTCCATGATCTGCATGATATATCAAATATCGCAGTAAAATCACTGGTTGGCTAGAAGGAGGACAATAACCAACAACATCTGGAGACATGAGTTTTCAACGTAACACCGACGAGTAAGGAGACAGGAGGCATCAGAATGGGTCCAATAGGACCTGTTTGGCGCGTCAACCCACGAACCTAACCTAAGGATCCTGACATATAGCAAGGACCAAAACATATTGAATATTTTTTCGGTCGAAATTTGACAATTGACCGAAAATTAATATCAATCGAGTCTAACTATCTTACCACGAGTTCGTTTTGCGGAAACAAAGGTTCATCGTCATTGTTAACTCACCTGAAAAGTAAAAAAAAAGAAATAGGGTTAGAAAATATTTAAGTATTTAAAAGAAAGGTATGTAAAATTAGATTAGTCTTCGACTCCGAACCAGTGGGACAACGCAATAGAGGACGCCCACGGAACCGATGGCGCCCCCAGGTGGAGAAGGACCTCAATCAACTTGGTGTGCGCAGTTGGAGACAGCTGGCTAGATCGTCCCGGCTGGAGAGGCTTACTGGTTGAAGCCCAGGTCCACCTCCGACTGTAGCGCCACCAGAAGAAGAAGATGTAAAATTAGATGGGAATGGTTTTTTTTTTTGCAAAAATTTATTTGAATTACAAATCTCTGGTAACTTATGGGAAAATACTGATAATCCTGTGAACAGTTTGGACTAACTGATGTAGTCCAACGACGAATGAGTCTCTCAAAACATAGCCCGTTAAAGTTCTCTGTGGCGTTTAGTGTATACTCGCTTGAAGCGTGGCTTCCTGTCAAGGCAGCCCACCATCTTCACACGAGAGATACTGAAAAACTTTAAAAATTCAGATCCGTCCTCACAATGTCGATTTCAAGGCTCCCTAATCGCAGAATTAATCTTGCCTTGAAGCAACGACCTGGCACTGAGCACCTCGATCATAGCGGTCCTGAATCTGAAACATGGATAATCTCAAGACGAAGACTCCCTTGTTTAGTTCGGGAAATTTCTGTCTTCAATCTTTGGTCCTATCCGCATTGATGGCATTTGGAGAAGAAAACTCAACCACGAACGGTAACAGCGATATGATTTCAGCCACCTTCCAACGTGCACTGCACCAGCCAAGCAAATTCTGCAAGTCCACTCAAGGGGGTCGACACAAGAGAGGACAAATAGAGAATGACCTCTGGCGGGGGTAACTGGAGGCAGCTGAATAAAGATCGTGCCAGCTAGCTGGATGAGGCCCAGGACCTCCTTGGACTGTAACGCCAACAGAAGACATACCGGCCACGGTTCCACACATACTCTTCAATAACAAGTAGCTGTGGACAAAGCGGGTACGAGTTAGATTTCCCCAATCAATTGATTTCTGGGGACGCACCAGGAAAGAGATTGAAGGATTTGAAGGGTAATCAAAACATTTTCATTTCATGCATAGACGTCCCTTCTAAAAGGTGCACCAATATGAACACCAGATTTGAATTTGCCGCCATTTGTAAAAAGTACAATTCGACAGCTGATAGTTAAGAGTTAGTGAAAATGTAGCGTCACACGATACAATGTATTTCAGAAATACGATATGGTCGTGTTGGGTTAGGTAGGGGGGCTGCTAGTGCATTCATCAGCAAACTTCGACCATTGTGATACCCATAGTCAGACTACTATGGGTATTGGACCATGAGCAAACGCACCAGTATCTTTCAAGCAGAAGTCTATGCCATAGCCAGATGCATTCAAATCAATCTTGACAGGAACTATACGAACTGCGACATAGCAGTTCGTCGTCTCGTCGATAACCTGGCACTAGACCCCTACACCATCAAACCCAAGCTTGTGTCGGAATGCCTTAAATTGCTTTCAGAGCTGAGTAGGGGAAACGGTGCTGTATACCCAGCCCCAACCGTGTGGTAGAAGGTAATGCAATGACCGACTTGGTGTCAAGCATCGAAACCCTTCACAGATCCCGAAGCATTCTGCCCCATAGGAGAGCATGTCTTCAGAAAAGAATTCAGGGAACTAGAAAGAAAGGAAAAGAAACTCTTGGTATATAACCGCGCTGCAGGAGATCACGTCCACAGGGAAAAGTTCATAGAACTAGAGTGAAGGAACTTGGCAGAAGCCTGGCACAACGCTTATGTCATGAAACAGGCCAAGAAATACTTATGTCAACATAATCGGAAGAGGTTTGAGGAATGTATCAGAATGAGCAAGAACAACCTACGTATCCTCATTGGCTTCCTAAAGGGGCACTGTAGACTTAGGGAGCACCTAAGGAAACTAGAAGCATCAGAAGAGGGTCTCTGCAGATTCTCTAATAAAATTCCAGAACATGTACTGGAGTTTTGTGAGGCACTAGCCCACAAAAACACATATCTGAGCCGGCGTCTATTATCCGAGGAAGAATTGAAGGCCCTAGAAACAGCTCTCATATGCCCAGATTCCTTAACCCGAATCTACCCAGCGTGACCATTTGGTCACATACATAGGGTCATCCAACAAGGAGTATCAATAGAAATTATTATCTGCTGACTGCGACGAGACCTTATAACTGTGTCAACTAGACCTTACAAGCATGTAAACCTAGATATTTACGCAAAATGCGGTGCAAAATATTTACGGATAAGTTGAATTCCTGTGAACGTCTCTCAGCCTCTTGAGCAGTTGGAAAAGTTTATACCTAGACAATGAACTTTTAGAACACATTGTCAATGAATAGGGAAAATATGTGATCTTCGTCGGAAAACCAATTTTTCGGGATCCAAATTGTCAGCGTATATAACGGTCGAAACAGCTTCAGGTCACTCTGCATTTTGAGGATAAGGGAAAAAAGTGAACGATGATGACAAGATGGGAAAATTTCGGTCGCTTACGGACCACCTACAAGCCAACATGATGAAGCACTTCGGTTCAGACCAAACCTTTCTTTTGATGAAAGTCTGACTCGTATTATGGACGCCATGGTTGTAAGCAATTTATACAATAAACGCTTTGGATAAAAAGTTTGGTTTTGTGCACACCTTCAATTATATCAGGGCAACAAGCCAAAGGCAGTAAGACTGATGATGAAAGATTCGGAAGAACCACTGATAGACGACTTATCACTTGAAATTCAAAACTTGCCTTTTCCTTTTTTTCGACAATTTATTCACTGGCTTTCCATTACTCACTTATTTGCAGTCCCGAGGTTATTCTGCATTCAACAGAAACAATAAGAGAGAACCGAATTCCCAAAAGTTGTCCTATTGAGCATAAGAAGAAGAAGAAGAGTCCTAAGAAGTAGCCTCGAGGTTTCACAAAGTCTACACAAATGAAGGAAGCAAACATTGTACAAACCAAGTGGAGTGATAGTTGTAAGCATTGCCTCTACTTATTTTGGCATAAATCCTATTTCAAAAATGCAACTTTTCCCTGTGGATGCGACAAATCGGGATGAGCTGAGCGGTGAGCTCATCCCGATTTGTCGCTATTGCAAACATTATGGAGATAAACTAAAAGCTGTTTGCCCCCGTAAAAGAAATTGGGAAAACAAAACAAGCAAAGAAACTCTTCGGTATGATGGCAGTAATCACTTTGTTCGTCCTTGTGCAAAAAGAAGACGATGTGGAGGTGAAATGTGCACTTCTGTTGTAAGGACTGAATGTTCGAAGTGCGATATTGAGATGTGCATAAAATGCTTTCTATGTTTTCATACAAAAGCCGACCAATAAAAACCAAAAAAAAAAGTATTTCAATGTTTTATTTTAATTTTTTCACATACAAAATCAATTCCTCATAACAGAGCCTAGCGTGACCAGATGGTCACACCCATTAACTCTGATTTGGGGGTTTCGTGCGAAAAAAACAAAAATTATATTTGCCTTTGTTACAGTCTTTAGAATATACTTACAAAATACTTTTGCAAAAAACTAAGGGAAACTGGCTTGGTGAGAATCTTCTTCTTCTTCTGGTGGCGCGTCTGGGGTGGACCTGGCCCTCAACCAGTAAGCCTCTCCAGCCGGCACGATTTTTAGCCATCTGTCTCCAACTGCGCACACCAAGATGATTGATGTCCTTCTCCACCTGGGTGCGCTACCGGTTCCCTGGGCGTCCTCTATTGCGTTGTCCCACTGGTTCGGAGTCTAAGACTCTTCGGGCTGGAGCAGTGTTGTTCATGCGCTCTACATGGCCGGCCATCTTAGACGTTGAATCCGTAGACGCCTGATTAGGCCCATGCCGCTGTACAGCCCGCACAGTTCGTTGTTGAATCTCCTCCTCTAGAAACCGTCAACGCAGACAGGACCAAAGATTGAACGCAGAACTTTTCTCTCGAAAAGACCAACGACTTCCTCATCCGCTTTTGAGATTGCCCATGCCTCCGCGCCGTACAGCAGGACTGGGATGACCAAGGTCTTGTATAAAGTCAGCTTGGTCCTTCGAGAGATGGCTCAACTACTCAATTGCCTCTTCAGCCCATAGAAACAGCGGTTGGCAAGAGTAACTCTGCGTTTGATCTCTGTACCGATGTTCGTACTATTTACTGCGGAGCCGAGGTAGACGAAGTCCTTGACTACCTCGAAGTTATAGCTGCCCATTGTGACGCTCTGTCCAAGATGTCGATGTTGTGTGTCCTTTCTTGATGACAGCATATACATCGTTTTGCCCTCATTCACCCTTAGACCCATTTTAGCCGCTTCCGCCTCAATGCCAGCAAACGTCTCATTGACGGCTCGCTGTGTTCTGCCAATCACTTCAATGTCATCCCCGTATGCTAGCAGTTGTACGGACTTCTGGAAGATCGTGCCTCTAGTGCTATCGTGTGAGTCTTGCACGATCTTCTCCGAAAGTTGTTAAAGCAGTCACATGACAGAGTGTCGCCTTGTCTAAATTTTGACATTGAAGGTCTCAGTGAGTTCGTTACCGACCTTGATGGAGCAGCGAGAATTCTCCATCGTCATCCTGCACAAGCTGACGAGTTTGGCAGGAATGTCAAAAGTAGACATGGCGTTGTATAGCTCGTCCGGCCTTGAAATCGACGAATAGGTGGTGTGTGTCGACCTGCATTTCTTGGGTTTTTTCCAGGATCTGCCGTAATGTGAAGATTTGGTCGATTGTGGACTTCCCCGGTCTGAAACCGCACTGATAAGGACCTATCAGGTTGTTGACGAATGGTTTCAGGCGCTCACACAAAACGGCAGAGAGGATCTTATAGGCGATGTTGAGGAGACTCATGCCTCGGTAGTTGGCGCAGTTGAAGGGGTCTCCTTTCTTGTGGATCGGGCAAAAGATACTAAGGTTCCACCGACCAGATGAGTTGGTGCATGCGCCCAACCAGATTATCTCCAGCTGCCTTAAAGATTTCAGCCGACAGTCCGTCCGCATAGGCAGCTTTGTTAGACTTCAGTCTAACAAAAAAAAACTATAGACCTCGTCTAAGTCGGGGGACGGAATTCTCGTCGATCATCGTCCATATTGAGTGGACCATACTGCCTGTCAGCGGTATTGGTGTCATCATTGCCGTTTAGCAGTCTGTAGAAATGGTTCTTCCAAATTCTCAGTATCGACTGCGACTCTACTACTAATTGTCCATTCTCGTCCCAGCAGGCTTCAGTCCGAACCTTATATCCACTGGATAACTGTTTCATCCTCTGGTTAAACTTTCGGACATCGTTCCTGCCGTAGCCGTACCTCTCCATCTCCCTGATCGAGCGCTTCTCGTGCTCTTTCTTCTTTCTCCTGAGAAGCCGGGTCTCGTCCCTTCGTCCCTGTAGAGACGTAGAGCTCACGAACGGCTCTCGTTATTCGTTGCAGCGTTGCTTTGTAGGCTTCCAGCTTCGCTGCATGTGCCAGCCTACTCTTGTTGTCAAACCATGGGTTTTTTCTAGGTGGTGCCGTGAAACCCAGCACATCAGTGGCAGCATCTTTGATGGCTTCTTGACAACGCCTCCAATCTCCTTCGATTGTTTGCGCAGGTGGCAACGAACTTCGAGAGAGATTCCGGGAGACTCGATCGGTAAGGATCCTGGCAGTCCGCTGCGATTGTAGCTTTCCGACGTCAAACCGTGGTGTCCTTCTCGACTCCGTTGATCTCTTGATATCCGAGTTTTTACCTTGGCTACAATAAGGAAGTGGTCCGTGTCGATGTTGGCTCCTCGGTCCCGAAAGAAAAAGAACAAACAACATGAACGCCAGTCGCTGGTTCTTTGACCTGAGGAGGGAGTTGATCCATCTCTCGATGGACCAGTTGACTTCATAGAAGACACGGGTCTTCTAGGTTCTTCTGTGTTCGACGCAGAACCATGGACTGTCTTAGAAGTGGATGTCTGCATGGAAAGCACGCTCAGCGACAGAAGTCTAGTCAAGCGTCTATGGATCCAACGCCTGATGTGGCTGGGCTCTTGGACAACTTAGCTCCGACCCGACGAGTTTTCCACTCCGAACAAAGCAACAAAGAAAGCCCGCATCTTAAAGTGGATACAGTCTTCCTGCACCCGGTTTTTTGTTGGAAGATGTTTGTGTGATCCTAGTAAAGCTGATTCAGTTTCCTCTCTCCAATCTCATCCGAGGTGTTTCCCTCCCAAAATCTGCTTGCCTGAATCCTCCTTTGGCGTTCCCAATCAAGGTTGCACAACACACATTTTGTCTCATTCAACGCATCACCATTCATTTGACACCATCCCGCTGTGATGATGGAACGCTTTCGTCGCATCTGCCGAGCGATGCACAAGTCCACAAGTGCCTGGAACCAGTGAGAACCAGTTCAAACCGCCTCTGAAACCCTGTTACAAAACAAATTTCAAACTGTTCACTGTTCAGTGTGCACACAGCCGCTCGCACTGAAGATGTCATCCCCCGTCATGCACTCGACGTCCTCGACGCGATTCATATCTACGTTCCCTCGTGAAAACAAAACAAAGACGCGTGACTACGGATCGTCGAGACACTCGTGCTTAATTGCTCAAGTGGCGGTATTCAGTGTTCTCCGAAAGACATAGCTTCCATCATCCCTGCGTCATCTCCTGGCTGTGTCACTTCCACTTGTCCGTCGTCCCGCAGCTGCTGACTGGGGAAACAGAAGGAACAGTCTGTCATCCGCCAGAACTTCAGGTGTCGTGTCTCATTATAATAAACCACAAAGTTGAATGGATTTGCAAAAGGCGCGATCGGTCGGTGTGCGGCAGCGCCACTCTGACGACCAACCGCGAGTGTAATGAGTTTCCATTCAACAGTAAGCCACATGCAGAACTAGTTTCAACAGCAGCGGAGTATTCGAACAAATGGCTTGGAGTTTTCACAGCCCCCTCCTCTGCTGCCGGCTGTTTGTTTGGATTTATGAATATGTACGAGACTCAGTTGGCAATGGCTTACAAAGCGCTGTCGGAGATGATCTCTCAGAGGTTATCGGTGAAAATGGACTCAGACACGACAAGCTTGCGGGTGTGGTGGCTTAAATAGATGACTGTCTGCGGTTTGAACCAACAAAAGGCGTCGTCGCCTGAAGTGTGGTCGGATGCACATGTGTTTCCGGGAAAACGAGCGTGATTATCCTTCATTCATCGTCATCTGAGTTTCCCCAATCCTTGGAGGATGTCATTAAGTGTTCCATTTCCTGTGACGGTTCATCCTTACAAGGGGGTCTTAAACTGAAGACGAAGGGATCGGGCTACGTTTAGTTTCTGCGGAATTTATTCAAGAAGGATGGACTATAAGGATGTGCCCCGTGGGTCTTATGAAATTATTGTTGAGGGCATATTACACTGGGATCTTTAGATCTACCTTAGATCAACCTCTGCTTTCTGACGAGTTCCCCCCACATACAGTTTTGTTCAGAGTTGTATTGAGGGTGTGGAGCGAAGGTTGAGGAAATTTAAACTAGAGTGTTCTCTCCAAACCAACTAAGTACATGTACCAACTCATCTGTAAGATATGGTCGGAGGAAAGCATGCCCGACGAGTGGAACCTCAGTATCGTTTGCCCGATCCACAAGAAAGGAGACCCCTTCAACTGCGCCAACTACCGAGGCATAAGTCTCCTCAACATCGCCTATAAGATCCTCTCTAGCGTTTTGTGTGAGCGCCTGAAACCATTCGTCAACAACCTGATAGGTCCTTATCAGTGCGGTTTCAGACCGGGGAAGTCCACAATCGACCAAATCTTCACATTACGGCAGATCCTGGAAAAAACCCAAGAAATGCAGGTCGACACACACCACCTATTCGTCGATTTCAAGGCCGGACGAGCTATACAACGCCATGTCTACTTTTGACATTCCTGCCAAACTCGTCAGCTTGTGCAGGATGACGATGGAGAATTCTCGCTGCTCCATCAAGGTCGGTAACGAACTCACTGAGACCTTCAATGTCAAAATTTAGACAAGGCGACACTCTGTCATGTGACTGCTTTAACAACTTTCGGAGAAGATCGTGCAAGACTCACACGATAGCACTAGAGGCACGATCTTCCAGAAGTCCGTACAACTGCTAGCATACGGGGATGACATTGAAGTGATTGGCAGAACACAGCGAGCCGTCAATGAGACGTTTGCTGGCATTGAGGCGGAAGCGGCCAAAATGGGTTTAGCGGTGAACGAGGGCAAAACGAAGTATATGCTGTCATCAAGAAAGGACACACAACATTGACGTCTTGGACAGAGCGTCACAATGGGCAGCTATAACTTCGAGATAGGCAAGGACTTCGTCTACCTCGGCTCGCAAGTGAACAGTACGAACAACACCAGTACCGAGATTAAACGCAGAATTACTCTTGCCAACCGCTGTTTCTTTGGGCTCAAGAGGCAATTGAGTAGTAGAGCCATCTCTCGAAGGACCAAGCTGACTTTATACAAGACCTTGATCATCCGTGTCCTGCTATATGGTGCGGAGGCATGGACAATCACAAAAGCGGATGAAGGCTCTTGGTCTCTTCGAGAGAAAAGCTCTGCGTGCGCGATCTTTGGTCCTGTTTGCGTTGACGGTTTCTGGAGGAGAAGATTCAACCACGAACCGTACGGGCTGTACAGCGACATGAGTCTAGTCAGGCATCTTCGGATCCAATGCCTAAGATGGCTAGGCCATGTAGAGCGTATGGACAACTCAGCTCCGGCCCGAAGAGTCTTCGACTCCGAACTCGTGGGACAACGCAATAGGCGCGTTTAAGGTGCCGCACCCAGGTTGAGAAGGACCTCAACCAACTTGGCGTGCGACACTGGAGACAGCCGTGCTAGTTGGAGAAGTCTAATCCCCAATAATCCAAAAAAGGCTTGAAGAACAAAATTTCTTCGGAAGATGTAGTTGATTAGGCACGGATAGGATGGATGTAGCCCAGAGTATCGCCGGTCCCAAAACATAGCATAAACCATCCTAAATTCGTAGACCACTTGAGTTTCAAGAAGCAAAAGAAAAAAAAATAGAAAATGTTCATTAGTCCGGTGAGACGAGTGAATTTGGATTGATCTGATGGTCGAAGGTAGACACGGCATCAAAAAAATTCAGCATACAGACTTCAGCGTTTTGAAATGGAATCCACTAAAGATATTCGGTGGTCTTTTTTTTCCCAAAGTACAGTTCGGGTTTAGGCTATATCATAACACTTCTCATCAAGTTAAGAGAATATGTAATCACATAAGAAGTAATCGTGCTTTTATTTGACATAGAGAAGACATTTGACACTGTCTGGCATAATGGTCTCATTTTCAAATTGAACAACCTCAACTTTCCACCTTATTTGTGCAATATAGTTCTAAATTTTCTGTCTGATCGTTCTTTCCAAGTCCATGTGAATGCTGGTGTATCAGATTTAATATCCTATAATGCAGGTGTGCCCCAAGGGTCTGTTCTGGCGCCAATACTATACAATTTGTATACCTCGGATTTTCCAGAAGTACCTGCTATATTTTCATCACATGAGTTCGCTCTTAGCATTGAGAGCAATCTTAAATTTGTGATGGAAATTATTTTTAGATACTGTGGTAAATGGAGGATAAAGTACAATGAAGATAAATTACAAGCGATCTTTTTCACACGAAAAAGAAAAGCTTGTTTTCTTCCTAGTTCTAGCTTGAGCGTGAATGGAATCAACGTTGAGTGGAAGAACTCCCTTAGGTACCTTGGTATACATCTTGACAGTAAATTGACTTTTTATGAGCACATCAATCAGACCCTTAAGAAAGTAAACATTGCAAAGAAAATACTTAACCCTTTCATTAACAGAAAATCGTTTTTGTCCCTCCCCAACAAAGTAATCATTCTTAAATCTATATTCCAAGCAATAATTCTTTACGGTTGCCCTGTATGGGGAAATTCCGCTCATTGCCACATTAAAAAATTACAAATAGCTCAAAACAAAGTTTTAAGAATGATGTTAGACCTACCAAGTGATTATTCCACCTTAAAACTTCACAAAAGAGCGGGTGTTGAACTGGTTTATAAAAGAATATTGAAACTGACACATAAGTTTAATTATTCATGTGCTTTTTCTGACAATCCGCTAGTCAATGAGTTAACAAATTGTAATTCCCTAAATGAATAAGGTTCAGTATATGTTATTATTTTATTTATTAATTGTTAATATACTTACAAATTCATTTATTTATTTATTTACTGATTTATTTATTTATTTATTTATTTATTCATTTATTTATTTATTTATTTATGCTGCTTTTAACGGCTTCTTTGTGATATTAATTTACTGATATGAAACAACAATTTTCTTATGTACACATACATATACTGAAATATATTTTTATATTTTTTTATTGGAGGTTGTAGGTAGTTGGAAAATTAAAATTAACTGGAAAAAATTGCAAGCTATCTTTTTCACGCGAAAAAGAAAAACTTGTTATCTACCGAGTAGTAATTTTCTGATCAACGGTACACTAGTTAATTGGGAAAAGTCTGTTAAATATTTAGGCATATATCTGGATACCAAACTGACTTTTCAGGAACATGTTACAAGAACAGTGAAAAAATTGAACATTGCAATTAAAATGCTCTACCCCTTTATAAACCGAAAATCAGGGCTGTCTATACATAATAAAGTTCTAATTCATAAGCTAATTTTCCAAGCCATAATCTTATATGGATGTCAAGTATGGGGACGTTGCGCGCAATGTCACATTAAGAAATTGCAAATATCACAAAACAAACTGCTAAAGATGATGCTAAATCTTCCCTGGCATCAGTCAACACAAGATTTGCATAGAAGGGCGAATGTTGAATACGTTTTTCAAAAAGCTCAAAAACTATATCTTAGATTTTTATCGAGATGTGAACTTGCCGATAACCCACTCATAAAAGAACTTAATCTAGCAACGGAGGTGGCACCACCATAGCACAGCATCATTATATGACTAGCCATGTTCATAGTAGCTTTATATTTATTCTTGTTTGACTGTTATTTTTCTTTTTTTGTTTTTTTTTTTGTTTGTTATTTAGTTATTTATTTATGTACTTAGTTATTTGTTTATTTATTCATATATTTATTTACTTATTTATTTATCTGTTTTTATATTTATTTATTTATTTATCTATACCTTTATTTATTTATTTTTTTTTTTTTATTATCTATCTATTTATTTATTTATTTATTTTCTTATTTTCTTATTTATTTATTAATTTTTTACTTACTTATTACAAATTGTAATATATATATACAATACAATTTGCATGAAGGTTTTTTTTTTTTTTTTTCCATTTTTTTCCTTCAAGAATATTCACGAGCTACTAAAAATTGTAAACCTTAATAATAATATTCCAGAAGCAAGATAAATATGTATCAAATCTCTGCACACACACTTTATAATGTATGAAATTTATACTGGAAATAAATCTATCTATCTTATTGGAGGTTTTGTCGTCTTTCCTTCAGTTTGTTTGATTTAATTCTTATCAATTTTATTTAGATTCAATATAAGCTAAACCCATTTTCCAGTAGTAAGATATATGATTTATCAAATCTCTGTAATAGATACTGTGCGATAACTAAAATCAATGTAAATATTTTATGACGAAATAAATATCTATCTATCTATCTATCTATCTATTCGGTGGTATTTTTGTTTTGTCTGTAACTGTACATATTCATTCATATTCATATATCATCATCAAATAAATAAGAGGGAACCTTTTTCTTCTTTGCTACAACTTTTCTACCATCTTTTCTCTTTCTGCTTATCTACCACCGGTATTCATTTCCAAAGTCCCATCACTGGTTGAATCAAAAACCAGCTAACTTGCCGGTTGACTACGTATCTAGCCGTCCAACCAAACATTGACCTCGTCGACGAAACAAAAATCCCAATCGGCGTAATCACGGTGATAAACGAAGCGTTCTTCTTCCTTCAGCCCAAACTTATACGTAGTAGACCCAAATTCGACGACCAAATATGGCTTCAACTCTCTGGCTATGCCGAATTCAGCTGATCGGTATGTACTGGCCACTACTTGGGCTGTGTTCTTCAATTCGCCCTTGTTGACATCTCACCACTTTGTGGCTAAAAGTGTGCACTCACACTCAATCTTTTCGACGGTGCGACGAGGCCAAGATGGGGACAGATCTCACGATGAAATTCGCGTTTCGAATTTACCACTGACCTGGAATCAGCTAGAAAAGCGGATGGGGGATGCTTGTTCTTTTGCCAACTGCTGAAACGTGACAAATTGAAAAACTCATCCATATCTGGGAATCTTCCAAGAAACAGCGTGAAAATGAAATACATTCCATAGGGGATTGTCCAAGACTGGCATGAACAGGAGAGGATCAGTGGGCGTCGAAAACACGAAAGACTAATGACAATCATTTCTGGCTAGTTCCTATCAGTTAAACAGTTCGTGGCGACACAATGGACACACGTTGGTCTGTCTGCGGCTGCGACTGCCACTCAAACCTTATCTCAAATATTGCACGTGCCCCCTCGCCTGAGACGAATTTGACGGATGTCCTAGCAACCACTTGTGCACTCCGTACTTTCATATGAGAGAAGATGGCCTTATTCAAACCTGGGAGAAGCTTTTCCAAGCGAAACTAATTGTATGGGATGCCAAAGAAAGAAGAAAACTCGCTTCACAGTACGCCCCTTGGAATATCCACCATCGTCTTACGAGTGACCTTTATTCGAATACAATGCATAACCATGCCATGCTTTATTTGTTACCCCCTGCCGAGGATTTGTGTTTGCAAATGTCTGAAGGAGTAATCCTACACAAAAGCGTGTCCAAAAAAAGCCACAAATCCCCAAAGAATGGCCGATAAGAGCCAGCAAAACCAGGACGGATTAACATGGTCAGCATTTGTTCGACTGGCGTTTTGAAATAAATTGACTCGGATTCAAATCCGAGAGCATTAAGCTTCTTAAAAATGATTCAATATCTGAAAGAATCTAACAACCATGCCAACTCCAGCGTGTCCTTGAGAGAGGAGTCACCTCTGCCTCCCTCTGTCGCCACAAAGGAAATAACCGCCCAGTCACCAGAGAGAGAGAGAAGCCATTTCGCATTCAATAAATAATCGAACGGAGGTACACACAAAACAAAGCAACGAAAGGAGGAATGAAGTTCGAGAGGAGATAAATGGATTTGCGATTGGAACGACGACTGTCGTTTGTTTCGCACGTGAGTTGAATAAAGCGTATGCCAATGCGACTGCGAAGGAGCCCCAAGGAAAGGGAGTAATGTACGACGTGTGCGGTGGATGCAAAGTGCCGACTTTACGAGTACTTCCACGGGCAATGAGAGACTCAGGGAGCATTTTCTTTTATCGGATTTGAAGGGTTTGAGATTAAGGATAGACGATTTTATCGGAAATCAAACTTTGATGTGCTTCCTCATGAAGCTTCGCTTTTATGGACACAGACTGGAGGAACAATTTGCTTACCACCACATATCCTCACTCAATCAGAGCAAGCACCTCTCTTCTTGGTTTTTTACTATAACTCTCCGAAAGGGTGGCAGGTCCAAGCCAAGCAATGCAACGGGACACGATGACAGGATGCGAGGCGCTCCTAGCAGTACGTGGCGCAGAACAGTTGAGTTGAGGTACATTTCCCGAAACCGCACTCGAGGCTCCACAAGGGGATGCAGGACTGAGAAGACCTTTTAGGAGACTTATTCCCTCGGTAGGTGCCGCAGTCAATGGGCTATCCTTTCGTGGATCCGTATTTGGCAGCCCTTTAATATAATAATATGGGTGGCGCGACAGTCCGAGGCGGACCTGGGCCTAGCTTCTCAGCAACCACTCGTGTTCTGCGTGATATTGTTCTTTCACGAGTGGAAGGGACCTACAGTTTAATGCCGACTCCGAACGGCGAAGTTGAGAAGCTTTTTCTAGACAGGCAGTTCTTTACCGTCATGTGTACGTACGTGCTTCAACCAGTCCAACCAGTCATCCCCACTCCCATCTCAGCTCCCTAAGGGTGACCAAAACCACTGTCTTGTGGGCCATCAACTCCTTTGAGTCCTACAAGATGGCAGGACGTGATCTCGATGCAGGACTTATCTCGACCAGGCTGGTCATCAACATCTTCCAAGTTTGTTTAGATCTTGCCCACGTACCCACAACTTGGAGAACGACCACTGTCGTCTCATACCCAAGACTGGGAAATGCTCACATGTCAGCCCAAAGGATCTAAGGCCTCCTCCTTTCTTCTGAAGACATTGGAAAAATTGATCGGCGTAGATCACAGATAACCGTTCGACCTCTCAGCATGCCTACAACAAGAGCAAATCTGTGGGAACAGCCCTGCACTCGCTAGAAAAATCCCTCGATTTCAAGGAATTTACTCTCACTGCCTTTGTCGATATCGAGGGAGCCTTTAATAACATAGAACCTCACGCAATTACCTCAGAACTCAACAGACTCGTTCTCGTCAAGCCTATAGTGACTTTTATTCACCGGATAAGCTCGAAGCTTGGTGATACTTCTTCTTCTTCATTTAGCGCTACAGTCCGGGGTGGACGTGGGCCTTAACCAAGAAGCCTCTCCAACACACACGGTCTCTGGCTAGCTGTCTGCAGTGTCGCACGCCAAGTTGGTTGAGGTCCTTCTCCGGTGCGCCACCTTAAACACGAGCGTCCTCTGTTACGTTGTCCCACGGGTTTAGAGTCGAAGACTCTTCGGAATGAAAATTCAATAAGTAATAATTGGAAAAATAAGGGATTTCCCAATTCTCAGTGCTTGGTGACTGAAAGTCCTCTGAGAGGTGCATATACTTTTGAAACAACTTTTGGAATGTGATTATTGCACGTTAGCTTGTTGTCGAAAACCCAGGTTTTTAACCTGAATTCAGCTGAATAGGAGGGAAATTCATGTGGTCAGCAGCTTGTTTAGCTATCGGAATAGTTTCGGTTTTAATGGTGGGATTTAGGAACAGCCCACTAAGTTTAGACCAACTGACTATAGATTTGAGGTCTTTATTTACTAGGTTAATAGTATTCTCAGTTAGGTTGGGCTTGGAGCTAATTTATAACTGAACGTCATCGGCATAAATGTGGAAAGAACAGTAAGATATTACAGTGGGCAGATCATTAATAAACATTGAAAACAATAAAGGACCAAGTATAGAACCCTGTGGTACACAAGTTAAAACATCACAAAAAGAAGACAGCTGAACATTAAAAAGATACAGCTTGCACACGATTGCCAAGATATGAATAAATTAAATTATAACAAGAATCTGGCAAGTTAAAAAGTACAGACAATTTCTTACAAAGAATAGAAGGACTAACACAGTCAAATGCTTCAGAGAAGTCAAGTAGAGTTGAAAATGTAATTTTATTTTCATCAATCGCTTGTCGTACGTTGTCAGATACTTTTAAAATTGCTGTTATACGTCCATGTCCGGAGCGAAAACCTGATTGCAGTGGTGTTAGGAGGTTTTTGTCATCAAGGTAAAATCTAATCTGCCGGCTCAGGAGAGTCTCGAGAGCTTTAAAAATCTAATCTGCCGGCTCAGGAGAGTCTCGAGAGCTTTAGATAAAAAAGGAAGTATAGCTATTGGTCGGTATTCAGTATTACGAGTATTATTAGAGATTGATACATTCTTAGCTTTTTGCCACAGTAAGGGGTATAACTTGCCACAGTAAGGGAAGTAACATCATCCTGGAGAAGATCGTGCAAGACTCACACGACAACACTAGAGGCACGATCTTCCAGAAGTCCGTACAACTTTTAGCAAACGCGGATGACATCAACATGATTGGCTGAACACAGCGAGCCGTCAATGAGGCGTTTGCTGGCATTGAGCCGGAAGCGGCCAAAATCGGTTTAGCGGTGAACGAGTGCAAAACGAAGTATATGCTGTCATCAAGAAAGGACGCACAACATCGACGACTTGGCCAAAATGTCACCATAGGCAGCTATAACTTCGAGGTAGTGAAGGACTTCGTCTACCTCGGCTCCGCAGTAAATAGTACGAACATCGGTACAGAGATCAAACGCAGAGTAACTCTTGCCAACCGCTGTTTCTTTGGGCTCAAGAGGCAATTGAGTAGTTGAGCCATCTCTCGAAGGACCAAGCTGACTTTATACAAGACCTTGGTCATCCCAGTCCTGCTGTACGGCGCGGAGGCATGGGCAATCTCAAAACCGGATGGGGAAGTCCTTGGTCTCTTCGAGGGAAAAGTTCTGCGGGCGATCTTTGGTTCTGTTTGCGTTGACGGTTTCTGGAGGAGAAGATTCAACCATGAACTGTACATCGACATGAGTCTAGTCAGGCGTCTTCGGAACCAACGTCTAAGATGGCTAGGCCATGTAGAGCGTATAGATAGGCCAGGTCCGGCCCGAAGAATCTTCGTCTTCAAACCCATGGGACTACGCAACAGAGGACGCCCGCGTTTAAGGTGGCGTTCCCAAATTGGCGTGCGACACTTGAGATAGCTAGCCAGCGACCGTGCTAGCTGGAGAGGCATGTTGGTTGAGACCCAGGTCCACCCCGGACCGTAGTGCCAAATAAAGAAGAAGAAGAACAATTGTGCTGAAGATGTGCTTGATGTGGAAGAATTATAGGAGGGAGGACTTTAACAAAATCGAGATGAACATTATCTAGACCTACAGATTTACTTTTAATAGATAGTATGGCAGAGCAAACGTTAATGCGTTAAATTCGGAGATGTAGTCTATCTCCGCACATTACTATTAAGCACCGGTATGTGCATTTGGATCAGCCGGAGGAGCGGAAACAACAAAGTCTTTATTAAGTTCATCTAAATTTATGTTGTCGTCCAGACTCGAATTCGATTCTTTAGATAACCCAATATCACGCAATTGCTTCCACAAGAACTTGGAGGATCGTTCAGTGCTAAATTTAAAGGTGTAGTGTGTCAGCTTAGCAATTTTTATCACACTGGTTACAGGATGCCTTAGTCTTTTGAACTCCAGCTGCATATCCGGACTGCGTCGATACGAACGGTCTCTATCAATGATAAAATTTCATCAGAGAACCGTGGGCAAGATTGATTTTTAACAATTCTAGTCCTAATAGGCACGTATTTGTCAAAAAGTTCATTCAATACAAAAGTCAGGAATTCGACTTGTAAATCAGAGTAACAAGCACGTTCAGATAAAAGATTAACAATATTGCGCTACGTCCCTATACAATAAGACATGTATTTGTATCTAATAATAATAATATGGGTGGCGCGACAGTCCGAGGCGGACCTGGGCCTAGCTTCTCAGCAACCACTCGTGTTGTGCGTGCTATTGTTCTTTCACGAGTGAAAGAGACCTACAGTTTAATGCCGACTCCGAACGGCGAATGAGAAGCTTTTTCTAGACAGGAATACTCTTTGAGCATTGTCAGTGACTCGAAAGAGGTGGAGCCGTGAAATATGAAAGGTGGTGAATTCGGGTATCGAACCTGGCACCCTCTGCGTAGGAGTCGACGCACTTACCCACTGCGCCACGGCGACCCACTATGTATTTGTATCTACAGTGGTGATAACAGGATCATGGTACGAGAAGACATGTACAGACAGTTGACTATAATTTTTCACTAAATCATTATTTGTAGTGAATGTTACATCTATTAAAGAAGGTATACCAACCGTATCCCTAAAAGGAGCCACTTTCGACCAAAAGAGCAAAACCCCCAACTTCACGCCAGTCCCTCTCTTCACGGACACCAAACAACCCTTTGCGTAAGTCCCCACGAACGCATCATCCCCCGCACTCGTCACGAAATGCCAGCAACGTCTCAGTTCAAAAGCCCCAACCGACTTCCTGTGAATGGGAACAGAATTAACTAAAGCGACATGAGTGGAGTACTGTCTGTTTGACGTTTACTTCCGAAGGGCCACTCCTAGTGTCTCCTCCACAGCCATCCAATTAAGGATACAATTTTCTCATTTAGAATTTATAACTCTGCCGTACATCGCTCAAAAGGTTGTCTCGCTTTTACGGTTGGCCGGATAAACGGGGAGTGAGGTGAGAAACGAGTGCATTTTGAATGTGTGCACAAGAGAGAGACGAAGAAACAGAAAAGCTCGCATGTCTCAAGAGAGGACAAGACAAAGTGGACTCAGTAATATCTATTCAAAGCTGCCGCTGTCAAGGTCGTGAAGGGACGTGCGCCTGGCCTCGCCTACGAACAATAGACGCCAACGACGTCTGTATGTGGGACCCAACCCGTTCGCATTTGTGTGTATCCACGGGCCGGAGGACCTGTTTACTTATTTATTCAGCGGTAATGACATGTCGTGTAGCTGGGCGTATCCTGGGCGGCTATTCAAAAATTTATCGTTGCGGTCTAAAAATGGCAACCCACGCTCACGACCACTGGCATACGTAACCACCGTGAGTTTGCGGCAAAAGCTGTGTGAATTGTCAATTACGGCGGATATTGTGGACGGAGGTGGAGGTGGCGGTGGACGGAGGTGGAGGTGGCGGTGGCGTCGTCGATGGCAAGGATTTGTTGTGAATTCAACGCGATCTCCATCATTGACTGGTGTGAAGTGTCACGTGAGGGGTGACATATGTTTACACAGACATCCTCCGACGTGCCTGCGCCCGTCTTTCGACGTGTGACAGCTTGTAATCGGTTTGCTCACGTCCCTAAATTGGATTCCAAATCTTCGTCTATTCCCAATTCACTCGTCGCATTAAGGACACATCCCAGTGTCTCCCGTGAGACGTGCCTCCCCCCGTCCTTCTCCAGCTGCAGCTCCTCGCCCAAAAATTAATCACAATCGATCACTCGTTCATCCACTCGATCTTCTTTGTTTCACTTTGTCCCGTCGCGGCGCCGGTGAAAAGGCGACCAATCATGGGGTCGTCTGTCCGCCTCCAGCCACGCACCGGTCGAGACACGTGTAAGCCGACGCTGAACCAGTTTGCCGGTCCCGCCGAACGGGTACATCCTGTACAATAAGTGCTTGTGACAATTTCTCCAATAATTCATCTATCGGATCGTTTCGCTCGTCTCGGGAAGAGAGGCGGCGTGCGGGAACGGGGCGACTCATAATTACCCGCAATTAACGATCACGGATACCGCGGGCACACATGCCGGGTAATGGAGGAATGCGAAATTACGAGCCCGGAAAAATACCTGTTTCTGGGGCGAGCTCTGCAAGGATGTAAACTAGTTCTTGTGCCGGTGGTGGCGGGCACATGCCACTGGGCAGGGCCAGTGCGTGGCACTTGATGGCAAATTGTGTGCTGCCGCTTCTCTTGAGCTGCTGCCTCGGTCCGTCTTGGCGAAAGTTGCGGACGAAACTGTTCAAAGATCTCAATTTACATGAAAATCACTCACGGATGTGCGAGTCGCATGTGTCTGCCGACCGGTCCATGTGAGACGCTCGCGCGATGTGACTTGAGATCGAGATTACGCGGCGCACCGGCGCGAAGCAATGGTTTATGTGTCACCAGACAACGTATACGGCTCGAATTGAAATAGAAATTAAGGCTCTGATTGGCTTTTATGGCTTTTATCACCTTGCGGCCGGGCCGGGCCGGCGGCTTGGACTTTTCACCAACTTTCGTCGATGTGGCGCCGCTGATTTATGGGCAATTGGAGAGCGGTTTGTTTTTTGACGAGATGTTAATGATGGAAATATGCTGCTGTGCCAACTGGCGAAGCACGTGAGTCAATACTGCCTCACCCCCCACCCTCGGGGCCTCGCATTGAGAGGTGGTTTTAATGGAACATTTTTGTATCGACAACAGCGCGATGGGAATTGAGTTTAAGTGCGACGAGGAGTGGTGGCGTTCTTTTAAAGTTTGTCATGAGAAACGTTCCATACTTAGGAGACATCTGGCAGTTTCAATTGAAACATTGTGTGTGGAAAAGGAGAGGAAGGGAATTTAATTGAAATGGTCACAAGGAGCGCAGAGTGCTTTTTATGCTCCAGATCGATTGTGTTTGTCCCCCGATTTGGATGAGCACGTCGAAGAGAATGGAGTGGATACCAATAATTTACAGAGCACCCAAAGGCGGTGGAATTTAATACAAATGCTTACAGGGACGGCTTTGGGCGACAGCCATTTTGCATTTGATGGCATGCGTCAGCTCAGACTTGGTTTTTATGGACTAGCTAACGGTAAGGATTTCGCGATTTTTTCCAGACGATTGCACCAAAACTCTGGTCCGGATTTCTTGTTATTTTTGGCCGACTCTAACATGGGATGACATTTGCTTTTCACTTGACAGCCGTAGACGCCATTTGACGATACTTAGTAGATAATCCAAGCACATAAATGGAGTACAGGGGGCTTTCTTTAGTGCAGACTGACTTTTTGAGCCGCCTTCGGGTAGGGGTTAGAATATACCCGAGGTAAGGCATGCCTGTCGTAAGAGGCGACTAAATGCCACAGTTTGTTCTAGGACAAACAAAAAAGCAATAATGATGTAATGATGCCAGTCACTGGCCAGTCGCACTGAAAAATTCACACTCTTCGGCGTCCGGCTCTACGGATTCCGGGGAGAGCCAATTATTGCATTTGGACCCTTTCAAAAAATGTTCAAGGGTAAATAGATCACCACCATCAGGATCTAACACTAAAAACACGCGCGTATCAACGTCAATGAAAACTACTGCGCCTAAAAAAAAAGCAAGTAATTAAAACCTCAAAGAATTTACATTCGTCTACACACGAAGAACAGGCTCTGGCGGAATTAAGGACTAGACTCGCTGATATTGAAGACCTCTGTTAAGAATGAAGAAATGAACTTAGTCAATTAAGGGCAGAAAAAATTGGAAGTCAAGAAAAAAAGCCCAGCTCTGTGGTGTAGGCACATTTGCTGACGCCACCGCCATTTTGGTAACTGCCAAAATAGTCGAAGAATCAACCAGAAAATTGCAATGTTTCTTAGACCGGATACACGAATGGACGAACACACTCACCGAATTGACCTTAACGAAGCTAAATCCGTTCATATAAATTTTACGTATGAGAACGTGAATAACTTGCCGGTTTTTATAAATAATGTTGAAATACCCTTCGGCAATGAAGCTAAATACCTCGGAATGACTCTCGATGCAAAGCTTAAATGGAAGGAGCACGTCAAAAAGAAACGTGAGGAGCACCAATTTTTTTATAATTTCCGCGTGCTCAAGGGATTGCTAATAGCCTTATGTGTCCGGGGTCAAGACACAGCACGGGCCGAAGGTATAGAGGGAGAAAGGGAGAGGAGGTACCTATGCACATTGGTCTTTTAGTCTGTGGGAAATATTAGTTGGGAAGAGCATTCCATTTTCGTGCAGTGCGGCTGAAGAACGAGTCTCTGAATTTAACTATGCGCCCGAAAGTAGGCTTAAGGGTATACTGATGGGCACTCCTGGGGAGACGGGTATTGCAGGTGAATTCACGGAGAGGAGGAATGCAGTTGGCTAGCTCACTTGAGCAGCGTTTGTTGAAATAACGATAAAACTCTGACAAAGAAGAGACGGTACGTCGATGTTCGAGCGAGTCTAATGACTGTCATGTACTGTCTCATTGGAAAATATTCGAAGCTTAGTACTGACAACAAACTGCTTATATACAAGCAAGTGCTAAGGCCCGTCTGGACGTGTGATATGGGGTTGTACCAAAGAAAGTAACAGAAACATACTACAAACTTTTCACAATAAAGTGCTACGTGCCATCGTCAACGCACCCTGGTATATACGAAACAACGATATCCACAGAGATCTTGGAATTTCATCAGTCCAAGATGAAGTTACGAATTATGCTGGTAAGCATAAGCGTCGCCTGGAAGAGAACATAAAAACTCAGCTGTCCTTCCAATTCTCGACGAAAGAAACTCTATTCGCCGTCTTCAAAGAACTAAATCCCTTGACCTGGCACGGTGAATTCAACCCGCGCTTAACTGCGGTGTAAGCAGAGAGAGACTTTCAACGGAGAATCTTTTTGCCAAATGTGCCTAAACCAAGACAGAAAAACTGCTGGATAAGTAACTTAACTTAGTTGTAGTGGAAATATATTTTATTTGAAAGGAGGTGTTTTTACTGGGTAAGAATTCCTTTCTCTATGTGTCACCAACTCTAGCAAAAAAAATGTTTCTATTGGATAATTGGACAAGGACATTCATTGTCATTTGGTATCTCCCGCTCTATGCCTGGTCGATAGTTTCTTAAACGGCCGTAAGTCGACTCTGGAGATATCCGAACAAAAATCCCTAAACACTGGGACCTGGTTTCCCAGTTATTTTTGATTAAAATGTTTGAATGATATTCGACTTGATGTACGGCACGTTATTTACATTTCGATTTGCATGCACAACCTCAACTTACTCAAGAATTGAAGTGGATCTGGCCACTGGGTCACTCGAAACCATCGTTTGATTGTCAAATTTTCACGCTACATTTTCTTCTCTGAGGACTGGAGGGACTCTGGAGGTCTATAGAGGCGAATGCAAGCCCTACGACGAGCCCTCTCAAACAACCGAATCTTTCCCATTAAGCTAGCACTCACGTTGAACCATGCGAGGCAACGATAGGTGGCCGGATGAGAGCCATGTAGCAGATAACCCTCACACTCGCATCGATAAAACAGTCTCTCAAAGCACCTCGTTCCCTGGCCACAGCAACATCTACATGTTTGTTAAAATTTAGATACTTATCTAGCCAGATCCCCAGGATCCCCCCCCCCTGACTGCAGTCCTTTGCGCCGTGGTTACCAGATGGTGTCGTCTTCGATTTGTACCTCCTAGTATTATTTGGCGCAAAAAAAGACGATCAATATAACGAATGACTGTCCATTATATAAATCGTTATACTGGCGACATCCACTGTATTTAATTTGACTACCTCGGAACGAAAAAAATGAATCACCCTGTATTTCAAACAGCAAAAAGCAAATTGAAAAATTACATTTCATTTAAAAGTTAAACAAAAGAAGGGGCAAAAAATGCACCCACGCCGGAGCGGAGTTCTCGGTATTTTATTGATTTTTTTTTACATTCTCCTTTCAAAAGGCCACCCCGTGAAGGACTCAATTTTCAAGAACCGGCACAAAAGTGTTTATCTGAGGACGTCTTTTTCCAAGAACTCTATGAAATGTGTAATTTTCATTAGCGACTTCTTGGAAACCTATGCACAATGAGAGCTTTTTCCCCCCGCCCATCGAATCATCGAGCTCGACAAGCACTCTCCAGCTAACTCTCACAACGTACGAGCGTTAATCAACCGCCCCAAGACAGAGGATGACTCTCTTCAGTTTATAAATACCATCAGTAGTTGGGTTTACATTTTCTAGATGACCTACTTCGGGGAATCCGAATGCAAATCAGTTCCTCTTCAATTAACCGAGTTATCTCTCTCTCTGCTGGAGTTGTGTGGTGCGCCCGCTCCGACTGAAAGGATTCGAACAACACATCGCCAGCTCTTAACGTTTTCTGCGAAATATTTTCCAAATGATTTAGAAGCATGTGCTGCGGAGTGACACTTCAGTACACACTTCGGGGACGAACTTCTGCGCGCCGTGGATTCGATTAAAAATACAAAATTAGAACGGGGGAGGCAGTTGGATAATTTGTAGCTGATCCTGGCCGCACAGAGCACGTCCCGTGCAAACACAGATGGTTAGTTAGTTGAACCGGACGATTCCCACCTTCGCGTGAGAAGAAGCTCCTCCTGGGTGGCTCGCTGTCGCCCCCCGTTCTATTGATCGAATAGTGTTGTTGAAATTTAATTAAAATCTTGTGGCTCTTGGGAATGGAGTGAGTGAGATAAGCGGCGGGCGAGGATCCCTTCGCGGGGAGAGTAGCCAGTGACCGGAAATTAACGTTCAAATTTAGAAGAGGACTGAGAATCCTTTTCTTCTCGCAGTTTAATTTAAAACGATGACATTGTCAGCCATCCGGTGGACCTTCAACTAGTTGCTGCTCGAGGTGGAACGCTTGAAGTGAGTTCAACTGTGTGGAACCGGAAGGCCTGGCTGACCAATTAGACGCTTAAATTTTCCGGATTTGCACTTGTTTGTGGCGAGGGTGCTTTTTGTGGGAATCATTGTAATGGTTGCGCTGAGAGTGGTTGAATGAGAATAAAATCAGATCTTAGCTTTAACCACGCTTTTAATTCGAGGAAGTGTACGTTGGCCCATTCAACCACTGTTGGATGCGTTCTTTAGAGAAGGACATCGAATATGTTGCGAGACTCCAGAGCGTTCGTGTGCTGGTGGGCAATTCTGGGCTTATTCACCGAAGTGTTCAACTGAAAGGGACTTATCGAGAAGTTTAAAACTCTGTGAGGCAAATGCAGACTGAGGGATGCGTTAATCATTGACAAGCAGTAGGCGCTGAGCCACTGATAAATGAGGAGCGACGGAGAATTGTCTTTTGTTCAGGTGGAAATCAAAATGTGGAAAACGGAAACAACTTCAGCGTCGTTTAGCGATGAATCATAATAAATTGATTGGGGATCGACTTCATATCGTGGCCTAGCAACATCGCCAAGGGACACAAGCAGAAATGGAGAATTACAGAGACAGCCGACTTTACAGCTTATTGCCCCCTAGTCCATCGACGACGACGATTTGAGTGCCTTTTTTCGACGGATACTCATGAATTTTTGACGGTTTTTCAAGAAATAACGTAAATGCCGCAGTCTGATTGGTCAATTTGGTTTGAGAAGACGTTATAAAATACAGTTATAATATAATAATATGGGTGGTGCTACAGTCCGAGTCGGACCTGGGCCTAGCTTCTCAGCAACCACTCATGTTGTGCGTGCTATTGTTCTCTCACGAATGGAAGGGACCTGCAGTTTAATGCCGACACCGAGCGGCCAAGTTTGAGAAGCTTTTTCTAGACAGGAACTACTCTTTGAGCATTGTCAGTGACTCCAAAGAGGTGGAGCCGTGAAATATGAGGTGGTAAATTCGGCTATCGAACCTAGCATCCTCTGCGTAGGAGTCAACGCACTTACCGTCTTCTCCACGGCGACCCAGGAGGTGGTTTTTGTCAGTAAGAATCTGACACCTCTGCAAGGTTTCCACCTTGCACACATTGAATACCGATCGACAACCATTTCCCGTGTGGCGTAAGACCGCTTATAAGAGCATGCACAGAGAAGCTGTACTGGCAACAGCTCTTCGAACGGAAAAGGTCATGCTTCGATGGTCAAAGACTTCAATAGCACTGATTGGTTACGATATACATCGGTACTGAAACGTAATTTAAGACATGCGTTTGGTGAAGGAAATTGCAGTTTAAACTGTCCGGATTCCATTGACCTTGCACTTGAAACGTTCACCTCATCAATCTTATACACCGCTAATGAAGTAGTTCCTAAAAAAGCTTTGCGTTTTAATGGCTCAACCAATCTGCCTAGACATATACTACAGCTCAATAAGTTTCGGAACAGCCTACGCAGGAAATGGCAGCAACATAGAATAGAGGAATACCTGCATGCGTCCAGGTATCTAACCACAAAAATTAGACAGAAGATAGTTATTTAAAAACATTGAGTGGAAGCATAAATTGAGAGACTTGGATAAATGCAGAAAACCCTTATGGAACATCGTAAAAGTTATTAAGAACAAGCGAACGTTTATTCCTTTCCTGAAAACTTCTACTGAACAAGCTGTTTCCAATTCAGAAAAAGCAAACATTTTAGCCAATACATTTTTATCGAACCACCAAATCTCGAGTACAGTAAGTAATGTTATTGGTAATATTGTTAAAGGTTCTTTACGCCTGAAAAACAACCAAACCCAGCGTTATGACGCTGATACGGTTGCGCTGGATGAGCTTAAGTCTATCGTAGCTACACTAAAAACTCGTAAGTCAGTCGGATTTGACGGAATTAGAAAATTTGATCTGACACACCTTCCTACGTTGGCTCTTAAGTTATTACAAACAATCTTTAATGGGTGCCTCAAAATAGGTTACTTTCCTTCTGATTGGAAATGCACCAAAATCATCCCAATACCCAAGCCAGGGAAGCCCTTGAATGATCACTTGAATTATCCGCCCCATAAGCCTTCTAAGTTCTCTTAGTAAATTTTTTGAAAAGGTCATCAAAATAAATTAATGCTACACATGGAAGAATACAATATTTTACCTCAAAACATGTACTTGGATCTTTTTCATTAGGCAAAAGCACTGGCATGGTTCTCTTGGATGTTGAAAAAGCGTTTGACACTGTATGGCATAATGGCCTTGTCCACAAACTCTTACAATTTAACTTTCCTTTGTACCTCATAAAAACTGTACATCCTTTCTTAACTGCAAGAAGTTTTAAAGTATTTGTGAACCAAACTCCATCTGACGTCTAATGGATCCCTGCCGGTGTTCCTCAGGGTTCCGTATTGGCCCCCATTCTTTAAAACATCCATACATCTGATTTCGCTACAATCCTGAATGCCATTCTGCAATTTTTGCAGATGATACAAGTATTTATTCGTTCGATGCGGTAGGCTCAATAATTGAGTCTAACTTGCAATCAGGGTTGGATAGGTTGCTTAAATATCTTTCAGATTGGAAAATGAAAATTAATCCTCAAAAAACACAAGCAATCTTTTTTTCTCGAAAAAGAAAATCTTGTATTTTGCCTGCAGGAAATTTAATAGTTTGCGGAAATCAGATTGACTGGGCACCATTTGTTAAATATCTAGGAGTTCAATATCTATTAAAGTACTATACCCATTCATTTGTCGCTTAGCCTGAACTAAGCAAAGAAAACAAGCTCATAATATACAAATCTATCTTCCAATCCATCTTCCAACTGCGCAAACTGTCACATTAAAAAGTTGAACGTATTTCAAAATAATGTATTAAAATTGATCCTAAGACTACCATGGTATCTTTCAACTTCAGAACTTCACAAAATCGCCAAAATAAACGGTAAAAGAACGAATAGTCCGACTTTGTGAAAAATTTGTATTTTCATGTAACATATCAGATAACCCTCTCGTTTCTAATCTTGCAAATGTTCTTTGATATTATATATTTTATTTATTAATCAATGTATAAAGTTATTGCATTTATTTATTAAATTCTATTAATACTTCATGTGTCCACTAAGGATACACCAATCTACAAAACTGCGATACTTTGCATGAAGGTTTTTAATTAGCTTTTCCTTCAGTTTCTTTCTTTGGTAAAATTGATTTTGTGCTCGTTTTTAAATTATTCATAAGTAAGATCAGATATAACCATATCTATGTACTTCTCAATTGTAAAAATGTAAATTGTTGCAGTGACTCGAAAGAGGTGGAGCCGTAAAATATGAAAGGTGGTAAATTCGGGTATCGAACCTGGCACCCTCTAACCCACTACGCCACGGCGACACACAGTAAGAAAACAGTTGTAAAAAAATTTAAGGGGCAAGAGAGGCAGAAGTCGGGGATGTCTGTAATACTTAATTTCTGGACACAAGCATACGACTTAAACTCTCATTTTCCTTTTTGGTGCCTCAATGGCTCTCATTGCGCGACCGGGGTGGAGTTTACGAACACAAGGACTTTATGTCAAAGTGAACTTCTATATAATATAATAAGACTATGGGTGGCGCTACAGCCCGTAGAGGGACAGGGCCTTCTTCTTCTATATCCATCGCATTTCACTTAGTCTTGCGTTAAGTGAGAATTTTTTAACAAGCACAAGAAACACGTAAACACATTCTGCCGTCTAAGGAAGTAACCCCGAACCATTCTGAGAGGAAAGGAAGAAGAAATTCAAAATTTGCACACAAAATTTGAGAAAGTAATCACTTGTTGACTCGCTCGAAAGTTGAGGGAAATGTATGTAAAATATGGCGAAAAAGTTCGAGTTAGAGAGAGGCTGACGACCCATGCAGGGTCCGAGCCTGAGCGAAAGCTGCTGACGTTCCTGGGCACGCTGCTTCCAGTCATCAGTACTTCGCTGTTGCATCCGCGATTACTTGGTATTTATACCGGAGATTCGGTCTTCCTCTCCTTCTCGAACCATGAGGCTCGGATTCGGAGACACTCTTAGTTGGAGCATTGTGGTTCATGCGCTCGATGTGGCCAAGCCAGTGCAGTGCCTTCCGGACTACATCCACATCCTGGTTCACCTCGTAGACTTCGCGGTTATGTCTTCTCCTCCATTCGCCTTCCTCGCAGACAGGACCATATATCCGACGTAGAATTTTTCTTTTGAATGCACCAAGAATCAGCTGCGCTGTTTTGCTTATCGTCCAGCTTTCGGCTCCATATAGCAGGACTGGCAAAATAAGGGTTTTGTAGAGCATGGCTTTAGTCCTTCGAGTCTGGAACTTTGACGCCAGTTGTTTTCACAAACGGAAGTAACACCGGTTACCCAAGGCGTCCACAGTGATGTCGCGACGTTTGTGAAGCTTACGTTTGCCCCGAGGTAGACGAACTCCTTTACTCTGTGCGCGACGGCTTGCTTATCGTCCAGCTTAAAGCAGACAATTGCCCTTGTTAATCCCGCCAGACTTATTTTGACCGCTTCCGTCTCATTGACGCCTGGTTGCGTTCGAGTAATTACGGCAATGTTACCCGCGTTTTGGTAAAACTTTCCGCAGATCGTGATCTTGTGCCTGTGAGCTTTGCAAGATCTTTTCTTGGATGGCTTGGATTCAATAAACGTAGAGATCCGAAGGTATTAATTTATAAACTTTGTCAAGCTAACCCTTTGTATACAAGGGCGTGCTCCTTACTAGATTTGTCCACATTTGACCGAAAGAAGTGAGGGGAACGGATAAGACTGGATAGGATATTCAGATTGCCCGTTGCCATGATGTGAAAATTCGCCCTCGTCTCCAGACACATATTCTAGTCGATCGTATGATTCCCAAGGCTTTCAGGCACTCGCACTCTCTCCACACTTTGTGGCTCTCCCAATTCTTCAAGATCTTGCGTTTCAGTCTTCAGTGAAAACAAAGAAGTATGCGGACTGTTTTCACTTGACCGCGTGGTTCCATGTTTCCGGTGTCAAAATTACAATTCTTAAGGCGTTTAAGCCGAGACTATCGTGACAGATTAAAAACACGTTAAATACGGCTGGTGAGTGTGTCATGAGAGCGCTAATCCAAAGAGCCTTAGCTTAGGTTAGGTAGGGGGGCTGATAGTTAATTCGCCATCACACTTACACCATGTTGGTCCGTTGTGATACCCCTAGTCTAGTAGACTACTACCACTGATCGACCACTCCAGTGACAGTGTCGTTAATTTGAGCCCAACGGCAAATGGTGCTTGGACCAGATTTGAATACCAAACAAAAGGGTATTAACTTTGCTTTCACTGGGATTCGAACCGGGGACCCCGCTAACCAGGGGCAGACACTCTACCAACTGCGCCATCCAGCCGTCCAAAGAGCCCTATATTTCCAGAAACTTAGCCCCAACAAGCCGTCCAATCACATTCCATTGCCAACATTTCTTCAACAAACCAAATGATGATGGATGGGACTGGTGTCCCAAGAGACGGCCCACTTCTCAGTCTCTCTTCAGTCCTTTACTTTCATTAAATATTTCGATGTGCATAATTCCTTATTCGCCGCGAATTGCGCAATTAAATGGCGATGATGTGATGTGAAACGAAAGCAGTAAACATTGAGGAACTGCACAAATGAAGCCTCCGTCACAATAGACAAGTCAATAAAACCACGACGTTACAACAGGGAAACACCCGACTGCCTTCGGACAGGTTCGCTGAGAGGATGCTCGAAGTCAGGAAGGCCTTTTTCGTGATAATTAAACGTTATTGACACTGGAAGTGCTGCGAAATTGAAATTCCCCTCTTGATGTGTGTGCGAATAATTGATTAAGCTTTTGTCTTATTTTATTCATCGACCGTTATGGGCGCTGGAATTAGTCATTAACTGCTTATTGAGTTGTCGGAAATTGGGGGAGAAATGCCAGAGGGGTCCCGCCGCTACCCTCGCCAAAATGCCCTCTCCAATGCCAGATGAGAGGACAGGGAGCACTTGCTGGTTGGTTAACATGGCAACCCACAAGAAGGACCATGGATTACCGTGGAGTAAATTTGCTGTGCATCATGGATGTGCAGAGATTCCAAGAAATACGTTTTCAATTTATAATCCTCAAGGGGTATGGATGGAAGTTACGTAACTGGACATGCTCTACGGGGAATTCTAAAAAACGCACTACATCCATACCGAAAGCAGGATTCAGATGAAAAGCAATCGTGAGCTGATCAAGTGTCCATGCTGCTTGAATCCTCTCGTCATTCAGTTGATGATTTGGTTTTTCTGGAATTGCGAATGATATCGACTGCTGGCAATATGCAGTCGACCGTGGTTAATTGCTGGGAAACTAGTCGTCCTTCGTTGTCACAAACGTTGTTTTTGATTGTTTGATTTTTTTGAAATCCTTTTGACGCTGAATGTGGGATTGAACATCAATTAAAGCTTGCAAGTAAGAAGAAAATGGCAATTTGAGAAGAAAATGGTGGCAACACTGTAAAAAAAAAAACCAATTTGACAGCTGGTAGTTTAGGATTCCCGAAAAAGGAGTGTCACATGCTACAAAAAATAGTGAACGTTTGGAGGCATGATTGGACCATACTTTCTAGGAACTGAGTCTGGTCAAGCAGTGGCCGTTACGGATGGTCGATATCGCGACATGAAAACACAGTTCTTTCTGTCGAAATAGGCTGGTAGTAATGTGGCCATTATGCGGTTCCAACAAGATGTTACCACATGTCTTACAGGCCGTGGATTTATTCAGCTACTGCATGAGGTACTCTTTGGTCGTGTATTCTCTCGTTTCGTTGATCAGAAATGACCCGTATATCGTGTGATCGGGGGTTATTTGAAGTCCAAGATCGATGGCAACAAAAACCAACAACGAAAGGCGTTACAGTTTCAAACATCATCTAAGAAATGTTTATCTCTTCGACTAGAGTTGTGCTAAACAGTTCCGACAACGGAACGATTCTTTTCGCAGTCGGAACTGGTTCCCGGTCATACGTCCGCGGAAGTATGTAGTTCCATGCGTTGAACATGTGCATGGAACTGTGTAAGTCTATTGGATATGGCTGTGTTAAACTTGCGCGTGGAGCTGTGTACATAGTTCCATTCATATTTCGCCGAAGAGAAGGGATATACAGTGGACTCCCCCTAGGTCGAATTGTCACGGGATATCAAAATTTGTTTGAGTTAGAGAGAGGTTTTTGTATGGAAAGTTGGGGGAAATGTATGTAAAATAAGGCGAAAAAGTTGGAGAAAAAGAGAGTTTCGACTTAGGGAGAGTCCACTGTATTGATGGTTATTGTGGTATGGATGTAAATGCATGTGTGATACATGATAGTTCCGACTCAGGTATGCAGAAACGCGTGTACATCATTTTGTGTGCCATGTGTCATATTGTGTGTACTTTTGTAGAATGTTTGCATACAAATTGTGGGCATGGATATGTTAAGGTTGAGCTTATGGAACGATAGGACATGTTTCCGACAGACGACGTAGTTCCGGGAGCTATACATGTCTAGAACGGCACGACTCTACCTTCGACTGTCTAACCAATTTAGGGTGCGTTTCTTTATTATTGTTTAAAGTGCTGAAAACTCTAGAGTTGACCAACTGTAGACTTGACCAACTGTAGAGTTGACCAACTGTAGAGTTGACCAACTGTAGACTTGACCAACTGTCGAGTTGACCAACTGTAGAGTTGACCAACTGTAGACTTGACCAACTGTCGAGTTGACCAACTGTAGAGTTGACCAACTGTAGACTTGACCAACTGTAGACTTGACCAACTGTAGACTTGACCAACTGTAGAGTTGACCAACTATAGAGTTGACCAACTGTAGAGTTGACCAACTGTAGACTTGACCAACTGTCGAGTTGACCAACTGTAGAGTTGACCAACTGTAGACTTGACCAACTGTCGAGTTGACCAACTGTAGAGTTGACCAACTGTAGACTTGACCAACTGTAGACTTGACCAACTGTAGACTTGACCAACTGTAGAGTTGACCAACTATAGAGTTGACTTTAAATTCAGAATTGTGCGGCACTTCTTATATTCTCAACTCTTGTGTTGAAATTTTCGAGTTGACCTTGAGAAGTTAGCATAGTTTAACGATGACTATTATTAATTATTGAAAACTACGCATCACTCTTAACGTTCAACAACGAATGCCATCTGCTCTCCTTTATCTGCAACAATTTTTGAAGCTCTTCTTATTACTGCCTGTGTTGCAACAGTCATCAAATGTCAACTCTACAATGAAGTGCCAAAGTTGTCCACTTTGAGTGAAATAACACAAAATCGAAAGTTGAAATTAAAGCATCTCAAGATCGGACTCCTTTGACTCTGGAACACCCTCGATTCTGGGCCTCCTTCGATTACCAACTTCTAATGAAGAGTGTATTCGAGACCGAGACATTTCGAGAGCCTGACCGCTTACTGGGAAGGGGACCGATGGTACGATAACATCTGCACGTATACCTTCAGGCGACGATAAAGGGCCTGGTTTCACCATCAATAAAATCTAAGACACTTATTCTGACAGAAGATATCCCTTAGAAGGTGAGGGGTCGCCGATCTTAAGGTATTTCAATGAATGAACCGATGACTGGTGGAGGGCACTCCATGAGTGATGAATCAGTAGACCCTACATCACTTATTTCACGCGGTCAAGAGCTTGCTACTAACTAGGAACCCTCACGACTTCCAATCGTAGGTGGCAAGAAGTGAATTTCTGGCTACTATGACTTGAAAAGAAATAATTCTCTTCTGTCGGTTGGAAGGAAGGACATTGCTGAGATTATAGGTACCATTGCTGGGCATTAACCGAGTAAAGGATAGGAACGAACAAATTGAAAAAACCTTTGGTCCAGTCCCAAGGTTTTCGCAATTCCAGAAAAACCAAATCATGAACTGAATGACGAGAGGATTCAAGCAGCATGGACACTTGATCGGCTCACGATTGCTTTTCATCTGAATCCTGCTTTCGGGATGGATGTAGTGGGTTTTTTTTAGAATTCCCCGTAGAGCATGTGCAGTTACGTAACTTCCCAGCTCCAGCAGTAGCCCACAAGCTCACTTCTAATTCTGAGCTCAAAATCTAAGCACCTACTGTCTATCCGAATATGTAAATGAAACAAAGCTAGACATTTCGCTAAGAATTCCTCCAATGTTTGTTTTTCCCTTCAGTTTCGGATTTCTGGCAAACGAAGAATTGGTGAACCGAATTTCGAATTTGCTAAGATCACACCGAACTTGTGCGAGGTCGTTGTTGTCCTGGCAGTCACCTACCTAGCTATGGACTGGTTAGTAATTGTATCAGATTTTAAGACGCCTTCAATTTGTGAGTCCTGCGATTAAAGGATTCCTTTGATTCTTGATGAGCGAGCGATAATCAATTTGCCGCCAGAATCATGCAACTTGACGCCACTCGATTACTCTGCCTGTAGTCACGTCAAGTCCTTACTCTAAGCCGCTTTTGACGACTTCGAGGCCACTATTGCCGGCAAAAATATGCGGGTATTGGACCAAATCGTCAACAATTAGATCGATCACTTAAAGCAGCATTTCCAGAGAAGACGGACAGAGAAATGGTCCGTCATTTGAATGATGTGCTATTCCATACATAATGACATGAACGCAGCTTCAAAACAGAGGCGGAAACAATTTTATATGTCACACCGTTGTTGTTGCACTTGCATTTCTTTTCCCATCGTTCGTAGCTGGTCACCGTGTACAACCCACTTAGAAAATCTATAAAATGAATAAATGGCTAATAAATAAATCCAGAATTTACAATGTGTCTGTGAAGCCTTCAAACAGTCTATCTGAAGCTTTATTCAGCACAACTTAGCGTCTCGACTCGACTGAGCTGACATTGAAACGTCTTCCCTTCTTTTTGTAAGACGCTGGCGAGGAGTAGACCAAAAAGGATGACTGAAAGGTCTACTAGGGTTTCCTTCGTAAAGGAGGCCGGGGCTGAGTAGATGTGACGAGTTTTCCTCTTCTTCCTCTTCCATCCATCAGCCACAGAGGTCGTTGTTGGTTATCCTAGTCTTGCGGCGTTTCTGCCCATTGTGCAGTGTCCTGAAAGGCGGCCAACTAGGTTATATTGGTTTTGGCCGTGGTTCTTTGTAGGTCCATCTTCGGCCATACTTGTTTCGCATTTCACGAGCACTGCCGATCGCTAGCTCTGTCATTTTGATTTTTTGTTTAGTTTCCATTGGTACCCAGATGTTTTCAGCTTCAGGTCCAATGACTATTGCTCCGTTCCTGGCTAGCTCGTCTGGTTGACAGTTTCCTTAAATATCTCTATGTCAACTCTCTACATGCATAGGTACGTCCCTCCAGAAATGTCTGCCTTAAGCTCCAACCAGGCTAATCCGTGAAGCAAAGCTCCCACGAAGTAGAAATGGTCGATATGAGATACTCTCAAGTCGCCACACCCCACCCAGCCGCGTATTTTGACTCTGTTTTCGTGGCAATTGATGTGTTCGTTGCTTGGTTATGGAGGACCAATTATTGAAAGAATGTACTCCTACAAAACAAAACACGATTCGTCGTTTGTTTGCCATAACTACGGCAGTGCCACAATGCCATGACAAAAGCAAATTCAATGGCAACGAGAAACATTTGATTGTCTAACGGTCTAGGCGTCTGGGTTTGAGTAAGACATCGACTTACCACTAAGACGGATAATACCGCAATAAACTCTCGCACATCGAGTCCAAACTGGGGACGGAATAGTCGCGGTAGTCCACAATTATCATAAACTTGGTAAACAACTTGTCTCTGGGACTTATCGTAAACTTTGCGCTTTTTATTGACTTTTCATAGTCACAACAATTGATGTGTTCATAAAAGTCGATTTAATCATTTCGTGTGAGGACAGAGCATGCATATGGGTCAAGTAGGAGCACGGACCGGACCACATGGTCAGTTCCAGGCGATTGTGGGTGAAGATCATGTACTTGGCTTTGGTCGCACTGGTTTCTGTTTTCCATCGGTTTTGTGTGTTTTGACAGAGACGAGGGATAATTGAATTTCTTGTTTTAGACGAACGACACTTATGGTGAGGGGAATTTGGTGAATTCGAAGATGATGTGGACAAATGTCAAGTGTGTGAACTAGAAATAGAGTGGAGCGTCTCTGGATTCTAGGAAGTACCAACTTCTCCTTGAGATTGATTGAACACTGTCCCATATTCACCTCTGTAGCATTATCACTGTATTCAATGTACTCAATCAGAAGTGATTTCCTATTAGTATCTCTCTATGTCTCTCTCTCTCTCTCTCTCTCTCTCTCTCTCTCTCTCTCTCTCTCTCTCTCTCTCTCTCTCTCTCTCTCTCTCTCTCTCTCTCTCTCTCTCTCTCTCTCTCTCCCTCTCTCTCTCTCTCGATCACTCGCTCTCTCGCTCTCTCTCTCTCCCTCTCTCTATCTATCTCTCTCTATCTATCTCTCTCTCTCTCTCTCCTTCTCTCTCTCTCCCTTTCCCTCTCTCCCTCCCTTACCCTCTCTCCCTCCCTTACCCTCTCTCCCTCCCTTTCCCTCTCTCTCTCTCCCTCCCTCTCTACCTCTCTCTTTCTCTTGCAACTAGTACTCTCCTTAGAATAAGTTCAACTATGAACAGTATGTACCACAAAAGTTTGCGTACAATGATGAAATTAGAAAAAATGAAACAAAGTGAAAGGCTTCTGTTTTCCACAAAACACATTAAATATAGCTAATCGTTAAAAAGATGCAATAACAAGAACCAAAAGAATTCGTAAAATTAGCTCCACAAAAGTTTGTTTTCATTTAACACTGTTAATGCAACTGTAGATAGTTTCTTCACACATATTGCTTGTTTATTCGAGCATTGACATTGCTAAGGAACGATAGATCGCTTAAGGTATGATGAACAGGTCGAATCAAAGCCTCGATAGGCCGACAATCGAAACTCATTCGAAGAAATAAGCGTGTCATCAAACGAATGATGGTCCAAAAACCATTCATCACGTTATTAGTAATTGTAACGTGAGCGCTTAACTTGAATAAGACGCATCCTAGAGCAATAGTTGAAAAGCGGTTCAGTCCATGGACACCCAGGAAAAAACTGTTGCCCAAAAATTCAATCAAGGTGGTGTATGTTAACAAGTGACCAGAGACTCCTGGCGTAATGTTATCTTCTCCGACCAATCAAAATTAACTATTTTTGGGTGTGACGACCGTTTGAGGGCCCGGAGGCGCTAAAAGCCCTTAAACCAAACCATACCATCGAAAAAAAAACCGTGGTAGAATTGTTCTAGTGTGGGTCTGTATGACGGAAAGCTGATACTAATCGAAGGAATGATGAACTTATCCGTCAACATTGATACTTTAAATTAAATTTAAGAGCAAGTGCTAAAAAGTTTGGGGATTACCATCGATTATTACATCACAGCGAGATAATGCCACAATAACACCCACAAAACTGCATGTATCTGGCTGTTATATAATAATAATAATATGGGTGGCGCGACAGTCCGAGCTGGACCTGGGCGTAGCTTCTCAGCAACCACTCGTGGTGTGCGTGCTATTGTTCTTTCACGAGTGGAAGGGACCTACAGTTTAATGCCGACTCCGAACGGCGAGATTGAGAAGCTTTTTCTATTGTGAGTGACTCGGAAGAGGTGGAGCCGTGAAATATGAAAGGTGGTAAACTCGGGTATCGAACCTGGCACCCTCTGCGTAGGAGTCCACGCAATACCACTACGCCACGGCGACCCACTGGCCTTTATATGGCCCTGGCCCTGGCTGTTATATAGCCCTATCAAAATGCTACGAACCCCACGACACAGAGCCCAGACCTCATGCCCATTGACCATATATCAGAAGCATGGTTATATGATGGTTAATGAAGGTTAACGTGGACAAATCAGAGGTTACGGTAATTTCCAGAACGCCTGTTCAATGCACTCTGCATGTTAGTGGAGCCCCATTGAAGCAGGTGGAGAAGTTTACATCGGGCTCTTCTTCACTAGTGATGGGAGGAGCAATACTGAACTTTCCTGTACGATTGGTCAAGCTAGGTCAGTTTTGACACAGCTTGGGAGATCTGTAATCAGGAAGGCCGAGCTTAGTGTGAAAGCCAAGATAGCAGTTTGCAATGTCAACCCCCACCTATGGTTATGAAATTTGGGTAATGACCGAAAGAATAAGATCGCGAATACAAGCTGCTGAGATGAGATTTCTTCGTGCTGTTGTGGGAATTACTCCCCGGGATAGGGTGAGAAACACGATAGTGCGCGAACGGAAAGAGCTATGCTTCGTTGGTTTGGTCACTTGGCACAAATGTCCCTACCATCACGACTTACCATCTGGACCACTTGGCAGACCCAAGACGGAGTGGTTGGACCAAGTTCATAAGCTTGCCTGGTAAAGCTGGGGAACAACCCCTGATGAGTTAGAGTCGATGGCGGAGGATCGAGTTGCCTGGAGATCTCTCGTGCGTGGTTTACAGATAAAGAAGATGATAATGATGGAATGAAAGATCCGTACCCACGATACCAGTTATAAAGAGAAGTTAAAAGAACCTTTATAAGTTGAGTGGACTAATATAAGCATTTCTTACACCACAAAATTGATAGCATCCATGTGAAACCGGTTGAAGTGGGTCATACAAGGATAAGAGGATGTCCTACTTAATAATAGCCCCAAAAGAAATAAGATTTAGAGATTATTTATAGCCTTGTAGTTTAGGTTAGGTGAGGGCAAAACGAAGTATATGCTGTCATCAAGAAAGGCCACACAACATCGACGTCTTGGACAGAACGTCACAATGGGCAGCTATAACTTCGAGGTAGTGAAGGACTTCGTCTACCTCGGCTCCGCAGTAAAGAGTACAAACAACATCAGTACCGAGATCAAACGCAGAGTAACTCTTGCCAACCGCTGTTTCTATGGGCTCAAGAGGCAATTGTGTAGTAGAGCCATCTCTCGAAAGACCAAGCTGACCTTATACAAGACCTTGGTCATCCCAGTCCTGCTGCACGGCGCAGAGGCATGGACAATCTCAAAAGCGGATGAGAAAGTCCTTGGTATTTTCGAGAGAAAAGCTCTGCGTACGATCTTTGGTCCTGTTTGCGTTGACGGTTTCTGGAGGAGAAGATTCAACCACGAACTGTACGGGCTGTACAGCGACATGAGTCTCCTCCTCGCCTCTACAGCCTCTGCAGCAGTCGTTGTGAGGGGCTCCCATTCTTCTGGCATGGATACCGAGAAGGCAGTGGCCGGTGGTAATGCCCACTACGTTCCTTATCACATTCCTGTTTAGTTCTAGGAGTGTATTTGTTTTGTTTGGATTAAGTGAGGGCCAAGACTTCCCTTAATTGCCGCCTATCTCTTAACCAGATGGACAAGTATTTTAGCATCCAACTGATGTGGGTGCCGGGGCACTGTGACATTCCAGAGAATTTCGAAACGGACGAACTCGCTAGAAAGGGCACAAAGTCCGTGCTCTTTCCGGGTGGAGACCCACCCTCCATGCCTATCGCTACTATTAAACATCTGGCACAGGATGCCTCATTACCAAACAATCGCTTAGCTTGATCGGTTTAAGCAGGCCAAACCTCAGATCCCTTATTGGCGTTCGAACAGGGCATTGTGCCATCGGAAATCACGCCTCTAGACTAGGCCTTTCCGATAATGATTTCTGTAGAAGCTGCTTGGACGAGGATGATTAAGAGACCATCGTGCTCTCTCATCCCGCAGATTCTGACTTCTGGGAGCCCTTCTCTTTGTTAATCTAGCTGAACTGAGCAGCATCAAAATCAGCCCTCGCTTTATCAAAGCACAGATTGGTTGGTTTGCGGGATAGGTAGCCTAAGATCCGCGCGGTAACAGAATGGGCCTAAGTGTGTCTGCTGCTTGTTTGCGCTGCAGTCAGCCACTTCAACCTAACCTAACCTAACCTTAGTGAGAGCCAAATAAGCCTCGAAGTCCTACGTGTGTCTAATTACATCCATCTTCGATTAGCGGACTCGTAAGTAAACATGGTGTTTATTACTTGGAGTGAGGTATATGGAGACTAAATCTTCACAAGAAATGCAGATCGACACCCACCACCGATTCGTCGATTTCAAGGCCACATATGACAGCTTGCATAGGGACGAGCTATACAACGCCCTGTCTAGTTTTTGACATTCCTGCCAAGCTCGTCGGAGTGAGCAGGATGACGATGGAGAAAGGTTTTAGACAAGGCGACGCCCAGTCATATGACTGCTTTAACAACTTTCGGAGAAAATCGTGCAAGACCCACACGCCAACACTAGAGGCAGAAGTTCGTACAATTGCTAGCATACGCGGATGACATTGACGTGATTGGCAGAACACAGCGAGCCGTGCAAGCGGCTAAAATGGGTTTAGCGGTGAACGAGGGCAAAACGAAGTATATGCTGTCACCAAGAAAGGACACACAACATCGACTGTAACTTCGAGGTAGTGAAGGACTTCGTCTACCTCGGCTCGCAACTGAACGGTACGAACAACACCAGTACCGAGATTAAACGCAGAATTACTCTTGCCAACCGCTGTTTCTTTGGGCTCAAGAGGCAAGCTGACTTTATACAAGACCTTAGTCATCCCAGTCCTTCTGTACGGCGCGGAGGCATGGGCAATCTCAAAAGCGGATGAGGAAGCACTTGGTATCTTCGAGAGAAAAGTTCTGCGTTCAATCTTTGGTCTTGTCTGCGTTGATGGTTCATGGAAAATAAGATTCAACCACGAACTGTACGTGCTGTACAGCGGTATGAGCCTAGTCAGGCGTCTACGGATTCAACGTCTAGGATGGCTGGGTCATGTAGAGCGCATGGACAACACTGCTCCAGCCCGAAGAGTCTTCAACTCCGAACCAGTGGGACAATGCAATAGAGGATGCCCACGGAACCGATGGCGCATCCGATGGGGGAGAAGGACCTCAATCGACTTGGTGTGAGCAGTTGGAGACAGCTGGCTTAAGATCGTGACGGCTGGAGAGGCTTACTGGTTGAGGTTGAGGCCCAGGTCCACCCCGGACTCTAGCGCCACCAGAAGAAGAAGAAGAAGAAGAGGGATATGGGGTGTCCTGATTATTTGCAAGTGGCAGTCCCACCCCTAATCTTGCTTACTCGTCGGCCCTTTCATTGGCTGGAATACGACTATGCCCAGGGACCCAGCATAGGGTTAGGTTGCATCTAAGCGCTATCTCTCTAAGAGATAGACGGCAAAGTGTTACCATCTTCGATTTAATTGATGGTGCCTTAATGGCCGCTTGACTATCTATGTAGATGGCAATAAATAGCCCGTCTATCGGGTTCATTGACAGCGAGCGGGCAGCCTCTTGGATAGCTTTAACTTTTGCCTGGAAGTCGGGCAGTCGAAGAAACAGGGGAAATGATATGTCCGCAATACCGAGAAGACCCCTAGTCCGGTGCGTTCGTCTGTTTTTGAACCATCTGTGTAGATCTCCAGGTGGCCTGGTTTTCTTAGCAGATCTTCTCTGTCTGGGATGAGTGTTTTGAACCCCTACTCAAAGTCTAAAGTGGGTGTTGTAGACAAGGCAACGCGCTCTTATGTTACTTCTTCAACGCCAGCCTGTAGGAGATCGGAGATATAGGCACGATCTTCCGGAAGTCCGTACAAATTTTAGCATACGCGGGTGATATTGACGTGGTTGGCAGAACACAGCGAGTCGTCAATGTGGCGTTTGCTGGCATTGAGATGGAAGCGGCTAAAATGACTCTGGTGGATGAACTCCTGGTGGTTTCAACTTGATATGATTTATGGCGAAGCATAGGAGATGTGGAGAAATTTAATGAGGTTCGTTCGGTGGAAACATGGTTGTCATCGGATACCATAGTTTGTTCGAGTTGGAAAGAGTTTCGACCAGAAACGAAGTATTACAGAGATAGCCGACTTCACAGCTGATTGCCTCCTAGTCCATCGACGAATTTGAGTACTTTTTTGACAGATATTCCCGTATTTTTGAGGGGTTTTCACGAAATAACGTAAATTCCGTCCTCTGATTGGTCAGTTTGGTTTGGAGAAAACGTTATAAAAAAACCTTTGTCAAACATTTTATAGGGCATCTCTCTAATACTTCATTTCTGGTTTCGACTTAGGGAGAGTCCACTGTATCACATTATTTTGTTGTTTGTATTCAAAGTTTCAATCCGCGGTCACATAGCTTCTGCAAGACTCAGAATTGTTGTGCTTGCTATGATTCTGTCACGAGCAAAAAACAATTTTATGGCGACTCCGAGAGCCAAAGTTTCATGATTGTCAAACTTCCAAAGTTCTTCCGAGCGAAGCGCCCTGCAGTCCCCGAACAAAAGATCTCATAACTCATGTGGTTGCTGTAAAGCTCCCCGCATTCTCTTGTGCAAACAACAAATTGAAGGCCTGATGACAACATTCGAAACGAAAATTGCCGTAATAACCCCAGAAGCTGGCGAAATTGTTACGAAAGTGTGCTTAAAAGTGGCCATAGGCGTGGATGTCATATTCCTTCCGCCATTTGGTCGGTCACAACCCTCTCTCCCCACCAACGCCCGTCTGACAGAGTCAATGAACCCCACAGATGGGCCTCGCACTGATCCCGTCCCATCATCATCAACGTCGGCCATGCTCGTGCTTTAAATCCGGAATAAAAAAAAAAAATATCCGTGAGAGCAGCCAACATGGTTAACCAAGAAATGGAACTCGCTGATTTGCCTCGTTAATTTGGTGCCACTCCTGCGTCAAGCAAAGGATACACACGCATTTGTGTGGATGATGGGACGAAAATGAAGACGACGTAACAGAATCCCGGTGGATGTGGTCGATGTGGGGGAGGGTGGCGCGCTGGGTGGCTGGTGCCTGTGAACCTGTTGGTCCCGGATTTATCGATTAAATGTGTTCCACCCGGGAGAAGTATGTGCTTTTTTTTTATTTTAAAGTCAAACATCTGCTTCGCCGGTGAATTTGTTTGTCATGAAAAGGCAAACGAAATGTCAAACAGTGCACACACATCCACATCCACTTGCAGGATGCTTTACCTTTGACCTTTTCACCTTTGAGCGAGGGTCTTTGGACATGTCTTCTACAATGTCGCACAAATTGGTCGCCTCGGGCGTATGTCACAGTCCCTCTCCACCCGTCCGTCGGGGAAATTGTGCGATCCCTCCTCCCACATCGCCACAGACCACAGTCCACGACAGTGGCAACATTAGCTAATTAAAATAAATACGCACACACGAGCGACCGAACGGTTGTTTATGATTAATCAAAATTGATTGTGGAGCTGCTCTAATCTCGCGACGATATTCAGTTGTCTCTGGGGGAGGGAGAATGTAAACAACGTCGAGAAAAATGAAAAGTGGCCAGAGTGTGTGCGTGTGACGTCTTAGCTGAGGGCCGCACTACAGTCAGAGGACCGAGCGTGGCCGCGAGAAATATTTCGCGTTATTTACTCAGTCAACCATCCGATGTGTGTCCCCCTCCGTCTTCTTTGACATTGTTGTCGTTCTTGTTTTGCTTACGCTAAAATATTTGCGATGCTTTGTCGCGAGTGTCGCGCGGGGAGGTGCTCACACTTTCGGCAAATTTATGCGCACTTGGGCATCGACAGGGAAAGGGATAAACATTTATTTTCGCTTCTCGGATATTTGAACTTTCGCAAATCAAGTTTTGCTGTTTGCCCAAGTTCGATCGCAATTTGTTGAAAGCCATTTTGAGTGTGAAGAGATTGGCTTTTGTTTGAATAGGGTGGAGTCGCTTGGGTGGCTGGCGGAAGGCGGCCGTACGGCTTGTTTGTTTTTTGTTAGCTCACACGCCTTTGTTTGATGTTTTGTCGGTGGGTTAATTGAACAGAAAGTGGCTCAATTCAAGACTGGTTGCAATGACAAACAATGGACGACTTGTCAATGGTCTGAGTTGCATTCGATTGAAAGGGTGGTGCAGTCTGGGTTCAGTTCAACTTCGATTCAGTCGCCAATCATCCCTCTTCGACTACTCTCTCTTGGTCTCAGAGCAGGTTTGTTCCTTCAAGACACAGCGCTCTGGTATATTTTAGGTTCCACAATCCAACACCTCACGAGCCGAGACGTGTGCCTTGGGGTCATTGCCATGCCTAAACGTCCACTTCAGTGGCAAATTGCCGTCAGCAAGCAATGTTCCATGTGCGTTCTTAATATCCTCCACAGGCGCCGATCCATTCTGGCGTCTATTTTTAAAATTGGGACTACGTCATGTCGCGAGAACGCAGCCCACATCATAATGCACCCACTTCAACGTTTGGCCATTCCGAATGTGTGGCAGAGTGGGAAGAGAATCTTGATTTGGTGGACGCCGGGCATGACGGATAAATTTAGACTGATCAACTCGTGACTTTCACACAATGGTCATCTCCCGAATGATAGACCCTTGCTTCCATCATTTTCTTTTTTTACGATGCGTGTGTGTTGGAATGCTCAACCGGACATCAATCAACAGTCCGGGATCTTCATTGCAGCCGATGGTGATCTCCCTTTAGCATAGGTCGGTTGGTGGATCGGTGAGAACCTAGATAGCCCCATGTGCCGATTAAGTTCCACACCTCTGTCACATTACATATAAAGTGTTTGAGAAACCTTTTAATCCAGCCGGAGGTATTCAAGTAAGCCATTATAATAATAAAATGGGTGGCGCCAAAGCCCGTAGATGGCCAGGAACTAGCTTCTACAGCAACCCACTCGTGTTGTGGGTCCTATTGTTCACTCACCAGTGGAAAGGCCCTACAGTTTGATGCTGACTCCAAACGACCAAGTTTGAGAAACTTTTTTCTAGACAGTTATTACTCTTTGAGCGCCAACTATAGAGGGATAAGTCTTCGCTTACAAGATCTTCTCTGCCATCGACGTCTATTAACTGGACGTTAGATAGTGGTATACAGACAATTGATATGAATTGACATAACGTTTTCAAATAACACGTGGCATTCTCGTATATTCCTTAACAGTCCAAAGTTCGTTTACTCATCAACTATGACTCTAGTGTTTACATCCGCCTCTTTGCCAGTCATGAAAAGTCTTTGCCGCCAAGAAATGTTCCTAGAATGAATTGAAATTAACGTCACGTTGGTGCGGTCCATATCAGTGTGGCTTCAGGCCAGGGAAGTCCACCATTACGGCAGATCCTGAAAAAGACCCAAGAGATGCATATCGACACCCACCACCTATTCGTCGATTTCAAGGCCTCATATGACAGCGTGCATAGGGACGAGCTTGGGGTCGCCGTGGCGTACTGGGTAAGTACGCAGAGGGTGTCAAGTTCTATACCCGAATTTACCACCTTTCATATTTCACGGCTCCACCTCTTTCGAGTCACTGACAATGCTCAAAGAGTAGTCCCTGTCAAGAAAAAGCTTCTCAATATCGCCGTTCGGATTCGGCATTAAACTGTAGGTCCCTTCCACTCGTGAAAGAACAATAGCACGCACAAGACGAGTGGTTGCTGAGAAGCTAGGCCCAGGTCCGTATATACCTATTTTAACGAGCCAGAGAGAGTATCTATTGAAAAGTTGTTAATAAAGAGAAAAGTGTTCAACTTCTGTGCCCCTTTTCTAGAAACCCACGTTTAAAATGTGTCCAAATGGGAAACTTTTTCAGTTATAATCGTGTAGTTCAACCGACCGAGTTGCTGCTATGTTGGATTTCTTTTTAATGAATAATTTAGAGCCAGAAGAAGAGGGGAAATAAACAAAGAAGACATGTTTCACATAAGTAGACGCCTGACTTGGCTTAAAATTGTGCTTAAATCTTCTCCTGCAGAACTTCAACTCGAAGCGGGATCAAGGAAATTGATGAAATTTGATGCTTGCTTTGGAACCTACCTAATTTTGTGGAAGATCGAAGTGAATGATTACGTTTGCATGTTTATTTTTTCGTAGTTTGTATATTTTCATAGAACAGATTGAATTTATATTGTAACATAACTGATGAATACCCCCGAGGCGCAACTCTGACAGTCGCCCCCACATGAAATGTTGCACGATGCAAGTGCGAGTTGTTGTACTCTCGCGACGCTTGGTGCTCTCTCAACAATATCGGTCTCCCATATCTTCTCTCTGAGAAGATGTTGGGTAGATCGATCTACGCATCGGAGTCAGTGGTAATTTTGTGTCATAAGAAGACAGATGAATAAAGCATTATAAGTTTAAATAATAAAACGTGTTTTTTTCTTTTAAATACAATTAAGTACTTAATTATATAAACAAAGAAAACCAAAACTGCCAACGTGCAATTTTTTTGATTTTTTTTTTCGACACTTTGTACCGACTTGGCGCACCGTGCGACGCCAGCATTTATATGTGAAGGACCCCTAACAGATGTCAAACTATGAAGAGGATTGTTGGCTAATCCCAGGCTGTAGCACATTCATTAACACTTCGCGGTGTTTCTTTTCTCAATCTCTAGAGCAGTCATGACCAGGAAGTTAAACAGAGTAATTTAAAGTCTTACCAGTCTCACAGAGATGGAAATGAATTGCTTGCATTTGGAACTCACCTGAAAAAGAAAGAAAAATCATAATTAATATCGTAATATCACCAATTTATTTTGTTTATAGGGATCAGATGAAAAGCACGTCTACTCTCGCTTGAAGCCAACACACTACGCCTCTCAATCCCTGACCATAATAATAAGAGAACAACTAATTCATTCCGTACAACTAAGAGAATTTTTCTTTCGTTGCTCAGATAAGTCACTTACTGAACTACAGGAAACGAAATGCATACATATGATTGATATCACATTTACTTAATAATAATAATATGGGTGACGCTACAGCCCGTAGTGGGCCAGGGCCTAGCATCTCAGCAACCACTCGTGTTGTGCGTGCTATTGTTCTCTCACGCGTGGAAGGGACCTACAGTTTAATGACGACTCCGAACGGCGAAGTTGAGAAGCTTTTTCTAGACACGAATACTCTTTCAGTATTGTCAGTGACTCGAAAGACGTGGTGCCGTGAAATATGAAAGGTGGTAAATTCGGGTTTCGAACCTGGCACCCTCTGCGTAGGAGTCGACGCACTAACCCACTACGCCACGGCGACCCACATCAAATTTATTTAACATTTAGAAATTTCATGTACCTTTCCTGTTTTTCCTGAGGGGGATTTAAACACTCTCCGTGCAAAGATTCGATTCATGTCCACGCAGACGATTAATTAATTTATTTGCATAAATAAAAAAACTAACACAAAATTTGAAAAATGATAGAGCAGCTGTTAAGCAAGAGCAATGAAGTCCTAAACTAGACGACAGATGAATTTTAAACGGGGCAAGAGTAGGTGGTGGCTTGTCGAAACCATCTACTTTCGTCAGCCTCGAATAATCTAGCGAGCTGCAGATAAAATCGATCAATGAAGCACTGTCTTGGTTCTTCGCTGAAACACAATTCCCACTTGTGACGGTTTCATTTTGACGCTTGATCAGGAAGAAAGACTAGACACGTGGAAAAAGACCGTCAGGCATCGGTCGATATTGCACCCACGCATGGAGTTTTCATCATGTCCCAAAATATCATTTGCTTGCTTAAGCGGCTAGATACAGTTGGGATTTCTCACGCGGTACGCGCTTATCGAACTCAAAACTTTAATCACCTTTTTCTCGAAATGAATTGTTTTCGAAGTCGGTGATCACTAGGTGTGTGTTTTTTTTTGCAAGCGAATATACGCTTAAATTTCAATTTGCATGTAAAATACACTAACAAAAAATCCACTTAAGTTACTCATCATATCCATCGCCGCTTAAGAAATCAGCGAAGATAAGAACAATGCTTCCAAACATAATTTTCTGTGTCTTCATTACTCAATTTATTCATTCACTTTTTAGGTTGCTGTATGTGGCTTACATTTGCAGGTGTGGTTGATGTATTAGATAATTTTTGAATGTTTTGCATCCATAAGTATGCAATTTTTGGTACACCCAGAGTGTCTCTGCTATACATTCCGTTTAGGTTTCGTAAACGATTCTCTTCATTTGGTGAACTTTTTTTTTTATTTTATAATTATTAAGTGTTTTTGATTTTAAAGTGATGATCATGCTACACAGTCACAAAACGAAGATAGTGACCATCAAATATCAACCCTCACCTTCCACGACTACACCCCTGACTGTTTAGCAAATGTCATAAATGTCGTCGGTGCTGCCAAGATTTTATGATGAATCATTAAGCGCCGATGATCGTTTTTTTGTGCACTTATAAATTAAGCGTTATACGCCTCCAAAAAAACACAGCTACTGTAACTTGAGAACGGCTTTACTGATCACTTTCAAATTTGTATCCCTTATTCTATATTGAGAGAGAGCCTCTTTAAAGATTGAAAGTATTGCCGGTATGACAAAATGTTCTGAGGATGTAAACCACTAAAAATGTCAAACTTTACGATGATGATGTCATATTTGACGTGCCGTCTTCACGAGTACTGTCATAACTCAAAATGCACGTAACAACAATCGTCGACCTACCAGCCACAAGTAAGAAACCGTGGTGTTGATACGTCTTCAATCTGAAGATCAGATTAGGCCGTATATCGGCAAGGTGTCGTAGTTGATATTGGTTCCCAAGTGATAGGAGTAACAAGGCGTGCGGTGTGATATCACATGATCTTAGGGACCACCAAGTCCTTGAACCAACCCTCAGTACAAATGTATTATTCTCGCACGTGAAACCAGTTCGATCCCATCACGAAAGAAACAATTTACAGAACTCTCTATTGATCGTCTCAATCTTAAGAAGTAAATAAATATGAATCGCCGATCATTGAGCGACGATTTCATGGTGCAACAGTGTCTTTACAAATTACTGTCAATTTTCTTCTCCGTAGAGCCGGAAATTTAGTTTACTGACTTGAATTTTGCGGCCGTGACGTTGTGAGTCTGTACGTCGACTTTAACGCACTTAAGCCTAGATTCCCTTCCTGTACAACCTGTCTGTCTAGAATAAGGAGTCGGCTTAAAAATGTAGCTCCCTTCCACTCATGAGGGAGCAATAGCACCCACAACACGAGTGGATGCTGTGGAAGCTATTCCCCAGCTTCACCTCGGACTGTCGCCAGATGTAACCCATTTTCCCTTAGCTTTGCGCACATAATTCTCGTTGCTGAGACGTGAATACGATTTCAAAGCATCTTCTTCATCATTCCTCATGAACGCGGAACGAGCTTCACTACAATGTCTTGACAGCGTCACTGTGCCCATGTACTCAGCATAGTCCGGCAAATAATTATGTAACGGCTTGTAAAGTTATGACTTAAAACTGTTAAGTAATTTCTCTACTTCTGTGAAGAGGTACAAACCTACTTCAGCTTCAATTAAATTTAATTATCTTTGCTTTTGACGTTGCTAATAATTAAAACCGTTACGTATTTTTTGACAGTTCAAGTGAACAGTCCACACAAATGAATGCAAAAACAAAATCTAGAGGGGATTACGGAATCCGTAATCATTCCTAAAATGCACACAACTGTCAGCTGCAAGGTAGCTGTCATGCTAAAGTGAAACTTTGAAACGTTGCCGTTAATGGCAAAACAAAGAATATATTACGGCGAAGGACATTATGGGCTGGTGGTACAGACATTGGGGTCGGTTCAGTTCCTAATTGTTCGACGCATTTCAATTTGAGGTTACATTATATACAAGGTGAGGCAAAATTGATCGTACTATCGGAAGATGTTATAATTTTTGGCAAATGGCGTCGTACGTCAATCATATTTGACATTTGTGAAGTAAACATCAGAAATGAAGTAGATGCACGACTTCTACCTGTCTTGCCGCTTAAAATGTTTGACAACTGTTTTTTATATCGTTTTTTTAAACCAAATTAACGTTATTTCGTGAATAACCGGCAAAAATTCATGAATATCTGTCAAAAATGCACGCAAATTCGTCAATGGACTGGGAGGCAATCAGCTGTGAAGTCAGCCATCTATGTAATTCTTCATTTCTTCTGTGTTTTTCACAAATGTCAAATATAATTGAAGCAGCTGCTGTAAACAAACAGACGATGGGGCTCTAGACTCCGCAAGATCGTGGAATAATTGTGTCGATTTTTTTAACCAATAATCGGTCAGTGGTTTTAGGCGCAGTGTGAATTTCGACGTCGACGCGAACGTCGCCTACAAGATCCTGTCCAGCGTACTGTGTGAACGTCTAAAGCCATTAATCGGCACGTACCACTACGGCTTCCGACCGGGCAAATCGACAATACCAAATCGTTACATTAAGGCAAATCCTGGAAAAGACCAGCGAGCCTCAAATCGAAACGCACCACCTCTTTATCGATTTTAAAGCCGCATACGGCAGCATTCATCCCAAGGAGTTATTTGGTGCGATGGCCGAATTCGGGATCCCGGGAAAACTGATCCGGTTGTGCCGCACTACGCTAACAAATACGCGATGCACCATGCAGTTCGGCTCGAGGACTTCCGAGTCGTTTGAAACCTGCACCGGATTTCTGCAAGGAGATGCGCTGTCGTGTGATTTCTTCAATTTGGTACTCGTACTGGATAAACGACATCGACCTGGTCTTGTTGACGGTGCAGCCGCAACCAGAACACGGCCCACAATGGGAAACGTGACCAACGGGCCTTAGTGGAAGCATTTACAACAATTGAAGAAGAGGCGAAACGACCTGGTCTTAAGGTCAATGAGGATAAAACAAAGTATATGCTGTCGACCGTCACACACCACCTAGGAAAAAATATCACAATCGACAGCTTCATTTTCGAGGTAATAAAAGAGTTAGTCTACCTCGGGGCAAACGTAAACTCCACAAACGACATCACTGTGGACATCAGACGAGAACCGCCTTTGGCAACCATTGCAAAACTCCGGTCTCGAAGGACTAAGGCCATGCTCTACAAAGCCCTTATTTTGCCAGTCCTGCTATATGGAGCCGAAAGCTGGACGATAAGCAAAACTGCGGAGCTGATTCTTGGTGCATTCGAAAGAAAAATGCTACGTCGGATATATGGTCCCGTCTGCGAGGAAGGCGAATGGAGGAGAAGACACAACCGCGAACTCTACGAGCTGTACCTGGATGTGGATGTAGTCCGCACTGCACTAGCTCGCCCACATGGATCTCATGGACACCGAAGCTCCAGTTAAGGCTGTCTTCGAATCCGAGCCTCCTGGTTCGAGAAGGAGAGGAAGACCGAATCTTCGGTAATCGCGGATGCAAGACAGCTTGGTCATGATGACTTGAAGTAGCGTGCCCAGGACCGTCAGGATTGGAAAGCTGCTATCGCTCAGGCTCGGACCCTGCATGGGTGGCCAGCCTGATAAGTAAGTAAGTGAATTTCTACGTCGATTTTCTGATCGTATCCCGCCAACTGCGCAAGCATTCCCGCGCTTAGCTACTCCACTCGATCAGACAGGGACCACAGGAGAACATGCAGCGTTACCGCTAACGGACTGGTCGTTCGGTTTAGAATATCGCGGCATTCACGCAGTTGTTGGGCCGTATATTTTTTTTTTTTTGAGGACGCCAACTGTAATGCTGACACTGTAGCTGGCGATCGCTACAGAGCCTTGATAAACGACTTCTTGCTGCTGGAATTGGATGAGCGGAGCTAAGTGAAGTTGTGGTGTCAACAAGACGGTGCAGCCGCACACAGAACATGAGCCACAATGGATATTGTAAAGGAAACGTTTCCTGGTCGCGTAATCTCCTTTTTTGGCGATTTGGCAAGGCCAGCAAGATAGTCCGATTTAACCAGTCCAGACTTTTGTCTGGGGCTGCTTGAAGTCGCGGATTTATGCCAACAAGCCAAAGGCAATCGAGCCTTAAAACTTCAAACAGGCCAAAATTCGAACTAAAAAAATTCGTACGGACTATTTTGCATTTTTTTTTTTTTGAGAAATGTGGAGGTTTAGTCTTTCTTAATGACTTGCGACGGCTAAGAGCGGTGGTGCCAGGAATGCGAACAGTGTGCAAATGTGTACCAACACATGCAGCAGCCACTTGATGCATATGATCTTTTCCACATAACGAAAGAGGTCCAAATAAAAATCTCCATCACTCAAAATCATTTTTCTCATTTAGTTAAAAGGTAATTCAAAAAGAAAGTTGGATGATTGTTTTGCTTCACCCTGTACAACCCAACGTAGTGGGATTAATTTTTACTGCTTCTCTAAAGGATATCTACTTTTGCCTTCTTTAAATTTATTCCAATGGAACGTAATTTGTCACAGTTTCGAAGGAGATACTTTTTTGATTTTTAAGAAACCGCTTTGTTTTACTACCAGTTGCAAATGTTTTGTGCGATATTGTATGTACATGTCCCACGATGGTAAAATAATAAATTACAACAAAAAATACATGAGATTTATAGGTCTTCCAACCTGATTCCAGACCATTATTCGACGTAGGTCCACAAGTCGTACCTTTTCTAAGGTTTAACAAAAAAAAAAATAGCCCACAAACGCAATAAATTCAAGTCAAATCTTTATCTGCTCAGTTCAAATTATCTATAAGCAATGCAAACAAAAATAAATTACGAGAACCAATGCACTTTCACAGGCGTAAAGTCTACTGGCTTCATTGAAACTTCATAGCATGTCGAATCGAACAACGTTTATCAACTGCGTATGTTGATACAAATCAGTCTCGTATCACATCGAACAGACGCAAAGTTTGCTGGTCACCATAATACAACCCCTTCCGCGGGAGAAATACACCGTATCGATGACAAAGCGTCTCTTTGTGTCTACACCACGATCGCGATGATGTCATATGACATTTGTGCGGCGCAAGGTGCTGATGACACTCGATTTTTTTTCTCCTTCTTTTAGACGAAGAATGATAAGAAGTTCTATGAATTTGAGGAGTGCAGTGAGGGGTTATTTCGTGGAATAATTAGGTTTTCCATCACACTTTAAACATTCGTGGGACACCGAGAAATCGGTGCGCGGACTGAGCCACATACAGAACAGGGAGACAAGTGTGTATGGGCGGCTTTCGGCCTTCTTGAACTCCTTGAACAAGAAATTCAACATAAATCTGTGTCAAGAATAATCTTGTGACGAACCCCACACTAAGGGAACAAATGGTGAATAGCTCGTTGTTCCTAAACGAATTAAAATGCGTTCGAAATCAAAGTAATATCTTAGGGCGGCCATTGACACGCTCAATTTTAGGAAAAAAAAAACAGAAAAACAATCTACCTTATTCCATAGAAAGCTATTATTTATACGAATTTGTTCTCGTATGCTTAAAAAATTATTTCCAAACCTGCAAGGTTTCACCATACATTCGTATCCAAACCTCGCTCTTTCGGCGAAAGTTAATTGAAAACCCTTTTGAGTTGATGCGCCCATGGGACGCTGTGAAAGTGAACAAGCCTACAGGGTTCACCCTTCAGTATACAGTGTACTCTCCTTTTGACGAACTATACATAATCGAAACTCTCTCTCTAACTCTAACATTTTCCTAAATTTTTCATACAAAAACCTCACTTTAAGTCTAAACCCTTTATAAGTCGAACAAATTATGGTACACCGTGGAAATTCGACTTAGGGGGAGTCCACTGTATTTCGATCATTTTGGTGTTGGGTTTCTCTCTTTTCTGGTGTTCTCAACACTATCCTGTCAATAAACAGCTGTTTTGTCGGCAACTTCATAATTGAATGGCAATGACATTTGAAAACACTTCAAACTTGGTGGTAATGGCGAATTAAGGTTTCTGAACTGAAAGTTCATCGAAACCTCGAGTTTTCGGTGGGAACATAGCATTACACTCAAATCCAAGTGCCCACCAAGCTTCGCTGCCTTTCCTTATTTCAAATCGACGTTCTAAGATGGTTTCGCCGCCATTTTAAGTGAACTAACGCCGGCTCACACGAGAGAAGAGGTTGATGACAGTTTAGAACTGTAGAGCAGAGTGACAAGTATAATAATAATATAATATTGGTGGCGCGACAATCCGAGGCGGACCTGGGCCTAGCTACTCAGCAACCAATCGTGTCGTGTCGTGGACCTACAGTTTTTATGCCGTCTCCGAACGGCAATGTTGAGCAGCTTTTTCTAGACAGGAACTCTCTTTGAGCATTGTCGGTGACTCGAAAGAGGTGAAAGTTGGTAGATTGGGGATTCGAACCTGCCACCCTCTGCGCAAGAGTCGACGCAATAACCCACTACGCCACTGCAACTCACAAGTTCGGCTAATAATACAAATGAACAATTTTGCAAGCAAATTTTCCTTAGTTAGCTCACAAAGTTACACCGAATCAAAAATAAGTAATGTCATCTCCAGTGTGCACTCCGATTACATTCCTCACTGCCCCCCAAACAGAATGAACGTCAGATCCAGAATAATGAAGTTAACAAAATACAGTCACACAAGCGAAACTTTCGAACGCAAGTTCTCCTAAGCCGCCGCGGTCCATGTATTCAAGTCTACACAAAGAAACTTTGAACGAAGTTTAATTACATCTTGGAGAAGTTTAGCCATTAGCACAACTCGGTATGGGTGAAAATTAATTACGTGAAGAATGCAAGGACACTCGGAGTGTGACTGAAGGAAACAAAGACTTTAAAGGAATGGGTTATGTTCCACAAAAGAAGTCTGGTATTTTGAATGTTTTGTTCATGGAGTTCAAGAAAAGCCTAAAGCAGTGTGGCTCTGTCCGATTTCACGGTGTCCCACGAATGTTTAAAGTGACTATAGGCAAGGAAATGCTGGTTTGGAATGTATGTTAAATGAACATTGCTTCAGACAACCATTCAGAGCTGCTGAGGTAGGTAGAGAGGGTGACTCGCAAGGTCTATGAAATCCATGATACACATAGATCCCACTTGGGTGCATTTCGCTGTCACTCTCCACCTTTGCATGTCTGCTGACCATTGACCTTTCCGCAGTTCTCTCTCCTTAAAAATTGTTATCATAATCAGATGTCTGTTTTGACTATTGATTGTGGATGACGTTTGTCAATTCCTCGAGTTCGATTCCTAACAATATTTTTCTGCAAGGGCGGGACATGTGCCGAGGTACTGTTGTACGGTTTCCATCTCTTCCTCCTTATCCCTGCAGATTCCAGGGCTATTCGAGGGCGCTCCAAGTCTTCTGGCTATAATCAATAATTGCCTCCTGTCTGAGTATAAGAAGGCTTAGGGTTCGGTTAGATTTGATGTAGGCTACAGCATCTACCACTGGTGTGTCTCCTGATTTTGTGCCCGAAGCTATTTGTTTGGGTTTCAGATTTTTGGAATCATTACTGACACTCTTTCTCGTTTGATGTCCTCTCTGGGTTTCGTGAATGTCCAGAGCACTGCCTTCAATGGACAATGATGGTTGTTGCCAACAACGTAACAATATTACAGTGGATATCGGTTAGAAGTGAGTCGCTGTGGCGTAGTGGATTAGTGCGTCGACTCCTACGCAGAGGGTGCCAGGTTCGAATCCCCATTCTACCAACTTTCACCTCTTTGGAGTCACCGACAATGCTCAGAGAGTATTCCTGTCTAGTAAAAGCTTCTCAAATTTGCCGTTCGGAGTCGGCATAAGACTGTAGGTCCCTCCCACTCGCCATAGAACAGTGGTTGCTGAAAAACTAGGCCCAGGCCCGCCTCGGACTTTCGCGCCACCAATATTATATATTATATCGGTTAGAAGTTTAGTATTGAGGTATCAAACGGTGAAGCGAAATAACGCCGAACGGAATACAGACATGAATGGACAGAGGTGACAACCTTGTGGTACACCCGATGCGGCTTAAATCAGTTTGGAGGCAATCGCTCTCCTCTCCACTTTCCAAATAGAATTTTATCCAGCAGACACAAACTAGTAGGCTAGGGCTGTTAGTAAAGATACTAAAGCTGAATGCTATTACATCGAATTCTTTATAACGTCTTCGAATCCACATAACGCTTGAGGTGCGTATATAATAATATAGGTGGCGCTACAACCCGAAGAGGGCCCGTGACCGTGAAAATTATTTGTTAGGTCGTACCGGACGTGATTCGAAGCCAGGCAGCGAGGTTAAGTCGACCCTAGTTCCCACAATGCCAGGACCACAGAGTTTGTGAATACAAAGCCCAATAAAAGCATTCCTCCAAAGCTGGGTGGAAACTTCCATTTGAGTTAGACAGAAGAGTGACGAACACTTGAGCCTTGAACAATTGCGGGCAACCCATCGAGGCCTGGTTTGTAATTTATTACGTCTCTTAAGCTTCTCTTCAATAAGACGTGCTGTTACGTTGATGATGCAAATTCCGTTCCCCGACAGGAACAAGTGGCTTTCGAACGCCGTTATCAACGACCACAAGGTTAACGTTATTACCGGAGAATCAAAAATGGACACTGGCCGGATTCTACTCGGACACCTTGTCCTAACAGGAATCACTGAGACTCCCTGATATGTGCAGCAGCGTCCAAGCAGAGATTGGCCATATCAGGGTTTGAAATGGACATCATCTGGGGAGGGGACACATCACCGATCAGTGCCACTGATCCCGGACCATAGGCGATATTATTCCAAAAGAAGCCAATTCGTCTTGGATCGCAAGAGATAACTGTCACACGACAAGATCAACGAGGCGAGAAAACAAAGAAAATTCTGGCGTTTGGACGTAAATCGATACGTGTGCTCGTTGGAGTGATCACAAGTCCCATCGCATCAATGCTCCGGGAATGGAATGCGGAATCCAGCGATCTCTGCCGAAGTTGCGGTGACGAGGAAGAGACCGAAACGATCCAACTTTTGCTTTGTCACTGTCCAGCTCTCCAGATTCGGCACCAGATTCTTCATAGAGAATGCGGACTCAGCAAATGCAGATGTATCAAATTTTCTAAGATTCGTAAAGAGCACGGGGTGGTTTAAGCCATTACGTGACAGTATGGGTTAATAGAATGTGTACTTCACAAATAAAGGGTTTCACGACGGACCCTAAGGTCTCCGAGTGGAAGTGATGTTGAATCATCACACCCCCTCTTTCCTAAACCTAACCTAACCAGGAATTAGCGGTCGCCATGGCGTATTGGGTTAGTGCGTTGACTCCTACGCAGAGGGTGCCAGGTTCGATACCCGAATTTACCACCTTTCATATTTCACGGCTCCACCTCTTTCGAGTCACTGACAATGCTCAAAGAGTATTCCTGTCTAGAAAAAGCTTCTCAATCTCGCCGTTCGGAGTCGGCATTAAACTGTAAGTCCCTTCCACTCGTGAAAGAACAATAGCACGCACAACACGAGTGGTTGCTGAGAAGCCTAGGCTCGGGCCCTCTGCAAGCTGTAGCGTCACCCATATTATTATTATTATAACCATCAATTTAAAAAAAAAGCAGTAATTCTTCATATACGAGCATTAAACTTGCTAAAGCAATCGGTTTACGACAGATTGAAGAAAGCGACTAGTTTTTGAAATGGTTTGGGGATCGTACGAGGCAAATTTAAGATGCTGTGGAGGCCCAAAAGCATGCTCTCGGTTATAATGAACCATTCCACCCAGTCAATGTCCCATAAGAACTCTGGATTATAACATCGCATATAGGAAACCCGCTTATATCGAACTTTACCACATAACGAAACCTTTTTGAGCGATAAATGTGATCCTCAATCTCGCCTCAATTTTTTTTCCGGCCCTCCGAAATCTGGGGCATAACGAGCCCCTTAAGGCTTTTTGTATAGCTTACAATTAATTTACTTTGTTTTCAAGACACTCCCCAAGCGATGGACTGGCAGACGTCGAATTGTTTTAAAAAACTTAACGAATCAAATTTTTAACGAAAACTGACATTTTTAAATGGAAACGAAATAAATATATTTCTTAATACCTAACGACCTTCGGTTATATCCAACTTACTTGGTCGGTCATGATGAAATCACCAAGCACCAATCTGCAGCTTTTCCCAGCAGACTTGTAAGGGCACATTTATTAGGTGCCCAACATTGTTCTCTTCGTAAAACATTTAATTCCATGGGCCACCTTTCCTTTGGAGCTCAGTATCGAAGACGAAATAATGATTCGACACGAATCAGCTGTAATTTAATCCGGACTAACTCAAACGACTCCGTAAGTTTGTTTAGTGTGCGCTTGAATTGGATTTTAGCCAAATAGTCATCCTCTGTAACGCGGTCTATGTCTGGTACAAGAAAAAAAATACCGCTTTCGGAGGGAACACAATTCAGAAGTGTTCAACCAAGCATCAATTCATCCACAAATACGGCCTCCTTTTGGGTACTGTAGCATCATCGGCCCTTTTTTCTTTCTAAATTAGGTAAGAGACACGTTTACCGTCAATGATTTCAGGTATAGAGCGATGTTTACCGACTTTTTGTGACAAGAGGGCGACAATCAGAGCAGTGGTTCCAATAAATTTACGCCTGGCAGGCTTGTGCTGATGCAAGACTTGAATCCGGACAAGACCGTGAGTTCTGGAATTGTTCGGATATCCGGATTTTGGATAAAAAGTCTTCCTCTCGGACGAGGTCAATCCTCTGCTCTGCGAGTATGTCAACAAGAAAAATCACCGCATTTTGGAGGGAACACAATCCACAGCCGTTCAACCAAACATCAATGCATCCACAAATTTTGACTGGTTGTTGGGGTTTACGGGATGTTGCCATGCCATAACCGGTCTCTATTTCCAGACACGTTTACCGTGAATGATCTCTAGACCTAGAGCGATGTTTCCGAACTTCAGAGGGCGACAATCGGAGTGGTCCCAATAAGACGGCTCTACGTTCCATACAAGCGACGCAACACTCGAAGAGGGAATTTGGCGAATGGAACATCTCATCATCACAGCGAGACTGAGGAGTGTTGACTCCTGCCGCCATTCCAATAAGACGGCTCCACGTTCCATACAACAAACGCGACGCAACGCTCGAAGAGGAAATTTGCCAAATAGATCATCTCACAGCGAGACTGAGGAGTGTTGACTCCTGCCGCCGTTCCGTTAGACGTTCCAATAAGACGGCTCTACGTTGCATACAAGCAACGCAACGCTCGAAGAGAGAATTCGGCGACTAGACCATCTCACAGCGATACTGAGGACTGTTGACCGCTAAAATCACACCAATCGATTATTTTCTCTGGGGGGCAACGTTAAGTCCTCAACCCAAACACTTTAGAGGAGCTTGAGGCCGACTTTAGAGACGCTATTGTCGACGCACATATTCGATCAATCGCTTGAAGCACTGTCAGGAAAGAGGTCATTTGAATTATGTACTTCTTCTTCTCCACCATAAGGAGGCTCTACAGTCCGGGGTTGGGGCTGGTCCTCAACCAACAAGCCTTTCCAGTTGGCACACTCATTAGCCAGCTGTCTCCGTCAAGTTAGGTTGAGAACCTTCTCCACCTGGTTGCGCCCACGATTTCGTGGGCGTCATTTCGGAGTCTTAGAATTATGTTCTATTCCACACAAAATGGCATGGAAGTAGCTTCAAATGAAAACCGGAATCAATTTTATACATCACGCCTTTGTTGTTTTATTTAAATTTATTTTCCTATCGTTCTTATCTGGACACCCTGTCGCAATCCTTTTTTCCTCTTCTAGAGAGAGTAGAGATGCATTTGCAGCTTGCTACTTACTCACTGACAGGCTGTTCTAAACATGCAGGGTCCATTGTTAACGGTCCTGGGCACCCTGCTTCCATTCGTCAAGACCAAGCTGTCTTACATCCGCGATTACCGAAGATTCGGTCTTTCTCTCCTCGAACCAGGAGGCTCAGATTCGAAGACACTCTTAGTTGGAGCATTGTTGTCCGAGCCAGTGCTGTGCCTTTCGGACTACATCCACATCCTGGTACAGCTCGTAGAGTTCGCGGTTGTGTCTTCTCCTCCATTCGCCTTCCTCTCAGACGAGGCCATATATCCGACAAGTACCACAACAAGTATCAACTCCGCAGTTTTGCTTATCGTCCAGCTTTCGGCTCCAAATAGTACGACTGGCAAAATAAGGGTTTTGTAGAGCATGGCCTTAGTCCTTCGAGACCGGAGTTTTGACGCCAGTTGTTTTGACAAACCGAAGTAACACCGGTTGCCAAAGGCGGTTCTACGTCAGATGGCCACTGTGAAGTCATTCGTGGAGTTCACGTTTGCCCCGAGGTAGACAAACTCCTCTAAATTACTTCCTCAAAATTGTAGCTGTCGATTGTGATGTTTGTCCCTGTCCCCAAGTTCCAGGTTCCAGAATATGGATGGTAAGGACACAACGACGTACGTATTTCCACAGATTGTATTTTTTAAAGCCCATTTGGCTTCCCCCTGCGGTATGAGACGATTAAAACCAACCCGTGGTGTCCCCGTTGGTTGGAGACTGATTGTTTGACTTGAAAAACATAACAGTGCCTTAAATCATACACCATTCGGAGGCATCATTGATCTCAAAGAAAAAACAAAACCAAAAATATGCTCAAACACCATTCAGACAAAGAGACCCATTTGTTAGTCCACAAATAAAGCACAATGGACACATTCGGGAGAACAAACAAATTTCCATCCTTTACATCTGTGGTCGAATCAATCACCCGATGACACTTGGACTATTTCAAGCACCAATAGGACATGGAAAATTTCCCAAGACGACACCCTTCACACACGAAAATAGAAAAGACACAAAAAGCGAGCAGCAACACACCGTGATTTCAAATCAATACATTTTTACAACAAAGACGAAGAGAAACACAAGCAGCAGCAGTCCCCAGACCCCAGAGTTCGCTCTTCAGGTAATTACTCAAAATTATCAACCATTTTTTGTTATTCTAGGGGTCTTCGTCGTTGCCTCGCTGTCACCTTCGTCGTGTTCATTTACACCGTGTCACCTCGTTTGCTTTCAAAACTTTCTTCTTTCTCCTTTGATCCTCCTTTTTCGCTTCGCTTAATTATCTTGAGAATTTATTCACATATTCCTTGTCTTTCGTCTTTCCTCTCATCTTTTTGAGAACGGGAAAGAGGAGAAAGGGCAACACAACGACGACAACGCTCTGCTCTGCGCCACAGCAGCACGACAGCGACGGCGGCGGCGGGCGGCTGTCATTTATATTATTCACACACGCGAGTATCTTTCGAATTCATTTTGTATTTTTAGATAAAACAAGAGAGAGCGAGAGAGGAAACGAGAGAAAATTACGTCAGTGGCTATCAGCGGTGTGCCCTGCAAAACGAACAAAAACAACTTTTTGACAAGAAAGTTCAAAAAATCTGTCGTTCCAAATAAATTGTTCTTTTTTTTGTCAAATTTTGTTCAACTTTTTTTGTTCTTTGCTCCATTTTCTTCTTCTCCTCTCTCAACACACAAGCCACAGCAGATACTTGTTTTCTTCTTTTTTTCGATTTTTTTTTCACTTTTTGATGCGTGCCAATGTAAACCGGTCATTAAACCACTAGAGGCGCATTGAGTGGAACCAGTTTTGTGGACACACTGAGTCTGTCTCTCATTTGCACTGGCCGTCGTACGCTCTGGACGACCGATCGACCGATCAACCGACCGACGCGACGATCGACGGGCGTTTTTGTCGGTCGCTTGGACTTGTCAATGCCCACAGAGACGTACGACCGGATTTTTTTAATATCTCATTTGAGTTTGAGTGTATGTGTATGCGAGAGAGACAAATCACGTTGCGGCTGTAATTTATAGAAATGTATCCCTGAAAAGAGCGCTCGCGCCTACGGTGACATGACACGCACCAGCAGTCTTCTTACACATTTGAGGAACGCGCTGGCGATTAATGTGCATTAACGAGAGGATAGGGAATCACTGAGAACGGATGACAGCGCTGGTGGGAAGGCTCCTCTTCGCCAGCGGGTAAGCCAGCCGCCGACGATAGTGCCTGGGCTACTTGAATAAGTAGGCATTTATAATTTACGAGTATAGCTTCCACTTAACGACTTGCCTGAGTGTTTCGTATTCTCCTCCTCCCTGCAGTTGTTGATTGTCAGGTGGGTGAACTTCTGGTTTGAGTACCTTATTGGAGGTGTAAACAATTGAATTGAGGAACGTCGGATGGGAGGGAGGGCCTTTTACGCAGATCACCAATGGATTAGGCGCAACTCGTTTTGGGAATTTATAGCCTTCTTCTTGTCCAGTGAACTGGAGGGAGATTACTTTTGTACGCGAGAAAGTGTCGTAGATACTGTTTCTCTGTAGAATCTGATCTCGAAAGGTGTCTGGCTTTATCCTCTTAACAATTCGTGAACACATTTGATTCTCAAATGAACCTCGCTCGCAAATGAACGCTGTTCCATTGTGGAGTTCATTGGCAATTTAAACAGAGACCCAAGGATGGTCGACCTTGTTTTTCGGTTTGCTCAAGGTGACATGATAGGGACCTCTTTCAAGTCCATCTTCAGCTTTTAAGGTTCATTAACCCTCATCTCAAAATAACTATCCAATGGATACAAAATTCGGACAGAAGCCTGTCGTGACGCAGAGGGACAATTCGCAGTCGATACTGAGAATCTGGAAAGATCACTTCTGTAGACTGTTAAACGGCGAGGAAGACTCCAACACCGCTGTCAGGCAGAATGTTCCACTCCACGCAACTGACGCTGATTGACGAGAATTCCATCGAGATAGCGAGACTAAATTCGAATAAAGCTGCTGGTGCCGACGGACTGTCTGCGGAACTGTTTAAGGCAGCTGGTGATGACCTGGTAAGGTACATGCACCAGCTCATCTGTAAGATGTGGTCGGAGGAAAGCATGCCCGACGAGTGGAACCTCAGTATGGTTTGCCCGATCCACAAGAAAAGAGACCCCTTTGACACCGCCAACTACCGAGGGATAAGTCTCCTCAACATAGCCTATAAGATCCTCTCTGCCCTTTTGTGTGAGCGCCTGAAACCATTCATCAACAACCTGATAGGTCCTTATCAGTGCAGTTTCAGGCCGGGGAAGTCCACCATCGACCAAATGTTCACACTACGGCAGATCCTGGAAAAAACCCAAGAAATGCAGATCGACACCCACCACCTATTCGTCGATTTCAAGGCCGGACGAGCTATACAACGCCATGTCTACTTTTGACATTCCTGCCAAACTCGTCAGCTTGTGCAGGATGACGATGGAGAATTCTCGCTGCTCCATCAAGGTCGGTAACGAACTCACTGAGACCTTCAATGTCAAAAAAGGTTTTAGGCAAGGCGACGCCCTGTCATGTGACTGCTTTAACAACTTTCGGAGAAGATCGTGCAAGACTCACACGCCAACACTAGAGGCACGATCTTCCAGAAGTCCGTACAACTGCTAGCATACGGGGATGACATTGAAGTGATTGGCAGAACACAGCGAGCCGTCAATGAGACGTTTGCTGGCATTGAGGCGGAAGCGGCTAAAATGGGTCTAAGGGTGAATGAGGGTAAAACGAAGTACATGCTGTCATCAAGAAAGGACACACAACATCGACGTCTTGGACGGAGCGTCACAATGGGCAGCTATAACTTCGAGGTAGTCAAGGACTTCGTCTACCTCGGATCACAAGTGAACAGTACGAACAACATCAGTACCGAGATCAAACGCAGAAGAACTCTTGCCAACCGCTGTTTCTTTGGGCTCAAGAGGCAATTGAGTAGTAGAGCCATCTCTCGAAGGACCAAGCTGAAGTTAAGGGTTAGTTAGTCGACACTCGATAATTCGAATCTCGAAAATACAAAATGCTCGAAGATATCTTGATCAATCGAACAAAACCCATGTGTTTTCGAACTCTCGAAAAATTCGAATTACTTTCGGAATGTCCCTTCATCCCTTTTAAGCTATCGATAGTCGACAGTATGGGTCGTGAACGCTATGGAAAAACTATTGGCTACTGCCAACAAATCGTCAATCACTACAATGAATCGAGGAGTGACTGGGCACACCTGACACACCTTCAGGATTGAGGCATCCACATCATTTTTGTTTTCTTCTTGCACATGCCCCCGTGGCAAACGATACCGCGACGGGAAGAGGTCTATTATAACAAAGGGTTGGAGTTATGTCTTTTGGAGTGGATTTTTTTTGTTCCTCTAAAGTGAGTATCTCGCTATGGAAAATACGTGTCGTTAACCAGAGTACTGGCGAATATTCACACAAAATGTGCTCGGATGTCTCATTCTCTTCGAGGCAAAGACACAGTGGCCAGTGGTTCCTTGTCAAGGCACAGGATGTCCTTTAAAGAACAAGGTCTGATAAATCGCTTTGAATTCCTGTTTCGCTTGGAAAATTTGATTCCCCATTCGATACAACCTAACAAGCTACACTGCAGATTCGTTGGCTGCAATCCTCTTGTGTCCAGAGACCAGTCGACGCTTTCTTTGCTGTGCCTGGCAAGAATTTACAGTGCATTGCTGCAACATTTGACCATTTTGGAGCCCATTAGGTTGAACGACTTGATTGCTACCTGACTGTCTGAAAAGATTTGAATTCGAGAACCCTTTATACCTTTGAAGTGACTGTTCCTGGCCCAATGGAGTGTATTTCGGCTTCAAACATGTTCGGACTCCACGCCATTGGTACAGACATCGTCGTGTTGGATCCAAAGACTCCAGCCCCAGCTCTAGAGTGTCCCTGGAGTTCATCGTAGCAACATTTGACCGAGTTCCAGGTCATAGTGTACTGAAGTGTTTCTCAGATGGAGATCGTAGGGATACCCGAGAGTCTAATTTGGCTGAAATGAACATCTACATTCTCGTAGATAAACAGGCAGCTATCAAGGCTTTAGAAGTGATGTCACCAAAGTCTATGTTGGTCACGAACTGTCACTAATCTTAAGAGGCCTTCAGTTTAAAATGTGCTTATGTTGGGTATCGCGCTAAAGAGGTCCCACAGGAAAATGTGTAAAGGACGGATTTCTTAATCACACTTATTCTCTTGTCGTGTCACATGTCACTGTGACAAATTTGTATTCAATTAGTCACTTAAATGTTACGACTAAGAAATTGAGGGTGATTAATAAGAAATAAAGAAGAAAGTTGGTTGAGGATGCTGAGTAAGTGTTTCTTCTTGAAGGACGACATCATCGAGAAAGGACGCACAACATCGACGACTTGGCCAAAACGTCACCATAGGCAGCTACAACTTCGAGGTAGTGAAGGACTTCGTCTACCTCGGCTCGCAAGTGAACAGTACGAACAACACCAGTACCGAGATTAAACGCAGAATTACTCTTGCCAACCGCTGTTTCTTTGTAGTAGAGCTAACTCTGGAAGGACTAAGCTGACTTTATACAAGACCTTGTCCAGTCCTCTTGTACGGCGCGGAGGCATGGGCAATCTCAAAAGCGGTTGGAAGCATTTGGTCTATCCGAGAGAAAAGCTCTGCGTGCGCGATCTTTGGTCCAGTTTGCGACTCCGAACTCGTGGGACAACGTGATAGAGTACGCCCGCGTTTAAGGTGGCGCACCCAGGTTGAGAAGGACCTCAATCAACATGGTGTGCGCAGTTGGAGACAGCTGGCTAAAGATCGTACCGGCTGGAGAGGCTTACTGGTTGAGGCCCAGGTCTACCCCAGACTGTAGCGCCACCAGAAGAAGAAGTGTCTCATCTTGGACTTAGCTTCTCAGCAACCACTCGTGTTGTGCGTGCTACTGTTCTTTCAAGCGGGAAGGACCCACAGTTTTATGCCCACTTCGAGCGGTTGTTGAGAAGCTAGACCCAGGTTCACCTTAGACTGTTGCTCCATCATAAGTGCCCTCATTCGATGAATCTGTCACGAGCATAAACGTTGTAGTTGCGCCGTACAATCAATTGATTTGGTATCCAGCCTTCGGCGTTACCAATTCGACAGTGAGCCGCGAGTGATGAAGGCTTTGTCCTCAAATGACAAGGCATTGTCTTCAACTCATCGGCAAATGTACGACAAATGCGTGTACGATCAACAGTCTAAGTTTTGAAGGTTCCTAAACGCAGTCTGAGAATTCCTTCTCTAGACTTTTAGTGAACAAAATTACTCTTAATAATTCGTTTCCTGGACCGACTTCATTCATCGTGAATGAATCTCCGATTAATGACCTTCTCGTAAATGAAATTGGACAGTCTATACAAAGTCTTGGAATGTAGGAGAAAATCAAACCTTGCAGCTTCCTCTAAAAGAGACGTCTAAAACCTTTACTCCGCTGTGCCATGGAATAGGGAGGGAGTACAGCCGCTTGGGTAGTAACTTTAGATCCCAGTGTCATCGGCTTTCCAGTTTCTTCTCACCCTGGTGTATTCGAAGAACACGTTTGCACCTCCCTTAGCCAACCACAACTCCGATCCCTTAAATGAACTCCTCAAACAAACACAGTCTCCCTCTACTCATCCCCTCCTCAGAAGACGAATGATGTTCAATTAAAGACATTTATTTAAACATTTTAGGCGAAATTCCAAGTCCGCCCATCACTCAAACACGCCGCAAAGCACACAAAATATCCGTTTCGAGGGTGAAGTCAGTGCTCATTGTAATGGACTCCACCGCAAACAACTGAATTCGACTGCAAAACAAAAGCCCCCAGAGCGCCTGTGAATTATTCGGCTGTTCGCTTTGTGGGCGCACAGCACCCGCTCACCGCAAATGGAAAACTGAAAATAAACCGAAAAAGACTACCTACAGGCTACAGCCCACCATTTTCAGTATAATTGAATAACTTTGCATTAAAATATATTCCTCTCATCAGGCGGGGGGGAATAAAATGAAGACATAGACTTCCGAGAGGAAGTTCCCCCCATTTTTCAGGCACTCATTGTTTCGGTGGTCGTCTTCTCCTTATTGGGATATTTCAATATTTGAGCGGCGAGAAGGCATGCATGCACTCTGGTGAGGCACCGGGAAAAAAAAAGTAACGAGACGTTGTGACTGACTCGGCCTGTTGCAATCGAAAAATGCCTCCCGTCAACTGGGCGGTGGGTAGTGAACGTGTGTATTGCCAAAAATGTTGAATTCATTGCCTGACTCGGAAAGGATGGCGATGTGTCGGACGTTCGGAAAATAATGTTTTTGTTTGGTTGATTCGAAAAATATTTACGAAAAGGTCATTAATCGTAGATTCATTCACGATGAATGAAGTCGGTCAAGGAAACAAATTATTAAGAGTAATTTTGTTCACTAAAAGTCTAGAGAAGGAATTGTCAGACTGCGTTTAGGAACCTTCAGAGCTTAGACTGTTGATCGTACACGCATCTGTCGTACATTCAACGATGAGTTGAAGATACACAACTTTAGATATGCTTTCATTCACACAATTTGTATGGTTTCAACTTTCAATTTACAACTCGTGAGTTTATCAACTCTTCATTTCCTTAACTTACGGAAACAGCAAAAGTTATGGGATGAAATGAGGGGTTTGCCCTCTATATCTCTTTTCTTGTATTATCGTAAGCTGTGGTTTTTTGCAAGCGTATATACGCCTAACTTTCAGTTTGCATGTAAAATACACTAACAAGGAACCCTATGTCCCCTTAAGTTACTCATCATATTCCTTCCAAACATAATTTTGTGTCTTCATTCCTGAATTTATTCATTCACTGTTTAGGTTGCTGTATGTGGCTTACATTTGCAAGTGTGGTTGATGTATTAGATAATTTTTGAATGTTTTGCATCCATAAGTATGCAATTTTTGGTACACCCAGAGTGTCTCTGCTATACATTCCGTTTAGGTTTCGTAAACGATTCTCTTCATTTGGTGAATATTTTTTTTTTATTTTATATTTATTAAGTGTTTTTGCTTTTAAATTGATGGTCACGCTACACAGTCACAAACCGAAGATTGTGACCATCAAAGATCAACCATCACCTTCCACGACTACACCCCTGACTGCTTAGCAAATGTCATAAATGTCGTCGGTGCTGCCAAGATTTTATGATGAATCATTAAGCGGCGATGATCGTTTTTTTGTGCAATTATAATTTAAACATATAAATGCACAGCTATTATCAGAATTGTTTTAAAAAGTGTTAAATTGAGTTTGTTACTTTTACATTTATTTATTTTTTGTTGTTTCCATCCTAATCGCCTCTAAGCCTGAATGCAAAATACTTACTCTAACTAATGAAAAAAAAAAAAGAAAAATGCCAGTGCCATATTTGGGACACTTACTTTATATGCTTTCCTCAAGAAAGGGCATTCAACATCAATGTCTTGGACAGAGCGTTACAATGGGCGACATGGAACTGCATGTACCTCCGCTCCACAGTACGAGTAGCATCAGTACCGAGATCAAATAGGACTTGGTGACTGCTTCCTTGGACTCAAGAGCGAATTGAATAATAAAACCGTCTCTCTAAGGATCAAGCTGACTTTATAGAAGACACCGTGAGGCGCAGGACAATCTCAAAAGCGGATTAAAACTCCACCGTTCATACGAGAGCAAAACCTCTGCGTGACAACTTTAAACGGAAGTTGATGGGATCTGAAAGAAAAGAGAGAGAGAATCCGAGAACCCGTGCAAATTGATTTGCCGCATCACATTAACACGCACGCATCTTCACTTCAAAACTTCACAATCGAATCCTAGCGGATATCCGACGTAGATGTAAGAAAAGACGCCCCAGCAAAGAGGGTCTTCGAATCCGGCCTCCTGCTTTTTAGAAGGAGAGGAAGATCAAATAAAGACCATGTCATAGCGGACGACGGAGAGGCTTGCCTTGACGGCCGAAACCAGTGTGCGCAGGATCGTCATCGATGGAAGGCATCGGCTATAGCTCAGGCTCAGACCTTCCATGAGTTGTAAGCCTACTATTTTAACAACATAGCATCAGTAGAAGAGTCAGTCACCTCTGTTTAACTCGATTGAGGAAGTGGATCATTTGCATTCCTCGTGAAATATCGCTCAACATTGTATTGAAATGAAAATGTGATCGATTACTTCCAGACTCACAAACAGGCTCTAATTTGATTGGATTTGTTGCATTAATCGCTTTTTTAATGAATCAGACTTCGAACGGATAGAGCTATGCTTTGTTGGTTTGGTCACGCAGCACGAATGTCCCCACCATCACGACTTCCAAGGCGGGCCTTGAATGCGATTCCATCAGGTAGGCGACCACTTGGCAGACCCAGGACGAGATGGTTGGACCAAGTCCATAAGCTCGCCTGGTTACGCTTGGGCATAATCTCTGATCAGTTAGACTCGATTGCGGAGAATCGAGTTGCCTGGAAATCTCTCGTGCGTGGTTTACAAACGCGACGCGTTTTTAGTGGATCATGCGGGTCAAAAGATGATGATGATGAGTTCGAGGAATCTCGTTAATAAAACACCACCTTCTATTTACTGACCACCATGTTCTTAACATTTCCTCAGTTTTGGTTTTATCCCTTCTACTGACAGAGTCCGTGGAAGTTTCACCTCTCGCACCTCTCATTCCCGTCTCCCTGAAATTTCCTCAGTCACAGCTGCTACTTTTCGGACGAACTGAAAAAAAAAACAATTTAAATGCAACTCCTGTGTTTGCAACAGCAAAACACATCCACCACTTGTCAAAACAGAACAAAAAAAAAAAACAAACGATCTTGTTGCCGAGTGCGAACCGTGAAATGTCATGTAATTAAAATTCCGTAGGCATTGAGGCGGATTACTGAAATAAATTCCACCCCAGGGAGGCCATGGAAATTGAAATAATTCAGAGCACCATCGGTTTTGGGGGAGCGTAAATCTGTTTGACATGAATATGAGGCGATTGCCAGCTCACTTGTAAATCCAGTTGTGATGCCATAAGGTGCTGTACATTGACCCAATTTGTTTCATTTTCATCCTTTTTTTTGCAAAAAATGAAGCACTGCGATGCTAATGGAATGAGAAAAAGGCTGCGGTATCCTTGAATTGAGGATAGGCTGAGGGGGCTGACTGCCGCGCATAAGGACAGCAGACAAGCCTAGGCCTAGGCCTGAGGTGGCTGAAGTTCAATTATTTGAATTGGCAGAGTTGGTGCATTCGAATGGAAATTAATTTGGAGGCACTAGGTTCTATTTGCGGGCTAAATCCATGGAATGAGAATTCAAGGTCCTTTGACAATGTGGTTGCTCGACTGCGATCACCATGCGGAGCATATATCGCAGGTAATGGTCAAAGCATGAACCACAATGCCTTAAAGCGGCCCCTCAGAGAGGAGCTAGGTTAACAAGTTACACAATAGAAAGAAAGCAGAACAATCTCAAGAAGTCAAGCCGTCATTGCCGATCAGGAGGAGCCCTTGAAGCTCTCAGAAACCCTGACATGCGGAACAAATGAACAATGGAACAATGGAAAAGACGTCAAGGAAAAGCAGCATCTGATGTACAGAGCTTAAAATGCCGCCGAGAAAAAACTGTCTAGTTTGACGACGAGTGCAGATTTACCGAGGTAAACAGCATACAAGGACGAGAGCGTTCTGTGAAGACAAATAAAACAAATGAAGACTTACGAATTGTAATGAATATCTTTAAAAATATGAATAATAATTAACTGTTGTCAAAAGATTGTATATCAGTGAAAGCTCCCATAGGCGGACAGCGACGGTCACAGCACTTTTGTCAGGCTAAGGGAGTTGTCCGTCCATGAGAATGTATGAATTCAAGATCCACAGCCGGGAGAAGCCGTTCGGTCACGGGGATAGGGGGATTGTCCGCCTACGAGCATGTCCATAATGAATTTAGACTGTACAGAAAACTTTGAAATCCCCAATAAAGCTCATGCAGGTTTAACTCTTTACACGAGCAATGCTCCCAATATGATGACCAAGGTTCTGGACTTAACATTTGTTCGTGCAATCAATGAGTCAAGTGTGATTATTTTATGCCAACACTTCGATTGTGACCATCTGAGACCCGAGTTTAAGTTCCGATCACAACCGCGTTCCGTTCACAATCGAAAAACCCGTACAATCTGCCACCTCATATGTCCATCTCTTTTCTTTTTCTCATTTTATTGACGCCCCAAAAATATGCGATAACATCTGCAATTTACAAGAGTACAATAAAAGGCAAAGGTCTTGTGAATTTTCGGTGGGTTCCAAGGACAACAATCCGCTTAAATCCGGTGAACACAAACCGATAGCGTATGCTATCGCATGTGTCATTAACATTGGCAACGGCACAAGTTTAAGCATAAAAATTGATGTGGAACACTATTAAATGACTGAAAAACGTGGACTGCAAGAATAAAGGCGAAACTTTGTACTGTTTCTTTTACTGAACATTAAACTGTTTCTCAGAGTAGGCCTAAATTCTTCAGCAGATGACGTTCATACTGCGACGTCATACACAACACACGTTTTCGACATCAGTCGAAGCAAGCAGTCATCCCCTAGCTCATTGCCCTTGTCAATTATCAAAATGAAACCATTAATGACGCGAAGTAGGACAGCAGCCACCACGAGGACTGACACACATTCGAAATGATAAATCGACATGCACGGCGTAAAGTGTGACGCTACTCCTTTGTCCAGAGCGCGAAGGGATCGAACGTCTAATGGAATATATTCATGCCCGTGCGTAATGAGCATTTGTATCTGTGTTTGTGTCTCAATTTGAGAGCCCTCGAACCCCAAAGGCAGACCGGCCTATTTTCCGGCTATTTTGGGACACAATGCCTGCTTATCTTCGCACCGCATTGTCCGAAACGACATCACGAACGTAACCAAACAAAATTGATCTCTCTGCAAAAGAAAAACCATTAGCACGCACACACACAGACGCATCGCGCACAGAAGAATCATCAGCGTCATGAAAGTATCGATTTAGCCGCCATAATTTGAGCAAAAACTTGTGTAAACGTGAACCCAAAGCGATGACCTTGAATCCAGTGTCCATCCGCTGATTGCACAAGCATGACAATTGGTTTTAAATCTTTGCCATGGCGTGTCGAAATTCGAATATCACGGTACATCTGACATTCACTTGTTTGTAGAGGAAGGTCACTGCCGGCACCAGCACAAATGGATGATGAATGACGGGCGCAGTGCACAAAGCGAACCACCGAAGAGAGCGCCGGCCGCGGGGAGGGAGTAATCTGCGATAAATGCACTTTCTACGGTAAGCACTTTACACGTAAAAGCCCATGAAAAATAGAAATTGTGACGTGAACTCTTTGTGAATATGCATTTTCTCTTGGCTCTCTGATGGGATTCAAAGCGCGCTGCCCTGGAATGGGCGTTTCAAAGATGGACCCGGCCAGCGCTAATGACCCGCAAATTCAGCACTGAAGTACCTATTAAATTTTCAACGGAGCACAGTTGGCGTAGGACTTGTGAAGGCAGTTTAACTTCTTGAAACCTGACGTCAGAAGGTCAAGTCGCACATCAGAGACCTGAGAGCGAGCTGGACGTTCTGAGTGTAAGGTAAGAAGAACAAACGGCTGGATGGCGGAGTTATTTGAGTGCATGCCCCTGGCTTTGAATCCCAGTGAAAGCAAAAATCCCAGTATTCGCAAAACAACTCCCCGGCAATATCTTGAAATAGTCAAGCAAGTCAAAGTCGATCCCCTTAAGACTGCCGTTGAAGTTACAGACTACGTTAATGAACATCTTGACCTTAGTGAAGGCGTACACACTGTTAGGCGACGACTTAGGGAGTCAGAACTGTTTGCCCAGACGCCCAGCAAAGAAACCATTCATCAAGAAACGGCTGTATTTTATGAAACCCCACATTCATTGGCCGAGCGAGCAATGGGCTAAAGTTTTATGGAGTGACTAGAGCAATTTTAACATCTTCTCGTCCGACGGTATTCGCTATGTTCGAAGACCTCCGGGGCAAAGATATTGTCCCAGATACCAAGTTCCAACCATCAAACATGGCGGAGGATCTGTCATGGTGTGGGTTAAGCAATCTAAAAGGTTCTTCAAGTTAGACTTCTAGTAAAACTTTATTTATGGCTCATTCTCTCGTCAAGGAGTTGGTTGAAATAAACCGTCGGATGAATGCCGAAATGTATTGGAGAATAATAGAAATCCACATTTAAGGCCTGAAGACTGCTTAATTCAACATGACAATGAAGCACACCAGCCGGTTGGTCCGAGAGTTTTTGGACAGCGAAAATGTTGATGTTCTTGCAGGGTCGCCGCAATCTCCTGATCTCAATACCATAGAAAATGTATGTGACCTTGTAGATCGAGAGATAAGGAAGGGGAGGACATCCCATAGAAATGAACTGTGGTAAAGAATAAGGTCCGAATGGGAAAAGATCTCACCCGACCTACTGATTGCCCTGGTAGACTCAATGCCCTCAAGATTGCGGCATGCAACGAAATATTATGCCTTTAATATTATTTTACTTATTTATTATGTCCAAAAAAATGAATAAATTGGTTATTTTTTGTAATTTTTTAAGCATTTATATTTTTTTGCTCGACCAAATTTTGGTCCTACCACTTATTTAAACGAGACCAATCACAAACTGATACTCAAAATGAAATGGTTTCACAAGGAAAGAAACATTTCAAAAGAAGAACCAGATTGGATACCGTTGCAGGAAGCTACGCAGAATCATTTCTGTACTCGTTTGCATTTTTTTTTTTTTGCTCGGTACTGTGAGTGTAACTCATGACCAAGGTGAAGAAGGGTTTCACAACTGTCTTTCGACTCGACAAAAAAGAACTATTTAATGGGACAAGAAGAGTATTTCCCTATCTATGGAACAATTAATTGTTGCAGCATATGACAAACGAATTTACAGGAAATGTTTCAAAACTACGTGCTTTCAACCACTCTGTCCTTATTGTCCACAGAAAGTTGGTCACTGAAATCATTAGCAACTGCTCGTGACCAATCTGAATAATCAAACAAAACCATCTTAACAATCTCAGATTCGATCAATTGCATTTAAATGCCAAGCAAATCGGTCCAAACCAATTGTTTATTCACACTTCTCTACGGCTTGCAATACACAAGAGGCGACACCGGCATCTCGCACACGCCGCACATCTTCTACTAACCTCATAAGAGATAACTGAATCTTTGAATCGTTGTCTTGGGATATTGAATAAAAAGCAATTAGAGTTGAGGAGGTTGAGATGTTTCTGACAGTCACAAAAATTATTCATACCTGAAAATTGAAGTCACTGCCCCACCTTTTCTATTTGCACTCTGATCAATCATCGGAAATGCAAGTGAATGCGAAACACAGGAGTAGTGCAACGCCAATGCCTCCTTTGGGGATAATACAATTCAAATAAGGAATTCAGGAGGGAATGGGTTTGTGGAGTGCACTGTGTATTCGTCGCAGAAGCGACAACAAGAAGGACGTTTCTTGTTTGTCCCATTCAGCATGTGATGCGGGGTGGTCAAGTCAAGTCTGCAATGTACACACATTGAATAGAGACATCCAGAAAGGACACGTAAAAGTAAAATGACATCAGATGACTGCAGACCTTGTTTTCCATGCTGCGAGTGATGAAAAAAATGAGGTTCGGCCCCGTCGTCATGCATATACAAAGAAGGTAACAACTTCTTTTGCCCGCACATAACGACGTTCTACTTAATTGGCAAACAGCAGAAAAAAGAATTCGTATTTTGGGAAAAACCACTCTTCTCCTGTATAAGGTGTCTCTGTTGCAGTTCAGGGCGATCGCTCTCAAAACGACAATAGTATTTGCGTTCAGTTAAAATAAATACAAAAGAAAAAAAAGAGAAGAGAAATGAAATTAAAAATTCCCTAACTAGTACCTAACCAAACACCAGAGGGCCATAAGGGCGCATCCCACCTATGGCCTGGGTCTGGTTGTGTGCGGATGAAAAGGCCATAGCCACCATTTAATATGCAACGTTTATTGATTCTTACCGTTTTCTTTCTTTTCCCTTTTTTTCGCCACTCAGAGTTGTTTTTTCTTTCTTTCGTTTTCTTCGGTTTTTTTTTTTTTCCTCACTCTTTGCTGCTGCTGCTGGTTGTTGGATTTGTTCTTCTTTCTTTGGGATAATAGACCACGACAACGACTACGACAACGACACTGATGACGATGAAGGTGATGATCTATTGCAGTCAGTAATCCGGTTTAGATTTTCTTCTTCTGGTCTGGACTTTATGGGGAAAATCAGTTTTTCTTGTTTTATCGTTTCTTTTTTCGGACAAGGCACAGGGGAGGAGAAAACAACAACGCCTACAAGTACAAAGTCCAGTTAGAGAAAATCCCGCACAGAATTTACAAAATAGCCAAAAACTACATCCGACTAATGGCAAATTTGTGGAAATTTGTTGTTTCTTTTTTTTTTCTTTCTTTGCCGTATCAAATGAGGGAAAAATGGAATATTTTTTTTTTTTTTTTGGTATCTTTACTCAAGAACTTTTCTGGTTGTCGGCCATACAACCGAACCGACAACTCGCACACACACTCACAGTCCCGAAACAGCCTCCTTCACGTATCACCGCAAATCTTGCACAAACACACATGCACAAATACAATTCCAACTGCGAGCCACCGCAAACGCGCAAACACTCTCGCACGGAATTCTCTACACATCTAAACGACACGGTTACACATGGATTCAGGAAAAAAAAAATGAAAAAAAATATATAAAATCGTTCTCTCCCTCTGAATGTGTGTATTTGAAGAACAAAAAAAAAAACCGTCGAAGGAAATAAAAATTCTTTTCGTCTTACAACAAATTTGTTCACATAAAACTTGAAAAATTCTTAAGCAGAATTGGGAGGATATCCACTTGGATGTGGAACGAGGAAAATGTATCCTTCTACAGGCACGCAAATGTTCACTTTTCTTCACATGAACTCTCCAACAATCTTCATTGGGGATAGATGGAGACGGTGGTGGAGACACACAAAAAAAAAAAGAGCTCAAACTTCGCGTACACTTACGATGAATTATCAACTATTTCGGATTGCATTTAATTCCATTTACCGCAATGGATTTGATTTGATTTTGTTAATTTTATTCAATTTGCACGGCAATTATTTGTGAAATAAATTCCCAAATTTGCACACACGAAATTCACTCGGAAAGAACAACGGCAGCCATCTTTGATTCGATGTACTAATGGCAAACAGAGACGGACACAGAGGAAGAGACAAGAAAACGATTTTTCGTGCGACAACGACAACGGCAACGGCTCTCTTTTTTTCTTCTTGTTGGTATGATTTTTTCGATTGGAAATGTCGGCCGTTCGGCTGCCCTGTGAGTGACGCAAAATTTCCCAGTATTTTTCTTTCGTTTTACTTCACCCACTGATGATGATGGTCTCTTTTTCACCAGGAAAATTGTCTGCATATACAAAAGAATGGAAAACGGACAAAAAAAAAAACGAACTTCGTACACGCTGATGACGTAGCAACTAGGAGTTTATTTCACATAACGGGGTTGCAGGATGGCTTATTGGTATCCATGAAAAACAAGATTGTGAATTTATGAATTTCTTTTACATTTACACTCAATTCCCACTATTCTCGGTTGCAGTGTCTTCGTTTCACCTGAGCACAAGAATACGGAAATGACAATTTGACTGAACAAGAAAAACGAAATTAACGGGAACCAAGTCCTTCAACTCGTTCGGGTCGGGTTGGACCTGCCGCGCTGTGACTCTGAGTCAACACACAATGATTTAATCACAAGTGCGAAAGAGGTGAGTGGATGGATAGACCGTCACCGTGCGTTGTCGTCATCTCGTCGGAGGACACATCGATGAGGCCGACAATTGCTCTTTTCTTTCGTGCGCAGACCGAAGAATATGTTCTGTAGTTGCGCAAGAGTGACAGAGTCAGATGGTGGTGTCGATTTCAGCGCTGATATTTCCCAGTATGACTGAGACGTAATCTTTGGCAGGCAATCTAGTTTGGTGCATTCTGTTGGATGGGATTTATTTTTGAAGTGCAATGGTTCTCGGCGAATGGTTGACCGATGTGAGATGTTCAGTTTCTTTGATGACGTCAGAGCGGTCGATATGAAATAAAAACATTTATTCACTAAAAAAAATGTGTATTTAGGAAAAGTGAAGGGTTATGTTTGTTTTGATGTCGGATCTCGGAATCTACTGCGAAATTTAAATTTTAAAACATGTTTGCGGCTGCTTAGAGGTTTCAAATTTAAAGGAGCCAGAGCAGAAATAAAGTACTACAGAGATGGCCGACTTCACAACTGATTGCCCCCAGTCGATCGACGAATTTGAGTACTTTTTTGACAGATATTCATGAATTTTTGACGGTTATTCTCGAAATAACGTAAATGGCGTCCTCTGGTCAATTTTGTTTAAGAAAACGGTATAAAACACAGTTGTCAACAATTGTAAGGAACAAGAGAAATACTGTAATACTTATGTAATACTGAGCCAAAGTTTTCAAGTTTCAAATTCAATGCTTTAAAAGAATTTCCCAAGTTTCCGTGCATTTTGTCTTGTCAAACATCACAACGGAAACGAAACTCTGAATATAATCTAGACACGAACCTACACATAATTTTGAAAAACTTACTGTTTTGGGTCTTTGACAATAGGATACGCTAACATTTCAAAATATGTATCTATACGGTATCGGATATCGAGGTTATGTTCATGTTGACGAAATAAATTATTTTCAAAAGTTGTTGGTGAAGTTACTTCTACTACCTTTTTGGGCTGATCGCTTACATACCAATTCCGTAGCATTTTTCGATAAAAGATAGCGCTCTCAAGGAAAATACATGAGCCGCGGCTTGCGAGGTACGCTTACATCATACACCACCATTTTCTCTGTTCGCATGTAACCGCGGTCAAAAATCTTGAGTTAGGAGTTGATTTATGGACTGCGATTGGCGCTTTGTGGAATGCGTTCTCAGTTTGACAAATCGCCAAAAAAAATGGTAAAGAACGAAAGAATGGGAATTTAATTCTAGAATTTACCACGTCATTTTATTTCAATTCCGTTCCGTGTCATAACATCGTTAGGTGCCATTCCATATGAGCTCATTACTTCTACCTCTCTTGCTCCTAGAAATTGTTGACAATTATTTTTTATAACGAATCAGAGGACGGCATTTATTTCGCAGAAATTAAGTATCACAGAGATGTCTACCTCTCTTGCCCCTCGAGATTTTTGTGTGTTTGTGTATTATGTGTTTTTTATAACGTGTTCATAAACCAAATTGACCAATCCGAGAACGGCATCCATTTTCTTTCTGATCTTTGATTCAATTTAAAGTTGTTCGCATCTAAAAAAAACTCCCTTTTATTATAAACATGCTAAGCAAGAATTCATTTCGAATTCATAGTCACATTGTTGAAAAGATTTAATGGACCAGAGAGGAACGAATAGTATTAAAGAGATCTTATTCTTCTTCTGGCGGCACTACAGTCCGGGGTGGACCTGGGCCTCAATCAATAAGCCTCTCCAGACGGCACGATCTTTAGCCACCTGTGTCCAACTGCACACACCAAGTCGATTGAGGTCCTTCTCCACCTGGGTGCGCCATCGGTTCCGTGGGCGTCCTCTATTGCGTTGTCCCACTGGTTCGGAGTCGAAGATTCTTCGGGCTTGAGCAGTGTTGTCCATGCTCTCTACATGGCCCAGCTATCTTAGGCGTTGAATCCGTAGACGCCTAACTAGGCTCAGCCCGTACAGTTCGTGATTGAATCTTCTCCTCCAATAATCATCACCGCAGACAGGACCAACGATTGAACGCAGAACTTTCCTCTCGAAAAGACCAAGTATTAAAGAGATATCCAGTCGATTTCTGGTAGAAAGTAGAAATAAATAAGTTTGTATCTCCGTCAAATATGTCAAATAACTTCATCTGCGTGCAATTTTCTTGAGTTTCGATCCGATCGAAGTTTCCACACTTCTGACAGAATTTACTCCTTCCATTGAAATCAGAGGTCATACAAAGAATACGAAAGTAAGTAAACAAATCCATTCTGGTCAATTAGTTAAAACAAAGAGTCCCAATCCAAGTATGCAGTACCTCGTAAAAAAAAAAAATAAGGCTTGAAGCATGAAGCACAATCGAGCATTTTGGATAAGAAGTCGTATAGCCTGGGAAATGTGATGGTAAACGAAATGAGACGAGCTATAAATAGGTATTCGTTTCACTTCCATTGCATACACATGTTCCTTGTCACTGCGACAGCCTTGTATCGTCTAAAAACAGTATAATGTCCCGTTTCACAGTACGAGTTTAAAACTTCTGTTCCACGATTTATTCGGTTTCACAGTGCAAATTTAAACCGTGAACTGAGTTCGATTTGTAAAGTGTACCCGTTTAAACCTCATTTCAGTAACATTGCACTTTTTTTCGCTCTTTTGAGAACGAGAGCATTTTCATTTCATTTTCATTTATTTAATTTTAACATCTATCGCTGTACTTCGCTGTTCTTCTACTAGTACAGGAATATTATAACGTAAAATATTATTTTGTGTGAAATTATTGAAATTAGTGATTTCAAATTACTTCAATTATAATTGAAGAGTGTAGACTTGTGATTTCCTCCCACAACAACTATATTGTATTTTTTTATTGCACGGCCGCGCTACAAAAGCTCCAAGGGAGTGCACCAAAGGCATTTTAAACCAACTGTTAAGCGAAAATTAAGACACGAAATAAAACACGGTCTGCTTAGGGCAATGAACTTTATTCTTCTTTGTACCACTATGAATAGTGAAGGCGATGTCCGATGCACTGTCTCTGAACAGTTTGTGATGCGGGTTTACATATCCATATTTACATTAAAAATCCAATACGTATAATATAAGTACACGCACCGTGTTTGAAGTTCAAACGAAGTTCGATTAAAAAGCGATTTAACAGAAAAATTACTTTTACAATTAAGATTACAACTAAGCTTACAATCTAAAGGTTAAGGTGTTGGCTCAACAATTGGGGTCCAACAGATGTACATTGATTGATTTAACATTCGATATTACTGTCGGCTTACTGATTATTTTTTAATGTCTAGTGCTTATATCGGGCTGTTCAAATCCGTGAGTCCATGGAACGAAGTTCAGATTTCACGGTGAAACCGGACGAGTTAAACAACTGCTCCAAAACTGAGTGGTATTGCTAAAGAAAGATTGAGATCGATATATAGTAGACCAGAAATGAAGTATTACAGAGATGCCTAACTTCTACCTCTCTTGCCCCTTAAAATGTTTGACAACTGTTTTTTATAACGTGTTCTTAAACCAAATTGAATGCATTTACGTTATTTCGTGAATAACCATCAAAAATTCATGAATATCTGTCAAAAAGGCACTGAAAATAGTCGATGGAGTCGAAACTCTCTAACTCGAATTTTTCGCCATATTTTACTCACATTTCCGTCAATTTTTAATACAAAAACATTTCTCTCAAGTCCAGCTCTCTTTAACTCAAACAAATTATGGTATCCCGTGACAAATCGACATAGAGAGAGTCCACTGTTTGGTTGGATATAAAGATGTTGAGCAAATATTTTGGACTTCTTTCGCCTTCACAACTAAATACCACCATTTTATCCTTCGTTAGTCGAACTTAGTCACAAAAAACTGAGCACTCGATTTTTCTCTGCACTCAGTCGGCACTCAGTGCACCGCTATTTCGGTTTGACAAGTTGGAAAGGAAATTAGTGAATAGCGGATAGTAAACTGAACACCCACTTATTCTCTTAGTCGTGTCAACCAAAAATATTTGTCCCTTTGACAAATTTCTATTCTCTTACTACTCTCATGCCGACTAACAGCGTAAGGAGGATTACGCACATTGATGAAGTGTTCAAAGGTTAGGTTTGGTTGCGATTCAGTCTTAATTGTCAAATTTTTCACTCTTCTGCATCCGTTTTGTCCAAGCCCGAGCACAGAGTACGTTTTTTGATAAGGAACTTCAAGTGCCTGGTTCTCTCAGCTTACCTGAATACCTTTGTTTGAGTTCTTCTCCTTCTACAGCAGCTCCTGTTTGTTTAGCTCTTAAAATTAAACTGAACAGTTTTGACTTCTTTATCATTAAGCGAAGATCCTGGATCGTCTTAATAACCGCGCATAAGAGCGTGGCGCGAGCGGTTTAGAGATAGTTTTTGGTCAACATGCCGAGCGTACAAGGAGCGTCAAATTCCAAGGACATAATTATATAATAACAATAAAATGGGTGGCGCTACAGTCCATAGCTTGTATTCGCACCATGTAATCGTCCCATCAATAATTTACACTGTTGGTCCCTTGGAACCAGTACCCCACTGATCGTGGGTGGTAAGCGTTCAATTGCTTAAAAACGTCAAACATCAGTTCACTAGTCAGTTTTAGCGAACTATCTCTCTGATTAGATCTTCCGTGTGAAGCATGGAAATTAATACTCCGCTTTTAAAAATATAAATGCTGGTGTACCGCAAGGGAGTGTTCTTGGCCCTCTGCTGTACCTACAGTACACACACACTGTTCTAGGCACATTTGCTGACCACACCGTCATTTTGGTAACAGCCAAAACGGTTGAAGAGTCTACAGCAAAATTACAACGTTCACTATATCGGATACACGAATGGATGAACTTCTGGCGAATTGTCCCTAATGAAAGCAAATCAGTCCATATTAATTTCACTTGTAATAATAATATCGGTGGCGCTACAGCGTTTAGAGGGCCAGGGCCTAGCTTCTCAGCAACCACTCGTGCTGTACGTGCTATTGTTCTCTCACGCGTGGAAGGGACCTACAGTTTAATGCCGATTCAGAACGGCGTATTTGAGAAGCATTTTCTAGACAGGAAATACTCTTTGAGTATTGTCAGTGACTCTAAAGAGGTAGAGCCGTGAAATAAGAAAGGTGGTAAATTCGGGTATCGAACCTGGCACCCTTTGCGTAGGAGTCTCGTTTCACTTATAGGCAAGTTAATAACTTAAATCGTGTCCAAATACCTTTTGGCAACGAAGCGAAATACCTCGGGATGACTCTTGACGTAGAACTCAAGTGGAAGGAGCACGTTAAGAAGAAACGTGCAGAAATTGACATGCAATATAAGGATCTGTACTGGCTTATTGGTAAGTATTCCAAGGTAAGTATTGACAATAAACTGCTTGTATGAACCTGTTTGGACGTAACGTTTCAGGCGTACAACTTTGGGGTTGTACCAAAGCAAGTAATCACCCCTATTCTCAAATCCGCCGGCGGGATTCGTCTACTGAACATTTTCGATTCCGAAATCCTATCGAGGTGAATCGTCCGCATGTCGGTAATGTGAATTGAGATTCACTTCATTCTTAAATCCGATCGAATCGAATCACTCCATACAAACAGATCCGCATCAAATTCGTTGCGGATTCCTTTGAGTTTAAGTAGATTGATGGTAAAAAATAGGTTATTTGTATTCTGTTTAGCATTATTTTAATAAATTAAATTCTAGGAAGAAAACTACAAACAGGGAACCACTCATTGGGCAGGGAAGGAAAAAAATATCCGGACATGAAGAAGTAAAAGATTTTTGAGAAAATTTGCGATGAAGTTTGAACGAAAAAGGCGAAAGGTTATTTTAAAGTTAGTTTGCGAAGGCAAAACGTACCGAGAGACTGGTGAACTTGTTGGAAGATCCTAGACCGTAGTTAGGGATGTTGTGCATAAGTTCAGAAATGAGGGTTGTTTAGAAAATAAGAAAGGTAGGGGTCGAAAAAAAAATATGGTCGGAGGCAAATGAGAGGCATATTGTCAAGAAAATCAAGAAAAACCCTAAGACGGCAGTGAAATTATTGACCGCAGAGATGTCAGAAATCATTAAAAAACCACTCTCACACTTATTTGACTTTAAGGTCAAATAATTTTAACGGTAGAGTTGCACGTCGCAAAACCCTTTATTTCCAAAGAAAAAAGTCTCGCGTTCGCCAAAGAGTATGTTAACAAGACTCTAGACTTTTGGAACACCGTTATTTTTAGTGACGAAAACAAGTTTAACTTGCTTGCCAATGACGGGAAGCAAAGGGTTTGGCGAAAACCAAATACTGAGCTGAATGAAGCTAATCTTCAAGCGACGGTGAAACATGGCGGTGGTAATATCATGATGTGGGGGTTATGTCTTTGCCTCGGGGAGGGGGGAGGGGGGGGGGGGGGTCAAATGGAGTTCATTGACTATAGAATGAACCAATATGACTACCTCGACATCCTAAAAAGAAATTTGCAGCAAAGCGCTACTAAAATGGGTCTAGGGTCAAATTATGTCTTTCAACAAGACAACGACCCAAAGCACACTGTTCACAATGTCAAAATGTGGCTGCTTTTCAATGCTCGCTCGCAGCTCAAAACGCCTCCACAGTCACCCGACATCAACCCCATTGACCATTTGTGGATTGAGCTTGAAAAAAATATTCAAAATCGAGCTATCAGCAGCAAAGCTTCTCTTAAAGAAGCTCTACAACGAGTATGGAAACTTTTACGGCCAGATTTTTGCAAGAAACTTGTCGGGAGTATGTCAAAACGACTAACAGCCGTTATTGATGCTAAGGGTGGTTCAACTAGATACTGATGTGCCACTCACCTACTTTATTTTATGTATTTTTTTATATTTTTATTTTTGTGCGAATAATTTTGTGTTACGTTTAATTGAAGTCAGTTTGTTTATTTTCGTTTTTGCCTACTTGGATTTATTAATATTTGATTTTTTTGTACTAATTTTTAATCTTTTACTAATTCAATTTTTTTTTTTTTAATTTTATTGAATTAATTTTTCACGACTAAGCTAGTGGAATTTAGCTTATTTCGTTAAATGAAGTCTTGTGCGAATAATTTGGTGAGGATGTGTATGTATATACATACATATGTATGTATGCAACTTGCTTCATATCAGTCAGTTTGCTCACTTTCAGTCACTGGCTGGCTAACAGTTCTCCTTGGACATGATCGCACTGTTAATTTGTTCACTTTTGTTTTGTGTCATCGAAAAAGCTAGCAATACTATGCATTATTTTTATTAAACAAACAATTTGGAACGAAAAACATAATTTCCAATTTCTTAATTTCAGATTAAATTTCTTCAATCAGACGTCAAACCGTGGAACAGCTGACTTCGAAAAAGACAGAAGTGATGTCGATAATCCGTTCACGTGAATCGAACCAGTGAAGAGAATCTCCGATCCGTCGGATTTGAGAGTAGGGGTGAATATTAACGTAATAGTCTTTTCAAGGTTCTTGAAACCTTCGTCAATGCACCATCGTATATCAGAAACGACGATATCCACAGAGATCTTGGAATATTACCACTCCGAGATGAAGTTAAGAACTTTGGTTACAAACATAAGCGCAGCCTAGAAGAGCACATAAACTCTGCAGTTTACCCGATCCTTGAGGAAACTAATGTCTTGCGCCGACTTCAAAGGACTAGACCCCTTGATCTCGTGCGATAGTCTACACCCGCGCATGGTTGCGTTGTTACCAGGAACTTTCATTGGAGAGTAACCTGACCATCAGTCATGAAATGCAAACTACTGGTTAAGTGCTTCACTTATTTGTAGTCTTAAAAAAATACAGGGAGGTGGTTTTAGTGAGTAAAAATCTCACACTTCTATGTGCGAACGTTCGCCATGTCCTCGTCTTGTCTTGTCGAAGATTTCCACCTACCAACGGAAAAGACTAGTCACTAGTCAGAGGCTGCTTTCGAAACCAGAGATAACCTACAATAGAGATATCCAACTTCTACCTCCCTTGCCCCTTGATTTCATCTGACAGCGTTTTTTATACGCTTTTTGTCCCCTGCTTTTGTGAATACGTGTGAGCTCTTGAGAACAGCTGTGGAGACAGCTGATACCCTTCCCCACCTTAGTAATGGGGTGAATTAGAGTTCTTATTTGAAAATTCGCTCGTTATTTGAACGTTTTTTCAAATTTCGGTGTAAATTTTCAACACAGTATGGAGGGGTAAACGAACGAACAATGTTTATGTTCATGAAGTCGATTCATTAAAACTTTGAGCAATTTACAATCTGAAATACTTGGACATAATTAATGAATGCACAACATAGTGTGAATTTTTTCATATGAATAAAAACTTATAATACATTCACACGTTCAGTTAACCAATAATAAAAATATTATTGAAGCGTGAATCACAAATAAGATGTTTTGACAACCATTTTTTAGCATTAGTAAAAGTTGCAATATATATTGGCATTATTCTTATCAAATTGTTTAAATTTAATTCATGAGTTTTTCAGAATTCACGATTTATGCGTATAAAGCGGGCTTCATTTTTTAAGTTAATTTGTCAGGTATGGTTTATGAATAGGCTATATATACACTTAAGAATTAATTTTAGGTCAAATAGTTCCAGTTAAATGGGCATTGCAATACATTTTTATTCACGAAAGTCCATACAACAATGTAAGAAAATTCCCTTAGAAATACTAGTCAACTTTTGAACACCCTCCGAACAACATACCCATGTACGTAACATGGAAAGTACATGGATTCCCACTAAATTCATGAATGTGCCGCTTTTTCCCACAAAATTCACGAATCGGCCGCCATATTGTGGTGAATTGACGAGCGTTGTAAATGTATAAGTGAAATACAAGGCATTACCACTACATCTTCGTTGTGGGCTAGGGGTAAAAATGGCCGAAGTTGGATATCTCTATCATCCATTATCTCTGTTCGAAACTGTGCAGGATATCTACGACGAAAAGGGGTATCAATTCAAAGCCTGATCTTCTGCGTCTAATCACAAACTCACTTCAGCACGAGCAATTCCATCCTCCAAATAAAATGAAAACCACTCCGCATAATGTTGAAACATTTATTTATAGCGTTTTGTATAAATAATTTATATTAAGTAATTCAGTAGATGATTAGTAAAACACTTTACTTCGTTTAAAATTTCGATTCAAAAAATATAGTTTCATAGGTACAATAAGAGAGGAAAGGGTGCTTAATTGTTAGTAAACGAAAAAACACAAAAGAAACAAAACGAACACTCGTACAAATTAAATTAAAACAATGTCATTGATAGAGTATGTATAAAAATAGCTTCAGAGTTGAAAAACACATATGTTCCCACTACAAATGCAGAAGTAACTTAAATTTAAAAACAAAAAAAATTCCCAAGGTAGTCGGTTGTCCAATGGAACATCATATGAAACGGAAGAGCTGTATTTGTTCACAATAATCAAAACAACTTGTCACAAAGCGCATATTGAACGCATCCTATAGTATGTATTTGGCGGAGATTCATGGTCAGAATATTTAAGCTAGAGGTGTTCAATTTGAACTTTACAACAGTGTTAAGGGGATGATTAGTTTGTGTGTCTAGGGTGTAGATAGTGCTAGTGCTAGGTTCTATGAATATAATGTCTTTTCTATCCACTCGTCCATGCTGAATGTGGCGGAGTTTGTGTTCTCCGAGTCTCTTTCCTTGTAGATGTCTGAAACATAAATGATTGAGAGATTAGATTTGTGTGTACATGTATCCAAAGTATGACGGACTTACCGATAAATGTTTTAATTTTGACCGCACACATGAGAAAATCATCGAATGCGATTTTCCCATCCCTCGATCCGTAACGATGTGCCAATGCATTTAGAATGCGATTGTTGATTTGATAGCCGGCCGATTTGAGAGCTTCACGCAGTTGGAAGCCTTCAATTCGTCCAGTATGCCCGGTGTCGTAGAGTTTGAAGACAGCCTTCCACTTGGCGATGTCGTTGAGTAAAGCCTCGAATTCTTCGAATCCCAATTTGCCGGATTGATCTGTGTCCAACATGGCGACCATTGAACGGCAAACGTCTTTGGAGAAGCCGGTATTATCCTCGAACATTACTGAAATTAAATTTGAGAGCACGTCAGTTAGATAATTTATTTCCTTTTAAATGTTTAATAATGCGTTTTGTTATGGAGGAGGTTAGTGAATGAATGGATGTTAGTCACTCTGCGGAAGGAGATAGAAATCCCTTTCTAGAACCTAATATAATACGTTAATTTAATAAATAAAAAAAAAACAAAATCGTGCATTGAGATAAGAAAATGTTTTTACATAAGAACGTACGTTTAATAGTTTCTGTTTTATAAAAAAAAGGAAAGGTACGTATTATTGGTGTGTCAACCCGGGTTTAAACCGAGTTAACCCGGGTTACACCTAAACCGACTCAACCCGAGTAATATTTGTTTCAAACCGAATTGGCGAAACCAATGAAACGAACCGAATACATACAAAAAAAAAAACTGAAGACGGTAGAACCCGGTATGAGCATATGATGCCGAACCGAAACCAACCCCAAATCGAATTAATAATAATAATAATATAATAATATAATTTTGGTGGTGCGACAGTCCAAGGCGGACCTGGGCTTTGCTTCTTAGCAACCACTCGTGTTGTGCGTGCCATTGTTCTTTCACTAGTGGAATGGACTTACAGTTTAATGCCGACTCCGAACGGCGAAGTTGAGAAGGTTTTTCTAGACAGGAATACTCTTTAAGCATTGCCAGTGACTCGAAAGAGCTGAAAGTTGGTGTATTGGGGATTCGAACCTGGCACCCTCTGCGCAGGAATCGACGCACTAACCCACTACGCCACGGCAACTCACAAAATCGAATTAGACAATACAAATCGATTTGCCTTATTCCATAATGGTTCGGGTATGATTCGGAAATAACTCGCTCTGTGTTCGTATTCAATAACATGTTGGCAAGGGGTGGGAACGAAGATGTTGGATATATTAGATTGAGGTGAATTCAGAAACGCATCACTTCGGCATCGATCACGCATCAGCTTAACATCACTTCCATAAACGCAAATTTGGGCATCACTGCAAACGTCAAAGGTTCATTTAAGCATCAAACCGTGCATCAGTTGCGCAAACCAGACATACGATAGGGCGTTTGAGCTGGCTTTCAACGCACGCAATTCAATGGCCATCCACAAAATACAGTGTCGGCCTGCGTTAGTCAAAAATGAGAGAGATGAGAGGATCGTAATAAAACGTAGTCCATCGCACGTCATTATTCAACATGTTGGATATTTTTTGACAGAGGGGTGCGCTGTGAGGAAGATTTTTTCCCAAATTGAGAGTTTTCTTCCAAAATGAGAGTAATTTGTGTTAACGGTCATTTGAGAAATGAAAACAGCTGATTAAAAATAATTTAACGACAAAAGTTGTTTCAAATGAGTGTATGCAGAAAGGCTGCAATATTTTACATCTGGTAGATGAGAGACAGAGAACAGTTGAAAAATTGAGTATTTATTTCAACGCAGTGCGTCACCGCAATCTCTCCGTAACATGAAGTCGGCTGGTGCAACGCACTATTATGTTTCAGGGATTAAACATTTGAGCATCGTCAAATTACGACGATGCCGGCTATGCAAAAGTACTCGAAAATTGAGATGTCCTGAAATGCGAAAGATACACTTGCGAACTCATCACCAAAGGTTTTTTTGAGTCGTTGATAGAAAATGTGGAAATTGCAAATAATTCTGCAGAGTACTGGATAAGATTAAATAACATTCTAAAATGATTTTGGAAGACATCATTTGTATATTTTTCAATTGTGATTAAATAGTCCTGTATTTTCGGAATTTCTCTTCGTTGAATTTTCATTATCATTCGGCCATCCGTCTTAAGTGCTTTCGAATTGTCTTAGACATGGTTAACCACAAGATTGTCCATATATTATTGACTAGAAGATTGCCATATTTGCGACAACATGGTTAACATAAACAATGCGTTCTGAAACGTCAACGAAAAGTTCAATAAGCATCGCATCAGGAACAAATACGCATCGCATCAGCACCGCAAAAAAGCGCAAAATGTTTGAAGTTTCTGAACTCAGGGCTCTCATCGCTTAACTTTTCAGACGACTATCGTCCTTTTGATTCAATTCGATTATGACGTCGATGATATGCTTCATTTAATACCATCACCATCGTCTCGCCTATCGTTACAGTTTGAGTTCTCTGACAATAACAGCTCTCACGTGAAAATGACACCTGTGCTCTAATTCCTCTCACATTTCAGTTTGCGAACAAAACTAATGCAAATGCGACCTTCTTCTTCTTCTGGTGGCGCTACAGTCCGGGGTGGACCTGGGCCTCAACCAGTAAGCCTCTCCAGCCGGCACGATCTTTAGCCAGCTGTCTCCAACTGCGCACACCAAGGCGATTGAGGTCCTTCTCCATCTGGGTGCGCCATCGGTTCCGTGGGCGTCCTCTATTGCGTTGTCCCACTGGTTCGGAGTCGAAGACAAATGCAACTTTTCACTCTAAAAATGTCTCAAAAGGGTAGAACAAGATATGTACACAATTTGTTCACATTTAATAGGAGACGATACTGGCGATACCTATGCCAAAAATCAGACGTCGAAATGATAGTGAATGACAGTTTTCAGACTACGCGAAGCAGACAAAACGAAATCTCTCAGACGCTATCGTTTTTTGTATGCTTACATGAAGTGAAAATATCGTCGAAACGCTAGCGCGAGACGATTGTCGCCTTACGCGATTAGAACCCAGCCTTGGTTAAACTAGAGTAGAAATGTATTATCACTCTGAGTGTTTCCGCATATATTTGAGTTCCTCGCGATCATAGTACATTTTCATAGATTTACAAAAAACAATTGGCTAACGGTGTAGGACTGCCTAGATCCACGTGCTGAAATCTAGAGCTGGCCTAAGTGTCAGCCCCATTTACCTAATCTAACGTTCTTTAAATACAGTTCTCTAAGTACAGAATTTAGTCAATTGGATGCAGTTGATCGGGAGAATACCATTTCAATTTTCTTACAACGTGTGAAGCACTCAATTGCAAACGTCAACAATCAGATTTCTCGGAAAAATAAAAAAAGTATACACAATAGCTTATTTATGTAAGCACAACCTATAAGAAACAATCACATCGAGCATAATATGCACATAATGTGTCAGACGAGAATCATACTGATTCCCTCCCCGGTCAACTGATGAGGGAGGTGAAAAGCTCTGCGGAATAATCTATTTAAAAATCTATTAAAAGACTTAGTCTCTGAGAATTGAAGTTTTCTCTTCCTCAAAAACATCCGAAGCCTCTTGAGTGTTTTCCAATGTTCCTAAAATAACACGACAAGAACTAAAGCTTTCGGCTTGAAACTAAAATGCCAATTCGCCCAATTCGCCTTGGACATTTACAGTACCTCACAAAATTGAGCATACACCTATCATTACTTCATATTCGTGCCGACCACTTTTTTGTTTTATTTTTTTGGTATGCAATCATAACTGAATACATATCTAAAACAAGAGTATATGTCAATTTCACAGACAGGCGACTTCCTACTGGTACTTTTCGCATGAAAAAGGAAACAACCCCTGAAATCGACACACAAAATTGAGCATACAGATGTCATGTGTGCGTTATACACAAGCTTCGCAGCATCGATACATGCAAATTTGTTCAGGAACGAAGCAACAAATGTCCCTGATAATCATTTCTGCACACGCTTTTGAACTGAAAAGACCGATATTCTCTTCTTTGTGCGAAAATATGGAAAACAATGAAAACAGACTACTTTGTCAACGAGAATGCTCATAATTAAGCTATTTTGCGAGGGGAAGTCGATGCGAAAAATAGGAGAAACTGTAGGGCGTTCGCATGCAACGGTACAAAAAATAATAAACAATTATAGATATGAAAGGACACTAAAAAAACAGACCTGGAAGGGGAAGAAAAAAATTGCTCTCAAAACAAAACGAGCGGTATATTGTTCGGACAATCAAGTCCAATCCAAAATCTATCGTTCCAAAGTTGACGGATGCGGTGTCATCCGTAATTAATAAGCCTCTTTCAGTGGAAACCGTTCGCAGAGTCTTGAGAAAGAATAATTTAAATGGTATCATCGCCCGAAGAAAGCCGTACATTTCCCTAGTTAATAAGAAGAAAAGATTGGAGTTTACTAGACAATTGCTTTTGGGAAGGTGTTTTGTTTTCAGATGAAGCAAAAATAAATTTATTTGGGTCTGATGGCAAACAAATTGTTTGGAGGGAACCAAATACAGCTCTCAAAGCTAAAAATATAAAGTCAACCATAAAACACGGGGGAGGATCTGTGCTGTTGTGGGGTTGTATCGCTTCAAATGGCTGTGGAAAGTTCGAATTTATAGAAAATACTATGGACAAAATTGGGTATTTGAATATTTTAAAACGAAATTTACGAAGTTCCGCAGTAAAATTAGGCCTACCTTCGGTTTTGTACTTCCAACAAGATAATGATCCGAAGCACACCTCCTATTTAGTACGCGAATGGTTGCTTTATAACGCTCCAAAGCAGCTAAAAACACCCCCACAATCGCCGGATCTTAACCCTATTGAACATCTATGGCACGAAATAAAAGTGCGGGTTAACGAAAGTACCTGCTCCAATAAGCAGGAGCTAAAAGCTAAAATTCAGGCAGCTTGGGAAGGGATTCAGCCATCTTTTACTGAAAAACTGGTAAAATCCTTGCCACGGCGGTTACAAGCTGTCATAGATGCTGAAGGAGGTGCCACGCGTTACTGAAATTTTATTTGTAACTGTTTTTGTTTTGTGTTTTAGTCGTAACTCGAATTTACTTTAAATGTATGCTGAATTTTGTGTGTTAAAATGAAGTGCATTTTTTTATTTTGCTTAGAAATAGCAAGTTTTTTTTTTTTAATTTTTCATATTTTTGTTTACGGTTTTTAGCAATTGAAATATGTCAATTCGAACTGCATTTAAGTTTTATTAATTAACTACTTTTTGTAAGGCGTGAGTCTATGCTCAATTTTGTGAGGTTCTGCTTTGCATATGATGTTCTGATGATTAATTTCATGTTTAAATTGAAGATGTTACATTGGGACATACAATAATCTTGGCATACACCACAGTGACTTTTGAGTGGAACAGATGGAATCTATTCAGTATCTGTCATTTGCGAGTATGCACCGCTAGCAAGAAGAAGGATACTGTGTCTACTGTGTCTGATTGAAATGAGATGAACAATTTAAAAAGGATCAATCTGAAAGCAGTCCTTATATTCGTACATGAACCTGGTAGTGCAGGGAACTAAGCTCCCGTAAACGGGTACTAAGTCCACTTTGGTAAATTCCCATTCCAGTTCCCATACAAGAGGGGAATTTAATTCCAATAAAAACTTCCCTCTAAGTGTGAAATGAATTCCCATTTTTAAAACGCCGAATGAGATAAGACCAAATATGAAACTATTTCTGTTAGAAAATTGTTGTTAAATAGACCCCAATATGGTCTTAATTCGAATAACTTAATAAGGTCAAATTTAAAGAGGTTTTCAATTATATGTAGTCGTTGGAGTCTAGTTCCCTCCACGGACATTTGATTGTGTTCTTAGCTCCCATAAGAAAGTAGAGTATGTTCCCACCTTGTACGGGAACTGAGTCCACATTACTAAAGTGGACTTACTTCCCATTTCATGCGAACTAAAGGCTCTGCGCGTTAACGGTTTTCGGAGGAGAAGGTTCGACCACGAACTGTACGGGCTATACATCGACATGAGCCTAGAGCCTAGAGCCTAGCCTAGTCATGTAGATCTCATGGACAACACTGCTACAGCCCGAAGAGTCTTCGACTCCGAACCCGTGGGACAAGGTTAGAGAGGACGCCCGTGTTTAAGGTGGCGCACCCAGTTGGAGAAGGACCTCAACCAACTTGGCGTGCGACACTGGAGACAGCTAGCCAGAGACCGTGCCAGCTGGAGAGGCTTGTTGGTTGAGGCCCAGGTCCACCCCGGACTGTAGTGCCAAATAAAGAAGAAGAAGAAAGAGTCATTCATGTGAGCTCACTACGAATCCCGAACTTCGCACACACTGACACTTCATTCATATGGAGTTTTCTCATTCACACAGAACAATGGGTACAATTTTTTGGTCGTGAATGTGTGGATCGCGTTTGCCTCTCTTGTGCAGTGATGGGACTTCTACCACTTAAGTGGTATTTCCACCACTTTTTCCAATGTTGAAAAACCAACCAACTTTAACTCTAAATATACCACATTTTCCCCATTGCTCATCATATCCCTAGCGTTGTTGTGATTATGTGTTAAGATTCGAGAAAAATTTGGTCAGTTGGACGGTAAAATTAAAAATTTAAAACACCGATATCCAAAAAGGTTGTGGCTTGAACAATGCCACCAGTTATGCGACTTATCAGATTTGTTTCCACAAAACACAGTGAATATTGACGATCTTTATTTAGAGTGGATGAAATTTTTAGGCGAATGAATAATAATAGAAACGACTGTGTCTTCAAAAATGTTCGAAGTAATTTTTAATGCCCTACAGCCATCAAAATATCAAATGCCATAAGGTCCACCACGAAAAAGATCGCTAAAAGATGATAACCAAATCAAAGGTCTGTCCATGAAAAGCCTTTTCAAATCGAAGAGGTTATGGTTGAATTAAACTTACTAGTCTAAACCCCAATTATACAAAAAGACTTGAAGAACGAAATTTCTTCGGAAGAAGTAGTAGAATAGGCAGAAGTAGCCCAGAGTAGCGCCGGTCCTTGCCAAAAGCACAGGATAAACCATCCTAAATTCACAGAACTTAAGTTTCAAAAAGAAAAAGGTGAGAAAACAGTGAATTTGGATTAATCTGAGGTCAAAGGTAGATACTGCATCAAAAAAACGCAGCATGAAGACTTCAGCATTTTGGAACGGAATCTGCTAAAGATATTCGGTTGTCCTATTGTTGTGTCTGTAACTGTACATATTCATTCATATTCATATATCATATGTCAACGTCAAATAAATAAGTGAATTAACATAGAAGCTTTTTTTTTTTTTGCTACCACTTTTCTACCACCTTTTTTTTTGGCTTACCGACCACCATTATTCATTTCCCAAGTCCCATCACTGCTCTTGTGTATTGACAGTTCGCAAAGAGAATGATTGATTCGTGAAGAAAAAACTGTATAATTGTTAATCGTTAATAAGAAAAACTCGATAATTCAGTCCCCATCTTCTTATATAGCAAGAAGTACAAAATTTTGTTTATATTTTACTGGAAATTCAGTGGAATTAGTTTCCTGCACCGAACCTGGTTCGTTTTAGTAAAACAAAGGCTGCAGTTGACAGAATAAAGCCAAGTTGTTCGTTACAGTGCGGAGACCATGTATTGCGATAAGCAGTGGCGATTCCTGATCCTAAGAATTGGGTTAGCTACAAGTTGTTTACAGTTCACATAGACATTGTATCCCAAATAACGAAACAAATTATGTGAATTATATTCTATCAATCGAAAGCGCTCTCTTATAGTTGGCACACGAAATAAGAGAATCAAACGCAAAACCCCGCGCGCCCTTGTCAAGAAGTTCAACGGCGCACCGACTCAACAACATTCATACATGACAAAATGAAGAGAGAACTGTCTTTATTAAAATTCCTCGCAGAATAAAATGCATGAAACCAGTAGCAAAGGGGGAATTCCCTTTACACAGACAGCTTAAAAATGAGCGAAGGTAATGAGTTTAATGTATTTTAAGCATAATCCATAAAGGATTGTTTACTCAGTCGATAAACATTTACCTAAATAGTTTTCGATATACGGACATCGAAACCGGTAGAGTTATTCGAACGTGTGAATATGGTTCATTTAAGAAAGGGAGCAACTTCCGATGGGGAATGTATAACCTATCGAGGGCATAGTTTGAAAAGCTTGAAGTAGCTTTGATTGATCTTGTCTGAGGATGAATTTCTAATAAACTCCTCTTGGCGTCTACGTGCGTCCATGAAAGGTATTTATTGCATAAATTCGTTTGATGTCAAACTAAATTGGAATCGAGGACCGACTGAAGAGAAAAAGCATCTGAAGTAATTTATACACTTAAACATCCATTAGGTCTTAATCGACAAGAAATAGACAAAAACATAAGGTAATGAAATAATATAAGAATATAAGAACGAGCGCAAGAATAAAATGGCACAAAGATGAATACATGTGCCTGTCTAGGAGGATCCATACTCGATATTAGAGCCGCTTAACAAGCAGCAACCAGCAGAGTCCTAAGACTGAAGTGGCAAGACAACTCGACAGTGTTGCTGGAACTGAGCTTTGGCCAGGAATTCAGGACTTCCCTCCCGGCTACTACTTCAAGCAATCTTCGAGAAAAACTTCTCTACCAGTATTCTTTCCATTGGATGTCTGGCAATCAGGTTCTGGAAGATAGCTTATGAACCTACACAGAGAAGTCGAACACGGATGAAGGGGCGGGTGTCTATTCCAAAGACCTGAATGTTGCCCTTATCTTGCAACCCTCAGATCACTGCTGTGCTTATTAAGGAAGAAACAATATCGATAAAAGATGGGTTGCACTGGCTCCAGAACAATGTCTTCCAACAAGTCTCTTAACAAGATTAATGGGTGTGTACACATATAGGTGCTGGTACACTGTGATAAACCGAGCAATGGCACAGCTGTCGAATTCGCTTGGTATGGAACGTGGTCTTCACTCACACTCTATGCATCTCACTATAGCCTACCATCTTCAGCATTTAAACCTAAGCTCTGTCTGCTTAGGTTAATTAGAACGATTCTCAGGACCATCAACTGTGTACTAACAGGGTACTAGGCAATTGGCTGGAAGGGGTGTCCATATTGATTTCTACAGAACCAGCTTGGCTAAAAATAAGATACTACATATGACCTCTTCTGCTTGTGCGGCGCTCTGCTCTCTAAGGAGATCATGCTTAGGATCGAACATTTTTCATCAACCTCTGAGAACTGAAAAGCGTCAGTCCGAGCCAGCTAAACCGCTTTGTAACAAACGACAACTGGTTCCAGGTGCAAGCCTAAGTCAATTCGATTGGGATTACAATCGCCTTTTACTGGCCTAGGACCACGACCGCTGTCAGGCAGAATCTTCCATCACAAGAATTCCGCCCTTCCGACCTCAGCGAAGTCGAGTCGACAGTAAAAGACAGGAGCTCAAGGCCAACAAGGCTGCTCTCGCAGATGGACTGCTTGTTTAAACTTTTTAAACAGACGGAGACGAGTTCCTGGTGCATAAAACAATCTGTAGGATTTGGTCGGATGAGAGTATGCTCGACGAAAGGAATCTCAGCATTTCCCGATTCTACAAGGAAAGAAAACCCTTTTAACTGCGCCAACTAGAGAGGTGCACGGTTTATTTAAACATCACTTATAAAATCATCTCTGTCGTTGCGTAATTGCCTGCAACCCTTGATAAATGGCAGTGCGCGTACAGGCTAGTAAAGTCGAAGTATTTATATTGCGGCAGATCTTGGGAAATGCTTCAGAGTTCCAGATCCATGCTCACCACATAGTCATCGATTTCCAGGCCGAGTTGTTTAGGACTTTGTCTAGTTGTGGCATACAAAACACGCCCGTCTTTGCAGGATAATGCTGGAGAACGCCCGTTGATCCGTAAAGGTTCGTAAGGATCTTACCGTGACATTTGTTTCAAGAAAAATGTTTAAATAAGACGATGCATTGTCATTGACAAGTTCTCGAGAAGATCATGCGTAACTCAGACTTCAACATTAGAGTCACTATCTTTCAAGTTTGTGTAACAGCGTATGGCAATGATTTTGACATGATCAGATAAACTCAACGGGCTGTCAGAGGGGCATTTGTGAACATCGAAACGGAAGTGGCTGAAATAGGTCTTGCGGTGAATAAAGGTAAGAAGGTAAGACGGAGTACATGCTGTCCACAAGAAAGGTCCCTCAACACAGACGTCTTGGACAAATTTTCGCAAAAGACAGATACAGTTTCGACGTAGTAAAGGAACTATCTATCAAGACTAGAATGTCCCGACTCATATGGGAAGCTCATGTAGAAGGAATAGACAGCAATGGTCCCTCTAGGAAAGTCTTCCAGTCCAACGCCGAGCTAGGGGAAGAACTTCCCGTCGATTGCGTGCCTAACTGGGAAGGGATCTCAGTCAGCTAGTTCGAAAGGCATGTCGACCCCGAGCTGTAGCGCCCGCTATATAAAGAAGAATGATCTTAATCTGCGATCGAATCTGGTTCAGATGGTCGTAGCTTTTGACACAAACACATTATGACGGTAGAGCCAAGGACCCGTCGACTTGAATGATTGATGATGAACTCTTCACATACTCTTTTTTGTAACTACTTAAACCATTAGTACTTACATGCTTGTCATTTAAGACCCACTTTCTTAACTACTAGAGCTTGACAAACATTCATAACTTATTTCTAATCTTTCTCTTAACTTAGATCTGTTTTATGGATGCCATCAAAATAATGTGTTACAATACTCAACATTTTATAAATAAATTTAACAGAATGTGGCATGACTATACTTTTTTTTTAAATAATTATTTGACTATAAAATAAATGACTTGACTACATACAGTGGCGAGCAAAAATTAATACATGTTTCACAAATTCCAATCAACATCACATTATTCCTCTATAAGCTTGTATGAAATTAAGAACTTCTGCAACGAGTACAGAAATTGGATAACCGAAGACTGGAGGCGACTAATTTTGTCGAATGAGATAAAAGTGTACTCATCTAGAAGTAATGTATTTGTTGCAAATGTAATCAAATAAATCTTTAGTTGAAACGTAATGACAGTTGTGACAATTTTGTTGTATAAAGCAGAAATGAAGTATTACAGATATAGCCGACTTCACAGTTGATTGCCCCCTAGTCCATCGACGAATTTGAGTGCTTTTTTGACGGTTATTCGTGAATTAACGTAAATGCCGCCCTCTGATTGGTCAATTTGGCTTGAGAAGACGTTATAAACAACAGTTGTCAACAATTTTAAGGGGCAAGAGAAGTAGAAGTCGGGCATCTCTGTAATACTTCATTTCTGGTATAAAATAGACATTTATACAAAGTTTTCGAGAAATCAGCAGTTTTTGAATTCATGTATGATAGCTTAAGGCATTTTGTTACAAAGTACAAAATCGATTTACGCAACTAATAGAAATTAAGGCAGTTGCATTAATGGAGGTTGTTCCACCTGCCGGGTCACATTTTTTTTTTAATAAGAAATTATAGCCAAAATGTGTGTGTATTTTTGAAACGAAAGCAAATCGTTCTAGTTGTAAACATTTTTTAAAATCATTAAAAAGAAAGTTTGATGCATACAGTAAGAATATTATGCACTTTATTTGAATAAATTGGATATTTTGGTGTTGCAAATCGAGGGCTGCGTAAATTGAGTCTGTACTGTAATTACAGTGGACTCCCCCTAAGTCGAATTGTCATGGGATACTATAAGTTGTTCGACTAAGAGAGATTTTTGTTTGGAAAATTAAGGGAAATGTGTATAAAATATGAAGTAAAATTTCGAGTTCGAGGGAGTTCCTACTTAGGGAGAGCCCACTGTATATAAAAATAGATATTGAATTAAATTCCAATTTATTGGTACAGATATTAGTTGTTGCCAATTTTTTTTTTTATATATTACATCGTTATAATAGCTTCGCCAACAATTAAGTCACATAATTGTGAGACTAATTATACGTACAGACAAATATTTATTCTCTTATAGCTACAATGCGCGTCTCATTTAAAAAACAAAAAATAATGAAACTTATTTCCTATACCACGAACAACAACTGCTGAATATAAAATTCCATCTCAAGCAAAAGTAAGGTCTCTTTAAACTTTATCGCTTTGTGTTTTTGAGTTTTGTGGCTTTAATGTCATTTCCCATGTGACTTGGACAATGAACTTTCAAATAAACAAGTGTACAAATTCCGTCATCAAAAAGCTTTCATAGAATAATTCCAAATCATACATATTTGAGTCACGTTATAGTCGATTGTAAAATTTTAATTGTTAGAAATACATCTGAATTCCTTTAAGCCGACATTTATATTTTTATGTATGTTTTGTTTGTGTTTTTTGTCGTCGGTTTTCATTAATTGTTTTTGTTCTTGAAAAATTGTGACATTTTATGGCAAAAAAAGTGAGAGTTATAAATTAACAAATTAAATTTATATAAAACAATACATGGAAAGAAAGCACACATTGTTAACAGTTTAAAAAGAAGCGTGTCAAGTCTTCGGAATGAAGAAAAAAAAATTGTTTATTTATCCGGTGTAGTAAAAAGAAATCCATTATTTTCCCAAAATAAGGATTCAGTTATTTGTAAACGTCCTTTAGTTCTACACTAAAACACATTTTGACGGCTTTGTGATCGGTTGATCCAGTATTTTTTTTGAGCGCGGTTGGACTTAGACCGGCAAAGAGATAATGTGGCATATTTTACAGCTTTTTCTTCGAAAACGCAAGGCATGCGATTGAAAATGTGAATAGTTGTTGGCCTTACAGAGCGAGAGTTTATCTTTGTTGTATCGATGTTACCGGAACGGAATTGACGACGAAATCAGGACGAGTTCTGATACTGTGTTAGTCAATCTGGTTTCGTCCATTCCGTTCTTGTAATATCGATAACAAAGATAAACTCTCTTTCTCTCTCTCTTGAATGCGAATTATGGAAAAATCATCGAGGATGACCTTCTTGTAAGCTCTCTTGCCCGGGAGCCAAACGCCATATAAAAACCCATTTTATATAAAACGGCATAGGTGTCACACGAGTTTGCGTATAAAAAACTCATGAAAGCTAGAAGACACACAAATCGATAGTGACTCGCCGGAAGCTCCAGGAGCCTTGCTGGGATGTTCTTGTGCATCCTTCAACCATGATAGTGGGGGGAACAAGTGATTTTCACCTGTCTCTACCGATGGCGAACGATTTTGCTCGTGGAAAATGCCCCCCGAGAGGCCTGCGAATAACGACTGGCCAATATGGTCAATACGGACTGGGGGAGGGCCTCTAACCATTAAACTGGCAACAAGCTTTCGAACAAACGGGGCATATTTGACCGAAATTGAATAATTCAATTTTGATTGAATGCGTCTCTTGCTGGGAAAGGCATCTGCAGATAGCCTCTATTTACGAAAGCCCTTTTTTCACCTCCACGTGGTGAAATCTGGGCGCCGATTACTTTCGATTGAATGGTGAACCCAATTCCGGTTGTCCATCGTGGGTCGCTACAAACGAAAGAAGGGAAGAGTGAGTATGTGTGTACTCTGTACCAGGGCTCATCTCTCTTTATCTCTCTCCCACAGCTGAAGATGTTTGATGCACCCTCTTTTTAGAGCTTCTCCGACAAATTCACATAACTGGCCTGAAAGGTTGTTTTGTCTATGATCAGATATCAGATAGAGCCAAGGCCTTCAAAAATACTGGAATTCTTTTTACTGCACCTGACATTTTATTTGAATAGATTTTAAATGCACATTGTAAATTACACACACAAATTTTACGTTATAAAAACCAATTGTCCGACAAGTTCTATTAATCACAATTCCAATTTTTTTGTTAAGCTTTAAATGAAAGTTAACTTAATCAATAAATAAGCCAATGGAATACAATCACATTTAAATTTCCCAGTGATTTTTAAACATACAATATTTCAACACACAATACTTGTGACGTCGACTGGTTGATTCTTGAATAAATCTTCTTACAACATTCAGATTGACGAGATATTACTCTTTGTACTTTTCTATTTAAATGATTTGTGATTGTTATTTGTTTTGTAGCTGAAATATTTCAGTCTTCCCAAATTTATTTGAAAATATTCTAGACACATCAGGATATCCGAATTATAAATTTACAATCTACGATATTTTGTCTTCATTTTATTTAATATAAATATTTTTATGCATTTTAAATTTCAACTCTGATTAGTCATGCATGCTCTTCTTCCACATTTGTTGAAAATATCTTATTTTACTTTACCTCTGGACTTAAGATTTAACCTTTAATTATATATTGTGTATCCTGCGACTCCTTTCTTAATTTCTAGCTTAAATTATGTTTATATTATTATTTTCAAAGAGATCATACTTTGTTATAATATTTATGTATAGTAACAAACACAATAAGGGAGAAAATCCTGGAAAGACTTGAATAATATCGATCCAAACAATCCAACAATATTTTCGAATATTCGATTTTGGCCCATCCACTGTGGTTATGTTTTGAAAGACAATTCTGTCTCCTCTTTCACAAACTGATTCTGAATATAAAACACGTCAAGGATTGGGAATTTAAAAAATAATGTAAGGACTTCAGTTCATATACTGTGAATCAAAGTGCATGGGCTAGATCTGCACAGGAACTTAAAAACTATTTAAAAATAAACTTTTCAGTGAATATTTACGAAACACGTTTTGTAAGAGTGTTGAAAATAAAAATTGCAAATTATTGATCATTAATTTAGTTTTCATATTTTGACGTCTTGAACTGTGATTGGTATGTTTTTTTTTAAGAAGGCCCCCACTTTTTTTTATTTTTTATTTATTTCGAACCTATAACTATTCAAGAATGTTCTGTTAAAAATTCAAGTGAAAATTTCAAAAGCTCTTGAAGATATAGCTGATTTATGATGGAACGTAGATAGGTTTTATACCCAACCGTTTACTTCTCAACACTTTAAACGCGTTTTTCTCGAAACAGTGTTTTTACGACTGGCGAATGAACTATTAATCCAATCGGTTACACATTTTAATACGATATTCTATACATAAATAGCTATGGTATGAACTAGGATAAATCAAATCGGTGAAGATCTTCTTTGGGTTTTAGCTTGATTTATTACTGAAAAAGGCAATTTTCAAAAAAAAAAAAAAAAAAAAAATCAAAGGTCCACCATTTTGTTAATTTTTGTGCGGAATTAATAATCCTAGTTCATACCAGAGCCAAACATGTACTCTTTCTAATCCTGTAATTTTTAGTTTCAGACGTGTCAGTAAGCAGAAATCACATGCGCCGTCGAAGAGCTTTTGTTTGGTCACAAAAAACAAAAAAAAAATGTATGTAAAATTTGTTTCTTTTTAAGTCTTTAAATAAATGTATGCAAAGTTACAAGCATCAAAAATAATTTATATTCATTTACCAGCAGATTGAAAATCGTCAAAATTTGAAATCGAGAATAGGGGTGGGGCCTTAATGTTTTATGGCGATGATATCCAAGTGAAACTATTCAAGACTTGTACATGTCCATATTTAAGCCTTTTTTCCGGTTTAATGCCTATCTACGGGCCAACTTCTTCGAAAATACGAGGGAGCTGCTGTATGTCATCACCAACGAGCTGGATCCTCGAAGCGATCAAGCTTAGTATGATTGAAACCATAATTTATTTATTTATGGTTTCACGAATATGAATTATTTAATTCGCGTAATGTTACAAAGGACCTACATTTGGCCTAAGAGTCTCGTAGATCGCGACTTATACCTAAACTAGCCGTAATATTAATAAAGACAACATTTTCAACTGCGGACTCTACTATTTCTTTTCGATAATCTTTTTTCTTTGTTATTACGTTGTTTCTACGTTTTTTCTTGGTTGACTGAACTTACGTCTTTTCTTTTATAAACTTTCGATTTAACTTTTATTTTGGATCTTCATTCAAAACCACACTGTTTACAAACAAATACGAGTAACATGCAGTTTGTGCTGAACAATTTTTTTTTTGCCTGATTCGCTTGCTACAAGCGTGCTTTGATTCACAGTAAAACCACTTTATAACAACAAAATGAAACCATTAACTTGTCTCGTGTCGCGATTTTTTTAAATTCCCAAGAAATGCGAATTCCAAATGATATTTAACAAAACAAGCATATACAAATAATTTATCGCTAAATAGTAAGCTTCTGACAGCTGAATGATCTCACGATAATGTGAGACACAATAAAACTTACAAATATGTATTTACAACTTTTCAACTCAAAATAAAACGTTTCTTCTTAGACTATATGTCAGACATAATGAATAATGTATTGTATAGTGGACTAAACTATGTTGAAAAAGTAAATCAATTCAGTAAAATAAATATAATTAAAAATATAAAATAAATACAATTATAGTAAATAGCTTTACTATTTTTGTTTACTTTTTATTTTGTAGGACAGTAATGAAGTAAGAACACAATTTATTTACAAAATTAAACACCACATTTCATTGCATAATTGTACTGTTTATACAGTGAGTATACAGCATAAAGGTGATGATATGCGTTCTCAGCAAAAATTAATTTCAATTGGGACTCCAAGAAAAATAAAAGACTTTAATTTAGTTTTTATATAGTAATTAATAATGTACATTAAACAGGAAAAAGTATGAGGATAGGCCAACAAGTATAGGCGCAGCGTTATGTAAATTTACATCACGTAGAGATGTATGTCCGATGGGCATTTATGGTAGCCTCTGTTGCTGTCAATTTAGTTTCTTCAAATCAAAAAATGTATGTGTTTGGTTATTTGAAGAATTTCAAGAGAAACCTGAGTCAAAAGTATTGGAAAACTAAGCTTAGAATGAGCATTTATTGATAATAATATAGATTTCGTCACATTTTTGGATTTTAACCCGTTGTGGCTATCATTTCGTGGACATTCTCATTTTTTTTTGTTATAAGTACATTATTAATTGCTGAAGAAAAGTGCATTTAAGATTTTTCCATTTCTTTGGAGTCCCCTTTGAATTAAAGTTTTATTCTGAACGGAGAACACCTTTAATGCTGTATTCACACTACTTTTGTATTGTATATTAATAAAATTCAACAATCAATCCCACCTTTCAAGTTTCACTTAACTTCACTACTGCCAGTTAAGTTTCTCATACATTTCTTACGACAAATCACACCCGTCATGTGTTTACAATGAAATGTGATGTCAAACTAAGCGCGGCGCAACAGACTGGGGAGATTCTACAAGCTCTAGTAGTGTTTTCATCTGTTGAACTACACTTTATGATTATTGACGTAAAAACCCAGCGTAGGAGGCTCTCGAAAGTCTGAATTGCGTGTGACATTTAAAAAAAAAAATGCTGATGGACACATGCTACGTGTGGACATTTTGCAGTCAGACCCATGCAAGGTCGATAAATTTCTTTCGAGAACCTCCTGACACACCCAATGCAATTCCCGTACAAGCAACTAAACTTACAGCAGTAGCCGGTTCTCTGTAATTTCAAATTCACTGGCGCAAGCATTCAAAACAAACCCGAACTTTGAATTGGTCCAATGCAAATTGTACAGCGGATTCCGCTCCATTGGAACATCGCTTTATTAGAGACAGATGAGAACGGAACGGCCTTCTAATCGGGACAAACAATAAAGCGGAATCCACTGTACATCACTAGATCGAGAGAACAGGCTACATAGCAACTCTTGATCAACCAAAAGCAGGCACTTCAAGAAAATTCAAACAAACAAAATACAAAAAAGAAAATCACTTCAAATGAACGATCAGAGAGATACAGAATGGGTGCACTAGATGAAATAATTTGCAAACAAAATAAGAAGAATATGATGATAGTACAGATGGGAACCAAAACAGGGAATAGGTTCTAAAAGCATTGACAGAATAATTCTCACCAGGATCAGCTGCTTTAACCGGATTCATACTTGTATACTCTTGTGGTTCATTGTTGCCAAGAACGCCCTCTAAAGGTGTCCCCTTGCAGAATGGACCACAAATTAATGCAAGTAAATTCATTCCTCCGCCACCGTCGTCACCGTTCGTTCCAGGACCCGATCCAGTACTGGCGTATTGTTGATTCACTGTCTGTGGATAACCATTCGATGGATGCTTTGGCAAGTCTACAGGATGATTTGCAAGCGCGCACAATTCAATCGGGTTCGAAGATTTCGTTTTTTTTTATTTTGTGTGTTTTTGTTTTTAGCGTATGATCGCACAGGCAAAATGGATCGTGGTGTTTCGATTTCAATATGGAATTTCGTTTTATGTATGCAATTAGAAAATGTAAATAAACCATATGCGTTACTTAATGTTTCTATTTATGTTTAACAAAATTTAACTAATTTTCATTTATATTCTACCATCAATTTACAAACTAAAATACAACTAAACTAAATAATTAATCGAATTAAGTTGTCATTCAAAAGCCAATCAGTGTGGACAGATTGTAAAACATTCGACTGGAGCTGGCTAAGTGAGGTAAATGAGATGTATTTTCTGCAATCTGAGCGCAAGCACAAAAGCTCAGATTGATTTGATTGATTGAACAGCACTGATTGACTTGAAAATGAACATAAACTAAAGAAACACACACTTTAACCTAACGGACGGTAGGGTATTTTGAGCAAGACAGGAGCACACTTCTCTACATCCGCGAAGCATGAATGTGTAATGAATGGAAAAGGAAATAAAATTGGCATTCCAAATGGTTCAAATAATGCAGTCAACTTGGGTGAGAAAATATACATGGGAAAACTTATTTTTAGACATCATCGAGAATCGATTAATCCCTCTCCCGTAGGCAGACGGGGGGCACATTTGAGCAGCACTAATAGAATCGTTGGTGCTGTTCAAAGGTCCCTTACTGCTTTTTCTGCGATAAGCTGCGACTTCATTTAGAAAAGGTTCACTTGTAGGAACTTGTAATACCATCCAGTTGTCATGTTTGCAGACGATGTAGTTCTAATTAAATTTTCAGACAATCAGGCAGGACTTAAGGAATTCCCCCTTATTCCAAAAATATGTGCCATGTCTTATTCTCTTAGTCGTGCGGCTCAAAAACGTGTCACTTTGCCGAATTTACATTCTCTTAGTCACCTAACTTGACTTTTTTCACCCTTTCGACGATAGCCATGAAGGTGACAAAAGTCGCATAAAGTGACTAAGAGAAAATTGTGACACGTTTTTGAGCCGCATGACTAAGAGAATAAGAGGGATTATTTCAAAGCGACATCTAATTTTGGGTGACACGACTAAGGGAATAAGGGTGATTATCGTCCAACCGAATTGACTCATAAACAGTCAAATGCAATCCCTTGACAGACACAACCAAGTGAGGGTCCCTGAACACAAGGGGATTGTTTGCAGGCAACGAATCCGCAGATGAGTTCGCTAAGGCTGCTACATATGTCCTGAACCGTATTTGTAATGTCAACTCGACAGCGGCAACAACGCTGATTAACGAATGCGAAAACAAACCACTCCTAGACCACTGGAGCAATGGGGATGATCTTCGGCAATTCGAACGATTGATCAGGACTTATTCTTAGAAGGGTATCCTCAGCCTTGACAAGGAAAGAGCTTGCCTCCTGGCCACTGCGGCCTGAATTACCTTCTCAACAAGATTAACCCGTGCCAGGGGACAAGGAATATCGGCTATGCTTGGAAGAGGAAGACATCCGAGCATATTTAATGTGAATGGTTGATTCCACTCTGGTCACTTCAGTGGAATTAAAGGCATCCACTACAAAGGACATACTATCTTTCATAAGGATTAACTCCAACCCTTCCATAAAATGGATCTCTTCAGGTCGCGGTGTAGTTGCCGTTACGGCATGAGTTGTACAAGCGGAAGGAAAGCCGTCAGTTAAGCACAACAGGGATTTTGATGTTGCTTCGTGCAAGTGGAAAGTTGCTTCGTTGTTCAAATGAACTGGTAAAAGGCGGAAAGTGAATTACAGAGCAACCTCCTAAATGGGACACTCTAAGGGACTAAGAAAATGCGAAGCAATTCCAAGATGCCCCGATTTGAGAGGAACTCTGAAGTGGGCCCAATACAATTCTGTCCCAATTATTAAAAATAAAATGTTCCTGAAGTGTTATCTATCCATTATAAATTGTTAAATCAATATATGAAATACAGTGGCCTCCCCCTAAGTCGAATTGTCACCGGATACCATAATTTGATCCAGTTAGAGAGAGTTTGCCTTAGAGAGAGCTTTTTGCGTGGAAAATTGAGGGAAATGTGTGTTGAATATGGCGAAAAAGTTGTCGAGTTAGGGACAGTATCGACTTGGTGAGAGTTTCGACTTAGGGAGAGTTCACTGTATACTTTAAACCAGAAATTAAGTATTACAGAGAACCCCGACTTCTACCTCTCTTACCCCTTAAAACTTGACAACTGTTTTTTCTAACGTTTTCTTAAACCAAATTGTCCAATCAGAGGAAGGCATTAACGTTATTTCGTGAATAACCGTCAAAAATTCATGAACATCTGTCAAAAAGGCACTCAAATTCGTCGATGGACTAGGGGCCAATCAGCTGTGAAGGCGGCTATCTATGTAATACTTCATTTCTGCTATAAACACTACTAAATGAATGAGTGCATAGTGATAGCAATGATATTTTTTTACAAACACATTTTCGACATTCTGATCGAAATCGCCCATTTCTTGCATCATAGCGTGTACATATATAGATGTGCACATACAAACAACCAGCTCTGATCTTTGTCCCAATTTGAAGGTTATTTTTCAGGCAACTAAAAGTTTTTCCAAAGGAATCCTTGCCTCATGATCCAACTCAGAGGTTCAGAGGAAACTACACCCGGTTTGCATGAAGTGCAACGCATTTCGGATCGGCCCCAATTTGGAGGTTTCACTGTATATTCACCCTTAATCTTAAAAGGGAGATATTGTCATGTGATACATGGCAGCGAGTGCGGTTTCTCTCCACAAAGAAGCTTCTCCTTCCTCCCATGAGAAAGCATTGCGCTCTCTCTCTCTCTGTTCTAAGAAAAGAGAGTTACCGAAAAACATAATGAATCTGTTTTTGTTGAGCATCAGTGGCAATAAAACGTGTTTTTGAATCTTTATAAAATTGTTTTAATTTAACTATATAGAAGCACTTCTAATGGGAAAGCGGAACGAAATACGCAATGAACAGTCGAGATTGTATCAATTGTGTTTTATAAAGTTCGTTTTTCTTTCAGTCAAATTATCAAACGTGTTTTTTTGTGTAACGCTATCAAACTTCTTTTGAAACAAACCGTTTGCGCAGGTCGCAAAGTCTTGATTAGCTCGTACATTTAAGAGGACTTTTTTTTTTTTGTTGATAGCAAAGTTGATTGAAAGGTTGTTTAAATTAAGGCTAAGTGAAAGGAAGCCACACAACCAAAGACAAACTACCCCGATGACTTGATGTCAATCGAAACTGAAATCAAACAGTTACGGAATCGACCAAATAAACATAACTCGAGAATGATTTCTTTTGTATTCTACAGGACGCAATTGTTGCAGGACTAGTGTTATCTACAGGACGCTACAAGGCTGGGTATTGGTTTAAATTTGCATGTCTAGACTCTAGATAAGGAAATTGTCCAATTGCATCTGACAAAGTATTATTCATACGCAGAGGTAAGCAGAAGTTCTAGGTTGTCGATGAATTGAAGTTAGGTTAGGTTAGGTAGGCGGGCTGCTAGTGCATTCACCAACACACTTTTATACCATATTGGTCCATTTCATACATTTGATACCCCTAGTCAGACAACTACCACTGATTGACCACTCGAGTGATAGCGCCGTTATTTTAATCCCAACGGCAAATGGTGACTGGACCAGATTTGAAAATCAGATAAAAGCGTATTAAATTTGCTTTCACTGGGATTCGAACCGGGGACCACGCAACTGCGCCATCCAATCGTTTTTCAAATTGAAGTTAGTGTTGACAAAAAAAGAAGTCGTCTCCAGCTGAAGTGCAGGTGACTCAAGGATGGACGACGTGGAGGATGTGAGTGCTCTCAGAGGATATAGGTGGATTTGATGGCGTCACAACTTTTTCGGCTTCATTAGTAAAATATCGAGGGATGACTAGTTTCTGCTTATTTAGAAATATCCGCACATGCAAGTGCAGGAATAGAAGACACAAATGATTTGAATCTTCGATATGAACTATTCCTCGTGACATGTTGGTTACCTTGTGACCTCAACCAAATTGGCGTGCGACACTGGACACAGCTAGCCAGAGACCGTGCTAGCTGGAGAGGCTTGTTGGTTGAGGCCCAGGTCCACCCCGGACTGTAGCGCCAAATAAAGAAGAAGAAGACATGTTGGTTATAGTGCCTTCCTTCCTGCGGAGGGAAAGTGCACAAATTGCTGCACATATTATTAGGTGTTGCAAAAAATTGCATTCTTTCGACTGACGGCTCCACATCTCGCGTTTTTACATTGATACGTCCAAACGAACCAAGCCGTTAGGAAGGTAAGATTTTTGTGACTTACTGACTCAGTTGTGTTTAAGCTCGCATCAAAGAAGAGCCTTAGCAAAGAGGAAATACGCCATATTTTGCAGTTGTCTTTCAATAATGGCAAGCCAGGCGGCTGAAAATGTGAATAATGTTCCTGGTTTTGAGACTGTAACAGTAAAGTGTGCAGTTCTGGTTTCATCGATGCCGAGCCCTTAATTTTGATATCAAAGATGCACCACTCTCTGGAAGGGCAATTGTCGTAAATGGCCATAAAATTATGACAATTGTCTAGTCTGACCGTCTGACATTGCACAAAAACCCGCTTGGAACCATTTGAACAAAGCCGGGTTCCAAAAAGACATCGAGCTTGTGGGTGCCAAAATGGGTTAACGCCGAAGACCGAATTTCCATCAGCGAACCACTGCGCAATCGCAATAACATCCACCCATTTTTTAAGCACATGGAGACTTGGTCACAAAAAGTGGATAACAAACGACAATGTCCAGCGAAAACGACCGTGATCGAATCGCGGCTAGTCGGCGCAGAGGCAGGATTGACGACCGGGAAGGTCTTGCCGTGTGTTTGGCGGGATTGGCAGGGAATCTTCTAAAACTCTTAATTCAGGCCTAAACTGTCAACAGTTCGGCCGTCTGAAGAAAGCAATCGCTCAGAAGCGGCCATCTTTGGTCCAAGCTTGTGAAAGGAGATTCTCATAGCTTTTTTTTCGAGAGAGGGATAACGGCATTGTCATCAAAATGGCAACAAATGACCTAACAAACGGAAGCATATTTGAACAAAACTTAGAACATTTTTAGTATGGCCTTAAATTTCATACAAAAATGATGGATTTCTTTTTACTACACCTAATATGAATCCGTCAGAGTCTTGCGTTTCAATTTTGATCTCCGGAAGCAAAGTGCACACCCGGCATCAATGAATTAGAAGGCACAGCCTTGATAATAAGCTAATGGAAAATTACATAAACTTGTGGCATTTGTAGCCGGATACAAGTGGGTTGATATACCAACCATCAGAGTGGAACATAATTTTCCCAGATACAGAAGACAAAAAAAGAAATCATATTCAACTACAACTCCAACAAAAGTAGGATGCAGGATATTAGGAGAATGCAGGCTTTCAACAAACCAAAATGCTCTACTCTACAAAACTTGAGAGAGGAATCTACTCAACGAACCGAAGTATTAATCTTACCTCATTTGATAAAACAGAAACCTGAGACACTACTTGAATGCACGATTTAGTTAATAAAAACATTTCGAGTACATGAAAGCATAAAGTAAAATATTTAAAAATTCGTAATCCTCCCAGTTTCACGAAAACCCGTGCTAATCACCACCACTTACTTCATTTTGATGCATGAAGCAAAGGCACACTCACCATCTTTCATGGAATGATCCAAAATACGTTTCAACTCCATCCAATCAACCTCTTGATCAACTCCGGCAATACTCTGAAACAGGCGTCTAAGGCTGTCTCGTTGCGGATCGACTGCTGGCGCTGCGGGAATTGTGGGTCCAACCTAAGGAGGGGAAGTAAATTATGTTTTGAATGTGTTCTCAAATAGTAATGTGCAACGTTTTGAATTTCTGAAATATCGAACAGCCGTTAACGTGGCTTTTATGCCGGCCATTGCAAGTGCCATAAACTGTGTTCGCTTCGATGTTCCATAAATTCAAAACGTTCTATGAAGCGTTTTCTGATGGTTATGATGAATTTTCCAATCCCATTAAAGCAATTAGCACTTCACAACCAACGCACTGAACCCCCGGCGGCGGGATTTTATAGTACGTGACTATTGGCGAATTCATTGAAACAGTGTGTGAGAGAAGGAGTGGTCACGCGTTGGGAGTTCAGTGCCTGGTCTTAAGTTTAATAAATGATATTCCTTCTTCGAAGACATATCTGGTTGCATTTGATTTTGTTAGTCTTTGCGAAGCGTTTTATTAATTTTTGATTACTTTTAAGCAACACTGTTCTTATTGAAGCAAAACAACAGAGGGCATCCACTCGGGAGTAAGTAATTGACAAACATTTTGCGCACAATTAGACTTTTAATGGAATGCAATAAGCACACACATTTTTATTCAAGTAGGACATTATTTAAAAAAAAAGGTTTATTGGTTGTTCTGTTATCTTTATTCGAAAACTATTCAGGGGGTGGAATGTATAATTGTGTTTATAATTTGCTAGCAGGTGTTTTAGTTGTGTCATTCGTCTAATTCTTCCTAGAAAAACAAAGACAAAAAAAAAACAAAACAAACAAAAAATAATGAAACTCAAAAATTAAGCAGAACACAAACAAAAAAAAAAAAAAAACAACGTAAGGTAACCTACGACAGTCGGTCGGGTATTTTCGGAGGAGTTTCGTTTACTGGGAGCCATGCAAGCTAAGGCTGGTGACGACCTTTTGGAGTACATGCGGAACAAGGGGAATTAAATCAGGATGCTTTTGCAATGCTGCCATATCATGAATCTCGCCCGAACAGCATTTCACCCGAACTACGGCGAGAAGGTTACTATAAATTTTGACCGAACACAATTCCACGTCCAATCAGCTGTCACATTTCGAACATTGCAATTTTGACAAGTACTGACATATACAAGTTGAAAAATAAATTGAACAAAATTTGCATGTTTATCAAAGTTAGTTAACTGTTTTTATAAACTTGAAATTAATTTAAGAGATTAGTCGTGTTTTTTTTTCACAAATCTATAAATAGTGAAGTGGGATCTTGCACGTAAAGCATAAAAGGGCCAACTATAACGCGCATGAAGAGACATGAGCTAGTGTCACATTTGAACGAAATGCTTCGTCATGTTTGCGAAAAACACATGAGTAGCCATATTAAGCACATGCGCGCATATCCATCTGTCTGACATTCCTCACGAATTTGCTTTATTTATTCATTTAATTATAAAAAAGGAAAACAATTTCTCATGTTTTCATGCACATACATGCATAAAAATGTATAAACGAATTATAACTCAATATCATCTGGTTTGCCCATTTTTCATATTTTCCCTTTGATCTGCCAAATTTGCACATGCGCGGTGCGATTGAATTCGCACTAGCTCATGCTTAAAAAAAACTTCTGTGTGATTTGTGCACACGATATCCAATCTGCAAAATTCACACATGCTTGACGAAATTTTCACAATTATTCGTCGACGAAAATTATAGGTTGGCTCATGGGGGTAGGTGTATTCGGTCACTCACCCATGCGCATTTGACACAAGCTCATGCGCATTGTAGTCAACCCTAAAGAACAACCTACTGCCTATAATATCGGCAGTGAAAAGTGACTGCCTATAAAAATTCGAGTTCGAATTTTTTTTCATATATTTTGACAGCCATTCGAACATATAAATTGTTTTCTTCATATATTGTGACAGATAAAAATCAAAGCCACTGCGAATCGTTTTTTTTTGCATCTTACTTCACTTCACTATCGATAGCGATGAAAAAAACACGGCTATTGTTCCAATCCTTTGGAGTTGCGGGAACCCTTGTATGTAAACAGAAATGTTAAGCGTTTGTTAAAATAAATTAATGCATTTATATTTCACCAGATTTCAACAATCCGAGGCAGTGACTGACACCTGCGGTGCCTGATTGGGAAAAAAAATGCAAGTACTAAAAGAGTGAAATACTGTCTAGAAAAAGCATTTCAAAATTCGACACAAAATACTCTCAATTTGCGAGAAAAATCTCTCTTTTCGCTTACAAAATATCCAACTTGTTGAATAATGACGTGCGACGGACTACGTTTTATTACGATCCTCTCATCTCTCTCAATTTTCACTAACGCAGCTCGACGCTATATTTTGTGCTTGTCCATTGAATTGTGTGCGTTGAAGAGCAACGCCTGCGCATACGCACTATTTCAGGCATTAGAGCGACTTCGGTTCTATAATATTTAAAACACATGCAAGAAAACAAATGCGACATTATTTGTTTTGTTGCAACAATTGCTTTTTATGTTTTAATTGTCAGTGGTTCCGAGGAGTCAGTGCTGCTTCAGACATACTCAGATATGTTGGATAACAGCACATGAGAAGACTTTCCATCTGGTACAAGTAGAAAGCGAGATCTGCGGGGTCTTTTGTGATAACTTAGAGAAAACCCTGGAATCAAAAGACGATCACTGCATTCAAGCCAAAGAGGTGCGATAGACGAGGCAGCATTTACGTTGAGAGACCACAACATTACAGACTAGGAGACTACGAGAATGGTCTCTTAACGCAAAATGCTGTCACGCCTAGCGCATAGGCTTCTGCTTGAACGCAGCCATCGTCTCTAAGTCAATTTTTTCTGATTGTCAAATGGGCATAGCATCGGCGTCCTGACATCGAAAATGATCAGGTTATGCAGACAATGTGTTAGTACGAACTGCGGGTGTGCTCGTAAGAAATTAATTATTGTCGCTGAAGCAACTGATCATCTGGTTTCTTCCAAAAAATCAATTTAGGGAAATTAAGATCATCTTCGTCTCCGAACCAGTGGGACAACGCAGGACGCTCGCTTAACCGATGGTGCACCCATCCCTTCCACTCGTGAAAGAACAATAGCACGCACAACACGAGTGGTTGTTGAGAATCTAGGCCCAGGTCCACCTCGGACTGTCGCGCCACCCATATTATTATATTATTATTATTTTGTACGAACTTTGTTCAACAATAATGATTGGCTTTCGTTCCAAAAATGTGTTTTTTATCACAGTGCTATTTTTTCTATTAGTTGCGCGCTTTTTTCAAATCTACCACTCAGTTTATTCGGGATCTACAAAACTTTGAAAATTGTAGATTCCAACACTGCCTACTTCCACCATTGTGAACTTATTTATTCGCTAAAAGACTCTCTTTACATTTCCCCCCGAAAACGAAACTCCAATGATTGCAGGCTTTATTTTAATTATCAAAAATAAAGTAGTCGAACAAAATGCTTGCCAAAGAATTAAATTTTGAAACTCGTTAAGTGCTTTTGAGATCAAAAAGACCATATTTAGAAAAAAAATTCCAAAACAAAGAAAAAAAAAAGAGTAAAATTTTGTTGGTCATTGTGGGTGACGCTGAAACTTACATCGGAAGTGCCATCACCATTACCACCGTCATAGTTGCTAACCTATATTTATTTAAAGCGGATTATTACTCGTGACCATTTGTTTATTCATGCGTGTAATAAGCCCAGCTACCTGTGGTCCTTCGCACACAAACCAATGCAATGAATTTAATTGCATACTCTTTCAAATTAAATTCGTTGAACGGCTTGTTTTTGGACAAGACCACAAGTAGTGGGCTTCGGCTTGTTGTTAGAGATGAATGCTTTTATTGCTCATGCGATTTGTGGGTTTTATTAAAATTATCATGCAATTTTCAATTAGTGTGTATTTAGGTCTTGTGATTTTATTTGATTTGTGGTTGATGTGGGACACACATCGGCAAACGGTGACATTTTCACATTTTGCAGAATTAAACTAGCATTAAACTAACTTTGCAACTCAATTTGAAATTATTTGATTTAAGTAAAATATCTACTGCGTACATAGCAACTCGAATTGTAAATAATTGTTTGTGTCATTTGGTTGGTAATTCTAAATGTTATATACACTGAAACATCTGTATACCTGACAGCCGATATGATTGTCCGTTACGTAGGGGTGTCCATTCTAAAGAGGTTGATGAATTGCCGTAAAGAGAGATGTCCCTAATAGAGGGGTGTCCGTAAAGAGAAGTTTTACTGTCCTAATTGATTTCAACGTCCTATTTTCTCGCAAAGCTCTCTTAGTTGGCTCGCTCTAATATAGTCTCGCTTTTGTCTCCTTCTAGTTTAATACCTTGGTCAAAATGAACTTCAATTGCGAAGTCTCTACGAGCTTACTAAGTCGATCAACTACCTTACTGGGCACCTGGTCTATTTACTCCTAGTTTAGTTTAAGCCCTCTAAGCTTGATTGTGTGTAGTCGGGATGAACTAGACTAGCTTAAAGAACCTTGAATTGACTTCAGACGAACTATGACAGAGGTTAGGTTAGGTTAGGTAGGTGGGTTGCTAGTGTATTCACCAGCACACTTAGACCATGTTGGTCCATTGTGATACCCACAGTCAGACTGCTACCACTGATTGACTACTCCAGTGACAGTGCCGTTAATTTGATCCCAACGGCAAATGGTGACTGAACCAGATTTGAAAACCAGATAAAAGCGTATTAATTTTGCTTTCACTGGGATTCGAACCGGGGACCCCGCTTACCAGAGGCAGGCACTCTACCAACTGCGCCATCCCGTCGTTTTGACGAAATAAGGAAGAAAAGAACGAGTTTCTAGAGCGGTTCAAATAGATACGCACTAGAAAGAGCCTTTTACGGCCTAAAGACATTGAAAAGTCTAAGGACAAGCAAAATCTACGATCCTTTTATAAAAAAAAGCAAAAAGCCTGGTCTTAGGTTTTAGAAAAGGCAACCAAACTGGTCAAAATGTGAGGGAATATGAGATGTATTTAAGAATCACTTTCAACAGCTCTTAATCGAGCCTGACCAGGGAACCAAGAAAATTCAACTCCAGTCGATGAAGTAGGCTTCCCACCCAGCTTTTGAAGTAGTCGACACAGTCCTTAAAAAGGCAACAAAATCGCAGGCTTACCATCAGAGCTCTTCAAGGGCGTTGGCGATGCGTTGGTATGGAGCATGCACCAGATCATTTGCGAAGACAAAAGCATGGAATATCAGCTCCATATACCCATCCACAAATAAGGCGATCAAACTGCTAAACGTCCTCTACAAGATCATGTCCAGCGTACTGTGTGAACCTCTAACGTGTGGCTTCCGACCCGGCAAATCGCTCGCAAAATGCTCAAAGAGTATTAACAGTCTAGAAACGGATTCTCAAACATGGCCGTTCGGAGTCGGCATAAAACTGTAGGCCCTTTCTACTCGTGAGAGAACAATAGCACGCATAACGCAAGAAAAGGCCGAAAGACATCGAAAAGTCTAAGGCTAAGCAAAAACTACGATCCTTCGAAAAGGCAACCAGACTCTTTAAAATGTTCATTCAACATAAAGAACTATTCGAGGCGTGGCCAACCAAGAATCGATTCGTAGCTCAACACGTAGGCGAGCAGTTAAGGAGTTTGTCTACATTAAAGGAAACCTTATCGAGGACAGAAGGCATCTCAGGTTCCATACTCTCCATCGATCCCTAACCTAGGGCTAGGGCTATTCAGAAAGAACACTTCTTTCGAGACCTCTAAAATGTAACATGAATCCCTCTAGCCTATTAACTATTTAATGATGGCTGTGTAACACACTGACATGACAGGTACGAGAAAGGTGTTGAGGGGAGAAATACCCTTTGATCATGACAATGGGTTCATCAGAACCTTAGTGAGACGTGACTTATGTGTTTACTCAACTACCTAACCTATCCTAAGCTACTGATTATTCGAACACAAACCGAAGCAGTACCTATTTAGCCACATGCTGTGTACATTCTTCTAGAGATTGATCACAAAACAAATTGATAAAATTTGTATTCTCTCTTGGATGAATGACTGAGCGTCACAATGAGCAGCTATAACTTCGAGGTAGTCAAGAACTTCGTCTACCTCGGCTCCGCAGTAAATAGTACGAACAACATCAGTACCGAGATCAAACGCAGAGTAACTCTTGCCAATCGCTGTTTCTTTGGGCTCAAGAGGCAATTGAGTAGTAGAGCCATCTCTCGAAGGACCAAGCTGACTTTATACAAGACCTTGATCATCCCAGTCCTGCTGTACGGCGGGGAGGCATGAGGAAGTCCTTGGTCTCTTCGAGAGAAAAGCTCTCCGTGCGATCTTTAGACGGTTTCTGGAGGAGAAGATTCAACCACGAACTGAACGGGCTGTACAGCGACCAACGCCTAAGATTGCTAGGCCATGTAGAGCGTATGGAAAACTCAGCTCCAGCCCGTAGAGTCTCCGACTCCGAACCAGTGGGACGACGCAATAGAGGACGCCCACGGAACCGATGGCGCACCCAGGTGGAGAAGGACATCAATCGACTTGGTGTGCGCAGTTGGAGACAGCTGGCTCAAGATCTTGCCGGCTGGAGAGGCTTGTTGGTTGAGGCCAAGGTCCACCCCGGACTGTAGCGCCAAATAAAGAAGAAGAATACATAAGTTTGAATTAATGTTGAAGACATCGTAGAATTATGTTCAATAAACTATTCTCAGTTAAGTTAAACTAAACGAAACTAGCGAATATCGAACGCAATGAGTGGTAACGTCATTCCTTTTTGAACAATGTGGCCTGGGTGATTTATCGTTCTGATCATATTCATGTTACGTAGCGGTCGACCGATCAAACGCTTGTTATACTTTACCGTTCATTAACCAGACCACGAAAGTAAACATTACATCGATCGTGATATTGCAGACAAGTACAGTCGACTCCGCTGATTTGCAACACAAAAATGCAGAAAATCTGTTGCAACTAAGCGGGGTTTCCATATAAAACGATGTTCGGATGCAGGCAACTTTGTTGTACCGTGATAAATTTCTTGTTGCATATAACCGAAAGTTTCGTTTAAGCGGAGCGGAGTTAAGCGGACACATTTTATAACCTAATTCGACTAGCAGTGTTAAACCGATTTATTTTTTTCTAATTACTGAAGTGGCATAAGCTAAAGCAACATGTAATATTATGCTCTTAATGGGGGTTTTTTCCATACTTTTACTCCAAGATAGATTTAACTTAATGAAGTGCAGGCCCTTACTTGAAAAACAATTGTATATTCAGTAGTAAGGTTACTATAAAACCGTATCTCTGTGCAAGCTAGAACAAATAACACCATTATTGTTAAATGATTGTTACACTATGCAGAAAATAAATATATCTATCTTTCTGCATGTAATATTCTAGGTTAAATATCTGCCTGGGAAATGCACTCACTTTAACCCATCAACTGACAGTCGGGGTGGGGCGTTTAGCGAGTTCATCAGTATTGCAGTTTTTCGAGATGTCCTTATGACCTGGCGCACAGTACAGGCGAATGTGGAATTGTGCGGATATCTCGATTACTTACGATCATAGAGTTTATAGAGAACGCTGGCAGGGATTTGATTGGTGACTGGCTACTCGTATGGGTACAAATACCGCAGGCAGATGTCACGTTCCACATTAGCGGTAACAGAGCTTCGCTAATCGCTATTACTTCCGCTTGGAAGATTCCGCAATGGTTTGGTAGACTAACACACTTGTCCAGGTTAAGACACGCCGAGAAAACGGCACTTCCTACTTCATTATCCGTCTTGGATCCATCTATGGCTTTAGCACAGGGTATGGTGCCACCGTACCACAGGTCTCTGATCGGAATCGGGGTTTCGTGGTTGTTCTCTAAGAAGTGTCGTGCTGATGTGTAGTCCAAGTGGACAGAAGTGGGGTTGCATTCGTGAAGGATTTTTTCGTGTCCATAGGTGTAATCACACCATTGAGAGCAAGCCTCAAGCTAGACGAATGAACGCCAAACATTATGGCCATTAAACAAATTCATTGGACACTTTGTGTAGATTGACGCATGTGTATAAGTACTCAAGTCATATGGTATTACTTCATTTCATCTAGCCCTTGTGGTCATATCAGCACTGTCTGAGCGTGTACTCTTAGACTAAAGCTGAAGGTTATTTAAAATAGTTAGGGTTGCCCTGCATCCCCCCTTCGGAAGACAAGTCCTCTTTTCAAAAAAAGCGCGGAACGTCATACAACGTTTTAAAAATTGAAATTGTGCTCTTTGTTCCCCCAGACAAGTAATTTTGAAAATAAAAAAACATCGAACTCTGTATTTAGAAGGAAAATTGAGTCAATACAAATTTGACAGGTAAACAGATCTTATTTTGACTCCCATGTGACAACCAGAAATGAACCAAACTTCTACCTTCTTCTCCCTTAAAATTTTTGACAACTGTTTTTTATTACGTTTTCTCAAACCAAATGACGAATCAGAGAACGGTATTCACGTTATTTCGTGAAGAACTGTCAAAAAAGCACTCAAATTCGTCGATGGACTGTGAAGTCGGCTAACTCTTCATGTTGACACCTTTTTGACGGACATTCACGGAATAACGTAAATGCCGTCCTCTGATGGGTCAATTTGGTGTATGAACACGTTATAAAAACAGTCGTTAAAAATCTTAAGTGGAAAGCGACGTAGAAGCCGGGCATCTCTGTAATACTTCATTTCTGGTTTATAGTCTAGCTCCCTTCAGGTTTGATGATGAACTGAAAGCAAAAAATATGAAGTACGCAATAGGGCAATTCGAGTTGTACTGTCTAATTCGTTTTTGGGTTAGTTTTCGTTCGGGATCATATGCTCACACCGGGTTGTACCGTCTACTTTTTTTTTTATGTATTCGGCTCGTTTCATCGGTTTGCCAATTTGGTTTGAGTGGGTTTAGGTGTCAACCTTCTAAATGTCAAACTTGTTTTTTGTTTGAGTTTATGGAGCTAGTTTCTGTTTCCATTTTGTCCTCTTTTTTAAGGAAGATGATGCCTCCAAGTCCGGGATTGGGCAACCCTATCGTATGTACATCGTTCGAATCAAGTTCACTGACATGTCGAGTCGCGTTGACGCTAACCAGGTCAACTTTCATCCTTGCGTGTGCACACCCCATTGAACCAGGGGACATCAAAATTAGTTGAATTAAAAACACCAAGCAGTGGTGGGTGCTTTGTGGGGTTCGCTGAACCACAAAGGAGATTCCTCACAAGGGCGTGGTAAGTGTCTAGCTGTGTGTGTTAAAATTTCATGAGCTACTTGCACGAACAATTCAATTCTAATTATTCTCATCTCTAACTTTCAGAAGCCCTGGTAGGACATGACAATTTCAATCTATGTTAATAAAATACTAAAAATGAGGTTCGTATGGTATGCCGTCTAATAAAGTCCAACCAAATGCACAAACACTTACAATAGAGTGCACATGCACGTGACGCTAAAAGTCTTATTTGTATAAAAAAGCAAAATAAATTTGATTCATCAATAGCAGGCTAAAAATATTAAATAGTATTTGATTAAATGTTCGACTTTACTCACCCTATCATCCACATCTCCATATCCAACATGGTCGTCGTTTTCTCTTTGAAAATATTAGTAAAAATTAAAAAACCAAAAAGAAGAGTAAAAACACAAAATCATTAGCAACTGTATTTGGAATTAGGAATGATGGGGGAATTGTGGGAAGAGAAACAAAATGTATATTGCATACGTACTCCATATTACTCTTTGTCTCCGAGAAGACACGAATAATAAACTCTCCCTCTTCGTTGGGATCGAATGTTGAGGGTACAATTAAGTAATGACCAGGTGGAAGTTTGAAGCGGGCACAAACCTAAAACATGTTCGCTTAGTAATGATCCAATTTGAAATGGTGATTGTGGATAACATTCTCAGATGTGATGGATGATGTTAGATCTTCAGATTTTGAGTGTTCACGTGAACTTTTACTAGCACCCCTAGGTCCGCCTCGGAAGGGGAACTTATGTTACACGGCTGTGTGTACACTCTTGCTCTTAACATGCAGATGCAGGTCAGGGACGGGTTCTTGTGGATATCTACATTTTGCTAGTAAAGGGTGGTCCAACCATAATGCACGATGTTTATTGTGAGGCACACCTTAACGTCAAGTTTTCTTGCCCAAGTTAATTTGACATTTCATTGATTCAGTTTCAGATCATTTTTTTTTGTGATTTGATTCATTCACAAATTCAACCATGGAGGTACACAATTGGACAGTGCATTAATATTGTTGAACCCTTTTACGTAAATTGGCGTTCAAATCAAAATGCATTTCGTGCACTTCGTTATTTATTCGTCTTACTTCTTCGAAAATGAGGTCGGCTAAGCAGTTACCGTAAATGGTGTAAGGTATCGCGAGAGGATAACGCACTTCTTGCGGCCAGGGGGCATGATCTTTCAACAGGATGGTGTCACTTGCCACACAGCCAACGATACAATGGCTCTTTTGCGAGAGAAATTAAATGGCAGTGTTATCTCACGTCGTGGCCATGTTAATGATCATGTGATTTGACACCTTTGGGGACATTTAAGAAAACAAGTGAACGTCAATAAGCCAAGAACAATTCAAGAGCTACAGGATGATAAAAATCCGGTGCATGAACGACATTGAACCTCAATTATGTCTCACAGTCATTGATAATGTGATCAGATAGAGGTATGCCAACGAAGCCGTGGCGAGCATTTAAGCGACACTTTATTTCGCACATAATTGTCATAGATAAAAAATATTAAGATAATTCCCTGAAAACTTTTGTTTTTACATTTATCATCGTGCGTTTTCGTTGTACCACCCTTTGCTTGCACCGAATTATATGCAAAATATAGACCACTTCAAATGCTGTCTGTGAAAATAATTCATATCCATGCGTGAATTCACGTTCTAAGGCTTTTGTAGAAATTGTATGCTTATTAGTTAGGCCTCTTGCTACTCTTTCGCTCCACAGGAAGTGTCGGAAAGTTATCCCTAATCAGAGGGGCTGAAATATTTCTCGCATCGATTAAGGAAACCTCAACATCTCACAGCATTTTTGGCGACCTCAAATATGCGATCGTTAAAACTAAATGTTGTGTTGATACACGTACCGGGAATGGAAAGTTTTCCGGTTTTCCATTCATGGATAATGGCTGGGTTCGCAGACAGCACATTGAATTCCACTTTATTGTTTTCCCCCACACGAAGGAGACCTTTTCTGAGGCCAGCTGGTGTATATGACTTCTGTCACTTTCTTCATCTATTAGCGAGAGGTCTTGAATCAGCCAGGTGCTGTACGAAGTGGAGGAAACGAACCGATCAGTCAAAAGCGTGTCAGTCCAACGTTTCCCTTTACAGCCCTGCACAGTATTTCCAAGATTGTTTTGCTGAAGAACAGAAAAAGAAAAGCAACTAGCATCAGCATTCTACAACTTTTGTGGACAACAGGAAGGATTCAAGGAAGCACAATTCGTTGATTGGACTCGCGAAATACTCAAATTTTGCATTACTAGTTGCATCGTATCACATCGCCAGAAAAGTCAATTTGTTCCTGTTTTGCGATTTCTCGCCAAAGCCAGAATGCCCTTCATTAATTTGAAGTACATAAATCCGAAGAAATGTGTAAGGTTATGTGTACTGGGTGTCATTACACTTAAGTGCACAAATTCACAGAAATAGGTTAGGTTAGGTGTGGTGGCGGAATCCTCACATAGAACTGAGTAGATTTTCCAACAATCAGACTAAGATTAATTACAATACGTATCGGTATGTGCTATGTCTAATGGTGTAGTAAAAAATAATAAAGACGACGTTTATGAGGATTACTGAAAGTGTCCATCAATCCATTTTACGCGTCGAATTTGCATATTCGCTTGTTCCACGCGCTTGCGTTATACCCATTAGAGTTACTTAACCGTAAAGGCATAAACCTTGAATAAATTTCAGGTGTTCGCATTGTTAGCCATTACATCATAATGTGGGAGTGTTGTTGCGTCTCTTAATTTGTCGAAGGACCACACCACCAGATGGACAACATACAATGGACATGAAAACACATGTGCTTGTTAATCACTCCCGTTATCTTCAATTAAAATGTACTTCGTCGGCTAAGAGGAGGAGATTGCGTTTTCGGCGAGTTGTTTGTTTGCAAATTGGAGTCGAAAAGTCTGGTCGGACTCTTTAGGCTTGGGATTGTGAAAAACATCAACAGGCAGTTTAGAAGACTTGTGATTGAGAAACACATCGAAAGCCAGCCCAGATGCGAAACAGAGTCCGTCAGTGAACAATGTACGCGCGTTTATTTAATTTCCCATTCTTGAGATCACAAGGCACGTTTCGTCTTCTCGATAGTTGACTTTCCCTTGTTGACCTACAAGGCACGAGTGGAGATGTCCGCATACTTGCTCTGATTCAATTATTTGAGCCATCCAGCCGGAGTATGTCCCGCAAAACGAACAACCTGCATTTTCTAGTACCTGCATCGCCATCACAGCATGTTGCAAATAACCTCAAAAGAAGATCCACCATCCATCATGTTAACCACAATCACCATTTATCCCTAGCATACCTCACGAGTGTTAATGAAATGCGGTGAACGAGCCACCGATGCGCGATACTTGAAGAAGGACAACGGCTGTGGCTTCACGTCCAAATCCCTGCCAGCCAAGTGATAAATGGCAAAACCGATTGTCAAGCATTCCATTCCCATGTTGCGTTTCGATCGACGATTTTTCTGCATCAATGCAACGATTACGGTACATTTACCATCGTCGTCCTCCTCATCGGGATCCATCAAATTGATGACATACTGAGGATTATGCCAAAAGGTGTCCAAGAAGTTACGACAGCCTCCAGCGGTTACACCCGAAATCCATTCACCCTCGAACATGGACATTTCCCATTTTCGCTTGCCGTTGTTCTGTTGCTCCTCGGTGAGGGAGTCCGGCGACAAGTTACAAATCTCCACGCGATCGAAATGATTGAGGAAATCTTGGAATGACATCCAAAATTCACCATCCCTATCGAAGGTCAGACCGATTTCGATTTTTTGATCCTCTGGGATGTACCGCCACTCGGCTGAGCTGTCACTCCATGGACCATTCCACTCGGCTTCGTTACCCCATGGGTTTCGCATGCGAATCATTGGAATCTTTCCTTGACGATTGGGCGTGACAATATCGATGAGTGCCACTTTTGTGATGGAGTAAGCATGGCCGCGAATCAATCCTTCTGGTGTCTCGGCTTCGGTTACATTTGGATCAGGTTCCAAGCTGCAGCCCATCATCGAGTTGCGTTCGGCGGCTTTTGTAAGAATGCTGAAGAGATTGCCTGGTGCTTCCTTCAGGTCATACCATTCAGTGACGCCTCCGGTGAAATCTTCCATAGCCTCGCATGTGGTGCCACCCTTGAGTGCCTCGTAAGAACCGTGAAGTCTGTTGGAAGTCATTTATTGCAGTTGAGTGTGTACAAATGAATTAAATAAGTTATCTCACTTGGCATAGGCCTTCTCTAGCAGAGCACTCCAGAACTCATTCTTTTCCGTCGAGTGCATGTACAGCAGTTCTCCGCGATACGTTGGTAGGCGATCGTCGACGACAATATCGATCCACTTACCATACTGCCAGAAACAGAAATGAAAGATACCAGCGTAGTTCTCGAAATCTTGATCTGGAGGCACAACGCGGAAGAACAAGTTTTGGTACTGCGTCAGGTTGGCTGCAGCTGCCAGCAGCCAGCAATCGCCCAGTTCACCTTGTTGCACATCAAAACGAGAGTAGCCCTCGACGAAGAATTGAGGATCGTCGCAAATTTCCTATCAACAATACGATTCATGTGTCAGACAATCCATTTTCGGTTTTGGTCGGTGATTGACTTACGTTTGGTCTCATCCATTCGATGTAACGATCCGGACGGCGTGAAAACATAAGAGATTCATTCGTGGCTGGGAACAAGGGATCTTCAAACAGGGATCCCGACGAAAGGCACTGGTTTTTGAGGGATTCGTAGTCTTGGACATCGGTGTGAGTGCGAATACCACCTGCTTTCTCGCCGAGCTGAAAGGAGAAGAAAAGGATTAGTATTGAATAAATTAAAAGTGAGAGGTTTGTGGGGGAACGGATGTCGTCATGCGGAGAGGAATATTCCTGGTGGTCGTAGTATCCAACTTTAAATAGGATTGTACCCTTTGGGAGAAGCTGAGCTGACTTTTGCCTCATAATGGTAATGCTTCATCTTTCTGGGAAATGGCACTCTCCGGATAATAGCACATACGGATGGGCATAAAATTGTGTTGCTTATAAGGGGATATTCAATTAATATAAAGCCGGGGTCTTAGGCTTAGGATAGGATAGTTGGTAAATCTCAGCTGAATATAATTTATTGCTATTAAAGGGGTTGCTTACAACCGGGGAGTACTGTATATGAGTATGGTAAGTTCAGTATGACGCAAACAATATCACAAATCTACAGTCACCCGCACCGCTAAAATCCCCATCAATTCATCATGCTGAGTGAAGACAATTATTCCCGGGGTGATAGGAAACTTTGTTGCTTTCCGCTTTAACTAAAACAGCAGGAATCTTTGTCTCAAAGGAATGAAATCATGGAATTCAATAAATTGTCTTCGTTCCTTCGTGTGTGGGTTATTGACACGAAGGAATGTGGGCTGGGCATCCTGTTCAATATGTGACAATAGAATCCTTTCCTTTTCGCAGAATTTCACGAATGAGGAATAAACTTCCACGTGTTTCTCCATTACAGTCAGCGGCTATTAGGTTAGGTAGGTGGGCTGCTCGTGCATTCACCAGCACACTTAGACCATAGTGGTCCATTGTGATACCCACAGTTAGACTGCTACCACTGATTGACTACACCAATCATAGTGCCGTTAATTTGATTTCAACCGCAGATGGTGACCAGATAAAAGCGTATTAACTTTGCTTTCGCTGGGATTCGAACCGGGGACTCCGCTAACCAGGAGCAGGCACTCTACCAACTGCGCCATTCAATCGTTTCAGCGCCTGTTAAAAACTACACATACCCAGTATCTCTCTTTTCGATTGCGTTATGTGAACTCATTATAAGGGTAGTGCTACCTCTAGTACCGGAGTGTTCAAAAAGTGGAGACACGAAATATAATGACGTCGTTAGAAGAACATCATTTTTGACGTGCAAAGAGGTACGAGACGCGGCGCTACGGTACTAGTTGGACAAGAGATTACTTTTGCAACTGCCACTCGTGCAATTGGTCTCCCAGGAGTGGATAGTACCCTTAGTCTTAAGTCGAGTCCGAATGTCAAAAATTGCGAAGCTTAACAGACACGTGGGTTGCGTGGCGTACGTCGACTCCTACGCAGATGGTGCCAGGTTCGATACCCGAATTTACCACCTTTCATATTTCACGGCTCCACCTCTTTCGAGTCACTGACAATGGTCAAAGAGTATTCCTGTCTAGAAAAAGCTTAGGTCCCTTCCACTCGTGAGAGATCAATACCACCCACAACACGAGTGGTTGCTGAGAAGCTAAGCCCTGGGCCTCTAGGGCTGTAGCGACAACCATTTATTATATCAGGCACACTCTTGAAGCATTTTCACAAACTGGAAGGAGCTATGAAAGTTTAACGTGTCGGGGATTGAATACAGAACCCCTAGAGTAGAAGTCGTCGAAACTACCTACATGGCGTTGGCTACAGAAAAAGAGAGGAATGTAGACATTTCTAAAACAAACTCTACGCACCTGCGGCTTGAGTAAACCATAATTTGTTCATTTATGAATCTTTTGTCCCCTTTATAAGTCTGCCACGCGGCTTTTGCTCACAAGCATCTGTTCAGAGGAATGTCGCCTTCTGTATGCACCATTCAAGATCGACAGCCAATGAGGAGACGTTTGAAAGAATGCCGGACTGCAGTAGTTATCCTTAAGAATTTCATGTGATAACAAAGTGGTCCGGTTTGGGGCTGGACTGGACAAAAATGGTATACAGAACAAACTCAAGAACTGAAGGTCTACAAATGTTCTTCGAACCCATGGGCAAACATACCAGCATCTTTCAGGCAAACACAAAATTCCTTCGAAACCAAGGGCAAAAAACGTACCAGCAGAAATCTATGCCAAACACAAACGAGTTCAGATCAATCTTGGTAGGAACTGTATCAACTGCGACAAAGTTGTAATGCCGGACGTTCGCGCCGCTATCTTGGCGCTTCTCATCAAATCCAGGCTTGTGTTGGAATGCCTACATAAGCTTAAAGAGCTGAGCAGGAGAAACAGAGTAGAATTCCGCTGGATACATGGCCATACAAAGATAGAAGGCAATGAAATGACGGACTCCCTTACTAGGAAAGGAGCTTAGGAACATTTCACAGGCTCGGAGCATTTTTGCAATGTAGGAGTTCATGCCCTCAGAGAAGGATAAAGAGAACTAGAAAGAAGGAACCGAACAGAATCGTGGAACTATGCTCAGTGGGTATAGTTCCCATCAAGATTGATCTGAACTCATTTGTGCTTGGCATAGATTTCTGCCTGAAAGATGCTGGCACATTTGTTGCCCTTGGTTTCGAAGGACCTTTGTGGACCTTCATTAGTTCCTGATCTTGTTCTGTATATAATTTTTGTTTGCATGTAGAAGGCGAAGAAATTCGTAAATGTTTATGGCACGTATCAAAATGAGCAAGAACAACATCCGTATCCTGACAGGGCTCTTAACAGTCTACTGCAGACACAGGGAGTTGTTAAGGTGTATCAGAAAAAGGTCAGAAAATCTAATGAAATTCCAGAGCATGTCAAACAAAAGATCCAAAACAAAGGTATCTGGGCAAGCACTTATTATCAGAGGAAGAAATGAAGCCACAAGGAAACTGGCTTAGAGAGAACACTCTAGAATGCATTTCTTCAACTTATCCGCAACAGGAGTTCAATCAATAATAATAGTAATATGGATGGCGCGACTGTGCGAGGCGGATCTGGTCCTAGCTTCTCAGCGATCTGACATTGTTCTTTCACAGGTGGAAGGGACCTACAGTTTTAATGCCGACTCCGAACGGCAAAGTTTGAGAAGCTTTCAATACTCTTTTGAGCATTGTTAGTGACTCGAAAGAGGTGGAGCTGTGAATTATCAAAAGTGGTAAATTCTGGTTTCAAACCTGGCACCCTCTGCGTAGGAGTCGATGCACTTACCCACTACGTCACGGCGAGTCAATACAACTCTGAAAAGAACTGTATGTGAAGGGAACTCGTGTCAAAGATGTCAAAGGGGGAAAAGATTAGATGTAAAGGTCGCGGTGCAATATACCCTCAACAATAAAAACAAAAATAATAGACTGGACAAAAGACTGTGGATAACTTGATTTAATAGATGTAAGTCACGAAACATCGGTTATAAGTGAATGCAATTAATATTGTACGCTCATGTTCAATGAAGAGTTAGTGGAGTCACCCCTGGAACTCACTTTGGCATAAGAAGGCAATAAGAAAGAGAAAATGGACATGCCTGTCAAGAATATGTACACAAATACACACATTTTAGCTCACCAAATTAAGGCCGATTCACACAAAAAGGAAACCCCTTCAACTGCCCCAATTACTGAGGGATAAGTCGTTCAAACATGGTTTGTAAGATCTTCTCTTCAGTGGGGTTTCAGAGCGGGTTAGTTCGACAGATGCTCTAGAAAATCCAAGAAATGCGGATCGACATTCACCACCTATTCGTAGATTTCAAGGCCACAGATGACAGCATGCCTAGCGACGAGCTATACAACGCCAAGTCTAGATCTGACATTACTGTCAAAGTCGTCAGGTTGTGCAGGATGACGATGGAGAATTCTCTCGGCTCAAAGGCAGAAACGAACTCATCCACTACTCACAAATAGGATTTAGATAATGTGGTGCACTGTCCTCTTGAACATCATTCCTGAAAAGTTCGAGATCATCTTTAACACAAGAGGTACGATCTTCCGAGTGCACAGATGCCGCGCAGTTGTGGAGATGGACCTTATCTAACTTGGAATGCTACTGTGGAGTCAACTAGCTAAAGAGGAGAGGCCCAAGTCCACCCCGGACTGTAGCGCCTCAATGCAGCAACTAATTGGACTAATTGACTACAAACTTATCTTGCTTTGGAACTTGAACTTATTGCACAACTGAACTATGTTTGCTCCTTCTCTGCATCAACGAATGTTTGGATAAATTTAAATAAACACTCGCCAAAGTACATGATGTCATTAACAATCAATGTTGGAACCTATCTAATAATAATAATATGGATGGCGCTACAGTCCGAAGCGGACCTGGGCCTAGCTTCTCAGCAATCACTCGTGTTGTGCGTGCTATTGTTCCTTCACGAAGTTGGAACCTATCTGCACAACTTTTATGATTTTCAAACATTTGCCGAACAGTGTAAGCACCACAACATGCGCCTGAAAGCACTCTTCACTAACTTGTCACCTCCAACTTAACAAAGACTGTTGCTTCTCAACAACACACATGTAGCACCACGAGCCTCGATCGAAACAAAGATAATAACGAAACATCTTACTCTATAAATCGGTTTCCCATCGAAGGTTTTCTTTCGTGGCAGAACGGCGGTAGCGAGTGGCTTTCGTTTGATAACTTCCCCAATCTCCTTTTCATAAACCAGTTTTTCGCCATCCATCAAAGGAAAACCGTCCCCCTGCTCATCCAAACTCAGACAGGAATCCACAAAGGATGTCTTCATCAATCTGAACGCATCCTTGCGACCATGCACATCCACCTTGGTGCACACAGTTTCCTGCGAAGCATACAGCGCTGCAGCATTCTCCTCAATCGTATTCACGCTTATCACTGAGGCGAATTTTTCCTTCGGAAAAATCTTCAGTTTGTACGTCTCGTCGCGTTTGTAGACGGTCTTGAAAAAAGGCACTTCGACTTTCGAAACGTGAGGCATTTTTGTGATTTACTCTTTTCTTTTTTTTTTCTTCACTCTGTCTGAACACAATTTACTGATGTTTCTATGCGAACACTTTAGCAAGCGATTTAATCAAGTTAAACCCGTGAAAAGCCTTTTGTTTAACAAATGCTGTATTTTTACATGTCACCACCAGCTGTTGGGCGCGATAGCGAATGCTTATGTCTTATCAAAGAGATGCGGTTTTTGGAGTCCACTTTGCGTGGCAATCGACTGTGCCTCTCCCAACACAATGGACATTTAAGAGAGTTTAGTTTTCTTTTTTCTTTTGTAAACAGCAGCTAATTTCAAAAGCGAACTCTCACTCTGGCACATCAAGGCAATGGCCAAACCGAAACTGAAAACTAAATGGACAGGAGCTAGCGCCGAAGCTCCCGGAGGGCGAGGGTGACAGTGGCGACATGATGTCGCCATCCACAGGGACCTTAGATTATCATAAAATCGTGCACTGGCAAAATGGGGTTGGTAACACTTCAGTGGTGTGTGATCTTTCCTTTTTTTCTTCCCACTATCTGTGTGTGCACACATGGAAAGAGTGAGACAGGGTTGGAACTAGTGGGAGTGCCTGTCTTCCAGAGACGATTTCCCCAAATGCCATTCAAACATGGTATTCGGGCATGTTCTCCCTTTCACTTTCCCTGGCGAGGGTGGTTTTATTTTTATCGTGGTGGCATTAATTTTACGAACTCAAATACGAGTTGCTCGCCCTTGTTCGACAAACAAAGAAGAGCTGGGTATGATGTCAGACACAACATAATTGAGAAGAGACATGAATGACGTATTCCCAGAACGAAGCATAAATCTAAGGAAACTCCGGATGTACAAGGGTGCTTGTACATTACATAAATCATGCGTATTGGAAGGCGCCGCACATTTTTTATTTATCCTGGTTGCGTCTAGACGAGTAAAGTTTTGCTTCACAGACTGTAACAAATGTTTAAAGAGTGAAATCACATGTTGCCCTTGGAGAATGGGTTTAGGTGAAATACAGTGAGGTAGATAGGGAACTCGCTCAGTGGAAGGTGAAACATATAGCTGTCAGAAAACACAATTTAATAATTTCCCTCAATTAGTAGGCTTATTTAATAGGTGGTCATGTTTGCTTTGATGGGATATGGTGAGGAAGATTCAACCACGAACTAATACAGTGACATGTGCTTATTCAGGCGTTTAAGGATTCTAGCATCTGGGCGATGTAGTTCATGGACAACTCAGCTCCGACCCGAAGACTACAACGAACTACAGCATTCAACCAACAGTAGCGTGCGAAACTGAAACAGTTGTCTTCCAGAGATGGCGCTAGTTGAGGTCCATATCGAACTGTAGCACCAAAAAAAAGATGAAGATTATCAGCACCGTTTGACAGGTAATTTAGCAAGGGTCGACTGTGAACGACATGGGGTCTCTAAACACTGTATAAATACGCTGACCTTTACAGGCCATTTGAGAATGTAAACAGTAAGTGGTTAGTTGTTATTTTCTTTTCTTTAGTCAACACAATAGGAAATTCAAAAGACCGAAGTCTCAAGACGCGGCCTACATGACTCCGAAGACGGCAACGGATAGCGAGCAAGAAGAGGAATGGTTACTTTGGACTCATAAGTCCCACTTAGGTGGGACATAAGTCCATTATGGACTTATGACTTGTGGACTTTTGTCTCTGCACCGTTTGGGAACAGATGGGTTAAGGTAAACTGGCAGCAGCCGCATCGATGAAGAATCGTACTTTAACGCTGCCAAACAGAGATAATGGATGATAGTGATATCCAACTTCGGCCATTTTTACCCCTAGCCCACAACGAAGATGTATTGGTAATCCCTTATATTTCACTTATACATCTACAACGCTCGTCAATTCACCACAATATGGCGGCCGATTCGTGAATTTTGTGGGAAAAAAGCTGCAGATTCATGAATTTAGTTGGAATCCATGTACTTTCCATGTAACGTACATGGGTATGTTGTTCGGAGGGTGTTCAAAAGTTGACTAGTATTTATAAGGGAATTTTCTTACATTTTTATATGGACATTCGTGAATAAAAATGTAGTGCAATGCCCATTGAACTGGAACTATTTGACCTAAAATTAATTCTTAAGTGTATGTATAGCCTATTCATAAATCATACCTGACAAATTAACTCAAAAAATGAAGCGCGCTTTATTTATTTTGAAAAACTCATGAATTCAATTTAAACAATTTGATAAGAACAATGGCAATATATTGCAACTTTTACTAATGCTAAAAAATGGTTGTCAAAACATCTTATTTGTGATTCACGCTTCAATAATATTTTTATTATTGGTTAACTGAACGTGTGAATGTATTATTATTCATATGCAAAAATTCACACTTTGTTGCACATTCATAATTATGTCCTAGTATCTCAGATTTGCTCAAAGTTTTAATGAATCGACTTCATGAACATAAGCTTTGTTCGTTCGTTTACCCCTCCATACTGTGTTGAAAATTGAACACCGAAATTTGAAAAAACGTTCAAATAACGAGCGAATTTTCAAATAAGAACTCTAATTCACCCCATTACTAAGGTGGGGAAGGGTATCAGCTGTCTCCACAGCTGTTTTCAAGAGCTTACACGTATTCACAGACAGGGGACAAAAAGCGTATAAAAAACGCCGTCAGATGAAATCAAGGGGCAAGGGAGGAAGAAGTTGGATATCTCTATTATAGGTTATCTCTGCTGCCAGACAAGCCAAGGACTGCGATCAGTATAAGGTTGATTGCCCGCCGCCCTTATTATTAATTTTCATTTGCATTTTTGTCGAATAGGATACCCAAATAATGTATGCCTACGTTAAAATTGTGCAAGTGACGCTCACTGTTAACATGTTCTTCTGATTAATTCGGATGTATCTATAATCGAAAGCTACAGTCAGTGCAAAAAGTCTGCCTACAAAGCATGAAACTTTCATTAAAATGAAAAAAACGAACAAATGGATCAAACATATTAAATCTTTTTTATAGAGTTTATTTAAGACAATAGTAATTAAGTAATTCAAAAACAAAAATAACTGACTTAGTTTTCGTAGAATGTGTATTGAAGTAACCCAAGGTCAAAAAAGAACACACAAAAAGTCTGTATACACCATTTAAAACTAAACGAAAACAAGGAAAAAAATATAATAAGAATTATTTCAATATTTTGTTGGATATCCTCTTCTGAATATGACTTCCGTCAGTCGTTTTCCCTTTGAATCCACTAAGCGTTTCGTATCTTCTGGAGTTATTTCGGACCATTCCTCAAGCAGGTTTTCTTTGAGTCAAACAACTGTTTGAGGTCAAACAACTCCGACTAATGTTCTATGGGATTAAGGTTTGGTGATTGCGGAGGTGTACACAAGTGTTTTGAAACACTATACAGTAGCCAAAGCTTTACAATGTAAGAAGTATATATATATAAAATGATCACCCAAGCCTAGTTTGCTGGCACTTTCATGGACATTTTTTTTATTATGTTTAAATACTGGAATCTATCCAAGTTAAAGTGAGCTTTTACTACACTTATCTTATCTCATTTTATGGTCCAAATTTTAATAGCCTTTGGTATTATATTTCGATCCTTCGTAGAGATGAAATATGAATACGAATTTTAATGTTCATCCATTACCGACGTCATTCTATTTTAAGATATATTTTTTGACCCCTTTCAAGTGGTCACTAACATTCCTAGATCGACGAATATTCCGAGAATGACGATCGATGACATGTGTTGCATCGACGCCTCATCCTTAGGTTAAGAGTTTTGAAATAATTTTGTAAATAAGGCAGTTCGAAAATAAAGTTGACTGAGAGTGGACGTGTTCCGTTACTCACAACCCAGCGAACTCAACTCTGTTTTAATTTCCATTGTACTTTCAATAAATTCCAAGTTCCCAACTCCATTTGCTGCCATACACCCCCATACCATGAACCCGCCACCACCATGTTTAACTGTTGGAAATAAGTTTTCTTTATTCCATTCAGTTGCTGGTTTTCTCCACACAATACCGCCCATTTAATCCAAATATGCAAAATTTGCTTTCGTCAGAAAATAATGCACTATTCCAAAATCTTTCTTGCTTGTCAATATTCTTCTTGGCAAAAGTGACACATTTCCTTCGGTTGATTTCTGAAATATTATGATTTTTTCTTCCTTCCGGATTGTCCATGATAACTTCATTCTCTTAGGGTATTTCTAACGGTAGAGCAACTAACCGACTTTTCAAACTTTCTTGGATTATCTTAACTATTTTAGGAGCACTTATTCTTGGATTTGCTTTTACTTCAGCCAAAAGTGACTGTTATCTCTGCCTGTAAGTACTGCTGGGCGTCCAGTATGTATTCCAGTTTGTACGCACGTTTTCTAAAACTCTTTGTACGGAAGAATGTGGTTTACCAATGGTTTCACCAATTTATCTTAAACTTTTACCCTCCGAACGTAGTTTTACTATTAATTTTCGGATATCCGCTGATAAGCCCTTGTTCATAATTTTAAGTTTAAATAAAACTCTTAAAAGTGAAGAAAATAATAAGAATACATATGCTCTCAAATAATTCAAGCGCTCGACTGAATGAAAGAAGAAAATGAAAATTTAAATTGACGCAAAAAATGGACCGGAATTGGAAATTCTCGGGAAAAAAAGTCTGCCTAAAACGTAAATGTATGCAAAGTGCGTCATTTTCAGTGGTATTTTCCAAGAATTGACATCTGTTGACTTCCCGAATGTGGAGAATTAGAAAACTGTTATATTACGATAAGGAGTTATTAACATTATTCTCAGAAACATGATTCTTAGAAAAAAAATGTATGGTTTTCCATAAAAGTATAAGCGTTTTAGCTATTTTTCTAGAAAGCGTGGTAATGTACGCAGACTTTTTACACTGACTGTATAAACTTCAGAATATGGGAACAGTACACTTAAATTCCCAATCATTTGCTACGCCGACACATACGGGAATGTGTTTTCATATTTTTACTTTAAAATCGACAAAGTTGAACAAACATCAACAAACACTGAACACGCACTCTCTGTATACCCACCGATAACCTAAAATATGCCAAAATAAACTTGTTGTTGATATTAGACAAAAATGATGCGAGTAAATGTCAAGATATTACTTACGACTCTCATGTTCTTTATGCTCGGCAGAATTCTCTTCGTCTCGGCTTCTTTTTTAACGAAAATCTCATTAATAACACTTCCCACGATTTCTTTGGCCGCCCCCGCGGCCGCTTCGCCGGCCGCATTGAGAAACTCTTTGCCGGCCTGCTTGAAGAAGCCTTTGAGTTCATCCATTTTGGCGCCTCAAATTGTTCAGCTGTAAATTGTTTTGTTATGAATATTTGCAAAGTGTGACAGTGACAGAGTAGAATGCCACGAAAATTGATTATTGGAAATTTCTCTTCAGTGACGTGTGATGATTGTATTTTTGTTTAACACCGAGTTACTCCGAGTTTAACTCTACAATTGTGACTCTCCGGAGTGAATCACTTAACAAATATAGTATTGATGCCATTTGTTAGCGTTTGTGAGCAACGCCGCGCCGCACCCAGCAACTAATTGTGGCCTTGGGTGAGAATAATTCCATGATATGCTCGATAATCGTTAGATGACTAACCGCCTTTGGATAGGAATGCATTTTTGCTTGAATAATTCGTCATAAATGGAGGAAGTGAAAAAAAATCGGGTTTTTTTATTCATTGATAATTCATTGAGTGGACACATTCTTTAAATCTGAGTATGTGTGAGAGAGAGAGAGAGAGAGAGAGAGAGAGAGAGAGAGAGAGGAGGAGGAGCGGGGGGTGGTGTAGGGAGAGAGACTGCCAACAAATTCCTATCACGCATGAACTGAATAGTCACATTGATTGCAGCAAGGCAAGGCGTCAGACTGACCTAGGTAACGTACTGCGGTTGAATCGGTGATGACTTAAACCTATTTTTTGCCTCGGTCAGTTTCGCAATCGGATACTGTCACGTTGGATCGTAGGCGATGGTTGGGACAATTAAATTGATATAGCTTCGAATGGCAGTCATGACTTGACAGCTTTAGATGAGTGACATTCTATATTCGTGAATAAGGGGCTTCACATGGTCAAACACAACGAACGGACTTGGTCGGATGGGCCGATATCTTTAGCGTTCACATTATTAAACGTGCCATAAAACTTCACTTTTCAAATTAATTTTCTGGGATGATGTTTCCGTGGAAATTCATTCGGCTGCTCCTTATGTGAAAGAATACGTTTTGCTTTGTTTAAACTTGTTTGTGAATAATTTCTAATAATTCAGGAATTTTCGAATTTCTTAGATTTTACAAGAGTGCTGGTTGGACTTTGCAGATAAAGTGTCAACGAAATATTCTTGCAGAGTTCTGTGACCCTCTGTTGGGTACCGGGACACACTGGAATCCAACCTGAATACTGCAGCCACAGCCACACCAAGGAATAAGCAGAGATCAACAGCATTGGTCGGCTTTAGTTGCAGGGACGTATGTATGCTTACAGGAGTCCTAACCGGAATGAACGCACATTGATTTTTGCAGAAGTTGCAGGCACGAAAAAGAAACAGAATCTATCCAACATCTGCAAACTTGCAGTCCTAGTAATGAAAGAAATGAAAAAAAAAACACTTCTTCGCGTAGCAAGAGGATTTAAGCGTTGCTGATTTCAAAAAACCCTCCTAGCATCCTGGTTTTAGAATTACAATGAGTCTCACGATAGCTTAACACTCCTTAACATGAACCCAAAACGTTGGTCTAAGTGAGCCGCGGCCAGTAGGTCGTCAGAGCACCCAATTTACCTACATACCGAAGGGACAACGTGCGTGGGATACAGAGAGAAATAGCAAAAATCATACGCTATCGAGAGTTGATTAGATAAATGGGGGCATTTGATGCAACGAAATTTGGCCGTGTAAACAGTTGTCACATTTAAGTACAGTGTCACCAATCGACTGCCATATTGCCTATATATCCGACTCGGCCAGAAAATCCTTAAAATTTTACGAAATCACCTATTACATGAATAATATACATAGGTACAGCAGGATCTCGATTCATGTAACTGATCAAAGCCTAAGATTTTTTGCTTCTCCACAAACGACATCACTTTGGAGATCCGATGTAGAACCGCCTTTGGCAACCGCTGTTACTTCGGTTTGTCAAAGCTCCTGACCCGAAGAACTAAGATCATGCTCTAAAAAACCCTTATTTTGCCCGTCCTGTTATATGGAGCCGAAAGCTGGACGATAAGCAAAACTGCGGAACTGATTCTTATATCGGATATATGGTCCCGTCTACAAGGCAGGCGAATGGAGGAGAAGACACAACCGCGAACTTTACGAGCTGTACCAGGATGTGGATGTAGTCCGGAAGGCACTGCACTGTCTCGGCCACATCGAGCACATGGACAACAATGCTAAGAGGGTCTTCAAAGTCGAGCCTCCTGGTTCGAGGAGAGGAAGACAGAATCTCCAGTATAAAAGAAAAGTAATCGCGGATGCAAGACAGCTTGGTCTTGATGACTGCAGCGTGCCCAGGGCCGTCAAGAATGGAAAGCAGCTATCGCTCAGGCTCGGACCCTGCATTGGTCGTCAGCCTGATAAGTAAGTAAATTATACACACACGCCAGAAGTAGTAGTATATTTATTAATACAGTATGAGTTTTTAGTTTTACATTGTCGTCGCTATTGCACAATTTACAGAAATTTGGTTAAATAACCTTGCTACTGACAATTTATATATTTATTAACAATCTACATAAGAATTAATTGTTTATGGCAGAGGAAAACCTGATAACAAAAACCTCTATACAGTACACACGCGAGAAGAATGAGAGCTATGCTTCACTACCTCGGCACGTGTCCAGCCCTTGCAAGAACAACGAGAAGCACGCTAGGTAACAATTCATTTAACAGCCATAAAGACCCTGGACACAGCTAAATTCATCAAGAAAACGAATAGCCTGCAACACGACGAGGTCGTTGATTATCTAGGATGGGCCATAGTAGATAGATCTCAGGTTAGCTAGCATCGAACACCAGACAGCGACAATGGATTTTCCAAACCTCCAGGATTTAATAAAAATCCGTCTAAAATCTCTTTCATGTGTAGTCGGTTTTTTTCGGAGTTACGAGGAAAGTGTGAAATGGAGAAATTTCTCTAAGGACATCAGGACCTAAGTGAGACATGATGGCTTGCGCGTCGACTCACTAACCTAACCTAAGTTACCTAGTTTAAAGATATGTGATATAATTTATTAGGCCCAACTCGTATGTGTCAGAGAATTGCTCTTTCCAATGAAAGTGAACTGAATCAGTTGACCCACAGTGGAAGCTCCTATAACGTACACGCTCTTAGCCGGGCAATTCCCTTGAGCGGACAATTTCTCTCGACTGTGGATTGTTCCCTTCATTCCCATGGACGGACAACTGCCTTAGCTGGACAAAAGTGCTGCTGTCACTGTCCGTCCACCTATGGAAGCTTTCACTGTGGTTAGCTTTCTACCAAACAAACACGTTAACAGATAAGTTCCAGAAAAGAAAAACGTAAACACACAACTTTTCGAGATGAAATATGCAAAATAACACTGAAATCTGTTCGCAGTCACACCTAAAAATATCTGCCTCATTTTCACCGCTGCAGCATGCACCGAACGAATCTGGAGTGAGAAGACGATCACACTGTCTCAGCTTTAAATGCGGAATGGTTGTTTATTTTGTCGATGAAGTCAACAGTATTTATTATTGGCTTATAATGCAATTAGCTGCTTCCTGCAGTAAGAGAATTCCGCAAATTAAACGTCCGGAAGTATGCTTCCATCTGATGTCACAGTCTAGTATACAAGGCGAATCACTAAGCAAATAATTGCCAACCGATTTTGCTCGCAATGCTGCCTCAAAACTTGACTATGTGATGGACTCTCTCTTGATTTGGTTTGGTTTCTATAAATTTGATGGGACAGATTGGATGCGTCAAGTCTTAATCTCATTTTTTTGACATTGATTGGTTGGAGGAATCAATCTTTTGAAGACATTCCACGTGATTTTGACACGATTCACTTGAATGACATCGTCCATTATGTTGTGACATGGAAAAGGCCCGCGAAATATTGGAGTCAGATTAAGAATCATAAATTGACCTCCGCCATCAGGCGGTAATTTAAACAATTCCTTTGATCTTACTCAATTAAATTTAACTACAAAGCCAAAGATGTCTCTCAGCATGCACAGAAACATCTGCTAAACATTATTCCAATTATCCAATGTCATGACGTGAGGTTAAATGTGCTTGATTGGTATACATTCACTGCTGACAGCCGTCAAAAGCTTTGAATAGGACAAGTGCCCATTTTTGCATCAATTCCGAGAGATAATCTCACCACACCACGCATCAAAGTTCATCTCATCACCATAACAAACTATCAATGTCACTGCAAACGTCAGTTAGTCCCTCTCTCTCTCTCTCTCACTCAGTCTGGGTTTGGTGGATAAAAGCTTTTGTCACTCGATGTACGAGAATGTCATTCTTTTCAATTGAAACTTGTTTTTGCCGCTAGCATCGGCGTGGATTAGACAATGATTGGTATGTTCCAACCGTTCACTCGGTAAATACTTTGTTGTTGACATTTTTTTGGGGGGATTGGGTGCCTCATTTTCAAGTCGTCGATTGTCTACTTCGGACTATAAATATACGCGCGACATCAAATCGAGGCAATTGGATAAACTGCGTGAACTTTTAGACCTCTTAAGTGACAATTTGTGACGAAAAAGACTAATCTACTCTTCTAAGCTGTAGAAAAGCTCTTTTCCATTGAGTTGAATTCCCGCGCACTTCACCCCTGCAGAGCAAGTACTCTATTCTTCTCGATCGCAATTAAATGCTCGGAATGTAAGAAAAATGTGACTTTCCGTAGACTAAAGCTCCCCTACACTAAGTAAGGTACTTCGGTGACTTAGACAGCGATTCAAGCACAACAAGAGCATGTATCTATAACGAAGTGGTTTTTAGTTCGTCCGAAGTGGCCAGTGGTCATGAGGATAATTTAGATCGCTAATAAGAGCGTACATCGTATATCACATGATGAATGTTTTTGAAGTGTTTCCAGGCACTTTCGTTGTCTAACTCACAATCATTTGACAAGTTAGAGGAGAACTTGTTTTTGTCACGTCACGGCAACTACTTTTAGATTAGTTCAGACTGTGGTTAAATATTTCAAACGGGTTTTCCCGAGAAATGAGTGTACAGCCGGGAATGCGTACATAACACTTTGTCGGTTGATATGAGACGATAACAAGTTGCTTCTCCTTTGATGTAGAACTAATGAAACCAATGAAAGTATAATCATTGCTTGGATCCGGTAGAAGTCTCTGATGATAAGAGTTGACTGAATGAAATTTTTTAACTGGGAAGTAGAGGACTAATGGATGATCCAACAATATGGAGTATGTAGTCTTTTGGTCTACAGTCCAGGGTGGACTTGGTCCCCGACAAACAAACCTCTCCAACAAGAGCGATCTCTGGCTAACTGCCTCCAGTTCTAGACGTCAAGAAGGCTGATCCCCTTCTAAACTTGGGTGGGCCACCTTAAACGTGGGGGTCATACTGTTAGCTAGCTATGGACCATGCTACCTGGAGACGTTTGTTAGTTGAGGCCCAAGATCACACAGAGCTGTAGCACCGCCTAAGTAAGTGGCACAATAGACGACGAATGCACACCTTTGCAGCGATTTTCCACAGACTTGTCAATGGTTTTGCTTTCTGACAGAATGCTGAAATCACATCTGTGGGATGATGGAGCACGGAAACAATTCATTTTGTCAAGACAAAAAGCCACAAAGAGAATCTCATATTCATCCCTACTTCAACTGAACTGTAATCTTATTCTCGAAGTCGTACATCTGCATCCCACACCAAATGAATGAATAAATTCGTGCCGAAAAGTCCAACGAATTCGCCCAATTGGTTCACTGCACGCAATCGGTCTGAATGTTTTCCTGCAAGGTCAGCCAACGAACTTTCTCAGCCGTCTTCCCAATGCCCGCGTGAATGAATCCATACACAGATCAGCTGAACGTGAGCAAGTACACAAGTGTTCAGGCGTTTTATTGATACTGTCACGAATAAACGAAAAGCAACAATGAACTTACGGTTCCCTACACAAACACACGCGCATACACTCACGCAACACAGCCTCGGACCATGTTTGGATCTCAGCCGAAGGTATGTTTGCGTACATATTTGGTCAAGCATTCCTAAATCTGTCACCAGTCCAAAAACAGAAGAGTTTGCGGCTTGAAAATCGATTTTCGGAGTTTTGTCGTAACATGAATTTATAATTATGTTAATTTCTCACATTTGTGTGTTAATTGCTTAGTCATCCATTTGAGACCTTCGTAATCAAGATCACGTACGGGGGAATGTGCTTAGTTGCCCCCGCCTGGTCATATGCTTTGAAAGAGCAGCACGATTGTCAAGAAAACGATTTTCGAATCAAATTCGAAGACTCATAGTCGTTTCGAATAAACGAAAATAATTTCGAAGCATAAGTCCACATCTGGAACGAAATGCGATTTCATTTGAATTTCAAGGTTAGACTGATCGGATACGATTAATGCTGAAGTGCGCAGAAAGGCCAAGCGCGTTAGCATCCACATGGCGTTATCTGCTGTTCTGATCTGCGGAAATCCATTGGGAATTCTCAATTGGGGCTAAATTTAGACTCGAATTTGAATGATTTGGATGCACGTTAGTCACTTTTTCTATCGTTCACCAGTGACAGAGACATAAGGCTGTTGCGTGTGGCTTTGGTGGCGGTTCAAGAAAACCATATTCGCATTTACTGCCGTTTTGATACCACGGCTCTAATTGAAGTGAATTTATAACCATCGTGAGGCGTTAAAGATCGTTAATAATTCGTTGATGTTCCTCTCGGAGATCTCGTTCAAGGACTGAATGAAGGGTTTGCCTAGGGTCCGTTGGCTTGCTGTAGAAAGCGCTCCACATTCGCACAGGAAGTGAGTACCGTTTTCGTTTCAGTTTCCGGCTCCGTTGTGCCTTCGCAGCTACTGTAATCAAGGGGGAATTCTAATCTAACAGCATGACCCCTTATCGGCCAGTGCCCCGTACTTATCTCTGTTATGTTTGCAATATTAGAGCGGGAACTCTTTAGAAGATCGTTGACATGTACAATTTGGTCTTTCCTAGAGATAGCAGAGTTTGTTAAGCGGGACTGTCGTAGGCTAGTCATTTTAAAGAAGTGTGATGTCATTTGTGCTTAACCAGGCCAAATGGAATGTGCGCCTCAAAAGCAGACGAGGTTCCCTGTCAGTTATTCGACTTCCTCATTATCGAAAACTAGGTGTTCCCCGTGACTTATTCGTTATAGCAGTTGGATAAATAATATCACTTTCGAACAAATTTGATTATTATAAAACGTTATAGGGAGGCAATCTTTAAAGATAGACACATTCTGTCACGGACTTTTTTTTTAGAACTTTTAAAGAGGAACAATGTAGGTGGCCGTGGTGTAGTGGGTAAGTGCGTCGACTCCTACGCAGAGGGTGCCAGTTTCGATACCCGAATTTACCACCTTTGATAATTCACGGCTCCCCCTCTTTCGAGTCACTGACAATGCTCAAAGAGTATTCTTGTTTAGAAAAAGCTTCTCAAATTCGCCGTTCGGAGTCGGCATTAAACTTTAGGTCTCTTCCACTCGTGAGAGAACAATAGCACGTACAACACGAGTGGCTGCTGAGAAGCTAGGCCCAGGTCCGCCTCGGACTGTAGCGCCACCCATATTATATTATTATTAAAGAGGAGCAATTCCATCATACATGATTTTTGCGTAACTTAAACCGTTTGCGCAGCGCACGCAAGCGAAAGCTCTCAAAAAGGAATCATTTTTCCCCCGTTTTTGCAACATTTTTCATTGATGCTTCGCTCCTATTGGCCACAGCGTGTTGTTATAAAGCCTAAACGAAATCGCGAGGTTTCATCAATTTTCTCCAAACCTACCACGTTTTGCCATACATTTTCAGAGTCTGCAAGCCTCGCGGTTTCTGATAAGCCCCATTGCAGCCCCTTGAATTCACCCGTACAGTAAAGGTTGTCAAACCGAACAAGTTTACAGCGTGAAATTCTGTCATTTGGTGGTTCATTCTCGTATTTTATCTCTCTCTATTTTCTGGTGTTCTCACTCTATTATTTCCTGTCAACGGACAGCTGTTTTGGCGGCCCTTTCACAAATGGAGAGCGAGTGACATTTGTTTTGGCGGGCACCTGTGCAGAGCTAGTGACTCGAAAATTGCGAGCGAAACCACTTCGAACGCTCTATTGAGGTTTCAGTAAAAGTTCGTCCGAACTTCGCGGTTTCGGTTCGGTGGAAACGTAGTATTAAGCCTTTCTCGATAAATTAACTATCTGACAAACATAATTTTCAAGTCAAACTAGTAGCCCCTAAGTTTAGCCCGTTCAACCAAACAAAGCTTTATAACATTAATGCGAAGTATACCTCTCCTTCTTCTGGTGGCGCTACAGTCCGGGGTGGACCTGGGCCTCAACCAGTAAGCCTCTCCAGCCGGCACGATCTTTAGCCAGCTGTCTCCAACTGCACACACCAAGTCGATTGAGGTCCTTCTCCACCTGGGTGTGCCATCGGTTCCGTGGGCGTCCTCTATTGCGTTGTTCCACTGGTTCGGAGTCGAAGACTCTTCGGGCTGGAGCAGTGTTGTCCATGCGCTCTACATGGCCCAGCCATCTTAGGCGTTGAATCCGTAGATGCCTGACAAGGCTCATGTCACTGTGCAGCTCGTACAGTTCGTGGTTGAACCTCAACCATCAACGCAGACAGGATCAAAGATTGAACGCAGAACTTTTCTCTCAAAAATACCAAGTGCTTCTTCATCCGCTTTTGACATTGTCCATGCCTCCGCACCATAGAACAGGACAGGGATGATCAATGTGTTATATAATGTTAGCTTGGTCCTTCGAGAAAGGACTCTACTACTCAATTGCATTTTGAGCTCAAAGAAGCAGCGATTGGCAAGAGAAATTCCGCATTTAATCTCGGTACTGGTGTTGTTCGTACTGTTTACTTGCGAGTCGAGGTAGACTACATCGAAGTTATAGCTGCCCATTGTGACGCTCTGTCCACGACGTCGATGTTGTGTGTCCATTCTTGATGACAGCATGTACTTCGTTTTGCCCTCATTCACCGCTAGACCCATTTTAGCCGCTTCCGCCTCAATGCCAGAAAAAGCCTCATTGACGGCTCGCTGTGTTCGACCAATCACGTTGATGTCATCCGCATATGGTAACAGTTGTACGGACTTCTGGAACATCGTGCCTCTAGTGTTGGCGTGTGAGTCTCGCACCATATTCTCCAGGATGACTTTGAAGAAGACACATGACAGCGCGTCGCCTTGTCTAAAACCTTTTTTGACATTAAGCGTATCGGTGAGTTCGTTACCGACGTGCTCAACTAGTTTGGCTAGAATGTCAAAACTAGACATGGCGTTATATAGCTCGTCCCTATGCACGCTGTCATATGTGACCTTGAAATCGACGAATAGGTGGTGGGAGTCCATCTGCATTTCTTGGGTTTTTTTCCAGGATCTGCCGTAATGTGAAGATTTGGTCGATGAAGAAGTATACTTATCCATACTTAATAAGTATAGATGAAACTGTGCCCTGGAACCCAGATGAGGACAACTGGGTTTTTCCACTACAGAAGCAAGCTCATTCTGGCATTCCTGGACTAATTTTAAGGTTATGGAGGAAGGAGCAATCGCTTTCATGGCAAATTACACCCAATCCTGCCCAATTCAATTCAGCAATTCATCTCAGAGCCTTTTATGTACACGCTCCTGTCTAAGGGAAAATGAGGCTCGTGAAACATTGCGATGTAGGGATGTAGAAATCTGCCATTCATTTGTATCAAAAATTAGCTTAAACACAAAGCTACGACTGTTCGGTTCCAACGTTGAATCCGTGCTACTATACGGATGTGGTACTTGGAGGGTTGCCACCACAATCACGAGGAAGCTGCCAACGTTTGTCAATAGGTGCCTACGCTGCATCTTAAGGATATTCTGGTTAAGCCGTATCTCTGACCAACAGCTTTATCAGAGAACGTGCCAGGAACCTAAAGGCACAACCATACGACACCGAAAGTGGCTGTGGATTGGTCACACTCTCCGAAAGGGTGACAAGTCCAGAGCTAGCCAAGCTATGCAATGGAAGCCGCTTACTCAGGATGCGCGGCGGTACCAGGATTACCTGGTGCAGCACAGTTAAGAACGCACGGCAATTGGAGAGAGCTGAGGCACATTTCCCGAAACCGCACTTGATGGCGAGTAGGCATTGTAGAGGCCCTAGGACCCACAAGGGGATACAGGACATAAGTAAGTAAGTCAAGTATAATCATGCAATGGCAATTGGGAAATGACCAAAAGAATGAGATTACTAGTGCATGCTGCCAGGAAAAAATCTCTTCGTGGTACAGATACACGATAGTGTTTTTTGTTTTTTGAAGGGACGGGCTATGCTTTGATGGTTTGGTCACGTGGCACGAGAGACGTGCCTTGAATGTGACTCCATCAGGTAGACGACCGCTTGGCAGAACGAGGTGCGCTTGGCCATAACTCCTCATGGGTAAGAGCCGGTGGCAGCGAGTGGCGGTGAACCCTCCGTTGAGTGCATTGCACCCACGGCCCATTTAGTGGAACATGTTGTCCTCTGATTTTCTATGTGGACTCAATTTGCCACGGGATACCATAATTTGTTCGAGTTTGAGGGAGACTGCACTGTATAGGTGTACATGGCTGAAAATAAAAGCATCTCTGCACCATTCCACTCCCAAACAAGGTCACTGCAGTCATTCTACAAGGATTTCAGGAAAAAAAAAGACAAGCTGCTTGGCGACGCTAAAAATCACTGGCCGTGTCTCAAGGCTTATCGATTTCTCTGTTCAACTGGAGAAGCTCATAATGCTGTGCTTGGCTGTAACCACGACAGAGAGGCGTCAGGAGTATGACCTCGGGGAACCTCAATAACCCAGTTTACGAATTTCCAAAATAAACGGTTAAATAATCTGTTCGCGGATGCAAACAGTACACGTTCGCACATTTGAGACGGAACAAGTAAAAATAACTCAACCAAACCAGTTCCGCGGGTGAAATATTTGCCGGCTAAAATAAAAGCTCAAAAGTATTCGGCGTCTCTTCGTGGAGCGGCTGCCATCAGAACAGATATCATTCGCCCTCGTGGAGACACGGGAAATCATTAAAATGAATAAAATAATATGCTGCCTTCAAAACAAGTTCGATACTTGTTTTTCTGATGATTTATTTTGGAAAAGATGTGAGATGTGAGATAATAACAAACTCAAATTCTTCAATGTGGCTTCGTGGAACGGAAACGAGAAATGAATAGCACTTGAACTGCTGATCGTGACTGCATTCTTTTGATGTGTTTTAATAATTAATTAAAGTAATTTATGGTTGAATGCAAATTAGACTGCGTTATGAGCAAGTTGTTTAGTGACGCTAAACTACTGACAGAAAAAAATGCATTACAAGTGAAAAGAATCCATGCAGATGATAGATGCAGTTTTTTTTGGTATTAATGAAATAAATGACATACTTAGACGATTAATCAATTCAATTTTACGGAAAAAATACTAAGTCGCACACTGAGAAATAAAGACACCCATCCCAGCAAATAAGTGCACTAATACATCTTCTTCCAATTCATCTGATCCACATCATGAATGTAATCATAATTGAACTACCAATATAGTCGAGTAAGTGTGAACACTAGCAACAAGGGCTGTCGGTTAGTTAAAATAGGTCGATGGAGGGGAACAGACTTGCATGAATGTTCATCTGTTGTTTTGCGCCACATGCAGCGTGCGGGTTGATAAGAGAGTAGTCGTGAATGTATTAAATGTTCTAAATAAAAAATACTTGGTTAAATGTGCTTACTTGGCAGATAGGCATTATTGGGTACCACAAACATGATTAGGTTAGGTTAGGAAGAAGTGCCTGACAAAGACAAGGGGTCACACTATACGCCCGTTGTGATAAGATGAATCCTATTCATAAAATCATTTAGTGCATGCAACGAAACGATTAAGTTGGTTTAGTTGTCGAACAAGTAGGCCTCCTCTTCATATCTTCAACTTCTGCTGAAGTCGTTATAGGAGAGAGAGCTGTCATGGAGGCACAGTGGTAAATGCCATTATAAAGCCGAAGAATGTGTGTGTGTTTAAGGGGAAGTGCCGGGTTTTGTAATGCGGGATTTGATGCCTTAGGAACGAACCATCGTCGATTGTGTCAGTCTTGAGGATCCCACAACCCTGATTGTTGGACAACGGAAAACCACGGTTAGGTTAGGTCAGGTAGGAGTGACTGACTGCAGCAAGAAGTGACACCTAGACTAATGTAGGCCTCGCAGATTGGCTGCGCCTAAGCTTGGAACCCCATTGGGCCTGATGAACTTGATGGAGTGTCACATGAACTTGGGTCGGATTGAAGCTTCAAATGCTTTGACTGTTTTAACAGAGATTCTGAACTTGAGTGCAGTAAAATTATTCGAACTACAGACGTTCACAACTTTCACTTAGTGGTCCTGTCGTGTACTAGAATTTGATATCTTCCTCGAAATCGGTCAGAGTGGACTTAGGACGCTTTTCCCTCCCAACAATATCAGCAACAAAAATCCACAACCATTAAACAAACACGTTTTCACAGACGCAAATTTATTTTCGATGGCATTCGCTTTTTGTACTCCTTGATGGTTTTTGGAAATATGATTGGCGGCTGATCAGTTGAGAAATATACAAATTAATGGAAGTCTATCCTCATTACCAGCTTTTATTTTTTTGCTTTAAAGCAATACGGTTATGACAAAGGCCCACAAACCAAATGAGGCCCATTGGAAGCAGTTAGAAGAAGCACGGCAGCTGTGACTTCTATTCATCTCCAAACATTCTTGTTTGATGTATCTTTGTGTATACAACTGTTGCCATAGAATAGATGAAGCAGTCGTGAAAACTATTCCTCGTGTATATTCTAAACGGTTGATGCCAACGTTCTCTTTGATTATTAAAATATGTAAATTCGGATTGAAGAAACGTAAGAATAACAAGACAGAGCAGAAACGTAGGATAAGGTTGCCGCAGACAAAAAGCATCGAATTGTTTTTTCCTGGTTACAAAATTGAAAATGTATTACCTTCCATTATCTTGTTGGTAAAATGGTGTGGTCAACAAGGACAAATATTCTGTCCACCAGAAAACAATCCGTCTCACACCACTTAGGACAAAATATTACTATCGACGGCTACAGTCTCAAGGTAGTAAAGGAGTTTGTCTACCTCGGGGCAAACGTAGACTCCACAAACAACATGACGGTGGAGATCCGACGTAGAATCGCCCTTGGCAACCGCTGTTAGGTTAGGGTTAGGTTTGGGCGATTGCCACCACTGTAGCAGTTGTGGCCCACTTAGATCCTTTGTGCTATCGCTACCCGGTGCTTTCCACCGGCTCCTTTTAAAAGGGACTACACTAAAGAAAGTGAAATAAAGCTAGAGACTGCCTAATGGTATTCTAGTGGCGTACTTTGATAAGTCCACTCCTGTGCTGATTTACAGCCAATTAGTTTTCCAGATAAACTTGGCTATGTCTCGTATCTTTAAGTGTGGCATTTCCTCTAGGTTTCTGAAAAAGTAGTTGCTTAGTATTTTTTTTTTCCAGTTTTTTCAAGGGCTGGACAAGTGCCGAGGAGGTGAAGCGTATTTTCTTCCTCCTCCTAGTCTCTACAGCTTTTGCAGTAGTCGTTGTGGGGGACTCCCATTCTTCTGGCATGGATAACGAGAAGGCAGTAATCAGTGATAATGCCCACTACGTTTCTTATTACATCCCTGTTTGGTTATATACAATACACTCCTAATTTTTTGTTTTGTTTGGATTAAGTGAGGGCCAAATAAGCCTCGAAGTCCTGCATGTATCTAATTCCATCCATCTCCGATTAGTGGAGTCGAATGCATCTGTAAGCAGCATGGTGTTTATTACTTGGAGTGAGGGATATGGGGTGTCCCCTATTCTTGCTAATTCGTCGGATCTTTCGTTACCTAGAAAACCACTATGCCCAGATACCCAGCATAGGGTTACGTTGCATCTAACCGCCCTAAGAGAAAGACGGCTAAGTTTTACCATCTTCGATTTAATTGATGGTTTATCCAGAGCCTTTATGGCCGCCTGACTATCTATGTAAATGGCGATAGATAGCACGTCTATCGTGCAGCCGGTGTTACTTCGATTTGTCCAAATTCCTGACTCGAAGGACCAAGATATTATTTTGCCAGTCCTGCTATATGAAGCCAGAGCTGGAGGCTAAGCAAAAGGGCAGAGCTTTTCCTTAATGCCTTCAAAAGAAAAATGCTATGTCGGATACATAGTCCCGTCTGCGAAGAAGGCGAATGGAAGAGAAGACACAACCGCTAACTCTACGAATTGTCCCGGGATGTGGATGTAGTCTGTAAGGCAAAAATCCGTCGACTGCACTGGCTCGGCCACATCACGCGAATGGGCAACAATGCTCCAGCTAAGAGGAGAGAGAATTCGAGCCTCCTGGTTCAATAAGGAGAGGAACACCGAATCTCGGAGGCAAGACAGCTTGAGCTTGATGACTGAAAGCAAAGTGTCCAGGACCGTCGGTGAAGAAAGCAGTCATTGCTCAGCCTCAGACCCTGCATGTGTCGCCAGCCTGATATACAAGTAAGTTCAGTGAACTCCCCCTAAGTCGAATTGCCACGGGATCCATATTTTCTTCGAGTTAGAGAGAAGTTATTGTACGGAAAGTTGAAGGAAATTTACGTAAAATATTGCGAAAAGGTTCGAGTCAGAGAGAGTTTCGACTTATGGAGAGTCCACTGTATACTTAAGGTCGTCCTGTAGCGTTTTTGTTAGGGAGACTCCACTGTATGTGTTATAAGGATATGATAAGAGATTGACCTGTGGATGTAAACAAAATTGAAAGTAGAACTTGGCCAAAGAGAAGAACACATCAAAAACACTGTAGTCTGTCCATTCATGCATTTTACTCCTTGCATCACTCGCGCGTTTACCATTTCCTAAAGAAACAAATTAACAGCAGAAAATGTTTAGCTACAGAACGACGGAAGTCCTACAAATGCCTGTTGTTCGATGGACCACAATTCGATTTATTTTTTTCAGCAGAGAGCAAAATTGAATTTCAAATCCGTACAGCTTCAAACAAAAATGATGTCTAGTCGCGTCGATAAATTCCGAATATTTATCGATTTGGAAACTTTTTTATGAGGCTCAGTAAAAATTATGATGGTTGTTCTGCCATGATTCACCGAGCACAGCGCATGAAAACAACCTTGACATCAACTTCATCATACAAACAGAAGTGCCGCGAAAAATTCACATGTCAGATGTCATCTACAAATTTAGGCATCTTCGAGAAAAAACATTCCCAACTGGAAACAAACGCTTAAGATTGTGCTAGATATGAAATCTGCACAAATTGGCTACGATGGGTGCGGTACTTTTGTTCTGACTCAACCGACACACAATCCACATAGACTCATCGCAAGAAACCGGAAAACACTTGCATTTCTCACTCCTGTCCTCAATGAGTACACCTCACAATTAAATTCATTTACTCCCAATCACGGAGAGAAAGCATTCAAAGGTGAACGCGTTTGAGCACAGTTTCTTATTTACACTTGCTTGCTTTTTGAGTTAACTCTCGAGAACGAGAATCGCTCAAATTGTTGAGATTCCTAAAATCAATTATCCAGTCATCTCTTCGCAAACCGACTCGTCTCGATTGAATTGACAATGAGCCAACTGGCCAAGCAACCTTCGTCTGGTTCTTGGAAGCAATAAAAATTCATATATTCCAACCGAAGAGCTGTGGTAGTTGAAACAGACAAACTACAGTAGTTGATTCCAGTTTTTCACATCCGACGATTGCGAAGATTCCCATGCGTCGCGGATTTGATGACATCATATCGCTATCAATTAACCTGACCGCACAGCACACAAACACACCTGAACGACTATCTCACATTGAGTGCCCCCACTGGTCGTGATACCAATCAAAAACAATGCAAACGAGGAACTAACGAGCGATTCACAAAAGATAATCTTATCTACACTTAAAATATATAAACAATATGCTCCAAGCAGAGGGTGTCACTACATTTGTTTTTTTAAATATTCGATAGCACTGATGGACACGCGAAACGATTTTTCCACGACTTTGACACAGGGAAAGTTGGTGGTCCCCTTTTTCACTTGGGCATCGTTGAGTATTTTTAGCAAATCAAAAATACAATTCAAATTGCTTTAATTTCAATGACATCATCACTTTTCGAATTCCATTTCACAGTTGACAATAAATCTGTTCACTAAGAGAAATTTCCAAAAAATCGAAACTGAAATGGGAGAAAATAAATACTTGTACACACCAGCACCAACACCCGGGGATGGGGGATTTGAATTTGATTTTTCGTTAGTAAATTAACGCTGCACTGATCCAGATTCCTAATTGATTTAAATTTAATCTGCCATCTAGGCAGGGAAGGGAAAATAAACTTTTATTTTTTTTTTCTTTTCGTGTTCTCTCGGAGAACACACAGAACTTTGAAGTAAACGTCAAAAGATTCAACACACAACTAGAATTTCTGCAAAAGTTGATGTTTAACGAGTCTGCAAGAGAAACTTCAAAATATTTGTTCGCACATTAGAGGCTTTCAAACTGTGATGACACACCGAGTGTGCGATGTTTTCTGTCAATGGGGGGAATGTGGAAAAGTGTTGCCGAGTGTGGGTTTTGTTTGGCGGAGTGGAATATGTTGTTTTGCTTCGAAGATGATACTTTGGAAGGGCAGTGGAGAGTATACGAATTTAATGCTTATAAAAATAAGATATGACAGTGGAATCGATTTGAATGAGAAAGCTTAGGGAAGTGACCGCAGGTCTAAGAGAATCAATCAACAGTAAACTGCGAGGTAGCAGTCAATTGTAAAAGAACTGTAGTTACTTGATGTGTTCATCCATTGTCCAGTACTTAAGTATTTAATGAATTAAAAAATAAAAATGAATTTAAAAAAAGTGTGTTCATCCATTAAGCGGCGATCAGATACCACAATTTGTTTGCGATTTGAAGCTGAAAAGTCGAAATGTTTCCACCGTTTTGTTGTTACGAGCGTTCACATTTACGAGCGCGGTTGTCGAGCAAATCTCCACGACAAATTGCTGTGTCTGAACGCGGCTTTATACACATCCAGACGGCAGTTTTTGGCTTTGACTACTCCCTGGGCTTACAGTGACCCTCGAAAGGAAATTTAAATTTAATTAATTCACCAACTGCAGCTGATTTACGCAAGTTTGTGATGATAGGTTGTGAAACGGTGTTGCTGGTGAATAATCGAATATATTGCTGGTTTCGTTAAGAGGCTTGAACGAACAATATTCCCGGCGTTGCTAAAAGGGTGAGAACCTCCACCAGAAATAAGAAAGCAAGTATACATCCAACTTCTCCAAGAATTACCCTTTATTCCCCACCACGAAAAATGAGAGTAGGTAGTGGAATTCCCTTGTTGAAAGGTTTCAGCTATTCACAACAGCTTCACAGACACATCGTGACTTCAGATGAAATCAAGGGACTAGGGTGAGGATGGTAGAAGCTGGATATTTCTTTGATGTCTTCTATCTGACCTCCACGGGCCAGTGACGACCGAAATGATACTCATTTCGATTTATTGTCTGGAGGAGTGTATGTCAGCCGCACAAGTCTGTTCACAATTTAACATACAAATCTGGAATTATCCACTTAACTTACAAGTTCCAATTGACACAGAAATTGACCCCCGTTTCATTCTCTCCTCTCTGTTTCATCTATAGAACAGTTGACGACAATGTTGCCACATTTAAGTCGATAGGCACAACTGGAGGGAGTCTCACTAGAAACATCTCGGGTTTGACATATGAGGTGAATGATTTTTCGTCACATAAAAATAGGTTCTTACTGGTTATTTTATGGGTTAGGGATCACAAGGTCGCAGACGAAAGCCATTAAGAAATTACCTGACTGGAGCTCATTCACTCCTAATTAGCATACTCATTTCGATGTTCGCCCATGAAACTAGACTTTTATGTTTCGACTGAGTCATAATCGATTTATTGTCTGGAGGAGTGTATGTCAGACAAGAGTTTAATGATTGGTTGCTAAGCCATTAAAGGGTGCTATGTAATTTAAACAGACACGCTCCGGCTTGAGTACATGATTCAATGCCAATTTATTCGGGTTAAAAGAGTTCCCTGCGTTTTTTCATTTCGAGTTCTAAAGTGAAGGCGATTTGAGCGTTGATTTCAGCATTGGACAAATCGACTTTCGTACCTAAGAGTACTTAAAGATCTAGAGGTGCACTAATGGCCCGGATTTTGTTCCTCCATATGTCTGAAGAGGTATTCTTTTTCGCTGGCAGAACCACTGCGTTAGTCTATCCTAGTTATTAGATCTCTTTCCGAGCAGATGAAAGACAGCATTTGTCTAGCCCGTCCCTAAGAAGAGCGAATCGTCACCCACCTACCCACAGCACTTACGTCCCTTCTTTCGAAGCGCTGTTAAATCGTCAGCTGATGCAGTATCTTGTTTCGCTGGAGCTTCTTAAAGACCGGCAGCACACTGTCCACTGGTGATCTGTGGCTTATCTCACCGAAAAGTGGAACCAATCTTTGCACAATGCAGGCGAAAGCAAGTCCGTTGATCGCGCTTGATATTTTTAAGGCATTTGACAGAGTTTGGCATCAAGCTCTCTTGTCGAAAATATGGTATCGCTGAATCTCTTCTTATATGGATTAGAAACGACCTTTCGAAGTGTTCAGTTCAAGCTGCTTTGGATGGGTTCAAGTCTGATATCCACTAAATAAATGCTGGCTCAGTTCTGTCTCCAGCACTCTTCCTCATTTTTATAAATGATATCTTGTCTGCTATTTCTGATCAAATCCATTCCTTTGTTAATGACAGCACACTCAGCTTTGCACATTCGTTCCAAGACACACGACCCAGCTCTTCGTAGATGTGGAACATGGAATTCTGATCTTGACAGCATAATTAACAGGCGGGAAAAACAATAGAGTGGAATTCAATACTCATGTCAGCTGACGTGAGGACAAAACAAACAAAGTTAAATTAATGACCGAATTATTTATTAAAATAAACTTTGAATTCAGTATAACAAATCAATACAGAGTGTATGTCTAAAATTTGTATGTTTTCGGGGTGATATCTATCGCTGACTACAAAACTCGGACTGACTCCTCTCGGCATTCATATCCCATTTATATATGGAAGGCAGATCCCGATCTGAATTACATTGTCGGCCAGTCAGGATCTACCTTCTATGACGCAAAATCGACCACAACCCACAGTAACATGAAATGGCTTCTATTAATAAGCTGTTTGAAATTGAATCAGACGTCTGAACGGCCTCAGTCACAACCCTAATCATTTTCTTCCCTCGACACCACTCAGTTTTCGTAGTCGCGTCGATCAGGCGTCTGTATGGGTTATTTTTTGTTACAACAACAGGTCCACAAAACTAAATACTGCCCGCTGTCATTCAAGCGAGCCCTTGACAAGCAGTCATTATCTATGAATTGCACTTGTGTCGATAATACCGAACGATGTGTCAACAGAACTCTTAGCTGGAAAGCAGAAATGAAGGATTACAGAGATGGCCGACTTCTGCCTCTCTTGCCCCTTGAAACGTTTGACAACTGTTTATAACGTGTTCATAAGCCAAATTGGCCAATCAGAGAACGGCATTTACGTTATTTCGTGAATAAACGTCAAAAATTCATGAACATCTGTCAAAAAGCCACTCAAATTCGTCGATGGACTAGGGAGCAATCAGCTGTGAAGTCGGTTATCTCTGTAATACTTCATTTCTGCTGGAACGGTCACATATTTAAGGCCGCCAAAAATGTTTCGAAATTTCAAGGTTTCCATAATCGATGCAAGAAGTATTGGAATACTATACCCCTCTGATATGGCTTTTATTTACATCCGCCCCAAGCTTGAGTACAGCGCTCATATCGGGTCATGTGCCTCCAAGACCACCCTGCACTTACTAGAAAGAATCCAAAAAACGAGCGATAAAACTTATAGGAGATACGAATATCGTCATTAGACTCGGTCGAAAATCGACGTACCATCTTTCTTTGTCCGATTTTTTCGCTATTCTAACAAACCATGCTCCAGTCAGCTAGCCAACTGCATTCCTCCTCTCCATGAATACACGCGCAGTACCCGTCGCGCCAGGAATGCCCATCAGTTTACCCTTAAGCCTTCTTTCGGACGCACAGCTTCATTTAGAGACTCGTTCTTCAGTCGAATATGGATGCTTTCCCGCCTAATATTTCCCACAGACTGCACTACAATTCGCAGATATTTGAGACCAATGTGAACAAGTACCTTCTCTCTCTCGCCCGTTCTGTGTCTTGACCCCGGATACTTAAGGGAATTAATAATCCCTTGAGCGCGGGCCCATTATAAAAAAGACACAAGGAAATACAGTACCGAGTAAAAAAAAAAATGTAACGGAGTACATTAGAAATAATACTGCGTAGCTTTCTGTAACGGTATCCAATCTGGTTCTCCTTTTGAAATGTTTCCAGTGCTTACTAACGGTTTCAGTCAAATGTTCAGATATTGCAGATATTTAATTTAATTCTGAGAATCTGTTTATTGAGTATACGTTCGAACGATTTGCACGCTCTAACAATTCAGCCAAACTTGATGGGAATGACAGTGTAAACCCAAGGAATCTAAGCTTGTGTAGTACCTACCTCTGATAGTTTTCAAACATTTTTGACGTTCTGAATCTTGAACAGAACAGAACTTATCCCTCCATCCGCCTGATGCCGCCGCAGGGCTCCTTGTACGAATCATAGATTTGAGAAGTATACAGATGACCACTCAATTGTCTGGACGTTTTGCATTCCTGAATTTTAGCAAAGTATTCATACACCCATCATGCATATACATTACCCACTCACAAAATCTGTTGTGGCACTTTTTCGTCAACTCGATATACGCATAATATGCACAATACAAAATTTCAACTAATAGAGTCAGTTAATTGAATAAGCAAATTGACTGTATATGTATGTATGAACCAGGAATAAAATAAACTAGTCCCCCTCGTTTGAATAAGCAAACGAAAAGATTGCGGAGCATCAGCTATACTTTGACAGATGCGTAATGCCTAAAATGTAATAGAGCCTTTGCGCTGGCGTTGTCGTTCATCGCACACAATTCCGCGTTAATGAAAAATGAGAAAGATGAGAGGATCGTAATAAAATGTAAAACGTAAGTCCATCGCAAGTCATTATTCAACGTGTTGGACATTTTTTGACAGAGGAGTGCGCTGTGAGAGAGAACTTCCCCGAAATTGAGAGTATTCTGTGTCAACTGTCATTTGAGAAATGAAAACAAGCTGATTAAAAATAATTTAACGACAAGTAATTTCAAATGAGTGTAAGCAAAAAGGCAGCAATATTTTTCATCTAGTAGATGAGAGAGAGAACAGCTAATAAATTGAGTAATAATTTCAACGCAGCACGTCATCGCACTCTCTCCGTAACATGAAGTCAACTGGCGCATCGCTATTGTGTCTCAGGCATAAAATGCATACGTTCTTATGGGAACCGAAACATAAGGTGTAGTTGCTCAACTTTTAACTTTTTTCTCTCCTTCAGTGTTGACAGTCATCACATTGTGACGTGTTCATCACCATTTTCATGTTAAACGCCAAATCAAACAAAACATCCGAATTTGGTCCGATGAGCAATTTCAGGTAATAAAAGAGCTGCCAATGCACCCGGAAAAAGCTTTTTTTCGTGCTGTTTATGGTCCGTTGGATACAGTGGCCTGAACTTGAGAACAAGGAGAACCGTAAATGTCCCCCGCGATGGTTCAATGATTTCGAACTTTTGTTTTGCTTGAGATGATCAAGTTGAACCTGGTAGCTATACATGGTATATGGCACACACCACTCGAATCGATGGACTAATTAAGAAATGGCTACCGTGAGCAATTTATCTCTCGTTTTGGACCGCTTTAGAACACATATTTAGTATTGAGATATGCCAAATAATTCGTCTATAGCGATAAAACGGTATCAACAGCAGCCTTTAAAAACATTACATGAGATACCATCCAATACACTTGAAAAGGTAACTCCAAAGGCTGATCAATATTTACACGAATTAAAATAAGTCTGATATCCACCAAATAAATGCTGTTGTTCTCCAAGGCTCAGTTCTGTCTCCAGTACTCTTCCTCATTTTTATAAATGATCCTTTGTCTGCTACTTCTGATCCAATCCTTCTGAACCCTCAGCTTTTCACATTCGTTCCAAGACTCACGAGCTGGAACTTTGTAGAATTAAAATAATTCTAAAGTTTATAAAATCAAAGAACAACAAATTACACATTTTTTAAGTGTGTAAAAATCTTCATGCCTGAAGCGCAATAGTGCGCCAGTCCACGTCATGTTACGGAGGGAGTGCGATGACGCACTGCGTTAAAATAATTACTAAATTTACTAGCTGTTCTCTCTCTCATCTATCAGATGAAAAATATTGCCGCCTTTCTGCATACACTCATTTGAAATGACTTTTGTCGTTAAATTATTTTTAATCAGCTGTTTTCATTTCTTAAATGACAGTTGACACAAAATGCTCTCGATTTAGGAGAAAATCTCTCTCACAGCACACTCCTCTGTCAAAAAATATCCAACGTGTTCGATAATGACGTGCGATTGACTTACGTTTAATGCCTGAAACACAATAGTGCGCTGCGCCAGCCGACTTCATGTTACGATGACGCACTGCGTTGAAATAAATACTCAAATTATCAGCTGTTCTCTCTCTCTCATCTGCGAGATGAAAAATATTACCTTCTTTGTGCATACACTCATTTGAAATGACTTTTGTCGTTAAATTATTTTTAATCAGCTGTTTTCATTTCTCAAATGACAGTTGACACAAAATGCTCTCAATTTGGAAGAAAACTCTCAATCTGGGAGAAAATCTCTCTCACAGCGGACCCCTCTGTCAAAAAATATCCAACATGTTGAATAATGACGTGCGATGGACTACGTTTTACGTTTTATTACGATAGTCGAAACTGCAATGCGGTATAAGCTGTTCTGGTTGTGCTTACCATAGCAATCTCCAGCCACTATTTGTCTTATAAAAGTGTGCTGTAAGGAAAGTTTATAATGCGAGACGTTTTGCTCGTTCTATGGTTTTGTTCAGAACATTGAGAATTCTGCATTTGAAACATTTGTACCTATAGAAAGTTTCAAAAATATTTTTTATAAGAGGTGGCTATTTGCAGAGTCCAAACACTAATACCCAAAATTTGCGCAGCTTTTCAATGAATCTTGTAAATGTTCCTCATTTTCGCACTACACTCTTCAAAAACGTCTACTCTTTAGTCTCGTGTAAATTGTTTATTAAACTACCTGGATATATCTGCGGTACAAGGCATCTAAGTAGATATCGGAAACAAGTTAAAATTTGGGTTCTTGGTTTCAATCACGACGAAATTAAAGATTTATCGTCAAACAAAGTTTAACATCAAAGTAATATAATATAAACTCTTCTAGTATACCTACAGCTCTAATAAAAAATTCATTAATTTTGTTTTTTATAATTCTCCTATTTTAATAAATTTACTCTTTTTATCACCTGTCACATTCAACACTTAATACTTTCCGTTATGAAGTGGCATTCCCACATTTTTCTTTTTTCATAAAATAAATATGTCACTACGTATTCTTATTTCTACAATAATTGTTAAGGATATCAATGAATTTACTATACAAAGAATCTACGTACATATATGTAAGAATACTGAAAAAAAAAAAATAGTTGATGGATTCTCTCGTAACCAATGCCAGATGGTTGACAGGCATCACTTGTCGAATCTCACAACAAATCTGGCAGCATCTCAACCCCAAAAAGATCATGTAGCCTGATCTCCGTAAAGAGATTTTAAATTAGCGCTACACGCAAAACGACGAAGCTGCTTAGACGAATAGGAGGAAGAAAGCACCCAACACCTCCTCTGCAACTGTCCTCCTCTTGCTTCAATTATGAAGGCCACTCCTACTTCTACGACAGTCGAAGCGACCTAAGCAAAATACCGGTCCACGCTTTAATAAAATTTGTTAACAAAACTGGCTGGCTGTCATGATTCACGGCAACCCTATTTCATTTGAAAAACCCACGTGGCGGTACAATGGTCTACTTTGGCCTAAATGCATTATGCCACTACCTACTGTTGAGCGAAATTGCACGAGGAATAAAAATGATCCCTTTTCTCAATCGACTGAACCATCAACATAAACTACCCTCTTGAGTGAATTTGCCAAAGATCGGGTGAATCAGAGAGGACATGCGTGGGGTCTTTGGATCGCGAAAGGTTACGGTCGTTGGTTTGCCCGTGGTGGCTGTATTTCGAACCTAATATTACCTACTTAAGATCGATTCTTTATCTCAATGTAAGCTGCAAGTAGTAGCATTTAATGTTGCAGTCGAACATTACACACATTAAAACATATCAGATGCCACTAGAGGTTTGCTAGGAACGTCCCCGAACACTACATAGACGCTAGAAATTGCATTCTTTTGAACTCTTAGAACGCACGGTCCTCTTCCGTTATACTAGCTCATCGCGTACATTTTACATTTCTTCTTTGCGCCACAGTCTGGGGTGGATGTGGGCCTCAAACAATGAGCCTCTCCAACTTAAGCGATGTCTGACTAGTTGCCGCCTGTTTCGCACGCCAAGTTGGTTGACTTACTTATCCACGTGGGTACCCTAAAAGCGGGCGTCTTTCATGCGTTGTCCTATATGGACAGAGTCGAAGACTGGGGAAGACTCCTTAGGCGGTGGATCCATAGACGACTGACGAGAGTTATTCCCCCAAACTGTGGTTGAATAGTCTACTTCAACGCAAACACGACCGGTTTTTCCTATTTTACTTTTATGATGTCAAACCATGTACTCTCTCTCTTTCTCTACCGTTAATTTTAAGAACTATTAAAGCCCCAGCAAGTAGAATCCTTCGCCTGTGTTGGGTTTGGATCCACAATAACTTAGGTGTCCGCAAGGAAAAGTGGTGACGGGATAAGTACGTTGAGTGCGCAATCCACTTTTTTGTTTGTCGACAACGAAACGAACGACATTTTTGAAATGTCGAAAACGTACATATACTCCTTAATTTATTAGGAATTATTCAAAAACAATGTGAATCAAAATAAAAGGTTCGTAGGGACAATAAAGAGCACCCGAATGAATTTCTATGGAGTCATCTGCTTCTTGTGTGGACCTGGACCTCAACCAGTAAGCCTCTCCAGCCGGCCCGGAGTCATCCGCTAATCACACTTTAAAGCACACCGCACACTCTCGCTTTGTTCACATTCCACATCTGTGAAAAGCAGATCAATCTCTCCTCCCTAACAGCGTCTGCGTAAAAATATCAACAAACTTCTGTGGCAACAGTCACAAGCGTAAAACAAACCACCTCGTGTTGGTCCCTAGACAATTCGCTTCCCACGTCTCGTGTTGAATGTACACAAGTATTTTTCTTTTCTTACGTTCTCCTTGCAATACCCATCTAGTTCCACAAAGCATTTCAATGTTATGAGATACTGCATGCCATTGAAACACATTCTGCATCTCATTTATTTTGGTTAGACAATAAAAACGGCATTTTCCAGCCAAAAATATCCCTCAACACTGCATGGGGCAATACAGCGACAACACAGCTCTCTGTTTAGTGTTAGTTCCCTGGCACCTGGCCAGATTTTCAACGGCAATTCAGAGCTTTGTGTATAGATACAATTTATTTCGGCCACCGACGAAACATCAATTTCGTCGGCACTCCTGTAATTTCGCAAGAAGCAGACGTGGCACCTTCCACGGAAACTGACTCAAAACTTTCAATGAACTAAAGCTAAACACATGCGCTACACCCAAAAAATGAGTCATGTCTATATTTAGCGATCCACTGGCAGACAGTGGAGACAGTGGAGATACAGTACTCATCTCTCGAGCGCAGTGATTTCCCCAAAACATTTCCCCGAAGGCATTGAACTTGAACCAAGGAAAAACGTAACGTTGAACCGTACTCATTCGCGTTGTTGACAACTGTGCGGATGATCGCAGCGAACACCTCACCGTGTTGGCGGAAACAACCCGAGTGGCCAACAACGGTGTACACAATGGTCAATGACGCAGTTGGAATTCCCGGACAGATGCATGACGACAAGGTGAGTCTGCAAAAAAGAGGTCGAAAGAAACTTACCCAGAACATGTTCTCGTTCTCCGGCACCTTGATGTTGTGGAAGGGTATCTCTGGCACGCCCACAGAGGGCTCTTCTTCCTGAGTGGGAAGAGTGATGTCGGAGTCCTCCTCACCCTTCAGCGTTGGATACAGATTCGGTGGCGGGTCACGGCGGTTCAGGCCACCAAAGGAGCCGGCTGCGTCTGAAAATGAGTAAAGCAATTCGATCACCAGACTTCAAAGCGAGCGGGTGCAACCGAAGTCTGGCAAGTACCTGGCAAAGATGGTATTGAGGGATAGAGGCTGGAGTAACCAGAACTCTGGGAGTTTTGGGAGACGTTGTCGTATGGCATTGGCATTCCCGGGAAGCCGGAGCCGCCGGGATAGGGAAGGGATGGGACGGCAGGAGCACCGGGATACGGTGCATTGCCGTAAGGGGTTGGCATTCCCATGCCCGACAAGCTGGGATATGGCGTCGAGCTTGGATACGGTGTCGACGATGGATATGGCGATGTTGGATACGGAGATGCTCCGGAGGCTGGCGGCGCTGTTGGATAGGACAGGTTTGCTGCGGCTGGATACGGCAACGACGGGTACAGTCCGACTGGTTTCTTTTCTCGTTCGCCATCGGAATAGCCGAACGCGGCCAGATTCACGAGACCGAGACCGCTGGCGCCGTAATTTTTCGGGTAGTAATTATTATAGCTCGGCATTTTCACTCAAACACTGTGTAACACTGGCTTTAGATTCTTTAGGCCTTTTTTTTGGGAGATTTGCTGAAACGATTGAGACACAAATTAACACTCACACTTTGCTTCTGGTTGGTTTGGATGGAGGCAACAATTTTATCGGGAACTTTCAGACGTTTAGATGTGACAGGGAGCTGACAGGAACTTTTGCGTGGAGTTCGAGTATGCTACCGAAGAACAGCATTTAATATCAGTCACAAAACCTTATAGGCACGATATACGAAATATCTGTTACCAAGCACAGTAATCGAAGGGCTGACTGGAAGGCCACACTGGACGGCAAGCACTTCAAGGTATTCAGGGACTTCGTCTACATGGTCGCCAAAGTAATCAGTACATAGAACCCCTAGCAGTGTCGAGAGAATCAAGAGACAACTGAGTAATGGAGTGGCCTCTTGAAGCCCCAGACTGCCCTGAGTTCTGCATTAAGTGGCTAGTGGCTGATGTAGAGCGCATGGACAACACTGCACACTCCAGTCCGAAGAGTCTTCGTCTCTGAACCAGTGACAGTGGCAACGCAATAAAGGACGCCGACGAAACCGATGGCGCACAAAAGTGGAGAAGTACCACAACTAACATGCCGTGCGAAATTGGAGGCAGCTTGCGTGCGACTGAGACAAGAATGAAACTAGGCCTTATTTCTATCTAAAAGGTGATGTTATAAAACTAAACTAGCAACAGTAATTTTGTGGCAGCTGATTTGACAGGTTTGAGAAAACGAAGTTGTCAATAATTTAAGGGGCAAGAGAGGCAATACTTCAAGCCAAGAGCTGAATATTCCTGCTTACCGCCATGATGCTGCTAATAGAGACTTGTTTTGTACAATGCTGGATACCATGGTCAGGCAACATTATTTCGGGTGGCTTTTTGAAGCTGACATATTGGACCGAGGAAAGTGGACCAATGGTATCCCAACACTAGACCCTAGAAGGCGGGTTTTGTACAAAGACAGATCAAAGATGGATTCTGGGGTGGCGCAGGAGTCTTTGGACCCAACACAAGGACTTCCGTACCAATGGGGTCGAGTCCTACAGTGTTCCAAGCCGAATCTATGCAATCGAGATCTGACCCAGACGTAACCTCCACAAAGGTATCAAAGGCGCAATAATACAAATAATCTCAGACAATCAAGCAGCACTAAAGGTACTTTCGTCCAATCTAATGGTCTCCAAGACAGTCAAGTGCTGCTATGACGCCCTGCAATCCCTTGGCATACACAACAAAGTGAAACTTGCTTGGGTCCCTGGACATAGAGGCATTGCAGGCAACGAATTCGCCGATGAGCTCGCGAGAGCTGGCTCTTAATCAGCGTTCATCGGTCCAGAACAGTTCTGCAGTGTCAATTGGACAGCAGCTGCAACTCTGATCAATGAATGGGAAAACAAACTTCGCCTAGACCAGTGGACACATGGTCATAGTCTTACGCAGTTTATCTTACCGGCCACTGCGGCCTGAAATGTCACCTTAACAAACTTAACCTGTCAAGACACGGTTTGTCGGCTTTGCCTTGAGGAAGATGAGACTTCCGAACACATCATGTGAATGTCTGGCAATTTTCTGGTTAAGGAAAAGTATCTTCCATGGGGAGATACTCACTTCAGTAGAATTAAAAAATGCCACTACAAAAGATTTACTATCTTTCATGAGGGAAGTGGTTTGTCTTTTGTCTTAACTTCAACCCTTTGATACAATAGATCTACCCACGGCATGGTGTCGTTGCCTACACGACTGTGGCGACTTCCTCCTGACGATGGTGGCAACCGATACGGCGGCGGCGCGGCGGCTGCTGACCTCGTTCTGCAGATCTCAGTGCAGACTGTGCTGCCACCGCCACCGCGGCTGCCCATCGAGATGTAAATATCAGTTGGACAACTTTGTTCTTCTCCAACCGTGTTTCTGTCACTCTCTCCACTCTATTTCCTCGCGCCCTTCTGATGGGGACGATGACGACGACAAAGACCCCACGGATGAGGTGAAATGAAGAGATCAGTGGAAAAAAGGAGCGTGCCTGACGATGCTCAAGGTGACACCCAGCACCCTCCTCCCTTCTGCGGGCCTCATCTCGTTGGCGTCCGCGCAACCCTCGTGCAAAAATTTGCTTCCTAATCAATTAAAAGGTGATTTTTTTCCCGACCCTTGCCTGCCCTGTTTTTGTGCCGCGGACTTTAGAAGTGTGCGCGAAAAAAAAGTAGTATACGTGGCTTTTTAGCAAAAGATGCCCTGGGCACGGATTCACGCCTTAGACAAAGATTGAGAATATTGCTCAGATTTATATTGAAAAACGTGAATCAATTCAAGAAACTCAAACCATAGCCACAGTCGAAACACCATTACATCCAAAAAATGATCCAGTGAAATGATTTCGTTTTAACACCGTGCTCTCTTGGTTAAAGTCAAGGGAAGAGTGTCAATACGGGGAGTAAAACAACCACCAAAAGTAAATTTATTTATTTTACTTTTATTCTTAGCTTAGTGATCTTCATAAGAGGTCCGTTGTTCTTAGCGTGGTCGCAACCGTCTTATGAAGAGTACTAGAATTACTCTTTATTTGCCGGTGGAATCATTGGTCCATATCTCTTCAGAAATGCGGAAACACGAGACGTTGCAGTCAACGATGAGCGGAGCATGGACATGATTAAGTTAGTAATCGACAATCGTGCTATATTTGGATTTGAATGCCAACATTCGACACGGTATAACCGAAATACAGGCTGTTCTACTGCGAAGAGCCGAGGCGGGGCCCATGCCCAAAATCACATTCAAACTTCAATGCCATAAAATAATTTGTCAAACTAAGCCAATTTTAATTTAAAGACAAACATCCTCTATGTAATGTGCACACACTTCCATTCGTCACTGTATCATATCTCAAGCAATGCGAAGATATGGTCTATCAGTGGAAACATAGAAATGTATTCCACAGTGACATTCTAGCTAAACATTTGAAAACAGATACATTTTGTCAGCGTGTTCTGGTACCAACCACAAGGACACCGGGTGCACCAAGGATACCTCACTGAGACGCTTTGTTTCCATAACCTGATCGACGTTGAGATGTCCTGTGATATGTCATTTTTGACGCTTGGCTGTTGGAAAAAATGCAGTTTTCTTTCAGCAGACACTTGAACTTGGAGAACACTGCAGTCTTCTATTAATAGCAGGGATTTGGCCGAATTGGTCACAGAAGGCTGTCACAACTGTCACACAGAACTGTCAGTGTACAGGGAGAATTCCTCTTCTACTATCGTCAGTTGTTCGTGCCAATGGTGCCGGGCTGGGAATCGTAAGGGCAACCTCTTCTCTCTACCACCTCTCCTCTAATGTTGGTGTCTGATAGTCCAATGTTTAAGTATGGAAGCGTGGCCATAGGTAAGTCAGAGGGGCTGCTAGTGAACACTTAGACCAGTTCCAATGTAATACCCACAGTCAGACTACTACCACTGATGAACCACTCCAGTGATAGTGTGGTTAATTTTCACTTAACGACAAATAGTGACTGGTGACTTTGCTCAGGCAGGCACTTAACCAACTGCGCCATCCAGTCATATTCGACCGTGACCATAAAGTTTGTCCCACCGGAATCCCGCCTCTCTGAGTTCCTGGTCCCATGAGGCTGCACTGCAGCTACATAATAGGTCGAGGGGAAGAAGGCCCACAAGCTCCAATGATCATTGCCCAATAAAGACTGTAAAGATGAATGTAATTGCTTTAAATAATAGACTAAGCATGGAATGAAGCCAAAAACAATCGCGTTATGAATGAAATACGAACAACTTTGAACATTCCTAATTGCAAATTCGAAAGTCTTTGGAGCAGAATCATCTACTTCGGTGTATGTACAGCCTCAACACGCTTCTCCCAATCTCACTTCGGACGTGGTAATATGAACTAATGTTGACTATGATTGTGTTTATTGGTTCAGCGAACTCTAAACATTGTACATAAATAAACATCTGTGTTTTGTTCGAGAGAAACGTGCGAGTGGTCTAAAGGAAATGTCCAAAGGTCTTGTTTAGATCAGTGTGGATTTTATAAACTTAGTCGTAAAACGAAGGCACAAGTGTTCTTTTTCTCTCTGTCTTGTTTTTTTTTAAACTAGTTGCTCATTGACTCTTTTGATGTTTACACTTTATTAAGCTTTTGGTAAGAATAGATTTTATTTTCTTGAATGTTCGAGAACATACTCTATGAAGACGGAGTAGTGGCAGGCAATCCGATAGGGAATTCAATTGGAAATATTTTGAGAAATTCCCCGGACTCCCCGGATTTTTTTTTGCATCCCTAGGTCTCATCCACATAATTGAGAAATGGTTTACATTGCGCAGTTTCAGTGGACTGGTGTCATTGGATAGCGGCGAACAAAATTTGCAAAATTACACGTTTTCTGGCCGTCCGCTTAGTGAATCTAAAAGTGTGTATTTGAAGAAAGAACATTTTACACAATCTTTGGCTCAACCAAATGAACTTGTCTGTTTAACATCTTGCTACCGAAATCAAATCGATTACTTGGCTGAAGCGAACAGCAAAACAACAACGATACGTGGTCTGCAGACAAAATCGCCACTGTCATTGGAAACAATCAACTACAGGCACATGGACGCGTATATCTACAAGCAGGACATTCAGGAGCTGAAGTAGAGCAACCATAGACAACATCGTCTATTGACTTCTATCCTGGAGCAGTTGAAAGCAACCCTCGATTTGAGCGGAAATATCATCTTCAAACATGAGGCCTATTTTCGAGTGGATAGGTCAGGAAGAAAAATGGTGAATTACTTCTCCTTCTCAAAATCTAGCTATGTGCTAAGGTTGTCCGCATGGAAATAAACCATCAAAAAACCCTCCCCAGTCAACGTAGCACATACAAGCCTTTTCCCCTTGAGTACAAGCAAACAACTTTATTGGCAGCTCGTTGGTTCACGCAATCATCGCCAAAACTGGACTTGGAACTGCTTCGCTTGTCTTTATGCATGTTGTGTTGTAATCGGCGATAACGTGATGTTGTCTAGGATGTGTCGTGTTCATTATCCTTGACCTAGCTGGAAGCAGAGATTGCTTTTAAATGATGTCATTCAGCTGATCGAAATAATTGTTACATCGTGTGGGATTACCCTAGTTACCCGTAAAGTGTGTTCTATCCGCTCCTTCAACAAATATAGCGCACTACGTTCTGACAATGGAAATATCAAAATCATCAGGGCGAGTTTCAAGCCCTGATTTGAATCGTTTGAACAGTTTTTCATTAAATCTTTGGCCTGGCAGGGTTTGCTGGAAATTGCTAATGGGTTCGATGAAAAAACTGATTTGCTGATTGGACTCAATCGTTCAGCAATTATGTGTCACTTTGGTTCTCGTTTAAAATGACAAACAATTTGTCTTACTGACTTCGCAGTAGAATGAGTCATTTTGGCCAATGTTTGGCCACATTATTTGTCACACTCACATTTTTAAAGGGAATTCACCAAAAGCGGATCATTGTCATGTGACATGTCGTGTTCTTTTCTCTCTCATCGTGCCAAGAGAGTCAGGAGCAGAAATGAAGTATTTCGGAGATACCCGTTAAAAAAATTCTTAAAGCAAATTCCACAATTAAAGGACGGCATTTACGTTATTTCGTGAATACCCTTCAAAAATGCATGAATATCTGTCAAAAGATCACTCAAATTCGTCGATGGACTAGCGGGCAATCAGCTGTGTAGTAAAAGTCTCTGTAATACTTCATTCCGGTTAAGAGCATAGGCCGCTCTTGACAAATACTCTCCCTATTATGGTCAAGCAAACCAAGAATATCAAAGTAACAGGATCGGGATCAGAATATAAACACTGTCCGTTTCAATTCTTTCCCAAAGAGGATTTATTCGACACGATGTGAACTACCTATAGCACACAACATGTAATAAGTCATTCCCATCGCCAGCAACAATTTTGAGAGAATATAGGAATTTGTCTAACTCCAAGTAATCGTGAACGACCTCCACGAACAGCATCTTAGTGGAGATTCCACGTAGAACCGCATTTGGCAACCGGTGTTACTTCGGTTTGTCGAAACAACTGAACCAACATCATGCTCCGAAAAACCCTTATTTGACCATTCCAGCTTTATGGAGCCAAAAGCTGGACCATGCATCAAATTATTCTCGGTGCCTTCGAAAGAAAGGAAAGTTAGATAAAAGGTCACGTCTGCGAAGAAGCTGAAGACAACTCTGAGCTGTACCAAGATGGGGACATAGAACGGAAGGTCAACTGCTCTTGTGCAGCCGCAGCTCATGAACACCAATAGTCCAGCTAAGTGGATCTTCGATTCCAAGTCTCCTGTTTCGAAAAGGTGAGGAAGACCGATTCTCTGGTATAAAGACCAAGGCCACACGACAGATTAGTATTGTTGACAGCCTTGGACGTCAACGACAGAAGACAGCTAATGCTCAGGCTCTGGTCTCCCTTGCATAACAGACCAAACCAGCAAGTAAGTAAGATCTGTAACATTCGAGCTATCAGATGGGCAGAAGGGTATGCAACCTCGGATTAACTTCCGCAGTTTTAGATCAAGAAGGAAATATGTACTGCCTCTAGAGACCACCGAATGAATCCTCTTTAATTATATCCACTGCAGCTACATACCCACATATGGACCAGGCATTTAATAAATCATCAAAATGAAAGCCTTAAATATATCCATATAATCGAATAAAAACGCCCAGTAGTAAAAAATAATTTAAAAAATAGCTTAAGCCCTGAAAATATAGTATTCGGTCAAATTTGATCCGAAGACCATCCGCGTCACAATAAAAGTGACACCGGGACATGAAGCAGATCGAATCGAGTGCATCTGCGATTCACAAGCTGGGCGAGTGATGATAGTTCCCTTGGAACGAAATCAAAATCGGACAGTAGGCACTTTTAGAGTTTACCCCCCTTTTTTGCTCACAATTGAAAATGGCAGCACCCGGCAAAGTGTAATATAAAACCACAAACTGAGTAAATTCCTTCTCGAATCATTTCTACTCGCTACCCATTCACTATCACCAAGGCGAATTCAATTTACAGCATTTGCCTCCGAGCACAGAATTCAAGAGTAGATAGATATAGATTAAACATCGTAATTGGTAATTGATTGTACATTGTACTTTTCCATACGATATCGGGGAAATGGCAACGCAATCAGATTTCTATGTTTTCTCATTTCCCAAAGTGCCAATGTCGCATCGAACTGCCCGGCCGATTCTTTGTAATTAGCCGCAAGAGCGTGACAGATATTAAAGTTCCCAACTCACGGGAGTGCTTTAGTTCATTAAAATTCGAATGACGAATTTTCCATCTCTCCGGATACAAAGCTCACGTATGTTTGCACAACGAGCAGTAGGTGATTAATTTTTACGGCACGATGGATAAATAATGTGATAAACTGTTGCATCTACTGATTTGTGATTTCCTCAGACCGGTTCCAAAGCGCATGACTAAAATATCTGCAAAATAAAAACGATAAAAGTCTAAGCATGTGTTGATGCCAACTAGCCGCACAAAACGAACAGACATGTTTTATTTACCCGAAAAACCTTGACAATCGCAGACAACAATTGTGTCGGGGTTTCAAGAATTGACAACAAGTTTATGCAACATGCGTCGACAATGGAAGGCTTGTGCGTTGTAAGCTCCCCCTCACGAATTAGTTATTTCTATTGACAGACGCATTATGGCGTAGAAGACATCTGAAAATCCCAAATAAAATTGATTGCATTTCCAATCCAAAAACCTAGCGGAACACTTTGATTCTCTTCTGAGGAAGCAACACTTTGATGAATTGCGATGAATCACACAAGGCTACTCTGCTCGTAAACAAACCTTTATTAAATTAAATAAAAAAAACACGTACACACACTTTTTGCACTCGCTTGTCAGGGGAGTGGGACTTTCCGGTTGATTTTCTTTTATCCGCGCAGGGGTTCAAACAAACCAGACTTATCGCGCGATAAGATGACGATTAGAAGGACCGCTTGTTTGGTTTGTTTTTCAATCGGTTTGGGGTACAAAGAAAAAACTCACGAAACTACGAACGAACAAGAAAGGGAAATTTCTGCCCTGCGTCGACAACGAAACCAAGCGAAGAACTAAATTTAGTTGAGAGAAGATATTTGCTTGGTCCCCCAAGCGAAATGACAGTTCAACATATGGTTACAGTCGGCTACAAAATGACAGGCACTGACAGTTTGAGAATGCGTTGTTGGTGGTTTGCTGAAGTGGGATAATTGTCTTTTGGGATTTCATCGCCTCTTTAGCTCAGTGGCAGAGCACTGGTCTTGTAAACCAGGGGTCGTGAGTTCAATCCTCACAGGAGGCAACTAAAAATTCCTTTTTTTTTTTCTTTTTTTTTGACATCATTTCTGTCGAATAGTGATGAATGTGGTTTCAATTGAATTCGGGAAGGGGTGATAATCAATTAAGAAGGAGAACATTCGTAATCTGTGGGTAATTGCGTCAGAAAATCGGAAACATTTACAAACGCGTTCAGAAGACAGCAGAAGACTGGGGAAGTGAGTGAGTTACTTTAAACATGCCAGTTCCTTGGATGGACATGGACGCTGGAAGGCTTATGCTTTGTGTGTTGTTTTTTTTTCAGTATTATCGATTCTGGAGCCAAGGACGGCAAGACAGAGGTTGGAGGGAGTGTCAGGGTTTCCATCTTGTTGGAAACCACTTCAGCTACCGTTCTTCAGGTTGGGTAATCGTAATGACTATTATTCGCGCAGTGATTGGTCGGATGGAGTGCTGGAAACGTTATTGGATTGTTTACAAAGGTGTGGCAATACCAGACTTGGCAGCTTTTCAAGCAAATTACATGCACATTTGATATTTTTTCCTGCTACCACAATGTTTGTGAATATTTTGTCAGTCCTTGAGTCAGAGGACATACTCTTCTCAAGAAGATGTTCAAACAAGTACTCGAATATCGAGAGGACAACAGAGTCAAGAATGAACACCACTGCTAGGATCTTTGCCGATCGAGTCTCCCAGAAACTCTTTGTTAGTTCGACGCTACCTGTATAAGCAAACGCAGAAGATTAGAGGGGTTGTCAAGAAGTTGTCGAAGAATTTGACATTGATTTGGTTGGTTTTACGACACCCCCAAAAAGAAACCCATGGTTTGAGAAAGGGTACAGGCAGACACGTGCAGTGAAGTTGGCTGCAACAAATAACGAGAGCTGTCCGACTGTTCTACGAACAGAGACGAAGGGAAGGCCGGGTTTCTCACGAGGAAAAAGGACTTCAGAAGTATGCGATCGAGGTGATGGAGATGTGCTACGTCAGGAAAGACGTCCGAAAGTCTTGCCAAAGAGTGAAATAGTTTTCCAATATAAGGACAACGGGTAAAGGGTGCACTAGGTGTCCAGAAAGTAATTTCGGCCCCATACCGAAACGGGTTTCTGGACACTACTAGGTGTCCAGTTCCTTTAGAGTAGTTTTGACAGCTTTGGTCAACACCCATCAAACATGCCAAAAGGCCGACCACCAAAAAAATTGCAAAAAGATGATCAAATTAAAGGTCTGTCCAAGAGTTAGGTCCAAGCACATTCAAGTCAGCTGCAGAGACACCCCTATTCCAAGTGTCAAACATCAATAAATCGACGATTGATAAATTTGTCAATAAAAAAAATATATATATATTCTGTATTGTATTACTCGGGTATTGTGTAACTCGGTTGATAAAATTGTTGACAATTGAGAATAAATTGACTGGTGTGACTGAGACATTTATTTATTTCACCGTTAAAAACAGCAGACAATTATTCGTTTTCTTTTCTGTTGTGTCGAAAATTGTTCAAATAATTATGACTTCAGTTGAATTAGCTTTAAAAGATCATGATGAAGATTTTCAGGAAAGAGATTTTAAGGAGACGAAGGCAGTTAATTCTCCTAATCCTCCAGAACTAGAAGAAAGTATGTAGGTATGTGCACACATAGCTCCGTAATCAAAATACATATATTCTTATGGGTAATAATTTTCAGTATTGTGAAGAATTCTCGTTTAACGAAGGCAGCGTTTTGCTATTTATTTCAAGAACTGCAGGGAAAGCACACAGCCAGGAAAAATGAGTATATACATCAGAACATATTTGCCCGAAATGGATAAGCTTTATGACTGGAAGGCAATAGTGCGCTGCGCCAACCGACTTCATTTTACGGAGAGAGTGTGATGACGCGCTGCGTTGAAATAAATACTCAATTTATCAGGGCTCGCGTAACTTTTCAGACGATTCACGTCGATGAAATCGTCGATAATTTGCTTCATGTAAGACCATCACTATCGTCTCGCCTATCGTTACAGTTTGAGTGCTCTGTAAATTATATCTCTCACGTAAAAATAACATTTTCATTTCAGTTTGCGAACAAAACTAATACAAATGCGACCTATCACTCTAAAAATGTCTCAAAAGAGTAGAACAAGATATGTATACACAATTTGTTCTCATTTATTAGGAGACGATACTGAAATAGGTATCGACAAAAACCAGACGTCGAGACAATAGTTAATGACAGTTTTCAGTCTACGCGAAGCAGGCAAAACGATATCTCTCAAACGCTATCGTTTTTTTATGCTCTAGTGCGAGACCTACGTTTTACGTTTTATTACGGTCCTTTCATTTCTCTCATTTCTTTCACTACCGCAGGTCGACGTTCTTTTTTGTGCATTAGGCCATTGAATTGTGTGCATTTAAAGCCAACGCCAGCGCAAACGCACTATTGTGTTTCAGGCATTACACCCATATCGCAACGGCGCGTTGAGGTGTTCGGGCTTTGACATTTTCAGTAGGATACATGTAAATCATATGTTAAAGTCGAAATGGGGGGGGTCACGCGTTCATTTGTCACAGACCATAATATCGTAAGCTAGAGCACAAATTTCTAGGTAGAGCTACTATCCCGTCACTCGGGCTTTTTGACATTTGGGCAACAAGTTTTTAAAATTTATTTCTCAATTTGAATTTTTGGCAAACTGGGGCGATTACTGCGGCAAGTTATTATTTTTTTTACGAATTTTATTTTCAGTAATTTCATGTTTATCTTGAAAATTATATTTCAAACCCCAGCCGAAAGCCCTGGTAGCTAGTGCTGCACATACACTTATAATGTAAATTTATTTATATTGTAATAAATAATAATAATAATATATTTCAAACCATTTGAGTAGGGTAAACGCGCGCGTTTATTTCGTTATGGAAAACTGAGGCTGCGGCTTCTGACACAACATTCTCGTAAGGTCGATAAAACGCGTATCAACGCCTATCGAAGACCAACCGCGCGGACGCGCCTCTGCGATTCAGCCCTTAACTACTCCAATGCTGTGAAACTACGGGCAAAAGCATATTTTTTCGAAAGAAGGATCTTACAATAAATAACTTTTATCAATAAATAACTCATTTATATATATAAAATACATATATGTATAATTATTTGTATTGGAATGACCATTTTTTTCGAAGCCTCTGCCATCATCTGATTGACTAAGAAATTGACATTTATCAAAAAAATAGATCTGAATTGACACTCACTATACCACTTTGGCTCTATTCACAATCGAAAAATTGATAACTATCAGTCGTTGACAATTGTAATACAAAGAAATTCAAATTTATTGATAAGTAGCGTTTACCGTTTATTTTTTGACACTCGCAATAGGGGTCTATGGTTGAATTAAACTTACTAGTCTCCTTTCCAGCAAATACAAAGAATACTTGAATAACAAAATTCCTGCGGAAGATGTCCCAGAGTATAACCTGTCCTTACCAAAAAGCACAGGAAAATCCAATTCAAATTCGAACCCGTTTTAAATTCGAGGAAGACCACATGAGTTTCAAAAAGCAAAAAAAAAAAAAATATATATATATTATAATTCATTAGACCGGTGGCACAAAAGTGAATTTCTTTTCTGATGGCTAACAGTAGAAATGGCATAAAAAAATACAGGATACAGACCTTAGCGTTTTGAAATAGAATCTACTAAAGATATGGTGGTCCTCTTGTTTTGTTCGTAAGTGTACATGTTCATTCATATTCATATATTATAATGGACTGATCTCTTTTCTGTTTTTTTAAATGTATGCTACTTTGCTAAATAAATGAGTTAACATGGTAATGTTTTTTATCGCTTCCTTTTTCTTCTTCTGGTTGCACTACTGTCCGGGGTGGACCTGGGCTTCAACCAGCAAGCCTTTCCAGCCGGCACGATCTTTAGCCAGCTGTCTCCAACTGCGCACACCAAGTCGATTGAGGTCCTAATCCACCTGGGTGCGCCATCGGTTCCGTGGGCGTCCTCTGTTACGTTGTCCCACGGGTTTGGAGTCGAAGACTCTTCGGGCTGGTGCAGTTTTGTCCATGCGCTCTACATGGCCCAGCCTTCTTAGGCGTTGAATCCGTAGATGCCTGGCTATGCTCACGTCGCTGTACAGCCCGTTCAGTTCGTGGTTGAATCTTCTTCTCGAATTACCATCAACGCAGACATGACCAAAGATTGAACGCAGAACTATTCTCTCGAAAAGACCAAGTGCCTGAGATTGTCCATGCTTCCGCACCATAGAGCAGGACAGGGATGATCAATGTGTTATATAATGTTAGCTTGTTCCTTCGAGGGATGGCTTTACTACTCAATTGCCTCTTCAGCCCAAAGAAACAGCGATTGTCAAGAGTAATTCTGCGCTTAATCTCGGTACTGGTGTTGTTCGTACTGTTCACTTGCGAGCCGAGGTTGACGATGTCTCTCACTACCTCGAAGTAATAGCTGCCTATGATGACGTTCAGGCCAAGTCGTCGATGTTCTGCGTCCTTTCTTGATGACGGCATATACAGTACCGAGAAAAAAAAATGCAAACGGGTACTGTTAAAAAATATTGAACACCCTGTTTATATATACTTATGTCATATTTTATACCTTTCATTATATACTACTATTTTGTACCAGTTGTCACCTATATATATTGAATTACGTATTTGGTTCCTTCTTCTTTTTTCCTTTTGTAAGAAGTTGAAGTAAACGTAGAATTCAAGGCTAATAAATTCATAACGAAGTCCAATTTTTGGTCATCTTATTTTGTATTCTTGGGACACATTTTTATCAGGTACAGCATCAGAAATGAGGTATGGGAAAGAATAAGGTCCGAATGGGAAAATATCTCCCCAGACCTACTGATTTATTTTTTTTTTCTGCCTATAATTTCATTTTTATTTAATTCTTACACTAGACAAAAATTACATAAAACTTACACTAGACAACTTACACTAGACAAAATTGACATAAAATTCTTATCTTATCTTAATATCTAACAATTCATGTACTTAATCTTACTGACCCTTCGCTGGTACTCTAAAATATTCTAATCTAATTTACTATTTGCCTTTCGGCGTCTAAGCTATTGTCCCTGTTTTTTTTAGTCCTTAGGACAGGCTTTATTATTTCAGACTTACTGACCAAGAAAACTAAGAAAAACTTGGTGCTCTATACATTATACCAACTAAATGATTAATATCATATAGGCAGGGGCGGCGAAGGCGGAGACTGGTTCTGGTGTAACCACCAAAAGAAGTGCCACTCCTTATCACTCTCTCTCCTGTCTCGAGCAGGGATCGCTCTACTGAACCGGAGAAGATCTTCGTGTTCGCGGACGACATCCGATTCGTAGAGGAGTCGCCTGTCAACTGTTCGGCGCATCGTGTGGTAGATTACAGGAAATCCTTCCGTGTCCTGGATCAAGCCGATCGAATCGAAATAGAGTAACGCTTCAGGTGGGACAAAGCCGTTGTGGCGCACCCTCTCATGGTACATATAATTGGGATAGTAAGCCCCGAAGAAGTCATACTTCTTGGAATGTGACTTCTTATTAATTTAATGATAAAATTGTCTATCCTCTTCACGTTTTCCCTGTTGTACAGGACCTCGTTAGGATGGTACTTCTTGTACTCAGACTAGGGTGTTCGATACAACCGGAGACAAGTCCTAAGACACCGTCTCTCGAACACCCTCATCTTTTCCATCTGGGAAGGACTCACGTTGAACCACAAGTGACAACCATACACCATGACTGGCCTTATGAGGGCCATGTAGCAGATGACCTTCACCCTGGTATCAAGTTGGCTGCTGTAAAACAGTTTACTTGCCACAGCAAAGGCTTTTCTAGCATTGGTCAAAGCCTTCTCTATATGTTTGTTAAAATACAGAAAATGATCCAACCGAATGCCAAGATATCTAACTACAGTTTTCACGGCTAACGGCTAACGGAACTTCTTCCAGTTTACGCGCGTATCCCTTGAGGCCATGGCCAGCGGGGTAAAAAAGAACAGTTTCACACTTCTGGAAGTTGATACGCAGCTTCCAGTCACCGCGATATGTCAAAGTATTGTCAAAGTCACATTGCAACAAGGCATTAATGACTTCTACCTTCGGACCTGATCTGTACGCCACTAAGTCATCGGCGTACGGGATTAGGTGCGGCATAGACCTTAGGAGATCTGCAGTGAAAATAGCAAACAATATCGGGGAACCAACAGCCCCCTGCTGTAGACCATTATTGATATTAAAAACAGTGGTAGAAGTTACGCTTAGTTACGTTATCATGTCATATGTCATATCATAGACGAGCTTAAGGAGAAGGCCCTCTAGCCAAACGGTGTCGAACGCCTTCTCTAAGTCGATCAGACAGGCCCCCGTACAGTGTTTTTTTATTTTTATTCCATTGAATGTCGGATACCAGCTTTGACGCGGCATGTGTGGTGTCATGCCCCGCCCTAAATCCAAACTGGTTGTCCGGCATAATTTTGTTGTCCTCCACCCACGTTTTCAGGGCTCGAATAAAAATCTTTTCGAAGACCTTGCTGATGCAAGGAAGAAGACTTATCGATCGGAGGTTTGACGCGATGCTTTTGTCTTTGTCCCGTTTAGGGATTGGTTGCACCACAGCTGTCTTCCAACGTTCCGGGTAATATGCATTACTGAGCGCGTTGTTGAACAGTGTAGTGTAAATTTCGACTGCCGCCGGAGGGAGATGACTAAGCACGATGTTCGGGATACCATCCATCCCGGTTGATTTTTTGTTCTTCATAGTTTTAAGGATCCTAGGCATCACTATCTTGTTTCCATCATTGACAACGGCATTGTTTGCCATATTTTCGTCATTGAATCTGGTAAAACCATGATTCTCCGAACGCCATTGACTTATCTCGTTACGGAGATAGAAGTGGTTTAATCGGGACCTACTGATTTCCCTGGTAGACTCAATGACCTCAAGATTGCGGGCCGTTATTTCTAACAAAGGTTATGCATCGAACTATTAAGCCATTTTACTTATTTATTACGTCCAAAAAAATGAATAAATTGGTTATTTTTGTATTTTTTTAAGCATTTGCATTTTTTTTTTTTGCTCGTCCAAATTTTCGTCTAATACCAGCTATTTTAACGATTTTAACATGTGCACGAGACCGATCACTAGCTGGTACTCAAAATCGAATGGTTTCACAAAGGAAAAAAACATTTCAAAAGAAGAACCAGATTGGATACCGTTACATGAAGATATAGTATAATATAATATGGGTGGCGCTACAGCCCGTAGAGGGCCAGGGCCTAGCTTCTCAACAACCACTCGTGTTGTGCGTGCTATTTTTTTTTTATAATTTGCGCCTGCTCAAGGGATTGCTAATACCCTTATGTGTCCGGGGTCAAGACACAGCACGGGCCGAAGGTATAGAGGGAGAAAGGGAGAGGAGGTACCTGTGCACATTGGTCTTGTAGTCTGTGGGAAATATTAGTTTGGGAAGAGCATTCCATATTCGTGCAGTGCGGCTGAAGAACGAGTCTCTGAATTTAACTGTGCGCCTGAAAGTAGGCTTAAGGGTATACTGATGGGCATTCCTGGCGAGACGAGTATTGCGGGTGAATTCATGGAGAGGAGGAATGCAGTTGGCTAGCTCACTTGAGCATCGTTTGTTGAAATAACGATAAAACACGGACAAAGAAGAGACGGTACGTCGATGTTCGAGCGAGTCTAATGACTCTGCGATATTGTTGTCTCCTATAAGTTTTATCACTCGCTTTTGGATTCTATCAAGTAGGTGCAGTGTGGTCTTGGGGGCACCAGACCAGATATGAGCGTTATACTCAAGCTTGGGGCGGATGTACGCCTTATAAATTAAAGCCAAATCAGAAGGGGTGAAATATTTCTTGCATCGATTAAGAAAACCTAAACATTTCGCAGCATTTTTGGCGACCTCAAATATGTGATCGCTCCAACTAAGTGTTGTGTTGATACACATACCAAGGATGGAAAGTTTTCCGGTTTCATCGACACAAGCACCATTCATGGATAATGGCTGATTATCAAGGGTTCGCTTGAGTGACAGCAGACAGCATTGAGTTTTTGAAGCATTGAATTCCACTCTATTGTTTTTTCCCCAGTTAATTATGCTGTCAAGATCGGAATTGAATGTGCTTAACATACGCTGCCGTTCCAAATATACGGCCGAAGGGCGGGGTCGTGGTTCTTGGAACGAATATGAAAAGCTAAGGGTGCTGTCATCAGCGAAGGAATGGATTGGATTAGAAGTAGCAGACAAGAGATCATTTATAAAAATGAGAAAGAGTGTCGGAGACAGAACTGAGCCTTGAGGAACACCAGCATTTATTTGGTGGATATCATACTTGAACCCATCCAAAACAACTTGAATTGAACGGTTCGAAAGGTAATTTCTAATCCATAGAAGAAGAGATTCATCGATACCATAGGCACGCATTTTCGACAAGAGAGCTTGATGCCAAACTCTGTCAAATGCTTTAGAAACATCAAGCGCAACGATCTTGCTTTCGCCTGAATTGTGCAAGGACTGGTTCCACTTTTCGGTGAGATAAGCTATCAGATCACCAGTGGACCTGTCGCTGCGGAAACCATATTGTCGGTCATTAAGAAGCTGCCGCCATCCAAGCTGACGATTTATCAGCGTTTCCATGACCTTAGAAAGAAGGGACGTAAGTGCTATGGGTCGGTACGAGGTGGGTGACGAAGATTCGCCCTTTTAAGGGACTGGCTGGACAAATGCTGTTTTCCATCTGCTCGGAAAGAGACCTAAAGAGTAGGATAGATGAAAAAGCTTATTTTTTATTTGGTGGATATCATACTTGAACCCATCCAAAACAACTTGAATTGAACGGTTCGAAAGGTAATTTCTAATCCATAGAAGAAGAGATTCATCGATACCATAGGCACGCATTTTCGACAAGAGAGCTTGATGCCAAACTCTGTCAAATGCTTTAGAAACATCAAGCGCAACGATCTTGCTTTCGCCTGAATTGTGCAAGGACTGGTTCCACTTTTCGGTGAGATAAGCTATCAGATCACCAGTGGACCTGTCGCTGCGGAAACCATATTGTCGGTCATTAAGAAGCTTCCGCCATCCAAGCTGACGATTTATCAGCGTTTCCATGACCTTAGAAAGAAGGGACGTAAGTGCTATGGGTCGGTACGAGGTGGGTGACGAAGATTCGCCCTTTTAAGGGACTGGCTGGACAAATGCTGTTTTCCATCTGCTCGGAAAGAGACCTAAAGAGTAGGATAGATGAAAAAGCTTACGCAGTGGTTTTGCCAGCACAGAAGAACACCTCTTCAGAAGTATAGGGGGAATACCATCCGGAATATGTGCACGTCGAGATCTTTCAGTACTCTTGCAACTCTACGAGTGCGGAAGTGGATTTGTCCCATGGTAAAATCAACGCTCTCAAGTACAGGTGGAGACAAATTGGAATCTGGCAGTGTTGAGCTAGCTGCAAAATGAGCCGCAAGCAGATTAGCTTTGTCTACAGAGCTGACAGCTGGAATGTCATTGTAAATGAGCGTGGGAATTGAAGACGAGGCGGGATTCTTTACGTTTCTTACAAATGACCAAAAGTTTTTGCTACCCTTGGGACATTGTAGCACTTTTTGCCTCAACTTTTGCTCATAAGAGAATTTCACACTATTGTTCTCTCACTCGTGGAAGGGACCTACAGTTTAATGCCGGCTCCGAACGGCGTAGTTGAGAAGCTTTTTCTAGACAGGATATACTCTTTGAGCATTGTCAGTGACTCGAAAGCGGCGGGCCGTGAATTATCAAAGGTGGTAAATTCGGGTATCGAACCTGGCACCATCTGCGTAGGAGTCGATGCACTTACCCACTACGCCACGGCGACCCACTTACAGGAAGATACGCAGAATTATTTCTGATGTTGTAACCGTTTGCATGTTTTTTGCTCGGTACTGTACTTCGTTTTGCCCTCGTTCACCGCTAAACCCAGTTTGGCCGCCTCCGCTTCAATACCAGCAAACGCCTCATTGATGGCTCGCTGTGTTCGACCAATTAGTCGAACAGTGTACGGACTTTCCGGGCACATCCTTCACGAGTGAGCACCAGCCTTGTTAACCATCGTCCCTCTTGATCCAACAACATAGGGAATGTATTTCTCAAGAGACATTGGTATTTAATGAGCCTTCGCACCGTGCCAAGACGTATGCACAACCAGTGATCTCAACTCAGTCAAAATAAAACAATCGTGTTTATGTATTAATATATTTGTAATTCTTAGCGGTTTTATTTTTATTAATTTTTACACATTTTACCTGACTTATTTAAATTTACTCCTTGTTCCACATCATCATCTTGCATGAGTATCTGTGGCTTATTTTATCCAAATATGAGTTAAACCCTTTTGTTCATTATTCCATCATATAAATAAATATTCTTTTGTTTTTTTTTTTTTTTATACTCCATTACCCTATTACAAATTATTTCACATACATAAATACTTATTTTATTTCATTAATTTGAGACCGATCATCATATTTTTTTTTGTTTAAGAAAATCCCGTAAATATATGCATTTTGCCTTTGTCTTTCTAGACTTTTATTCAGAAGAGTACATGATTGTTTAACGAAACGACGAACTGCAGCCGATGACGGCTGCCGGGTTCGAATAACGAAAACGATAACGAAACAAGGATCGAATTGAATTTGATTGGGTTCATGTATGATTTTCATTTATAAAAATAATGTGTGTGTTTTTTTTTTTTTTTGGTTTTTTATTATTTCTTCTACAATATGAACATTTAATATTTAATTTTATTTCTAAATATACATATGCATTTAAGTTATATATATTTTTTTTTTTAAATGCCTATTTGTTGTTCTTAATTTGATTTGTGTGTGTCTTCTGACTGTGGTGGTGTTTGAATGAGTATAATTATTTAAGTGCTTAGCTTAGAAAAATGTTTCAAATGAATGTGTCTTTGAATTACTACAGATATCGATATCCTGTGAAAAATGGATAGAGAAGAAGAGATAGATAGATAGATAGAGAGAGAGTTTGATGATTATCAACTAAAATTGTAGACATCTTTATCATCGTTTCGAATTGATTTTATTATTTATATCCTTCACTTAAAAATTATTTCTTTTTTTTTTATGTATAAACATAAAAATTTATTTCTCCTACTTATGAATTTGATTTTGGAGTTACGTTTTTCTCTATATACACACATATACTTCATCAATATGTTGGTAAAAAGTTAATTTTTTTTTCTTTTCATTTAAAGCATTATTTCTTTGGATTGGCCATTTATTCGGGTTTGTTTGTTTTTGTTTTTGTGATGATACTTTTTACAAAATGGTTTATCTTAAGAGTTAAAAAATAAAAATCAAAGTTACATGCCGTTACCTATATACACTTAGATAATTGATGTTTGTTTTGGTTTACTTTGAGATTTTGATAAATTTGATAAATTCTACTTATTACTTTTTACAACCGGATTTACGATTTATTATTGTTACACGCTAATGTACATACATATGTATAGTTATTTTGTTTTTCTTTTTGTTTAATTTTGTATAATTTTTTATATTAAGAGATTTCGCACATTGTTGAAACTGTGAAACAATTTTCGATTTTAGCAAGGTCTGTCGATATTCATTGTGGACATCATTCAGGAGCAAGTTTTACACTTCAGTGGTATCCTTGGCAATTCAATGAGGGGTCGACGGTGGATCCACCACCTCTTCTGGTAGACAACCGGGAAGAAATAAGCCATAGCAGCTGACTTGGGAACTGGTCAGGTTGTGCACACAAAGAGTGAGTGAGCTATCCTTGGTGGGACTGGACCTACTGGCATTCAAGGAAACGAGGTAGTGTACAGTCTCACGGAAGTAGGGTAAAGACTGGCTGGGAGCTGAGCTGGGAGAACCTCTGGCTATCCCTGATGCATGAACGCCACTTGGGCGAAGCTCTGGACAGAGCCAGAACTCGATGGCTTGGTCTGCGTATTTGAGCAAAAGCAAGGGTGGGCTCTCTAGCCGACGCTGAGCAAGAAAGGATCATGATTATTAACTAGTTTTTGTCGCAAGGAGCAACGACTGTATGGCACAGTTGGTTAAGTGCCTGCCCCAGGTTATCGGGGTCTCCGATTCGAATCCTTGTAAGAGCAAAGTAAATACGTTTTCATCTGGTTTTCAAATCTGGTCCAATCACCATTCGCCGTGGGATCAAACTAAGGGCACTGTCACTGCAGTGGTCAATCAGTGGTTGTAGTCTGACTATGGGCATCACAACGGACCAATATGGACTAAGTATGCTGGTGGCTTCACTAGCATCCCCTCCTACCTATCTACCCAGTCTCAAGGAAGTGTGACGCTAATGAGAGTCCTTACCGGTCAAAGTGACAAAGGAACGCATGTCTTTTGCAGAAGCAGAGGCAAGAAAGAAGTGGAATCTGTCAAACATCTGTTCTGCCAATGCCTAGCCTTAAGGTAGCCCTCAACGACGAACATGCTGACCTTGTTCATGTTCGCTATTCTCTTCGTATGGGGGCTGGTTTGCCAACGGTTCTGCTGTTGGCGAAAAATTTTGATGGTTGCTTGTTCGTTGGCGTCGTTTCATGACGTCACTTTTGCTGTGAACGTCAACAAACTCATATCGCGGATGACAAAGAATGTTTGCTGTGCCGAGGATATTGCAAAGGAACAAGTTCTGAGAGCAAGTTCGTCATTTAGGGCTACTCTTAGCAAAGGAAGGGATTCAGTTCCTCGGAAAGCAATTCTTCGATCGTGACTCAAGCGACGTTGGACTTTAAAACGTCCTAAGATTCAAGGTTTAAGGGCCCATAGTAGAAAGACCTAACACGTTTGCCTTGGTGACCAACCTAACTACCAATAGCCCACTGGATCTACTTGTTCGCCGTTCGTCGTACCTTGTTCGGCATCTTGGCCTGGTGGTCCTTGTAACAAGGAAGAGCCACGCAAACAAACAGGGTTTGATCCACAGACCCTTTGCGTTCAGGAATTTGAAGGCATCGCCTTGGACGCGGGTCTGCGTAGTCAACGACCTAAGCACCATGAATCTTCCAGCAATCACTAGAAGAGGTTTCAAGCCCATCACCAAGTGACAACTCAGCTGGAGGAGCAGCTCGATGGAGGTGCTTAGGTTCAATCATATATGAATTTGGATATATTTAGAAATAAAAAACTTATCCCCTGTGTCCTTAAATAAAAAACAGTCCCAACACGTTGGCGACGGCCGTAAGGTCTTCAAGACACCCTACCTACCTCTCTTATAGACCGCATTGCATCCAAAGTGGATTTCAATCGGAACATGGAATCGAACTAAATTTGTTCATCGATGGAATGTGTCTTATTGATCAATAGATCAAGTGCATAAGCTCCTCGCAAAAACTTAAATAAAAAGAAATCCTGATTATCTTTTGTTTTGGAAATACAACAAAGTATTCAATCAATGTTTCAAAAAGTGTTCCACATACGCCATATAGACCGTGGATCAACAGGCCCTCGGTTGGAAGCCGAGAAATGTTCCACATACGCCAGAGAGTGCGAGGATCTACAGGCACTCGCTTGGAAACTGAGAAATGTTCCACACACGCCAAAAGTCTGTGGATCAACAGGCCCTCGGTTGGAAACTGAGAAATGTTCCACATACGCCATAGAGCCCGTGGATCAACAGGCCCTCGGCTGGAAACTGAGAAATGTTCCACATACGCCAGAGAGTGCATTCTCATTTTAAGTTTAAGCCCTTTATGTAAGAAAATGCGTTGCAAAGCACCGGATTCTGTTAATACACGCACGAAAACATTACCAAAGGTGTATTTAAGTTGTAGGTAGGTCTGATATGGCAGTTGGAGGATGATCTGACAAAATTTTTGATCTGAAATTGATGATTTGAAAAAATTGAGTTCAGATGAGATCAGAGAGGACACACTTGTTCATAGATCCACTGGCTTGGTCGCAACGACGTTATAAACATCAATGTCCCGACAAAGACTGTCATTCAGTCCAAGGGTTCTGCTTTGAGATGACCTAACCGCCTGTGAAAAGACTCAGTCATGGTGGATTCTGGGCGGCCTGTAAGCAATGTTTCAGGGACTGTCAGAGATAAGGAGGTTGTGTATACACCATTATCAGATTCTGAAAAGACAGTTAGACATTCGCTTTGCTTAGCGTTCCAAGTCTCAGGTGGAGTTGAGTCCAATTTCTAAAGAAACAACTCGGGTAATCGAAACCATGATATTGTTCTTTCGCTTGTGAAGAGGACAGCTTAATTCAGAAATCTGAATCCTTTTTCTTGAAAATTCACTCTGCGCATTTTTATTGAATCGAGAGAGGGAGTGAGAGTGATATATATATAGAGAGAGAGAGAGAGAGAGAGAGACGGTAGGGAGAGAAGTGGTGGCTCGGCCCTATTTTCCGTTTTACTGCCCCAACTCTGGACATTGTGCTAACGTTGAACCGAAAAGTGGCACTTTACAAGATTGTACACTCTTCAGTTAGAGAGACATCTAGGTTCCGTTACATTCCACGCATCCTTTGTGGAGAATCTTTCGAAGATCAGGTTTTCTTTTTTGATTAGTGCCACTTTTGTTTTCAGTGTGCGATGTAAGGTGTATCTCTAAAGCCAACCTGGGGTATTCAAGAAGAACATTAGTTCATCAATATCCTTCGCAGAAATCTCATCAATTGATTTGAAGAATGGTCTTTCAAGCGCTCGCTGTCTGGCTCCAGCAAGAGCAGGGCAAATTGAATTGAAATGGGTTAAGGTCTCCCTCTCAGCCATGTTGTTGCAACAGCGGCAATGTGTGATGAGTGGGATACCATGTCTTGCGGCATGATTTCCTATAAGGCAGTGTCCCATACAGACCTATCTAGCGATGTCTTGTCGAAGTTCGCCGAAGGAGATCGGTTGTACTCAGGCCGTATTTTTCTTCATGTAGAATAGTCTGTTAGTCTGGTCCATCTGAGGTTGGCCAATTCGAGGAGGTGTGTAGGGATATCAGACTTGACTGCCTATATTGGGATGTCCACCTCCTTTGCAAGCGAGCACTGGAGGGTAGAGCCCTCCCTAACCAGCTCATGGGCGCCTTCCCATTTCCTGGGATCTCACTGTGACCTGGAACCCAGATAAGGCAGATTTTGGGCTGGCCAAAAGCCAGAAATTTCTGTCCTAGCTTAGAGTATAAAGTAGAGGAGGCAATAGCTTTGATGGCTGATTGGCAATGAATACAAATGGCAACCTTTCGCCTTGGCAAGATTTTTGGTATATTTTCGACTTGAGGACACACGGCCCGGATTGTAAATAATTCCGCTTGGAACATACTCATAATTGTCCGCCCATCTGTAAGCTAAAGAATTGTTCAGAAATTCTGAAGATATACCCGGACCGACTCCGGAGCCCTTCTTAGAGAGAGAGGTAGTATCCGGGTTAGAACCACAATCGAAACTAGATGGAAACCCTAAATGCTATTCCACTTCAAGGCTCTGTGTGAGTAGGAGTAAGGGCAGTCTCATACAATTTGTGTGTTTGTTAAAGTAACTCCTTTCCTCTTCCCTTCCCTTATGTCGGGTGTGTCCGCAGACCATGTTCGTACAATTCTCCTCGTGCATCACACCAATCTCATGATTCATCTTATATCTGTCCACAGAGAGGAATATGACATATTCTCATGTGTTTCTTGTTTAGTTTCATTTCTTATATAATCTTAGCCTTATTCATTAATAATATTTTTGAAAAAAAGTTATTATTTTTCTTTGTGTTCTATTTTATAATTTTCATTCGTTGCTATAAGTGATTTTAATGTTATAAGTGTTTTTGTTTCTTATTTGTTTGTTAGTTCACATCATTCTTTCTTAAAACTGTCTACCTTCTAGGTAAGAATTATCAAAAATTTATTTAAAAATAAAAACCCAACTATAAGTGCTAGAAAAAGAACTTATCAAAACGTAACATCATCGTCTGTATCAAAAGGAAAATAGTTAAGTAAACTCTAAGCATATGCGTTTATTGTTCAGTTTGTTTTAATGTTGTCTTCATTTCTTGTTGATGCTGTGTATTAAATGGTTGACTTAACTGATGTATGCATTCTATGTATGTATATTTTATTATTTCTATAGTCTATCTACACTATTCTCCAATCTTTTGTTTTTTTTTTTTCAGTACTCAGTTTTTACTTTTCTTTCACATTTATTTCAATATGTAAACAAAGTCGTATGCATTATTTTATTCAAATTTTATTCATCTCAAAACTTGTTATTTATTTGTAAATAAACATAAGTTTACAAGCTCGTGATATTTGTTTCTAAAAAACATTCCATTTGGTTTTTTTTTTGTTCTCTATATTTACAATGAATTCAACGATTGGACAATATAATTATTTATTTATTTATTTTCCTTTCACATTTCTTCTTGTATAAAAATTAAAAATAAGAACAAACGAGTGTAAATTAACGAAAGAAAAATCTGCACCATTTCTGTTTCCAATGTAAAATAACTTAAGCTTCTTGATATATATTTGTCTTTCGGGTTGCGTTGCAATAGATTTTTTCTTAAGTTTTCTTTCAAAATGCCAAACTTAACGAATTTTAAAATACAACCATTTTTTTGTGTATACACAAAAAAAAATCATTTCATTTGTTGAAATTATAAACAAAGCTTTGTATTTTTTTTTAAATGCTATGCACATGCATTGTCTTAAAATGTTTACTCGCTGAGGAGGATTTTTGTGTATAAGTATATCTTAAATATTTTCTTAAATTTTTTTTTAAATGCTTCAACATTTTCTATCTTATTAACGATGGGTGTATTTGGGGGGAGTTCAATCTAGGATATCAAATAATTTGTTTTTCAGATTCTTGTCGTAAGCGCATTTCTTGTTAATTGATGACCCATTAACCCTAATCTGCGCTCCCAGTGACTTTGGATCACCTTTTCAGTTTCGAGAGTCATTTTCACAATCCCAGTTGTACTCATTGACTTTGTTTCCCTAAGGAAATACTACGTAGAAATGAAAAAAAATGATGAATACGTTACTGTAACAAACATATACCGCTATCATTATTAACCAACCTAGTCACCTGTATTGGAACAGTAGTAGAATACACGGAAAAGCATGCCTTGTGTGCAAAGTGTATCCTTTAATGCTACGTGGCTTTGAACTTTATAACTCTATCTAGAGACTGTGTTCGGTTTAAGAACACAAGTAACCATTGCAAATCCTATCAACAGTTTCCGGACATGGAACTGGCAGCTATAGCAGAAGAAATCGTCTTGTACACCGACTGCTCAAAGACGAGTGCAGCTACAGGAGTCTTCTGTACAATCTTCGAAAAATCCCTGACACTTAGGGGGTGACTGCAGCATTATTCAAGTCAAAGTGGCTGATACATACCTAAGAAACGGCACGCTATCCGCACGAGTACCTAAGAAACGGCACGCTATCCGCACGAGTGCCGTTTCTTAGGTATGTAGCAGCCACTTTGACTTGAATAATGCTATTCGTATGAATAGGCGAATAGAACACCTTTTCCTGATACCCGGCCATAGCATCAGACATTCTAACATCGAAGCTGGTTAGGTTGTGCAGACAGAGCATCAACGAAATATCCTTGGAGAGTTCGATGACCCTCTGCTGGGTATCGGACATACTGGAATTCAACGAAATGGAAAGACGAACAATCTCACAAAGAAGGTCTTGGAGCCCGTGTCCGCTGGCTTGGCCCTGCATAATGGAGCATGAAATGGCTATACAATCGACGTTGAGCAGAGGTGATCAACATCAGCTTTAGTCGCAACGACGGACGCACACGAATGTGAGTCCTTACCGGGAACTATGCCATAGGTGGTAAGAGAGAAACATAACCTATCCAACGTCAGCTCTGCGATTGCCCGGCACTTGCAAGGAAAAGAAAGCAGGACATAACTTCTTCACAGAGATGGAGGACTTTAGCGTTGTCGAATTGAAAAACCTCCTAAGATTCTTCCATGAATCTGGCTGGTTTTGGAATTCCATGGCACATCAACTAAATCAGACACATTTCCGACAGAAGGACATATTTGCACTCCGTTGAGGAAATTACAACCCTGTTATGACAAATTTGAAGATGATGTATGTGCCTGGTAGGAACCTGACAGATGATGAGTTACTGGTCTCCTTCCGAGGTGGATACAAAATTAATAACAAACGTTTGATAATATTTTTCAATATTATTCCAAACAATAATAAGGACTTTTCTAATAGGGTGACAAGGGGTCACCACCTGGGTGGTTTAGGGAGAATTTTGAATTTGTCGGATTAGGGTTGAGAAATGTGTGAGTTGTAAGTAACAAAAACGTCCTTCCACACTTCCAAGGATCAATTCTTAGATACAGTGCTGTAAGTCAACAGAATCGATCAAACGGAATACATAGAAAAGAGCGGTCACCACAGTTTCGTTAAGTTTCGTTCAATGGTGCTTATTTAAGAGGAGACTGTATGGATTGTCATCATGTCGTGGGAATTAATTCAAGCTAAATCTACTTAAGTTGTAAACTTAAGAAGGACACGCAAAACAAGTTCCACTCATCTCACAGCTTGTTGTCAAAGGGACGTAAGTCCATTCAAGTGACCTAAGCCACGTGACATCATTCTCTCTTGAAAACAAGGAAAGTGTCAATTTTCTCTGTTCCACAACCATCCTACCCAAAGGACAGATCATGAGACATTTCGTATAATCCTCATTGCTTCACAATAGAGCCAGTTCTTAACACTGAAAGCGATTTCTGTGATAAGTGAAAATAAACATTGTGTCGGATCGTTATCTCGTGACAGTCAGTTAACTTCTCTCCTCATCCACAAAGAACTGATCGACAATCAACTGAATTGAAGGCATTCCGATCGACGATGTCCTGAAATGCACTCCAACGGATTCTGTTACTATGTTTGGCCTTAGTGGGTCTGCTGCTCGTATGCGCCGCAGTCAGCAGCTTCAACCTAACCTAGCCGAGGGACGACGTGATCAGGAAATTAAATTTCCAAAGAAGTTTATGAGCTCAGACTGGAGCTACGAATCCATAGTCCACAGACTGAGTAGCAATACGATAAAATGGTAACACATTGATCAAGAGCTGATGAATGATCCGGGGTAGGGGCATTTGCATGGCCATTGGCAAGCGCACCAGGATCCTTGAGAAGAAATGTATTCCACGGATAGATGCGTTCAAATTAATCTTGACGGGAACTATACCAACTGCAGCATAGCAATAACGTCGGACAGTTGAGCTGCTACCTTTGGCACTAAACTAACCTACATCATCAAGTACAAGCTTTTAATGAAGGTTTTTAGTGGCTTTTCCTTCAAATTACAAATTAGGTTAGGTAGTTGGGCTTGGGCAAGAGAAGTATCAGTAGAACATGCGTGACTGATTTCTAATTTGTTTTTGAGATATGCTGTGCAGACACAATGTCAGAAAAATAATGCGCAGATAATGTAGGACGCACAGTTTTTAAGATATGATCAACATTCGTGAGGTTTTCATTTTTGGGAAAATCGACTTTTGCAGCAAAAAGGGTGGTTCCCATGGAACTTTTGACAAGTTGTATCTCGAGAACGGTGCGTCCTACGAGAAAAAACCTTCAAATTACTTATGAGATGATTTAAGAACTTTTATTAATATTTTTGTAGTAAGGTAATAATACCGAATCTCTGTAAACAAAGAATGTAATGAATAACCATTGTAAAACTGCTGCCACAGTAAACAAACAAACTCTCACTCAAATACACTCAATTCTCTTTTTATGCGGTTTTGAAGTTATGCGATTTTTTCCCGAGAATCTAATGCTGATTTTTTTGGACAAGATTTTGAAGTTATGCGCTGTTTTTCTATAGAATTTTGTAGGGGATTCCCCTTTCTAAATAATAACTTTGCAAAAAATTAGAAAAAGATTTTTTCTTAATAATGACCCGAATACTGAGCGGGCATTCAAATTCCAGCGTGAGCTGACTAATTGCACTTCTGGGTATCAAGAACTTCATATTGAATTACGGAAAGATTATATTAATAATAATATGGGTGGCGCTACAGTCCGAGGCGGATCTGGGCCTAGAAAGATTCGCAAAGCTTAATGACTGATTTTCTTATCAAATCAGGAGAGCCTTCAGCAGGCGAAACAAACTTTGAATCTTAACAGTCTCGCCACAAAATTAACTGACTGTCTATTCCAGTGATGATAATGATTTCGCGCCAGTTCACAGACGGTTGCGTGTGTCATCAGAAAGCGAAGAATATGACTAAAATCAACATCATCAAATTTTTATAAAACTACTAATTAAAGTAACGTGAAGTAAATATATTTAATTAACAATAATGTAATGTTATGTAATGTTATGTATTTGATTTGAATTTATCAAAACTTTTTACTCTGCTTAAAAATTCCCAGGCATCCTCATTTGTCATCAGTTGATTTCGACTTTTCTTTGCGATTTTTTGGTCCTATGGACTTTTAAAAAATTTTGGAACGTATCCCTAACTATACAATGTCTTTTTTTAAATGATTTTTTGGTTTTATACGTTTTTGAAAATAATTTTACACAACATTAGTGTATTTTTTTATGCGATGTTTTTTTGTTGTGCGGTTAGTTTTGAAACGTATCTACCGCATAAAAAGAGCATTCAGTGTACAAGCTTGTGGGTACATAGGTTTGAAGAGCAAGAGAAAAAGATTAAAATTCCATAAACTCGTCGCAGGCCAAGAAAGAAGCATCAGAAAGCCTTCACAAACCATTCTGCGCTGTAGGAAAGCATGCCCTCAGAGAAGGGACTTCGAAAAAAGGAACCGGGCACCACTCTCATGGCTTGAATCAGGCCCAGAGACTCTTAGGCCAGTATAACCACAGGAGGTTTGCAACAAAATGAGCCTGAACAACCTCCATATACGCAAAATGTGCCCCTTGGAAAAATGGTCAGCCCATATGGAATGGACATGCGCACATAACTGGGTAGGTACTTCTTAGCTGTACCGTGTATAAAACTGCCATCTGAAAAATATGTTTTTTGCAAGCGTATAACCGCTTAAATTTCAATTTGCATGTAAAATACACGAACAACTAATCCTATATCCGCTTAAGTTACTCATCATATCTATCGCCGCTTAAGAAATAAGCGCGGATACAAACAATGCTTCCAAACATCATTTTCTGTGTGTTCATTCCTGAATTTATTCATTCATTCATTAGGTTGCTGTATGTGGCTTACATTTGCAGGTGTGGTTGATGTACTAGATCATGTTAATTGTTTTGGCATCCAAAAGTATGCAATTTTTGGTATACCCTGAGTGTCTCTGCTATACATTCCGTTTAGGTTTCGATTTTTTTTATTTTATAATTATTAAGTGTTTTTGATTTTAAAGTGATGGTCACGCTGCACAGTCACAAAACAATGATTGTGCCCATCAAGGATCAACCATCACCTTCCACGACTACACCCCTGACTGCTTAGCAAATGTCATAAATGTCGTCCGTGCTGCCAAGATTTTATGATGAATTATTAAGCGCCGAAGATCGTTTTTTTGTGCACTTCAAAATTAGGCGTATATACGCTTGCAAGAAAAACAAAGCTATTATGAGCGCACGTGGGTCGCCGTGGCGTAGTGGGTTAGTGCGTCGACACCTACGCAGAGGGTGCCAGGTTCGGTACCCGAATTTACCACCTTTCATAATTCACGGCTTCCACCTCTTTCGAGTCACTGACAATGCTCAAAGAGTACTCCTGCTTCTCACCTACGCCGTCCGGAGTCGGCATTAAACTGTAGGTCCCTTCCACGCGTGAGAGAACGATAGCACGCACAACACGAGTGGTTGCTGAGAAGCTTGGCCCTCTACAGGCTGTAGCGCCACCCATATTACATTATTATACTATTATGAGCGCACCAAGCATACTACGCTCATTTTAAAACTTAAGGGGTTCGAGAAGAATGATGAATGAGCAAGAACTACTTATTTGTATTTTTGTAATAAAACAAAGGAGTGTCCCGGCATTTGCCGGAAGAAATTTACAAGTGTGATGAAAGGATTATGGTCACCTTAGCCATACAGGGGAATACAACACAAAAGGATGTAAGCCAAACAGGATCTTAGGTTAAGGTTTGGGTGATTGGCACAGTGGGCCACTTAGATCCTGGTTGGATCCTTTGTGCAGGATCTTCCCTTTTAACCCGCGCGAAACGATCACTCGTTCTAAAATAAAATAAACAAAAAAGGGAAAAAATAAATAAACAAATTTAGATGAACTCCCCTTGTAAAATTTATTGGAAAAACAAAACTATAACAAAAAAAAAAAAAACTATAACCAAAAAACATATTTTTTTAACATTATTTTTCACTTTAGAAAAAAAAAATCTTTTTTTTTTCTCTTACTAACCTTTATCTTTGTAATTTTTGTTTTTGTTTTTGTGTTTTTTTTTTCAGTTTGAAAAAACTACGCATTTGTGTATATATATTTCGCTACAAAAAATTAACATAAATATGACAACAACTGTGTTTAAAGCCAAAAAATTATGTCACATATATTTTCTTTTTTTTTCAATTTTTTCTTCCTCATTTTGTAAATAATATCTTAGCACTTTTTTTATCGTATTGTTTTGTTTTTTTGTTTTGTTTTTCTTCATTTCTTTTTTTTTTCATATGAAACAACCTGTGTAAATAATTCAAATATATGATTTAATATAAATAAATATAGTTTACAATTTTTTTTTGTTTTTTTTTTATGTTTTATAATACTTATTTTTTTTTAATTTGTTAAATATAACAAATTTATTTAAAACGAAACAAAAACTGAATTATTCTCTCGATTGATTATGACCATTGTTTGTTTGTTTTTTTTTGTCTTGTGCTACATAACATACAATTTTTTATTTTTATTTTTTTTTGGTTTTTTATTTTTTTTCAAATAGTTTAATTTATTTGAGCTTTCTCTTTTCTTGTTGTACTTCATTTAAATTTCAGTTTGAATTATGATCTAGCTTACATAGCTTTATTGAATATATGGCCTGTACTCTTACATACGTATTTAACAACTAGATTAACTTAATCCTGCCTAGGTTCCTCTTAGGGTGACATATGAATGCAGTGGTTTACTTTTACTCTAGGTTACATATAAATATTTTGAAACGTATATTTTAGTATATAGTGTATTTGTTTTGTATTAATTTTGTACACAACATATAATTAACAGTCATAATTACATTCACTCCGTGAAATCATACGCTTCAGCTTGTTGTTGGACTGAAAAACTGGGGGGGAAGGGCGCGTGTTTCGTGTACGCACGCCTTGCAAATGCAACCCACATCCGATCGAGAACAGAAAAACGTAAGAACCAGCAACTTGTCATCTCTTATCCTTAAATATGTGTTTTTTACATGATAATTTAAAAAAGTTTCCCTTTCTCACTCGTAATTTATGTGACTTAACCTAAAATCAATGTTCAATGTTGTGGAGCCGCTTCCAGCTTCCAGCTGCCAGGTTGCACTTCAACAGCTGATCTCTGAATGGTTGTCCTTGCCCAGGTTGTAGCGATCGCTGAAGCTCTGTATCGTGAACGGAGGCGCCGAGTTGCTGGCGTGCGAGTCGTTCTGCACGCCATTCGTGTCGTAATTGTTGGGCGAGCCGCCAACGGTGCCGTTCATTTTCTCCGTGGGCACTTCCGATTTGATGGAGTTTATCATCTGAATGTTGGCGTAGGATTGCTTCGTGGCCGAGGAGTTGTTGTGCTGGTGGCCCTTGCTCAGCGCAGAGGGGTCCAGTGTGATGCCGTCCAATTGGTTGAAGGACAATGGCGGCTTGATTGTGGTCGGTGTTGGCTGCGGCGTGTCCAGACTGATGAGCCTGGGGCCGTCGTCATCGTCGTCGTTGTTGCACATGCGTGCTGTCGTTGTGGTCTTCGTCGCCGGGGTCGTTGTCGTCGATTGGGGTGACGATCGATGCATGTTGTGAGCGTGATTCAGATAGTGGCTGTTGTGATTCGTCACTACGTCGTCGATGCCGATGCCGTTCATGCTCAGTTTTGAGTCGTGCGACGACGAGAGCAGCGGCTGGTCACTCTTCGAGTTTGGCATGATGAACGAGGTCTCCCAGCAGCCATTTTCGTCAGCGGCCACGGGGGCTGATGGTGACGTGACCACGGGGGGCGTGCACGTTGCCATGCTGTCAATGATGGTGACGCAAGTCGTCTCCTGGAGCAGCCGGTCGGTTGTGCTGCGCGGGCCGGGCAGTGGGATTAGGTAGTCCGACGAGTGCGGCACCTGTAGACAGAACTCGTCGTTGCCCGGCGGCCGCATGATGGTCTGATCGTGCTCGGATGATGGCGGCCGGAATATACTCGGTAAGGGTAGGCTGAGCAGCTCTTGATCCTGAAAAAAGAAAAAAGAAAAGACTCGTGAGGTGATTCCCCTTGGGATGCAATTCGAATTTAACAAACCTCTGAGTAGGCCCTCAGTCGTTCAAGTAGGCTTGAGAACGAGGGACGTTCCTCCGGCGTTGGGTTCCAGCACTCGGCCATGAGCCGGTAAATGACTGGTGGGCATCCGGGTGGCGCGTCCAATCGGCCGCCGTTGGTGACCAGGTGCATGACATCGCGGTTTGGCAGGCCGGTGTACGGCATCAATCCCAAGCTGAAGACCTGCAAGCAACACTCAGTAGAGTTCACAAGGCATTTTGTGAGACTGTTTTACTTACCTCCCACAGGAGGACGCCAAACGACCAAACGTCCGTCTTCGAGGTGAAAATGCCATCGAGGAACGCCTCTGGCGGCATCCACTTGATCGGCAGCATCGCCTTGCCGCCCTTCCGGTAGTAGTCGCTTCGGTAGATGTCCCTTGCCATGCCAAAGTCGGCGATCTTCACAACGCGTCCGGGACCCTTGCTGCTGAGCAGGCAATTCCTTGCGGCTATGTCGCGATGAATGAACCGCTTGCTCTCCATGTAGTGGCATCCGTTCGCAACGTGCAACGCGCAGAGTATCAAGTCTTTCATCACTAGTGGCGAGGGACGTTCTGGCTTGTTGCGTCCCTCCCGTAGGAAGTTCTTCAAGTCGCCGCCGGCCAGCAGTTCGAGAACAATGAATCTGGGATGCCGATCGAAGCACACGCCGATCAGGTGGACAATGTTCGTGTGCTTGAATTTAGCCATGATTGCCGCCTCCATTAGGAAATCGGCCTCGGCTTGTCCCGTCGACATTTCGGGCAGTGTCTTCACGGCCACCGGGTGCTCAATGGTGTCTCCGTCGTGGTGCCGGTACAGGCCCTGGTAGACCTCGCCAAATGCGCCTTGTCCTAGGGCTCTGCAGGGAATCGAATTGAATTAGTGAATGCAATGTGCAAAGACCGAGTGTGACTTACTTCACTAGGCGCAAGCTCTCGCGGGCGACTTGCGGCAGACTTTTGACCTCGATGTTGCCATTCAGGAGGCCTTCACAACCGTAGTTTGGATTGAAATTGGTCAGGGCCGGGTCGTCGCCGTTGTGGCGCAACCGACTTAGCTGCAGATCCTGCTCCATCAGCAATTTGTGACGCAGCGTCGCTTGTTTCTTTCGCTGATAGCGATTGTCTGTGGGACGAAGAGACGAATGATTAGACACCTCACGTGGACTTCGAGTCGAGCGGACTTACATAGAATCAATATCAGCGAGCTAAGAGCCGCTCCCAGGAGCCCGATCAGGATCAGGAAGAACGCGACCAGGTAGTGCAGGGGTATTCGATCGGGCGTCGTCGACTCGCAGACCGTGTTGTTATCCTTCTTCAGACGCCAGCCGTCCGGGCAGATGCACCGCGTCGTGGAGCGGTACTCGTCCAGGGCAATGCAGCGGTAGTCACAGCCGCACCCCTCAATCGCTGGAATGATGATGATCGAGCCGGCGCCGCTGCTCGCACCCTCGTAGATCTCGCTGAACTCCTTCAGCGTCCGCGTGCTGCTTATGAAGGACGTCCCACCTTCGCCGTTCGATCGGTTGAGGTACACGTCGCCGCCGGAATAGCCGCCGCCACCGCCACCGGTGTTGCAGCCTCCGCCGCCGCCCCCAAAGCCGCCTTGTCCGTGCACGTTCACCGGACCGTTGTGACTCTCCTGGCCTTCCGAATAGCAGGAGAACCCACCGCGCCCGCCTTGCAGCAGTGCTGCGCCGTACCTCGGGCTGAGCGCTGTGTCAGCCTTCGCCTTCCAGCCGCCACCAGGGCCGGCGGTCTTCTTGTGAATGCCCTCTCCCTGGATCTGACCAGAGACGTCGAGACGCGTGGGTACCGCACCCTGGCCGTGCTGGAAGTCCTCATCGATGTACTGTCCGATTCCCAGGCCGCCACCACCGCCGGCCACAATGAGTGGGACTGCTTCGTTTTTCGCTGAATTGAGCTGGAATGGGAGAATGAGAAGTCGGACTTAGTGGCTATACGTGAGGGACACAAAGGTGTCTTTAGACGGGGCCAAGTTTTTTGAGCAATAGATATGATTCGGAAAACGACCTGATTCCTTGAAAAGGCCACAGTTTGTCACCTTGAGATGTACTCGTTGTTTTTTTCATTATTTAAGGTTTTAAAGTTTTCCAGGTTTGCAGGACGCCAGCTCTTAAATTGACAGGGTTAGAAAGTAGCCGTCAAAGGAACTGCGAGCTCAACATGGACGGACACCCTTAAGCTCCTAATCGACACACTCTTCCCCGGAAATACAGATCCCAGCGAAACTGATAACAGCAACTCGCAGCTGGATCCAAGCTGGACTGGGCAGTTAAAATCTTCGAGCCCTTCAAGTCCCCAGACATAGATGACGTCAGACCGGCTGAACTACAGCACGCACTGGACACATTATCGCCGTGGCTGAAGGCCATTTTTAACAGCTGCTTAAGATTTAGCTACACTCCTAAATTATGGAGGGAAGCTAAGCTGGTATTCATACCAAAGTGTGGGAAAGCCACACACAGCCTACCAAAAGACTTTAGACCCATAAACCTTTCCTCTTTCCTCTTGAAAGCCTTGGAAAGGATAGTGGATCTGCATATCAGGGAAAGTATCAGCTTCAGATACTTATCACCTTTCCAACATGCGTATCGCAAAGGTTCCTCTACAGAAACAGCACTTCCCCACTAGTAAGCACCATTGAATCAAAGAATATACAAAGGTTGCTTTTCTTGATACAGAGGGAGCTTTTAACAACGCTAAATTTGAGGCAATAAGTAAGGCTCTAGATAGACGCAATGCAGTAGATAGTATCTGTAGATGGATTGGCAATGTCCTATCCTGGAGGTATATCCAGTCCGAATTAGGTCACCACAATATAACCAAAAAGGTATTCAAGGGAACCCCACCAGGGGGAGCACTTTCTGGATATTGTTAGTGGACAAAATTCTTAAGGAACTAAGTCGTACAGGCTGTAAGCCAATAACCTATGCAGACGACATAGAACTAGTTGTAAAGGGAAATTTTCTTCACACCGTTAGGGATATTAGGAACGTCTCACTAAACAAAATAGAGAAGTGGACAAAGCCGGACGTTAACCCGTCCAAAACAGAGCTCCTACTTTTCACGAGAAGACGCACCATACCTCCGATAGAGCCCCCTAAGCTGAAGAAAAAGGAACTCAGCTTCACTAGTCAGGCCAAGTACTTAGGAGTAATCTTAGACAGCAAGTTAAGCTTGAAATCAAACATTAAGGAACGTATAAAGAAGGGGGCTGCAGCTATTTACACATGTCCCACATGGGGAATTACACCAAGGATGGCTCACTGGATGTATACGGCTGTTGTTAGACCCATCTCAACATACGGTATCCTTGTTTGATGGCCAGCACTGAATAACAAATCCAATTTTAAATTGATTACAGCGAGCTCAACAAGGCAATCGTGAATGGGAATCCGGAATAGATTCAACGTGGAATGCCAAGTGGTAGAGCGATAAGCTATTGCACTGTTGACTTTGATGTCAGACTTTGATGTCAAAACCAATTGGGGCTATGTCGAGATAGACTTGTGGCGTACCCTCAAAAACACTTGAGGGTGCGTCCTTGAAGCTGCTATGAGAATCGACGAAGATCGCGACGTTCCTGTGTGCATCTGAATAGTTACAGATTTCTTTCAGACAACTTGCTAGATATGTCCTATTGCGACCAAACACCTTAAGTCCTGGCTTCGTCCTCCTGATAATTGAGGCCAATCTTATGCTCGATGCTTGGATTGAAACTGGTGTCGTCGATTCGACGATGGGTAACCGCACAAGGTTAAGTAACCATTCTATTGGTTGTAGGGTCTAGGTCTAGGGTAGAGTTGGAGGTGGGAGGTGGATCTAGGGGTAGAAGGGGAGGTGGGTCTAGGGGTAGAATGGAGGTGGGAGATGGGTCTAGGGGTAGAAGGGGAGGTGGGCTTAGTGGGTGGAAATCGCACACTTTTTGAAAGATTCCCACCTCCCGCGAGAAAAAAAAAAAGTGGTCTACGGATCCAACACCTAAAGTGACTGGGCGATGTAAAGCGCAAACTCAGCTCCAACACGAGGAGTCTTCGAGTCCGAACATGTGGTAGAGGACGACTAACTAGGTTTTTCAACCTTCTAGATGCGCGCAACTCTCGCTGCTCCATCAAGGTCGGCATGGGTAACTCACCGAGACCCTCCATGTCAAAAAAGGTTTTAGACAAGGCGACGCGCTGTGACTTCTTTAACATCATCCTGGAGAAGATCGTGCAAGACTCACACGCCAACACTAGAGGCACGATCTTCTAGAAGTCCGCATACGTGGATGACATTAACGTGATTGGCTGAACACAGCGAGCCGTCGATGAGGCGTTTGCTGGTATTGAAGCGGAGGCGGCCAAAATGGGTTTAGCGGTGAACGAGGACAAAAAAGAAATATATGCTGGCATCAAGAAAGGACGCACAACATCGACGACTTGGCCAAAACGTCACCATAGGCAGCTATAACCTCGAGGTAGTGAAGGACTTCGTCTACCTCGGCTCGCAAGGAAACAGTACGAACAACACCAGTACCGAGATTAAACGCAGAGTAACTCTTGCCAATCGCTGTTTCTTTGGACTCAATAGGCAATTGAGTAGTAGAGCCATCCCTCGAAGGACCAAGCTAACATTATATAACACATTGATCATTCCTGTCCTGCTCTATGGTGCGAAGGCATGGACAATCTCAGGCACTTGGTCTTTTCGAGAGAATAGTTCTGCGTCAATCTTTGGTCATGTCTGCGTTGATGGTAATTCGAGAAGAACATTCAACCACGAACTGAACGGGCTGTACAGCGACGTGAGCCTAGCCAGGCGTCTACGGATACAATGCCTAATATGGCTGGGCGCATGGACAACAGATCGAAGAGTCTTCGACTCCGAACCAGTGGGACAACGCAATAGAGGACGCCCACGGAACCGATGGCGCACCCAGGTGGAGAAGGACCTCAACCGTGCGACACTGAAGACAACTAGCCAGATACCGTGCTAGTTGGAGAGGCTTGTTGCTTGAGGCCCATGTCCACCCCGGACTGCAGCGCCACCAGAAGAAGAAGAAGAAGAAGAACAACCTATACAGAGCACTGTCCGGTTTCCCTACCAAGCTAGTCAAGGTCGGTAAAGACTTAATCGAGACCTTTGGTAACCTTAAGGTAATTGAGAGCAAGATTAAGTATATGACTCCCAACATCGACGTCTCCGAAAGAGGGTCACAATAGACAGATATACAGAGCTTTGAGTAGTCAAAAACTTTGTTTACCTAGGAACCGCTATTAATTGAGACAACGACACCAACGCTGCTTCCTTGGGCCAAGGAAGCAATTGATAAACAAAAGCTCTCTCTGGAACAACCAAAGTAACCCTCTATAAGACCTTGATCTTCCCATTCCTACTATATGAGGAGGGAGGCTTGGGCTTTGTCAAAAGCGGACGAAGGTTGTCTTGGTTGCTTTGAGAGAAAAATCCTTCGGGTGATTTTCGGTCTCGTCTCAATAGATGGTGAGTGGAGGAGGAGATATATCGACGAACTGTTCAGCGACGTCGACTTAGCCAGAAGAGTGAAGTTCCAACAATTGAGATGACTAGGTCATGTAGAACGGCTGGAAACTAGTGCTCCGTCGGGGAAAGTCAGCCAATCCACCCAAAGGGGATGATCGTGACTCAGGTGGCGCACGCAAGTGGAAAGGGACCTCAACCAACTCTCCATGCGAAACTAGAGGCAGCTAGCTAAAGATCGATCTGGCTAGAGACGCTTGTTGGTTGAGGCCCAGGTCCACCTCGGACTGTAGCGCCATCTGAAGTATTGTTATGGAAAACTGAGTGTGCTGTCGTCAGTAGCTTAGAGGGTTAGTTGCTTACATCTACAGTTTACGTAGCGGCTTTCCTAGGGGCAAAGAATTCTTCTTAAGTAAGAAAGGGCTGTATTGTCAGGGCCGACGGATTTGTGTGTGGTTATGGAGGAGGATGACAGCAGGAGTCAGCCAAGTCACTTGCAGTAACTGACGAATTATTCGCAAATTGTTTAGCAAATGCAGCAACAATTGATTAAAGACCAAATATACCCTGAAGACCAACGGATTTAAAATCAACACACACCATATTTAATTGATTTCGAAGCCTCATACGACATTATTCATCCGAATTCGTGATCCCAGGCGTAGACTATGTCCTCATAGAGTCGAGGAAGATAGCTGTCGGTTTTCAAAAGCCCTTCAAATTTCACTGACTTGCCATATTTAAGTTTAACTGTAAATACTCACCAAAAATACAAAGGATCCACCGCCACCTCCGCCGGCGCCATTCTCGAGAAAGATGTTCCTCACCATGTACGCCTTCGAATTGAAATTGTACTGACTCAGGTCGAGGAGTTCCTCCTCGGAGTGACAGGAATCGTCCCGCGTGTTGATTGACTTTATGCAAGCGTCTTGGCCTTGCTGCCCCACCAGGAAGTACAATTCTTCATTCTTATGCAATTCCAGCACCGACAGGGCCACCGCCCCGCGTGAAGACCCAACCCCACCCGAACCCAGACCGCCACCGGCTCCCTTGGCAATGATCCTAGAAAACATTCGCATTAAACCCACTATCTGCGGGACGTCTGTCGGTCGACTTACGTGTAGTAGCCCTCTCTGGGCACCTTCCACCTCTGCATGCCCTTGTACGTGCTCTGGTCCTCTATCACCCGCACCTGGTGCAGGGTGTGCGACTTGTTGTTCTCCCTGTAGAACGTCTCGCATTGGGCCGACGTCGGCCCGATCATTCCGCGGCGGGCGCACGTTGTCAGCTCAATATCTGAAAGGCGGGGGAATGTGAAGAGAAAGGCGGAAAGCCGTCTTTGAAGGCGACTTACATGGCTTCTGCTTGAAGTCCTTGTGCGAGGTGCTTCGTATGTTTGTGCGCATGTCCCAGTAGTCGTACCCGTTCAGATCCTCCTTGGGAATGTTGAGGCCGAAGCACTCGGGGCTCAGAGAGAAGTCATCGAAGCCCACGTCCGAGAAGATGCGCATTCCCATTCGCGCTTCAAGCTGGAAAAAGTATCTGCGCGAAGGAAGGAAGGTTGAATATTCGGCCCCTACCCGTGCAACAGCAACTTACTTGTTCGTGATGTTGGGGAGGACGTTCTCCGAGCGGAGCCACTGCATCCCCTGATTCCTCGTGCTCCACCACAGGGTCGTGGTGATGTTCTCCTTGTCCCCTAGCTCCGTCACCGACATGTTGATACTGCCGGGGTTCTTGCCCCACTGGTGGACGTAGTAGCGTATCATGCACGAGTTGCGATACGGCGAATTCGGGTCGCCGTGCACACTGGGCGGGGGATTGAAGATCCTGCTCATCAGTATGGCGTTGCTCGCGAAGCCAACGTTGCTCGCCGGCACGACGTACGTTGTGCTTTTGTTGCCCCCGTGCTGGTTCATGTTCACCAGCATGTACTTGCCCTCGGTTTGATTGTACATCTCGTACAGAGTGTGATCGCCAAAGGGGCCGGTGTCGAAGGTGGGCGACGGGCCCTCTTGTCGCGTCCACGCTAGATATGTTCTCTTCGAGTCCGTCCAGCCGCACCAGTCGTTGTTGAAGTCGCACCGGGCGCCATACGGGATTTTATCTGAAACGAGGGGATATTTCTGAATTTGCTTGATGATTGTAAATTTTAGGTTAGGTTAGATTTGGCAGTTGGGCTGCTAGACTACTCTACCACTGATTGTGATACTCCAGTGATAGTGCTGTTAATTTAATCCCAACGGCAAACGGTGTCTGGACCATTAACTTTGCTTTCACTGGGATTCGAACCGGGGACCCCTCTAACCAGGAGCAGGCATTCTACCAACTGCGCCATCCAGTCCTCTGATTGCAAATGTTGGACAATGGAGAGATCTCTAGACTTTCCAGTTCCAACGCCAAGCTTTGAGAGATTCGAGGATGAAGGCGTAGACGAAGCAAGGAAGCAGAGGACTGAGTCTTGGAGTTGGTGCAAGGGCGAGAGATCTATGGCCGGCCGGAAATGAGTAAGAAAGAGAAATCATGAAGGATCTGCTCAGGCATTCACTCAAGACACCTCTTGGCAACCTCTTCAGAGCGAGGGAATCCCTCAACAATGTTCAGAGGCTGGCATGCTTAAGAAACAGGACAGAGTGCTCGGGCAAACGCAACAGCGTCTTCCGAGCGGAAATCTACGCCCAAGACGAATGCGAACGAATCAATCTTGACAGGGACTATTCCAATTGGGAGTTTGCAATCATCTCGGACAGTCGAGCTGCTGTTATAGCACTAGACTCCTACATCATCAAATCCAAGATTTTGTGGGAATGCCTACAGAAGCTTAAGAGTTGAGCTATTAAGACTCTCCTGGAAGCCTGGCCTCATACGATTGGTAGGCAATGAAATGGCCGGCTCCCTGGCAAGGCAAGGAGCATTGGAACCTCTTACAGGCCCGGAAGCATTCTGCGCTTCAGAAGGCCATGTTCTCAGTGAAGAATTCAGGGAACTAGAAAAAGGAACCGGGCAGAAACTTGCCACTAGACTCCCACAACAGCAAATTCAAGTTTGAGTGGAAGAGGAGAAATCAGTCCTGATGACCGGGAGGACTTACATAAGGCCACTCAGAAGACTACTCGTGTTCCTATCCGAATGTGATGGATTTATGTTGCACCAGGCTAAGCGGGGGATTCAGGGTCGAGGAGGAGGACGGCGGCATGGTTGTGTTTGTACGGTTCAGCTCTTTGGACGGGGTGGTTCTGGTCAGCTTTGCAAACCAAACTATTTCGTACATAAATCTAGATAGAGGGAAATAGAAAGCCTTATGCCCAAAAGCAGACCACGGAGGGACAGCTAAAAATATGAAAATGAAGAGAAGAAGACGAGGCAGGAAGGATGAAGAGGAAAGGCGTTCAAAACCTCAGCGTTTATCGCCAAAAGAGGCCGGAAGCGGTCTCGCGGAGATAAGTTGCCAAAATTGTAACCTAGCTACCCCAATTGCTCTTAGATAAATACCTAACCCGAGCCTAGTCTAATCTCTAAGCTCAGCCCTACACCCAGTCAACCCCCTTCAAGCCTCGTGTGACGATCGAGGTTTGTAAAAGACATGAGAGTACCTGATGCTTTTGGCACATGTCGCTTATGTCAATCGGAACGACTTCTGCTATCTCCCTTGTCTAAAATTTGTGGGATATAGGCCCGTTTTTTTAGCACGGCGACAAGTCACAGCACGACGCGGAGGTGAAACCAACTATGTTTGTGATCTTTTTGTTTTATTAATTTATCTCTTTTTTTGAAGGGCAAGAGAAAGGAGGAGAGGACAGAGAGGCCACAGATAAGGAGAAGAATCATCGAGGCATTCGAATGGATGGCCTATCTATTCGCACATACATTTACCTTCTTATCCTTGTGGAGAATGTGGTGCTTAAGGCGGCCGCGAGATTTAGTAACTGGTAACGTTGACAGCGGGAAGGGAATTCACATCCCCACAAGGGCACAATGGACTCAAATTAATGCCCGCGAACCTTGCCTACCTCTGTAATGTCGTAACAAGTAACTTCAGCACCTTCAGCACTGGGCGCACGAAAGAGCCAACGACTTAGGAAGAAGGGGCGGCGAGTCTACCACTGGCTCAAAATCAGGAGACACCTTAGCCCCCAATAAGAGCGATAAAAACAATGCCATTAACCGACGCCATAATCAATAGAAATCGTAGATGGGCGGAATTGGACACCTGTAGTTTATCGAAAACGATGTGGCCTACACTAGATCCATCAAAATCTAAACCTCACCTAGAATTGGACAGGAGAAACATTAGTAAAGTAGTAGGCGTAATCCCTGGCTACTGCCTAGCTGGCAACCAACCCAGAAGACTTGGAGCACCCTAGAGTGAAGAAACCGTGTTACACTACCTCGGTACCTGTTCATTCAAACCACCAACTGGTTATAGGTATAATTACACACACCAAAAGACGTAATGAGAAAATGTGTAGGAGGTCAACGAAGTGGTGGGATGGTGGCTGGGCCTAAGTGAGGCAAAAGCCCATGAGAGCTTTGCCAGTCACATCTATCAACCTGTCTCCCTAACTCTAGCAAGAACATCCAAGATCAAACGCAGAATAACTTTTGTTTTGGAAGATGTTTCAGAAATAGAGCCATCTTTCGAAGGAGAAAGTTGATTTAAACACTGCTCAAGTCAGTTCCGCTCTACTGTGTCTATGTAGAAGCCACCGATGCTTTAGAGAGACAAAAGTGTTCTTGGGCTGATGGCGATTGGCGGCTAGGGACAACGAATTGCAGTACAGAGGGTTGTACAGAGGGTGGCTGTGGTCACCATGGCGTTCACACTTACGCGGAATGGTTGGATCCCCGAATTCCAGGATTACTCCAAGATGGATGACTTCACTTGTTAATTGGATAAGGACATGTAAGCTTTTGTTGAAAATGTGGCTCGCAAGTGGAGAAAATATTTTGTTAACTTTGAGGGCTTGTTAATAAGTTCGTAGTGCATATACAGTGGACTCTCCCTAAGTCGAACTCTCCTTAAGTCGAAACTCTCCCTTACTCGAACTTTTTCGCCATATTTTGCATACATTTCCCTCAATTTTCCATACAAAATGCTCTCTCTAAGTCAAACTCTCTCTAACTCGAACAAATTTTGGTATCCCGTGACAATTCGACTTAGGGCGAGTCCACTGTATATAAAAAATTGCTTGAAATCACAAGCCCGCGTTATCTAGTACTTTGACATAAAACTAAGAAGGCTACAGAGGACTTTCTCCAAAGACCTTTTTGAAGCTGTTAACCGATTGTGCGACGGTGCCACACCCCTTTGGTGAAGATGGCTCCAAGACATAAAATGGAGTAGAAAATGTTGTTTTTTTCGGACTGTCTCCGCCACTGCAGCGTTTTTCAAGCAGACAACCTGCCGTTGCCTCACCTAGACTAGGAAAGCCACAATAGGCTCCTTCTTATATGATAGTCTAAGCGACCTCAGTAAAATACCGGTCAACACACAAGTTAAGTCTGTTGACAAAAGTGGCTTGCTTTCACAACAACAGCAACCCTCTCTGTCAATTGACACACCCACGCAGCGGTACAGTGAGTCTGTTTTGGGCTTAGTGCATTAATGCCACTACCTACCTTCCTTGGCTCAGAGGCTATGAGACAGTACACCCGGGCGTGCGCGTTCAAAAACAGAGAAGAGCCTCAACCTTTAAAGACTACTTGGCTTATGTCCACCGCCCCATTCAGAGAAAAAGATTCTTTTGCGAAACAAACTTTCTGCGCCTCATCGCAAAATCAACCTCTTGACTTTTTACTTTCAGGTCTTCACGGGCTACCGCAGGAATCATTAACAATTCAGACGAATGGGATTACAGTCAGAATCCCCGCCCTCGACTTATCCGTTGTCGGAGTCAAGAAACTTGACCTTACTCCTCGACATTGCCCTTTAAAACATCAAGCAGAACTTAACCTCAGCACCTGCGAACATTTTTCTGGAGAGTCTTGTTGGTTTGAGCCCAGGTCCACCCCGTACTGCAGCTCAAGTGTGGTAATAAAAGACTACCGGGAAAAAAACTTTCTGCCTTGACCCTTTCCCTTTTACATGCTTACACAGACCGATTTGGAAATGTGTACAAAGTTGATCATCTCATGTTTGAGACGACAAAAGGTGTAGGATCGTTCAACTTGTGGTCCGAATTTGAGATCCCTGTTTCAATCACATGCGTCAAGGTTTGACATTTCGACGGATATAAGCAGAAATGAAGTATTACAGAGATAGCCGACTTCACAGCTGATTGCCCCCTAGTCCATCGACGAATTTGAGTATCTTTTTGACAGATACTCATGACTTTTTGACGGTTATTCACGAACTAACGTAAATGCCGTCCTCTGATTGGTCAATTTGGCTTATGAACACATTATAAAAAACAGTTGTCAAAAACCTTAAGGATGAAGGAGGAAAGAAATTGAATTGACAACGCCGTTCTCTGTGACAGCCAATTTGACAGCTCGTCGTTTGGTTCGACAACTTATCTTGAATAGTCTCACGCCGGAAACTTGGTTCAATTCGAGAAGCTCAAACGGAAGCCATTGTAGAAACAGCCTCACATTTAGGAAAATTGCCTTTTGGGTCGCATTGGGACATATGTCTTCAGAAATGGTGGTCAAACTATACAAAGCCATGATTAATAACCTTTTTGTACACCAATTGGACTTTGAACACAACATTCCTCGCATTGTTGGCGAAATACAGTCAGTCAGGTTCAGTCAGGTTGGACCTTTCCTGTGGAACTTAATGTACGACGAGACTAACGCTGGCACATGGTGTCAAGGTCATCGGTTTTGCTGACGACATCGCGGTCGTGACCGAGCCACAAACGAAGCGATCGCCAGGATCAAGGATTGGATGGAATACGCCGACCTAGAGCTAGCTAACCATAAGACTGAGGCTGTCTTCATCCACGGGGTGGAAGCAGTCACAAACGAAGCGGTCGACAGGATCAAGGATTGAATGGAATACGCCGACCTAGAGCTAGCTGACCATAATACTGAGGCTGTGGAATACGCGAACTTCCGGGTTGGTTCCCAGATAGTTCGATCGAAGGAGTCCCTAAGATACCTAGGGGTTATGGTCGACAACCGAACTGAACTTTAAAACTCACGTCGAGTACTGCAGCGAAAAAGAAGCAAGGATGCATCCAGCGCTCTCCGGAATATTGCCCGACATTGGAGGACATGGATATGCGCGAAGGATCCTGTCTTCCACAGTGGTAAGCTCAATCCTTTCGTACCCTGCACCAGTATGGGCGGGGACCCTGGCGACCACGGAGGCAGCAAGGAAGCTTTCGGCAAAATACAGTCTCTGCGCGATAAGAGCAATCAGCAGTTTCCGAACAAGTTCGTACGAAGCGGGGTGGGTCATTGGGTGTATGGTCCTGATCGATATTCTCGCCACCGAAATGCAAAGGATCTACCTACTGGGTACTGCAAATCACGTGGAGACTAGCGCAAGATGTCTGAAGAACGAAGAGTGCCGATGTGTGGTTTAGAATAATATCCCGTGAATCGTTCATGCTGGTAGTACGGGTTACGAGTATCTTGGAGAAGATTCCACATTCATTGGTGCAAGCCATAAAAAAGAAAGAAAATGAAGGAAAAAAAAGAAAATGCACTGCATCTTTTTATTTTGTTTTTCCAGTCCCGCCGGCCGCGTTTAGTCGTTGTAACCAATATTTTTATATTTTCAAAAACATGAAAAAATCGGTCGTTATAAGCGATATGTCGTTCTAACCGATGTCGTTATAAGCGGTTTTGACTACAGTTCACATGTTATTCAACAGAACTATAATGAACCTCAGCCGGGACGTACGAATTTGGCCCTTATAACCGATATGTCGTTTTAACCGATGTTGTTATAAGCGTTTTTGCCTGTAGTTCACAAACAGAACTATAATGAACCTCAGCCGGGACCTAAGAACTTGGCCCTTATAGCCGATATGTCGTTTTAACCGATGTCGTTATAAGCGGTTTTGACTGTAGTTCACATGTTATTCAACCGAACTACGAATTTGGCCCTTATAAGCGATATGTCGTTTTAACCGATGTCGTTATAAGCGGTTTTGACTGTAGTTGAGCTCTTTTTTGAACTAGTTCATTCGTGAACTACACTATGGCCCAATGGAAAAGTTACGAGCGAAAATGTCTTGTCTGAACGAGTAGCAGACAGCTAATTATTAACCAAGGACAACAGCAGGACGAGTCAGAGATTCGAAGACAGCAAGTCACAATCCCTGACAGTGGAACGTAAGTCACTAGAACAGGAATTCCTAGGAGGAGTTCAAAGATCACTACTTTCTGACATCCACTTCCCCTGAGCGTCTGACGAAATGTGTCAGCTCGTTTCTACCCGTGTCCACCCAAGACCACAATTCATCGTCGAAACGAATTGCTCTCCGCCCGCCACTGATTCTCGAGTCCATCTCACTCGTCGAACTGCCAACCATTCCACTCACAAGCAGACAGCTAGCAAGTGTCTCCCACTCACGCCACTCTTGAATTCGAAAACAAGCTCACAGTCACATCAAAGAGCACATCTCCTCGAAATGTTTACACCAGTCATCACTAATCGTTCGTCAAGCAGCGAATGATGGGAAAAAAAGAAATAACCTAATAGCGCCTCAACCACTTAATTGCAAATATCCTGCCCTCATTAACCCTCCCCGCCCCAGTCAACGATGCATTAAATGACTTTTAATAGTTCGATTCGATGTCACACATGATGACACTTTCTGCGGGCGAAATTGATCAGTCCTGCATACAATGTTGCACCGATACACAGCATCACGAGCGCGCTGGGGAAGCGCCTGCGAAAGGCCAAGGTTCACCGATAAGAGCGCGTCGCAGTCGCAGCATGTTCGAATCGATAGAGCCCATCCCTCATCCCAGACACTCATGCATTCACTTACCGCACTGCATCAGCTCATCCTCGGCGTCGTCACAGTCGCGGTTGATGTCGCATATTCTTGCCAGCGGAATACACACGGAGACTTTGTTCATCTTGCACTTCACCTGCGACGTGCTGCATTTCTCGCTTCGCGTCGTCTCCGGGAAGCAATGGGCCAGGCGCAGGTTGTCAATGGCCACGTGGGCCTTCACGTTCGACTTCACATTGGGCACGATCTCGAGGGAGATGCGAAAGTCGCGCGTGATGCGGCCGATCCGAAAGACCTGGTGCTCCCACGTGCGCAGGTTGGTGCCCTGTATCTCGGTCGGCACCCACGGACTCATGGCGGAGTGCAGCGGGGAGATGACAATGCGCAGCAGCCCGTTCTCCAGCGATCCCTGATGGATGAACATCTCCAGCTGGCACTTGTCCATGGTTGTGCTGAATGCCGGCGACGTCAGGTTCACCTGATCGGTCTCGTTTGTGACGCGCATGTACAAGAAGTGTCCTGAAAGCGAAAATCGAGTGAGGAAGTGGCTAAGGAGGCGGCGTGGAAGGTGCTTACCGTTCGCGTCGCCTATGGTGTCGGCCACTGGGCCCGACATGAGCCCCGTCATGTTCTGTGCCGTCAGATTCGTGCCGGACATGATGTGGAATCCCTTGTTTTGGTTGTCCATCCACTTCCAAGCGCATTCGGTCTCGAAGTTGCACTTGATGCCCAGGAGGTCCTCCATTTCCGACGACGGTGGGGAGTCGTACGACGTGTACTTGTTCTGAAACGGAGTTATATGAGCGTATGCCTGTTGGCTTGTTGGATTAGTAAGTGAAGCGTTAGTTGAGATTAAATGAACAAAAAAATGGTTACAAGTGGATGCATTTAAGGGAGCATCTCTTAATGGGGGGAGGGTGGAGGATGGTGGACGGAGGACAGACGACAGACGACAGACGACAGACGACAGAGGACAGAGGACAGAGGACAGAGGACAGAGGACAGAGGACAGAGGACAGAGGACAGAGGACAGAGGACAGAGGACAGAGGACAGAGGACAGAGGACAGAGGACAGAGGACAGAGGACAGAGGACAGAGGACAGAGGACAGAGGACAGAGGACAGAGGACAGAGGACAGAGGACAGAGGACAGAGGACAGAGGACAGAGGACGGAGGACGGAGGACGGAGGACGGAGGACGGAGGACGGAGGACGGAGGACGGAGGACGGAGGACGGAGGACGGAGGACGGAGGACGGAGGACGGAGGACGGAGGACGGAGGACGGAAAAAATTGGCAGCACTGTTCGCAGTTGACGCGCAGCAAAGGTTGTCTATTGTGCGCACGTTAAACTGCGGCTCAAAAGGATGGCGTGTAGATCAATTTCAGGCGCAATTCGCACATCACTAACCGCAGCGCTCATATTTACTGTAGACATCTGTGGCAAAGTACTGCAGCTAAATCGACGCTGAGACAAACTCAGTACTGAACAATAGCAAAGCCAAGGAATTCTACACAGATGGATCTATGACCGGGAGCGGAGTGGGAGCGGGTATGTACTCGGAACAGTTCTAAATCAGCCGGGCTTTAAGACTTTCAGATTACTGTAGTGTTTTCCAGACAGGAATAACGGCTATTCATGAAGCCGCTGAATGGCTGTTGATGAGGACGATATCGAACGAGAGCATCGTCATTTTCACCGACAGTCAAGCAGCAGCATCATGGCACTCGAATCATCATTTTTAAGATCCAAATTGGTAAGACTCTGCCGTGTGTCTCTTAACGAGATATCAAGACATTGCAGCCCAACGGTGTGCTGGGTTCCTGGGCATAGAGATATTCCAGGAAACTGTCAAGCAGACTAGAAACGGAACTTTAATCATTAGACCTAAGGTTAAAAACATCTGCGCACCAAGAGAAACTCAAAAAACAAAAATCACAGCCAGTGCCAGTGAGAGATGACGAGCCTCCATCCGAAAAAAGTATGGCCTCCATCCGAAAAAAGTATGGCTAAGCCTGGCCCTACAGAGAACCACGTCCATACTCAGTCTAGGCAGAACAAACACAAGTAACCTAGTTGGAATCCTCGAAGGACACTAAGATTACTATACAACGACTTCTGTAGAAGATGCATGGATGAGGAAGAAGAGGAAAACCCCTCGCATCTACTCTTCAGCTGCCCAGCGCTGGCCTCCATTACGAAAGAATCCCTGCGAGAATTCTATATAAATGAACTAAGGGCTATATCCGAAAAGGATGTCAAATCAATCTGGGCATTCGTCCAAACAACAAAATGGTTTCAGGAGTAACGGACGGTAACCGGCTCAGTGGCAACACAATGGATCCCTGAGTCTAAGGGAATCCATCACTTTCGATGGAAGCCACGTAATTAACCTAACCTAACCTAAACTGCGGCTCAACTCGGGAACATTTTCTTGGTGATGATCGTGTCTCTTGAAGAGAGCCCGCTAATCCATCAAATGCGACTGTTGCGGTCCACGACTGAATCTCCACGAACTATTGGTCAATGGACATTTCCTGAAACTGCAGTGAAGACAAGAGGTTCCAAAAGAAAGAGCCAGAAATAGCCAGTTGACACTCACAAAAGCGATCAGTAGTAGCGATCAATGGATCGTGACAATGCTGGAAAGTCGTTCCAACAGTGGACGTGCCCGCGCAGGTGAATTTTGAAAGAAAGAAACTGAAATTTTGACAGTAGCAGCCTACGAGGACGTAAATTTATTTTGCGATAGTGGCGCCATCGGTCGTCGGTTTTACAACGTTTCATGTATCCAGACTCAACCACCTTACCAGAGGAAGGGTTACGGACGGCTGCTTATAGATTTCAGTAAGTACTGTTTCATCACAAGTTTAGATGCTAGTTAAGAATAAATAAGCTAGGCGAAGCTATGCGTATAGGCATGTAGGTTTTGGTAGATTCAACTCGTGAAACATTGACATTGAAAATATTGTAACATGAAGTCAGTAGTTGCAGAACTCATACGCTAACGCAAGAGGCACGATCTTCCAAAAGTCCGTACAACTGCTAGCATACGCGGATGACATTGACGTGATTGGCAGAACACAGCTAGCCGTCAATGAGGCGTTTTCTGGTATTGAAGCGGAGGCGGCCAAACTGGGTTTAGCGGTGAACGAGGGCAAAACGAAGTATATGCTGTCATCCAGAAAGGACGCACAACATCGACGACTAGGCCAAAACGTCACCATAGGCAGCTATAACTTCGAGGCAGTGAAGGACTTCGTCTACCTCGGCTCGCAAGGAAACAGTACGAACAACACCAGTACCGAGATTAAACGCAGAGTAACTCTTGCCAACCGCTGTTTCTATGGGCTCAAGAGGCAATTGAGTAGTTGAGCCATCTCTCGAAGGACCAAGCTAACATTATATAACACCTCGATCATCCCTGTCCTGCACTATGGTAGGGAGGCAGGGACAATCTCAAAAGCTGATGGAGAAGCAAAAAAAAGCTTGGAAAAGTTCTGCGTTCAATCTTTGGCTCTGTCTGCGTTGACGGTTTTTGGAGAAGAAGATTCAACCACGAATTGTACGACATGAGGCTAGTCAGGCATCTACGGATCCAACGCCTAAAATGGCTGGGCCATGTAGAGCGCATGGACAACACTGCTCCAGCCCGAAGAGTCTTCGACTCCGAACCAGTGAGACAAAGCAATACAGGACGCCCATGGAACCGATGGCGCAGGTGGAGAAGGACCTCAATCGACTTGGTGTGCTATTGCCGAAGCTCTCCGAATCGAAGAAAAGGTCCATGGCGTGGGCTATAAAAGTAGTTCAGGACCTGGGCGAGGGAACAGCCAATAAGGACTCAACGTCCAAACGGGCCAGATCGGCGGAATCGTCGCCCAACCTCTCGAAGAGGTTAAAGCAGGCTGGCAGTGTCAAGGGCACAAATGAGCCGCAACGGCCGTATAGTGAGAACCTCAAAGGGGATCTCACTTACGCCGTAATTGACAGGAAAGATGATGACTGCAGCATCTCTTCCGCCAACTGGAAGAAGATAGAGCGAGGCATCAATATAAGATACCCGTGGCACCCGTCGCCTTTCATGCCGGATGACATCAAGCGCATATTAGACTTCTGTCCTTCCAGGATCAAAGGTCAGCTGACCTGTATAAGAGGAAGATAGTGCTAGGTCTGGGAGAGGAGTGGGAGGGAGCACAGATAGACGTTGTGCATAGGGACTCAATCCCTAGTAGGCCCAGGACTCGGGCCTGGCTACATACTGTACCCTCCGATGTCGCCTCCATCCTGAGCTTCATCCAAGCCTGCAATCCGCTTTTTCCGGAGTTGATTGCGCTGTTGGAGACAGCTGGCTAAAGATCGTGCCAGCTGGAGAGGCTTACTGGTTGAGGCCCAGGTCCTAGCCGGACTGTAGCGCCACCAGAAGAAGAAGAAGAAGTGCGTAGCTTGTCAACTGTCCGGACGGGACGCATCTGTCTCATTTTTCTAATATAAGTAGGTACATATTTCCCATTAATTAATTAAGTACAACAAAATGTAAACGTAATTAGAAGACCATGCTTGGGTGCCACCTACTTGTTGGGATGGCAAGGATTCGAAGTCGTGTAACTTGACATTTGGAACTCATTTTTATTCGTTGACAGGTATGTTCAGACAAATGAAACTGCGTGGCGGTTGTGGTGTTGTGGGCTTATACACCAACTCTTATGCTCTTGAACCTACGATGTCTAGGTTCCATTGCCGTTACGACAAAAATAATGTCCACGGCCCGCCATTTTCGAGTCACTGACAGTACTCAAAGAGCAAAAACTGTAACACGCTGTAGAAAGAGATTTTTAAACTCGCTACAGACCCAAGACCAAGCTATAGGAATACTTGCGACAGTTAGGGAGACAATCCCTTTAAGCGGACAATTTCTCACGACCTTGGACCTTGAATTGAAGTTCCATACGTTCACATGGATGGATAACTCCCTTAGCCGACCAAAAATGCGACCGTCAGACCAAAGCAGTCCGCCTTGGGTAGCTTTCACGGTATATTTCATTAACATTTTTTATTACCTTATACAACCATAAGGAATAAGAGGTGGAATCATCAGCGATACTATGGATTTGATCTTGCTTCAAAAGCTTCAAAAGTAATCACCGGACCATTCTCGTATCAACTCAGCCATAGAGTGTGTTACTAGAGCACTGTTGGCCAGCAGGCTCTTATACGGCAGGACTTGGAGTCTCTCTCCCAAGCTTATTCGTTGGTTTTTCATAACGAGGGCGAGACATATAGTCACATAAGCAGCCACCATGTGCTGGCCTAAGACCCTCCAATAGAAAATGGCAAACAAGTTTCAGAAATTACAAAGAGTTACATGCCTTGGCATGACAGGTGCCATCCAACCCTTCCCCACAACAACTCAAGAAACTGTAGTCGGGCTAACTCCTTTATCAATCGGCATTAGGAGGATAGCTGCCAGATGTGCCATCACACTTCAGCTCGATTATAAGTACAAACCAGGGGCATTAACCGGTCACCTTAGGATACTCAATTCAATCCCTGAAAGAGACGTGTTTTGTAAATTGCCGTTTTGGCAGATTCCTTTGGTTTGAAATACTGGATCGTGAGTATTTTACCAGTGGTGCAACACTAGACTGCAGAATTCTGGTGTGGTTCTGGTTTGGACCCAATTTTCGTACAAATGGGACCGCGTTCTACCGTGTTTTAAGCCGAAAACCAAGCCCTCGGAATTTGAATTCAAGTCTTTACAGTCAGACAGCACTTAAGGCACTATCGTCTAACCTAATGGACTTCAAGACTGTCAAACCTTCCTGACGAACTAAAATCCTTTGCCAGACACAACAAAGCGAGTTTCGGCTAGGTCCCCGGACACAAGGGGCTTGTGGGCAACGAAACCGCAGATGAGCTCGCTAGGGCCGGCTCGGAATCTGGGTTTATAGTAGGTCCCTAACCGTACAGGAATGTCAACTGATTAGCAGATGGGAAAACAAAACAATGGGGATGGTCATAGGCAATCCAAACAATTAATCGGACATCTCTCCCTCAACTGTCTTAACAACTCCACTGCGGCCTTTATAAAGTGATTCAGTGCCAAGACAAGGTGGTTCGGCTTTGCGGAAAAGGAAATAAGACGTCCGAGCACATTTTGTGTGATTGTCCGGAACTACTCTCGTTAATGTACCGTACCCCGGATGTCCCTATGGCTTGTTACCCAATGTTAGACTCTTCGGATATCCCGTTAAGGATGCGCGTCAGACGATTACTACTTTAGAGTTTATATGAGAACGATAAATTGCTGATGTCTACGCTAACTAGCCAAACACTTTAGACTACCGCGACGCCAACATTCGGGAAGCTATTGACGGAATAACTCCGCATTTATTGGAAAAAATCATCCAAAAAGGAACTGTTTCCTATGATCTGCTATTTTACACAAAACGGCATGAATGTAGCTTCAAAACTAGGCCAGAATCAGCTTTATGTCTCACACAATTGTTGTTTTATTTAAACTCTTTTCTCCCATCGTTCTTTTCTAGTCACCCTGTATTTCCCTTCACAGTCTCTGATGAAGTGAACCGCCTTCGTGTTAGAAGTCTAAATGAGAGTCACCGAGACCTGACTTGAATTCAGAAGCTAATCCTCGCGATCCTGACCAAAGGACACTTTCAAAAATGCATCGTAACCTAGAACGTCATCCAAAGACACTCCTGGTCTCCGAGAAACTCCTGCCACTCCACAGGAACCCCCCCACAGTCCATCGACTGCCCCGCATCGTGCACCCAAAGTCATTCAAATCGTCGTCGATTGGACGATATGCCTCCTTCACTTCGGTTAATCATTTTCCTGTCAATTAACCCCGCCCCATCCGCAGCGGCATCCTCCATTTTCTTCCGGTGCCACGTGAAGGGAGCGGGCGCCTAATTAAATCAGCCTTGAAAGTGTGCAAGTCAATTTACGTCCGGTTTACGTTGCATTGGAAATAGAATTACACCGCCATCGCGCCGTGCCGTCTTCCGCCTCCGTCAGTGCACCCGCCATTAGAGCGATGTGCGAATGATGGCTAGTCCATCGGGGCTAATGGGAAACACAAAACAACAAAACAACAAGCGAAATCGAGTGCTCTTCACTCGCATACTTACAAATGTTTGACTCGACTTGATCCGCTCCTTGATCTCCTTCAGCGGATTGGCGTAGGAAATATCTTCCATTCCGATTTCAATGTCGACGTCGGAATCAGAATCAGTGGAATTGGTGTCGTCCGGCGCATCGCTGAGGGTCTCGGTTGTAGTCGCGTTCAGCTTGGATGACTTGCCGTACAGTCTTGAGGGCAGCTTCTTGGGTGGCGTCCTCGTGGCGTTCACCGGTGACAGGTAGTTGATGTTGGACCCGTGTCCCAGGCCGAAGGCGCTGGGCACTATCTGCGACCGGGCCGGATCGGGCTTCCTGAGTTCCTTGCGCAGCGCCTCGAACTTGGAGTTGCGGCGACTGTTCTGCGGCAACGGTGGCAATCGCGAGCTGTTCGGATCGTCGAAGTGATCGTAGTTCAGGCCGATCGGGGTGTTGTATGGCATGGGGATCTGTGTCACCAGATGGAAGGCGTCGCGGGACATGCCACTGCTGCGGCTCGATGACTGCCTCTGGCCGAGTATCTTGTCGATGTGCGAGAGTGAATTGAGCGAGTGATTGAAGAGTGGACGCTGGCCGCAGGCGAGATGGCACGCGCACAGGCAAACGGCCAGTGCTAGGATTCGCTGACTGAGCGTCATTGTGTCGAGTGATGTTGCTGACTGAGCAGTGATTCGCGTCTGGTTGCTGCTGGCGCCGGCTCAAGAGAGAATGCTTTCTGCTGATTGTTGGGATCGGTGTTTGGTGCACGCACACCGCCAGAGGTGCGGCGTGGAACCTGAGAGAAGTTCTAAACTGTGCAGCTTTTCAATGCGGTCCAGTGCGGGAAATATTCAATGTTCTTGCATCGTGGTGTCATTTCTGAGTCTGGGCTGTGTCTGCAGTCTGCCACTTCGTCGTTGTTCACCTTGAGAGCTTCAGACGACCGCTGTTCCACTTTCACACTTGGTCACTGCGGTCACTTTCCTTGTCACTGTGGGCTTATCTGCAAGAGAAAGAGAGGAAAAGGAGGTGTTAGATAATGTCTGTGTGGTGTCTTGACTTTTGGGAAGCTTTGCAAGCTAGGGTGAAGCTTGCATCATACCCCGGGAATGGTAGGTGAGTAGAATAGACCAAGGAAACAAAATAGACAAGGACTTCTTGAGGGATTCCTCAAACTGAGATCTCCTTTAAAGGCTACCACCTAGTCGTCGATTTCAAGGCCGCGTGAATAGAGACGAGCTATACTCCGCCATTTCTAGTTTCGACATTCCTGCCAAACTCGTCAGACTGAGGAGGACGACGAGGGGGGACTCTCACTGCTCCATCAAGGTCGGTAAGGAACTCACCGAGATCTTCAATGTCAGCAAGGGATTTAGACATGGCGACGCGCTGTCATGTGTCTTCTTTAACATCGTTCTTGAGAAGATCGCGCAAGACTCACACGCCAACACTAGAGGCACGATCTTCTAGAAGTCCGCATACGTGGATGACATTGACGTGATTGGCAGAACACAGCGAGCCGTCAATGAGGCGTTTGCTGACATTGAGACGGAAACAGCTAGTGGGACTGGTGGTGAATGAGGTAACAAAAAATTGTGTGCAGTCTTAAAGAAAACCATCGACGTCTTGGACTGAGCTACACACAATATGAGGCAGTCAAGGACTACGTCGACAACACCAGTATCGACTGCCGACGTCAAAGGCGGAGTAACTCTTACCTAAGCGCTGTTTCTTTGGGCTTAAGAGGCAATTCAGTAGTAGAGCCATCTCTCGAAGAACCACGCTAACTTTATACAAGACCTTGATCATCTCAGTCCTGCTGTACGGCACAGGGGCATGGACAATCTCAAGAGCCGATGTAGAAGCTTCTTGTACTGCTAACCTTATCCGACTATTCCGGCTTGAAGAACGTAACCTCACATTGGATGCAATTTACAAAATACAGAAAAAGTGCTGACCTAAGTACTACGGGGCAAAACTAACAACAATACGAACAGGATTTTTTTTTTTTGCGAGGGTGGGTGAAAATCCTTAAAAGACACCGGGGGGGGGGACCGTTCCCTTAGTTTCACCGGCTTGGACGCATTTGGCAAGAGATTGTCCATTGAGAGTTCTTTCTGACACCGCAGCTTAGCGCGGGTTGAATTCACCGTGCTAGGCCAAGGGGTTGACGTCCTTTGAAGACGACGAAAAGAGTTTCTTTCGTTGAGAATAGTTTATGTGATCTTCCAGGCGACGCTTATGCTTGCTAACTTGATCTTGGACTGATGACATGCTTACGAGCAAAATTCGGAACTTCATCTTGGACTGATGACACGCTTACGAGCAAAATTCGGAACTTCAACTTGGACTGATGAGATTCCAAGATCTCTGTGGATATCGTTGTTTCGAATATACCAGGTTGCGTTGACGAAGGCCCTTAGCACTTTATTTAGAAAAGCTTGTAGTACCTTTATATTACTTTCTTTGGTACAACGCCATAGTTGTACACCATACGTCCAGACGGGGTCTAGCACTTGCTTGTATGTAAGCAATTTGTTGTCAGTACTTGTCTTGGAATATTTTCCAATAAGCCAGTACATGTCTTTGTGTCTTAATTCGAGCTCCTCACGTTTCTTTTTGACGTGCTCCCTTAAGCTTCACATCGGGAGTCATTCCGAGGTACTTCGCTTCATTGCCGAAGGGTATTTTAGCATTTTGTATAGAAACAGGCAAGTTATTCACGTTCTTATACCTTAATGCGGTCTTAGCTTCGTTAAGCTCAATTCGCTGAGTGTTCATCCATTCTTGTATCCGGTCTAAAGTACATTGCAACATTTTCTAGTTGATTCTGGGACCGTTTGGGCAATTACCAAAATGGCGGTTGCGTCAGCAAATGTGCCTTCGGCCTGCAGTATATCGCTGCTAAACAATAAGTAAAGGAGGGGACCAAGAACACTTCCTTGTGGTACTCCAGCTGGTATAGATTTAAATAGGGAGTATCCTTTTCCTCTTGGGTCGCCGTGGCGCAGAGGGTGACAGGTTCGAATCCCCAATCTACCAACTTTCATAATTCACGGCTTCCAGCTCTTTCGAGTCACCGACAATGCTCATAGAGTTTCCGGCCGAGAAAAAAGCTTCTCAACTTCGCCGTTCGGAGTCGGCATTAAGCTGTAGGTCCCTTTCACTCGTGAAAGAGAACAATAGCACGCACAACACGTAGTTGTTGCTGAGAAGCTAGGCCCAGGTCCGTCGCGAACTGTCGCGCCACCCATATTATTATATTATTCTTTCCCATATTTCACACGGAAGATTCTATCCGATAGATAGTTCGATAAAATTCTGCAAGGTTTTCTCGGAAGGAATTGTTGAAGCTTGTGTTTCAAGCCTTCGTGCCAAACCTTGTAAAAGGCTTGAGAAACATCGAGAAATGCAACTGAGGAGACTTGCTTGTGTTCAAACGATTTTTCTATAACATGAGTTATGCGATGCAATTGGTCAATAGTCGAAAGCTTGCTTCTAACACCGAACTGGTGGTTGATAGAGAGTAGGTTTTTTTTCAGTTTGTCTTTATTTCTTCTTCTGGTGAAAGCGTTCTGGTGTGCTCTTTTTGGGACTGACATTTTGTTCAACCTTTACGCACCAGTTTGCGACACGATTGAGTGCTCTTTATCCGCGACTATGTTGCCTTTGACATAGATGCCCTCGTTGCTGAGGATGACCATCAGTTCATTCACTATTATGGACCATAGGAGGTTAGAGAGAACCCCGCCCTAATGGCATCCTTTTGCAGCTCTGACACTGGAGTAGCACTGGTTTTCCCATATCTGAGCATATGTCGGATCCATTTACATGCGGTATTATCGATTCCAGAGCTGAGGATGCAACGTTGTAGTTCTATAAAGTCGGTGTTGTCGGATGCCCCGTTCAATGTCAAGAAAGCAACTGGCTATAATAAGAACATGCACTGCGGTCTATTGTGCTCCCTTTCTTGATCATGGAATGGAGAGCCATCTCAACCCTGGACGGAGTAGCGTGATGGTCTGATAAGATGAATCTGCTTGATGTCAGATTTGGACACTCGACGAGTTGGTGATCCATGGTTTCATTTGGTCGTCCGCAGCAGCGTTCTGAGCTGCTGGTTGCATTAGAGCTGGCCAACGTTGTTCAGTTTTAAGACCTCCTGGGTTTCCTTTTTGCTACACCTAATACCTTTGCGGATTCTTAATCGAATCATGATGATTAAACAGAACGCGTTACCGAGAAGGAGTACAAGGGGCGCACAATGGCCCCAGGACGATTAAAGTGAGATGGAACACAAGCCTTACTGAGACAAGCACTCGGTTCACTGTCGAAACAATCCTCACGTACATAAAGTAAGTCCCAAAGCGACATTTTATCGGGTGATTTGAGGAATTGCACGATCGGGAGCAGACTAAGAGTGCACACAGTGAAACTCCTCTTTACGGACACCCTTCAATAAGGAACACCTCACTTGACGCACAGCTTGTCATGGTCCCGACATTAAGGTACTCGAGTATTTCAACCCCTTCTGAACGGACACCTCTTCAAAGCTGGTTCAGCGGGTGTCCGCTATAGAGAAGTTTCAGTGTATTTCCAAATTGATGAACTCTGGCCATTATCTGAACAAAATCTCTATTGAACTCCAAATTTGACTATTTCAACGCTGAAGTGAGCCTCGTCTTGCATCTAGGTTGAGACTCACAGTCGCTAACGACCATGAGAGTAAACATGATCGTGAGCGACATCAAGATCAGCAAGACAAACTAGATCAGCCTCACCAAGTGAGACGGATTGACCAATAATTCATTAACTTAATATATTGAGTCGCCGTGGCGTAGTGGGTTAGTGTGCCGACTCCTACCCAAAGGGTGACAGGTTCGAATCTCCAATCTACCAACTTTCATAATTCACGGCTTCCACCTCTTTCGAGTCACCGACAATGCTCAAAGAGTATTTCGGCCGAGAAAAAAGCTTCTTAACTTCGCCGTTCGGAGTCGGCATTAAACTGAGGGTCCCTTCCACTCGTGAAAGAACGCACGACACGAGTGCTTGCTGAGAAGCTAGGCCCAGGTCCGATAATAATATGTACCTGAGTCTTACTCAAGGCAGGTTTTGTGGGATAAGCTTTGTAGTCCTTCCAAAGCTCACTCTGTTCTTCCAATGATGTCAATGTCCTCGAAGTATGCGAGCGCTTACCGAAACTTGCGGGAGTTCGTGGATCTAGTGTTTACATCTGTGTGGCCATCTGTATATACATACATCTGTCGATGGTCTCGAACTGAATGATTTTAAAAAATCGGGCGTCGCCACTTTTTTGTCTGGGCCTTAAAATTACACAAATTTTGATAGCAATGGTGGCACTTTGAAAAATATTTTTGCTAGCGGCCCCCACCGACATCAGTGCGCTGTGTATGGTTACCTTAACACATGCGCCAGCACCAAACCAAGGCAGATTTTGTGGTATAAGCATTATAGTCCTTCCGAAGCCCATTGACTTCTTCCGATGATCTCAATGTCCTCGAAATATACGAGCACTTACCGAGACTTGCGGTTTGTGCGGTCATCTGTATATATCTGTCGATGGTCTCGAAGTAAATGATTTTAAAAAATCGGGCGTCGCCACAAAAACGTGTTTTTGCTATATTTCTGTTTGTGGCACTCTGGGCCTGATAGCAATCGTGGCACTTTGAGAAATATTTTAGCGACAACGCCAAGGTGCTGTGTATGGCCACCTTAACACATTCTCCAGCACCAGACCACCAACTTCATCGGACTCAAACGAGTTATCAAACTGGCAACAGAACTCGCTTGTGCATCAAATTGACTAGTTGCAGCAGTCTAATATTAAGCCTCCATTGATTTATAAAGTTTTAACTTATTTGTTTAATCGGAAGCACCTCACTCATTTCGAGAGAAAAAAAAAGTTCACCTGTTTCCTTTGGCTGTCCCTCTTTGAAAATATGAGTGTTTTCCTGGAAGAGTGCTGTTTTAGTCCAAACGAAACCACTTGCGAGTAATTAAAATACAACCGTACCATGAATTGGTGCTTTAATTCCACAAATGTTTGAAAATTTCGACTTAAGCTAATTTCAACCACAGCGACAAGTAAAATTGTTGTTCCTTAATCTTCACAAGAGTCGACCTAAGTTGGCTTAAGCGGGTTTGACTTACTATAACTAGTACGGCATCATGCTCTTACGGACCATTGGAACAGATAACAACGGAAGGACAGAGAAATTGAAACAAGGCAACGGCATGAGATATACAATTGTTGCTGACTTTATTTTGAAGGTTCATTCATGCCTGAAAGAGAGACGCTCAATAAAGTTCAAAGGTTGGCCAACTGCTGCCATGGAGGTGCTATTGGAGCTGACCCCATTGCATCTAGTGTTTGTAGAGAGATTGAAAGGGCAGGTGCAGGACATCGAGGCAATTCGATGGACTAGTCAAAAAGCTACCACTCTTGGCCATTTCGAAGGACGACGTTAACAGGAAATTAAATTTCCAAAAGAAGTTCACCATCAAGCTCAACGCCAAAAAGGACTAGAGCTGCGAATCCAAAGTCCACAGCCTGAGCAGCAGTTGATATACAGATGGATCAAGAACTGATGAAGGAACAGGGGCTGGAGGTTTTTGGCCCAGAACAAAGTACTTCGACCTCATGGGCAAAGGCACCAGCATCTTTCAAGCGGCAATCCACGCCCAAGACAGATGCGAACAAATCAATCTTGACAGGAACTATGCCAATTGGGAGTTTGCAATCATCTCGGACAGTCGAGCTACTGTTATAGCCCTAGACTACTACATCATCAAATCCAAGTTTTTGAAGGAATGCCAAGCTTAAGGAGATGAGCACGAGAAGCAGATTAAGACTCTGCTGTAAGCCTGGCCTTATAGGATTGGCCGACTCCCTGGCAAGGCAAGTAGCATTGGAACCTCTTACAGGCCTGGAACCATTCTCCACTCTAGGAGACCATCAGCCTCAGTGAAGACTTCAGGGAACTACAAAAAGGAACCGGACAGAAACTTGGAACCACGCTCATGGGATGAAGCAGGCCAAGAGACTCTTTAGCCAATGTAACCGAAAGAGGTTTGAGGCATGTATCACAATGAACAAGAAAAAACTCTGTGACTCAGACTCAAGGAGCACCTAAGGGAACTAGGAGTATCAGAAGAAGGTCTCTTCACATCCTTTGGAGAGTCTAGTGAAATTCCAGAACATGTACTGGGATACTGTGAGGCACTAGCCCACAGAAAACAGAAAAATTGAAGTCACTACGATCTAAGGTTCGTGAAGGGAACTGGCTTGGAGTGAATGGTCTAAGAATGGATTTAAATGGCCGCCTCGGCTTCGCTGGCAGTGCTACAAGCAATCGTTACGGATGAGCTGGTTAGATATGGGCGGAGTTATTCCCGCCCATATATAACCGTGACATCCGTACCGATTGCTTGAAGGCAGTATCGTTTCTTTTAATGTTGCCCTCTTGCTCGTCCAGAGTGGATGTCTTGCTCGCGTAGACTAACGACTTGACGTTGTAATCCAGTGGTGTCAAGTCGCATGATTACGGCGGGTAATAAATTAACGATTGCCGGAAGATGATCGAGAGCGTCCCGTCGCTTGTATGGAATGTAGTACCATCTTGGAACCATAGGAGTAGGTCGATGATGTCGAGTTCGATTAAGACTGCTCTATATCTCAGAAGATCATAGCCCTTCTGCGACACTATTACCGTCATCAGTTTCCTCATTTCGAAGGAAATAAGGTGAGAGGAATGTTGATGGTGGCCATCAACCCCCACACCCAATCTTTGCTGATGCATTGATGCTTTCACTTTCCAATAATGGCAATTTTTCTGGTTGACACAATCTGCCTCTTTTTGACCGAAATACAGATCTTGCGCAGTCACCAATTAGCAAACTTACGGCGCTGTCTATGGCCGCCCAGTTCCGATTTTTGCCTCAGAGCGGATGTTGGCTGAAATCTTGCGTACAATCTTTAATCGTGTTGACGTTGATGGAATCTGGAGGATTCATAGGCTATTAGGTGACATTAGTCTATCCAAGTGTTTAAGGCCTATGCGAGGTCAGAGCGCATGAGGAACTTGGCTCCGACAAGAAGTGTATTCGATATCGATCCTCTACGCCGACAACAGAGAAAGAATGTGGTGAAGGACTTGAATCACGCAGGGGCAAACTGGAAAGGCTTCTTGGTTGAGCCACAGATCCACTCCGGAAGAAGAAGTAGACACATGTAGTCATAGAATTTTTCAATTTCTCGCGCATGAACTACAAATGCAGGGATGGCAGTCATCAATTGCTGTCAAGTTAACAACTTATGGAAAATCTTCCGTCACCTAGTGTCCTACAGTCACGGCTACGTGAGTAGACAACCGCAGTGCCATCGACGTGACGGCGTGGAAAGGAAGATGTGGAAAGATTTGTAAGAGGTATTTCGAAATATTTTTCTGCTTATTACCTGAAAGGATTCATATTGAGGTAGTCAGGGACTTCATCACCCAGACTTCCTTGGCCGCGTTCAAGAGGTTTTGCGACCTTGGACCTACTCCTGTGTACACCGTGCTGCCCTAACGGAAGCCATCTACGTCTTGGACAGAACGACACAATGGGAAGGTAGTCAGGGACTACGTCTTTCTCGGCAAACAGTTTGTTTGTCACTCCATTGCAGAATAACTCTTTACCCCGCTGTTTCCAGCCAATTGAGTAATAGACTCGACTCTCGAAGGACCATGGTGACCGTATATCAGACACTGATCAACCAAGTCCTGCAGTACGTCGTGGAGATATGAACAATCTCAAAAGCGGATGAGGGAAGCATTGATCTCTTCCAGTTCTGCGTGCGATCTTTGGTCCTGTTGGAGTCATTTGCAGGAGAGGATTCCAACCATGAACTGTACATAGACATGAGCCCAGTCAGGCATCTACGGAGTCGACGTCTAAGATGGCTGGGATATGTAGAGCGTATCGACCGAAGAGTCTTCGACTCAGAACCCGTGGGAAAATGCAACAGAGTAAGCCCCCGCGTTTGTGGTGGCGCAACCAGCTGGAGAAGGACATCAACCAACTTGGAGTGCGACACTGGAGGGAGCTTGCCAGAGATCGCTCTAGTTGGAGAGACTGTTGGTTGAGGAGCAGGTCCACCCCGAACTGTAGCGCCAAAATCAGAAGAAGAAGGTAACACAACGGGCCTACTCTGGTCTATGTGTGTCTGTCAATCGCTCTTCCATAACCTAACCTAAGAAATTTGACATTCCGCACACCAAAGTCTTAACAATTGGAAGTATGCGCGAATCATCCTCTCCATTCGGCAAGTGTCTGGGTTTGACTTGACCCATCGAGCAAGTCTGAAAGTCAGCGGCGAATGGTTCGTTGGAGAAGCATCTTTGGAAGTCTGTGCTCACATGTTACATGAAAGTGATCGATTGGAGAGGTGCACGAAATTTCGGAGATCTTGTGTAGCACGGGTCTAGGGTGTGGTGGGAAGGACTTGATGGTGGACAGTGATCTAGCACATGACTGGCACTACACTTGTACGAAATAGTTCGTGGAAATCTCGAAGGTGTTGGATAGCACAGGTCCTGAGTGTGGTGGGAAGACAGTCCGGACTTGATGGTTGTCAGTGGTCTTACCACATCCACACCCACACATGACTGGCACTAGACTTGAATGAAACAGTTCGTGGAGGAGTTGTATGAAGTGAAGAACTTGCAAGAAATGTGTTTGCGATCGGTGGAGGCGGTTATTTGGGAACACCCCGGGTCCTTGTCACAAAGCCCGAAAAACAAATTCTCAACAAATAGACAACAGCGGCGCTGCTGTTTCATCCTTCGAATCGACATACGCGCGAGCGATTTCCCCGAAAAGGATGCAAAACCACACAAAATGCAGAGCAGCTCGGCGCGAACAAGGGTGTTCCCCGAACCTGCCGTTGCGTCTAAAAATAAATCAAAATTCTATTTCCATTAGTTCGCATTGCAATTCCACTTCACCAACAACCCCAACTATTCGAGTCAAATCCAGTTCGAATGAGAACAGAGAAAAAAAAAGAGGATATGACAAAATTTGAAAATATGCGCATATACAGGAGGCCTCGCCAAGGAACAAGGAACATCCATTCTCCCCCAAAACATAACCTCAAGCATCAGCGCAAAAAAAAAAAAAAGGACACTCTCAGAAATTCCATATAGTACACATACCCGTACTAGCAGTGCGACGATGGGAAGGAACACACACACACACGCACACAAACACACTCACGACAAAAGTACACATTTCTGAAAAGGGACAGGGGTAGGGGTGCGGAGGGGGGCGGCTTTGTCGCATCTAGAAAATATACGCGAAATTAATTACGCGATATTTTCATTTTCACCGCTTATTTGGTTCTTGGATTTCTGTTTTTTTTGGTTTGTGGTTTTTTTTGTTTTTATTTTTTACAATTTACTACTACTACAACTAACACACGTTATGCTATGCTTACAAATGCATCTGACGACTTAGACGACTAGCATCCTTTTCTGCAGCCGATCGGAGGATGGGTAGATGCGGATGCTTCAAAAAGGGATTTATTTTTCTTTTTTTTTTATTTTTTTGGCTTTTGTCAAGGGTTAAATTTTATCTTATATCCATTTACGAGAAAAAAAAATATTGATATCCATCCATTTGTTGGGTGAAAGTATCTAGGACCTCCAAACATACGGAATCAAAAATCACATTTCACTTCATTTTTTTTTTCACAGAAAATTGTTTAAAAAAAAACCCAAAAAAAGACTAGTAACCACTCTAGACGAACCTTTTCGGATAGTATTTTACTTTTGGACCAATGGTGGATTATGTGGATTGCGTATCTGTTACTTTTTTTTTCGAGAATTTTCACGAAATTCACGCAACTTTCAATCAATTTTTCTCTTCTTCTTTTTTTTTTTTTTTTTTCTTTTCGTCCACCAAACTCGCACAAAACAAAATCCGTTTCAATTGTAATTCAGGGATTTTTTGGCGAGGTTTTTATGAAGTATTTTTTTCGGTCGAATTTTGTGTTCGGTTTTCACTTTTGGGGCGTCGTACATTTTCACTTTTAACATTTCTTTTACACATTTATGTGATGCCGATGCTGGTGGTGCTGCTGCTGGTGGTGCTGCTGTCTTCTTCTTCTTGTTGTTGTTGTTGTTGTTGTTTGAGATATATATTATTTTATTACAGGATGCTACTGCGTCAACAGGATAGCATAACATACAATGAAGTAGATACTCGTATAACACTGAAATCTCTTTTGCAGATACACACACAGAGAGATACACTACGCGAAACAACGAGGACGACTACGACGACGACGACGACAACAACTACGGGGCCACCCCATTTTTGGGGAGCACAGTGAAAATGGTACAGCATCAGCACACTGAATAGAGACGTAATGGTGAACTGAAAATCTCCAAAGCGAGCCACTCCACGACAGCGACAGAGAGAGAGAGAGACAGACGAAAACGAAGTCAGAGTTAGCGAGCGAGAGAGAGAGAGAGAGAGAGAGAGAGACCAGAGAATGGAAGAGCATCAAAGCAGGACCAGCACCAGGAGCACAAAATGAAAGAGAGGGATAAAAGGAAAATGAAGAAGAAGGAAACAGAAAAAAAAAAAAACTTGACTCCTTCATAAAATGGATCCTTTCGCAGAAGTTTTGAAATGAGCCAAGAAACGAACAAAAAATATGCATTTGAACTTGAAAACGAATGAATTCGAATTAAACTCCAGCATCTACAAACACTTACGCAAAGTATCTTGAAGTTTTTTCACAATTTACGAAATTTTGAAAAGTATTTTGATAGAAAATTTGATTTGATTTCTTGAAGAAAAAACTGCTCGAGCTTAAAAAATAGGGAGAGGAAAAAACACTGATTTTGTTGCGAGGATAAAAGTCCTGTTCGGGTGGTCGGTCGGTCGGTCGGTTGTCTGTTTCAAAATTCGAAAGAGTATGCTCGCTCTTTTGTTGGGATTTCCTCGGTACTCGGCAGTCGGTACACCCGTATTCATCTCTGAGTGAAGCGCTCTGTTGGACCCGTTTTGGGGGGATGCTAGATGGATGTACTGTGTGTGTGTGTGTATGCGCTTGTGTGAGAGAAGCTTTTCTTATTTTTTTTGTCTTTGCAGCTGCTTTCTTTACTTTGCTTTGTCGCGTTGTTTTTTTTTTTTCTCGACGTAGAAATGTTAAATCGTCGAGAGAAGCAAGGATTCTACAAATCTTTGCGTACGTTTCGAGAGGTAGGTTAGTGCGAGGGTGGGATACGTTTGAGGCAAGCGTGCTACTGTTGAGCTCGATGCATACACATGCAGAGAGGCGAGATGTACAGATGCGATGATGGAAACTTGGCAGAGGAAATATTCAATTTTTGGTGTACTCTCCCCGTGCGAGTGCTTGTGCAGCGTACAGACGTCTTTGGTGGAAATTGAATTAGTTGAGGTGAATTGAGTGTAGACTCGTTCAGGGAAGCACACCAGTCGTTCAGTGATGCTAATTAAATTTTGATTTCCTCTTCTTCTGGTTTTAAATGTGTCTTCCTCTGCGACGATAGTTGATTGGGGATTTTTGATTTTCAGCTTCGAAGCATGATTTTGCTAGGCTTTGTGAAGGATCCTTGGAGGAAATATTTGACGGTCTGGTTTTGTAAATGTTGGAATGGCGTTTATAGACAATGACGGTATTTTTCTAATTTTTAAAAGCAACCATTTTCAAACAGAGACTTGTACTACTAGCTGTGTCAAACGATGCGCGTTGAGTTATTCAGTTTTAGTTCACTTAAGCAGCCTTATCAACGATTTTAAATTGTTACGTGTAGGGGCTGCTAGTGCATTTACCAGCACCACTTAGACCATATTGGTCCATTGTGATACCCCTAGTCGGACTATTACCACTGATTGACTAACTCCAGTGATAGAGCCGTTCATTTGACTCCAACGGCAAATGGTAACTGGATGAGATTTGAAAACCAGATAAAAGCGTATTAACTTTGCTTTCACTGGGATTCGAACCAAGGACCCCGCTAACCAGGGCAGGCACTTTTTTTTTTTTTTTTTCTCCTTAACAGTCCTTAACAGTACGGACACGTGCACCCGGGCGTATATGTTGTGTATATGCATAACATATATAATTTATACGCCGTGATGCACCTTTTTTTTGTTTTTATTTCATATATATATATTTTTGTTTTTTGGATTTAATGTTTTATTATTATTTTTTTTTTTTTTTTCTTACATCTACCTTAAAAACTATGTAAGCTGGCCACTATGGTCAACTACCTGATCCTGTGGAAAAGCTAGCGGTGGCGGAGGCTGGTTTTGGTGTAACCACCAGTAAAATTGCCGTTCTTTGGCAGACTCTTTCCTATCTCGAGCGGGGATCGCTCTACTGAACCGGAGGAGATCCTCGTGGGTGCGAACGACATCCGGTTCGTATTGAAGTCGCCTATCCACTGTTCGGCGTACGACATGGAAGATGATAGGACATCCTTGTGGATCCTGTATAAGGCCAATTGTGTCTAGATAGAGGAATGCTTCGGGAGGAATAAAGCCGTTAAGGCGCACACTTTCATGGTACATACACCTAAGACACTGCCTCTCGAACACCCTCATCTTTTCCATCTGGGAAGGACTCACGTTGAACCACAATGGACAACCGTACACCATAATGGGCCGTACTAGGGCCATGTAGCAGATTACCTTCACTCTGGCATTAAGTTGGCTGCTGAAAAACAACCTTCTTGCCGCAGCAAAGGCTTTTCTGGCTTTCGTCAGAGCAATATCTATATGCTTGTCAAAATACAGATATTGATCCAGCCAAATGCCTAGATATCTAACTACACTTTTTACAGCTAACGGCCGACCATGCGGGTCAACTATGCCGAACTTATGCCAGTTTTGGCGCGTATCCCGCGTTGCCCTGTCCAACGGGGTCCGGAAAAGACTAGTTTCGCACTTCTGGAAGTTGATAAGCAGCTTCCAGTCGTCGCAAAATCTCTGGATTTTCTCGAAGTCACGCTGCAACAAGATGTTTATAACCTCTACCTTCGGACCTGATCTGTACGCAACTAGGTCGTCGGCATACGCAATTAAGTGCGGCATGGAACCTATAAGATCTGCAGTGAATATGGAAAACAGGATCGGGGAACCAATGGCCCCCTGTTGCAGACCGTTTTTAATGTTAAAGACCGTAGTGGAAGTTACGTCGCCATTTTTCACAACGAACTTTCTACCTGTTATCATGTCATAGATCATGTATAGCAATGGTTTACTTATGCCAAGCCTGACCAACTTAAGGAAGAGGCCCTCTAACCAAACGGTGTCGAACGCCTTCTCTAAGTCAATCAGGCAGGCACCCGTGCACTGATTTTTGTTTTTATTCCATTGTATGTCGGACACCAGTTTTGACGCGGCATTAATGGTATCATGCCCCGCTCGGAATCCGAACTGGTTGTCCGGTATGATTTTCTTTTCATCAGCCCATTGCTTCAGAACTCGAATGACTATCTTTTCAAAAACCTTGCTTATGCAGGGAAGAAGACTGATCGACCGAAGATTTGTCGGAATGGACTTATCTTTGTCCCGTTTAGGGATCGGTTGAACAACAGCTGTTTTCCAGTGCGTGGGGTAATGTGCATTACTCAGCGCATTGTTGAACAGGGTTGTGTAAGTTTGGATCGCTTCGGGGGGAAGATGGCGAAGCACAATGTTCGGTATTCCATCGATTCCCACTGACTTTTTTTTCTTCAGCGAGTGGAAGATACCCTGGCGATCTTCTTGAGAAATCAAGATGTGATTCCCATCATTGGCGACGGCACTATGTGCGATGTTCTCGTCATTGAACCTGGTGAACCCTGGATTCTCTGATCGCCATTGACTTATCTCTGGGGGGCAGGCACTCTACCAACTGCACCATCCAGTCGTAAAATGTTATCCTGCAAACAAATCATTTGACTTGCGAACTGTCAAATGGAGAACGCAATACACAAAGTGGCAGACGCGATCCACAAATTCACGAGGGAAGAATTTACAGTCAGTTACGAGTAATTCTCTGCGAATAGAAATACAAACTTTCATGCAAATGAAGTGACAGATTCTGGCGAAGCAATTCGTAGTTTGCTCATTTGAACAACACATGTGATCGATTGGTGTATTATTACATCGACTTTTCCGCAGTCATGGAAAATCGGTAGAATTATCCCTATCGCAAAGAAAACTAACCCTGCGTCTGCAGCTGACTTTAGACCAATAAGACCAAATCTTGCCCTGCTTATCCAAAATCTTTGAGAAAATTAGCGAATCAGATCACAAAGCACCTGCCTATTAATAATCTCCGTTACAGCAAGCAATCTGGTTTCAGAGCAAATCACAGCTGCTGCATAGCTATGATTAATGTTCTCGAAGAGATAAGATATTTTTATGACATGTCTGCTGGATTTCTCTAAGGCTTGACAAAGTAAACCATAATATTTTGTGCTGGAAGCTTCAGAATCACTTTGGTTTCAGTGATAGAGCGGTTAGATTAGTGAGGAGTTTTCTCTCCAGGAGATCACAAAAAGTAGTAATGGGTCCAAGTCCTTCCTATCTTTTGGAAGCAGAACAAGGAGTGCTGCAGGGTTCAATACTAGGTCCGATTCTCTTCTGCATGTTCATCAATGATTTACCTTTCATGTGTAAGCATTGCTATTGACGATGATCGACGAGAATTCCGTACCCCCGACCTAGACGAAGTCAAGATAGCGATATCGAGACTAAAATCGAATAAAGCTGCTGGTGCAGACGGACTGTCTGCGGAACTGTTTAAGGCAGCTGGAGATGAGCTGGTAAGGTACATGCACCAACTCATCTGTAAGATATGGTCGGAGGAAAGCATGCCCGACGAGTGGAATCTCAGTAGGAGACCCCTTTGACTGCGCCAATTGTAGAGGGATAAGTCTCCTGAACATCGCCTATAAGATCCTCTCTGCTGTTTTGTCAACAACCTGATAGGTCCTTATCAGTGCGGTTTCAGGCCCGGGAAGTCTACCATCGACCAAATCTGCACACTACGGCAGATCCTGGAAAGACCCAAGAAATGCAAATCGACACCCACCACCTATTCGTTGATTTCAAGGCCGCATATGACAGCGTGCATAGGGACGAGCTATACAACGCCATGTCTAGTTTTGACATTCCTGCCAAACTCGTCAGGCTGTGCAGGATGACGATGGAGAATTCTCGCTGCTCCATCAACGGCGGCAACGAACTCACCGAGACCTTCAATGTCAAAAAAGGTTTTAGACAAGGCGACGCGCTGTCATGTGACTTCTTTAACATCATCCTGGAGAAAATCGTGCAAGACTCACACGCCAACACTAGAGGCATGATCTTCCAGAAGTCCGCATACGTGGATGACATTGACGTGATTGGCAGAACACAGCGAGCCGTCAATGAGGCGTTTGCTGCCATTGAGGCGGAAGCGGCTATAGTGCCTCTAGCGGGGAATGAGGGCAAAACGAAGTACATGCTGTCATCGAGAAAGGACACAACATCGACATCTTGGACAGAGCGTCACAATGGGCAGCTATAACTTCGAGGTAGTCAAGGACTTCGTCTACCTCGGCTCCGCAGTATATAGTATGAACACCATCAGCACCGAGATCAAACGCAGAGTAACTCTTCGCAACCGCCGTTTGTATGGACTCAAGAGGCAATTGACTAGTAGAGCCATCTCTCGAAGGTCCAAGCTCACTTTATACAAGACCTTGCTCATCCCAGTCCTGCTGTACGGCGCGGAGGCATGGACAATCTCAAAAGCGGATGAGGAAGTCTTTGGTCTCTTCGAGAGAAAAAGCTCTGCGTGCGATCTTTGGTCCTGTTTGCGTTGACGGTTTCTGGAGGAGAAGATTCCAACACGAACTGTACAGCGACACGAGTCTAGTCAGGCGTTTTCGGATCCAACGCCTAAGATGGCTAGGCCATGTAGATCGTATGGACAACTCAGCTCCGGCCCGGAGAGTCTTCGACTCCGAACCCGTGGGACAACGCAATAGAGGACGCCCACGGAACCGATGGCACACCCAGGTGGAGAAGGACCTCAACCAACTTTGTGTGCGCATTTGGAGACAGCTGGCAAAATATCGTGCCGGCTGGAGAGGCTTACTGGTTGAGGCCCAGGTCCACCCCGGACTGTAGCGCCACCTGCAGAAGAAGAAGGGTAGGCATTGCTCAGTACACTTGTATGCTGATGTTGTTCAATTACATCTGGCCAAACCTTTTCCAAATCTTGATGAACTTGCTACTCTTATGAACAACGACTTAAAAGATATTTACGAGTGGTCAAGTGTAAGCGGGCTACAACTAAATCCAATTAAGTCACTGATAGTACCTATTTCGAACTCCATCTTGGTTCCTATAAAATTAAACCCGTTGAGAAAACAACGAGTCTTGGATATGTAATAATCAAAGACTTATCTGGATATGATCATATCAATATGATTGTTGGTCGCATCTATGGCTGCCTCCGTAAACTATGGCCCAGTGGTTATTACACTCCGCAAGACACACGCAAAAAACTTGTATCTGTCCTAATACTGCCTCTCATAAGATACGAAGAATTAATATATTGTAATCCTGACTCGCTCTCCATGCACAAGTTACTGGTTTTAATGAAGCAGTTCGATGTATGTATGGCATTCGCAGATATAAGCATATCTCTGCCTATGTGAGGGACCTACTGGGGTGCAGTCATTAACGCCAGGAACTGTACTTTCCTCCACAAATTGATTCACAGTCGTCCGGAGTCCGGAGTATTTGTTCAACAGGCTTAATTTTCATTTCGCTCAAATAAGTCAATTAATCTAATAACTTATGGCAAAAACTTTTTAAATTCATCGCGTTTATTTTTCATTCATACTGCTAGACTATGGAACTCTTTACCTCTTGATATTAAATCGATATCGAATCACAAAGATTTTAAAAGTGCAATCATCTCTTATTTCGCCACATTCCCATGAAATCATCCCCCAAATCCTATAGTTTTTAAGAAAAATCTGTAAAAATTCTAAATTCTTCTTCTTTATTTGGCGCTACAGTCCGGGGTGGACCTGGGCCTCAACCAACAAGCCTCTCCAGCTAGCACGGTCTCTGGCTAGCTGTCTCCAGTGTCGCACGCCAAGTTGGTTGAGGTCCTTCTCCACCTGGGTGCGCCATCGGTTCCTTGGGCGTCCTCTATTACGTTGTTCCACTGGTTCGGAGTAGAAGACTCTTCGGGCTGGAGCTGAGTTTTCCATACGCTCTACATGGCCTAGCAATCTTAGGCGTTGGATCCAAAGACGCCTGACTAGACTCATGTCGCTGTACAGTTAGTGGTGGAATCTTCTCCTCCAGAAACCGTCAACGCAAACAGGACCAAAGATCGCACGCACAGCTTTTCTGTCGAAGTCACCAAGGACTTCCTCATCCGCGTTTGAGATTGTCCATGCCTCCGTGCCGTACAGCAGGACAGGGGTGATCAAGGTCTTGTATAAAGTCAGCTTGGTCCTTCGAGAGATGGCTCTACTACTCAATTGCCTCTTGAGCCCATAGAAATAGCGGTTGGCAAGGGTTACTCTGCGTTTGATCTCCGTGCTGATGGTGTTCGAAGTATTTACTGCGGAGCCGAGGTAGACGAAGTCCTTGACTACCTCGAAGTTATAGCTGCCCATTGTGACGCTCTGTCCAAGACGGCAATGTTGTGTCCTTTCTCGATGACAGCATGTACTTCGTTTTGCCCTCATTCCCCGCTAGAGGCACTTTAGCCGCTTCCGCCTCAATGGCAGCAATCGGCTCGCTGTGTTCTGCCAATCACGTCAATGTCATCCGCGTATGCTAGCAGTTGTACGGACTTCTGGAAGATCGTGCCTCTAGTGTTGGCATGTGAGTGTTGCACGATCTTCCCCAGGATGATGTTAATGAAGTCACACGACAGCGCGTCACCTTGTCTAAATCCTTTTTTGACATTGAAGGTCTCGATGAGTTCCTTAACGACCTTGGTGGAGCAGCAAGAGTCCTCCATCGTCATCCTGCACAACCTGACGAGTTTGGCAGGAATGTCAAAACTAGACATGGCGTTGTATAGGTCGTCCCTATGCACGCTGTCATATGCGGCCTTGAAATCGACGAATAGGTGGTGGGTGTCGATTTGCATTTCTTGGGTCTTTCCAGGATCTGCCGTAGTGTGAAGATTTGGTCGATGGTAGACTTCCCGGGCCTGAAACCGCACTGATAAGGACCTATCAGGTTGTTGACAAAACAGCAGAGAGGATCTTATAGGCGATGTTCAGGAGACTTATCCCTCTACAATTGGCACAGTCAAAGGGGTTTCCTTTCTTATGGATCGGGCAAACGATACTGAGATTCCACTCATCGGGCATGCTCTCCTCCGACCATATCTTACAGATGAGCTGGTGCACGCGCCCAACCAGATCATCTCCAGCTGCCTCAAAGATTTTAGCGGACAGTCCGTCCGCACCGGCAGCTTTGTTAGACTTCAGTCTTGATATTGCTATCTTGACCTCGTCTAAGTCGGGGGACGGAATTCTCGTCGATCATCGTCAATTGCGTTGTGGAACATTCTGCCTGACAGCGGTATTGGTGTCATCATCGCCGTTTAGAAGTCTGCAGAAATGGTTCTTCTAAATTCCCAGTATCGACTGCGACTCTACTACTAGTTGTCTATTCTCGTCCCGGCAGGCTTCTGTCCGAACCTTATATCCACTGGATAATTGTTTCACCCTCTGTTAAAACTTTCGGACATCGTTCCTACCGTAGCACCTCTCCTCGATCGCGCGCTTCTCGTGCTCTTTCTTCTTTCTCCTGAGAAGCCGGGTCTCGTCCCTTCGTCTCTGTTCGTAGAGCTCACGAACAGCTCTCGTCGTTAGTTGCAGCGTTGCTTTGTAGGCTTCCAGCTTCGCTGCATGTGCCAGCCTACACTCGTTGTCAAACCATGGGTTTTTTCTTGGTGGTGCCGTGAAACCCAGCACATCAGTGGCAGCATCTTTGATGGCTTCTTGACAACGCCTCCTACCTTCTTCGATTGCTTGCGCAGGTGGCGGCGAACTTAGAGAGAGATTCCGGGAGACTCGATCGGCAAAGATCCTAGCAGTCCGTTGCGATTGTAGCTTTCCGACGTCAAACCGTGGTGTCCTTTCTCGACTCCGTTGATCTCTTGATATCCGAGTTCTTACCTTGGCTACAACAAGGAAATGGTCCGAGTCGATGTTACTGGAGTTAGTCAATCAGTGGTAGTAGCCTGACTAGGGGTATGACAATGGACGAATATGGTCTATGTGGTGCTGGTGAATCCACTAGCAGCCACCCTACCTAACCTAACCTATGACACAGCGTTGTCCATTTTCTGTAGATTTATTTTTTGGATGCTCTGTCTTGGTCAGAGTCTCCAGAGATTCGCATGGCAACGCTTTGAAAGCAATGCGATTTGTGGGTTTTGATTGCGAAGAGTTCCTTTGATCCAAAAGTCAACGTAGTCTTTCAGTATTCCTTTCCACTTCTGTTTGTTGTCCATACCCACATGGTACATAATCGAACTTTGGACAGATTTAACATTTGAGACTGCTTGATTGAATACATCAAGCAGTTTACATTTGCACTCCTGTACACTTTCTGGGTGCGGTCTACATCCCTGGATTAACTTGACTTTTGTCAAGTCAAAATAAAGCCAAACAAAACAGAGAACTGTATCAGTTCGTGGATTTTACTATTACTACGCGGCAATGCGTTGAATGTCCTTGGACGAGAAAGCTCTCGCGCCTAGGATACATTGGCACATGTTGAGGAAAGCTGAAGCATGCGCAGTGGCGTCTCCATTTTACAGGCGATGCAAGAGGTGAATTTCCTGACTACCGAGCGAACTCACAACTCAACTCACAAGTGAACAAATCAAAATGGACGCTGGCGTGTCGGTTGAGTGGTGAAAAACAGTTGCAATGTGGTTCTGAAGCAGACAAAGAGGTGAACATGAAAAACGATTCGTTGACCAGTACTTAACTAGACACAACTACGGTTTTGCGGATTGACAATGAGTTTAGCTCCGTCTGGGACATCTTCTGGACTCCTTCCGGGGCGCGAAGAAGACCCTTCGATAGACAAACGGAGAAAGCTTATGGAATTCTGTCAAGGGGCAGATCATCTCTATCTAGCAAGCAGTTCTGACTGACTTCCCACCTCGACCAATCAGATTCCCAGTATTTCTGACATCCAAGCATTCCGAGGAGTTCGGGTTAGGTAGAGAGGCTGCTAGTGCATTCACCAGCAGACTTAACCCATGTTGGTCCATTGTGACCGTCAGACTACTACCTCTGACTGACCACACTCCAGTGACAGTGGCAAATGGTGACTGGACCAGATTTGAAAACTAGATAAAAGCGTATTAACTGAGCTTTCACTGGGATTCGAACCGGGGACCCCGCTAGCCAGGGGCAGGCATTCTACCAACTGCACAATCCAGTCGTTATTCCGAGGAGTAAATATGGACTCCTTTATGTAGCCAGGGTGAGACGACCTGAGTCGAGGAAGAACAACGTATTGGGCCCATGCGAGGAGACCTACTCTTATACTAAAACCAGCTGGATTCATGTGCGAAGCCTAGGAGGACTAGCATAAGTCCTCTAGCTAATAATAATAATAATAATAATAATATGGGTGGCGCGACAGTCCGAGGCGGACCTGGGCCTAGCTTCTCAGCAACCACTCGTGTTGTGCGTGCTATTGTTCTCTCACGAGTGGAAGGGACCTACAGTTTAATGCCGACTCCGAACGGCGAAGTTAAGAAGCTTTTTCTAGACAGAAATACTCTTTGAGCATTGTCAGTGACTCGAAAGAGGCGGAGCCGTGAATTATCAAAGCGGTAAATTCGGGTATTGAACCTGGCACCCTCTGCGTAGGAGTCGACGCACTTACCCCGAGAAGAAGTTTGCCGAACGCTTGCTAGGGCTGGGCATTTGCAGAGCAGATGCTGGATGGATTCTGTTTCTTCCTCGTCTCTGTGGCTTCTGCTCAAGTCGTTATGCGGTATGTTCAGTCGCATCGCGTGTGTACCTATGGCACAGTGTCTGGTAAGGACTTCCACTAGTGTACGCACATCCCTGCTACTAAAGACGATCAAGCTTAGGCCATGGAGCCCTTGCTGTGGCCGCAGAATTCAGGCTCAGCCAGCGAGTACTAACTCTATCCCGGACCTCGTCTACTAGATTTTTCCTTATGGAGTTGAGTGGCGTATGCGCGCACGATAGTCTCTCGCTCATATTCGCGAGACTGTCCGCTCTTGCGTTACCTTGGAAATCAGTATGTCCCAACAGAGGGTCACCTAATTCTCCAAGGACATCGCGTTGACGCTTTGTCTGCAAAGTCCAACCAGCTTCGATGTCAGAATGTCCGATGCCATGGCTTTTATTGCCGCTTGGCTTTCAGAAAAGACGGTGATCGATCCGCCGGTAACGCCTTGGTTTTTCAGCGCGAGCGCCGTCTCAAGTATGACAGATACTTCGGCTTGAAAGACACTGCAGTCGTCCCTTATTGCCAGGGATTCTTCAAAGAGGTCACAGAAGATCCCTGGCTCTGTACAAGCGCTCGTCTTTGAGCCATCGGAGTATAGGTCCATCTACCCCTCTCTTGTAGCCACGAGCGTTCCTTTCTTTGTTCCCGGTCTGGAAATAGTTCAAAGAGGCTCTTTTCCGGAGCCAAGGGCAACGGAAGGTGATCACTTTGCCCTATGTTCTCTGCTCCTTTCCACCCACATACCATAGAGGTATTGGGACCAGAGTTTCAGTGAATCTGGACGAGGATTTTGTCTCTTGATCTAGACGTGCTTCATACACAGGTCTTTCCGTGAGAGTTCTGGCAGTTCTCCTGTTTGCATTGATCACACCTGGAGGAGGAGATTCAATCACAAAGCTGTAAGGACTAAGAACATAGTCTAACCAGCGTCGTCTGCAATGGCAACTCTAGTCCGAAGAGTCTCAGACTACGAAGGCAATAGAGGACGACCAAGAAACCGACGGCGCACACAAGTGGAAAAGGACCTTAGCCAAATTGTTGTGCTTAAGTGAAGGCACTTGGGGAAAGATCGTGCCAGCTGAAGAGGCTTTTTGGTTAAAGCTTGAAATGCTTACCCACACCAAGTGGAGATTTTCAAGGACCCTCATACACTAAAGTCAATTTTTTCATCAGTTGTACTTCCTAAATTAGAATACTCATGTGTGATTTGGACCCTCCCTATGAAAACTATATAACAAGAATTGAAAGAGTGCAAAAAAGGTTCTCGTGTGTGTGATGGTTACCCGAATGCTCGTCAAGATGTGTAAGTCAATAGCGATAAGTCTCCTGAACTCGCGCTGTGCCGTTTTGTGTACTCGCCTGAAGCCGTTTATAAATAACCTGATAAGTCCTTGGCTTCAGGCCAGGGAAATCCACCATCGACCAGATCTTCAAGATCCTGGAAAAAACACAAGAAATGCAAATCGACACCCACCGTCGATTTCAAGGCCGCATATGACAGCTTGCATAGGGTCGAGCTATACAACGCCATGTCTAGTTTTGACATTCCTGCCAAACTCGTCAGGCTGTGCAGGATGACGATGGAGAATTCTCGCTGCTCCACCAAGGTCGGTAAGGAACTCATCGAGACCTTCAATGTCAAAAAAGGTTTTAGACAAGGCGAAGCGCTGTCATGTGACTTATTTAACATCATCCTGGATGAAGAAGAGCGTGCAACACTCTAGTAGTAGTACTCACGCCAACACTAGAGACACGATCTTCTAGAAGTCCGCATACGTGGATGACATTGACGTGATTGGCAGAACACAGCGAGCCGATTGCTGCCATTGAGGCGGAAGCGGCTAAAGTGCCTCTAGCGGGGAATGAGGGCAAAACGAAGTACATGCTGTCATCGAGAAAGGACACAACATCGACGTCTTGGACAGAACGTCTCAATGGGCAGCTAAAACTTCGAGGTAGTCGATGACTTCGTCTACCTCGGCTCCGCAGTAAACAGTATAAACAACATCAGTACCGAGATCAAACGCAGAGTAACTCTTCGCAACCGCTGTTTGTATGGGCTCAAGAGGCAATTGAGTAGTAGAGCCATCTCTCGAAGGTCCAAGCTCACTTTATACAAGACCTTGTTCATCCCAGTCCTGCTGCACGGCGCGGAGGCATGGACAATCTCAAAAGCGGATGAGGAAGTCCTTGTTCTCTTCGAGAGAAAAGTTCTGCGTGCGATCTTTGGTCCTGTTTGCGTTGACGATTTCTGGAGGAGAAGATTCCACCACGAACTGTACAGCGACATGAGTCTAGTCAGGCGTCTTCGGATCCAACGCCTATGATGGCTAGGCCATGTAGAGCGTATGGACAACTCAGCTCCGGCCCGGAGAGTCTTCGACTCCGAACCCGTGGGAGAACGCAATAGAGGACTCCCGCGTTTAAGGTGGCGGACCCAGGTGGAGAAGGACCTCAACCAACTTTGCTTGCGACACTGAGGACAGCTAGCCAGAGACCGTTCTAGTTGGATCATTCTCGTGTTCTCGCGCCTTGACATTCCTCTCAAAGCATTTAAAAAACTTGCACAGTCGAAGGAATATTCCTTGTTCAACCCCTGCTCTTCGGGCTCACAAGCCTGCCAAGAGAGGTTGTGGAAAACATTTCTTTAAATTGATTTTAGGATGGTCTTTCGGAAAGAAATGTATCGCCCATGGCCAACTCAATGCCCCTTCGTTGGTGAAGTGCTCCAAGTCTGTAACACCATCAGGGCACAAATACCACAAGAGCAAATTGAAACAGTCCCCTTAATCCCTTCGAGTAGGGAAATGCACGTTACAATAAATTCGAATAAAAAAGTCAAAAGCAAAGCAGTCAGAATTAATTCCGCCCCCAAAATGCATGCAAATGCGTACGCAAAAAAGCAAAAACTTTCAATCATTTGAATGGAAATAGAGAAACATTTGGTAATTACCTTGAGGACTTGTATTTTGCCACAGTTGGCACCAGGCACCGCGAGAGAATCGCAAAATGTCTTCTTTTTTGTTTTTTGTTCGACCAGATATATGGTAATCCGTGGGTCACGTCACAGCGAATATTATTTATAAATCTCTTCGCGGAAAGAACGAAGAAAAATAATGTATTATTAATTTAAAAATCCAAAAAAACAACACCGGCACACACACACACACGCGGTTCCATTAGAGATGAAGTGATGACGTTCAAACGTACTCGTATCTGCGACGTATTCACCGCGAAATACACACTCGCTCGCTCGCGTACATTAAACGAACGGGCAATAAACGTCGGTGGTCGTGCCAAAAAAATATATCTCGCGTTCTCCGCTATTAAATTTTCAAAAGATACATCACCGTCGTACTCGGAGCGACGAGTCTTCTCAATGTATCTATCACCACCGATTTGTACGTAGATTCATTTACGAACGCGATTGCAAAGACCGCCGACGGAAAGAGTTTTGAATTGTAAATCCCTCAGGATAGCCGCAAAGATACACAATCTGCAGTCAGTTAAGGACTCACTGAATGAACATTCACTTTGCACCGCGCGCACTGATTTAATTCAATCCCAAAAGACGATCCGCATCCAGAGAGCGTAGATCAACGGCTAAGCAGACGAATTAATAAGCAAACAATGCGATGCATTCTTGCGGCCGAGCGCGGAATGGAATTCGGATGTCTCGAAGTCGGCGCGCTGCACGATCGCAACTAGAAGAAGACACTCTTGATTTCGCCTCTTAATTGTTCACTGCCAACTGCCAACTGCCAGCGATCACTTGTCTAAGGGTTGTAGCTGAATTTGAATGAAAGACGGGTGTGTGTACACGGGCACAGCGCACGGAGGAAAAACTCAAACTGATCTCGTCACAGTGATCGTGGGCAGTGCCAGACCTGCAACGAGTGGATGGTGTGAGTGCGCAGGATCATTGCTCGCATCCCCGAAGAGGCAAGAGCGAGAGGGTGCACACTCCTACGTGCGCTCAGTGCGACGCCACGCCGAATACACTGAAAAAAGATCGAGCGAATTGCATCTATTTTCGAACGAGCCCGTGTCCGTGTCCCTCTCTCGCACTCTGTCTCTGTCGTCTTTTTCACTCGGTGTCGTCTTGTAGCGAAAGATTTTCCTCTTAGGCGTGCAACTCAACGTCTGATGTGACGTCTCGGACGGCGGACGGGCGACATGAGAATTTCGTAAAAATAGTTTGGAAATGCCTCGTCGAATGGGGGGATAATGGGGCGATGGTGTGCGGTGCGCTGAGAGATGTGAGATACTTGTGTTTTTAATTTAAATTGTTTTATTTTACTTCAATTGCGATGGGGATTCGCTGTGAGATTTGCGCGGCTCCCTCAGTGCCGGCCGCTGGGACAGTTGGCGTGCGTGCGATTTATGCCTGCGCTGTGTGGTCTGAGGTGCGGTATGATGAAGCTCAACTTGATTTGGGGGTAGATTCAATTGACGAGTGTGACGACGCTACGTCGCTTGGTCAACGGGAGCGTTGGATGCGGATGCCGTAGATTCCGTGCTTGAATCTTCTCTTTCAGCGCCGTTAACAGAAGGACGAGCAATGAAATGCTGGGATAATCGAGGATAATCGGGGACAGGCAAATGTTTTACGGAGTGGGTGCAGCTATTTCAACGCGTAGACACGTCGACGGCTTCATTTTCGTCTGACCAATATCAAAAGACTTCATGTCATGAAGTTTTGGGACCGATCAATCTTCGAATGAAGACCAACCACCCGTCGGCTTTCCCTGCACTCAGGACTGGCTCTGGCCGGAATCTGAGCCAGGATGCTACAGTACGAATGGGTCCATGGAGGGTCTGGCGCTGGCGCCTTCGTCGAGGGCGGCAACACTAGACTGCACAGCTCACTAGGTAAATTTGCGTCGGTTTTTCAAGCAAAAAACTATATTGTGAAGAACAGGAGGAAAGGGTGAAGTATTTGTGTCTGCAGTCGCAGCCAAGATGCTCTTAAGGTCTTGCTCCACCTTTAATGCATGGGCTCTCTGAATTTGATCGGCAGTCAAGACTTCTCCCGGCTCACCACAGGATCGTTGGAAATGAGATCGCCGATGAACTTGCTAGTCAGGGATCAGAAGGGACATTCTCAAAGCTTGAACATGCGCTGGGACTACATGCGTCCTTGGTTAGAGCTTCCGTCGACATCTGGGCAGAACACAATCGGAGGTGGCATGGCATGACATCATACCAAGAGCACGCTTCCTAACGCATGCAAGAAAGCCGCGTCATTCTTGTACCAACTTACATGGGACTAATAAAACACTACACCTTGGCCAATCATCTCAGTGTGCTTGGCCTAAGCGACGAAAGCCTCTGCGACGCACGCCTGTCAAGAAGGCGACGACACAGCAAATCACTTCCTCTGGCACTGTCCCGCCTTTGCTCGGATCAGGTGGCCGGTTTCCGGTGCCGTTGTGGCGAGAGCTGATGATGTAGGCTTCCCATCGCAGTCTTGCTTTGGGAGAGCAAGAAATTACAGCAAAAGTAGGTTGCTGCCTGACAGTACAATGGACCAGTTTTTGAGTCTTTTGTGCCCCGACAAAAAAAAAATAAATAAAATAAAATAACCACCGCCAGACGGCCTTGATGGCTCTAGGCTAGGAAGAGACAAACAGTGAGTCTGCAGCAGGTCTCATCTATTTTTAAGAACGGCGGAAGGAGCTGATTGTCTGTCTGGTGCCCACTCCATTTAGAACTTCCCAGAATTCAGTGCCTAAGGCCAACCAAATTGCAGTTTGCCATGGCCAAGTCGATACTATAAGCAGAGACGCCAGAAATTTCATCTTCTCCTGATCAGAAGACAAATGGCGGCACTCCCAGACTCAAAAAACCACCGACACCAGTGGACCCTGTTTGCCTGGAACCTTAAGCAATGAACTTATCCTCCCAGCTGAAGAATCTTCCGGAGGTTAAGTCTCTGTCCACGCACTAGTCCCCGATCTAAGCTGTAAAGGGTGATTCTTAAGGGTGGACTGGAGTGGAGATTGAGTGGATAAACCTATGCTTGCTAATCTGAGAAGGACCAGGGCCCAGCTACTACAGTAAAAAAATCGGATACATTCGATGTTTAACGATATATACAGTACCGAGCAAAAAATGCAAACGCTTACAACTTCTGGAACGGTATCAAATCTGGTTCTCCTTTTGGAATGTTTCTTTCCTTTGTGAAACCATTTGATTTTGAGTATCAGATTGTGATTGGTCTCGTGCAGATGTTAAAATCATTTAAATAAGCGGTATAAGACGAACATTTGGACAGGCAAAAAAAAAAAAAAAAACAACAGAAAATAGATAATATGTCTACTAAGGCAGGTCTATACAATAGGTTATTCTAATAATAAACACTTGTTCTATACAATAATTAGAAACAACTGTCTACTGGATGCAAAAACGAAATCCTTGCAGCTTTTAGCAATGGCAGGCTAATGAAGGATATTGCTCTCGAGTTTTGTGTTTAACTTCACGAATTGTATCCCGATTCCGTGGAGATGGCGGTGTTAATCGAAATGTTGGTAGTGGGCGTCCTCGCAAAACAACTCCCCGACAAGATCGTCAAATAGTCAAGCAAGGCAAAGTCGATCCGTTGAAGTTACAGACTACGTCAATGAACATCTGGACCTTAGTGCAGGCGCACACACTGTTAGGCGACGACTAAGGGAGTCAGAACTGTTTGCAAGACGCCCAGCAAAGAAACCATTCATCAGTGAAATAAATAGAAAGAAACGGACGAGCGAGCAATGGGCTAAAGTTTTATGGAGTGACGAGAGCAAGTTTAACATCTTCTCGTTAGACCGTATTCGCTATGTTCGATATTATCTCAGATATCAAGTTTCAACCATCAATCATGGGGGACGATCTGTAATGGGGTGGCGTAAGCAATCTAAAAGGTTATTCAAGTAAGATTTCTAATAAAGCTTTTTTTAAGGTTCATTCTCTCGTCAAGGAGTTGGTCAGTTGGTTGAAATAAGCGACCGGATGAATGTCGAAATGTATCCACATGCTTCCTCATTTAAGGTCAAGTATGCCTGAAGACTGCTTATTTCAACATGACAATGACCCAAAATACACCAGCCGGTTGGTCCGAGGGTTTTTTGGACAGCGAAAATTTTGTCCATAGAAAATTTATGTGACCTTACAGATCGAGAGCTAAGGAAGAGGAGGACATCCAATAGAAATGAGCTATGAGAACGAATAAGGTTCGAATGGGAAAATATCTCACCGGACCTACTGATTTCCCTGGTAGACTCAATGCCCTCAAGATTGTGGGCCATTTTTGCTGACAAAGGTCATGCAATGAAGTATTAAGCCTTTTTAACCCATTTTGCATTTCTTTTTGCTCGTCCAAATTTTCGTCTTATACCGCTTATTTAACGAGACGAGACCAATCACAATCTGATACTCAAAATCAAATGATTTCACAAAGGAAAGAAACATTCCAAAAGGAGAACCAGATTTGATACCGTTACAGGAAGTTACGTTATTTCTGTTGCTGTAAGCTTTTGCATTTTTTTTTTGCTCGATACTGTAGATGAATCGTGATGACTGTTGGAGATTAATGCTGTGGGACTTAACGAAAAGAAAATTCTGTCGGGCGCATTTTTGCATACCATACTGTAGCTGGGTGACCAGTTTTTATTCAGCTCTCAATCTTGCACATGAGTACTTTTCTTTGCCCACCTGATTGTCTAATCTTCTCGAAATTATGGTAAACTGTTATATTCTTCGTTGAATTCTCAATACAAAAGTATTTACAAACTGTCAAGCGGTCTCTTTCTGGAATAAACTGTCATACGAGGAACACGAGCGTTGTTTTTTTTTGGTATTCCCCTACAATGCTAACGCGTCAGCTAGTTGGAGACGACAGTATAGTCGTCAGAGCAAGAGCAGCAGGATTTTGAGAAGGATGGTCCAATAATTCATGAACTTAATTGCTACCTGTGGATCGCCGCGGCGTATTGGGGTAGTTCATCGACTCCTACTCAGAAGGTGCCAGGTTCGAATCCCGAATCTACTAACTTTCATAATTCACGGCTATATTTCTTTCGAGTCATTGTGAGTGACTCAACTTCGAGTCGTCATAAAACTGTACGTGCCTTCGACTCGTGAAAGGACAATAGCACGCACTAGACGAGTGGTTGCGAGTGAGTTTAGAAGCTATCCCAGGTCCACCTCGGACTGTAGCGCCACCCATATTATTATTATTAATTGGTAGCTGGTGTAAAACTCAAGTATTTGTTTAGCCATCTGTGGTCCTCACGGGTAAGTTAATTTTGTGGTATAAGACTTATCTTGTCAATGTCGTGGCCATTTCCGAGCAATTGCACAGACTTGCAGGAGCTTGTGCACCTGGTCTTGACATCTGACTAAAGGGCGATTAGCTCGAAAATAGCTGTGAAATATTGTACGTTGCCTTGTGTGACTTATTGACAAGTGCTTTGCTTGATAAATGTCCGTCTGTGGGACCCTGAGCCTTAAAACAAGACTTTTCGGTACCAGTGGTTGCACTTTGAAAAATACTGTAAGAGGACCATAGGATACAAAGGGCGACTACAACCGCGCATGATGTGTTTTTCATGTTTTAGTACTCGAAAAGAAAATCAACCTCATACCTCTTCAACGAGTGCGGAGTATGGCATGCATAAGGACAAGCTCCTCCGAATCTGTGAACATACTCATACCGATAGAACTAGCAGCTAATACGGCGATCAGACTAAGATCGCTGCACAACTGGAAAGAACTTAGTTCTGGACACTCATCGATCGTCAGTAGGTGTAGTTCTATACCCATAGCTACCTAGACTCCTCTTCGAGAAGAACCTCTCAACCTTACGCACTCCCCAAGATCTTACTGGGAGTCTCCACCAAACATACACCAGACGTCGAAAGGTCCACTGCGAATATTTACAGATGGATTGAAGATGGAGGCAGGTGTAGGTGCTGGTGTCTATTCCAAGGATCCGAGCATCCAGCTATCTTTACGACTACCTAATCACTGTAGTGTGTTTCGGGCAAAAACTATAGCGATTAAGGAAGCGCTGTCCTGGCTGAAAAACAATGTAATATCGCACACAGATATTGTCTTCTGTTCCGATAGCCAGGCAGAGATCAAATCTCTGAATTCAGTCACTTTTACTTCCAAGGCTTCCCCTAATTGCCGCCTACCCCTTAACGAGATGGCCAAGTATTTTAGCATCCAACTGCTGTGGGTACCGCGACACTGTGGCATTCCAGAGAATTGCGAACTCGCTAGAAAGCGTACAAACTCTGTGCTCATTCCGGGTGGTGATCCACCCCCCTTGCCTGTCGCTACTGCTGAAGCTAGAAACACTTGGTCAAATGCATAGATGATCAACTGGCACAGGATGGCTCATTACCAAACAGCTCAGGCCTACGATCGACTTTAAGCAATCGCTTGGGTTGGGTTAGGTAGGCGGGCTGCTAGTGCATTTACCAGCACATTTAGACCATATTGGTTCATTGTGATACCCATAGTCAGACTACTACCACTGATTGACCACTCCAGCGGCAAATGGTGACGAGATTTGAAAACCAGATACAAGCGTATTAACTTTGCTTTCACTGGGATTCGAACCGGGAACCCAGCTAACCAGGGGCAGGCACTCTACCAACTGTGCCATCCAGTCGTCAAGCGATCGCTTAGTCGGATTAGATTGACAAGGCCAAAACTCAGAACTCTCATCGGCTTTATAACAGGGCATTGCGCCATAGGAACTCACGCCTCCATACTTGGCCTCCCCTACAACGACTTCTGCAGAAGCTGCGAGGACGAGGATGAGGATAAGAAAGAATCCATTGTACACTTGCTATACAACTGCAGTGCTCTCTCATGCCGTAGACTTAGACTTCTGCGAGGCTACTATCGAAATAGCCTGGCTGAACTAAGCAGCTTCAAAGTCAGTCATCTTCTTGGCTTTTTGAAGGGCACTAACTGGTTTCCGGAATAGGTCCTCATTGATCCGCAACTCAATCCGTGTGCTGGTCGGAGTGATCACAGGACGTTGCCCCATCGGAGCAATGCTCCTAAAATGGAATGCGGAAACCAGCGTTCTCTGCCGCGTTGTAGCAGAATGGGTCTATGCTGGCCTAAGTGTGGCTGCTGTCTTTCCGTACAGTAGTTAGCCACTTCAACCTAACCTAACCTTCTGTTTCGCTCCCTCTCTCTCGGTCATGCTTCTAATACCCAACATTAAGAAGCGTGTCTCACCTGAGTCTGAGTAAAATCGGGCTTGCTTACGCCTTTTGAACTTGATTCAGTTCATTGTTATTCTAATCGACGGACATTGGTCCCGTCTCACTTAAGTCCAACTGGACCCCCTTGACGCACCTCTCCACTACTCCACAGCGACCACACGTGGACTGACTTGTGAAAAACATTGTTTATTTAAACACCTGCTGCAGTTTAGCTTATGAAGCAAGAACGGACTCGCTGGACACGTTCACCACACGCCTTGGCAAGATATTTGGGTGTTTTTTGACTTGCCGACATGCTTCCCGAATTGAGTGAGGTTTTTAAATAATTTTTCAAAATAAGAACAATCAAGGATGATTTTGTACGTACTGTATTGTCCAACTATTTATATCTGACATGAATCCCACTCCTTAACTCGAAAGGATGCTCGCAAAAGGTGTCACTGAAGAAGAACATCAACCAAGGACTGGGAAACGATCCAGCTAGCTAGAGAGACTTATGGAGCCGTGAAAGCGGAGAAATTTGAGACATCTTTCTAATGCCGGCGAACTCTTTGAACATTATGAGAGCCTTGAATGGTGTCTGACAGTTACTCGTGTCGCTTAATAAACCCAGATCCCCCTACACACACCCGGCCACACGTTGACTGAGAAAAAACATTCTTTGTCTAAGAAAATGTCCATAGCAAGTCCCTCTCCCTGTAGTTTAAGTTATGAAACATTAACATCCCCCCACGGGATCATCGCAAACTGCAGCACCAAGCAAAGATGAAAATAAGGACGAACTAACCCTGGAATTGGCGTAAACCAACTTAACCCACTAAAAGCAGCTCGTGCAAATAACACATAAAGTGAGCCCAAATGAAACCCTGCCGCTCTGCAGTTGCTGATGACCTTTGCATTATTGAGTTCAAACCCACGAGGGAGTGTCAGCGCAACCTGAGTGCAACGTCGATAGGGGAGTTAGTGTGAGCCTCCTTTCTCACTTGAGAAAAAGGGGGTAATGAAACAGAGGACTCCACTTCAAGCAATAAAGGGGACATTGGATGTCTTTACATGTCATTAACCCGTGTGCAAAGTAAGGGGGTTATATCGTTCAGAACAAATATGGGGACACATGCGAGTGTGAAGCTGTGTCAGACTGTGGAATGTCGTTGTGTGTGTCCTTTCGAACATATTGTATTTATTTTTTTTATCGAAACTTAAGTCGTATTATTTAAATTAAATTTTTACTTAAATTTTTACTTAAATTTTAGTTTTAACAATTTTTTAAAATTAAAATTAAGACTAAAACTTAAGTTTTATTGAGAGAAAGTTAATTTCTGAGAGAGGATATACTGAAATGCACTTTTTTCGAAACGCAGCATTTTGGAGATTGGATCAAAATGGCCATAGTTGGTTTCCAATGGCCAGAGTTTTTCTAGTGAATTACTTGGTTTTGTTGGGGTTCAATAGAATAAAGAATGCCATGCCCTGAACTGAGATCGTTTTCTAGAGGACCCTGCTTTGGTTTTCGTACCTGAATCGAATCGAAAATCGTGCCAGGCAAGTACAAATCGTGGATACAAAGCAGAACGTGAGCTAGTTACAGAAGCTCCGCCCCATGACAAAATCCATTAGACTGGATGAGATGTACCCCCCTCAGTCAAGGGGACTAACATTTAGTTCGAAGAGGTCGAGATTGACATCCACATCGGATTATTAAGGGCAATGCAACTGTCTATCGTATAAGTTGCTGGTACGGTGCGGATTTTCCTAGAAGAGCTTGAAGAGCGTAAGGATTTCTCTATCGATCCCAAGCCGATAACCTCAGAGCTCAAAAGGTTCGGGGTCGAAAACTCAGTTGTGGCATTTATTTAAGATCTGCGAGTGGTTAACAGGGGTACAAAACAGGGCGGAGCCCTCTTCCCTCTCTTGTGGAACGGAGCAGCGAGTGAACTGACTCTAAAAAGGAGACGGTGCAAGGAAATTGCCTAAGTGAACCATGTTGCCACTGTGGCTTCTTGAGAAAGCGGCGTAGGTGTCAATCCACAGAATACTGATCTAGGCCACTTCACCAGGAAATATAGAATCCCTGACTTTGACCCTCCCTCAATATCTGGAACTCATCTCTTTTTTTTTATAATTTGCGCCTGCTCAAGGGATTGCTAATACCCTTATGTGTCCGGGGTCAAGACACAGCACGGGCCGAAGGTATAGAGGGAGAAAGGGAGAGGAGGTACCTGTGCACATTGGTCTTGTAGTCTGTGGGAAATATTAGTTTGGGAAGAGCATTCCATATTCGTGCAGTGCGGCTGAAGAACGAGTCTCTGAATTTAACTGTGCGCCTGAAAGTAGGCTTAAGGGTATACTGATGGGCATTCCTGGCGAGACGAGTATTGCGGGTGAATTCATGGAGAGGAGGAATGCAGTTGGCTAGCGCACTTGAGCATCGTTTGTTCAAATAACGATAAAACACGGACAAAGACGAGACGGTACGTCGATGTTCGAGCGAGTCTAATGAATCTTCTGTCTCCTATAAGCTCAATCGCTCGATTTTGGTTTCTATCTGGTAGGTGGAGGGTGGTCTTGAGGGCACCAGACCTGATATGAGCGTTGTACTCAAGCTTGGGGCGGTTGTAAGCCTTATAAATTAAAGCCACATCTGAGAGGGAGAAATATTTTTTGCATCGATTAAGGAAACTTAAGGATTTCGCAGCATTTTTGGCGACCTCAAATATGTGATCGTTCCAACTGTTGTGTTGACACACAAACCAAGGGTAAGTTTTCCGATTTCGGAATCGGATCGACACAAACGCCGTTCATGGATAATATAATAATATAATATAATATGGGTGGCGCTACAGTCCGAGGCGGACCTGGGCCTAGCTTCTCAGCAACCACTCGTGTCGTGCGTTCTTTCACGAGTGGAAGGGACCTTCAGTTTAATGCCGACTCCGAACGGCGAATTTGAGAAGCTTTTTTCTGGACAGGAGTGCTCTTTGAGCATTGTTAGTAACTCGAAAGAGGTGGTAAATTCGGGTACCGAACATGGCACCCTCTGCGTAGGAGTCGACGCACTTACCCAATACGCCACGGCGACCCGGCCATTCATGGATAATGGCTGTTTATCAAGGGTTCGCTTGAGTGACAGCAGACAGCATTGAGTTTTTGAAGCATTGAATTCCACTCTATTGTTTTTTCCCCAGTTAATTATGCTGTCAAGATCGGAATTGAATGTGCTTAACATACGCTGCCGTTCCAAATATACGGCCGAAGGGCGGGGTCGTGGTTCTTGGAACGAATATGAAAAGCTAAGGGTGCTGTCATCAGCGAAGGAATGGATTGGATTAGAAGTAGCAAGCAAGAGATCATTTATAAAAATGAGAAAGAGTGTCGGAGACAGAACTGAGCCTTGGGGAACACCAGCATTAATTTGGTGAATATCAGACTTGAACCCATCCAAAACAACTGGAATTGAACGGTTCGAAAGGTAATTTCTAATCCATAGAAGAAGAGATTCATCGATACCATAGGCACGCATTTTCGACAAGAGAGCTTGATGCCAAACTCTGTCAAATGCTTTAGAAACATCAAGCGCAACGATCTTGCTTTCGCCTGCATTGTGCAAAGACTGGTTCCACTTTTCGGTGAGATAAGCTATCAGATCACCATTGGACCTGTCGCTGAGGAAACCATATTGTCGGTAATCTAGAGCTAGAATGACAGCTTAAAATTCCTGGGTCTTATCCTGGACAGTAATCTAAAGCCCCAGGAGCGTGTTAAAAAGGCCTTCAGGGTCGTATACTGCCATAGGGTGCAAATGTCGACTGCAGCCCGCATAGCTCACTGGTTATTCATTTCATTATCACATCAACACGATACGGATGATTGGGAGTAAGGCAATGGTGTATATTGTCATCCCAACATTTCATCCAGACCGCACAAAGCCGGCAAATAAATGGTCCCTGACTGAGAAACTTCACGACCTAGAGTTCGCTGATGTCATCTGTGTGCTAACTACCTAGACGGCGTCTAGGGAAATGTATACACGATGGACCTCAACGCGGGAAGAGCTGGTCTGAAAATGAAAGTAGCCAAGACAAACTCAAGATGAAAGGCAACCCTATTGCTAGACGGGAAAACAATCGAAGATGTCAACACAACAAATTCTGCTGCCTCGGCAGTACTTAAAGATTGTAATGTGCCACGCTTACTATTCGCTTTGCAACGTCTAGAGGTCCAACCAGGTTTCTACAGCACTCAAGCTTCGAATATACGGAGGCGAGACTTGAAGGTATGCAAAATCTTGGTGCCTTCGAAAGAAAAAATCTACATCGGATATATGGTCCCGGCTGCGAGGAAGAATGGAGGAGAAGACACAACCGCGAACTCTACGAGCTGTACCAGGAGCTGGTTGTAGGCCGGGAGGCAAAGTTACGATGGCTGCAATGGCTCGGCCCATCGAGTGCAGGGACAACAATGCTCCAGCTAAGAGAGTCTTCGAATCCGAGCCTCTTGGTTCGAGAAGGAGGGGAAGACCGAACGTCCACTATAAAGACCAAGTAATCGCGGATGCAAGACAGCTTGGTCTTGATGACTGGAAACAGCGCGCGCAGGACCGTCAAGAATGGAAAGCAGCCTGATAAGTAAGTAAGTAAGAGACTTGGATGGATCGGCCACACCCTGCGTAAACTGGAAACGGATGTTTCAAGGATGGCCCTTACTTGGACGTCTCAAGGAGTGCGTAGTCGTCCACTCTTAACCTGGAGGGGCACCGTGGAGAAAGAGCATCGACGAGGCTGTCAAATCGGCTCGAGACGGAGTCTTGTGGAGATCATTCCCAGAATCCACTATATGCTCCATAGAAGCAAAGGATGATACTTGTTTATTTTGAGCACCGATAGAGTTATTGATTGAGAGACAGACAGCGGCCTACATAGCGATCAAGCACAAATCGCTGCACATGTAGACAGACTTCCCTTCTGGACAGTCCACTATCCTAGGCGGACACAGGTCCCTATCCAAAGACACATAAATTCCTGTTCGAGAAGGCTTTTTCAATAAGCATCCCCCCCCCCAGATCATGCTAGAAGTCTGGCCACCAGACGCTGGATGAGCCTTTGCGAATGGATGGTCAGATGGATCAGATGGATCAAAGATAGGCGAAGCCGTGGGCCCGGGTGTCTGCTCCGAAGATATAAATATTCAGCTTTCATTCCGGCTACCAAATCAGTGTGGCGTCTTTCATACAGAGACCATAGTGATGAAGGTCTCTTCTGGTTGAAAAACAATGCAATATCTCGCAGATCTATTTTGGCAGCCGGGCAGCGGTCAGATCTCTAATAGCAGTCACTTTCAAACCAATGACCTGACCTGACTTGCCAGCAGCATCCAACTTATATGGGTGCCGAGACACTGTGACATCCCAGAGAATTGTGAAGCGGACTGAAACTTGAAACACTTGCTCATGTAAATCGTAGATGGTCTACTTGCACGAGATGCCTCATCACATACACAACAATTAGACACCTACGCTCGATCCAAACCCTTCACTCAGCCTCGAATAGTAGGCAGTATCTCAGAACTCTCATCGGCGTTATAACCGGGCACAGCGCCATTCGATCTGAAGTCTCAAGATTAAGCCTGCACCCACCAAGCTGCAGAGACGAGTAGGAGGAAACAAGAATTTTACATCTATTCTGTAACTACAGCGCTCCCTCCTGTAGAAGAAGAAGTCACTTAGAAGTCGACTTCTGCTTAACGCGAGTGCTGCCTTGACGCTGAAGTCGTCCCTTAATGACGGGGATTTTGCGAATAGGTCAGAGTGGACCCCAGAACCTGTACCGGCACCTGTTTTTGACTCATCGGTGTATAGGGCGCGTTCCCTTTCTGATGCTACCAGTTGCTTGTCCTATAGTTCCCGGTCTGTGAAACGAAGGTTAGGGTATTTGTTGGTGGCAGGTTGTGCTGCTGTCCAGCATTTAAGTATGGAGGTCCAGAGACTCGCTTCTCTGAGCCTCAGAGCCCATAAAGCTGAACAGCTGCTACAGAAAAGGTCGATGAAGGAATAGGTTAGGTAGGGCGGCTGAGCTGCTAGTGAATTCACCACCACCAGGTCCATGGTGTGATACCCACAGTCAGAGTACTTCCACTGATCGACCACTCCAGTGATAGGCCGTAAATGTGATCCCAACGGCATGGGACAAAGGTGACTGAACCAGATTTGAAAACCAGATAAAAGCGTATTAACTTTGCCTTCGCTGGGATTCGAACCGGGGACCCCGCTAACCAGGGGCAGGCAATCTACCAACTCCGCCATCCAGTCGTTTGATGAAGGAATACGATGGCTTCAAGTACTGCTGTCGCTGTAGTTCTGAGACAACCTTTTATTTCTAGGCATGCCGATCTTTTTATTTTGGTATTTCATTTTCATTTTTTTATTCAGGTAACTCTGCACAATGATTTCAAATGACTTTTTCTTAAAATACCAAATTTTTACTTATCTTAACCTAACTTAATTCTAGGGAAAGATTAGGAAAGGAAATAAGAAGGTAGAAAGGAGTAAACTTAATAAGAAGAGGAAGATGAAGATAGACAAAGTAAGAAAGTAAAGAAAGCATATACTGAAATCATTGTTGTTTACTCGTAAGTGGTTAACTCGTTTTATAAAATTCAAAAAGTTTTTTCCAAAATAGTTCCCTGTACCTACCCTTTTAATTTCCGGAGGGAGTGCATTCCATAAATGAATTGCGCTAACAAAAAATTGCCTTTCGGTGTTCAAAAACTTATGTTTAAGTGGTATTAAATCCAAAGAACGCGCAAATTGTAATTTTGTGTACAAATATTCTGGTGCCTGGCGGTTTATAATTTTATGTAAAGCAAGAACTGTACGATAGTGGGTCGCCGTGGTGTAGTGGGTTAGTGCGTCGATCCCTAACGAGGTCTTGTACAACGAGGCAAACGTGAATAGGGTAGATAATTTTATTATTAAACTAATCAGAAGGCACACTGCACGAGCTATGACCTCGTCCAACAGTCTGATCTTTGGGGCTTACTACCCCAATAGTATGTACCATGAAAGTGTGCGCCTTAACGGCTTTATTCCTCCCGAAGCATTGCTCTATCTAGACACAATTGGTCTTATACAGGATCCACAAGGATGTCCTATCATCTTCCATGTCGTACGCCGAACAGTGGATAGGCGACTTCAATACGAACCGGATGTCGTTCGCACCCACGAGGATCTCCTCCGGTTCAGTAGAGCGATCCCCGCTCGAGATGGGAAAGAGTCTGCCAAAGAACGGCAATTTTACTGGTGGTTACACCAAAACCAGCCTCCGCCACCGCTAGCTTTTCAAGAGGATCAGATAGCTGACCATAGTGGCCAGCTTACTTAGTTTTTAAGGTAGATATAAGAAAAAAAAATATATAAAACAACAAATCAAAAAAAAAATATATAGAACAAAAAATCCAAAAAAAAGATATATAAAGGGAAAAAAAAAAAAAAAAAAAAAATCAAAAAAAAAAATATATATATATATAAGAAACAAAAACAAAAAAAAAGGTGCATCACGGCGTATAAATTATATATGTTATGCATATACGGACATAGTTAAGATAGTATTAAGTTTTATTTTAGGGTAAGTTAGTATAAGGTAGGTTAAGTAGTTAGGTTTAGCCAAGTTTTTTATAAGTTTTCTTGGCAAAGGAATAAATAAATAAAAGATTGTCACTAAAGACTAAAAAAAAAACGTAGATTAGGCCGAAAGGCACATTTATAACATAGATTAGATTAGCTTAGAGTACCCGCATAGGGTCAGTAGGTTAGTATTAAGAACAATTGTAATTCTTAAGTTAGTTAAGCTAGTTTTAAGTAATTTTGTCTAGCAAGTAAGAAATATAAAATGAATTAAATAAAATTGCGTCCACTCCTACGCAGAGGGTGCCAGGTTCGATACCCGAATTTAGCACCTTTCATATTTCACGACTCCACCTCTTTCGAGTTACTAACAATGCTCAAAGAGTACTCCTGTCCAGAAAAAAGCTTCTCAACTTCGCCGTTCGGAGTCGGCATTAAAACTGTAGGTCCCTTCCACGCGTGAGAGAACAATAGCACGCACAACACGAGTGGTTGCTGAGAAGCTAGGCCCTGGCCCTCTACGGGCTGTAGCGCCACCCATATTATTATTATTATAAGAGCTGTACGATATTTAAGAAATACATTAAGTGGGCAGCCAATAATTCTTTTAGCGAAATCTGAAACGTGGGCGTACCGATCTAGATTGAAATTATATCGTGCACAATTGTTGAAAGCAACGTTTAACTTGTGAGAACATTCAAAGTCCATGTTTGAAAAAATTTCACTGCCGTATCATATGAGAGGAACTACGAATGACTTTATGAGTTTTAGTTTGACTTCAACGGGCAAAAAAAGTTCGGTTGGACTGAGACCTCGTAACACACAATAGATTTTGCGAACGATACCATTTATTTGATCATTCCAGCTAAGATGTTCGTTAAAGATGATTCCAAGATTTCTTATTTTAGAGACATATTCGATGGCTGATGCTGTTGTTAATACAAACTGGGTCAACGGCATTGGACAGATTTCCTCTGCTTATTTGGAGAGCCTTAGTTATGGAAGGATTCGGGGATAAATGATTCATTTGGGACCAAATAAATAAGGAGTTTAGATCTGCATTGAGATCACGAAGTGCGCTTGCCTGAGTGGAGAGTTTGAAAACTTTATAAAGCTGTTCATCATCAGCGTATATATGATGCTCGCAGTGTTTTATGCTTTGAGAGATATCGTTTATGAATAAAACAAACAGGAGTGGGCCTAAAACAGATCCTTGCGGTACGCCTGTGAGCAAGGGTAAGCTTTTTCAATACTTATTACCATTAACTACCATCTGAGTTCTTCCATCAAGATATGACGCCATGACGAGTCTACAAACGGATTCCTCAAAGAAAAATTGTGATTTCAACTTGTGTTATAAAATAGAATGATCAACAGAGTCCAAAACTCTTGAAAAGTCCAGAAAGACAATCACAGACATCATATCACTCTCGAGTCCAGATCGTATATCGTCGGATACTTTTAGAAGCGCACAAATGCAGTTGTGCTTACTACGAAATCCTGATTGTAACTTCGTCACCAATTTCTCTTTCTCCAAGTATGTCTTTATTTGGATACTTATTATTTTTTCGAGAACTTTACTTAAGGATGGGAGTCCCTATTCGACTTGGGAAGAGGGAGAATTTTAGCAACTTTCCATTTAAGAGGAAACACACCTGTTGTTGTTATTGTATTGAAAATGTGTGTGTGTGATGTGCTTACATATGACAAGCAACATTATTTTTATAAATTTGGGGCTTATACCATCAAGTCCTACCGCGTTAGACTTAACAGATAAGACTTGTACCTGGTGAGTTGCTTTGGAAGATGTTTCTTCTCCCGCGCTTTCCACCACACCAGAGACCCGTAGGTTGAGATTGGTCTTACAACCGTGGTGGAACCGAGAGTATATCAGCCATACTTTGAGGTCCCACATTTTGGCATAGGCGGGTTTCACGGATTAAACGCCACATACCTCTTCGTTATGCGGTCTTCCATACTAGCCTTCCAGATAAGTTTGGAATTGAGTATAGCTCCTAGGTATTCTTCGAGAGTCTTAGTTTAACCCCTTTTATTTTTGGACAGTTAAACTCAGGAATAACTCTTTGACAATCGTTTGACAAATCCTTTGACATCTCTGTCCGACAGAGTCGAGGTCACAAAGTCATGTGACTTATGACCAATTTTGACAAGCCAAACTGTCAAAAACGACGTAACTCTAGTCACATTAAAGACATGCGATAATTTCGTGACAATTTCTCAGTTTTCCAACTCTCGCTCTAGGCGAGCAAGTCAAACCGCCAAAGCTTTCTTCGAGCGATTTCGAATCGACGCCCAAAAATACTATGGTTTCTGTTTTCATGATTTTTGAGTAAGGTGCCTTAGCCTATTAGGTAGGTAGATAGATGTGACTGGCAAGGCCCTCATGGGTGTTTGCCTCACTTTGTGGCCGTATGTGCTGATTCTGGGATGAAGGTTGACCTGGTCAAATCTGAGGTTATGGTCATTTCCAGAACGCCAATTGTTCTCCACCTCAATCTCTGAAGTTTAAGTATCTCAAGGTCTTCGTCACGAGTGATGGGAGAAATAAGGCTGGCTGTAGGATGGGACAGTTTTGACACAGCTTGGGAGATCTGTCTCATCAGGAAGGTCGAGTTTAGTGTGAAAGCTAAGTTATCAGTTTTCAACTCAGTATTTGTACCAACTCTCACCTATGGTCATGAAAATTGGGTAAGTGGGTCCACAAGAATAAGATCGTGAATACAAGCTGCTGAGCTGAGATTTCTTCGTGCTGCTGTGGGAATTACTCGCCGGGATAGGGTGAGGAACACGAGGAACTCAACATTGAGCAGCTGCTTCTCCGGACGGAAAGAGCTATGCTTTGTTAGTTTGGTCACTTAGCACGAATGTCCCCACCATCCGGACTTCCGAGGCGGGCCCTGAATGCAATTCTGACCACTTGGCAGACCCAGGATGAGGTGGTTGGACCAAGTCCATAAGCTCGCCTGGTTACGCTTGGGCATAGCCCCTGATGAGTTAGAGTCAATGGCGGAGGATCGAGTTGCCTGGAGATCTCTCGTGGGTGGTTTACACCCCGATACCCCTTTAGTGGATCATGTGGGTCAGAAGATGATGATGATGATGATGAGAAGGTCCGTTGTGCTGCCACTATTCAGCTTCTCCCGCCACTTCGTTGACGTACCACACTCTTTCCGATCGTGCGCACAGTCGTTGACTAGTTCTAGTCCGTGACTTGGACGTTCGCTGAGCGTTGATGGTCATCTCAAAATTTTCTCTCGTCCGCGTAGGCAGATACTGTGAAACCCTCTTTATGCAACGTCTTTAGGATTTCGTGAACCACTTGGATCCATAGGAGAGGCAAGAGGACTCCAGCCTGAGGGGGACGTTCACCTTTCTTGTGTAACATAGGTCGTCTAGGGATGACTTAATCACTCGTGATCGCAACATCAGTCTGATCCATTCACAGAGTCTCAGAGTCCCAGACTCATCTGAATGGCTCCCTCTTTATCGAGGAACGCGCCCAGGCTATGTTCCTGATGATGATGCAGGAAGATGACATTCAAATATTAAGCGTGTCATCAAATGCGTCTCTTCCATCATAAACTCAGAGTGATCTAAAGTTCACACCAAAAAACAAACAAATCCCTAACTGTCAACACAAAAAAACGAACTTCATTCCAATCGAAAGGTCGGCAATTTATTTATTGCCCTCAAGCCAGAAACAGCTGCAGTACGGTTGGAAAGTAATGTGCTCCATCGCCCTCGTTCATTAAGCAGCATCAATGGTCGTTCTTATTCCGTGTTTGACTCCATTTAAAGGGGGAGACGTTTGTCGTGCCGCTTTCTTTGTTCCTTGAGAAGCAAAAATAAACAGAAATCAAACACAAAAAAATGCCCCTCAAATGAACACACACACATACACACTCACACACGCCAGCTTCGATGATCCATGCGAGAACGCATCAGTCGACACAACAAACCGAGGGACTCGACACTGCACAGGCGTCAAGTGGATTAATTTCCCATCCCTTGGTTTCCTTTTCAAAAAATAATTAATGTTGCAATGCCAGGTCGGGGATTTATGTAATCAGCACAAGGAAGGCACAATCTGCAGCGGAGCAGGCCGGCAATCCGACACGCTGGCGTGTGACGGGGGTGCGGCTGGTACCTGCTGCCCACAGAAGCGTCAGACAGAGTTCCGCAGGGAAGACAAACAAATTTGTGAATCAACTCAAGTGGCCTCGGCTTTGTTGTGTCGTCGGCACAGCTGGAGACTGGCGCTAGGTCGATTGCAGTAGATGTCCTAATATTGATTGTTGCGGATCACCCAGTCACACCACAATTGCTGTGATCGCCGACGACGCCACCGCGCCGTGGTTGACTGGATCACATTGCGAAGGCACTTGAAATTCGGTTTGTGGGAAGTGAATTCCTTGAATTCCATTTACGTGATTGTGAAGGCAATTGTTGCCGGAAGGAGTGGCAAGGATGTGCGCACTGAGCAGGCATTATTTTCATTCGAAAGCAATTGCTGTGGACAATGGAGATTGTTTATATTTTGGGTTTTCTGTTTGTTTTCCTCCCATTTCTAGTTACTCATACAAGATGCAGGAAGTGGATAACTGTTGTTTGAGATTTGTGCAAGTGATCCTTGCAAGAGGGACGAGCTGAAATGTACAATTACCTGATGTCCACTTTTTTGACTGTCTTAGGCTTGTCGGGACATACAAGGACATACAGGACGATCAAGTCACAGACTATCCGCCAGGAAAAGCCAGCAACTAGTAACAGAATCCTTGCAAACTAGGGGTTGACCGGTACCTCATACCGACGTAAGTTATCATGCGATGGACAAGACTGCATATTTCGGAGTAGTCTTCTAGTAGTCTTCTCTCTTCCCAAAACATGCCTTCTATGCTAGAAAGTCTGTAGACACCGCATTACACGAGACAAGACGCACCTTAGACACCCCACTGCACCGCAGAGACTGCAGAGAGCACTAAGGGCGCTTCTCTTAGCATTGAGGGATCATTCAATGACAGTTAGCCATGTAAGGCTACTAGAACCGCCACAAGACCACACGGCCAGGTACCTCAGCTTAAGAAGGCTTTTTTAAATCTCCGTTATTCATCCGTAAATCCACTGAAGAGTCACACTTTTGACCATCAGATCAACCCAAAATCCACTTTTGTCTCTCCGGACTAATTTTAAATAATTATTATTTTTTTTTCTTTTTGAAACTTAAGTGGTCTGCGAATTGAAGATGGCTTATCTTGTGCTTTTGGTAAGGACCGGCGCTACTCTGGGCTACACCTGCCTACTCTACTACATCTTCCGAAGGAATTTTGTTCTTCAAGTCTTTTTTTTTTTTGTATAATTGGGGATAAGACTTACTTACTTATCAGGCTGACGACGCTGCTTCCACTGCTGACGGTCCTGGGCACGCTGCTTCCAGTCATCAAGACCAAGTTGTCTTGCATCCGCGATTACTTGGTCTTTATAGTGGACGTTCGGTCTTCCCCTCCTTCTCGAACCAAGAGGCTCGGATTCGAAGACTCTCTTAGCTGGAGCATTGTTGTCCCTGCACTCGATGTGGCCGAGCCATTGCAGCCATCGTAACTTTGCCTTCCGGCCTACAACCAGCTCCTGGTACAGCTCGTAGAGTTCGCGGTTGTGTCTTCTCCTCCATTCGTCTTACTCGCAAACGGCCCCATATATCCGAGGTAGAATTTTTCTTTCGAAGGCACTAAGAATCAGCTCCGAGTTTTGTAGAGCATGACCTTAGTCCTTCGAGTCCGGAGTCTTGGCGCCAGTTATCTTGACAAACCGAAGTAACAGCGGTTCCCAAAGGCGGTTCTACGTCCGATCTCCGCAGTGATGTCGTTTATGGAGTTTACGTTTACCACGAGGTAAACAAACTCCTTTCCTACCTCGAAATTCTTGGGGATTAGACTAGTAAGTTTAATTCAACCATAATCTCTGCAGTTGATTTGAAAGGGCTTCTCATTGGCAGACCTGTGATTTGGTTGCCATCCTTTTGCAATTTTTTTGTGGTGGACCTTATGGTATTTTGATATTTTTTTTCAAAAACAAATTAAAAAATAACCCGACACAAACCAAAAATTTAAATTAATTATTTTTCATTCGCCTGTAAATTTCATCTACTATACATTAATGCCTGAAACACAATAGTGCGCTGCGCCAGCCGACTTCATGTTACGATGACGCACTGCTTTGAAGTAAATACTCAATTTATCAGCTGTTCTCTATCTTTTCTCTCTATTAGATGAAAAATATTGCCGCCTTTCTGCATACACTCATTTGAAATGACTTTTGTCGTTAAATTATTTTTAATCAGCTGTTTTTATTTCTCAGATGACAGTTGATACAAAATACTCTCAATTTGGAAGAAATCTCTCAATCTGGGAGAAAATCTCTCTCACAGCGCACCCCTCTGTCAAAAAATATCCGACGATCCTCTCAATCTCTCTCATTATTCACGCGACGCTGTATTTTGTGCTTGGCCATTGAATTAAGTGTGTTGGAAGCCAACGCCAGCGCAAACGCACTATTGTGTTTCAGGCATTTTTTTTTTTTATATTTTATCTTAAAATCTACCTTACACTACACTAGACTATGTAGGTCGGCCGTAGGTTGCTGCTACTAGATCTGCATCTAATTCGCTGCAAGACAGTGACCGACTGCTCCCACACGGAGATCCGCAATACCTTTTCTACCCAGGGTCTAAAGGGTTCGACGAGGGAGTTCCTTCGCTCCCCAGCCACCAGAATTTTCGATGCTGCGTTGCAACATCCCGTATATCCCGCCTTGAGACCGCCATACTGAACCGGAGGAGGCCTTCCTCAGCTCGTTGTGTGACGGAGCGGTCGTGGTTGAGTCGCCCATCCACAGTTGAACGGGCGGTATGAAAGAGGAGCGGTACCGCATTTATGTCTTGTATCAGACCGTTCATGTCAAAATAGAGGAATGCTTCTGGGGGGACAAAGCCATTGTGCCGTACCCTTTCGTGGTATTGGGGATTGGGGTAGTAAGCCCCAGAGATCAGATTATTGACCGATTTCATCGCTCTAGCAGTATGACGATCGAGTCAACTTCACCAGGAAATGATCCACTCTTATCAGGTTTGCCCTGTTGTATAAGACCTCATTGGAATAGAATTTTATGTACTGGGACTCTGGAGTTCTATAAAGGTGAAGGCAAGCCCTAAGACAAGCCCTCTCGAACAACCGAATCTTTTCCATCAAGCTTGCACTCACGTTGAACCACACGGGACAGCCATAGGTGAGCATTGGCCGGATGAGCGCCATGTAGCAGATGACCTTCACCCTCGCATCGAGTTGGCTGTTGTAAAACAGTCTCTTTGTAAGGGCAAAAGCTCCTCGGGCCCTGGCCAGAGCAGCATCTACATGATTGTTAAAATATAGATACTGATCTAGCCAAACCCCCAGGTATCTGACTACAGTCTTTTGCGCCAGTGGTTCCCCGTGTCTTCCAACGATTGAGAACTTTCGCCAATTCTTTTTCGTATCCGCCGAGGCCTTATACAACGGCGTCCTGAACAGAATGGTTTCCGACTTCTGGAAGTTGATACTCAACTTCCAGTCATCGCAACTTCTCATGAATGAATCGAAGTCACCCTGCGTGAGGGTAGTGATTTCCTCGATCTTTTTGCCTGATCTGTACACGATCAAGTCATCGGCATACGCAATTGCATGAGGAAGAGAACTTAACAGATCACTCAAGTAAATGTTGAACAGGATCGGCGAATTAACGGCACCCTGTTGGAGACCATTTTTAACTTGAAATATACCTGTCGAGGTCACGTTGCCATTCTTGACTACGAACCGTCTACCGGTAAGCATGTTACACAGTAGGTACAGCAGTGGTTTGCTTATGCCTAGCCGATTGAGCTTGTAGAAAAGACCTTCTAACCATACGGTGTCAAAGGCCCTCTCCAGGTCAATCAAGCAGGCACCCGTACTTGTACCCGTACTTCATACTTACCATTGGATATCCGACACCAGTTTCGACACAGCATGAATAGTGTCATGCCCCGCTTTGAAACCGAATTGGTTATCCGGAATTATATTTTTGTCCTTAGTCCAGTTGATCAGAGTTCTATTGATCACCTTCTCGAATACCTTGCTGATATTCGGAAGGAGACTTATTGACCGGAGGTTGCAAGGATTCGAAGAATCTTTTCCTCTCTTGGATATGGGTTGCACAATCGCAGTTTTCCAATGCTCTGGATAATGTGCAGTGTTTCAGGCATAAACTGTTCAATATTCACTGTGTTTTGTGGAAACAAATCGAATAAGTCCCACAATTGGTGGCATCGTTCAAACAACAACCTTTTTGGATCTCGGTGTTTTAAAATTCTTATTTTAGCTTCTGGCAGACCAAATTTTTCACGAATCTTAATACATAATCAGAGCAATGCTAGGGATATGATGAGCAATGGGCTGGGTAAGGTTTGCAAAAAGTGATGGAAATACCACTAAAATGGTGGAAGTCCCATCACTGGTGGTGTGTACACAAATTGAGTGGAATGTTTTTTCAGCATTTTGGAGAGAACATTGCATTTGGTGTGAATAAAAGGAGGTTAGGTTTGGTAGGTGGGTTGATGGGGTGGGCCCGCGCCGCACTGAGGTCCTCTTGGACCCATTGTCATGCCCACGGCGTAAACCTTCCTTTCTTCTCACTCGTCGGTGTTATGATGAAAACGCCTGACTCCAAGGTGTTGTTTGGTTCTCCCTCTAGCCATCCAGAGATCCTTATAAACCTGCAAAGGGATTTTAGTGGGATATCTGATATATCAAGAAAAATTCTCTCAGGGTTCTTTGTCTCAATTTGCATAGACTGGGGCAATGACAAAGCTAGTGGAATGTATTCTCAATCTCCTCTTCGTCCCCATATAGTCTACAAATGGTGTCATAGGTGAGTCCCATTTATGACCAGTAACAGCTCCGACCATCATTCTCAGCAATTTCCTGCTGCATTGGAGGAGGGTATCGGTTCTTGCGCTGTTAAACCTAGGCCATATCGTACGAGTGGTCTCACATGTGGGGAACGAACTCCATACTTCATTAGACAGCTCCATGATTTTACTGTCTGCCTTTCTCTTGAGGTCAGACAGAGGTAGGGAAAGCCATGGAATTACTTGGGATATGTCGGATACGGCCCCCTTTCCTGGCAAGTTCATCTACTACCTCGTTTCCGGTTATGTCCCTGTGACCTGGGACACTCTGTGCTGGAGTGATCGAATGCTGTGTGCCAAGAACCTTGAGCTCTTCGCGACAGCTTGCGACTAGCTTGGACTTGATTTCAATTAAGAAGGTATTATCAGCTAGTGGTATCTCCAACAATGATATCAATTTGGCCAATTTGACCGCAAGGACCTCCGGTTGAAAAACCCTACCGTAGTCAGGTAATCTGATAGAACAGTGCATGTTTAACAATTCGGAGAAGATGCCATTACCTGTGCCATTTTCCATCTTTGACCTGTCCGCATAGCCATGGATGGAATTCTTGTCAGTGATGGGTTCATTTGAGCTCCACTCCTCCCTTGTAGGGAAATACTTACTGAAGGCTATTTCGAAGTCAAGGGTGGGGAGTCGCTTTCTACTTGTTCTGTCTGAAGTCTGTCTAGAATACACGCATGGCCATAGGGGCTGAGGTGCCAGTTTTTGTATTGGATGATCCTAATGGCTCCCTTTGCGGTTGTCATCTGTGTATAGAGGAGGTCAAGTGGAAATGAATAAAAGTAGATTTCGTTAAGTTTAGCGAGGACTCTCCACTCACACATTTGGACAGATGAGCATTGTCTCCATTTTGGAGTGAATAAAGATGAAATATATTGAGTGAGAGGAATACTTTGACGGATTAAGTGAAAAATCGAAAAAAAAACGTCTGAAATCGAAGAACACGATTTTATAAGATTTTCGTGCTTGCTGTGCGTAAACTCAAACTACAGACTCTCTCTCTTAAAGAACTGCTTTCGGTTTGCATTTGAAGTTAAGTTACTACAACCCTTTCATTCATTTATTTGTTAAATTTTATTTGCTTGTCCATTGCTTTTGTATTGCTTGTGTTGAAAGACAACGGCAGCAGTGTATGTTCAGGCTTTTATGTAGTGACAACAATTAAATGATTTGTATATGTACACTATCTGACCCGGCCACGTGTTGCTGTGGCTGGTTATTGTTGAGGGTATTTTATTGTTTAGGGTATTTTACACAGCGACCTTTTGAACTATTGTGCCCCTTAATAGCTGTATTTTTTTGCAAGCGTATATACGCCTAATTTACAAGTGCACAAAAAAACGATCATCGGCACTTAATGATTCATCATTAACCAACGACATTTATGACATTTGCTAAGCAGTCAGGGGGCAGTCGTGGAAGGTGATGGTTGATCTTTGATGGTCACAATATTCGTTTTGTGACTGTGTAGCGTGACCATCACTTTAAATGCAAAAACACTTAATAATTATAAAATAAAAAAAAATGTTCATCAAATGAAAAGAATCGTTTGGGAAACCTAAACGGAACAATAGCAGAGACACTCTTTGTATACCAAAAATTGCATACTTATGGATGCCAAAACAATTAAAAATGATCTAATACATCAACCACACCTACAAATGCATTAGCAGAATGGAGCAGGAGCTAATCTCGTAAACCACATACACCAACCTAATTAATGAATGAACAAATTCAGTAATGAACACACAGAAAATAATGTTTGGAAGCATTGTTTTTATCCGCACTTATTCCTTAAGCGGCGATAGATATGATAAGTAACTTAAGCGGATATAGGATTCGTTGTTAGTGTATTTTAGATGCAAATCGAAATTTAAGCGTAAGCTATTAATACTGCTTCTCTCCCATGTACATAGCTCTTTTCAAAGTTGTATTGAGGGTTACATGCTCCTTTTGCGCGAAGGTGGAAGAGATTATTTTTATTCTCTCAAAGACAGTTTCCTTTAGGAATCTGAGAATGAGAGCTGGTCCTAGTGACGTCAGTTCTTCCTCTGATATTAGGTGCTTGCCCAGATATTTCTGTCTCTTGTTTCTATCTCCCTCCGTATGCTAACAGGTTTCCTACCGGGGCACTGTCGACTTAGGGAGCACCTAAGCAAACTAGGAGTATCAGAAGGAGGTCTCTGCAGATTCCGCGAAGAATATATTAAAATTCCAGAACATATACTGGGTTCTCGAAGACGAATAAAATCGGAGAAGACGTTCTCAAGTTTATACAGAAGATAGATAGATAGATTGATGGTATGCACGTAGGTCTATCGAGCATTGACCACTTTTGGTTGCCGACTCTAGATAACTTTAGTAAACTTACCATATTTGAACAGAATTCTCTTTCCAGTGCCTCAGTTCTCTATCTGCACCCTGTGGGACCGACTGCTGTTGTCCATTTCACAAGTAAAACGCAAATATCCCTTGTGAATAACACATTTATTAAATACATTCATATCTAAAGGAATTACAATACAATTAAACAAAAAAAAAAACAACAACCGAGTCTATCTTTAAAATGCACATTCTTCATCAGTATCTTTCATCTTAACATGGATATACAAAACATTTAAACATTTATCAGACATTGAGATTCAATAATTCGAAAAACTAAGAAAATCCCACAAAATACTCTTCTCAAATACTTCTCATTAACTATTATTTATTTCCCCCTGTTTCCAGTTGAGAAATTAATTTTACTTAGGTACATACACTTTTACCTTCTTTTTTTTATGTCAATTTACAGTTTTTTTCTTGTACACTTAATCTTAAGTTATGTTTATATTTATCTAAAAAAAAGAAATCCAACTAGGAGTCATTCATTTCATTGCGCTAAGATAAGAACATTCATTTTATTGATTTTACCTGATGTGTCGTTTGTATCTTGTATCACTTGCAATATTACTTAGTTTTCAATTCCTTACACTTACACTTACCTAGCCTACGTATCGGAACATGCTTTCCTTTAAACATTAAGACGGTGTCTTATTTACCATGATGATGATTAGATTCACTTAAATAGGTTGACATACATGTACTTGTAAAAAGATTTAAACTTTAACGGGTCGCCAAGGTGAAAGGATTCGAATTGAAATGGTTGAGTCTTGCTAAGGCCAGACCTTTGAAAGAGGCGGATTTTTGAAAACAAACGAAAAACGGAAGACGCGATTGTCAAACCGAAGCTAGACGAAGGATGTTCGTTAGGACGAGGAGAAATGCTACTAAATTGGTTAAAGCAACCAGTAAGTTTTTTATTTCGCCAAGAAAGTCATCCAGAATTAGCTGGCAACTTCTACCCAAGACAGTCACAGTTGTCAAATGTTCATTGTTTGTCCAATAGTGTATCCAACAACAGATATAGTAGGGGATACAGCATCATCAAACAGGAGTCCTGATGAAATTTAATTTGCGTTGCGAATGCAGGCACCTCCCTTCCGGGTACTAGTTCACAAAGAAAACAAATTTGAATTTGTCAGAATGTGCATTTACTCGCCATTTCTCTACGAGTTGTATCAAGGTGATGTTGTGTAAGAATTTGTTCCAGAACCTCAGCTCGACCTCATCGAGGGCTAACAGGGTTTCCGAATCCGCGGCTCCCGGTTCACGAAGGAGAGGAAGACCGAACGCCGGGATTAAAGACCAAGTCATTGTGGACGCAGCTTGGTCTTGACAGCTAGAAGCAGAGTGACCAGCACGTCAACGATGGATAGCAGCTATTGCTTGCTTGTCACATACAGAAAGAAAAATTAAAAAATTCATTCTAAGATGTCTCAAGAGGTGCGACACTTAAAATCAACGTGTATTCCATGCTGAATCGTAATTCCTTAAATTTACATTCTTTTAATTAAAAACTGTTCAAAATTAATTTCCATCTTCTTAGTGTAAGGGTACACTAGGTACACACTTCGTGAACGAATCCTCTTAGATGTCTTGCATTTTGTATTTCTCTCTCACTCCTCATTTATAACTCATTGTGAGAAGCTTGAAAGCCAAATAAAATAAATATATGTACAGTCGGCTCCGCTTATATGCCCTCCTCTTAAACGAAACTTTCGGTTATATGCAACAAGAAATTTATCACGGTGCAACAAAGTTGCCTACATCCGCACAACGTTTATATGAAAACTCCGCTAACATTTTCGGCATTTTTTGTGTTAGGTTAGGTTAGGTAGTGGGGCTGCTAAAGTATTCACCAGCACACTTAGACCATATTGGTCCATTGTGATACCCATTGTCAGACTACTACCACTGATTGACTACTCCAGTGATAGTGCCCTTAATTTGATCCCAACGGCAAATGGTGACTGGATCAGATTTGAAAACCACTGGGATTCGAACCGGGGACCCCGCTAACCAGGGGCTGGCACTCTACCAATTGCTGTTGCAAACAAGCGGAGTCGACTGTACATATTTAAAAGGTCTCGGCTTTTTTTTCCAAAGGGATCGGGAAGGTTTTTATTTCATGGTGTCGTATCCCCGGAAAGGAGTGTACAGAGGTCGCCAGAATTGTCTTCTCGTGCTGCCTAAAGAGGGCAAATTACAAAAATTATGAAGACTGCAATCGATTTTTTGGTCAAAACTGATGCACGAACCACGGCCAGAGATAAGGGATAATAGAGGTATCCAACTTCGGTCATATTTTCCTCTAGTTCACACCGGGGAAAAATGCAGAAGGCTTGGTATTCCCTTGTTTTTTACACTTACATTAACACTAACCAGGGACCCACCACGCAATGGCGGCCGATTCGTGGATATTAGTGGGAAATGTCTGAAGATTCGTGAATTTAGTCGGAAAAATGGCGGGGGATTCCTGAATTTACCCACAATCCATATACGATCCATGTAACGTACATGGGTATGTATTCGGAGGGTGTTCAAACGCTGACTCCTGTTTTTAAGAGAATTTTCTTGCATTGTAATATGAACTTTCGTGAATTGAAATGTATTGCAAAGCCCAATTAGCTGGAACTATTTGACCTCAAATTAATTCTTAAGTATATAGTATATACAGTCTATATCTGATAAAATAAACTTAAAAATTATTTCCGCTGTGTACGCTCTATCCATGAATTCTGAAAAACTCTTGAACTCAATTCAAAAAATTTGATAAGAACGCAAGAACGCAGATATTTCAACAATTACTAATGACTAAAAATATTTGTCAATGCTTTTCATAAGTATTATAATAATCATATATATTGGTGGCGCGACAGTCCGAGGCGGACCTAGGCCTAGCTTCTCAGCAACCACTCGTGTTGTGCGTGCTATTGTTCTCTTTCACGAGTGGAAGGCACCTACAGTTTTATGCAGACTCCGAACGTCGTCGTTGAGAAGCTTTTTCTAGACAGGAGATACTCTTTGAGCATTGTCGAAGAGGTGGAAGCCGTGAATTATGAAAGTTGGTAGATTGGGGATTCGAACCTGGCACCCTCTGCGTAGGAGTCGACGCACTAACCCACTACGCCACGGCGACTCACTCATAAGTATTATTCATATGCAAAAATACACTCACTATGTTGTGCATTCATTAATTATGCCCTAGGATCTCAGTTTGTAACTTGCTCAAATGGGAGTTTAATGAATCGACTTCATCAACATGAGCTTTGTTCGTTCGTTTACCCCTCCATGCTGTGTTGAAAATTTACGAACGAATTTTCTAATTCACCCCAGTACTAAGGTGGGGAATCGTATCAGCTGTTCTCTAGAGTTCACACGTATTCACAGACACGGGACAAAGAGGGTATAAAAAACGCTGTCAGATGAAATCATGGGGCCATGGGGCTGGTCGAATTTGGATATCTCTATTATCCCTTATCTCTACCACTGCTAAGCCTGCTACAGATAGGATAGAAGAGGAGCTCGCTGCTTTTATTCAGCGCTTGACATTTGCATACGAAGGCTTAGAGGCGGCTAGTCAAGAGGTGGAGAAGAAAAACCTGGGTAAGGCTGAGCAGTTGGACGTCGAAAAAGAGAAGATAATAGAATATCAGGACTCTGCGAGAGAAGCAAGCCACACACGAACAAAGCCTCGAAACATCATTAAACGGAGGCAAAGCCCAAAGAGTTAAAAAAGTTCGATGCCGTTTTGGGAGCAGTTCTGCACAAGCATACATCAAAATCCTAATCCTCTCATCAGCTATCTCGAGTCATTATTAGTGGAAAGCCGTTTCCACATTATTTAGTCAGCCATCTTCGAATTAGTAAAGCGGCCTGCGAGTTAAACTGTAGAAAACAGAATTGGGTACCCTTGTCAGGTAATGCCAAATTTTAGTCTTTGACCCTCCCACCATACGTCGAATTCCTCGGAAGTGGAGTCTAGCACGACTGGAAGGGGCAGTTGGTAGAGTGCCAGCCCCTGGTTAGCGGGGTCCCCGGTTCGAATCCCATTGGTTTTCAAATCTGGTCCAGTCACCATTTGCCGTTGGGATCAAATTAAGGGCACTATCACTGGAGTAGTCAATCAGTGGTAGTAGTCTGACTAGGGGTATCACAATGGTCTAAGTCCTCCTACCTAACCTAACCTAACAGAGTCTAGGTGTCATTCTGGACACAAAATTCAGCTGGAATCCAGGAACATGTCAAAAAAGCCTACACGGCCCTATACTGCTGGGAAAAAATGGCTATGGGTGCAAGTCGGGACTACAGCCCCGCGTGGTCGACTGTACAGCGTCGCGATCTGGTGGACCATCCTAGATAAAGACAATAATTGACCTTCTGTCTTTGACTTCTTTACTAAACTCATTCCACTTTCGATTCAACGAGAAAAAATATCGCCATTCGATTAGTAATCATTTTTAGAATTCATTAAAAAAAACAATAATCACTTAAAGTTATATTCATTAAGTAAAAATATAAAAAAATATAAACAAAAATTAAATAAAACAAAAGAAGATCGCGCCTCTTTTTTAAAATTCTGGCATTAACAAGAGCATCAATAAACGAGTAATGAAGGGTAATTTAAATTCGATCTTAACTGGTTTGTGGTCAAAAAAGTTGTATTTGGAAGTCAAGCAGTGATTTAAGGAAAATATGGAAAGCCCACCTTGGATCGGGAGCCAGATTTATGAAGACGGGGCTTCACTAAGAACGTCACGAATCGTGCTCTTTTTTTTGTCAAAGCGACTTTAACTGAGACTTCACCTGATGGGACAAGCCAATAGAGGACGACATCGTTTAAGTTGGGACATACAGATGCTGAAAGACTTGTGGTTAGAGAGGGTTTTGGTAGCCCTTTGGTAAGGCGAAGGATCTAAGACGACTTATGCGTCTTAGATAACTTAGATATCACCCTTCCTGCTAAAGACTCTGCAAAAACTGAATGACTTTCGGTATGGCGAAGGATCTAAGACGCATAAGTCTATAACCAACCCTCCGTGCTGACGACTCTGAAAAGACTGATTGACTTTCGGTAAGGCATAATAATACGCACGAGAGTAGAGTGGGATGAAGGAAAGGTGTGCAACTCCACTGTCACGCAAATTTGCACTGACGCCAGTTCGCATGAGCCGCTGCAGTGGTTCAGGAGTCGCATGCGGTGGTTTGGGAGTCGCATGCAGTGGTTCGAAAGTCACATGGCTATGGTCACATGCGTCTCCTGAACCACTGCAGTGTCTTCCGGGCAGAAGTAGGTGCTATTCAAGAGGCAGTCCTCTGGCTACTAGTGACCCCATAGACGGAAGATCTATTCTTATTTACATAGATGGTCAGGCTCTGTCATCGTCTGGTCATAAAGGCTCTGGAAAAACCATAGATCAAATCCAAGATGGTCTGCCGCCTATCCTACCCTTGTCACAAGGATATTCCGGGCAACGAATGAGCCCACAAATTACCAAGAAGGGGTGGTGGGGGGAGAATCTACCAACTTTCAGGGGGAGTCTACCACTGACACGAAATCAAGAGACACCTCTACGCCCATTGAAAGCGCTTACATCAGTGCTATTGAAAGACGCCTTAATCAAAACCTGTAGGACATTGAAAGCCATGTGGCCTACACGAGACCCATCAAGAACTAAAGCTCTCCTAGAAAAGGACAGGAGGGCCATTACTAAAAGCATTAGACTTAATGCCGTGCCATTGCCAAATTGGCAACCAGCCCATAAGGCTTGGAGCTCCGTACAATGTCTTCTCTAAAAGCTGCAGGGATGAAGAGGAAGAGGAAGCCGTGTTAGATTACCTCGGCAGCTGTCCAGCCGTTGCAGAATTACACATGGGCAGCTATTTCCTCGCAGGCACAGATATAAGGCTATAGGTAGCAATTCATACACCAATAGAGGGTAAGTGCGAATCAAGTTTTTAAGTAGGTCGTCGAAAAAGCCGATGAAAGTGACAGCACTGGGCCTTAAGGGTCTAAGTGAGGCAACTTCTAGGAGAAACAAAATGTCGACCACCCAGCATCTGGGAAAGTCTGTACAAATGGCCTCTCTCACTCTCTTGTTGGTATTATAGAAAAATCCTCACAACATTATGAATTTTTGTGAATGTCTTGACAAGCATTTAAAACCATTGAACCCCAAGCAATAACCTTGCCACCTAACTGGCTCGGGATCGAAAAGTCCACAGTGGCTTCTTTTCACCAGCTTCTTAATAATAGGACTATAAGCTGTAAGCATGTTGACACCATAATCGCGGATGCAAGACAGCTTGGTCTTGATGACTAGAAGCAGCGTGCCCAGGACCGTCAGGAATGGAAAGCAGCTATCGCTCGGATCCTATATGGGTCGCCAGCCTGATAAGTAAGTAAGTAAGATCTGCAAAGTGGTTAATAGAGGCATGCCACAGGGTGGAGTGCTCTGTCCTCTCTTGTGGAACGTAGTAGTGAATGAACTTGGAAAGGACAGGATGCAGACGACGATACCATTTCGGTCTCTTGGAAATATATACCCGCGATTATAGATTAAATGCAGTCAGCCATCTTCGAATTACCGAAGCAGCCTGGCTGTTAATACGTTTAAAACAGAATTGGATACCCTTACCAGGAAATGCAAAATTCCAGTCTTTGACTCTCCTCCCTCTGATGTGGAGTAACAGAGTCTAGGTCTCATTCTGGACACGAAATTAAGCTGGAAACCCAACATCTAGGAACGTGTTAAAAAGGCCTACCAAACAAGGCCCTATACCGCTGTTAAAGGCTGTAGGGCCCAAAAGGTGACTACATCTCCGCGTGGTGGACTGTATCGCGTCACGATCTGCTGGACGGCCCTAGATAAAGGCATTAATTGCAAACCACTCGAAAGGGTTTGATGGGTGGCGTGCGATGTTTCAGCGAAGAGCTAACCTCAAGCCCCTTCATGGCCCTGAATATATTCCTTAATCCTCTGTCGAGAGATCTATTCTGCAGACGGACTGCAGCCAGCACGGCGATAAGACAGAAATCACTGCTTTTGTGGAAGGAACTACGCTCCGGACAGCTCAGATCCATACCAGATGACACCGACCTCATGCAACCTAAGCTCATCTTCGAGAAGAATTTCTCTATCAGCCAACTCTGGAAGTCTGAAAACTAGACGCTATCCGGTCCAATGTAGGATGGGCGAAGGTGTTCCCACGGCTGAACGTACTGCCATTCCGGCTACCAAATCACTGTAGGGTCCTTCAGGCAGAGACTAAAGCTTTAAAGGAAGCTCTGTCCTGGCTAAAAAAAAAGAACGGAATGTCTGGCAGATCTGTTCTGACAGCCAGCCTCTTCTGATCTCAGTCAACTCTCAGACTTTCCTGAACTGCCGCCTATTTCTCAATGAGGTGGCCAACTATTTTAGCTTCCAACTTATATGGGTGCCGGGACATTGTGACATGAAGCGAATGGACGGCAGTCAGCCATCACAATTATGGCCTACCCCCGACCAAAAGCCTTCGCTCAGAGTGATCAGAATGAGTCAGCCGAATGTCAGAACTGCTCATTGGCGTTACAACCGGACCCTGTGTCATTAGAACTCCCGCCTTCAGATAAGGCCCTCCCGGCAATGTCTTGTGCAGAAGCTGTCGAGACTCCTATCACAATTTAAAAAAGGTTGAATGGATAAACTTTGTTGAGAATGTAAATATAACACTTTTGACCAAACCCGCAGCAAAAAAAAAAAAATAAATAAGTTGAAAAAAAAATTTAAGAATGTTTACATTTAGAGTGCTTCTTAAATACTTATTATTCATTATTTAAAAGTTGAACAGTTTCATTATAGTTTCAATGCATAGTTTTTGAGCCATTACTTGTTATTTATTTATTATTTAATTTTTAGTTTTTTTTTATTATTTAAATTGATAAAATAATGTTTAACAATTAAAATACTGTTTCTTAAATTTGTCAATTTTTTTTTTGTTTGTTTAATTTCACTAAAATTATTAAATATACGGCCCCTAATCCAGCTTTTAATGAAAATATATAAGTGTATTCATTTAATTTATTTTGTAAATATTTTATTTTAAATTTATCTCTTAACACATTTAGTTGTATACCATTTTTTTTAGAAATTTATGAATTTGTTATTTTTGGAGAAAATTAACGAAAGGCAAACTTAATTGTTTGTAGAAGTAAACTTGTTTTTTTTTCACATATAATACAATTATTTTATTTATTTGTTTGAAAAACATTTATTTAAATTTATCTCAATAACTATATAAGCACTAGTTGCTAACATGACATATATTTTTGTTTGACAGTAAATCTTAGATTTGTAAATTCTCTTCTTACCTTTGTCATTACAGAGACTACGAGTTTTTTGTTTGTTGTATTCATGGCTCTCTTCTGCTTTGAAGGTTCTAGTTTCTTTTGCCAGCTCAGCAATCGGAACGGATTGACAGTGAATGTTCGATATGAATTCGAATATTGATTGTCAGTGGAGCATCGCTTGAGGGGATCTGTGGAAGCTGTCGCTTTGATTGCAGGTCATTCTGCCTCGGTTGGGGTATACGAAATGGGGAAACAATTTAGTTTACAAACAGAATATTTGAACTTATGAGATGTAATTTGATTGATATGCTTACTTTAGATGATTCCGAAAGGCGGGGAGATCCATTGAGCGTTGCAATTCAGGCAGCAGCAGGAGGCTTTGGGGCAGACACAGAGGCAATAGATAGAGGAGACGCTGCAGGCACTCATTCAAGGGTATTATGACTGCTAAGGCGTTTGGTGAAAATGAGGTGACACACCGGTCGTAGAGTGGACGTAGAGGAGCCTACTAGAAATAAATTCATCTTCCTCTGTACGAAAATGATATAATCTCCCATACGCAGGTAGAGTCCTCATCTCAACTTAACTTTGCGGAATAATTAAGCGAAATTCATAAGCTTTTCAGAAAAGAAAGGCGAAAAGACCAGTCTTTGAATCGGAACAAAGAGCCTGACCACTTTCAGAGTATTTTCAAACGAATGCTCTTTCTAAACTCACGGTATCATGGATGACCAGGGCCCTACAGTATTCCAAAAACTGGTTCCGGATACAGAGCTCAATTCTTTTGCATCCCCTATGGCATGGTTGAATATAAGGTCTCCTTGAGCATTCTCCTCCAGGACAAGGGTGGGCCTAGCCGTCATTTTGTATACTCTTCAATTCGCCTTCCCACAGAAAAGACAGTCAACTCAGACGAAATTCACAGTAATGAGACAGTAGCTGTGTTTTATTGCAACCGTATATACGCTTAATTTAGAAGAAAAACGATCATCGGCGCTTAATGATTCATCATAAAATCTTGGCAGCACCGACGACATTTATGACATTTGCTAAGCAGTCAGGGGGGCAGTCGTGGAAGGTGATGGTTGATCTTTGATGGTCACAATATTCGTTTTGTGACTGTGTAGCGTGACCATCACTTTAAATGCAAAAACACTTAATAATTACGAAAAAAAGTGTTCATCAAATGAAAGGAATCGTTTAGGAAACCTAAACGGAACGATAGCAGAGACACTCTGGGTATACCGAAAATTGCATACTTATGGATGCCAAAACAATTAGGGCTAATCTCGTAAACCACATACACCAACCGAATTAATGAATGAACAAATTCAGGAATGAACACACAGAAAATAATGTTTGGAATCATTGTTTTTATCCCCGCTTAATGCCATCTACCGAACTTTGGACATGAGACGTTTAGTAAGCCAACTCCAACGTACGAGATCGTTCGATTGGGCAAACCTAACGATGGTTATGGCATACCTGTAACATGCCAAAATATCTTTAAATGTAAGCTAATATATAAGGAAACTTAGTTGTAGTAAAGAAAAACCAAAGGGGAAGGGTGTCTTTAATCTGACACTGCTGTATGGACACGGGTCACTTGTGTCTTGTCTTGTTGAAGATTTTCACCAACACAGGGTAACAAGAAAAAATGCGACTTCGCGGCCATAATTCAAGAAATGTCGTGCGAAACTCAGCCTACGAGCCGGCGTAAGGGGCTTAATTGGGTCTGGTGGTGCAAGAGGACAAACGAATGGACAACATCGACGATTTGTGAAGATTTTTTGTTGTGGACTGTTCACAATGAATAACCTCTGAAGATTGGACCTGGAGGATCTTACAAATAAAAGGTCTCACGATAGAAAGATAAGGGCTCAACGGACCAACACGCACTAAGAGAGCCACGGTCTTCAGGGCGCACTGAATCTATCGTACGCCCTTGTTGGGCAGCTTGGCCCGTTGGCCTTGTCTCTAGGAAGAGCCACTCCGAAATACAGGGTGTGATCAACGGTCCCTTTTGCGTTCTTACCATTGACAAATATTTTCTTGGACGGGCCTCTATGAAAACAAGGCCTCGACACTCCCAGCAAGCTCTAGGGGAGGCCTTAAACTTCTCACGAAATGTCAACCCAGCAGGAGATGGGCCTAAAGTTCGATGGACTTGCACAGGTTGGTTCAGAATTGAGATAGTTTTTGGAATAAAAGAAACATCTCTTGGTCGTTTTTCGTATGCCCTTCTTGCGCAGCTTGGCCTGGTGGTCCTTGTCCCCAGGAAATCCCACTCCGAAATACAGGGTCTGTCCCTTTTGCGTTCATACATTAGGCAGGGATCACATTGTACGCGCATCTACGGAATCAAGTGAGATCCTTAAGTGCCACCTAGGCCTCGACTCTCCCGGCAATCGCTAGGGCGGCCTTAAATTTACCACGAAATGCCAACCCAGCAGGAGACGACCCTAAAGTTCGATGGACGTGCACAGGTTGGTTCAGAATTGGGATAGTTCTTGGAATAAAAGAAGCATCCCCTCTAGAATGGACAAATGAAACATTGGCCCCAACACGTTGGTTGTGTGGCCATAAGTTTGTCAGGGCACCCTCCCTATCTACCTATAGCTTGACTCAAGACATCTCTAATTTCACAGCATTCGGAGTCCTGCTCTATCGGGCTATGGGATGAAGATTAGCGGTTCTCTCAATCGATGGACCACTAGAGTAAGTGGTAAGTGGACTGCGTTACCTCCCAATCTGCCTTGTCAAGCTAAGGACACTCGGTCAGAGCGCCTCAATCGTACCATTCGACCTCACACTCGCCATCATTCCTAACCACGAGCTCACACTGATGCAATCTTTGCCGAACCTACAAAGCCATCGAATCGAAAAAGATGACCTCTCCAAAGCAGAGAACCCCCACGGACACGCAACAAGCGATGAATTGCCAAAGGAACTCGAACTGATTGATCCACACACTTACACCTAAGTCAACGTACATTTAGAATTGTCATTAAAATTTCGAAGGAAAAAATATCTAGTTGTGAATACTGATAAAAGGACATCTCGAAGACGAGAGAATCTAAAGGGAAACCTGTTTTGTCCGGCTAGTGAGAGCTTAGAAGCTCTTCCCTGCATCGGCCAGGCGCTTGCGCCGGCTATCACGTCGCCTGTAGCGATCAATGGTGCGGCCGCGGCACTTCTCCGGACAGATGGCGTCCGGGGAGCTGTCGACCTTCTTCAGGACGATCCTGAAGGTGAACGTGTGCTTGGGCGATGCACTGGCGGCACGCCTGGGCGAGGGTGGGTCGAATTCACTGCCGCTGGAGAAGCCGCCAGCGCCAAGGGAACAGCTGGAGACGACGGCGCCAGAGACGCCCGGGCATGGCATGGTCGCCGATGGGCGAGGCTCGAAAATGGACGCGCACCGCTTGTCCGTGCAGAGGAAGGTCTTGACTTCCTCCTCCTTGGTGGCCTTGATTGTCAGTGGAAAGTGCTGCTTGGAGGGGTCTGCGTAGGGGCTGCGGGGGTCATGGGGATGGGGGTAGGAGGAGCTGGAGTCGTAGCTGTCGCGGGAGCTGTAGTTTGAGGAGGTCTGGTTGGACAGTGGGCTGCGGGCCCTCGAGAAAGCACTGAACGTGGACACGTGCAGCTCCTTGGAGCGGGAGTGGTCGGCCTTCTGCTTCTTGGTCATCGGGAAGTGGGGGGACCTGACGGGGGTGTGGTCTGATGGAATGTAGTCGAAGTGGGTCTCTAGGGAGGACTTGCGTCCGGAGGACCCTGATCGTTGGAAAGTCTCCGCGTCCACCAACTCGATGGACGACTTGCGGAGGTCGATGTTGGAGCGCTTCTCCTCGATGACGCGCCCGTCGATGTCTACGATCTCGAAGCTCGACGTCTGGTCCTCGTAGCTGGTGGATTGGTAGCGGGAGATGTCAAAGCTGGTGTCACGCGAGGAGTAGCGGTCTTCGAAGCTCGACTCGCGGTTGCGGTCGCCTTCGACCATCTCGAAGCTGTCGCCGCCCGAGTCGAGGCGGTTGAGGTTGATCAAGTCCGTGTCGGTGTCGCCACCGGGACTGCGCAGGTTCTCTAGGAACGGCGACCGCGGAGGGTCAAAGGAGGACCGGCGCGACGGCGGCTCAAACTCGATCGTGGGCAGCTGCAGTGGGAGCTGGCCGCCCTGCGCCAGGGAGTCGTCGTCTATGGACGCGGACATGGCGCGGCTGGCAACGGCGCCGAGGGCTGCTGTGATCGCTGCCGACTCAGTGGCGGCAGCTACCGCAGCAGCAGCTGCGGCGGCCGCTGCGGCAGCCGCGTCCGACTCCCGGCGCAGCTCCTGTAGGTTCACGTAGATCGGCTCAGCGCTGTACACCTTTAGGTGCTGCTCAATCTCTGCCCTAAACTCCTCCATGGCGATGTCATTGGAGTCTTCCTGCTCTTCGCTGATGCGCGGCTCAATGGGCTCCCTACTCTCCGACCGCCGGGGCGGCACGACCGTCTCATTGGACAAAGCGACAACCTTCAGCGAGTTGGTCACCTCTTCTACAAACCCCTCAAGGACGGTCTGATTGCCGCTGCTATCCTCCGATGGCTCCTCCTTGATCTGCTCGTGCTTGATGTACGACTCACCTACCTTCTCGAAGTGGACGTTGGCCAGCTCGAAGGGCTCGGCTAGGTTGGGCGATGCTGCGGCCGCTCCCTTGCATGCCTGTTGGTCCAGCTTGGTGTCGCTGTCGGTTCCGGACGCTTCGTCGCCGCTTGACTTCTTGCCGACCTCCTTGGCGGCGGGCGTCTTCTTGTCGTCGCTGGTGCCGGATCGACGGAGCTTGAGTGACATCTTGGTGTAGTGCGCCAGCTTGAGGGACATCTTCGGTTCGAAGCCCACCTCGGACATCTGCTTGACCACGGCGCTCTTGGCGGCGGTGCTGGACGCTGCAGGGCTGGCCGAGAAGGTGCTCTGTCGGATCAGCGGGCCGCTGGAGGAGCCGGACTCGGCCCGTGTGAATGCGTTTGCGAAGCGGTTTGTCCGCGTCGAGATGTGCTTGGATGGCTTCCGCACGAAGGCGAGGATCTCCTTCATCACGCTGGTCTTCTCCTTCTTCTCAGGTACTTCCTTGCCCTTGTCCTTGTCCCGCTCGCTGTCCTTCTCACGCTGGCGCTCGTGCTCGCGGGCCGCCTCGGCTGCTGCGGCCGCGTTCGACTCTGCCGTGCGCTGGACAATCTTGCAGGTCTCCGTCGGGTTGGAGACGGTGATCGGCGGAATGGGCATCGACGAGATGGGGCTTTTCTTGTCGCCGAAGTAGATGGGCGTGAAGAGGCCCAGGGAGGGCCTCTTGATGGACTGCGCCAGTGGGGTGCGTCCGTTCTCGTCGGGCGTCAGGGCGCCTTCGCAGACCCTCATGCTGTCCTGGACGTGCACCGTCGAAGTTGGGCTGCGCCGGCTTTGGCTGTCTGCTGGGGCCCCCACGGGGCTGCGTCGCTCCTGCGTGTGTATGCTGAAGGTCGGGCTTCTGCGGTCCGTGGTCGGGCTGCGGGAGGGACTGCGCGCGTCGAAGGTGTTCACCGGCAGCTCGTTGGGGCTCTTCAAGCGGTCATGCGACAGCAGCAGCGGACTGCGCCTGCCCTGGGGACTGCGGTCGTTGCCGTAGCCGACGGGACTGCGCCGACCCTGGCTCAGAACCAAGGAGCCGGTCATGCTGTTCTTGCGGCGATGCGACGCCCGGAGTGTGCCCTGCCTGGAGAGGGTCGTTGGGGTCTTCTGCGAAATACTGCTTGGGCTCTTCGATTCCGGCTGCGGGAGTATCGGACTTTTTGGCGTTAGTGGGCTTCTCTTCTTGTCGTTGGTGTTCAAGGTCAACGTCCCGGCACTGGTCAGGGTGCTCGAGTTGGGACTCCGTCTCTCCGAGGGGCTGCGGCGCGTGCGGAAGCTTTGGGACTTGGCCTTGCGAATTTTGGGCAATGAATGGTTCTTGGTACGATGGGAGGATGATGCGGAAGAGGAGGAGGGGCCGTTCAACCTATGTTAGTTGCTGTTATGCGGGCCACTTGTCGGATCGCTGCTGCCGCTGGAGCTTAGGGTTGTGTTGGAGCCGTACGGATCCAGTGAGCTCTGTACTGACATAGATCGGCCCTGGTTCTGGCGGGCTCTTCTCACTCGGCTAGAGTTTGGAGACAACTTTCCGGGATCGACACTTTCTGGGTCTGCCTGCAATGGTTAGAATCAGACACGGGGGGACACAGGGGGTCGACGTAGGATGTTGGTTTTGTTGGTTTCGGTTCGATTTTTCTTGTTCTAATGTCGAGTGAACGGATGCAGCGATCCGTTGCGCTTGGATTACATACCTGATAGGCCAGAGCGTTCATGATGATCGAGTACGGCACCAGACCCAGCGGATGGATCTCACGCATCAGGACGTTGGCGGGGATCTTGTGGAACTGAATGTACTCCAGGAAGTTGCCAAGGATCTCCTTCAGGTCCACATTCTGTGAAAGGACGGAGAGTGAGAAACGCGCCCAGTGCTGGTGGACGTAGGGGCACTCACCGGATTGTTGTCAAAATATTTCTTGCTCCACATGAGAGCGGCTTGGAACTTGGTGAACTCGTCGGCACGCAGCTCCTCGCGTGCCAGGATCAGGCGGACGACGTGCTGCGGCAGCAGGGTGAAGCTGCCCAGGTTGAGGACCTCGTTGCCGTGCTCGTCCACGAACTCCAGCACCTTCTGGACCAAGCTCTTCGTGCACTTGTACTGAATGTAGCGCTCGGCCGAGGCCAGCAGGGCGCACACCGTGTCCACGTTGATGCAGCACTGCACAAAGCCCGCACAGGCCCGCCGCAGCTCCTCGAGGCCGTAGTAGTCGGCTGCGTTCATCACACCTGAAAGGAAGGTCAAGGTTACCCCGTGAATTGTGTGCGTGCTGGTCGCGCGGATCACTTACCTAGCAGGGTCCTGGGCTGCAGGGTCACACATCCCGTGTGGATGTACTCGATCAGCTGGCGGAAGACGTCGGGCTCGAACTCCTCGATGATCAGGGTCTGATGCTGCTGACCCGACGGCTGTAAGCATAGTCGAGGGGAAATGTTTAGACACATGTTGCCGAGTGCGCTTGTGCGAAAGAATGTGCAAACTAATCGGAAAACTGGCGTGAATTTAAGAGTTTTTGTCTTTCTCTCTGAGAAACAGAAACGGGAGAAGAACAAGAGACACACGGACACAGAAAAGAGGCACAAAGGAGGAAGCATAAGCAGTTGCAGAACATACGAGCGCAAGGAAACGGAAACTGGTGTGTATTCTGAAGCTTAGAGGGTGCCCGGCGCAGGCGGCTGTGGTGGACTCTGGTTTAAGCTGGCCCTATGAAACGGATAAGACCGACGCGATAGTCGGGCTGTGGTCTCGTTGGGCTTATGCATCAGTTAAGTTGTGGAATGCATCGCACGTTGCACCAGCGGATTAAGTTCGGATGTCGATGCTCAAAATAAGACTACGTAAGCGAATGTCTCAGAAGACAGGACGTCAGTGGCGGCTCCTGTGATGGCTTCTTGACAACGCCAACCTTCGTCGAATGCTTGTACAGGTGTAGTCCAATTTAAGGAGATTTCCTTGGACTAGCGATCGGTAAAGCGACTGAGAGCAGTCAGTTGTGACGGAATTCTTGCTTGACTCCTTCGCTATTCATGTCATTGCCGTGGCATGGAGAGTCTATGTCGCCTCCTTGGGAGGTTCAGACGAGTGGTATCGATTGAAATGTGAGCAAACTGGATACCTGGCTGAAATGTAAGTCTTTCAAGTGGGAACTAAAGTGCCTTGGTTATGTAAGTGAAAAGGGGTCTGTGCGTAGACTATTCAAGGCCAACGGCAGTCACAGGGGCTTGGCAGGTTTGTCAGACTGGTATCCTGCCTGGTAGACCACTTCGCTGAATTGTTGATTTAAAGGCGACGATGATGAATGTGGAAACGCCTTTCGACTTCTCAAAGAAGGAACATTGACGGCACTCGTCCAAGCTTCATCCTAACTTCACGCTCTCATTCATCATGCAGACCGATGCCCCTGGTCAGGCAGTGCTGACTCAGGAACAGGGCAACGCTGGTGAGGAGGTTCCAAGCTACACCAGTTGAACCATCTCAAGAACTGAACGCAATTATTCATTGCTTCGCCCATACTTGAAGGTAAGAAGTTATCAAGCTAGTCACCGATTGTTACTTTCGCTTGGCTACTTGAGGACCCTAGGATTAAGTTGGCTTATTGGGCGATCCAGTGGCAAACAATTCAGCTTAAAAGTGGTGGATAGGAAGGATAAGGAGAGAACCACTTGGTATCTTATGGCTTCTCCATGGCCGCCGAGGGCATGACTGTTATTTTCGTCAAGGATGTCTGGTACCAGGAGATGGTAGACGACGGCATTAGAAACAGGGGAAGACATCTAGAGCTGTCGGGGGACGAGGATCTGCTCAAATGTGTGCCGCCAAAAAATCGGCACTCAAGCTCCTCTGATGGGGAAAAATGGAAACAGGTGCATCCAAGAGGAGGAGAGTCAAGTTTAAGATTGAATTGAAAAGACTATCGACAAGGGGATTCGAGGCAACGAATCCACAGGTGAGCTAGCTAGGGCTGGCTAGGAATCTGCATTCATAGGCATTCAACCGTACTGTAATGTCATTTCGACAGCTGCTACAAAGCTAGTTAATGAATTGGGGAAGAAAGTTCGCCTGGACCAATGGACCAATGGGGAAGGCTTAACGCAGTCGAAATCATTAATCTGGCCTTATTCCTACAAGGAAATCCCCTGTCTCAACAAGAAAAGGATATGAATGCTAACGAGCTTTCGTACTGGCCGTTGCATGTGCCATGACAAGGCTTTGTGGTCAAGCAGTGGAATTTAACTTACAAGAATCTCCTAGATCAACGGCATCTCCATGAAACCTTGATGAGCCGTGGGAGGTGTCATATTGGATATTGATATGCTATTTACAACCAAGCTCTTAAGACGAAGGTCGAGCTTGGAATAGTTTTCTAACAAAAGCTACTCGGCAATGTTGACGGTTTTCCTTTTCCGATGGGTGGTTTCTTGGGCATACAGTTCGGGCAGCTTACTAACATGGGCAAAGGCTCTTCGAGAATTGTTAGAGATATGAGAACTTGTATATACAATGGACTCTCTACAGTCGACACTGCCTCTAACTCGAACAAATCATAGTATCCCGTGACAATTCGACTTAGGGGGAGTCCACTGTATCTACCCATACGCCAGCCAGATACCCAATTCTTTTTTGAGGAAGAACATATGCTTTTTGATCGAAGGCTGCCAAGTCCATTTGTGAATGCAGAGGTAAGGGAGGCCTGTTTAGAACTCCTTGCAGTGATAATGTTTACGTTATCGGATGTAGTTCTAAGACCAAATTACTCTAGAAAAGAGGACATCTTTGCTCAGCCCGATTAGTTGTGAAATCTTCTCTAATTATGTTAGGTGTGTGTTTTTGCTTTTTCAATTTGCATGCAAAATACACTAACAACAAATCCTATATCCGCTTAAGTTACTCATCATATCTATCGCCGCTTAAGAAATAGGCGCGGAAAAAAACAATGCTTCCAATTACTATTTTCTGTGTGTTCATTCCTGAATTTATTCATTCATTGTTTGGGTTGCTGTATGTGGCTTACATTTGCAGGTGTGGTTGGTGTATTCGAACATTTTTAATTGTTTTGGCATCCATAAGTATGCAACTTTTGGTATACCAAGAGTGTCTCTGCTATACATTCTGTTTAGGTTTCTTAATCGATTCTTTTCATTTGATGAACATTTTTTTGATTTTATAATTATTAAGTGTTTTTGCATTTAAAGTGATGGTCACGCTACACAGTCACAAAACGAAGATTGTGACCGTCAAAGATCAACCATCACCTTCCACGACTACACCCCTGACTGCTTAGTCAAATGTCATAAATGTCCTCGGTGCTGGCAAGACTTTATGATGAATTATTAAGCGCCGATGATCGTTTTATTGTGCACTTATGACTTATATACGCGCAAAAAAACACAGCTTACATATCTAAAGCTGTTTGCCTTTCGATTTCAAAGAAATTGTTTGGAAAAATAAGCTCCATTTGATCGGAAAACAATTTATTTTTGCGCTAAGCTATAATTTTTTTCAATTTACCCTCCCATGGGTACATGAAGCATTGCCAGTTATTGCCCCCGTTGACATTGACTAGTGGCAGCACAATCGATCCTTTTTAACTACCGACCATTGTGTACAAGACTGTCTAGATTATATGGACTACTCATAGATTTAACATCAAAAGCATTAGCTCTGGATTTTGGAAACTCAACGAAAAAGTATAATCAGTTGTAGATCACTTGCGTAACGGAGCACGTTATGTTCGTGAAATTTATATGTGCGAGAAATTGTACGTGACAAAAAAATATCTCGTGAATTAATTTCACTGCAATTCACGATTTTGCCTTTTAGCCAAGGTTCTTGTCACTTTTATAATTCCATTGCAATCAACCGCGAGTTAAGTCTCGCAACAAACGTCCCAGCATCCGCGACAGGTGATGGCAACATTTATTATCTCTTGCCACAACTTCTTGTCTGTTCACGTCTTCTCCAAATTTGTCACACCTTCATTCGTCTATAATAGGGTTCTTTCCTACTTTTTTTTTTGTCGGGAGTACTGTCTTGTTGTTCATTGGACAAAGAATGTGTAGTGATCACGTACCTGTTTCACGTATATTTTGGATGTGATGGAAACCAAACTAGGCTAAGCGAGGTACTAGTGGTTAACTTGGAAGCTGTGACACTTAGATCGGACATAAGCCCCTTGGGATACCCAGCGAATTAGATAACTCATATTCTAAAAATCTTATAATAAAGCTATTAAGTTCACTGGTGGCGATGTTGCTCGTCTCGCTCAGATTGTCGAAGGGGCTAGCAGAACCAGTTCCGACTGCGAAAAGAATAGCTCTGTTTAGCAGAACTCGAATCCTTACACCACCCAAACCACTTCAGCGGAAACCAGAGATATTTTTCCTTCAACTCAAACACTTCTCTCAAGTGCCGACTGTCTCTTACCAAGACGACTGACCATTTCTTAGTCTCTTCCGAGCAGAGAATGTGATGGTTGCTGTCACCTCCTACTATATATTTGCAAGCAGTGCCTCGCCTACAAAAATCATCGGCTTCACCAGTGCCTGGCACGTTGTAATTTCCTGTCACTCACTTGAGGTGAATGTGGAAATGGTCAGCCGTCTTGATAAGAGACTCAGAACTCTGATCAATGAATGGGAAAACAAACTTCGCCTAGACCAGTGGACACATGATCATGGTCTTAGGCAGTCCAAGAGAGAGGAGGGAAGTGGTTTGCCTCTTGTCTTAACTCCAACCCTTTGATACAGTAGATCTACCCTGGTCGCGGTCTCGCTGCCTATACGGCATGGGTTGTACAAGAGGAATAAAAAGACAGTCGGCATTTGAGAGAAGTCTTTGAGTTGAAGGAATAATACCATTGTCCGCAGAGGCAAGAGTCACGTGCTTACTCAATCGCCATGGTCTCTGCTTGAAAGACGCTTATGTAATTTGACCGGTGTAAGGATTAGAGTGGATCATTTCCTTGTTGTAGCCAAGGTAAGAACTCGGATATCAAGAGATCAACGGAGTCGAGAAAGGACACCACGGTTCGACGTCGGAAAGCTACAATCGCAACGGACTGCTAGGATCTTTGCCGATCGAGTCTCCCGGAATCTCTCTCCAAGTTCGTCGCCACCTGCGCAAGCAATCGAAGAAGATTGGAGGCGTTGTCAAGAAGCCATCAAAGATGCTGCCACTGATGTGCTGGGTTTTGCGGCACCACCTAGAAAAAAACCATGGTTTGACAACGAGTGTAGGCTGGCACATGCAGCGAAGCTGGAAGCCTACAAAGCAACGCTGCAGCGAACGACGAGAGCTGTTCGTGAGCTCTACGAACAGAGACGAAGGGACGAGATCCGGCTTCTCAGGAGAAAGAAGAAAGAGCACGAGAAGCGCGCGATCGAGGGGATGGAGAGGTGCTACGGTAGGAACGATGTCCGAAAGTTTTAACAGAGGGTGAAACAATTATCCAGTGGATATAAGGTTCGGACAGAAGCCTGCCGGGACGAGAATGGACAACTAGTAGTAGAGTCGCAGTCGGTACTGAGAATTTGGAAGAACCATTTCTGCAGACTTCTAAACGGCGATGATGACACCAATACCGCTGTCAGGCAGAATGTTCCACTCAACGCAATTGACGATGATCGACGAGAATTCCGTCCCCCCGACTCAGACGAGGTCAAGATAGCAATATCAAGACTGAAGTCGAAAAAAGCTGCCGGTGCCGACGGACTGTCCGCTGAAAAAGGCAGCTGGAGATGATCTGGTTGGGCGCGTGCACCAGCTCATCTGTAAGATATGGTCGGAGGAGAGCATGCCCGATGAGTGGAATCTCAGTATCGTTTGCCCGATCCATAAGAAAGGAGACCCCTTTGACTGTGCCAATTGTAGAGGGATAAGTCTCCTGAACATCGCCTACAAGATCTTCTCTGCCGTTTTGTGTACTCGCCTGAAGCCGTTTATAAATAACCTGATAGATCGTGCAAGACTCACACGGCAACACAAGAGGCACGATCTTCCAAAAATCCGTACAACAGCTAGCATACGCGGATGACATCGTCGTGATTGACAGACCACAGCGAGCCATCATTGAGGAGGAAGCGGCTAAATTGGGTCTAGCGGTGAATTAGGGAAAAAACGAAGTATATGCTTTCATCAAGAACATCGAAGTCTTGGACAGAGCGGCACAATGGGCAGCTATAACTTCGAGGTAGTCAGGGACTTCGTCTACCTCGGCTCCGCAGTAAACAGTATAAACAACATCAGTACCGAGATAAAACGCAGAGTAACTCTTGCCAACCGCTGTTCCTATGGGCTCAAGAGCCAATTGAGTAGTAGAGCCTTCTTTCGGAGGACCAAGCTGACTTTATACAAGACTTTGATCATCCCAGTCCTGCTCTACTGCGCGGAGGCATGGCAAATCTCAAAAGCGGATGAGGAAGTCCTTGGTCTCTTCGAGAGAAAAGCTCTGCGTGCGATCTTTGGTCCTGTTTGCGTTGATGGCTATTGGAGAAGAAGATTCAACCACGAACTGTACGGACTGTACAGCGACATGAGTCTAGACAGGCATCTTCGGATCCAACGCCTAAGATGGCTGGGCCATGTAGAGCGTATGGACAACTCAGCTACGGCCCGGAGAGTCTTCGACTCCGAACCCGTGGGACAACGCAACAGAGGACGCCGCGTTTAAGGTGGCGCACCCGGGTGGAGTAGGACCTCAACCAACTTGGCGTGCGACACTGGGGGCAGCTAGCCAGAGACCGTGCCAGCTGGAGAGGCTTGTTGGTTGAGGCCCAGGTCCACCCCGGACTGTAGCGCCAAATAAAGAAAGAAAGAAGAAAGGATTAGAGTGCAAAACAAGTTCCGACGACGGAACGCACATGGAACGATTCTTTTCGGTCGGAACAGATTTCCGGCGTTAGGTGCATGGGTATGACTGTGTTACACATCTGCAAAAGTCGGCAAAGGTTATGCCCTTTTTTCTAGACAGGAATACTATTTGAGCATTGCCAGTGACTCGAAAAAGGTGAAACCGTCAATTATGAAAATTGGTCGACGCACTAACGCCCTACGCCACTGTGACCCACATTTACATAGTTCCATTCTTTTTTCTTTGAAAGGCAGGATCGATTGATGGCTACATTGGTAAGGACATGTAAGTATATGTAGGGACGTAGGACACATGTTAGTTCTGACTCAGGTATGCCCAAACGTGTACGTACCACTTTGGGTGTCATGTGCCATATTGTGTGTACTTGCGTTGAATTTTTGTATATTTAACATAACAGATTGTGGACATGTTGGGTGACATTTTTCAGTTGAGTTTACGGAACGAAAGGAAATGTTTCCGACAGAAGACGTACATAGTTTCGGGAGCTATACATATGTGGAACGACACAACTCTAGTAAGGATATGCTTATATGAAGTTCACTTGAGTAGGCACCTATGTTTACTCGTTCTTCCCATTTTTATCGACGTCCGATCCGGATTTAATTTTTTTCTGTAAAAAAATCTTTATGTGGCCGGGATTCAGACACAGCGGCCGAAGGTATAGAGTGAGAAAGGGAGAGCAGGACCCTGACACATTAGTCTTAAATATCTGCGGATTGTAGTCTGTGGGAAATATTAAGTTGCGAAGCGCATTCCACAAGTCCGGCTGAAGAATAATTCTCAAAATTTAACTGTGCGCCTGAAAGTAGGCTTAAAAGTGTATTTATTGATGGGCATTGCTAGCGAGACGGGTATTGCTGGTGAATTCATGGAGAGGAGGAATGCAGTTGGCTAGCGCACTTGAGCATCGTTTGTTCAAATAACGATAAAACACGGATAAAGACGAGACGGTACGTCGGTGGTCGAGCGAGTCTAATGACTCTTCTGTCTCCTATAAGCTCAATCGCTCGATTTTGGTTTCTATCTGGTAGGTGGAGGGTGGTCTTGGGGCACCAGACCTGATATGAGCGTTGTACTCAAGCTTGGGGCGGTTGTAAGCCTTGTAAATTAAAGCCACATCTGAGAGGGAGACATATTTTTGCATCGATTAAGGAAACTTAAGCATTTCGCAGCATTTTTGGCGACCTCAAATATGTGATCGTTCCAACTAAGTGTTGACACACACACCAAGGGTAAGTTTTCCGATTTCGGAATCGGATCGACACAAACGCCGTTCATGGACAATATAATAATATAATATAACATGGGTGGCGCTACAGTCCGAGGTGGACCTGGACCTAGCTTCTCAGCAACCACTCGTGTCGTGCGTTCTTTCACGAGTGGAAGGGACCTTCAATTTAATGCTGACTCCGAACGGCGAATTTGAGAAGCTTTTTCTGGACAGGAGTACTCTTTGAGTTAGTAACTCGAAAGAGGTGGTAAATTCGGGTACCGAACCTGGCACCCTCTGCGTAGGAGTCGACGCACTTACCCAATACGCGACGGTGACCCGGCTGGTATCAAGGGTTCGCTTGAGTGACAGCAGACAGCATTGAGTTTGGGTATACCTGTTGAGAAGCCTTCCTCTATTCTACTAGTTTCGGATCTTGATAACGCCATGTTAACGCACATTGTAGTTTCTTGCCAAGAATTCGACTACCACCATTTTTGGATGAGGTCCTTCCTCACTTATGACCGCCACCTGTTATTCTGGCGTCCTGTGTTGTATTGTCCCACTTACTCGGAGTCGAAGTCATACATCAAGTCAGGAATCGGGTTTCAAGGCGCAATGGAACCCCTTGACATAACAGTTAACTGAGAGTTCCGATCAAACACAATGAATACAACCAATCGTTCAAGTTTCCATCTGTCATTAAACCTTTATGCTCACATTCTCTAAACTGAAGGAAACACCAAAAACAACACACACTCATTCCACAGATCTAAGAACATTTACCAACAAATTTATCTACACAAACTATGAAATAAAAAAATAATAAGAAACAAACAATTACGAGAAAAACACAGAACATCACACAATTTGGATTACCTCCGGAATCGGTGCCAATTGTTGGCTGAAACCACTCCTCTAATTAACATGAAACATAAATATATACAACAATTATGTACAAATTAGATATGAATATTGAATTTTTGAAAAAAACAAATGTGGGTACGTATGTAGATTTGAATTAAATTTTGTTTATTTTTTTGGATGCCAGTGAGAGGGATTCTTTTGTTTCACAAGACTTACTGAGATTTACTTTTCACACGAATGGTGGGTTTGGCATGGTTTCTACGTATGTCAACAATTCAAGAGACTGACAAGCTGAGAGTGTCGCGAAATTTGAGAAAGTGAACACATTTATTCCATTCACGAATAGGTTGGCAGGTAAAAAGGGTGGTTCAGCAGCCGTTTTGCATTCAGTGCCGTTTTACTGCTCAGATCATATCTCTGGATTCAGTCACCTTTAATTCCAAGACTTCCCTTATTTGCCGCCTATCTCTTAACGAGATGGCCAAGTATTTTAGCATCCAAGCGATGTGGGTGCCGGCACTGTGACATTCCAGAAAATTGCAAAGCGGACGAACTCACACAAACTCCGTGCTCTTTCCGGGTGGAGACCCACCCTCCATGCCTGTGGCTACTATTAAACATCTGCTAAAGCTTGAAAAACTTGCAAACAAACCGCAGATGGACATCTGGCACAGGATGCCTCATAGGCCAGAGATCGATCCCAAACGATCGCTTAGCTTGATCAGATTAAGCAGGCCCAATCTCAGATCTGTTATTGGCGTTCTAACAGGGCAATGTGCCATCGGAACTCACGCCTCTAGACTAGGCCTTCCCTATAATGATTTCCGTAGAAGCTGCTTGGACTAGGATGAGGAAGAAACCAACAAACACTTGCTATGTAATTGCAGTGCTCTCTCATCCCGCAGATTCAGGCTTCTGGGGGCCCTTTTCTTTGTTAATCTGGCTGAACTGAGCAACATCAAACATCAGCCCTCTTCTTCGCTTCATCAAAAGATTGGTTTGCGGAATAGATCCTCGTGGTAAGTGTGTCTGCTGCTTGTATGCGCGGCAGTCAGCCACTTCAACCTAACCTAACCGAGTGCACAGCCTAACCTGGCATATCTAAGGACATTAGTACTTTAATGGGCTTAACGGCGAACGAGGGCAAAACGAAGTATATGCTGTCATCGGACGAACAACATCGACGACTCAGGCAAGGCGTCACCATTGGCAGCTATAACTTCGAGGGAGTGAAGGACCTTGTCTACCTCGGCCCCAAGAAAACAGTTCGAACAACACCAGTACCGAGATTGAACGCAGAATAACTCTTGCCAATCGCTGTTTTTTTTGGGCTAAAGAGGCAATTGAGTGGTGGAGCCCCCCTCGGAGGACCAAGCTGGCTTTATGCAAGACCTTGATCATCCCGGCGGAAATCTAGTCCAGTGATTTGTAAGAGGGTATACCAAAGGGCTCGTTGTCTGTCTCTTTCAAGAGCCCGGCTAGAGCAAAACAAGTGGGTTATGGTCTCCCCCTCAGCTATGAATGTCGTAGCAACTGCGACAATGTGTGTTATGTGGGATACCGAATTTAGCGGCATGATCTCCAATCGGCCAGTGTCCCGTGCTGACCGCCAGCAATCTAGTGACGACTGGATGGCACAGTTGGTAGAGGGCCTGCCCCTGGTTAGCGGGGTCCCCGGTTCGAGTCCCAGTGAAAGCAAAGTTGATACGCTTTTATATAGTTCTCAAATCTGGTCCAGTCACCATTTGCCACTGGAGTGGTGGTCAATCAGTGCTAGTAGTCTGACTCTGGGTATCACAATGGACGAATATGGTCTAAGTGTGAAAGTGAATGCATAAGCAGCCCCCCTACCTAACCTAACCTAGTGATGTCATGTCGAGTTCGCCGAAAGGGATTGATTGTACTAAGACATATTTTTCTTGATGTAACACAGTTTGTCTGTCAGGCCCATCTGAGGTTAGCTATTTCAAGCAAGTGTTACAGGCTTAGCTGCTTGTAGTAGGATGTGCACCTCCTCCGCAAGAGAGCTGAAGGACAGATCTGTGCATGGCTAGTTCATCGTCCTCCTCATTTCCTGGATATCACTGTGACCAGGAACACAGATAAGGGAGATTTTGAGCTGGTCTTATAATGACGATAGCTCAGCTCGGCATTAGAGTATGAAGCTTAGAGTATGAAGCACAGGAAGCAATCGCTTTGATGACTGCTTGGCTATCAATACAAATGGCAACCTTGCCATGTACTGTAACTTGGCCATATGCTTCCCGGATTGCGCTTGGAACAAAATACAGTCGTCCAGAAGTCTGTAGGGCTTAGAAATGTTCAGGGATTCTTGGAATGCACCCGCAGCCGTCAGTGTAGATTTCCCAGTTAAAGTTTCTGTACTCCTGCCCGCTGTTGGCACTCAGTTCTTTCGGGAATAAGAGACGCTGACGTCGCGGCGTCGTTTGTTAGGATCGTATAATCCGTGGAGGATGTTACGAGATCTCTTGGAAGATGCTGCTATGATCATAGGGTTTTGTTGTCCAGGACCCGGACTCCCTAAGCCTGATGGCGCTGTGAGCTGTAATGCTTTTAATGTGTGCGTCCAAAGTTTAGAGATGAAGCATTATCGTCAGAGCGTCTGACGAAGTCGACCGTAGAGCGAACGGGGTGCCAATGCATGCTGGTTTGAAATGTTGTATTTTTTACTAAGGGCCGGCCACCATACCGGTGGTCCGTAATTTAGAATCGGGCTATATCCACAGGGTCAGCTTGGTGGTTGGAGGCCCCCCCTATTTTCCGAAGGTCATACTGGAGTCGTAAAGATGCCTACTGCCCGCCTTCTTAACTCGCTGGTCTACATTTAGCTTCCAGCTGAGTTTGGGATGTGCAGAAGCGCCATTCAAGAATAAGAACAAAAAGATAATAGACCAATGCTAGACGTCCTCGGTAGTGTGTCTGGTATATGCTTTGTCTCAGTATATGCAAGACTCAAAGCCTTAACGCAGATGGCTACGTTCCCTGTCCTGTCCGGATGCAATATTAATTTGATTGCCAAGAGACAAAAGCTTCTACGCCTGAAGAAAAGATCCCTCGCAATGATATCGAAGAGTCTAGGGACGAGCAGGAAATGCGGGGCTTTTATAAAAAAGCCAAAAGCCCGGCCTGAGACTTTAGGGAAGGCACCAGGCTCTTCGAATTGTTACTGACCCACAGGGAATAGTGGATGTGCTTAACCAGTACTTTCAACAGGTGCTTTGCGGGCTTGACGAGGAGAGAGTGGCACGGAATCAAAAAATCCCCGACTTCTTCAAAACTAAGGAGGAGTACTACTTCATCACCTGTAGTCGGGATTTCTTGATTGCGTTCCACTCACAGCCATTGAAAGGCTGACCCCAAAGTCACAGGATGGCTTATCATCAGAGCTCCTCAAGGCCGGTGGCGATGTTTTGGAGGGGAGCATGCGCCAGATCATCTGCAGAATTTGGGAGGACGAGAGCATGCCCGACGTAATGTCAGCTCCATATGCCCCATCCACAAAAAAGACGATCCTACCTCTTGCTACGACTACAGAGTAATATCCCTGCTCAACGTCGTCTACAAGATCTTTTCCAGCGTACTGTGTGGTCGTCCAAAGCCAATTTGAACCGCACGAATCGGGGCATACCGCTGTGGCTCCCTTCGCGGCAAATAGTGTCTAGACTAAATCTACACACTAAGGCAAATCCTGGGGAAGACCAGCGAGTTTCCATTTGATACGGACCACTCTTTTAAAGGCGCATACGACAGCATTCTTAGCAATTAACTATTCGATGGGATTGCAGTCTTCGGGATCCCGTGAAAATTGATGCGGTTGTGTCGACGAATACGCCCAGTTCGGCTTAAAGACTTCCTAGCCGTTTGAAACCTGCCCCGGATTTCGACAAGGAGATGGATGGGCTGACATGTAACTGGAGAAGATAGTGCGGCGGGCAGCTGTAAGCACGGAAGGCACTATCTTCTAGAAGTCAGTCCAACTGTTGGATTATGCAGATGACATTGACATCGTCATGCATTCCCAACGGGCAGTAGTGGAAGCTTTCACGTCGGTTGAAGAACAGGCGAAACGATCTGGTCTAAAAGTCAATGAGGACAAGCCGAATTATATTATGTATGTTGTGACAAAACATCAGTAGTAGGGCTGTTCGATGTTCATCGATGTTGGCAGAACATCGATGTTGAGTGACCAAATATCGATGTTTTGACATCGATGTTCAAGTTCGTAAAATATCGCATAATCGATGTTGAACAACAAAAAAAAGCCTAATGGCGTAAGCATTTCGTAGAAAGACCACTGATCAGTTCTTAGAATTGGTTCAAGGTATGTTTCGACTTGAGTCTGATAACAAAATTTGATTTTCCGAGTAAGTTTCGAGAAGGTGTTCAAGGAAATGAAAGATGTTCTTGCATTGGACTCCAAGCCCACTCTAGCGTCTAAACGAGCCAGGTCGACGGAGTCGTCGCCTAATGATCCCAAAAGATCAAGACAGACCAATAACTGGAGTACCAATTAACTCTTACACCAAAACACTGAAAGGTGACCTTACTTTCACTGTAAGCTCGGCAGAGGCTGTGGCATTCTTCCGCCTACTGGAAGTGTCGCCTTTTGTGCCCTTCAACTACCAGAGGTCAGCTGATCTCTATAAAAAAGCAATAAGTAAGGTAGGGGAGCTGTGGAGTGGCCCACAACTGGAGGTTGTATGCAGGGACGAAATCACTAGCTTCTCCCTATGTATCGTGGAATTCATTCGAGCGATACAAGCCAATGACCCGATCTGTGGACTCAGGACCCGAGGAACTACAATATGCTCTTCGCAAGAAATGCGTGTAAGCCTAGAGGCAGGCGCAAAACGCCTTTGGCTGATCTAAGAGAAGTAAAAGTGCTGAGTCGGAGAGAGCCACAACCGAACTCTTGTTCGGTCGCTATGGAAAGTGTTTTGCCATTAAAGGGGTTGCTTGTATCCGGGGAGTAGTTGTAGTCCCCGGATACAACTAAATGTAGTCAGTTGGCAATCTGCAGTTTAGGTAAGGAAGTGAGTAATAGACGGAAGGATATCGAGACGATATCACTGAGTGGAGGGTTTCAAGGACACACTCCTTGTATGACCTCCGATAGAGTGGCTTCAGTGTAGCAAGCACACCTCCAAGAGTAGATTCATTCCGAAATATAAGGAGGTGGTTAGTACAGGGAGCTGCTCGGTTACGCAATTAATCAATTCCACTAATCTCTGTACAAAGGTTGCCAGTGACTGTTGAATAAACCTTTAGAGGGTTTATTTAAAAATAAAATAATATGGGTGGCGCGACAATCCAAGGCGGACCTGGGCCTAGCTTCTCAGCAACCACTAGTGTTGTGCGTTCTATTGTTCTTTCACGAGTGGAAGGGACCTATAGTTTTAATGCCGACTCCGAACGGCGAAGTTGAGAAGCTTTTTGTTTATTGAAGCCCATACAAACCCTCTGTGTTCGCCGTGGCGTAGTGGCTAAGTGCGTCGACTCCAACTTTCTTAATTCACGGCTGCGCCTCTTTCGATTCACTGAGAATGCTCAAAGAGTATTCCTGTCTACGCAGAGGGTGTATTGTATTGTCGGTGACTCGGTCGGTGACTATTAGTGATATCACAATGGATCCAATCAGGATCTAAGTTGGGCTGAACTGCTTCAGTTTTAGCAATCACATTAACCTAACCTAACATAACCTAGAGGGTTTGTATACAGACCGACTAGACCGCCAATAAAACTTAGCTCAAGCCATTGTTGTCTACCAGGAAAAATGTGTACAATAATCCTTCGATGGTCGGAATGGATGCCTTATCTCACGGTTCCAGTGGGAAGACACGAAGTTGCCCCCTGGCGATGCTGACGGGGCAGAGAGCACTTTGCATCCCCACCCATTAGACGCCATTCACCGAACAACTCATCAGCCATCATTTCAGATACACATAAACCACGACATTGAAAATCAATTAACCCGAACCCCATTGCAAGCGCACAGGGGACCCGGGAGAGCGACGCGACACGAAAAGCTCAGTAAATCTTGTAAAAGTTTCTGCATAAAAAAAAATAAATAAAATAAACGAGGTAAAAATGAACAAAGGGTAGCATCACAAGATTGAAATCAATTTCATACTTCAACGGAGTGGATTCATTGCTCGCATCCAATATAACATTTTGTCTCTATTTACAACCCACCCCTCACAACTGAAACGATAACTGTATCCCCATCCTCAACACGAAGAACAAATACACTCAGAAATGAGACGATAAAACCAAAACAAACACAAAGACACGATAAAATGCTATACATACCTGTTGGTTGGCATTCTGCAAGTTGAGCAACGGCTCCGAGGACCTTTTCAAAAACAATCGCAACTTGTTCTCCTTTGTTGATGTCTCACGCTTACGCTGCGGCGACGGGGCTGAATACAGCATTTTAGCAAAGACCCGTGACCGTGATGCCAGCACAGCCTGAAAATAGGCAAAAAAAAAAAAATCAAACAAGAATACAAAATGGTTGTGGTATCGGTTTACCTTCACGGCACACACTGGCTCACGGGTGTCGCCGACCAGGAATGTGACATCACAAAGCTCTGGCATCGAGGCCAGAAACTTCATGTCCTCGGCCAGGCCGGTCTTGTTTTCAAAAGTTGACAAATCTGGCTCGGCGTCAGCCATGCCTGGCAATGTCAAAACTTCGGGCATTGGTGCTTCTAAAATAAATTTTTATATGAATTGATGGTGTCTTTGACTGGAGATTGAAACGCACGAATATAACGAATATCTACTGAATACGAAAATAAGTGAAACGTGAATATATATATATATATACCAATCAGAATTGTACAAGTAATAAAAAACTGGAAGGATATTGCGTCACACATGCTAAATGGAGGAGGGGGAGCGAGAGAGAGAGAGAGGGGTGAATGGAGAGAGTTTACCTTTTCTGCACAATTGTCCTTGAACACAGACAGGTCCTTGCATACAAATCAATGCAAACCGTGGGATAGATTCAAAAGCCTTCTATTCGACTCTATATCTCTAAACTTTAAATTTTGCTCCTTTGTTTCTTTTGTTTCTTTTTTTTTTTTTCAAAACTCAAACGCAAAAATGCTTTGTGTGTGTGTTTTTTCTGTTTTTTTTGTCTCGTTCCTTCTCGGTGGTGTTCACTTACCTGTTGCAATAGTGGAAACTCCGTCACTCTCCGGGTTTATATATGTTTTTTTTTTGTTCAAATATACAAATGGATTAAAAAAAAGTCGAAAAAACCAAAAAAAAACCAATCAAACACAAAAGAAAAAAAAATACAAAACTCCTTATCGAAACTCTCTGCCTCGTGGTGATCTGGGGGGGGGGGGCGGTTTTTTTTTATTTCTTTGATGGAAGTTAAGAAGTTTTCAAAAATAGCAAACACATTCTACGGTCAAGTTTTTCAAAAAACTTATGTTTTACTGGGGCAAACATAATGTAAACAGGGAGGGCGCATTCACACACAATCACGTACGGGATTCACTGGAATTTAATACAAATACATACGCATACATACTGAACGTATGTATAGATAAAATTTTCAATTCCTTTTTTTTTCTTATTTTTTTTTTGATTAATTTTTCTTACACAAAACGCAATGACAATATTCAAGAGAATTAGAAAATCACACTAAACAAAAAAAAAACGAATTACATGAGAAATAAAAGTGACTTTAATTCCAAACCCATAAGCAAGGACGTAAAAAAGGGGAGATTTTTTGAAAAAAAAAAGAAAAAAAAACACTGTACTCTGAGGAATTTGAGGAGGAAAAAAAATGTGGAAAAATTGACTTGTTCTTATGTTGGTTTTACTTTTTTCTTTTCTTTTTTTGCAATTCGAACTTTATCTGAGTGCAAGATGCGTGCGAGGATATTTTTGATAAAATATCCTGTTTGCAATTGAAATATGGAGGTCACACAGATTTTTGAGAAAAATGTGGGGCGCGAGCGAAGAACGAACGACAGACGATGATGTTGCTTTCACCTCGAAGGACTTTTTGATTCTAAATGAAATTTGTGTATACCAAGTGGAAAACAGCAGGCACAGAGCAGGCTCACCAGTGCGCACGCAACAGTTCGATTTGTTTGCTGAAACGGATCGATAATGGTAGCGAGTGGTGGGGGTGGGGGGGGGAGAGAGAGCTTTCGAGAAAGGATTACAGAAGAAAATTTTCCTTCACGGGGTGTAGGGGGATGGGTGACTTTTGAGATTGTTGTAACAATTTTGTTCTTGGGACATTCACGAGGAATTAACACTCAACAGGTCTGCTCTGGGGGATGGGAGAGGGGATGGGGGAGGGGGTGGAATTCAGAATTCAAAGTTTGTTTTCAATGTCAAGGGGGTTGGGTGGGAGGGAAGAGATTCGGTCCTGGGGAACGCGTGAGATTAGAGAGACGTCGCGCCGTGGCCGGAGTTGATTTCTGATTCAGTGGCATTCGTACGGATTGTGGACATCACATTTGGGTCTCCGGCTTGTCAGGCCCATGTGACGGACGACCTTGGACGCAAATTGCGTGCGTTGAATGTCTCATCCAGGGTGTAGTCGTGACAAGAGTTGTCTGATTGTCACCCAATTTCAACGCATGTTGTTGGAGAAGATTCAGTGCCTGTTTTTTTAAATTAAACTGCACGTGGGTTTTAAGATATTTTTGACTCACTTCGAGCCTATATCTAATGACGATGAAGAACAGAAATAGGAGTTCAAGGAGAGTTCCAGCTTCGTGTTGGTATAAGTGGCTACCCGATTTGACGCAAGCCGGAAACAAGTAACGCCGTTTTGATACCACAACTCGTAGACTTGGGTTGTTTTGGATTAGCTAAGTCCAATCTGTAGAGCTTAAGAATTTGATTATGTTCGATGTACTTCGGTTATCGATCTGGGAGAGGTCACTAAGGAAGGGTTTGCCGAACTCGATATACCTTTTTCTGGCTAGTGGCGGACAGTCACAGAGAAAGTGGGTTGGACTTTCCTCTGAGTGGGTGTCGGAGCCGAGGTCTAGGTGTGAGTTGAACGGTATTCCGAGTCTAGCAGAGTGGATGCTTAGAGGCCCGTACCCCAAAAGGCCGCGTCTAGCAAAGTGTCTGCTTAGGGGCCCGTTCCCCTTACGACCAAGTCTAGCAGAGTGGATGCCTAGCGGCCAGTACCCCTTACGCCCGAGTCTGGCAGAGCGGATGCCTAGGGGCCAGTACCCCTTACGCCCGAGTCTAGCAGAGCGGATGCCTAGGGGCAAGTACCCCTTAAGGCCGAGTCTAGCAGATTGGATGTTTAGGGGCCCGTACCCCAAAAGGCCGAGTCTAGCAGCGTGGATGCCTAGGGGCCAGTACCTGTTACGGCCGAGTTTAGCAGAGTGGATGCCTAGGGGCAAGTACCCCAAAAGGCCGAGTCTAGCAGACTGGATGCTTGGGGGCCAGTACTTGTTACGGCCGAGTTTAGCAGAGTGGATGCCTAGGGGCCAGTACCCCTTACGCCCGAGTCTGGCAGAGCGGATGCCTAGGGGCCAGTACCCCTTACGCCCGAGTCTAGCAGAGCGGATGCCTAGGGGCAAGTACCCCTTAAGGCCGAGTCTAGCAGAGTGGATGCCTAGGGGCCAGTATCCCTTACGCCCGAGTCTAGCAGAGTGGATGCCTAGGGGCCAGTATCCCTTAAGGCCGAGTCTAGCACAGTGGATGCTTAGGGGCCCGCACCCCTTACGCCAAAGTCTAGCAGCGTGGATGCCTAGGGGCCAGTTCCCCAAAAGGCCGAGTCTAGCAGAGTGGATGCTTAGAGGCCCGCACCTCTTACGGCAAAGTCTAGCAGAGTGCATGCCTAGGGGCCAGTACCTGTTACGGCCGAGTTTAGCAGAGTGGATGCCTAGGGGCCAGTACTTGTTACGGCCGAGTTTAGCAGAGTGGATGCCTAGGGGCCAGTACCCCTTACGCCCGAGTCTGGCAGAGCGGATGCCTAGGGGCCAGTACCCCTTACGCCCGAGTCTAGCAGAGCGGATGCCTAGGGGCAAGTACCCCTTAAGGCCGAGTCTAGCAGAGTGGATGCCTAGGGGCCAGTATCCCTTACGCCCGAGTCTAGCAGAGTGGATGCCTAGGGGCCAGTATCCCTTAAGGCCGAGTCTAGCACAGTGGATGCTTAGGGGCCCGCACCCCTTACGCCAAAGTCTAGCAGCGTGGATGCCTAGGGGCCAGTTCCCCAAAAGGCCGAGTCTAGCAGAGTGGATGCTTAGAGGCCCGCACCTCTTACGGCAAAGTCTAGCAGAGTGCATGCCTAGGGGCCAGTACCTGTTACGGCCGAGTTTAGCAGAGTGGATGCCTAGGGGCAAGTACCCCAAAAGGCCTAGGGGCCAGTACCCCAAAGGGCCGAGTCTAGCAGAGTGGATGCCTAGGGGCCAGTACCCCTTACAACCGAGTCTAGCAGCGTGGATGCCTGGGGGCCAGTACCCCTTAAGGCCGAGTCTAGCAGAGTGGATGCTTAGGGGCCAGTACTTGTTACGGCCGAGTTTAGCAGAGTGGATGCCTAGGGGCCAGTACCCCTTACTGAAGATGTCTTCAGTCCTTATTTTCGTGTAGGAGGACCAGTTTTCCATTCCTTTTGGATGACATGGTTCACCTTCTACTAGCTAAGCACAAGAAGTATTGGTAGATGATGTGTTGGATGTGGTCGATTGGGGGCCACCATTTCAGAAGGGGCGTTGCCTGAAGCTCCTTGGTTGGCCATTTCGTTGGCGATCTCATTTCCCTCTATTTTGCTATGGCCTGTAACCCAGAGGAGAGTGATTTTGAACCTGCTACTGGCCTGTTTGTGTACTTCCTTGCACTGTTCCACCAATTTAGAGGAAGTGGTTACTGAGAAGATAGCCCTTATGGCAGCTTAGTTGTAGTTGCAGATCGCCGCGGCATTCCAACTCCTACATGCTACATAATAAGAAATTGTCCGAACCGAGGATGCAATCGAATATCTATTCATATAAAAATCAATGCTTGTTAGCTTGTCCTTTAAAGACTCTTCAAGTGGAAGTGATAGAGCACTAATGTCTTTGGCAACTTTGTTCAGAATTCTTTGAGGAAGGGCTTGGCGGGAGAGGGGGAATTAAGCACCATTGGACGCTCTATCAATGTCTAAAAGGAAGGTCCGACGGCAGGTAAACCGTTTTCGATGTACGGATGATTTTTCAATGGTCAAGTCTAAGAAGTACTTTTTCGACATTTTTTCCTACCTTCTACTGGTCACAGCGACATGGCTTAAGGCTCAAAGAACACGTTTTCATTCTCTATAAAGAAAAGCTTAGAAGTGAAAAGGTAGAAAAAAGGTGCCGTTTTCCAGATGTAGATGATTTTTCAAACTGAACTCCTCCTTTGGAGCTGATCACCTTTATCGCTCCGATCGGGGTAGTGGCAAAATCTTGGCATGGAATGCAGAATCCAATGCTATCCCTCACCAAAGCCCACACACTGACAACAAATGCGCTTGCAATACCACTGATGAGTCATGACATGCGTCTTGGCAAACGGAGCCTAGATCAGCCAGTCAAAAATCTCAGCAGAGGACACACGAAGTTTCGATCAAATGAATGTCTTTCTTCAAAGCCGAAAGGAAAATTCGAATTAGACCACCTTAAACCAAAGTACACTGTCAACACCCATCGCATCCGTGTTCGTACAGTTCGGCATAGATATGTCAAATGAGACGCAAAGCACCAACCCGGGGCATGTCCAAGAATCCGAGGATCACAAGCATCCTGCCACCTACTAAGGTTGTCTAAAGTAGTTCTGAAAAAGGCACATCAGGAGTTCGCAGCCAAATTGGCTTGTAAAATGAACCGGCCAACGCTCAGCTTCGCAACCATCGTGAAACTTAACAGAACTCCCAAAGGAACAGCGACCAAGAATTCAGCCCAAATCAAGGAGCAACAACCACATCCACATCCACGTTGAAGTCCAGCGTGCCAACCTAACCTAAGAAATCCCACATCCGAGTATAGAAATCAAGGCGAGACTGAAAAGACTCCTTTAGGAATCTGAGGTCCTAGTGACTTCAGTTCTTCCCCTGATAGTAGGCGCTCAAATATCTGTGGACTAGTACCTCACAAAATTCCTGTACATGTTCTGGAATCTCCATAGAATCTGTAGAGACCTTCTTCTGATACCCCTAGATGCCTTAGGCGCTCCCTAAGTCTCCAGTGCCCTGTTAGGACACGGAGACTGTTCTTGCTCATCTTGATACATGCCTCAAACCACTTTCGATTATACACGAGTTTCTTGGCTTGCTTCATGTCATGAGCGTTGTGACAGAGCGTCTGCCCAATTCCTTCTTTCTAAATCCCTGAATTCTTCCCGGAGGACACGGTCTCCTATAGAGCAGAAGGGTTCTGGGTCTGTGAAAGGTTCCGATGCTCCTTTCCTAGGAGTCGGCCATTTTGTTGCCTTCTATCCCTATAGGGCCAGATATCCACACTCCTGCTCAGCTTCTTAAGCTTCTGCAGGCATTCTCACACGAACGTCCTGCCGCTGTTCCTTCGTCAGCTCTTGATCCCCCCGTGTACAATTTGCTGCTCAGTCAGTGGACTGTGGATTTAGTCCTTTTGGGTGATGATGGCTTGCTGGTAAACTAACTGAATTTCCTGGCCGTGTCATTCTTCGGAAGTAGTGGCCAGTAGTGGTCGCTTTCGAATTGTCTCGGTATAATGCAGCTGTCTTTTTATATCCCTCACCAGTTGAACCGAATTCATCGCAGGAGGAGACGTGGGTCCATTCCCACCGATCGTCATAGCAAGCAAGGATAATCCAGTTGATGAACTAGAAGGGAATTAAGAGCAAACAACAGTTGGTCACCAGGAGCTAATGAAACCTTAAGCTTCGTCTTGAAGTGAATGAACAGGCTGTGGTAATACTTCTCACAGTCATCATGAACAACGGTTACATGCCTGGCAAGTAGAAGACATCAAATACTGTTGCAATATCCAGAAATGGGGACGCTGCTAGTGTTTCGACTTCGACAACGCTCTTGAGCAACGTAAGCAGTTTATGGCGCAGAAACTAAAGCGGTTCTGGGCACAAGCGACCATTCAGGTTGCTTTTTTCGGGATTCAAAGCTGCATGCCTTGAGAGAAGTTTAAGCATGACGTCATAACTGAATAATTACTAAATCATCATCGCCCCTACCCAAAAAAAAAAGCCGCCAACACGGTATGAATAGAGAATAAAGCTGAATCCGGTGGGATTCCCCTTAAACCTACAGCAGTCGTCAGACCAATTCCAAGATATGGTATCCTTGTTTGGTGGCCAGCATTACGAAATACATTCAATCTTAGAAAGATAAGCAGTATACAAGGATCTGGGTGCATTTGCCTTGCGGGTGCACTTTGCTCCACACCTTCAGTCGCCATGGACACGATGGGTGGTGTGAATAAAAACTGAGTGTGAGCATTTCCTAAGCATTGTCTGGTGTCTGGTGTCAATAAAAATTTATTCCGTTAAGTTTAAAGAATTCTCTCCGCTCACATATTGTGACAGCTGAGTCACATAAAGATGGAATGAATGGAGAGCTCACTCGTGGTCGGAGGAGGAATTTTTTGACGGATCAAACCTTAATCCTCAAAAATAAAAGGAAATCTGGAAATGGACGACGACGATTTCATCAAGTGTTTGCAATTTTATCCGTGCTTGCTGGAAAAAAGTCAAACTCCAGGCGTGAAAAGTAAAAAGCAATCTGAGTTGAAAGCTATGAAAGAAAAAGAATTCAATGGGTTTAACTCGAACATCTAGCAAATAAAGAAAAAAATTGATAACAAGAAAGACCGCGTCAGAAGATAGACAGAGGATACAGAGGCGATAAGAAAAAGACGGGCAGTCTTCCTATTACATTTAAAGACCAAAAACAACCAAAGGTATGGCACCACCACCGGTTTCTTCAGGAATATCGGAAAGGAATTGAGTACTTAACCATTCCATGTTATCAAACTCGAATCAATACACGTTCTTGAAATGATCCCCTGTGTCCCCGAAAGGACATGAGTTTAAAAACGTAATTGCATATATTTTGCACCAACCTTTACCCGTCCTTGCACTCACCCTCAAACGCCAAGAACCCTAGTTTTCAAACGTCAACTGAAGGGAGGGTACCTACTTTGACGCAATTTTTTATTCACACCAAATTGAGTATTTCCTTCAACGAACATACTCGACTCGTGGGTTCTTACTCGGAGTGTTTTCTCAGTTTTTATTCACACCACCCAATGATACGGGAAGTTGGCGGCTACCAAGGCAGCGATCAGGTTGAGGGAATACAACCGCTGCAGCAAAATGCACAGTTTTGGTCACTTGGAAATAATCAAGAATGTGAACATCCCAAAGCATACAGAGTATATTGCGCCCGGTGTGGACTTTGAATTTGGGTTTAAAACACTCATCCCAAATAGAGAAGACGAAGTCAGAGAAGCCACCTATCTGGATGTACACACACACGGCTCCAAAACGGAAGAAGGCACTGGACAAGGAGCATTTGCGTCATCGCAGAAAATATGCATCTCTCTGTCCCCTCGATTGTCCAACCACTGTAGTATATACCAGGCAGAAGAAAAAGCTATCCAAGCGGCTGCCCGCTTAATGTCAATGAACCCGATAGACGGGCTATGTATCGCCATGTACATAGACAGTCAGGCGGCCATAGAGGCTCTAGATACACCGTCAATCAAATCAAAGATGGTAAAACCTTGCGGTCTATCTCTTAGAGAGATAGCGGTCAGATGCAACGTTGCCCTTTGCTGGGTCCCTGGGCGTAGTGGTATTCCAGGCAACGAAAGGGCCGATGAGCCAGCTAGAACAGGAGTGGGCTTTCCAATGGCAAGTAATCAGGACATCCCACACCCCTCTCTTCAGGTAATAAGCACTTTGTTACTTACAGATGCCATCAACGCCGCCGATCGGAGGTGGATGGAATTAGATACTTGCACGACTTCAGGGATAATATGGCCTTCAATGAATCCAAAGAAAACAAGGACTGGAAAGGAATTCAGCAATGTAGTTGGCATCATTACTGGTCATTGCCTATTCAGCACGCACCCAAGGAGAATGGGAACCCCCGACAATGACTTTTGTAGGAGCTGTAGGGACGAAGAGGAAGAAGAAACTACACTTCACTGCCTCCTCACCTGCCCAGCACTTGCAAGGACAAGGCAAATCACGCTAGCCTTGAGGAACTGTCTGGCATTCAAATTCTGGACACAGCAAAATTTATTAACAATGCTCATTGGCTGTAACCCAGCAAAGGAGTGCATCATCCAGGATATGCCACTCGCATAGTGATTTTTAGTTAATACCTCAAGAGGAACCGGCACGTTAGCTGCCCATTAGCGATATCACAAAGGATCCAATCAGGATCTAAGTGGGTCAGTACTGCTTCAGTTGTGGCAATCACATTACCCTAACCTAATTCATAGCTTTCTTCATTTCAAACATCCAAATCGAAGACAGTCACCTAAATAAGCCCCAAGGCTGAAGTAACCCAACAGCCGAAGCTGGCTGTGATTCTGTCCAAAGTGTACACGGCAGACCAACCGCCTCTAACCGCCACAGTCATCTGTCCGTTTATTTGCAGACGACACCCGGACATAAGCCAGCGCGTTGTGGCCACAACTCGCCGCAACACTGGATCCGAACGAGTTGAAAAGTCGGACAGATTCGTATACAAATGAAAAAAAAAAACGATTCGAATAAAATATAAAAAAAGTGTAGTTGGTTATGAGGATGACGATTTCTCAGAGTGGGTTTCTTCTGAGCACCGAAGGCGTAAAACCATCTATCTGTTTTTCTCCCTCGTTTAAAGCATTCCAAACTCTGTGATAGATAACACAAAGCCTGGCCAAATTCAGAGGGCTTAGGATTGTTTTTTTTTCTCCACGGGATTCGAACCCACGTCGATAGAGCCGAAGTAAACGAAAACGGTTTGCGCTTTTACTAATTCACCTACCAAAGACTTACGAAATGTGGTTGCTTATTTCTTACTTGACTCAGCAGTCGAATGTAGTGGTGAATAAGGTTATGGAAATGACAAACAGTGCATACTCTTAGGATGAAGTAATTGAACTGGTGGAAGTGGTCGATATTCTATGTGAAACAATTTGATGGAAGTTCTCTCGTGCGTTTGTGGGGATGTTGCAGTCGAGTAAATGAGAGAGATCACATTTGTGTGAAGCACACATACTGTGACCTCAAGTTTCGTGAAATAACGAAGCACACATACTATGACCTCAATTTTTCGTGAAATAACGAAGTTCTCAGCAAATATGAATTTTATAAATGGAAAGTAACTCTGTCTGTCTGTCTGTTACCCTTTCAGGTCCAAGCCAATGAACCGATTTTGATGAAGTTTGGTAGGGAGATAGATTGATCTTGGAGATGTAGTTAGTTAACTTATTCCGGGTCTAAGGGGGAAATGGGGCAAAAACCGCATTTTGTTCATCTTCACACAAACTCATTTCGGCCGAAATTACTTTCTGGACAAGGTTTGTTAAGAAACTCATTTCGGTATGGGCTGAAATTACTTTCTGGACAACAGGAGTTTCTGGACAAGGCTTGTCCAGGACACCAAGTGTAAAGGAAAATAAAGAAAAGATTTGTACATTTGAACAATTTTATTGGGTGTTATAAAAAAAATTACAATTTCATATAATTGTTACCGATGACAACGCATCAATGAACCCTTAAATAAATTAAGTCAAAAAAAAAAAAAATAATAATAATGCAACAAGCATTGAGTTGATTATGCTTCTCCACCAACGCAACTTCGGAAGGTGAACAAATTTCAAATAATCCCACCCTTCTACAAGATTCCGAACAGGACATAAACCACAGGCAGCAGTAGAGCTGCCTTGGCATTGGTCAAGCCGAGCGCAAAACCTAAGAACTTCCAGACGCCCAAGTAGAAGAGACATTGAAGAAGAACATGCAGTCCAAGTAAACTGAAAACAAAAACAGTTGTCATTAAGCTGATTCAGAGGTAGTCATCAACTTACATTTTCTCCTTCTTCTTGGCGGCTTCCAAATTGCTGATGGGCTCGTGGTTCAAGTACTTGCGGACACCGAGAAGCATGTTATGGAAATATTCTTCCCATTTCAGATCGCCGATGTCAATGAAGAAGGTCTCCTTGTCCAGCGGATCCAAGCCTTTGGCTAGTTGTAGTGTTCTCTTGTTGTCGTACTTCCATTCGGTGAAGATGAAACGCTCCAGGGTGTTCAATGAATTCCAGACATTTGTATGCAAACGAACCAAACTGTTTAAAATTGGAGTCAGTCACTACCATGGAGCACGGGTCAAGGGAAAGTAAACACTTACATGGGTCTTCCGCCGCCCAGCTTTGTGACAAAGTCCAAGATGTAGCCAGGAATGAAGTGGAACAGTATAGCAGCAACTCGGAATAGGAAGAGGCTCTTAACAAGTTTTAAATTCGGATACCTTCAAATGGAGTTCAGATTAGAGGGGGGTCTGGAAGGGATTTTCGGCATCAACTACTTACCAAACGGCAGATTTGAGGGGGTACATGTGCATGTACATATTCATTTTGTCGGCCAAAGACTCGAAACGGAATGGTTTGTAAGTACTCGAGGTGCAATGGAAAATTTGCAAGTCCACTGGGGTTCCACCATTTCTGACTCTGAAATAAAAGAGAGGCAATTGTTAGTATGACTACATGGAGCAGGACTTTGGTTCCGCACTGTGCGAGTTAGGAACTGCCACGAGGGTACTTGGAAAGACTAACCACTCGAATGTAAGAGAGTTTAAGCATTCAAAGGTGATCTCTGTGGCTTAGTGAACAAAATGAATGTGCTTAGAGATGCATTACTTGTCAAAATAGGGACTTGTTCTAGTGGTGACGTCGGTGAAACGTCGTCGAACAGCGGTCATGGGAGACGCCCTGATCATCCCAGTTCTGCTGTAGGGCTCGGAGACATGGACAATCTTTAAAGCAGATGAGGAAGTCCTTGGTCTCTTCGAGAGAAAAGATCTGCGTTCAATTTGAAATCACGTTTTTTTGGAGGAGAAGATTCAACCATCATTTGTGCGGCCTGTACAGCGACATGAGCCTAGTTAGACGTCTACGGATCCAACGCCTTAGATGGCTGGGACATGTATGGACAACTCAGGTCCGGCCCCAAGAGTCTTCGATTCCGAGCCAGTTAAGCAACGCAATAGAGGGCGACCACGCAACCGATGACGGACACAGGTGGAGAAAGACATCAACCAAGTTGGCGTGCGAAATTGGAAGATCGTGTCAACTGTGGACGCCCAGGCCATCCCCGGACTTTTGAACCACTGGAAGAAGAAGAATAATAGTCAAGTTAGACAAAGCAAATCATCAAAATCTGAAACTATTCTGAGCTGTAATACTTCCCTCCACAAACTCAGTCCACAAACATTTCAGGCAGTCATGGTCTACCTTCGTGTAGAGATGCATTAGATGCATAAAGTTAGGTTAGGTTAGGTAAGTGGGCTGTTAGTGCATTCACCAGCACACTTAGACCATGTTGGTCCATTGTAATACATGCAGCCAGACTAACCACTGATTGACTACTCCAGTGACAGTGATTGGTGACTGGATCAGATTTGAAAACCAGATAAAAGTGTGTTAACTTAACTTTCATTAGGATTCGAACCGAGGACCCCGCTAACCAGGTTCAGACACTCAACCATCTGTGCCATCCAGTCGTTCTTTAGACTGGAGAGAGAGATGCATTAAAGCATCATGAAGTTCGGCATTGAAATCAACGGGTCATATCCATTTGGAAGAATCCAGTAGTAGATTAGTGAATCCTCAAAATTGAGTGCATATCCCCACTGCGAGGGTATCATGATGCACTTCCAAATGACTACATACTCCACTGCACTGTGAACAAATCGAGAGGCAAGTTAATTGCTTTGAATCTGAAACAAGAACTAGGAAAAAGTGATTTCTTTCACTACCACGATGTTTGTAGCAATCGCTTCTTAAACTTCGTCATCTTCCTTAATGACCCTAGAAAAATTGAATGGGAGTTGAAAAATCGTTTGAGATAAACCCGAAGTATGGTTCATATGGTCTGCACTTAGTCCCACCTCCACGCAATCCCTCTCAGGGAATAAGCAGCCTTCAAGACAGAACTGTGTAGGCCACAGTGGTCGTGCAACTAAACTGGACAGATTACAAATTGAACAAGTCGAAAGCGACTTATTCTTCTTCTTCTGGTGGTGCTACAGTCCGGGGTGGACCTGGGCTTGGCTAAGCCTCTCCAGCTGGCACGACCTTTAGCCAGCTATCTCCAACTGCGTTGATTGAGGTCCTTCTCCACCTGGCCATCGGTTCCGTGGGCGTCCTCTATTGCGTTGTCCTACTGGTTCGGAGTGGCAGACTCTACGGGCTGAAGCAGTGTTGTCCATGCGCTCTACATGGCCCAGCCAGCTTAGGCGTTGAATACGTAGACGTCTGGCTAGGCTCATGTCGCTGTACAGCCCGTACAGTTCGTGGTTGAATCTTCTTCTCAAATAACCATCAACTCAGACTGGACCAAAGATTGAACGCAGAACTTTTCTCTCGAAAAGACCAAGTGCTTCTTCATCCGCTTTTGAGATTGTCCATGCCTCCGCACCATAGAGCAGGACAGGGATGATCAAGGTGTTATATAATTTTAACTTGGTCCTTCGAGAGAGGATTCTACTATTCAAGCCTTAAGCGACTACTCTCTCCCGTTCCTAGGCTAAGAAAATACCTTCAGGTGTTATTTCCACAACAAGGGAGGAGTGGAACACAAATGAACCCATCAACAACTCGACCATTCACGTCTATACAGATGTGTCGAAGATGGAAACAGACACAGGCGGGGGCAATTTTTCCGATTTCTTCAACATGCACTGCTCCATTAATCTCCCTGGTCGAGGCAGTGTCTTTCAAGCGGACGTCCTGCTAGTCAAGGAAGCGACCAAAATGATCTCATTGTTGGAAATACCATCATTCGAATGGACAGTCAAGCGTCAATTCAAGTGAGCTTGTCGCATAACGACTGGATGGCGCAGTTTGTAGAGTGCCTGGTTAGCGGGGTCTCCGGTTCGAATCCCAGTGGAAGCCAAACCTGGTCGAGTCACCATTATCACTGGAGTGGTTGATCAGTGGTAGTAGTCTGACTGTAGGTATAACAATGGACCAACGTGGTCTAAGTGTGCTGGTGAATGCACTAGCAGCCCACCTACCTAACCTAACCTAACTTTATGCATCTAATGCATCTCTACACGAAGCTACACCATGACTGCCTGAAATGTTTGTGGACTGAGTTTGTGGAGGGAAGTATTGCAGCTCAGAATCCTTTCAGATTTTGATGATATGCTATTCTTCTTCTTCCAGTGGTGCTACAAACCTAAGCTCGTCGCATGCTGCCGAGAAGAGCTTAAGTGTCGCAGTACACAGGTTACTCCACACTGCGTCCCACGTCGTAGGAACATAGTCTGCAATGAGACAGCTGATGAACTCGCCAGGAAAGAGGCCGAAAGTGACCCATCCCAGGCAATCCTATGCATTAATCCACTTCCTGGAGACGTCAAGAAGGAAGTGGATGACAAAATTAACAAATAAAAGTGGAACTCTCTAACCACCTGTGAGACCACATGGATGTTATGCTGTTGCCTTCGTTTCGGGTCACCCCGCGATACCGAACGAAAGGGTGCCTGGCTAACTCCAGAGAATGGCCGCGGATTTATTAAAAAAAAAAACAAATATGGATGCCACGCGATTGTCCTCCCGAATGGAGCTAAAAATAATTCTTTCTTACTAATCTCTCTCTACTTTCCAACTCTCACTAATCCTAAATTCACCCGTCTCGACAGGCCTCGAAGCCGCAAATTTACTCATACTGCAGAAAAAAAGTAGAATACTGACGGACTTGTGCCTGACATGTATCGAGCCCCGAATTAATTATATTTGCCGAAGTCCAGCGGCTGTCAGGGTCTTCGTTGGGCTAGGTCGCTATCAGTCAACTACTAGGCATGGACACGGATCTACCTGCCTGTTCTTCCGTGGACAACACAGTTACTTGCTGTGATGCCTCCGTGCTGCCGTGGCTCTGGCGGTGGTGCCTTTGCAAATACGTTTCGAAGATAAACCTCCTCCTACTTTATTGGGAGGGAGGTGAACTAATGTATGCAGCGTAAGCCGCTGCAGCACACTGGCGGTTGTGCGGAGAGCTAACAACCCGCCCACCCATAAAAGAAGAGCAAGCAGACGTCGTGGCCACAACATGTCCAGTAATATTTTATAGAAAATGGACGTGGGTCTAGAGAAGAATTCTTCCACATTGTCTAGCCCGGCAATGAACACTTACTCAAACGTGGTGCTTTGCTGCGATTTTAAAACCGCAAAGATAATTTTCTGTGCAAAAACTAATGATGGAAGAACTCCAAATGCATGCCGAACCCTTCGAAAAAACACAATTCATTATCCGGAACTAAAAGAGTTCCCACAGATGACCCACAGATAACTTACTTCAAACTATTAACGTAGTATCCAGTGATTAGCATTTGATTGACAACAACATCAACAGGAATGTAATCCATGATCAATGACTGATCCATCGGAAGACGTCGAATGACACCCTTCGAGGCGCCCATGAAGAATCCAGGAGGTCCATTTTTCGAGATGGTCCACCCAGGAACTGGCTGTTTCCATGCAGCAGTAACTGTGAACAATGCACCTTTGTACAACCCACTCAATAATCATTGACTCTGAATGAACTTACTCATGCTGGGTCGGACGATTCCACAGGGGAAGCTGTCAGCGACCTTATTCACTTCATGCTCCGCCAAGTGCTTTGTGAAGGTGTACGTGTTCGGATGGTCCTTTAAGATTCTGAAAGAAAAAACTGAAATAAGCACGCGTCTCAGAATAACCTCTAATGTCTTACTTTGGCTCCAGTTCCTTGAGAGCTTCGTCGTTCAATGTCTCTGCCAGGTGGATGATTTTCTCGGGATCATCAGGGGATGGGTACAGGATCTCGTCTGCTTCCAAGAGGTATGAGTTGACGAACGCGCTGGACACATGAACGAGCGCCTGGATGCACAAATGTGAACATGAGACAACGCAATCCGGATCGGAGTTGAGTCGAATGGACTTACCTCTAATTTGGGAAGTTGCTTGCACAGTTCAGCGACTCGCCGTGTTCCCAGCAGGTTGATGTTTGTGGTCTCCTTCAAGGTTTGGAAGAAATCCAAGGTTGCAGCAGAGTGGAAGACTACACTGACATTGTCGGCCAGGACTTTTTTATCTTCCTCAGAGATGCCTAGGTTTTCTGTGCCGATGTCTCCATTGATGGCGACCAGTTTTGCGAACAATGCACTGGCGTCGCCCTCGTTGAGCTTGTCGAACACGGAGTTCTTTTGCAGGTCCTTCAAGCGTTGCTCGATGGTCTTCTGTTTCTTGGGACGCAGTAGCAGGTACAGTTTTCCAATGTCGGGCAGATCGCGGAGGATTTTCTCGATCAGGCACACGCCAACAAATCCTGTGGCGCCGGTTATGAAGACGTTGCGTCCTGAGTAGAAACTCTTGACGGGTGACGATAAGCTGAGAACGGAGAAGAGAATAATAAATTGTAAGAATAAGTCCGTCATTGTTTGTTAAAAAAAAAACATTTAAGACGCAGATACACATGTCTGGCGGTAATCTAACGAATACAATAAATAGGGCCTCCGCGACAAGTGATCATTCTTGTCTTGTCAAGCGAGTGCCTCGTCTCAGACGGCTAGGTCATGCAGAGTGAATAGACACCAATAGCTGTGTTTTTTTGCAAGCGTATATACGCCTAATTTTGAAGTGCACAATAAAACGATCATCGGCGCTTAATCATTCATCATAAAATCTTGGCAGCACCGACGACATTTATGACATTTGCTAAGCAGTCAGGGGTGTAGTCGTGGAAGGTGATGGTTGATCTTTGATGGTCACAATCTTTGTTTTGTGACTATGTAGCGTGACCATCACTTTAAAAGCAAAAACAATTAATAATTATGAATTAAAAAAAATGTTCATCAAATGAAAGGAATCGATTACGACACATGAACGCAATGTATAGCAGAGACTCTGGATATACCAAAAATTGCATACTTATGGATGCCAAGAAATTGAAAAATGATCTAATACATCAACCACACCTGCAGGTGTAAGCCACATACAGCAACCTAAACAATGAATGAATGAATTCAGGTATGAACACACAGAAATTAATGATTGGAAGCATTGTTTTTATCCGCGCTTATTCCTTAAGCGGCGATGGATATGATGAGTAAGTTAGGCGGATATAGGATTCGTTGTTAGTGTATTTTACATGCAAATTGAAATTTAAGCGTATATACGCTTGCAAAAAAACACAGCTAATAGTCGGGCCGGGAAAGTTGTGGACTCCAACCCCGTGGGACAAGACGGTAAATGAAAGAGACCACGCCTCCGGTGGCGCACGCAGCTGGAAAGGAACCTCAATCAGCTGAAACTGCGTTGCTGAAAGCAACTACCATAAGACCGTACTAGATGGAGAGCCATGTTGGCTGAGCCCCTGGTCCACGTCGGGCTGTAGCGCCAGCTAAAGAAGGCGACGTTAGGCTTCATTATTTTTTTTAAATAAAATAAAAAAAAACAAATGTTTAGTACATCTAAACACGGAACATGCGATAAGACGAACTGACTAACGACGCTTTTGTTGCAGTTCGGTATAAGCCCTGGGATGGCGAAAAGACTGAATAAGTTTGTCGGAAACGGACAGTTGATTAGGGTATCACAGACATTTTAGGGGTTCGCCGTGGCATAGGTGCGTCGACTGGTAGGTCTGCTCGCCAGGTTTGTTTCCCGAATTTACCAACTTTCATAATTCACGGTTCCACCTCCTTCGAGTCACTGACTGTGATAAAAGAATCTTCCTGCTGCAAACTTCGTCGTTCGGAGTAGGTCTCCATACTCTCGGGATAGATATCGAGACTGAATTAAAACGGAGCTGGTGGTGTGTGTGTTACCTGAATGGAAAATATGGTTGAAACGCATCATCTCACCTAATGCTTCAGGACCACAAGACAGGAGATACCTTCAACTGCTCCAAGTACCGGTTAAAAAGTCGTCTTAACATCCCAAGCAATGTTTTGTATGCCATGCTGTGCAAAAGGTGGTCCTTCCATTTGAGAATATGTATATTTTAACATTATTTGTTTTTTCCGTTAATGATGCAGTGAGCAGCTTGGAAAATATCTCTGGTTCGGTTCACTGAAAATGTGTAAATTAGATATACAGTGGATACCCCTTTAAGAAGACAGCCGCTTAACTTTGACACTTCGCCTTTCTTTCCTCACTTCGTATAATTGTGACAGCCGCCTAATTGACACAAACAAATTAAGCCCGAAGTGTCCCAATAAAGCGGAATCCACTATTGTCTACAGGCACCCAGTTACTGTCCTACCGAAACAGTTCGTTGGGACATCATAAACATCAGAGACAAGATATAATACAATAAGCCCTTACTCTCTTCCGTGCAAAGGTATGCCATCAAAGACAAACAATAGACAGCATTCGCAATAGCAAACGAACAAGTCGCTTATAGTTCGTAATTTTGTACTTAATCTTGTTCCACAGAAATCAAGCTGGGAAACTTAGACTGGTTGTACTATAATTTCTGTTTAAATGATCGTCGCAAGCGGGAGTAGTGAGCAACTGGTTCGCGTGCGCCAATAAAGCGCTCATTTTAATCTCTTAATGCACTCTCCCTTTCGCCATTCGAGTGAACGGGAAAGTAATGTGCACTGACGTGCGCATGTGCACATGATTTAATTTTCAATTAATCTTTGCCGAAAATGACGCGCGACCAAGAATTCATGCGTCAGTCGAAACCTTTCGAACTGAATTCACAGTTACTCTGGACGTTGAACAGGGATTGATGAAATTTCAGAGATTTGATGACATGTCGAGAAACGAGCATATGGCTCAAAACTCTCTCCCACTTGCTGAAGACACGAATTGAGTTACTCCTGGACGCAGTTGATGCTTGTGACAATGGGGTTTGATAAAATGGACGCTCCCTTATGGCCTCCATTGTGCCTTTTATGGAGACCTTCTTCCCCATGAGACCTTCTTATGCTACTAAAACCATCCTTTGTTTAGACACTTCAGGAGACTTTTCAGTTCTATCCCGCCAAGCTGGAGGATCAGCTCTACAAAGAAATGCTTGCCAAAGAACTGTTTTATTTTCCTTGCTGTGAGTGGGCATTCGTGTAGCTTGTGTTGGATATACGTTATTCCTTCCTCATCTCTGCAGCTTCCACAGAAGTCGTTATGTGGTATGTCCTGTGTTCAGCAGAGGTCACCAATAGCCACATGGTCTTGGCTATTGGATTGGTTCGTCCGTCTACGCTAGCTACTGTGAATGCGTAATAGATTGCCCGATATTCACGAAGTTCAGATCCCTCATACAATGTGGTTAGCTGGCCAAAATTAACACAATTCACGTCGCGGAGGTTGTTGAAGAAGTAGGACCCTATGTTTGAGTAACTACGGCTAGTCGAAGGCTGGTGGGCAGTTTCTACCTCTTCTTCAACCGTGCAGCTTCGCCAGAAATCTTTGTGCGGAACACCCATCCTGCGGGAGTATGTTATAATTTCACAGTGTCAGTTATGATACCGATCAGGGTCCTGAGAGCAGGTCTGCTTAGTCTGAGCAGACAGAGTGACCGATCAGTATTGAGTGCTGACCATTTCCTTGCTTTCCCTTTGCTTTAAAGAAAGTGGTGCCTTTTAACAATTCGTGGCTAAATGTTTTAATTGTATCTTGATAAGTGAGATGTTAGGCTGTAACGATCATCAATGAGGTGGTTCGCCTTCTGGTGCTAGAGAAGATGCTGTGTCGACCGAGTTCATCGACCTTGCTTCTTCTTCTTCTTCAGGTGGCGCTACAGTCCAGGTTGGACCTGGGCCTCAAGCAGTAAACCTCTCCAGCCGGCACGACCTTTAGCCAGCTATCTCCAACTGCGTTGATTGAGGTCCTTCTCCACCTGGGTGTGCCATCGGTTCCGTGGGCGTCCTCTATTGCGTTGTCCCACTGGTTCGGAGTCGAAGACTCTTCGGGCTGGAGCAGTGTTGTCCATGCGCTCTACATGGCCCAGCCATTTTAGGCGTTGGATACGTAGACGCCTGACTAGGCTCTTGTCGTACAGTTCGTGGTTGAATCCGCTTCTCCAAGAACCGTCAACGCAGACAGAGCCAAAGATTGACGCAGACCTTTTCCAAGTGCTTCTTCTTCCGCTTTTGAGATTGTCCATGCTTCCGCACCATAGAGCAGGACAGGGATGATCAAGGTGTTATATAATGTTAACTTGGTCCTTCGAGAGAGGACTCTACTACTCAATTGCCTCTTGAGCCCAAGGAAACAGCGATTGGCAAGAGTAATTCTGCGTTTAATCTCGGTACTGTTGTTGTTCGTACTGTTCACTTGCGTGCCGAGGTAGACGAAATCCTTCACTACTTCAAAGTTATAGTTGCCTATGGTGACGTTTTGGCCAAGTCGTCGATGTTGTGCGGCCTTTCTCGATGACAGCATATACTTCGTTTTGCCCTCGTTCGTCGCTAAACCCATTTTGGCCGCCTCCGCTTCAATACCAGCAAACGCTTCATCGACCTTCCTATTGCCCAGTATTTTTTACAGTACCCCAGCATCCACATAAGCTAATGCTCAGCCAATTGACGGATATTTTAAGTTGGAAATGAATTAGCCTACGGACTCAATTGCGACCTGGCCAACCAGATCCGTCCAAATATTGTACTAGCGCCAGGACAGTGCCTCTTTTATCGCAATGGTTTCTGCCTGAAAGACGCCACAGTGATCGAGGAGTTCCGAGGAAAGGGCGATGTTGAGGTCTTTGGAGTGGACTCATGCACATACCCACCCACCCGTCTGTGTAGATTCGTTGACAATCACATGTACAACATCAAATCACATCTGGCGGGAATGTTGGTAGGAATAAAAAGACAATGTATGTGTACATCCATCAAACAAATCAATTAACAAATTATTATCTACCAGTTTCTAAGGCTGACAAATGTCAATTCACAAATGAGATCCAAACTGAAATTGCGACCAAAACAAACTCGACCTGAAACATAAAAGGCACCCTGTACAATGCCGTGCGTTAAAAAATCACACTTAGTGCGGGTAGAAAAGTCACAATGAAATACTCGGTTTCTGTATATCCTTGGTCTTGGTCCAAATCTCTAGGAGTAAATCTTGTATAACAACAAAAAATAAAAAAAATTAAAATTTTGTATAACAAGAAAATATAACAAAAAAAATCTTGTATAACAAGATTTACTCCTAGATTTCGAGGAAAGTTCTGAAGTGGACCAAGACCAAGACATGGCCAACCAAGCGACTGTGAAGTTCTAGATAGTTGCGATGCTGACCAATTTATATTTGATATCGTCTTGAATTTCCATTTGTACTCCAGGCCTAAGCAAGCAGGATGCATTAACAGCATATCAAATGGCCAAACTCCCCCGCTGGAACAGAAACAGTTTGATCTGGAGGATGTGACCCGTGATTTGGCCCGTAATAGACGCTATTTCAGGAGAAATGCATCATCAACCGAAATTGAGTCGCTCAGACAAAGACCAGTGATGGCCGCATTCGAATGGTGATTCGAGTGATAATCGATTAATTGAACGTCTGGAGAACATCTCGATTATCAAACTTATTCGAATGAAAAGTAATTTAGTTCTGCGATAGGCTTGAACGAATTTAACAACAACTGCGAGTTAGTTTAGGGTGACTATATTTCGTACAATTATTACAGACAATAATAATAATAATAATAATACGGGTGGCGCTACAGTCCGTAGAGGGCCAGGTCCTAGCTTCTCAGCAACCACTCGTGTTGTGCGTGCTTTGTGGTAAATTCGGGTATCGAACCTGGCACCCTCTGCGTACGCACTTACCCCCTACGCCACGGCGACCCGACATCCACCATAACTTACATTTTAGCGATCGGGATCTAGTCGATGCCAAAGCATGTCTGAGGTGGTTTGGCCTTAATCAGTGCGTAAGCCAGTCATTTATTTCCTACGCTGAAGTTCCAATGCTTTATCCTGGATGTAGCAATGGGAGCATCAATTTCTGAACGCACATCTGATTACACGTCATCGCGTAGCACGTACGTATGTACACACGCACACTGCATAAAATTCCAGTGGTCTAATTTTTGTCCCCAATCATGGGCAATGTATGATATGCATCCAGCTTAGTTTGATTTCGACCGCAACACCAAGGTTAGGTTCGGTTTTAGAAGGGGAGTGTGATGATTGAACATCACGTCCACTCGGAGGCCTTAAGGCACATTGTGAATCCCTTCATTTGTGAATTACACATTCGATTAACCTCTGCTGTCACGTGATGGCGTTATGACGTGATGGCGTTATGACGTGATGGCGTTAACCACTCTCCGCATTCGCTAAGTCCGTAGTATCTGTGAAGAGGGACCGCGTTTAAGGGACCTACAGTTTAAAGCCGACTCCGAACGGCGAATTTGAGAAGCTTTTTCTAGGCAGGAATACTCTTTGAGCATTGTCACTGACTCGTAAGAGGCGGAGCCGTGAATTATCAAAGATGGTAAATTCGGGTATCGAACCTGGCACCCTCTGCGTAGGAGTCGACGCACTAACCCACTACGCCACAGTTACCCACAGAGAAAAAATATACTAGAAGAAAATAGAGGAAAGTGAACGCACCGATGTCAGTTGTGGATAGCCAAAAGAGGCAACGATACTTTAATAGTAACGATATACATTAAGGAGTAACGGCTCGTTAAATGATATTTCGTTGAATACTCGTTACTCAGTATCGAATACATACATTTCGCCAGAGTATTACTCACAGAGTAATAATTGTCAAGAAAAAGCTTCTCAAACTTGGCTGTTCGGAGTCGGCATAAAACTGTAGGGCCCTTCCACTCGTGAGAGAACAATAGCACGTACAACAAGAGTGTTGTAGAAGCTAGATTCTGGTCATTTACGGGCCGTAGCGCCACACATATGCGCATATTTCCCCATCACTAAAGTCGACGTCAGTCGAAGTTGCGGAGCTGTGGTGCTTCCAAGAATACCAGCTACATTGCTTCATTCCAAGATTCAGTTCATTATGCATGAAACCGTGATTCGTGTTATACCAAGAGGTCCTAACTTGACTTAAGCGTCAGACTGCCACTGCTACCTAACTTAACCCGCAGTTATTGCCAAAAGAAATGCATTAATTTAATTTGCATATATCTCTTGTCTCATAACAGTCACTTCGAGTTCAATCGTGTGTCCCCACAACAATTAATCCCCCATCCAAGTAACAATAGCTTCGTCAGCCTTAACCTCAACTTGTCTCAGATGTCACCAGAGTCTTGTGTAACCAATGCGTTTATGCAAGTCATAGCGATGATATCCAAATTGTTTCAATCTCCCCTTAGCATGCAACCAACTGTAAATGAGCTCTGTATCGTTTTACACGATTAGAGGTGGGATTCTTATGCGGTCGTCGTTCTCCCATTCCACAGCAAACTAGTTTTTCACCTTTTTGTTTACTCTGTCGTGTGGCAATAACGAATGATGTTGTATAATTTTAGGGGACCCACGGGAGGGCGACAAATATGTTGATCGTTTGGATTCCATTTTGGAACGAAATTAATTTTTTATTCTCGAATAGATTGAAGACCGCTCGAAGCCACGCGCTGGTTGCTGTAGCACATCCGTTGTGTGTCAGCTTAATATATTCGCCTTTCGATATGATTTGTCTTTCACGGAATCTGTTGATTGCGTGGAATTGCCTTAGAGGCGTCCATCAATAACACGCTTTCACCCTGCATCTCTGCAGTTTTATCTGCTGCGCATACATTAGTGGCTAATTCGTTCCAATCCGAGCTGCGGTTGCGTAACGGATTCTGATAATTTATTCAACATGTGGGAATAGAAAGAGCGTAGCTTTATGGGTTCATCGAAGCTGCACATAACATCCAAAGGCTGCGGGCTTGGTGCTGTAACCCACGTGAACTGAGACAATGTCTTCTTTCCGGTAAAAAAAAAGGCGATGATTTCGCAATGTGATGACGGGGTGTTGGTCGTGTGCAGAGGAGTACGTGGGGAAGTGTGAAATGCTGGGAAAGTCGTTTGTCGTCGTTTGTTGGTCAGAATTGGAGAAGTTTGTCTTTGCGAAGATCCAACCTAGAATTGCAAATGACTTACGTGAAGATCCAAATCAAGCTCTAGCATGTGTCAAACGCTGAGAGTATCAATACAAAAAAGAGAGGAAAGTGCGAAATCTCACTCGAAAGCTGATTCGATTTCTGCTCCCATGCAACACAGGACCCTCCCGTCTGCATATGTACCTCGCAGTCGCTGCGACGGAATCTGTGAATTAATAAAAGCGGTCAAACAGAGTCTTCACATCTGATCCCCACACTTCGAAGAGGATAGTCTTTCTCAACTAATCACAGAAGCAATACAACTTTGTGTCAATAACTTGGACCAGCGACGTCATAAAAAGGAAGCAGCATTCGCTCAAACTCAGACCTTCTGGTCACATAACGTCTCTGATCGTGGATATATATTTCCCAGAGACCACATTGTCGGCATCATGTCCTTTCGATGGTCCGTAGAAGTTCATTCACTACTACGTTCCACAAGAGAGGAGAGAGCACACTACCCTGTGGCGTGCTGCTTGGTAGATCGAAGTAACAACGTCCAGTTATTGAGAAGCTGGTGGAAAAAAAGCCAATGTGGACATTTCAATCGCGAGCCGGTTAACTGCTAAAGTTATTGCTTGGATGACTTGGTGGTTTCGCTCTCTATTTTCAGTCACTTGCTCATAACACATGTCACTCAATTTTTAAATGGCCGCCAGAACAACTGTCTATTGACAGAAAATAATGCCTGAAACACAATAGTGCGTTTGCGCTGGCGTTGGCTTTCAACGCACACAATTCGATGCCCAAGCACGAAATACAGCGTCGACCTGCGTTAGTGAAAATTGAGAGAGATGAGAGAAAACCAGAAAATAGAGAGAATTAAAATACAAAGTGGGCTTGTTCGGTGTGACAACGTCTCATGGACACATGAATTCAAAGGGCCGAAAAGAGGTTCATCAGAAACCGCGAGGTTTGCAGACCCTGAACATATATGGCGGGTTCGGAGAAAATTGATCAAAGCTCGTGGTTTCGTTCGGTGGCAACGTAGAATAAGGGAATGTGAGCAATTGGGGAAGATTCCACATCAGAGGGTATAGATTCCTGAACAATCAGACCACGTTTAAGACTCCTTTTGAGGACTTTGAATTAAAGCACAGAACAGAAATACCCACACGAGTAGAGTTGGACGAAGAACAGGTGTGCAACACAGACGGCTCCAAGTCGGAGAAAGGCACAGGTTCCGATTTATACGCCGGGTCTCCTGAGTTACTCTTAGTCATGCAGCCTTCCTAGCCAGTGCAGTGTTTCTCAGGCAGAATAAGCAGCTAGTCAAGAGGCAGCCCGCTGGCCATCAATGACCCGATAGATGGTCATGAAGGGTCTGGAACTATCATAGCTCCGAGACGGTAAAACTAGGCCGCCTATCTCTAAGGGAGATAGCAGAGAGACGCCATCTTCACCTCTGCTGGGTCCCCAGGCATTAGAGTACTCCTGCCAATGAAAGAGCCGATGAATTAGCAAAAAAGGCGGCGAGTCTGCCACTGGCACAAAACCAGGAGACATATCACGGACAAGCTTTAAAAGACAGACGCCTTTAACAAAACCCATCAGAGTGGGCATACATGGAGGCAACCACACAGTCACATCGCGAGACAGTCCCTTCGTTGGAATCCGCAAGGTTGCCGACGCCCTGGAGCTCCAGCTAAAATGGGGCGAAGGACAGTTGAAGAAGAACTTCTAAGTGCGCAGTGTACATGGAGCGACATCTCAAGAGAAGCACTAAATAGAGTCAGGTTTAGGAGTAACGTGGAAGCCTTGTGGTCCACATAAGGAGGAAAGGGTAAGAAGAAGAAGAGTACATTGAAAACGACATGGCCTGCAATAAGTCCATCGAAAACCAAAGTTCTCTTAGCACTAGATAGGAGGCCAATTAATAAAGTAGTAGGCGTTGAATTACTGGCCATTGTCTAATTGGCAATCAGGCTAGAAGACCTGCAGCACTCTACAATGACTTCTGGAGAAACTGCAGGATTGATGAGGAGGAGGAGACTGTACCCTCAGCGGCAAAAAGAAAGCATATGTGCAGCAAACTTAAGGGATATTCTTAAATTTTTCAAAATCACCAAGTGGTCATAACCAGAGTAAAATTGCAAGCAAATCTAGGATGTCAACAGAGTAACGGGAACAGCCAAAGCCACCAGACTGAAATGACTGGACCTTAAATGTTGAAGTAAGGCGACAGTTCCCCTGAGGAGTTTTTGGCCAGTCACATCTCCCTTGTTTGTTGCTCTTGATGTGTAAGTCAGTTTTCCATGTCCTAAGCAGAAATGATAGAATCATCGGTCTTAGACCCTTTGCCTTACCAAAGGGCTACCAAAAGCCTCCCAAACTATAGGTCATTCAGCAGCTGAGTTGGCCAACTTTAACGCGGCCGTTGGTAACTCTAGTAAAAGGTAACAAAAAAAAGGTAAAACAAACAAAGGGTTATCTATCACCTCTAATTGGTCTATGCTTCCCAACATTCTTCTTCTTTATTTGGCGCTACAGTCCGGGGTGGACCTGGGCCTCAACCAACAAGCCTCTCCAGCTAGCACGGTCCCTAGCTGGCTGCCCCCAGTGCCGCACGCTAAGTTGGTTGAGGTCCTTCTCCACCTGGGTGCGCCACCTTAAACGCGGACGTCCTCGGTTTAGTTGTTCCACGGGTTCGGAATCGAAGACTCTGAGGGGTGGAGCTGAGTTGTCTTTACGCTCTACGTGGCCTAGCCATCTTGGGCGTTGGATCCGAAGACGCCTGACTGGACTCATGTCGTTGTACAGTTCGTGGTTGAATTTTCTAAAAACCGCCAACGCAAACAGGACCAAAGATCGCACGCAGAACTTTTATCTCGAAGTAACCAAGGACTTCCTCATCCGCGTTTGAGATTGTCTATGCCTCCGCGCCGTACAGCAGGACTGGGATGATCAAGGTCTTGTATAGAGTCAGTTACGTCCTTCGAGAGATGGTTCTACTACTCACTTGCCCCTTAAGCCCAAAGAAACAGCGGTTGGCAAGAGTTACTCTGCGTTTAATCTCGATACTGGTGTTGTTCGCTCTGATCACTTACAAGCCGAGGTAGACGAAGCCCTTGACTACCTTGAAGTTATAGCTGCCTATGGTGGCGTTTTGGCCAAGTCGTCGATGTTGTGTGTCCTACCTTGATGACAGCATGTACTTCGTTTTGCCCTCATTCACCGTTAGACCCATTTTAGCCGCTTTTGCCTCAATGCCAACACAGGCCTCATTGACGACGCGCTGTGTTCTGCCAATCACGCCAATGTCATCCGCGTATGCTAGCAGTTGTACGGACTTCTGGAAGATCGTGCCTCTAGTGTTGGCGTGTAAGTCTTGCGCGATCTTCTCCAGGATGATGTTAAAGAAGTCACATGACAGCGCGTCACCTTGTCTAAACCTTTTTTTGACATTGAAGGTCTCGGTGATTTCGTTACAGACCTTGATGGAACAGCGAGAATTCTCCATCGTCATCCTGCACAGCCTGACGAGTTTGGCAGGAATGTCAAAACTAGACATGGCGTTGTATAACTCGTCCCTATGCAAGCTGTCATATGCGGCCTCGAAATCGACAAAAAGGTGGTGGGTATCGATTTGCATTTCTAGGGTCTTTTCCAGGATCTGCCGTAGTGTGAAAATCTGGTCGATGGTGGACTTCCTTGGCCTGAAGCCACACTGATGATGGACCATCAGGTTATTTATAAACGGCTTCAGGCGAGCACACAAAATGGCAGAGAAGATCTTGTATGCGATGTTCAGGAGACTTATCCCTCTATAGTTGGCGCAGTCAAAGGGGTCTCCTTTCTGGTGGATCGGGCGAACGATAGTGACGTTCCACACGTCGGGCATGCTTTCCTCCGACCATATCTTAAAGATGACTTGGTGTATGTACCTTACGAACTCATCTCCAGCTGCCATAAAAAGGGCCGCAGACAGTCCATCCACACCGCTTGTCCGGCTTTGTAAGACTTCAGTCTTGAGATTGCTATCTTTACCCCCTCGCTTAGAGCCTTTGCCTTAAGAAAAGCCTCTCAGACTATAGGTCCTTCAGTACCTGCGCGTGCCTACTTTAACGCGGCCGTTCTCCATTGGTTACTATACTACAAGCTAACGAAGGAAAGGTAAAACAAAATCATCCTAAAGGGCCAAATCATAAACTTTACAGAATCATTGACAAGATGTATTTTATGTCTTGCGACATTAATTATTCATCAGATTTTCTTGTTGTGCTTGATTTGATATATCGACGCTAGTAGCGAGCGTTCTCGGTTACGTTGCGTGTCAGCATCAAAAATAATTGAGAACTAGGCAAAGCTGTCTACAGTAAACGTGCTTCAAACGGGAGTCAAATGTCCCACGAATATTTGAAGCTAACACAATGGGAACGACGGAACAAAATTCAGATGCATTTGAAAGAGCATCTCTGCCTCTCTCTCTGTTTGTGCGACCAGAGGAATGTTGGAGAAAACGCGTTAAAAGCTGTCAAACAGTAAACAAACAGCGGTCACCCTCATTCAGAGGCATTCAATAGTTTCTCACACATTCTCGAGTTATGCCACGAACACGAAGTTGTTTTCAAGAGCAAAGTTGAGGAACTTTCTTCGTCTTCAACAACCGCTCTCAAGAAACGGTCCACTGGCAACAATAACAATCTCTCCTCAGCCAGTTCTCTTTTTGGCAATCGGACTCTGGTCATCAGCCGCTCGTTAATTACGCCATTAAATAATCACTGGCAAGCCGGGCGAAAGTTTTCGATTTCCAGTGTTTTATTGGTCAAATTGGTCAATTGTCTCTCGTGCCTCCGCGTCGGCACCCGAAATCTTTATGAACCCACTCGGCTCAGTGGTGGACAGCGGTTGTTATCAGAGTCTAACTAGACCATAAAGCACTTGTGTCACAAACAGTGCCCACATCTGGCCTCGAATGCGTGTCTATCAGCGCGCGTGTGTGCGTGCGATTGTGCGTCCATCCGTGATCGGATAGATTTCTAATTTGCAGTGATTTCCATGATTATGTTTGTGATTTTATTTTTTTCTTTTGTTTGACACAGTCGAGAGAAAAAGTGAAAGTCCAGCATCGCTGCGAGGTGAATTTCATTTCGTCTTCACCTCTGCTCGTCTCGTTTGTAATTATTGCTTTGCATCACTGAAACTAGGTCTTGGCGCAGCTTGGAGTACGTGTCTTGTGCGGGTTACCACACGCAGCGTGTTGTTCTAGGGTAAACAGCTAATGCGCTGGTTGTCCACTTTCGTAATGCAGCCGAGATAAACCGCGTGAATGGAGTTGTCGAGCCGCCGATGGGTTTGTTTACCCAAAGACCTGCAATTGGGGTCGTGATTTGCGGCATGACTCAATGTGGGATCTGCTGGTCGGTAAACTTTGGACAAACAATTTGTTTCTGCTTTGCAACTACTTCGTGGTGTTGCGTGGCAAGAAACGAGTTCATGTGGCTTTGTTGTTCGCTGCGATGGATGTGGCTGGAGTCAATAAACTCGAAATGTCGAATGTGTTAGAGTTTAGCAACGTCAATGAACATCTTAAGAAAACTCACAGCTGGAAGGGGAGCATCGAATTGACTTGCGAATTGTTGAACAGTGGATTAGCGCCAAGGACAGGTTTTCCAGCGCAAGTAAACTAGAGACAATGACAATCTGCAAGGGCCCTAACATGGCTTCATCTATACCAGCCGGGAGATGTCTATAAGCTCTAAGCTGACCATTAGCTATCGTTCATCTCCTGACGAGGTGGACGTTCATTTAAATACACGCCTGTTCTGGACACCGGGGTCTAGAGGCATCTCAGATGACTGTGCAGTGGATGAGCTGGCTGCCAGAACGTCGCTGGAGGCACCTATAACCCGGAGATAAAGGAGTCGAGTACAAACAACAACTGTCTCGAGAGCAAACGCAGAATAACTCCTGCCAATCGCTGTGTTTTGGGCTCAAAAGGCAATTGAGTAACAGAGCTCTCCCTCGGAAGGCTTAGTTGACTCTGCGTAAGAGCTTGATCATCCCGTCTTGCTTTCCTACGCAGAGGCATGGACAATATCCAAAGTGGATGAAGAAGCTCTTGGTCTTTTCCAGAGAAAAGTTCTGCGCACGGTCTTTACTCCTTCTTGCGGTGATGGCTCTTCGAAAAGAAGGTTCAACCACAAACTGTACAACGACATGAGTCTGGGCAGGCTTCTATGAATCCAACGCCTAAGATGGTCAGTCCATGTAGGGCGCATGGACAACTTAGCTCCGGCCAGAAGATTCTTCGACTCTGAGCCTGTGGGACAACACAACAGAGGACATCCACGTACAAGGTGGAGCATACAAGTCGAAGTGGATCTAAGCCGGTTTAGAGTGCGAAACTAGATACAGCTGCCGAGAGATCGGGCCAGCTGGTGAGGCCCAGGAAGTCCACCTCAGACTGTAGCGCCCTAAGAAGCATGAGCTGCAACCACTTTGGCCCTTTCCACCACAGAGGAACAAAGAGATGTCCCTCTAGCCACCTGTAAGCTCCTACAGAAGAAGACAATAATACAAATGACGAACTCCAGAGGGTTTCGAAGGCAACAAATGCAGTCCGGAATGCTATCTCCAACCAGACCTAATATTGGCAACAAACTTGGTGTCATTACTGTGCAGTCTCCTGGGAGAACAAGCCAGAAGGCTGGGAGCCTTGATTTATGCAGAAGTTACATGAATGAAGGAAGATGTGAGTCTCAGTACATAGCCACGTGTTTGTCGTCACTTAACTAGTAACGACATTTTTGTAACGAGTATTCAACTTCAAATTACTCGCTGGCCTTAGTGTGACAGCTACAAGCTGGCATTTATTCAACCACCCCAACCTACTATTTGGATCGCGGAGATCATTGTAGGCGTGACTTAGTGCTTTTAACTAACTCGTCGAATTGGTCAGATTATGTGCGAAACAATGGACACTAGTTAGATCTCATATCCGTCAGCATTTGCTGGCTTTCTGTCAAAGACAACTTTTAGGATCGGGGATAGTCTTGAGTTTATGATACCATTCTTCAAAAATGTAAAGAAACACCAAGTTGTGTGCCAAGTCTTGTGGTTTTCCGTCGTTTTCAAGAAATTCGTAATTCACTAAAATCCGATTTGTTCATGCAAATCCTGCTGGGACACCAGGCCACCAGAAAGTTTAGCAGGGGATGTGCGTTGTTTTTGGGAACCTTTGTTTAGTTATATCTCGGAAATGGTTCATCGTACGACAAAGTGGCCAAGGTCAATGTTGTAGCTTGTGACTTGATCAAGAGGATGTACTCGGAAGACGGACAAATTTACCGTTAATTCTGTGTGACTTTGAAAATTATATTTTATTTTTTGAAATTCTTCTTCTTCTTCTGGTGGTACTACAGTCCGGGGTGGACCTGGGCCTCAACCAGTAAGCCACTCCAGCCGGCCCGATTTTTAGCCAGATATGTCCAACTGCGTTGATTGAGGTCCTTCTTCACCTGGGTGTGCCATCGGTTCCGTGGGCATCCTCTATTGCGTTGTCACACTGTTTCGGAGTCGAATACTCTTCGGGCTGGAGCAGTGTTGTCCATGCGCTCTACATGGCGTAGCCATTTTAGGCGTTGGATTCGTAGACGCCTAACTAGGCTCATTTCGCTGTACAGCCCGTACAATTCGTGGTTGAATCTTCTCCTCCAGAAATCGTCAACGCAGACAGGAACAAAGATTGAACGCAGAGCTTTTTTCTCGAAGAGAGCAAGGCCTTCCTCATCCGCTTTTGAGATTGTCCATGCCTCCGCGCCGTACAGCAGGACTGGGATGATCAAGGTTTTGTATAAAGTCAGCTTGGTCCTTCGAGAGATGGCTCTACTACTCAATTGCCTCTTGAGCCCAAAGAAACAGCGGTTGGGAAGAGTTACTCTGCGTTTGATCTCGGTACTGATGTTGTTCGTACTATTTACTGCGGAGCCGAGGTAGACGAAGTCCTTGACTACCTCGAAGTTATAGCTGCCATTGTGACGCTCTGCCCAAGACGTCTATGTTGTGTGTCCTTTCTTGATGACAGCATGTACTTCGTTTTGCACTCATTCACCGCTAGACCCATTTTAGCCGCTTCCGCCTCAATGCCAGCAAACGCCTCATTGATGACTCGCTGTGGTCTGCCAATCACGTCAATGTCATCCACGTATGCGGACTTCTGGAAGATCGTGCCTCTAGTGTTGGCGTGTGAGTCTTGCACGATCTTCTCCAGGATGATGTTAAAGAAGTCACGTGACAGCGCGTCACCTTGTCTAAACCCTTTTTTGACATTGAAGGTCTCTGAGTTCGTTACAGACCTTGATGGAGCAGCGATAATTCTCCATCGTCCTCCTGCACAGCCTGACGAGTTTGGCAGGAATGTCGAAACTAGACATGGCGTTATATAGCTCGTCCCTATGCAATCTGCCATGTGTGTGGGTGGCGCTACAGTACGAGGCGGACCTGGGCCTAGCTTCTCAGCAACCACTCGTTGCGTTGTGTTGTGCGTGCTATTGTTCTCTCACGCGTGGAAGGGACCTACAGTTGAATGCCCACTCCGAATGGCGAATTTGAGAAGCTTTTTCTAGACAGGAGTACTCTTTGAGCATTGTCACTGACTCGAAAGAGATGGAGCTCTGAAAATATAAAAGGGGGTAAATTCGGGTATCGAACGTGGCACCCTGTGCGTAGGAGTCGACGCACTAACCCACTACGCCACGGCGACCCAAGCAAGCTGTCATATGCGGCCTTGAAATCGACTTAAAGGCGGTGGGTGTCGATCTGCATTTCTTGAGTCTTTTCCAGGATCTGCCGTAATGTGAAGATTGGGTCGATGCTGGAATTCCCCAGCCTGAAACCGCAGTGATAAGGACCTATCAGGTTGTTGACGAATGGTTTCAGGCGCTCACACAAAACGGCAGAGAGAATCTTATAGGCGATGTTGAGGAGACTCCTTTCTTGTCGATCGGGCAAACGATGAGAGAGAGAGATTCCACTCGTTGGGCATGCGTTCCTCCGACCATATCTTAAAGATGAGGTGCATGTACCTTATCAGCTCATCTCCAGCTGCCTTAAACAGTTCCGCAGACACTCCGTCTGCACCAGCAGCTTTATTCGACTTTAGTCTCGATATCGCTATCTTGACTTCGTCTAGGTCGGGGGGACGAAATCCTTTGAAATACTCACCCCAATAACGGCACATTTTTTACATTTATAATTTCCTTCGGAATCGGCATAAAACTGTAGGTCGTCCCTTCCACTCGTAAGAGCGAGCACACACAACACGAGGGGTTGCTGAGAAACTAGGCCCTGGCCCTCTACGGGCTGTAGGGCCAACAGTATTATTATTATTGTTACCATAAAAAAAATGTCTAATTTTGGTCAAATATGCGGCGTTTTGGCAACTTGATGGTAATCGCGTTATACCTCATTCGCAAAAGCCCTCGACAAAACTGAGAGACACACAAGTCTCTCTTGAGGCGTACTGCTCACCAGCAAAATCCTTCGCTATGGTCACGTACGGATGGTAATCACTTGGGACAGTGTCCGGACTATAAAGGTATATGCATGAAGACCCCATAGAGCTCCCAGAGCTTCTGGCGAGTAGCTATCGAAGTGTGTGACCTGGAGTTGTCCTGATGGAGCACAATTCCTCTCCAATCGGCCAAAGTTGGTTGCTTTTGAGCGATTGCTTTCATCAGACGTTTCAATTGTTCCCACGTCCGAATTAATAGTTTTGCGGTAAGACATCAGCGAATAGTAGATGAGACCCTGTAAGACCTTCCTGACCGTCAATCCTGGCTTAGCTACCGTTTGAGACGACTCATCGCCATTCGACCACGATCGGTTTCTCTTGATGTTTTCGTAAGCGGTGCAATTTTTCATAACCAGTCACCATTCGCTTCTAAAATGGGTCAATGTTGTTGCGAATCAACAGTGATTCCCAGTCCATGAGGTTCTTTGCCTTCAACTCGTGTGCCACCCATACACCGAGCAAATGGTTCTGGTGGGATGTTTAGATCCTGGACAATCGAAACAGTGCTTGACGATTTCCATTATTTTGTAAACAATTTCGACAGTTGGCCTTCGAGAGTGAGGAGCATCTCTAACATTGACGGAACCAGAACGGCGCATGATTTACTGATAAAATCTTTACATATGCGCTTTGTTATTCACTTTATTCCAAAAAGAAAAAAAGCTGTAAGATATGGCGCATGAATCACAAAACTGTCCGAAAGGTTGTTTTAATATGAAATCTTATCTTTATAAGGCGGCATTTAGTTTGGTCCGATGGGACGTATACAACGCGAGAAAGAGCTTACTTGCCATCTGGTGGCAAAATAATGGACTTATTTTTGGAGTATGGATATCCATGTATCTTAAAGAGATCTGCGATCAGTTCCTCTGTAATCATTTAACGACAGAAAGCATGTAAATTCACATACACATATACTTTATTTTTCTGTGTAATTCATTCAAAGATCTATAGTTTTTCTATCTGCACTCATTAAATCCAATTGAGAACGTCGGTGTTTTTGAATTTCTGTATAATCATTCCTAATCTCCGCAGATACCTATTTTATTTGGTTTTGCCATCATCGTGGATTCATGCAAATTTCAACACGTAGCAGCCGTGCGCAGTTTTCTTAATGTGTAAACAAACCCACTTGATTGATATGCCCAACTCCCTTTCAAAAGCCGGCATGTTTACGGTGTTGTGTCGCACGACCTGAAATTCACTGTGATACCGTCTGCACAGTAATTGTTATTTGGAGTACGCTACCGAAGTTTAGACCCCTCCGAATGTAAGTTGATTACTTGCAATACAGCCGTCTACTATCGATGCCAAGTCTCAAGCCGGTGACATCAGAGAACAACACTTACTTGCCGCTGTGGTTTTCTTATCAAATTTCTGCTGGTGCCCGGGGCAACCTCAGACGTGTAAGACACGTGTAATCCCAACATATTCGTGAGGGCACCATAAACCTCAGATAAAGCTCCAACACCGAATAACTTGCTAATTGACAAATATTTATTTATTTATAAAATTTTAGCGTTTTTATTTTCAGAAGAAAAAATCTGTTCATTACTACTGAGCCTAAAATAAACTTTCGTCTGAAGTTAGGAAGCCACTGTTGAAGTTCGTTGGCGACGCGAGGAGTAAACCTCTGAATAATCATTCTCCAGTGGGGAACAGCATACGCAGATAGATGCGTGGCTAAGTCATTACCTGCGTTTTTTTGCGTAATTATAGCTGCGTTTTTTTGCAAGCGTATATACGCTTAGAATTCGATTTGCATGTAAAATCCACTAACAACGAGTCCTATATCCGCTTAACTTACTCATCATATCCATCGCCGCTTAAGGAATAAGCGCGGATAAAAACAATGCGTCCAATCATTAATTTCTGTGGGTTCATTCCTGAATTCATTCATTCATTGTTTAGGTTGCTGATTGTGGCTTACACCTGCAGGTGTGGTTGATGTATTAGATCATTTTTCAATTTTTTGGCATCCATAAGTATGCAATTTTTGGTATATCCAGAGTCTCTGCTATACATTGCGTTCATGTGTCGTAATCGATTCCTTTCATTTGATGAACATTTTTTTTAATTCATAATTATTAATTGTTTTTGCTTTTAAAGTGATGGTCACGCTACATAGTCACAAAACAAAGATTGTGACCATCAAAGACCAACCATCACCTTCCAAGACTACACCCCTGACTGCTTAGCAAATGTCATAAATGTCGTCGGTGCTGCCAAGATTTTATGATGAATCATTAAGCGCCGATGATCGTTTTTTTGTGCACTTCAAAATTAGGCGTATATACGCTTGCAAAAAAACACAGCTATTGTATGCGAACGCCGAAAACCTGGCGACCTTCGGCTTAAATCCAGCCCTCTGTGGGTATCGGGCTCTGCCTAGGGTGATATACAGTGCATTCTCGATTATCGCAACTAATAGAAACTGGGGTAGTTGCAACTATCGAGTTTCTGTATATTTGACAAATTGCGATTACTGCATCAATAAAGATAAAAAATTAAATTCAGCTTAAGTTAGGAAAAGGAGAAGAAGGAGTTGCGTGAATCGAGAACGTACTGTATCTTTTCCGACGACTTGTGGGATTGAAAATTTCTTTTGAAAATCGTACCTCCGATCTTGACAAACAAAATCGATGGGTGATCTTCTGACGGAAGATTCATCTTTGGCCTCTACCTCACCTGATCGACTCCAAGGAGCAGTTAGTTATTTCAGCTCACCTGGAGGACGTAGCAAAGCAGGCCCTATCCTTGCCTGCAAATAGCACCAACGCGGAGGAAGCATACAATGCCGACTCTGATGGATCCACTTCACTCTTAAGGCGTGTAAGGGAACAGAAGAGTGGACAGAGAAAGCTGTCCGAGAAAAGACAAGACTGATTGCCTTCGACAGGTTCAACTCTGACGAAAGAAGGGAGTTTAACTACGAAATTCCTAGAGGCGGTAAAAGTTCAAACTTATGCGTAACCCCGCTTACCAAAGAAGCCAAGATCGGAGGTAAGATACAGCCAAGATCGGAAGTCCACAGCACGAGCAGCTAAGAAAGTCAAAGCAGGTTCCATACCTACTGTTCCCACTGTCAGTCCAATTCCTCCCGCGATTTTGGATGTAAACCCACAATCACCACGACGCGCTCCCACAAGTGGCATCTGACCTCGCGTCAGAATATAGACTCCGGTTCCCACCAGAGTTCTTAACATTGCGGGCTTGTGGTCTTTTAATGTGATTGCAATTCCCTGAACCACAATCCAGGAAAAAATAGGAGCAGGCACTCTACCAACTCCGCTTTCTAGTCGTTCTACCATTCCTTGAACCACAATCCAGGAAAAGAATAGGTTAGGTTTGGTAGGGTGGCTGCTAGTGGATTCACCAGCACACTTAGACCATATTGGCCACTGATCGACCACTCCAGTGATAGTGCCCTTAATTTGATCCCAACGACAAATGTTGACTGGACCAGTTTTGAGAACCAGATAAAAGCGTATTGACTTTTATTTCACTGAGATTCGAACAGAGAACCCCGCTAACCAGGAGCAGGCACTCTACCAACTGAGCCAGCCAGTCGTTTTGCCATTACTTGATCCACAATCTAAGAAAAAGACTGGCCATAGTCGATGGAAACACTTTTTGGGGCACTCAAAGAATTGAGACATTCTAAATTTCTAAGCCAATGGATTTACCTCGAGTTCAGCGTTACCAGATTTAGCAGGGTCCTGCGATGTAGCAGGATTTGATCATAAAAATATGATGCAGCAGATTTTTTAGCATTTCTAAAAATTCTGCAGTTTTTAAAAATTTTGGGTTCAAGGGAAAAGGTGTTTATGTGGCGAGGCACACAGTATTCATGCGTCAAATGTATAAGCATTTTTAATGTTTCCATGCATTTTTAATTAAACTTAGTATATAATTCAAGTCCAGGTTACCCATTGACAGTTTACTAATTCGAGGCATTATATTTTTAAATCCGCAAACCTAAAATTCTTAGGAAAAAAATGTTAAAATATTAATATTTTGCATTTATACCGAATACGGGCATATCTTTTGACATCGGGTTTTAACAACAATGAGATTCAGTCAGTTCATTTCAACAAACCAAAGAATTCGATTCAGAATTATTTCAGTCAATAACTTTGTAAATATTGATCATCCTTTATAAATTAGCATCTTCTATGACAGTGATCATTTATCACGAATAACAAGTGCATAATACCTACTGTTTTATGCCTACCCCGACCGGCCAATTTTCAGACAGTTATTGCTCTTTGAGCATTGTCAGTGCCTCGAAAGAGGTGGGGTGGCCCAGTTAAAATTATTTTGGTCGTACCGAGAATCGGACCCAGGCAGCTCGGTTCAGTTGCCTAGAAGTCGACAAACAGACCCACAACCTCACTATCGCAGCAATGTATATTTACTACAACTGTGTAAATGCGCTAAAATTAAATTAAAAAAGAAAAATAAACGTAATTCTTAAGGAGATGTCCATCGCAGTTTTTCTTTCATTTTATTCGTTCTTGTCTATCTCTAAATCGGCTAATTTAACAGTTTTTCGTCCTAGTTTTAGTTTTAGGTTAGAATAAAATAAGCTGGCAACGCTGCTCGAGCTTCAATGCCAGTAAACATCCTTTTTTAGATGGTAATTTAGAGTGCCAGTCATGTGAAAAGTCGGGGTTATCCGATTCCAACTTATATTTCTTAATGCCGAAAGAAACAAATGGATTTAGATCTTCTTTTTGAGGGCTCTAAATACTTGGCAACAGACTTAACTTTACTTTGCAAATACTTGACTGACTTTGGGGAACTTTCTCACAGGATGTCAATGATGTTGACTAATAATACCGATTTGAATAAATTAGTGCAGTAGAAACGAGAAACTCTGGAGCAAATGTTAGTCGCCAATTTGGACGTAAATTCCAAGTTGCTGGTGGTGTGGTGGGTTTCAGATCAACCAAATTGACAGCTCGCAATGTGCGTCAACCGTGGCTTCGTGGCGTGGGTCGCCGTGGCGTAGTGGTTACTACGCAGAGGATGCTAGGTTCGATACCCGAATTTACCACCTTTGATGATTCACGGATGCGCCTCTTTCGAGTCACTGACAATGCTCCAAGAGTATTCTTGTCTAGAAAAAGCTTCTCAAATTCGCCGTTCGGAGTCGGCATTAAACTGTTGGTCCCTTCCACGCGTGAGAGAACAGTAGTACGCACAAGACGAGTGGTTGTCGAGAAGCTAGGCCCTGGCCCTCTGCGGGCTGTAGCGCCACCTATATTATTATTATGTACATGCAGAGCATCAATAACCAGTTTACTAAAAATAAGCGTCCAATCATGTTTTGATAATAAACTAGCTAGATGAGCGTGGGTAATGCCAAAACCCACGCCTATTATATTATACATGCTGAGCTTTTAATTGCGCTTACACTTGCTGACTTAATTGCAATAATCAATCATCCTGTGTTGTTTCAGTGCATCTTCTCTTTCTGTTCTCTCAATTTGTGATCTTCGTTTCTGTTACTCTCTCTCTCTCTCTCTCTCTTTGAGATCATGAATTCTTTATGTTCTTGTTATCTGTTATACAATTTAGGAGTTGTAATTTTATGTACGATGATGACAATGGGACACTCTTGCGTTGAGCTGCCAAGAAGTAATTTAGAAATGAAATGTGTTTTTTTTTTATTTTCGCTCGAAGAGGGACATTTCACCCGTGGTGTAGTGGGCTAGTGCGTCGACTCCTATGCAAAGGGTGCCAGGTTCGAGTCCCGAAACTTTCATAATTAACGGCTTCCCCTCTTTCGAGTCACTGACAATGCTCAAAGAGTATTTCCTGTCTAGAAAAGCATCTCAACTTCGCCGTTCGGATTCGGCATTAAATTGAAGGTCCCTTCCACTCGTGAAAGAACAATATAGCATGCACAACACGAGTGGTTGCTAAGAAGATAGGCCCATGTGCACCTCAGACTATCGCGCAACCCATATTAGTTGGCTGACACGACGCTTGAAATATCATGTTGTTGACGATTCAATTCTTCACGATCATCTTCAACACGAATGGCGGCTTTTACACGCGTTTAATTGACCGCAAGATTTTTTAATTTGTCGGCAGTGAGGTGAGACAGTGTCTCGGGTGCACGAAGTTTGCTTGGAAATCTTGCATACCTATTCTCTTTTGTTTTCCTTCGTTTTTTCTTCGAATTCCTTTCTTGTATCATGTTCAAGCCCATGATCCACCAACAAATCGTGCAAAAAATGTTAAACTCCTAAAATCGTGGTGAATATTAAATGAGAGATGCATTTAGCTCCAATTAAAATTACATCGCATGTTTGATGACGCTGTATCTGCCTACATGTGAAATGAAACAAACAGAACCTTGTTAAACCAGAATTCTCTGAATTATCCACTTTGCTGAACAGGCTAAGCTCCCACAATTAAAATATAGAATCAGCATAAGTAATTACACTGACACTCGATTGCATCAATAAATGTCAAGTGATGGAATCATTAATCATAAATTCTTCAAAACTATTCCGAACAGGCGATTAATCGACTGTAAAATTTTTCAATCGCGCAGGGAATGCGTAAAAGTACAAAAAGATCACGAAATACATCGACAAAAGGACGAACAATTTACTGGGGGGAAAACATGCACACGCTACTCATATGATGAACTGTATGATCAACTACATTTGGATGGTATTCTGTAAGGACATTTGGCTCCCAAAGGGGTATGAGCTCACTACGACATGATATGGAGCTTTTTCATTCGTGGAGAGCAGTTAACGAAATTTGAGCAAACAGACAATTCATCGCGAATTTTTTGGTTTGTTTTTTTAATTTGTGGATCGCGTTTGCCGTTCTAGTGATCTTAGGGGATTATTGAAGACCCCAGCCCGTAAGCGCCGTACAAGCACAATTTTGAGGTTGTGAAGGAGTTCGTCTACCTCGGGGCAAACGAGATCCACAAATGACATCACAGTGGAGATCCGACAAAGAACTGCCCTTTGGCAATCGGTCCTACTTCAGTTTGTGGAATCAATTGGCGTCAAAACTCGTGACTCGAAGGACCAAGATCATGCTCTACAACACTCTTATTTTGCAAGTCCTGCTATATGAAGCCAAACGGCAGAGCTGATTCTTGGTGTCTTCGTAAGAAAAATTCTACGTCGGATTAGTATATCCGGCGAAGAACAGGGGAAGAAGACACAACTGCGAGCTCCACTAGCTGTACCAGGGTGTGGATGTAGTCCGGAAGGCAAAAATCCGTCGACAGACCTGGCTCGGCCACACCGAGCGCATGGACTACAATGCTGCAGCTACGAGGGTCTTCGAATCTGAGCCTGGTTCGAGAAGGAGGGGAAGACCGAACCTCCGGTAAGTAATCGCGGATGCAAGACAGCTTGGTCTTGATGACTGGAGGCAGCGTGCCCAGGACTATTTCTTTACCTATTGCTCAGGCTCGCGTCATGCGTGGGTCGCCAGCCTGAGAAGTAAAAAAGATGTCATTTGGTTGGAGACAACAAACTCCATTGAACAAGCCCGGTTTTTATTAGTTCACTTTATCGAGCGTCTACTATATTTCTTTTTTTCTAGTAAATCCTATATAACAGCAGAATTTATGCGTTGTTCATGTAACATTCCAGTTCTCTACCAAATGACGTTGAGTATTTTATTTACAACTTCATTGAAAATCTATTCGTTGCAAAAAACTCAGTAAGTAATCCCTCTCTGCAGCTTAGACGTTAACTGGTAAACACTCATCAGCCATGCTTCCTTCTAGTAAATGATTTAATTTACATAAAGACTGTAACCTTATGTGAACATTATAAATTATCTACTTGCTTTGCTGTTTATTACGAACAGTTGCCTCTTGGCAAACAAATTAGATATGCAAACCGAACCCCATACCCTAGGTAGAGAATTCACCAGCATACGTGGAATATGTTGGTCCATTGTGATACCCAGAGTCAGTGCCGTTAATTTGATCCCAACGGGAAATGGTGACTGGATCAGATTTGAAAACCAGGTAAAAGCGTATTAACTTTGCTTTCACTGGGACTTGAACCGGAGACCCCTCTTACCAGCGACAGGCACTCAATCCACTGCGCCATCCAGTCGCTCCACATTGTGTAGTCAGACACATTTTGGGAAACGATGTAGAAACTGCAGAAACTGACCAACAACGCAAGTCACTTTAGATAATTAAATACTGCTGTCGGATGGCAAGAACGTATCCATAAACAACAAGTTCCCGCCGCAAAGAAACCTGTCCGAGAGCCGAATAAAATAAAAATCTTGTAAATCTTCTAATCGAATGCGTCAACACTAAACCGGTTTAATTAATCAAACGGTGTTTGCGTCTGATCGAAGATCAGTCTCCACCTATGGCGGGAGGGCATCGAAGACACGACAGTCGACTTGGGGCTCTCCGTTAAGCACTTGTCAGTCTTGAAATAAGGCATCTCCGACTCTCAACTCCAATTAAAGTCACACAGGTTGAGCTGAAATGAAAGTCGCATGTACATTCAAGCGCGTCCGTCAAACACAAAGTCAACTCATCACTTCAACGATTGTGTGCGAGATAAGTTCTAAATGACGAGAGCCCGTACGACGGACGACGACAACAGAGCGTATGCGGTACGATAAATATGATAATAATTACGTTATACCTAATTTCAAAGCAGTCATGCTTCCATTTGGGTTTGCCATTCGAAGTCAAGGTTATCGGTTCAACAACGTGTCGTGCTTAATTTTCAGCCCCAAAATTGCACTCAACCAAAACATGCTCGCACTTATTCCTTATGGCTTGACAAGCCGAACTTAAAAAATGTGGTTCATCTCAGATCACCGTTCGGTGTGGTTGTAGTACGCCGGGTTCGAAGTTCATCCAGGGTGTAGTTTTATGCATTGCCGATGTGGCACGATCGTTGTCTGTATGGCACTTTAAGTTTGAATATGGCACTCCGATAGGTTAAGTTAGGTTGAAGTGGCTGACTGCCGCGCATACGGACAGCAGACACACTTAGGCCAAACATAGGCCCATTGTGTTACCACGCGGATCAAAGGCTACCTATTCCGCAAACCAATCTGTGCTTTTGATGAAGCGAAGAAGAGGGCTGATGTTTGATGTTGCTCAGCCAGATTAACAAAGAAAAGGGCCCCCAGAAGTCTGAATCTGCGGGATGAGAGAGCACTGCAATTACACATCGAGTGTTCGATGGTTTCTTCCTCATCCTCGTCTAAGCAGCTTCTACGAAAATCATTATAGGGAAGGCTTAGTCTAGAGGCGTGAGTTCCGATGGCACAATGCCCTGTTAGAACGCCAATAAGAGATCTGAGATTGGGCCTGCTTAATCTGATCAAGCTAAGCGAACGATCTCTGGCCTATGAAGCATCCTGTGCCAGATGTCCATCTGCGGTTTGTTTGGGCAAGCGTTTCAAGCTTTAGCAGATGTTTAATAGTAGCAATAGGCATGGAAGGTGGGTCTCCACCCGGAAAGAGCACGGTTTGTGCCCTTTCTAGCGAGCTCCTCCGCTTTGCTATTCTCTCCAATGTCACAGTGTCCCGGCACCCACATCAGTTGGATGCTAAAATACTTGGCCATCTTGTTAAGAGATAGACGGCAATTAAGGGAAGTCTTGGAATTAAAGGTGACTGATTCCAGAGATTTGATCGCTGCCTGGCTATCGGAACAGATGACGATATCTGTGCGCGATATTACATTGTTTTTCAGCCAGGACAGGGCTTCCTAAATGGCTATAGTTTCAGCCTGGCACTCCGATTAAAATTTGAAAAATGAACACATCCACATCATGGTCTTTTAAACAATCCCTGACTCTATCCTCCGAAAGAGTTGTACCTTCGTTAGGTTTTGATGAACGTACACATGTTCTTCCTTTAGTCTTCCTTAACTTCATCGAATCCAAGCAACTATTTTCTGTAGAGTAGTTTTCTGTCGAGTTTGAGCCTATGGTTGTCCCTACAACACACTCTTCACACATATTCACTGAGTTGTGGCCATTCTTCTAATGGACTATTGCTGTTAAGGAGGGCATCTCACGCAGCACTTGAGTGCGAAGTTTCCGCAGGTGCTGCTTTCAGACACCGCAATAAGTAAGAAACCCTATAAATAAGAGCTTGGCAAAGCGGAGCTAGTGCACTAGATCCAAATCGCTGGAATGACTGGAGAGATACTGTCTTGTACGACTCCGACAGTCCGAGGCGGACCTGGGCCTAGCTTCTCATCAACTACTTGTCTTGTGCGTGCTATTGTTCCTTCACGAGTGGAAGGGACCTACAGTTTAATGGGGACTCATGTCGAATATCGGCGACCCGAAGCAAGGCAAGCCATTAACGCTTGCGAGAGTTGTGGCTTTCAAAACAACATTTGCGAACAAAAAGACACAGATGAAGGAAATCAAATCTGTGTACAGACTCTGTGTACTGCGAGTTAGCACGCTATCCCACGACGCGATATTGGTACTATCCTCTATGGTACCAATCGATATCCAAGCTTTAGAAGCTTGACGACTCTATGACAATCGCGTGCAAGGCGGGCCAAACACACGCGAAGAAATTCGTAAGAAGCCGCAGTATTGAAGCGTGGCAACAACAATGGAACGAGTCCCAAAAAGGGAGATGGACGTACCGACTAATCCCACGGACTGAATGGATTGGATAAATCGGTAACACGGCGAACTGAACTATTGTCTTACACAGTTCTTGACCGGTCACGGTTAGCAAATGTCATAAATGTCGTCGATGCTGCCATGGTTTTATGATGAATTATTAAGCGCCGATGATCGTTTTTTTGTGCACTTCTAAATTAAGCGCATGTACGCTTGCAAAAAAACGCAGCTAATGCATGCACTTGAATGTGGTTACACTTGGCGTGAAAAATGCTTTTAACTCCACGAACTGGTAGCTTATTTTAAATTGCCTGAAAAGATTAAATGTACTGAATTACATATAAAGATAAATCAGGAGATACTTTGCCAATAGGTGGCTCCTTTACGACTCCGACAACGGGACGAATTTGTATAAAATGCTCCAAGGATCAGTATTAGGTCTCTTACTGTGGAACGTGAGGTATGACGACGTACTACGACTCAAAGTCCCCAGGGAAGTAACCATCGTAGGACGATATTGCTGTTGTAGTCGTGGCGAAACGGGTTGAAGAAATCGAGTTGTATAGCAACGAAGGAATAGCACTGGTAAAGCACTGGCTACGTGATATGAGTTTAGACCTCGCGGATCACAAGACGGAGTCCGTTCTCATTACGAGTAGAAAAGTGCTAGAGACCATGACGATAAAAATCGGAGAGCACACACATTTCCAGTTCATTTATAAAATACCTGGAAGTGATGATTGATGCTCGGCTAAATTTCAAGCATCACCTCGCATATTATAATAATAATATGGGCCTAGCTTCTCAGCAACCTCTTGTCTTGTGCGTGCTTGTAGTACGAGTGGAAGAGACCTACAGTTTAATGGGGACTCCGAATGGCGAATTTGAGATGCTTTTTCTAGACAGGAATACTCTTTCACCATTGTCAGTGACTCAAAAGAGGTGGAACCGTGAATTATCAAAGGTGGTAGATTGGGGATTCGAACCTGACACCCTCTGCGTAAGAGTCGACGCACTTACCCACTACGCCACGGTGACCCGACTACGATACATAATAAAAATAGCTTAGGTATGTATTTCGACGTCAAGAGGAGCAAGACGTTCTAAATCGGATTGGCATTTTACGGAGGGAGAAAAGAAATCCTCAAGTCGATATTTCGGGGTTTTTGATCCTCATGGGAATGCGGACTGTTGTCGTATAACCTTCAGCTTACAAAGTCCTCGACATAAGCCAGCACTTGCACAGACTGGGAGTTCCAGCGGGAGTTCGTGCTTCTTGTCTTGACAGTTGAGTTACATACGTACGATCATTGCTTCGCCTTGTGGTGATCAATTTTCGACATTTTGTAAAGCTGATTAAATCACACAATTTTTTTGTGGCACCCTAGGCCTTAAAATGATACAATTTTTTTCAGCAGTGGTGGCACTTGGAAAAATATTTTTCCGGCAACGCTGCTCCACACACGTGGACGATTTACATCCGCTGCTCTATGACTGCTACAAGAAACGCAAACAATTCACATTTACATCTACCCTTTGTCTATGGTGGCGGACATCTTCTGTCTCATCCATTGTCATCATCTTCATCGTCGTCTGACCCGCGTGTTCCACTAAAGGATTCACGGGAAAAAAAAACACACACGAATGATTGCAAGGCTACTTGATCCTCCGTCGTCGACTCTAGAGGTGGAGATAGGTAGGAAGTCGCCTTAATGCACTTAGGCCAGAGTAGGCCAACTTTACCGCCATGTGGGGGTTTCAAATTTAAGAGAGTTGCCGTAATTTATGACAGCGAACTTTCTCAACTAACTTCACTTGTGCGTTGACCGGTATTTCACTGAGGTCGTTGAGAAGAAGGAGCCTATAGTGCCGAAAAGGGTCTTTCCTCCTCCCCTCGTCTAGGCAGCTTCTACTGAAGACGTTGGAGAATAGGCCTAGTCTTTTTGCGTGAAGGGCCAATAGGCAGTCTCGAGCAATGATTCCCACTGCAGTGCTAATTTTAGACCTCTTAAGGGCGGGCGATCAGGCTGCTTGATCTTTTTGGATCGAGTTGAGGTTAGAATTTTTTTTTTTTTTGACGTTTGGCAAGTGTCAACCATCTGGCATTGATTTTCTGTGCGTAGAAATCAGAAATGATGTACTACAGATATGCCCGACTTCTACCCTTAAGATTTCTGACAACTGTTTTTTATAACGTGTTGATAAGCCAAATTGACCAATCAGAGAACGCCATTCTCGTTATTTCGTGAATAACCGTCGAAAATTCATGAATATCTGTCAAAAAGGCACTCAAATTCATCGATGGACTAGGGGGCAATCAGCTGTGAAGTCGGCTATCTCTGTAATACTTCATTTCTGGTAGAAATTATTGAGTTGTAACTTGAACGTAGCTACAGGGGTACCTATGTTACGAGAGGCGTTTAAGGAGTTCATCAGGTTTACAGTTTCTCGGGATGTCCCTATGTCCTGGCACCCAGGACAGACGAATGCTGAAATGTTCAGATATCTCGTTTAGAGATGCGCGACAGTCGATGACTACTTCTGAGTTTATAGAGATCGATGCCAGGGAATTAATTGCTCCTATCAGTAGAGATACATTTATCACGAGCGGATATCACGTTTCACCTTAGACATTGCTTCGCTTATTGTTGTAACCATGAGCTAGCTACTTCAGCTAAAAATCGGAGTGTCAGATGACTGAAAGAAGGAAGTCGCTTTTTCCTGCTGGCTACCATCGATACCACACGCATCTTAAGCAACTTGTAAAGAATTTAAAAACTGTAGCAAATGATATCTGATTACTTTATTACTGGTCCGCAAAGACCCAACACTTATCTCCATAATTTCCGCGGCTGCCAGATCCAGCTCGAACTGTCACGCCACCCATTAAATCCAAATTCTCATAATCTGAATGATGCTCGGCGTGTTTCTTCGAAATGTGTGCTCTGGTCATTGGCGCAACTTTACAAGATCACTGCCACTGGGGCTTTGGAAAATACCGCTTGAAAAACGCTGCGGCACTCCGAACACGACGGATACTCACTGAGCAATATTGTCTCTGGCGATGACGACATCTAGTATGTATGGCAAATAGGTGACAAGTTAAGAGTACAATCAAACCGAATTTTTGGAAATGGAAGCCTGCAAAGACAAGTCAGATACCTAAGAGTGGAATGAGAAGACAATGCATGAAGCCATTGACATCACAGAATATAAAGCAATCATTCCACAAGTTAATGAGGACCACGTGAGCTTTGCCAGCAAGCAAATTTAGCCTAAGCTGAAGTCTTTAGCCGGCATCTTCCATTGACAGCTTCCAATCAAAGGAATGGACATGGACAGCGAACTTAAATGACATGGACTGTAAGACGTTCTCTTCTAAAAGTACGCAGGACATCTTATTCATAAGTGGAACCAATTCAAAATATATCACCTAAAGATGAGTTCACATCCGGCAGATGCATCGATTCCATCGCTTGTCAACGGGAAGTGTCACTTGGGATAGTCATGCCCATTTAATTAGAAAACCTAAACTGATTTACCAACAAAAAAAAAACGCAACATTTCCAAACAACTTCCAAGCAGTTGACACACTTTTCAGAACTAACCCCGAATCGTGAAGATTATCTCAACAATCACTATCATCGCCCTCCTCACTTCAAACCAACTGTCATTAGTGTACCCCGGTGGAGATTATGCAAACTTCATTATTCCACCCGGTCTATGGAGATTTAATGACACACATTGCACATGCATGTGGCAAATCACATCACGATCCTTAATTGAAAACCAATTTAAAAACCACGAGCATACGTGAGTATGTGCGTTTAATTGGCCAATCGGTGAGTTCCCCGTGTCACAGTCCAATTAAGAAAACTCGTTCTAAAGTAAATAGAATACTTACTCAGACATTTTGAGGATTCCAGGTGACTGCTCCCCACAATTTGTAAATGAAATAATATCTCGAACACGAACTGTTTACTTCACAGAACTAACAAATCACAAAGAGGGAAAAAAAAACTGATGGTATCGCACGGAAGCAACCACGTAACTTTCTTTTTACTACGTTTATTCTTCTGCGTTCATAGACTGGTTTCGCTGGAATCTGACCACACGCGAACGGACCGTACAACACGTCAAGCACCACCGAAATCAATGGAACAACTGCTGAACCTGTTGACTGCGAAGCGACCAGGCACATACGAAATGTTGGTTGGACGAAGCTTCAAATCAAGCGTCTGCAGTGTTCAGTTGCGGTATGGATAGATAAACCAGTGCAAGGGCATGGGGAGGGGGCGATGAGACAACAGATGTTACGACGAATCGTTCATTTCACCTAGAAAGTCCAGTTGGATTTGGAGTGTGCTATCTTGTTGTATCCGTGCAGTTGTGCAAATGGATTGTTCACACTTTGATCGACTTGAGGTGACTTCAGACTCCAGTTAGCGGAGCTTTTCGATCTTTGATAAATGAAGTCATGTGATCTGTCTCGCTCTTTCCAAGATGACTGCTCCGCGAAGATAATGATGTGCGCTCCAACTGGAGATAGGCATTGCTCACCTCGTTTCAAGTTTCGTGGTGAATGTGGTTTGTGTCTATGGAATTTGTTTTGATGTGTTTATTCGGGAACGTGGCGTGTTTCTAGGCGTCGATGTCCATAGAGGCAGGCTAAAAGTGCCTTAAATGAAAGCCGAATTTTAGGTCAATTCTGGATTCTGATGCTGAGTATCTGGATATACGGAATGTTGGAAGCAGATATGAAGTATTACAGAGATAGCCGACTTCACAGCTGATTTCCCCCTTGTCCACCGACGAATTTGAGTGCCTTTTTGACAGATATGCATGAATTTTTGACGGTTATTCACGAAATAAAGAAAATGTCATTCTCTGTTCATTTGGTTTAAGAACACGTTATAAAAAATAGTTGTCAACAATTTTAAGGGGTAAGAGAGGTAGAAGTCGGTCATATCTGTAATACTTCATTTCTGGTTGGTAGAAAACTATATTAAATGAGTGCAATGTTTGCTTGTCCATTGAATGGACAATCACATGAAAATTAGCAGAATTCTTGGACACTTTCACTGCAGTGTACCCATTGACCTGTCGCTGCTGTGACCTGTTGGGTAACGAGAGAGTCATATAGTTCGATTCCCCATTGTGTTAATCACATGGAGCAAAATTCCCAGTTTACGAGTGTAAACAATTCATATCGTGCAAGAAATGAAGCTGCTTTAACCTCGTACGACCGATAATTCGCCCAAGAAAAAGCACAGAGAGCTCTATTTGACTTCGCCCTCGACCTTAGCATTGCCTGGTCGATGGTCTCTTATATTTTTTCTTTTTCCATAGCTCTTTTAGTTTGATGCAGCATATCCGTGTAGGCTTCCTCCTTAGTAGCATGTGCCTGTCTGCACATTTTCTTGGACGGTATCGCAAAGGTCAGTATTTCAGTAGCATTGTTTATGATGACTCTTTAAAATCATCAAACTTACAGCATCAAACTTACAGAGTTTCTATGATGCTCGGTCGGGATACACCTTAGCTCTTGGTTGCAATTGTAGTTCTCCGACGTCAAACCGTGGTGTTCTTCAATTTCTCAGTTGTTCTCTCGATACACGTGTTCTTACTTTCGCTACAACAAGGAAATTATGCGAGTCTTTATTGTCTCTGAGGTTCGGAGAGGACGAATTCTGGAGGAGTGCCTGAGCACAAATTTAAGGATTCGCTCATGAATTAAACGATGACTTGATTAAAAAGTTCCAATATATTCAACGGACCTCTAGGTCCCTTTATCAATGTCGAGGTGGAGGAATCATGTCCCAGGTGCAGAGAGGTTCCGTCCCATGGCAAGGTCCATTGCTCATCTTTTCAAGGACTTCGTGGAATTCATCCTATCTGTTGTTGCCAGTGGGCCAAAATTAGTTTTTATAGCTAGAGTTCTATATTTGCTGCCTAAGACTGCATCGAACAACAAATCCATATTCAAATTAACCTCTCTGTTGGAATCACATTAGTAGATGCTTTCAACAGACCTATTTATATCACGTCATGGACAGCGGGAAGGTCTGCTTTATAGCATGCTAGCTCAATTCCTCCTCTTCGAGAATAACTTCTCAATCAGCAACCCCTCCAGATCATACTGGGAGTCTGAACACCAGACGCTGAACGGTCCACTGCGTATATTCACAGATGGATACAGCTGTGGATACTGGCATCTATTCCAAGGATTTAAACATCCAGCGATGTTTCCGAGTACCGAACCAGTGCAGCGTCTTTCAGGCTGAAACTATGGCGATTAAGGAAGCTATGTCCTGGCTAAAAAAAACGAATGTAATATCTCGCGCAGATATCGTCATCTGTTCCGATTGTCAGGTCACGCAGTCACTTTTGATCGATCACCCCAGTGAGATCCATTAATTTGATCCCAACGGCAAATAGTGACTGGAACAGATTTGAAAACCAGGTTAAGGCGTATTAACTTTGCTTTCACTGGGATTCGCACCGGGGACTCCGATATTGCCGCCTATCTCTTAAGGAGATGGTCAAGTATCGTAACACCCAACTTATGTGGGTGCCGGTACACTGTGACATTCTAGAGAATTGCAAGGCGCACGTAGTCGCTCGAAGGGGTACAAGGTCTGTACTCTATCCGAATGGCGATCCACCCTCCATGCCTATAGCTGCTGTGAGACATCTGCTAAAGGTAGAATCACTTGCTCATATGAATCGCAGATGGGTTACTGGAAAAGAATGCCTCATTGCTGAATAACTCTGGCCTGCGATCGACCCTCAGCGATCGCTTAACTTGGTTAGATTAAGCAGTCCGAATCTCAGATTTCTCATTGGCGTTCTAAAAGGGCATTGCACCATCGGAACTCAAAGGCCTTGCCTTCTACGATTTCTATCGAAACTGCAGGGACGAGGATGGGGATGACACCATTGCACACTTGCTATGCAACTGCGGAATAGATATTCATGAATCCGCCTATGCGGGCCTAAGTGTGCCTGTTTCATAATAAGCCCTAAGGTCTGCTAGTGGAAGTGATGTTTTATCATCACACTTCCCTGCCATAACCTACCCAATAGAGGTGGCTGTTGTCTTTCTTTACAGCAGTCAGCCGCCCAAGTAGCAGTTCCCCCGCGATTTCTTTGGCTGCACGCTTTCTGTTGAAGGACATCACGTTAAACTTACTGAATTTTCATACTATCCTGAGGTTTTGAGCTGCAGCGCATCCCGCACAATCTCCAACTTGATGACCTACTGGGGTTCCGAATGCCCGCTACAGATGACTTAGCCACAACGTTCTTGCATGAGACTCTGATCCTCCGAGTTGGTGGTCGTAATAGAAATTGGGGAATGGACACGTAAGCATCTTCTGAGAGCCTTGCGTGTGACTTATGCTCTAGTTCATGTTGATGCCCAGCAGAAGGTCATAATACTGGATGATCAGCACTAAATTCAATCTAGTGAGGCGGCATGACATATTTAGTTTCTGTTAAAAGGTTACACAAAGAGGAATAGAGGACAGGCCTCAACTATCTTGGCGGCAAAACTAGAGAAAGCTAGGGAGAGATTGTCCATTTGCCTAAGTGGTTATTGTGTTTCAGTTCAAGTTGAGTTTATATGATTTGGACATCGACGGACGAACAGAGTTAGTGGTCAAGCGCGATGAATGTTCGTAGACCACACAGATGATAAACTGACACAAGCTCAATTTTGGTCAGTTTCGTTAGCTTCCTTAATTGAGAATGAAATGAATTACGGATTAGGTACATATGTAAATGTCAGTGGGGTTTATAATTTTGCTTAAGTACCCAGAAGCCGTTATGGGCACTATTGAATTTCACGATGCTTCTAGGTACTCCTTCTGTCGGTTTTGACATAGAAGGTCTTAGGTCTTCGTTCGTTAACTATGGTTGACGCTCTAGTAAAACAGATGACCACCACCGCACTCCTGTTGAAGGCCGCCTTATTAGTGTCAGCATCGGTGATGGCCGTGGCGTTGTGGGTATGTGCGTCGACCCTTACGCTGCCTGGGTTCAATTTCCGGCCGGTAGGATAGACAAATTCTTTGCAGTCTCTTACCTCTTTCGAGGCACTGCCAATGTTCAAAGAGTAAATTACTGTCTAGAAAAGGCTTCTAATACTTGGCCGTTCGGAGTCGGCATAGAACTATAGGTCCCTTCCACTCGTGAGAGACCAGCAGCACGTACAACACGAGTAATTGCTGTCAGGCGCATTGGTGTAGAATCCAGGCGTCGACCCTATACGGGATGTATTTATTGGCGAGAGAAACAACTTGAACACATGAACAATCATTTAATAGTCTCCACTTGCCCTGCCAGACTGCCTCCCTCTGCACTTACTCAAATCGCTGCGTTGCTCTCTCAAATTCCGTTGACAAGTGGAGAAAACAATTTCCACGAGCTCCAGGTTGCTCATTTGGAAATCGATTTCCCGCAGATGGCCGTCCTTGAAGACATTCTCGTGGTGGGTCTCAACAGCCTTTGCGAAATTCAAACTCTTCCCGTTCAAGACGCCGCCGGTTGACTTCAAGAATCTGTACGCTGCCCTGATGCTGTTGTCCCCAGGAGACAGGCTTTCAATCGATTCTATGAGACTTGTGACAGCAGGGCGAGCTAAGCGCAAGGCCTCCCGCACAAAGAGCTTCGGTTTCCCTCTGGATCGTAACATCTTAAGCACAACAAGAACCTCCATTGCCAGGGTTCCGAAATATGTCGGCCTGAGCTGCTCAACAGCCAACCTGAACTCCTCGTTTTGCATAAGGACCTTCGTTATGCACACGATGTGCTGGAAGAAGTTGTAAAATGGAATAGGAGACGTCGGCGTCAAGGCAGTCACGCCTTCAATGCTCCAGATGAGGTGGGATATTGTGTTCCAGGAACAGGTCATGCACTCGACGATGTTCACACCGCGGACGCCCTGGAAGACGTCGATGTACAGCAGATTCAAGCCGAGAGGGTCCACGCACTCGTCGCCTGGCTGCTTGTAGTCGAGGTAGAGTTGCCGGAAATCACTGAAGTTCTCCGAGAGCACTTGCTGCAGGTAGACGGCTTCGAGTTCCGTGCTGCAGAAGTCGGGCGCCACGTTGCCAAGCTCGTAGTCGGGAATACGAATTGGGTTGACGGGAGATGCCAAGCCACCACAGCCCGTTACAAGTGCACGCACCAGCTCCGCGAGAGCGTGGCTATTTTCCTCCATGTCGTAGGTTACGGAAGGAGCTAGGAGCTTTACGATGTCCTTGAGTATGGCCTTGCCTTCAGGACATTGTCGAATCTTGAATCCTTGACGGTAGCTGTTGCCATCAAAAAGGTCAACGCCGGCGTAGCAGGTTCCGTTTGTTGCGAACACGACTCCCGCGCCGTTTTTCTTTCCCTCCCGCCACTGACTTATGACGACTCTGCCGCGGAATGTGAGCATTCCCATGGCATGCCGCTCGCCCTCCATCCAATAGCCGGCGTACTTCGTCTCGGCCGCGGTGTCGGATGGTTCGTCGGTCCAGCAGTAGACTCCATATCCGAAGAACAGGTCGTCCCTCCAGTGGCCCGTGTACGTGTTTCCATTCTTGAAGGTGTACCTGCCACACTTCCTCCGACCAGACTCGTCAAAGGACCCGCAGTAGTCTCCGGCGCATTCACGCACTTCTCCCTCCACGAGCAACCCGTCCTCAAAGTGACCCTTCTTCTCGCGCTTCCCCGACTGCAAGGGAGACAGAATGTTAAGAGAAGCCCTCTTGGTTTGTTTGAATGCACCTTCCAGACTCCCTCGCCGTGGAACGTCCCATTTCTGAAGAGGCCCTTGTATTGAAAGCCCTCCGCTTTATACAGTCCGTGACCGTGGCGTTGGCCGCCTAAGAACGCTCCCTCGTAAGTGTCACCATTCTCAGATACGAACCTGCCCATTTCCGTTGTGAGACTCTTCTCAAACGAACCTACGAAACACCCCCCTCGTCAAACCCTAGAGGAACTCACAAGGCACGGCGAACTCACCTCGGTAGCTTGCCCCACGAGCGTACTCGTACGTCCCGAAACCCTGGAATCCGTGTGGACTCAGCCATCCGGAGTAAGAGTTCCCGTTGCGGAACTTCAGCTTGGCAAAGTTCTTGTGGATCTGCAAGGGAATTAAGATGGCTTTGTTGTGACTTGCGACGGGACGGTGATGAGTTTACCTCGCATTCCGTGGCGCACAGCGGGAGGAGGGTGTACAGAAGTTCTCTCATGGTCGCATCTTTGCCGTCTTCTTTCTCAGTGACAGGTTCTCTCTCTGGCTTAGGTGGCTTCGGCTTGGCTGAGTTCTTTTTGAACAGGTCGCTGGGACGCCTTGGCAATCTTTTTGATCTCTGCGCCATACGTGCTCAGAAAATTCAAAATATTTTGTTTGAAAGCTTGTTCTATAAATTCGAAAGCCTTCTTGATTTTCGGGTCTTCTTGAACACTTCTCTCTTCTTTATTTGGCGCTACAGTCCGGGGTGGACCTGGGCTTCAACCAACAGGCTTCTCCAACTAGCAAGGTCTCTGGCTAGCTGTCTCCAGCTGGTCGAGGTCCTTCTCCACCTGGGTGCGCCACCTTAAACGCGGGCGTCCTCTATTCCATTGTCCCACGGGTTCGGAGTCGAAGACTCTTCAGGCCGGAGCTGAGTTGTCCATACGCTCTAAATGGCCTAGCCACCTTAGGCGTCTTCTTGAACACACAGTAGGTGAATTGTTCGAAGCGAATTGAATCCTCGATTTGTTCAGATTGGCGGCTTTTGCATGTGAGATCTTTTTCCTCGCGGTTTTACAAATTCTCTTCTTGTGGTCCCCTATGTCTCAACTCTCTTGCCTCCAAGCAAAGGATTTTGTGACCACTTTAACTCGAGTACTAGCCGGCATAGCAGAAAATGAGGAGGTGTTCTTCTCAGACGAATACTTCCAAGGGCTGTATAGCAGTCATCCTTAATATCCCATGCCTTGGGTCTTCTGTTCAAATAATGTAGTCGCAAATTTTGTAACTCTCCTAGATCCTTCGTCCGTCCAGGATTCAAGGTCGTCCTCAACTCGATCGCTTAATGTTTTCATTTCGCACACCAAGTTTGTTGAGTTCAACCTCCACTTGTGTGCTTCATCTTAAACGCTAGTGTTCTCGTCGTCGCCAATGCAATGGCGTCGCAATGTCTTTGGGATGGAGGCAAGTTATCCAAGGGGTCTACTTGGCCTATCCACTTTAGGCCCTCGCATCGCAACAGAAATCGTGCAGTTCGTAGATGAATCCCCTTAAACAAGGAAAAAGCAAAGAATAGCATCTTACTACTTCTAGCATCTTTCGATTATGCCCATGTCCCTGCGACGAGTCGCAGTAGAACAAGACTCGGATGATGACTCTCATCGCCCTGTCCTTCAAGAGGAAGCTAACGTTAACATATTTCCCATTTAAACGTTCGAATTGACTATATGCCATTAAGCTCCATAGTCGAGATTCTCTGAGGACTATAATTGTGCCATGGATGGCTATATTTTGAATGTTCAGGTCGATGGATGACGACCTAACGGAGCGACTAGAGAGAGAGAAGTGGACAGGAAAAGCCGGACTGGACGTTAACCCGTCCAAAACAGAGGTCGTACTTTTAGAAGACGTATCACACCTCCGATAGAGCCCCCTAAGCTGAAGAAAAAGGAACTTAGCTTCACTAGTCAGACCAAGTACTTAGACAACAAGTTAAGCTGTAAGAAGACTCGAAGACTCTTCAGGCCGAAGCTGAGTTACACATGTAAGAGAATCCTTGGCCCCACATGGGGAATTAAACCAAGGATGGCTCACTGGATGTATACGACTGTTGTTGGACCCATCTTAACATACGGTATCCTTGTTTGGTGGCCAGCACTGAATTACAAATCCAATCTTAAATTGATAAGCAGCATTCAAAGATCAGCGTGTATCTGCATCACAGGGCCATTGCGATCCACTCCCACTGCCGCCATGGAAACATTGCACCAGCTTCTTAACATGGACATCTATGGGAAGCTGTTAGCCACCACTGAGAATGCAACCGCTGGAGCAGTTCACATAGCTTACGTCATACATGGATAATCAGATATGCGAGACTACCAACGGATACAGATTATACAACACCCGCTTTAGACTTCGAGTTTGGGTTCAAAACACTTATCCCAGACAGAGAAGATTGATAAGAAAACCAGACGACCTGGAAATCTACACAGATGGCTCGAAAACAGACGAGGACACCGGACTAGAGGTATTCGCGATATCGCCGGACATATCCACTTCCTTATTTCCTCGACTGCCCAACCATTGCGGTGTATTCCAGGCAATAGTTAAGGCCAGCCAAGAGGCTGCCGGCTTACTGTCGATGAAGCCGATAGACGGGATATCTATAGCCATTTACATAGATAGTCAGGCGGCCATAAAGGCTATGGATAAACTATCAATTAAATCAAAGATGGTAAAACTTTGTCGTCTATCTCTCAGGGGGATAGCGGTTAGATGCAACCTAGCCCTGTGTTGGGTACATGGGCATAGTGGTTTTCCAGACAACGAAAGCGCCGACGAGTTGACAAGAATAGGGGCGGGACTGCCACTGGCAAATAATCAGGGCACCCCATATCACTCACTCCAAGTAGTTAACACCAGGTTACTTACAGATGCCACTGACCCCGCTGGTCGGAGATGGATGAAATAAGATACATGCAGGACTTCAAGGCTTATTTGGCCCTCACTAAATCCAGAAGTTAACGAATCTCTTAAGGGGATTCATAGAAAATCGCGGACGGAGAGACAAAGCCTCTCCTTAACTGTCCGACACAAGAAATCTAAAACGATCTTTATTCTCTCACCCCCACCACAAGAATGAACTTAACTCCAACTTATATATTAATTTACACCTTTGCCCACATCCGCTGGGCAGCCTACTCGTGCAAGGGCAGTTGCGTCAGCATTTTCTGGCCTAAAAACGCTTCTAAGCTGGTTCATGTTGGCTCGCGCATGCAGTGTGTCATTCAAGGTTCAAGGTGACACCTCCTCTTTCCTCCGGCTGGAAAATGCTTCGTGTTAACTCCAAGCAAAACAAATACACTCATAAAACTGAACAGGAATGTAATAAGGAACGTAGTGGGCATTATCACCGGCCACTGTCTTCTCGGTATCCATGTCAGAAGATTCGGAGCCCCCCCACAACGACTACTACAGAAGATGTAGAGACGTGGAGGTGGAAGAAAATACGTTTCACCTCCTCGGCACTTGTCCAGCCCTGGCAAAAACTAGAAAAGATACACTAGGCAACTACTTTTTCAGAAGCCTTAAAACAAGACTTAGCCAAGTTTATCAGGAAAACTAATTGGCTGTGAATCAGCACAGGAGTGGACATGTCAAAGTGGGCCACTAGAATACCATTAGGCATTAGTCTCAAGGTTTATTTAATTTGCGTTATTGTAGTCCCTTTTAAAAGGAGCCGGTGAAAAGCATCGGGTAGTGATAGCATAAATGATCCAACCAGGATCTAAGTGGCCCACAACTGCTGTAGTGGTGGCAATCGCCCAAACCTAACCTAACCTAACGGAGCGACTTATTTTCAACAAACTCAGCTAACCAAATGGAGACATCATTCAGCTTCCGGCGCTTAGAATACGTTACGTGCGTCAGCGATACTTTGACAGTTATATAAAGTAGTTATATACGCACCTCTGGGAAGTGACACATGGCCCAACGCTGACGAGCACACTCTGTAACATAAAATAGGCTGATGCAACGCACTATTGTGTATAAATATCTTGAATTCGAACATACTGTCATATGAAATAGGCTGTGTTGAAGTGCTTAGTGTGACGTCCCCCAAAGCACTTTGAATGGATGCTTTGACGCAGATGCATAATGCCCATAACGCAACGAAGCGTTCGAAATTCGAAACGCTGAAATTTCACAGATTGTTATATCGTTATTCCGAGCACTATGTTCTACATAGAGCTTCTCTTCTCTTCTCACTCGAGTGTTTAATTTTTCACAAACTGATCCAAAACAGGATCTGATCAAAATGAGCAGGACGAATCTTCGAACTCTCACCGGCGTCATAACTGGACAACGTCGCGTTGGAATTCACGCCAATGGGAAGGAGGAGACTCATAGTAAAACAGTCCGAGGCGGACCTAGGCCTAGCTTCTCAGCAACCGATCGTGTTGTGCGTGCTATTGTTCTATCACGAGAGGAAGGGACCTACAGTTTAAAGCCAACTCCGAACCGCGAAGTTGAGAAGCTTTTTCTAGACAGGTATACTCTTTGAGCATTGTCAGTGACTCGAAAGAGTCGACGCACTTACCCTCTACGCCACGGCGACCCTAAGAGGAGACTATTGGGGCTAGCAGCAAAAACCTGGCATGAAAATATTCGTCATTGGCTCCGCTATCGATGTCTAGAAGAAAGGTCCTGAGTCGGAGGCAACGTTTTCTAGATTTGGGCTCTTATGTAGTAGCGTGTGTATCTCCTATAAAGATTTCTGTAGAAGTTGCAGGGATGTAGAGGTGGAAGAAACCATCTCACTGGACTCACCTCTCGCAGACTTGGTCACTTTTACTTACTTATCAGGCTGACGCCCCTTGCAGGGTCCGAGCCTGTGCGATAGCTGCCCTCCATCGCTGACGGTCCTGGGCACGCTGCTTCCAGTCATCAAGACTAAGCTGTCTTGCTTCCGCGATTACTTGGCCATTACACATCAGATTCGGTCTTCCCCTTCTTCTCGAACCAAGAGGCTCGGATTCTAAGATTCTCTTAGCTGGAGCATTGTTGTCTATGCGCTCGATATGGCCGAGCCAGTGCAGTCGACGGATCTTTGCCTTCCGGACTACATCCACACCCTGGTACAACTCGTAGAGTTCGCTGTTGTGTCTTTGCCTCCATTCGCCTTCCTCGCAGACAAGACCATACATCCGACGTAGAATTTTTCTTTTGAAGGCACCAAGAGTCAGCTCCGAAGTTTGTCTTATCGCCCAGCTTCCGGCTCTAGTCCTTCGAGTCAGGAGTTTTTGGTCACTTTTACGGCCCATATTTCTACGACTTGACAGAACTAAGCAGTATTAGCATTAAGAGATTATTGCTATCTGTGAAATTTCAGCGTTTCGAATTTCGAACGCTCCGTTGCGATATGGGCATTATGCGTCTGGGTGAAGTAAGTGACGAAAGCTGCAGATGGTTCGCGGAATAAGGTCTATTAGATCTTTGTGGTAACACAACGGGTCTCTTTTTGGCCTAAGTGTGGCTACCTTTAACCCATTTAGGACGGCTGTTACCATACGGTCAAACTGGTAGTGTTCCACTTACCGCTACTTATTAACCAGTTGTAAAGAGATATCGCCACTTGCTTTTATTTGTGCAACTGAGTATGCGTTGGCCTATCTGCTGGGATATAATTTGAAACGCATTCGCATTTTGTTGGACATAGTAGCCCGTCGCATAATTTTGTATTTTTCAGGAACGTTAAAAAAAGGTCAAATGGAGCGTCTCTTTAGGTGAGAATGTCCATACGTGCCAGAATAACGTTTTTGTTTCCGATTCGTGACTTTGGTCATTTGCACAGAACATCAAAATATAAGAAAGCATATTTTATAACTTTTTCCGATGGTATCTTGGTATCTTGGTTTGAATCTAGCTGTTACCACTGTTATGGTCACAGTCGTACATACCGCATGCACATAACATTTTGTTCAGCAATTTTATATTTTATAGATTATAATTCTTAATAGATATAACAAATTTAAAACTACCGATGATGCTCTGGAGTATTTGGTGGGTATAGTGCATTCGGTTGTTGACGAAAATATTTTCTTTATAGAGATGCCGGATTCGGGCACACTGTCTGGAGAAGATGATGCTGAAGAAGATGAAGCAGGTACCGGTGATGATCTTCACCGTACACTGTTATCACAGCCATGCGAACATCGGGTGGAAAATGAGAAATGCGAAGATGATATCTCTGATGTTATTTCAAACGTGAGCAGTTTATTGAACGTACGTCTTACTTCTTCAAAATATGATTCATAGTAAAATGGCCTTGTTCTGTAGGTTAAGATGTTAAAGAAAGCGGAAGTGCTGGAAGCTCCTCAACCCAAGCGTATGAAGAGGTTGGGATGCGTTGCGTCGGTCTCAGCGGAGCCTGGCTCGTCTGCAGAATTGATTGGTAAAATAAACGAAAATGTGTCAACTGATTCCTCTTCAAGCAAAGTTCCAAAAAAAAAAACACCACATTTGGGCGACGCTACGACGCTAGGAGCTACTAGACCAATATTTCCAGCTCCAGATTATAGAGATTGCAGACTTCCTGCCTGGGATATGTTCGAACGATTTTTCGACGATGAGATGTTGCAAATGATCGCCGAAAAAAGCAATGAATAGGGAATTATTCAGGAAAATTGCAATCCAGAGATAACTCCAAATGAGTTGAGGGTTTTCATTGGTATAATGTTAGGCACCGGATATTCGCAAGTTGGAGACACGAAGTCATATCAGATGATTGCGTCGGCAATGACTTTACCACAATCTCAAAATTCTTGCTTCTCCTACATTCATGAATCTTAAGGACAAAATGTGGAAATTTCGACTGGAAGAATATTTCGAAGGTGTACACTTTCATTTCAATTACCAAATGGATGGATAATTCTGCGGTGTGTGTTGCATCGACCATATTTGCAGCAAATCCTGTCGGAACAGAAAAACGTTATTCAAGTGAGACGTTCACCCACGCCACCGTTTCTAGACCTAACGTCTTGAAAGAATATAATAAAGCTATGGGTGGAACCGATAGGATGATCCTCCATAGCAAAGGTGGAGGAAACCTTTTCCATAAACAATTTCGAAGAAATATTGCAACGCATTACTGCAACAAGTATGCCGATCCTACGCGCAGTCAGAAGGCTAAGAAAAAATATAATATTTCGGATGCTGATGTAAGATTCGACGGATTGAGTCATTATGTGAGACCTTTGCAAGGCCACGACTCGCTTAATTTGTAAAAAATGTGATGTGGGCCTTTGTCCACCATGTTTGATCTAATTTCAGCGAACCAATAAATATTTTACTTTTTTATTTCTTACTTTATGCAAAATCGCATATATATGCGGTATTGACGACGGTGACCATATGGTAACAGGCTCGATCGGCTAAATGATGAGTGGGCCAAATAAATTGTCTGCTAGGGTGTTTAGTATTCACTCCTGAAAATGTTTCCCAAAAATTCCCAGTAAATCGTGCTCGTCCTAAATGGGTTAAGGTAGTCAGCCATTCTTACCTAACCTGGTCTAACCGAGACGATTATTTCTATAATCGAAATACAATACAGTAATTTCATATTTTTTCTCGAAAATTGTATTTCAGAACATTTGAATAGGTCAAACGCGACGCACATTTAGCTAGTTAGCTCTGTCAAGTCGTAGAAATATGGGGCGACAGCGCTTGAGGCGGTTACGCGTAAAACTCTAGAACTCCTCTGCTTTGTCACAAGCGCCAACAGGTTCCAGATGAAGTAGTATCTAAATCCGCGTTGCATCACAATTGGGCTCTATTGGCCTAAGTTTGTGCGACTAACCTCACCTAACCTAACATCGGGCTCTGATATTGAAGTATTACAGAGATAGCCGACTTCCCAGCTGTTGTGCCTTTTTGACGGTTATTCACGAAATAACATAAATGGCGTCCTCTGATTGGTCAATTTGGTTTAAGAACACGTTATAAAAAACAGTTGTCAAACATATTAAGGGGAAAGAGAGGTCGCGCACATCTGTAACACTTCATTTCTGTATTGTGTTTACGGCGTGTCAGATTTGGATGAATGTGACGTACGAGAACATTCTTAACACACTGGGAATTTTGACAAAATTCTTTAAGAAAGTGATAATTTAAAAAAAAAGAATAAAATTAAAGTAAGTACATTTTTATAGTTTTATTTTTCCATAAATTTTCTCTAATTTTAACTCGAACAGAAAATACACAAATCACTATTTATAGTGAGCTTCGTTGTAATGTCTTAACCTATTGACAATCGATTTAATTTAGAAAACATACAAAAGAAAAAAAGTTTACTCATAGCCACACAAGGAAGGCCCAAACCAATGTAGCAAGAGTCAGTCCAATATGAACACCAAATAATGCATGGAAGATAAAATACAATGCGGCAAAGATCAGCACGTATCCGAGATAGTACATGATGTCAAATCTGAAAAAATAAAAAAAATAAAAACAAATTAATGGAATTTAAACTAAATAGTGGAATTTTGTATTTAAACTCTTTTTTTTTGACCGGCGATAACCACCGTGGTCTTCATACCCATGGCAGGGGAATAGTGCCTGACTTTGACAAGCCGGATGATCTAAAGGCTCCGGCACATAGAATCCTTTTCACGCATGCGTCAGCAATACTTTGACAGATACATAAAATACAAGTATTCTTATGGGAGGTAGACCACGTAGACCACGGCACGTAGACCAATACTGCCGCTCACGCGACGGATGTATTTGCTCAACTTTTAACTTTTCCCTCTCAGCGTTGACAATTCTCACATTAGCTGTGCTTTTTGCAAGTGTACATACGCTTAATTTTGAAGTGCACAAAAAAACGATCATCGGCGCTTAATGATTCACCATAAAATCTTGGCAGCACCGACGACATTTATGACATTTGCTAAGCAGTCAGGGGTGTAGTCGTGGAATGTGATGGTTGATCTTTGATGGTCACAATCTTAGTTTTGTGACTATGTAGCGTGACCATCACTTTAAAAGCAAAAACAATTAATAATTATGAATTAAAAAAAATGTTCATCAAATGAAAAGAACCGTTTAAGAAACCTAAATGGAATGTAAAGCAGAGACACTCTGGGTATACCAAAAATTGCATACTTATGGATGCAAAAAAATTGAAAAATGATCTAATACATCAACCACACCTACAAAGGTAACCCACATACAGCAACCTAAACATTGAATGACTGAATTCAGGAATGAACACACAGAAATTAATGATTGGAAGCATTGTTTTTATCCGCGCTTATTTCTTAAGCGGCGATAGATATGATGAGTAACTTAAGCGGATATAGAATTCGTTGTTAGTGTATTTTACATGCAAATTGAAATTTAAGCGTATATACGCAGCTATTGTGACATTTCAAGAAAATGCGAATTGTGTGTTAAAGTTTGGGTGTTGGTTCTCGTTGAAGCAACGTTCAAAATAGATAAAAATATAAATGAATGTTTATAATTGAGTATTTATATTAAAATACAGCAGCCTCCCCCTAAGTCGAATTGTCACAGGATACCATAATCTGTTCGAGTTAGAGAGAGTTCGACTTAGAGAGACGTTTTTGTACGGAAATTTGAGGGAAGTGTCTGTAAAATACGTCGAAAAAGTTCGAGATAAAGGGAGTTTTGACTTAGGGAGAGTTCGTTTAGTTGTAATTGTGCATAAATAAGGAAAACAATTTGAATTTTCAATTCAAACTGTCAAATGAAATCAGCTGTGCGTTGAAGTATTTATTGTGTCATCCCCTTCCTTCAGGTACCTTACCGTGAACGAATACTTTGACGCTACTAGAGCCTTAAGACCCATAAGTCTTCCTTTCTGCTCAACACATGAGAAAAATATGTCTGTATGACGTACACATCAGACACACAGCCGCAACCAGGAATGAAAAAGTACCCAAATTCGTCGATGGACTAGGGGGTAATCAGCTGTGAAGTCGGCTATCTCTGTAACACTTCACTTCTGGTCGCAACAAGCAAAATGTCGACCTCCAATCATGTCTACAACAAGGGTAAATCCGCAGAGGCAGTCCTTTACTCGATGACAGGGATAATAGACCATGCGGGATTCACTCTCACATTTTTTGTGGACATTGAGGTCCTTTGAATAACAGCAAATCCAAAGCAATAACCTTACCTTAGTACCCAACTGGATTGAAAAGTCCATAGTGGGCTACATGCTCTAAGCTCAGTGATACCAAGATCTGTCTGAGGTCGGTGTGCACTCCCCTCTCTTGTGGGACGTGGCGTTGAGTGAATTTCTACTGACCCTGGAAAAAGACCATGCAAGGCTAACGCTATAGACAAGGATGTTGCTATCGCGACCTCTGGGGAATATATATCCACGATCAGGTCGTCTTCGAAAACGAAGAGTGAACTAGAGAACGCGGCCAAGGTGTGTCAGTCCACTGAAAACCAAGCTAATACTCTTCACTAAAATTTCCCACAATATGTGGAACCCAAGGAGTTTGTCTACCTCGGGGCAGACGTAAATTCCACAAACGACATCACTGTGGAGATCCGACGTTACTTCTGTTTGTCAAAACAACTGGCGTCAAAACTCTTGACTCGAAGGACTAAGATCATGCTCTACAAAACCCTTATTTTGTCAGTCCTGCTATATGGAGCCGAAAGCTGGACGATAAGCAAAACTGCGGAGCTGATGAACCAGAGATGGTGCCTTCGAAAGAAAAAGTCTACGTCGGAGATATGGTCTCATCTGCGAGGAAGGCGAATGGAGGCAAAGACACAACCGCGAACTCTACGAGTTGTACCAGGGTGTGGATGTAGTCCGGAAGGCAAAGATCCGTCGACTGCACTGGCTCGGCCACATCGAGCGCATGGACAACAGAGCTCCAGCTAAGAGGGTCTTCGAATCCGAGCCTCTTGGTCCGAGAAGGAGGGGAAGACCTAATCTCCTGTGTAATGGCCAAGTAATCACGGATGCAAGACAGCTTGGTCTTGATGACTGGAAGCAGCGTGCCAAGGACCGTCAACAATGGAAAGCTCAGGCTCGGACCTGCAAGGGTCGTCAGCCTGATAAGTTATAGGGAACCCATTTAAAGCTGAATGACATCGCAAGATGCCTGAGTTTTATCCTGGATACGAATTAAGCTGCAGCAACATACAGGGACTTGTCAAAAGGGGCTTTAGGACTCTATACTCCTGTGAAAAGCTATAGAGTCGCGATTTGGTGAACTGCGCTCGTGAAAAGCATGAGCTGCAAACCGCTCGACTGGGTGCAACGGATGAGATGCGTTGTGGTTAAGATCAACCCCAGAAGTCTTGTTGGGAAATCCTGTTCCACTGACACACTGCCCGGTTCGGTTAGGACTCCGATAAGAGTACTAATATTCGACTACTCATTCTGCTGAGTCTTTGTGAGCATTTTGGATCGATGGTATGCCAGACGACTCTGAACATACTCCTAAGCTTCCGCCGGCATCTACAAGCCGATCGACTTAAAAGATCAGCTTGAAATCGATGCATACGTGGAAAGAACTTCGCTCTGGACACCCTGCCGTACTTGGCAGATAAGGATCCCTACCCAAACACTACCCTAAGACTACATCATCTTCGGGAAGGATTTCCCGCCAGCATTCCCACAGAAAAAACTAGAAAACACCAGCCGCTGGATGGACCTCTGCGAATGGTCACAGATGGAACCAAGATGGGTGAAGGGCGTGGGCGTGGGGACTTATAAACAGTAAGTACTGCAGTTCACCTAAGTTAGTCTGATCGTCAATCCGCGTTAATGACCATGTCAAACGCAGTCAACGCAGTCTTTTCTTAGTTTGACGTTTATGAAAACAGCCATAGTCATCTGGTCTGACATGAATACGGCGATCAAATCTCTGGGTGCAGTCACATTCAAATGAAAGACCTCTTAACAAGATCCAACTTGATGTGGGGGCCGGAGCTCTGGTACGTACAAGATACCTGTGAAGCGGTCGAACTGAACTCGCTAAAGAGCACTCTTTCGGGATGAAGATCTGTCCTCCATGTCTATCGCTACCGCGAGACATCTACTGAAAGGCTTGTTCATACAAATCGCTAGCATGTAGAATGCCATTTTCACGAAACATTTATGACACACCCTCCAAGATCCAAAACGCCTGAACAGAATGCGTAGGTCGAATATTAGAACACATAGCGGGGTCATACGTCTCCAGAGGGGGGAGGCCACACCCCGCAATAACTTCTGCAGAAGCTACAAAGACGAGCATGAGGAAGAAACTTCCTTGCAATTGCATCGCTCCCTTCTACCGAAGACGAAGTCGCTTACATCTAGACATCTTAATAACGTGGCTAACAAGAATTAGTGTCAGTCATCTTCAACGCTCTGTCAAAAGCGCCATCTGGGAGGATGGCTCCTGAGTTCTTTGAAAATGTTTCCCTTTGGTACGATCTTTGAAAGGAAAGGGCTATGCTTCGACGGTTTGGTCACGTGACACGAATGTGCCTATCATCGTGGCTTCCGAGGCGGGTCTTGAATGCGATTCCATCAGGTGGGCGACTTCTTGGCAGACCATGGACGAGTTGGTTGGTCTAAAAACTCAGAGGATCGAGTTACATCCTTCGTGCTTAATGGAAAATATGTGGCAGAAGATTATGCTGATGGCGTTCAAACTGTTGTCACAACCGGCAACACGTTCACTGTCACCATTTTGTCTCGTTAATCGGAAGATAGTGTCGACTTTACACAAACATCGTTTAATGTTAAAATGACTCCGAATACAGTCGACTCTCGAAAATTCGAAACCCAGGGGACCTTCCAAAAACTTCGAATTAACGAGGGTTCGAAATAAGGAAAAATTGCATGTAAAGTATGCAACACTAATTTGACACTCTGTATTACAAAACGCTCTGAATTGTAAAAAAAAAGAACTACAGACAGGCGAAGTATAACAGAGCAGAAATGAAGTATTACAGTGATGCCCGACTTCTACCTTAAAGTTTTCAGTTCATTTCAGCAGTCAAATTCGTCGATGGACTAGGGGGCAATCAGCTGTGAAGTCGGATATCTCTGTAATACTTCATTTCTGGTAGAAATTATTGAGTTGTAACTTGAACGTAGCTACAGGGGTACCTATGTTACGAGAGGCGTTTAAGGAGTTCGTCAGGTTTACAGTTTCTCGGGATGTCCCTATGGCCTGGCACCCAAGACAGACGAATGCTGAACTGTTCAGATATCTCGTTTAGAGATGCGCGACGGTCGATGACTACTTTAGACTTTATAGAGATCGATGCCAGGGAATTAGTTTTAATTAGTTGTAACCATGAGCTAGCTACTTCAGCTAAAAATCGGAGTGTCAGATGACTGAAAGAAGGAAGTCGCTTTTTCCTGCTGGCTACCATCGATACCACACGCATCTTAAGCAACTTGTAAAGAATTTAAGAACTGTGGCAAATGATATCTGATTACTTTATTACTGGTCCGCAAAGACCCAACACTTATCACCATAATTTCCCCTTGGAAAATGCTGCAATGATTGGAAAAACGAACGGATTTTTTCAGGCTTAGACACTCCGAGATAACGGAACTTCCTACTCCATCATCCGGCTTGGATACATCTCTTTAAAACTGCATTTCCTTACCAAAGGGTATGGTGTGCCGTATCACAGGTCTCTGTCGGGAACCAGGGCTTCGTTGTGAATCGTGGTGAAGTGTAGTCGAAGTGAATTGAGATACGGTTTTATTCGTGTAGGATTTTGGCGTGTCTCAAGGTGTAATCACACCATTTAGAGCAAGCCTTAAGACGAACTGCGCAGTTGGTTGCTGATGCAGATGCAGGCATGTCGGTGTACCTTCTCTAATTTGTTGAGAGAATACAACGTATAAAAGAATGAGTCTGATGACAGCTATGTGTCAGCCATTGACTCTAACTCATCAAGGGTTATGGACAAGCGGAACCAGGGCATCTTATGGACTTGGGTCAAACCACCTTGTCCTAGTTCTTCCAAGGGGTCGACCAACAGATAGAATCGCATTCAAGGAACGCCTCAGAATTCGTGATGAAGGGGACCTTCGTCATTAGCCACGTGATCGAACCGTCGAAGTTTAAGTCACATAAGTTGAATATTTGATGTCTTGCAAAGCACATACTATCGAACATTTAACGCAATTGACAAAAAGCTTTGAACTCCAAAATCAATTGACTTTTCGACATCAGCAGCGTCAACCTTATTCTCGCCACAATGGGGAGGAACAAAAGAATCAATCATCGTTAATTTGAGTTTAAGAAATTTAATTTACTTCATGGAACGAGGGGCGATTCCAACCACAAGCTGTCTGCACGCAGCTGTCATCAATTTTGACTATTTCAACACTAGTCCGTGTGCAACGAGTACAGGGTTAGTACATCCCACTGGGAGCTAAAAAACATCGATTCATTTAAACGACTGGACTGGAATCACCTGCAAATCTTGCTACTGGGGGAAGATGTGTAGTTGATTTCAGGGCTACTCTGGACAGCAACTTCTACAAAGTGAGAAGCAATGGAAAAATCCGTGCGTTGACATCGTCGAAAGCACCATACGAATGCATATGTATAAACTAAATTTAGTAGGTACACAAACCGTGTTAGGTACGTAACATATTGACTTGTGTTCCAACAGTTGGAGCTTGGGATATTTTTAGAAGATGATTTGTGTCAATTGGGCTCCTACAAAAGTCATCCATTTGTTTACGATTGGTTGCCTGCATATAACCCGCGCGAAACATATTATATATACTTGCATGAGAAGTAATGGAGCCACCTCGAACGACTTGCGTAAAAGCTGTCGTTCTGAGTACGAAATGGAAAGCATCCACCACCTTCTGCGGGACGCCCAGACGTCTGTTATTTCTTCGTTTGTCTGACTTAAGCGACACAATCGTCAATAGTGAGTAAGGTTTCTTCCAATTCCAGACCTCTGAGCCTTGGCGAAAGACTTGATAGCAGCCATGTTTTTCAAGCTGTCAAATTGGCTGTCATTTATTTTCCATTCAGCTTTGCCAAATCACCATTGAAAGACATCACGTTCAACAACATGGGCAAATGATGTGTTCTGTTCGGGCAACGTTCCGCAGACTCCGCCCATTTTACGCAGGGACTCACTTTGCCGATGAGAACAATGGGGGTCAGCGCAATCCTAAGCTAGTACATAGTACTCCTCTTTCTTTCAACAGCTTTGCTTGTTCCTCTCGTCCCTTCAACACTCACCTCTACAATGGCTTTCATTTAAAACAGCAAAAATATTGTACTTACGCCATCCAGTAACTCCGATGCCAAGCCGAAGTGACTGCGGACTCCTTGAAGTAGAAGCGCCTCACGCCGATCAGACAGCGGTCGATGAACTCCGACCAGTTGCACTGAGTCGAGTCGAAATTGTATCGTGCCTTGTCCTTCTCGCCCAGCACGGACATTATCCGCAGAGCGTTCTTCAGCGAGTACCGAAAGTCCTTGTCCAAGAAGTAGTCGAACGCCTTGGCGCCCTTGTCGAAGACCCTCATGTACTCCAGCGCCCTGCAAAAAAGATGAAGAACATCCAAAAACTCATGTCACCAATCCGAGCCAGAGACCATCACTTACGTATGCTGAGGCATGCCGATGCGCAATATCTTCTCGGGAATGTGAAAGATCATGGCGGGCAGAATGTGGAAGAGATAGAAGAAGAGGTTGTATCTCCAGCCGTTCCTGAGCTTTGTCTTTGGCTTCCACACGAAGTTGTCTGGCGGGTGACGTTTGACGCTGGCATTCATGATATCACAAAACTCGGACAGCGTCAGGGGATTCACTTCGCCCGACGTGCAGTGGATCACCTCGGGCACGTCCACGTGTTGGGTGCCCACGTACCAGGCCATCACGAGCGATGAATTGATGACGTAGTCGCAAGGTATGATGTCAATGACGGACGTCGCCTTGCCGCACATGGTCCGGAAGATGCCCTTGATGAAGCCGGCCAAGTAGCCGAGGTGGCCGCTGTTGGCGTTCCCCACCCAGCCCTGCATTGGGTGCTCCCACGTGCCGTAAACTGCAAAGAGGCACGCTTAGACTTGGAGAGGAGAAGGAGAAGTGCTTAACTCACCAATGGAAGGTCTGACAATGGCTGCTGGCAATCCTGACATCTCAGAGATCATGAGGTTCTCCGCAAGGTTTTTGGTGAAGGTGTACGTGTTGGGGTGGTCGCGTATGATCTCCTTGCACTTGGCGTCCGTGAAGTCGTCCCAAGCGGTGTCGTCCTCGGCCATTTTGATCATCTCGTGCGGCTCGAACTGCGACTTGTAGATGTCCTCGAGGATGAGGCCGCGGTTGTTGCTGTTGCAGAACGCGGTCGAGCAGTACACGTACGCCGAGAGGGTCTTCAGTTTCTTGGCGAACTCAATGGTCCTCAGGGTCCCGGTGAGGTTTGTCCGAATGGCGGTTCGCAGTGGAGAGCTGAACTTGATGGTGGCCGCACTGTGGTAGATGATGTTGACCTTCTCGATCAACTCCTCCAAGAGGTCCTCCTTGAAGCCGAAGTTCGGCTCGCTCAGCTCGCCAACGACCGGCACCACCTTCTGGAGAACTTTCTCGTTGTACTTTTGAAAGATCTGAAACGGGAGAGGACAGCGGTGAGTTGGGGACAAGCGATTTCCAGCGAGAATGCTTACCGGCTTCTGGAGAAGACGGGTTATCCGGTCGTTCGGGTCCACTTTGCGCTTCCCTCTGACGAGGACGTAGATGATGCCGATGTCTGGGTGTGTGTCGAGCAGGGCTTCGATCAGGACTGTGCCCAGGAAGCCTGTTCCTCCGGTGATGAAGACGTTCTTGTGGGCAAAGAACTCACCCACTGAGAGGGTGGTGGCGGCTTTTTCGAGTTTTCCATTCGCCCGCGAGACTGGTTTGTCTATGCTTCCGTTCTGTGTTATTACCGCCATCGTTTCAGTTTTGTCGATCGTGTTCTGTTGGAGAGAATGAATGGGATTTGATTAGTTTTTCTCTGGGAACTGACTTGGTATAGTGACAAGTTGCAAGGTTGTGACTGAAATTTTTACGTTTCGCTGTACACGCCAAGGATGGGGGACGCATGTGAGCTCGCACCAAAGGAGAGAAGAACACCGGTTCCTCTGTATGAAAAAAAATCAGAGCATGACATCGAGGAAACTGAGAGGTGGCTATAGCGCGAAGGATGTTCGGAACCGAACCGAACAGAAGCCTGCAAGCCTGCAAGACTAGCGAATGCGTCAATCCACCAAGGCGTACTTCACATTCCTAACATCGATCCTCCCTCTCTATGTGGGACCCCTTTAAAGCGCAAAATTCGTATGTCTTACATTACACACGAAGCTAAGCTGAAAGCTCAACATCCAGGAGCGTGTCAAGAAGGCCTGTACTGCTCTCTGCTGTTGTAAAAGAGCCATAGGGTGCAAATGGGGACTATAACCCCGCATGGTCCTCGGGCAATTCGTGTCGGTAGTCAGACCCATACTGCTGTATGGTGTCGCAATTTAGTCGACTCACCCTCACACCCCTCGAACGAGTGCAGAGGATGGCATGCATATGTTTCAGCGGAGCACTAAGGACTACCTTCTCTGAAGCTTTAAGCCTACGCCTTAACCTACCACCGATAGACTAGTTGGTAGGCAGACATCAGCTTATACGGCGATCAGACTAAGATCACTGCACAACTGGAATGAACTCCGGTATGAACACACACTTCTACACCCATAGATACAGACCTCACTCTACCTAAACTCCTCTTCGAGAAGAACTTTTCAACCAGCATTCTCCCCAGATCTTACAGAATCTTCACAGAGATCGAAAATGTATGCAGGTGTGGGTGCTGGGGTCTATTCCAACGATCTAAACATTCAGCTTTCTTTCCGCTTACCTAATTACAGCAGCGTCTTTCAAGCTGCAACTGTAGCGACTAAAGAAGCTCTGTCCTGGCAAAAAAAAAAAAAAAAACAATGTAAAATCTCGCACAGATATCATCATCTCTTCCGATAGCCAGGCAGCGATCAAATCTCTGAATTCTTCTTCTTCTTCTTTGGACCTGGGACCTGGGCCTCAACCAACAAGTCTCTCCAGGTAGCACGGTCTCTGGTTAGCTGTGTCCAGTGTCGCAGGTCAAGTTGGTTGAGGTCCTTCCCCACCTGGGTGCGCCACCTTAAACGCGGACGTCCTCGGTTTAGTTGTCCCACGGGTTCGGAATCGAAGACTCTGAGGGCCGGAGATGAGCATACACTCTACCTAGCCTAGCCATCTTAGGCGTTGGATCCGAAGACGCCTGACTAGACTCATGTCGCTGTACAGTTCGTGGTTCAATCTTCTAAAAACCGTCAAGACAAACAGGACCAAAGATCGCACGCAGAACTTTTCTCTCAAAGAGACCAAGGACTTCCTCATCCGCTTTAAGATTGTCCATGCCTCCGCACCATAGAGCAGGCAGGTCTTGTATAAAGTCAGCTTGGTCCTTCGAGAGATGGCTCTACTACTCAATTGCCTCTTGAGCCCATAGAAACAGCGGTTGGCAAGAGTTACTCTGCGTTTGATCTCGGAACTGATGTTGTTCGTACTATTTACTGCGGAGCCGAGGTAGACGAAGTCCTTCACTACTTCGAAGGTATAGCTGCCCATTGTGACGCTCTGCCCAAGACGTCTATGTTGTGTGTCCTTTCTTGATGACAGCATGTACTTCGTTTTGCCCTCATTCACCGCTAGACCCATCTTAGCCGCTTCCGCCTCAACGCCAGCAAACGCCTCATCGACGGCTCGCTTTGGTCTGCCAGTCACTTCAATGTCATCCACGTATGCGGACTTCTAGAAGATCATGCCTCTAGTCTTGGCGTGTGAGTCTTGCACGATCTTCTCCTGGATGATGTTAAAGAAGTCACATGACAGCGCGTCGCCTTGTCTAAACCTTTTTTTTGACATTGAAGGTCTCGATGAGTTCCTTACCGACCTTGATGGAGCAGCGAGAGTCCTCCATCGTCATCCTGCACAACCTGGCGAGTTTGGCAGGAATGTCAAAACTAGACATGGCGTTATATAGCTCGTCCCTATGTCGCTGTCATATGCGGCCTTGAAATTGGCAAAAAGGTGGTGGGTGCATTTCATGTGTCTTTTCCAGGATCTGCCGTAGTGTGAAAATCTGGTCGATGGTGGCCTTCCCTGGCCTGAAGCCACACTGATGATGGACCTATCAGGTTATTTATAAAGATACTGTGTGCGATGTTCAGGAGACTTATCCCTCTATACTTGGCGTAGTCAAAGGGGGCTCCTTTCTTGTGGATCGGGCAAACGATACTGAGATTCTCTGAATTCAGTCACTTTTAATTCCAAAACTTCCCTTAACTGACAAGTATTTTAGCACCCAACTTATGAGGGTGACGGGCACTGTGAAATTCCAGAGAATTGCGAAGCGGTCGAACTCGTTCAAAAAGGGCACAAACTCTGTGCTCTTTTCGGGTGGTGATCCATCCCACATGCCTATCGCTACAATAAAACATCTACTAAAGCTAGAAACTGGCACAGGATGGCTTATTACAAAAAAACCTCCGGCTTACAATCGACCCTAAGAGATCGCTTAGTCTGATTAGTTTGCGCAGGCCGAAACTCAGAACTCTCATCGCCTCCAGACTCAGACGCCTCCAGACTAGGCCTTCCCTACAACGACTTCTGCAGAAGCTGCAGAGACGAGGATGCGCAAGAAACCATTGGACGCTAGCTGTGCAAATGCAAATGCAAATGCCCTCTAATCCCGTAGATTTAGACTTTAGACTTTAGACCTGTCTGAACTAAGCAGATTCAAAGTCAACCACCTTCTTCGCTTTATTAAAGGCACTAACTGCTACAAGCACCAAAGGCTTAACTGGTGTGCGAAATAGGTACTCATTGATCCGTGTGGTAGCACAATGGGCCTATGTTGGCGCAACGTGGCTACTGTCCTTCCGCCACTTCAAACTAACCTAATCTATCATAGAGGTTGCTGGGTATAGCTCTGCAGACTTCTGTACGGCGACGAAGAATCTTCCATCCTACATACGCGAAAAGACAAGAATACCGTCGTCCCAACCTCGGTGAAGTCTCGGCCGTAATAGTCACCCTAATGCCCGACAAGACTGCTACCGCCCATGGACTGCCTGTGGAACCTTTTTTCAGGCGCGCACGCCAAATCATCTGCCGTCGGATAGAATCGCAGTATCGTTGGCCCGATCCTAAAGAAAGGGCATCCTCTCAACTGTACCAACTACAGACGTAGAAATCTCCTAAATATCGCTTGTAAAATCATCTCTGCCGTTTTGTGTAATCGCCTGTCACCACTCGCAAATAACGTGATAAGTCCTTATCAGCGAATGTGACTGCGACAGTCTTTCAGGACGGAGATGTCCGGAATAGAGCAAATCTAAACGCTAGGACAGATCCTGGAAAAACCAAAGAAATGCACATGGACACACATCACCTTTATGTCGATTTCAAAGCCGCGCATATGACAGCGTGCATAGAGGCGAGCTGTACATCGCCTAGTTTTGACAATCGTGCAAAGGATTACGATGGAGAACTCTCACTGCCTCATCGCAAACTAACGCACCAAGACCTTCAGTGTTAAGAAAGGTCTTAGACAAAGAGACTCGCTGTCATGTGACTTCTTCAACATTATCCTGACGCAGGTCGTGCAAGACTCAAGTGCCACTACTAAGGGCACGATGTTCCAGAAGTCCGTACAACAGCTGGCATAGACGGATGACATTGACGTGATTGGCAGAACACAGTGGGTCGTCACTTGACTTGGCATTGAGATGGAAGTGGCTAAAGGGGGTCTGGCGGTAAACGAGGGCAAACAAAGGAAACAAGAAAGGATGCACAACATCGACGACACGGCCAGAACGTCACCGCTGGCAGTACAGAAATCAAATGGAGAATAATTATTGACAATTGAGTAACAGAGCCCGAAGAACCAAGCTATCGCTGTACAAGGCCTTGATAGTCCCAGTCCTGCTGTATGGCGCAGAAGCGTGGACAATTTCAACCAGCAGCTTGATTCTAGCTTGATACTTGCGGACGAAGAGGTTCATTGTCGCTTCCAGGGGAAAATCCTTCGAATTACATTCGATGCCGTTCGTGCATAAGGAGTTTTGAAGAGAAGATTGAACGACGACCTCTACAAGCTGTACACATCGACCTAGTCAAAGGAATAAGAACGTCTCGACTCAGATGGCTAGGGCAAGTAGAGAGAATGCAAGCTCAGGGGTGGAGGCAAAACTCGCTTCCTTCAGGCCGGAGCTAAGTTGTGCATACGCTCTTTGATCTGTGGATGCCTGGTTGGACTCATGTCGCTGCACAGTTCTTGGTTGAACCTTCTTCTCCAAGCGCCATCGACGCAAATGGGACCAAAGATAGCGCGCAGAACTTTTCTCTCGAAGAGCTTCTTCATCCGCTTTGGAAATAGTAGATGCCCTAGTCCCTGCGCCCTAGAGCAGGACGGGGATGATCAAGGTCTTATACAGAGTCGACTTGGTCGTCCGAAAGAGGGCTCTGCTACTCAATTGCATGTTGAGCCCATAGAAACTTTGGCAAGAGTTATTCTCCGTCTTTTCTCGGTACTGATATTGTTTCCACTGTTTACCGAGTTGTCGAGGTAGACAAAGTCCTTCGCTACCTCGAAGTTAGAGCTGCCTACAGTGACGTTCTGGCCGAGTCGTCGATGTTGTGCGTCCTTCTTTTGATGACAGCATGTACTTTGTTTTGTCCGCGCTAGCTGCTCGCCTTCATTTCCTGTAGCGCATCTTATCTACATTTGTCTACGTCACCATCTCATCTAAGGCGATGATTGGCAACATTGTTGTCTAACGAGAGGTCGTGATATAATCCGTTTTATAGAATGCGATGAGCATCAAGCTTGAGGGACCGTTGAAATGATTAAACAGAAAAATTCAAACGTAGCTCAGACCTAAAATAGCACAGAACGGCGACAGTGTAGGACTGTGTTAATTTGTTTTCGTCACACTTTCGCTCGCCGTTCAGTCCCTCAACTCTAAGATGTTGTAAGGACATCATTACAATCATTGTTATCGTCACAAGGTGTAAAAAATGCCCCAGTTAACTAGATTCAAAAATGAGAAACACGAGAGACACGATGTAGACGGGAGATTAAAACAAACTTCAATAGTTTAACCGACGTTCATGCAGCAGACTAGTCTTCGATCTTCTCAGGAAGTGGGGCCACAAGGGTAATAGCAAGATTGTCCTTTTATCCTCGTCGAGATTTTGGTTCCCTACCATACTCTACTTGCAAAAGAGGGGATAGGAAGAGACAAGATCGTTACAGCGAGACAATTCGATGCACAAGTCAAAAATGCTACCACCAAGGACGATGTGATTGGGAATTTCAATTTGCAAGAGAAAGGGTCCGTTAAGATCAGCACCAAAAAGGACTGGACAGAGCAGCAATATAATAAAAATAATAATAATAATATAGGTGGCGCTACAACCCGTAGAGGGCCAAGGCCTAGCTTCTGCAACAACCACTAGCGTTGTGCGTCTTATTGTTCTCTCAATATTGCCATCTCTCAATAGTTTTGGCCGTGGCGTTGTGGATCTGTACGTCGACTTCTACACACTTGAACCTCGCTGGGTTCGATTCCTGGAACGATTGGAACGATTGTCACGGCCCCACCTTTTTCGAGTCACTGAAAGGCTAATAACTGTCTAGAAAAGGTTTTCTCAAACTTAGCTGTTCGGAGTCGGTATGAAGCTGTAGGTCCCTTCCACTCGGTATACAGACGAAACAAGAAGCAATTATGCCGGAGAGTAGAGCAGCTTGGCAATAGTATCCTTAATCATCAAATCCAAGCCCGAATGCCTACAAAAAACCTGGCTGGATAGCTGTGTGTCTAGAATCATCAGAAGGCAATTCGAGGCCGGCCGATCCCCTGGCAAGGAAATGAGCATCAGAACCCTTTACGTGCCCCGAACCATTCGGCGCTGTAGGTGCCCATATCCTCAGAGGAGAATTCAGGAACTTAACAGAAACCTGGAACAAAGCTCATGACATGCTGCAGGCGAGGTCGATCAATAATCAAAACAGGTTTTAGGAAAATTAACAAGAACAACCTCCGTAGTTAGAAGGTTCCCAACAGGGCACTGCCGACTCGGGGAGCACCTTGGGATTACGGGTGTCATAACAAAGTCTCTGCAGATTCTGTGGAGAATCTAACGAAATCCCAGAACATGTACTGGGGTCTTGTGAGGCACTAGCCCGCTAAAGACAAAGACGTCCGGGCAAGCGCCCAACATCAGATCAAGAATTGACTTACTACAACCAGCTCGCATTCTCAGACTCTTAAAGGAAACTGCTTTAGCGAGAATTCTCTGGAATAAATCTCTACCACCTTCGCCCAACAGTAGTCCGTAACCCTCTAAACAACTCGGAAAAAGACTGCACGAGAGTGAAACTCTTAAGAAAGCAAAGCCATAAAAGGTTAGCTTAGGGTGCTTGCCACCACTGTAGCAGTTGTGGCCCACTTGGATCCTAGTTGGATCCTTTGTGCTAAAGCTATGAAAAGGGGACTCCTGGTCGTTCCCACATCCACTATTTACGGTTGTGGTTCGATAACAAGATTTCGAAGAGCCTGGGTTACTGTCTCAAATCCCGACGCTCGACTTGTGAATTTCTTGTAAGCCGATCGTGATTTCTATCCGTCCATAGGCTCTTCGATGTCCTTGAGTTGGGAGCTTACGGCGAACTTTAGGCGTAGGACTTCCTTCTTCCTTAGGAGTATTTAAACATTTTCTACTTCTGGCTTCCACTTGGCTTCCTTTGAACCATAACCACTAACGAACTGTGGGTTCTTTACCGCCCCGTCGGCTCCTATTGAAGTCCTTGTTACGTGTTATACGATGAGCTTCTGTTTGTTTTTCGGCCTCTCCGTTGTTCTTACTAAGCCTCTTCATCTACCTTGGATAGTGGTAGTCTGGTGAACCTGCACAACTGCCTCCAGTTGCGAGTGGACCCTTTCCAGCTAGGCACGCCACTGGAAGCACGGTCTCACGTTGCGAGAGGACCCTTTCCAGCTGGGTACGCCACTGGAAGCACGGTCTCACGTTGCGAGAGGACCCTTTCCAGCTGGGTACGCCACTGGAAGCACGGTCTCACGTTGCGAGAGGACCCTTCCCAGCTGGGTACGCCACTGGAAGCACGGTCTCACGTTGCGAAAGGACCCTTTCCAGCTGGGTACGCCACTGGAAGCACGGTCTCACGCTGCGAGAGGACCCTTTCCAGCTGGGTACGCCACTGGAAGCATGGTCTCCCTTTAAGTCTTCCTACAGACGTGCAGTTATGAGAGGTTTGCAATTGGACTTACACTTGAAAGTCATTAATGGGATCCCCCAATGGTGACATAGACTCGGAAACTGACGTTGCGCGACATGCCATACCCTTGAGCAAAGCGCTCGCTTCAGATACAAACGCCCTTGTTGGAGCTGAGGAAACGGTTGTGAATTCCATGCAGACAAACAGCTCAACTCATCAGAAGCTTGTTGCGGGTAAGTGCGCCCAATTTGACGCAATTAGCTTCACCCAATCGAGTGCTAAAAGCTGTCGATTGACGTGTGAAAATTCCCAATCGGCCGTGTTTCCAGCATGATTTTGTGACAAATTCCCCGATGTGACGTCTGCCCCCTCCACGCGGCAGGGGTGTTGTTGAAGTTTTCAATTAACACCAAAAAGTGTTAAGTGCGTTTTAATCGTGTGTGTTAACAATTTCTTCGGATCGCCGGTGATTGTGAGGTCTGCGCTTTTTAAAAGCAAAGTCCGCCCGAGACACTGGTGCTAATCAAATTAATGCGCGTTGTTTCATGGATCTGCATCGATCTGTGTCGGGATCTGTTCAATTTCTTTTTGAAGAATGTGAAAGTCTGTCAGTCAACTGTTGATCGATTCGCGAAATGATGACAATCTGCACTAGGTCGAGAATAGAAAGGAGAGTTCTAGGTCGCACCACAAATCAGCAGCAATGTGTGAAGTAGCCGAGTCTTTCGATCGACGATAACTGGTTGATGGGACTGAATTGACTGGATAGCCTGCGATTATTACACAAACCAAGTTCTTAATTTGTCAAAGCTTGAGCTGATCATGATCATCTGCCCTCTTTCTTCGTGTCCAACAAGGGGATTAGTAGAGTAAGTTGTGCGTTATCCCATGAAGAAGGTTTTGGTTACGCAGAAGATCCACAGAATGCTTCTCTTCTTAGGGATTGAGGTCACAGATATTCTAGAGAGCATATTATCAATTAAATCAAATGCGGTTAGAATTGCTGATATGCATCCGAAGTTCCTTAAGATAGTGCTACCGACATTGTTGCTCTATCCAACACACATTTTTAACACACCTCTAACCACAGGTTTTTTTTTCCCGAACAATGGAAGTCTGGCTAAGGTGATACCGATCGCGAATAAACCAGTAATAATTTTAGACCCATCTCAATACTCCCAATTTTATTGCAAGTCTTGGAGAAAATTATTCAAAAACAGATAAATGGCTCCCTTATATATGGTTTTAGGCAACATCACAGCCTCCTGCCTGCACTTACCAGTGTCATTGAAGACATAAGAAAGACCTTGGATGGGGATAAAGTTAATTTGCTCGTAGTGTTGGACTTCTCAAAGGCTTTCGCTACAGTTGACCACACACTTCCTTGTAAACTCTCTAGATTGTATAATTTTTCTGCAACCGCAGTTAAATTGATACAATCATATATCTCTGGAAGAATGCAAGCTGTGTTGGTAAAGTCGAACCTCTCTAACTTCAACCTTCAGAGGAGTTCCCCCAGGAGTCCAGCCTTGACCCACTCTTGTTTTCACTCTACAGCTTGTGTTGTAGCTTACAACAACATCGTTGTAAGCATTTACTTAAAAAACTTGATTTTCAGCCATCATCATCCTTTGACGGCTGAAATTTGTGTCCAGCTGTAATCTTGAAAAATAAAATCAAATCTCGGCTAGATTTGCAGCAATCGACGGAAGGTTTCTCGCGCCTATCGACTTGTTTAATTGACGGTCACGGTGATTTGAATGCGCACCAAAATGTCTCTACCATGCCGCCGCTACACATTTGCCGCTACACATTTGCTACACATTGCCGCGGCCGGTAAGTCGTTTTAAGAAATTGAGTCAACATTCTGTGAATGGCCCGAGCTCACTGATTGTTTGCTCTGTGAGTGCAAAGTGCCCAAATGTGTACACTCAAAGCAACGATATCCGATTTGGACCAATGATTGGGTAGGTTGCTGAGGAAGCATTGTGGATAGTCGACTAGACGTAGCGAATGCCTTGAGAGGGGCTTACTCCATGATCATGAACAACCAATATATTTGACTCACTTCGCTAAGGAGCTCATTACATTGTGTATGTGGTTCCACTGCGATGATTCTTGAATGCTGCGTCGTCGCTTAAGTCTCGCCGAAAATGATCTTCAAGCACCTCTGCGCTGCAACCCAACGCTAGACCAGAACTTAATGATCCTCCCAGCACTCACAGGTTTGTGTTTATGTTGATTCTCTGTAAAATATGCACGTACGCTTTGTCCTTCCAGTTCAAGGCAAAGTGTTATTCATTTTCTTAGTGCAACGATTGTGATACATTCTTCTTTATTTTTTATTTCGTCAATTCGCAGTAAAATAGTCACATCCGCCACTGCGATCGTATTGAAGGAAAAGCGGAACCCTTCTCCGTATGCACCACAAGACAGTCTAGTACAATACACTCTAATTATCTTACAGCATTAGCGTCTTGGAAACAGCGTCAAAATGGGCAGCTATGACTTCGCCAGTCCCCAGATCTGTATAAAGGAGTATAAACTTGCCAACTTGTCTGTGGGCTCAATAGAAAATCGAGTTATAGAGGCTTCTCCAAGCTGGCTTTATATAACTCAATTCTCATCCCAGCCTACGTCGCAGAGACAAGGAATATCTCCAAAGCGGGTGAAGAAATCCTTGGTCTGTTCGAGAGAAATGTTCTGCGTGTGATATTTGGTTTTGTTTGCGTTGATGGTATTGGTAGGGACATTAGCGTGGTCGGGAAACTTCGGAGGTCTGGTCAGGGCTATGTAGAGCCTACGCACAATTTAGCTCCGTCCCGAAGTGTCTTTGACCCCGAACCGGTGGGATAATGCCGCCTGCGTCTAAAGTGGTTCACCCAAGTGGAGAAGGGCCTCAACCAACTTGACAAAGTTAAGACAGCTAGACAGAGATTGCGCTAGTTGGAGAGGCTTGGTGGTTGAGGCCCAAATCCACTCCGGACTGTAGCGCAAAATAAGGAAGAAGAAGCCAAACAGCTACAGGGCATAGCTGGTAAAAAGGATTCTTAAAGCGAAAAGCTAAATGATCGATTAAAGGGTTTACATTGAGTAACTCGGCACTGTAACCATCCTCGTGAGTTGTTCGAACGAGAGTGAATAACTGAAACGACAATGAACCACAGTACCGAGATTTCGCACTATCCTTCCGTTGATTAGAACAACAGGAAGTGAACACTCAACGCAAACGATACTTTTTTTTTTTTTTGAATTCATTTTTATTATTTAATTCATAATAAACTTACATACTAGACAAAAATGCTTAAATCTAGTTAGACGAACAATGTTTTTATTTCTAACTTACTGGCCCTAGGCGGGCACTCTAAGCTAAGCTTAATCTTAATGTATGTCTTTCAACCTAACCTAACGAATAAAATATAAATGGAAATTTAAAAGGAACACATTACTGTTAAGAAAAAATTTAAAACTTAACTACAGTACCTACGTATATATGCATATACACATGTATATACCCATATGCACATGTTTATACGCATATATCCTTATTATACACAATGTATACATGTCCTTACTCTACCTTAAAATATACTACCCTATTCTTAGTACGTCGGCCATAGGTTGTAGCTAATAATATGAATATTTATATTCAATACACTGCAAGACATGAAACCGACTGCTCCCCATGCGGGGTCTGAACTAAAACCTTTCTAACCGGGGTCTTAAGGATTCGAGGAGGGAGTTCCCTCGCTTCCCAGCCACCAGAACTTTTGGTGCTGCATTGCAACTTCTCGAATGTCCCGCCTGGATACCGCCATACTGAACCGGAGGAGACCCTCCTCAGCTCGTTGTGCGACGGAACGGTCGTGGTTGAGTCGCCCATCCACAGTTGATCTGGCGATGTGGTAGATGAGCGGCACCGCATTTACGTCTTGTATCAGACTGTGCTTATCTAGATGGAGAAATGCTTCTGGGGGGACGAAGCCGTTGTGACGTACCCTTTCGTGGTATAATGGATTGGGGTAGTAAGCCCCCGAGATCAAGTTATTGACCGAGTTCATCGCTCTAGCAGTGTGACCTCGAACCAACTTCAACAGGAAATTGTCCACTCTTATCAGGTTTGCCCTGTTGTATAAGACCTCATTGGGATAGTATTTTATGTACTGGGACTCTGGAGTTCGATAAAGGCGAAGGCAAGCTCTAAGACAAGCCCTCTCGAACAACCGAATCTTTTCCATTAAGCTTGCACTCACGTTGAACCACACGGGACAGCCATAGGTGAGCATTGGCCGGATGAGCGCCATGTAGCAGATGACCTTCACCCTTGTATCGAGTTGGCTGTTGTAAAACAGTCTCTTTGTAAGGGCAAAAGCGCCTCGGGCTCTGGCCAGAGCAGCATCTACATGTTTGTTAAAATATAGATACTGATCTAGCCAGATCTCCAGGTATCTGACTACAGTCTTTTGCGCCAGTGGTTGCCCGTCTCTTCCAACGATTGAGAATTTTCGCCAATTGTTTTTCGTGTCCGCCGAGGCCTTATACAACGGCGTCCTGAACAGAATGGTTTCCGACTTCCGGAAGTTGATACTCAACTTCCAGTCATCGCAACTTCTCATGAATGAATCGAAGTCACCCTGCGAGAGAGTAGTGATTTCCTCGATCTTTTTGCCTGATCTGTACACGATCAAGTCATCGGCGTACGCAATTGCATGAGGAACAGGATCGGCGAATTAACGGCACCCTGTTGGAGACCATTTTTAACTTGGAATACACCTGTCGAGGTCACGTTGCCATTCTTGACTACGAACCGTCTACCGGTAAGCATGTTACACAGTAGGTACAGCAGTGGTTTGCTTATGCCTAGCCGATTGAGCTTGTAGAAAAGACTTTCTAACCATACGGTGTCAAAGGCCCTCTCCAGATCAATCAAGCAGGCACTCGTACATTGTTTCTGACTTTTGTTCCATTGGATATCCGACACCATTTTCGACGCGGCATGAATAGTGTCATGACCCGCTTTGAAACCGAATTGGTTATCCGGAATTATATTTTTGTCCTTAGTTCAGTTGATCAGAGTTCTATTGATCACCTTCTCGAATACCTTACTGATGTTCGGAAGGAGACTAATTGACCGGAGGTTGCAAGGATTAGTAAAAAGTAATCTTTCCTTTCTTAGGTGGAAACTCGTTCAACAACTTTATGCTGTTTCCTTACGTTGTCTGTTTGTTTGAATGACATTTGTAAGGCATTTGACAGAGGGGGAAAAGCAATAGAGTGGAATTCAGTGCTTCAAGAACTCAATGATGTCTGCTGTCACTAAATCCATTATCCATGAATGGCGCCTGAAACCTGAAAACTTTCCATCCTTTGTATGCGTTTGATAAACAACACTTAGTTGGAATAATCTCATACACATTTTAGGTCGTCAAAAATGACGCGAAATGCTGAGGTTCCCTTATTCGATGCAAGAAATCTTCAATCCCCCTCTGATTTGGCTTTGACTTACAAGGCTTACATCCGCCCCAAGCTTGAGTACAACACTCATATCTGGTCTGGTACCCTCAAGACCACCATGCACCTGCTAGATAGAATCCAAAAGCGAGCGATTAAATGTATAGGAAACAGAAGAGCCATTAGACTCGCTCCAACACCGACGTGCCGTCTCTTCTTTGTCCGCATTTTATCGCTATTTTAACAATCGATGCCCAAGCGAGTTAACCAATTGCATTCCGCCTCTCCTTGAATTCACCAGCATTAGCTGTCTCATCAGGAATGCCCATCAGTGCAATTTCAAGTCTACTTTCGGGCGCACAGTTAAATTCAGCCACACTACAGGAATATGGAATGCTCTTCCCAGCCTAATATTTCACACAGGCTGCAACCCACAGTTATTTAGATCAATGTATACATCATATATCAATCTATACTTTCGAACCGTCCTGTGTCTTGACTCCGGATACTTAAGGGTATTCGTAATCTCTTCAGTGCGCGCAAATTATAAAAGAAAGCCATCAATCAGGAACCGGATACGGGCTGCATCACAAACTGGGACAGATTTTCGCAAGTGTGAGTTTTCTAGCCGAACTCAGAGCAAACAAATTCCATCCAACTCCATCTCGTGGTCATCTGTAAACAAAGCAAGCGCTGCTTTCAGCACCTGGAGGGAATCTCCCAGATTCTACAAGAAGTGTGAAGAAACCCAAGGTGACACCGACAGTCGCCACTTAAAAGTCGAAATTGCTGCACGACCTTACTACAAACCACAATACCCGCAGCGTAACTGATTCCCAGCAATTCTCCATTATCCCAAACCGATTCACGCTTTTGATGGTGTGAACAAAAATAATGGTTTCGTGTGTCTGAGCGCCACAAGGCCCATCAGAAATTAGTGGTTAAGCGGGCTCTTATTGAAAGCTAATGGCCAGCAGAATTCCTTCATAATTGCGACCACGTATTTCGAAACAAGCCGACATGCCTGCGCTCGTCTGTTGACATCGTCTTTCCACAAAGCGATACAAATCTCGACAAAATGGAGCTCATCATCGACCGGCCGCGAAGACGTGGTCTTGATTCTCACGGCGATGATGACTGTGCTGCATTCCCTTTCAGTCGTTCGAGGGAGTAACCTTGGAGAGTTGTACGAGGAACTCGCAGCTTAACTCATTATGAAGCGCGTGCGTCTTTGTCTTGGCCGGTAAATGTGGTGATCACAACGGCGGCGGTGAAGATTAGGCGACGACCTTGAACCAATGAGCCTCGGATTCGTGGAATGTGCGGGAGCATCGAGGTTTGTTTTCGGTGGTTTTGTGGGCGCATGTTCATTCCATCGGTCGATAAGATCTGGGAATTAATTGAGAAAACAATAAGCCCTCGATACGTTTTCGTATCAGGTAGCAGTCTTATTTTTATGACCGCGTGACTGTAAGAACTGGACTTCGCAGGCTGAGCGAGGAAAGTGCTTGAATTAAGAAGTCACTTCAAGTAGCTCCGAAGGTTGAACAGATCACGAGCCACAATCCAGATCCGATCAGAGATTCGCTGGAGAAGTTATTACATCACGTAAAGGGTGAATGCTTGCGTAAAAGTCCTTTCGTTCTCGCTGCGATGGAATGATTGATGTGGCGTCCGATCTCATCAAACTTTGGCAAACTCTCTTGATGTGCGCTTGAGAACATGACCAATGGCAGTAAGGAATCAGTACGCTTGGCTTGAGAAGCATTTTAATGAAGAGCTAATGACCGATTCAAGTATGCACGCACGTTGGCCATCAAATTGGAGCGTGTGCATTGATTTTGGGGTGACAATGAGTGTATTGTTTTGTTAATTTGATTACACTGTCTTGGTGTTGTTTCTGGCAAGGGAAGTCCACCATTGACACTAAGGCAGAAAAGACGCAGATCGGCACCCACCACCTCTTCGTCGATTTCAAGGCCGCATGCATAGAGGCGAGCTATACAACGCCATGCCTTGGCATTCCTGCCAAATTCGTCAGACTGAGCAGTATGACGATGGAGAATTGTCGCTGCTTCAACAAGGTCGGTAGCGAACTCACCAAGATCTTCAGTGTCAAAAAAGATTTTAGACAAGGCGACACGCTGTCATGTGACTTCTGGAGGAGATCGTGCAAGACTCACACGCCAACACGGTCTTCCAAAAGTCTGTCCAATTGCTGGCGTACGCGGACGATATTGACGTGATCGATCGAACACAGCGAGCCATCAATAAGGGGTTTGTTATAGATGAGTCGGAATCGGCTAAAATGGGTCTGGCGGTAAACGAGAGCAAAACAAAGTACATGCTGCCATCAAGAAAGGACACACAACATGGAGGACTCGGCCAGAACGTCACAGTAGGCGGCTCTAACTTCGAGGTAGCGAAGGACTTCGTCTACCTCGACCCCTCGGTAAACAGTGGAAACAATATCAGTACCGAGATCAAACGGAGAATAACTCTTGCCAAGGTTTCTATGGGCTCAACATGCAATTGAGTAGCAGAGCCCTCTTTCGGACGACCAAGTCGACTCTGTATAAGACCTTGATCATCCCCGTCCTGCTCTAGGGCGCAGGGACTAGGGCATCTACTATTTCCAAAGCGGATGAAGAAGCTTTTCGAGAGAAAAGCTCTGCGCTCGATCTTTGGCCTTGTTTGCGTTGATGGCGCTTGGAGAAGAAGGTTCAACCAAGAACTGTGCAGCGACATGAGTCCAACCATGCATCCACGGATCAAACGCCTGAGATGCCTACGCCATATAGAGCGTATGCACAACTTAGCTCCGGCCCGAAGAATCTTCGACTCTGTGGGACAAAGCAACAGAAGACGAGGGGGACCTCAGCCGGCTTGGCGAGCGAAACTGGAGACAGATGGTGAGAGATCGGGCCGACTGGATTGAATGAGGCTTGTTGATTGTGGCTCAGGAGCTGACGGGAGCGCCCTAAGAAGGAGAAGAATTCACGTGGAGGCTTCTCGTTGCAATCTGGAGTGGAGAGTGGTGACTGCAGTTGAATGCATGAACAACGACAAAGACCGATGCATTCTCATGATGTTTCTCATTGATATGAAGACAAAAACAACGACGAGACTCATCGCCTTCCCTTGAGGCATGATTTAACCTGAAGCCCGGCCCTCCACAATGCGTTCCGAAGGTCTTGACGCCGCGTGCATTTGCACTGGATTACTGGAGTCAAGCTCAAGATCAAGAAGACTTGTTCGTTTTACAAGTCAAACGAGGCACACGCATGCGGCCGATTGAGTGCAGTTGCGACCACACAACCTTCACGCCTTCCATCTACAGCGTGCGCGACAACATACATCTGCCATCCTTCGCAGCGCCTAATCCGGATCAAGTCTAATGCGTATCCAGGTTGGCAAAGCTCCCGAGCGCTTCAGTCGCAGCTCCTAGTCGACTCACGTTTGAGTTCCGATCAAAATCATAACGGCTGATGAGTCCTACACGCTTGACAGGTCCGCGCACTTGAAGCACGCACACCATGCCTTTGTACGAGTGCTGGACATTATATGCGCGAAGCCAATTTGATTTTGCCTCATTGATATGTTTTATTCATCGCACGACTCATCTGGAACTCCAAACACATCGCGGAAACGTGCGGGCTAGTCCCAATCGGAAGGTGGTGTTCATGAATACCTAACTTCGCGCTTGTCTCACAACTACCATCGCAACGGTACGACGATTCACTCGGCTCAAAGTGGAATTTCTGCGCGAACATCGTCGGAATACGTCACCGCGAACGCATTTGGCACACAAAGTGCACATTAGCGCGCCCACGCCTTTGGAGAATTGGAGTTATCTGCCATCGGTCGGGTCAGCGCTGACCAAAATATTTGTCGACTCGTCTGAATGCCTGGGAACTCACGGCACAGGCACTCAGACAGACCATTGGCGCGTGGAGTTGATGAACTCTGCGCTCAATGTCAAGCGCTGACACGGCCAACTGGTAAGTCGGCTTCTATTTGCGTGTCGGGCGATTGAGAAACGCGGAACTGCTGCCGATGCTCAGTTCATCGACATAGTTTTGATCATCACAGCATAAGCGGTTCTAAACGATTGCTTGCCTGTATGGGTGCAAAGTGTCTGTGTGGAGAGAGAGATGAGGCGAGATCAACTATGGGAGGCTATAAAATAAAAAAACAACACAAAAATTAAAATTAATTTTAACCCGTTTAGTTATGCATGCACGATGATGTCGGTGACGGTGAGATTTCGGTTTTGGGGCGACTTTGGGTGTGAATTTTCAATGTCAGCCTGCCACGAGTCGAGATCTGGCAAACTGCTTTTGGCTTCACAAAGACCGCACTTCGAATGTGATTTATTTTTGTTGCGCTCTTCGAAGTGGGTTACGAGGTTGGTATTTGCTTGTGCTTTCGAGGCCGCTTTAGAGGCTTCTGTATTTCGGACACTGTATCTCTTTGGGGAACAAAAGTAAATCCTCTCTTGTCCTGTTCCTTGTCCTTGACAAGAGGAGTATTCAGCCATCTCATCAGGAGGCAGACGACAAACAGAGCCCTGTGGCCGACACCGAAAAAGAGATCGAGATCAATGGTCAGCTTTAGCAGGATTGATCTGAGCACTGAGCCACTGGTGCCGATTTATAGCGACTTCTGTGGAAGCTGCAGTGGGACAATAGAATCTGTCAAACATCTGCTCTGCCAAACAGAGGCAAGATAAGGAAGCCAGTTTCTGGTTAGCACTTCTAACACTGACGTGAACTGGAAATGGGAAACTCAATCTAAACGAGAGAGAGAGAGGAGACAGCGGAGCATGCTGCTCTAGACCAAATGGATATACGGGAAAACAGGAGGAACAAAGGAGGCTAAAAGGTTTTACTAGGGCTTTCACTACATCCCTTTAAAACGGAGAATTGCATGTCTAGGCGTCATAGGAGCAATTTCCACTACTCCAAGGTTTTACTAGAGCTTCCAAAAATGGACCGGAATCGATCCATCCCAGGCAATCCTATGTATCAAACCACTCCCTGCAGACGTCATCAAAAAGTGGATGATACAATCATAGAGTCAGCAAATAAAACGTGGGACCCTCTATTCATCTGTGAGACCACCCGGGTGTTGTGGCTCAAGTTCAATACTGTAAAAGCCGATACACGCCTACAATGCGACAAGAAGTTGCTGATTCGGATGGTAGTTGGTGCGCTAATCACCTGAAGTACACTGAAAAGTAAAATGGGGCTAACCTCTGTCTTCTTATGCAGTGGCTGAGGTCATGAAGACAACTAGTAGTAGAGTTGCAGTCGATGCTGAGAATTTGGAAGAACCATTTCCGCAGACTGCTAAACGGCGATGATGACACCAATACCGCTGTCAGGCAGAATGTTCCACTCAATATGAACGATGATCGACGAGGATTCCGTCCCCCCGACTTAGACCTGATAGGTCCATCATTAGTCTGGCTTCATGCCAGGGAAGTCCACCATCGACCAGATGTTCACACTACGGCAAGTCCTGGAAAAGACCCCAGACATGCAAATCGACACCCACAACCTTTTTGTCGCATACAAGGCCTTTTATGAAATGCCTTTTTATCAAGGCCGCATATGAAATCGTGCATCGGGACGAGCTATACAGCGCCATGTCTAGTTTTGACATTCCTGCCAAACTCGTCAGGTTGTGCAGGATGACGATGTAGTATTCTCGATGCTCCATTAAGGTCGGCAACGAACTCACCGAGACCTTCAATGTCAAAAAACGTTTTAGACAAGGCGACGCGCTATCATGTGACTTCCTTAACATCATCCTGGAGAAAATCGTGCAAAACCCACACGCCAACACTAGAGGCACGATCTTTCAGAAGTCCGTCCAACTGTTAGCATACGCGAATGAGATCGTCGTGATGCACAGACCACAGCGAGCCATCAATGAGGCGTTTGCTGGCATTGAGGCGGAAGCGGCTAAGATGGGTCTAGCGGTGAATGAGGGCAAAACGAAGTACATGCTGTCATCAAGGAAAGACACACAACATCGACGTCTTGGGCAGAGCGTCACAATGGACAGCTGTAACTTCAAGAGAATGACTTAGTCTACCTCGGCTCCGCAGTAAATAGTACGAACAACATCAGTACCGAGATCAAACGCAGAGTAACTCTTGCCAACCGCTGTGTCTATGGGCTCAAGAGGCAATTGAGTAGTAGAGCCATCTCTCGAAGGGCCAAGCTGACTTTATACAAGACCTTGATCATCCCAGTCCTGCTGTACGGCACGGAGGTATGGACAATCTCAAAAGCGGATGAGGAAGTCCTTGATCTCTTCGAGAGAAAAGCTCTGCGTGCGAACTTTGGTCCTGTTTGTCTTGACGGTTTTTAGAAGATTCAACCACGAACTGTACAGCGACATGAGTCTAGACAGGCATCTTTGGATCCAACGCCTGAGATAGCTAGGCCATTTAGAGCGTATGGACAACACTGCTCCAGCCCGAAGGGTCTTCGACTCCGAACCAGTGGGACAACGCAATAGAGGACGCCCACGGAACCGATGGCGCACCCAGGTGGAGAAGGACCTCAACCAACTTGGCGTGCGACACTGGAGGCAGCCAGATAGAGACCGCGCTAGCTGGAGAGGCTTGTTGGTTGAGGCCCAGGTACACCCCGGACTGTAGCGCCAAATACAGAAGAAGAAAGGATGTCCAAAGGATGTCCAAGAGTAAGATTTCGAGGTCCGCCGAGGGTCTAGATCTGAGTGCACCTGTGATACAGATGTATGCCGATCTTTGTATTCTGCTAAAGAATAGAAAATTAGAACTAAGTGCCGTTTTAAGGGAGACAACCTTTTCTATATTCTATTCTTAATACATAAATATAATGAATAAATAATTCTAAATATATAAATATAATAAATAAATATTTTTGAAAAAAGGTATCTCTAAATCGAACTTGGGGCATTTACGAAAGACATTAGTTCCTCAATATCCTCGCACTGATCTCGTCAAGTGAGTTGAAGAAGGGTTTACCAAACGCTCGCTGTCTGGCTTTAGTAAGTGCCGGGCAGGTTGTTAGGGTCTCCCTCTCAGCTGTGGTTGGCAATGTTTGTTACCTGGTATGACGACATGATCTCTTATTGGCCAGTGACCAAACCCAGACACCAATATCGTGACGAATTCACCGAAGGAGATCGTTTCTCAGGCCATATTTTCTTTGATGTTTCACAGCTTGCCTGGCCCATCCTGGAGTGCGTAGAAATCTCAGCCTTGACTGCTGCTGGTGGCATGTGCACGTCCTCTGCAAGCGAGCACTGAAGAGGAGATCTCTGGCGAGCCAATTCACCGGCCACAACTCCTCGGCTGTCAATGTGGTGGTGACGAGATCGAGACGAGATCGTGTCCTACATGACAGCCTACATTTGAACATTCACCAAATTATAACTTCATATAAAAAAAAAACAAATTGTCTTCAGCTTGCGACTTTAGCCATCGATTGTGGCGCGATTTCGATCGGATTGTTGACCTCGTTTAAAACCGGAAATTTAATTAACGGTAGACCGCTGTGGTCGAATGCCATGATACACATACATATCTGAAAATTAGGACAAAACTGATTGATTTTTAAGTGGCAGCCTTGACGCAGATAGATATGATTGAAGTGCAAAAAAGAGAACTGAGAAATACGGCTTAAATTGTGCAGTCGAACCCGGATAATTGCACATCGCTTGATAGTATTTGACTACTGACCTACCTATCCTGGATGTGTTCCACAATTTGTTTGTGTACATATATGCGAGCTTGCTGGAAGTTGAGGAAACCAACTCTTGTATTGTATTTTTCGCATTTTTAAACTTTTTTTATTAAAAGGCTGATGAGTTCAGCCGTTATGATTTTGATTAGAGCTCAAACGTGAGTCGACCAGGAGCTGCGACTGAAGCGCTCGGGAACTTTGCCATCCTGGATAGGCATTCGATTTGATCCGGATTAGGTGCTGCGAAGGATGGCAGATGAATGTATTAAACGCTCAGCTCACTTAATGGCACACCATTTCGTTGCACGGTTCATGTGCTATTATTCGGGCTGGACTTTATTTTGTTTACTTATTGGCGTTGAGTCATATTTCCGATCACTTTCTCAAGCAATCGATACCGTCTGTTGGCAACAACGAGGCAAATGTTGTGTGGCCAATAGTTTCTGGTGAACTGAAGACCAGCAGTTACTCTGACTTGGATGGGCAGTGGGGCATAGACCTCACATAAACCTATTGGACCACAGAGCTGCCACCGAACAGACCTAGTTGTAGTCAACATGTTCCAGTGGTTGTTTGGAAAATCTATGAGATGTTATGGCTTCACTGGAGCCACATCATTTAACGGTTTGAGGTTGGCAGGAGCAAAGGAGATGCTTCGAGATTCAGCCAGTGCTAGTTCCTTGCTGTCTGGGCATGGTGAGCATGGTGAGCCACAAGGCAGTGGTCTGTATTGATCTCCACCAGTGTACTCTTTGTGGCGGGATGTAGTTTAGTTTTGGTGATGTTATACTCGGGCCAGAATATCTTGGATTTTTAGACTATCTCTATATTATCTTCTTCTTCTTTACTTGGCGCTACCGTCTGGGGTGGATCTGGGCCTCAACCAATAAGCCTCTCCAGCCAGCACGGTCCCTGGCTAGCTGTCTCCAGTGTCGCACGCCAAGTTGGTTGAGGTCCTTCTCCACCTGGGTGCGCCACCGGTTCCGTGGGCGTCCTCTATTGCGTTGTCCCACGCGTTCAGAGTCGAATACTCTTCGGGCTGGAGCAGTGTTGTCCATACGCTCTACATGGCCTAGCCATCTTAGCCGTTAGATCCAAAGACGCCTGACTAGACTCATGTCGCTGTTCAGCCCGTACAATTCGTGCTTGAATCTTCTCCTCCAGAAACCGTCAACGCAAACAGGACCAAAGATCGCACGCAGAACTTTTCTCTCGAAGAGACCAAGGACTTCCTCATCCACTTTAAGATTGTCCATGCCTCCGCACCATAGAGCAGGACAGGGATGATCAAGGTCTTGTATAAAGCCAGCTTTGTCCTCCGAGAGATGGCTCTACTACTGAATTGCCTCTTGAGCCCATAGAAACAGCGGTTGGCAAGTGTTACTCTGCATTTGGTCTCGGTACTGGTGTTGTTCGTGCTGTTCACTTGTTAGCCGAGGTAGACGAAGTCCTTGACTACCTCGAAGTTATAGCTGCCCATTTTGACACTCTGTCCAAGACGTCGATGTTGTTTGTCCTTCCTTGATGACAGCATGTACTTCGTTTTGCACTCATTCACCGCTAGACCCATTTTAGCCGCTTCCGCCTCAATGCCAGCAAACGCCTCATTGATGGCTCGCTGTGGTCTGTGCATCACGACGATCTCATTCGCGTATGCTAACAGTTGGACGGACTTCTGAAAGATCGTGCCTCTAGTGTTGGCGTGTGAGTCTTGCACGATCTTTTCCAGGACGATGTTAAAAAAATCACCCTTGCACATCCACGGGAAGCTTATTCCCACTCATGCTGCATTAAGACTGCGAGAGTGTAAGTCCTGGGGAAAAGTCCACATTAAAGAGCACATGGAGACACTCCATAACTCGAAGATTCCTAAACAATCTGATTGCATAACACCATTTGAGGACTTCGAAATCAAGCTCGAAACGGTAATCCCCTCGAGAATAGAGTGGGATAAAGGAAAGGTGTGCAACTCCACTGTCACGGATATTTAGACTGCCAGCTCCAAGTCGAAAGAAGGTAGAGGGTCGGGTGTATACGCCAGTTCGCCGGAGCTAGCAGTAGCCATACGGCTTCCGAACCACTGCAGTATTTTCCAGGCAGAAGTAACAGCTATTCAAGAGGCAGTCCTCCGGCTATCAACGACCCCGATAGACAGAAGACCTATTATAATTTACATACTGGATGGCGCAGTTGGTAGAGCGCCTGCCCCTGATTAGCACGGGGACCCTGACTTCGAATCCCAGTGAAAGCTAAGTTTATACGCTTTTATCTGGTTTTCAAATATGATCAAATTAACGGCGCTATCACTGGAGTAGTCAATCAGTGGTAATAGACTTACTATGGGCATCACAATGGGTCCAGGTGTGCTGGTGAATGCACTTGCAGCCCTCCTACCTAACCTACATAGAAAGTTAGGCGGCCATAAAGTCTCTGGAAACATCATCGATCGACTCTGAAATGGTAAACTCTGCCGTCTATCTCTGAGAGAGATAGCGGACAGATGCAACCTTACCCTGTGCCGGGCAACGAAAGAGCCGACGAATTAGCAAGAAGGAAGGCGAGTCTATGACTGGCGCAAAATCCAATGAGAGCGATAAAAAAAAATGCTATTAACAGACGTCATAAGCAATGCAAATCGTAAAAGGGGCGGTATTGGACACATGTAGGACATCGAAAGCGATGTGGCCTACACTTGACCCATCAAAAACTAAACCTTTCCTAGAATTGGACGGATAATATTAATACTGGCCACTGCCTAATTGACAACCAAGCCAGAAGACTTGGCGCATCCTACAACGAAATCTGCAGATGAGGAGGAGGAGGAAACCGTGTTACACTAACTCGGAAGCTGCGGTCTTGAGGATCTAGCAAGTACCATCACAAAGGACATCCCCAAGTTCATTACAACCGCCAAATGCTCATAGTTACACACCACAAGAGGTAAGTGAGCAAGAGTGTAGTAGGTCAACGAAGTGGCGGAATACTGCCGAATAGAGCACCACAACGGACCTTAAACCACCTTAGGTCTACCTAGGACCTTAAAGGGCTAAGTGAGGCGAATACCCATGAGGGCTTTGCCAGTCACATCTACCTACCTAGTTCTATGGGTTTTCACTGAACCACCACCTACCGCCACACGATCTCCCTTCACCCTTACAAAAGAAAAGACCTCGCCAGCGGACATTGCCGCACGTTTAAATGAACCGCGTGTACACGGGTAAATCCAATTAATGAGCAATAAATCGAATATCAAAGTCGCCAGTAATTATTTGTGCGTTCGACCAGGAAGATCAACTTTTACAAGATCGACTTCATTTGATATTCACGCTCGCAAGCGCTTTAATTTATTTCAAGTTGAAGGCGTTAAATGAATGGAAGAATATTCCACAGAGAGGTACGCATAAAGTCACGAAAGCGCTGTTAAAAGTCAGCAGAGAATTCGGCATCCTTAAGAAATTGGCAGAGTATTGTATGTATTTGAGTACAGTCAGTCTTGAGAGTTTGACATCACCAACAAATATATTGTAGCACAGCAAGAATTTGCTGCAATCGGGTATAGAATCTAGCAATGAAGGAAGATCAAACTACACAGTTTGTCCCGGAGTTTCTGGCGAGTCCCTATCGATGAGTGTGGCCTGGCGTTGTCCTCATGGAGCACAAATCATCTGCTGTGGTCCAAAGCTGCCCGCTTACAAGCGAAAACTTCATTCAGACAGTCCTATTGTTGACAATACAGAGCCGATAAGATAATTCCCCGCCAAACCCAACAAGACCTTCCTGGCCGTCAATCCTTACTTAGCCACCATTTGTACCAATTCACCACGATTCGATCACGATCTTTTTGGCTTGACGTTGTTGTAAGTGATCCACCTTTCGTCGCCAGTCTCTATCCGCCTTAAAAATGGGTTGATGTTACTGCGATTCAGCAGTGAGTCGCAGAAGGAAATTCGGTCCTGAGGTTCGTTGCCGTTAACTCGTGTAGTACCCATACATCGAGCTTTTATTTATTCGCACAGTTTAGGTCCTGGGAAAGCATGCATAGTTTTTTAACCCTGCAGTAGGACCCGTCTTCGACTCCGAACCAGTGGGACAACGCAATAGAGGACGCCCGCGGAACCGATGGCGCACCCAGGTGGAGAAGGACCTCAACCAACTTGTTGTGCGCAATTGGAGACAGCTGGCAAAAGATCGTGCCGGCTGGAGAGGCTTACTCGTTGAGGCCCAGGTCCACCCCGGACTGCAGCGCCACCAGAAGAAGAAGAAGAAGAAGGGCCTTCGGTAAAAATGGGGCTCCAACCAAAGATCTCTCACATCTAACCTACGCGTCACTAGTATGGTGGCCGACCCTTAGGCAAAAATATACGCCAAAACTAAACAAGGTACAGAGAATAGCATGCATTAGGCACCAAAGGGATGACGAGACCAGACGACACATAATAAAAGACCAGACTTGGGATGTTTTCAAACTGAAACTTTATTTTACTCAATTGAATTATGGGTCGTAGATAAATGCATGCTTCAGCCGACTTGCACGATCTGTTCAGGCGGACTCTGCGATGGATATTCTCGGAAAAATGTCAACACTACAATATTTCCTAGAATTGAGGGAATTCTGACGTTGCTGACGTTACGGCGCTCTACGGTCGACTCCGATAGATGCTCTGCCGGTAATGCTACAGCTTCTACCTTTGGACCTACATATCAAAAGCACTACAGCACACAGTGCCATCAGGCTCAGAGAGTCTGGATGCTGGACAACACAACCCTATGGTCAGTAGCAGTATCCTTGATCTTCTACCAAGAGATTTGGTATCATCCCCAAAGGACTGATCAGTCCCTAGACTTAGCCTATCAAACCGCTTTGACACTCTTCTCCCTGAGAGAACAAAATGGCAGATATGCTGGGATTTCGGCTCCAAGATGTACGACGGAGTAGGTGCATTCTCAGAATCCCTGAACATCCGTAAGGCCTATAGACTGCCCGGCAATTCGAGCGTGTTCCAAGCGAAGCTATTTGCAATCCGGGGAGCATGTCAATTTAAAATGCACCCGAGTAAACTGCCAAGGCATAAGGTTGCCATATGCATTGATAGCCAAGCTTCACATTCAAAATGGGTACAGGAATGCCGAGTTGAGATAGCCTCGTTAGAAGGCCAGCTCATTTCCCTTATCTGGGTTCCAGATTGCAGTGACATCCCAGGAAATGAGAGGGCCGATGAACTGTCTAGGCGGGGATCCCTTCAGTGATCGGGTGGTGTTCATCTCACATCTGTGAGTGAAGGCATATAACATATCTTCATACTTCCTCTAAACAGCAAACCGTAGATGGGCCAGACTGAGGAACTGTGCAACATAAAGAAAAGCAAGAAACCTCGTAGACTATTGGCGGTCTGTCAAGGACACTGGCAAATAGGAGACATTGCCGCTCAGCTAGGCATCCCTCAGCTGCGCTGAGATGGAGGCTCTAACACACTTCTTCTGCTACGCTCCGGCTCTAGGTAGAGCCACAACGAGCGCTTGGTTGACCCTTCTCCAACTGACTTGGAGAGTAAGGAACTTATTCCCTCCTCGGGTTGGATATTGAGATATCCACAAAATACACCTGCACCTTCCTGATTTCTAGGAAACATGGCTGTGGTACTAAGCTTAGCTTAGCTCCTCGGCAATCGAAACAGTGCTCAAATGATGGTCAGACTCGACGATTTCCATGATGCCATGGACGCTTTCGTCAGTTGGCCTGCCAGAGCGTGGTGCATCTTTGGCATCTAATTCTTACCGGAACGGAATCGACGGAACTAAAAGTGCGTATGACTCGCAGTTTATCGAGTCCAGTCTTAGGTTAGGGCTGATAGTACATTCACCAGCACACTTAGACCATACTGGCCCATTGTGATCAGACTACTACCACTGATTGACTACTCCAGTGATAGTGCCGTTAATTTGATCCCAATGGCAAATGGTGAGCAGATTTGAAAACCAGGTAAAAGCGTATTAACCTGGCTTTCGCTGAGATTCGAACCCCGCTAACCAGAGGCAAAGACTCTACCAACTGCGGCATCCAGTCTTCAGTCCAGTCTTAACTGGAGTCCATCTTAGACACGCGCTCAAACAAATCTGAACCATTCAATTACCAACCGTTTTTAGTACGAATCTTATCTTTCCAACGGGATCTAGTTTGGTCCTTCGTCCTGCCAAATATTCTGTCGCATGGGTACACGAATCACAAGCGATTAAATGAAAAGTAAGTACGTCAGTTTTAATCATTCGATCATCTATGCTCTTTGACTCGTAGACAAAGGACAGAAGGTGTCTTAGGAAAAGCCTCTCAAACTGGACAGACTTGCTTATTATTCCACATTTCTCTTATCTATTGCATTCCCCTGCACCTGCATTCCCTTCTCAGACCTGTCACGCTGCCAGATGTCATTAGTCGATAACCCACTTAACTCATGTTTGCTTAATTGGCAGCCCGACTAGACACAGGCCAATCGATTGTACGTGCTTTAAAGGCACACTTAGTTGCTCAGTAAAATTGAGTTTAAGTGATTTCAACTTCCGATCCACCGCGGGTATCCGGCGTTTTAATTACACGGTGGGGTTTTTTAATTGCCACGCTTTTCAGTTCAACAGATGGCCTGCTATGCTACACGCTCTTGACCATGAATTTCGTTTAATTTTACGAACCGCCGTAATGCAATGTGCCTAGCCAGACAGCACACGATGTTTTGGGCGAGACACACTTATCCGTACATCATGACGAACAAACTGACCACCGCTGCGCCGCTTACCTGGCAGGGGACGTGCTAGGAATTAAACTGACGCGTGTGTAAAACCCGAAAATAATGAATTTTTTGTACCTACCACCGGCTGACTTTGATCACGTAGATATACATTTGTGTTTTGTATTATTCTGAAGGTTTGGAAATGACGTGTGACACAAGCTCATTGCATCGATTGGATCGAAGCGGTGCTGCGATTACGATTGATAAAGAAATCCCTAGGAAGGTGAACAGTGGGACACCCCTTTCACCTCTCCTGTGGATCCTAGTGGGTGCCGAAATCATACAAACGTCGGAGAGGGAAGGATTCACAAACGCTTACAATGAGGATACCCATCCTCCTGTAATACCTGGGGCCTCTGGCTATACGCCATGATAGTTAGAGCCATCTTGACCGAAGGCTGGGGCTGAGGTTGAAGAAGATATTTGTTCGCACACAGCTAAACAAGATCCAAAGAACGGCTTGACTAGGCACAACACTTTGTCTTAGAACTTTGAAAAATCACTGGCAATTACGGAGGACTGCAAAGATCAATCCGAATTGGCTTTGATACAAGAGGCGGCACTCGTGTTGACCAAAACGTAACCGGCAAATCAGCAAAATTTCCTCTGAAACCAACCAGCAATAAGGGCTATAGCAGCGGGCAGTCTGACATCATAGCTGGTTTGGTTATGCAGATAGAGCATGTCTGGTGAATGCGGTAACCCTCTGCTGAGTACCAGGGCATACTGGAATCCAAGGAAACGAGAAGGCGGACAGTCTTGCTAAAAAGGGATTGGATCCGGAAGAATCTCTAGCAAACCCCTGTGTGAATATTCCGCACAGCTCCATAAGGAGACAACTATAAGACGATGATAGAGCGCGATAGAGCCAAATCACGGTGGCTTAGTCTGAGTAATGGAGGAACAGCAAGAATGATCAAGAATAAATCAACATCGTCGATTAGTTCAAGGGATTGCTAACACCCTTATGTGTCCGGGGTCAAGACACAGCACGGGCCGAAGGTATAGAGGGAGAAAGGGAGAGGAGGTACCTGTGCCCATTGGTCTTGTAGTCTGTGGGAAATATTAGTTTGGGAAGAGCATTCCATATTCGTACAGTGCGGCTGAAGAACGAGTCTCTGAATTTAACTGTGCGCCCGAAAGTAGGCTTAAGGGTATACTGATGGGCATTCCTGGCGAGACGAGTATCGCGGGTGAATTCCTGGAGAGGAGGAGCATCGTTTGTTAAAATAACGATAAAACACGGACAAAGAAGAGACGGTACGTCGATGTTCGAGCGAGTCTAACGACTCTGCGATATTGTTGTCTCCTATAAGTTTTATCGCTCGCTTTTGGATTCTATCAAGTAGGTGCAGTGTGGTCTTGGGGGCACCAGACCTGATATGAGCGTTGTACTCAAGCTTGGGGCGGTTGTAAGCCTTATAAATTAAAACCACATCTGAGAGGGAGACATATTTTTTGCATCGATTAAGGAAACTTAAGCATTTCGCAGCATTTTTGGCGACCTCAAATATGTGATCGCTCCAACTAAGTGTTGTGTTGATACACATACCAAGGATGGAAAGTTTTCCGGTTTCATCGACACAAGCGCCATTCATGGATAATGGCTGATTATCAAGGGTTCGCTTGAGTGACAGCAGACAGCATTGAGTTTTTGAAGCCACCTATTGTTTTTTCCCCAGTTAATTATGCTGTCAAGATCGGAATTGAATGTGCTTAACATACGCTGCCGTTCCAAATATACGGCCGAAGGGCGGGGTCGTGGTTCTTGGAACGAATATGAAAAGCTTAGGGTGCTGTCATCAGCGAAGGAATGGATTGGATTAGAAGTAGCAGACAAGAGATCATTTATAAAAATGAGAAAGAGTGTCGGAGACAGAACTGAGCCTTGGGGAACACCAGCATTTATTTGGCGGATATCAGACTTGAACCCATCCAAAACAACTTGAATTGAACGGTTCGAAAGATAATTTCTAATCCATAGAAGAAGAGATTCATCGATACCATAGGCACGCATTTTCGACAAGAGAGCTTGATGCCAAACTCTGTCAAATGCTTTAGAAACATCAAGCGCAAAGATCTTGCTTTCGCCTGAATTGTGCAAAGACTGGTTCCACTTTTCGGTGAGATAAGCTATCAGATCACCAGTGGACCTGTCGCTGCGGAAACCATATTGTCGGTCATTAAGAAAATTCCGCGATCCAAGCTAACGATTTATCAGCGTTTCCATGACCTTAGAAGGTACGAAGTGGGTGACGAAGATTCGCCCTTTTTAGGGACTGGCTGGACAAATGCTGTTTTCCATCTGCTCGGAAAGAGACCTAAAGAGTAGGATGGATGAAAAAGCTTACGCAGTGGTTTTGCCAGCACAGAAGAACACCTCTTCAGAAGTATAGGGGGAATACCATCCGGGCCAGCGGATTTGTGCACGCCGAGATCTTTCAGTACTCTTGCAACTGTACGAGTGCGGAAGTGGATTTGTCCCATGGCTAAATCAACGCTCTCAAGTACAGGTTGAGACAAATAGGAATCTGGCAGTGTTGAGCTAGCTGCAAAATGAGCCGCAAGCAGATTAGCTTTGTCTAAAGAGCTGACAGCTGGAATGTCATTGTAAATGGGCGTGGGAATTGAGACGAGGCGGAATTCTTTAAGTTTTTTACAAATGACCAAAAGTTGTTGCTACCCTTGGGAGATTGAAGCACTTTTTGCCTCAACTTTTGCTCATAAGAGAATTTCACACGTCTGGTACTTGCATTGCAGTCATTCCTGGCCCGTTTAAACTTCTTCCGGTTTTCCTCAGTAGGGTTGGCTTTGTATGTCCAGAAATTCAACTCTCTCATCCTAACAGCTCGAGTCATACCATGCGTTCGCTTTGGGCTTGATACTCTTCACTCTGTGAGGAATGAAGATTCTCATGCCCAGCAGAAGAATACTTGTGATCATATCAGCAGCGGCATCCACGTCACTATCGAGGAAGCAAAGTGACCAGTTAAAATTCCTGAAGAAGTTGTTAAGTTTGTTCCAATCGAAGAAAGAATTTGTTCTCTAACTATGTGTGGTGATAACGAGAATTTTGCTGATGCGACACAATGGTCCGACGAGCCTAGAGGCGACAGTATGTCAACAGAATATTTATCAGGATGAGAGGTGAGAAACAGGTTCAGGGTGTTGGCGGAATGATCTGCAATGTCAGGTATTCGTGTGGGCTCATTTACTAGCTGGGTCAGATTGTTTACCTCAGCAAAGATTTCGACGTACCTTCCTTCGGGTGTTGTCTGGCCTGAATGCCGAAGCCAATTAGAGTTGTGTACATTGAAATTGCCCGCAATGGCAATTTCAGTGCGAGGATACAGGGATACAATTCCTGAGATGGAATCGGATAGCGCATCAAATTCGTTAAAAGTTGAATTGCTATCCAAGCTTGGACTTCTATAAATAAAGCAGTAGTGGATTAAATGCCTAGGGACATGGAGTTTTAACCACAGAAAATTGAATTCCGGATTGGAACAGAGGCCGTATTGTGGTTCAATTTGGAAAGCTACATCACTACGCACGTAAATAGCGTGACCGCGGTGTAAAAAGAAGAGCGGCACCAAGCTATATCCAACCATGTGTTTCACTCAGCGCCAAGACATCTGGTTTGTAACGGGATAGGTGGACATACACAGCGAAGAGATTCGCTCTAAGCCCACGCACAATGCTCACATCAACCCTAAAACTTCCCAGTTGAATCGCCAGTTTGAATCGCATATTGTGCATGTATCAGCACATCCTCGCCGCACAGCGACTTTTGCAGAAGCAGAAGAAACGAGTAAGAAACAGAGTCTATCCAACATCTGCTCTGCGATTAGGAAAAGAAGGCAGTTGGGTAGAGCTGGAGGGTTTAAGCGGTGTTGAACTGAAAACCTCCTTTAGCTGGCTGCAGGTCTGCAGCAGGTTGCACGTTTGTTTAATACTCCCTAGGAAGTAATGGACCCAACACGTTGCACTAAGTGAGCCACGGTCACAAGGCTGTCAGGGGACACAATTACCTACATCGCATACTTGCTGTACGACACAGAGGAATGCTCTATCTTGGGCTTTCTTACTTTGACGACATCTGGAGGAGTAGTTTCAACCACGAACTGAAAGGGCTTCACAGTGACATGAGCCTAGCCAGGCGTTAACGTATTGGCTGGGCCATGTAAAGCGCTTGGAAATCTGAGCTCCGGTTCGAAGGGTCTTCGACTTGGACTGTTAGACATTGCAACAGAGGACGCCCCGTCTGAAGTGGGGCAACCAAGTGGAGAAATATTACAACTAACATGGCAAACTGGCACAACTAGCCATAACTCACTCTAGTCACTCTAGTAGGGAGACGTGTTGATTGAGGCCCTGATACCCAGGTGACTGGAGCGCCAAAAAGAAGTGTCACAAGCTATGTATTAAAAAGGAAGAGGAAGGATGTTGAAGCTGATATTATACGATGATGAAATGGCCAACTTATGCCTCCCTCTCTTTTTTGACAGCCAACGGCCTAATCAGAGCTTCACACTTACACTATTTCGTGATTATCTGTCAAAAAACCCACAAATTCCTCGGTGGACAAGGGGATAAACTGCTCTCAATAAGAAATTGAAGTTGGGTTTTTAGAATGAAAGAATTTTGAAGTGGCAGCACTGTTTTCTCTGACAACTCATTTAAGAGTTCCAGGTTGCCTCGGGGTTCGTTAAGTTTGGCAAGGCTTACAAATTGATAAAATTAATTTTGATTCACTTGATGTCTTGACCCAAAATCGTCGCCTTCCTCCAGGAGTTAGGATGACAGACCATGGCAGTGTGTGGCCTTTCTCACTTGTCGCCGACTCCCCAAAGCTCTCCAATGGGACTTCCATTTCATTGAACAAAGAAGGGGTTTATTCCTTTCAACTTCCTATATTCAGTCTCGTCGCACAGCTACATCCAAGTACAGCTAGACTGCATCCTCGCGGCATCTATTGATCACACCACTAATTCTTAGATATGCATTTGTGGACTAAGAGCCTTCCATTCAAGTGCAATTCGCAGAACCACTGTTTAACGACAATTTAATGATCCCAACAAGCCGCCAAATGCAAGCCACACTTCACCGTGTCGTGCCACTAAGTGAGCTCAAGTAGCACACCTCTTAGCCGCTGAAACCCCGTGAATAAAGTTTCTCCAATTTGAATCGAACATTTGAGAGCTCAGCGGTCTAATGATTCACAAGCAACAGCAACCATAAACTGAAACGCAACCTTTCTTCAGATTGCGTAACAATCGTCTCGGCAAATTTCAGAGTCATTAATGCGCAAGTGCTCGATCTTTGGAAACACAAGGAAAAACCTTCATAAAATCCCGTTCCACTTATCTACCGATTTGAGATCAAATCATTTCAACCAACCCGCGCGGTCGCACTTCCGTGACAAATTTCTTGTCCCCACTCGATGCGCACACGGCCAAAGTGCACGTAACCTCAGCTCAGGCGTAACCTCAAAAAGCGACGCGCAATATGTCACAAGAATCCATTTCCACCTGAGCTAGTTAGCAACGTCCACCAGATGTGCCTGCCGTCGGAATTGGGTAGGTCAAGCTCTGCCACGTTCTGCTCCATCTCTGTCTGCGATAAGACTGTGTGATCACGCCACCGTGCATCCGCGTTGATCTGAAATCCCATTCAACGTTGTCGATTGATTTTGCTTCTTTGTCTTTCTTTTTCTTCTTGTTTTGAGAAGTCTGTCAGGCGTCGTCGTGGATTGGGCTGAAGAGTGTGGCCAGAGAAGAAGGTCAAAGCCAAGCACCACCACCACGACATTCTCCGAGACAACTCATCTCATAATTTGTGAAGAAGGTCGAGCGGGCAAATGGAAATCATTTCACAAGAAAGCATCTTGTGGCGGAATCGGTGGCTTGGAGCATTTTGTTTGTCTCGGTTTATAGTTGATTCAGACCTTTGGTGACGAGTAAAATTTTGGCACTTTCCTTGTGCAAATCAATTTTACGAGGATGGATGAGGGTAGGCCTGTTCTCTCATCCTGGCGAGATTCCCGGAACGATCCCTGTAAAGCACAGGTCAGGCACCCTCTGGAGAGCCTCTACGGCAACTGCCTAGAGGCCTCTACGGCAACTGCCTAGAGGTGAACTATTGCATTTTAGCGGCCACTGCCCAGGGTCTTAAATGAGGACCCAGTCTTCCGTTTCTTTGGGGGGTAACTTCCCGCCATGGAAAAACCCTGGGACAACAATCTTGAGCATATCAACTAAATCTGATGAATGTCATCCTAGTGACTGAGTTTCTTCCTTGTCGATGCAGTCCTCCTTGAGGAAGCAGTCCCCTGTCCTGTATCTTAAGTTCAGTTGACTCCATAGTTCATTGCTTCCTTGGCTCTTGACTTGAGCATTCATTAGCTGAGCCAACAAATGGGCTGCAAGGCAATTATGCGCTATCCTTGACAGTATAGTGCTTTGAACTTCCTTGGGATTCCTAGCCAACTCCGGGGCATGCACCACCACCTTCAGCGGCTAAAACGTGAGTCAGTGATCCTTAAAATGTCCCTCCATAAGATCAACGACACGAATGACACTGCCTTCCAAAGCGTTCGCCTGCTTGCATTAGCCCTAGAGACGATAGACCATATGTCTTGGCTTCCGAAGGATAGATTAATGGTAGACAATCAGACCAGCAGTGTTCCCAGACCAGCGATCTTATATCAGCAAGAGACTTCGAATCAGAATATCTTGCAGGTTCAACGAAGTTTTCCTCAATAAGATGATTGTTTTAGTTCTAGTGTAGATTGGTGGACCTTTTGGTATAAGACTTAGGCAAACGATGGGATTCAGTTGTACTCTTGTACACGATGTGCTTGGCACTTGCTACGGGGTATCGGTGGGTCCACTCTCGCGTGCCCTTGCGATACAGTGAAAGCTGCTATAGGCGGACAGCGACGATCGGAGCACTTTTGTCCGGCTAAGGGAGTTTTCCCTCCATGGGAAATTCAATTCAAGATCAACGTTCGCCAGAAATTGTCGAGTCAAGGGGATTGCCCGCCTAAGATAGTGTCCGTAATAAGAGCTATCACTGTATAAGGCATAGACTACTTGGATCTACTGCTTCAGCGACAACTTCAAACCTTCAAATCGGATGACCCTACTACTGACGACCATGAAAAAAGAAATAAGAACAACGATTTTCGGTTCTTCATGTGGAATGTGAGGTCCCTTAACAGACCACACATAGCCGATGAGGAGGCCCTAGGAGCCCACTAGCTGACATCACAGCCATCCAGAAGGTGGATGAAAAACTGCTAGCCACACATGATATAAGGAAGTACCCGCTTTTGCGCAAAGATCGAAGGCAACGCTTGTTCGGATGCCATGTTTGCTGTTCGATGCTAGCTTAGGCAACAATCCGCATCAAGGCCACATTCGGCAACATCAGCTAAATCTGCGCTCGCACACCAAAGTCATACTCCTTCCACATGATCTAATAGCTGAGCTTATACTTGGTGCCTTTAAAAGAAATATTCTGCATCGTCCTGCCTGTGAAGAGGGTCTAACGGAGAAGAGGACACGAGCTAACTCTACGATCTGCACCAAGATGTGAATGTAGTCCAAAAGGCAACAATCCTCCTCCTCCACCTAAGAGCCTCCGTAGCTTCGCTCTTGTTCGCTGTCTCGAGAGATAGGGCTTACTTCTGTCAGATCGGAAAATTCGCCTCCAAACGGCCGGTTCTGATCATGTCCGTGACCGATATGTCGCTGCCACCTCTGTCAAAGTATCTGACGCTATATTATTCGGTAAAGAACTCTCAAATAAGTCACTAAAGAGACGTAAGCTTCGATATATGACTTACTTCTGACAGCTCGAAGTCGACGATGAGTTTATGCCGCACACGAGTACAGCTGCTCCTTCTTTCGGGGCTTTCTCAGGATACACGGGCCACCACAGGGGCTCGACTGTGATCTAAGTCAGATGCGGCCTTGGGCAAGGTACGTGATTATGAAGTTGACATTCTCACGAACGAATGACCGGACCATCCACCGTCCTTTGTTCAGTAACAGTCATATCTGAGTGGAATGTTAGGTTAGGTTAGGTAGGGGCAGCCCCCCTAGTGCATTCACCATCACACTTAGACCATGTTGGTCCATTGTGATACCCACAGTCCGACTCCAATGATAGCGCCCTCAATTCAAAATCCAAAAGGCAAATGGTGACTGGACCAGATGACAGCGTTTTAACTTTGCTTTCACTGGGATTCGAACCGGGGACCCCGCCAACCAGGAGCAGGCACTTAACCAACTCCGCCATCTACTCGTTGAGTCGTTGAGAGTGGAATGTTGCCTGTGAACTTTTAGTGGAGTTGGTGAAGACTATGAGACATCTTTGAATGCTGGAGTGTTTCCAGTCTTACCGTACATATGTCAACCAGAGGAAGCAAAGACAGCCAAATAAGTACAACAGGTTGTGTAATTCACAGTGTTCCCCTAATACGAACGCCGACCTTTAAAGTCGATTACACAGAACAGAGCTGTTGTTCAAGGCTTCCCAACTCATCTCAATATTTCATTTGAAGAGCCATTGAATCAAAATGCCCACATCCGGGTTTTCCAGCTACTCACACATGGATGCCGGTTCCTCCTCTGCGGCACGTACTCTTGTGTCGTTTCATTGATCGAAGTGCCCACTTGGGCTAAGTGACTCTTAGTTATGAAAGCACTCACCGAACACCTTGACAGGCATTCTTTATTTCGAACAAACCTTCTGTACGGAGTTTCATTCAGACCGTGGATCGCATGGAACTTGATTGAATCGTCTGAGTAACTTGACATGGAGTTATGTTTGTTTTCATTTTGAATATCATAGCCTCGTTGTTTTGTCAATCGATTGATGAATATTTGAGGACATTAGTAAAATGAGTTTTTTTTTTGCCAACAGTCATGGTTGAAGAAGAACTTTGATAGAAACGTCGTTTAACTTCATTAACTGAAGTGCCTTGGATTTGTAGTGTTTTTTTTCTGTCTAATTATCGCGTACCCTTGAAAGTTTCTCCATGTCTTGTGGCAAGTATTTTTGAAGGAAAAATTGTTAATTCTCACTCGAAAGGCCTGCCTTTAGTTCCTCATGTTACTTAGCCGTTCACAGAACTAATTTTATGATATTGAACTAAGTCGAAATGAATTTCTTCCATTCTGAAGCAGGAAGTTATGCGAAGTCTTCGAGCGCAATCATATTCAAGTTCCCACTCTTTCTTGAGTGTTTTTTTTTTTCAAAAAGTCTTGAGCGATATTGAACGAGTATACAAAATGATCCCTTTCCTCAATCTACTCAACCAGCGACATAAACTACCCCCTTGAGTGCAAGAGAGAGAGAGAGAGTGGCCAATGATCGGGTGAATAAGAGAGGACATACCTTGAGAATTGTCTTTGGATCGCGAATGGGTACGGTCGTTGTTGCGCATGGTAGAAATTCGCGTATTGCCAGTAGACGGAGCAGCTGGGAATCCAATCTGAACTAGGACGATTTCTTTATCTCAGTTTCATTCCTCGTGGGGTCAAGCGAAAAAGTCTGTGAGACCCATTTCGTGCATTAAATGCACTTGATTGAAAATTTGGCATTTTCAAAATGAGCATGTCTTCGCTCGGTATTATTTCGCCCCACCTGGCAGGACCAAAGGAGGTCTCACAAGCTACACTTTGGTGCTTGCTTGCTCTCTGTCGGACTAGATACGTCCCTCCCCGCTACGACAATTTTCCGGAATGGCGTAAGGGACCTGTCTACTTGAGACCAAACTTGCTTGAGCACTGTTCTAAGTCTGGCTCGCGATGGGAGATTTTAGATATCGACAAAAGACCTGCACAGTGAAACTTCTCTATAGCGGACAGTAGCGAGACCATCATGATTGTCCGTTATGTAGGGGCGTCCATTCTCTAGAGGTTGAAATACGTGGATAACTTCAAGCCGGGAACACGACGAACTGTCCGAAAAGAAAGGTGTCCCTTGGTGTCCGTAAGGAGAAGTTTCACTGTGTGTACAGTGTACAGTGAAAGCTTCCCTTGCGGACAACTTCCTTAGGCGGACAATCTCCTTGAAGTGACAATTTCTCACAACGGTGGATCTTAAACTGAAATTACACAGTCCCTAACCTGAACACGGACAGGGACATCAGCCGCAATTTGGTTAAATTAATTTTTTTATGCGAACAAAATTTGTCGCGGCAAAACTTTCAAATAGCTTTTTTGGCGCAGTATGCGAACGATGAAGACAAAAGAACTGACTTTACTTTATGCGTTGCACACGCCATCAAATCATTCCCTCTACTCAAATGGATAAAGGATATAGTCTGCAGCTCTCTTGCTGCTGTCTTCAAGTTAATTTTAGTTTGTTTGCGAATTTTCATGGACTGCCGATGAAATAAGAAATTTTATCCCATGAACGGACAACTCCCTTAGTGGGGAAATGTGCTGTGCCGTATTGCTGTCCACCTATGTGAGCTTTCACTGTAATCGGTTGCTGGCCCTTTGAAAATAATAGCATTCACTAATAGCGATCTGTCTGCACTTAGAACAGCCATCTCAAATACATTTGAATACCGCCTCAATCTTGAGGTTTAATAACAATGAATTTATGTAAAATAAAATGTTTTGAAACTAAATACAGTGTACTCTCTCCTAATGAACACCTCTCATAAGCGGACACATTTCTTGATACCGCGAGTGACCGCTTATGAAAGGGTTCACTACGGATGATTCCAACACCAACTGAAATTTACGCAAATACGTAGATTTCGATTTGCTTAAGGAAGTAAAAGTTAACGAAACTTGACGAAACTGAGCTGAGTTTCATAATTTTTGTATATTAAAGTGTTATTACGTCCATTATCTGTACTCCTCTTACTTTAATTAAGTAAAAATTAGTGAACGAAACTTATCGAAACTAAGAGGTAAGTTGTTGTTATGATCACAATATATCAGTTCAAAGGTATCTTTATGGCAATTGAGACGTCTAATCTGTACGCCTCATTTCCTACTTGAGCAAACTAAAGTGAACGAAACTTAACGAAACTTAACGAAACTGAGATAAGTTTTTGCAAGTTGTTCACTTACTCGGATGACAAAAAATCTGTGGAAAATTTTGAAAATATACTCAAAATATAGTTCGTTCCAATGGTAAGCATGGGGCAACATGCACATCCCGGTCAAGAATTATGTACATTGTATGTACCGCCGGCTCTGATGTATCGCTGAACTCCTGGAAGACCACGTCCGTGCCTGGTCAGAATTTCACACGCACTCATTCTCAAGTAAGTCACTAAAGAGTCGTAAGCTTTATTATGAATTTCAAATCAATCAGAGAAGATTGCCTTTTAATATTTTGCCTGACAAGCGGTTTTCTCACAAGCACAAGCTCATTGATTCGGGCTTATTTGAATCAGGCCATGCAAGCACTCTTAAGCTTGGGCATGTCTGTTTCGTGCTTTCCAGTGGATCTCAAATAACAACTTGGTCAGTGCTCTATTTATGACCGGAACTACGAGGAAGCGACGACTTAAACTTGCTAACACGAGTAGCGATGAGAAAGGCATTATGACGTTATTGCGTTTTTCAGGTAACGCCTCGTACTTCAAGTATTTGACGTCTTCTTGACTTCTCAGGTTCACTTTCCTTAATGAATAGATCGCTTAGATGAACACTATGCAAACACATGTGCGGACAAAAAACATTGCATTCGCTCGCTCACGTAGCCATCCGTCAGCCATGTGAGTCTTAAATTAATAGAAAAAAAAAAAACTTCGCGTGTTGATTCACGCTTACATCACAACGCATTTCCGCCCGCCACGGCAGCATCATCAATCGCCAACCATTAGCGAGCTGAACATTAAAGTCAATCAGTTCAATGATAGATTTTCTGGCAATAAGTCAGGCTAACCACCCGTTCGATTAGATAAAGTGAGCACATCAAAGTTGGCCATTAGCTACTTGTTGGTCAGTCAATTTAAGGGGGCCTTGAGTCGATTCAAGCAAACACATTTCATTGCCAAGCCCCATGGCGATGGCGCGCCAGTAATCTTCCTTTGACTGTGTCTGGTCAAAGCAATCCACCGCCGCAATTAGTCACAATCATTTCATTCACCTTAGCACAATTCCAAGCGATGCAGATGTCTGTGAATCCTTGACGTTTACGCTTATGACTAATGCATGATGGTGTCATTGAACAGATGAAATTCACATCACGTAGTCCATCCATCCATACGACAATAAAGGGGCAGATGAATCGACTGCGAAACTCGTGTGTATTCCGATAGGAAGGAACCCGATGCCTAGCGACCTCAACGGGTTGGATTATGCGCGATTTGCGCAAAACAAAATTGATATGTATCGGTGTCAACTATTTTTGCCGAATCACTCTGTCATTTCCGATATGGACAGCATAAGTGAAAGAGGCCCATAAATTATCTCACATCTCGGCTCAGCATCGGGGTTTCACACATAGATTCATTAGTTTCTCTCCTCTTGGCGCACGCACACCGCACCGCGCCGCGCACCTATCTTTCACTAAAGACACCGTTTAGAGCGACATTTATTCGGGGGGGCCATACTGGAGCGTGCCGAAATTGATGGCTTTCCTTCATTTTACTCACTCGAATATAGGCCTTCGGCCACATTCGCAGGGCGATCAGCTAGTTTATTGAGCGGCGAATGCTTGACATTAACCGTTGTCTCTCACATACCACAGCAGCACCATCTTTCATTGAGGTTATTCGCCGTGTGGCGGGATAGAAAGTGAGAGAAAGACCGAAGACACAGATGAAGATCCATAAACTATGCAAATCCATAAACAGTTGTCATCGCCGTACGGTGTATGGAAAGGGGGGGGAAATTAAAAATTCATGAATTGGTGGGGTTCCACGAGAATGCCATCCATCTGTCGGTATCTCATTGATTTTGGCGGCAGGAGAAGGGGCGACAAGACAAACAAAAAAAAATGGTTTATTATTTCTTTGAGCTACATGCATATATTGTTGGTTTCTTTCGGCTCGATTGCGAGCGGGGAGTGCGCGTGGAAATGTTGAGTGCAAGGATAACAAGTTCGCATTCAAAGGTGGCATTGGTCGTATTTCAGTGTGAATGCGACTTAAGATAAGAGCTGTCAAGGAACATTATCAGGAAATGCCACTGTTTTTGTGTTGTAATTGATTCAAATGAGCGTTGACGTGAGGCGTCTGAGAGCGACCAACAGAGACGTCAAGGCTAAAATAATCCCACAGGGTGCCGTGAAGTAAGTCTGCCAAACTGTCCTGTGGCAGAGACAAATACAAAGCAGCAGACAGCACTTGGCGAGCAGGCGGGCTTCACGCGCTTTCTGCAACCATTTTCTGAGGTGGTTTACTCGATAAGAGTATGTCCGGGGTGGACCTGGGCCTCAACCAACAAGCCTCTCCCGCTAACACGGTCTCTGGCTAGGTGTCTCCAGTGTCGCACGCCAAGTTGGCTGAGGTCTTTCTTCACCTGGGTGCGCCATCGGTTCCGTGGGCGTCCTCTATTGCGTTGTCCCACTGGTTCGGAGTCGAAGACCCTTCGGGCTGGAGCAGTGTTGTCCATACGCTCTACATGGCCTAGCTATCTCAGGCGTTGGATCCAAAGATGCCTGTCTAGACTCATGTCGCTGTACAGTTCGTGGTTGAATCTTCTAAAAACCGTCAAGACAAACAGGACCAAAGTTCGCACGCAGAGCTTTTCTCTCGAAGAGATCAAGGACTTCCTCACCCGCTTTTGAGATTGTCCATACCTCCGTGCCGTACAGCAGGACTGGGATGATCAAGGTCTTGTATAAAGTCAGTTTGGTCCTTCGAGAGATGGCTCTACTACTCAATTGCCTCTTGAGCCCATAGAAACAGCGGTTGGCAAGAGTTACTCTGCGTTCGATCTCGGTACTGATGTTGTTTGTACTGCTGCAGAGGTAGACGAAGTCCTTGACTACCTCGAAGTTACAGCTGCCCATTGTGACGCTCTGTCCAAGACGTCGATGTTGCGTGTCCTTTCTTGATGACAGCATATACTTCGTATACATCGAAGTACGTTACGTCAGCAATTAGCAGGCGGGCGAATAAGTCTCCAAAAAAGTGTCAATTTAAGGTGGAGCACTGCTGCGCCTGGGCGGCTGCAACTAATTGATTTTAGTGATTCCTCCGAAAGTGGAAAAATGAAAAAATACGTAGTTAAAGCATTTTCCCGGTAAGTGATACAGAGAGCTCCAAGGGAACTTCACCTTTCGCAGGACGGTTGTGGTATCTTTGTGTCACGGGGAAAGTTTTATCCAGTCATCCTTTACGTAGTGTGTCACTAGCAAATGAAAGGACAAACGATGACCCCACAGACACTTAAATTCTTTCGGTTATGGCTTAGCGGTATTCCCTTTTCCGGTATTCAAATATATATATATTCGGCAGTAAAAGAACAACCACGTGTTTCCGCAGGATCGCTTGGTAGCGTCACCAACGTGTTGACTGGAGAGCGGCGCGGCTTAACCGACCAGATGGCGTCCTTCTCTGCAGAATTTGAAGTTAAGTTAGTGTAAGCAGTTTTTGGTAACAAGACACTCTTGTAATATGGAGTTCTAGCTTTGGGTTTGCCCCTTGGGTCCTGAATTTGTGGAACGCATTGTATGTTGCGGTCCTGGGAGTGCTGCTTCCACTCATGAAGATCAAACTGTCTTGCATCCGCAAGTACTCGGTCTTCCTCTGCTTTTCGACCCAGTAGGCTCGGATTCGAAGATCATCTTAGCTGAAACGTTAGAGCGCATGGATAGCTCGATGTGGCCGAGACGGTATAGTTGATGGAGTTTTGCCATCCTGGTATAGCTTGTGGAGGTCGCCTTACTCGCCGACAGGACCATACACTCATGCTCATACAATTGAGCCACTTATGCGATAAGGAAGTACTTGCCATACCAATTGCTACTGTTTTTTAACTTTGAATGGACCTGAAATATTATAGTAATATAATATTTCATCGATATGTCGAACAGTGGAGAGAATAACCTGTAATAACCAAAACAAAGAAAATAAAGCGGAACGGAACGAGATGTGAGACAGCAGGTACTTCATTATCGCTGAAGTGGTTTAATTGTAAGAGCACGAGTGTATATCCTACGTACACTGCTAGTGCTTTGCCTATGACCGGAAATTCGAAGGGACAAGGAGATTTCTGGTGATGTAACGTGGCCAGCACCTGTCTCTTTTGGATCCGTCCGTCTAGACTCCAGACTTCTAGAGCAGTCGAGCTGTCTGTTCGGCCCTGCCTGGGGTGTCTCTATGCAAAATTAACATATACAAATTATGTAATAGATTTGTGGATGTATTCATTTATGTACCGGAAGAAATTTCTCTTTGGGTGGCTTTGAGTATTTTTGATGTAACAAAATCGCCATCCACGTCAAAGCTGAAGATTTAATGTGTAATAAAAAAAAACATACAAATTAAAACAAGTCTTTTCACTCGTCTTAAACATTGGATAACAGGAAACGAACGATGAACTTTTATTATCCGACAAACCTAATGCCAGATTTCAGGTGACGACCACGTGCTTTTGTCAAAACACGTTTACCCGACTTGTTTTATTTCTTATAAGCACCTTAAGCATCAACTGATAAATGGGCGTTTGTAAGTGAAAATAAAATAATCGACCGCAGTTTGATGAATTTTGGACTTGCGCAAATGTAAATTGTGCCTCAAAATTCAGCAGATGGCTGACTAAGAAAAGCCGACGCCGGCTGTTGCATCGAATGGCTGAATCCCGCATTTAAGGTGACGTGTGGTAGTGTAGGACTCCAACCAACTTGAGGTACGGGTCTCAATGAACCCGTCTTGTTGGTTGAGGCGCGCCTCTTTATGATAAAGCCCAGTAAATAGGGCTAATAAAAGGACACAAAATACCACAGCTCTCTCTTGTATATGATTTCGTTGGGTCCGGTTAGGTTGAAGTGTCTGACTGCTGCGCAGAGGGGCAGCAGCCACACGTACGCCGGCATAGGCCCATTATGTTAGCTCACGGATCTAAGGATGCCTGTTCTGCAAACCAGTTCGTGCTTTTAATAAAGGGAAGAAGATGGGTGACTCTAAGGTTGCTTGAGATGTCGGAATCTGCGGAGGGAGAGAGCACTGCAGCTACATAGCAAGTGTTCAATCGTGTCTCCTCATCCTCGTCTCGGCAGCTGCTGCAGAAATTATTATAAGGAAGCCCTAGTCTAGAGCCGTGAGTTCCGAAGACACAGTGCCTATGGAGGGAACTATAAAAAAGAGGTCAAGACCGCGCAAAAAGAAGCGTGGAGAGCTTTCTATGGAAAGCTTTCCTTCGCGTGGCTGTACACCTTGGCGTGGTCAATGGTCAATGAGTCTTGGGACTATTCCCTATGAGCTGACATGAAGCTAAGATACGGCCACTCCCACCATGCTACCATATCCTCTCTCTTTCCCTTCCTTTTCCCTTACTGTAGGCTGGATCAAAGTGTCACACGTACCATGCCGATGATCAGCTTGGCTGGGAGCCCACTCAAAAAACTAGCTCAGTCGAGAACGGTGTGCCGGAGTTACTCGCTTTAGCTACATACTGCCGATCTCTGCGTAGCCTGACCCCTCCTTTCTCCGCTACTCGTATGATAATCATCTAATGTAACGAATCCCCTAATGGGATTCGAAAAAGGGCTTGTATAGTGTTCGCTGTCTGTTTCCAGCCAGCGCTGGGCAGCTGCACGGGCAATGTAAGGTAAGGTTTCCTTTGAAGGACTGTCGTCACGGATGCGACAATGTGTGCTGTATGGAATGTCTTGTCTCTCTATCGGCCTGTACCCCGTCATGATCGCTATTATTCTTGCGATGTCAATGCGGGTCCGGTTTAAAAGATCCTCAGTCGGTGTTTTCTTGAATTCTGCGCAGGAGGTTAATTGAGACTTCCCAAGACCAGCAGTTTTCAGTGTGAATTGATTTCAGCTTTGACTAGTCCCATTGGTATATCCTGAGCTGTCGATTGTGGAACTTTGCTTGGCTAGTTCGTCAGCTCTTTCTTGTCAACTCTTTATCTGGGAGGTTTCTGTGCCTGGGAACCCAAACAATGGTTACCCTGAATTTTTCTGTTAAACTAGCCAGTTCTGCTTGGTAAACCTGAACTATTTGCGAGGATATGGTGGCAGATACTATAGTTTTAATGGATGCTTGGCTCTCGACGATGATAGCTGTTCTATGTATCGAGTCTGTGTGTTCGATTAATCTGATTAGATGAAACTCTGCCTTAATCGCGAGGATACGGACGTCATTCAGTAGTCTCGAGGATATTCAGGGTCGAGGATTTCTTTCTCGAAGATACTGACGTCATTCAGTAGTCTCAAAGCCCTACGGTTGTTCAGATCTTATGAAAAGATTCCTGCCCCGACTTCGGAATTCATATTTGAACCGTCTGACATGTAATAATTGCGCCCTCTGTTAACTGACGTGAGAACAAAACAAACAAAGTTTAATAAATGACCGAATTATTTATTAAAATAAACTTTGAATGGAGTATAACAAATTTATACAAAGTGTATGTTTATAATTTTTATGTTTTTTGGGTGAAAAACTCTGACTGACTCCTCTCGGCATTCATATCCCATTTATATAGAGCGACATGGAAGCCAGATCCGGATCTGAATTACATTGTCGGCCAATCAGGATCTACCTTCTATGTCGCCGAATCGACCGTAAGCCACGGGAACTGGAATGGCGCCAGTTGAACACCAATAAGGGGTTGGCTTCTATTAATAAGATGTTTTTTATTGAATCAGTCGTCTGAACGGCGCACAGTGGTCCCGTTGTATGGGAGAGTTGGAAATAAATCTGTAACTCTTGAACCCGTGAACCGATCTTAATGGAATTTGAAACATAGTGCAAGTACTACGAGATCTTATTATGTTTCAAAAAAGGTTGATGTATCTCGTAAGCTAACGGAGTAATCTTAAGTTAAAAAAAATAAAAAAAAACACTTTTTTTGTTTAAATGCATAAAATAATTATTTAAAAAATTGGGACTTAAAGCAAATTTGTAATCACTATTTATATATATAAATTCAATTTTACAAGTTTTGGTAACGTACACTTTATTTCGAATTAAACAAACTAAGCTATTCAGTATAATAAGGCATGCGCCTCAGTACTAAGTGGCAGCTTTATGTGGTCTGCCTCTTTTATCCGACGGTAACACGTTCTCCGATAACACATTGCCACGATTTTTTGCAAAGTTCCTTTAACGCATTCTGAATATTTAATTAAAAACATTTGTTTTGTGCGACGCACTACCTTATACCGTTCATTAAAATGTGGCAAAAACCTTTTTGTCACTTCTGAAACTATTTGCTTAATTTGGCACGATGTTAAGTTTTCGTTACTATTTGATAAAAAAAGCTGCCGAAGTTGGAAATATCTCCATCAAAAGAGAAAGAATCTATTTTCAAATACAAGACTTGCCATCGCGAAAAACTTCAAATTTGCACAACAAATGCTGGAATGTTGGGTTTCGTCTTTGAGCTAACGGTACAGCCAATCGGAAGATTCAAAGTCAACAAAATTTTGGCTTTCTAGGTTCTCATATTTGTAGAATCGAAAAACATAAACCATTTGGCCGGGAAAAATATGTCACTTCGGGTATTTATTTCCACTGCGGGACCACTGTGCAGCGTCAGTCACAACCCTAATCATTTTCTTTCCTCGACACAACTCAGTTTCGAAGTCGCATCGATCAGGCGTCAGTAAGGGTTCAACACCCTCTATTCCGGTCTTCTCTTGTCAGAAGGACTACGTCAAAGTGTTTTTCAAACTCATAATAAGTTGATATAAGGTCTGTTTGATTTCATGCTAAGTCCCTCGGTATCAAATCAGGGATACAGCTGTAACCTTGGTTGGTCCTTATGGTTGTGAGGTCCAACGCTTACCCTTACCTGAGTTTCAATAGCACTATATGGAGTAAGGTTATACGAGGCTATCAGCGCAAAAGTGGCTTTACCCACAAGAATTGAAATTATGCTGATCGTCGTTAGAAAGCTCTGAGGGCTTCAGAAACTGCTAGTTTGGTCTTGCGCTTCATATATGTTAAGGTATATAGGCAATAGATTGAGCACGATTGTCAAGGCATCCGAAGGAGTGTCCCGATGCATGCGATGATTTAGTACCTTTTCTTATGTCAGACCCCAAATTCAAATAAGCTTGTATTTCAGTTTTCACTTGAAAGAACTGCTCAGCCCTGAGAATATCCTGTATTCACTCCGATTTCCCAGCAACATCTTTGGCCTTGCTCTGGCCGTAGACAACAAAAGAATCTATAAAAACTAAATTAAAGAAGCTGAATATTCAGTCCACCGAGATTCACGTTTATTTTAAGCCGCCACACATCTTCACCTGCTTAGCATTTATTCTGAATATATATTTCACCAGAACTAGACATGATATTTGACATTGCTTGAATGGAACAGGAAATCAATCGATTTCAAGTTTCGTTCCCGCCTGACCAAAGTGTGTGCTCATTTTATGGCTTCGTACTAAACCTGTTTTTCTTTAGTTAAAGTTCGCAGTTCTTCAGTCTCAACTTTTTTTGTCTTGAGAGACACGTTTTTTAAATCCTTAAGAGATCCGTGTGCGTTTTATGTTCGCATCGTGTCTACGTGATTCACATAAGAATGCATTCAAGCCAACACCTTCAAATTAGGTAATCACTAAATCTGGCCAAATAGGGGGAGATTGCGTTCTTACTGAATTGAGAAAATTATTTGGCACCAGTTTGACCGGATAGGTTGACGGGTGCCCTTACAAGGGCACCTTAAACAACGAGCAGGGCAATCTAGAATCTAGAAACTTACTGCAAATTTCTGAAGATTCTGGAAGAAGTTGAATCTTACGTGTACTTGGATAGTGGCCTTCTTCATCACAAGAAGACTACAAGACGTTTGTGAACCGGTGCCTGGGAAACATACTGAGAATTTTCTGGCCGAACCGTATCTCAAACGAAGAGCTTCATCAGAGAATGGCCCAGGAACCTATTCCACGGCGCACGTGACAGTGGATTGGTCATGCCCTTCGAAGAGGCTCCATAGCAAAATTGCGACGCTGTGGAACCCGCTAACCCAAGGAACCCGCTAACCTAAGACGGTAGACGAGCTAAGAAGGTAAAAGAGCTGGTCGACCAACAAGTACATTTCTCCAAACAGTAGACGAGGAGTCCCGGCAGCTAGGGAAGAGTAGAAGAGAGCTGAAACTCATTACGAGAAACCACACACGATGGCGCATTGGAGTAGTAGAGGCCCTAGGCCCCGCAAGGGGATACAGGATCTAAGTAAGTAAGTAGGTTATGTTGGGTTAGGTAGGGGGGCTGCTAGTGTATTCACCAGCACACTTACACCATATTGGTCCATTGTGATACCCATAGTCAGACTACTACCACTGATTGACTACTCCAGTGATAGTGCCGTTAATTTGATCCCATCGGCAAATGGTGACAGGACTAGATTTGAAAACCAGATAAATACGCATTAACTTCGCTTTCACTGGGATTCGAACCGGGGACCCTGCTAGCAAGGGGCAGGCACTCTAGCAACTGCGCCATCCAGCTAGTTAAGTAAGTAAGTAAATGGTATCCTTAATTTTGTGCAATTTTCCGGGATCATCGGGAATTTTTTATTTCATTGTGTGCACCAAATTAGACGCGGGCGCCCTCTGTGGCGTTGTCCCACAAGTTCGGATTCGAAGAGTCTTCAAGCCGGAGCAATGTGGTTCGTGCCAACATCCCCCAGCAAGGACCCTGACACTCACTAGGCGCATGTCGCTGTGCAGACCATTCAGTTCATGGTTAAATCTTCTCGTCTTGATCAGGGTCAAGTATTGAACGCAAATCTTTGCTCTCGAAAATACCAAGTGTCTCTTCGTCTACTCTTGATATTGTCCGGTTTTCCGCGCCGTAGAGCAGAACGAGGATTATCAAGGTGGTATATAATTTCAGCTTGGTCCTTCGTAAAGATCTTTACTAGTCACTTGCCTCGTGAGCCTAAAGAAACAGGGGTTGACATGAGTTGTTCTGCGTCTGATCTCGGTGCCGATGTTGTTTTTCCTTTCTATACAGAGCCGTGGCTGTCGAAGTCATAGCTCCCCCTTATGACGCTCTGTCAAAAACGACAATGTTGTATGTCCTTTCTCGAGGACAGCATAAACTTTGTTTTGCCCTCGTTCACCGCCAGACCAATAGCCGCTTCCGTCTCAATGCCAGCAGAGGCCTCATAGACGGCTATCTGTGTTTCAACTTCAAGAAGACCATGTCTCTAGTGTTGGAGCAAAAGTTTTACACCATCTTCTCAAGAATGATCTCAAATAAGTCATATGACAGCACGTCCCTTTGTTGACACCCTTTGTTGACAGCCAAGCGAAAATTCTCCAACGTCGTCCTGCACAATCTCACAAGCGCCAGGAATGTCAAAACTAGACGTTGTGCAGATCGTCTTTAAGCACCGTGTCATATTCGGCATAGAAATCGACGAGCAGGTGGGGGACGTCGACTTGGAAGCGTGTTGCGCTCTATTTGAAGGTTTCAACAAATGACGACCATGCTCTAATGATTTTTCGCTTGCCGGGCAAATCCTGGAGATGCAATCCAAGCATCTTTCCAGCTACTGTTGGACCAATAACTACACGGTCTCACTTAATAAACTGCAAATGTTAGCATGCCTCTGTTTTACAGGAGCCATAAGACCTTGCCCAACTGCAGCCATGGAGGCGTTATTGGAGCTGACTCCATTGCATCAAGTGGTTGCAGAATGTGCAAACAAAACAATTCGATGTACTAGTCAAAAAGCTACCACTCTTAGCTATTCCAATGGACATTCCATGTGATGTGATTCTTCTTCTGGTGGCGCTATAGTCCGGAGTGGACCTGAACCTCAACCGACAAGCTTTTACACCTGACACAACCTTTAGCCAGCTGTCTTCAATTGTGCACGCTAAGTTGCCTGGCGTGCACCTGGCTCGCGCCATCAGTTTCGTGGGAGTCCTCTATTGTGTTGTCCCACTGGTTCTGAGTCGAAGACTCCTTGGGCTGGAGCAGTGGTGTCCATAAGCTCTACATGGCTTAGTCATCTTAAGCGTTGGATCCGTAGACGCCTGACTAGGCTCAGGTTGTGATTCGTTGAATCTTCTCCTCCAGAGTAAAACCCTGCTGGATACCTGGCCATAGAGGGATAGAGGGCAATGAAATGGCCGACTTCCTGGTAAGGAAAGGAGCTTTGGAACCATTTATAGGTCCCGAACCCTTCTGCCCTGTAAGAGACCATGTCCTCAGGAAAGAGTTCACGGAACTAGAAAAAAGGAACTGGCCAAATACCTGGAACAACGATCAAAGCATAAAACAGGCCAATAAACCCTTGGGTCAACATAACCGGAGGAGATTTGAGGCATGTATCAAGATGAGCAAGAACTACCTCGGTATCCTAACAGGGCACTGCAGACTCAGGGAGGACCTAAGGCAACTAGAATCATCAGAAGAAGGTCTCGGCAGATTCTGTAGAGAATCTAACGAATTTCCAGAAAATGTACTGGCACCTTGCCACTAGCCCAAAAAGGACAAAGATATCTGGGCAAGCACCTACTATAAGAGGAAGAATTGAAGTCACTAGAATCAGCTCTCATTCTTGGATTCCTAAAGGAAGCTGGCTTGGAGACAATACTCTAGAATAAATCCCTTCCACATTTCCTCGAGGGTCGCCGTGGCGTAGTGGGTGCGTCGACTCCTACGCAGAGGGTCCCAGGTTCGATCGGCTCCACCTCTTTCGAGTCACTGACAATGCTCAAGGAGTATTCCTGTCTAGAAAAAGCTTCTCAACTTCGCCGTTCGCTGAGAAGCTAGGCCCAGGTCCGCCTCGGACTGTCGCGCCACCCATATTATTATTATTTCCGCAAGAGGAGGAATTTCTAGTTGATCGCTTGGGTTCCACCCAGTAAAGCTGGTTTATATCTCATCTTCGGTCTTTAGTAGCCGCGTGATTCACTGGAGAAGTTGTGACCATTCTAAGGCCAATCAATGCCTCTAAGTCATCAGGAGCCTAAACGTAACCAGACTTTGATTTTTGACTTGATCCAACCACCTCGTCCTGGATCTGCCAAGGAGGTCGTCTGATAGAGTCGCATTCAGGGAACGGCTAAGAAGTCGTGATGAAGGGGACATTCGTGCCATGTGACCAAGCCATCGAAGCATTTCGTTCGACAACGTTGAGTTCTACTACTCAAATCCTCAATAAAATGAAATTTAACTTAAGATGCAGTGCCATGGACTGGGTTACTGACAACAATATTGACAACAAATTGATTATATAGCAAGAAGTGCTAAAACCCGTCTGGACGTATGGTATACAACTACAGGGTTGTACCAAGGAAAGTAATAGAAACATGCTACAAACTTTTCAAAATAAAGTGCTAAGGGCCATCGTGAACGCACCAAACAACGATATCCACAGAGACCTTGGAATCTCATCAGTCCAAGATGAGGTTACGAATTTTACTCGTAAGCATAAGCGTCGCCTGGAAGAGCACATAAACTCTGCTGTCCTTCCAGTTCTCGACGAAAGAAACTCTTTTCGCCGTCTGCAAAGGACTATGCCCCTTGACCAAGCACGGTGAATTCAATCAGCGCTTGACTGCGGTGTCAGCACGCACTGGAGAATCTCTTGCCAAATGCGTCCAAGCCAAGAAAGTAAAATTGCTGGATAAATGTAAAACTTAGTTGCAGTGGAAATACATTTTATTTGAAGGGAGGTGTTTGTACTGGGTAAGAATGCCTTTCGCTATGTGGGAACGGTCAACATAGTGTCTTTTGAAGATTTTCACCTACCCTCGCAAAAATAAACTCCTTGATACCTCACAACTTCTTTTATTCATTTCTAACGCCAACCGGTCCTTTCTAGGAAAACTTTAACAGAGGCCTCAATAAGTCGTCCCCACGTCACCGCCACGGCCGTCACACGCACAGACTATAAACCGGGCTAAGATTCAAAAGCCACAAACAAATAAAAAAAAAACGAAGTCAAATGTCAACCTAGGGCATACATTGCTGATCCATTTGATGATCCATGAATAAAGCGTGTGACATTCCGCGTCACAAAAAAAAACAACGCCGATGTCAGGGAATATAGAAATTCGGAATGGAATGCTGGATTGGCCAGAGAGCGATATCAGATAGTTCGCCTTCAGCGCCGCTCCCCATTCGTAATACATGCAAACTAAATGCCATCAGCTTTGCAAAATAATATCGGTCAGCAATCTAGAGACGTAAACATTTAAATTGCGCCATTCCACCCATAAGCCTTAGGTGTCAACCAAATGGACTCATTATGAACTAAATAAAAATGCAAATTAAAGCGTTTTTCATGTCATCGTTTGCTAAGAACCCCGGTTCACAGTTTGAACCGATTAAGAAATGGGTTAAGTAGTGTATAGGAGTTATCGCGGCGTTTTGTTTTTACGTCAACTAACATCTGAGAAATAAAAACAGCTGACTAAATTTAATTTAACGACAAAAAGTCATCTGAAATCGGCGTGTGCAGGAAGGAGGCAATATTTGTCTTCTGACATTTGAGAGAAAGAGAGGAAAGAGAACGATGTAGATCAAGCATTCGGTCCACTCGATCTGCAGTAAGTGAAGGTAGCCATCCCCCCGCTGGAACTGACGGCCTAGCAGGCATGACTTGGTAAGGGGCATGCACCAACTCCTCTATAAAATATGGTCGGAGGATAGAATGTCCGATGAATGGGTCCTTCGCATTGTTTGCTCGATCCACAAAAAAGCAAACGCTCTGAATCTGTCTTCTGAACATCGCCTACAAGACCTTATCCGCCGTGTTGTGTAAACGCCTAAAGCTGCTCGTCAAGAACCTGGTCGGTCCACACGTTTAGCAGAGCGATAACTAGGCTTTTATGCGTCTGGTGCGCGTAATTCAAGTTAGTCGTGATCATTTTTTAGCCCTCCTGGGACTACGCCCTGAGTCTGTGCACCGCTGGTACCGCCCTAGTTGCGGCACTGGGCTTTAGGCCAGGGCTCTAATCGCGTAAGGCGAGAATCGTTTCGCGCTTCGACGATAGTCTTGCTTCGTCTGAAAGTGTCTATGAAGCAAATCATCGACGATACCAAGTGAATCAAAAGGACGATAGTCGTCTGAGAGGTTACCCGATGAGAGCCTAGGAAAGTCCACAATCGAACAAATATTCACTTGGGACAGATTTTGGAAAAAAAAAGACGACCCAAGAGCAACCCACAACCATTTTCATGAATTTCAAGGCCGCGTATAACTGCATGCATACAGACGAGGTATGCAAAGCAATGCTTAATTTTGGCATCAGTACAAAGCTCGTCTGTTTGTGTAGGATGCACGCTGATCCGTCAAGGTCTTTAAAGACCTATCCGAGACTTTTTTTTCCAAAAAAGGATTCAGACAAGACCACGCGCCGCAAGGCGACTTCCCCAATCATTCCTGAAGTATTCCTCGAAACTTGCGCGCCAATTCCAGAGGCAATATATTTCCGAAGTCCGTGCAACTAATCGCATATTCCGACGATATTGATATGTACAAGGGGAAGAATGCGGAGTCATGTCACTGGGATTTTTGTGAGTACCGCGAAAATGGGTTTCGCGGTGAAGAGTCAACAGGCAAAAACTTCCAACACCGACGTCTCAGACAGTGCGTCACGATAGACGGATATAGCTTTGAGGTAGTCAAAGGTTTTGTCTACCTTGGAATAGCAAACAAAGAATATCTCTTGTCAATCGCTGATAAATAAAGCCCTCTCTCGAACGACCAAAATAACCCTCTATAAAACCATTATAGTCCCATTCCTGCTATATGGCGCACAGGCTTTTGTCAAGCGCGGAGAGTAGCTTTGGCAGCTTTGAGAAGAAAATTCCTCCGCCCTCCATTACCGGATGACGCAGTAGACGAAGACCACGACTGTGTGTGAAGTGCTGGCTGGAGACACTTGTTGGCTAAGGCCCAAGTCAGGTGCCCTCTTAGGTAGGTAGGTAAATTTGAGAGAGAAAATAGTTGATAAGTTGAGTTATCACTTCAACGCATGCACTGACCACCCGTAACGCGATATCGCCAGACACAACACATCCTTATTTTGCAGCCATTATCTTCTCATCCTGCTTTTGATTATCGGGGGAGCTGGTTATAGCAGAGGCCACAAGCTGACTCAGTATGACATTAAAATAAAACGTATACGCTGTCCACCACACCGTCGTTAGACAAAATATTACTTAGACTTCGAAACAATGAAAGACTGCGTCTACCTTGGCTCCGAAGTTAACGCAAGCAATGACGCTAAAGCGGAGATAAAACGAAGGATCACCCTGGCCAATTCGGGTGAGTGGGATTGGAAAGCAATTGGGGAATAAATCCCTCTAGACCAAATCCCAAGACTCTAGACAAGACCACGATAGACCCAGTCCTGCTGTATGGCGCAGAAGCATGGACTATAACCAAGGAACGACAGTACGACTGGAAGGCGCAATTGGTTGAGTGCCTGCCCCTGGGTAGCGGGGTTCCCGGTTCGAATCCCAGAGAAAGCTAAATTAATACGCTTTTATCTGGTTTTCAACTCTGGTCCAGTCACCATTTGCCGATGGGATCAAATTAACGGCACTGTCACTGGAGTGGTCGATCAGTGGTAAGTAGTCTGACTGCGGGTATCACAATGGACCAACATGGTCTAAGTAGGATGGTGACTTTACTAGCAGCCCCTTCTACCTAACCTAACATAACCATAGAAATTCTTGGTCGCTTCGAGAGGAACTTCCTTCGTATTATTTTTCGTCCCGTATGTAATAATGGTGTTTGAAGGAGAAGGCTGAATGGACTGTACAGCGCCATCGTGAAACAAGTTTGAGTCTCTCATCTCAGATGGTCTCCAAAACCCCGGCCCAGAAAGTCTTCGACTCCAACGCCGAGGGACAACGCGGTATAGGAAGACACGTCTCTGGTGGCGTACTCATCTGACAAGGGACTTCAATCAAAGCTGCAATCAACTACCATAAGCTCGTACTAGATGGAAAGACATGTTGGCCGACGCCCAGGTACACCCCGGACTGTAGCACAGACCAAGAGCCAAGAAGAAAACGAAGAAGGTGACTGAGTCTTTTAAAAATTTGCTGACATCCTATAACTTTGTTTTTATAAACTTTTGGAAAAACAGAATGGGCTCTCCAACCAATGTTGATCCCATGGATGTATGCGGCTGTGGCCCGTCCTTAGGAAAAAATTGAATACAACAAAACTAAACAAGGTTCAGAGAAGAGCAAGCTTAGGCACCACAGGCGCTCTACGGTCGACTCCGACAAGTGCTACATCTTCTAGTTTCGGACCTACATATCAAAAGCACTACAGCACACAGTGCCATCAGGCTCAGAGAGTCTGGATGCTGGACAACACAACCCTATGGTCAGTAGCAGTATCCTTGATCTTCTACCAAGAGATTTGGTATCATCCCCAAAGGACTGATCAGTCCCTAGACTTAGCCTATCAAACCGCTTTGACACTCTTCTCCCTGAGAGAACAAAATGGCAGATATGCTGGGATTTCGGCTCCAAGATGTACGACGGAGTAGGTGCATTCTCAGAATCCCTGAGCATCCGTAAGGCCTACAGACTGCCCGACAATTCGAGCGTGTTCCAAGCGAAGCTATTTGCAATCCAGGGAGCATGTCAATTTAAAATACACCCAAGTAAACTGCCAAGGCATAAGGTTGCCATATGCATTGATAGCCAAGCATCCATCGAAGCTATTGCCTCCTCTGCTTCACATTCAAACTGAGTACAGGAATGCCGAGTTGAGATAGCCTCGTTATAAGGCCAGCTCATTTCCCTTATCTGGGTTCCAGATTGCAGTGACATCCCAGGAAATGAGAGTGCCGATGAACTGGCTAGGCGGGGATCCCTTCAGTGATCGGGTGGTGTTCATCTCACATCTGTGAGTGAAGGCTAACATATCTTCATACTTCCTCTAAACAGCAAACCGTAGATGGGCCAGACTGAGGAACTGTGCTACATAAAGAAAAGCAAGAGGCCTCCTAGACTACTGGCGGTCTGTCAACGACACTGGCCAATAGGATATCACATTGTCGCAGCTGCAACAACACATCTGAGAGGGAGACCCTAACACACTTCTTTTGCGACGGTTCTGCCTCTCCTAGAACCGGACAGCAAGTGCTTCCTAGAACCTTCTTCAACTCATTTGCTCAGATTTTAGCCAGAGACCGTGCTAGCTGGAGAGGCTTTTTGGTTGAGGCCCAGGTCCACCCGGGACTGTAACGCCCAATAAAGAAGAAGAAGAAATAAATATCCTTGACTGATGGCTTTAAGAGAATTTATTCACCTTCATAACTTAAAGTAGGCTTTTTGCTATTCGTGGTCATCTTGAAAAGAAATAAAGTCGGCTTTAAGCGATTGAAAGTAGAAATGTACAAGACTAGTCACACAGCAACAAGGAGTAAAATTAAATGCCCAAATAGACATTTTAAGTCAAAATTTCGGTCGATTTTAGAAAGACTACGCGTAGACTGCAAAGAACGTGATTGTTGCTCTTGAAATTTCCTCAAGTTTTTAATTATATTTTGCCTGGGAGTGCTTGGCCCAGCAGCGGAAAGATTGACTGCAGACACAAGATTACCGACGTTTGTGGGACTAAAAGCTGCGGTAGTCTGTGGAAAAGTTGGTTCAGGGACAACGAAGGAGATGTTAAAGCGCCAATAATCTTTATATGTGGAGAAAATATCGTGCGTCGTGCTACCGTCGATGAGAAGTTTAACATCTCATCCAAATCATCAGCGATCATCAAGGGCATCTGAAGCATCGACAACTGGTATGGTGACGTAGTCGTTACTGCTTTCTTAACAACGGAAGCGGATACTTGCGACCATTTTCATTCGCGCCCGTTGCTGCTTCAATTTGTCCACGCTCCTTTGATACCGACCAGAGCGCATACTTGTAGAAATTGACTCCCAGGCAGCTTTTCCATGTTCAGCGCCTTGGCACGAGGAATCAAAATGACCCCCTTCCTCAATCGATTCAACCAGCATCATAAACGATCCTCCTGAATGAAAGAGAGAGTGGCCAACGGTCGGGTGAATTAGAGAGGACATGCATTGGCGATCGTCTTTGGATCGCGAAAGAGTACAGTCTTTAACTTGCTCGTGGAAGCAATTCGCCTTTAACACCTGTAATGGCATCAATTCATTTTTTGAATCCATTGCTTAGATTTTAGATACTTTTTTTCTTGAAAATTTGAAAATTTAAACATAAATCTTGAAAGTAATAGATTTCTCGGGAAATATTTTGACATTTGGGTTTCTTCTATGAAATTAACGGTTTTAAGTAGATACTGCATATGCATATGCATAAATACGTCTATGAATACCCAAAAGTTCAATTTGGCTCAAGGATTGAGAGCCAGTTCTAACCAAAGTCGACTTTAGGCACTATTAATGAGCTGACTGAGCATTTGCTCCATTGAACCTATTGCTTGTATTTGCTTTTTTCGATTCGATATACCACAAGTGTGTCACAACCAACAACCTTGATTTTCATTTGAAACTTCCATCGCTGCCGCAAAGTGAATCATGTCCACAACCTGAAACCGAAAGTGCCCAGTTAACTTCTAAGACTAAGCACTGCGTGCAACAAAAGTGCACACTCCAAGCCAAACAGCTCAGCAACTGTAACAACCATGTTGCGAAAGACGCTGCCATGAGGCCTTCCCGTGGAGTTTGAATGGAGTTGCGCACGAAACAACGTCAGCGCCTCAACGTCAAGTCAATGAACATCCGATAGCCTTCTTTGTCTCTAATGACGCTAACACGTGCACCACATAGTCAGCAAAAATAAATGAATTCTTCTTCGATTTCGCATACAAAACCATTAAACTGCCATTTACACCCCGAAGCATAATCACTGACGAATACCTTTCCACACACAACAGAAAGCAAAAATACCTGTTGGCCGCCGATCAGCCAACATCAGCATAAAGAAGAGAAACGACGAATAAATTAGCGATCAGTCCTTGAGAACCATATCCAGAGATCTTTTAAGGGGAAATCTTCAACTCGACGTCTGCAGCCAGCGAATGAAAGTTAGAAAGATCACTGATCACTAGACTGGCATAAAATTAAAGATGAGACCAGCAAAATAATGCTTGGCGTAAAACAATTAGCCACCTCGCACGCACGCACGTCCCACAGCTCTGAGGGAAATGCGAAGCCAATTTTGGTGGTCGGTCACATAATTGGGCACTCGTAAAGCCACTTACCTCGGTTGGAAAGTCTCAAAATTGACGCAGAGAATCCGTTCTTCTGTCAGAGCTGGTCGCAATTATGATGTGTTCACTTATGAAATAGCAAAGCAGGTGCCTTTTTTTCTTTTTTTCTTTATTTTTAGTTCACACTTCCGCACTGAAAACTTTTATTTTCGTTCGACGTTTCACTTGAGGAGCCCGCCGAAGATGGACATTTTCATCGATCTACTGTGTTTCGTGTTTCGTAAACAAAAAGAAGTTTGACGTCGACCGAATGAGTATCGCAATCGCAATCGCAATCGAATTTTGAAATATTCGCACCTTAAAATATCAATCTCGCTGGGAGTAGAAACGCACCGCACACAGACGCTCGTCGATGAATGACTGACTGAGACACGACGACTGACCACAGCAACTAGCGATCGCGCACGCTGAAATCTTACTGAGCCACTGGTGATCAGTGGCATAGAAAATGTTGACGACTACAGCGATGACGATAAAAGACACAAAACAGCGAACAGAAGAACATCCGCCGCTGCTGTGCCAAAAAGCCAAGAGTCTTCATCCATTCAGTCGATCAGTGAGCGTAAGACGCTGTATTGTCTCCAGACGAACCATGCTGAGCCAGCGAATGCCTGAGATCGAGCCACTCAACTACAACGATTGGTGTGGTAATTTCCTCGGCGACACCTGTGTGCGGCGCGCCGGCGTGCTGGTGTGCGAACTCGGGGTGTGTAGCGCCAATTCATTTCTGCTGGGTTATTAGCTTCGTCGGTAGTGGTTTGCGGTGTAACACGAAATGAGAAAATGTTAAGAGAATCTGGATGGTCTTTTTGGAGGCTCTCTTCGTGTTGCTCTGTGGACGACATCGTCGTGAATGTTGTGCTTCCGGCATCTGAAGTGGCAAGCGAAGTGAGATTGCCATCCTTGGGAATGAAGAGAGAATATGCTCAGGGCTGTGATGTGACTCGAAGATAGATGTTATTCGACACATATTTCACAAGCGTAGCACATTTCACGATAGTGGCTGAATGTGCTTTTGGTAAGGTTCCAATCGAATAACTGGTTTGAAAAATCAATTATTTTCCAAGAGATGCCTTTGTAATCTACATCTCGTGTTATATACGTCCCATCGGAGCAAAATAAATGCCATAAAAAAGACAAGATTTTGTACTAAAAAAAATTGAAGAACTATTTTCTGATTGGCTGACTCTGTTTTGACTGAGTGCGCTTCAAAGAATGACACCAGCAATGGGAGAGTACGCCCTATTTGACAGTTTTTCTTCGATAAGGGCGAAAACAGAAGATCTTGCTGTATGTCTGGTGGGATTGGTAGTTAATCATCTATGAGCTTATCTACTCTTAATTCGAACCTGTATTGTCAATGATTGGACCTGACTGAAGTAAGACCGTACCACTGTTATTGGATGACTTTGACGTGCTTGGCAGAATACAGGCGTTTTTGGGATGAGAAGATTCAAACACGAATTGTACCTGTACAGCAACATGAGTCACGACAGGCGTCTATGGATCCTAAGATGGTTAGCCTAAGGTGTCTAGCCCGAAGAGTCTTCGACTCCCAACCAGTGGTGGGATTGGTAGTTAATCATCTATGAGCTTATCTACTCTTAATTCGAACCTGTATTGTCAATAATTGGACCTGACTGAAGTAAGACCAACTTTGGACCATAGGACACGAATTGTATTCCAACAGGACAACGCAATGCCAAAACCACCGATAGCGATTCATCAGAAGCTCCGGGACTATGGTTGGGAGGTATTTATGCATCCACCTTATGGTGGATGGGACCAGGCACCAAGCTCGTAGCACCACTACCTCTCTGTTTCAAGGAACGAACATTCTTGTGAAGACTTTCCAGTTCAGGAATTGCCAGAGCATCAATCAACAACCCTCTCATCCCCCATTTAGAACACCAAAAGGCATCAGAAGCCATTTATAACGAACTGACTCTGTTTATAACACCAAAAGGCATCAGTAGCCATTTTTATCGAACTAGGATGTCTTCCAATCTTTGGGACTTACAACTCCAAAACATTTTACCGCGAAAGAGTGCGTGTTATCGGTCTACTTGCTCCCGCGGGATTCCTGTATGTCGAAACAATGGCCCTAATACAGAATTCCCAAGGAGGTATTGTTATCTTCCATGTCGTACGGCGAAGAATGGACCAGCGTATGCTTTAAGCACTGGTTTGACAAAGTACGTCGCATTGGATCCAATTGGCGCGAATTGGTTTTTAAACTAAAATCTTGTATGTTCATAGGCGCTTCTAATTATGGCGTGCAATCATTTTGATTTCACAAAAGTATGCAACTTTTTTGATTGATACCACCCGAAAATGCTCAAGAGTATGCACAATTTATACAAACTTGTGGGCATCTAACTTGATTTAAAGTGGAAATATTTAAAAATCGTTTTAACTGCCAATTTGGTACACACAAAAACAGAGAATTGTCAACCTCAACCCAACGCTCCAGTTAGGAGGGTCTTTGAATCCGAGGCTCTTAGTTCGATAAGGACAGCAAGACCGAATCTCCGGTATAAAAACCAAGTAACCGCGGATGCAAGACAGATTGCCTTGATGACTGCAAGCAGAGTGTCCAGGACCCTCAACGATGGAGGGCAGCATTTGCTCAGGCTCGGACCCTCAATGGATTGCCGGCCTGATAAGTACGAAAAGTAGGCTAGGCTGTGACGATTTCTAAAGTTACTCGAAATGTAAGGAAAACCGCTCTGGAAATAAACTCTTCACATATAGTGATTCTAAGATTTCTCTTCTCCGTAATTTCAAAAAGCGGATATGTAATCCACCCATGTGATTTCATCAGGGACATGCCTTTCTATTAGGGTTCTATTAGGTACCAGAGGCAGCTGGGATCTCATTGTAGATAAATGAGCGTGGGAATTGAAGACGAGACGAAATTTTTTATGTTTCTTATTAATAATCAAACGTTTTTGCCACTTTTTTCCTCAACATTTGCTCATAAGGGAATGTTCATTTCTATCTATCAAGAATCTCTCCATTTTTATCGACGGATAAGTCTCCTGAACATTGCATACAAGATCTTCTCCCCCGAATGAAGGTGGAATGAAGACGCTGCTACATCAACGAACTTACCAAGAACTTCAACGCCAAAAAAAGGTTTTAGACAAGGCGACGTGCTGTCATGTGACTTCTTGAACCTCGTCCTGTAGAAGGTTTTGCAAGACGCACACGCCAACACTAGAGGCGCAATTTTTAAGAAGCCCGTACCACTGTTATTGGATGACTTTGACGTGCTTGGCAGAATACAGGCGTTTTTGGGATGAGAAGATTCAAACACGAATTGTACCTGTACAGCGATATGAGTCAGGACAGGCGTCTATGGATCCTAAGATGGTTAGCCTAAGGTGTCTAGCCCGAAGAGTCTTCGACTCCGAACCAGTGGAACAGCGCAACATTTTACGCCCGCCTTTAAAATGGCGCACCCAGGTGGGCGCACCCAGGTGGAGAAGGACCTCAACCAGCTAGCCAGAGACCGTGCTACTTGGAGAGGCTAGTTGATTGAGGCTCACCTGGGACTGCGGAAGTAGTAATTTCTAGCCCGTTTAAACTTATTCCGGTTTCCGTCAATAGTGTGGAATTTATATATCCGGGATTTCATTCTGAGCCTCTTTCCAGCTCTAGTCATACCGTGCATTTGCGTTGAACTGGATACTCTTCACTCTCGAAGGAATGAAGGAAGGTTTGTGCTCGTATCAGCAGCCGCATCCACGCCACCATCGGGAAAGCATAGTGACCAGTTAAAATTCTTAAGGAAGTTGTGGAGCATGCGCTTGGCCTGCTTGCAACCTGGAGAGTCATGACACTTACGCTTGTGGTCTCGAGACGCCAAACCATCGATGGAAGCCCCAACCAAGGACGCATGTAGTCCCAGCGTATGTTCAGGCCCTGAGCATCTCTCTTCAGATCCTTGTCCAGCAAGTTCATCGGCGATCTCATTTCCAGCGACCCCAAACTGAGGCGGGTCTCAGTTTTAGACATTCACAGACGGATTGTATTTCTGGTGGTTAAAGGGTTGAGCAGCTTGGCTGACGCCACAGACACAAGTACTTCGACCCTTCCACATGTTCTTCAAAATAGTTCTTGGTGAGTTTTCTTGAGATTAAATGCTTACGGGCATGGAGCTTAAACCACAGAAAATTCCGGATTGGAAAAGAAGGCCGTTTTGTGGTTGAAAATGATGGGCTCCATCATCAATCTGAAATTTAAAATTACTCCGCAATGAATTAAATCATTGAATGGAGAGATGATGTGTCCGCCATGACACCACGCTGATGCCTCTGTCAACCGTCGCCAACAGTTCAGTTTAAATTCATTCATCAGCGACACGAACCGGAACCCCCATCGTATTCACCATGCTTTCGCACTGGCGCCTATTCTCACCACTGGCCCAAAAATACTTAAATTAAATTCCACACACACGCAAGCAATCCGCACCTGTCAACTGAACACCATCAAAATGACAATCAAACCTATAATTAGCCAAAGATACGTCCAACCCCAAAATTTCACACCTCCTCCGCATGCAAACCAAAGGCAGAGTTTCGTGAGACCCCTTGGCCATGCCCTCTGGCATAGGCAACTTGCCGCTCATTTGACCGTCACGCTCCCCACGACGGCGGCGGCAGCATGACAGCCAATGTTTTTGACAGTTCGATTCATTTATTCATCCCGGCACATGCGCCCAGAACTGGCAGGGCTCACGGCACGGCACTGAGCAGAAAGAAAAGAACGACAAGCACCATTCACGCAATCACCTCAGTTAGGGGCAACTCGACCCGAGCATACAGTGCACAAGGGTGTGTGCATCGTATAACACACAAGTGAATGTGTCACCCGCCGTCAGTTCTCGTCGCGTGTGTTGTGTTCTTCTTCCCCCTTTAAAATTAATTTTCCAAAAAAAAAAGGAATTAACTAAGAATTCCCTGTGACTTGTGTTTGCCTCCATCGAACCCGTGTGACTTTTTGCAAAGCGATCCCTGCCAGCCGTCGAACAGGAAAACAGGAAAAGACCAGGAAAAACCACGAACAAACAGATTAAGGAAAATGTTCCGCCCGAGCAGTTGAACGCATGAGATGGTGCTGCTACAAGGTATTTTTAGAAGCATTTTTCTATTCTCGCTACTCGGTACTCTTTTGCAAAATCAACCAAGAATCTCGAAACGAAAACGAAAACGAAAAAGAAAAGAAAAAATACTGCAGCCAGGCAGAATGGGAAAAGACTCGCATCTCATAAAATATGATTCTATCCTCTTGACGAGGGATAATCCAAGTCCTAGGCATCCACCTCGTCGTGGAGGGGGAGCGCAGAGGCGGATGTGGCCCCCGATGGGGGTGGAAATGAATAAGAAAATCTGCCGGTTTAATTTTTGATATAATGAACATCCAGATATCTGTATCTGCGAGTGTGCAGGCGACAGACGCGTAACTGTTATACGCAATCGGAGAACTTGACATTTTTTGCTATTCGCTTGTTCTTCTCTCTCTCTCTCTCGACACGGGGGTTGGTTGCTCGCTACTAGTTTGGCATTGGTGAGTGGAAAGGAATTAATTGAAGCCTCGTGCTTCCCGGCGTATGACAGACATCTCGCATTACAACTTCCTTTCGGTATTGTGCTCTCTTTGGCAGCACACGCGGACACCAGGAATATTGAATACGCCGCACAAGGCCCTGACACCCTTGCGGATACTCGATGTGGAATACTCTCTGGGAATGGTTTACTGTGCCTGTGTGTGTGTGTGGCAAAGAACAGACATTTCATATAACATCCCCCTGAAATCGAATGAGTCAAAACCACCGAGACCAGTGAGAGTCTGGAGAATTGGGAAATCGAAACCGATGGTATTCAGCGGTAAAGTGTTGCCGAGTTCACATTGAACGTACTGAGGTGATGTTGAGATTTTCTGTGTCTGGTCATCAAGTCATAAGCCACAAAATCGGCCTCGGTCACTTTGCTATAGGACGCACGGTTTTTGAGATATGAGCAAAGTAAGACCAACATTCATGATTTTTTCAATGCAGAAAAATCGACGTCTGTAGGCGTTCTAGCGGTTAGTATGGAATTTTTGACAGCTGATATCTCGAGAACAGTGCGTCCTACGAGAAAAAAACATTATACTTTTCTGTAGCTCGTGACTTGATCTAGAGGATGGCATTGGAAAATTTACAAAATTACCGTTATTTAGGCAATTTTTTTTGATAAAAACCAGGAATTTTGTTTCTCTGACGTAAATTATATGAAATTTTACATTGGCTCTGAAGGAAGGTCGATCGGAATTGTTGCTCTTGACGTGATTTCACACTGTACAAGTTTTCATCACGCTCAATCACCGATAAAATAATGAAAAAACAACTATCAGGTGTCGAGTCTCTTTATTGACTAATCATTCATTCATTTCTTAGTCTAACTTATGACCTACGCTACAATACGTTGACTCGCCAACATGATATCGACTCATCAACAGCAACAAGCAAGCGGTTTGACTGTGTTTGCATGTACAATGCTAAGGCCGTTGACTAGGTTCGAGTCAGCATTTCCTGTTGTACTGCTCATATACATAACTCGCAAGTTCATCTGATTGAGGTCCTTTTTCAGATGCGTGCGCTACCGGAGGCGTGGTTTTTCTTGAACGCGTTGTCCCTCGGGGTTGGAGTCGAAAGTTTCCGGGCCGGAGCATTGGTGTACATTCGCTCTACATGGCCTATCCGTCTGAAACGAAAGACTCGAACTCGTTTGACCAAATCGATGACGCTGAGCCCGTACAGCTTGTCGTTCAGTCTCCTCCTCCAAACACACAACCAAAGGACTTTCCTCTCGAAGCGACCAAGAATCTCTTCGTCCGCTTTGGTTAGTGTCCATCCTTCTGCCTATCAAGGTCTTATATACGCATCTCCTGGTTCTTCGAGAGAGGGCTTTAGCAAAAACACAGCGTTTAGCAAGCGTGATTCTTCGTTTTATCTCCGCGGTGGTGTCATTGCTCGCGTTAACCTCGGAGCCTAGGTAGACAAAGTCTTTCCTTACTTGGAAGTTATACCATGTCTATAGCAACTCGTTATTGTTGGTGGACCTTTTCGTAGACAGCATATTCTTTGTCTTTCCTTCGTTGACTGCAAGACCCATCTTCGCCGCTTCCTTCTCGATGTTCACAAGCGCCCCACTGACAGCCCGTTGTATTCTTCCGATGATATCAATGTCATCGGCATATGCGAGCAGTTGCACAGATTTGTGGAAGATCGTGCCTCTGGTGTAACGCTTCAGCTAAGTACGATCGTTAACACAAAGGATCCAACCGGGATCTAAGTGGGCCACAACTGCTACAGTGGGGGCAATCGCCCAAACCTAAGACTGTGAGTCGGCTTGTCTAAATACTTTTCTGATATCAAAGGTCTCGGTAAAATTTTTACCGACCTTGACGGAGCAACTTGCAATCTCCATCGTCATTCTGCAAAGACGGACGAGTTCTGTAGGGATGCCAAAACTAGACAATGCGCTATACAGCTCGTCTCTATGAATACTGTCATACGCGGCCTTTTTCTTCTTCTGGTGGCGCTACAGTCCGGGGTGGACCTGGGCATCAACCAGTCAGCCTCTCCAGCCGGCACGATATTTAACCAGCTGTCTCCAACTGCGCACACCAAGTTGATTGAGGTCCTTCTCCACCTGGGTGCGCCATCGGTTCCTTGGGCGTCCTCTGTTGCGTTGTCCCACGGGTTCGGAGTCGAAGACTCTTCGGGCTCTACATGGCCTAGCCAGGTTTTGGTTACCATTAGAAAACTGTTGCCGACTTGAGCGAGTACCACAAATTTTTCTTGTCTTTTCAATTTTACGATTTCTTCAGTATTTGGTGTTTTTCATGGCATAGCGCGGCAATCTACAAGTGAGTGTAGACTAGACCTAGACCAATAAACTTCTCTAAGTATCTCGATCTCTGGCTGGCTGCATGGGGTTCCTCGCACCATCTTGGTTGTGGTCCTTCTCAAATTGTGTGTTTGTGACAGCCAGAGATGGCAGAGGTGACTACATGAGGTGAGGTTAGGTTTTGGAAATGGAGTGTGATGGTTGAACATCACTTCCAGTCACAGGCCCTTGGGCCCATCGTGAGTCCCTTTACTTGTGGAGTACGGATTCAGTCAGCCTATCCTGTCACGTGATGGGATAAACCATCCCGGAATGCTCTTAACGAATCTTACAGGATGTTACATACCTGCATTCGCTAAGTTCGCAGTCTCCGTGAAGAATCTTTGGCCCAGCGAAGCAAGGCCCTGATTCTGGAGAGCTGGCCAGTGACAAAGCTTGGATCATCTCGGTGTCTTCCTCACCACCGCAGCTCCGCATTCCATTTCCAGAGCTTGTGATCACTCCGATGAGCAGACGGATCGATCCAATGTCAGAAGCGTCTTTGTTATGCCGATGCTAAGCTCTTTCCACGTTGGTCTTGTCGTGTGGCAGTCATTTCTTGCAAGTCAAGGCGAATTGGCTTCTTTTCGTATTGTATTGCTTATTCTGTGGTGTTGTGCACTCATCGCTGGTTGCAGTGATGTGTCCGTCTAGCAGATATCCATTTCAGAGCCTTGTCTGGCTAATTCGTCTGCTCTCTCGTTCCCTGCTATTGAGCTGTGGCCTAGCACCCAGCAGTGTGTGTGAGTCCGATGAACCTTCGAAAATTGATTGTTGCTCTGTGCCAGCCAAGTCAAGTACGAATTTCATAACACAGTTGAGCTGAGGTCAAATTGTCATCTCAACGACATTCTGACACTTATTTTCTTCTTCTTTTGGTGGCTCTACAGTCCGGGGTGGACCTGGGCATCAACCAGTCAGCCTCTCCAGCCGGCACGATCTTTAACCAGCTGTCTCCAGTGTCGCACGGCAAGTTGATTGAGGTCCTTCTCCACCTAGGTGCGCCATCGGTTCCGTGGGCATCCTCTATTGCGTTGTCCCACTGGTTCGGAGTTGAAGACTCTTTGGGCTGGAGCAGTGTTGTCCATGCGCTCTACATGTCCCAGCCATCTTAGGCGTTGAATCCGTAGAATCTTCCTGACTAGGCTCATGCCGCTATACAGCCCGTACGGTTCGTGGTCGAATCTTCTCCTCCAATTGCCATCAACGCAAACAGGACCAAAGATCGCACGCAGAGCTTTTCTCTCGAAGAGAACAAGGACTTCCACATCCGCTTTTGAGATTGTCCATGCCTCTGCACCAGAGAGCAGGACTGGGATGATCAAGGTCTTGTATGAAGTCAGCTTGGTCCTTCAAGAGATGACTCTACTACTCAATTGCCTCTTGAGCCCAAAGAAACAACGGTTGGCAAGTGTTACTCTGCGTTTGGTCTCGGTACTGGTGTTGTTCGTGCTGTTCACTTGCAAGCCGAGGTAGACGAAGTCCTTGACTACCTCGAAGTTATAGCTGCCTATGGTGACCTTTTGGCCAAGTCGTCGATGTTGTGCGTCCTTTCTTGATGACAGCATATACTTCGTTTTGCCCTCGTTCACCGCTAGACCCATTTTGGCCGCCTCCACTTCAATACCAGCAAACGCTTCATTGACGGCTCATTGCACTACATTAATACCTCAATGAGTAGCAGACGTTACAAATGTAGTTATTCCAAAAAAGTGCGTATTCTGCCAACTTAAACGCCCGACATCCTCTGTTGCATTGTCCTCCTCCCTCGTCGTCTTCAGGTGGGAGTACTTGGTCATAATGTGACCATTCTACCGAACTCTATGAGTCTATCAAATACTTCTTTGTCTAAGCGCATTGCCTGTACTATCCATCCACAACATTTCCTTTCATCCTTTTCTCTTGTCTTTCGCTGGATGAATCTCATCTCCTTCTCACTCCAACGTAACTCAAGTGCAATCTAGTCTCCGAGATGTTAATCCTTCCTGATTATCTGCTGCTGTGTAAATTCTCTCGCGTTCTACTCTCGTTCAATGACAGTTAATGAAGCCTGTAGACTTGTAGCTCTTTTAAGTGTTTTTTAAATGCACTCTAACTCCATATCGACATCAGAATGGTCTCTTTCTTATTTGGCAGCAGGATTTAACTCGAAAACAGAATCCCTCCTCATACCAGTCAGCACCACGGCAACACAGCCCGTCGCCGGTGTCCCTTCGTTTTGAGCGAAATCACCAAAAACCACCCCTCACTCAGCGCGCTGGCAAACACAATAGAATTCTCTTATACCGAAGCGCAACTTCCACTTCCTATCAGCAACCACCCCCAGCCCGAAGCCCAGAGAGCGAACGCGTGAGGTACTTCTTCTCGCGTAGCATACAGACAACCAGCCGAGACTACTATCAATATGGCGTTTTGCATTGATTTTCGGTGCGGTAGTGTGCGGTATCACTCGCTTCCCTTTAAACAAAAATAAAATTCCATTCCATTTAAATTAAATGCTTAAGTTTAAGTTAGAAAATTAATTTCAAACGAAAATACGTAAGCCTTCCTCGTGTGGTGTCCTTTTTTTGGTTTCGAAAGTGTGTGCGAGCAAGAGAGAGAGCGACAGATTGAATGTGTGAATGAGTGTGGCTCCCCACTCGGTTGTATAAAACAAAACAAAAAATTATGCAATGCTCCAGTGATTGATACAACTGGGGACTCAATTCATTCGGGTGTCCTTATTTTGTAAGTGAATCCTGTGCAAGAGCACACGGCACGAAATTAAACCTAAAAAAAAAAAAAACAAGAAGAAAATCTCACGGAACATCCAAGGGATTTCTCCTTGTGGAGACAGTTGCATAAAAGGGGGGCTCTTCATTTAATTTTTTTTTTCTTCTGTTGTTTCTCTTTCGTTTTTTTTTTCTTCTTCTTAATTTATTGAGTGTGTGTTCATCCTAAACGATGAGAGGAAAGTTATCCTTCTTTTCCTTGGATGCGTCTCTTCGTTTTCCTTCTATTTATTGATTTCCATTCCGCTTCGTTGTAGTGCAGGCGAAAAGAAAGAATGAAATTAATTTGATTTCCCTCAATAAAGTGCCGGTGTACGGATTGCAAAAGGAATGTCTTTCGGTGTGAATCGCACGGGGCGCGGACTCTGAACTGGAAACAACAATCACTGCACAAAAACCTACGACAGTCAGTCCAGCGTGTTATGTCATTTTCGTCCCTCTGTCAGTGCAAATATTTGAGATAAAAAAAATCAAATTAATTCACCACGAGTGAAAGTAAAGAAACACCCACGAACCCCCATCACAGTGGGGGGCTGGAGGATTTCTAAAAAAAAATTTTTGTTCTTTTTTTGTGCTCTGTTTCGAAGAAAATACATTTAATTCTTGATGTGTGTATTCTTTTCGTAGAGGTCTGTGTCATCGTCGCCGTCGTCAGTCGAGTGTGTACGTTTTCGCGTGTGCCACTAAACATACGAGTTTTTGATGACAGATTTATGTGTTTCTATTTTTTTGTTTTTTGTTTTGTGAGTGTTTTTCTAAAATAAAATCATCCCCTTTTCGGAAAAAAAAAAATTAATATATTTCCTCCTCAAACAATCATCCCCGAGTTACCACGCAACGCAGCACAAAATCTGGAAAAAAAGAGCAAATATTCATGTAAAAACGACAGCAGACGAAAGCGTTGAGCAGAAGACATTCAGGGGAGAAGCTCTTCTCACAGAAAAAAAATCATCGCTTCAAAAATTTTATTCTAAGGCAGGAACACCAGCCAGGACACTGTAACCCCCCAAAAAAAAAACACACTAAAGGGGGTGAAACATCACAACCACCACCACCATCACTACCACAACACCATCAACATCATCAGACCCATCACCAGAGAGTGAGTTCTGTTTCCATACGAAGCACGCTTTGAGTGACGAATACTTTCCCTCAAACCTCTTCCAATCCATAACCACACTCGTACATTCACTGAAAAACTACTTGCTTCAAAACTGCGACCACACAATCCACACACGTATTTTTTTCGAATTTTTGAAATCATGTTTTCGGTGATTTTTTGTTGAAATTTTCTTCAAATTGAGTCTTTCTTGTGAGCAGTCATCATCGTCCATCGTTGTTAGCTGCCAGTGCGTGTGTACCAATTATTGCCAAGTGTCCAAGTTTCATAACAAAACTTAAAAACAAAACAAAAGAAAATCACTGAAAAATACTAAATAAATAAAATAAGAGACAATAGAGGGCATACATATAGTTTTGTTGTTGTCGTTGTGTGAAGAAAAAGTGTGCTTCAGGACCTTTGCTAAACATCAACTGGAACATCATTGACATTTCTTTTCAATCTTCCGCCCCTCGCTACCACCCTCAAGGTGGTTTATCTGTAAGTACTTCTTGTTTGGCATTTTGTCGCAACTTTCGACACACGTCCAACGTGGGGATGTGACATCTTGACATGCTTACTTTTTTCTTGCTTGCTTACTTGTTTTATTTATTTATTGTGATTTCGCGATTTGACATTAGACGACAAGTGTCACTGTGATGACAGCGATGACAGCTTTGAAATGAAGAACATGTTCGTTCGCATCTCAACAAGTTGAAGATTACATGTGATTTTTGTGTGAGATCTAAAGATCGGGGTCACTGTCGTTCAAGTTCAAGTGTTATTGTCTTTGCGGAAATGACATTTAGCATGCTTAAGTGCGAAGTGGCTGTCATGACTACTGCTGTGGTCATACTGGCTGTGCATATGGGCTACTTACTGTTGGGCTGTGAAAGAATTAATTCATTTGGGAATGCATTCATTGAATTTATGAAAATTGCACTGATTCATTGAATTCATTTGAAAGTCATCGAATGGTAAATCAATATTGAGCATGGACTGAAATGACTAAGTTACAGTGGGTTTTTTCTTATCAGGCAATGAATGGAAACGAATTTAAAAGTCTGCAAATGAATGCAAGTCCATTCCCGTGCACTCACAGACTTTAAGTCATTTGATTCCATTCCTTTCAGTGCACTTTTGATTTGGCTTTCAATGACTTTCAAATGAATAGTGATTTTCACTTACCATTCACCATGCAATTGTGAAGTCAATGAATAAATTCAATTTCTATGAAATCATCTTATGAGTTAAGGTCTCAAATGAATTAATTCGTTTGCAGCTCTTAGTGGACGTCTGGCGATCGATTTTGAATGCCAAAAGGACTTTCTGGTAATTTATTTTATGGAAAACGGGTGTAGTTTTAATGTAAATGCAGCCGAATACCGGATAATGTGGCGTTTAATGGACATGCGACATTAGGTCCTACTAACTAGACGACGCACAGTGTGGCGAATCGTTGATTTAGCGGGACTTAATTCAAAAATTGACATGCTCAAAAGTAAACAAACCCCACTTTTTTTCACTGCTTAAGCCTCCTACGTAATGACTGTGCAATTTTTTTTTTTTGGTACAGCTAGTGCAACAACAAAAAAAAATGATCGCAAAGTCCAAATTGTATGTAATTCTTTGCTAAGAAAGTCAATTTGAGGAGCACGTGTTTATTTCGTTTTCCTAGTGGTTCGTGTACCGATTCTTGAATTTTTGTTTTCTTTTGGAGTAAGTAGATTCTTACTTACATATTAAATGGAAGGAATCTATTCTCGCTAAGCCAGTTTCCTTTAAGAATCGGTGAACGAGAGATGGTTCTAGTGACTTCAAGTCTTCCTCCTGTAGTAGGTGATTGCCCAGATATCTTTGTCTTTTGTGTGCTATTGCCTCGCAGAATTCCAGTACGTGTTCTTGAATGTCATCGCATTCTCCACAGAATCTGCCGAGACTTCTTCTGATGCTCCTAGTTTCCTTGGATGCTCCCTTAGTCTAGATCCGAATGTTGTTCTTGCTCATTTTGATACATGCCTCAAACCTATTTTGATTAAGTTTCTAGGCCTGCTTCATGCCACGAGCGGGTTTCCATGCTTCTGCCCGGTTCATTCTTTGTAGTTCCCTGAATTCCTCTCTGAGGACATGGTCTCCTACAGCGGAGAATGGATGGTCCTTTCCTAGCTAGGGATTCGGCCATATCATTGCCTTCTGCATATCTCCGTGTGCCCTGGTATCTGATGTATTTGCAAACGTTTGCCAAGCCTTAATGGTGCCATAATGCACGACTTTGAACTGTCACTCAATGACTGTATTCAGACAGGCATAATTAATAATTAATTTATAAAAATAATGGGTCGCCGTGGCGTAGTGGGTAAGTGCGTCGACTCCTACGCAGAGGGTGCCAGGTTCGAATCTCCAATTTACCACCCATCATAATTCACGGCTCCACCTCTTTCGTGTCATTGACAATGCTCAAAGATTAATAACTCTCTAGAAAGAGCTTCTCAACTTGGTCGTCCGGAGTCGGCATAAAACTGTGGGCCCCTTCCACGCGTGAAAGAACAATAGCACGCACAACACATGTGGTTGCTGAGAAGCTAGGCCCAGGTCCACCTCGGACTGTCGAGCCACCCATCTTATTATTATTATCCAGACAGGCATATCTCTTGGTCACTTGGTGGCGCCCTGTAATCGGTCAAAGAGCACCATTAAATCCATGAAAATGATCACATTACGAACATATTTCGGAGGAACCAGACACAACTCCTTACCCGATTGTGTACTAAAATGTACTGTCATCCGCAACTAATTTACGTCGTTGATGACCACTGCTTATGAAGATTTGTCGAAGCGTCAGTCATTAGGCCGCTCAAGCTTCTCGAAGATCACATTCTTTAATACATCTAGCAAGAACCTGTCCACTCCTCTTCTGGAGACAGATTAAACAGACCCAACAAAATCGTATCTCAATCGGACCCATCCCACGCGCCGCAATACACGCGTGTTCGTTCTCCCGTCAGACAGGATTACGTTTCTCAATTTATGAACTTCTGAATTGCCCCTGAATTAGATCCCTTGACTGAATGACAACCCACGCCCCACAAAAAGTGCACAACTTAAGCCACAGTTCTTCACTCACGACTCTTGGCCGCGATATTCATTGCGTTGCCCAGCACGTGAATGTGAATTATTTACCTCGCCCCCGACGCGCCGCGCCGGCCGACTATTTATCGTACTTATCTATTGTACGTTCAGATGCCGTCGCCTACTTAGGTTTCATTTTTTTCCTTGTTAATTATTTTTTGTCAGCTTCATTTGAGCCACTTGTGCGATGAAGACATTCCCTCGCATTCATTATGTCATGCAATCGGATTTCGATATATCTCATTGCTGGCGTTATTTATAGACGCAAACATACAGCACAATTGTTGTCACTTAAATGGTGACATAAATAATATAAGCGTGATACGTGACACACAATATCTATGAGATAAATTAACGCTCGGTATCTGGAGTGCCGGTGACAAGTGGCCAACTAATGACGGTCTTAATTTGTATTGAAAAAAAATGATGTGTCCCTCTGACAACGCCTAATAGTATGTGATGCTGGCGAATGGTGGCTCTAATCGGAACCGGTTGTTCTGTATCGGGTATCACTTTGGGGCGGTGAATGCGTTCTGAAATTCAGTAAGCTGATCGTTGGTATGGAATCGATACAGGGTGGTGAAGAAAAATGTACACTCGCTGAATTTCATAAAAAAAAAATATAAAAAATTAAATCAGGGATCGGGATTGTTGAGCGATATTGCACGAGGAATAAAAGTGATCCCTTTTCTCAATCGACTCAACCACCAACATAAACTACCCTCTTGAGTGAAAGAGAGTGTGGCCAACGATCGGATGAATCAGAGAGGACATGCATGGGAAATCGTCTTTGGATCACGAAAGGGTACGGTCGTTGGTTTACCCGTGGTAGCTATATTAGGAATATTAATAGGATTTTTTAAATATTTAGACCGGAATTTCAATTCATTGCTCTCTGGATATTTTCTGTAAAGCATGGATTTCGATGATGAATAGGCATTTTTAACAGACTCGGTCTCTTTTTTCACAGTTTTTGCCTGTGGTTGACTCAGAAGAGGGATTATGTAGACTACAATCGTTTTACACAAGTGGATGGTTAGTTTAAGTCAGTTAGGGGGCTGCTAGTAAAATCGCCAACAAACTTAGATCGTGTTGGTCCACTGTGAAACTCTCAGTCGGACTATTATCACCGATTGACCACTCTAGTGATAGTGTAATTAATTTGATCACAGCGGCAAATGGTGTCTGGACCAGATTTGAAAACCAGATAAAAGCGTATTAACTTTGCTTTCGCTGAGATTCGAACCGGGGATCCCACTAACCAGAGAAGTCACTTAACCAACTGCGCCATCCAGTCGTCTAGACACGTGGATACACTGTTATATGACTCATTCAGTCATACGTGAGATCATGAACAACTCATGGGCCAACAATAGACGCACGATCTTCCAAACTGCCGTTCAACAAATAGCACTGATGACATTGCCTTGATAACTCGAACATAGCAAAGCGTTATTGAGGCATTTACTGGCACTGAGACGGAAACTCATTCGAACTTGAAACTTTATTCATGTAATCTTTGCTGCGCTCCTAAAATACAGGAACACCGGATAAAGTCGTTATGAAAATTAAAAGAAACGAGAAGGGTGTGCGCTGTCATTGTCAAATCGACACGTCTTTGAGTGTGGCTGCTACGACGGGTACGTTCTTAATTGGCACTAATCTCTGACTGGTCGGTGGCTCAAAGTCCAAAAGAGTTTACACATGCTATATATACATCAGAGTAGAGGTTTAAGTGGGATATTTGTTAGTTCCTAGTGGCCTTGGAAGATATGTGACCAAGTGTTCCATAGTGTCCTAAGAGTGGCCCTCTCTTCGTTCCTAGGTTGCCACAGGCTCTGCGTATGAAGTCGTTTCACTTTAGGTTATTATGGCCTGAAATGAAGTATTACAGAGATAGCCGACATCACATCAACGAATTTGAGTACTTTTTTGACAGATATTCAAGAATTTTTGACGGTTATTCACGAAATAACGTAAATGCCGCCATCTGATTGGTCAACTTGGTTACAAAAAACAGCTGTCAAAATGTTTAAGGGGCAAGAGAGGAAGAAGTCGCGCATCTCCTTAATACTTCATTTCAGATTATGACCAGTAAGTGGTCAAAATTCCATTCTTGTCAACTTTTTATCGCATTGAAGGAGTTTTCGGTTTTTAAACTGTTCGAGTGTACTCACAGTTGGTTGCAGTTGATCGTGTCATTCACTTTTCTTCTCGGCATCTTTAGGAAGTCGTTGGAAACACAGTATAGCCTGGGGCGGGTTGGTGTCGGCCGTTTTTCAGGCAATATCATCCGCCACTTGGTTGCCGGTTATATCCCTGTGACCTGGGACCCATTCTAGAGTCATCAAGTGTTGCGTGCTTAGAACCTTAAGCTCTACGCGGCAGTCTGCTACCACCTGTCAATCAAGACAAAACTGGCTTGACTGTCTTTCCGAGATTCTACTGTAAACTTTTATTTTCGCACCAAACGAAATCGCGAGATTTCGTCAATATTCTTCAAACCTCCAAGCTTTCACCACATATTTTCGGGGTTTCGAAAACTGGCGATTCAGGCGAAATCTAGTTGAAATCCCTTTGAGTTCATCGGCCCGTAAGAGGTTCTCAAACTGAACTAGCCTAAACGAACTACTACAATTTTTAGATGTCACAATTTTGTCACAATTTTGTCTACTCTCATTCTCTTCTCAACACAATCACTTCTTGTCAACAAACAGGTGTCTTGTCGGCTAACCCCGACTTTACAGATAAACCAACGCAAGTTAAGTTAAATTAATAAAAATTTAATAGAATTGAAAACACAAGCTTCAAATTTGACAGCTGATGACATTTGAAAACACTTCACCTCGGTGGGAATGGCCTGAGGTTTCAATGAAAGTTCACCGAAACCCCGTGATTTCGGTTCGTTAGGCACATAGTATAAGACTGCATGATGACTTTCTTTTTCATCAAAAGTATGTCCATTAGGACCAAAGTGAGAACCCTCCATTTACCAGCCAATCTTCATAATTCGATGCAAATTTAATCACACTGGCTGTAAGTTCCACCCATGGTCTAGACTTCCGTGTAAATATGCAAACATATTGAGCACCCTTTAGGCCTTAATTTGGCTTGCGTTTATTGGAAGAGCAAACAAAAGATTAGAAATCTCACTCCCCGCACAGTTTTGCTATGTAAATATAGTCAGGCTCGAGGTTCGGCCTCGAAATGTAGGCATTTCATGAATATGTTATGAGAATCTGCAGAGGCTCGTTGGTTGAGGCCCAGGTCTACGCCGCCACTGTAGCGCCACACAGAGCGGAGGCTGAAGTTATGAAAGTCAGCACATATTCACGAGCTTGTCGCCAGCAACTTTCTACCTGAACTTAATGTCCGCTGCAACTGGATCGAGCTCGTAATGGACGCTATTTGCAAGGGTTTTTCGTTTTCTGTCACACCCTAGGCTCTGGGTTACATAATCCACCGAAGTTATAAGCAGATCAATTAAGTCGACTTAAGTACACTTTCTGAAGAGAACGAAATCCAAAAGAAAGCGCTTACTCATCATGTCGCCGTCTTGCCCTTGATTCATTTCATTTTTCTTCAGGTTTTGTCTTTGACTTTTGGTTTCCAGCGGAGGCACACCACACCGTCCAGTGATTCATCTGGCTACACCTTGCATTCACGCTGGCTTACACAGGAATTCATCGATCTAGATATCCCCAGACAACGGGCTTGTTGCATCACAATGCCGGAGTTATTAGGGTTGAACGAACTCTCAACGTTGCGGCGACTCGACGCCCATTTGGTTCGTACTCCGAGACCTGCATTCTCATGCTTGGTGATGCTTAATTTGGGTGCATGTGGGTTAGGTTACTTCGCACAGTAGCCGACTTTCTTTCATGCGTTGACCCCTGACGGCGCTTTGTGTGTGTTGGTCGTTAAACTGATGGTTAATGGATTCATTTTCCAAAAGTACACATCGGATTTATCGGTCGTTTCTTGCTCTTTCTTGCTGTATTTTACGTGCCGATTATGATGCGTCGTTGCTGAAGTGATTCAGAGTGCTCTGATGACTTGCTTCAAATAGCGGTAAATACTCTCTGAAAAGCTTGACAGGAGAACGGGCGATGCGACGACGGTCGGCAATTGATGACAGATGACATTTAGTGGCCGTGATTTGCAATTCATCGCATTTCTTCGGACAAACTTTCAGGAATGCAGCCACAACTTTCTTGCACCAGCCAATTACAACGAGAATATCAAAATACCCGCCAGAATCGATAATCGTCAATCAGAATCAATGAAATCGATTCGAGGACTTCCCTGTACACTGCAACCGCATCACAGTGTGATAATTGGCTTATTAAGCGGGATTTAACTTAATAATTGCGCAAAACTTTGCAGCTTTTTTTTGTTCTAAGCTTTTATACATGCCAGTAAAATTCATTCCTAAACACATTCCTTTGTCGGAGCAATTTTCATAAAAATTAGTAAACAAAATTTATTGGAAACATTAGCCGTGTTTTTTTCATCGCTATCGATATTTAAGTGAAGTAAGATTCAGAAAAACGATTCGCTGTGGCTTTGATTTTTATTTGTCAAAATATATGAAAAAGAAATTTATTTGTTCGAAATTGATGTCAAAATGTATGACAAAAAAGTTCGAACTCGAATTTTTATAGGCAGTCACTCCATAGGCTGTAGGTTGTTGTATGTGCTTTACGTGCAAAATCCTACTCCACTATTTATAGATTTTTGAAAAAAAACACGCCTATTTACCTCTGAGCATAGAATAATTTAATCCCGCAAAATGGGCGAAATGTCACACTGTGTGCTGTTTTGCGCCTAAGGCTCAAAGGCTGCTAAAATCGGATTTGCCAATTAGGACCCCAAAACATTCATGTGTGGAAGTCGACGTCGTTCATATGTCCAACAGTGGAGCGTTTGCCGCCGTCACGTCGATTCGTTGAACCCAATTTTTGATGACTCGAAAATCACACATTGTGACGGAAGTTTCCCCAATCTCTTGTTCAATATTGACACTGAGCTCCTCCAAAGACGTTGGCTTTTTGTTTCTTGGAGCGGAAGAGGGCATTCACCTGACCAACAACGCATATTCTGTTTGCCGAAGAAGACGTCAGTGAAGGTGGTTTTGTGATGAAGTGGTCATTAACGTTGCAGTCACCATCTCGGAATTTCTTTCTCCTTTCGTGAACCTCACCATGATTAAGATGTTGTTGTTGGAGAGGTTTTTGACATTGACAATTTTGATATTGGCTCAATTCACAATGAACGATCAAAGCTGTCAAGTCCCTAGTGGACAGCCCTCTGTAAGAATTTATTCCTTTATGTATGCAGTTGGGCACACTCCGTTGATTGTATCATCATTGATGCGTCATTTTAATCGTGGTCATGCCCTCAAAATCTTTCTAGCGTGGCCATGTTGCCCATAAGATGCTTTCTAACTTTAGCGTTCAATGGGTAAGCACCGGCATAAGGTCATTTCTCACGCACAACGCATCCATAGAATCGAACGTGGGCTTCTTCTTTCCAAGCGTCTAGACTTGCAGGACTCAGACTATTAGTGTCTTACATAGGTAAGGTTAGATTAATTGGTTACAACTCAAGAACTGCCAACCCAACCCTTGGAGTTGGGTTTCTTTTTAAATGATTTTGTCAAAGTCTACATCTAACTTTCCTCCACGAGAAACATCAGTACTGAGACGCAACATAGAGTGAGTCTTGCCAAGAAGATCACTAAATGCCCGTCTTTAATCGACGCAGAAGACATTCAGAAGGTCTGCAGATCTCTCATTGTGACATTTGAGTAGTATGTGCCCATTAAAAAACTATTCGGCATCAGTGAACGTCGGTGAAATTGCCGACGGTTTCTCCTGGATTTCACTGCTGACAGAGTTTCTAGGTCTCTCCAGTTCTCACCACTGATCTTTCCCTCGTTGTAGCTGAAGTCTGTTGGTGAGGTTATCCTTCACGACTTCGTTTACGGGTCTGTTGGCGCTCCTCACTTTCTTTGGAGTCTTGTCAGTCTCATCTTCGGTCATCAGCCGTTTTGTTCATGGATGCCTCTTAGGTTAGATTATGTTTGGGTTATTGCCATCGCTATAGTAGTTGTGGCCTACTTAGATCCTGGTTGGATCCTTTATGCTATCACTACCCGGTGCTTTCCACCGGGTGTGTTTTTTAAAAGGGACTACACTTACGATGAATAGATGCCTCTTACGTTTGACTTGCCAACTTGGCAAGACTGGCCGTTGCTAAAAAGCTTCGTACTAGGTCCTGTCGATCCGGTTCGATCTGTCGAAGTCAGCTGATCTACCCTTTCCTCCAGTCGCTCCCCCTTTTATAGGCTTGCTGGCTGCACTATCTTTACATGACCGTTTTGGGATTATTTCTTCCAGTCTCTAGGAGTTCGCTTGCCCAGCGAAAGGCTTCTGTTTTGTCCATCCTGGAATTCTCTTGTTTCTCTTTGTTTTGACGTTGTAATCCGGACAGGCTTCTGCCAGACACCTCCTGTTTGATGGATGCTTCAGCTTGGTAGTAAGGGCGTGTGCACATGTGAAGCTGAATAGAATCTGCCGTCGATACGGATCACAGCCTCATCAATTTAAAGTCGACAGCACTCAACGTTCTCCCACAACGAATCCTATGTCCCAATATGTGTAACCTCTTGTAACAGCTGATCCGCTCTTGTTTTTCTCATAATTTCTCGTCTCGGCCTTGTACTGCATGAGAATATTTTCTTATTGATGGGCGGCGTTGCAAATCGTTGTCAGTTTTCGTTCCAGGTCGTCGATGTATGTCAGTCCGTTGATCCAAGGCGGTTAGCGAGATTATCTCTTCTTCGCGAGACTCCATGCCGCTTCATTTCCTTGAATTCCAGTTTGCCCCGATACCCAGCAGAAGGTCTTGGCATTCATAAAGGCAATCTCATTGACGCTCTGTCTGCATAGCATAACCAGCTTCGATGTCAGAATGTGTTACTATCTGAAAAAAATGTTAATCGATTTACTGGCAACGTTGGGGTATCTCAGAGCGGGTGCCGTCTCGGGTTGATAAAAAGCTGCAGTCATCTCTTTCTCGCCCTGTAACCACGCTCGTCTTTGTGCTGTTGTCGGTATGTAGGCCGATATCAACCCTGCTTGACCACAGACTTCTCTTAGACATCTCACCCTCTAACAACTTGGAGGAACTAAGTAGAATTAGTGTCAGCCATCTCTGACAACAGGCCCACTCTGTCCCAAGTGCGCCTATCCCACCGACAACCAGCCAGTCTAACCTATCCTAAGTGAATCCTTCTGAAGGACAAAAGGCGGAATTACAATAAATTCCTTCACGTCTCATCATCAGTCGCAGACTGGTGGTTACACACATCTTGCATCACCACGTACTTGTCAATGTCACAACTCCCCGCTGACTGAGTCTCAATGACATTGTCTTAATTTGTTTAACTAAAGCCTCCCACGCGGCAGAGAGCTTCAGCTTTTACTTACTATCAGTCAACATTTGAATTACTTCCTGTTGTCGGAGGCACGAATGACGTAAGCAAAGATTGACAATTGACATAACAATCTCATCTTGTTCATCATCGCCATTCGCCACCATCTCACTTGAGTGTGAAACGAAGGAAAGACAAAAAAAGAAAAAGTTCCCTTTTCTCTCTGTTCGCACGGATTGTGGACTCGTATTCTGTTTTTTAATTGACGACTAAGCACGCCTGCTGATGAATAAGTGTTAAACTTATGATATTCTAACTATGCACAGTTATGCGCGAGTGTTGGCATACAACAAACGGTGTTCATTCACCCCATTTCATGGCGTCTTTAAGCACACTCAACGCTGATCTTTTCAAGGTAGACAGCAGACACACTAACAATAAACTTTGAACTTAATAAATGAAAATCTAATTAAATTTCCTCCCCATTCAACGGATCTATTTTTATCCGAGACCAGATACATGCGAGGAATTAGTTTGTTTTGTGTAATTAAATTGGTTCATTGTGTTGAATGTTGTTTAGTTGCGCCGTGGGGCTGCGTACGATGAGGGGGGCGCATCTGGCATCACAGTTATTCTCAATTAAATAGCCACTTGGTTGCTTTCTGCTGTTTTGGTACTAAGATATAAACTAAGGCATTTCTCGGTTAATCAATTTGATATAAATTAATTATAGCAACATTCCTGGTATCGTTCGCAATCTTTCTTTAAATCGGTGCTAATTCGTCTGACGTTTGACAAAGAACAAATGTCACTTGGGGTCATTTTTTTGGTCTGTTTTTTCGTTTACGCTTTAAAATTGGCCGTTGTAGAGGAATCTTGGAAAGATGGAGGATGTCGATGGAGTGTTTTTTTTCTCTTGTAGCCAACGACCCCGCACCGACATCGACAGGTTAGATCTATTGTATCAAAGGGCTGGAGTTAAGACAAAAGGCAAGCCACTTCCCTCATGAAAGATAGCAAATCTTTTGTAGTGGCATTTTTTTGATTCGACTGAAGTGAGTATCTCCCTATGGAAGATACGTTGCCTTAACCAGATTACTGACGGACATTCACACATGATGTGCTCGGAAGTCTCATCCTCTTCGAGGCAAAACCGCAAACCGTGTTTTGACACAAGTTTAGTTTGTTAAGGTGATATTTCAGGCCGCAGTGGCCGGTAAGAAAGCTTATTAGCAACCTTAAGCTATCCTTATTAAGATGGAGTATTTCCTTATCCGAATAAGGCCCGATTAATCTCTTAAACTGCCTAAGACCATGACTATGTGTCCACTGGTCTAAACGAAGTTTATTTCCCATTCGTTAATCAGAGTTGTAGGTGCTGTCCCATTGACACTGCAGAACGGTTCTGGACAGATGAACGCTGATTCAGATCCATCTCTCGCGAACTCATCTGCGGATTCGTTGCCCTCAATCCATCTATGTCCAGGGACCCAGTCAAGTTTCACTTTGATGTGTATGGCAAGGGATTACAAGGCGTCATAGCAACACTTGACTGTTTTGGAGTCCATTATATTGGACGAAAGTGCCTTTAGTGCTGCCTGACTGTCTGAGAATCTGTCTGTAATCTCTGTATGTCGATGGAGTTACAAATTAGTAAAGAATGGGTCGTAGTGGCGTAGTGGTCGTCGACTCCTACTCAGGGGGTGCCAGGTTCGATACCCGAATTGACCACCTTTCATATTTCACGGCTCCACCTCGTTCGAGTCACTGACAATGCTCAAAGAGTATTCCTGTCTAGAAAGAGCATCTCAATCATCAGACATCAGACATCGAAGCTGGTTGGACTTGCAGACAAAGCGTCAACGCGATGTCCTTGGAGAATTGGGTGACCCTCTGTTGGGACATACTGATTTCCAAGGTAACGCAAGAGCGGACAGGCTCGCGAAGATGATCGAGAGAATATCGTGCGCGCATACGCCACTCAACTCCATAAGGAAAAATCTAGTAGACGAGGTCCGGGATAGAGTCAGTAGTCGCTGGCTGAGTCTGAATTCTGCGGCCACAGCAAGGACCCCATGGCCTAAGCTTGATCGTCTTTAGTCGCAGGGATGTGCGTACACTAGTGGAAGTCCTTACCAGACACTGTGCCATAGGTACACACGCGATGTGACTGAACATATCGCATAACGACTTGAGCAGAAGCCACAGAGAAGAGGAAGAAACAGAATCCATCCAACATCTGCTCTGCAAATGCCCATCCCTAGCAAGGGTTCGGCAAACTTCTTCTCGGGGTAAGTGCGTCGACTCCTACGCAGAGGGTGCCAGGTTCGATACCCGAATTTACCACCTTTGATAATTCACGGCTCCGCCTCTTTCGAGTCACTGACAATGCACAAAGAGTATTCCTGTCTAGAAAAAGCTTCTCAACTTCGCCGTTCGGAGTCGGCATTAAGCCGTAGGTCACTTCCACGCGTGAAAGAACAATAGCACGCACAACACGAGGGGTTGCTGAGAGAGACCCTGGCCCTCTACGGGCTTGTGCAATTTTGTTCAGTCCAGAGAGCGCTCAATTTAGTTCAAATTGCTTTATTGACCTAGTTCGTTCTTCTAGTTCATTTAGTTGTAAGTCTTCTTCTTCTTCTTCTTCTGGTGGCGCTACAGTCCGGGGTGGACCTGGGCCTCAACCAGTAAGCCTCTCCAGCCGGCACGATCTTTAGCCAGCTGTCTCCAACTGCGCACACCAAGTCGATTGAGGTCCTTCTCCACCTAGGTGCGCCATCGGTTCCGTGGGCGTCCTCTATTGCGTTGTCCCACTGGTTCGGATTCGAAGACTCTTCGGGCTGGACCAGTGTTGTCCATGCGCTCTACATGGCCTAGCCATATTAGGCGTTGGATCCGAAGACGCCTGACTAGACTCATGTCGCTGTACAGCCCGTACGGTTCGTGGTCGAATCTTCTCCTCCAGAAACCGTCAACGCAAACAGGACCAAAGATCGCACGCAGAGCTTTTCTCTCGAAGAGACCAAGGACTTCCTCATCCGCTTTTGAGATTGCCCATGCCTCCGCGCCGTACAGCAGGACTTCGATGATCAAGGTCTTGTATAAAGTCAGCTTGGTCCTTCGAGAGATGGCCTCTTGAGCCCATAGAAACAGCGGTTGGCAAGAGTAACTCTGCTGATCTCGATACTGATGTTGTTCGTCCTGCTGCAGAGGTAGATAAAATCCTTGACTACCTCGAAATTATAGCTGCCTATTGTAACGCTTGTGTGTCATTTCTTGATGACAGCATATACTTCGTTTTGCTGCAGAGAAGTACACAGCGAATCGTCAAGGAGGGCATTGAGTTTGCTGGCATTGAGGCGGAATCGAAGGAAGGTGAATGAAATGATTCACCGCTAGACCTATTTTAGCCGCTTCCGCCTCAATGCCAGCAAACACCTCCTTGACGGCTCGCTGTGTTCTGCCAATCACGTTAATGTCGTCCGCGTATGCTAGCAGTTGTACGGACTTCTGGAAGATCGTGCCTCTAGTCTTGGCGTGTGAGTCTTGCACGATCTTCTCCAGGATGATGTTAAAGAAATCACATGACAGCGCGTCACCTTGTCTAAATCCTTTTTTGACATTGAAGGTCTCTGTGAGTTCGTTACCGACCTTGATGGAGCAGCGAGAATTCTCCATCGTCACCCTGCACAGCCTGACGAGTTTAGCAGGAGTGTCAAAACTAGACATGGCGTTGTATAGCTCGTCCCTATGCACGCTGTCTTATGCGGCCTTGAAATCGACGAAGAGGTCAATCTGCATTTCTTGGGTTTTTTCCAGGATCTGCCGTAATGTGAAGATTTGGTCGATGGTGGACTTCCCCGGCCTGAAACCGCACTGATAAGGACCTATCAGGTTGTTGACGAATGGTTTCAGGCGCTCGTTCACAAAAAAACGTCAGAGAGGATCTTACAGGCGATGTTAAGGAGACTTATCCCTCGGTAGTTGGCGCAGTTGAAGGGGTCTCCACTCTTGTTGTAAGTCACTGCACAGGAAATTGAGGTGTGTGCCATTTTCTCCGGTTGGTCGTCATATTAGGTCTGTTCCCGTATCCAAGATAAACAGTACCAATCAATCTACGAAAGTCTGTTCCCGTATGCCAAAAATATGGGTCTTATGTCAAATGAGCGCCCTCCCGAGGGAGTAAAAAATGTCCCCACCCTGAACATTTTAGCCAGAATAATGATAAATAAGTCGGAAAGTACACGCCGAACGAATAAATGTGTGAGTATGAGAAATTGGTGTGACGGTTGGCACATCGAGAACCAGAAATGAAGTATTACAGAGAAAGCCGACTTCACAGCTGATTTCCCCCTAGTCCATCGACGAATTTGAGTGCCTTTTTGACAGATATTCATGAATTTTTGACGGATATTCACGAAATAACGTAAGTGCCGTCCTCTGATTGGTCAATTTGGTTTAAGAAAACGTTGTCAAACATTTTATGGGGCAAGAGAGTTAGAAGTCGGTTATCTCTGTATTACTTCATTTCTGGTGTTGCGTCATGGCTTTCAGCTGATTGAGGTCCCTTTCCAGCGCCCTACGTCACTGGATGAGCATTGCGCTCATTGTCCCTCAGTGTTGTAGTCGAAGACATTGGACTTCGGATCCACATGACCGAAGATATTTGTTGTCCCCTCAGCCTAGACACGATCTTCGTCGCAATCCTCAGACAATGTGTCAATACACCTCTGTCAATGTTTTCAACGCCTCTGTCTGATGTGACATCATCTGTCATCATGCCGGTCAAGGTGACGTTAAATAATGCCTCTTCTCTATGTTTTCCTCTTTTTCAATGTTTTCTTAACTGAACAAACAATGTACAGAAATAATAAATTATGACAAATTTCAGTTGTTGTCGCGGAGAAAAAAAATGTTGGCAGCAAGAAGGGGGGAGGGATCGGACTGTCTGTCTGGCAGGGGCTTTATGTTTTAAAAGGAAGGAGATCTAAAATTGACGGGAGTAAATCAGCTTCGGAAGTAAATTGGACGACGTTTTTACTGGGTGATGATCCAAATGACTTTATAAAGCAGAAGGTATTCAACTCATTCACAGTCCTCAAAAGGACCCCTCCCTTCCAGGCCAATATCAAGGCTTCATCATCATAGTCTGACCCGCGTGATCCACTAAAGGGGTCGAGGGGGTGAATCACAGACGAGAGATCTCCAGGCAACTCGGTCCTCCGCCATCGACTCTAACTCATCAGGGGTTATGCCCAAGCGTAACCAGGCGAGTTTTTTTACTTGGTCCAACGACCTAATCCTGGGTCTGCCAAGTGGTCGCCTACCTGATGGAAACGCATTCAAGTCCCGCCTCGGAAGTCGTGATGGCGGGGACATTCGCGCCATGTGAACAAACCATCGAAGCATAGGCCTTTCCGTACGAAGAAGTAGCTGCTCAATGTTCAGTTCCTCGCGCACTACCGTGTTTCTCACCCTAACCCAGCGAGTAATTCAAACAGAAGCACGAAGAAATCACATCTCAGCTGCTTGTATTCGCTATCTTATTCTTTCGGCCATTACTCGAAGGTCAATGCTTTTTAATTAAAAAGATAGCCCGTTTAAGCAGGGGTGTATGCAATGTACGATGCTGTCCCTTGTAGGAGGCTGCATTGCCTGGAAGCCATCTTGTAAGGACCAAGTCTTCTTCTTGAAGCTTGACAAAGTTATCTAATACTCGCTGAGATTTTAACCCCCGCTTCGCAGAAAAGCTGACTGCTGGATGACTGCGTTATACGCGACTCCTTACCAAACGGGTGATGTCCACCTTGGACTCTCTGTTAGAAGACCATTTTCGGGGTCTAAGGGTGCCCCAATTCCATGATTTCTAGTAGGAAGCTGCTGCCTTGTTCCGGGATTCCAGAAAAATTAAGTTAAAACTTTCCATAAATGGCTATTGTCAAAAAGCAGTCTTGTTCTTTTTAGTCAATGTTAAGTGACAAGACCAGATTTGGTCGATATATCAATCATTGCAGGAACCAGTGCTTCTACCGTGTTGCCCACAAGGATAGCCGTTCTGCAGCCCTTTACTTCCAAGCATGCGCAACCACTGTGCTTCATCAAATAATCATTAATTATCTCTAAGTAAGTGTTCTTCTAAAGTGTGATTTATAAAGCAGTAAGTGACTTTACAAGACAGATTTTTGAGTGCATTCTTTAAAGTGCATAACATGGAGTAATTGCTGGAGAACAAGCAGTTGCTGTACGTCATAATGTTAACTGGATGCGGGGGAATCTGCTAGTGCTGCTAACAAACACTTTATCGTACGCGTTGAAGTAGCCAGGAGTGGTTATTTTTTTAAGTGTTTGCTAGACACTTGGAAAATACAGGGAAATACTTCTCAAATTTGAGTAATTCATAATCAAGACGGATTATAGTCGTCACAAGAACGCTACAAAACAAACCGATTCATCAACGGATTAAAGTGGAGTGTGGCCACTTTCCCTATCTTTCAACGCTAAATATCATGTCATCACCTTAAATCCCATACTTAGCTGGAAGCTTAACATAGACTGTAGTAGAACCTTCGGAAAAAAAAAACAAACAGGGGCGGCGGCTTTACGGATCACTAGAAGGCTGGCGGACCTTTGGGAAAAAACACAAAATCACAAAAATCAACAAGGTATAAAGAGCAGCTTGCTTCGTCATCATAGGCGGTCTGTGGTCGCCAGTCGACATCTTCAGACGCTATAACGGCAACGCTGCATCTTATACCTCTGAACTTACCTTAAAAACAACTCAGATTTCAATCTACCGCTGCTGGTCTGCCAATTAAGTTGATCGGCAGAAGATTAAGACGTACAGTACCTCACAACATTGAGCGTACACCCATGGAACAGCCGTAATTATTCCCTTTTCAATGGGAAGGACTGATTTAAAAATAAAAATTTATATGCAGTTTAGATTATTAGCAATTTCATAGTAATAATAGAAGAAAAAAACAAATAAAAAGTAATGAATTCAAAAAAACAAACAAAATCAACTACATTTAATCACACAAAATTGAGCGTTCCCAGTAAAAAAACGTTTAAAAAACTCAAAAATGGACTTCAAAATTACAGATACATATTTTTTTAAATATTGTTAATATTTGGTATGGCCACCTTAAGCGTCTATAACGAATTTCTTTGTAAAAGAAGGGGAGACTCTGTTCCATGCCTCTTCAGTTCTATTTTTTACCTCGGCTTTATTAGAAGAATTCGTTTTTTTTAATCTGGTTTTAATCTCCTGCCACAAATGCTCAATAGGATTCAAATCCGTTGATTGTTGAGGAGTTCTGAGCTGTTTTGGAGCATGATAGAGTAACCACTCCCTAACTACATGTGAGGTATGCTTCGGATCATTGTCCTGTTGGAACCAAAAATCCGTTGGCAAACATATGTAGTCTCCTCGCAGAGGCGATGATGTTTCTTTTTAAAATGTTTAAGTACATAATTTTGTCCATATTTGTTTCAATAAATTGAAAATTGCCAGCGCCACTAGCTGCCATTGAACCCCACATCATAATACATCCTCCTCCGTGTTTTACTGTTGGGCACATATTTTTTGTTTTCAGCGCCATATTAGGCTCACGCCAGACAATTTGCCTACCATCTGAGCCAAATAAGTTTATTTTTTGTCTCATCAGTAAACATGACAGTTTCCCAAAATTCTGGAGGCATGCTTAAATATTTTTGCGCAAACTCTAATGTCTTCTTGTTGGCAGCTGAAATAAAAGTTAGAGCAACCCTTCCATTTAAATTGTTTCTCCGTAACACACGACGAACGGTTCCTACTGACAAAGCCTTCTGTATCGGTGTAGAAACTTCTGACGCCAGCTAGCTGGTATACTTTTTGGGCTACACTTAACTTTACGAACAATGAAACGTTCGTCTTGCTCCAACATTTTTTTCCTACCTCTCCCAGGAGCATTTTTAAGTATACCTTCGGTTCCATATTTTGTTATAATTTTCTGTACAGTCGTATGAGTTCGCCCTACAGTCCTACCAATCTTTCGTAAGGATTCTCCCTCACAAAGCAGCTTATAATGAAAAGCTTTCGTGTTGAAATATCAGTTTCTGTTCTTTTTTACTCCATGCCAGAGAGAAAATGCTTTCGAGTACTTCTTAACACAAAAGTCGCAACACAAATGATCAATAAACACATTTTTCTCCTTTCTTTAACTTGACTTAACAGTAAACATTGTTTTTTTTCATGGGATTCATGTGTTTCCCAAGAATTTTTTTTTGTGTACAATCAATTTTGTGAGTGAAAGGGGTGATTTTTTTGTTCTATTGTTATTTTTGGAGGGATAATGCTTTAAAATTTTGGATTTTATTTAATATAATACTAAAGAATATGTGGATAAATCAAATTGCATTTCTAAATTATATTTAAAAACAGGCGAAATTACATCCATGCAAAGGGTGTACGCTGAATTTTGTCAGGTACTGTATGAAAGACGTGTGCAAGATGTGTTCAGACGTATGTAATCCGGATCTAGTGGCTTACAGTTAATGTCCTTAAGCGAGTTGATAAGGACATCAACTGTAAGCCTTGCCGGCAGCTAAATGTCCCCATTTGCAACCTATTGGCTTCTTACTGCATAAAGTCGTGCAGACTTTTTTGACATGCTCTTGGATGGTAGTCCAGCTTATCTTTGTATCTAACAGCAGACCCAAGAATTTGGCACACTTTAGTGCAGTCCCGCACATTATGGGACGGTCAAAGAACGCATACGCTCTGGCACAGATTTCTTCGGATAGTTGCGTAAATACACCTCGTGTTTACTTCCCGTGTACTTTCTGATTATTCTTGTTCTATTGACGTTACAGCCGAGTGTCGACTTGGGCTTCAGCCAACAGTTTCCATTTAATTAGTCGGTCCTGAAATTCTTCTTCTTTTATTTGGCGCTACAGTCCGGGGTGGACCTAGGCCTCAACCAGGTCCTGAAATTACGAATATTAAGAATTGATGCATAACACACACAAGAGTGAATGCGGATGCTCTGGAATCCTGAAACAGAAAAAAAAGTCATCAAAAGGCACTCCATACATTCGCAAGTGCTCTTGTATGTTTGCTATCTAGATCGAAAATATCAAACGATTGCATCAAAAACTAAAAAACAAAAAAATGACAGAAGCAATCCCTCTTGAAAAGGGTTATTCGGAAATCCAACAGCATCGCCATTTTGAGGCCCACAGCAATCTAGTCCTTCCTCGAATTCGTTACATTATCGTCATCACTGCCAGCACTCAATCGAAGCCAATAGGTAAACGCAATCCATTTCGGTGCCAATTCGATTCGAGGCCTGACCACAGGCAGATGCCATCTCCATCCAATGCTTGTCAATAATTTAGCACCATCTACGATGCACTTCATTCCCCGCCCGCTTCACCTTGTGCTCAAGCTGAGGGCCAGTGCATGAGCTGTGATTTTGTGGTCACTGCATAATTAATGACATGTGGAACTGCTTACACCGTCTGGCGGTTGGACTAAGTTGTACTGCACTTCTCGTCTGGTAGCGTAGGTAACGATGTAATGGCTTGGCTGCATCGGCAAAACAAAATGTACATCGTATGCAAACTTTACACAACTCAAACTGAGTGCAAATATTTGCTCGTTTGCTCAGCAGTGTGCTTAGGCTTGTCAACGCGCATTTTTGAGTCAAGACGAATTGTGATTTTTTTTTTTGTTGTACAACGCTGGCGGCTTCCAGAATCGCTTTGTAATGATTGACGCTATGGTTCGGCAATGTTTGATTGAGACAAGGAAAAGGAAAAGGTGCGCACGTGTGCTTTTAAACGTACTCAATGGGCGATCTCACACGGCGACCTCTGTCGGATAGATTGGTAGATTCTATCGCAAACTAGAGTGGCCAAGGGTAGCCTACTCCTGGACCTGTTTTGACTTTTGGGAGTAGTTCCGATGTTTCCCGGACATCCGGTGGTGGCGCTACAGAACTATTGTCCTCTCGCGAGTTGAGGCGACCTACAGTGGCTTGGTTCGGTAGGTATACTCTCCCAGTATTGGGGATTGAACATAATCATCCCAACCAAGAGTCCCCGAGGTGCAATCAGAGGTAATCTCCTTCCCATTCACCCAATCTTAATTTATTTACAAAATTGCTACATCTGCAGAATGATGCCTTCGACTTCCGCAAGTATATCCCAAGTCGATCGCAGTAAAAAGATAGGACCAAGAACACTTTCCTTCGGCACTCCAGCCTTTATGAATGTGAATACAGAGCATTCCTTTTAATGCTGTTTAGAAAAGATCTGAAAGATGGAAGATGTGGCGTTCCCGGAAGAACTATGTCACCAGTTTTTTATTTAAGCCTTCGTGGAAAACTCTGTCAAAGGCTTGGGAATCTTCTAGAATAGCCACACGCATTGTTTATGCACTTTTAGACACGAATTGAAATCCTTGTTCTCTAGCCGAAGCTACGTTACGTTTGGTCCGAGCGACTCATTGTAGAGGGCAGCCACGCTTAGGCCAAAGCAGGCTCATTGCGAACTGACTACTCCTAAGCTTGGTACCAGTTGGCATTTCGGACAAAGCGGGCTCATTGTGATACCACGCGGATTGACTACTCCTAAACTTGGTACCAGTTGGCATTTCTGACAAAGCGGGCTCATTGTGATACCACGCGGATTGACTACTCCTAAACTTGGTACCAGTTGGCATTTCTGACAAAGCGGGCTCATTGTGATACCACGCGGATTGACTACTCCTAAACTTGGTACCAGTTGGCATTTCTGACAAAGCGGGCTCATTGTGATACCACGCGGATTGACTACTCCTAAACTTGGTACCAGTTGGCATTTCTGACAAAGCGGGCTCATTGTGATACCACGCGGATTGACTACTCCTAAACTTGGTACCAGTTGGCATTTCTGACAAAGCGGGCTCATTGTGATACCACGCGGATTGACTACTCCTAAACTTGGTACCAGTTGGCGTTTCTGACAAAGCGGGCTCATTGTGATACCACGCGGATTGACTACTCCTAAACTTGGTACCAGTTGGCACTTCTGACAAAGCGGGCTCATTGTGATACCACGCGGATTGACTACTCCTAAGCTTGGTGCCAGTTGGCGTTTCTGATAAAGGGAGCCTAGCTGGCTAATGTGGCCGTTCATTGCGCTCCACGAGCAGAGAAGGTGATTTGTGCTTTCTACCTCCTCTTCGCCCATGCAGCTTGTGCAGAAGTCATTGCCTGGGACACCCATTCTGCGGTTGTATCTGCCAATTTGGCAGTATCCAGCTAACGCGCCGATGACCATCAGTGAAGCTGAAGTTTAGTCCAAGCCGACAAAGAGATCGTTTAAGATTCGGTGCGTGCCATATTTCCTTTGTTTCAAGGCAGAGGGTTCCTTCTAGCCAATTGGATCTCCTCATGGTGTTAGAGAGGAGGTTGTACCACCCATCGGCTTTACAGTGCTTCGGTACCCACGTGGGGTGTATATTGAAGGGCTCAACCATCTCGTTAAAAGACAACCGGCAATTATGGGATGTTTTAGAGTTTGTCCATGGACTTGGTTGTCCGAACAGATGGTGATATTTGAGCCAGAACAATGCATCCATTATCGCAATGGCTTACACTGCAGTTGTTCAGCAGGAGCAGAGAAGGTGTAGTACACTTTTTTCTTTGTAGTACACACACTTTTCGTTTATGCCACGACAGTGGTTCCCAATAATCTCCTCCTTAATGAGGCTAAAACGTCTGGGAGTCTTTTGCAAAGATTGAGTTGCTTAGAAACAACGCGACTCCTAACCCTGTTTCCTTTTTCGAAGCGGGCGCTTGGAGTCCGTGAGCAGGAAGTGGCTGTTGCCCCAGAGATCCAGGGTGTCAAGCCAGGATTGTATTATCCCGCTGCCTGCCTGTCCCGCTGAAATCCTGCCACTGCCAAAAGAAAAGTCTGTCTCTAAAAGAAAACCTGATGAGCCAGAAGGGAGGACATTAGTTAACCAAGATACCACGTGGAGAGAGATTGAAGACGAAGACAGGGGAATTTGTAGGTTAGGTTGAGGTGGCTGACTGCCGCGCATACGGACAGCAGACACACTTAGCCCAAGCCCAAGTTTTACCACGCGGATCTTAGGCTACCCAAACCAAGTTGTGCTTTTTATAAAGCGAATAAGAGGGCTGATTTGGAGTCTTAAGTGAACCATCATAGAAGGGCATGCTTGTCGACGCACTTGTAGTAATGAAAGTATGAGCTACCAGACAATTATGCCATAGAGAAGTATGACCGTACGATCGGGACGTGAGTTAGTTGTACTTGTCCGAAACACACACTTTTTGTCTATGGCCTTCCGGCTTCAACTAATGCCGCTTTCCATGCTAAGTGGTCTGTAAGGTTGGATTTCTAACCAACTAGAACGAGCCTGAGATATTGGCCTGTGCCCGAGAGCTTGCAATTGGTCAGTTACTGACTTAAATTAGCAATAGAGAAGTAGTCTTTTCGGTTTGAGTCCACCAGATGACGCCAGAATCATCCACTCTCCCCGGCAGAGTCTCCTAGAAATCTGTCCAAACCTTCGAACAACCTCTTCCAGCGACCAGACCATCAAATGAATTTCATTATTTAACCATTTGTACGCTGAATCCGCCACCGTAAGGCGTCCATCAAATCCGGCGCAACTAATTAAAATGCCCCATTGGATTACGGCCAGAATTCCATCCGAACATGGCGCTGCCCGCCTACCCGAGAAGAAAAAAGAAAATTTCCCTTTTGTTACCAGGCCTTCGTGCGAAGAAAACCCGATTCAGTTCAAAGTCGAATACGCATGTGTGCCCAGTTGAACTGACGTACGAAACAAACGGTCACTGAACCGCTATCGAGTAATGTCGGAGCTGCAGTTGAGCTTGCGTCTCTTTCTCTCTCTCCGACCGAAATATGAGCACAATATTTTTGTTCGACCTTTTGCCAGCGTGTATGTGGGCCGTTGTGAATGTATGCAAATTCAGACATTAGGCCCAGATGCTTGGCGATTCGTGTCACGAAACGATTAATTCTTTCGCAAAGCATTTGAGTCACGTCTCGGTGGGGGCAGCACTGACGACAATAGCCACCCTCCGCCTCTGTCGAACGTCATTGTGAATGATTATATTTTTATTCTGGCAGATGGAAGATGCAAGAAAAGTTTGAATTCCAATTCACTCTTCTTTCGCTTCTCGCGGACACCCGATGGAAAATTCATACATAAATTATTTTCGAATTTCCCAGAAGGATTTACCGCCACAACGATTTCGAATGGCCTTGCGGATTTCGAGGCAAATTCCGTCACCTCTTGTAGGCTTGACGAGGGGTATTCAATGTTTAGCACTTAATTAGAATTATTAACGCCAGTCGCAATTAATTGGACACGATGGCGATGTGCATTCTCGGCCTGCCAGCGAGGCGGACTGAAGTTATGTCTGCTATAAAAAAAAATGGTGACATTTTTATTTTTATGTCCAACAGATCAGCTTGCGATTGTATAAAAATAACAATTTTCTAGGTCGTTCGTTAAATGCCTAAAATGCGTGTGATTCGCTTGAGGAACTAATCTGTCAATTGGGTCTGACTATGGAATCGAAAGGGGATGAGAAGGTAGTCGATGAGACTAAAACGCACATGCAATGACGAAAGGACTCGCACCTTGGAGGACTTGGTTGGAGAGTCTTAGTGATGTGTCAATCCGGGTTAAAAAACAGAGTTAACCCATGTTACACCTAAACTGACTCAATCCGAGTAACATTGATTTCAAACCGATGAAACGAACCGAATACAAAAAAAAAACTGTAGACGGTACAACCCGGTGTGAGCATATGATGCCGAACCGAAACCAATCCCAAACCGATTTGCCTATTGGTTCGGCTCGTAGCCACCACAGCAGGCTGCAGCATTTCGGTAACTATTCTAATATTGTGTGCTTTGTATGTATATTCTTTTGTATGACGTGTCAAAGCAAGTAAGTTGCGTTGCGAAGTATGAGGAGAAGAAGGTTAGGTTAGGTTAGGTTGAGGTGGCTGACTGCCGCGCATACAAGCAGCAGACACACTTAGGCCAAACATAGGCCCATTGTGTTACCACGCGGATGATGGACTACCTATTCCGCAAACCAATCTGTGCTTTTGATAAAGCGAAGAAGAGGGCTGATTTTGATGCTGCTCAGTTCAGCTCGATTTAGGGTCCCCAGAAGTCTAAATCTGCGGGATGAGAGAGCACTGCAGCTGCATAGCAAGTGTTCGATGGTTTCTTCCTCATCCTCGTCAAAGCAGCTTTTACAGAAATCATTATATGGAAGGCCTAGTCTAGTGGCGTGAGTTCCGATGGCGCAATGCCCCGTTAAAACGCCAATAAGAGATCTGAGGCTTGGCCTGCTTAATCTGATCAAGCTAAGCGATCGTTTGGGATCGATCAGAGGCCAGAGTTGTTTGGTAATGAGGCATCCTGTGCTAGATATGCGGTTTGTTTGAGCAAGCGTTTCAAGCTGTAGCAGATGTTTTATAGTAGCGATAGGCATGGAGGGTGGGTCTCCACCCGGAAAGAGCACGGATTTTGTGCCCTTTCTAGCGAGCTTGTCCGCTTTGCAATTCTCTGGCACCCACATCAGTTGGATGCTAAAATACTTGGCCATCTCGTTAAGAGATAGGCGGCAATTAAGGAAAGTCTTGGAATTAAAGGTGACTGAATCCAGAGATTTGATCGCTGCCTGGCTATCTGAACACATGACGATATCTGTGCGCGATATGACATTGTTTTTCAGCCAGGAAAGGGCTTCCTTAATCGCTATAGTTTCAGCCTGAAAGACGCTACAGTGATTAGGTAGTCGAAAAGATGAAAATTTAGATCCTTGAAATAGACACCAGCACCCACACCTGCATCCATCTTCGATCCACCTGTGAAGATTCGCAGTGGACCTTCCAGCGTCTGGTCTTCAGACTCCCAGTAAGATCTGGGCGGTATGCTGGTTGAGAAATTCTTCTCGAAGAGGAGTTTAGTTAGAGTGAGGTCTGTGTCTATGGGTATAGAGGCAGCTTCTACACATGTGGACGGAAGGCAGACTATTCATCTCTTACATTCCCTTTGATTTTGTTTTGAGTCTCCCTCATAACATTGTTGAGGACATCAGCACTAGGTTAGGTTAGGTTGGGTAGGAGGGCTGCTAGTGCATTCACCAGCACACTTAGACCATATTGATCCATTGTGATACCCTTAGTGAGGTTACTACCACTGATTCACTACTCCAGTGATGGTGCCCTCAATTTGATCCCAACGGCAAATGGTGACCAGATTTTAAAACGTATTAACTTTGCTTTCACTGGAATTCGAACCGGGGACCCCTCTAACCAGGGACAGACACTATACCAACTGCACCATCCAGTCCTTAACTCCCCATTTGTGACTACCGTACTACCTTGTAGAACTTCTCTCCGGCAACGCTGATTCGTGTATTTCAACCCCTTCTGAAGGGACAATCATGATCCCGTTGCTGTCCGCTGTAGAGAAGTTTCACACAGAAAGGATGTCAATTTGTTCATAACAATTCTGCGCTTTCCAATTGACATAAAATAACAATCCTCCTTGGCTAAATCAACAACACCAGAGATCCTCGTCATCGAACCATTGCTCCTCCGAGTTCAATAGGCGATTAAGTTAAGTTGCGATCTCTTGATACACAAGCGTTACCAAACCCCGCCCATGCCATGGCATAAAGACGTCATCACTCCTGTGTCCGAGAATAGCCCCACTTCCGGTCTAATCAACTTGTCATTGATGGATGTACAATCAATTCACGTATCTACGCGTGGGAGTGCAGCTCACTCCCCATACGTGGTGTCATGTTTCGGGCGTTCTTGTTGTTCTGCTGTTGCTGGTCGAGGGTTCCTTAATCCGCAGGCCATGTTCGGTGCATTTGTTCATTGACGTCTGACGACCTTCTGATTATGATGGGCGTACACGATATTTTGGGCATGGAATTATGGTGTTTGTCGATTTTCAATCAACTGTCCTTCTCTTCGTTCGTGAAGCCAGACAATGGAAGCGACATTGCCTTCTCTAAACGCAGAAGTGAGTACACTCTGCCTTCGAGAGACACTGACATCGCGAGGACCACGCTGCTCTGCTCAGACGAGAGATCACATTTGGACGACATCGAAGTGAAAAATAGTCAATCGTTAAAATTGGCTCAATTGACGGAATCAACCGATCAATTCATTGACAAGCATAATGTCACAAAACCCCGGAGCCACTTTATTAGACCATAAGTACTGACTTGCCGGCAGTTGACAGCAAAATGGGAAACAATGCCTAATTACATTTAGGTTTCATTAATTTCGAAACACACACTCATTCTCCAAGTCCCCGCAGACGCAATCAATCTAATGCACCACACCGTTAGCTACCATGGACAATTTTATGTGAGAAAAGTAGCAAATGACAATTGCTTTATTGACGAAGGCAAAGCAAGCGGAGGTGAGGGACTTGATAAAGGCCCAACTACCACACCCCCAGAGGTGATAAGGGCATGATATATGACATCAGATTTTGTTTATTATTTTATGAGGCCATATACACTCGTATGCATGTCATTGGCTTCGATTATCGGCTGGCAAGGGTTGGCTGGCGGGTGCGGCACGCAAACTATGATTCATCGAATCGAATTCAAACAATAACTGTTTTAATTAGACCAGGCCAAGCTATCAACGATTTGAATGCTCTTGAATTTTATGTTTGCCGCGTTTAGCGGGGGTTGGTGTGTACCCACACGGGCGTGTGTGCGTATTTTTCATTTATTTGACGTAACCAATGTCAGAGGAAAGTGAAGAGGGTTAACACCGGTGACGGCCGGCAACTCAATAAAACGGTGACAGTTGCCCTTTGGATTGCGCTTTTGGGAAGATTAAAAAATAAAACATGAGATTTGAAGATGAGATGAGATGGCTCACTAAAACCATTTCGGTGTTTGGGCTGACTTTAGAAATTTCTTCGCACCTCATCCGACGGTATAGCAACAGGGTTGCCGTTTTAGCGATTTTGTCGCTTGATCTAGTGTATTTTAATAATCTCGAATTTTGAATAAAATATAACCGCTAAAATAAAATCTGGTGAACTCCAGCGATTTTTCGCTACGGCACTTAATACTGCAAGCCCGTCAAAAAAAAAATGGCAGCTCCGCCCTATTTCAAAATATTCCTCACTCCTTCTGGGTCTCCACTTGTCCATTCCTCATCATCATCAGCTTCTGACCAGCATGATCCACTTAATGGGTCGCAGGGGTAAACCACGCACGAGAGATCTCCTGGCAACTCGATCCTCCGCCATCGACTCTTGGTTAGGTAAGGTGGGGGGATATTGATCCATTGTAATACCCTTAGTGAGGTTACTACCACTGATTGACTACTCCAGTGATAGTGCCGTTAATTTGATCCCAACGGCGAATGGTGACGACCAGATTTGAAAACCAGATAAAAGCTTATTAACTTTGCTTTCACTGGGATTCGAACCGAGGACCCCGCTAACCAGGAGCAGGCACTCTACCAACTGAGCCATCCAGTCGTCGACTCAAACTCATCAGGGGTTATGCGCAAGTGTAACCAGGCGAGCTTATGGACTTGGTCCAACCACCCCATGCTGGGTCTGACAAGTGGTCGCGTACCTGATGCAATCGCATTCAAGGCCCGGCTTGGTGGTGATGGTGGGTGATGGTGGGGACATTCGTGCCATGTGACCAAACCAACGAAGCATAGCCATTTCCGTTCGAAGAAGTAGCTGCTCAACGTTGAGTTCCTCGCGCACTGTCGTATTTCTCACCCCGCGAGATACTTGGGACTCCACTAACATGTAGAGCATTGAACTGACGTTCATCTAGAATCAGCACATACGGCCACAAACCTATCGAGTGCGCGCTGGAGTTCCGTCTGGGAAAATGTGAGGATAACTTGTCTTCTTCTTTATTTGGGCCTACAGTCCGGGGTGGACCTGGGCCTCAACCAACAAGCCTCTCCAGATAGCACGGTCTCTGGCTGTCTCCAGTGTCGCACGCCAAGTTGGTTGAAATCCTTCTCCACTTGGGTGCGCCACCTTAAACGCGTGCGTCTTCTGTTGCGTTGTCCCACGGGTTCGGAGTCGAAGACTCTTCGGGTCGGAACTAAGTTGTCCATACGCTCTACATGGCCTAGCCATATTAGGCGTTGGATCCGAAGACGCCTGACTAGACTCATGTCGCTGTACAGCCCGTACGGTTCGTGGTCGAATCTTCTCCTCCAGAAACCGTCAACGCAAACAGGACCAAAGATCGCACGCAGAGCTTTTCTCTCGAAGAGACCAAGGACTTCCTCATCCGCTTTTGAGATTCTCCATGCCTCCGCACCATAGACCAGGACTGGGATGATCAAGGTCTTGTATAAAGTAAGCTTGGTCCTTCGAGAGATGGCCTCTTGAGCCCATAGAAACAGCGGTTGGGAAGAGTTACTCTGCTGATCTCGATACTGATGTTGTTCGTCCTGCTGCAGAGGTAGACAAAGTCCTTGACTACCACGAAATTATAGCTGCCTATTGTAACGCTTGTGTGTCATTTCTTGATGATGGCATATACTTCTGCAGAGAAGTACACAGCGAATCGTCAAGGAGGGCATTGAGTTTGCTGGCATTGAGGCGGAAGCGAAGGAAGGTGAATGAAATGATTCACCGCTAGACCTATTTTAGCCGCTTTCGCCTCAATGCCAGCAAACGCCTCATTGACGACTCGCTGTGTTCTGCCAATCACGTCAATGTCGTCCGCGTATGCTAGCAGTTGTACGGACTTTTGGAAGATCGTGCCTCTTGTGTTAGCGCGTGAGTTCTGCACGATCTTCTCCAGGATGATGTTAAAAAAATCACATGACAGCGCGTCGCCTTGTCTAAATCCTTTTTTGACATTGAGGGTCTCGGTGAGTTCGTTACCGACCTTGATGGAGCAGCGAGAATTCTCCATCCTCATCCTGCACAACCTGACGAGTTTGGCAGGAGTGTCAAAACTAGACATGGCGTTGTATAGCTCGTCCCTATGCACGCTGTCATAAGCGCCCTTGAAATCGACCAAAAGGTGGTGGGTGTCGATCTGCATCTCTTGGGTCTTTTCCAGGATCTGCTGTAGTGTGAAAATCTGGTCGGTGGTGAACTTCGCTGGCCTGAAGCTACACTGAAGATGGATGATATGAGGTTATTTATAAACGGCTCCAGGCGAGTACACAAAACGGCAGAGAAGATCTTGTAAGCGATGTTCAGGAGACTTATCCCTCTGTAGTTGGCGCTGTGAAAGGGGTCTCCTTTCTTGTGGACCGGGCAAACGATACTGAGGTTCCACTCGTCGGGCATGCTTTTCCTCCAACCATTTCTTACAGATGAGCTGGTACATGCGCCCAACCAGATCATCTCCAGCTGCCTTAAAGATTTCAGTGGACAGTCCGTAAGCACCGGCAGCTTTGTTAAACTTCAGTCTTGATATTGCTTTCTTGACCTCGTCTAAGTCGTGGGGATGGAATTCTCGTCTCGTGAGCATAACTAAGTCATCCGCAAAAAGAAGATGACTAAACCTCAACTCTCCAAATGTGAAACATTTCTCGCCTCGACTACGCTGCAACATCCAATCCATATAAGCAATGAAAATTAGAGGTGACAAGACGCACCCGCGGTGAAAAGTGTTGATATAACATATAGCAAGTGTTGATAGCACCCTTACTCCTGCAGAACACTCCAGAATTCACCTCGAGAAACTAGGCAGAATGCATTTTCAGCTGCAGATCGGTTTGGTACACACCCGGTCCTTAGTAAAAAGCTGGTCGGTTGTCCTTCTGCCACCACGAAAGCCGCACTGTTCATCTCCCATCCTTGACTCGACCATAGCTCTAGAACGCGCTTCCAAAACCTTAGGAGAGACTTAAGAGAGATGTGCTATTTTGCCCCCCTTCTTAAAAATAGAGACAATCACCCCAGTTTGTCAATCGCCAAGTGTATTCCCAGGCCACTTTATTGACACGAGAGAGCCATAAGACTCCTTCGATGATGTTGAATTTCCTTCCTCTGAGTCGGCGAATGGTTTGCCAGAACACCCTTTTCGCAGATCTATGGTCGATTTCCAACTTCTAACCGAACTCCTTCGAAGACTGCTCTTTAGCTGCTCATACAGTCAATTTGTAAGCACCTCGGTGTACCGGTCATCAGAAGCAGAATCCCCCAAGGGAAACCAGTCTCTGTAGGTCTTCTTCTTCTCTATGATGGCTTCTTGAAATCCGGGTGTTTAAAACCTCGCAGCTCTTTTCTGACCACCAGCAGCCACTCTTTACCGTTTCACTCCAAAAAACATCCCATGCAGAGGCAGTGACAGCTGCTGAAAGCATTCGCCACTCTTCCTCTACCAGCGATGGAACAGCTGGAATTCGTTCAAACCTTTCAGATATGTGCCGTCCAAGAGGCCGGCCACCAGACGCTCCAATCGGCATACCAGGGTACCCAATATCCGAGGCCAGTCATTATAGGTGATTGCGCTTCGTTAGCCTGGTTTGAGCTTTTTGGAAATAAGTTCGTACACCTCAAAACTGTTGCCACACCTAGCTATTCTGGCCGAATTTCATCCACACCGGCGGATTTGCCAACATTTAGCGAATCTATCGCCAAAATGACTTCCTTCACGGTTGGACTGTTCTCCGCCCCACTTAAGACTTCGGGTCTGTCATCCTCTTTGCATTTTTCAATCTTTTAACACGATACAAGTTCATCGTCTGAGTCTTTTGAAAGACGAAGTGGCAATCACAATGCTATAATTGAACTGGCCGAAGAACATGGATTCGACGATGGAGAAATAGACAAGATCTTACGGCAGTAGAACAACATAAGCTTTATTAAAAGGATACCATAGGAGATACTGTTAAATCTTGGACCCAAGGTGTGCTTCAAGAAGAAGTTGGTACAGTGAGCGAATGCATCGGAAACTACTTAAAATTCAACAGCAACAACTTCTCATTCATCTGCAAACTTCAAGCAATGTCCTAGTTTCGGGGTAAGCAACTTCTCTCTCGGAAACCCACGAGACAAAATCTTTGCATATCCCCAAGGCATATAACTTTGTGTCAATTGTCTTATCCTCTGCCCACGAATTCTCAATCTTTGAATAAGATTTTCTGCTCTTCACAATCCCGTCACAACGTAGACATTCGAATTCCAGCAGCTGGCGTATCTGCCAGCTTCTTCACACACAGAGATCTACCTGCACTCGAAAAGTTTCGAATTACACAAGACTTCTGAGTGAAACTTCCGCCCGCGAGTGGTTCTGTTCTGCAGATGATACACAATGTGACCGTAAACTTGTTCCTGCTCTGAAGTAACATCAGATTCCATTGTCCATGGTTAGCAGCACGCTAAGTGGAACAAATGAGGCAGTCTTTTAGGAGACAACTTGATGATGTAATAGTGCAATTATGAAGTTAACTGTTGTGTATCTCAGACTGCTGAACATTCTTGTGCGCACTCGTCTGACTTGCAAGTTGCGTGCGAATACTTCACGGTTCCAGTACTTTCCGGCAGATTGTTAATTTCTTCGCGTCAAAATTCAACCTCATTACGTCCATTGTTTGTGTCTCTCAACCACTTAAGGGAGAGATCTTTCAATGGGCAGCCAATATGAACATCTTCCACTGTGACCGGGCCTCTGAGCCAAGTCTGGAATCGCAAAGCCTGCCCCAAGTGCAATGGAACGATATCAATTACTCGCGTGTGATGAATAAATTACTCGCACATTTTTAGAGGTTGCCATCGTTTAATTCATTAATTTGACTCGTTAATGATCAGCGAGTGGATATGCTGCTATGATGTAAGCAGCCCGACACAGGGTGATCTGTTTGCTTTGAGCATTCGATTTGACTAATAAATTAGAATTCGGGGTGAAGTTGTTTACGCAGTGCATTAGCACGTAGTTGTAGCATCCTGTCGTAGATGGTGTACCAGCCTCTTCTTAACGACAGCAGATATACTTCATCTTCGCATCAAAACGACAAGCCGCTCGCGCACCGATTGCTAAAACCGTCTTATTGACGTACCGCTGAACGTGACCAGTCAATCACGTCAATAGAATGGTTTTCATCACAAGGAAGCTCTGTAGAACATTTTCGTAAAACGACGTGAGTATTTTTGTTACTCTACTCGAAGACTGTGGTGATTTTCAATGACATTGGCTGTCAGAATCATTTCATCAGCTGTCAGTGAGCTGTCAGCTGTCAAATAAAGATAAGAATATTGTACAAGATTATTGAATAACTTAAAAATGTGCCCCAAAACTAACGCAAGATTTGAATTAAATAGTAAAACACAGTTTTTTAGTCTTATGGAATAAGAGAGTGGCTAGAGCGTATGGACAACTCAGCTCCGGCCCGAAGAGGCTTCGACTCCGAACCCGTGGGACAACGTAACAAAGGACGCCCGCGTTTAAGGTGGCGCACCCACTTGGAAAAGGACCTCAACCAACTCGGCGTCTGATACTGGAGGCAGCTAGCCAGAGACCGTGTGGAGCGGCTTGGCCTTCTACGGGCTGTATTTCATTTTCGTAAGCATATTGAAATTTCAACATATTTATAGTCATCTTTTACGAAAGCTCAATTTTCCGCGAACAACCACTCAGCTGGAATATCTTTCGGAAGTGAAATTTGCGTCGCACAGACAATCGTTCACATTATCCGATTTGTCTGTCCAACCACAGGTCCGACTGATCGTCGTTCACACGAGCAAAATTCCAGACCACAACCGTCAACTGTGGTTGCCCCTAAAATTAAAATGATTTGATCTTGATCTAAAATGTGAATATTTGATCCACAGTTACTTTGCGAGCCGGAAAGTGCATTGATACGTGCTGGGTAGTGCATTAGCATCTCTAATTCTTCTTTCCTGTGGTTCGATGATTGACACAGCAGTTCTTTGTGCTACACTGAGTCAACTGAGGTGTGAATTTCACACTGTTTCTGTGACCGGAAAGATTTCAGCGGTTTAGACTAACGTCACCCTTAGAAAATGTGATTATTTTGTTTATCAAAGTAATCACTTCAAAGCAACACAAAAAAAAACAAAACAATATTCACTGTTGTGCACAATGCGCTACTTTGTTTACTTGCAGTTCGTACACAGTCTATTCGATCAGCACATGTACTTCCACAAATGAATCTTTATTAAAATACGTCCCCTGTGTGAACGAAAGAATGCGAATAGAAACCGATCCAATTGCTCTGGTAGTTCGATGCTACCATCTGGTTTGGATGCGGATATTGTTGGATAATCTGACACTGGATACGACGAATCACTCGTGTGTAGCAAGCCGTAGAAAATAATGAATTGCTTAGGTGAGTACATCATCTTGGGTTGTATTTTTCACTGGTCGCTAATTTGCGATCTTCGGAATCTGTTTTGTTTTTGGTTCATTGTTCCGCGACGATAACAATACGATAATCCGACTAGTCATGATTGAACCGCAAAGCCATTGATCCTACGGTCAGTCGACGTTATCCATATCTAAGTGACTGTTTTGGGAGCAGAAGTGTCGCTCTTGAGTCACTGTTTCAAGTGTCTAAATATTATTGTTGTTTAGCTGTCTATTAGCATGTTTGATTGGCTACTAAGAGTACAGACGGTTCTACACCATGACCACATAAGTCACCGTGGCCATGACTCCACAGGTGTTTTCTTGTTTTGATCGACATTAGAACATGATCACCGTCATATTCATTATTCTGTGCCACCACGTTGGAAAAATTGAGAATTTTTCATCGTCATTCAATTCACAACAAATATTTACTGGCTGCATGTAATTTGAAACAAGTTTCATTGTGACCTGTCCTTAAAAGTGTAAGAGTCATTGTGAACTAAAAAGTGAAATGTCGATTCGGTATTGTTTGAAGCTATTTATTCACTTTCAAGATAAGGCGTGTTTTTTTGAGATACGGAAACAGCACTGTGAGTGAAATCTCAAAAAATGTTTACTTCTTTTGTTTCAAAAGCTGGTTCGTAACTTTGCTTTAATTCCGTGACAATTTGACTAGACGCACAGACGACAAAATTCAAATAGTTTAAGCAGTTGGTTTGCCAATGTTTGTACAAAGGAGGGATTACAAATTGGAATACCATAACCTATGTCGAGAGTTTGAGTAAAGGCTGCAGGCAGGCTTGTTGCTTTCTGTCGAAATTTTCCTACTCAGCTTTCATATAGATATTTGTGAAACATGACAAATTTTTGATTCGGAAAGTGAAGATGAGGAGGCCTCTAATCCTAAGGTCAAAAGGAAATGCTTAAGAGACACAGGAACTTCTTAGAAATGACTCCTCCTCAATGGGGATGCCATCAGTTTTAATCTCCTCTTGTTGGGGGACCCAATATAGGCGCACAAGTGTTGTTTCCAGTCCAGTCACCATTTGCCGTTGAGATCAAATTAACGGCACCATCACTGGAGTGATCAATCAGTGGTAGTAGTCTGACTGTGGGTACCACAATGGACCAATTTTGGTCTAAATGTGCTGGTGAATTCACTAGGAGCCCAGCACACCTACCTACCTATGGTCAGAGGAAAGTTCTCATTCCGACAGTTTCGGTGTTCCCGACCGATTTTCCGATTTTAAACGAATTCAATTTGCGAGCCTTCTTGCATTCGCCATGACGATCAACAAATGACATCTAGAAAATTAATGTTTCTCACACGGTCAATAGTACTTAGCATATTCACGTGTCGACAAATTCAAACGACGCCAAAACGAACGGACAAGGCATTGGCGCACCTGGCAACTAAACCAATAATCGTCGTATATCACAAATTGTAGACCCGAGCGATCACATTTCATTATCATCATCAACGAATTAACCTGAGCAGGAAGCTAGGCCTGGGACCATCGACTTTAAAATACATTCAATTCTGTTTTTACACGGTTTTCATTTAAAACGGTTTAGAAAAAAATTCATTCCGTTTTTACACGAGTTTATTCGATTGGCACAATGGTTGTAGCGAATAGAGCAATGTTATTTATTTATTTATTTATTTAAATAAAGCTAACATACAATGTTAAAATCACAAGTTAGCTGTTGAGCCGGAGCGATGAAGCCTAAGGCGGCTAAGAGCAATGCTATTATCATCAACTTGACTTTTGTTAATTTTTGGTTTATTAATTTATATTTTTTTCCTGTCAAGAATATGGAATTAGTCCCCTATTTGTACATGTTTTTGCACACGGTTTTTATTACACGGATTTGTCTCTAACCTATTTATCGTGTAAAAACAGATTTGGGTCTACTGGTGAGGCAGCCATTCTACAGGCATAACTCTAAAGTTGACTTTGATCGAATGGAAAACGCAAAAGAGGACAGAGATCTTTAGTTTGGCTCTCACAAGTGAAGAAGGACCTGGACCAACTCGGTGTTCACTTCTTATTGTTTGTGTGGATCCACAGACCGGGGTGGCCCTAGGTCTCAACCCATTAACCTCTTCCACCGATTTCTGGTTGCCTCCAGTTTCGCAGTCTAAATTGGTTGAGGTCCTTCTTCACTTGAGTATACCATCTTAGACGTCCTTTGTTGCTTTATCCTACAGATTGTTGTGTGATCACAGCAACTATAGTATTTCACAGCACCACCTTTCTAAAATCATAGTCAATGCGACGATGAACAGAGTCTACGTACTTGACAAGATTGTCTTTTAGTATCGGAGTATAACTTTAGGCCTTTTTGGGTGGTCAGAAAACCAATGTCACTCATAACACGAGTTGTCTCCGGAGTAAGTAGCTCAGGAAAAGTCCACCCCAGACTGTAGCTGAGAGAAAACATCAATTTCTTCTTTCAGGCCCAACTCTTTTCTCTCTTTTCTCATAGTTCGAGGTGTAGTTTGTTGAAATTAACAGGAGGAACAAATATGCATTTCTGTCGGTTACATTTTGCATACTGTAGCTGGCTGACCAGTTGTTGTTCAGCTCTCAATTTCTTGTTGGCTTTTCTTTGCCAATCCTATCATCTGATGTTTTCCCTAAATTTTTACAAATTCTAATAATAGGTTAGGTTAGAGTGGCTGACTACCTTAAAAGAAGCCACACTTAGGCCAAAAGCAGGCCCGGTGTGTAACCACAAGGATCTAATAATCCTAGTCCGCGAACCAGCTGGAACTTTTAGTAAAGCGATGAAGTTGACTGATGCTAATACTACATACATATGTGACGTCCAAGTGCCTAAATTAGCGAGATGAGAGAGCACTGCAATGGCAGAGAATTTGTGAAATGGTTTCATCTTCCTCTTCATCTCTGCGGCAAATCATTATAAATAGGACCTAGTCTTGAGGCGTGAGTTCCAATGAAGAGTTCAATTCAATGGTAGTTCTTAAATTCGGCCAACTCATTCTGTTCAGGTCGCACGAACGTTTTGGACCTATAGCGGACCATAATAGCTTTGTGATGAGGCACCCAGTACCAGAAGACCATCTACGTCTGGTGTAGGTAAGCGTTTCAAGCTTTAGTAGAGGTTTTGCAATAGCGATAGGCATGGACCATCCACAAAAAAGGCGATCCTACCTCAACTATGGGGGTATATCCTTGCTCAACGTCGCCTACAAGATTCTGTCCAGCGTACTGTGTGAATGTCTAAGGATGTTTTGCCACGCACCAGTGAGGCTTCCGCCCGGGCAAATCGACTATGTACCAAATTTACATATTAAGGCAGATCCTGGAGAAGACTAGCGAGTTTCAGATCGATACACACCAGCACTTCATCGATTTAAAGCCCGCCGACGTCAGCATTCATCGAAAGAAGCTATTCGAAGCTATGGACGAATTCGGGATGTCGGGAAAATTGATCCGGATATGTCGCATCACGCTAAAATATACGCGATGCACAGAGCAGTTTGGCCAAAGGACTGCCGAGCCGTTTGAAAGATGCACCGGATTTCGTAGATGCGCTGTCAATTACTGGAGAAGAAGCGGAAGGCACTATCTGCCACAAGTCAGTCCAACTGTTGGGGTACGCAGATGACACCGACATCGTCGTGCGCAGAAATGAAGTATCAGAGATGCCCGACTTCTACTTCTCTTTCTTTTATAACGTGTTTATAAGCCCAATCGACCAATCAGAGGACGGCATTTACGTTATTACGTGAATAACCGTCAATTATTCATGAATATCCGTCAAAAAGGCACTCAAATTCATCGATGGACTAGGGGGCAATCAGCTGTGAAGTCGGCTATCTCTGTAATATTTCATTTCTGGCCGTGCGATCCCAACGTACCGCATAGGAAGCTTTTATGAAGATTGAAGAACAGGCGAAACGAATTGGTCTCAAGGTCAAGGAGGATAAAACGAAATATATGCTGTCGACCAAGAAACATTACGTCCACCTTGGACAATACATCACGATCGACAGCTAAAATTTCCAGGGAGTAAAGGAGTTTGTCTACCTAAGGGCAAACGTGAACTCCACGAACGACATCTTAAGGGGGATCCGACGTAGAAACACCCTTGGCAACCGATGCTGCTACTGTCTGTCCAAACAACTGGCGTCAAAACTTCTGACTCAAAGGACCAAGATCATGCTCGACAAAACTCTTATTTTGCCCGTCCTGCTATATGGAGCCGGAATCTGGACGCTAAGCAAAACTGCGGAACTAAGTCTAGGTGCCTACGAAGGAAATATTCAGCGTCGGATATATGGTCCCGTCTGCGAGGAAGGCGAATGGAGCAGAAGATACAAACGCAAACTCTACGAGCTGTAACAGGATGTGGGTGTAGTCCCGAAGGCAGTTCTTGAATTTCGATAAGTACAGTGCAACTTCTCTTAAGCGGACAATAGCGAGACCATCAAAATTGTCCGTTCAGAAGGGGTTGAAGTACACGAATACCTTCATGTCGGGACAATGACAAAATGTCCGTACAGAGAGGGGTCCCTTATAGAGGGGTGTCCGTAAAGAGAAGTTTCACTAAATTCTAGCTCTTTCTGAAAGGAAGTGCCTCAGTCTTTCACTTTTTTCCACATTGTTCCACAGTTTAAGTGAAAATTTCTTACACGGCACACGCTTTCGTTGCTCTCCCCATTCTCCTCCCACAAGTTAGGCCTATTTTCTTCAATAATCCCTCTTATTGTACACGAGAAACTTTTATAACTCACGGATAACAGACAGCTAGTGTCGGTAGGGCGGGAATCGACGCACATACCCTCTCCGCCACGGCTTCCTTTTCCAGGAAGTAAGTTCAAATATGCTGAGTGTTTATTTTCCAAATCCAAAATGTAACCCTTCGATGAATTTTTGTACCTCTTCATCTACACGCGGTGAGTGCGCCGGTAACTGAATCCCAATTGAGTAAGACAAACGCGCAAAGACGTGTCATCACCGAACCATTACTGTAGGGTCGATAAAATCTGGTATCATTAAGTCGTTGCGAAACCCTGATGCGCGCTGGTAGACCTTTAATTTTCTTGCAATCCAGGTGCCGACTGGATTTAATGGCCACCGTGCACCACTCGTTCGGATAGACGGTGTAATCTCACGTAATGGATTACTGAGCGAGTCGGTCGGGCAAATCATAGAATTCCAATTCGACATCTCACCCGACGCAGAAGTGTAGAGCACCCAAGTCGGAATTACGCACCATCCGCCGAGTGCAACACCGGACATTGAAATCCATTAAATGGAAACTCGTGTGGTCTTCTTCACCATCGTTGCGGTGCGACTTCCCAGCTCATCGTCATCGTTATCATCATCGTCATCACTGTCGAGTCACCTGTTGTTGCCGCCGTCGCCGCCGTCTACGCTTTACGGACCCTACCATTCTTTACACATAAAATCTTTCACTTCTTCATTCACCATTTCAGTTCACTTCAGGCCGGCTTCAAATGCTCACACGTCTCGTCTCCGACTGGAACGGAATCGCGCAACGTCCCAAAGATTTCTGTTTTCTGCTTGTTTTTTTTTTTGTTTGGTTTTTGTTTTTTTTTGATTTTTCCACTCTAGTCAAGTTGAGATTTCTTTTCATTCAACACCTGGAGTCCTCCGTCAACCGTTCGTCACAATTATGCTCGTCAAAAGTGCTCACTACTGTTTACCAATACAATTGGCACCCATTAAACATCGTTATCGTTCGGTCCGCCTGTAGTTCCGTGGTTTTCGCAGTTAAATTTTTGAGAGAAAAAAAAGAATTAATAATATATTTTGTTATGTGCTATATGACCCACTTCGCCACTCAGTGGAAAGAAGAAAAATAATTTAAACAAAAAAAAAGAAACGAAAATAAAAGAAAAACCAGCATTGTGACCCACTTCCGCGTTTGAGGTGCAGAAAGAAAGAAAGAAAGAAGCAAGCGCAAGCAAAGAAACTCAAAAGCCAAGCAAGCAGCAGATACCAAGAAGAGTTTCAAGAAACCAGACCCGGGCCAGCCAGACTACCAGCAGAGTGGTAGATGAGGTTTTCTTCGAGTTCTTCGTCTTTTTTTTTTTTGTTCTCTTCCTCCACCTTGAGTAGTGACCATCAACAGACGACGACAGCAACTTCTTTCTTCGATTTTCGAGTGTAAATAGGAAAACGTTCTGAGCGTCTGCGTCTCTCGTCTGCGCCGTCTGTCAGCGGTGCCTCAATGAGGAAGGTTTCGGTTTGACCGCACTCTGTCTTCCTAGATACGCCATCAAGCGCGCATTGTGTGTTCTATTGCCTCTGTGTGCCTTTCTTTCCGATAGAATTCCGTTTCGGTTTTCCCCCTCTAGTGTGTGTGCCTCTGTGTGTGTGTGTCCGCCGCTCTGTTCGGTTATAAACTGATTTCCATCTTAAAAAGTGAAATTTTTTGTTTCGTCCCAACGCCAAATACCTTAGTGTCATCGAACACCCAACAGACATTCCAAGCGACCACGAAGGTATGTATGCGCGAAATAGAAAACACAAACCTACTCTACTGTGTTCTGCAAAGTAAAGTGAAACTATTGACCCATTTCTTTAATTTTATTTTTTTTTTTTTCAAACCGTACAGTGTGGTTGAAAAGTGTCAAATCACTTGTGATGCTGGCAAAGAAATAGGAAATGCTTGGCCTTGTGTGTGTACATACATATGTATATATATATCTGGATGACCGTTACACCCTGTTTTTCTTTTTTTTTATGTCTTTTTGTCTCTTCATCTATCTATTTGACTGCTGGCGCACCGAAGTTTAACTCAAACGCGTTCGTGCGCGCGTGCGTGTGTGTGTGTTGTATCTTCTCTCTCTCGCTGAAAGTATGTCCAAGGCAGAGGACAGTAATTGGTCAGTGGGTTGAATGAATGACTAAAACGGTATGTAAGACATGCAGACACAAACGACGTCTCTGTGGAATTAGCACAGTTGTTTATTTACCGTTTAATAATGACAACAACGCGTACTAGATGGCGGGGTTTTATTCATTTTTTTTTCTTTTTGTTGAAAAAATTTCAAATACCTACCTACCTCTAGCCACACGGCTGCAATGTGTTAATAAAAATTTCGTTCGGATTTTCGATGTTGTAACACGAGTCTGGGCATGGCCACTGGATTTCGTACAAATCTGGAGCCATTCATCCTCTTCAGCAGCCTCTAGAGTGTGTGACGGGCTCGTTAAAGAGTAAAGATGATGAGTGTTATATATATGTAAGCTGTTGGTCTACTTTTTTTTTTTTTTACTTCGACATTTAATTGCGGTTTTTCTTTTTTATGACCACCGCTCTGTTTGCAATTTGGTCAAAGACATTTTGTACTTTGACCTTTGTTGAGAATTTCAGAATTTGCTCGAAATTCGTCGTCGAATACGTGAACGGATGCAGCTTGTCCCAGATTGGCGGGTACATGTAATTTTCTTGTATGCCCATCCGTACGTACGCACACACACACACACAGGTAACGCAAGACGATTAAGTGTGAAATACAAAATCCAACAAATTGTCCAACTCTCACTCATTGCGTGGAATTTTGCTTCGTTTTTTTTTTCCTGTTCAACAATCACGCCTGAATTTCGCTAACGACGCATTTGAATCATTCATTCATTGCGGTGATGTGAAATTATGGAATTGTTGACGCAGACGCAACGAACTTGGGATGGAGTTTTCATGTCTAGAACGGGAGAAAGCAAAAGTCGATGGATAGGCGGGGACTCGTGCCAGCAGCGTTTGACACCCTCGTGTTCTTGACGAGTCTTGATTGCCAAACCACTTCAGATTGGCCGCCGTGTCGAGCTTTAAGATTGAGTTAGATAATTTTAGTTCTGAGTTAACTTAGCTTTGCGTCTCTTTTGGTGGTAAGGACTCATCTTTCCTGCCTTTTTCTGTCTCTTCTGCGTTCTAGATATTTGTTGGTACAGTGAAACTTCTCTATAGCGGACAGCAGCGGGATCATCATGATTGTCCGTTTTGAAAGGGTTCAGATGCACTTATACCTTCATGCAGGAACCATGACGAATTCTCCGTGAAGGCAGGTGTCCCTGTCGACGCACAGACCTTCCAACTTGTCTGCTAACGAAAAACGCCATCAAAGTTTGTCTCCTCATTCAACGTGTGTCCATCACCGTCCTGTTGTTAATGTTTTGTAACTAAGAATAAATATATTTTTTCCCACAAATGAAAGACATCGACGTTCGAGTTTAAGAGTAAATTTTACAACAAAAATCAGTTTTACGATAAATTTAACTGAATTTATTTTCCTTGGACGTAAAAGTTCTTTGAGCCTGAATTCAAATCGATACTTAAGTTAATGCTGTGAAATTGGACATTGTCGACATATCTAACTACGGACTAAAAATGGCCTTTTAGGCATTGTTTTACAGACTTACTATATGTCGAGCCCTCTTCTTCGTGATGGTCATGGCATAGACACTTAGTAAATCAGTATAAATCAGCAAAAGCATACATTGTTGACTACTTCGACTTTCTCAGGTGGCACTTTATTAAGAATGTAATACAAGTTTGATTTCGCCTTTCGTGAGTGGCGTAGTGGGTTAGTGCGTCGACTCCTATGCAGAGGGTTCCAGGTTCGAATCCCCAATCTACCAACTTTTATAATTCACGGTTTCCACCTCTTTCGAGTCACCGACAATGCTCAAAGAGTATTCCTGTCTAGAAAAAGCTTCTCAACTATGCCGTTCGGAGTCGGCATAAAACTGTAGGTCCCTTCCACTCGTGAAAGAACATTATCACGCACAACACGAGTGGTTGCTGAGAAGGACCTAGGCCCAGGTCCGCCTCGGACTGTCGCGCCACCAATATTATTATTATATTATTATTATTACAAGTTTGATTCCGAATCACCTATCGGCTGTTGACAGTTATACTTTTTGTGAAACCGGGAGGGGAGGTGCCTTAAAATATGAAAGTTGTGTGCGTCCAGATCTGATCCACGGATCTTTCGATTACAGTCAACGAACTTTCCGACAACATCAGGTTATACCATTATAAGTAGCCTTCAATGATTCGCTTGATTCGCTGACATTCACTGATGTGAACACAACTCCATGTACTCACGTACTTCCAGGATTTGACAACTTTACTCATCGTGGACATTCCATTTGTGTGGGCCACCTTAGTCGGTGTCTACGTTAGTCTCAAGAGCGAAGATTATTCATGCCGGAATCCTGTTGCCCCTCTTAGATGAGCTAGCACATTTCCAATGTTTAACTCGTAAATTCTCTATTTTCTCCACACCGCTTTTTTGGTTTTTTTTTCGCAGATGTCAGTGGTTCAGCAATTAAAAATTATGAATTCTAATAGCAACATATGTTGCTTTAGTGCTCTTGTAATTAAACTTGCATTGGAATACATGGAGTTTGATCTTATTACGCAGCATTTTATTGCACGCTTTTGACATGGAATTCGAAACTTGGGACAGTTTTGATTCGAATTTGTCTTTAAACATGTTGACGAATTCATCACTCTGGACAGACCCTCAAGATTTTGAATATTTTAACGCGAATATCGGGTAATCTACACATTCTGTGCCCTGTATCGTCATCATCTTCAGTGGCCCATCATGATCCACTTATGAGAGATCACGAGACTATCACGAGAGATCGCCAGGCCAATCGATCCTCTACCACTGACTCTTACTCATGAGGGGCTTGGCTGTAATCCTAAACGCAACCAGGAGAGTTCTTGTGATTTGGTCCAATCACAGCATCCTGGGTCTGATAAGCGATCGCCGACATGATGGAATTGCATTCTAGGCAGGCCGCGGAAGTCATGATGATGGGAAGATTCGAGACATGTGACCAAACCATCAAAGCATAGCCCTTTGCGTTCGAAGAAGCAGTTGCTAAACATTGAGTTCGTTTCTCGGCTGGCGATTAAGTCACACAACACGAAGGAGTACCCAAATTTCATGACCATAGGCCAGAGTTGGAATAGAATACACAAAGCTCGGCAATCGTGATAAGAGATCTGATGGAAATTGATCCAAATTGGCCAATTCTACAGGAAAACTCAGCATTACCGCTCCCATCACTCGGGAACAAAGACCCCGCGATACTTAAACTTCTCCACCATCTTCAAAGAGATTCCACTAACATGTAGAATGCACATAACATCGAATGTGTTGTTTCAGTTGTGGCAGTTTTTACGATATTAGTGATATCGTCTCGTGCGATCTATATTATCAAAAGGTCAACGAAAACAGCCTAAGAAATTGCGATTGTATAAATAAATATTTTCTGTGACCGTGTCTTTCCAACTATCTTGTAAAGAAAATTGAAAATGAAAAGTGAGCAACTGGCACTTAGTTGTAGAGCCATAGAGATAATCCAAGCAATTGTAAAATCATTGCTGAACCGCTTCCGACTTAAAGAAAGAAAAAAACATTGACGCTTCGGCACCCTGAGCTGGCATAACTAATAATAAGTGCTGCCAACTCGAAGCAATAAGTCTATTTCTTATAACAAAGCTTTTTGGATAACAAAGCAAAAATCAAACCCATTTTTCAAACATTCAGGAACAGCCTTACATGTCCATTTGGGAGGCATGTCGCCAAATTGAGATTAGCACACTTCGCGAAAATTGGCCAAGACTGGAGTAATGAATCTATAGTCCACAGACTGAGCAACAATACGGTGAAAGAGTGTACAGATGGATCAAGGGCTGATGATGCAACAGGGGCAGGGTACGTCGAACCCATGGGCAAATGGCACATCTTTCAAGCTGAAATCTATGCCATAGATGAATGCGTTCAAATCAGGAGGCTACCATCTGCGACATACCCAAAATGTCGGACAGTGGTGCACTAGATTCCTATATCATCATATCCAAGCTTGTGTAGGAATGGCTAGATAAGCTTAAAGGGTTGAGCAGGATGAACAAGGTAAAACTCTGCTAGATGCCTGGCCAAACAAGGATAGAAAGCAATGAAATGACCGACTCCCTGGCAAGGAAACGCACATCGGCACCTTCCATAGGCTCCGAATCATTCTGCGCTTCAGAAGCCTAGAAAGATTGAAGCAGACAGAAACATGGAACAACGCTCATGGCATTAAGCAGTAAAATAGCCGGAAGAAGTTTGAGGTATATATCAAGATGAGCAAGAACAAGCTCCATGTCATCCTCACAGGCTTTCTAACAAGGCACTGCAGATTCAAGGAAACTAGGAGTAGCAGAAAAAGTCTCTGTAGATTCTGTGGAGAATCTAACGAGATTCCAGAACAAGTACTGGGATACAGACAAAAACAAAGATATCTGGACAAGCACCTACTACTAGAGGAAGAAATGAGGTCACTAGAATTTTCTCTCATTATTGGATTCCTAAAGGAAGCTGGTTGAGAGAGAATGATCTTGAATAAATCCCTTCCACATTTCCCCAAGAGGAGTCTATAACGCTCAATACAGCTCTGAAGAGAACTCTATGTGAGGAGAACTCGTAAGAGAGTGCATGTATGAAAACCTATGACTTCGATCCAATTCTCGTTGATCTCTTGGGCTCCCCCCAGTGATGCTGGTTTATATGTCAACTTAATTAAGGAATCTAGGTCGACTCAGAAGAAGGACTCTAAAGATGCTCTGGAGAGTCTAACGAAATTCCAAAAAAGTACAGAGATTCAGACAAAGGCAAAGATATCCGGGCAAGCACTGGATGGTAGGTAGACAGGGCTGCTAGTAACTTCTCAAAAGCACACTTAAACCACAGTCAGACTACTACAACTGATCGACCACTCCAGTGATAGCGCCCTCAATTTGATCCCACCAGCAAATGGTGACTGGACCAGATTCGAAAACCAGATAAAAGCTTATTAACTTTGCTTCCACTGAAATTCGAACCGGGGACCTCACTAACCAAGGGCAGGCACTTAACCCACTTCGCCATCCAGTCGTCTTTAGAACCTGATATCAGAGGAAGAATTTAAGTCACTAGAACCATCTCTCAGTCTCAGATTCGATAAAGAAACTGCCTTAGACAGAATTCTCTGGCAGATATCTTCCGCAAAAGGAGTTCAAAGCCCTCAACACGAAAGAGAGCAATGTGTCAAAAGGGGGAACACGAAATCTAAACTCTGTACTCTCAAAAATAATAACAAAACAACTGACCCATGGAATTTATTTAAAAATTGTTTCACAATTCAACAGGATCCAAATGCAACGGTAGCGACATTGGTCGACTCTATTGGAATGTAATTGGACCTTGTTGGCCAATGCTTAGTGATCCATGACGTGTGTGGGGGACAAAATCTCTCTCAAGAAGTCAAGGATTTTAAGTCGCATATCCTGGCCATAGGGTTTTGCCGTGGCGTACCCCCAGAAGGTCTCTGCACATTCTGTGGAGATAGATTCTCTGGATCGCCGTGGCGTAGTGGGTTAGTACGTCGACTCCTACGCAGAGGGCGCCAGGTTCGATACCCGAATTTACCACCTTTCATATTTCACGGCTCCACCTCTTACGAGTCACTGACAATGCTGAAAGAGTATTTCCTGTCTAGGCAAAGCTTCTCAACTTCGCCGTTCGGAGTCGGCATTAAACTGTAGGTCCCTTCCACTCGTGAAAGAACATTAGCACGCACACCACGAGTGGTTGCTGAGAAGCTAGGCCCTGGCCCTCTACGCGCTGTAGCGCCACCCATATTATATTATTATTATCCTGGCCATAGTGCCTCAAGTTACCTCAAATAGCAACTTCCCACCGAAGAGACGTTTCTGAGTTTCCGAACGCAGCCCTGATTCCCATGCTATTCCAGTTCGAGTCCAGGTCTTTCGATCTAATGTCTGTACAAACGAGTTTACCAGCCTCCATCTCCTTGGCTGGCACGAAGATCACGAATTCACACTTCAGTTTAAAGTACAGCGCCTCATTCGTATGCAACAAAATCTGCACACAAAAATCTGCCCATCTGTTCAAAGAATTGCCCCACACACACACACGCACAAAAAAAACCCTTCCCCCCCCCCCCGATACCGATCACTCTTTAAAATCTGAATTAATCACGCCACACACACACATTTCTCTTCGAACTTTTATTAGCGCACAAGGCCAGGGTCTAACTTTCCATTTTATAACGCGTATAAATGTCAACCGGATCGGTTTACAAGTGCAAAGGTTCCACAATCCACAGTCGAAATGATTGAAATGAAAAACAATCTGCCAAATGCAAAACGTTCAAATTATGCAAATATTGATGTCAATTGTTGCTTTTTTTTAACGACGATCATCACCGCCAGCGACATAGTCAGCGATCGTCAGCGCGAGCAATATCGCCACGATCTTCGCCAGGTCTTCGTGGCAACATCAAAAACTTACTTTCTTGCGTAAGTTAATTATGCATTAACCCACATACCATGCGCAGATCCGCGATACAATGCACGATTTGTCAACAAATGATCTGCAGCAGGTGACAATGAGTTCATAGTCACACCACCACAGAGCCACAGAGACTCGTCCAGGAGACTAGACAAAACAAAAAAAAAAAAAAGTGTGTCAACATCGTCAAATGCATTTCTACAGAATTTCGAACCTTTGTATCAAAGTCAATAAGCTGACTTTCGCTTATTTGTCGATTCTTTTAACTCTCTCGAATGTGAATGGCAAGGAAAAATCCCAGCCGTGCATCCTTTGTTTGCTGTGCATGCACTGACGTCCCAGTCGCATTCGCCGCGGAAGAACGTTCTCGTGTGTGGCGGCGACGGACTTGGGGGGCGACTTCCGCTCTCAGATCGTGTTTACCTGTTATCATGGTGACACAGTGCATGCACATGTTCAGTTGGGTGAGCTCACGAATTCACCTCACTTGGCTGGGATATATTGGCGATTGGCGATGCGACTCAATCAAGTAACGAATCCGACGCCGATCAATTTGGACGTTTGTGTTTGGTGTGTTTAGCAAGTGCTGTCCTACTACGTGCGGGAGTTGCGAATATTTTTTTTTTCGTTTTTTTGTGCTTTTTTTGGTGAACTCCTCTTGTGGTGGAATCTTTTAAGGAATTTTTGACATTCAGTTGAGATTCAAAGTCACGCGAGTTTTTTTAAAAAAAGGAAAAAGACGTGAGTCCATCGGGGAAATAGATGTGTTCTGGAAGTTCGAATTGGAAGAAGGAGGGGCGTTGAGAGTAAGTGAAGTTGTTGGTTTTTTTCTGTGAAGAATCTTTGAAAACTTAGACAGTAAAGTTGAGGTATCCGTTGGCGAGATCGAGTTGACATTGAAAGGGAATGATTTGAGAGAAGGCGATCCTCGAGCGATCAGTTTTTTTTTTTAAATCTCAGCGAACCTCAATTCACGGCAGCACTTCACTTGCACCTTCAGTGAAACTAGCAAAGTCTTCAAAGACTTAGTGGACATCAAGTTTAAGGCCTGTACTTCTACAGGAATGGAATATTCTTAATGTACGGCGATAAAAAGCAATAAATGAAATGAAAAAGTGCCTTCCTGATGTTTTGAGAGGTTTGATGGTGGTGAATTGTCTCCGTGTAGAAGACTCCCTGTTTGATGGTTCAATTTCAACCAGGCTTCAGAACTTCACCTCGGTGCAAACTTAAGTTGAGAATGGGAACCTGATTTAAGCCGCAACAATTTTTCTTAATTTCGAAATAAGGTTTGGCTTCGAATTTCCGTCGTTAGGAGTTCGATTCAATTTTCTTTTTCTGCCAAGTAGTCAAGAGAAAAAAAAGCTTGATTTGAGCCCAATTAAGGCGTTAAGTTTAATTTAGTTGCCTACATTTTTCATTTGTTTTATTTTGTCTCTATTCACGAACTGCACCAGTTGTCTTCGGGTTAATGGTGCTAAATCCATACCTTTCACCGAGGGCCTTGGACTTCCCCAAGGGTGCGTCTTGCCTCTCCTTTTCATTGCACATATCGTATGAATTGAATTAAATTGAAGAACATTGATCGGGTCATACAGGCAAAAGGACTGCGACCATGAAGATCTACAGTAACTCCCCTTTTGGTCTAAGATTTAAGTGCTCCCTTCAGAAATTTGACTCGACTTTCCTAGATGGGATTTCTTGGAAGTCTCTTAATCGGGAAATGCTTGAGCAGTGGATCATCAGGTGTTCCATAGTTGCCTTCGCTTGCCACTTCTTCTGGTGGCGCTACTGTCGATGTTGTGCGTCCTTTCTTGATGTCACCATATACTTCGTTTTGCTCTCGTTCACCACTAACCCCATTTTGGCCGCCTCCGCTTCAATACCAGCAAACGCTTCATTGACGGCTCGCTGTGTTCAACCAATCACGTCAATGTCATCCGCGTATGCTGGCAGTTGTACGGACTTTTGGAAGATCGTGCCTCTTGTGTTAGCGTGTGAGTTCTGCACGATCTTCTCAAGAATAATGTTGAAAAAGTCACATGACAGCGCGTCGCCTTGTCTAAAACCTTTTGTGACATTGAAGGTCTCGGTGAGTTCGTTACCGACCTTGATGGAGCAGCGACAACTCTCCATCGTCATCCTGCACAACATGACGAGTTTGGCAGGAATGTAGGCCCACAGTGCCTACAGACCATTTTATGGCGGTGGTAGTTACAAGCTCCGTGACCTGTTACACGACATCCTTAGGTCAGCTTGGTTGAGATCTGGAGCTTCTGTGGCTCGTTGTGGATTGTAGTTTTGATCCATGAACTGGTTGTTTCAAAAGTGGATAGTTTGGTCTGTGCTCCATTTGTGTACTTATGTGAAGACTTGTGCCCGTGTTGTTGAAACCATAAAGAGGAGTGCATTGGCTTGTATTGCAAGCCTTTGCTTTGCCTTGGTTCATGTCCTGGCACCCAGATTAGCTTCAGTCTGTTATTTTCAGCTAGTGTGTTGCCAGACAGCCTTTGGGTTTAATGTGTAACTCGGTAGTGCTTTAAGGACTGCTTGGCTATCTGAGAATATGTGTAGTTTGATATTACTAGGTTTTCTGTTAATGATTCCATGTGCAGCTTCGGTATTTCCAGACAGTTCAGCTTGGAAAAATCGTTGCTTCTTTGCAGAGAGGAATGTTTAGGTCCCATCACGCCAGTCATTTTTGGGCTCCATCCCATTCCTCTCTACATGATAGGAGTACCAAGTTTAACTTGGGAAACATCGGGTCACTTACACGAGCCAACTTCCAGATGTTGTCCACTCTTTTAAGAACCTCTAGATGTCCTACAGTGTACAAGATACAAATAACAATTTTTAGTTGTTATTGTAGCAAATATGGATCTTAAACTTAAGACATTTGGACATTGGAGTACCTTTTTTCCCTTATTCCACCAAATACTATCCAATGTTCCACTACCGTTTCGTTTCTGAAGTGTTCAGCTGACACACTTCTAGATGGAGAGCTACAAAGCGAAAACATTGGGTATTCCTTTTCTGTGTTGGACGGTCGGTCTTTGGACAGTAACTTCAGAAGGCATGAATTGCAAATTAGTGCATCCGCAATCTTAGATTGAAACACTATAAGAGTAAAACAGCCAAGCATTCGTTACGTATGTTCTCAGGCACTAATAGAAGACTCTTGTAAAGCATTTCCTTGAGTGGTGGTTGCCCGTGTGTGCCATCAGCATATCCTGCCAGAACCATTCTCCCATGGATTAGGTGTTTTCTTACATAGGTGGCGCTGCAGCTAACTCACAGGATGCGACATCGCCGAAAAATGACACCGTTTTTTAGATTAAGCCATTTTTAAACCTGAATTCGTACAGGTCACCTTTACCGCTCCTAGGATGGCTAGAGGCAAAACTTGGATAACTGAAAGATGCGTCATTGGATCCTCTATAGATGTGCAGAAGGAAGGTCCGACGGCAGTCGCGCCGTTTTCGATACAAGGGCGATTTTTCAAGTTACAATTCTAGAGGTCACTTTTGCCAACACTTTCCTAAATTCTATTTTGGGCATGGTTTAGACCTGGGCCTCAGCTGACATGCCTCTCCATCCAGCACGGTGTTGGGCAGGAATGAAGAATTACAGAGATAGCCGACTTCACAGCTGATTGCCACCCAGTCCATCGACGAATTTGAGTGCCTTTTTGACAGATATTCATGAATTTTTGACGGTTATTCACGAAATAACATAAATGCCGTCCTCTGATTGGTCAATTTGGTTTAAGAAAACGTTATAAAAACATTAAGGGGCAAGGGAGCTGAAAGTCGTGCGTCTCTGTTATACTTCATTTCTGGTGTTGGGTCGGTGCTTCCAGCTACGCACTTTCAGTTGATTGAGGGCCCTTTCCACTCCCTTTCCACTTGTATAAGCCATCGGAGGTGTTGCATCTCGGATTGGTCTCGAAGACTCTGGGCCGGAACACAAACACGACCTAGTTGTCTGAGGCGAGAGACTCGAGCTCGTTGGAACAAATCAATGTCGCTGTACACAGTTCGATCAGTCTCCTCCTTCAAGCACAATCATTACATACGGGACCAAAGACTATGATTTTGCGAAGGACTTTTTTCTCGGAGGGGCTCAAAATCTCTTTGTCATCCTTATACTGTATGCGGGACTGGGACTATCAAGGTCTTCCACAGAGATATCTTCTAGAGACAGCCTTCCAAGCCAAAACACAAAGCGAATGGCAAGGGTAATCCTTCGTCTTGTCTCCGCACTAGTCTCATAACTTTATTAAAAAAGCGATTTAAAAATTTTATTGGAACAGACAAATTGTTTTTACAATTGAGATTACAACTAGACTTACAAACTAAAGGTTAGAGTGTTGGCTCAACTGACGTACATTGTCTAATTTGACGTATATTATTTATTATTGTCGATTTGTTGTTTATTTTTTAAGTCCCACAATGTCGGGTTGATAAAATCCGTGCGTCCGTGAAATGTCTTCATTATAAAAAGTGAAATTCGCGGTCATTGTTGATCTATGACAACGTTTGCTAACGTAACAGGTTGATGACATACACACGAAGATACAAGGTTTGTGATCAAATAAACAGCTCGAGTAGCAACTGGCGTCATTCACTTCAAGTAGCATTGATCTCCATTTGAGTGATTTCACATCGATTTCTACGGCATTCGCAATGATTTTATCGAGAAGGACGATCCCTTCCAAATGCTGCTGCAAAAACGAAAGGAACGCAGATGGCAAGCCTATTAATATGGAGGCCCAAACCCATAGGATCCGTCGCGTGCGTTGCGTTTGTAATCTTCACAAATTGTAGTTGTCGGATTGCAAAGAAATGCCCAATGACTAGGGTTGCCAGATTCTTTTCAAAGCCCAATGGGTCACATTAACAAAAATACCGGGAATTTAAATGTTTACTCGGGACAAATAAAAAACTAAATTTGTAAAGATAAAGTTAGTAAGAATGCAAAAGTTATTACAGTCGAAGCCGCATTATAGCACATCGCTTTATAGCCCTTAACGTCGCATAAAAATATGACAAAACAAACAAAGTTTACGTACAATCTTGTCCGATTATTGTCACATCCTACACAGATCCTTTATTCATGCGTTTTGCGAGGAAAAAGTTTTTTTTTAACGGAAATTGACCTAATATGTGTGGGTTATACTTTACTATATCTTGGAAGGGTCTCAACCTCCCTCCCTTTTTATGGGAGCTTGGTGGAATTTGGGAAACCAACTCTGATATCGAATTTTTCGCATTCTTTGTATGAAAGCTCGGTTAAAGGAACAACCGGCTTAATGCCTAAATCTTTCGTTGCACGGTTGATGTACTACTATCCGGGCTCAACTGTATTCAAATATTAAGGATGTGTTCACACTGAGTTTACCCGGGAATTAAGATGTCCTGGAGGGACAGATGAATTTATGTCTAAAAACCGGGATGCCCCGGGAAAAAAAAAAAAAAAACCGGAACTGCTGGCAACGCGATTAGTGACGTACCTTGCGTGAGCATTGAGCAAGTCTTTAAGCTCGTCTCTCTCAAAGAAGCCGAACTTGGTAGACACGCCGAAATATTGATTTCCATTGCTGGACATTTGGTTGAATTGGATGGATAGAATTCGTTCGCCATTATATCTACTCCTTGTTATTCTTGTGCGAACTCCTTACCGTGAATAGGTCAGGAACAGAACAGCCTGGTTTCCGCAGGTGTCGTGCATGATGTTGTTCTCTTTCAGTACTCTGTCATGTGGTTGATAGACATAGGTACGTTCACGGTTAAAAAAAACAACAATACATCCTCTTGTGTGTGTGTGTGTGACCTATTCACGGTGATCTTCTTCTGCTGAGGTGTATGAGCCTCGCAACACAAATGCCTAAGCATCTAAGTAACGCGTTCCACTTGTTAATCACTAGCCCCAAGCCATGTCGCTGTGCCCAATAGAAGGAAGGAAAAAGGGGCGACAAAAGTGACTTCTAGGAAATTCGCCAATATATCGAAAACGGTGCGTCCCCCGTCGGACCTTTCTTCTAGACGTCGATAGAGGGTCCAATGACGCATCATGCCATGTCAATATTTTGCCAGGGTATGCAAGACATCAGGTTGAAAAATGACCCATGTCTCGGAAACGGTTCGTTTCTCGGCAATGTCGCATCTTATTAGTCAGTTGCCTTAAGCAGAATGAAAAGATGTTTCTAAACCATGCCAGACGAGGAAAAAGTGTCGACAAAAGACGGTGGTCCCTCAGTTTGCTCTCTATTCTGTATATGACTCGCTTTAGTCGTGCATTCACTGGCTGGTGCACAGAAGATGTAAAGCACTCTATACATTCCTCCCGTCTCTGGAATTTCTGCCGTGCAATTAATTAATGAAGGCGTCAAGAGTTCTCGTCCGTTCTCCAATGTCTCCTCTAGTAGCACCAATCACCTGACAAATGCCTTGTCCATGAAAGGAGAGCAACCAGCTTCTTGAAGCGTATGCCAGATCATTCTAGGTGTTTTGACACAGCGTATCTTCCATCCACCTGGTGTTGTTCCTGTCGCACGTAGCAGCAATTTACATTCAGAGAGAGTCGATGTGGTCACGTGCTTGCCTGGAACATCTCTGTGGCCCGGAGCACCCAACACAGGCGTATTTTCAACTGCTCACCCATTTCGTCCACAGACGAGCGACGGATGGCGACTAGTTTAGAGTTCAGAGACACCAAAACCAGTGCCCTAATAGCCGCCTGTCCATCTATGAAAATGCAAATATCGCAAGCGGGTTTCATATCCCCTCTAAATCACGACAGCACTTAGCGACTTGCCATAATCTGAAACTGTGTTCGTTAAGTCATTTAAAGACAGACTGATGCTTTTTTTTGTACCTTGATCCATTCACACAACTCTCGTGGTCTCCTAAAAGATTCGATTCGTTACGGGGGGATTAAGAACTGTAACTCATTTGGAGTCGCTTAAAAATTCCACCAAATGTCAAGGAGGAAAAAAAAAATCGCCTGCTTTTAGGCGCCTCTATGATGGCTGCTGCTTCCGATGCCAGCACCTTTATCAGCTCATCTTCGCTTCGATCCAGTGGTCCAATTGTCTGCGAGAGAAAACTGCCAAATATCTCTTCCAAAGCGACAGTTGACAGTGTGCCAAAACCCAGAGGAGTTCAGTGCAAAGTGCCTCCGTCTGTAGTATCATCAATGCAAAAACCATTGCAAGATGGAAAATGTCATTGATAAATCTCGGGGGCAAGGAAAAAAAGAATATCTTCGTCATTTTGAACTTAATGAGGCTGGGTTCGTGTTTCCTATTGGCGTTGCGGATATTCTCCGGTATGACTGGAAAAAGTTTGCGATATTTATTGCGGTAGGCACTTGAGAGTGCCCAAAAGAGTTTACAAAAGAAAATCACAAGTCTCCTTATTTTTGTTATCTCCTCTATTGAAGTCGAATCGATGCAAGGACGACAAATGAAATCGGTCTTTGCTGTTATATGAATGCAATCAATACTTATTTGTGAGAATTACATTAAGGCTGCGTTTGCATTCATGAATAAACTAAGTTATGACTGTTGCCGACTTTCTGCAGCAACAAGCTGTGTTCATGAACCGTGGGACATTCGACTGACACGCTAAGAGAACAATTGAGTCAAAGCTCGTCGATAGACTGTTGTCGTGTTTTAGTTGTCAAGAACGAGGTCCACCACATCAACGGCATGGCGCACGGCATTGACAGTTGGTTTACAGTCACTACAAGCTGCGCGACGTCAATCTTTTGATGGCATACCTCGCTAATAGCGCGCTCGTGGTCGTCATTCAGGAATCAGATCCAGAGATTAAGTTGTTCTCAAACTGTTTGTGACATCTCGTGAAATATTTGACATCTGTCATCTAGACACCTTGGCGAGTACGTTTAACACAAAACGCTGGTTTTAGATCTCAATCCGCGGAGCGTCGGCAGTGACCTCCGAAAATGCCGGAAAACTCTAAAAAAATGGGTTTTCTTGACAGTCTGTGTTTAATGTGTCACCTTAGTGAAAAATGTTCCTCATCTGCTAAATTTGCTCGTATAATGGCGATGTTCAAGCACATTATGGGTTCTACGAATTTCTTGGTCTTCTAGCTCAAATTTTTGAGTAAGACAGATCGTGTTGTAAGAGAATTCCAAATCCTGGAGGATCTGAATCTCCTTCAACACTTGCATAAGCGCCAGCTATTTTAATTAGAGATGTGCCTGCAGACATCTGTCACTGAGTGAATCTCTTTTTCCACATTTTTGCCTAGAGTTCGCTCTGATGGACGGTTAAATCAACCATAATCAGCTCGTAATCAGCGCGAATGAAATGATATTTCACAATATTATCACATTCCGCGATTATTAAACAATCCACATGTTTAATGTTAAATGACAAACCTTAAACTAAACATGTAGAGTCTTGGATGTCAGTTCAGTTTGACGTATGTGACCATCAGAAGAGCTGTCAAATCGTGCCCAGGAATTGGATAGCCTTAAATCCTTGACCATTTAGTGCGAAGGAGCCACATTCGCTTTGTTGCCGATCAATATTCTTCCTTAAATTCATCCCAGCCTCAGTCCTTGATTCGAGGAATTAAATCTGTCTTTGAAGAGCAATCAAATTCAGATAAAACCCTGCAATAATTTCGTGCATTTCAGAACTTCTTCCTTTTCCCCTCATAAATACAGTGGAATGTTTTATCTTGGGATATCCAACTTCTCTTGTCCTTTTTTGACAGCGTTTTCAAACCCATTTTCAGAGGCACGTGTGTGAGAGTACATGTGAGCTGTTCCAAACAGTTGATCACTTCCCAAGTAGCGAGGAATTCAAATTTCAAACCAGTATTCTGAGAAGGGCGAGGAATACGTTGGTGCGTCATTAACAGTCAAATCCGTCGGTTGGCTAGGCGATTATCTGCAGTTGAACAGAATCACCCGGTTCCTGTTACGGATTTGACATCCCTGTTGCAATAACATATGTTCATACGTCAAAACGTTCGGAATGTCATCCGAACGCGTACATTTCTTGTTTATGCCTGAAATACAATGATTCGAGAAATAATGGATAGTTTCGTCGAGAAATAATGGATAACTAACTGTGTCCCGAATTACTTCAAAAATTAGAGTGTAGTGGAATTCGCTTTTATTTCACAAATAGTTTCAGAAAATCTATGAATCCACTTTCTCCAGAAGAGTATCAGCAGTCCGCAAACTGCTCACTCGTATTCATAGACATCGGACAAGAAATAGTATGAAAAACGCTGTCTGATGAACTCAAGGTGAAAGAGATGTAGAACTCGAATATCTCCTTGTTTACTCATTTCTGGGGACGTCTTTCAACACAAGCAATTCGATGGAAGATGGCAGGACGCATCTTGTTAAAAAATGAGAGAAATGAAAGCAATGCCATAAAACGTAAGGTATTCTTTGGCTAAAGCTGCGTACGATTGAGAGTTCTCTTAAATTTTAAAATTCAGGGTTTTTATTCCAAATTTTCGAGTTTTTTGTGTGACACTAAAATTTGAAAAATGGAAAAACCTAATAAATTGGGTTGTCATTTCAAAGCATGTCTAAAGTGCCCCATAGACAGCCCACATCGCTTTCCGACACACTAATTCGTAGACATTAGTTCTTCAGTGCACTTGGCTATGAGCTGTGGCCTCGATAACGATCTGATTTTGTCTCCTGCCACCATGTAAACCACTCAGATAGTAAATAAAATTCAAAAGTCCCTGCTGCTGATTTGCAGAGACAGAGCTCAATACTCTACAAAGATCGGAAGGCGACTGATATTTTGTATGAAAGTGCGCGAACCATCCCACACACAGGACACATTTTAGTACACCGGTACAAGTGTGCTATGTATGGGGCACTTAGGGTCGTTTTGTTCACTATTGCTCAACTCGGTTGAAAACTGGGAGTTGATCAACTGCGGAGTTGGTCTGAACTAGGGCTTTAACCGACGAGTTGAAAATTGGTTATGTCCACTATTTCAACTCACAGTCGCAAATTTGTGCAACTTTTAGTTTTTAAATTTCCTCTGGGATATTTTTGACAATTCACACATGCAATGCCATTTTCAATTTGAATTTACTGAGTGTGTGCTGTTCGTGTGCGCTTTGAGAATGAGAATTGAGAGCGAACATCAGCAGAGACATTGGTTGAATATCTCTTTCCTCCTTTATCTCTTTGTTTCAGTTGCTATCGGCTAAGTTATGCTTACACTAATAAAGTCTGAATTCACCTACGACTGGTGGGATGATACGATTGGTCTGTATGTCATTGCCGTAATTCACGGGGTCTGTTAAGAAATGGAAAAGAATTTAGAAAGTACTTCATTTCATTATTTCGAATCAATTCGAAAGGGCCAGTATCTTCTCTCGTTTCATATAATATAAATCCTATATTAGACGAAAACGATACATGAAATCCAAATCATCCCATCTTTTATACACACAGGCAGGCAGGCAACTGCGATAATGGAAGAAAAGGGAGAGATAGAGAAAAATTCCTGATTTCATTCCTTAACTTCTTCTATTTCCGTCAGTTGAAGAAATGACGAGTTGATAAACTCATGAGTTGGAAATTGAAAGTTGAAACCATAAAATTTGTCTGAATGAAAGCAAATCTAGAAGTTGAAGAGAAAAATCCCAAAGTTGTGTTTAACTTTTGGTGAACAAGACTACTCTTAAAAAATTACCCTCCGTAACACGAAATATTCATAAATATCTATTCAATATACTAAAATTAAATTTTGATAAAAATCAAGTCCCTTAAGTGGCATATCTTAAAATGGATCACCCTGCAGTTGTTTTCTGATTTTGACCCAGGTGATGAGCGACGAATCCATTTTTGCGCAACGGCATAATGCCTGAAACACACACAGCCGACTTCATGTTACGACTGCTTTGAAATAAATACTCAATTTATTAGCTGTTCTCTCTCTCATCTATTAGATGAAAAATATTGCCGCCTTTCTGCATACACTCATTTGAAATGACTTTTGTCGTTAAATTATTTTTAATCAGCAAAACAACAACAAAATACTCTCAATTTAGAAGAAAACTCTCAATCTGTCAGAAAATCTCTCTCGCAGAGCACCCCTCTGTCAAAACATATCCAACATGTTGAATAATGACGTGCGACGTGCTCAATCTCTCTCATTATTCACTGACGCAGGTCGACGCTGTATTTTGTGCTTGGCCATTGAATTATGTGTGTTGAAAGCCAACTCCAGCGCAAACGCACTATTGTGTTTCAGGCATAACTACCATTACTGGATCCTTTTCCGTATTCTTCAACCGTCGTGGAAGCTTCTACTCCGTGTGTCTGTTTCAATTTCGTGTCAATGTCCTTTTTCAAATCTTCACAATGGATCCCCCCCTTCATGGTAGTAACGAACTCTTGATCTCCAGCGTCTGCACTACACATCAGCAACCTCAAACAATCCTTCAAACTTAACTAAAAGAGATTTTCTGTCTAATTTGCATGAAAAACAATTTCGAGCGTTACCTTAAACAAGGATTTATGAGGACTATTAATTACTCTTAGACTCTGAGGCAAAATGAAAAAAAAATAATATATTTGTGTGACTGGCATGTGAAAGACTGCGGAATGGTCGGCCTTGCACATATCGTTTCTAATTACCTTGCACAATGAATTTACATTTTTAATTGTCGAAGAGTGTCATGCTTTCGTCGCATTAGTCACATTCTATTGCAGTCACTTTCACGTGCATTTACGTGCTGCCAAAGGCTTTGATGTGTTTTTAATCGAATCCACGATAATGGACTGACATGTGACAAGCATAATGTTGTGGGTGGATTGCTTGGAAAGTAAATACCTGTGTATGATATTTGTCTTCCTCATGCGATGAACTAGGCTTCGTCATTATCCTGCGGACACCAAATCTGTTCCCTTTTTGGAAGTTCTTCAAACATAAACGAATCGTCTTGTGACATCAGCCACAAATCAAACATGTTCCACAGGGTAGCCAAGAGGAACCGCTGTTGTTCATTCTTTCCCCAGTGGGTGGTTAGTGCAGTACCTCTCCTGGTTTTTTTAATGTTCAATAAAACATACAAAGATAATTTGGATGGTTGAAAGCAGAAATGAAGTATTACAGAGATAGCCGACTTCACAGCTGTTTGCCCCCTAGTCCATGGACGAATTTTAGTACTTTTTTGACAGATATTCATGCATTTTTAACGGTTATTCACGAAATAACGTAAATGCCGTCCTCTGATTGATCAACTTGGTGTATGAACACGAATAAAAGACAGTTCTTAGGGGGCAAGAGAGGTAGAAGTCGGGCATCTCTGTAATACTTCATTTCTTAAAAAAAATTTCTTAAAAACTTTACTATCGTCTGAAAGAGAGTCTGACATTTACTCGTGACATTTATTTGAATATATTCGTGTAAATGTTCCCCGCGATTAAGTGGTACCAGGTCCAATTTTGGATCACTGCTTTCAGAGTTGCAACCGGTATTTGGTGGCTTCCAAAAGTCTTGAACAGTTCCATTTATTTATCTATTTATTAAAAAAGTTCTCATATAATTTTGAAATTACAAGTTAGCAGTAAAGCCAGAGCGATGAAGCCTTAAGCTAAAGTTGGTCGGTTATATTCGGTCGCGTTTCATCCAATAACGACGTACACTGAGACTCGAAATTGCGGAAGATAACGGAGTCGGAAGTTCAATGATGAGCATGTTTCTCAAGGTGTACAAAAAACTTTTTTTCACAGGACACTGATTTCCACAGAACAGACGTTGTTGAGGTGTTGGTGTTGGCCCTTCCATGATGATTTATCCAAAAATTGTGAATAAGAAGAGCATGAAAACATAAAGCCAGTTACCAGAAATAAAGTATTATCGATATGGCAGACTTCTACTTCCCTTGCTCTTAAAAATGTTTGACAACTGTTCTTATATCGTTTTTCAAACCAAATTGACCAATCAGAGAACGGCATTCACATTATTTCGTGAATAACTGTCAAAAAGCGACGGAAGTTCGTCGATTGGATCAGCTGTGTGTATCGGCCATCACGGTGATACTTCATTTGTGCCAATTACGCATAATCTGTCAAAGAAAAGGCAATTCTAAATCTAAATGAATAACCCTTTTATTAAACACTGGTCGAAGATACAGTCCGAGGTGGACTCGTTCTTCACACGAGTGGAGAGGACCTACAGGCGTATACCGACCAAAAGAGAGGTAAGCCTTTTCATGGCCGTTCAACACTCTGTCTGCATTGTCAGTGTCTCGAGGTGTAGTCGTTGAATGTAGACATTCAGCGCATTTCCACTTCTCTAAGACGCGGCGACGACAACGACAGCTTGTACAGGGTGGGACAAATACAAATTGTTCTTTTGCAATAAAGTTAACAAAATGACACTTTTCCCATGTATTATGGCTTTATTGGTAAGAACAGACATTTCCATTAATTATGAAATGCAACGTCGTTCAAATGACTATCAAGGCAGCCATTCTTTTTTTGCGGTAGGCTTCGGTGTCGAGGAAGAGGACGGCGGCACGCTTACGGTTGCACCGCTCAACTCGTCGGACGGGGTGGTACTTGTCCAATTCCTTGTACACCACCTATTTGCTAACAAAACTGCTCGAGCCTGTAGCTTCCTAAGATAGAAGAGAGAGAGGAAAAGATAGAATTATAATTCTCCACTGTAGACCACGGACGGCCAACTAAATATAGGACAGAACAAAATAGAAGAGATAGGGCAGCGGAAGAGGAGAATGTGTTCAAAGTCTACTTCAAAGCTAACTAACCTAAACTGTGCCTAAGCAAGCCTGCCTATACTGCCTAAACGTACAGCTGTACCTATCCTAAGCCTATTCTAACTTAATCTACCTAGCTTAGCCCTACATTGAGTCAACGCCATTCCAGTGCCATTTGGCGATCGTAAAGAACGTAAAGAACCCCAGGATGCTTGATGTTGTTAACACATGTCCGCCAGCTTACCCCTCAGCTAGTCGACATGACCTTTGCAATCTCCCTTGGCGAATTTTATGGCAGATAGCTCCTTAGGCTTCGCAGCAGCGCATTCTGTCACCCCAATTATCCACGACCTTATTAAAGGCTTCGGGCTGTAGCTCACGGATTGCTTGGATGATATTGGTCTCCTTCCGGACTGCTAGCATAACACCGGTCCTTCACGGTTCTCCACAAAGAGGGTCAAATCCCAACTCCAAGGCGGCTAATTGACATCGCCAAGACGGCTGAGAACACGATTTGAGAACTTGATGCGCAAAAAATCGGCCCGGGCTATGTGTCAAAGCGTGCCATCCTCCCTGAACCAGAAGTCGTCCATGTCTTTAATTTCGTTAAAAAAAATCTGTTTACATGGCTCCATATAGTCCACCTTTCACCACAACGTTGGTCCCAGCCGCATTTTCGAAGAAGAATAGTCCAATGATGCTCTCGGCCAGAGCTGCCACATTCTACGGGGACCATGAGTGTTGTCCACTAGCCCACCAGTTCGAACTTTTCGCACAGCTGTCACGGAAGTTTCTCAATTTCGGCCAAAACTTGTTTTCAAAAAACCTACTGTTTGGCACTCACTTTGTTTTCAATACTTCCCAACGCTGTGCAAGCGTGAAGCGTCTCATTTCTTTCCGCCGATGTATGGTACTGACCTTCTGTCAAGATTTATAGCGGGAAACAGCTGTCAGTGTCAAAATAGCCTATGATCTAAAAAAAAAGCACCAAGATGGCCCACCCTGTATACACACAACGCATCTTTCCTCACAATTTTTTCTGAAATGTCAAAATCTCATATTTCCCAGCCCACCGCCTACTTCATTAACCTCGCCTCAGTGCATTACGTAAATCCGATTGCATGGCGCTCATCAGAATCTAAATGCGTATTTTTTCTTCAAAAGGCCCACATCAATCGATGACAACATTTTCTGTTATTTTTAACAAAACGCCATAGTTTGTCTTCGTTTTCGATTAAATTTCAATTATCGTTTATTTACATGTATCATCGGCTGACAGTTAATGTTTCGAGCTAATTAGCAATCGGAAATTAATTTGGTGTGAAATGTAGTTTTCTATTTTCCTCTTACATCATTAATTTGTGTATCATTAATATTATTTTTTTAATGGACGCATTAAATATGCCTGACATGCGGTTGCGTCCGCAAGTGGAAAACTTCTTACGTAGAGCTTCGTTCAACGCGTCCGTGGACTTCGGAAGCAATCATGGCGTGGATAGAATTTTAAAACGTTCCATCCAACAAAGTCATGGTATACCTAAATTTACCTAAAATCGATTCATTCGACTCTCTTTGGTGTCCTGACTTGTGATTCATTTATTGACTACTTACTTTGAATGACGTCAAATTGAGTGCGCGATTTGGCTACAGTAACAAAGACATCCGGATATGGATAGCTGTGAAAACAGATCGTGTCCCGATCAGTTCGTTCGGTAGGTAGGTAGAAGAGGTGGGTCGATGAGAACCTAATTAGAACTGTGTGCCGTTTTAATGTCATAGCTCTTTTAAACAGGGTGTAGGTGTATTTTGAGATGTCTCTAAGTCCAGCGTGAGGTATTTAAAAAGGGCTCTAAGTTCCTTAATATCTGTCGCAGTTGGAAAAGGTTTCACCAAGCGCTCAGGGTCTGGCCCTAACAAGAGCTGGGAAGGTGCACAAGAAGCTGAAGGGCAGAACCCTGCCTAGCTAGTTCATCGACCCACTGGGATGTCACTGTCAAAAGTTCGTAGCCACATGGATAATGCTTGAAGCGATTTTCTAATCAATTGATATCAGTTGTTGACATCATTGATTGCACCAATTATTTGGAAATATTGGAAATTTGGGCTTCATCTCCGTTAGCCATTTGACACAGTTTGGCATCAAGTTATCTTGCACCCCCATGACACCATAGATGAACCTCTTCTCCTAGAGAGTAAAATTTGCCTTTTTAACAGCTCAAATCAATTGGTTTTTCATGGGTTTCTGTCTGATATTGACCAAGTAGACACTGGTGTACCGCAAGGTTCTGTTTTGTCCCTGGCACTCTTTCCCACTTTTATAAATCATCATATCACGAATGCCCACACCATAACGACTTTCGGGGTGGGCCTTGAATGCGATTCCATCAGGTAGGCGACCACTTGGCAGACCCAGGATGAGATGGTTGGTCAAAGTCCATAAGCTCGAGTGATCACTCCTGATGAGTTAGAGTCGGTGGCAGAGGATCGAGTTGCCTGGAGATCTCTCGTGTGTGGCTTGCCCCCGCGACCCCTTAAGTGGATCATGCTGGTCTGAAGATAATGATGATGAACATAAGCGGTTTGATATTGAGCGTTGGAAAGCAAGACAACAGACTTTTGGAACTCTTGGTCTTCTACCGGAAACACAAGTGATGCAATCAATCACATCTGCTACATAAGACTTGGGCGTTCGTTGACAACGTTGAAACGGTCGTCAAAGATAATCATTTTTTGTATCCAAACTGCAGGTATCACAGCATCTCAGCAGTCCACTAAATCCAACCTCGATAGCTTTTATGTTTATGGTCCTTATGGTTGACGATGTGCCTCTGTGCCCATCTCTCTCTTTCTCTCTCTCTCTCTCTTTCTCTCTCTCTTTCTCTCTCTTTCTCTCTCTCGCTTTCTCTCTCTCTCTCTCTCTTTTTTTTCTTCTGTCTCTCTCTCTCTCTCGGAAGTAGTACATGTTAGATGCCTGCAATGAATTTCTTGAAATCAGTTTCCTAGCATTCGATATATTTCGGGAAATCTTCATTATTGTACAAAAAGTTGAATGTTTGAACCAACTCTTAATTGAGTACACTAGGGAACACACATTTCGTTGACTAAGACCTGACACTTGTTTTTGACTTATTTTTGGCGTCTGTATGTGAAAATGATGACAGTTTTTGTCTAGCACGTCAACTTTTTAAGCTACAGGACATCATATTTTTTTTCAAAATGTGCATTAAATAAAGTATTATGGAAACAATAACCAGACAAAATGTTCAAAGGAAATAATTTTATTCACAAAAGTAGTAAACTTCTTAAGCCAAACGGCAAACCAGAGAAAACGGATGATAGAGATATCCAACTTCGGCCATTTTTACCCCTAGCCCACAACGAAGATGTAGTGGTAATCCCTTGTATTTCACTTATGCATTTACAACGCTCGTCAATTCACCACAATATGGCGGCCGATTCGTGAATTTTGTGGGAAAAAAGCGTCAGATTCATGAATTTAGTGGGAACCCATGTACTTTCCATGTAACGTACATGGGTATGTTGTTCGGAGGGTGTTCAAAAGTTGACTAGTATTTCTAAGGGAATTTTCTTACATTGTTATATGGACTTTCGTGAATAAAATTGTGTTGCAATGTCCATTTAACTGGAACTATTTGACCTAAAATTAATTCTTAAGTGTATATACAGCCTATTCGTAAACCATACCTGACAAATTAACAAAAAAAAATGAAGCCCGCTTTATACGCTTAAATCATGAATTCTGAAAAACTCAAGAATTCAATTTAAACAATTTGATAAAAACAATGGCAATATATTGCAACTTTTACTAATGCTAAAAAATGGTTGTCAAAACATCTTATGTGTGATTCACGCTTCAATAATATTTTTATTATTGGTTAACTGAACGTGTGAATGTATTATTAATTTTTATTCATATGAAAAAATTTACACTATGTTGTGCATTCATTAATTATGTCCAAGTATTTTGAGATTGTAAATTGCTGAAAGTTTTAATGAATCGACTTCATGAACATAAGCTTTGTTCGTTCGTTTACCCCTCCATACTGTGTTGAAAATTAAACACCCAAATTTGAAAAAACGTTCAAATAACGAGCGAATTTTCAAATAAGAACTCTAATTCACCCCATTACTAAGGTGGGGAAGGGTATCAGCTGTCTCCACAGCTGTTCTCAAGAGCTCACACGTATTCACAGACAGGGGACAAAAAGCGTATAAAAAACGCTGTCAGATGAAATCAAGGGGTAAGGGAGGTAGAAGTTGGATATCTCTATTATAGATTATCTCTGCGGCAAACTTACGTATTAAGGTAAAAAAACAATAATTTCGCTTGTAGCTTTTCCTGGAGTGTTCAGTTTGTGGACAATCTCGTCTGATGCTCCAACAGTAGTCAACCATCATATGTTCATTCCATCTGCCTTGATACCGTGCCTCGATGATCTTTAGATCTTGGTGGAATCGCTCACCCTGCTCATCACTGACTGCACCTAGATTTTGCGGGAAGGCAGCAAGATGGCAATGCAGAAAATTAACCTTGATGCTCATGTTGCTATCGAGCCCTTTAAAGCCCTTTTAAAAGCTGCTGAACAGTTTTTGCATAAGTTTTTGGCTAAGTTTTGGAATGCCAACCATGCAACCAGTTCGATCAAATGAATTGCCGAATCTGTGGACCGTCAACCACACCAGCATTTATCTTTTCAAAAGACAGGCGAAGTTGGGGAGTTGGCCAAGCTTTTGCATACTGCTTCATGAGGCCCAGTTTTATATGCAGAGGTGGAAATAAAATAATCCTTCTGTCAACAAGCGGCTGATGTAGAATATTTGGATTTTCACTATACAAAAGTAAGTCACTTGAATGATCCTTGGGCTCTCGCCAAATCATGGATATACCAATTCTCTTCGCGTTCCCTTTGTCCACATCCGTAAACTCTCTACACACTGTTTGCACACGCTGTGATGTGCTCTACGTTTATCTTGATCACCAAATTTTATTTCAAAATAAAGTGATGATGCACCTCTCTTGGTCCACATGTTCACCATGCCCATGAAAGCATATCTCTCCACTCTCCAAAAACTTCTCGCTGTTCAGAGTCGGCATACAACTCTAGGTTCCCTTCATTCATGAAATGGACAATGGCAGTCGTTGTTGTCCACCTCGAACTGTAGCGCCACCCAAACTATTATCATTAGTAGGTGTGCACAACTCGGAGTACTTTAGCACGCACAAGCAGTGCCGCAGCATTAAAAGGACACACGTGTGTAAGGATAACTTGGCGCGGCACCATTAACTTGCCTCTGGAGTTCATGCTATCAGACGTTGTCGGCATAGACAACAACGAAAGGGAATAAATTAATTTCTCCCTAATGGTGGGAATATCGTATGATTTTTTTTTCTGTTTGAGGTGAGGACGGTTCAAGGATCCAGGCATGTAGCCTAAAGTGGCCAAAGGAGTGGAGAGTCCAAGAAATCATGGATTCCGAGGTATGAGACAACGCAAGAGACGACTAATGTCTGGCAGCAACAAGTGGGTTGGCGAGAATTATTTATAGCTATGGGACTTGAATTAAAAAAAAAGATACAAGCTTATCTTTAATTTTAGTCAATCCCTAGTTATAGGGTCCGATTGACATTGTTGTCTATTCCCGAGTGGCCCGCCACACAGTGGAACGCCTCCATACAAGCTCATATCATAAATGTTTTTACGAAAGTAGGATTCCCCGAATTATAGAAGAATCTTATGGGTGTCCCGACAGTCCGAGACGGATCTGGGTCCAGCTTCTACAACAACCACTCGTGTTGTGCATGCTATTGTTCTTCCACGAGTGGGCGGGACCTACTTGAAGTTGAGAAGCTTTTTTTAGACAGGAATACACTTTGAACGTTGTCAGTGACTCGAAAGAGGTGGGGCCATGAACTACGGAAGGTGGGTTTCGACCCTGGCACCATCTGCGTAGGAGTCGACGTACTAATCCACGTGTCAACTGAAAAAGTACAGAAACCTAGAGGAAATGTCACATTTAAAGATACAAGACATAGCCATGTTTAGGAAAGAAACTATTTGACTGTAAATCAGCACAGGAGTGGACTTGTAGGCCACTAGAACACCAATACAGTCTCAGTGTTTAATTCATTTTCGTTAGAGTAGTTTTTTTTTAAAGGAGCCTTTACTTATTTTGCTGATGCTCTCAAATCAAGATCATCCAGGCATTCGGTTATGCTGGTAACTTGACTGAGCAGATCTTCGAATCGCAGACTCGAACTTGGCTTAATTTCTTCCATTTTTGGGAGAAATCATTCTGCAACTTGGCAATCTCACTTGCGAAGCTCCGGCGCATGGACTTAGGCTGTTTAGCGAGGTGTTCCTCTAGTATTTTGGCGGTGAGGTTAGGCTGTTTCACCATGGGTGAAGTAGGCTGCGCTGATACTGCTGGCGATGACGGAGGCACTTTTGATGAGCTCGTTTTTGATCTTAAGTTAAGGGCGGACAGGATTTTAATATATTCAGTTTCCCGGGGATTGTTATTAATATGTGAAGGTACTGTACTGAAAAGAGTTTTTCCCCCTTTTTTCCATTTAGATAACACACCGATTCGTTTACTTAGGCCGAGCTACAAAAAAAAGGCGTCTACTCTAGTTCCCTTACTTAATTTGTAAAAAAAGCGTGCTGAAAACAGGAGCAATAGGTTAGAACAACAATTTGGTTTCGATATTAATTATTTTTTCTTATTTATAAAGAAATTAGTTAAATCAAATGGCCATAGTGGAGTGGGACAGAATATTGACTTGACTGAATTACTCGTACAGACTTTTCAAGAGCGTTTCCTGGAAATCCTTCACTTAGAGGGCAGAGCATCACGTGATTACAAAAAAGTATACTAGTGCTGTCTTAATCTGTAGAGAATATACTTACTGACTTACTTATCGGCCTACGATCCATGGAGGGTCTGAGCTTGAGCCGTTGCAACCTTCCATCGCTGACGGTCCTGGGCAAGCTGCTTCCAGTCCTCAAGACCAAGTTGCCTTGCATCCGGTCTTTATACCGGAGATTCCGTCTTCTGCTCCTTCTCTATCCAGGAGGCTCAGATTCGAAGACCCTCTTGGCTGGAGCATTGTTGTTCATGCGCTCAATGAGGCCGAGTCAGTGCAGTCGACAGATCTTTGCCTTCAGGACTACATCCTCATCCTGGTAGAGTCCGCGGTTGTGTCACCTTCCTCGCAGACGAGACCATATAACCGACGCTGAATTTTTCCTTCAAAGGCACGCAGACTTAGCTCCGCAGTTTTTCTTATCGTCCAGCTTTCGGCTCCAAATAGCAGGCGGGTCAAAATAAGAGTTTTCTAGAGCATGATCTTGGTACTTCGATTAAGGAGTTTTGAACCCAGCTGTTTCGACAATTCGAAGTAGCATCGGTTGTCAAGGGTGATTTTACGTCGGATCTCCACTGTGATGTCATTCGGGGAGTTTACGTTTGCCCGAGGTAGACAAACTCCTTCACCACCTCAAAGTAGTAGCTATCGACTGTGACGTCTTGCCCTAGGTGGTGTTCTGCGGATCGTTTCTGTAGAGAATATATCTTGTTTCAATCCGCCCCTTTCATAGATTTTTTTTATATTCAAACAGACATTTGGCGGTTAGCTCTGTTTTCCACTGCCTAGTCTGAGTTGTCTGATTAAAATATTTAATTAGTCTTTATTCCGATTCCATTTGTTGGTCCTTTTCTGCCTTTTTTGTCAGACACAAAAATGTGTCACAAGTAAAATTGCAACCAAGAACTATTCTCTCATAACGGTCCATTGATCAACGACGGACGTGGTACAAATGTTAATAGTGATCAGGTGAAACTGTAATTCATCTTTCCGTATTTAATCCAATCCATCCACATCTGGATAACGTGGATGTCCTTCAAAGCCTTCTACAAAAAAAAAAAAAAACAAAAAAGTTGCATTATTTCAAAGCGTAAATATCTTGAATCCTAATTCGATGTCGTTGTCCACCCACGCACTGGTTATAGCATGGCGTGACCTCCCCTCCACCCCCCGTAACGGCTCACGAGGCCAGTTCCTTCAGGCTAAGCCCGGCCGGTTCTCGAGCGGAACAGTCCAGCCGCCAGACGCTCGCATGTGCCAAGGCCCCATTTGGAGCCAGGCCTGAATGGTGACGGTCATTCAAGCGTGGCTCTAAATGGTGACAGTCGTTCAGTCCTGGTTCCAAATGGGGACCTAGCACACCAGGGTAGACAATATCCTAGGCCAATTGTCTTCGCTTCGTTAGCCATGTTTGGTTTGAAAATAAATGCATACACCCCCAACCTGTTGCCCGCCTCCTGCCACGAGGAGGTCAGCTGCCCCGGTGGAGCAGGGGGGCCCTAACATGCAATAAACGCACTTCGGTAGGACATCATTGGTTATGATATTGTCTCCGCGCAAAGCGACTTCCGAGGTGGGCCTTGAATGCGATTCCATCAGGTAGGTGACCACTTGGCGGACCCAGGATGAGATGGTTGGACCAAGTCCATAAGCGCCTGGTTACGCTTGGCCATAACCCCTGACGAGTTAGAGTCGATAGCGCAGGGTCGAGTTGCCTGGAGAGCTCTCGTGCTCCTTTTACCTTGTAGGTTAGAAGACGATGATGACGAATATCTTGAATATTTGTACTATTTACAGCAAGTTTCACTAAAAACAAAAAAGTTACAGATTTTTGAGACAGTGAACCCATTTTGGGATCACTGTGCGCCGCTCGTTCTTAGTCCACTGGACCACTGTTATTAATTCGTCTGGAGTATTAATGTGAGTCTTCGACCAGTGGGACACCGCAGTAGAGGACGCCCACAGAACCGATGGCGCACCCAGGTGGAGAAGGACCTCAACCAACATGGTGTGCGCTGTTGGAGACTAGCTGAACATCGGGCCAGCTGGAGAGGCTTGTTAGTTGAGGCCCAGGACCACACTGGACTGCTGCGCCGCTAGAAGAAGAAGTGTTCGTTTATTGTGGACGTTCCATTTTCTCTGTGTTGACTTATATTTGCTTTGTCGACGGTTGAAAGGGGGTGAGACAGTTGAGGTGTCGTAAGTGGAGCATTGACGTCTGCTTCTGATGTTGTAATTGAGATGGTCGATGAGTTGAGTGTTGACTCCTACGCCCCGGGTTCCAGGTTCGATCCCCGAACTTTCCAAGTTTCCAAATTTACGGCTTCACCTCTTTCAAGACACTGACAATGTTCAAGGAGTGCTCCAGTCTTGAAGAAGCTTCTCAAACTTTGACTTAAAACTGTAGCATTCCATCCACTCGTGGTAGAACTATATCATCCACAACACGAGTGGGTGCAACTAGGTCCAGATCTACGTCGGATTGCGCGCTGCCCTTTTAAGGGTCGCCATTAGATAGTCAAGGATTGGTTAGGGCCCATCCTTGAAAAAAAAGGAAATCTATGAAGACTGACTGACATACTTAACAAACTGGAGTTCTAATAAAAATTGTCCAATTACGGATTATTGTTGAGTTAACTGGATGGCGAAGTTGGTTAAGTGCCTGCCCCTGGTTAGCGGGGCCCCCAGTTGGAATCCCAGTGAGTGCAAAGTTAATACACTTTTATCTGGTTTTCAAATCTGGTCATCATTTGTAGTTGGGATCAAATTAACGGCACTATCACTGGAGTGGTCGATCAGTGGTAGTTGTCTTACTGGTGGTTTCCAGGACCAGCCGTTGTGTCCGAGTGCTCCAGTGTGGTGTTTAATAAATTCAAGTGAAGAAAAGGGATTGCTGTGACAGCCACGAATTAGTAGTTTTGTGCGATGCTCCAGCGCTGTTTAATTCCCGTCTTTCAAATTTCACGAGTCAATGACAATCAATCCTCAAAGAGAACAACTTCCAAGGGAACTTTCTCAAACTCCTCCCTTCGATGATTTTATAAGAGATTAGGTCCCCTTCTTCAGTAAAAAAAAAAAAAAAATAATCGCACGACCGAGTGACTGTTGTGGACTTTGAACCCAAGTCAACCTCGAAGACTACAGCGCCCCACAACCATCTTCGATCAAACCTTATGATTTTCACTTCACACTCGTTCACCTTCACTAATTTTCGCCGAATTTTCGCACTCAACTTTTACTTACTTGCAAGTGTGTTGGTTTAGAAATCGAACAACCTTGTCGCCGCTATGTACCGTCAACTGTACATCAAATCCGCGACATAATTCATGGAATAAACGGACTGAAGGGGTGCGCGACAACAAACAAACCTCAACCGATAATTAAACTGAATGTGGCTACTTGTTAAATTTCCGTTTATATATCCGTCCTCTTGTCAAGTGACGCTAATTTTCATTTCCTCCTCTTCTTTTCTTTCCAGATCATTTCACACTTTTCAACGATTATGATTGATTTCTGCCGTACCTAGTTCTGGGCAAAATGGAGAATTTGCTCGATGTTACAAGAACATTTTCAAGCAGTTGATGAAAATAAATGATATCAAAAAGAAAAAAAAGAAAATCTCAAAACGACACGACTACTGAATGAAAACAAAAGTCAAGACAAACAATAATTAAATATTAAATATTTAAAAAAAAAGAAAACAAATAAGAAAAAAACTATTTTTTAAAATTAAAACCACGCCCAATTAAACTCCACTCTCGACGACAAGAACAAATACAAAAACAAAAACATAAACAATATCAATATCTTCCTAATTTCTTCCACATTTTCGAAGAAACGAACAAAAGCAAAAAAAAATTTAATAATAATCTGTGTCCAGCCACTGAAAAGCGCAATAAATAGAAATTAATTTTGATAAACAGTGAATAATAATAAAGTATACCTCTCATCAGTGGGCAAGGGGAAAACAAGGCTTCTTGTGAAAAGGCAACAATACAATTTTAAATGTATATTTAATTTTTAAGTGAACAACCGAATCGCACACACTTACCAAACTGCTTCCTTCAAAATAAAACAACAACACAAAGAAGAAGAAAAAAAAAAAGAAAAGAAAAATAATTAATTTAAATCAAAGATAACACACGCCCTTGATTTTGAAATCGATTTGGATTTTTAAAAACAAGGGGAGTATATATTTTTTTATGTACATCTAAGGAGCTCTGACGGAGAACGATATTTAAAAACAAAAACACACACACTTTTCTAAACGTGAGCGCGAAAAGGATAGAGGATCGATTGGAAAGATGGCGCACTCATTGGTTGAAGCGGAAGATAGCCCCGATCAGATTCTCATGAACGGTGGGCCACATCTTTTTAGCAGCACTTCCAGTCCTAGTTCAAACTCAAAGGTGGATCATTTCATTGAGTCAGACTATGTTCCGGTTCCACAGTTCTACTCTGGCAGAAGTGTATTTATCACTGGAGGTACAGGATTCATGGGAAAGGTGAGTTTGGTTAGATCGTTCTTTCTGTTTTCAGAAGTTCTCTGCAACAGCAAATCATCTTCATTTGATACCTTTGGCTGGTCTATCCAAAAAGTTGAGAAAAATCCTTTCTAGATGGGACGAGCTTGCTCTTGAAGTTTTGGGCACCCGTCACATAATGTTTGTGTCTACGAGCAAGTCAAGTTAACGCTAGAAAAAGATGGGGAATACACGAAAGGACTTTTCTCCCATTCTCTCCCAATTTTGGTCATTTCCCATCGACCATTTCACGCACTAAAGGCTATATGCTCGTAGCTTAGTTAGATTGTGTCTGACAAGCATACGCTAGCTCATCCCCCGCATAAGCACAGGGTGGGCAGTAAAATGAGCTCCAAGGCGCGGCAACGACGACGACAGCTTGTACAGGGTGGGCCAAATACAAGTTTATTTTTAAAAATGCAATAAAATTTAAAAATTACCAATCTCAGATCTCTTATTGGCGTTCTAACAGGGCATTGTGCGATTGGAACTCACGCCTCTAGACTAGGCCTTCCCTATAATGATTTCTGTAGAAGCTGCTTTGACGAGGATGAGGAAGAAACCATCGAACACTTGCTATGCAGCTGCAGTGCTCTCTCATCCCGCAGATTTAGACTACTGGCGGCCCCTTTGTTTGTTAATCTAGCTGAACTGAGCGGCATTAAAATCAGCCCCCTTCTTCGCTTTATCAAAAGCACAGATTGGTTTTCGGAATAGGTAGCCTAAGATCCGCGTGGTAACACACTGGGCCTATGTTTGGCCTAACTGTGTCTGCTGCTTGTATGCGCGGCAGTCAGCCACTTCAACCTAACCTAACCTAACCTAACCTAGCCCATCATAGGCCCATTGTGCTGCCTGGCGGATCTATTAATACCTATTCCGCACACCAATTCATCTTCTTCTGGTGGCGCTACAGTCCGGTGTTGACTTGACCCTCAGCCAACAAGCCTCTCAGGCTGGCGCAATCCTTAGCCAGTTGTCTTCAACTGCGCTCGCCAAGTTAGGTCCTTCTCCACCTGGGTGCGCCATCGGTTCCTTGGTGGTTCTCTATTGCGTTGTCCCACTAGTTCGGAGTCGAATACTCTTCGCAAACTAATTAGTGCAAGATCACTGACTCTTATGCTAGTTATCAAAGTAGTAGGCCCCCAGAAGTCTAAATCTTCGAGATGAGAGGACTGCAGCTACAATGGTTTCTTGCTCATCTTCGTTCCTGCAGCTTCGGCGGAAATCGTTGTAAGGAAGGTCTAGTCTAGAGGAGTCAGATGGCGCAATGCCTTGTTTCTAGAATTCTAAGCTTCGACCGGCTCAATTTAATCAGGTTAAGTAAATAAGATATGACAGGTTTTTTCTGTTGATATACCGTTATTGTTTGAAAAGCAGGGGCTAAGCTTTTAGACCAAATTTATGAAGGGGGTTCGCTATTGGTGGGGGGGCCTCGAATCGTCAGCCAGAGTTATTTTCTAATGGCACGTCCTGTGCCAGTTATCCATCTGCGATTCACCTGATCAAGTGTTTCTAGCTTTAGAACATGTTTTATAGCAGCCAACCGGAAAGAGTACAGAGCTTGTACCCGTTCTAGCTTCAGAATCCTCTGGAATGTCACAGAGTCCACATACGTTCGACAGCAAGTTGGATGTTACGAGATAGGCGGTAATTAAGGAACTGCCCAGACTCTAACAGATTCTGAAACAACTGCAAAAATCGCTGACAGCAGAGGAAGGAAGGGCAGCAGCCATAAGTCACCATCAAGCCATGTTCCAATCTTGTCGCCAATGTTGTTGTGACCAAAGGCAGACGCCCTAAAAATTGGCAATGACTGATATTCCAGCAAAAAACCGATGAAATCACTTTCTATGTATTTAGAGTACATTTTCATTCTCAAACGTGGTGGCGTGTCTCACGCATTTTGCTAACGACGACGGTGCTTACCAGTCCCAGCAGGCGAAGCGGAGATTTTCACGCTGCGCTAACTCTGTTTTCACTTTGCATCAGCAAACGAGATGATGTTGTTGATTCGTAATGAAAACAATATTCATCACTTGAAGCGAACCGCCGAAGATCTTCCCCACCCTCCCGGTGTCGGCGTACCCTCCCGTCTCGTGTTACATCGCAAGGACAAACCCCAAAAAGAAATCATAAATTAGGGAGTGGCCGTCGTTTTCGTTTCGTTTTCACAAGCGGGCACAGTCATATGTCCTTACAATCCGCGGGGGCACATAATGAATGTTTGAATAACCAAACCGACGCGGACGCCGCCCATCAACGTCGTCGGCTGTTGTCACGAAATTACTGTTTGAGGTGAAAACGATTTCTTCACGGCATTAATTACTCATTTTCGTTGTCCCGTGAAAAGAAATTTCGTTCCTCCTTGCGGTGGCAGTCACGTCATTGCGCCATAATAGCCACGCTCGCTTAGTATAGTTGCCACCAAAAGACCAACACCACTGGTCAGTGAGAGGGTGATAGAGAGAGAGAGAGAGAGAGGAATTTTAATTATTAACGCGCCCCTGGCAGCCGGCTTTACAAATGTCAACATTAAGTACCCCGCCCATGAGCATGCTCAAGACCCACTTATCTGTTGCGCCCTCCCTCCTCGTATTTATCCAGTCTTGTTGTGTGATGAATTATTTTATCTGTTTTCTGCTTTCAGGTACTCGTCGAGAAGCTGCTCAGATCGTGTCCAGACATCAAGAATATCTATTTGTTGATACGACCCAAACGGGGTCAGGAAGTGTCGGCCAGACTAAATGAGCTCCTCAATGCGCCGGTAAGTCTATTAATAAAATCTAAAATGAACATGAAAATCGGACCCCCCGCTGGTGTCACCGTGTCACTGCAGCGATAATAGGTGTGTCGATGACCCATTGAGAGTTGATTATACGAGGTTGCGGCGCGCGCACACACACACGAGCGTTCGAGTTCTCTGCAATTAGGTGTAGCCCTTCAGGTCTGGCAGCCTTTTAATTGCAAATCGATATCGAGAATTAGTTGGAAGAACAACAAAGCTGGAAAACAAAACGTTCCCACCCGGTGATTCATGCGTTTCGCAGTGAGTCTTGATTTCGCGAAAACTGAATCACTTCGTAAAAACAACAAGCGTTATGTGCGTTCTGATTGTGAGGGAGCTCCCAGGGTTTACCTGCGTCGCTCGGTGTGTTTGGATTGAAGTACTTCAGTGGCCTTGGGCTAGGTCACACCCAGTCATTATTACTTTAGGGGCATTTTTATGAGCTTGAAATGATTGATCCAGAGCTAGAGTAAAGGACATGGAGCGGTAAATGAAAAGAAAATGGAAACTAGACTGACATATTGAAGAAGTTTAACTCAGGCTTAGCAGCTTAGCAGCTAAGAAGTTAAGTAACGCATTAATCACCCAAATCAGGTCAAAGGGGAGTGTCGGCAAACAAGGGCAAAGCTAAATGTGCAATAAAAAAAAATAAATAACTTACACCACTGGCTACCCAATAAGAATTATAAGAAATCGAGGACATACCTTAGCACGGCTCCTTAGCATACTAAAAACATGACTAGTTCATTAAAGCCCATAAAAAAACAATGAGCTCTGTTTCCTTGATGTTGTTAATGCCCCGAGGAGGTGCGGTTCAGTAAAAATTGGTGAACATCTAGGAACACATTTCAGTCATCCGTTGCGCTCTCTTGTTCACGTACAAAAGGAGAATATAAGGAATTTCCCTCGAAAAAAATGTCAAATGTCAAATGTCACATTTCAAAGAGCACACCTCAGTAGGGCCCAACTTTGTTTCCTTTTGTTATTTATGCCGTTGTACAAGTCGTTGTTGCATTTCGAACTCAGCTTTTTCTTGCACACCGTCGTATACCACAGCAGAATCTTCACCTGTCTTGCCTGAATCATTACTACTCCGCAACAGACAATTCTCAGTTGGTTGAAAACAGCGGGTACAGAACACGATCCAGAATTGTTGGAACACAACACAACATTTTCATACCTCGAACCTTGCTAAAGTACTTTTGCCTTGTTTGATTCTCGGTATTGTTTCATGGACTCTCTTCTTCGTCTTCTTCTTCTGGTGGCACAGTCCGGGGTGGACCTGGGCCTCTACCAGTAAGCATCTCCAGCCGGCACGATCTTTAGCCAGCTGTCTCAACTGCGCACACCAAGTTGGTTGAGGTCCTTCTCCACCTGGGTGCATCAGTTCCGTGGGCGTCCTCTGTTGCGTTGTCCCACGGGTTCGGAGTCGAAGACTCTTCGGGCTGAAGCAATGTTGTCCATACGCTCTACATGGCCCAGCCATCTTAGACGTTGAATCCATAGACGCCTGACTAGGCTCATGCCGCTGTACAGCCCGTACAGTTCGTGGTTGAATCTTCTCCTCCAGAAACCGTCAACGCAAACAGGACCAAAGATCGCACGCAGAGCTTTTCTCTCGAAGAGGCCAAGGACTTCCTCATCCGCTTTTGAGATTTTCCATGCCTCCGCGCCGTACAGCAGGGCTGGGATGATCAAGGTCTTGTATAAAGTCAGCTTGGTCCTTCGAGAGATGGCTCTACTACTCAATTGCCTCTTGAGCCCAAAGAAACAGCGATTGGCAAGAGTAATTCTGCGTTTAATCTCGGTACTGGTGTTGTTTGTACTGTTCACTTGCGAGCCGAGGTAGACGAAGTCCTTCACTACATCGAAGTTATAGCTGCCCATTGTGACGCTCTGTCCAAGACGTCGATGTTGTGTGTCCTTTCTTGATGACAACATATACTAGGTTTTGCCCATTCACCGTTAGACCCATTTTGGCCGCTTCCGCTTCAATACCAGCAAACGCTTCATTGACGGCTCGCTGTGTTCTGCCAATCACGTCAATGTCATCCGCGAATGCTAGCATTTGTACGGACTTCTGGAAGATCGTGCCTCTAGTGTTGGCGTGTGAGTCTTGCACGATCTTTTCCAGGATGATGTTAAAGCCATCTCAGCCCATCACTGACTGTAAAAATGAAAGCAATAATAAGCTGCAGCGAAGAACCAGCTTCTGAGCCAGAGCAACGATTCTAAACACGCTAGTTCCAGTCGTCAAAACCAGGCTCTCTTTCGTCCGCGATGCCACGGTCTTTAAAGAGATTCGGTATCGATGTTCGATCCTCCTGTCCTCCTCTAACTACGAGCCTCGAATTCGAAGAATCTCTTAGCCGAAGCATTGGTGTTCATACCCTCGATGTGTACCGATATGGTCGATGAATTTTTGCCTCCTGGACTACATCCACATGGTAAATCTCGTATAATTCGCTGTTATGTCTTCTCTTTCATTCGCCTTCCTCGCAGACGGGATCAGGTATCGGCCATGTATCCGAAGTCGAATTTTTCTATCGAAGCGACCAAGAATCAACGCAGGACTGGCAGGGAGTTTTGGGCCCTCTTCTTTAGCCTTACCGAAGTCGACAAGCGAAGCAATTAAAACGAATCATATTGCTTGACCCTGTGCGTGCGACGAGAGACACATCTTCTAAATATTGCCTATAAGCTCTTCTCTGCCGTTTTGTGTGAGCGCCTAAGTTGTGGATAATCTGATCCATTCTTATCTGTGTGTTTTCAGAACATATCATCACACTATCACAGATCTGTTAGGATAGCTTAGGTTAGGTTTGGGGGCTGCTATAGCATTTACCAGCACACTTAGACCATATTGGTCCATTGTGATACCCACAGTCAGACTACTACCACTGATTGACTGCTCCAGTGATAGTGCCGTTAATTTGATCCCAACAGCAAATGGTGACTTTACCAGCTTTGAAAACCAGATAAAAGCTTATTAACTTTGCTTTCACTGGGATTCGAACCGAGGACCCCGCTAACCAGGGGCAGGCACTCTACCAACTTGGCCATCCAGATCACAGATCTATTACACATCCTGGAAAAGAACGCGAGAACTACAGATGGACACTCACCACCTATTCGTTGATTTCAAGGCTGCATATGACAGCGTGCATAGAGACGAGCCAAACAAGATTATGTCTGGTTTGGACATTCTTGCAAAACTCGTTATATTCTGCTGGATGAGGATGGAGAGTTCTTGCTAGCATATCAAGGTGGTTAATGAACCCACCAAGACCTTCAATGTCAAAAGTGTTAAGACAAGTAGGCGCTCTGACAAGTGACTTCTTACACACCATTCTTAAGAATATCATACAGAAGTAACATCCCAACACAAGACGAACGATCTTCCAAACGTCTGTACAATTGCTAGAATAAGCAGACGACAGTGACGTGATTGGTCGAACACAGTGAGCCGTCAATGAAGCGTTTGCTGGTATTGAAGCGGAAGCGGCCAAAATGGGTCTAACGGTGAATGAGGGCAAAACGAAGTATATGTTGTCATCAAGAAAGGACGCACAACATCGACGACTTGGCCAAAACGTCACCATAAGCAGCTATAACTTCGAGGTAGTCAAGGACTTCGTCTACCTCGGCTCCTAAGTAAACAGTGCGAACAGCAACAGTACAGAGGTTAGACGGAGAATAACTCTTGCCAATCCCTGCTTGTTTGGTATCAAGGGGCAATTGAGTGGTAGATCCCTATCTCGAAGGACCAAGCTGGAGTTATATAGCACCCTCTCCTTCTCTCTGACGCAAAAACATGAACAACCTCAGAGGCAGATGAAGAGGCCCTTCGTAATTTCATTCAATCGTTGGCTCTGTTTGGAGAAGAATATTCAACCACGAACTGTATAGGCTTTACAGAGACATGAGTCAAGTAAGGCGTCTATTCATGGCTGACATACGTCCATTATTGGAACAATGCAAGAATGGACAGATCTAAAAAGGAATTAACTGCTTCGTCAAAATCCTCGGTCTCATTTGGCCGAAGCCGAATGGTTTGCCGAAGGTGGGCGAAGCCGAATATTCGGGCGGAATCTAATTCCATGATAAGGTACTATTAAAGGTGATACCCAGAAGGATATAACAAATTCCATGTTCGATTCTCCCTGCAGCAACCAAGGACAGGAAGCCACGCTATTACGAGAGGTTACATTGGTTTTGATATTATTATCGATGGAGTCGAACTCTGACTTCCGAAAGTCAGTTAACATCGCGAACATTCCATTGACTGTAACGTTGTCTCTATCTTTTTTTTTAGAGAAATATTGTCCGATGATGCCGCCATGTGATAAACCCCACCAAAGTTTTTGTTCCCCCACCCCCCCACAAAATTTGCTTGTTGGCATAGCCACTGGGCTAAAAGTGGGCATCGTTCGAGAAGATTTGACTTGATCTTAATCCTGATCTCCAACATTGCCAACACTCAATTAGCAAACTGTCGGTGTTGTCTATGGTTTTTTCTTCATCTCGAGCTTTTTTTTTAATTTAAATTTATTTCAAAATTCATGTACTTACGTACTTGACAGAAAATGCTTAAAACTATTTAGACGAAAATATAACTTACTGGCCCTCGGCGGAAACGTTGAACCACACGGGACAGCTATAGGTGAGCATTGGCCTGATGAGGGCCATGTAGGAGATAACTATCACCCTCGCATGGAGTTGGCTGTTGTAAACAGTCTATTTCTAAGGGCAAACGCGCCTCTGGCACTCGCCAAAGCAACATATTTATTAAAGTATAGATACTAATCTACAGATCTAAATCTAAACTTCTACAAATCTAAACTTCTCATGACAGTCCTTTTGCGCCAGTGGTTGCCCGTGTCGCCCAACGATTTAGAACTATCGCCAATTCTTTTTGGTATCCGCCGAGGCCTTATACAACGGGGTCGTGAACAGAATGGTTTCCGACCTCCGGAAGTTGTCTACCAGTCATCACAACTTCTCATGAGTGAATCGAAGTCACCCTGCGTGAGAGTAGTGATTTCCTCGATCTTCTGACCTGATATGTACACGATCAAGCGCGGCTTCTATTCTCGTGTCAGCATAAACAGCCCAACTCGATCCGAAAAATAAAACCCTAGTGACACCAAATTCAGCTGATCAATGATGAATCGACTTCTTTGGGCCATCTTTGTTTTCTGGCGCTACTGTGGCTATCTCCTCCATCTCTTTCTTTGGGGACGTTCCAAAAGATTGTACTCGCGCTCTTATTTCTCCACGATGCGGTGAATTACCTGGAAACTGATGACATGACAGCGAAATTGAATCGGAATTTCGATGATACTTTTTATATAATTTCCGCAAGATCGGGAAGCTTGAAACATTACGCGATGAAACGGCAAACCCTACTGGATACTTTGACAGCCGGTGAACACAGCTTGACAGCTGCTGAAATATGACAATTGGAAAAATTATCATTGCTACCTTTACTCCTGCTCGAAACACACTTCATTTTGTTCAACACCGCTTAGGAACTCATCATCAAACGCAGAGTTTATTTCCGAAGGCAGGGTAACATATCCGAGGCTCCTCTGTTTCTCAATGACAAGTGGCTTAACAAGTGACAAGCTTGTTTACCAGAATATCCAATAAAATCTGAAACACTGCAAAAGCCCTTTTATACTTTAAATAATTAAAATCTGAAAAATAAAACACCAATTCCCTTCCATTGCAGCTCTTTGAATCCTTGCGAAGAGAAACACCAAAGGAATTGAGCAAGGTCATTCCGATATCAGGGGACATTACATCGGAAAAACTTGGAATATCCGAAAGCGACCAAGTAAGTAACCACCAGCACCTGCCTCGCCCGCCGTTCCAACTCAAATAGTTACTCACCACTGTCTACTTTTTTGCAGACTCTACTGTGTAAGAACGTATCAATTGTTTTTCATTCAGCTGCCACAGTAAAATTTGACGAAAAGCTCAAACTGTCAGTCACAATTAATATGCTCGGGACGAAGCGTTTGGTAGAACTATGCCATCGAATGAAGTCCTTAGAGGTAAATGCTACCCGGCTACCGAACCAAAGTACATTTCACTGAACAGATGCACTCTTTTGCAGGCTCTTATACACGTATCCACTGCCTATTGTAATTGCGATCGAACAGATGTGTCCGAAGTTATCTATGCTCCTCCCTATAATCCCGGCGACATTATATCCCTCATCAATTGGCTTCCGGAAGACATGCTCGACAAGGTATGCATCGTTATTTTCTACCACTGAATCCATTCCATTCATCCATTGCTGTTTCAGCTGACCCCTTCTTTGATTGGAAAGCGTCCCAACACGTACACATTTACGAAAGCGTTAGCGGAACATATGCTGCTTCAAGAAGCCGGTAACTTGCCCGTAGCCATTGTACGACCTTCAATAGGTAGGCGGAGGACATCCGGTCATAGTTTTTTTGGACAGCAATGTTACACCTATTTCTTTTCAGTTATCGCAAGCTTAAACGAACCATTCGCCGGATGGGTGGACAATTGGAACGGTCCGACCGGACTCGTTTCGGCCGTTGGCAAGGGCCTGTTCCGGACTATTATGTGTGAAAAGAATTTCGTCGCCGACATGGTACCTGTTGATATTGTGATTAACCTCATGATTACGGCCGCATGGAGAACTGCAACCGCCAAGCCGAACGGCATGACTATATACAACTGTTGTACGGGTCAGCGGCACCCAATTACATGGGGCAAGTTCGTAGACTATGCCATTGCGCAAGTTCGGAAACATCCTTTGGGTAAGCTTCCCCCACGGGATCAACCCCCTTATGACCCAGATTAATCATTTTTGTCTTGTTGCAGAGGGCTGTCTTTGGTATCCAACGGGAGTACTGCGGATGAGCCGCCCGCTGAACACAATGCACGGATTTTTGGTGCATTACATTCCAGCATACATACTGGACATCCTCGCTAGATTGACCGGAAGGAAGCCAATGTAAATGAATTCATCAGCTGCTCCCCATTTGCACATATCTTATTCATTCATTTCTGTTTTGTTTATTCTGTTTATTCATCAGGATGGTGAGCGTCCAGAATAAGATAGCGAAGGCAGTCGATTGTCTTGAATATTTCGCAACGAATCAGTGGAGATTTAGAGATGACAACGTTCAGACACTACTGCAGTCCCTGAATCAAGAGGACCGTGACACCTTTGTCTTTGATGTCACCACAATCAATTGGGAGAAATATGTGGAACGATATGTTCTGGGATTCAGGGAGTTCTTGTTCAAGCAGCGTCCTGAATCCTTACCATCAAGTAGAAAAACTATGTTGAGGTGAGTTCACATTTGTCATCACAGAGAATTTTTGGTTGAATGAAAGGTGAAGCGCATGGTATAGATATAGTGGAACTGGAAAAGAAGTCCAGATCTTATGACTTAGTTGGTGTGGTAGATTCTGTTATTTTAGAGGTGGCAAACCGCTCATAACCGCTGATCGTAATAAATTGTGGAAATAAAAAAAATGGCACATCATTTAAAATTGTGAAAATATTGAACAGTTGCTCTCGCTAAGTCGAACAGCACATACGATCGTATTAGTGATATTCAAAGGTACCCTCCCCTCTCCCCTAAGTCTGTGTACCAGGAGTGAGTACACATATATTTATTGGACAACGTATGTAATTCTGTATTTTTGTAGAAGCTAACCCCTGGTCCTCTACGGGAGCCATCATTTATTTATTTTCTTTCTTATTATTCTACCTCAACAAACGTATGAAGTTAATGTAAATTGAATTGAAGTAACTATTAATTAATACTCAGTCAAAATATTGAAATATAATAATAAGGGTGGCACTACAGCCTATAGACGGGCATGGCCTAGCTTCTAGAGCAAACACTCGTGTTGTGCGTGGTATTGTTCTCTGACGAGTGGAAAGGACGTACAGTTTTATGCCGACACGAAACGGTCAAGTTTGAGAAGCTTACCCTAGACAGTTATTACTCTTTGAGTATTGTCAATGACTCGAAAGAGGTGGGACCTTGAAACTAATTATTAGCTCGTACCGGCCGGGAACCGGCGTACAAAAATGTTTTTTTTTTTTTTTCATCAGGTCCTAGGCTTCTTCAGTAAAGTGATTTTCCACGTGACACAACAGTATCGTTTGTCGGACAGTCGAGTTGCAATCTGTGCACTAGTCTCCTACATCTTCACGTCCGAGCTTGTATGGAAATGGCTAGATAAGCTTAAATAGTTGAGTAGGAGAAACAGAGAAGACTCTGCTGAATACCGGGCCATACGGCAATAGAAGGCAATGAAATGGCCGACTTCCTGGCAAGGAACGACTCTTCACAGGCCCCTAACCATTCTGCGCTATAGGAGACCACGTCATCAAAGAAGAATTCATAGAACTAGAAAGAAGGAAGCAGACATAAACTTGTAACAACTCCCATAGAATGAAGAACTCATGGATCAATATAATCGATACAGGTTTAGACCACATAAGAAAGAGTGGAGTCTGATACCCCCCAGCAGGTCTCTGCACATTCTGTGGAGATAGATTCTCTGAAATACTGGAATTCTGTCAGGCACTAGATGGTTCTATCTCATAATCTCAGTTTTCTATCTTCCGCCTCTGCGCAACAGGAGTTCATAACCCTTAATACAAGGTTTAGAAATGCTCCAATGTCATAGTAATTGGATTTAACAATGTTTTGTTCAAATTTCTCGTACAAAATAATCAGCTAGTCTCTAGTCACTCCTGGATCGGAGTCGTTAAAACTTCTTCACTTGCAAAAAAGCAACAAAAGTCATTGCTGTAGAAGTAGACGTAGACGCAATGACTAAGTCTTATGTACCTTGACATTGGCGTTCAAAATGAGATCTGTTCGCATGCCTTCTTAGTAAAATCCTCATAAGTTCTAAATTTCAATGGAGGCAGTACAATTTTGGCAGAAAAAGCAACAATTTGCAAAGAACATTATAAATGGTAGAAGAGTGTACGATGGTTTGGTACGTTACATTACGTCAACTTAAGGAACCGAACGAACTCAGGAATGCTACAATGCTAGTTAATTTTTACATACCTCCGTGGAAGCGATTTGAATCGCACTCTTCGTACGTAATTGGTAATTTTTGAAATTGTTCTTAAGTTCTCAGAAGCCAATCGTAGGCATTTGCAAAGTTGACGATGTTTCTGACTACTTTCGTTAAGTTTACGTACGTCTATTATGATTGGAATTATAAACCCTTTCTTTTGCAATAATCTATGAAATTTTGAATATGATTTTGAATGAATACAATTTGGTCAATTTGTTTAGTCTACTAGAGCAGAGGTCCTGTTGGACCCATTATGAGACCAATTGGAGGAATGTAACATCTTAGCTTCTACTTCATACTCGTTATCATGATGATCTGTTGCTCAGCCATCCTGATATCCTTTTAAATTGGAAAAGAGATTTTACAAGGATATTTGTTAGAGCTAGTGTTCTATGTCTCAACTGACAAAGACAGGGGCTGTGACAAAGGTAGTGAAGAGTGTCCATTTTTTCTCTGCATATAAAGTTGTTGTCTAGTCCCATTTTGTTGTTTCATGTTACTTCAGATGATTATGGCTAGTAAGTGCTACAATGATCGTATTTAGTATTTACACTGTTCAACTTGTGTCAGAGCAGAGTTCCACCTTTATTAGCTTCCTCTCTAATGGTGTCATTCGATTTTGTCTTAACATACGCAAAAGGATTGCCTCCGATGGGTCGCATTCGACCCTTTGTCCTGAAAAGTCCTTCCAATGTGCCCTGCTCTTCGCGCCAGCCTGCCACCAGCTGGAATTTGATTATATTGCTGACATCGCTATAAAGGCAGATTGACTGTCAATTTGACTAAAGCCGGTGATATTCCCAAAACTGATCGCTTCCTAGACCGCCAAGACCTACACTAAAAATTAGAGATTACTCAAAATCGAGATGAATATTTTATATAATTAACAACTGTTCAAACTGATCCATAGGCCTTAATTCTTCTCTGCTTTTAAAATTGTTTCTAACCATTTCTTGTTTTTTTTTCTAGATTGTACTACCTGCATCAGTTGTCAAAAATGCTCGTGATAATATTTACGTGGCGCTTCCTTATGGCACGATCGAAAAAACTTAACGAACTCTGGACAGCCTTTCTGCAAACGATTCTAAGAATGACACGACTTATACCATTCTTGTAATAATAATGTAAATTAAACGCTAACAAATATTTATTTTTTATTGTTATTATTACTTCTTACTTGTCATGTTTGGATATTTCAGTCTTGTAAAAAAAAAAACAAACACAAAACAAAACATATTTATTTTAATCGATTTTATGTCTAGTTTATCACAATCTTCTACTTTTTTTTGTTTTGTTTATCGTTCATCATGAATAACATAGCAAAACAAAACAAAAATGTGAACAAATTTAATTGATGGAAATCCATAAGGAAGCAAATCAGTCATGAAAGTATAAGACAAAGAAACACAATAGATTTTATTTTAGAAACTTTCAACTATAAGTTTCTTTTTGATGTACTTGAGTTTTTCAATTTGAAAAGAAAAAAACAAAAAAGAAACACACACACAATGGGAAACAAAGGAAATTCCTGCGAACACCAATACCAATTTGTTCTTTTGTTTGTATGCATTTACAATTAGGCTTACTAGGAATGAACAGCAAAAATGAACACCATCATCAGACAAAAGTAGAATGTACACAAAACAAAAATTGGGAAAAAAGAAAAAAAATTACAAAAAAAAATAAATAAATATAGAAAATAATAAACTACACATAAAGTGCTTGATAAGAACAAAAACAAAAACAAAAAACATGGACGACATTGTTTAGTCAGAACTAAAACAGACAAAACAACAAATTATTCGACAAAAAGTAACGAAACCTAAAAAAGAAAACCAACATATAGAATGTTTTTGTTTTTTTTTCTTAATTTAAAATGAAAATATGGAAAAAATAATTAAATCAGGAAAAACAAAACATATTGCTATATAGTAATTTAAATACCAATATTAACTTAAACAAAAGAAAACAAAAATTAGATTCAAAATTTTTACATAAAAGAAACGAGAAAAAAAAAAGAAAACAAAAACATAAAAGTAATGAAAAACAAAAACTATGTACATGTATATTTAATTACATTATATAGGGTTATTTAAATACAAATTAGAGTATATAGTAAGTAAATAACTTAATATATTAAATTTAAACAAAAACGTAGACGAAAAAAAAAAAGAACAAAAATAAAGAAAGACGCATTCATTCCATCCAAATACAGAATAATAAGCGCATGCATTTGCGTACACACAAAAAGGAACACTTTAATTGAAATTTTACAAAACAAAACGCTTTTCGAGAGGAAGACAAGATTCCGCTGAGATTTGTTTTCTGTTACCGTTCTGTTTCCTTTCATTTTCAATTCATTTCTGCTTTGTCCTTTTGAAAACTTTGAAAATAAATAAGAGAGAAAAACCGTTGTAAAAGACACGCAATTACCTAAGCTTTACGCAAGCAATATAAAATTAATGGGTTTGGATATGATATGTTTTTTTGTTTATATAATACGATGGATACGCCCATATACATAAAGTGGCTATCCAGACGGAGGTGTGAAGAGATTGACAAAACAAAAACAAAACTTCGCCTCTTTTAGAAGATAATTAAAAATTAATTAAGAAAAGACAAGTGTTGTATAGGGTTATTTCAATGTATGCATACATAAGCTTAGAACGAATTTTGTTTTATTTTACTTTTTTCTTTTTGCTTTTTAAATTGTACTCTAAGTTAAAAAAAAATCTATATAAATATGCTTCCAGTATATAGTAAACTTTATTCAAAAAAAAAAACACACAATGGGAATTTGTTTTGTTTTATTCCCACTTCTGTGCATGGTGGTGAGGCTTCTTTTGAAATGGTAGTTTGGTTCTCCTGTCAAGTCTTCTCTTGTGATGATACATTTCTTCCTTGAATCTTTAGCTCTCGCCTTTTCAGTAGTTCCAGCAAATGAGAAGATGGGCTTGTCTTACGATGAAATTCTCTGTCTTAGAAGTGAAGGCTTAAAAACGAACAACTGGTGAATGAATTAATAATGACGACTGTCGAAGTGACAGCATGTGCTTCGTTCCATTTCCAAGGACTCGCTATAAAACAAATTTTTCAAATAGACCCAGTGCACACCCAGTGGTCACTGCATGTGCATGTGCTTGCATGACAGCATGTGCTTCGTTCCATTTCCAAGGACTAGCTATAAAACAAATTTTTCAAAGCGACACCAGTGGTTGTGCACTTTGAACAGACTGATACATACCACATTTAGGAAGGTTCTCTTAGGCTTTCAACTTCGAGCTGGGGCCTATTTCACAGAAACAACATCTCATTGTATGATTCTGACACTTCCGCTGTATGATTTCTATTTCTCAGATTTGTTTTATGAGCCGCTGTAATACAACATGTATCCCCTAAAGTTTAGACTGGAAATATGGGAAAGTTGTATGATTTCGTTTCACAGAAAAATATCATACAGTTTTATTACAAGCTTATCATACATTTCATACAGCACTTCAAACTGCTGTAGGCACTGCAAAAATGAGTTTTCAAATGAGAAGATACACAAAAATAAGCATTTTTGGGCTTATGATTTTTGAATAATGAATGTTCAATTGTTCATCTTCCTTTTCTTAAATTAGACATGTTGGAACTCTTTTCTCATTACTGGGGAACTACGTTAATTAGTTTTTTGTGTGTAATGCAATCCGCTTAGATATATGGTGTCTGGGTTTCATTCACGACCAGAAATGAAGTATTACAGAGATAGCCGACTTCACAGCTGATTTTCCCCTGCCCCCATCGACGAATTTGAGTGCATTTTTGACGGTTATTCACGAAATAACGTAAATGTCGTCCTGTGATTGGTCAATTTGGTTTATGAACACGTTATAAAAAACAGTTGTTAAAAATTGTATGGAGCAAGAGAAGTAGAACTCGCGCATCTCTGTAATACTTCATTTCTGTTCACGACACTTTAGTTTTTAATGAAATTTGTCATTCAAAATTAAACATCAAAATAATAAACTTCATACAACAAAGCAGATATCATACAACAGTTCCAGTGGAATCTGAGAAACAGAAAATTGTATGATGTGTATAATGTATGACAGTTTTGTATGGTGTATGTAATGTATGTGATGTATGATCTTGGAAATAAGCCCCTGTTGTGTCAAATTGGGGCGTAGCTGGCTTTTAAACACCTGCCGATGGTGAAATAAGCAATCGCTTTTCATCAAACACATTCAATACTCTTAGAGCATTCTCAGTGACTTAAAAGACATGGGAGCTGGAATTAAGTATCGGGGATTAAATCGTCGGAGGGTCGTATCATTGAAATTCGGTAACATGCTACATTATCCGATACAATCGACTCCGCTTATTTGTAACAGAAAATATGTTGCAACTCAGCGGAGTTTTCATATAAACGATGTTCGAATATAGACAACTTTGTTGTACCGTGATAATTTTCTGGTTGCATATAACCGAAAGTTTCGTTTAAGCGGAGTGCATATAAGCGGAATCGACTGTATAAGGAATACACAACAAATGTGAAGTCGAATTCGACAATCAGCAACAATGCCGTGATTCTTTCCTTTTCCAACTCATACTGGTTCCTTAAAGCGCTTGGCAATTTAGAATGGCATCCAATGTTGCATGATTGCAATTGCAAAGTACACACTTGATGGTGCAGTAGTAAATTATTACCTCGATTCTGAACTCACCCTCATAATCGGTAGCTGACAACTAAGGACTACAAGTGTGTTCAGACTCAAGACACATAAGGCGGCATTTATACGGTCCAAATTTCGTCAGATGAGGGCTGTGAGGAATGTTTTCAGGGGAAAATAAAAATGCAGGGTTTCGCACGTCGCAAGTGTGCGTATTTCGATTGAGTTTTCGGATTATTGCTCTCCTTTCCTCTCTTTATATTTTTCATGTGTGAATAAAAGACAACGTGTGTGTGGAAGAGGAAGCGAAATACCGAAAATTGTCTGCTATCGAAATCAGATAACTCGACTTTGTAAAACCATGATAAGATTATCTTCGATAAATGACGGTATTTGATGCTACAAAATTTACCCATTTAAAGTCGCATACAACTGCTAAATACGATATCAGTGTTACCGCTGAGAGAAAAAAGAAAAGAAGAAGGCACGAACCGAAGGACATTTTTCGACTGAGAATACTGATAACGAACAATTCACGCTCACTTTATCTTTCAAAAGGTTCTGGCAATGAATTTGTTTCGTTTGAAAATTGCATCAATTGAAAAATGAAAAGACTTGCATTCTTTACAGATATGGCGGTGCGTTTCCGCCGGCTTGTAAACAAGGCTTGTCCCACCATCGTCTGCTTTCAAAAGAGCTTAATGGTGTGTGTTTCATAATAATTAGGGAATGGACAAGTGGGAACCCAGCAGTAGTGATAAATATTTTGAAATAGGACCGAGATGCCACTTTTTTTAACAAGGCTTGGTGCGAGGTTTTGTAGCGAAAAATCGCTAAAATTGACTGTATTTAGCAATATTCTTTTAAAAATCGTCGAGAGTCTTAAAAATCCCACAGATCTAGTGACAAAAACGCTAAAACGGCATGGGTGCTTTGAAGAATGCAGACAACTCTGTCAAATGAACGGTGTATTTCAGTCGATACTTAGGGGTCCAATTAAATCAAACACAAACATTTTTATGGTGGGAAAATTCATAGAAAAAACCCACTTTATTCCGTCACAAATATGATCCTTTCTCCTTCACAGTCAGAGTTAGCCACTCCGCTCTTCGTTACAGAATTCTTTTCTAATCCTCTCACACCATCACACACCAAATCATCGACTGTTGAGGTATATACTCATGCAGTTCGATACAATCGGTATCCCCAAATTGCTTCACGGCGGAAGTTGTGCTGATCTTCAAGTTGTAACACTGTTGTACTGCATACGTTTGATTGCTTGCGTTTCATAAGGCTTCCAAGTACTTAGTTTAGGTCAGAAAATGGATAGGGACGTGCACGTTAGACATTAAATGAATCTGTAATGGCACGATTAGTCTCAACCTGAAAAGTTAAATTTACTTGTCGAGAAACGTACGTGTCTATAGATGGTTGTGGCCAATCAAGTACTTTAAATACTTGATTTTGTAGCCATCATCTTGCACACTTATATGCACAAGTTCTTGTAGTTACACCTTAAACATGTTAGTGTTGAATTAATATAGCGATTGGTCATTGACTAATGACTTAGATCGCTTCACCAAAATTTCTAGATGTTGTTATTATTATAATTGTTTAGGGTATATTGCACCGCGACCTTTAGATCTATTGTGACCCCTTTTCATATCTCTGCTTTCTTAAGCGCTTGTTTTCTATGCCTTTGTGATCTTTGGTTAAAGTTTGTGGCAATGCAATATTTATTGCGATAAGATTATCTACATGCCTTGGTTCCCAGGAAGATGTTGCCTCTATGTACCAACTTCGCAAGCTTGAATTGTTCTTATCTAAAATAAATGTTGCGTTTCCTTAATATCTCCCCAACACGTCAGTGCTGCCAGTCCTTGGTAGATTTACCTAAATGAAAGTTATAGTCTCATCTTAACGAAAAAGGATTAGGATAACTCTTTTGACGAAATGTCCTTGGAAATACTTCTGTTTGCTTATGTATCGCGAGTTCATTCAATGAAAGGAGTCTTTCTTCTGTCGTGTGGTAAATATTACTTCAAAATGCAGGCAGCACAGATCCACTGAATTGTGTTGTTTGAAAATAAAATTTAAACAAAATAAATATATCCGTCGTAGTGCCTTCATCAATTCGGCTGTGGCGACTAGCAATCACAAACACGCAGCAATAAATATTTATAAATAAAATTTAAACGAACAGCCGATAAATCTTGTTTTCCTCAGTTGATCTTTCCCCTCATTTTCCTATCAGCTCTACCACTCATCTATCAAACAACTATTATATTAATTCAGTTCTCTAATAATGTAACACCAAAGTTAAAGGAATCCAAAAAAAAAAAAACAAAATAATTATTAATTAAATTAGTAACAGAAAATAAAAATAATAATATTTTAAAATTTGTGTGTACCCTGTAGGAATAGGGTATGATTAACAAATTTACAAATCGTTATTGATAAAGGCGATTCAATTTGCCATAGGAAAACAAATTAAAAACAAAAAAAACAAAAACAAACAGAGTGTATTGTGAAGAAAATATATACAAAGGAATTTAAGTAAAGGAAAAACAAATTTCAATAAGCAACCAATTACTAGGGATTATTTTTAAATGGAAATGTCCAAGAAAAATGAAAATTGTAACAATAACTCAAAACCAAAACTGTCGAATCATTCATCATAAATCACGTTCAAAATACGATGGATGTGGTATCCAATTTAAGCCAACGAACTACACACTCTAACGCGTCGTTCTGCTATTTTACCTCTTACCGTCAGATCTAAGCAATAACCAGAGCCAATAAGTTAGCACAAAGTTCTAGCTCTGTTTATTCGTAAAATTTAACTTGTTTTTTTTTTTTTCAAAAAAACACGCAACATACATTTATTTGTGATTGATTTCCACCGGTAAAAAGGCTTAAATTATAGACGTGGCAAATATAACGGTAACAAAAACCATCGTGAAATTAACTTCAGAATATCCAAAAATGCGAAAATGAATATCACTTTTTACACATACGCATGAGACGCAAAACAACCACACACACACCCACACACAAAAGAAAGCGAAATGTAAATTGTAAAATAATCGTTACTAATACAAAGTTGTTTAATTAAGAAAAAAAAAGAAAACAAAAATAATAATGCTTTTTTATTAAACAAGGAAACAAAATATATAAGTTTTAGAATTACCAAAACGGATCAGTCAAAAAATAATTCAATTTTTAACTTAAAATAAAAAAAGAACAACTACTTACTTATATGCAAGGTACCGACACACACACACCCACACAAACAAACTTCAGATAAACGAAAAAGCCATACAACAAACAAACAAAACACCACTTACACACACCCAAATATGCAACTCGAAAGACACTTTCAAATTGATTTAGAGTAACGGAGTCAAGCGATAACGGCCAAGAGGGACAGCATTTTAGGGAGAAGGAAACACAAAAGAAATCGCCTCAATAAGTATTTACTAAGCATACGATTTATATAGAAAAGAAAATTAATAATTCCAAATAAAACAAAACTAAAAAAAAAAAACAAAAAAACAAAAACTTTAGTAGGGCCAATAAGAAAAATGACAAAAAAAGATCGGAATATGGATCGGATAATGCAAAGAGTGCAGCAAACAAAAAAATGAAATGCAATTGATTTTGAATTATGAATCACTAAGCAAATTACTGAGAAAAAAGAAAAACAAAGAAATGTGTTACATTCTTAATTCAATATGATTATTTTAAATTATATGAAAATAAATTAATTTCAATAAAAAAAAATCCAAATGTGTTTTACTTTAAAAAATAGTTGGCATTAAGGTCGCTCGGTAAGAAGCTCTCCCTGTAATAATAACCTTATTCTTATCTTCTCTTACTAATATATTTGATTGAATATTTGATTTAAGATCAAGGCTAACGATCACCTTAAGCTACATCTTAGGGATATTCTGGCCAAGCCGTATCTCAAACGAACAGCTTTAGAGAACGGTTCAGGGACCTATACTAAAATCCTGTATCCCCTCACTGGGCCTATGGCCTCTACTACTCCTACGCGCCATCGTGTGCGGTTTCTCGCAATAAGTTTCAGCTCTCTCCAAGTCTTCCCCAGCTGACGGGACTCCTCCTCTATTGTTCTGCACTATGTGCTTCTCGGTCGACCCGCTCTTCAGCCATCTTGGGTAAAACCTATAGGCACAACCATACGACGACGGAAGTGCCAGTGGATTGGTCACACTCTCCGAAAGGGTGCTGTCACCCATAGCTAGCCAAGCGATGCAATGGAACCTGCTTACTCAGGATGGCACTCCGGTCCTAGGAGTACGTGACACAGAACAGTTGAGAAGGAAGCACGGCAACTGGGTAAAAGTTGTGGAGAGGCGAAGAAAAGTATACCAGGGCGGCGCGGCGGACGCAGGAATCGACACAAGTTCTGATTCCAGTCATATCCTGGCAAAGTATTATCCTCGGCACTGTCGGATGAATATTAAATGAATTGTGTTCGTGACGGGGCCCGCCGGTATAGCCACCGCCACTGGTTGTGGCTGGCCATGGATTCGGTTTAAATAATTCAACCATCAGCGAAGACAAGGCGGACGGTCGGAAGACTGGGATTGTGTCCTGTCGGAGTGGTTAATGGTTTTTTGATCATTTATTCATCTGGGAGGGCGGTGGGCTTAAGCCGTGGGATATGACAATTATCCTGTTGTCCTGTGTGTAATTTATTAATTTATCTCGACTATGCGAGATGTATATCGATGTCTATCGGTTTTGCCTCAGGCACATTTCCTGAAACAGCGCTCGATGGCCTGAAGGCATTATGGAGGCCCTACGACCCACAAGGGAATACAGGACATAAGTAAGTCAATTTAAAAGACTACAATTTCCAGTAAAACTTGCATTTTCGATGACAATTAGCAAATCACAAGGACAAGCATTAGAGTGGCTTGATGACATCTGGGCACACGTTGCTTTTCTCATGGTTATACGTCTCACAGTTATACGTCGCCTGATCACGAGAATCGAGTGCGCAAAATTTGTATGTTTTTGCTAAGGAGAACAAGCCGGTATATCGGGATGTACTACAACAAAGCGAAAGATACCAACTAAGGACAATGAAGTCCTTAATTTTCCCATAGGTAATGTGACCGACTAAGTTTCAAGGGCATCCAGGCAGGCGGGTGCTGGTGAATTCACCAGCAAACTTAGACTATGTTGGTCCAATGTGGTAAGCAAAATCAGACTACTACCACTGATCGACCACTCCAATGATAGTGCCGTTAATAATTTGATTCCTTTGACTGGATCAAATTTGAGAACCAGATAACTCACTTTGCTCTCACTGCGAAAGTGAGGACTCCACTAACCAAGGTCAGGCACTTAACCAACTGAGCCATCCAGTCTTAAGAAGACTCCATAAAAGCTGAAGAACAAGAAAGCCAGGAGTTTGCCATCAGAACTCTTCGACACAGTTGGAGGAAAGCATTCACTTTTTCCTATTTCTTAGTTCTCTCGCTCGATCAGCGTAAGATGTCACTCTCTGGACTGTCTCTTGAATTAACCAATGTACGTAACGGTTGCTTGTTCACAACCATACTACGACGGAAGTGGCAGTGGATTCGTCACACTCTCCGAAAGGGTGACAGATCCATAGCTAGCCAAGCGATGCAATGGAACGCGCTTACTCAGGATGACAGGATGTGCTGCGGTCCTAAGAGACACAAAACAGTTGAGAAGGTATGTATTTATTTGAAAACTGAACAAGTTTGTTTTCTACGCAATTCTGTCTGCACTTGGCCTTGACTTTTGGCGCGTGTAGCTTTCGCTTTATATTACGTTAATGTAAGTGTTGTGAACAAACTGATTCGACGTACGACTGTCTGTCTATTGGCCCCAATAAGTATTGGGACAGTGGAGAAAGAAGGTGGAGCTTCTAAAAAAGACGACGCGTATTCGTATTTTGAAGGAAAAGGTGCCGAGAAGGTCAATGGGTGAGGTCAATCTAGAGGTGGGCTTGGTGAGGCTAGGGGACAAAATATGCCAGTTGAAGGCTTAATGCTGATGGAGATAGCTTATTCATCTGAAACATTGATAGTCATTCAAGGATTCACTGCTTGTGAAGGCTAGCTGACCAATTTTTAGAAATGTCAAGACATGGTTTTTTTTTTTTGGGTCGCCGTGGCGTAGTGGGTAAGTGCGTTGACTCCTACGCAGAGGGTACCAGGTTTTCTTCTTCCGAAGTCTCCAAGAACTTGCAGAAATTCCACTAACATCTGTTTGTAAGTAACAGTACCAAGTAGTCCTGTTTCCTACCAGCGTCCTTCTTCAGATGTTAATGCGTTCATTAGTTCAGCCATCCCGAAATCCCGACGAACTTACAAACAGATGTTAGTGGAATTTGTGCGACTTCTTGGAGATCTTGGCAGAAGAATTCTCCCATCCAAAATCTTAATACGGTCTAGGTATCGCAAAGAATTTGTGTCCCTGCTGCTGAACAGCACAGATAATGGACCCTGATAAAGCCTTGATGAATGTCACCCAAATTACAATTTTCAAGAAAATAATGTGGATTCCATAAAGGCGCACCGATTCAACGGCAACCCGAATCAGTTTTCCATTCCTGTTGTGATCTTCCTGAACAAAGAAATTTGAGATTCTAGGAAAAATTAAGAATTGATGTCTCAATTGACTGTGTAAAAGTGGCTTGCGATCTCAAAAGAAGTAAGGTAGGTAGTAAATGGCTTATATTCACTTAGGCCAAAGTAGGCCCATTGTACTGTCGGAGTAAACAATTTGCAAATGTAAAGGCCGCCATTGCTACCCACATCCGTGGAAAATTACGATTTGTGGTTGCACAGCCTTCAATTTTTTACGTATTTTTTATAATTTGTTATGTTTTGGTATACAATGCACACCAATTTTTTAAACACCATATTCTTTTCTCAAATTGACTCGGTCCCTATGTTCCATTTCCATTCCTGTATGTGACGTTCTCTGTCACTGCTGATGTGCCATCCCTGTACTCCAATTAGTTGAAGTTTTTCTGTCAAAACATAGATTTTTCGCAGTGTACTGATTTTCTAGGGCTGAGCTCTTTCTCAGTTAGTTTTATTTGTTTACCTATGTAAACCCCGATTAAAAGATGTTATAGTGACCATTAAATAACAGCTAATACTAACTTGTACGTAAAGCAATGCAACACTCTCCTCCGATACCCACCATTTACTAATTTTCATTAATAACATGACCTGTCAACCTATCTGCAAATCAACTCTTATTTACCTATGATAGCTATTTAAACATGAATTATTCATTTTTATCTCGTTTGTTTATGTGATCTATAAAGATAAGAGTTTATATTCACGTACATGTGTATTTTTTTTTTAAAACTTTTCAGTATCTCTCTTAAACAGAACCTTACACGTAACAAACATGAATAGCCATCGACCTCGCGGCACCTTAGCTAGAGCTATTTTTGAAAAAGTTCACAATGATCAGTATCTGGATGAATACGATACACGATTGGTAAGACATTTCAATCATAAGACACAGCTTGTTAAAATGTTTTCTGTTGCTTTTTCAGTGGTACCGATTGATACATAAGTTACCCGATAGTTTTCAATCCAAATTTGTGCCTCTTGATCAGCCCGATGATACTACGGCTCATTGGTTAGAGAAAGCAAAGCAATTATCGGCTAACATTTGGCTGCAAATATGGCACACAGTGGCGAGAACATTTCTGCAACTTTTCATGACTCAGACTGATATTAATGGGTTTCTTAAGCGTGGCTCGATGTATATCTTGTCTGAAAACCAATTTTCAAGGCTGCTGAAAGCTGGGAATTTTGACTTGAACAATTTCATTACAAATGGATGCAAAACGGTGAGTTTAACTGAATCATAGACTGCAAGTAGACGAAAGAATTCTGACAAATCTTCGCTCTGCAATATCAGCATGTCATCTGTTTATTTCAAAGAATTCCCAATTTTCAGGTTGACATCCTCGACATTGGAGCTGGCGATGGTGAGATCTCAGTACGTTTGATAAACTCTGTGATAGGAATGAACAAAGATGCCAAAATTCGAGTATACGCAACAGAAACCAGCTGGACAATGCGCGATAGACTACAGAAGCGTAATTTCGTCATCATCGATAAGATACGAAATATACAAAATGTACCTTTGGTTGCTTGTCTAAATGTGCTGGACCGGTGTATAGATCCCTTTGAGCTACTACAAGATATATACGATGTTCTAGCACCAAATGGACGTGTTATAATTGCCTTAGTATTACCTTATGTTCACTATGTTGAATTCAGTAAGTTCAGTTAGCTTAAATCCTTCTGACTCCTCTATTTCACTTTGATTTCTACATTTTATAGATACATCGCACATGCCGCTACGACCACTGATGGCACACTGGCCCGACAAAGCCAAACAATTCTCATTCGAGGCCGAAGCGACAATATTCTTTGAAATGCTTGAAAATTTCGGCTTCAAAGTGGAATCATGGACAAAGGCACCATACCTGTGCGAGGGTGACTTGAGACAATCTTTTTACTGGCTTATCGATCTCGTTGTTGTTCTGTCTAAGAAATAACAATCTTCTACCTCTACCTTCTGTTTCTGTTGCAACATGATTCAGAGTACTTTACTAAATTTTTGGCTCTAGTTCTATTTATTTCCTGAAAAACATCCTATAAGCATAGGAGTCTACTCGCGTGGACTCACATTAGGGTATATAGTATTTTATATTTCCATTTTGTACATTATTCAAATTTAAATAAACTGTTTGTTGGAATCGGTAAATTTTCTTACCAATTCGTAATGGGGAATGGAATTGTCTTAACTTTGTTTTCTTTTTGTAAATATCATGGAAAAGCTTTATATTGTCTAACGATACGCAGAATTGGAGGGACCGTCTCTCGTCTCGAACTCATTTCATTGGTCAACTGACTGCTTACCAGTTACAGATGCCTTCTACTTTTTTCCGTTGCGGAATAATGACAAAAAATGCTCTTCATGGCCATCAGGCTGTAACTGTGAATGATAGTGTCATCTGGAGGTGAATACCTCACCTTATTCTCTTAGTCGTGTTCCCCGAAAATATGTGCCACTTGTATTGTCTTAGTCACTTGATGTGACTTTTGTCACCCTTCGACGCTAACATTTCATGATACGTAACTAAGGATCTACATAGGATCGCCGTGAGGGTGACTCACATAAAGTGAGTAAGAGCATGATACGACTAAGAGAATAAGGAGGATTGTGAAATCGAATCACCCGAAAACCTTCTTCCATTTCTAAAACCTGAACTTGAAGAACACTTGCACAATCCCTGAGCCCGAGTGAGCTTTGTTTAAAATTTTGAGGAACATCCGTCCTCCATCATCCTCTACCCGATCTAAAGCATATCGTCAATACATCAGCGAAATTTTGAATAGACCAATGGACCTTCGACCAAACTTGGACACCACAGCAGAGCCTGGAGCGGACAAAGAAATCGAGCACATTTTCATCTTTACAGTTAAGACGTAGCATACAGTAAAGTCCCCCATTTGAAAAAACGCTCACTGCTCCACCAATATTATCACTATTATTTCTCACATTATCGTATTTTATCATAATTCAGGAGATTGACAAACTAACTGATCAGACAAGAGCGTCCACCATTCAAAGGTAGTTGGAGTTGTCCTTAAGACAATGGAGGTCGTTGTTGAAAGACCAATATAGAAATGTGCAATCATGCTTCACAAGTAAGACGCTAGAATGATGAAGAAGTAATTTCGTCGGAAAAACCCTACGTGCCTAGTTCACTCTGACGTCGTTTGGAGCAAATGTCTTAAAAGCTGAACAACGGCATGAGTCCAGTCAGATAGCTCTAGCCATTACTCTAGCTGAACGAGAGAATGTGCGAAAACGGAAAGTAGGAAGTTTTTAAAATCAATTCGAGACAGGATCAGGTTAATTTATGTTTTCGGTCGTGTAGACCTTCCAGAAATTGATTCAGGTCTGTTCTCGAATTTTCAAAACTCTCTGAATATCTGTAGTTAAGTGTTGCCAACGAAATTAATGATACATCATGAGATTGCCTGCAGTAGGTCTCGTAGTAGTAAGTCGGTAAGTCTAATAAATCGCTATAAGAGATGTGATCAGAAGGGTTTTCCAGACATAAACAGTCGACGAACTAGTGGAAATTGGCCTGTATGCTTCCAGTCATAAATAGAAACAACGGATTGGAGTCTTATAGTATAGACCAAAGTGGTTCTTACAAATTTAGAATACTATCTAACAAAGAATTAAAAACAGTTTTCTTCTGTTTTTGGAGCACTATCATAAGAGCTCTCATCACACATTTCACAAACACTTTCATCACCCTTAAATCATTGACTACTTCCAATCCCTCGGAAGTTTTGTCTCAGGAACCGCAGCAGATGTCGCAAACTGAATATCTAATGCTAAGTCACCATTCGGTATGTTGTCCACAATATGGAGAAGTAATGCTCTTAGCTTAAGCACCGAGCTAAAAGGGCACCCCCATGGTTAGCGGAGTCCCCGGTTCGAATCCCATTGAAAGCACAGTTAATGCGCTTTTATCTGGGATTCAAATCTGGTCCATTCACCATTTGCCGTTGGGATCAAACTAACGGCACTATCACTGGAGTAGTCGATCAGTGGTTGTAGTCAGACTAGGGGTATCACAATGGACCAATATGGTCTAAGTGTGCTAGGGAATGCACCCTACCTAACCAAACCTAACCTATCACAAGAAGGCTACAGACGTTTGTTAACCGGTGCCTACTCTCAAACGAACAGCTTCATCAGAGAAAGGGCCAAGAACCTATAGACACTACTATTCACTGGCGCAAGTGGCGGTAGACTAGTCATACCCTTTGAAGAGTTGAGAGTTCTATAGCAAAACATGTGAGGCAGTGGAACCCTTTAACCCAAGACGGTAGAACAGCGGGTCGACCGAGGACATGGCACAGAACAGCCAGGAGAGATCCGACAGCTGGGAAAGATGTGGAGAGCTTAAACTCATTGCGAGGAACCGTACACGGTGGCGCGTAGGCGTGGTAGAGGTCCTTGGACAAAATCTTACTTATCATAGGAGCTATATATAACTCGTCACTGGATTGACTTTAGGCCAATACCCAAATCGCTTTAGAATACTCCTATTCACAAACTTCTTCCTTGTGTTGCGATACAAACCGAGGTGAGACTGCACATCAAGCGAAAAGCATCTCCAGCTAGCACGATGTCTGGCTTCCAGTGAGCAAGTTTGTTGAGGTGCTCTTACTATCTATCTTAGACGCTGGCGTCCTTTGTTGGATAATCCCACTAGGTCAGCATCGAACAACTTTCGACCCGGAGACAAGTTGTCTACAAGAACACGCCTCCTTAACAGTGGAACCGCCTGACTATTCTCATGTAGCAATGCAACTCACAATGTTCGCTCTGGAGTGATCCCAGAGAGATTAAGGACCTCTTCATCCGCTTTTAAAGTTATCCATGCACTGTCCCCGTAGAGCAGGATGTGAATGATTAATGATGTTATAAATTCAACTTAATACTTTGAGAGTGGAGTCTATTATTTAATTGCATCTCGAGCGGTTGACATGTTATTTTAGCCTTTGATCTCGGTATTGATGCTGTTAGACGAAGTTCGAGACTACCACGAAATTATATCTGCCCATTATGATGCTCTTCCCAGGAGGTCAGTGTTGGGTGTCCATTCTAACATACACCACTCTCCAGGTTACTCCTTGTTATGCTTATTGTTTCTTGGATTACTGCAACACAAGGCGTTTGATAAAAACTTGCAACGAATCCATGAATCTATGAGCGAACTCAGATCACAAAGGTGGGTCTTGAGAACGGAGACGGGAAGAACTCGACCGTATAAACTCTAGGAAAATGTGTGCCTGGCCACAAATGGAACAACTTTAAGTTCCTACACATCTTCCTTCTCTCCTGGTTGCCTCTATGAAAGGGCAAAAATTAAAAAAAAAACGCAACAAATTAATTTGTGATTATATATGTATTTCTTTAGCTACACCTTTCGAAAAGGAGCGAAAAAATTACAAGTAATTATACAACGCATTTATTGTAAGTATGAAGATTTATTTAGTTAATGTCGTCAAGCGAGTCCAGCTAAATAGTGCGGGTTTAGTCGATCGACTTCATCTTGCAGAGATGCGATGTGGGAATCATCGTGACCTCCCCGTTCAGCTGACAAATGCTAGTGTCCTTGTCAGAAACTGAAATAACCTTTCCAATTGATTCACGGTCGTCGCCGTAGATAACCTTGAATTCATCGTCCACTTCTGGTGGGACAGGTGCCAAATGTTCACTAACGATGGACACGCTGCGATCTTCTTTGCGCAAGAAGACCGAGCAGACCCCATTGGACACAGTCCTAATGATGCCAGTTTGGCCGACCAGATCGGCGTCGTCATGTGTGTGAATCTTAACCTCAATGTCTGAGGTGCACCAATCGCCCATGTGCGAGTCCAAGCTGGCGCCCGGTGTCTGTGGGTTGTATGGGGACTGTGGTGCACCCCCGGGAGTATTTGGCGAATAACTCGACGGGGATGGGGTGCTCATATAGCCAACGGGATATGGCGATGGAGCTGGACTGGGATTGTAGGGACTGTAGCTTCTGTCCGAGCCGTACACTGTTCCCGGAGTCTGGGGCGCGAATGGTGTGCTGACTTGATAGCCAGGAGTACTGGGATTGTACCCAGGGCTTGGGCTAGGCTCCTCAATGCTATAGTCGTAGTCGTTGTTTCTGGCTGGCGTGTTTGTAATGTTCGGGTCCCAGGCACCGTGGCGTGGTGTCATGCTGCCATCGTGAGATGGGGTCATAGCGCCACTGTAAGGAGTACGACCCTCCGACTCCCAAGTTGGGGTCTGACTGCCAAGAAGCGGAGTCTTGGAGCCAGCAGCTGCATAAACTGGAGTCTGTGATCCGTAGCCTGGAGTACGAGCTGGTGTGCGTCCGTAGGTTGAAACGTTTCCTCCTTCCTTGCCAGGAACTCCAACGATGGCAATGTGATTGCGATCAACTGAGATCGTTTGACACGAGGTGTGTAGTTCAACACGAGCTGTGCTTTCGGTGGCGTCCTTGACGATACCAACCGATCCCTTGTAGGGTCCACCGCTAATTTTGATCGTTTTGCCCAAAATGTCGCGATCCCTGGTGACACGGAACCCACCTCTTCCACGGTTTCCACCGCGGCCACCACGTCCGCCTGAGGGATGCATTGGCGATTGGATCCTGGGCGACATGAAGCCCATGCCACCAAGTGCGTTCATTGTGGGGGCTTGCGTCTTGTTTCCACCGGCCAATTGCAAGTGGCGGGTCTTGCATACGAAGATTCCTCCGTTCTCCGTGTACATACGGCAGTGCAAGAACGCCAAGTTCCTATAAAGATGCTTGATTTCTCCAGAACGTCCCTGAAACAAACAAAAACGGATGAGCTCTGGATTCAATGCCTGCGTCGGCTGCGTTGCTTACTGCGTGAGGCCCTTCCATGACCTTGACGATGTCTCTGCGGCGGATCTGATTTTCCTCGGCGTCCAGGGCGATAGTATTGCGGTTCTCCCTTCTCTTCTGCAATGCAGTGGGCTTGCATTCGACCACTTTGCCGTGCATGTTGAGCACGTGGAAGTTCTCACGCTCCAAGCGGACAATAACGCCCACGTTCTGCGGACTAAAGAAATTCATTAGAATGGATTCGGTGGTCGATTATGAAACTAACTCACTCTAATTGAACAATGTCTCCCCACTGGAACTGTCCAAGTGAGTCAACTCCAGTTGCCATGTCCGAGCACAGCTGCAAATCTCTTGGCAACACCTCCAGCTCGTGCATTGTCAAGTCTGAAACCAAGACAATGCGAGTAGGTTCGACGCGAACTATCAAACCTGTCTCGCCCTCATATCGGCCAGCCAGAACACGAGCGTGATCTCCTGTCTTGAAGTACTTTCGCAATTCATTCGCCTTGAAGATCAAAGGATCCTTGAGGTCCTGATGCTTGGGCATTACGGTTATCATGCCGCCATCGATAGCAATGATCTTCGCTTGCAAATTTTCCAAGTCACCGATGCATACTTCGACATTGTCGCCCATGGAGAACGAATGGGCTGCTGTTGGGTCATCCTTTGAAGCTGCAGCGATCTCCAAGTTAACATCCTCGGGTTGCTCCTCGAACCTCTCCAACTCGGCCAGAGTAGGCTTGACGCCCTCAGCGAGAATGGCCGTCATTGTGAAATTCTTGTAAAGGAAACCTTTGCGCGAATAGCGGTTGCCTTCGAAAAGTAAGAAGTCACCATCGGAGTGCACTTCTCCACCAATTGCTCTACAAAGAGATGGAAAGAGTTTAGATACAATGATTGTGTGTACACTTTGAATGAACATACCGAACGGCCTCCGGATCAAAGGGCTTTGCTGGGGGCCTACGCTTCTTTTTCCTTTTGGCATCGTCAGATTCCTGTGAAAATTGTGTCAGTCGAATTCAAAGAGGTTTTATGTATAAACTCACACTTTGCGTGGTGCGCAATGCTCCTCGCATACGGGTGTAGTCAATACGAGGCAGCAGCTTCAAGTGAACCTGATTCTGGGCCAAGTCGACGTAGTCCACTTGAGCAATGTCGTCCTTGTACAAGCCACGCTTCAACCGAACCCACTGCTTCACTTTCAGACCAACTTGCTCCTTAACCACTTTCAGCACATCAGTCATCTCCTTGATCGGAACCATCTCCTGTTTCCATTTTCCGATACGGAGGTTGCCCACATTTTCGATTGCGCTCTTGACGTGCGTTTGCTTATAGGACTCCACGTAAATGTAGCCCTTAACTCCTTCTGGAGCTACCACCGACTTGATCTGCAGCGGTTCATCGGTATTCAAATAGGTAAGGAATTTCCTCATCAAAAGCAAGGCGGTCGCCTTCTCTTCCCCAATGCGACACTTGACCATCCAGAGATTCGGATCCCTAAAAGGATGAGGAGGCTTTGTTAGAAACTGCATATAAGAAATTCTGTTTCTGTTTGACTTACTTAATGCCGGGCAGCAGGGTTTGCTGTGTGATCTCATCGGACATCTCCTCGCCTCCATCACCAAAGTGACGCTTGGCAACGGACTCGTCGGCGTACTTCTTACGAAGATATTCCTCCAATTCATCTTCTTTTTGTGTGCTGCGAGAGGAAAACCAATAAGTAAAGACAGTTGAAAGGGCTGTAGGTGTATGGTTACTTACTCCCAGAGATTTGTACCACGTCGCCGGATTTCGATATCCCTGGCCGTGGGGCCAAGCTCGTCTATTTCATTGCCAACAATTCCCAATTCATTGGCACCCTCTTCCCACTCTTCATCCTCGTCGACTTCATCGTCAACCTCAGCCTCATCAATGATGAATCCACCGAAGCGTTCCTTTTTCTTCTTTTTCTTCGGACCAACTTCATCATCCTCCTCTTCGTCATACTCCTCAGAATCCAAATCTTCCCCATCGGGTTCCTGTTCCTCCTCGCCTTCTTCGTCCTCATCTCTCGAACGACTCCTACGCCGACGGCGATTCATTGCAACATCAGATCCAGATCCCGATCCAGCGGATGCCGATCTTGACCGGGACCCATGCGACGGCGATCTTGACCGTGATCTCGACCGGGACGCCGATCTCGACCTGGATTGCGATACCGAACGTGATCTATAAGGAAATTAATTAGTTTTTTTTAAGAATGACATTTCATTTTAATTACTTACCTCGCACTGTGTTGAGATTTATTGGAAGCCATACTTCCATCTTCCGACCCACTGTCGGACATATTGCTTGCCTCTGAGTCTGACATATTTTACGATTCTTTCACAGAGAAAAAAAATCGACGTCTGAATACTTGTTTTTTTTTATCCTATTTCCTTTCGTGAAATTCTGCCCGTAACCAATGAAAATGTTGCGACGTCAACAATTTCAATCCAGCAAGTCACTACCAAGCCAGATATAACTCAGTGTAAGCTCGTGGCTTCAAGAACTTTTCATTTCCAAAAGTTACTTCACAGATTTTCACAGTTTTTTCATGTATCCACACTTTTTATTTTTCACTTCGTTTTCACTGCACAAATACACTTTTTTCCTTCACTTCACTAGCGCACCCAATGTTCACTTCACTAAAAGAAAATTCAACTGTCAAGATCTGACGCATGGCAGCGTCTTTTATGCCTTCCATTTTCTCAAAACATCTCAACAAGTTCACCGCGTTCAGGTAGACAATTATGTTTATGGTTAATTACTTCACAAAATCTGCAAAAAGGTGCGTTTATTAGGTGAACACCTAATTACTTAATTTCGAAATTTCTACGATGGAGATTTTCTGCATAATTTCATGGGATTATGGGATTATGACAAGTAACATTCAAGTGCCTTCAAAGAAGTAGTATTTTCGAACGGATCCCAAATTCATTTCATATTCAATGTTGTGTGTTCAATAACTCAGCTTCAGTTCAGTTCAACTTAAACTTCAAACTAAGCGAATGTAAATAGTTTTGATCCAAACCGCGTAAACAAGCAATTCCCAACGATGAATGTAATTAAATTAAATGACATCAAAGCCGTGCCAGATATTGTTCACGAATATACCCCGTCACTTAAGCAAGACAAAATACCCCTTGTAATCGACAATGGTAAACATGTTCCCCAATGTGTATGAGTCCCAAATGCAAGCAATTCCTTCACAGGTTCATACCAATGCCGGGTGGGATGGTCCACGAACGATGACCCTCTCTTGGTTTTTCGTAATCTTATCGCTAAGCCAAGAAAGGACCGCACGAAGAAGGACGGAGCCGAAACGATTGTGAATCCTCCAATTCAAATCGGAAACGATATAGTTAACATTGAAGCAATGCGGTTTCAACTAAAAACCCAGGTTTGATTTATCATTTTCCGAATATCCGATTGCTGTTTTTCATTTCGAATTTCAGTTTGATAGGAATGTCGTAACTCACTTTCACAACCAAGAGCAGATTTTCGACTATATCTTCACCCACCTGGGTGTCGACAATGAAGGGGGTGTTCCCCATCCCATTGTGATGACAGAAGCTCTGGGAAATCCCAACTATTGCAGGCAATGTAGGTAGTATAACAAATTTCCCAACCACCGCTCAAATTCTTGTTCTCATTGCAGTAATGTCGGAGCTGTTGTTTGAATGTTATGACATTCCATCGGTCCTCTACTGCATCGATTCAATGAACAGTTTCAACAAAAATCGCATCGGACCTGACGGTCTTATACTCTCCTTCGGCTACCATACCACTCAAGTGATACCAGTGTTAGGGAACAAAATGATATCAACCAAAGCACGTCGCATCAATATCGGCGGTTACCACATCATCACGTTTCTTTTCCGCTTGATGCAACTTAAGTACCCGGTTCATTTGAACGCGATAACAATCAGTAGAATGGAATCTCTACTCCAGAGTCACTGCTCCGTTTCGGTTGATTACATGGACAATCTGAAGCAATGGGCTCAAGCAGAATACTACGAGCAGAATGTGAAAAAAATTCAACTGCCATACACAACGCCTACACCGCCAACGACCATGTCCGCCGAACAGAGACTGGAGAAGCGACGTGAACTGTCCAAGCGGTTGACGGAAATCAAGGCGCGTAAACGCGAAGAACAGCTGTGCGAGGACGAAGAACAAGTGAAGATCATGGCAAACATAAAGAATTTGTACGAGATGAGGAAAATGGATCGCTTTGAGGCAGCTCTCAAGGAGAATGACATCGCCAACTTGGAAGAGCTGGACGTGAGTCACAAGTGCATATCGTATATTCAAATCTGAGTTAAACTGTTGTTTTAGAAATTGCTGACCGGCGCAAAATCTCGAATTGAGAAAACAAGACAGAAAATGCTAATGCCCCCGGTACCGGAGCAGCAAATAACCATTCCCGAGGAGAAAATCATCGTGGCACCTCAGCCACCGGATAATGTGTCAATTGAAGAATGGGTGACAACAACACGGAACAAGGTTTGCTCTTCGTCATACTCTCTGGAACACTCACGAAGTGTGTACTTGTTTTCAGCGCACACAAATAATAGAGAGGAGGCACACGAGAAAACAACGGCGTCAAGATCTGGCTAAGAGACGCACTGCGGCTGCTCAAGAGAGAATGCGCATCATATCCCAGTTGGCGAGGAAGGAAAAGGGGTCGGATAATTTTGGTATGCGCGATGAAGACTGGGACGTGTACAAAGTAATAAGCAAGGACTGTGAAAGTGACAGCGATGCAGAGAATGAAAAGCTCATGGAACTTGAGGACATTCTCCGTCACCATGATCCATCGTTCGAAGAACCTGCTACGGTTGTGGGAGGCGCAGCTGAATATCATCAGGTAAGGGTGAAGGATGGGTTTTTATTTTGAAGCAGGGTCTTTCTCAAAAAGACGTGAGAAAATTGTGTTTACATTTTTTACCCTGCTCCGATTGTCACTTTATCTTAATTCTGCACACATTTAGCTTGATCTCGGAGTCAGCCATCATTCATTTTGATTCGTTTTAATGACGGTCCTTCTAACCTGTCATTACAAAATGTTTACAACCTTCCCCAGAATTTATTCCACCGATACATTGTTGATTCCTGGTTTTCAATTGTCATTTGGCGTCACCACTTTTTTTCTCACGCAGTACGTAGTTCACGCCAATCGCCAACAGTGAGAGCGTTCGTAAGTTCCACAAACTGAGCCAATGACCATAAACTACTCAACACTCCACTGCCACTTGAGCCAGTGAAGCAACGATAGCATGAGATTTCTTGGTCTGTGTCGTAAATAAAAATTCAACTTACTTTCAACAAAATGTTTAGTTTAATAAGTCAAACCACAGTTGCTCGAATTCACTAACAAAAGTATCGCATTTATTTTCCTTTTGATATCACATACTTCTTCAATCTTCGACTGCGTACAACTCTTTTTGTCTAAGTTTGCTCTGGACAATATCATTCTCATTGTAGTTTATATGCACTGGGGGTATCAAAGCAGCAGCAACCATCCGCCCTTCCGCATTCAAGAAGTTGAATGTAGCACAAGCCTACGAAACAAATTCATCATTGAATGATACACTCACATTAGCATACATGTGCCTACCTGTTCAGTACGCAATATCTCGACATTGATCTTATGTTTCCTCATGAACTGTATGATTCTCTTAGACAACTCTGGGGTGACTTTCTGATCGCCAATCCCAATAACCAACACATCAATCTTCGGGTCCAGTGCGTAGAAGAGACTCAAGCTGTCTTCATTGATGTCCTCGTACGAATTTATGTTCCATGACAACACAGATCTGAAAGCATGATTTATGCAAAGTTCATTTTGAAACTAGTTTGTTTATACCTTGGAAAGACGATCGTCGGCCCCATGATAACCATGTCATTGTTCAAACGGAAGCCGTACTGACTGAATGAATTTATCATGAGTCCCAGTTCTAGTTCCTTATTTAAAATGTTGACTTTTGTTTTGCCATCTGCCTCATATGCGGTGCCGTAGTGTCGTTTCAATGGATATAAAGTCGCACAAATTCTAGGGGCACTATTCAAGCGATTCGCAACCATTCCGATTGTGGAAATTGCACGTAGTGCACGAAATATAGACTGTGCCATTTGAATATGAATTTAAACTTTTCGAAACACTCAAGCAATTATTATTGTTTTGTTTTATAAGTATACAGCTCTTTAAATTACATAATTGTATGATAAATACAAAATTTGGTATTTCTCGTATTTACATCGGCGGCATATGTTTCGTTACGGCAGGTGACAGCTGTCACTTGTAAGCATGTGTAGTTGGAAAAATGCATGGTGCAGTATTTCGGTGTGTTCGTTTTAAAGTTTGGCTAGTAAATCAAGATTGGTAGATAACTGAAATTTCGTTACTGGTTAAATAATATTTTTATTTTACCATAAGTTTATTGTTATACTAAGCACGAAGGCGTAAGTATTGCTTGATAATTTTGAAGAAACGCTGTTGTCTTAGAATTTTCTTGTTCTATTTGCTAATATGTACTATAGTATTCTAGGGTCGTCTATGAACTTTTGATTCTGCACCGCACTGAAATTGTTGTTATTATTTATTTATCAGTTACATATGATCTTGTTTTATACCAGTATCACATTACTCGTTTGGATTTGACATTGCAACCGTCTTCTCTAGCGTTTCAAAGTACAACTTACTGCAGGCTAGAGGCCATATTTGACGTAGTAAGACAGACATATATTCCGTCTTAGCATATAGTTGTTTATCACCAGTAGCAGTTGTCTAAAAGTCCCTTACTTAGATCGGAACCGCCGTAAACAAATGTATGCATGTATGCAACCAGTAGACTGCAAAGTAAGAAGTGTCCACCCTAAATTCGAAGAGAATTAATTCTGCACTCGCAATAAGAGCACGTGTTTAGACAGTAAACAGACAGAAGTACCATGTTTGGTGTTCACATCACGTCGGGGCCACCACGAGCACAATAGACCCAACCCGTTGGTCTAAGTAAGCCGAGGCCAATGCGCCGTCAAAGGACCCAATTTACGTACCTACCAACGTATCGTGTTTGGTACAGCATAATCCTTGGCCCTTCTGTTATGGCACCTTAGCGTAACTCTTTCGCAAACTGAAGAGGCAACCATGGTGATGATTGTGTATTTAATCCAACACCTTACCTATTTCAAGATTGTAGTTGATGGTAAACATATTGTTTTTATTGTAAATCGTCTTCTCTTAAATGACCCTTTCGACCCAGAATGCAGTCAGTGAACTTACATTAAAAATTTTGCCTTCCGTCCAAATGACTCATCCTTCGCACCTGTGGACACAGAGTGGGACATAAATGTCCCAACAGATGCGAAAGGGTTAAGACCACGCAGGCACTCAACTGTCTCGTTGCTCAGCATCATCCCTGAATTCTTAACATTTCTATTTTCAGCTTCACGTCGGTGTTGAATTGATTCGTGCTACAGAGCTTCTCTTCCAACCCAGTATGATTGGAAGTTCAGAAGCCGGTCTGGCCGAACTCATAAACTTCGTTTTCAAAATGTTCAGTGCCGACGAGCAGCTGCTGTTGGCACAGAACGTATTCATGACCGGCGGATGTGCTTTATTCCCAGGTAAGATGCACTGAAAATCACAATCCTCGAAAAATTTCACAAACTCTTCCTCCAGGACTAAAGGAACGTCTTTCGAAAGAACTCCTTGAGATGCGTCCATTTGAATCACCGCAGAAGATCTATATGGCAGACTCTGCAACTCTCGATGCATGGTTCGGGGCAAGAGACGTCGCTCGCGAACCGAATCTGGATGACTACCTCACAACCAAAGCGGACTACATGGAAAAGGGTGGCGAATATTTCAAGGAACACCCAACCAGCAATTATTTCTTTTCGACCCCCACTCCAATAGCTGTAGATACTCCAAATGCCGATGCTATCAAAACTGAATAAAGACTCATTTCTCGGATTTTAGTTGACTTTTATTTAAAAAATAGTTTTGAACTTGGGAATTACTTTGCTTTGCTGTTCAAAATGATACCATCGTATTTCTGTTGGAACCACTTCATGGCGTCTTCCTTAGTCAAACGATGGGGGAAGCCAACTGTGCCGGACTTGCGCTTCCTGTGGGCTACATTGTAACCTGAAAGTTGAAGAGAAAGAATGTGATTAATTGAGGAAGCAATAGTGTTGAAAAATCTGTCAGCAATTCACCGTAGAATCGGTTGTAGAGCAACCGATCCCATTAAGCAAATCGATAATTAATCTTTGCACATTGACTGAATGTTAATGGCTAAACAAAATCCACAAACATCTAATTAAGTGCATAAACAATTCCAAGTTCACAGTGGAGGAGTCACAATTTACCTGGTCGTCCCAAAACAACGTAAAAGTCCAAACCGTAGATACCGATTGATGGATCGTACTTGATACCCAAATCGATGTGTTCTTGGATACCGAAACCGAAGTTGCCGGTTGAGGAGAAGTTATCACGTCTCAACTCGTATTCACGCACTTTCAGACCACGTTCCAAGATCTCTTCAGCCTTGGCGCCGCGAACTGTGCAGTGTACAGCGATTTTTTCATTACGCCTGATACCGAAAGAACGCACAGTGTATCGGGCCTTGGAGAACACTGGCTGTTGTCCAGTCAACTGTTCCAACACCTACAAATCAAATGGAAAATCGTGAGAATCGTATGTTTATTTGATTGTTTGGTTGACTTACCTTAGCGGCACGAGTAAGCCTATCACCAGATTCACCCACACAAATGTTTAAACACAACTTTCTGATGTGCAGATCGCGCATGGGATTCTTTGCTGGATCCCTCTTAACCTTTTTAGGGGCTTCCTTCTTCTCGACGGCGGGCTGTAATATGAACATACAATTTCACCAATTATTTCCATTCTCTGACAATTTTCTCAAACAATATTTATTTCCACATGCAGTGCGGGTTTTAACATTTCTATTTATGGTATATTCATAATATATTAACTTATTTTTAACTACGATGTCGAGGGATTTTATATTTTACAAGAAAAATTCGACACCTACCGACATAGTGATATTCTGGAAAGAAAGAAAAACGTCAAAAGAAGGAAAACACTTGCAAAACGAATTGATTTGACATTTCAGGTGGCGCTGCCGTCGGTAGAATCTTGTTAACTTCCGTTCACTTTGTGCATCGACAATGTGTACGGAATTCCACACCCTATAAAAACTGAACAAAATTAAAATTGTTTGATCGATAATTGCGAGAATTTGTAAATCAAAAAATCTGTCTTTATAGAATATTTCTAAAAAGGGTTGACATTTAACTAAAAACAAATAGCTTTTACTGAAATGGAGGAGAAGAAACCGAAACTCCAATCATCAGCATGGAAATTGGACGAAAGAAGGGAACAAATTCGAGAGCTTATCAAGGAACGGATTCATAATGCCGATTACATGTAGGAATTTGTTTTTATTATTAAATAATCTGTATACATTCATGTGTAATTCCTTTTCAGATTAAAGGATAAACAGCAGAAAACTGGAATTGAGGGCCAGCTGGAGAAGAGCGATGCCACCCTTAAGGAGTTGATCGAGTTTGGCGATGAATTGGTTACGAATATTAAGGTCGCCGGCGAAGTTCGCGAAATACAACGAAGGAACTTCGAAGATGCACGCAAAAATGGTATGAAATTTGAAACGTCTATAGATTAACTATTTAACTTTTATGCGAAAATTGAATCGAAACCGCGAGCCTTGGGCCTTATGCCTGAAACACAATAGTGCGTTTGCGCTGACGTTGTCTCTCAACGCACACAATTCAATGGCTATGCACAAAATACATCGTCGACCTGCGTTAGTGAAAAATGAGAGAGATGAGAGGATCGTAATAAAACGTAAAACCTAAGATCATCTCACATCATTATTTATTATTAGGAGACATGAGTTATAAGTACATGAACATCACAATGGGTTAAATAGGACCTCGGCGTGGCGCCGCCCCATCGCGTCAACCCAATAACCTAACCTAAACTAACCTAGGCCATAGCATTCGAGAGGTTGCCATAGCATTTTATTTGCTCCAAGATTTTTCCATCCACTTTTTCTTGATGTCTGGGTCCTGACAAGTTCATCTGCTGCCTCATTACCTTTTATATCGGTATGACCTGGGACCCAGCATAGAGTAATAGAGCCTTGTTTTGTGTCTGTGGGTTTTTCCATCTTCAACCTATCCATTTAGACGTGGATTGCTTTTGAGTTGTTGATGGGTTAATTTGAGTTACATTCCTCCCTTGTTGGGAAATAACACCAAAAGGGTATTTCGAAGTCAAGGAAAGGGAGGAAGTAGTCCCTTACGACTTGTTTAATTTGTTCATTTGGCTTGTGCCAGCTTGTGGATTGGATAAGTCTCACGGCGCAGACGCCTTTACAGCAGCCTTCTTTGTATAGAGGCCAAGTTTAAGAATATCCAGTAGAACCTGGTGATTTGATAGCTTATCTCACCGAAAAGTGGAACCAGTCTTTGCACAATGCAGGCGAAAGCAAGATCGTTGCGCTTGATATTTCTAAAGCATTTAACAGAGTTTGGCATCCAGCTCGCTTGTCGAAAATGCGTGCCCATGGTATCGATGAACCTCTTCTTCTATGGATTACCATTAGAAGCGTTCAATTCAAGTTGATTTGGATGGTTTCAAGTCTGATATCCACGAAATAAATGCTGGTGTTCCCCAAGGCTCAGTTCTGTCTCCGAAACTCTTTCTCATTTTAATAAATTATCTATTGTCGGCTACTTCTAATCCAATCCAATCCTTCGCTGAAGACACCCTACCCTCAGCTTTTCATATTCGTTCCAAGACTCACGACCCCGCCCTTCGGCCGTAGAATGGAAAGGCAGCGTATGTTAAGCACATTGAATTCCGATCTTGACAGCATAATTAACTGGGGAAAAAACAATAGAGTGGAATTCAATGCTTCAAGAACTCAATGCTGTCTGCCGTCACTCAAGCGAACCCTTGATAATCAGCCATTATCCAAGAATGACGCTGGTGTCTATGAAACCGGAAAACTTTCCATCCTTGGTATGTGCATCAACACAACACTTAGTTGGAACGATCAAATATTTGAGGTCGCCAAAAATGCTGCGAAATGTTTAGGTTTCCTTAATCGAATTAATTCACCCAAGCTTGAGTACTTCCTCTACCTTTCTCCCCCGTGCTGTATCTCGACACCGGACACATAACAGTATTAGCAATCCCTTGAGCACGCGCAAATTATAAAAAAAAAACCTCTAGGGTCGCTGTTGGAGTAGTGGAAGTTGGTCCTGCGAGACCTAGCTATGCAAGTTTCTGATTTCTTGTTAACAGCTTCAAGGTGGAGGATTTTAGCCCATTCTATGCTGCCATATGTCAAGATCGTGCTGACAATCGCTGTCAGCCCACAAGATTGTTCTGAGGCTTAGACCCCATTTTTTTGCGGAATATTCTGTTGCTCAGGTATAGAGGGCAGACCGCTTTCTTTGCCCTTTCATTGACATTGAGCCTCTGATTGAGTTTCCTGTCTAGGATTAGATCAAGATACTTCGCGGTGAGGGTCGTGCCCTGAATTGATGGAAGGTTGAAAGGCGGAATGGCTCTTTTATTGATAAAAATAACCAACACTGTCTTTTGAGATATAATCCCAAGACCACAAGATTTGGCCCACCTGAGAGTAGCACATCATCATGACAGTATAGTCGTCTCAAACTAGATGGCCGGTTAGCATTAATCTCAAGTCATCCTCTTGATTTAGAAATAATACACAAGCTCCACGATGCACCCGCAAATGGAACACCTGAACCTACGTTCTCAGGCTGAAACCGGCTGTGAGTCTCAGGGGTTTTCTACCCGCCGTGGTGTTAGAAGAGTGCATCGAAGCTTCGAGTGGTATGCGGGATGCCTTAAAAAAAATATGGCTTCCACTCTACGAGCTATAATCCATTAGAAGACTGGTCTTTCCTCAGTGAACATACTTCCTTCTACGAGCTTTGTAATTCAAAATCAAGCTGTGTGTCAGGGACAGTCTTAACCACCGGCTCAAGATCGAGGGAACACCAATGGACCATTTTTCGCGATGCAATATTCGATACAATGCTGCCTCACCACAATATCCAGCATTTTATACATTTTAACTATATTAAGGTGACCCGGTTTGTAATCATACCCAAGCTGCAGTTTTATGGCATATCTTTCAGCTTTCTTCACAACGAAGACTGGTGGAAGAGTTAGCTCGACTATAGCCTCTAAAGCCAAGGAACCAAGCACATATATAACTCCTCTTTTTTTTCTATTTAAGCTCTCATGGACGACCTCAGCAAAGAGTCCACAGAAGCAATCGCAAAGTTCACAAACATAACGGACAAGTGGACGGAACTCAGGAACTACAGGGAGCCAGTGATCATGTTCAATCAGCTGGAAACTCAAAAGCAACGAATCGCCGACCTAATGGCCAGTAAAGATGCGATCATCAATCAATGCCAAGCTGAGATAGACCGCGTCAGTGATCGATTCTATGCCGATCAAGAGAAGCAATCGTCCGAAATCGCTAGTCTGGTCGAAAGAGTTGACAACCAGGTTGAACTCATAAAGAAGGCCTACAAAAACCACTTGGAACTGCTGCAAGAATCCATTGAAGAGGAACGACTCAAGCTGCTGCAGGAGGGTAACGAAAAGTGGCAACAGCTTTTCGAGACAATGACCACCACCGAGGATCGCAAGATGGAAATCGAAAAGGAAAAGGAAAAGTTCTACATGGAAGAATTAGACAAACTGTGCAGGGAGCAGGAGGAAATCACTCGAGCAACGAGGATTCGTCTGGAAAAAGACGCCGAAGCCCTGCAATTGGAACTCCGTTCCACGCAAAACAATGTTCTGATGAACTCGGAGAAGCTCGACTACAACTACCAGGTCCTGCAGAAGCGAAACGAGGAGAATGTGATCATCAACAACCAGCAGAAGCGTCGAGTAGCCAAGTTCAAGGAGAACATAACGACGCTCAAGGCGAAGATTGTAACAATAAAAGGCAAGGCGGACATGGCGACTAAGAAACTATCTCTGGAGGTGGAGAAGCTGTACACGAATATCTCCGACTTGGAAAAGAAATCACAAGAGTTTCTGCGGGCTAACGAGAAAAAGGTGAGTACAAGGAGAAAGGACTTTTTCTATATAACTCCTGTCTTGGATTGGTTACAGTATCGTTGCGTTTGGAACTTAAACTACCAAGAGGTACTCTCCTTGATGAATCGAATCTATCAGATAGACAGGTTGCTCTTTGAACAGCAATTGGGTGTGCCATGGACACCGCAGCATGTCAAAGGGATCAAACACAATCCGGACGAGAACACGACCACTGGGCTGGCGCTGATGAGTACGTAAATTCGCACATTCCATTCGATTTCACTTGGCACCACTTCTCATTTCAGATCTAGAAGTGAATAAGCAAAAAAGTGCAGAGGAGCAGGGAAAGAAGTGTTCCTCTCAAGGCAAGGAGAAACCCATTTCGGATCAACTGGCCGAGGCCCGGCTACTCCGCAGCATTCTCAAAAAGATATCCGATCGCTGTGGCTTCATAATTGAGGACAAGCTTCTTGAAATCCTAGAACCGTTTACCGATGAACAGAAGTGTCTTGTTCGCATTGACAACATATTCAGTGTGAGCACCTTTTTAAACTCCCAATCTAGACGTCAGAAAAAACGTATTCAACTGCAGGCTCTAAAAATCACGCAATACAGCGATGTCAAGGCGCTGACGCATTACTTCCTGCCCTACTCGTGGTGTCCCAATTGCCAGAGTGGTCTCTTTACAAACGTCGTTGGGCAGTTAGTTGAGAAGATTGAAGAGCAGCGCGTAAGTAGGGGACGACGGTCTCTCGCTGCGGAGCTGGAGAAAGTCTCGGATGAATCAGAAATATCGGCAGCATCTGAAACTTGGTCCCTGCAATCCGACGACATAGACCAAAACATAAATAGCATCTTAACCGACAAATCAAGATCGCCTAAGACAGCCAAGGCTATTTCTCGAGAGGTAGGTTTTAGTCTAAATTGTTTCCAGTTCCCTGAAAGACGTTCCCCATCTTCATAGAAGCTGTGTTCGAACCACCATTTGGTGATCAAGCCCGCTTTTGTCTTGACAGCTCTGAGAAACTTCACCGATTCCTATCTGAAGGACCATCCCGGAGCTCGTCTGTAAGAATACAATCAGTGCGGTCTCTGAAGAATGTATTCCCCAATTTTGTTCATTTTTCCATTTAGGGGAAGTTTTGAAAAAGCCATAGTCAGATCGTCGAAGGTGATAAAGCCAATTTCAAAGGATTCAGTGGAGAAGTTTTGGTCAAATTTTCTAAATATCATGCCACCGGAAAAGCAGAAGCTATGGAAGACTCTACAGCACGGGCTGGACCATTATTTGGATGTTCTCAAGGAACGTGAACAACTCGACTATGAATGTGAGTTTCTGAGGAAACAAAATAGTGAGCTGCGCCATCTCTTGCAGAAACACCTCCCTTCCGCTGTTTGATGGGACCCCTTTTTTCTTTTTTTAATAAACCCAAATGGTATGAATTCAAAAGGAAAATGTGTGTTGTACTGAACTATAGGCCGCAAGGGAATATTCATACCCTTAAGTGCAGCACGGCCGAAGGTATTGAGGGAGAGAAGGAGGAACCTGTGCATAATGGTCTTAACCAGAAATGAAGTATTGCAGACATAGCCGACTTCACAGCTGATTGCCCCCTAGTCCATCGACGGATTTGAGTACTTTTTTGACAGATATGCATGATTTTTTGACGGTTATTCACGAAATAACGTAAATGCCGTGCTCTGATTGGTCAATTTGGTTTATGAACACGTTATAAGAAACAGTTCTAAGAAATCTTAAGGTGAAAGAGAAGTAGAAGTCGGGCATCTCTGTAATACTTCATTTTTGGTCTTAGCTATCTGCGGACTGTGGGAAATATTAGGAGCATTCCATATTCGCCGCTTAAGAACGAGTCTCTAAATTTAACTGTACGTCCGAAAGTAGGCTTAAGGGTATACTTATGGGCATTCTTGGTGAAACGGGTTTTGTGGGTGAATCCATGGGGAGGAGGAATCCTGTTGGCCAGCACTCTTGAGTATAGTTTGGTAAAATACAGACAAAGAAGGGACGGCACGTCGATGTTCGAGCGAGTCTAATGACTCTTGCTTTCTCTCAAACTTGGGTTTTATCGCTTTTGGATTCTATCTAGTAGTTGCATAGTGCTCTTGGGGGCACCACACCAGATATGAGCGTGTACTCAAGCTTGGGGCAGACGTAAGCCTTATAAATTAAATACAAAACTGAGGGGGTGAAATATTTCTTGCATCGATTAAGGAGACCTAAATATTTTACAGCATTTCCTGAGTGACAAGACCTCTGACAAGCTGTCCTTGGCCTCAAAGGCTGAATCGCAACGTGGTCGGTTTTTGATAGGCGTTTCTACTCGAGCTTACTAGAATGTTGTGTCAGAACGATTTTGCGGCCTGTGAAATTTCAACGCGCGAAAGCCCCATTAAGACTTTAACACATGATTTACATGTATCCTGCTGAAAATGTCATCATAATAACGCTATTAACAACGCATACAACTATAAACAAAGTTGTATACTTCTTGGTGTGGAAAAAAAGGAGAACAAAATTATCGAATTTTTTTAATCGACAAAAATCTCAACGATGGCTTAAGTATCCTTACTAACTATTTTAAAGTTTTTCTCCACAAAGTAATCATTCTCCTTGCGAACTATCAACCTGAAATCACAATCCACAAATTCACCACCAAAGTGAAGTGTCAAATTCCGAAGTGTCACAGTTTTCGAAATTAACGTTTAACAGTCAAACTGAAATATCAGTCCACAATACATAGTGCCGTCACGATCCACAAAATTGCAATAAAATATAGCGCCTACCTGCGAATTCATGCGAGTTTCACAGATCATTGACCGCAAATCTTTTCTTTGTGCACATCACCTAAGACAAAATAACTTCCATATCAAACGAAACTTGGCATCACTTTTCATTGGAATCTAATCCAAATGTCTTTATTGTTTTCCATCGACCATCACGGATAGCAAATTCTGATGTGCTCTGTGAGGGTGTTCATGATTTCTGCTTTCAAGTGTAAAAGAATTGATTGTGATTATTTTGTATCGTACTGCAGTGATTGAGAAAACCCGTAGACTTCACAAAAGGATACGCAATTCAACTACAATTGAATACAAAGCAGAAAACCCATCGGTGACCAGGAAAAAATAGAAAAATCGACTTGTTACTCTGGTTATTTAACAGATACACAAATTCTGAACATAAATTCGAGTACGAGGCGAGGGTCGTCGAGTCGCAACTTTCAACAAGTAACCGTGACAGAGTTTAGTTAATCAAAGCATCCGATAAAAAACAATGGAAAACTGAAGATTAGCAAAACAGAAGACAACACGTAATGGTCTCCCTGCAACAGAAGCCGAAATTCTTAAAACCGGGTAAGTGCAAAATACTTTCATACGATGCGACACCTACATGAACTAGTTGAAAATGGACTAAACCTTTTGTTTACCTTCACGTGGCCTTCTAATCACATATCGTTGTATTTGTAAGCATTTGATTTGTCATGTCTCATAGTTGATTTGTGTTTCTTAGATAAATTTATGATGTGTTTGCTTGGTGCTGTCGCCCAAATTAGAGCTGATCCAATAAACCAAAGTTAAAGTTTATTTTGCTGCTATATGAGGATTACTTTTGCGCTATGCAAATAATGTATACGAAAAAATAATATGTACGTACATGATGTCATCGCTGACCTTTTCGCAATTAAATTTATCAGACACAAGCAGACATCGTTAACCGCCGCAACGCACAGGGTAGGCGTCCGGTCAGCAAGCATAAGGCGAAGCAGTAGTACGCGTCTGAAGTGATTAATCTTATTTCTAAATATAGTAGTCAGTCGAACGATGTTCAATAGTGGAAGTGTGTTTGGATATTGTCTGATGGTCTGATGCTTGTCTTGTTGTATTAGTTCGTAACTACTAAGTAGGAATATATAAACAAACTTAATTAGATTTTTGCATTAATATCGCAACGCGCTTTCTCTCTTTTCGTTGGAGAATTGTAAAATTTAATTATATCGCATATTCAGGAGCGTCGCTGCTTATCAAAAGTGGATTCATTTTGTTTATACTGGGAGTAAGTAGAACAAATAATTTTATTTACGTACCGAATACATTATACATTTATGCGTTCGTGAATGTTTCTCTTTTCCTCCACAAAGTGAATATGTCTTTTGTCATGGTTCAGTTATTTGTGTGCAATTTTCGCGTCTGTTTTTTGCTACTTCCGGTCTGGTGATACAAAGATCTTAAATAAATAAAAAAACATTGCTTTGCAGTCAGAGACAAGTCATCAAAATTCATTATCTTGAATTGTGGGGGAATTTAACAAGTATCCACATTTATAACTTCTCATTTGAGTAGCTCTATGTATGCTTTCAAAAAAAAAAGAAACGCAAGATGTGAGAAATTGACGTCTTTATCTAATGTTTTGCGGAATCGTGACATTTCGCATTACGAAAAAAACATTTGAACAGCATTGTCATTGTCCTCTCACGTCAATCATACCCACGCCATTCAAATAATTATTTCAATATTTGATCTCATGTTCTCTCCAATCAAGATAGGCACCTAGTCTTTATTTATTTGATTTTTCGTTGGCACTTTGAACCCACAAATTTGAATCTTTTTTGGGTGGACTTTGATGGACTTTGCACAGAGACAACAGGGAGTCTGCCTCGGATCTGTATGAAAACGTCACTTACAACTGCAAGATCGGAGCTGCATGTGATGTGCGAGACTTAAATGTCGCCTGAGTGGATCACGAGCACTGAAGGCCGGGCATGTTTGCATAACTGTACGTCCAAAGTTAATCTCTTCGCTTCGGACTTTGACTTCGCCCAAATGAGCTAAATACTTGCAATCTCATATTCGACCATTTCGATGATGTCTTTCAGTGAATTCTCTACACAAGTAAGTTTAGCTCACATTACTCAGCCCATGAACAAACATGTCCATCGAAATTCAACACAAATTGTGTCTTTGTGTAAATAATTTAGCAGCTGTTCTGTTGATTGGTTATGAGTGGGATTTGTTCGATGACAAGGAATAATTGTTAGTTATAAATCGTTATCGGTCGAATTCCATAAATGCTCACTACATGTTTGACAGCTTGTGTTTAACAGCCGTAAAACCTTATCAGCGGGTGGGGAATACCGCATATACATCCATTGGCTATTTGTTTTTCGAGGGTTCATAAATTTAATTGGCCTAGTAAAATAAGAGCCAAATTGTTAGCTTACGCTTACGGCTGTTATTAGTGTTCACGTGAAGAAGTTTGGTCCGAAGGTCTCTTTGAGTTAAATATGATTTAAAAAATTTACTTTCACCTTTTCCTGGGTTAATTTTACAGCGTCCAGGAGAGCGTAACCTGGAGGATATCCATTCGGATGTGTGGCATTTCAAACAACTGTAGGTGTGCCCCTTGGGAACTGGCTCAAGGGAGTAAACAGAATACATTCTCAACGAGGATATTAAGAACCCCGATTGTGGTCATCATCTTAATCTTCTTCTTCTCGTGGCGCTATAGTCCGTGGTGAAGCTGGGCCTGGACCAACAAGCCTCTGCAGCTGACATGATCTTTAGCCAGCTGTCTCCAACTGCGCACACCAACTTGATTGATGTCCTTCTCCACCATCGGATCCTTGGGCGTCCTCTATTGCGTTCTCCCACTGGTTCGGGGTCAAAGTCTCTTCGGGCTGGAGCAATGTCATGATCACCGTTTAACTTAATGTAGACGACTCGAGACAATAGATCTCTCCAGGTTGCTTCTCGTGTTCCATGGCGAGATGTCAAACAATTAATTTTTCTTATCCTTAGACGTTGTGGATATTTGCCACAGGTTTCAATTACTGATGATAGCAAGGTTGTGTTAGGTATGTGAGTAGACGTGGCAAGGCGATGTCTCACTTAGCTCATGTAGGACCCATTGTGATACCCATGGGGTAAAGTTAACCTTCTATTTCCTGCTCGTTCTACCAATTATCGTACTTTTTGTTGTTGTTTTTGCACTGTCCAGCCACCCTGAAATCCTGATGAACCTATGATCTTGAAAATAGAGGTTATTGGGATTTCTGATGATTTCTTGAGATTCTAGAAAAAGTTCTATGGTCGCTTGACTGTCAATTAGTATGGCAGTATCAGCCGGTGGTATTCCCACAATGATATCCGCTTCTCTGGGTCTTGATAGGCGTGCATATTTAACAATTCGGACAGAATGCCAGCTCATGTGTCTTTTTCCATCCTCGACCCATTCGTGTAGACGTGGTTGGCTATCGACTTGTTGATGGATTCGTTTGAGTTCCATTTCTCCCTACTTGGGAAACAACACCGGAAGGTTATTTGGAAGCAGCAAGTGATGATAGCAAGCATCACATTAGAGCAGAAAAAAAACCTTGATTTGACGTTTGTTGTCGGCATAAGACTGATGGGTCATTGGCACACTAACCCAATGCGTATAGACAGAGATCTCAGAAATCTAATGACTGTGGAGGTTAACCTGATCTTGATAATAAAGGTCTGCGTGAATGCATCCATGTTGCCTTATCATGCAGCATACAGTACAGAGTACACTAAGGCTCTGTTCATTGCATTCATTGAAAGTAGTGTGCACTTAAACTGAGTATACTAATCCCAAAGACAAACAAAACAACATTGATCACCCGATAACGAAATGAATACACACACTGTTAGATTGCTCTCTATATCGCGTTTGCCTTAACCCTTTCGACTCAGAATGCTGTCATTGAGCTTACATGAATAATTTTGTGGCTAACTGTTCAAATGACTTAAATTGAGCACATTTCTAGCAAAACAAGTTTGCCACTTTGGATTAGTGCGTAGCCTACTTTACACAAATGTATCAAGTTCATGAATGGAATACAATACGTTGTCTGCTTCTTACTTACCTCTCTGTCAATTCTCTTCACAAACACCCGTCTGGATCATAGCCACAGCCTCCAGAATATCGTTTTATTATTCTGTAAATGTTCAAATTCAATTTTGAATCGATCTACACCATTCTATTTTAGTAAACTGAATTAAATGTTTGGTTAGGTTAGGTAAGTTGGTAGGCATTGTGTAGCTATGCCTCACTTTTTTTTTCTCGTGGGTAGGTGAAAACCTTGCATAGGCACCAATGGTCCGACGTTCATTGGTAGTGTCAGATTCTTACTGACTAAAACCACCTCCCGTGGAAACTTTCCGTTTATTCCCTCGCGGAACTACCGCTAGGTATTACTTCGCGGATTCGAGCTTTTTGCTTAGTCACGTGTCGTTTAGCGAATTCGCTTTCCGCTGCCGTTCTAAGTTTCTTAGATCGCACATTTTTCGTACTGCTGTGTCGTTCACAGCAGACCAAAGGTCTTCAGAGCTCAACATATGTTGGACAATGTTTTCTGGTGTTGGCGGTTCACCAAATGCGTCCCGCAATACAGCTCGTTCGTTTGCGTATCGAGCATATTCGAAGAAGACGTGTTCCACGTTCTCTGCCGCGTTTACGCAGTGAGGACATGCCGGACTCGAGTCACGGTTTCGCTTGAATAAATATTCCCGGAAACCACCGTGACCAGTCAAGAACTGTGTAAGATAATAGTTCAGTTCGCCGTGTTTTCCATTACCCAACTTTCAATCTGTGGGATTAGTCGGTACGTCCATCTCCCTTTTTGGGACTCGTTCCATAGTTGTTGCCACGCTTCAATACTGCGGCTTCTTACGAATTTCTTCGCATGATTTGTGCTTGGCCCTTTAGAGCCATCTAGCTTCTAAAGCTAGGATATCGATTGGTACCATAGAGGATAGTACCAATACCGCGTCGTGGGATACCGTTCGAAATGCACGGCTAACTCGCAGTGCACAGAGTCTGTAGACGGATTTGATTTCCTCCATGCGTGTCTTCTTGTTCGCAACGTCAGACCATATTTGTGTCCCATAAAGCTGTATGGAAGCCACAACTCTCGCAAGCATTAATCGTTTGCTTTGCTTCGGGCCGCCGATATTCGACATGAGTCTTGAAAGGGCGCCTATCGCTTTTGATGATTTCTCGCAAGCGTATGCGAGGTGATGATCGAGCAATAGACCTATTTTATAGAAGATGCTCATCGCTGCCCGGGAAACTGAACCAGTAACTAAACTGCAATTGTACATTTCCTTCTTCTTCTTTACTTTGGCGCTACAGTCCGGGGTGGACCTGGGCCTCAACCAACAAGCCTCTCCAGCTAGCACGGGGTCTCGCTAGTTGTCTCCAGTGTCGCACGCCAAGTTGTTTGTGGTCCTTCTCCACCTGGGTGCGCCACATTAAACGCGGGCATCCTCTGTTGCGTTGTCCCACTGGTTCGGAGTCGAAGACTCTTCGGGCCGGAGCTGAGTTGTCCATACGCTCTACTTGGCCTAGCCATCTTAGGCGTAAATTGTACATTTTACCATTCGAATATAATCTATCGCTTTTAAACTGACTGATTTTTTATTTTTCTCTAGCCATCAATTCATGGAGCCACTGGCTAGTGTGAATGCAGGCGTAATACAACAGTCTTTTCAAACATGGTATAAGGCGAGATTACAACATTAATTTGACTGCAAAGTTGAGGTTGTTGAAGAGTGTGTTGGTTGAAGAGATTGTCGCAGAACCTATTGATTTGTTAAAGGTGTTTCACGCCAACTGCATTCCATAGATACTCGCCCTCATGTGAAGTGAATGTGTGCACGAGCGTTATTGAAAAACTAATTAAAAAATCGTGACACCATGAAAGTAAATTTAGTGACTAACTTTTTGCGCACCAGTTGTGACTTCACAGGGCTTGGGTCCTACTTATTCTTAAATTGATATTCTCACCAGCAGTCAAGTAGTACTCAGAGCCATTGATTCGATAAAACAATGCCAATGCGCTCTAGAATAACGTTGCACGAAATCAAACGTCAGAGTGCATGAGCTTCTTACGTGACTAGACAATATCGGATGGCAGAGGTGGTAACGCAGTTAACAGAGAATCAGTTCTGTTACAAGAATAATAAGCTTGTTTGACAGGTAAAAAAATACATTTCTGTCGTTCATTAAGGACGGCGTGATTAAGTTTGGCCAGCTAAACCGCTTCGTTACAAGCACCAACTGGTTCCAATGTTCGGAGAAATTAATCCGCGTGTTATCACAAAGGGGCCCACTTGAGTTTGACAGAAAACCACTCCTAATTCCTAACCTAATCTAACCTAACCTAAGTTTGGTTTGAAGTTGCATAGATGAGTCACATGTCGTATCTACGAAAATCACTAGCTCGTGTCTAGCGAATGTTCACTGGCAATGATCAAAGAGTATTCCTGTGTAAAAATTCTTAACTGCGCCGTTCAGAGTCGGCATAAAAAGCTGTACGTTCCTTCCACTCGTGAAAGAACAATAGCGCGCAAAATACGCACGCTGAGAAGCTAACCCATGCTTACATATATTATTAATGGCTTGAATGAGGTATCCAACAAGGGGATTGTTGAACTGATCGTTTATTTCTGTTTCACTTTTTCCTTCTCACTGCATTGTTACACAATTTTTCCCAATCAGCTGTGCGACAGCAGTGGCATACAAATGACAAACCAAGTTGTCAGCTGGAATCTCTCGTAGTTTGAAGGAGGCCAAGTAAATGCACAATATTCATGTTTTTAGTTTTGAATAAAAGAGAGAATTTGTTGATCCCACGTGCTTGTAATGTCAATGCTTTCCCAGTGTCACCATTATCTGATAGGCTAATCTTGTGTGGAAATGATGCCACCTTTGAGTCATCATCAAGAAAACTCTAGTGATTCTCTGTTTTGTTTGCTTTGGTACACTGCACACTAAATCCGAATGGTTTGATATTTTGTGTCAAGAAACATCTGAGCGATTGTAAGTCGTCTGTACTCATTAGTCGCAAATTAATGGTTTAGTATGAAGAGGAAAGTGACCCCCTTGGCCTAGAGGTCGGCTGCATATACTCCTACGCTTGGATGTCTATGTTCAATTTTCCAAAACGTACATCTTCCTTAACTCACAGTTCCACGTTTGTCTTGAGGCAGTGGCAATTCTCAAATCGGAAATGAAGTATTACCGAGATGTCCGACTTCACATCTGATTGCCCTCTAGTCCATCCACGAATTTGAGTGCCTTTTTGACAGATATTCATGAATTTTTGACGGTTATTCACGAAATAATGTGAACGGCGTTCTGTGATTTTTCAACTTGGTTTAGAAAAGCGATTGTTGACAAAAAGATAAGAGAAAAGGGAGGTAGAAGTCTCACATCTCGGTAATACTTCATTTCTGGTTCAAAGATTACTATTGTCAAGAGAAGAAGCCCAAATGTCCCAGAATTTGGCGTAAACTCTTAGCTTGCCTTCACTCTTGAAAGATCAATAGTACGCACAAGACGAACGATTGTTGAAGAAGCAAGTCTCAAACCCACTCTGTAAAAAAAAAAAATCAGACAATTATTCAAATACATTTTCTCACGAGTCACGTATCACAAATTGTATTCATCTTTGTCATATCGATGGGATCGCACAGTTCATTGGCACGCTTTTGCTTGCAATCTCTGATAAAGAGCATAATTGGGTTCCCTAAATTTGAACTGCCAACTCTCATTCACTGATGTTATCTAGCCACGGTTATGGTGTGACTATCGATAAACCACTTATTCCACTGAAGTGGGCGCTTTTTTTGCTACGGATATAGATATAAATTAGGCGGCGCCGTATTGAAGTCACAAAAAACCATATCAAAAATAAATAATTACTTTTTGTCATTATTGCCTGAGTGTGGCGTTCTGATCAAAAGGCCTTTACTTTGATTGTATGGGATTTCGTTGATTTCGTGTGCAGTTATGAATATGTTATTCATATGACAGTTCATTGACAAACCATCAGAAACTGACTTCAGTTCAGAATCTCGTCCAAGACCTCAAGAAGGACTGATCTAAGACTGAAAACAAACTCTTTAGGAACGCCAAGTTTTGAAAGGCAGTCATAGCTTAGGTTTGGTAAAGGAAAGATTACTGCTGCTGTGAAAGTCGTAAGCTCGTGCCACCACTAAAGAGTTCGCGGGGGTAAAGCACGGACGAGAGAATCAGGGAACTCGATCCTCCACCATCGACTCTAAATCATCTGGAGTTAGGCCCAAGCGTAACCAGGCGAGTTTTGGTCCAATCACCTCAGCCAGACACCTCAACTGGTCTGCCAAGCTGTCGCCTATCTGATGGAATCTCTCGAAAGAAAAAAAGCATTTTATTCTTTGGTCCTGTTGGCATTGTTGTTTTTTGAAGAAGATTCAACCACGGACTGTACGGGTTGTACAGCGACGTTAGCCTAGCCAGGCGTCTACGAAAGGCGTCTGGTCCATGTAGAACGTATGGACAACATAGCTCCGGTCCGAAAAGTCTTTGTCTCCGCTCCAGTGAGACAACGCAATATAGAACACCCACGAGATCGATGACCCAAGGAAGTTGAGATTAATGATTTATCGACTTGGCGTGCGAAATTGGAGAGAGCTGGCTAAAGATTGTGCCAGCTGGAGAGGCTTGTTGGCTGTGGTCTTTGTCCATTCAGGAATGTAGCGCCAATAGTAGAAGAAGAAGACAAAGTCATTTCTCAGCATTTTCACCCAAACATAACCAAAATGTTTAGATAAGGGCGGATGATAGTACTTACTAGGGTTAGAGCCTGAGCAATCGCTGACGGTTCTGCTGTCCATGCGCTCGATGTGGCCGAGCCAGTGTAGTCGAAGGATTTCTGCCTTCATCCACATCATGGTACAACACGTGGAGTTCGAGGATGGGATAGGCTAGGCCCAATTCCATCAAAGACTGTAGCCTAAACTCTACGAGCACAAAATCATGAAGTTTGCCCCCGATAGTTTGGGACAAAGATCGTCCTGATTTGATATCGTTCGAAAACAGCGTGCACAGCATCTTAGATTGAACGACCTAAAATCGAAATAAGAATCACTCATGGGTCCCGACAAGGGAATGTGTTGCGAAGAGGGGCGAAAAAGCAGACTTCAAATGCCCGTAGATTCAAAGAGCTCTTTATGAACACACAGCATTTGATAAACGACAGAAGTAAATAGAATCCACAGGAGACAGCAATGCAAATTCATCCATGATCGCATTCATAGGCAAGACACCACGCCATACATTCATACCACAGCACAGCTGATGTGGCCTTCACATTCGTGGACTTGCCTGGCTTAATTGGAGATGTCGTTAAAATAAAAGACGCCGCCATTTAATTAAAAACACAAATCTTATCTCAGATAAGTTATTAATTTTTCCAAAGTATGGATGACATTGATTCGAATGATATGAGGTTCCGACACGATTACGCTCTGCGTATCATAAACTATGGAAATCATTGAATTCCTCGTTCTCCATTCAACAGTAAAACGCCTTTAGAATTGCCTGCAGAGATAATGCGACTTGGTGCCACGCAGTCATGGAAACGATTTCTACAAGGGCCAACCGATATGAAAGAACCCAACGAAAATGAGCGTAGATGCTGTATCAACATGTGTTGACCGAAAAATGGGTTCATTGACTACATGCACACTTCTTAACCTTGGGAGAACATAGCAGTCACTGCTTATGTTCCAAGTACAATTCGACGAATTATTCTTCATCAAAGATTTGTGATTCAAACTCAATTCGATTCGTTTCTATATTCCTAAAGAAAAACTCATAAAATAAATAACTTATTAAACATGTACTAAGTTTTTGACTTAAATTGCTTTCCACCACATTATCTAGATTCTCGTATCAGTTATCGATACATAGTTGATTCACAATTAGTTCCGATAAGAACCTTCGAAATACGTAGCTCACCGAGAATTCCACATTGCAGTGTTCATTGAGTTTAATCACTTGTAAAGTAGAGTGCGAATTATTGCCGTTTAGCCTCTTCTAATAGAAATCACTTCGCTTTAAGTGTCTAATTATCCAAGCATCTATGCGTCGCTGTCTTTTTGTAAATACCTCAAACTTATTTATGTGTGCGAATGATTTTTGGATTAAATGTGTGTTTTTTTGATTTTCTTTTTTCAGATGACGATTATTTTGCGTCTGAAAAAGACGCTCAGGCAACCGATGACCAGGTGACTACATTTGTTTTCAGCGCACATCATTCGCTATCGATCGATGCACAACGCGAACGTCTTCCGATAAGAAAATTCCGCGATCATATTCTATATTGTTTGGAAAATTATCAAACACTTGTACTTGTTGGTGAAACTGGAAGCGGGAAGAGTACACAAGTGCCACAGGTATTGTTAATTCATTCATTTGAAACTTTTGTTATTTAATTAAATTCCTCTTAATAACGTTGAAGTGACTCTATTTAAAATATGTGTGATGTAATTTCTCAACGAATTCTTTCGAAGAAATGGTCCTTCGGGGGTTGGGTCTCATCCCCTTTCCACCAGCTGTGACGAGATTATCGAGACATCTCTTTCTTCACTTTGTTGAGTTTCTGTTCGTGGTCGGCTTTTCGAAACAGTGCATAAGCGCGTTCACTCCTTTAGTGAAAGCCCAACGTTCGATCCCGGATTAACTTTCACGACACTCGTCGGAATTGTTGGTCCAAACAGCGTAGTTTCGAGTCGCCATCTGGAGTCTTGATCCCCTCCCTTTGTAATGTTTTAGTAGTCATACCTCATGTCCACTTCGAGCTGTAGCGCCACCCGGAGAAGAAAAACAAAGAAAACGCTGAGATGTGTGCATTCTCAGAAACCTCACTCATACATAACTTCAATTATAGATAATAGCCTATATATTGGCAGACAATGCTTTTAAGATCTAGATCTTTATTGTAAATATTTACCAACAGTCCGTCTTTTCAGCTGAGTCGTCACGAGTAGACGCAGGTGCTGGAAACACTTGTGCCTTAGGGCTAGACAGCCAGTACACGTTCATTTCTAACAAGCAAACACATGATCTGTAGATTTTGCTGCAAAGATTGCATTCTTTCAGCTGACTTGGTAGTCGCCAGTTTCTTAAAGAAACTTATGTGGAACCGGTGGATCATTTCGAGTTCTTGTAGTTGTAGTCTGACAATGGACCAATATGGTCTAAGTATGCTGATGAATTCACTAGCAGCCCCTTTACCTAACCTAACATAGTACTTTCTCATTGGTTATTCTATCAACAAAGAGTGATACGTAGTATTCTCCTGTAGATCAACATTTCAAAGGCCTCTAGTTCTTTGTTGTTGCTCTGTGTAGCGTCCATATTTCTACACCATACTACACCATAGAAGAGCACCAACCAAATGTAACATTTGATTAACCTTACTTTTCTCATCTCAGATATCTTATTGGCGTTCTAACATGGCATTGTGCCATCGGAACTCACGCCTCTTGACTAGGCCTTCCATATATAGATATAGATTTCTGTAGAACCTGCTTGGACGAGGATGAGGAAGAAACCATCGAACACTTGCTATGTAATTGCAGTGGTCTCTCTCATCCCGTAAATTCAGACTTCCGGGGGCCCATTTCTTTGTTAACTGAACTGTGCAGCATCAAAATCAGCCCTCTTCTTCGCTTAATAAAAAGCACAGATTGGTTTGCGGAATAGGTAGCCTAATATCCGCGTGGTAACACAATGGGCCTAAGTTTGGCCTAAGTGTGTCTGCGCGTTTATAAGTATTTGATGCTTTCAACCATTTGTACTGATGCGTTAACTGATTCAAACAATTGCAAATACAATTCACTTAAAATGTTTGCAATTAACGAAGTTGCACACTGCATCATTAACAGAACACCGGAATATATCAGAATATGTATACATACTCTCTGATAGCCAAGCGGTTCTTAAGGCTATAAAGAGTTACAAAAAAAACTCCAAGGCTACCTGGGAATGTCACAAAACACTAATACTCAAGCAGAAAAAAATAGACTAATGTTAATCTGTGTGCAAGGGCATCAAGTTCATAAAGGAAATGAAAAGGATGACATACAAGCCAAGGTAGTCGGGTCCTTTCCCCTTTATGGATTCAACAACCCGGACATAAATCTTCACATACACAAAATGATCATTAGACGAATGATCCAATTTTGGAACAATCTGAACTGGATCCCAGACGAGCCAAAGAAGCTCTAGAACTCAATAAAGCTGACCCGAGTATCCTATGTGGAGCACCACCAGGTTAAAAATATATGTATATAGTGAACTCTCCCGAAGTCGAAACACTCTCTAACTCGAACAAATTATGGTATCCCGTGACAATTCGACTTAGGGAGAGTCTACTGTATATGTAAATACCACCTCCATAAAATGGTCCTTTAGGGACTGCCGTCAGGCGGAAGAAGCTATTGAGCACCTAATGATCGACCGACAAAGCCTTACGCGAGAAAGATTCAAAATGAAAACAGAAAATCCGTAACAGGAAGACACTTTCCAGAAATCTCATCTAGAGATGTTGTCAAATTTCTCAAGGGAGCACTTGAATCCTAGACCAAAAGAAGGGGGTACAATAGATGTGTATGGTCGCAGTACTAGTGTCTCTATGACACACTCTAAGTTCTTTAATGCAAAATATCAATGCAAATCTAATTCTTTATTCGCTGAACTCTGGAGTCTTTTCTTGTTACAAACACACTCATTTCACGAGTCCAGACGAATGATGTAAGAATACGGACGGAGCATGATTTTGAATACGGACGATGTATATTAAACGTGATACGACGATCCTTATATAAGGACGGCCCGATAATTACTTAGCTTCACCGCCCGTCAATGTCACTATCGTAAGGAAACTGTCAATAACAATCCAATCGGACTCGTTTGTTTTGACCGCGTGTGGAAGCGGGTATGTCAGCGGATTTCAGAAAATCGATCGGTGATTCGATTCTTGTTTTTGGAAGGGAAGTCGTGCAGCGAAATCAAAGAGCGCTAAATGCTGTGTACGGTGGCTCTTCTGTTTCGATGGCGACATTCAAAAATTGGTTTAACGAGTTACAACACAGTCGCATCGGTTTTTGATGAGCCTCACCCTCGTGCCCCGAAAGCGGCTACCACGGAGAATAACTTGAAAATAAATCCAGGGCTCTAATCGCTGCCCTCCCTTTCATTCACTTCGAAGATATCGCCGATGATTTGCTTCATGTAAGACCATCACTATCGTCTCGCCTATCTTTACAGTTTGAGTTCTCTGAAAATTATATCTCTCACGTAAAAATGACAACTATGCTCTAATTCCTCTCAAATTTCACTAACCCATTCATATTTCAGTTTGCGAACGAAACTAATATAAATGCGACCTATCACTCTAAAATGTCTCGAAAGTGTAGAACAAGATATGTACACCCAATTTGTTCTCATTTAATAGGAGATGCTACTGAAATAGGTCTCGCCAAAAATCAGTCGCCGAGACGATAATTACTGACAGTTTTTATCTTACGCGAAGCTGGCAAAACGATATCTCTCAGACACTATCGACTTTTTATGCTTAAAGTAAAACTATCGTCGAAAAGCTAACGCGAGCCCATTGTCGACATACGCGATGAGAGCCCAGGATCTTGTGTTGGCAAATGGCCGATAGACGGAGTGCGAGTTAGTTGGGACTGTAGGCATCTCAAAAAACCGCTTTGGTCATATTCTGCATGGGAAAACCGTTCACGTGAAGGGTGACGCGTTTCCTGACTCTGAGCAATAACGGACCGCCTCACACGTCCGCCGTCGCCACGGCCAAATTGGTCGAATTAGGCTACGAACTGCTGCCCCATTCACCTTATTCTCCAGATTTGGCCACGTGCGGCTTTTTTTTCCTAACTTAGAAAAGTCACTCGCCGGGCAGACATTTGAGTCGAATAAGGATGTTATCGTCGCCACGGAGGTCTACTTTGCAGACCTCCAGAAAATGTATTTTTCGGACGGTTAGAAAAGTTGGAGCACCGCTGTGTCAAGTGTATCGAGCTTAAAGCAGACTATTGGTGGTGTGAATAAAAACTGAGAAAACACTCCGAGTAAGAACACATGAATCGAGTTTGTTCGGTAAAGGAAATACTCAATTTGGTGTGAATAAATAATTGGCTAAAAGTAGGTACCCTCCCTTCAGTTGACTTGGGTTCTTGGCGTTTAAGGGTGAGTGCAAAGTCGGGTAAAGGTGGGTGCAAAGTATATGCAATAATGTTTTTAAACACACAAACGCGAATACAAAGAATTATAACTCATGCCCTTTCGGGGCCACAAGGGATAAATTTGTATTGATTCGTGTTTGACAACATGGAATGGTTAAGCACTCATTTCCTTTCTAATATTCCTGAAGAAACCCGGGGTGGTGCTAAACCTTTGATTGTTTTTTGTTTTTTTAATGTAATGGGAAGATTGGCAATCTTCCTTTTGATTTCACGGGGCCTTCTTTTTATCAATTTTTTTCTTTATTTGCGAGATGTTCAAGTTCATGTTCAGATTGATTTTTACTTTACACGTCTAGAGTTTAGCTTTTTTCCAGCAAGCACGGATAAAATTGAAAAAAACTTGATGAAATCGTCATCGTCCATTCCAGATTTCCTTTTGTTTTTGAGGATTAAGGATTAATCTGTCAAAGTATTCCTCTTCCGATGCAGTTTTTTCCATTATTTCAAATTGTTTTCACTTTTTTCTCTCTTGAAGTCAGCTCCTGTGCACACTCAACTTCCACAAGTGAGCTCTCCATTCATTCCATCTTTATTCACACCAAAACGGAGGAAAGACTCAGCTGCCAAAATATCTGAGCGGAGAGGATTCGTTAAACTTAACGAAATACATTTTTATTCACACGAGATGGAGCATTTACTCCAAAATGCTGAGGAAATATTCACACTCAGTTTTTATTCGCAGCACCCTATGTTGAAAAATAAATTGCCACTTTATTCATCGGAATACCCTCGTATATCATGAAATAACATTCACCATTTTTTTTTACTTACATATTCACATAAAGAATGGAAGGTTGTCTAAAGAATTGGGGCACATAAATCAATCTTTGAAGGGCGGTGTGCTTATCACATTCACATTTTATCAACACAATCTTGACACTTTAATAACCCTACTTTGAACGTTTATTAATTGTCTAATTAAAGAAAAAACTACTCGCTCTACTTTTCAAATTTGATTATTGATGTGGATTTTGGTGATCGTGTTACCCTTGTACGCACGCAGGTTTCGGTAATTAATCATTTCAGCACATTTATTTCAACATCAAAGCTTAATGGTGTGTATGTTTCTAGAATGTTACTCCGAAGTGCAACTCGATAGACAAACATACCTAGATAGTAGAACGACTATTCTCTTAAGGGTTCTAAAATAGCATCTTACACTGCCGAATAGTACACACATGGGCTTTTGTCAAATGACTCCTGCGAGAGGTGACTAGACAAGAGACAAAGAGAAAGTGACCTAACCTCCCAGACTCTTGCTGCTGGGCATCTGTTTCTTTATGGCCCTCCGACAGCATCACGAGTGACTCCAACTGCTTCACATGGATTTCTTAAAGAGATATAGTAGCCCGCCTTACGTTTCCACACCGAAATTGAGGGTGATTCTTAATTGATAAGGCGTATAGAGTGACTTTCTTCTATTTCAATATTCCAACCAACAATATTCCAAAATAACCATCGTGGTTGATTAGATCAGTCACAGTAATATCCTCAAATGCCTTAGGTTAGATAGGTTAGGTAGAAGTGGCTGACTCCAGTACGGAAGTACAGCAGTCACTCTAGGGCCAGCGTTGGCCCATTGTGCTACCACGCGGATCAATGAGTACCTATGCCGCAAACCAGTTATGGCTTTTATAAAACGAAGAAGATGGCTGACTTTGAAGTGGCTTAGTTCAGCCAGGCTATCAAAATAGTATGCTCCCAGAAATCTAAGTCTGCGCGACAAGAGAGCATTGCGTTGCATAGCAAGTGTACAATGGTTTCCTCATCCTCGTCTCTACAGATTCTGTAGAAGTTGTTGTAGGGGAGGCTAAGGCTGGAGGCGTGAGTTCCTTTGCCGCAATGCCCTTTTGTAACGCCGATGATAGGTCATCGATCGTAGGTCAGAGTTGTTTGGTAATGAGGCATCCCGTGTCAGTTGTCCACCTACTATTCATTTGAGCAAGCGTTTCATGGAGGAATGGAACCCGGAAAGAATTCAGAGATTATACCCTTTCTAGCGAGTTCATCAGCTTCGCAATTTGGTTGAGTGTCCCGGCACCCGCATAAGATGGATGCTAAAGAACCTGGCTATCTCGTTAAGAGCTAGGCGGCAATTAAGGCATGTCTTGGAGTTAAAAAAATTCCCTAAATCGAATTGTATTAAATTTTAAGTAATTACAGGAAGGCCGTGAAAGCCAAGTTTGCAGTTTTCAACTCAGTATTTGTTCCAACACTCACCTTTAGGTTAGGTTAGGTAGGCGGGCTTGTAATGCATTCACCAGCACACTTAGACCATATTGGTTCATTGTGAAACCCCTAGTCACACTACTACCACTGATTAACTACCCCAATGATAGTGCCGTTAATTTGATCCCAACGGCAAATGGTGACTGGACCAGATAAATACTTCAATGGGATTTGAACCTAACCAGGGGCAGGTACTCTACCAACTGCGCCATCCAGTCGTCTGTAACTCTCACCTTTGGTCTTGAAATTTGGGTAATGACCGAAAGAATAAGATCGCGAATTCGAAAGCTGCTGAGAGGAGATTTCTTCGTGCTGTTGTGGGAATTACTCGCCGGCATAGGGTGAGAAGTACGAGGTACTCAACGTTGAGCAGCTGCTTCTTCGAACGGAAAGAGCTATGCTTCGTTGGTTTGCTCACGTAGCACGAATGTCTCCACGATCACGACTTCCGAGGCGGGCCTTGAATGCGATTCCATCAGGTAGGCGACCACTTGGCAGACCCAAGATCAGAGGGTTGGACCAAGTCCATAAGCTCGCGTGGTTACGCTTGGGCATAACTCCTGATGAGTTAGAGTCGGTGGCGGAGGATCGAGTTGCCTGGAGATCTCTCTTGCGTGGTTTAGCCCGCAACACCTTTAGTGGATCATGCGGGTCCGAAGATGATGATGATGATGACCATAATTAAGAATTTCTTAAACTAATGTCAGCTGCAAGGACCTACAACAAGCTGATTTGCTGGCGATAACATGGGATGTGAGCTCTTAATGAGTTCTTTCAGAAAAGACTAAAGACCAAAGTAAAACAGAATTAATAAACTCCAGCTACCGAAGGAGAACATTAAAGGCCACAAAAGGAAACAAATTGCTTTGTTTGCAATGGCTCTGTATTAAATGCCACAACACCGGCTTACAGTGCCGGGGAAACAAAGTGCTTTGTCCACACCTGGCTCGGCAATTAAGCTCATTGTATTTACGATTTTATTATCGATTCTATAAATAGACTCTCATTTCCTGTGCTTCTTCCTTTATACCAATGCATGCAGTCTGTTAATGTACTCGATTGTTAGGAGCATTAGTGGCAATCATTGTGAAATCATGATAACCAGACTCGTAAGCAATATTTTACACAGCGATGGTCAACACATTAATAGGCCCTTTGACGATTGAAAAAAAGAAAGCAAAACTAAAAGGCCGCTTAAATATGTTCAAATATTTTTCTTTCTCATATCTTTATCTTATCATTTCATTTTCGAGTTGTTGCATGTTTTATTTCTCATTTTACACTCCCAATTATTGTCAAAAATAGTACCCCATTTGTCCATTTGTAGTTCGAATACATACATAAACGCAACAAGTTCTTGGGTCGTACGGTATTGAGGGCACAATAAATTGCATCATCATCATTCTGTGCCGCGTGATCCACTAAAGGGATGTAGTAGGTAACTCGATTCTTGCACGAGAGATCTCAAAGTAACTCGATTCTCCGCCATAGACTCTAACTCATCAGGAGTTATGCCCAAGCGTAACCAGGCGAGTTTATGGACTTGGTCCAACCACCTCATCCACGGTCTGGCAGGTGGTCGCCTATAAAAAAATGCACGGAGTCACATGTGAGACCGCATGTCAATAGTTGGCTTATTTCAACAGAGAGGATTCCATTAGTCTTAGAGCGCTCTTTGCGAGCGAATTGGTCCAAAGGAAGGAGATGAAGTGTCAACTGTCCGCCTACATTGTCTTGTAGATTCTATTATGAATCTCAAAGTTTTCTGTGCACAATGGGAAACGTATAATTCTGGTCATTTTCCATTTGAGGAAAGGCAACTCAATGATGAACTTTAAATGACCTTGTTTTCTTTATTTGGTACCAACTTCTGTCTAGTTGGTCGCTTTAGCTTTAAAAGAGGGTATTATACTCATGCTTGAACTCAACGTTGCGACGACGAGCACTGAAGCCATGACGATGACCATCCTCCTGTTCCGTATTTTCAACCAGAAATGAAGTACTATATAATACTTCATTTGTGTTTCAACTGAATCTGCCGTAAATCTAATTATGCAAATTTAATTAAATAATTTAAAAAAAAATGAAATTTTTCAGTCAAAAGAATCAATCAGAAAGGGGATACCTTAAACCAGAAATGAAGTATTACAGAGATAGCCGACTTCACAGCTGATTACCCCCTAGTCCATCGACGAATTTGAGTGCCTTTTTGACGGATATTCATGAATTTTTGACGGTTATTTACGAAATAACGTAAATCCCGGCCTCTGATTGGCAAATTTGGTATATGAACACGTTATAAAACACAGTTGTCCAACATTTTAAGGGCAAAACGAAGTATATGCTTTCATCGAGAAAGGACGCACAACATCAACGACTTGGCGAAAACGTCCCCATAGGCAGCTATAACTTCGACGTAGTGAACTACTTCGTCTACCTCGGCTCGCGAGTGACCAGTACGAACAACACCAGTACCGAGATTAAACGCAGAATTACTGTTGCCAATCGCTGTTTCTTTGGGCTCAAGAGGCAATTGAGTAGTAGAGTCCTCTCTCGAAGGACCAAGCTGACTTTATACAAGTCAGCTTGATCATCCCTGTCCTGCTCTATGGTGCGGAAGCATGGACAATCTCAAAAGCGGATGAAGAAGCACTTGGTTTTTTCGAAAGAAAAGCTCTGTGTTCAATCTTTGGTCCTGTTTGCGTTGATGGTTATTGGAGAAGAAGATTCAACCACGAACTGTACGGGCTGTACAGCGACATGAGTCTAGTCAGGCGTCTTCGGATCCAACGTCTAAGATGGCTAGGCCATGTAGAGCGTATGGACAACACTGCTCCAGCCCGAAGAGTCTTCGACTCCGAACCAGGGGGACAACGCAATAGAGGACGCCCACGGAACGGATGGCGCACCCAGGTGGAGAAGGACCTCAACCAACTTGGTGTGCGCAGTTGGAGACAGCTGGCTAAAGATCGTGCCGGCTGGAGAGGCTTACTGGTTGGGGCTCAGATCCACCCCGGACTGTAGCGTCACCAGAAGAAGAAGAAGAACATTTTAAGGGGAAAGAGAGGTAGATGTCGGGCATCTCTGATACTTCATTTCTGCCTTAAACAAAAAGATCAGTCACTTAGAGAACGGTAAATGTTAGGCAGTACGGTAATCTCTCGCCAATCCGGCACCACAAAATCCCAACCATCGGTTAATTTACAAGAAAGACAAATTAAATAAAAGTGAAGACAGATGGTGGAATATGTGGTTGGAGATTTTCAACGACGGCGGATTACAGAGTTCTCATAACAAATCCTGACTCACAAAATACGGTAGATTAAACAGTGAAACATGTAAAGTTGGCAAGTATATAGTAGCGCCACAAAAATTCCATACAAATATTCCTCCAAAGACTTCTGTTTGTTGGTTACCTTTCTGTCTTGGAACTTAGCCGCAATCTCTTCTTCACTCTTCATCTTTCGTACTAAATAACCTGCGTAAGTTGGCCAACAACATAGTCGGGTGCTAGCCATTGTGGCGTTTGCATTTTGTGTGTGTTTGTGCAAATGCTCTGAATAAAGTGTTCCGACAGACATAGATGTAGCGACATAGTGTATCTTGTCGATGACTTTACATCTGCAGTTTGTGAATTTCTAATATATTTACCTATTATATGTCTCAATAGGCCAACCAGACCTAGTTTTAGAAGTTTTGAACATTAAAACCAAAATCGAGGAAGACAAGGGCAAATCAAAAATTCTATAACAAAAGACTTTGAATAAAATATGTAAAATAATTTTGGTTCGGTTCTTGTTGATTTTTTTGTTTTGAAATAATTGGTTTTGATAAACACATGACACAATATGAATAAAAACGAAGTTGCTTATTAAAACGTGTTGAAAAAAAACCGATCCCCCCTTATAATAATAATATGGATGGCGCGACAGTCCGAGGGGAACCTGGGCATCGCTTCTCAGCAACCACTTGTGTTGTGCGTGCTACTGTTCTTTCACGCGTAGAAGGGACCTACAGTTTAATGTCGACTCCGAACGGCGAATTTGAGAAGCTTTTTCTAAACATGGATACTCTGTGGGCATTGTCATTGTCAGTGACTCGAAAGAGGTGGAGCCGTGAATTATCAAAGGTGGTAAATTCGGGTATCGAACCTGGCACCCTCTGCGTAGGAGTCGACGCACTTACCCACTACGCCACGGCGACCCCCCTTATAAGTTGACCAAAAATCCTTGCAACTAGATGGCCAACTTTTGCAGGTTTCACTGTATTAGTTGTTGGAATATCGAGCGATGGATAAGCGAGAGAGAGAGGGAGAGATCTGTATATTGAGTCGACAAATAATTGTTTTTCTACAACAGTGTCTACGAATACCCTTAAATTGGGGATGCCGAATTTTAATTTAAATTCTTTGCGGGACCACCAAGTGAAAAAGTGTAAAGCTCTATACCAAATACAAAACTTAACCGCATAGTACGCTATCTATGGAAAGATACTTTAAACCTGATAGGATTTTGTGACCCTTTGGGACGAAATTTTCCGGTGTGACGCTTGCGGGATAAATATCATTTTCTGTGAAAGCCCCCGCGCCTGGACTCCTGGCATCCCTACCTTAAATATTAATCACACGGATGACAAACGGCATTTTAGGAAACTAACAACACGCGTTTTGAGAGTAGGGAGACTTTATAAGCGTTAAAGTATCGGTGTTATGAACCTATATCGAGCCGAGCTTAAGGGGACCCCCTCATTATCCATTTAAAATGTTGATTTTCAATCTGCTGGTAAATGAACATAAATAATGTTCTAGGCTTGTAATTTTCAACTTTATCTAAATTTTACATAATTTTTTGTTGTTTTTTTGATCAAACAAAAGCTCTTCTTTTCGGCGTCGCATGGGATTTCCGCTCGCTGAAGCATCTGAAACCAAAAATTCCAACGGTATTAGAAAGAGTATATGTTTGGCTCTGGTATGATCTAGAATTATTAATTTCGCACAAAAATCAACAAAATGACGGACCTTTGACATTTTTTTTTTTTTGAAAATCGCCTTTTTTTTCAGCCGCAAATCAAGTTAAAAAATAAAGAAGATCTTTACCGGTTTGATTAATCCTAGTTCATACCCAAGCTGTATATGTATAGAATAACGTATTAAAAATTTGGAACCGATTGGATTAATAAATTTTGAGTAACCTCATGCGCCATGTTCAAAACCAATTCAAAGCCGATTTATGGCTTTATCTTCAAGAGTTTTTTAAATGTTCACTTAAACTTTTAATTAAATAGGTATAGGTTCGAATTAAATAATATATAAATAATAATAATACAAAATTGTAGATTTAAGGGGGGGGGGGGACTCTTAAATACGTTCCACATGAGGTTCATAGCCAGATGTCGTTTGACGACGTAGACGTAGAAAGACTATTTTGTCCACAATCATAATAACGAAATCAGAGGCGCTAGGAGACAATGCGTTAAACGACTTTCGTAATCGGGGAATCGGGGTGAATGTCACGTACACTGGATCTGTAACCTTGAATACAGAATAGAATTTTTTTTCTTTGACACTAAATAAAGAACGATGCTTCACCAGTGATTCTTTCAAAGATGTTTACGATGATTTACGAGACTGTTCATGCTCATTGCATCAAAAAAATGATATGTAATATAAAAAAATACTGAGATTAGACTTGATTAGCAGCGCACACGATTTGAACCAGAGATCGGCATGCGATCATATTTTTGTGACTCTCAAATATACTCACAAAAAATCTGTGCTAGAGTGACCGGCAGCGATTGAGATGTGATGGCAGTGTGTACCGCCACCGCAACCCAAGCGATAGTTGTGTTTACCATACTCGATTGGGTATGTTTCTCTTATAAACGCGAATACTTCGTTTTTGAGTCAACGCATCCGGCACTACCGCATGTGCCGATGCTGTGGTATGTGCGGCGGCTGGTTATGTTTTCTCCAACGGTTTGAAGAAAGATGACAAAAGGAACGCAATTGACATAATATGTCACATATTTAGATATGTACGTATTAGGTACATCGACTCAAAAACATATGCATAAATACATATGCAAAACTATCGCAGCAATTGCGGTAGTGGTTTGCACTCGCACCGTTTTTTCCACTCATCGCTATGATCTGAAGAATAATGCCTGAAACACAATATTGCGTTTGCGCTGGCGTTGTCTTTCAACGCCCACAGTTCAATGGCCAAGCACAAAATACAGCGTCGACCTGCGTTACTGAAAAATGAGAGAGATGAGAGGATCGTAATACGTAAAACGTAAAACGTAGTCCATCGCACGTCATTATTCAACATGTTGGATATTTTTTGACGGAGGAATGCGATGTGAGAGAGATTTTCTCCCAAATTGAGAGTTTTCTTCCAAATTGAGAGTATTTTGTGTCAACTGTCATTTGAGAAAGTAAGGCATCTGATTAAAAATAATTTAACGACAAACGTCATTTCAAATGAGTGTATGCAGATAGATCGCAAGGTACTATTGTATTTCAGGCATAATGATTAAACATCGCATTGTGCTTCGATTGGTATGACTGCATGAATGCAAAACCATATGTGTTTGCGATAAATGCGATGGCGATGAATAGAATTTATGAAGGATGGAATGGAATGCGTTGAACGAATAAGTGCGGTGCATCGCTGCAGATCTCTGATATGAACCTAAATTTGTTTGTTTTTAACCAGCTATTGATTTGATGCGTTTCTCTTGAAAACAGCGCAAGATGAAAACAACGACTTTGATATCCTAGGGTAGGTTGAGTGAAATGCGATGGTACACCACTGAGATCATTTGGGTTTCATCTATTTAGCCCCACTGGAGAACAATTCGGAGCAAGGGAGTCTCGTTGAAAAAGGGAGCACTTAGGAATGGGCTCTGGGCGGGAACAGAGTTGTTCTTTTTGCGTCTTTTTCCCTCGTACAGCTTCTACTGGGTGATCTTCCAAAGATAAACCAGTTGTTTAAAGCGATCGGGATTCGCCAGAATTTGTCCTGACAATCAACACAGGCAAATATCGAGCAGTTCAGCTCTTCCAGGCATGTACGACAGTTTGATACAAGTTTTGAGTTTTTGCCTTAATGGTTGCCTGGCTTTCCATGGATATCCTAATATCGGATATTACATTTCATTTAAACTATGACAGTGCGTGGCGTGATCGCCATGAATTGCTCTTGAAAAAGACTATCACGTCCTGGAACTGTTTTGGAAAATTGAAGTTAACTCCTGTTTTCGTTTTCGAGCCGTCCCATAAACTGGATGAACGGGATATGGCTGTGGTCCCAGAAACCAATGAGTTGTTGTTGGGAGCGAAATGTGGGGTCTTGTGATGACTGTTGTTGAGTGGCTAGCCACATTCCTTGAAGACTTTCTTGTGCCGCATAAGAACATGGTCGTGGGCGGAGGAGTGAAGCCGAAGTGCCGTTCTATGATTATAAATATGCCTTTGCTTTTTGGTATATAATGAAATTCCGTTAGTTAGTGTCCCTTTCCCAATGTTAATCGAAATCATATTTTACGTTGTCTCAAAAAGTGGTAGGCGCAAGGGGGGAGTTGTGTATTATGGAACATGATGAACATCAGGGCCTAATATTATCATAAGCAAAACACCTAACATACGCCATTAAATATTGCATAATAAACTGTTATTAAAGGCAAATCAAATATCTATTGTTCGTTTCAGATATAACAGCTGGAACCAGAACGACGGACCTGTTCAAATATCCAAATCGAATACTTCACAACTCCATAAATCACAACCACTACCCAAGTCTTTCAGTTCAAGACGACTTGAAACACTACAAAGAGTACAATTCGACAAACTCACGGGGGAACAGACAAACAAAGAGAGAAGAAACCTTAAGCCTAAGCCACTAGGAATAGAAAAACGCAGATTCCAAAAGCAATCGATTTTGGAACTCAAATTCGAATAATAGAAACGAATATATTATATATCGCTGAGCGAACTTTTTTAATATAGAATATTTGATTTAAGACAGAGATTGCAGACAATCTACGAAAATGGTGGGTCCAAGCTCACAGATAAGCAAAATACTCCTAACCCTACTTTTCTTTCTTATTATATTTTACATTTTCATGGATGTAGAACTGTATCTAAGGATACAGAATTATCCAATTGAGAGAAACTACCACTTCAACTTGTCGATTTCGGCACAACCTCTGGCAGGTGCATACGATGGCAATGGGGAACACTCGGGCTTACCCTCGGCATTGCCACTTCAAGCGGATTCATACTCTGCAATGACACAAGCCACTCCGTTGTCTCTGCTGAAGTCCACATCTGATCATAAGACTGCATTACCAACAATACGAGCTAATCAACCAGTGCCGGGCACATACGAGTCAAGCACATGGTTAACATGCGAAATAAATCCTCTGTGCCATGTCACTGTGAAGGCAATTTTGTTGGATCATACGAATCATTATATTTTCGCTCCACTTGCCACGATTTTCGATGACATTATCGGATTTTCACGATCATCATTCATTACAGCGAATATGATATCATTTTTCCACGTGTTCGTCGCATGTCTTGCTGGAAAACTGATTGCTTCCGATAGTCTTGGTTATCGCCGATTGGGTGTTGTACTCTTTCAATTTCGCACGTTCCTAGACGATTTGGATGGGCACGTGGCACGAGTTAAGAAAAACATTCGCGGCGAACGCTCCGAAGTCGGTACATCTGGCTACTATATCGACGGTCTATGCGATGGTCTTGGATGTATTGCCCTGCTAATCGGCATATGTTTCTTCCTCAAAAACAATCCACCACGACGAGGATATTCTCAATTGCAAGCAATTCTTCCACTCAGTGAATCGAAGAGCACTGAAACTGGAGTAATTTACAAAGTGAAAACAACCACGAAAAAAGTCGTCCGAAATGTACTCTGCTTTGCTGGACAATTGCTACTCAGTTCAACGGCTTGGAATCGTTACATTGCCATATATCAGGATATGCTTGAACGTAACGATGTAACACCCGCGCAGTTCCTGCGACAAAATTTCATTTTCAAATCAAATTGGTTCTTCTCAGTTGCATGGATATGGCGGGTGGTTAATGTACACTCTATGCTCCATTGTGTGCTATTGAGCATATTTTGTGATAAACTGTGGGATTTCCTTAAAATGGTCCAATACAGTGGTTATATTATTCTGCTGGTAGCTATATGCGCCACCGAGATGCATGTCTTGGAGGCGCATAACTTTATATTTAATTCATTGACTGGTAACAATACGTCTTTGTGATTTTAATAATATTAAAGAATTTTCGCTTCGTATCTAGTTTAAGGGAAGAAATCATCAATCAATTTTTTTATTTATAATATTGACTCTTGAATAGTGTTGAGTTTTCCTTTTGTTCAATTTATATTTAATCTTTTATACGAAACTCAAATCGAAATTATATGTGTGTGTGCAGACCGGGAAATGTATATGTATACCTAATTCATATTATTGTGAAGCCTCCATAGGCATTATATATATATAGTTATTATTTTTTGTGAGGATATGAGTAGAATGGTGTCTGGTTATTGTATGTAATGCTTGTGGAAGTTTGATTGGACCATTGTGTTGAACCTAGGCTAGGTAGAGTGTGTAGGACACGATGTTCTATGATTGCGGTTTATATAATCGACGCCTGAAACTTATATCCCAGCTCAAAAATTGAGGATAGCAGCAGCGGAATTTAGTATAGTCAATATCATCGTGTGTTTGTTTGTTATTTTCATCGGTCTCGAGTTTTTAAAATCTCATTTCGTCGCTTCTATCACAAGTGATGTGTAATATTAGGAAATCTTTAAATCCCATGGTTTATCTTTAATTTGATATCATTCGAGTATGTTCATTATTTAGTTGTGAGAGGCTTGAGGTTTAAAGTGTGTCAACAAACTTCTACATCATTGCATCCAGAAGCCGTAGACCATTCGGTATAGATGGAAAACAAACTTCCTAAGTGCTAACAATTATTACAATACGAAATTCTCAAACTGTTTGGCAAACATGTGCCTCTCTTCTGAGCGCACTAAGCCGTCCAAAATCAATAAAAAACTAGTTTTAATGTGAGACAGGAATAAAGAATTTAAAAAAATATATATATATGTGCACCAAAATACGATAGTTTGATAATCCTTTGTCTCATAAATGAATCTTAAGAGAATGTACTAAAAACCTTAACATATAACTCACTCTTGTAAATACAATATATGCATATATTATTTTCTTTATAAGCTTATAATCCAATGAATGAGTTTACTTCAGAGTGCATACGCCTCTCTGACCTCTACTGCAACTTATATCCGTTTTTGCTTCTTCAGAGTACTAAAAAGTTCTTCCAAAAAAAAATAAAAATAAAAACATATATAAACAAAATACAATAAAGATAGTTTATAGAGCTTATCACTGCATTTAATATCTGTATGTATGCATGCGACACCAATTTACAATATGTTAATCATAAAACATAGGTTTTGAATTTAATTTTGTTCTTTTTTTTTATAAATTTATTAAAGTTTAGCAATACAAACTTTTTTGGTTAGCTGGTATAATTGTTTTATTATTATCATTATTATTATTATTATTGTCAAATGTCACCCTCATAAATCTATTGAAATATTGTTCCTAAGGAGAAAAGAAATATTTGCAAATTCACGAAATTAAAAAAAAGAATCAAAATAACTTTATTGATGTTTTAAAGAGCGGTATCATCACACCACGAAAATAAAAAAAATATATATATATACAATTTAAATAAAGAATCCTGTATACAATCAGTCCATTATTAAGAATGTTAGACCGTAATAAGAAGAAAAAATATGAATATTTTTAAACGATAAAAAAAAAACTCTAAGAAAAAAAACAAAAACAAAATATTTACACGTAAAAACTGTTTTTTGAATAAATATATAAAACGTATATACTTGCCTATAAATTATTGACTCGTGTCCATACTTATCAGACCTTTTACCCGTGGATGGTGTAAGCTTGAGTTTCTTTCTTGCTTTAAGTTATTAAGGCTGTGTTGATGGTGTAATATCCAAAAGGGATGTCACCATCTGTTCGGACATCCAGTTCCTAGACTCTACTTAAAATTCAAAAATATCCCTTAATTGCCAGCTTTCTATACACATTGTGGGTGCCGGGACACTGACATACCGCGCAGTTGGAAAGCTCACTCACTAGGTTTGGTAAAAGAGGTTGTAGGGATCCACTCTCTATGCTTCTCGCTACAGTTATCTTAAGAGTCATACGACTCGAACTAGAAGGCACAACCGGCCTTAAAACAAAGGATCTATGGCTAATACCTACTGAATCGGTATGACAACCAGACACTGCACAATTGGCTTACATGCCGGCAGGATGAGCGTCCTGTAAAATAATTTTTGCAGAAGCTGCAGTGGGTCGCCGTGGCGTAATGGGTTAGTGCGTCGACTCCTACGCAGAGGGTGCCAGGTTCGATACCCGAATTTACCAGCTTTCATATTTCACGGTTCCACCTCTTTCGAGTCACTGACAATGCTCAAAGAGTATTTCCTGTCTAGACAAAACTTCTCAACTACGCTAAGAAGAGGTAAAAACTGCATATCGCCACATCTACTCGTGTAGCGCTCTAGCCAGCCGTCGTCACTTACATGTAGGAGCCTTAACAATACAAGTCCAGTGTCAAAAACGGACCGTGAATCAGGCCACAAAATAAGCGCAGAAAGAACGATATTTTGACTCAGAGATGAAGTATTGCAGAGATGCCCGACTTCTACTGCCCCTTAAAATGTTTGACAACTGTTCTAACGTGTTCTTAAACCAAATTGACTAATCAGAGAACGGCATTTACGCTATTTCGTGAATAACCGTCAAAAATGCATGAATATCTGTCAAAAATGCACTCAAATTCGTCGAAGTGAATCGGCTGTGAAGTTGGCTGTCTCTGTAATGCTTCATTTCTGTTTTGACTGCGCCAACTGTCGAGGGATTAGTCTTCTTAAGATCGCTTTCTTTGTCCACTCTGTTGCTATATGTGCTAGTTATCCACAGTCTACTTCAGCTCTGGAAACTCCACAATAGTTCAGAAATCCAAACTGAGGCAAATCCTGGGAAGGACCGAAGAAATGAAGATCGACGCGTCGGTTTTAATGCCGCATATGACAGTGTGCGTAGCGAACCGCCATGTATCATTTTGACATTCCTGTCGCATCTGTCAAGTAAATGAAGGGTGACGAATGACGATGGTGCTCCAAAAAGGTCGGTAACCAACTTATCAATGTCAATAAAGTTCTTATCTCATGACACTTCATAACGTCGTTCTTGATGAGGTCGTGCAAAACTCACAGGGCAACAATAGCGACACGATCATCGAAAAGTTCATTCAGCTGCCGTTACCATACCCGGATGACATTGACGAATGCCAATGAAGCGTTCGAAGCACTGAGAAGGAATCTAAAATGTGTCTGACAGTGAACAAGGAAAAAACGACAGAAGACAAGAAACGACGAAATTCAACAACGACGTTTTGGACAGTGCGTCCTCTTAGGCCGCTATAATTTCGAGGTGCTCAAGAGAACTTTGACTACTTGAGCTCTTCTATGAATAGACAGAAGAGACATAAGCCGTGTCTTTTTCATCGCTATCGATAGTGAAGTAAGATTCAGAAAAAGGATTCACAGTGGCTTTGATTTTTATCTGTCAAAATATATGAAAAAGAAATTTATTTGTTCGAAATTGATGTCAAAATGTATGAAAACAAATTCGAAGTTGAATTTTTATCGGCAGCCGATATGTATATATGTGCCTTACGTGCAAAATCCTACTTCACTATTTATAGATTTTTGAAAAAAACACGGCTATAGACTAACAACATCAGAACCGAGGTCAAACGTAGAATAATTATTTACCCAAAGTCTGTCGCTCGAATGACCGATCCGACCTAATACGAGGCATCGATTTTCGCAGTGCTACTCTGTGGCTCGAGCTTTGCCAGTTTGAGAAGTGGATGGAGAAGTCCTTGATCTTGATTTCTTCGAGCTCGAAAGTTCTGAGTTCCTTACCATCTGGAATAAAAGATTCAGTTACGAACTCTACGGGTAGTACAGCGGCATGAGACTGATCAGTCGTTTACGCATCGACCAACAATAGAGCCCACAACACTCTCGTTATTATTCTGGTTCAACAAGAACCTCAACCAATCAATGCATCGCCCTTCACATCGCAATCACTAAATGTACAACCATTGAGAGGTATGACTCAATGTGTGTTGGGAAAATTTGTTTTTTCTGGTGGTAAATAAGTTTGGATAGAGATAAGTTATATGCTTGATTTGCATTAAAGATAGTGCAAGTTAATAAATCCGAAAAATAGTTCAATCAGAGTTTAATCACGCAACGGCACCTCGGACGACGAGTACTCTCGAGCTTGACCGGTTTTATTTGAATGGTATCGGGTTGCGTAAGAGATGGCCAAAAATAGATCGAACTGCAAATTTATTTGCGACAGAACGGGTTTTTTTTCGCAATCAGATGTCATATAAACCGGTTGTGTACAACGTGGTCACTTGCACTTCGTCGAAATGGTGTACAATAGTGGTAGTAATCCAGCTCCTCTTGAAGCATACTCAGGGATTCGAATCGGGGACCCCACTAACCAAGTGCAGGCACTTAACCCACTGCGCCATCTGGTCGTTGTTTATCTCAAAGTAGTTATCTCTCAAGCTAGCGACCATGAAGTGTCTGAACCTGAGCTAGTGCTGCCTCCCTGAAACGTTGTTTCCAGTCATCAAGACCATGTTGTCTTGGGATTGCGATCGCTTAGCCGATCTCTCTCTCGGTCTTCCTCTCCTTCTCGAACCAGGAAGCTTGGATTCGAAGTTCCTCTTAGCTGGCATTGGTGCCCATGCGCTCGATGTGACCAATCTGGTGAAGTGGACGGATTTGTGCCTTCCGGACTACATCCACATATTGGTAGACTCCGCGATCTTCGCCTCTATTCACCTTCCTTGCAGACGGATCTTCCGAAGCAGAATTTTCTCTTTGGAAGACACCAAGAATCAGCACTGCATTTTTACTTAGCGTCCAGCTTTAGGCTCCATATAGCAGGACTGGCATAAAAAGAGTTGTAGAGCATGTTTTTGGTCTTAACAGTCAGGAGTTGTGAGTCCAGTTGTTTTGACAAAACGAAGTATGACCGGTTGCTTAGGGCGATTCTACGTGGGATCTCCACTAGGATGGAGTTCGTGGAGTTCACGTTTACCATGAAGTAGACAAACTCCTTTATAATATAAGTGGCGCGACACTCCAAGTTGGACATGGGCCTGGCTTCTACAGCAACAACTCGTGTGGTGCGTGCTATTGTTCTGTCTCGAGTGGATGGGACCTACATTTTAATGCCGACTTCGAACGGCGAAGTTGAGAAGCTTTTTCGAGACAGGAGTACTCTTTGACAGTGACTCGAAAGAGGTGGAGCCGTGAATTATGAAAGTTGGTAAATTGGGGATTCGAACCTGGTAACCTCTGCCTACTACGCTTTATGTTTTGTCCAAGGTGATCTGCGACGGAACGTTTCTCGGTCGAGAGTACATATTTTGTTGCTTTCCTCATTCATCTTAATATCAGCTCGATTTACCTCTTCTTCAATCGCCGTGGTAGCTTCTTCTGCGGCACGACGATGTAGATTTTATTGGCGTATCGCAACAGTTGGACTGACTTGTAGAAGATTGTGTCTTCCGTGTTTTCAGTTGGCCGCCTCACTACCGTCTCCAGGACCAGATTGAAGAAATCACATTACAGCGCAAAGCATCTCCTTGACGACAACCGGTGAAGGTTTCAATCGGCTCGGTAGTTCTTACGTGCATCGCGTATGTGTTAGCTTTGTGCCATCCTGTATTCCGCCTTCTCTTCGTATGTGGCTTTAAAATCGATGAAAAGGTGGGGTGTATTGATATTCGCTGGCCTTCTCCAGGATTTGCTCTAGTGTGGAAACTTGGTATATAGTCGATTTATCGGGCCGGAAGCCGCACTCCAACAATCCGATTAGTGTGGTGGAGAACTGCTAATCTGCTTTAAACGTCCACACTATACGCTGGATAGGATCAGAACAGGATTATGCCTCAGTAGGATTATGTTAGGATTAGGTCTTTTTTGTGGAAGGGGCATATGGAACTGGTATTCCAGTCATCTGACATGCTTTCGAAACGCCAAACTATGCAGATGATGTGGTGCCTCCTTACCAGAACATCGCCAACGGTCTTGAAGAACTCTGATGGTAAACCATCTGCGCCTGCGTTAGTCGTTGTTAACCCTTTCCATTGCTTTGCTGACTTCTTCAAAGCTGTGCGGGTCAAAGATGATAACCCTCACAAGTTCGAAGATTCTGGGTGCCTTTCCTTAAAGTTTAGTTTTGGCTTTTTTATGAACCCGTATTTTCTGTCTGTCCCTAGACTCTTCGATGTCCTTGAGCTGGGAGGTGTCGAGATAATTCTTCTTCATGCGTAGAAGCTTCTTCTCTGCCAACATCTTGTTGGCTTGATGTTCGACGTAGGCATTCCGGAGAGTCTCTCCCGTAATTGCTTTTCGTAGGCTCTGGCATTCTCCGGTGTGCTAGTGCGTCCAATATCAATACTCCGCGTTGCTAGCTGGTACAGATTTTTCAAACTGTACAGACTTGCTCTAAATCGTGCTGCCACGAGGAAATAGTTACAGTCGACGTTTGCTCACCTGAATATTGGCACATCCAGGATAATGCACGCATGATGTTTGACGGTCCGGAGATAGCCAGGATTACCTGCTGTCGCAATGTCAGTGAGTTGCAAATCGTTATCTCTGCTTTTCTATAACTGCTAAGGGCACCGTGCAGAGGTCGTTGTTGTGCTCCTTGATATTGTGTTAAGCCTCGTCGGTATGGGCTGTTGTTGTCGAATCAGCCTTGAATGGGGACCACAGCCAGGCGCTCACTTATCGGTTTAAAGTCGATGATCTTCAACCGTTTTCTCAGAACCAATCCCAAATGTCCAAACTTTTGTAACAGCTGTAATATATGTTCCACTCTTTTAAACATATCATCAGTGCCAATCAGAAATGAACTAATATCTGGTGTCAATCAACTTATTCAGTCAATCATTAATCCTTTCTATCACTCAATATTTAACAATCGCTTCACATTGAAACACGTTTCTTGTAATTTATATTCGAATAAATAAGTTAATTGTTAATTTCCAGTATCTCTACGAATTGGGATGGCACACGAAGGGCATGATTGGAATAACCCAACCTCGCAGGGTGTCCGCTGTGACATTAGCCGATCGCGTAGCCGCCGAACGTGGCGAACTAGTTGGTGACACGGTTGGCGTGGCTGTCCGCTTCATAGACAAGGTCTCGGAACAAACAGCTATCAAAGTAAGCATTTCACAATCTTAGCATCTGCATCATTTTTAATCCTCCATTTTCATTTCAGTACATGACCGAAGGAATTCTCTTACGGGAAATGCTCGCTGACCCGCTCCTCACCCAATACAGTGTCATCATGATTGACGAGGCCCACGAACGCAACACCCTAACCGATACGGCCCTCGGGCTTTTGAAGAAAATCATGAAAAAACGCGAATCGTTGAAAGTGATCATATCCTCGGCGACAATTGATGCGGAATTCTTTAAGGATTTCTTCAATTCGAAATCGAAAAAATCACCCAAGGACAGCAGCGTGATACTCTCAGTCGAAGGACGAATGCACCCTGTCAACATTTTCTACCTACAAAAGCCTTGCCCGGATTATATTAAGGAGACCGTTAGCACAATCTGGAAAATACACAAAACCGAACCCACCGGAGACGTGCTCGCGTTCTTAACCGGTCAAGAGGAGGTCCTTCAAGCCATCAGCTTGCTAGACGAATACAGAATGGCGGAGAACTTGGACAACATTCAAATTCTCCCCATGTACGGCACCCTTCCGAACAACGACCAACTGAAGGTGTTCTTCACGCCCCCGAAGCACACCAGAAAAGTGGTGATTGCCACGAACATTGCCGAGACTTCCATAACAATCCCGGGAATCGTATACGGTAAAAATGAAAGCACTCAAACTCCGAATGAATTTAAATATTTTTTCCCATTGCAGTCATTGATTGTGGATTTGTGAAGTTGAAGTGGTACAACGCCGATAGCTGCACCGATAGTTTAGTTGTGGTTCCAATAAGTAAGGCTGCAGCAGAGCAACGAGCCGGAAGAGCTGGGCGTGTACGTCCTGGAAAAGTGTACAGATTATATACTGAATCTAGTTACGACACCTTACCCGAACAGACGCCACCGGAAATGCGTCGCACTGACCTTTGCTCAACGGTGCTTCACTTGAAAGCCCTTGGGATCGATAACATCCTTCGTTTCAACTTCCCCTCTCCACCTCCGGCAAAGAACTTATTAGCTGCTCTTGAAACACTCTATGCAATAGGTACGTACAGAATATATTAAATCAAAAGAACTCTTATCGAACATTTTCTATTTGCAGACGCGCTCGATGAAAAGGGGAACCTGACAAAGCCAGTTGGATACCTTCTTGCCGAAATGCCCTTGAATGCGATGTTCGGCAAGATGCTGTACGTGTCCGGCCAACTTGGCTGCAGCGAGGAAATCCTCTCAATCATTGCAATGCTTCAAGTGCAGTCGGTATTTTCAAAGCCAGCAACGGGCCAGGGTCAAATAAAACAAAAAGTTGCCAAGCGAAACTTTGAAGCCGCCGAAGGGGACTTGATAACACTACTCAATGTGTATACGGCATTCGTGGAGAACGGTCGAACGAAGGAGTTCTGTGGGAGATATTATTTAATCTATCGACACCTGAAGAGAGCCTACGAACTGCGAACACAGTTGGTCAGTTTGATTCAGTCGAAACTCGGAATTCCAATGTTCTCGTGCAATGGCGATGTGGAACTTATTTGCAAGTGCATAACTGCGGGATTCTTTCCCAACGCAGCGTACTTACATCATTCGGGAAATTTTAAAACTATTCGCGGGGATACCGAGCTGCAGGTGCATCCTCTGTCAACGCTTTACACTCTACGAGCACCTTCATGCGTGATTTACTGCGAATTAATGCAGACAACCAAGCTCTTCATGAAGGATCTGACTGTTATCAAGAGTGATTGGCTTACGGAACTGGCACCACATTATTATCATAAAACAACTGTCAGAGAGTAATTGAATAAACCAATGAAAGTGGAATTTAAGAACAGAACAGATAATTTTCTTAATTGATTGATAATAATATTGATTTGGATATTACGAATTCTATAGTTGGTCTAACTGATCCAATGGACAAGATCTTCATCAGGAATCTTTCGAGGTTACTGTGGACTGAAATGCCCTTGAGGTACTCCCAGTTATTATAATCAAATTCGCCAGTAGAGGTACACCACAGACCGATATCATCTCTCCACTTATCTAGCTTATTGTGATGAACAACATTATAGTAGGGCTCAAAGTAGTAGGGTGCGCCAATGATATGGCGATCTTGGTATCAGGAATCTTCTTGGTTGTGATCAGTGAGATTATGGAGTGCGCACTTGGTATAGAATGTACTTATGCTTCAGAATGCGATCTAGATATCAACTCAACCAAAACTGAACTGATGCACTTCACCTCTTATTCCCAACATTCCACTTACCTGCCTGAATTGTCAACCGCTTTCTACATCTACCAGTGCTAAGTACCTAGGTTCCGCAACTCAGCTGTAAGCTAAACGTAGAGGGGAATGTTGCATCTTCTACCTTCGGACCTGCACCTTACAAACACTACAGTGTCTGGATAGAGTCTGGATGCTGGACATCAAAACCCTATGGACATAGAACAATCCTAGATCTTCTACCAAGAGATCTCGTAACATCCTTCACAGATTATTCGATCCCGAAACTAAATCTAAAAAAGGGCTTTGACTCTCTTATTCCCGAAAGAACTGATTCGCACAGCGAGCCGGTGTGCAAGGATATTAACTGGAAAATCTACATTGACGGCTCCAAAATGGGAGGCGAAGTCGGTGGGGATGTGTTCTCAGAATCCCTGAACATCCTATAAACTGCCCGACAGTTCCAGTGGGTTCCAAGAGAAACACTTTGCAATCCGGGAAGCATGAAAAAACATCCAAATATGTTGCCAAGGCAGAAGGTTGCCATATGCATTGGCAGTCATGTGGCCATCAAAGCTCATTTTCCTTACATGGGTTCCAGGTCACAGCGGCATTCCAGGAAATGAAAGGACCTTGCTAGGCAGGTTGACTTCCTACAAGCAGATAAGGCTAACATATATTCCCACTTTGTTGAAAAAGCAAACCTTAGATTGGCCTGACTGACAAACTATGCAACACCAAGGGAAAACAGTTTTAGTCATTAGGAGAGATGACTTTCTTTCACAGTCTCACTGGCTAGTAAAGCTACTCTACAATTTTAATTGTATTGTTGCTACCCAATAAATAAATAAATAAATAAATAAAGCTCTCTGATCCCTAATACAACTCTAAACAAGACATGGGGGTTAAGCTGTGGATCTATAAACAAATAAATAAACAAACCAAAGCGCTCTTCTTATGGTTTCAACAATACGTACATAAATATTCATCTACACAAATAGACCATCCAACAAGTGAAGTAGTTTTAGAACAATCAGGACGGCTCTACGGCGTCAATGTAATCCCAAACGCGCCAAAGAAGCTCTAGATCTCAATAAAGATGACCTAAGATTGCTCTGCGGAGCACTAACAGAACGCAAGGCATGTGTTCATCACCTCCATAAAATGGGTCTTATCTGTACAGGAATCTGAAGGCACAGGTTAAAGAAACTGTGGAACATGCTAACCGACTGCCTATGCCTTGCCTGAACAAGACTGAAAATGATAAATAGAAAAATCGTAACAGGGAAAGAGTTCCAAGGAATCCCATCCAGAGAAGTGCCAAGATTTCTGATGGCAGAACTTAAATCCTAGACCAAAAGAAGGGGGTACAATTGGTCTTTATTGCCGCAGTCCTAGTGTCTCGTCTTATGACACATCTCTCAATTCAATTCGGATTCAAAACCAACCTAATTCTAGAGCTGTCCAAGATCATTGGACGCATGGCAAACTTCACCATCTTCCTCTGGGCTGGATCCAACTGCCAGGTGATCTGTTCCGAGCATCATCTAGGCTCAGGATTCAGTAATTTTAACACTTCGTCCCACCCCCGATCCTCCAGGTTCACCTTCATACTTCTAAGACTACTTTTACCACTGTCTGGCTACCCTCATTCGTCCACTCCACACCGGTATTGACTCATTAAATACTAGCGCTCAAAGGCGCCCAAAATGAATAGAATTACGTTTTATATATAATTTTAACCGATTGCAATTTAAAAATGGAACTTCTTATTTTCTATCATCTTTTTACCCTGCTGGCAATACTTTCAACAACTGCTGTCAATAATTCAGTGAAATTTGTTGAGGTCATTGCCAGGTGCGCTGAAAAAATGAGTGAAAATACGAATTTCATATTTTTGCGCCACCTGCTTCGTGACGTCATGCCAACTGCAAAAGGACTTTTCCAGTCGAAAAACAAACACAAATAAGAACAAATTGATGCAGATCACATGCAAATAGGTCACCACACACACCCGAGCATAGTTGAGTCCCTTTGATAAGAAAATATGACGAAAATCAATTTTTTAGAAATTGACACGTTTCAGGCGAAAAAGTGCAAGTAAAATAATAAATAATCTGAATGGACTTTTTTTTGCTCTGAAGATGCCAAATTTGATTTTAAGGATTTCAAGGACTACGAAGGACGTGATTGAATGAAAATAGCTAGGACATGAATAAACTACATCAGAATGATGGAAAAAATCAATCATTGATGGATATTCCTCACAAAAAGGGAGAAAACTCGTTATTTCCATTCGCACAGGGGTGTGAAAAGCGTATTGATGCTCCACCTAAGGAGTGTGGATCTAAACACGCTTGTACTTGGATTAAAGTAATCGTGAAATGTGCTCATTTGTCCTAACACTTCCATTATAAGCGATCATAAGTCTAGAGAAATACGAAGCCCATAAGAAGACTTGATTGCTGAGACAACCTCCAAGGCGAGAAATTGTTACCCAAAGTTTGTTAGTGGTGGACAATTCAGAAAGCCGGTATATGAGTTTCAAACATGCCACTCTTCTTCTACTGGGGCAACAGTCTGGGGTGGACCTGGGCCTCAGCCAGTAAGCTTCTCGAGCTGGCACGATCTTTAGCCAGCTGACTCCAATTTCGCACGCCAAGTTGGTTGACGTCCTTCTCCACTTGTGTGAGACATCGGTTTCGTGGACGACCTCTATTGCGTTGTCCCACTGGATAGGAGTCGAAGACTCTTCGGGCTGGAGCAGTGTTGTCCAGCCATCTTAGGCGTTGGATCCATAGACGCCTGACCATCAACGTCTCTCAAAGAAACCAAGGACTCATCTCTCATCCGCTTTTGGGATTGTCCATGAATCCACGCCATACAGCAGGACTGGGATGATTAAGGCCTTAGATAAAGTAGGCTTGGTTTTTTGGCTTGGTTCGTGAGACGGCTCTACTACTCAACTTCTTGGGTTGGCAAGAGTTACTCTGCATTTGGTTTCACCATCCACCTCGAGGGTGTCATTCTGCCCATTTTGATGCTCTGTCCAAGAGTGTTGTATGTCCTTTCTTGATGACAGCATATACTTCGCTTCGCCTTCATTTATCGGTAGATCTATTTTAGCAGTTTCCGTCTCAAGACCTGCCTACTGGCCTCATTGACAGCTTGATGTGTTCCCATGTCCATGTCATCGGCGCCCATGTCATAACAATTGTACGGTCTTATGGAAGATCGTGCTTAGTGTTAGCGTGTAAATTGTCTCCTCAAGAATGATAGCGCGTTGTCTTGTCGGAAACCTTTTTTGATGTTGAAGGTCTCGGTGAGTTCGTTACCAACCTTGATGGAGCCGCAATAATTCTCGTTCGTCATCCTGCACAATCTGACGAGTTTAGCAGAAATCTCAAAATAGACATGGGGTGTATAGCTCGTCTCTATGCGCGCTGTCACTTGCGGCTTCAAAATCGACGAAACGTCGGTGGGTGTTGATTTTAACTTCTTGAGTCTTTTCCAGGATCTACCGCTGTTTGAAGATCTGGTCGATGGTGGGCATCCTTAACCTGCTGCCACACTGATGTAGATTGTTTATGAACGTAAACCTGGACGTTTTGGTAGCATCAGGGCGGTCGTGCCTCGGACAAGATCAATAAGCTAATTCAGTGTAGAGTTCTGCACAAATGTAGAATTACTGTATGCCACCGATCCAGACCCTATTGAATTATTGAACCGTATTCCTGACTAGAGCAGAGCAAGTGGTAGAAAAATGAAGGAGATTAACAGGAATTCTCCCAGAGCTTAATAATACCTTAAATGAAGATCAGAAGAAGATTCGCTTGTTTGTGGGTCCGTAGAAAGTGACGGGTCCAATAATGGGGCATTCTGCACTCTTTTTGCTACCGTCTTGGTTTTTAATGTCTTTGCACCTATATCGGTCTTCTTATCGCCAGTACATCAATTACGAAGTGGCACTTTCAGGCAAACTTGGAGTTAAATACAGAGTTTATTGAAGCCTTGAGTATTGCCCGGCTGTCTGTAAATAACTTAGTATTGATCGCTTTCCTGTTGTTGATGTGTGCTGTTTCACTTACTGCAAATTGTCGATAACTTGCAGAGAGGAATGTTTGTCTGACATCTGGGTCGCCTAGTGCTTTTACTTCATTATCGGGCTTCGACTTACAAGTGTGCTACTTTTGCGTGACATCGTCTACCCAAGGTACTACTTTTTTCGTTTTCGGGATAAGGATCTCATAAATTTTACTGCGGCCATGCGATCAATAAAATGGGCGAGTTCAATAAAATGTAGCGATAGCTTATGTTTACGTGGCTCTAACTTGTCTCTAGGAGTGGTACATTTTATAGAGCTTCCAAATCAACCGCGTGAGTGTTTCTCCTAGCTGATGGATGATAGCCTTTGTATTTTGTTCAGATTATGTAATTTGTCTTTTCACACATCTTATGCAAAACTAGTACTGAGTTAGAGAGTCCCTCTTGATCATTTTACTTATATTCTCTATAATATCCTTTTCTTCAGCTCTTACTCAACAAGTATTGACGCAACAAGTGGATATATACCATCCTTCCTAAAACAAGAACTTCGATGTACTTAGCTTAACCGCCATGTCGTTGTGTAAGGACTCAACTAAAACTAAGAGATGAAACTACGATCAGTGGTGGAGCAAGCAGACAAGTCGTCGTGGCCAAGAATGAAAGGCTGGTGGTCCTACCAACCCTGATCAAGCTCTCTGAGACGCCTTGGCGAGGGTCTAGAACAGATACAGATTCACCCTTGCATGACGGCCCTTCCAGCTCCAAAGTGCATCAAAAAAATATATCTCAGAAAGAGTTAAGGGCTGCAACAATGCTAGTGGACAACCTTGACTCGGCAACAATAAAACAAGTAGTTGCGGCCAGAAGACCAGAGGAGGAAATTTCCATGAACGTGGAGGACGACGTTTCAGAGGAGAGCGGAAGAACAAAATCTCGGAAGGACTACGTAGAAAAAGTCAAAGAAAAAAAGTATATTGAACGCTTAGCAATCCTCATCCCTCACTGTGAAGGAGAGGAACTCCCTGGGCAACTAAGGTCGCTGACTAGACCATTAAATCTATAGATTCTAAGAAGAGTGCCATCAATAAAACGGGGTCAAATCCAACTGCTGGAGGAAGTGCTACAATGATTGGGAAAGAAAAGTCAACCGGCAAAACCAACAGGTTCGACGCCTCCACATTGCAGAGTACTGAAAACAAAGCCCTTAGTTTAAGAACCCACGATGTGGGAGCCGAAAAGAGAGTCCAAGAGGTCGTAGGGAAAATACCGATATCCCCCGACTGCGGTTCATAAGTCCCCAAATGACCATGGACAGGAGGAAGGTCCGATGTGGAATTCGGACGGATCAATAACAAGTCCAAAACTCCGCAGCTTAAGAATGGACCAAGGAGGACCTACGGCGAAGTATCCAAAATCTCACTAAAGCTCACTATGCTCAAAATTCCTTCGAGTGTGAAAAGAAGATCGACAAAGTTTTGGTTAAGGCGCAGGTATGCTGAACATGGATCTGCAAGGTTCGACTGAGTTAGGTGGCATAATTATAATTTGAGTGCCTGCCCCTGGTTAGCGGGATCCCCGGTTCGAATCCCAGTGAAAGCAAAGTTAGTACGCTTTCATCTGGTTTTCAAATCTGGTCCAGTCACCATTTTCCGTTGGGTTCAAATTAACGGGACTGTTGCTAAAGTGGTCAATCAGTGGTAGTAGTCTGTTGGGTATCATTATAGACCAATATGGTCTAAGTTTGCTGGTGAATGCACTAGCAGCCCCCACCCCCCACCTAACCTAACCTAGGTGGCATAAGGAATACACCATAGAAATATCGTCATCTGTTCCGATAGCCACAAACTGGTTCCGTAGTCTTGCTTAATGGAGACCTGCCATCCATTCCTATCATTATGCAAACACCCACTCACATAAATCGTAGATGACTTACCAGTATTGGATGCATCATTAATCATGATCTAAAAAGCTCACGTGGCCTGAAACAGAGGTCGCCCAGATCCATGTCTAAAATTTCAGTTAGAAAAAAAATTGGTTAAAATGGGTCTGTAACGCCCAACGTTTACCGAAAAGTTGTTCCCAACCTCATTTTCGAAGAAAAAAGGTTCAATGATGGTCTCGGCCCCAGCAGACACATTTTCCACTAAGTGCGCACACAGCACGGGGACCATGAGTCCTGTCCACTAGTTTGACAGTCTCGCGAACTTTTACGCACAATCTTGCGTACAGCTGTCGCAGAGAATGCTTAATTTCGGCAAAAACTCATTTTCAAAAAACGCACTGCTGCACAGCACTCACTTTGGAAATAAGTTTTCAATATTTGCACACGTTGTTGGAGCCGAAAGCGACTCATTTCGGTCCGCGGAGGACTTTCTATCAATTTCGAGCGAGAAACACCTGTCAGTGTGAGAATAACAAAAGATGTAATAAAAATGGTCTTAATTTAAGACAACAAACAACACTTATTGTCCAGCATCAACTGACTTTCTGAAAAGATCGTCATGATCCACAACAGTTAATATTTACAAGAAACCACCACTAGATGGCCCACCCTGTACCTAAGTTCATATTTCCAAGTGAAATCCCACATATTCTCAGAGGGTGCGATGTGACCGACTCGGCTTCACCCTTATTTACAAACCCATTGTACGGGTTCAAATTCAAACACTCGTAATGCGGTTTCAACTAAACTCACAGACCATGACACGCCCCTTACTGCTGACTCTGGTCTTGAGCACTTAAAGTCCACAGTTTGCCATCGCTGAACCTGATTTATTTACAATTAAACATACACGCAGTCTTTTATTTTCCATCCAACCGGCATTAGTCGCTTGTGACTAACCACCAACCACCCGATTTGATCTGGCTATTTCGCTATCAGTAGCAGAAAGTTGAAATTATGCAAAAGGTATAATTTTTTTATGTAAAACTTTGAAAACAGTCTGTGTGTGCTCTCGGTGAATTATGCTAATTGCCACTAAACAAAAACCAAAAAAAAAAACTCAAATTAACATCGCACAAGGTAAAGCCCAGTAAAATGAGGAGATATATCTGCTATGGTGTTGGCCACAGATTCGTCGGATCGCACTGCCCGCAGATACTCCAACTCAAAGTGTAGTTCGGCAGTGTTGCAGAATAGAAGTGTGTTCCGATAAAAAACCAAAAAAACCAAAAAAAAAACACAAAACAAAAATAAATGAATAAAAGCTCCGTTGGACCGAAAACAGTACGAATTAGGTCAATTCTGTGCAGAGAATGCATTTCGGTTTTAGTTCGCGAAGTTGATTTCATTCCGAGCCGATTGTGAACACGGACCAGCAGCAGACGGTGGAGTTTTGAATTTATCGCAAAATGAGGTTCTGGATGTCCGGGTTTTTGGTTGCGATTCTGTGCAACCGTATCAAGTGTGCAAGTGAAAGTGAAATGAATGCCGCCGGTCAAGGTCCAGGGACATTCAGCCTTGTGGATGACGGATCCAATAGCAATGATCTGTCTACGAGAACGTATAGCGAGGATGTTGTTAAGGAAAATCTTGCCTTCCATTATTTCAAGTGAGTACGATATGAACACATTTAAACTGGGTGTAGGAAATAACTGACTGCAGTAAAAAAAACGATTTCATTTTCACCGTGATCCGTGACGTTCCATACTTTTATCCAACAAAACAAGAGAGACATGACAACTGTTGTGGATCATGACGATCTTTTGAGAAAGTTAGTTGATGCTGGAAAAAAAGTGTTTGTTGTTGTCTTAAAATAAATAGAATACATCTTTTTCTTCGTATTCTCCGTAGTCCGTGGCGATGTTTGTAAATACGATAATCAATTAATAAGAAAGAAGAGAAAAAATAACAAAAATCAAGAAATTGGATGTTAATTTCGTTTCTTCGTCATGAAATCGTGACCTTTTCACTGGACAGTGCATTTCGTGGCGGTTTTAATCACTTTCAGTTGAGCGGTTTTATTGCATAAGTTAGGTTAGAGTGAACGGATGGTTTAGTGCCTGCTCTTGGTTAGTGGGGTCCTCGGTTTGAATACCAGTGAAAGCAAAGTTAATACACTTTTATCGGGTTTTTAAATCTGGTCCAGTCACCATTTGCCGTTAGGATCAAATTAACGGCACTATCGACTGGAGTTGTCGATCAGTGGTAGTAGTCTGAATGTGGGTATAACAGTGGACCAACTTGGTCTAAGTGTGCTGACAAATTCACTAGGAGCCTCCCTACCTAACCTAACCTAGGTTAGAGTGGATGACGGCGGATAGCTGTCAGATTGAGCAAATGTGGGCTCATTGTGATTCCACGCGGATTCACTTCCTCCTGGAACCTAGACCCAGTTGGGGCTTGAGACAAAGGGATTTATCAGTCTTATGTTGACGCCATTCAGTTCTCTGAAGTTGTTAAAAAAGTAACCTCCTAAGTGTGAGCCAAAGCACTGCACGAGTAGGGGAGGAGATGTGTAGTTCCAACCTCCTCTTCAACCATGCAGCTTCTGCAAAAATCATTATACAGGATCCATGTTTGTCCCTGAGCAGATAGATTTTTGTTTTTCCTCTTGTTCAACTACACCGCGATCAGGCTAGATCTATTGTGTCGAATGGTTGGAGTTAAGACAAAGGACAAACAACTTTCCTCATGAAAGATAGTAAATCTTTTGTGGTGGAATTTTTTGATTCCACTGAAGTGAGTACCTCCCTATGGAAGATACGTGTCCTTAACCAGACTATTACCGGACATTCACACATGATGTGCTCGGAAGTTCCGTCCTCTTCGAGGCAAAACCGACAAACCGTATCTTGACACTGGTTTAGTTTGTTAAGGTGATATTTCAGTCCGCAGTGGCCGTTTCATACCGGCTTGTTAGCAATCTTAAGCGATCCTTATTAGGATGGAGTATTTCCTAACACGAATAATAATAATAATAATATAATAATATGGGTGGCGCAACAGTCCGAGGCGGACCTGGGCCTAGCTTCTCAGCAACCACTCGTGTTGTGCTTGCTATTGTTCTTTCACGAGTGGAAGACACTCACAGTTTAATGCCGACTCCGAACGGCGAGGAGTAGTAGGAGTAGACGTAGAAGTAGACGCACTTACCCGCTACGCCACGGCAACCCACCCTTACACGAATAAGGCCTGATTAATCTCTTGGACTGCCTAAGACCTTAGACTCCCAGACCATTGGGCACGGTGTGGGAGAAGTTTGTTTTCTGGATTGTTTTCGTAAATCAGAGTTGTAGGTGCTGTCCAATTGACACTGCAGAACGGTTCTGGACCGATGAACGCTAATTCAGAGCCAGCTCTCGGGGGCTCAGCTGCGGATTAGTTGCCTGCAATGCCTCTTTGTCCAGGGATCCAGTCAAGTTTCACTTTGTTGTGTACGGCAAGGCGTCATAGCAGCACTTGACTGTTTAGGAGTCCAACATACTGGACGAAAGTGCGTTTGGTGCTGCTTGATTGTCTGAGAATATTTGTATTACTGCGCCCTTGATACCTTTGTGGAGGTTAGGTCTGGCGCAGGACATGAAATTCGGCTTGGAACACTGTAGGACTCGACCCCATTGTTATGGAAATCCAAAACGTACCCATAGACTAGACCCTAGAAGTCTGGTGTGGTAGACAGGCGATAGATTTTGAGGTGGGGACAGGAGTTTTTGGACGATGGATTCCCCACCCCAAAGTCCATCGTCTGTGTACCACCCCATACTTCTAGGGTCTAGTGTTAGGATACCATTGGTCCACTTTCCGAGGTCCAATATGTCAACTTCAAGATGCCTCCTGAAACAATGTTGCCTGACCATGGTACCCGGCAGATAGATTATCCGCTTGTGATTGAGTACTGGGACTGGCCATGTCTCCTTTGTTTTAAATGTAAGGTTGCCTTCTAGTTGGAGTTGCATGAATCTTAAGAAGACTGTAGCGAGAGGCATAGACGATGGATCTCGTCCTGGTGTGAGAGAAGAGGTTGACCCACACGTTGCGAGTTCGCAGGCTTTGCACTTGTCTCCCGGCACGCTCTTCTTCCTCATTTGGCCTTACAGGCCACCCCGAACCTCAACCAACACTGCACTTACGATCTCTGGCCACTTCCAGTTTCGAACCCCCAGTGGGTTGAGGCCGTTCACCACCTGAGTGCGCCACCTTAAAGGTGGACATCTCCTGTTGCGTTGTGCCACTGGTGCAAAGTCCATAGGAAGTGTTTTCCATATTCTCGTTACGGCCCAGTTGCCTTAGACTTTGGATCCGTTGACGACAGGATAAACTCATATCGCTGTGCAATCCGTACGTCAACGTAAAAAGTCACAATGATCGAATGCAGGACTTTTTTCTCCTTCTTCATTTGCTGTTGAGATTGTACATGCTTCCCCGTCATAGAGCAGGATAGGGATGATCAAGGTGTTAGCTTGGTCCTCTGAGAGAGGGCTCTACTATTCAATTGCCTCTTAAGCCCTTAGAAACATCGGTTGGCAAGAGTTAATCAACGTTTGATCTCGGCACATGCGTTGCTTGAACAATTTATCTCGGACCGAGGTAGTTGAAGTCTTCAACTAACTCAAAGATATAGTTGTCTATTCAGAAAGTCTATTAAAGACGTCGATGTTGTATCTCCTTTCTTGAGAACAGCATATACTTCATTTTGCCCTGTGAATGGCTGGACACATTTTAGCCGCTTCTGTCTTTGCATCCACGTGGTATATCTTGAGCTGCTCAGACATCTAGTTAAGAGACAGTCGCCAATTATGTTAGGAATGTTTAACGCCTGGATCGCACTGTTCGATAAATGCCTGCCCTTCATTAGATGGGTCCCCAGGTTCTTTTATCAGGTTTTCAAATCTGGTCCAGTCGCCATTTGCCGCTAGGATCAAATAAACGGCATCACTGGAGTGGTCGATCAGTGGTATTAGTCTGACTTGGGGTTGCTGCCTGGCAGTATCATTGACCAGTCGTTGTGTCTGAGTGCTCCAGTGTGGTGTTTAATAACATCTGACAAATAAAGGATGTTTTTGAGTTGAAAATGACACCAACTGTGGACTAGCTGTGTTAACAGAGTCTTGAGTCTCCTCTAGTATTTGTTGCTACGATCAAAAGTTTGGGTGAGAGTATACCTCCTTGTGGTGTTCCTCTATGAAACGCCTCTGTAGATCGCAGCGTCTCCTAGTCTCCTAGAGTGAACTACCCTGCTGGTGAATAGATGATAGATTAAAGCCGCTAAGAACTATGATGGAATTCTTCCAGTTTATTAGGTTATGTCCATACAATATGTCCATACAAGAGGTACACGCACTGGCTATGTAAATGGTCATTATCTTACTTTTGGTCACTAGACAAAACATAGGAGCTAGAAACAAACATGAGAGTTTCGTTGTGACCAGGCTTTTTTCAAAGATGCTGTTCAAATGCATCTTGGCAACGAAAATGTAACACAAAATATTGGAAGGTTTAATCAAGACTAACAAAAGCTATTGGCTCACAGAAAGAACGATTCAGACAGGAAGAAAATGTTTACTACTCGGTAGACAGAGAAGAGACTGTCTATTTCCTCGCAGAATTTCTTAATTCTTTGAACCCATCTGGACTTCTTCACACAAAACGGGGTGAAAGTTGGTTGTTATTTTATCAATGAACCTTAAGCCGCCTAAATCATATGACGGCTCACGTTTACTGCTGAGATCACTTAAGACTTTCTGGATGTGGTACTGGAAAAGGTGTGTTAATTCAATTACCGTTCCAATTTAAGTTCCTGTAATTTCCGGTAAAGCCATCTTTTGCAATGACTGTTAATAAATCACAAGGTCAAACACAAGGGGTTAGTGTGTTGACAGTTTTTTTTCCGAGAGCAACCTCCAAAGAACAATGTTTGTACCTATCTACCTGTTTCATTGAAAAACAGCTTTAACATTGTATATGAAGACATCCCGTAGTATAGTCTAGTGGTCTAGTTTTACAAACAGAGCTAACCCGGGTTAAAACAGAAACAGACCGAGTTGTAACCCGTGTTGACGAACTCGATTTGATGATGAATTGAAAGCAAGCGTAGGCATAGGCGTATGGGGTAGCCAAGCCAATAATGGCTGTGTGTATGCAAATTGTCTCTCTTCTCTCTTATATATCTTCATATTTTCTTCTACTCGCACGTCGCAACGAAACTTACTTAATTTGACATGTCACACAAAAAAAGAGAGAATATCATATAAATGCTGCAGACTGCTGTTGGGGCTACGACCCGCACCAATATGGTTGTATGCTCACACCAGGTTGTACTGTCTACAGTTTTTTTATGTATTTGGTGTGTTTCATCGGTATGAGTCGGCTTAGGTCCAACCCGGGTTAACTCGGTTTTTTTAACCCGGGTTGACACACCAATACTGTAGTCTAACGTAGTAACATCATTAATCACTCCACACTCCCACGACTTCTACATTGCAGCCCATATCGCACGGGGCGGATCGCTAGTAATGTATGCACATTTCCCAATTCAAATTTTCAGATGATGACCTTAGAAGACAGATAGAAAAAAATAAAATCGCTTTGAAAACAAAAAAAAACGTCTCACGATCATTCGATGTGTAGGCAAATTTTCCTGCTCCACTGTATTGAATATCTACATAAATATAATTTTTCCAAACCTGGCTTGAAAAGGTATCGCTTTCAAATTGAAAAATTCATTCGCTAGACGCAAGGTCAGCTAAGCTTTTATTTTTTTTATTATTTTGAATTTTTTTTTATCGTTTTCTGCATCCGCTATGACCTAAGGCTTAGCGTTCGCATATCGGATGAACCCACGTTTTTGCTTATTAATTTAGGTGTTTCATTATTCACACGAACTTGACTTTTTTGAGCATCATTTTGCTTTTATCTTAATTACCGTCTAGATAGAGCATCGTATGTTAGACGAAGGTATGCTTTCCCTAGGCGCTTGTGGGTCTTTTGAGGAGGAGTGGGAACCTGAACCTCCTGTATCATAGCGTTGAAGTAGTTATTATTAACATAACACATACGCTTGTTGTCATTTCATCCCAGTAGATATCAGACAGAGTATTACAGGGTGACCAGATAAGAACGATAGGAAAAGAAAATTAAATAAAACCACAGGGATGTGGAACATAAATATGACTCTAACTTTATTCCGAAGCTACATTCATGTCATTATTTACTGAATTCATTCATTTAAATGCCCGATGGCAGTTCTTCAAGCAGTCGGTCCAATATTGTGCGCCATTATTCCGGCAATATCGTATCGAATGTTGGCCTCGAGCTTGTCCAAAACGGTTGGCTTATTTGCATTGACAGAGAAAAGTGTGGTATCAAATCGCATGATCACGGCGAACAATTGATGAACTCTGTTAGTGTAGACAGAGTGGCGGTACCCACTCGCCAAATTCTCCACCACAACTTCGAGCGTTGCGTCACTTCTACGCCATGTTGCACCATCTTGTTGGAACCACAGCTCGGTTATATCGATGTTGTCGAACGCTCGATCATTGACGGTAGCAGTGTCTGCTTTTCGAAAGAAATAAGGTCCGATGATGCGGCCATGCTATAAGCCGCACCAAACATTCAATCTTTGTGGATGCAGTGATGCTTGGTCGCACACACGTGGATTGTGAAACGGAAATTGTGCTTGTTGACATAACCTCTGAGCCAGAAATGGGCTTCGGTCGAGAAGATTATTTTTGGCCACACTCTGGTACAGCATTTCCAGCTCTGAATCAGCATGTTGTCTACTGTCTTCTGGTTTCAAATTCTTCTGTCAGTACAATCTTATATCGATGTAGGTTCAAATCAAATCGAAAAATAACCCGGGTTTTGACACCAGGCGATCCGAGTCGAATCGACATGTCTGCCTTCACCGACACTTTCTTCAGTTCCCAACAATCTCCGCCTAGGTCGGTGGCTTTAGGTTCAAATACCTCTTTTCCTCGAAGTGACTAATTTCCTGCTGAAGCCTTGATGGCGACCGACGTCAATTCCTCAATTCACGTTGATTATTAACAACTAAGGCGGAAGTTCGATAATGTCATCTCATCTCATCTTCAGTGGCCCGCACTAGCATTCCCCATTGACTCTAACCCATCAGGAGTTATGTCCAAACGGAACCAAGAGAGTTTGGCTTGAGACTTGGCCCTGACAAGCGGTTGACAATCACATTCAAGGGACGTCTCAAATGTCGAGATTAAGGGAAAATTCGTGCCACGAGATCAAACCATCGAAGCATAGCCCTTTCCGTTCGAAAAAGCAGCTGCTCGGCATTGAGTTCCTCGCGCACTGCCGTGTTTTTCACTCTATCCCGGCGAGTAATTCCCACAACAAATCTCACCTCAGTAGTTTGTCTTCGCGATCTTATTCTTTGGTTCATTACCAAAAGTTCATGACCACAGGTGAGAGTTGGAACAAATACTGAGTTTAAGACCACTTAGTAGGCTTTAACACCAAGCTCAGTCGTCCTCAATAGATATCTTCCAAAGCTGTTTCAAAATTAAGCCAATTTGGCCAATCCTACAGGAAAGATCAGCGGAGGCAGTAATCTCCATCTCACGGCAAAAGACCCCGAGATACTGGAGAACCTTCTCCAACCGCTTCAATCAACTAAATTGTAGGGTGCATTAAACATGGGTCCTGGAAATGACCATAACCTCTGATTTGTCCACGTTAACCTTCACCCCAGCATTATCAACCTCAAGCCCATCGTGTACTGGCTGGAGTTACATCCGGGAGGATGTAAGAATAACTAAGTCATCTGAAAAAAGAAGAAAGGTGTTGAAAGGTGTTGATTTAGCACCGATAACCCGACAACAGCTGCTACAGTTTGGCCCCCTTACACAGGACCATCAATCCCATACTCCTGCAGAATGCTTCATAGTTTATCTCGACGAACTCGATCATATGCCTTTTCCAAATCTACAAAGCCAGCTGTAGATGGGTATGGCATACTCCCAAGCCTTCTCTCAAGTACCGTTCTTAGAGCGAAAAGCTGGTCGGTTGTACTTCTGCCGGGACGAAAGCCGCACTGTTCATCCCCCATCGTGGGCTCTACCATAGCTCTAGAACTAGCTTTCAAAATATTTTCGTAGGCTTTCCAAGGGAGACTGAAAAGAGATATGCCCCTGGAGAAGAAGCAGTCTCTTTTGTCCCCCTTCTTAAAAATCCCCTCTTTTCAAGTCTCTTTTGTCCCCCTTCTTAAAAATCCTCTCTTTTTAAGAAGGACTGCTTCATCTCCAGGGGCATATCTTTTTTCAGTCTCCCCTGGAAGACTCAACGCAGTTTGATAATAATAAGTGTCTAACCGCGTTGCCAGGCCACTTTAATGACACGAGGGATCCATAAAACTCCTTCGATGATGTTGAATTTCCTTCCTCTGAGTCGGTGAATGGTTTGCCAGAACACCTTTTTCGCAGATCTATGGTCGATTTCCAACTTCTTACCGAACTCCTTCAAAGACTGCTCTGAAGCTGCTCATACAGTCAATTTGCAAGCACTTTGGTGTACCGGTCACGAGAAGCAGGATCCCCCAAGGAAATCCAATCTCGGCAGGTCTTCTTCTTCTCTATGATGGCTTCTTGAAATCCGGGTGTTTAAAACCTCGCAGCTCTTTTCTGACCACCAGCAGCCACTCTTTACCGTTTCACTCCACAAAACACCCCGTACAGAGGCAGTGACAGCTGTTGAAAGCATTCGCCACCCTTCCTCTACCAGCGATGGAGCAGCTGGAATTCGTTCAAACCTTTCAGATAGTTTAATAGTTTCGCCCACCGTATGCATGGGACTTGTTGGTATCCCCACTCCGGCCTATGCAGACATTTGAGATGAAACTCCCGACAGGAAGAGTTTCCTAGATCCCCTTTGCTTTGTCGAAGAGTTCCCCACGATATCCAAACGTTACCTGGCAGCTTCCTCAACTCGCTCGAGACGTTCCATGCTCTCCGCATTCACAGGTTAGTGCTTGGCGTGTCTTCTTCCTCACTCCCATAAGGGCTCACGATCGTACTTCCTTCCCTGACCGGCTGCCGAGCGGGAGAAGTCGGCCACCAGACGCACCAGCATACTGCCACCAATCAGGCCTGGCTCCAAACGGCACGCCAGGATACTCAATATCCGAGGCCCGTCATTATAGCTGATTGCGCTTCGTTAGCCCGGTCTGGGCTATATGGAAATAAATTCGTACACCTCAAAACTGTTGCCACACCAAGCTTTCTTACCCAAAAAAATTAAACATGCCGCCTTTCTAACAAAGAAAGCCGGGCAAAATGGCCCTAGAGTTCTCAGCTTAATTTTGAATACAGCCTGTGCTACACGGTTTTGAGCTTTCACGTGAAGTTGTGCTACACGGCGCGACAACATGTAGTTTTTCGTCTTCAAGTCACAGCTTAAACTTTGAGCAGTGCTTAATTGATTGATTAAATGCTTATTTGTACGACAGCGTATACCAGCGTAGAGTGCGCCGTGTAACACAATTTCACGTCGGCACATTAATTCACGTGAAATCGTAGACGGCTCTACATTCCATTTCAATTATAACCTGAATCTAGAAAACAAGATGACTGTAGTATTTGTCCGTCTCCCAAAATCGAATTTTCTAACACAGCTTTAATTTACTTTCAGGAACGGCATCAAATTACTGGCGGACAAAGGTTTGGAAGCTAATCTCTCAGACACCGGCTGCTTGCCTTCAGATAAATTTGCATTCATCATCCACGGCTGGGGACAATCGTGCGAAACGGAGTGGACCCATAAACTGACAGATAGTATGCACAAATTTACCTTCCACAAAGAGGCACATTCTGAAACTTAACACATTTCCAGAACTCACCATTCACCGAGGCGGATGCATAGTCTGCGTTGACTATGGCGCGTACAAGCACGACCCATACCTCCGATTGCTGGCCTACTTTCGCCCGATGAATACCGTATTAGTTGGCAAATTGAAGCAACTACAATCGCAAGGACTTGATCCACGTAAAACCTACATCTTCGGCTTCAGCCTTGGCGGGCAGCTGGCTTCGAGTATAGGCAGACAAATGGGGCCGCATTTGTTCAAGCAAATTGACAGTGAGTGCTTTCGAGCTTGGAAGATATTCACAAAGAGTGTAAACCCCTTCATTTGTAGCGTGCGACATGGCCGGACCTGGTTTTGATTTCCGAAGAGTCACCGATCACCGGCTGGCTGCTGAGCAGGTCAACTGCTGGCATACGAGTCGCAATAAAGGAACCCGGTTCTATTCGTGCCATCAGAATGTTCGCTTTGGAAATTGCGGCAACAGCCAGCCGGGCGAGAGTGCGCAGACATCGTCCCACGGACTGTGTGTCAAGTACTACATTAACTCCTTCGATTATCCTTTCTACGCAGCACTCCAGCCAAGTGCGTGTCTGTCGAGGCACCCGGCGATTTTCGTCCCAAAGAACTACACCGTTGGTTACAGAGAGGACAGCAAAATGTAAATGAAATGAGATTCTATGCGGGAAGATAAATTAAATGCACACTTAAATACCCTTGCAGGATTATTGGTGGAGAGATATTCGTGCCTACAAGCGACCAGTTCCCGTATAACCTCTCCATGGACAAGATCTTGCAAATTAACAATATAACCATTGGCAATATTGTGGCAGACAACAGTGTAGGCAGGAGACCACCTCGGCGTCGTTTTCCTATAATCATTCAACACGCTCGAAATAGATTGCGGGAGAGGATTTGGAGTTAATTTTTAGGCCTTCTTTTTTTTACGAAAATACTTTGTACATTATTTATTAAATATTTATATTTTTACTTGTTCAATGGGCTGTTTTTTATAATTGTGTACAGAATCTTGAATGAATTGATATAAAGTTCACCACTTTCCACAATAGCATCCGCATTTGCAGGAGAGTAGAACAACGCTCAAAAATGATGTCATCGCGCCCTCAACTTTCCAGAATTCGACTAGGTTCTTGTACGTAAACATATCGGCAGCGTAAGAAATGGTTTATCTTCTCAAAATGATATTGCTAGACTGTATTGGAAACGACTACTCATCGTTGAGAAGAGCCTTACAATGGCTGACAAAAGGGGACCAATGGAACAAATGGGCCCACACAACAGTGCTGTCAGTTGCCAAGGATTATTCAATGAAAGTGGTCAATTTTAAGCGATACTACAGCATTCAAAGCACTCAAAAGTAAGGCAAAAAATAGTGTCCAAAAGGTACTCAATTGTTTTGATGCTTTGCAGGAGCAATGCATTCTCCTGTCGTTCCTGGCGACATGAGAAGTCAGGAACGAAGTGCCTATGGAAATAAGCTTCTACCATTATTGGCCGGTATAAAGCACTGACTTATTTAGCAGGCCGGCCGGCGACTCATGGAGAATCTCATATTCAGCAACAGTTGACGGTCCTGAGAAGTCTGCTTCCAGTTATCAAAACCAATCTGTCTTCAATTCGCGATGACTTGGTCTTTATACGGGAGATTCGGTCTGATTCTCTTTCTCGAATGATGGTGGCTCCGGTTCGAAGACGGAGTATTGGTGATCATGCGCTCGATGTGGCCGAGCCAGTGCAGTCGGCGGGTTTTTGCCTTCCGAAGTACATCCACATCCTGGTACAGTCCGCGGTTATGGCTTCGTCTCCATTCACCTTCCTCGCAGACTTCCACAGAATCAGCTCCGCAGTTTTTCTTAGCGTCCAGCTTTCGGCTTCATACAGCAGGACTGGCAAAATAAAAGTTTTGTAGAGCTTGATTTTGGTCCTTAGAGTCAGGAGTTTTGAGTCCTGTTGTTTTGACAAACCGAAGTAACATCGGATGCCTAGGGCGATTCTACGTGGGATCTCAACTAGGATGTCCTATGCAGAGTTCAGGTTTGCCCCGATGTATATAGAAACTCCTCTACTACCTCAAAATTGCAGCTGTCGATTGTGATCCTTTGCCTCAGGTGTTTTTTTTATTTCATTTTTATTGAATTTCCAGGACAACTTATACTAGACAAAAATGAAATAAAGAACTTAATCTAATCTCAATATCTAACAATTTATGTCCTTAATTCTTGTTCAATTAGCTGTTTTTTTACCCTTCGCGATTACACTAAAATATTCTAATTTAACTTACTATTTTTTTCCTTTCGGCGTCTAAACTATTGTTTCTGTTTTTTACTCCTTCTTTTTTAGTCCTTTTTATTGCTTAAGACTTACTGACCAAGAAAACTAAGAAAAACTTGACGCTATATATATCCCATTCCTATTATTACCTAACCTAAATCCAAACCAAAGCCCTATTGCCTATTAAAACCTAAGAAAACTTAATCTAACTTAATGTACGTCCGTAATACTACGGACGTGTACACAAGGGCGTTTATGTTATTTATATGCGAAATTGCCTCAGGTGGTGTTAGACGGAACGTGTCATGATCGACAGAATGCATTTTGTTTCGTTCTCATTGACCTTAACACCAGATTGTTTCGTCTGTTCTTCAATCGCCGTGAAAGCTTTCAACGTCGTTAGCCTACAGTGGGGTTGACTTGGAAGGAACTACCGGAAATTGAGGAAATCACACGATTGCTCATCTCCTTGTCGACATCCCGTGCGTTTTAACGAAAGTCCTTAAAACGAACTGCATGAAGCACAGTCGGAATTCTCTATACAACGCCATCTCATAAAGGATTTCTTACGAAAGCATGGTTTTATTTTAATAAAAATCGATGGACAAAAATATTTAGAGTCGAACTTTTATTATATACTACATTTCGAACCCGGCTTTGCCCGGGTTTGTTTCTTCAACCGGTACTTTCAAAAACGGACGGAAATTAAGGTTTTTTCTCAACCATTTACACACAACGTGGAGGGATATCAAGCGATTCATAAAACAAAAGTTCTTGGAAATCCCATCTATATACTTGCGCGCGACGTCACTTGTTGTGCAAATTGAAGTCAAGCTTCATGAACAATGAAAAAAATCTTGTAACACATTATGTAATTAGTCTAGCTCTGAAATTTTATCTAAATCGGCTTATCCGTTCAGAAGTTCAATATTCACAATTTTTAGCAAAATTGAATGATTTGTGTGTAGCTGTGTATATGTACATTCATAGATAGTTTGGGTATGACAAAATCAGAAAAGTGCGAAAATGTTTATTGTTTCCTTTTCGTTTGGTTACTAAGGCAGTCGTTCGTATATGTTCGATTGAGACGTTGAAAAAAATGAATGGTGGCACCAAAGCAAAATATGAAAAATGTGTGTGTATATATGGAAGTTACAACACACAGTGAGATGGCTTATATCCACGACTACGCAACTTGAAATGGTTTCATACCGGATTGATGCAACCACCCTTATTTTGAGAATTTTATTCCCGTTTAAAAAGTGCTCGTAACTTCCGAACCGTATGTCGTACCGACTTAAAAATTGTCACATTCAGCATCTAAATTTTAGAATGATTTTTTTTTTTTTTAATTTCAGAGCTTTGCGACGTGTAGTTTCGGAACCTTTGTCGATCAGACACACAAACTTTCTACTTTATAGTTAAGATTGAGTCGCAAAATTGAAGCAATGAGTCAGACAATTGATTTGAATGAATTACTCGTACAAACTTTTCAAGAGCGTTTTCTGGAAACCTTACATTCAGAACAATACGGTGTTATACAACTTTGGAAAGGGCAGAGCTTCAAGTTTTTACAAAAAGATGCGGATATAATAGTGTGGTACTTGTGATGATTACAGTAGCACGCACAACACGAGTGGTTGCTGAGAAGCTAGGCCCAGGTCCGCCTCCCATATTATTATTATTATAAATAGTGCTGCATAATAATGTTGTATTAATATAGCCATTTCATGGTTAGCGCTGTTAGCCACTGTCTAGTTACTTGTCTGATTAACTAGTTACTAGTCTTAATTCGAATTCCATCAACATTTTTTTATCTTTTCTTACCTGTTCAATTGGTCACTTGGAGAAATGACTAATCTAAAGATGTCTAATCCTCCCATTACGGTGCGATTCGAATGTTCGATGTGAGACATTTTCATTGGCGAACTTACGTATTCGACATACTACGGTTGGCGAACATAATACACCGTCTCCACTGGACATATTTCTACCCAGCATAAAAAAACACAATTAGTACAGCCATCCGCACTCTATTTTTTCAAGATATGCCATGTCGCTTCACTAATCACTTGAATATTGTTTTCCAGAAGACATCGTGGGACGGCGAATTAAAAAAATGGATTGTACTAAAAAGAGGGTAAAAATTCATTATCACGAAGGAAGATGTCAAATCTGATGTCCAACTTTTGAACAGAGCTCATGCCATGTGGCAAAATCAAGCGATTTAAAAATTTTGTTTGAACTGAAAAATTATTTTTACAATTGAGATTACTACTAAGCTAACTAAAGGTTAGGGTGTTGGCTCAACAATATCGGCCCAACTAATGTACATTGTTTAATTTAACAATTGGTATTATTGTCGGTTTATTGTTTATTTTGTATGTCCTACAATGTCTAGTGCTTACATCGGGTTGTTCAAATCCGTGTGTCCATGTCCTTTTGGGATAGGGTGGTGGATTTAGCCTCGATGGTGATTGCTATCGCTGCTCTGGTAGAATCCATGCAGCTCGTTGTTCGACGTCGTTGGAAAGTTCTGCTCATTTAGCAGATTTAGCGTTGTTCAGGGATTGTGTTTCTCAAGTTTCTGATTTCCTCATTAGGATGGTTGTTCATGTCTAGAAGACGCTTTCTGAACAGTGTCACCATGTACTATTGCAGGGGGATGCTGCGTGCTTGGTCGTAAAGCTTCTTGTTGCTGTGGTGTATTTGACGGTCCCCATCGAATGTAAGTCCGGTACATATTCGTAGTATTTTCCTTTCTAAAATTGCGACCTTCTTCATGCTGGTCTTAGAGATGGTACGCCATATTGGGAAGCCGTACGTTAAGATGGGCCGTATAAGCCTCCTTATAGAGCAGCAGCTCAGTCCTTTGGCTTAATCTATTTTGCTTGCGCATCAAGGGATAGCTGCGATGGAAGCCTAGGTTAGCCTTCTTAAGGGTTAGTTCTGAATGTCTGTTGAACTTCAACCTTTCAGTGAAGATAACGCCATGATACTTGACCTTCTCGTTTGTTGATATTTTTGGTGCAATCAAGATTCTCCTACAGGATGTCTGATGGATGTTTGTGTCTACACTAAACTTTTTCACACATCATGTTCATGAACCGGGTAGGGTTCATGTCCAGTGGAGGCTACGTGGAACAATTCAACTTATTGCTCACATTTGGAACATTTTTTGACGTTTAATTCGAATTAAAGGTTCTCTCTTATCTCACCTTATATTTTTGGGATATCCTAATTTATTTATTTAACTTTTTTTGGTTGACGCGGTGTAGTGGTGAGTGCATCGACGACTACGCCTCGCCGCCGTAAGTGTTTTCCGGAATTTAACAATTTTCATAATTAAAAGGCTCGACAAACTCATTTGAGTCACTGACAGTGCTCAGGGTACTCCTTTCTAGAAAAGTTTCTTAAAATTCGCCTTTCGGGGTCGGCATAAAACTAAGGGTCACATCCAGTCTTGATAGAATAATATCATGCACACTATGGTTGGATGCTACATAAGCTAGGGTAATGTCCACGTCGAAATGCCGCTCCACTCATAGTAATATTCTTATTACATTATTAATTTATATATAAAAGAGCCATTTAAGATTTTTATTGGAGTCCCGTTTGAATTTAACTCTTGTTCAAACCACAGACATACTTTGGCTGTTTCCTTACTTTTGTCACTGACTGTATATTTACTTACTTCAATGGCACTTTTTGGAGTGGGAGATCATGTAACAGAATCGAATGACTGATCATCTGATCATCTCTTTCGTCTATTTTTTCAAATTACTTTCGACTTCCGTATAATCTGCCCCAGTTTGTATCGCAGCTATGCCGATGTAAGATAAACGATAACTCTGCCCCACTTTATTTGTTCCCACTCAAGTCTCTGTTGAGCACAATGGGAACTCTTTGTGAATGGTCTTAGTCAGAAATGAAGTATTACAGAGTTAGCCGACTTCACAGCTGATTGCCCCCTAGTCCAGTGCCTTCTTGACAGATATTCATGATTTTTTGATGGTTATTCACGAAATAACGTAAATGCCATCCTCTGAGTAGTCAATTTGGTTTAAGAACACGTTATAAAAAACAGTTGTCAACAAATTTATGGTGCAAGAGATGTAGAAGTCGGGCGTCTCTGTAATACTTCATTTCTGGTTTCAGCATATAACCGTCAAAGTATTACCGACGCTCACGCATTTGAAGTATTCTATGTGCAGGAGCCTTTACGCTTAAACCGCGTTCACATCCTTTACTAAAACCAGATACCTAGATCCAAATGTCCTTCGAACGCAGGATATTTTCTTTACTTAACGAAACCAGGTGCGATTTAGTAAATGTACTATTACCCCTACGGATTCCAGTGTACTGGATTTCTTCCACATCGAACTAAATTGGTCCTCAAATATGATTAAACTGATCACCTTCGAATAGAATTTCTGACCTAAAGTGCTGACATTGAAACCCACAAACGAACACGCGTGCATCACCGAGTTTGAACTAAATTTTATGTGGCTTCTGATTGACCTAGAAATTTCGTGTGGGCCAGGGCACGCATTCAATTGAAATCAAAAAAAAAAAAAGAATAAATAATGTATCTCGTTTGACTGTGAAATTGAGCGAACAACGCCGCTGATAACTAAATTAATTGAATTAAATACTCAGAAAGCAATGTCAACTACGTCAGATACGTACTCGCCATCTGCTGTTCGCAGCCTGACGCAATGTAGTCCCGCAGTTCACTTTGAGTGTTCTCTCAAAGTACGCCCAAACTTATGTCTGTTCAGTGGGAGCATCAAAACCAAGCGTGTGTACACTGTTCCGCGCAATCCAATGCAATTGTGTCTATTATCTTTCGTTTGAGTTCTGTCGTTGTTGTGGAATAATTTCGTAATAGCTTAGTTATCTGTTCGTAGAATAATTACGACAAATTGCTTGAGTCTGCTGGGTATGCACTCACTACTCAGGCAGTGCACGACGAGGAATTTGATATTTCAGGAGCATTTAATAAGTTGGAGGAAGATCGACGCTCGACGGGTGGGGTAGATTTTAATTTATAAATTCTCCATCATGGTTAGAAACTTGACTTCTGACCAGCAGTGGGTTTTGATATTGGCTTAAACGACGATGACGTTCAATTGGTGGAAGAATTGGAGCATTTGGAATTGAGACTATCATCGTTCACATTGTGGGCTCAGTCAGGGCCTGTCGATTCGAACAGTTAACGATAATTGGAGACGACCGCACAGCGTTTAGGAACGCACATAGTTAGGCGTTGCCACATGCAGGGGCTGTGGCGACAAAGATAAATTAGAGGACACCCCTCACTACCTTTGTCAATGCCCCAGCCTCTGCTTTTTGAGACAAAGAACTGTGGGAGAATTCTTCTTCCAAGATCTCCAAGAACTGCAAGAACTTCCACTAATCTCTATTTTTAAGTTCGTCAGGATTTCGGGATGGCTGGAATAAATACTCACCAACACATGTGGAAGGGCGGCACAATCTCTGGACGGCTGTACAATCAACGCACCATCACCTGAAGTACGAGTAGGAAATGGGATGAAAGGAAGGAAATGGACAATCCCCTTTGGGCATCGCAATGGGTCCTGAGATAGGCGTGGTTGCGCCATGCCTAACCTAGGCGTAACAAAGTGATAACGCAGCTCTGACAGAAGAAACTCTACCCTGGATCATTGGAAAACCCCAGCAGATAAGCAGATTATTTATTCTCTTTCTCGTCTGTTTCTCATCTCGTCGCGATAAAGCTGCATTTCATTAGTGAAGACTCAGCGTATGTTCTTTCCAGTCATTGAATCATCGAAACTTCAGAGATTGCTTCAAGTCTGAACGCTATATCCTGGAAATAAACTGGCCAGTATTTTTGAGTACAAGTCTAAATGGTCTTAACTATGTATAACTTAACCAGTTCCAATGTCAGAATGTCCATCACCATTCAAATGGAGTTATAGTGTTGCTTAGACAATTGCTGGCACTTACTCTTGGAGAGCACTGTAGTCGTGCATAGGAGACTGCTTCACTCCCTGCAATCGTTAGCCAGTGTACAGGAATATTTATTTCCCTTTCAGAAAATACCCCGTTTCAGCCACTACCTCCTGTCAGGAATCTAAATAAAGTTCTTACTCGCCAAGGATACTCTTAATGGCAGATAATCGTTCGGAAGTTCACTATCGACCAGATATTCAGATGCGATAGATCCTGGAAAAGGCCCGTAAAATGCAAATGACACCCAACACGTATTGGTTGATTTCAGCGCCGCGTTTGACAGCGTGTATAGAGAAGAGCTTAACAACCTCATGTCTTAGTCTTAACATTCTTGCAAGCTCCTCAGATTGTGCAGGATGACGATACAGAATTCTGGCTCCTCAGGGTCGGCAACGAACTCACCAAGACCTTTAATGTCGAAAGGGTTTAGACAGACAACATCATCCAGTAAAAGATCGTGCAAGAGTCACACGCCAACACTAGAGACACATAATGCCGTTGACATGGACGCAAGGCCGTTACTAGGTGAAGATTCCATCCACAATATCAACGCAGCAGTGTAGTGACAATGTAAGCCCCGTCAACATTCGGCAAAGATTTTTGGATTGGAATACAAGGAAGACCACGATTCTGGTGGTGCACGCAGGTAGAAAAGAACCTCAATCAGCTGAACGAAGCAACTTGCACAAGACCGTGCTAGATGGAGTGGCATGTTTGCTGAGGCCCAGGTACACCCCGATCTGTAGCGCCAGCCAAAGAAGAAGAAGAAGAAGAACAAGAATACATTGAAGGCTGAGTTTCTACTGTAGAAGACAAAATGCCATGAACAACCAGAGGCACAAAGATCAAATAACGCCACAAAAGCTTTCAGAAGTTACAATTCCCAACACACAGTGACTTTTAAAAATGTTGGCCGCCTTACCAGTATTGTCTACCCACATGTACGCCATAAAGGACGTTTTCGACGATGAAATGCTTAAAAAACTCTACCTGTGAAGATCGACTTACTGGTTTTGCTTGTCAATTCCTCGAAAGATATAAAATAAACACTGGCGTAGTAAGTAATTGGTATAATACGACTGGACGGCGCAGATGGTAGAGTGCCTGCCTTTTTTCCTCAAGCGCTAAAAATTAAAAAAATATTTTTCAAAGATCATACCCTCCACCCTCGAAATGTTTGTCTACCTTGTGGCAGAACACAGCGAGCTCTCTGGCATTGAGACGGAAGCGGCCAAAATGGGTCTGGTGGTGAATAACAGCATCGAAGTCTTACGGAGAGCGCCACAGTCGATTAAAGACTTCGTCTACCTCGGCTCTGCAGTAAACAGTACAAACAGCATCAGTGCCGAGATGAATCGCAGAGTAAATCTTGTCAACCTCTGTTTTTTTTTAGCACAAGAGGCAATTGTGTAAGGGAGCCGTCTCTCGAAGGACCGAGTTGACTTTATCTAAGACTTTAATCATTCCCACTTCGGCTGTACAGCGCGGAGGCATGGACAATCTCAAACTTGGATGAAGAAGTCCTAGGTCTCTTCGGGAGAAAAGTTCTGCGTGCGATCTGTTGTCCTGTTTGCAGGAGAAGATTCAACCACGAAAAGTATGGTCGGTACAGCCAAGCGTCTACGGATCGAACCCCTGGTGGAAAACTCATATCCGGCCCAATGAGTCTTCAACTCCACAGAGGACTCACACTGAAGCAGCAAAGTAGAGAAGGATCTCAACTTGGCGAGCGAAATAAGAGCAGATAGGCAGAGATCGCTCTAGTTGGAGCGCATTGCTGGCTGAGGCCCAGGTTCAACCCGGGCAGTAGCGCCATACATCAGACTCCAAAGGTTTTTCGGTAAATTTGCGTCTAATGGAATGAAATTGATACGATACGAATGGCCACGAACTATATTGTGAAGAACAGGTGGACGGATGTGTGCCTGTAACCACAGCCAAGTTGAGCTTACCCTTAATCCACTTCGGGGATAGTTCAGTTTTCTCTAAATTTGATCGGTAATCTATGTTCGCTGGTCTGGTCTGGTCCCGGCTATCACAGGATCGCTGGGAAAAGAGATCGCCGACGAACTTGATAAACATTGATCAGACTCTCATGACCTGAACCTGCGCTGGGATTGACAGCCTCCTTGATTAGGACTTCCGTCGATGGTTGGACCACAAGCGGAGCTGACTCCCCAAAGCCAATCTTCAAGCGGAGGCTCGCTAGCGTCCGTAAGAGATCCGTGGCATTGGACCAGTTTTTGAGTCTTGAGTGAGCCACTTTTACTCCTTTAATTTATTTATTTACTCATTTGAGAAAAATGATATTTTAGATACAATACTTCACACCTTGTCGCTCTTTGAGCCTTCGTCAGCCTTGAATAAAGTTATCCCTTCTCTCACTCTTCCCACTAGGTCCGTAGGTTAGAATGGGCTCTACTAAAGTTACTTTTCGCCAGTACGGCACATTCACATTTCCGAACACAGATTTCGACATGCATAGTGCTAGAAAGTTTTTTTATCATATTTTCAACTTTTCTCTTGAAGAAAGCTGTTTAAGGCCAAATCCATAAGGCCCAAACCTATAGAATCCGTCGCGTGAGTTACGTCAAAATCGTCAACTCATAAGGCCTTATGAGAGGGAAAGAGACAGCAAATACAGCCCACAAGTTAAATTCACCACGACGGATGGAATTGGTGAACAACTTTTAACTTTCTGTGCGTTTGACAGATGTTTGCATGCAAATTCATTCGGGTGTCCCTTATGTGACTGTTTTAACGATATTTTCTGAATGTAAATGTGAAAAATTTTCTGAAAATAATGCTTTTTGTTTTATTTAAAATTGTTTTTGAATAATTCCTAATAGGTAATAAATAAATAAAAAATGCAAACCGACCCTAATTCAAGAACTTTAAAATTTCGATTTCTGCAAGAGTGGATTGCGCACACAGCGTACTCACATGGCACCTCTCTGCAATCCGTCAACTTCGATTTTTGTGGATACCAAACGCAACGTACGCGACCGAATCTGTTTTGGTTTGAGCCTATGGAATCCATTGCGTTAAGAATCCACAGCGAATCATGGTTGCCGGATTGCAAGGAGGATGGAAGTTTGGTCCCGATGTAATCCACCTGTGGTGTGTCTCTCTCCCTCTAATTAGGGGTTATTGACATCGAGTCTGATTCAATTGTTTGACATTATGCAGCGGATTGTATGGGTTTGGGCCTTAACTCTGCTGTCTATCGTGTCGTTACAGCTTGAGTAAGCAGATCTTTCGCAGAGACATCGCCCCCTGTCAAGTGATAAGGGAAACGCGGAGAATTACATACGTCCATAAATAAAATATTTCCACATCCAAGCAAGCAAAATAACTACACATTGCTTACGCACGTCGATCTGACTAACTTGCAGTGCAACGACCTTAATCAAGACTCAGCTTATCTCTGCGAGCACTCAACGCAATAATTACATGTGCTTCTTAGCTTGCCTCTGCGAACAACGAACGCGAAAATTACATGCGCTCCCCCTGTGCATTGGAGTCCAACCATGGAACGCTGAGGGAGGAAAGGCAGATTCAACTGATAATCTATCCCAGGTATGCATAAAATTTGCGACATTTTCACAACGATGACGATCGAAGAAAAAAAAAAACAAACGATCTTCTAGCCCAAATCGTTTGACGGTCAATTGCTCACATTCCCCATCTGTGCCGAACCGAAACTAATTACCTCTCGAAATGGTTTGCTGCTGGAGAGCCCGGATAAGGAGAGCTCCCCGCTCTGCGGAAGTCAAGCGCCACCCGATGTAGCAACGATCCCTAAGCAATCGTCTTCGGGAACTGACAGCAATAAGGGCATGCCTTTCGAAGTGCGAACACAAGGCACTCAAAGACTTGAACTGGAATTGTTGTAATGAACGCAATTAATGATCCGTGAAGAGTGGAGTGATCTCCTCTCAATAAGCAGTAAGTGGCCTATTAAAGCTGATTGTATCTCTTTGCCGGAATGAGACGAATTCATGTTTGATGACGCCACAGACCTATGCTGCCCGCGAGTGGTGTACCCCAGAAGACACTCCCATATCCATTCCAGCGACATCATCGTTGTCGTTTTCATTCCATCATGATGTAATTTCAAATAGAATTCCGCTCTGAAAGTCTCAAATGAATTTTAATTTTATTCTCGTCGAAATTATTATGCCTCCACTTCGTGGTCCCAGGTTGCCGTCATGTTTGCCTCAATTTGGCCTGTGCCGTCTATTACGGGTCTTAGCTGTGTGCCTGCCTATAAACGCAAATCGTTGTGGGTTGAGATTTATTGTGGCTAATTCATATGATGAGCATTGAACTATGACTCAGTGCGAGAGCTATCATGATATGGTCACACGTAACGACACGACAATAGGCTTTGACTTTGTTTGGAGCGACGGCGCGGCGCGGCCACAGTTAACAGTCTCTTGAGACGCATGGGATAGCGTCTGAAAGAAATTAACGTCGTGCAAGACCAGAAACAGACAACCTTGAGGCCCGAGATCGCTTGCAATCGTGAAAGAGCACATTGTGCGGGCGGAAAGTGAGTCGTGAGTTGTCAAGAGGCACCTCACGAGCGTGTGCTCGATTAAATGATGAACAAAAAAGGAGATAATGAGGCTGGATGTTTGGAAGCAAACTGTGTATTCACAGGATATGACAGAAAGGGGCCAAATTGAGTGACAAATGTGTGATGACGATGTGAAAATGACGTTGCAGAACTCTGATATTCAACTGTCATGGCGATGGCTTTTTGGGGAGCAAACATGGATTGATGCATGGCAACACAGCATGTCTAAATGAAAAACTAGGTCAAAATATTCGCAGAGCTAAGATGAATTTATGTAAGACACATTATGTTATGAACGAGATTGAAAAGGCCTTAAGCGTCAAAAAATTTGCTCGCTTCATTCCTTGACGTCGAAAGAGCCTTTAAAATGGAAATACCAAAGCAATCCAACATGCTCTTGAAAAGGCACAAATTGGGCAATCTTACATCTGTCATTGGGTGGTGTGAACAGAAATAGAGTTTGAGTGTTTTCTCAGCATTTTTGAGGAAACACTCCATTTGGTGTGAATAAAAGTGAATTTCGTTAAGTTTAAAGAATATCCTGCGCTCACATATTTTGACAGATGAGTGTTGCCCATATTTTGGTGTGAAAGAAGGCACACTTGGAGAAGTTGAGTTTGGTTTCTCAAAATATCCAGATATTGAAAATTGTCTATTTTAGCATTGATTTCTATAAGCGGACTTGCGTCATGCCCTGAAAATTCACCCCAGACCATAATGTTTCTACCTTCTGCTTTACAATCTTCTGGGTGAACCTTGGATTAGGCTGTTGGCATTTAGGACGATGGACAAACGTTCTACCATCTGGTCCTATTCTATTAATTTTCGTTTCATCACTCCACAAAACTTTTTCCAAAAAATTGATGGGTTTCTCGTGATGGCTTTGGAGTTTTTTAAGAGTTTTGACAGCAGTAGCTTTCTCCGTTTTCTTACAAGCCTGCTGAATATTTCTAAGCCCAATATTTGATTAATATCGAATGCTATCTGCTGTGATGACGTAAATAAATCCTTTCTCGGCATTCTTACTATGGCAGCATCCGTACGCACATCAGTTTTTTTAGGCCTCGGCTTCCGAATTTTGAATTTGATCAACAAATCGGGATTCTTTGTGCATGAATTAATTGCATTGTATATTTTTTTCCGCGAACAGTGCAGAAGTTTTCTAATTTCCTCCACTTTTTTGCCTTCTTTATGCATTTTCCATATTATCCGTCTTTCCTCAACCGTCGTATGATTTCCTGATCCCATTTTACAATAATTTTCGGTCTAAAATACTCTTGATAAATTATTTCTGCACTATCCAATATTTGATGTGACTCTATTGAAAGTTACGCCAGTACTGCATATACTAAGAAATGTGTCATTTATGTGTCCACTTAAAATCAGCATTGTCTCCGAAAAACTGATAACGGTAAATAAAAAGCACAAAACGGAACATTTGTCGCCTCACATAACACAGCTATTGTAGGAGATTTCTGGATGCAAAAACCCTTACATTTTAACTAACTTTTACTTGAAAAATTTCAACATTTAATCGAAATCTAATTTTGTGCTATTTTTATGTCCATAGCTGTACGCATCATTAAAACCTACCTGTAGATTTCGTTGTGACGGAGAATTAACCTTACTATCGACAACTTCAGCACCAAGTTATCAGTGGCTGGGTTAGGGTGGTACCAAGTTTTCTTCTAGTACCCATTGGAGTGTAACTTGAGGTCAACCACAACTTCCGCAGGCATCCATATATACGTCTAATTACGTTATTTGTGTGGTCATATCCGTAGACTAGTCACCGTGTTAACTATTTCAAGTTGTTCTCCTGAAAGTATGATATCCGACAGGGAGCGAAAGGGCATTAAAGAATTTGAAATAGGGATTACCTGTGACTTCTTCGGATTTAAACTTAATCCATTTATTATAGCCCAACTATAAATTTTGGCGAGCGCATGATTCATCAGATCAATTAAATCCCCTACATTGGTAGGATTTTTGGCTGAGTACAGTTGATCCGTACCCAATTCTAGACAAAAAAAATTCATCCAAGAATTAGCTTTTTCTATGAATCCTCACCAGCTCCAACTTGGAAGCTCGGGTCGCCATATTTTCATCTTCTCAATTCTTGGTACGGCACCACCACGGGTTTCTTCAGGAATATCGGATTGGGACTGATTACTCAACCATTCCATGTACCCCGAAACTCCGTGATTTATAGTTCCTTATTTCGCTCGGACTTAGACACTCCATAGTTCGTATGCCTGATAAGTGAGTAAGTTTCTCGCGATTGCATGTTTAAACATATTGCATCCACCCTTACCAACTTTGGCACGCACACTTAAATTTCAAAAACAAAAAAGTGTTGTCGTTGTAGGGTACACTCAATGTGATGTGATTTAAAAGGTATCTCAAAGAGGTTCTTCCCCTGAAGTTGACGTTTAAAAACTAGAGTTCAGAAATTAAGTATTACAGAGACGCACAACTTCTATCGTTCTCTCAAACCGAATTGACCAATCAGAGAACGGAATTCACATTTCATGAATAACCGTCAAAAATTCATCAATATGTGTCAAAAAGGCACTCAAATACGTCGATGGACTAGGAGCAATCAGCTATGAAGTCGGCTATGTTCATTTCTGAACTCAAGTTTTTAAACGTCGACTTAAGGGAAAAGCCTTCTTTGAGGAACTTTTTTATTCACACCACATTGAGTGATCCCTTTAACGAAGACACTTCACTCAAGATTGTTCATTCGGAGGGCTTCCTCAGTTTTTATTCACACCACCCATTGTAAGATGTCTGAGTAAAGGGATTATAAATACTACTTTAGGCGCAAGCTCTATATCATCCTCGATCGAAGGTCGTCGACTCCCAGATTTCACCACGTGGAGGTGAGAGTAGGAGTTCGCTGATAAAAGAATAAGCTTGCACTGGGGCAACAAAATCCGGGCTGTACGATCCAACAACCCGGGTATGTTCCCGCAAATAAATGACTTCAGAAGTGTGGGCAATTGCCAGACTCAAGGGGCATCCCCCAAGGCGGAGTTATCCCACCCCCCCTTTGGGAATTAGTCATTGACGACGTCTTGGAGAGGCTCAAACATTCGTGAGCCGAGGCCGTTTCCCAAGACGACGTAATGATAATCGCCCTTTTTAGATATCCCCCTACAATCAGTGAGCTGTTAGAAAACAAATGGTGAAGAAACTAAGATGGCTGAAATCTTGTGGTCTAGAAATTAAACCGCAAAAAACAGAATTGGCCCATTTTTTTCCACCAAAAGGATCATTCCGATATTCCGACTAAACGTAATTTAGGTTAGGTTAGGTAGTTGGGCTGCTAGTGAATTCACCAGCACACTTAGACCATTTTGGTCCATCGTGATACTCATAGTCAGACTACTTACTACTACTGATTGACTACTCTAGTGACTAATTTCATCCCAAGGGCAAATGGTGACTAGACCAGTTTTGAAAGCCAGATAAAAGTGTATTAACTTTGCTTTTACTGGGATTCGAACTTACCAGAGGCAGGCACTCTACCAACTGCGCCATCCAGTCGTCTTTGTAAAACTTGGTAAACGTAATTTAGAGTTCTCCTTCGCCCTGACTTCTCGTGTGAAATACCTCGAAATAATCCTAGACAAGCAACTCAACTAAAGATTAACTATCGATGAAAGAGTTAACAAATAGTCCTGTGCTCTGTGCCTGAGAACCAAGATATTTGGTACAAATGGGGACCTAACCTCAAAAAAAACAAAAAAAAACCTGTGGATTTACACAGCAAACGTTGGACCTACGTATTCGGACTTTTGTCAAGTTAGTCTGGCGATAGACCGCCCTGAAAACCGCAAACCACTAAGGATAGAAACCAGGGACTTGCATGTCATTTGCAGGAGCAATTCGCACCTACCGATATTAAACCCCCTACTTCCTCTACGTCGAGACCTCTGTGAAGAGCGCCATAAGAATCAGTCAATCTAGTAGGTGCCCCCCCAAATTCGACATGCAAGTATACTAAAGGGACTGCAAATTGACGAAAGCGACTCCCAAATACTCCTCCGTTCCTTGATTTCGAAAACCCGGTTACTTTCCGTATCAAGGGAGGAGTGGACAACAAATAAGAATATACCCGGATAGATAAAAAAATCCAAAAGGCACCAACGCGAACCTTCTTCATCAGAACCCCTAAGCAGTGTTTTTCAACTGAAGGTCCTGGCAGTCATGGAAGCAGCCAAAATGACATCAATGTTGAAAAATGTTGATATTACCATTCGAATCGGCAGTCAAACGGTCATTAAATCGTCATCGGCAATAGAAATCGATTCCAAACTGATCGCAGGCTGCCGCGAGGTGCTCAAGGTTATCATGGACCAGCACTCCGCTACTCTCCCCTGGGTGTCAATTCACAGAGACATGACCGGTAATTTTTTTTTTTTCATTGGTTGGTGTGCATCTTCAATAAGACACAAGACACGAGTATCAGTGTGTTCATAGTAGTGTCAGATTTTTACTGACTAAACACACCCTTCCCATTTGTTGTTTACTGAAACTAGGTTTCCCTATCCAGTAGACTTAACGTCATTATTTTTATTTATGCGTGGATTTGGTTTCATTTCGGGTAATGCGCCAGAGTTTTGTCCAATCGCAAGTTTTATTTACAGCGTGCTGCAGTTTTACGGTAGCGGACTCGATTGTGCTTTCCGTAGCCAGAATAGCCGTATTGTCTGCGAACATAGCTACTATTGTTCCCTCAGTTTGTGGTATGTCCCGGGTAAATAACAAAAACAGAGTAGGGCCAAGAACACTCCCTTGCGGGACCCCGCAGGCAATGTCTTTAAATTCCGAGTATTTCGTTCCGTGCTTAACTCTAAATATCCTATTCTTGAGGTAGGATTCTAACAGGCAATACAGATTTTTCGGAAATATCCTACTAAGTTCGTATTTCAAGCCGTCGTGCCAAACCTTGCTAAAGGCCTGGGTTACATCGAGGAAAACGCTGGAGCAAACCTTTTTTCCCTCTAGTGCTTTTTCGATTTCGTTGGTTATTCTAAATACTTGGTCAATTGTGGAATGACTCTTCCTGAATCCAAATTGATGACCGGTAATGAGATCAATTTGTCAGGAAAGGGGTTAAAACCGACTCATCCCAGGCTACTCCCAAGAAAAAAGTGGATGAAACGATTACAGAGAAAGCTTATAAAAGGTGGAATCTTCTAAACCACCTGTGACACCACTCGGATGTTATGCCTCAACTCTCTATTACATGCCTAGCCTAGGATGTTATGCCTCAACGTTGAACAGTCCAAAAACCATTAAACTCCTGTAATGCGACAAAATGTTGCCGAAGTACACACTACCTCTGTTATTGCCCCAGTCTCTGTCAGTTGAGACTAAGAACATAAAGACATCCAGGACAGCAAATATCCTTTTCCTGAAGACGTGGGCGAAAAAATATAAGAATACAATCTCTCGAAAATCTGCCACTTCAAACTGGCGGCTGTCTCTTCAAACGTCATTCCAAATTCTATTTTTACCAAGACCCTGAACGGTGACATTTTCCATCAAACTCGCTCTCAATACAACACGTCACCGTGATCAACCTACGCGCAGGCACATGCAAATGAATCAGATCGATCTGGAACTAGTTCTTGAACCCCAGGCAGTAACGTCACCTGTCCTTCGATCAGCAACTTCCACCCCCAGAGAATATTGCCTTCTCTTCCAGAGATCATATCTCAACCCAAAGTTGATGATCACACTGCTGCACAAACGGAAGTTGAGCAGAGCCCACACAAAAACTCTCCCACCATGTGCCGCAGTTGTGAATTCAATCAAACAAAATCTTCACTTTGCCAGCCCCACTCGACGGTCACTCGCTTATGCAAGTGGAAGTTTGGGACGTTTTTCTTTTGTTTTCCGATTTATTTACGCGTCCTTGTCTCTGCAGTGCGATGAAAGAGAAACTCAAACGAAACCACATCACCAGACCTCCGCTGAATGAGGTAATATCGAGTGAAGAGTGAAAATGTACAGCAACACCTCGGCGTGTTCTGACCAAATGGGGAGCTCAATTTCAACTAAATCACACTGGGAATCACTGGAAATAAGGTAGAATCAATAGTTCACTAGTTTGGCATCGTTTTGGATGGAAGTACAAGCGATTTGATCGAACCTGATCCGCATAATCGAAGAGTTTGCTCACAGATGCTAGCCACAGCTCGTGCACATGTCTATGGGTAGCGGCAATAAATACCTTGTATCGACTTATATGGCGTGCTACGATTTTGTTGTTGTGTGTGCTTTTAACGGTTCAACTTTCCATACAACTTTCTTGTAGAGTGCGCTGTGATGTCAACCACTGGCGATGGTCAGATGGGATACGCGCCAACTGTGCGTTGCTGCAGGTACGAATGTTTGGCGGCTGGGATTGTGGGACAGAGCTCACCTTTAGGCAGTTTAACAATCTGGATTGGCCTGCATTTTGAGAGAGGTCTTCAGGTGAGGCGGCAGCGATATGAACTCCTTCTTCTTCGGGTGGCGCGGGAGTCCGAGGGGAGCTTCTTCTAGGAATGGTCTTCTGGAAATGATCGGAGGAGACTTACAGATCCATTACGACTGCCGAGGGAAGAGTTTGAGAGTATTTCTTGCTGTCTGGGATGAAATCATTGATGTTCGGCGATGTAGCAGACGCAATGTCACGCCCCTACAACTGTTTTTTATAACGTGTTCATAAACCAAATTGACCAATCAGAGGACGGCATTTATGTTATTTCGTGAATAACCGTCAAAAATGCATGAATATCTGTTAAAAAGGCACTCAAATTCGTCGATGGACTAGGGGGCAATCAGCTGTGAAGTCGGCTATCTCTGTGATACTTCATTTCTGTTTTTGGCGATACCTATTTCAGTATCGTCTCCTATTAAATGAGAACAAATTGTGTATAGATACATATCTTGTTCTACACTTTTGAGACATTTTTAGAGTTATATGTCGCATTTGTATTAGTTTTTTCGCAAACTGAAATGAGAATGTATTAGTGAAATTTGAGAGGAATTAGAGCACAGATGTCACTTTTCCGTGACAGTTATTATTTTCAGAGCACTCAAACTGTAACGAAAGGCGAGACGATAGTGATGGTCTTACATGAAGCAAATCATCGACCATATCATCGAAGTGAATCAAAAGGACGATAGTCGTCTGAAAAGTTACGCCAGTGGAGCCCAGTCTACATCGCTGCAAAATATGCCACCACACCAACCTATCCCGAGAGGACCAACGAGGAAACACTGAACTAAATGTTGCTTTCGAAAAAGAAAAAAATTGACACTTCCACAAACGTGTGAACACATGATGCAGGCTCCTTCAAGCAAATTATACACATGTATTCTAGGTTATCCCTAATCGTAGGAACAAGTAGAATCCAGATTCCATTTCAGATCAAATAAAGCATTTATCACTCGTTTGTCACGAAACTGTCCTGCTCTGTCAATGGAACTATGGCACTCAACCGCAGCACCGCTGAGCACGATCTTTCATGCTTTGAAGAGAACCATCCCAAGGATTCACGTGCCGCAATAGACCCTGAACCACAGGCAGGACAAACACTCCCACGAAATTCTGACACTAGCTCACGCAGCACTTGACGCATAAAATATTACTTCAGCCTTTATGACGGGCTCGTGTACACTAACTTCTAACATTCCATCTCGCACGCAGATGAGAGTAAGTCCAGATTTAGGTCAACGAAGGCGACAACTTCCTGACAGTCCAATCGTCTGAACACAACCAAAGCTAAGCCCCCAAGTCCAACGGCCTTGTAACCCACTTAGCGCTTCAACCAAGACTCATGTACGTGCCTACTTGAAAACTAATTAATTAATTTGGTCCCCTCCCCGCCCCTGAGCGTGGGAAGGTGTTCAACTTAAAAAAAAAAGAATTAACGAAACAATCTCTCAAAGCTTCCCTCTGAGTAATTTACACGCACCAAGATACAAGATACAACTCGTTTGAAAGTCATTTTCCGCCACCCACCTTCAATCTACACGAGTCCATTTATTGCAGCAACAAAACGCCCACGAGTTCGTGTAGTTCATTGCTCACCTTATTAGGCGGTGCCCACTAGCGGCTGCCAAACAATGCTGATTAGAGGAATGACAGTGTCTCCTGTTCGCGTCGTCGTCGGTCGTCCCAAACAGACCCAACACACAGATGCGGACGACGAAACTAGTTATGACGCGCACTCATGACTAGGCGTGACCGCAACCGGGTGAATAACACCGATTCCAATTCTGGACGTGGTCGTCCATAGCATGGCATATATCCAAGCCGGTCAGCTGTTTCGGCGACGCCTCAGTACGTTTCGCTGCATTGCAGTGTTTTCGATATGCCCTTATCGATGTGAGTGTGTCGGCAGTTTGTCGCCCGCGGTATCCTTGTCTGCTGTATCTACAAATGTGCTCGAATCTCAAATTTCAACGAGACGTGAGTTGAACGAGTTCCCCTCCGCTTCGGTGTCCTCTTGCCAGGACAACTGGGGGTGTGGTCAGGGGAACTCATGATTTGAGTGCTCTGGCTGTGTTATCGATTTTTCACTTCCTCCGTACATAGCACGCGTACATACAACACGGTTAGGGTGGAGACCATATGAAGTGGGAACGAAAAAAAAAAAAAAAAACAAACATTTCCGAGAGTAAGGTCGGTGTGGGAACAACGGCGACTGTGTCGTATCAATGGTTCTTATTTTAGAAAAACCTTTTCACCAGCCCCATGGATGACACTCTCCGCTGTCCGCACACAGAGATACACACGTAGTGCGTCACTTTTATGGTTTTGTAACTTCATTTCCATACCTCTTCGAACTGGAAAGTGCTGCCTTTACGACTAAGAAATCTAGCCGGCGCATGGGAAGAAATAAAATGGATTTATGACCCCTCGCTCTCTATAGACGCGACCAAGAAACTTGACCAAAATTAACGGTGGCCTGACCAAAGTTTACCTCTCCCCGTGTGACTCACACAGTGAAAGACGTAACGACTGACATACGATATGCATTTCGAACGTCGAACGTGGCGCCATTCCAAAACCGATTGTCAGCTTTTTGGTGGGTGTGATGTGTCAGGGAACATCCATCAAACGGTCACTCTCTGCGCACAGTATTTAAATTGGGATGGCCTCTATTTACTGTCACTGGACGCAGCTGACTCCCTTCCCCTTGATTCACTCGGTGTGACTGAATTTCAAGTAAACTACCGCTGAGTCCCCTGAAACAGTGAGAACAAGAGGGCGCAAGGATATTCAAGAAAAATCGATTTGCGTACATTCACCGTGCCGTGGTCTGCGGAAACCATAAACGACTTATAAATTACTCAATCGACGGGGCATTGTTTCGAAGTTATTGTCAAACGTAGAAAAGCAAATTATCCTTCCCAGAACAACTTGGTTCGGCACTCTGGCGCTGATTGCTCTTCATGTGAGAACAGGGTTGCGCCGCTATCTTCGGTGCACATCACTATTTAGCAGCTGGGTTGGCCGACGCAGATGACATCGAGATGGTTTGTCGTTGTGTGCCGTGCCTTCATGGCCAGTGAATGCAAGGGGACATAAGGGGTCGTGCAAGGACATAAGGAAAATGAGGAGAAAACGAAATTTGAAATTTGAAAATCGATCCGTCGTCCAGCACATGGAACGAAACATCACAACTGTCAGCTACAGCGTTGGGGTAGTCAAGGAGTTTGTCTAATTCGGAGTTTTGACGCAGAATGACTCTAAACAACCGTGGTTACTGCATCTAAGCAAATTGTTATGACTCGAAGAACCGAAAGTTCCACAAAACACTTCCTCTGTTAGCCTCGTTACATCGAAAGAGAACCGAGTCTTGATAGTTTAGAAGGTCGGATAATTGATGCTGTTTGTTGTGCAAAGAAGGGCAGACATGACCACGCCCTCTATGCCCTCGGTGCACAAGGATGTGGACGTGATCCCAGAGATCCCATATTCTTCCACCAAACCAGCTTGTGGTGTCCGTGGCGTAGTTGGTTCGTGCGTCGACTCCTACACAGAGGGTTCCAGGTTCGAGTCCACAATTTACCACCTTTCATAATTCACGGCTCCACTTCTTTGGAGCCACTGACAAAGAGTATTCCTTCTCAACTTCGGCGATCGGGGTCAGTACAAAACTGGAGGTCCGTTCCACTCGTGGTAGACAAACAGCAGCTAGGCGCTGGCCCTCTACGAGCTGTAGCACCAGCCATATTATGTTATAACAGGCTTGTCACTATTTCGCTAAAACAGTTTTTGAGTATGAGCCACTCGTCTGGAAGACAGAAACTCCGAATGCGGATGAAAGGCAAACTTGTAACCGTCGAGGATTCTAATGCATCTTGCCTCAGACTCGGATAAAGAATTTGGAAAGATCACTTCTGTAGAAACGGCGGAGGGACCCCAATACCGCCGTCAGACAGAATGTTCCACTCCACAAAATGGACGATGATCGACGAGAGTTCCGTCCCTCGGACTTAGACGAAGTCAAGATAGCGACTCAAACAAAGTTGCTGGGGCATGTGGACTCTGCGGAACTGTTTAAGGCGGCTGGAGATGAGCTGGTAAGCTACATGCACCAACTCATCTGTAAGATATGGTCGGAGAAAAGCATGCCCGACGAGTGGAACCTCAGTATCGTTTGCCCGATCCACAAAAAAGGAGGCACCTTCAACTGCGCCAACTATAAAGGGATAAGTCTCCGCAGCATCGCCTGTAAGATCCTCTCTGCCGTTTTGTGTTAGCGCCTGAAACCATTCGTCAACAACCTGATAGGTCCTTATCAGTCCGGTTTCAGGCCGGGGAAGTCCACCATCGACCAAATCTTCACATTACGGCAGATCTTTAAAAAAAACCCAAGAAATACAGATCGACACCCACCACCTATTCGTCGATTTCAAGGCCGCATATGACAGCGTGCATAGGGACGAGCTATACAACGCCATGTTTAGTTTTGACATTCCTGCCAAACCCGTCAGGTTGTGCAGGATGACGGTGGAGAATTCTCTCTCTCGGTAACGAACCCACCGATACCTTCAATGAAAGGTTTTAGACAAGGCAACGCCCTGTGATGTGACTTTTTCAACCTTATTCTTGAGAAGATCGTGCATAACTCACATGCTAACACAAGAGGCACGATCTTACAACTGCTAGCATACGCGGATGACATTGGCGTGATTGGCAGACCACAGCGAGCCGTTAAGCATTTGCTGCTATTGAAGCGGAGGCGGCCAAAATGGCTTTAGCGGTGAGCGAGGGCAAAACGAAATATATGCTGTCATCGAGAAAGGACACACAACATCGACGACTCGTCCAAACCGTCACCATAGGCAGCTACAGCTTCGAAGTAGTGAAGGACTTCGTCTTCCAAGTAAACAGTACATACAACACCAGTACCGAGATTGATCGCAGAAAATCTATTGCCAATATTTGGGCTCAAGAGGCAATTGAGTTGGAGAGTCATGTCTCGAAGGACCAAGCTGACTTTATACAAGACCTTGATCATCCCTGTCCTGCTGTATGGTGCGGAAACATGGACAATCTCAAAAGCGGATGAAGAAGCCTTAGTCTTTTGGAGAGAAAAGTTCTGAGTTCAATCTTTGGTCCTGTTTGCGTTGATGGTTATTGGAGAAGAAGATTCAACCACGAACTTTACGGGCTGTACAGCGGCATGAGCCTAGTCAGGCGTCTACGGATTCAACGCCTAAGATGGCTGGGCCATGTAGAGCGCATGGACAACTCAGCTCCAACCCAGAAGAGTCTTCGACTCCGAACCAGTGAGACAACGCAATAGAGGACGCCCACGGAACCGATGATGCACCCAGGTGGAGAAGGACCTCAACCAACTTGGCTTGCGAAACTGGAGGCATCAAGCCAGAGACCGCGGTTGTTTGACGAGGGCCAGGTTCACCCCGGACTGTAGCACCACTTTATTTACACCACACATTAAAACTATACAACAATTCGAACTCTGCTCTTTCCTCCACTTCAGTAGCAACAATACCGATAAAAACACACAAAATCATCGTTCTGTGATTCACAGAAGAACAAGCATTCATGGAAAACGTCACGAACGAGCTCTCCTCGTTCCCTCGTTCCAAGCTGCAATTTAATTTTTATGGATGTACAATCATTCTCAAGCGAGTAAAATGAATAAATAATAAATTAAAAATAATGAAATGCAAACAATCAGTGCTTGAATGTGTCATAAAGCACTTTGATTCATATTCAGAGGCAGCAATGCTCTTTCAATAAAGCGAGACACATTTACGGGAGATTAAGTATTTTCCTTTATGTACGATAAAGGACTAATTGATTCTTCGTTTCAAATAAAAGAATGCGGTGTGTGCAAAGTTGCATACTTATTAGTATACGAGTAAGTGATGTAAGTGGTTTGCGTTTGAGACACTTTTTCAATGTCTTGCATGCTTAATCTATTCGAAAGCATTTTCTACGACTCATGTCCAGTTTCCCAGTGGAAGAGTAAACTATAATTTTTTTAAACATCAGTTCAACACTTCTTCTTCTTCTGGTGGCGCTACAGTCCGGGGTGGGCCTGGGCCTCAACCAGTAAGCCTCTCCAGCCGGCGCGATCTTTTGCCAGCTGTCTCCAACTGCATTGATTGAGATCCTTCTCTACCTGGATGTGCCATCGGTTCCGTGGGCGTCCTCTATTGCGTTGTCCCACCGGTTCTTAGTCGAATACTCTTCGGGCAGGAGCAGTGTTGTCCATGCGCTCTACATGGCCCAGCCATCGATTTATCTCTGCCGAAACGTTGTTTTAAGAGTTTATACCAGAGCCAAGTTAGGCAATGTCCCTTATTACCTCAAAGTTAAAGCCGTCGATTGTGACGTTCTGTCCCATTCGTCGATGTTGTGTATCCCTTCTTGTTGACAGCATATATACTTGGTTTTTCCCTCTTGGTGTTTTTTCCATTTACTGCTTTTGACAGCTTTCGATACTAGCGAGCGCACCAGCAGCGTTACCAGATTATTTTCTTCAAACCTGCTAAAGCTAGGACAAGAAATTGCTAAACATTCTAGACAAAAACGTAAAAAATGCAAAAAAAAATGTCTCCTTGATAAATTTGTTTTTTCCTAATTTTTCGTTTCATTTTAGTGAAACGAAAATATCTATTTTCAAAAAATGTATACAAATTTATTTTAAGTATTTAGTATGTTATTAGTGTTAAATAATGATTGACATAGAAGAAGATAATTTAAATATATAATATGTACGTAAATAATAATATTTTATATCTTATTTGGAATGACGTTGTAACAAAGAACAGGAGGTACGTCTTACTTGGAAAATTGATGCAGCATTTAAGTTACTGAAGAGATTGCGGTTCTTAGTTCTTTGTTGTTTGAAAATCTAATATACATACACTCATGCTCATACAATAAAGCCACATATGCGATAATCAAGTACCTGCTGTCTCACATCCACTACCGCCGTTCCGCTTTACATTCTTTGTTTGGGTTATTATAGGTTATACTGTCCACTGTTCGACATATCGATAAACTATTTTCTTACTCTTTAGCAGCTTTAACATATTCCAGCTTCTTCCATTGCAACAGTAGGACTTACTACGGCAAGTACTTCCTTTCGCATATGTGGCTTAATTATATGAGCATGAGTGTATAACACTCAAATTTACATACTGTAGCATATTTTTCGGAGGCATGGACAATCTCAAAAGCGGTTGAGGAAGTTCTTGGTCTCTTCGAGAGAAAAGCTCTGCGTGCGATCTTTGGTCCTGTCTGCGATGATGGTTATTGGAGAAGAAGATTCAACCACGAACTTTACGGGCTGTACAGCGGCATGAGCCTAGTCAGGCGTCTATGGATTCAACGCCTAAGATGGCTGGGCCATGTAAAGCGCATGGACAACACTGCTCCAGCCCGAAGAGTATTCGACTAAGAACCATTGGGACAACGCAATAGAGGACGCCCACGAAACCGATGGCGCACCCAGGTAGAGAAGGATCTCAATCAACTTGGTGTGCGCAGTTGAAGACAGCTGGCTAAAGATTGTGCCGGCTGGAGAGGCTTACTGGTGGAGGCCCAGGTCCACCCGGACTGTGCCACCAGAAGAAGAAGACGAAGAGTCCATGAAACAATACCGAGAATCAAACAAGGCAAAAGTGATCATCCCTGTCCTGGTCTATGGTGCGGAGGCATGGAGAATCTCAAAAGTGGATGAAGAAGCACTCGGAAAAGTTCTGCGTGCGATCTTTGGTCCTGTCTGCGTTCATGGCTATTGGAGAAGAAGATTCAACCACGAACTGTACGGGCTGTACAGCGGCATGAGCCTAGTCAGGCGTCTACGGATTCAACGCCTAAGATGGCTGGGCCATGTAGAGCGCATGGACAACACTGCTCCAGCCCGAAGAGTATTCGACTAAGAACCATTGGGACAACGCAATAGAGGACGCCCACGGAACCGATGGCGCACCCAGGTGGAGAAGGACCTCAATCAACTTGGTGTGCGCAGTTGGAGACATCTGGCTAAAGATCGTGCAGGCTGGAGAGGCTTACTGGTTGAGGCCTAGGTCCACCCCGGACTGTAGAAAAAGAAGCATATTTTTCGTTGCTCTCTATTGTAGTAACATTTCATCAAAATGTTTCAACTGACATGAATCTTATGCCAATATTCGTCGTCATTTGAGCATCACTTTCCTGTACCATATTTGGAAAACATTTCGCTTTCGGATTTAAAAATGAAAGAGTTCGAGTAAGTAAATCATCAATTGGTAAACTTAAACTGCAATTGTGTATAAAGTTAAATTAAAAATGCTTCCACACGTTGCACGTTGAAAAGATTTGTTTATTTCTTCCTTATTTGACGCTTGTAATGTGTTTCGCATTTAAAGGCAAATAATGCATACTTATAATAATGATATTGATGGCGCGACAGTCCGAGGCGGACCTTGGCCTAGCTTCTCAGCAACCAGCTTGTGTGTGCTATTGTTCTTTTACGAGTGGAAGGGGCCTACAGTTTAATGCCGACTCCGAACGGGGAAGTTGAGAAGGTTTTTCTAGACAGGAATACTCTTTAAGCATTGTCAGTGACTGGAAAGAGGTGGAACCGTGAATTATCAAAGGTGGTGAAAATTCGGATATCGAACCTGGCACCCTCTGCATATGCACTTGCCTACTACGCCACGGCAACCACAAATAATGCATACTTGCTAGGGGATTTTGTACGACTTTTCAAAAACTGCTGAAAACTGTCGAGATTTTAAAAAATCCTAACAAATCGCCTGCATGTAATTTGTATGGTCAAATCCTGCTATAATCGCAGGAAACTGATAAATCTGGCAACGCTGCTCACCAGTGACAGCCCGCTGTGTTCTGCCAATTATGTCAATATCGTCGGCGTACGCTAGTAGTTGCACTGACTTTTGAAAGATTGTGCCTCCGGTGTTGGCGATTGAGTTTCACCCAATTCAAGTACGATGTCAAGGAAGTCACATGACAGCGCGTCACTTTATCTAAGCCCTCGATTGACGTCAAAGGTCTCGCTAAGGTGGTTACTGACCTTGAAAGAGCAGTGAGTCTTCTCCATCCTCACCATCTCCAGCACCACCTGACGAGTTTGGCAGGGATGTCAAAACTGGACATGGCTCTGTATAACTCGTCTTAAACGCTTTCAAATGCGGTCTTCAAAATCGATAAACAGATGATGGGTACCGATTTGGACTTCTTGGGTTGTTTCCAGGATCTGCCGTTGTGCGAAAATTCCATCTACTGTGGACTTTCCTGGCCTGAAACCACACTGATATGGGCCATCAGGTTGTTCACGAAGGGCTTCAAGCGTTCAAAAAAATATGGCAGATGGGACCGATCAAGAGAGGGATACCTCAATTATTGTTCCCGTTGAGGGGGTTTCCTTTCTTGAAAATCGCGGATGCAGGCCAACTTAGTATTGATGACTGGAAGCAGCGTACCAGAAAAGGGACCACTACCTCAGTCGAGGGCTTAGGGTTACAGCCATGTGTACATAAGTAAGTAAATAAAAGAGCTCTTGGAAGCAATTGTTCCCACAACTGGAGTCCAAATTTGTAGACAGTATGGGTTACCGAAACGTCTTCCCTGGACTGGCTCCGAATGTCTTTATGTCCGTCCTTGAGCAAACCTCTTCCATGAAAATGTATTACTGTCCTCACAATGCTTTGAAATCGACGCACAAAACATTAGTCAGAATTTGTAATCGATTGTCTGGCTGCTCTCTACAGGACTGGTTATGTATTGTAGTTCCCTAACCAACAACATCCTCCCGTCGCGCCATCACCGCTGTGTCAATCGATTCGGCTTATAGTTTCGTCTGTGATCTTAGTCACAAATGTCACAGCGGTGCGACTTAAATGCGACTTACGTAAACAGAATACAATGGATACAGAATCATCCGATGTCTGATTTGAAAAAGCGCCCGCTTTCAATGGCTGACAGTAGGATGGAGCGAATGGGTCTGGTGTTCTCCTTTATAATCCTCGTTTGACTAAACAAAATCCAATCATTCAATGATGACGTCAACTGCAAACGTGCTCAAAGACAAAACATAAATCAGCGTCCCCCGTCACGTGCGAGTTCTTCCGCACAGCGCCCCGTTGAAGATGACAAACTAATAATTCCAGGACTAAAACTCATATTTGTTTCCCCTCTATTCCTTGACAAATGCAGCGTTCGGCCAAAAATAGGACTACGAATATAACACACCACCGATTCATCATGCTGCCTCATCTTATTTCGTATGCACGCTTATTTATGGACACTTAGTCCGCCGGAGGTACTCCTAACGAGCTTAGCAATACCCGCTTTAGTCGGAAATAAAACACATAAATCTGCCGACTTGAAGGGACGGGATAATCGATACGAAACGTTGGCATTGATGTCTTGCGTGGAAGAAGGCCACGATTTCCGATAGAATTTCAACTGAAATGCGTAAATAGGCGGAATTAGAGAATGGGTTTAGGGATTTCCAGGACCTTCACGAATTGAATTGGTTAACAAGGCCAGGAAATTTACGGTGAGGACATTCTAGGAAGTCACTGACGCAGGTGAATGACTGAATGACGGAGAACAGGTAAACGCTCGCAGTAGGAAAATAAATTCTGCGAATAGGCAGTCATTGTGGAAATTCCTCACTGTAACGGCGGCCTCGTTTTGATGTGTCACGGTGAAATGTTATCGCTGTCGTTAACACCAGAGTGTAGTGCGATGAAAGACATCGTTTGCAATCGATTGAGCGGTAACCTGCGTCATTTTGGGCTACAATTTAAGAGGTGTTAGGGGTTTTAAAAGGTACGGGACCTAACTGGTCCGTTGCCAAACTTAAATCCAATTTCAATAAAGTAGACAAGCTCTCAGCTATGTTTTCCTTTCAATCTCTTGCAAAGCTATCCACTTAGGTTAGGTTAGGTCGGTGGGTAGACGTGGTGGTAAATCTGAAAATAGACTTTAGTTGGTTATCTGCTGTTTCATGGAGATCATAGAAGAAAAGTTCTCCCAGTGTTCTTTGTCAAAGATAGTAAGGAGTATCTTCTATTTTCTCTTCATTTCCGCAGCCACTGCATATGGTTTGTCCCATTTTGTGTTCATGGTATCTCAAATGATTATGGCCAGTTAGCGCATGCAGCCTCCTGCTGCATTGAAGAAGTATTTCGGTCTTCGTGTTGTTAAACTTAGGCCATAACGTTCGTGAGGTATCATTTTTTTTTTAGCTAATTCCATGATTTTGTCCCTTTTTCTTGATATCAACTAAAAACGGATCAAACCATGGGATTGCCTAGGAGGGGTCAGTTTTGGCCCCTTTCCTGGCAAGTTCATCTGGTACCTCATTGCAGGTTATGTCCCTGTGACATGTATGCTGCGTACCAAGAACCTTGAGCCCTTGGCGTCAGCTTAAGACTAGCTTGGACTTTATTTCTATCGGCGAAATTGTTTTAATGGCCACTTGACTGTCAATTAGAATGGTAATGTCAGCCGGTTGCTATCTGGTCACTCTTTATTATTCTAAGGAAATTCAATCTGTTCATTTAGGATGCATTTTCAAAACCGAGAAGCACATGTTCATGCACCTGCTACTTCAAACCTTAACTATAAGCGATAAACATGTCAGTCTTGACATTACTCTCACATTGCTCAGATCGTTATCTTTCTTGCGTTTCCTTGATGTCTTACAAGCCTAATATAGTGCCACCAGTTGTCTGCAAAGTCAAGACAAACTGAAAATAAGTAATTTGTTGTCATTCATATTGAAATTGTGTCAATTGATGTTTGTCACATCATTAGGGAGTCAAAGAAGTATCCTCTGGTTAGGCCAGGTAAGAGTGGCTAACTGCAGGAGGCGTCTAAAGCGCTACACGAGTAGAAGGAGTGGTTTGTGGTTACTACCTCCTCTTCATCCATGGAGCTGCTGCAGAAATAATTGTGCAGACATCAATCCTGTGGGCATGTATGCCGATTAGCGTTCTGACTGAAGGCGTGATTAGTTTAAGCAACGGGGAAGGGATAACAGATTTTAAAAATTTCCTTGCGGGATAACCACGTAAAATTGTGTGAACAAAGAAAAGACTTTTTTTTTTAACCCTTCTCTTCTCTATTTTTGTATGAACGTCCACTCAACGAGGCGAGAATCAGTAAATAGATGAGAGTACAAAAATTAGAACTTACGTAAATAAACTCAAGGCCGAAGTGTTTTTCGACTTAACGACGATTACGTTCAGTGAGCAAAATGTACCAATTATAAGTCTTAAGCGCACACTACACTATCGATGGTAAAATACAGCAAACTTGTTAGAATTTTTTGACTTTTTGAATGGAACAAGCGGGAGATAAAAGCATTCTTCGGGATGCTTGCGGTATAAAAGTAATTCGCCGGGACTGCCTCGCGTCTGGCATCCCTACTATGCAGGCAAAGTGATTGTTTAAGATTTAGTGCTGGCCATATTTCCCTTGTTTTAAGGCCGGTGACACGACTGGATATCGCAGTTAGTAGAGCGCCTGCCCCTGGCTTGCGGGGTTCACGGTTCGAATCCCAGTGAAAGCAAAGTTAATACGCTTTTATCTGGCTTTCAAATCTGGTCCACTCACCATTTGCCATTTGTATCAAATTAACGGCACTAACACTGAAGTAGTCAATCAGTAATAGTAATCTGACTAGAGAGGGGTTTCACAATGGACCAATATGGTCTAAGTGTGCAGGTGAATGCACTACCAGCCCAACTTCCTAAGGCCGGTGGTAGTTCCTTCGTCCCAATTGTGGTTGGTTGTTTTAAATGTGTGTATCTTAAGAAGATTGTAGACTATAGCGATCGGCATGGAGGTGGAACTTGTGCCACACTAAGCGAGTTTATCGCATTTCCAATTGTGCTTTATTTCAGAGTGTTCCGGGACCTACATTGAAATGCTTAGACATCACGTTATGCGTTTCCTCCATGAGTTTTGACGATATCAGTTACCTAATAGAAAATTGATGTGGTCGAGTAATACATCACACTCCACTCTCAGAGAGAGCATAAATATGTACACCGACACAAGGCGTTTTGAAAGTCGAGTCGCTTTATAGACGTTTAGGTATCGGTTTTACGAACCTATATCGAATCGAGCTTAAATACGTTCCACATGTGGTTAAATAGCCAGATGTCGTTTTATGACAAAGAACGACTATTTTGACGACAATCATAATATGGATAGAGGCTTTTCAAGACAAGGCGTTAAACGACTCTCGTAATCGAGATGGTTTGCTGTGTTCTTTAACATTTGCTACCAAAGCGGGTGATGGGCTTGTGACCATGCGTTATACTGATCTTGCAAAAGACTTAAACGAGTCTCTTTCTGTCTGTTGTATTGCAAACGACGAATGAAACAAAAAGCTTAATACGAAGAAGCATAGGATCATGTTCATCCTTGTGTATTGTAGTGAATATGTGGGTCGACACCTAAGCACGTAAACCTACACCGCCTACGTTCCATTTCCGTTACGAGAAGAAATTTGCAGAATTCAAGGCTATGTTTTTTAGATTCCCGTCTAGAAGAAGCTTCTCTAACTTAGCCGTTCTCGATCCGACTTTACGGCACAATTGGTTAAGTGCCTGCCCTTGGCTAGTGGAGTCCCCGGTTCGAATCCCAATGAGAGCAAATTTAATACTCTTTTATCTGATTTTCAAATCTTGTCCAATCAGAGGTCCACCTGTGGGTATCACAATGGAGCAATATGGTCTAAGTGTGCTGTTGGCCACCTTCCTTACCCCTTTGCTACCTATTCGTTCGGTGATGACGGTGTTAAAACTGTAGGTGCCCTTTTCTAAAACAATAGCACCCAATACGATTGGTTTATTGTAGAAACTAGGCCCAACAGGCTACGAGGGTTACCCCTGTTATTATTAATTACTCGCATTAGGTGTTGGAGCTGTATAAAGACAATCTTAGATACTGTCTTGCTCATCATACGACCTTTAAAGATGGAGCGCAGTTTGGATTAGGTTGAGTTGGAATGTCTGGTTGCGGATAGCAGTCACATTCAGGGCGAGGTAGGCTCATTGTGATACCATGCGGAATCATTGACTCTGGAAACAAATGGCGTTTGGGCGCTGGAAACAGATGGCGTTTGTGACAAAGCGGTTTACCTTGGTAGTTTCTACCTCCTCTTCATCCATGCAGCTTCTGCAGAAATAAGGGACACCCATGCTGTGACCATGACTGGCAATTGTCCAGTTATGACGTCGATGAGGTCCTGAGTCAAGGTCTGCTTAGTCTGGGCAGACAGAATGTTCGTTTAGGATCGATTGTTGGCCATATCTTCTTTGTTTTAAGACAGGTGGTGCCTTCTAGATATTAGTGGTTGTCTCTTTTAATTGTATGAAATAAGAAGATGATAGGCTGGGTACAGGGTGGTCCTCCTTCTTTTTCTCCACTTTTACCGAGTTCATCGACTTTGCAAATCCACGGATTAATTTGAATAGGCTTCTGGAGACATCATGAGAATAATTCCTTTGTGGCCAGGTGATTTGCGCGGGACATATATGTGTACATACCTATCTCCGTCATTGTCATCGGTATTCGCAATTTCTCACGCACGCACTTTTTTACATACAACTGCACAGAAGCCGTAATTTTCCTCCCAGTAGCCTCATCATAATATCGATCCCACTAGTCTGCTGGTAGCGAACGAACACGTGCACATCAAGAAAATAACCTGTTCCGATTGTGCACAGGAATTGAAGGCGTCTCTGAGCCTCAAAGCATTCAAATACCCAACTATCTTCCAATTCGATTCTCGATTCGAAATTGTCTGCAACGAGGGTGTACACATCCATCTGAAAAAAAAAACCGAATCACATTTCAGATGATAAATGAGTGAACGCCGTTCGCTGTCCGAAGGAAGACACACCATAAAAGTTCACGGCTTACAGTATGTACTACTTGGCTTAAACGAACACATGTTCGGCTGTGTGTTTTGTCTGGGATTACACAGCAACCGGCTTGTTGGGCACACATGCACACGGGCAATTCAGTGTATTGTTAGACAATCCCACGTTACGAGGTGTCAGTCGGCGCCTTACTTCTGTCTGTAATCGAAAATTAATACGAACAAGTTTATGGCTGCAGCAAAAGCAGCACACACTCAAAAGCGAGTCAACACGACCACTCTGCGTGAACTTATGCCCACAGTCATGTATCGTGCGTACACTTAACTTCTTAAGACTTTCCGCATATGATGTCATTTAATCGTCACCCATTAGTACAGTCGCTCTAGGCAGCAGCCGGCAATGCGAACAGATGAATAATTTTACGAGGAAGTGCATCTATTTAAAGAAATGCGCCAGACTTTATCATAAACGAATGCTTTTCTTTGCTTCGGACTCTTTGAAAAAACGAAAAAACGCAGTGGACCGACCGACCCTACGAGCTTATCAAGAGCAAACCACAGCTTGTTGTTTTTTTCCGAATTGCTTGATTAAATGCAGAAGTGTGTGTGTGTGTGTGGTGAGAGTCTCGACGAGTGGGTGTGGACTTACAAGTAAAAAGCAAATGGAATTCAAAGTGAAACAAACACACTTGTAATTAGCATACGAAACAGCTTCAGAGTTCAGACCCAGACCTAGTTTGCTGTGGAGATACGAGTAGAATAGATGTTTATTGCCAAGTAAATTGCTAATGCCATTCGCTGCTTGATGGTGTCTGCCTGCTGTGACTTGAATTGAGGATTGTTTTTCTATTTCAAAGAATGTTTTCGCCGAAAGGGAGCTTCCTAAATAAGAGTTTCACTGGTGTATACGTTTCCTTTTACTAACAAATTCTGCTAAAATCTGCAAATAAAGGTCAGCATTTTGAATAGAGGGAGTCAAATCCAGGCGGGCTTACGGCATTGTTTTCAATGTGACCGGGCTCATGTAGGTTAGGTTGGGTTCATTGCCACCACTGTAGTAGTTGTGGCCCACTGTTTGATCCCTTGTGCTGTCACTTTACACCGGCTCCTCTTTAATTCAAAAGGACTGCACTAAAAAAAAAAGAAAACCTTGAGCCTGCCTAATGGTATCCTAGTGGCCTATTTTGATGAATCCACTCCTGTGCTGATTTACAGCCAATTTGTTTTCCTGATAAACTTAGCTAGGTTAAGTTAGGTTAGGTTGAAGTGGCTGACTGCCGCGCATACAAGCAGCAGACACACTTAGATCAGATCTTAGGCTACTTATTCCGCAAACCAATCTGTGCTTTTGATAAAGCGAAGAAGAGGGCTGATTTTGATGCTGCTCAGTTCAGCCAGATTAACAAAGAAAAGGGCCCCCAGAAGGGATGAGAGAGCACTACAATTACATAGCAAGTGCTCGATGGTTTCTTCCTCATCCTCGTCCAAGCAGCTTCTACAGAAATCATTATAGAGAAGGACTAGTCTAGAGTTCCGATGGCACAATGCCCTGTTAGAACGCCAATAAGAGATCTAAGATTAGGCCTGCTTAATCTGATCAAGCCATGCGATCGTTTGGGATCGATCATAGGCCAGAGTTGCTTGGTAATGAGGCATCCTGTGCCAGATGTCCATCTGCGGTTTGTTTCAAGCTTTAGCAGATGTTTGATAGTAGCCATAGGCTTGGAGAGTGGGTGGAGTGGGAGACCCGGAAAGAGAACGGAGTTTGTGCCCTTTCTAGCGAGCTCGTCCGCTTTGCAATTCTCTTGAATGTCACAGTGTCCCGGCACCCACATCAGTTGGATGCTAAGATACTTGGCCATCTCGTTAAGAGATAGGCGGCAATTAAGGGAAGTCTTGGAATTAAAGGTGACTGAATCCAGAGATTTGATCGCTGCCTGGCTATCGGAACAGATGACGATATCTGTGCGCGATATCACATTGTTTTTCAGCCCGGACAGGTCTGCTAAACATAGCTAAACTTAGCTATGTCTTGTGTCTTTATGTCCAACATTTCCTCTAGGTTACTGAAAAAGTTGTTCCCTAGTATATCATTTCTAGTTCTTGCCAGAGCTGGACAAGTGCAAACCGAGCCGCTTGGCACTTGGCTCGGCCAAGAGATTGCTCGTACAGCGAAGAGCGTCTTTGTCATTGTCTGTCCAACTGCCTTTCGATTTTTTTAAGGATCCGATTAAGTTGGAACCTGGCACTTCTTTTGTTTCACGTGCGCTGTTGTTTCACGTGCGGTGTCAATGTCTTTGCCATTGAGGCCTCATTTTCTGCATTCGAACTGCAGCCAGACTTATAATCAGTGTCTGATAACTGATCTGAGGATTCATCCCTGTACTCAAGTATGCCCTTTTTTATCTGTCACGTTTGGTTTTGTCTTGTTGTTGCCTAGTAGTTGTGTGGTCGTTGTCTGAGTTTTGTTAGTTTTTGTTGTTTTTGTTAATTTTAGGTTTTTCTTAAATTGTGGTCCCACCAGTATACCGGTGTGTACAGTAGCCGCCATAGCATAGCCGGGTCTACTATGACGACAGCCAACAATTACGACAGGTGCTGGTTAGCGCACCTGAAGGAGCTCGTTCACGGTTGACTCATTCAACACCCCAGCACAGTTTGCTATTTGCTCACACCACCACCACTGAGTTTTGGGGTTAATTGATCATGTAAGTGTAGTTCCAATGATCAACAGCCTGAAAGTAACCAAATTTCTTACAAGCTGTGGTATTTGACTGTATTTTATATCGCTTTCTCAAACCAAATTGGCCAATACACTTTATTTCCTGAATAACCGTCATAAAGGCACTCAAATTCGTCGTTGGGCAAGGGGTCAATTAGGTGTGAAGCCGGCTGCCTCTCTAGTACTTGATTTCTGGTGCTAATCTAATCTAAGTAGCTCTAATGGCTAACGCATAAACCATTGCATACTCTTAAATTTAAACAACAATCTGTTACGTAGCGCCCAAACATAATTGGTTCACAAATTCCTTTTATGACTAACTGTCATTTATGTAGGCAGATAGAGAACTGAGTGGATACACATTCCCCATTAGACTGACTTTATTGTAGTTTACGAACGATTCAGAATGTTTCGTTAGGCAAAAGGTACAATGATTTGGACTGCAGTTGGCTCTTTAAGCCAACAAAACTTAACGAAACTTAACGAAATGGTTGTTATGATCAAAGTATATCATTTTTTGTGTATTCTTTCGATTGCTTCAGTTCTCTTGCGTCTCCTAACACCCATTATGGTTGAAGGCTTTGGTCTTTAAGCGTTAACCGTGAATTGGTCCCAACACAGCAAGCACGGTCCTTCTTTCTCCTTTTCTCGACCAAAGAGACTGGATATTGAATACAATTTTGACGTTCCGTAACTGTTAAGTGTAATCGAAGCGTCCGGAGTCTTATCTTCTCTTCCTCTGACGTGTGTGTTAAAAATCCGACAAATTCTTGTCTATGTATATGAGCCGTCTGTGAATCGTGAGAATCGCAATCGGTTTCGGATGGATACCGGAAAACGAAAGGGGCGATCAGTCGCCCAAAAAAAGGATCGGAGCTGGGAGGATCTTGTGAAACAAAAATTGAGCCGCGAAATAAAACACGGACTGTTTAGGGTAATGAACTTTATTTGTATCACTGTGATCGCGCGGGCTGACAGATGCACTGTCTGCAATCTGTGACGCGATTTTATATACCCGCGTGCATTCGTTGCTACAATCTATAGTATTGAGTGTACGCCTCTCAGTTCCACAAGGAAAAAAAACTTAAATACCATGCCCTGAATAGAGGCGGAACTCTATGTCTTGGTCTGAGTATTGCAGCAATACCAAGGGCTCTATGGCAGATGCTGGGCGACAGGAGATCTACATCATTGATCGGTTTTAGTCACAAGAATGTACGCGTGCAAATAGGAGTTCTTACCGCGAAATAACGACGTTTGTAGAAGCTGGAGAGATGCAAAAAAAAACAGAATCAATCCAACATTAGCCAGACCTAGTGAGGGGAAGAAGGAAGTTCCTTGGAACTGGATGACTATTGGCGTTGAACTGAAAGACCTTAGATTCACGTCAGGATTCTGGATCTGGCTGTTAGAACTGTAGCAGTCTAACGTTGGTAAACCGTTCCCCAGCAAGGGCGCAATTAACCAAACACTTTGATCTAAGTGAGTCACGGCCTTATGGCCATGAGGACACCCAATTACCTGGCTACTTCTATTTAACAAAACACCAATGTATCAGAAATATTTTCGAGGGCAGTGAAAACGAAACATTTTGTCGTGACGGCAGTTTGTGGATCGCTATTCCGCATTTGAAAAGCGGAAAAGGGCGCTAAACTCGATCATTTAGAAATTTTAAGCATTTACTTACTCTAACTATACACTTTATTTTTTGTAAATATTAGGCAAAAATATTGTTTCGCTGCCGCTACTTACGCATATGTTGCTACAACGACTTCTGCAGAAGCTGCAGCGACGAGGAGGAGGAAGCAACTTTTGCACATTTACTAAACAACTGCAGTGCTCTCGACTTCCGTAGGAAACGACATCTGGAATCCTACTAATTTAACCACCTGGCTGAAATAAGCAACATAAGAGTCAGTCATATTCTTCGCTTTTCTTAAAGCACCAACTAGCTTGCGAAGTAGGTAGATCCGCGTGCTAATCCAATAGGCCTATGCTGGCCTTAGGGTGGCTGCCGTCTTTCCTTATAGTCCTCCTTATAGCAGTCAGCCACTTCAACATAACCTAACCAAAGCTCAATCAAATGTCCTCAGCCATCAGTCAAATTGTCAAATTGATTGTCGATGTGTTTCAAATTCTGGCAGGACCTTGCTTATCGCCGGCAGAGGATCAGCAGTATTTTATCGGACATTGAAGATTGGAAATAAGAGATTTCGATGTTTCTATTAGTGCATGATTGGCATTACATATCCTCAGTGGATGAACTGGAGTAATTTAACCCTTAGATGCATATTGGGCACTCTTCGCTTCCCCTGTCTACAAGGTTCGAATGTGAAGCGAGCGATGAAATCTAACGAAATTTGATTCTTTTAACCTGTGGCCATTGAATCAGGAAAATTTCGGATGAATGTATTTCTAATTTGTTATCAAGTGAGGATGAGCTGGGAACAATCCTTGGATGAACAGCGAGATAGAATAGGATTCCGAATCGCAAGCTGCCAACCAAGCGATGATGAAATGAAAAATATAACTTGGGGGACCTCAGTCGGATTCATTGCTGATTTTCAAGGAATATTCATTTCCATTTGACATGGACAGATAGTAAATGCGTCAACATGTTATCAACGCTTATTCGAACATACCCTGAGGAAGTTATAACAGTGCTCGATAGGAAAACGAAATTCAACATAAAAGAAAATGGCCGGCTGTAATAAAGGAATATAAACGACATATGGGAGGAGTTGATGGATAGATGAATATCGGAAGATCTCATATGTGCATTTATTTTTTATGGGCACATGGCTCCTCTATAATCGAACTTCGGCTCACAAGGACATAAATTCGATTCCCTTTCGAATCGAATTAGTAAACTCCCTGTTCAATACTGGTACCAGCATGGAAGGCTTTCATAGAATCCAACTGTTTCTTTACATCGGGCTGTATCCACATTTTCACAAGATGTGAGACGGAATGGATTCAACCATATGTCGGATTGGGGAACTGACTGTCGCAGATGAAAGTTATGAAGTCATTCTTAAAATGCCGCAAATGTGGAGTTGGACTTTGAAGGAACAGAATTTTCATGAAAAGAAGATGTTTCTATTAATGCATGTACATAACCACACATAACAGTGATGTTGCGAATATACCCATTGGCATTTCGACATCCGCATCAGCAATTATCAATGCAGATGTTCATACGGTTGCAGATATAGGAATAGGCAATGATGAGTAATAGGCCACGCGGTTTGGATCCAATTCGGTTGGCCATCTTGTCTTATTGCTTGACCAAAACAATTTATATGTCTTCGCCAACTAGTTATTCCCTCGCTACAAGCAAACGTTGCTTACTCCAGTGACTGAAGAAACAATTAAAGAAAACGTCTGGAAAAACCAGAAACGACTGGTTCGAAACGATGAAATCCTGATGTGTTCTTCGAATGAAGATGAATGTGAAGAAATAATAGAGCTCTGTAGCACTGGAACTTTATTTAATAAGAAATTCTGTCTTATCGCAATAAAAAGAAAATTCACATAATTTATGGAGGGTTCATAAGGATGAATTGAGACAATTGCACGCAGCTACTGTTCCTGGTGTTTGGCTGATTTACGAGACTCAGGGAAACAGATTGGAGCGTAAAAGGGCGACGGTCTTACTATTTTTATTAAATTTAACGCATCAATTTTGAACTTTAATTACTAAATAATTGCTTGCTAAATATGGAAAATGCATTCATCTTTTCACGGTCAATTCGAAAGGTAACACTTTATTGAGGTTAGAGTAACTTAGAGAACTCGTAAAAGATCAGTAAGTTAGATTAACAACATTCGTTGAGTTAGTTAAGCTAGAGTGAGGTAGATTTTCTATCAAGTAAGTATACATAAACTCGGTCAAACTCCTGGAAGCCTACCACTTTAACAATTTTACTCAACTAAGCAACATTAGGGTAAGACATCTTCATCGTTTTACTTAAAGCACCAATCAGGTTGCGGAGTAGGCACTTACAGATCCGCGTGGTAATACAATGGACATATGTATGCTGTCATTCCTTACAGCAGTCAGTCACTTCAACCTAACCTAACATAAGTATACTTAAAATAATAATTTCGTAGCTCATGTCTGCATTTGTCTTTCCACATGGAGCTGAAATAGATGATCTGGTGTCTCATGTTAGGTACAGCGTCAACGATGGCTACCTCGTGACTACTAATAGCCGAAAATCCTTCTTACAGGAACCTAAAATTAGACTTGACGTGTTTATTTCCGCAGCCTTAACTGTATCGTGAAAAACCCATTACTTAGGTACAAACCAACCTCAGTAATAAAAGAGTTATTGCTGACGATCCCAAAAAAATAACGATTAATGACTCGTGGCGTTTGACATCACTTATGACGATTGATGCAGACTATGTATCAACAAAAAATGCAGTCAATACTGAGAAATCCGAAAAATAATTTCTGCACACGGCGACAGAGACCTAAATACTGTACTCTGTTGACAGGCAAAAAGGACGAATTCAGGTAGAACACATATCGTTCCCTACACTAATTCAAGAGAGGCACGTACATTTCGAGAATGAAATCGAGCAAAGTTGGTAACGCAGGCGTTTATGCCAGCTGCAGCACCATGCACCAGCTCAGAGCTATGAAATGCTCGATCCACAAATAAGGAAACCCATTTAATTATCCTACGCACCATTTGCCAGGTACAAGCATCTGAAACAGTTTGCAATGCGTTTTCTGAGAAAATTCACAATTTTTAAAGTGCGGTAAGTCCTGGAGGAGATCTTGTGGAATGCAATTCGAAACGAAAACCTTTTTTTGATGAATATCCATACAAACATGCGTACCTATGTGCACAACAGTGTGCGTATACAGTTGACTTCTGCCTAACTCGAAGAAATTATGGCAGCTCGTGACAATTCGACTTAGGAGGAGTCCACTGTATTATTGGAGTCCACTGTATTTAAAGGAAAATAAAATAAATTTAATGTCAAAAATCGTTAAAACAAGACGATGATTCCTTAACGCCTTGGTTAACAAGAAGGAACTTGTTTACGTCAGGATTTGAGGAACCTTTGGGGACATGTGCATCTGGCGTCTATGCACATTTTTCCAAAGGCACCAAGTGGAAATACATTCGACCCAACATCAATTTTGGTGAATTTCAACTTAATAAAAAATATACTAAAATCCTCGGCATATTTTCAAAATAAAGACGAACTGTCCTCTACAATTAAAAATGACCGGTGACCAGATGTTGTACGTTTCTTCATATAAATTCCTGCTTCTTCCTCTCCTTCCTCTAATGAAACGGGTATCTACACAAATTTGACACGAAAAGTTGCACTCTTTAGTTTAATGCACCGCCATGAATGAAGATTACACTTCTATGAAACAAAATTGGTACAAAACATGGATCAAGACTAGGCACCACGTCCTATATTCTATGAATGAAATGATTTTCAGATTTATTATACCTTTGCTTAGCATTTTCCATTCGCGACATCATCAAAATGCGGTCATTAGCACCTTTAGATCTCATCAAACAATGAAATCAGCGACTAGGCAAAACATCTGTTTCTAGCCTCCTCCACTGGACGGCTGATATGTGTTGAGTCATGGATTTATTACCTCCTAAACAGAAACTCTTTACATAACAACGCAGATAATATGTATTACTGCGTACATACATATCTACTTGACTATTAAGTTTTTCTGCAAAAACGACATATTCCCCCGAATCAATACTGGAAAACTATGCAAATTCTATGTGGTTTGAGGTACTAGCAGGCGGCAGTAAAAATTGCGGGGCGACCTCAAAATTTACCCACTCTCCATCACTCATACTCATACTCATACCTCGCGTACCGTTGTCGCCCCGTTTGCAGACAAACCATACTCACGTCACCGAAATACAAAGAAAAAAAATGTCTGCAAACAACAACAAAATCCATGTGAAAGAAAAACGAAAAATAAAAAAAAAGTATTAAACACCCCACACTCTTAAAAATCCACTGCAGCAGTGTAAGCAGCCCATTATGGTTGTTGTTTTATGTTCGTTTTTTCGAGTTGCGTGTTGTGGCAGCCATGACGCCGCGCAACCGATGAAGTCATTTCTGCACTTTGCAGACTGACATCGCTGCCAACCAATCAGAACGCGAGATTGGGCGTTGTCTGCTGTGTAAAAGTCCGTTGTTCAGCTTCGAAAATTTGCAGTCTTCATAAAGTCAGCGACGCTCGAAGTGCTCAGTTGTGTCGTGTTCTCTGTTCAGTGAATTTTTCTAAAAGAGAAAAATATAACTACATTTTTTTGTGTATTCTTAATAAAAATCAAATAAACAACAAATATGAGGGAAATCGTTCACATTCAAGCCGGTCAATGCGGAAACCAAATTGGAGCTAAGGTAAGATAAACTCAACATAAAATTCACAAACAGTTTGGAGAATTTGGAGAAAAAAAATGAATTTTTGGATATTCGGATAAAAATTTGCCCAGCCAGCGGTATTAACAGATTTGCCAAGGATTTGGTTTAAAACAAAAAAGTGCATATTCAGTGAAAAGATGAGTACATCTTGAGAATGTTTGAAAAGAAGAAAAGTAGATAATCTTCAAACCGGAATGGTGTGTTTCCAAGTCGAACTGGGAAAATGAAAAAAATTGATTCGCCATGTTTCGTTCTCGTTCTCCGACACATGCAAATACTTTCAAGTACCGGCCGGCATATATCTACTTGGGTTTTTTTTTCTATCATTTGTGAACTTTGAGTTCCAATTACTCATCCGACGCGCATACGTGGTGAAAATCAAGAATCATTCAGAATCAGCATTTAGATGAAATAAGTTATTTTTCATTTCCATATGATTTCTCATACATTTTTTGTATGAAAATTGTACATTCGTTTCGCATATACAATGCGCCTATGTACACACTTCCCATTTACATAATGTACTGTACGATACTAACACCATCTGCGGTGCTTTTGCAACGTCAAGTAGTGTTGGTGAATATAGTGGTGCCTCGAGAGGTACATAGAGCAGGCTTCTGCTTCTGCTTCGACTTCTACCTGGAGCAGCAGAAGAGGACAGCGGCGGCAGATGTGAGATGTATAAGCATTTGATTAGAGGAGAACAAAAAAAAAAAGGTACTGTTGCTGGCTGTTGGCAAAATGAATACCAACACATTGTAAGAGCGGAGAGAGAGAGAGATGGAGAGAAGTGCCATTATAGGGTGTATATAAAATTACATGGGCGTAGGTTTGATATATGTTTTTTCTTTTCCTTTATTGCTGAAAAGACTTCTTCGTCACTATTTCCATTGTGATGGCCTGAGAGAGGGACATGGCCTCTAGAAATGTACGCAGGAGTGTAGATACATTTTTTCAGGGTTTTTGTGGAGGTACAGAAAAATAACAACACTTTTCAACTAGACTTCGATTTTAACACGACGACACAAAACATTGTGTTTCATGAAAAGATGTAGAGTTGAAAGGGATTTCCTACCCCTGACTTTGTTTGGATGATGTTTTCTGTTTAATTGAAACATTCATGTCCCGGCTGAGTGGCTACAGTTCTTAATCTTCTGTAAAAATCGATATTTTCCTTCGCAGTGATTCAGAGATGCAGGAATAAGAATGCATCACATGCAACAAAAACGCCAGATGTTTGAAAAAACTCGATGAAAACACAGATTCCATTCAGAAACTGTGAGAGACAAAGCCTACCTACAACAGATGCACATATTCAGTGCATTAAAAAAAAAATGCATTCATCCGTGCCACTTTCGTCTCACAAATGTTTTCCCATTTCGTTGTTCAATGAACACAGCTCCATCATTGGCATATGATTGACGTGAATTAATATCCGTCCAGATCGTTCCTTCAGGTCAAACCCCTCAGGTCAAATGCCAGACATCATTCAAAAGGCGGCTTTCACATCACGTAATTAATTCTCCTTCACCTTCAATCTGTGTGCATTAACTTCCCCGCCCGAACAGCATCATGATTTCTAAAAGAAAATTAGAAAACCCTCCCGAGTGATGGACATTTACTTCTCTTGATCTTTAAACCCATCAGAGCATGGAAAGTTAAAATTATTGAAGCAAATAAAAAAACGCCTGAATTAAAAGCCTCAGCCTTATGCACATGGGGAGAAAACTGAAACTCGCTCCTCTTTACCCCGCCCTGGGTAAAGGAAGTATTAGAAAAAAAAAAAAGAGTCCATCTTTCCTCATTCATTTTTAATTGAAAGGGGAACACAGAGCAGCACACATTTGTTGGGTCTGTTGATTCGCTTCAATCATTAGGAACACCACTTTAAAAGGAATTACCCATTAAGACTTTACCGTTCGGACTTGTGGCAGAGAAACAATGCAATATGCTGTTAAGAGCGCGCGCACGCATATAAAAGAACGAATAAAAGAATATGCTAGAATGAAAAAAATGAACATCCATGCTACCATCGGGTGAATGTCCGAATCACGTTTGGGTATACCCCGAACAACTCGCACTCCATATAGAATATCTTTTTCTATTCCTATTTCTAACAGAGAAATATTTTATAGTTGGTTGTGCTGCCAAGCCAAACCGAACTCTCTAGCAATGACGATGGACGCGACAAACTCACATGAAAGAGAGCTACAGTGGCACACGCCGAACATTCCATATGAAGCGGAAATAGACTCGACTAAGCTAGGGGAGAATATTTAGCGCGCTCGCTCGTTTGTTGCTTGATCGATAACACAATATAAAATGTTTGTGTGTTTTGTTGTTTCCTTCGTTTGTCATCTGAGTTTTCTGGAATGTTTGAAAACGACCACGATGATGACTATGCTGTGGCACCCTACTATTTTTGGTGTTTTTTCTTTTATTTCGTCGTTTCATTCATAATCCATTAGCCAGCAGCCGGCAGAGGGGTACACACACCACATGTGTAGAGATGGGGGAAAAGGTGATATTTGATGACATATGGAGGGCGCCCATTGCACCACGCCTCTAGCCAGACAGAGAGACAAATGCCAGCTGTGGTCGTGGAAATGAAAAACAAAAATTCATCACGAAACTTGTTCACGCTTCCTCTTTGGTGAGATACATATTTTACGTCGTTGCTGATCAATGTCAATAACCTGCTGGCGTCATCTAAGAGTCTGTCTACCATCATGCTTGCACTTAAATGTTTCGCAAAATTTTATCGTGCTCCCCGTGCCATAGGACAGCGGAGAGCGAGCAAACGAGCGCATTGATGTGCAAAAATGTCGTCTAATTTTATGTGCTTGGTTATTTTTAAACAATTCACGTCCTGCCGGTGTGGAATTGTGGATGTCTCTAACAGTCTAAATGGATCATGGTGTAGAATATCGTCTGGATGCTGTTCTCCGAGTCATTCCAATGCTTCTTCTGATTCAAGCGTCATTTGATCTATTTTCTGAACAAGATCTAAGACACAACACAACCCATCCATAATAAGAACAACGTTCATTTATCAATCAATCATCGACTAATTCTCTCTATTGCCTTAAAGTTGTTCCAAAACACTTACATATTTAGCTAACGTCCAGCTATATGGCCTCTCTTTTTGAAGTATTAGCTCACCACTTTATTTTGCGTCCACCTCACGGCTGACGGTTGTCTTTCGTCTTTTATTTTTCCAAATACAGAACGAGCGAAACCCAACTAAACATATCTCCAAATATGGTTAAATTGGTAAACAACATTCCCCCCCGTATACGGGCACGGATGTATGCGTGTTGTGTTTGGGTTCGTGTGTATTTGTACAGCCGTCGGCCAGCGCAGCAAATCCCACACAATCGTCGGCTTATGACGATGATGCCGCGCGACACACCGTCGTGATTTCTTGCGTGGGGACTAAGAAAACAAGTTGACATCATTCGATATGAAGTCGTCGTCGGTTTTGTTTTCTGTTTTCTGTTTTTCCCTTTGCTTCTTTATGCTTGCGCTACTCCTCAATTGGTTTTAATTTGAAGCGAAACAAGATGAAAAAGGCACGCATTTGTATGCGAAAAGGCACCGATGGTTATGAGTTGGCGCGCCATATGGTGTTTCCTCTTAACTTTGCAAGCCTTGGGCATTTGCAGTGGCAACATTGACAGCTGTGTTTCTGCAGGAACAAAAAATTTTCTCAGAAATCTTAAAACAATCGCTGCTTGTCGCCGAGAGATTAGCAAAGAAAATAGAAATATGAATCACATTGCGAAATTCCAAGCGATCTGATGATTAGCACGAGTGAGAGCATCATCAAATCCAAGTTTCTACTCCCGTCACTTATGTGAATGAGTTCAGAGACGGCGACGTCGCGAGATTGGTCAAGAATGTTGGATCTTTCTATTTTATTTTATTTTTCTCACTCAAGCGGGCAGCGGCGGCAACGTCTTGCCATGATATCACCGTCTTTAAAAAGGCGGTTGAATACATCTATATGTATATGAAAACGGTATCCGAGTTATGGAAAGTCTTGACCGCAACAATCACTGATGGATGGTGCTAGCGTCATCATTTCTACCTTCCAGCTACGAATGAGATCACTTGCTGCTGGAAGCAGTTTTGTTTCTCTCTGCTATTATATCGCTCCTTCACCAAGCTCTAGCTATGCGGTCTTGTGAGACTGGATTTTTAATATTCTCTAGAAATTTTACACGCTTTAGTAGTCTCGTTGTGTGGCAGGTGACCTCATTTTCCTCACACGAATAAACATAGTTAGTATGTTAGTTTCCTTTCTATGTTGTTTTATTTAGCTCTGTTATCAGAGACATTAGTCATTAACAATGCTGCTCAGTATGAGTGGGTGGGTGTATCGATAACGAAGAGTGTAATGAGGTTATGTCATGACTATTTTCGATACACTGACTGTGAATGCGTTGGTTTGACAAAACGGAAAGCAGTAATTTAATGCTTCTCACCTTGCCACACAGACTTGTGAACGCCTCAAGTCTTGATCTATTCAAGAAAATTATCTCCGCCCAAACACAGCAAATCATGTTCACGAATTAAACCCATTAAGCCGCTTTTCATGTTCGTTCTTAACGAGCGGGGGTACATTCTAACCTCACAAACAATAGGCCTCGTTTCAAAATGTAATTACTCCTTTCCCATGAGTCATTGCGGAGGCTTCCTTAACGAATTTTCATTTACAACAAACCCCCTACGAAATGAACTTGCATGTCGAGTTGAATTTTATCGATTTCTAGGCGTGGCAACCGAAAAAACCGTTGCTGGGCATGTGCGTGCAAACAGAAAAATGAAGAAAACAAATTCTCCATTATTATCCATCCTCCTCCGTCGTCCCCTCTACAAATGAATTCATTTCTAATCGTTTCTCTTTTTTTTTCTTTCTTTTTACAGTTTTGGGAAATTATCTCCGACGAACATGGAATTGATGCCACTGGCGCATACCATGGTGATAGCGATTTGCAATTGGAACGCATCAATGTATACTACAATGAGGCATCCGGTGGCAAATATGTTCCACGTGCCGTTCTCGTCGATTTAGAACCCGGCACCATGGACTCTGTTCGATCAGGACCTTTTGGCCAAATTTTCCGCCCCGATAACTTTGTCTTTGGACAATCCGGTGCTGGTAATAACTGGGCCAAGGGACATTACACAGAAGGCGCTGAATTAGTCGATTCAGTGTTGGATGTTGTCCGCAAAGAGGCTGAGTCATGCGATTGCCTGCAAGGCTTCCAATTGACACACTCCCTGGGTGGTGGTACCGGCTCTGGTATGGGCACCCTTCTCATTTCAAAGATCCGCGAAGAATATCCCGACAGAATCATGAACACATACTCGGTAGTACCATCGCCAAAGGTTTCAGATACCGTTGTTGAACCCTACAATGCCACACTCTCAGTTCATCAACTGGTTGAAAACACAGACGAGACCTACTGTATCGATAACGAAGCCCTCTATGACATTTGCTTTAGGACACTGAAGTTGACCACCCCAACCTATGGTGACTTGAATCATTTAGTCTCACTGACAATGTCTGGAGTGACCACCTGTCTTCGTTTCCCTGGCCAACTGAATGCTGATCTTCGTAAATTGGCTGTCAACATGGTTCCATTCCCACGTCTGCACTTCTTCATGCCTGGCTTTGCTCCATTAACATCACGAGGATCGCAACAATACAGGGCATTGACTGTGCCAGAATTGACACAACAAATGTTCGATGCCAAGAACATGATGGCTGCCTGCGATCCACGACATGGACGTTACCTTACCGTCGCTGCCATCTTCCGTGGACGTATGTCAATGAAGGAGGTTGACGAACAGATGCTTAACATTCAAAATAAGAACAGCAGCTACTTCGTCGAATGGATTCCAAACAACGTTAAGACAGCTGTTTGTGATATTCCACCACGAGGACTTAAGATGTCCGCCACTTTCATTGGTAACTCCACTGCTATCCAAGAGCTGTTCAAGCGTATCTCAGAACAGTTTACCGCTATGTTCCGTCGCAAGGCTTTCTTGCATTGGTACACTGGCGAGGGCATGGATGAGATGGAATTCACTGAGGCTGAAAGCAACATGAACGATTTGGTGTCCGAATACCAGCAATACCAAGAGGCCACTGCTGACGAAGATGCTGAATTCGAGGAGGAGCAAGAAGCCGAAGTCGATGAGAACTAAGCAAAAAGTTTTAAAACAAGCAAAACAAAAAATTCAAAAATAAAATTCCGAAAAGATTAAAAAATTAAAGTCATACATCTTTTTTCTTTCGTTCGTATAAGTGCGCATACCCCCTCATCTGCTGTGTTCCTCTCCATAATTTTTTTCTACCAATCCCCCTTCATCATTCATCACTCATCCATCTCCCTCCCTCCCTTCCCCCTGATAGATTTCGTCCGTCGTGGAGTGCTGCTTTTCTGTAAATTAAGTTATGTTAACTATTTTTTAAAATTAGTTTTTTGTATAGCTAGTGTGCGCGGCGCCCAAATGTCAGAGAAAACTCTGCAGTCTCCATCTTGTCAGCATTTAATTGATTTCTTTTTTAATTCATACTATAATTTTTCGGACAGGGGCTGGCGCCCGTCTGCTTTGTAATCTCTAAAAACTGTAGTGTTTTAGCTATAATTATAAAGTCAGAAAACTGCATTTCATGTTGTAAGTTTTTTTTTTGTTTTTGTATACATTAAACATCCTTACGGACTACTAATTTTATTTCGCACAACAAAAGACACAATTTGTATTACAGGAAGTTTGTAATTGTATTTCAGTGTCAGAGAAGATAATTCGTTTGTTCGTTATCCATACTTGTTTACTTTTACATTTATGTCGTTTCGTTGTCTTTAATTTTTGCACCCACAACCACAAAATGCATAAATAAAATTACATTGGAAAAGAAATGAAATTGAATTGAAATATATTTAAACGTGTAATTTTGAAAACGAAAAACCATTGGCTGTTCTTTTTCTTTCGATTTTCTGGAAATCTTCGAGGATTTTTGTTCTCTTTTGGATGGATTTGGTTGGAAATTGGCAACTGTGGCTTGAAGGCCATGACGGTCAACTGTGTGAACAAGTAGCTTTCGAAAGGAATCCTCATGAGATCAGGCGTCGGTAGCTTTTGGAAGCCTTTGCTGGCACCAACTTCTTTTTAATGAGTGCTCTCACGTTGATAGTTGAGCTAGGGTATACGTAGGTAGGGAACAAGAAATGTTACATTTGTTTAAAGATTGGGCATGATTGAGGTTAATGACGAAAGAGTAGTGAACTGAACACAGTTCAGACAAATTCCAAATATAAGCATAGGATGGCTTCATTGCCGATGAGGATTGTAAATTTCCCTGAAAGCTAGCACTTCCGCCTATAGGGAACTCTGACTGAACTTGGAAGACGATGTAGTTATGATTAGATCTTAGAAAGTAACCACTTCCCTGGATTAGGTTCAGTTGGATGGGTACATAGGACAGCCACATTTTGACTAGCATAGATATGTACATAGATCCATTCGACGAGCTGGATGTGGATGTAGTCCAGAAGGCAAAAAACCTGCACTGTCTCGGTCACATCGACCGCATGGATATCAACGCCTCCAGGGTCTTCGAATCTGAGGAATACTGAATCTTCGATACAAAGACCAAGTCATCGCAAATTGAAGATAGCTTGGTCTTGATGAGTGGAAGCAGTGTTCCCAGGACTGTCAGCGATGGAAGGCAGCGATTGTTCAGGCCAGAAATGAAATATTACAGAGATGCCCGACTTCTACCTCTCTTTCCCGTTAAGATTTTTGATAACTGTTTTTAATAAAGTCTTCATTAACCAAATTGACCATTCAGAGGACGGCATTTACGTTATTTCGTGAATAACCGTCAAAAATGTCTGTCAAAAAGGCACTCAAATTCGTCGATGGACTAGGGGGCAATTAGCTGTGAAGCCGGCTATCTCTGTAATACTTCATTTCTGGTTCAGGCTCTGGCCCTCTATCGGTCGCTGGCCTGATAAGTAATTAAGTAAGATGCATTCGCCAATCGGAGGAGAAGTAGTACTTGAATAAACATTTGTGTTTGAAGATGCATAACTTATCTCACCTAAGTGTGCAAAAGGAAGAAGCAAACAAAATATTTCCAAGGCCAAGTTGACCGAAGAAATTTTACTTTTTATCAAATCGATGAAATGGGCCCACACCGAAGCGGGAGCGACTGGCATTGTGGCCTCCTCTTGTTTTTGCATCTTATGTGGAAGTCATCAGAAATGAGACTGGCCATCAGGGACAATGTCCTTTTACAACTCCAAAGAAAGTCTTAAGCGCTCATTTGGAATGTAACCGGAGTAAGTGTTTAAGATTGGGTGTAGCCTAAGATTTTTAGGGGCCAGAACCTGTACAGGCGTGGCAAAGTAGTTGATTGCCATCAACTTGGCTAAATGCCAGCAACGATTCATGAAGGTTAAATTTGTGGCATGGCATAGGTTGTCTGCGAATTTTAGAAGGTTTTTTATTCTACAGCAAAATGCGCGGGTGGTAAGTATTCGGTTGAAATGCAAAAATGTGATAACCTTCTTGACTTGCTGGTGTTAATGGCAAAGTGCTTATCATTCTTATCAAGAGACAGAAGAATCGTGCCCATCTGTCGGAATGTCTCTAACCGAGTTAGTTTCCCAAAAGTCTCGTTGCAGTAGGGCAAGTGAGCCTTATGTGCCGACAAGGGAATTGGAGATTCTCGTCCACTAATCCAGAAAGCTGTTTTCTAAAGGACATGACAATAACCGCTAACCATGAACATGGGGAAGATGATTTTTATTTATTTCAAGTTTATCGATTTCTAAAACAGGACGAAATCAAAACTCCTATACTCTCGGTCCTAGAAGGCACGGAAGTTTCTCTTTTGTTACCAACGGAAAAATTAAACAGATTTAGGAAAAAAACAATATTAAGGTTATGGTAGATTCATTGCATTTTTTTATTTTATCAAACAAAGTTCGTATAGTCCGCCAGTTGGAATTGGCACTAAATTGAAGGCTGGATTCAGACGAGAGAGAGCACGTATAACAGTAGTACTTATTATTGAAGCGTTGCAGGAAAAAAAATAATGGTTAGGATTCGGGCAACACCTGCGACTCATTGAAGTCTTAGACGACCTAATGTGATACGCCCTAACTCGTCCAGTACGCAATGAAAAAATGAAGCATATACTTATCTATTATGTCTTGCAGGTGCTCGAATGGGGCAATGTTATCTCTAACACGAGGAGTTTCCTCCTGTTACTCTTCATCGCCACGCCAGTCAGTCAATTGCGACTGGCAAGCTTTCCAACTATCATTGCTACTAACTTTTATCGCGCTAAGCAGTCTATTGGTGTCAGCACTTGTACATTTGGAGAAAGAATTTGTTCATTACATAAGCGATTAGTTGTTCCATCCATTGGATTATTTGGCGGAAGGACATTGTTTCGCTTCCTTGTCTTTTAATTAAGCATAGTTGGTTGTTGTCATGTGACTGGCAAGCTAGCATACAGCAGCGAGCCAGAAACTCTTGAACATGTTATTGCAATACTTTAGAGCTCTAAATTGCTTTCTTTCCAGAAGTGGTTTTGTGGACACCTTACTGTCAATGGCAAGGCTAATATCAACCAACATCGACAATCAATCTTGCTGGTTTTTGAATGCCAGGAACGCCATTACCACAGTCAGGAAGTCGAGTTGGAAATGCTCACGCCGTACTATTCTTTCAATCGATTCTGCCTTTACTGCTGAAATTTTGTTATGCTGGTGAAGCAGCCAAGTTCCTACCATGGAAGAAGAAGTTAATGGTTATTTCACAATCCGCAGTCCAACTATACTCGTATAGTTTGCTAGTACACTTTTCCCATCAGAACTCTTCAAGACCGGTGGCGATGTTCTGGTAGGAAGAATGCACCAGATCATCTTCTGAATTTGTGAAAACGAAAGCAAGCCCGACGGCTGGCATATCAGCTGCTTACGTCCTACTTACAAAAAAGGCGATCCCAACTCTTGCAACAAATTCAGAAGCATATCACCGTTCAACGACGCCTATAAGATACTGTCCAACGTACCGTGCAGTGCCGTTCTGCACTGCACCAAACAGCACATAAACGATACCTCTTTTGGCAACAATTTCACACTAAGACAAACCTTGGATAGGACCAGTGAGCTTCAAATAGATGCGCACCTCCTTTTCATCGACTTTAAAGCCACATACGATAGCGTTCATCACAATGAACTATTCGAAGAAATGGCCGCATTCGAGATTCCGGGAAAATTGATCCATTTGAGTCGCAACACCTGCTATAATTCAAGGACCTCCGAACAGTGCCATAACTAAGCTTTCATGCTCCCGTTGCAAGTTTCTATATTAGCGCCCTCGTTTGCTTGTAATTGAGTAGTAGAGCCATCTCTCGAAGGACCAAACTGACTTTATACAAGACCTTGATCATCCCAGTCCTGCTGTACGGCGCGGAGGCATGGACAATCTCAAAAGCGGATGAATAAGTCCTTGGTCTCTTCGTGAAGAACTGGATGGCGCCGTTGGTAGAGTGCCTACTGCTGGTTAGCGGGGTCCCCGGTTCGAATCCCAGTGAAAGCAAAGTTAATACGCTTTTATCTGGTTTTCAAATCTGGCCTAGTCACCATTTGCCGTTAGGATCACATTAACGGCACTATCACTGGAGTAGTCAATCAGTGGTAGTAGTCTGACTATGGGTATAACAATGGACCTATATGGTCTAAGTGTGGTGGTGAATGCACTAGCAGTGCCTCTACCTAACCTAACCTGGTCTCTTAGAGAGAAAAGCTCTGCGTGCGACCTTTGGTTCTGTTTGCGTTGACGGTTTCTGGAGGAAAAGATTCAACTACAAACTGTACGGTCTATACAGCGACATGTATCTAGTCACGCGTCTTTGTATCCAACGCCTAAGATGGCTGGGCCATGTAGAGCGTATGGACAACTGAGCTCCGGCCCGAAGAGTCTTCGACTCCGAACCCGTGGGACAAAGCAATAGAGGACGCCCGCGTTTAAGGTGGCGCACCCAGGTGGAGAAGGACCTCTACGTGCGACACAGGAGACAGCTAGCCAGAGACCGTGCTAGCTGGAGAGGCTTGTTGGTTGAGGCCCAGGTCCACCCCGGACTGTAGCGCCAAATAAAGAAGAAGAAGAAGTTATCCTGCCTGCTTCGCCAGACGTTTCCTTTATTTATTTCCTTTTGGCCCAATATTTTTGGTTTTGCCTTCATGTGCTAACACGATCAATTCGGAAGTTTTACCTACACGTGAACAGGCTTCAAACATGAACAACGTTTTTTTCTAAATTCAAACCACACGATTGTCCCAGCAACCTAACAAAGGAAGTGGACTGTTTTAAAAGTGCAAAGGAGCTAACTACGGTGTTCTGTTGACATATTTTTCGAAGAAAAAGGACTGGTGGAGTAGATTTGAAAATATTGTAAGAAGCGGAGCGAATCTACTCCCGTTGCAGTAAAGTCCGAACACACGAACCTTGGTTGTAGTCGACTTCAAACGTCAATAAAATCCAAAATCAATAAAACATAGTAAAATTTCAACCAATTTAATTAATTTTGTTTGTTCATTTAAAGCCATGATTTGCTTACACTAAGTCCATTTCATCCAGCTTTCACAATCTAATTCAAAAATGATGAAAATAACAAAACTTAACCAACTCCAATTTTTAATGGACAAAATTATCCGTCATAAATCACTGAATGTGTGTTGTAAATGCAGTCTATTGTAAATCGATATTTGTAATATCCACAGAAAAATAATGTAATTAAATCGGTTCTACCATTTGGAAATTGGCAACAGTGATCAACTGTGCGAACAAGTATCTTTGGAAAGGTATCCTCATGGGATCAGGTGTCGGTAGCTTTTGGTAGCCTTTGCTGGCACCAACTGCTTTTTAGTGCTTGATTTCACGTTGGTAGTTGAGTTTGGGCATATGTAGGTAGGGAACAAGGAATGTTACATTTGTTTAAAGATTGGGCATGATTGAGGTTATTGACGAGTAGTACGAAGTAGTGAACTGAACACATTTCTGACGAACTTCAAAGATGAGCCGATGAGGGTTGTAAATTTCCCTGGAAACTAGCACTTCCGCCTATAAGGAACTCTGACTGAACATGGAAGACGATGTAGTTATGATTAGATCTTAGAAAGTAACCACTTCTATGGATTAGGTTCAGTTGGATGGGTACAGAGGACAGCCACATTTTGACTAGCATAGATATGTACATAGATCCATTCGCCAGAAAGCAAAAAACCTGCATTGCCTCGGACACCTCGAGCGCATGGACACCAACGCTCCGGCTAAGATGGTCTTCGATTATAAACCTCCTAGTTCGTGAAGGAGAGGAAGACTGTATCTTCGGTACAAAGACCAATCGCAAATGCAAGATAGCTTGGTCTTGATCAATGGAAGCAGGACCCGTCAGCGATTGAAGGCAGCGATTGTTCAGGCTCTGACCCTCCATGGGTCGTTGGCCTGATAAGTAAAAGTTCCATTCGCCAATCGAAGAAGTAGTACTTGAAGAAACATTTGTGTTGGAAGTGATCAACATGGCTGACGCCGACGTAACGTGTCTCACCTTAAGTGCCACACTTGAGGAAGTGGACTTTATTACAATTCTAGCCGAATGCCGAATGGTTAGGTCCAGAATGAAGTAAAGAGATAGCCGACTTCACAGCTGATTGCCCCCTAGTCCATCGACGAATTTGATTGCCTTTTTGACGGATATTCATGAATTTTTGACGATTATTCACGAAATAACGTAAATCCCGTCCTCTGATTGGTCAATTTGGTTTATGAACACGTTATAAAAGACAGTTGTCAAAAATCTTAACGGGAAAGAGAGGTATAAGTCGGGCATCTCTGTAATACTTCATTTCTGGTTAGGTCCATCAACGTATATAAAGTTTAAAAAACAGCCTACTGATAAAATTCACATTCAACAAAGATGAAATAGTTATTTTCTGAAATTATCCAATTTCTTGCGAAACTTTCTTAAGTATTAGCATTAAGCCGTGTCAAGTTATGCGTGGACAAGGGAAATAGCACAAATATAGATTTCTGTTAAAGGAGATTGCTTTAACTCCCGAGTTTTTCAGCTGTTTCAGGACTTTGTTGATGACTGAATGAATACAGATCTTGTGGAGTGCCTCTTGAAGCTATGGTCTTTATGGACAGTCAAAAGAAGTCTTATAAACTAGACAAGATTCCAATGTTCCTGGGTCTTATCTCATTAAGCTCCCTCTCCTCTCTTCCTCATAACATCCTCCATTGCTGATTCCCTACCAAATGGCTAACCAGCAGCCACGTATTTATTGCTGAAGTCTCTTTTTATGAAAACTCATTTTTAACGACGACACAGGCTCATGCGCCATTGTTTTGTGGAATCTATGATTTAATGAGAACAATCGAGATAGACGAGAATTTTGTCCACGGAGTTAAACGAGGCAAAGAAAAAAACGCAGAGACTGAAATAGAACACAACGTTGGGAGACGACATTTAAAAAATTCCTGATTTTTTAGTTCGTTGATCTGTATTTTCCATCGTGACAAGAATGTAGCGGCATCTTATTTCCGGTCGGAATAATCTTCAACGGAGCTTGTCGGACAACACGTCTGAAGACGACACGACAAATGTGCCGAGAGCAGTTCATCAGAATAGACACGTTTATGGGAATCTCAATCACCTTGGCGTGCACAGCTAAAAATGGCGTGACAATTTCATATCGGATTGTAGCCCCATTTAAAAAGAATATTCCACTTTTTGGATTTAAAACAAGTGCCTATTCCCTTCTGGTTTCCAAGTAATTGCCTTTTGATAGACGGTCTTCCACAAAAACACAATAATGACACCTTGTTCGAGAATCGTTTGCAGGAAAGAACGAAGCTACTGTTCATCGGGTTGGTCCACCGTGAATTATTCAGGCAATAAAGGGGTTCTTATAACAAAGATCTTAGGAATTGGAGTAGCGTCTCGGTCTAGACGTTGCGCACAGGAGTACGTCAAATTATCCTCCTTGGCACGTTTTCAACAACGACAACGACGTCGTATTGCCAAAATCAACCCCCAAAGGACCTGCACGCCACTCAGCTAGCTGTTGCATAACCCCTCCTGAATACGTAATATTTAATTTTCAGCCTCCACCGCACCCGGACGTATATAATTTAATGTATATTTCAAAGACTTCAAAGAGTGCTTTAAGCAAGTCAGTGCTCCTGGAAAATTGTATCCCCTCTCCCGTGAAGCCAGAGGGAGAGAAAGAGAGAGAGAGAGAGAAGGGACAACGCCCAAAATTTGGGGGGTTTCCATTTATCTGATTTTCTGAGAGCTACAAACTATCGCCTACCCCACTTGTGGCAGTCAGCCGATTTCAAGGGGATGCAATGCGACTGTGTCTAACTTCACCATGGCGTCGCCGAATTAAAAGTTGGCTGGTCTCCATCTCCATCGCGTCTGATTGACAAACAGCTGCCTTCCGTGGCCTCACACTGGCATCCGGCATGACCCAGACGGAGAAACGGAGTCACGTCTGGAAGGTGAATGAGTCATGGCTTCAGCGTGGGATGTGTGTGTGAAGCGCAGCAGCCCCATTATACGACACACACATAGGGCATGCACACATCTATGGAACTTCTGCAAGGAACGAACTTTGCAGCACACCCTTCCCCAGCGAAGCACGAAACACGCTGCAAAATGCATAGATTGGGGTGGAGAAGGAAAAATCGATTTTTCTCGGGTTACGTCATGCATTTACTGGCCGGTGACGAATACATAGGACATGAGTACATGAACACGGAGAGCTGTACCTAAGCAAGGAGCTATCTGCAGCACTAAACCGCTGCTGGAGGGGTGAACGTTTTATGTTAACTTTTTACTTCCATTTTGGGCATGTCTTCTGCGCTTCTTTTTCCGTTGTTCCTTCTAGCTCACCCTCAGCCCTGAAAATGATGACTCAACAGTATGTGTGGTAGCAACTGAGTTGTTGTCCCAAAAGAGTCGGCAATGGATTAATTGATTCTAAATTAGGGGACGGGTGGAGATGTTTTCCTCGCCTATCTGATGAAAGTCTGCTTTACTTCTGGCTAACTTCCATGCTTTCAGCAGAACCAATGAACAATTTAATTGATTTTTCTTATCTTCAGTTTTTTTTTTTGCAGAAAAGAAGAAAATCGAAAAACAGGTGCCGGGGGTGGAGGAAAACGCGATTAGCAACGGTTGTGTGTTTATGTCAAATAAATAAACACCAGGAATGTACGCGACTGGGGTGGCAGCTGGCAGACGGGAAGGATTAATAGTTTTTACGTTAAGACCTCCAATTGAGAGGAACATCCTGTGGAGGGGATGTTGATCGCCTGATAAACTTTATTTGAGTTGTCCTTTTTTCCCGCATTTTACCAACCTTCTTAATTCACGGGTCCACTTCTTTTTAGTCAATGACAATGCTCAAGGATTTTTTTTTGTCAATTTTAAGGAATTCTATCTGCAAACCCGGAAGGGCTTGTTTGCAGAAGACTATTCACAAAATTATTTGATAATAAAAATGTTGAAATTCAAGTATTCACAATCGATAAAATAATAGTATGTTGAGATATGAAATTTCGAATATAATTTACATTTGTTTTTAAGAAGTTACACATTACTGTTACAATTAGTTATGATTTTACTTTTTTAATTTTACGATAAATACATCTCTTTTACTTTCTTTACATTGGTTATTTCGATAAGTTGCGGAGCTCCGTTGGGAGTTCATTCAGCACCATCGGAACTGCTTCTTTAAAAGTTCTTCTTGGAACTTCATAGAGCTGCTTCTGTCGTCTAGTGGTGTTCCTTATCTGCCGCGTCTGCATTCTATAGATGTTGTCGTTGCCAAAGTTCGCCATGAGATGCTTAATAACCGGCATGCTCTTTATTGATCATCGATGCTACGTCCAACTCTTTGTACCATCGTACGAAGCTTTGCATGAGCTTGATGTAGTGTCTGAATTTGCGACGCTCGTCCCCAAACAAGTATTCCGTATCTTTTCGATTCCACCAATCCGAAATAACATTGTTTGATTACTGCGGGTGTGCTGAGGTTGCTTAGGTGGAAGAGTGCATACGCGGATTGGCGCATTTATTTCTTCAAGTTGTCGGTATGGTAGCTCTATTTGAAGTTGTAGTCGATCGTTAGTCCTAGGTATTTATATGTCGACACGTTCGCTATAACTGCGGTGCAGTCATCATCTTCTTGTGTACCGTCACATCTATTCCTGTGCAAACAATCAACGTCGTGCAACTTGATCTGAAATATGAGAGAGAGTATTCCCGTCTAGAAAAAAGCTTCTCAACTTCACCGTTCGGAGTCGTGCACACCTTTGGCATAATTTTTATGTATAACGGTACAGTGAAACTGTTCAGATTTTATTTAAAACAAATAATTTGGACATCTATCTTAACGTGAAAAAACATTGAAATCAGAATTTTGAAAAAATGATTTTTCAGACGATAATCTCTGTTTCGTCCCATAGTGCGTTTGAAGACTCTTGTCGCTCACTGTGTTTCTTCAGAACCGAAAATATTGGCAGTGTCCTCTGGACTCTAGAGATACATATTTCTTTCTTTAATCAGATTTCTGATTTCTGTGGAGTCCTTTGCCATTGCTACAGCCTTGCCGCAAATGAACACTCTCTCAAGGAACAATTTGCTCAAATTTAGACATACAGTGAGTACAGGACTTCGCTATATCGGGACACCCTTTTAACTGGGACAAGGTTTGCTAACATAAAATGTGCCGATAAAGCGAAATCCATTGTACTGATCAAAGTCAGTCACAACGAACATCAAACCGTACCCGCAGCCAAATGAATGAATGCCCAGGCACCCAAATCGAAATTCCATCAATTAAATCAAAATGACATTGAAGGGCTGACATCCCCCCTTCTGATTGGGATCAATCCAAATTGAGCTATCTGTAATTAGATTAACCAGGCAATATCCAATAATTCTTAATCAGCCCGAGGTTAACTACCCGCTTCAATGGAAGAGTTCGTTGCCCGAAATCTGTGTCCGTACAGGAAATCGATTAATGGATAAAGTTCGAAATGTTGTGCCCCTGTCGCGTGCATTCAGCCGCCAAGGGGTGGACGTGAAAACACCCCGAGTGGGTTTCCCCCTTGCCGCAGTGTGTCAGTCACTGGGCTGTTGACCCCGCCCGTGATTTTCCATTTGTCACCCAGTCACACGGATTCGATTTCACAGACGTGCGCTGCGGTTCACACTCTCAATAATTATCTTAACGCACTCTAGTGGCCGTTCGTTTGTGTGAACGTTGAGGAGAAAACAATTTTTATGCAAACAAGTGAAACTAATTAATTGCTTTCGCCGGGCCGGCAAGCGTTTAATTTAAAATGTTAATTAGCGAATGGCTGATGCCGTTGTGATGTGATGTGAGGAGGCCACGAGCATGTGTGCCTGGAGTCGTGCCTGGCTATGATACAACATTTTTGGCCGAGTTAATTTGCTTTAGTGCACTACATCGCGTGCGAAGATGCAAATGTGGGCTTTTATTACTTCGTCTGCTCTCGCATATAATTTGTTCGTGGCTTCGTATTGAGTTTGCCTCCAGGGTACTGTTTCCGAAGGCATATCTGGAATGCCTGAGCCTGAGTGTGTGTCTGCAGTGTATGCGTGTTCTTATGTCTCGTCTGTTGACACAGTCTGCGGTGGACCTGGGCCTCAACCAACAAGCGTCTTCAGCCAGTTCGATCTTTAGCTAGATGCCTTCAGTATATTTGGTTGATGTCCCTTTCCACTTGCTTGCGCGGCGTCTACTGCGCCGTCCCTCGGCGGTTGATTCGAAGACTTCGCGGGCCGAAGCATTGGCTTCCATTCGCTCTACATGACCTAGTCATCTCACCCGTTGGATCTTCTCACTTCTGGGTACGTCGATGCCGCTGAACAGCTGGTACAGTTTGTCGTTCCAGCTGCTCCTCCACTCACCGTTTATGCAGCCGGGACCGAGACAAATTTTCCTCTTAAAGCAACCAAGAGTTACATTGGTTCAGTAGATCGATATCAGGTCGCGATAAGAGAGAGAGAGAGAGAGAGAGAGACAGAGAAAGAGACAGAGACAGAGACAGAGACAGAGACAGAGACAGAGACAGAGACAGAGACAGAGACAGAGACAGAGACAGAGACAGAGACAGAGACAGAAACAGAGACAGAGTCAGAGACAGAGACAGAGACAAAGACAGAGACAGAGACAGAGACAGAGACAGAGACAGAGACAGAGACAGAGACAGAGACAGAGACAGAGACAGAGACAGAGACAGAGACAGAGACAGAGACAGAGACAGAGACAGAGACAGAGACAGAGACAGAGACAGAGACAGAGACAGAGACAGAGACAGAGACAGAGACAGAGACAGAGACAGAGACAGAGACAGAGACAGAGACAGAGACAGAGACAGAGACAGAGACAGAGACAGAGACAGAGACAGAGACAGAGACAGAGACAGAGGCAGAGACAGAGACAGAGACAGAGACAGAGACAGAGACAGAGACAGAGACAGAGACAGAGACAGAGACAGAGACAGAGACAGAGACAGAGACAGAGACAGAGACAGAGACAGAGACAGAGACAGAGACAGAGACAGAGACAGAGACAGAGACAGAGACAGAGACAGAGACAGAGACAGAGACAGAGACAGAGACAGAGACAGAGGCAGAGACAGAGACAGAGACAGAGACAGAGACAGAGACAGAGAATGGCAAAATATTAGAGCGACAGACTACAGACAGAATATCAGTATGGCTTTAGAAAGGGCCGATCTACAATCGACGCGATTAAAGTCGTAATAGACAAAGCCCAGTCGGCTATAGAAGGAAGACGATGGAAAGAAGGCAGAAGGCCGTGGTTACACTTGACGTGAAAAATGCTTTTAACTCGGCGAACTGGTCGCGTATTTTACATTGCCTCGAAAGACTAAATGTACCGAATTACATATCGAAATCGAGTTGTATAGCAACGAAGCAATAGCACTGATAAAGAACTGGCTACGCGATATGAGTTTAGACCTCGCGGATCACAAAACGGAGTCCGTTCTCATTACGAGTAGAAAAGTGCTAGAGACCATGACGATAAAAGTCGGAGAGCACACCATTATTTCCAGTCCATTTATAAAAACCCTGGGAGTGATGATTGATGCTCGGCTAAATTTCAAGCATCACCTCGCATACGCTTGCGAGAAATCGTCAAAACCGATAGGCGCTCTTTCAAGACTGATGTCGAACATCGGCGGCCCGAAGCAAAGCAAACGATTAACGAGAACGTGGAACACGTCTTCTTCGAATGTGCTCGATATGCAAACGAACGAGCTGTATTGCGGGACGCATTTGGTGAACCGCCAACACCAGAAAACATTGTCCAACATATGTTGAGCTCTGAAGACCTTTGGTCTGCTGTGAACGACACAGCAGTACGAATAATGTGCGAAGAAACTTAGAACGGCAGCGGAAAGCGAATTCGCAAAACGACACGTGACGAAGCAAAAAGCTCGAATCCGTCCCTCGCGAAGTAATACCTAGCGGTAGTTCCGCGAGGGAATAAACGGACAGTTTCCACGGAAGGTGGTTTTAGTCAGTAAGAATCTGATACTGACGTCGGACCATTGGTGCCTATGTAAGGTTTCCACCTACCCACGAGAAAAAAAAAAGAGACAGAGAATGGCACTTTTACTTATGGCTCCACAAACAGTCTCCACCGGCATTGTCTTTTCTAAACGACATGACAGTTGATAAGGAAAAAAATAAAAACAAAAAAAGGTGCACTACGGCGTATACGTTACAAATCTATTAATTGTATGTAATTGATGAAACTTTTTGTGATGACCATGGCTTCAAGAAGTACTCCACAGAGTCTATACTCACCCAGTCATGACCGAAGCCCTGGAGGAGCTGGATTACTGAGGAGTTACGTTTTATCCTGAAGAGTGAATTAAATTGGAACCTCAATCACTACGAGTCAGAAACCTTCCTATGTCCTGAGTATTACGAGAACGTAGCCATGATTTTGAAGATGTCAAAAGAGTATGGTGCCAATAGACCTCTAAGCAACCCGCTGCAAAGATCCCCTTAAGAATCAGTCAATCTGTTAGTGGGATCTCTTAAATGTCAACACTGTACACAGGACCAACGTCTCATGATTCCGAAAGCATGCTTCTTGCACCACCATTCTGCAAGAATCATCTCTCTTCACAGCTTGTGGCTCTAAAATCACCATTTTCTACTATTTCCTAAGAGGGACAACTTCTTTTCATTGAAACAACTAAATTATTTAATTCGTGGGCATTTATGCGTTGCCACTGTTTTTAGGTCTTCTGTTTTAACATTAAAAAGGGGACAACGCTTATTGCATATTTTCTTATCTTGCGTTGCAGAAATAGGAACACAAAGAAGACCGAAAAAGCAAATTGAACCCCGAACTTGGGGAAACGACACATTTCCGAGAGCTCCTCAAAAGGCGATGTTGAGAAATAAAGAAGACGATTCAGTGTGGATCGGCCTTTAGCTCGCCAAGGGCAGGGCGTTGAGTTGCTCAAAGTTTGCAGATCACAAAGTTGTTTCGATGAACCTGCAGATGAGGATGTTTCTGGTGACAAGGTGAAGGTGAGATATTGAAAGGAATGAAGGCTTTTCGATGATGTTGAAGTCCGTGATTGTGCAAATTCACACAAGTCGAGTTAGGGGGCGAAACTATTTCTGTCGTTTTATGGAAGTGTCTGAAATCATTCCTCAGGCCGAGGAAGTCCACCATAACCCAAACATTTACACCAAGGCAGATCTTGGACGAGAGCTGCAAATCGACGTCCACTATCTATACGCCAGGACACGACAGAGGACTAAGGACAGTGTGAATAGGGACGCGCAACTCAATGCCTTGATTTAACATTTCTGCAAGGTAAACCTTCCGTTTTGAAGAGACATTCCCACATTTTTCTTTTAATAAAATAAATTTCACTCCGTATTCTTACTTCTACATTATTTATCAATAATTGTTAAAAATATCAATGAATTTACAATATAATGAATTTAAGTACATTTATGTAAGAATACTGAAAAATAAAACTCGATCTTGTTTAAATTTAAGTGATCACCCACCTTTCTGATTTGCCTTGAAGATCCGATTGAATTGAAAAACCTGTCACAATTTATTTAAATTCGCTGTTTCTGAAGCAATTAAATTATTTCTCGCTTATTTTATACCTATTGGAAGTTTTTCTTGTAAACAAATTACAAAAGTGGAAATGGATCAATTTGGTGTGCCAAAGAAGGTAAATCGTCATGTGCTGAAGGCCATATATTTCCTGAACACCCGAGGGAACAAAAATCCAAACCACGTCGCTATTATGAAAGTGGTACGTGCGACTATGAGAAGCAACATTCCCGATGACTTCTCCGCCGTTGTCCTGAAGTCCCTCAAGAGCTTGAATAAACTGGGTGTAATCAGAAAAAGCGGATGGTCCTTTTTAATGCACCTCAAAAATGTATGAATTGTTCGCCAAGTCATGTGGATAGAATAAGGTTAAAATGTCATTTCAAATAGGAACGCAAAGAAGACCGAAAAAGCAAATTGAACCCCAACCTGAAGAAACGACACATTTCCCAGAGCTCCTCAGAAGGCGATGTTGAGAAATCAAGAAGACGATTCAGTGTTCATCGGCCTTTAGCTCGCCAAGGGCAGGGCGTTGAGCTGCCCAAAGTTCGCAGATCGCAAAGCTGTTTTGATGAACCTGCAGACGAGCATGTTTCTGGTGACAAGGTGAAGGTAAGATATTGAAAGGAATGTGCTGATAGCATAGTTATTGGGTCTAAAAGGTTATTCAGTTTTAACAAAAGTAGCAGGTGGAGTTAGAATGGTCTATCTTTTCTGGTGAATCAATCATTATCAACTTATCGAGGCTCAAACACACATGGCTTCAAGAAGCACTCCACAGAGTCTATACTCACGCAGTCATGACCCAAGCACATTGCCGAGAAACTCCCTCTAATTTCTTTCTTAAACTAGCACTTCCCTAGCACTAGCACGACTGAATGGCGCAGTTGGTTAAGTGCCTGCCCTTGGTTAGTGGGGTCCCCGGTTCGAATCCCAGTGAGAGAAGAGTTAATACGCTTTTATTTGGTTTTCATAACTGGTCTTATCACCATTCGCTGTTGGCATCAAATAAACGGGAATATTACTGGAGTAGTCTCAGCCTGTCAGTCTCAATCAGTGGTTGTAGTCTCACTGAGGGTATCACAATGGACCAAAATATGATCTAAGTGTGCTGCTGAATTCACTAGAAGCCCTACCTTTTCTACCTAACCTAGCACTTATCTTCCCATTACCACACACACAGGGTATTTAAAGATAGCCTAGTATCATTATTTTACATTCAGGCAGCTGGGCGGGGAAGGGAACTTTTTTATACATCAGTTCAGTTCAGTGATGTTTCCTTTAACAGCGGTAACATATTTAATAAGGTCTTGAGTGAGTCAATTTCATCAGCTTAGAAATGGATCTCTAATAAAATATATTTTCTATAAAGCTGCTTTGCCGTCGGATTTAGCTCGGAGGGAAAACTCAGTAGAGGCGCGCACAATTTGAAGGGGGCTTGGACTGCGCAACTAAAGACAGCTAGCTAAGAACCGTCTTAGCACTGATTTTCCGTTCAATCCGATCTGTAGCGCCGCCTAAGTAATTAAGTAAGTAAGTAAGTAATAAAATCCGCCTGACTCAATTTCTGGTGTAATGCTATGTTCCCCCCGAACTGAAATCGCGAGGCTTGGATCAACTTTTACTGAAACCTCAATAGCTTTCAAATGTCATAAGCTGTTCATTTTGAAGTGGTTGCAAAGCAGCTGTTTGTTGACAGGATATAATAGTGTTGAGAACTGAAGTTGAGAACAACTTCTCTAGTACTGATGAATGGCTTCAACTGAACCCCGAAAATGTATGGCCAAACCACTGAGGTTTGACATGCCTTCCTAGGATGACATGAATGCTGTTAGTTAGGGAGTGTATATAGAAGTGTACATTATGTTAATTCTTGGTACATTTGAATACAGTGAAACTTCTCTATAGCGGACAGCAGCGTGACCATCATGTTGTTCGCTATGTAGGGGTGTCCGTTTTAAAGGGATTAAAATACACGAATACTCTCATGCCGGAACCAAGTCAAATTGTCCGTAATGAGAGGTGTCCATTATGGAGGAGTGTTCATAAAGGGAAGTTTCATTGCATTATTTCATCTTATTTCTAACCCACTTAGTTATGTGCGAAGGGTCTTTTAAAGATGAAACGCGGTCTGGTAAGCCACAGATCGGAATATTGTGAATGTTCGTTGAAAACTCGAATAATTCCTGTTAGTTTTTACCGTAGTCTAGAAGGCATTATTTGAATCATTGACAAGAGACAAGAACGTTTTATATGAACGAAAAGTATATACCTAGGTGTACTTTATGCAAAAACGATGTTACTACTTAGACCTTCATGGTCCATTGTGCTGTGACTTTTCGTTTTTCTAACATGGCTTCTCGTAGACTTTACTGCAATTCACCTGCTTTGGAAAGGTCTATCATATAAAGCTGTTTGCCTTGACCATTTTATAACCATTTCGCGGATTTGGATGTCTTTTGTAAGTATTTGCGTTTGCCAAATCTTCGAGGTCGTTCAAAGAATAACTACTTAGTCATTTTCTGTTAGATTCTACAAGGGCGGGGCACGTTCCGTGGTGGTAACAGTGTACCAGTTTCCTCTTCCGTCTCATCCCTGCAGTTTCTACAGAAGTCATTGTAGGGCGATTCTGGTTTGCTTGCCTGTGAAGCGGTGTTCAGTTATTATCGCTAGCAATGATATTATTGCTTTCAGTGCGGGTAGCGTTTCTCCTTCCTTGCTAATTCATTGCCTGGAATACAATTGTGCCCACTCTGTCCTCTATCGCCTTTAGATACAGGTTTTATATTCTAAGATTTATTTATGATGTTTCCAGAGACTTTATGCCCGCTTGACTGTCTATTATAAAACAAAAGATCTGCCGATATTTGGCGGGCTGCCTTTTGCAGGGTTGTTACTTCTGCCTGGAACATACTGCGGTGCCTCTGTAGATGGAGGGTATTACTAACTAGCGTATGTACCTAAACCTGTGCATTTATTCGATTTGAACTTGAGTGCCCCTCTAATACAGATGCCAAGTGACCTCTGTATTCTGTTAATCTTATTAAAATTTTTGACTTGTAGCCTTTTCGGTGTACATACATATTTACATTAAAATGTAAATTACTACTCAACAAACGATATCAATGGAAAGTGGATTAGTCAGTCATAAAATATAATAATAAGCGGCGAGTTTAAATTAAATAATAAAAAAGGCAGAAGTAAAGTTTTGGATGTATTTGGTGTAATAGAAAGTGCACAGAAATGGTCCAAATACAAAATGAATTGAACAGTACCATGCAGAAGTTGTACGTTCACAAGTAGAATCAAAAAGCACTGCCAATTTGGTCAGGCATAAATCCTGGTTCTTCTTTTTCTACTATTGTTACTCTTCGCGGTCGACCCGAACCTCATCCGACATCCATTGGCAGTGATGATCTAGGTGATATATAATGTTAGCTTGGTCTTTCGAGAGACGGCTGTACTACTTAATCACCTCATGAACTCAAAGAGACAGCGATTAGCAATAGTTCTAGCAATAGCAATAGTAAATCTTCGTAATGATCGTATTCGTCCTGTTTACTTACATAAATACTATGTGTTGTACAATAAAAAAAATAATGAAAAAAAAAACGCTAAAGTGGTTGAAGAAGCGATTAATAAAGAACTATTTGCAAACTTTATTCCACATGTAGAAATTTCAAATTCTTTGGATAAAGTAAACAAGGAAACCCGCGACTATGAAAACACAATTTTGACTTTCTATGATGAGCTTAATGTTTTACAATTTACAAGTGCAGTTGTTTTTTTATATATTATACTTTTTTGCAATAAAAGCATGAATAGTATTAATTTGCTCTGTCTAAATGAGTACACTGCTTCAATGAGTAGAAAGAGTACCACACTGCTAGAGCCAGTTACTGTACAATATTTGATCATCAGATACCAAAATGAATATTCAGTTCTCTTTCTCTCTCACGCTTGGGTGATTGAACTTGGTTAATGTGCAAAGTTCGAGTATAGTGCTAGCTGTTAAAAAGTAGTTCTTCTGCTGAGCGACCCTTTTTTGTAGCCAGAATTAAATTCTTATTTAAATAAAACTGAAATTTGCAACGATTTACAAAGAAAGTATTATTGTTTATTTTCTTTTAGCTTACTAATTACATTCATAAATATTACACAATAGTACCACCCTGTCATTACTTATTTTTTCCTAATCAGAAAATTGTTCACATTCTATCATTTGAAACTCGCCTTTGGTTTGCAACAGATATATGAAAGTGAATTGAAATAATTGTATTCAGTGTACTCTAACTGATTTAATATTCATTACAGACCACTAATATATAATATATACACCTATTTTGAGAAATAAAATTAAATTTATTTGAAACAGGAAAATCCAAGTAAAAAAATCAAAACCGGCCAAAACTCAAGAAAAAGACGAAATTCAGAGTCTTCAACCTCAGACTCTGCTTCGAGGACAAATTTGCGTTCACGTAAAGCAGCGATTCGAAAACGCCTCCAGACCGTGCCCAGGTCTCCAAATTATTCATTTTCTGATATGCGTCTACAGAATGCTTTCGTTGGACTGCAAACTATAACCGTAAGCATTTCTTTAAGTATGAACTGAAGTAAGGTGTTTTTTCATGAATATTTCTGTTAAGCTTTTGCATTCGGTAAATCGTACGTGTCTCATTTCGTAGGTTGAAAGCACAGGAGTTCAAACAGTTCAGTACGATGACCAGGATGACATTGAAATGCGTGAATCTCCAAAGCCAACTAAACCAAATGAAGCTTCGGGCTCTCTGTCGATTTATAGACATGAAGATGAAGGAGCAGCACAACAGGTACAGCCACCAGCCTGTGGGCTTAGACAAGACAAATTTTAGAATGTTTCATGAATCTTAGGTTAGATCAGCAAGCGCACCTATAAGTCAAGATGTTCGAGATGAAAACTCCCGCGACAACCCAGGAGTTCCCCTTGAGAATTGCGAACATCCACGGAATGATGAAAAAGATCTTGTAACATCATCAAATTCTGAAATTCGAACAGCGGAAGAAAAACAGGTATGCCCCTTTTTAAGGATGTAGGGAGACTTAAGTGAATTTGAGTAATCGAGGGACTATACAAAAACGATACATCCAGGGTAAAATTAACGCTTCGTTCAGTTTCGTTGAGTTCGTTCACTTTGGGTGAATAGCAGACGACTGTGTTGCTGACCAACTTTGGCTGGTTATTTAGTACGAAAGAAGAAATAATGAATTCTCTTGGTGCTACTATGTAATGACCAACTACTGCAGGCGGCCAACTTACAAGGGTGGCCAACTTACAAGGTGGCCAACATGACGGGTTTCACTGCATTGGAAATTTTGCTTAAGTTGCCAATTTTGACCTGTCTTTCGACTACATTTCGTTCGGTTTCGACATGAACATTGGTCTTCTTCCTCTGGTGGCTCTACAGTCCGAGGTAGACTTGGGCCTCAAACAACAAGTCTCTCCAGTTAGCACGGTCTCTGGCTAGCGGTCTCCAGTGTCGCACGCCAATTTGGGTGCACTACGTCAAACGCACGCGGGCGTCCTCTGTTACATTGTCCCACGGGTTCGGATTCGAAGTCTCTTCCGGAGGGAGCTGAGTTGTCCACACGCTCTACAGGTCTAGCCATCTTAGGCGTTGGATCCGAAGACGCCTGACAAAGGACTTCCACATCCGCTTTTGAGATTGTCGATGCCTCCGCGTCGTACAGCAGGAGTGCGATGATCAAGGTCTTATATAAAGTCAGCTTGGTCCTTCGAGAGATGGCTCTACTACTCAATTGTCTCTTGAGCCCATAGAAACAGCGGTTGGAAAGAGTAATTCTGCGTTTAATCTCGGTACTGGTGTTGTTCGTACTGTTCACTTGCGAGCCGAGGTAGACGAGGTCCTTCACTACCTCGAAGTTATAGCTGGCTATGGTGACGTTTTGGCCAAGTCGTCGATGTTGTGCGTCCTTTCTCGATGACAACATATACTTCGTTTTGCCCTCGTTCACTGCTAAACCCTTTTTTGCCGCCTGCGCTTCAATACCAGCAAACGCTTCATTGACAGCTCGCTGTGTTCTGCCAATCACGTCAATGTCCTCCGCGTATGCTAGTAGTTGTACGGTCTTCTGGAAGATCGTGCCTCTAGTGTTGGCGTGTGAGTCTTGCACGATCTTTTCCAGGATGATGTTAAAGAAATCACAAAACAGCGCGTCGCCTTGTCTAAAACCTTTTTTGACATTGAAGGTCTCGGTGAGTTCGTTGCCGAACTTGATGGAGCAGCGAGAGTTCTCCATCGTCATCCTGCACTACCTGACGAGTTTGGCAGGAATGTCAAAACTAGACATGGCGTTGTATAGCTCGTCCCTATACACGCTGTCATATGCGGCCTTGAAATCGACGAATAGGTGGTGGGTGTCGATCTGCATTTCCTTTTGTTTTTTTAAAGATCTGCCGTAATGTGAAGATTTGGTCGATGGTGGACATCCCTGAAACCGCACTGATAAGGACCTATCAGGTTGTTGACGAATGGTTTCAGGCGCTCAGACAAAACTGCAGAGAGGATCTTACAGGCGATGTTGAGGAGACTTATCCCTTGGTAGTTGGCGCAGTTGAAGGGGTCGCCTATACGATACTGAGGTTCCACTCGTCGAACATGCTTTCCTCCGACCATATCTTGCAGCGAGATATGGTGCATGTACCTTACCAGCTCATCTCCAGCCGCCTTAAACAGTTCCGCAGACACTCCGCCTAGAAGACTGGATCCCTTTATCTCGTGCGATAGTCTGCACCCACGCAACGTTTGGGGTGTTAGCAGGAACTTTCACTGGAGAGTAACCTGCCGAAGACGACTGGATGGCGCAGTTGGTAGAGTGTACCAGCAGCTTTATTCGACTTTAGTCTCGATATCGCTATCTTGACTACGTCCAGGTCGAGGGGACGGAATTCTCGTCGATCATCGTCAATTGGGTTGAGTGGATCATTCTGCCTGACAGCGGTATTGGAGTCTTCCTCGCCATTTAACAGTCTACAGAAATGATCTTTCCAGATTCTCAGTATCGACTGCGAATGTACATACGTACGTTCATTATTTTTGGCCCTTAAATATATTGAATTGTTTCATACACTTTTGTGTGCCTTAGTGGAAGCGAAGTCAATCGCTCTCCACATATTGATCGAACATGCATACAAAGTCGACTTTCCCTGCACTCGGGACTAGGTCTGTCCAGAATCGGAGACAGGAAAGGAATGTATCTAATCGAATCAAAACCAGTGAGGGCCTGCCGCTGGAGCACATCAGACAACATCAGACTGCATAAATTTGCGTTCGTTTTTCAAACGGAAACCTATGCGATCGTAATGGCCACGAACTATATTGTGAAGAACAGGTGCAAGGTGCGAAGAATCTGTGTCTGTAGTGACTACCAAGCTGTGCTTAAAACTTTGTTCAACCCACAGTACCCTGAATTTGAACGGCAGTCAAAATCAACTAAGACTTGTCTGGGTCCCAGCTCACCACGGGATCGCTGAAAATGAGAAAGCTGCTGAATTCGCTAGACAAGGATCGACAAGGATCAGAGGAGATATTCTCAGAACCTGAACCACGCTGAGACTGCCTGGCATTCATTGATGGTTGGGCTGCTCGAAAACACCATCGGAGGTGGCATGACTCTCCAGGATGTTGACGGATCAATTACATCCTCCCTAACATCTGTAAGAAATCCGCGGCGTTCTTCTTATCTCTTGACAGAAAAGACAGCAGACGACTTACAGGACTACTAAAGGTGCAGTACACCTTTGCCAAATATCAGAGTGTGCTTGGTCTTTGCGACACTTGTGGCGAATACGACGACCCTGCAGAGCGCCCCTGTCACTATCCCGGCATTTCTCGGATCAGGTGGCAGGGTTTTCGGTGCTGATGTGATGAGAGCTGATGAGCTGATGGCTCCCCATCACAGAAGCACCTGCAGGTCTTCCTTCGGACCAAGAAATCATAGCAAGTCTAGGTTGCAGCAGTTTTTGAGCCTGAGTCCTCCGGTGTAGTATTTAAGACCTCCGACAAAAAAAAAAAAAAAGAAAGCGCACATGAGCTAGTATCAAATTAGTTAACAAACCTCGGATGAGCAGCCACATTGGACTGTTTGTGTTGACAGTTTCCTTTAGTTCCGAAAAGCACTTTAATATTTGAAGATGCTTCTGGGTTCTTTCATATAAATATCTACCACAGAACACAATTCTGATCTAGGCATGTGGTCCCTAAAAACCAACTTCGTACAACTTCGACATTGCCTGCTTCCTAATCCTATTTGTTGAGAGAGTGATCCAATTGAAAGAAAAAAGTGTACGTTTCTTTTTATGTGTTTAGACTGAAAAAACTAAATGAAAATGTTTTAAACTTGAACAAAAAAAATGTCCTTTTTATCCTCCTGTCTATTTTTAAGTAGGAGCCTATATCGTGACTGGACTCATCTCAATCCCTAACCTAACTTTTGAATTTCTTCCTTTCAGTCTGACGTCAAAAGCCAACGCTCTCTTCGTAGAATCTACAAATCTAATAATTTCTCCAAGGATTCTAAAATGGAAATTGATACCAATCAAAGTCAAGATCAGAGTGTCAAAGCTCCTGTCCAGGATACCAAGCCAAATAGCAAACAGAGTGTAGAAGAAGACATTCTTCAAAAGGAGGGTGAATAACAGGGGAAGTCGATTCTTGTGTGAATAATAGAATTATTTATGTAAATTGTTATGTGGTACTGTAAACAAAATTGTGACGAAGTGTAAGTTTTCTTTCAAAAGGAATAAATTAACCATTTAACGTCAATAAGATTTTATTTCTCTGGTGTTACAGTTATCCAATGGATATTAGGTTCAGGTAGAAACCTGAACTATCGGAACAGTAGACCACATCGGTGATTGCTATTACATTGTTTTTTTAGCCAGGACAAAGCTTCCATAATCGCTATAGTTTCAGCCTGAAAGATGCTGCAGTGGTTCGGTAAATGGAAAAATTGCTGAATGTTTAGATCCTAGGAATGGACGCCTGCACCCACACCTGTATCCATCGTCGATCACAGTGGACTGTCCAGCGTCTGGTGTTCAGAATCCCATTAAGATCTTGGGGGATGCTGGTTGAGAAGTTCTTCTCGAAGAGGAGTTTAGCTCTCAAGAGGTCTGAATCTACCTGTTGAGGATCATTGAATTCCCAGACCGAAGTTCTTTCCAGTTGTTCAGAGCTCAGTCTGATTGTCGTATTAGCTGCCTACCGCATACTTCTTTCGGTGGCATGTTCAGGTGTTTCTTTAGAGCTGCGAAGCAGGTTGTCGTCTCCTGTGCCATCCTCTGCACTCAGACATGAGTGGCATGAGGTTGATTTTCTTTTCGAGTGCAGTACACCTAATACAACCTGACCCAAACCACACTTCAAGGCTCCCTGTCCATTCTTCTCCCTCAGGGATAAGTGTTTTGTAAGATGCTGTCTCAAAACAAACGCAAACTGACAACTGACCACGTGAGAGTGATCATTCAAAATAAAAATAATTCCCATTTCACATGTACACATTTATATATAATCTGGTTTTATTTATAAATTAACAATTACAATTAACAAACCAAATGCAAACACTTCTGCACAAGAACAACAGGCAATTGAATTAACAAAACAAATTTCAATTTCATGTTCAATTTTGATTCTGGTTTGCTATAAAAAATCTATTATTTAGTTTTGGTTGGTGGTAGACACATGTTTCGGTTACAAAATAAAGTGAAACCAAATGCTGTCTGTATTAAAAAAGTGATTTGTTATTATTATTATTTTTTTTTTGTATTATCTAGTTTAGCAAAATTCTTTAACATCTCTCCTCCATCCATTCACTTCGGTTGTCTCACGTTCGACAGAAGAACAGAAGACACGCCAACAACAGTATGTTCCATTTCAATATCAATTCTTTCATTCCAGCGCCAATCCAACTTCCAACTCCACTCCAAAGTTGATGAGGGTGATGTATGCTTGTGGTACAACAGTTAGGTATACAACAACATTTGTGCCGAAAAGAAATGCTCAAAGAAAACCAAAACAATATATTTGAAATAGAACAGAATGTGGGTTTCTTGCGAACACGGTGTGTGACTTCTGGCATCTTCATCTGGAAGAAACCCCCAAAAATGTCATCGTCAGGATGAATCATTCACTTCAATCGTTCTCCTGATGAAGGGTGGAGGTTATTGCCAGCGCCCCTCCAGGTATGAATCGAACAAAATTGTCCCCAACAAGTGGTCCCATTGCAAATATTCCCTTTGGCATTCCCTGTACTTCGTTCGTGTATTTGTCCACGTCAACTTGATTGGTTTTGCTGTCGATCGGCTTGGAGGGATCTATGCCCAGGCCAAGACCGGAATCGTCTATTTGGCAAACGTTGAACGAATCCTCGTGTGTGGACAGTCGACTGCATTCGCATGTCTTCGCTGTCAAGTGGCAACACAGACTCTTGCGAGCATCTACGGGCACAAGCCTTCGATTCCAGTCGCAGATGTTGAAATGCTTGCACTTTTCACATAGACTCTTCAGCCAGGCCAGCTTGCGTGCCATGTGGTTTTGATACTGGTCCGCATGCAGCAGAGCGCTTCTCGGGGAGATGATGCTTCTTTGTTGATGCTTCGTTATCCCGGACACGAAGTGCAGATTGGGCCTGGCCCCTATAAGTATGGCGCAGTATGAGACTTCGAAGGTTGTTGTTTCGGAGGTTTTCAAGTTCTTCACTGTGACGTAGTGGATGCCAAAGGCGTCTGTTGATAGACTGCAAATCGTGTGCTCTGGAACGGGTGTGTAGCATTCGTATGTTTGATTGGGCTCTTTCATCATTTTGTGCACCTGAAATGGAAAGAAATAGGATTGTTAATATGTGGCTAGGACGTGTAGATGTTTTCTGGTAGATAAGTAGGAATTGTTATGACTGAGTTGTCACTGCTTTTAAGAACCAAGCTAACAACGCGACTTAGTAGACTAATTAGATTAAAACCAGAAATGAAGTATTATCGAGACGGCCGACTTCACAGCTGATTGTTCCCTACTCCATCGACGAATTTGAGTACTTTTTTGACAGATATTCATGCATTTTTGACGATTATTCACGAAATAATGCGAATGTCGTCCTCGGATTGGTCAATTTGATTTGGGAAAACGATATAAGAAAAGGTTGTCAATGAAATGTCTGATGAAACACATATCACATGGTTTCTGTTGCATTCTGACATCAAGCAAAGAGCAAGTTTGTTGTTGCTTCAACTTTGTTAACACAGTGAACTCAATCATTTATAATGAATTAACCTTAAGGAGAACGTATACTCTGCTTGAATACGTTAGCAGACATTCCGTCTCTCACAATATTCAATTAGTAGATCCATTCAAATGACGGTAAATCTTGATGGTTTATGGCCAAACAATAAATATTGCATTTGAACACATTCGAGAACGTGATGGGAATACAAAGCACGTGCCAGTGAAGAATGTTAAAGTTCATTCGAAATTAAATCGCTTGCTGTGACGATTCATTTGTAGTCCTGTCAGTATTACTCCTATTCTTCGGGGGATCTGACTTGGGGTTTAATTTGCGGCTGGTTTTTCCAACATTCATTCAGATTGGGAGTGTTGTCTCATGAATGGAGGAGACGTACTGTTTGTGGAAACTGCTGTCCTCAATAAAGGACATGCAACATCGACGTCTTGGCCAGAGCGTCACAATGGGTAGCTGATAGTTAAGGACTTCGTCTACATCGTAAGAAGTACGAACAACATCAGTGCCGAGTAACTCTAGCCAACCACTGTTCCTAGGGGCTCAAGGGGTAATTTAATAATTAATCCCTCTCTCGAAGGACCAAGTTGAGACATTGCAGAAGACGCTGGTCATTTCTATCTCGCTGTACAGCGCGGATGTATGGACAATCTCAAAAGCTGATGAAGAAGTTCTTGGTGTTTACGTGAGAAAAGTTCTGCGTGCGATCATTGGTCTTCTTTGGGTTGACGATTGGAGAAGATTCAACCACGAACTGTACAGCGACATGAGCCTAGCCAGGCATCCACGGATTCAATGCCTAAGATGGCTGAGCCATGTAGAGTCATGGCACACGGAAAATTTGGGTCCGGTCCGATAAGTCTTCGACGTCGAGCTTATGGGAGAAGGCTGAAGAGAAAACTCGCGTCAAATGTAGTTGACGTGCGCCAGCTCCTCAGCTACCGCAGTCAGTATCTTACCGAAAAGTACATCAGCGGCTGAAGTGGAAGGAGACTGTTCCGATTTAGCAGTTTCCTCCCCATCTTTCTTATAAACCTTTAAGGTTATCGTCCCAAAGCCTCCGACTCGGCGAGATGGTCAAGTGATTCTCTGTTGACTATTATCACTGCGAGACGACTGGATGGCGCAGTTGTTTAAGTACCTGCCCTTGGATAGTGGTGTCCACGGTTCAAATCCTAGCGAAAGCAAAGTTAATACCCATTCTGGTCCAGTCCCCATTTGCCGTAAGGATCAAAATAACGGTACTGGATCACTAGAGTGGTCAATCAGTAGTCTACCTTGGGGTATGCTCTAAGTGTGGTGTGGTGAGTTTACTAGCGAGGGTCTACCTTAACCCGAGGGACTCAGAGGAAGGTAGGTACGGCTACTGGGTCTACTGGGGATTTAATCCGAGCACCCTTCCACAAATCATCCAGTTTTCATATAGCTGTACAGCTTGTGTAGGCCACAGTCTTGATATGTCCCTAGTGCCACCCGGAAAAGTGCCAGGTCCCCGTTTTCCAGCATGAGGCTGAGATAGATGTAATTGATCGCCGACACCACCTTCATCATCACCCACGGCGACTGTTGTGCGCAAGTTCGTGGGCACAAAGAGAATGTGGCTGCTGTGGACGAGAACATCATTGGGCCATGTTTCGGTCAACGGTGGGCGTTACAAAACCCATGTTAACCGACTTTTTTTTTTACTGAAATCGAAGACAAGGATTTGGACAAGTTGTGGTTCATGCAGGATGGCGCGTCATGCCACAATCGATCTTTTGCACACCAAATTCCCAAATTCTGTTATCAGTTGTCTTGGCGAGTTCAATTGTCGGCCTGGGAGATGCGATTTTACTCATTTCGACAGTGAACTTGTGGGGAACCCTGAAGGACCGACGTTTCGCCAAGAACCGGGAGACGATTCAAGCAGTTAAGGCCAATATAATCCAAACATCCGTGAGCTACAGCTCGAAACCAGCAAAAAAGTCTTGGAAAATTGGGATGACAGAATGCGTTTCTGCGAAGCCAGCCGAACATGCCACTTGAACTACGTTGTAGTTCATAATTAATGGGAACGTTTCTTCTTACTAATAGAGTCATAATACATGGAAAACATTAAATATTGCATTTTTCAAATGAAACCTGTATTTGGCCCACCCTGTGAATGGTTTATCTTTCGGAAGGGCCATCGACAGGTGAAAACTGTCATTCATATTTACCTCATGGTACTCAGGATACACATTCTCCGGCAGGGATCTGTCCAATCCGGCGCTCTTGGTGCGATAAACGTGAATAACATCAATATCGGACGAGCGGCATATGGTCACAGCGTCGGCCGCACTCAATCCAGCTCCTACCACAAGCACGGGCTTCAGCTCTGCACAAAAATGATTGAATATGAGTCAATCATGAGTTTTTCAAAAGGCAAGACTACTTACTCTTCCGCTCGGTTTCGGATAAATTCTCTAACGCAGTCTCAAGTTCCCTCAGCTCGTGCTTAACCCAAGTCCGGTTAATGCCGTGCTGTTCACTCTTCAATCCCAGCCGATTGGGTAGATCCGATACACCGTTGGCCAGCACTAGACTCTTGCAGGCATAGTAGAATGTACGCTTCGTTGATTCGTCTATTCTGTAAAGTAATAAGTTTCAAAAGTTAGCATGTGCAAATGGATGTCGGGGCATCTGTGAACTTACCCAGTGACAATCCATCGGGCGTTCTGAAAACGCTCCCCTCTTATGCAGTCCTCGCTAATCGGCGCTGTAAACGTGACATTGGCGTTGTTCATAAAGAACCTATCTAAATTCATATGATGAACATAGTCTTCATAGTATTCCGCGACTCTTGATACAAGAGCTCTTGTCTGCACCTCCTTAGATACTTGACGCTTCAGTGAGAGATTTCGCCGGGGTGGCGAACTTCTACTCACTTCCTCAGTGGTACCTAACTCAGATTCATTGTTTGGTTCGACGTTTGATGCGCCGCCGCTTCCGCTGCATATTTTCTTTGTACATTTGCAGCACAGGGCTTCTGGTTCGCACTCGTTGTTATTGTTGATAACAACGTTCTCATCTTTTGGTTTGTTCTGCTTGCCCGAACGCAACTTAATGCATTGCGGACATGTTGTGTTGGCTAGCGCCAGCTTTCTTAGGTAAGACGATGAATTCTTCTCGTACTGCAGGCATTTCTTGCGCTGCTGAATTGATTCCCAGGTGCCGTAGCTCAAGCCGGGCAGGGACATCCAGCCGGCGAGTGACAGTGTTCGCAAGTTGGGATCCATCTTGTGCCAGGAACCGCCCGGTGGACCTTTGCCCAGAACAATGTGATCGATCTGAAAGAGAGGGAAGAATATGAAGATAAATTAATGCACGGTAAGTCTGACGGAGCGCTTCAAAAAGAGGCTGAATGAAGGGCGACATATGCGAACCAGGTTTTCAAATTGGTATGACTTGACTATGTTTGCAGGAAAGGGGCGTAATAGGCGTGAATAGCCGAGCTATCTCTCGTGTTGTGCGTCTTATTGTTTTCTCACAATGTGCGCATGTTATTCCTGCTCCAGAAGACGATCGCTTGGGACAGTTATGCCCTCGGAGCGCTGTTGATGACTATGACTAGGAAGATGTGTTTTACATTTTAGAATCGCGCGGGTGCGGCTGTCTGCTCTAAGGATCTCAGCTTCCAGTCATCTTTTCGAGCAGCAAAGCGCTGTAGCATCTTTCTGGCAGAAATTATAGCGATCCAGGAAGGTCTGGAGCACGGATGTGCAAACGTCGACTCTGGCCATTTCCTCGTGGAAGCGATTTCAGAGATCGACTGTGAAATGTCTGAAAGCTGTAACAGCAAGCAAAGAGGACATTGGACGCCTGAGCACACCGCAGATTGCCAGAGCCTACGATGACGTGAGAGACTCTCCGGTATGCCCAAGTCGAACGTCAACGAGAATTGGTTGCATTGCCTCTCCGTTATCAAAGAGGTAGCAGAAACCAGCCTAGGCTACCAACCACCTCCGACAAGAAACCCGTGGTATGATGGCGAGTGTGAGCAGAAGAAACGTGCAACCAACCGGAAAACAAGAGCAGCGCAAGAGGAGAACCGAGCCAGAAGACAGGAGGAGGAGAAACTTCTACGTCTGAAGAGAAGGTATTTCGCAACCTCCCAGTTCAAGTATACTCTTCGGTATCCAAGTCAGTCTAGGGGCAAGTAGAAAATACTGGCCTTCTACAAAAAAGCCAAACGCCTTGCCGCTGGCTTTAGGAAAGGCACTCAGGCTCTTTGAAACAGTGAGGGTGACTTGTTTCTGACCCACAGGGAATAGTGGATGTATTTAAGCAGCCCTTCCAACAGCAGCTTAGCGGGCCTGGCTAGGAGAGAGTGATAGGGAATCAAGAAATCCCAACTCCAGTCGATAAACAAGTCCTCCCACGTACCTAGCTTTGAAGAAGTCGGCACAGCCATTAAAAGGCTGAAGAACAACAAAGTCGCAGGTTCAAATTGCTTACCATGGGAGCTCTTCAAGGCCGGTGGCTATGTTCTGGTAAGGAGCATGCACAAGATCATCTGTAGAATTTGGGGGGACGAAAGCTTGCCCGACGACTGGAATATCAGCTCCATCTGCCCCATCCGCTAAAAGAAGCGATCCTAACTCTTGCAACAACTATAGGGGTATACCCCTGCTCAAGATCCTGTTCATCGTACTGTGTGAACGTCTAAAGCCGCACTAATCGGCACGTAGCAATGCGGCTTCCAGGCCGGCGAACCGACAATAGACCAAATCTTCACATTAAAGCAAAGCCTGGAAAAAACCAGCGAGTTTCAAATCGATACGCACCATCTTTTCATCGATTTTAAATCTGCATACAACAGCATTCATTGCAAGGAGCTATTAGATGCGATGGTCGAATTCGGAATCCCGGCAAAACTGATCAGGTTGAGTTGCGCCACGCTACGCTCGCAACACATACGCGATGCACCGTGCAGTTCGGCTTCCAAGCCATTTGAAACCTGCACTCGATTTTGGCAAGACGTGTGACTTCTTCAATTAGGTACTGGAGAAGATAATGAGGCGGGCAGCTGCAAACACGAAAGGCAGTGTCTTCTACAAGTCAGCCCAACTGTTGGGACATCATGCAGACGACATCAGCATCGTCGCGCGTACCCAACGTACCGTAGTGGAAGCTTTCAGGGCGATTGAAGAACATGCGAAACGAGCTGGCCTTAAGTTAGATGAGGATAAGACGAAATATATGCCATCGAGCAACAAACGATCCGCCAAACAGCACATAGGGCAAAACGTCACAATCGATAGCTACAATTTAGTGAAGGAGTTTGTCTACCTCGGGGCAAACGTGAACTCCACGAATGACATCAGTGTGGAGATCCGACGTAGAATCACCCTTGGCAACCGATGCTACTTCCATTTGTCAAAGAACAGCGCTCAAAACTCCTGACTCGAAGGTCATGCTCTGCAAAACTCTTATTTTGCCAGGCCTGCTGTATGGAGCCGGAAGATGGACGCTAAGCAGAACTAGGGAGCTGATTCTTGGTGCTTTCGAAGGAAAAATTCTAAGTCGGATATATGGTCCAGTCTGCGAGGAAGGCGAATGGAGCAGAAGACACAGCCGGGAACTCTACAGGATGTGAATGTAGTCCGGAAGGCAAAGATCCGTTAACTGCACTGGCTTGGACACATCGAGCGCATGGACATCAATGCTCCATCTAAAAGGGTCTTCCTATCGGAGCTTCCTAGTTCGAGAAGGAGGGGAAGACCGAACCTCATAAAGACCAAGGAATCGCGGATGCAAGACAACTTGGTCTTGATCACTGGAAGCAGCGTGCGCAGGACCTTCAGCGAGGCTCGGACCCTGCCTGGGTCGACAGCATTATAAGTACATAAGCAGGTTCTAGTTAAAAAAAACAATATGATATCAAATGCAGATATCGTCATCAATTCTGACAGACAGAATATACTGGAGTCAGTCACATTCAACTCGAAGACTTCCCCGGATTGTGGGCATCTCTCAGCGAGATGGCCAAGTGTTTTAACGTCCGACTTATTTGAGAGATAAACTCGTCCAACTTATGTTTCAGAGAACTGTGAAGCGGGTGAACACACTAGAAAGGGTACCAGCCCTTCCCAGATGGAAGGAACTGAAGCTCGAAACACTTGCTCACGTGAATCAAAGAGGGTCTACTGGCACAGCATGAAACTCTGCGAGCTTGGTTGGCAGTTCCTGACGCATTCACCTTGTAGACCGAACCTAGCACCAAGTGATCACAACCTGGGCTTTTACGAGAGAGGGATAAGGGCAAGTAAAGTCACTTTTTTCAGAATGTCTTGTTCATTCCGGAACAAAGCGTAGCGTGTGTCAGTCGAATTGTATAACACGAGAATTTTATTCGATCACGTCAGAGACAATCGAGAGCATAACATTCAGGTGATTGGGTAATAATCACTTATTGTTTAATTTAAATTGAAATGAAATAAACAAAACCAAAGGAACACTAAAAAGATAATTTCAAATGTTTCGAGGCTGTAATTTACGTCTGCTTTAATTCGAAATCCTTTGTTTAGATAAAAAATAAAAAAATTAAAAGCTGTGAAATGTCATCAACCCGCCACACTAAACCGCAGACACTTTTTTTTTTAATTTATAGACTAATGCGCAAGAAAAGCTGTTAAAAACTTGGCAGCACATCGAATACAATAAATTCAATGGCCTCTTTCAAATAAAAAACACAATTTGTTCCGCAATTATACGAGGAATATTTATAAGTCGGTTAGAATACGTGAAGTGTGTCGCTGGGCATACGTTTAAATACACGTCTGGTCACGTAGATTAGATCCTATTACACATCATTTTATGTATACTGTGGTTGCTATAGGCATCTACTAAAAATGCAATCATTCAACAACAATTTAGAGGCTTGCTTGACTTTCTGATGTGCATATAAATTGCTACCACACAAGTGGATGTCTGGATGCAACTGGGAAGCCTCTAATCTAGGTCTAGTCGAGCACTGAGGTCCTTTGCGAATGTGAATGCAATGAGTGACGGTTGCAAACCACAGCTTTGAACGCTGAATTTTGATGCGCTTTTATGCCTAAAACATAATAGTGCGTTGCGCCAGCCGACTTAATGTTACGGAGAGAGTGCGACGACGCGCTGCGTTGAAATGATTGTTCAACTTATAAGCCCTTCTCTCTCTCATCTACCAGATGAAAAATATTGCCGCCTATCTACGTACCAGAAATGAAGTACACAGGCCGACATAATTCATCGTACGACACCCAAAAATGCTCGTTTTCAGTACCAACCGTATTTGGTAAAATAATGGATTACATTTCAGAGTTGTAATAATAAACAAAGGTAATTTGCGTATAACAGCAAATCCAGTTTCCAGTTTTTGGGGCTTTTATTTAAAAAACAACAAATTACTTGATTCATTCACCCGACATAATTCATCATACGCTAGTTGCTTCCGTTAAATTTTCCCTTTTATTTTGCAAAAGAATCATGATATTCTAGAATCAGTGTTTGGTGTAAAAACTTCTTTTGCTCAAAAAAGTAATCATATCAGCTCAAGAGCGCAGAAAAGAAACCTCGGTGGATTTTCGACAAGTGATAGTCAATTTGTATTTAACTAGAGAAACCTATAAATACACGTTAAGTACGTGTAAAGATTAGGCCGTCTACGGAAATTAACCGCAAGAGTGAAAGGGTCGCTTTTACAGACGAAGCTTAAGACTTTTTGCCTAAGTCTGCCGCGAACAACAAATCCAGATCCAAATAAGCACCTCTCCCTGTTGCAATCACCGTAGTAGATGTCGCAGTTTCTCATCCTCTTCTTGCCCGGCCCATTCCACCGAAATTCTTTGCAGCAGTCCAGGTCCTCCGCGAGTTCTTCGGCTGCACGCGGTCTGTTAAGGGACCTAACATTCCACGTGCAGAACCGAAATACGTTGTCCTTGTATCGTTTGCTGAGGGTCGTCAACATTAATTCCGTCCGTATCCGAGGCAGTTGGTTGTCTCTGAACCATTATATTTTTACGTGGTGAGGAAGTTAACCCCACGCACAACCCCCAACTGGGAGGCCAGGCCCTATTCTTTAACCCTCGGGCGGAGGGTCCGGGTTTATCCGGAGTCGGTAACCTCGCTGAGGCTGTGAGCGCCGCCGTTGTCCCTAAAACTATAGGGATCTTCAATTCCAAGGCCCCGACCTGGCCTTGAAAGAACCTTCTAGACCTGTGCTCCGAAAATGTCGAAGTAGCTCTAGAAGGACGGCGCACCAGGTAACTCTTTCTGACTGCAGTTTCGGATGCCGCCGTTGGCCAGACAGTTTTCCAGCTCCTCCACCGCCATCCATAAAAAGACAGAGGCAGCATCCTGGTACAGGCACACTCTCCCCACTCTCTCGTCTTCAGCCGCCAACGACGTCCACCGGGGGTTGGTTACCCCATCTTCGATCGAAGGTGCTCGGCTCCCAGATTTCACCACGTGGAGGTGAAAGAAGGAGTCCGCTGATAGAGGCTAAGTGCAAACGCTCGTGCCCGCATGAGACGCTATATAACACTGTTCGCAAAGAGCCAAAAACGAATTGTACCATCATAAAAAACTAAGTCGCGGATACTTGCAACAAAGAAGTCAGCACGCAAACGATCCAAAGGACACTAAATAGACATGGATATGTTGCGAGAACATCAAGAAAGAAGCCGTCGATAAGTGCTGCCAACCAAAAGAAACGCATGGACTTTGCAAATTTACACAAAGCCGATGGTTTGTCTTTTTGGAAGAAAGTGTTGTTCACTGATGAAAGTAAATACAACATTTACGGCCACGATGGTCCATCGAAAGTGTGTCGAAAGAGTGGCACAGCATTGGAAATAAAAAATCTCCGAAGAACAATTCGACATGGTGGAGGCAGTGTTATGGTGTGGGGGTCAATGGCTTGGTCCGGTGTGGGAAAGCTGGTATTCATAGAAGGAAATATGAACCAGCACATGTATCTGGATATCCTGAGGGAGAATTTAGAGTCATCGGTCGAGAAATTGGGTTAAAATCCTGGCTGGATATTTTAGCAGGGTAATGACCCTAAGCACACAGCTAGAAAAGTCAAGGAGTGGTTATTGTACTACGCCCCGAGACAGTTGTATTCGCCTTCACAGAGTCCAGGTTTAAGCCCCATTGACCATTTTTGGGACTTCGTAGAGTGTGCGCAGGCACACAATAACATCAACGGCTACATTCAAGGAAGCTCTGCTAATAGAATGGGATAGAGTACCCGAAAATTAAACCCAGAAGCTGGTTTCTTCAATGCCGCGTAGACTACAAGCTGTCCTCAAATCCCGTTCAGGTTCAACAAACTACTAGGAATCTACTGCGGGTTAATAATCCATTTTTTTAGCAGGAGTGCGATGAGTTGTAAATGAATTAAGAATTTCTTATTTTTTTTAAATAAAGGCCTAAAAGTGAAAACTGGATTTGCTGTTTTACGTAAATAATCATTGGTTTTTATTACACTTCTGAAATGTATTTCATTATTTTACCAAATACGGTTGGTACTGAAAACGAGCATTTTTGGGTGTCGTACGATGAAATTTGTCAGCCTATGTATTACAGAAATAGCTGACTTCACAGCTAATTGCCACCTAGTCCAGCGACGGATTTGAGTACCTTCTTGACAGATACTCATGAATTTTTGACGGTTATTCTCGAAAATGCCGTAAATGTCGTCCTCTGATTGGTCAATTTGGTTTAAGAACACGTTATAAAAAACAGCTGTCGTCTTTGTAATACTTCATTTCTGGTTATAGTGCTTGTAATGTCTCAAAAAAAAAATAAATAAATAAATGCGAATGCAACGAAATCCTAGCCCTAATTACAAGGAATTCCTAGTCTTACTGCATGATTACCCATAGGCTAATGTCCCATACTTGTCACTTGTGAAGATCGTTAGTTCTTTCTAGATCATCTATGGTTTGCTTAGAACCATATCCCTTTATGATCAAGATCTATGTGGATCACAACTGTTACAGCTGTGACAGTCATCTTAACCTAACCTACTCTAGGGCCATATCTCAATTGGAACTCCTTGGGCCCTCTCCACACATGAATTTCTCCTCCATGATTAATGTCCCGCGTGAGGGTATCTACTACAGTCGGAGACAAGTTTTCTCGTTACAATACTACTGGATGCCATACGAATTGGAATGAAATCAACAACCGGGCGTAGTGCTCCTGCTTTGTTTGATTGGAAAAAATAACCAACTTGTATATCGCTGCACCAATGACAGCTCCGTACAGGTATTGTCAACTGTCGAACTTGCATATTGCTGTACTAAGACAGCTCCGCATAGTCAGTAACTGCCAACTGTCAAATGTCAACTGTCAAATGTCCGCAACGAGGACGGCTCCAGCATGCAAATGAAATTGCAAAAAATCGCAAAATATTTCGATTAATTAACAAATCGTGTAGCTCTCATTAGAAATATAATCACTAGACGATGATGTAATTGAGGGTTTACGTATCCAAAGAAAAAAAACATAATTAACACACGCTAATCATAGTGTTACCTTCAAAAAAGGAGTGGAATTTGAACATTTTTTTTACAAAATTCAGTTAATTCTGTACACTCAAAAAAGGGACTGTAAATAGAGACGCAATTCCGATTCCACTTCATGGGCACATGGATGTTCTAGCATGCTGACTGATTAAGGCAAGAGTGCTTGACATCACAATACAGGGCAAATAACAAGTCCAGATTGCGTGAAGAGAGAGAAAGTCCAAATTGAGTTGAAAAAGAAAATTCCCGATTGATTTCATCAATTTAAGAACATGATAGGCAAAAGGGGACAGGTCTCTGCGATGAATGGAAACTAGTTGAAAAGCTAGTTGAAAAGCTAGTGTGTATCGAATTGAAAATCGCTAGTCTTCTCCAGGTTTTGCGTTAATGTGAAACATTGCTCTATTTGAATCGCCCGACCGGAAGCCGCACTGGTACGTGCCGATTAGTGCGGTCCAAAATGGCTCAAGACAGGATCTTGACATTCGACGTTGCAGTTGTTACAAGAGGTAGCACCACATTTTTTCTTATGGTCACCGTATTTCCATTTTCCTCTCAAAGCGTGCACTTTTCTTTTGGCATTCCTCTCACTCCGGAGGTTAAAAGTATCAAAGTATGCTACATCTCATAGATACAGACCTAGTGCACGGAGCGACAAAGCACAAAGTGCCTATTAACAACCCGGTTATAAATATAGTCAAGGATCATATTCGAGCGGTGTAATGAGTACAGATCGTCTGTTTATGCGGCCTTCATTGACTTTAAGAAGGCCTTTGATAGTCTCGAAAGGAATTGTTTTGTGGAATATTATGTTGCGCAGAGGCGTTCCAGGAAAGATCGTCAACCTTATTAAAGCGATGTTTATCAACTTCAGATGCTGCGTGATGCACAAACGAAGGTTGTCGGGATCCTTGGAAGTTTAGACTGGTGTGCGACAGGAGTGTATTCTTTCCTCCTTGCTATTCATACTAGCCTTGGATGAAGTGATGCGAGCTGATCAAGGAATCTAATGGAGTGTATTTGAACAACTTGGACACCTGGAATATGCCGACGACGTTTGCCTCCTAAGCAGTAGAATAGGTGATCTGCAAACTAAACTATGTGCTCTGAACAGACATGCCCTCAGCGCTGGGTTCGAGATCAGCATTCCAAGAACAAAAGTTGTGGTTAAGGAGCTGCTGCGACTGCTGATGTGATGTTCGATGAAAGCTTCTTCGTATTTCTAAGGCCAGATTCGTGTTTAGCCAACTAAAGAATGTATGGAAGTCCTTCCTACTTCCAACTCCACTGACAAGTCCGTGCTGTACTCTACTACGGATGTGAAACATGGAAACACTCGGTGAAGAAAAGAATACAAGTATTTATGAACATGTGCCTCCGTCTAGTGGTCAAACAGGATAAGTAATCGGGAACATTGGAGTCGCACAAAATGGAGCCCTCGGTCGCCGAGATTACAAAACGCAAATGGTGGGGATTGGACATTCACTGGGGCAACCAAACAGCTACATCGCGAGACAGTCTCTTCGTTGGAATTTCCAAGGATGTCGACGCCCTGGAGCTCCAGCTAAAATGTGGCGAAGGACAGTTGACGCGTGTGCTCAAAAGAAGCACCAAGTCAAGTTTGAAAGTATCGTGGAGGCTCTATGTTCCACATTAAGAGGAAAGGACAAGAAGAAGAAGCAGACCCAGTTGACCCCAGATGGGGTGGTCATGGTGGACAGCGGGGCACAACGCTCGAAAGTGGGACGTACGATAACAACACATGTAAATCATCAAAGTCCAAATACATAAACATCTTCCAAACTAATTTAAAATCAGCTACACTAAATTCCTGCCCTGTTTCATCTGAGCTCGTCGTTTGAAAACAAATAAAGTTCAGCAAGACCATCTGATGAGCAACAAAATCTGAAATTTATATCCAGTCCAGATGAAAGGCACTCGCTTCATTCAATGATTAGATCCCATTATGTTATTTTATTGAACACTTCAATGGGAATGATCGGCTTCATAAGAAGACCTCACCCAGCTAATGTCTTCTTTAAATAAACGCCTTCGTTTTATCTCCCTCACACGAGGTATGTTACAGTCGCCTAACAGCTATAAACATCAAATCACATGCCATTTCCAAATTACTATCAGACTTTTCTGGCCCACCACCGCAAGGTAGCGAAAACTAAAATAATTCGTAAATATTTAGAAGATCTCCAACGTTAAACAAACAGTAGCCGCGGTGCGAAGCCAATTCAATTTGAATGCGAGTGGTTTGAATCAAAGGTGACAGTCTTATTGTTTCCTCTTCCACAACGAAACCGGTTATAGATTTGATTGTAGGAAGAAATTTCACTCGGCTTGAGAGTTACATAACCCTGGCAGGTGGTTACGATGCGGAACACTGGCATTGTAATTTGTATTTGAGATCAGTTCCATTAGGTGTTGGCTGAATTGGCCGCGCGATGCTCAATCAATTTCTCATCAGTGTGAATTTATCTTATGACTGAAGACCCGTTGCCTGGTGTGGTGGTGATAATGAAATACTTTTTTTTTTTCTTTTTTTCAGGAAATCAGAACCGGTTTTCGCAATTATCACCGTCGTCAGGTGTACGCAAAATGCTGCCAATAAACAGCAAGACGCGTGTTTAGATGAATCACCATCCACACTTATTTTCTGACGTCAACAGAAACATTCCTGGATCCATTTCAGGAGTGAACATTGGAAGGTAGGTGATCCACTTCCTTGTTGTTGGTTCGGAAGAAACAAACAAACCCAGATAAGGAAATGCAGCCTTTTTCTCTTTTCAGACAAGGTTACGACTGCTTTCTAAGTGCCTACCTTTTCTGTTCACGAACCAGTTCCTGTATGCAACCCGGCCAAGCATGAATGCGATTTCAAAACCGCTCTGCAAGTATTCGCAAAACCCCCTGAATGGAGCATTGTTCTCAATGAATATAAGGGAAGACCACTTCGAGTTCAATTCCACTGCGCTTGCTCTCAATTTGAAAATCGTTATCGCTGAAGCTTGTCGGTGCCTTCGCAAGAAAACAGCTTACATTCAAGAAAATGTGAAAAGCCGACGGATTGAATTCTAGCTATCAGTTTTGCCAGCCCCATTAGTCAGCAGTTTTTTTTTTTCCTGTCAGCCTGTTTTGCTTGATTGGGTTTTGTTTTTTTTTTTTTTTGTTTCGCAAACAGTTCAACAAACTGAAACCGGTATGAGAGCAAGTCAGTCTTACCTGTTTGCCTGCATCGAAGCGATACTCCAGCATGGATGGCAATTCCATGCCCAAGTCGGCACATGGATGTTCTAGACTGTCCAACTGAAAGAGAGAAAAAAACCTTTTGAGAATTAAAGTACTTCAAGTGAGATGATTAGGCTTACCAGCAATGAAACTGGATTTGTACTGCGACCCTCAAGGCCATCGGCCAGTGTGATCAAGTCCTGTTCCACTAGACTCTTGGTGCTGTCGGAAAAATTCAAGCGGGCCCTCAGCATCTCGTCTGGATGCTTTTGAATTTTATCTACATTCCAATACGGCCAGTTGCCGGCGAGCATGTACGACAGGGAAATTCCGCTTGGTCCATTTCCTGGAAATAAACGATTTATGTGAATTCATTTAACTTGCAATCAATTGTGTAGGGGAGTTGTGTGCATTGGAAGCTACCAGGAAATACATCGAGTGGTGAGTCAGAGAAAGTTTAGTTGCCATTCATTGACTACGGCGTGATAGATAAATGCTTTGTTTTGAAAACAAATCAATACATGAGCCTGTTCAATGTGGGGCGTGAGTCAGACGGGTGCAAGTGCCAAGGACTGAGAGAGACAGGCTGGAACACCTTATTAATGCTGATGACTCTCAGTATGCATTCCGAGGAAAAATTCTACACGCACAAACAACATCGGTCGCCGATGGTCGGATACAACGTTGTGGCACCATTGCGCCATTATGACAATTTTCTACTGAAGTAGCACTTAAAGTTGGAATACTATGGTCAAGATTTGAAAAATGGACACACCTGCAACTACCCTTCGAAGGACTTGTACCCTCGTTAAGTTTTGATGAGTGAACATACATATGTTCTTTCTTTAGCTTTTCCTCAAATTCATCGAATCCAAGCAACTATCTTCTGTACAGTAGTGTTTTCTTGAGCTAGAGCCTGTGGTTGAGAAACTTCTTTTTCTTCTTTACTTGGCGCTACAGTCCGGGGTGGACCTGGGCCTCAACCAACAAGCCTCTCCAGCTAGCACGGTGTCTGGCTAGCGGTCTCCAGTGTCGCACGCCAAGTTGGTTGAGGTCCTTCTCCACCTTAAACGCGGCGTCCTCTGTTGCGTTGTCCCACGGTTTTGGAGTCGAAGACTCTGCGGGCCGGAGTTGAGCTCGCTCTACCTGGCCTAGCGTTGGATCTGAAGACGTAACCATATTTAAAAATTGTCAATAGGTTACAGTGACGTGAGCAGAGGTGTAACGTGGCGATAAGTGCTAACTGACATATGTCACCCGAGCAAAATGGCGCCCCAAAAAACGTCGGACATAAATGGGCCATAAACGCTTAGTTCCCTCTTTAAGCAGCCCTCTTAAACCTCATGAAACAACTCTTAATCGAAATTTGCAAAATCACCGAAAAGATAAAACCATGATTCGACACTAACAACCCCTGGCGGGGCGCACGTGTTAAGTGCTTATGAGTGACAAGATATATTTCGTCGCCTGTTTTCTACGTGAGACGTTATCAGGCCCGTATGATAACCAATTTGTAATATGACGCAAAAACAGCAAATTGTGCTCTAAACGTTATCCCATTATTATCTCACCTTCGAGTATTCAAATCTTGAGTACACAGAAAAAGTTGAGTGCACGAACGTGAGGGGGAATGTTTGCAAATTAAGAAGTACCCAGCCACTTGACTGACAAGCGCTTCACTTCTAAGACCGAATAATGAAAAGACTGTGAGCCTTGTCTCTGGAACGACGATACGGGAGAGATAGGGAATGAACAAACTTGTATTGAATGCGCGCATAACGTCCTTTCACGGGGTGAAGGGGAATTCGCAATTGATTCAATTGCATAGACAAAGTACTCATTTGTGATGAATCAGTGGACAATAGAATAACGTTAGCAACTTGTTTCTAAATGAAATCTCTCTTTTGCAACACAGAACCTTGAACCTCTGCGACCCTTGAATTGATGTTTTTTCCACGCGTTTCTATTTTAGGCGAGACAGTCACACTGACCTCTGGGCAATGTCGTAACTCCGTCGCAGTTTTCATACACTACACCGACACACTATCTGACTGAGAGGCTTACGTAAGTAAGCCTATGTGCGGTAATCAAATGTCGGGAAAAGAGATTAACTAGCAAGATCGCTAATTACACCCTTCGGATGGTTGTGAATAATATCCAACAAATGTGATTAGTGACTGACTTTTGATAAAGTTTTGATTGTATCATCAAGTTGCATCACAAAATGTGTTGTCACCCTAACGACTGTGCCTAGAACATTCATCACTCCAATCGTTCTAGAAGTGACACATTTTTTATGTAACTCCCCATCATCATTTCTGATTCCTCTTCTTCCATCAATTTAAGAAAATGCGCAAAAAATAGAACCGTCATCATTTTTGTCATGGTTCCTCTCATCATTTAATCACGACGCTTTCTGTCTAATCAGTGCGTGAATTTTCATATCACTCGAAAACGACCGTGACTGGACCTGGACACCATCAGAAAAACAACACTGTTTTGAAAATGCGCCACAGTCTGTTTGGACGTTGGGCACCTTTGAGCAGCCCATACAATTTTATTACTGCCGTTCAAAGGTACCCCACATTTAAATGTGCTCCCTCTCCCCTAATCTAATGCTTAAGACAATGAGTGAAAATGGAGTTTTGTGGTTCTCTCGCGTCACATAGGTGGTCTGGGAGAGACAACTGGGTTGATTGAGAAAAGAGTATGTTCCAACTACAGTCTCCCCGGGCACGCTGATGCGTTGGAGGCAGTTTTTCACTCTAAGACTCGATAAGGCTAGGGGGGTATGCCAAACCGATCTACCGATTTGCAGAAGCCATACGACCGAGGTAAGCTAAGTAGGAGGGGCTGCTAGCTAAGTCACCAGCCAATTTAGACCATATTGGTCCATTGGGGACGCTAGTGTCGTTAGTTTTATCCCAACGGACCAGATTTGAAAACCAGATGAAAGCGAATGAACTTTGCTCTTACTGAGATTCGAACCGGGGACCCCACTAACCAGGGGCAGGCACCCTACCAACAGCGCCATCCAGTCGTTAAAGTTCTCAAGGTAAACTCTTGAGTGTTCTGAAAGAGTATTGGATTGACGGTCCTCCTTTGAGTGCCATTCAGGCTCTATACACAAACTTTACTTTTGAAAAATAAAAATTTTATTGCAGCCTCTCAGACACAGACCTCTCCCAAGCCGAAATCTCAACCCAATCCGGAAAATGTTAGCCGGTGATTCGATCACCCAATCGAAACGATACCATGAAAGCAATATCCAAACTAGTCCGCTGAAACCTTCAAGCGACTGGGGATGGTTTGGTTGGATCCGGAGAAAGTTTACCACGTGAGTGGAATCTTAGTACCGCTGAATTATTCCCAAGAAAGGAGAGTCGACAGTAAGTCGCCTTAACATGGCCTACAAGATGTGATTACATTTGTTGTTTCTTTTTACACGACCGTCACTTTCGTCAGTCCGAAAACGTACACGACTAAAATGTAATTGTTTTTAAAAAATGGCAGCACTTATGCCTATAATGCCACTGTATCGAAAGAAAGATCGGGCAGGAACCGTTAGAAAATTGGTGGTAGACGGCCTTAAGCCAAACTATATAGACTAAGATTTTTTTTAATTTTTTGTTGTTAAAATCCATAGTCAACTAAACTAACGAACCAACCGTAAAAAAATTGCGTAACCGAGAGACATCGTCATACTGGGCAATATTGCTAAGAATGAAGAGGTTCTTTAGGCTTCATTGCAGGAAGAGTGGTTGATGTGCACATCAAAGCCTAGTGACTTCTAAGCTCAACCACTTCCAAGAGGAAGGCGTTCGAGGACCGAATAGGTGTAAGGTTGCCTACACGTCCACAGCAACTCTAGAGCTTCTCATGTTACACCCACTGTTGGTGAGACCGTCAGAGATGATCTGCAGGTGGCCAGTGATGAAACAGCTGCGGAGATCTGGGGATGCAAGGCACGAAAGCCCTATGGTCATAGCACCATCCTTTATTTTATAGCGAGAGATCTCGTTTCATCTTCAACAGACTGCACGGTCCCCAGATTTAGCCTATCAAACTGCTTTGACACTCTACTCTCCGAACGAACGAAATGGCATAGCTAGAAAGGGTACAAGCTCTGTACTCTGTACACATTCCATCACCGTCGCCTCTCTAAAATATCTGCTGATGCAGGAAGTTTAACTATGCAATCTACAATGAAGTCTGCGGCTGTGTTCTCTGAACTCTTAAACATTTCCAAAGCCTACAATCTGCCGGGAAATTCCAGTGTGTTACCAGCAGACCTATTTGCAATTCGGGAAGCATGTCATCGAGTCAAAAATAACTGGCAAATATTTTGCCAAAGGAGAAGATTGGCATATGCGTTGATAGCCAAGCACCCATCAAAGCTATTGCCTTCTTTAATTCAAATTATAAATTAGTACAGGAATGCCGGTGCGAGCTAGTGTAGTTAGAGGCGTGAGTTGGCGCAGTGCCCTGTTGTAAGGCCAATGAGAGCTCTAAGATTCGGCCTGCGCAATCTAATCAGTTCAATCGCTTAGGGTTTATCTTAGGCGAAAGATTTGTAACCAGGCAACCTCTGCCAGTTGAACATCTGCGATTAATGTGAATGTGTTCCTAGCTTCAGCAGATATTTTAGAGAGGCGCCGGGGTTGGAATGTGAGTTGCCACCCGGACAGAGTACAGAGCTTGTACCTTTCTAGCGAGTTCGTCCGCTTCGTAATTCTCTGGAATGCCACAGTGTCCAGGCACCCACATATATAATTATATATAAAAATACTTGGCCATTTCGTTAAGGGACGAGATAGGCGGCAATTAAGGGAAGTCTGACTATCGGAACGGATGGCGATAGCTGTGCTTGATATAACATTGTCTTTTTAGCCAGGACAGAGCTTCCTTAATCGTAGGTTCAGACAGAAAGACGCAGCAGTGGTTCGATAAACGGAAAGATTGCTGAATGTTTAGATCCTTGGAATGGACGCCAGCACTCACAAACTTGTATCCATCGTCGATCCATCCGTGAAAATGCACAATGGACTGTCCAGAGTCTAGCGTTCAGTAAGATTCCCAGTAAGATCTGGGGGAATGCTGGTTGAGAAGTTCAGAGGAGGAGACTGATTTTAGACAAAGCAATGCACTGTTCATCTTCATCTTCAGCATGGTTCTTGAAACGATCGTGCAAGCCAACACTAGTGGCAATATCTTACGGAAAGATCGATCACTGTGAATGATGTGAACGATAAGGAATGCCGTGACTGATAGCGATACATCGTTGAGGGGTTTCCCAAAAAGAAGTGGAGCAAACGCTCTGGATTACTCACAATTAGACTGAGTATAAACGGACTTATGACTCCACGATGTTCTGTTGAACCGAAAATAGCCACCGCAGCGTTCGTTTTGTGGTCTTCAGTAAGGCATTCTGACCACCGTATTAGGAGATGAATATATCAAATGAGAGCACGTGCACAGGCACAAAGTAAAGAAATGAGTCACAACACATAAATTCAGTGAGAAAGCTGGAATGGAGCAATGTCGTCTACTTAACTAAGGCCTCTATTGCGAGTGTCCATCGACCGAATAGCTTGTCGGCAAATTTATCGCCTATCGATATCACTTTTGGTATTGCGATATCAGTCGATAATATACTCAGTCGATCATTGTGAATGAAAATGTTCATATTGTGAATACTTTACAATTTGACAGCTAAAACTTCAATTTTTTGTATATTTTTCAAAGGATATTGTTTTGTTTGCGTAAATATTGATTATTTAATTGCATTGCAGTTCGATCAGCTATGATCGAACTATCAATCGACTGAGACAGAAATTCTTCATCACCAACTTTGCTGAGGTCGGTCCGCCAAGTTGTCAGTTGTGGAAAATCCATAGTAGAAGAAATGGCCAACCTGCCCATAGCACGGATAAGTCCATTCAGTCGACCATTTTTGTTCGTTGGACTGGACTATTTCGGCCCAATTTCAGTAACCGAAGGAAGGCGAAATGAGAAGAGGTGGGGAGTCATAATCACGTGCCTAACAATTCGAGCGGTGCATATAGAGCTGGCGCACAGTCTGACAACGGATTCCTGTATCGTGTGCCTCGACGAGGTACGTCGCTGGGAATTTATTGATAATGACACTAATTTTCGAGGTGCGGAGAGAGAACTTCAGGAAGAGCTGGCAAAGGTTAAGGGTAGCCAAAGTGGGAGTTTAACCCTCCATTCGCTCCGCACATGGGTGGCGCTTGGTAAAGGCTGGTGCGCGCAGTCAAATGCGTTCTATACCGTATTCTTCCGAGTAACAAAGTCAGCGAGGAAACCCTGTGAAGTACTTTGGCTGAAGTAGAGAACACCCTCAATTCGAGACCCCTTCCGTTTGTGTCGCTGGATTCGATGGATGACGAGCCACTAACACTAACTTCACCTTTGGCACATCAAATGGATCCAAGCCATCATGTGACAAGCATGCAACAGACTTGAGACGGAACTGGAAGGATTCACAAGCGATAGTGGATGGCTTTTGGAAGAAATGGATCAAGGCGTATGTACCTAATTGAAATAGACGAGCCAAATGGTTTCAGAAAGTGAAGCCGAACGAGAAGGAGACCTCGTAATTATAGTCGACTAGCACCTCCCCAGGAATTGCTGGGTTGTGGTCAACAGAGTGTTAGCTCAGGACGGACAAGTTAGAAGAGCGACTGTACGAATTTCAGGTGGATTTTTTCAGTGACCCGCAGCTTAGTTCGCTGTCCTGGGTGTACGTCCAAGTGGCGACTGGAGGAGTCATACGAAAGGGACTTCAGATCCGTTTACTGAGGGGAGTGTTTCCGCCACATAAGACTGCATAGGGTATTGCAGCGAGGACATCTGTTGCCGGTTGGATAAATGAAGAGATCATCTCTCGGCAATTTACGTCAAAGGAAAGGGACAGATGGAATCGCTGTCAAGTCGACAAATATCGACTGCAAACGACATTCGCAATAGCAAACTCCAGAATCGATAGTCGACAGGCGACAACGAGCGCTTGTCAGTCGATAGTGGACACTCGCAAAATGGGTCTAAGTCACTGCATTTATCAGATCCTCATCTTGAAATGAGTGTGAACTGGCGTGAAACGTCTACAACACGTGTCAGGCCTTCGTCTTGGTTGAATTTTGCTGTAAATCGGTTTTCTGGGACGGGCTGGCAAGGTTGATCTGTGAATAGCTTTTGCTTTTCTGCGCGTGGACTAGTTCCCTCAAGAGTAGTGGTCGCCGCCATCGAAGTTAGAGTAGATTTTCCGGAACATTTTCACTGCCACAAGAGAGAGTTGCTCTTGCCAAGATGAAAGTGGTCCGGACCGGATTCGAACCCTCCTGCCACGATGGCCGTTCAGTGCTATTATCTACATTTTATGCATAGAAACGCCTTGAATTATCATTTGTATTCGAAAAATATTTATTAAACAAATAACAGACGGGTTAGATCATTCGCACATTAATCCCACAATTCCTAGGCAGATTCTTCTCCCCAGACACATCTATGGCCACCATTTTGTGGTCGATATTTTCATACCTACTCAATGCTCATCGTCTTCAACGAGTTTACCGATCGTTCGTTTCCATGGTGTGTATGCCAGCAAGCGGAAGATGAAAGGCAAAGGTGCAAAGCATTTTGAATTTAAATTAACCTACAGCCACAGCTCAACACTCTCGGAGGTTCACAATCGTGCGTCAGCTGGTTTCTTTTCGTCTTTATGCTGGGAGTGAACTTACAAGCGGATTTTGTGAATAATTGCTTCTAGGAAATTTTGGAATATGTTCGGTTGAATAATTTGAAGGAACTGATACATAAATATGATGATACATGAGATGATGAGGGAATTATGGTGATGTTGGACTCTGAAAGGGCGAAGATCCTACAGATCCCCAGGAAATTCAGCATAATTTCGTTAGAAGTTCTTACTTGTGTTCGTGCAGTGTAATCTGTTTAATAGCTGTAGACAGTCGTTTAAAGAGAGAAGATGGAATGATATCAATACTTTTCGCACGAAATAGAAAATAATTTATAAAATGAACTGATCGCGTAACCTGATCAGCATGAGTACCAGAGATAACCTATAATAGAGATATCCAACTTCTACCTCCCTTGCCCCTTGATTTCATCTGACAGCGTTTTTTATACGCTTTTTGTCCCCTGTCTGTGAATACGTGTGAGCTTTTGAGAACAGCTGTGGAGACAGCTGATACCCTTCCCCACCTTAGTAATGGGGTGAATTAGAGTTCTTATTTGAAAATTCGCTCGTTATTTGAACGTTTTTTCAAATTTCGGTGTTCAATTTTCAACACAGTATGGAGGGGTAAACGAACGAACAAAGCTTATGTTCATGAAGTCGATTCATTAAAACTTTGAGCAATTTACAGTCTAAAATACTTGGACATAATTAATGAATGCACAACAAAGTGTGGATTTTTGCATATGAACAAAAATTAATAATACATTCACACGTTCAGTTAACCAATAATAGAAATATTATTGAAGCGTGAATCACAAATAAGATGTTTTGACAATCATTTTTTTTGCATTAGTAAAAGTTGCAATATATTGCCATTGTTCTTATCAAATTGTTTAAATTGAATTCATGAGTTTTTCAGAATTCATGATTTAAGTGTATAAAGCGGGCTTCATTTTTTGAGTTAATTTGTCAGGTATGGTTTATGAATAGGCTATATATACACTTAAGAATTAATTTTAGGTCAAATAGTTCCAGTTAAATGGACATTGCAATGCAATTTTATTCACGAAAGTCCATATAACAATGTAAGAAAATTCCCTTAGAAATACTAGTCAACTTTTGAACACCCTCCGAACAACATACCCATGTGCGTTACATGGAAAGTACATGGATTCCCACTAAATTCATGAATCTGACGCTTTTTTCCCACAAAATTCACGAATCGGCCGCCATATTGTGGTGAATTGACGAGCGTTGTAAATGTATAAGTGAAATACAAGGGATTACCACTACATCTTCGTTGTGGGCTAGGGGAAAAAATGGCCGAAGTTTGATATCTCTATCATCCATTATCTCTGATGAGTACATTGAATCTAAGAACTCTCATAGCACACTGGGACATTGGAACACACGCCCAAGATTAGGTATCCCATACAATGACTTCTGCAAAAACTGAGGAAGAAATGAGAAGGAGGAAGAAACTATTGTTCATCTTCTTTGCAACTGCGGTGCTCTCTCCTCTGGTAAACGTAATCACCTAGACGCCTTCCATTTTAACGCAAATTAGTAGCACATCAACCATCTCCATCTCTATCTTCACTTTAAAGAAAGTTCTAAATGGTCTGTCGAATGGGATCATGTAGATCAGCGTGGTAAAACAATTGGCGTAACTGACTGCTACCCACCGGCACTCAGCCACTGTAAGCTAACCTAACCTATCTAGCCGGGTTCTGAAAACACATACTTGGCAGGTGCACTATATAGAAATGCTTTCAAATACAAAAGGATGATCATTTTCGCATACTTTCCAAACTGAGTGGAACTGTATTCTCTTGATAATAATAATAATAATAATAATAATATGGCTTGCCTTACAGTCGGAGGTGAACCTGGCCCTCGTCTCTACAGAAACCAATCGTGTTCAGGGGATACACAGTTTTGTGCCGAGTTAGAACGCTGAAGTTTATTAAACGAGCTTTTTCTAGACAGTTTAACTCCCTGGAGAGTGTCAATGATATATGAGAGTATAATAATAATAACAAGGGTGGCGCGACAGTCAGAGGTGGACCTGGGCCTAGCTTCTCAGCAACCACTCGTGCTGTGCATGCTACTGTTCTTTCACAAGGGACCTCTAATGCCGACTCCGAACGGCGAAGTTGAGAAGCTTTTTCTAGACAGGAGTACTCTTTGAGCATTGTCAACGACTCGAAAGAGGTGGACCCGTGAATTAAGGAACAGGGGATTCGAGCCTGACCCCCTCTGTGTATGAGTCGACGCACTAACCCATTACGCCACGTCGACCCATGAGAAGCTGAGCCATAAATTCAACGTATTGTGTTTAGGTTTGACTTCCGGTACGACAACACAGCAATTATCGTCTCAAAAATCCTTTTTTTAAAATTTGGATTTCAATGTTTACATTAATGAAAACGTTTAGATAGATGTCCAAACTATTTGGTTCAACCCTCATCTCATCCTCAATTGTGAGTAGATTTCTACGTATGTTAGATTCTAGTGGGTTTTCCATGATTTTAATTTTCCTTAAACCTTTTGTAGAATTCTACGGAAGAAGACAGATAAGGACTGTAATAAAGAAGAAAAGAAAATTTCGGAAGTTTTCAATATGTGGGTTTTGAATAAGAAAATAAGACAAAAAGCAGCAGCTCTTGAGTTGAGGGTTACATTTTGAACATGTTCACTCAACCGTTATACCCATTTACCATTTTGCCTAAGGGTTTCAAGAGAAATTTTGTCGTCTAAATAGTTTTGGGAGGCACAGTTTTAACATCTTGATTCTCTATAACTGCAAATGTAAATACATTAGTGTTAAGCATTTTAGATTAGTTTATAGAGTCTAGTTTCTAAATAAAATGATGTTGACATACTTCATAATCCATAGAAATTATGTCTGAAATGCTTTAAAATGTACGGTTGATTAATGTTATGAACGTCACAATGGGCAGCTATAACTTCGAGGTAGTCAAGGACTTCGTCTACCTCGGCTCCGCAGTTAACAGTACAAACGACATCAGTACCGAGATCAAACGCAGACCTCAACCAGCTTGCCGTGCGACACTGGAGACAGCTAGCCAGAGACCGTGCTAGCTGGAGAGGCTTGTTGGTTGAGGCCCAGGTCCACATCGGACTGTAGCGCCAAATAAAGAAGAAGAAGATTAATGTTTACATGGAGATTGAACTGCTACCCCTGTTTGCCGCTGTCGAGATGTATAGTGCGTTTTATTCCTTAGTTCATCGGCAATTGTGAGGAAGTTGCCCCAATTTGCCTGTCTTCATTGTAGACCTACTTATATTTCACAGGTGACTTTAAGTAAAAAGTAAAATTGCTCCCAATGAATAACAGTACTTTGATCAATGAGGGTCGTGGTATATTGAATATGTAAATAGTGATTAGATGAAACTAGATTTATCGTCCATTTAAATCCAGTCCGTCAACAACTGAAGAACGTGGAAGATCTTCAAAGCCTTACAAAAAAAAAGAGACAAACAAGTTTTTTGTTGGTTTACTATTTCAAAGCCTAAATATTCAAGACATGATGTGTCATATCAAGTTTCACCCTTCTATCACTAAAAACAAAACAAAAACTTATAGATTATTGAGACGATACTCGCTGTTGAGTCCCATAGTGCGTCGCCACCTATTTCGAGTCACTGACGAGTACAAAGAGTAGAAAAAGATTCTCAAACTTGGCCTCAAACCACTCTTATGGGAACAATAGAAATCACAACAAAAGTGGTTGCTGCAGAAGATACACTCATGCTTACAATTAAGCCACATATGCGATAATGAAGTACAGTGGACTCCTTCTAAGTCGAATTGTCACGGGATGATATAATTTTTTCGAATTAGGGGGAGTTTGACTTAGACAGAGGTTTTTGAAAGGAAAATTGAGGGAAGTGTATGTAAAATATGTGGAAAAAGTTCGAGTTAGATAGAGTTTCGACGAACTCCCCGACTTAGGGAGAGTCCACTGTACTTGCTGTCTCACATCTACTTCCGCCGTTCCGCTTTATATTCTTTGTTTGGATTATTATAGGTTAAACTGTCCACTGTTAGACATATCGATCAACTATTTTCTTGCTCTTTAGCAACTTTAATATATTTCAGCTTCATTCATTGCAACAGTAGCAATTGCTACGACAAGTACTTCCTTGTCGCATATTTGGCTTAATTGTATGAGCATGAGTGTATGTCTTCGCTCTCTACGGGCTGTCAACGCCGCCATTGTTATTATTAAGCAAATATTTATACACAGAGCGTTACAATGGACAGGTATAACTTCGAGGTAGTAAGAGCCTTCATCTATCTCAGCTCCGCAGTAAATAGTACGAACAACACAAGTACCGCTGAATAACTCTTGCCAGCTGCTGTTTCTACGGACTCGAGCGACAATTAAATTATAGACCCTTCTCTGGAAGGACCTGCACTGATCATCCCAGTCGTGCTGTACACCGCGGAGGCATGGACAATTTCAAAAGCGGACGAGGATGTCCTTGGTCTCTTCGAGAGAAAAATTCTGCGTGCGATGGTTGCGTGTTTTTCCTTGGTTGAGTGTTTCGGTTGAGAGATTTTTACAGGAGAAGATTCAACCACTAACAGTGTCATGAGCTTAGTCAAGCATCTACGGATCCAACGCATCTTTGGCATTTAATTCAAATGAGGATCATTCTAGTCCCTATTTTCCTTAAAAATGAGATTTTTAAAACACACTTTGATTCAACAAATTGCATTAGAAAACTCCATTTTAGATGTTTTCGCGATTGACATTATATTTTGTTGAGAACCCTACCTGGGTACACTCACATTTAACGCTGACTGTAGTGGGGCTGCTAGTGCATTCACCAGCACATTTAGACCATATTGGTCCATTGTGACGCTGAATTGTAAGCATTTCGTATTTAATTTAAGCAGCACTGTACATGATGATAAACTTATAATTTGCACAGGATATATGTTAACAATAGATTTTAGGAAATAAAAACATTAAGAAAACAAGTAAGCTGGGTGAAGAAGATAACAATAAAATTAAAAAAAGTCTATTTATGGTCGCTGTGGCTTAGTGAGTTAGTGCGTCGACTCCAACGCAGAGGGTGTCAGGTGCGAATCCCCATTTTACCAACGTTCTTAATTCACGGGTTCACCTCTTTCGAGTCACTGACAATGCTCAAAGAGTATTTCTGTCTAGAAAAAAGCTTCTCAACTTCGCCGTTCGGAGTCGGCATTAAAGGTCCCTCCACTTGTGAAAGAACAGTAGCATGCGTGGCATGAGTGGTTGCTGAGAAGCTAGGCCCAGGTTCGCCTCGGACTGTCGCGCCACCCATATTATTATTAATATAAATAAATATATACAGTGGACTCTCCTTAAATCGAACTCCCCCTAAGTCGAAATTCTCTCTAACTCGAACTTTTTCGACATATTTTACATACATTTTCCACAATTTTTCTTACAAAAACCTCTCTCTAAGTCAAACTCCCCCTAACTCGAAAAAATTATGTCATCCCGTGACAATTCGACTTAGGGGGAGTCCACTGTAGTTATGAAAAAAAACTAGAAGGAATAGATTAACATGTCAAGAAGGAAAAATGCTCTAAACAGACCCTAAGATACTTTCTGTGTTCAACCTCAGACTTCACATGATTGGGTAGTGCATTCCTGACTCTGAGTGCTATGAATACTGACGTAATTTTTGATTTTGAACCGATTTTCTAGGCTGTCCACAGACTCATGGAGGAAAGTCCATATTTAAGTCATGCTTACATGCTAAAATTGTTGAGACACTGTTCATTTCTAAAAAAAACACTCTTCAGAGCGAAAGAGACGTACCCTTTGACTACCAGATTGAGCGATTTTAAATTGGATGTAAGACACCACCTCTCACACATCACCCTGTCAAACAGGGTCCACGGAAGAAAAAAAAACAAAATCTGACGATAATTTGTACTTGCCAGCAAAGTGGAAATAAGCGACTTACACCTAAGCTAAGCTAACACAAATATTTTTCAGGTTTCACGGACGGAGATACAACCGTTAGCGAGCACACATTTCAGGCAGCGAGATTGCACAACAAATTCTTGTCACACGGAATCAGATAACACAAAGTTTATTCAAACACACTTTTTATCAATCTTTTCCAGTGATAGCCACCAGCGCTTTACCAAATCGTGTTGCAATGGTAAACACACGGCACGGCAAGGGGCGTCATGAACAGACAATTAGTCCACCGTTTTTCGAACTCCAGCAATTCGTTATAGTTCACACAGTTCACTGGGAGGGAAATTATGAATAAGTCAAGACGAATAAATGAGCACATGACATTAAAGCACACAGCGCATAAATTAAAATAATATTATCTCCTCGTGGTGTGCGTGTGCAAGTGTCTTCTCCCCTGTTGCCAACCCGACAAGGTCAATCGATTCCTGAGTCCACCAACAGACGAGCACTAAACGCGATTAGAGGGCTTACCAGAACTGAACCGTAGAACTCTTATCACCAGACCATGTATTTCTTATCGTTTGAGTTGGCGTTTCTCTTCACTCGGCCGGAGTTTGAGTGAAAAGCGACCAGCATTGCACGAAAAACTCACTGTTGCACACGAAGTGCTGCCAAATTCGGGTGTCATTTGAAAGTGTTTCTCTTCTACTCACCAATTATTACAACGTCCTTGTACACAGTCTCGCTGGGGAGATTCCGGACCCCGATGTCTTTCATTTTGACGGGGAACTTTAATTCGCTGTTTCACTGTTTTGTATTCACAAACACGCGCGGCGTGGATTGATTCGCGTTTAGGACCGGCTCGTGCTATAAAAGGTTTCCAATGTTCGTTGCTCTCGTGTGCCAGAGGCAATGTTGCACGCATTCCATAAATAGTTCTCTGGTCAAGTCAATTTAGACTGATCGCATCCCGATCGGGTGAGACACTCAGACTATACACGCCCGATTGTATTGACGATTCAGATCCGAAGAGAGAACTAACCTCGACGCCTGCTTGGAGTGTTATTTATACGATCTCAGCGGCGGCAGCGCGATTTTCTTTTGGTACCCCGCCGACTGATTTGAGAACGTTTCACCGATGTGATATCGCTCTCCGGCACTCGCACACACATGCAGACGCTCTGATGCCGCGTCTCTCCCTTGAAATTCGTTGATATTTATGAGGTTTGTTCGAATTAATCACACCTTCGCAGGTAGGCCATGCACTGAAGAGCGTTTCGGGTTCCTTCGTACACTTTCCTTCGTACCTCGTGGACGGCGGTGTGCTGTATCTGTGCGTGTTCGTTGTAACAGACCACCATCGGATGAGATACTCGCGTACACTCGTGCTCGTGTCCGTTCACGTTTATCAATTATTTATCTGAAATGATGAAAACACTGTTTGAATTTATTTGAAACGGAATAATGAATATGTTGCATATGACAAAACTGTAAACGGGGGACTGTTGCGAAATGAGATACGTACTCCTTTTTTATTGCCGCGCGCCGCGAGCATTGGCGGCCGACCTGTGCGCAGTGAGAGAGACAATCGCGAGAGCGGCGCAAGAGGAAGCGGAATTGTGTTTATGGCCCGACTGTGTGGATATAGTTTTATGATGTTCAAATGTATATTTAGATAAATGGAAACTTATCGCGCTGTAGTGATGAGATGGACGGAGGAGGGGGAGATTGACATTGAATTCAGCAAGTCATCGCAGGCGATCAAGTTAACGGGTATTCACTTGAAGCGCGCAAGGAGCTTCTTGATGATGAGCGATACAGATATGGCTCTCTGTTACTCTGTTACGGCGTTGCGTCATCGTCAATTGGTTTTCAAAGTCTCTGCATGAACAGACATGTTTCGTTCTGATCGTGGTGAAATAGCTTCGGTGACTGTGCACCTTTGGCATGCAGTTTGTGTACTTAAAACTGCGATAGTGCACCCGACACCGTCAAAGATGACAGAACCTAACAATTTCGTGGAATTCATGCGATTTCTTTTTCACATAGCTGCCTACCTGATATCAAAGATTCACTGTTGGCTTGTAAATAGACTCTCCTTGGCCGAGTTGACAGTTTTAGCAAAGGCGGACGGAGAATATGTTTGCCATCAAACACATTCTGTTTTTGTTGTTCAAATGATTGATTTATCTTTTTCTAGCAAAAAAAAAAAACGACTATGGGCGCGTGTTTCCCAAGGTTTTGGGTGCTTAAAGATGTTCTTTTGTCTACAGATACAAATGAAGAGCCTTTCTTATCGCCGTCCTTTCTAGATTAAGTACAGGGTGCTTCATCTAGAGGTTTTTTTCTAAATCATAGCTTATTTTGTCACTGACAGCTGTTCCCCGCTCAAAATTGACAGAAAGTCTGTATCATACAGAAATGAAGTCTTACCGAGATGGCCTACCTTACAGCTGATTGCCCCCTAGTCCATCGACGAATTTGAGTGCCTTTTTGACAGATATTCAAATAATGTGAATGCCGTCCTCTGATTGGTCGATTTGGTTTGAGAAAACGATATAAAAAACGGTTTTCAAAAATGTTAAGGGGGAAGGGAGGTAGAAGTCGGGCATCTCCGCTTCCATAACTCCGTGGAACGAAATGATTCGCTTTACGCTTGAACAACGTCGGGAAATACAGCGAAAGCTCTCACAGGCGGACAGCGATGGTTGCAGCACTTTTGTCCGGCTAAGGGATTAGTCCGTCCATGGGAATGTATAGACCTTCAGTTCAAGATCCACGGTCGTGAGAAACTGTCCTCTCAAGGGGATTGTCCGCCCAAGAGAGTTGTCCGTTATAGGAGCTTGTACTGTTTTGAAAACTTATTTCCAATGGGAGTGCTGTGTAGCCCCGTTTTTGAAAAGAAGTTTTGGCCGAAAACAAGCACCCACCGCGACTGCTGTACGCAAGTTTGTACAAAGAGTTCCTAGAACTGGTATGCTAGGGGACAATACTCACGGTCCTGGTCGTCGCATATATGAGAACGTTGCTGTTGTGCTCGAGAGCATCATTGGAGCCTTTTTCTTCGAAAATGAGGCTGAGAACAACGTTTCGGTCAATGGTGGGCGTTCGAGAGCCATGTTAACTGGTTTTTATTTTACTGAAATTGAAGGCATGGGTTTGGCCGACCTCTGGATTATACATAATGGCGCGCCATGACGCTCGGCCAATGGCACAATCGATCTTTTACGCACCAAATTCCCAAATCGTGTTATCAGCCGTCTTGGAGATGTCATTTGCACTCTCGAGCTCCTGGAGAGTTAAAGTTCTCTTTTGATTTAGTGCAGGCCACATCGTTTTCCATGAACTGCATGTATCCATTTCTAATCATTTTCGATTAGTGTCGTTTATAGCTATTGACGTTTGTGAAAAGTGAAAGTCAGTTATTTCTTTTAGCTTCGGTGAATTGCTGATGATGGGGATTTTATATACACTCGTGACATTTTTTTACACAAAGAAAGAAATTGAAATGTAAAGATTGCTAATTTTAAAAAGGAATCGGTGTCACATCGTAGCATCATCCAAGGGGACTTTTTTTCTTATTTTTGGCCAAAATTTGATGACACACATTTTTTACTTATGTGCGTAAGTTTATGAATAATTAACATTTTAGTCGACTCTTAAGCTTGGCTGTCGATATTAATTTCGATAAAATTTAATTCCTGCAGCAGTTTTTTGGCGGTTGGAAAATCGTAGTCGATAGTTGCTGTATTCAAATTTGGGGTTGAAAATGTACGATTCCGGAAAAACATTTGGGCTTCATTAATCTTATATAGAGTGAAATATAAAAACGGGAATTTGTTAGTTGCAAATGCAGATTTTAGTTGAAGTAAAAATCAGCCATCGCTAAGGGCATATGTGTTAAGACGCAAGCAAATTGACTGGGATTTTAAACAGCCATGGACACCGATACGTGATTAGGAAAAAATTCAAAGATTGAGGTAGAAAAATACATGAATATAAACGTGAAACAATGTTTTCCATTCCTTTAACACAGTTTATTGTGTAGAAACACCCTCTAGTGGTATAAAGTCGTTAACAATAATTTTATTCTGCCTGACTTCAGCTTCCTCTGAACGTACCCTGCAGGTTATGTTGCTAATGAAATAATTTCAGCTCTCTGGAAAAACAAACTGTGAGTACAGTACAGGAAATAAAGGACTATCGATGCTGTTTTTTTTTTGCTCGGTATAAGGCTCTATTTTCGAGGGATGTTGGAAGTTGCCGCATATATGGCCAAAAAAGAGTTTAACAGTTTTACAATTTCCTCTATGCAAAGTCCTTCCATTCCAGTCCTTCCAAATTCAAACAACTTTCAATGCTTTTCGGAAGTCGTATATACTAATGAACGCCCCGACGTGGACGGAACGTTGTTTTATTCGAGCCATTTTTTCAATTAGTGCCTTTGACAGGCCCATACACAGTCACATCGCAGTACTGGACAGGACCGTAGATCAAACGCGCAACTTCTATTTCGAAAGGATTAAGGACTTCATCAAACGACTGGATGGCGCAGTGGGTTAAGTGCCTGCCGTTGGTTAGTGGCTGCCCGGTTCAAATCCCAGAGAAAGCGAAGTTAATACGCTTTTATCTGGTTTTCAAATCTGGCCCAGTCCCCATTCGCGGTTGGGATCAAATATAACGGCACTATCCATGGAATGGTCAATCAGTGGTAGTAGCCTGACAGTGGGTATCGCAATGGACTAAAATATGGTCTAAGTGGGCTGGTGAATTAACTAGCAGCAACCTAATCTAAGGGCTTCGTCATCCGCTTTCAATGTTGTCCCTTGCGCTAGTTTATGTGTCAGTTTAGTTGGAATCCGGAGGAATGGGGAACATTTGAGGAAATATACATACACGCTAAAAGGAAAGGCGCGTATTTCTTTTTAGGTTCAACTTATCGACTAAATGCTAATTCCAAGTGTGAAGGAAATTGTTTTCGCTTTTTTTGGCTCTACGCTACACAGACGCAAAAACTACATTGAAGTCATGTAGAAGACCATATCAAGGTCTTTTGTAGTTTTTCTACATATTTTGGATATCTACGACTGTCTACTGACAGTAAGAGAGCTTGAAGCAATCAAATTTCGACACAACGCCTTCATTTGCAAGAGACCCAGAGAGACCACCATAAATCGACACCGTGTATGATTAAGTGGAACTCAACGTTTGTATTCACAAAAGTTTCATTCAAACGTGGAATTGATTACCGGATTATCTATGCGAATATCTTAATTGTTATAAATTCGATCTTATGCGTACCAGTTCCTGTTAAAACAAAAACGGCCGCAAGCCACCGTTCGGGGTAAAATAAAGACTTATGCCAAATAATGGAAAAAGTGGTTGATGGATGTATGGATCTTCTCGGTTAAGAAGCTTTGTTAAGCAGCGTAGAACTATTTTGGGACAGTTTAATTTTTTAGGCATATTTATATCGATTTTGATACGAAGGTTCCAACAGGACAATTATCCAAACACAAGCAAAATGTGATCAAAACCTGAATTGATGCCAACCAAATCGATGCTTTGGATTGGTCTGCGAAGTCTCCTGACCTTAACCTTTTAGAGAGGGGATGCGAATTAACTGGAACCAATGCCACAATTTGCTGGCAAGTTGGACGCTAAGCATAACTGCGGAGCTGATTCTTGGGACCTTTGAAAGAAACATTCTAAGGAGAAGTCATAACCGCTAGCTCTAATAGCTGTACCAGAATGTGAAAGTACTCCGGAGCGCAAAAATCCGTTGACTACAGTAGTTCGGTCACATCGAGCGCATTGACACCAACGCTCCAGCAAAGAGAGTCTGGAAAGACTTCTGATCCGAGCCCACTGGTTCGAGAAGGAGAGCAAGACCGAGTCTCCGGTATAAAGACCAAGTAATTGTGGAGGCAGGACAGCTTGGTCTTGATGACAGGAAGCAGCTTGTCCCGGACCGTCAACAATGAAAATCAGCAATGGCTCAGGCTCAGACCCTTCATGGGTCGTATGCCTGATGGGTAAGTAAGTAAGTAATGCCAGGAGGATGTCTGGAAACTCGGGGCTATGTACATCATAGATAACCTTATCAACTCCTTGAGAACAAGGTGCATGGCTGTGTTCCAGGCGCATGAAGTCATGTACTTTGTACATTTCAGTTACTTTTTGTTTGTTCTTTGTATTGACATCAAGAGAGTAAACTTCAGTTAGTCAACTGGCCGGGATTCAGGCATTACTGTGTCCGGTCTAAACAACGTAGTTCATATATAGGGCGGGCCAATTAAAATTTCTTTTTAAAAATGCAATAAAATAAGGAAAATCAATTTTTTCATTTATTATGACTTTATTAGTAAGAACAAACATTTCCTCGGCTGTCACTTCAATTTTCCAAGACCTTTCTGATGGTTTCGGGTTGTAGCCCACGAATTGCTTGGATGATATTGGCCTTAAGTGCCTGAATCATTTCCGGATTGTTGGCGTAACATCGGTCCTTTACGGTTCCCCACAAGTCCACGGTCAAAATGGGTCAAATCGCAGCTCCGAGGTGGCAAATTGACATCGCCAAGACGGGTGATAGCACGGAGGATCTATTGTGGCATGGCGCGTCGTCCTGCAGGAACCAGGTGTTGTCCAAATCCATGTCTTCAAGTTAAGTAAAAAAGTAACGGCCACCGTTGACAGAAACGTAGTTTCCAGCCTCATTTTCAAAGGATTATGATGCTCTCCGTTGCAGCAGCGACATTATCATTTGCAGGCACCGTAGAGGACAGGAACCATAGGTGTTGTCTACTGGCATACCAGTTCCATGAACTCTTTTTACAAACTTGCGTCTAGTAGTCGCTGTGGGTGCTTGTTTTCGGCCAAAACTTCTTCTAAAAAAACGCACTGTTTGGGCTAAACAGCACTCCCTTCTGATATAAGTTTTAAAAACAGTACAAGCTCCTATTATGGACAACTCTCTTGGGCGGACAATCCCCTTGAGAGGACAGTTTCTCACGACCGTGGATCTTGAACTGAAGGTCTATACATTCCCATGGACGGACTAATCCCTTAGCCGGACAAAAGTGTTGCAACCATCGCTGTCCGCCTGTGAGAGCTTTCGCTGTATTTTCCGACGTTGTTCAAGCGTAAAGCGTTCCACCGAGTTATGAAGTATAAGCGACATGAGCGACTTCTACCTCCTCCCCCCCCTAAAATTTTTGACAACCGTTTTTTTTTATATCGTTTTCTCAAACCAAATTGACCAATCAGAGGACGGCATTCACATTATTTGAATATCTGTCAAAAATGCATGAATATCTGTCAAAAAGGCACTCAAATTCGTCGATGGACTAGGGGGCAATCAGCTGTAAAGTAGGCCATCTCGGTAAGACTTCATTTCTGTATGATACAGACTTTCTGTCAAAATTTCGAGCGGGGAACAGCTGCAGTGTCAAAATAAGCTTTGATTTAAAAAAAGAAATACACTAGATGGTGCACCCTGTATAAGGAAATGTATCCACAGCCTCTCCTCCTTTAATCAACCTAAACTGGATCAAAGGTCTCAGGAACTTTTGACACTTGTCTTCATATCTCGTATTGGCCAAGCGATTCCTCATTGGATTCAGCGTGTCCACCCTCGCAGAACTGGTAAGCTGATGAGTGAAACCGATTGAGTCAAAGAAATAACATCTGACGAGATTAATAAAGGTGTGTGTTCTAATACTTCCGATAGCATTCAGTACTTCCTTCTGCCACCAACTCCATTCAACCCACATCCACTTTGCATTAACATCCCCAGTGTCATTCGAAACGGGGTGCACTGTACACTCTGTGGGAGATTGAAAACACTCGCAGATAAGAGAATGTATTTTTTACCGCTGACAAGAGAAATTCCTACGTGATTTTTACCGCGTCCCATTACAAGTTTTGATTGTTTTATTGAAATTGATTATAAATTGTTTTATCGGTTGTTTTTATGACCTCCCTCAGCCTGGCAATCTGCCTTGAAACAACGAGTGTTCGATTTAAATATGTGCATTTCTCAGCTAATTGTTGTATGCACTCGTATATTGATTGGTTCATCACTCCGGCAACCGTCAGAGTTGATCGCGTTGATTGTAACTTTTCAACAACAATGCAATAAGCAACATCTGATCACGTCTAAAGCCTTCTTGTGAAAGGGTTACATTGATTTTAAAAGATGTAAACACCCTTTGATTGAAATGAGTAAATTATGAACACTGAAGAATGCCATTGAATCCAGACAATTCGATAGAAATTCTACCTGAACGGTCGGTTTTAAAATCGGAACACCTTTTCTGGCGAACCTGGGAAAAGAAATTAGTTTGGCGACGACGATTACAACGCTTTTGCCGCTCATTTTTGACCGAGTCATCTTAATTTGGACCGACACTGCTAGCGAAGCCGAGGAGGCTGTGTTATTCCATGCAAAATGACATGAATTCGAAGCATTCAAGGCAAAGCCAAAGTTGTTGTTGTATCTATATTATCTAGTCACCCTTTCATGGCTCAGGCACGGGATCTTCTATGCCACCAGAAAGGGCACAATCGACCCATCTTGTTGGCCTAAGTGAGCCACGGCCGCAAGGCATACCTGCCTACCATGCCACCGGATGGTCTACAAATGAGAACTACCCCCTCCACCTACATCCATTGATACTTCATAGCAGCAAGCAAAATAAGGTCATAGGCAAAAAATGGGCCAAAGGTTATCTTTCATAAAATGAAATGGTAAATTTTCGTAAATTCGTCCGTTGACGTGAAGGTGAAAGGTGAAACGAGTCAGATTTGTGTGCATAAATTTATTTGATTTGGCGTTACTTTAAGCGGGCCATACACAGTCAGTGTCTCAAGGAGTGGCATGTGTGCGGCCCAGTCCGTCACACTGAGTGGACAAAATGAAAGTGTGCTGTGTGTGGTTTAGTCCGCGCACTTTTATACAAAGTATCAGTTGGATGCCGATTGTTGGCGAGTGACGAGGTCTGATATTGTAAAATTTCAATAATGACACTTGAAATTTTTCCAACTATCTGAGCTATTTACATGGTTCTGGACAGTAAGTTTATAACTAATTTTATGTATTTTAAAGAAAAACACCTTTTTTTAAATTCGATTTTATCATACAGTGGACTCTCCCTCAGTCGGGCTCTACCTAAATTGAAACTCTCTCTAAACTCGAAATTTTTTCGCCACATTCTACATACACATCCTCACAAAATTATTCGCACAAAGACTTTACAGCCGAATTTATTTAATATTTTCTATGAACAACTTAAAAAGTAACTGTTTTTTGTTTGTATTATACATCTGCTCTATGTATTCAATGGTCATATTCAAGGTTCAAAACTGATGCAATCAAGGGTATTTTTTTTTCGACTTCTCCGAATACGGCAAGAGGAAAGCAGACACAAAATTATCCGCACACACTCAAGCGTTGTGTTATAATAACCGCTCATTCTGTTGAATGCTGTGATCGAGGCAACAAGCAGAAGGATAGAAGATATTTCTGAGAAAATAAAATAAAAAAAAGCAAAATGGGACGAACAAAATCGGAAACTTCTATAGAAGAGCGAAAGGTTATTTTAAAGTTAGTTTGCGAAGGCAAAACGTACCGAGAGACTGGTGAACTTGTTGGAAGATCCTATACCGTAGTTAGGGATGTTGTCCATAAGTTCAGAAATGAGGGTTGTTTAGAAAATAAGAAAGGTAGGTGTCGAAAAAATGAGAGGCATATTGAAAATCAAGAAAAACCCTAAGATGCCAGTAAAATTATTGACCGCAGAGATGCCAGGAATCATTAAAAAACCACTCTCTGTCGAAACATAACATAATTTTAACGGTACAGTTGCACGTCGCAAACCCTTTATTTCCAAAGTCAACAAAGAAAAAAGACTCGCGTTCGCCAAGACTCTAGACCGTTATTTTTAGTGACGAAAGCAAGTTTAACTTGTTTGGCAATGACGGGAAGCAAACGGTTTGGCGAAAACCAAATACTGAGCTGAATGAAGCTTATCTTCAAGCGAAGGTGAAACATGGCGGTGGTAGTATCATGATGCGGGGGTGTCAAATGGGGTTGGTCAAATGGAGTTCATTGACTATAGAATGAACCAATATGACTACCTCGACATCCTAAAAAGAAATTTGCAGCAAAGCGCTACTAAAATGGGTCTAGGGTCAAATTATGTCTTTCAACAAGACAACGACCCAAAGCACACTGCTCACAATGTCAAAATGTGGCTGCTTTTCAATGCTCGCTCGCAGTTCAAAACGCCTCCACAGTCACCCGACATCAACCCCATTGAACATTTGTGGGCTGAGCTTGAAAAAAATATTCGAAATCGAGCTATCAGCAGCAAAGCTTCTCTTAAAGAAGCTCTACAACGAGAATAGGAATTTGTACGCCTAGATTTTTGCAAGAAACTTGTCGGGAGTATGTCAAAACGACTAAGAGCCGTTATTGATGCTAAGGGTGGTGCAAATAGATACTGATGTGCCACTCAGCTACTTTATTTTATGTATTTTTTCATATTTTTATTCTTGTGCTAATAATTTTGTGTTACGTTTAATTGAAGTACGTTTGTTTATTTTCGTTTTTGCCTACTTGGATTTATTAATATTTGATTTTTTTGTACTAATTTTCAATCTTTTACTAATTCTAATTTTTTTTTAATTTTATTGAATTCATTTTTCACGACTAAGCTAGTGGAATTTAGCTTATTTCGTAAAATGAAGAATGTGAGGATGTGTACAATTCCCTCAACATTCCATACAAAAACCTCTCTCTAGGTCAAACTCCCTCTTACTCGAACAAATTATGGTATCCCGTGACAATTCGCCTTAAGGCGGAGTCAACTGTAATAGTCAGATCGATGTCATTTCTCATCCAATGTCATCAGTTAAGCCTAACGCACCAAGGTTTGCTGGTAGGATTTAAGTGGGCCACAACTGCTACAGTGGTGGCAATCACCCTAACCTCGCCTAACCTAAGGTTTGCTTATGAAGAACGCATTCCGAACTTAAGCGGTGTTGAAAATTCCACTAACATTGATATATTTGCATCTGCTCGTATTAAACTTACAGGTGTATAGCTAGCTCGTCGACTTTATCGTTCCCCGGAATACCGCTCTGCTCAGGTACCCAGCATAGGCTAAGACTGCATCTGTCGGAAATCTCCTTTAGAGATATGCGGCAAGGTTGGGCCGTCCTGGAGTTTGTGGGCGTTTTCGCCAGAGCCTTATTGGACGTTGAACTGTCAATGTAGATTAAGTAAGGTTAGGGTGATGTATATTTTTTTCTTTTTTTTAAGTCTTCAAATAAATGTATGCAAAGTTACAGGCTTAAAAAATACTTTATGTTCATTTACCAGCAGATTGAAAATCGGCAGAATTTGAAATCGTGAATGGGAGGGGGTCCCCTTAATGTTCGGTTTCCAGCTTACTGTCAATGTAAAGCTTGATCGAATAGCCTCTTGAATAGATGTTCAGCATATACTGCAGTGATTCGGTAGTCGTCGAGATTTGTGGTGACAACTTTCACCCAAAGCTTCCGCCAGAGATTGTTTGCATGTTTTAGCTTCACTCGTGACTAGCTCCCAAGGACGTTCAGATTAACCGGCGGAGTGTTTTGTCTGAACATTCATATTCACGACCTTAAACCCTGATTTTGCAATACACACATTCGTCTACATGCCTCACACTCGCAAGCGAAAGACAGATAAACCATTTTCACTCGCGACCTATTAAAATATGACTAAATCCCTGCCGCCCTCTCCACTCCACACTCAACATAGCCAATTACTATTACTCTGACCTCTCATGTGACACGAATCATTTTATTTGAAAACTCATTTATACGACAGTAAGAGTGTGTGCTAGTCAAATTAATTCGCACTGTCATTGCAATTAACTCGGTGACTAATAGTCGAAATGCCTGTCAAGTGTGCCCGCAAAAAAAGATACTCCATGAAGCACCAGCGTCCACTTGTAACCACCTCTCGTCATAGATTACGCTATCAATAATGAGCGCACTCGAATTCAGCCGATATCGATGTGTGTGATCATTGGACAAGGTCTTTCGGTGTATTTCCAGAATATTTCCAGAATTTTCCACTCGACAGCTCCGTCAAATCAAACCGTAAGAGGGTTTTATGAAAATTTATGACCAACACGGTACGTGAAGCAGATGTGGCGTGATGATCGAAGGATCGCTTTCGGTTTTGATTGATTTGAGTACAGCGGTGCATAAATGTGTTCAAACAGAGAATTGATTGGCCAATAAAAGTTCGCAGCCACTCAACACTTCGTCTGTGAATTGCATACGACTTGATGTTTTTACGTGTGTGGATGGTATCTGAATTTCTGAACCCAGGAACTGTACATCGCAGCGCAAGTTTACAGCCAATAGGTGGTTGTATTATTCGAATCAACCAAAGTAGGGGATCGAATCTACTCACCACTTGGCTAACCTTCATATGCTACCAAAAACTTCCCTTCATTCCTAGCCTTGAACAAATTTAGAATTCGTATGCGATGAAGTAAATCCTCTCTGGTGACTGACTTCGCCGCAGTTCTTCTCTGGTCTCGATTCATCGTATTTAAGGGTTATTGGCTGAAACACGATATTGTGCGTTTGCGCTGGCGTTTTCTTTCAACGCACTCAATTCAATGGCCATGCACGAAAATATAGCGTCGACCTGCGTTAGTGAGAAATAAGAGAGATGAGAGGATTGTAATAGAACGTAAATCCATCGCACGTCAATATCGAATATTTTGGATATTTTTTGACAGAGAGGTGCGCTGTGAGAGAGATTTTCTTCCAAATTGAGAGGATTTTGTGTCAACTGTCATTTGAGAAATGACAACAGCTAATTAAAAATAGTTTACCGACAAAAGTCAGTTCAAATGAGTGCATGCAGAAAGGCGGCAATTTTTCTGGCAGGTGCGAGAGAGAAAGAGAACAGTTGATAAATTGAGTATTTATATCAATGCAGCGCGTTATCGCACTCTCCGTAACATGAAGTCGACTGGCGCAGCGCACTATTGTGTTTCAGTCATAATAGCAAGCGACAACACTCTTTGGAAATGTCAAACAAATTCAAAAACTTTAGTTGATAGTTCTTCATTGAACTTTAACGAAAAAATTCGAGTTAAGGCTCAACTATAATGCGCATGAAGAGACATGAGCTAGTGTCACATTTTAACTAAATGCTTCGTCATGTTTGCGAAAAACACATGAGTAGCCATAATAAGCACATGCGCGCATGTCCATCTGTCTAAATTCTTCACAAACTTGCTTTATTTTTTTCATTTTATTATGAAAAAGAGAAACAATTTCTCATGTTTTCATATACATGCATATAAATGTATAAACGAATTATAACTCAATATCATCAGATATGCCTGTGTCAACGAATTTTAATCCAATATCAGCTGATTTGCCCACTTTTCATATTTTCCCTTCGATCTGTCAAATTTGCATATGCGCGGTGCGATTGAATTCGCACTAGCTCATGCTGAACGAAACTTCTGTGTGGTTTGTGCACACAATATCCCAACTGGCAAATTCACACAAGCTTGACGAAATTTTCACAATCATTCATCGACGACAGTTATAGGTTGGCTCATAGAAATAGGTGTATTCGGTCACTCACCCATGCGCATTTGACACTAGCTCATGCTCCCTCATGCGCATTATAGTCAACCCTTTACAGAGAAATTCGACTTAGTATAATCTGTGTTACAGTATTCCGGCTATCGTTCTAAATCGGCAATGTTATTTGTTTGTTGTCTATTTTAATTCTTCGGCAAATACTTAGAGTACTACTGTGTCATACTTCCGTAACCTAGGTTTGATCCCCTATCCAATGTACCACATTTTTCGATTCTAGCTTTGCAGATTAGGCCCAGAGTCTACAGTACATGTTAAAAACATCCGCTGACTATAATTGGTATACCATCTCGCTGATCAGATCAAAATTTTGGAATGCAGACTTCACACCAAAATTTGAGATTGATGCGAAACGAAGAAACGGTACCCGTCGTGACGGTATACGACAGTCAATATCGAAGAAGAATCAGACATTTTGTTTCCGCACCGATCAGCTGAATTGGACACCGTTAGAGCTAACCCGGTTTATTTTGCGGTTGCATTTGGGGTGAGACAATAATTAAAGCCGGACGGCCAGATACAGGCGTCGGGCTCGCTAATTGCCACCTGGAAACGTTGGTTGAATATCCGGGTTTTGGGCAAAAAAAAAAAAAATAAACAATTATTTCGCAGGAGGCCCATTTTTTGCTCAGCGGCGATGTACAGACGGATAATAGAGAAGGGATAATAGAGGTATCCAATTTATGGTATGGCTGCATAGAAGGAACTCGAGCATGGTGGGAGTAAGAAGACAACGTGACGTCAATGGAATCAGGTATAGATGTTAACCAACTATCGGTTTCCAGAGCTAGCGTCGAGCTCTTTGCCGCACATGTTAGAACAAGGGATCCGAGTGATGTCAACAATTTTATGAACACACAAATGTCGACTCTCTGGCTTCTATCAACCAAGTCCTACTCTCACCTCCAAGCGGGGAAGATAGGGGCTTGTTCCCTAAGGTTGATCTTGGCGGCAGCAGACGAGAGAGTCTTGTGTGTCTAAGAAGACAGTTCTCCTTTCGATATAGGCGGCAACGAAAGATCTCTCTCGAAGGAATCAACGTTGGCGGCTACAGTTCCAATTAGATAGAACTTAGTGAATCCCTTTTATAGAGTTAGGTATGAAGGTAGGTAGATGTGACTGGCAAAGCCCTCATGGGTATTTGCCTCACTTAGACCTTTCAGGTGTGCTGTCAATATTCGGCTTCTCCCGCCACTTCTTTGACCTACTACACTCCTTCTAATAATAATAATTATATGGGTGGCGCTACAGTCCGAGGCGGACCTGGGCCTATCTTCTTAGCAAGCACTCGTGTTGTGCGTGCTATTGTTCTTTCACAAGTGGAAGGGACCTACAGCTTAATGCTGACTCCGAACGGCGTAGTTGAGAAGCATAAGCAGTGACTCGAAAGAGGTGGAACCGTGAATTATCAAAGGTAATAAGTTCGGATATCGAACCAGGCACCCTCTGCGTAGGAGTCGACGCCACTACGTTACGGCGACCCACACTCCTTCTCACTTGCCTTTTTATAGAGTTACTACGACGTAGTCAGATCAGAGGTCTTTAAGAGCCAGGAAACCGAATTGTTAAGTGCAAAGGGACAACAAATGGCCTGGTTCCCAGGATGGAAGTTGTGAGACAGGGTAACTGCCTGGCCGCTAAAAAAAAACACTTGGCATGAAGCAGCAGCGAACCTTGTTGTCGAGGTCAATAAGGACAAGCATCTTCGAATCTGCACGTGGAATGTTCTGACAGTGAACAGACCACTGTTTGTCTAGCAGGTAGTCAACCGAAGTCGAATGTCTCCGCTCAGATGTCCGGGTAATGTCGCCTGCTAAAGAAGACACTGGAATGAGTTCTCACAAATAAGACCGCCACACTGCCAGTGGAACTATTTGAATGATACTCTAGTCTGTACATAATGGGATACATCTAGCTGTAAAATGAAGGTAAAATGAAGAAATGAAGGTCTTAAGGGCCGGGAAACCGAACCATTCCGTACGAAGGGAAGAACAAAGGGCCTGGTTCCCAAGGCGTCACGGTAACTGCTGTAAAATGAAAGCAGAACCAATCTTCTGCCCCAAACCGTTGTTGTTTTATTTAAATCTCTTTTCATATCGTTCTTATCTGGTCACCTTGAAATTGAACACATTCATAAATACGGTTTCAAGAACAATGCTGGTTTCGACTGTCGGAGAAGTCAATTAAATAGTCACTACCACTTTTGTACCTTTTTTGTTCTTCCTTCAGCATGGGCAACAGGCATGGTTGTGCTTTGGTTTTCCACACTAAAGCACCTCGTTACACTCTTTTGAGTCCACTGACGTATGGAATATAACAAAACTGATTTTCGAAGACTTTTTAAACTAAATTAAATCAATTTCCCACTGCGAGAACGCAGAAAGCCCTCACTCCTCGGTGATAAGGTAAAGCGCCACATTCTGAGTCGTATCCAATTGATTTTTTTTAGGTTATGTGCGAACTCAGTTTTTTTTTTTTGAAATTCATCAACTAGACAATCTCCGGAGTTAGTCTCGACCACAACGGCAATACAAATTAATACTCATTTATCTATTAACTAATTAAACCTCACCACTTCATCCGCGGTTAGTCCCTGACACCGACCAATTCGAACCAAGCACTGTGCGATACTACAGCACGGCGTAGTAAGCAAACTGTAAGTGAATCTACTCATGCGAACAAAGCATTTCCATTAGCCGCTCTGGTCACTATAGTGAAGTAACGGCACAACAGCTGAACTCCTCTTGGAGTAATGAACTAATCTCTGCAGTTTTCCTTGAACCAGGTCAAGGGGATCGTGAATATTTGATGTACCTAATAATTATTATCGTCATAAATATCTCCCGTTTGCGTGCTGTTTTTCATAAAAAAAAAATAACACAATCGAACTGTGGGTCTGGTCTCGTAAATGCATTCACAAACGAACAATTCTTTGAAATGATTAGCTGGGCGTTGAAGTGGGAATTCTGGTGTCGTGGAATGGAAAAGTACATAATTTAATCCTGTGAACAACGATGTACACAACAACAGTTGGTGACGGAATTAGGACGGTTATTGAGGGAGTTATTACGTATTACAAGACATAAGCACTATTTGTGCCTGCGACTTCGTCCACATGGACCTTAAAATCCGTTGGTGGTACCTTGAGAGTCCATTTTTCGTGTAACTGCTTTATTCAGATTTCAAAGCGTTGATATGGCGTCATAGGCGTCTGCACTTAGCCCCTATGAACGAACTTCTAAACTCACCTGGAAGCCGAGAACCTTTGATTAACCCCCGTCGGACGTCGTTGGCGGCTGTAGAAGAAAGAGGGGGAAAAGCGAACGAGTCTGTAGCAGGGCTCATCTCTCTTTATGAATGGAGGAGCTGGAGGTACCTGTCTTCGGTCTTCTTCTGGAGCTATTCCGACATATCCGACAGGTCTAGAAGCATCTTCCAAGGCCAGGTCGGAACCCTGGAATAGAGACGGCGGCGGAAGACCCCTATAGCTTTGGGACCAACGGAGGCGCTCACAGACTCAGCAATTATAGATAGACCCGGACCTTTTGCCCGAGGGTTAAGGATTAGGATCTCAGTTGGTTGATTGTGTGTGAGGTTAACTCTCTCACCACGAAAAAAAATGTATGTTCACTGTTCAGAGACTACCACACGTCTCGGCTACAGACGGATTTCAAATTTATTAAGGACATCGATTCGCGGTTCTACACGTGGAACCTTATCTCTTAACAGACCGCGTGGTGAAAAACCCATAGTTTGTCAACGAGTGCAGGGCGACAAGGCAGCGAAGCTGGAAGCCTACAAAGCAACGCTGTAACGGACAACGAAAGCTATTCGAGAGCTCTCGAACAAAGACGAAGGAAAAACAGCCGGCTTCTCATGTAGAAAAATAATAAGCTTCTTCATTTGTGTTGGTCCTGGGCCTCAAACAACAAGCCTCCCCAACTTTCTCGACCTCTGCTTAGCTGCCTCCAGTCTCATACACCAAGTCGGTGAGGTCCTGGCGTCCTCTTTTGCGGTCTTCCACAGGTTCGGAGTCAAAGACTCTTCCGACCGGAGCTGTGTAGGTCCGTAGACTAGGCCTGACTAGACTCATGTCGCTGTATAGTCAACATATTTTGTGGTTAAATCCTCTCTCCTGATCCCATCAACGCAAACAGGACCACAGATCGCAGGCACCACTTTTCTCTCGAAGAGACCAAGGACTTCCTCATCCGCTTTTGAGATTGTCCATGCCTCCGCGCCGTACAGCAGGACTGGGATGATCAAGGACTTATACAAAGTCAGCTTGGTCCTTCGAGAGATGGCTCTATTACTGTCAATGCCGCACTTTCGAATATACTTCACATTTAAAATTGGAAATATGTCTAAACATTGTGTTCTTTCCATGATTTAGTCGACGATGCTGTTGAACACACGTGGAGCCACTCAGCGAGCACATATGGCTACTATCTGCTCTGGAAGATGCATATCTGAATTTAGCTTACCTGCAAATCAGCGTGTGCGTGTAATGAATTATTTGAATTTAAATAAAATTACTCAGGCATCTGGGAACTATTTTTCTAGTACTCAGATTTTCGATTCGTATGAGTCAAAGGAAAAATTAGATTTGTTATAGCAGAGTGAGTTATCCCTTCCATGCGCGGTCTTGGCTACATTGTTCGCTTTGCTTTCTAAATCCTGAAACACATTTATTTTCACGTCACAGTGGGGTAGGTTTTGGATTTAATGCGATAAGCGTTGCAAGTGAAGAGCTCTCATTTAGCTGTGCATCTTGAGTGAAAAAAATAAACAATTCAAAAAGTGGTTTCTCTAAAAGCAGACGAACAAATGCTTGTAGTTTGAGTTCACTGACTAAGGTCCGTTTTCTGATACTACTCTTAAATCTGCTTCATAGCCAAGTTACATATAAGCCTTAAGTTTAACTTAACCTATTCTGCGTTGCTTGTAAATATTTAAGTCGGACTTAACTAAGAAACGGTTTTTTCTCGGTTTTCAAATTCGTTATTTTTGTAGGTAAATGAGTGTGTGAATGAGAATTTTATTGTGGGTTCCATAGATGGCGCCATTCACTAATGGAAATGAGGCTATTCGAACGAAATATTTCTTGACAATTGCTTTAGCTGTCTCCGGTCATTTGGTATGTGTTGTACGATCCTGGATTCACTCGGAAAGTGCATTCCTCGGTCTTATCACAAAAACATCAGTGTGGCAATAGTTGATTAATGAGTGCAATCGTGTTTATTCTTGAAAATGTACAGATGCGCATTAAAAATTTGCATTAGGAAATGAATAAGGAAAAGCGTACCCGTTCAAAGGACATTGTCGATTTGAAAATCTGCTATAAAACAATCATGGTTATGTCTTTCAAACACAGTGATTTTCCTCTGTGGGGTCTTCTTCTTCTGGTGGCGCTACAGTCCGGGGTGGACCTGGGCCTGATTAGACTCATGTCACTGTACAGCCCGTACAGTTCGTGGTTGAATCTTTTCCTCCAAAGATCGTCAACGCAAACAGGACCAAAGATCGTACGCAAAGCTTTTCTCTCGAGGAGACCAGGTTAGGTTAGGTTAGGTAGAAGGACACCAGTGCATTCACTAGACCATATAGGTCCCTTGTTATACCCACAGTCAGACGACTACCACTGATTGAATACTCCAGTGATGGTGCCGTTAATTTGATCCCAACGGAAAATTGTCACTGGACCAGATTTGGAAATCAGATAAAAGCGTATTAACTTTGCTTTCACTGGGATTAGAACCGGGGACCCCGCTAACCAGCAGCAGGCACTCTACCAATGGCGCCATCCAGCCCTTCTCGAAGAGACCAAGGATTTCTTCATCCGCTCTTGAGATTGTCCATGCCTCCGCGCCGTACAGCAGGACTGGGATGATCAAGGTCTTGTATAAGGTCAGCTTGGTCCTTCGAGAGATGGCTCTACTAATCAATTGCCTCTTAAGCCCATAGACACAGCGGTTGGCAAGAGTTACTCTGCGTTTAATCTCTGTACTGGTGTTCGTACTGTTCACTTGCGAGCCGAGGTAGACGAAGTCCTTGACTACCTCGAAGTTATAGCTGCCCATTGTGACGCTCTGTCCAAGACGTCGATGTTTTGTGTCCTTTCTTGATGACAGCATATACTTCGTTTTTCCCTCATTCCGCTAGACCCATTTTAGCCACCTCCGCCTCATTGACAGCTCGCTGTGTTCTGCCAATCTCGTCAATGTCATCCGCGTATGCTAGCAGTTGTACGGACTTTTGGAAGATCGTGCCTCTAGTGTTGGCGTTTGAGTCTTGCACGATCTTTTCCAGGATGACGTTAAAGAAATCATATGACAGCGCCTTGTCCAAAACATTTTTTGACATTGAAGGTCGCGGTGAGTTCGTTACCAACCTTGATTTAGCAGCGAGAATTCACCATCGTCATCCTGTACAACCTGACGAGTTAGGCAGGAATGTCAAAACTAGACATGGCGTTGTATAGCTCGTCCCTATGCACGCTGTCATATGCGGCCTTGAAATCGACGAATAGGTGGTGGGTGTCGATCTGCATTTCCTTTTGTTTTTTTAAAGATCTGCCGTAATGTGATGATTTGGTCGATGGTGGACTTCCCCGGCCTGAAACCGCACTGATAAGGACCTATCAGGTTGTTGACGAATGGTTTCAGGCACTCACACAAAACGGCAGAGAGGATCTTATAGGCGATTTTCAGGAGACTTATCCCTCGATAGTTGGGGCAGTTGAAGGGGTCTCCTTTCCTGTGGATCGGGCAAACGATACTGAGGTTCCACTCGTCGGGCATGCTTTTCTCCGACCATGGCTTACAGATGAGTTGGTGCACGTTCCTTACCAGCTCATCTCCAGCTGCCTTAAACAGTTCCGCAGACAGTCTGCCTAGAAGACTGCATGGTTTGGGGTGTGTTAGTAGGAACTTTCACTCGAGAGTAACCTGCCGAAGACGACTGGATGGCGCAGTTAGTAAAGTGCACCAGCAGCTTTATTCGACTTTAGTCTCGATATCGCTATCTTGACTTCGTCTAGGTCGGGGGGACTCTGTGAGGTCTAGCACTATGTTATGTGAAGAAGCAAGTTCATTGCATTCCATTCTTTGAATGGCGTTATATCCTGATGAAGTGCAATCCTGAGTGGTCTCCTTTGAAGACTATTGCTTGGCCTGTTGATCAGCTGGACTATGTAGTCGGCATTTGCCTTCAGGTATATTTGAGGAAGGCCAGATTTGACATGTATAGCATATGTAGGTCTTATTGAGGGAAGTTTGAAAATATGCCTTAAAAAGATAGCGTTGGACCAGTTCACACTACTGGAAGTGTCTAAACTTGGTTTGCAGAGCAAAGGCAAGAGTTAACAGTGACTTGAAAGACCTTAAACTTTGAAGCACTGTCGATTCGTGGGTTGCCAGAAAATGCATTCTTCATGAGGTTGAAGCACTTTACTTTACAGCAACGGCTTTCTTATGAGTATGGGACCACATGTCTAGATTTGACGTAATGAGAAAGCCCAGGTACTTAAACTCTTGCGTGGGAAGATTAAATACGCATTACTTGCAACTCGTCTATGAAACGATCAATTTAAGCCCGCGGTCCACCATGGGGGATCCCAATTTGCAGCTGTTTATCTCACATCACTGACAGGGGACATGTTCAGGAACACCGTCACCGCTTATGAGTCTTTTCTGAAAAACCAGTTCCACGCTGACGTTGTCTCAGTCAAAAGTAACCCGTAAAGAATTCCATTAGCAGTCGCAGCTCAGACGTTCTTTTAAGCGAATTCTTTGTGCTTGTCCGTTACATGTGATTGATCTTCGGTAGAAACTTGTTGCCAAGTTCTTTGACGGTGGATTGTGGGATTCCCCCAGAATGGTGTCACCACTCGGAGTCTTTCTTCACGAGTTGGTGAACAAATGAGTGTCACTCCGGCTTGAGTCTGCAAGTGTTAATGGGAACTTAAAACAACCCTAAACTAGTTTGAATTAGATTTCACTTCAGCCAGAGAGATCTGAAATAGTCTAGTATAAGTGAGTTCTTGTAGTTTTTCTTTTAAGCAAATTTGGGATGGACGTCGCATGGACCACTGCTTCAAGTAAGGGTCTTTCTTGGGATAAACTGATTAATTCTGATAAGCTTGTCTTTCTTCAGAATCTTATTCAATTGAATTAAAGAACTTGGGGTGTGACATAACAAGGCACAAGTACTGCGATCATAAAGATCTATTGCAGGCAGAATGAAAAACCTGGGCCAAAAGAATAGGAATAAAGCCCAAGACTTAAGTTCTGCCTTCAAAAATTTGACAACTTCACTAGATGGGATGTCTTGAAAGTCTGGAAACTGTAATGAATGTTCTGTGAGTCATTTTGAATCATTATCGGGCAAGACATGAACAGTCGATTTGCCTGACAGCGCCTATAGATTTCTGTATTGGTTAGGCCCGTTTTATGAAGATTGTAATTAGACTCTTAGAGTACAGAGTCTTAAGTAAATGTAGTCAGTATGTAATTGGTATGTGCTAGATAAAGTTTGTCCGTATGCATATGTTTGCTGTCACACAGAAGGGGATGTTGTTATAAAGATTTTATTTTCCGCCATTTTGGATTGAAAACAATGTACCAGTTAGAAAATCATACCAGAGTTAAGGATTTTGTATACACTCATCTATAAATATTGTAACGTTTAGCGAAGGGTTCGTAAGAATAAAACGATTCTTCTTATAGAAAAACGGTCTTCGTTGATTATTTTATTGAAGGAAAGACTTATTTTTAGAGAAAATTAAATTATCGCTGTATCGCTCACAAGCTCCTTTTCTTCTTTGCTCCTAGTTCAAGTCCTTCATTCGGCTGCTCTTTTTTTTAGTTTTGTTTTATATTCAGTAGCTTCTGCACAGTGTTCCATTATTTTTGTTACCAGCCGTTACAATTAATCCTTATGTGAAGAGTGTTTTATTTAGAGGCAAATGCATCACGGTTTTCAGTGACAGCTGATTTGACAGTTCTCCGTTGTATTGAGGTTAGTTTTGTTGGGCAATTTATCCTGAATAGAGTCACGCGAGGGACCCTGGGGTCCCCTGATCAATCAACAGTCAACCAGATTGATCGTTGTTGGGATCGACGTCAGGTACTTCTCCTTGATGTCCGAACGTTCCGAGGAGCCAGCATCGACTCGAACCATTTCCTTGATGTAGCTAAGGTAAGAACTCGGATATCAACGGAGTCAAGAAAGGACACCACGGTTTGACGTCGAAAAGCTACAATCGCAACGAACTGCTAGGATCTCTGCCGATCGAGTCTCCCGGAATCTCTCTCTAAGTTCGTCGACACCTGCGCAAACAATCGAAGAAGATTGGAGACGTTCTCAAGAAGCCATCAAAAATGCTGCCACTGATGTGTTGGGTTTTACGGCACCACCTAGAAAAAACCCATGGTTTGACAACGAGTGCAGACTGGCACATGCAGCGAAGCTGGAAGCCTACAAAGCAACGCTGCAACGAACGACGAGAGCTGTTCGTAAGCTTTACGAACAGAGACGAAGGGACACTCAGGGGTACTCTACCAACTGCGTCATCCAGTCGTCTTCGGCAGGTTACTCTCGAGTGAAACTTCCTGCCAACACCTCAAACCATGCGTGGGTGTAGACTATCGCACGTGATAAACTGGTCTAGTCCTTTGAAGTCGGCACAAAACATAAGTTTCCTTGAAGGGGGTCTAGTCCTTTGAAGTCGGCGCAAGACGTTAGTTTCCTCAAGGATCGGATGAGCTGCAGAGTTTGTGTGCTCTTCTAGGCGGCGCTTATGTTAATAACAAAAGTTCTTAACTTCATCTTGAAGTGGTAATATTCTAAGATCTCTGTGGATATTGTCGTATAAAAAAATGAGAGAAAATGAAAATGAGAATCGTACGTTTCTTTTTATTTTTTATTTTTGAAACGTATATTGTCTTACTGTCATAATAACGTAATAACAAATTATTTCTGGATTCAAACCATGACTACAGGCGACCCACAGTTTTCGAATCAACTCAGAAAAGAGGCGATGCATTTAATCCAAGACTTACATTGGAGTAGATATACAGTCCTCCACAAAAGTTTGCGCACAACCATGAAATTTGAAAAAAAGTGTCTTTTATCTTTAATTTATAAATATTTTTGCAAGGTATACAACACACTGTGACTGTGACTGTGACTACCAGAGGATGAGACACACAAACACATTTTACCGAGCACTACTCTAGTTAAGGACACGATTTTTTATTATAGCGAGTAAAGCTAGTTACTTCGCCAACGTCGACTGTGACCATTTCCTCGTAGCAGCGCGATTCAGAGCTCGACTGTCCGATGTCAGAAAGCTACACCACCAGTAATAAAACAATTATGATTTTGAGGAAACCTGAAGCCTTTCATCTTGTTTTTATTGGAATATACCTTTCGAAAATATTTTCAACTTATATTATGTGAATGACAGCTCTTTTTTTCTAAATTGCATTATAGGACGCAAACTTTTGTGGAGTACTGTACATCTCCTCTTACAAGCATTTCCTCTTACAAGGTAAACCATCGACGCTTGCTACCCTTATTTAATCACTGTGTCGTATACATCACATGAATGAAGCCTCCACAATGGCAATCCGATCTCCGCCCAATAACTCATGGATTGTCAGCAAATCGTGAACGATGATAACAAAAATATTATGAGCTTTTAAATATTCACAATAACAAATTTAAGACTCATTAGCACATCGAAGTGGGTACGTGTTAAAAGTTAAAACCCCATCTCTAGGTGTTATGACTAAGACTCCTTCTAAACTCATCTCAATCACCATTCCCGACATCTGCTGACTGGCGTCGATAATGGACACTAATTTCCACGGCCAAAAATACGGACTCGCTAAAATCTAAGTCATTTGCATACACACACGAGTTACGCAAGGAGTTTGACACCCCGATCTTAGTCTCCATTGTCACGTAATTTCCTCCAGATTTTGAACAAACAATTGTCTAAGATGACAATAGCAGACTCGTTGTGTGGTATAATTAAACTGTTTCCTAGAAATTCTAATCTGATGAGTAATTAAAATCCGATACGACAATAGATTCTATTTACTCTTGTGGATTTGATTAGCACAGGCGGAATAAATTGAAAACAAACAGCATACAAGGCACCTGCGTAGACAGACCGAAGGATGGCCATATGGTCTTTGGCAATTCAAACGATTAATAAAGCTTTATTCCTGTTGGTTAGGTTAGGTTAGGTTTTAAAAAGGAAGTGTTATGGTTGAACGTCACTTCCAGGCCTTAGGGCCTATTGTGAATCCATTAATTCTGTCAATCCTGTCCTGTCACGTGATGGCTTAAACCACCCCGTGCTCTATACGAATCTTAGAAGATCCGATATATTTGCATTAGCTGAGTGCCCAGTCTCTGTGAAGAACCATTGGCCCAGAGGAGCTGGACGCCGATTCTGAAGAGCTGGGCAGTGGCAAAGTAAATGTTGGTTCGTTTCGGTCTCCTCCACAGCTCCGTCAGAGATCGCTGGATTCCGCATTGCATTTCCAGAGCATTCCTCCGATTAGGCAGTGCCCTGTGATCACTCTGACAAGCACACGAATCGAGTTGCGGTCCAACGCCAGAGGCTTCTTTGTTCTGCCGTTATTACGCTCTGGCCACGTTGACCTTGTCGTGTGACAATCATTTCTTGTAACCTAAGACGAGTCGGCTCCTTTTAGTATGATTGAATGATAATTTATGATCCAGTCTAGTGCTCTGATCGGTGGCTGGAGTGATGTGTCCTGTTTCCCTGATGTCCATTGCAGATCCCTGTGGCCAATTCGTCCGCTCTTTCGTTCCATGAGCTGGGGCCCGCTTTACAGGAAATAAGGAAATGCTGTGAACAAAGTAGTCGATTCCTAACGAGTCATACTGTCATACTGGCCAAGCGGCTTGAGGTTCTAAAGTGAACCTCTACTAGGACAGGGAATGGGGACTATGTCTGGCAGAGGATGATGAGCACTAATCTGGTTAAGGACACGTTTTTTATAGCGAGTTAAGTTACTCACTTCGGCACATGTTAAAGAATCCTTGTCCCCACATGGGGAATTAAACCAAGATGGATGGACCACTGGATGTATACGGCTGTTTTTAGACCCATAGTTTGGTGGCCAGAACTGAATGACAAATCGAATCTTAAATCGATAAGCAGTATTCAAAGATCAGCGTGTATCTGCTTCACCCCCACAGCCGCCATGGAAACATTGCTACAGCTTCTTCCCATGGACATCTATGGGAGGCTGGTAGTAGCTACCAAGGCAACGTTAAGGCTATAGGAGTGCAACCGCTGGAACAGATCACACAGCTTAGGTCATACAGAGATAGTCGGAAATGCGAGGCTACCAACGCATACAGATTATAGAGCACCCCATTTAGGCTTCGAGTTTGGGTTAAAAACACTCATCAGAGACAGAGAGGATTGGGCAAAAGATCTGGTAGGAAAACCAGGTTACCTGGAGGTCCACACAGATAGATCAAACAAGGAAGAGCACTGGACTGGGAGTATTCGTGGCATCGCCGGACACATCCATTTCCTTGTCTCTTTGACAGCCCGACCATTGTACTGTATTCCAGGCAGAAGTTAAAGCTATCCAAGAGGCTGCCCTCTTACTGTCGACGAACTCGATAGACGGGCTATCAACGGCTATCTACATAGATAATCAGGCGGCCATTAAGGCTCTGGATAAACCATCACTTAAATCGAAGATGGTATAACTTTACGATCTATCTCTTAGGGAGATAGCGGTTAGATGCAACCTAACCCTGTACCTGGGCATACTGGTTTTCCATGCAACGAAAGTGACGACGAGTATGTAAGAAGAGAGGTGGGACTGCCAGTGGCAAATAATCAGGTGTCTGGGGGTACCATGTTACTTACAGATGCCTTCAACTCCGCTAATCGGAGATGGATGGAATTAGATGCATGTAGGACTTCGATGCTTATTTGGCCCTCTCTAAAACTCCTAAAGGTTAGGTTAGGTTGAGCTGGCTGACTACCGCGCTGATGGACAGCAGACACACTTAGGCCAAGCGAAGGCCCATTATGTTACCACGCGGATCAAGGGTACCTATTCCGCAAACCAATTAGTGCTTTAAAAAAAGCGAAGAAGAAGGCTGATTCTGCTGTTGCTTAGTTCGGCCTGATTATCAAAGAAATGGTACACCAGAAGTCTGAATCTACGGGATGAGAGAGCACTGCAGCTGCATAGCAAGTGTTCAATGATTTCTTCCTCATCCCCGTCCATGCAGCTTCGACAGAAATCGTTATAAGGAAGGCCTAGTCTAGAGGCGTGAGTTTCGAATGCCCTGTTAGAACGCCAATAGGAGATCTGAGGTTTGGCCTGCTTGATCTGATCAAGCTAAGCGATAGATTGGGAGCGATCATAGGCCAGAGTTGTTTGGTAATGAGGCATCCTGTGCCAGATATCCATCCGCGGTTTGTTTGAGCAAGCGTTTCAAGCTTTAGCGGATGTTTTATAGTAGAGATAGGCGTGGAGGGTGGGTCTTTACACTCCTAAAGCTAAACAGGAATGCAACAAGGAAAGAAGTTGGCATTGTAACCGGACACTGCCTTTGGGGTATCCATGCCAGAAGAATGGGAGCTCCCCACAACGACTACTGCAGAAGCTGTGACTCCTCGGCACTTGTCCAGCCCTTGCAAAGAGTGTATCATCTAGGCAACTACTTTTTCAGTAACCTGGGGGAAATGTCACACTTAAAGATACAAGATATTGCTTAGTTTATCAGGAAAACAAATTTGCTGTAAATCAGCACAGGAGTGGGTTCATCAAAATAGGCCACTAGGATACCATTATTTTTTTTGTGTAGTCCTTTTGAACGAAAGAGGAGCCGGTGCACCGAGAAGTGATACCACAAGGGATCCAACTAGGATCTACGTGGGCCACAATTGCTGGTGGTGGCAATCACCCTTACCTAACCTAACCTATTCACTTCGTCAAGGTCGACTGTGACCAGCAGGATTCTCGTCGACGTAGCAGCAAAATTCAGAGCTCGAATGTTCAACGTCAAAAAACAACACCAGCCAACGAAAAGGAGTTTTGACTATAGACCAAATCTTCACACACAGGCAAGTCCTGGAGAAGATCAGCGGGTTTCAAAGCGATACTCACCACCTTTTCATCGATTTTAAAGCCGCATACGAGAGCATTCATCGCAAGAAGCTATTCGATGCGATGGCCGAATTCGGAGTATCTGGAAAACTGATCAGGTCGTGTCGCCCCACACGGCGCTCGCAACACATAAACGATGCACCGTGCAGTTCGGCTTCCAAGCCGTCTCAAACCTGCACCGGACAGCTACCATTTCGAGGCAGGAAAGGAGTTTGTCTACCTCGAGGCAAACGTCAACACGTCACGGTAGAGATCCGACGTAGAACCGTCTTTGGCAACAGATGTTTCTTTGGTTTGTCGAAACAACTAGGTTCAAAACTCCTGACTCCAAGGACCAAGATCATGCTCTACAAAACTCTTATTTTGCCAGGCCCACTGTATGGAGCCGAAAACTGGACGCTAACTAGGGAGCTCATTCTTGGTGCCTTCGAAGGAAAAGTTATAAGTCGGATATATGGTTTCGTCTGCGAGGAAGGCGAATGGAGAAGAAGACACAACCGCGACCTCAACGATGTAGTCCGGAAGGCAAAGATCCGTCGACTGCACTGGCTCGGCCACATCGAGCGCATGGACACCAACGCTCCAGCAAAGAGGGTCTTCGAAACCGTGCCTCCTGGTTCGAGAAGGAGAGGAATACCGAATCTCCGGTATAAAGACCAAGTAATCACGGATGCAAGAGAGCTTGGTCTTGATGATTGGAAGCAGGGTGCCCAGGACCGTCAGCAAGTGCTCAGGCTCAGACCCTCCAGGGGTCGTATGCCTGATAAGTAAGTAAGTAAGTAAGTTACTCACTTCAGTTGAACTAAAGAGATCCAAAATACGTCCTATCTTTCTTAAGAGAAGCAGTACGTCTTTTGGATTACCTCCAAACATTCGATACAATAGATCTCTACGATTCGCGGTGACGTTGCCATGGCGACATGGGTTTCCACAAAAGGGCTACACACAGGCTTACACATTTCTCTTCAAATAAACTTTGATCAATAAATCAGATTCTTAAGAACTGCTACCTCGCCAGATAAGCTATCAGTACTTTGCACATTGAACCTCACAAGCCGTTAACACTCCACTATGCCATGTTATTCAGACAATTGTAACCACCAGTTGAGTGCAGTATGTAAACTAAAAACCGAAATGGAAAGTTTTCAAAACCACAAAGAAGTCCCTTCTTGAAGATAAGGGCGCAGTGAAGCAACTAAGCTCCACTCATGTTAATTTTCCGAAACATCGAGTGCCCAGCTTATCAGCGTCTATTGGTTTATCGTTAGATAAAGCCACACAACGCCGTTGTGGGTCATACGATAATTGAATGCAATAAAATGCCAGAAACACAAACAAATCTGTTTACAACTCTGTGTATTTTTAGTTTTCAGTTCCCGCGATTAGCTTTAAAAAAACATGCACACCTCCAACGGAGGGCTGTATAATTACACCTGATTGAGGATTTGATAACGGTGTACTTAAAAAATTCCATTCATCGGCTGCGAGCAGGAAGCGAGTATTGGGTTGGCTGGAAAGTGCACGGTCGCATTTTTTTGATATTAGATGAACGCATACGATCCAGGGAAGGTGTGTTATCTTTCTATCACGACGACGCACAGGTGGGTTTGTGGTAGTGGAGAGCGACTTTCGGAATTTTCACTGCTCGTTAATAAATTCAGTGACGACATGCCTTACAGTGAAGAAGCTCGGATAAACCTTCTTCGCAGATTTGTGCGAATGTTTGTCTGTGGAAGATTACTAACAGGCCATCACCCGCTTCGACCATAAATTTGCCATAATAATTCCGACAAGAGAGCTCTGGCCAGAACCCTCTGCTGAGTCGGAAAACTCCATTAATGTATACTCAGACTAGAGTCGTGTTACTAGTGCAAGATGCACTACAAATGTCCCATATGTACATCACTACAGAAATGCCGCAACATCTCAAACAAAATTTTTGTCCCACTCCAATTTTTGTCATCGATGATCTCTTAGACAGAAAATGACGGAGTGAGAAAAACGAATGGAAAATTTTACTTCCTCGACTCTGGGCGCACACAAGTTTCTCCACTCGTGGACCCTTACCAAGTTCATGTGCAGAACTGGACCAAGTTAGCTAGATCCCGCTTCTTGGTCGACCCCCAGGACCAGCTCGGAATGTATGCCTGCTCGAAGAAAGAATATCGGCTGCAATGCCAATATGAACGAAATATAACAACATTCAAAAATCAGCAGTACTGCATCATAGCTGGGCGAATATTAATTTTCAAAGCATCAAGAGTTTTGGGCATTGTCTGCATAAACACTTTATTATCGCATAGCCTAACAAGGATAAATATAACGGCAACAAGTCAACATTTGATATTGGACTAGGCATTCCCGACGGCGAAATAATTCGACTCAGTAGTTTTTTCTTGAGATAAATCCAAAACGAAATAAAGTGAGATATAGTACCATCCAGTTCAAACCACACGCCTTCAACTTCGAGGGCAAAAATTGAATCACCTCAATGCTCGATAAAGATTCGAATTGACGGTTAGGTTAGGTTAGGTTTAGGAAGTGTTATGGTTGAACGTCACTTCCACTCGGACGTGTGTGCATCGATGACAGGGGGACTGGGTGAAATCGAATGAATCGTTCTTTATTCTTTATTGTGATTATATTTATCTGTGAAGGAACTATACGCTTGCCATCTTAATAGGGGAGCAGAACTTATCCAATGAAAACTGGAAATCCGGCAGTGATTAATGTCGGATCGGGTCTGGGAATCGATTTAGGAGGCGCCAGCAGTGACTAAATGGAAAATGTAACGTATACGCCACCATGACCATGCAAGACAGCTCTTAAGACTGCCTCTTGGACCAAATCGAAAATGGTTCGTATGCGCCACCGTGGCCATGCCAGACAGCTCTTAAGACTGCCTCCTCGACCAAATGGAAATTGTAACGTATACGCCACCGTGGCCATGCCAGACAGCTCTTAAGACCGCCTCAACGATCAAATGGAAAATGTTACGTGTACGCCACCGTGGCCATGCCAGACAGCTCTTAAGACTGCCTCTTTGACCAAATCGAAAATGGTTCGTATGCGCCACCGTGGCCATGCCAGACAGCTCTTAAGACCGCCTCAACGATCAAATGGAAAATGTTACGTATAAGCCACCATGACCATGCAAGACAGCTCTTAACACTGCCTCCTCGACCAATTGGAAAATGTTACGTATAAGCCACCATGACCATGCAAGACAGCTCTTAACACTGCCTCCTCGACCAATTGGAAAATGTTACGTATACGCCACCGTGGCCATGCCAGACAGCTCTTAAGACTGCCTCCTGGACCAAATCGAAAATGTTACGTATACGCCACCGTGGCCATGCCAGACAACTCTTAAGACTGCCTCCTGGACCAAATGGAAAATGTTACGTATACGCCACGTCAACCTGTTAACCAATCGTGTCACGTGAGAAATCTGCATTCCTTAACTACAGTCTCTGTGAAGATTCAAAGCAAATGTTGGATCGTTTCGGTCTCTTCCACAACTCCGTCAATGATCGCTGGATTCTGCATTCTATTTCTGGAGCATTGCTCCTCTTAGACAGTGTCCTGTGATCACTCCGATCACAGGCGCACGGATCGAGTTTCAGTCCAACGCCAACGAGGCTTCTTTGTTCTGCCGCTATTAAGCTCTGGCCACGTTGATCTTGTCGTGTTACAGTCATCTCTTGCGAGTCACGAGGAGTTGGCTTGTTTAAGTCTGGGGTCACTTATTATGCAGTATAGTGCACTGTGTGGTGGCTGCAGTGATGTGTCCGCTTCGCTGATGTCCACTTCAGGCCCTTATCTGGTCGATTCGTCCGCTCTCTCGTTCCCTGCTATTGAGACATGGCCCATTACCCAGCAGGGTTTGAACTCGTGGTGACTGATGGACATTAGTGGGTCGCGAGTGTTTACAACAGCCCTTGATCGAATTGCCTAACGGTTACTGTTAAACATTTCTAATTTGTGAAGAAATATAGTGGATTCTCTCTCACTCGAACCAAATTTGGTATCCCGTGACAATTTGACTTCGGGAGATTCCAGCAAATAACACCATGAGGTCGAGGTTTACAGCTACCAGCGACTCTTTGTGGATGCAGTGGTCCTTATAGGGCCCATACACGACACAGACACGTCACTACAGCGGCGACGAAACGATACAAAGTAATGTCTGTGCAGGCAGTGTGCACCATGTGTGGTGAAGGGATGTTTGCACAGACCTTAAGATTTGCAGCGATGTGTCTGTGTTGTGAATGGGCCCTATTAGACGGTTGCGCATGGGCTTTCGGTTACCAATTTTGTTGTTAACGTATTCATTAACTGAAAAATTGTCTTCACCTAACTGTGTGTTCTTGTTTGCGGCTTCTTGACTAATACTACTTATAAGGATGTAGATGCATATCCATTTGCTAAAAATAATCGATAATTGGGAAAAGAATTATTCAATTTCGGCCACAATAATCCATAGTGCACTATTTTTGACGTGTGTGTTCTAAATTTCGGGCAGACTTTTACAAAATCCACGAAAATGGTGGCAGACGCGTGCATTGGATCACGATGGTGTATTGTAATCAGAAGTTGAGTCATATTTTTACTCCTCTTCTCCTCTGCGCCTCTTCAACGGCAATTGACAAATGTCATCCCAAGCGAAATGACAGCCAATCAAGAACGACATGCATCGTTAAAAGCCACCCTCTACATGTCCCTTGCTGTAAGTGAAAAACTTCAGTCTAAGGAAGCACAATGAAGCCACATACTGTTTCAGGTTATTGGCACATTTCTTAGATCACCATGTCTACCCTCTCCTTGTTCATCTCCTTTGTTCTATAAATAGTCACCTCAATACTCGATTTGATGCATCGATTGCAAGCAATTTGTGTCAAAAATAAGAACAAAACGATGCATCTCATCATAATTAAATCTTACCAGCTACAAGTCCAAACATTTCACAAGTGCCGTTCCCAAGCATACGAATACTTGTATTTTTCAGTCGCCCTGTGACGACTATATCCTGCCCTTAATATGTTTTGCGGAATCTAATATATTTCATTACCAACTGATTGGGCAACTGCACCCAATGGTCAATAGCAAAAAGTGAAATCGAAATTACAAGAGCGTTGCGGTCAGTGGCGTGGCGTGGCGCGGCGAGCCGCGTATTCAAAATTGGATCATTCACAGACACAGCGAGTCTGTGCACAGGGTGCAAGCTGCCAAGTGGTCGAGACATGATCGCATAGTTATCGTTTTTCTTTCGTCTACAGGATCGTTTTTCACGAGTGCTCTTGCACAACCTTGCACCGTTCCGTTCATTGGGGCACCTATGAGAGCACGTTCATGCGAAGACTAGTGACTCATTCTTATGTGAGAGGAAAACAAGCATTTCACTGAGTGTCTATTTTAATCGGTGGCTACATTGAACGTGTGGGAATTGATGTTGTTATTGATTGTAAGCAATCTCTTGACGCTTTTGAGTGAACTTAGGTGACATAAAGGAGAATATTTATTGGCAGATGAGTCGCGGCATTTTTATGAATCTCATTAAAGTCAAGGTTTGAGGCTAACTTAATTGTGGATTATATCAAAGAAACTCTAGACAGGAAATATGGCCAGTACTTGGTGTCCCGGTGTGTAATGGAATGATGGAATGTGCTTTTAAGTTTAACTAGCTCTCGTATACCTAAAATCTTATCTACCGCAGCTCAACGATCCGCTGATTTCAGAGTTTAAGTTGTTTAGCTTAGACACACTTTGTACGCACCAATATAAGCTTAAGATAGATAATATTGGCTAACTGCTTGTTGGTAGCAGTCACACTTAGACTAGAGTAGGGTCGTTGTGTTACCACGTGGACCTGATTGATCCTATTCCGCAAACCGCGTTTGATTAAGCGGTGGAGATGGTTGATGCTAATGCTAGTTAGTTCCGTAAGGTTGTAAAAGTTGGCGGCATCTCGGTTGGGCTAAATATACAAGGAAAATGGGAAACTGGAACGACTACACCCATTAAGTCTGTCGGGCACAACACTGGCTCTAATAAACGAAGTTAAATATCTAGGCGTAATCCCTGGGGGCAACAAACTCATCTCAAAATAGAACACTTAAGAGAACCAAGAAAGCGGCGCGTGTTGCAAAGATTTGTCGAAGATTGGCGGCCAAATCCTGGTGAGTCTTAGCATCTTAAAGTGGCTGTATACACCCATTGTCAGACCAACAATTACATACAGTGCAATAGGATGGTCCAAAAGAATCCGTCTGATCAGCCACACGGACACTTAACAGATTTTAAAGGTTGGCTCGCCTCTGCATTTAGGAGCGATAAGAACTTGGCCAACTGCTGCCATGGAGGTGCTATTGGACCCGACTCCCTTGCATCTAGTGGTTGTAGAATGTGCAAACAAACCAATGGTGAGAATGGCAAAATAAGGGCTAGGAGAAGACAGGGGCTTTAGCTCAGCACCCAAAATTACTGGAGCAACGAATCCATAGTTCACAGACTGAGCATATATAGAAGGATGAAGAACTGATGAAGGAGCATGGGTACGGGTATTTGGACCACGGACAAAGTACTCCGAACCCATGGGCAGACCCACCAGCAACTTTGAAGCAGAAATCGATGTCAAAGACGGATGCACTCAAATCAATCTTCACAGGAACTATAACAACTGCGACATGGCAATAATGTCGGACAGTCGTGCCGCCATCTTGGCACTAGACTCCTACATCGTCAGCCTGTGTGGTAATGCCAACAAAAGCTTAAAGAGTTGAGCAGGAGGAACAGAGTAAAACTCTGCTAGGTAGACGATCCTATACGGAGTTAGACGACAATGAAATGGCCGCCTTCATAGCTAGGAAAGGAGCTCGGAACCTTTGACAGACCCCGAAACATTCTGCACTGTAGGAGATCATGTCGTCAGAGATGAATTCAGGGAATTTAGAAGAAGGTCTCTGCAGAATCTTATGAAATTCCAGAACGTCCAGAACCAATTGGCGTGCGAAACTGGCGGCACCTACCCACAGACCGCGCTAGTTCGAGAACTTTGTTGGTCGCGACCCACGTCCACTCTGCACTGTAGCGCCACACAAAAAAAAGAGGAAGAAGAACTTTGCTGAACTTGCTGCAAATTAGTTATTTCGTGTTCTCAGTTCGCGGCTCATGTGTTCCTCATCTTTTATCTCGTTTTACAAACGTAATCAAGGATTATAAAGTACTCACAAAGGTCGTCACAGTAAGTTGACAAAACTGGAGGCACTTATAAGCACCGCTATCAAGTTCTTCCAAAATCACAACCTTTTTGATGATTGTTACCTGGTGTAATTACAACAATAAAAAAGAACGTGCCTCGAACTAAGCTACGAAAACTTTTCAAACGTTAATCGTAAGTCGATCACTTAATTCGACTTGTCGTAATTCAAGGTGTCCTTGTGGCAATACAGTTCGTGGTGGACATGGCCTAGTTTCTAAAGAAACCACATGTGCTGTGCTTAAAACTGGGAGAACACCACACATTGTTTGTACAGTCGAACCTGGCTTATAGCACATCCACCGTGCAATAAAATATTGTGCCATTAAGCGGGTTGTGCCTTTAACCGATCTTACATACAAACAGTTTAAAAATGCGAAAAATACAATACACGCGTTGGTTTGCCAAATTCCAACAAGCTCGCATATATGTACACAGAAAAAATGGTGGGACACTTCCAGGATGGGTAGGAAGTGAAATACAATGTAAAGTACAACCTACACATATTAACGCAATTTCAGGGAAAAAAGGAGCTTTTTTCCTCGGAAGTCACATGAATTAAGGATTTGTCTAGGATGTGACAATAAGCGGGCAAGATTGTAGGTGAACTTTTGTTTCCCCATATTTTTATGTGACTTTAAGCGGGTTGTGTGTGTGAGCGATGTGCTATCACGCGGGTTCCACTGTATTTTCGATGTATGGAAATCGTTTCTCGACGGTCAAACTGGCTGAGCATTTCCAATGATGCAAGAGTGGTGATGTCTTGAAAATAATTTAAAAGGCACGACACACTGAGCTGCTACTTTGTACACTTTAATGTAATTTTATGTTGTTGACTTCCTGGTCGACAGAAGATGGATGGTCCGACAGTTCGATGTGGACCTGGCTTAGCTTCTAGAGGAACCAGTCGTGTTGTGTATTTTATTGTCCGGTCACGAGTGGATGGGACCTGCAGGTTTGTGCAGACTCTGGACGGTACACTTTGAGCATTGTCTTGTCATTGGCTCGGTAGAGATGGTGAGTGAGATGGAAGCTGATAAATTCGGGGATCGAACCTGGCATCCCCTGCGTAGGTGTCGACGAACTAAGCCCTTTATGCCTTCTTTCAAGTTCGGATAACCTGTAGGCCTTAAAGAAACCAGCTTGGCGCACACTTGGTTCCAGATGGAAGCTGATTCTATCTTCCTCCAATTCGCTAGGCAACTCATGCGCCCGTTGTTCAAGGAGAGACGCAACCTGGTACATAGCCATTCATTCCCCCATGATTATAAACGTACACACCACCAGTCAGGCACTCAATCTAATATGCCCACGTGCGCATCTCGGAGAAAAGCCAAAAGGCTACACACTCTTCAATAGTTCATACCATTAAGTTATTATTCACAGTTGATAACATCACAAGCCGCTTCCACAAAGATACGTACTTGTTTGCAAGATCATACTTCAAATTACGAAGCGTAAGCAAACCGCTCCTGTTTGAAAGTGTTTTGATCTCATTGCGGGCCAAGCAACACTCTCCAGCAGCCGAGCAATTTAATTATCATCCATCACACCCGCCAAGCCCGTGGGAGTGCTGTTTCAACTCTCGAAGCAACGTGGTCGCGTATTCCGCCGCTCTTATCTGCGGCGTGGCTGCGCGCGAATTATTGATTTTCACAGCCAATAATATTCCACCCACACAGTCTGCCCCCTCATAAGCGCAAAGGTTTTCAAATCGCACAGCCTTTCCGCTCAAATGCAATAAATTCGCACGTTCTTTCAACAATTTTCCTTTGTTGAAAAAATAAATTAAAAAAAAAAGAAAAGAAGATTGCAGATGCTGCTGATCTGAACTGCAGCCCGTGCATCGATAAGTTTACGTCGGCCGACGGGACGCACGCCTTCCGACTGATTTCAAGGCGACAATAAAAGCAATACAATAGCCCCGAAAAGCGCCTGCTGATGAACCTTCGTGCGCACTGAGACGAGCGCGAGATGTCAAAATTGGCAACAAAGTCCCCATAAAGTTGTTTGTCTATGTTGTTATTATTATTTCTTTTGATTGAAAACACATGTGCGCAATCGGACTGACAGCTTGGTCTAGAGTGTAAACACAAGATATGTTTACGTTGAATAACATAAAAGATATCGCCAAGGCCAGTGAGTGTGTTGATAATCACCCGGAATACAAGATAGGCTATTTGTTATTTGCGTTTGCCAATAGAAGGGCTCAATTACGTCTTGGAAATGAATCAGCTAAGGCGACAGCACGCGGGCACTTCATCGAAGAGCTGGAATGGCAGAGAGCTGGCCCTTATCTACGTGAGTGTCGGCAGATTGCGTCAGATTAGATAATTGTGCAAAGGGGAGTTATGTAACTTGCAGAAAATAAATCACAGACGGAGGTTTAATACTGCAACATGGCGTAATTCGTCAAGAGACTCTCTTGTTATGCAACGGCCACGCTCTTGCTACTCTCAAGTCCACGATGCATATAGAGTTGAAGTGGTATAATTTCTACAGGCATTGGCAGTGAGCCGTGACCTTGTGGCTTAGTGCGTGGACTCCTGCGCAGATGGGTGCCAGGTTCGATCCACGAATTTATCAACTTCCATCTCACTCACTCACTGACGAGACAATGCTCAAGGAGTACTCCTGTCTAGAAAAAAGCTTCTCAATTCGCCGTTCAGAGCCTGCACAAACCTGCAGGTCCCATCCACTCGTGACCGGACAATAAAATACACAACACGACTGGTTCCTCTAAAAGCTAAGCCCAGGGCTCTCATCGCGTAACTTTTCTGACGATTCACTGATTCACTTCGATGATACCGTCAATGATTTGCTTCATCATTATCGTCTCGCCTATCGTTTCAATTTGAGTGCTCTGAAAATAATACCTCTCTCGTAAAAATGACATCTGTGCTCTAATTCCTCTAAAATTTCACTAACACATTCTCCTTTCAGTTTGGAAACAAAACTAATGCAAATGTGATGCAAGATACGTATACACAATTTGTTCTCATTTAATAGGTATCGCCAAAAATCAGTCGTCGAGACGATAGTTACTGACAGTTTTCAGTCTACGCGAAGCAGGCAAAACTATATCGCTCAGACGCTATCGTTTTTTTATGCTTACATGAAGCGAAACTACGATTGTCGCCTTACGCGATTAGAGCCTAGGTCCACCTCGGACTATTGCGCCACCCATCTACTGACGACCAGGAATTTAATTTTTGTTTTATTTTCTTAAAATACGCGAATATTCTTAACACGACTTAGATGTTCGCAGCCGCAAATAAAAAAAAGCATAAATACTACACTTTTGTTAACTTCTTCTTGGACACACCAACAGTGCGACCACGACGACCAGTTGTCTTTGTGTGCTGACCACGGACACGGCGACCCCAGTAGTGACGCATGCCACGATGGGCACGGATCTTCTTCAAGAGTTCCAAATCATAACGAAGCTTTGAATCCAAATACAATGAAGTTTTCTGTGTGTACTTGCCATCAACGACATCCTTTGCCTATTCAAGAACCAGTTTGGGATCTTGTATTGCCTTGGATTCTGGATGATGGTGACAACTTTGTCGACCTCTTCATCAGTGCATTCTCCGGCGCACATCAGCCTTCTTGAGGACAATGTTGGCATAACGACGACCAACACCCTTGATCGCGATCATGGCGATGGTAATCTTGCGTTTACCATCGATATTCGTATTCATGATACGAAGGACATGCTGGAACTTTTCTGGGATAACGAGAGACATTTTGCAGTCCTTTGCCGACCGAATTCAAGCGAAAAAGGAAGTTGCGTTAATATGTGTGGGCTATACTTTACATTGTATTTCACTTCCTACCCATCCTGGAAGTGTCCCACCATTTTTTCTGTGTACATATATGCGAGCTTGTTGGAATTTGGCAAACCAACGCGTGTATTGTATTTTTCGCATTTTTAAACTGTTTTTATGTAAGATCGGTTAAAGGCACAACCCGCTTAATGGCACAATATTTTATTGCACGGTGGATGTGCTATTAGCCGGGTTCGACTGTACAAACAATGTGTGGTGTTCTCCCAGTTTTAAGCACAGCACATGTGGTTTCTTTAGAAACTAGGCCATGTCCACCACGAACTGTATTGCCACAAGGACACCTTGAATTACGACAAGTCGAATTAAGTGTTCGACTTACGATTAACGTTTGAAAAGTTTTCGTAGCTTGGTTCGAGGCACGTTATTTTTTATTGTTGTAATTACACCAGGTAACAATCATCAAAAAGGTTGTGATTTTGGAAGAACTTGATAGCGGTGCTTATAAGTGCTTTCAGTTCTGTCTACTTACCGTAATGACCTTTGTTAGTACTTTATAATCCTTGACTACGTTTGTAAGACGAGCTATAACCTGAGGCTGAGAACGCGAAATGATAATTTTTCAGCAAGTTTCATTTATAGACCTTGGTATGCCAAAAGTTGCTCATCTTAATTTTTGTGTGGCGCTACTGTGCAGGGTGGACGTGGGTCGAAACCAACAAGCCTCTTCAACTGGCGCGATCTCTGGGTAGCTGCATTCTGTCTCCTACTTCACACGCCAAGTTGATTGATGTCATTTTCCACTTAAGTGCGCCCACCTTATACCCGGACGTCCTGTGTTGCGTTGTCCCACAGGGAATTGAAGACCCTTCTGGCAAAACAAAGCTGTCCATGCGCTCTACATGGCCCAGTCACCTTATCCCTAGACGACTGACTTAGTTCATATCGCTGTTCAGCCCATTCTGTTCGTAGTTTAATCGTCTACTGTAGATCCCATAAACGCAAACAGAGACCAAGCACTCCTTGATGGTTCAAGCTTTTGCGCCGTACAGTCCCAGCAGTGTCTTATATAAAGCCAGCTCCGTCCTTCGAGAGATGGCTCTATTGATTTTTGAGCCCAATTCAATCTCGGCATTAAAGCTTCCAATCAGCGGCATAGTCTTCTGTCAACGAACTCATACTCAACCTCCAGGAGAGGAAATCCGGGAGCCGAGCCTCTCCAACTGAAGCAACATCCGTGGGACGTCATTGGCTGCTAACGAGAAACGCGGAGTGAATGAGTCTATACCAGGCCCCATCTCTCTTTACGGAAGGCGGCCAACATAACTACCAGATTGACCAATGGCGACATCCGCGGCTCCAGTCAGAAGGAGGTACCCTGTTCGCAATAAATTGAGAGCTAATCTGACGTATTCGTATTCCAGGTCTAAAAGGTTTCTTCCAAGGACAGGTCAGAGCCTGCCTGGCGATGCCTTCTTACGATCAACGCCGGCGTTCATAGCCTCAACGTGGTTACTGATATCGGATGCATTCGGACCCTTCCCCCGAGGGTCAATTGAAAGTCGCGCATAATACAAAACTTAGCTTAAACATCCTAATCAGCGATTTGAAACCTTTTCTCTGCGAATCAAACATTTCCTTTACGACTTGTGGAACTGAAAACGCGATCCACAAATCCATTACTTAAAAAAATTCACCTCAACCCCTTTTTTTTTGGACTCTGCGCAAATTTTTCTTTTTTGACATAAAAATATTATATTATTTTTCTTAAATAAATATTCTTCATGTGGAAAATATTTGGTATCAATTCTTTTTATGTGTGATCAACAAGTCACAAGAAACTGATATTTTTTGACGTTCCAACGAGAACAGGACTAACAATCGAATGCAGAACTTCCAACTGTCAGGGAGGCCTAGAAAGAGATATAATACTGAGGCCACTGTAATAGACACCTAATGTTTTAAACGCAACTGTGACGACTTAGTGGAAGGGTGAACGTTTTGTCCAAAGTGAAGATAAGGGAGAGTGTAAACATTTGCCGTGTCGATCTGGAGACTGTTTTGATTTTTTCAAGAGATTGATAAAATGTTCAAGTTCAATAATTATAGTGTGCATGCTAGATTAGTTCGAGAAGATCCTCGACCGTCCCCTCTCAAATTAAACATTATCACCAGGCGAATGCATTTGATAGCTCTCGTCACGTAACTTTTCAGACGACTATCACCCACTCGAATCACTTCAATGATATCGTCGCCGAGTAAGTCCATCGCCATCGTCCCGCCTATCGTTTATTTTGTACACAATTTGACTGGTCGTGCAAAATCTATCGGCGTGATGATAGTAACTGCCAGATTTCAGGTAACGCGAGGAAGGCAAGACGTTACATGTAGTTCAGTTGCTGTCGGTTTTCCGTGCTAAGATGAAGCACAACTATCGTCGACACGATAACGTCAGACCATTGCCGTCATACTTAATTAGAGCTCAGGCTTGCCGACGAACCTCATGTTTGTTTCTATTCGGGTTTCAGTTAAAAAAAATATCGATGTCCGTAGCTAATTTTCGCGCCGCTATTTCGCGTTCAATGTTGGCTCTGAGTTCTTCGAACGTCGTCGGCTTGTTGGCATAAACCAGTCATTGGTAGCGTAACCCCACAGGAAGTAGTCAAGCGGCGTTAAATCGCACGAACGTGGTGGCCAATCGACTTACTCAATAAGTCGATTGTAACGTGTGCTGAGTGGCACCTGGCACCATTCTGTTGAAACCACATGTGGTCCAAGTCCATATCTTCCAATTCGGGCCAAACATAATCGGTAATCATGGCGCGATAACGCTGACCATTCCCAGTAACGTGAAGATCGTGATGATATGGCCCAATAACGCCGCCGGCATGAAAACGGCTTGTTGGCATAAACCAGTTATTTTTTGTGGATGAAGTGGTGATTCCTACAGCACATGTGGATTTTCACACGCCCAATAACGCATATTTTGCTAATTGACGAACCCATTGAGCGAAAAATGAGCTTCGTCGAAAATTGGAGTTAACGCTTTTAAAGTTGCGGTCACCGACTTCCAATTTCGATACAAAATTTGTATAGTTTGCGAACGTTGCTCGTTCGTGTACTTTACCATGATGGAAATGTCGAGTTTACTGAGGAAAAAATTAAGATTCTGATGGACCGATCATCTAAGGTCATCTCGTGCGATATGCAATCAAATCCGTGAAGAATTTGGCTTAGATATTTCCAGCAGTGGTGTAGTGGGCAAGTGCGTCGATTCCTACGCAGAGGGTGCCAGGTTCGATACCTGAATTTACTACCTTTCATATTTTACGGCTCCACCTCTTTCGAGTCACTGACAATGCTCAAAGAGTATTTCCTGTCTAGAAAAAGCTTCACAAATTCGCCGTTCGGATTCGGCATTAAATTGTAGGTCCCTTCCACGCGTGAGAAAACAATAGCACGCACAACACGAGTGGTTGCTGAGAAGCTAGGCCCAGGTCCGCCTCGGACTGTCGCGGCACCCATATTATATTATTAATTACAACCCAATTTGTGCTATTTTTATGACCATGGCTGTATTTATTCATCTTATTCTGCTACACTCCCTGGTGGACCTGGGCCACAGCTTACAAGGCTCTCCAAATGGACCGATCTTTCGACACCTGCCTCTAATTTCGCTCTCCAAGTCGGTTGAGGTCCTTCTCCACTTGTGGGCGCCATCGGTCTCCTTGTGTATTATTACAAAACACGACATAGAAACCTTATCCTTTTTCAGTCACCCAACCATTTCTGCTTAAGTAGTGCCCACAAGACGAGCCTCATTCTTAAATTTCTTATTTTAAAATGTCTTATACTCCTTCCTAAACTCACAAGGAAAACGTTACAAACAATGATTAAAATTAAAATTCATTACAACACACCCCTGAATCCAATCAAAATAGTCGCACACTTGAAATTGGCCCATTATTGAATAGCACATCGTCAATATTATTTTAACGGCAAAAGTGCCTCTCACCTCTCAGCCCGCGCACGAATACAGATCTGTCCGCCTGGCAATTCGGTTCTATTTCTACTGGCAGTGCAGACCGTATTCATAAATATCAGACTCTTGTCTGTCCTCAAAGCGAATCGCTCAGCTAAGTCGGCAGACAGAAATGAAGAACTGGGTATGTATTTAAAAATGTGGCATTTTGTTGTGAAACATTGCTTGTGGGATTGTTTATTTTTCAGCGAATTGCGGGATAAATGACATACATTTGATTAAATTAAAATAATTGAATTGCTTTGCAAGGCGTGCCAACGGATGATCGTGAAATGCGTGCTTTGTTTTGATGTTTTTAATGAATGTTGGGGAGTGTGGAATTTTGGATGCAAGGCATTGGCTTACACTTAGGGAGTGTGAATGGTCATAAGGAAAGAACAGACACAGGGTGGCGGGATGAGATGCTTTCACGATTCACCAAAGGTTCAAGAGACTGACGGCTGGTGAGGGTGTTGATGCTGGCAGTGGCAGTGGCTAAAATCGTAAATGTGTTGCTTTGTTTTATGAGATTCAGGCCTCACTGGGGTGGTAAAATGTTTAATGCAATTTGATGTACGGGGCTTAGAGGTCCTTTTGCCAAACCCACCTCCGGCCGCACTACCTCACCACTCCCCTGGCAGTAATCACAGTTCCTTCTCACGAAGGAACAGACAAAGGCGTCGACTCTGAGGTGGACAGTTGCGGACATGAATGATGTCTGAAAATTGTGCAACGTGAAGCAAAAAGAAAACCACATGCGGACATGACGCTGACGTGATGGAAATGGACAACTGGTAGGAAATTTTCAATCAGTATTGAGATTCCGATTCTCTACCAAGGAAACACCATGAATGTCGAATAAAATTAGCGCCGCGACAAGACACAGACTAAAGGCTCCAGCACATAGAATACATACGTACACGCTAAAGTATCAGACGCAAGGGGATGGCACAATGAATACTTCAACGCACAGTTGATCTCATTTGACAGTTTCAATTGAAAATTCAAGTTGTTTCGCTTAATAATGCAAAATTAAAAAATGGATTTTAATATAACAAATCAATTATAAGCATTCATTTATATTTGTATCTATTTTGAATGTTGCTTCAACGAGAACCAACTCCCAAACTTTAACATAAAATTCGAATTCTCTTGAAATGTCACAATGTGAGGTTTGTCAACGCTGAAGGAGAGAGAAAAGTTAAAAGTTGAGTAACTATTGCCTGAAACACAATAGCGCGCTGCGCCAGACGACTTCATGTTACGATGACGCACTGCGTTGAAATAAATACTCAATTTATCAGCTGTTCTCTCTCTCTCTCATCTACTAGATGAAAATTATTGCCGCCATTCTGCATACACTCATTTGAAATGACTTTTGTCGTTAAATTATTTTTAATCAGCTGTTTTCATTTCTCAAATGACAGTTGACGCAAAATACTCTCAATTTGGAAGAAAATCTCTCTCACAGCGCTCCCTTCTGTCAAAGAATATACAACATGTTGAATAATGACGTGCGATTTTTACGTTTTATTACGATCCTCTCAATCTCTCTCATTATTCACTGACGCATGTCGACGCTGTATTTTGTGCATGGCCATTGAATAGTGTGCGTTGAAAGCCAATGCCAGCGCAAACGCACTATTGTGTTTCAGGCATATATCCGTCGTGTGAGCGTCAGCGTTGATCTATGTGTCACCTCCCACAAGAACACATGTCTTAGCGCTTGCTCAGCTCTCTCTCTCTTTCTCTCTTTATTTCTCTCTCTCTCTCTCAAGACCGTCGGCCACCCAAATCTTTCGCTTCGCTACAGAAGCATGGGCAACATCGAAACGGATGAAAAAGCTCCTTGGTTTCTAGAGAAAAACCCTGGCCCGATATTTGATCGTGCTTACGTTGCTGGGGACTTCAATGTACCAAATTCCAATTGGATTCGACATCCAGACCAGACAACACCTGACGGGGAGATCTGACGGTGAGTTCTTTGCTGAGGTTCCACCTAGAAAACGCCTGGAATTCCAATGCATTCTGAACAGACTGGAACTGTTTGTCTTCTTCCTGACTTGTCCCCCTCTGACTCCTCTGCGCAATGATTTCCAATTCCTAGCCGTCACCCCACACTGTTAGCGAACAAATTCGTAAATGAGCAGAATTACCGCATGCGAAAGTCAATGGGAGAGATCTTATCGATTTCTTTGGGAATTCGAACTGATTACTGACTTCCTGGTGTTGGCGTGAATGCCGCTACTGATATGATCGCAAACATCCTGTGTGGAGTATCAATCTCAAGGCAAATGCGTGATATGACAAGGACTGTAAATAGGCTACCAGGAAGAGAGGCATTTGCATATTTCGACTATAGAGCAAACATTCACACTGAGGTCTCTGAATCATGTACACCATCTTTTTGACGACTTTTAAGACGCATACAACAGCATTCATCTTAAAGAGCTGATTGATGCGATGACCGAATTCGGGATCCGGGGGAAAAATGATCTGGTTAGTCGTACCACGCTTTACCACTTCAAGAGCTGTGGTCGTTTGAAAAAAAACACTTAATTTGAGTAAACAGGAGATGCGCTGTCGTAAACGTACATTAATCTGGTACCAGAGCACGAAGGACAGCTGTGATCGCAGAAGACACTATCTTCTATAAGTCAGTTTGGCTGTTGGAATACGCAGCTGACATTGGCATCGTGGCGAGTTTCCAACGAGCCTTGGTGGGAGCGAACAGCGATTAAGGAACGGCCGAAACGCGCTGGTCTTAAGGTCCTTTGAGTAAAAAACAAAATATATGCTTTCGAACAAGGATCGTTTTTTCACACACCACCCGGGACCAAACATCACCTTCGGCAACTATAATTTCAGGGCGGTAAAGGATTTTGCCTCTCGGTGGGTGGGGATGCGACGTACGACCAAGGGCGATGACCGCTGCTGCTTCAGCGTTGGATATACAGTCTTGTCCATGATAAAGGTGAATAGAGAAGGAGACATCACCGCGAACTCTACGAGCAGTACCAATATGTCTTTAGATGTAGACCGGAGGACAAATTTTGCGCCAATTTCGACCGCCACCAAGAAGACACGCAAGAGGGTCTTCAAATCCGAGTCGCCTGGTTCGAGAAGGATGACATAACCTCTTGATGAAAGACCAAGCCGTTGGTTGTGAATATGACTTTATTGAGAGTGACGAAGAATTCTAAACCGTTCAAAGTAATAATCGCGTTTGTTCTTTGAAATTATAAGTAGGATACAGGAAAGTCATTTAAGTCGACATAGTGCGGTCGGACGTTGAAATATCACAGACCGTAACATCGTTATCCCGTGGCGTAGTGGGTAAGTGCGTCGACTCCTACGCAGAGGGTGCCAGGTTCGAATCCACATTCTACCAACTTCTATAATTCATGGCTTCCACTTCTTTCGTGTCACTGACAATGCTCAAAGACTATTCCTGTCTAGAAAAAGCTTCTCAAATTCACCGTTCGGAGTCGGCATAAAACTGTAGGTCCCTTGCACGCATGAAAGAACAATAGCACGCACAAGCCGAGTGGTTGCTGAGAAACTAGGTCCAGGTCCCCCTATATCCTACTACGCCACGGCGACTTACAATTAGTGATTTTAATAAAGCGTAGAAGATGGCTGACTACATATTATGCTGCTTAGTTCAGCCAGGTCATCAAAGTGGAAGGCCTCTTCTTCTGCGTGAAGAGAAAGCACTTCAGCTACACAGCAAGTTGTTAAATGTTTAATCATTTAGAAGTCTTATCAAAATGATAAAAATAACACTAGTAAATGTCCATTCTCCAGAAAAAGGTGAAATAATTTATCGGTAAGATTTGGCACCTGGACCTCCGAATGTCTTTGGTTCGCAACGATGTGGATTACTGACCAAGAGGATTCTGGCGAATTGGTTCAGAATGTTCCTGATTTCCTTCTTTGATGCTTCATGGACATACTTCTGGTAGAAGGCAATGAGCGCCTTGGATATAGCTTGACGGATGGCGTCGATTTGTGCGGATAGCAAAGTCGGCGAATTTTCGCCTTCCCAAGCAAAAAGTGTGGTTCCTGCAGTTTGTTGGCGGTTGCAGTTTTTTTTGCGTTTAAACACTTGAACAGCGTGGAGAGTTACAAGTCATTTTGGTGCACTTTTTCACAGATAATTTATGTGGTACCCAAACATCGAGCTTCTTTTTGTAGCCAGCATTTTTTAAATGGTTCAAAACCGTTTGATCGTGAATGTTTAGTTCCTTGGCGATGTCATGGCTGCTTATGTGACGGTCCTGGCCAATCTTTTCCATAATTTAATCGACTTTTTCGACGATAGGTCGACCAAAGCGAGGTGCATCTTTCACATCGAAATTTTCAGAACGGAAGCGAGCCAACCATTGTTGTGCTACACGAACTGATACAGCATCGTCTCTGTAAACTTCACAAATTTCATTGGTGGCTTGCGTGGCATTATTCCCAAATATAGCGAATTTCTTCATTATATTCACCCATTTTTGAACAGCTGTAACTTTTTTTCAACTTCTCCAAATTCAATTTTTTTCTGGTTAAATAAAGCTTAATATGTCACCTTTCTAACACTATATGGAATGACACAATGTGATTGGTATCACTGGAGATAGACGACCCCAACGACATCTATTGACAAAATACGAAAAGACTTTTTCGACTACCCATTATATTAAAAACAAAAAAACTGCCGTTAACTACTAAGTGGACTCGCCCTAAGTCGAATTTCCCTCTAACTCTCTTTCGTCATATTTTACACAGATTTCCCTCAATTTTCCAAACAAAAACATCCTCTCTAAGCCAAACTCCCTCTAACTCGAACAGTCCGTGAAATTCTGTGAAAATTTGAGTCCACTTTACATTTCTTTTTTCGAAAAGTGAGTGTTTTAGTTTGCATGGCCATAAGTAACGTCGACAATGAATTCAAAAAAAAGTAATTATGGTAGATTGTATGTCAACTTGAAGGGCATTCCGCCCCATTTTGAAAGCTACCGAATAAATGTCGCAACCCATGAAAAGCTTAAACATGACATATAAAGATACACGCATGTGTAAAATCAGCGACAGCCGAGATAAGAATGTGATCCCTAGCTTATATGAATAAGTAGTCATGAAGCTTAACTGCGACTTCTTTTCGAAAGTCCATGACAACTACACCATTTCATACAAAAACAAGCGCCGGTTGTAACACCGTGTAGCCGATTTGATAAATGCGCAAAGCATACAACGATCGGAGTCAAATTCTGGGCAAGCTTTTTTCCCGAATTCATAAATGTTTAAGTTGTCGAATAGTAAGCAATGCCAGCAAAGTGAATGAGAACAAACCCAAAACCCCGAAATTGTCCCTGATGATGTCACATCACACAGATCTTCGTGCTCGTGCACAGTCACAGGTCTGTTCGACTGCTCTGCAGGTCAAGAAATCTTTAAATATTTTCAAACATCTGCACGCTTCTTAAACGTGTTCTCCTCCAGTACCACTGTTACCGAACATAAAGCACGATCCACTGAGCAGTGCCGAAGCACATGCTCCTCAGGCGAACAAGTTTCTTATTCATACACACAGCCGTTGCTACACGACACGTCAAGCTTAAATATCCCCTAATCATCAGTCTCTCATATTTAATTATTCTAATTCAATTCACATAAATCCCAATCAAAATTACCCCCACGACTGAGAACCAGGCAGCGATGATGTGCCCGCTAAACGTGACCACCGGGCGACGATTACCAGAAGCGTTTGGCGCTCATTTCTCGAGAAGCGAAATTAAACTGGTTTTGGAATATACTATGTATGTGCTCTTCGAATATTCTCTCTCATGGGTGCATCGTCCAATCGTTTCATTGTCAAGTTTACTCGACGTATTGTGCTGCGCTTGACGGCGTATTTTTATCAGCGCGCCGTGAAAAATGAGTTGAAAAAATGAAAATGATTTATGTTATTTTTATTGTCGTTGTAACAGCATTTTACGGTTAAATAATCTGTTGTAAGCAATAAACAGGCGCACATAACAGACGAATTTAATTAAACCATAATTTGCTTCTTAATGTCAATGAATGAACGGCGTAAGGTGTGTGGGGCTAAATGAAACGGTAACTGCGCATTTAGGGGAGCCGAACGCGAGGTCATTCATCGTTCGATTTGATAGCCATTATTATTCTCAAATGAAATATAATTTATGCAGGTGTATGTGTGTGTGTGTGTTTTCTTTGCATGCGATAAGTTTTTATTACCTTGTAGCAGTTGCATTGTAATTGAATACAGTCAATAAAAACATTCATCTGTTGTTTGAACTAGGAATTGTATAACGATTTATGTTATGCTACGTTTTGACAGAACCGAAACCGCGAGGTTCAGATGAACTTTTAATGAAACCTCAATAGGCCGTTGCCGTTCCCACCGAGGTTGAAGTGGTTTCGCTCTCAATTTTCGAGTCATTCGCTCTCAATGTATAAGTGCCCGCCCAGAAATGAAATATTACAGAGATGCCCGACTTTTACCTCTCTTTCCCCTTGAGATTTTTGACAACTGTTTTTTATAACGTGTTCATAAATCAAATTTACCAATCAGAGGACGGCATTTACGTTATTTCATAAATAACCGTTAAAAATTCATGAATATCTGTCAAAAAAAGCACTCAAATTCGTCGATGGACTAGGGGGCAAACAGCTGTGAAGTCGGCTATCTCTGGAATACTCAATTTCTGTGCCCGCCGCCACAAATGTCACTCGCTCTCAATTTTTAAATGGCCGTTAGAACAGCTGTTTGTTGACAGGAAATATTAAAGTGAGAACAGCAGAAAATAAAGAGAGATTAAATGCGAAAATGGCTTGTTCGGTTTGGTAACCTATTCTGTGGACGGATGAATCCAAGGGGGGCTGGAACGAGGTTTATCAACGAACGAGGTTTCCAGACCCCAAAAATCTATGGCTAAACCTGGTAGGTTCCGAGAAAATTGGTGAAACCTCGCGGTTTCGTTCGATGGAACCGTGGTATTATACGAATAGATTTTCATGCAGTCCTAACCTGGCTAATGAAATGCAAGACATCATGATGACGAGAAGAAGACGCCTGGCCTTGGATACCGCATACCCTAGTGTTTCCCCCATTTGGAGCCAGGCCTGAATGGTGGCAGTAAGCGAGCGTATGATGACGAGACTGTTCGGTACGACCGGACTATATGCACAGGCAGAAGTGGGAATACTCGCCAATCTCCAGCTGGCAGGAGTTATGAATCCCAACTTAGCATGCATGGACCGATTGGCAACATGTTGACTCTGCAACATTACCAACAAGCTGTCATATTCATAACCCAGAAGCGTGTATATAGAACAGCAACCGTCAAGTGTATGGAACAACAGCCGACATATGTGAAAGAACCGCAGCATACAATGGTGTTGTGCATTGAGCATATGAGAGAGATGACACGGCAACAACATCTGCACATACCAGACGCTGATAGAGTTAACCGCACCGCACCTAACAGCTAAATGAGAGTATCCAAGCATGCTACACTCTATGCTCTCATATACATTCTTTTACACATCTAAAATGTACAGTCTGACTTAGTTAAGCTTGTCATGTAAAATATGATACTCACTTTTGGAAGAGCAGTCAATGAAAGCAGCACAGTCTATTATTATAAATAATTTGTTTTCTTGAAATTACATTTTGAACTCAGGCAGGGTATTGGAGTGGATACCATTAGGAGGCAGAGTCGGAATCTCAAAGCTCAAGCTTGAAAGGTCATCTTTGGCTATAAAGCAGGTGTATGCACCAAATCTAGAGTTCGAGTACACGGCAATCCTGGATGAAGTTGATGCTGCCCTTGATAGGGTAGCGGAAATGGATTCCTATATCCTGATGGATGACTTCAATGCTCACGTCGATGTGAATGTTACGACATGGGAGAGTGCGATTGGGACAAACGGTGTTCCTTCTCCATCACCAGAACGCAAACGGAGAGAAGTTGTTCGACTTTTGCTGTGCTAATGGCATGTTCAAAATTAACATCTTCTTTCCGCCCCTTAATACACCTGGTACCGTCAGAGTCCTCAAAAGAAATCGTTGATTGATCTCCAGCGTGTGTGAAACGCGAGGTTTGTGGCGTTCGTGTGAGGAGATGGCCAGAATGCCTGTTCAATGCAGGTTAAGTATCTCAGGGTTTTTTTCATGTGTGAAGAGAGGAGTAATGCTGAGCTTTCTATAGGATTGGCCAAGTCGAGTCAATTTTGAAACAGTTTTGAAGACTTTTCCAGTCCTGCAATAAAGAGTCGTAAGGTGGACGATAAGTTGGGGATGGGACCATACATGGTCCTAAGAATCAGCTGTTCTGCACAGCTTGGCCAAGTCGAGTCAATTGTGCAGCACAACTGATTCTTAACCCTATCGAAAGAAAAATTCTTCGTAGGATATATGGTCCCATCTGCGAGGAAGGCGAATGGAGGAGAAGACACAACCGCGAACTCTACGAGCTGTATCAGGATGCGGATGTAATCCAGAATCCTGCACTAGCTCGGCTACATCGGGCGCATGGACACGCTCCAGCTAAAGGCGTCTTCGAATCTGAGCCTCCTGGTTTGAGGAGGAGGCTAGACCAAATCTTCGGTATAAGTACGAAGTCATCACGAACGCTGGACAGCTTGGTTTTGGTGACTGGAAGCAGCGTGGACAGGATCGTCAACGAAGAAAGGCAGCTTTACCACAGGCTCTTATCCTCCAAGGGTTGTTTGGCCTGGTAAGTAAGTTGGGATAAGTAAGTTGGTTAAATTTGAAGATCTTTAATCAGGAAGGCGGAGTTTGCTGTCAAAGCCATGTTAGCAGTTCTCAACTCAGAATTTGTTCCAACTCTCGACTAATGAAAGCCGGGATAGGGTGAGAAACACGGCAGAACGCGAGCTGCTTATTCGTACGTAGAGGGCTTGGCAGACCCAGGACGAGGTGGTTGGGCCAAGTTCGTAAAATCGCTTGATTGCACTGATTCATAACACCTGATGACCTGGACTCGATGGGGGAGGATCGAGTTGCTTGCAGATCTCTGCTAGGATCTTTATCCCCGCTACCCTTTTAATGGGTTGTCATGCGGCTCGGATTATGATGTTGATGTAGTACATGAGACTTCCCATAGTGATTCGCTGGACATTATATTTTGCAAGTCCTTGAATGGGCATGTGGATAAACAAAGAAACGGCGTATTTGGTCCTTTGAGCAACCTTATCAAATGCAATACATGCGAAAAAATGATGCGTCTTATGAAATAATTTGAAATAATAAATATAATTTTTTCAAAAGTTGAACGTGAGAAAAACTTTATCGCAGAAATGCAGGAGTTGAACCCACTGGACATGTCTTTCCAGCACCAAAGTCCTGCGTGCAACACAGTTCCCGAATGGATGGAGCTTGGGAAATGGGTTCGGTAAGGAATATGTCTCTTGTGCTCCTTGACCAGCTATATCGTGGGCTTTGACGCTTTAAGTCTATTCCTTTTGGGGATACGTTAAATCACTCGTTTTTGCGTTAAGCTTGTGTAAATTGCAGCACTGGAAGACAATGTTGCACACATTATATACTGTCCAGACAACATCGACATCTTGGACAGAGCATCGCCATGGGCAATTATAGCTTCGAGGAAGTAAACATTTAAAATTATGAATAACATCAATAGCGAGATCAAAGGCAGAATAACTCTTGGCAGCCACAGTTTCTTTGGGCTCAGAGGGTCAGAAGCTATAGAGCCGTCTCTCGAAGGACCCAGACGACTGTACATAAGACACTGATCATCCCAATCCAGCTGTATGACACTGAAGTGTGGACAATCTCAAAATCGGAAGTTCTTGGTCTCTTCAAGAGAAAAAGTCTGCGTGCGATCTTTGGACCTGTTTGTGTCTACGACATTTGAAGGAGAAGATTCAACCACGAACTGTACGAGGCTAGCCAGGCGTCTACGTACCAGGCCCGAAAAGAGCTAGGTGATAAGTCTTTTGGGCCCCGCTCAGTGAATGTTTCGCTAACGGAAATACAAGTTTGGTGAGTCCCCCTGGATGTGACAATCTTTCTATAGGTATGAAGCTACCGGTATGGAATTTTGGAAACCAATAGAATCCACAGGAATCGTAGTTGCCGGATTGTAAAGAATGACGTTCGTTGCGTGCGCAATCATCTCTTGTATAAATCTAACAAATTCGAAATTTTAAGGTTCCTGAATTGTTAGGACACAATTTTAAATAAAACAATATTCTTTCATTCATAAAATATTCTAAAACCAATTACGTAAGGAGCACCCAAATGAATTTCAACGGAAACATCTGTCAATCGCACAGAAAGTTAAAAGTTGACCAATACGACCCACAGTGGTGGATTCCACTTGTGGGCTGCATTTGCTGTCTCTCTCCCTCTCATAAGGCCTTTTGAGTTGTAAATTTCTTGACATGACTCACGCGACAGATTGAATGGGTTTGGGCCTTAAGATGGTTTAGTATATTTGCGACTCTCTTTTATTTAAAATTTAGAAGATTTTGTAATTTTGATGATTTTGTAAATCCATCGATAGGTGTATACAAACGGAGAAGGCTGTATTAACACATTTCTGATAAGAAGCAATTTTCAGAATTTGCTTCTTTCAAAATTCAAGCAGGGTATGGAACGTTGAGACTGGGAAACTTGAAATTCAATTTTGTGCGCTCGTGAAGTTCTCTGATACTCGAGTTGTAAATCTCCTTACTATCAAGAAATAGTCACCCAGGCACGTTCGGGATATTTGAAGAACGTTTGTTGGTATTGTGCACTTCGTCGATTGGTTTGGTGTTTCGACAATCCGTAGTTGGCTCCAGAAATTATTTTCATGCTAATTTTGTAATGGCAATTGTCACATTCAAATGTTGCTGATGACATTTGGCCAGTTGGCCAAGGACCAACCAGGACTTTAGCGCCATAACAAGAAGACGAAGAAGACATAGATGTGACATGTGGCGCAATAGCTATGGCTTCTCTATAAGATATCAGTACATCGGCATGGATGAAGAAACCCTGACTGTGATAGCGACCAAATAAATTGTTCTTCTACTTTACACATGACACGTGCATTCAGGTGAGTCCACTTCGATCAGATAAACCATATGGAGACGCAGGCTGATAACACAGCTCCATACTGAAGAATCTTTTACTCGGTTCAGAATGTGCCTAAGATTTAAGGAGGATTCGGACCGATTTTGACAGCTTGTGAGAGGTATCGTGTTTGTGGAATATTTTTGGATTAAGGTGCCATCAATAGATGGCAGAGATATCAACACACGCGGATTTACTGACGATGACTTCCACTTGACCAAATTTTAAGTTTTTTTTATGTACTCCAATAAGAGTACAATGGATTAATGAAACCCGTCGGAGCCACTAAACCAACACGAAAATAAGAACCCTCTTTGGGAGCGTAAACAAATACCCTGCAGTCCAGGAAAACAAAGACTCGCATGGAAATTGATAAACAAAAACATACATACCTCTTCAGGAGAACCGGTAAATTCGAAACAGTTTGCTAAATTTATCACCACAACGAGAAACCGCGATGTTCAACCGTTGGCGATGCCAACTCAACTAATATCAAATATTCCCTTCACTTAGGTGAATACACAAATGTTCACAATATAATTTTTAATTGATGTTTTCAATGGGACGCTCAAGATACCAGAACAAAATCCTTCTAAGGGCACATCGCATTATTACGTCGACGAGCTGGCACGTTGCCAATAAATTGTGAAAAACTCTTTCACTATAACCTGCACATTATCTACCACTTGTTTTTCTATAACACTTCAAAGAAATAAACGGAAACCCTCGCAAATTGCTGACCAAAGAGATCTTCATTGTACAACGAATTCCCTACGCAAACATTACCACGAATGGACTGCTTTCTTATTGGGAAGTCAATTGGCTGTCAGTCGGGTATGCAATTATTAGCATGGGATATCAATTAAATACACAATCGAATTCCTTTATATACATGATACATACCGTTTTTTTGACCAATATCCATTGGAACTGCATTCAATTCGGAGATGTTTCTATAGAGCCTCTATAGAACTCTCCACCAAATAAAGAGAGATCGATTGTTCTACACGCTTGAACCGCGATCACTTTCACTATCACAACTGCCAATTTTCGATATTTATTAGATCACAGAAATAACAATTGAAATCCAGTTGATTCGATGCATAACTTTTGAATTTTTTAAATACTTTACTAACTTTTTTGGTTTTGAGATTTTTTTTTTAGTTTTTTCTTATTCTTTTTTCTGTTTTCATCACCACATGTCAGGTTGACGTTCTCAAACGTAAACATTGCACGCGTTCACGTTTGCCACTTGTGAACAGGGGCATTCGGAATTCCTTGCGATTTTTCGAAATTACTGATTATTGAGTGAATATACATGTGCTTATCACAATATCCCGTCGTCTATGCAAAAACAACAATTCCAATAATGTCAGTAACCGTTCAATGTTAATAAAAAGGAAACACAAGTTGTCCTTAAAATATGTTCCGCTCCTTCATAAATTTAACATGTCACCAGCCGACTTCTTCCAATGCAAGGCACTAATTATTGGCAATTGCAATAACAATAAATTTCTACGTGCTATTGCAGTTTCATTCGATTTGCATGAAATAATAAATAATTTCAAGGACCACCCTGCAAGTATGTTCATTTTTCAGATTCTCGAAATCCATATGCATATTGTAGTAGATCACATTTTTATTGAACCGAAGTTGGTAGGTATGTTGGCTGGCGCACACGCTACGTCAAAAAAAAAAAGTCGAATTCGCTAATTTCATCAAAAAACCGACCCCATAGTAGAAACATAAAATAAATAAAAGTATTCCGCGAAAAGTTTCCGCAGAAAATTATTCAGCAAGTTGAGCTGCATACCGTTCCCACCAAATCAGCACCGAATGGCGGCAAATAGTTATTCCGGTTTCCCGTACGGTGATGGAACTCAGTATAACACCCCAGCTGGCGCGGCTTCAGCGACTACCCCCGGTGCTCCACCATTCCCCTATGCGGCGCCGACAACAGCATATCCGGCGGCACCCTATCATGCAACAAATCCACCACCTCCGCCATATCCAGGCTACGGTTATGGACGTCCAATGGCGCCGGCCTTCAATCATCCATACGATGCCGGTGGTACTCCACAACAAACAAAGATTCATTACTCAGCGCCGCCCACCAGAAATATACCGCCAGTGGCACGTGCCCCAAACCACCATCCCCACCACCACAGAGAGCGTCAAAAAATGCCACCTCCTCGTCCCAAACAATTGCACTACTGTGAAGTGTGCAAGATCTCGTGCTCTTGTCCGCGCGCATACACCGAACACTTGGAATCGAAGAAACACAAGAAACGCGAAGCAGGTCTCAACGCTCCCGCCGGCAGTCAGCCGGTAGCTGGACAAAATAAGTATCATTGCGAGCTGTGCGATGTCATTTGCACCGATAAGGACGCATATGCCGCTCATGTGCGTGGTTCCAAGCACCAGAAGGTGGTTAAACTGCACACAAAGCTGGGCAAACCCATTCCTCAGGAAGACCCTCTCAAATTCTCAAAGACCGAAGTGAAGAAAGAAGACGCGGCTGGTGCCGAAGGCGCCGCTGCAGCTGGACCAGAAATCCCGCCAGTCAAAGAGGAAGACGATGGCCCAGAGGTCAAACCTGTTGGTGCCGAGTATATTGAGGAAATCAAAGAAGATGGTAAGGTGTTGATGTTCAATTGCAAACTTTGCGACTGCAAGTTCAGCGACCCGAATGCGAAGGAGATGCATATGAAGGGCCGCCGCCATCGGCTTCAGTACAAGCGCAAGGTGGAGCCCGATCTGGTGGTGGACATAAAGCCGACGGCACGCCAAAAGCGACTGGCCATGCTGCAGAGTGATATGTGGAACATGCGAAGAAATCCAGTGGACATGGGAGGGTGGCCGCCGCGACGCATATACAATGACTTCGACATGGGACCCGGGGGGATGCCACCGCGGCCAATGCCTCCAAGCATGCGCGGCCCCGGCGGAGGGCCCCCGTTCATGGGCTGGGGTGGATTTGCCGGCATCGTGCCCAACGTACGGCCTGAAGGCATCAACGACTTCTACACAATCGCACGCCACTCTGAGATCTACCCAAAGGAGAAGAGCCTTCAAAATATCCACGAGATTGTGTCAAACACTGAACGAGCGCTACGACTGGTGTCCGATGTGTTGGCTGGATTCGCTGAGTCCTCAGACCCCAGCGAACAACCGGCTGGCAACGACAGTGAGTCGAACAATGGTATGGCCAAAGTTTCATTCCAGCAGATTAGCGACAACGGGAAGGTGCGTATTCTGCAGGGCGTCATGCGCGTTGGTCCGCTGGCCAAGGGCCTCTTGCTGCAGGGGGATACCTGCGTGCAGTTGGTGGTCCTTTGCTCTGAGAAACCAAAACTTACGCTGCTTGTGCGCGTCGCCTCTGAGCTGGGAATTCAATTGAAGACGCTATCCACTGCCAATAAGACGTACAGCGTGTCAGCTAGCAGTGAGGACGGCTCCGTCCTAGTGACGGATGGGACAATGACGGTGAAAGTTTCCTTGACCTCGCCTCTATTCCGCGAGGAAGACTTATTCCGCGGTGTAGTCAAGCAAGAACCAAATGATGAAGCAAACGATTTCCCTCGCGAGGCAGCGCTGCAGGCCCTTGCCGAGTTGCGTCACTCGAAGTGGTTCCAGGCGAAAGCGGCTACTCTACCTTCTTGTGTACTCGTCATTCGTGTTATGCGTGATATTTGCCAGCGTTTCGGTGTCTGGCAGGCCCTCAGCCAGTGGGCCATTGAGTTGCTCGTCGAAAAGGTAATCTCATCAGCACGCTTTCCACTGGGCCCGTCCGATAGCTTGCGACGCATCATGGAAGCAGTCTCAACTGGCCTCCTCATCAACGGTCCCGGCCTGCTGGATCCCTGCGAAAAAGAACCACGCGACGTTGTCCAGAGTCTGACTCCGCAACAGCGGGAGGATATCACACACAGTGCTCAGCTGTTTCTGCGACAAATTGCCTTCAAGCAGATCTACAAGATTCTCGGCATGGAACAGATGTCCACGTCGAAATTGAAATGGAAATTCTGGCTTCTTAATCGAAAGCGAACATGCGAGGACAACGACGAGGGTGAAACCGATGGCAAACTGCTGAAGAAGACGCCCGCCTGACGGTAGAGACTCATTCAATTCCAGAGGAACCAATTGTGCAGGACTATTGTTGACGTATAGATGGCTGGCGGAACTTTCAAGAATCCAATTCATGAGTAATGTTATTATTTATATATATATATATGAGATATTTTCTTCATTCTCAATAAAACAAAAACAAATACCAGAGAGCAGTAGTCGCTAGTACTTGATGGGGTTGTATTATTTGTGGGGGAGTGGCGACTTTGGTTTTGGAGGCTGTTACTGGGTGTCTGTGGTGCGGGGAGGGAAATGATTGGATCATTTTTTAGGTTAAGGTTGTTGGACAAAACTGCTGATGTTTATCCGACAGACATGACGTGGGCAAACTTTGATCACCAATTGGAGTGCCGGACGAATTTTGTAATAGATTTCTAGGCCTCGATGCAGTCCCTTGCAATAAGGAGGTAATCTATTTCCCTGCGTTCCATTAGACTTAACCTACAGAAACGCGTCGTGGTTGATTCTGATTGATGGAATCCTTGATGGTTTAGATAAGTGCGCACGAAGCTTTGGAATGTTTTGGATGAACATGTGTGTTCTTGGTTCACAATGACGACGCATGTGTTACTTTACATCCAGCTGCAATAACGCGGACCAGTTCTTTTGAAGTCTAATTCTGTTTCCCGAAAGGGACAAGTGGCTTTCGAACGCCGCTATTAACGACAACGATATTTTCTCGTTTCATCGACAGATCAAAAATGGACGCAGGTACCGAATTCTACTTGGACACCTTGAACAAGCAGGAATCATTTAGACTCCCTGATCTGTGCAGTGCCTTCCAAACAGAGATTCTGGCAATAGAGAAAGCAGCCAAGCACATTCCAACAACCGATATCCCACCATCTTTGTTGACACTGCACTGTAGTCAATAGGATCCTGTACGACGAGATAAAGAACTGCCACGACTCACTGAAGTCGATCAGTAACCATAAGGTCAAACTCTGATGGGTCCCGAGACACAGCTCAATAGCAGGGAACGAGAGAACGGATGATTGGCCAGGCAAGGGTCTGAAAGGGACATCAGCGAAGCGGACACATCACTGCAGCCACCGATCGGTGCACTACACCGGACTTTAGTGACAGCATACTTAAAGAAGCTAACACGTCTTGGATCGCAAGAGATGACTGTCACACGACAAGATCAACATGGCCAGAGCTTAACAACGGCAGAAGAAACAAGCCTCTGGCGTTGGACAGCAACTCGATCCGTGTGGTCATCGAAGTGATCACAGCTCACTGCCTAAGCTGCAATGCTCCCGATATGGAATGCAGAATCCAGTGATCTCCGCCGTTGTTGCGGTTTCGAGGAGGAGACAAAAACGATCCAACATCTGCTTTGCCACTGCCCAGCTCTCCAGAATCGTGCTTCTCTGGGCCAAAGAATCTTCACAGAGATTGCGGACTTAGGGAATGCAGATAACGGATCTTCTAAGATTCGGAAAGAGCACGGGGTGGCTTAAGCCATCACATGACAGAATGAGTTAACAGAATGTGTACCTTACAAATGAAGGGATTCACAATGTGCACTAAGACCTCCGAGTGGAGGTCATGTTCTGTCATCACACTCTCCTTGAAAAACCTCACCTGACCTTTGAAGTTCTGTTCTTCTACGTGCAAGAAGTAATACATAGAAGAGGACTTCAAAGGTTAGGTTAGGTTTTGGAAGGGGAGTGTAAACGTCGTCCTACAGAAATTAAGTCTTTCAGGTCAGACCTAAGCAATATGTGGTCTAATAGTCCTGAACATTGGATCTGTAGGTCTATATTGACGTAGTTGAGTCTTCTCTTTAAATTGCCCTAAATGAAGAGATCATGCGCCAGGGAAGTCGACCAAGGGCTTCGGTGTCGTTTTGAGTATTTACTAACCTAAGAGCAGGTCTTGGATGATCACGGTCATTCTTTGTGAATCAGTCTAAGTTCTGAAAGATTTTTCGCGAGCACATGCTGTAACTCTAGCAGGGGAAGAAGCTGCTAGATGACTAATGTCTGATAGCCAAGTGGTCCTTAAAGTACTAGAGAGCTACACATTTTACTCTAAGGCTATCTGGGAATGTCACAAAACTCTGAATACATGGACAGAAAATGGCAGCCTGAAGTTAATCTGGGTGCCAGGCCCTGAAGACCATGAAGGTAATGAAAAGACTGAGCTGCAAGCCAATTCAGGTGTTCATTTAGCCCTCACCTCATTATTGACCCAACAAATCGGACACAAATCTAGACCCAACAAATGGATCATTAAACAAATGATCTAGTTGTGGAAGAACAAGAAGGGTATTAAACGCTTTAGGACGGTCAAGAAACAAAGGAGTCAAAGCAGCCCCAGAACTCAATAAAGCTGACCGCAGAGTACTATACGGATCAGGACACGGAGCATGTAACTACCCCTGAAATCTGCAGGCACTGTGCCAAGGAGAAGGAACCATGCCACTTTACGAATGTCCAAGCCTCTCCCGAGAAAGATTTAAAATAATAAATAGAACGTCCGTAACAGGGAGAGACTTTCAGGAAATCCCATGTAGAAAAGTTGTCAAATTTCTGAAGGCAGCACTTAAATCCTAGCCCAAAAGAAGGGGTACTTGGGTCTTCTGCATGACCAGTGCCGTAAATAGGGCGGTGAGTAGGAAGATGGCCTAGGCCCAACAGGGTGCTAAAGTGATCAAGACAAACTTCAATTCAGGGAGCAAACATAGAATCTCGCACCAGGCGCATAAAAGCCTTATTAGGGCACTGTCCATGACACACCCCAAGTTCTTCGATTCAATTCAATGTCACGTTACGAGACATCCTCAAACTACCAATTGGAAGTGTTCTAATAAGACTTCTGAAATCGATCACAGGAAACTGTTCTAGAATGAACAACGAGGAGACAAGATTCAGGTGACAGGAGCATCTACCCAAACCAGAGTCGGAGTGCATCACGAATCAACCCGCTGCAGTCACCAGCCTTTGAATTTTGCACGATCTTCCTTTGCCGGTCGCCTGGTCTTAAACATTCTTGTGTGGTCTTGGGGGGCTCAATTCTGATCTCGAGGTAGCTGCTACAAGAGTGTTTCCTTGTCTCACTAGTTTGTGCTCAAATTGGCGAATAGGTGGTGAGAGCCGATCTGGATTTCTTTGGCAGTCCCCATGATCTGGAGTAGTGTGAATATTTGGTCCGAAATAACAGCGATCGTTAGATTGTACGTTAAATTGTTGACAGGTGTCATTTTTGACGTTCATACTGTATTTGTACTCGATTTGAAGGAGAAGCTGTTCGAACCAGAGATATCCTATAATAAACCTAATTATCCCTCATCTCTGGCCAGAACAGAGCCGTCTTCTCGACAGCCTCATATTCTATATTCAAGCAAGAATAAACCAACAATTGTAGATCACTTGATTTTTGTTGGAAACACATTGGCCTGGAACCCTGCACACAATAAAGCCCCATTCCAGTCCATCGGCATCAGACTGCCCACTGTGGACGTGAAAACGGGCTTAATCTCCGGATTTGTCTTTGAATTAGTAGTCGCCGGCCAAACTAACAAGCGCTCTAGTTGGCATAACAGTGACCTACTTTCAGTCCAAGCGAGCACATTCCTTTCACTTATCTAGACTCAACTCAGACCTCCTTCCTTCCTTCAGCAGCAACATAACAAAGATGTAGAAGAGAATGAAGTACAAAAGACTTTTTATTACGTGATAAACAAATTCAATTCAGTATTCTGCAATTGCTTATTAAAAAAGTATCTTCAACTGCACACACATAGGAAAAACATAGAATTTTCACTTAAGAGCACTTTCATCTTAATTGATTCATATACAGTTATTGCGTATTGCTTTTTTCAGTCAGCAGTTGCACCTGGGTATCTTTCGAGAAGCATAGCCACACCCTGTCCACCCGCCGCGCAAGCTGCCACAACACCAAGCTGTCCGTCTTCCCTCACGAGTCGGTTGGCCTACACGTTCAATGAAACCATTGTTAGACGATGCTTTGGTAAAAATAACGATTCACTTACAGTGTGCATGCACAGGCGGACGCCCGTCGCAGCGAATGGATGACCAATGGAGAGGGAACCACCCCAGTTATTCCATTTGCTTAGATCTGGAGCACCGTACTTTTCACTCATTCCCATGTATGTCTTGCAGAACCAATCTGAGTCCAGAGCCTTCAAATTGGCGATAATTTGTCCTGCAAAGGCTTCATGGATCTCCCATGAATCGATGTCTTTTAAGGTTAAGCCGGATTTCTTGAGCAGCTTGGGAATTCCGTAAGCTGGTCCAAGCAAGAGCTGATCGACGGGATCTTGTGACACGTAGAGGAAGTTTCTAAGGTAGGCTTTTGGCTTGAGTCCCAATTGCTTTGCCTTCTCCTCGGTGGTCACCAGGCATGCGGACGAACCGTCGGTCTGTGGGAACATGAAAACGTGAAGTTGTGCACATTTTTGGTTAGAATGAGACAACGTGTCTTACCAAGAATGAGGCGTTGGCGGCTGTGATGGTTCCATAGGGCTTCACAAATGCCGGCTTTAGCTTCGCCAATGATTCGGGTGTCGATACACGAATGCCATTGTCCTTATCAACAGTCTTATCCACACCAGATACTAGAATGGGAAAAATAGTCACACGTTGAGAGGAAGAGAGGGAATGTCGCAAGACTCACCTTTGAAAGGTACCATATCGGTAAAGTATCCCTTTTGTTCAGCCTCCTTTGCCAGGGTGTGAGATCGAAGGGCATAGTCGTCCTGCTCCTTGCGACTGACCTGGAAAGCCGCTGCCAAACGATCAGCAGATTGACCCATGGTCTCTCCAGAGGAGAACTCGGCCACAGCTGGAAGCTATAGGATTACACATTATAAGGAGCTCGACCAACACTCCCGTTAAACTTACTTCAGGCACAAAAAAGTCGGGCCGAATGGATGCCAGCAGTGACAGCTTCTGCATTGGGGTCTTTGCTTTGTTGGCCCTCAACATCAAGCTACGCATCTTGCGACTGTGACGGATTGGCACATCAGACATGAACTCCACGCCGCCAGCAACGATAACGTCGTAAGTTCCTGTTGAAATGAGACCCATTCCAGTGGTGATGGCCTAAGATAGAAAGCGTAAGGAGTTCCCTTCTAAAATTGAAATGCATTCTCTTACGGCATTTGAACTGATGCAAGCCATGGTTACAGTGTGCGCAGGCGTCTTATCGCTGAAACCAGCTGCCAGGGCAGACTCACGAGCCACATTGGATGTCTTTACTTCTTGTATGACCGAACCGTAAATGATGTATTCAATTTCCTCTTTGCTTAGGTTAGTCTTACGCAGGAGGCTCCTAGAAATTAAAGGCTATAGCTGCGGACTCATGGTTAGATTAAGGAGGGAATCTATTTACAAAAGTGAATGACGAGCCAGCTCATGTGGCATCAGTTTCGAGTAAGTTGTGCCCGACAGTAGGAATGGCGATCGGACTCCATCGACCAGGACGATGTTCTTTCCACCTGTACTGGGGAGAGTTTTCTTTTGGTGTGTGGTGGTAGTTGTGGACAAGCTGCGGAGTCCTGAAAGGAGAAAAGAAAAATGTTTGATGATTAATCCGGATTTGGGGATGGATGGGAATGACAAATTTCCGGACAATTAAATAGGAAGACGTAGGGCTCCATCTTTATCATTTGCCTGTGCTTGTGAACCACTTGACGTGCACAGATCAATTGGAAAGGCTGCTTAGTGTTTTGATGTAGTTAATGATCCTAATGATGGAATTGAGACCTTTCTTTGTACGCGAACCTGACCTGAATGTGAACGAAGTTACAATCCATTCCCACTTTGCTTTTGGAACAGTGCCACAGGAGAAACTAAATCCGATTCAGTCACTTTTGATCCTCAGGCTGGAGTTTAATCGTGTTGCATATTCTTAGGATGTTTGCCAGCTATCCCTCAATCCCTTGGAAAATCTGTGGATAGACATTGAGTACTGGAAGAAGGGAATAGACAGACAGTCAAACAACTGCGGTCTTCAAATAAGATTCGAAAGCAAGCTTACGGAGGCTAGCAGGCTATTAGTAGAGCCGCAGATCGAACTATGAATTTAAGAAAAAATAAATTCTGCAAACTTTAGAACGTTTTGGTCCCATCTTCTATTTGGACGTCAAGAGCTTAACAGCGCAAAGTCTAATTTTGATGGTAAGATTTTCGGAAAGACCACGGTATTTCTAACCTACTAACGCCTAGAGTCTTACTTCAATAGAGTTCATGAAATATGGGACAGTCACCACTCTGTAAAGCATGTGAAATGTCCTGCTGCTCGTTCTACCTAAACTATTTAAATGTCGAGTCGCACACGACAATGCCCGTTTAGTCGTCTCAAACTATCTCCAATCATCCCCGCGATTTGGCTACAATGTTGAGTCTTCACGATGCGACGCTCCAGAGCCCAACCGTTTTGTCAGGCTGAGTCGTATACGAGATGCCTTCCATTGGCTTGAACTCAATGCGCCATAATCCATTAGAAGATCGGGCTTTATTCAGTGAATAGACTACTATTTTCGAGTTGTTTGTAATTCAGAAGCCACACGTCTTACAGGGATGTATCTTAACGAACGGTTCAAGCTCGAGAGAACACAGTGCTGATTCGAGGAAGAACTTACATATATTCAGTAAGTGATCCAGCGATTGTTTTGCAAACGTTGAAGTAAGTACAGTGGGCTCTCTCTAAGTCAAACTCTCTCTAATTTGATAAAATTGTGGTATCCCGTGATAATTCGACTTAGGGGGAAGCCACTGTATGTTCTGGTTTCAAATTTTCACCAGAGTCACCATATTCAATCTTTAAGTGCCACATTGGCATTTCAAAGAAAAAGGCGACGCGATGCAAGATTAGAGGAATTCATTTGTATTTCACGATTAATTTTACAAAATCCTGGCTCCACCTTCTCCAGTTAGAGGGGTTCAGCTGACCACAACAACTCACACGTAGTCACAAATACATGATAAGAAACGCTGTCGGAAATCTAGGGCTAACGAAGCTAGAGGTAGGATATCTCCTCGCTCTCTTATTTCTGTTTTACGCGAACCACAGAAGAGCAGACCACTTGACGCAGCCGATTGTCAACGATAAAATATTCCGACAAGAATCTGGTAAGTAGCAGGCCTGGAAGTTGTTCACACTACAGTTTGGAGAAATACCAAATCAAGATATATAATACCAAGGTACAGTGCTTGCCCCTGGTTCCCAGTGAAAGCAAAGTTAATACGCTTTTATCTGGTTTTCAAATTTGGTCCAGTCACCATTTGCCGTTAGCATCAAATTAACGACTGGAGTAGTCAATCAGTGGTAGTAGTCTGGCTATGGGTATCACAATGGATCAATATGGTATAAGTGTGCTGGTATATTCATTAGGAGCCCCACTACCTAACCTAAGAACAGAAGCAGATCAACAGCCAATAGCTACTCGTCGATGCATAGAGATTAACAGCAAACCGCCAGTTTTGACATTCTTGTCATATTCTTCAGGTAGTAAAGTATGAGCGATGTTATGATTTTTTGAACATACTTGGGAAATGTGTGAGCACCGAAAACTTGTTTCCGGAAGCTATAACTTCGAGATAGTCAGAGACCGTCGTCTGCCTCACGTCCGTGATATACAGCAATAACAAATTCAGTTCCACAGTACAAGACACCTTTTTCCGGGTGACTTTTTAAAATATCAAAGACGAGACTCCACCATCATAAGCAGAATAAGGAATCAACTTATTAAGTACAAGTCGAAGTACAAGTACAAGTTAAGTACAGTAAAGTACAAGTCAAAATAATGTGAGTTCCTAGTCACAATAGCATCGCAGGAATTGAGCAGATATAGGGTTGGTGCTACAGCCCAAAGGGGGCCAGGCCCTTGCTTCTACAGTGCGCAGATAAAGCAGGTTTACTCTTTTGTATTTCAATCCTTCGCTGTACTCACTTAACTTATGTGAAATCGCTTGCAAAATCTACGAACACAATCTAAATAGCTGTACCAATACCGAGCATGTTTACAAATCAAAACCATCGCACCCCACCTCCGCCAACAAACTGCTTAACACTACCTTCGTCAGACTGGGTCTAGGACACACCTCTCTCACGCATCAGCACCTTTCAAACAGACAAAATACCCCGATTTGTTCCCAATCCAATTCCAAATTGGACATCAGTCACCACAGAGGAGAAATCTTCAATAGCTTTTCTAAAATTGCCATAAAACGAGACTAGACGAGACAAGTTCGTATTATGTGCATCCGCAAGAAGTCTGTATATATTCCGATTGAAAATATGGTTCAACCACGAATACGTTTACAGGTTAGGCGTCTACGAATACAACGACTTAGGAGGCTGGTGTACGTGAACAATTCAACTTCGTCATGATGAACCCTGAATTCCTTGGCGATGGTCCCCATCTATATGGTCTGCGCAATCGGAACGAGTAGCGGAGGACTAACTTGTCAAGATTGTTGATTGCCAACCAGACCCATCCCAGGCTAGTGTCACAAAATATAACACAAATCCAATTGGCGAGTACGTATTCTGCCGGTGTGGATTCCACTCGATGATTTCACATATGGACACCTTTATTCTCTATTTGAACTCGTTACATGGGCACTTAGAGTTTAGTTTCAGACCTTTGATTAGAGGCAAGCATATGTTATTCGGGTGCTTATCGCCCCGTGGGAGATTGATAAGATTGCAGATGTTGAAACCATAGTATATGTTCAATTTTTGGACTTTAACTCCGTCAAGATTTCGTATTGTGATTGAAAGTCAAATGGTTGCAATGTATGATACATTTTTCGGTTCTCAGACAAATACACAAGATTGATTTTTATCTTAAATCATTTACATTATCTCAGGTTACTTAAGGTGAACAGGTTGGTGAATAAGTTATATGAATTTACTCCTGTAAGATTTCTGAGAATCTTCTATGTAGGAACAAGCCGTTGTGCATAATGCTTGACGGAATATATTTCCAGAGAACATATATATCTATTTAAACACTTTCAGTAGCTACATATATGTACCGTGGAAAAATTGAAACTATTTTATAACATCCAATAGACAACACAAACCGACATATTCCAACGAAACAAATACCGATTACGAAAGGGAAAACACATTCCAACGCATTTACTGATTGTTAGTGCAACAAATTGGACTTTGGACGAATGACTTTTCCCGTAGACCAGGCGAATTCAAACAGCAACAAGTGATTCGAGATGAACCTTCCTTAATCAGACAAATATGGAGTAAAATCTACTGAATGCTGCAGAACATATTTCAGCACAGTTACTTAATTTAAGCGAATTTAAAAACTTACCATTTCTTCGAAGATTCGCTGCCACAATGGACGATGCTTGATTGATCTTACTAACGTATGTGGCCATATTTGACGTGGTATTTATTTCGGTAGAGTCTCGTTGTTAATGCAAATTATAAACAAGTTATGAATTTATAAAAAATAATTATTGAGTTAAAATAAAAGCAAATTTCCACAGTGCACCGACGATTCTGCGACAGGCACTTACACTTTGCCGATTTAACTCTCCAGTGGACGAGCTGAGTGTAATGACAGGTATTTAATTTGGTACGTTTTTGTTTGGAGAGTGTGTGTTTTGCGGCAGTGTTAGCGAGAGATTGTGCAGTACGTTTGTTGGTACTTTTTCTGGTAGCAACAAAGGTGCATATATCGAACAAATATACAACATATACAGTGAACTCTCCCTAAGTCGAACTCTCCTTAAGTCGAAACTCCCTCTAACTCGAACTTTTTCGCCATATTTTACATACATTTCCATACAAAAACCTCTCTAAGTCAAACTCTCTCTAACTCGAACAAATTTTGGTATCCCGTGACAATTCGACTTAGGGGGAGTCCACTGTATAAATATATATATATATATTTATGTTTTATTCATATTTGGAATGCGTTCGGCGCTTGGTTCTTTATTTTAAAAGCAAAGCACTAAAAAGCAAGAAATCATCTGGGCACAGTGTTTATTCAATGGACCTTTTTTGGAACGAAATGTTATTTTAATTGAATGCCTTCTAAGTTATCAGATCAGATCAATTGGAAAGCCGGCTTTGTGTTCCCATGTAGTTCTTGATGATAACGATGGAATCGAGACCTTTCTTCGTACGCGAATCTGAACGAAGCACAAAACCATTCCCACGTTGCTATTGGAACAGTGCCACATGAGAATCTAGACTTAAGCTCATTCCGTTGATATCAATCCTCAGACAACAAACTCTTGTTACATATCTTAGGATGTTGTATCCTCATCGACCGTCATCCTAGACTCCCTTGAAAGTCTCTGGCTTTACAATGAGTACTGAAAGATGGGAAGGTACAGACAAATAAACAACTGCGGAATGGATATAAGATTAAGTTAGATTCAACAAAGAATGACAAGGCTTGCATATAGGCCACAGATGAAGCTTAAAATAAGAAGTGGCTATGTTCGCAAAATAACAATTAATTGTTCTAACAGCTACTACCACAGAGCTGTTGCAATACTATACCCCGGCCATGGCAATAATCGTACCTGAAGCTCACCTACGTAACTTCTTCTTCTTTTTTTGGCACTACAGTCAAGAGCGGACCTGGGCCTCAACCAACAAGTTTCTCCAGCTGGCACGATAGCTGCCTCCAGTGTTGCACACCAAGTTGGTTGAGGTCCTTCGCCATCTGGCTGCACCACTTTAAACGCGGGCGTTCTTTTTACTGGTTTGAAGTCAAGGACTCTTCGGGCCGGAGCTGAGTTGTCCATACGCTCTACAACTACATGCGCTTAACACCTACGTAATGCTTACCCATCATCTTGTGAATATATGTAACCCATACAAATATCAAGCATTTGACAACAGCCTCAACACACTTCATATTTCAATTAACATACATTTATTTTCTTAAATATAAGTGCATAATCACTTAGCAGGTAAACAAGATTGCATAATCCTACTTCCTTTCGAAAGGATCCGACCAGACTTTCATATCTAAAGAAAAAACAAGAGTTAAAATATATTTCTACTGCAAATAGATCACGAATAACTCACTTCCTGGTTGAATGGCTTCTTGATTTACACCGGCTCTATTTAATGCTTGCACTTTCTCTGTAAGACATTGGCAACACTTGAGTATCTCATTTCTGATGGAGACTTTGGAGAGATCACACTTATGAAAACAAGTGCAATCGCTCCCGATTCAGATGAAATAGCAACTGCAATAACTTACTGTATTTTTCTGTGTTGATCATTGGGTCGATGATTATTGGATATATTGCAATACCGATGGTTCCCACAATCGCCGATATGAAACCCACGTACTTCCATCCTCTCAAAATAGTCATTTTCTTGTATTTTGTACGAATTCCGGCAACTCGAGTTAGTTACGAACTTTTTGACAATCAGCTGCTCTGCTGCTAACTACGAGGTGACAGCTCAGGTTTCGATTTATCAAAACCAGATGGCGGAAATATAGTTTTAAGTGTGGACACAAACCGTATTTTTAGGGTAATGTTGATTGAAGTAATGGTATAACAGTTTTTTTTAGTTTCAATTCGCTCCATTTCATTTTATGGAGTTAAATAAATTGTTTTCTCAGACGGAAAGGTGTATCAAGAGCCTTTGGTCCTGAAGTGAATGCCACAAACGGTGTGGTATGCTACTTCTCAACATTATCATAAACTATTGCATCAACAATTGCTACTTTCCTAGCAAGTGGAAATTTGCAAGGAGAACGCTCCCAATGTTTCAGGATACAGGCCTATATCGGTCTTGAGTAATATAAGCTAGATCATGGAGTATCCGGTAGTACAAAAACTAAAACGAAGCGCCCACCGATCAAAAATTCATCCCGGATATGCATGATATCCTGTGATGAAGTTCCACCAGCATGTTGCAGCTGCCCTGCCTCCTGGAAGTGGAAAAGGCCTGCGACAAGGTCTGGATAGAGGGACTCATCTTCAAGTTGAACTAGATTTGGATTTCCCTTCAACCTCATCAGAATTATTTATTGCTTTTTACATTCCAGAAGATTCGCGTTCAATTTTAGATAAATCAACAGAGCGCAGCACCAAAGTTTGATTTGCACAAGGATCAAAGCTGGGACCGTGGATTTTCAACATCTACACGGTAGATCAACCACATCCAATCGAAAGTGTTTTTTTTAATTCATTTTTATTTCAAATTCGTAACAAACTTACATACTAGACAAAAATTCTTAAGACTAGTTGGACGAACAATGTTTTTATTTCTAACTTACTGGCCTTCGGAGGGCACTCTAAGCTAAGCTTAATCTTATCCTATGTCTTTCGACTAAAAAATCCATGCATATAAAGAATAACTACTTTATCTGTACAACTTAATATTAAGAAAAATTTAAACAAAAAACTTAATTACTGAACTGGATTTACTTAAAACTTATACACTAACTTACCCACTACCTTAAAAATAACTTAAACTAACTTAGGCTAAACTACATACATATAGATATGTATATATGAAAACATAGACATATGTATATAGATTTACTTAGTATATACAGTGCATGCACGTAGGTACACAGTGGTGTACGCATGTGAATACTATTTTTATTTTTTCGAAACAGTGACCTTCTGTTTATTATTTCCAGATGACTAGCTGACTTATGCCACCTCGATGTTACCATAGATAGCCGCGCGAAGGCTCGACAGCAAACAAATTTAACTACTATACCAAATGGGGTATTCGTATCAATGCTGGGAAATCTGTACTTATGTGCTTAAGGAGACCATCCCGAGGTGTGTGCAGATCAGCAGCCAAAAGTCGGAGCATAAAAATGGTGCTCTCTAACGGTACTAAGATATCAAGGGACAAATAGGTTAAGTATTTTCGCGTTAACTTCACGGAAAGGTTGAAGTTCAAAAGACATTCGAAAGTGAAACCTAAGAATGTCAACCTAGTTACATGCGATCTTCATGTATGACTTCCCAGCAGAAGTCAAGTTCCCCAAGACCAGCATGAAGAAGATCGCAATTTTCGAATGGACTCAACTTCAACAGGGACTGTCAAAGGTACCACAGCAACAATAAGCTTTACGACCAAGCATGCATCATCCCCTTGCAACATTACATGGTGACACTGTTCAGAAAGAAGCCACTAGACATCAACAATCACCCTAATGAGGAAAACAGAACACAATCCCCGGACCACGCTACCTCAACGCGCTAAATCTGCTAAGCAAGCAGATTTTTCCAAGGACGCCGAGCAACAAGCTGCATGAATTCTACCAGAGCAGCTATAGCAATCACCATCGAGGATACATCGGCTACCGACACCACCATCCCATCCCAAAAGGACATGGATACACGGATTTGAACAACCCGATGTAAGCACTGGACATTCACCGACTAAAGTCCTTTCTGTGTATGCTCAATACCAAACATAGGATAGGGTTATGTTTCTTATTTGTCCAGTTCTTCAAATGCTACGGGGACCCTTTGGGAAGTTACAAATAATCGTTCAAAAATAAATCAAAACTTTGCATTAATCTAATTGGAAACGTTTTTCGTGAGTAATTGGAACATTTCTTCGTTTGTTGATATGTATATTTGCTAAGTCAATATTATGAAATGATGTATTATAACATATCACAGTTGATGAAGCGTGTTTCAGAATGCATCATTTAAATTCGTGTCTCTGTCAAAAAACCTACAACAAATTAACTGATTGTGGAATTCCTAGTAAATCGGTCTCATTCATAAACAATCCCATTTGCGCAACGCAAACCTTCTTAGAACGTTCTAATTCATTTCCAGTAAAACCTCCCCCGGCGGCGTTACTACAGCAACTTGTCCCAAACAACTGCCGTCAACCTTTACATAAGCGATGCTCGTACACTTCCAAACAAAGAATTGTCTAATGCACTTGTCTGTTGGCTGCCCACAGACAGTACAAAGTTTGCACACAAAAACTGACAAGAGAACAAGTTTCAATTAACAATAAATTTCCAAATACATTTCAAAACTTCTTAAAGAAAAGAAAAATTGAAGAGTGGCGTTCATTTCGCAAATTTCGAAAGTTCCATGAGATTTTTAACCTCAAAACCATTTGCATAGTGTATTCCTCTGAAGTGGAAAGGAGAACTAGTGCCCTGTCCCAATGCAGTTTCAGTGGAGTGAAATCAATCCGAAAACTTAACGAGTGAGGACGAGTATTTCAGCCGAGGCAACTAGGAAAAAGAAAAGGCTGAGAGATGGGAATTTTCGACAAACTGGCAGGAATTCTTAAGCTCAAGAAGGAACAGATGACAATACTTGTAGTGGGACTGAACAACAGTGGCAAATCCACGATAGTGAATCATTTCAAGAGCTCAGATGAACGGACAGTAATAACCGTGCCAACTGTCGGATTCACAGTCGAGCAGTTTCAGAGTGAGTTTATAAAACATTTATCTCTCCTTCTGCGTCACTTTAAATCTTATTTCTAAGCGCTGTTCACATGAGTGACATTTCAGGTGGGATTATTGATTAAATTGAAGAGTATGCAAGTTTTTGATCAATGCTAAGGTCCCCGTCGAACATGGTCAACACCTTTCACAGAAAGCAGAAGCTTACGTGGTTATAGTAGAATGAATCGGATCCTGGATACACCTTTGAATGCTTTAGATAATTGCACATGACGATTTATCCCCCGTCGTACTTGCTTAAGACTACGTTCCGCCGATGGCGGAGTTTGGTTATTGATAATGAGGACAGTTGCCATCTCTATCAGACTGCCATCGACGAGGTTCGATAAAATTCGTCACCGTAGGGGAAGTAAGACACCCCTAAATGGTGCAAAATGTTGTTCTTGCCAATTGAATACATTTTTAGACATTCTCCTCCTCCTCCGCAACCAGCCGGGATATCTTTATTGCGTCGCGGCGTGCGAATGATGAACTAAACCATGAGCGACAGTGACGCATTTTATGAATAATAGCTTTCCTTTCTAATATTAGCACTTTACTTGGATGAGACTAAAAGCCATCATGTCACCTTTGACTAGATAAATGCAAGTTAGGAGACTTCTATCTAATTAAAGTGAAGAGTATGCTAGTTTTTCCCTAGCCTACCTTTGACTAGCTTCTACAGAACCCATTCATGTTGTGCAGGATATTAGGAGTGGATAAAACCTTGTTTTATAGCGACTTCGAACTGAGAAGCTTAAGAAGCTTTTTCTAGACAGGGATATTCTTTCAGTTTTGTCAGTGACTCGAATGAGGTGGAAGCGTAAACTATGAAAGATGCTAAATCCGGGGATTGAACCTCGCAAACCCGATCCAAGTGTAGGAGTCGAAGCAGCCACGATCAGAGACTTTCATTTCAAAAACATTTATTTGTACAAGACTTTTCTGTACCAATCGAAAATCTAGTACAAAATCATCCGGGGTGTTGTGTTTCTTATATTTCCCGTTGGGATAGTTCTTTCAGCCGCAATGGCGGTTTCCTTTTGTCTAAAGCAAGTCTAGCATAAGTGGTTGCGGTTTGCTTTTGTGAATTGGAAACTAAATTTACCATTGCATTTAATTTCTTCTCAAACTAATAAAATCTTTAAAGCCTTAAACATCTATTGCATTTTTGAAAAATTTTACAGATCAAGGCATCGCATTCACAGCATTGGACATGTCTGGCGCAAGCAGATACAGAAACTTATGGGAGTACCACTTTAAAACGTGTCAAGGCATTGTGTATGTGATTGATTCCAGTGATCGCATGAGATTGGGTAAGTCAATACCGTCGTAAAATATACTAGTAACATTGCCAATGTGACAGGATCGTGTCATTATGGAACTTTTTCATGGAAATGTCTCTGTGGAACTTTAAGATTGGACATGGCACTCTGGTAAACCTTTGAAAAAAGGAACATATTTACATCACCGTTTAGTAAAAAATCGCTGCGTCGCTTACACCTAAGTTTTAGTTAAATATGTTCTTCCATTAATTTTTCCTTAACTCCATTGGATGCAAGCAATTATCTTCTGTGCGGTAGTGTTCCCCTGATCTTGGTTAAGATACGTCCCTATTACAAGGCTTATTTTTGAATTACAAATAACTCTCGGAAGGAAGTCGGTATGTTTATTGAGTAAGGAGCATGGAGTGGAAGTCAAATAGTTTTCTTAAGAAAGGCATCCCGTATACCACTCGAGTGCGAAGCTCCGTCAAATTCTGTATTCCAGCACCACGGTACGTCAAAAACCCCTGAGACTAGAGACTAGAGATTAGATCAACGCTTACGCGTCATCTCACGACCAGAGATAAAGGCTAATATCCGAACAACATACATCGATCGTGAGCAAATTCAGCACTCTGCCGCCATATTTTCCCACTAAATTCACGAATCTGCGGGCATTTCCCACTAAAATCCATCAGCCGTATTAACAAACACGAAATAGCGACGAATTAGTACTAACACAAATGTTAACTCGCAATTCCTATTAATAAACGCGTATTAGCTTTAACTGGCATATTTTAACGAGCGGATAACTCAACTCACCGAATTCGGCAAATAAGAAGCGGATAACTATTTATCACAAGTAGTTGGCTGTCAAAATTGTGTTTGATCTCAGTACTAATGTTTATAGCGAGGCCGATGTAGATGAAGTCCTTAGCTACCTGGAAGCTATAGCTGCCCATTGTAACGCTCTGGCCGACTCGTCGCTGTTGTATGTGCTTTCTTGAGGACAGCATATTCTTTGTTTTGCCCTCATTCATCGATAGACCCATTTTAGCCGCTTCCGATTCAATACCAGCAAAGATTCCATTACGGACACACTGTCTTCGACCATTCACCTTAATGTGGTCTGCGTATGCCAGCAGTTGGAGGAGGTCTGATTCGGTAGGTTTTAGACTTTCGTCGATGGAATGTACATGATTTCACACTTTATGCCTTATCGTGCATTATGTCGCATCCGACTAAAATATTAATCGCATAGAGCGATACTGCAGCATATGGACTGCAGGCAGGCCACTTACATCTTTAGAAGGTTGTGATATCATCTCGCCGGTATGTTAAAAACACCTACCTCGGCAAGGACAGCTAGGACAACTAAGTGCCTCATTCATAGAATTTGGTAAGTTGTAGTCTACATCCGATATGACCTAGAGCCATCCCTTTTCATTAAGAAATCGACTTCGAAGTTTTCATTTTATATTAGTTTCATCCTAGTTCTGGATAGAGTTGGGCTAGTGTCGACTTGGACGTGGACAACTGTGTCTCCTTAATCCACGTCCGAATAGCCTCTTTACACGCGTTTTTAGAAAGTTCCCATCTGTCTCGCTTGGTTGCCTATAAGACAGTGTCTGGAAATAATGCCCACGGGCACGACTCTTATGGTGGTTATAGTCCACCCTCTGTTAGCGTTCGCAGTGGCAGCAGCGAATAGTTAGTAGTTTTGTAAGTGTCATTTCTTTGTAGTAGTCAGGGCTAATAGACTAAGTATACTAGGTTTGCTACGTGTACCACGGCATTAATAAACAAGTGAAAAAAAAATAAATGCACATTCCCAGCGAATGGGTGATGTGAATACAAATTGAGTGTGAGTGTTTTTTCATTTGGGGTGAATAAAAATAAATTTTTAACACAAACCCTCCACTAACATATTTTGACAGTATTGAGTGAACACTTGAAGAAGTTGAGTATGCATTGGAGGAAACTTCAAGAGAGAAATAGATAATACAGTTTCGGAAAAGGAATACTTTGACGGATTATGTGGAAAATCGTCCAAAAAAGGAAATCAGGAACGGAAGATGATTTCATAAAATTTATACAATTTTATCCGTGCTTGCTGGAAAAATCCCAACTTTAGAAATATCACGTTGGAAGCTGTAGAAGAAAAACTTCATCCACAGATTTGTCTCTGCACATATAGCACATCATTGGGATCTACGAATCCCAATGTCCAACTAACTCCAACGAGGAAGCCCGGATGTACAATATATCGAAAGAATATTTCCATGTTCTTAATTCTTGGTACAACTCCACCACGGTTGTCCTCGGAATATCAGAAAGGAACTGATCGATATTAAACTCGAATCTATACAGGCTCTTGAAACTGTCTTATGTATCCCCGAAACGCCGTGAATCATATTTTTTCTTTTCCTCGCGTTTATAAGTATAAAACCATTATTGCATATACGCGACACCCCCACCTTTACAGAAGAACTCTAGTTTTCAAACGTCAACTTGAGGGAAAGAACCTACTTTGAGCAACATTTTTATTCACACCAAATTGAGAGTTCCCTTTAACAAAAACACTTCAGTCATGAGCGTTCACTCGTAGTGTTCGCTAAGCTTTTGTTTACTGCACTCAATATCGTGATGTATCACCCCAAAAACGGAATCCTCTATTCATGCGACATTAAGACAAAACGTACATTCATTCGAAATACATTGCAAGATTATTCATTTAACAATTTCAAATTTTCATGTCCACAACAAAGTGGTTGTGAAGGATGAACTTGACCTGCTCCTCCAACATCCTGACTTAGTTAACCGCCGGTTACCTATCCTCTTCTATGGGAATAAAATGGATTGCAACGATGCTCTTTCCAGTGTCAAAATCGCAGCAGGTGAGGTTTTATTTGTTCATTCAATGTATTCACATGGATTAACTGTGTTTATCTTTTCAGCATTAGGATTAGAAAACATAAACGATAAACCTTGGCACATCAGCTCCAGCAATGCACTCACTGGTGAGGGACTAGAGGAGGGGATTCAATGGATGGTTGAGCAGATTCGCATGTGTTTGATAGACGCTAAGGATCACAAGAAGAGGAAAATGTCAGCAATGACTTGACGGAATGTTGTTTTGATAATGAATAAATTAATTGTCTAGATTGTAGATTGTTTTTTATTTTAATATTCAAACATGGACAGTACAGCGACATGAGTTTAGCCAGGCGTCTACGAATTGTGGAGCGCATGATACTGCTGCAGTCCGAAGAAACTTCGACTTCATACTAGTGGAACAAATACAGGACGCCTACGAAATCCATGACGCTGACAAATTGAGAAGCAACCAACTTGTCAGCTGGAGGCAGCTGGCTGGAAAGATCGTGCCAAATGGCGACGTTTGTTGACTGCGTTCCTGATCGATCCTGCAGTGCCAGTAGAAGAAGAAATGGAATTCTGTCACTTGCGTGTATGGAATTTAACTTTTTCTGCAGTTTCAGAGAGTGCAAGCAAAGTTAATACGCTCTTATCTGGTTCTCGAATCCGGCCCAATCACCATTTGCCGTTAGAATGAAAGTAACGGAATGACTAAAGTGGTCAATCAGTGGAAATAGTATGATTGTGGGTATCACAATGAGCCAACATGGTCCAACTGTGCTGGTGAATTCACTAGGAGCCCCCTAGCTAACCTAACCTAACCTTCAAAGAGTGACCAGATAAGAACGATAGGAAAAGAAATTCAAATAAATCAACAACGATGTGAGGTAAAAAAATGGTCCTAGCTTAATTTTGAAGCTGCATTCATGCCATTATTGCACGCGTGGGAGAACAATAGCACGCACTACACGAGTGGTTGCTGAAAAGCTAGGCCCAGGTCCGCCTCGGACTGTCGCATCATGCCATTATGTATGAAATAACGCATCATTCAAATGGCCGCCCCGGGTTTGCTGGTAATGCTTCAAGGGGTCAGTCCAAGTTTTGATGACTTCTCCTAATATGTGCGCTGTTATTCCGGAAATAGTGTCCCCAATTTCATGACAAAGCTGTCAAAATACAGACATTGATCCAAAAAAAAAAATACAGTGGACTCTGCATTATTGGGACATCTGCCTAATTGGGAGAAACAAATTGAGTCCGCAGCGGAATCCACTGTATATCAAAACGTCCATGCCTCCGTCTGGAAAACATCCAAAGGTGAAACCAGACCTTCTCACGAATGACTAAGCGCTAGACAAAATAAAAAGGAAAATATTTTTATTTTAAGCTGTCACCAGAGTCGTGAAACAGATTGGAATGCACAAATCGTGACATGTAGATATCTGAATGTCGAAAGAGACTTTAACTGAAAGTATATTTAAGCTAACCTTTGCTAACTTTATGATAACTTCCCACAATGAAGGTAAACGCGTTTGCTGTCTGTCTCGGTAAGTGCTATGCTTCTGTTTAGAAATTATTTTTCACTAAAAACGCTATTCAACTTGAAAGGAATTGTTGTGCTTGTCGTTTTTGGGATACGTTCCAGTTTCGCAACACCGTATCCTGTTCCGGCATCAAACTACTCGTCAATGTTCATGTTGGACGGATAGGAAGCAATTTCAAATTCTTCAAATGTGTAATAAATAAAATGCTATGATTATAATCATGTGAAAGTTATATTGTGCTTGTGTCTCTTCATCTGCCATTCAATTTGTGTTGGGGAAAATAAATGGTTTTAACTAAAAATCTCATCGATGAATCAAGAATGCTTTTTTTCAAAATATTTGCCCACAAAATCAGGAAATTAGATCTTTATGATATTTATCAACTAACACGTAGAAAGTAAAAGTGTCTCTTGTTGCTCATATACAGTCAAAGGTAAAATTATTTGCACAATGTATTCTTCATAATATGGACGCTGGATTAAAGCGCTACCAATTCTTTAAAATAAAAAAGTACGTTTTATTTGTTTTTGTATTCCTAACCTCTAACATTTTCTTAACAGAATACCAAAAATCAAATTCTGTTGCTACAAAGAGAGAGGCAAAATTATTCACATGACAAAAAACAGACAAAATTATTTACACAACTGTAAGTAACGGTCTTGGAGATGAATTGGCTTATAAGACCTTCAACTAATTATGCGAGTAAGTATTGCGAGCAGATCAACGCTATGTCTCACTAGCGAAATATTGCCTACTACCTCAGCAAAGCATCTTGGGATGGGAACTACTCGTCAATGTTCATGTTGGACGGAGACGTTGGACTAAAAAGTGCTGGATATGTTCTTCTGGAATGCTACCCAAGCGGTATTAAAAATCTTTCCAAGATGTTTCCGCTGATGTTGCAATTTCTTATGGAATTTAGGATTTCTCTCTGCAGTAAGTAACGTTGTCGTTTGATCCTCGCACTCACTGTTGAGCATGGCGTGACTTCCCCCCACCCCTGTAATGGCTCACGAGGCCATTGACGCGTTGCTCGTAGTTCCTTCGGCCTAAGCCCCACCGGCTGCCGAGCGGGACAGTCCGGCCACCAGACGCTTGCATACTGTCACCATTCAGGCCTGGCTCCGAATGGGGACCTGGCACACCAGTGTAGGCAATATCCGAAGTCAATCGTCTTCTATTTGTCATCACGGGGGGTTGCGCGATCGAAAGAATACGATCGCGAATACAAGCTGCTGAGATGAGATTTCTTCGTGCTGTTGTGCTTTTGTCACCGGGATAGGGTGAGAAATACGTCAGTGCGCGAGGAACTCAACGCTGAGCAGCTGCTTCTCCGAGCGGAAAGAGCTATGCTTCGTTGGTTTGGTCACATAGCACGTATGTCCCCACCATCACGACTTCCGAGGCGGGCCTTGAATGCGATTCCATCAGGTAGGCTCCCACTTGACAGACCCAGGATGAGATGGTTGGACCCTGATGAGTTAGAGTCGATGGCGGAGGATCGAGTTGCCTGGAGATCTCTCGTGCGACCCCTTTAGTGGATCATGCCGTCAGAAGATGATGATGATGATGTTAGAGAATAATAATACAAAAAGGAATAAAACATATTCCGAATTTTAAAGAAGTCGTAGAGCTTGCTGGTTCTTTTTAGTAAGAATACATTGTGCAAATAATTTTGCCAATGACTGGACTGTTATTATTATGGTTGAGACTTGAGGGTATATTTCGCCGCGAATATTTCAAAGCAAATGTCCATTTGTTGTGTCGCACTACGCTACCAAATACGCGATGCACCGTGCAGTTCGGCTCGAGGACTCCCGAGACGTTTGAAACCTGCACCGGATTTCGGCAAGGAGATGCGCTGTCGTGTGATTTCTTCAATTTGGTATTGGAGAAGATAGTGCGGCGGGAAACTGTAAGCAATAAAGGCACTATCTACTGTAAGTCAGTCCAACTGTTGGGATATGCAGACGACATCGACAACGTCGCTCGTTCCCAACGTGCCATTGAGGAAGCATTTAAGGCAATTGAAGAAGAGGCCAAGCGAGCTGGTCTTAAGGTCAACGAGGATAAATAAAGTATATGCTGTCGACCAAAAAAGGATCCGTCACACACCACCTAGGACAAAATATTACAATCGACAGCTACAATTTCGAGGTAGTAAAGGAGTTTGTCTACCTCGGGGGAAACGTAAGCTCCACAAACGACGTCACTGTGGGGAGGCGACGTAGAACCGCCTTTGGCAATCGGTGTTACTTGGGTTTATCAAAACAACTGACGTCAAAATTCCTAACTCGAAGTACCAAGATCATGCTCTACAAAACTCTTATTTTGCCAGTCCTGTTGTATGGAGCCGAAAGCTGGACGATAAGTAAAACTAGGGAGCTGATTCTTGGTCCCTTCTATGTCGGATATATGGTCCCATCTGCGAGGAAGGCGAATGGAGGAGAAGACACCACCGAGAACTCTACATCCAGAGGTGGATGTAGTCCGGAGGGCAAAAATCCGTCGACTGCACTGGATAGGCCACATCGTGCATCAGCCTGATAAGTAAGTAAGTAAATATTCATTTGCTGTCTTACGAGTTCCCCTCACAGTGACCCACTTTGGTGAGTCATAAGTCCATAATGGATGGGTCAGTAGTCCACACAATTTGTTTGTGAAATTATTACCCATTTAGGTGCATCATAAGTCCACAATCGATTTGTGGACTTATGATCCACTTAGGTGGGACGTAAGCCCATTATGGGTTAATTATTTTTTTTAATTAAATAATTATTCTTAACTATTTTAATTGTTTGTGTTGCTAGTTAGGAGGACGCAAGCAAATCAATCCTTTTCTGATCCGAACCTTCCAGAGGTAGACCATTCACTACACCCAAAAACTACCACTTGCATTGTGATTGGAGGTTTTAACACTGTTTGTGCAATTAACTGAGTAAAAATCGAAATGATTTTGATGTTAGCACAAATTTTAAAATGTCAAATTGCGCAAAGCATAAGCGTGGCCTGTAAGAGCACATAAACTCAGCTGTCCTTCCAATTCTCGACGAAAGAAACTTTTTTCGTCGTCTTCAAAGGACTAAACCCCTTGACCTAGGACGGTGAATTCATCCCGCGCTTAGCTGCGGTGTTAGCAAGAACTCTCAGTGGAGAATCTCTTGTCAAATGCGTCTAAACCAAGAAAGTAAAACTGCTGGATAAGTGTAAAACTTAGTTGTAGCGGAAATATATTTTATTTGAAGGGATGTGTTGTTACTGGGTTAAAATCCCTTTCGCTATGTGGGAACGGTCCCCACAGTGTCTTTTGAAGATTTTCACTTACACTCGCAAAAAAAAATGAGCAATTGATTTGTGTAGTGAATGTGTAGATTCTTCACTCCACAGCATATTTTTTCCAAAAAACATGAAGGTGTCACTAAACTAATGATTGTCTTAATTTATGATATTGTGTGCTATTTATGTGTCCACTACTACACTTATACATGTGTTCAATGTAATCATGTCTATTCTCTTAACCGCACATGCTTTAATCGTTGTGCCAAAAGAACTTGTCTTACTTTTAACCATTTCATTCATTTCATTTCTCTTCATGTGTCCTGAAATCGATTGAAATCTAAGAAAGATTTTCTTATGTCCTCCTTCCGAGCAGACGTACGTCTGTTGTTCATTCAGTGTGAAATTGGTAGGTGCAGTGCAGAGCGTGTTGGGTAATCATGACAGATTAGTCTGTTTGTTTGCTGTTTTTGGTAATTACGCAAACAAGTGAATTCATTCAAGGGAATGTGTTAAGCTATTGAGATATTTTCATATTCTAACTCTAACTCGATGAACATTGTTTTTCTAACCAAGAATCATAGAAGTTCGTAGAACATGTGATAACTAAAGGGAATTTGGATCTTTAATTCAGCCTGGTCGAAAAAACGAAATTATTGGATTAAATCAATGGTCAATGAGTACATCGACATCCAAGTAAACTTGAGACTTAAAGATTTAAGATTTGAGGTTTTTCTTTAAGGTTACCTGAGTATAATAATGACGACACGTTTCGAGGTGGGCTTGGGCCTAGCTTCTACAACGAGTTGGGAGCGAGTCGCACAATAAATATAACACTAAACATATTGTATTTGAAGAAATTAATATTTTATTAATTTTATAAAAATCGAAATAGTACAAGACTTATTAAAAGAAGAGCCATTCGAGTTACAAACGTGTAAACAAATGAATTTTGTAACAAATTTGGAAAAGACGCTAAGACATAATACGTAAGCAAATAAGAGGTGAAACATAATTGGAAAGAATGTTGCCAGCACATGTTGCCGAAACTGGGACGGGTTGCGAGACGTAAATCACGCTTGGCACTGTTCTATCCCAAGTTGATGAGACCTAAAGGGTTATTGCGACTCGAACGGCGAAGTTTGAGAAGTTGTAACTAGATAGAACTATTCTTGGAGCAATAGCTGCGGCTCGAAAGTGGTGCAGTGGTGAATATTAGGTTTGGTAAGTTCATTATATAGCGATGCCCGCAGTTTTGGGAAATTTAACGTCGCATTTAATAGCATTGCTCGGTATGTATATGGTCATAGAAGGTATGATCATGTATCACAACTGTCAAGAAACCTCCTAAGTATGTCTCTCGAAAACTACCTAAAATTCAGACCACTATCCTTCCTGTTTAAAATTTCTCGCGACTCGGTGTACCAAGCTATCTTTACGACAAACTCCGTTTCCCGTTATCAGACACGTCGAATTGCTTAATTTTACCAAGGTTTACTTTTTTGACATCTGAAAGACAATTTTGTATTGCTACGGTGCGCCTCTCTCCCACTGTGTATAAGAGAACGAAGCAGCATCGAAAGTTTTAAAAATCCATTGAAATCTTACTTATCGAACTGAGATGATTCATTTTCTCCTCTCGTATCACTCCTACAGGACACTCTCTTCCTTTTCTTTCTACACTTATTTTTTCTTTCTTTGCATATAATTGACGTAGTTCTATTTTTGATTAAATGAATTTGATTTTAAACTATACCTCTTCATGATAAACAAAAATTGTATTGTACTTTAAATCTATCACTGAAAAGAAAGAAAATCTTTCTTAGATTTCAATCGATTTAAAAGACCTTGCCTTATTGTGGTGTAGTACATAATAATAATTAAAGAAATAAATAAATTAGGCTAAGTGCGGCTGTTGTCCTTCCTCACACCCACTTTAACCTTCGAATCATAAGTGAATTAATACATCAACTTTCATTTTTGCGGCACCAAATGCGAGCACTGACTCTATATAGTCTTCAAATTATGGTTTGATATATTTTTATTTTGTCTCAATAAGGTCGTGCTGGGTAATGAATCTGCAAGGTTACCGTTGACCCAGCTCCAGTCCGTCAGATGTACTTCAAATGCATGATAAGGAAAAGTCCAGAAAGGAAGAGGACGTAAGTATCAGAAATTGGCGTTTCATTTTAGACTGTGTTTGAAAAGATTCAGCAACGTTTCGGTGCTGAGAAGGATCTATTCTTGTTCTTCTTGTCCTTTCCTCCTTGTGGAACATAGATCAACCACGATACTTCTAAACCTGAATCTATTTGCTGCTTCTCTTCAGATGCCGATCCGTTCTATGTATACTGCGCACGTAGAAGTTCTTCCTCAACTGTCCTTCGCCACGTTTTAGCTGGAGCTGCAGGGAGTCGGCAACCTTGCGGATTCCAGCGAAGAGACTGTCTTGCGATGTAACTGTGTGGTTCCCTCAGTGTGTGCCCAATCCAGGACCATTTGCATAATCTCGGTGACAGCTCTTTTATGGGCTGTGCGGCTCCAAAGTTCCAGATTAGTTATCCTGTCTGGTCACCAGATTTTAAATATCTGACGGAAGCCAATTCTAACATATGGTATCCTTGTTTGGTGGCCGGCATTACGAAATACATTCAATCTTAGAAAGATAACCAATATACAAGGATCTGCGTGCATTTGCATTACGAGTGCACCTCGCTCCACACCTTCAGCCGCCATGGAAACAATGCTATAGCTACTTCCCATGGACATTCAGGGAAAGTTGGCGGCTACCAGGGAACGCAACCGCTGGAGCATAATGCACAGTTTAGGTCACATGGAAATAATCAAAAATGCGAACATCCCAAAGCATACAGATTATCGCGCCCGTTGTAGACTTTGACTTTGGGTATAAAACACTCATCCGAAAAAGAGAAGACTGGGCATCAGACGTAGTCAGAGAAGCTACCCAGCTGAAAGTATACACAGACGGATCCAAAACGGAAGAAGGCACTGGACTAGGAATATGGGAATATCCTTGAGAGAAACATCCTACTCTCTGTCCCGTCAATTATACAACCACTGTAGTATATCCCAGGCAGAAGTAAAAACTATCCAAGAGGCTGCCCACTTACTGGCAATGAATGAATGAATGATCTACATAGACAGTCAGGCGGCCTTCAAGGCTCTGGATACACCATCAATCAAATCTAAGATGGTAAAACTTTGCCGTCTGTCTCTCAGGGAGATAGCGGACAGATGCAACGACAGCCTATGCTGGGTCTCTGGGCATAGTGGTATTCCAGGCAACGAAAGGGCCGAGGAGCTAGCTAGAACAGGGGTGGGTTTGCCAATGGCAAGTAATCAGGACACCCCACACCCTCCATCTTCAAGTAATAAACACTTTGTTACTTACAGATGCCATCAACGCCGCCAATCGGAGGTGGATGGCATTAGATACTTGCAGGACTTTAAGGCTAATTTGGCCTTCAATAAATCCCAAAAAAAAAACAAGCACACTCCTAAATATAAATAGAAAGGAAATCAGCAATATAGTTGGCATTTTTTCTGGTCATTGCATATTCGGCACACACGCAAGGAGAATGGGCACCCTCTACAATAATTTTTGTAGGAGCTGTAGGGACGAAGAGGAAGAAGAAACTATCCTCCACTACCTCAGCACCTGACAAGCACTTGCAAAGATAAGGAAAAAGACGCCAGGCAGCTATTCATTCAATAGCCATGAGGAAATGTCTGGGATCAAAATTCTGGACATGGCAAAATTTATAAAAAATACTCAGCAAAGGAGTGCATCATCCAGGATATGCCACTAGCATACCAGTAGGTATCTTCAGGTGTTTTATTTAGTTAGTACCCAAAGATGAACCGGCGCGTTACCTGCCGATTAGCGATATCACAATGGATCCAATCAGGATCTAAGTGGGCCAGAACTGCTTCAGTCGTGGCAATCACATTAACCTAACCTAACCTAACCTAGGCACTTGTTTATAAGTACTTATATTCGGAATTCGATTTTCACTGAGTGTTTCCATGTTTCGCGTCCGTAGTACAGCACCGACTTAACATTGGAGTTGAAAGACGTAGCTTTGTATTTAAAATATGGGAGGACTTACATACATTCTTTAGTTGGCTTAACACGAGGAGAAGAGAAGGATCTATAGTTGAACATAATAATAATCACAATAGTCGTGCTTTTTCATCGCTATGGATAGTGAAGTGAATCATACAGAAAAACGATTCGCAGTGGCTTTGATTTTTATCTGTCAGAGCGTATGAAAAAGAAATTTATTTGTTCGAAGTCGAATTTTTATCGGCAGCCATTGTTCACTGCCGATATTATAGGCAGTAGGTTGTTGTATGTGCTTTGAGTGCAAAATCCTACTTCACTATTTATAGATTTTTGAAAAAAAAAACACGGCTAATATGGGTGGCCCACAGTTCGTGCTGGCATCCTCTGCGTAGGATGCACCAACCCACTACGAGATGGCCACTCCTGAACTGCAAAGCTCCAAAACTCAAGAAAACTGAAAAATGTAAGTACACATATTTCCAATGACATCTGTTAAGAAATACGTCAATAAGCCGACATCTGAGGACTAACAATCATTGCCTATTAAATCTCATTTAATCTACTCTAAATAAATGTTTAAATTCAGAAATAAGAGAACAAGCTTAAGTCATTGCTTTCCAGCTCTGGCTCCTTGTCAAATTAAGAGGAAACGAAAGCATTGGAATTTCGCTGAGTTCCCCTACGGCGGAGACTTAACGCAACGTATACTTCTGAAAGGGGAGTCTGAAAGTCCAAGTCCATTGGAACGATATAAGCTCTGGAAGCACATGAAGAGGAGACGTTATTCAGTGGATAAACACCTGTTGCTGGGAAATGAATGCAGGCATTCGGTTTAACAGAGAAATTACGAAGGGCCAGACCACAAATGACTTAAAGGTACTCGGTAAGTTGCAGACTTCGAGAGGATGAAAGAAAATGCAGATTAAAAATAATTGCATGTGAACCACGTACAAGGGTTAAATGGTCAGCGTCGGATGCCCCTTATGTACGTACAGTCAGTCGCAAAAGTAAGTATACAGTATTTTTTTTTTTATTTTATTCAAAGAGATTTTTCTTATTTGCTAGACAAAAATACTTAAAACTAGCTTAACTAACTTAACAATTGACCATTGCTCTTTATACTAACTTATTGACCCTGAGCGGGTACTCTAAGATACACAAATGTTTGTATATATGTGCATTTCGGCTTAATCTGCGTTTTTTTTTAGTCTTTGAAGATAAACTTTTATTAATTTTTTGTTTACCAAGAAAAGTTATAAAAAAAATTGAGTACACAGTACAAAAGTGTCCGCGTTCTCAACATAAAATTACTTTCAAACGGGCTCTAAGAAAAAAAAACGTGAATGTAGGAGAGAGAGAGAAGCTACACCAGGTCCGCCTCGGACTGTCGCTCCGCTAATATTATTATTATTAGGCTTTTATAGGAAATAGTACAAACATTCATGGTAGCCTCTAATGTATGAGCTTTACGTGCAAAATTCTAATTCACGACTTATAGATTTTTGAAAAAAACACGGCTTATGTTTCTGGGAAATCTGGGCTAGAATTATAGATACGATGAATAATTCTAAATAATTTCAAAATAAGAAAACTGAGAACCGTGGGTATATTACATCCTCTTTCTCGATCTTAGACTTTAGAAGTTTGATAATCTCTCTCAATGGAATGTCCTGATATAAATATATATTAATAAGAGATTCGTTATATTATAAGTAACTATAACATAATGTAAGATTCGGACACTCGACGAGAAGACCTCTCTAGTGGATGATGCAGGTCAGAAGATTATGATGATGATGACGAGTAGGAGTGTCCACAGAATCTTTGACATCCATTGTCTCTGCCTTGAAATGAAATAAAATCGAATTCTTTCTGAATGTTCATTTGTTTACTTATTTTGAAGATGAAATGAGTACAAAGAATGAAATGCAATTTTTATATCGTGCTTCATTCGCAGTTTGTGCCCCAAAAAAGGCATTTTACCGACGTGTTGCGAATTGCAAGTGCGAACGACGCTACAAATGTGATTGGCTACTTACTTTTCGCTTTGAGTTTGGATTTCGATTTACATTGCGATTGTGACTAACCTCGACTGCAATCTCCGTAGGCGAGTTTACCGAGCCGCAAAATGATTTTTAAATTCGACTGGGGTTTGCATGAAATATTGGCTTTAAATTGAATCCAAGCCCAATTCGATGGGACTTTTCAATTTCAGAAAATGCCTCTGCTTCGTTAGTGGTTGCATCCGATACATCTGCACATGTGGATGATTTATCCGTCGATCCTTCGTTGGTGGTCGGGTCTGCAACGTCTGCACATGTGCAATTGGGTTGTTCGTCGATGATTGTTTGACCTGGTTTTGGGTTTCTAAGCGCGTGCCATGTTTGGCAGTGTACCTTAAAAGATAAGCACCCTTCCTGGGCTCAGGGAACCTGTTAGGGCCCGGAAGGGTGTTGATTACGAGTTAACCTAGCCTCAAGAACGCCTATTTGGGCCTTTGAGGATTCCCCTATCTGTCCTCAAGTCCGAGTTACAAGCGATGCGTACCTATAGTTTTATTTCCATCAAATGCTTTTTTTACAAGAAGTGCCCTTCAGAACCCTTTTCTGGATATTGAGTTTCCAGCTTAGCTTATTATCGTTGATGAGTTGCAGAGTAGTGCCGCACAGTGAGGGGTGTCAACGTGGGGGATATTGTATCTTTTTTAGTTCTGTCTTTTGTGAGTAGATTTTTTCCTGCTATACATCGATAATCCAATGACGCATCACTACAGGCCAAAAGATTGCCGCTACCTCCCATCGCAGTGAAAAAGGTGACCAACCCTCTAAAGGAGGACTTCAGTTTGAGAAACCATCTATATATTGAAAAGCGTTTTTTATGAGACTTCTTATGAGAGGTTTGGTTTTTAGCGTATGAAAATACGCTTTTTTGAGCACTAAACCATGCCGTGGAAAAACAGTGTCGGCATGGTTGCAACTTATCGAAGGCATTCTGTATTATGTCTCTTAGGTGAGGTAAGGTAGGCTAGTGCATTCACCAGCACACTTAGACCATGTTGGTCCATTGTGATACCCCTAGTCAGACTACTACCACTGATTGCCCACTCTAGTGATTCCGTTACTTTGATTCCAACGGCAAATGGTGACTGGGCCAAATTTGAAAACCACATAAAAGCGTATTAATGTTGCTTTCACTGGGATTCGAACTTGGGACCCCGTTAACCAGGGGCAGGCACTCTATCAACTGCGCCATCCAGTCGTTATTATGTCACGTAGAGCGAAGAAAAATTTTCCAGACGTCGCTGTGTTCTGGTGTTATTGGCAGTTCCTTTACTACTATATTCCACAGAAGAGGTGAGGGCTATTAACTCCTCTGCTGATCACAGCATCACCCTGAATAATCCTACAAATCCTGTAGCTGATGGATGACACCCGAGAGGCTTTTTCCATATCGAGGTTGTTAAGCTCAATCGAGGGCAATCTCGCTTCGATGTTGTTAAAGACGCCTTCGAGGCCAAAAAAGTTCCTCATATTCGAGGGATCTTCCAATGGTTTCATCAAGAAGGGGGGGAGGCTCTCTCCACGGTGGAATGATTTGGCTAACATAATGGTATATAAGTGTCTAGTGTTTGCACAATTAAGAAGAGACTGGTGGGTCCAAGGTCCTTCGGTTTGAGATGAGAGCACTTCCCCGCCTTAGGAAGGTAAAGTGCAGTCAACCTTTTTCACGAGCTGGGATCATGGCCTTAGAGGTCTCCATGTCCTCCATGACCAGGTACTACCGTGAGACAATAAGATGACTACCACGAATTCAAAGTGGACCAGTATCAGCGAGGTTTGGCATTTTATTAGCGAGCAATTGCTATCTTGCACCAGGAGATTGCGATCTTCTTCTTCTAGTGGCCTGGGTTGGGCCGCAATTTGGTTGAAGTGCTTCTCCACCACGCACCACGCAATAGCAGAAATTTAAAAACAATTTTGTCATGATTATGTTGCACACAGAAACACAAGAAAGCACACACAACATCGACGTCTTGGGCAGAGCTTCACAATGGGCAGATATATCGGGGTAGTCAAGGACTTCGTCTACCTCGGTTCCGCAGTAAATAGTAAGAACAACATCAGTACCGAGATCAAACGCAGATTAACTCTTGCCAACCGCTGTTTCTATGGACTCAAGAGGCAATTGAGTAGTAGAGCCATCTCTCGAAAGACCAAGCTGAATTTATACAAGACATTGAATGGACAGTCTCAAAAGCGGATGAGGAAGTCCTTGGTATCGAGAGAGAAAAGCTCTGCGTGCGATCTTTGGTCCTGTTTGCGTTGACGGTTTCTGGAGGAGAAGATTCAACCACGAACTGTACGGGCTTCACAGCGACATGAGTCTAGTCAGGCGTCTTCGGATTCAACACCTAAGATGGCTAGGTCATGGTATCGAGAGAGAAAAGCTCTACGTGCGATCTTTGGTCCTGTTTGCGTTGACGGTTTCTGGAGGAGAAGATTCAACCACGAACTGTACGGGCTTCACAGCGACATGAGCCTAGTCAGGCGTCTGCGGATTCAACGCCTAAGATGGCTAGGTCATGTAGAGCGTATGGATAACTCAGCTCCGGCCCGAAGAGTCTTCGACTCCGAACCCGTGGGACAACGCAACAGAGGACGTCCGCGTGGTGGAAAAGGACTTCAACCAACTTGGCGTGCGACACTGGAGACAGCTAGCCAGAGACCGTGCTAGCTGGAGAGGCTTGTTGGTTGAGGCCCATGTCCACCCCGGACTGTAGCGCCAAATAAAGAAGAAGAAGATGTTGCAGCATTAACGTTGCACTATCTTTGTTGTGAACTGTTCTATACTTGGCACTAAAACTGAGTTTGTTTGGTGTCAGTGTCACTCTATTGCCGATCCTTTTGCGGAATCCAAATGTTTAATATTTAAGAACAAACAGTGTCGTTGCCAGTCCTAACAGAAATAAAATGCAATCGTTTTGTATTTAAAACATGTAAACTTTATTTGTGAATATTACAAATTCAACGGAATGCAGTAACTAAACAACATTCAATAGATGCCTTTGTTAACTAATATGAAGTATAACACTTGAATGTGTTGTATCTATATTTACAATATTTTATTAAATAGCTTCCAAATGCCGGATTTATTTAATGTATGTTTACCAAACAATCTGCACGGAAAGAAATATCTCCAAGATGAGATATCTGTGTGCAGAAGCAATAATCATTGATTCTTAGAAAATATACATTATATATGAAACATCGCCTGCGGCATGCATTTCGATGTTAATCACAAGTAATAAATGTGCTTTGGGGTCTTGTTTATCTTTCGGACACGATTAAGGTCTCCTGTTCTGGGACAATTGGAGCATATTAAAAGTTGTACATAAATTTGAAACAAAAACAAAAAAAAAAAACAGATTGATATAAATACATTTTCACTGCCATGCAGGGTCACGGCTGTACACTCTAATCCTACTTCTATTTGCTTTTTTTTTTATTTTCATTTAAGGCAATTTACAGGTTTTCGTATTTGAATTGATATGTTTTTTGAGTACAAGACGAAAAAGTACAATCTTGTTTCATTTTTCATTCAGTCTTTGGGAGAACATTTAAAACAATTACAACAACTTATGGATTGAGCACTTAAACGTTGTGGTTGTGGATTTCTTATTTACAAAATTTCCATATTCATTTCCATTTCGGATGCGCTAGATGTAACAATTGTTTGCTGCACCAGCGCATAGCCTTTACTAAAAGCCTTCGAGTTGGAAACTTTTATACAGGCGGATTCTTAAATCTCAGAGTCATAACTGAGGGTATTGGTTGAGATGTGATCTATCGAAATAAGTGGGCGTGTCGCTTTTCATTTGCGGCAGTACGGGAGATGATTGAGATGCATTGAGTATGGGGTTGTCCTCTTTTGGTGCTCCAATCGTTAAGCGAACATGCAGACCGGATTCTTTGATGAGATTCACAACGTCACCGTGGCTCATGCCGGCAATATCGATTCGGTTTACGGCCACTATGCGATCGCCAACTTTAAGGTCTCCACAGCGGTCAGCTGGGCTGCCTGGGATTAGTTTGCCTAGTGGAAGAGAAGAACGTTACTGACCCTGTCGACACAGAAATGTCATGTGGCCACTTACCTATCGCCGATCCATAGTATTGATTTGATGATGAGATGATGACAAAGCCGAAACCTTCACTTTCGTGCCGACTGACGATGACATCGTACGGATATCTTATGGGACGGACTGGTACGGGTGCTGATGTGTGTCGGACTCGGCGTCGCAATATCATTGTCACTTGTCCACGCAAGGCTGCCTCGCCCATTAGAGACACAACTTTGTGATGAGATGCATTTACCTATAATGAGGGAAAAATTGACGCATGTAACTTTCACTTAAACGGAGGTAAATGAGCACATACCACATTGACTCCATCAATGCTTAGGATCTCGTCGCCTGTAGCCATTCCAGGGTCACCATCAGCAGCTCCTCCAGGTACAACGTGCCCAACAGTTACCTGTGAGCCCTCTTCAGTTCCGCCGACAATGCGAAAACCAAAGCCTTGGGCTTGTCTCTCTAGAGTCACCTCGGAAAGATCGAATTCCTCCTAAATTGAAATGAACATGAAGAGACCAACTCATCGACTTGACACAAATGAAGAACTTACATCGTCCATATGCCGCGGAACCGGATTGTTTCCGGGCACCATATAGTTCCACATCTGCGGATGCATTTGCATAAAGTTTTGGTGCTGTTGATGATCGGCCATCGCTGATCGATGGTTCTCCAGCGGACTGAATCCCGTTTTTCTTCGATCATTCATTAGCTCGTTCACTCGCTTTTGAATCCTTCCATTCTGGGTATTCTGATGGTGGTGGTAGAATCCTTGAGTGGACTGATTGTGCTGGTGGTACTTGTATCGCTGATAGTCCTGACACTCGTAACAGTAGCACGTCTCTTGGTGATACGTCGGCACTGGTGCCATGATTGTCATCGGCGGTGAGTACAGTCCTCCGCCGTTCATCGAATCCCCATTCTGCTGAACAGGTGCCCCATCGTAGTTGTCCTGTTGTACTGGAACCCCATCGTAAAGCGAATTGTAGCCGTAGTCCGGGGATGTTAGCGTATTCTCATACCCGTCCATCTTTGGCAGCATTGTGTTGGGGTCCATGTGGTAAAGGTTACTGTGGTTCTCATTTAGTAGCGACGCCTCGGCAAGTCTCTCGCTCAAGCTGGTCACCAACTTTGGATACGGGTCCATGAATGGAATATCATTGTTTATGGAATCGATTTCTTGCAGGCTGTTCGTAGATTTTGCATCGGCCCCCAGTGACTTTGCATCCTCCGATTGCTTTTCCAGGCCATTTGTCACTGCTTCGATTTCTTCATTGAGTTCATTGGACGGCGTCTTAACCCGAGCTCTGCGCGTGTCGACGAGTGGGGTTTTCGGACGGATCGGCAGAATCTCCTTCGGTTGAGTGCTGTAAAGGTCTGCGGTTGGGGTTTTACTGCGATACATTCCAACGTCGCCGATGTCTTTGCCACCACCTCCGGATTTTCGAAACTTGCCACTGTTCACGGACGTTCGACCGCTCACGTTTGAACTGTTTAAGGTATTGCCACGCTGAATCTTCACTGTCGTCGCCTCGGTCTTCGGGCAGTCTTTCAGCACACGAACCACTTCACAGTGCGACATGTGATTGACCGGAGAGTTGTTGATCTCGAGCAGAATATCCCCTTCGTGCAGGTTCTTACAGCAATTCCTGTCCAGAATCTTCTTCACCTTCTGGCCGTGGGCACTGTCCGCGATTGTGAAGCCGAAGCCCATGCCGCCTTTAGCTATGGACAGCGTCAAGATCTCCGGCTTCTTCATGAGTATAAAGTCATCTCCCACGTAGCTTTCGTTCATGCCACCAGCTGTTCCCGGGCGAATTTTGTCCAACGACTGATTTCCTCCGGCCGCGCCCGCTGTGTCGGACATGTCCAGGAAGTTGTAGTTACCGTCCATGTTCAAGTCCATAAGAATTCGATTCTTCTCCGCATTCGAACTGATCCCATCGACAGCGATCGTGGTAACCACTTCCGTGTTCGGATCATTGGGGTCGAATGGCAGTGGATAGCCGCGACAGACCTCCAGCGTAACCGTCTCACCAGGCAGGATGCTCTGGAACACGTTCACCATTTCATGGTGTGTGAATCCCAGGACGCACGTGTCGTTAACGTACACCAGAATGTCGCCAGTTTGCAACTGACCATCCAGCCAGGCGGGGCCGTTGGGAACGATTGATTTGATCTGCAAGAATTCCTCCACATTGTCATCGCCTCCCACAATGGTGATGCCCAGGCCTCGGGATGACTTCAAAAGCGTTGTTGTTATTCGCTCGCCCTGCATTTCAGCTGGGTTTCTTGTAAATTTGTATGGCAACACCGATTGGTTGTTATTCTCATTTCTCTGTCCTTGCGCGCTGGGATTTTGCATTTGCTGTTGATTCGACTGCTCGGCAGCCCGTCGCTTCGCTTCCAGGACTGGATTCTCGTATTGGGTACGCCGGTTGACGTGGTCAATGTAGTAGGTGCCGTAGAGGGCGTCGTCTATTTTCTCCCATCCGTACGGCAGTTCGTTGTCGCCACAATCTTCCAGAGATTTTTTTTGAAATTTCGACAACCGTGGATCGAGCCAGTGCGATGTGCCTGTGTTATGACTGCAAATATAAAAATACATGATTAGAGGAGTACGGGAGTATTACAAAACTGATAAGTAAGTCTGGAGAATACAAAGTGTGCGCTTAAAAATACATGTGATGTAAACCGTGTTTGCTGGCGGAACTTGATGAAGGGCTGTGTTTTCATCGCAAACAACTGCTTAATGACTCGGTGCGATCAAGCATATGTAGGTTTATAGTAGAAGATGTGCAAATGGATGTACGTTCGAAGTTCACATTACTCGTGGTCGCAAACGGGGGGAGGAAAAATCACTTTGAATGCATTTCTCTTGGCATGCATCATCCATAAGTGATCTTACTGCATACAGTTCCTTGTTTGTCACGAATTAATGTTCTGCTTAAGTGATTAATGCTAAAGCTAATGTTCTCAAAACGTATAGGAATGGCTGTATTTCTAGACGTGGTCCAACGTCAAGCATTTCAAAGTCCAACATTCGCGGAGTAATGCAGCTCATAATTTTGTTTTCCTCTTGTACAACTCATGCCGTGTAGGCAATGACACCGCGACCAGGGTGGATCCATTGTGTCGAAGGGTTGGAGTTAAGACAAAGGACAAACAACTTGCCTCATGAAAGATAGTAAATCTATTGTAGTGGACTTTTCTAATACCACTGAACTGAGCATCTCTCTTAATCAAAATATTTTGCCAGACAATCACACATGATCTGCTCGGAAGTCTCAACCTCTTCGAGGCAAAGCCGTGTCTTGACATAGGTTTAGTTTGTTAAGGTGATATTTCAGGCCGCAGTGGCTGGTAAGAAAGCTTGTTAGCAATCTTAAGCTGTCTTTATTAGCTTATCTTTTATGTATAAGGCATGCTTAAACTCTTGGACTGCCTATGGCCATGACCATATGTCCACTGGTTTGGTGGTTTGGTCCACCTGCTTGGTGGCGAAGTTTGTTTACCCATTAGTTAATCAGACTTGTAGCTGCTGTCCAATTGACACGGTCTGGGCCGATGAACGCCGATTCAGAGCCAGCTCTCGCGGGCTCATCTGCGGATTCGTTGCCTTCAATCCCTCTATGTCCAAGGACACAGCCAAGTTTTACAAAACATGTCTCTATTGAATTGAGTATACTAAGGTGACCGGTTAGGTTACCCGGTTTGTAATTTTATCTAGCTGCAGTTTAATAGCGTATCTGGCAGCGATCTTCCTGGCGAAGATCAGTAGGGGAGTCAGCCCGACTACAGCTTCTAGAGCTGCTGTAGGGCAGGTGCGCATGGCACCTGTTATTCAAAGACAGGCAATTCGTTGAACCTTCTGCAACCTATTTGCAGTGTTTTTGGCCACCAGACGATGGCCGCGTATGTGATGATGGGTCTTACCAGCATTTTGTACAAGCAATGAATAATTTTGGGAGTAAGACCACAAGTCCTGCACGTGTACTGGCCCACAGTGCTCTAGTAGCGCGTTCTGCCACTGACTTGATGAGTGAATTCCAGTTGAGTCGTTTGTCCAGGATTACTCCAAGATATTTTACTTCACTGGAATAGACCATCAAGGGAGAGAGAAATAAGCACAGGGCACTGGGCCATATGCATACACCCTGTTAGACTCGGAATACCTTTCAACCAACGTTGTCGCAGTTGCCTCCACACTCTTTCAGAGGAAATTCTGCCTCACTTTCTCTGTGACTGTCCGGCAGTACCCAAACCTAGACATATCGCGTTCGACAAACATTTCCTGAGTGACTTCTCGGAGATCGCTAATCAAAGTACATATGTATATCGGACATTATTACATCCCTAAGCTCCACAAGTTGGATTTAACCCAGGTCTTCGAGGTGTGGTGTCAAAACGGATCACAATGCGCTATTTGTACCCGGATTGAGCCCAATCGGGTAGCCACTTAAACCAACCAGTGCCAACCAGTGATTTTAGTTATGTGAAAGTGAAGGACGGACTTAGGGTTCAAATCTTCGTAACCTCACCAGAAATCTTAACGTCCGTTAAGCTACCAAGTCACTGCAATGTATTATGCTCGCTTTCTGTCAATGAGTCCCCGATAGATGGCATAACTATCAGTCTTTACATCAAAAGTTAAGCGGCAATTAAGGCTCTGGCGAAACGGCCCACGAACTCCAATGCGGTCAATTATTCCCGATCGGGCGGCTACAGGCTATTAGTTTTGAAATGACATCCCTAGATTGATGACATTCCGGTCCAGGCTATACACATTATCATTTCCGATCTCCGTTTTTTCCACCAAAATTCATGAAAAATGTCAACCCACATCATACCCATTGTCATTTTTCATTTCCTGCTGCACACTGTCATTTTCCCATAATTTCTGCAAGCCTTGCATTTTAAAAATCAAGTGTAAGCCTACTTGAAGGAGAAATCAGCCAGATGCAACCTTACCCAATGCTGTCCCGTCTAGGCAGTGTGGTATTCCGGGAAATTAGAACCGATGAGGGCGTCCATCAATTAAAATCATTTAAGGTTCTAGATACTAGCCGATGCCATCACGACCGCCAACAGAATCACATGGAAACTTGTAAAACAGCGAGTCTGATGTGACCCTCTTTCAACTTGAAACAGAAGAAGTCACAAAGGCCAAGTTCGAACATTGTCTTATAGGCAAGGCGTACAATGGCTTCAGTAGAACATGTAGGGACGAGGAGAAAGATTAAACGCCCACTGCATCGACACTTGCTCTTTCTAGAACAGAGGATACAGCTGCACTTAGCGAATACAACTCGACAGTTCGGGAGCTGTAGACTGAGACGTCTAAGCAGATTTGTCATTCATTTTTATTTCAGCAATTCATAACAAACTTAGATACTACACAAAAATGCTTAAAGCTAATTGGACGAACAGTGTTACTATTTCGAACTACTGGGTTTAAACGGGCACTCTAAGCTAAACTTAATCTCGTCCTATATCTTTCGACTTCAACTCTAAGCAGATTTGTTAATGAGACAGGATGGCGGGGACAAATTTTCTTTAACATATTACGAAACTGCCGGCTCTGAACCAAGGCCAAGTTTGAGAAGCTTTTTCTAGAAAGTTGTACTCTATGAGCATCATAGGTGGCACCGTGAGAATTGTTTCTCGTACCGGGAATAGAGCTTAGATATCTTGATTCTACATCTAGAAACGTAGTGTTACAATGAAAAAGTATTAATCACTCAAGTTCACCCAATGATGGTCAAATCAAATGCTTCTTCTTCTGGTGGCGCTACAGTCCGAGGTGGACCTGGGCCTCAACCAATAATCCTCTCCAGCCGGCACGATCTTTAGTCAGCTGTACAAAACTGCACAGACCAAATCGATTGAGGTCCTTCTCGCGGGCGTCCTCTATTGCGTTGTCCCACGGGTTCGGAGTCGAAGACTCTTCGGGCTGGAGCAGTGTTTTCCATGCGCTCTACATGACCCAGCCATCTTAGACGTTGAATCCGTAGACGCCTGACTAGGCTCATGCCGCTGTACAGCCCGTACAGTTCGTGGTTGAACGTTCTTCTCCAATAACCAGCAACGCAGACAGGACCAAAGATTGAACGCAGAACTTTTGTCCATGCCTCCGCACCATAGAGCAGGACAGGGATGAGCAAGGTGTTATATAAAGTTGGCTTGGTCCTTCGAGAGAGAACTCTACTACTCAACTGCCTCTTGAGCCCAAAGAAACAGCGATTGGCAAGAGTAATTCTGCGTTTATCTCGGTACTGGTGTTGTTCGTACTGTTCACTTGCGAACCGAGGTAGACGAAGTCCTTCACTACTTTGAAGTTGTAGCTGCCTATGGTGACGTTTTCAAAGGATTCTACTTCATTGTAACCTGCCCCGGTTGATTGATTACATGAACATTTTATAATACAATAGTTTGAGTGGTGACAGCAGGGTGACAGGGCCTAGCTTCTCAGCAACCACTCGAGTTGTGCGTGCTATTCTTCTCTCACGAGAAGGTACCTACAAAGTTATGCCGACTCCGAACGGCCAAGTTTGAGAAGCTTTTTCTAGACATTGTCTAGCATTGTCAGTGACTCGAAAGAGGTGGGATCGTGAATATTATTTTTGGTTGTACTGGCCAGAAATCGAACCCAGGCAGCGAGGTCAAGTGGCGTAAGGGTCGACGCATGTACCCACAACGCTACGGCCACCACACACGAACATTTTACTTAACCTTATAACAGCCGTCATATCGCTCAGATTACCCAAAAAGATTTTAAATGCAGAAGTCAGCATGTAGTCAATTTCATGAACAATCGTTTTGTGCTTGCTAAGCTACAGTAACTAAGTACATCGCCTCCTAAGTTGAAGTCCGAATCCCGGATACAAATTAGAGATAATGCCTAGAGAGGACAGAAATTAGAGAACAATGGCATGCTCATCCAAAGTCAGAGATAAGGGATAATAGAGAAATCCAACTTCTACCTCCCTCCCCTTGCCCCTTGATTCCATCTGACAGCGTTTTTATACGCTTTTTGTCCCGTGTCTGTGAATACGTGTGAGCTCTTGAGAACAGCTGGCGAACAGCTGCTACCCTTCACCAACCTTAGCAGAGCGGTAAATTAGAGTTCTTATTTGAAAATTCGGCCGTTATTTGAACGCTTTTTCAAATTTCGGTGTTAAATTTTCAACACGGTATGGAAGGGTAAACGAACGAACAAAGCTTATGTTCATGAAATCGATTCATAAAACTCCCGTTTGAGCAAGTCACAATCTGAGACACAAGGACATAATTAAAATGTTTGTATATGAATATGAATAATACCTACAAAATGCATTTACACGTACAGGCATCTAATTATAAAAATATTAGCTGTGTTTTTTGCAAGCGAGTCACTGAAAATGCTCAAAGAGTATTCCTGTCTAGAAAAAGTTTCTCAATTTCGCCGTTCGGAGTCGGCATTAAACGCAGGTCCCTTCCACTAGTGAACGAATAAAGCTAGGCCTAGGTCCGCCTCGGACTGTCTCGCCACCCATATTATATTATATATATACGCTTAAATTTCGATTTGCATGTAAAATTCACTAACAACGAATCCTATATCCGCTTAACTTACTCATGATATCTATCGCCGCTTAAGGAATAAGCGCGGATAAAAACAATGCTTCCAATCATTATTTTCTGTGTGTTCATTCCTGACTTTATTCATTCATTGTTTAGGTTGCTGTATGTGGCTTACATTTGTAGGTGTGGTTGATGTATTAGATAATTTTTAAATGTTTTCGCATCCATAAGTATGACACTTTTGGTATATCCAGAGTGTCTCACCTATACATTCCGTTTAGGTTTCGTAATCGATTATTTTCATTTGATGAACATTGCTTTTATTTTATAATTATTAAGTATTTTTGCTTTTAAAGGGATGGTCACGCTACGCAATCGCAAACCGAAGATTGTGCCCATTAACGATCAACTATCACCTTCTACCCCCTGACTGTCACAATTGTCATAAATATTGTCGGTGCTGCCATGAATTATTAAGCTGGTGCTGGATGAATTATTAAGCGCCGAAGATCGTTTTTTTTTGTGCACTTATGATTTAAGCATATATACGCTTGCAAAAAAACACTGCTATTATTAAAGCGTTTGCATGAATCACTTAAAATAAGAAGTCTCTTTGCTCAGTTTACATTTTACAGAAATTGCGAAAGAGATTACAAATTTTGACAGCCATTGTTATGCCTTAGTTATAGTTGAAATTATGTATTTTGAATTCATGAGTTTTCATGATTCATGAATTAAGGATATAGAATGGAACTAATTTTTCGAGTTAAATTGTCAGGTATAGTTTAAGAATAGACTGTATTTATACTTAAGTATCAAATTGTGCTCAAATAGTTCCAGTTATGGGCTTGGGCGTTGCATTAAATTTTTACTCACGGAAGTCCTTATTACTATACAAGTATATGCTCTTTAAAATACGAGTCAACTTTTGAACACCCTCCGAACAACATACGTGGATCGTGGGCAAATTCAGCAATCTGCTGGCATTTTTCACACTGAGGTCCAAGAATCTGCCGTGGTGGATCATGGTTTGTATAAAAGGATTCGTGAAATACAAGGGAATACCACTACTCTTGCATTATTCTCCTGTGTGGACTAGGGCAAAAAATGGCCGAAGTTGGTTATCATTATTATCCCTTGTCTCTGTCCCAAGTTTGCTGCAGAAACTCAGACTCAGATAAACCCAGACAGTAGCGTCATCATGAGTCATCTGAAGAAGAAAATGCTAGAGGTATAGTGTCTAACATCCATCAACCCAGTGCAATGACCTGGACATGATTTATTCGTTTTCTTATTCGCTGCAGAGGCAGATTCAGTCGCATAATGCTGTACAATCATAATAACGAACGTGCTGTGTGCAATCTTACAGATGAGAAAAAGGGCGACAAGCAAGAGCAGCAGTTTAAAGGCAAAAGGGGTTGGACAGTAGAATCAAGAAAAGCATACGTAAAGACACATTTTGAATTAGTTAGATTTTGAGCCATAAGAAGAGCACATATGTTCTAAATTACTGGATGAGAAACTTTATGTGCACACAAATAAATCTGAATATCATTATTGAATGAATGAGTGAATCGAGTCTAATGAGTTGTAATGACAGTTCTTATGTTCTGTCTCCCTTTCGAATCAACGAATAAATGACAATTCTTGAAAGTCTATAGTCTGTCTAGACAAGGAATCAGAGTTATTTTAACTCAAAGGGAGACGGGAATTAGAATGATATCGTATCAGTCAGTGGTCGTGGGAGCAAAGCACGTACGATGGAGATATTCCAGGCCACTTGATCCTCCACCATCCACTCGTCAAGAGCTGTGTCTAAGCGCAACCATCTGGTGCTGGGACTGCAAAGCGCTCCTCGACTCGGGACATTCGTGCCAATTGAACAAACCATCGAATGACATAAGATATGGAATTAAAGAAATACAAAATTTCATGAATGCTTGGCAAATATGTAGCTGAACAAATATCTTCTAACGACCTTCTAATTAAACTGCTATTTTGTAAACAAAAAAATGTTTTGTATCCCAGTTAAAACCCATTTTTTGTTCAATACAGAAGAAGAAGATGTCTTCACTCTTTCCATCTCAAAAATGTCTTAATAAAGGGGGCTAAGCCAAAGACAAATAAAGTCATTAAACAAAAGAAAAAACATAATACTCACTCAATGAAATACAGTTCGCCACGTTCTGTATACGCAGTCTCCCATTTAGGGGGCAATGGACCTAAGCCGTCGTCGTCCTCATTTTCCCTTGGATCGCGTGATGGTGCCCCATTACAATAATTGTGCAGTGTATTCTCTGTAATGTAAAAGAATTTTTATCAGATGAATATCTTTGCCCCCAGATGTGTGTTTGTTTGCATTAAAGTACAGCGCCACATTTTCTTTTTAAAGATGAGGCTCTGCTTGTGGATGCTCCACTCAATACAATGTAAGGAGATTAAAAATACATTTTGTTATTGACCATTTCATGTGGTGTAAATATTTAGATTTTCGATCTTGACTAGTAAGGTTCTGTGTTGGGATATTCTGTAAATTGATTCTTAGAGTACTCGCACAGGGTCAGTAAGTTAGGATTAAATAAAATAAGTTATTTACGATATTTAAGCTAGTTTTAAGTATATTTTGTCTTGCAAAAGTTAATTTAATTACAATAAAAACAAAATTACAAGAAAAAAAAGAGTGCCTGCCCCTGGTTAGGGGGGTCCCCGGTTCCAATCCCAGTGAAAGCAAAGTTAATACGCTTTTATCTGATTTTCAAATCTGGTCCAGTCACCATTTGTCGTTGGGATCAAATTAACGGCACTATCACTGGAGTAGTCAATCAGAGGTAATAGTCTGACAAGGGTCTAAGCCAGAAGAGACTAGTGGTCTAAGTGTGCTGGTGAATACACTAGCAGCCCCACTACCTAACCTAACCTAACATTAGTACAATACTACGTTGAAAAGAAAGTCCTTGGAAGACCAAGGTTAAGTTTCACAAGTTTTTTTGTTAGTAATTTCCCGTAATCATTTAAATTCGTATAATCGACACCTAATCACTTATTGTATTTTACTATTTCATAGCTGTAAAGGATTAATCAGCGAGCCGTCAATGAGGTGTTTGCTGGCATTGAGAAGGGAGAGGCTAAAGCCGGTCTAGCCGTGAATGAGGGCAAAACAAATAAATGCTGTCATCAAGAAAGGATACACAACATCGACGTCTTGGACAGAGTGTCATAATGGGCAGATATATCGGGATAGTCAAGGACTTGGTCTACCTCGGCTCCGCAGTAAATAGTAAGAACAACATCAGTACCGAGATCAAACGCAGATTAACTCTTGCCAACCGCTGTTTCTATGGACTCAAGAGGCAATTGAGCAGTAGAGCCATCTCTCGAAGGACCAAGCTGACTTTATACAAGACATTGCATGGACAGTCTCAAAAGCGGATGAGGAAGTCCTTGGTCTCGCCGAGAGAAAAGCTCTGCGTGCGATCTTTGGTCCTGTTTGCGTTGACGTTTCCTGGAGGAGAAGATTCAACCACGAACTATATAGGCTGTACAGCGACATGAGTCTAGTCAGGCGTCTTCGGATCCAACGCCTAAGATGGCTAGGTCATGTAGAGCGTATGGACAACTGAGCTCCGGCCCGAAGAGTCTTCTAATCCGAAGCCGTGGGACAACATAACTGTGGACGCCCGCATTTAAGGTGGCGCACCCAGGTGGAGAAGAACTTGGCATGCGACACTGGAGACAGCTAGCCAGAGACCATGCTACCTGGAGAGGCTTGTTGGTTGAGGCAGAGGTCCACCCCGGATTGTAGCGCCTAATAAAGAAGAAGAAAGGATCAATGTATCCTAAACCTCTAATATAAGTCTTAATCTATCATTTGTGATAATTCCCCCTACTTGAAAATAAAATAAATAAATAAAAAAACCGACTACAAAGGCTTTAAGATAAGATGTGTAAGACAGAGATCCATTACTTCAATGGAGGTAATAAGAATTCTGATTCAGCTTGTTTAGATTACCGTGGAATACTACATTCGTAATAGTCTTCAAAAGAGAGGTTACGTTTCACTATAAGCTCATAATACCCTCACATTCACATCACCTGTCCAGCTCTGAACTCACTCCGCGGCCATGCGTAATCATTCGTAAACAACCATCATATATTTATGAAACTCAAATTCAGACATTTCCCCAGTCTTAAATAAAACTTGTCCCACATCCAAATCCCCTCCACTCTGGTCAGCTCAAACGAGGATTTCCTAGACTACCTGTCCCACAAAATCGCCGTATTTCCGCATAACCGAGTATGAGCTACACACGAGTTTGATTGTTTATTTCACACTTTCATGGCGAAGAAACCTAAATTAGTTCAAACTGTATCCCCATCCGCAACTTTCATCTTATCTGTGCGCCAATAGAGCTAAATTTAGGCGACGCTGTTGCGGCCCACAGACTATGCTCCATCTTTCCTCGCTGAATGGAGAAAAGCAAACCGAAGCAAAAAAAAAAAAAAACATCAGCAAAACCAACCGAGTTGATGATAATCTATGAGCAGCTACCTTATGTGGAAAGCTTATCCAAACAAACCCACATGAATCGAAACCCTACTTCACAGTCACTAGATCTCTTGAATGCATTTTGCTATAAATACTCCGCACACGATGTGATGTGTATGCTATGTACTCGTATTCATTCACTGGAATGGCTGGCGCTCACTGTGAGCAGGAAGGAAGGGAACACTAGAGGACGTATCCTTTTGCATTCATTCAGGGAACTGACACGGCTGTTTGTTTCCTGCAATTTTTATCAAGAGAATGTTTGCTCGTGAAAAGAAGAAAGACTCTCTTTGCTCGCGATGGAGATTCAAGTTTATTGACCAATATTATGAAAAAATTCAGTGTTCCTAAGTGATGGTAATCGCAAACGGTGACAATACTCGTTCAGGCATTAACAATTTGAATTATCCACTAATGAGTTCAATGAGCGAAAGTTCACTTTGTGCTTAATGGAGGTTGTGGACGGTATTTTAGATTATTTTGAACAATTTAACACGACTTCCGTTCGGTACAATTTCTGAGGAAAGGTGTTCTGGCAAACCATTCGCCGACTCAGAGGAAGGAAATTCAACATCATCGAAGGAGTCAAATCCAAATATGGTGTGGTGCTTTCCAATGAGAAGGACATCTTGCGAAGATGGAGCGAGCACTTTTCGGAGCTACGCAATGCCGAACAGGGCACTGAAGATAACAGACCCGAAGTCTTAAGTGGGGCGGAGAATAGTCCAACGGTGGAGGAAGTCATTTTGCCGATAGATTCGCTAAGAGTTGGCAAATCCGCCGGTGTGGATGAAATACGGCCAGAAATGCTTGAGGCAATGGGTAAAGAGGGAGTTTCATGGCTCCCTCGTGTTATTAAAGTGACCTGGAAACGCGGTAAGACACTTGGCGATTGGCAAACTGGGGCGAAGAAAGAAGAAGGGGGACAAAAGAGACTGCTCCACCTACAGGGGGGATATTCCTCTTAAGTCTCCCCGGAAGAGTCTACGCTAAGGTTTTGGAAGCGCGTTCTAGAGCTTTGGTCGAGTCAAGGATGGGGGAGGAACAGTGCGGCTTTCGTCCCGGCAGAAGTACAACCGAGCAGCTTTTTACTCTAAGAATGGTCTTGAGAAGGCTTGGGAGTATGCCAAACCGATATACAGGTATTTTGTAGATTTGGCGAGTTCCTCGAGGTAAACTTTGCAGAAGTGTGGGATTAATCGTCCTCTTTTGAGAGCCATTCAATCTCTATACACAAACTGTAGCACCTGTGTTCGGGTTAACGATGCTAAATCAACACCTTTCGCAAAGGGTGCGCTTTGTCACCTCTCTTTTTCATTGTTTATATGGATTGGATGTTGCAGTGCAGACGAGGCGAGGAATGTTTCAGTCGTCTTCTTTTTGCAATTGACTTAGTTGTTCCCACATCTTCCCAGACGGAACTCAAGCGCGTACTCGATAGGTTTGTGGTCGTATGTGCTGATTCTGGGATGAAGGTTAACATGGACAAATCAGAGGTTATTCTAATTTCCAGAACGCCTATTCAATGCATTCCACATGTTAGTGGAGTCCCATTGAAGCTAGTGGAGAAGTTTGAGTATCTCTTCACGAGTGATGGGAGGAGTAATACTGAACTTCCCTGTAGGATTGATCAAGCTGGGTCAGTTTTGGCACAGCTTGGGAGATCTGTAATCAGGAAGGTCAAGCTTAGTGTGAAAGCCAAGTTAGCTGTTTTGACACAGCTTGGGAGGTCTGTAATCAGGAAGGTCGAGCTTAGTCTGAAAGCCAAATTAGCAGTTTTCAACTCAGTATTGGTTCCAACTCTCACCTATGGTCATGAAATTTGAGTAATGACTGAAAGAATAATATCGCGAATACAAGCCGCTGAGATGAGATTTCTTCGTGCTGTTGTAGGAATTACTCGCCGGGATAGAGTAAGAAACACGACAGTGCGCGAGGAACTCAACGTTGAGCAGCTGCTTCTCCGAACGGAAAGAGCTGAGCTTCGTTGGTGTGGTTATTCGATAATCGAATCATTAATTCGATTGTTCTTAGTTTAGCAATCGAAAATCGATTTGCGAACATACTCGAGCATATAGAATTTTTCTGTCGTGAATTTGTGGATCGCCTCTACTTCTTGCTGCTCCGCGTTTCCAGTTTGACAATTCGCAAATATACACAATGAATAGATCTGTTCCCGTACCCAACATAAACAGTACAAAACAACGAAGATCTACGAGAGTCTGTTCTCGTATCCCAAAAATGTGTGTTTTATGTCAAACGAGCGCTCTATCGAGAGTGTAAATTATTTCCCCACCTTGCCCATTTTAACCAGAAATAAAGTATGACAGAGATGCACGACTTCTACCGCTCTTGCCCCTTAAAATGATTGACAGCTATTTTTTTATAACGTTTTCTTATACCAAATTGACTAATCAGAGGAAGGCATTCACGTTTTTTCGTGAATAACCGTCAACATTTCATGAATATCTGCCAAAAAAGTACTGAAATTCGACGATGGAATAGGGGGCAATCAGCTGTGAAGTGGGCTATCCCTGTAATACCTCATTTATGTGGGTTTTTTGTTGGTTTTATGTCAAATCAATTGAAGTGTCAAATACTCAAATAGTTTGCTGTGCATGCAAATAGTTGCGTATGCATGTGATGATTGCATCTATGGAGGTTTGACGTTTCATAAATGACATAATTTACACAATTGGTTTAGTGCAATTTAATGGCCAAGCAGAAAATACAGCGTCAACCTGCGTTAGTGAAAATTGAGAGAGATGAGAGGATCGTCATAAAACGTAAGTCCATTGCACGTCATTATCGAACATTTTTGGTAATTTTTTACAGAGAGGTGCACTGTGAGAATATTTTTCTATCAAATTGAGAGTATTTTGTGTCAACAGTCATTTGAGAATGAAAACCGCTGACTAAAAGTCAGTTAAAAATAGTTTAACGACAAAAGTAATTTTAAATACGTGTATGTAGAAGGGTGGCACAATTTTTCATCTGGTAGATGAGAGAGAGAGAACAGCTGATAAATTGAGTAATCATTTCAACGCAGTGCATCATCGCACTCTCTCCGTAATATGAAGTCGGCTGGCGCAACGCACTATTGTGTTTCAGGCATTACCTGCGTTCCCGTACGTTCTTGAGATTTTGCCTCTCTCTGAGAGATTTGTCCTCCACTCCTTAATAAAATGACAGTCTTCACAATTTGATGAAAGCCTAATATTTTAACTCCCTGATGTATTATTTAATCAAAAATTAATTTCCATGGAATCATCTGTTAAACGCACGAAAAATTTAAAGTTTACCAACTTCATTCGTCTCGATGCATTCCCCATGTAGGCCGCATTTGCTATCTCTCTCAATTTCCTAGGACGTAACACACGCAACGTGTTCTGTGGCCTGGGGCAACAGAGAGAGTGATCTATTGATAACTGGTACTAGGAATCTGGAAAGATCCCTTCTGCAAACTGTTAAACGGCGATAAGGACCCAAATTCTGCTGCCAGGCAGAATGTTTCCCTCAATATGGACGATGATCGAAGAGAATTCCGTCGAATGTTTCCCTCAATATGGACGATGATCGACGAGAATTCCGTCCCCCCGTCTTAGACGAGATAGCAATATCAAGACTGAAGTCTAACAAAGCTGGCGGTGCGGACAGATTGTCCGCTGAAATCTTTAAGGCAGCTGGAGATGACCTGGTTGAGCGCATGCACCAGCTCATCTGTAAGATATGGTCGGCGGAAAGCATGCCCGACGGGTGGAATCTAAGTATCGTTTGCCTGATCCACAAGAAAGGGGATACATTTGACTGCGCCAACTATAGAGGGATAAGTCTCCTGAACATCGCATACCAGATATTCTCTGTCGTTTTGTGTGCTCGCCTGAAGTCGTTTGTAAACAATCTGACCATATCTGTGCGGTTTCAGGCCAGGAAAGTCCAACATCGACCAAATTTTCACACTACGGCAGATCCTGGAAAAGACCCAAGAGATGCAGATCCACAACCACCACCTTTTTGTCGGGACCTACAGTTTAACGCCGACGCCGAGCGGCCTGTCTGAGAAGCCTTTTATAGGCAGTTATTACCCTTTGAGCATTGTCAGTGACCCGAAAGAGGTGGTAAATTGGGGATCGAACCTGGCACCCTCTGCGTAGGACTCGACGCACTAACCCACTACGCCTCAGCGACCACTTTCTTTGCAGTTATTATATTATTTTATAGCAAGCTCGCTAAGAGCTACTGGGAGATCCTGTAAATGTTCACGTACCCATCTAGAGAAAAGTTCTCTTATTCCATTTATACCAATCCTTCGCAGGTCTTTTTTGTGATGGAATATTTATGAACGCACCCCACTAGTCACTTACAAACTTTGTTACACATGACTGGATATATGTTGTACGTGTCTTCTGAAAACACACACAAGTCCACCCATGTGTCCAATGACACTCCCCACTGACAACCAATTGGTCACCACCTAGGGTCGGCATTATGTTCGTTTGAATCTATATGCAAATGCACAAAATCCCATGATTCAGCTACTTCTTGTTTTTTTTTTTTGTCTTAACCCAACAAATGCATAAATCGTGAAAAGACAACACACACAGCCATCAACGCAAGTTTAAGTTGAAGGTTGCGTGAGGCTATTAAAAGTGGCGTGTAGACACGATTTATTCAATAACAACAAACAGACCTTAACACGTGACCAGATGAGACAAATTCTCATTCCCCAGTGCGTTTGTGAGTTAACCTACCTTTGGTTCCTTTGTGATACGTGCCATTCGTTCCAGATATCGATTGATGGCTGTTAATCGATGACCCCCCACCCAGCGATGTGACATCCTCCCTAGAGTTCATCAGTGCATTGGACGACGTTGCTTTCTTAATGGAACCATTCACGCTGGCGATGGACGATGTCTCGGACTTATTCGACATGGTTCCGGTCATGGACGTGGATGCAGATGATACTCCTGCCATCATCGTCATACCGTTGCTATTGTTATTGCCGCTATTATCGTAGCAGTTGTTGTTGTTGTTGTTTAGATTTTTTGTCGAATTGTTGCAGTTGCCGTTATTCGCAGCACTAGGATCAGCTCCAAGATAGTGGTGATGGTAGTCCGGCGCTGTTAGGCCACCTGTTGAGCAAACAGGCACACACGTCGCGGCAGTTAATGTAACAGAAGACGACACTGGGTGTGGAGGCTGGATATGGGGTGGGGGCAGCAGCGGCGGCAACGGCTGCTGCTGGTGCTGGCTCGAGACCATTGCCGCATGCGATGTTGACGTTGCAAATGAAGACGTTGACGACGACAAGCTATTTGACGTATTACTCTCACCGATGATCATAGATGCTGGTGCTGAGATCTTACTTTTGCCCTCATTTTCAATTGCCATCTTCCCCCGTTTCGCTTTGCGCCCCTGGATAGCCTCTGTTTGATGTGTGTTTTAACTATGATATTGCGAAAGAAGGTGGGTACGGCAGCGGCTTTTTTTGTTTGTGACTTGGCGCAGAACAAGTGCAAGATTTCTTTGGGTTGTCTTTTTCTGTTCGCTCTTCTTTGCTTCTGCGAAGCCTCTGTTTATTCTTGCGTGTGGTGTGCTTCTTTCGTTTCACTTTTTTTTCTTCTTCTGTAATTGTACCACAAGTACAATTTATCTTCCTTTGTTTACTTTAGTGTTTCATTTGAATGAAATGCACTGAGAAATAAATATTTGGCTTTTGATGTGGATGTAGTTTCGGAGTTCGTTGTGTACATCGTAAGTGAATTGTTACTTCTGGAAGGCACGGTTTATGGTCGATAATGGGACCTTCGCTGTGCACAGTAGGTGAGTCTGAAAGGAGTAAAAACAGAATGCATCAGTAAACAGTCATTGCAGTCGACTATCTAAATAGGAATCCAAAAACCATCTGGTTGCTGGCAGATTTTATCGATCGGAATTAATTTGAAAAATGAGTGTATTCTCTGCAGCGGATTTTTCGTGACCGACGACCGAAGTTAAAGATACTACCTAATGCAGGAATGAGGTGAGAGAGTTTTACCAAAGGGAAACGTTCAACAGTCAGGGTTATGAAGCCCGAATCGAGGCATGCAAGAATAATCAAGGGAGAATCGTAGTAGAATCCCAGTCGATGGTGAAGATATGGAGGAACCATTTCTGTAAACAGAACCATTCAACAATTCCTTACATCCGACTTGGATGAGGCAAAGCAAGTCGTATCTAAACTAAAATCCAACAATGCTGCTGGAAAGGCGGTACTCTTTAACCACCTGCCAGACCACTCGGCTTTGGGCCACGTTGAGCAGTGTGAAAACCTACAAGGCCACGACCATAAAAATGACATAAAATGGGACCAAGCTACGATTATTCACAGGATGGGTCATCCAGTTCTTTTTTTTTAAACCATAGACTATATTGACACTGACAGCTGTTTTTCCGCTCAAAATTTTGACAGAAAGTCGCGTGACGGAATGAACCGCTTTAGGCTTGAACAACGTCGGGAAATATTGAAAACTTATTTCCGAAGGGAGTGCTGTGTAGCCCAGAGAGAGAGTTTTTTGAAAAGAAGTTTTGGCCGAAATGAAGCACCCGCCGAGACTGCTGTACCCAAGTTTGTGCAGTTCGTGGGACTGGGATACTAGCGGGCAACACTCATGGTCCCCGTCGTCGTACGGTGCACAGATGAGAATGTGGCTGCTGTGACCGAGAGTGTGATTGGACCATTTTCTTCGAAAATTAAGCTGGGAACAAGCTTTCGGTCAAGCCATGTTCAGCGACTTTTTTTTTTCTTTATTTGGAGAAGTGGATTGGGACAACCTCTGGTTCATGAAAGATGGCGCGCCATGCCAAAATCGATACGTTTTGCACCAATATCCCAAATCGTGGTATCAGCCATTTGGGCGATGTCAATTGATTGACACCCCTCGACAATTTTTTGTGGGGAACAGTAAAGGACCGAAGTTATGCCAACAATGCGGAAACGATGCAACACTTAAGGCCAATATCATCCAAGCAATCCATGACCTACAGCCTGGCAGCATCAACAAGGTCTTGAAAAATTGGAGTGACAGAATGCGAAGAGTCTTCGACTCTGAACCTGTGGGACAACGCAATAGAGGACTCCCACCGAACCAGTGGCGCTCCCAGGTGGAAAAGGACCCGACCGGCTGGAAAGGCTGACTGGCTGAGGCCCAGGTCCACCCCGGCCTGTAGCGCCACCAGAATAAGATGAAGATGGGGAAGAAGGATGCGCTACTGCGAAGCCAACCGAAACAGCCACTTGAACGACGATATATTTCACAATTAATTATAAAAAATTGAATGGAAATGTTTTTTGTGTAATAAATTAGTTTATGTTAAACTTAAGTAAGATGTTCGGCGTGAGCAAATCTGGAAGCACCGAGAAGGATGCGTTCCAATTCCGCTGTATCGACGCGCGCGCCTTTCCGGCCTGTCAGGTTTGCTCTCGTCACTCCAGTTTGTAAAGTCAAAGGCAACACATGTCTGCAGCAAATTACAGAAAAGAAATAAAACCATAATACATGCACAAAATTGAATTTTGTTCACTTTATTGAATTTTTAAAAAGAAACTCCTATTTAGGACCACCCTGTATGCACAGGTTGCTGTGGCGTAGAGGAAAATACAGAACACTCCTAATTTAACTATTTTTACCGTTTCTATTCACCAACATTCAAAATTGAACCGAACTTCGAAAAACTTGAACACTGGCAGAAAATTCCATGAGAAGATCCACATGATTTCACAAAAATCTCGTTAAAAACTTTTCATATTCATATATTCATCAGCACCCATTCATAAACGGCCCGGAGAACAAGTAAAGATGACACTTTAGGATCAATCAGAGCATTCCAAACTGTTCACAGAATTAAAACCTTACAAGTGTGCCACACTTCACACTCCACATGCGATCGCTTCACCAAACAGAATCCAAATAGGTGAAGCGTGTGTTGGGACATGTTTAGCAATTAAACAATTACATCTTCCACATAAAATTAGCCCGCAACTATATATTGGTCACATTTAATTCAACAATCACCTTTTTGAAGGCTTTATTAATACGCAATTCAGGAGCACACTCCAAACAGTTAAATTAGTCACCACGTCGACTGAGTTCTGCGTTTGAATGGCAATTGTTACCGGAAATTAAAGCCTAATGCCCCAGCAGCGGTTTGGGTACTCATTAAATTTGAACAACGCCGGTATTCACCGAGGCATCTGTGCAGAGAGTAACGCGACCCATTTTTGGATCCGTTTAATGCCGTACCGGAAATGTGATAAATTGTAATTATTATTCGCAAAGCAGGACGTTTATATTTAATGAACAACGATGTCCTACGAATTGTTCCGCAAGTCACTGAAGACCTCTGTTCCATTCCCTGCTCACCGCGTAAATACCAACTATTTGACGGTGTTTGAGGGTTCTAACTGGACATCCTACACTGAAAGTGCAAGCTTGAGTCAGTGACTTCAGTCCATGATATCGATCCAAGTAGGATGACTCACAACCTCCATCCGAGAGGAAATACACTTTTTTTTTTTCAGTGAATAAGCCAAATGCTATTTCGCTGTGCACTGACTCACGAGTGTTCCAAGAATTTTCAGCTTCAAAAGGCAGGCCGAGAGAAGAAACTTTTGTTTCGTTTAATTTTGTTTTAATAAGACCTGGGGCACTCGGAATCTCTGCTGCCAACTATCCACGATTCACACACATGCAACAAAGAGAATAGAGTTAGCCAGAGGAAGGCACGAATATTTTTGACTCACTGACGACGGCGACGGCGAGTGGACAGATCAATCATTTCACGGTTGTTACGGTGACTTACTCACGTGATTACGAGGGTCTAATTATCTGATTTGTCGAATTCAAATTCAAAGCAGACTTAAGGAGCTTATTCACGAATATTTGAGGGGAGTGGGCGGTGAACAATTGGGTGAATCATGAAATAATACAGCAGACGAATTGAATACGTTCAGCAGGTGTCTGCGGAAAAAAAAAACAAACGAGAAAATCCACTGAATCTGTCAGGATGCTGACTCGATTTTCACTCTTGACCAGAAATCAAGTACAGGGTGGCCCATGAAGCGTGCTACAAAAAACAAAACGTTATGAGCCTGTGTGAGTAATCGGCTTATTTTTTTATTTGGCAGGTTACTATTTAGCATGGATATCTGGCACAGGATGCCTCATTATCAAACAACTATGGCCTATGATCGATGCCAAGTGATCGCTTAGCTTGATCAGATTAAGCAGGCCAAATCTCAGATCTCTTATTGGCATTTTTACAGGGCATTGTGCCATCGGAACTCACGCCTCTAGACTAGGCCTTCCTTACAATGATTTCTGTAGAAGCTGCATGGGCGAGGATGAGAAAGAAACCATTGAACACTTGCTATGCAGCTGCAGTGCTCTCTCATCCCGTAGATTCAGACTTCTGGGGGCCCATTTCTTTGTTGATCTGACTGAACTAAGCAGCATCAGAAGCAGCCTTCTTCTTCGCTTTATTAAAAGCACTAATTGGTTTTGCGGATCCGCGTGGTAACATAATGGGCCTTCGCTTGGTCTAAGTGTGCCTGCTGTCCGTATGCTCGGTAGTCAGCCACCTCAACCTAAGGATAATTATAATTCGAACGACTGGATGGCGCAGTTGCTTGAGTGCCTGTCTTTGGTTAGCAAGGTCCCCTGTTCGAATCCCAAAGTTAATACGCTTTTATCTGGTTTTCGAATCTGGTCCAGTCACCATTTGCCGTTGGGATCAAATTTACGGCACTGTCACTGGAGTGGTCAATCAGTGGTAGTAGTCTGACTAGGAATATCACAATAAATCAACATGGTCTAAGTGTGCTGGTGAATTTCGTAGCAGTCCTTCTATCTAACCATGGAGGTCATTCATCTGGGGTCTATCGTCTTCAAAAATGAGCTTAAGGCCGAAACACGAAACACGCTGTTGCCAGAATTTCGCCGCACACATTGAACAGACTCTAATATGGATTGAACTCTTGAAGCATTATAAGCGAAGTCGAGGCAGGGATTTGGGTGATGTGCTTTTCCATACATAATGGCATGAATGTAGCTTCAAGCTAAGGCCAGAATCAATTTTCTATCTCACGTCATTGGTGGTTTATTTAAATTCATTTTCCTATCGTTGTTGTATGGTCACACTTAACTAAGCACGTCTTAGATGAATACTAATTCTAGAGTCCGTTCGAAGCGAATGACTGCTGTGCAACACACTTGCCAGCGAACAAAAGGCGCCTTATTCAGTTCAAAATTAGTGAATGAAATTTCCATAAGGTCAATGCATTCCGCATGAAAGTCAGACCTTCAGTCGAAGTAATAAAGACATTTAACGAAGTGGCAGTTCTTTAAGGGTTTTCTCAGCTTAACCAAGCTAAAATAATTAACTTACGTGAAACCCGGCCCAGGTTTCCGAAATCTCGAATTTTTCACCGCATGCACACTTAATTAATAATTATAAGACGGACCTGGGCCTAGCTTCTCAGCAACCACTCGTGATGTTCGTGCTATTCTTTCACGAGTAGGGGAAGGGACCTACAGTTTAATGCCGACTCCGAACGGCGAAGTTGAGGAACCTTTCTCTAGACAGGAATACTTTTTGAACATTGTCAGTGACTCGAAAGAGATGGAGTCGTGAATTAATCAAAGGTGGTAAATTCGTGTATCGAACCTGGCACCCTCTGCGTAGGAGTCGACGCACTTACCCACTACGCCACGGCACACTTAATACCCAAACGGAAAAAGGAGTGGACAGACAGAATTAACAAATGATTGAAAAGAATGAAAATAATTCACGCGATGGTAGAAGTCTAGGACAGGAACAACACCCTTTAGACTCCGGCCCATGGTCACTGAAAAAGCAAGAGTGTATTAGACCATGACATTTTTTTTTGAAAAAATTGAGATTTACAACTGGGCAACCTTCCCAGTGGCAAACGACGTGATGAACGACACAAGTGAAGAGTATCCAGTCGAATCCTGTAGACTGGACTCCTTCTGACTTTGACTAGTTTATGATTTAGACTGCTAGGGTGGATGTGAATGATTCGGGAAGTGCGCACTCAATAGGAACGAATGAATCAACTGTCCCCTTTTGTCATTCCAAACTGTTCTGCATTAAATATCCCTCATGGAGATAGCTTTAGTTTTAAGAAATTTGTCTTCCTTGCAACGACAATTTCGCGAAGAAAACAAATGTAATAATACAAATTCATGCGAAGAGTTGGACAGAGTCGGGAAAGGTGACATTCCTCTTTCCGAAACACCCGAATTTTTCAGCTGCAGATCACGAACCATTGCCTGAGTTCAAATATAATGTTGGAGTGTTAGTGTCTTCACGGACAGTCACTCCGTCAATGCTTTGGAATCAGCCTCTCTCAATTCACAAGATGTAACCAAACCCTCCTTATCAACCTCTCAAAGAAATGGATGGGCAGCTCAATATTTGTCTGTGCTGGGTTAGCGACCGGCCAGGGCAACTCTGATGCGGAGGAGGCAGCCGCCTTCTTCACTGGTTTCGTAATGCCTGTCTTCTCCTACAAAACACAACCAAATACCGCACGTGCTAAAGATCGGATAACAGGTGGAAGCAAAAATGGGAAAAGACACTATTACAGACTGGTAAACAAAGTTATTAACAAAATGACTAAAGACATTCACCCCGATTAGGCGTTTTTAGAGTCGACTCAAGTGTCTACAATTTTACGATTTACGAACCTTAAACGACTACAGTTTATGTTTCACATAGCGGTGACTGGGTACGGTTGAAACAATTTTTCTTCTATTATCCACATCATTGGCATTTAATTAGATTAACCATGATGGACATAGGTGAAATTTAAGATCAATATTCTTTCAAATAACGTATGCTTTTTAAGCAATACCTACAATCCACAGCTTTCTTTTTTAATGATATTGGTGCTTACTTAATAAATTGATAATTTACATGGACAGCATTGTCAATTAAAGTAATGCCAAGAGCGGTCCCAGGGGGGTCTCTGAGCTGCCTAAGGGTTGGGAGGAGTTGTCGTCCCTATGAACACATTTCTCTTCTCCCCAAAATGAAAAAAAAATACTATGAGAATTGATAGTGACAAGGATAAACAATTCCATAAAAGAGATTTGATTTAAAAAAGAAAGGGTATTACATTTGATTTACAAAACAATAAGTATAAAAAATACAGTTTCTATACTGTCAGGGACATTGATTCTTTTTGACACATTTCTATAATTATGTGGGATAGTCTGCGCATTTACAAAATGTCAGTCACATTCAGTTCGATGGAGAGTGACGAACTCTGATATTTTGTAGGGACGACGGAATTTATCTTGCAATCTGACCGAATTAGATGGTTCTGGGCAATAAATGTGTAACTGGTTCTTGAAAAATCCATGCAGGAACATAGAGATGTCATTATTGATGCCTATTGTGCAATATTTCCAACACGCCGTTGATGCCTGAAACACAATAGTGCGTTTGCGCTGGCGTTGGCTTTCAACACACATAATTCAATGGCCAAGCACAAAATACAGCGTCGACCTGCGTCAGTGAATAATAAGAGAGATTGAGAGGGTCGTAATAAAACGTAAAACGTAGTCCATCGCACGTCATTATCGAACATTTTGGATATTTTTTGACAGAGGGGTGCGCTGTGAGTGAGATTTTCGTCCAGATTGAGAGTTGTCTTCCAAATTGAGAGTATTTTGTATTACAGCTGATTAAAAATAATTTAACGACAAAAGTCATTTCAAATGAGTTTATGCAGAAAGGCGGCAATATTTTTCATCTCGCAGATGAGAGAGAAAACAGCTGATAAATAGAGTATTTATTTCAACGCAGTGCGTCATCGTAACATGAAGTCGGCTAGCGCAGCGCACTATTGTGTTTCAGGCATGATCCTAGCGTTGTCCCTGCCCCTTGAACGTCAAATGAAGGAATGATGTGTACGTATGTGTATGGGGTACTTTACATGAATTTCGTACAACTTTTAAATAATTTAAGGAAGCTCAGATCAGAGAAAATATAAATAAAGCGGCGTTTATTTGTTGCTTGTAAATTTATTTCTTGTGGGATTTTCTCCAGTCGCAGGGCTAGGCCGCAAAGAAGCCGCGAATCGCCGCGCTCAAAGTTCAATGCAAAATTTCGATGATATTATCGGGGATTCGTGGCTTCTTCGCATAGACCTGCGACTGGAGAAAATCCTTCTAAAAGAATGGAATATTCTTAATGTACCTAATAAGCAAAAATGAAATGAAATACGGTCGTCCTATTAACTGTCAAAGTACGGAAGTCTCTATTGGAAGACTCCTTAGTACATGAGTGAAATATTGCTGAGTGTGTTATGGAAAGTGGAATATGTTGGCGCACGTAGCTGACGTAGGAAAACTTAATTTTCCTGAGAGACATCACATTTAACAATAAGCATGATTGACAGGCGTGTTGATGTCTCGACATTGCGGTATACAGCAAGGCGAACTTCTTGCTCACTCCGACAAACATCATCTTTGTGATAATCCGACTCTCTCACTCAATTTGATCCAAAACTCCTAAAACGATCGACAAAAATGCTGATCTTTGAAATTCTGATGTTGTTTGGCTAAATGTACCTAAAATTTGAATAACAGAGTACACTCTTGACACCCTCGAGAGAAACATTCCAGTGATTTTGGTCTCTCCGTGTGTGGAAAGGGAATCGAGGAGAAAACGTCATCTCGGCTCGTGCCCTCAACAATATTTATGAATATTTCTTTTATTTGTTGATGTCAGTCAGACTCCCCAGCCAAAATGGCTCCCAATCACGGAAATGGTAGGCTTTATGCAAATAAATGCCATAAAACGTGTCGTGCCTTTTGTCCAATTTTTGGAAAATGCCGACGCAGCATGTTTATCCACGTGGCGTAAATAAACAATAGTGCTCGCCCAAAATCCATTTTCGAAGAGGTGGAATCGACTTAAACACGCCGCCAACACAAAATCCCACGCGTATTATAAATTGCTGTTTACACCGAAATGAGACACGAAACTATGCCTTAGTTTATAGTCATAATCGGAGCTACACTGTAACGCCCCTTCCGCTCACAACATAACGACACGCTTGCCGTCGAATGACTTTTCGCATTGTCTTCCGCAGAACAATGCAACTGAAAGACGGAGCATCCGGAGACCAAGTTCAGATCTCTCCCGTTCATCAATCTTTGCCAGTGCATGCGAACGACTCAAAGCTGGCAGTAGAGTATCTCATGCAACAACATGCACGGGTCAGTAGCCCGTTAAATGATATAACAAGATTTCCCTGACATAACGACGTCAGGTGTATCGTGATACCCAACAGCTTCATATTTGTGCGAAACACAAACCCAGATGCTGTGCAACAAAAAGGCAAAAGAAAAGAAATGAATAAATAGTTGCTCCACACCGAGCTGAAACATATCTCACTCCGCGCGACAAGTTGCTTAACAAGTTGGCCAGCTCGCAAGCGCAGCGCGTTTCTTCCTCTCGATGACCCCTAAAGGCATCGCCTACTCTGGGATCTGACATTTGAATATTGTTTTGACTTGAATAATTTTCATAAATTATTTTTCTTTTACACTTTTTGGAAGTCGATACTGGTAACTGGCGGCAGGTGTAGACTTGTTTCTGCTCTTGTTTGATCACAGAAGTCACGGGAGCCGCTATTAATGCCCGCCTCCAGAATCGCTGGCTTGCGTGACTATTTTATAATTGCTCCGAATGATTGCTGCCTTGCACAATTTCTCATGAGTTCATGAGCTGGGCATTCTCGGCATCTTTTGCGTCCGCATTTGTCGATCTTCTGGCATTGTCTGTGGCAAAGGCGCATCTCATGCGAAAGTTCATTAGAGAAGAAGACACATTCTGTGTGTGTGCCTATTTCTCGGAAAACATTTCATGGAACTGGAGAAATGGAATAATGACACACAATCAGAATAGAATCGATTTGTGGATACAAGATGCTGCCCGACAGGTTGTGGAGAAATCGCGCGTACAATGCAGATCACTGAACCTTTGGCTTGCTTGTTTGAAAGTAGTCAACACTACAGTATTTGCATATTTATTTATTTGTGTTTTTTATTATATTCAGACCTTTGTTTTGAATTAGTTCACGACTCGCTTGTTTTTCTCTTTAGAAGGCCAAGAGAAAGTGGTGATAAACCAGTCACTTGTGCAGACAGAGCCTTTTTCTACTCCCCTAGCTAGCTTCAGAGAGGCAATGCTTAAGATGCCAAAAAGCTAGTTTGGCGATTGTGTAATCGGCACTGTTGGTTTTCATCTTCTCGCGAAACCAGTTCTGGTTCACCACAAGCTTTGTTCTGCAAAATGACTCAGAGGCTTCTTAGTTTGGGCTAAAGGGTGATCCTTTTTTTTATTGTTTGATGCGTGAAATCTTTCTTGTGGTATCTCCATAACCGGATTAATCAGTTAATTAAATATGCATTACAAGCATTAATTTTTTACGAATAAATGTGCTATTTCTGGTGTTCTATGTTAATCGTATGATGTGGTGAGTTACTAAGTAGAGGTGAGGTATGTGAGTGTACAGCATAAGCGATTTGTAACGGTTTTTATTTATGGGTTCAATCACTTTTACAGAAACTATTGAATCGTGATTTCGCAGATATCATAGTTTAGTCTGTAAGTGCACAACGAATATGTGGTCATGCTACAACTGGTGTGATGTGATCCACCCTTAATGCCTCTCGCTACTGCCTACCACCATCCACAAATTACTAGACGGTACCACGTGCCTTCAGACAAAGGAAATATAACCAGCACTCAATCTTAAACGGTCACTCTGATTGCTCAGATTAAGCAGACCTGCACTCAGGACCGTCATCGGCTTTGCAACAGGGCACTGCGCAATTGGTTCTCAGAAGCTACATGGTTGAAGAGGAGGTAGTGACTTCACATGACGTCCTCTCCTCGTGTGGCGCTCGAGGAACTCACAATTCGGGTGAACCTTTTTCAATAACCTGTGGGAGCTGATTGACAACAGCAGAGGCGAACAAGCCGCTTAGTATGATTTGTAAGAAAGAAAAGAACCCGGCTGGGCGTGAATTGACTCTGACTGATCTGCAGCCAGTAACTTTAAGCTGACCTGCCCTGCAATTGATCGATAAAGTCATTTGTAAAAGCTAGGCCTGCAGCGAAATAATGCCTACAGCAATGACGCTACGTTATGGCCGAGTTCATAATTGTAAACAATTTGCTGTAAGTCTGCTGTACAACTTCCTTACACAAGGAATTTATTTATGAATAAAAGCAATGCGGCAGCTTTGCTTTTGCAAAAAGTGAATTCATAAATGTAAATTTCAAAACAAATAGTGTCCTGTCAAAAAGTGACGAAAGTTAAATCTTTTGTGTAACTTGCAATATTGCGGTTTTTGGAATTGAGCTGCGCTTATTTTAAAGAAATGTCTATTAAGTCCGAGTTTTATTATTAATCTTTTAAACGCAAGAAGGAAGGTGTGCAAAAAAAGTTACTAGAAACTAATTGAAATTCGAAGACAGATGGAACTCTTGAAACTTGGACTGCCACGGTCAAGACTAATTCCAAAAAGTACTATTAATAATTGTATTAAGCCATTTCCGGATGACCAGGGCAACATCCCAAGTATTGCAATGGCATTAAGTACTTTTATTTGATGTGTAGGTTTATTCAATCTTGTATTTCAGGTCGTTTTGGGTGCTCTAAACTTTTGGAGAAATTCTCGGTTTGGTCGTCGTAAAACACATCTCAAACTAGGACTTTGTCTAATCAATTCGAAACTTGCTAACAATAGCTCATTTTAAAAAATAAGCAAGTGTTTAATGTAGCTAATGGAGCGATTTTTAAATATTTTATTCAAATCACGAAGCTATTATTTCTTCTTCATTTGGCGCTACAGTCCGGGGTGGACCTGGGCCTCAACCAACAAGCCTCTCCAGCTAGCACGGTCTCTGGCTAGCTGTCTCCAGTGTCGCACGCCAAGTTGTTTGAGGTCCTTCTCCACCTGGGTGCGCCACCTTAAACGCGGGCGTCCTCTGTTGCGTTGTCCCACGGGTTCGGAGTCGAAGACTCTCCGGGCCGGAGCTGAGTTGTCCAAACGCTCTACATGGCCTAGCCATCTTAGGCGTTGGATCCGAAGACGCCTGACTAGACTCATGTCGCTGTACAGCCCGTACAGTTCGTGATTGAATCTTCTCCTCCAGAAACCGTCAACGCAAACAGGACCAAAGATCGCACGCAGAGCTTTTCTCTCGAAAATACCAAGGACTTCCTCATCCGCTTTTGAGATTGTTCATGCGTCCGCGCCGTACAGCAGGACAAGGAAGATCAAGGTCTTGTATAAAGTCAGCTTGGTCCTTCGAGAGATGGCTCTACTACTCAATTGCCTCTTGAGGACATAGAAACAGCAGTTGGCAAGAGTTACTCTGCGTTTGATCTCGGTACTGATGTTGTTTGTACTGTTTACTTGCGAGCAGAGGTAGACGAAGTCCTTGACTACCTCGAAGTTATAGGTGTCCATTGTGACGCTCTGTCCCAGACGTCGATGTTGTGTGTCCTTTCTTGATGACAGCATATACTTCGTTTTGCCCTCATTCACCGCTAGACCCATTTTAGCCGCCTCCGCCTCAATGCCAGCAAACGCCTCATTGATGGCTCGCTGTGTTCTGCCAATCACGTCAATGTGATCCGCGTATGCTAGCAGTTGTACGGACCATCGTCATCCTGCACAACCTGACGAGTTTGGCAGGAATGTCAAAACTAGACATGGCGTTGTATAGCTCGTCCCTATGCACGCTGTCATATGCGGCCTTGAAATCGACAAAAAGGTGGTGGGTGTCGATTTGCATTTCTTGGGTCTTTTCCAGGATCTGCCGTAGTGTGAAAATCTGGTCGATAGTGGACTTCCCTGGCCTGACGCCACACTGATAAGGACCTATGAGGTTATTTATAAACGGCTTCAGGCGAGTACACAAAACGGCAGAGAAGATCTTGTAGGCGATGTTCAGGAGACTTATCCCTCTATAAAAGCTATTATTTATGCTGATAAAAATATATATAAAATGGCCAGATTCCATTAATTATTATGGCAACAATGGATTGTTTGATTTCGGACAAAACTTTGCTCCAAAGTACAGCCTTTTTCCTCTTGGCAGGCACAAATTCGCTTTCCATGGAATGACAAACGTTGACCAAAAGTTTCACATCGGCGCTCGACCAACTATTTGCTCCAATTCTTGCCTATATACAACATCATCCAATAGTATTTAAATAATAAATATCAATAACGAAATTAATTACATTTTTGAGAACTTGTACCAAAAACATTTTGTAAGCAATTTGCCAAAAAACAATTCTCTGCAACTCGGCAGCAAAAGGAAAACGTATGCAGAGAAAAAATTTTGACAGCAGTCTTACATATGTTTTACATTTAGGAACACACAATGCAGCCTTATTACATTTATGAACACCAACATTAGACAGCTGCGGTTTATTTACAATTATGAACTCGGCCTATCTTTGCGCGAGATGTATGGCCTGGAGATTGTTTACAGGACACTGTTGATACGATAATAATCCAAATTTTGGACAGGCTTGTATAATTCACGAACGAGTTAGTGGAAGAAATAACTCTCATAATCATTTTATCATTCATTTAGTTTAGTAGTTCAACAATCTCAGGTATACTGAATTGAGTGCTTTGCTTTGTATGTAAGGACTTTGTACAGTGTGCAGTGCACATCAGGGTTGTTTTTGTTAAACTATCTCAGCACAAACAAATGGAGCATCGTTGCGTTGCCTTTAAACTTACGAGCATTGAACTAAATGACCTAGAAGAACGAACTAGTTCAATAAACTGATTGAACTAATCTGAGCGCTCTCTGGACTGAACTGAAATGCACAAGTCTAGTTCAGAGACTAGTACACAAGATTAGTGCATTCGGAACCATTTTTTTCGACATTTGAGAGAACTGTGAGATCTGTGAAGTGGACGGTGTTTCGTTCTCTTTACCGATGGATCACACATTTACCGACCTGTAATCTATGCCTGTCGCTATTGCAAAGCATCTGCTGAAGCTTGAACATCTGCTTAAGTAAATACTAAATGGCTTGCGGGCACAGGATGCCTCGTCCCTAATCAACAATGGGCTAATCCCGTTTCAAAACGGTCACTCAGCCTTACCAGAATTAATCTCATCGACGTTATAACTGAATTTCGTGCGTCTAGATTAGGCCTTTTTCAAAATGATTTTTTCAGAAGCTGCAGAGACGAGGAGGAGGAAGAAACTATTGTACTTCTAGTCTGCAATTGCAGTGCTCTCTCCTCCTCCGGAGAAGAAGTCTACCACTTAAACAACCCGGTTAAACTAAGTAGCATCAGAGTAAGTCATCTCTCCGCACGAACTGGTTTGCGGAATAGGCATTTATAGAACCACGTGGCACCACAATGGATCCATGCTGGCCTAGGTTAGACTGCTGTCCACCAGCATTTAACGTCTATAACCTAACCTTAAAATCTAAATCGAATTTTCGTTGTCTTGGCAGATGAGCACAAAATAATTAAAAAAAAGTTACAGAATTCTTTAAAATAACCGAATAATTTTACTCCCGAACATTAAGCGTATATTGTAGTATAGCTCGTATAGCTCGAAGTTTTTGAAACTCGAACTTATTCTCTGGTCCCTAGAAATTCGTCGGTATTTGTAAAACGTATAATTTTAAGTACGCCCACCTTTCAGGGGAACAGCCACTAAAAACGACCGTGAACACATAAAAAAAAAGAAGGTGACTACCACATAATGACGACAGAAATGAAAATATGTTTACTTCTGTGTATGGAGATGGCAATCGCCATAGCCAATCCACATTCCACTTCGAATTGGTTATCCATCCATTCCCGAGTTTAGTGTTTCGTTTGGCAGAAACCGCAAGCACTCGTGTCATTTATGGGAAAAGTGTACAGAAATGAAACATTTGACTGAACGAATATTGTTTCTATATGAATCACGGTCAGGAAATACTTCAAAGTCATGAAAATCCCACGTACAATTAGCGAAACAACTGTCAAGCTACTTGCTTCCAACTGATAGCGCTCTCTGTCGATGTAGCATTAATTGCCAAATAATCTATTTTTCATGTCAGATCTTCAGCGGGATAGGAGATTGTTGCGTTGTGTGCGTTAAGTGGCAGTTCGATAAGAACCCAATTAAGATTAGATGGCGCGTTGATACCACAACAAGGTTTGGTGTCACAGTATTTTTATAAATTCCTTGATAATTTTCCCGAAATATGGTTAAGAGACCCATGGAATTGCCTTCTCTTGAGCCAAGAGAACTGATCCGAGGCTTTGTCAAGGGCTCCCTCTATACCTTCGGCCCGTACTGTGTCTTGACCCCGCGCACTTAAGGGTATTAACAAGGCCTGAAACGCGCGCAAATTAAAAGAAGACAGTTTCAAATAAAATTTAAAATTTAAAATTTGTTAATATTTCTACTTTTGCTACATCGTTACTACGACGACAGCGAGTGTTTTGAGAGATGTCTAGTCTGTCGCAGAAATGAATTATTACAGAGATGCCCGATTTCTACCACTTTTCCCCTTAAATGTTTGACAACTGTTTTTTAAAACGTGTTCATAAACCAAATTGACCAATCAGAGGACGGCATTTAAGTTATTTCGTGAACAACCGTCAAAAATTCATGAATATCCGTCAAAAAGGCACTCAAATTCGTTCATGGACTAGGGGGCAATCAGCTGTGAAGTCGGCTATGTCTGTAACACTTAATTTCTGGTCTCCATGTCGAATAGACGCAGTGCGATGCCCCGCTGAGTCGCAAGTCGTTACACATTCCCTACGCAAATAACAGACTCCGTCATAGGGAAATTAATTAGTGCTCGACGCCAGACCAGACCGCGATAAACATCGATGGAGCCTGTTTCAACCAGATCCCTTAATGCTCTTGCGAGTCGAGCAACCGAGAAAGGGTGGCTTACCACAAGACCTTAGGTGTTGTTTTGTCGATTGTAATTTCTTTCTTTGCGACAAAATTCCGATGAATGTACTAATCACTTGTGCTAGGTTTCAGTTTAGTTTTATGTGAAAATGAACGACACGAATAGTATTTAGCACATGCTTGCAAATGAGCAGTCTGTTCTAGGGTTTAGGAGTCACTGACGTCTGTCATTAAACCTCACACACGTGTGGTGATAAAAATTAAGAGAGGGAGAGAGACGTTATGCAAATCTAACCGCTGAAACTGAAACTGAGGTTGTCCTAAAGGCATTTTTTATAATTAAGTGTTTCTAAGGGTTTATTTTAATAAATCTAGCTTCAACACGACTTTGACTTCGAACCCATTGGACAACGCAACAGAAGACGACCGTGTTTAAGGTGGACTTGGGGTGCGACTCTAGAGGGACCCAGCCAGAGATCGTGCAAGTTGGAGAAACTTGTTGGTTGAGGACCAGATCAACCTGGGATTGCAGCGCCAAATGAGGAAGAGAACACAAATCCAAATCCAATTAAATTTTTTGTTGCTTTCTGGTGTTTAAATAAGCATTTGAAATCCCTCGTTCAGTTTAGGGGGAATACAAAATGCCGCTGAAACTTTTGAAAGGACACCGTCTGAGGTTGTTCTCCGGGCCGGAACCAAGCACTTCATGCGCTCTATGTGGTCAAGTCAGCTTCAGCGTTGGACCCGTAGACCACCTCCACCTCTACTGTGTGGAGGGTCAGGCGTGATAGTTTTCGTTAGATTAAAAATTAAAATGTTCCCCGCAAGTTTCCAATAAAAAGATCCGTGTTGCTTCATGATGAGAACGGAATGAGCCTGGTTGCGCTTAGGCATAGCTCCCGGTGAATAAGAAACGATGGCCAAGAGATCTCTCATGCGCGCTTTGCCTTAAAAGGAATGTGAAGGTCACTTAAGATGATGAGGATGATGTGGATCCACCTAATTTTGAAATGCTGATTTGCCTTAACGCCCTCTCACAGGCATCCGGGAGGTGAGATGAAAACTCTCCAAGAAATGCGACTGAAGAACGAACACAAATTCTTGCCTAATTTGAAGATGGGCAGAAGGAGGGACCAAGGAGGCGCCAAAGGCTAGGGTGGAGCAGAACCTTAACCAGCTTGGTGTCCAAACCATCCAAATCGCATTTATTGGAGCGGCATTAAGTGTCAGATTATGTGTAAGGACCAGAAATGGAGTATTACAGACATAGCCGACTTCACAACTGATTGCCCATTAGTCCATCGACGAATTTGAGTGTATTTTTGACAGATATTCCTGAATTTTTGACGGTTATTCACTAAATAACGTGAATGCCTTTTGTCTGAGTGCTCAGTTTGGTTTATGAACAAGTTTTAAAAAACAGTCGTCAAACATTTTAAAGGGCATGAGTGGTAGAAGTCTGGCTTTTCGGATAAAGACTATAGAGTTACTGAGTAGCCAGTTAGCCTGATCGAAAGAAACTGGTTGAAACTACTCGGAATACAGTGTTCTGTTTCGTCTGGGAGGGATTTTTCAAACTCCAGGGCCATAATGATAACGTGACCTAATCGGTGTGGTCACGCCAGGGGCCTGTTTCACACACTTCAACTATGTTGGTCCATTGCTACACCCACATTCAGACTACTACTACTGATTGACCACTCCAGTAGTAGTTAACGGCAAATGGTGACTGAACGAGATTTGAAAACCGGATAAAAGCGTATTAAGTTTGCATTCTGGGCTGAGATTCGAACCGGGGACCCCACTAACCAAGGGCAGGCACCCAACTGAACCATCTAGTCTTTTAGTTTTTAATCAAATTAATCAATTGTCTCTTGAATACAATGTAACAGCGGTTATTGAGAATTTGTCTGCTTTTCCTCTAGGTACTTATGATAGCCAGGCAGTACTTTCAACACATTCAACTCTAGCGCTGTCTAGGAACGCCACAAAACACTCACATGGTGGCAAAGAGAAACAAGTTAGAATAAAAATGGGTGACAGGACATGAATACCCCGAAGGTAATGAAAAGAAATACTTCCAAGCATGAAAGGAGAGCTAGAACTCCTTTTATTGGGGATTTCCCTCTTCAAGGATTTAGCAATATTGACATAAAACCACACTTAAGCAACTGGTCAAATAAATGCCGCATCCAATTATGGAACAGACAGAGTCCCTTCTGTCCTCACTCTCCAAATGAAACCTGGAAGGAGAGTCGATCCCAGGAGAACCAAAATTTGAACAAGCCTGATCTACGAATACAATGTGGCGCTCGTACTGGCTTCTTGTGATGCAACTATCCCCTGCACAAAATGGGGCATAGCGGTTCAGAGAACTGTGGAGACTGTGGACAATCGGAGGAAACCATGAAACACCTACTCGTGAAGTTTCCAAATCTGACATCAAGCAGATATAAAATAAGGAACAGAATAACTGAACAGGAACTAACTTTCAACGTAGCTCTAACGTCCTGGATCTAGAAATGGGGTGCTTTAGATCCGTCGTGGTCGCAGTGTTGTGTGATTGCTGTAGTCACTCACAATTCTCAATATGTATTGGAATTTAAATGGGAAACTGCGATGTAGTCTGGGACTCTGTTTACCTCTCCTCCGTGGTGAATAGTACTAGCCACATACTACGATTCACCAAGGAGCTGAACGCTAAGCAAGACTGTGGTGCTGGTTCTTTGTGCCTTCTGCGAGGAAGACGAAGGGAGGATAAGACACACCTGCGAAGTCAAGAGCTGAAGCAGAATGTGGATGTAGTAAGGAAAAGAGCGCATAAACACCAACGCTCCAGCAAAGAGGGTATTGCAATCCAATGTACTATTCACCACGGAGCGGAGGTAAAAAAAGTCCGAGACTACATCGAAGTTCACCAATTTAATGAACCAGACCCATTTTCGCCGCTTCCATCGCCATGCCGGCAAACACCTCTTTGACAGCTCACTGCATCCAGCCAACAGTTAAACGAACTTCTCGACGACCACACTTTTACTGCTCGCATGTGTGTTTTAGATAATCTTCTCAAGAATGGCCTCGCTTTCAAGCTTGTTTGACATTGAAGATTTGGTTGAGTTCATTACCGAACTCGACGTAACTGCGAGAAGTCTTCATCCATGAAAAGTAGGGCAGGAATGTCAAAATTACTCATGGCATGGTGGTGGCTAGTCTCTGTGCACGCAGTCGCTTGTGGCCTTGAAATGGCTCCCACCCGCATCGTTCGGAATTGATGATTACAGGGAACGGCCAAAAAAATGTAACCGACTGTGAGGAATACTCCAGGTGATCGAAATCAGTGGCTTCTGTTTTGATTTATAATTATAGCAAAATGTTAATGATGCCCTGGTATAAGGAGCCGCCAGTAATGTACAGATGATGTGTGCAGTCACTGTCTTGAAATCAAACATTTTTTCGAGATCGATTATTCATTAAACTCACATTTTGAAAACCAAAATTAATGATATATTCGATATATGATTCTTCAGCGAGTGCAGCGCCCATTGGTAACCAAAAACTTTAGTCGTTAGCGTAGTCGAATAAAACGGGAACACAGAACTATGTTCACCGAGCTTTCTGTGTACTCGTTGTACCCGTTATACAGAGATTTCAACTCATTATGACATTGAACGGTTAGTGAATAATAAGACTATGTTTGAAGGCTGTCCCAGAAAATTGCTTATAAAAAAACTGATGTGCAGAGTCAGTCGAAATGTTGGTTTTTAATACCAAATACAAAGGACCCTTCCTAGTACAAGAAAATTAGCTGCGCACTAGGTATCCCGTGAAATTGTGTGTGTAGTGGACCTTCCTTAATTCGAAAATCCCTCTAACTCGAACAGATTATGGTATTCCTTAACAATTCGACTTAGAGGGAGTCTACTGTAATTCAAAATCACTATTTTGTTCACCACAGTTTAGTAAAAGACAGAATCACATTCGGTGTCGGTGTGTTTTTAACAGTTTATCGTGAATTTGTTTCACTTGACTAAAGCACCGGTGGAAGGAAGGTTTACCCCTTGGGCATCACAATGGGTCCAATAGGGCCTCTGTGTGGCGCGGCACCACCGAGTCAACCCATGTACCTAACCTAACCTAAAGCACCCGCGAAGTAGAGAGAATTTAAACAGTAAATTCATTTGGTTATCAGGTGATCGAATGCTGAAGTGTTTCTTTCTTGAAATGCGTACTTCTTTATAGTGCACAATATTTGAATGGACGTAATGAATGGTATTTTTGTACACAGAGTGAATAGGGAAATTATTGCATTCAGGCACACTTTATGGTACTTTTAAATTAACTTGTGTAGTAGTTCGACATGGCGTCGTGGGTAAGTGCTTCGACTCAAGGTGCATCACGGCGTATAAATTATATATGTTAGGCATACACATACCGTACTGTTACGGACATAGTTAAGATAGTCTTAAGCTTTATGTTATTTTAAGTTAGTATAAGGTAGTTTAAGTAGTAGGTTTAGCCAAGTTTTTACCCAAGTTTTCTTGGCAAATAAAAATGTAATAAAAGATTGTCATAAAGACTAAAAATGTAGATTAAGCCGAAAGGCACATTTAGAAAGTAGATCAGATTAGCTTAGAGTACCCGCATAGGGTCAGTAGGTTAGTATTAAGAACATTTTTATTTCTTAAGTTAGCTAAGCTGGTGTTAAGTACTTTTGTCTAGCAATTAAGTAACATGGTTCTAAAGTAAATAAAAATTACATTGAAAAAAAAACAAAGTGCTTCGACTCCTACGCAGAGGGTGACAGGTTCGAGTCCAGAATCTACCAACTTTCATAATTCACGGCTTCCACCTCTTTCGAGTAACTGACAATGCTCAAAGAGTATTCCTGTCTAGAAAAAGCTTCTCAACTTCGCCGTTCGGAGTCGGCATAAAATTTTAGGTCCCTTCCACTAGTGAAAGAAAAGTAGTTGCTGAGAAGCTACGCCCAGGTACGCCTCGGACTGTCACGCCACACATTTACATTATTTTTAAATTAACTTGTACATGTGTATGTTTAAAGCAAGCGTAGATTACATTTCTTAACTTCGCCCAGACAAATTACAAGTACTATAGGGGCTGCTTTAGCACTATCGAAAGAGAACACTCTTTGAAAAATCCTTATAAACTGGATCATCAAGATGGGAAACAAACATATCTCCGGTTCTATTTCTGAGTGTTATTCCTTCCGGTTGCAAAAAAGGTCTGTAATTTATACATCCTTGCTAAGAATTAACGCCAAACGTACCAAGGAAGCTAGAATCAATTAAGTTAATGTTATTGGTAGACATACAATTTCACACTTATATTTAGATGTTAGAGCAGACATCAGAAAGGCCGAAAATGGTCCCAAAGCCTTGTTAGAGGGCTTAGACTCAGGGGTCGAATCACCGCATCCGTGAACGTGTCGTATGTACTTACTAAATTTTAACTGTTACTCATATGATTTATTAATTTAATAATTCGTAATTTACTATTCAAATCAATGTTCACTGTCTACTGATCGAATGACGTTTCGATTAGTTCAATACGTTCACGCGCTCGATAACGTGTTGTATGATCCCAAATTACGTTCACATTTATATGTTCATGTGTCCTGTAATTCCAAATGCACGATTTTCGATAGAATTCACGGATGCGGTGATTCGCCCCCAGTATTTCTTCAAAAAAATAATATCGCGAATACAAGCTGCCGAGATGAGATTTCTTTGTGCTGTTGTGGGAGTTGCTCCCCGGGGTGGGGTTAAAAAAACGACAGTACGCGAGGAACTAAATGCTGCGTAGCTGCTTCTTCGAAAAGAAAGGGCTATCCTTGGATGGTTTGACAAATGTCCCCGCCATCGCGAATTCCGTGGCGACGTGTTGGCTTACCCAGAAGAAAGTCTTCGGACCAAACTCTACAAACTCGCCTAGTTGCACTTGGGCATCTCTTCGATGAGAGTCGATGGCGGAGAATCGAGTTGGCTGGAAATCTCTAGTGCGTGCTTTACGCTCGCGACCCCTTTAGTGGATAATGTGGGTCAGAAGATGATGATGACTATAACTGAATGCCCAACAAACAATTACTTAGACAAAAGTGTGAAGTTTGAGCATATTTAACTACATAAGCCACAAAACGGGTGGGTCGCCTTGACATAGTGGGTAAGTGCGTCGACTCCTATGCAGAGGGTGCCAGGTTCGATACCCGAATTTACCACCAAAGAGTACTCCTGTCTAGAAAAAGCTTCTCAACTTCGCCGTTCGGAGTCGGCATTAAATTTTGGTCCCTTCCACTAGTGAAAGAACAATAGCACGCACAACACGAGTGGTTGCTGAGAAGCGAAGAATTCACGAAATGAATTTTGATCACAGATTTGGAATGGATTTGGAAGATCACATGCTCAGAATCTTGAATCCATTTTGTTAGCAGCTCATTAAAATCATAACTATATAAGAATCTTGGTTGATATAAGAGGTTTCTTGATCGAAGATTTCTTTCTAGTGCTTACAGTTAACACATTGAAGTATATCAGTTCATACGGTACGAACAAATCTCATAGATGTACATTATAGATTGAGTACTCCGTTTTTTTCTAGTGTATCAAGTCGTATCTATGTATATTCAAGATTCCAATTCGAATCCTTTCTTGACGTACCACATGCTTTACATAGCATGGAGACAATATAACAGAACAATGTTCCAGATCCGAATGAACAAGAAACATGTAAGCTGACGTTAAAGCATACGGATTAGAAAATTCACAACATGAACGTTTAACAAACCCAGGCATTGAGTGTGCCTTAGCAAGTACGTAGTCTATATGAAATGAAAACTTTAATTCCGTATCAAAAATTACACCAAGTTCATAAGAAGATTATGTCACAATGACACCACAGAAAGGTGTCATAATAGACAGATTAAAGTCCTTAAATGTGGAAAAGAACAGATAATCCTTCAGGTAGGAACAACAAGAATTATTTTACCTTTCTTTAAATAGACAAAATCTCATTCAATTCAGGGATATTCATTCGGGGTGATTCCTTTTGTCGACTCCCGATGTTGTTAGTCCTGTCATTTTTTGTTTGTGATTCCTTAAAACACGTAATTCACAGTAGGTTTTCACGCGACAATGTAATATTTTCTGTTCTGATTGTTGTCACTTTTCTGTCGTCCACTCGAACCTTAAAGACAGAAATTGTAATTTTACGTGAGTACGTCCCGTCGAATTGAGTTAGTTAATTAAAAAATGGTATAGATCAACGCCTGATAATCGACAACTGGCGCCTGTGCACCGCAAAAATGGCACACAAAATCGCAATTGCGTTCTGCGGTGTTGTCGTTAACGACGCAAGGAATTACACAGCACGTGTGTCTATGACATAAAATTGGTGGCGCTACAGTCCGAGGTGGACCTGGACCCAGCTTTTCAGCAACCACTTCTGTTGTGCGTGCTATTGTTCTTTCACGAGTGGAGCGGACCTACAGTTTTATGCCGACTCCGGAGAAGCTTTTCTAGACAGGAATACTCTTTGAGCATTGTCAGTGACTCGAAAGAGGTGGAGTCCGTGAATTATGAAAGTTGGTAGATTGGGGACTCTAACCTGGCACCCCGTTGACGCACTAACTCACTACACCACGGCTTCTCAGTACAGGCGTCTCGTTGTTGTAAAAAGAAAAAAATAATCTTAGTTACTGAGTCGATTCAAACAATGCTATGACGCAATGATTGCAAATGTACAACTGCTCATTACTTAGTAAACATCGAAAGCGATCGCTTAGCTTGATCAGATTAAGCAGATCTCTTATTGGGGTTCTAACAGGGCATTGTGCCACCGGAACTCACGCCTCTAAACTAGGCCTTCCTTACAATGATTTCTGTCGAAGCTGCATGGACGAGGATGGGGAAGAAACCATTGAACACTTGCTATGCAGCTGCAGTGCTCTCTCATCCCGTAGATTCGGACTTCAGACAGTTTGGTAATCTGCCTTAACTGAGCAGCTTCAGAATCAGCCTTCTTCTTCGCTTTTTCTAAAGCACTAATTGGTTTTGCGGAATAGGTACCCTTGATCCGCGTGGTAACCGTAGCGTTGGCAAGGAAGTTGGTCCATACAAGATATCTGGAATATTTATCTCAAATTCAATAATAATAGTAATATTGGGCCTAACATACTCTTTGAGCATTGTCAGAGACCCGAAAGAGGCGGAGCAGTGAATTATCAAAGGTGGTAAATTCCATGTCACGGCGACCCACTCTCAAATTCAATAAGAGGTGCCTATATTCCGAATTTTCCAAGTCGATACAATCGAACTCGTCAAGCAAAAGAATACGTCTAAGGCCTATTCTCAACATTCAAAATTGCGGCAACAAACATCTCGATGACGCAAAAAAAGAAACAGAAGAAGACGATGTCCCCTGCTTCCATTTGTTTGCCTCCTTTTTTGTTTCTTAAATCCTTATAGACACCCACTCTTTTGAGCCGACCACCTTAAGCCATCTCTCGTTCTGCAGACCATAGAAAATTGTCCATTCACTATGGAAACACTAGACTAGCTTATTTGAGTCGGTAAACACCCCACGGGATACCATAGCAACTGTCAATATCTATGAGTAATAAGGACGCACAATGCACCGTTTTACAACTTGAGGGTGCACATGCTACTGCCGGCAATCTACTTCACGTAAAATAGGGCGACAGCCATGACGACTACAACATAATGACGTCGACGTCGTGTAGTCGCCGCCCAAGCAAAAGGTAAACCGCACATGAACCCAAAACAGAAAAAAAACAATTCTGCCGAATTTACGTGTTTGTCGGCCATAAAACAAAAACCTAACTAAACGTAGAATAACAGAAGGCCTTGTGGCGCCGATGAGGAGCATTAAAACACTCGACAATGTTTCCTCAATAAAACCTCAAGTGAAAGTAATTGCTGTGGCACAAAGTAAAGCAATGCCCAAACCGAGTTTAAAAAAGCACAGACAACAACAAGAAGTCGCAAGATAAAACAAGAAGTAAATAATACGATATGGGTGTAAACCGGCTTAGAACTTTCATTTTAACTCTTCAGCGACATTCCTAGTCCGCGGACGAAGTGTGTGTGTAACACGCTTGAATTCCTCCTCATCAAACTGGAATTCAGGTTTATTTCCGTTGAAGGAAAATTAATAGTTCAACATCCTGAGCGGGAATGGAAATGAGTTATTAGTCCAGCAGCGGAAGTAATTCGCTTTGCGTATGCGACTCACCTGTAACATGAGAAGTCCGTAATCGAACGAAATTACTTATGCACCTGCTGCAGTGCACATCGACGCTACAAAATATATCCTCTCCACTTCACAAGCAAACACTTTCATCGAAGCCGATGCAACGTTTCGAAAACAAAAGAGCGCACTGAATAAACACTTAACAAGTTGTAGGCAGTTAAAAAAGGGTAAACTTTTGAATTCACTTGAAGAACTTAGATATGGCACTTTTCAAACAATTTTCACTTAATTTTTTTTTTTAATTTTATTTCTTGCAAAACTTCACACGGATTCCATTGTGCTGAGCCACATACCCGAAGCCAAACTATATTCACATAGATATCCACCGAACGGCCGCAGCGACTAAGGTGCAACTCACAATATTACGCGACGCACACACAGTTCTGCCTGCCTCGCTTGAAGGCTGACTAAGAAGATATGAAGAAAAAAAAAAAACAAAACACACACGAAAATGGGAATCCAGCCAAAGCGGATTGATTCAAGCGGCGTAGCAGCGTAATTAAACTGTAACCTGGAGTTTCTGAGTGATATTTTGTTAGTTGAACGCTCGGCTGGTTGGTCGCATCTGTTTTTTAGTTGCACGCTTCGCGACGATGTCTATTATGATGATGATGATGTGCATATGAATAAAGTAAACAACAAAACAAAGATATGCAGGATTTAAATGTCGAAGAATGCTACGATTTTCCCCACTTTTTCATGTTAACTTGTTGTTGAGTTGGTTTCATTCAAGGGGAAAAAATTCCTTCAAACGCGTTTATATTTTAATGAGATTCAAGGCACTAAACACTGTCGTGGAATGAATATTATTGATAAGGCACTTTGTTTACACTTGTACGGTATGGAAAAATGTGTTTTTATCTCATTTTGATGTGAGTTTTTAGTGGAAAAACATAAAAACAAAATAAGCTTCAAGCATTCTTGCAGCTGCGTTCTTTCACTTGTTGGAATTTCATTGTACATACTAGATGTTGACAGGTGTTGATCTGGTACAGTTTGATATGAGGATATGTAGGTGTGGTGGATAAGGTTCTGATTACACTCAATTTAACGATGTAATTCAAACGTAAACTGCAAGAGTACAGCTGGAATATTTCTGAATAGAATTTAACTCATTTGAATGGCGGTACAGAATGTGCATAATGTGAATACCTTTATATTTAATGAACAAGCCGAGGCCTTTGCATTTGACACTATTATCAATTAAGCTCACTTATAGCGGTGTCCAGACACAACAATTTGTCGTGACGGTTTCAAAAATGGCCACATTATCAATGTGACTGCTCGTTACAATAAAACGGCAGACTTGCTTGGCGGTAAACAAAAAAGTTTGACTTTTCAGCTTCAGCAAAACTCTACGAGAAATTGTTGTGTCTGAACGTCGCTTTTTGACTCATTTAAATGCCTGTAGAAAATATTCACAATATGGATACATTTATAATTAAGGAGGAGAGAAAGTATATAACTTACAAATAAAATAACTCATGTCTGCTCCAGTACGCTTTCGTAAGAATCTAGTACACTCATTAACTATTTCTCTATCGATCGCAGCGCCACGACTTTCTCAAATAGCATTCACCACCACCTGTCAAATCGCCAGATCTGCGAAACCGTCAAAACCACAACATTTCTTTTGGCATAAAGTACCCCTCGCATATTTTTTTTTGTCGGGGAAAAGTTTAGCCGTTCGTGCTCTTGAATATATTTTCTTTATTTTCAATACATCGCGACATTTATCTTGTTTGAATAAATTCTAAATAAAATATAAAACAATCTCATCGAGTTCAACAGACAACATACCCCGGGAAAAAACCGAATTTCTGCGTAAACAAAATTTTCGATAGCAGATCCGATTTCGCAAAACGAAATGAAAAGCCTGGAGAACATAAAGAAAGAATATCCATTACATTGGCTAATCTGGAACAACGATGTGGAAGAACTACAAAAAACACTAAATTTGGACAGAGTATGTGTCAGCCTTGAACATCCACATATTCTTAAGTGGCTTCCCGTGTATTAGTCCGTAAAGTTGAAATGAAAATATTCCCTAAATTAAATTACTTCACTCAGTAAATTAACTAGAAAATATTTGATAAGAACAAGCAAAAAATAGAGACGAGCTTATTTTTATTTGGATATTGCTCAAAACGTGTTCTAATTCAATTAGTCAATGATGAACAAACACTAGTGCACTAATTAGCATTATAAGCATGTAGCGAAGAAGTTCGTATATGATTCCGCGCCACAGTGTTTATGATATTCTTATCTCTCCCACTTCCCACTCTTACTCATTCAGCGATGATTGTTTACCGCGAAATGAATGTGGCATACTTAGTAAATAATTTCATTTACAGCACGACAAGGAGAAACTTGATCCCAGAGGACGAACACCCTTGATGTTGGCTGTTAAACTATCGTTATTGCAGTGCGTTAAGTGTCTATTAGCTGCCAAATGTAATGCGAATTTTGAACACGACGGATGGTCAGGTAAAGAATGTCTGAGGCATTGATGTATGCGAAATGGTGCTCTTACCATTTGTTGTTGTAGTTGTACAGGAAGCAGTATGCTGTGGCGACGAGGATATCCTTACATCAATCATAGAAGTACGTGATCTGCAGAGACATGTACAGAGGGTCACACATGTGCCTAAGCTGTTGCAGCATTTGCTAGACGCTCCAGATTTTTACATTGAAATGAAATGGGAGTTCACATCATGGGGTGGGTAATCAATTTAATCATGTTTGCAATCTTTTAACTGATAATTTGTTAACATTGAACTGCACCTGCACATTTCAGTTATCATTAAGTCATCGCAATTTATATTTCGAAACGTTGCCCAGTGTAATCAGTGCCGGGTGATTCATTGCTAGCAGATCTCGTTGGTTCATAACCTCGCTAACAAACATTTGCTAATTATCTGCTTGACTTCGCAAACAAGGGTCTTTACTTCGCTCTTTATTTGACTTTGAACGTAAAAAAAGAAGAATACCAGTTCAGAGCGCAAATTAAGACTTGTTATTTAAAAAGGGAAACAGGGTGGCGTTTAGGTTCTGATACATTCACACATCCAGTTGCGCACATCAAGGTGGTGGAAGTGCTGATCGACGTGTGTGCTCTTCACAGTTGTGACGTTGAATATTTTTTGCACAAGTGCTACACTGTGCACACGGTGTATGTCGATATATTAGGCACTGAATTGATTTTTACCTGCGCAAACGGAGGCAGATGCTCTTCTTACGACACGTCATTCGGCAATTCACATTTCCGAATCCATGCCCATAAAATTGTCGATATACGAGATGATTTACATAAAATATCAGAGTTACGTAGACATGCCTCAGTGGCTCTGTCATCGCTCAGTCACTAAAAAGATCTTAAGAGATCTTAAATGGAAGAAGGTAGGTAGTGAGTGGCTATAAAGGATGTATTAAGGCCAAAGTAGGCCCGCTGCACTGCCACGTGGGCTATCAAACAAGAGATTGGGTCGGCGTGGTTACTATGGAAGCCAGCCAATTTCGTCAGTTAATTCCAGAACTGATTTTAACGGTGTTTCAGACAGTCACTTAGATTGTCAAAGAAGTAGGAGTCCATTATGGGTTTTCTGATCGAGGCGAGTATTATTTTCAACTATCGACGGAGGCTTTTCATCAAGTCCTTAAGTCGACAGATGGGCATCAAGCCCAATAGCCGATGGTGCATATCTTAAGGTCCTTACTCCTATATAAACGATGTCAGGAAGTTAATTGCTGTCTGGCTATCCATAAAGTTGGGGAGGGTTGTTGGTTAAGGCCCAGAGCCTGACTTCGACAAATAAACAAGAAGAGGGCTATCCGTAAAGATGCAAATATATGGGTGGGTATCACGTTCCACTTCAACCTAGACAGGTCTTCGCTAATCGCCATTACTTCCACTTGGAAGACACTGCAGTGATTATGTAGACAATGTGATTTAGTTGAAATGAGATGTAAAGAGAATACCCCACTTCCTACTCCATCTTCCGTCGTGTCGCCGTGTCGAAGGAAAGCAATTTTTATTACGTTTACCTTTTTCACTTGTCGAGACATGATATAGTCGATCTCCCTGATGCCCTTGTCGTCTGTCGTTTTACACGACTATCGTGTCGTTTTTTCATTAGCACTCCGTCACTTACACAACGCGTCAAATACGTAGTAGATTTCTACACGACAATTTATGGCCATTCATAGACATACAGAGAACCACGGCCATACTCAGTCTAGGCAGAAAAAACCTAAGTAACCTAGTAGGAGTCCTTACGGGACATTGCGCAATGGGCTATGGACACGCCGCAAGGCTAGGATTACCATTCAACGACTTCTGCAACTGAAATGTTGTTAACTGATCTGAAATGTTTTTTCGCATCATCTTCAGATGAAGAAATGGAAATCCAAGCAAAGGAATGCTAACAAGTAAAAGAAAAGTTAACAAACACCAAACAAATCCATTTGACTTATCCAATTCAAAGTAAATGGAGAAAATTTTAATTGTTGGATACCTTCTTATTTTGTTTATATTTCATTAGGCTCGTGTGTTACTTTCAACTGCGGAAGGAAGCCTTTCAACAAGTGCTCGAGTCAAGAGATGGGCAACAGCGGCTGGTGCACATCTTAGGGTCCTTACTCCCGAAGTGAACACTTGAACCGTATTTGACGATTCCTCCACACTCGGTGCACTCAAGAGCAATACATGTAATTGAGTGACTGTTCGGCGTTCTCAAAAATCGTTTTCGCTGTATTTTTGGTGCACGGCAACTGGATTACGATTCACTTAAGGCTACGAAAATTGTGAATGTATGTTCTGTCTTGCTGATGACATAACGAGATGTCTCTTCTTCTACTGTCGAAGCCTGGGGCTGGATGTAGGTGGCTTTCATAGTATATTATTATTCATTCACTTCACACGAAAATTGTTCAATTGATGCAATTTCCCTTCAAATTCTGATTGCTGTCGCTTCGCTGCCGTCCAAATGCCAACGAAAGAAATTATCGTTTCGAGTTCAACGACTGAAAAATGACAGCTGACGTTTTTGCATGACAAGAATGACATACAGAATACCGCGTCATTTGTTGTCGTTTACGACATGGAATCCGCGTTTGTAAGTCGTTAATTTACTCTTGGAACATGTCATCTTTCTTTAGAGAGTGGATTATTTCTCATACTAACTCGAAAAGTCAACCTCGGTCCTTTGAAGTGGCATGACTTATGCCGAAAACATCAAGATCACATAAAATTCAAGATCAAATACAGCATCATTTAATGGAGATGTCATTTGATGACTGAACTAGAGTCTTAAATTGAGAAAATTAAGCTTAATCAACGAAATTTCCCCGGTCCTAAGTAGTGGAAGTGGTGTAGTGGGTATGTGCGTCGACACTTACGCATCTTGACCTCGCTGCCTGGTATCGATTCCCCGCCGGCACGACCAAACCAAATCTTCACGGTCCCACCTTTTTCGAGCCACTGACAATGCTCAAAGTGTTCAGCTGTTTAGAAAAGGTTTCTCAAACTCGGCCGTTCGGAGTGGGCATAAAACTGTAGGTCCCTCCCACTTGTGAGAGGACAAAAAGAGTGGCTCAGAAGCTAGTCTGGCCCTCTTCTGGGTTTTGTAGCGCCACCTATATTCTTATTAACTACATTTCTTATGTTCTTGTTGAGGCTGGATAATTGGTTAAGTTTATCCTCCCTACATTAACCATGTCTCGATCACGTTCCCTAACCTAAAAGTTTACAAATTGAATCCCACCCAAAAAGAATTTAAATCTCAAGTCATCACTGAAAGGTTAATTAATGTACATTCTTTTCGTCGCAGTTCCTCTCATGTCCAGATTTTGCCCAAGTGATACATATAAAGTCTACAAACGAGGTGCGAATGTTAGAATTGACACGACTCTTCTTGGTTTTGACAACTCAACATGGCAACGAGGGAACCGATCGTACATTTTCAAGGGATTGAGTAAGTGCGACCACAAAATTGTCGACATGCAAATTAAATGTTTTCTGTTTTATAGAGGAAACTGCAACAATGATAGAAATCGATCATGACACGCATGAAGTTCTGGTGGAGCAGTTAAATAGTGAAATCGGTGATATAGTCGGTATTCCCCCGCCAATTGGTGCCGTGCGTGCACGCCTTAACGCCCCTGTGATGACGAACAACATTGACATGGAGAAGATCAGTTTTGAACGAAACAAATCCGGCATTTGGGGTTGGCGTAGCGAAAAGACAGAAGCCATAAATGGATACAACTGCAAAGTGTATGGTGCTAGCAACGTGGAGTTCATAACTCGAACTCGCATGGATCACCTAAATGAGGATCAGATACGAGTAAGTCCAGTCAGCTGTTCGAATGTCGTGTAAAAAGAGTTTAATGAAATCAACTCTTGCAGAGTAAAGCACCGCGAACTCCATTGCACAGTTTTCTTGGCATTGCCGAGGATGAGTATGTTTCCAGTCCAGATTTAGCAAGCTATCGAGAAAGGGTAAGATCACTGAAGTCAATGACTTTTCGTATCACAAACGATCTCTGGGAATTTGCAGGTACCATCACCACACACGGAGGTTCATGTTGAGAATGGTGAAGAGGAATCAGCCAGCACCAGTTCGGGGAGTACAACACCAAAAAAAGCAGTAACTCCGGAGGAGTATTTCTCAGACGTTGACCTCAATGGCAGGGATATCGGTAGACCAAAGAAAATTAGCACTAAAGTATGTTTCATTGTATCGACGGTGTGGGATGTGGTTTCTTGAACTTTAGCCATTTCATCTGACTTACGGCAAGGACAGAAGAAATAATTACAAAGGACGTCATAAGTATTTAGAGTGATGATGTGAGCAGCGTGCTCTGAGACTGGTATTCAATTTCTGAGTAAACGACGTGATCGTGCAGAATAGTAGAACTCGAAATTGTATAACTAGCTGAAAGCGGAAAGGATGAGAACAAGAAAGAATGTGATCGTCGAGATGTGGCCGATTGTGGGAGTTGGGTTAGGTTAAGTGATGTGGCTACGATCATAAGCGTTGGATTCCCTTAAACCCAAGGGTCCATTGTGCTGCCACTCAGACGGTTACCGTTCGTTACTCTTGGAACCATTTGGTTTTTGGGACGAACGTTCAGATTGATTTGACATCCGTTTATGCGTTTAACTAGCATGGTTTCCTAAAGAAGGCCAATCCAGAGCAGTTGCAGACCAGATGTGAGGGATTATCCTCTTCTTCGTCCATGCATCTGTTGCAGAAGTCGTTGAAGAGTGATCCTAGTCTTGCGGCGTGTCGTTGCGCAATCCTCTTCCTCTTCTTCGTCCATGCATCTGTTGCAGAAGTCGTTGAAGAGTGATCCTAGTCTTGAGGCGTGTCATTGCGCAATGTCCGGTAAGGACTGCTACAATGTTACCTAGGTTCTTTCTGCCTAGACTGAGTATAGACGTGGTTCTCTGTAGGTCCAAGTTTTCCATACTTGCTTCGCATGTAGTCATGTGTTAAGGTTATTCCACCTTTCACGGACACTGCCGATCGCTAGCTCTGCTATCTTAGTTTTTTTTTGAGTTACTATTGGCACCCAAATGTGTTCGACTTTGGTCCAATGATTGTTGTTCCGTTTCTGGCTAGCTCGCCTGCTTCACAGTTGCCTAGGATATCTCTATGTGCATTGTCTTGGTATTTCGTTAAGAGACAGAAGTCTTACCAATTTCGTCGCGTGCCATAATCGCTGCTTCAATGGCGCAGTGGGTTAAGTGCCTGACCTTAGTTAGTGAGGTTCCCGACTGGAATTCCAGCGAAAGCAAATCTTCTCCATTTGCCGTTGGGATTAAATTAATGGCACTCTCACTGGAGTGGCCATTCAGTGGGACTAGTCTGACTGACCACGACGATGGTCTAAGTGTGCTGGTTAATTCACTAGGAGCCCTCTACCTAACCTAATCTATGTATTGCCTATTCTGTATGACCTATACATTGCCACGCATATATGTGACAAGTGTTTATTTGTCATTGAAAGGTTCTCCCAACGTTTGCCATTGCAAACAGGAATGAAATGCCCAGTCTATCTTCAGAACTCATCAAATGTCCAAATGTAGTTAAACAGTAGTGAATTCCATTAAAGTTCTAGATAGCCCCAAGATCTGAAATCCAGTCATTTAAAACTCGCACCACATCCCAAACTTTTATTGCACTATTTCCTATCTCCGATCATATACTTAACTCAACAATTTGAATTTCTAATTTCAGATCCAAAGATTTAAGGCGAACCTATGGCTAAGCGAAGAATATCCAATTCGATTGCAAGAGCAAGTTCTACCTATTTTAGATTTAATGTCAACCATGGCTAGTCCACATGTGTCCAAATTGAAAGACTTTATTACAATGCAACTGCCATCTGGATTTCCAGTCAAAATTGAGATTCCATTGTTTCACGTACTGAATGCGTGTATCACATTCGGTAATGTGTTCGCATTGACGTGCCCCGTCGAGCATGTCCAGACAATTAATGAAGATGATCGAATCACTTGCGTAGTCGACGATCGTTGCTTCGATATTCCAATTCATTATACGAATAGAGGTGAGCTATACATCATTGCAAACATTGAAGAGTTTGAAATTCCTTTTTTTGGTTTTGCATTTAGATTCCGATATTAGACGTCAATTAACTTTGGATGAAGATGATCTCCTGCAATATGCCATCGAGCAAAGTCTGGTTGAGAATACGGAGAAAGAGACTGACAAGGTTGACATATGGGAAGCTCTGAGAGGACAGAGCGGATCATCGTCATCTTCGATAATTCAAGAGGAAGATGCTCAGTTCCAAAGGTAGTTTGAAAATAATTTCTTTGCGATTCTTGTCGGAGTAGATTACTTTGTTTGGTTTGAACTGTTTTTCTTGTATGATTGGTTTTTTTTGAGTTCTTCTTTCGATTGACTTATAACAAATCTTGTAGAGTGATGATTGCTGTTTCTCTAAATTTAACTCATCTAACACATTTTTGATAGTTTTGTTATGTCATTTGTCCTTTTTATTAGGTCGTTTCACATGAAATGTTTATTCGAACATAGCTTCATTCTACTACATTCCACAGACTCTGTTTCACTAGACACAGTCACAAAAGGACCCCCAATGCGACTCACGTATTTAAGACAAACAATTAAGGATATTCCGACGAACTTCATCTCGCCCCAATTTAACGCCTTCAGATAAACTCCAGAGCGATAATAAAATACAGATGATTGAAATTTCAATGTGATTTAATCGAAATCAGTAGAGAGCGATATTATAAGCAATGTTTTTGGTTTTGTTTTCTGGCGCAAGAACAAACAAATAATATGGTTTCCCAACACGCGACCAGGCAACGTACAGTTGACCGTGCGAAAAACAGGGAAATTCGATATTAATCCCAGACTTCCCGCGATTGACCTTGCGATTTATTGACTGTCATCGCAAAAGCCAATCGAACGAGGCATTGAATGGATGATCAGTTGGAATAATAGGAGTTGGTGGGATAAGGACTTCCTCTCCTTTGATTTTGCCCTTGATGATCGTCGTTTGAATCACATTGCTTATGTTTATCATGTTCATCATAATCGATCCCACCTTCGCCTGTAAATTATGTGGCGGAGTTCCTGGCACATCGAGCGAATTCCAATAGGTCAACGTGCTCGTGCCTATAGGTCTCATCCCGGATGTGATTGTATACACAGACGGTTCAAAGATGAACTGCGGAGTAGATGCTCAGAGCATCTCTATAGCTTCCAGACTCCAATTATGCCAGCATCTTCCAAGAGGAAGTCTTCGCCATTAGGTTAATACAACGATAATACAAACTATAGCTAACTTCATTGGCAGCCAATCTACCATCAAGGCAGTTTCATCTACCTTCATAACCTCGAAATTAGTCCACTTCCCCGCTACTGCAGTAATCTCGCCGCAATGAGAAAGTTTAAGGCAACCATAATATGGGTTGAAGGTCAAAGAAACGTTGTTGGTAACAAGAGATCCGATGAACCGGGCAAACAAGGAGCTGGCCTCCATAGCTCCTCTGTTATTCCACTTCGACTAATAAACTTTTCTAGAAACTAGAAAAGGCGGTAGGACCAAAACCATCTGAAACTAAGAGCTGGTTACAACCTGACAAAGCGGTGTCCCTGTTTCGAGAGCGTCGCGTCGTGGGGATGGTGCACTAAACCCAAATCGCAGTTACTCAGTAAACACACCAACACACACACCACACCAAAAAAACACACTTCCGTGTGGTAGGGACGGGCTTACGCTCGAGAGAACATTACTGTTCAAAAGATAATTACTTCGTTTCGTAGGAGTTAAGGAAAATTAAAGAAAGAACAAACTTAGGTGTAATCAAGCCAGGGATTGTTTGATTAACGTTCATGTAAATATGTTAACTTTTTAAATGTTCACCAGAGTTCCATATTCAATCTTAGAGTGCCACTGTGCCATTTCTATGAAAGAGTGCCATAATGGCAGGATCGTCTGAAATGCATCAACCAATAAATCACTAAATGCGCTTTAAACTGAAACAGAAAACTCCCACGCCAACGCGCAAGTCTTGTTGTAGCCACCTGTATAATCTTTGTGATTATCATTATTAGGCTTGTTGTGATCTGACCCTTAGCAGTTGATGTATTTTTTAATAAATTCAGTACACACTCGGCGTTACAGTTTCTCTCACTCTGTTTTGAAATACACGTTTTCAAGGGTGTCCCAAACTTACCAAAACTGCAGGTTTAGTAAATCTAGATCCAGACATACACAGATGATGTACTTAGGCACCTTTGAACACTCGTTTTGGTGATGTCGTCCTTAAAAAACTGTACAACTCGCGAGATCATTGTCAATCTGATCTGATCACGGCATCACTCTGTTCAAATCATAGATGATGTAGTATGGTTCGCTTGTTAAATATTCAAGTTTTATCAAAGCAAAGACACTTACTTCTTAAGTGTCTAAGCCAAGAATCGCAAAACTATAATGTAATCTAAACATTTCAGTCAGTTCTTTGAATTTCTAACAATTTTCTTATATCTTGCAACATGAAACCCTGCCTGCTTGCTTTGCTTGACAAAAAAAAACGCATCTAAACACAAAAAAAGATTAAGAGTCATTTCAAACCCATCCCGTAGCCCACAGCCGCAACAACAACAGCAGCAATTTAAAAACAATTATGCTTATATGAAAAACATTTTCAAGTAGTTGCGCGACTGCTAATGCTTCAGTTTCTATTCCATAAAAAAAGCAATCAATTAAACGTATCGCTATAACTCCCTGTATCTAATACCCCACATTTTCCCCTCTTCCTTCCACGCGCAAAATTATTTTAGAGTTCTCCAGGAGTCCCTCTATCAAGGTCGAGGGGTAGGCTCGCCTAGTTCAGACGACGACGATGGCGGATTTAACTACATCGATCCCGATCTGGCGATGGCATTGCGTCTCAGTCAACAGGATCAGAATCAGTACGAGCAAGAATTGCAAAGGGAACAACAAATGATCGAGGAAGCACTCAAACTGAGTCTAGAAGAGAAATAATTCAGAATCTACAAATCAAATCCAATCGCTGGCAAATGGAAGAAAACGTTAATAAAACAAAATGTATTATGTTGAATATAAAATTATACATAAAAACCTATTATTAAGTTCGAAAGTATTTATGCTATGATTACATTATGTTTTCCTTATTCACAGGGGCAACAGTGCCTGTGTCACTAAAGCAAACAGAATCATATACCTATTGTATGTATTTCGAATTATATGAATATACATATATTTTTGTGATATTTTCCAACTTTGAGATACAATTTAGAGATCGTAACCTATTACGAAGTAAACAAAGATCATTTCGATAAGTAATATAAAATAATATCGTTTACATAAATAACGTACATACATACATACACATATGCATACATTTTACATATACATAATGACTTTGACAGTTTATTGATTTTAAATAATTGCAACGTGTTTTCCTTTACTTCATAATGTCATGGCAGTTCAATTAATTTAATGTGCACTCTGTGGAGTTGCAGAGCAGACTATGTAAGTAAAGTCATCCAGAATAAATATAACGATTATAAATAATTAAACTTAAATGCCAACAAATTTCAAAGTAAACGTAAAGTATTTTTGTTTATTCAAATTGTATCCAATCGTAAAACAAAACCAAAAAGTAAGATCCCAGAAATAAACGTAATTTTAATACAAATTAGAAAAAGTGAATGTTTTTTTCTTATGATTGATAGTTCTTCTATATTTGGCGCTACTGTCCGGGTGGACCTGGGCCTCAACCAACTAGCACGGTCTCTGGCTAGCTGCCTGCAGTGAAGCACGCCAATTTGGTTTAAGTCATTCTTCACATGGGTGCGTCTGTTGCGTTGTCCCACAGGTTCAGAATCGAAGACTTCAGGTCGGAGCTGCAGTACTGTTGTCCATACGCTCTACATGACCTAGCCATCTTAGGCGTTGAATCCGTAGACGCCTGACTAGGCTCATGATGCAGAACAGCCCGTGCAGTGCGTGGTCGAATCTTCTTCTCCAAAACGCATCAACGCGGAACAAAGATCGCACGCAGAACTTTTCTTTGAATGAGAACAAGGACTCCCTTTGTCCAAGCCGTACAGCCGGACTGGGATGATGTTCTTAACGTGGCGTAAGAGTCCTGGGTGGACTGGGGTGATCAATGTCTTATAAAAAGTCAGCGTGATCCTTCGAGGGACGCCAATTGCCACTAGAGTCTATAGGAACAAGGGTTAGTAAGAGTACACTGCGTTTGATTCTGCTTTATTAGGACCCCGCTTTATCGCCCCGATAAACAACCGCTTAACTCGGCAAAATTAAAATAACGGAAGCTTAAATCGCAGTACCCTTTCGTTCTTTCCACACACCGTATTATTGAGACAGTCGCCTAATTGGAAAAAAAAACATTTACCTCGAAGTGTCTCAAATAAAGCGGAATATACTGTACTTTGTTTTGCCATCATTCCCCACTAGACCTACTTTATCTTAAAAAATACGTCCACACGCGACGTATTTCTCACTCCAAAATCAGAGGATGGATGTCTCCCATAATATACGCTGCTGTAGCTGTAACGACACAGCGGAACTAGAAACCTTGACTCACTCCTGAGTGCATGTCCAGCGCTTACTAGCAAGGCAACGAACTCTAGGCAAAGCCTTTATTGCATCCTTGGACGACGAAAAATGTTCTTGAGCGCCACACAATGGTCCTAAACTCACTACAACACCTTTCCAACAGAGCCGGGCACAGGGTGCATTTTTTCGAATCTAGGGGAACATAATTCAAAAGTCAAAAGCTTATACCTTAGGTCTAACGTTTTGTAACAAATAAAGTCGGTATACACCGTTCAGTCACATTCAAATCACACACAGCTTGTCCGCAAGCGTCGCATTGGAAAATTTCGTCAGTAAATACGTATCTTACCATCGATTGTTCACTATGCTTTTCAGTTTTGTATTTGGCACGTCTTCAACCGTCGAAAAACAAAACGATTTTGAGTTTATAGTTTCTATTTTTTTGTACTGTAATCCGTTTTCAGACTCTAGTCTCGTTGAGGAAAATGCAGAAATACAGAAGAGCACGTTGAAGGTTTGTTATTTATGCCCACAACTTTTTACGTGGTTGTCCCGCAAAGAAATTTCAAATATCTGGCATCCCTGCAAGACAGCAAACATTTCTTAGCAAGAGAAATGTAAAACATCAGTTAGCGAGTAGCAACGCTATCCGTCTAATATTATTTTTAATTTTCTCTCTTGTATGTTTTACAAGATACGTTCAAGGAGGGAACGAAGTAAGCGATAAAGATAAATGTTAAGTTATCAGAACGATAATGCGAAATGGTTGGATAAAGAAATTCAATTGCTGGTGGATTTCAATCATCTAGTCCTAACATCAGCCATGACATCGAACCCTGGACGATTTTCGAAGGCATTTAACGAATGTTCTCCTATACTGCAAAAACGAAAAATTAAAGACCTGATATTGCCCCAGAAGTGTCTTTAATATTGAGTGGCAAGAGAGAGATGCAGCAAATTTGGCATGGAAAGGGCTTCTTCTTCTTCTTGTGGCGCTATAGTCCGGGGCACGATATTTAGCCAGCTGTTTCCAACTGAGCACGCGAAGATGGTTGAGGTCCTTCTGAACCTGGGTGCGCCATCGGTTCCGTGGACCGCACTGAAAAGTACCTACCACTATTCCGTTGTCCCACTGGTTCGGAGTCGAAGGATCTTCGGGCTGGAGCAGTGTTGCCCATGCGCTTTACATGGCCTAGTCATCTTAGGCGTTGCATCCGTAGACGCTTGGCTAGGCACATGTCATTGTACATCCCTCATAGTTCGTGGTTGAATCTTCTTCTCCAATAACCATTGACGCAGACAGGACTAAAGTTTGAATGCAGACCTTTTCACTCGAAATAACCAAGGGCTTCTTCATCCACTTTTGAGATTGTCCATTCCTCCGCACCATAGAGCAGGACAGGGATGACCAAGATATTATATAATGTTAAGTGAGTCCTACTCTCGACTACTCAATTGCCTCTTGATCCCAAAGAAACAGCGATTGGCAAGAGTTATTCTGCGTTTAATCTCGGTTGTGGTGTTGTTCGTACTATTTACTGTGGAGCCGATGTAGACGAAGTTCTTGACTACCTCGAAGTTATAGCTGCCTGTGGTGACGTTTTGGCCAAGTCGTCGATGTTGTGCGTCCTTTCTCGATGACAGCATGAACTTCGTCTTGCCCTCGTTCACCGCTAAACCCATTTTGCCCGCCTCCATTTCAATACCAGCAAACGCTTCATTGACGTCTCGCTGCGTTCGACCAATCACAATGTCAATGTGATCCGCGTATGCTAGCAGTTGTACGCACTTTTGTGAGATCGTGCCTCTGGTGTTAGCGATTGAGTTCTGCACAATCTTCTCAAGAATAATGTTGAAAAAGTCACACGACCGTGCCTCGCCTTGTCTAAAACCTTTTTTGACATTGCTCTCGACTCTCTCAAGGTCTCGGTGAGTTCGTTACCGACCTTGACGGAGCAGCGAGAGTTCTCCATCGTCATCTTGCAAATCCTGATAAGTTTCGCAGGAATGTCAAAACTAGACATGGTGTTGTATAGCTCGTCTCTCAGAAATGAAGTTTTACAGAGATATCCGACTTGACAGCTGATTGCCCCCTAGTCCATCCACGAATTTGAGTGCCTTTTTGACGGATATTCATGAATTTTTGATGGTTATTCACGAAAGAAGGTAAATAGCGTCCTCTGATTGGTCAATTTGGTTTATGAACACGTTATAAAAAACAGATGTCAACAATTTTAAGGGGCAAGGGAGGTAGATGGTTTGGCTTCTCTATAATACTTCATTTCTGCTCGTCTCTATGCACGCTGTCATATGCGGCCTTGAAATCGACGAATAGTCGATTCGCAGTCGATACTGAGTGGATCTGCATCTCTTGGGATTTTTTTCCAGAATACGCCGCAATGTTGTAGATGGTGGACTTCCCCGACAGGAAACCGCACTGAAAAGGACCTATCGGGTTATTGACGAATGGTTTCAGGCGCTCACACATAACGACAGAAAGGCGATGTTAACGAGACTTGTCTCTTGGTAGTAGGCGCAGTTGAAGTGGTCTCCTTTTTTGTGGATCGGGAAACGATACCGTGGTTCCACTCGTCGGGTATGCTTTCCTCCGACCATATCTTACAGATGAGATGGTGCATGTACCTTACTACCTCATAGCCAGCTGCCTTGAACTGTTCTGCAGACAGTCAGTTGACTCCGTCTTTGTCGGGGGAACGGAATTCTCGTCGATTATCGACCAATGTGTGGAGTGGAACATTCTGCCTGACAGCGGTATTGGGATCTTCCTCGCTGTTTAAAAGTCTACTGAAATGATCTTTAAAGATTCTCAGTATCGACTGCGAATCTACTACATTTCTGAATCATGACTGCACTTTGAGAGTCGTGACTTCAATTTGACAAAGTTACCAAGAATATGTCTTAATCGCGTAAAGTCGGTACGTTGCAAATTTAAGCGAATTGCTTATCGATGTTAGTCGATACCAAAGCGTACCTTTTAGTCTGGAAAGAAGTATATATTTATTTTGGTTTCTATTTACTGAAGTTGTCTACAGAGCACGACCTACGAACGGAAGTCATAAACATAATAATTTTAATTTAAGGTCTACCGAAAATGATTTCTTACATAATCACCAAAGCACATTGAAGCCTGTTAAAGTAAATCATTTTTTTTTTCACACAAATAAATCTTCTTTTACTACTAAGTCCCGGTAATACATTTCCCTACACGTCGAACTTCATAAATTGCTGCCAACAATCGTATATAATCATCAATAATCTGCTGCCGTAAATTCTACCGTTTGTACAGATTTTGTGATAATGTTTGATTTAGGGATTGCGAGAATACATTGTTATGCCACTGATTCCAAGCTAATCTTGTCAAGCGATTATTTAACGAAGTGTGGCTCCTACAGTGAGACATTTAGAATATAGATACTCACGAGCAACTTTCGGTAATTATTAATTTTCTATTTCCTTCTCCGAAACTCCACACAAATTATTTATTAGAACGTGAACAATCTACGCGACAACGTTCATCGCAATGAGCTATTCGATCAGATTGCCGAATCGGAATGATTGGAATCCATGAAAAATCCGACGGGCGCAACTATCTTTTAACAACTTGATGGAGCTGCTACGCACGATAGCGACCAGAAATATAAGTGCAGCAAAGTCGTGAGTTCCTCGAGTGTGTATAGAGAAGTGTGTACCTCTTCCCCGCCGCTTACGAGTTTGAGTTTGACTTCACTCCCGCTTCCCAGAGCCCATCGAACTGTGGGGGGCAGGTAAAGCCTTCGTTAGCCAAAGTCTCCGCTATTTCGGACCAGTCCATCTTGGCCGCTTCAAGTACCCTTGCTAATTCCCAGCAGTCTCGCACAAAGTTGTTACTGCTGTCACTGTAGATATGTAAACACAATCCTCTCCGTAACGTGAACCTCATTAGATCTGCGAGAAATGCTTGAGAGGTTACTCAATATGGATGGCTTTAGTGGCCAGACATATAAATACAGCGAAATTAGCATTTGTTGGGAGCACATACCCAGCCCGGCAGATTTTGCCTTCAGCTTTGCTAAATAACACCCTCTGGTGGAACGATCTGGAATTTCTTCGAATTTCCAAAGCAGCCGACGAGCCAAGAAAACAGAGGAGGAGAAACGTGTTGTCAAGACACACACAATAATACAAATCGGACCGAAATCCAACTTGTCATTCAGCGCCTGTATAAAACCGTTACAACCCCAACCTAGAACTGCGAGGAATGAAGTTAACCCATGCCCCTAACTCCTTGGCGAAATATAAACAACAAAAGAAACTGTAACCAAAAACGAGACTAAAGCTAGAATTTTTCGTTGGAACCTTAAACTTCACGCGGATTCGTCGCTCGGCTAAGGATAAGTCAAGAACTGTCAAGCAGGCGCCTGGAACTAAATTAACAAACATCGCCAGTTTTTGAAACTGCAAACCAAATAAAGCCAACATTTCAAAATTAGACCTTATTTCGTTTTAAATCCGATTTGGCTTTGTTTTGCTTTAGAAAACGAAAAAAGGCTAATTTGGCTTTATTTCGTTTTGTATAATTTAAAGTTCTTTCAAGTCTTTTTTGATATTTTCTTTTTTTATTGAAGTCTGGAAATATTATACTGTTAAATATTCCAGTGTAGGTATGTATGATTAAACGGGCTCCTGGCTGACAGTTGTTAACATGCACTTAACGGAGCGACGGAGTCGCGTGAGCGGGTTAAACCCTGCGGGAAAAGAGTTAAAAGCCAGCCACCTCTTACTTTAAATTCACCAGATATTCTTACAGGCTAACTTTCAAATTTGACCTTATTTCATTCAACGTTTTAAAAGCGTGATTTCATTTCACATTTAGAGGGAATATAATTAAATTAAATTCCAACCATGTATGGGAACCAAATCTCTGTGGTTTTAGTTCCCGGGAAGCTCCCTGCACCGCATCGCCCTTGGCAGCCACTTCTAGAAGTACTCGTAGGTGAACGTTAAGCTCTACAAAACCCTCATCTTGCCAGCCTTGCTATATAAGCCAAGAGTTGCTCATGAGCAGAATAGTTGAGCTGATTCGTGGCTGCATGGATAGAAGCTCTAGCTTGGTCCTATCTGCAGCCAAGGAGAAGAAGACATAAACTAGAATTCTACATGTTGTTCAAATTGTCGAGTCATCCGAGAAGCAGACAGACTCCGTCGATTCGTTCGGCATGAAAAGGAAGATCAAGAGTTCATGAATGGAAGCATGATCCGATCTTTCACTGGCAAGAAGAACTGAAGACTTCATTCACATTTAACAATTGCAGACGATATGAATAATACCTCGTGAACAGTTCTAATAAAGACCATGACAACAAAGATTACCTGTTACGCCATATCCACGTACGTCATACATAAAATTTCTCTTCCATGCCAGAACAAAACTTATAAATCAGTCTGCTAGAAATTTGACTAGAAAATGTTATCAAACAGCGCCGTCGCTTCGAGCCACTTGTCCACTCAATCACGATCAAACAACACTACTCCAAGGGAGAGATACAAAAAATCAGTTGAAATCGTTTAACCAGTTCTGTCGTCAGAGTTTCTGGATTAGAATCAGTGCCTCGCGCAAATCTGAGGATCAGAACTTTATCGAAACACATTTCTGACGTACAAGTGATTTACCTAGCAATCTAGCAATGTGGGTAAACTGATTGGCCCTATGGCTCATTGGTGTCGTTATTCATATCTTATCAGCACTTGACTAATCCATTACTGATTGCGATTCAATTTGCTAGTCCACGATTTGGGCGGAAATATTTCTTTGCAATTCTAAAACAGTTTCTGTTCAAGTTCCATGCCGGTGGTGTGGTTTTTTTTTCGAGTTCAGTGTGAAAAAAATTAACCGAATCGATGGCGAAATTATATAATTCATCTCTTTTACTTTTGTCTGTTGCGTTTTGCTTCGCAGCAGTAAGCAGCGGCTGCAAGTTTGGAATCCGGGAACTATCAACAGATGATGAATTCACCCATTGCGAGGTTGTGGCAACGACCCTTACGCCCAAGGAAAAGGTGTGTTGTGAATTTAATTATCGTAGATTTCATTAAATTACCTGCTAGAAAATACTGGGCCAGAAACATACTCTTCGAACGTCATACAGGAGCTTGTAGTGAATTGTATGTTCCAAGAAGTCTGTGATATTGTTTGTCATACATGGAAATCAGAAACTGATCGATTGGTGGATAGTTAGACAAGTAAAATATTGTGAAAGAGAAAATTGGTGGGATTAAGGAAGATGGCCTTGAGGAATAGGCAGTTGATTGCGAAGAGAGTGGAAATTTCCACATGCCTTGGATATGAATCGTTTGCCATTGACCTGATAAGGGTAAGAATTGAAGAGTATTTGAGGGCATTTGTAGCAGAGGCTACGATTTGCGTGCGTACATGATTTCGTCAAAAAATTAGCGTGCGCATGAATTAGGCGCTCATTGCGAGAATCTAGGTATTCCCAATGGAATTACACTCGAATAGAAATTTACTATTGACTAGAAATGAAGTATGACAGGTTGCTTACGACGATTGAATCTGTTGACAGAGCAGTGTGAGCTTGTTGTCATTACCAACAAACGTTTACGTAATTTCCTTAAACGGAAAATCACAAGGTAGCGGATAAGAATGCACTCGTAAATTTGTTTCTGTATCGAAGTTGAAAAAATGCATAAGGATAAGCCGCGTCTAGTTTGTCCTAAAAAAAATATCATACCAAATAAAACTCACTTTTGACCAAAACCAACAATTCTTTGCAAGACAGTAAACAAAATTGAACCTGGTTTGACATTTGAGTTGAAAGCTCTGTCAGTTTTTAATTTTCTTTTTGAAATTTGATTCCATTTAATCAATTCTATTGCGCTACGTGATACCACGAATTTGTTTAATAATCGAATATAGTCGAATGTCTTGGCCGTTCGGAGTCAGTGTAAAACTGTAGGTCCCTTCCACGCATGAAAAAACAATAGCACGCACAACACCAGTGTCTGCTGTAGAAGCTAGGCCCTGGCCCTCTACGGGCTGTAGCGCCACCCATATTTTAATCATTATTATACATACATCTCTCTCGTTTATTGGTTGAGGTATGCTCACGACATTCTCAAACGTGATTGAACTTTTTAATGTTCATCAAATAAGCTTTTAAAAAAGCCTTTTTAATTCAGTTCCCGGATATAATGTATGTCGTGGCAAAGTGCAGAGCCCTCGTAAAAAACGTTTGATTACTCGTTGATTTGTCATTTTTGCCAAAATTTTAAGATTCAGTTTGATTACTTTCAATTACAAACTCAATAAATAAAAGGCTGACTCAAAACACACGCCAGCAGCCTCTTGAAGGTCGAATTCCAATACATCTCACGTGTTGAGCTCATTGCTACACATTAACTCCGTGCTTCGAGATTCGCTTTTGTTGCTATAAAAGATTAAGTGCTTTCGTATTATAAAATGTGTGCCTAAAGGTGTTAGTAAGAGAAAATGTTTCATTCTGAAATCTTCTTTATCGCAATACTTCTTGTTGCTTGCTGCTAGTCTGCCTCGATATTATACGATTAATTCGAAGATCTGCTGTGAGCTGTTTGAACACCTTTCAGTATTGTCCAACTGTTGCAAAACTGCAATTGCGTTGACTTCTTTCTTGGCCACTATGCAAGTCAACTACTACTGACTTCTGTCTACACCAGTATCTCCAGACAACTGGTACAGACAAACCGTCCAGTGGTGTCATGTTGTGTCATGTACATGACAAATGAAAAGATGGGAGATAAACTGTACATACTTCACAGCTCAGAATCAAGCTATAAATATTTTACGGTATGACTTAAGTTGTCTGTATGTATCCATTCCTCGAAGTGTAAATTCCAACTGACAATATTTTATCTCAAACATCGACGCGTTAACAAACGTACCAAAGTAGAAAGAAGTCTTGATTTTCTTCTTCAATTCGAAAAAACATTGCTGGTCATCGAATATTGTCGGAAGTTTTCGGAGAGCATACATCGTCGATGAAAAGATGCGAGTTCTGGTTTCGACGCTATGAAGATGTAATTTTGAACACCTTTACGAAGTCACCAAGAATCAGCTATTCTGTTTTGCTCCATATACCAGGAGTGTCAAAATAAGTGTTTTCTAGAGCATGGCTTTGGTCCTTAGAGTGCAGAGTGTGGGCCCAGCTGTTTCAACAAACCGAAGTACAACCGGTTGCCAAGGGGGATTCTTCGTCGGATGTGCTCTAGTGTTCACGTTTGCTCCGATGTAGACAGACTCTTTTTCTATCACAAAATCTTAGCTGTCGATTGTGATGTTTTGTCAAAGGGTGTGTGATGCAAAGCAAAAGAAGAATGCTCCTTCTGGAATATGCTTCACATCAAATGAAGACATAAACAATGTACTTCATTTAATTTCAGAAGATTCAAAGAAGATTTTGTTGGCAAGGTATTTATAAATTTCCAAAGAGATGAGAAGTGAAGTGATTAATCGCTTGAATTGCCAAAGACCAAGCCCATTTGGGCATTGGTCTAGGCGAAGTTTCTTTCCGCTTTCGGTAATCAGCGTTATAGCTCTCCAATAGTCCAATACAAAAAGTTTCAGGACATATGAATGCAGTTTGCGAGTCAGTCCCATCGGGTCTTCTTATTTACTCATTGCCTGCAATCCCCCCTGGGTCTAGGCACAGCCAAACCTAAACCTAGTTGTGTCTTGCATGGGATTGCAATGAATCCATTGTGTCCATTGTGTCCATCGAGTCCATTGTGTTCGACGATATTGTCTTAAGTGTGGCCTGAAATCGTTTGTATCCTACCGACACTTATACCCTTGAGGAGAGTGTTTGACGCAGATCTATCAATGGGTTGAATTTTAGTTTGAAAGGCGTGTTAACATAGTGTCTATAGTCGGCAGCGCGATATCCACACTCGATTCGTGTACCATTTATGTATTTTAAGCTATGTTGTACACATGTATTAGGCGAGGACCACGACCCTGCCAGGCAGACGTAAGCGAAACGCAAAGCCGAGCAGTCCAAACGTGAGAGAAGACAGTTAATAGAGACTACTGGTGTGCCAACCCGAAAGTTTTACAAATCGAGTCAACCCGGATTAAAATAGAAACACACCGAATTTTAACCCGGGTTGACGAACTCGGTTTGATGATGAACCGAAAGCAAAAAATATGGATTATGGAATGGGGCAAATCGAGTTGTGTTGTAAAATTCTATATTGGTTTCGGTGTTCTATACGCATCCTAAGACCATAGTGTTTGCAAGGGAAGCGATAGGCGCACGGGGTGGTCAACCCAATACCGGCTGTGTGTTTGCAATGTGTTTAAAATTTTCTCTCTTCTCTTTTATCTCGTATTTTCTGCTACTCGCACTTCCCAATGCAACTTCACACTCGCTAAAATTCGTCGGTGATTTTTTCAAATTCCGTTTTGTAATCTCAAGCCACTTTCACACAGGAAATCTTTCAGTCTCTGCAATTGAGATCTTAATTCTGAACTTTTTCTGTTTCCCATCTTGTCTCACACATGCCACATCTCTTTCTCACACATGTACAGCAAGTTCCAATACCCAACATTGAGAGCATAAGAATAAAGCAACTCAAAGAAAAAACGAAGAGAGATACAAGAGAATAGAATATACAAAAGCAAACCCCGAGCACGCGAGGCGCAGGGGTAGCCCGCATCACGTCTCACCTCCCTTGCCTATAAGATGGAAAAATCGCCGACAAAAGTTTCCTGTGTGTGAGTGGCTTTACTTGCTGACACGTTACACGAAAAAAGACAGAATATTATGTATCCAAACAAGGCACCCAATAAACGAAATGCCTACTGTGGTGGCTACGTCTCGATTTGGGGTTGGTTTCGGTTCGGCATCATATGCTCACACCGGGCTGTACCGTCTACAGTTTTTTTATGTATTGGGTTCGCTTGCCAATTCGGTTTGAAATAAATGTTAATCGGATTGAGTCGGTTTGGGTGTAACCCGGGTTAATTCAGTTTCTTAAACCGGGTTGACACACCACTAATAAAGACATTTATGTGATATATCTAAGTTGACGTATTTGGGTTTTAATTGTATGTCTAACACACGGTAGGACTGAAACCAATAGGTACAAACATCCTTGCGTCAGGTCCAAAGACAAGAGTGCCAATATAATATAATATATAAAAAATATAATCCACCCCATTCCGAAAGGAAACGAGACGATTTTTGCAAAATGACTTCAAATGTGCGATTGGATCCCGGCCTGAGTCTCTGAGTCACCCAACGATTTGAAATCAATTAGCGAACCTTGGAGAACTACTCTAAAGGACTTGCCTTATGTCGTGTCATGTCGTGCATTCTTCTATTCGTCTCCTTGTCGAATATAAATGTACAATTTACAACTTCACTACGTCCAAAGAGTTCCCCCCAAATTGATAAATTAACCTCAAATTTCTGTAATGTCCACAAATATTAATGAATCCTTGTTTTGTCTTTGCTTACAGGAAACCATCTACCGAACGATGTGCAAGGACCATGTGAAGAACATACGAGGCGATTATTCTTACTTCAAGATCCGCAATGCAGTTCTGGAAGATCGTCGTCCATACAAAGATCTCTGTGAAAACCGCACCGACACACTGTTAGCTTGGGTGCCATGGGTCGGGGCAAGCAACAGCTTCGCGAAGGAATTGGACAAAAAAGAGGTAAGAACGCGACTACAGGTTACGGCTGTATGATCGAGTGCATGAATCATGTTGTGATAAGACATTTCTTTTGAAGAGAGGCACTCTTCGACTGCTGTGTTATCTATTCGTCAGCAATGAAGCCTGTTGTTTATTTTATTGTTGAGGTATGTCTGTGACACATTATGAGCACTTGGATATGAGTGTTAGTCGAGAGCTTTACGTGATGATGTTTTAAAAAGTCTTATGCGATTTTATAGTATCTTATGCCGCACTATCTGTTCTATTTGACGTCGTTAAGATAAACTGCCATAAATTACCTTGTGAGTAGGAACTGTAAGAAGATTAGGAATGTTTAAGTTATTGACATATGACGTATTTGATTGTTGTTCGATGCGTCATTCAACCGACGCTCGAAATCCAAGGCGATCCTTTACGTCAACAAACACACCTCTCTAGAGTAACGCAGAGGGTGTTTTTTTTCTCTAGCTCCCTGTCCTGCTCTATGACGCGGAAGCGTGGACAATATCAAGAACAGATGGAAAAACCTTGGTATTTCGTTCTGCATTCAATCTTTGGTCAAGCCTTTGGTTGCGTTGATGGTTTTTGGAGAAGGAGATTCAACCATCAACTCCGATAGCCCAGTGGTCCTTAAAGCACTAAAGAGTTACACAGTCAACTCAAATTCAATCTGGGAATGTCACAATAAACTAAACACGCTGGTAGAAAATAATATACTGAAGCTAATCTGGGTGCCAGGACATGAAGGCAATAAAAAGGTTGACATACAAGCCAAGGCTGGTGCACAGGTACCCTTCGTTGGACCCTCCCCTCTTTATGGATTCAACAACACGAGAATAAATCTTCCAATACACAAATGGATCACTGAACAAATGATCCAGTATTGGAACAACCAGGAGAGTACCAAACACTCTAGGAAGTTCATGCCACAGAACTACAATTCCAAACGAGCCAAAAAAGTTCTTGAACTCAACCAGGCTGACCTAAGAACGCTGTGTGGATATTGTGTGTGTAATTATCGCCTCCATAAAATGAGTCTTATCAGCACAGAAATATGTACGCACTGTGACCAGCCGAAAGAGACTATTGAGCACCTATTAATCGACTGTCCAAGCCTTGCCCGTGAAAGATTCAAAATGATAAACAAAACACTTGTGACAGGAAAGACTTTTAAGAAATCTAGAAGACTTCGAAGGATAGCACTTAAGTTTTAGACCAAAAGAAAGGGTACAATAGATCTTCATGGTCGGAGTATAATTGTTTGTATGACACTCCCCAAATCTTCAATTCAATTCGCCATGAACTGTACGGGATGTACAGCGATATGGGCCTAGCCAGGCGTCAAGTCCTCCCAGTTCGTTATCCGATGCGGTTTCCCGAAGACTTTAGCAAAGATGTCTTCCTTGCCCAGCTTCGAGTTGACTTCTTCTAGAACGGTCTTGGTGCAGAAGCTGGGGCATTGATCGTGTGTCCTTTCTAGGAGATCATAGAAGTCATTCTTGCTGTTGTCATCATTGTCCTCTGTCGGAGCGTGGGCGAATATCAGGCGGATGTTCCCAAATTAAGCCTTGATGCGCGTTGTTCGCTTTTACAGACAAAGCGTCGAACAAAACATCCTCACCCAAATAAGCGCCTCTTTCTCTCTTGCAATCACCGTAGTAGATGTCCCAGTTCCACATCCTCTTTTTGTCTGGCCCATTCCACTTCACTTCCTGGATTGCGGTTATGTTTACTTTGTGGCAGTCCAGTACTTCCGCAAGTTTTTGAGCTGCCACGAGCAGAATCGAAAATCGTTGTCCTTTTTTCGTTAGCTGGGGTCTTCAACATTTATTCCGTCCATATCCGACGCAGTTCTTTGTATTTGAATCATGTTATGTGGCGAGGGAGTTAATCTCACGCGCAACTCCCAACTGGGCGGCCACCCGATTGACTGATCCTTATGACGCTCTGTATAGAGTGTTTAATGTTACCACCAAGCTCGCAGTTGGGGTGGTGCTAATAGCAGCTATGACACCGAGGCTTGCAAGTGTCCGAATCACGGGCAACGCCTTTAATTTGGTGGATTTCACAACCACCCGAGCTCTCGTATGTCAACCTTCGCCGTGTACATACATTCTTTTGGAGTTTTTATGGGTGGCGCGAAAGTCCGAGGCGGACCTGTGCCTAGCTTCTTAGCATCCACAAGTGTTGTGCGTGCTATTGTTCTTTCACGAGAGCAAGGGACCTACGGTTTTATGCCGACTCCGAACGGCAAAGCTTTTTCTAGACAGTAATAGTCTTTGAGCATTGTTAGTGACTCAAAAGATGTGGAAGCCGTGAATTATGAAAGTTGGTCGATTGGGGATTCGAACCTGGCACCCTCTGCGTAGGAGTCAACGCACTTAACCACTACGCCACGGCGACTCACCGACTCACAGACATGTGCATACATTTGTTATTTTATAAAAATAACTTGTTTAGAAAAATTGTGAGTTCGAGAAGTTGAATGATAAATGCTCTGAGGGAGTTCAATAATTTCATGGCTGGAAAAATACATCAGATGCATTTCCTTCCCAATCAATCTTACAAAGCTAAGCAGTAGCAAAGGACTCATTGACTGACAAAAAACACTAGACGGCTTTAAGCCCTAACCAATAAAATTCATTGCGTTCTTAGCCCTCTGTCACAAGATCAAAGGCCGGTTTTTTCTCTGCTTGAAAAATTACTTCATGTACTCCGAGTTTTAACCATAACACATGAACGTTGCTCGTTTGAAGAACACCAACGTGATGACATGACTACGAATATTTTAAGGGTGCAATTTGAAAGCAAATCTCAGCAACGTAATAACCTGGAACATACAATGTAAGAGAATAACTTGAAAACACAATTTGGCTGGGATATTGGATTTGGATTGGGGATTTGAACCTGGTACCCTCTGCGTAGGAGTCGACGCACTTACCCACTACGCCACGGCTATTGGAGTTTGGTGCCATATTTTGCCGAAGATCCTGGTGCTAAGGAACAGGTTACAGGACTCCGGACCATGAGTAGTCGACCTCCCTGCTTACAATTCAGTTTTCTCCTTACCGAAGCTGTTTCGATGAACCATGTCGTTTCGCATGGTCTCGCTTACAAAACTCTGCTATAAACTAAACCAAACAAAACGACGAACCAAATTCTGATTTGAGTTCTTAGATTGAAGACGAAGACAAATGCACACATTTCTAGTCTGTCTCGGTATGAGACGAGTCTTTTTAGCACGTTTTTGTGATTAGCTCCAACCCACAATCGCACTCTCTATCGGTCTGTTAAGATTCGTGCGTACATCTGATCTGACATAATTTTCAAGATAAAGCGTGCTTATCGTCGGAAGATATCTTATCAAGTTAAAATATAGAATTTCCTTTTCGGCTTGATCTCTATCTTAACCATAACCTAAAATATCTCTTACTTCGACATGTGCACTTGCGTCACTGACAAATCGAATATAAATTGGGTCTTCTTGGAACTTGTTGATTGGGAATATTGACTGATCGCCCTGCTTCGTCAACAGAGAAAATTTGATTACGGTTTACTATATTCACTGGCTGACCTCGAAGTTGTCACCATTATTCACCACCGAGGTAGACGTAGTCCCCAACCAGCTCTAAGTTATACGCTCCGAAACATACGCCACACTGAATTTGTTTTTGGGGGCACCTATCAGCCTTGAGGCGGATTGGCCTACAAAGTCCCACAGGTCTAACGCAAGCTCTCAATGGCGTCGCCTCAAAGGATGATTACCATTATTGTGCCTCGTTCGAGCAAAATGTCCATCTCATCATCTACTGGAGACAATGTAGGCCAAATGAAATTGATTCTCACGGATCCGTAGCGCGCTCTGCTGATAGTAATGGCGAAGAACTACGCATATCGTGGGGGTTGACATCGTTCAGAACCCGGCAGTTATATTTGGTGGCGTATCGTAGTTATCAGGCTGACGACCCATGCAGGGTCCGAGCCTGAGCGATAGCTGCTTGACGGTCCTGGGCACGCTGCTTCCAGTCATCAAGATCAAGCTGTCTTGCATCAGCGATTACTTGGTCTTTATACCGGACATTCGGTCTTCCCATCCTTTTCGAACCATGAGCCTCTTTTTCGAAGACCCTCTTAGGTGGAGCATCGTTGTCCACGGGCTCGATGTGGCCGAGCCAGTGCAGTCGACGGATCTGTGCCTTCCGGACTACATCCACATCCTGGTACAGCTCGTAGAGAACTATAAATCCGACGCAGAATTTTTCCTTGGAAAGCAACAAGAATCAGCTCTGCAGTTTTACTTGTCTTCCAGTTTTCGGCTCCGTACAGCAGGACTGGCAAAATAAGGGTTTTGTAGAGCATGTCCTTCGAGTCAGGAGTTCTGACGCCAGTTGTTTTGACAAACAGAAGTAACACCGGTTGTCAAAGGCTGTTCTACGTCGGATCTCCACTTTGATGTTATTCGTGGAGTTTACGTTTGCCGCGAGCTAAACAAACTCTTGCATTGCCTCAAAATTGTAACTGTCGTTTGGACGTTTTGCCCTAGGTGGTGTCCGGCGGATCGTTTCTTGCTCGACAGCATATACTTTGTTTTATCCTCATTGACCTTAAATCCAGCTCGCTTCGCCTCTTCTTCAATTGCCGTTAATGCTTCCAATACGGCACGTTCGGAACGCGCGACGATGTCGATGTCATCTGCGTATCCCAACATTTAGATATTAAAATGAAGTGGAAGCTCAATATTGCCGCAAGAGCAAGGATAGCCATCACGGCCTTATACATGAGCAAAAAGACATCACACTGGCTAATCACCACGGTGATCAGACCCATTCTCTTATATGTCGTAACAATATGGTGGCCCATACTCAACGTCGACAAACACCTAAACATGCTAAGGAAGGTACAAAGACAAGCATGCGTCTGCATAAGGGGAGCCTTGAGAACGACTCCAACTGATGCACTTGAGGTAGCAACCAACTGCTCAATCCGATTGAAAGCATGCTTCCAATGGCAAGACTATACGTCCGGACATGCCAGAATCCTAATAGAACAAGGACTTGCCTCAACTAATCTGAGTTCCACCTCAAAACTTCAAAAACTCTAATTCCGGAACGAGACCTGTGGTATGGCGGCAATATACCACTCGGTAACGCCATACATTTCTACACATACGGGTCCAAAACGGAAGAGGGAGCAGTCAGTGGAATTTTCTCTGAACATCTCAATCTCAACAAATCAGTCCATCTACCTAGTCACCGCAGCGTTTTCCAAGCGGAAATAATGGCGATCAGTGAAGCCCTGTCTTGGCTGAGGTGGAATGTGATATCCGCCCTTGATATCTGCATCTTTACGAATAGCCAGTCAGGAATTAAATCGCTAACATCGTTCTCTATAAACTCAAAAATAGTCATAAGCTGTCGCACATGTCTTGACGAGATATCCGAACAGTTTCGAATTCGCCTGTGTTGGGGCCTGGGCCATAGAGACATCATGGGAAACTGCGAAGCTGGCAAACTCGCAAAAATCGCCCCAACACTGCCAGATGACGGATCCTTCTGTAACTTAGGTACTCCTCTAGCTTCCTTTAAGTTATAACTCACTACTCACTTCTTACTAAACAAAGCAAACTAGAAGTCAATGGCAGATGGGCCACAGGTAATACGTGCCAAATTACCAGACAAATCTGGCCCCGTTTTGAACCCAAAAGATCTGTTAGTCTGATATCATTAAAAAGACGCGAAGTTAGAGCGGCAGTGAGTATAATCACCGGACTCTGCCTTTTGGGACTACCCGCGAAAAGACTAAGACTATTTCCTGATTTCTGCAGAAGTTGCAGAGACGAGGAAGAAGAAGAAAGTGTGCAACACCTTGCTCTGCAACTGCCCGGCACTTGCCTCAGCTAGGAAAGCCACCCTTGGCTCCTACTTCTTCGATAATCTAAGCAATCTGAGAGAGACATCAATCGCTATTCATCGACAGATCTGGCTTCTTCTTCCTCTTTATTTGGCGCTACAGTACGGGGTGGACCTTGGCCTCAACCAACAAGCATCTCCAACTAGCACGGTCTCTGGCTAGCTGTCTCCAGTGTCGCACGCCAAGTTGGTTGAGGTCCTTCTCCACCTGGGAGCGCCACATTAAACGCGGGCTCTTTATGGCCTAGCCATCTTAGGCGTTGGATCCGAAGACGCCTGAGTAGACGCATGCCGCTGTACAGCCCGTACAGTTTGTGGTTGAATCTTCTCCTCCAGAAACCGTCAACGCAAACAGGACCAAAGATCGCACGCAGAGCTTTTCTCTCGAAAATACCAAGGACTTCCTCATCCGCTTTTGAGATTGTCCATGCCTCCGCGCCGTACAGCAGGACAAGGAAGATCAAGGTCTTGTATAAAGTCAGCTTGGTCCTTCGAGAGATAGCTCTACTACTCAATTGCCTCTTGAGCCCATAGAAACAGCGGTTGGCAAGAGTTACTCTGCGTTTGATCTCGGTACTGATTACTGCGGAGTCGCGGTAGACGAAGTCCTTGACTACCTCGAAGTTATCGTTGCCCATTGTGACGCTCTGTCCAAGATGTTGTGTGTCCTTTCTTGATGACAGCATATACTTCGTTTTGCCCTCATTCACCGCTAGACCCATTTAAGCCGCCTCGGCCTCAATGCCAGCAAACGTCTCATTGACGGCTCGCTGTGTTCTGCCAATCACGTCAATGTCATCCGCGTATGCTAGCAGTTGTACGGACTTCTGGAAGATCGTGCCTCTAGTGTTGGCGTGAGACAGATCTGGCTGGCTGTCGTAATAACCACGCCGGCGCTACCCCTCTCTTTTTAGGCAAACCTACGTGGCAGTACAATGGGCCTACTTTGGCCTAAGTGCATCTAAGCTACTTACTACCTACGTACCTACCTATCCCAACAGTTGGACTGACTTTGAGTATATAGAGCCTTTCGTGTTTACAGCGGCCCGCCGAGAGGATCAAGGTGGACTCTTCTCCAGGACCAGATTGAAGAAATCACACGACAGCGCATCTCCCTGCCGAAATCCGGTGCAGGTTTCAAACGGCTCGGAAGTCATCGCACGGTGCATCGCGTATTTCTTAGCGTGGTGCGACACACACGGATCAGTTTTCCCCTGATCCCGAATTCGGCCATCTCACCAAATCACTCCTTGCGCTGTCGTACGCGGCTTTAAAATCGATAAAAAGGTGGTGCGTATCGATTTGAAACTCGCTGGTCCTTTTCAGGATTTGATTTAGTGTGAAGATTTGGTCTATTGTTGATTTGCGGGCCGGAAGCCGGTGCAAAACGGCTTTAGAAGTTCACACAGTACGTTGGATAGGATCTTGTAGGCGACGTTGAGCAGGGTTGTTGCAAGAGGTAGGATCGCCTCTTGATCGGTGGCGTCTCGCCTCCCGCATCCCCCCAGATCTTGCTGGGAAATCTGAACACCAGATGCTTGTTGGTTCACTGTACATCTTCACAGATGGATTGAAGATGGCTACAGGTGTGGATTCTGGTGTCTATTCCAAGGATATAAGCATATAGCTATCTTTCCGATTACCTTATCACTTTGGGAGGCTCAAACTATAGCGACTAAGGAAGCTCTGTCCTGGCTAAAAAAAAACAATGTAATATCGTCAGTCCCTTCCCTTAATTTCCGCCTATTTCTTAACGAGTTGACAAAGTACTTTAGCGTCCATCTTATGTGGCTGCGGGGTCACTGTGGTATTCCAGAGAATTGCGAAGCGGACGAACTCGGCAGAAGGAGTACAAGTTTTGTACTCTTTCCGGTTGCGATTAACCCTTCATGCACACCGCTACACACTTGTTCAAATGAATCGTAGATGGTCAACTGGCACAGGTTGTCGCAACGCTGGCCTACGATCGACCTTAAACGATCTCTTAATCTGATTAGTTTGAGTACGCCGAATCTTACAACTCTCATTGTCGTTGTAACAGGCATTGCGCCATTGGAACTGAAGCCTTTCTTACTCTCCACATAGACAATGACAAATGACAATTGTTTGGTTCATCTCAACAACACTCCGCTTTGCATGTAGTTTGAAGTTTCAATACAATCCATTTTTGAATACATTCGAACAAGACTGCATTTCAGCTTAAAAATATTCAATTTTCCTTTGCAGACAAAGTTCTATATCGGAAAAGCGACCAAGAAGGACAAGACCGAGCTCTGCTACATCAGTCAATCGAAAATCGTGTCGAACCAAACCAACCAAATCGGATGTACCTTGATGATTTTCGAGGACAACTTCGTAAGAGCATCGGCGATTCCTTGAAGAAACTCCGACTAATCTGTCCTTAAACCTTTCAGTTCGGCCCAGAGTCCAACATTAACGTTCTCGTAGAAGTCCTTCCATCGTTCTACCAAATCCAGAACATCACCTACGAGCCATGGACCAACGTAACACAGTACTACAAAACAATTCTGGACAGAAGCGTCCTCACTAACCCCAGCATTCAGGAGAAGACCATTTACAGCAACATTGAGTACGGTTATATGGAGAGGATCAAGGTGGACACGTCAGCGCTGCTCAAGGGCAACCTCGAGAAACTGCCACTCGTGTTCGACCACGAGGGCAATGTCATCAAACTGACGAATGGAACTGGACAGATCGAGATCAGAAAGGTACGTTTGTGACTCCACACCCGGGCACTTCTGCTTACGTCACAATTTCAATCGCTTTCAGAAAACATATTTGGGCCGTGCCGTCAGTGCGAAGTCATCAATCAAATTCGATCTGATCGGCCAGTGGAGTGAACATCATCGCGTGTTCCGCGGTCACTTGTACGAGGGCTATGGCCATGGACTTAGCATCTACAAACAGCCCGTCGAACTGACCAAAATCTCGATTCTCAAGATCTCGAGCACTGAGCCAGTCTACGAGAATGAGAATCATCTTGCGATGAAGAAAGAAGAGGCATCAGCGAAACTCACTCAGGGTGGACTCGGGCAGAATGTCACAGCTGTCAATTCAACAGCCACGACAACGGACAACAACTCGGGGCGAATTTATCCAGGATTTTATCCCTACTTCCTTGCCGCGTGCGTGCTAATGGCAATCACTCTCTTGTACACGTTTGGCAAAATGATTTACGTCTGCATGAGTGAGAGTGATTCTGACAAGTCGATGATCTACTAGTTACGTGCTTCTTCTTTTGTTTCTTCTTGTTTCACTTAAGTTAAGCTAATTTTAAATTTGTTTCGATTTTTCTCCTTCGTTAATAAATGTTGTTTTGAATGATGTTCGTATTTGCATTTGACTTTGTTTAGATTTATTCTTCCTTCCTCCACCACTTGAGACGAGCGACCAAATTCGATCTCGTGAGTGCAGGGGACTTGCAGTTGAATGACAGTCGAAGTTGGAGAAGCTCTGCGTGTCAGTGAAACCGTGCTGAACTGCAAACTGGTCGATTAGATGGTTTAGGGCTCACAAAAAGCGGGTTGGCAGAGTGCAGCGGATGGTTTAGAGCTCAAAAAAGCGTGTTTTCATTCACAACGCCGAAAAAACGCCAGCAGCACGAAGAAATCTCATCTCAGCCGCTTGTATTCACGATATTATTCCTTCGTTTTCGAGATTTAGATGATTTTTCAAACTGGAGTCCTTTGAGGGACCCCCGCCTTTTTCCGCTCCGATGGGGGGGTAGCGGCACTTTGGCGTATAATCATTGGATCCTCTATCGACAGGTCCAACTGCAGGCAAAGCGTTTTCGAAACAGGGGCGACTGCTCAATGGTGAAGTCAAACAAATGACTTTTGCCCACACTTTATCCTACCTTCTCCGCATTTACCTTAATTCTCCATTTGCTTAGATGGTCGATAAATTTTTCTGTCGCATACTGTAAATTTGTAACAATGTTAAGACCAACTATATGCCACGAAAATATGATAGAGCCATCAGCATAAAGAGCAAACTCGCAATCCGGTAAGTGCGGGATGTCAGACATGTACAAGTTGAACAAAATTGGGGCAATGACCGATCCTTGGAGAACAACTGCTGCGACATTTATTACACGTGAGGGACTGTTATGAACGAACACTTTGTACGTACGATTCGACAAAAAACTCGGAATAATTCTGGAGAGGAATGTTGGAAAATTAAATTGAATCATTTTCAAATGTACAACAGGCCATTGTGCCATACGGTATCAAATGCCTTCTTCCTGTAGATTTTCCAAGAGCACGATTTTTTTTTAATTCCATTGCAAATTCTTAATATTTGGTGACTCGTGCTGTGGTATCTTCTAAAGCCAAATTGTTCATGAGGAAAGATGAGGGAATTTTCATCAATAATTTTTTATATAGCATTGCAAGCTATCTTTTTCACAAGAAAACGAAAGTCTTGCTTTCTACCGCCAAACCAATTAATAATAAGCGGCCAATGTATAAAATGGGAGTTACATGTGAAGTACCTAGGAGTATATCCTGATAAAAGACTCACATTCAAGGAAGACCTTACATAAAGCAGTTGTAGCAATTATGATGCTCTACCCCTTTATAAATAGAAGGTCCTTACTGTCAAATGAAAATAAAATATTGATCCATAAAGTCATTTTTCAAACTATTTTGCTGTATGGTTGTCAAACATGGGGTTCTTGTGCCAAGAGCCGTATAAAAAGACTACAAATACAGCAAAACAAACTGCTGAAAATGATGCTCAATCTTCCCTGGCACCACTCAACCCATGATCTTCATAAAAAGGCTAACGTTGAATTGATCTCTGATAGAATACGCAAGCTCACTGAAACATTTTTAATCAAATGTAACCTCCCTGAAAACTATTCATATAAGACCAGACTAAACTAGACTAAACATACTTTTGTTAATCCTCTTTTCTGTACTTTATATGTACGAATTTTCTTCTCTGTATAAAATTGTGAAATGTTATTATTTATACATATACATGTGTAAACATACATCGTTTGTTGTTAATCTTTATATAAATGTATCTGTCTGTTATATATGATCCACAAGAAAGGAGACCCCTTTGACTGCGCCAACTATAGAGAGATAAGTCTCCTGAACATCGTATATATGATCTTCAAGCCGTTTATAAATAACCTGATAGGTCCTTATCAGTGTGGCTTCAGGCCAGGGAAGTCCACCATCGACCAGATTTTCACGCTACGGCAGATCCTGGAAAAACCCAAGAGATGCAGATCGACACCCATCACCTTTTTGTCGATTTCAAGGCCGCATATGACAGCGTGCATAGGGACGAGCTATTTAACGCCATGTCTAGTTTTGACATTCCTGCCAAACTCGTCAGGTTGTGCAGGATGACGATGGAGAACTCTCGCTGCTCCATCAAGGTCGGTAACGAACTCACCGAGACCTTCAATGTCAAAAAAGGTTTCAGACAAGGCGACGCGCAGTCATGTCTTTTCTTTAACATCATCCTGGAGAAGATCGTGCAAGACTCACACGCCAACACTAGAGGCACGTTCTTCCCGAAGTCCGTACAACTGCTAGCATACGCGGATGACATTGACGTGATTGTCAGAACACAGCGAGTCGTCAATGAGGCGTTTGCTGGCATTGAGGCGGAGGCGGCTAAAATGGGTCTAGCGGTGAACAAGGGCAAAACGAAGTATATGCCGTCATCAAGAAATGACACACAACATCGACGTCTGGGACAGAGCGTCACAATGGACACCTATAACTTCGAGGTAGTCAAGGACTTCGTCTACCTCTGCTCGCAAGTAAACAGTACGAACAACATCAGTACCGAGATCAAATGCAGAGTAACTCTTGCCAACTGCTGTTTCTATGGGCTCAAGGGGCAATTGAGTAGTAGAGCCATCTCTCGAAGTACCAAGCTGACTTTATACAAGACCTTGATCTTCCTTGTCCTGCTGTACGGCGCGGAGGCATGGACAATCTCAAAAGCGGATGAGGAAGTCCTTGGTATTTTCGAGAGAAGAGCTATGCGTGCGATCTTTGGTTCTGTTTGCGTTGACGGTTTCTAGAGGAGAAGATTCAACCACGAACTGTACGGGCTGTACAGCGACATGAGTCTAGTCAAGCATCTTCGGATCCAACGCCAAAGATGGCTAGGCCATGTAGAGCGTATGGACAACTCAGCTCCGGCCCGAAGAGTCTTCGACTCCGAATCGTGGGACAACGTAACAGACGACGCCCGCGTTTAAGGTGGCGCACCCAGGTGGAGAAGGACCTCAACCAACTTGGCGTGCGACACTGGAGACAGCTAGCCAGAGACCGTGCTAGTTGGAGAGGCTTGTTGGTTGAGGCCCAGGTCCACCCTGGACTGTAGCGCCAAATAAAGAAGAAGAAGAAGTTTGTTATATATGAATCTATTTATAAATTTGTTAGTTATTTATTTTATTGTTTATGTATTTATTTACCAATTTATTTACTTATTTTATTTTATTATTATTATTATTTTCTTCTTTTACATAAATGAAGGGGTTTTGTTGTTGTTTTCCTTTGGTAAAATTTTGATTGCTTAACGTTATAATTTATAAATAACTTTATTTCAGTTGAAAGATATACTGATACATATCACATCTCTGAACTGTTAATTGTGTGGTGGCATACCATTGTAATATTTAAAATCAAAATAAAAATCTTATCCTACCTTCTACTGGTCCCAGCTGCATGGTTTAGCGCTTAAAGAAAGCATTTCTCTATAAAGCATCGCTCACATAGTTTTTACCTGGATGGCGCAATTGGTAGAGTGTCTGCCTCTGGTTAGCAGGGTTCCCGGTTCGAATTCCAGTGAAAGCTGGTCTAGTCACCATTTGCTGTTGGGATCAATATAACGGCACTATTACTAGGAATAGTCAATCAGTGGTAGTAGTCTGTGCTCTCACCGCGTAACTTTTCAGACGAGTATCGTCCTTTTGACTCACTTCGATGATATCGGCGATCATTTGCTTCATGTAAGGCCATCACCAGAAATTAAGTATTACAGAGATAGCCGACTTCATAGCTGATTGCCCCCTAGTCCATCGACGAATATGAGTGTCTTTTTGACGGCTATTCATGAATTTTTGATGGTTATTCACGGCATAACGTAAATGCCGGCTTCTGATTGGTAAATTTGGCTTATGAACACGTTATAAAAAACAGTTGTCAAAAATGTTAAGGGGAAAGAGAGGTAGAAGCCGGAAATCTCTTCATTTCTGCTCAAAAGTGTAGAACACACAATTTGTTTTCATTTAATAGGGGCCGATACTGAAATAGGTATCGCCAAAAGTCCGTCGTCGAGACGATAGTTAATGACAGTTTTCAGTCGACGCGAAGCTGGAAAACGGTATCTCTCAGACGCTATCGTTTTTTTATGCTTACCTGAAGAGAAACAATCGTCGAACCGATGGCGCGAGACGATTGTCACCTTACGCGATTTAGAGCCCTGACTAGGGGTATCACAGTGGACCAACATGGTCCAAGTGTGCTGGTGAATGCACTAGCAGCCCCCCTACCTAACCTAACCTAACCTACAACAATCTCTTTTCATCGGATAACACTTGCCACTTGCCATCTGGATCTTGGCTTTGCTTTTACATTTTACCTTACTGCTTCGATGGGCGCTATTTGGATTTATAACTGTTCACTCCAGTTAACAGTACCTCGAGTGATGTGGTGCATAGAAATTACTCGTCTTTGGCACCAGCCAATCTTTATTCCTAAAAATTGTAGATTTTAGATTAGGTTAGGTTAAGGCGATTGTCAACAGTTGCGACCCACTTAGGTCTTGATTGGATTCGCTGTGCTTTGCACAGCTTGCTCTTCTATTCAAAGGGACTACACTAACTCCTGTCTTGGCCTGTCTTGGATAATCCACTCCTGTGCTGGTTTACAACCAATTTGATTTCCCAGCTATGCTCTGAATCTTTAAGTGTGACATTTCTTGTTCTTGCAAGGTAGTTTCTTCTCCCTCTTCGTCTCTGCAGCTTCTACAGAAGTCGTTGTAGGAGAGACCAAATCTAGAGGAGTGAGTTCCTGTGGCGCAATGTCTTGTTATAACGCCAATGAGAGTTCTACGCCACCTCAATCTGATCAGAGTAAGCGTACGTTAAGGGTCAAGCTTAGGCAAGGAGTTGTTTGGTAATGAGGCATCGCCAAAAATTGGCAAATCCGCCAAAAATGATTAAAGCAATGGAGGGGGTTTTATGGCTCTATCGTGTCATTGTGGTGGCCTGGGAACGCAGTGAGACTGGGACTCTTTTTCAGAAGAGGAACAAAAGAAACTGCTCCACCTACGGGGGCATATCTGTCTTAAGTCTCCCCGGGAAAATCTACTCTAAGGTTTTGGAAGCGCCTCTAAAACGCGCTATGGTCGAGCCTAGGATGGGAGATGAGCTTTTCGTCGTCCCGACAGAACTAAATCCGACCAGCTTTTCACTCAAAAAATGGTCTTGAGAAAGCTTGGGAGGATGCCAAACCCATCTACAGGTATTTTGTAGACTTGGCATAAGGCCGAGTTCCTCGAGGTAAACTCTGCAGAAGTGTGGGATTGATGGTCCTCTTTTGAGGGCCATTCCGTCTCTATACACACACTGTAGCAGCTGTGTTTGGGTTAACGGTGCTGAATCAACACCCTTCACCGTGGGCGTTGGACTTCGCCAAGGGTGCGTCTTGTCACCTGTCCTTTTCATTGTTTATATGGACTGGATGTTGCAGCTCAGCCAAGGCGAGGAATGTTCACTTTGAGAGAGTTGAGGGTAAGCCATCATCTCTTTGCAGATGACTTAGTTATCCTAGTTGGTACCGAAAGACGAACCGGCACGTTAGTTGCCGATTAGTGACATCATCCAATCAGGATCTAAATGGGCCAGAACTGCTTTAGTTGTGGCAATCACATTAACCTAACCTAACCTAACCCAGTTATCCTCACATCTTCCGAGATGGAACTCCAGTGCGCTCTCGATATAGGTTTGTGGCCGTAGGTGCTGAGGATGGGATGAAGTTGGAAGTGGGTAAATCTGAGGTTATGGTAATTTCCAGAACGCCTGTTCAATGTTAGTGGATTCCCATTGAAGCAGGTGGAGCAGTTTAAGTATCTCGATGTCTTCTTTACGAGTAATGGGAGGAGTAACACTGAGCTTTCCAGTAGGATTGGTAAGCTGGGTCAGTTTTGACACGAATTGGGAGATCTTTAATCAAGAAGGCAGAGATTGATGTGAAATGCGAAAGACAAGGCAGCGATTTTCAACTTTGTTCCAACTCTCACCTCTCATGAAATTTGGGTAATGACCGAAGGAATAAGAGCCGCTGAGATGAGATGGGGAGTGGGAATTACTCGCCGGGATAGGGTGAGAAACACGACAGTGCGCGAGGAAGTCAATGTTGAGAAGAAGCCTCTTCCAACGGAAAAGGCTATTCTTCGATGGTTTGGTCAAGTGGCAAGTGTCCCTAGGAGTGCCTTGGATGCGATTCCTTCAGGTAGGCGCCCACTTGCCAGACCCAGTATGAGGTGGTTACCAAACTCTAAAAACTCGCCTACTTGCGCTTGGGCATAACTCCTGATGAGTCGATGGCGGAGGATCGAGTTGCCTGGAGGTCTCTCGTGAGTGTGATGATGAAGGGCGATAAACTAATGGGCCTTAAATCCTTTAGCTGGACATGCCAGCATTTCCCTGTCCTTGGCAGGAAGACCACGGTGGTCGTTGTCCAGATTCAGGCATTCTTCAAAGATCTTGACCCAAACGAGAGTTGATTTCGAGAAAAAAATAACGAAATTATTGGAAAATTGGGTTACTCAAGTAACCATTCATATTCTCCAGCTCCAAAAATCTGTAAACCACCATTGCACGGCATGCCAACAACGGCGTTCCACTGTCTACAAGTGCACCTTAAGTGGAACTTGCCAGTAACGTGCTCCTAAGCGCATGCGATGTTCCACTTCGCACCCGTCCCAAGTGTCCACAACTAGACGGCTAGTCAATTTGACTGCAGCAAAAACTCCCAATCGGTCTGTCCCGCTCGCACACCAATACAAAATACAAAGTAACAAACTCCATCTCCCTTCAATTCGCATACACTCGTCTCTCTTTGAGTCGACGAGATATTCTCCTCTGCCAGAGAGAGAGCAGGAGAGGCGTATTAATTTTCGCAAAGTGCGACAGAAACACAATGGCAAGGGACAACTCGAAGCAAAGCAAATAGCACAGAAATATCCAACTGAAGTTCCACCGAATTCAGTGTCAGTCTTGAATGGGATTTGCTTATCGACGAATGTGATGATATTCGTGACGGGACTCGTCACACGCATTCGTTTCTCCTCTCCACCTCCACACATAGGATACTCAAGAATAATTCACATATTTTTCACTAATCGGCCCCAAGTAACAAATCCATAATTGTGACCATAATTTTGAATCCCACCCAACGGCTAATTCAGCAAATTCTCAATACAGAAGAAGAAAAAGTTTAAAAATTTCATAATCAAATTGTATAAATCTGTGCGCACCCCCGATTTTGAAAGAAAACGAAAATTCGATGTGAGTTTTGGTGTGAGCGTATGTGCACTTGTGATAGTTTAAGTCGGCCATTGGAGTCTCTCTGAAAAATGAAAAATTTATCCCCTTTCCCCGTTTTTATGTTTTTGAAAATTGTAATTTTCAATTTTCCACCCGATTTGAATTGGTGTCTTCCTTTTTGAAATTGCTTTTCATTTTGTCTGCCTTGAGAGTGATGAAATTTAATTTTTCCTAATTTTCTTTCTTTTTTTTTCATGTGATGGTGCAGTGAGATTGTAGATATCGTTGTTGAAAGAAAATTACCATAAAAAAAGGAAATCGTTTTGTTGTAGTAAATGTGCATTAAAAGATATCATTCGCGGATCAGAAGGATACGATTTGGTTAATTTCTTTGATTTCAATGCGAGGTAAGTGCATATTTTGCGTACAATTTTCTTTTAGTTAAGTAAGTAAAATTGGGAAATGAAAATCTAAAGATGGCGGTGAAGTCAAGTCGTCTCACTTTGGTGTGAAATTCAAATGTTCCGTCTCGTTCTGGCGTGTTGAAATGTCACCGAGAAAATATCCCATCAGCTGGTTGCCAACTAGAAGTGTCTAGCTGTGGGGAAAATGTTGCAGCAACATAAGATGAGAGGGGAGGATTAAAGATGTTTTCAAGAAGGGCAGGTTTCCCATCGATTTTCCTAGTGAATCGAATTCATGGTTGTTATTTTTCTTGTGGTATTCCTTTTGTCTTCTCGGGGTGAACAGCACACACTGTGGCAATGGACATGTATTCTTGTGGTTATTTTTAGTCGATGAGCCGAATGAAGGGCGCTACTGGGTGGTGGGCTGGCAGAGGCTCGTGGAACACAAGTGCGTGGTTTTTGCGCAGGAATTCGAAGAATATCCGACGGAATGTGGATGGCCGAACTGGGATTGTGGGCATGCACGTGGAATTGATTGATATCCACGAGCTGGTTGAGCGGAAAAAGTTGATTAAATTGAAGTAGTTTTTGGTGCGTTGACAAATGGCTTTCAGTCATGGTTTTGCGACACGTGTGGTTAGATGAATGGAAAAATATGGTAATTATATGGCTGTGGAAGGTCATAATCAGTTCCTTATCGGAGATGTATGAAAAGTTGTGCTGTTACATTATATTTATTGCAGATCTTCTAGTGATACGGGAAAGGGTACTCCCCTTTAGGAGGTCACGTGTTTCGATTGGTTTTCGATCATCAACAAATTGTAAGACGCAAAACATGCCTATGAAGCATATGAGCTTTAACACCTTCGGAATTTGTGAAGGTGCATGGTTTAGAATATCCCCAAGGACTGAGTTGGACATGATTGATCTTAACATCGGCAATCTTGCTGACTGTCGTTTATTTGCAGCTAATTAATGTATCTCACGATAGTAGTGGAAAAGTTAAAGCACGTTGATCTACACAGTGAAAGCTCCCATAGACGGACACCGACGGTAGTAACACTTTTGCCTGGCTAAGAGAGTTGTCCGTCCATGGGAATATATGTAACTTCAGTTCAAGAGCCACGGCCGTGAGAAATTGTCCTCTCAAGAGGATTGTCCGCATAGGAGAGTGTCCGCCTATGGGAGCTTTGACCGTAACGGTGGACACGGGCATAGCTTCTAGTTTCTAAAGCATAAAGTCATGATGTGCATGCAGTTGTTCTATTCGGCCCGAACGGCGATGTTTGACAGGATTACTCTTTGACCTTTGTCAGTGACTCGAAAGATTTGTAGCTGTGAATTGTAAAATTCGAGGATCGCGCCTGGCACCACCGGCTTAGGAGTCGACGCACCAAACGCACTACGCCACGGCGACCCACTATCTTATACACGTATATTCCGATGGAAGTGTAAAAGAGGCTGTTAGTTGGCAGGCTATTGATGTCTTAAAAGGCATCTAAATTAAATGGAGACGACACAGATGTCGCAAGAAAAACAGCGCTCTGTGTAAGCGAATGGTCATCCCCCCATGTCGTGTGCCTACATTGCACTCTAACAAGACGTAGACGGGTTAATTTTGTAGCTAAGCGTCATCTAAAGCACCGATCTTGGAGCATGGGCAAAACTAAATAAATTATGCAGAGTGGCTTACTCAAGGCGCTTGAAGTAGTATTGACCAAGTTGTTTGTCTTTGGACAGGCGTATAGAAGATGCTCCATTCCCCCGATTGAGTGCAATGTATGAAATCTTGGTTATTCGTTTGGTCAGACCTTCAATGCCCATATTCTTTCCAAGATTATGTTCTCTTTTTTGTGAACTACACTGTTTTTATGCCACAATTGTCATTATGTCCAATCTTTGCTTGCTCAGCAACTGTGATGAAAATACACTTTTCGTACCAAGCAATAAAAACCAGCTGACTTTCAATAACGAAGTACTTTCCAAATCGCCATTACCGCACAGTGGTCATAAAACAATAAAGCATTTGTACTTCGCCTGCACTTATGTATATAGAATCCAAATGCTTGTGACGAGCAAATTGTCATTGCAAGTGGTTAGCAATAAATTGTACACGTTTTGTGAATCAATTAACAAAAGCCAATTACTTTTGCGGTACTAAAGTGAGGTTATAGATGTGCGTGTAGAACAATGCTCTAACATTTTAAGCAACTTTTCATCGAGAAATTATAAGTAATAAAAATGATTAAGTGTCGACAGTGTTGGGCGTCGTAAACATTTTGAAGGAATTTAATACATTTTGCGAACTTCTTTTGTACATCAGAGAGAGGATGGTTTCCGGAGGTGGAGAGGAGGGAATACAAGATAAGTTCATCCGTTGAGTTGTTCACTTGAAGAGGTATCACACGAGCTGTTCTCAGCGCCGTGTAATTCGAGACGAAACGAATGGCAGCAACGAACTTGCAATGATGGAACGTGTCATCGAAAGTGATGTTTTCCTTAGTTCCAAGGATTCTAGGTTGCACGTACCTACATACGTAGTGACAAATTCTTGTCTATGGAATGTCTAATCAGACTCGAATAACACTTTTCCAGACAGAATTACCGTTACTAGTGCAAAAACAGCTAGGTATCGTGAATTGGAGAGCATTTTTGTTTGGCGTGACTTAGGATACTTAAATGTGGAATTCATTTATTTCACGACCGTGTAGTGCAAGGTCGACGTGACCACATTCAGAGTCTATACCTATCTTTTGGCTAACTCCTTAGGTCAGTCAGACTAATTCAACCCTTTGTTTATTAACATTTGTTGTGGTTTTGTGCGTATAAAGTAACAATCCTGTGACATGGGCTTAACTCTTTTTATAATATTAATAATATGGGTGGCGCGACAGTCTGAGACGAACCTGGGCCTAGCTTCTACAGCAACCACTCGTGTTGTACGTGCTATTGTTCTTTCAAGAGCGCAAGGGACCTACGGTCTTATGCCGACTCCGAATGGCAAAGTTTGGGAAGCTTTTTCTGGACAGGAATACATTGTCAGTGACTCGAAAGAGGTGAGCCATGAATCATGAAAGGTGGTAAATTCGGGTATCGAACCTTTCACCCTCTGCGTAGGAGTCGACGCACTATCCCACTAAGCCACGGCGACCCTACCTCGTTTTGTGCGTCTTGTTACTCCCACGAGTGGAGGGGAACTTTTATTTTGTCGACCCCGAACGTCAAAGGTTATGAAGCCTTTTCTAGGCATGTACACACACTCTGATTTGTTTAGTTCCCGAGAGAATTGTTTTACTGTTGGCACATATCCGTTTCGATCTCAGTCACTAATTGAAAGAAGTCATCGGACCATTGACAGTCTCCTATCCAATTCACTAGATTGTGCTATCCACAACCTGGATTGTGTCCCTGCGCAGTGTCAGTGTGAATAGCGACTTCTATCCTCGCACTATTTGAGTTGATCAGTGTCAATGAAGCATTGGGGTTAGGCTTGTGTAGGTTAGGTTAGGAGGTGGCCTCACAGGCCTGTTGGTCCTTAGTGCTACCGCCAAACAGAGTAAACCTAGTTGTATTCCATTGTAACTTTATATAAGCAGAATATTCCAGTGATTCTTGCGAAACGTGCGAAACGAAACGTTTTGGTTTCACGATGACCACATCATTGACGTACACCCTATTTTGCTAAAGCCGGGCACAAACAGAGAAGATGTTCCAGAGTGGCGACCACCGCCGACTCTTTGGAGTTTCTGCATCTATCGGTGGCAGTCAGGCCTAGTCTGCGCGCATGGCATGGTGGGGGCAGTGGCAGTGGCAGTGGCTTGTAATGTTTCGTACAAGTAAACAGCAGTTATCTCTCGGTCCTGGGTTCATTGGTTTGGTTTTGTCGATGTTGTATTTGGGAAAAAAATGAAAAAAATACATGAAGTACTACTATTAAACGCATTGTTCGCTGTCATAAATAGTTTTTATGCGATGTTACAATTGAAACGAGATTACGAGTACTACACAATTGAATCCCACAATTTAGTGGTTGTGGTCAACCCGACTGCAAGTTGTGGGGTTGAGACCGCCAAACCAATGCGATGCTTGGTTTGTCAGATGACTTAGTACTAGCTAGTTCATCAGCTGTTAGCGAACGAACTATGTACTTCAAAGAAGGGGTATAACAAGTTAACTAAGTGACAGATTTCACAAAGTCAAGTAAATTGAGTGATTCACTTTGTGTGTTAGACATTGATCACATCAGGGTTGGGTTTTGTTTAAGTAAAGGAATTTTATAACAATAATATTACGATTCATCGGCGAAAATGGCAGAAGACTTGAGCAGTCAATAACGGCCTAGTTCAAAAAACAAGTTTGAGCTAATCTGAGTGCTCTCGGCGGGACTGAAGGACATTATTGGACATTATTAATTAGGGTGGAATAGACAAAAGATACATAGAAAGACGTGTGATTTGTGTATGAAAGCATTTGGTCTAGGGATGTCTCTTTCATTTGTTTGACTTCAGTTCACTCTGAATCGGTTGATTGATCTCTTTTTATTATTTACGTGGCGCTACAGTTCGGGGGGACCTGAGTCTCAAATAACAAGACTGTCTACCTATCACGGTAGCTAGCTCCCTACAGTTGCGCACTCTAAGCCGGTTAATGTCCCCTTCAACTTGTGTGGGCTACCTAATACAAGGCCTGCCTGTACTGCGAATCGGAGCATTGGTGTTCATTCGATCTATATGTCCTAGCCGTCCTAAGCGACTGATACGCAGCTTTTTTACTAGGTCGATGTCGTATAGTTTGTCGTTCAATCTCCACCTTCTCCCTTTCCGAAGTATGTTTATCTCCGATTACCGACAGAGGGTCCTCATCCGGTTTGACAGAGTCCATGTTCCAGCGCCATAAAATAGGACTGGGATGATCAAGGTCGTATATAGGATCCGCTTTGTTGTTCGGGATAGGGCCTTCTCAGCCCAGAGAAACAGCAAATAGCAGGAGTAGTTCTTCCTTTTATCTCTGCCGAGGTGTGTAAGAGTCTATAACAGAGGCAAGGTAGACAAAGTCCCTTACGAACTCAAAGTTTAAGCTGTAGACTGTGACGTTCTGCCAAATGCGTCGATGCTGTGAATGCCTTGTTGTTGACAGCATATACAGTGGACTCCCCCTAAGTCGAATTGTCACGTGATACCATAATCGGTTCGAGTTTTTGTATGGGAAATATGGCGAAAAAGTTCGAGTCAGAGTCCACTGTACTTACTTTTGCCGTCATTTACTGCTAAACCTATTTTGACAGCTTCCGTTTCGATGCAAGCAGAGGCAATAGTGACAGCCCGCTGTGTTCTGCGTGTTATATCAACATCGTACACAATTCTTGAAAGACAATAATGTGTTGCTTCTAGAGTCCCCTTTCCCACAAGCAATTCGTAGACTGTTCACAAAATACAGCGTCGTGCTAGAGCAATGTCATAAAGCGTAAGAGCATACTCCTCGCGGTCTCTCGCAAGCATTTTTTCCGAGCTCCGTTCAGCACCCTTTCGAAGTAGTCACCAAGAGCGCTCTCTTGTGTTTCTCGCATGAAGTTCAGAGGGAGTTCGTTCCTTGATGGATATCGACTTTGTCATCCCGCAGAGTCGGAGAGCTGTGAAAGCAATGTGAGCATTCGACAAGATTCGTTTCTGTGCACGTTGTCATACCCTTCGACGATCCAGAAGTTGTTTTCCTTAGAGTATAGTGTGACCACTTGTACGTGAATGACACGTGCAGTACGTAACGTACGTAAATTTGGTCATGTACTGTGTACCGAAGCGATAGCTCAAACTAGCGAAAATTTACGCAAATTCAAGGAAATTTTCTTGTACGTGAAGTTTGACCAATGAAAGAAAAATAACAAAAAACAAATTATGTGTGCTTCTCGAAACACAACAGTAATTCGATTGTTTATATCTGATCCCATCGCGCATGGACGCAGTCAATTGACATTTGTGGAGTGCATTTATTGTGTTCCTTCGTGTTGCATTCGGGGTAAGTTCAACAAAATTGTGTTGAACCAAAGAAGAATATGCGTTTATTAAGAAAACAAAAGTGACGTTCATTGTGAAGTTCTTCACCATTTTGACGCACACGCCAAATCATGGAAGCACAGAAATAGTTCCTGTGATGGTTCTTTTTTCGTTCGAAATACGGAGGCTTTAAAGTGGTCGATTTGGCAGATGAGCGTGGACAAACTTTCGAAATAATCGTGCATTTTTTGAATGCCGCAATGAGCAAATTTAACATAAACGAGAAGCTCGTGGCTTTCTGTGGTGACAATGCGGCGTGTTAATTTGGAAACGTAGTTTACCTCAGTTTCATATACAACGCTTGTACCGAGTTTGTTCGAATAATTAAAAAGCAGCCTCAAATGTTGAATGAAAGTACACAATCAAGAAAACCAGTCAAGATCAATGAATTGATTACAAAGGCCGACTCTTCAGCATAATTTGTGAGAATATCGACTAATAAACTTCATTAACCCTCATCTCATCCTCAATTGTGCGCAGATTTCTATGTATGTGGTATTTTAGAGTATTTTCCATGACTTTTATCTTTTTTTAAACTTTTTTTTTAGAATTCTGCGGAAGAGGGAATGCGTAAAGGATTGTAATTAAGTCAGAAAATTTTGGAAGTCAATATTGGAAGAAATTCCAATATGTGGTTTTTTAAAAAGAAAATAAGACAAGAAGCTCTTGCGTAGCTCAAGGATGAGATGAGGGTTAAATTTGTTTCCAAAATTGCGTTTAACATTTTGTGGTGTATGATAATGAAAATAATTGCTTGCTTAGTTGAGAATATGGTTTATTGTGGCCATTCTTGCGCTGAAATCTCTGCGGTAAATAGCCGTCAGTTTGCTGCGAAACTACAGTTGGCGCAGTCAATCTCTTTTGCTGAGACTGCATTCATTGGGAGCGCTTTATCGGAGGTGCTTATCAAAAATTACAAATCGATACGTTTCATCATCCAATCGGTGAGACGAGTACGCCTAACCAAATCATCCTCAGTCCCACCCCACCATCAACTTTGTCCGTTATCTTGACCTCATTTCGATGAGGGGACCTTATGTTTATTTGTCATCATTCACATTTGAATTTTGGGGTCAGTTCAAACGCGCTCATACGATTTTTCTGGAATTGCCTTCACCAGGATTCCATTCCCATGCTCTCTTCTTGCCTGCTGTCAAACGGAGACTCTTGCCTTCCTTTTCTATTTGACCTCGACGATAGTCTGTCGTGTGCCGATGCCTTTGAGGGTATCAGTTGACCTACAGAGTATACATTGTACCCGAGCACATACAAAATGCACTAAATTATACCAATTCCCTTATCTCTGTTCCACAAAGCGCTGCTGAAGAGATAAGTGCTCAACAGGGTTTCATCGTACTTTCAGCTTTAGCTCGCATAAATGCCTAGAAGCTGAAAGGGGAATGAATTTACTGCGAAAGCTGTTTCGAATTTTACAACAAAATTGCCTACGTCTACCGCAGTACGAGATGTGGAGATGTACATACGTACGTACATATATTTTCTGAGTGTGTAATCGCACACCATTCGTACTCGCCGTTGCATATTGGTTTTTCTGCAGCGTTGGGCGTTTCTCTGTGAATTAATTAACTTGGAGGCGTTTGATTTAACCACCTTTTATGCAGTAATACAGTTCGTTCTGCAAAGAAAGGATTGTCTTTTATTATTTTTTAGTCGCCTTCTACACACTTATCTTATATCATTTCTATTGGATATGTGTATAGAAGAAGATGTGTATAGAATGTATATAGATGATGTGAAGATATGTGTGCATGGGTTAAAACAAAGAGTTTGAAGTTATTTTGAAGGTTTTTGCAATTCCACTCCAGAGACAATGGGTAAAGGGGGAGTTGTATGGCTCTCACGAGACAATAAGTCGGCAACTAAGGTAGTAGTTCCTCGTTTAAAAAAGTGGACAAAGGGGTTTGCTCCAACTACTAAGGCTACCAGAGAAAGTCTACGCTAAGACGTCGGAGGCGGGTTCTAGAGCTACTCTGGATAACTCTGGAGACTGTGCCATACAATAACGGCCTTCCTAGAGGTAGAAAGAGGATTCATCAACATAAACTTCGACGCAATAGACAGCGCGCTAAGTAAACTTGACGTTGAAATCTGTATCAGAGAATGGATGAATGGCCTGAAATATAAAAAAATGTAATCCCTACTGTGCGGTAGTAGGGGTCTTCATAAGTAAGTGTCTTATCTCCTCTCTGGATTATAGTTGTAGACGGTCTAATCAAGAGACTAAGTTTGCATTCGCCATCCCGGGAAGATTCCTCAGCACTATCAGAAACGGGATGGAATCATCTCTCAAAATCATGGAAAAATGGACAGACGATGTCGGACTTGATGAGAACCCATCTAAACCGGGATTAATATTGACCACGAGTGGATATAAAATCCCTCACATAACCCCACCGAAACTAAAAGAGAAAGAACTGACTTTTACTGATCATGCCAAATACCTAGGTGTTATCGTCCACGGCAAGCTAAGCTGGAAACGCAACACACAGGAACCCATCAAGAAGGCATCGATCGTAGTTTACGTATCTAAAAGAATCCTTGGTCCAAAAGTGGGAATGAAACATTGGTTGTATTCCTTAATAGTAGACCAATTCTGTTGTATAGCGTCCGATTCTAGTGGACGACTGTACATGTCAAAAAAAATAATCGTATCAAGTCTTCTCGTTTATCCTATCAAGCAGTATACAGAGATCAGGATGAATTGAATTTATTCTACATTTCCTTCCCATGGATATCTGCGAAGACAAAGTCTGTAACCAAACTGGGTTCGAAATGTACACTGATGGGTCTAAATCGGACAGGAGTCTATAACGGCTGGATGGTGCAGTTGGTTAAATGCCTGCCTCTGGTTAGCGGGGTCCCCGGTTCGAATCCCAGTGAACACTTTTATCTGGTTTTCAAATCTAACTCAGTCACCATTTCCCGTTGAGATCAAATTAACGTCACTGTCACTGGAGTAGTCAAACTGTGGTAGTAGCCCTGCCTGTGGGTATCACAATGGACCAACATGGTCTAAGTGTGCTGGTGAATTCACTATCAGTCCCGCCTACCTACCGAACCACTGCAGTGTCACATCTGTTCAAAGGGCGACCATCCGATTATAGATCTCAGGCGCCCATTAAAGCTCTGGATAACACCGTCTATCAACTCCATGTTGGACGAAATCTGCCGTCTATTTTTAAAAGAGTTAGCGGCCAGGTGCAGTCTTCCCCTATGCTGGGTCCCAGGGAACAATAGTATTCCGGGCAATAAAAAATCATTCTACCAGTGGAGCATAAATCATGCAGTCACTTTTCCTAACTACCTGCCATGCCAAACCTATCTACAGCTGTTTTGTAGAATTGGAAAAGGCATATGACGGAGTTCCTCGGGTATGAGATGGATGGTTCCATTTTGAGGGCCACTCAGTCTCCGTACACAAACTGAAGGAGCTGTATTCAACTGAGCTACATCAACACCTTTCACCGTGAGCGTTGGACTTTCCCGAGAATGTTTCACATTGGGAGAGTTGAAGGTGGCAGATCTTAGTTATCTTCATATCCTCTCAGACGGAACTCTGATCTGATGGCTCTGAGATTGATGCTGGGATGAAGTTTGACGTGAAATGAGAGGTTATGGTCATTTGCGGAACGCCCCTTCATACTAGTGGAGTCCCATTCATCCAGGTGGAGAATTTTAAGTTTCTCGAGTGATGGGAGGAGTGCGGTTAAGCTCTCTGAATTGGCTACAACTTGGGAAATTTGTAATTCGGGCCAGTTTGGTGTCAAAGCCAAGTCAGTATTTGTTCCAACTCCCATCGGTGGCCATGAAATTTCGGTTATGACCAAAAAGATCGTGAGTACAAGCGAGGTGACATTTGTTGGAAAAGAGACACATGACAATTTGTGATGAGTTGAATATTGGACTTTCGCTTTTTGGAAGGGGGAGGACTGTTCCTCGGTGGTTGAACACGAATGTCCCTGTGTCCGAGTCGTGGTTTGAATGCGGTTCCATCCAGTAGACGACCGCTTGGTAGGATAAGGACAAGGTAAAACTCGCCTGGTTTCTTGGCTTGGCCATAACTCGTGGTGAGTTACAGTCGATGGAGGATGATCGAGTGGGCCCTCTTGCGTACATTAGTCCCGTTGCCCCTTAGGCGGATCATGTATGTCAGAAGATGATGATGATAAGACCCAAGACACGTCAAATGAATGTTTGCATAAGCAGGTATGTATTTATTATATTTCCTGCATGTCAGGGAAGAATTAATTCCATTTCTACGGCTTCTCGAATGCCTTAAACAATGAGACTAGTAACTAAGGTTATGAAGGGTGGGCTCCTAATGTTCTTCTTCGTCGCCATGGAAAGTTCTCCTTGAAATGTCCAACCTTCACTCTCGGAGTGTGAGTGGAAATCGTCGTAAATATGTACATCATCGTGCAGCTTTTGCTGTATTCGCTGAGTCAGGTCACCAGTATCTGTGTAAAGTCGACCGATTAGACGTCAACCGCTATTAAATATCACATCTCCTTCTTCATATGGCGCTACAGTCCGGCATGAACCTAGGCCTTACCCAACATGCCTCTCCAGCCGGTTCGATCTCTCGCCAGTTGCCTCCAGTTTCGCACACCGGCTGAAGCTCCCTTCAACTTCTGTGCTCCATCTTGTACGTGGACGTTCTCTGTTGCATTGTCCCACAGGCTCAGAGTGGATGATTCTTCGGGTCGAAACTAAGTTGTCCATACCCTAACCATCTTAGGCGTGGATCCGTAAACGCCTGGATAGTCTCATGTCGCTGGCTTGAACCTTCGCCAAATGCCATCAAAGCTAATAGGGCAAAAAATCGCGCGCAGAACTTTTCTCTCGGAAAAGCCAAGAGCCTCTTCATCCGCTTTGGATGTAGTCCATGCCTCTGCGCCGCAGAGCAGAACGGGGATAATCAAGGTCTTGTATAGAGTCAACTTGGTCTTCCGAGAGATGGCGCTGTTACTCTACTGCCTTGTCGGCCCAAATGGGAACAGTTGGCAAAAGTTATTCCGCGTTTACATCGAATCTGGTCGTTGTTATATATTTGGGAACTGTCCACACGCTAAGCTTGTCTGACAGCCAAAACGCAACAAAGATCGCGTACGATTCAATACGTAAACAAGTGTGCTTTTGATCTTGAGCGTCGTATACCATCTAGTGTCTTCAAACACATCAATCGCAACAGACCTCTCTCATGTTACTATGTGTAGCTAAATAATTATTCCACAATTCTAAATGCCAGTTCGTTGTCACCATTCATGCAACAGCATGAATCGCCTGACTTTTCGTTCGTTTCTTAAAGTTCAAAGATAACCATAAGCATTGAAGATTGCAAACCGAATAGAAAATGTCATCGACCGTAGATGTCTATTTTCGTTGTGCAAATAAATGCGACGCCATCGAATAACCTAGCCGTTCCCATGAATCACGATTCTCGTAATCAACCGCGCGAACATGCTCAATCCGTTATTCCAAAGATAGTCCGAGCGAACATTCTCAAGAAAGAAAACACATTCGCCTGGAATGTATGCCAGCCATTGGAAGTGGTTATTTTGACAAACATACAAACAAGCGCTCTCAAAAAATGGATGATGCTTGGACTTTGAGTCCACAAATTTCGACGTATTTTCCGAAGTGTGACAGACGAATTTATGGCCATCCATGCGAATTTTTGGCTTAAAAATAAACAACTAAATGGAAAGGGGGTCTATTTTGTTTTTCTTTTAAATTGTAGCATTAGCACAAGTTCAGATAAATTTGGCGACAAATGGAATTTTGATTGGCGACATTTAATGTAGGATGGAGGCAATTATTTAACAAGACTTGCTTTAACAGAAATGCCGTCTTAGTGTGTTTATAGGTTCCTGGTACGTTCTCTGATGAAGCTCTTCGTTTGCGATGCGGCTCGGCCACAAGGCATACGCACCCGTTCACAAACACCTGAAGTCTTCTTGTGATAATGGCCCTTTCCATGCGCTGCATCCATATAACAGCACAGACTCAACATTGGAGGGACACAGTCTTAGCTTGGTATTTAAGCTACCGAATGCTGCCTTTAGATTTTCGGTTTGCGACATCTGCTTCGGTTCTTCTATTGGCTGAGGCAATACGAGATGTCTAGTATATCCTGTCGAACAGAAGTCAAAAAGCTACCACTCTTGGCCATTCCGAAGGATAGGACATGTCATTTCCAAAACACGTTAGCCATTCAATTCAGCACAAAGAATGACTGAAGCAATGAATCTATAGTCCACAGACTGAGCAGAGCAAGAACTGATGGAGAAACAGGAGCAGTGGTAGTTGGACCGAGGACAAAGTACCACGCATCCTAGACAGATGCGTTAAAATTAATCTTGACAGGAATTAAGTAACTGCGACATAGCAATAATGTCAGACAGTCTAGCCGCCAACTCTGGACATGTGATTAGACTGACTTAGATCGATGACTCGGGTCATTTTGACTTTGAGGTCAGCTGCATGACACTTATGGAAACCTTACAGGCAAACAAGCGGCGCCTATGCAAGAGATAACCAGAACCTTCAAACCGCTACTGGAGACTATCCAATCTGCCATCAGCTGTGTGGCAGATAGTGACATCCTGTAGGCACCACATTCTGTTCACATTCATCGATCCCAAAGGTACATTCTCTCTTGGTGGATCACCTGTTAACATCCGTCGTCTCACTGTTGTGTGCACACTTATCCAAAAATGGGACGGCTTTCAAATGCTCTACGACCAAACGGCGGACACATCTTGTTGTCCCTGTTTCTCGAACTCCGGGGCCAGATTTTGACCGAAATCAGGATCAGTCCCGACAAGTTGTCGTCTTGTCGGGAGTCGTAAACTATCTCTGTTGGTCCCAATTATTCACAACTTTCTGTGTCTCACTGAAATTCGTGAATAAGCTGAATGGTCACTGAACGACTTGAGGTTGAACAGTCGACTGGGGAGGACCATGCACAGCGTGAAATGGACTCAACTCCCGCTTCGTTCCCACAAAAAAAAAAAAAAAAACACCTATATTCCACACGTGGCACTAGTAGTGGTGAGTGTCAGTGAAAATTAAAACTTGGCTGCCACGAGCTAACAAGGACCGCCCGCCCTCATTGGAAAACTATAGCGCTGACTATCAACCTAAAATTGCTTGAAAGTTTTCTTCTTCGTGTTTTTTTTTTTTTTTGCTGGCGTTACAATCGATCGTGGACCTGGGCCTCAGTCAATATGCCTCAACACCTCCTGGACTAGTTTCATACACCCATCTGATTAAGGCCTCTTTCCAGCTAGGCACGCAGTTGGAGTCGAGGTCTTCCTCTTGTTTTCAAAGACTTTTCGAGCCGGCGCGTTAGTGTCCATTCTCTCTACATGACATAGCCATCTGAGTCGAGGCAACTGAATTCATTGGACAAGGCAAATGCCATTGTACAGCTCGTAGAGTTTATCGTTCAATCTTCTTCTCAAAACTCTTTCTTAGCAAAAGAGACCGAACGATTTTCCTCTAAAAAAAAAAATCAAATAAAGACGAAGAGTCTTTTGGTCGCTCTTCGTCCTCATTTAATAATGTCCATGCTTCTGCTCCATACAGCAAAACTGGGACCGCAAAGGTCTTATATAGAGACAGCTTGGTTCTCCGGAACCGGGCTTTATTTTTTAATTTCGGTCCAAGCCTAATGATACAGCCATGGTTATCCTCCATCTTATTTCCGCGATGATGTCATTTCCGGAGTTTACTGCAGAGCCTAGGTACACGAAGTCCAACTACATCGAACGTGTTTTCGTCTATTGTGACATTTTGGCCAAGACGTCGGTATCTTGTAGACAACAAGTACGCATTCACTGCAAAACCCAATTTAGCCGCAGCCTTCCCGATTCTCACATGGTGGAAGACCGTGCCTCTAGTGTTGACGAGCACGATCTTCTCAGGAATTATGTTAAAAAAGTCGCCGTGGCGTAGTGGTAGTGGGTAGTACGTGGGTAAGTGCGTCGACTCCTACGCAGAGGGTGCCAGGTTCGATGCCCGAATTTACCCCCTGTGATAATTCACGGCTCCACCTCTTTCGAGTAACTGACAATGCTCAAAGAGTATTCCTGCTTCTCAACTTCGCCGCTCGGAGTCGGCATTAAACTGTAGGTCCCTTCCACTCGTGAAAGATCAATAGCGCGCACAACACGAGTGGCTGCTGAGAAGCTAGGCCCAAGTCCGCCTCGGACTGTCGCGCCACCCATATTTTTATATTATTTTTATTATTATGTTAAAAAAGTCGCATGACAGGGCGTCTTAAGCCTTGTCTAAAGCCTTTTGAATTCGTCGTCATGACTTATGCCATGAGTTCGACAAATGAAAGGCCTAAATCTCGTCATAAATCGAAGAAATAAGTTGATATTTTGTTTGTTTACGTATAACAAACGTAATTTCCAACCAATTTAGTTAGTTTTTCTTAGAAACTATTCAGAAAAATAATAAGAAGGACATAGGCCCTATTTTTTTAGAAAAAAAATTTTCTTTTTCTTTCAAGAAAATAGAGAATATTTTCGGACATTGTATAAATTCTGTTAACAAAATCTCGAAATACAAAACAAATGGGGTCTTGCATTCATTAGTTCAAGTGAATTAGTTTGCTATGGAATCCATGTTTTGCTGACGCTCTGAGAACATGTTAACATTCAAAAGAAATACTCTGGATTTACCAGACTTCCCACTGGACATATTGCAATTGAAAGTTAGAGCACTCATCATCATCATGCTTCGTAATACCAACCAATCAAAATTTGTGCAAGCTAATGACCAGTGTTATTATTTATTTTCGTTGTGTCTCGTGCAACAAAAAATAAACCAAAGACTGTCTTTAAATTTGGTTTGGCCCGCCTCCAACATTCCGCTCTGAGATGACATCCACTCAACTACCAACAAAGCACATGCATGGTTGCCTGCAATCCTCTTTAATCACCCGTCCATATGCAATCGATTGACCCGTCTCTCCGATTAGATACGAATTCAGGTAGAGCAGATGACCACATGAGTAATCCAGCACTCGACTCCTACATCCAAATCCTAATCCAAATCCAAACTCGTGTGGGAATGTCTACAGAAGCTATAGAATCGAGCAGGGGAGGAAGAGTAAAACTCTGCTGGATACCTGGTCACACGGCGTTAGACAGCAAGGAAATGCTCGACTCGTTGGTAAGGAAAGGATGATCAGAAACCTAGAGAAGAGTTTAAGGAACTCGAAAGAAGGAACCGGACAGAAAAGAAGCATGCCAAGAAACTCTAAGGCCAGTATAACTGAATGAGGTTTGATTCATGTATCAAAACTACATCCGTACTCTAACAAGCTTCGTAAAAGGGCAATGCAGACTCACAGAGCACCTATGGAATCTAGGGTTATTAGAAGCAGCATCTTTGATGGCTTCTTGACAACGCCTCCAATCTTCTTCGATTGTTTGCGCAGTTGGCAAAGATCGGCAAAGATCCCAGTAGTCCGTTGCGATTGTAGCTTTCCGACTTCAAACCGTGGTGTCGTTCCTCATAATTCCGCTTGTTCACACATTCATTCATCACCGACCGCGTCAGTAGAGACGATTGTTTTCATAGAAATTTGCCTTAGCTTCAAACTGCTCCAAATCTCAGTGAACACACCCGTCGTTTAATTATATAATTTATAATTTATTAATTTATTTATTTTTTATTATATAATTTAACCCAGTTCCCTGTTTCGGTCGAATTTTGTACGAGTATTCACTCGACTCCAGATGATGTTTTTTCAGCAGACCTTGGTTCGCTAATTTTTGGTATCCGTTCGTTGTACCGGTCAACTGGACAGGACGAGTATTTTTTTTTTTTGAGAATTGTGGCGATAATTGCACCGCACCCGTATTCTGGCACACCTCTGTGATGTCACATATCGCAACTGCCTCACAAGAGTATGTTGAGTCACAAATTGTTAGGTTTTTGTATTCTGAGCAAAACCTCACAACTTGTAAGCATCACGAGAACCTTCAAAATTGCGATGTCCTCTTGAGCACGTCACAAGGAGGAAATAGAGACAAAAAAATGTTGTTTAACATTTTCCATCTCCCTCATTGGACAATGTGAAAAGCGAGCGAAAAAAAAACCAACATTTTTGACATGGGAAAGAATTCGCCACATTTTTGTCACATTCACATCGTTTTATTGTAGAATACCGAATAGCGGAATACTCACAGGATGAGCATCACAATTTTCGCATTTACAGACATTTGTGAGTTGTGACCACTCACACCAAGCGGACGGAAAAAAACTCTTTCAAAAGTTCGTGTTTAAAATATCGCTCAAAAGTTGTCGATGGACAAGTGGTCAAACAGCTGTGAAGTCGGCTACATCTTTGATTTCGAGACTGCAGCTATTTTAATATCTTTATGTGGTTTTTATAACTGTCTTTTTGATGATAACAATAGTCTTTGCACCAGAAATGAATTATTACAGAGAGGCACGACTTCTACCTCTCTTTACCCTTGAAATGTTTGACAACTGTTTTTTATAACGTGTTCATAAACCAAACTGACCAATCGGAAGACGTCATTTACACTTATTTCGTGAATAAATGCCAAAAATTCATGAATATCTGTCGAAAAGTACTCAAATTCGCCGATGGACTAGGGGGCAATCAGCTGTGAAGTCGGCTATCTCTGTAATACTTCATTTCTGCTTTGCACTTTGACGGAAGTCTGATTTGGTTTTTGGAGAGGCTGTGTTCAACGACTTCTATTCGGTCTTAGTGTTGTTCTAAACAAACAAAGGTGTTGGCCTTGAATTTGAGATGAATGCAGTAAAAATTTACATAAAATCGTTGTTTTTTTAATTCCTTCCGCATAAGCAGATGGATTCCACACATCCAGATGGAATCGTGCGCTGTTGACGACACGTTTTATAGTTGTTCGCAAATTCTGTGACCTGGGAGTTGAAATAAAATCATTCGGACATTTATAAAAATTGAACATATGTTTGTTTTATTTTGTTTAACAATCGCAGCTGAAATTAATGCCAGTTAAATAATACTCAGTGTCGCCGATGGGTTTAATGGATCCGGCATTAACGACAGCACATGTTCAAGGCCTGGGAACTGAAAAAATCACTTAGAAGCTTAGAAACAGTCGCGTTTTTTTGTCTGCGGAGCATGAACGTTTTTCGCAAAGCATATTTTAGACACGTGTGAATCAATGAAGTGCAGAATACCCATCTAGTCTGACATCTTCGAGACGCACTTAATTTAACTTGTGAAACAGTGAAAGAGAGTAACTAATTACCGTCACTTAACATGCGCGCTGTTATTGTGTACGCCTCCGCCTGTTAATCAATATCGCAACTCACTCGTTTCTATAGTTTATAGAGTAAACATGGCTATAAATAAAATATCGGCCGAACAAAAAAAGCGCTTCCCATTAACACACTTTTGTGTTCCTCTGCACGCGTACCGTCGTAGGTATTTGAAGAACATTTTTTTTTTCTCACTGAATTCAATATTTAAATAAACTCCAATCACATACGAAGACTGGTTCTGTTTACTATTATCCGCCGCCTCGTAGTACACAAAGCGTTCTTGTGTGACTGAAGGCACTCTGCATCTAATTAGGCACGCCTTGTGTATGTGCTGTGTGCGGTAGACAGTTAGAAGATCGTGTTTGTATTTTTAAGGAATGTATCCGATGAGAGCATGTGAAACTGTGATCGCATTCATTGGCAATGTAAGACTTCGGAAATTTCCACACACATGGAATCGCCTCATTGCGCGGAAGAACAAAAACAAAACAAAAACGCCCGCTTAAACGAAGCAGAAATTATTAAATTGTCGACCGTTAATGCACACAAAAAAAAAGAAGAACGATTTAAATAAATTAAAATCACTTGTATTTACATTTTCCGGCACTTAATCCCATTACCTTTTCCATTTGCGCTTCCGATCGGGCGTCACCGCGACTGTGGGGAAAAAGGCATGTTCGTTTCCATAAACTGGTTATGACACGCGTGCAGTTGAAAGTAAGTTTAGTGTTAAATAATCGAGAACAGTGGACTAGTTGCCACTTAACACTTAGAAGAGGCTTGTGCCGGTCGATTTTTCTCTTGCTCTACAATTTCTTTTGCGGCATATTTTTTTGTTTTGTATTGTCTCTCGGCTTCGCCTTGGCAGTGAACACACATAAGCACTTTCGGTCTAATGCCGTCGTGCTGGCCTTGCACTGGCCGTACATGAGCGCGCGCGTCGCTACGGGGGGAGGGATCGATTGCCATTGAAAGCGGAAATGATATTTAAAAGGAATTAGAAAAGAAGAAGAAATAAGAAACTTAGACGCAAATAGACCGATACAATGTTGACGGGTGAAGGAATGTGTTTCTTTTTTAACACTAGGGGTTACGTACACTACTAAATTGTATTTGAGAATTTAAGCTGCTCGGAGTGTTGACAGTGGACTCGTGGGTGCATTGCTTCTCGAGGTTTCTCGTGTGTGGTAAACAATTTGTTTGTAAAAACTTTCCGTTTGTAAAGTTGGGTCATCGTGACGCGGTTTGTCTGCGAAAATTAGACTAAATCAATAGATGCGATGGATAGCAAATGCATAGGCAGGCAGAGGAACAAAAACGCTCTGGATTCTCCGTCCATAAAGTAAGAAATGGTAGAACTTTGTTGCCTGTCTCTACAGCGAAGTCACTGACATAAGAGTGCACGAGGCAATGAAAGGATCGACGGATTGGCTAGATTGCCCGGTGGCGCGCGTGTCTCAACTTCGAATCAGGATGAACATTAAAACACACTTGAGTTCGCTGGGTTGTAGTGTAACGGGACACGTCCGTTCTCATTCAACTTTATTTTAGAACACTTTAACTTGCACCCTACACGCCTCTTCAAGGAATGAAAAGCTTATTGCTAATAATGGCAAGTCGAAAAAGTCTTTTCGTATTTCTAATCAAACTTTTTTCACAGACAATTCATGTGGTACCCAAACATCGAGCTTCTTTTTGTAGCCAGCCTTTATTAAATGGTTTAAAACCTTTTGATGAGGAATGTTTAGTTCCTTGGCGATATGACGGTCCTGGTCAATCTTTTCCATAAATTCATCGACTTTTTCAACGACCAGAGCGAAGTGCATCTTTCACATACAAATTTCCAGAACGGAAGCGAGCGAACCATTGTTGTGCTACACGAACTGATACAGCATCGTCTCCGTAAACTTCACAAATTTCATTGGTGGCTTGTGTGGCATTCTTCCTTTTTATACAAAAATTTCAAAATATAGCGAGTTTCGTCATTATTTTCACTCATTTTTGAACAGCTGTAACTTTTTTTCAACTTCTCCGGATTTAATTTTTCTGGTTAAGTGAAGCTTAAGATGTCACCTTTCCAACACCATAGGGTATGACACAATGTGATTGGCAGCACTGGAGATCGACGACTCCAACGACATCTATTGACAAAATACGAAAATACTTTTTCGACTACCCATTAGATGCCTCCTCGGTTTTAGAATTGAAGGCTTGACAACAGCGAGATTTAATCCGAGAAGATGGAAAGCTCATCAATTGATTAATGATGCCAACTCCGAACGGCAAAATTTGAGAAGCTTTTTCCAGGCAGGATTAACCTTTTATTGTCATTGACATTAAAGAGGTGATAACTGGTGGTATTACCGGGTATCAAACCGACGCACCGTTGGTTCACGTGTTTAAGAGTCGATTCACGGACGCCAAGTCTGACGGACGCCATGTCTGACGGATGCCAAGTCTGACAGACGCCAAGTCTGACGGACGCCAAGTCTGACGGACGCCACGCCTACTGATCACTAGGACAGATTTTAGCACAATGACAGCACGGTCTAATATTCTTATCGGAATGCAAGAGAGCAAAAGCGGTCATCGCTTCACAAGCCTCGTTCACCTCGGTGTCTGTCTTTCGCTCACAATAACCAGAAATTAGGTTTTGGGTCTGATTAACTACTCAAATATATAAAGGAACCGAAGTCGTTGCAATGACACCCTTCGCTAAATTCATTCGAAAAATGTAAATGCTTCGTCCTGCTCCGTTTTTTTTTTACAATCAAAAACTGTTGACTTGTGTTATTGGCTAAAGATTAGGGCTCCTGGCAATCGAGGATGTTGTGAAAGCATCATAATGTAGGCGATAGAGGCATAAGTGGGTGGCGGCGACGGATATGATGGTCACTCTAAAGTGTCCCATACACACAACACTTTCAGGTGTGTTCAAAATAATAGTAGTGAACTTTTAATTTGCATATTTCAAGAAATTCTAAGACAACTTTTTATATTTTCCCCTCATATCCCAAGCAATTGCAAGCAAATTTTGTTATAATTTCCCTGAATGCAGCCTGCAGAAACGAATAACGGTAATTGACAAAACTGATAATATTTGCCACCGCATGTCGGTTGTAGTATCAATCTGTGGTTAAGCTGTTCAAAAAAATAGTAGTGTGCTAATTTACTGACTTAAAACTTCATAAACAATTAAATTTAAAGGTAGAAACATAAAACTACGAACAAATGAATATTTTTAATTTAGATTGTAGTCAAATCTTGAACTTTTAATTAAACAGTGGGCCGCAATAAACATTGCACAGAGCAGGAAAGAAGATTGATTTTAAAGTTAAGAGCAGATGGAAAAACGTATAAAGAAATTCAAGAAATCGTAGGTTTCACAGCCCCAATGATTGCCAACGCAATTAAGAACCATTCTAAGCCCGAAACTCGTGGACGAAAAAAAAAAAGACATCAGAATTGGAGGACAGGCGAATTGTAAGATACAGCCAGACGCACCCCTCTGCACCATCAAATCTCATTCAAAAGGAGTTGGGGCTAAGTATTAGTGCTGTCACAGTCCGCAGGCGGCTGTTAAATGAAGGGCTATACGCTCCGAGTCCCTGCAAGGTACCATTACTCTCTAAAAAGCACATAGCAGCTGGGATAGCTTTTGCCAAAGAACACATCACCTGGCCTGTGGAAAAATGGCGCAATATATCATGGACTGATGAGAGCAAAATTGTCCCATCAATATATTCGCCGTCCTCCAAACACGGAATATCGCCCTCAATACACTTTAAAGACCATAAAACACGGGGATTCAAAAATAATGGTTTGGGGCTGTTTTTCGTATCAAGGTATCAGGCTCATTTCTGGGATCATGGACCAGACTATATATGTTGATATTCTTGCAAGGGTAATGTTGCCTTATGCAGAATATGAAATGCCATTAATCTGGGTCTTTCAGCAAGATAATGGCCCGAAACATACCAGCAAAAAAGCCAAGGAATGGTTTCGGGTCAATGGGGTTAACATTATGGTGTGGCCCGCACAGTCACCAGACCTTAACCCCATAGAAAACTTGTGGTGCGACTTAAAGAAAGCATTGGCGAACGCAAAGCCAACTAATAATAGAGAACTTTGGCAAGTAGTGCAAAGCGCGTGGCAGAATATTACAACCAAGAGATGCAAGGATTTGGTGGACTCCATGCCACGTCGGTGCAAATCAGTGCTAGAGAATAAGGGGTTTACAACCAAGTATTAAGATTATCTTTTGTCTAAGACACATTTTTTTGCTTAATGTCTCATAAATTTTGTTTTTTTTTTTAGTTTCAATCAAAACTACTATTTGTTTGTAGATTTTTGTTGTTTTATATTTTGAATTTCCAATCTATAAATGTTGTCAATTAATAATGAAATATTTTGTTAAAATACGCCTTTTACATGAAATTCAAAAATAAGTTGTTGTCATTCGACAAAGCTTGAAATACCAATATAACTAGGCGCGCTACAATTATTTTGAACACAACTGTATGTTCAGACTTATGTGTACACACAGGTGTCACTTTCCGCAACACACGTCACATAAATTTGTACCCATTACTTCTTCATTGACCGATAGACCTTTACCCCTTGCGGATAATTTTTGTACCGTGTATGCGTGATGGATTCTGAGCTGTCAGAACTGGGATAGGAATTTACGTACAAATGGCGAAATGTAGTGGGCAATTAAAAAAATTAGAAAAAATAGAAAATAAATATATTTTATTGTAATAAATGTTTTAATGCCGAGTTAAAATCCAGGAGTTTTGATTTAAGGTGTTGTCAAGTGTCTATTTGTGATAGTTTTTGAGGAATGCTGCTTTGAAAAGTGTAAACAAAGCACCAGTTTGACATGAAATTGTTGTTGTTTTATCATTCCTCAACACAATATACACTGAATGGTGAACAATATTAAGTGTTATTTCGTCATAGTTTGTTAAACAAATTAATTTAAATGTATTAAGTGCAGTTTAATCTGCTGAAAATGCACTCATTCATACATATGTATGTATGTATGTACATATCTTCCAATATAGCACAATATTACATTTGCTCTGTGCAAAATGAAAAAATAATATACTATATTGGTTGCGATTATAGCTTCAATTAATTATAAGAAATTGTTTATATCATATAATTAACTTATTGTTTTAAACGGAAACCAATTTCTATGCATTACACAAAGAAAGCGCCTTGGAATTGTTGCTATATTAGTAGGAAGTAATGTGGAATAATGTATGTAATGTGCGAATTTCAGCTGTATTTCACTACTTCAGACATTGTTCTATTATAATACAATTAATATGCAGTAAATCAACTCTTAATATTATTCACTATTCACATAATGATAAAATGCACAATGTATAGTTACTGGTACATAAGTGGTTTGTTTACATTTTTCATTATGCGATTCCAAGTAAAATATCACTTCCAAGAACTTGACAAGTACTAATAACAAAACTGTCACATTTTTTTCCGGTATTCCACTATTAATTTCATTAAAAATCAATTATTTTATATTAGTTTTAACCAATACAGATCAGTACCGAATTTTAAATTCCCATACAAATTGCTTCGAGCGAATGAGCTGACGAAATTCGGGTTCGCAAATGAGGTACTAAAAATGCCACCAGGGGGTGCTGAAGTCAAATGACGACCGGTCAATTGGACTCTGACGACGACGGAACAGCGCTTTGAGCTGTTGGGGTGGTAGAGATATTGTACTATGCGCATCAATAATGATCTCTTTATGTCTCCCGTATGCATATTTCATGAACTAGGCACAAACTTATTGCTCAGCATCACCAAATTTTTCAGATGCCAAGGAAAAGTCCCTATTGTCGCTTTACACTCATCAACGATCGGATTGCGACTGATATTTTGTATGAAAGTGTGCTGACAAGCCCACACACATCACACTTCTAGGAACACCGACACAAGAAATGAATATCTTTTCAGTTTAGTCACACCGTGTGGCACACTGAGAAATCGGTGGACGGACTAGCCCACACACAGGACACATTTTACCACACCGACAGTGTTGTGTGTATGGGAGCTTTTATCTACATACATACTTAAGGACCGTGCAGGGGACTATAGGCACATAGACCAACGCTGCCGCTGGCGCGACGGATTTATTTGCTCAACTTTTAACTTTTCTCTCTCCGTCAGCGTTGACAATCATCAAATTGTGACATTCCCATTGAATTTGAATTTTTTGTTAAAGTTTGGGAGTTGGTTCTCGTCGCAGCAAAGTTCAAAATACATAAAATATAAATAAATGTTTGTAATTGAGTATTTATAAAAAAATCATATTTTAATTGCAAAACAACTTGAATTTTCAATGGAAACTTGAAAATGCCAATTTAATTCAGCTGTGCGTTGAAGTATATTCATTGTGTCATCCCCTTCCTTCAGGTACTTCACCGTGAAGGGATACTTTGACGCTACGCATGTAAAGAATTCTATGTGCCAGCCTTAAGTCCCCGGGATCTAAGTCCACTGAGGGACTTGGTTCTCATTAAACAGGAACTAAGTCAACTTAAGTGTACTTAGTTTCCCATACTAGGTGGGAATTTAATTCCAAGAAAATCTCATGTGGTTTGTCTTTATTTCCTCTCAATGTGAAATAAATACCTACTTTTAAAACGCCGAATAAAATGAGGCCAAATTTGACAGTTTGCCTGTAAGAAAGTCTGGTGTATTTAAAGTATGAGATCGGTGGCCAAATAAGGCAATTTAAAGAGACTTTCAATTGTAATTGTTGAAAGTGAGTTCCCTCGGCGCACTTTGGAGTAACCAAAAGAACTTAGTTCCCATAAGAAAGTGGAGTACGTTCCCACCTTGTATTAAATCTAAGTCCACTTTACCAAAGGCCCTCAGTTGACTTAGTTTCCGGGGACTTAGTTCCCCATACCCTTTAGGACTGCATCTGATGTGGAAATGTCTTCTGGGAATCACAAGTTCTATGTGTCTAATTGATTAAAGTCCGGCACCTGAGCGATGTACAAACTTATGCCGGTCGCATGTGTCAAATATGACACAATGGTGCTGCTGATCAATGCAGACCAATGCAATGCTGTTAGTCTTTGAGTTTGTAGTAGTCAATGGTGTAGCCACTAAGATGATCATCGTCGGATTTCTGGTTGTCAAGAATTTTGCTGCTTTTTTAGGCGCACAAGGCCATTGAGTAACAGAGCCCTCTCTCGGAAGACCACAAGACCTTGATCTTCTCCGTCCTGCTCTTCGGCGCAGAGGCATGGGACATATCCGAAGCGGATGAAGAGGCTCTCGGTCATTTCGAGAGAAGAGTTCAGCGCTTGATTTTTGGTCCTCTTTGCTTTGATGACATTTGGAGGAGAAGGTTCAACCACGAACTTTACGGACTGTTCAGCGACATGAGTCTAGCCAGGCGTTTACGGATCATCGCCTAAGATGGTTAGGCCATGTAGGGCGTATGGACAACTTAGCTTCGGCCAGAAGAATCTTCGACTCTTAGCCTGTGGGACAACACACGCCCACGTACAAGATGGAGGACACAAGTTAGGGGGAACCTCAGCCGGCTTGGTGTGTGAAACTGGAGATACCTGGCGAGAGATCGGGCTGGCTGGAGAGGCATGTTGGGTGAGGCTCAGGTCTATCCCGGACTGTAGCGCCGAAGAAGAAGGACAAGGTAATCAGTCATGTAATTTTTTCTAATGAATACAAGGCTCTCAGTGGAGTACGATCATTCAAAATTCAGACTGACGCCAAACTGATTTTAACTTTCTTCTTATTTTTTATCTCTGGTAATACAGTCCAGGTGGGCTTGGGCCTTAGATAGCAAGCCTCTCTGCAGGTGGCACGAGCCTTCAATTTCGCACGCCAAATCATTTGAGGTCCTTCTCCACTTAAGAGAATTGAGTGTTGTCTATGAGTTCTACATGGCCTAGCTATCTAAAGGCGTTGAATCCGTAGACTCCTCGCTAGGCTCATGTGGCTGTGCACCTCGCACAAATCGTGGCTGAAACTTTTTCCTCAACTGCCACCAACGCAAACAGGACCGAAGATTGAACTCAAGAACTTTCTCGAAACGACTGTGGACTCCTCTTCAGATTGTCCATGCATCCGCGCCATAAAGCAGGACATGGATTATCAAGGTGTTACACAATGTCAAGTTGGCCCTTTGAGGGAGGGCTCGACCACTCAATTACCTCTTGAGTCCAAAGAAACAGCACTTGACACGAGTTATTCTGCGTCTTCGTCTCGTAACTGGTGGTATTCGTACTATTCACTTTGGAGCCGATGTAGGTGAAGTATATTTGCCTATGGTGACATGGTGGCCAAGTTGTCGATGCTGCGTGTCCTTCCATGAAAACAGCATATACTTCGTTTTCCCTCATTCACCGCTAAACGCTTCACAGCTCCTTTTGTTCGGCTAATCAAGGTAGTCCGCGTGTGCCAGCAAATATACGGACTTTTGGAAGATCGTGCCTCTTGTGTTGGCGAGCTGGTTCTGCACGACCTTCTCAAGAACAGTGTTGAACAAATTCAGTCACTGATTGTATCTGTAACAAGGCAACGCACCTCTTAACCCTTCGGCGAACGATGTGGTCTATATTCTTGAATTGAACTAGGAATTAGCTAAGCGATCACTCAGCATACAACCATACCAACCCAGCCACTTGTTGTTATTGCTTAAGCGTTGGACATGTTTTATCAAACGAAATGCCTTCGAATGCATACACTTGCAAAGTTTGGCGACGACTTCGAGTGTGGAGTGTTAAAGAGGCTAATGGCCACTAGGTAGGGCTGGGGACCACTGGGCGGGCTATAGTCCGAGTTGTGGACCTAGGTCGAGTTTCTACTGTAACTACTCGCGTTGTGCCTGCTAATGTTCTTTACATGTGGATGGGACCTAAAGTTTTATGCGGACTCTGAACGGTGAAATTTGAGAAATTTTTCTAGACAGGAACAGTCTTTGACCGCTGTTGGTTACACGAAAGGGGTGGAGCCAGAAACTATGAACGCCGACGAGCTGAACCACTACACCATGGCGTCAATTAATTACCATTCTACATTCAAACAAATTTCCAATGCTGTTAAATGGAATTGATTGAATTCATTTTGTGGCGAACGTTGCAGCTGTGGTCTGCAAGCGTTTTTCACCTCATTAATTTAAAAACAATTTACTAACTGTCCACGTTTCTTTGTTACAAGAATTTCTTCAGCACAAGCAGAGCCTTAGTTTTTTGTCATCAGTTTGGAAATACAGCCAAGTTTATAAAACTCAACCAAGGCGTCCATAATTTGTGTGAATTCTACGCCCTCTGTTGCCAAAAGTTGCAATCTATATTCAGACCAATCACAAACATCATAGCCGACCTGCACGAGTAATAAAATTGTTTCTGACTGTTTTTGTTAATCGTTGTTGACGTTGTTCCAATCAAACTATTGACAGTCACTTTATCGGGGAACAGGAACGGCAATTTGACAATTTGACAGTTTACTGCACAAATTGATTGATTGTTGCAAACGATTGGCATTAAATTGATTAAATTTTGAAAAGGAAAACAAAATTCTTTTAAGCCACACAAATACCTCTGGCTCTGGTGGGTGTGTTCAATGAATTATTTCTTCAATCGATCTGCCGATAATAACATTGACATTATTATTCGCAAAGTGTTCACCTATTCATCACTTGAATAGATGATTATTGGCTACTAAAGCTCCACTATTCAGCAACCTTGAGAGGTAAATCATGTTGCTGTTTCATGGTTTTGATGTTTTGCGATGAAACGGTGGGGCTATACGGCGGCCATCTTGTTTGTGTTGGAAATGTGTGCGAAATTTACGGCGCTCTTTTCAGAGTTTCGGCTGAATTTTACTGATTTCACGACAGTGGCGATGAAATTAAGAAGTTTCTGGATGATGAATGCGTTTCATATCAGATTCAGAATGAACTTCCGTCTGCACTTGGATAAAGTGACGCACTTAACTGACAGATGAGTTGAAGCCGTGGTTAGGGATAATAAGGTGTGCTGGACAGTTCTACTGTGTTCTACCGACATTGCGGGTATTGGTGTGTCAACAGAAGCAACTAATTGCGGACAGCGTAGGTTTGTCTACAAGAGTGTCGTGGCAGGTAGCTGTTCGGGAACAACGACACTATTGCGTGCAGTTCGATGACCGCTTCAAATTTAACTTGCGATCGCGTCGACCAATCAAACATTTTTCCATGCGACGTGAAATGGAACATCCTTCCGATAAATTTAAACATTTTTGCAACTTCTGAAAGCTTGATCGGCGTGAGCTGCGTGTTGAACGAAGTGATAATTGTGCGATGAATTGATGAACAGGAATGGATGTACAGTGGCGAGCAAAACTAGGCGTATCATGTTAGCTTATTTGATTCTTCGTCAATGAAACTGTTCCCTTATGACGGATTTGCTTGAAATTTTCATAGCTTTTCTCTTATTTTATTACTAAAAGAAAAAGGGATCAGTGAAACAAATCGTGCAATTATAACGGCTGGAATAAAATACAAACAAAGCGGATCTCATTTATCCTGTTTTGCACTTATTAATTTTTCCTTATTTTTTTTTTGGGTCTAAACGTGGCACGTCATACTTTATGACATATTTCGTCAATCTGATCGAAAAGCTACTAAGCGGTAGCAGCGACATTCTAGTTAGGTTAGGTTAGGTAGAGGGGCTGCTAATCCATTCACCAGCACACTTAGACCATATTGGTCAATTGTGATACCCCTAGTCAGACTACTACCACTGATTGACTCCAATGCCTTTAATTTGATCCTAACGGCACATGGTGACTGGATCAGATTTGAAAACCAGATAAAAGCGCGTTAACTTTTCTTTCACTGGGATTTGAACCGGAGACCCCGCTAACCAGGAGCAGTCACTCTACCAACTGCGCCATCCAGTCGTGTTCAAAAATATTCCTAAATTTGTATAATATTAATTAAAAAAAAATAATAATATAAAGAAATATATAAAAAATATTGAGAAAAATATACTATTTACTGCCTCAAAAACTTATTTAATCATGGAACGTAGCACAGAAATGCGGTCTATGCCATCACCCAGTACATATGATGCGAAAAGTCAAATAAAATTAAATCGTGTAAGTTAGCACACACGCCTCGGAACTGTAATTGAAGTCGCATTGCCCCGCTTCACCAAGGCCAGCAGCTCAAATATCAGAACACCGAGTTGCATTGCCCGCGCTCCTGGAAATAATAAGCGACGTCGGCACGTAATTGCAACAAGTGCAGTTATCACTTTTTGTATTAAGGTAGATTTAAGTTTTTTTTTTTTAAAGAATAAAGTGGTGTGGAAACAGCACTTGGTGGTTGCCTAAAACGTTTGATCCTCACTTCATTGCTGTCGGTGTAACGAAAACTAATGTCGAAACACCAAAAGCAACTCCGTACATAACGCGAGACGACTTTTAAAGGATACTTGATAGAATTGGGCTTGTCTCTGCAATAAAAAATTAAAAAAATCAGCACTTTCCGAAGAAAATATAAAATTACAGGAAAACAATTTAGACTCGACTAAATGTGTGCAAAGAACATAAATTCTGATTTGTAGAAGACTCTAAACGAGTCAAAAATCAACAGGCTCGAGTCGAACGGGAACTAAAGATTTCAACCAAATCCGTCGTAAGGGAACAATTTTGTTGATGAAAAACCAGAAAGACTGAAATTTTGTATCCATTTTTGGTCGTCACTGTTTAGTTCGTCTATAGCCCGTGAGGATCAGGAGGCGAGAAATCGGATTTCTGATATCATTTGGAACCTTTACGTCAAAAAGTGTACAAATGAAGGCTATTATGAAGCCATTGCTAAATCGAAATGGGTGGCGCGACAGTCCGAGGTGGACCTGGGCCTAGCTTCTCAGCAACCACTCGTGTTGTGCGTGCTATTGTTCTTTCACGAGGGGAAGGGACCTACTGTTTAATGCCGACTCCGAACGGCCAAGTTTGAGAAGCTTTTTCTAGACAGGAAATACTCTTTGAGCATTGTCAGTGACTCGAAAGAGGTGGAGCCGTGAAATATGAAAGGTGGTAAATTCGTGTATCGAACCTGACACCCTCTGCGTAGGAGTCGACGCACTAACCCACTACGCCACGGCGACCCATTTTAGGAAATATGGCACATCAAATTTGCTTAAAAAATACGTAAAATTTTGTAATTTTCAAAGTCCCAACTGTGAGCTAACGGTACAGCCAAACCGATGATCCAAAGTCAACAAAACTTTGGCTTTCTAGGTTCTCATATTTGTAGAATCGAAAAACAGAAACCATTTGGCCGGGAAAAATATGTCACTTCGGGTATTTATTTCCACTGCGGGACCACTGCGCGGCGGGTTCTACGTCGGATCTCTACAGTGATGTCATTCGTGGAGTTTACGTTTGCCCCGAGGTAGACAAACTCCTTCACTACCTCAAAATTGTAGCTGTCGATTGTGACGTTTTGCCCTGTGTGGGGTCCGGCAGATCGTTTCTTGCTCGACGGTATATATTTCATTTTATCCTCAATTGACTTTAAGACCAGCTCACTTCGCTTCTTCTGCAATTGCCGTAAATGCTTCCACTACGGCACGATGAGAACGCCCGACGATGTTGATGTCTTCTGCATATCACAACAGTTGGACTGACTTGCAGAAGATAGTGCCTTCCGTGTTTACAGCTGCCGGCCGCACTATCTTCTCCAGTACCAAATTGAAGAAATCGCATGATAACGCATATCCTTGCCGAATTTTTTTTTTTTTTTTTATAATTTGCGCGTGCTCAAGGGATTGCTAATACTCTTATTTGTCCGGGGTCAAGGCACAGCACGGGCCGAAGGTATAGAGGGAGAAAGTGAGAGGAGGTTTCGTGTGCACATTGGTCTTAAATATCTGCGGGTTGTTGTCTGTGGGAAATATTAGTTTGGGAAGAGCATTCTATATTCGTGCAGTGCGGCTGAAGAACGAGTCTCTGAATTTAACTGTCCGTCCGAAAGTAGGCTTAAGGGTATACTGATGGGCATTCTTGGCGGGACGGGTATTACGGGTGAATTCCTGGAGAGGAGGAATGCAGTTGGCTAGCTCATTTGAGCATCGTTTGTTGAAATAACGATAAAACACGGACAAAGAAGAGACGGTACGTCGATGTTCGAGCGAGTCTAATGACTCTGCGATATTGTTGTCTCCTATAAGTTTTATCGCTCGCTTTTAGATTCTATCAAGTAGCGTTATACTCAAGCTTGGGGCGGATGTACGCGTTATAAATTAATGCCAAATCAGAAGGGGTGAAATATTTCTTGCATCGATTAAGAAAACCTAAACATTTCGCAGCATTTTTAGCGACCTCAAATATGTGATCGCTCCAACTAAGTGTTGTGTTGATACACATACCAAGAATGGAAAGTTTTCCGGTTTCATCGACACAAGCGCCATTCGTGGATAATGGCTGATTATCAAGGGTTCGCTTGAGTGACAGCAGACAGCATTGAGTTTTTGAAGCATTGGATTCCACTCTATTGTTTTTTCCCCAGTTAATTATGCTGTCAAGATCGGAATTCAATGTGCTTAACATACGCTGCCGTTCCAATTCTACGGCCGAAGGGCGGGGTCGGTGGTCTTGGAACGAATATGAAAAGCTAAGGGGGCTGTCATCAGCGAAGGAATGGATTGGATTATTTATTATTGATGAGAAAAAGTGTCGGAGACAGAACTGAGCCTTGGGGAACACCAGCATTAATTTGGTGGATATCAAACTTGAACCCTTCCAAAACATTTGAATTGAACGGTTCGAAAGGTAATTTCTAATCCATAGAAGAAGAGACTCATCGATACCATAGGCACGTAAAATGCAGTTGAACGTTACGATCGGATTTAGACTGACTTAGACAATGAATGCGACATTTTTGAAACCACATGTACTTAAAGTTCACGTATGTTTGCATAGAGAGACTTATGGAAGCACAGGTTTTACCCTGCGTTGTGGTAATGACAAGGATCAAGGAATGTCTAGTATGTGAGGAGCTCCCGCTAATGTAACCTCCGTTCATCTACTACGAGATCCATTTCTGTCGTTACGCTTGTTCTGTGAATTGAGCACATCCACTCAAGCCACTTCAGAACTTAAAGTTCGCCTGAACTAATCATAAACACCCGCATTCAAAGTATATCGTCTTACATCTTAATAGAACGTTCAAGATGATCATTGGACTGTCGCTCATTTTATCCCACAATCAAATAATAAAACATTTTTGTGTGTGCCTGAGTGTGTCTCATCTCTGAATTCTTTGTCAACATTTTCTCGGAGAAATCTTTTTTTTTTGTAAAAAAGAGAACATCCATTCATAAATTTTATTAAATCAAGGTCAAGGCTGAGCGGATTTTTTTTTTCTTGCTTTCACATGCAATGACCAGCGCTTGAGGCTATCATCGCACGTATCACGGCTGGTTGATAGCCTTTAAATTTTTTTTTCGTTTTGAGGCACGTTTTCGTAAAGAACACCGGCAGCTTCCTGAAATCAGTGACAACTCAGTGTTATCGGCCTGCCTAGTTGTGTAACAGCCGCGTGCTCCATGGGCTCCGGAGATCTCTAGTCAAAGTCAAAGTCAGAGACAGGAGAGGTGTGTGTGTTGATCAGATGGCAACAAATGTGGCCTGGCACTTGAAATAAATTCTCTCAACGTTCACGTCTGAGGTGTTACGAATAATTTCACTCATCGTTAAATAGCTTGTCGCCGTGCCAAGTGAAATATTTTATGGATCAAAAGAATAAATTTACGATCAATTGAAATCTTTGCGTTGCCAAAACTGCAATCGTATTTATTCTCAAGCGGCTTTATCTCCTCGACGAGTTCAACGCTTTGATCGTCATCCGATAAAGTTGCCTTTGCTTCTGGCAGCCAAATAAACAGACGACTGTGCTTAGTTTCTGCCCAAAACCGAATTGCGTCAGAGACTTTCCTTCGTTTTTTTTTTCCTCCTCTCTGAGAGCCAAAATTCATTTATTAATTGTATGACAACACACATTTAGTGGAACATTAAAAACGTCTTGAATGTAAGCCGAAAATGACTGAACACAAATGCGTGTACAACAATTAGATGAGAAATTTAATTGGAGAACAGAGTCGGTTCGTGTTGGGACCAGCAATTTGATTCGCTTTCAAGGTCTGAACTTGAAATGAAATTGTTACGTTGACCGGATTTTTATTTGTAAGTTTGCCAACGCTTCGCGGCGGTACACTGTATGAAAATATCTTTTCTGGCAGCGGGTGAAGCCGTCTCATCGGATAGTTTACCGATGAGTTGTTTGTTTAGTTGTGTAAAAGATTTGCGTAAGGAGGAACACCTGTTTTTTTTTGTGATGTGCCGGTGAAATTTATTTTCTCCTCTTGTGGAACGTGTTTTCTTTTTTTTTTTTTTGTCAATTTTGCATACTCTGTCAATTTGAGATCTTTTTTGTGAATTTTTTCGAGCTGACGTAGGAGTGGTGACTCATAGAGGGCGTGACAGTGTGATACGAGGCGGAGAAGGTGGACTATTTTTGCGAGTTTTGCTAAGATCGCCGCGATGTGAAACAAGTGGTGGGCGTAAATGTATCAACGAATTTGAGAGATCTGTCAATGCCATCATTTGTGGAGCATGTTATTGCCGATGATTTGCTTCAATTGCTCCCTATTATGGTCACTTTGGGGTAACCACAACTCAAAGGTGGCCGTGGCGTTGTGGGCCACGAGCCACGAATCCTGGGTTCAATTCCCGGTACAATAAAAATAATTCTCACGGCTCCACCTCTTTCGAGTCACTGACAATTCTCATATGCAGTGAAACCTGTCAAATTGGCCACCTAACGAAGGTTGTCAGTTTATAGTAACAAGTAAAAAATAGAAAATTTCATACAAGATAGATAGATAGATAGTTTATTTCCGTATAAAAAGTTTACATTTGATTTAGTTTATCGCACAATATATATTACAGAGATGTGATGAATTATGCATCTTTCTTCTGAAAAACGTTTATATTTATATTTTAAGTTATTTATATTTGATGGAAACTGTCGAAAATTGAAGGAAAATACGAGAAAAACCTTCAATAAGAGAGAAAAAAAAAAAAAAAAAATAAATAAAATATATATATATATATATAAATATAATATATATATATATATATGTGAATATATATATATAAAATATATTATATTCGTATATAAGAATAAGTATAAAAATAAATAAATAAATAAATAAATAAACAAATAAGTAAATAAATAAATAAATAAATAAACAAATAAATAAATAAATAAATAAATAAATAAATAAATAGATAAATAAATAAATAAATAAATAAATAAATAAACAAATAAGTAAATAAATAAATAAATAAATAAACAAATAAATAAATAAATAAATAAATAAATAAATAAATAGATAAATAAATAAATAAATAAATAAATAAATAAATAAATAAATAGATATATATATATATATATATGAATAACTAAAACAAAAATGTACAATGAAAACAATTTAAATAAATAAATAAACAAAATATATATGTATATGTTTTAATTATTGGTACACAAGTCGTTAATTAAGGGATTTTCGGTCAAAGCGCATGAGTTTATAAATTTATTTGTTAATTTTAATATTCGTGAAGTGATTGGGTCAACACCCGCTCTTTCATGCAGTCTTGAAGTAGGGAAATCATATGGTAGATTTAACATCATTTTAAGGACTTTGTTTTGAGCCACTTGTAATTTCCTAATGTGGCACTGGGCGGATTTTCCCCATACCGGGCATCCATACAAAAGTATAGCTTGGAATATGACCTTAAATATTATGCTTTTGTTTGATATAGACAATAACGATTTCCTATTAATAAATGGATATAAAATTGTCGTTGCAATTTTAACCTTATTAACGGTTTGTGCGATGTGCTCACGAAAAGTTAATTTGGAGTCTAGATATACACCTAAGTACTTTACGAAGTTTCGCCATTCCACATCAATTCCATTTACCTGCAAGCTACTGGAAGGGAGAAAACAAGCTTTTCTTTTTCGGCTGAAAAAGATGGCTTGCAATTTGTCTTCGTTTACCTTAATTTTCCATTTATTGCAGTAGCTAAGTACAATTTTTATCGCAATCTTAAGATTGGTCTCAATAACAAGACCAAGTTCATGCGACGAAAAAATAGCTGTGTCGTCAGCGTAAAACGCTGTTTCACATTCAGGTATCTTCGGAAAATCAGATGTATAAAGGATATACAATATGGGGGCCAAAACAGAACCTTGCGGTACTCCAGCATTGTAAAAAACTATGTTAGAAACACCATTGTTAACATGCACTTGAAAACATCGATTTGACAAATAACTTAAAACAATATTGCACAGGTAAGATGGAAATTTTAGGTTAATCATTTTGTATAGTAGACCGTAATGCCACACACTATCGAAAGCCTTTTCGACGTCAAGTAGCACCATGCCACTTGATTTTCCGCTTGATTGATTTCTTTTTACATAATCACAAATTCTCTTGACTTGATGTGACGTACTGTGATAAGGTCTAAAACCAAATTGCTCATTCGGAAGTATGTGTTTCTCATCAATAAATTTCATGATCTTCTCCTTAAGAACTCTTTCATAAATTTTACTCAAATTACTCAGTATGCTAATTGGTCGGTAGCTTTCTACGTTATCTGGTGGCTTACCAGCCTTGGGTATCGGTACAATTTTGGCTAGTTTCCATTTAGCTGGAAAATACCGCAACTTGAGACAAGCATTTATAAGATGTCTCACCATCATAATCCCACGTTTTGGTAACTCCCTGAGATAGATGTTTTTAACCATATCTAGGCCGTCAGATTTTTTCGTCTTCAGATTTTTAATGAAGAACTCAATGTCATCATCCTCAACGTAAACATCCGATGGCGTATCTAGTTGCAATCTTTGAAATGCTAACATAGTGTTGCTTACCAAAGAGTCTGTGTGAATATCACCTAAATTTTGTGATACACAATGGTTGCGCTCGAAAGTCAAGGCAAGTGTATTTGCTTTTTCAACATCTGTGTAGAAAATATCAGTTGAGTTTTTCAGGCATGGTATAGTTCTGTTTCTGTTTCTAACTATTTTAACCATGTTCCAGAAAGGCTTCGAATTTTTATCTAAACTGCTGAGCTTTTTATTCCAGGATTCATTTCGAAGTCGAACAATATTATCCTGAATAAGTTTGTTTAGACATTTCATTTCGTGTTTAAAGAAATCCAGTCTGTATCTTTGCCAATTTCTTCGGCACATATTTCTTTTCTTAATAAGTAGTAAAATGTGGGGAGGAAGCTTAAAGGAATTGTCCTTTGTAACAATTTTCGGTATGCTTTGATTAGCTGCATCTATAATTTGTCCAGTAAAATTACACAACAGGGAATCAACATCCTGTTCACAGGTAATGTTATTCAAGTTAGTATCAGCATGACAAAGTCTTTCGTTTAATTTGGCTCTGTACCTTGCCCAGTTTGCATTTTTAAAATTATGGACATATTGGACATGCTTTTCACGATTAACTGACAGCTTACACAGAACAGGGTTGTGATCAGAACTAAGTTCATTAAATACTACGGGCTGAGAGACAATATTAGGGCAGTTAGTTACAAAAAGATCAAGCACAGATGGACGGCCACGTGAACCAGCAGGGACATAGGTTGGAGTACAAGGATACAAGACGGTAATTGGCAACGTAACAGAAAGATTAGAGAGAATATTTCCCCAGGAATTTGCTCGTAAGCAACCCCATTCCCGATGTCTACAATTAAGATCGCCTCCTATTATGAAGTCGTCGTTGAAAGAAAATATTTTACGCATATCATTCCTTAATGTGTTCTTCTTCGCATTTGTGATGACGCCACCAGGAAAATAGACACAATATACTTTAACTGCCTTATGATTCCCAATTTGAACTTCAATACCAACATTTTCTATAAGATGCGTTTTAATAATAGGCAAGAGCGAGTGTTGAACCGATCGTTTAACGAGAATTGCAACTCCACCCCCACTTCCAATAGTTCTATCAACTCGATAACACTTATAATTCGGAGTGGACAAGCGATAAGACGGATTTAACAAAGTTTCACTTACCAAAGCAACATGAACGTTTTTTGCATTTAAGAAGTTTATAAACTCAAAGCTTTTGTTTCTTATCCCTCTAGCATTCCATGTTACAATGTTTAAGTTTCTATCTATCATGTTAATATTATTTATCATCATTTGAATACAAAAATTTACAAGCTAATTGTGCGATAACTTGAAATTGATCTGATTTGGATTTACAAGAGGACAATTTTGAAATCATTTCCATGACTAGTTCATTTAATTCTTCCATGGAAAAAAGATTTTCGTTGTTGCCGATTAAACCTTTTGAACGGCGAGTGTCACCTTCCAATGTGTTTGACGATTGTGAACAGCTGATGACATCCACTTGTGGATTTCTTCGCGCAGTTGATCTTGGGTGCGAAAGAGACGGAAAATCCTTCATCGATGAAAGATTTATTTGTTTCTGTACTGGAACAGAGGTCGGTGCTTGTGTTGGAAGCTTTTGGTGGAAAGCTTTTTGCTGACGAGAATAGTTGTTGCGGTTGGGCAGGTTGCTTTTAAGCTCCAAGTATTTCACTCTACTCAGACACGTGACATCGTTTGCTTTATGCTCACCATTGCAGTTCGCACACTTGACTGAACTTTGGTTGCTGCAATCGACAGTCTTGTGCGGACCCGCACAATTTCCACAGTATGTCTTAATGTGACAGTTGCGCTCACCATGACCGTACATCTGACAATTTTTGCATTGTGTTGGTTTACCTTTAATTTTTCTGTGAAAGCTCCAACGGACTACAGTATGCCAGACCGATCTGTAATGTTTTTTTAAGTCATTTAATTTTATTGACCCGTTTTCTAGTGAAACTAAATAAAATGTATCACTGTATTTTTCGTATGTTTTTGTTATTTTTTTAACGTCCAGGCACTTAAGACCGATTCGAATTAGCTCGGATTTAATTTCATTGACATCCATGTTATCTAATCCAAATAGAACCACTTTGAAAACATTGGAACTTTTAGAGTCATGTGTGAAAAATTGACAGTTTTCCTCTGTGAGTGCATGGGCAACTAATTTGTGTGTTTCCGAAGTGTCACACAGTATTTTTATTCCTATTGAGATTTTCTTAATGGAATAATTTGCAATTTTTAGAGTTTTCATAAGGTTGTGAACATAAACACCGGTTTTATGCAGCAATTTAATGGGCGGCACGTATATTTTTGTTTGTGTATTTACACTTGGCGAAATAATCTCGTCCATGTCATCTGCGTCTTTGTCCATCAATGTTTGCAGTGGAGAATAAAAACCATATCTCGAGTCAACTATACCCGCACTGGTAGCACTCATGTTACGAACTTTTTTTGTATCCAAGGGATTGGAAATACCCTCAGAACTAGGCGAACGACCGCGTTTCGGAATTTTAATTGCTATTTTTTCGAAAGAGAGCGAACAACTTAATAGCCGATCTGAGATGTCCTACGTTGACAAAGGCTCTACAACGACTCAAATTTCATACAAATATTCCTCCAAATAAAAGATATTCCAAATGTTGGGGTAGAAGGTTAGTACATCGACTCCTACGCAGAGGGTGCCAGGTTCGATGCCCGCTTTTACCACCTTTCATAATTTCACAGCTCCACCGCTTTCGAGTCACTGACAATGCTCAAAGAGTATTCCTGTCTAGGAAAAGCTTCTCAACTTCGCAGTTCGGAGTCGGCATTAAACTGTAGGTCCCTTCCACGCGTGAGAGAACAATAGCGCGCACACCACGAGTGGTTGCTGTAGAAGCTAAGCCCAGGTCCGTCTAGGACTGTCAAGCCTTCTCCTTCTTCTGGTGGCGCTACAGTCCGGGGTGGATCTGGGCCTCAACCAGTCAGCCTCTCCAGCCGGCACTATCTTTAGCCAGATGTCTCCAACTGCGCACACCAAGTTGATTGAGGTCCTTCTCCACCTGGGTTCGCCATCGGTTCCGTGGGCGTCCTCTATTGCGTTATCCCACGGGTTCGGAGTCGAAGACTCTTCGGGCCGGAGCTGAGTTGTCCATGCGCTCTACATGGCCAAGCCATCTTAGACGTTGAATCCGTGGACGCCTGACTAGGCTCCTGCCGCTGTACAGCCCGTAGAGTTCGTGGTTGAATCTTCTCCTCCAGCAACCGTCAACGTAAACAGGACCAAAGATTGAACGCAGAACTTTTCTCTCGAAAAGACCAAGTGCTTCTTCATCCGCTTTTGTGATTGTCCATGCCTCCGCACCATAGAGCAGGACAGTGATGATCAAGGTGTTATATAAGGACTGCCAAGCCACCCATATTATTATTTCTCCAAGTACCTCTGTATGTTGGCCACCTTTCTTACTAGGATATGTTAGGTAGGGGGCTAGTGCATTCACCAGCACACTTAGACCAAGTTGGTCCATTGTGATACCAACAGTCCACTACCACTGATTGACCACTCCACTGATAGTGAAGCTAATTTGCTCGAAACGGCAAATGGTGACTGAACCAGATTTGAAAAGCAGATAAAACCGTATTAACTTTGCTTTCACTGGGATTCGAACCGGGGAGCCCGCTAACTAGGAGCAGGCTCTCTACCAACTGCGCCATCCAGGCGTTATTACCTTTCGTTCTAAATAACCTGCGAAAGTTGGCTAGGAATGTACTCATCTTCTGGTCACCATTGTGGCGTTTACATTTTGTTGTCCGCGTATAAAAAGGCACTGCCCCAAATGTTCAACCAGGCTTTAAATCTTGCTGGGATTAATGAAGATGACTTATTTTCTGCAGTTTGTGAATGACTTCAGAGTGAACAGAACAAAAAACATGCGCCCTTATAAATTGGTCAAAAATACTTGCATAGCAGCTGGCCAAGTTACGCAGGTTTCACTGTAGACTATCATAGAATCAAGAAGTTACAATACGGACTACGAAAAAATGCCATCACACAATCCGAACGGCATCCCAAGAAGCATGGTCGCAAAAACTCTCTCATTTTCATTTTCGAAATCAGCTGTTTAGTGTCAAATTTGTCTAATTTTTGAAATAAATTGTGCGCTAAACTTATAAATAATTATGTCTCAAACACAATAGTGCGCTTCGCCAGCCGACTTCATGTTACGATGACGCACTGCGTTGAAATAAATACTCAATTTATCAGTTGTTCTCTCTCTCATCTACTAGATGAAAAATATTGCTGCCTTTCTACATACACTCATTTGAAATGACTTTTGTCGTTAAATTATTTTTAATCAGCTGTTTTGCATTTCTCAAATGACAGTTGACACAAAATACTCTCAACTTGGAAGAAAACTCTCAATCTGGGGGCTCTCACAGCACATCCTTCTGTCAATAAATATCCAACATGTTGAATAATGACGTGCGATGGACTACATCTTACGTTTTATTACGATCCTCACAATCTCTCTCATTATTCACTGACGCAGGTCGACGCTGTATTTTGTGCTTGGCCATTGCGTTGTGTGCGTTGAAGCCAACGCCAGCGCAAACGCACTATTGTGTTTCAGCCATTAAACTTAAGATCGCCCCCTCGACCGATGAAAAATGTTACGTATACGCCACCCTGGCCACTGAGAGACAACTCTTAAAACTGCCTCCGCAGTGCAAAATGTTAGGTAAACAGCGCGTCAGCAGCAGAGCCAGGCGTACGGCTCTACGTAAGGTTCGGCTAAACGTAAGGTTCCTATGCAGCCGAGACAGACTGTTGCTTGAAAGCTTGTTAGCTTGCTCCACCGATTGGCCGATGGATACAAGAGAAGGTTGATTTTAGATCCAAGTGGATCTTTTTGGTGATATGCTCCAAGACTTACCAAGAATCCCCTTGCACTGCCAGGAAACTGGCAGAGCCTTGTGCTTTTTGTTTAGAGCTTCATCGGAGAAACGGGATGGTGACGCCTTGTAGTTTCAGTTGGGTCAGATCAGTCAAGTCTCGTAAGGAGAACAACCGCTGCTGTGAGAGGTTTTCCTGTCGATCGCGTCTAGAACGTCCTTAAATTACACAAATGCGGAGATAAATCTAGGGATAACTCTGTGAGTCAGTGTTATTGAACTTGGACTTCAATGGAAAAATTAAACTCTCTCGAAGAACCAAGCTATTTCTTTATATTACATCTTGATAGTCTGAGTACTGATGTATGGCGCAGAAGGATGGACAGTACAAAATGTGGACGAAGAGTTCTTTGGCCGCTTCTAGAGGAAAAATGATTCGAATTATATTCGGTTCTGCTTATGAAGGAGATTGGACGCATCGTACACTCATCTCGTCATCCGTAGATATGGACGCAAAAGCATGTTCCAACAATTCACAAGCCTAGCACTCATTCTCAGCCAATCCTTGGCCATCCATTATCAGGTTTTTCGACCGTATCCCATGTTTATTTTGTGGCCGTGTTGTAACTCAACTAGAGTTGCGTCATTCTGGACATGTATGGCTCCCGGAACTATGTCCTCTGTCGGAAACATTTCTTGGCGTTTTTTTAAATAATTTGCGCCTTTATGTGTCCGGGGATAAGACACAGCACGGTTGTTCCGCAAACTCAACCTAAACATGTGCATGTCCACCTAACATGTCCAAAATTTGTATACAAAAATTCTACCGAAGCAAAGCACACAAAATGATCCAATTGGAACTATCATATATCATACGTCCATACCAACGTAGCCATCAATCTATCCTTTCTTTTCGGTGAAGTTGGAATGGTATATTTATATATAGGTCCGCGCACAAGTTTACCACATGGACATGTCTCCAGAAACCAGTTCCGACAGCGAAAACAATCATTCCACGTCCGTTCCGTCGTCGGAACTGTTTACCACAGCTCTAAATTCAACCACCAATAATTTTATTTTTATTTTTAGTATCTTTTAAGTTCCTGGAAGTAGTACGACTTTTAATCTCCGTTTTAATGTACTCGTCGGGCGGATCTTAATCTCAAAGCAATCAATGTATATTCAAAATTTATTATGATTCACAGAGATTCCCAAAAATATCCACTTTGTACTCATCTACTAGTGTTTTTATTTTCATTCTTAAAATAATGCCGCACACGCAAGTTGCTCGTGGGTGCGCGTTTTTATTTCAAATTGATTCCAGGAAAACAATTTTTATTTTAAAAAAATTCATTTTATTTTTTGTGCTTATATCTATCACGCACAGTCGCACTCAATAGAAGTGATCTACGAAATTAATTGATAGTCTCTCAGCCGTATTAAATTTATGTTCATGGAATGAATCGAATACTGCAAGGGAGACATTCCTGCTCTCCAATTTGTGCATCGGTGTGGATGATGGAGCATCTGAAGTAATTTGATTCTGAATAAAAAAAGCAATTGGTTCAGATGATCAGGGTGAGCTTCTATTTTTTGAAATTGATTCACGCTCGTTATTCATATGCGCTGGATATTGAATGAATGAATCATGAAACGGAACGTGGAACAATAGCCATTGCTTTGACATCATCAGTTTATTTAGGAACTTACTTCAAGTTTGCCAACACTGTCGGCAACAGAGTGAACTCATTTCCAGTGCACTCATTGAACTGCATCTATTATTCTCTGACCTCTTGAGTTATTAAAGTGAATGTTTCGATTAAAGACTGTAGACAAGAGGCATTGTTGAGGTACTTGATACAAATCATTGCCATATTTGCGGCATGCGGATAACTCTTCTGTCTAGGCCATGTAGAGCGTATGGACAACTCAGCTCCGGCCCGAAGAGCCTTCGACTCCGAACCCGTGGGACAACGCAACAGAGGACGCCCGCGTTTAAGGTGGCGCACCCAGGTGGAGAAGGACCTCAACCAACTTGGCGTGCGACGCTGGAGAAAGCTAGCCAGAGACCGTGCTAGTTGGCGAGGCTTGTTGGTTGAGGCCCAGGTCCACCCCGGACTGTAGCGCCAAATAAAGAAGAAGAGGATAACTCGTTTAACGTTTTTAAAGTGAATTGAGTTTAAATTTGCAATGAAATAAACGAAATTGGTATTCTTTCGAAAAAGTTTTTAATCTGTTACAAGATGTCTAGATGTCCACAGAAAGCCTAATATCCGACCTCATTTTAGAAGCTTAGGGTCATCCAATTATTGGTACACACTTGGCATCCTTATTTCAGTCCTATGCTCCAAAATCTAACTGTCGCCTGAGACTTAATGACGCAAAATTATAGTCCTCAAAAGTGGACTTTAAAATTATAATAGCACGTAACAAAGTGTTTTGATAATTAAAGTCGACATAGAGCCTTAAAACTTTATCGTTATCACCTCGTGACAAAGTTAAAGTCAACCGAAATGTCGTTTTAAATATTTAACGTGGAGTTAAGCTTATATGTCATGTCATTTCAGTGAACGAATTTTGTGAACATGTTTTCTGAAGATGAAGATTTCGATATTTTTGAAGACTTTAATTTAGTGCTCACGTAGCATTGCCTGTACTGAAATGTCAGTATCGTCGGAAATTGGAACAGGCACCATATTTCCAGTCGATTTGATACCTTTTTTGGTAGCTGTTCTCGTTTTTTTTGCACAAATCTTCATCCTTGTCCATTGCTGCTTGACTTTATCACCGCTTCTGACGTATCCAGCAGCAATCACTCCGTTTCTGACTGCCTCCCAAGCAGCCTTCTTCTTGTTGATCATCCGCAAGTCGTTGCCCTTGTCAAGTGCTGCTCTATCAGCTGCCGCAACATTTCCTTTTCCATCCTATCCCAATTGTGCTCCTTTTCTCGCTTAGTCTGAAATTTAATCGTTCTTGTCATCTACCATACCATCTACCATTCTTACGCTTAATTTTTAGATCCGGCAAATTAAAAGATAAACAAACAAGCGAATGACAGCAGTGAAAGTGCGTTTGTTTATCCCATGGTTTATTCGAACTGTCATTTTTAAGTGTGTTTGATTGAAAATTCTCATAGGTACGTTGTAAAGTAGAAACCAGGTTAAAAAGTGACAGTTTTTGACAAAAAGTTAAAGCATGCTTTTAAGTTTAAAGTTGTGTATAACTGGCTCGGAGTTAAACTCTTAAAGTGGAGTCGACTATAAATTTGCGCCAATGTGTTTATTTTAAGACTTGTCCTTTTACAAATGTGGATCGTTTCGAAATCCAAGAGCTTGTCAACACCACCAACTGGCAACTTGCGGCAAAACTTGGTCTGCTACAAAAATTATGGTTTTCATCTCAACATCTAGAAAGCTCGCATTTCCCATGTTAAATGTTGTGAAATACTTACTCACGCGCATGCGACAAATGAAGGGTCTGAGCATGAACAATTGCAGTCTTCCATCGCTGACGGTCGTGTGCACGCTGCTTCCAGTCCTCAAGAACAAGTTGTCTAGCATTCGCGATTACTTGGTCTTTATACTGGAGGTTCGGTATTCCCCTCCTTCTCGAACCAGGAGGCTCAGATTCGAAGACCCTCTTAGCTGGAGCATCGTTGTCCTTGCGCTCGATGTGGCCGAGCCAGTGTAGTCGTCGGATCTTTGCCTTCCGGACTACATCCACATCCTGGTACACGGTTGTGTCTTCTTCTCCATTCGCCTTCCTCGCAGACCGGATCATATATCCGACGTAGAATTTTTCTTTGGGAGGCACCAAGAATCAGCTCCACAGTTTTGCTTCTCGTCCAGCTTTGGGCTCCGTCTAGCATAAATAAGAGTTTTGATGTTCAGAGAAAATTCCAATACCTACTCCTTCTTCCTCCTCCGTTTCGGTTTACTATGGTTTCAAGTGCGTCGGTGGGAGTCGTTCTCAAAGCTCCACTTATGCAGTGGATGCATGCTTGTTTTTGTACCTTCCTTAGCATGTTTATCTGATCTTAGTCCTTCGAGTCAGAAATTTTGAGCCTTGTTGTTTGACAAACCGAAGTAACACCGGTTTCGAAAGGCGGGTTCTACGTCGGATGTCCACTGCGATGTCATTCATGCAATTCACGTTTGCCCCGAGTTAGACAAACTCCATCACTACCCGGCGGATCGTTTCTTGCTCGACAGCATATACTTCATTTTATCCTCATTGACTTTAAGACCAGTTCACTTCGCTTTTTCTTCAATTTCCGTAAATGCTTCCATTACGGTACGTTGGGAACGCGCGATGATGTCGATGTCATTTGCGTATCACAACAGTTGGACTGACTTGCAGAAGATAGTGCCTTCCGTGTTTACAGCAGCCCGTCGCACTATCTTCTCCAGTACCAAATTGAAGATATCACACGACAGCGCATCTCCTTGCCGAAATCCGGTGCGGGTTTTGCAAATAGTTCAGAAGTCATCGTTATCGACAGCGTGGTGCGACACAACCGGACCGGATCTATTTTCCCGGGCTCTCGAATTAGGCCATCGCACCAAATCAATCCTTGCGACGAATGCTGTCGTATGCGGCCTTAACACCGATTAAAAGGTGTTGCGTATCGATTTGAAACTCACTGGTCTTCTCTAGGATTTGTATAAGTGTTAAGATTTGGTCTATTGTCGATTTGCCAGGCCGGAAGCCGCATTGGTACGTGCCGATTAGTGCGCTGCAAAACAGCTTTAGACTCTTACACAGTACGCTGGACAGAATCTTGTAGGCGACGTTGAGCAGGGATATACCTCAATAGTTGTTTCAAGACGTAGGATCGCCTTTCTAGTGGACTGGAATGTCAGCTCCCTACCCTCCATATGGGGGACAGGTAGGATAGGGTAGGACCCCCATATGGGGGACATGGAGCTGATATTCCAGTCCACAAGAAAGGCGATCCTACCTCTTGAAACAACTATTGAGGTATATCCCTGTCGTCGAGCATGCTTTCGTCCTCCCTTCAAATTCTACAGGTGATCTGTGGTGCATGCTCTCTACCAGAACAACGCCACCGGCCTTGAAGAGCTGTGATGGCACGCCGGCTGTGCAGACTTCTTCAAAGCTAGGTGGGAGGACTACTTCATCGACTGGAGTTGGGATTGCTTGATTCCCTATCACTCTCAGCAGCTGTTCAAAGTGCTGCTTAAACACATCCAATATTCCCTGCGGGTCAGTAACCACGTTACCCTCACAGTTTCGAAGAGCCTGGGTGCCTTTCATAAAGCCGGCGGCAAGGCTTTTGGCTGTTTTGTAGAAGGCCTGTATTTTATGCATGTCCCTAGACTCTTCGATATCCTTGAGCTTGCGAGAGACCTTTTCTTCAGGCGTAGAAGCTTTTTCTCCTTCTGTCTTCTAGACCGGTACTCCTCCTGTACTGCTCTTGTTTTTCGTTGCAGCGCCTTTTGGTATGTCTCGTCAGTTGCACGTTTCTTCTGCTCACACTCGCCATCATACCACGGGTTCCTCGTCGGAGGTGATAGGTAGCCTAAGGTGGTTTCGGCTTCCTCTTTGATGGCCGAGCGGCAATGCTACCACATCTCGTTGGAGAGTGTGAAATACATTTTATGAGTATAAAATAATATAAAAAAAAACTCTGTACTTGAAGCACCACGACGAATAGATTGCCAAATTGCAGAACAGTTAATGGAGGCAGAACTGACTGATGATGTGTATAAGTTTCAGATGAATGCATTATTGACTTAGGTTAACTATTCAGCCAAAAAAATGACGTTCTTACTTTTCACTAATCATTGCCTTGTTGAATCGACAGGCTTGAAGGCAGGAATTGACGCTGCTTATAGTTCACTTCTTGGATAGGGTACACATCCTTTCGTATACATGAGCCTCTTGTTGGATCCCAAGAATGTTGATGTTAATGTTCATCCCACAAAGCATGAAGTGCACTTCCTTCATGAAACTGAAATCATTGACAAGATTAAAGAAACGCAAGAAACGAGACTTTTAGGCAACAAAGAAGCGAAAAAGACATATCAGCAACTTAAGTTGCCCGGGGTATCTGCGGATCTACCAAACACATCGAAAACATCTGCCAATGATAAATCTATCAGACCTAACAACATGATTCGAGCCGATTCAAAAGATCAGAAATTAGATAAGTTTTTCAAAAAACCTCGTGATTGTGAACAAATTTCTGATTCTAAGGAGGCAATACAAAGTCCAAAGAAGTGAAACTATCGAGTATTTTGAGAATGAGAAGACGCACTGAAAATCCATGCAGTTCGGAGCTGAGAAACACTATCAAGGAAATGGTGTTCGTGGGGGTTGTGGACAGAACGTTTTCATTGTATCAATATGGAGTGAAGTTATACCTTTGCAACACGATTAAATTGTGGAAATTGTTGTTTTTGATATACTCATGATGACCAAATGGGGTCGTGACTAGTTATGATGCCAAGGCTCGGGGAGTAACAGTCGCGAGCTGATCCGTCTTTTATGTGTGTGCTAAAAATAGTTGTAGTGTATAATATAGAGGCTAGATGGATGAAATCGCCTTGGTGGGATGGTGGGATGGTCGACGCCGTGGTGGGGTGCCAGCTTCGATACCCGAATTTACCACCTTTCATATTTCACGGCTCCATCTCTTTCGAGTCACTGACAATGCTCAAAGAGTATTCCTGTCTAGAAAAAGCTTCTCAACTTTTCCGCTCGGAGTCGGCATTAAACTGTAGGTCCCTTCTACGCTGCTCTCTCACAATAGCACGCACAACACGAGTGGTTGCTGAGAAGCTAGGCCCAGGCCCGCCTCGGACTGTAGCGCCATCCATATTATTATTATTATTATTATGAGATGGATGAAATCTCCATCATCCGTACGATTTCAATGCTCACAGAGTGCCACTGTATAGAAAAACCCCCTTAAACTCTGGCGAACAGCTGCAGGTCTGTTACGGTAACAATAGCACGCAGAAAATGATTGGTAGATGTTGAACCTATACTTCTATCCACTTCGGACTGTAGCGTCGCCATTACATATTTGTATTGGCTCAATAGCGAGAACGTACAATATACCCACGTTTGCAGTTGTTGCTTCGTTGCTTACCGTGTTTCAGAAACCTATTAATATTCATTACATTAATTTATTCGATTTGACAACCATTATATTATTTTTTTTTTATTTCAGTGAGGAACTATTTTACCAACGTGTCGTCTATGAATTTCAATGCTTTCCTGAAATATCTTTCAGTTCTGGCTGAAACATCAAAGACCTTCTGTCGATTGCTTTTGAATCCATTGGATGGAGTGACGAAGATGGCTACATGCAGGAAATAGTAGAACGCGTTGCAAAAATACTTATTGAAAAGGCGCCTCTAATGCGGGAATATTTCTCGATTAAGATCTCTAACGTCTTTGAATGCATTCTGTGTCTCCTATAAAATCACATACCACTCAGCTGTAAATACGAGGCACCTCTGAATTGAATCGTTCGTTAGAATTATCAAAAAAATAACCTCCAAATTGAGGCAAAAATATATGTGAGGTAGAAATTACAAGTGTCAGAGCTTATTGTGTTGATGTGCATGTCTACGTATGGGCAAAAGAATGTAGGATTCCCTCCTTGACCTAATCCTTGTTCTTGTTCTGCTGTTGCCACAAAACACTGATTCATTGAAATTGAACAGTTTGTACAACTAGTCACAAAAGTCTACATACGATCTCCAATTATAATGATTTTTGTTAAGTTTTCTTTGAGTTCTTCTTTATTTGGCGCTACAGTCCGGGGTGGACATGGGCCTCAACCAACAAGCCTCTCCAACTAGCACGCAATCTGGCTAGCTGTCTCCAGTGTTACACGCCATGTTGGTTGAGGTCAGTCTCCACCTTAAACGCGGGCGTCCTCTGTTGCGTTGTCCCTCGGGTTCGGAGTCTGACTCTTCGGGCCGGAGCTGCCATCTTAGGCTAGCCATCTTAGGCGTTGGATCCGTAGACGCCTGACTAGGCTCATGCCGCTGTACAGCCCGTACAGTTCGTGGTTGAATTTTGTCCTCCAGAAACCGTCAACTCAAACAGGACCAAAGACCGCACGCAGAGCTTTTCTCTCAAAGAGACCAAGGACATCCTCATCCGCTTTTGAGATTGTCCATGCCTCCGCGCGCCGTACAGCAGGATTGGGATGATCAAGGTCTTGTATAAAGTCAGCTTGGTCCTTCGAGAGATGGCTCTACTACTCAATTGCCTCTTGAGCCCATAGAAACAGCGGTTGGCAAGAGTTACTCTGCGTTTGATCTCGGGACTGATGTTGTTCGTACTGTTTACTGCGGAGCCGAGGTAGACGAAGTCCTTGACTACCTCGAAGTTATAGCTGCCCATTGTGACGCTCTGTCCAAGACGTCGATGTTGTGTGACCTTTCTTGATGACGGCATATACTTCGTTGTGCCCTTGTTCACCGCTAGACCCATTTTAGCCGCCTCCGGCTAAATGCCAGCAATCGACTCATTGACGGCTCGCTGTGTTCTGCCAATCACGCCAATGTCATCCGCGTATGCTAGCAGTTGTACGGACTTCTGGAAGATCTTGCCTCTTGTGGTGGCGTGGGAGTCTTGCACGATCTTCTCCAGGATGATGTTAAAGAAATCACATGACTGCGCGTCACCTTGTCTGAAACCTTTTTTGACATTGAAGGTCTCGGTGAGTTCGTTACCGACCTTGATGGAGCAGCGAGAGTTCTCCATCGTCATCCTGCACAACCTGACGAGTTTGGCAGGAATGTCAAAACTAGACATGGCGTTGTATAGCTCGTCCCTATGCACGCTGTCATATGCAGCCTTGAAATCGACGAATAGGTGGGGGCTCTGGATGCACAGGCCCATGCCCTGAGTTACTAGAAGTAGCTCTATCTACAGCTTTGTGCTCCGGCTTACGATATTATGGTCTGTGTAATATTAAAGCGGAACGGCACACTGTCATATGCGGCCTTGAAATCGACAAAAAGGTGGTGGGTGTCGATCTGCATCTCTTGGGTCTTTTCCAGGATCTGACTTCCCTGGCCTGAAGCCACACTGATATGGACCTATGAGGTTTTTTATGAACGGCTTCAGGCGAGTACACAAAACGGCAGAGAAGATCTTATAAACGGTGTTCAGGAGACTTATCCCTCGGTAGTTGGCGCAGTCAAAGGGGTCTCCTTTCTTGTGGATCCTTTGAATTGTTCTTCCCTATTTTGGGGTGAATAAGCAAATGTAACTATTTTATGATGTTTATAAATATAAAAAATCACGTTCAATAAAATGCACTTCCCTTCTTTTCAAGAGAGAGAAATTCTACGTCGTATGTAAACTTCTGTGACTAGGAACTTCTGTAACTTCTGTGACATTTTATTTCAGAACTGAAATGGCCGAAGTTAGACCTCCTCTCATAACGGGGTTCATAATCCGTTGGAGTGGCTCTTTTAGGAGCTTTAACTGCAGTTGCCTCAGCTCGCCAAAAATGAGCAAATAAAAGAAAATTGTTTTACAACAGGCAAAACGCCTGAGTTACTAGAAGTAGCTCTACCTACAGCTTTGTGCTCCGGCTTACAATGCTACGGTCTGTGGAATATTAAAGTGCAACCGCTGCATTGTAACTTGTTTAATGGTTTTCCATGTTCCCCACCTAATATGTCAGAGTGCGACCGGGCTGTTGTGGTATGTGTAGTTCCAATAATGAGTAAGGATCTATTTTTGCCAAAAGTCCCGCGGTCAATAACCGTCGCAGAATTTAAGATGTACTTCATTGAAAGATAAAAGCGATTTCACAGCACAAGCCATTGTTCAAAAACGCTGCCTTAATCCGCGATGATTTAACACACCTCTTGCTTGCAAGTTGCCATAAATTTGAGCGTATCTCATAAAATGCGCGATAAATTAAGAAATGCACTTCAGCTTGCGTTTAACGGTGAGATGCCGGTGTTGCTTTATTAAAGCCTTGACCTCAATACTTAACCCAAAACCATTTTATTACGTATATTCTTCGGTCAATAAAACCATCATCACAATAATCTACAAATTAAATATGTATCTCAAAACGATGAAGAAAAAGACAAAAAATGAAATAAAGATCGCATCTGGCCTGTTCTCAGCGCAGAACAAAGGAAGTTGCCTATGCGGCGTCGTATTTGCGTATTATTGCCTCTCCTATCGAAGGGGGGAGAGTACAAAGAACGCGAAGTAGTCGCCAGTACACGCATTGAATTGAATTTCTGAGGCGCAACTGAATAGAACTGAAATCGCACAATGGTGATGCGCCATTTGCAACCCTCCTCTCTGTGTACACTCACTCAGTTTTTGATTTAATTAAATTTTCATCACACGGCGGAGGTAAAGACACTTGTGCCACTGGGTGGAACGTGACATTTTGCAGTTGACCCATATTAAGCCGGTTTCTCGCTTGTGACACAGTTTCTATTCAGTCCCTCAGAGACTCAGAGTAATGAGTGACACTTTAAGATGATTGCTGGCGGTACGGTGGCCTGTTCTAATTTTAGACGCATAAATAGACGCTCTCATCCTTGCACACGTGATTCGGGCCACACGGCCATGTGACAGAATTCCCAACGAGGGTGCACAGATGGCCTTGGGAAATGCAAGAGAGGTTAGTTTGTCATCATTGTCGCCATAAAACGACTGTGGGGAGTGTTCAAAATGTAAACATTTGCTCAACGAGAGAGGAACGTGTGCCAAGTCAGTCATTCTTTCGATTGCCGGAAATTTCATTAAACGGGCGGACTAACCAAAAAAGAAGGCAAAATATTCGAATACGGCGCCAATCGTTGAACCAACCAACAAAAAAAAAACCTTTCATCGAAAGCAACCACCTCAGAGGCCAAATGGAACTTCTCACTCATCACGTACTCATTCGAGTTTACGTGTGTGTATGCATGTGTGAATGTAGACGTCATAACCATAGTGCCTGCCTGCCTGCATACATACGTGCAAAACAAGTTGGCAATTATGGCCGATAAATCAGGAGATGAATTCTTAACACATTTAGCCAAGTCTGGTGAAAGAATCGAACACCGGTGCGGCGGTGCACACATCGAAGGATGTGTTCAGAACTAAACTGATCGAACTGGTTTGTGGCACTCAGTCGATGGGGCAACTGAATGATTGGATGGATGGTTGCACTGAGACGAGTTTGTTTTATGCATTCGGCCAGACACCCTTGTCTTTTTCACCTTTTCCGAGTTCACTGGATTTGTGTGTACCGAAAGAAATGAGTTCAAGGTTGTGTTTGCGTCTGGTTTGAAATGCGTCGAAGCTCCGCTTGAGCTGGGAGAAGACGCGTTCAATTTGCAATTTGCTGAATTCGCGTCGGCTTATATAATTTGGTTTTAATTTGTGACATCAGCGGATCATGTTTTTTTGCTTGTTTGATTTTTGAACGCACTCGAGTTGGATTTTATATTAACGTGGGCCAGATTTAACTACAATGAAGTCTCACTTATATGAACTACTGATTGTTGGGCCAGTTCATTTAACTGAAAAGTTCATATATTAGAACCATGTATAGTATGAAATAAAAATTAAAGTACATATTTATTTAAGTTCAGATAATGTACGAAACTTAAAATAATTTATTTGATATTTTTTGAGTTAAACTCGGTTAAAAAAGCTAGATATTTTTGTTTGAAAAGTTTTCATAAATCCGAGATCGATAACTCTTTCACGGATTTTTCTCAGCATCAGCAGTTCTTTGTAAGGAAGTTAATTTTCTGAACCCCAATCGATCAGTGTATTAAGAGCTGTCATTGCCTCTGACAGCTGAACTCTTTTCGGTGGTTGATCTTCTGGAGTATCATGGTTAAATGAATCATCATCATTATCCGTATTTTCTATGATGGGCATGGGATCCTCTGCTAGCTCTTGCCATGCGTGATTGCCGACATTTTCACCAGGGACAGCTTCTCTTATTATCGCAAAGCTCTTATGAGCAGCATCAGCTAGCTCGGGATGAATTGCTTGAAAGTATCGTGATAAAGGCACATCATCTTCTTCTGTGAAGTCTTGATCATCAGGATTGCAAAATATCATGCCACTCACGCCAGCATTTTGCAATTGCTTCTGCTTTGATTTTCTCCCACGCACTTGCTTAATATGAAACAGCATCTTTCGTAGTTATTGCTTTTAGAAGGTCGTATATACTCTCCTCCTTTCTTGCTATAATCTTACGCAGCAAAAAATTGCGGTAATACAGCTTTGTCAGTTTTATTATATTTTGGTCCATGGGCTGTATAAGTGAGGTGTCTGTAACCTGACCATCTTCACTAATGAGTTCATCGGCAGGAAGATGACTGGGAGCATTGTCCAAAGGAAGCAATGCTTTTGGAGGATATCCATTTCCCACGATATGTTTTTGGACCTAAACAAAATTGGAAAATGATTAACTTTTTAAGAAGTCAAGATTTATAAAAGTTTTAATTTACCTTTCGCACAAAGAAATTGTGAAACCAATTTTTAGAAATTGAAGCGTTCATCCACGCTGACTTTGAATGATCATAGCAAACTGGAATTTCAAAATTTTTGAACGCTCTTGGTTATTTGGCCTTTCCAATAACTAAAGGCTTTAATTTATGAGTTCCAGTAGCATTAGTACATGCTAAGAACGTTATGTGCTCTTTTGCAATCTACCTCCTTGGCAAACACAAATGTTTTTCTTGGAAGCATTTTGAAGTAGAGTTCAGACTCATCTGCATTATAGACTTGCTCCTTTTCTAGTCCAAATTGTTTCATTTTTCGTTCAAGTTCAAGCTTGAATGAAGGAACAAGTTCAGGCTGAGCCGATAGCTTCTCTCCGCCTACAGCCAATAATCGGATGCCAAACCTCTTTTTAAACTTTGTCATCCAGCCTTTACTGGCAGAAAATGTTTTTTCATCTCAGTACTTGAGTTTAAACGAAATTAAAGCTTGATTTCGTAAGATTTCGCTTGAAATGGGCACATTGGCTTCTCTCTGCATATGAAACCACTTGTACAAATGTGTTTCCATCTCTGGAAATTCTCCTTGGTGAAACTTTTTTTGCTTTGCGATTCCAGAAACCATTTTAGCTGTTAATGATTTAACTTTCGCACTGTTTTTTTAATTCCAACAATGGTGGACTTGGCATCATTGAATTTATGTGAAAGAGATTCAGAAGACTGCCCATTTTCTAATGCCATGATAATTTCCCCTTTTTGCTCCAGATTTAAACACTTACGAATTTTTCGTCGGTTCCAAGCGTGCATCGACATTATCAAGACGTTTTTTTTTTATAAATATGTACAAACAAATTAACTAACCACACCGAACGATGTTGGATCTTTGATAAAAAACACTAAATGTTTTGCACGTGCAAATGCAAGTGAAACAAAAGAAAACGCACTTTTTTTTTTAACACAAAATAACTGTACAAATTTTTTGTACGATTTGTACACACGAGCCATTTATTAGAGCATCAATTCATATAACTGAATTGCAGTACAAAAATTTGGCGGTTCATATATTGGAATTATTCATATAATTGAGGGTTCATATAAGTGAGACTTCACTGTATTTGCATTTCTGCTCCAAATAACGAACACCAAGGCCGAACCGGACTTTGAGGATCCCTTTGTCAACGTCTAATGACAGTTCGCTTTTGTCAATTGAAGATCGGCGTCTTAACCAGTTCTCTGTCACTATTTATCTGAGTTCAACTGCCACTCGACGGCTGATGATCTAAGCAGCAGCGATGAATTCCCAGCTCTCCACCCTTGTTGGCATTTTATGGAGATCCATTATTTCAAAGGAACCAAAAGTGGATATACATTGCAAGTCTAAGTGTCACATTTCAGTAATATTCACCTTCATTTTATTTACCTCAATATTCCGTTAAGATGTCTTCGAGAAAAAACATCAGTTATGAATGAGAGAATCAGAATCGGTGTAAAAGTTCAGCCCTGCATTACTCCACTTTGAATTTAGGATTGCTCCTCTGACATCTGTTCAGCATTCGTCTTTAGCGATGATAATAGCAATTAGCTTATCTAGAATTTCCATCTGACATAGGTTCTTCACACACTATCGAAAGAAAACAAACAAACAGGTTCAGTGTGAGGTACGAGAACTACAATCCTGGGTGCCAGCAATCGTTTAAATTTTGAGCAAATCTTGATCAAGTTATCCCTTTAAGATTGCTGAGAGTACTCACAGTCAATGAATTGAATCGATTAATTACTTGATCTTTAAATTGTTATTTTTTATTGAATCATTAAGTATATATGATAGTCATTTCGGGATTAAGACATCGGGCAAATGACAAACACAGCATTGCTGGCATATACGCAATCTTTTGTCGGTATTTGTCATGCCTGTTCTGCAATACATTCTGCTTCTCCTTTATGTGGCGCTACAGTTCGGGGTGGACCTGGGCCTCAACCAACAAGCCTCTCCAGCTAACAAGGTCTATGGCTAGCTGTCTCCAGTGTCACACGCCAAGTTGGTTGAGGTCCTTCTCCACCTGGGTTCGCCACCTTAAACGTGGGCGTCCTCTGTTGCGTTGTCCCACGGGTTCGGAGTCGAAGACACACAAAAAAATTAAAATAATGATTTTCTCCCTTTTTGATTGCACTCCAAGTTGACTTAGATTTTTAATTATTTCTCTTTTTTTGTCATTTCAGGTATGTATTGCTGTTTATTTGCAACGAAGAAGCACGTAAGATTAATTTACTTGAAATTTTACTAAACAAAGGAAACTGACTCGTGTCAGAACCAACTCAATAGATCTTGTGATAAATGGTCATTGAGCTGCGATTTGCAGAGTATTGCAAGTTCATGGCACAAAATCCTGGTCTTCATCTCTTGATGATGCTACAGTCCTGAACCTGAGGGTCATTAAACAAGCCCCTCCAGCTGGCACAATCTTTATCCCTGCTTACTTTTATGTCAGGTCTACGGCCCATGGAGGGCCTGAGGTTCAGACTATGATATGTGTCTTTCATCGTTGCAGTCCTAGGCACCCTGCTTCAAATCAACAAGGCCAAACTTTGTATTTCGTCTTCAATGGCCATCGTAAAATCTTTCTATCAAAGGCAACAAGAATCAACTCGGATGTGTTGCTTATCGTCCGGCTTTCAGCTGTATATAGCCGGATTGGCAGAATAAGAATTTTGAAGAGAATCATCTTCATCCTTCGAGTCAGGGGTTCTGAGCCCAGTTGCATTGACAAACCAAAGTGGAAGTGGTTGCTAAGGATGTCGTTTGGTGGAGTTCACTTTTGGCCCGAGCATTGATCTTATTCGCGTCTTCTTCAATCGCCGTTAAAGCTTTCAGGACGACACGGAATGGAAATGAGCCATGACTTTGAACTCGTAGTCGAACAGACGGGACTGATAGAATATAGTTTCTTTCGTATTAAGAAATGCCCGCTGCACTACCTTCTCCAGTACCAGGTTGGACATCATCATCAGAGTAGATGTACAAGATGGTGGTTGAAAGAAACAATGTTTGCCATTCACTATTTCAAAGACCATTCTTCTTCTTCTGTAGGTCACTTCCACGCGTGAGAGAATAATAGCACGCACAACATGAGTGGTTGCTGAGAAGCTAGGCCCAGGTCCGCCTCGGACTGTAGCGCCACCCATATTATTATTTTTATTATTCTTCAGCCGGCTCTACCTGACCTGGACCTGCACGTGGACCTCAGCTAACAGGCATCTAACTAACACAGCCTTAAGCCAGCTGCCTTCAATTGTGTACGGCAAATTGGCTGGGCTCCTCTTCCAGTTCTGGGCGCCATTGGTTTTATGAGCGAACTCCATTGTGTTGACGCACCACAAAAGTCGCGCTTGGTGCATAATCCATGGGCTGGCGTCTATTCCAATGATCTAAACATTCAGCTGTCTTTCCGATTGCCGAATCACTGTAGCGTCTTTCAGGCTGAATCTATAGCGATTAAGGAAGCTATGTCCTGTAGCCAGGCAGCGATCAAATCTCTGAGCTCAGTCACTTTTAACTCCAATGAGCACTGAGTGTGTTCAATACACATTCCAATACAATCAATGGAAACGTTTTACTAGAGAAATAGGACTAAGAGGACACGAATCACGGATGCGGTATTATCAGTGCCAGGCAAAATGAAACTGTTGCGAGCGGAGAGAGGATAATATGGCACACTTTTTATAGTACAATTTTCTGTCTTTATTTGATACATATGTTCGAGATCAGATTGGACAGATACAGATGAAATAGAGATTAAATGTAAATTAACTAGGTAATTAGCGTATAAACTTGAATAGTTTAACGGGAATTCAAAATGAATAAGTGAACAATGAAATTATTTGAACTTTATTTAAAACTATGGATTATTTTAATGAAATGAAATGAATAAAAATGAATAGAAATGAACTTAAAAAAATTATGTCGTTCTTTGTCGTGATCCTCTCTTCACCGATGCTCGCGTTGAAAAGTGCAGGGATGAAGAGCCGTTGATATCAGATCAAGTCAGGACACGTTTGGAAAGTCAGGGCACGTTCGGAAAGTCAGGACATGTTCGGAAAGTCATTAGTCATCATTTTTTCTTCCAACTTTCCGGGTAATATGCATTAGCGCTCAGTAATGACAGCTGTCTACAGCTGTGACAAAGACAAAGAAAAGACAAACCATCCCGCCATACCTCAGATCAATAAGTCTTCTTCCTTGCATCAGCAAGGTCTTCGAAAAGTTTGTTATTCGAGCCCTGAAAACGTGGGTCGAGGACAACGATATTATACCGGACAACAAGTTTGGATTTAGAGCGGGGCATGACACCACACATGCCGCGTCAAAGCTGGTATCCGACATTTAATGGAATAAAAGTGTACGGGTGCCTGTCTGATAGACTTAGAGAAGGCGTTCGACACCGCCGTTTAGCTAGAGGGCGTGTTCTTTAAGCTTGTCAGACTTGGCTTACATAAAAAAATTGGCGCTGTAAATTCTACCACAGTTTTTAATATCAACAATGGTCTACAGCAGGGGCCTGTTGGTTCCACGATATTGTGGCGTAGTGGGTTAGTACGTCGACTCCTACTCAGAGGATGCCAGGTTCGATTTCCCAATCTACCAACTTTCATAATTCACGGCTTCCACATCTTTCGAGTCACAATGCTCAAAGAGTATTCCTGTCTAGAAAAAGCCTTGTCGTTCGGAGGCGGCATACAACTGTAGGTCCCTTGCGCTCGCGAAGGAACAATAGCACGCACAACACGAGTGGTTGCTTAGAAGCTAGGCCCAGGTCCGCTTCGGACTGTCGCCATCAATATTATTGTTATTATTTCCTTATATGAATAAGGCCTGATTAATCCCTTGGACTGCCTAAGACCTTGACCATGTGTCCACTGGTCTGGGCGATGTTTTCCCATTCGTTAATCAGTGTTGTAGCTGCTGTCCAATAGACACTGCAGAACGGCTCTGGACCTGGCATGACCGCTGATTCAGAGCCAGCTCTCGCGATCTGATCTACGGATTCGTTGCCAGCAATCCCTCTATGTCCAGGGACCCAGCCAAGTTTCACTTTGTTGTCTATGGCAAGGGATTGCAAGACGTCATAGCAGCACTTCAATGTTTTGGAGACCATTAGATTGAAAGTGCCACTCTCCTTGTAGGACTACACTCTTGGATGGATCTGTGCCTTTGTTAGTAAAGGCCTCTGCTCTTTCCGGGTGGAGACCCACCCTCGGCCTCTGCTCTTTCCGGGTGGAGACCCACCCTCGGCCTCTGCTCTTTCCGGGTGGAGCCCCACCCTCCATGCCTATCGCTACTATAAAACATCTGCTTAAGCTTGAAACGCTTGCTCAAACAAACCGCGGATGGACATCTGGCACAGGATGTTTCATTACCAAACAACTATGGCCTATGATCGATCCCAAGCGATCGCTTAGCTTAATCAGATTAAGCAGGCCAAACCTCCGATCTCTTATAGACGTTTTAATAGGGCATTGTGCCATCGGTACTCATGCCTCTAGACTAGGCCTTCCGTATAATGATTTCTGTCGAAGCTGCATGGACGAGGTGAGGAAGAAACCATCGAACACTTGCTATGCAGCTGCAGTGCTCTCTCATCCCGTAGATTCAGACTTCTGGGGGCCCATTACTTTGTTAATCAGACTGAACTGAGCAGCATCAGAGTCAGCCCCCTTCTTCGCTTTATCAAAAGTACAAATTGGTTTGCGGAATAGGTAGCCTAAGGTCCGCGTGGTAAAACAATGGGCCTATGCTTGGCCTGAGTGTGTCTGCTGTCCGTATGCGCGGCATACGAACCTAACTCAACCTAGTAAAGGCCGCTGCAGCTGGTGTGATCACTCGTTGTCGGCGCACGCCATGGTGCTGACTAAGCTGCTTCGTAATAAGTTCTCTCTCTCTCTACAAACCAGAAATCCTGTAATATACCTCACCTCTCTTGTCCACTAACAATTTCTGACAGCGTCTCCCTCAAACCAATCGGATCAATCAGAGAATGTCATTCATTTCGTGAAAAACTGTCAAAATGTCGGTCAAATTCGTCGACGCACAAGGGGGTAATCACGACTATCTCGATCTCTCCTACAAAGTCCACAACTGTCAAGCGCCATTTTTTAAATGCCATCCAAGCCACAATGGCGGCCAGGAAATATCACAAAACAAGATCAATTGTCAGCGTGCTCATATCTGTTCGTAGGTGGGAACGCTGCACGTCACATCTCTCGCGATTGACCTCATTGTTCACAATCAGACGCCTTTAAAAATATTTCAATTTAAAAATAATTTCGATTCTATCGTTAAATTGCGTCTGATTCAACATATAATTATTTTTTTATCGTGCACACTTTAAAAACAAAGCAAGTGAGTAAATAAAGGAGATAAGACAAGGAATGATAAGTAGTTTGGAGGCTCTATTAATAAAGTGCTTAAATCGAATCTAAAATCAAACGTGAGGTATTTATAAGAAAAATGCAAAGATGAGTCACTATCTTTTCAGCATCGACTTGGGTTATCGAGTTTGATGGACGGAGCTGGAAGCCTTATATGGGGCAAGTATTTTGTCGGTTCGATAAGATCTGGTCTTAGTTTTGAACAGAGGCTATTTGTGGCCGAGCGTGCGTAGGATGGTGCACTGGAAGGAGGACGGTGTGATATCGGACACAACGACATTTTGGTTTTCGCGGTATCAACTGGCGTGTGTTATTGACGCGTGCCTCCACTTGTGGCAGTACAATAATAGTAACAACACAAGTGGTTGCTTCACGATCGATACCCACAAGGTAATGATCGCCACCAGAAGTTAGTAGGTTAGGGTTAGGTTTGGACGATTGCCACTGTAGCATTTGTGGCCCACTAAGATCCTGGTTGGATCCTTTGTGCTATCGCTACCCGGTGCTTTCCACCGGCTCCTTTTAAAAAGGGTCTAAACTAACGAAAATGAAATAAACCTAGAGACTGCGTAATGGTATTTTAGTGACCTACTGTGACAAGTGTACTCCTGTGCTGATTTACAGCCAATTGGTTTTCCTGATACACTTGGCTATGTCTTGTATCTCTAAGTATGACATTTCCTCTAGGTTTTGAAAAAGTAGTTGCCTAGTTTTTGTAAGGGCTGGACAAGTGCTGCGGTTGTGAAGCGTATCATCCTGCTCCTCGTCTCTAGAGCTTCTGCAGTAGTCGTTGTGGGGGGCTCCCATTCTTCTGGCATGGATACCGAGAAGGCAGTGGCCGGTTGGTTGGGCAGTCGAAGAGATAGGGAAAAGAATATGTCCGGCGATATCGCGAATACTCCTAGTCCGGTGCACTCGTCTGTTTTTGAGCCATCTGTGTAGATCTCCAGGTAGCCTGGTTTTTTTACCAGATCTTTTTTCCCAGTCTTGTCTGTCTGGGATGACTGTTTTGAACCCAAACTCGAAGTCGAAACCTGTATAATCTGTATGCGTTGGTAGTCTGGCATTTCTGATTGTCTCTGTAGGAACTAAGCTATGTGAACTGCTCCAGCGGTTGCACTCCCGTAGCCTTAGCGCTGCCTTGCCAGCTTCCCATAGATGTCCCTGAAGAAGCTGTAGAAATATTTCCATGGCGGATGTGGGAGTGGATCGCAATGCCCCTTTGATGCAGATACACGCTGATCTTTGAATACAGTTTATCAATTAACGATTGGATTTGCTATACAGTGCTCGCCACAGAAGTTAGTAGGTTGGAGGGTAAATTGGACGCCCTGACGGCGTGCTGCCCGCGGTTCACTTAGGCCAACGTGTTGGGTCCATTGTGTCCATGTTTGGGAGTGGGAAGCTTCCGTGGGACCTACTCCAGTTCTCATACCAGTTAGATTCATTCATGGTGGGAGGTTTTTCAAACCAACACCGCTTAGGACCTCGAGATCTGCGAAGAAATGTTTTTCTAGAAAATACCTTCTTTTCATTGCTAGAGCTGGGCTTTCGCAGAGCAAATGTTGGATAGAATCCGTTTCTTCCTCCCCTCTGGTGCTTCTGCAAAAATCGCTGTGCTTAGTTGCAACTAAAGCGGCTCAGTGATGTCGATGTCTTCTTGTTTAGCTTCGTCCAAAGGGCCCTGGTTGTAGCTGCAGCATTTAGGCTGAACCCGTGATTGCTGGCTCTATCCAGGACTTCGTCTTCTAGCTTCTTCATTTTGGAGCTCAGCGGCTTGCGTGCGCGTATAGGATTGCCAAAGATTCTCCCAGCCCCAGAGCCTATATTTGCGAGACTGACCACCCTTTCATTACTTTGGATTCCATTATGCCCCACAAGGGGCACCGAATCCTCCAAGAATCTCTCGTTGATGCTTTGTCTGCATAGTCCAACTAGATTCGATGTAAGAATGTCTGATGATATGGCATTAGTACTCGCTCAACGCGAGCGGCATCTCATGAGGGGCAGCCACTTCGGCTTAAAAAACGCTGCAGGCTTCCCATAGTCTCATGGATTTTTTTCGAAGAGGTCTGTGAAAGTAACACAAAGAAGAGTACGGTTGTTGAGAATTTGCCCTACTCGAAGAAGAACTTGATCGTGATTTGGTGCGGGATCTACTTTGAGTTTGGTTCACTGAGTTTGGTTCACAGACACTGAGTTTGGTTCACAGACTTGAAAGGACGCAATGGCTGTGAGTCGCCAGTCGAAGTCGCTGCTGCTTGGCTCATCGTTGGCGTCGGTTGCAAAAACAGAATTGGTTGTCGTGTTGCCCATGATCTTTTCGGCTATCTCTGGCAGCGCATTTATATCAATGTGATCAGAGAGAAACTTGGCATTCTTTGCCATCCAAATTATGGACAGCATGTCATCTGGCACGTTCTGCTTTCAAATCTCCCTCAACAGGCTCGGATGGCGATTATCACCCAGCTCCAGTGAATTCATGAGCCTGTTGAGTTGGCGTTCTTTCGACTCTGTGAACCTAGCTACTAACTGCGTTTTAATAGACGTATACTTATCGTGGCTTTGTGGTTTCTGCACAAGATCCGATACCTCGTTCAAAATGTCTGGATCCAAGGAAGCGATGATTGCATTGCAGCGACTGTTGTCTGAAATTATCCTGTTGTTGTGGAAATGTGCTTCGATCTGGACACAACATAGTGCTGGGTTCACTTTCCAGAAAGGTGGAATTTTTAGATGATGATTAGCTCATCAGAATCTTCAATAATAGTCGAATTAGCTGAAGATGAGCCTGCGTTTCCAGCGATAGAAAATTCTGGATTTGTAATTTCACTCGCAGATAACTACTGCTCGATTTAAACTCGATAAAACCAACTCGTAACGTAAAACTCGTAACAGCAAAAAAACTTGTGATCACGTGTGGGTCAAGACACAGTTGTCGTTTGGGGTGCCAGTTTGAATTAAAAACGCAAAAGTTCTTCGAAACGTTATAAAAATGTTAAACTGTTCAATGTAAAATTAACAGAATGAATTTCAACGCACACAACACTGGAACTGCGACTTGTACCGTAGTGGTATGCACACACACCGTCGCTTAAGATAGGGGTTGAATTTGCAGTTTTCTATTTGTCGTATTCAGCTCCATCTGTGTGTCGATGCTGTTTTACGTTTGTGGCCAGGGAGTCACAGTAGGCAGTTGGTTTGTCCTGCGTACTCCAACTTTCTTGTTTCCTCCTTCCAGACTCCCGCATCTCTGAGCCTTCGGACCGAGGAGTTTGCACTGTGCCACAAGAAGAGGTGGATGAAGAAATGAATAGGGAGTGTCTCTGTTTAAATATATTTATACAATTCCTCCACTCGTTTGTAGCTGCTTTTTTTTGCAAGCGTATATACGCATTTAAAATACACTAACAACAAATCCTATATCCGCTTAAGTTACTCATCATATCTATCGCCGCTTAAGAAATAAGCCCGGATAAAAACAATGCTTCCAATCATTAATTTCTGTATGTTCATTCCTGAATTCATTGTCTCATTGTTTAGGTTGCTGTTTGTGGCTTACACCTGCAGGATTGGTTGATGTATTAGATCATTTTTAATTTTGTTGGCATCCATAAGTATGCAATTTTTGGTATACTCAGAGTGTCTCTGCTAAACATACCGTTTAGGTTTTGTAATCGATTCTTTTCATTTGATGAACATTTTTTTTTATTTTATAATTATTAAGTGTTTTTGCTTTTAAATTGATGGTCACGCTACACAGCCACAAAACGAAGATTGTGACCATCAAAGATCAACAAAAACCACCTGACTGCATAGCAAATGTCATAAATGTCGTCGGTGCTGCCAAGATTTTATGATGAATTATTAAGCGCCGTTGATCGTTTTTTTGTGCAATTATAAATTAAGCGTATATACGCTTGCAGAAAAACACAGCTTGTATAGAATTCTGCCTTCATTTCAGCATTTGAGCGTCAACGAGCTCGTTTCTCCTTCTCTGTTATTTTCAATCTTGTAGACCTTCGCTGTAAAAGGCCCTTGTCGTTCCTAATACATATCCAATTGGTTTAGATTATTTCACATAGCCTTTCAAGCGTGATTTTCCTTTTCAAAACGCTGCTTTTACCGATTCTCCCAAGCGACTGACAAGAAAAGTGAGCTTGCAAAATGACTCAGCGCTTCTCTCTTTCAAATACCCTACTTTTTATTTATTAAATACATTCACATCCTCTTTATTTCAATCATGCCTTTGTACTACATTATCGATAAGATAAAAGTCGTCTCTGTGAATTTGTGTTTGTAGGTGACTGGCTGTGCTCCGGGGTTTCACCCGCGCTATAGGTGTGTGCCTCCATGTTCTTGCTATCTTGCGCAAACTTTTTGATTGCAGCGCTTCTTCACTTAATAATCCAAATAGGACAAGCTTGTGGCAATTAATCTAGTTAAAATCAAGTTATAATTTTAAAGGCTCAATATTTCACTAAAATTTCCTCCATAAACAACCTCCGGGGTGGACCTGGGCCTCACCTAACATGCCTCTCCAGCCAGCCCCATCTCTCGCCAGCTGTCTCCAGTTTCGCACACAAAGACGGCTGAGGTCGTCCTCAAATTGTGTGCGCCACCACCAGGCTTAGAGTCGAAGATTCTTCGGGTCGGAGCTAAGTTGTTCATGCGGCTATACATCTTATGCGTTGAATCCGTAGACGCCTGGCTAGACTCATGTCGCTGGTCAGCCCGATAGTTAGTGATTGAACCTTAATTTCTAAATACATACCACCAATGCAAGCAGGACCAAACATCGCGCGCTGAACTTTTCTCCGGAAAAGACCAAAAGCCTCGTCATCCGCTTTGGATATAGTCCATCTTTCTGCGCTGTAGAGCCGGACGGGGATGATCAAGGTCTTGTACAGAGTCAACTTGGTTTTCCGAGAGAGGGCTCTGTTACTCAATTGCCTTATGAGCCACAAAAAAAAAAACAGCGATTGGCAAGAGGTCTTCAGCGCTAGATCTCGGTACGGATATTGTTTGCACTGTTTACCGCGGATCAGAGGTAGACGAAGTCCTTTACTAGCTCGAAATTATAGCTGCCTACTTTGACGTTCTGGCCGAGTCGTCAATGTGATGTGTCCTTTCTTGATGACGTTGTTTTGCCCTCGTTTGCCGCCAGACCCACAGAAGTAATGTGAATATTTGGTAGAAGGTGGACTTCCCCGGCTCTCCTCCGACCATGTCTTACAGATGAGTTGGTGGGTGTACCTTAACAACTCGTCTCCAGATGCCTTAAAAAGTTCTGCAGACAGTCCGTCTGCATCAGCAGCTTTATTCAACTTTAGTCTCGCTATCGCCACCGTAACTTTGTCTAGGTTTGAGGGACGGAATTCGTCCAAAATGTCTGTCATCGTCCAAATAAAAGACCTATCTAACGCAAAAATAATTTTTCAAATCGGACTCGTAGTTCCTTAGAAAAGGGGAAACAAACAAACAAACTCTACAGCTTTGTATACAGTGAAAGCTTCCATAGGCGGACAGCGACGGTTCGCAGCACTTTTTGTGGTGGCAAAGGGAGTTGTCTGTCCATGGAAATGTATATGACTTCAATTCAAAATCCACAGTCGTGAGAAATTGTCCGCTCAGAGGATTGTCCGCCTAAAAGAGTGTCCATGCTTTCAGTTTATAAGTATACAACACCTTCGACTTCAATTTCGAACCGAACCGGAAATTTTGACATTGGAAATTTTAGTAAAAAAAACTGTCCTTCCAAAAATGTGATTCAATTTTAGCGACTGACATTGAAAATTTCTGATGTGTTATTGCCCTTTCGTCTCTATTCTCGTTTCGTGGCCATTTAATCAGAGCCAATGACTAATTGTTCATTTTGAAGGGCAGACAAAAGGGCCAATCATACCCCTTTGACAGACATTGCTAGGTCATTGCCTTTGAATTAAGCGGTAAATGAACAACGTTTACACCAGGGTTACATCAATGACGCATCGTATCTGAGCCCAGTCTTAGACGATCAGAGGCCTTGGTGGATGTCAGAATTCAGCTGAAACCCTATAGAATTTCTAGAAGTTGTTCACATCCATTATTTATAAACGCTCAACGGCAAACAATACCGGAACCAGGGGCAACTAAACCCAAACTCGTTTGTTTACACAACAGTCGAGATAAAAAGTCTGTTTATGTTCGGAGTTTTTTTTTGAGAGAAAAACAAAATAAACCGTTCTAACAGCAGACGCAACCGATTTTCACTGAAATTCAATTTCAATGATTAACACAAGCCCCTTAATTGAAACCCGAAAAAGGAGGAACCCTTAATCAGCGGCAAACAAAGCCGGTCTTGTGTGGTTTTTGTACCGTGTTTACACGCTTCAATTTGATTAAATGACTCCGAGTCTTCCCCTTAGCAGTGATTTGAATCAGATCAGTCAATTTGTGAAGTTTTTTTTGGCAAACAACGACACTTGGTCAAGAGTAAACAAACAAATCAGCGATCCACCATTTTTTTGGCTTAAACAAAAACAAACGGAACGTCCAAAGTCACTGATTCGTATTTGAATATTAATTTGTTCGTCTCCTCTCATCGATAAGACATTAATGCGTACGTTTGTATTTTGTTTGGAGATTTGAGTGTGACTTGTGCCGAGAAGAGAAGCGGTGACTGTACAAAACAGCCACACGACATCACTTCTCCATTGTTATATTTCCCACACACACACCTTCACACAGGTAATTAAGTGACAAAGAAAAACACTTTTAATAGGTTATGCAACCAAATTGGCGGTTGCCGCTCCTCGCTTAGAGCTAATAAATTAAACATTGACACTTGGCTTAGGTGCTTTATTTTTCTTCTTCTGTGTCTGGGCTGCTTTTCGTGATGAATTCGAATCACGCGAACGACTCCGAGTCTAAAATTAGTGGGTTTGAAGTGGAGAATGAGATTGGTTCCACTCCACGACGGCGCTGGAGACACGTGTCATAACACTGGTTGACTTACAAGTCTACACCGGATTGTAGCGCCACTTGCGGGAGAAGATGTTGAATTAATTGATTCATTCCTTGTCGGTGAGTTTTGCGGCTTTCCGGCGCACAGTGTGTAACTTTGCCAATCTAGCTGAACTTTATTCAAAAAGCGTTCGAATGACAAAATTTTGGTATCAAACGAGAGGCATAAAAAATGTCATGGAAAAGGTATTCACCGTTGTATGACTAATTTTTGAGCAAGAGAAATGTAATACACGTGACTCAAATTTATCCTATTCGTGTGAAGTAAGTAGCAATGTTATTCTTTTCATTTATTCTTAAATTTCTTGCGTGTTATAAAGTTTTAACCTTATGCGACCTCAGCAAGTGGTAGTTAACTACTCGTTCAGCTTGAAGGTCTTCCAGAATCAGTTTAGACATGTTGCCCCTAGCTTACGCATGGTACCATATGCGCTTGCAAGCATACATTAACTTTTGATACACTCAAGTCTCCATACTCTCCGAGTCAGATACCATTTAAGACGATGATGACAGCGACATAGAAAAATAACCATAAATTAAATCAACACATTGGCGAAAATTTGAATAAAATTGGGTCAGTCGTCTTTTAGTTAAGGCCATTTGTGTTCACGAGGCTTATGGATTATACTGGCGTGGAATATACGCCCTCTATCGGTGACAACACATGGCTGTAGGTCTTGAAAAATTGATAAAATTACTTCTATTCTGCCACCGAATACGAAAATCCATAGTTTAGCTATACCAAGCGCAACAGGAATAAAGTTCCGCTAAATGGGCAAAATAACACACTGTGGTTGTTCGTTAAGTACAAGGATAGCTCAATTAGGTGAATAAATGTTCAACTCAAGTACCATTCATGGAAGTGGAGGACTCTTCTTTCTTCGGCTACAAATTATTTTCCTAAACTGTGTAATCAAATTTTCGCACACATTTTCAGACAGTCCGAGGTGGACTAGGGCCTAGCTTCTCAGCAACCCCTCGTGTTGTGCGTGCTATTGTTCTTTCACGCGTGGAAGGGACCTACAGTTTAATGCCGACTCCGAAGGGCGAAGTTGTATGCTTAAATAAATTATGCAGAATGATTCGTCTGGGGGGCTATGCCAATAACTGAAGACAGACCCTCGTATCTCTCTCGTTCTCGGTGGCTCAAAAGGTTGCAAATACTGCGAAATTCTTCATGGACATACAAATTTATCTGTCAAATCCTTGAGCGGATTGAGAAGTCCCCTTCACATGTTCAGTGGCCAGTGGCCTCTCCCAAAGTCGAATTGTCATGGGATATCATAATTTGGTAGAGAGAAATTCGTTAGGGAGACTCCACTGTATGTTCACATTTTAGGTCTCTTCATTCATCGGTCTGTGCTTAATGGCATGAGTTCATTCGTATCATCCCACATGTGTAAAGACAGATTTTATAGCACGCCTTCAAGACTGTCTATACGTGACTAAAACGCATATCCTACTCGAAGGGTGCCTGCTATTGTACATAATATTGCGAATATAGAGCGTAGTTATCTCCGGTACTTTGAGAAAAGGAAAGCATTGCATTAAGTGCGTCGTGTTTTTGAATGGAAGGTTAACTCCCTGAAACAAATAACGGACATACCGTTTACGACACCAGACCCCCAAAATAATTTTCGATTCTGCACTTGGAATGTGATGAAAACTAAACACACGAAGAATTCGTACATGTCCTGGAAAAGCTTTCTTAAAAATCTGGGATCAAGGGCCGTGGAAGAGGCCTGTCCTATGATTAGATGAACAACTGCTACTGTGCTTGCAGCAGAGAGGATCTTTTGTTGTTCTGGAATTAAAATCGTAAGCCTGGTAGTTTATAAAAGCGACAATATCATAAAAACTCCAAACCCGACAGAAAGCTTCTCGAACTTCGTCGTTCGGAGTCGGCATAAAAGTGTAGATCCAATCCACTCGTGAGAGAATAATAGCACGTACAGCCGGAGCGATTGCTCAGGTCCGTCTCAATGCGTCAATATCATCAGAGCGCAAGTCTCTGAGAAGGCAATGACAACGAAAAGGATGACTTACAAAGTCCGATCAATGCCCAGCTTGAAGAGATGTAAATTTCAACAGCTGGGTAAGGAGAACAAAGTCTACGCAGCACCACATCCTATAATGGACTCAAACTGGTAGAGAGGGTCATGGAGCCGAATCTTTGTAGCTTGCACGGTTGGTTTTAGTGGGGACAATCAGGGTGCTTCGTTTTGAAACCACTCCTCGTAGACCTGGATTGTTTGGATTGGCCAAATCCAGTCTGGAGGGTTTAGGAATTTGATTATGTTCCGTATACTTTGAGTAGGGATCGCAGAGAGGTCGCTAAGGAAAGGTTTATATATCTTTGTTTGACTAGTGCCCGAGAGTCGCAGAGAAAGTGATGCAGACTTTTGCTCTGAGTGAGTGTCGAGGTAACTGCGACTGTGTGGCTTGAGCGCCTGTGGGCCAGTGCCCTGTGCTTACAGCCACGATTCTAGCTATTCCGGAGCGGTTTCTTTTGACGAGGTCATTAGTCCTTCCTTTCGTGTAGGAGGGCCAGGTTTTCCTAGAGACTTGGATGACTAAGTCCACCTTCTATTAGCTGAGGACGGGAAGTGTTGGATGATGATTTTTTCGAGGAAACCGCAAGGGGGAAGCGATCATCAACACACAGAGCATAGAAGAATTCCGAAATATTAAGATTTTCCTTAAGCATCCGTGTGTGAACAGCCGGTTCAATTGGATTGGATACATTGTGAGATTCGGATTGACATCTTATAAAATCAAACGCATTTTTTCACGTCGTTTGCGTACAATTGTGTCCCCATAGCGACAAGCCGAACTACACATGGCAGACTCGGATGCCGTGTCGGTGTATGTATTAAGCAGCGAGTCCGAGATCGGGTCCCGTCGAAGCCAGAAAAAATAGTTGTCTGAGGAAGACATCTTCAGTCCCCTCAAAAAATAACACGAGGGGGAAGCTGGTTGCTTGGTCAGTTCGTTCGGTTTTTTGGAATCATTGGTCGCTATGTCTTCAAAAATGATTATGTTTAAAATCGTTACAGTAAAGTGGTACAAATTCATGAGTACTAACTTTTTCGTACAACACTTGGCCTTGGCAGTCAACCTTAGAAGCATTAATGCCGATATGCAGCCCGGTGGACTGTGTAGAGTATGTGAACATTGGACCTATAGACTACACCATGAACACGCTGTCCGCGACGCCCGCATACCCGAAATCCCATTCTAACATTAATGCCATAAACCTATCTTTCAAACAAATCCAATTTCATGGTTATTAAATTCGTTTATCTGTGTTTTCCAGCAACTTAAAGTTCTCCACCTCCAAAACACACACATGAGCCATAGTTAGACATCAAATCTTAGGAAGCACATCCACAAGGCCAATCTCATCCTGGTCCCATTATAACCAACCTTAACAACTCATTTCTCTCATTTTCCTATCATCCCTAAAACGAGAAAAGAGGAGAATCTACAAAAAAAAAATAAGAGGAAATGCTCACCACTCGAGTTTCATTTGAGCGTGATTTGTTCGTCACAATGTGCTTGTGGAGTGCAATTAAGAAATAATGAACGGTTTACGAGGACATAGAGCTGAGCATGTACCTATTCCTGTTTTGGATGTTTCATCAAGCACAGTATCCGAATGGCGTGCATATGTAGGTCACGGCCGTTTCAGTTTAATCTCTTAATTGGATGAGATTTTTTTTTTGTTTGCTAATTGAATGAAGTCGGGGATGAGATGACGATGATTTATATCTACAGTCAAACAATATGCCTGGATCTCGCGTGTGAGGGTCGATGAACTCGGCTGAATTTACGTTTGAATATGGAATTCTTAGTTTAGTCTAGTTGGATGAAAGGAGAAGTCCTGGCAGGGAGATGAGAAAGGGTTCGGCCAATTTCGTTAAAAGTTTCAACCTTCATAGAGTGGGACAAGCTTCGTACGCAGAGTCCTGGAATGAGACACAAGTACGGACACGAGCACCAGGGCGTATATGTTATGTTTAGGCCTAACATATATTATTTATACGCTGCACAGTGTGACGAATCGCTGATTTAGCGGGATTAAATTAAAAGCGCTCACAAATAAATTTGTCCATGGTTGTTGGGTATTTTTTATTGATATTGTTCACAGAATACAATACGATAAATCATTTGAACATATGAGCACAAATTTTTGCTCTTTTGGTATAACCAAAAGTTGCAAGTTTTCATGCTCAAGAGCACTTTTTTTTTCTTTTGGGAAGGCATCTTAAACTTGCTTAAAATAGATAAGAGGTCAAAAGCAATCTGCTTAGAAGGTCAGTGTTCATATCTATACGCGAAATTTTGCTGGTAAATAGTTCCCTAAACTTCCTACTTTCCTTGTTTCTTGCTTCTTGAGCTTCTTCGAAAGTTGTCCGATTGGAAGTATACAAGAAGAAATTATTTGTTTTCCATGAAACAAGACTGGCATATAATACCAGGCATAATTTTTAAGGTACATTTCCCTTGTTTCCCTTGCATAGCTTTCAAAAGCAGTTGTATCAATTGGGAACCCAGACCCAAGAGCTTCTAAGATGACATGAAACTTTTTGATCATTTCCCTATCAATTCCGGTTTTTTCTTCATCTCTAAGGAATCTTCTAGCCGTGTTTCCATCATTAGTATTGCCAGACTGTTGAGTTGGCATATCAACTAATAACCCAGTTTCACTTTTAAATCTTTCTTGGATTAATTTTTTTCTGGCTTTGACTTTTTCTTTACTTTCTTGGTCTTTAACCTGCCACACTTTTACATCTACTCTATACGCTATATGAAGGATACATTCCATAAATCGTATCCATGAGTGAAGGGGGCTTAATCCAAAGGACATTGCTTCTTGGCTCACATGCTTTCTTGAAAGATTAGCTAAATTGTTCATTTCAGATGTTTTGGCAGCGCAAATGTAACAGGTTTGTGATGAAAACGTTATGGATGATAAAGCAGTGCAATCATATTTAATAAAAAAATCGGTTTGATCATAACATGCATGCTGGCATTATTAATCTCAACAGGTAGTATTTGTTGTTGAATTGATTCAACCTCAAACTTGATCAGTTCAGTTGTTTCTTTTTCCGTCTTTTCTAAGTTTTATTTCACGAGCCATTGCAATTTCTTCAGCGCTATAAGTATCTAAAATGGTCTGTACTTTTCTTTTCTTGTTTTTTCTCGGTCTTCCTACTCTAGTAGAATTAGATGAAGAAGGTATTTCATCTAAAACATGTTGTGGTAGTATCAGGGTTTCATTGAGCCATGCGCAATTTGTATTTTCGAAGCGCTCTCTATGCCGACCACTTTTGACCCATCTTTCGTCAAATCTCATACATAAAGTTTTTAAGCTTTGTTTAATTGACTTCATTACTGCCTCGGAAAATGATATATTACTAAAAAAAAAACCCATTACCATAACAAAAGAAAAAACAGCATCTAAGCGCTTGATTTTGACTGTAGAAATCCATACATCAAAAACTTGTTTTTTCGTAATTTTGGGTTCCAGTCTAAAAAATGGAAAATTTAGTATGGGTGTCGCACCTGTGCGCAAAAAGTGAAAACGCAGTTATGTTGCTAACAATCACAGCTTTACAACAAATAATTCAAACTCCAATTTGAACAACAGTGAACAATTCTACTTTTCGTCCAATGAACACAAAAAATTTCTAATTTCTCATTTCATTCCCCCCTAATATGGACAAAAAACACTTTATATATTGAAACAACATATTTTTATATTCAGTAAGAATCTACTTACTCCAAAAGAAAAAAAAAATTTCAAGAATCGGTACACGAACCACTGAGAAAACGAAATAAACCCTTGCTCCTCAAATTGACTTTCTTATCACAGAATTACATACAATTTGCACTTTGTGATCATTTTTTTTGTTGTTGCACTAGCTGTACCAAAAAAAAATTGCACAGTCATTACGTGGGATGTTTAAGCTGTGAAAAAAGTGGGGTCTGTTTACTTTGGAGCAAGTCATTTTTAGAATTAAATCCCGCTAATTCAGCGATTCGCCACACTGTGCGCCGTGGTGAACCTTTTTTTTGTTTTATTTATTTATTTATCTATTTTTTATTTTTTTTTTTGATTTTTTGTTTTATATTTATTTTTTTGATTTGGTTTTTGTTTTGTATTTGTTTTTTTATTTTTTATTTTATATACCCACCTTCCTTAAAAACCTATGTAAGTTGGCCACTATGGTGAACTACCTGATCATTAAGAAAAGCCAGCGGTGGCGGAGACTGGTTTTGGTGTAACCACCAGTAAAATTGCCGTTCTTTGGCAAACTCTTTCCTATCTCGAGCGGGGATCGCTGTACTGAACCGAAGAAGATCCTCGTGGGTGCGAGCGATATCCGGTTCATATTGGAGTCGCCTATCCACTGTTCGGCGTACGACATGGAAGATGACAGGACATCCTTGAGTATCCTGTATGAGGCTTATTGTGTCCAAATATAGAAACGCTTCAGGTGGAACAAAGCCGTTGAAGCGCACTCTTTCCTGGTACGTACTATTGGGGTAATAAGCCCCAAAGATCAGACTGTGTTGGAAGAAGTCATAGCTCGTGCAATGTGCCTTCGGATCAGCTTAATAATAAAATTATCTACCGTATTCACGTTTGCCTCGTTGTACAGAACCTCGTAAGGGTAGAACTTCTTGTACTCCGACTAAGGTGTGCGATACAACCGGAGACACGTCCGAGGACATTGTCTCTCGAACAACCTCATCTTTTCCATCTGGGAAGGACTCACGTTGAACCACAGGCTACAACCGTACGCCGTTATTGGCCGGATGAGGGCCATGTTGCATAAATTGGTTTCTTACTGATATGTCATGTAACACTTGAACACACACACCTCAGGTAAAAACCGACTGTGGGCATATAAAAGCACTTATACATGTGTTTTTTTTTTTAAATTCTTGCCACTTTCGATTTACTGTATTTGTATCCTCATCTTCTTCTTCTGGTGGCGCTACAGTCCGGGGTGGACCTAGGCCTCAACCAGTAAGCCTCTCCGGCCGGCACGATCTTTAGCCAGCTGCCTCCAACTGCGCACACCAAGTTGATTGAGGTCCTTCTCCACCTGGGTGCGCCCCCTTAAACGTGGGCGTCCTCTGATGCGTTGTCCCACGGGTTCGGAGTCGAAGACTCTTCGGGCCGGAGCTGAGTTGTCCATACGCTCTACATGGCCTAGCCTCCCTAGGCGTTGGAAACGAAGACGCCTGACTAGACTCATGCCGCTGTACAGCCCGTACAGTTGGTGATTGAACCTTCTCCTCCAGAAACCGTCAACGCAAACAGGACCAAAGATCGCATGCAGAGCTTTTCTCTCGAAGATACCAAGGACTTCCTCATCCGCTTTTGAGATTGTCCATGTCTCCGCACCATAAAGCAGGACAGGGATGATCAAGGTGTTATATAATGTTAGCTTGGTCCTTCGAGAGAGGACTCTACTACTCAATTGCCTCTTGAGCCCAAATAAACAGCGATTGGCAAGAGTAATTCTGCGTTTTATCTCGGTGCTGGTGTTGTTCGTACTGTTCACTTGCGAGTAATTGTATCCTAATCAGAGTCTTCGAAATTATTAATAATTTCCCTTTATTGACATGAACTTCAGTTCACGTGTATCCAACTCAATGGCACACGACGTGTCTAGTTGGCATCCATTCGCACCAGCCGATCGATATATGCGAGCAACCACGACAGCAAAGCACCCTCATAAATCGCAGTGGAAAAATCCACTAAATAATATCGATGATGCACATTTTGTAGGCCACCACTGTATACGACGCTGGCAGTGCAAACTAATCAAAATAACCCAGAAAATCCATTACAAAAATACAATTTGCGAGAAAGAGAGAAGGAAGACGGCCGAATTTAAAACGTTGGCCATACCGAGCATCGCGCAATACAACCAGCTGGACATCTGCCAGCCCAAACGAAGAAAAATCAAGTTAAACCAATGAGTCGTTTGTTACTATTAAACGAATAGCTTTTGGCGTGGGGCGTGGCGGACGCGGAATTTGTATCAAATGGGGAATGAAAGATATCCTCTCAATTAATCTACGCCCGGAAGGACAGACCTCGCGGTCACAGCGGCAAGGTTCATTGAGTTTAAAGTGAAAACCGAAAAAAAGTGTACACACAATGTTAATTATGAATAGTTTTCGATGACCTGTAAGTACCCGATTGGCCGTTGAGTTGTGCCTCATCTGTGCGCACCACGAACATAATTAGGTTGGCTGCCATTCACATGCACAGTGCTCATGCTGATTTGGCCGCAATGTCAGCTTGGCGCACAGATGAACTAGGAACTATCGTCTTGGACTAAAATTAGACACTGCCGCTGTCTTCGAAAAATAAGAATACCTCGCTGCATGGGCGCGCTAATTTGAGCACATTTTGGTTAGCTTTTGCGGTGAAAAGGAAATCAAATCGATGATTCGCTGCTCGTCTGCTCGTTGAAATCGGTGACGTCTGAACGGATTGTACGAATCATCGGTTGAGTGATTTACTTACAGAGCGACGCGTCTCTCTGACGCTTCCGACCGCTGTGGGAATAATGAGGTGGGAGGTGTGTTTGAAAAGTCAAAACGTTTTGCTATTGCCGAAGGAAAGTTTATTTTTCTCGCGGTGGGGACAAGGATGGGTTATTATTAACGCGTGGACGCGGTCAAGGATGCGCATGTTGCGTCATGTCAAATAATAACGTCATGCCAAGATGTAAATATTTTGCCTTTTTGGATTTATGAATAAAGTGGGTTTGAATGTGATTTTTATTTGAATTTTGTTTTCAACAGTGACGAGAGAAATGTATTTCATCTTTTGTCGGAAAATTAATCTCCGGCTACGTGAACAAATTCAAAAAACGCTTCAATGTTTTTCTCAGTAATTGTCGGAGCTGTTCCCTTTTCACTTCTCCTCTCCACAGCAGCATTCGCTAGTCATTCAGTAGACGAAGTTAACACTCTCTTCCTCCGAAAGATTATGTTTAATGCGATTTAGAATGTAACATGCCATACACAGGGAGTTTCTTTTTCGTACTGGACCCTCCTTTATTTGAGCAACGTGTGCTAAGTCTTTCCACCCTTTCCTGTTAATTCAGTTCAGTTCTGTTTCTCCGAATGGCCATTGAATTGGCTGAATACAAAATACTTGTGAATGGCTTTTGCAGGTGCAGCTTTGATTTCGTTGAAATAACCACTCACTTCGTGTTGTCCACTTGGCACGTCTAACTCTGGGGATGCCCTTAGTCAAATTCTAAACGTGACTCTTTCAGCAGACCTTAATTTTAAATGAATACGAAACTACCTAACCTAACCTACATCCACTCTCCGGTGCAGCTCGTAGAGTTCTCAGTTGTGTCTTCTCCTCCATTCGCCTTCCTCGCCGATGGGACCTTGTATCCGACGTAGAATTTTTCTCTCAAAGGCACGAAGAATCAGCTCCGCTCATCGTCCAGCTTTGGGCTCCGTCTAGCAAGACTGACAAAGTAAGAGCTTTGTAGAGCATGACCTTCGAGTCAGGAGTTTTGACGCCAGTTGTTTCGACAAACCAAAGTAACACCGGTTGCCAAAGGCGGGTTCTACGTCGGATCTCTACTGTGATGTCATTCGTGGTTTGCCCCGAGGTAGACAAACTCCTTCTTCTTCTTTCTCGGGGTGGACCTGGGCCTCAACCAACAAGCCTCTCCAACTAGCACGCACTCTGGCTTACCGTCTCCAGTGTCGCAAGCCAAGTTGGTTGAGGTCCTTCTCCGCCTGGGTGCGCCACCTTAAATTCGGGTGTCCTCTATTGCGTTGTCTTACGGGTTCGGATTCGAAGACTCATCGGGCCGGAGCTGAGTTGTCCATACGCTTTGCATGGCCTAGCTATCTTAGACGTTGGATGCGAAGACGCCTGACTAGACTCATGTCGCTGTACAGCCCGTACAGTTCGTGGTTGAATCTTCTCCTCCAGCAACCGTCAACGCACACAGGACCAAAGATCGCACGCAGAGCTTTTCTCTCGAAGATACCAAGGACTTCCTCATCCGTTTTTGAGATTGTCCATGCCTACGCTCCGTACAGCAGGACTGGGATGATCAAGGTCTTGTATAAAGTCAGTTTGGTCCTTCGAGAGATGGCTCTACTACTCAATTGCCTCTTGAGCCCATAGAAACAGCGGTTGGCAAGAGTTACTCTGCATTTGATCTCGGTACTGATGTTGTTTGTACTGATTACTGGGGAGTCGCGGTAGACGAAGTCCTTGACTACCTCGAAGTTATTGCTGCCCATTGTGACGCTCTGTCCCAGACGTCGATGTTGTGTGTCCTTTCTTGATGACGGCATATACTTCGTTTTGCGCTCATTCACCGCTAGACCAATTTTAGCCGCTTCCGCCTCAATGCCAGCAGACGCCTCATTGATGGCTCGCTGTGTTCTGGCAATCACACCAATGTCATCCGCGTATGCTAACAGTTGTACGGACTTCTGGAAGATCGTGAGTCTTGCACGATCTTCTCCAGGATGATGTTAAAGAAATGACATGACTGCGCGTCGCCTTGTCTGAAACCTTTTTTGGCATTAAAGGTCTCGGTGAGTTCGTTACCGACCTTGATGGAGTAGCGAGGATTCTCCATCGTCATCCTGCACAACCTGACGAGTTTGGTAGGAATGTCAAAACTAGACATGGCGGTTTATAGCTCGTCCCACGCTGAAATCGAGACAAACTCCTTCACTTCCTCAAAATTATAGCTGTCGATGGTGACGTTTTGTCCTAGGTGGTGCTCGGCGGATCGTTTCTTGCTAGACAGCGTATATTTCGTCTTATCCTCATTTACCTTAAGAGCAGCTTGTTTCGCCAGTTCTTGAATTGCCGTGAAAGCTTCCACTGCGGCACGTTGGGAACGCGCCACGATGTCGATGTCATCTGCGTACCTCAACATTTAGATAGTAAAATGAAGTGGAAGCAAGGATAGCCATAACGGCCTTATACATGACCAAAAAAGCCATCGAGCAAAACTGGGGTCTTCAACCACACATGACACACTGCCTTATCACCGCGGTGATCAGACCCATCCTCTTGTGTAGCGTAACAATATGGTGGCCCATAGTCAACGTCGACAAAAACCTAAACATGCTAAGGAAGGTACAAAGGCAAGCATGCGTCTGCAAAAGTGGAGCCTTGAGAACGACTCCCACCGATGCACTTGAAACTATGCTAAGCCTTTTCCGGCACCCTCCAACCCCTCCCCATTCCTTCCACCACCACCACCCTAGATATTCTTGGCAAGCAGATAGCAACCAACTGTGCAATCCAACTGAAAGCATGCTTCCAATGGCAAGACCACCCGTCCGGACATGCCAGAATCCTAATAGAATAAGGACTTGCCCCTACTAACCTGGATTACTTCAAAACACTGCCCAGACCTGTGGTATGGCGTGAGTATACCATTCGGTAACGCCATACATTTCTACACAGACAGATCCAAAACGGAAGAGGGAGTAGGCAGTAAAATTTTCTCTGAACATCTTAACCTCAACAAGTCAAGTCATCTACCTAGTCACTGCAGCGTTTTCCAAGCGGTAATAATGGCGATCAGCGAAGCCCTGTCCTGGCTGAGGTGGAATGTCATATCCGCCCGTGATATCTGCATCTTTACAGATAGCCAGTCAGGAATCAAATCGCTAACATCGTTCGCTACAAACTCAAAAATAGTCATAAGCTGTCGCACATCTCTTGACGAGATATCCGAACAGTTTCGAATTCGCCTGTGTTGGGTCCCGGGCCATAGAGACTCGCTAAAATCGCCTCAACACAGCCAGATGACGGATCTTTCTGTAACTAAGTAAGTTGTAACTCACTACTCGCTTCTCACTAAACACAGCAAACTAGAAGTCAATGCCAGATGGAACACAGGCAACACTCGCCAAATTACCAAACAAATCTAGCCCAGTCTTGACCCCAAAAGATCTGTTAGTCTGATATCATTAAAAAGACACAAAATTAGCCCGGCAGTGGGTATAATTACCGGACACTGCCTTTTGGGACAACACGCTGAAAGGCTAAGACTATTTTCTAACGATTTATGCAGAAATTGTCGAGACGAGGAAAAAGAAGAAAGTGTTAAACACCTTCTCCGCAACTGCCCGACACTTGCCTCAGCTAGGAAATCTACTCTTGGCTCCTACTTCTTCGATGATCTAGGGATTTGAGAGACACATCGATCACATCACTATTAAACTTCATTGACAGATCTGGCTGGCTGTCGTTAAAACCACGCCGGTCCTACCCCTCTTTGTTTAGGCAAACCCACGCGGCAGTACAACGGGCTTACTTTGGCCTAAGTGCATCTAAGCTACCCCTCTCTTTTTATGTAGACCCACGTGGCAGTACAACGGCCTACTTTGGCCTACCTATCCCAACATTTGGACTGACTTGCAGAAAATTGGGCTTTCCGTCTTTACAGCTGTCCGCCGCACAATCGCCTCCAGTACCAAATTGAATGAATCACACGACAGCGCGTCTCCATGCCGAAATCCGGTGCAGGTTTCAAAGGGCTCAGAAGTCCTCGAGCCAAACTGCACCGTGCTTCACTACCGGATCCCGAATTCAGCCATCGCATCAAATAGCTCCTTGCGATGAATGCTGTCGTATGCGGCTTTAAAATTGATAAAATGGTGGTGCGTGTCGATCCGAAACTCACTGGTCTTATCCAGGATTTGCCTTAGATTTGGTCAATTGTCGATTTGCCGGGCCGGAAGCCGCACGTGCCCATTAGTGCGCTGCAAAACGGCTTTAGACGTTCACACAGTACGGTGGCCAGGGTCTTGTAGGGCCGATATGGCAGTTGGAGGAAGATCAGACAAAAGGCTCCGAAAAGACGATGCCGTCAGTCCAAAATGACCCAAAAATTCGGATGTCCTGAAATGCGATCCAAAGCATCGGATCCTGTTAATACACACACGAACACATCACCAAAGGTATTTTTAAGTCGTAGGTACGTCTGATAGGGCCGATATGGCAGTTGGATCTTGTATTATATTCATTTAAACATAAAATATAGAACCATTTCGCCTCACTAATATTATTTTGTTCCTATGTATGACAGGCTGTTTAGCTTTTTTTACTCTCCACTGTGAGGAATTTACTTCTAATGAATGGCTGTTGATTTCATCAAACTGATACATTTTTTTTGCATTCAGAAATATATTTAATAAATCAATGGCAGTGGTTCCTCGCGTTCAAAAACTGCATACAAGTGCGTTAGTTGAAGTACACATTGAATGATTTTTTCTGTTTCCAATTCTCCCCGATTTACGGAGCATGCTTAAGTGTCTGAATAATTACCGATTGTACTGTGAAATGATTTCAAGCACCACTAATCAGCATCAAATTGGAAAACTCTCAAGAATTTTATTCAATTATTTTTCCTTTGTACTTGCTTGAGTTGAATCAATGCGCAAACTCGTGGCGGGCACTCAAAAATATGCAAAAATTGGCAAAAATAATCACACAACAGTCCACGTCAAATTATTCGCCAGTACGGTCCAAATCAGTTCGTCAAAGCGTTGACTGGAATCGAACGCGTCTTCCTCCGGCGCACACATACCAACCCACTTAACACACATGTGCTTTTGAATTTCCCACACGCTTGTGTTTCGTATCAACGAGCGCGGAAGTTATTCGCTACCGAATAAAAAGAAAACACACAAAAAGACATCATCTGTGCCGCGGCCTTTGTACGAGCATCTATATTTGCAGAGAAAAGAAAATCAACGGCGTTTGGTGGTCCGTTGTTGTCTTTTCCGGAAAAAGAAGAAGACACAATAAAAAGCAGATCTTGCCTCTGAATGGAATTGAGTTTTGTGCGATTTCGGATAGCAGTGTGTTTTCTGAAAAGTGATTCAGTGCTCTGGTGCACTTTGTTGATTTTGAAATTCCATCGCACGCTTTTGTTTCAGTGGATTGTCGATTAACTAGCACAGAGTGAGTGAATGTTTTTGTTTTCTTTCACTTTAATGATGAGATGCATTGTGTGAAATAAAAGAACGAGAATACATTCTTGCAGCTGGGATAAAGTGATCTGATCCATAAAAGAAAAGGTATGTCTGACGAGTGTGTTTCAGCTCTTAGATAGGAGAAAATGTTGTCACTAACATATTTCAACATCACGTACATGTTTACATATAGCAATGTCGAAAATAATGGGTAATCGACAAAGCATTGAGCTGCGAGCGAGCATTGAAAACAGCAGCCACATTTTGACATTGTGAGCAGTGTGCTTTGGGTCGTTGTCTTGTTGAAAGACATAATTTGACCCTAGACGGATTTTAGTAGCGCTTTGCTGCAAATTTCTTTTTAGGATGTCGAGGTAGCCATATGGGTTCATTCTATAGTCAATGAACTGCATTTGACCAACCCCATTTGACACCCCCGCATCATGATATTACCACCGCCATGTTTCACCGTCGCTTGAAGATTAGCTTCATCCAGCTCAGTATTTGGTTTTCGCCAAACCCTTTGCTTCCCGTCATTGCCAAACAAGTTAAACTTGCTTTCGTCACTAAAAATAACGGTGTTCCATAAGTCTAGAGTCTTGTTAACATACTCTTTTGCGAACGCGAGTCTTTTTTCTTTGTTAACTTTGGAAATAAAGGGTTAGCGACGTGCAACTCTACCGTTAAAATTATTTGACCCTTAAAGTCCGCCTTTCCAGACAGATAGTGGTTTTTTACTGATTCCCGACATCTCTGCGGTCAATAATTTTACAGGCGTCTTAGGGTTTTTCATGATTTTTTCGACCCCTACCTTTCTTATTTTCTAAACAACCCTCATTTCTGAACTTATGGACAACATCCCTATCTCCAATCTTCCAACAAGTCCACCAGTCTCTCGGTACGTTTTGCCTTCGCAAACTAACTTTAAAATATCTTTCGCTCTTCTATAGAAGTTTCCGATTTTTTTCGTCCCATTTTGCTCTTTTTTTCGTTTTTTTTATTTTATTTTCTCAGAAATATCCTCTATCCTCCTGCTTGTTGCCTCGATCACAGCATTCAACAGAATGAGCGGTTACTATAACACAACGCTTGAGTTTGTGCGTATAATTTTGTGTCTGCTTTCCTCTTGCCGTATTCGGAGAAGTCGAAAGAAAAAAAAAATACCCTTAGGGTTGATTGTATCAGTTTGAACCTTGAATATTATTATTGAATATATAGAGCAGATGTATAGTACAAAAAAAAAACAGTTACTTTTTAAGTTGTACATGGAAAATGTTAAATAAATTCGGCTGTAAAGACTTTGTGCGAATAATTTTGTGAGGATGTGTAGATGTGGTTGGAGTATATTTCCAGTGCTACCAATAATATTGTGTCATACCATATGGTGTTGGAAAGGTGACATTTTAAGCTTCAAAAACATTAAATTCGGAAAAGTTGAAAAAAAGTTACAGCTGTTCAAAAATGAGTAAAAATAATGAAGAAATTCGCTTTATTTTAAAATTTTAAAAAAAGCCACCAATGAAATTTTTGAAGTTTACGCAGATGATGCTGTGTCAGTTCGTGTAGCACAACAATGGTTCGCTCGCTTCCGTTCTGCAAATTTCGATGTGAACGATGCACCTCTCTCTGGTCGACCTATCGTTCAAAAAGTCGATGAAATTACGGAAAAGATTGACCAGGACCGTCACATAAGCAACCATGACATCGCCAAGGACCTAAACATTCCTCATCAAACGGTTTTGAACCATTTTAAAAGGCTGGCTACAAAAAGAAGCTCGATATTTGGGTACCACATGAATTGTCTGTCGGCTGTATATTTTTTTTTAAAAGATGGGGAGATGGAGTGCTAAACACTATATTCTGCATAAGCCCGTATATTTGATAGAGCGCGCATATCGGTGATAGGATCACATTATCTGTTCGTAATGCATGACACGTAGCCACTCTTTCAGATGGCGCCACAGTCCTACACAACCTTTTGCTGTCCAAGTTATCCTCCAAAAAATACCATAATACTGATGGAATTCGTACTATTTACTTGGCACCAGTGGTAGATAAAGCCTTTGACGACCTTAAAAGAATATCAATATTGACGCAGTAATTGCAAATTTTTTAAGTAGACAGAACCTTGATAATTGCAACAATCCCAGTTTCTATTAGTTGCTATAACCGAGAATGTACTGTATATGCAAGAGCTGCAAGATCGAAAATCGTCACTAGAAGCTGCGTTGGGTGGCAATCTCAATACGTCACGTGTTGTTTATAAAAATTCTAAAATCTTTAACGGCTGGTAGCCCAAAATTTGTTGGGAACAATTTGTCAATTTCGGTGTAAAACATGGCATTCTTCTATATTTTATGACCCATAATCTTCCTCCAGGTACAAAAAAGCTAACATTTGCACCCCTTTAAATGATACGTTGTGTTTGCGTTCTACTTTTCGAATACGAAGGCCAAGTAGTTTCTGCTTATTCTTGTACGTGCTTTCATTCCCAAAATTCAATGCAAATTCATAAATGTTCTCGACTCAGAATATTTTCAATGATTTCTGAAAAAGGTGAAGATTGTATCCGATTCATCATTTTGTGTTTTGTGGGTCGTAAGTTAATTGGCTTCACATCGTCGTTTCATCGCCATTCTTAGCGTGATTGATTCCAAACTGCATTGTGTTTGGAATCAATCACGCGTCGAATGACTGGAATGTGAAAGAGACTTTGAGTAGGATTTTATATAAATTGTTTCTTTTTTGCTTATTTTAGTCTTGATGAGAATTGACTGAAATCATGAAAGAGTTCCCCATTTTGAGCGTTTTTGTTTGGGTACAGTTGTAGGATTAGTGGGTCGCCGAGGCGTAGTGGGTAAGTGAGTCGACTCCTACGCAGAGGGTGTCAAGTTCGTTACCCGAATTTACCACCTTTGATAATTCACGGCTCTTTCGAGTCATCGTCAATTTGTATTCCTGTCTAGAATTAGCTTCTCAACTTCGCCTCGGCTTTAAACTGTAGGTCCATTCCACTCGTGAAGGAACAATAGCACGCAACGAGTGGTTGCTGTGAAGCTAGGCCCAGGTCCGCCTCGGACTGTCGCACCACCCATATATATTTAGCAACTCTACCTTCTTTGAGGCACTGACTGTGGTCAAAAGATATTCCTTTCTGGAAAAATGCAAAAGAGTCGGTAGATCCCATCCAATCGTGATAGAATCTAGGCCTCGGACACTTGGGCACCATATATACAGTCGACTCTCTCTGAGTCGGACTTTTTCGCCATATTTGAGAAAAATTTTCCTCAATTTTCCAAACCAAGTCCAAACTCTCTTTTACTCGAAGAGATTGTGGTATCCCGTAACAATTCGACTTAGGGGGAGTCCAATGTATTAATAAGGTAGGATTGCTAATTGCCTTGCAGGAAACAGCGGCGACTTCAACCAGTTGTGTCCAGTGCCTTGTTAAGTCCACAATACTACATGTTCTTTTTTTTAATTTCACGCACACTCTCAGCAGTTAATCACATCAACTTTCGTCTCTTCGATCATTTTTGAAGTAAATCGTTAATTCGTGGGCTTTGATTCATATTTGTTTATTTAACTTGAGTTTAACGACTATACTCATTGTCGACAGTTGAGTGAACTGTCAAGGATGAATCGGCTCCGAAAAGGGCATCGTTCGCGGAGCAAGTGCATCTTGAAATTGTTATCATTAAAATTGTGTATTTTAAAGAGGCTCATGGAAAACTCCAAGTCGGTTGATGTTCCTTGAACCTTTGCGCGCCTACCTTTTGGAGACTATGCTGTATGGTTCAGCTTAACCCTCCGTCCGACAATTGTTTTAAAACCTTCCAACGGTCACATGGTGCCTGGCTAGAGCTCTATCAATTTACATGCTTAGAAACTATAGTTTATAAGATGCAGTTATGTTTTATGAAGTTCTTACAACACTGACCAGCGGTCAAAATTCCAAAAAATGCATCAAATGCAGAGATCGTCAAATCGTTCCACTTTCTTTGCGTCTGGATTTGGTATTCTGTTCATTTCGTTTTTGTGCTGTTTCGCTTTTGATAACGCAAGTAATATTCGACTAATTACGTTATTTGCGTTAAAAATAAGTAGAACTGTCAAAATGTGTGGTATTCCATTTATTTACATACAAAATTTATAAAACATGTATCCGTGCGAAGTTTTCAAGGAGCGCCATTCAGTGGGCAGAACAAAATCATGCATCTCAAATGGATATCCTTCTACTAAATAGGTTACGTGTAAAAGTCGTTAAGCTGTTTTTAGAGAAAGCGTTTCAGCCAAAAATGAACGCGTACTTTCCTGTTCTTTAAAGATTTTTGTTAAATGCGTACATTATGCATGCCTCTGTAATAAAAGGTGTTTGAAAAGTAGTCGGTTGTCCACTTCATTTTATGTTCTCTCTATAGTCCGGGCTTTTGGCTATTCCGGACACATCCTTTTTCTTTTCATTTGTTTGACCTCTTCTAGGAATTCATTAGAATGGAGTTTTTCATTTTACGGAGCTACCTGGCACTTCAAGTCGACAGCTCAGTAAATAACGCTTGAAAATTAAATGTGCCTGGCCAGACTCGGTTGTCCGACGGTTGCATAAATAAGTCGGCTTAGGTTAGGTTAGAGTGGCTGACTACCCAAGAAGTATCACCCCACTTAGGCCAAAGATAGGCCGGTTGTGTCGTACGGTCGGTGTTTCCTGGTAGGGATCCACATTTTTCGAGTATCGTAGAGTGGCCGGAGCTAAGCTCCTTCCACATTTGCAACGATTTCAATCTAATCGCCGTGCTGGCAGCGACCTGACTGCCGAAGGGTTCTATCGACGGAAGGTTGACGAGTGTGTTTAGTCGACTTATAAGAAATGAGTTTCAAATACTTCAAGACAGATCCAGTCACTACTCTTTACTATACATTCTTTGCAACGTGTAACCATGTGGTCGATGATTTTTCACACCACTGTTTCTAAAGGTATCTCGCCCATCTTCTTTCACTCCTCACATTTTCCCATCGTGCGTCGTCGTTGCGTCGTCAACATCAAAGCACTTGACTTTCCACACAAATCGTTTCTGTATAAAGTTTAAATATAAATCATTCCTCCCTCCATCGGGTTCTTTTCGAAAATAATATTTAGTGAAATATGAATAAGGCCTGAACATGTGCGGCCGTCGCGGTCGTCACTCGATCGTTTGGAAAATTTTGACAAAATTCACGTAAACACTCAGGAATTTGTAAAGTCTATCGATTCATTTTATTCTGCTTTTGCATTTTCAAATATTTATTAGGCGATAAAGAGCTCATATAAAAGAATCAAATTCATGAATGTTCTTTTACATTTTACGAGTCTGTCTAAAGCTTTCAGACGCCGTCATCATAGTTCGCCTTGGAATCGGTATTTTTTCAAGATCATTTATAATGATGACGCGTCAACCACTGTGCGATTCGGCATAAGATGCGAAATTTGTCACCGATTTTTAGCGATCGGTATATGAGTGTTCGTTTAACCTAAATTCGTGACATGATCTCCAAGATTTTGTGTTGAAATTATTAAATTATCTTGGCGACACTTAGTCAGAACTTTGTTTGTAGTTGAAGATGAGTAGCTGCTTCTTCGAACGGAAAGAGCTAGGCTTCGATGTTGAAGGTGACTGCCTATCAGTTAATGTTTAATGATTTCATGCAATTTAATGTTCTTTGAGGGAAAACGCAAATTCGTTTTACAGTTGGTTCGATCTGTGCCGCAAACGGCAACTTTATTCAGTCTGATCAAGTTCTGAAAAAGCACATGATTAATGTCCTCTAACTGGAGGTCATCCCTACGAAATATGCTTTGTTTCTAAAGTGCCATTTATATGAGCGGCGAATTGCGAACGTTAACTTTCAGGAACAACTACAGTGGACCCCCCCTAAGTCGAGTTGTCACGGGATACCATAATCTGTTCGAATTAGACAGAGTTTCGGCTTAGGGGAATATAAACTAAAAATAATGCTCTGTGGTATGCAAAAAGGTGAGGATTGAGTTTTAAAATCTCAACAACAATTTGTTTAAGTATCCTTATTAACAATTCTAATATTTTTCTTCACGTCAAGTTGAAGGAGAGCAGAGAGGTAAACGCGATCCACAAATACACGACCAACAAAAAATTCGCGATTTAGTGCCTGTTTGCTCAAATTTTAACCACTGCTCTCTGCGAATGAGAAAACTCGATATGAATGAAGTGTCAGAGTTTGCGCAGTTGGCGATTCGTAGTGAGCTCATATGAATGGTCCTTAAACATATCGCCCTACATAGCATGAGACGACTTTGATTCGTGTGAACACCCTGCCATTCCTGAGTATTCAAGTTTACCAATTTCAGAAAATATAATTTAGTGAAGAAATCGACATGAATCTGCCAAGCGGCCATTCTTAATTAATATACAGTACAGCCTCGCTAGTCAGGACATTTCTACTCTTCGGACCCTTTAAAAATTTTACCTCTACATAAATATTCTAACTCTGCTCTATGCACATACACACATAATTAATACGTAGATATGTTCGTACAATTATCGGAATCCCCCTACTAATTTACATCGGAATCGGCGTTTTGCAAGGCTACGTATGTTGCCAAAATTTCTAACACTGGAGCAAGGAGCGCCATTCAGTGGGCAGAACAAAATCATGCATCTCAAATGGATATCCTTTTACTAAATAGGTTACGTGTAAAAGTCGTTAAGCTGTTTTTAGAGAAAGCGTTTCGGCCAAAAATGAACGCGTACTTTCCTGTTCTTTAAAGATTTTTGTTAAATGCGTACATTATGCATGCATGCCTCTGTAATAAAAGGTGTTTGAAAAGTAGTCGGTTGTCCACTTCATTTTATGTTCTCTCTATAGCCCGGGCTTTTGGCTATTCCGGACACATCCGAAACCTTGTGTCCGGATTACCAAAGCTGTACTGTAGTAGAATCGCGATAATGTGAACTATCCTACATTGTGTACTATACAAATTAATTAACTAATCTAAATGTGAACTCGTGCCAATGTTTTGCTATTCCGAAATGTAAATATTTTTTATTTCGTCGTTTCTTTTTGCTTGCACAGTCTAACGGTTTTAAAAGGGAAGTGGTACGTTCCTCGCGCACCTGCTCATTTCTGATAGTTCTTAAACTTTTTACAGAGTCTAGAATTGGAAAGGAAAAAAAAAAAACTTTACGAACCTCAGAAATACCTCGAATGGAAACTGCTCTCTTTGAATGGCTTAGGAATCAGCGGGAAAAAATGTGCCAATTTCGACTAACGTTCTAAGAAATCACCCAAATTATCTTAAGTCAGGTTGATGAATATCCCAACGAGTGGCTTCAAAAGTTTCGAGAACGTCCTGGAATGAGAAAATTAAAAATAGGGACGAAGAATTGTCTGCAAACTAGAAGCCTTTCTTGTTCACGTAAGGGAAAATTCTCTTGCTCTAGAACAGATTTATAAAGCCGATTAGATGGTGAAAACTCTTGTGTTGTCCAAAGAGGCAACTGAAGCAGGTACAAATCTAGAATTCCTTTATGCTCACCTAAGAACTATGGGTTTTCTTTCTCGTTAATGTATTTTTCAACAAAAACATAGTTTTTGTTTTCTATTCGATTCGTTTGAATTCATCGACAATGTGAATTGGCTATGGTTTCATTCGTTCACATTATCAATACTCCTGAACCTTTCGATCAACCTATCTGTGTGTATGACGTGCACTCAACACAACATAGGACGACCGTCATTACAGCCCCATATTTCCACAACTTGTGCTCGATTCGAAAATGAATTAAAAAACAGCTCGCTGTGCGATTCTCCAGAGTTTATTCCTATAAATTTGAATCTCAAAACGGAATTAAGTAAGTCGTCATCTTGATTTCCATAAATGTCATATTTCTCACAGATTGTAAAGTGCGACACAAAAATCCACGGGAGATTCGAATTTTATTTAAATTTGTGCTGTAAACAATTGCTGACGTAAACAAAAACAATTCATACCCGCCGTTTTTATTTTTGAGCAATATTTTAAAATTAAATACGATTTAAAAGCTGCAGTTTATTTACTGCGATGAATCCCATTGCACCTGAGACCTTATGGAAGAGAGAGTACAACAGCGACAACAAATTGCGTGCCGGCACTTGCTATTGCCAAAGATATGAATTCAGTTCAATTGGAACGTATTCGAAAAAGTATTTCAATAATATTGTAATATTAACTCTCGCCTAACCAATACAAGGTGTCGAGGTGATATTTCTTCGTGTTGTTGTGGGAGATACTCAAAGTGATAGGGCGAGAAGCAGCTGCTTCTTCGAACAAAAAGGGCTATACTCCGATTGTTCAGTTACGTGACACGAATTCCCGCGTCAACACGACTTCCAAGGCGTGCCTTGAATGCGACTCCATCAAGTTAGCGACCGCTTGGCAAAACCCAGGACGAGGTGATCGTGACCTAATGCTACGTTTCCACCGAACCATGTCACGTGGTACGAAAGCCCGTGTCAACATGACTTCCAAGGCGTGCATTGAGACTCGATCAAGTAAGACACCGCTTGGCATACCCAGGACGAAGTGATCATGACCTAATGCTACGGATGAACTTTTACTGAAACCTCAATATACCGTTTCCACTGAGGTTGAAGTGGTTTCGCTCGCAATTTTCGAGTCACTCGCTTCCAATGTATAAGTGCCCACCAAAGCAAATGTCACTCGCTCTCAATTCTTAAATGGCCGCCAGAATAGCTGTCTGTTGACAGGAAATAATAGAGTGAGAACACCAGGAAATAGAGAGAGATAAAATGCGAAAATGAACAACAAAATGACAGAAATGCACTTCGTTCGGTTCGTTTTGACAACTTCTTCTGTACGAATGTATAAAAGGGACTGCAACGAGGCTTATCAAAAACCGCGACGTTTGCAGACCTTGAAAATGTAAGGCGCAACTTGGTATGTTCGGAGAAAATTAATGAAACCTCGCGGTTTTGTTCAGTGCAAACGTGGTATAAGTGCCTGATTTCCCTTAGGCATAACTCCTGAACGCTGATCAGTAATATTCGATGACTGAGTATAGAGTGGCCTTGAGATCTCTCGTGAGTGCTCAGTCACCTTGACCCCTTTAGTGGAACATGCGAGTCATTAAAGGCGATTGGGAAAATAAATGCTTAAAGAAACTCTTTATACTTAAACTCAATCAACCACTGTTTCATTAAACCTTTCGACCTAGAATGCAGTCAGTGTTCTTTTTTGTGTTTATCTGTTCAAATGACCTAACTTTGGCACATTTCTAGCAAATAAACATTGAGCGGGACATAATGTATATAATATGGGTGGCGCGACAGTCCGAGGTGGACCTGGGCCTAGCTTCTCAGCAACGACTCGTGTTGTGCGTGCTATTGTTCTTTCACGAGTGGAAGGGACCTACAGTTTAATGCCCACACCGAAAGGCGAATTTGAGAAGGAAGTGGTGGAACCGTAAATTATGATAGGTGGTAAGTTCGGGTATCGATCCTGGCACCCTCTGCGTAGGAGTCGACGCACTTACCCACTACGCCACGACGACCAGTGAGCGAGACATACTCATCTCATATATCTCTTGATTTCTTATCTGCTACTTCTTATCCAATCATTTCCTTCGCTGATGACAGCACCCTTAGCTTTTCATATTCGTTCCAAGACTCATGACCCCGCCCCTCGGCCGTAGAATTGGAACGGCAGCGTATGTTAAGCATTGAATTCCGATCTTGACAGCATAATTAACTGGGGAAAAAACAATAGAGGGGAATTCAATGCTTCAAAAACTCAATGCTGTCTGCTGTCACTCAAGCGAACCCTTGATAACCTGCCATTATCCATGAATGGCGCTTGTGTCGATGAAACCGGAAAATTGTCCGTCCTTGGTATGTGTATCAACGCAACACTTAGCTGGAACGATCACATATTTGAGGTCGCCAAAAATGCTGCGAAATGATTAGGTTTCCTTAATCGATGCAAGAAATATTTTACCCCTTCTGATTTGGCTTCAATTTATAAGGCCCAAGCTTAAGTACAACGCTCATATCTGGTCTGGTGCACCCAAGACCGTCCTGATACAATCCAAAAGTAAGCGATAAAGCTTATAGGAGACAATAATATCGCATTAGACTCGCTCGAACATCGACGTACCGTCTCTTCTTTGTCCGTGTTTTATCGTTATTTAAACAAACGATGCTCAAGTGAGGTCGCCAACTGCATTCCTCCTCTCCATGAATTCACCCGCAATACTCGTCTCGCCAGGAATGAATCAGTATACCCTTAAGCCTACTTTCGGACGGACAGTTAAATTCAGAGACTCGTACTTCAGCCACTGCACGAATATGGAATACTCTTCCCAGCCTAATATTTCCCACAGTCTACAACCGGAAGTTATTTATGACCAATGCGCACAGTCACCTCCTCTCCCTTTCTCCCTCTCTACCTTCGACCCGTGCTGTGTCTTGACCCCGGTCACATAAGGGTATTAGCAACCCCTTGAGCACGCGCAAATTATAAAAAAAGGTGCGAAAGGTTCAAATATCCTTATCATTTAAAAAAGCATAAACATCAATTTGCTTCCATCAATCATGGTCTTAATAAGTTAACCGAAATATTTCTCTATAAATAGCATTTTTTTGACATATTTAAAAGTGTTAATTTAGATCAGAGTCTTCTCTGAGACATCTTTGAGTTTAGAGCCTTCCGCGATGTGTCGAGACGGATATTATATTGGTACGTGTAGCTTTGGACTTTGCATCACATTTAATTAGAATCACCCGACATTAAGCCTCTGTTTCCACTGAACGATCTCCAAATGTTCTTCAAAGCACGACACGCGTTTGACTTGCCTCTGATCACAAATTATAATACAAACGTTAAAAAGTCGAATGCCTATATTTATTCCCATCGTGTCAAGGCCACTTGTTAATTTTTTCGTCTACATTATTACACCATTTAATCATTTTGTTTACTCGGCTTATATAATTTTGGAGAAGATTATCGTCCACTCGGGGTGATACTAGTAGAGGTCAGTTGCAAAACGTTGCAGAGGTCAGATCAAGGCAAAACGTTGACAGTTTTGAAGCTCTTGGGAAATCAAGGCAAAACGTTGACAGTTTTGAAGCTCTTGAGATTTTTGTGGTCACTGTCGAAAATAAGCCTGATAATTAAAACTCTTGGTTGGTAGATAATGCCAGAATGCCACGACAATCGCCGCTACCCTCTTATAATAATAATAATAATAATAATATGTGGCGTGAGAGTCCGAGGCGGACCTGAGCCTAGCTTCTCAGCCCCCCCTCGTATTGTGCCTGCTATTGTTCTTGCACGAGTTGTAGGGCCAGACAGGAATACTCTTTGAGCATTGTCAGTTACTCGAAAGAGGTGGAAGCCGTGATTATGAAAGTTGGTAGATTGGGGACTCGAACCTGGCATCATTTGCGTAGGAGTCGACGCACTTACCCACTACGCCACGGCGTTACCTAGGCTACCCTCTTAGGTCCTTGTTATGTCCTGCCCCGTGATCAACAGTGAATGCTGCCCCAGGAAATCCGATAAGCTGTTTGTCATTCCATGTTTAAGTGGACTTATGCATTTTATTTACTTTGCGTTAAACGCAATTTGAAAACCCCTAGCTATTCTAATACATTTTGTCTAATAATGGGTAGTCGATTCGTATTTTGTCAAAAGATGTCTTTGGAGTCCTCTGTCTCTAGTGCTGCCAATCACATTGTGTCAAACCGTATGGTGTTGAAAAGGTTTCATTTTAAGCTTCATTTAACCAAAAAAAAAATTAAATTCGGAGAAGTTGAAAAAAAGTTACAGCTGTTCAAAAATGAGTGAAAATAATGAAGAAATTCGCTTTATTTTGAAATTTTTGTATAAAAAAGGAAGAATGCCACACAAGCCACCAATGAAATTTGTGAAGCTTACGGAGACGATGGTGTATCAGTTCGTGTAGCACAACAATGGTTCGCTCGCTTCCGTTCTGCTAATTTCGATGTGAAAGATGCACCTCTATCTGGTCGACCTATAGTTGAAAAAGTCGATGAAATTATGGAAAAGATTGACGAGGACCGTCATCATCAAACGGTTTTGAATCATTTAAGAAAGGCTGGCTACAATCTGTTTGGGTACCACAGGAATTGTCTGTGAAAAAAGTTTGTTTAGAAATACGAAAAGGCTTTTTCGACAATCCATTAGTTTACAGTGTCACCCAGATGTACTGAAATTCTTGGATGAACACTTAAACCAAAGTGTGGAAACATCCACAAATACATTATAGGGTTTTTTTTTTGTTTAATTCAGTTTTATTTATCAATGCATTTTCTTACATACCGGACAAAAATACTTAAACTAGTTGGACGAACAAAGATTCTATTTTAACTTACTGGCCCTCGGTGGGCTCTCTAAGCTAACCATAATATTAAACTATGTCTTTCGACTTAACCTAACAATGCCTGTTTAACGATATGGAAATCAATTTGAATGTACAACTTTATATTAAGAAAAAATGACAAAAAACTTAATAAATTAACTGTTTTATTTAAAAAAAATGTATATACTCACATACATTATAGGGTAAATGCAAATATGTAGTGCATTAATGAAAAAATAAGACATTTCACATTTAAACGAGAATAAGTTCTTTTTTCATGTCAGAGTTCAATTGACATTTACTTAATTATTTATGAGGCGACCGATGGAGGTTCCGAGCCTGAGTAATTGTTGCCTTCCATCAATGACGGTCCTAGGCACGCAGCTTCCGGTCATCAAGACTTCCAATGCACCCGCGAATACTTGTCTCTCCGGACAATCGCCCCTCCTCTTCTTCTTGAGACCAGAGGACATGGATTTAGCACCCATTTTAGTCTCATTGGCATTGTTTCCCTCCATTTTTTTGTTGTACTCCGAATAAATCAGTTCCCATTCTACCCTACAATCTTTTCTTAACCGTTTAAACTCCGAGAGCATTCAGTGAACTTACTCAAAATAGTGTATGTCACGTCTTGCACGTGTCTAGCAAAAATATTGAGTTTTTCGACATTGTGTTCCAACAGGTGCGAAAGGGTTAAGTCTGCCTTTGGTCTCATCAATGCTTTCGAATCTCCCGCAGAAGTTTAAACCACAAGTTTTGAATGGTATTGAGGTCTGGTGACTGTGCTGACGTTGCATGACATGAACTCTAAATCAGCCAAAATTACACTTGTGATTTGATCCCAAAATTGACTCCCCTACTGCACAGATAGGCTCGAACTCATCGGAACAACAGTTTTAGACGTCTGCATTCGCCGGAAGTGGATTCTTGTTGCTTTCTGCATTGCTTGGGAGTAATCTCTGAGATTTTTACAGAAATTTGGCAATCGAGCTGTGAGCTCGCTGCCACTGATCAACTCATTCATAAAATCCATCACTTCGTCTATATTCACCGCATTTTATATCGATTTGGATGACATTTGTAAATTGACGTTTGAAAGTCATATGCAGCCGTGTTATGGACGAACCATTGTAACAAAGTTTTGAAAATGTAAGAAATTGTTTATGTATGTATGATGTCAATTGTAAATGTGCGGTGGAAATTAAGCGATGACTTGCTTGGCTTATTCATATATGGAAATATATCGGGATCTCGTCCCCAAATTGAATCAAGTGTGCCTACTGAAAATGTGATTCTCAAAAGTCGCTGCCATATTACACGCAGCTGTTTGGTGGGTAGATAAGACCGAATGTCACGGCAATCGCCATCCACTTAGACCTATGTCGACACCATTGCTATGTCACCAAATCGGAAATTAAGTTTCACCAATCTCTCGACTCATGTCAATCAACATGTAACTAGGAATCAGATTGATCAGCACAATTCTTTCACGCTTCTAAAAGGGAATTATAAACAAACTGGCTTATCACGGCCAATTCGCTTGAATTCAATACTAAAGTAAGTTGTGGACCTTTACGTTCAATGCGAATTGTTGTTCAGAAAAGAGGTTACCAATTTGTTTCGCCCACGGAACCCAAAATGATCAAACTTGTTTTGGAGGTCCCCCATATTGATATGCATTAACAGAAAACGTCATTCCTTGAAGTGCACAGTGCAGTGGACATTCTTGTGGTTGACAAAAAAGAGCAGAATAAATGATATAAAATGTATGTTCTGTAAACATTATTGTACAAAAAAAATGAAAAAAAAAACATGATTTGTCACATATTTACTTAATATAACCTAAAAATTAGACCGGATGTCCGACAACTGAATGCGAAAGTCTGGAACTGCTTCCAGTCTGTTTTGATTGATTTGACTTTTTGTTAAAGTGTAAGCCGAAAACTCAGCCTTGCAACGGTAAATTCTTACAAAGGAAAGGAGAATCATAATAGCTTTTGCTGCGACGAGGGTATTCAATCTTCAGACCAACCCAAAATGTGTTCAAAGTAGAATCTTCTGATTAAAAACGTTGTTTAAACTAATTTATACTGTTAGCATCGATGGATTGCAAAAGGATTCCGTTCCCAGTCGATTTCGTTCGATCTTCCAACGATTTTTAAGGGTAACCAAATTTTGCTGTATGCCTCTATCATCATCTGAAGTAAGCTGCAAGATAGTTTCTTCCAAAAATCCGTTGGAAACTATTTCCTATTCAGAAACCAAGTCTTTTTGTTTAAGAGAAGATATTTTGTTTTCAATCGTAAATTTGGTCGTGGCTCTTCCCTGTAAGGACTGGCAAATTACGTGCGTATAGCTGCCAATTTCACCAACCACTGCTCATCGTGCAAGAGTTCATCAAGTGTACGGATGAATAAAAGGGCTGTCCGACGAAAAATAACTTGAGCTCGTTTCGCATTTCAAATGCTCTGGCTAAAACTTTTTCCCTCGAAAGCAATCTCACTTCCGTGTGTAGCAAAACAAATCGATGCTGACTCCTCTAACATCTTCACCTTCCCACACTTTATCAGAAAGCCTTGACTAGACTGGTTGTACGAGAACTTTTTCTCGTCGGGTGAAAAGTTCTTAGCGACAAGGGCAGGACGCGCCGTTTATATTTTTTCCTCCAGACCCCTTTTAGCCTTCAAGGGAACCCGGCCGCGGAACACTATTTGGAAAACTAGACACAACTCTTCGCGGTTATTGCGACCAACGAACTGGTTACTGAAAGATAATTGTTTACTTAAACGCTCCCTCTACAGATGTTTTTATTCTTATTTACAATCGATAAGCGAAATTCGAAGTCGGTGACCGCAATTTTAAGAGCGTTAATTCCAATTTCCTGTCGTAATTCTCGACAGGCAATAACAAGTTTAGTACACAAATTTGAGTCAACATATTCGTTGTGTGATGTTGCCGTGTCAATGAGTCAACGGGTTGGCCGAAGTGTCGAAAATATCGCTGTCGTTCAGGCGCCCGTAGCACACGATTCAAAATCAGTCAATTCCACGAATTGGTCATCGCTCAGGGGACTTGGACGTCATGTGGTTTGAACAGGATGGTGCCACAAGCCACACACAACACGTTACAATCGACTTATTGAAGAGCAAGTTTAGTCGGGTCGCCGTGGCGTAGTGGGTAAGTGCCAGGTTCGAACCCAATCAACCAACTTTCATAATTCACGGCTTCCACCTCTTTCGAGTCACTGACAATGCTCAAAGAGTATTCCTGTCTACAAAAAGCTTCTCAACTTCGCCGTTCGGAGTCGGCATTAAAACTGTAGGTCCCCCTACCACGCGTGAAAGAACAATAACACGCACAACACAAGTGGTTGCTGAGAAGCTGGGCCCAAATTCACCTCTGACTGTCGCGCCACCCATATTGTATTATTATTATTATAAGTATGGTTAGCGTGTTATCTCAAGAAATGTTCCCAGTCGATTGGCAGCCTCGTTCTTGCGATTTAACGCCGTTTGACTATTTTCTTTGGGGCTTCGTTAAATCATTGGTTTATGCCGACAAGCCGATGACGTTGGAAGAACTCAGAGCCAACATTGAACGCAAAAAAGCAGCCGTTTCGGCCGAAATGTGTGTCCGAGTGGTGGAAAATTGGGTCCAACGAATCGACCTCTGCAAACGTGCCCACGGTGGCCATATGAACGAAGTCGAGTTTCATTCATAAATGTCTTGATTTTACTTCAAGCCGATGATAAAGATTTTGAAAGACATTTGAGGTCTTTCAATTAGTTTTCTTAAAGAATCGTTTTATTAAAGAAAAAATTTGTCAAGTCCTTATTGGAAAACCATTTAGAACAAGGTGTTGACGTTACGTGGTTATGGTGGTGATGGCGTCTTATCGTCGACAGTTCAAGTCAAGTCCTTATTGGAAAGCCCTTTACATGTACCTTTTTTGGTTTATGACCCGTCGTCTCCATAGTTTTCTAAGATATCCCCTTTTTTTGTGAGAATTGCTTTAGAAAACTGCATTTACCATTTTTGTTTCCTTGGAGTCTCGTTTAACTTATATTGATTAAAACGCAGACCACCTAAATGGTGTACACTCACTTTAGACGCTGACTGTATGTAATGTGCACCATCTGTTTTGTGATTCGTCCGCTTCATGGCGTAACACCGTCTAAATGAGTCGAGAAAAAAAATGAATCCTTCCATTTTTTCTCGAGTTATGGAACACAAAAACAAAGTCCACCAGCCTGAGTCCGTTATCGGATGTGGTGTCGTGCAGGCTGTGTTTTCCGATGTCTTCCTTACCCAGCTTTGCATTAAAATCTCTTAGAACGATCTTGGTGTCGAAGCTGGGGCACTGATCGTAAGTCCTTTCTAGGAGATCATAGAAGTCATCATTGCTGTTGTCATCTTTGTCCTCTGTCGGGGCGTGGGCGCAAATCAGGCTGATGTTCCCGACATGATGTACACCTGATGTACAGACAAAGCTTACGACTTTTTGCCTAAGTCTGCCTCGACCAACAAATCCACATCCAAATAAGCGCCTCTCCCTGTTGCAATCACCGTAGTAGATGTCGCAGTTTCTCATCCTCTTTTTGCCCGGCCCATTCCACCGCACTTCCTGGATTGCGGTGATGTCTGTTTGTAACAGTCCAGGGCCTCCGCGAGTTCTTCGGCTTCACGTGGTCTGTTAAGGGACCTAACATTGCACGTGCAGAACCGAAAATCGCTGTCCTTGTAACGTTTGCTGGGGTCGTCAACATTAATTCCGTCCGTTGGCAGGCAGTTGGTTGTCTCTGAACCATTATATTTTTACGTGGTGAGGGAGTTAACCCCAACTGGGAGGCCAGGCCCTATTCTTTAACCCTCGGGCGGAGGGTCCGGGCTTATCCGGAGTCGGTGACCTCGCTGAGGCTGTGAGCGCCGCCGTTGTCCCTAGAACTATAGGGATCTTCTGGCGCCATCTCAATTCCAAGGCCCCGACCTGGCTTTGAAAGAACCTTCTAGACCTGTGCTTCGAAAATGTCGAAGTAGCTCTAGAAGGACTGCGCACCAGGTAACTCCTTCTGACTGGAGTTTCGGATGCCGCCGTTGGCCAGACAGTTTCCAGCTCCTCCGCCGCCATCCACAAAGAGAGATGAGCCCTGGTATAGGCACACTCTCCCCCCTCTCTCGACTGCAGCCGCCAACGACGTCCCACGGGGGTTGGTTACCCCATCTTCGATCGAAGGTGCTCGGCTCCCAGATTTCACCACGTGGAGGTGAGAGTAGGAGTTCGCTGATAGAGGCTTGTGCCTGCATGAGACGCCATATCAACGCTTTGAAATCTCGTTAACATTACAATGCGGTATAAATTTCTACTGATTGGCAAAAGTTGTTCGTTGCTAAAATCGTATTGTGGTCCAGTTTCAGTTCATCCGCGCAAACTGAGTGATAATTCAAACTTTCGACGGAATGGTAAACAAGTGCGAAATCCAAGAGTATTTCTCATTAAAAACACCCGGCAACAAATTTAATGTAAAAATAAAGCTTTTTGACTGCAATTGAAGTCGAATTAGAGTGAGTGAATGATAGTTGCTACCCACCGGAAATAAAGTATTACAGAGATAGCCGACCTCACAGCTGATTGCCCCCTAGTCCATCGACGAATTTGAGTACTTTTTTGACAGATATTCAAGAATTTTTGACGGTTATTCACGCAATAACGTAAATGCCGTCCTCTGATTGGTCTATTGGAACACGTTATAAAAAGCAGTTGTAAAACATTTTAAGGGGCAAGAAAGGTAGAAGTCGGACTTCTCTGTAATACTTCATTTCTGCTACTCACTTATTGTGTTCCTTTAACAATTATCAATGTTTGACAGCATAATTAATTAACTTCTTTTTTTTTTCTTTGCAGGTAAGAGAATCACACCACGGCCTATCGAAGCTCTGGACAAATTTGTTTATTTTGTTATAAATGAAGACCAGCGTGAGTTCCAATCGAATGCTATAATCATCCATTTGTTCCTATAAATACCATAATATGACAATAATTGGATGTTAATTGAATCAGGGTAATTAACAAGAATTTAATACCTCTTAAGTACTTATGAGGTGGAGTCATTCCTAGTTGGAATTTAAGCCCTCATATATTTTCCATATCATCCCTTGAGACCGATATTTTATTAATTAATGCTGAGTTATCGATTATGCAGACAATGGAACCGCTTATCGTTTCTGATAAAAGAAACAAGCATTTTGTAAGTTCCTTACAATGAGAAGAATAATGTGAGTGCTGATATGGACTGAGGTGAACCTGGGTTGTGCAACAGCCACTCGGGTTGCATGTGCTATCAGGAGCGAAGGAGACCTACGGTTTAATTACGAACTCCAAACAGACTGATTTGCTCAGGCTCGGACTCTGCATGGGTCGTCAGCCTGATAAGTAAGTAAACAGACCGATAACGTCCTCTGCGCTTTGTTTCTGACTCGAAACTGGTAGAGCCGTGATTTATGAAAGTTCTTCATGTCGGGAATGTAGGTTAGGTAAGGTTTGGGCGATTGCCACCACTGTAGCAGTTGTGGCCCACTTAGATCGTGGTTGCATCCTTTGTGCTATCGCTACCCGGTGCATTCCACCGGCTCCTTTTAAAAAGGGACTACACTAACGAAAATGATATAAACCTAGAGACTGCCTCATGGTATTCTAGTGGCCTATTTTGACAAGTCCACTCCTGTGCTGATTTACAGCCAATTGGGTGTCCTGATAAACTGGGTAACGTCTTGTATGTTTAAGTGTGACATTTTATCTAGGTTTCTGAAAAAGTAGTTGCCTAGTACATCTTTTCTTGTTTTTTGCAAGGGCTGGACAAGTGCTTCTCCTCGTCTTAACAGCTTCTGCAGTAGTCCTTGTACGGGCCACCCATTCTTCTGGCATGGATACCGAGAAGGCAGTGGCCAGTGATAATGCCCACTACGTTCCTTATTGCATTCCTGTTTAGTTTTAGGAGTGTATTTGTTTTGTTTGGATTTGGTGAGGGCCAAATAAACCTCGAAGTCCTACATGTATATAATTCCATCCATCTCCGATTAGAGGAGTCGAAGGCAACTGTAAGTAACCTGGTGTTTATTACTTGGTGTGAGGGATATGGGGTGTCCTGATTATTTGGCAGTCCTCCCCTAATCTTGCTAACTCGTGGGCCCTTTCGTTGCCTGGAACCAGCATAGGGAAAGGTTTCATCTGACCGAGAGATAGACGGCAAAGTTATACCATCTTCGATTTAATTGATGGTGTATCCAGAGCCTTTATGGCCGCCTGACTATCCATGCAAATGGCGATAGATAGCCAGTCTATCGGGTTCATCGACAGTAAGCGGGCGGCCTCTTGGAAAGCTTTAACTTCTGCCTGGAGTACACTACAATGGTTGGGCAATCGAAGAGACAAAGAAAAGGATATGTCCGGCGATATCGCGAATACTACTAGTCCGGTGCCCTCGTCTGTGTAGATCTTCAGGTAGCCTGGTTTCGTACCAGACCTTTTTTTCCCAATCTTCTTCGACTGGGATAAGTGTTTTGAACCCAAACTCAAAGTCTAAAGCGGGTGTTATATAATCTGTATGCGTTGATAGTCTCGCATTTCTGATTATCTCTGTATGACCTAAGCTATGTGAACTGCTTAAGCGGTTGCACTGCCGTAGCCTTAGCGCTGCATTGGAGGCTACCAGCTTCCCATAGAGGTCCATGCGAACAATGTTACTTAGGCCGTTGTTACACAGGAGATTTATTACTCACGACTTTTACAAATTCCCATTTGAGATCCCAAGCCACTGTAGGTTAGGTTAGATAGGCGGGCTGCTAGTGCATTCACCAGCACACTTAGACCATAGTGGTCCATTGCGATACCCATAGTCAGACTGCTGCCACTGATAGACTACTCCAGTGATAGTGACGTCAATTTGATTCCAACGGCAAATGGTGACTGGACCAGATTTGGAAACCAGACCACCAGATTCAAACCGGGGACCCCGCTAACTAGGGGCAGGCACTCTACCAACTGCGCCATCCAGTCGTTATATCCAGGAGTCTCTCCCAGGAGTTTTCACACCCTTTCTCGGGCATTGGAAAAAAAAAACAGATCGAAGAAAATGCATGTCAAGCAAACCTCGAGCACCAGACAGGATCTAAACTGACCACGTCTTGCCCGAAACATTGAAAATGAACGAAGAATTTAGCGTGTGTAAAATCGACGAGACGAGCATCCCAGTATCGTTTCCCCGATCCACAAGAAATGAGATACCTTCAACTGCTCCAACTACCGAGGGATAAGTCTCCTAATCGTCGCCTATAAACTCCTCTCTGCCGTTATGTGTGAAACCATTCATGATTACCCTGATAGGTCCTTAACAGTGCTGCTTCGGGCCAGGGAAGTCCATAGACCAAATCCTTCGAGATTTTGAAGGCCTTAGCCTACCTCGGCTTCCAAGTAAACAGTGCGGTCATCAAATGAAACGCAGAATAATTCTTGCCAATCGCTTTTTTTTTCCCACTTAGGCCAAGCATAGGCCCATTTTGTTTGATCTTAGGGTACCTATTCCACAAACATTTGATAAAGCGAAGAAGATGGCTCATACTGATGCTGCTCAGCTCAGGGAGATTAACCTGGCGTGGCTATCTTAGAGTATCGACATTATGATGTAGGCCACGTGAATGAATTAGTTAAAATTGAAGTTATAATTTTAAACGGACAATAAATTCGTTAAATTTTCGTTAAAAAACTACCTTTCTCATATAAACATACATTTTTCAAATCGTCCTGGTATTTCCTGTGAAAAAGGGAAACAAACAAACAAACTGTACAGATTTATATTATTAGCATTTGCATATTGCTAACTTTGTCTCATTTTTTGGTTAATGGGAAGACTGTATCTACATTATTGATGCCAGAAATCAATAAGAAATCAATGCCCCTTAACATTTTTGACAACTGTTTTTTATAACGTGTTCATAAACCAAATTCACCAATCAGAGGAATCGTGAATAACCGTCAAAAATTCATGAATATCTGTCAAAAAAGGCACACAAATTCGTCGATGGACTAGGAGGCAATCAGCTGTGAAGTCGGCTATCTCTGTAATACTTCATTTCTGGTTGATGCAAAGTGCTGCTTCGTCTACAAAACCGAAGTATTTCACGTGATTTAACAGAATTAATACAGAAAACGGAGTAAACTGAATCATGAATCGGAACAAATTGCCTTCACATTAATTTAAACTCTAGAAAATCGGTTGAAGAAAAGATTGACTAATTGGAATTCCTAATGCTATCAAAGGCGCATCCCCATGCCCAGGCTCAGGAATTTGTTTGAACACGCCTCCACGAGGGATACAGTCAACATCACAAATGTCAAAGAGATTTCCTGGGATTTTATGAAACTCCCACGCTGTGGCGTCCAAAGGGCAATTATAAATAAATCCAAGAGCATTAAGGTCAAAACTGTACTCTGCACACCTTATGAAGGCAACTTGGAAAAGCGAACCTTTAATGACTATTCATAGGCCTGCTCCCCCCGCAGTGCCGTTGTTTAATGTGCTTTTAAAGACGTCTTCCCGTCCAGTATGGCATCCAATAGGCAAAAAATAAGGCATGCCGGCGTGCATTCATAATTGATGGACCTCCGCCTGCGGCTGACTTTATATGAACATTTCCCAATCCAATTTGAAACGATATCGCTAAACACAGTGAGGCGTGTTTAATAATTTACTAACATTTTCGCAATTGCTTCGATGTATTCAACGCGAATAGAACAGTCTATGGATACGCTCGGTGTACGGATACTATTTTAGTCAGTGCGGCCACCCACGTATTCGTGGAGATTATTCCATTATTTATAGCTTGACAAAATCTATTCAAAAGGATCGACACGAGGGCGCAAATAGATTCGCCACGATGTGTTTATTTGCATTAATGACAAGGCTTGAATGACAAACAAAAAAAACAGATCTCACTGAATATTTTGTACCTCGGCACAGTCTGATGTTAGTTTTAGGCGCGGTATAGAGAGTATGACTTTGTTGAAGTCTAATTGCATGACGGTTCAAATCTGCGATCAATTCAAATAGATGACTGGAGGGAAAATGGTAAGCATGATAACGAGATTAGCGATTGATTTCAAATGCAAACTGGGTGTACTCGGTTGTGCCAGGGAGATATGCTTGTGAAGACGACTGGATGGCCCAGTTGGTTGAGTGCCTGCTCCTGGTTGGCGGGGTCCCCGGTTCGAATCCCAGTGAAAGCAAAGTTAATACGCTTTAATGTGGTTTTCAAATCTGGTCCAGTCACCATTTGCTATCAGTGGAGTGTTCAATCAGTGGTAATGGACTGTGGGTATCAAAATGGACCAACATGGTCTAAGTTTGCTGGTGAATCTACTAGCAGCCCCCCCTACCTAACCTAACCTAAGACATGCTTGTGGACTCGCTTCAAAATACTTTTTGCAAGTGGGTACATTTGATTATGGCATCTCTGCAAAATGAGAGAACTTGGTTCGATTTTTTGAAAAAGGCGAGGTCGTTGGAAATTTGTTACCGCTTGGTCAATTTATTAATTGAATAAAAGTCAGTTGCCGTATTGAAAATCCACGAACAGCAGAGCAACGATGGACATGCACTCAATATTCATCCGCCTCTGCACATGGCACCAGTGTGCGTTATGCAGTTTTTTACTGACGACGACAAATATGAATTCATATTTGGTAATCCGAATTTATATATTACATATTTCCGAATCCCCTCAAAGAAAAATGAAAATTAACTTCAGGAAGCTAAAAATCCAGCTGGTTTATGAGTATTGGGAGAATGTGTACACTAGTAGTGATGCATCTTCTGCTTATAAAGCTTTTATTGATACTCTAAGGAAGCACTTTCTAGGTTGCTCCTCATTCCTTCGCTCCAAAAAGCGTGTAAAAGGACTTAAATCTTGGATATCGAGGGTCTTTTTAAAAATAAGTTATAAGAAAAAATAAGCTTAGAATAAAATGCAATAAGTATCCTGATAACTTTGGTTTAAGTGGGAAATATAAGAAACTGTGCGCGGAACTTAAAAAGGAGATCCCGATTTGTCGCGATACCTACTACCGTAATCAGTTCAGCTCAGCAAGGGGAAACCTGAAGGATGAATGGATGATAGTAAACAGCATACTAAATAAACCCAAATTTTCAAAAAAAAAAAAACCTATTATTCTACGTGTCGATGACCGTGACTTGTCTGATAAGCGTGCTGTTTCTGATGCTTTTAATTGTTATTTCTCTAATATAGGCTGCCGTTTACAATCTTGCTCAGTCCAATCATCTTGTTCTCTCTGTCCACCCGCTTGTTATCAACCATTGCAAAGTACTAGTTTTGTTTTTCATCCTATAACCTCCTCTTGAAGTCTTAAAAGTAATTGGTACCTTATATAAATCGAATTCGTGTGGTGCTGATGGTATTTGTAACTCTGTCCTAAAACAAATTGCATGTTTCATAGTGGATGTATTGGCATATATTTTTAATCGTTGCGTCTTTGAAGGTGTCTTTCCTGATGACCTCAAATGCGCTGATGTTATTCCATTGTTTAAAAAAGGTTCTGCTACTGAGATCGGCAACTATAGACCCATATCACTCGTTTCAACTTTCAGCAAAGTTTTTGAAAAACTAATGAAAAATAGGATAGTGAGTTTCTTAACTAAAACAAAGTTCTTTAATCCCATCCAATTTGGTTTTCAAAAAGGAAAGTCGACGGAAGGTGCACTTGTACAGTATTGTTCTCAAATAATGTCACATCTAGATGGAAGAAAATTTACGGCTGGTTTATTTATTTATATAACCAATGCTTTCGATATGGTAAACCACAATATTTTGTTGAAAAACTGGAGAACGCTGGTTTCCGTGGATTTACCCTAAATTGGTTCAGGTCATATTTGAAGAATAGGTCGCAGAGAGTTAAAATAGATGAAATTAGGAGCGCAATTAAGTTCTTTAATCTGGGTGTACCTCAAGGCTGTGTTTTGGGTCCAATCCTATTCTTAATCTATATCAATTCGGTATTTGATCTCAAATTTAAAGGTTCACCTACTGCATTTGCGGATGACATCGGTTTCTCATATGGCCTTAACAGTCCCTTGGACCTGGTGTCTTACATCAATTGGGATCTAAATCTATTGAGACACTGGTTTGCAACGCATAATTTAGTTATAAGCTCCAAAACTAAAATAATGTTTTTTAACCTGTCTTCCGTCCACAAATTAGAGCCAAATGTGTACTACCACGCACCTGAGTGTGAAAAATACAAACTGTGTAACTGTAATTGTACGTCTCCCTCTCGCATTCGATTCTATTTTATATTTCTTGAATTAAAATATGGAATGTTACCAACTTTTTTATTTTCTTTTATTTTTTGCCAGTAACATGAATTATTGCATGTATTATAATTGAATTGTATCATAAAATCATAAGAATGAGAATAAATAAATATATCTATAAAAAAAATCTATATAAAAAATATTCACACAAAATGAATTCGGATGCGTGAATAAAATATAGATGAAGCCAAATCAATGGACTAACTTAATTTCCTGAAAGGCATCAACCATAACCGGCATGAATTACATTACAGAAGTAAAACCTAACAATTGGCAATATTCATTCGCTCCTATAAATTCAAAAACAGCGACGTGGCGCTGCTGGCGCGCTCTGTTTGTTTGGAGAATCATGAGAATGTGTTTACTCATTATTTATTCGATTAAATTGTTTACGAGTTCTTTCAGTTCGACTTTGAACTGGAAAGCTTGAACTTAACAAGGTACTTCTGTAGATATGATTACTCACAGTCTTCAAAATTTCCATTTGTTGCACGGTTCTTGCGCCTGAAAGTTGGTTTGATTTTCGCCTGATTTTTTCTGCTGCGTGGTGGCTTTCCCGGAATTCATCAACTGTTACGAAACGCGATGAAATTCACATGAATAGATACTCTACTCCACCACCACTCGCTTGAATAGCCCTTGAAGAGTCTGAAAATCAGTTGTGGATTCTATATCATCCGAAGTCATTGACTTCTCGTATGCTCATTTCTGAGGACAGATACTCCAATAGGACGGACAAGATTGTCGGCTTCACTAGGAGGCATCACGTCCCTCTCCTCAGGAATGTCAGTATCAGATTTATGGACAATCTCTAATCAGGCTAAATTTCTCTAGGTAGTCAGAACGCTACAAAGGAAACTTTGCCTCAAACTGGGGAATGTGGCATCGTTAGACTTGTGGCTGACTGCTGCTCAGAGGGACAGCAGGCACACTTCGCAGCCTAAGCCCATTGTGTTAAAGTCGGCATTTAAATACGCTAAATTTGTCGCCTCCTTTTCAATGTTGTTGGCAAGAGAACTCAGATTTGCTAGGGGTAGATCGTGTCTCGTGTGATCGTGGTTTGTTTGCGTTTTTTTCGAAAGCTGCCAGCGCTGTCTTGCCATAATTGCGAAGCAGATGAGCACTCTAGGTGCGGAAAGGCCTATTCTCTCTCACCGAGAAGAAACCCACCCTCTATGCATCTCGTTGCAATCAATAACAAATTTTTAGGCCCCTGGTTTCAAAACCAATTTCTTCGGAAATTTCAGCGTGATGAATAAAAGTTTGACTTCCACCTTCAGAATCAAACTAGCTGGCTGTACCAGCTTTGCTTCCTTCTATACTCTAGTTGTAAAACTAAATAAATTTAAATTAACCAACAGAAGAATTAATCGAGACTCGAAGAATCATGAGATCGCGATCGCGATCGTGGCGACTAGTCGACATGATTAGATGCTAATCGTAAATCTTCGCCTTTATTTACTTAGCAATGTGGGAATTTGATTTACTCTACTATGTGATATGTGACTTGTTCCTATTCGATATTACTAGCGTGACTCAGGAAAAAAATTAGCCGCAGTTTGTACAGTCTTTTCAAATAATAATCATTTCATTTTATAGTCCAGACCAAGCAAGTGCTGTTGTAATTGATTTGCAAATTTGCTGAAAGTCACGCCTTCTAACAAACATTCGCAAGTTATTAGAATACACAGCAATGACTGCATGCAGGCTTATTTGATATTCGTAAGTCGTGCGATAATTCACTTCACTTACGGAACAGCTGTTTGAACTTTAAAGGTTGAGTTTGAAATTGCCAATTCATTATTTTTGCAATTCGCGGTCATAACTTTCAGTGACAACTAGTACAGTGAAAGCTCCCACAGGCGGACAGCGACGGTCGTAGCACTTTTGTCCGGCTAAGGGAATTGTTAACACGACTGGATGGTGCAGTTGGTAGCCCTGGTTATCGAGGTCCCCGGTTCGAATCCCAGTGAAAACAAAGTTAATACGCTCTTATCTGGTTTTCAAATCTAGTTCAGTCACCATTTAGACACGGGACTATCACTGAAGTAGGAAATCAGTGATTGACTTTGGGTATCAGAATGGACCAATATGGTCTAGCAGCCAGCCCGCCTACCTAACCTAACCTAAGGGAGTTGTTTGTCCATGTGAAAAATGCATTCAGAAAAAATTATTTCATATGCAGTTCACAAAATGTACGAGCAGACTAAGGCAGAAGAAAAAAAAATACAGCAACAGATCACAGTGCCAGAATTAAAATCCGCCATCCAATGATTTGTCGGCACGTGCACAAAACACACATTCTGCATGCAAAAAAGGAGCAGGAAAGGTTTTATAAAAAAAAAATGTTGTCCGCCTAAAAGAATTAAATTTACAAAATTGCTGCAGATGTCGCTGTCCACGTCCGGGTTAGGGAGTGTCCGCTAAAGGGAATATAAACTCTACGGATCAATTCAAAGCCTACGATCCGCTCAAGAGTATTGTCTGCCAAAGAGAGCTAATATGAACAGTATACTCCTATAACTTGTCAGCGGAAGGATGAAGGTCGTGCCGTACGCAGATGACTTAGCGATACTAGCATCAGGTAAATTCCTTCTTTAAAAAAAAAACACGCCGTGGTACTTCTCTCTACAAGATCAGATTGGGATCTTTCCAGATCTACTCAGATCAGATTGGGATCTCTCTAAACAGAAGCAAGCGCATCTGCTTCCCCTTTGACGGGAGGGTATACACAGGCAGCTTTAGGATGAATGGCGGAATCAGAGCTGGTATTAAGTCTGATACTTTGGACATCTCTTCAGTCTTTACACGCCCCAACTACGCCAGAATCCCCGAAGCGGGGGCTAATCAGATCCCGTACAAATACAACGACAATGATAATAATATCAATTTTTTTTTGACAGTCAATCTGCCATCAATGTGGTTTCTTCTCCAAGCCTAACCTCAAAAAAGGTCCTTAAGAGCCACAATGAACTTGCTGCTTTAGCGGAAAGAACTCAAAGTTGGAATCTAGTTGGTTGCTAGGAGGCATTCAACTTTCCGATAAAGAGAAAGCCCACAAACTAGTCAAACAGGTAGCCGCTCTCCACTCATCGTCTGCTTTCGAAGTACAAATTCCTCCTTAGGCCCCGTTAAGGCATCATTCTTCTTCAAATTGGCGAACCTAAGATGGTCTCTGTTATCAAACGTAGTAATTTCTAGGAAGACTTGGCCAAAATTTAACGTACCAACGATCTTCTAATCTTTTTTCTTGGAGTCCAGTTTGCACTACTTTATGCTGTGTACTTACTTTTGTGATTGACTGTATGTACACCGCCGTGCATGTAACGACGCAGCGGAGCAAGAAACCTTGACGCACTTCGTGTGCACGTGTCCAGTGCTTGCGAAATCGAAGCGCCGAACTCTTGACAAACCCTTTATTGATTCCTTGAACGAGATCTCTAGGCGAGGAGAGCAGTAATGTTCTTGAACGTAGCACTATAATAAAATAATGTAGGTGGCGCTACACTCCAAGACCTGAGCCTAGCTTCTACAGTAACCACTCGTGCTGTGCGTGCTATTGCTCTTTCACGAGTGGAAGGAATCCAGAGTTGTTTGCTGACTCCAAACGGCAAAGTTTGTGAAGCTTTTCCTAGACAAGAGATTTCCTTAGAGCTTAGTCAGTGACTCGAAAGAAAGGTGGAGTCGTCAAATATGACAGGTGGCAACCCACTACGCCACAGCGACCCATGATTCGAAATTCACCACAACACACCTCCATCAGAGCCGTGATATCAAAACGCCACTTAGTGCTAATTGGCTTGACTTTGAAGAACCACCACCAAGCACACACATAATTTACAGGCCCTGCGAATGTGATTCACAAAACATTCCCATTCCGCGGCATTCTTTCTCTTCAAGCGGTGCATGAAATCTTGGGAGAGAGAGAGAGAGAGAGAGAGAGTAAATGAAAGGTATAATTTATTTCAAAATATCTCATTGTGCACCGAACAGAAAATTAATTGTGAACACACAAATTTACATCCACGAACCTGCTGTAAATGTCAAGTTCATTAATTTCGCCGTGCATGCCAAGAAAATGTCTAAGCATTCTTAATGCCAAACATTTATTTGTCTTTCCTATTCAATTATCTAATTGATATAGCAACTGATATGGAATTTATTTATGTGCCGGGGCATAATTAATACTTCCCATTGTGAACTCGATGAGGTGATATCGATCAAATAGACGGGACTAGATTTTTGAAAACCACGTGCCAACTGAGGTAGTAGATCAATCAAATCAAATTGATTGTACTACATTAGCCCTTATGAATGGGCCACTCCATTACACACGCCTTAGTCGCCGTCAGAATGGAGCGAAACTAATTGCAAAACCGTTGCATTCAACCGAAATGCGTGGCAATTTCTAAAATACGGATACCGGTGGCACTTGTGAGAGACATGAGACTGATAAAATGTGTAACAAAATGTAACAGCTCTGGCGTTTCAGTGAAAAATTCGCCACTATCTTCGGCGAGTTTCATTAATTTCGCCGCACTTTGGTTTTTATTTTTTTTTTCTTTTTCTTATGTCCACAAAGAAGGCCGATAAGACGATGGTCGATGACGGGTTTTCATCGATTATTGTTCGCAAAAAAAAGAAGAAAAACAAAACCAACGCACGGCGTCAATCCAATCCATTTAGTGACGTAGGTTGTCGATAATTCCGTCTATCGATTAATTGTAGAAGCGCGCGTAGATATTATTTGCGCCGCTGCTAAAGCAACCACGGCGCACACGCATATGTCTGTCTCTACACAGTCCGCACAGCGAATGGTTGTGTAACACAATTGACCTTGAGCAAAGAGTTTTTCCCTTTTACACGAAACATTCTCGAATTTCTTCGAAACACCTCGTATGGCGTATGCGTGATATTTTTTTTTTTTTCTCTCGAAAATTGAGATCTGAATTTTGCTCGTGTGACTTTGTTGACATCAAGCTTTTCTGGGAAGAGCATAAATCGCAAACAAATTGAATTTGTATTCTTTTCGAAGACATGACCATCGATTAGTTCAGCTGGCAGGGAGGCGCATTCAGACGATGGGGGGAACATCTCACAAGTTACCATTCCAAAGGCGACAGGATGTCTGCTGATGAGGGTTTTTGCGGGAAGCTGCCTCCCACTCTGCCACTCGGATCAAGGTCACGCTCGAATCATTTATCGATTGAATATTATAAGAGGAAATAATGAAGAGGGTAGATTTCGTTAACAAGATAGCAGTTCGTTGATTTCGATAAAGCTGCCACGGAAACGCGCTTTCATTAAGAAAAAGAAAGAAGCTCGTCCACTCCAAGAAAAGTTATTACAATGGAGGGCAGCTGGTCAGGTAGATTAAAGTCGTTATCTCATCTTATCTTATCCATTTAAGTTGAGAAGTGTTGTGTGTGTGTGCCGTCGGAATGTTCTCCGCTGATAATTCGCTCCCTTGCCAAAGTAGCAATTTTCTCTCATACCTCTTAACCTCTCAGCCAATTGTCCCAAAACTTGGCTTCTTTTCAAAATTAACAATGGGAGCTTAGGTTGAAGTGGCTGACTGTTGTGCGGAAAGACAGGAGCCAGCATAGGCCAGGTTTAATTCAACAAATACATACTTTGAATGTATATTTAAAATGTGTTGAACGCTGGACGGAATATTGCGAATCCACAATTTCATCTATGCCTCATTCAAATCGTTTTCCTTTTCATAAATTGATCATTTGCATAAATTTCCAATATTACACTCCTAGAATTTATGCAACCCCTGAAAAATTTATGGAATTTCTGGCTAAAATTCGTAGAACTAGTGATACTTTCTTAAACAGAGATAACCCGCGTTGGCATCGAACCAAAACCGAGTTGCAACTCGAGTTTATTATTCTCGGTTTGATTTATTGATTAAATGATTCAATTTCTCCCCCACCTCGTAACTCCTCACGAAGCCATTAACTTGTTGCTCGTACTTCCTTCGGGTTTACGGCCACTAGACGCCCCTATTCAGTCCTGGCCCCAAATGGTGCCCTGGCACACCATGATAGGCGATATCCAAGGCTAATCTTCTTCTTTTCGTCATCAGCGTTGAATGCGATTCCATTAGGAAGGCGATCCCAGAAGGGGGTGGTTGAATCCAGTCCAAAAACTCGCCTGGTTACGTTTGGGCATAATTCCTGATGAGATAGAGTGAGTGGCGGAGTTACCTAGAAATCTCTCGTGTGTGATTTAACCCTGCGAATCCTTTAGTGGATCATGGGCATCAGAATATGATTATGACATGCCATGGGAGTAGAGAGAAGTAGACCAACAAGCCTCTTCAGCCGGCTCGATCCGTAGACAGCTGCCTCCAATTTCGCACGCCAAGTGGGTTGAGGTCCTTCTCCACTTGAGTGCGACACCTTAAACGCGGGCGTCCTCTATTGCGTTGTCCCACTGGTTCGGAGTCGAAGAGTCTTCAGGCCGGAGCAATGTTGTCCATACGTTCTACATGGCCCAGCCATCTTAGGCGTTGAATGTGTAGATCCTTGGCTAGGCACAGTAAAACAGCCCGTACAGTTCATGGTTGAATCTTCTTCTCCAACAACCATCAACGCAAACAGGACGAAAGATTGGACGCAAAACGTTTCCCTCGAAAAGACCAAGGATTTCTTCATTTACTTTTGCGATTGTCCAGACTTCCATAAAGAGAGAGGATGATCAAGATCTTATATAGTGTTTGCTTCGTGCTTCGAGAGAGGGATCTACTACGCTATTGCATGTTGAGCCCAAAGAAACAGCGATTGGCAAGAGTTATTCTGCGTTTAATCTCGTTACTTGTGTTGTCTGTACTGTTTACTTGGTCCTTCAAAACCTCGAAGTTATAGCTGCGTCGATGTTGTGGGTTCTTTCTCGATGACATCATATACTTGACTTGGCCGTCGTGCACCGTTAAACCCATTTTTGCCGCCTCTGTTTCAATGCCAACAAATGCTTCATTGACGGATCGCTGTGTTCGACCAATCACGTCAACGCCATAAGCGTATGCTAACAGTTGTACGGACATCTGGAAGATCGTGCCTCCAGTGTTGGCATGCGAGTCTTGCACGATCTTCTCCAGGATGTTAAAGAAGTGACATGACAGCGCGTCGCCTTGTCTAAAACCTTTTTTTTTTCATTGAAGGTCTCTGTGAGTTCGTTACCGACCTTGATGGAGCAGGTCACCTTCTCCATTGTCATCCTGCACAACCTGACGAGTTTGGCAGGTATGTCAAAACTAGACATGCGCGTTTGGCGTTGTACAGCTCCTCGCTCTCATATGCGGCCTTAAAATCGACGAATAGGTAGTGAGTGTGGATCCTCATCTCTTGCGTCTTTTCCAGGATCTGCCGTAGTGAAGTGAAGTCCACCAAACTCACAATCCCAATTTAATAAGCAATCACTGTTCCCTTTTCGGTGGGATTGTGTCATGGGGTTCCATTTCCCCCTCAACTCGATTTGTTCAAGTCATGTTCGTAAACCACCTCTGTCATGTGGGTTTGTACAGTTTTATTACGAACGAACCTTTTGATTCCGAGCAAATTTATAGCATGAGGCTTTATTTGAAGCCCCTACCTAGGATATGCACATGTAAATAAGCACCCACTCTTGTATGAACACAATCTTCATCTTTTTTATTTTTGCTAAACCACATAAAACAACCTCCCATGCGCTAGATAGGAAAGCCTTGTATCCTGTGCATCTATTGTGCGGATACATCATTTAAGCCTACTGAAAGAGAGCATCACTTAATGCCGCTTAAATTGTTCACTCTTACATTTAATGGCTCTCCAACATCATCAGCAACAGCAGCAGCATAAAAAGGGAAAAAAAATCTTTCGTCTTTTTGTGTGTTTAGTAAAAGGGAAGAGTTTTCCACAGAGGAACATCAAACGGTCAAGGTTACTAGGCTTTAAAGGACACACTTTATACAATACCCTTCCATCGAACTGCGACAGCAACAAGGAATCCCTTCCTTCACTTGCCTCGTTCGTCGGAAAATGTAATGCACTTAGAATGAACGAGGAAATTACCACCTCTAGAGATAAATTAGCTTTTTCCATTGCGGTGCGAAGAAGGACGGGGGCTTAAGGACGCGGTAATGAAATATGAGAGGAGGCACCTGGCTAACCTTGAACATGACCATTTTCCCTTCGTGTCCGTGATTGTGTTGGGATAAGGATGAGATTTTTTTTTTTGCATTCGAGGTCAACGTGGATTCGGTTCTACAAATCTTGGTACATTTCTGTCATTTGATTAATAAGGGCTATAAATAAATTATTTCCAATTAGCGTTGGCATTTTGCGATGTTATTGAGGAACGTTCTGATTTCCAAGAATTGTCTCGAATTATTTTGGTTGTAATTGGGTGTGTTGAGAAAGGTCAGACGAAATCCGTAACAACAGGATATGCCTCGATTGCTGTCCTCTGAAATTCGGAGCGAATAAATATGGAAATGGCGGCAATGAGAATGGATGTACTACGCCCACTGCAACCTAAGACTATTCCTACTTGGCACTTAGCATCAATGATGAGTGTAGTCAATGAGCATGTAACTCATAACATAATTGGACATTGTACACGAGGGGTTATTGCGTTCGATTGACCGGGTTGAGTAGGGGAAAAAGACAGAAACATGAGCGAGCACAGGGAACGGGACACACCAGCACGTTTCAAACTTGGATTATTTTTACATCGCAAAAAAAGCAAAAAGTTTTGAATGTTTTGCCTTGCCAAAGTGACTTGTTCACATTTTGCGTTACTGTGCCAAGCATGATTGGCTTTTGGACGCTCAAACACATTGCGGGTTTCGAATGGCATGGGTACCGCATACTCCCTTTAGACGAAGTGAATGAAGTTTCTGTCTGACTACCTCCAAATTATAGCCCCCATTGTAGCCTACTGTCGGGGACAGTAAGGCCAGAAGAGAAAAAGAATTCAAAGAAAATGACTTTTGCATTGAAAGGAAAACGTGGCAAAATATTCTTTAGTCCGCTGGGAGAAAGGTGGATTTGGTGGGCACGAGATTGGTTAGGCACCCAGAAAATATTGCATATCGACCTCAATACACCAGCAAAAGCATCACCAATGCAGGAGATGTGCTACGGCTTGGCGATGTTTTCGTAGTATGGTGTTGATCTATTGAAGGAGGCTATGGATCAGCATAGATGAGGCCATGCTATGAATCTGTAGGCTGGAGGATGCTGCTGAAATCGGAGTTATGTCTTAAATATGCCCGAGACATCGGCGGGCAACGTAAAGCCTGGTCCGCCCAATAGCGTCCGATCGTTATCCATTTCAAGCCCCAACCGAGAAATCGAAGAATAATGCACCTTGTTACGCTATACCAGCGAGGCGTATCGTAAACTGGTCAAGTATTTACCGATGACAGTTCACGCAGTTGTAGAAAATAAAGAATATCACGGATTAGATTAGCTTAGCTTTAGGGAGGAGTGTGTAATGGTTTAACACCACTTTCACTCTAAGGCCTTAGGCTAGGTTAGGTAAGGTAGTTGGGCTGCTAGTGAATTCACCAGCACACTTAGATCATATTGGTCCATTGTGAAACCCGTAGTCAGACTACTCCCACTGCTTGACTACTCCAGTGTCAGTGCCAATAATTTGATCGGAACGACAAATGGTGACTGGAGCAGATTTGAAAACCAGAAAAGAGCGTTTTAATTTTGCTTTCGAACCGGGGACCTCGTTTACCAGGGGCAGTCACTCTACCAACTGCGCCATCGAGTCGTCTTTCACTCTAAGGCCTTAAGGCCCATTCCATCAACCTATCCTGTCACGTGATAGCTTCAACCACCCCGTGCTCTTGACGAACCTTAGAAGATCCCATATAATGACTAAGATCGCGAATACAAGCAGCTGCTGAGATAAGATTTCTTCGTGCTGTTGTGGGAACCACTCGCCGGGATAGGGTGAGAAACATGGCAGTGCGCGAGGAACTCAACGTTGAACAGCTGCTTCTTCGAACAGAAAGAGCTAGGCTTCGATGGTTTGGTCACGTAGCATGAATGTCCTCATCATCACGATTTCTGAGGCGGGCTTTGAATGCGAGGCGTTCCATTGGCATTCCCAGGATAATTTGGACCTAGTCCATAAACATGTCAGAAGCTTCTTAATCATGCCGTTATGCCGACGATCTTGTCGTTTGACAGTCTTTTCTTGCGAGCCTAGACGAGTTGGATTCATTTCCTATTGTTTCGCTTATGGTCGGGTATAAAGCACTGATCAGCGATTCCAGTGGTTTGTCTGCTTCGCTGATGCCCTTTTCAGACTGTTGACCTGTCAATTCATCCGCTCTCTCGTTCCCTGCCATTGACTTGGATTTTAGAATATATTGAAGTGGTTGCCTACCTGATGGAACTCTGTTTTTTTTTTGTCAGTTTCTAAGATTTTTTACAATTTTTATATGATGGGCTTGGTGTTTTGTCACCTGGTTTTCGAATTATATAGTTTTTCTCATAGTCAGGCATTTCAGTTTATTTTTGAATTACTGACAGTTACCCTCTGCGTGGTATGACAGACGCCATAAAAAAAAAGCTTGTGCTGCGCCGTAATTTTTCAGAAGATGACTGGAACGTTCTCAGTACCTTTATATCGTATGTTCAAACGTGCGTTAGAGTTACCATTGCGGTTGTGCCGTTCAAATGCGTTGTTGTGATAAGGAGAGTGTCTAAGAGTCAACTTCGTCAGTATTAAGGTGGCTTAAAGCCTGAAAGTGGGTCGCCGTGGCGTAGTGGGTAAGTGCGTCGACTCCTACGCAGAGGGTGCCAGGTTCGATACCCGAATTTACCACCTATCATAATTCCACGGCTCCACCTCTTTCGAGTCACTGACAATGCTCAAAGAGTATTCCTGTCTAGAAAGAGCTACTCAACTTCGCCGTTCGGAGTCGGTATTAAACTGTAGGTCCCTTCCACGCGTGAGAGAACAATAGCACGCACAACACGAGTGGTTGCTGAGAAGCTAGGCCCAGGTCCACCTCGGACTGTCGCACCACCCATATTATTATTTTTATTAAAGCCTGAAAGCAACCAAGTCATATTTTGAAGAACGCCAATTTGATTATATATTTAATGTTGTATAATTGAGGTTATACATCATTTAATTCCACCAATGAAGTGTTAACTTAAATGGGTTAACTTAAATAAATGAAGAAAGTATTTATGTTGATTTTTTGGAGAAATGATTTGTCATATAAATAACAATATTATTTAATATTGTCTTTTTTAAATTTGTAAATAATTTAAAATAATAAGACACACTCTTAAATTTAAAATACAGTAGTCAAGCATAGGGATATAAAACGACTTGTGATAATACTAGTTGTGAAAAAGGTGTCCGGTGTGTTACCACGTCGAATTGTGAAAATTTGGCCACGTCAGTCGCAGAGGATAAAAAAAAAATAATTGGAAAACATTTTCGTTGAAAGTAAATAACTATCCTAGTTTTGGAATGTTATCTAAAAGGATATTCGGTGGTCCTATTGTTTTGTCCGCTACTGTACAGATTTTGTTTGCTCCTCGATTACGGCTACAATCATACGCCTCCATTTACCCACACAGTTGTGAGGACGTTTGGACGATCGTGTCTGAAGTATTGGCAAGTGAGTTTGAGTCACATCAAAAACAAAACAAAACAAAAATTCCATTCATAAACGTCGAACTGCGGCAGCCCTGCAAGATTAGTGTTCATAAATGAAAATAAACTGCATTGACTTAGCATGACATCAGTCGCCAACTGCCTCGTGACAGTCCAACCGTTATCAAGTTGGCTGGGAGTTTTGTTCTGTTGTGAGATTACAGGAACTTGGGGCAAACTTGCGGCCGTATATGTGTTCATGAATTCATCGAGAAAATATTTTGTGCAGTGCAGGGGCAATATTGTTGCAATTCTGAAGTCGATCTGATTTCGATCTGCATTTCTTGGGGGTTTTTTGTTCAGGAATGCCAGAGACTCAATTGTGAACTTCCCCAGCTGGAAATCAAACCGATAAGGACTTATTAAATTGCAGCCAAAGCGTTATGTTGCATACTTGCAGATGATCTCTTAGCTCCAACAACATTACATCAAATAGTCCGTCAACATCAGCACATTTGCTTGATTTTAGTTGCGAGTTGATGTGTGGATCTGTTGTCCATCATGATCCAGATCAACCGATCGATTGAACATTGAGCATGACGGTTGTCAGCACTGTTGAACAGTATGCTGAAATAATTTTTATAAATTCTCAGTACCGCCCATGAATTTATTACGAGTTGTTCATTCTCGCCGCCCCTGTCCAAACTTGGTATTCATTGAATAATTCACAAACCCTTTGGCATAATTTTCATTTCTGGAACTTTCCATCTCCTGGATTGTGCGCTTTTGATGCGTTTCCTTCCTCCTCCGGAGAAGGCAGGTCCTTCTGCATGATTGAAGACCTCGCCAACTCCTGAAGACGTGTACATATCGTAAAAAAAAGGATTCTCAATTTGTGAGAGTGTTTCAATAACAACCAGAGTGCCCGCCATGGCGTTTTGGGGCCACTAGGCGTCGTTGAATACTGGGTAGGAGCATCGACTTCCAAGTTTCTGGGTTCAATCCGTTACACGACCAACTCTCATATCTCCCGGCTTCACTCCAGCCGTCCCCCAGACAATCCACACTCCTGGAGATTCATCAAAATCAAATTTCAAAGAATTTCCGCAATAACCACAGTTCAGTCTCTTGGTTCCTCCGAAACCTCAAACAACCAGTTCCAACCGAGTTTTGCCAGCCTTGACGGCAGAAGTTTCAAAACACAAAATGACTAACAATTCGTTTAACCTCAATGAACATTTGCCGTCTTTTCCCGAATGACTCATGGACTATAATTAATTTTCTACAATCATACGTCTGATTCATCCGATCAACATTTCATATAGAGTTGATTTTCAAGTGCATTCATTGAAGTTTTTCCCCAAAAGGCCTTATCTCTTGATAACTAAAATTGACTACTGTCTAAATGAGAGTAATTTCCTTGAAATTAACCTTAAACTATTGAAGAAATGTTGAGACTCTCATCACGCACTTCGGTGAATGGACACTTGAGAAGGTGAACTACAATTCGCTTGAAGCCAATTGTAGCTGGACTCGATCTTGAGGCGCTGTAATTGAAGAGTTCAACTCGATGGAAGGCGTTCATTGTTTGAAAGAAACAGAGGTGTTGAAGAGTGTAAAATGCGTTGAATACCTCTTTTTATGTAGATATGGAACATGACACCCAAATGATAGTGGAATAAGCATTCCTAGATGTATTCAGACTCATCATTCCCATATCTGTGCACATTTTCTTCGGCGCGGCCAACTTTCAGCGTTTGGAAACTCATACAGCAGCCCCATCTGAGAACTTTCTCTGAATCGAATTTCCATCCGACTCGAGTTAATTTTGATATCCCCTGAAAATTCTACTTAGAGGATTGCCAGTGTATATTTATGTAGTTTAATGGCACACCTCTGTGATGTGTCACAAGTCACAAGTGCCGGACAAGAGGATGGTGAGTCACAAATTGTGAGATTTTCGTATTCTGAGCAAAACCTCACAACTTGTGAGCATCACAAGAACTGTCAAATGTGTGTGATTTAGCACATAAGATGAAAAAAGGAACAGGGAAAAAAAATTCAGGATAGTAAATAAAGGAAAAAGGAAGTCTCCTTTCGCGTTGAAGAAAACATGTTTCATTGAATTCTTCCGAATTTTGCTTATTATTTATTTTGTGCAAATTGGGAGCGAAAAAAACAAATTTTTGACACGAAAACAAATTCACCACACCATGGTGTGTGTTTTTGTGAGTTTTTTGCCCAGAATACCAAATTGCACAAACCTCACAAGCGAGGCAACACAGTTTTCGGATCACAGACACATGTGAGTTGTGGCCACCATAGTGGCATAACTTGCTTGTACAGTGATACTTGAAAATAGTAGTTGCACTATTTGACACTAAGTGAGCGTTGTTTGCTCAAACATTTCAAAGTTGCTCGTTGGTTTGAGCTAAAAAGAATTAATCTGAGAAGGGTGACTTTTAAGAGGTAAATAAAAGCAGGGTCCACTAAGACCTTATTTGAGTCCATTAGGCTGCTACTTTTTACCCTGGCTCGTCAATGACATATTGGACACGTCGCTGTAGATTTATTTTTTTGTGCACAGATATGCGTATACCGTCTGTGTCGTATATGGGCCCTATAACTGCAGTTACCCTGTTTTTTAAATTGTGTCATAAGAAGATTTCAGATTTAAACCTTTTTAGAACCATTTAAAGGTTTCAACGTATTTAAAGATATCTTTTATACTAACTTTTGTCAATTCCTCGAGGTGGTTAAAAAAACTTATGGCGAATTGTTTCTAGTGAAAGCAACAACTTCGCCTACAGGTACGTTAATAAATTGCCAGCTTACCTAAATCGTGTCCAAATACCTTTTGGCAATGAAGCAAAATACCTCGGGATGACTCTTGACGTGAAACTCAAGTGGAAGGAGCACGTTAAGAAGAAACGTGCACAACTTGGCATGAAATATAAAGATCTGTACTGGCTTATTGGTAAACATTTATTTATTTATTCTTCCGTCTTTTAAGTACAGAGCTTTTTTAAGACTACTGATAAAATTAATAACATTTCATTTCTTATTAATAATAATGCCTAGTATAAGCAGAATTTAACATACAATTATAACGTAATTTAGAGTATTTGCTACTCAAAAAATTTAAGATTTCATTTTTACATTTATCTCTACTCATATTAAAGTCTATAACATTTGCAACTAAGTTGAATTTTATGCAAGCATTAGTTATAGGATCATTTTGCCCATAGTTTGTACTATGCCTCGAAACATAAAAGAAATCGCTAGGCCTCAGATAACGAGACGGGGTGTAAACACTGAACATGGAAAGCAGCACCGGACAATCAATGTGAGCAGTAATGACGTCATGAGCGAAAAGAACTGAATAATAAGTCCTTCTTACATGCAGTTGCTTTAGATCGATAAGCTGACATCCAGCATTATAATCTGGCATATTTGAATTCCACGACATCTTTCGAAGAGCAAACCTAGTAAATCCTTTTTGTATTCTCTCAATACGAATAGCGCTATTGATATATAAGGGATTCCATATTAAACAACAGTATTCTAATATAGAGCGAATTAACGAAACATACACAGACTTAAGAGTGTAAGGGTCTTGAAAATCTTTTGAATTTCGAAACAAGAATCCTAGCATGGAGTTGGCCTTTGAAATAATATAGTCTATGTGCATAGAAAAAGTCAGTTGAACGTCGAATATAACCCCTAGATCTTTATGCGAACATACTCTTGTTAAGATTGTATTATCAATCTTATAATTATAGATTATAGGAGATAAAATTCTGAAAACTGTCATAACTGAGCATTTACTAATATTGAAATGTAGTCCATTCAAATCGCACCAATTCTGTACTGATGAGATATCATTTTGCAACTCCATTGCATCGGCCAATGATCGCGCTAATTTAAAAAATTTTTTAATCGTCAGCGTATATAAAAGGCAGTCGGAATGGGAAACATAGGAAATAGGAAGGCAAATCGTTAATAAAAAGAAGAAACAGAAGAGGGCCGAGGTGACTACCTTGAGGTACCCCAGAGAAGTTGAAAATTACTCGTGACAGATCATTACGTATTTTTACAAACTGTCTGCGATTTGTAAGGTAGCTAGTTATCCATTTCAAGATTTTAGAATGAAAACCAATCATCTCTAGCTTTTTTATGAGCACATTATGTTGAACACGGTCAAATGCCTTCGAGAAGTCAGTTTATATGGAGTCAACTTGAAGTATCGCTTCCATGGAACTTAGGCAAAAGTTTGTAAATGTAACCAAATTGGTCGAAGTTGATCTTCCACTCACAAAGCCATGTTGAAAGTGTGATATTTGGTTTCGAACTTCAGCATATATTTTTTTCCAAGCTAAGTATTGAGAACAAACTACTTGTATACAAGCAAATCCTAAAACCTGTTTCGACGTATGGCGTACAACTTGGGGTTTGTACCAAAGCAAGTAATTTGAACATAGTACAGACATCGTTAATGCACCATGGTACATCAGAAACGATGAAATCTACAGAGATCTTGGAATATTACCACTCGAAGATGAAGTTCAGAACTTTTAACATAAGTGCCCCCTAGAAGAGCACATAAACTCTGCAGTTTACCCGATCCTTGAGGAAACTAAAATCTTGCGCCGATTACATAGGACTAGACCCCTTGATCTTGTGCGATAGTCTACACCCGCGCATGGTTGCGGTGTTAGCAGGAACTGTCATTGGAGAGTAACCTACCGATCAGTGCCTAAATCATGAAATACAAACTACTAGTTAAGTGCTTAACTTAGTTGTAGTCTTAATAAATTCAGGGAGGTGGTTTTAGTGAGTAAAAATCGAACACTTCTATGTGCGAACGTTAAAAAAAAATTCATGCATCGCGTTTTACAAAAGCCAATTCAATGTGAGTGTGGAAGAAAAAATCGCCATGGCACTGGTCTGGGCAATGTGCTTAGCAATACATACCAGCAAACCCCTAGCTGAATTATGTTTAAAGTTTCTCTTAGAAAACAATGATTTAGATAGACTCCACATATCTGCGAATGCGTTTGTTTTGCGAAACAGGAAACTACAGGTCTGTTACAATAGAGAAAAAATGTTATTAATTTATAAGACGAACTTGTCAGAATACTTGGTTATTTCAAACATCAAACCCATGCTATTATGCGTTTGCGCGTTGAACGTTTTTCTAAACATGCTTCACTACAAACTAATATTTATTACATTTTATAAAGTAAATACAATCTAACAAAATCATCAAATTCAATGGAGAACCCAAAATTGTAGACATCCAATAGTAAACAATGAGGTCAATTATAAGATTGGTAAGGTACAAAGTTCCTTCACAGACACTGGCTCCAATTCATTCGAAACCAAGTTCGTATCTACGTCGCAAATCTCCGACGTAAATTTTATATGCGAATTTTTGAATTCCTTAAATACAGTCGTTGGATGCAAACATTTGAATTGGCTCAGTTTCCAGTTTGCTGATGACTGACGTAGGCATGAAAAAATGTTACGATTAAATGTCATTAGAGTAACTCATTTGCATTCTAGTCTATCAGGGCTCATCTATTCCAGCAACTGACTGGTTTTTGTTCGGCATGTTTGCGATGCGATACACTTGGCTTGATTTAAATACCGACCAAACATTTGCTCGATCGTCAAACAAATCAAAGGGATCCCTTAAGTGAAATTGTGACGCTTCATTCAGTGTCTACAGTCTCTTTTTAATTATGTCTTCTTGTTCTTCTTCCCTGTGGCGCTATAGTCGAGTGAACCCAAGTCCCTATCTATTTCAATCTACTCGTTGTTTTTTAGTCGTTGCATCCCAAACTGCGTGTGATTTCTTTCGTTATCTTCTGCTGCGTTGTTCATTTAAGCCATCTTCGCACGTCTCCCTACAATCTTCACAGTTCTCGATTCAAACAGGCTCTCCGATCGGCAATGTACCCTCTCAATCGGTTGTATTAAGCGGTTGTGCTAACCTTGCCAATGACCTTAACCAAGTCCCCGCCCCCATTTGCATTCCAAGCTCAAGCTTGTTCCAGAAGAGTCCACACGTTGATCCTCGACAAAATATTTACCAGCGTATTGCAGACGGCTTTGCGCTAATATACCTCTCTTATCGCTGTGACAATTCTCAGAAAACGGCAAACAAAGCAAAGCAGCCCACCTCAGCAAAGTCAGTATATCATTAATTTCCTAAATCTACTTGCAGTAATTAATCGGAAGTTTGAGTTTGTCGCACTTGTTTAAAATTGTTATTATCCACAAATACTGGCTGAATACACAGCAACGTTCGACAGTGTTTGCTCAATTTGTGGGAGGAAATTACTGAGTGCGCCGCCAGGCATATTGGCTGCGAAAATTTGCACGATTTTTGCTTGGTTGAAGCAACACAACGCTTATCAAAGCCACCAACGTATGCACAGCGATAACTCTTTTACACCGATTCTCGGTATTTTACCTAATGAATAAAAACGTTCAAATTCAATGGTGTTACATTGCAGCATCGCAAATATTGACCCGCAATTTGCCGATGCAAATAGATTACAGTGTCCGGAGGGTCCTGGGACCGAGGTGCAAATAGAAATTAATCCGCGGCAAATTCTGTGTAACAACGTAGATATTGAATTTGATTAAAATTTACTTGCTTATTAGGCCGGCGACCCGTTGAGGGTCTGAGCATTTAAATGTGCACTCCATTTATTGTGTATTTTGTTTGGGAATATTAACCAGGGGCATCTGCAAGCGGTTTTATTGTTATCGTGGCTCGTGTATGACATCCCTGCTTCAGTGATATGTGTCAAAACGAACAGTCAGGGCTGCATACAGTGGCGAGCGTGATCTTTCGTCAACTAATTTTTTTAATTACAACGCATTTGATCGAAAAGTTCGCTTTCCATCCGATTGGAACCAGTTAATTTTGACTCATTTCCAATCCTCCGCAGTCCCGTGAAAGGATGTATCCGGTTTTGCTCGCCTCTGCGTGGTTAATCTAAAGCATGACATTTTACAATCGAAATCACTTAGCACTCGGTGAAAGTGTTAAACATGTCAAAATGTACTACAGGGTGGGCCAAATACAAGACTCTTTTTAAAAATGCAATCAAACGAACAAAATTAAGTTTTATCCATGTTTTATGGCTTTTATTAGTAAGAACAAACCTTCCCATTGATTATGAAACACAACGTCGTTCAAGTGGCTTCGCAGTAGCGCAGTCTGTCACCACAATTTTTGCACCAAGACCATGCTGATGGTTTTAGGCTGTAGCTCGCGGATTGGTTGGATGATATTGGCCTTAAGCACTTGAATCGTTTCCCTATTGCTGGCATAACATCTATTCTCCACAAAAACAAGTCCAAAGAGATCAAATCGCTGCTCCGAGACGGCTGACATCTGCAAGACGGCTGATAACCCGATTTGAGAATTTGATGCGCGAAAGATCGATCGTGGCATGGTCTATGTGGCATGCCAATCCATCCTGATTAACCAGAGGTCGTCCAAATCATTTCAATTCAATTTCAGTAAAAAAAAAGACACCCTGTAACGCCCATCGTTGACCAAAACGTTTTTCCCAGCCGAAGAAAGAGGGTTCAATGATGCGCTCTGCCACAGAAGGCACATTCTCATCTGTACGACGACGTTGATGGTTGTCTACTGGCATACCAGCCTAACGAAATTTTTGCGCAAAGTTATGTAGGTACAGCTGTCGCGGTGGGTTCATCATTTCGGCCATAACTTCTTTTTGCCAAATTTTCTACTGCACAGCATTCACTTTGGAAACAGGTTTTCAATATTTCTTAACGTTCTTCAAACGTAAACCGAATCACTTCTCCTGACTCTCTGTCGAGATTTCGGGCGGGTAACAACAGTCAGTGTCAAAATAACCTATAACTTAGAAATCACTAGTTAGCCCACCCTATATGAATATAGTGATTCTCCGCAAATTACTTTTCGTTCAGAACAAGTGGATTATGGCCCAAATTCCACATCTCAGGTTACGTTGGAATTGTGCCTGTAATCTCACAAAGAACGACTTGGCTCCAAGCTACCTGGTCTCGTTGACGACTATGGGTCCGCGTATTCCAGTCATAAAGGCCAGGCTGTCCACGATCACAAACCACCCGTCTATTTCTGCAGACTCTGCCACTGCTTTGAAGACGTTGACTTTGCGTTGGTCAATATTGCAGCCAACTGGCAGCTTGTTGCATTGCATTTGCTTTCGAGTATTGAAAACTCCACCAACCAATGCCATTGCTTTATTTGGACGCAATTGTATAAATATTGAAGTAATTGTTATTATCGACATAATTTGCCTCGAAGGTAGATGCTAAGCAGTTTCGACCAAAGACGTTTATTGGCTTCTGGTAAAACATGTACAGTCGAACCCCCATAAGTCGAATAGTCACAGAATATTGTGTTCGTGTTATGGAGCAAGCAAACAGAACAGACAACACTTGCTCACTAGAATTCAAGCAATTCTTTATTTTTGATCATCTTTGTGGCAATATCTGCTGATTCTGGGATGAAGGTTAACGTGGAAAAATCAGAGGTTATGGTAATTTACAAAACGCCTGTTAAATGCACTCTCTATGGAGTGGAGTCCCATTGAGGCAGGTGGCGAAGTTTACAATGAGGAGAAGTATCGGGGTCTTCTTCACGAGTGAGGAGTCATACCGAACTTTCCTGTAGGATTGGTTAAGCTGGGCCAGTTTTGACACAGCTTGGGAGATCTGTAATCAGGAAGGCCCTTTAGTGACTTAGAGCTTAGTGACAAAGCCAAGATAGCAGTTTTTAACTCAGTATTTGTTCATGAAATTTGGGAAATGATCGAAAGAATAAGATTTCGATACAAGCTGGTGAGATGAGATTTACATGAGAATTACTCGTCGGGATAGGGTGAGAAACACAATAATGCGTGAGGAACTCAAGTTGAGCAGTTGCTTCTCCGAACGGAAAGAGCTATGCTTCGTTGGCTTGGTCACGTAGCACGTATGTCCCCACCATCACGACTTCCGAGGCGGGCGTTGAATGCGAGGCGTTCTATCAGGTAGCCGACCACTTGGCAGACCAAGGATAAGATGGTTGGACCAAGTCCATAAGCTCGCCTGGTTACGCTTGGGCATAACCTCTGAGGAGTTAGAGTCGACGGCGGAGGAGATCTCTCGTGCGTGGTTAAACACCGAGACGTTAATGGATTATGCGGGTCAGAAGATGATGATTATGATGAAGAACAAAATTAAGCCTAAAATTGTTCATTAACTGCGAAAAAATCCGTGAAAGATTTGTGAAGGAACAGTATTGCTTCAAGTAAAGATACAGAAAAAGAGACACTATCTCGGGGTTGTAAACGACGAGGGTAATGTAATTCAAAATTTTGAATCACACCCTGATCCATCTGTTTGACGTAAAGAAACAATAGATTTTGTTGACTTCTTTGAATCACACCCTGATCCATCTGTTTGACGTAAAGAATACAATAGATGTTGTTGACTTCTTCCCCTCCTCACAAATAGAAGATGTCATGAATGATGTGAGTTGTTACTATTTATCAGAGATAGAATAACATTTTTCCGCCCGAAGTGTCCAAAAGTAACGACTATGACGCATAAGAATTTAATTGGATCATGCAGATGCGACTCTTCCACGCATTCCATTTATAACAAAAAAATACAAAGTTACGACAACGACTACGTATTTCAAAGCACCTTACCCTTGTGTTTCTTTGCGTTTCGTTGCTTCTTTTCTATTTTGTCTGTGTATGCTTTGCATGATTGCTGGAGTTTGTGATATGGAGGGAATTTTCTGCGAAAAGTATCACGAATAAACGTGGCGCAAAGTTCGATTTAAGGAGGTTTTCGACTTGCAGAGAGACGTCTCATGGAGTGTACAAAATAGGAAATTTTAAGTGTCCTGTGCCTAGATTTTGAAAAAATAGTCCGACTTAAAGAAAGTTAGAGTTATGGGATGTTCGACTTACAGAGGCTTGACTGTATGTTATATTGGATGCATGAATGTCTACAAAAGGTCCGAACCTGAGCTACACGCCAATTTTAGCCTCAGAGTCATATTTCTGGGGTCACAAGCTTTAACCGCCTAATTCGATTTTTGAACCTTTTCAGGGGTCAAGTTCAAAGTTTTAAATAAGTACTACACTTTTTTCCTCTTCTACAACCCATGCCGTGTAGGCAACGATACCACGACCAGAGTAGGTCTATTGTATCGAAGAGTTGGAGTTAAGGCAAAAGACAAACCACTTCCCTCATGAAAGATAGTAAATCTTTTGTAGTGGAATTTTTTAATTCAACTGAAGTGAGTTTCTCCCTATGGAAGATACGATCCTTAACCGGATTATTGCCGCACATTCACACATGATGTTCTCGGGAGTCTCATCCTCTTCAAGGCAAAGCCGACAATCCGTGTCTTGACACAGTTTTAGTTTTTTAAGGTGATATTTAAGGCCGCAGTGGCCGCTAAGGAAGCTCGTTAGCAATCTTAAGCAATCCCTGTTAAAATGGAGTATTTCCTTATATGAATAAGGCCTGATTAATCTATTGGACTGCCTAAGACCATGACCAAGTGTTCACTGGTCTAGGCGAAGTTTGTTTTCCCATTCGTTCATTCATCAGATTTGTAGCTGCTGTCCAATTGACACTGCAGAACGCTGATTCAGAGCCAGCTCTCGCGAGCTCATCTGCGGATTCGTTGCCTTCAATCCCTCTAGGTCCAGGGACCCAGCCAAGTTTCACTTTGTTGTCTATGGCAAGGGATTGCAACGCGTCATTGCAGCACTTGACTGTTTTGGAGTCCATTACATTGGACGAAAGTGCCCTTAGTGCTGCTTGACTGTCCGAGAATATCTGGCATTGGCATGGATTTCGGCTTGGTACACTGTAGGACTCGATCCAATTGATACGGAAATCCTTGTATTGGGTCAAAAGACTCTTGTCCCCTCCCCGGAATCCATCTTTGGGTCTAATGTTGAGGTAAAATTGGTCCACTTTCCGCGGTCCAATATGTCAACTTCACAAAACCTGCTGAAACAATGTTGCCTGACCATGGTATCCGGCATTGTACAAAACATGTCTCTATTAGGGATTGAGTTGAGTATACATATATATATGATTTTTTATAACGTAGCTGGCAGCAATCTTCCCGACAAAGATCGGCATATAGCTTCAAGAGCTGTTGTGGGGCAGGTGCGCATGACACCTGTTATTCCAAGACAGGCCATCCGTTGTACCATCTGCAACCTGTTTGCCGCTGGCTGTTGGAGGGTCTTTAGCACTACACTTCATACATAAGTGATTATGCCTTTCTGTTTAAAAAAATGCAGACATACAACATTTTGTGAAGATTCTCACACACTGGTACTCATAACTCATTTTTGTTCTAACTCCAGTTTTTGGTTTGTGGCCATTTTTCATTTATGAAGATGGCCTGCTGATGGTGCGGCAGCTTTTGTAGTTTTTAGTTCCCAAGTGATACCAATTCACTCATGAAGCTTGTCTAAATGTGTTATCATTCATTTCCAATAAAATTGATGGATATTGATTGTCTTGGCATTGTGGAGGTGACTCGTACGCCGGGGATGACAGGTTCCCGAATTTAGCAACTTTTTTCATTCAATGCTATACCTCTTGTATTTCACAAAGTTCAAGGAGTATTCTTGTCTAACAAACGCGTCTCAAAATTGGCATTTCGGACTTGTTGTAGGTTCCATCTACATTCGACACACAACACGAGTGGTCGCTTTAGAGGCTAGGCCCAGGTCCATCACGGAGTGTGCCCTCTTATTCTCCTGGTCGTGTAACTAGTATTCTCTTAATCACTTTATGTGACTCTTGTCACACTTTCGATGGTCACAATTCATTCAATCGCCATGAGGGTGACAAAAGTCACATGAAATGGCTAAGAGAATATAAATTCGTCAAAGTGACACCCATTTTTCGACGACACGACTAGAAGAATAAGGGGGATCATAAGCAAGAAACTATCACCGTGATTCTTCTAGTCATGTCGCTGTGACAAATTTGTACCGTCTTAGTCACTTTATGTGACATTTAAGTGACTTATTGAATACAAATTTGTCACAGTGACAAGAGAATAAGGGTGCACGTAACAGCCCGTAGAGGGCCCGGGACTAACTTTTCAACAACCACTCGTGTTTTGTTTGCTATTGCTCTGTCACCAGTGGAAGGGAGCTACAGTTTGAGACGAAGGGCCAAGTTTGAGACGCTTTTTCTTGACATTTATTACTCTTTGAACCTTGTAAGTGATTCGACAGAGGTGGTACCGTGAAAATTATTTTTGGTCGAACCTAGGCAGCGATGTTAAATCCCGTAGGGGTTGAAACACATACCCACAACGCCACGTCCACCACGAGTGTGTATGTAGGTGCTTGCAATTTTTTAGATTTATGCAACCGACCCAGTTGTCGTCTTTGTTGGACTTGACTGTAGCTTTAATTTATTTGAACAAACGTTTAATGCCATTTGTTTTAATTAACGCCACTTTGAGCTTTAAGAACATAAATTATGTTCAAAAACGTTCTGATTTTTATAAGACACAAGTGACAGCTAACACAAGTCGTGAATTATTACTTAATTCGATTTCGATAAACCCAAACTGATTAATCAATTCGTCTTATCGCATCAAGCAATCTTTGCGCATGTGTAGGTAGTGGAACAACGATACATATTTATTTATAACTATGATCATAGCAAGTTTAAATCTTTATCAGCTCAATACAATAACAAACGGCCACACGTTCGATGTTTACTTACCCCCCAATCATCTGTGTCAAAGTGTTTTTGTTGTTAATGGATAGTGTTCATTAATGTTTGTTAGCTTTATTTTATTAATGCACGTGTGTGCTGGTAACCCTCGTACCCATCGCTTACAAAAAAGAGATGAAAAAAAAAAACACAAAAACACGCCAATAAACAGAGAAAACGAAAACAAAATTAAAATAAAAACCCCATTTGATATAACATCTCTGCTTCATTAGTAATCGCATTCCGTACTCTTGATAGAACGCACTTCAGCAGACAGGAACTATCTATACAAATTGCGGAAATCCCCCTAGAGTTGCCAGTTACAAAAAAAACTGAAATGAAATGATTGCTGGTGAAGCACGAGGGACTTATTGATTAGCGAAGGATACGCGAGTTGACTTTCTCTTTCGATAAATTAGCCTGGTTTTCGCTTAAAGGCGAGACCCATGAATATTGTTGTTCGTAAAGAGGAATCATAGGGTGAATCAGAAAAGATTAAAAAAAAACAAGCATGTATACTACAAGCGTGTATACTCATAGCAACATGTGTATACTTATAGCAACTTCAGTCAGCGAGGTGTTTTACAAGGGAGACAAATTCAGTGTACAAACTTGAGCCCCTCTAGGCATTGTTAGGTAGTTGATTTACATAAAAAACACTTCATCATATCATATTTTATGATTTGTGATACACATCCGATATCAAATACTTAACCACTTAGTACCAACAACGTCTGGAAATTTCTCTCCTCTCTCGTTCTCTCCCTCGCTCTGCCTGTGTTTAGTTGTTGTTTTTTTTTTATTTTATTATCTAACACAACTACAAACAAGTAGGTAGCACAGATGCAATGTATCTCATATCAAGCAAAATATTTTAATTGAAGCAAAAAAACAATAGACAATCAACATCGATATCGACATTTACCTGAAGTTAGTATTTCAGAGTTACTTGCAAAGTTAATCGTTTAGTCGCAGTCTGCTTTCTCTCAATGCCTTAGACTGTGTTTGTGAGTACTTGCTCTCTCTTCAGAAACACGCATACACACGAGAGATTTGTTTTTTTTTTTCTTTTTTTAATCGTCATTCACAACAGGTTCACGTAGGGGTATGATTGTATTCTTCTCATCTTTGGTTATATTGTATTCGTTTTTTTTTCGCTTTTGCGTTCGTTGGTTACGGCACTCTCTCTCATAATAGGATACAATCAGTCTAGCTGCGGCCATCAACTGATACACACGAAGTTTTCAAACCAAAAATTCAGCGGTTTCATACGCGTGCCGTACAAAAAATTATTGAGATACTTTTTTACTACACACACACACTGAAGTCAATTAAAAGTGCAATTTCCTTATTCTAAGTTATTAGTATCAATTGTACCTGCATTGAATTCACATTCGCAAGTGATTTTTGAAAAGTATCGCTGAGAGCTTTGCAAAGAAAAGGTACAAGTTCCTTCTAGATTAAGTGACTAAAAGTTAGAAATTTTCCTTTGTTTACCGCTTACCGCGCGCTGGCGCGCTGCTGTTCGTTCCCCCTCAAAAGAATTCATACTGCTCGTCATAAAATTTATCTGTTTTTTTTTTTTTTTTGTTTCTGTTGCTGGTTGTTTGTTTGCTGAACTTCGAAACCTGGTGTGGTGTAAGAATCAACAGCTGATTTCAGCGACAGAGAGCGAACTCTGTGAATTGCGATGTCTTATACAGTTGCTGCTACTGATAAAAACGAGTTAAACTTGTTTGTGGTTTTTAAATTCGTTTTTCACCTCGCGATTGTTTGGATTGCATTGTGTGTGGGGGTATGGGAAATAATTAAACATATGGTCAAAAGGGTGTAGAGTGCAATGTGAAATGGCAAAAAAAAAAAAACCAAATGCCATGTGTATGAGTGTTCGTTTGTATTGAAACGTACGTGCATTTAAATCTGTGAACAGTGACAGCATACGTGACGAAAGTTTCTCTCAAAACTACGTGTATAAAGTTCTGTAGTTCTTTTTCGTTTTATTTTGATTAGTGTGGCTTAAATTAACTTAAATTCTTCTGCTTCTTCTTCTTTTCCCTTTTCAATTTTGAGATTGACCAAGTTTCATTAATTTTTTTTTTCTGTTTCGCTTCTGCGTGTGTAAACAGTTGCTACCGGAATAAAAAAGCCTGAGCGGGTATTTGGAAAGTTTTTCGTCTTATTAGACGTGTGAATGTTTGTTTATTACCAGTTTTGTTTTGAGTCCAATTCAAATTAAGTTGCTTACTGTGCTCATTTGGTGCAAAACCAAAAAAATCGTATTCAGTGATTGCAAAAAAAAAATAAAATGAGTCCCATGAAATCAACAAAGTGTTACAGTATTCCCATTCCCTACGCACCCAATTAAAATCTCGTTAAAAACAGTTTACAATTACGTTCGTTGAGCTAATCCAACGTCGTGTAGTTAGCGTTCAGTGTTTCATTACGCACATTTCGGAGAGAAAACTTTCTCAAATTACGGTAGCAAAATGCAGACATTTCGTCGCCAATTCTTTTAAAACAGTTTACGTAATGTGCGTCGGTATGCAATCAGTCTGGTTCCGTAAACGAGTGATAAGAGTTATCATTCGGGTCTAATACAGCCGCGTTACAAAGTCCTCCTCGATTGAATCTGAATGTGAATGAGGACATTTTTATGCTTTTGTCCCCTTTCGGTAAAGTTCATTAACCAACGCATGGTATCCTTGAGTTGAAGCGCTGTTACCACATTTGATTTCGAAAAAGAAAAAAAAAAATGAACACATCTCGTTTGTTAGTCAACTGTAGCTTTTTTTGATAAATATTCGCTAATTATTTTTCGGATTAACCACTTTCCGCCTGTGATCGTATCTTTGTGTGTTTATTTGCTTTTATCGGTACGACTACAGACGGTACGTTACCCCCTTGATTTGTAAACATCAAACAGAGGTTAACTAGTCAATTTCGAGTGGTTGTTGTCCTTAAATACATATTCCAATATTTCATGCTGTCAATGCTGAATAATTACTCCATGATTCATTAAACTCAACATTTAAAGTGTGAACGAATTCCCATGAGACGGTTTAGTTGTTTTTTTTGTCGGAATAACCATTCAAAAATCGTGTTTCAGTTTGTGCCTGTTTTTAATTCTTGGCTGTTGCTATAGTTCTGTGAAACCATATTCTTGTGAATCGATTAATTTGCCAACTTTTGCTCGTTTTTTTGTGGATACAGTGTTTGTTTGATGTTTTCCGAGTTTAATGTGTCAAAATAAATTGAAAATGGAACCAATTTCAAAATTCACTCAAGAACTGCTTAAAGAATGGATTGTGGAACATAAACACGACGTTTGAAACACACCCAACCTTTGAATGTTTCCCATCAAGTGTTTCTCTAAATGTGCCTGCGGTTGTGCGTCAAACTATTGCTCTGTGGAAATTTCTGAGTTCTGACAGTCTGTTTGCCTCAATTTCAAAGACCCACCTTGCCTATTCCAAATTGTGAACTTTACATTCTGCATTTCACATTAAACGTTTGTGGGGGACGACAAGTTTTTTATGGCGAACGCTTTGCATAGAAGGTTGTTTCGTGATCAATGGCAATGTTTAAAGTTGCATTTTGACTATTCTTGCGTCATTGAATTAATAGAATTTGCTTTTTTTCATTCACTACTGTTATATTCAACTTTTTATTTGATTCAAGACTACTAATTTATCGTGTTTTGGGTATCTTGTATTCTTCCAGAACAGCTGAGTGACTGCTTAAAGATCAGTGTTGAACTTAACTATTGGCTTTATGTTAGGGTGTAGCCAAAGGGCTATTCATATGTGAATCCCAAACTTCGAAAATCTGACACTTCATTGATATGAAACAGAAATGAAGTATTACATAGATTGCCGACTTCACAGCTGATTGCCCCCTAGTCCATTGACGAATTTGGGTAATTTTTTGACAGATATTCATGAATTTTTGACGGTTATTCACGAAATAACGTATACGCCGTCCTCTGATTGGTCAATTTGGCTTATGAACACGTTATAAAAACAGTTGTCAAAAAATTTAAGGGGCAAGAGAAGTAGAAGTCATGCATCTCTGTAATACATCATTTCTGATATGAAACTTTCTCATTCGAAGAGAGCTGTGGATGCAATTTGAGCAAACAGACACTTCGTCGTGAATTTGTGGATCGCGTTGGCTTCTCTTGTGTATTGCGAATTCAACTTGACAGTTCGCAATGAAAATGATTGAGTCGTGGAGAAAAAAATAAGGATACTTAAAATAATTGTTGTTGAGATTTTAGTCGATAATCTACCCCTCATCTTTGTGCATACCAAGAAGTATTCCATTTTGTTTATATATGCTGGAAATTGGTTGTTTCTGAAAATACGCGGTCGCATTTCGCGGCTCAAATGAATGACACTTATGCCCGATTTCACAGTGCAACCTTATCTGCTGGATTAGCTAAGCATCGAACTTCACTCAAGAATATTTCGTTTTCACACTCAATGGTGGTTTAGGATTGGCTGACATTGTGAACTATTAAATCCACCAACCATATGAATGATGAACAAAATAGTGATTGTGATTGAACACGAATAGCATCCTGCTGAAAAAGGAAAAGAGAACACACCAACTAAACAAGCGAGTGTTCGTGAAAGGATATTGTTATAATCTGCGTGCATCTATAAATTTGTGTGCTTTCTGTTCTCTTAAGGAGCATTGCGAGACAAAATTTAATTACAGTAATGACAATTATGTACTCTCTGGATTGACACTTAAGTCATGGCAATCGGTGGCTTAAGTTAAAAAATTAATAATAATAATAATGGGTGGCGCGACAGTCCGAGGCGGAGCTGGGCCTAGCTTCTCAACAACCACTCAAGTTGTGCGTGCTATTGTTCTTTCACGAGTGGAGGGGAACTACAGTTTAATGCCGACTCCGAACGGCGAAGTTGAGAAGCTTTTTCTAGACAGGAATACTCTCTGAGCATTGTCAGTGACTCGAAAGGGGTGGAGCCGTGAATTATCAAATTTGGTAAATTCGGGTATCGAACCTGGTACCCTCTGCGTAGGAGTCGATGCACTTATCCACTACGCCACGGCGACCACCAAAATAAGTTAAACCACTATTTAAGTGAAATCTATCACTTAACTTCCACTGTTCAGCGATGAATCGACACTTAAGCGCACACTGTTAAATCGGGCATTAAAGCCTGTGGTGTACTTTCCGGGATGAAATTAAACCTTTCGAATTATTGGTTAATTTTTTGTTTACCACTTTCTAGAATTTAAATTTAATCTACAGACATCACAGCAGACATCTTCCTTTGCAAAGCAATTTAAATAATTGAACAGTGGCACTACATTCAGTCAAGGCCATTGATTGCTTCCACAAGGGGAATAGTTTATCAGTTTCAACGGCACGAGGTTTTGAAGATTGACTGAATCATGTCACCGATGTGCTCTGAAATTGGGTTATAAACAAAAGCTCTGTCCGGAAATTGTTTACACGTTATTTGTGTTTGTGGCAAGCTTTGCAAAACAAAAACAAACCACACTCTTCATTTGAATGAACTTGAGCGAATGAATTTGCAATTACAGTGGGAAAAAAACCGCCCGGATGTTTGCACTTCTATGATTATGTTATCAAAATGAGTTAACTCTTAATAATTCGAAAAACATTTTTATTTATTTACTTGATTGAATGTTTATTTCATCATATTTCATTCAATTAACTGAACATTTTGATTTTTGAGACAATTTTGAGCAACCTTTGCTCCGTCTTACTGGAACACAAGTTCTTCAGCTGCGCTCTTAAACAAAGTCAGTGGGATTGGTTTGAGGAATGTTTAATGCCAATGAACCGATGTGTATTCACAGAATCCGTTGCGTTGGAGTGCATTTCAGGAGATCTGAATTTTCGGGTACTCTTGCATTGTATTATTGCAGCGCCTCGGGGGTGTTTCATAGTTCACTTTACTTGATGCTATTGGATCCGCTCTCTTTGCCATTCGATTCATAGCGATAGACTTTTGTTTCATCGCTGCAAATAGTGTGTGCTCCTTACAGAAATTCAAGCTTCGTTGACCATAACCATAGAAGTTCAAAACATCCGGACAGTTTTGCATCCCACTGTATGTCCGAATTATGGACCCCATGTTTATAGGACATTATAACCGATTAACTGTTTCGAAGGACGTAGTTCAATAACAACGATATTTACTTTTATCGTATTCATCATTAAAATTAAATCAATTTATAGCGCACAAATAAATCCATGTCATCAAACGTAACTGGGTATCCTAAAAATATAAAAATATATCGTGTTGTTCTTTCGAGAGATAAAAATAATGGTTATGGCCATGGTATGGATTTATTCTAAAAATACTTTTATACAATTAAATGTTGTATGCAGAGTCCTCTATTAGTTTATAAAACGATGAATTTTCACAATCAGGTGATCCCAAGTTTTAAGTACAGACTATAAATCTGTTTATGACTGATATGATCCATATGCCATACATTGGCCAATTCACTAGTCCACTTCGTGAGATCATGCTTTCACAATATATGTGCGTTCTTCAATACATTTATTGAATCTAGGGTAGGATTGTGTAAATCTTGAATCACTCTTGTTGAAATAAACATTCTTCTACGTCAGTATGCCACCCGTGAACAGAAAATGCACTGATCAGGACATCTTCATCTTTGAAGGAATATGAGCCAATTATTCCAACAATTTTCAAGGCAATGTCCTGCTTAACATTTGTCAAACAATCAAAGGGGCGGAAAAAAACGTATGAACGCACTCTCCAGCGAATGCTTCGGATTTCCGCGAGAGAATTGCTTTCAGCTTACATTAGCTTAAAACAATATGGACGGCGAGACAGTCCGAGACGAATCTGGGACTAGCTTCTCAGCAACTACCACTCCACGTGTTGTGCGTGCTATCGTTCTTTCACGAGTTGATAAGACCCACAATTTAATGTCGACACTGAATTTTCAAGATATGGGATAGGTACTCTTCGAGCATTGTCGTAACTCGGAGCCTAATTATAATAATATATACTTTAAATTATAAAAGTTACTAAATTCTGGTATCGTACCTGACACCCTTTGCGTAGGAGCTGACGCAAGCAAATTACAAATTGAGAGTTGCTTTACAAACTGAATTTCTTCTGTGTCATTTTGACATTTGAAACTGTCATTATTAAACATTTGATTGTGGATAGTTTGCCTGAAAGATCTTACGCAACGTAACGCAAAATTTTCTCTCTTAAGTGTCATTCATATGAGCACACTAAGGAGTTAAAACAAATTTAGCCACCGAACTTTAGTTGCAAAAGTTTTGCCCATTGTTTCAGATCAAAATTTTGCGTTGCGACCTGGAGACTTTTTGAGCTCATTATTTCAAGACCAAGAGTTCTCTTAACTTTATGAACAATTTTAACATGGTATTTTGTTTCCAAAATGACGTTTAGAAATTTTCAGATTTTTCTCAAGAAAGCTCAAAGTTTTAGTGACATTATTTAGGTTTGTAAGATCGGCTTTTCGACCCGATCCCTTTCTTTTCTTTCAAATGACAGGTTGTATTTATAATTCGTAAGAGTAGAAACGGTTTTCATATTAACTTGCGATTTTTATATACGTCCAACCTGGGACGTACTAAGTGACACTTGATAATATTTTTCTTACATCCAATTCAGATTCTATGTTGAATATGTTAACAGAAATGGTATAAGATTTTAAAATAATAGAAACATGTCCAGCATTACAAAAAAAAAATAAAATAATTTGATTAATTTTTCTGTAACTTTTGGGAAGAAAATTCGAAATGGTGTGGGTAAGTTTTTCGGATGACACTCATTATGCATTGCAAACTTCGTAAACTCTGACACTTCATTCATATAGAGTTTTCAATGCGCAGAGAACTATGTGTTCAATTTGAGAAATATGACACTTCATCTCGAGGTTTTTGGTCGTGAATTTGTGGATCGCGTTTGCCTTTCTTATGTATTGCCTTAGCTTGACATTTCGCAAATAGAATGATTGATTCGGATAAATAGTTTCAAAATTAGCTAGGATACATAAACTAACTTCTATCGATAAAAAAATTCGATAATCCAATCAGCTAAGATATATATGCAGCAATTCTACTTGCTTCTCCTTCTGCTTCTGAAAGTTCGCTTTGGCACTTCGTAGCTATTATGACTGATACAGGCTAAAACTGTCATATAACGACAACATGAAAACCAGAAAGACTAAAGAGAAAGACTAAAGAGAAGTACTAAAGAGATGGCCAACTACACAGCTGACTGTACCCTTGCCAATCGACGAAATTGAGTGACGTTTGGATAGTTATTCGCAAAAATGAAGTATTACAGAGATGCCCGACTTCTACCTCTCTTTCCCCTTAAAATGTTTGACAACTGTTTTTTATATTGTTTTCTCAAACCAAACTGACCAATCAGAGGACGATGATTATCTGTCGAAAAGGAACTCAAATTCGTCGATGGACTAGGGGTCAATCAGCTGTGAAGTCGGCCATCTCTGTAATATTTCATTTCTGGTTATTCGTGAATTTTTGACGAGTATTCACGGAATAATGTGTAATGACGTTTGGTCTGATTTGGTTTGAGAAACTGGTTGTCTAAAGATTTAATCGACAAGGAAGATAGAAGTCTTCCATCTCGGTAATACTTCATTTCTAATATCAACCAGAAATGAAGTATTACAATGAAGCACGACTTCGAGTGAGGTCTCTTGCCCCTTAAAATGTTTGACAACTGTTTTTTATATTGTTTTCTCAAACCAAATTGACCAATCAGAGGACGGCATTTACGTTATTTCGTGAATATATGTCAAAAAAACACTCAAATTCATCGATGAACTAGGAAGCAATTAGTTGGAAGTGCGCTATCTCTATAATACTTCATTTCTAAGATCAACTTTCCAAGTGTCATATTCCGATTCTACCAACAGTGCTGCCAAGTTAAGCAACAAATCTGTAAAATTTGCAATGAGCAACAAAAACTCAAACAAAATGAAACAAAAACTGCTCGACGTCACTACAGCTTAAGTTAAATTTATTTGATTTACTCATCTGCATATTAGCCTAAATTATATACACAAGGAGGTACTTTCTATTTTATTGTCTACTTAGCTCGTTTTTTGCAATAGCGGTGTATTTCCCCAACTCATTCAGCCACGTACAGTGTAAATTAATCCCCCAGATATGATAACTGCCTCCAATTTACTTATCCACTTATCTCATCATAACTTATATTTGTATAACAATATTCATATTTATTTATCTGTCTGCGTTTAATGAATCGTTTAGAGTAGATTTTCGTCATTGTAAATTCCAATCCGCGTCATCATAAAAATCCAAATACGATGATGTAACTATGAATTGCTGTCGTGTGTAGAGGATGTGTGTGTGTGTAGATCAATTTAGTAGGGGACTTTTACCCTGTGAATGGAAATTCCAATCAGGTCATAGTTGTCAAGTCTGATATCGAGGCAGACGTTTGCTTTGTTCTCGAACAGAGACGGCATGGTTCAATTGGAATTGTTTTCAAAACACGCAAATTTGACGTATGCCCATAAAACGCCAAGACACCGTTAGCTGTGGTAAAAATAAGTAAACAGTTTGGGAGTTTTCTTCGTGAACGATATTTATAAACAAACACACAATAAACCAGTTCGCTCGACAAGGAACAACTAAGCTTTTGTTTATAAATAAAGAAGACAGCGCTTTTGCTCGCGATTTCTCCAATCAACACTCCGGTAGTGCCCACTTAGCTTCGGCAATCAGAAAGTCATAAGCGCTGAGTTCATTGGGTTAACTTGACCGCGTTCTTTATCAAATGGAGGAAAAAACAATTCCCATAAACAATCGCTTAGACTAAAGAGTTCACTGGCCTTTTAAGTGTTTACCCTTCAAAGTATGGCATTTGATTTCGTAGTTGAACCTTAAATATTTAAATTTGCTTACATTTTGTTGTGCAACAAACTAAACGTTACTTTCCTTTTCTCGTTACAGATATAAATAAAATACCGCATAGAGACTACATAAAGGACGTCAGATTACATTTTATCATATAAGTTGTGTAGAATTTCGTTTGATTTCTCGCAACAAGTTCAAGAAAGATACACAACACATTGCCTGGGAGAGAGACAATTATTTAAACTATTCAAGGCAGAAGGGAATGGTATATTTCCTGGGGGACTGGGGCATGGGAGATTCTGACTGTGCGTCATATCAACATGTTCCAAATATACAAAATTCGCACATTAACCATCCACACAATCACAATCGTCAACAACAACAACACCAAGAGTTGCAACGACATTTGTCATCTGCATCAGCAACAATTGGAGAAACAAATGTTGGCCAAACAGCTCCACTATCTTTAACCCATACGCCAATTCAGTTTGGAACTAGTACACCAGCTAGCCAACTAATCCATCAATCACAACAATGGAATGAGCATACAACTGGTTTCCTACTTAGTCAACAATCGTCACCAATCAATTCAAGCAGCACCTTAGTGACAGCAAATTTACAACAATTGTCTGTAAGTAATACACCAACTTCAGCGGCAACGTCTGTAAATGTGAATATATCAAGCATCAACAAGTTGATTGCATCGAATCAAGGTGCAACCGCAACAGTTGGCTTAGCGGGAATTTCATTACATAAGCACTTGGGTAGACCAAGATCGGAATCATGTGCGGGAAATGTTGGTGCTGAAAATAATTTATCAAAGGATCTCCTTGAAAGTGAAGATGAAGTTGCATTGCAGCCACTTTCCAATCAGGTTGGTTAAATTTTTGATATTTGTTTTTGTTTGCCTTCTTTTTTGTAGTCTTTTATCCCATGTGTAAAGCAATTTATGCCGCCGCGACTAGAGATTAGATTAGTGCAAAGGTCAATTAAGTTTACATTCAGACAAGAGAGGTTCAAGTAATTGATTGCTTTTTTTTCAAATTTTGATTGAAATTTCATCTAGTTCAACATGTGAGGTTAGTGTTGGCCACATGACATTCAACCTTCATTGATATCCGTTTCGTTTGTTTATCACGTTGTCTGCCACGTCACACGTTTTCGTGCGACATTTAATACCTATCCTGGGGCCTTGACAGCCAATTTGTTCAAATTAAAATGTTGAAATCGTTTATTATTCCTACTTTGTATTTTGTCAAATCCGGATAATGCCTTTATTACGGTCCATATTTCATACCCTACACACGTCTGAAATTACCAAGAAATCAATTGTCCGAATTTATTATTTTTTAAAATCCCCTATATTCATAAAAACATTAACGCGAACCACTGCATTTAAAATTGTTTCGTATAATACCTGATTAACTGCAATAAAAATTAATCTCTGCAAATAACAGTTTATAACCTCAAAATGCATGTCAAAGGAGATTAGGAACACAAAGAGCAAACATTTTTAAACATAGCACCCACCTTTGAGAGGCTTTCAAAACCACTGTGGGTATTATAATATTAAAACTACAAGTAACTGACTTGTGTTGTGTGAATAAAAACTAAGGGAACAGTCCCACTGAACACTCATGAGTGAAGTATTCTCTCTCTAAACACACTCAATTTGGTGTGAATAAAAATGTTTCTCAAATTTGGATCTTTCCCTCAAGTTGACGTTTGAAAAGTACACTTCTTCAAATTTAAGGGTGGGTTCAAATTAAATGCGAAACGCGGCGGCAAAGGGCATCATTTCAAGAACCTGTGTAGATTCAAGTTTCCTTACATGGAGTGGTTAATTTTTCAGTTCCTTTCCGATATTCCTGAAGAAGTCCGCGGTGGTGTCATACCAGGAGTTGAGAAGATGAAACTATTCCTTCCATACATTTATGACCTTAGGTCGCCTTGGCATAGTGGGTTAGCGCGTGGATTACTACACAGACGGTGGCAGGTTCGATACCCGAATTTTTACCTTTCGATTCACTCAAAGCTCAAAGATTTTTTTTTAAAAGCTTCGCAACTTCGCCGTGCGGGTTCGGCATTAATCTGTCCGCTTGTGAAAGAACCATAGCACGCACAACACGAGTGGTTGCTGAGAAGCTAGGCCCTGGCCCTCCACAGACTATATCACCATCCATTTTATTATTATCGTATGGAAGTGAGTATGGGGTTAGCAACGTTGGCATATGATTTTATAGTAGTCACCGTTGCACAAGAAAAGCAAACGCGATCCACAAATTCGCGACGAAGTATCTGTTTGCTCTAATTCTACCCGTTGCTCTCTGCTGATGAAAAAACTCCATATGAATTAAGTGTTAGAGTTTGCGAAGATCGCGATCCGTTATGTGCTCATATGGAGGTCCCTTTACTCTTTGAGCTTATCAGTGACTCGAAAGAGGAGGAAAGTGAAAATGATCTTGGTCGTACCGAGTATCGAACCCCAGGCAGTGAGGTTCAGTTGCATAGGAGTCGACCCACAACGCCACGGCCGCCGACGAACAAAAATGTTGGGGACAATAATCCATGTAGACCACTACCGTCTCCTCTTGTCACAAGCCCAAAATTGCAAACCCACAACTTAAAATGATGCGCTCTTTAGAGGTTTTCTTCCAAAACTGGAGAACATTCGGAATGTGTGGTGTTTTTTTTCCTTAAACCACTTCACGATCCCATTGAATAGGCGCATGGCTTGCGTCTATGGATCATCTATGAAACAAAACAAACCAGTGACTTTTTGTCTAGATGTGTCAATAATGATTTCCTTCACTTCAAATGCGGTAATTTGGTTTTTGGTACCGGCTCCACAAAATTGAACCCCATAATCCTAAGACTGATGTTTACCGTCAAATTGCAGACTTTGTTCCGATGTTTGTGCATAAAGAAATAAACAAATAACAACTAAATGCTTGTGTATTGATAGAGTATTGCCATAATAGCAAACTTCATCGTTTTAGTCTAAAGCACAAAAACATAGAATTCGAATGTATTCCACCGCATTTACGAACTTCGCCGTAGTTCTGCGTAAAATTACGAAACAAAAAATTGATATGAACTAAACTTATGAAATAACAGCTGTGAAAACAAGCACACGAGCACCTCCACTTGAATAAGATTGATGATTTTCTGTTTCATAAAATACACGAGTATGAGTACACTTTTCGTGTGAGCGTATCTCGTTGATTCTCTTCGCACTAACATTGACACTGAAAAAAGATAAGTTTGAGTAGTCAGCTCAGTTTAGACAAGTATAGAGCAGAATCATTTTGACGTAATCAAATCAAAAGTAGACATTTTATTTGCTTCTGTGAATGTAGCCGAATGTGAACGTGTGGTGACTGCTTAGTAACGACGTCATGTACTTTGATCTTTCTCAACGGATCCAAAGCCAAAATAATAATAATATACAAAAAATATTCACACAAAAATTGTTTTTCCTTTTTTTAAGCTTATGCAATACATCTCATTTGACTTGAATAGTTTGTCCAAAGCATGTGATGTTTGTTTGCACAGTCAGACACACCCACAAATGCGAATATTTCAAAAATACAACAAATGCTATAAATAAAATTCGAAATAACAGGATGTTATTGATTTTGAGTACTTTTCCTCAGATGACAAACTGTCACAACAGAAATACAACAAAAATGTATTTTTGTATTTATATTTTAAAATGGCAACAACGAGTATATCCATAATTACACATTTTTTTTGCTCTTCAAAAGAACACCGCGGTTATAATTAAAACACAAGAAAAAAACGCGTAATTTATTTTTTACAGCTGTCGCGCTTTTATTTCTTGTCTGATTTTATTTTCCACATTTTTATGGAACGGGCTAAAAACAGATTTTTTTTACTATACTTAGCTAGGGTTTATTAAATTTATATTCATAAATATTAAAAAACACTTTAATAGAACAAAAATTATCTTTTCTCAAGGTCGGTGGACACACCCGTCTGCTCCTGCTCAATCAAAGTACGGTCATTAAGCCATTGAATCTGCGCGAATTAGACTTCTATCAGAACATTCCTCAGGATATCCAGAAGTTTGTTCCAAAATATAAAGGTAAGATTACACTGTCCAATATTCTCATTGCATACTATAACTACATAAAAACATTTATGTTTTAAACAAAAATCAAAAAAAAAAAAATTTCTCTAGTGTATACATTTTGTTTGTTGTATTGTCGTCGCATATAAAATCACATTGCTCATGAAGTTTGCTTTTACTTTGTGTGTTCCATATATCATTAACATAATAAAAATACAAAAAAAAAATAAAGAACAATAGTTGAACATAATGAAAGAATTTAAAAAGAATATACATACAATATATATTTTTTCATAAAAAAATAAATAAATAGAATTTGTTGAACTTGTATGGAAATCACCATTGTACCTGAATCTTTTTTGTTACCATAGTTTGTAAGAATAAAGTTATTTGTAATAATAATAATAATAAAATATAAAACACATAAAAATGAGAACAAAAATAAAACAAAAATATGCCAAAAAAACATGCCTTGACAATTTAGTTTGTCATCATAAATATAGAGACGATCGTGAACAGAAAATGTCGTTGTTTTTACGTAAATTATAAGTAATTTAATTTGAGAAGTTCTGTTTAAATGTGTGAAGTTGAATAATGATATTTTATCAAGGGCCTAATGGGTAAGTCCTGTTTTTTTTCATTTAAAGTACATTATTAGATTGATTGAAATATGTGATACCTGACTTTATATTAGCTCCTTTTTTTGGTACATTTAATTAATGTTTCTTTCTTTCGAGTGTGTGGTTACGGAAAACGCAATCGAGTCGTGAAATCGGTCAAAGATAAATTTGTAAAATAGAAAAGCGCACTCAAAGAGTAGGAAAAACTCGTGTGCTTTGAGTGAATGATTTTTTTGAGTAATGTACTTAGTTGATACATATTTTTCTACAACAGAGACTGCTTATTAAATGTAATTAAATCACCTTCTGCCAAAAAGAGAAGAAAAGAATTTACAGAGCTTCCGGAAAATAGCAAAATGCAATTTAAAATCATTCCGGCAACCATTCACATTCATAGTCCTTTGAATTCTTAAAAATGTTATAAGACCTAAGCAGAGGCCATTGATCGACTGACCGATTTCGTTTAATTTGCCTAATGAATTTTACCTATGCCTATGAACTTCCTAGTAGTGATATATGTATTTTTTAATCTAAAGTGTACAGCAGAAAGCCCAATGATGAGGAGGTAAATAATAATAACTTGAGTGAAAATTGTGCAAATATAGATAATAAGTGGCGGGAGTTAAAATATTTTTGTTTATTTTTGTTTCTTTTCTCTCTCTCTCTTCTCTTTATTTTTCCTTGTCTCAATCAAGGAGAACCACTCTGTAATGAGCAACAACTTGATATGAATGAACGAAAGGATATAAGTAACAGAAGGATGCGCACGCAATCCACAATATGGGTATTTCAAAACATACTCGTGTTAATAAAATCCAAAAAAAAAACAAACCAAGATATTAAAAAAAAAAAAACAAAAAAAAAATACGTTTTAGGTTTTTTTTTTTCTTAACAAAAAAAAAACTTAAAACAAAAATCGAAATTTTATGTTTTAACAAATAAATGTGAAGCGCCCTCTGTTGGTGTGTGTATGAATTATAATTTCAGCAACAATAAACACACCCAAAATTGATTGACAACTGTGTGTCTAATCTCATCCTCCATGTGTACGCTCTCTGCTTAAGTGTATGTGCTTGCAAGTGCGTTCAAAACTCCACTCCATCCCCCCCAAAAAATAATTGAGGACAAATTCGTTCATTCGTTGATCCTTGTTTAAGGGTTTGTATGCATATATTTCATATATATACATATATATATTTTTTTATTGTTATTATTATTATTCTATATTATTCTTATAAACTTACTTCATATATATTTTTTTGAGCAATTGATAATAGAATTTTTTTTTCTCTCTCTTCGGAATAACTTATGTATTAACAATTATTTTCAACACACTGTTGTTCCTTTTGTAGTAGGTGTGGTGATAGATGAATATATGCCGACATTTTAGAATATATATACATATTTCTTAAGAATTTTGTCACATATTTTCGCGTCAAGCATTTAAAATCAATCTGTTTCAATCGAATTATGAAATTTTAAAAATAACCCATACTCATTTATTGTAGTTGACAGTTTTTCGGTCATTAATAGCTAACAAAACCACACACAAATGTGGCAGACATTTTCTAATCAAAAGTTCATTCCTACCTCATTCATTGTTTGATGTTAGAATGTGTGATTATTTAGGCTTTCAACTTTCATAAATTTTCCAGTCAACCGCAAATCATACCATTTTGCCTCAACAAATCAATCAATTTCATAGTTTATATGTATTCTTTTACTTCGTCATCCATCAGAGTGTTTAGCTACAATTCATTTAATTCAACCACATTATCTCAGCAAAAATTCCTTACGTATTTTGTATACCACAAATAAATAACTTAATCAATTAGGCAGGCGTTTTTAAAAATATTCTAAAGTCTTCTGTTACTTTCATTTTAGGTGTAATGCAAGCAACTACAATGGGTGGCACAAAATTGGAGAAACGCTACTCGCCAAGTTTCCGAGAGGAGCACATCCGTAAAACAAGCGCATCGAAGAGGAAACGTGATGATGTCTTACGGTTAGTATTCATTTCCTCTCACATATACTTGAACATTTGAAAATGTGTATGTTTTTTATAGATGAGAATAGAAAAATAAAATGACATAGTTGAAATTAGAATCCGTCTTGGGTAAATAGCATTGATACACAAAAAAGCACTATTTTATCGAAAATCAATTATTCCCATTAAACAAATGTATATCACAAAAGAAAATATTTTTTTTAGGAGAGAGAAACTCAATCGCGCGCACCCCATCATCTCGCACGAAAATACATATCCTCTAGGCGCTCTCCAAATGACTTGTGACTCTCGTATCCCTCTCCTCTTTATATATATAACAAAGTACTCCCCAATGAAAAGAGTTTTAGTAATAAACAAAATATACATATATATCCCTATGATTTAATGTAGTTTAAAAAACAAGAAGAACTCTGCGACATGATGAATTAATTATGGATTTTTTCTTTTTCTTTCTCTTACAGGATGAAAGTACATAAGAATGGAAATGCAGCCGATGTTATTAAGAGTATTTCACAATTAGACAACTCTAACAAACAATGTTAGTATCAGATAAACGATTTGAAAAACAAACAAAGATATCGATATGCTTACTAAAAAAAAAAACAAAAGAAAAACAGATAAAAACAACGACGAGATCAGCACGAAAATGATATCTCCATATTAACCAATTCAAACAGACTGTTCACGCAGAAAATTCTTGCTTTATCTTTTTATTTTAATTGTCAATAACTTTGCTTCGAAATACAAAAAATAGTTAAATTGAATTTCAATTGTCTAATCCACTGGAGATCATTCAAATTTTAATAGATAATCAAAGGTATTCCTTTTTGTAGTTAAAAATGATCACAAACCTTTTTGAATGATTATTGAAACATATTCGAAACAATTCTCGTAAGCAAAAGCGCGTTCGTTCGATAAATCAACTTCTTAAAATGATTTGTCGTAAACTTGTTCTCCAATTTTTGTGTTGCATATTTTGTGTCGTACGTCCATCTCCTTGACTCATAAGACTCTATACGAAAGTTCACCACAGTATTTTCAACATTTCCAAATAATGACAATAATTTGAATTCTCTTAAATTTGAATTTATTCAAAGAACATGTCAGTGTTATTTTGGATTTGGTCCAACCACCTTATCCTGGATCTGCCAAGCGGTCAGTCCATCCTGGTGGAATCGCATTCGAGGCCCGCCTCGGAAATCGTGACGGTGGGGACATTCGTTCCATGTTACCAAACCATCGAAGCATAGCCCCTTAAGCTGCTGCACAATGTTGCGTTCCTCGCGCACTGCCGTGTTTCTCACCCTATCCCGGCGATTAATTCCCACATCAGCCCGATCTCATCTTAGCAGCTCGTATTCGCGAACTTTTTCTTTCGGTCATTACCTTCGAAGCTCAAAACGCTCCAAGCTCGGCCTTCCTTATTAGAGATCTTCCAAATTGTTTCAAACCCGATTCCAGCTTGGCCAATACTACACGAAAGCACTCCGTTCTTCATTCGTGAAAAAGCCCCCGAGATACTTATCTGCTCCACTAACATGTAGAGTGCATTAAACAGACGTTAAACAGTTACCATAACCTCTGATTTGTCCACGGTAACCTTCATCCCAGCATCAGCTCATACGTTCACAAACCGATCAAGGACGTGCTGGAGATCAGTCTGGGAAGGTGTGAGAATCTCACCTGGTTACACTTTGACAAAACTCCTGATGAGTTGGAATCAGTGACGGAGGATCGAGTTGCCTGGAGATCCCCCGTGCTTGCTTGAAGATGATGATGATGAACATGTCACCTTTTTGTGATCAATAACCCTGAATCTTAAGGAATGTATTCGATTCAATCGCTACAAGCGTTCGCTGTTAATTACATCAAGCCACCAGAAAGATAACATCTCTTGTTGCTCACTTCAAAATTAAGAAAACTAATCTTGAAGTTTTATTATTTAATGGGAGATGAATCTTTTGTTGTTTCCTACATGCTTCAAGAGTATGGTTTGGTTTGGTTCGTGGACAGGCGCAGTAAACCACGCCAAACTGAGGTCCGGTTGGACCCATTGTGATACTCGGTTTGGGGGTAGGAAGAATCCTCTCTTGTTCCTACTCGCCGTCCTTCAGTTATTGTTGGTCATTCCAGCCATCCGGAAGTCCTGATGAAATTTCAATTTCTGCAAGCTCATGTTAATCTTGGAAGAAGTATTCTCCCAGTGTTCTGCGTCTCAATGCAGAGAGATTGGAGCAATGACAAACAAAGTGTGCAGTGTTCTCTTTTCAAGAGTAGCTCTTTATCAATTTGTGTCCCTGTCTTTAATCAGTTGTTTTTACTAGTGTAATAGCCAACTTAAATTTCCGAACAATTGGTCAGGTATCGAAATAAAGGATTATTAGAGGCGAATTTCTACCACGAGAGTAGAACAACGACAGTACCCTTTCGCGATGGGCAATTTGCCAATGCATGCCCTCTTTGAGTCACCCGATCGTTGGTCACCCTCTCTTTCACTCAAGAGGGTAGTTTACGTGGCTGGTTGAGTCGATTGAGGAAAGGGATCATTTTGTATCGCTCAACAGGATCAACATGCACATACATGAGACTGTCAGCATAATTCTGGTCTAAAGTCAATTCAGTTTTCAATTTCCGAGATCTCTCAACGCCCTATTTTTAATAATTCAAGTGAATTATATTCTTGATCGCTCAAAAGAAGCCAAACGTTTTGTGTGTTTTGTCTTCACTCATACATCCATGTTCACTGGAAGATTTTTACTGATGCTGATGCATCATGTGTCGGGAACTGAACGTCATGAAATTTGAAAACAAAAGATTGCTAATAATCAACAATTGCTCCAACGTTTCGATCACCTCCCTTAAGTTGCATGTATTTTCCTGTGGAAAGAGGAAGTACAATTATCGCGTGAACCTTAAACGTGTACTGCCATCTCGTATTTATCTGATGTGAGGCATGATTTTCTTGGTTGGTTCGAGAATCTACACAATCAATTGGAAGGCTTTTCTGAAATTTGTAGACTACTGAGTACGAAGTACTCACCTATTGTTGAACTCCAGCCCCATGACGTTCAAAGATGTATTTATTTGCAATGCGCATGTTATTGCTTCCTGCTTCGTTTACATTGTCTTGATTGAATCCGAGAAGCATTATGATCTCTAAACTATCTGTCCATGGCATGGGTTAAGCCTCTTAACCCTCCAAACGCAATTACATATGTCCTTCAAGTTGGTAACACTGTTCGTTTATGGTTCCAATTTCGAGAAAAAACAGTATTATTAGGTGTCGAATCTGCAATATGTTGTCATGTTCAAATGTTAGTCAAACTCGTTCGCGGCCTCTAATCAAGAAACACTTTGGAATTGCTTACTATTGTTTTTCAGCTTGACCAGCCCAATTGGATGATTGGAGATATTCAACGCAGCACGCATTTTTTCCGCAAAATCCCTATCACACACAACACATACTGATTGCATTCATTTTTTGTTTCTTGCAGACTTTCTAATGCTGGAAAATATAACGTCGCAATTCAAAAACCCTTGCATCTTGGATTTGAAAATGGGCACCCGACAACATGGCGATGATGCTTCGGCGGAGAAACGTACAAAGCAAATGGCTAAATGTGCAGCAAGTACATCGGCTTCGCTCGGAGTTCGGCTGTGTGGAATGCAAGTTTTCCAAGCGGATCTCGACCAATATGCCAAACGTGACAAGTATTGGGGTCGGGAACTGAATGAGGAAGGCTTTAAGCAAGCACTACATGATTTCTTCTACAATGGCTTTAGGCTGAGAACACGTGTCATCAAGAAAATTATTCAGCGATTACAGCAGTTGAGAAGAGTGATTGAAAAGCAATCAAGTTACAGATTTTATTCATGGTGAGTGTGAGCGGGAAGCATTTGCAATGACAGCTCTTTAATTAATTTCGTATTTTCGTTTACAGTTCCCTTCTTATCGTCTACGAGGGATTCGAGGAAAACCCCATGATGCAACCAACAGAGAGCATCTTTGCACTTCCGAAATTAATGACAGTTGAAAATGAGTACTGTCCGCCGGCAGCGTCATATTGTCATGAGAAAATTGTTTTGGATCACCCAGAGAACAGTGTAGACGCCGACGATGTGGATGTAGATGCAGACGAGGATGAAGAAAATGATCTCAGCAGCTGCAGCCGTACACCGACCTCCAATCATTGTTGTTACGATGCTGATGCATCGAATGACTCCACAGAGTTGAATCTCTCTTCATCCCATGAGGACAGCGATCATAATCATCGAATTGCAACTCCGGTAAGCTCTGCATGCCGCCACCATCGTCATCAGCGTCACAACCAACGTCACCAACACCAGCACAACAGTAGTAATCGGCCAGGAAGTCATTATCATCACCGCTATCATCGGCATCATAATCATGATGACTCAGTGGACGGCGATGTTGATGAGGATGATGAACAACACACCGGCATTGAAGTTAGTACTGAAGCCCACCATCGTGGCTTTGCTGAGGCCGTGGCGCGAGGAGTGAAGAGCAGTAGCAGTAGTAGTAGCCCGCCACCATCCCAGCAACAGCAACAGTTGTCCACGGCCACACAACAGCAGTCGTCCCCGTTCATTCCAATCTCTGAAGAAACAGTATTCTTAGATCCTGAACCACCTCTGCCCAGCATCTCCACTTCAAGCCCGCACTCTGGTGATTCCTGGATGAATTATAGCAGCAATAGTAGTGATGATTTTTCAGGACTCTCTGAACAAATCAAAGCAGTCACTTCAGGCCGACAGACGGGCAACAACAGCTCGGACGAAGGAAGTTCAGACTACGACAACAGTTTGATTGGTCAAACAGAAGCACTGATGAAGCGGTACAAGAGCGAAGACTCGTCGCCTAAATCAACCCCGAAAGGAGCTGTAAAGCGTCTCCGCTGCAAGGACGATGAGGAGAATTCCATCGACAAAACCGAGTCCTCTTCGTCGGTGGCAAAGAAATCATCCACCGTCAATGCCGCAGGCGAATCGCCTCTGAAAGACTTAGGCAGGGAATCGTCAATAGCAACACCCGAACCATTCTCTTTACCGACAACGCCCACAGGTGGGCAATTGGCTGTAATTAAAAATTCTCTCCTCGCTGGTATTCTCATGGATACAGCGCAACAGCAGAATAATGATCGTGTAGACGGGAGTGATAGCGGTTTTCTGATACCAAGCGAAGCCGTTCGTCGTCATTCTCATCCTCACGAAGATTCGGCAACATGCATTGACTCGCACCAATTCACTCATCCGCAACAGCAACAAAGAAAAACATCATCTGCGTCGAAACGCCAAAATGCCCGTCAAACACAAAGTCGCAACCACATCCAGCATCATCTGCCGCACTCTTCAAAGTCATTGGACACCAACACCAGCAATATCACAGACGATTCACGCTGTTTAGTTGATGTCCGTATGATTGACTTTGCGCACACCGCCTTCGTGCCAAGAAATGGGTGTGGCCTGCTACCATCGCCACCATCAATGCCCGTGCACCATGGTCCTGATGGGGGTTTTCTTACCGGTCTCGACAGTCTGAATAAGCTGTTAAATGAGATCCTCACTGATGATAAGATGAACTAGAAAAGCCCGGCATAGAAACACACACACACTAGCCTGACAATGAAAAACATTTTCCGTAGACTTGTTCTTTTGTGTAAAGCAAATTTAGATTTTTTCTAAGAAAAACATTTAAAACAAACAGAAGAAAAACAGACAAAAACAAAAAAAAACAAATTTAAAGAACTCTTATTTAAGGATAATTCAAACTACTCTACTCTTTCACTTAGTAAGTTGTTTTTTTTTTTAATTTTTTGTTGTCTCTGTTTCTGTAGAATACAAGCGAAAAAACAAACTTAAATAATAAACAAAATCTGAAATGACACTAAAAGTATATATTTTGTAAAAACACAAAAAGAAGAAGAAAAGAGTTAGAAACAAAAAATGACTAAATATCGGACGAAAATCACTCTCTGGAGGGTAATTCACAGTATTTTTTTTGCATAGGTGTTTTATTATTCATTTTTTGTTTTCCTAATTTAATCGTTATTTACGGAAGTTTACTGTTTATTGTAACAAAGAAACAAAAACAAACAAAAAAGAATGTCTTAATATTTTCTCCTAGATTAAAATACAAATAAAATAAAGATGCTAAATTTAATCGAAACACAAAATTTCTGAAACATAAATACTTATTATAATTAATTGTTTCAATGTATTCATACGATTTCCCTTCTAGAAATAATTGATATATAGAACACAAAATATAATTAGAATATGCTAGGAAGAAGTATATTTGTCTATAATCTCTGAACATTTCTGACTCTCTCTTAAAAAGGATTATATAATAATAGACTTTGACACCATGATAAATTATATATTGATAAAAATGTTTAAAACATTTGCATAAACAAACACCAGATGAATATAAATGTAATTTTAATAAAAAAAAAAACGAAAAAAAAAGTAAAACAAAAAAATGGAAAAATACAAATGAACATAGTTTTTAACAATAGGACAGAAATGATTAAATATAACTAGACAAGAGAAAGATGAATAAAATAAAACTTTGAAAAAATACATATATAAAAAAATAACAATCTTGTTTTATTCTCCCCATGCCTTGTGTAACCTTCCCTCTGGCCTGTGGCCACCAATTTTCGATAAATCAGATCAACAAATTCTTTCTTCATGCCTTGCGTAACGTTGGAACCGGCGGAAGACCTGTCCTCCTCTGCCTCTGGTCCCCAATTTTCGATCAATCATATCAACAAACTATTTATCAACTTGAAAGATCCCACATTTAGCTTTGCGTTGAACTGTTTTAATGATGCTCATGAAAGTATCATTTCCCCTTCTTTGAAAACTTAGGGTCTTAGAAACCCTTAGAAACCCGCCAGTTGAAGAAGTGGGCATCCTTCATCGTCAGCCTTGCCAATCTGAACAGTTTGTGAGAGATGTTCATGTCCACAAAAATTATAACCAAACCTTCCACAATTTAGTCTGACATTTTACCGCCGTTATAAGTGTGTTGACTCATGTGCGGAGGATGTGCGTTTGATTGCGAACGCAACGTACATCCGCCCAAGCTTGAGTACAACACTCATATCTGGTCTGGTGGCCCCAAAACCACCCTGCACCTACTTGATAGAATAATGATAATATGGGTGGCACGACAGTCCGGGGCGGACCTGGGCCTAGCTTCTCAGCAACCACTCGTGTTGTGCGCGCTATTGTTCTTTCACGAGTGGAGGGGGCCTACAGTTTAATGCCGACTCCGAACGGCGAATTTGAGAAGCTTTTTCTAGACAGGAATACTCTTTGAGCATTGTCAGTGACTCGAAAGAGGTGGAGCCGTGGTAAATTCGGGTATCGAACCTGGCACCCTCTGCGTAGCAGTCGACGCATTAACGCACTACGCCACGGCGACCTAAAACTTATAGGAGACAATAATATCGCAGACTCATTAGACTCCGTCCGTGTTTTATCGTTATTTCAACAAACGATGCTCAAGTGAGGTAGCCAACTGCATTCCTCCTCTCCATGAATTCACCCGCAATACCCGTCTTGCCAGTAATGCCTACTTTCGGACGGACAGTTGAATTCAGAGACTCGTTCTTCAGCCGCACTGCACGAATATGGAATGCTCTTCCCAGCCTAATATTTCCCACAGACTACAACCCGCAGATATTTAAGACCAATGTGCACATGTACCTCTTCTCCCTTCTCCGTCTATACCTTCGGCCCGTGCTGTCTTGACTCCGGACACATGAGGGTATTAGCAATCCCTTGAGCACGCGCAAATTATAAAAAAAAACAACTGTCATATTCCACGCTACCCTTTCCCTCGATTCAGCGATGGTACAAGGTACAAACATCAGCTCATCTGTAAAATATGGCCGGGTGAAAGAGCATGCCCGACAGATGGAATCTCAGCATCGTTTGCCTGTTCCTGAAGAATGGAGACCCCCTAAACTGTACCAATTATAGAGGCATGTCTCCTGAATATACCATACAAGATCTTTTCTATCATCTTGTGAAACAGCCTGATTGGTTAAAATCAAGGCGGGTTCAGGCCAACGAAATCCACCATTGACCAAGTCCACCTTTGATCAAGTCGATGCCCACCATCTATTTATCGACATTAAGGCCGCGCATGACAGTATTTGTAGAGACGAGCTATACAGTGCAAAACTCGTCCGTCTTTGCAGGATAGCGACAGAGAACGCTCTTTGTTCCATAAAGGTCGGTAAGAATCTTACCGAGGCTTTTGATGTCAGAAAAGGCTTTAGACAAGGCGATGCATTATTATGCTACTTTCTTAACATAATCTCTAATAACATAACTCATACATCAACACTAGAGGCGCGATCTTCCATAAGTCTGTGCAACTGCTACAATATGCCGATAACATTGACATCAGGAAGATCTCAACAGGCTGTTAGTGGGATTTTTGTGAACATTGAGCAGGAGTTGGATCTTGCGGTGAATGAGGATAAGACAAAGTACATGCTATCTACAAAAAAGGCCCATCAACACCGACGTCTTAGAGGAAGTGTCACAATAGACTGATGCAGTTTCGACGTAGTTAAGTATTTTGTCTATCTAGGCTCCGGAGTACACTCCGGAAATGCCATCACTTCGAAAGATAACCCTGGTCAATCACTGTGTCTTTGGACTTACACGGCAATTGAAAAGTTAAGCCCTGTCTCAAAGAACCAAGTAATCTCTGTATAAGAGCTTGATAGTCCCAGTCCTGCTGTATGGGGCAGAAACGTAGACAATATAAAATGCGGACGACGAGATTCTTGGTTGTTTCGAGAGGACAATTCTTATAATTATATTCGCTCCAGTTTGCGAAGGAGATTGTAGGCGAAGATTGAACGACGAACTCTACGAGCTTTACAATGAAAATGGCCTAATCAAAGGAATTCGATTGTCTCGACTCAGATGGCTAGGTCATGTAGAGAGAATGGACACTAACGCTCCGGCTCGGAAAGTCTTCGAGTCCAACCTCGAGGGACAACGGTAGAGGAAGACCTCGCCTCCGATGGCGTTACCAGCTGGAAAGGGACAATCAACAGGTGTTGTCACCTAGCCCAAGACCGTGCTAGTTGGAGAGATGCTGACTGAGGCCCAGTTCCACGCCGGACTGTAGCTCCAACCAAAGAAGAAGACGATTCTTTCTATTCAGTGCAAAATCTATAAATGTGACGACAATCTTATTAAGTTTTGCTGCTCGACACCAGAGATCTCTGCTCGACACGTTGTGACAGATCCATTGCACGCACAATATGAGTTGTGGTTGTAAAATACTGAAAGTGAGTTGGAGCTAACAGTTGCCTGTTCTTCGACACAGCGTTGCTTTAGAAGCATTATCCTTTACTACTCGAACTTATCTGTATTTTCACAACCTGTCCAACGAGTTGATGAGGTTTACTGAAACTCTTTCTTTCTGCCGGCGTGTGTTTATTCACGATCAGAAATAAATAAGTAAAGTGGTAAGTACTTTAAAGTTCCCCGATTCTAAAAAGAACACCCTTTAGAACCAATACGGCATGACGCCATTGTGTATTGAAGGAACAGAAAGAACACCGCGACGGTTCCGATTCCTTTCGTTTCACATCAGCTGTTGCATTAATAAGTAAATAGGTGAATTGTTGTGATGACTAGTCCCGCATTCTTAATCAGAAATATTCGCAATTTTACGAAATGTCGGCAAATTATTTCAACCCGAAAATTAAGTTACATTCAAGGCCAAGAACCTGAACCAAAAATCAGAGAATACTTCTACTATATTGACCACGAGGGAATGGTAAGTTGATTCAAGATCTTATCTCAGCAGAACACCCGTTTACCATCCATTGCAGCTCTTTCTGGATGATGCTAAAATGAAAAACTTCACATCCTGTTTCAAAGAGAAAAAGTTCTTGAAGTTTTTCTTTACTCGCGTGAAGTTGAATGAGACCAACAGATATCGAGAAGAGTTTCCATTCCTATCATTGTGCGGCAGAGAACGGAATTTTATTCGCTGTGATGATTTACCAATTGTGTTTACTCATGTTTTGAAGGATTCAACAGGTTTATCTGATTTATTTATTGGCCTATACAACTCATTTCAAGTCCGTATGTCTTTTCAGGGAAAGACATTTTATCGTACGCACATGCGGGAGACCAGCTTACAATAGATTTCCAACCAGACAAGATTTACATGAACCCAGTCTCAGGTCGAGTCTATCATCCTGCATGGGAAAAGGTGGGAAACATAGGCCTCGTAAGGTCAAAACTAGCAATAGAACTCAGTAAAGGCTTTGAATTCGAGAACGGAGAGGCAAGTCCACCAACCCACTTCATTTGGAACGGCGAGAGACTCAGACTTGACATCGAATGGGTGAACAACACAATACTCAAAAATAGAAACGCAACGTTGTGATAAATTACTGTAATTAGATCTAATAAAATACAATTATTGTTCCACGCTAAGTGATTTGAATTCACCCTCCTTCACCCATGAAAGTCCTCCCGACGAGGCGGAAGAGGAATCAGTAGCAGCAGTTTTCAGCTTGATTTTCTCCGCCACAGCAGCGTGTGTGTCGTTATTGAACTTCTCAAAAATTATATAATGCGGATCATCCGAAACGGGCTCGTCATAAACTCGTTCTTTACTGTCGTCTACGCACGACTTGGCCCGTGCAATGTATTCGGCTCGGTTTTGAGAAAGTAAATCAGCTGCTTCCTGATTGCTTACCGATGAACCAGCCTTCATTGATTCCCAAGGATCGTGGAAGGCAAATTGTAAAAACTTCAGCACCTGCCAAAGGTGGTCTTCTCCCTTTCTCCAAACAGGGAAGTCAGCACTGATATCCAGAATCCGGGTATACGGGCATATCAAAGGATGAAAGACGTCATTCTGGAATATAATCGTCTGGAAAAGAATTTCATGCGATTATGTGTGAAGAGTGCGCTTTGAATTGAGTTTCTCACTGGCAACGCGGACTCTTTGGGGAAATCATCAGGAAGTAAGATGTTGAAGCGGAAAATTCCTTCTGTGTAATAACCAGAACGCACGAATATAACACCAAACCACACTGAAAATAAGACAAAACTGATCATGCTATGTTCAAGTGCGTGTATGAGGAATGTTACAGAGTGAATTTCGGAACGATGGTATCACGTAAAGTCCCGAGATCTTCTCAGCAGCAACCATTTTACTGAAATTGGAGGAAATTTATCTCTTAATGGGCTGTGATTCTTATGGGAGAATACTTACTATTCGGCAAGAATCTTGTATTCCTGTTGAATGGTGGAGAATATTTGCTCTTCTGTCTTTGTAGTGTCCAGAGTCATTGTTTTATCAAATCGAGTCCTTGCAAAATAAACAAAATAAATCAACAAAACAATTGTTGCAGGAAATAATGATGTTGACACCAAAATAAGAAAATATTATTATTGTCAGCTGGTACCGGAATGATGGTGAATTGGAACACTGGACTGTGTTCAGTGACCATAGAGGAGAATAGTATGGATATTTGTATCGTTTCTCTGTGATAAGAAATGAAAGAAGGAATATACAATCACGATTATAATCAAAATAATAATTTCGACTATATTTGGTAACGAAGATGATAGTTAATCGTTTTTCTTTTTTTATATTACCAAATAATCGTACAGGCGTTAAATTGGTAACAAGATATTTAAATCATGGTTATCACTTCTGAAAAAAAAATTGTTACCAAAATTGGAAAAAAAGTTACCAAAGAAGCAAAACATTACCAACAAATTCTAAATCTCATTAACATTAAAGGACGTGTCGAAAATGCATATTTGCTGTAAAAATGCTGTAGGAGGTAAATGAGGTCTACAGCTGCTTGTGGTTCAGTGGCTATCAGTGGCACGTCGATCAGACTGAAATCGCTGCTTATGTGTAAGGAGCTAAGTTGCGGGCACTCTACCGTCCTTGACAAATTAGGTTCCTTACTAGCTCACATCTCATTTTCGAGAGAAATTGCGAAGCAGAGGAGAGGGTACAACCACAGTACTCTTTCCGTGAAAGCCTGTTGCTACTGCAAGTCATCTACTAAAACTCAAAGCGTTTACTCATACCAGACGTAGATTGTCTACTAGAACCAGGTGCCTCATCAATCATCACATAACAATTATGGCCTCCTCTCTGTATCCAATAAGCTCACGCGACGTGATCAGTATGAGTAGGCCGAAACTCAGAACTCTTATTGGTCTTATAACCTGGCATTGCGCCATCGGTAATCACGTCTCCAAACTAGCTATCCCCATCACAACTTCTTCAGAAGTTCTAGACATGAATATCAATCAATTAACGATATTTGTATATGTTATTGAACTTCGATAAGCAAATAAATGAATTTTAATACATTTTAACTAATACGTTCGTTTTTTAATTACCAACGAAGGTTTGGACAACGCAGCTGATTCTGCTGTCTTCACACTCAACACATACACCACGCCAGATCTGCTAAAACAAGTTCAAAGAAAGGCCAAAGAAGACAGCGATCGCGACCGGAGCTTATATCACCAACATTGTAAGGAAATAAATCCACTCCAAGTAATGCTTTAAAATCTGGATGAACTGAGCAGCATTAAAATCAGCCGTCTTCTTCGCTTTATCAAAAGCACAGATTGGTTTGCGGAATAGGTAGCCTAAGATCCGTGTGGTAACACAATGGGCCTATGTTTGGCCTAAGTGTGTCTGCTGCTTGTATGAGCGGCAGTCAGCCACTTCAACCTAACCTAACCTAACCTAATGCTTCAAAAGCGTGCCTTCTCATCTAGGTCCAAAATCGGACCTGAGCTGGAATCAAAAAAGGCTTAGTTCCTTTTAGTAGGCTGTATGTAGTTACTGGTTCTGTTAACTAAATTATAGGGTAAGCTACCCTAATTCGAGCAAGGAAGTCAAAACTGTCCTTAAAGGGGCTCGCTACTTGGTAGTTTACCCTAATACATAAATATATTTTGGGAGAGTAGATATGACCACAAAATATGTCAACTTTACTGTAACGTTAGGCGACTACATATCACTACATCAATGACTACATCTACGACTACATCAATGATTAAATTTACTGCGCAAGGTATAACTTATGATCAGAATTCGCAAAACCGCAAAAACATGCTTAGTCATGGTGGTTAGTCAATGGTTTTGGACCTCCAGTCAATCTTCTGCATTACCTTGCCACTCAGACTCGGTCTCTAAAAGTCTTTGAACCAAAGCTTAAGTTATACATGTTGTCTAGCGAAGCCACCTAAGGTGTTGGATGTGAAATTGTCTAGGTAGACTAAGGCTGTTGTACAACCCGTAATTATCTGCGTGTATTTGCATTATGAGTACACTTGGTCCACACCTTCCGTCGCAATGAAAACAATGCTACGGGAAGTTGGCGGCTACCAAGGCATCGGTTAGGTTGAGGGAATGCAACTGCTGGAGCAAAATGCACAGTTTAGGTTACATGGAAATAATCAAGAATGCGAACCAAAGCATATACATTATGTTCCGCCCGTCGTTGACTTCGAATTTGGGTATAAAACACTCATCCCAAATAGAGAAGACTGGCCATCAGACGTAGTCAGAGAAGCTACCCCCCTGGAAGTATACACAGACGGATCTAAAGCGGAAGAAGGCACCGGACTGGGAGTATTTGCGTCATCGCAGGAAATCTCCTTCATCCTGTCCCGTCGATTGCCTAGCCACTGCCAGGCAGAAGTAAAAGCTATCCAAGAGACTGCCAGCTTACTGTCGATGAACCCGATAGACGGTCTATCTATCGCTGTATACATAAACAGTCAGGCGGCCATTAAGGCTCTAGGTACACCATCAATCAAATCAAAGATGGTAAAACTTTAGGGAGATAGCGGTCAGATGCAACCTTAAGCTGTGCTAGGTCCCTGAGCATAGTGGAATGCCAGGCAACGAAAAGGCGGACAAGTAAGCTAAAATAGGTATGAGTAGTGGCTGGCAAGTAACCAGGACACCCCATACCCCCTTCCACAAGTAACAAACATTCAACCTCGCCAATCGGAGGTAGATGGAATTAGAATCCTGGCGTTCAATAAAATCAAAAAAAAACTCCTAAAATTAAATAGAAAGGAAATCAACAATGTAGTTGGCATTATTACTGGTAATTTCCTGTTCGCCAGAAAAATGGGACCTCCTTATAATGCTGCAGGGACGAAGAATAAAGTACGCTTCATTTCCTCGACACCTGCCCAGCACTTGCAAGGCCAAGGGAAAACACTCTAAGCAGCTATTCATTCAATAGTCTAGAGGAAATTTTTGACATCAAAATTCCAGACAAATGTAGCAAAATGTATCAAAAATACAAATTGGCTGTAACCCAGCAAAGCGGTGCATCATTCAGGATATCCCAGTAAGTATTTTCAGATGTTTAGTACCCTAAAGAGGAACCGGTGCGTAAGCTGCCGACAATGGATCCAATGAGGATCTAAGTGGACCAGAACTGCTTCAGTTGTGTCAATCACATCTATCTAACCTAACATATAACCCATAATGTTCGTATTTGAATCTGTTGATTTAATAGGCAAACCGGGGCAAAACCCACACGCTTAATTGTTGTCTCGAAACGACCAAGGATTCCATTATCTGCTATTGGTATTCAATTCACCATGCCGCTGCTTTGTAAAGTGGAGGTCTTATGTAAAGGCAAGCCTTTCAAGCAAGGCCTGTCCAAGCGTATTCAGTCCAGGATATTATAAATGTCAAATTATTATCCAACACACGCCACTGCTACATATACATTCTGTGTTCATGGTATCCATTCAACCATGCATTGTTTTAACCCTCTCATTGATGCCCGTGGCATTATCAACACAGAATCCATCAATGGTCGTATTTCCGGTGCAGAGTGCATAAAGTCCAGGCGAACAGGATTATGCAATTCCATTTTTCCATCGCAAGGCAGACAAACACTATTAAAATGTCTTTCATTTATGAGCGATTGTTCCAAAGACTCTGATGCCACGATAAGTGGTTTCTTTCACGGTTAATGCCTCGTTCGTTTGAGGGTTACTGCTTGTGGAAGGCTGAACGCCCTTGGAGGAATGATGCACCATATGCTTGTACTCCTTTTCCGTAAGTTCTTGTAGTGAATTCATGAGATTCAACATTAACCTTAAAATCCCATTTCACTGTAAGGTGGTGGTTAAATGGTGAAAGGAAGGAGTGGGGGCATGTATGGAGATGGTAAGCTTGTGTTTTATAATTTTCATGTAAAATGCATGTAATGGTGTACATTGAGGAAGCATTTTCATTTTCACTGTTACTGATACAATGCAATGACGTGTGAAGAGATTTGAGCAACTGTCTCAGCACTCACCGCACTCTTTCATTTAATGCATTGCCGCTGGTCACTCATTAATCAGACGAGAACCAAGAGGTCCAGCATGGTTTGGTCGTTGACTGTTCATTTCATTGATCCTTCACCATCGCATTGATCACAAACGCATGCGGTGTTGCGGTCATGTAGTCATACCATCGAAGCACAATGCGATGTTCGATCATTTTTCTTCAGATTATAGCGATGAGTGAGAAAAAGCGTTGCGAATGTAAACCGCCACTGCAATTGCTGCTATAGTTTTGCATATGTATTTATGCACACGTTTTTGAGTCTATGCATGTTAACATTAAAATAGCCGAAGCGGTGGTATGTGCACACATATGAATAAGAAAAACATCGTATACACCGCATTTGTTGTTCTGTTATTAAGTTTTTTGGTAGATTTGTTTCATTTCAAATTGTTAGTCAATATCCATGTTTAGGGTAAATAAATACGTTGTTAATTTAGGTTGAAAGACTTAGCATTATTTAAGTTAGTTTAGGTCAAAAGGCATAGCATATTAGTTTAAGCTTAGCTTAGAGTGCCCGCCAAGGGCCTTTAAGTTATATTTAGCATCATGTTGGTCGAACAGGTTTTAAGCATTTTTGTGTAGTACTTATGTAAGTAATGAATTAAAAAGAAAAACAAAGAAGGATTTTTGAAATTTTATTTTATTAATTTTAATTTCGAAACCCCAGCTGTACCTAATACGTACATATGTAAATACAGTCGAACTTCGATAACTCGAAACACCACTTGCCACAAAAAAGTTATCAAGTAAAATACAAAATTGGTATAAATATTTATTTATCTGCGATATAACACATAAAACGTAAAGGAGCATAATTATAATTTAGAATACTATTTTACACATGACTGAAGAGCGGATTTTTTGATTTTGCTTTTTAAAGAAATCTTCAATGGAATTGAAACCATTGTAGGTACACAGAATTATTTGTTGTTTCATGAGTCTTTTAATATAAACACAAAATCAGTAAAGAATTTGCTACCAACTTGTTTGAAGGTGGTTGAATCAAATCATCCTCAATTATACATCACTGCCGCTGTCATCGTTATTGTAGAGCTGAGAAGATTCGGATTCACATCTAAATATCTCGCAGTACCTATCTTCATGTGTGGGAAACTCCTAAGTGACAATATTGCCATCCACCTGCAGAAAATCATCATAAGTAACACCTTGTATATTTCTGGTAATTTTTAAAGCTTCAAATTCCACCAGTAATTGAATTCTCATTAATTTCTTTCGTTTGGGCGTTCAGTTCTGAAAACCAAAGGAATTTCATCTTCTTCCCAACGCTCAGAATATTCACCACACCCACGATTTTGTTTATACTCGGTAAAACGCAGTGCCTCCAAAGCGATTCCTTATAAAACGGACTTGTAGAATACGGAGAATTTGGGTATTTCTCTTCAGAACTCGACTTATCGAAGGTGCGCCAAATATTCTGTTTGAGTCATCAAGACATTCGAGTAATCGAAGTTCGACTGTAAGTGACATATTATGTCAATTGCTTTCCATTTATCATCTTTCTTCAAATCGTTGAAGTAAACAAAAAAAAAAACCGGAACTAGTATGCGGTGTTGTTCTTGTTCATAAGCGGTGGCACATATTTACCACCGCTTCGGCTATTTCAATATGAACATGCGTTAGTGGAGGATGCATTGACTTAAAAACGAAGTTCTCGAGTTTATGAGAGAAACATACCCAATCGAGTGTGGTAAACACAACTATCGTCTGGGTTGCGTTGGCGGTATACACTTTACTTTTTTTGTGAGTAGATTTTTAGGCCCAACAAAATTATCGCATCTCAATCGCTGCCGGTCCCACTCGCACCGCTTTTTTTGTGAGTATATCGCAATTGACAAAAATATGATCGCCTGCCGATATTTGCACTGTACCATAATCATTAGGCTATATTCTTGCACCACTGAATCTGGGTTCCGTCGCGTTTGTTGTTGAAATGAAGCCTCTAATGCTTTATTTTTAGATTCGATACACAATTTTGTGCATAAAATGTATGTAGGCATGAGAGGGTTAAAGGGTTTAAACGTGCACTATAGTTAGTCTACGACTGCTTCGAAAGGTTCCAATGACTTAATAAAAGTAGTACATTTTCTGAAGGTGATCAACGTGAGGCTTCTAGGCAACTACTACAATCCTTAAGCAATAACAATTCATAATTTGAATGTAGTTAAAATGCAACATATAGGGGTGCCGGAAGCTAAGTCCCCGAGAACTAAGTTCACTTTGATAAAGTAGTCTTAGCTCCCATCCAAGGTGGCAATTTAATTCCAAAAAAACTGTGTGGTTTTTGGTTTTTTCCCTCTAAAGGTGAAATAAATTCCCAGTTTTAAAAGGTCGAATGAAATAGGGTTAGATTTAGCTTGTCTGAAGGTCTGCTGTATATAAAGCATGAGCCCACCCGCCTCATCGCTTCGCTCGCTAAAAGGATTCTAACCCTTTTTCCATTGGGTTTAACCCGCTCACGAAACATCGTCGCTCCGTTAAGGAAGTCAACAACTGTAGTATCAAAAAGTGGCGATGTTTGTTAATTTAGCTCCAGGCGCCTGCATGACAATTGTTAACATACGAAGTCGCGAAGTGAACCACCCACCCTATGCTTTAAGTATACCAGACGTTCCCCTTAGGGAGCGAAGCGAGCCACACAACACATACTTGTTTTTTCATAAATTTCAAATTTGGTCTTATTTTGTTGGGTCTTCTTTCATGTCACCCAGACGAATGTGTATGCGGTGGCATGTTGCAACCCTCTCGCTTGGATGACTATAGGATTTTGGGCATGTGCGAGGTTCTGTGCATTAAAAGCTTATTTTTATTCGTGCTTACCATTCTTTACCGAAATTTGCATTCACAGAAACTCGCACCTCCCCCCAATCCTATAGTGACCCAAACAGGGGGTTGCATTGGTTACAACTAAAGGATGCAGCATTCCTTCCCCGTACCTATTCTACTGTTATAACGAATAACTAAATAATGACAAATTTAAAGACATGGTTAGTTATAGTTGATTGAAGTTAGTTCCCCCTGCGGACTTCTGAGTATATTCTTAGTTCCCACAAGAAAGTGTAGTACGTTCCCACTTTTTTATGGGAACTAAGACTTTCAGTGGACTTAGTTTCCGGGGACTTAATTCAATGCAACACATATTGTTACGGTTACTATTGGGCGTGAACCTTCAACATAATCTGTTCTTCTTTTACAGCCCGTTCTCAGTACTCTTATCGACGTCATCTGTCTGCAACGACATCTGCAGAAGTTACGGGCGCGAGGAAGAAAGGAAAATCGTCCACGTACGACCTCTCCTCCCAAATGAGAAGACACCTTGTGCCTACGGGATTACTCTTTCACCAACCAGATCGACCTAAGCACGAAGTTAAGCTGGAAGCTAAATATCCAGGAACGTGTCAAGGAGGCCTCCACGGCTCTCTACTGCTGTAAAAGGGCCATTGGGCGCAAATGGGCACTACAGCCCCGAATGGATCACTGGCTATTAATATCAGTATTCAGACTCATACTGCTGTATGGTGTCGCAATTTGGTGGACCGTACTCTATAAGAGAATCAATATCATCCCACTCGCTAGAGTGCAGAGGATGGCTTGTGCATGCATTAGTGGGGCGCTAAGGACAACCTCTACCGAAGCATTAAACATACTCCTCAACCTGCCAGCGATAGAACTAATTGGCAGACAGACAGCAGTTAGTACGGCGATCAGATTAAGATCGCTGGGCAGCTGGAAAGAACTGCAGTCTGGACATTCAACGACCCTACCCAGGTATGCCTCTATACCCATAGATACAGACCTCACTTTACCTAAACTCCTCTTCGAGCGGAATTTCTCAACCAGCATACCGCCCAGATCTTACTGGGAGTCTGAACACCAGACGCTGGAAGGGTCATTACGAATCTTCACAGATGGATCGAAGATGGATGCAGGTGTAGGTACTGGTGTCTTTTCCAAGGATCTAAATTTCCATCTGTCTTTTCGACTACCTAATCACTGTAGAGTCATTCAGGCTGAAACTATAGCGAATAAGGAAACCCTGTCCTGGCTAAAAAACAATGTAATATCGCGCACAGATGTCGTCATCTGTTCCGATAGCCAGGCAGCGATCAAATCTCTGAATTCAGTCACTTTTAATTCCAAGACTATCCTTAATTCCCGCCTATATCTTAACGAGATGGCCAAGTATTTTAGCAGCCAACTGATGTGGGTGCCGGGACACTGACATTCCAGAAAATTGCAAAGCTGACTAGCTCACTGGAAAGGGCACAGACTCCATGCTCTTTCCGGGTGAGACCCACCCTCCATGCCTATCGCTACTACAAAACATCTGCTAAAGCTTGAAACGCTTCAATCTGGCACAGGATGCATCATTACCAAACAACTATGGCCGTTCATGGATCCCAAACGATCGCTTAGCTTGATCAGATTAAACAGGCCAAACCTCAGATCTCTTATTGGCCTTTTAACACGTCCTTGTGCCATCGGAACTCACGCCTCTAGACTAGGCCTTCCCTATAATGATTTCTGTAGAAGCTGCATGGACGAGGATAAGGAAAAAACCATCGAACACTTGCTATGTAATTGCAGTGCTCTCTCATCCCGTAGATTCAGACTTCTGGGGGCCCATTTCTTTGTTAATCTGGCTGAACTGAGCAGCATCAGAATCAGCCCTCTTCTTCGCTTTATCAAAAGCACAAATTGGTTTGCCGAATCGGTAGCCTAAAATCCGCGTGGGAACACAATGGGCCTAGGCTTGGCCAAAGTGTGTCTACTGTTCGTATGCGCGGCAGTCAGCCACCTCAACCTAAGCAGTATTAGTGTCAGTCATCTTCATCGTTTTATTTTTAGATATGCGGAATACGAGCGACTAGTTCCGCGTGGTAAAACAACAAGCCCAAATGTGAATGATGCTTGCTGTCAATTTACCAATCTAACCTTGTCTTACCTAAACTATAGCTTTATTTTAAAGATATCCAATCTTATCATAGCTTAGCACGTCTTAGTGTCTGTTTAAGCAAAGTTAAGTTGTTAAAAAATTCATCAGACACAAACAGTTTAGAACTTTGCCGTTGATGCTGTGAAATCTTGAGTATTTACAACGTTTCTATAGAAATATATCAAGTAGCAAAAGGCTACTTTGTCCATAGAGAGACACACAGCATGTCGAAATCAATAAAGTGCAGCGATATTTAAAAATCATTTTCCCAAAAAAAACCCCTTATCATGCATGAAATATGTCCTCACGTCACACGAACCTACATACATTCGGTATTGTGGTTGACCAAAATGCAAACTCACGCGGTATTATTACGATTCACATTCATTGGGTAAGGTTATGCCGAAATTATTAGACCATGCGCAGGACAACAGCAACATTCCGAAACTTGCTGCATTGTTTCTCAACACACTCCCAGCAGTGTAAGCTAAACTGTTTAAATGAACGAATTGTTGGATGAAAGGCTGTCGTTTGCAATTGGTATAAGATTGTCTGGTTGTTGTATTCGCTAGAATGCCAGGAAGTTAACCCACTTGTCTTTGCTAGGGAGGAATGTGCTTTCCGACAGAATTTATTATTCAAAACATTTTAAGTAATACTCTTTTCCTCAATTGTTTAAAAACGCTCAATTGTTTTACATTGCATTTAATAATAAGAACATACTCTTCGATTATTCGATTTTCTAGTGTTAAACAATTGAATTGAGGAGTCCGTCATCAGCACTATCCACTTGGCAACACTGAAGGCAGCTGTCAAGCGTTTCTGCTGTCAAGTCAAATAGCAACATTTCATTCGATTACAAGAAAAATACTTTAATTCTACCGACAAACCGATTAAATGTGAAGTTTAAAACAAACACAGAATACCTAAAACAATACATTCAAGTGCAGTAAGCAATCAATTCAAAATCGTTCATCGGAGCAAAGAAAACGGTTACCACCAACCAAACGGAAACGCTTTCTATATCCAACGAGTAAATCGCACCACTGACGAGCATCGAGTGAATAACAATCTGAGTTGTTTTCGAAAATGCAAAGTATGTAAACAAAGTTCAATTCGTTACTTAAAAGAAATAATTTGAATGACAAATATTGCACCCATTTATCATGTAGGACGGAAAAGTTCATCAAAAGAAGACTTTGACGAGGTTTCACGATTTATTTGGTGCGTTCGACAACGTCCAACACTGTACAACTACAAGCTGTCGCCTCAAGAACGCCGTCGAATTGATGTTGCACGAGGATGGCACGAAGTGGCTACTGAATTTGGAGGTAGGCATAATTGTTAACTTTGAATCTGAAATCATTGAATATCATTGATGATCGTAGGTAAGCTGACTCCAGAAGACTGTCGCAAGAAGTGGAAGAATCTTCGTGATACATATCATCAATATCGATTGAGAAAATCAAAGTTCAAAGATTGCTTGGATAAGTGGCGATACAGCAAGGATCTTTCATTCCTAGCGGACATCTACCAGCCAAAGTTAAAATCCGAGCGCAGTAAATACATCCGAGAGAGAAGTCTGTCAAACATCATCACGTTTGATGATGATATAAGAAATACATCTTTTGATTCTGAGGAAAAGGATGACAGCACGTCACAGGATCTAAAGGATGATATATTGATAGATTACGATGAGACAGTCGAGGAAGTTGAAATGGACTCCATTCAATTTTGTGAGGTGGAAACAGAGGACAATCTGAAGACTTCTGGTGAAATTTACGGTGAAGTCTGCCTCTATGAGGAAGGAGAAAACAATATCATTGAAGAGACTGATTTGGAGGAGTCCCAGAAAGTAACGTCAGATGTTCCAGATAACCGCATGCAGGAGCAATCTCCAGATAGAGTTCATTTCACACTTGGAAATGGCTCTGAAGAATTGGATTTATTCTTTCAATTCTTGAAAACAAAGATACAAAAGTTACCCACTGTGGATATCACTGCGATTCAGATAGAGTTTTTGAAAATCGTGCTCAAAAAGGAAGCGGAAAAGAAAGCTGGGAGTTGAAACTATGCGGCATTAATTTGTATTTATTTTGAGTATAAATTGTAGATAGATAACATAATATGATAATTAATATTAGATAAGATGTAGTCGCTTATTTCGAATCACTTTCTCAAAGTCCTTTTCGAAGCAGCGCGTAGGCGGTTAGACCTTCCTTCAGGACATCGATAGAGGATTCATTGACGCATCATTCCATGTCAAAATGTTGTCGCTACCCCCAGCGGAGCGAAAATTGTGACGAAACACCCAAAGGAGGACTTCAGTTTGAAAAATCGTCTATGAAAATGGTGCGTTTTTCGGTGATGTCTCATTTTGAGACGTTTGCTTTAAACAGAATGGAAAGACACTTCTTTTGAGCCATAAACCCTGCCGCTGCGCCCAGAAGAAATAGGAAAAAGTGCCGACAAGCGTGACCTGTAGGATCTGGCCATGAAAAATCGCCCTGGACATCGGCGTTAAGTAAGACCTTGGGGACACAGCTTTATTCGCTATCGGCTAACTCGTTGTCATTGATTCCCGTATTTCTTGGTAAACAGATGACTCTCGGTGTTGACTTCATCTGGATTACGTTGCGATGTTGTCTACAATAATCGTGCAATGGCTAAAGTTGCGAATAGCCTTCAGCGTTAAAAGGAGGTATATGGTTAAAATGCTGTCCGACCAGGTTTTGGCCAATTTTTGAAGCTTTAAGGGGGCTAAAGCGTCTATGTAGAATGATGAGAGGTAAATCCGAGTTCTTAACAGCCTGGCTATTTGTATTCTACATCTGTCAAGGACCCATTAACAAGTTGAACTTACGACCGTGCCATTAGTTGTTCTATCCAATAATCCATGGTCCCAAGCAAAACCACTACAGCTGTACAGAAAGTAACATTTCCATTCGAAAGTCGAGTTTTTCCACCGCGATACTTAAGGTACCTACGGATTTTCCGTTTCAGAAGGTTGGTAATTATGTTTTAACTTGTTTGTGCTGTAAGAACAATACGTTGTGGTGTAAAGCTCGTCTCTACACACGGTGCTATATGGCCCATGGGTGTTCATGTTCATTTCTAAGTATGCAGAGATGCTGATGAAACTGCAAATAAACGTTAGTGGCATATCTCCTATTTCTTGGAGATCGTGGAAGAAAAAATCTTCCATTGTTGGGACATCGACAAAGTTAGAGAGGAGTATCCTCAACTTTCTCTTCGTCCCCGTAACCTTTGCATTTGGTGTCATGTTTACGACCCGTTTTGTGTTCGTGGTATTTCAGGTGATTATGGCCAGTTAGCGCTTCGACCACCATCCGCAACAGCATCTTGCTGAATTGAAGAAGTATGTTAGGCTTTGTGCTATTGAACTTAGGCCATAAGGTTCGACAGGTCTTACAGGTGGGACGAGAGCTTCACAATTTATCCATGATTTAATTATCCACTTTCTTCTTGATATCAGCTAGAAGTGCCTAGAATGTGTCGGTTTCGGCGCTATTCCTGCCTAGTTCATCTACTACCTCATGGCCGGTTATGTTCATATGACACGCATAAAGTAATCGAATGCTGCGTATCATGACTCTTGACCTCTTCGCGTCAGCTTGCGACTAGCTTGGACTTGATGTCCATTGCCGAAATTGCTTTAATGGGCGCTTGACTGTCAATTACGATGGTAATATCAGCCGGTGATATTTGCGCCGCTTCATGGACTGCCAGGATCTCCGCTCGGAACACATTGCGGTAATCAGGCAGTCTGATAGAACAGTGCATGTTGAACATTTCGGAGAAAATGTCCCCGCTTGTTCCTTTTTCCATCTTCGAAACATCCGAGTAGACGTGGATGGATGTTGAATTGTTAATGGGTTCATTCGACCTCCACTCTTCCCTTGTTGGGGGATAACAGCTGGCAATTATTGTCTAAGAACAACAAATCCATGTCCAAGAAGTCATCACTTCCTTCCCTTTTCGATACCCAGAGGTGAAATTACATCATGGTATTCGAATTCGAACATTGAAATGAATACAGTGACATCTCATAGGTAAGGTAATAATGTTTTATTTAAATAAAAATTTATATTCTTAGATTACAATAGCAGCAAATATATTTGTTTAAAGATATTTTATATATAATTTATCGTATCGTATATTATCAATGTACACGTATATTTATAATGTTTATTAGATAAAAAGTTCACACATTTCACATTATTTTATGAAATAATACAAAAATGTGTATAAGTAGGAAACGGTTATGTATAAATTTTGAATAATTTACTAAGCTAATTACTGTTGATAGAAATGAAAACGAACAGAAATAAATAATGCATAGAATTAATCAACAATAGTTTAAGAAAAGAAAAATATTACATATGAGCAGAGTTCTTTCGCGTGGATCATTAAAATTCTAAATTTTTGAGTCTATTTTCGTTGCGAGATCATACACTAATGTCTGGTGAACTTTGGAATAAATTTTGGAATTGAGGAGTCCTCTAAAGAGAATACAATGTTTTCATTAACCACGAAGAAGTGAACAGAGATTTTATTAACAAAGATCGTTGTATTTCTTTGTGCCCTTAGACGAATCACACAGTGTGATACATTTGTTTTGCTTCAAAGAATGCTATTTGAAAATAAAGTAAATGCTAGTTTGACAGTCCAGAACACCGACAAGACACACGTCACATCTTGACTCTCATTTGAGTAATAAACTAATCATCATTCCCGAATTCTGCTTTGATTTGTATAGGAAGAGTGACAAACCCGGGTAGAGGCTGTATATGCGAGTAGGAGTTTTTGCAAACCATTCTATATTCACTAGGGTATGAGGAGAAATAGAGATCCCTTATTGGACTCTACGTGTTGACATTAAAAAGTCTGGGGATAGCGTTAAACCTGCTTCTTAACAAGTGGGTACTAAAATTGCGTTAAGGAGCACAAAACTCCTAGAGCAAATTAACTTTTCATTTAGATAGTTCATGATACCGTAAGATTTAAAATAGTTTTTGACATATTGAACTAAGGTGAAACACTTCCCAAATCGAGCGTTCGGAGCTGGCCTTGATCTCTACATGTACAATGGCGAGCAAAACAGGACACATGATTTTAGTTTCTGTGGTTATTCATCAATAAAAATGTTTCCTTATGACGGATTTGAATGAAATTTCCAGAGCTGTTTTCTTATTTACATAATTACTAAAAGGCTGGAATAAAACAAAATTCAAACCGATTCCATTTACATATCCAGTTTTGCATGTTTTGAATTGTTTGTTCTTTCTTCTGTGCATTTACCGTTAGGTTTAAACTTGACGTATCGTAGTCATTCTGATTTTGGCTTTATACTGAGCGGTAACAGTGGCAACTTTTTATTTCTTTTCTGAAATTCTTAAAATCTAAATTTTCAGAAATAATATAGAGAGAGAAAATAATAATGATTTCTGTAGAAGCTGCATGGACGAGGATGAGGAAGAAACCATTGAACACTTGCTATGTAATTGCAGGGCTCTCTCATCCCGTAGATTCGGACTTTTGGGGCCCATTTCTTTGTTAATCTGGCTGAAATTGGTTTGCGGAATAGGTAGCCTAAGATCCGCGTGGAAACACAATGGGCCTATGCTTGGCCTATGGTTGTCTGCTGTCCGTATGCGCGGCAGTCAGCCACCTCAACCTAACCTAAACTAATATAGAGAGAGAAAGGTATATATAAAAAATATTGACATGGTTTTTCTGTCTCAAAAACCTCCTTTATCATGGGACGTAGCACAGAATTCGGTCTATATCATCGCACCGTACGTATGGTCTGAAGAGGGAAAACAAATTGAGACAATGCATAGTAAAGGTGACGCCTCAAGATTGTTGTTCCTCACCTTATTGAGATCGGTAAAGCAAAAACTTGTAAAAAAACACCAAAAGCAACTGCTTAGGCCGCTTTCACACTCGCTAAGATTCGTCGGCGATTCTTTCAAATTCCCTTTTCTGATCTCAAGTCACTTTCACACAGGAAATCTTTCAGTCGCCGCAAATGAGATCTCAATGCTGAACTTTTTCTGTTTCCTACCCCCTCTCACACATGCGTCATCTCTTTCTCACACATGTACAGCAAGCTTCCAATACCCAATATTGAGAACATAAGAATAAAGCAACTCAAAGAAAAAATGATGAGAGATAAAAGAGAATAGAAAATTCAAAAGCAAACCCCGAGCACACTAGTCGCGGGCTACCCCTAGCAGGTCTCACCACCCTTGCCAACAAGATGGAAAAATCGCCGACGAAATTTTTCTGTGTGAATGCGGCCTTACGAGGACTGCTTACTGCGAGAGGACTTTTGACACTCTACTATAAAAAATAAGGACTTTCCGAAAGAAAATATATAAATGAAGGCAAAAAATATACGTAAGACAAATTTTCCGCAAAGAACATGAAGCTGAATGGCGGAAGACAATAAACGAGTCAAAATCAACAAGTTCCAACCCGAGGGAAACTGAAAATTTTAATCAAATCCATCGGAAATAATTTTATGGATGAAAACCGAGAGAAACTGAATTTATGTATCCAGTTTTGCTCGCCACTATACTTGACTTAACTAAAGCGCTTGTTTTCACGGGGCTGAGAATCCTTGTAGCTCTACAAAACGAATCTTCCATCGGATGCTATTTTACGATATGGCTATGAACTAGCGTCGAATCCTTGTAGTTCGACACAAGATCGTTCAGCGAGCGCTATTCTACGGCATGGCTATGAACTAGCGTCGAATCCTTGTAGTTCGACACAAGATCGTTCAGCGAGCGCTATTCTACGGCATGGCTATGAACTAGCGTCGAATCCTTGTAGTTCGACACAAGATCGTTCAGCGAGCGCTATTCTACGGCATGGCTATGAACTAGCGTCGAATCCTTGTAGTTCGACACAAGATCGTTCAGCGAACGCTATTCTACGGCATGGCTATGAACTAGCGTCGAATCCTTGTAGTTCGACACAAGATCGTTCAGCGAACGCTATTCTTCGACTTGCCTTAATTTGATGACCAACAGAATAGCGACTATTGTATGAGGCGAAGAAAAGTCAGAGATTTTTATAAATTTTGCGTTGATAACACTGGACCATATTCTTTTCACATTTTGGTAAAGGTAATTCTTGTACAGTGAAAGCTCATATTACGGACAGCACTCTCTCTCTCTCTCTCTCTCTCTAGGCGGACAATCCCCTTGAGCGTACGATTTCTCACCTCAATCCAGGATTGAAGTCGCATACATTCCCATGGGCGCCGGCCAAGCGCCACTACTGTCGCTTTCCGCCTATGGGAGCTTTAACTGTACTGACCGCTATTGGAATATGATTCCTTTTGTCGTGTTTGGTTTTAATAAATTAGAAGAATGACATTTAATAAGATGTACAAAAACTGGTGATTTGCCTTTGACCTCTTCTGTTGTTGAAGCAAATTAAGACGTCTGCGAAATGGGCTTAAAACACGTTGCCTCTGTGCCACGACCAACTTTTTTTCTATGACATGCATAATTTGATTGCTTGAGTTGCTCTTTTAAACAAAAATGGTTAAGGAAGCACACTTCCCAATTGAATGTCTTGCTGGGAATGAAACTGGCTAAATAAACCACGAAGTATCCACTGCCAATGTTGCTATCTGAAGTAAAAGGCAAGCATGAACATTATTTTTCTGAATACAAAGAACTTTCGATAGCTGGACATTTAATACAAACACAACCACGATTCGCAGGCCATCATTCTAGCGTGCACAGTGCAATAACCTATTTTTTCTCTAGTACCTGTTTGCATGCATGTGCTCTTTTTCCCTTTGAAAGATTGACTTATCGTTTTTGTCAAACCTCATGCTCGGTTAATTACTGATCATGTACCGAACAGCAAGTTGAAAAGTGAAACAAACAAATTAAAGCAAAGTACATGTCATCGCTTATCTTTGATCTTAAACAGAGCAACTGCTCCAAGTGGCTGACACAATTTTAACATTTGACAATTGGAAATATGTTCTTTGTCTATGATGGAGTAATCTCTAGGACGGATCTCCAGAAATGGAGATTCACAAGCATAACAATTGTTTGTTGCATAGATACACGAATTTGAGGCACAAGTTGAAGAGGTTGTGGTAGATTTGGACACTTAAACAAGACAATATGTAGACAAAACAACGTTTGTAAATGCATGTGTGTAAGAATGTACTTGTTCACTTTGGTCTTTATATGAAGTTGCACAAATAGAAGTAAAAAATCAAATCAAACGAATCGACTGACATGGAAATAAACAAAATACTCAGTAACTGCTTTTATAAAAAATAAATGTACAAAAAAAAAGAACTGAAAAAAACTTTAACTTAATTCTCAACATTAAAAGCTCTTACACTCGCTGGATTTCGAATAACTTAACCTCAGTATCATACCATATCGCTGGCTCGACATTCCTCAAATAGATCACTCCCCAGATGTACGTCCTAAACCACGCTGTTGTTCCACTGTTTGCTTGGTATTTTCGAATCAAAATTGGATGCGGTACTGGCAGTAGTCCCACAAGAGTACCGTGTTGCAGAAATTTCAATATCTCAGACTCGTCAGTCAGACCCTTGTCGATGCATATCTTCTCAACTTGTGGCACAAGAACCTGTAGTAGGCGCATAATTGTCTGAAGAGGCAGTTTGGAACGCCATGAAACAATCCATTCCGGTGTCGGTGTCCAGCGATCTTGGGTAGAAGGTACCATGCGGATACTGCCTCGGGTCGCTATGGACAGTTTTTGTTGAGGTTCCTTTGGAATTGGTGGGGTTTCTGCACGCGACTCTGATGGGGATTTAGGCGGGCCAATTACAGATGTCTCCTCAATCGGGGACGAGCCGTCTGGTGTTGTGGTGGGATGGGCAGTTTCACGTTCAGTCATTTGATTGATTCCAGGCGTGTCGAGCAAAGATGTTTTCAGTGTGCCCGGTTCGGCGGGAAGTGCTGGCCGGGATCCCTCCATGGTGGACTCATCTCGATTGTCGATTGACTCAACTTCAGAGTCCTCGTTGTCCTCGGTTACGGGGTCTTCGGTGACTGCAACTGTGGCTGCTATTTGCTTCACCACTGCCTCTGGAACTGGTGGGAGGTTGAATTTCCCAAATTTCCTTGTACTCAAGCACTTAGCAATTCCTGCCATGTCAGATGGGAGATTCGCCATTGCATGGAAAACATGACGTTTCCGGATGATTGTGTAGACGAGGTTGGAGTTGCCATCGAACTGGTACTGAATGATGTTATTGAAGATCTCCAGGAGGAAAAACACCAGGTGGTGGTTCGACGGCGCCGAAAGTAGGAACCACGGAGTGCTGAAAGCCTCGAGGAGATGAAGTAGCTTCACACTGGCGACCATTGAAAGCGTCTTCAAGTACGGAGACACGTTCACGAGAATAGTCAAAAGACAGTCGAATAGAGGCTGCAACCTCTGATGGCCAGTCGCGATGATCTTGTGAAAAACAGTGATGAGCAGATCTGCATGTGTGCCAGTAAAGACAGGAATGTCCATGGGTACAGTCGCGGTATATGGCTTATTTAGTCTGACTCCGAAATTTCTCTCTCCGGAGAGCAGAAGCAGTATGAATACCCCGATGTGCATAAGACCCACTCGTGACTGATCCGCTCTGGAGTAGTTGAGGTGATACAGAATGGGGATTAGTATGTCCAGCACATCGCTGCTCTTCAGTACGAAATAAAGAAACTTCTTGTTATAGTCGCAGATCTTCCAGAAAAGAATAAGTAGCTCTTGGTGGCAATGCAAGCGCTTCGTGGAATTCGGCAGATAATTCTGAACGAGGGGATTGTTCAAAAGCCGGGTGATGCCTTTTAATATGAAATGGAAATCCTCGTCACGGTGAACTCGTGACAGATAGTTTATGAACAAGTTGTCCCCAAATCCTTCGTCAAAATTTCCGCCGGAATGCATTATCATGTCGTGGTCTAGAGTCACAATGAGGATCTGTAAGCAGGCTTCGACTAGAGGTTCTGTTGTATCGGAAAAGATCAAATGATTATAGGGGACACCAAATCCAACCGGATCATATGCACACACAGTGTTCAGAAATGACGTAAATAGGGGGAGAGCGTGACGGTTGTCGGCGCTTGTGAAGTAGGCAATCCATTTGTTTGGCTCTTCAGTTTGATTGGGCAGTCTATACATTGGTTCACTGAAACAAGTCAGCAGCAACTTGAGCAGCTCTGTCCGTCGCCTTTCCATATGTGCATTCTTCGGTGGAGAGTGTGCAAATCCAACTCCTGCCTCCCATATATACTCACACGAGTCGATATTCGCCAGCTCCTCAGCTTTCTCTGGGCCAGATTTTCTCGTCGGCATCACGGTGAAATCGGGACAGAAGAGCAAGTCGCAAATCGCGTTCAGCAAACTTTGTGCGAGGGGAGTCTCTCCAGTGTCTCTCTGTTCATTCGTTCCTGGCAAGGATGACCAGAAGAAATGTTTCCACGCTCCATCCTCGAAGATGTACGGAAGAATTCTTATCAATAGCCGCACGCAGTTTAACACGCATTGTTGTTCTGTTTGTGTGCGACAGCTGCTATCTACGGCGGCTGCTAGTTTTTCAACTGCTTTGTAACATAAGGTAGCCAAATTAGCTGGATTCTCCAAACGCAAATTACGTATCTCTGCAGCAGTTACAAGGGCAAACACATCCTCCAAGCTTGTGTTGTGCCCATTCCAAAATTGATCCCAAAACACTTCTTCGTTGGAATCGATCGTTTGATTTTTAGTGGTGAGTTGTACTATGGCCTTGCGAAAATTTAACTTAGAATCCGTATTACCCATGTCGGTATGCGGTCGGAATGCAAATTGTTATTGTACTTTGTTGCCTTTTTCAAGGGATTCTTATTAGAAATGCGTTGATTTAAAATTTTCCAACTTCGATGCGATGGAAAAAAACTAAGAAAAATTTGATAACTGACATGAAGATGAGAATTTCTATTTTTTGACTTTTGACGTTTATGTGACACAGAAGCAGCAGAAGTGTGTGGGTGGTAAATGGCATTGCCAGATGAAAGTGATTACACGTGGGTTTGATTTCTAATTGGCAAACTTTTTTTCTTGCATATTGTTGCTCCGTGCTTCCTTGAGTCCAACTGACTGAGGAAAACGCGAATTAAAAATTGAAAATGCACAGCGATCACATATATTTGTCTTGCCGCCATTCACCTATTCAAATCCAATTCAAAATCATACGAAGACCATTCAATCAAAGAATTAAGTCACACTTTACATTCACTTCCATGGCACTCGGCTGCAGGATAACTTAAGAGGATAAGTTTGTTTCATGCATTATGGGAATTTATAAAAAACAATCAATCTATAAGAACAAACACAGTCAACACAAATGAATTTATTTACATGAGTCGGTATGACGTAACCATCAAATTTACCATCCTATGTGTCTAACCTCCGCCGACATTTTTTTTATCAAAACAGCTGTCACTTTGTGACATTAAACGTCATCACTTCGAAACCTTATACAAAAAAGAAAAAATCTGTCGTCGTCTTCATTTGTCAAGAAAGAAAAGAAAATTCCTCACAGATAATGGGGAATGTAAATTAAATGTAGAACACCTAAAAACCAACATTGAATTTATTGAAAGAAAACAGTGAATAAAAGTGCTTAATGAAAAATGTCTCTTCCCGGCAATGGAATCTTCGTTGTCCGTGGCGAAATGTCCACACTGATGACAGCAATGCGGAGGGGCACCCGTTGGAGTTCCACATCATACGTGGTGATCTTTCATTATTCATCAAGTGAAATATGTTTGTAATTAAGTGTGAAAACAATTTTAGGATGAAGAGAAGGATGGGCTCATGAAATTATTTGTTGATCTGAAACAAGTGCTGAATCGAGTTGAGGATTTGCGACTAATCGATCCAAATGTTTTCTTGGCCCCGTTTCTAGAGGTAATCCGCTCTGAAGAGACGACAGGTGCAGTAACTAGCCTAGCGCTGGTAGCGGTTAATAAATTTCTGTCATATGGTCTAATAGGTAGATCCAATACGATTCCTAATCGAATTCCAATTCAAGCTGGGCTGTTTTTTTTTTTTGCAGATCCAACACACCCAACTTTGGCGGTGACTGTTGAAAGTATAGCAGATGCCGTAACGCATGCCCGTTTCCTCGGGACGGATCAGTCCTCGGATGGTGTTGCACTTTTTCGCGTAATCGAGGTTTTGCACACCCTGATGCGCAGTCCGGAAGGGAGCGCACTGACTAATGAAAGTGTTTGTGAGATGATGCTGAGTTGTTTCAAAATATGCTTCGAGCCACGTTTGAATGAATTGCTGCGACGTTTCGCTGAACAAGCATTGAAAGACATGGTCTTGCTGCTGTTCATGCGACTGCCACAGTTCTCTGAGGATCGTAGTGATGCAGGCTTGCTGAAGAAATTTAAAATGATGGCGGCTTCGATAGAAGAGAGCAACAAAAAAACAAAAACCAAGCAAAACACAAAATCTGTTCAAATTCCTCGCATTAACGAAATTAAAAGCGACGATAAGCCGGGCACAGCGATGAGTGGTGGTGATCCACAGAGTCCTGAAAACGCAACTGGTGTCCTCAAAGTACCACCATTAGCAACTACACCAGCAACTCCGGCAGGCAACATTCTGGACATGCAAGGGAAACTAACCCAAACACCCACCACAGCTCTGGAACCAGCGGTTGGCGATGAAGAAACTGGCAATTCAAACGAAAACATTACTGATTCGGAGGGAAAGCTTACAGAACCGTCTGGCGTAGAATGCAACGATGTTCCAGCCGATGGCGAGGCTGACTCTAAGCCAGCAGACAGTGAATACATCAACTCCGTTGGTGTGCGTTTCACGCAACAGAGTTCGATTGACAATGACGGCGTTAACCCACTTCTACCCTACGGGTTGCCTTGCATTCAAGAGCTATTTAGATTCCTGATTCTGTTGTGTAATCCTCTGGACAAACAGAACACAGACATCATGGTGCACATGGGTTTGAGTCTACTGACGGTTGCATTCGAGGTTGGAGCCGACAACATTGGAAAGTACGACACTTTGCTGGAACTCGTAAAAGATGAATTGTGCCGCAATCTTTTCTCGGTAAGGGCTTAAGAGGTCGTTTTGATTGTACTCCATTACATCTTTTGTTTCATATTTTAGCTCATGAATTCGGAACGTCTCTCCATCTTTGCCTCCGACTTGCAAGTGTGCTTCTTGTTATTCGAATCGCTCCGTGATCATTTAAAGTTTCAACTCGAAGCGTACTTGAAGAAACTCTCCGAGATCATAGCAAGCGACAATCCGAAGACGCCGTACGAAATGCGAGAGCTCGCTCTAGACAATCTCTTACAACTTTGGCGTATCCCCGGCTTTGTTGCCGAACTTTACATCAACTACGATTGTGATCTATACTGTAGTGATTTATTCGAGAATCTTACAAAACTACTCTCCAAATACACTCTGTCCGCAACCAACGCTGTGTACAGTACTCATTTGCTTTCAATGGACACGCTTATCTCTGTAATTGAGATAATTGAACGGAATTGTGCGTCCGCAAAGAGCGGCGGAGGCGCAAATGCTATACAGCCGCCGTCCAATCGTCATTCACGTCACAATTCGGGACTTGAAGGCATCGTCATTGAGCCAGGTTTAAATGAATCCGCTGCGGATTCATCGATTTTAGTTGAGAATATATCGAAGTTCATCAACAACTCGACACGCATTCGAACGCATTCACGATCGCAGCAAATTTCAAAGGAGGTCTTGGCGGATGTTAAGAATAAGAAGAGAATCCTGACTCAGGGCACGGAGCTCTTCAACCAACGTCCGGACAAGGGTATTCAATATCTGCAAGAGAACGGCATTCTCAACACAACTCTGGATCCCAAAGAGGTTGTGCTCTTTTTGAGGGAGAACCCTGGTCTGGATAAGAAAATGATCGGAGAGTACATCAGCAAAAAGAAAAACGTCGAAAGCAAGATCTTGGAGAACTTCGTTGAGAGTTTCGACTTTGCCGGCTTGAGGGTTGATCAAGCGCTGCGATTGTATCTGGAAACGTTCCGGTTGCCCGGTGAGGCTCCATTGATTTTCTTAGTTCTTGAGCACTTTGCTGACCATTGGCATGTAAGTAGATTTTGTTGATCTGTTCATTCCTTCGATCAATGACTCTGGGAATGTCATCTCCTCCTTAGAAACAAAACAACGAACCGTTTACCAACACAGATGCAGCTTTTAGCCTGGCGTATGCTATTATTATGTTAAATATGGACCAACATAATTCGAATGCAAAGCGATTGAATGTGCCAATGACTCCAGAGGATTTCTTCAAGAACCTGCGCGGCCTGAACGGAGGCGCGGACTTCGATCAGGACATGTTGGCTAATGTTTTTAGTTCTATTAAGTACGTCCATTCCTTATAGTGATTGCTTGCGAGGTATAGAAAATGTCGTGTTTTTTTTTTTTAGAAATGAAGAGATTGTAATGCCAGCAGAGCAAACAGGAATCGTGAGAGAAAACTATCTCTGGAAAGTGCTCCTGCGTCGCGGAGTTGGATCAGATGGTGCATTCAATTATGTCCAAGATGCTGCTTATGACAAGGAACTATTCCACATAATCTGGGGTGCTTCGCTTAGTGCACTCAGTTTCATGTTCGATAAGAGCAGTGAAAATGGATATCAACGTACACTTGCAGGTTTGTCAATCTCTTTACTTCTCTTTACTTCTCACGCACCTAACCACCGCTTTGAACAGGTTTCACAAAATGTGCTGGCATCGCCGCATTCTACAATCTTCACGAAGATTTCGATGCTCTCATCCTAACACTGTGTAAATTCACCACGTTGCTCAACATACAGCCAGACGCGACCAATGATATAGCACTCGCTGTAAACTTTGGCCTGAATCCCAAAGCCCAGGCAGCGATTAAAACCGTCTTCACACTATTACATGATTACGGTGATTGCCTGCGAGAGAGCTGGAAGAATATCCTCGAAGTTGTCATTCAACTATTTCGTCTGAAGTTGTTGCCCAAATCGCTGGGAGAAGTTGAGGATTTCTGCGAACCAAGTGGCAAGGCATTATTGATCCTCGAGAAGCCAAGTCAGAAACCTGAAGCTGGTCTGTTTAGTAGTTTGTACTCCTACCTGAGCTCGGAAGGACAGCGAGAGCCGACATATGAAGAACAGGAGTTCATTAAGATCGGCAAGAAATGCATAAAAGAATGCCAACTGGACCAAATGATTCAGGAGTCAAAGTTCGTTCAGTTCGAGTCGTTGCAGGAGCTGATCAAATGCGTGCTGGCACTCATAAAGCCGCCCAACGCTCACAAGTCTGTTGGCCTGCCGTACTCTGAAGACATAGTTGTCTTTTGGATGGAGTTCCTGGTTAAGATTGTTATTCACAACCGAGATCGCATGATTCCGCTCTGGAACTCGGTGCGTGACCAGGTGTACTTGTTGCTCATGGGCGGCTCGTCGTGCGGGTATGATTATCTCCTGAACAGGAGCATTGTGGCCATTCTAAAGCTGGCTATCTATCTGATGAGAAATGAGGAACTTTGTCCCGTTGTCCTGCAGAGCTTAAAGATGCTCCTCATGCTCAAGCCGAACGTGATTTTCATCATATCGAAGCAGATTTCAATTGGAATTTATGAGCTGCTGAAGACAAGCGCTCAAAATATTCATTCCGAACTGGATTGGCAAATCATTTTCACCATTCTTGAGTGCGTGGGTGCAGGAGCAGTGCCTCCTGAGTTTGAAGACACACTGCCACCACCGGGTACCAAGTCCGATGGCGCATTGAGTAGTGAGGAAGATTCGGGCTTACCAGATCGTGGCTACATATCAGATTCCGAGGTTGCACTGAAACAGCAGCAGCAACAGGCGGCAAACTCAGCAACAAGTACGCCTTTCCCTAGTCCCTCGGCCGAGAACTGGATACTTGTGAATAAGGACAGTGAGTTGTCGATGAGCTCAAGGCCCCAATCACCGCCACAGCCGAGCACGTTGGTGTACCCGTGCAAGTTAATGGAACATTCGCCGTTTGCACTCTTTAAGTGTTGGGATAGTTTAGCGTTCATTGTTCGCAACGTGGCGCATATAACGCCGTACAACTTTGAGTCGTGCGTTAGGTGCATTCGCACTTTTGTCGAAGCCTGCCGAGACGGCGGTTTTAGAATCCGCAAGAAGTCGAGCAATCGTCCAGCACACCATAAAAAGAAGTCAGCGAAAAAAGATAAAAAGAACTCGAATAATCAGAGTAACAGTGACAGTGAGGATGATGAGTTAAGCCAGCGCTATGAAACCCTATCAATTCAGCTGCTGGACTTGATGTATACTCTGTACACTCGGACCGCGCAGATCTTCCGCTGGTGGGCTGAAGAGGGTTGCGCTGTGCCTCAATGCTCGGCTCTGTGGGCTCAAGGCTGGTGCCCCCTTCTGCAAGGCATTGCTCGATTGGCCATGGATCGTCGCACGGAAGTGCGAACGTATGCTATTTCCTGCTTGCAGCAGAGGGCCTTACTTGTCCATGACCTTCAGACGTTGAGTGGTTCCGAATGGGCGAGCTGCTTCAAACAGGTTCTCTTTCCGTTGCTGAATGAGCTCTTGCCAGAGAGCTCGTCGATTAATGGAATCGATGGAGTTCCCTTGGAAGAGTCCAGAATTCGAACAGCTACAATAATGTCCAAGGTGTTCCTTCATCATTTGACACCGCTGATTGAGTTGGAAACATTCAACGATCTGTGGCTGGAAATACTTGATTACATTGAGAAGTTTATGAAAGTCGGCTCGGATATGCTGTCCGAGCAAATGCTTGAAATCCTCAAGAACATGCTCCTGGTCATGCATTCGGTACGTGTGTTCCATCGCAATGACGGATCACTTAACGTTCAGCTGTGGGAACTGACCTGGAAGAGGATTGGCGAATTCCTTCCCAATCTTCTGCAGGAACTATTCAGTGATGAAGGTAATTTCTTTGATTTAGATGTCAAATATCAATTGTGCGTGACATATTCCTTTTTGCAGCCAAACGCCCCCATACGATGACCCAAGCTAGTGACCAAAACATCGCAAGCGTGCCACAGGTCACCATATTGCCGCAGAAGGCACTGGGCAATGGAGAGGTGATAGTGCCGAGAGGTGTGCCAATTGATTCCATGGGATCGCCCAAATCGAGCATCATTCTGCAACCACCATCGGATGCAGCACAGGGACAATCTTTTCTCCTAAGTCAGGTAAGCATCCATCTCGGAACTTCTATTTCAAGAACAAAGGCACAAGTTGGTTTTCTTCTTGTTTTAAGGCTAACATCCCCATTCTTATACCACAACAACCATCGGCTATGAATACAGGAAGTCCCTTGCTTCAACAACCAACGCCCCCGATTGTTCAACCCATTCCAATAGTTGCGTCAGCAGCACTTATCACACCAACAAACACGGTCAACTCAGTGGCCCCCAATGTTGTGTCTTCAGCAGAAATCAATAGGGACATGCAGCAAATCCAGGAAAATCAGATAATCTCACCTGAATCGAGCCCAAAGAAAGTGTCTGCAACGGATTCAACACCAATAGCTGCTCCACTACCCCAAACCTATCAAGTTCAAAGCGGTGGTTATGAGTTCTCCATAGAGTTACCCGAAACCCCACCACCAACAGCAAATGCAAATGCGCAGGCTTATTCCGCTCAGATGATAATGCAAGAGCAGTATGCTGAATACTATCGACACTATCAGCGACAACAAGAAATGGAAGCATCACTGCAAAATGCCACTTCGCCCACAGATTCGCCAGCAAATGTTCCAATCAGTCATGTTATTGCAGGGAATCAATATCCCAGCCTCAACAAAGTACCCACTTCATCGATTGTACATAGTTTCCCACCGGTATATGTCCAGTCCCTGCCACCCAACTCTGAGGCCGATATATATTCAGAGTATGTCCAGAATCCTTACAATTTAACGCTGCAACAACAAGCCACAATGAATGGCGCTGAACAAGCCACAAATGAGATGCCAGTCACAAATGTTTTTCAATCAGCGAACTACTTTGGGGGCAATGTTGACCCCAGTTCTATCCCGCCTGGCTCTGAGATGCTATTCGGACAACCTTAGGACAGCGTTTACGAGCAATAACTGGCCCAGAGTTCATTAATTCTAAACAATTCCTTATTTCGTTTTTTTTTTGTCATCCGAGATGCATTACCCTGCCGCTAGACATTCCACAAACATGAGGGAGCACGGCACATCAGCATCATCCAAGATGATTGTCTTGTTAAATTCTTAAAAGTTTCAATACCCCCTTGAATCCGTTGCATAGTTTTACGTTTTATCAAGTGTCTATGTTATGCTGACTTATAGAAATTCCCACTCCCCTCTTCCACTTCCACTTCCACTTCCACTCTTCCCCTATGTAAGCAACCTTTTTTTAGTGTATATAGTATTCAAATTAATGATTGGTAACACGAAAGCCCAAATCGAAGAGGATAAGAAATATGCAAAACAAAATGTTTAGTCAATTTTATTTATAAATGATTATACAGTATGATTGCAGCCTGGATGTTATATATATATACATATGTGGTACATGATATAAAATAAATTTAACAGAGAGCAAATAAAACAAATTAAATTGTGTAAATTCGTGATGATTTGTTTTTAATCCTCAAACATGGTCTATGTGTAGAGTGAATGCTCCCATAGGCGGAGAAGGACGGTCGCAGCACTTGTGTCCGGCTAAGGGAGATGTCCGTTCATGGGAATATGTGGAACTGCGATTCATGATCCACGGTCGTGAGAAATTGTCCGCTTAAGGCTATTTTCCGGCTAAGAAAGTGGCCGTAATAGGAGCTTTCACTGTAGTACCTTTCAGGATGAAGCACAGGGAATATTTTAAATGTTTACACGTGTGTATCCATAGCAGGACATCTAAATTTAGAATGGATGAGATTAACAAGTGTTTGTGCTCGTAGTTTGAACCGAGGACAAAGTACATGAGATAACCAATCTCCCTGATTCCCTATGACGTAAACGAGACGACAGAATGCAATCGATATTCTGTATGTCTGTTTTTGTCGTGCACAAACGTCAGCTGTAGCTATCAAAATTTCGGCAAAAATAAGAGAATATTTAGTGGAAGAGTACATCAAACATTCCGTCTTTTTGCTTTATTTAAGTTTTCATAAAAAAAAAAAAACGAAAAAAAGAGACCTCTCCGTGACAATGTTCTTTGGAAACATTGCCGTGACCAGGATTCGAACCTGGGTTACCACGGCCACAACGTGGGGTCCTAACCACTAGACGATCACGGCTATCGAGGCCTTGAAAACTTAATGGTTAACTTGCCTTGATATTGTATCTGACTTATTGCTACAAGTTATGTGTGAATAACAATTAAAATATTTAAATATTTTACTGTGGAATTAGGAGTTGAAATGAATGTGGAAGAATACAACGCTACAAGTGACGACACTTGACGATTTCAACGAGAGAGAGACAACGATTTGTGTGTGGAGCAGAGATAATGGATGATAGAGATATCCAACTTCCGCCATTTTTACCCCCAGTCCACAACGAAAATGTAGTGGTAAACCCTTGTATTTCATTTATACTTTTACAAGCAGAGATAAGGGATAATATTAATATAATATAATAATGAAAATAATATTATAGGTTATCTCTGTTTACAATGCTCGTCAATTCACCACAATATTGCGGCCGATTCGAAAATTTTGTGGGAAATAGCGGCGGATTCGTGAATTTAGTGGGATACTGGCAGCTGATTCGTGAATTTTGTGGGAGAATTGCCCACAATCCATGTACGTTCCATATACCACACAACGGTATGTTGTTCGGAGGGTGTTCAAATGTTGACACGTATTTTTAAGAGCATTTTCTTACATTGGAATATGGACTTTCGCGAATAAAAATGTATTGCAATGCCCATTTAACTGGAACTATTTGACCTCAAATTAATTCTTAAGTGTAGATGTATACAGCCTATTCATAAACCATACCTGACACATTAACTCAAAAAATGAAGTCCACTTTAAACGCTTAATTCATGAATTCTGAAAAACTTATGAATTCCATTTAAACATTTTGTTAAACCATTGTGCAAGATATTGCAACTATTACTAATGCATAAAATCGGTTGCCAAACCTTCTTATATGTGACTCACGCTTTAATAATATTTTATTATAGGTTCTCTCTGGTGTGGAGAACTGATTTAAAATCTCTGAGCCAATAAAGCGTCATCATTCGATCACACGACACGAGGGAATTTGGTAATGTCATGAGTAAAAATCCCAAAAAACCATGCTCTTGGGTTTTAAGACATTTTTCTCATTTTTAAATAAACGTATAACGATGCAGTATTTTGTGCATAGCCTATGAATCAGAGATAATGATTTGACGAGCGTTGTAAAATTATAAGTGAAATAAAAGGGATTACCACTACATCTTCGTTGTGGGCTAGGGATAAAAATGGCCGAAGTTGGATATCTCTACCGTCCATTATCTCTGCTACGAATTGGGTGTGTTGAAAGGCGAAGCAATACAGTATTGTGTTTCAGTCATAAGGAATTCCCATCGTTTCCCTTCGAAAAGTTCTGAAGTACAGGGGATCTGAGGCAGTAATCAATAGTCCGAGCAATTCAATAAGACGACTACCGATTGCAACACGTTTTACGGATTACCACGCGTCCACTTTGGTTATGAGGTTTGATTGCGGTTTTCTTTTAGTTCGCTTTTGAGACTTAACAAAAAGTATTTAAAGTATGTACAATCAGTGGCGAAAGTGAGCATACAGTATAAAGGTGCTCTCGTTCCCAACGAACGGAACTCCAAGAAACAACAATTGAATGCAGTTTTTTTATGGCACATACATGGTAACAGGAAAAAAAATATAAGGAAAGCCTAGCAGCTGTAGGCACAGCGAGTCATAAACCAAAAAATTAAGCAAAATTCGCATTACAAAAATAAGTGTATACAACATGGATACTTATGGTAGTATCTATCGTCGGCAATTTAGTGTCCAGTGATCAACAAATTTATGGGTTTGGTTACTTGAACAATCTCAAGAGCAACCTGCGTCAAAAGCGATTGCAGGCGAATCTTTAAAGACCTATTTATTGGTGATATAAATCTGGGTATATGTTTGGTTTATAACCCGCCGCCGTACCTATAGTTTTTGAGACATCCTCCTAAAGTCCATTACTGTTCTTTAAAAAACTGCATTTACGATTGGAGTCCCATTTGAATTAAACTTTTATTGAGAACACCGAACACTAAGATATAAGCTGTATCCACACGTTTGAGACTAGGTACACACAATAATATTAGAAACACGAAAATAAGTAAAGTAATAAGCAGGGTTAGGATTTTGTTGAACTTAAAATTAAAACTGTTAAAAAAGCAAAATAAAACACTGAAAATGACATTTTTAAAAAAGGAACTTTAACGCACATTTAGTAAAAATAGCAAGCATGGAACTACCAAGAGATTTTTAATGTACAGAGGACTCTCCCTAAGTCGAATTCCTCTCTAACTTGCCATATTTTACATACTTTTCCCTCAATTCTCCATACAAAAATCTATCTAAGTCAAGCTACCTCTAACTCGAACAAATCATGTTATCCCGTGACAATTCGATTTTGGGGGAGTCCACTGTGTCTGTTTTTTCTATGGCTTCGCGCAGTGGTAAAATGTGAGCTTGTTGCATCGGCTTCAACACAGAAGAAGACGTTGTTTTTTTATGTCTCTCGTTAAGTATACGTATTACGTAGCATTTTTGCACAGATTTTCATACATGCATACCCGGATTTTTCTAGAATAAAAGCAAAAAGTAACGACTACACAAACAGGCAATATGTACAGTGCCTTCTCAAATAACGTAACTCCTCGATTTTCGCAACAGCTAAATTTAATTTTTAACATTATTGACGCAATAATCGGAGCCTCGGTAATTGCAATAACCCCCGTTTCTATAAGTTGCGATAATCGAGAATGTACGGTGTTTGAAATCAGGGCGACACGAAACGTGTTTTGTAAAGTCGATACTGTCTTCCGATTAACAAAAAAAAAAAAAAAAAAGAGTTAAAGTTAACGAAATATCTTTGTAATAAGTAAGAAAGCAAGCGCAAAACACAATTATTTTCAATCTGCGTAAAAATGCTCAAAATTATAATTTTTCAGATCGACTTCAATTGTTTAGACGAAACTCGATTACCGAGGTCTAAACTGTGACTTTAGAAATTTCCTTTTTTGTGGTCCTATGCACAAGTTCAATTCACCCAGTTTATAGGGCCCGTACACGACATAGACAAGTCTCTGCAAGCCTATTGTTACCTATAGCAACCAAAAGTCTGTGCAAACACCTCTTCGCCGCACACGCTGCAGTAAGATCAGTTGTCAAAAATGTTAAGGGGCAAGAGAGGTAGAAGTCGCGAAACTCTGAATATTTCATTTCTGAAACCAAATTGACCAATCACAGAACGGCATTTACGTTAGTTCGTGAATTACCGTCAAAAATTCATGAATATCTGTCAAAAAAGTACTCAAATTCGTCCATGGACTACTTTTTATGTGTCCCACATTTTCTTCGACATGCGTTATCTCTTTCTTACACATGCTTTCATTACCCACCGCCGAGAACACAAGAATAAAGCAATTCGAAGGGAGAGATAACACAATACGCAACGACTCAAGCAAACCTCGACCACACGAAACACGGTCTACCCCTAGCACATTTCAACAGACCACCAGTGCCAACAAATTAGAATATCGTGTGACCTAATTATAGCAAGTAAAGGCCGCCGTAGCAAGTCTCTCCTCTCTCGACGGCACATTACACCAGTATCTCGCGACGAATTTGCCGTGTATAGAAACTGCCTTATAGCACATTATGAAGCGAATTGCAGCAGCACGCATTTTCTAGATTACCATCGCCAGTTCAAATTTCAAGTTACTCCGCCCCGCACTACGTGCTACAGTTCCTCTTCACGTCGCTATAAAACCTTGAAATCATCCTTCTTTAGCCGAAATTGAATACACACTTCCTCAGGTAAATTTCATTTGAGCACTAATTGACGTCAAAGTTAATCGCCACTTTAAGGAGACAATGAGACGCGAGATTTTATTTTTACACAAATATACTCTAGCTACAACATTTTTGCACACACTTTTCTTGCTCTTTAATTTATTTGAAATGTGCTCACAAAATGAAGACCAGACAGTCTTCAATTGAGTAAATTACCAAACCTCCAACGGCGCTCAGATGTGAAATTTGTCGACGTGGCAAACAACCTCTCTGTAGCCGTGATCGTCTAGTGGTTAGGACCCCACGTTGTGGCCGTGGTAACCCAGGTTCGAATCCTGGTCACGGCAATGTTTCCTAAGAACATTGTCACGGAAGAGAGGCCTGTTTTTTTTTTTTAAATTTCGTATGATTTTTTTTTTTGCTCAACATTTATTTTTTAGTTCTCTTTCCCAACATAACTTCACAAACGAAGACCGCAGAGCTGAGAGCCCAAAGCAGAATGAGCAGTTGGAAGGCAATCAGCAGATGTTTCATTCCAGCCGCTTTATACTCATCGACGGACGTGAGGCGCTGCGCATAGCCGCCCTGCACAGCGTAGTCAAAGGCGATTGACTCATAGTACTGATACAGGCCAGACGAGTGCACGCGATAGATGAAGTATTCCAAGTCACGCCACAGCGGCGAGTCTATCTGCATTGGAAATCCCATGTGAAACGAGCCGAAGCAGATATCCGAGAGGCGAAATTTTGGCTGCTTGAGATACTTTTGCTGCAGTGCTATGAAATGCCATCGGTCGTCCGTGGTTAGGTAGGCGTACGAATTGTTCATGGCGTTCCGGTGCTGAGAGAACGTGTCGGTGTCAACTGGCAGAATGAGCTTCTCAAACTCCGGCAGGAGCGGAGTGACGTTGCGAAGAAATTCGTATTCGTAGTCGATCATCATGACGGGAAGGTTTGCCGCAATCAAATCGGCCATGTTGTTGATCTGCTGGCGAAAGAGGTTCACCGTTAGAATACTACCCAAGAAGCTGGTGTAGAAGAACGTCACGATGGCGGTGTGCAGGAATATAATGGAGAGCAGGAAGAATTCCCATGGTGATGGGTTCCGAAAGGTCTTCGGAGCTGCAATGTTTAGCATAAGACTGATGCCCACCAAGAGCTGTTCGCTAAAGCTGGCCGTCCGGAGCGTGAATCGCTTGTAGCAGTACAGAGTGACTACGAAGACGAGGATCGCCGTGAAGTACATGGCCCACACCTTCCAATCGAACGGCTTCAGGGGGTAGAGGTAGCTGGTGATTGCATTGAACGACGGCACCATTATACACCACTGAACCACCAGCAAGGGATAACTCTGATCGACGTCGGTCTTGTGGAAGAGGGCATAGGCATGCGTGCTGAGCTCGATCTTCTCATCCCTGATCAGTTGAATAACTTCCTTCATGTTGACGGTGTGCGTTGAGTTGTCCATGGGGTAGTCTTCGATCCGTCCGTTCATGTGCTTCATGAACGTTTTGAAAACCCGGTACGATGTCCCCTGCACCTCAGTCTTCCCGGCGTGGTTCTGGAACTTGAACACCCTGAGGACGTCTGCTCGGATCGGGGTCTTAAAGACATGACCTGCGGCTCCACTTTTAAAGTCTCTTATCAGATCTTGATAATTTAAGATCGTTCGGTTCGACAATTGGAAGTGCGGATACGTCAGAAAGCCCATGAAGTTGTCGGTTGCGTTGGAGCAAGCAAAGTAGACGTGGGTATTTGCGAAGCGTTTCTTGTAAAGATACATTAACAACTCCTCAACAACGTGCAAATCGTCGACGGGTTCGAGTAACACAATTATTCCCATGTAGAAGTGCCATCCGAGTAAGGTGACGTCGTGAACTTTGAGGATTGGGTCGTTTATGCCGCGAACGAATACGATAGCCATGTAGTTGCGTTTGGTGGCATTTCGCAGTTTGTACGCGGTTGAGTTTGTTGTGACGTACTGAGGAATATTCGCGGCGCGGTGAATTCGTGCCACGAGCCGGTCGATGCGCTCATCCTTACATTCGGCGCAGTAGAACATGAGGAACTCTTGCGTTCCAATAATTTTTGTAAAACGTACAACGGTGGTGTACACATATTCTGGATTCCATGGATCAGCTGAATGGAGGAGCAGAAGAAGAACCACGAAAACTGAAGTTAGCCCCATTGTGGCGAACTGAAAGAAAACTAAAATTATAACGATTCTCTTTCTGTTTATAAAGGTCTGGAGACTGTAGTTTTACGATGCACTTAATCATGATTAATCATGTTGGTTACATCGTTTAGCCTGTAACTGGTTTTGGTTTTTCAAACAATGCGCCCCTTGGGACATGTTCATACCCGTAACAACATTGTCTCAGTGTTTACTGACATCAACAAGCATTGGTTAATGATTCGATGTGAATGAATCCATCTAGAGAATCCCCAGTGACGTCTTACCCAAATGTATTTGAATATCGTTGGATTGGTTAGAAACGACAAAACAGTAAACTGAACACAAAAAAACGTTATTCCGACTATACACACATGTGCACATAAATGTAGTGGATACGAAATTATACCTACGTTTGGGCACACATAAGGACAGAACCATACTTGTCGGAACCCCCCAATTCTCGGCTTCAAAAATTATTTAATTCGAACCCATAACTATTCAAGAATGTTCCTATAAAATTTTAAGTGACAACTTCAAAAAGTCTTGAAGATATGGCCGATTTATGATTGACTTCAACTTGAAGATATAGCCGATTTATGATTGAACGTAGATAGGTTTTATATCCAAGAATTGGCTTCTAAAAAAAACGCGTTAATCTCGAAATTGTGTTTATACGACTGGCTCATGAGGTTACTCAAAAACTATTAATCCAATCGGTTCCAAGTTTTAATGGAATGAACTAGGATAAATCAAATCGGTGAAGATCTTCTTTACTTTTTAACTTGATGTGTGCCTGAAAAAAGGTGATGTTTAAAAAAAATTCAAACATCCACCATTTTGTTAATTTTTGTGCGAAATTAATAATCCTAGTTCTTACCAGAGCCAAAAATGTAATCTTTTTAATCCCGTTGGAATTTTTGGTTCCAGATGTTCCAGTGAGCGGAAATCACATGCGGCGCCGAAAAGAAGGGCTTTTGTTTCATCACAAAAAACAACAACAAAACAATTATGTTAAATTTTTTTTTTCTTCTTTTTTAAGTCTTCAAATAAATTAATGCAAAGTTACAAGGCTAAAAAATTTTGTATGTTCATTTACCAACAGATTGAAAATTGTCAAAATTTGAAGTCGTGAATAGGGTGGAGAGGGGTCACCTTATACAATGTGTTCCAACGTGACGATGTCACTGAGCATGTACATATAATGTTAAGACTTTACTTCTTTATTTGGTGCTACAGTCTGGGATGGACCTTGGCCTCAACATACAGGCATCTCCAACTAGCTCGATCTCTGGCAAGCTGTCTACGGTTGCCGACTTGAGTGTACCCCCTTAAAGACGGCCGTGCTCTGTTGTGTTCTCCCATAGGTTCGGAGTCGAAGGCCAGAGCTGAATGGCCCAACCACCTAAGGCACTGAATTCGACGCTCGTAGGCTCATGTCGCTGTACAGCCCGTACAGTTTCTGGTTGAATCTTGTCCTCTGTGAGCAAAGATCACACGAAGAACTTTTCTCTCGAAAAGATCTGATTTTCCGGAACAGCCCAAAGGTGCCCTATGAGGAAGATGCGGCAATACTTATTTTATATTCCAATAATCGTTATAGTGGTAGTACCAGTCATAACCCAGTTCCAGGATGTCAACGTGTCCTAATTATAATTGGATCTTAATTTGTTAAGTTCCCTCCAAGTATATGAAGGGAACAAACTCGGTTTGCTGTCATTGCACCAGAAAGCATTATGTTCCCACCAAAGCGCTGAACTTTGGCAGTAACCTCTCTTTGGATCCAAGGCAGTTCCGCTGCTCCCTCAAAAAAATCGTCGAACAAAAATGTTGAATTATGAAAGGAATCAACAAGAAAAATCACTTCCAAAACTACTGTATTATTTTTTTCCGATATTTCCGATTTCTGCAAGATGTTTTTGCCTTAACCCTCTTAACGCAGGTGATTGCACACTGTTTGCGGAACACCTATATAGTTTTTTCTGAGGTTTGGCAATTTCGACCAGTGATTCCTTCGGGTCTCCATTTATAAGTCTTCATATCGGTTTAGTTTGCTCCGTGGACATTTTTGAAGGCAATCTTGTTCCTCAAACACACTTCTTTCTTAAACAATCATCAAAATCCGTGACATCATTTTCAAAAAGAAACAGACACTCGACTGCGTTCGAGGTCGGTCAGAGATTAGAGGCAACATTTTAACAGATAAAGGTAGCCAAGAGTTCCTCGGATGAACTTATGATCAACCCTAACTCTAACCATTAAAACCGGACGTTCTGCTTATCACACACTGGGAGCACAAAAAGGAGTAAATACAGACCTTCACCAGAGTACTCAATAGGCACATCATCTCGGAGCAATTCACAAAAGATATCTCGGTTGAAACCTTTGATACTTTTTTCGAGGGTTACATGTTAAAATGACAATAACAAGAGTAACATGTCATTAATGTGCTACAAACAGTTATACAGTGGTATCTCTGAAAGATAAATTTTATTCTTAAATGAAAAGTTAAGAATGTTTTTTACAAGAAAAACGACTAAAATCGTTTTTCCGCCGTCCTTTTATGAAAATTTATTAGTATATAATTTAATATACAGTACAAACTCGACTTACGCAACCCTCGATTCGCGCAACTCCTCGCTTTTGTACGTATCAATTCTAACATTTCGTTTTCTGATTTTGTAAGAACTATGTTCAACAATAATAATTTTTTTTATCACATTGGCATTTTCTCTATACCAACATAGCTGTTTTGACTATTATTCCTTTTGAAGAAATGTGATCCGTAAGTGCAACAACCTCCAAGTGTCTTAATTTCTAATAGTTGCGTAAATCGAGTAGGTAGTGTATTTGATGTTTCTTATTCATTGCCGTATTCTCTTCCTCAACTAAAGTCTAATGCTCCAAAAGATTACCAATTGGAAAATATGAACGTGTCGTATTTTATGTGTGTTCATCTTTCTGACGTTCTACTGTACCCATTCGTGTTGACTGTTTGCGTGTCAAGAACTTTCATTTGGAAAGAAAATTAAGCAATAATTAGATGTAGATATGATGTTATTAATAACTACAATAAATAACAACAAAACGAGGCAATTGTGTGGCACATTTGAGCAGATTGAGGAACAAATGTCACCTAAACTATACTCAACATGAACTGTATTAATAACTTGTTCTGAGATAGGTCGAAATACGTACCTAAACTATTTATATAATGTATCGGAGTCGTACAAGACTATGACATTATCTCTTCAACCATTCCCGCAATTGAGGTCTAGTGCACTAACTCCCCTTTGCCAAGATTTTATTTGTAGGGTTTCTAACTCACTGCGGAAATGACACACTGGCTATATACAGCACTCGTCAGACCAATTCTAACATATGGTATCCTTGTCTGGTGGCCAGCATTACGAAATACATTCAATCTTAGAAAGATAAGCAGTATACAAAGATCTGCGTGCATTTGCATTACGGATGCACCTCGCTCCACAATTTTAGCCGCCATGGAAACAATGCTACAGCTACTTCCCATGGACATTTCCGGGAAGTTGGCGGCTACCAAGGCAGCGATCAGGTTGAGGGAATACAACCGCTGGAGCAAAATCCACAGTTTAGGTCACATGGATCACATGGATTATCAAGAATGCGAACATCCCAAAACATACGGATTATATTGCGCCCGTCGTAGACTTCGATTTTGACTGGGCATCAGATGTAGTCAGAGAAGCTGCCTATCTAGAAGTATACACAGACGGATCCAAGACGGAAGAAGCCACTGGACTAGGAGTATTTGAGTCATCGCAGGAAATATTCTTTTCTCTGTCCCGTCGATTGTCCAATCACTGTAGTATATTCCAGGCTGAAGTAAAAGCTATCCAAGAGGCTGCCCGTTTAGTGTCAATGAACCCGATAGACGGGCTCCCTATCGCCATTTACATTGATAGTCAGTTGGCCATAAAGGCCATAAATCAAGTCAAAGATGGTAAAACCTTGCCATCTATTTCTTAGGGAGATAGCGGTCAGATGTAACCTTACCCTATGCTGGGTAAAGTACATCTGACCGCAGCTAGAACAGGGGTGGGTGTGCCAATGGCAAGTTATCAGGACACAGCGTTGTCCCACTAGTTCGGAATCAAAGACTCTTCGGGCTGAAGCAATGTTGTCCATAGTCGCTGAATGGCCAAGCCATTTTAGGCGTTGAATCTGTAGATGCCTCAAGGCTCATGTTCGCTGTTCAGCTGATAAAAATGAATGCAAGCAGAACCAAGGATTCAACTCAGAACTTACCTCTCGAAAAACCACGTTCTTCTTCATTTACTCTTGAGATTGTCCAGGCTTTCGTGCCATAGAGGAGGACAGGGACGATCGGGGTCTTATAGCTTGGTCCTTTGAGAGAAGGCTCTACTGATGAAGCACTTTATTTAAAACGAAGTATGGTTCATCTTAGGACTGGTTTTCATCCCACATAGTGTATAAGGATTTCTTTCTGTTCACTTCCGCTAGATTACCTGATAAATAGTTCTCGGTTCGTGTAAACATCGATAATGATGTCTTCCAAAAAGACGAAGCTACGAAAGATGCTGGCCTAAGTGTGGCTGCTGTCTGTCCGTACGGCAGTCAAGATGTCTTAAACTGCAACTAACTCATTCGATATGTTACTGCGTGATGACTTGGAGGAATATAATTGAGTCAATTGAGAAGAATCCTATTCTCTACCAATCTACCCTAAACCGGTTTCAGTCAATGATGCCAGTTGCTTGTACAAATGTCAATTACTTAATTATGAATATCCAAACACATATACGTTTGGATATTCAACCTTGGATGCTTAACATTACACACTACATTGCAGCTGGACAAAGTTTAAGTCCACCAAAAGTTTAAGGTTTTTCCATTCCATTACACACTGCATGCTCTCCGCACTGAGAATACCGATGCCAGTGTTTGTACAAATGTAGTTGGACCTTGGCGGAGTTGTTGCAGTTGAATTTCGAATCAAACTTTTTGGGTATAAATATCCAATCAATCAACCATCACTCAACATTCAATCAACGCAGTTACAAGTTCAAAAACTCAATTCAACATGATTTCCCTATTCAACTTTCTGTTGGTGCTTATTTTTGTGATATTCGCTGTGCAACAAGCTGAGTCCTTTTGGGCACTTCGCTATGCTATTTTGAAGGCGAGGTTATGTCGCACAAACACATCGTACTGCAGCATAACCACAACATCTGGATAAAGGTCAACTTTAAAATATTACAACGAATTGATTACTGAATTATTAAATCGAATAAAATAAAAATAATTTTTGGAAATATTCTTTTTAACTGAAGTGAATGAAGGGAGAGTGTTCTTAGGCGCAATGGTGGTGAACACCTTGCGTTGAAATCGCGTGGTGTAGTGACATGACATTGAGAAAACGGTCTGTCTTGGTAGAATTCATCCTCGTCTTCTATGTCCTTAGGGCTTGAACACTAATAAGGATGATAGGTGTGTTTTTTTGCAAGCGTATATGCGCTTAATTTGGAAGTGCACAAAAAAACGATCATCGGCGCTTAACGATTCATCATAAAATCTTGGCAGCACCGACGACATTTACGACATTTGGTGAACAGTCAGGGGTGTAGTCGTGGAAGGTGATGGTTGATCTTTGATGGTCACAATTTTCGTTTTGAGACTGTGAAGCGTGACCAACTCTTTAAAAACAAAAACAAACTTAATAATTATAAAATAAAAGAAATGTTCATCAAATGAAAAGAATCGATTACGAAACCTAAACGGAATGTATAGCAGAGACACTCTGTGTATACCAAAAATTGCATACTTATGGATGTCAATAGAATTAAAAATTATCTAATATATCAACCACACATACATACACACATAAGCCACATACAGCAACCTAAATAATGTATGAATAATGAATGAATTCAGGAATGAACACACAGAAATTAATGATTGGAAGCATTGTTTTTATCCGCGCTTATTTCTTAAGCGGCGATAGATATGATGAGTAAGTTGTTGTGTATTTGTGTATTTTACATGCAAAGTGAAATCTAGGCGTATATATGCTTGCAAAAAAACGCAGCTTTAGTTGTTTAGTATATTTTACATGCAAACTGAATTTTAGAGTATATACGCTTGCAAAAAAACACACCTATAGTCTTCAAAATGATTCATCGGGTTAGGTTAGTTTAAGGTGATTGTCACAACTGTAACAGTTGTGACCCACTTAGATCCTCATTGGGGCCGTTGTGATATTACTTCCCCGTGCAGTTTGCGCCAGTTCCTCTTTTATTCAAAGGGACACCACTAACACATGCTAGCTACCTAATGGTATCCTAGTTTCCTATCTTGGATAATCCACTCTTGTGCTGGTAACTTAACTGATAAACTTAACTACGTCCTGAATCTTTAAGTATGACAGTTTCTCTAGGCTTCTGAAAAAGTAGGTGCCTAGTTCAACAAGTTCTTGCAGGGGATGGACAGGTTCCGAGGAAGTGAAGCTTAGTTTCTTCTTTCCCTTCGTCTCTACAGCTTCTGCAGAAGTTGTTGGGGGCGGCCACCCATTCTTCTGGCGTGCAGTCTGAAAAGGCGGAGACCGGTGTTAATACCCACAGCATTCCTTATTTCACTCCTGTTTAGCTTTAGGAGCGTAGTGGTTTTGTCTAGATTTATTGAAGGCCAAATAAGTCTCGAAATCGTACAAGTATCTTGCGATTGGTGACGTTGATGGCATCTGTAAGTAACAAAGTGTTTATTACTTGAAGAGAGGGGTATGGAGTGTCCTGATTATTTGCCATTGTCAAACCCACCCCTGTACTAGCTAACTCGTCGGTCCTTTCGTTGCCTGGAATACCACTCTGCCCAGGGACCCAGCACAGTTTAAGGTTGTATCATACCGCTATCTCCCTGAGAGACCCCTAAAGGTCAATTTTCAGCCGTTTTTCCTCATCATCTCCGGACCGCCAAACCGGCCATGTTACACCTACCGATGACTTCTGCACACTTTTGGTGTATTATTCGAATCCGAGACTTTGGAATGCGTAGCCTGACACCGACATTTTCACATAAAAATGTTTCTGTCATCTTGAATTTAATTGATGGTGTATCCACGGCCTTAATACATCTGCTTCCTCAAGCATCACACAGGCGGCCGCCTGACTGCCTATGTGTATAGCCGTCTATCGGGTTCATTGACAGTAGTCACATTGACACAGCAATGCTTGGGCTGTCAGAGAGACAGAGAGAAGGATAAATCCATCGATATTGCAAAGCCCGTGCTTTCTTGGTTCTTAAGCCATCTATGTAGATTTTCAGGTTGTCACATTTCCTTACTAAATCTTTTGCCCGGCCTTCTCTGTCTGGGATAAGTGTCCTGTACCCAAACTCGAAGTCTAAAGCTAAGTATAAAGGATGCGTCGGTATCGTCGCATTTTTCATTATTTCTGTATGTCCTAGGTCGTGTGATCTGTTCCAACGGCTGCATTCCCGTAGCCTTGGAAGCTAGGTGTTTTTTTTTGTTTTTTAATTCATTTTTATTTTCGGAATTCATGAAGACTTACATACCAAACAAAAATGCTTACAACTAGCTGGACGAACATTTTTACTATTTCTAACTTACTGCCCCTCGGCAGGCACTCTAAACTTAATCTTTTTCTATGTCTTTCGACTTAAACTAAGGATCTATGCACTTAAAGAATAATTACTTTATCTGTAAAATCTTATATTGAGAAAAATTTAAACAAAAAACTTAATTACTGAACTGGATTTACTTAAAACTTATATACTAACTTACACACTACCTTAAAAATAACTTAAACTAACTAATATATATGTATATGTGCTTGATATATATAATGTATACACATAGGTACAAAGTGGTGTGCGTATGTGAATACTCACTTTTTTTCATTATTTACAGCTTACATCTACCTTAAAAACTACCCTAGGCTATGTAGGTCGGCCATAGGTTGCAGCTTATAAATTTGCATCTAATTGCTGCAAGACAGTGACCGACTGGTCCCCCATTCGGGGATACGTACTACCCTTTCTACCCCGGGTCTAAAGGGTTCGACGAGGGAGTTCCCTCTCTTCCCAGCCACCAGAATTTTCGATGTTGCATTGCAACATCCCGAACATCTCTACTTGATACCGCCGTACTGAACCGGAGGAGATCCTTCTCAGGTCGTTGTGCGACGGGACGGTCGTGGTTGAGTCGCCCATCCACAGTTGAACGGGCTATGTGGAAGATGAGCGGTCCGCATTTAGATTTCGTAACAGTCCGTTCTTGTCAAAATGGAGAAAGGCTTCTGGGGGAACGAAGCCATTGTGCCGTACCCTTTCGTTGTATTCTGGATTGGGGTAGTAAGCCCCTGAGATCAAGTTGTTGGACGAGTTCATCGCTCTAGGAGTATGACCTCGAATCAACTTCAACAGAAAATTGTCCTTATCAGGTTTTCCCTGTTGTATAAAACCTCATTGGAATAGAATTTTATGTACTGGGACTCTGGAGTTCGATAGAGACAAAGGCAAGCCCTAAGACAAGCCCTCTCGAACAACCCAATCTTTTCCATCAAGCTTGCACTCACGTTGAACCACACGGGGCAGCCATAGGTGAGCATTGGCCGGATGAGGGCCATGTAGCAGACAACCTTCACCCTCGCATCGAGTTGGCTGTTGTAAAACAGTCTCTGTGTAAGAGCAAAAGCGCCTCGGGCCCTGGCCAGAGCAGCATCTACATGTTTGTTAAAATATTGATACTGATCTAGCCAGATCCCCAGGTATCTGACTACAGTCTTTTTCGCCAGTGGTTCCCCGTGTCTTCCCACGATTGAGAACTTTCGCCAATTCTCTTTGTATCCGCCGAGGCCTTATCCTGAACAGAATATGGAAGCTAGGTGCCCATGGGAAGAAGTTTTAGCCTAGAAATTGTCGACTAAATGGAGTCTAAAACAGGTGATGGGATAAAGTTTACATAGAAATGGATGAAATTGAAATGGAAGTAATTGAAAGCCTTGAGTTAACTGATTATGAAAATGCCGAACAATTTTGATCAAGCACATATATTAAACAACTTTGTCCATAAATTTCGAAATTACTACTTAACACATTCGCATCTATACCCTCGTGTGAATACCTTTCTCAACTTCTCCACCATCTGCTTGCTTCGCTTGGAAACTGACCAAAGTTCAGTTAGAAAGGCGACCGCACTAACAGCACATCCAATGCCGAGAATTTCCCACGCCAAGCGTATGTTATCGATGCGCAATGGCTCAATGGTGAACGAGTCGATCATAAATCTCGCATAGCCTTCCCGTGCGGCGTACTTAAAGTCTGCCCTCGACCAATAGTCCATCAGACCAGACTGCAGAACCCTCAGAATGAACGCATCCAAGGCGTATTTCAAACGCGAATCATAGACCATCGGATAGCCAATGTGATGCTTGAGGAAGCAGATGTCCGTCATGCGAAAGAATGGCCGCTTTAAGAACTCCTGCTGCTGATTCAGGAACGCCCATCGGTCCAGCGCTATCGTGTACGCATAAGTGGTGTTGAGTGCATTCCGGTGCCTGTTCAGTCCGTCCATGTCGGTGATGCTGTAGATCCTCTTGATTTTTTTCGGCAGATGCGCCATTCGAACTCCGTCGTTGGCATCGAACTCGGTCAGGAGGATCTTCAATCCCGACGCCATCAGCTCGTCCACCGTGTCGATCTGGTGGCCGTAAATGGTCGCGGTCATGAAACTCTTCAACGCGGCGCAGTACCATGTCGTGATCAGGAATCCCAGCACCGAAGCGGCCACGTAGACGAAGAAGTACCTCCAAGTGACGGCGCAGTACTGTCCCCAGGTGGAAATGTGCAGCATGTAGCCAATGCTCTGCAGGAGACACAGCCCGTAGTCCTTGCGCTTCTTGAGCCGTCCATGGGGATGAATCCACATGAGTATGAATGCCAGGTAAATTGTCCCGCAGACCACGAGGATCCACGTGCCGACCTCAAGCGGCAGCCACAAGTACATGTACGAAGGAATCGCGTTGGCCACTGGGAGCATGAAGCACACGTCGTTCAGCATAATCGGGTAGCTGCTCTCCACGTTCTCGTAGTACTGCACGATTTGGGCGTGCAAGCTCATCTCAGTTGAACCGTTGGATACCATTTCAAAAATCTCTCCTCGGTCAGCACTCCTCGCGCTGGTGTCCGCGTCGCACTCATCGAACGTGGCGTTCTTGTACTCGACGAACGCCTTGAAAAGTTGGAACACTTCACCCTTGATCCTCCTCTCCCCATCGTAGTCGGTTATCTTGAAGACCCTGGGCATGTCGAACATGGCTGGAGTCCGTATGACGTAGCCATTCAAGTTGTCCCCATCGTTGAAGGTGAACACATCGGCAGTCCGGTAGGTCTCCAGCAGACTGATGAGTTTCAGCTTGGAGTACGGGTCGAAAGTGACCAGATGATCATGGCCTGCCTTGTCGCGGTAGAGCAGCATTGCCTTCATGTATCTGTCACTCCAGACGCGCTCCATAATTTGCAGGACTTCCCCGGGTTCACCCGGCTCTTCTGTCAGGACGAAGAGGATGGCCATGAACCGCCTTGCTCTGGTGAAGGTGTTGGTCATGTCCATCAGCTCATCGCTGAAGCCGGGCGCGAAGACTAAAATCAGCGACTGGCTGAAGGTGCTGTAGCGGAAGAGCGAGTTGTTGTTCTTCTCCGAGTAGATGTAGACTGGCCGTTGGACTGTCTGTTGCAGCTGCACGATGATGTCCTGCACTTCAAGGAGTACACTTGGCTGTGAGAGTATCGGGAAGGCGGGGAAGTGTGCGAACCCGTCGCCGTGCCGAATGATATCCATGAGAAGTGACACGTTGACCGGCATGCAGTACCGAAGTCCACAGAAGCTGACGCTGAGGCAAAGAAAAGACTTTAAGGCTCTGCCCATGATAACGGAGCGAATGATGACACCGAACTAAACGGTGGAATCCGAGGGGACCTTTTATACGCAAAACGCATGTGGTTGCCTGTGCGGTGAATTACAGGGTGGCTCCTAATTGGTCGTGTGGCTTGATTGATTACAAACATGCAAGCTGAACAATCGGACTCCGCAGCTAGTTTTTATGCTCACACCGAGATGAGGATAGTGGTTGAGGTGAAATGAATTGCGGCGCTCTATCCACGTTTTTACAGCTCCTGGCAGATTGCACAGGACATTATTATCGTTTTATCATGTTGCCTCATGACATTAACCTTTAATGTCAGTTTAGCTGCTCTGCGCCTGGTTGGTAGTTCTTGTGGCTTCATTAGTGATTGTTAATTGCCCTGGATTGTCCTAATAGCTTTGCCTCCTTCATTGATGAGCTCACTGCTTGTCAATCAATTTCAGTTAAGGCGGTTCAAATGCATTAACAACGCTTTACATTTATTATTGGATCCTGTTTAAGCTAGCGCGTCAGCGGCTGCAGACCAAACCTAAGAGATATTTATTATTTTTGTTGAGGGTGTATTGCACTGCGACCTTTAGATCTATTGTGCCCCCTTTTCATACATTTGCTTTCTTCAGAGTTTCCTTTACATGCATTACCCTTCAGAGTTGTAATGAGGGTTATGGACTCCTCTTACGACGGTGGAGGGGATTTATTCTAGAGCATTATCTCTAAGCCAGTTCCCTTCAGGAATCTGAGCATGAGAGCTGGTTCTAGTGAATTCACTTCTTCCTCTGATAGGAGGTGCTCGGCTTGCCCACATGCCTTTGTCTTTTGTCAGCTTTATTGCTTCACAAAATCCGGGATATGTTCTGAAATTTCGTTAGATTCTCCAACAAATCTGCAGAGAACTTCTTCGGATACCCCTCTGATGGACTGCCAGCAACTTAAAAAGCTTCATGAGCATGTTCAACCAAGTACAGAGGTTAGGCGTTGTTTGTACAACGAGCGGGAGGTATGAGGACCCGCCAGCAGGGTTGGATATGATACTTCCTGTCCTTCCTTTGGACTTATTCATAAAAGGCTGCAGCGTAAAAAGCGCTCTCAGACTAAGAGCTTGTAGAAATGTGCCACCAAAAGACATGCGGCCATAATAAAAATAATAGATGTCCTGGGAAAGAGGCATGGTTCCAGAAGACTCGCAGCTACAGCCGACTGTAAATCTCACCATGGTCACGACTTCTCCCTCAAACTTCCAATTCTGTTCACCGACTCGAACGGAAGTGGCCTTCAAACGCCATTATCAACGACCACGAGATTGTCCTTTTCACCGACGGATCAAAAATGGACACAAGTTCAAAGGCCGAATTCTACTGGGACACCCTGCACAAACTGGAATCATTTAGACTACTTGACGACTGGATGGCGCAGTTGGTAGAGTGCCTGCCACTGGTTAGCGGAGTCCCCGGTTCGAATCCTAGTGAAAACAAAGTTAATACACTTTTACCTGGTTTTCAAATCTGGTCCAGTCACCATTTGCCGTTGAAATCAAATTAACAGCACTGTCACTGGAGTGGTCAATCAGTGGTAGAAGTCCGACTGTGGGTATCAGAATGGACTGACATGGTCTAAGTGTGCTGGTGAATCCACTAGCAGCCCCCAGAGGCAGGCACTCAACCAACTGCGCCATCCAGACGAGGAAAAAACCGAGACGATTCAACAGCTGCTTTGTCACGCCACACCACTCCAGAATCGGCTCCTAGCTTCGCTGGGCCAAAGATTCTTCACAGAGACTGCGGACTTAGCAAATGCAGATATATCGGATTTTCTAAGATTCGTACAGAGCACACGTGACAGAACAGGATAACAAAATGTGTGCTCCACGAATGAAGGGATTTATAATTGGCTCTAAGGCCTCCGAGACCCCTCTCTAAGTCGAACCTAACCTAACCTTCTTCTGATACCCCTAGTTCCTTAGGTGTTCCCTGAGTCTGCAGTGCCCTGTTAGGATAAGAACGATGTTTTTGATACATCCCCCAAACCTCTTTCGGTTATATTGACCCAAGAGTATCTTGGCTTTCTCCATGCTATGAGCGTCAGTCCGGTTCCTTCATTATAGTTGCCTGCATTTTTCTCCGTGGACGTGGTTTTCCCACAAGGCAGAATCGTCCGGGCACTGTGAAAGGTTCCGATGCACCATTCCTAGCTAGGGAGTCAGCCATTTCATTGCCTTGTATTCCTATATGGCCAGGTATCGTGCTCAACTCCTTAAGCCTCTGTGGGCAATCCCACTCAAGCTTGGATTTGATGATGAAGGAGTCTAATGCCAAGATAGCAGCACGACTTTCTCCTCAGTTTTGCTGGCGCATACCGAAGTGTGTTAAAATTTGTTATGAACATTCTGCATAGGTGTAGCTGAATTTCGTTGATGGTAAGTCAGTAGACTTACTTACCTGGGGACCTGGGTCTCAGCCAAGGCGGCTCGATCTTATGTTAAATACCTACAACTTCGTACGCCTAGTATATTGAGCTTCCCTACAGTAACGCGTTGTTCATTGAGTGTGAATAAGAAGACTTTCCGGGCCGGAGAATTACTTTCCACTCACTCTACATGACCTAGGCCTTCACTCTTCTGGCTAGGTAAGGTTAGGTTATGTTATGAAGACTGTCGCAACTGCCCACATAGATCTTGATTCGATACATTGAGATGTCACTTGTCGGCAGTTTATGCACCGGCTCATCTCTTGCCAAGTAATAACTAAACACCTGAGATATACCTGGTATGCTAGTGGCATTTGATCCACTCCTCTGTAGGATCAAAGGCTATAGGATTCTTGATTAACTGTCTTGCATTTTGATATCTGACATTTCTTATAACTTAAAAGCCTATCGAACTTTTACTCGTCCTTGCAAGTGCTGGACAAGTGCCGAGGTAGTGAAGCCTACTTTAGTCTTCCTCCTCAGCCATACAGCTCCTGCAGAAGTCGTTCGAGGGACTCCCATTCTTCTGGCGGGAGTGCCGAATAAGCAATGACCAGTAATAATGCCTACAACTGGTACGCCTACAATCTTCTGGCTAAGTGGATGTCGCCAAACAGCTCGTACAGCTCCGCACACCGGACCGAATATCATTCGAAGAACTTTCCTCTCAAAGCAGCGAGGAGCAACCTCATTCGCATTTGACAAAGTCTATGCCTCTGCGCCAGGATAATGAATGATGCGCCGTTTAATTTCGTCCTGTAATGCGTCGTTGGCTTTGGGGTTGTTGACATGACGATTGTCGCAAGAGAGTAAACGTCTCCCGCAGTAATTGAACTTGTTCGATTTGTGTGCGCCTTTACTTTCGTGGGCGTCCTCTATTAAGTGCGGATTCCACATGTGTGGACTACTTCGGATTGCAGCAGTTTTGCGGACTGCTCTTCGTGGCTAAGCCATCTTAGGCGTTGATTCCATAGACACATGGGTGGACTGATTTTGCTGTACAGCCCGTACAGTTCGTGGTTGAATCTTCTCCTCCAAGAACAGTCAACGCAAACAGGACCAAAGATTGATCGCAGAACTTTTCTTTTTGAGATAGCCCATGGTTCCGCGCTTGGCTTGGTCCTTCGAGAGAAGGCTCTGCTACTCAATTTCCTTTTGAGCCTAAGGAAACAGCGATCGGAAAGATTTAGTCTCCGTTCATTCTCGGTGCTGTTGGTGTTCGCAGTGTTCAGTTAACTGGGGCCAAAGGTTGACGAAGTTTCTTTACTACCTCGAAAGTATATCGTCCTATGGTCGTGCTAAGGTGTGTGGCCTTCCTTGGAGACAGCATATACTTCGTTGTGCCCTCATTCACTGCCAGCCACACTTAAGACGCCTCTATCTCAATTCAAAGCAAACGCTTCATTGGTTTTGCCAATCATAGCAGTTGTCCTTCCTATATAACAAGGAATGGTAGATAGATACCCTGTAGTGAATGGACAAATGTGGAAGGCTGCCATAAAAAGAGCCCCATTAAAGGGTGTGTGAGGGGGGACGATGAGATGAGAACAACATTATGAGTGGCAGTCACACAGGCTATTTTTAAAGCGCCTCTCTTCAATATCAGTCATTTAAAAGATTTTTTTCGGACGGTGGCAGTTTCTGATATTTCAGACATAAATCTACATTTGTCCACCCTTTAGTTTATTAAAAATCAAGTGAAGTCAATTTGCTTCCTTCTTTGTCAATGCACATTCAAAGTTAGCTCCGTTTGTGCAAACATCAAAAGGGAAGTAAATAATTAACGATAAACTTGTCAAAGAAGTGCGAATCGATACGTATAAACGACGTTACAAGGAATGCAAGTGTGTGCAATCCCTTTTTGAATATAATTAAAAATTCAGAGGGAGCTTGAAGGAATCCTCATTAATTATGCATTCGACGAGTTGAAAGGATAACTCTGTCTGATGTTTAACTTCTTAAACTATTGCCATTGGATTCATTTTCAGCGAAATAATTGCATTGAGACGTCGAGCGAAGGCACTGCAAATTGTGTGAGTGCATCTTTTGAAAGTCCTGTAAATTCGCGAAGGAAGTATTCAGTTGTGGGAAAAAATCAATTTAAAAGAAAGAACAGACGTAGCAAGTTGTTCAATGGATTCAGATGCAGCGGCTGGTTGAACGATATCAGGCGTTAAAGCAAGAGTTTCAGACGGAAAATATATTTTTATATATATTTATATTTTTTAATTTTTTTTTAGCTATTGTGAGCTTCACGTGAATATCCTTTGTGGCATTTCGAACATAGATTTTTGACCTTAATCAGAATAAGCAGAATACAAAGATCGCATCTGTATCACGGAATTCCTCGCGGATTCTGCGAGAAAGGCAGCTTTAGCTCAAGCTCTTACCCTCCAAGGGTCGTTAGCCTGATAAATAAGTAAATATAATTTTTTGATGATAGGGGAAATGTGAAAACGGATGCTGTTGGGTTGATGCTCACAATATGGTTGAATAATAATAATAACTTGCGTTGTGTTACAGTCCGATGTTAACCTAGACCGGCCTATTTTCTTTAGAAACCATATGGGTTGCACCAGTATTATTAAAGGAGGCTTACAGTTGCGTAGCGAATTGGAGCGAAGCTTGTGAAGTTTTCCTTCCAAACATTCAGTGGCACGTGAGAGTTGGAGACGTGAATTATATAAATTGTGTGTAATTTTAGTCGAGTGTGATTTCTTTAACATCATCCTGGAAAAGATCGCGCAAGATCCACACGCCAACACTAGAGGAACAGTCTTCCAGAAGTCCGTACAATTGCTAGCATACGCGGAAGATATTGACGTGATTGGCAGAAGACAGCGAGCCGTCAATGAGGCTTTCGCTGGCATTGAAGCGGAAGCGGCTAAGATGGGTCTAGCGGTGAATGAGGGCAAGACGAAGTATATGCTGTCATCGAGAAAGGACACACAACACCGAGGTCTTGGACAGAGCGTCACAATGGGCAGCTATAACTTCGAGGTAGTCAAGGACTTCGTATACCTCGGCTCCGCAGTAAACAGTACAAACAACATCAGTACCGAGATCAAACGCAGAGTAACTCTTGCCAACCGCTGTTTCTATGGGCTCAAGACGCAATTGAGTAGTAGAGCCATCTCTCGAGGGACCAAGCTAACTTGATCATCCCTCTCCTGCTCTATGGTGCGGAGGCATGAACAATCTCAAAAGCGGATGAGGAAGTCCTTGGTCTCTTCGAGAGAAAAGCTCTGCGTGCGATCTTTGGTCCTGTTTGCGTTGACGGTTTCTGGAGGAGAAGATTGTACGGGCTGTAGAGCGACATGAGTCTAGTCAGTCTTCTTCGGATCCAACGCCTAAGATGGCTAGGCCATGTAGAACGTATGGACAACTCAGCTCCGGCCCGGAGAGTCTTCGACTCCGAACCCGTGGGACAACGCAACAGAGGACGCCCGCGTTTAAGGTGGCGCACCCAGGTGGACAAGGACCTCAACCAACTTGGCGTGCGACACTGGAGACAGCTAGCCAGAGACCATGCTAGCTGGAGAGGCTTGTTGGTTGAGGCCCATGTCCACCCCGGACTGTAGCGGCAAATGAAGAAGAATTAGTGTCGAGAACCTATCCTAGACCAAGTGTAGAAGCCGACGCATATACGCACTATGCTCCGGCGGCGACTAGCTTAAACGAACGAACGTAAAGGGTGGTCCAACCATAATGCACGAGGTTAATTGTGAGTCACACCTAAAGGCCAAGATTTCTTGTCCAACTTAATTTGACATTCCTTGACAAATTCAACCATGGAGAGGTACACAAGAGAGTAGTACGTTAAGATTGTTTTTGTTGATTAAGAAAATGGGCGTTCAAATCATTTTCTCATTTTTTCAGTCAGTATAATCGACCAAATGTGTCCAAAATCGGTAGAATTGTGCGCAAATGTCATCAAACCGGGTCTGTAGGAAATGTGAAAACACGTCAATAAGCCAAGAATAATTCAAGAGCTAAAGGATGAGATAGTTCAGCGCATTAACGACAATGAACCTCCATTATGTCTCGGAGTCATTGAAAATATGGACCATCGGATAGCGGTTTGCCACCGAAGCCATGGCGAGCATTTAATCCATATTTTGTTTCACACATAATTGTCATAGATCCTTCTATCATCATCAGATGATACATGAAAACTTTGTTTTATTTACAATTTTCATCTTGCGTTTTTTCCCACCTTTTTCTTGTTAGTTGATAAATTAAGCGAATACTGAATATGATTGACTCGTTATTTTTGCAAACGTAGCAACATGGTGTCCATTTAGATGTAATCAGTAACACCCAGTAAACGAGCATAATCTGAGAGTTCTTATAGGAAGCAAACGGCTAGTCTTCTATTTTATGAATCGTGAAGAGTCACTGGGTTCGTTGACTCATTGAAAATACTCTCCCGACAGCTATTGCCTTTAGCATGTCGAAGCATATTTAACACTCCTCTTACATAACTTACATTTTCGTTTTGAAAATATTTTTATTAGCACATGCGACAAACACGACATCGCCTTGTGCTATTTGTAATGTTGACAACTCTATTTTTAGGCTTCCTTATACGTGAACTTTAACTGTTCAACAAGTGAATTTATTTATTTACACAAGTTTTTGAAGCCGTGCGTCGTTGAATATAAAAGGTAGATTGCCTCCAACAATGCTCACTGAAGAACCACACTTCGTTCATCTTACATCAACGAGAAAATGTTTTCTTTATTCAATTTACTACTTTTGGTTATCGCTATCCTCTTCGTGGCGCAGCAAGCCGAATCCTTTTGGTTCCTTCGGTACACGATCTTGAGATGGAAGCTGTGCATCATGAACTCCAGCTACTGCAGTGGATTGACTGGTTAACACAGAAACACGGAAATTGGGGGATACAATGCAATGATTAACTGAGACACAATAAAGAATTAATTTTAAATTACCATACTTTGATTTTTAGTTGTATACGCATGTAACTTTTTTTAAAGGACAGGGTGATCCCAATACCAATCAAGTAGGAAACTAGTTTCATCTTGACAAAGGATATTTCTTAATTAGTTCTTCAAATTAAATATTTGTCTGTAGGTAATAAGTAACACAGAAAACCGAATAGACAAAGTAAGAAGGAAGAGTCACAGTTTAGTTTAGTCTCTTCATTTCTAGAAAAACTTAGAAAACGTTTGATTTGCAGCTGTCGCCGATTTCCTGGAAAGTGAAATTGGGTACTAGAAGCCTGCTTTTGCTAAAGATGCTAAAAACAGCAGGGCTCACTCTGCAAGTACAAAGATGTATGTACAAAAATTTCAGTGGTTGCCGTGACAATAGGTCTTACCTTCCCACCTACTTAAAAGTTGTGTGTGATATGGCAACGAAATCTAAAAATAACATGTTCTGCTTCATTCAATTCGAAAACTTTCAACATAATATCTTGATAAACATTACAAGTAACACAGTATTGTGCCTTCAGGATCTTCAACCTCATGTTGCAAGCCGAGAGTACAAATGTATGTGACTCAATGCACCTTCGTACAAAATGTTTTTGAATTAATAAAAATATGATTTTAATGTTACACAACAGCCGCTATTATCGCAGATTTAATTAAAAATTCTAGATTTGAAGGTGTTCTAAAAAACATCAGCCAACAGCTCTTTTGAAATGCTTCTCTCGATTAAGATACATCGCTTTGTTAACACGTTTCTACCGATAATGAGGGATTTTGGCCAGACGAATAATGGTTTCGATTTAGACAAGGCAACGCGTTTTATCATAAGTCTTCTTTGATAGAATCCTTGAGAAGATCGTGCAAAACTCACTGTCCAGCATTAGACACACGATCTTCCAAAATCTGTAAAATTGCTGGCATAGGCGGATGACATTGACGTGATTGGTAAAACACAACGAGCAGTCAATATGGAGTTTGTTGGCATTGAAACGGAAGCACCTAAAGGGAGTCTGGCAGTTAACGAGGGCAAAACAAAGTACATATACGCTGTTATCAAAGACGCAAAAGACGCACCACATGGACGACACTGCCAGAACGTCACTGTAGGCAGCTTTAACTTCGAGGTAGTGAAGGACTTCATCTACCTCGGCTCCAAAGTAAACAGTACAAGCAACATCCGTACCGAGATCAAACGCTAAATAACTCTTGCAAATCGCTTTATTTTGGGCTCAAAAGTCAATTGAGTAACAGAGACCTCTGTCGGAGCACTAAGGTGACTCTGTACAAAACTTGATCACCGCCCGATGCGGATGAAGAGGCTTTGGTCTTTTCGAGAGAAAAGTTCTGTGCGTGATCTTTGGTCCTTTGCGTTGATGAATTAAAAGAAGAAGGTTCAACCACGAACCGTATAGCGACATGAGTCTAGCCAGGCGTCTACGGATCCAATGCCTAAGATGTTGAGGCCATGAAGAGCGTATGGACAACCTACCTCCGGACCGAAGAATCTTCGACTCTGAGTCTGTGGGACAACTAAACAGATGACGTCCATGTTCAAGGTTGCTCACACAGGTCGAGAGGGACCTAAGTTCTTCTAGAATATTTAAAAGCGAATCCAGTCAAGGATTTTTCAGCCTTGACTATAACGGTCAAGTGTTGCCCACTTAATACCTTGCCAGACTAACAAAGTGAAGCCGGCTGAATTCAAGGGGAGTGCATGTAACGAATCCGCAGATGAGCGGGCTATGGTCGTTTGGGAATCTGCATTGAACGGTACTGAACCGTGCAGTAATGCCAACCGGACTGCAGCTACAAAGCTTATTTAGGAATGGGAAAACAAACTTCGGCTTGACAAGATCTTGGGCAATCCAAACATTCATTTATCAGGCCTTATTCCTATAAGGAAATGCTCCGCCTCAGCAAGGAAAGTGTACTAGAAAAAAGGAAGGAAAATGAAGGCATAGGAGAAATGAACCTGTCCCAGGGCAAGGTATGTCGGTTTTGCCTATGTAATGAAAGACAGACGGAGAGGCTGAGATACGGACGCACAAAATGTATAAGAAGAGACTGAATATCCTTTGTCAAGACCACAGTGGTTACTTACTTGATTGGTATTCGGATCACTCTAAGTACGCTCTTCTTTAATACTTAAAAAACAACAAAAAAATCAATGGATGGTGTTTTAAAATGAATCCTTTATTGTGTTTCAGTTGAGCATTTAATAGTATCCCCCTCAATTTTAGGGTTTCTATATTAACCAGTCAATCCACTGCAGTAGCTGGAGTTCATGATGCACAGCTTCCATTTCAAGATTGTGTAACGAAGGAACCAAAAGGATTCAGCCTGCTGCGCAACAAACAGGATAGCGATAACCAAAAGTAGTAAATTGAATAAGGAGAACATATTTCTCTCTTAGATGTATGAACACAGGTTGAGATGGAGATTCAGTGAGGAATGCTAGAAGAAATCAACCTTTTATATCCAACGAAGTACGGCTTCAAAAACTTGTGTAAACAGAGCACTTCATGTGGAGCATAGTTAAAGTTCACGTATAAGGAAGTCTAAAAATAAAATTTGTGAACATGCCATGAGTATTTGCCCAAGACAATGCTTATAATGTGTTTGGCGCATGTACTAGTGACATCATTTTCAAACTGGAAATATTTGTTTTGTACGAATTTCTAATATCGACAGGCTAAATTTAATAAGTGCCCTACGGCACTTCAAGCAGACATTGGGTGGTGTGAATAAAAACTGAGTGTGAGCATTTCCTCAGCATTTTGAAGGAAATGCTCCATCTGGTGTGAATAAAAACTTATGTCGTTTTTGTAAGTTTAACGAATCCTCTCCGCTCAGCTGAGTCTTTCCTCCGTTTTGGTGTGAATGAAGATGGAATGAATGGAGGGCTCACTTGTGCAAGTTGAGTGTGCATAGGAGGTGACTTCAAGTGAGAAAAAAGTGAAATCAATTTAAACTAATGGAAAATACTTAAGTCATGTGTGTTTTTTAAAAGAAACTCAATTTAATTAGTTTTTTCTGAATTTTATTTGGCACTACCACACTACACAAGCTACTATTCACGACTGACTCGTCATGTTCCAATAATTCTTTGTTACATGTTGTTCTCTTATGTTCTAATTCCCGTGCAGTCCGATGTCCTTTCTATTTCGTTCTCTTTAAATCTTGCCACAATACTGCGTCGGAAGAGCCATGTTTTGACGGACTAAACCTTAATCGTAAAAAAAAAAGGAAATCTGGAATGGAAAATGACGATTTCATCAAATGTTCGCAATTTTATCCATGATTTCTGGAAAAAAGCCAAGCTCCAGACATGAAAAATATAAAAACAATCTGAGTTGAAAGCTATTTAAGAAGAAATAAAAAATATCCATGGGTTTAAATTGAACATCTCGCTAATAAAGAAAAAAAATTGATGAAGGCCCGCATCGAATCAAAAGGCGATAAGACAAAGACGGGGGCAATCTTCCTATTAAAACAAAAGACCAAAAAACAATCAAAGGTATGGCACCACTACGGGTTTCTTCAGGAATATCGGAAAGAAATGAATACTTAACCATTTCAAACTCGAATCAATACACGTTCTTGAAATGATCGTCTGTGTCTCCGAAAGGACATGAGTTATAACTTTTTGTTTAAAAACGTTATTCCTTTTCTTTATTTGCCGCTAAAGTCCGGGGTGGACTTGGGACTCAACCAACAAGCCTCTTAACCTAGAACGGTCTCTGGCTAGCTGTCTCCAGTGTCGCACGCCAAGTTGGTTGGGGTCCTTCTCCACCTGGGTGCGCTACCTTAAACGCGGGCGTCCTCTGTTGTGTTGTCCCACGGGTTCGGAGTCGAAGAATCTCCGGGCCGGAGCTGAGTTGTCCATACGCTCTACATGGCCTAGCCATCTTAGGCGTTGGATCCGAAGAAGACTGACTAGACTCATGTCGCTGTACAGCCCGTACAATCTTCTCCTCCAGAAACCGTCAACGCAAGCAGGACCAAAGAGCGCACGCAAAGCTTTTCTCTCGAAGAGACCAAGGACTTCCTCATGCCTCCCCGCCGTACAGCAGGACTGGGATGATCAAGGTCTTGTATAAAGTCAGCTTGGTCCTTCGAGAGATACTCAATTGCCTCTTGAGCCCATAGAAACAGCGGTTGGCAAGAGTTACTCTGCGTTTGATCTCGGTACTGATGTTGTTTGTACTGTTTACTGCGGAGCCGAGGTATACGAAGTCCTTGACTACCTCGAAGTTATAGCTGCCCATTGTGACGCTCTGTCCAAGAGGTCGATGTTGTGTATCCTTTCTTGAAGACAGCAACATAATAATATAATAATATGGGTGGCGCTACAGTCCGAGGCGGACCTTGACCTAGCTTCTCAGCAACCACTCGTGTTGTGCGTGCTATTGTCTCTCACGCGTGGAAGGGACCTACAGTTTAATGCCGACTCCGAACGGCCAAGTTTGAGAAGCTTTTTCTAGACAGGAAATACTCTTTGAGCATTGTCAGTGACTCGAAAGAGGTGGATCCGTGAAATATGAAAGGTGGTAATTTCGGGTATCGAACCTGGCACCCTCTGCGTAGGAGTCGACGCACTAACCCACTACGCCACGGCGACCCACGTAAAAACGTTATTGCATATATTTTGCACCCAACTTTACCCGACTTTGCACTCACCCTTAAACGCCAAGAACTCTAGTTTTCAAATGTCAACTGAAGGGAGGGTACCTACTTTGAGGCAATTTATTATTCACACCAAATTGAGTATTTCCTTTAATGAAAATACTCGACTCATGTGTTCTTACTCGGTGTGCTTTCTCAGTTTTTATTCACACCACCCATTGAACTGAAGGTATCACCGAAATTGGTAAGGTATGGAACATTAACTCTTGAAATGAACTGGGAAACATCCTTTTATCAGTGGACTTGTAATGAAATTCAAGTCCACTGCCTCGTTTGTCCTTTCAGCACAACACTTCGCATAACATGACATCTGGAGTCTAAGGCGATCAGCATATCTTTTGATTCTAGGACCGCAACAAAATTCAGTGAACTACTTGGGGACCATTTCATGCGAGTGAAGGATCGTCCTCTATTGCGTTGTTGCACTGGTGTGAAGTCGAAGATTCTTCAGGATGGAGTACTGCTCACTCGCTTAGGCCTTGCCGACTTAAGCCTTGAATCGGCTCGAGGAAGTGTATACTGTTGAGCGATATTGCACGAGGAATAAAAATGATCCTTTTCCTCAATCGACTCAACCGTCAACATAAACTACCATCTTGAGTGAGAGAGACGGTGGCCAATGATCGATCCCATCCGGCTGCCAAGCGGGACAGGCCGGCCACCAGACGCTCCCAAACTGTCAGCATTCAAGCCTGGCTCCAAATGGGGCCCTAGCACAACAGGGTAGGCAATATCCGCATATATGCGCTTCGTTAGCCAGGTTTGGGCTGAAAATAAATTCATACTCCCCAACCTATAAATCCTCTAACACGATAGTGCGCAAGGAACTCAACGTTGAGCAGTTGCTTCTTCGAACGGAAAGAGCTATGCTTCGTTGGTTTGGTCAAGTAGCACGAAAGTCCCCACCTTCACCCCCGCCTTGAATGCGATTCCATCAGTTAGGCGACCACTTGGCACACCCAGTGTTGCCTGGAGACCTCCCATGCATGGTTTACCCCCGCGACCCCTTTAGTGGATCATGCGCGTCAGAAGATGTTGATGATGATGAAGCCTGCTTTAATGCAGCATATTTCGGAATAAAAGTATTCCGATAAGCGGGTGCGGATAACAAAATATTGTTTGGTTAAATAATTCTTACATAACCCACATTTTTCAAAAAAATAAATAAGAAGATAATGCCATCGGCACAAGTGGCAAACACGAAACAATCATCGATTTGTGCAAATAATGCTGACAGCTCTATTTTTAGGCTTCCTTGTACGTGAACTTTAACTATGCTCCACATGAAGTGCTCTGTTTACACAAGTTTTTGAAGCCGTGCTTCGTTGGATATAAAAGGTTGATTCTTTCTAGCATTCCTCACTGAATCTCAATCTCAACCTGTGTTCATACATCTACGAGAGAAATATGTTCTCCTTATTCAATTTACTACTTTTGGTTATCGCTATCCTGTTTATTGCGCAGCAGGCTGAATCCTTTTGGTTCCTTCGTTACACAATCTTGAAATGGAAGCTGTGCATCATGAACTCCAGCTACTGCAATGGATTGACTGGTTAAAATGTGAAACGTGTGGACTGAGGGGAACCCAACTAAAGATTACTGCAGAATGATGATGGTATAGATGATTAAATAAAACAGAATAAAAAAATTCTCCGTCTTAGAAATTTGTGCCAATTCATTGTTTTCTTTAATTTTTTTTGGTTGAAGAAATGAAGAAGGGGCAAGTCACGATTCACGCTTTTAAAGAAGAAAGGGGATGTGATTGGAAAAGGATATGAAAGAACACCCTCTTTAGGAGATAAGGAAAAGCGGGTTATTTATTTTACAGAAGCTGAAGTTATGTTTGGGTACATACAAGACAGAGAGGGTATCACTCGTTCGACGGATGACTTTGATCGTTTTGAGGATCACCAATTCCAAGTCCATTCAATTTTATTTGAACAAAAACTATGTGTTGGCTCAACATTAGGGATCCATCGGATGAACAGTAGTTACAAAGCTTACAGTGTTAACAATGTTTTCCTTAAAATTATTTTTATAATTAAATTAATGCTAATCGATGATCTTTGACATCGAGGTCTTCAGGTCCGTGTGTTCGTTGTTGGTTAACAATGGTTTTTTTTACAAAAGCAGTCGAGGGCAGCGGAGTATTCGCCATATCGCCGGACATATCCTTTTCCCCCTGTCTCTTCGACTGTCCAACTATTGTAGTTTATCATGCAGGCAGAAGTTAAAGCTATCCAAGAGGCTGCCCGCTTACTGTCGGTAAACCCGATAGAGGGGCTATCTAACGCTATTTACATAGATAGTCAGGCGGCCATAAAGGCTCTGGATCTGAAGATGATCGGAGATGGTAAAACTTTGCAGTCTAGGATATAGCGGTTAGATGCAACCTACCCCTTTTCTGGGCATAGTGGTCTTCCAGGCAACAAAAGGGCCGCCGAGTTAGCAAGATTAGGAGTGGGACTACCACTGGCAAATAATCAGGACACCCCATATCCCTTACTCCAAGTAATAAACACCATGTTAATTGCAGATGCATTCGACTCCGCTAATCGGAGATGGATGGAATTAGATGCAGGTTGGACTTCGACGCTTATTTGGCCCTCACAAAATCCAAACAAAACAAACACACTCCTAAAACTAAACAGGAATTTTATCACCGGCCACTGCCTTCTCGGTATCCATGCCAGAAGAAAGGGAGCGCCCCCACAACGACTACTGCAGCAGCTGCAGAGAAGATGAGGAGGAAGAAAATACGCTTCATCTCCTCGGCACTTGTGTAGCCCTTGCAAAAACTAGAAATAATATACTAAGCAACAACTTTTTTAGAAACCTAGAGGAAATGTCACACTTCAAGATACAAGACATAGCCAAGTTTATCAGGAAAACCAATTGGCTGTAAATCAGCACAGGAGTGAACTTGTCAAAGTAGGCCACTAGAATACCCTTAGGTACTCTCTAGTTTTATTTTCTTTTCTTTAGTGTAGTCCCTTTGTATTAAAGAGGAGCCAGTGGAAAACACCGGGTAGTGACAGCACAAAGGATCCAAACAGGATCTTATTGGGTCACAACTGCTACAGTGGTGGCAATCACCCAAACCTAACCTAACCTAGGTATCACCTTAGACCCCAAACTTAAGCTAAACGTCAACCAGAGAGTTGAGAGAGCATGGTAGAGGGTATCTACATTTGCGGCAAGATGTGGGGTCTCCAAGAGGGAACTATTTCCAATTAGTGAACCGTGTTTTCAAGTCAAGCCAATTCCAAATATCTTGCCAAGGCAGAGAGAGAAGGTTGCCATACGCCTTGATATCCAAGCAGCCATCAAAGCTATCGCATCTGCTTCTTCATCATCAAAACTACAGCAGGAATGGGCTGGCATCTTTGATGGCCAGCTGGAAATTTCCCTAATTTGGCAGGCGGGAGTCTGCCCTTTAGGAGGCACACGCCACTAGAAGCGGTCAAGTCTTAGAGCTCTAAGCAGTTGCTTGAAAATATGGCCTGAGTACAATCAATTTTCTTCGGTGAACTGGTCATGATGTCGCTAGATTGATGGTGATCTCCACGGAGCACTTGCCGCTAGGAGATTATGTCGTCAAACTAGGTGTGGGTCCAGTTGGAACAACACAACTGAGAGAGTTCATTTGACTCTGCACGACACTTGCTAGAGTCAGACATGGAGCACTTATTGACCCTTCTTCAACTCACTTGAAGAGATCCCTGCGAGGGATTAAGGGTGTCTTTCTGAAATAAATAATGGGAAATATTATAAATATTCCCAAAATTACATTGCAATGCATCCCTTAGAAAGGATTCAAAGACGAATAAACAAGTTAGATTTCCCCGAGTGCGTTAGTTGAATGTCCAAGTGGATCCAAGTGTATTGCGACAGCTGAAAGGGGGTCGCCGGGCAATTCAAACTCAAAGCGCTTGCTGCTTCCAACTTATTCAGGCATCCCACCCGCACCCACCACACAAGAGGGAGTTGCGTCAACACCAATTTCATGGTTAGTTAGTTGTAAAGTAATTGAAGTTGAAAATTAAATCTCAATGTGTTTACGGAAAATTTAAATTCTGTGTCAAAGTGAACCCAGGCACACTGTTGAGCGCTTGTGTACTCTGGTATTGTAAGTTGCTGGGCAGCAGATCATGTCTGTGTAGAATTTCAGAAATTGTTTTGAGATGCACTGTGTGTAGCGGAGATTTACAATTCATCGGGGGAACTGCAATTTGCTGGGACAAATGTTTACGTAGACTGTAGTCGGGAAATTGTGTGAAGAATTGAGTGGTTTGCTAATGGAGTAGGCAGCAGTTAAGCCTCTGGAAACATTGATCAACGGCTAGAATTTGGTTTGGTCCGACTGCTGTCATGGAGGTGCTATTGGAGCTGAGTCCCTTGCATCTAAAGGTTGCAGAATGTGCAAACACAAGAGGCAGAGGCAGGGGAACTAGATCGAGACAATTTGATGCACTCATCAAAAAGCTACCACTCTTGTCGCTTCCGATGGATGACGTGAACCGGAACTTGAATTTTCACAAGAAAAGTTTACCAGCTCAGCACCAAAAAGGACTGGACCAATGAATCCATAGTTCACAGACTGAGTAGCAATATGGTAAAATGGTATACAAGTGGAGCAAGAACTGATATAGGAACTGGAGCAGAGGTATTTTGGACCCCGGAAGGTACTACGAACCCATGAACACCCGCACCAGCATTTTTCAAACTGAAGTCTATGCGATAGACAAATGCGTTCAAATCAATCTTGACACGAACTATGCCAACTGCGACATAGTAATAATGTCGGACAGTCGTGGCGCTATCTTGGCACTAGACTCCTACATCATCGCATCCAAGCTTGTGAGGGAATGCCCACAGAAGCTTAAGAACTGAGGAGGAGCAACAGAGTAAGCCTGCTGCTGGATAACTTGCCAAATAAGGATGGAAGGCAATGAAATGACCGACTCCCTCGAAAGGAGCATCGGGACCATGTATAGGCCCCGAACCATTCTGTGCTGTAGGTGCCCTTGTCCTTTGAGAAGAGCTGAGGGAACTAGAAAGAAGGAACCGGGTCGAACCATTGGAACAACGCCCATGGCATGAATCAAGCCAAGAAACTCTTGGGTCAACCGAAAGGGTTCTAAGGCATGCATCAAGATGATCAAGAACCTGCTCCTTATCCTAACAGGCTTCGCAACTGGACACTGCAGACTCAGGGCACACCTAAGGAACTAGGGGTATCAGAAGAAGGTTAGGTTAGGTTAGACTTAGAGAGGGGTCTCGGAGGCCTTAGAGCCAATTATAAATCCCTTCATTCGTGGAGCACAAATTTTGTTATCCTGTTCTGTCACGTGTGCTCTGTACGAATCTTAGAAAATCCGATATATCTGCATTTGCTAAGTCCGCTGTCTCTGTGAAGAATCTTTGGCCCAGCGAAGCTAGGAGCCGATTCTGGAGTGCTGGGGCGTGACAAAGCAGCTGTTGAATCGTCTAGGTTTTTTCCTCGTCTGGATGGCGCAGTTGGTTGAGTGCCTGCCTCTGGTTAGCGGGGTCCCAGGTTCGAATCCCAGTGAAAGCAAGGTTAATACGCTTTTATCCGGTTTTCAAATCTCGTCCAGTCACCATTTGGCGTTGGGATCAAATTGACAGCACTGTCACGGTAGTGATCAATTAGTGGTAGTAGTATGACTATGGGTATCAGAATGGACCAATATGGTCTAAGTGTGCTGGTGAATGCATTATCAGCCCACCTACCTAACCTTACCTGCTGATCAGTACCTTAATCATGAAATACAAACTACTGGTTAAGTGCTTCACTTAGTTGCAATCTCAATAAATTCAGGGAGGTGCTTTTAGTGAGTAAATATGTCACACTTCTACGTGTGAACGTTCGCCATAGAGTCTCGTCGAAGATTTCCAATCTACCCTCCGAAAAAAAAATGTTTCGCTCTCTTCAAGGGAGTGCTGCCTCATGTAGCTCAGTCTTCTCTTCATGCCAGGGATTTTTTGACACACTATAGGGGTTGGGATGAGTGCGAGGCTTAGTATGTGCCAATGTATTTTGCCACTGCCTCGGCTTCGCTCTCAGTGCTTGGAGCGGGTGGTCCAAATTTTGATGACTCGGGAAATTATGTGCAGCCTTATTCCGCGTCTCGCATGTTGGCCTTAAGTTGATCCAAATTTAGCGTAGAGTGTAGACTTAGAACTTGACATGGCCCCAGGAGTGAGTGAATCGAACTTCAAGTGGCATAATTTAGGGTGCCAATTGATGAACACTCATCTGCAGATAGGTTAGATTAGGTTAGGTTAATGTGATTGCCACAGCTAAAACAGTGGCCCACTTAGATCCTCATCGGTAGATAACCCACCCGCCGAGGTACTGATTCACAACTTCGAGCATTGCGTCGTTTGTACAGCATGTAGCGCCGTCTTGTTCGAAACACAGCTCGCCTGTTTCGACCTTATACTGATGTAGGCTCAAATCCAAAAGCCAGGTTGACTTTGTCGCAGGGTGCTCAATTCAGATGATCGGCACGAATCCAATCCAATCTTCCTGGTGGCTGTAGCTCTGCCAGAGATCGCTGGATTCCGCATTCCACTTTCAGGGTATCGATTCAATGGAGCAGTGACCTGTGATCACTCCAACGAGCACACGGATCGAGTTGCGGTCCAATGCCAGAACTTCTTTGTTTTGCTGTTATCAAGCTTTGGCCACATTGATCTATTCGTGTGACAGTCATCTCTTGCGAGCCAAGACGAGATTAAGTATGGTGTCACTTATGATTCGGTGTAGTGCACTGATCGGTGGTTTCAGTGATCTGTCCGCTTCACTGATGTCCATTTTAGACCCTTGTCTAGCCAATTCGTCTGCTCTCTCCGTTGCCTGCTACTGAGCTCTGGCCAGGGACCCTGCAGAGTTTGACCTTGTGGTGACTGATGGACCTTAGTGAGTCGGGGCAGCTTATAACGGCCCTTGATCTTATTGTGCAGGATCTTACTGACTTCAGTGCAGCCTGGCTGTCAACAAAAATGACGATACCTGATGCTGGGATATCGGTTGCTTGTATGTGTTTGGCTGCTTTCTCTGTTGACAGAACCTTTGCTTGGAAGACACACTGCCCATATCAGGCAGGCTAGGTTAGGTTAGGTTAGGTAGGGGGGCTGCTAGTGGATTCACCAGCACGCTTAGACCATGTCGATCCATTGTGGTACCCTTAGTCAGACTACTAACGCTGATTGACCACTCCAGTGACAGTGCCGTTAATTTGATCGGCAAATGGTGACTGGGCCAGATTTGAAAACCAGATAAAAGCGTATTCGAACCGGGGACCCCGCTAACCAGTGATAGGCACTCTTCCAACTGCGCCATCCAGTCGTCAGGTAGTCTAAATGATTCCAGTTTGTGCAGGGTGTCTCAGTAGAATTCGGCCTTTGAACTTGTGTCCATTTTTGATCCGTCGGTGAAAAGGACAATCTCGTGGTCGTTGATAATGGTGTTTGAAGGCCACTTCCGTCCGAGTCGGTGAACAGAATTGGAAGTTTGAGGGAGAAGTCGTGACCATAGTGAGATATATAGTCGGCTGTAGCTGCTAGGCTTCTGGAACCATGCCTGTTGCCCAGGACATCTATTATTTTTATTATGGCCGCATGTCTTTTGGTGGTGGAGAACGCTTTTACGCTGCAGCCTTTTGTGAATAAGTCCAAAGGAAGGACAGGAAGTATCATATCCAACCCTGCTGGCGGGTCCTCATACGCTCGTTGTACAAACAACGCCTAACCTCTGTACTTGGTTGAACATGCTCATGAAGCTTTTTAAGTTGCTGGCAGTCCATCAGAGGGGTATCCGAAGAAGTTCTCTGCAGATTTATTGGAGAATCTAACGAAATTTCAGAACATGTCCCGGATTTTGAGAAGCAATAAAGCTGACAAAAGACAAAGACATGTGGGCAGGCCGAGCAGCTTCTATCAGAGGAAGAATTGAAGTCAGTAGAACCAGCTCTCATTCTCAGAGAAACTGGCTTAGAGATAATGCTCTGGAATAAATCTCCTCCACCCTCGCACAACAACTCTGAAAGGAACTGCATATAAAAGGAACTCTGATTTAAAGCAAATGGATGAAAAGGCGCCGCAATAGATCTAAAGGTCGCAGTGCAATATACCCTCAACAATAATAATAATAACCTCACCCTTTGTGGTGAACCTCTCAGAAAACAGATCGATTTCGTTGTCAGACCTGTGTGAATTTTAATGTCGAAGTCTTCTCTAAATAAATTCTGCTTTCCTTAATGTTCGAATGTGTATATTTTTATTTCGTCGCAAAAACACCATATTTCCATCAACCAATTTACGCACTCTTATAGCGTGTTTGTTTGTTGTTTGAAATTCTACTTACACCTTGTAATTGACTCAACTGTGTAATCGAGACAAATGACGCTTTACTTTAGTCAAACAGTCAAACAGTTTGTTCGATGTTACTCTCCGGCAAGTAGTCTTGTAATGCCTTCAAGTTTATTTTTGGATTTTCCCCGACGCAGAATTTAAGGAATTCACAAGTTTAGTTTATTTACTCGTATTTATACAGGTTTTCGAAAACCTTGTCTTTGGCGAATCGTCTAATATATAAGACAGCGACTTCTGCCGTTCATCATACAAGTAGATCTTTCCCATCTCTGAAGACATGTTTTCCTTATTCAATTTACTACTTTTGGTTATCGCTATCCTCTTCGTGGCGCAGCAAGCCGAATCCTTTTGGTTCCTTCGTTACGAGATCTTGAGATGGAGGTTGTGCATCATGAACTCCAGCTACTGCAGTGGATTGACTGGTTAAAATCTGAATGAAGTGGATTGAGCCGGTTTCGCTTAATTACGTTTAACTAAAATGCAATAAAAGATTCTGATAGATTTTGAAGATTGCTACATTTTATTTCCTTATTTCCTACGGCAGTGGAGAACTTGTTTGCCTAGGCAGATGCTTCAAGATATTTAGGGTCATGTTGTTCACTACAAGTTATACGAAAACTTTGGAATTTTTCTCTTCAACTTCTAAGTTTCAATTTACAACTCGTGAGTTTATCAACTCCTCATTTCTTCAACTTACGGAAATAGCAGAAGTTAAAGGATAAAATCAGGCCTGTGCCAAATGCAGTCCTTGACATGCCTTCAGCGATTACTGTTGATTTGACAGAATGATCGAGTTACGAGATGTGATGAATCAGGGAAAGAACAAAATAACAACACCAGGTTAGGTATAGGGTACACGGGGTAGAGCCACGTCTCATTACTGTAGGTCCTGCAGGCTCGAATGAAAGCTCTTGGTCATGTGATCTCTCTTTGTACAAAGCTGAAAAGAGATTTTAGTGGTCTTGGAAGAAGTGTTTTCCCAGTATTCTGTGTCTCAATAAGCAGATACTGGGGCAGTCACAGAGGCAATGTGAAGTGTCCTCTTTTCCCTCAAGGTCGCCGTATAAAGTCGTTGACTAGTACCATTTTCATTTCATGGTCTTTCAGATGGAAGCTAGTGCTCTACTACCATCGCTAGCTGCTTTTTGTCTCACTGGTCAACTTGGGAAAGAGCGTCCGAAAATGTTGGAGACGGAGCAAGTACTTAAATGCCTTGTTGTTGGGCGATGGATTTGTGGGGCTACCAAGCCATAACTCACTCCTCTAACTCAACATATCTAACATTCTTGAAAATCAAGTGATCAGTTAAATGTTGAACGGATAAATAAATAAACATTAAAATACCGATGTGGACATATGGCTGGATGTCGGTTAGTTGTAGTTCTGATGTAGCTGGTGAGTACAACGCATCCTGCATTTCGTAACAAACATAAAACGTCTTGGTGATATCTGACAATAAAGTATACTCTATTCGCAGGCATCAATCTCTTGGGCTTAGTTCAATATTTACTTGTCAAAGAAGACATAAACACACGGGCAACATTGAAGTTTATACTCAAGGTTTCATGTACTGATTGTACAAGTGTGAAAAGGTGACTTATTTGACTGCTTGCAGATACTCTACAAATGTTGTTAAGCAAACATATTCTTAACGTAAACGAGTTCTTTATTGTTCGTACATGTTGATGCATATGTATGTATGTTCTCTACTTTCGTCAGCGAAGTCTTATGAATTGCATTTGGTACGTATGTTACATCTGGTGGAGTCCTACTATTAATTAAAGTGATTTTCGTCGAGATGAACAGAACAGTCTTCAAATCTAAATAAACCAGATGTTGAGATAGAATTCTGCCTAATCACGAACAGTTTCTGGAGGAATGGTGCTCCGCCATTGGCTATTTTATTGATTTTCTGGGGCCATATTTTTCTGAATCAATAGGTGTGTCCTTTTGCAAGCGTATATACGTTAAAATTTCAATTTGCATGTAAAATACACTAACAACAAGTCCTGTATCCGCTTAAGTTACTCATCATATCCATCGCCGCTTGGGAATAAGCGCGGATAAAAACAATGCTTCCAAACTTATTATTTTTTGTGTGTTCACAAAAAAACTGATCAGTCAAACTGATGACTGACAAGCAGGGATGAACTGCAAATTCTTGTAAGCTTATTACTGGTATTATATAGGATGTGTAGTGAATATGCAGAAAAATGTTGAATAATAACTCGCTTCTCTTTTTAAGTGTATGAAAAATGTTCATTTGTTTCCACCTTTAAGTTTCTGGTGACATAAAAATTCCCTCGACGACGTCATGCTGGGTCTCTCAATAGAACTGTCCAGGGCACCCTAATTTCCTTCCACCATGAGCAAAGTCTATTAGGCTGTCCTATCACTTTTCTCTTTTTAATATTTCACTGCAGAAATTAAGTATTACAGAGATAGCCGAGGCAGACTTAGTCAAAAAGTCTTAAGCTTTGTCTGTAAAAGCGAACGCCTCATAACAATCCGCATCAAGGCTAAATTCGGGAACATCTGCCTGATTTGCGCCCACGCCCCGACAGAGGACAAAGATGACAACAGCAAGGATGACTTCTATGATCTCCTAGAAAGGACTTACGATCAGTGCCCCAGCTTCGACACCAAGATCGTTCTAGGAGATTTCAATGCAAAGCTGGGTAAGGAAGACATCTTTGCCAAAGTCATCGGGAAACACAGCCTGCACGACACTACATCCGATAACGGACTCAGGCTGGTGGACTTTGTCACGGGACGTAATCTCTCTGTAGCTAGCACGCGGTTCCCACACCTCAACATCCATAAAGGGACCTGGCGGTCCCCCGATCAATCAACCGTCAACCAGATTGATCATGTTGCGATCGACGTCAGACACTCCTGCAGCATTCTTGAGGTCCGAACGTGCCGAGGAGCCAACATCGACTCGGACCATTTCCTTGTTGTAGCCAAGGTAAGAACTCGGATATCAAGAGATCAACGGAGTCGAGAAAGGACACCACGGTTTGATGTCGGAAAGCTACAATCGCAACGGACTGCTAGGATCTTTGCCGATCGAGTCTCCCGGAATCTCTCTCTAAGTTCGTCGCCACCTGCGCAAACAATCAAAGAAGATTGGAGGCGTTGTCAAGAAGCCATCAAAGATGCTGCCACTGATGTGCTGGGTTTTACGGCACCACCTAGAAAAAACCCATGGTTTGACAACGAGTGTAGGCTGGCACATGCAGCGAAGCTGGAAGCCTACAAAGCAACGCTGCAACGAACGACGAGAGCTTTTCGTGAGCTCTACGAACAGAGACGAAGGGATGAGACCCGGCTTCTCAGAAGAAAGAAGAAAGAGCACGAGAAGCGCGCGATCGAGGAGATGGAGAGGTGCTACGGTAGGAACGATGTCCGAAAGTTTTACCAGAGGGTGAAACAGTTATCCAGTGGATATAAGGTTCGGACAGAAGCCTGCCGGGACCAGAATGGATAGCTAGTAGTAGAGTCGCAGTCGACACTGAGAATTTGGAAGAACCACTTCTGCAGACTGCTAAACGGCGATGATGACACCAATACCGCTGTCAGGCAGAATGTTCCACTCAATATGGACGATGATCGACGAGAATTCCGTCCCCCCGACTTAGACGAGGTCAAGATAGCAATATCAACAAAGCTGCCGGTGCGGACGGACAGTCCGCTGAAATCTTGAAGGCAGCTGGAGATGATCTGGCTGGGCGCATGCACCAGCTCATCTGTAAGATATGGTCGAAGGAGAGCATGCCCGACGATTGGAATCTCAGTATCGTTTGCCCGATCCATAAGAAAGGAGACCCCTTTGACTGCGCCAACTATAGAGGGATAAGTCTCCTGAACATCGCCTACAAGATCTTCTCTGCCGTTTTGTGTACTCGCCTGAAGCCGTTTATAAATAACCTGATAGGTCCTTATCAGTGTGGCTTCAGGCCAGGGAAGTCCACCATCGACCAGATTTTCACACTACGGCAGATCCTGGAAAAGACCCACGAAATGCAAATCGACACCCACCACCTTTTTGTCGATTTCAAGGCCGCATATGACAGCGTGCATAGGGACGAGCTATACAACGCCATGTCTAGTTTTGACATTCCTGCCAAACTCGTCAGGTTGTGCAGTTTGACGATGGAGAATTCTCGCTGCTCCATCAAGGTCGGTAACGAACTCACCGAGACCTTCAATGTAATAAGGTCTTAGACAAGACGACGCGCTGCCATGTCGCGCTGCCATGTGACTTCTTTAACATCATTCTTGAGAAGGCCGAGCCAAGCTCACTCGCCAAGACAAGAGGCACGATCTTCCAGAAGTCCGTACAACTGCTAGCATACGCGGATGACATTGACGTGATTGGCAGAACACAGCGAGCCGTCAATGAGGCTTTCGCTGGCATTGAGGCGGAGGCGGCTAAAATGGGTCTAGCGGTGAATGAGGGCAAAACGAAGTATATGCTGTCATCGAGAAAGGACACACATCATCGACATCTTGGACAGAGAGTCACAATGGGGAGCTATAACTTCGAGGTAATCAAGGACTTCTTCTACCTCGGCTTCGCAGTAAATAGTACAAACAACATCAGTACCGAGATCAAACGCAGAGTAACTCTTGCCAACCGCTGTTTCTATGGTCTCAAGAGGCGATTGAGTAGTAGAGCCACATCTCGAAGGACCAAGCTGACTTTATACAAGACCTTGATCCTGCTTTATGATGCGGAGGCATGGACAATCTTAAAAGCAGATGCGGAAGTCCTTGGTCTCTTCGAGAGAAAAGCTGTGCGTGCGATCATTGGTCCTGTTTGCGTTGACGGTTTCTGGAGGAGAAGATTGTACGGGCTGTACAGCGACATGAGCCTAGCCAGGCGTCTTCGGATCCAAAGCCTAAGATGGCTAGGCCGTGTAGAGCGACAACTCAGGTCCAGCCCGAAGAGTCTTCGACTCCGAACCCGTGGGGCAACGCAACAGAGGACGCCCGTGTTTAAGGTGACGCACCAAGGTGGAGCAGGACCTCAACCTCAACTTGGCGTGCGACACTGGAGGCGGCTAGCCAGAGACCGTGCTAGCTGGAGAGGCTTGTTGGTTGAGGCCCAGGTCCACCGCGGAGTGTAGCGCCAAATGAAGAATAAGAAGAGATAGCCGACTTCATAGCCGATTGCCCCCAAGGTCCATCGACTAGGACTAGGAGCATTCGCGGTATTGCCGGACATATCCTTTTCCCTGTCTCTTCGAATGCCCAACCTTTGTAGTGTATCATGCAGGCAGAAGGTAAAGCTATCCAAGAGACTGCCCGTTTACATTTACATAGATAGTCAGGCGGCCATAAAAGCTCTGGATATACCATCAATCAAATCGAAGAGGGTAAAACTTTGCAGAAGGAGTTATTGGTTAGATGCAACCTAACCCTATGCTGGGTCCCTGGGCATAGTGGTTGTCTGGGCAATGAAAGGGCCGACGAGTTAGAAAGATAAGGTGTGGGACTGCCACTGGCAAATGATAGGGACACCCCATATCCCTCACTCCAATTAATAGAGACCACGTTACTTACAGATGCATTCGACTCCGCTAATCGGAGATGGATGGAATTAGATGCATGTAGGACTTCGAGGCTTTTATGGCTCTCACTAAATCCAAACAAAACAAATACACTCCTAAAATTAAACAGTAATTTTATCACCGGCCACTGCCTTCTCGGTATCCATGCCAGAAGAAAGGGAGCGCCCCCACAACGACTACTGCAGCAGCTGCAGAGACGATGAGGAGGAAGAAAATACGCTTCATCTCCTCGGCACTTGTGTAGCCCTAGAAATAATATACTAAGCAACAACTTTTTTAGAAACCTAGAGGAAATGTGACACTTCAAGATACAAGACATAGCCAAGTTTATCAGGAAAACTAATTGGCTGTAAATCAGCACCGGAGTGAACTTGTCAAAGTAGGCCACTAGAATACCCTTAGGTACTGTCTAGGTTTATTTAATTTTCGTGTGTGTAGTTCCTTTAAGAGGAGCCAGCACCGGGTAGTGATAGACCAAAGAATCCAAGCAGTGGGCCACAACTGCTACAGTGGTGGCAATCACCCTAACCTAACCTAACCTAGTCCATCGAAGAATTTGAGTGCCTTTTTGACAGATATTCATGATATAACGTAAATGCCGTCCTCTGATTGGTCAATTTTGTTTAAGATCACGTTATAAAAAACAGTTGTGAACAATTTTAGGGGCAGGAGATGAAGAAGTCGGGCATCTCTGTAATCCTTCATTTAAAGTTCACTGACACTCGAAGTCAAACAAGACTCCACTCATTTTAAGTCAAACAAGTCACTGAATTTTCGTTAAAAACGTTCAGAATTTTCAACAAATTTACACAACCTTGTGTTTTAGTCAATTTCTTCGAGAGGAAAATGTGGAAGCAAAAAGCCCAAATGAGGAATAGGTACCTACAAACACAATTACCCGACATCCAGCCTCAAGTTGTAAACCAACATGTGCTTACTGGTACTTCAAATGTTAATTGTTCATCTCCTTGCAAGTTTTACCCTTTCTCACAGAGTTTCAGAAAAATTCAAATGTTGGCCAAGTTCCAGACCTCCGAAACGTGCATTCTCTCAAATCACCAGTGAGTGGTGAAGGCAGAGCAAAGTTGGCATTCGGTAACTGGGGCTTGCCAAAGATCGTAAAAGAAATTTGCTGCGATGATCAGAAAATTCAACTGAGCGCAATGCGGACACTTTCAGACTTACTTTTAAATGAGTTGGAATGTAAGAGGGCTATTCTGGAATTCGACATCGTCAGAAGGTACATTTACTGTTGTTTTTTAATTTCTTTAATTGTGTTTCTTCCACTGTCTCTCCCTTTAGACTGCAAAACATTTTACTGAGACGACGAATTGAAACTCACAAAAGCCAGGATCTAGTCCCCGTCATTCTTCACTGTTTCCGTAGGAGCCAATCCAATCGATGAACTTTATAAAATGACCAACAAATTATTTTCGTAGGCAAGCTAGCTTCCACTCTAAGAGCAGCCCTTCAGATGTCCAAGCGAGAGAACCTCATTAGCGCCTTCTACAACATGGCTGAAGGAGGCGATCATAGCAAGGTCTCATCGTGTATCTTACGCACACTCACGCAACATCCACAAGTCATGAATCACTTCATCAGCGAATCGCAGTGGTTTACGGTCCTCTCAAAGATCCTTAAAGGCACTCGCATGGCACAGATAGACTGTGATTTACTGGAGCATTTCAGTCACTTCCTGGAAATCCTTCCCCAGATGGCCATCAAGGAGGGATTCTTCGACTTGATCCTTCGTGAAATGCAAATCAAACAAAAGAACCAGCAGATCCTTCTGAAGTGTTTCTCCTTGCTTTTGAATTGCAAGGAGGGAGAGTATCTGCTCGACAAGGACGACGGCATCCGGGTGCTCTACGAGATCTTGCTAGATGAACACCAATCAACGTTCGAGTACGTCACGCAAGCCTTTATGAGTGCAACAGCTGCCAGTCGGATCTCGTTGTGCAGATGCAAGCAATTTACATCGCTGCCTCAGGTGCTTGTTCGACGGGCGCACGATAGGAACAATGACAGACAGCAGTTGTACTGCCTTCAGGTTTGTCTTTGCAGGCAATTTAAATGACTTTCTCTAAGCGGTGTCTTCGCAGACCTTGAGGCAGATAACAACCATGCCATCGGTGAAGAAGTATGTTCGGAAGGTTTGCGTCCCACAAATTCGAAACATTGAGTGCCGCAGTGCAGAGGTGGCCGAAGCTAAGAAGCAGCTCTTGATTTGGATCAAGAGTGACGTGTGTAAAAAATAGAAAACACTTTACTCTGTCCAAAGGGAATCAAAAAAAATAAAAATGTTACGTATACGCCCTAGTGACCATATGGACTATATAAATGCGTGCTGCCGATTTCCGTTGCACGCTTATACAGCGTTCTACTCGATAAAATTTTTTTGCAAACGGTTGAGTACAACCACTGGTACAATATAATATGGGTGGCGCTACAGCCCATAGAAGGCCAGGGCCTAGCTTCTCAGCAACCACTCGTGTTGTGCGTGCAATTGTTCTCTCAAGAGTGGAAGGGATCTATAGTTTTATGTCGTCTCCCAACGGCTAAGTTTGAGAAGCTTTTTCTAGACAGTTATTACTCTTTGAGCATTGTCAGTGAATCGAAAGAGGTGGGACCGTGACAATTACTTTTGGTCGTACCGGCCGGGAATCGAACCCAGGCAGCGAGGTTAAGTTGGCTTTGAGTCGATGCACATACCCACAACGGCACGGCCACCTGCCAGAACCACAGATAATTGAGTTTAAAAATTCGCAACAAATGGTTGTTGCATCAAACGATTTCAAGTTGTCTAGTCATAGGTGTCAACTATCCTCCAGTGTGTTGTAACTGCGTTATACACACATTTCTTTGTATATTTTATTTTGCTGCAACCCTTATTTCGTTTGACGTTTCAATTGATCTTACAGGTGGGTGGGTTGACTTTTTTTAGTAAATGTTCGTGAGTTACTTTCGTGTGTCCAAGCCGGAGTCTAGGGTAGCATTTGTTAATCACAGCTATTGTTTCGGTTGGGAACACAGTTGAAGCAGCTTTTGGGTTGATGGTGGGGTAGTGGTGGAAGTATTGATTCCAGGCTGCGTGTCGTATGCGCTCCCAGTGAGAGTACGCAACTTTCTTGAAGTCATTCTTAGGTGGAAACTACGGTGTTACGACGAATTCGGAGGATGCACGCTTTGCTGTAAGATCATCTAACTCATTTCCTTTGGACATACAGGTAGTCCTGGATTCCAAATAACTTTTAGTGCAAAAAAACAAAAAATTTCATGATCCGACAAAATTTCAATGAACATCATGTATTATGCAAGATTCTAACGAGTTCGATCAAACTGGGACATAGTAGAAAGTCCCATTCGAATGAAAAAGTGACACATTTTTTTTACCCCCCCTTGCGATATCTATGTAACTCTGTTGTAGAACTTTGGTGAACATATGTACAAAATTAGGTTATTTTACAACATATTTATAATTTTGAGAATTTATAAAACGGCTGAGTTGAGATTGCATTCGGGCTGGGACACAGTTCTTTAAGCAAGTAAATAATGTGTAACGACAACCAGACATTTTCATCTTGAAACTTCATGTTGGATAATTACGAATTTTCTTCTACTTAAGGTCCTACAGTTGATTCTCCCTATTGTATTTTAGTGATTAGCACCCCTTTTTGTCCTTCAGAAACAGAACGAATGTCGTTCGCTCGCAACTGAATCCACACAACAGCCTCTTCCGAGGTACGAACCTAACGAACCCTAACCTACCAATATTTAGTTGTATTGTCGCTAAAATAAGAACAACACAAGAGGAATACCAGACTAGAAGATGGGGGAAAAAAGGTCTCTATGCTGAAAAAGTCTCTCGCAGACTCTAAGCTCAAGGATATCGAAGAATCCTGGGACAACCACTATTAACAGCCGTTTAACCGGGCGGCGCGACGTGACCAAAAGAAAGTGATGCGGAAACAATAAATCACATCTCTAGTCTACTACTCCTGAGTTTTTGGCACCTTTCATTTTACGATACGAGCTAATCTTAAGGTCAAGAAGGACCAAATAAATTATAACGACGGCAGCTCCGAGGCAAAAAGTTCAAAAAGGTAACCTGCCCCATGTTTTGGAATGGATGAGAAGCTGCTATGTTTTTGTTTGCGTATTGAATTTCAATAAAATCTAGACTGATTCAATAGATCATTTTTATACATATGAGTTATCCTTTCATAGTTCCTGGAAACACGAGCGCTGGAGCCACATTCAAGGAGAGATCCGTTCTTGTATTCATGTGCCTCATGGTTATTTTGGATAAAAAAGTATGTTTCGCAGGTTTCCGAAAGCCTTTCTGAGTTAAACTTACCTCCGGTAGAGTCGCCATGATAGCAGATTCACTATTAAAGGCTATTTGTTGCAGACAGTGCTTTAAGGTCATTTGACATCGTATCATGTTAGGGGCTTGCTGCCAGCCATCCACTCATATCTTGCTGGAGAATGTTTAGGAACCTCATGTGCCTCAAGGGTGGAGAACTCGCAACCGGACACTGCCGGTGATTATACCCACCACTATTTTGTAATGATTTCTGCAGAAGTTGCCGAGACGGGGAAGAAGAGGAAAGTGAACAACACCTCTGCAACTGCCCTGCACTTGCTTCAGCTAGGAAAGCTACTTTAGGCTCCTACTTCTTCTATAATCTAAGCGAACTGAGAGAGACAACAATAAAATCGCTATTAGACTTCATCGACGGATCTGATTGGCTGTCGTAATAACCACGCCGACCTATCCCCTTTCTTTTCAGACACACCCACGTGGCAGTACAATGGGCCTACTTTGGCCTAAGCGAATCTAAGCCACTTACTACCTAGGTATACACAATCGGTTGTTGTTTCATGAGTCTTTGAATACAAAATGCGTGATGAATTAGCAACCAACTCGTTTGAAGGTGGTTGGATCAAATGGTTCTCAACCATCACCATCTTTTCCTACTATATCGGTGCTGCTGTCATCGTTCTTGTCAAGTTGAGTAGATTCGGATTCCTGTCTAAATATCTCGAAAACTACTAAGTAACAATATCGTCATCCTCCGGCAGAAATGTATATTTCATGTATTTTTTCAAGCTTCAAAGCAACAGTTGAATTGTTCCCTCATTTCTTTCGCTTAAGCGTTCAGTTCCGGAAAGCAGAGGAATTTCATACACTTCCTCCTGCTCAGATTATTCACCAAAACCACGACCTAGTATAAGTCAAGGCAACGTACAAACGCAGTGCCCCGAAAGCGATTCATTTTACAACGAACTTGTAGAAAACGCAGAATTTGGGAATACCCCTTTAGAATTCGACTTATCAAAGGTGACGCCAAATAATTTGTTCGAGTTATCAAGACGACATAGTCAACACGACGAAGTCAACATATAAATATAAATTTTAGTCTTGACATCATTGGCAACCACTTTCTTTCGAGTTATGAAAGTTCGACTGTATTTCCATTTAAGCGCAAAATGTTACGCTTTGCGATACTCAGTCAAACGGAAGCAATATAACGTCTGATACAATCCAGATTCTCATTTGTTCTCTGCAACATTGCCCAGCAACAAGTAACTCTTAACTTGTACAAACAAGTGGATTGAAGCTCCGGAACTTGATGGCTTGCTTGTTTTATTCTCTGATTTAAATTTTTCCAGAGCCCAGTCAACAAGGACATGTATCCCAGCCAAATTGTGAGTAAAAGTTACTCCCTTGTCATGATTCATGTGCCAGGAACATATAAAACGTTCTTCCTACAGGGGGATGAAGCATATGTGCCACCGAGGGTACATTTTTCACACCCATAAGCAAAAACGAGGACTCACTCAATGTGTTCCAATAATCGTAATCATTGCATCATGTTGCTGCTCTCCAAACAAGCAATGTTCATGCGTCATGTTTCCAACTCTGAGTGCCTCTGTACCTTCGTCAAAACTGTTCCCAGTGGTCCTTAAACTGAAATGTTCCCAAGAAGATGTTTCACTCATTGAGTCCTAGGATGAATTGTTCCTTGGGAACATATTTGAGAATCAACAGAGCATTCCAGTGTCTCAGTTTATTTTGCATCTTCAATTTCTTTCGGCACTTGTTCCATGGAATGGAACCTGCAACAGTTCTTAAGAGCGGATGTGTATTCAATTGGAATAGCTGCACGTTCACAGTGTCCACAGATGTTCCCTAAAATTCATCGAAATGCTGTCGAATATTGTATCCTTGAGAAGCCCTGCAACATTCGCATAAAAGACTGTAATTATTGATTCAGGATGGATACCTTGTGCTTTAGGAACCAAAAGATAAATTCTTCGACTCTGCCACAAGACGACTACCACCACAAGCTGTTGATACTCAAATGCTTGCACTTTAGTGTCTTTTATGCAGACTATATCGAATAAAAAAGTTCCGACCTGCTTAAGAAAACAATGTAATATTAGGTACAGATAATGTCATCTGAGCGGACAGACATGAAGCGATCAAATCTCAGAGTTCAGTCACATTTAACGTCCCTCAATTGCCGCCAATCTCTTCACGAGAAGGTTAAGTTTTTTAGCACCCATCCATCCATAGGGCAGAAGGTACCCTTTACCTTAGCACACTTTCCGGACGGAGAACTGTCGTCCATGCCTAACGCTACTACAAAACATCGACAAAAGCTTGAAACTCTTACCAAACGCTCTTACCAAACCAAACGCAGATGGCCTTCTGGCACTAGGTGCCTAATCACAAAGCAATTATGGTCTATTACCGGCCAAAAATGCTCAGGCGACTTGGTCAGAATGAGAAGGCCGAATTTTTGAACTGCCACTGTGCAATTGGAATTCACGCCTCAAGACTTGGTTCCCCTGGGAAGAAGAAACAATTTCACACCTTCTTTGCAATGGCAGTGCCCTCTCAGATCTAGTCACTTGGACATCCCATTTTTTTAAGCCTTCAACTAAACAATATCAGCATCAGGTTTTTGTTGTTCTTTCCCTTTGCTTAAAATAATTATTTAAAATGACACCTGTTTTGTTTTTTAGATGTATTTCAGTAGAAAGATATACTATGACATTATACCGTACATCAAATCTCTGAATTGTAAATTGCGCTGTGGCTCGCTTTGTAAACTTATGAACGAAATAAACATGAACATGAACATGAACATTAGATGTGTTTTTTTGCAAGCGTATATACGCCTAATTTTGAAGTGCACAAAAAAAACGATCAACCGCGGTTAATGATTCATCATAAAATCTTGGCAGCACCGACGACATTTATGACATTTGCAAAGCAGTCAGGGGTGAAGTCGTGGAAGGTGATGGTTGATCTTTGATGGTCACAATCTTCGTTTTGTGACTGTGTAGCGTGACCATCAATTTAAAAGCAAAAACACTTAATCGTTATAAAATAAAAAAACAATTTCGTGAAATGAAATGAATCGTTTACGAAGCCAAAACGGAATGTATAGCAGAGACACTCTGAGTATACCAAAAATTGCATACTTATGGATGTCAACAAAATTAAAAATGATCTAATACATCAACCAAACCTGCAGATGTAAGCCACATACACCAACCTAAACAATGAATGAATGAATTCAGGAATGAACACACAGAAATTAATGATTGGAAGCATTGTTTTTATCCGCGCTTATTTCTTAAGCGGCGATAGATATGATGAGTAACTTCATGCGGATATAGAATTTGTTGTTAGTGTATTTTAACAGTTATTATTTCAGAATGTTTGTGATTGTTAAATGCCAGCCCTCAAGCTGAGTATATGCGGGTTCGGGCGACATTTCTGCTAGGCAGGCACATCCGGTTGGTGCAGAGGTGTCAAATGCAGACCCTATACCATACTTGCTTTCAACAATTACATTGATATACAATTCAGCATTATGGGCTATCTATGCACACTATAACCAAAACGATGATTAATCCACTTTACATTTTGTATCAAATAAGGTGAAACGTGGTGTCTCTGTGGTTGGCATTTTTCAATCATTATTGGCTGAATCACATCGCACGTTTTTATGGCCGCGGATAATTTTAATCGACCATGGCGTGCTCTGCAGGGACCGGCCACAGTTCAACACACCCCAATGTTGTTGTAAAATATGAATCCATCCGCCGAGTGGAAGGAGTGCAACCGGAAAATTGATGAACTCCCTTGGTGATAAATCAAAACACCCCAGTATTGCAAACCGTGTGCTTGAATGTATACTGCGAGTACTTGGAGTTCCATAGCTCACGCAAAGTGGGGAGGGAACTCCAAACAATGAGTGAGGGTTTCGTTATTAACCCTGGTAGCGGTGCATGAACGAAGGAAGGACTTTGATGCCACGTTAAATCGTTTGTCAGTTTTTCGCAATGACGCGATGTTTGATTTGGACCTTCGAAAAGAAGGATTATGTTTGAATATAAATATTTTATCGAAGTTGAATATTTGGCCGCGTTTGAGTGTGTTTAAATAAATGATTGTACGGTAGGAATTGAAAATGAGTCCTGTTTTCAATCAGGTTTTCAATCAGGAATTGGGATTATGGAATTCGTTCGAAAGCAAAAAGTCCGAATTGGAAGCCCTTACATGTATCTGCCCACGCTCCTCTTCTTTCCGATTCGTGTAAAATGGATTTTCCATTTCACCTTTGATGCTCTTACTCGTTCGAGCGTTCGAGCGTCGATCTCGAGTCTTGGACTCCGAACACGTGAGACAACGTAACTGAGGACGCCCCCGTTTAAGGTGGCGCACCCAGAGACCCAGAGCCAGAGACTGTGCTAGCTGGAGAGGCTTGTTGGTTGAGTCCCAGGTCCACCCCGGACTGTAGCGCCATCAGAAGAAAAAGAAATCGATTCACCAGCGTTCGACGTCAGACACTCCTCCAGTTTTGTGGACGTCTGTGCCTCTCCAGGAGCCATTAGAGGTTCGGTTTCCCAGATGAAGTCAAAATAAGAACACGGCTATCGAGAGAATAAGAGAGTCGTAGTGTGTAGCGACAAATAAAGAAAAAGAAGAAAGTGGTTCGAGCTGTTGTCAGTCAAGTTCTGTGAGCGTTTTAAAAACAAAAAAAAGGAAACACGTTTGTAGTTTTATTTCAACGTAGCACGATTTAATAAAATGAAGGAGAAAACCTGAGATAAAAAATGATTGAGGGAAACATCTAAAGTTTCTGATATTTATTTTGGTGGACTGGGTCCAACCTCATCTCGGGTCTGCCAAGCGTTGGCCTCCTTGAAGAAGCAGCTGCCCAAAATTGAGTTCTTTTTGTAATGATGTGTTTGTCACCCTATCTCGGCGAGTAACTCCCACAACAGCACGAATAAATCTCAACTCGCTTTCACTTTCGCTTGTATCCAAAAGGATCTCAGAGAACTATAAGGTTTTTTCAAGCGGATCTTATAGCATTTCCTGAAGCACAGTCATGAAGCCGCTGGCGACATTTGCTTTTCCATGGATATTCAGTTGGTCATCTAGGTTGTCCATTGTATCAGAGTTTTGGCTAAACAGCTCAGTATATGTCTGTACAGAGTGTCAGGCTACGGAAGCATTCCAGGCAACTGTGTAGCAGAGGTGCTAGGCTTGCACGCAACAACTCTGTCCTCTCCCTCCTCTGAACTTACTTCAATAGGGGTGACTCTTTTCACCGGGAAATTCTCCGCCGTTAGCACCAGATGCGTAACTAACATGACATGGCTTTCTAAGGCGATGTGAATGGCATGTACTCATACTATAGTCCCAGAGTGGATTCCAATCGGTCTAAGCAGCAGATTTCTTTGAACGGACTTAACATCAGCCACGTCGTTGGAGTCATAAGAGAAGACTATCTGTCACGGCAAAAGAGTGCTCTACTCTAGGCGCCATCTCAAATGATTAACACCCTCCCTGCTCCTGTACGGCTCTGATATCTCGCACATGAAAGCTCCTTGGAGCTCACTATATCAACGACTTATTTAAGAGGCTATCGCAAATTTATTTGCTTCCTCCTTTGCACCGGTTACTTGCCCACCAGTGGTAAATGTACAGTACAATGGACTCAGGTGTCAGTCCATTACATCAAGGACCTCAACGTACCTACCTTCCTACAGTATCCACACACTCCGCAAGCAAATCTTTGTTACGTCTACCTTCAGTAAATGTAAGTTGCAAATTTTTCTATCAGAGAGGAATGACATGCGAACTCCTTGCCGGATTTATAACGTATCAGCTCTTGTTGGAATATACGGCAACAAGAAGTATTTCAGTACGGAGCCCACAAGCCAATTGCATTGATAAGTTAACGGAAACGAAGTTATCTTAGGATAATGACAGGCTAGTAGCGTTCCTGTTTAAACAAATGAATGGAATCTATGGGATAGAACCCATAGACAAAGAATTCAATGATTTGTTGGTTCTTACATCGGGGAGTTGACCTTCTGTTCCCCTCTTTTGGCAGTCCTTACAAGAGTGGTGTAAACATGTGTCTAGTACGTCCGTCTATCATGACAGTTGCGACGTTTGTAGTACATCGGCTATTCCATGAAACTCAAAAGAGAAAGTTCGTGTACAGGGGTAAAGAGAAATGAGAAGGAATCATGAACAGGTTGTGAATTTTAGATCTCTTTGTTGTCATGTTGCGATGTGGACTTTTGATGATGCGATATGTTGATGAAACATTTTGTCTGGGTTACAATGCAGACCGAAGGACAGCTATTCTCTTGAAGTTAAGAGAGAATTCGTGGTGGGTGTAGTGTTGTATTTTGAGAAGACTTATGTCATGAAACACGAAAGCGAAGAGATCAGGAGATTGTATCCATTAAAGGTTTTTTTTCTCAAAATCGACGAAATGCAGTGTTTTGGTACCATTTTTTTTTAATATGCGTTGCAACGCGAATTATATATTTATATTTTTAGTTGGATATCGTATCCAAAATACAAATAAGAACCAAAGGAGAGAAGTTTAATAAAAGAACACACTTGAAACAATATTAAAAAATAGGAAAGAATCTTAAGCACAAGCTGGGAGAACCTGATACTGATGGTCTCTCAATCTCCATTGCATCCCTTTCATCGATCGATCGTTATCACACTGTGAGTTCAAGTGGTTAGTCTCTTTTATTATTTCACATTATCCTATCACACATGCTCCCTATTTCACATTATCCTATCCGAGCGATATTTCCGTTTAGCAGTCGTTTGACATGCCGTCATTTGGGTCATTTGGGACTACGACATCCTTATCTGTTGGGGTGTGAGTATGAGTAACTCCTGGGCCTGTCATATCAGTTCACAACTAGGAGTAAATAAATTTTTATTTTTTGTCGCAGTCGATACTGAGAATTTGGAAGAACCATTTCTGCAGAGTGCTAAACGGCGATGATGCCACCAATATCGCTGTCAGGCAGAATGTTCCAATCAATATGGACGATGATCGGCGAGAATTCCGTGCCCCCGACTTAGAGTCTGCATTCATGGTTATTGGAGAATAAGATTCAACCACGAACTGTACGTGTGCGTCCTGTGCGTCTTCGGACCCAACGCCTAAGATGGCTGGGCCATGAAGAGCGTGTGGACAACACTGCTCCAGCCCGAAGAGTCTTCGACTACGAACCAGTGGGACAACGCAGTAGGGGACACCCGTGGAACCGATGGCATACCCAGGTGGTGAAGGACCTCAATCGACTTGGTGTGCGAAGTTGGAGACACCTGGCTAAAGATCGTGCCGGCTGGAGAGGCTTGTTGGTTGAGGCCCAGGTAGCACCACCAGGAGAAGAAGGAGTTTTTGCACCTCGGACTCCAGGAATGTGGAGATGCGACGTAGGATCGCTCTTGGCAAACTCCCGTTTTGAAGGACCAAGTCATGATCTACAAACAACGACGATGCTATACAAAACTCTTATTTGGGCAGTTTTGCTACATGGGGCCGAAAGCTAGACGCTGAGCAAAACAGCGAAGCTGACTGTTGGTGAAATTCTACGTCGTTGCCTTACGTGTATTTACCGATTCTGTATTAACGACTTCCACTTTTTCACCTCGAAATTTTCCCTATACCTCGAGGTCGATTTTTGACCATTTTCCATGTCATCTCTCGACAGCCTAATCGGCCCTATAAGACCTACCTGTGACTTCTGCGCACGTCTGGTCATGTTGACGTCTGCGAGGAAGGTGACTGGAGGAGAAGACACAACCGCGGACTCTACGAGCTTGTCCGGAAGGCGAGTCGATGCACTCCCTCCCTGGACACCAATTCTCCAGCTAAGAGAGTCTTCGAATCCCAACTGTCCTGTTACGAGAAGGAGAGGAAGAGTGAATCTCCGGTAAAGAGATCAAGACATCGCGAACGAAAGGCAGCTTGGTCTTGATGCAGAGTCATCGATGGAAGCCAGCTATTGCTCAGTTTCAGATCCTCAAAGGTTCGTTGGTCCGATGAATGAGTAAGTCTCGTTGCCCCGGTTCACTTGCCCGAGATGTAAATAAGTAAGTACAAGGACTTTGGCGATCCAGACTGAAAATTACGGTTTGTAAGGATACTGTTGTACCTCACACAAAGACAAATCGTTTAAGTTAACACCAAAAAACAAAAAACCCTTAAAACAGGGTTGTTCTCTTCATGAGTAGGGGCAAATTGACTGGCCTGACACAAACTGAAACTAAAGGGCGTCACCATCATTTTTTCTGGTTATTGCTCTAGATTGGAATCATCTCTGAAAAAAACACATCGAGTCGAAAATTGCTAAGGCGCTGTCAGTTTTCTGCCATTGTAAGGGGATTCTCGATAAGTGTTGGAGTCCATTTGGATTAACACATGCATGATAAGGACCCTTCTCTACAACGCATCTGCCGTTTGTAAGAGCTTTCACGCAAATACGTAACTGCTGCTTTGACTAAGCTCCAAACAACGGTCGGTATCGGTTGCATAGGGACCTTCCCTAGTACGTCTGGCTCCGCTTTTGATGGAAGGCGCGAGAGTCTGTCGTGACAGCCAAGCTGTACTTAAGGCCTTGCTCAACCCTTTAACTGTAGGACTTAACGAAAAGAAAATTCTGTCGGGCGCATTTTTGCATACCATACTGTAGCTGGGTGACCAGTTTTTATTCAGCTCTCAATCTTGCACATGAGTTCTTTTCTTTGCCAACATGATTGTCTAATCTTCTCGCAATTATGGTAAACTGTTATATTCTTCGTTGAATTCTCAATATAAACGTGCAAATTGTCAAGCGATCTCTTTCTGGAATAAACTGTCATACGAGAGCGTTTTTTTGGATTTCCCCTACATAGCCACTTTCAGGCAGTCAAGATTCACTAAGACTTGTGGGGGTCCCACGTCATGACGGGATCGCCGATTAACATGCACTCTCCCTAAGACCACCCTGACTACCTGTATCCTTGGCTAGAACCATCGAAGGTTGACTCCTCTCGAGGACACAATCGGAGGTAGAGTCTCTAGGACGCAGACAGATCAAGCACATGCTCCCTAAGGTATGTAAGAAGTCTAAGGCAATCTTTTTATCTTTCGACAGAAAACCCTGCAGACGACTTATGGGAGTACTAAGGAAAGACTGCATTTTTGGAAAACATCTGAGCGACGAAACCCTCTGCGACGCCTGTGGAGAAGATGACGACACTGCAGAGCACTACCTCTGTCACTGTTGGTGCCGATGTGGTGAGAGCTGGTGGTGTAAGCTCCCCATCACAGATGGGGATGCATGTTGGTCTTTTTTTCGAAGAGCAAGGAATTACAGCAAAATTAGGCTGCTGCCTGGTAGAACAATGCACCAGTTTTTGAGTCTAAGTGCGCCAGGGTAGTGTTAAAACTCTACGACAAAAAAAAATAACACCAAGAACATTTCATCGTGCGAACAATGCAAGCATGATGGAATGCAGAGAGTTCAATTAACACCGGGCACATAAGATGTAGACAACTGGGGAACACCTGAGCTGTCAACGGATGTGCAGACCTGCATGGGGCATGCACCTACTTTTGAGGCATACGAGTTGTTTGTACAGTGAAACTTCTCTATAGCGGACACCCGAGGGACCGTCATGATTGTCCGTTTTGTAGATGTGTCCCTTCTGAAGGGGTTGAAGGACATGAATAACTTCATGCCGGGACCACAACCAAGTCCGTGAACAGAGGTGTCCCTTATAGAGGGGTGTCCGTAAAGAGAAGTTTCACTGTAGTTAGCTCCAAGTCAGTCACGACGGCGATCATAAATAAAATAATTTGTTTAACACAAGCCAACGTTAAATAGTTCGATTTACATAAATACCCCTCACCTCTAAACGAAATTGATACGCATGTCTACATTCACGTGGATGCCAAGTCCCTGTGACCCTTCAAGGACTCACCACACCATGTTGACGATGTGTAGCATTCAGATGACTTCCGCAGTAAATGTCAATAAATACTCAAGTGATTCATTCAATACACTCGGCTGTGAAATAATTGAAAGCAATCAATACTGCCCATAAGCATATGCTGTAAGTCATGAATACGAAATAATCAATATCCCTCCACTTGCAAATATCCTGCATGACCGAAAGCAATTACACGATTATTACTAGCTTTCAATGTGTCTGATAACTTTGTTTGTATCACTTTGTCTGCCTGCTTGTTGATCCACGCTGGGAGCGTCCATTGTTTCGACATAATTATCTTTTGTATAACTCAACAATTCTCATGAAAATATTGATACAAAATTAGGGAGGGGGATGGAATGGTAAATATTTTAAGTGGTCGATGGAATTCGTAAAATATGTTAACTCGTTGACCAACCAACCATTGTTCAGCTTTAATTGTGAAAATAAACAAATGTGAAAACGGAAAAAGTTTGTTCGTTCCTCTGGGTTCTGTGGAATCGAGCGCAATCACCTTCCGGTTCATCTGCAGATGGACACTGAAACTGAATGCACCCGCAGCCAAGTTCAAAATTGACGGATGTTGCTTTTCTCGTTTTCATACATTTCCCCTGTTCAGTGAACAACACATAATTGGATTCCGGACTGAACTATGATTTTTGAAATTCCTGGATCTACAGAGAGAAATTCAAAAAATCTTGTTCTTCTTTATTTGGCGCTGCAGTTGGGGGTGGACCTGGGCCTCAACCAACAAGCCCCTCTCGCTAGCCCGGTCTCTGGCTAGCTGTCTCCAGTGTCACACGCCTTGTTGGTTGAGGTCCTTCTCCACCTGGGTGTGCCATCTGTTCCATGAGTGTCCTCTATTGCGTTGTCCCACTACTTCGGAGTCGAAGACTCTTCGGGCTGGAGCAGTGTTGTCACTGCGCTCTACATGGCCCAGCCATCTCAGGCGTTGAATCCATAGACGCCTGACTAGGCACATGTCGCTGTACAGCCCGTACAGTTCGTGGTTGAATCTTCTTCTCCAATAACCACCAACGCAGACAGGACCAATGATCGCACGCAGAGCTTTTCTCTCGAAGAGACCAAGGACTTCCTCATCCGCTTTTGAGATTGTCCATGCCTCCGCGTCATAGAACAGAATCAAGGTCTTGTATAAAGTCAGCTTGGTCCTTCGAGAGAGGGCTCTACTACTCAAGTGCCCCTTGAGCCCAAGGAAACAGCGGTTGGCAAGAGTTACTCTGCGTTTAATCTCGGTACTGGTGTTGTTCGTAGGCAGTACTTCACTACCTCAAATTTGTAGCTGGCGATATTTTGTCCGAGATGGTGTGTGATGGAACGTTTATTGGTCGACAGCATATATTTCGACCATAAGACCAGCTCGTTTCGCCTGTTCTTTAATCGCTGTGAAGGCTTCCACTATCGAACGTTGGGAACACGCGACAATGTCAGTGTCATCTGCGTGTTCCAACAGTTGAACTGATTTGTAGAAGATTGTGCCTTCCTCAATTACAGCAGCCTGTTGCTCTTTCTTCTCCGGTACCAGACTGAAGAAGTCACACGACAGTGAATCTCCTTTTCAAGCTGCTGGATGTCCTCGAATCGAACTGTACGTTCATCGTGTGTGTGTGTTAGCGTGCTTCGATATAACCACATCAATTTTTTTTTTCCCGGGATTCTGAGTTCGGCCGTCACATCCTTGTGATGAATGCTATTTTTGGCGGCTTGAAAATCAATGAAAGGTGGTGTGTATCGCTTTGCAACTTGTTGGTCTTCCCCAGAGTTTGTTTGATCTCCAGCAAGATGTAGAGATTCCCTCGACTGGTTACGAAGTTCAACACGAAGCGAGTTCGCACAGCTAATACTTGATTGAAATCATCTATCATTGTGGAGAGCATAGCTTGGCTACCACTTAACCCCCATTGACACGTCAATTCATGTTGTCTCCATTTTACGAATAATTCATGAGGTTATTTTTCCTTATTTGCCAAGTGCAAATGTACATAGATTGAAATGCAAACATCAACACAATTGCCATGCCACCAACTCGCTCTATATTTTACAAATTGCATTTTGTGGGCCTTAATACAGCACATTTGGAGCGTATTTTTTTTGTAGATGCCTCAATTCAAACATTAAAAAACAAACGAACGACACGCGTACTTGGCGAATTACCGGCGAGGCGAGTGCTGTGGAATCATTTATTATGCAGGCGCTTTAAGAGAACTAATCAAACATGTAACTCTGTTTGATTGGCTTTATTTTGTCATTTAAAGCATTTTCCACGAGAACTGAAAGCATGAATATAATTGTTCGACCGGTTTATTTGATTCCCAGAAAATACATGTCCTGCAAAAATAATAATTCCGTGGGGGGAGTTGCAGAACTTAGCAGGACTAGCTCCAGCTTCTACACAAATCGCAACTCGTGTTGTGCGTGCTCTCGTGTGGAAGGGGCCTACGTTATGCCAAGTTCAAAATTCGCGTTCACGCTATCATAAATGAAATAATAAAGCAGCAAAAAACGTGTCCATTTATAAAACTTTAATTTCGTTGAATGCCAAGCGTACCGACAAACCTCGATAAAATGTTGATTAAACTCACTCAACTGTCTGCAAAAATGTCGACAGTTGTACACCCTTTACCCTTGGATGCATTGTGACAGTCTAATTTGACAAAATTAAAGGCTAATGATGAGGAAGTGTTTCTAGAGTCAGGATGTTTCAGATCAGTATAATTTATAATCCAAATTTAAAAAAGTCATGCATCTAAGGGTTAACCCTCTTAATTTATTGTTTTTTTTGGCATGCATTGTTCGGAAGGAAAATAAGGCACTCGCTTTCGCATTTGCTTACACTTTCAGAAACTTTATCGCTTTATATTAACTTCAAGGTTCTAGGATGGTGGTCAGGTCCGGACTCGTAGGGTGGAGCCACATGGAGGATGCCTATACAGCAAACGGTACAAGCGGACTTACTGCCTCCACGTAGGCAGTCCAACATCTTCAGCTTGCGCAACTGAACATTTGGTTTCTTGTGCCGGCCTAGCCTACAATGCACGACCTTATGTTTTGCTCCTGCCATACCTATGCTTCCTATCCATCCCTTCCCATCCGGTGGGTTGGAGGTGTAATACGACACATTCTCTGCCCCAGATTAGTGTACTCTTGGCGTTGTCTATGGTCGTCTGCCTTCAATTCTTGCGTCAGCCCGTGTCGAGAATCAGCTTGACTGGGGGCCTACTCGAAAAACTAGCTCAGTCGTGGATGGAGTATCCGGGAGTCCTGACAAACTCTCTGATTAATCCCTGCCTTAGATGTGTTATGCGTATCTGTGCACAGCTGAATCTTCCCTTGATCCGCTAATTGTAGGACTAGGTAGGTGTGATGGAGGAGGTGGGGGGAGAGGTGTGTGGCTGCTAGTGCATTCACCAGCGCACTTAGACCATATTGGTCCATTGTTATACCCATAGTCAGACTACTCCAGTGATAGTCCCGTTAATTTGATCCCAACGGCAAATCGTGACTGAACCAGATTGGAAAGCCAGATAAAAACGTTTTAATTTTGCTTTCACTGGAATTCGAACCGAGGACCTCGCTAACCAAGGGCAGGCGCTCTACCAACTGCTCGTAGGACTAACATGAATAATCCAATAACCCAAAACAAAAACAAAAACAACGAAAAAATGGACTCGCTCACCGACTGGAACATCTTCCAGTATAGCTTCAGCACCTTAAGTGCTGAGGGTTAAGGCGGCTCATACCGCCTCCAAGACTGTCAGAAGCCGCGTGGAGCGCAATTCTAAGCCCTCTGAGGATTAAGGCGGCTCATACCGCCTCAAAGACTGTCAGAAGCCGCGTGGAGCGCAATTCTAAGCCCTCTGAGGGTTAAGGCGGCTCATACCGCCTCAAAGACTGTCAAAAGCCGCGTGGAGCGCAGTTCTAAGCCCTCTGAGGGTTTAGGCGGCTCATACCGCCTCAAAGACTGTCAAAAGCCGCGTGGAGCGCAGTTCTAAGCCCTCTGAGGGTTAAGGCGGCTCATACCGCCTCAAAGACTGTCAAAAGCCGCGTGGAGCGCAGTTCTAAGCCCTCTGAGGGTTAAGGCGGCTCATACCGCCTCCAAGACTGTCAGAAGCCGCGTGGGGCGCAATTCTAAGCCCTCTGAGGGTTTAGGCGGCTCATACCGCCTCAAAGACTGTCAGAAGCCGCGTGGAGCGCAATTCTAAGCCCTCTGCATGAAAAACCGCCATCCTCCACGGAATCTTCTAACGAGAAATTTTTCACGGACCGTGCAACCTCTGCCCGCGGAGTTGCCTCTTCCTCGAAGACCATAGGACCTTCCTATAAAATACAAATAGAACCGCTCTGCAGCTTGGGTTCTGGAAAGCCTTACGCCCGACGAAGATAATCAAACGCAATAAGCATTCGTTAATGAAGGCAACATGCGTAATGAAAAGCCTTACAGAGCGAGGCACTACCCAGGACATCACATCGAGAAGCGCCAGATCACTAGAGCTATAAAGGCAGAAATCGGAAGCAGTAATATTGCCAATAGGCTCAATAGGCCGCATAGTGATGTGGTCAAAGCTTACATCACTCACTATGTTTTAGATCGAAGCGACTCAGACTGCAGCATCTCTCCATTAAATTGGAAGAAGGTGGAGGCGAGGAAAAATGACATCTGTCTTAACTTGGTGCTGGAAAATGGTCTTCTGTGACCTGTCCGGCTTGACGCTGGACGGTATCAGAGATATATAAGCTTGTGGCTTTCAAGGGACACATTACTTGTGGCCTTCATAAGCCAAACGTTTTCTGACCTTTTCAATAAAGCCATTGGTAGACTGGAGAGGTGTGGAAGGGTGCGCGACTTGAGGTGGTAACGAGGGAAAAAATCCCCAGTTCACCTAGGACCATTGTTAAGTTCATAAGGCTCTGCAATCCAGAAGTTCCTACTCACAATTGGAAGGTCGCAAAGCTGGAAGTCCTGAAAGGAGAAACTATGGCTGCAGTAGTCAACAAAGGATCACTGGGCCCCTTAGTCAAGTCGGAGAGTGTCATAAACTATGGCTTTGGGACTATTACCTTAAAGGTATATAAAAAAGAAAAGGAGGAGGATGCGAAAGGGGAACAGTCTCCCTGGACTTCAGCCGCTGCCTTTCCGGTCCCGAGAGTGACTATCCTGCTTTTAATGAGCCAATACCATCTACTTCATCTTCCCTTGCGGTGGAAATTCCTGCAACTTAATTGGAGGTGGAGGAGGAGGGTACTAGCCGTTCAAGGTAGATCGGGTCATAATGTTGATTCCATCGGCATTTCTGACCTTAAGCTTACCAGACCCTCGCCCGGTAGCCAGAAAGACTTACACTTCGAGTCCGACCTCGACGACGAGGTCAAAATGACAATGGTGGAGAGAGTGTCAACAGCCATGCAGCGGGTAACACAGATTAAACTCCACCACATCCCTCCGTGTAGGCCCAGAACACCTGCAACAAGGCCAAATCTGTTAAGACAGCACTAACCCACTACACCACGGCCACCCGTGTCCAGAAATGCAACCTATCATTGTTAGGACCAATTTTAAAATCCCTCGAACATAAGAAATACACCCTGGTTGCATTTCTGGACGCGGGTGGCCGTGGCGTAGTGGGTTAATGCGTCGACCCAAACGCATCTGAACCTAGCTGCCTGGTTCGAGTCCCGACCGGTGGGACCAACAGAATAGTTTTCAGGGTCTCACCTCTTTCGAGTCATTGACTATGCTTCAAATACTTGGTCGTTGGGAGTCGGCATAAAACTGTAGGCCCCTTCCACTCGTGAGAACCTAGTCCCTAGCCATCTACGGGCTGTAGCGCAGCCTATATTATCTAATATTAGGTAATCGAAAAACTCTTTTCGTATTTTGTCAACAGATGTCGTTGGAGTCGTCTATCTCCAGTGCTACCAATCACATTGTGCCATACCATATGGTGTTGGAAAGGTGACATTTTAAGCTTCATTTAACAAAAAAAAAATTGAGAGAAGAAGAAAAAAGAGAGAGAAGTTGAAAAAAAGTTACAGCTGTTCAAAAATGAGTGAAAATAATGCAGAAATTCGCTATATTTTGAAATTTTTTGTATAAAAAGGGAAGAATGCAACGCAAGCCACCAATGAAATTTGTGAAGTTTACGGAGACGATGCTGTATCAGTTCATGTAGCACAACAATGTTTCACTCGCTTCCGTTCTGGAAATTTCAATGTGAAAGGTGCACCTCGCTCTGGTCGACCTATCGTTGAAAAAGTCGATGAAATTATGGAAAAGATTGACCAGGATCGTCACATAAGCAACCATGACATCGCCAAGGAACTAAACATTAATATTTAAAAAAGGCTGGCTACAAAACGAAGCTCGATGTTTGGGTACCACATGAATTGTCTGTGAATTGTCAACCCCCAGCTGCGAGGCCAGTCCCTATTCTTTCACCCTCGGGCGGAGAATCCGGGTTTATCCGGTGTAGGTAACATCGCTGAAGCTGTGAGTCAACTTCATCGCTTTATCAAAGACTGCAGATGTTTCGCGGATTAGGATCTGCTAGATTTTTGTGGTAACACAACGAGCCTACTTTTGGCCTAAGTGTGGTAACCTTTAAGGCAGTCTGCCACTATAACCTTACCTAACCTAAGAGTTCAGTTGGCCTGGAATTGGTGGTGTAATGCGATGGCCTTTTTCCAGGGCTTTGAAAAAAATGGAGTAATTGATGCAGTTGTTGAATGGGGTCTCTATTGCCAATAAAGGATCTTCGGGCTATTACCTGTACGAGTAGTTTTTTGGTGTCTCCTGCTTTGACCACTTTTTCTCTTGTGGTAAATATTTTTGAGGGTCGAGGAGCCAGTCTTAAGAGTTGTCTTGCCAGGCCATGGCGGCGTATACGTAACATTTTTTGCAGGGTGGAGGAGGCGGTCTTAAGAGTTGTCTTCAATGGCCACTTTGGCGTATACGTAACATTTTTTGCAGGATCGAGGAGGCGTTCTTAAGAGTTGTCTTGCATGGCCATGGTGGAAATCTATTGTTAAACTTTGGTTGTAGAGCCTTGGCTAGGGTTGAACATGCTGCAAGAGGGGCACTGGATATTTTGGTTTGTTTCGATGGGTCTATTATGGGGGCAAAGAGTCTTATTTTTATGTTACGGAAGAGTATAGTTTTTCTCAAACAGTGCTTAAAGATGTTCATTGATATGGACGGTAAGGCCGCTTACACTCAGGAAACTTTTGTCGTTGATTTTTCCATCTTGTATGCAAGGGAGGTGAAACGTGCTAGGTAGCCCGCGTCTGCTATGCTCGGTGCTTGCTTTTGGATTTTCTATTCTCTTTTATCTCTCTTAGTTTTTTTCTTTGAGTTGTTTATTCTTATGTTCTCAATGTTAGGTATTGGAAGCATGCTGTACATGTGTGAGAAAGAGATGACGCATGTGTGAGAGGGGGTAGGAAACAGAAAAAGTTCAGCATTGACAGCTCAATTGCGGAGACTGAAAGATTTCCTGTGTGAAAGTGGCTTGGGATCACAAAAGGGAATTTGAAAGAATCGCCGACGAATCTTAGCGAGTGTGAAAGCGGCCTTACTTACCTACTCACTAGGACGCTACTCCTTGGACGGTCTGAACCTAAACAATAGCTGGCTTCCATCGCTTAGGGTCCTGGGCACGCTGCTTTCAATGATCAAGGCAAGAAGAGAACGGGATCAGACCACTGACTTTAGGGACAGTAACTCTTTAACATATATTACTTGCGTGTATGCGGAAGTTTTTTGTTTATTTTAAAGGGTTCAAGGGCGTAATGGATGACATCACACGCATGTTTTATTAATAGAGAATAGAAACAACCCCCTTGTCATTATTCGTCTCTCGGCTTGTCTCTTTCACACGTGTACATTGTCCCTGTCACATTTTTCACATCGTTAATTCCAAAAGCAGAATTGATTGAATATGCGATTGATTCGGTTGTCCATTCGCTGGTCGGCGATTATCATTCGATGTCTGGGTTGAAATGGAATAATAAAGCATCTCGGATAAATTTCGCGCACTTGTAGCAGCCACAGTTGCATCCATTCACTTTAAACGCACATAAATCAATCACGCACACGCTGCCATCCGTCGGCTGCTCTTCCGCGTGCCACATTTATGCAAATTGTTTGTTTTTGTCTGCCGCATCGCTGGCGAATTAATGCGGTACACATTGAACTTGACCAGATAAGATATGGGCAGCAGAATTTCTATGACTGAGTCGCGGTTCGCTTACCAGTTCGTGTCTCATTTCTTAAGCTGTTCAGCTGTTCATAATCAATTGAAAAGCGCAGGCAATTTAGCACAAAATCATGTCATTGTTATTAGCGTCTAGTCTTAAATAAAAATATGTTACATAGTAATAAAATTAGTTATATACACGAGTGAAGATAGAGGCCCTAAGATTAAATTAGAATTTATGCACTCTTGACGTTGTCGAATGGCACGAGGACGCCTGGCGGGCCGCCAAACGAGCCCGTGTAACCCCTCTTCGCGATTCCGTCGATCTTCGGCTTAACGGTCACCACCGGCTTAACGGTTGCCACTGGTGCCAGTGGAGCAGTGACCTTAGTTCGCGGCGGAACGGTGTGATCGGGATCCCTTATGGAGCCGTCCGGTTGAACGGCGTATCCTGGCCGGTTTTGGCCGCCCAAAAAGCCTGGTGCACCGCCAAAGCTGCCGGTGTACTTGCCCGTGAAGTCCGTAGCGGTGGTCGTCGCCTTGGCGATGCCAACCGTAGCCTGTGTCGCGCTTGTGAAACCTGAAAAAGAGATCATTTTAAACCATGAGGAGATGTTGTGTCCGATATTACCGCTCGGTGATGGTCCCTGGAAGAAGCCGAAGAGCGGCTTGACGTTGTTCGATATCACTTTTCCCTGATCGCTCTTGTTGAAGGTGACCTTCGAGGTGGCCTTGGTCGTGGGCTCGGTGGCGGCTAGAAAATTGTTATTTGAAATTGAGTTCGTATGCGATTGCGGTGTGGCGTTGTCCGAATCGTCAGGCGCAATGACGACGGGCGGTGTGAAAAGTTTCGATGGTAACTGCACGGTTGTCTTGGATAGGGGCTGGGGAGTAGTGGGAACAGATTGGGATAGGATAGAGTTATGAATGGAGCTCAATGGGAGAAGTTCAGATGAAATAGATTTTTGAATCGTCACCCCATCATCGTTTTGGGTTTCAGATTCAACGGATGGTGGCAAGAGATCTCTAAAGACTACCTTATGATCACCGCTACCAGCAAGAGTGAATGGCACACCGGGGCCCAGATTGGGATCTTTGTAATCGCTGAGCCATGATGGAATCGTCGCACTATCGAAGATGAATCCCGCTGTTGTTGGTGTGGTTCGAGCCGCAACCGTTGGTCGTACATTGGCGACGGGGGCGGGTACTTGTGGCCTTCCGAGACTTGATGAGAGGAAAGGATTGAAGTTGGCATCAAGGACAGGGATTGGGGGAACTGAGGGCTTTGCTCTGGTCGTCGGAGTGGTTTGGGCTGCCGCAAAGGGACTTGGCTTGAAGCCAGACGGTTGCACGGCGGACGACTTCAGGGTGAATTGGGAAATTCGATTGGAAATCGGACTCTCAGTTGTGGTGGTGGTGGGGGCTGTAGGAGCAGGGAAAAAACTGGTCTTCTGAGTAGGAGCGCTTTCTAGGGTTTTGCTGTTTGTAAAGAATTTAAATTGAAATGGGGTGGGCTTTGAGGGGGGTGATCTGGTAGTGGTAGTTGTGCGAATGGTAGTTGCGATGGGGGTGGTGGTGGAGGGGGTAGTGCTGGTGGTGGTAGTGCTAGGGGTAGTTGAGGGAATGAATGAGGGTGTTTCGGTTGGCAATTCTGGGCTTTGCCCGGGCGCAGTGAAACTCTTAAGATCTTCAAACGGCTCGAGTGGAGGGAGCAAATCGCTGGACAAGGTGTGATTGTATTTGTCGTTGTCTTCCGGAACTTCAAACGGCACCGCTACCGACAATTCGGGATCGTCGTATCCCTCCAGCCATGATGGCAGGACCACAGCGTCTCCACCCGGCAGTGCTAGGATTTCGGCTGAGTTGCTGCTTGCCGTCCTGAGTGGTGCTTGTGTTGTTGTCGTCGACGGGGCCCGTGTTGTGGTGGTGGTGGTGGTTGTTGTTGTTGTTGTCGTCGTCGTTGTTGTTGTTGGCTTGGGTGTGGTAGTTGTTGTGGTCGTCGTCGTTGGTTTAGGAGTTGTAGTTGTTGTAGTTGTAGTGGCCGGCTCAGCAAATGGTAAAGTTGACGCCGAGTCATCTTGTATCTGTGGCGGCAACAGATCCCACGAGATGACCCTGTATGAATTAGGATCACCCATTGGCATGTACGGTACCCCGGGTCCAACATCGGGATCATTGATGTCAGCCAACCAGTCGGGCAGGGTGTACTGTTGCGGCGGTGCGGTATCAGGCTCTGCATCATTCGGTAGTGCAACGGCAATGGGATCTATAGTGGCGGGAGGGGAGTTGTTAATAATGGACGATTGATCAGTAGGAAAGTTAGGAGAATTATTGATGCTGCCACCGATAGGAAGTTGATTCGTTTGATAAGTAGAAGGGGGAGAGACATCGTTACTATTAATCTTGTTATCTGGGTTGTGGGGGTGTGTTAGAAGATCAGCTGAGGAGGGATCTAGTGCAAGATCACCGATTAGTAAACGTTCTTGTCTTTGTCCTTGTTCTTGTTTTTGTCCATCTATTTGTAAATTATTGCCGTCATTCAGTTGAGGCGTCATGTAGTTGTTGAATGAATGTGCCGATTCGGAATGCGTGGTGTCGTCGTCAATTATTGTACTCGCAGTCGTCATCGTTGTCGGTCGTAATTGTTCATTGGATGACTCACCAATAAATGGTGGAACCAAACTATCAATTGGTTTCTTAATCTCAGTTATGCCAGAGGCGTAATTCGGAATTTCAAATTGCACGCCCTGAGCTGAGATCACCTTTCTACCATCCGGCGTTTCGATGGGTTGCGAGTATTTGATCGGATTACCATAGCTGTCGATGGCGTCTAAATTGTCAATTAATGGTGGCTGAAGTTCTAATGGAAATGGCGTCTCGTTTTTCTCTGAAAATGGATGGAGTAGATTTGCAAAAATTTTCTTTTTTTTTTCTTTTGTTGTGTGTATGTTTGTATGTGTGTGTGTGTTTTGAATGGACAAAAAATTCCCAGGCATTGTCAGTGACAGTAAGGAAGTTTAGTTACTTTGTTAGTTGGGTTGTAAGGTTGTAAGGTTATTAACACGTTAAAATTGTCTTCTCATCTTAAACACTGTTTTTATGGCAACGAAAGTTTCATCACCTTCGGCTGACGGCTGGAATACATTCGTTCAAGGGAAGTCAGTCACGATTGTGTTTAAGGTAAGGCGTTAGGTCATGCGGGTTAGAAATGTACTAAACACTTACATTTATGTTTTTCTCTGGAATCAACCGTGGGTAAGGTAAGCATAAAATTGTGCGTAAAGTTTGCAGATGATAAAAGAAGGTGAACACTGCTTGTTGCTGGATTATATTGTGTGCAATACTTGATGGGATTTGTGAACATTTTTTGATATAACAATATAATGGGAAATATAATGGGTAGCCATCAAGAAAATCAAAATGGCCAGCGTATACCTATTTTTTGAGAATTACCCAACTGCTCGCCGGATCATCTACCGGCGCATACTCACACATTCATCGGCGAAGTTGCGGGTTTAGTTGGATAACTTGTAACTAAACGGATATTAAAGTGTGATCATCAACCCAATTAAATAAATTATACCCACGAATCCCTCGTTCACGAACACACCCGATAGCGTTCGCAATTCACCAAAATGGACTTCGATTTCTAAAAAACTTTCTAGGTACAGTGGTAGACACATAATTGGGTGGTGTGAATAAAAACTGAGAAAAGACTCCGAGTAAGAACACATGAGTCGAGTATTTCCGTTAAAGGAAGGAAGAAATACACTCAATTCTCTTTTTATGCGGTAGAATCGTTTCAAAACTAACCGCACAAAAAAAAAAACGCATAAAAAAACACACAAATGTAGTGTAAAAAAAGGAATGTGTTGCATTATTTTCAAAAACGCATAACAGCAAAAAATCATACAAAAAAAGATATTAATTAAATCATATAATTAGGGATACGTTCCAAAACCTTTATTTTAAATTTAAAAAAATTATACTTCCTAATCAAATTCCTAAAAACGCGTCTTTTGATTTACTCAACGAAAGCATAAGCTCAAGTGATAATTCATTCTTACACAAATAGCATTCAGCATATGGAGCTATTGTTTGCTTGCTCTGTATAGAAGATATATTTAAAAAGGAGAATCCCATACAAAATTCTACAGATAAACAGCGCATAACTTCAAAATCTTGTTCAAGAAAATCAGCATCAGGTTCTCGGGAAAATCACTTCAAAACCGCATAAAAAGAGAAGTGAGTGTACTCAATTTCGTGTGAATAAAAAATGTCCTCAAAGTAGGTACCCAGCCTTAAGCTGACGTTTGAAAACTAGAGTTCTTGGCGTTTAAGGGTGAGCGCAAAGTCGGGTAAAGGTGGCTCCAAAATATATGCAATAACGTTTTTACGAAGTATATGCTGTCATCAAGAAAGTGCACAAGACATCGACGTCTTGGACAGAGCGTCACATTGGGCAGTTATAACTTCGAGATAGTCAAAGACTTCGTCTACCTCGGTTCCGCAGTAAACAGTACAAACAACATCAGTACCGAGATCAAACGCAGAGTAACTCTTGCCAACCGCTGTTTCTATGGGCTCAAGAGGCAATTGAGTAGTAGAGCCATCTTTCGAAGGACCAAGCTAACTTGACCATCCCTCTCCTGTTCTATGGTGCGGAGGCCTGGACAATCTCAAAAGCGGATGAGGAAGTCCTTGGTCTCTTCGAGAGAAAAGCTTTGCGTGCGATCTTTGGTCCTGTTTGCGTTGACGGTTTCTGGAGGAGAATATTTTACGGGCTGTACAGCGACATGAGTCTAGTCAGTCTTCTTCGGATCCAACGCCTAAGATGGTTAGGTCGTGTAGAGCGTATGGACAACTCAGCTCCGGCCCGGAGAGTCTTCGACTCCGAACCCATGGGGCAACGGAACAGTGGACGCCCGCGTTTCAGGTGGCGCACCCAGGTGGAGAAGGACCTCAACCAACTTGGCGTGCGACACTGGAGACAGATAGCCAGAGACCGTTCTACGTTAAGAGGCTTGTTGGTTGAGTCCCAAGTCCACCCCGGACTTTAGCGGCAAATAAAGAAGAAGAAGACCGTTTTTAAACATACAAACGCGAAAAACAAAAAGTTATAACTCATATCCTTTCGGGGACACAGACGATCATTTCAAGAACGTGTATTAATTCGAGTTTGAAATGGTTAAGGATTCATTTCCTTTCCGATATTCCTGAAGAAACCCGTAGTGGTGCCATACCTTTGATTGTTTTTTGGTCTTTTGTTTTAATAGGAAGATTGCCCCCGTCTTTGTCTTATTGGCTTTTGATTCGATGTGGGCCTTCATGTTATCAATTTTTTTTTCTTTATTAGTGAGATGTTCAATTTAAACCCATGGATATTTCTTATTTCTTCTTAAATAGCTTTCAACTCAGATTGTTTTTTGTTTTTCATGTCTGGAGCTTGGCTTTTTTCCAGCAACCATGGATAAAATTGCGAACATTTGATGAAATCGTCATTTTCCATTCCAGATTTCATTTTTTTTAAGGGTTAAGGTTAAATCCGTCAAAGCATTACTCTTCCGACGCAGTATTGTGGCAAGATTTAAAGAGATCGAAATAGAAAGGACATCGGACTGCACGGGAATTAGAACATAAGAGAACAACATGTAACAAAGAATTATTGGAACACGACGAGTCAGTCGTGAATAGTAGCTTGTGTAGTGCGGTAGTGCCAAATAAAATTAAGAAAAAAACTAATTAAATTGTGTGACACACACGACTTAAGTATTTTCGATTATCTTAAATTGTTTTCACTTTTCTCACTTGAAGTCACTTATGTACACTCAACTTGCACAAGTGAGCTCCGCATTCATTCCATTTTTATTCACACCAAAACGGAGGAAAGACTCAGCTGTCGTTAAACTTACCGAAATAAGTTTTTATTCATACCAGATGGAGCATTTACTCCAAAATGCTAAGGAAATGCTGACACTCGGTTTTTATTCACACCATCCAATAGCATAATTTCAAGATCAGGTCTCAAGTTTTTTCTAAATTGAAACCTTCGGAAAACCGATGGCTTTTTTTGGAAAAATGTGGTGTGGAGTGATGAATCCAAGTTCAGGCTCGGCGCAAATGCGAAAACATATGTTTCCTTGGTAAAAATTATACACCAAGTACACACTTGAAGAAGACCAAGAAACAAGGGATGGGTCAATATAATCGAAAGAGGATTGAGGCATGTAACATGATGAGCAAGAACAACCTTTGTAGCTTATTAGGGTTTCTTGCAGTGCCCCACAGACTATGTGGAGAACCTAATCATATTCCAGAACATGTAACGGGTATTTTGAGGCACTAGCAGAGAAGAATTGAAGTCACTTGAACCAAAGAATCTGAAAGTCACTCGCGTAGAGAGAATACTGTAGAATTAATCTCTTCCACCTTTGCACAATAGGAGTTCATAGAGAGTAAGGCTGTGAAAAGGGGACGCAATAGATCTAAAGGACGCAGCTAAATGCGCCTCCAACTACATTTATTATTGTTGTTATTCTCCTTAAGGATTATTTATCTAAAAAACGATGTCAAGCTTTGGAGGCAATTCTTTCAAGGTGATGTGCTGCAGGGTCGATAAGATTACAATAGAAATAGTATCCCTTTATTTGGTGACTCTTATGGTTGTGTAAACTTGGTGAACTCAGGCATATGTCTTTCGTTGTTGCATGCCGGTATTGAACTAAACTACCTCGAACACACCACTCATATGCCCGAGCTACCACTTGAAGTTTTTCTGTCACTACTAAAGTACGGTCGTGCTGATATCCTCGTGAGTTCATCATTTCTGTGTTTACAGATTTTTGAAAGGTACTAGATATTTATGTGGCCAGGCACAGTGCAATAAAAATATTTTTTTTTTATTTCCACACAAAAACTCTACCCTTCTTGCAATTTAATAAAAATTAAGAATCTGTTAAAGAAAAGAATGAATACAAAATTTATTCTATCTCAAGTTGAAAAACTGCTTTGTTACTGATACAAGGGAAAGTGTGCTATTTAGTTATCGACAACTGAAGGTTAATTGCCTAGCAAAAAACTTATTTAAATTATTAATTAGCATCTCTGAGTTCACTTATTGCACTTGACATACACTCATGCTGAAGCCACATATGCGATAATGAACTACCTGCTGTCTCACATCTACTTCCGCCGTTCTGCTTTATTTTCTTCTTTTGGGTTATTATAGGTTATACTGTCCATTGCTCGACATATAGATAAACTATTTCCTTGCACTTTAGCAGCTTTAACATATTTCAGGTTCAGGTTCATTCATTGCAACAGTAGAATTTTTCATCCTAAAGCCGATTTGATTTGATGGACGTTCTGAGCATCCGCCTATGGTCGATTCTTGGGCGAGTCGAGCAAACTACACATGCTGTACATCGTAAGATTTCCTTTAAGTGAATGTGTTCAATTTCACTAACAGAGTCCTTTTTTCAGTATAGCGCACTTTTTGATGGTGGATAGGTCTTAATCATCTGTAACAGGGTCAACAGGGTAAAAATTGTGGGAAACGGAAACGGACATATTTTTGTTGTTTGTTAAGTGGTCCTTATTATAAGATGCGGAGAGTTTAACATCAAAAGTTTTGGACGGAAGTAAGGTCTGAATAAGACGTCCTGGCGAGGGACTATTGCATACACGCTTATCCCTGTATGGCGACTCTTCAAGCGCTTACTACTACTATTGCGATTAAAAATGTACAAAACGAACAATAAACACAAACAATATAACATGCACAAATGACACGATAAAACATACAAAATTAAAGAAATTAAGGAAACAAGCCCACATGTCCAAAACGAAATAAAATAAAGCACAAAAAAAAAAAAACATAGAAAGCGTAATCCCGAAAACGAGTTAATGTCCGACACAATGCTAGCGGAGGACATTGATTCGACGGCAACAAAAGTATTCCTGCCGACTAAAATCCTGGCGCTGGTATTTCCATGGAACTGGACGAGCAATTAGTAGCTGAAGAATAGATCGGTGAAGCCAAAATGGAAGAAAAGAAAGGGAATTCCTCAAAGCACCTGATGTAAAAGATATCTCAGATATAAAGGAGTCTTCGTCCCTAATTGAGAAGAAGAAGAACTCCCTAGTACGGGCAACGGACGTAGTAGCCAATAATGAGCTGTCAAGGCCAAAAGACTCAAATTTACACCCATCAACTCAAGCCCCCGAGAGGGTTAAGGCAAGCTACGACTAGATTGTGAAGTGGTAGAGTGCCTGCCCCTAGTTAGCGGGGTCCCCGATTCGAATCCCAGTGAAAGCTTAATTAATACGCTTTTATCCGGTTTTCAAATCTGGTCCAGTCTCCATTTGCTGTTGGGATCAAATTAACGGCACTCTCACAGGAGTGGTACTCTCAATCAGTGGGAGTATTCTGACCCTATCACAATGGACCAACATGGTCTAAGTGTGCTGGTAAATTTACTAGAAGCCCCTCTACCTAACCTAACCCAAGCTACGAGACTGTTTTACAGAGCAAGCCGCAAGGAAACCTCTAAACAAACCCCAGCTGGTGACGCACTCACATCTTACTTACTCAAGGTGGCGCTACATTCCGGGGTGGACCTTGGCCTTATATTAGACGCATTCACGTCGCAAGGTGATGAAAAAAGAGACACTTAATATAAGGCGACACGATGCGGGAACCCTGGGAAAGGCAGAGGTTGTGGAAGACAAAAGTTCATGGTCCACAAGGTCTAATGAAGAACTTCGGGTGGCCAGAAATAAGGATTCCATGCGACAGCTGAGGCATTCACGTTTCTCAAAATATTACATAAGCCCACCAAGACATAAAATTGGGTACAATCGATCAGTCTTGTGAGCCCTCTGTTGCAGTGGAGTAGTGCTGCTGCAGGCCTATAGCTTGTATACACTTTTTTCGATAAAAGCTGCTTAGCATTTAAGAAACGGTAAGGCTGTTTCTTCTTCTTTTCTTTTGCTTCTTTATGAAGAGGATTTAGTTCTGAACTGGATTTATGGTAATAATGTGGGTGAGGCTACAGCCCGTAGATGGCACAGGCCTAGGTTCTACAGCAACCACTGGTGTTGTGAGCGTTCTTGTTTTCTCACGAGTGGAAGGAACCTCCACTTTTATGCCGACTCTGAACGGCCAAGTTTGAGAAGTATTTTCTAGACAGTACTCTTTGAGAATGTCAGTGACTCGAAAGAGGTGGGGCCGTGAAAATTATTTTGGTCGTACCGGGAATCAAACTCAGGTAGCGCGGGTTAGTTGCGATCCACAACGCCACGGCCGCTACAAGATTTGACACACTTCAATAAAATGTTCGATGTTTTTCGATGATTTCAGTACCGGTGAACATACTTAGGGAGTTGCAATTCGCATAAATATACAACCATTTTATTATAAGTGATTCCAACCTCGAGAGGTTTGAGCACATTTGTATGAGAAAACCTGAAACTCAATTCAATCGACTACGTGACTCACATCGGCAAGTTGATCATTGGTTAATTGTTCACTGTTATCGTTTAATGTCATCTCGGATTTATTGTCAGTGATCAGATCATACTATACGCTGTGTGACAGTAAACTTCAGAGCACGTGCGCGCCTGTAGGAATATTCTATTGTCGTTCTTCCAAGAGAAGCCGGAAGATTTCTTATGATTTTGTGAGTCTGAAGGTTGAAGTGTTTACCTGCATGCATATCAACTTCTTGTATGTACATATAAGCTTTTTTTTATTATCATTCGTTGAACTTAAACCACAATTTATATGTTTAAGATTCTAGATTTCCGTTTAAGGAAGCGGGGGCATTAAACAAAAGTGGCGGTAAATTTGTTGAATATGTTCTTGGAAGAAATTTAACTTTTGAAGCTAAATTATATGAAATTCCTTTTAGGTTAGGTTAGGTTAGAGTGACTGACTGGCATAAAGGTAGCCACACTTGGGCCATAAGAAGGGCCGTTGTGTAACCACAAAGATCTAGTAGATCCTAATCCGCGAACCATCTGGAGATTAAATAAAGTGATGTCAAGTCGTAGAAATATGAGGCGTCAAAGTGACAAAATCTGACAGAAGAGAGGGAACTACAATTGCAAGGAAGGTGTGAAATGGTTTCTTCTTACTCTACATCACTGCAAAATCTGCAGAAATCGTTGAAAGGAATACCTAGTTTTGAGACGTGAATTCCAATGGCACAGCGCCCGGTTATGACGCTGATGAGAGTTCTAAATTTCGGCCTGCTCATTCTGGTCAGGTCGTGTGAGCATTTTGGATCGATACTACGCCAGAGAGTTCGTGGATCAGTAGGCACCCGAGTTAAAACTAAAATATATGCCACATATGCCGGAGAGTGCGTGGATTGGCAGGTACTCGGTTTGATGCTGAAAAATATATCACATACGCCGGAGAGTCCGTGGATCAGTAGGCACCCAAGTAAGAACTGAAAAATATTCCACATGCGCCAGAGAGTGCGAGGATCAGTAGGCACCCGAGTGAAAACTGAAAAATATTCCACATACGCCAGAGAGTCCGTGGATCAGTAGGCACCCGAGTGAAAACTGAAAAATATTTCAAATACGCCAGAGAGTCCGTGGATCAGTAGGCACCCAGCCTTATATTTTGCTTTGTAATGATGCACCCAACACCAGAGGATCACAAAGATCTAGTGCCAAATACATAAAATGAACTTTACCATCTTCACGGGCAGATGGAAAGACAACAAATTATTAAGTGAGAATAGCTACCAAGGGTAAACCAACGACCGTACCCTTTCGCGATCCAAAGACGATTGCCAAGGCATGTCCTCTCTGATTCACCCGATCGCTGGCCACCCTCTCTTTCACTCAAGAGGATGGTTGAGTCGAATGAGGAAAGGGATCATTTTTATTTTACAATTAAATTCCATTAACAGCGAAAGTGTGTTGCCTGGTTCAAAGCGTATGTCTCTGCGGATGTCTATGTCTCTGCCAAAGAAACACTACGAACACTCTCAGCACCGGGATTCAAGTTTCTTTGCGACATATGGGCAATTTAGTGGTAGAGCCTAACATTATATAACTCCTTCATCATTACAGTCCTGCTGTATGGCGCGGAAGTCTGGAAAATGTCAAGAGCAGTTGGAGAGGCGTACGGGCCTTGGGCATGGTTGTGTTGATGGCATCTGCAGGAGAAGATGCAACTGCAATCTGTGACTCGACATGAGTCCAGCTAGATGTATACGTATCTAAAGCTGGGTCATGCATAGCGCAGGCACAACTAAGCTCCAGTCCGAAATCTTCGCCTCAGAAACACAAGAGAAAAGAATTAGAAACCAAATAGAGCCAAGCTTTAAATGGTACTTGTCCATGTAGATTTTTTCAAAAAATGTGCAACAAAACCTGCTTGATGTGCACATATCCTCTTTTTTTCTCAAAACTTGAAAACGATCATCCAGTACCGAGGCTGTCAATGCAGTTATCGGTTCTCTTAGGTGCTCGTCATCAGCTGAGCTGTGACAACTTTGCTTTTGCTCACCCATTAAAGCTGTGACAAAAACAGTGACATCAACAAAAGTAAAATGCCTTCCCAAGCCGCATCTGTGGCAGTAACGCCGTCCTCAGGCTCAGCATCAAGACAGCGCCCGTTGTTTCGACATACGTCAAATCAATAATCAATTACCCAATCAATCGTATTTGCGTTTTCACCACTGCATGTTGTAATTACTGTGTTGCAACATCTGAAACTGTTGATGCTTCGTTAAGCATCGCGTCACACCTAAGGGCATTACTTTATGAAATTATCACCTCCAATGTTCCCAGATGATAAAAACAATGCAATGAATCACTCACTCATCAAAGGCAAGGTTCAGTGGGAACTCACCCGATGGCAGCCTTAAGGCGAGCTTATTGAAATAATCTAGTGGAATAATAGAAAACCGGTACACTCGGCCACAAAGAAATGGAGAAACCCACTTCCTGAAACACACTCAGATGTATGTGCACATGTGAGTATGGTAATTTGGCGTGAACGTGATTTACAGCGACTCGCCTGACAAGGGGAGGGAATAAAAATTAATTGCATCTTATGAATAGAATTTTCTATTAAACCTCGGCTAATACCTACTGACTGCGAGTGCAAGTGAAGTTGATGTGAGCTGACAGCGCGGCGCGGCGGCGTAGTTTATACCTCTGACTGTCATAAACAATCAGTGGGTTCAGACCGAAGAGCATCGATTTAAATTGCAAATCCATTCTGGCAACTGTTCACATGTCTATGGTCTAGTCGGTTTGCCTTTTTGTTTTCGCATGCAGAAGAAACGTTGTTTGCTGTTTATTCAAAGATAGCTGTAGCGGATTATAGATTTAAATGAATGCTGACCTTGTAGTCTGCATCAAACTTTGCGAATCCGTAACATACTTTGATACTCTCGGTTTAGTTTTAGTGATGATATGCTAATTTCTTTGATAATCCGGCGATAGGCAATAGCGTCAATTAGCGCTGCCGTAAAATGTGGAAAATCTGTTCCAGGATTTGCTGGTGCTTGTGTACCTACTTTATGAATTCCTGGTCGGAGAGAGGTTATAAGGAAATCTGAGTTGGTCCTTCCAGGAGACGCTACACGAATGCGATCTACGTACTAACATTAACATCAATCGATAGTGACGCGTGAAGAAAGCGAAATAATGAATTGATATTGTGACAAAGCTGTGGCTTTATGGATATTTTTTATGTTCCACCAAGTTAGTTTCATGTCGATTGGTTCGATCGTTCGTAACTCAATTTTTGAATTTGCCGCCATTTGTGCAGTAAATTTTAGGGTAAGTAAAAATGTAGCGTCGTGTGGGTGGCCGTGGCGTAGTGAGTTAGTGCGTCGCCTCGAATTTACCACCTTTCATATTTCATAGCTCCACCTCTTTCGAGTCCTGTCTAGAAGAAGCTTCTTAACTTCGCCGTTCGGAGTCGGCATTAAACTGTAGGTCCCTTCCACGCGTGAGAGAACAATAACACGCACAACACGAGTGGTTTTTGAGAAGCTAGGCCCAGGTCCGCCTCGGACTGTAGCGCCACCCAAGAAGAAGAACAAGAAGAAAAATGGAGCGTCACACTATACAACAATATCGATATTAGGAGCAGTGCGATATCGAGGAGCAGTGACTATCACTTCGCGATCAGGCTCAGTTGTAAAAAAGTATGGGTAGTTATGGCCGAATCGAAAATTGGACTGACCGCTTGAAACACAGCTAGTAAAGCAGCGGAGGCCATTTGCCCGATGTGATATTCCATAAAAAACCCTATCCTATGTGTACTTTTTGAATCAGTTAAAAATAGCAATCTAAAGACCCAAGAACTAGCATGCATCAAATGGTTAAAATAGTTTATTTTATTTTGTTTGATGATGCTTCTGATGACAACTCTTGGGACACAATGGCCATGGCGTGTGTGACCAAATTAAGTTAATTGGACCAAATTTGTGTCGTAATTTAGAGACCAATACATCGCAAGATAATAGCCGTGTTTTTTTTTAAAAAATCTATAAATAGTGAAGTAAGGCGTGCACGTAAAGCACATACAACAACCTACTGCTTATAACTGCTTATAACTGGCTGCGTTCGAGTTCGAATTTTTTCATATATTTTAAACGCGATTCGAACATAAATTGTTTTCTTCAAATATTCTGACAGATAAAAATCAAAGCCACTGCGAATCGTTTTTTTGCATCTTATGCCTGAAACACAATAGTGCGTTTGCGCTGGCGTTGGCTTTCAACGCACACAATTCAATGGCCAAGCACGAAGTACAGCGTCGACCTGCGACAGTGAAAAATGAGAGAGATGAGAGGATGGCAATAAAATGTAAAACGTAAGCCCATCACGTGCGACACGTGCGCATTATTCAACATGTTGGATATTTTTTGACAGAGGGGTGCGCTGTGAGAGAGGTTTTCTCAAAAACTGAGAGTTTTCTTCCAAATTGAGAGTATTTTGTATCAACTGTCATTTAAGAAACAGCTGATTAAAAATAATGTAACGACAAAAGTCATTTCAAATGAGTGTATGCAAAAAGGCGGCAATATTTTTCATCTCGCAGATGAGAGAGAGAACGGCTGATAAATTGAGCATTTATTTCAAGGCAGTGTGTCATCGTAACATGAAGTCGGCTAGCGCAGAGCACTATTGTGTTTCAGGCATTACAGGAAAAAAACACGGCTTATGTCAAAAAGCGGTGATACAGACTAGTGCTAAAAAGAAAGTCAATATCCTTATAAAAATACAATCTAAGTGCTAAGCCTTTTAATAGATAATTTTAAATAGTTTTAGATAGATAGATAGATATTTAATAGATAATAATAGATCCAAGGGCATGTTTCTATTACAATTCTACCCACTTACAATTAAAGTTGTGGTGGGGTCTTAATAACAAAAATTGGCACTTAGACTCTTTAGACTAGCAAGCCTTCAATTTATGAGGGCCAGCCACAGATCGATAGCATAACCCATAATAATAATAATAATATGGGTGGCGCGACAGTCCGAGGCGGACCTGGGCCTAGCTTCTCAACAACCACTCGTGTTGTGCGTGCTATTGTTCTTTCACGAGTGGATAATAACCCATACCTTTTGTTAATGCTACATTATGTCAATAAAATAAGAGCTGTATTTCAAAATATCCACTTCGGACAGAAATCACCTTCAGAATACATCTGTTGCATATCAAAGAATGATTCTAGCCATGGCTAACTTGAAATCTATAAATGAAATAAGGTCAAAGAACTGACTCTCTGCATAATCATTCGATGATAAGCGGCCCAAATTGCTAAACGGCGTGCCAATGCGTTTTCGTTAATATTCATTAATACATAACTTAGCATCTTATTTCAATACGGTGTAGGTGACGATAGAAGTCGCTGATTTCAAACGATTCGTCGTGTCTTATGATATCGCTTCAATTTCTAAATAGCCATAAAGTCACAGCTTTGTCACAATATCAATTCATTATTTCGCATTCCTCACGCGTCACAGTTGATTGATGTAAATTCGAATTATAAAACCATGACAACCAGTTAAATGGTAGTAAAGAAGATTATTGTCAAACAGTATCTGCTGCTTTCTGTTGGAAATTGTGTAACAAGTCAGAGGTCTTAAATATGCTCTTCCCAATCCAGGGACGCAATTATGGTCTGAGTTTGAACATAACAATGCTGACAATTTAAAGTTCAAAGACTCTTAAAAAACACCAAAGAAAATAACTCTGTTCGTAAACATCACTTGAAAACGAGAAACTTGTTGTAGAGGCTAATTAAATCCACTTGGGATGGGAGTGCACCCACTTTAAATCAAAACGGCGTCGACAGCTTTGTTCACGTGCTAGGTTTTCAACATCTGTTTAGAAGATGGCAAATGATGGTTTTAGGGAACACCGCCGTAAGCATTGCAGGCTGAGTGACGAAATTTGTAGGGTTGCTGCCTCCGCAAACTATGTCGCCTTTCTCTGTCGTTAGATTATAAATAATCCGAGGTGTACTTCTACGTCGCCACTGCCATTCCTTATTTACAACTGACGTAAGTGTTATAAGTGTTATTGTCTTCAGAGGCATTCAAAGGTCGGCGAGTACTTTGGACCTGACCACCACGTTCTCCAAACCGAGAGCACAAGTGGGCACCTAGACACTCCAGAATTCTTAAAGAACTCAACATTGTACTGCCCTCTTTCTCTGTTCAAAGGGGTTTACATTTTTTTTTTGGGAGCTCGGGTACTTAGGGCTGTCATCTAACTTTTAATGAATGAAAACTTAAGAAGGCTAAGCTTCTAAAGCAACTCGTGGGTTACACCTCCAGAATCAACATAAATAACGAAGGAGATGTAGAAAACGTTGTCAAGCAGCCATCAAAGATGCTGCCACTGACGTGCTGGGTTTTACGGCACCACCTAGAAACGCCCATGGTTTGACAACGTGTGTGGGCTGGCGCCTGGAGCGAAGCTGGAAGCCTACAAAGCAACGCTGCAACGAACAACGAGAGCTGTTATGAACAGAGACGAAGGGACGAGACCCGGCTTGTCAGACGAGAAGCGTGCGATAGTGGAGATGGACGGCAGGAAGGATGTCCAAAAGTTTTACCAGAGGATGAAACAGTTATCCAGTGGATATAAGATTCGGACAATAGCCTGCCGGGACGAGAAAGGACAACTAGTAGTAGAGTCGCAGTCGATACTGAGAATTTGGAGGAACCATTTCTGCAGACTGCTAAACGGCGATGATGACACCAATACCGCTGTCAGGCACAATGTCCCACTCAATATGGACGATGATCGACTAGAATTCCGTCCCCCCGACTTAGACGAGGCCAAGATAGCAATATCAAGACTGAAGTCTAACAAAGCTGCCGGTGCGGACGGACAGTCCGCTGAAATCTTGAAGGCAGCTGGAGATGATCTGGCTGGGCGCATGCACCAGCTCATCTGTAAGATATGGTCGAAGGAGAGCATGCCCGACGATTGGAATCTCAGTATCGTTTGCCCGATCCACAAGAAAGAAGATCCCTTTGACTGCGCCAACTATAGAGGGATAAGTCTCCTGAACATCGCCTACAAGATCTTCTCTGCCGTTTTGTGTACTCACCTGAAGCCGTTTATAAATAACCTACCAGGTCGATATCAGTGGCTTCAGGCCAGGGAAGTCCACCATCGACCACATCTTCAAATTACGGCAGATCCTGGAAAAGACCCAAGAAATGCAGATCGACACCCACGACCTTTTTGTCGATTTCAAGGCCGCATATGACAGCGTGCATACGGACGAGCTATACAACGCCGATTTGACATTCCTGCCAAACTCGTCAGGTTGTGCAGGATGACGATGGAGAATTCTGGCTGCTCCATCCAGCTCGGTAACGAACTCACCGATACCTTCAATTTCAAAAAAGGTTTTAGACAAGGCGACGCGCTGTCATGTGACTTCTTTAACTCCATCCTGGAGAAGATCGTGCAAGACTCACACACCAGCACTAGAGGTACGATCTTCCAGAAGTCTGTACAACTCTTAGCATACTCGGATGACATTGACGTGATTGGCAGAACACAGCGAGCCGTCAATGAGGCGTTTGGCGGAAGCGGCTAAAATGGGTCTAGCGGTGAACAAGGGCAAAACGAAGTATATGCTGTCATCAAGAAAGGTCACACAACATCGACGTCTTGGACAGAGCGTCACAATGGGCAGCTATAACTTCGAGGTAGTCAAGGACTTCGTCTACCTCGGCTCCGCAGTAAATAGTACAAACAACATTAGTACCGAGATCAAACGCAGAGTAACTCTTGCCAACCGCTCTTTCTATGGGCTCAAGGGGCAATTGAGTAGTAGAGCCATCTCTCGAAGGGCCAAGCTGACTTTATACAAGACCTTGATCCTGCTATATGATGCGGAGGCATGGACAATCTTAAAAGCGGATGCGGAAGTCCTTGGTCTCTTCGAGAGAAAAGCTCTGCGTGCGGTCTTTGGTACTGTTTGCGTTGACGGTTTCTGGAGGAGAAGATTGTACGGGCTGTACAGCGACATGAGCCTAGCCAGGCGTCTTCGGATCCAAAGCATAAGATGGCTAGGCCGTGTAGAGCGACAACTCAGGTCCAGCCCGAAGAGTCTTCGACTCCGAACCCGTGGGGCAACGCAACAGAGGACGCCCGTGTTTAAGGTGACGCACCAAGGTGGAGCAGGACCTCAACCTCAACTTGGCGTGCGACACTGGAGGCGGCTAGCCAGAGACCGTGCTAGCTGGAGAGGCTTGTTGGTTGAGGCCCAGATCCACCGCGGAGTGTAGCGCCAAATAAAGAATAAGGCGCAGCGGTCAGGAGCAGCGGTCAGGCGCAGTCTGGTCCATACACCAATTCTATTAGAACGCCACTCTTGCAAATCAGTTTGAGTTGGCAACAAAAAGGACAAAACGGCGACATCGGATCATCGAAAAAGTAGGAACCTAGGACTCTATTTAGATGTCTCCAAGCAATGACAAAAAGACGCTCCCACCTTCTTCCTGATCCTTGCAACTGCTACAACAGGGCTTCTGTTACGTACCCCAAAAGATGGTTCCCAATCATGACAATTACCAATAACTTTGGATCGCGCCTCGATCAAGATGCAGGAAGAAGCATTGTTTGAAATCCAACAACCACTTCTCCCAATCGAACAATGTGGTATAAATGTGGAGTTCAACGGCATTTTATGCCTGATAGCTGTCGTATGCCGTTCGACTCAACCGAATGGCATGATACCACTGGAAAGGTAATTTCGGTTAAACATCTCCCAAGTCTTCCACCTCTGCAAAGTAGTGTTCTCTTTCAAACAATGTCATTGGCATTTTCGCGGTTCGGTTCGATTTAACACAGACACCAATCAGGAAACATAATTACGCTTAGTGCGGTGTGTGGTGATGTGCAGCAGACATTTGATGGCTTAAACAAGTTTCTGAGTGTGCCATCGTTAACTGGAATTTTTTCTGCCCCTCCGAGTTGAGTTGTATGACATTTTCCCTGACTCAAGATGTGGCGCTCCCAACCGTCAATGCTCCCCAATGGATTTGGTTTACATTGTTAGTCTCTGAAGACATGTCATGAGCCGAAAGGAACCTCACCATCTTGATCGTGGATAAGTGAGATCGAACAACTTTTTTGTGCTTCAAAAAACAGCACTGTCACTCTGTCCCAAATACATAACGATAACCTCAGCATCCTGTAAGAGATACAAATCTAGCATCAACCTTTTTGACTACACGAATGTTACAGTACCGGTTCGAGTGGGTTGGTTGACTTGTTAGCTCTACGGTGACTGGTGAGGCAACGCACACCGCATTGACCTTGGGATCTGAATTAATATTCGCCGGAGTTGTCTTCACAGCCCGTGACTCGTGTAATCGCTTGCGAAATACTGCGCCCCTGCCCATCTGGTGTGGAGCGCTGAGTCAAGCCATTTCATCTAAGAATTTATTCCAGCTGCCACCTCGGTGGTCACATAAATGTCTCCGTTTCCACTTGGCATGTTGGCATGCTAATGGTCTTGAATAAAGACGGAGTTACGTAATGGACTGAAAAATATTATGAATCACACTCGGCGTTACACGCAGACGCGTGTGCACAGTCCAGTCGGAATCAGTTTACGATTTAATTATCGGGTTCGGCCCGATGGATCATCACCTTTGCCATATGGCAGCCGCTTGGCCACTGGCCAGTGGGCACTGGCTGCTGCTGCTGCTGATGATGATACCTGGAGTTACCATTTCTGGACGTGACTTGTATTTAGAGGCAGATGGTGACTCCACGGTGGCACAGCGGTTAGCACATTGAACATCAATGTCGTTTTCATAACCAGATCGGGCATCAATTAGTGACTCCATTGGCGGCACTATGCGACTGCGGATTGTATAACCAGAACGAGACAGACCGCGGAGCGTGTTGACAAGCGTTGTTTATGGTGGACGCTGTTGATGAAATGCAGGTGTCAAGGTTGCATTCGATAGTGTTTCCTATTCGTTTGTTCCGTTGCGGGCCGAGGTTGTGGTGTGAACAAAAACCAACACGTAGTGGCTTCGAGAGAAAAAGAAGAAATGTCTGCGCACAGTGGAGTGGACCTTGAGAGGCGGCGAAATGCTTGTTGACGCATGACGCAAATGAAACTCGTTCTTTGCCGTGAGTGCTTGCGTGTGTGTGCGTCCATTCGCGGTGTTCTTTATTATTTATGGCTGATTTTATGTCCATGTCTGATTGGCTCGATATTCAGATATGAAGCGCACGTCTTCCACTGCAATGCAAAGTGAATGACAACGCGGCTGATGATAGCATCGCCTTTGATTTGGGAAAACGAATTAAAAATCGAATGCGATCAAGATGTCTGCGGGAATTTAATGAATGAGTGGACAGTGATTAGAGATGCCTGTACGCAGTGAGTCTATGGCTTTTGATGAGCTGCTTCAGAATGCGTTGAAGACAAGGTCTGTCATGGATATGGCTGGGTGTGGGTATAAGGCGTTGGCTCTTGGAGAAGTTGGATGTTTATGTGCCTTCAGAGCCGTCGGTAGAGATTCAGGGACATTCTTCTTCTCCTTTGGCTGGTGCTGCAGTCCGGAGTGGACCTGGGCCTCAGCCAACAAGGATCCAACCAGGATCTAAGTGGGCCAATCGCCCCAACCTAACTTGCCTCTCCAGCACGTCTAGTTGCTGCCTGCAGAAAGAAGACCCTCTAAACTGGGCCAATTTCAGAGGGATAAGTCTCCTGAATTTATCGTATAAGATCTTTTCTGCCGTCTTGTGAAAGCGCCTGAAACCCTACGTCAACAGCCTGAGTGCTGGTCCAGGCCAGCGAAATCCACCATTGACCAAATATGCACATTCCGGCAGATCTTGGAAAGGAGCCAGGAGATACAAGTCGATGCTCACCATCTATTTATCGACTTTAAGGCCGTGTATGACAGTATTTATAGAGACGAGCTGTACAGCGCATTGCCTACTTTTGGCACCCCTGCAAAATTAGACGGAGAATGTCCGTTGCTCGGTCAAGGTCGGTGAAGATTGTAGCGAGACCTTTTATGACAAAAATGATTAAGACAAGGCGACGAATTGTTTAACATCATTCACGAGAAGATCGTACGTAACTCAATCGTCGACACCGTCTTCCACAAGTCTGTGCAACTGCTCGCATATGCCGATGACACTGACAGCATCGGAAGAGCACAACGGGCTGTCAGTGGGTCGTTTGTGAGCATCGCGAAGGAAGCGGCGAAGATGAGCCTTGCGGTCAACGAAGGAAAGACAAAGCTTATGCTGTCTACAAAAAAAGTCCACCAACACCGACGTCTTGGACAATACCTTACTATAGACAGACAGACAGACATACCTTCCAAGTGGTGAAAGACTTTGTCTGCCTTAGCTCCGAAGTTGACACCACCGAAATGAAAGATGGCGCTTTCAAGCAAGCGCGCAATTGAGGAACAAAGACATCTCTCGAAGAACCAAGATATGCCTATACAAGACCTTGATAGTCACAGTCCTGCAGTATGGCGCAGAAGCGTGGACATTAACCAAGGCGGACGAAGAGATTCTTGGTTGCTTCGAGAGGAAAGTCCTTCGTACTATCTTTGGTCCCGTATGTAATGATGGTCCTTGGAGGGGAAGTCTGAATGACGAACTGTACAGTGACATCGATCTGGTCAAATGAGTTCGAGTCTCTCGTCGGAGATAGCTAGGTCATGAGTGAATGGACACCAATGCGCCGGTCCGGAAAGTCTTCGACTGCAATCCCGAGTGACAACGCGGTTAAGGAAGCCCACGCCTCAATCAGTTGAACGTGCGTGGTTGGAAGCTGGATTCAGGAACATTGTACATCTTGCCGAGCCTTTCTAGTCCAGCTGCATGATTCCCAATCGGCCAGTGGCCCGTACTTATTTCTCTCATTTTACCAAAATCAGTGCCAGACCTCCTTAGAAGGTCGGACATGTTGTACCATCTGACCATGGCTAGATATTGCAAAGTTAGTTAACCGAGACCATCTTAGGTTCGAGGGGGAATGTGACGAGTGGATTAGGAGACGAGCTATGGAGTTATGGGCAGCTCCTTGTTTTGCCATTTTGTCGGATTTCTTGTTACCAAAAACGTATCTATTCGCTGGAACCCAAATTTTGGTTAAGTTGGTGTTGTTGGTTAGAGGCCATGGGCCTTTGCATCCAGGGCAAAGTTGTTGATGGCTCTCAACTTGGCGAGATGCCAGCAACGATCACTGTAAGTGTCCTGTGCATCAAGTTGACATACTGCCTCCTTGTGGCGCTTTCTAGTTAGCCTTTACAGCCACCGCTTTGAGGCGATCCAATGTATTCCGAGGTCTTTTGTCCAGGGGTTTTAACCAGGACCCGGTCCTCCATGTTCGGGGATAAAGTGTCCATCGTATAAAAAACCAAACGACAACGAGCCTCTGATACGGATCACCCTACTGCTGACGACCATGAACACCGAAATAAGGAGAACGATTTTCAATCCTGCATGTGGAACGTGAGGACCCTTAACAGACCGTGCATCCGATGAACTAGCGGAGGCTCCAGAGGCCTATAAATTGGGATGGTTTGGGCCGGTCAAATGGAGGATGGACGGGGATCGCTACAAGGACCCAAGGAATCGCTTGTTCCGATACGGATTTGTTGTTCGATGCAGACTTCGGCAAAACGTCATAATCTTTAAATACATACACGAGCTGCTCATAACAATCCGCATCAAGTAGCCTTGATCATTCGGCAAAATCAGCTCAATCTGCCCCACAGCCTGACGGAGGATAAGGATGACGATAGTAAGGATGACTTCGATTATCTCCTTGAAAGACACATTATCAATGAACCAGGTACGATACCAAGATCCTTCTAGGAGATTTCAACGCAAAGCAGGGCAAGTAAGGCATCCTTGCTAGAGTCATCAGAATACACAGCCTGCATGTCAGAGAATGGGCTCAGGCTGTTGGACTTCGTGGAGGTGGAAGTCTCTCTGTAGCCAGTACACGGCTCTATGACCTCAACATTCATACTCATTCCTGCATTCCTGGTCCAATTTGGATGTTATGAAAGTCGATACAACTGCCTTGATGCCAGATTGACGGTCAAAGTAGACAGCCATTCCTTGCATGGGCGTTACGTTCAGATGAGATTTAAGTTGACGGGACGCCTTACTAATGGCAAGGAATTCCTCACGGAATTTGATAGCGTGATTTGGGAGTCTGTAGGTTGGAGAGATGCTCAGAATTTGCGAGAAATACCTGCTCTGACTCCGGAATTCATCTTTGAACGGTCTGCTCTAGCAAAGAAGAAATGAAGATAGAATGTAAGTAAACCACAGCAGCTCGGCGAACTTCCACTGCACACACTCTTTATAGCTAGCACTGCACTACATTACTCCAAGCACATTCACTAGTTCACACCAATTAATAACCCAATCCCACACTATCAGCACTTTTCAGACTTTCACCACATGCACCGAAAATCTTTTCTAAGTTCGCCGTTCGGAGTCGGCTTTAAGCTGTAGGTCCCTTCCACTCGTGAAAGAACAATAGCACGCACAGCACGAGTGGTTGCTGAGAAGCTAGGCCCAGGTCCACCTAGGACTGTCGCGCCACCCATATTATTATTATTATTATAAGTAAGCGTAGAGAGGAAGGAAACTGCTTATATCTTAACTTGTAAATTGATCTGCCGGCATATAGGTCGGTGGGAAAAGAATTGGGTACCCTTACGGGCTATAGGCCGTGGCACACTTAAAGCAACGTAGTAGGATATGATTTACTACCGTCCTAAAAACAATCAGATCCACATTCGAATCGAAGAAGTTTTTCCGGTTCGACCTCGCGCCGGTAAGACGAAGCAAAGTCTCCGCTCTAGGAAGAATCTGCTTTTTTTTTGGAACGGCATAATTTTCTTTGCTGGGGCTGAGCAATAGCAGAGCAGTTACTGCAGAAATTCTGTTTCTTCCCCATCTCATGAACTTCTGCTAAAGTTAACTTGCGCTGTGTTCAGACGCATTGCATGTGTAAATGCCACAGTGGCCGGATTAGCATGCGGAATTCCCTGCGATCATAGACGCCTTGGCGTTGCTGCTGGGATATCACAACAAACTGCATTAAATCATGTACCTGTGTCTTTTATCGATTTCGGAAGGACTGTATCGGAAGTTAATACGAATCGGTTAAGTTCGGCTTAACTAAACTAGTGCCGCTGGTCGTAGTCTATTGTTCCGCCAAAAGAAGAAATATGTCAGACAGTGGATAGCGAATTGGACAAGGTTCACTTTACTTCAGGTTCAGGGAATATTATGGTCAGATTTCTATCATCAAGAAACACTTACGGAGTGAGGGTGTTATTTGTTAATTGAAGAAGAATGGATGGGACAAGTCCGGCTGCGGGGTGAAATATGTCTCCTTCCGCAACCATTCCATTTATGGTATTTTCTTCATTTGCTGATGATCGTGGAACCAATAACACCCACCTCATGCTTCCTGGCAAGTCGTTGCTAATGGATCCCTGAACCAAACTTCATTCATTATTCATGAAAAAAATACGAACCAAAGGAGAGCATTACTTAATTCTGTTGAACAGAGGCCAGATGCGGCAGAAAATCTTTCGTGGCCACCAACGCCAAGTGGTGACACTAAGTAAGGTAGCTCCTCAAAGTTAATTTCGACTTAATGATTTTCGCACATGCCAATAAATGTCATCATATTTTTGGAGATTCTTTGCCAAACCACTCAAAATATAAATTATAAGATATTCAATGCGTGCAGAGATATGGGCACCGGCCAAGAAGGCGCCCACTTTGATTTAGAGATTCGCTTTTCTAGGAAGTGCTAAACTATGATATTTTAGTTAAAGCCGCCAGACTTAGTATGGCTAGCTTTTATCTTCCACGCCAGAGATGTGGAGGTGTTTTCGAATAAGGGAAGCAAAATCTAAAATATTAAACACTAATAGACGGATGTGTCTAGCAGCAGGGGCGGATAGCTGACATCAGCATATCTGTTTATAGGCTTAGCCCCGACAAGACTAGGACTTCTTGTGCATAGTCTAGTGTTACATCATTTTTACTTAGCGTGGTGAACGACTTTAAGATGAGTAGGTGCTAAAAAGCATCCGACCCGGTGATGGTTTTTTAGAAGCAATTAAAAAAGCAGGTCTTCTGAGAGGCTTTCCAAGAATTTGATGTGTGCAGAAACAAATAAGTTCTGCACACATCGTACGTAGCATAGTGGGTGTTTGGGCTAAAACTCCTCTTGAACATCGCTGAAAGAGCCCCATCTGGTTGTCAACTATTAAAGTGCTTGTTAGCCAAAAAGCCACTAGCCACTTATGATATTCGTAACTATTGTACATAAGTCCCGTTCCCTGTATTTTGCTTTAAGAAGACAAAAGTACTTACAACAAGCTTAACTAACTTAAGAATTTACAAATGTTCTTAATACTAACCTACTGACCCTATGCGGGTACTCTAAGCTAATCTGATCTACTTTCTAAATGTGCCTTTCGGCTTAATCTACGTTTTTTTCTTTAGTCCTTATGACAATCATTTATTACTTTTTTATTTGCCAAGAAAACTTGTGAAAAACTTGGCTAAGCCTAACTAACTTAATACCAACACCTTTGCACATAAGAACGTGAATTCTTTTAGTTAATAAAATTTATTTGAAATTGGACTTCGCTAATTTTCATTTAATTACGCTTGTACCCGTTCAATCCGTCTAAAATAGCGGAGACAGTGGATATGTCCATCAACTCCTTCCATCAACTCCTTCCCAAACCAATGGTGTGTAAGTTCGTTTCCGTACGACAGATGATTTTCACGGGGCCACCTCTTTCGAGTCAGTGATACTGTTCAAAGAGTACAGGTACAGGTTCGTAAACCTGGCCGTTCGGAGTTGGCACAAAGCTATAGGTTTCATCCACTCGTGGGAGATCATTAGCACGCACAGCATAAGCTCCACGCATATTTTTTTGTTCTTAGAAAACAATCAGAGAGCTTATCTTTGGCAGTATCAATTACTGAGAGAAATCTTGAAAATCAGCAAAGTAAGCGAATCACGATTGACTGTAATTTTAGACGAACGCAACAGCCTGAATTTCGTTTAATAAATAAATCAGATTTATAAAAACAATTAGGAGACCTAAGCCTCAGCCAAGAATTGCTCAATCGTCATGACTAAAAAGCTTGCAAGTTTGAGAGAGTGCTTGTTTGTAAGAAGTAGTCTCTGGAACTACGGAAGCAATTTTGAAAATTCATTCATCAGTAGAAAGCTGCATCATTTCTCTGTGACATGGGCTATATTTGATTTTGATTCAAAATATTTTTGAATGTGGAATAAAAATATTTGTCAATCAATTCACTAAAAGCAGTCAATGAAATCATCACGCCACGATTTTCTTTCGGCGGAGACCAGGGCTCTCATCGCGTAAGTTTTCAGACGACTATCGTCCTTTTGATTCACTTCGATGATATCGTCGATGATTTGCTTCATGTAAGACCAACACTATCGTCTCGCCCATCGTTACAGTTTGAGTGCTCTGAAAATAATATCTCTCATATAAAAATGACAGCTGTGCTCTCATTTCTTTTCTCATTCAGTTTGCGAGCAAAACTAATCCAAATGTAAACTATCATTTTAAAAATGTCTCAAAAGTGTAGAACAAGATATGTATACACAATTTGTTCTCATTAAATAGGGGATGGTACTGAAATAGGTGTCGCCAAAAATCAGTTACTGAGAGTTTTTAGCTTACGCGAAGCTGGCTAAGCGATTTCTCTCAGACGCTATCGTGTTTTATGCTTCATGATGCAAAACTATAGTCGAAACTAGAAATGAAATATTACAGAGATGTCCGACTTCTACCTCTCTTGCCGCTTAAGATGATTGCCAACTGCTTTTTATAACGTGTTCATAAACCAAATTGACCAATCAGAGCAAGGCATTTACGTTATTTCGTGAATAACCGTCAAAAATTCATGAATATCTGTCAAAAAGCACTCAAATTCGTCGATGGACTACGGGGCAATCAGCTGTGAAGTCGACTACCTCTGTAATACTTCATTTCTGGTCGAAATGCTAGCGCGAGACGAAATGCCTACGCGACTATAGTCGCAGTTTGACGCTTTTTTGACGACTTTTTAAAAATACCTCCATTTTGACACATTTTAAATTTCCTTGCGATTCTTGGGGGCTATTTTATAAGAGACAATTTTTCCATGTAAAAGATTCGAAGTCCTTTGTGGATTCCGCTGAAGGCCACTATATTTGAAATTAGCTTGAAAAGGAATTACTTCAAAGGATGGGAAATGTGTCAAGATCAGGACTAAAGTCTACCATTATCTAATCAATGTTAACAATTATTTCCGAGCTTTAGGAAACATTTAAAGCATTAAACCTTTGATTTGCCGAAGAAAATAAGAAGAGTGCACTAGGCTAAGCATGATGGAACATAGAGAATGCAGAAGTCAAACTGGCCTCTGTATGCTCTGAAAAAATCGTTTCTTTAATTGGATGTCGAAGCTGACAAAGCCACATGCAACCATATATCCAGACTCGAAAATTGCTCAGCCTGTTCGTATGGTCGATTTATTCTTCAAACATTTCGCTGAAGTTTAATTAGTAGTTGAGGTCACATTTCTATAACTCTTCATTTCCGATTTAAGTTTGTGAAGATCTAGTTGGCTCTTTTTTTCTACTTTAAGTAACCATGGCAAAGTCTAGGCTCTGAACATTACATTCTTTCTTTTTTAATTGTTTTATTGCAACTTTTTTTTTAGCTCCGAGACTCTTTTTTGCGACTAACTCAAATTTTTCAACCGCAACTCTGGCGGTGCCCGCAGTCCTGCAGCAGTGAGTAGAGCATCAAGGTAGTCTTTGCAGCAGTTTGTGTGAGCATACGATTGCGTTATAACATAATTTTGATATTTCTTCTGTAGAGAGTGATCTCTTCTACTGGAAAAAAATTGACTTAAGAAAATCTTTATCAGTGCTACGGCTTTAGGAGAGAAGGACAGAGATAGGTTGACCGAATATACACAAGAAACAGCTCATATATTAGAATCGTTAGTTTTGACAGCTCAGCTGCTTCGTTGCAATACTATGTTAAGGAGAGAAAGTATGTGGGGGTAATTTGATGTATTTTTCGTACGAGACAATGAAAATGGCGCCCGACGATTGTTTACTTTCACCAGGTAGGTCTAGGGAACGACACAAGATAATTTTATTACAAGTAAAAAAGTGGTCAGCTAGCTTATGAAGGCACGTCTCTATTTGTTGATGCTATTGAGTTGGCTCACGTTATAGTAGAAGTATAAACCCTGCTGCCATTTGTAGTTTGGATCTAAATGTAACACAAAACGAGCAACATTCTGTACTGAAGAGAAAATTTAACAAGCTTCTCGAAATACTTGGAAATGTCCTCTATGTCCTGTACACACACGTTCATCATCTTATAGGTGTTATTACAGTCGTTTGAATTTCGGTCATAAAACATATCTCCTCACTTCGAATCAGATATAATATAATAATATTGGTGGCGCGACTGTCCGAGGCGGGCCTGGGCCTAGCTTCTCAGCAACCAATCGTGTTGTGCGTGCTATTGTTCTTTCACGAGTGAGAGGCACCTACAGTTTAATGCTGACTCCGAACGGCAAAGTTGAGAAGCTTTTTCTAGACAGGAATACTCTTTGAGCATTGTCAGTGACTCGAAAGAGGTGGAAGCCGTGAATTAGAGAAGTTGGTAGAATGGGGATTCGAACCTGGCACCCTCTGCGTAGGAGGCGACTCACTCAGATAAATAAATAAAATAAATATTATTTCCAAAACACGTGGTGAATTGCTGCCCTTGAATTTTATACCGCATCACACACAGCTCCAACTTTAGTCTGTCCGCTATGCAATCTGAATGAACGTCAAGACATCAAACATTTCATCGCAATCTGCCCAATTTTGAAGGAGTTAAGGATGATTGACTTCCGTAAGCAGTATATTGATGAAGTTGTACTATGTACTTGATGTTCTAAATGGGAAAGCTGGATGGGATACTCTATACTGATATGTCATGGTTTCACTAAGATATCGCAATTGCATAATAAATTAAGACTTTTAGAAATCAAAAAATAATTGTTTTCTGCCACTATAAATATTTTTTTCTTTTTTCTTGTTTGTATTTCAAAATGTCAATCTAGTCGACGGCCATATGCCAAAATTGATTTTTTGCATATCGATAAAAGAGTTGTAATAATTTGAATGAAATAACAAAAAATCAACTAACTAACCGACTAGTAGAAGTATGATCCGTCAGTTTTCTTGCCAATTGTGAGGGCATTCCACGAACAGAGAATGTGATAAATGGTATCCACCTCTTCGATGCCCGTAATTCTTATTCATCTGGCGCTACAGCCCTGGGTGGACATGGGCCTCGGTACCCATACAGCTCGTCCAAAAAACATTATGTACGGGACCCATCGTACTGAGATGCGTGCTAAGGCCACTCTCGCGTACAGACTCCCATGAGTAATACAAAGAAAAACAAGGATTTAATAAAATTCTTCCTGAAGTCGATATATTCATCAAGGCCTCTCTCATAGGCGGAAGTTAATTTCACACGCATTTTGATTTCAGTGCAGTCGATACACACTAACCAGACGAATGTATGAATTTTATTTAATTGCATGTGAAACAATAGACAATAGCCATTCGCATAGTCAAACCGATAGCGAATACGAATCATGCAGGAAATGGTAACGTGAAGCAACACTGTCAGAAGACTTGAATCCGCAATGAGGACCTTGTGAAGACCTAAATAGAGAACCATGATTCACACAGACGAGTGGGATGCTTGGCAGAAAATGCCTCAAATGACATTTTTTGTGACAAAGTTTACAAAAACTGATTTCGTTTCTGTGTCACAATGTCAAATTGGATTTATTACATGGCCAGCACAATGCCACTCTGACCAAGGTTAGCATTTTTCTACTACCAGGGTGTGTCATAGGTCTCTGTAAACATCACATGTGACAGCAGAAAAAATAAATCTTTCTTGTCAAACTTTGATAGTTATTCTGGGATTTTTTAAACAACCACAAATTTTTAATTTATTTGGGGCTTAACAAGGAAAATAATTTTATGAGAGGAGTTGCCGTCTGTGGCAACCTGGGGGCAAGGCGAATCCTTCAGTTGACACTGTGACTTATGGACTTAAATACCTAAGCTATGTCACAACTGCGACGTCTACTTGGCATTATGCATTTCTAGTGTGCATGGGGGCGATATCTATCGAGTAGCGAAACCTGTTGTGAATAATAAATACAGTTGTTCATTGAAAGCAATCGAATGTTTCTTTACTACATGGTCAAAACGATCAGAGGGATACTTTGGTTTCACGTAAAATAATTTTATGAGGAACGATACAAATGTCTAAGACCTGTCTAAACAATCATCAGGTTCTAGTAGCTTCCAGGGGTTTAGACAAGACGTTTGTCTCACAAATCGCAAGACTTTAACCCTGGATGGTTATTCATATTTGACATACATTTAGGTTATGCTTCGTCGAATCGATGAAGTCCATCTTTGCAGTGCCGTGACTAGGACGGCGCAATCGGTGTCTAGGCACAGGGCGTAGGCGTAAGCGCACAAGTATGACCATGATCAACTTCATTCACACACATACGAGAGTGCAAGTAAAGAAGCTCACACTTGGCGCATAAAAGCCTAGTTATGGCACTGCATCCTTGAGCATCTCCTCTTTACACTATGATAGCCTTGAGCCTGGGATTATAAATTTAATGTCTTAAACATATATTTAAAAGAATATTCAAATAATAAAGGATGATATAAAGAAGAATAGGAATAACTGCGAAAAATAAAAATTTCGTTCGTCGATTAGACGAAGGGTAGCCATCCAGGGTTAATGACATTTCCTTCCTATCTGTAGATACGTTAATTCTTTGATATTATTCTAAGCAAAATGCGTGTATTAACAACTTATTAGTCGCCTGCTTGAGCCAAATTTGTGTAAGATGAATATTTTTGCATACAAAATTATCCAACCATGAATAATAACCAACAACACAGCGGCAAGAATGTGAATAGAACTTCTCCCCCGGGAGAAGGTCGCACATTTTTGTAAAATAAAATATGCATATAAAGCTGGTTTTATGACTTGTTTGACATTATCTTCAAGAAGATCGCCACGCTAGAGCCTTGATTTTCCAGAAGTCCGTACGTGATTGGCAGAACACAGCGAGCCGTCAATGAGGCGTTTGCTGGCATTGAGGCGGAAGCGGCTAAAATGGGTCTAGTGGTGAATGAAGGCAAACCGAAGTATATGCTGTCATCAAGAAAGGACACACAACATCGACGTCTTGGGCAGATCGTCATAATAGGCAGCTATAACTTCGAGGTTGTCAATGTCAAAAATTTGTTATTATCAGCTCCGCAGCAAAATCTACGAACAGCACAAGTACCACGCAGAGTAACACTTGCCAACCTCTGTTTCTGCAAGAGGCAATAGAGTAATGGAGCCATCTCTCGAAGGCCAAAGTTGTCTTTATATAAGACCTTGATCATGCCAGTCCTGCAGCACGGCGCGGAGGCATGGACAATCTCAAAAGCGGATGAGGAAGTCCTTGATATTTTCGAGGGAAAAGTTCTACCTTGTGCCTGTTTGCGTTGACAGTTTTCGGAGGAGAAGCTTCGACCACGAACTTTACAGCGACATGAGCCTGGCCAGGCGCCTACGGATCCAATGCCTTAGGTGACGAGGCCATGTAGAGCGTATGGACAACACAGCTCTCGCCCGAAGAGTTATTGGCTCAGAAACTGTGAGACAACGCAACAGAGGACTCCCGCGCTTACGTGGGACCTCAACCAATTTGGCATGCGGCACCGGAGCCAGAGAGACAGAGACCGTGCTAGCTGGACAGGCTTGTAGGTTGGTCCACCCCGGACTGTAGCGCCATACAAAGAAAGAAAAGATACAGCTGATTACTTCGAAGCAGTACTAGCATTTCGTACCTTAGATTTGTATATGCTGTGCTAAATTTTAACTGTTCCTGTTAAATTTATAGAATTTGCTAGTAAAGTCATCGCAAATAACACACATTTATTGAAGCGAGGAAACAATCATATCGATGGCTTAGTTTTAATGGACAATAACTCCAAACTATTAGTGCCAGTGATACGTTAGTTACTTGAATTTAGCAACTTTATTCTTCAAAGTATTAAGAGCTAATGATTCTTAAGGAAAAAAAGGTTAGGTATAATTTGCACGGGCTCCTATGAACGTATCAGCCAGTGTAATTGAAATTGAATTAATCAAATCTACTCAATGATTCAGAAGTAGTTTGAGTGGGTTGGTATTGAAAGGTGTGATCCAGCCTAATATTTCTGAAACTGGACTCCAAATCTATCTAAGTTCCAATTCCTGTCGAAAAACCCATTGGATGACAAATAGCCCCAAGGCATCTAATTCCCAAAATTCAAATAAGTCACATAAGTAAAATATTGACATTGAACAGAGTGTAACAGAAAAGCTAAGAGATCGAAATTGCACTGGTTCTTAACTTAATTGTTACTCATTTACTACAACATTACCTGCTTGGGCAAAAAAAAAAACCATCAAATTAATCATAGCTCTTGGGTATGATATCATTTAATTAAAATAATTTACACACAAATCAAGTTTTAAGACTTAAGCGACGGGTTGACATATTATTGCAATTCTAGGAACAATGTACAAAATATCGCTTGTAGTAATTCTAAGAACAATGTACAGAAATCAAAAGAGTGAAAAAATGCTGCCAGTAAAAGAGTGGATAGAAAAGATTCATTGTAAACTACGAAGTCAAACGGAGTGTACCTAATTTGGAAATAAATAAATAATAATTCAAAAAAAAGGAAAGTTGTTTTAATAACGTAGCTTACAATATCATTTTCTACAAGTAAGTACGTTACATACAAACGAGTTGGATACAGTGCTTAAAAAAGTCAACTCGATGTCACACTGACAGTCTCAAGTCACAAGTATTAAGATGCAGCGACAAATATCATGTTAAATGAGCGCAGAAGGACCTTCAATTAGTGTAACAAAATAATCTAAAAGCATACATGCAACATCCATTAAGGAGAGAGGTTAAGAATGGAGATACCTAAATGTTTTTCCTAAAATCTTCCAAGACAAAGTGAGATCTACAAAAACAATCCTCCATCCGGAAATCGAATCCATAAATTCAGCTCCTCTCTTATATGGTTAATTTGAACTGATGATTTTATACATGCATTTAAAAGAATACCACACAGTTTTCTTCGGCATTTCAACTGCATTTGTACGAAAAATGAACCATAAGCGATGAACAATTAAAGAGGATTCACAAGGGTAGTGCAAGGGTAATAAACTACTTAACTACTATCTTCTAAAGGGTCTTCCATTAGAGACTGAACGCACTCTTTCCCTAATCTTCGAACAGTTACTGCCAATTAATTCAGTGAACTCAACATTAGCAGTGTCTTTTTCATCGCTATCGATAGTGAAGTGAAGTAAGATTCAGAAAAACGATTCGCAGTGGCTTTGATTTTTATCCGTCAAAATATATGAAAAAGAAATTTATTTTGTTCGAAATTTATGTCAAAGTGTATGAAAATAAAATTGAAGTCGAATTTTTATCGGCAGCCACTTTTCACTGCCGATATTATAGGCAGTAGGTCCTTGTATGTGCTTTATGCCTGAAACACAATAGTGCGGTTGCGCTGTTGTTGGCTTTCAACGCACACAATTCAAGAGATGCCCGACTTTTACCTCTCTTTCCCCTTAAGATTTTTGACAACTGTTTTTTATAACGTGTTCATTAACCAAATTGACCAATCAGAAGACGGCATTTACGTTATTTCGTGAATAACCGTCAAAAATTCATGAATATCTGTCAAAAAGGCACTCAAATTCGTCGATTGACTAGGGGGCTATATCGTAATAAAACGTAAAACGTAGTCCATCGTACGTCATTATTCAACATGTTGGATATTTGTTAACAGAGGGATGCGCTGTGAGAGCGATTTTCTCCCAGATTGAGAGTTTTCTTCCAAATTGAGAGTAGTTTTGTGTCAACTGTCATTTGAGAAATGGAAACAGCTGATTAAAAATAATTTAACGACAAATGAGCGTATGCGGAAAGTCGGCAATATTTTTCATCTAGTAGAGGAGAGAGAGAGAACAACTGATAATTTGAGTATTTATTTCAACGCAGTGTAGTCGGCTGTCGCAGCGCACTATTGTGTTTCAGGCATTGCGTGCAAAATCCTACGTCACTATTTAAAATATTTTTGAAAAAAGACACGGCTATTTTCATCATGGTAAAGTTCACGAACGAGCAACGTCTGCAAATTATAAAAAATTTCTATCGAATTTCGGAGTCGGTGACCGCAACTTTAAGAGCGTTAACTCCAATTTTCGGTCGTAATTCTTCTTCTTCATTTTTGGCTCAATAAGCAAAATGTGTGTTATTGGTCAGGTGAAAATCCACATGTGCTTCATGAATCATCACTTCATCCACAAAAAATGTGAGTTTGGTGGGATTTGCATGCCGGCGGCGATATTGGGTAATATTTCTTCGTCGACTGTAACGACCGTCACGTTACTGTGAATGGTGAGCGTTATCGCGCCATGATTGCCGATTATTTTTGGCCGGAATTGGAAGATATGGACTTGGACGACGTGTGGTGGTACAACAGGATGGTGCCACAAGCTACACACGTTACAATCGATTTATTGAAAAGTAAGTATGGCGAGTGTGTTATCTCGAGAAATGGGCCAGTCGATTCTCCTCCTCGTTCGTGCGATATAACGCCGCTTCCCTATTTTCTGTGGGACTAGGTTAAGTCATTGGTTTATGCCAACAAGCCGGCGACGTTGGAAGAACTCAGAGAAGATATTGAACGGGATATAGTGGCCGTTTGGGCCGAAATGTGTGGCCGAGTCGTTGAAAATTTGAGCCAAAGAATCAATCGCTGCAAACGTGCTCGAGGTGGCCATTCATAAATGTTTTGATTGTTCTAATCATAAAGTTTTTGAAGTATCTCAAATTATAATTATATCTCAATTCTTGTTCTTAACCACCAATATTAAACTATTTCACTAGAAAGATGCGATTAGGTATCAAATCTCTGTGTAAGACAATGTGCGGTAACTCAGACCATGTAAACTTAAAAAGAAACTGAATAAAATCTATGTCTATCTGGAATGGTTTGCGTTGTATTAAAAAAGAAGTTGTCAAGTTCTTATTGGAAAACCCTTTAGTTGAATTCCAATTTAGTGTGTCATCCATTACTTCATTGACTATTAAAATACTTCTTTGTCAACGAAAAACGTTGTGCCTTAATGGCTTGTTTACCGATATCAAGGCATGATTATTCGACTAGACAAACTGCAAACAACCGATCAAAGCTCTGCTTAAAAAGTACCAAAAAACCGTCCGATGTAACCACTGCGTCCTACACAAATGCTATCCATTTGGCTTTTCTAAGAAAGTCGGACTTTGTAATCAGCTCAAGACATCGCAGCCATCATCTAGCCGTCCAATTTTGGCACCTTACTTTTGAGACAAGGTTTATCTTTTGTAGTCAACGATTTTGATAATGACAAGATATTTGCGAACATTTTAACTAGAGAACAAAAAAAATATACTCTTCGCGCTTAACCTCCACTAAAAGTACCTCGAAATGATTATTCTAGGTTTTTGGATCAAGGCGAACAAGCAAGCAACTTTCATTGCGCGGACATAATTCAGTTATTTTATGAGTAACGCCCGTCCATATAGAAGCCCACGACTGCTTAGTGAAAAAATTCGCGGGTGTTGGCCATGTCAAGCTGCACTCAGGCATCTGCTGCCAAAAATTTGGTCACAGTTCCCATAAACAGAAACCAAATCAATTAAAATGTTCCCCGATGCACTGTCTTTTTTGAATTCAAACACTTAATCACGGTTTTTTTGTTTGTATAAGAAGAGCGACATTGACTCAAGAAATGCATTCAATAATAGCTTAGGGATTTCCGAAGAAAAAAATGTGTTAAATCGGACGTGTTAACCACATTTTATGTTTCTCCTCAGTCAGTTTCAGTCACCCTCAGAGACAGACACAGAGAGAGAGAGAGAGAGAGAGAGAGAGAGAGAGAGAGAGAGAGAAAAGTCATTTGGTTAATAAAAAAGAAAAATAAACACTTGCGGCCACACCGATCAACCACCGATCGAATATCGATAAATAAAAATTGTTATCCAATAACGTTGTTCAACCAGTTCTAACGTCGCAAGATCATCAACGTTGTATATAATGTAACGAAGCGTTGTGGGGAAACCCACAATTAGCGGTCAACAAATCATAATTAATTAATGATAACACATTCAAGTTGAATATTCCAAGGAATCATGGGCAGAACTGAAACTGAACAAGATTCATTCAGAAGGCAGTTCTATTTAAAGCTCTGTGATCTCATGCCCAGTCTAAGCCAAGTGCCAGCAAATGACGGAATCCTTAAAAACAATCTTCGCAAACTTGAAATTCCGTTTGGCAAATGGGCGCATTGATCCAGTTGTAGTTGTGCTTGTTCGTAGCGATTTAACCAATCGACCACGTCCTCTTAAACCTCTAAACCTGTCTCAATCTATCTCTAGACACCAGTCAGCGGTACATTCAGTAAAGCTTAGGAAATACTTAGTCAAACACGGATTCAAGGGGTGAGGGGATAGATCACTTAACTACAAAGCGTAAAACATGCAAGACACGTCTGTGGACAGACCCTCCTTCACCGAGCGCTGTCTGCAGCTCCCACACGAGAGACGAGGAATAATACACACTTTTACCAAAGCAGCTAAAACACAAACAATTCATTCTAAGAGCACAATCCAATACCGATATCAATGACTGCTCCAGATACTCCTGCTGCCACGCAACAGATGATGATCGCTGCTGTAATCCATGCGTGAGACTGCTCGGCCGCCCTGGCACTCATTGCGTCGTAGTTTTGAAACAGCTTAAGATTTATTCCTTGTTGTAGTCAATCTAACACCAGAAACACACGAAACACCTTCTTTAAAGAATCACGTTTTTTTGACACCACCAGTTCGTTACCGTCGTGCAATCGGTGACTGTTCTCCAGCGGAGAAACAAAAACAAACCGAATACGAATGTTAATTATTCCGCAGAATGTATGCCGCGCTTAAGTGATGCGGTTTATGAAATCGGTACACTGCTCGTTTGGCGAGTGGGTGGGGACGGTACCGGGTGTTGAGAGAGACCCAAGAGCCCGTGCACGGACAGAGAGACGAGATGCGAACGTGTTGACCGAACGAAAGGAAAACCTTTATTGAATCTGGAATTATTTCATTGACTTCATCTAGCTGAAATCTTGCGGCTTCATCGTGTCGGCTTGGATCCGGAATCGGTAAAGTTGCGTCGTCGTCAAGATACACACACACACAGGCACAACCATCGAATGACGTGAGGCGAGAGAATACGCCGCACTGCCGCCGCGCCGGTGGCGATGATGTGCTTTTGTGTACAGTGACGAGCAAGTCAATGATGATCGCTGGCGCTATGACTGCCATGAAGACGATCACTGCATCTTGCGAAAAAAGTCTCTTGTTTGTTTGTAAATCGGTTTGGGCATTGCACAACCTTTGAAGCCGGAAGTGAGTTCCGTGATACCACAGATCTGCTACCGCTTAACGCATTCACATTTCCCCGACGAAGAAGGCGATCATAACGCGTTGCACCACCATTTCCACTCCGCTGTGCGTTCGGATCTCATCTCGCGATCGTAATTACCTCGGTAATTGAAGTTTTCTTTGTTTCATTGAACGCGAGCAAATGGATTGGGTGTAAAGCGTTTCCCTATGTGGACATCGGAGCCGCTGACTGCGCCGAGGTATGCGATGACGCAATGCAATTTTGTATGGACATCTTTCTTTTTTGTGAATTAACCATATTGAGATGTAACCGAATGCTCAATAGGCCATTATACGCCTGAGCTTCGGTTCGGTTTCTTCATTTGGTCAAGTGGAGGTTGGCCACTTATTTGGCGACCTTATGAAACGGGTAGCTTGTATCTCGCTGGTGTTGAGTTCGGCATTTGAAAGTGATAATACACGGGTAATTACGCGTGTGCTAATCTCGCTTAATTATGCATAATAGTGCACCTTTTGCATGCAATTGAGGGTCTCCGTGATTTATTTGTTTGTCTCGTCTCGATTATGGGCCATGAATGTAGAGCGCGTGCACAATTGGTGGGTAATGCACCTCACGCCTACTCGCTGTTGACAACATCGACTACTCCTACGTACGTGATTATGGCTCGGATATGCTAGTCAGCTTAGCAATGATGTTTGATTTGAGTCGCATTAAGGCGAAGCAGAAGCGGCTTTAATAAGGAAGCGCACCTGTGACTGCAGCATTATTGGTTCATTTCTAAGAATATATTCCATGAGTTAAGCTTAATGGATCCTCCAAGTTGTTGTTTTGAACGTTGATGATTTTCTGGGGAAATGAATGAACGAGCCAAACGGAGGCTTGGATATTAACATTCGTCACGTCTTTTGGGGGCTTCAGTAGATTGTGGATGAATTAATTTAATTTTAATGCCTTATAAGGACAAGAGTGTAATAGAAGAAGTAGTCCAGTGGGTAGAATTAGGCGGTAGATGGGTGGGTATGAAGCTGCATTAGAGAGATTAGAGAGACTAAAGAGACTCAAAGAACGAAAGTCCTATTCTGATTTCGCCTTCATGTGAATAGGTCTCGATCTAATTGGCCACTTCACGCGGTCAAATTTCATCGGAAGAGACAAGGAAAGCGAAAAGTGAACACTTATAGCATGGGAGCAGAAATCGTATCCGCTTTCGAGTGTGTTCCTGCCCTTGTCCTCTTTGAGCAAATGTGGTCGTTATAACCGGCAGTCGTTTAATGCAACTCCCTCTAATTCCACTCCTTTTCTGATAAGGAGAAAAATTCAAAATAGTAAATTGAGTAACAAAATTAAATAATGCATTTTATTTTTTAATTGAGAAATAATATAAGGGAAAAAAATATGTAAGGTCATAGGGAAAATTGTTTTTTTTTTTAGTTTATGGAAAAAGACTAAAATTTTTGTTTGAGTTTTGGGTAAAGAATTCAAATAGGCAGATTGAATAGCTGCCGAACTCATTAAAACAGACAAAAGTGCGCAAGCTTGCTTCCAAGGCTGCAGTAGGAGTAAAACTTTTTTCGGGTTCATCACCTCACCACAGTCTCCATACACTTCTGGTTGGTTTAAATTCACCTGCAAATATCAGTCAGTTTCCATCGGGTATGTTACAACATGATCGTCAATATTCACATCTTGCTCCCACTCTGCTGCTGGTAGCACTCCCTTTATGACTGCCTCCAGTATAGAAGGATTGAAAGAAATATTCGGAAGTGCAAAACGCGTTTTATGTTTGCAGATAGGAATATCAGTTTGGTCGAGCTTACACCTGGAAGCCTTGAACAAGTGTCTAAATTCAAACGTAAAAAAGAGAAAGAACATTTTTGCAAATTTTTCTCATTCGGTCGTTATGAGCGCCAAAAGCGATTGATTTATTTTTTGAAAGTTGGTCGTTATATATGCAAAGCGACTTTATAAACGCCGACTTTAAATCAAGAACAACTTTATATATTTTGCTACCAACCAAATAGAAGGGAAACGGTTGCAACAAACGACTGGTGGTTATGAGCGAGAGCGTTATAAACGACGTCCAATGTATTTTATGCGACAACATTTTAACGTGTAAAAGCGTCTTATTTCTTCAATTCAGTCGACGTCAAATTCATGGCTTCTAGTTTTCTGTATTGCCAATTATTTGAGGCAGAAACAAGACTCTTACTGATTCTAGGGTTAGCTCTGTGGTTTTGCTAAGGTTTGAGCTATTCACTTCGTATTATTGATTAGTTCTTCGAATTAGTCTTCACTTGACAGTTAGATAAATTGAAGCCGTCGTCGTGATACATTCTCTTGATTTGTCATTATTTATTTCGACGAATCAAAATCAAATCATGTTTATTTCGTTCATAAGTTTACAAAGCGAGCCACAATTTACAATTCAGAGATTTGATATACAGCAATGTCATATTATATCTTTCTACTGTAATACATCTAAAAAACAAAACAAGTGTCATTTTACATAATTATTTTAAGCAAAGGGAAAGAACAACAAAAACCCTTTATTTAAGGAAGAAAAAAAAAAAAAAAGAAAAAAAAAAAATAAATAAATAAATAAATAAGTAAATAAATAAATAAATAAATAAGTAAATAAATAAATAAATAAGTAAATAAATAAATAAATAAATAAATAAGTACTTAAGATGTTTATGAAAAAGAAACATCAGTCTGTCGGTTATAGTTATTATTAAGCTCACTAACTAGTGGGTTATCAGATAAATCGCATCTGCCCATAAGTCTTTCGGTAAGTGCATGTATCCTAACATAGATCAATTCAACACCAGCTTTAGAGTGTAAATCGCGGGTAGAGTGATGCCAAGGAAGGTTGAGCATCATTTTGAGTATCTTGTTTTGTTGTATTTGTAATCTTTTTATGTGACATTTAGCACAATCACCCCACACTTGACAGCCGTACAACAATATTGCCTGAAAAATAACCTTATATAAGAGTATTTTATTTTCATTGGATAGTAAGGATTTTCTGTTTATTAATGGATACAACATTTTAATTGCAGTGCCCGTTTTATGGAGAGTCTTTGTTATGTGTTCACTAAAAGTAAGTCTTTTATCTAAATAAACGCCCAAGTACTTCACCGATGTCTGCCATGGTATGTGTTGCCCGTTTACTGTTAACTGGTCGGATGGAAGATAACAAGACTTTCTTTTTCTTGTGAAAAAGATAGCTTTTATCTTATCCTCATTAACTTTAATTTTCCATTTGTTGAGGTATGGAATAACTATACCCGCCGCATCTCTTAAATTTGTCTCAATATTGAGACCAAACTTATGCGACGAAAAAATCGCAGAGTCATCAGCGTACAGGGCGAAATCACATTCCGGTAAATGGGGAAAATCCGATAAGAACATGTTAAACAAGATCGGGGCAAGAACTGATCCTTGAGGAACACCTGCATCTATATTACACAAACATGAATGACTATTATTGACATGAACCTTATATCTTCGATCTGACAAAAAACTCTGAACAACTTTACAAATATACATTGGGAAATGGAACCTTGTCATTTTATATAACAGGCCATTGTGCCACACAGTATCGAATGCTTTTTCAATATCCAGTATTAATAAACCGGTTGATTTTCCCATATCACGATTCCTTTTAATACAATTGCAGATTCTTAGAATTTGGTGGTTCGTACTATGAAAGCGCCTAAAGCCAAATTGTTCATTGGGAAGTATATTTTGGGCATCGATGATTTTCACTAATTTATCCTTAATTACTTTTTCATAAATTTTACTTATGCTACTCAATAGACTTATAGGCCTATAGCTTGTTGGTTCATTCGGAGGTTTCCCTGCTTTTAGAACAGGTATTATTTTTGCTTCTTTCCAAGCAGTTGGAAAATATTGAATTTTTAAGCAAGCATTTATTATAAATGCTAAAAACCTAGTACCAACCTTAGGTAGGTTCTTCAAGTAAATATTGCGAATTCTATCGAGGCCCCCAGTTTTCCTTACATTGAGGTTAGCTGTGATGTGTTCTATCTCAGTCTCAGTGATGAACGCATTTTCTGGTGTTGTGGCTATTGAGGCATTAAGGTCTTGTAACGCGTTTTGTACATATGCATTCGTACTAGTGTCCCCAAGATGTAGGGAAACGCAATGGTTTTGAGCAAAACTCTGGCCGAAAATATTGGCTTTGTCTAGATCAGTGTGATATGATTCACCCATGTTTGTAAGACTAGGAATATTTATATTTTTGTTTTTCGTGAATTTCACAATATTCCAGAAAGGCTTAGAAGATTTGTCCAGAGAACTGATCTTCCTATTCCACTCTTCGTGACGTTCTGTTTGGATAAACTTCACTATAAGTTTGTTGAAATATTTTACCATCCTTTGAGAGATAGGCTGTCTGTATCTTTGCCAGTTTCTTCGGTGCATGTTTCGCAATCGAATAAACTCCAAGACATGGGCTGGAAGTTTCATACAGGGTAACTTTTTTTCAACTTTTGGCACACTTCTATCAGCGGAACTAAGGATATGTTGGGAAAAATTATCGACAATATTGTCAATATCAGTTTTGGTATTTATGTCGTCTAGGCTAGTAGGGACGTTTCTAAGTCTGGATTTGAGTTCGGATCGAAAGATGTTCCAATTTGCGTGTTTCAGATACTGGAAATATTGCACGATTTTTTCACCTGACCAGGGAAGTCGACAGAGGACTGGATTATGATCTGAAGATAGGTCGTTTATAGCAACTGGCTGAGAAATATGACTAGATAAGTTAGTGATGAAAAAATCAATAACAGATGGACGACCACGAGAACCAGCTGGAGTATAAGTAGGACTGGACGGAAACAGACCACGAACAGGCAACATAGCAAATAGGTTAGACAGAACTTTACCCCAGGAGTTAGCACGGATACAACCCCAATCCCGGTGTCTACAGTTTAGATCACCTCCAATTAGAAAGTCACCAACAGTACTGAAAAGTTTTCTCAAGTCGGTTTTCAACTGAAGTTGTTTTTCAACTCCAGTAGTACCACCAGGGAAAAAAACGACGAATAGTTTTCTGACAGACCTTATGTTAACATACGATGACGTCGTAAGCTATCATCACCGCCTTCTTGCCAAATAAAACCTCTTCAAAATTTCGGTGTGTCAAAGTCATATCAGTTTTCGAACCAGTATTTGAATATGCACAACACAGCTTGTACTTATTATAAATGGGACTTCAGATAGCTTCAAATAGTTACGCCTGTGATTTCTGCTCCTGCCTCGAATTTATTCACTTAGGCACTCAGCCTGTCTGTTAATGTTAATGTACTGATTATATGACTTATGATTTGATATTGACAGATTATACAGATACAGCTTACAACCGAGTTATGAGGACCTGCAGACTCTGAAGTGTGTGAAAGGAAGCTAAGAGCCAGTAGACCAGAGATATCATGACTAGTTCGATCTTTTCTTGCAAGCTTGTCAGTGTGTCTTATCTGACATTTGGTATTTCAATAAAGTACGTAGAGGTTTGCCGTGGCGTAGTGGGTTAGTGCGTCGACTCCTACGCAGAGGGTGCCAGGTTCGATACCCGAATTTACCACATTTCATATTTCACGGCTCCACCTCTTTCGAGTCACTGATAATGCTCAAAGAGTATTTCCTGTCTAGAAAAAGCCTCTCAACTACGCCGTTCGGAGTCGGCATTAAACTGTAGGTCCCTTCCACGCGTGAGAGAACAATAGCACGCACAACACGAGTGGTTGCTGAGAAGCTAGGCCCTGGCCCTCTACGGGCTGTAGCGCGAACCATATTATTATTAAATTATTACGTAGAGGTTTTAGCCTTGACTGCTTCTAGTGGAATGTACACATCCCGGTTGCATGCAAGCACTGAAGGCCAGATCTATGTCTAGCCAGCTCATCGACATTCTCATTACGTGAGGTATCACTGCGACCTGAAAACCAGATAAGAGACATTTTAGCTGGCCCTCTAACGTTGCTAGTTCAGATCGGCATTCCTGGACTAGTTATGCGGAATGGGAGGCAATAGCTTTGATGGTTACTTGGCTTTCAACGCATATAGCAGCCCTATTTGGGTCCATTCCGACGTGGTCATACCTGACACATTTCCCGAAGAAATGAACAAATTTGAATATGAGTAATGTCCCATTCTGTCAAATTTGAAGGTTTTTAAGTCTGGAGAAATGTGAAGTCATGAATAATGGCAATTGCTCGTGTAGGGAATCCCACGCAGCGTTGAAAAGGATACATCCAGTACTCTACGGTGACCGTACAATTTCGAAAGAGATTAATCTTCACTTCAATGTTAAGTAAATAGGGCCACCAGCTAGAAAGAGTTATCATGAGTTTCAAGTGTTTTTCAAGTTGTATGCGGCGCCCCCGTATTAAGCCATCATTACTGTCGGGCCTCAGCTCTGTACGGCTTGTAATAGAGGGAGACGACTCGATTTGGTAATTTATCTCAGCGCTGGAGTTATTCTTGTTATATACTTCAGTCTAGTATTTCATTTTCTTAAATAATCCCCTCTCGGGCATGAGTCCGCTTCCGTATTCTCCTCAAGTTGTCAGTGGCGTGTGTCCTATGTCGAATGACGTAGTTGTTGTTAGAACGTCTCTAGGCATTTCTTTGGCAATGTGAGCGAATGTTTTATTGGTCATGCCACTATAATGGCATCTTATACTAGTCCTGTCTTCATTTCAATTACAGTGCTTCATCCTCACATTTTCACAGATAGAGGGCTAGCGTTTCGAATATCAGAGGCGTCAAGTACGTCAAGATTTCGCTGGTGTCTACCAAAATCTTTAGTTTTAGGTTTATAGTCACTTTGGCTTTCAGATGTATACTCAAAATCAAAGTCAAAAACAAATCAAAGTCTAACAACTCAGCTATGACAGGTGAATGTGACATGTTTATAACGATTTCGAACGGCGAAAAATTAATGAAAAGTCTTATCTTCCTAAATCACTTAATGATACGTCGTGTTTCTTATGTTTATCTAAACATCTTAATTGAATGAAATATGATTTATTATAATTTAAATATTTATGATCTGCAACTACTGCAGCTAAGTCTGTTTGAATTCCACAAATACACACCAAAAAACAAGTTTTCGTCGCAAAAATATGTTTGCCAACCACGCCTCATGCCAAAAGGGTTTTCACCACATTCAATTATCGCGTTTCGCAATGTCTCCATGATGCCGTCCCAATCAAAGTCACCCGAATATGCATATATTCATTCATATATGAAATTATATTTACATTGTCACTCAGGTTGTGAGTAAGACAATCTACCTGCACACACACTTAAAGCCAGCATGGGTTGAGTGTATTCATATAGTTTTAATCACATTGTCACTCAGGCTTAGCGTCTCGTCGTGAGGTAATCTGCAAGTCAAGGGTGCGACGTGGAACACTTTCGAAGCAATAAATTTTGTTCATTATGTTCAATGTCAATGAATTCCCTAACTCGAGGAGGGTTTCTCGTCTCGTCGTTCTCGTCGACTTCGCCTTGCCGTCCTAAAGACCGTCACTGTCTCGTTTGATAGTTGATTAATGGCCATGTACCTTGGCAAAGGATACGGGCAGAAATATTCGGGCTTGATTTAGAGAAGTGACCTCATCACCAGTGGGTTGACTTTTTGCGCAGTGGGATGTGTGAACTTCTGGTGAAACTTCTTCTGGAATTTGACAGAGTGTCCACACCAAATCGCACTCATATTCAATACAATGTAAACAGGAATCCAAATAAATATCAAAGTTAATTAGTTGTGTTGCTTAAGAGGGCTTAATGTTTGTCATAAACTTAAATTATTGCTTGAAGTGATAAGTCGAGGGTAATTTTGTTGTGTACCAGTTTGTTGCTTGGGGGTGCACTAAGGTCAAGGAGATCTGCTATCTGGTTTGAGGACAGCAATCTCCTTGTGTTCCAACGATCCGATCTTCTTCTGTTCAGTGTTGTGTTGGATTTGCAGTTCAGGAGAGAAGAAATTTAGTCTAGTTTTGAGAAGATTCAGAACTGCGTGAGTCTTTTTCTCTCGACGATTCGAATCGCTGATTTTAGTGCAATAGATTCAGTGTGGGCATTTTGTCTCGAAGAGTATTTCATTTTCTGTTGTACAACCCATGCCGTGTAGTCAAAGACACCGAGAACAGGGTAGATCTGTTGTATCGAAGGGTTGGAGTTAAGACAAAATACACTTCGAGACCAAAACCACATCCCTCATGAATGATAGACTCACGCCATTCTGAAGCTTCTCAAAACCAGACTAAATTTCTTCTCTCCTGAACTGCAAATGCAACACAACACTGAACACATACGGATCGTTGGAACACAAGGAGATTGCTCTCCTCAAATCAGATAGCAGATCTCCTTGACCCCAAGCAACAACTGGTACACAACAACATTTGTAGTGGAAATTTTGACTTCCACTGAAGTGAGTATCTATTGTATATATATATATCTATATTGAAGATACGTTTCCTTAACCAGATTATTCTTTAAGGAATCGTAGCTCGGATAGTAAGATCTTACTTCATTTCTCTACAACGGACACCTCTCTTACGGACGGTGATCCCTTCCCGGCATGAAAATATGGCTAATCGTGTATTCCGACCGCTTTACAGTGGACCCCTCTATTCCGGACACTGGCGAGCATTTCCATTCATTTTGAGTAGGCACACCTCAAATAAGGGACACACTATCAGAACCGAACATAGTCCATAGAACAGACACCCATACACAACCGACAATTCTGATGGTCCCTCAGGTATCCGCTATAGAGAGGTTTCGCTGACAACCACCATAATTGTATGCCCGCTCTGAACGACGAAGAGATGTTGGATTTTGTAGGATTCCGCCTCCACGCTACGCTCCAATTCGCAATCGATCGGTTAACAAGATGACATCAATAACATACCTGGAAAACGTTTTATCCATAAGTTTGCTGACTCTTAGAAAAGAGGTCTTATGCCCCTTCAGAACATTCCATTTTCAAAACACCATCCTACCCTTTCCCTCCACAGAACTAAACTCTGTTGTAGTTGAATATGTAACGTGTGTTAAAAATCTTACCATTTACTATGTGTAACAGTGAACTCACATGGACTGACCATATAGACAGTGTAGTGTCAAAGGTATATGCGTCTCTTAGAGGTTTGTCAATTAGCAAATTTATACTCGCCATGAATGATAAATTAAAACTTGTCAAAGCACTCTTAACGTAGAGCTGTGAATTGTTTTCTGACTGTGATAACTCGTCTCTGCAAAAATTGTTAAAAGCAATCAAGGCGCCTGCACGATATGTCTTTAACGATTTGATCATATCCCGAACCAACGCAGCATTCTCTTTGGATGTGAATTGGAGGCATTTTTAAACTATAGAACACGCATCCTGCTATTCAAAATCATTCACTGTAAACAGCCTAACTAGCTCTATGAAATATTTACTTTCTGTCGATCGAGTCGTAATATTACATTGAAACCTTCTGTTCATACCTACAGATAGACATCTTCATTCATGCTGAAGACCTATGGAATCATCTCAGGTCATACGGGTTAAGAGCGAGTACAGACAAGCTAGTTTTTCTCACCTCTCCAACATGAACTGTAATAATTCTCTATAATTATGCGTTTTCAATATGGTAGCATGTAAAATAAATTCTATTATAGTAGAACTATGTTTTCATGTTTGGAATTTTTGAAATTTAAACTAGGAATATGAAAATGTATCATGGCACTATCACTTTATGTATTCAATCAATGTCATATTCTAATCCCTGTACAGGAATGATAATTCTTTAAATACAGGGATAAAAGAGCATTGGAAGAAAACAATGGCAATAGACTATGCCGCATAAGTTATTGAATAACTCAGTAGAGGATCCCTCTCCCACTATAGACTGTATCGTCCGACAAATCAATCGACAACCGACACCGCCTTGCAAAACTTTTGTCGGACTACAGGCGGTCCACTGTAAATGAAGTAAACTGGACTCAAATAGCTTACCGTCATTGTATTTAGAATTTCTCCTTGAATTTGCATACTATTTGCACTTGAATAGTTTTATGATAATCAGGTGATCAAAAATTAAGAAAAATATAGCTCCGAACTAGGCTTGTGCAATTTAAGTTCAGTCCAGAGAGCGCTCACTTTAGTTCAAATCTGTCGATTCGACTAGTTCATTCTATTAGTTCATTTGGTTCACTAAGAAGTTCAGGAATTTTATGTCGGTTGGTTGTTATTATCGTTAAACAAAATTGTAGTAGTCGAGTAAAAACAACCGTTATGTCCATAATGGCCTGTGTGTAAGCAAAACTCTCAACCTAGTTCAGTTTACTTCGATTTAGTTGAGTTGAATTACATGTATGCAGAGTAAGGTATACCTGAAATACTGAACTAAATGAACTAAAATAAAATTACTTGCTTAGAAATAGTTCACTTGTCAGAGCTCTTCTTGGACCTACTTGGTTCGTGAGCTACACAAGGCTACAAGGAATAATTAAGTTAGAGTTATTGAAAGGAAACTAAGCTTCGACATGTGGCCACTGAGGCGTAGTAGATAGGTGCTTGCGATAACTACTATCTTCCTTTGCTACTGCACTATCTATACAGGATTTCATCTTGCTTAAGGTACGTAACCTCCTTCTAGTGCTAAGATTAAGAAAATCCCTTCAACACAACCCAATCAATACCAAGATCAAACATTTTCTTGAAACCTGTTTAACGCTTGCATCAATAGTACCGAGTGACCTTTAGTTTGATGATATTTCTCAACCTGATACCAATTTATTTTCCATCAAAGAACTACAATATTCCTCTCAGACGTTGACTACGTTCAGTCGAACGATAAAAGTCAACTGAAAGCGAATTTGATGGACAAGGCCAATGAAATGATAACCATTGCCAGTGTGTGAACCTCAAGGCTATATTCTTGAACGTTCTTAACATCTAAGAGATTCGGCTAGTCTCGTATAAATCTTTTATGATATGCTTGGCAAGCCGAAGAACATCAACATTAAATAGTAAGTGCCAGTCGATCGGGTTGCGGTTACAGGTTTGCCATCGACGCACTCTTTTATGAGACTTTCATTCATTTCGGTATTGTAGACCAGTGATTGGAGGAGAGATATTCAATGCCTTAGGGGAGGAGGATTGTACGAATCAACTTTGACAGTAATACTCTACAACCGGCTACATGTACAACATAAACAATGCAGCTACTGTGTGACGGACATTGGTGCGAAATGAAGAGCACATAACCGGGCGTGCAATAGCGGCTAGGATAGAGGAAGAGTATCAGAAACGTCGATTCGGGTCTATCGGCTTAATTGGGGCTCCGTCGAAAGAGTCGATGAAAGACTCAACGTTTAAGAATTAAGGACGATGACAACGATGACCAAGGCAACGTCCTGAGTTCCTTAATGGCGGGCTGTTAAGAGATGCAGATCTACACCTACCACCTATTCGTCACATAACCGCCCGTGCAACAGCGTCCGTGCAAATTCGTCGATTTCAAGGGCGCATACGACAGCGTGCATAGAGACAAGCTTTACAACGCGATGTCTTGTTTTTAAATTCTTGTCAAACTCGTCCGACTGAGCAGAATGACGATGGCGGACTCTCGCTGCTTCATCATGGTCGGTAACGAACTCACCGAGACCTTCAAAGTCAAAAAGGGTTTAAGACAAGGTGACGCGCGGTCATGTGACTTCTTTAACATCATTCTTGAGAAGGCCGAGCCAAGCTCACCCGCCAACACAAGAGGAACGATCTTCCAGAAGTCTGTACAACTTTTAGCATACGCCGATGACATTGACGTGATTGGCAGAACACAGCGTGCCGTCAATGAGGCGCTCTCTGGCATTGAGGCGGAAGCGGCTAAAATGGGTCAAGCGGTGAATGAGGGCAAAACAAAGTATATGCTGTCATCAAGAAAGGACACACAGCATCGACGTCTTGGACAGAGCGTCACAATGGGCAGCTATACCTTCGAGGTAGTGAAGGACTTCACTCACACGCAAATAAGCAGAACGAATACAATCAGTACCGAGATTAAATGCAGAGTAACTCTTGCCAATCGCTGTTTAATTGGGCTCAAGATACAATTGAATAGCAGAGCCTTCTCTAAAAGGACCAAGCAGTGATCAATGATCTACACCGTCCTGCTCGATGACGCAGAGGCATGGACAATCTCGAAAGACTAAACGTTTAGTCCTTTCTAGAGAAAAATGTTCTTCCTTCAATCTATGGTTCAGAGTACGTTGGAGCATTTGGAGAAGAAGATTGAACCACGAACTGAGTGGGCGGACATGAGAAATGCGTCTACGGACTCAACGTCTAAGATGGCTAGGCCATGTAGAGCGAATGGATGGTCCAGATCGAAGACACCCACGAAATCAGTTGGCGTACACAAGTGGAGAAGCACCTCAGGCAACCTTGCGTGCTTCATTGAAAGCGCCTGGCTAAGGACCGTACTTAAAGGGGAGGCTTGTTGGCATAAGGTAGGTCTAAGCGATGAACGTACTCGCCGAACTTGTTCGTGTTCGCTATTTTTTTCTCGTCTATTGGCTGATTGGCGAATCGTTAGCTGTTGGTGGACCATTTATATTTTTTCGTGTTCGTTGGTTTCAAAGTTCGTCCTTTAGGGCAATGTTCGCGAGCAAACCTCATTTTTGCTGTGAGCGTGAACTACTTGCGCTTCTTTATCGCACAGCTTTACACTGTGAAGAATCAACTCGAAATGAGTGTTCGGCGTCTAGGGGATAACGTAACAAGTTCGGCGATCATGTTCGCATTAGGTTCAGGCCTCTGACTGTAGCGCTGGTAGAGGGGGTGTGTGTGAACTTGCACTTTGCCGGTGCAGCTGTCGAATTTTATTTTAACTTTACTTGGTCTCTAAGTGCTGTAAAGTCCTCATAGACTCCATTCTTGGAACCAGTCAAACGATTCTCACTTTCTTTAGTTGAGGCCGCAATCGTTGGCGTGAGAAGAAAAACGCATGAGCATTCCCTTGGCCACCATCCTTTGAAGCGTACAAATTCGCATGAATTTCTAACACAAACCATCCTATGCACCCAAGTGAATACTCAGCAAGAACTAAAGTAATTGCACAAGAGAAAAGCTGCAGCTTGTCGGTCCGTCCACACAATGTTCCCGTACACCATCGAAGACGGATTGCGTTTCAGTACTTCCTTTGCCATTCACTGCATCCTGATGAAGGGAAACATACGAGAGCTTTCTGTTCTAATTTCCTCTTTTGGTGTACCTGGCTCAAGCAGTAGTTCTTCTCGTGCTCCTGTTGTTGGTTGATTCATTGAAGACATTTTTCTTATTCAACAAGGAGAGCCCTGTGGCTCCGGTCATGGACCGGACATCTTAACGTAAACGAGGAAGTGCTCTTTTCCGCTTCTGTGGATCAAGCGGAAGGGAGGAGAAATTGTAATTAAAAGTCTTTAAGGATGAAGTAGGATTTTCTTAGCGACATTTGTATTGCCAACACCTAAATGAATCTCGTCAGGCAGGCGAGAGGTGCTGATTTATGCGGGCGAATGGTGACGAAAAGGCAAATTGGATCGGGATCTTCTCTTAACCTTGAGAGTATGGAAATGGAAATTAAATAATTTCGACGAGATATAGTTCGATACACATACACCTAATGTAAGCGCTCTAGCCTTAGGTTACATTCATTGCATGGTTGTTTGAGGATTTCTCAATTGGCTTGAAAATGAAAGGTGTGCATGAACACCTTTACACAGCATGAATGGAAACATATCATTTTCAAATGTAATTTGAAATGCAGCAACCTCAAGCACACGATGGAAAGGAAATAATAATGACAAGCACATATGTTTGTACATTCATTTTTGGTAAGGAAAAATAAATAATTGTACTTTCATGGAAGCTGTCATCGAGAAAGGACGCACAACATCGACGACTTGGCCAGAACGTCACCAAAGGCGGCTATAACTTCGAGGTAGTCAAGGACTTCGTCTACCTCAGCTCGCAAGTAAACAGTACAAACAACACCAGTACCAAGATTTAACGAAGAATTACTCTTGCCAACCGCTATTTCTTTGGGCTCAAGAGGCAATTGAGTAGTCTCTCGAAGGACCAAGCTAACATTATATTACACCTTGATCATCCCAGTCCTGATCTTTGATGTGGAGGTATGGACAATCTCAAGAGCTGACGAAGAAGCACTTGGTCTATTCGAGAGAAAAGTCCTGCGTGCGATCTTTGGTCCTGTTTGCGGTGATGGTTCTTGAAAAAGAGGATGCAACCATGAACTTTCCGGGCTGTACAGAGACATGAGCCTAGTCAGGTGTCTACGGATTCAACGCCTAAGATGGCTGGGCCATGTGGAGCGAATTGGTTAACACTGCTCCAGCCCGAGGAGTCTTCGACTCCGAATCAGATGGACAACGCAATAGAGGACGCCATGAAACCGATGGCGCACCCAGGTGGAGAAGGATCTCAACCAACTTGGTGTGCGCAGTTGGAGACAGCAGATCGTGTCGGCATGAGAGGCTTGTTGGTTGAGGCTCAGGTCCACCCCGGACAGTAGCACCACCTGAAGAAGAACAAGAAGAAGAAGAAGAAGCCTGGGGAAATTACTGTGAAAATCAGTCCTGGGCCCTATTTCACCTTATCACTAACCACTTAGCGACTTATCATACATTTTGACTTAATTCTGTTGCACCGAAAAGTTACTTTGAAATGTAATTTATTTGGTCACTGAAAAATTAATAGTGTTCATCTTTCCAAGTTAGCACCAAACAGAAAATGAGTGTGTGATAAAGCAATGGAGTCCCATTGAAGCAGGTGGAGAAGGAGAAGTCTAAGAATCTCGGGGTCTTCTTCTCTAGGGATGGGAGGTGTAATGCAGAGCTTTCCTGTAGGATTGGTCAAGCTGGGTCAGCTTTGACACAGCTTGGGAGATCTGTAATCAGGAAGCTCGAGCTTGGTGTGAAAGCCAAATTAGCAGTTTTCAACTCAGTATTTGTTCCAAATTTGGGTAATGACCTCAAGAATAAGATCGCGAATACAGGCTGCTGAAATGAGACTTCTGCCTGCTTTTGTTGGAATTACTCGCCAGCTTAGGGTGAGAAGCCGAAGGAACTGGATGCTGATAGAATCCAAAAGCGAGCGATGAAACTTATAAGAGACAACAATATCGCAGAGTCATTACACTTGCTCGAACATCGACTTACCGTCTCTTCTTTGTCCGTGTTTTATCGCTATTTCAACAAACGATGCTCAAGTGAGCTAGCCAACTGCATTCCTCCTCTCCATGAATTCCCCCGGAATACTCGTCTCGCCAGGAATGCCCATCAGTATACCCTTAAGCCTACTTTCGGGCGCACAGTTAAATTCAGAGACTCTTTCTTCAGCCGCACTACACGAATATGGAATGCTCTTCCCAGCCTAATACTTCCGACAGACTACAACCCGCAGATTTATTTATTTATTTATTAAAAAAGATAACATATAATTGTTAAAATTACAAGTTAGCTGTTAAGCCAGAGCGATGAAGCCTTAGGCTATAACCCGCAGATATTTAAGAGCAATGTGCACAGGTACCTCGTCTCCCTTTCTCCCTCTATACCTTCGGCCAGTGCTGTGTCTTGACCCCCCGACACATAAGGGTATTAGCAATCCCTTGAGCATGCGCAAATTATAAGGAAAAAAAATCCACATCCTGGTACAGCTCGTAGAGTTCGCTATTCCTCCATTCGCTTTCCTCGCAGACGGGACCGTACATCTGACGTAGAATTTTTCTTTCGAAGGCACCAAGAATCAGCTCCGCAGTTTTGCTTATCGCCCAGCTTTCGGCTCCTTATAGCAGGACTGGCAAGCATATAATTTGAAAAATGAAAAACGAGTGAAATGTAACATACTGTCGTGCAACGCTTGCTTTCAACTCTGGTATACAAATCTCTGGATGATTGAAAGCAGCTAGCCCCGGATTGTCAACGATGGGAGCCAAGTTTAGTACATGTCTAGACCCTGCTTTGTCGCACATCTGATAAGTTACAAGTAAGTAACTAATTCACTAACTAAGTAACTCTGTCGCGGTACCTTTGTATTGTCAGAAACCAATTTTTTTCCTTCCCTTGTATGATGTGACTCACATTCTCTACATCCGATTTGTCTAATTAATCTCAAAATACAACTCAACTTAAACGGCCCTTCTCCAGAACCAGCTATTTGTCCACACCGTCGACATTTATCGTAAAATATTTTATTATCGTTCTTATCTGTCATTCAACTCAAATTTTACATTCGAATTTATCCTTGAAATAACGTGTCCACACACCCAAGGCACAGCTGCCCTTCCCAGCCACCGCATGTGTATCTATGTACCGATACGAAATCAGCTTCTAGTTTTGGTGGCGTTTAAACTAGTTTGTTTTAAATAAGAATAATGCTTCCCACGACAGATCCGCAGTTCCTCACAAAATGGCCATAAAGGCTGTGTAGGTGATAAATATTCATTAGGTGTATAGATCCAACAAATACTTTCAGTTTCTTTTGATAAATAACTCATGCTAATTTTTAAGCATTCCATTTGGATTGCCACAACTCTGGAACTCGTTCTAGAGAATAAGCAAACACTAAGAATAACTTTCTTTATGTATGTAAGATCGACATCTTTATTGGTTTCTGATCATCCGCCCGGATATTATGTTACCACATTGACTGGTTCGGCTACATTGCTGGCTTTGACCATATGACACGCGTTGTATTGCGTTTCGTGTAAGATGATGGCGACAGGACGAGGAGAAAAGGACTGTCTGGTGGATTGTAAGAAATTGTCTTTTAAAATGGTTCAAAATTTAAGGTATCTCTTTCCGGATAAAAAAAAAAAGGCTACATGCTTGCTATACGTCCGAATTCATATAACGAGTTCATATCATTTCACTTAAACTGTCTACTTTCTTGCTTTTTAGACCTGAGACAGCTGCCTTCCACCGCATGTGGAACTGGACTCTGTCTATATACTGAGCTGAATTCTCTACAAACTTCAATCTTTTCACACACAAATAAAAATAAAAATTTGGGTGGCGCGACTGCCCGTAGAGGGCCCAGGTTCTATCACAAGTGCATGGTTTCAATTGATTTTATGCTAAGTCCGAGCTGCAAAGTTTGAGATACAGGAATGCTTTTTAGGCATTGTCAGTGACACGAGAGAGCTGGAGCCGTCGAACCGCGAATATCACATAGACACCATGGATTCAAGTCATGGCAACCTGGGCTATTCAGCTCTTAATTTTGGTACTGATGATTCGGACTGTTTGCTTGGGATATAGTCCTTGGCCACCTCAAAAGCATACCTACGGCATGAGTCTTCTTCTTGGTGTGGCGCTATAGTTGGGGATGGGACTAGTCCTCAAAAAACCAAGTTTCTCCAGCTTGCAGCAGCTACAGCTTCCTTTTCCAACTCTGCGCGCCACACGATTAACGTTCTTTTCGGTGGCTCGGAAACGAAAACTCTTAGGGGCCGAATCAAACTGTCCATGGGCTCGACATGGCCCAGCTCACATAGGTGATGTAGAGTAGACGCCTGGCTAAACTCATGTCGCAGTAGTGAAATCTTACTCAGAGCCTTTCTCTTAACGAGACCAATGATTTTTCCATCCGTAATCACACACTTTGAGTGAACCTTCTTTTGCCGTTTCGTTGAACGGATTTCGAGAATATTGTGTCTCTGGGTGCCGCAGTGTGAAGATCTGCTCAATTGTGGCTTTCCCTCGTCTGAAGCCGCACGAGCGAGTACAACAATAGGAGATAAGATATGTGTTTAGAAGTGCAATACGTCATGTAAGGAAGCACCCTTCTATTTGTAATAAAACAAATTTAATTTCCCCCAAGCCACAATCTAATCAATTTGCAACGGCAGCGGTTAAATTGGACTAATCATAAGGTGTCCAAAAATTAACACAAAACTGTTCAGTAAATTGTTGGCAACACACAAAAAAAAAACAATTTGGCAGCCGACAGTTTAAATTTGGGAAAAAATGGAGCGTCACACGATACAGCCAAGTGTTTTTCATTATCGAAGAGTACCTCAAAAAGAATTGAAGTTTGGCGGAAAACACTTTTTGGAAAATGAAGCTGGTCAAGCAGCAATGTTATCGCTCGGCTGTATCGGTGCTCGGTATCGCGACATGATAAAACAATTTTGTTTTGCCGATATTGACGTGGTCAATATGTTGATTCAGCAAGACACATGTCATACAGCCCGTGAAACAATCCGATTGCTGCATGAGACATTTTCTGGTGGTGGACTCTCCCGTTTCGGTGATCAGCATTGGCCCCTTTCTGTTATTTAACACATTTCGATTCCTGGCTGTGGCCTTATTTGAAGTCAAAGGTTTATGTCAAATAGCCCACAACCACCTGTGGATTAGAGACTGCTAACGAGATTTTTTACAGGCCACTGCGGCCTGAACTATCACCTTAGCGAATAACATATGTATCAAGACAAGGTTTTTCGACCTTGTCTCGAAGAGGACGAGGCTTCTGAATACATCTTGTTAATGTCTGGCACTTGTCTGGTTAAGAAAACGTATCTAGTGAATTCACTAGCACACTTAGACCATGTTTGTCCATTGTGATACCCACCGTCAGACTACCACATATTCCTACAGGAAAGTTCAGCCTTACGCCTCCCATCACTCGTGAAGAAGACCGCGAGATACTTAAAATTCTCCACCTGCGTTAATTGGACTCCACTCACATGTAGAGTGCATTGAACTGGCGTTCTGGAAATTGCCATAACTTTTGGTTTGTCCACGTTAACCTTCATCCCACAAACCTATCGAGTGCGTGCTTGAGTTGCGTATGGGAAGATGTGAGAACAACTAATTCATCTGCAAAAAGAAGATGACTTACCCTCAAAGCATTCAATGTGAAACATTCCTCGCCTCGGCTGTCCGCCAACATCCAGTCCATATAAACAATGAAAAGCAGAGGTGACTAGACGCACCCTTGAGGAAGTCCAACGCCCATGGTGAAAGGTGTTGATTTAGCACCGTTAACCCGAACACAGCTGCTACAGTTTGTGTATAGCGATTGAATGGCCCTCGAAAGAGGACTCTCAATCCCATACTTTCCAGATTTGGACTAGATTTGCTCTCTCCTTTTCCAGATTTACAAAACAGCTGTGGATGGGTTTGGCATACTCCCAGGCCTTCTCAAGTACCATTCTTAGAGTGAAAGGCGGGTCGGTTGTACTTCTTCCTGGACGAAAGCCGCACTGTCCATCCCCTATCTTTGGCTAGACTATAGCTCTAGAACGCGCTTCCAAAACCTTAGCGTAGACTTTCCCGGGCAGACTTAAGAGGTATATCCCCCTGTAGTCGGAGCAGTCTCTTTTGTCCCCCTTCATTAAAAGAGGGACAATTACCCCAGTTTGCCAATCGACAGGTGTCTTACCGCGTTCCGAAGCATAAGGTGACTTACGCGAGAGAGCCATAAAACTCCCTCTTTACTCATTGCCTCAAATATTTCTGGCCGGATTTCATTTACACCGACAGATTTGCAAACTTGCAAGCTCCACCGTTGGACTTTCTCCGCCCCACTTAAGACTTCGGGTCTGTCATCAAGTTATAGTGCCGTTATTTTGATCCCGACGCAAATAGTGACTGGACCAGATTTTTGAAAACCAGATAAAACCGTTGTAACTTTGCTTTTACTGGGATTCGAACCGGGGACCCCTCTGACAGGGCAGGCACTTAGCCAACTGTGCTATCCAGTCGCGGGAAATACTAACTTGTGTGGAATTAAAGAGTTCCACAACAAAGAACGTTCCCTGATTTAACTCCAACCCTCGGATACAATAGATCTATCCTGGTCGCTGTGTCGTTGCCTTCACGGCATGGGCTGTGAAAAACCAACATTCACGAAGAGAGTGCGATTACGCTCATTTCCTCAGGTTTACGTTCACCCTAATCATCTCGAATTCCGCAGAAACCAAATGACCATGTCAATCGCCAGCAGAAAATAGAAGATTATAGCAGATTATGAAACAATCTTCCACGCGGAGCATAAGCGAAAGTGCTTCGTTCATCTGTAAAGGCAACAAAACACCGTCTGTAATCACTCGACTCCCTCACAGTGGCTGTTCAATGAACTCCAATCGGCTTGTGCAAAAATGGGTTGCCAATTAAGACAAGACCATATACGTTTCCTTTTGCAATTAAAACCCCAGAGAACATGTTGACTTCCACCCAATTAAGATATTCGCTCCGGCCGGGATTAGTAAATTAATCAGGCGACCGTAACAAATTTACACGCTTAGAAAATGTTCACGGGTCATTAGCACATATAGTACATCCGGTTGTTGAGGCACCTACACACGGTGGTAGGTGCTGCTGTGTACGAGTGGAGGGCGTGTTAGAAACTGGTGACATCATTGAACCAGCAAGTGAGAATACTTCTTCGCAAGTAGTTTGCAGTTCGATTTAAACATGACGCGGCGGTCTATTGCTCGTGGTCGCGGTGGAACAAAGTCCAATTCACAGCCCTAACGGACATAATTCGAAAGAACATTTGTTCGAAAATCAAGGAAATAACAGCAAATCAATTTCAAGAAAAAAAAATAAGCTCTCTTTGAATAGATTTCGAACACAGTCACCCGGCCTCAGACTTTTGATTGATCAGCAATAAAATGAATACATCTCGAACACAAGTAGCGAATTCGAGATGATCATTAATATTCATGTATTCATTTCCGAATTCAGCAGACAGTGGAGCTATAACTGACGGCTGTATTACCAAGACGATTAAATGATAAAAATCTCCCGGCGCGTCAGTACCGTCAATTGCCAAGTGTACCCCAAGAGGGGGTTGAGGAAGAATTTGGCATTTCGTACAGGTCTTCGTGTAGAATTTGGACAAATGACCTTCGTCGATCTGCACGCGTATCAGATCTGTATTACGCAACAAATAAAGCCCACTCTGAGCCCACATAAACCATAAACAGTTGGGTGTCGGAATACCAGTCGCCAGTGATGCGGCTAATTTACATTCCAATTCAGTGGGCTGAATGGTGAGTATGTATTTTAATACAATAACAACACCGTTAATCATTTAAGAAAGGCAACAACCAGATATGGCCGACTTCCTTTTGGATTTTATTTAAATAAAGCCAGCGAATGTTGTTTTAGGCGGGATCGTGATCTAATTTTTGTTGATCTGCATTCGATTTAGTGTATCTGGCTCAGTCCACGTCAGGGCGAAGGCGTCAAAGACCAGGGTGCGAGGTTTGGAGAAAAGCCTACAGGGATGTAGATTCACTCGCCAACACAAGAGGCACGATCTTCCAAAAGTCTGTACAATTGCTGGCATACGCGGACGAGATTGACGTCATTTGTCGAACACAGCGAGTCGTGTTTGTTGGCGTTGATACGGAAGAGGTTGAAGTGAGATCGGAGGTAAACGAGGGAAAAAACGAAAGAACGTACACCATCGGCGAACCTCACTGTAGGCAGCTTTAATTTTGAGGTAGCGAAGGACTTCGTCTACCTCTGCACCGCGGTAAACAGTACAAACAACATCAGTACCGAAATCAAGCGCAGAATAACACTTGTCAACCGCTACTTTTTTGGGCTCGAAAGGCAATTGAGTAACAGAGCCCTCTCTCGGAAGACCAAATTGATTCGGTATAAGGCCTCGATCATTCCCGTCCAATCTACTGCGCAGAGGCATGGACTATATCCAAAGCGGATGAAGATGCCCTTGGTCTCTTCGAGAGTAATGTTCTGCGTCTTTGGTCCTGTTTGCGTTGAGGGTTTTTGAAGGAGAAGGTTCATCCACGAACTATACGGGCTGTACAGCAACATCGGTCTACCTAGGCTTCTATGGATCCAACGCCGAAGATGGTTAGGCCATTTAGAGTGTATGGACAACTCAGCTCCGCCCGAAGGAATCTCCACCTCTGAGCCTGTGGAACAACGCAACAGAGGACGTCCAGGTAAAAGGTGGAGCACGCAAGTTAAGGGAGACCTCAGCCCTCTTGGTCTGCGAAACTGGAGACAGCTGGCAAGAGATCGGCCCGGCTGAAGAAGCATGTTGGGTGAGGCCCAGGTCCACCCGGACTGTAGCGCCACGGATCATCGCCACCTGCCTACTAAGGCAGGTCGACTGGTGCTAATGCAAGGTGCGCGCATGGCCCGGATCGATTTTGCTTCTCCCAAATGTTGGACATATTGGGGTGATTTAGCATTTCCGACTTGGTGAGGTCCACTATCCCGCCAAGCTAGATTAACATAGCATTGTTAGGGAATTAATTAGAGTTACAATTCGGACTAATGATAGAGATTGCACCTAGTTCACTGAGATCATTGAAGAAGGTTGCTCCTCGGAATGGTGCTTTCAATCACGCAGCTTTTGCAATAATTGTTAGTGGGATCTAAGTCGCATGTTCTCCCACAATATCTTCCTTTACTAACACCAACCATAAAACCACTATTCAGTCTAGGTAGTGTTGTCAACTTCTTGGAAAGTTTGACGGTACAGATCGTCAGGACTGCTGCAGGAACATTCTTTCAGACTCTTTGCTAGTACCGGGATAGGGGGTGAACACCAGTGATGGGACTTCTACCACTTAAGTAGTATTTCTACCTCTTTTTGCAATGTTGAAAAACCTATCAACCTTATTCCATTGCTCATCATATCCCGTGCGTTGTTCTGGTCTAGGGTACCAAGATCCAAAAAGCTTAAAAAATGCCAGTGGTTGAGGGAGCTGAGACGTCCAAACACAAGTGTGCCGCTATCATCCTCCTCGGCTTTGTTACCCGCTTGGTCTTTTGCAACATCACCTTTTGCCGTAAACTGTCCGGCTATCTCATTCAGAAGGGTACACATTTTGGCGTATTGTAATTTCTCATATATGTGATTATAAAGTCCAACATTGAAGCCAGCTGGCCTCTAAAGACCTGAATATTAGCCATTGGATGAAGGAGTGGCAGTGGCTTGGGCCCAAAATCGAGGGAAGGAGTGGAGATTTGCCTTGGAAGGCATGCTTAGCCGTGATAGTGAATGGAGTCTGAGACTTGAAGGGAGTTATACCACAACCAGGTGGAGCGACACCAACAACCAAGAGTAACCAAGAGTAACCGACGTCACACTTCACCAATGTGTAGGGTATGTGTACACGCATGTACTCTTAAGAATCCTATCTCAAGGCTTTGACTCGGTGAAACAAAGATGAAAGGACCTCATGGTATAAGCCTAATGGCATGGGACCTCTTATATAATATTGGTGGCTCGATAGTCCGAGGCGGACCTGGCCCTAGCTTCTCAGAAACCACCCGTGTTGTTGTGCGTGCTATTGTTTCTTCACGAGTGGAAGGGACCTTACAGCCTTACGCCGACTCCGAACGGCAAAGTTGAGACGTTTTTTTTTTCTAGACGGGAATACTCTTTGAGTATTGTCTGTGATTCGAAGGAGGTGGAAGCCGTGAATTATGAATGTTGGTAGATTGGGAATTCGAACCTGGCACCATTACGCCACGACGACCACTGGACGCAATATGACAAGATGTAGATCGTTTTACTTAACCCTCTAACCGGCACCATCGCTTTTCGGTGGGGTTATGGTAAGTCGCTAAAAACTACTACACTTCCACATTTATCAAACAAATTAGCCTGTTAGAGGGTTAAACTTACTTTCGGCCCACAAAACGGATGACCCAGTATTACACACAGCCCATCCTACGGTATGAGAACGAGAACTTGAGCTTCAAAGAAAATACGAACATTATTCGAATGGCGTTTTAAACAAGCCCCACTCATCATATTTCCCACTCAGAAGACTATTGTCGATTCTCACAACATGGGGTCAATGGATTAGCTTCTGTAAACCGACGATTAAAGGTATCACATCGCAGTACTAAACAAGAGGCCTTTGCCGATTTATTTGAAAATGAAAAACGAGCGAACTTAAAACGAACATCACACATTTCTTGTGTAACACAATCGTGGAAGAATCAGTGACCAACCTTGACCTTAGCATAATTTGATTACATCTTTTCTGGTTCACCCGCTCAAAGGGTATACAAATTTCGTGTGTTGTTTGCTTCATTTTAATAACTCAGGCAACCGGCGTAAGAATTGCTTTTGCATAACAAAGACAAAAGCATATAAAATCACTCGATTCACGCGCTGAAGAGGTTTTCATTTTGGTTGAAATCAAATTCATAAGCCCACTGGACGTCGTCTAGCTACTCTGGACCATGAACATGTTTATTAAGCACTATTTAATGTGCGTTTGAGTTAGTAAATTCGCCATTGTTGTTTGTTGTGGACATTTTCATAGTGGCGCTACTTGTAGACTTGTCGAGTTCGTTTTCCTTTTTCTATAATTTGCGCGTGCTCAAGCCCCCTTATGTGTCTGGGGTCAAGGCACAGCACGGGCCGAAGGTATAGAGGGAGAAAGGGAGACGAGGTACCTGTGCACATTGCTCTTAAATATCTGCGGGTTATAGCCTAAGGCTTCATCGCTCTGGCTTAGCAGCTAACTTGTAATTTTAACAATTATATGTTATCTTTTTTAATAAATAAATAAATAAATCTTCGGGTTGTAGTCTGTCGGAAGTATTAGGCTGGGAAGCGCATTTCATATTCGTGTAGTGCGACTGAAGAACGAGTCTCTGAATTTAACTGTGCGCCCGAAAGTAGGCTTAAGGGTATACTGATGGGCATTCCTGGCGAGACGAGTATTCCGGGGGAATTCATGGAGAGGAGGAATGCAGTTGGCTAGCTCACTTGAGCATTGTTTGTTGAAATAGCGACAAAACACGGACAAAGAAGAGACGGTAAGCCGATGTTCGAGCGAGTCTAATGACTCTGCGATATTGTTGTCTCCTATAAGTTTTATTGCTCTCTTTTGGATTATATCTAGTAGGTGAGTGAGTGGTGGTCTTGGGGACATCAGACCAGATATGAGCGTTATACTCAAGCTTGGGGCGGATGTACGCCTTATAAATTAAAGCCAAATCAGAAGGGGTGAAATATGTCTTGCATCGATTAAGGAAACCTAAGCATTTCGCAGCATTTTTGGCGAGCTCAAATATATGATTGTTGCAACTAAGTGTTGTGTTGGTACACATACCAAGGAAGTTTTCCGGTTTCATCAACACAAGCGCCATTCATGGATAATGGCTGATTATCAAGAGTTGGCTTGAGTGGCAGCAAACAGCTGTTTTAGTTTTTGAAGCATTGAATGCCACTCTATTGTTTTTTCCCGCAGTTAATAATGCTGTCAAGATCGGAATTCAATGTGCCTACCATACGCTGCAGTTCAAATTCTACGTCGTGAGTCTTGGAATGAATATGAAAAGCTGAGGGTGCTGTCAATGGATTGGATTAGAAGTAGCAGACAAGGGATCATTTATAAAAATGAGAAAGAGTGTCGGAGACAGAACTGAGCCTTGGCATTTATTTGTTGGATATCAGACTTGAACCCATCCAACACAGCTAGAATTGAACGGTTCGAAAGGTAATTTCTAATCCATAGAAGAAGAGCTTCATCGATACGCATTTTCGACAAGAGAGCTTGATGCCAAACTCTGTCATATGCTTTAGAAGTATCAAGCGCAACGATCTTGCCTTCGCCTGCATCGTGCGAAGATTAGTTCCACTTCTCGGTGAGATAAGGTATCAAATCACCGGTAGACCTGTTGCTGAGGGAACCATATTGCCGGTCATTAAGAAGCTTCCACGATGCAAGATATTTCATAAGCTGACAAATTTATCAGCGTTGCCATGATCTTAGAAAGAAGGGCTATGGGTCGGTACGGGGTAGGTGACGAAGGTTCCACCTTTTTAGGGACGGGCTGGACAAATGGTGTTTTCCATCTGCTCGGAAAGAGAGTGGGATAGATGAAAAAGCTTACACGGTGGTTTTGCCAGCGCAGAAGAACACATCTTCAGAAGTCCGGGCCAGAGGAATTGTGCACGTCGAGATCTTTCAGTACTCTTGCAACTGTACGAGTGCGGAAGTGGATTTGTCCCATGGCGAGATCAACGCCCTTAAGAACAGATGGAGACAATTGGAATCTGGCAGCTTTGAGCAGGCTCCAAAATTAGTACGGTAACGAATCCGCAACTTGGCCCTCGTAAAATATGTCGCATTTTTTTCATTTACCTTTGCTCAGCGTATTTTTCTTGTATTGCTTGAGAATCTTTTCTTAAATTCCAGAATACACACTCGCAAATCGTGGTTTTTCTTCGTGGTATGTGGTCGTTGTATGTCCTTCCATTTCTCTGAGGCTACTTGGTCTTTCGCAATTAGAGGTTTTTTGTGTTATCTAGCGTTCGCTGCATACATTGGTTAACCTCACTGCGGGTGACATGTGCATCGACAAGCATCTTTACTGGTGGGATGCCTAGTTGGGGATGACCAACGTTAAACTGTTTCCACAAATCCTATCCCTCTAACATAACTAATTCATACAAATTATGCTTAAAATAGCCAATTAGTTCCTGTTTAAATAAAATACATCGGCATCAACTATACTGTTGAAAACTTAACAAAGGAATTTTCAAAGCGTTTCGAGCGAATTCTTAAACAAGATCTCGGGTCTACCGCAACAATGCCTAACAGAGTCAATTTAAATGAAGAGCGAGAACTATAGAAGTTGGATATCTTCTTGGTAATTGATTACTGAATGCTAAAATTCATGGACAGTAGTTTCTCATCTTGAAGCATCCGGTAAAAAATATTCAAATTCAAATTTTACCATAATTTCCAGTGACATCTGTTATGCTTTAAAGCTTTTGTGGAAGGTGTAGAACCTCCACACTCCAAACACACACATTCCAAAGCTCTATCAGTTTTAATGGTTCGAACCTGCGCTAATTACAAATGGAAACCCATATAAGAAAAGACTTAGTATTCAACTGCATACTTCTGGGCTGAAGGTGCAAAGTAAGATGAGCGTTCTAAGCTCACTTGCCTGTTCCAATTGATTGATGGAATAAAAAAGGCTCACGGTGGATTTTTTTGGTAAAAATGTCGATGTCGTTTGAAAATTAAAAAGTATCTGGGCGTACGAAGTGTGTTACGAGGCCATTGGTGGGTTTACTTGCACTTGAAATGGAGTACGAGAAGGGTAACATGTGAACTGCGACACGCCTTTGGGATGAAGGCAACTCTAACACGTCTCTATCTTTGAGGTACTATAATTAGGTCATCTTTTTAAAATTACCTTATCTAGGAGTTTATGCAATTCTGCAGGAATAATCGCGTCCGGCCGAGGCGAATTAAATGGTTTGAATTAGCTTATGGTCTAGCGAGTTCTGTGTTTTCCCAAGAAACGTAGGTGGAAACGTACGTTCTGTAGGTGCGGGTAGTATCATCTGCATGGTGGAACAAGTCAGCGAGTAAGGCGTGTTTGAACTATCGCGCGGGAAGTGGATGTCTGTCTCATTGTTTTCTTCTCAGTGGAAATATATTGAGAGGTGGACTGGAAGTCAGACTTCCTCCACGTTTCCATGTTTCTCCGTGTTTTTCTTCAGCATGGGCTTATACGACTTGATTAGTTTTCTTTTAGGAACTCCAGTCCTCAGTTTTGGTGGAGTGTTTGGTTCTTACACGGGGTTTTCTGCACATCATCATGCCAGGTCTGGAAGCCCTGGCCTTGACTTCATAAGTGCGTAGGCTTTGGCCGACGTAAAGCGCGTTCACCAATTTTCGTTCCCTACTTGGTGTCCGTAATGCCCCAGATCCTGATTGTTTGTGTATTATGCCCCATTATCACTTTTCTTGGGTATCCCTCAAACGGCAGTTCCCAGAGACGCGAATGTTGGCGGCTCTCCCAGTGCGTTAAGTCAGCAAGAAGAAATGTACAATTGTCGGCAGCGGCTAAGGCGAATGAAGGAGACTGAGCCACTTTCGAAGAAGTTAAAACTCACAGTAGATGATAAGCCTTGAAAAATACCGCAGGGTACTCCTTTTTTTTTGTCTGGCAATCACGTGATCCTCAACCTCAGCCTACAGCCCCCTCCGCTCTTTAGCCAGGTATCTCCAATTCCGTCCTCCAAGTTGGTTGAGGTCTATCTCCACTTGTGTGCGCCATCGGTTTCGTGGGCGAATGCCCTTCGATCTGTGTTCGGCAATGTTGTCCATGCGCTCTACATGGCCTCACAAATTAGAGTGTGTTTGCCTGTCCAGTAAATTGTTTTTGTTTCCTCAGTTCGCCAACATCTTACATCTTTTAATTGATTATTTTTGCAAAGCACTCTGTGCAGTGAGCAATGAGGAACAAATATTAATTGTAACCTACAGTCTTCACGCTTCTTCTCATGAAGACGAATGACGGCGCGCACAAGCAGTTGATTAAAATGCGTTCTTAATGTTTGATTAATTAAACATCACTTTCAACCATTTACCCTTTCGGTATGTGTCACATAGCGTTGCATAAAGTCCTCTGTCCTCATTTCGATGCCAAGCGTTGCACGGCTTGGTCAAGTGCCATCACATCATGCGTCCTTGTTTATACTCTTGTCCATCAGCATCGGCGAACTTTTCACTTAACAATTAAGAAACCAAATAATATTTACGCAATCCAACTTGAACTCAGATGTAATTGGTTGAGTTGGGTTTGTGTGCGTTCGTGTGTGCGTCTGACTCGTCAAGCTGTGAATGGACGCCCGTCAGTTATTTTTGAATACAGTGATGTCATCGGATCGTCAGAAGATGGACATATGGAGCAGAGGAATATACTTTAAGTCACCTAATGTGTTCGTTTGATGTCGGGCCTGCTTTTAAACACTCTTTAACTTGAATTCCTTTGGTTGGTCAGACTCAAGTCTGACATACAGTCAGTCTCAAGAGTAAGTATGCAAAATTAAACTGACTGTGTTTTTAACAAAAATTTAATTCAAATTTGTCCAACAAATAAATTACCTTGTATGTAGTTGTTTTTTCAGTAGTTTATGAAAAAATAGTAATTCATGGAAAATCAAAGGCCGTCACGTACATCGCCACTACTGTGCGAGTCACCTGACATCTCGCGCTGGACTGATTGTTTGTAGGTCAGTCATTCCCCAATAACCAAGTTGCCTGAGGTTATTTTGTACTTGTGCACATTGTCCTAAAATTCGGAATCCAAGACTTTTCTACAAGAGGCCAAGTTGTCCATGCGCTCTTGTCTCAAGCCTTACTCCAGACAAACTCCAGTAACATTCACTGTTGGCCATCTAGTGTTTTTTTTTTCAAATCATAGTTTATTCTAACGCAGACAGCTGTCTGCGAAGTCTTGACAGGAAGTCGGTATCTTATCAGAACGATAAGATTCGCTTTACGCTTGAAAAACGTTGCGAAATATTGAAAACTTATTTCCAAAGTGATTGCTGTGTAGCCCAAACAGTGAGTTTCTTGAAAATAAGTTTTGGCCCAAATGAAGTACCCAACGCAGTTGCGGTACACAAGCTTGTGCAAAAGATCGTGATTCCATCGAGAACAATCATGTTCCCCGTCGTCCTACAGGTGAGTATAAGGATGTTGTGGCAGATTGTGGAGTGGTGGTATCATTGGATAATTCTTTCTTCGAAAACGAGCCTGGTATCAATGTTTCGGTCAGCGGTGGATGTTACAGAGCCATGTTAACCTACTTTTTTTACTGAAATGTAAGACATGGACTTGGACGACCTCTGGTTCATGCAGAATGGCGTCCCATGCAACACAGCCTATACGTCAATCAATTTGTTGCGCACGAAAATTCCAAATGTTATCAGCCGTCTTGGCGATGTCAATTGCCCACAGCGAATTTATCCCTTTGGACTTTTCTTTTGCTGGAAACCATGAAGGAACGATGTTAAGCTAACAATCCGGAAACGATTCAAGTACTCAATCATCCAAGCAATCCGCGAACTACAGCCCGAGACCTTCAAGAAGGTCTTCGAAAATTGGAGTGACAGAATGCGTTAATGCCAGCCGAGGTAGCCACTTGAACGACATTGTATTTCATGATTACTCAGAATGTTTGTTCTTACGAATAAAGCCATTATACAAATTTTAAAAAGAAACTTGTATTTAACTTGCCCTTTACATAGATGGAGCAGAGAGAATTCTCCACCGCCATCACATATAATCATGTGTGCACATATCGTTGCTTTCCTCTTCGAAATCCTCTATCAAGTTTGAGAACCATTTCCTAGATGTGTAGTTATAACACTTTGAGCAACGAAAGAAGATGGGCCTTGAAAAATGCCTTTGGAACCTCGTTCATAAGGGTGAACCCCGACAAAGAGGTTCAAGCGCATATGAGTCGACGTGTAGACCCCCAATCCTACGCCACTCTTCGACAATTATACCCATGTCAAAAATCGCTTTCTCGCGGTCGAATTCGAACATCTTAGGTAGGATACATGCGAATGCATTAAACAAGTCACAATGAAGTGGTCGTGCTTTGATATTTCACAGACCGGAATATCGTAAGCCCGAGTGCAAGGCTCGATACTATCTCTGGCATTTTGCCTGTTGCGCAACGATTCCTTTTTTCCGCTTTTGGCGGGATGAGGCGAGAGTAATTAATATTTTGTGGGGATATTATTAAAAGTTGTGGTTGCCGTGGCGTGGCGTAGTGGGTAAGTGCGTCGACTTCTACGTAGGGGGTGCCATAAAACTGTAGGTCCCTTCCACTCGTGAAAGAACAATAGCACGCACAACGCGAGTAGTTGCTGAGAAGCTAGGCCCAGGTCCGCCTCGGACTGTCGCGCCACCCATATTATTATTATTATAAGGTAAGAGCAATTTTGGTGAATGGCAAAAAAGGACCTGAGCCTTACCAAATAGCGATCTGTTCCAATTTCGCACACGTCCAAGTTGTCCATGCGCTATTGTCTAAAGCCTTACTCCAGACAAACTGTGAATTCATTGGACGAGTTCATACTGGAGCACTTGAACGACATGTGTCAGGGATGTCTCAGGGAGAACACAAGATAAATTCTTCCTGCAATTCGAATATAATCCAGCGACCGAGCAGCACGATGGAGATTCTCAGAGCGATTGGGTTGTATGTCGAACTGATTCATCTAGACGGAACGTTATGAAGGATTCTACAGGATATTGCCCCCACCCGGTGGTAATCGTGTGACCTCCACACTTATACGATCGGGTGCAATCCCAGTTATTCTAGGCGCCGATGCAGTCCGTTTGCCGTATGAAGACACCGTTGATTGGAAGAGAATCTCTTTAATGTTGCCCGAGGCCCGAATAACCGAGTTGCATTTCATTCTGTGAGCTATGCAGGATACAGACTTACTGATGATGCGCAGCCATGCCCGTTTAATATGGGAACGATATCTTAGTTCTGTGCAGGCAACAGTCGACACTATCATAGTAGGTCTCAGAGATCGTTTGGGTATACCACTGCGACCAGTGCCTACGATTTCAAGGCCTCTTGAATAGCTGCTACTTCTGACTGGAAAACAATGCACTGGTTAGAGAGCCGCAAGGCTATTGATTGTTCAGGCGAACTGGTGTGTACACCGGGGCCCGTGCCTTCCTTCGACTTGCAGGTACAGTCGAGTTGCACACTTTTCTTTCATTCCACTCTGTTCTCGTTGGGATTATTGTTTTGTGATTAAATTCGCAGTCCGTTCGGCTTTTCCCCATTGCTTACAATCCCGTGTCGCCGTGGCGTAGTAGGTTAGTGCGTCGACTCCTACGCAGAGGATGGCGGGTTCGATACCCGAATTCACCACCTTTGATAATTCACGGCTCCACCTCTTTGGAGTCACTGACAATGCTCAAAGAGTATTCCTGTCTAGAAAGAGCTTCTCAACTTCGCCGTTCGGAGTCGGCATTAAACTGTAGGTCCCTTCCACGCGTGAGAGAACAATAACACGCACAACACGAGTGGTTGTTGAGAAGCTAGGCCCAGGTCCGCCTCGGACTGTCGTGCCACCCATATTATTATTATTATTACAATCCCTCAGTCTTATTGCTCCCTGCGTGGCCACATTTAAGTAAGAAGCTAATTAATAGTAAGAATCGGATTCCATATGCGATTCAAATCCGACACAAAATAGCGCACCAGTGTCAGGCTTACACATTTATCAATAACCGGCTACGAATATCCCTTTGTTTATTGTTCCCTGGCGTATCCAACTAATTGGAAATCAATCTTATCTAGGCGTCATTGGTCCTGTCTCATTTCAGCAGCTACCTGAGTTCTGCAAGCAATTGTGAAATATGCTCGACACGCCATAAAATAAGAATTAATCTTCCTTCTCTTCAGATCACCCCGTCAAGGAGACTCCACAAACAATCAATCTAACACTCACCCTTATCAACAACTCACTTGCATTGTTGCTGTAAACATAATTCATTTAAGCCATACCCTGATGTGCAGATCATAAGGGTGCCATTCCACGGGGCGAATATTCCCTCTGTGTGTGTGCACTTCTAAATGATCGCAAATTAGAAATTGAAACCGCGCTAAATATCTCGCATTAGTGTACCTTACATGTACCGAACAATGCATCTCGTCTCCGCTCAGCGATCTCGAAGCTGGGAACTGCTGTTCACACGCGTGGTGTCCCATAAATTAGCTGGAGCGCAGAGGAGCTTACCAAAAACGAATTGAAAAAGAACGCATCAAACAGAGTTTTTGGTGCGCATGCACCACTGGCAACTGGCATTCGCCTTAAAGTAATCAAATTAAGAGATTTGAATACCATTTGTGCCATCCGTGTGTTGTCCAGCATCTGCGCTGCGTCCGTGGGTCATCTTTTGTTGTGCCATTGACGAGAGACGACATCAATTGTTGCTTCGTCCGGCTTGGGGCTCATTCATCCCCTCCGACGGATTTGAATGAATTTCTTTTCAGTGTCTATTAAGTCATCGTGTCTATCCCCTCGCTGCCCTGGGCCTGCGGGTGTGTGTTTGCGCAGCAGACGCTTGCCTCCTTAAAGTCAAATCAAGCAGCAACGATCAAATGTTGGCGTTATCACGTGTGTTATCCGACAGTTTAGCTGATTTGAATTAAAGAAATGTGTACTCACTGCTCGCACGGGTACCTACGTCTCGCTTGACATGGGCCTACGGCCGGGTCTGCCATCAGAGACATTGCCTCTATTGTCGGTGATGAGGGTAATCAGTGCATTGTTGTTTGATTAATCACGTGACTAATTATGCATAATTGATTGGGTTTCAGAGATTTTCGATTAATCGGGGATTCGTCTGCTCCCCGGTGGCCGATAATTACAATGTAACCATGAAAAATGATCCGAGACCTGCGTCGAGTATGAGAGGAGGTCTGTGGTTTGTGGGACATAATTGTTCTCTACAACCGCATTGGATATTTCCGTAAGTGGAGAGAACAAATCCGAAATTGTGGTGGCTTATTGGGAAGAAAGCATTTTAAAGTAGACTGGTAGTGATGGGTGAACAATGCCGTGAACGGTTCTTGTAGGTAGGGATGGTTCACAGAATTTCTTGCGGTTTCTTAGAGATGTTCCCAACCAACTTTTGTAATTAATAGGCGGACCAGGGCCTAGCTTCTCTGAAACGAGCGTGCTCTTGTTCTCTCACGAGTGGAAGGGACCTACAGTTTTATGCCGACTCCGAACGGCGAAGTTGAGAAGCTTTTCCTAGACAGGAACACTCTTTCAGCATTATTAGTAATACGTTAGAGGTGGAGCTGTGAATTATGAAAGGTGGTAAGTTCAGGCATCGAACCTGGCGGACCCTCTGCGTAGGAGTCAACGCACTTACCGACTACAAGACGATGATAGCAGGACTGGCAAAATTGGAGGTCTGTAGAGCATGATCTTGGTCTTTGGCCAAGAGCAGTTGGATCGCGGATAGACAAACACCTTTCTTCTTCTTTATCTGGCGCTATAGTACGACTCTTCGGGCTGCAGCAGTTTTGTCCACCTGGCTAGGCCTGGCTAGACTCATGTTGCTATACAGCCCGTACAGTTCGTGGTTGAGTCTTCTTCTCCAAGACCCATCAACACAAACAGGATCAAAGATGGAACGCAGAATTTTCTCTTGAAGATACCCTTGGTCATTATGGCCACGCTTGCACACGCTCTCTTATGCAAAAAAATAGCTCGCTGTTCATGAACAAGGTATTGTATAATGTTAGCTTGGTCCTTCGCGAGATAGCCCTACTACTAAATTGCCTCTTGAGCCCAAGGAAACAGCGATTGGCAAGAGTTATTCTGCGTTTAATCTCGCTACTGGTGTTGTTCGTATTGTTTACTTGGGAGCCGAGGTACACGAAGTTCTTCACTACCTCGTAGGTATAGCTGAACATTGTGACGCTCTGTCCAAGACGTCCTTTCTTCATGACAGCATATGCTTCGTTTTTCCCTTGCTTACCTCCAACTCCACTTTAGGCGCTTCCGTATGAATGCCAGCAACCGCCTCCTTTACGGCTCACTGTGTTCGACCAATCACGTCAATGTCATCCGCGTAAGTTGTGCGGACTTCTGAAAGATCGTGCCTCTATTGTTGGCGTTGGCTCTGATGTTGGCACGTTGGGGAAGCGCGCCTATGTCGATGTCGTCTGCTTAACCCAACAGTTGGACTGACTGGTAGTGCCTTCGTTGTTTGAAGCTGCCCACCGTACTATCTTCTCCAGTACCAAATTGAAGAAATCACACGACAGTGCATCTCCTTGCCGAAATCCTGAAGAACTGCACGGTACATCGCGTATGTGTTAGCGTGGTGCAACACAATCGGATCATTTTTTCCCGAGGTCCAGAATTCAGCCATAGCCACTATTAGTTCCTTACGATGAATGCTAACGATTGCGGCTTTAAAATCAATGAAAAGATATTGTGTATCGATTATATTCATTTTAGATGCGCTAGTCTTCTCCAGGATTTGCTTTAGTGTGAAGGTTTGGTCTATTGTAGACTTGCCGGGCCGGAAGCCGCACTGGTACGTGCCAATTAGTGTGGTGCAAAACGGCTTTAGACGTTCACCCAGTACGCTGGACAGGATATTGTAGGCGACGTTGACAAGGGATATACCTCCATAGTTGTTGCAAGAGGTAGGTTCGCCTTTTTTGTTGATGGGGCATATTGAACTGATATTCCAGTCGCCGGGCATGCTTTCGTCCTCCCAAGTTCTACAGATGATTTGGTGCATGCTCCTTAGCAGAACATCGCCACCGGCCTTGAAGAACTCTGAGGGTAAGCCATCTGAGCCTGCGGCTTTGTTGTTCTTCAGCCTTTTGACGGCTGTGCCGACTTCTTCCAAGCTAGGTGGGAGGACTACTTCATCGACACGAGTTGGGATTTCTTGATTCCCTATCACTCTCTCCTGGGCAGACCGGTTAAGCAGCTGTTGGAAGTACTGCTTAAACACATCCACTATTCCCTGCGGGTCAGTAACCAGGTTACCCTCACAGTTTCGAAAAGCCTAGTTGCCTTTCCTAAAGCCAGCGGTAAGGCTTTTGGCTTTTTTATAGAAGGCCCGTATTTTATGCTTGTTCCTAGACTCATCGATATTCTTGAGCTGGGAGGTTGCGAGAGACCTTTTCTTCAGGAGTAGAAGCTTTTTCTCCTCCCTTCTTCTAGCCCGGTTTTTCTCCTGCGTTGATCTAGTTCTTCGTTGCAGCGCCTTTTTGTATGCCTCGTCAGTTGCATGTTTCTTCTGCTCACACTAACCATCATACCACGGGTTCCTCGTCGGAGGTGGTAGGTAGCCTAAGGTGGTTTCGGCTACCTCTTTGATGGCCGGGCGGCAATGCAACCACATTTCGTTGGGGGTGGTGTATGACGTGGGCATACCGGTGAGTTTCTCACTCAGTTGCTCTTCGTAGGCTCTGGCAATCTCGGGTGTGCGCAGGCGTCCAATGTCAAAACTCCTCTTTATTGGCTCGTGCAGCTTTCTGACATTGGACAGTCGAGCTCTGAATCTTGCTGCTATGAGGAAAAGGTCGGAGTCGACGTTTGCCCCCGGAAAGTTCGCACATCCAGAATATTTGTCTCATTTAACAGTTCAATGATCGTGCTAAAAATTTAAATTAGTTACAATTAATTAAGCGACCAAAACAAAGCCTTGACACATGCCATCGCATCCATTTAATCGTCTTATTCCTTTCGAGGCATTAAATATGACCTGAATATCAAGTATTTCCCAATCCATTAGAAACCACTAAAAAAGCCATAAAGTAATGTGATTTGTGAAAACAATCAAACACTGTCATAAACTCATAGATCCATCTGTGCATTGTTAGATGCATCGGCGCACACTCATCCCTTCCACGTTGCATCATACTGATTCCCAGATAATTGAGTTAAGTAAGCACGCACATTGTTTCAGTAAACAGATAAATCGATCGTCAATTCAGGCAATTTATTTCGGAACCGTATCGGTTCCAGCTCGTCGAAAATTCTCACAAAATCCGAAGTCAAGATCCTGAGACACTCATGCGAGGCGAGCAGTTGAAAGCGAAACCATAGCAGATGACCATCAATCGATCGAGATCATTGTTAATTATCTCATCTACCGACGAACAGAGTGTAATTACTTAAATCTATCGGCGGGCACCCTACACAGAGCCGTGCGTAATGAATTAATTGGAACCACTCAGCGCACTGGCATGTGCTTGACTTTTCCTAAGACGGGCCCCAACAGCGGAACACAATAACCGGGTGAGTTCATTGCGAATTATTTTGATGTCACCAGTATCGACACATTTGTGCGTATGTGTATGAATGGGGATCTTTTACATGTGCTTGCTCGCTCGTGGAGGGAAACAATAATGAGCTTGGCATTAAAATATACTGTGGGTAATTGAAAACTCGTAAGCTGTTGATTCTTGGCATGGTTGCGGCATCTTCGCTGGCCACCGTCGTTGAGATGTGATGAAAGAGGAGAATAGGCTTACGGATAACGTATAGAATTTCATTAAAAAATAAAGCCACTTGCAAATGCTACTTTATCAATTTCAAATTTGTGGGTAATACAAAATGAAAATTAAGAGAAAAAAATTCTTACTTACTTATCAGGCTGGCGACCCATGCAAGGGCCGAGCCTGAGCGATAGCTGCTTTCCATTCTTGACGGTCCTGGGCACACTGCTTACAGGCATCAAGACCAAGCTGTCTTGCATGAGCGATTACTTGGTCTTTATACCGGCGATTGGGTCTCCGGTTAATACGAGTATTTTATTCAAAATATCAAAAGCCTGCAGTTAGACCTAAGAAAAAACACCCAGGTACACTCTTCGGTAGGTAAAAGAGGATAATCTGGTTACTGACCCGCAGAGAATAGTGGAGCAGCACTTCCAACAGCCGCTTAACGAGCCTGTCCAGGAGAGAGAGCGATAGGAAACCAAGAAATTCGAACTCCAGTCGATGATGTAGTCCTCCCACAAGGCTTTGGAAAAGTCGGCACATCCATTAAAAATGTGAAGTCGCAAGCTCTTCAAGGTCCGTGGTGATGATCTAGTAGTTTTACATCGCAAAATACCATCTTATTATCGCCTTAAAAGCCTCATAGGACAGCATTAACCATTCTTCTTCGGTGTGGACCGGGACCTCACCCGTCATGCCTCTCCAGCCGTCCCGATCTCTCGCCAGCTGTCTCCAATTTCGCTCATCAAGTCGGCTGAGGTCCCCTAAAACGACAGCATTCATTGCAAGAAACTATTCGAAGCGATGGCCGAGTTTAGGATTCCGGGAAAATTAATTCGGTTGTGTAGCACGACTCTAGCACATACGCGATGTACCGTGCAGTTCGATCGAGGACATGGCAAGGAGATGTGCTGTCGTGTGAATTTTTCAATCAAGGACTAGAGAAGATAGTCCGGCGGGCAGATTCAAACAACGAAGGTACTATCAGTCAGTGCAACTGTTGGGGTACGCGGATGACATCCACCCGTTTGTTGTGGAAGCTTTCACAGCGGTTACAGGCGATCAGGCGAAAACGATCTGGTCTTAAGGATAATGAGGAAACGACGAAGTAAATGCTGTCGAGCAAAAACCCACACATCCCACACCATCTGGAACGAAAAATTACGATCGACAGCTATATTATTGAGCTAGTAAAGGAGTTTGTCCACCTCGGAGCAAATGTGAACTCCACAAACTGCATCACATTGGAGATCCGACGTAGAACCTGTATTGGCAACCGCTGTTACATCGGTCTGTCAAAACTACTGGGCTCAAAACATCTGACTTGATGGACCAATATCATGCTCAACAGAACACTTATTTTATCATTCCGGCTACATGGAGTCGAAAGCTGGACGCTAAGCAAAACTACAGAGCTGATTATTTTCCTTTGCCTTTAAAAGAAAAATTCTACGTCGGATATATGGTCACGTCAGCGAGGAAATTGATTGGAGAAAAAGATATAACCACGAACTCTACGAGCTGTACAAGAACGTGGATGTAGCCTGGAACGCAGAAAAAAGAGGGTAAGAGGCTAAGATGATCTTGATGACTGAAAGCAGCGTGCCAAGTAGAGGTGGAGAACTATCGATAGTTTGACCAAGACTATCGATAGTTTCTCTTTTATTAAAAATGTACGTGTTTTCTTGAAAATAAAGTAGGCCAGATATGTACATTTGAAAGTTTTTATTGGATTAGCCAATTGTTTTTATTTAAGAATTTTAAAGTATGAATTTATTGATTTGATTCTTGAGCGTCTGCCGGTTACTATTTGACTACTTCTCCTTTCAGACTACACGGAAGATGCTGGGACAATTAAGTCCCTTTTTTCTTTGAGGTTAGGCCTGGTATTGTGCGTCCTATTGACTGACTGAACACACATTGGAATTCGAAAATGGATTTGCAGAAGCAGAATCGGGATCACTTGTGATAATAACGTACTGTTATCGATTAACGCAACTCTCGATTCACCCAATTCATCGATTTTTGCAACAGGTAAATTTATTTATTTGAAAGCATAATTTATAATTAAAATTACAAATTAGCTAAGAAAAGCCAGAGCGAAATAGCCTTAGGCTTGAGATTAATTTAATTTTTTATCAATTCTTATAATTTAATATTTTATTGACGCGGTAATTGCAACTCTTCTGGTAGGCCGAACCTCGATAGTTGCAACTGCCCCAGTTTCTATTTCATTTCAATTTCATTTATTTATTTATAGGAACGTACATTAAGATATTCATTAGTTGCAACTGCCCCAGTTTCTATTTCATTTCATTTTCATTTATTTATTTATAGGAACGTACATTAAGATATTCACATTTTTTTTTGTACTTAGTACATTCATTTTATAAATTCAAATTAAACTTAAAACTAGTACACAAGGATTGGAATCGTGGTTCATTGTTGATGTGTAGCAAAGTGGTGAAGGATAGCATTTTTAAAATTGTGCGGGTTTGAAATTGATCTTATGTGGGATGGCAAAGAATTCCACAGTCTAACAGTGTGAATGAAAAATAAGAGCGAGAAACATAAATGATTGTTCGAAAAGGGATATTGTGAGTGGTTCTAAGAGACCGAGTAAAATTAAGTCTGTTATATAAACACGGTGGACTACGATTATTGATTATTTTGTGTAAAAACATACAATTCCTTGCGTTGATGTACTGCTGCATGTTACAGCCTGAGAGTACACACAAATATCCTCGTATCGAGAAATACCATAGACATACGTAGCGCACATCTACTGTATGCTACTTCGGCATATGTTACAAGTGGTAAAGATTAAGGAGAGTACTAACCACAGTTTTCGCAAGCAGTTATAAATACGGCCAATGACCATGTTTGTGCGCTTGCAACCAGAGAGATCACGACTTACGCTATATCCAAAGCTGGTAGTAGACTCGACTGCCTTAATTTGAGAGCTATTGAAATATATGTCAGGTAAAAGATCGAGATTAAAATGTTTTTTTCGATTGGAATAACTTGCGATTTTGTTGGAGTTAATAGCAATCCATTTTTGATTATTATCTTCCGATTTGATTATTGCGATGATCGAGAATGTCCTCTATTTTAATTTTCATAAGAAATCGAATAAGATCGTTTTAAATTATCAGAGACATTAGCGCTAGGCTTATATTCTGTAGGGAATTTTGAAATTAGCACTTTTTTGCACCACTGTCGTAGATGTTCAACTCATATTGTGAGTCAGTTATTTAGCTGCAAATGAATTATGTATGTTTGATCATCCGATCAGGTGAACGGCCTGAGAACTCTCCACTCATCTGTACATAACAAGTGCATAAAAGATCTGCCAACTCAGCAGCAGCGCTCATTAAACGTATTACCACACACTCGTAGTATTTTGTTGTTTAATTTTCTCCACATACGCCTACAATTCCTTACTGCACAAAGAACATTTGGGCAGTTTGCCATCTGAAGATTTCTTGACAGATTTCTTTCTCTTGAGTTGGCTTTTCTTTTGACTGGTTAAGGCCCAGGTCCACCCCGGACTGTAGCGCCACCAGAAGAAGAAGAAGAAGAGTTGCATTTTCTTTATTCGCAAAGAAAAAGAATCTATCACACACCGACAGCAAGTCACGACGAATGACTGTCGATTAAAATGAATGGTGAACGAAATATTTACGTTATTCCTAGTGCTGGTCATTTGAAAATGGATATACGCCTATTTAACTTAAAATTATCGATAGTTTGAGATGAGAACGGTTTAATTTGAAAATTTAAATTAAATATTTCGGTTCTTAGACAATTGATTGCTTTCATTAATTAATATCGATTAGAATTGATAGTGCAATCGACAGTTGTCCACCTCTAGTAGCAAGGACAGTTAACTATGGAAGCGATTCCTCAGGTCCAAGCCATTCAGTGGTCGCAAGACAAGTCAGCATCAAAATGCTCGTTTAATTAAAATAAATAGTTAAATAAGAGACACATCATTTCTTGGGAGATATGTGGTTTGAATATCGTAACAAATATGGGCTGTTATTCTAATCACAAGTACTGACGAACGTGAAATGCGATAATTCGACTGGTTGTATGTTTTGAAAGATTATAACGGTTGGAATATTCTTTGCCTGTCATTCAAGTCGCCTTGTCCATGGAAAATACTTATATCCTCTGTAGAGCAATGCTCAGAAATTCACATTTGAATTGTCACAACTGAAAAGATCCTTGGTAAGTTTGTCAACCGAAGATGAAAATCCCCTGAAATAATGTCACATCATCTATCAGGTTGCTTATCTACGACCTCAACTCCCTTGTGGAACATAGTAATTCCTTCCGAGTGGTTTATTTCCAACTTCACTCACACTCATTTTATGCTGTAAAAAAACCATAGGATGCAAATCAGGACTTCCATGAAGAAAGTCACGGATTGCTCACTGGATATTTACATCGATTGTGAGACCGCCACTCATGTCCGGTGTCTCAGTTTGATGGACTGCCCTAAACAAAGCAGTGAGCTGTGACACACTCAGTCGAGTGCAATGAGTGGCATCCATGTGTATCAGCGGAGCGTTAAAAAGCACTCCATCTGCTACACTTAACATAATTCTCGATCTTGTCCTGTTGAACTAATTTGGCAGACAGATCTGCCAAAAGACACGTCGACTGTGATCCGAACCCAGCATCGGCCACTCACCTATTCTCAATGAATCCAAGTTTCTTCCCAAGTCATTGGTCGCTTGTTACCCCAGATTTGATTGGAAGTCTGACAATTAAACGCTGGACGATCATCTGCACACTTACAAAGACGAATCGAAGATGGATGAAGTGGTGCGTGGGGCACCTCAACATTGCTCTATCCTTGCAACTTTTACTCTATCTTTCAGGCATTAATCGAACTAAGATAAGGGATACGGTCCATACACCCATTTCCAAAATTGATATCACTATCTGGGTGGATATTAATGCCGCAGTGAAGTCCCTTGACAATGTCATTTTCTACTCAAATAAATCTCGCTAGGTATGAAACACCCTCTCCTCTCACATCAGGAGAAGACCTTACTCTGCATCACTCTCTTCTACCAATGTCACCTACCAGCCCAACATCTCCTAAAAATTCAACTCAATCAACGATCACCAACCAGCCAACGATAACAGTCAGTTAACATAGATTCCACTCCAGTCCACAAATGATACCATCCACAAGAAATTCAAGATCATTTGGTTCGTGTTCATATTCCTCTTCACAGATATCCACACAGTCAGTTCGTGATCAACCCTCTTCCGTTGTGGATATCACTGTCGCGGAGTACAGCGTTTGTACGTCAAGAATAAACTAAGTGAAGTGGCGTGCGCTGGGCAAGCTAAACGATCAAATCCAAGTTTTAAAGTGTTTCTCAGAGTGTCGGAGGTTAAGTCTGTTAATTTTTCCACAATCGAGAGTGTAATTAACTAAACCAAATTAAGAAGGTCAATCAAATTCTGCATTAGCAGGTTTGAAAATTGTGTGAAATAAAATAAGAAGAAGTGCACAATGATGGATAACACTAAGTGCGCGCTGGTGGTGCTTGCGATTGCATCCGTTTTGAGTATGGCTCGATGCGAATTGAACTTCAACAACGATTTGGATAACAACAAAAATTTCAAGAGTGTGCCAACAACGGTGAAGACGTTCGAAAATGACACCGTCCTACTACCGTGCTATCAAAATAGTAAGTACATTCATGTACGCTGTGACATCTCAAAGAGCATCAATCGTTTCTGGGAATCGTATTTGGTGCTGCTCGCTGTTCTTGTAAATGGGGTCTTTTTTGGCTATTCATATATTATTTGTACATACAAGTTTTACTAGGGCTCCAAATTATCTCTACGAATTTCTGGGATTATTATTATTATTGTTGAGGGCGATCTTTAGATCTATTGTGTCCCCATTTTATACCTTTGCTTTCTTAAGAGATCCCCCGTACATGCAATTCCTTTCAGAGTTGTATTGAGGGTTATGGACTCCTGTTGAGCGCTGGTGGAAGAGATTTATTCTAGAAAATTATCTCTAACGAATTTAGGAATCTAAAAATGAGTGCTGATTCTAGTGACTTCCATTGTTCCTCTGATATAAAGTGCTTGTACAGATATCTTTGTCTTTGATGGACTAGTGCCGCAGAAAATCCCGGGACATGTTCTGGAATTTCGTAAGATACTCCACAGTATCTGCAGATACCTTCTTCTGTACCCAGTTTCCCTAGGTACTCCCTGAGTCTGCAGTGGCGTGTTAGGACAAGGAGATTGTTCTTGGTAATTTTGATATACATGCCTCCAATCTCTTTCGGTTGCATTGACCCAAGAGTTTCTTGGCCTGCTTCAAGCCAAGAGCTTTGTTCCATGCTTCTGCCCAGTTCCTTATGTCTAGTTCCCTGTAATCTTCTTTGGACATATGGTCTCCTACAGCGAGAATGGTTCGAAGCTCATGAAAGGTTCCGATACACCTTACTTGGCTAGTGAGTCAGCCTTCTACCCCTGTGTGGCTAGACATCCAGCAGAGCCTTGCTCTGTTTCTCCTGCTCAACTCTTCAAGTTTCTGTAGACCTTCTCACATAAGCTTTTTTAGTTACATGCCCTCTTTTCTCAAAATGGAAAACGGCATTAGAATTTACTTTACCCAATAAGAAATCATCGTCACTCAGTCTCACACAGTACCGGCTTCAATTCTTTTAGAGCGTTTTCGTTCACTTTTCGGTGATTTCCGTTCCGACTTTCGCATCAGGAGCATCTATGCTCATTTGAGTCCTGCTCTTCATCGTAGTCTGCTTCTAGGCTCGTGCATAATTCAACATTTATTCATTATTGACTTATTAACAAGAGAGAGAGAGTGTGAGAGAGGGGGAAAAGAGAACTACAGTGAAACTGGAAACCATTTAAAGCAACAATTCCACCGCCTTCCAAACATGATACCACACACTATTAATGACATCTCATAAAACGAGCTCCTGGAAGTCGTACCCACTTTGGAACTACTACATGCCAAATTATGTTTTTTCCACGTTCACCACGTTCACCTTCGCGCTGCGCCACAGGAAGTCAAATAATTTGTTTCTATCAAAATAAAAATAAGTGTCTACTGACATTTACGTCCAATCTCCAACAAAATTAAAGCGTGACATCTTCTGTTTATCTTGGGGAATATTCGGTGTCTACCTTCCCACCCGCTGCCGAATGAAATCAAATTGATGATTATCCTCAGACTAAATCTGGTAAACGGTCACTTAAGATCCCAAGACGACATTCAATGCGGAGGAACCTCTTGGACATGTGCCCTGCACATCGAATCGTTTGTTTATAGCGTGCATGCACATTAAATTCTCTCGGGTTCTCTATTGTGCCCGACATCCGGTCTGCCAAAGGTAGATCTGAATTCAAAAATTCGAATTAATTATGTGCAAGTCGATGGCGCTGATCTTACCTTCGACGAATTAATCACGTCGCGATGGTGGAACCCATTTGGGACCCTACCGAATTGACGGCATAAATTAGTTATCCGGGAGATAAAACAAATTCGTTGCGCGGTGTGAGGTGAACCTGTAAATTCGAATGACGGACGTGCCGGTGGAGCTGTCTGTGGCACTCTTTCACGGTGTTCTTGTGTTGAAAGATGTGTCTTGGAGATGAGTCGTGCTTCCTGAAGCAAGTCAATTCGATTGGAATAGATTAACTCTAAGGCATCGGTGCATGCAATTCATATGCATCCGCATGATAAACTAAAGCGTTCTTGGTGCCACCCTAGACTAGGTCTTACGTCACCGACTCTTACTCATTTGGAGTTACGCCCAAGTGGAGCCAGGCGAGTTTTTGGAGTTGGTCCAGCCTCCGCGTCCTGGGTTTGCCAAGCGGTTGAATCTTTTAATTTTGAATGACTCTTATAAAGTAGAAAGACTAACTTTCGGACGAAAATTCTTCACAGTCGAAAAGTTGTCTATGACCTCAATGAACCGACCAAGGACATCTTCATCCTGTGGGGATAGTCCTAAATGCAAGTTTCGCATGCCTGACTTTAAATTCACTTGATTTTGTATTGACAAGTAACACCAGGGAATCAATGAATATTTAGTGCCCACCTTAAAATGATTCTCAATCAAACGGCGGAACTACTAAACCAAAAGATCAAGTCTTCTTCTGGTGCTACAATCCCTGGTGGATGTGGCTCTGAACCAACACTCCTCTCCAGCTTAGTCTTTACACATGAGCCTCGCATGCGAAGTGGCTGAGGTCCTTCTGCACTTGTGTGTGCCATCGGTTTAGCATTTTCTATTGTGTTGTGCGGCGTCGAAAACTGCTCGGGCTGTATCAGGGTCCCTCATGCGTCTTCTTAAGCATTGAATCCATTGACACCTTGCAAGACTCATACAGCTGTACAAGGCATACAGTTTGTGGTTGTAGCTTCTTCATATGCCACCAACGCAACAGAATCACGGATTGAACAGAGGACTTTCTCCAAGAGACAAACGGCTTCTTCATGTGATTTTGATCTTGCTTCATAGGTCATGTTCAAGGTGTTATATAATGTCTTGATCTCAAAGAAACAGATATTTTTCGTTTGTTTACTGCGGACGTGAGGTAGATGAAGTCCTTGACTGCCTCAAAAGAACACACATCGGCCTATGGTGACATTGTAGCCAAGTCGTCGATGTTGTGTGACCTTCTTGAAGCCAGCATGTACATACAGTGTCGAGCAAATATATATATTCTATATATATTTCTTAAAATTATTTTTTTATAACATAAAACCTGTTATCATCTTTGTCCCTATTCCAAAGCAAACGACTTTCCAAAAGATCCAAATACGCCTAGTGTGTGAAATGGAAATTTGCCGGCAAACATGTCGTTTTTATTGGAGGACGAAAAATCTTACCTAAGCCTACAAGGAAGTCGAGGAAACCCAAAAGAAAAAAAAACTGCAGTATACGACGCCATTCTTGTAGATTTTTTGTTTTCCCGCCGAGATTGTGGGCAAGCGCATCCGCATCAACCTTGACGGCATACAGCTGATTAAGGTGGACTTAGATAAGAACAAACAGACCACAATTGAACACAATGTTGACACCTTTACATCAGTGTACAAGAAACTGACTGGAAGAGATGTTACCTTCGAATTCCCAGACAACCATTTGTAAACTTTTGAAGTGTTATATGAGTTCTAACGTCTAAATTAGAAGAGGAATGAAAAGAAATAGATAGGCAACAAAGAAAGGGACTATATGAATTAGTTAAGCCGGCATCAAGGTACAGCAAGGATTCTAATTTTACTTGCTGTTCATAGGATGCCGAGTCGAGCCTCATGTTCGGTGAGCAAGTAAGAACTCGTCGAAAGTGGCTTTCCCATATTTCCAATGGCTAGTAGCCGCAGAGAGAATATAAACGAGTGAATGTTGCAGCGGCCGTCGTGAGATTAACCAATCGCCAAGTTTAACAACTTCGAGCTTGGGTGGTTGTAGCGCCATCTTGTTGGAGCCATAGCTCAATCGAGAGGAGCTGATATTTCCATATAAATAATTTGGCTGTTTCTTGTGTATGATTTTCGAATCAAAAGTTTGTAAAGGCTTAATGTACTGCGATCTATGAATTTAATAAATAAATAAATTAAATAAATTTTGAAGAGCAATATGCACGCTCTGTAGCCGAGAGTGCTTCCAATTCGAGATTGCGACATTGTTCCGAGACATGTTGAAATCTGCGACAGTTAAAAGCATGTCGTGCAGCCGCGTTGATTGCTTTCGTCAACTTTTGGAATAATCACAGTCAGCGACCAACTCAGACCTTTGTGTTAAGATGGGCACTATGAGTGCTCTGAGTCATATTTTACAGATCATACATCAGTGTCAGTGTCATGAATGAGACCCAGACACCATATAAGTCTAAAACTAACTAACGGAGTTCCCCAGTAATGAAGAGAGATATCACTCAACTGCGTTTCGAAATAATACATGCATTTTAATAAAAATTTCATGACGGACTAGCATTCCTTGTTTCTACATGTATAATTTAAAAAAAAGATGAACAATCATCCATTATTCAGAAATCATAAGCCGAAAAGTGCTTATTTTTGTTTATTTTCCCATTTGAAAACTCATTTTTGTAGTGGCTACAGCAGTTTGAAGTGCTGTATGATAACTGTTGTATGATGTGTATGATATTTTTCTGTGAAACAGAATCATACAACTTTCCCATATTTCCAGTGTAAACTTTAAGTTGTACATGTTGTATTACAGCAGCTCATACAAAAAATCTGAGAAACAGAAATCATACAGCAGACGTGTCAGAATCATACAATGTATGAGATGTATGTTCTGTGAAATAGGCTCCTGGCAAGTTTTAATTTTACGTTGATAAGTAGAATATGTTTACTGATTGACAAACCTCTTAGGGATGTACAGGGTGGGCCAGATACAATTTTATTTCCAAAAATGCAATAAAATTAACAAAATAAAATCAAATAAGAAGAAACTTTTCCATTAATTATGAACTACACCGACGTTCACTCGGTGGGCTTCGCAGTAGCGCATTCTGTCACCACTCTGTTTCGAAGTCCTTGTTCATGGTCTCGGCCTACAGCTCTTTGATTACTTGGATGGTGTTGGCTTTAAGTGCATAAATCGAATGGCATAACATTGGACGTTCACGGTTCCCCACAAAAAGAGTACGAGAGGGGTCGAACACTATTTTGTAATCCTGTGCGCAGATCGATTGTGGCATGGGCTGTGTGACTGTGCCCGCCATCATGCATGAACCAGAGGTCGTTCGAATCCATGTCTTCAATGTCACTAAAAAAAATCGGTTAACATGGCCCAGTAACGGCCACCATTGACCGCAGCGTTGTTCCCAGCTTCTTTTTCGAAGCAAAAAGGTACAAGGATAGACCACCACTCCACAATCGGCCACAGCAGTTACATTCTCACCTGTGCGCACCGTAGGACAACAAGGACCATAAGTGTTCTTAACCCAATCGCGATCTTTTTGCACAAACTTGTGTACCGCAGCCACTGTGGGTACTTCATTTCGGCCAAGACTTCTGCTCACGACGCACTGTGTCGGCTTGAACAGTTCTTGCACTCACCTTGAAAATAATGTCTGATATCCAATAGAGCGCTGCGCCAGCCGACTTCATCTTACGGAGAGAGTGTGATGACGCATTGCGTTGAAATAAATACTCACTTTATCAGCTGTTCTCTCGCTCATCTTCGAGATGGAAAATATAGCCGCCTTTCTGCATACACTCATTTGAAATGACTTTTGTGGCTAAATTATTTTTAATCAGTTGTTTTCATTTTCTCAGACAGTTGACACAAAATACTCTCAACTTGGAAGAAAACTCATAATTTTCGAGAAACCAAAAAACACAGCGCACCTATCTGTCAAAAAATATCCAACATGTCGATGGACTACGTTTTACGTTTTATTACCACATCCTCTCATCGCTCTTATTTTTCACTAACGCAGGTCGACGCTGTATTTTGTGCTTGGCCATTGAATGTGTGCGTTGAAAGCCAACGCCAGCGCAAACGCACTATTGTGTGTCAGGCATAAATCTTCAATGAGTGACTCATTTCGTTCCGCGGAGGTATGATACTGACTTTCTGTCCAGATCTCTGGCTGGAAGCCGGCTGGAAAGCTGGAAATAGCTCTCAGTGTCAGAATAACAAGAATAATTGAGCTATTGCGAACTCAAGCTATTGTCTATGGTCGTCCGTCTTCTTACACGGATTAAATACCGAATCCAACCACGAAATGAGACTGGTTTACTCTATGGCTAATTCAGCTGATCGGGAACAGGAGCGGGCGCTTCCCTACCGACAATTGAGTAGGATTGTTGATGAAATTGCAAACTTTACTGAATATTTGACATTCATTGGTACCCTTGAAAGCTGCCGAAACATGGGGTATCCGTCATATCTGATATCTGCCCACTTAGCAAAAAGGTTACTCTGTGTGTGCTGTGCTGCCATCAGTTAATCAGCCTGCCGAGTGCGCAATAATTGAAGACTCGGTCTTTCACCTCTGCCGCCTGGCCGAACGATTTTAGTGTATATGCTCACAGTGATTGACTAAGTACGGTTGATAGATTCTCAATGTCCGCACTAAGTACGTGTCATTCATCAGCAAAGGTGCATCTTGTGCGAGGATCACACACTGAATCTAACCACAGTCTTATGTTTTACCGGCCTTAGACCCCTAAAGCCTTCCTTTAATTAGCATAAACATTTAGATAGCCTCAAATCTGTCAAAAAATTAAAAATTCCCTCAACTTGGACGCCGTTCCACAATAAACTTATTCAAATGCCAACATTCGCTTTGCTTCCTCTCTGATTTTTACGCTCATTACCCATGACACGCAAATTCGTTTTGTCTCTACTTCCAGCACCACATCACTACGTACGATGGCACAGGGATGATAAGCCATTGGTTGACTCCCGTCATCCAGAAGTTGCGCTACCGGAACGCATTCACCTCTGGCCAAACGGAAGTCTGCAAGTGTCCAACGTGCAAGCGGAGGACACGGGTGAGTACTACTGTGAAGTAATGTCCAACGCCGGTCATGCCGTGCAAATTCATTCAATCGAAGTGCAGTACCCGCCATCGGTGATTTCAAATCCAAGCGGGTATCTAGAACTGCCCGTTGGATCTGTGTTTGAAATCGCATGCGAGGCGAAGGGGTTCCCTGTGCCGGTTATCACTTGGCGACACAATGGCGTTTCCATGCCAAAAAACCATGTCGGCAACCGACAGGTTCATGTTGTTGAGGTTAAGTCGCGCGCCATGTCTGGTCCCATCGAATGCTCGGCCACGAATGGGGTTGGCGAACCTGCTGTCGCCGGTGTGCACTTAAATGTCCTCTGTGAGTATGCCCTCGCCACCCGCACGCCGAACACACACCAGAAATGTCTATCTGTTGTCTTTCTTTTTTTATTACAGTTAGCCCGGAAGTTCTGGCCATTCATCCAGTGGTTCACACGAAAGTCAACATGCGTGCACATCTCGAGTGCTTGGTGGAAGCAGCACCAGCTGCCACGGTCCATTGGTTCCACCATGGAGTACCAGTTACCACAGACTCTCGAATCACCCGTCACGACAGTGATCTGGAATCGAACACATCGCTGTCACACTACTACACCGAGTCGAAGCACATTCTCATCATCAAGAAGGTCAAAGATTCCGATCTGGGAGTGTATGAGTGTCGCGCAGAGAACAAGATCGATTTCAAGGGGGTGGCGATCGATTTAACTGGCCGACCAATGCCATGTGTTTTCAAAATAAACCCCGGCACACAGAGTCCGACCGCACACAACTTGGTCTGGCAGACAGAGAGTCAGTCGCCGATCATGGAATTCAAATTGAAATTTCGACAGATTCAGTCGGGTAAGTTTGAAAGTTTGTTTACGTCTTCCTCTCGTTCAACGTGCGCCTTTGTGCTGTTTCTTTGCTAGGAAACGTTACACCACAGAATAGAGTCGTGAACATCGAATGGACAGAGCTGACTATTCCCTCGGAGCTGTCGGAGGGTGAGTTGCGTTCAATATCTCGTCTTCTTATGCGTGTGGGCAATGAAGTGGATTATGGCGATGAAATGTGTTCTTGTGAAGAGGCTTTTTGGGACTTCTCGATCTGCAGCTGTTACCAGTTGAATGGGTGGCATGTTGTAATTGAAAAAGAAAAACGTTCTTCGACGACATATGGAAGGGTCGAGAGGTCTCAATCAGTCTCCTCAGCCTTCCCACACTATTCCCCTCCAATCGCTTGATTCTCAACGGTCCATCTCATTTCTCAGGTCCAATCCACACAACGTCGTACAATCTGCGAGGACTCCAACCGGCGAGTCTGTACGAGGTGGCAGTACTCGCTAGAAATCGATTTGGCTGGAGTGACAACAGCAAGATCGTCAGATTCGCTACCGGCGGTGAAGGTACTTTTGCAGTTCTGTCTAGCAGCTTTCCCTCATTAATCGACTATCTTTTGTTTGGTTTCAGTGGAGTTGCCGAACTACTCGACCGAATCGGAGTTGCAATATGACACGGATGTCGAAGAGGACTTCCTGAACGAGATCACGCAAAGTTCGCACACCTACGTTGCGACCAGCACGAGTTACAACCATGCACCACCAGCTGCCTACTGGAACTCGAGTGTATTCATTTTTCTGCACTTACTGATACCGGGTGTGCTCTTGATGCAAAATGTTTGTAAATAGAAACGACTTGTGAATAAATGATTTAATGTATATTTTTTATATGAAATTTAATGGCAACTTATTTCAATTCTTCGGTCGGGTTGGTGGATTATTTGAAATAAAAGGTATGGAATACAGTGAAACTTCTCTTTAGCGGACAGCAGCGGTACTACCATGATTGTCCGTTCTGAAGGAGCTGAAATATACGAATACCTTCATGCCGGGATCATGACGAAGCACACCAGATGACTAGAGCACGCCCGATCATGACAAAATGTCTGTAAAGAGAGGTGTCCCTTGTAGAGGGGTGTCCGTAAAGAGAAGTTTCACTTTGGTAGGTAAGAAGGATGCCTTTAAGGTCTTACGGCGGTGGTTCACTAAGGCCAATACGTTGGGTCTATTGCGCCTTTGTGATGGAAGGTGATGGTATACTACCGCGAGACCCTCTTTTCCTCTTTGAAACTTCCGGACTTATTTCTACCTTCTCAAGCTCTGCGAAGAGATGCATTCCCAGGAACTTCTTTCTTTTCTCTGATAGGGCACATAGGCAGAGCAGATGTTGGATAGGTTCAGTCGCGATTTTTCGACTAAAACTGATCAGTGATCTTGATCTATTGATCCGGTAACCAGACTAAGCCAACTAGTTTTTACTCTATTCAGGGCGTCTTCTTCCAGTTTGTGTACGTACAGAGGTAAGCGGTGTGAGTGCGTAAGGGATTGGCCGGGATCTCACTCTTCCAAGCTGGGAGCCACTCTTCGCGAGACTGTCCGCTTTTTCGTTTCCTTGGACGGCCCTGAGTGACATGCTCTGCAGTAGCAGCATGATCTAATATGTTTACAAACATGGATACATAGACACACGTCTCTAAGTGGATGCATTATGGAGAAGACAAACATGTGTCTCCCAGTCCATAAGGTTCGGGTACAGTCTGCCCTAACTGAACCAAAAGCAACCTGTTCCCAAGCAGGCTTGACGCCGCCGCAACAAGTATGCACAAACATGTATGTATGTTGTTTACGAACAATTGTCACGTGTCTCTTTTCTGCATGCTCCCCTTTTGTAAAGCGTCCTTTTTTGTCTCTCTTTGTCGGTATTGCTTGTGTTTGTATTAGCTGTTAGTTTAGGTTTTAAGAAATGATAGTCCACTCGAGGTTTGGACGTGTAATAAAAAAGACAACTTTAGTTTTTGGTAAATTGGCGTTTTATTTTTTAAACGATTTCTACCGTAACATAACTGGCGCAGTCGGTAAAAGCCACGTATTAACATTTCGTTAGCAAATCGCGAAAGTGAAAGTGAGTAGTAAATAATAAGAACATTGAGAATAGAAGAACAAAAAAAAAAAAAAAACAAACAAGGTTAAATTAAATGAAGTGTGATTGAATTACTGTCGATTTGTATTTATAAAATATATTACTTTGAAAAAATAAAAAAAAGAAATAAGCCCTAGTGCATTAAATAACATAAGTGTCCTAAAGAAGAAGAAAGAAAGCGACGTCATGGCGAATATAAATTTAATGGAGATTATCAACGAGATCAGCGATTTCACCGGTCTTCCTGAGGAACTGGATTTATTCATTAAGCAAGTAGATTTCGTCTATAATTATATTGTATACGTAGATTTAAATATAAGAGGCTTTGTCGAACTAAAAATAAGGCAAAAGGTTAAGGGTAGGGCAAACATAGTTTTAATTAATAATGGCAATCCTATGAATTGGACAGAAATTAAAAAAGTCTTGATTGAGCACTGTACAATTAATGACAGTTTCGAAAGTATAATAAATGAAGTCAAAATGTTAAACTTTACAAATTCAGTGCAGGAACTTTTTGAGAAATGTTTGGGTTGTTTAACTAAATTGAACATAAAATCATCCACAATTCCAAATCCTCCAGCCTGGTTCAGCAGTAGCCAAAATGAGAGTATGGTTTTGAAGCTCTTCATTGGTAAACTACCTAGCGAACCAAGACTTATTCTTCATGCTAGAAACCCTTCTACGTTAAGTGAAGCTAAGACGATCCTTATTGATACCGATAATTTCTCTACAAACTTTAACAACTTTCAAAATGTTTCATATTCTCGGACCTTTAGACGCAATAATCCTCAGCATTTTCAAAATTGTGCCAATACAACACATTGGCAAAATAACAATACTTCATTCCATAACAATAATTTTCGGCAAAATACTATGCCACATAATATACCTTCACAAAATTCAACTTTTCCAAAATTCAATTCTGCTAGCCAAATTCCTCAAAATTCCAGTAATTCTCGTCAATCAAAATTCTCCAATCATAGATGGTCTAATCCAGGAAATAGCCGTATCTTTTCAAACTCACAAAATTTTCGTAACAGAAATAATGTCATGGAAGTAGATCACGTACAAACAGACGATTCTTCTCGTCATGGATCTACAGGAAATGAACAGAGTGAGTGCTGTAAATACCAAAATTTTCAGTCAGCCACCTCAGATCACTTCCCTCTATAATGGTCATGACAAACCTTGGACCAATTAGATTGCTTATTGACTCTGGAGCAAGCACCTCACTGATAAGAAAAGGACTTTTCCACGAATCCTTCAAAGCGGTACTGGAAAAGCCTATACATTTAAAGTCGATAAATTCAGATGTTATTTGTAACTCAAAGATTACAATTCCACTCTTTAAAGAGTTTAATAAACCTTTGAGCACAATTGATATGCTCGAAACCGAGTTGAATGGTAGTTATTGTGGAATAATTGGCTGTAACATTTTAAGGCCGTTACAAGCTAATATCGATTTTAACACATCACGGCTTATTACAAGAGAAGCTAGCTTACCTTTAATTTTTGACAATTCACATTGTCAAACGGTACCGGAGGAAATAATTAATTTAGCGAAAGATGAAATTGAGATAAATTTTAAAAGACCAACATAAGACTGCCTTTTCAACATCGAGCGGGCACTATGAGTTCACAAGAATGCCGTTCGGTTTGAAAAACGCCCCATCATCCTTCCAACGCATGATGAACGAAGTCCTTCACGATTTCGTCAATAATATCTGCGTAGTTTATCTTGATGATATTCTCATATTTTCCACCTCACTTCAGGAGCACATGGACTCGCTTTGTAAGATTTTCAAAAGGCTTCGTGAGTATAATCTCAAGGTACAAATCGACAAATGCAGCTTCTTAAAACGCCAGACAGAATATTTGGGGCACATTATTTCTGAGGATGGTATAAAGCCCAATCCTAACAAAATAGAGATAATAAAACAAATAAAAATGCCCCAAACTGCAAGGCAGATAAAATCATTCCTGGGAATAACAGGATTTTATCGAAAATTCATCAAGGACTACTCTAAAGTCGCCCTTCCGATGACTAAATGCTTGAAGAAAGGTTCAAGAGTTAACATTAAAGACAGACTGTACATTGAGTCCTTTAATAAACTTAAAGAACTTATATGTACATGTCCAGTCTTAGCATATCCAAATTTTGAAAAAACCTTCACTTTGACTACCGACGCCAGCAACGCAGCTTTGGGAGCGGTTCTTTCCCAAAACCAACATCCTATAGCATACGCATCTCGAACTTTAAACCGTCACGAATGCAACTATAGTACAGTTGAAAAGGAGTTACTTGCAATTGTGTGGGCAACAAAGCATTTTAGGCCATATTTATTTGGACGAAAATTCAAAATTCAAACAGATCATAGACCGTTGATTTGGCTTAATTCACTCAAGGAACCCAACTGTAAGCTGCAACGCTGGAAAATTAAACTTAATGAGTACGATTTTGTTATAGATTACATCAAGGGTAAAGAGAATAAAGTTGCCGATTTCTTAAGTCGTCTAGAGACCAATTATGTAGAAAATGATGATATTGCATCAGACAAAGCAACCATTCATAGTGGTGTAGAAAATCTGAACGACCATATCTCCATTACGGAAACTCCTGTGAATATCTATAGACATCAATTGATTTTAAAAAAGGGTAATATTAACACTCACACTAACCAAATTTTATATCAAAAGAAACAAAGATCAATAATATCTATGGTAGACTATAATGAAGATTACGTCCTAAATATTCTAAAAACGATTCTTCCAATTAAAGGTACTTTAGGGCTTTATTGCGACGATGATGACATTTTTATCAAATTTCAAAATACTGTAGTAAGCTATTTTTCAAATACACCTGGTATGAAAATTATGAAATGTACGAAATTTCTTAAGGACTTGACCTGTAAGGAAAAATTATTGGAATTAATTGAAACGACTCATATTGCAAAAAATCACAGAGGAATCGAGGAAACATTTTTAGAATTGAAAGATCTATACTATTATCCCAACCTCAGACTGGAAATTTACAAATTTATTAACAATTGCATCCTTTGCAATATGTGCAAGTACGACAGGAGTCCAATCAAACCAATGTTAATGGTAACAGAAACTCCAAATAAACCAAATGACATAGTTCATATAGATATATGGTTTTTAAATAAGAATTGCATGTTCCTGACTTGTATAGATAAATTAACAAAGCATGTTTCGATTCACCCTATATCGGATCGAAACTCTATAACAATAGTCAACGTTCTCCATCAGAGATTTTCAATATTAGGTAAGCCAAGCAAAATTATAGCTGATAATGAATTTAACACTGCATTTATTAAGGACTTCTTGAATAAAGAAAACATACATTATCACTTCACATCCCCTAACACACACACAGGTAATTCTGTGATAGAAAGGTTTCACTCTACACTCAATGAACATATTCGGTTGTTTAAACTTAGCAACGAAAATAAAGATACAGACAACACAACATTAGCATTTAAGGCAGTTCAAATGTATAATGATACAATTCATTCTACTACTAAGCGTAGACCCTTCGACCTTTTGCATTCGATGTTAGAAAATTCGGATTGGCAAAAGTTAAAAGAACTTTCCCATGAATATAAAAATAAGAGAATAAATAGAATGAATGAGGTACGAAAGGATCATCATTGTTACAAGAAAAGAGAACTGGTAAAGAACTTAGGTTTTCACAATATAAAACACCTACCAAGATATATAATAAAAGAAGTAAAAGAAAAAGGTAACACTTATTTTAAAGATAAGGATGGCCTTAAACGAGACAGGCAAATAATAAAAAGACCATACAAGTATCAGAGTTCAATAAAAAGTATAATATTTGACCGAAAGCTTACAGGAAGAGCATATAAAAAGAAAATAAACAAATAAATATACTTAAGCTTCTAGCCCTGACCTTAACCATTTGCCGAACATAATCTACTTTCTATGAATTCATTGTATATTAATATATCTGTACACATATATTTTTGATTTTCTTTCGTGTTCAAATGAAATCACTGTACAAATTATACTCCAAACTTAGGCATAAGATTTGTTATACATGTATAAGTCAAATTATTTTAACTATTCATTAATAATACAACATTATATCAGTATATCCAAATATAAATATACCAATTATGTAACTACTCACATCTACGTATATATATATATATATATTTTGTTTTTGTTAATGGAAACTCTAAGAAATACCTTTACTCTATATTTTCATTTGTTCATTTTTTCTTGTTTCATTTTTTCATATCATATAATATTATCATCATAAAAATATTGTACACAGCCAAATGCAGCATAAGCAAATATGATTAATAATAGAAGACATCGATTTAATTTTGTCGCAAGAAAGGGAGCACGTATACGACACAGTACGCATACATATACATGCATAACAAAAATCAATGGACATTCACGTCAAAACGTTTTGTCCATACAACGGCGGGAGGAGTGACATGCTCTGCAGTAGCAGCATGATCTAATATGTTTACAAACATGGATACATAGACACACGTCTCTAAGTGGATGCATTATGGAGAAGACAAACATGTGTCTCCCAGTCCATAAGGTTCGGGTACAGTCTGCCCTAACTGAACCAAAAGCAACCTGTTCCCAAGCAGGCTTGACGCCGCCGCAACAAGTATGCACAAACATGTATGTATGTTGTTTACGAACAATTGTCACGTGTCTCTTTTCTGCATGCTCCCCTTTTGTAAAGCGTCCTTTTTTGTCTCTCTTTGTCGGTATTGCTTGTGTTTGTATTAGCTGTTAGTTTAGGTTTTAAGAAATGATAGTCCACTCGAGGTTTGGACGTGTAATAAAAAAGACAACTTTAGTTTTTGGTAAATTGGCGTTTTATTTTTTAAACGATTTCTACCGTAACATAACTCCTGGCACCCAGCATATGGCCACCTTGTTCACCAAGAAACTATAGCTGACGCTTTGTCTGCATAACCTGACAAATTTTGATGTCATAATGTCCAACGCTGTGGCCTTTATTGCCGCTTGGCTGTCGGAGCAGATAGATATTGTTTTGTTGGTTATGTTGCACTCTCTAGAGCGCCGCCTAGAAGATCACATAAACTCTGCAGTTTACCCGATCCTTGAAGAAACTAATGTCTTGCGCCGACTTCAAAGGACTAGACCCCTTGATCTCGTGCGATAGTCTACACCCGCGCATGGTTGCGGTGTTAGCAGGAACTTTCATTGGAGAGTAACCAGCAGATCAAAACGACTGGATGGCGCAGTTGGTAGAGTGCCTGCCCCTGGTTAGCGGGGTCCCTGGTTCGAATCCCAGTGAAGACAAAGTTAATACGCTTTTATCGGGTTTTCAAATCTGGTCCAGTCACCATTTGCCGTTGGCATCAAATTAACGGCACTGTCACTGCAGTAGTCAATCAGTGGTTTTTTTTTTTTTTTTTTTTAATTCATTTTTATTTTCGGAATTCATGAAGACTTACATACTAGACAAAAATGCTTAAAACGAGTTGGACGAACATTTTTACTATTTCTAACTTACTGGCCCTCGGCAGGCACTCTAAGCTAAACTTAATCTTATTCTATGTCTTTCGACTTAAACTAAGGATCTATGCATTTAAAGAAAACTTTCTTTAACTGTACAACTTAATATTAAGAAAAATTTGGAAAAAACTTAATAACAGAACTGGATATACTTAAAACTTATATACTAACTTACACGCTACCTTAAAAATAACTTAAACTAACTTAAGCTAAACAACATGCATATACATATGTATATATGAATATATAGACATATGCATATGTATATGTATTGATATATACAATGTATACACATAGGTACACAGTGGTGTACGTATGTGAATACTCACTTTTTTTTTTTTTTTCCTTTATTTACAGCTTACATCTACCTTAAAACTACCCTAGGCTATGTAGGCCGGCCATAGGTTGCATCTAATTGCTGCAAGACATTGACCGACTGGACCCCATTCGGGGATACGTACTACCCTTTCTACCCCGGGTCTAAAGGGTTCTATTTTATTTATTCTATTTGTCGTTGGGATTTAACTAAAGGCACTATCTCCGGAGTAGTCAATCAGTGGTAGTAGTCTGACTATGGGTATCACAATGGACCAATATGGTCTAAGTCTGCTGGTGAATGCATTATCAGCCCACCTACCCAACCTTACCTGCTGATCAGTACATTAATCATGAAATACAAGCTACTGGTTAAGTGCTTCAATTAGTTGCAGTCTCAATAAATTCAGGGAGGTGCTTTTAGTGAGTAAATATGTCACACTTCTACGTGTGAACGTTCGCCATGGAGTCTCGTCGAAGATTTCCAATCTACCCTCCGAAAAAAAAAATGTTTCGCTCTCTTCAAGGGAGTGCTGCCTCATGTAGCTCAGTCTTCTCTTCATGCCAGGGATTTTTGGACACACTATAGGGCTTGGGGTGAGTGCGAGTCCAATGTATTTTGCCACTGCCTCGACTTCGCTGGCAGTTTTTGGAGCGGGTGGTCCAAATTTTGATGACTCGGGAAATTATATGCAGCCTTATTCCGCGTCTCGCATATTGGCCTTAAGTTGATCCAAATTTAACGTAGAGTGTAGACTTAGAACTTGACATGGCCCCAGGAGTGAGTGAATCGAACTTTAAGCGGCATAATTTAGGGTGCCAATTGATGAACGCTCATCTGTAGATAGGTTAGGTTAATGTGATTACTACAGCTAAAGCAGTGGCCCACTTAGATGCTCATCGGTACATAACCCACCCGCCGAGGTACTGCTTCACAACTTCGAGCATTGCGTCGTTTGTACAGCATGTAGCGCCGTCTTGTTCGAAACACAGCTCGCCTGTATCGACCTTATACTGATGTAGGCTCAAATCCAAACGCAAAAAAGCCAGGTTGACTTTCTCGCCGGGTGCTCAATTCAGATGATCGGCACGAATCCACTTCTTCGGTGCTGGCGGTTGTTTTCTTCATTACTTTTCATCGCACCAATCGCTATCTGGTTTGGTTGGTGGATTAGGTCCAAAAGAGTACATACCCTCACCTCAAACTTTTCCATGATGACTGCACACTGAAGCCATGATGACACAACTTCCCTTCGTACTCAGCCTGATACCAGTTTAATAGGGGCGCTTTTTATCAGTTTCAAAAACGGATTTGGAACTGAAGCTCGTCTAAACTAACGCCAAACAAAAATTCAAGACTTGACAAGTTAAGAACTCGAGTACGACTTAGGCAGCTAGCGAATATTGTTGCCATACCAGGTTTTCGCATATCATGCTTATTTGGATCATCAAGGATCATTGAATGTCAAAACTATTGTTGCAAAAAACCACGATTAAATCGGAGCAGCGTTGAGTGTCGACCTCAACAAAAACTCAGCTCATATGTAAGTCGAATGTCTTAAATTTTATTGAAAATTCGTCAATGAATGAATATTTTGGGGTCCAAGATTTGTATTTCTAAGCTACGATGCATGGTGGATGTATGCTCTGAATACTGAAAACCGACTTCATTGTGATGGACTGTTCTGAGGAAGGGAATCCTTCAAAGGTAGACCTGAAAATAAAGAAATGATCACGACATCACAAGAACTGGAACTGACAAAAATGCGTAAGACATCTGCTTATAAATACACTCGACTAACCAATAGCTGATTAATGTAACTCTCGTATGATATGTTCCCGGACTGGGGATCAACAGCAATGGCAATCATTTCATCCAGTTCCTCCTGCAGTACATCGAAAATGGGTTTAAGTGTCAGTTCAATCCTTTTCGCATTTAAATACCTGAGTAAATGGTTCACCCTCTTCCATCATAACTTTCGCCATGTAGTCTTTTGTGAGATATCCCAGTCCCTCTGGATCAAGCACTTGGAAGGCTTCCAAAAGCTTCTCCGGTGTAACAGGCTCCATTCTACAAAGCAGAGCACATTCTTAAAAGTCTCCCCACCTCAAACATACATACTTTCTTTCGGTCAGCTGCTGGCACACATGTGGCAGGAATCTGGACAAGTGAATGTTTCCTCTGGAATCCTCGAATTCTGTTGCTGAGATGATCTCATTGATTTCTTGTTCCGTTGGAGCGCATCCCAGGAAGCGGAGGATTGTTCCAACTTCCCGAACATCGATTGTCTTATTCCCGATGTGGTCGAACAGTGCAAATGCGTCGGCGACTCTCTTCTCAAGATCACTGTTGATGGGAACTGTTGAGCGAGAAAAAAAAACATAAATAAATTAGAAAGTGGGTAAAATTTAATTTTTTACTTGGCGTTTCGTATTCCATTTTAACAAGGTGCGACTGTTGTGTTGACTGATATAATATTTATATCGATTAAACAGGAAGAGTTGTCGTTGCCATAGCAAGGACAAGTACACACAGTGGTGCCCGACGAATTTAAACCACTGAATCATTAATGATCTGACACGTCTTGATGGCGCTCATGTAGGGAAACTCGTTTATTAAACGTATTTGTTGAAAGGTGTTTAATTTTCTGGAATAGTTTTATAATGAAGAGGAGATATATTAACTCACAATGTTGCGTCCCTTCGGAACAGAGATAACCTATAATAGAGATATCTAACTTCTACCTCCCTTGCCCCTTGATTGCATCTGACAGCGTTTGTTAGACGCTTTTTGTCCTGTGTCTGTGAATACGTGTGAGCTCCTGAGAACAGCTGTGGAACTTCCCTACCTTAGTAATGGAGTGACTCAGAGTTCTTATTTGAAAATTCGGTCGTTATTTGAACATTTTTTTTTTTTTTTCAAATTTCGGTGTTAAATTTTCAACACAGTATGGAGGGGTAAACGAACGAACAAAGCTTATGTTCATGAAGTCGATTTATTAAACTCCCATTTGAGCAAATTACAATCTGAGATACGAGGACATAATTAATTAATGTACAACATAGTGTGTGTATTTTTACATATGAATAATGCCTATGAAATGCATTCAAACAGTCAAGTAACTAATAATAAAAATATTATTAAAGCGTTTCCCTGAATCACACAAAATAAGAAGTTCCTTTGCTCGTACTTTTTACAGAAATAGCGACACAAATTAATTGCAAATTTTGACGACCATTTTTATGCATTAGTAATAGTTGCAATATCCTGCCATTGTTCTCATCAAATTGTTTAAATTGAATTCATGAGTTTATCAGAATTCATGAATTAAGCGTATACAACAAACTTCATTTGTTGAGTTAATTTGTCAGGTATGGCTTTTGAATAGGCTGTATACATACTTTAACCGATAGAAAATAGAAATAATAATACACTTAACGATCAACTTTATTACTTTATTATAAGTACGTCCGTATATCTTCGCAAACTACACAAGAGTGATCTTTATTCATGTTCACTGCTCTCACACTCGTAGTCCCTTTTATATGTTTATTTTTCTTAGAAGAGTGCCTGAATTCGTTTTAAGGGCAGCTACAATACTTAAGAATTAATTTGAGGTCAAATAGTTCCAGTTAAATGGGCATTGCAATACATATTTATTCACGAAAATCCATATAACAATGCAAGAAAATTCTCTTAAAAATACGAGTCAACTTGTGAACACCCTCCGAACAACGTACCCATGTATGTTATGTGGATTGTGGGCAAATTCAGAAATCTGCCGCCATTTTTTCCCACTAAATTCACGAATTTGCAGCAATTTCCGACAGAAATCCACGAATCGGCCGCCATTGCGTGGTGGATCCACGGTTTGTGTAAGAGTATTTGTGAAGTACAAGGGAATACCAATGCTTTTGCATTTTTCTCCGGTGTGGACAAGGGGAAAAAATGGCCGAAATTGGATATCTCTATTATCCCTTATCTCTGCTTCGGAACGAGTACGTTCCATCAAGTGAATACAATGAAAGAGAGAACAGTTTTCCGCCTAATGCCTAAAACACAATAGTGCTGAGAGAGTGCGATGATGCACTGCGCTGAAATAAATATGGCTGCTTTCACACTAGTTAAGATTCGTCGCCGATTCTTTCAAATTCCCTTTTGTGATCGCAAGCCACTTTCACACAGGAAATCTTTCAGATCTCAATGCTAAACTTTTTCTATTTCCTACCCCCTCTCACACATGCGTCATCTCTTTCTCACACATGTACAGCATGCATCCAATACCCAAAATTGAGAACATAAGAATAAAGCAACTCAAAGAAAAAACGAAGAGAGTTAAAAGAGAATAGAAAATCCAAAGGCAAACCCCGAGCACACGAGACGCGGGCTACCCCTATCACGTCCCACCTCCCTTGCCAACAAGATGGAATAATCGCAGACGAAATTTTTGCGTGTAAAAGCGGCCTATTCAATTTTTCAGCTGTTCTCTCTCTCATCTATCAGATGGAAAATATTGCCACTCATTTGAAATGACTTTTGTCGCTAAATTATTTTTTATCAGCTGTTTTCATTTTCTCAGACAGTTGACACAAAATACTCTCAATTTGGAAGAAAACTCTCAATTTTTGAGAAAACCTCTGTCACAGCGCACCTCTCTGTCAAAAAATGTCCAACATGATGAATAATAACGTGCGGTGGACTTACGTCTTACGTTTTATTACGATCATCTCATCTCTCTCATTTTTCACTTACGCAGGTCGATGCTGTATTTTTTGCTTGGCCATTGAATTGTGTGCGTTGAAATCCAACGCCAGCGCAAACGCACTATTATGTTTCAGGCATAATTCAGTGCGTTTACATGACTACGCAAAGCCTACTAGAGAGAGGCTACCCAATTTCGTCTTGAGCCCAAAGAAACAGCGATTGGCAAGAGTAATTCTGCGTTTAATCTCGGTACTGGTGTTGTTCGTACTGTTCACTTGCGAGCCGAGGTAGAAGAAGTCCTTGACTACCTCGAAGTTATAGCTGCCCATTGCGACGCTCTGTCCAAGACGTCGATGATGTGTGTCCTTTCTCGATGACAGGATATACTTCGTTTTGCCCTCGTTCACAGTTAAACCCATTTTAGCCGCTTCCGCCTCAATGCCAGCAACGGCCTCATTGACGACTCGCTGTGTTCTGCCAATCTAGTTAATGTCATCCGCGTTTGCTAGCAGTTGTACGGACTTCTGGAAGATGGTGCCTCTAGTGTTGGCGTGTGAGTCTTGCACGATCTTCTCCAGGATGATGTTAAAGAAATTACATGACAGCGCGTCACCTTGTCTTAAACCCTTTTTGACTTTGAAGGTCTCGGTGAGTTCATTACAGACCTTGATGGAGCAGCGGGTATTCTCCATCGTCATCCTGCGCAACCTGACCAGTTTGGAAGGAATGTCAAAACTAGACATGGCGTTGTATAGCTCGTCCATATGCACGCTGTCATATGCGGCCTTGAAATCGACAAAAAGGTGGTCGGTGTCGATCTGCATCTCTTGGGTTTTTTCCAGGATCTGCCGTAATGTGAAGATTTGGTCGATGGTGGACTTCCCCGGCCTGAAACCGCACTGATAAGGACCTATCAGGTTGTTGACGAATGGTTTCAGGCGCTCACACAAAACGGCAGAGAGGATCTTATAGGCGATGTTAAGTAGACTTATCTCTCGGTAGTTGGGGCAGTTGAAGGGGTCTCCTTTCTTGTGGATCGGGCGAACGATACTGAGGTTCCACTCGTGGGGCAGGCTTTCCTCCGAACATTTTTTACAGATGAGTTGGTGCATGTACCTTACCAGCTCAACCCCAGTGGCCTTAAAAGTTCCGCAGACAGTCCGTCTGCACCAGCAGCTTTATTCGACTTTAGTCTCGATATCGCTATCTTGACTTCGTCTAGGTCGGGGGGACGGAATTCTCGTCGATCATCGTCAATTGCGTTGAGTGGAACATTCTGCCTGTCAGCGGTGTTGGAGTCTTCCTCGCCGTTTAACAGTCTACAGAAATGATCTTTTCAGATTTTCAGTATCGACGAGTTGTCACGACAGTTGTCGAGTTTAAGAACTACTGGACCTAATATTTCAAAACACTAAACTAGTTTATAAGTTTTGGGACACAAGAAGACACCTATTTTGTAGGTGCACTCTTTTGAGAGTATTTAATTTCGTCAGATATCACAGAGAAAAAGTCTAATTAGAACTAGAATAGAACAGTCTCTATGTTTTCCCTAGTCTCTAAGAGCGGACCAGGACATTTGGGAACTCCCGAGGTGTCAGAGTTAATACCAGAAATGATGTATTAGAGAGATGCCCGACTGATGCCCCCTAGTCCATCAACGGATCTTAGTATTTTTTGACAGATATTCATTAATTTTTGACGGTTATTCATTAAATAACGTAAATGCCGTCCTCTGATTGGTCAATTTGGTTTAAGAACACGTTATAAAAAAGAGGTGTCAAGCATTTTAAGGGGCAAGAGAGGTAGAAGTCTGGCATATCGGTAATACTTCATTTCTGTTTTATACCCTCCCCATCTTTAGGTTTGCGTACCAGTACAAAAAATTGGTGAAGTTGCAATCGGAATGAAAGCTATCCAGGTTCTTGTCACTGCTTCTCCGACAACTTCATCGCTGTTTCTCAAGCCCACCACAAACGAACTCATCTGGGACACAAACCTTTTGGCGATTCTGTAACTGGTATACTGGCCTCGGGATATTTTAACAGAATCAATGCAAATGTTTGCAATGCTCGTCAACATCTCGCTCCTCCACATCTGCGTTCAGTAAAATGTTTTAATTGAAAGCTCACCATTGAGCCGATTTCGTAATTTAACTAAAAACTCCTCCGCATAGTTATTGCTCTTAAGGTCGTTTTAATTACCATTGCCAGGGTGATGGACCACACCGCAAGCGTGTGCGCGGTAATTATTACCGGATTCCGACCGGCGGCGTGGTTGACAATGAGCTAGGGATACTGAGGGCTTTGGTTCAACCCGCCTCACACAAGATAGTTTAAAAGAGCGAAATATAAACGAAATCTAGTTGTTTTGCACTTCCCACTCGCAGCTGCCTTAAAGGTCTACCAGCACGATTGAAATGCTTACCGCTGTTGTGTCAGTGAGCAGTGGAGGGGATAATTAAATTGCTGGAAAAGTCAAACGGAAAATTCGCTCAAGGATTGCCCTGTCGCAGATTTAAAGAGCAGCGCTGATGAAGGAAATAAGGAAGAGGCAATCTGGATAAGCAGTGATAATTATTTCGGGAGGAAATATCACCATTAACAGACCCTTAAGTGAATTAGAAAACTTTATGATTGTATCCAATTAGGATTATGCCTAGGTTTTAAATGGGACACGTTGCTAATGGGGTTGTGTGTACCCTGCACACTGTACACAGTACACGTTCATTCAAAATTGCCTCTCTGGATTATTTTTGATTTTAATTTCACATTCAGAACTTGTTTCGTGTCAGTGGTGAATCTCCCGTCGGGTGAATGCCCAGTCTATGGGGTATTTCACATTGTGTGTCTAAACAAACACATTAGATGAAAGTTCATACTTTTATTCGGATTTGGCTTGATGGGGTCTGCCGGTGGAATTCGGGGCATAAATATGGCAGATAGGGATCAGTTGTGGAATGCTCGGCTTTGTGTGAGTTTAATGGTCTTTACAACTTCAATTGCGGCTTGATATTATGTGAAGTGCTCTTTATGGGTTTGCCTTGCATTATGTTTCAGATAATAGAATGTGCTGCGAGGAATGGCATTGTGTACGCGATTTCATATAATTTAAAATGCATTATTTATACGTGACCGTGGTCATTAAAAATCCGCATTTTTGCTAAAGCTGGACAGTAAGAAAGTAAATGGGTCATCGCCCTAAGAGCACGACAGGCTGATATCTCCCAGTGAATGAACTGGTTTCTTGAATTCTAAAATTTGGTAGCAAGGAAATTTGCGACATCTCCCCGATTCGAGGGCGATTTTTGTAAAGTGTGCACGCACATTAGTTCATACATATTGTTTTCATATTTTAAATTAACTTATTCACCCCGCAGATTGATTATTTTATTCTCTTACAATATTGTATTGTGAATTGAAACTGCAAACGGTGAAGTAGCGCTCTGTATCTCTTTGAAATAAATTCTCTCTTGTTGAGAACGAGCAGCGACTTCGCCCTTTGCAAGTGGATATGTGAGGAGTCACTTTCTAGCCATTGAATGAACAAGTTGTGAAAAATAAGTTTTTATTATAACGAAGTGTGAAAGAAAAAAAGGTATATGTAGTTTCAATTTTTATTTGAGATCGATCACGAAATCTGAAATTCCTAAAAACCATTAGGAAAAAACAGAGATTGAACCGCAAAACAAAACGCCTTGTTTGCAAGGCCATCTGTCGTTTGTGTTTAGAGCCTGAGATCCATTGTGACCGGACTTGCCGAGAAGGTATGTAACTTCTTCTTCTTTCTTCTTTATTTGGCGCTACAGTCCGGGGTGGACCTGGGCCTCAACCAACAAGCCTCTCCAGCTAGCACGGTCTCTGGCTAGCTGTCTCCAGTGTCGCACGCCGAGTTGGTTGAGGTCCTTCTCCACCTGGGTGCGCCACCTTAAACGCGGGCGTCCTCTGCTGCGTTGTCCCACGGGTTCGGAGTCGAACACTCTTCGGGCTGGAGCAGGGTTGTGCATGCGCTCTACATTGCCCAGCCATCTTAGGCATTGCATCCGAAGACGTCTGACTAGACTCATGTCGCTGTACAGCCCGTACAATCTTCTCCTCCAGAAACCGTCAACGCAAACAGGACCAAAGATCGCACACAGAGCTTTTCTCTCGAAGATACCAAGGACTTCCTCATACGCTTTTGAGATTGTCCATGCCTCCGCGCCGTACAGCAGGACTGGGGTGATAAAGGTCTTGTATAAAGTCAGCTTGGTCCTTCGAGAGATGGCTCTACAACATAATTGCCTCTTGAGCCCGTAGAAACAGCGGTTGGCAAGAGTTACTCTGCGTTTGATATCGGTACTGATGTTGTTTGCAATATTTACTGCGGAGCCTGACTGCCTCGAAGTTATAGCTGCCCATTGTGCCTCTCTGTCCAAGACGTCGATCTTGTGTGTCCTTTCTTGATGACAGCATATTCTTCGTTCTGCCCTCATTCACCGCTAGACCCATTTTCGCCGCTTTCGCCTCAATGCCAGCAAACGCCTCATCGACGGCTCGCAGTGTTCTGCCAATCACGTCAATGTCATCCGCGTATGCTAGCAATTGTACGGACTTTCGGATGATCGTGCCTCTAATGTAAGCGTGTGAGTTCTGCACGATCTTCTCAAGAATAATGTTGAAAAAGTCACATGACAGCGCGTCGTCTTGTCTAAAACTTTTTTTTGACATTGAAGGTCTCGGTGAGTTCGTTACCGACCTTGATGGAGCTGCCTTAAAGATTTCAGCTTACAGTCCGTCCGCACATATTGCTATCTTGACCTCGTCTAAGTCGGGGGACGTAATTCTCGTCGTTGATCGTTAATTGTGTGGAGTGGAACATTCTGCCTGTCAGCGGTGTTGGAGTCTTCCTCGCCGTTTAACAGTCTACAGAAATGATCTTTCCAGATTCTCAGTATCGACTGCGAATCTACTACGAGTTGTCCCTCTGCGTCACGACAGGCTTCTGTCCCAATTTTGTATCCATTGGATAGTTGTTTTACCCGTTGGTAGAACTTTCGGACATCATTTCTGCAGGAACACTCCTCCATGTCCTCGATCGCGCGCTTCTCATGCTCTTCCTTTTTCTTTTTGAGCAGCCGGTGTTCTTCCCTTCTTTTAAGTTCGTAGAGCTCACGAACCGCTCTCGTCCTTCTGTCCAGCGTCGCCTTGTATGCTGCTTGCTACGCTGAATGTGCCTGCGTGCACTCATTGTCAAACCAGGGATTTTCTTGGGGTGGCGTTTTAAAACCCAGCACATCAGATGCAGCTTCTCTGATGGCTTTTTGACAACGGTTCCATTGTTGGTCGATTGTTTCGCCTGGCAGGGTTGGACTCTCTGCTTTAGGGAGACTCGATCGGCAAAGTTGCTATCGGTCAATTGCGATTGTAGCTTTCCGACCCCAAACTGTTTTGGTCTTGCTCTACTCCGTTGTCCTATCGATATCCGTGTTCCTACCTTGGCTACAACAAGGACGTGATCCGAGTCGTTGTTGGCTCCTCGAAATGTTCGGACATCGAAAATACTGGAGGAGTGTCTGACGGTTGGACTGGTTGACGTTTGATTGATCAGGAGACCGCCAGGTCCCTTTGTGGATGTTGAGGTGAGGGAACCGCGTACTGGATACAAAGAGGCCCGTTACGAAGGCCAACATTCTCGAACGTGTTGTCGTGCAGGCTGTGTTTCCCGATGACTTTGGCAAAGATGTCTTCCTTGCCCAGCTTTGCCTTGAAATCTCCTAGAACGATCTTGGTGTCGTAGCTGGGGCATTGATCGTACGTTCTTTCTAGGATATCGTTAAAGTCACCTTTGCTGTCGTCATCTCTATCCTCCGTTGGGGCGTGGGCGCACATCAGGCTGATGTTGCCGAATGTAGACTTGATGCGGATTGTTATGAGGCACCCGCTTATGTATTTAAAGCTTAAGACTTCTTGCCTGAGTCTGCCTCGAACAACAAACCCGCATCCGAACAGGCGCTGCCTTCGCTCTTTGTAGCAATCGCCGAAGTATACATCGCAGTTCTTCATCCTCTTTTTGCCCGGCCCATCCCACTGCACCTCCTGAATGGCAGTGATATCTGCCTTTTAAGCTTCGAGGGCTTCCGCAAGTTCATCGGCTGCACGTGGTCTGTTCAGGGACCTCACATTCCACGTGCTGAACCGAAAATCGTTGTCCTTATTTCGTTGTCCGCGGTTGTCAGCAGTAGGGTCATCTGTAGCCGAGGCTTCTCGTCGTTTCTGAACTGTTGGTTTTTTACACGGTAGGGAAGTTAACCCCACGCACAACCCCCGAGCCCGGAGGACTGGATCCTAGTTTAAGCCCCTGGACAAGGAGGGCCGCTGCATACATTGGTTCACCTCTAAGTAGTTGCTGTAAAGGCTATCCAGAGGGTACGCGAGGAGGCTGTATGTCAACTTGACCTGTGCATTTAATAGGGATCGTTGCTGGCATCTCGCCAAGTTGAGAGCAGTCAGCAACTTTGCCCTAGATACATAGACCCATGCGCTCGTTGTTAAACTTAAACGAATTCGATGTGCATCGGCTGATAATAGTTTGACGACTGACTCATTTGTGCGTTTCATTTGTTCCTTCTGTCATGTTCGTTTTTAGTACTTCGTCCGATCCTGTCATCCGGTTGATTTATCTTTTCTTATTTTATGTGTGTAATCTAGTGTGTTGATCGTCTGACTGTCTAGCGTATTGTTCGCTTGTCTGGCTCATCCCACAGTTTTCATATGTTGACCAAATTTAAGTAAAAATATACTGTGGAATGTATTTGAGAGAGTCCTTCATTCACATTGTACCCCTCGTATCATGCAAATTGAATCATTGCTTGTGGATGTCCATAATTAATTAAGAGCCGTCGACTGCTGGAGGGAAGATAGCCAGCATAATCATTTTCATTGCACAGTATTGGCTTTCAGATGAATACATATTTCACCTACTAAGGTCCTTGGATGTAAATTTAATTGACCCCCCAGTGGGATGTAACAATAGTCTCTTATCCAAGCCACACCATCTGCCAAAGACTCCCACAGTTTGCCAGCCGAATAACAATGGAATAATATACGAAAATGCATAACAACAGGCAACAGGTGCAACGTGTGCAAGACATACGTGCCACACGGTTTATCTGTTGCTTCCAGAAGCCCTGGGATAAATATTCATATTGGAAAATACAAAAATTGGCAAACCTCCCCAGCATGTGGTTGTCCTTATTTGAAAGGAGCTGTATCTTGAAGTGAAATGAAGGCAAATCTCAGACACATGTACGAACGTGGCATAGCCAGCACACGTGCGCTGAATGCTGGCTTGTGAGAGTTGAAAAATTCATGCAAATCGTCTCCGCCGACAATGTAGAGCCGCAGATCAATGCAGTGGTTGTATTGGATGGTACGGATGAGCGTGTACGGTTCGTGCGAATGAAACCCACTCTGGGGAAAACATTAATCAAATTAGAAAGTAGTCATACACTCACTTCGGTGGAGATTCACTGTATCAGACTCGCATGGTGTGACACGGCACGAATGAGTAATACCTCCGTCGCGGGTAATTAGGTGTCGTCATTCGGAAACAGCCGATGTTGATGAATTAATACCGTTCGTGGCGAAAATAAAAAGTAGGCGTTTTTTTTTATATTAGGCCTAGTAAAAAGATAGGCATTATTTTCGAGTACTTTTGTGTAGCCGGCATCCTCGCTTGGGAACCTTTCTTCAGATCATCCTCCAACTGCCATATCGGCTCTATTAGACCTACCGTGAAATTCAAGTGTGTAATTATATGGTCCGACTTCAAATATACCCCGATTATTTGTCACTTTGACGATAATGCGGTTATCCCATTAAAAGCTCTTGTCCCTACTAGCCTTTCGCGATCGCACTCGGCGCAAAATAACCCACTGGCTCTACACGCCTATAGTTAGACCAGCACCGACTTACGGAGTCTTAGTTTGGTGGAAGGCACTACAAACTAAAAAGAATTCTGATCACAATAAGCAGAGTAGGGACATAGCGGACAGAGGCAAGCGTACCTTTTACTGGGTCCCAAAGGGATATTTCGAGCAACGAAAGAGCCGGGACTACCCACTGGCACAAAATCCGATGACACCTAGTCCCCCATTGAAAGCATTAAAATCTGTGATGATCTCAAATGCTACTGACAGACGCCATTAAAGTAACCAATAGTAGATGGGCGCAATTGGACACCTGTAACTCGTCGAAAACGATGTGGTCTACATTGGATCCAGCAATAACTAAAGCTCTTCTAGGATTTGACAGGAGGAATATTAATAGAGCGGCGTACTTACTGGTCATTGCCTAATTGGACCTACAATCACTTTTGCAGAAGCTGCGGGGATGAAGAAGAGCAGGAAGGTGTATCACCTCGGTACTTGTCCGGCTCTTGCAGAGATGAGAAGGAAACATATGGGCAGCTCATCATTATATACCACTCACTCTGGCGTACCTCAAGGTTCGGTACTGGCTCCCATTTTATTTAATATTTTCATGTCCGACATACCAGTCAGTACCTAATTGTAACACTTTCCTAACTTTGTTCGCTGATGACACAGCCCTGTTCTCATCCAATATCTAAGCATTTGATGCGTTTCAGTTATTCTGCTTCAGATGGAAAATCAAACCGAATGTAAATAAATCTCAGGCTCAACGCAGAAAACAGCAATTCCTACCTCAAACAAACCTACAATTGAACTCGGCCAGCATCGAGTGGTCTGAAAGCTGTAAGTATTTAGGAGTGACTTTCGTAAAACAAAAAACATATCGAGGACGGTTCAGAAAGCAATCCCGTATCCCTTTATCAATCGTAAATAAAAACTTAGTATTTTTCAATTTGTTTTTTCAACCAGTCTTAAGGTACGGTGCACCTGTGTGGGCCGATTGTGCCAAGTCTCACATTAAAAAACTACAAATATGTCAAAACAAGGTGCTAAAGCTAATGTGAGTCGTCGTGGCGTGGTGAGTTAGTGCGTCAACCCCTACGCGAAGGGTGCCAGGTTCGAATCCCCAATCGGCCAACTTTCATAATTCATGGCATCCACCTCTTTCGAGTCACTGACAATGCTCAAAGAGTATTCCTGTCTAGAAAAAGATTCTCCATCTAGCCGGTCGGCGTCGGCATAAATCTGTAGGTCCCCTTCACTCGTGAAAGAACAATAGCACGCACAACACGGGTGGTTGCTGAGAGGCTAGGCCCAGGTCCGCCTCTGACTGTAGCGCAACCAATATTATTATTATAAGGCTTGTACCAAATATTACCAAATTTTTTTTTTAGGCCGCTTTCACACTCGCTAAAATTCGTCGGTGATTCTTTCAAATTCCCTTTTGTGATCTCAAGCCACTTTCACACAGGAAACCTTTCAGTCTCTGCAATTGAGATCTCAATTCTGAACTTTATCTGTTTCCTATCCTCCCTCACACGTGCATCATCTCTTTCTCAAGAGAGATAAAAGAGAATAGACAATCCAAAAGCAAACCCCGAGAACACGAGATTCGGGCTACCTCTATCACGTCTCACCTCCATTGCCCGGATGGAAAAATCGCCGACAAAAGTTTCCTGTGTCTAAGCGGCCTTAGCTATAAGAGTCATTAGTCGTAGGACTCATAATATGGGTTTTGGATTGTAGTGTTTTTGTAAAGAATATCTTAGTTGTAAAGAACTGTATCTCTAAAATAATACATGTTAGATGTAACTAAATCTGTACAAATTGAACTACAATAAATTATGGGCAGCTATTTCCATAGCAGTCTTCAAGAAGAAGCGAACATTAACATAAAGGACATCCGCAAGTTTCTAAAAGCCACCAACTAGCTATGGGTAATACTACCTACACTAATAGAGGGAAATTGCGAGCGAGCCCAAGATGTTGCGAGAATCTCACACAAACCTCTCTTGAGGCGAACTTTCTACCAGCAAAATTGTTCGCCAGGGAGAGGAACCAGAGTTTCTGGCGAGTAGCTATCCATGTGTGTGGCCTGGCCTTTTCCTGATGGAATGCGATTCGTCTCGATTTTTTTCATCAGAGGGTCCAAGGTCACCAAAAGATACAGGTCCGAGTTAAGAGTATTCCCTTGGGAGATCTGCTCATAGCAGTTGATTGCCTGACAATCCCACCAAAGACTGATCCTCAATCCTGGCTTGGCCACCGTTTTGCGACGACTCACAGCGATTCGACCACGATCGTTTCTCGGATCTAGAGGACCTAAGTAGTGTTGGTTTGAAAAACCTCCTTCCTCCTCACACATGAACCTGGCTGTTTTAGAACTACGTTAGGTCTCTTGGTAGCTTAACACTCCCAAACATGGACACAATGAACCCAATCCGTTGGACTAAGTGAACGCGGCCAATAGCCCGTCAGATCAGAGCCCAAGACTTGACACCTTGTCATGGTACCAACCTGATTTATCAAGCAGTGGTACATCAGCTAAAATTTGAGCCGATTATTAGTAACAAGCTCTTTAGCCAGTAGATGGTACAAATGCGTCTCAGAGTGGTCCGATTTGTACGAGAGCGACGAAAAGTAGTTGGTAGAGTGCCTGTCCCTGGTTAGCGGGGTTACCGGTTCGAAACCCAGTGAATGCAAAGGTAATACGCTTTTATCTGGTTTTAAAATCTGGTGCAGTCTCCATTTGTCGTTGGGATCAAACTAAAGGCACTATCTCCGGAGTAGTCAATCAGTCTGACTATGGGTATCACAATGGACCAATATGGTCTAAGGGTGATGGTGAATGCTCGTTATTTGTATGTCCTGCCAATCGTCGGCAAACGGTAGCATTATACAGTCGACTGTCCATCACATCAGCCATCAAACACTAGCAGCCCCCCTAACCAACCTAACCTAAGTGTACCGACCTTACTAATGAAATATAGTGCAAATGGTATGAGCTATGATCTCGTTCGATGGCTTAAGAATTGTTGAGGTAGCTCAAAATTTCAGATATAAATTAAATCTATAAAATTTATTTTCTTCAAAAAAAATACATAAACAATTTTTGTTTTAATGCGGAAAATTTAATTTTAATCTCATCTGTCTCATGTCATATCAAGTCTTTCAATTAATAAATTGGGACTCTTCCTAAGTCGAAACTCTCTCTTTTCTCGCCATATTTTACATGGATTTCCCTCAATTTTCCATACAAAAACTTCTCTCTAAGTCAATCTCCCTATAACTCGAACAAATTATGGGATCCCATGACAATTCGACTTAGGGAGAGTCCACAGTATTTATATAATATATATTTTGCAAACTATCTGTATTTATTTTTTAATATAAATAATTTATATATATTTAATTTTATTTTATATTATTATAGTCGAATAATGTTAGTGAATCTTTTAGTTTTGCTGCAGGCCTTAAATTTGTAATCTAGAGTTGAATTTTAATGAATAACGTATTCATTAGATCAATTTAAAGTGCAGCTGAATTCACAATATTGTTCAACTGAAATGGCTCTTGCTGGGGGATGAGCAGGTACATGCAGTTGAAACGTGTACAGTTGCTTGTAAGTTGTCTGCTTGCACAGTTGCTTTAGTAAGACTCTAAAGAATATTTAAAGACAAGAACTTGCAGCGATTTGGAGCTCCTTAGTTATGGTCTACTGAGATTTCGCAAATATTGATTTTTGGACGATTTATTCTTAAAATGGGCAGCTGCTAGATGAATAGGAGAATCAGAGTTAGGAAAAAGCTTACGTTTCCATTGGACAGGCAGCAAAAACCATTTTAAAATTAACCACCATGTCGAGGCATATTTATTGACTAGAATACAAGGCCCTTCGCTGTGTGCACATTAACATTTTTTTTATATTATTTCAATTATCCAAAATTTACATTATTTAATTTATCTGCGCAGCCTGAGGGGCTTGTCTGCAGAAGATGGATATCAATATTTAAAATACAAATTTTGTTACGTGCGCAATTTTGACAATTTAAAATGAAATTTGGGAAAGAGTGCAAAGCTAGGTCGTAATGCAAGAAAGCCGGAATAACATTTTTAAACGTTTTTTTCGGATTTTAAAATTTACAATATTTGTCAAATTTGTGGGGAGCTCATTAAACACTGTTGGAACACTCTAGTTTAGCTGCCTTCTACCGTAGTTATTGTTGTATAGTGGTGTTTGGTGGATACCTCGATCTCATCGTCTGGTGTTGTGTTGATAGTCAATAGATCTTTTGAAGCGGCTGTCATCATAATTCTCTCAGCATAGTGGCAATTTGAAAATCTGTCTTACAGTGAGTACCTTCCTTGAATTGTGTTTGTCTGGTGGGTGTCTGCTATTCATCTGCCTTAGGATAGTATCTTGCAGTTTTTGCAGCTTATTGTTGTGCGCATTTGATGCACTGTCCCAAGCAAGTATCCCGTATCTCAATTTGGATTCGACTAAGGGATAATACACCTGTTTCTGAACTTGAAACGAGGAGTAGTGCTCTAGTTGATGCAGACCAAAACCTTCTTGATATTTAAGCGAAGTTTGTCAAGAAGTTTGTCAAGTATTTGTAGTTTTCAACAGTTTCTATGGTCTGGTTTGGCAATGTATATGTACATGGTTAGATAATGGAACGACTTTAAGCTGTGTAATTAAATGTATAATAATAATAATAATATGGGTGGCGCAACAGTCCGAGGTGGACCTGAGCCTAGCTTCTCAGCAACCACTCGTGTTGTGCGTGCTATTGTGGAAGGGACCTACAGTTTAATGCCGACTCCGAACGGCGAGTTTGAGAAGCCTTTTCTAGACATGGATACTCTTTGAGAACTTACGCCAGTCTTGGCGCGTATCCCGCGTTGCCCTGTCCAACGGTGTCCGGAAAAGACTAGTTTCGCACTTCTGGAAGTTGATAAGCAGCTTCCAGTCGTCGCAAAATCGCTGGATTTTCTCGAGGTCACGCTGCAACAAGATGTTTATTACCTCGACCTTCGGAGCTGATCTGTACGCAACTAGGTCGTCGGCATACGCAAATAAGTGCGGCATGGAACCTAGAAGATCTGTGAATATAGAAAACAGGATCGGGGAACCGATGGCCCCCTTTTGCAGACCGTTTTTAATGTTAAAGACCGTAGTGGAGGATACGTCACCATTTTTCACAACGAACTTTCTACCTGTCAAAGACCATGTATAGCAATGGTTTACTTATGCCAAGCCTGACCAGCTTGAGGAAGAACCCCTCCAACCAAACGGTGTCGAACGCCTACTCCAAGTCAATCAGGCAGGCACCCGTGCACTGATTTTTGTTTTATTCCATTGTATGTCGGACACCAGTATTAACGCGGCATTAATGGTATCATGCCCCGCTCGGAATCCGAACTGGTTGTCCGGTATGATTTCCTTTTCATCAGCCCATTGCTTCAGAACTCGAATGACTATCTTTTGAAGAACCTTATGCAGGGAAGAAGACTTATCGACCGAAGACTTGTCGGAATGGACTTATCTTTGTCCCGTTTAGGGATGGAGTCGACGCACTTACCCACTACGCCACGGCGACCATATATGTGTACTCTGTGTAAATGTTTCTCCATTTCACCGAAATGTGTTTTCCAACTTATATACTTTAAGAATGCAAATCCCCTAAGTTCATCACACGATGTACAAATTTTATATTTTTTTTCGCCCCTCGAACCACTGTATGAAGAACACCTCTATTCACCTCTCCGTGCAATGCATCATGCCATCCCTACTCAAACTCGTACACCCAGAAGAGATAATCTGCTACCGCTGTCTCTGCCAAGTCTCGTACGAAATCTTCACCCTTCGAAATGAAGTCCCTCTAAAGCCTAAGAACTAACAGAAGCCAACTGGAGTGATAAGGAAGATTTCACAGCCCTTCTGTACCCAATTGTAAACAACCCAACTACGAAGCCACCAGATATACGTGTGCCTCGAATACATACAAACAAGTTGTCTTCGTCCCATCCTTCCCTCGGCCAGCAACAAGCTCATGGATAATATTCAAATATTGTTCTGCCGAAGCAAATCCTTTATTGTCTCCCTCTTGTCACACTGTTTCAATGCAAATTCGTGTAAGTTATTAAAATAGATTCCACAGCCCCCAGCACGTGTCCATCTACGAGAATGAAATCAACAAACAACGAGAACACATGTCGCGACTCACATTAATCCAGTAAAGGATGTCCCGCTGTTGTTCGTCCGCCACACCACGCCCAATCCCGCCCCGCCCAGCACACGCACACTCCAATATTGGGTTACAGAAGAAAATCTGAAATTTTAAACAAAATTACCATTGTCAGCAGGGAAGTAGAGCATGTCCTCTCAGCATAATTGGGAATTAATTCCATGTTATTAATCCATTTTCGGGATCAGTTTGAAAAGTGAAATCCACCACACTACTTTGGCGACGGAATGGTGCTCCTTTCGCTTAGGCTCTGTCGCCGGCATCGAATTGCTTCAGTGTTTTGTGTCTTCATAATCCTTGTATTAAAGGATTCCGATTCTCGGTTCTCTCGGCTCTCGGTTCCCATGACAAGGATGTCTTTAACATTTATAAGGGATTTCGGTTTGGGACAAAAATGACGGCTCTTGCGGTTTTATGGAGATATTCTGTGGAAGTTTATTGACTGTTTTGAAGATTTGTTGAAGTGTGTGAACTTTGGGGCTTCTGGGGGATGGTCGTTGGTGAGGGGTTTATGTGTTTGGTTTGGGATTTCCGAAATTTGAGAGCCAAATTTATTTCACAAATATTGATTGAAATGTTTTTGTCGCGTCACGAGTAAATAGTTGGACGCAAGGCAAGGGCGATGGCGGCAAATTGTGCTTGTGCTTCAATGATGTATGAAATCTAGTTGGAACCAAGATGCCGTTTGTACATTTTGCTTTTCACGACGCATTGGCGTATTGAGACAACTGTGCCATTCCGTGGAGTGTGAGAGTGAGAAGCGGGCTTGCATTAGGGATCAACTAAATTGTGTTTGCAGTGACGGACCCCTGTATTCATTTCGAAGAGTATTCAAAGAAATACAAGCTTTTCCGCACTCGTAGTCTGGAGTCTACACGTCATTCATCACGATAACTTATACGTGCCATTGAGGAAGCCACAGTGTTCTTATAGAGTCATAATAAGTTACACAAGAACTTCGTAGAAATACATTTTCTTCATCCATTCCTAGAATCACCATTTCGCCCTTCGGAATTAAGGTGCAGTTGAGTTACAACGAAAGACTTACGTACGTACTCGAAGTACTTCCTGTATTAAAAATACACACTCCGTACATGTTCCTGCTGAAACCTGTGCCATAGCATCGACTGCCACCACGTCGACACTCGATGATGAGGACTACAAACCAGGTTCTATTGCGTGTAGGCGACAAGTTTGTTCCTCTATTCAAAACTAAAAGTCTCAAGCCCAAGACGCAGAGTGCAGCCCTTTCTATTTTGCAAAGGTCTCGTCGGCTAATTATCGTTCCAATTAGAACAAGGTCAGGTCCCAGAGTTAACCCTCACCTCATACTCAATTTTGCGTAGATTTCTACGCATGTGGTATTTTAGTGTGTTTTCCATGATTTTTATTTTTTTTTTAACCTTTTTCAGAATTCTACGGAAGAGGGAATGCGTAAAGTAAGAATTGTTATAGGTCAGGAAATTTCGGAAGTTTCCAATCCACTCAGTTCTCTTTTTATGCGATTTTGAAGCTATGCAATTTTTTCCCGAGAATCTAAGCTGATTTTTTTGTACAAGATTTTGAAGTTAGGCGCTGTTTTTCTGTGGAACTTTGTATAAGATTCCCCTTTTTCGTTTCCGTTCGTTGAGTAAAGACGCGTTTGGCTGATTAAGAAAATTAAGAAGATTTTGGAACGTATCCCTAATTATATAATGTAACTTTTTTATATTATTTTTTTGGTTTTATGCGTTTTTGAAAATAATGGAACACATTCCTTTTTTTTTTCACTACATTAGTCTATTTTTTTATGCGATTTTTTTTTGTGCTGTTAGTTTTGAAACGTATCTACCGCATAAAAAGAGTGTGTGTGGTTTTGAAGTGTATGTGGTTTTTGAAAAAGAAAATAAGACAAAAAGTAGCTCTTGCGTAGTTTGCTACACAAGGATGAGATGAGGGTTAAAATAAGTGGTTTTTCTGCTAAAAGAGTCTACAATTTGCAATACCAGAAAGTAAGTATTCATTTCCTATTTTGATGAAATCCAGGGTAATGAGCTGGAAGAGAGTGCAAAGCACTTTCTAGGCCAAGTGCATGACTTGTGCTCAACAATTAATGAACAAAAAATTTAAAAAGGGCTGTTGCGTCCCAAAAATTATAAATTTGTTTACTAACTTACTAACTAACTAGTAGTTCCTGGAATCATGCATTTGAATTCCATTTGAACAAACTAATAAGCTCCTAATTTCAAGGCCAGGTCGGGGCCTTGGAATTGAGATGGCGGCGGAAGATCCCTATAGTTTTAGGGACAACGGCGGCGCTCACAGCCTCAGCGAGGTTACCGACTCCGGATAAACCCGGACCCTCCGCCCGAGGGTTAAAGAATAGGGCCTGGCCTCCCAGTTGGGGGTTGTGCGTGGGGTTAACTCCATCACCACGTAAAAATATTCAGTTCAGAGACAAACAACTGCCTCGGATACGGACGGAATTAATGTTGACGACCCCAGCAAACGGACAACGATTTTCGGTTCTGCACGTGGAATGTTAGGTCCCTTAACAGAGGCTTTGCGTAGCCATTTAAACTCACTAAATAAGGCGAAAATTATTCTCTAGTTCTTTATATTCACTTGATGGAGCGTGCTCGTACCGAAGGAACACAAAATTGTAAGTTTGCATATCTCTTCTTTGTAATTAGTTTGTAATCAGTTTATTGTAAAATTATTACAAAGTATTAAACACTTTTCAAGATACACGTTTAATAAACGAGTTTTGCCTGCATTAGCGCCATAAAGACAAGTGCCAAGACAGATCCTGAAGAAGTCCCACGAATGGACATCCAAAACCTCTTCAGCGATTTCAAAGCACTCCAGAAATAATGCACCATTGTTGTCTTGGACGGAGCGTCACAATGGGCAGCAATAATTTCGAAGAATCTTTACCATTTGATGTCTAGGGTTTTATTTGGAACTAGCTCTTCACTCTCTATACCTTTCTGGCACATCTCACAATCCTCACGTGTTGATACACAACACGAGCCGTCTACCAAAATGCAGACTAAGCATAAAAAGAACCAATAAATGTGAACTTCGTCGTTCGGAGTCGGAATTAAATTGTAGGTCCTTCCACAATAGCACGCACAACACGAGTGGTTGCTGACAAGCTAGGCCCAAGTCCGCCTCGGACTGTCGCACCACCCATATTATTATTATTATATTAAATGTGAATTGAAATTAAACCATTGTAATGCACAGGTGAATGCGTGAATCGCAAAGTCAGCGTCTGGGACATTTCCGTCCGAAATGAAACTCATGCAATCAACCATGCAGGTATTCTTCACGTCATGTTAGAATTAATAAATCAAATCAGTTGTAACTCAGCAGCGCTAAAATAAAGACGTTTTTTAATGGACGAAAATGGCCGCGGGTAAACTATACCTCGAGCGTTAGAACGCTTTTTCGATTGCAACTCATCAATCATCTGTCTGATCAATAAAATCGTTGCAATTTATAAAGTCTTGCACGAAACAAAAACAAAAAAATAAAAAAATGGTACCAAAACATTTTTCACAGAATTCTGAACAAAGTTGCCAAAGACATCAGTGCTCTAACTCTTACCATTTAAGAGTCTCTAAAGGACAAGCAAACAAACAGACCCTGTTTTTTTATATATAGAGATAGAGATAATTCAAAAGCAATGCTTATAGTTAGAAATAAAAACTAAAATGTTAATGTGATAGACTGATCGATTAGCAGTTTTACATGATTTACTAGATCTAAATTTACATTTTTATATGTATAGTGGACTCTTCCTAAGTCGAACTCTCCTTAAGTCGAAACTCTCTCTCTCTAACTCGAACTTTTTCGCCATATTTTAGATGGATTTCCCTCAACTTTCCATACAAAAACCTCTCTCTAGGTCAAACTCTCTCTAACTCGAACAAATTTTGGTATCCCGTGACAATTCGACTCAGGGGGAGTCCACTGTATATGTACCCATGCGGTCTCCTAGTGTTGAACAGTTCGTCTGCCTCGGCTTTTCACTTTAGAAAAATGGACGTTTGCGATTAAGCGTTAATTAGTCGTGTGAAAGTGAGATCTTACTAAAAAGTATTTATAGTATTTATACCATTAGTGAATTACTTACTTACTTATTAGACTGACGACCCATGCAGGGTCCGAGCCTGAAAGATAGCTGCTTTCCATTCCTGAAGGTCCTGGACACGCTGCTTCCAGTCATCAAGACCAAGCTGATTTGCATCCGCCATTACTTCGTCTTTATACCGGAGGTTCGGTTTTCCTCTTCTTCTCGAAGCAGGAGGGTTCGAAGACCTTCATAGTTGGACCATTGTTGTCCATGCGTTCGATGTGGCCGAGCCAGTGTTGTCGACGGTTCTTTGCCTTCCGAACTACATCCACATCCTGCTACAGCTCGTAGAGTTCACGGTTGTGTCTTCTCCTCCATTCGCCTACTTCGCAGACGGGACCATATATCCGACGTAGAATTTTTCTTTCGAAGGCACCAAGAATTAGCTCTGCAGTTTTGCTTTTCATCCAGCATTCGGCTCCATATAGCGGGACTGGCAAAATTAGTGCTTTGAGTCAGGAGTTTCGACGCCAGTTGTTTTGACAAACCGAAGTAACTCCGGTTGCCATAGGCGGTTCTACGTCGGATCTCCAGAGTGATGTCATCTGTGGAGCTTACGTTTGCCCCAAAATAAACAAACTCCTTTACTAACTCGAAATTGTAGCTGTCGATTGTGACATTTTGTCCACCAATAGTGAATTACACAGTAAGTAGTTTACTAGCAAGAACTAAAAACTGAGTAAGTTCCAATGTATTTACTGGTTTTTTTGATTTTCAAAAGTCTGAACCAAATAAACAAAAGAGCACTGATAGAAAATTCACATGCGAATTGTCATCCCAGCAAAAACCTGAAGAAATCGACCATTGACATAATTACAGGCAGTTAAAAGATTTATTGGATGAGAAGAACAGAAACCTTGTGAAGGAGTTTGTAAACAAAGCAGACTTAGCTACTTTGTACAGAACCAACATGTTCGCTCCAGGGTAGTGGAACTTTATCAGTTAACAATCAGCTCGGAAAAAACCTGCACAAGGGCGTGTGGATTATATATGTTACGCATATACATAACATACACGCCCTTGTGTACACGTCCGTAGTATTACGGACATAGATTAAGTTAGATTAAGTTTTTTTTTAATAGGTAATAGGGTTTGGATTTAGATTTAAGGTTTAGGTAATAATAAGAATGTAAAGAGCGCTAAGTTTTTCTTAGTTTTCTTGGCCAGTAAGTCCTAAACAATATATTCTGTCCTAAGGACAAAACAAGCAAAAAACAATAGTTTAGACGCCAAGAGGCAAATAATAAGTTAGATTAGAATATTTTAGAGTACCCGCGAAGGGTCAGTAAGATGGAATTAAGTACGTGAATTGTTAGATATTGAGATAGATTTTTATGTCCTTTTTGTCTAGTTTAAGTTTTCCTAAGAATTAAATAAAATTGAAATTATAAAAAAAAAAAGAAAACAATCAGCTCGATAAGGATCTAGAACTGATAATGCAGAGGAAAAATGTGGTTGCACACACTTACGAGCTGAAAAAAATTTAGATGCGAAAGAAAAAGCAATATCATTGTGTGCAACAATCCTCTTCGTCACATCGATAAACTGCATACAACATCTCAGGCAGGAACACGCGTACGGCCATAGTAGTGGTTAAGCTAAAGTCAAAGGAGGCTGCTTGGAAAATTCTTCGTAACTCTAATAAACTGAGAAGCATAAACCTGAGAATACATAGCGAGCTGCAAATACTCACACCCCTATCCTACACGTCATGAAAATAGTTTGGAAGAATAAATGACAGATGAAGTCTATTTTAAGTACACATCAACGCAGCTAATGATCGATGGTTAGATATTCATATGGGATCTGGATACAGAGTTAATGTGTGGAGAATTTCCAGTCATGGATGCCTTAAGCGCAATTTTAGAGGAAACGGCCAGCAGTTCCGAGATCAACTTAACTTATTTCGGCTTAGAAAACACACTCTTATCAACCATTTTGTAAATTGGCTTTATTTAATATCGCCTTGTTTGACGTGGTGACCGTGGCCTTGTGGGTTAGTGCGTCTAACCCTACGCAACGTAACCGCGCTGCTTCAACGACTAGATGGAGCAGAAGGCAGAGTGCCTGCCCTGGGTAAGCAGAGTCCCCGGTTCGTATTCCAGTGAAAACGAAAGTTAATACGCTTTCATTTGGTTTTCAACAGTCACCATTTGCCGTTGGGATCAAATTAACGGCACTGTCACTGGAGTGGTCAATAAGTGGTAATAGTCTGACTATGGGTAGCACAATGAGCCAAAGTGGTCTAAGTGTGCTGGTGAATGCATTAGCCCCCCTACCTAATCTAACCTAAACTAACCTCGCTGCATGGGTTCGACTCCTTTTACGGTCCCACCTTTTTCGAGTCACGGACAATGCGCAATGAGTAATAACTGTCTAGAAAGAGCCCCTCAAACTTCGCCATTCGGAGTCGTCAAACTGTAGGTCCCTTCCACTCGTGAGAGAACAATGGCACGCATGGTACGAGCGGTTATAGTAGAAGCTAGGCCCTGGCCCTCTACGCGCCAACCATATTAATATTATTATTATTAATGTTTGACGCCCATTAGAAAGCTGAAAATCAAGTGCAAATTGCTATGTGCTTGTATCAATGTGCCCCGCAGCAAATGGAATAAAATGGAATAAATTTCCCCTCACCATAGATCCCCAACACTGCATTCGGGATTGTCTCGATCCGGAGTGATGCATAGCTGTGCACAATGCCGCATCAACTATATCAGCATTTTTGCAATGCATTTGTTTATTCCAAGAGCGAACGCAGATCATTGCACAAATGCTGTGTAAGCACATTCCATCACGTATCGGGGAGAGCATCTTAGAATGCATGAATTATTGTTGGATCAAATGTGATTGTGTTGTAGTAAGTTCTCCGATCTGAGTTGACGGCTGCACAGAAGAATATAGTAGAATAATAAAAGGTAAAACTTAGCCACACGTCTTTCATTTTCACTATATGCAGTGGCCTCACCCTAAGTCGAATTCTCACGGGATACCATGATTTGTTCGGGTTTGAGGGAGTATAGCTCTCCAACCCCACTATCTCTCTTTCTATCTTTTTATTTATTTTTGTTATTTTTTCGGTTCTAGTTCCTTCTGGACTATAGATTGCAGGTTCTCTTTTGTTAATTCATATATTATATTCCATAATGTAATTCTTCTACTGTACTGCCATGGTTTGAATTTTTTAAAGAATAAAGTAATACTCGTCGAAAAAGTATTTCCGTATTTTGTCAATAGATGTCGTTGGAGTCGTCTATCTCCAGTGCTACCAATCATATTGTGTTATACCAAAGGCGACTTTATTTAACCAAAAAAAAAAATTAAACTCGGACAAGACGAAAAAAAGTTACAGCTTAAAAAATGAGTGAAAATAAGAAATTCGCTATATTTTGAAATTTTTGTATTTTGAAATTTTTGTATAAAAAGAGGAAGAATGCCACGCAAGCCACCAATGAAATTTGTGATGTTTAGAGACGATGCTGTATCAGTTCGTGTAGCACAACAATGGTTCGCTCACTTCCGTTCTGCAAATTTCGATGTGAAAGGTGCACCTCGCTCGAAATTATGGAAAAGATTGACCAGGACCGTGACATAAGCAGCCATGACATCGCCAACGAACTAAACATTCATCATCAAACGGTTTTGAACAATTTAAAAAAGCCTGGCTCCAAAAAGAAGCTCGATGTTGTAAGAGATCATGAATTTTATAACAATAACAATAATGTAATTAAAATATGCTAATCGCAAATGAAGCACATTTGTTTAGAATATCGCACCACCCTGTCTAAATATAAGAAATAAATACACACACACTCTCTGTTAGTCTAGTGTTAAGAAATACTATGTGAATGTAAATAGCAGTACACTCGAATGATCAAGAGCAGTTTACATTATTGTCAGCCGATCGGCTTGCAGCGCTCTGTAAACGCCAGTCTCAATAAAGTTCTCGTTGAAACAAGACGTGTTTCATTTTATGTTATGTGTTTAAGTATTACATTACTATCACAATGTTTGGGTACCACATGAATTGTCTGTGAACAAAGTTTGATTAGAAATACGCAAAGACTTTTTCCACAACCCATTATTACTACTACGTGAGACAAGTATATAATGTATTCACATAAACTGGCGAACCAGGAGAACTAATGAACAATCCCCCACAACACAGCTTGCAGATAAACATATAATAAATTCATTTTTCTGTCATAAATGTGACAAAACAGAATCCATAAGAAAATCTTTTGATGACCATTTGTCATCAGTTGACCGAACCAATTAAGTCATCCTGTGCGTTTACAGCCCCATTCAAAACGAAATGCTTCGCCACACAATTTATGACTTGTTATAAGGAAGTTTATGATTCTGTTTTGAATTGGTTAGTTATTTCGTTATCAAGATGATATTTATTGCTGGCGGAAAGGTCCTGCCACATCCCCCTTTGTAGAGAGAAAATCAGGTTGTTGAGATACAATGACTATCTGTCGCACAGTATTTAGTCAGGACGTCATTAATTTATGAAATAAATCCTTGAGCGACATGTCACTTTTCACTCTTCTCTTAAAATGTAATCACCGTTCACCGTATGGACTAGGATGACCTCCCGAATGCTTTGGTCAGGTTATAGTAGCGCAAGAACCGACGTACTCCTTCAATTTTGCAGAAAAACTACTGCCAATGGTAGTGGGTGCGCTGACCGGACACAACCATTTGGAATAACATGGCAACAGAGTTGGAATCACCCAGGATACCATATGCAGAGGCTGTGGAGACGAAGAAAAAATAGAGGATACTCCTAACTTTCTCTGTCACTACCCCAGTCTCTCTGCATTGAGACGTAGAACATTTCTTCCAAGATTTACGAGAGCTTGCAGATATTTCTTTAACATCTATTTGCAGGTTTATCAGGACTTCCGGATGGCGACACCTGAAGGTCGATGAGTAGGAATAAATCTTCTCTTATTCAAACCTCCTCTCTATTCTTCAAACACATACTATTCCACACCATGCCATACCGTATGGACTCGAATGCTGGGTGATGAGCACTGGAAGGGAGCTTTGAAAGGGAGATTTAATAGGGAGATTTGGAAGGCAGACTTAGTTCTTGTTCTGGAAAGAAAAATCCCGTGGTTTACTGCGTAGGTTATATGATGGTCCATCCTGCGAGGAAGGTGTGCGTGAGGAGAACACGAAACCTGGAATTCTGTGAGGTGTCCAAAAGTCAATGCTTCGAATTCGAAAGTCCATCTTCTTCGAATTGGAGTCTCGGCTTCGGAAGGAAGATCAGGGCCTAATTCGTTCTTGATATCTGGAAGCCGCGTGCAAAGTCATGAATGGAAGTGAACATTTGGTCCTCGATTTTTTTCGACATACAGTGGACATTTGGCTTTTGTGGCGGTTGGCTTTTATTCAAGATCCATAGTTTTATCATCTTTAGAAATACGGATTTAATTCTAACGATTCTAATGTCATATGGTAGGCTGAGTTGAGGTGCCGGACTGCCGCGCATACGGACAGCAGACACACTTAGGCCAAGCATAGGCCCATTGCGTTACCACGCTGATCTTAGGCTACCTATTCCGCAAACCAGTCTGTGCTTTTGATAAAGCGAAGAAGAGGGCTGATTCTGATGCTGCTCAGAAATGGGCTCCCAGAAGTCTGAATCTACGGGATGAAAGAGCACTGCAGCTACATAGCAAGTGTTCGATGGTTTCTTCCTCATCCTCGTCCAAGCAGCTTCTACAGAAATCATTATAGGGAAGGCCGAGTCTAGAGCGCGTGAGTTCCGATGCCACAATGCCCTGTTAAAAAACCAATAAGAGATCTGAGGTTTGGCCTGCTTAATCTGATCAAGCTAAGCGATCGTTTGGGATCGATCATAGGTCAGAGTTGTTTGGCAATGAGGCATCCTGTAGATATCCATCTGCGGTTTGTTTGGGCAAGCATTTCAAGCTTTAGCAGATGTTTAATAGTAGCGATAGGCATGGAGGGTGGGTCTTCTCCCGGAAAGAGCACGGAGTTTGAGCCTTTTCTAGCGAGTTCGTCCGTCCAGTTCTCTGGAATGTCACAGGGTCCCGGCACCCACATCAGTTGGATGTTGAAATACTTGGCCATCTCATTAAGAAAGCCATTTAAGGGAAATCTTGGAATTAAAAGTGACTGAATTCAGGGATTTGATCACTGCCTGGCTATCGGAACAGATGACAATATCTGTGCGCGATATTACATTGTTTTTCAGCTAGGACAGGGCTTCCTTAATCGCTATAGTTTCACCCTGAAAGACGCTAAAGTGATTAGGTAGTCGAAAAGATAGCTGGAAATTTAGATCCTCGGAATAGACACCAGCACCCACACCTGCATCCATCTTCGATCCATCTGTGAAGATTCGCAGTGGACCATCCAGCGTCTGGTATTCAGACTCCCAGTAAGATCTGGGTGGTATGCTGGATGAGAAATTATTCTCGAAGAGGAGCTTAGGTAGAGTGAGGTTCGTGTCTATGGGTATGGAGGCATACCAGCGTAGGATCGTTGAATGTCCAGACTACAGTTCTTTCCAGTTGCTCAGTGATCTTAATCTAATCGCCGTGCTAGCTGCTGTCTGTCTGCCAATTAGTTCTATCGGTGGCAGGTTGAGGAGTATGTTTAATGCTACGGGGGAGGTAGTCCTTAGCGCCTGGCTAATGCATCGCATGCCATCCTCTGCACTCTAGCGAGTGGAGTGATGTTGATTCTCCTGTCGAGTGCGGTCCACCAAATTGCGACACCATACAGCAGTATGGGTCTGACTACCGATAGAAATAGGCAGTGAACCATTCGTTTTTGTTCAGGAAGCGAGATTGTCCTGCAAAATGTGCACATGTGCAAATAATTAGACCGGGGTACTTGTTTTAATTTTGGTTTGTGGCAGGTTGTGTTTTATTTTTTTATTTATTTTGAAACTGCTCTGGCATCCAAAAGAGATTTCGCTCTGAAACTGACGGAAAGTAATCACAGTGAGAGTAGTCATGACTCATTCTACTGTCATCAAAATCTCACATGCCATAAAGTCGACCACGAAAAACATCGTTAAAAGAAGTTGACCAAATTAAAGGTCTGTCCCAGTAAATCCGTGCTAGGTCAGCTGCAGAGATTATGACTGAACTTAAGTTACTAGTCTACTCTCCAACAATACGACTTGAAGAACAACCACCAATAAACTCCAAATCCGCCGGGGGGAAGCGTTTACCGAAATCGAAAATTTCCTATACCGAAATCCGTGCGAAGTCCATGTCGGTAATGTGAATTGCGATTCACTGCATTCTTACATCCGATCGAATCGATACATTCCATTCAATTAGATCCGCATCAAAATCGTTCCGGATTGCTGTTAAAAATTTGGTTATTTTTTTGGAATTATTTTAATAAATGAAATTGTAGGGCAAACAGGTAGCAGCTCAAAATACTGCTCCAGGCAATGAAAAAAATATCCGGACATAGCGAAAAACAGGACAAAAATACTCCATGAAGAAATAAAAGATTTGTGGAAAAACTTGCGATGAAGTTTAAGCGAAAAGCCTGAATCAGCCTTTTTTGTCTTTGCTACCAACTTTTTCTGGTTAACCACTACAATTATTCATTACCCAAGCCCCATCACTGATTGTCAGTGACTCAAAAGGGGTGGAGTCGTGAACTATGAAACTCGTGTATTGTACCTGGCACAACCGGCACACAGTGGTCCCGCCGTGGAAATAAATACCCTTCTTCTTCTTTATTTGGCGCTACAGTCCGCGGTGGACCTGGGCCTCAACCAACAAGCCTCTCCAGCTAGCACGGTCTCTGGCTAGCTGTCTCCAGTGTCACACGCCGAGTTGGTTGAGATCCTTCTCCACCTGGGTGCGCTACCTTAAACGCGGGCGTCCTCTGTTGCGTTGCCCCACGGGTTCGGAGTCGAAGAATGTCAGAGCTGAGTTCTGCATACGCTGTACATGGAATAGCCATTTTAGGCGTTGGCCATCTTAGACGCCTGACTAGACTCATGTCGCTGTACAGCTCGTACAGTTCATGGTTGAATCTTCTCCTCCAGAAACCGTCAACGCAAACAGGACCAAAGATCGCATGCAGAGCATTTCTCTCGAAGAGACCAAGGACTTCCTCATCCGCTTTTGAAATTGTCCATGCCTCCGCACTGTACATCAGGACCGGGATGATCAAGGTCTTGTATAAAGTCAGCTTGGTCCTTCTAGAGATGGCTCTACTTCACAATTGCCTCTTGAGCCCGTAGAGACAGCGGTTGGCAAGAGTTGCTCTGCGTTTGATCTCGGCACTGATGTTGTTTGTACTATTTACTGCGAAGCCGAGGTAGACGAAGTCCTTGATTACCTCGAAGTTATAGCTGCCCATTGTGACTCTCTGTCCAAGTTGTCGATGTTGTGTGTCCTTTATCGATGACAGCATATACTTCGTTTTGCCCTCATTCACCGCTGGACCCATTTTAGCCGCTTCCGCCTCAATGCCAGCAAATGCCTCATTGACGGCTCGCTATGCTAACAGTTGTACGGACTTCAGGAAGATCGTGCCTCTAGTGTTGGCGTGTGAGTCTTGCACTATCTTCTCCAGGATGATGTTAAGGAAATCACATGACAGCGCGTCGCCTTGTCTTAAACCTTTATTGACATTGAAGGTCTCGGTGAGTTCGTTACCGAGCTGGATGGAGCAGCCATGATTCTCCATCGTCATCCTGCACAACCTGACGAGATTGGCAGGAATGTCAAAACTAGACAGGGCGTTGTATACCTCGTCTATATGCACGCTGTCATATGCGGCCTTGAAATCGACAAAAAGGTGGTGGGTGTCGATCTGCATGTCTTGGGTGTTTTTTCCAGGAAATAAATACCCGAAGTGACAGTGATTTTTCTCTGCCATAAGGCTTAAGTTTTTATGTTCCAAAAATATGAGAGCCTAGAAAGCCAGCATTTTGTTGACTTTGGATGATGCGTTTGGCTGCACCGTTAGCTCGAAGTTGGGACTGTGAAATTGATAAAAATTGACAAAAGTGTACGTATTTCTTAAAGAAATTTTATTTGGCATATTTCCTAAGGATAATTGATACTTTTGAAATTAAATTTATATTTTGTCTTAAAGCGCATACATTTGGCATTCAAACTGCATCAACACTGGGTCGGAAAGTCTTCGTGACCAACCCTGAGAGACACAGTGGTGGAGGGAGACCTCGCTTCCGATGGCTTAAAGAACAAGAAGCTAGGAAGACAAATGAAACTGATGGCTGGACTGTGTGAAGGTGGAGAGGCATGTTTACTGAGGCCCAGGTTCACACCGGACCCCTGTAGCTCTAGCGAAAGAAGAAGAAGATTTGCCTCAACGCAGAAGCAAGAGTGTGCTCGTTGTCCAGACTATATCCACGCAGACAAGATTATAAGAAACGAATGCTTTGTTCTCTCCTCAGATCTCGCCCATGCACAAACAGACTGGACCACAAGGAGTAAGTAACTCAAAAAACACAATTCAATCTCATGTGCAAATTCCCTTCAGCGCATAACACATTTCCAGGAGACTGGCCAACTGTCTACTCTCCACATGCACAATGTATGCAGTGTATGTGGAGGTCAGATCTTGGATTTTCTATTAATGAACTATCTCAGCTCTCAAGGGAGCCCGGCTATTGGGATACACGAGCACTGAATTTTCCGTAAAAGCTTTGATTTTCCTATGGCGATATCAATCCATGAGTCCGTGTGCTTCAAAGGGGGAACATTTCAAAGAAATCCTCGCAATTCGAAAAGCAAAGGATGTACACCATTAGGAACTATCCCTTTTCCAATTAACTGGAAAAATGTAATCGTCTCTCATCGAGCCTGTGCGAATTTGAAATACGTTCCATAGATCGCTTTGTTTCTCCTCGTAAAGAGGAGTGCATTTCAAAGTGTAAGGATACGTGATTTCCCTTCACAGTCGCATCTGACGGCGTACGTACATGTGTCACAAGGTGTATCCATATTCATACACAGATGTGCAATTTATTTACATTGCGTACGTGACACGACGAGACCCTATTGCCGTTCGAAATAGAATTCTGCCAAAGGATGCGTGCATGTTTGCAAGAGTCTCGCAGCGTGACAGATGAAAGTAAGAATAGAAGTTGTCAACTGAATTTCATTCGAAAGAGAATTGCATTCGAACTGAGTGCTTGACTTGGTTATCATTTCCTTTGCAATGAGATGTTTAGAAATGCAAAGCATTTGACTGCACTGAGGGGAGTCAATTAGGTTGACCAAGTTTATTCAACCATGGCCTGGTGCACTTGTCACTTGTCTTTAGGTTCTGTTATCTGTTTTCTTGATGGAATGCATTTGTTCTTTTACATTAACAAGGATATGGGGCAGGTCCCATTGTATCGCCAGTGGGATTTGTTTAGGGTTAAAACATTAACTACTTGTGGGCAACCAATGGGAACTGGCCCATGAACCTGTGTATCTGCAATTACAGAAAATGTTTGACATGAGGTCTCTCCTCTTGTCTATGTGTCAACTTCCACAAAAAAATCGTTTACCCCCGTCCTCTTGCAATCCGATTATCCTGGAGGCTAGACTGGAGTTTCCTTCCACGCACCTGCTGTTGGTCTGTTGGTTTCCTTTCTTGTGAAGCAGCAATTTGTATGCAGCGAGGGTATCTCTTTAGAGAAATATTCAAGAGAAAGAGAGGGAGGGAGACACATTTGCAGTTACTGGGAATGATCTGCCTCCAGACAGGCTAGCCATCATTGCAATTTAGAGACATGAATTCCAATACAATGAGGGCTACGTGACCATCTGTGAAAGGGTAATAATCACGGCAGATATTGGGATTGACAGTGGCTCTCGGAATGCCTGCTACTCTAAGCAAAACTTTACAGCGGTCTTACAGCGAGACACAGTCCGCCTTTGAGTTGTCATTGGATGTCAACGTAAGTGGACTTTCTGAAAGAGGGTGACTCTCTGTGCGATATTAGAAAAGTGTTTAACGCCCATCACCTATTCGTCGATTTCAAGGCCGCATACCGTACCCTGTCTGCTTTAAGCACGTATCTAAAAAACAACAATTTTTAACGAATCATAAAAAAAAACGAATGGTTGTCTTCAATCGAGCTTGATAATGAAACTCAACTGCAAAAAGTCTTTCTCAACAACTCTATGTTAAGAGGCAGGAATTCATTAAAAATGTAGATACAGAGGTTAAAGCAGAAAGGGGGCGATATGGCATAGAAGCAAAGTCTTGTTTTGATATGAATTTGATGGACATTGGTTCACTGATTGAAGCCCAGGTCCACCGCGGACTGGAGCGCCACCAGAAGAAGAAGAAGTTCACATTGAGATTAACCCTTCGTCCAGCTCCGCCGACGAAACTCCAAGACGATCTCGATAGATTTTTTGCCGTATGTGGGATTGCTAGCATAAAGATTAACGTGGGAAAATCTAAGGTAGTGATTATTTTTAGAACACTTGTCCAATGCGCGGGTTTGGTTATTGTAGGAATCCTATTAAATCAGCTGGAGAAGTTAGAATCCGAGGAGAAATGCTGAGGTTTCCTGTAGGTTTTGTCAGACTAAATTAAATGACCGAAACTCTGCTTCAACATTTATTATTATACGAACATTGAGTTTAACACGAAGACAAACGACACGAATGGTACGATGGTTCAGCGCGAACTGCCTTGACCTTGTCATCATGGGTGTTGGACCATCGACGTCAGTGTTGCCGTTGACAGTTTGTTATCAGGAAGCCGAGCTTGGTATTGACTGGACTGAGGATTTGAACACAAGTTCACTAACAAAAGCTGCCGCAACCGATTCGCTGACTCCGAGTGAAGTGGTTGGATGATGGCAGAGGGGAATGGATGATTACATTAGAGAGAGAGAGAGAGAGAGGGAGATAAAGAGGGAGAGAGAGAGAGAGAGAGAGAGAGATTAAAAGCAGAATTACTCTTGGTAATCAGTGATTATTTGGGTCGCCGTAGTGTAGTGGGTTAGTGCGTCGACTCCAACGCAGACGGTGCCAGGTTCGTTTCATATTCCACGGCTCCACCTCTTCGTTCGGAGTTCGGAGTCGGCTTTAAACTGTAGGTCCCTTCCACGCTTGAAGGTACAATGGCACGCACAACACGAGTGGTTGCTGAGAAGCTAGGCCCTGGCCCTCTACGGGCTGTAGCGCCACCCATATTACTATTAATATTATATCAATCAGTGGTTATTTAAGCTTGGTACTTAAGGTATTTAAATAATACCGATGCATGTTGTTAACGCGGCCGATGAGTTGGCCGATATCAGAAGACGTAATTATTTTCTTTAAGTGGTAATTTGACCGATCACGGAAAATCAAGTAAAAAACGAATTTCTTATTAAAAACCACAAGAGTGTGATACTTTTGTCAAAATAAAATTTTAGAACGAATCAAGCTGTGGGTTTGGATACAAACGTGAGAATGGCTGTGGGCAAATGCAGGAATATGGAAAAAATTGGATGTGTGAATGTGGTAAGTATAAAAATATGACCATATACAGGGCCACACTTTGAAAATAACATTCGAAATAAAACCATCAGTCGATGTTGAATTCTTTTAAAATGATTGAAATTAATCTACCTTCACACTTAAGTAACACAAACATTTTTAAAAAATAAAAGATATGCTGAAAAAACTCAAGTGACCTCATATGCTCTACCTGGTGTTGAATATGGCCTCATAATGATTTTTGGGTTCAACTGCACCGAAGTTAACATACATTGTTGCTTGTTGCCTGTCCAGTCTTCTTGTACGCAAGGTAGCGCAATAGATGCAACAGGCAGAGATCATGTGTTAAATATGACTTACTAGGCGATGTTGCAAAATATTGTTTTCCTTTTTTTTGTTTGTACTAATGTTCAATTTGTGTGTCGCCGTGGCGTAGTGGTTAAGGGCGTCAACTCCTATGCAGAGGGTGCCAGGGTGCCGATACCCGTATTTACCACCTTTCATATTTCAAGACTCCAACTCTTTCGAGTCACTGACAATGCTCAAAGAGTATTCTTGTCTAGAAAACGCTTCTCAACTTCGCCGCTCGGAGTCGGCATTAAACTGTAGGTCCCTTCCACACGTGAAAGAACAATGGCACGCACAAAACGAGAGGTTGCTGAGAAGCCAGGCCCAGGTCCACCTCGGACTCTAGCGCCACCCATATTATATTATTATTATAATCTTCAATTTAATCAGGCTTGGACGTATGGCGCAGATGATTAAGTGCCTGCCCCTGGTTATCGGGGTTCCCGGTTGGAATCCCAGTCAAAGCAAAGTTAATACGTTTTTATCTGGTTTTCAAACCTGGTCCAGTCACCATGTGCCGTAGGGATCAAACTAAGAGGACTATCACTGGACTGGTCAATCAGTGGTAGAAGTCTGACTGTGGGCATCACAATGAACAAACATGGTCTAAGTATGCTGGTGAATCCACTAGCAGCCCGGCCTACCTACCTACATATTCAGTCTTCAAAAACTTAATTTTAAACCTTGACATAACTAAAAATAAGAGCATTGAGTACTATTCAAGCTTAAAAAGATGTCATGAAATCAACGAACATCCACTGTGAATATATTTATTGAAACAAACCAAGAAATTACAATGAAAACAGAAAAAACACAACTATACTCCTTTTATACTCCTCCGTGCGTTTCCGCTTTTAGGAAATATAAGGGTGGGCCATATTTGCCTCACTTACTATAAACATAAAATTTATTTGCTTCGCAAACACATGCTCAGTTCGAACAGAAAAAATACAGGGCTCTCATCGCGCAACTTTTCAGACGACTATCGTCCTTTTGATTCACTTCGATGATATCGCCGTTGATTTGCTTCATGTAAGACCTTCACTATCGTCTCGCCTATCGTTACAGTTTCAGTGCTCTGAAAATAATATCTCTCACGTAAAAATGACATCCGTGCAAACTTTCACTAACACATTCTCATTTCAGTTGGCGAACAAAACTAATACAAATACGACCTAACACTCTAAAAATGTCTCATTCTCATTTAATAGAAGACGATACTGAAATAGGTATCGCCAAAAATCAGTTGTCGAGACGATAGTTAATGGCTTTCAGTCTACGCGAAGCAGGCAAAATGATATCTCTCAGACGCTATCGTTTATTTATGCTTAAATGAACCGAAACTATCGTCGAAGAGCGCGAGACGATTACCGTCTTACGGGATTAGAGCCCAGTACAAAATTTGTAATTTTAAGAAATAATACAGTGGTATAGAAAAGCAACTGACAGCTTTCTGTTTTTTTTAACTTTAAAATTCATTTTCATTTCCTAAATTCATGATTGTTAAAACTAGACAAAAATGATTAAATCTATCTTAATATCTAAACAATTCATGTTCTTAAAATCTGCCCTTCTGACCCTTCGCAGGGGCTCTAAAATAATCTACATTTACTTATCTATTTGCCTTTCGGCGTCTACTACTAATGTCTGTTTTTTTGTAGTCCATATGGACAATCTTTATTGCTTTTGCTTACTGGCCAAGAAAACTTAGGAAAAACTTGGCGCTCTAAACATTTTTTTTTAAATTTCTAACTAAATTTATGCTAAACCATGTGTGCAAGGGCATGTACGTTATTTATATACTTGACATATAAAATTTACACGCCTTTGTACACATTCTTTTTTTGTTTTTTGTTATCTATTTTTTTTTCTTAATCCAACTTAACCTAACTTAAATCTATGTAAGTGGGCTGTTGTCCAACAGACCGACTATCAGATCAGGCGCTGGCGATGGCGGAGACTGGTTCTGGTTTAACCACCAAAAGAAGTGCCGCTCCTTTGCACTCTCTCTCCTATGTCGAGCGGGGATCGCTCTGCTGAACCGGAGTTGATCCTCGCGTTCCCGAGCGATATCCAATTCATAGAGGAGTCGTCTGTCAACTGCTCTCAACATCCACTCATGTCCTGAATCAGATGACACCTTTCTGACAGTTGAGTAATCCTATGGTTCTTAATAAGTTGAGTAACTTTGACAAAGCAAGCAGCATCCTCCCTTAATCCTCTGGCGTTTCATACATGTGGTTTCTTTGTAGACCTTGGCTTGTTGACGACTTTTCTCGCGAGACTATTATTGCGAGTGTCTTGTGTGTCCTCTGGAGTGCATTAATCTAAATCTGTTTCAATCTGTTGTTTTAAAAATAAAAAAAAACAATTAAAAAAATATTGTAAGGCATCACCCTATACTCACGTCGTGCCCTCGCTTATTCACTATTTTTTTTTAATTATGTACTTAAGTAAGATTTCAATCGAGTGATTACAGAATTTGATTAACGCTAGTACGCTGTTATCTAAGCCATCAGTGTCATGTGGAAAAATATGGTCAGCAACAGGTTGCAATAAAGCGATTACATGTGGGCTGGTAGACAGTTCGGTTCAGAGAGCTGTTCACTTGACAACACAGGCAAGAGATCTCGGAGACTTTCATAGTTTGTGCATCGAGGATGGCTGGTTTCATTAACTCACATTCCTCCCCTTTCAATGACCACCGTTCAAACGTCAATGGCTAGTGGCGTGCGATTGGATTTAGTGTGTCAGAAATTTAGAATGCTTGTGGCTAAATGTATAGCTAAGTGTACAATGTACGCAATGCTATTGATATTTAGAGGTTGCCCTACACGATGAACATGCGTGTTGCCTGTTTTTTTCCCATGTAGGGGCTGGTTTAAAAAAAAAAAGACTCTGAGCCTTTGGGAAAATGCAAAAGAGGACGTCCACCTACAAGGTGGCGCACACAAGTCGAGGGGGACCTCAGCGAGCCTGGTGTGCTGAACTGGAGACAGCTGGTGAGACATAGGGCTGGATGGAGAGACATGTCGCCCAGGTCCACTGACGTAGCTTCATACGAATAAGAAGAAGAGGCTGGATTACGAATTGTTCGCTGTTGACAATTTCGTTTTTTTCGTTTTCGTTGGATTCGATCCTCGCCATGTTCGTGAGTAAACCTCATTCTTACTGTGAACGTCGTCGATTCCATATGCTTATCGCAACTGTTTACGAATAACGCACACGAACAAGTTTGCCGAGCATGTTCGTCGCTTAGGGCTACCTTGTAGTAAATATTGCCTACAGTGGTGCGAAAGTTAGCACCTTCGAAAACTGTGACGACTGACACCAATAAGTCTGTCGGGCACAACACTGACTCCAGTGAATTAAGTTAAATGTTTAGGGGTAATCTTGGATAGTAAACTCATATGGAGAGGACACATAGAAGATGTAAGCAGGAAAGCGACGCGTGCTCTGATGATTTATCGGACCTTGGCGGGAAAATCCTGGTGATGCAGTCCAAGCATCCAAAGATGGATGTACATAGGTATTGTTAGGCAAACAATCGAATACGGCGCAATAGCATGGTCCAAAAGAACTAACCTGGTCAGTGCAAGAGAGGTTATGGACATTGTTCAAAGGTTGGCATGCCTCTGTATTACAGGGTCTATGAGAACCTATCCAACTGGTCCCATGTAGGTGCTACTGGAGCTGACTCCCTATCATCTAGTGGTTGCAGAATGTGCAAACAAAATACTCAGGAGGAGGAAAAGAAAGATGCATTTCATCGAGACAATTTGATGCGCTAGTCAAAAAGCAACCATGATTGGCCATTCCGAAGTATGACGTGATGGACTGACTTCCAAAAGGAGTTTCCCATTAAAAGCTCAGCATCAAAAAGGACTGGAGCAATGAATTCACAGTCCGCAGATTGTGCAGCAATGCGGTAAAAAGGTGTACAAATGGATCACATAGGCAAGAGTATTTGGCCCCGAACAGAGTACTACGAACCCATGGGAAAACGCACCAGCATAATTCAAGCTGAAGTCCATGCCATATAGCGATGCGTTCAAATCAATCGGGAAGGAACTATACCAACTGCGACATAGCAAAAAACAAACAGCAGTGCCGACATGATGGCACTAGACTCCTATACCGTCAAATCCAAGCTTGTGTGGAAATGTCTACAGAAGCTTAAAGAGATGAGTCAGAGAAACAGAGTAAAACTCTGTTGGATGCCTTGCCATACAGGGATAGAAGGCTGTGAAATGGCCGCCTTCTTAGCTCGGAACCTTTTATAGGCCCCGAACCTGGAGACTGCGCTGTAGGAGACTATATGCATACCAAGGAAGAATTAAGGGAACTAGAGAGAAGGAAAAGGGCAGACACCTGAAACAGCGCGAGGTTAGGGTGAGGTGGCTGACTACCACGCATACGGATAGCAGGCACACTCAAGCCAAGCATAGTCCCATATTGTTACCACGCGGATCTTAGGCTACCTATTCCGCAAACCAATTTGTTCTTTGGATAAAGCGAAGAAGAGGATGCTGCTCAGTTCAAAGAAATGGGCCCCCAGAAGTTATGAATCTACGGGATGAAAGAGCACTGCAGCTACATAGCAAGTGTTCGATGGTTTCTTCCTCATCCTCGTCCAAGCAGCTTCTACAGAAATCATTATAGGGAAGGCCGAGTCTAGAGCGCGTGAGTTCCGATGCCACAATGCCCTGTTAAAAAACCAATAAGAGATCTGAGGTTTGGCCTGCTCAATCTGATCAAACTAAGCGGTCGTTTGGGATCGATCATAGGCCAGAGTTGTTTGGTAATGAGGCATCCTGTACCAGATATCCATCTGCGGTTTGTTTGGGCAAGAGTTTCAAGTTTTAGCAGATGTTAAATAGTGGCGATAGGCATGGAGGGTGGGTCTCCACCCGGAAAGAGCACGGAATTTGTGCCCTCTCTAGGGAGCTCGTCCGCTTCGCAATTCTCTGGAATGACACAGTGTCCCGACACCCACATCAGTTGGATGCTGAAAAAGTTGGGCATTTCGTTAAGAGATAGGCGGCAATTAAGGGAAGTCCTGGAATTGGCTTTGCTATCGGAACAGATGACAATATCTGTGCGCGATATTACATTGTTTTTCAGCCAGGACAGGGCTTCCTTATTCGCTATAGTTTCTGCCTGAAAGACGCTAGCACGAGGGAATACTCTCTAATAAATCTCTTACACCTTCGCGCAGCAGGAGTCCATAACCCTCAATACAACTCTCAAAAGAACTGTATGTGAGGGGAACTCTTTAGAACAAGCAAAGGTATGAAAAGGGGGCACATATAGTGCGGTGCATTATACCCTCAACAATAATAATAAGACCTTCTTGTTTCCAGAAATGAAGAAAAAGTGGAATGAAACTTTAAACTACTGCATCACTTGCTGACTGATTATTACAATTGCATTATATCTTAACCAACGATTTACCATGAAAAATTGGTGAGCGCGACTTAAAGGTCCACGCCAACCCAGGATGTCAACACACAATTCGTCGGCATGTGTGTAATCCAACGAATGGACGCTTCCGTCAAAGGAACAGCAGCTCTTTGAATGAACACACACACAATTCAATGTCCATGTGATTTATAACTTCGCCCGGAAAAGGAACCAACTGCCCTGTATTTGAATTTCAGTCCAATCAGTCAGAGGAGTCCTTGTAACGCTCTCCAATTACAGCATCGTTTAGATTCAGTAAGTCCTTGATTTTTTTTTTCGTACCTCGCATCAATCATTGGGTTCGCCCTAAAAATCCCAGATCATGGTATCCAATTTCCCGAAAAGCTTACGCTTGGTAACCAAACTCCAATTACAAGCCCAAACGGAGATATACAAATGATTGAAAAGGAGTAACCAACCAGAGGCATCGCCATGACATCAATCATCCCACAAATCGAATTAGCCCTCTTGCCCCGACCAGGTTTCACAGGAGATCCACATGACTTGCTCGCCCGCCTTGCCGCACCCACTTCGAAGAGTCACCTAATGACTTCGCAAATGAGTGGTCACAGCTGGTAAGATAATCAGCTTGTTCGTGGGCGTTCAACTATCACTTATTCAATCGAGTCTGGGCCTAAATACCACTTACAGCTCCAGTCAGTGCTAAGGGCTGCCTGTCTGCAACATCATTCATCAATATAGTTTTATTGGAACACGTACAATACGCAATCATTCGACAGTCTAACGTTATTAACTCGCAGGCATTTGTGTATCCGCTCTCTCTCTGGGCATTGTCTTGAAGGTGTTTCATGCGTGATTCGAAGAAAACCCAGTCAGCTGTCATAAAGATTTTATAAACGCTCGAGAGGCCAGGGAAAAATCGGAAAATAACATCCCTATTCCCATCAATTGACATCAGACGCACACAATGGTCCCCAGCCTATATGTCAATCGGACGTGACCATTCATCATTCTGTGCGAATAAACGTTGGGGATGTGTGTCCTGGCCGTTCGTCCTTCTTAGCCCGTCATGACCACAGTCTATCATCGAATTTGTTCTCACCGAACGAGCATCCTCCACCACATCCTCCCCACCGACGTGTGTACGCCTGTCGTGGTTGAATCCTCAAAGGACTATGGGACACAGCTAAAAACAAAAACATTTCTTGCGACGGAGAAATTCAATATTTCACAGCTACTTTCTTGTGGGCGGGCGGTGTGAAAAATTAGGTTTGCAAAGGAAGGTGACAGCCTTGGAGGACCTTGGATGCCGGAGATGTCAATAATTTATTAAGGTTATTTTTGCGGCTTACTGAGTATTCAGATTTCAGACTCTCAATTGAATAAATGGGTGGTTAACCTCTGGTGGAGTCAACAAACAATATAAACACGTCGATGCGGCTAGATGATGGCCACCGGGGGCTGTGTGTTGGCCATTATAGAATTTCAAAACCCGAGGGATGTGCTCTTTTTACGAGCTGGCGAACTCGGTATTTCATTGAAATGCCTTTGAACTGGCAAGAAATTGGATTTCTTCGGGGCGCTGACGATATTTATGAGACGAAATGAAATGCGTGCGACTGTGAACCGGTGGAGGAATCGCAACGATAACGAATGAGTTAATACAGTAGACGCTCCCTAAGTCGAATTGTCACGGGAAACCATAATTTGTTCGATTTAGAGGGAGTTTGACTTAGAGAAACGTTTTTGTATCGAAAATTTAGGAAAATGTTTGTAAAGTTGTCGCCGTGTCGTAGTGGGTTAGTGCGTCGACTCCTACGCAGAGGGTGCCAGGTTCGAATCCCTAATCACGGCTTCCACCTCTTTCGAGTCACTGACAATGCTCAAACAGTATTCCTGTCTAGAAAAAAGCTTCTCAAATTCGCCGGTCGGAGTCGGCATTAAACTGTAGGTCCCTTCCACTCGTGGGAAAACAACAGCAAGCACAACACGAGTGGTTGCTGAGAAGCTAGGCCCAGGTCCGTCTCGGACTGTGGCGCCACCCATATTATTATTATGTGTGTAAAGTTGGGAAGGCGAGTTAGAGAGAGTTTCGATTTAAGGAGGGTTCAATTTAGTGAGAGTCCACTGTATTTGAATAATTCATTAGTTTGTTGGTTTTTCGTAACATATTCCAAACATTTGTACAACCCTTCTACGTTTTTCAGTTCAATATGCGTATGGTGGCCAGCCTTTAATATCACAGAACTCAACAAGTTCCAAAGTACAGCATGCATATTACTGTCAAGTTACTCATACAAGATGCACTACAAATGTCCCATGCATCACTACAAAAATCTCTCAACTTACTTACTTGGCAGCCTGGCGACCCATGCGACCCATACCCATGTTAGTCTAAAACCTCCAGCGTTGCAAATTCATTTTCTTTCATGGTAGACTAAAAATGTACTTAGAACTAGTTTAAAAATTCGGACACTTGCAACTTTCACTGTCAACGCACCCTTAAAACAATGACCAAAGTTCCCAATCTCAAGGCATTCAGTAAAAAAAGCATTTTCACCAGTTGTTCAGGAACATAATTAAAATTTATCGCCAATTTTTCAAGTCGTGATGACAACTTCTCGTCCTGCAGACATTCACTAGTCTAGTGAATTTGAGTCTAAATTTTCGATGATGCATGTTCCCGTTTCTGTCAGACAACGGCTTTGTCGAAGTGCCGAGAATGGCTTCCGCTTAAGAATTTGACGAATTTGGCTTAAGGATCTAGGCCTTGACTTTCATAACATGAAGTTAACTCAATAACTAAAGCCATTCGATCATATGATGCCACCTCGGGAGCTCTAAAAATGTTGGAAGAAGATGTTAAAATTCATCGCAAGATCATCAGCATCTGATAATGTCATTGAGTCCAGTTTTTTCTTTAATGGAAATGACAGTCAAGTAGAAAATGGAGGTTCAGTGAATTGCATGTCTAGTACATGCAATTGACTGACACTCCATTTTATGTTAATGATATGTAGTTTCATCAGTATCATAAGGGGGAACCAACATTGTTGTGGAAAAATGTTGGTATAATAACGCATTTGAAAGTGTCAAATAAAAAAAATATGACACTTGACATCATTGTACCAATTTGGCCAAATATAATATCGTTTGGCGCATTGTCACGGCACCAGCATATGTTACACAGCGACTTATAGAAAACCCACTCATGAAACTCATGTTACAGAACATGATCTAGACGGCCGAGGTCATGTTCTGTAACACCTCAAGTCTAGTTTTACGGGGCTACATTAAGGCAAAACCTGCTAAAAACTGGCGTCGCTAGAGGATCTCAGAGACAATATTGAACGAGAGATAGCGGCCGTCTCTGTTGAAATGTGTGGCCGAGATATCGAAAATTGGGTTCAACAAATTCACTACTGCAAGCGTGCCCGCGTCATATCCTTATCTACGTACTTCAAACCATTAATAAGATTTGCGAGATATCTCAAGTGGTCTTGCTCTAATTTATCGCCATGAGGCAGCGCACCTTCCCACAAACTCATGACGACTTAAAAATTAAATGTATAATGACCCCGTAGAGGGCCGGGGACGAGGAGACAGTTTTAAGAGCTGTCATCCATTGCCATGGTGGAGTATGCGTAACATTTTTCATACGGTCAAGGAGGCAGTCTTAAGAGTTGTGTTGCAAGGCCATGGCGGCGTATACGCAACATTTTTTGCTAGGGTCGAGGAGGCAGTCTTAAGAGTTGTCTTGCAAGGCCATGGCGGCGTATACGCAACATTTTTTGCTAGGGTCGAGGAGGCAGTCTTAAGAGTTGTCTTGCAAGGCCATGGAGGGGTATACGCAACATTTTTTTTGCTAGGGTCGAGAAGGCAGTCTTAAGAGTTGTCTTGCAAGGCCATGGAGGCGTATACGCAACATTTTTTTTGCTAGGGTCGAGAAGGCAGTCTTAAGAGTTGTCTTGCAAGACCATGGCGGCGTATACGCAACATTTTTTGCTAGGGTCGAGGAGGCAGTCTTAAGAGTCGTGTTCCAAGGCCACGGTGGCGTATGCGTAACATTTTTCATCGGTCTAAAAATTCGATATATAATGAGCCCCTAGAGGGGCGGCACCTAGTATCTACAGCTAGTGATATTCTTCTCTCGCGCGTGGAGCGGGCCTACAGTTTTATGCTCCGAACATCCACATTTTAAGAAGTTTTTTCTAGACATAATAGTACTCGGGATCGAACCGAGACAACATAGGCTCAAGTGCTTATGAGTCGACGTACACACTCACTTCATAACAATACGATACAATAAAAATACCCGAACTCGAACATTGCGATTTCGATTGTACGGTCTTCGTTGGATGCTTCCAGATTCGGCAAATATGTTTACCAGCCTCGTAATGGGCCATCTACTCCGGGGTGTGCAGCCAATCCCTCTGGACGGAAATAGATGACTGCAAAGTATATATATCTTTCGATACCCCAAGCACTCATTTTAATAAATATCAATAGCCAACCTGCCAAATAAACAAAAATAAGCCGACAGAATAAAAGTTATACAGTTTTGGTTTTTTTTTTAACATGATTCGAGCGCCACCCTAAGCTTAAAATGACATAAGTCTAAACCTAAACACTCTGCTGAGTACATTCTGGGCCCAGGAGACATCCCTCAAACTTTACCAAGAAGGCTTGTGTCAATTCACCTTTAAAAATTTGAGTGAATCGAATATTGGTAATGGTATGCTTTGTTTGGTGTAGTCTTGTGCACCGCGCTGCTACACTGTGATCAAATGTTTTCCAATAACATAAAGAAAGCACAAATTAGACGGATTTTGAGGAAATATCTCAGTACAATGTGGGTAATTCTTTAGTTATCGAGTCTGTTGCAGTGACAGAGGATGCGATCTGTAGCCACCTCATGTTCTGGAAGAGGACAATAAATAAAGCATCAGTCGTAAGAGAATCTTCGTTTTGGTTGACATCCACTACAGATTATGTGCGGTTCGTTGCCGAATCACAACGAACATAAACCAGCACTCTTTTCGGGTGACTATGAAGTCATGGTTGTTGATGGATATCCTTCCTCCTCTTGCTGCATAAGATTACATTTACAGATCGGTGTCCTGTCGGCATATCAGTTGCACTAACTTACTGGATCACATTTTTCCAATAAGAAATAATAGTCAAAACGACTATACAGAGAAGCTATACAGGCTTGTATAGAGAAAATGGCAATTTGATAAAAACACAAATTTTTCGAACGAAAGCAAACCATTATTGTTGAACATAGTTCTTACAAAATCGGAAAACCGAAAGTTAGAAAGGATACACACAAAATCAACCTTTTTTCTAAGGGAATTGAAATTGAGGGTTTCGTAAAGCGAGTTTGTGCTGTATTATTAGTTACTGCTATGATGCTCCGGTTGAACGAAGGGATTTAAACAATTTTGGTGCATTCACTGCACTCAATATTGTTTCCTTAAGGAGGCAATCGTATGACTGTCTTGCATGACAACGCTAGTGTATACGTAACATTTTTCCAACGGGCGAGGATGAATATTTATTTTATTTTTATTTATTTTTATTTATTAAATGTTAATTATGTTAAAACATATAATCATGTAGAAAAAAATCCCTTGTTCACACGGAGTATAGAATAATGGGGGTAGGAGTAGCGCTGTTATTTATAATGATAATTTGTATTTAACTTATTGACTTGAAAGACCGAACTAGATCAACAAAAATGAGCGCTCTCTGGCCTGAACTATAATGTGCAAGCTCCCCACCTTAAATGGCATCAGTTTGCAATTCTCTAATAACGCAAAATATCTTGGCTTTATATAAGATAGTAAAATGAACTGGAAGTTCAATACTGCCGCAAGAGCAAGGAAGGCCATCACGGCCCTATACAGGAGCAAAAAAGCCATCGGGCAAAAATGGGGTCTTCAACCACATATGACACACTGGCTTTTCACCGCTGTGATCAGACCCATCCTCTTATATGGCGTAACAGTATGGTGGCCCATACTCAACGTCGATAAACACCTAAAAATGCTAAGGAAGGTACAAAGATAAGATAATGCATATGCATAAGTGTGCCTTGAGAACGACTCCACCCGATGCACTTGGAAAGCAAATAGCAACCAACTGTGCAATCAGATTGAAAGCATGCTCCCAATGGCAAGAGTAAATGGACACGTCCGGACATGCCAGAATCATAATAGAACAAGGACTTGCCTCTACTAACCTGGATTACACTGCACTTGTTTTCTTCTCAGAGAAAAACTTCATATCCCTAATTCCGGAAAGAGACCTGTGGTATGGCGACAATATACCATTCGGTAACGCCATACATTTCTACACAGACGGATCCAAGACGGAAGACGGAGTAGGCAGTGGAATCTTATCTGAACATCTTAATCTCAATTAATCAATCCATCTACCTAATCACTGCAGCGTTTTTCAAGCGGAAATAATGGGGATCAGCGAAGCTCTGTCCTGGCTGAGGTGGAACGTGATATCCGCCCGTGCTGTTGAGACAATGTAAGGTATTTGATTGCTGCCTGGCTATCCGTAAAGATGCGGTTACGGATAGCCAGGCAGCAATCAAATCCGTAAGGATGCGAGTAAGGATAGCCAGGCAGCAATCAAATCCCTAGCACTGTTCTCTACAAACTCAAAAATAGTCATAAGCTTTCGCACATCTCTTGACGAGATATCCGAACAGTTTCGAATTCGCCTGTGTTGTGTCCCACATTTTGGGAAACTGCGAAGCTGACAAACTAGCAAAAATCGCCACAACACTGCCAGATGACAGATCGTTCTGTAACTAAGGGACTCCTCTAGCTTCCTTTAAATTACAACTCACTTAACATAGCATACTAGAAGTCAATGCCAGAAGGAACACAGCCAACACGTGCCAAATTACCAAACAAATCTGACCCAGTCTTGATCCCAAAAGATCTGTTGGTCTGATATCCGTAAAAAGACCCAAAGTTAGCGCGGTAGTGGGTATAATTACCGGAGACTGGATATTGGGTCTACACGCGAAAAGACTAAGACTATTTTCTAACGATTTCTGCAGAACTTGCCGAGATGAGGAAGAAGAGGAAAGTGTACAACATCTTCTCTGCAACTGCCCTGCACTTGCATCAGCTAGAAAAGCTACTCTTGGATCCTACTTCTTCGATAATCTAAGCGAACTGAGAGAGACATCAGTCATGTCGCTATGCCAGCCTATAACCACGCCGACCCATCCCCTTTCTTTTCAGACAAACCCACGTGGCTGTACAATGGGCCTGCTTTGGCCTAAATGCATCTAAGCCACCTACTAACTACCAACCAACCCTGCAAGGGTGTAAGGATTCAAATTGTATACTCATGTGAATATATTTAAATCAGAAAAACTTTAAATTCCTTACACAATTTAGTTTATAAGAAAATATCAAAAACAAACTCTTGTACTTTCTTAAGCATATGGGTGCACGTCGACATAAATGAAACGTAAAAAATGAGACTTTCCTTAACCCAGTCGCAGCATTCCCATTTTAAATAAAACTAGTTCCATGTTCACTTGACGTGTAATCACTCTTTCTGAAAATGTATACAAATGTAATAAAGCACAGACACAACATTCTTTTGTTTCCACTTTCCATATAATAAAGTAGAAAAGAACTGAGTCGCTATCGTGCATAACTTACGGGCTGTAATTTATTATTCAAGCAGACTGTACTTTGTCAAATTAAATTCATGAAAATTTGTCTTGCTTCACTGACAACTAACACTTTCGGATACTTCTTGGTGCGGACAAAAATATTCATAAGAATGACGGATTTCGGATTTCTGAATTGAACGGTATGAGATATTCTCATGACGTGGTAACAGTTGTGTGCTGACATTTTCAAAAAAGTGTTGACACTTGCGGATTTATGGAGCCACATCGCTTCGAAATCTTGTCTTGGCCATGGCTGGTGAAATAAAATTGAAACCGACCCCCCACAAGCACAGCGACATTCACAAGGATTCACTTGATTAAATCGTAAATCATGAGTCAAAGAATACGCAATCGCACCACGCAATCAAGCTTTAGAACCAAATTGTTATTTATCTGTTTGTGTGTATTTTATGCTGATGTTCTTATGTACGATTGTTCTTCAAATGCCCAGTGGCGTCTACCCTTTTTAGAGGAATCAACGAAATCAGGGGATCGTTGTGCGTCTACCTATAAATTATAAGAATAACCATACGGAGAACTCGAGAAAAGAAAAGAGTAGGAAAAAAATTACCCGAAGCTATGTGGAAGGTAACAATTAAAAAAATATATTAATTTATGCAAGCCCAGAGAGTCTGGATGCTGAATGTCACAACACAGTCCTTAATCTCATACCTAGAGATCTAGTATCATCCCCAACGGTCTATACGGTCCCTAGAATGAATCTATCAAATGACAACGACATTCTAATCCCAGAAAGAGCGGAATGGCATAGTGGGCAGATGTGCAGGGATTTTAACCGGACACTCTACACTGACGGCTCTGAGATGAGGGCGGAGTCGGTGCGGGTATGTTCTCAGAATCCCTGAACATCCGTAAAGCCTATAGACTGTATACAGACTATATATATATATATATAGCGCTTCATTTTCGCGACATCTGTTGAAGTGGTTTTCATTGCACTTAGCTTTATGCAGTCCATGCAGGGTGAGCTTCACAAGGCATTGCGGATAGATATCTTTTCATTTCTTCCCATGTGCACTCGACTGCTCGGTATGTGGGAACACTCATTAAATCTGTGTCATATTCGTGCAAGGGGTGCGCAGATATGCGTTCTCATCTTCGAGTGCCAGCGCATTGGAACGCATGAAATACCTCAGATTTGGTCTGCATTTATAGATGCGTTCGCTTCAAGTGACATACGCGCTCCCATTTTAGAAAGGGGTTGCCGAGATGAAGACGTGCTCTGTTGATCGATACAGGGGTGAAACGGGTCAATGGTTACAATCTCAGATTCCTTATCATTCATCTGCAAAATATTAAGGAGACAATACCTTACAGGTGAATGGAACAAACATAGAGTTTCAGAATTCTGTTAAGTACTTGGGTATATATCTTGACTCCAAATTAACATTTCATCAACATATCTCACAGACTATTAATAAAGTTAAAATTGCAACGAAAATTCTTTACCCATTTATCAACAGAAAATCATTACTGTCACTATCAAACAAAATTATTATAATCAAAGTAATATTTCAAGCTATTCTTCTTTATGGTTCCCCAGTATGGGGAAAGTCCGCTCGTTGGCACATCAATAAATTACAAGTAGCTCAGAACAATGTCCTTAAGTTGATGCTAAACCTACCACGGGATTATCCTACCTTACACCTACATAAAAGAGGGGGCGTTGAACTGGTGCCTGAAAGAATTTTGAAGATAAATAGAAAGTTTATGAATTCCTGCGCCTTTGCCGACAATCACCTTGTTAATGACTGTATGATTTGTTTTTTATTGTTTCGCCCTTTATTGTTTGTGTTATTTATTATTACTTATTTACGTAATTATTTATTTATTTATTTATTTATTTACTTATTTATTTACATATTTATTTGGTTATTTTTTTTATTATTTATTTACTATTTATTTATTAAAATGATTTAAATTTATTTATAATTATTCTGCCTTTTTTTTGGCTTATTATTGTATTTATTATTATTTTTTTTTTTTTTATGTTGAATGTTTTTACCGAATTTTCTTCAAAATATTACTTAGTAATTTGCTTTTGTTTAATAAAATTGTAAAATTTCCTCAGAATAAAGATGTAGAAACAACGTATCAAATCTCTGTAAATTATATTGTGCGAATCTATCTATCTATCTATCTATCTGGACATGACTGTGGTTGGCGATATTTGTATGTTATGCCTTTCGAAGGTACAGATTGCTACAGTCGGAAATTTCGAATTGATTCACTTGTCATCGAATTTATGCATCAATGCTATCGATGCTTGAAGGTAAACATGATTAAAAAGGGGCAGGGATGTATGCCGTGATTGCGTGGTAGTGCCAGGGTTCAATCTGCGAAACGAATCATATTCATAATCTACGCCAGTACCCAATCAGTATATTCTGTCTAGAACTAGCTTTTCGGAATCAGCATAAAACTCTAGGTTCCCCCTCCACTAATGAAAGTACAATAGCATGCACAATACTAGTGGTTGATGTAAAAGATGCTCATGTTGAAAGAACTATGCCGAGTGGATGGGATCTACGATTTAATGCCGACTCCTAGCAGCGAAGCTAGCTCTAGACAAGAATACACTGTGAATATTTCCAGTGACTTGAAAGAGGTAGAACCGTGAATTATAATAACAATAATGTGGGTGTCCGGCACAGTCCCAGGTGGACCTGGGCCTAGCTTCTCAGCAACCACTCGTATTGTGCGTGCTGTTCTTTCACGCGTGGAAGGGACCTACAGTTCAATACCAACTCCGAACGGCGGAGTTGAGAGAAGCTTTTTCCAGACAGAAATACTCTTTGAGCATTTTCAGTGATTTGAAAGAGGCGAGCCGTGAATTATCAAAGATGGTAAATTCGGGTATCGAACCTGGCACCCTCTGCGTAGGAGTCGACGCACTTAGCCACTACGCCACGGCAAACCGTGAATTGTGATGGTTGGTAAATTCGGGGAGAGAGCGTGACAAGCTCCGGCATAGAAGTCGACGATCGATATGTACTTAAACAATAGAAATACAGGGTGTGCCAAATATAAGTTTCATCTTAAAAATGCAATAAAATGAAAAAAAAAAACTATGTCTATGTAGAAGAACGTTTCTTCTTACTAATAAGGCCTTAATATTTGTAAGAACAAACGTTCTTAATAATTATCACTAAAACCTACCAAATATGGCAGATATGACACCAAATATGGCATGCGGAATGCAACTAGTTCGCACAATCGTGTGCTATACAGATGGACTTGCATATTGAAGATTTTAATTAATGTATAAGTTAATTGCTATGGTAGATGGGCAGCTTCGAAGAAGAGAAGTTTTTCAAAGAAGCCACCAGCTTTGTCCATAAAGTGCTTTACAAACTTGCTTTATCATTACCTGAGCCCAAGAAAGTATTTCAGAGATGAGAACAGTGTGGAGCATATCTCGATGGTGCAGAGACGTCGTGCCGAGCTTTTTCAATTGAATTATATGCCTCATGGAGAGGATCTTTCCGGCCTATGCAGTCTGTGCAATCATAGAAAAAGAGAAGATGTGTTTCATTTTGCAGGGAAATGCCCGGTCCTTGTTGAAACAAGGCGATCCTTCTTCTGCTGCAATTGTCTAACTGACACGGAAATGAAGATTTGCACCTTTGCAAACATTTTAATGTACAGCAATGTAGCGCAAGATTGCCGCAACATAGTTCTCAGAGAAAACTGCTGAATTCATACTAAATAAGAAAGATTTGTGGCAGATACTGAGGTTTAAGGAACTTTTATTTAATTTTTTTTTATAGTCAATCTGGCAGATGGCTGCGTGGCCATGATATATTATACCTGCATGATTTGATTTAGAAATTAAAATAAAATAAAATCATTTAACTAATATTGATTATAAAATACAACTTCGTTCAAGTGGCTGTCCCGGCTGTCTTCGCAGGAGCGCATTCTGTCACCCCAATTTTGCAAGACCTTGTTGATGGTTTCAGGCTGTAGCTCACGGATTGCTTGCATGATATTGGCCTTAAGTGCTTAGATAGCTTCCGGATTGTTGGCATAACATCGGTCCTTCACCACAAAAGAAGGGGTCAAATCATTTAATACCTCTTATATTTACTACAACTAGAAGCTCCTCGCGGTGGTTGCCGGTAACAAAAATTGAGTGCGGTCATGTCTCTCGTGAGGGATTGACTTATACTATCTATTAGCCTGTCGATTTTACCAAATCTCATCATCTATTATTTGAGATTAGGATGGATCTTAGTAACTGGCGCAATGTATATTGTCAGCATATATTTCTTGCAGCTTGAAAGTACATACAGTGGGGAGCACAAAGAGTACATGTTTGTGCTAAGTATCATGACCCAATCTTAAGTGGAAGGCACACGTAAAGAAAAAAACGTGACGAACTTGAGAATCGATTAAGATTAATGTACTGGCTACTCGGACGACATTCCAAGTTAAGCGCGTATAACAAATTGCTTATATATGGGCACGTGCTAAAGCCTGTGTGGGCCTACTGTATACAACTTTGGGGTTGCACTAAAGCAGGTAACAGAGAATTCCTACAGTCATTCCAAAACAAAGTTATAAGGGCTGTCGTGAATGCTCCCTGGTATCTACGAAATAATGATATACAAGGAGATCTAGGGATCAAAAAAACTTCGCGAGGAAGTTAAGAATTCAATTTAATGGTCATTGTAACCACGCCATACTCCAAACACTGGACTTGAGAAACCTAGTGCGCCGTCTCCAACGAATGAAACCGTTCGATTTAGCGCAATGAGTACAGGCCGCAATAAACTGTTCCAGCAGGTGACTTTATCGAAAATCTACCAGCTTCACACGTAAAAATAATGAAGTTAAAATTACTGGATAGGGAAACCTAGTTTTAGTAAACAACTAAAACAATGGGAAGGGTGTGTTTAGTCAGTAAAAATCTGACACTACTATGAATACAAGGGTATCATAGTGTCTTACTGAAGATTCACACCAACCCACGAAAAAAAAACAACATTAAAAAACACAACATTAATCCTTAAGGAAATAAATACCAAAAAAAAGTTGGTCTAAGCTTTTCTCCTTAATTCTTTATCAAAAAATTGCATGTTTGCATGAGAATTATTAAAAACCCATCACTTGAATAATTGTATGTACATTTTATATTAAAGAACCGATTTCTGACTTCCAAATTCAGTATAGTAGTTCATTATAAGGGTTGCCGTTGTTCATTTTTAAGTATTTTTTTTTTCCTTCTAAAATAAAAGTTCTTCTAAACAAAAGAGTTACCATTGTTCTCCATTTTAAGTATTTTTTTTAAACTGCCCCCAAGTCTTAAACGGTTGAGATGGACTCCACCTCTCATGGTAAAACATGCTAATTCTTAACCCCTCTACAAAATAACGTTATCAATTCTTTGCGGCAAAGTTATCGTACTCTTGCCAAATTTTGCAATTTACATGAACCTTGGGAATAGAGCTTATTATCAGTACTTCGTCCATAGCCACTTACCTACTACATTTTACACACCATTTAGCATACTTTCATCCAATCTTGCTATTTTTTCCAGAACTCTTTGATCAATAAGAAAAAAATTAAGGAGGTATAATAAAAGTTGAAATACCATTCTACTGATCAATGAGATGCCGTCAGCAAGGCTTGTGATTGATGTAGCCCCTAAGTGCGCTGACTACAACGACCAGTAGATCGAATCAAGAATAATTCGTTAGTTTTTCTGATTGATTAACAAACATAGGTATGTAACGAACATCAAAACAACACATGTCATCTGGGTAACGCCATCAAATAGAATCCTACGACACCGCGCAGATCCAGAAAGAGATCCCAACATCATCCTCAATCACAACGGCAAGCAGATGGATAGATATGAATTCACTCCACAAAGTGAAGAGATCTATTCTCCGGTTTAACACGTCGGTATCTACATAAAGCTGCGTGTCCCTCCACTCGTGGGAGAATAATAGTACTATAAATATAATTATACAAGTAATTTCTTTGAAACCTAGGCCCAAGTCTTTCTAGGGCTGAATTTTGATTTCAGTAGATATCTTTACTTCAACGTTAAATAACCATTTTCTGTCTGATTGCACACCTCACCTCACTCACCACAGGCCTAGTTGATATATGTAATCTGAACATTTAAAAAAAAAAAGGTGTAAAATGAATTGTGGATATTATACTTGGTAGAAACACAATTAGATAAAAAAGAAGCTTAAGCGTTTCTAAGCCTTTTTAATGCTCTACAAAGACGCGAATTCACACAAGATGTAACGTTAATTAATCCCACTCTTAAAGGTCAATGCTCTTCAATTGAATGGGTAGTCGTCTGAGTAACTGGCCTTTTTATCGTAGATAAACATTTGACGACACTTCTGGATCAACGGCAGTAGCTTATGTTTTGAAATTGGGGAGGGCTATTAATCCGAAATCGACCCAAGAAATCTATCCAATTAATTACATTCAGTTTCACTTTGAAAGCTTAATTTACGATTGGGATTAGTACTGGGTTTCCATTTCACTTGCACTTTCTTTTTAAGCAAACAAGATGGGAGTCCCATAAAACGGCACTTAATTAAGGACAGACGCTGTGGATGGGCTCTGGTGAATGCCCGTCAGCCCCGCGGTGAACGGTGGACTGATGAACGATTTATTATTTTATTTAAAGTTATCTTCGCTCAAACTGGTATACGATACATGCGGAAACCAAGTCACAGGGGGTCATGTCTCGCATTTACGAGTTTCATATCTCTGATACTTAAAACCGGAAAACCCATCGCATTCTTATCTTTTTCGAGTCATAGGCCTTACCTCTAGGCGACAATAACTCAATTCATAAGTATCTACATGTTCTAAGAGAGTGAGCAGAGTAGTTACAATGAAATCGAAAACAAAAAAAAAATCAAAAGTAAGTCAACGCTCTCAACTTGATAACTAAAATCGGGCCAGATGAGGTTAGAACCTAACAACGCTTTGTTTCCTATAAATTGTCTTGTTTCTTTGTTTGTTCATTAGAATCAAACTAGATGTGTTATCTTGAACAAATGTGGTTTCGACTGGTAGATGTTAATGACTTCTTTTTAAGTTCTCAGGCATCAATGCCGACACAAAGTCAATAGTAGTTTAATCTCGTTGGTAACATCTTTAACTTCACTTGGTGTACCAAGGAATTGCCGTGGCATCTTTACGTCTTTCAGATGTCATAAGACGTGATGCCTGAACTGCTGTGAGTAAGCATCCGTAAGGTTCGAAATTTCATTCAATGTCTCGTCACTTCAGACAAAACTCCGCCAGAAATAAAACAAACCCCAAATACATTCGAACTATAGACAATTTTGAATAAATTTAATGTACAGTACAATTAAATGAGATACTCTCTTAAGAGATAAAATAACAACCTTCGCATTATATTCGTTCAATCCTCAGATAAATGCCACCTTCAGTTTGCAAGAGAATCCCCAAGGGATTCAACTTGAGTTCCGGTCCCATCTGGTCGCTGAGATGGAATCTAAAGTTCTTCACCAACAAACTCAGACCGATTCGTGACTGCATCTTGCCAAATCTCAGTCCAATGCAGTTGCGTGGACCATCGCCGAAAGGCAACCAAGCAACCGGATCACGTTTCTGTATCGCCTCCGGCGTGAAACGCTCTGGATCGAAAACATCCGGTTCGGGGTAGATACTGGGGTCATGATGGATTGCATCTGCTGGAATGATCACCATGGTACCCTTCTCGAGCTTATGCGTGGTCCCGGGCACCGTGTAGTCTTCCTTAGTTTGCCGCGTCAGCATGAAGACGACCGTGTACTTGCGAAGGGATTCTGCAAATCGTCACTTGTAATCACATGGATACCAATCAATCAACACTCACCATAAATAACCTGATCCAAGTAGTGCATTTCGTTGATAGTGTCATAGTCCAAGACGCCGTTGTGCTTCGCGAGCACATCGTTCACTTCTTTCCGCAGTCTGTCTTGGATGTCTTGGTGCTTGGCCAATTCGAAGAGCGCATATCCCATTGTCGATGATGAGGTTTCAAAACCCCCCAGGTAAAACACAAACGCTTGCGCCGCTAGTTCCTCCATGGTCAAGCCAGTTATCAGCTCGCCACTCCCGGTCTTCATCGGTTTCTTATTCTTCAGGTCTATCAGCAGGTTCATGAAGTCGTTGCGGACGATTCCGTTTTTCTCTCGATACTCCACTGTGTCTCGCACAGCCCCCATGAAGAACTTGTTGACGCTATCGGGAATAATGCAGAAGCCCAGCGCTCTGGATACGTCCGGAAAGCTTCTAATTAACGCATGAATAAAGGGATGATGCCTGGGTTCAGTGAGAAACTTTCGTCCAATTACCCGGAACTCGGCGTTCGGATCCTTCAAGCTATTGCACTCAATGCCGAATGCACACGTCCCAATGACGTCGGTGGTGAAACGCGCGAGAATTTCCTTCACTTCAACCACCGAACTTGTGCCGACCATGTCTCCTAAAACGCTCATAAACTCGTGGCCAACGCTCACCACCGTGGGGAACATGAACTTCATTTTTCCTGATGTAAATGTGGGCGTCAGTTTGGTCCTCAGCTGACGCCACCTGTTGCCATCCACAGCGAATAAGTGTCCCGTCAGAGGGTCGTCCTTCTCATTGTGATACATGCCGCGGTCAACGAAATTATTGAAGTCCTTGATGAGGATCTGCTTCACCAAGTCCAGCTCCAAGACAAGGGCAATCGGACGCGAGATGATGTATATTCCACAGAAGGGAGCGGTCCCCTTGTACTTCTTGTACAAGTCCCGGATTGGCTGAAGCGTGTGATTGATGCCGGACACAGCTTTAGAGTTGCCATAGAAAAACGCCGGTTCATCATGTGGCACACCGCGCTTCTTCCAGTACAGCATGCGTTCGCGTATGAAGTACACCGCGATCGAGACAAGTGCGATAATCGCATAGAGGAACGTATTTATAAGCTCCATGGTTGCTGCAGCGGCCGACACGTACAAGAGTACTCGTAGACTACGAGTGGTCGCCTTGGCGCACACTATTTATTGGACAGCAGATGCGAAGCTTGTTTTTATCAACATGACTAGTCGAATTCAAGTGATTTTAAGACTAAGCCGACCGATTAGATACAGTAAGCAATCAGATTTGCAGGGCAATATTCACACTAGATAAGACTGCTTCTGATTGTTTAGTTTAGGAATATTATTGTTCTACAGATCGGCTGACGGGTGACTCAATTCGAGTATTGCTCAATGTTTGGGGTTTAGGATACGTAGTCGAAGAATGCGAAGGCTTTGTGTATAAACAACTGTATAGGGTGCTTCTTTAGAGGTGTGGTCGAATTAATTCTAAACAGCAAAAGTATCTGTTCATCTGATCGGATGATCTTCCCCAAAGGTCTCCACTTCTGCAGATAAGATATACTAAGCAGTAACAGAAGAATAATAAAGAAGACTTTGTAACGAGTGGACGTGCGACTTTTATTTGTGAAATAATCCTCAATTCTATCCCTACAGAGGCGGAGACCTTTTAATTTGGCGGCATTGTATTCTGTGACAGCCGATTTCTTGTTTGCTTTGACAGTTCATAAGCTCATCAGCATTTACAAACGGGTTACATACTATTTTGAAAGACATGGGTGGACCGAAAGTTTGGTGCGCAGTATGAGCCGATGGAAACATTGGTCCCATGTCTATTTAAGGTGACTCGTAAGGTCGCCTTGCTTGTAGATATCCTCCTCGCTCGACTATAGATATAGGTGTCTGTTTTGCCCGGGCATGCAATTCCTTGCAACTTTTTTGCAGTTGTTTGTTGGAGCTATTTTACACACCAAACAATGGCCGCGTATGTGTCGCTAATTTTGAGAGAAGGACCCCAAGTCTTGTCACATAGACTGGTAGTCTGGTAGCTCCAGTAGCACGCTCTATTTGGGACTTGATACGTGAATTTCAATTAGGTCGCTTGGCCTGCATTACTCCAAGATACTTGACCTCGATGGAAAAGACAAATAATCAATTCATGGTTGACTCAAATCCTCCTTGAGACGACCACAATAACGGTTCTACAGGGATCGACTTTAAGAATGAGGCACAAACTTACTCGCTTTTGAGTTCCGGACTCTGGATCCACAAGATCCGTGTTCACTTCATATGAAAATGGGGTATTACCAATTACTATGATTATAGATAGACTTGTTCGGTAGACAGGGAACAGCTATTACAGCGATCAGGTTGAAATCCATTCATATATGAAAAGAAACTTCGGTCTGGATATGCAACCATTATAGCGATCAAGGAACCTCTGCCCTGGCTAGGTTAGGCTAGGTAAGATTAATGTGTTGGCCACAACTGAAGCAGTTCTGGCCCACTTAGATCCTGATTGGATCCATTGTGATATCGGTTCATCTAACTAAATAAAACGCGTGAAGATGCCTACTGGTATGCTTTGCTGGGTTACAGCCAATAAGTATTTTTTATAAATTTTGCTATGTCCAGAATTTTGATCTCAGACATTTTTTTTCATTTTTTTTTATTCTTTTTTCTTTAAACTCTTATATGCTAGACAAAAATGACTAAAACGAACTTAACTAACATATTGGATCCAACTTACTGACCCTTTGCAGGCACTCTAAGCTAAACTTAAAAATCTTAACTATGTCTTTCGACTTAACCTATCTACTGACAACATTGCTAGTACGCATTTATGGACATTTGAAAACTAAGAAAAATTTATAAAGAAAGCAAAAAACTTAGTATATGATTTTTTGTTTGTTTTTAACCTAAACCTAAAAATAAAACTTAAGCCTACCTTAAAAATAAATATTAAGCTACTTCACGCTAAGTGGAAGGCATATATGCATGATTTGATTTATATATATTTCACAATATGTAAGCAATCTTTACATACATGCATTCCATAACACTAAGTACATATGTATGTCCTTTTTTTTATGTTTTTTTTTTTTTCTTAATGCTACCTTAAAACCTAGGAAACGATGAAAGTCGGCCATAGGACCTAATATTTCTGCCGACTAGCAGGGTCGAAAGGGCTCGACGAGGGATCTCTTTCTTTTCTTCTTCTTCTTGTTCTTCATTTGGCGCTACAGTCCGGGGTGGACCTGGGCCTCAACCAACAAGCCTCTCCAGCTAGCACGGTCTCTGGCTAGCTGCCTCCAGTGTCGCACGCCAAGTTGGTTGAGGTCCTTCTCCACCTGGGTGCGCCACCTTAAACGCGGGCGTCCTCTGTTGCGTTGTCCCACGGGTTCGGAGTCGAAGACTCTCCGGGCCGGAGCTGAGTTTTCCATACGCTCTACATGGCCTAGCCATCTTAGGCGTTGGATCCGAAGACGCCTGACTAGACTCATGTCGCTGTACAGCCCGTACAGTTCGTGGTTGAATCTTCTCCTCCAGAAACCGTCAACGCAAACAGGACCAAAGATCGCACGCAGAGCTTTTCTCTCGAAAATACCAAGGACTTCCTCATCCGCTTTTGAGATTGTCCATGCCTCGACATCTTTCTCTCTTTCTTTTAACCAGCAGTATGTCTGGTGATGCTTACTCACATCTTTAACATCTCGGATGGATACCGATCTGCTGAATCGGAAAAGCTCTTCAGTGCTCAGTGCTACGGTTCGACTGTAGTTGAGTCGCCTATCCGCGGCTGTCCCAGTAATGTGGAAGATTAACGGAAGTGCTAATTTATCCTGGATCAGACCTGCCTGGTCATAATAAGCGAATGCTTCCGGGGGGATAAGGCCCATAAGGCTCACCTTCTCATGGTACCTGTAATTGCTTTAGTAGGCCCCAGAGATCAGGTTGTTCGTCGAGAGCATAGACCTTGCAGCATGTCTGTGAATCATCTAGATTAGCAATTGGCCGAATAGCCCATTCTTATCAAGTTCACCCTGTTATATAAGACTTCACTACGATAGAATTTTTTGTACTGGAAATGTTTTGCAGGCACTAAGACAAGCCCTCTCAAAAACCCAAATCTTTTCCATCAAGCTGGCTCTCACGTTGAACCACACGGGACAAACATAGGCAAGCATCGGCCAAATAAGGGTCATCTAGCAGATCACATTCACATCGAGTTGGCTGTTGCGCAACAGTCCCTTTGTAAGAGCGAAAGCACCTCGAGCTCTGGCCAGAGCGGCATCTACATGTTTGTTTAAAAAATATAGATACTGATCTAGCCAGATCCTCAGGTATTTGACTAGACATATTTGCGCCAGTGGTTGGCCCTGCTGTCCAACAACTGAAATCTTTCGCCAATTCTTTTTGGTATCCGCCGAAGCGTTCTGAACAAGATTGTTTCCGACTTCCCAAGGTTGATGATCAACTTCCAGCTGTAGCAAAATCGCTGAATCGTCTCGTAGTCACGTTGCATGAGTGCTACAATGCCCTCGATAGTAGGACCTGATCTGTACGCAATCAGATCATCTGCGTACTCTATCGCGTGCTGAAGAGATCCTATCAGATCCGCTGTGTAAATGTTGAAGAGTATCGGTGAGTTAACCGCTCCCTGTTGCAGACCATTTTTAATTTTGAACGTACCAACAGAAGTTCAACCACGAACTTTCTCTTGGTGAGCATATTAAGCAACATGTACAATAGTGGTTTACTAATACCTAGCCTGCTCGATTTGTAAAAGAGCCCTTCCAGCCAAACTGTATCAAAGGCCTTTTCCAAGTCGACAAGCAGGGCACCGGTGCAGTTTCTGTTCCATTGAATGTCAGAAACCAATTTCGACGCGGCATGGATTGTATCATGCCCCGCCTTGAAACCGAATTGATTGTCCGGAACTATCTTGTTGTCTTCGACCCATTTTATCAACGGTCTATTGATAACCTTTTCGAGCCCAGACATTTCCCCAAGGCTATTGACTGAATAGCTGCCTAGCGCGGTTTTCCTTGCAAGTGCTGGGCCGGTGCCGAGGTAGTCAAATATAGGTTCTTCTTCCTCTTCGTCCCTACAAGAGTCTTTGCAGGGGGTTCCCATTCTCCTTGCGTGTGTGCCAACAATAATGCCAACTACATTGCTGATTTCCTTTCTATTTAGACTTAAGAGTGAACTTGTTTTTTTGGGATTTATTGAAGCCCATACTAGCCTTGATGTCCTGCAAGTATCTGATTCCATCCACCTCCGATTGGCGGCGTTGATGGCATCTGTAAGTAACAAAGTGTTTATTACATGATGAGAGGGGTATGGGGTGTCCTTATTACTTGCCACTGGCAAACCCACCCCTGTTCTAACTAGCTCTTCGGCCCTTTCGTTGCTTGGAATGCCACTATGTCTAGGGACCCAGCACAGGGTAAGGTTGCATCTGACCACTATCTCCTAGACTGCAAGGTTTAGCCATCTTTGATTTGATTGATGGTGTATCCAGAGCCTTGATGGCCGTCTGACCTATTTATGTATACAGCGATAGACAGTCCCGTCTATAGGGTTCATTAACAGTAAGCGGGCAGCCTCTTGGATAGCTTTTACTTCTGCCTGGAATATACTACAGTGGTTGGACAATCGACGGGACAGAGAAGGATGTTTCCTGCGATGACGCAAATACTCCTAGTCCAGTGCCTTCTTCTGTTTTGGATCCGTCTGTGTATACTTCCAGAGGGGTAGCTTCTCTGACTACGTCTGATGCCCAGGCTGCTCTATTGGGGATGAGTGTTTTATACCCAAATTCAAGGTCTGCGACGGGCGCAATATAATCTGTATGCTTTGTGATGTTCGCATTCTTGATTCTTGCCCTGGCTAAAGAAAGTAAGGTGATATGAAGCCCAGCTATCCTCATCTTCTGTTCCGAAGTCAGTCACTTTCGACTCAAAGACTTCCCTAAATTGTCGCATATCTCTTAACGAGATGGGCAAGTATTCGAACATTCAACTTATGTGGATGCCGGACACTGTGACATTACAGGAAATTGCGAAGCGGACGAAATTTCTAGAAAAGGTACCAGATCCATACTCTTTCGGGATGGTGATCTAAATCTACAATGATGCTCAGAACTACTGACACTTAAAACATTCAGTCAAGTAAATCGTTGATGGTCAACAGCCACAAGATGCCTCTTCCTAAACAACTCTGGGCTCGATCATAAGCGATCGGTTTGCCGGATGAGAATGAATAGGCAGAATCTTAGAACGCCTCCAGACTTGATCTTCCTTCCACCGACTTCTGCAACTCCAAATCTGCAGAGATGAGCAGGTGGAAGAAACTGTGGTGCATTTGCTATGCAATTACAGTGCCCTCTCATCCCATAAAAAAACACATCTGGAAGCCTACTACTCCAATAAGCTGCTAGCCTTAGACTCAGCCATCTGCTTTGTTTGACTTAAAGCACAAACTGGTTTACGGAACAGTCAATTACAGATCTGGATCAGGATAACACAATGGGCCTATGTTGGCCCAAGTGTGGCAGCCTTTATCAACAGGCACCTAACCAAGCCTTCTATTTGCGGCAGAGAGTGGCTGACAGAGGGCAGCGATCTCTGGAGGAGAGGGGAGTCCTGAGGGAAGAGCGATTGCCGAGCTCAAGAAAAATTGTGTCGTTTCTTAAAAAGTGAACACACAAAACACAATTGGAAAATCCTATCGCAGAATTTGAGGTTAAAAGGAGGAAGTGTAGCAGAATCAATCGTATTCGCGTCAAACGAACATATTTAAAAGCTTTCGTTTTTACTGCTTTGAGCAATGTTTCTCATCGATAACAGCGAGAGAATGATTTCGTGGACATGCCTTGTTACCACAAATGGCGATTGAAATCAATTTGCATCTCTTAGTCGCAACTCGCTGCTACTCATGTTGTGGATGCGATTCTTCTCTCACAGGTGATGAAAGACCTACAATGGCGATGTTTTATATGGTCTCTGTCAGTGACTCGAGAGAGATGGGGTGCCGTTGGAATAGAATCTGCTTGATCCATTTGCCCCACCAGACTAAGATTGATTTCTTTCAATCATTATTGCATTGCAGTTTTATTGGCGGCGACGTTTTGACAAACGAATGCACTCGTATATCGCGTTTGCAAATGCGTTTCTTACAGTCCACAGAGCAACCATCGAGAACTTCACCATTTTTCAGTTCAATTCAACACCAAAAGGCATTTCTTAAGCGACTGAGTCGACACAGAAAACGCAATCAATACCAATGCATGTCGAATGTACTCGTCAGAGAAGGAACACCCAATGCTTTGTGACGTGGTGATTAATGGTTCTCCAGCGACGGAAATGCGGTTCAATACTCACACGACCAGGACGCTGTCAATCCAGCAAACACACCAAACAGCTTAAAGGCATGTACTCATATGTGCCACATTCGAGAGAATGCTCCCAACTCTTTGAAGTTTAAAGAGCTACAAGAAGTCATTGAAGTTTTATTTTTATTTTTTGTTTTCATAAAGTCTCTGATTTTTATAATTTGCGCGTGCTCAAGGTCAAGACACGGCACGGGCCGAAGGTATAGAGGGAGAAAGGGAGACGAGGTACCTGTGTACATTGGTCTTAAATATCTGCGGGTTATAGCCTAAGGCTTCATCGCTCTGACTTAACAGCTAACTTGTAATTTTAACAATTATATGTTATCTTTTTTAATAAATAAATAAATAAATCTGCGGGTTGTAGTCTGTCGGAAGTATTAGGCTGGGAAGAGCATTCCATATTCGTGTAGTGCGGCTGAAGAAAGAGTCTCTGAATTTAACTGTGCGCCCGAAAGTAGGCTTAAGGGTATACTGATAGGCATTCCTGGCGAGACGAGTATTGCGGGTGAATTCATGGAGAGGAGGAATGCAGTTGGCTAGCTCACTTGAGCATCGTTTGTTGAAATAACGATAAAACACGGACAAACAAGAGACGGTACGTCGATGTTCGAGCGAGTCTAATGACTCTGCCATATTGTTGTCTCTTATAAGTTTTATCGCTCGCTTTTGGATTCTATCAAGTAGGTGCAGTGTGGTCTTGGGGGCACCAGACCGGATATGAGCGTTATACTCAAGCTTGGGGCGGATGTACGCCTTATAAATTAAAGCCAAATCAGAAGGGGTGAAATATTTCTTGCATCGATTAAGGAAACCTAAACAATTCGCAGCATTTTTGGCGAGCTCAAATATGTGATCGTTCCAACTAAGTGTTGTGTTGGTACACATATCGAGGCTGGAAAGTTTTGCCGTGTTCATCGACACAAGCGACATTCATGGATAATGGCTGATTATCAAGGGTTCGCTTGAGTGACAGCAGACAGCTGTTTGAGTTTTTGAAGCATTCTATTGTTTTTTCCCCAGTTAATTATGTTGTCAAGATCGGAATTCAATGTGCTTAACATACGCTGCCGTTCCAATTCTACGTCGTGAGTCTTGGAACGAATATGAAAAGCTAAGGCTGCTGTCAATGGATTGGATTAGAAGTAGCAGACAAGAGATCATTTATAAAAATGAGAAAGAGTGTCGGAGACAGAACTGAGCCTTGGCATTTATTTGTTGAATATCAGTCTTGAACCCATCCAACACAACTTGAATTGAACGGCTCGAAACGTAATTTCTAATCCATAGAAGAAGAGATTCATCGATAGGCATTCATTTTCGACAAGAGACCTTGATGCCAAACTCTGTCAAATGCTAGAAATATCAAGCGCAACGATCTTGCTTTCGCCTGCATTGTGCAAAGACTGGTTCCACTTCTCGGTGAGATAAGCTATCAGATCACCAGAGGACCTGTCGCTGCGGAAACCATATTGTCGGTCATTAAGAAGCTTTCGCGATTCAAGATATTTCATAAGCTGATGATTTAGAAGGGACGTAAGGGCTATGGGTCGGTACGGGGTAGGTGACGAAGATTCGCCCTTTTTAGGGACGGGCTGGACAAATGCTGTTTTCCGTCTGCTCGGCAAGGGACCTAAAGTGTAGGATAGATGAAAAAGCTTACACAGTGGTTTTGCCAGCGCAGAAGAACACCTATTCAGAAGTATAGGGGGCATACCATCCGGGCCAGCACGTCGAGATCTTTCAGTACTCTTGCAACTGTACGAGTGCGGAAGTGGATTTGTCCCATGGTGAAATCAACGCTCTCAAATACAGGTGGAGACATATTGGACTCCGGCAGTGTTGAACTGGCTGCAAAATGAGCCGCAAGGGTCTAGCTTCTCAGCAGCCACTTGAATTATTCGTGCTATTGTTCTCTCACGTGTCGATGGGACCTACAGTTTTCTGCCGACGCCGAAAGGCCAATTTTGAGAAGATTTTTCTAGAAAGTTGTTGTTGAAAAAAGACCGTGAAAATTGATGGCCGTGCTGGCCGGAAATCGAACCCAGGCAGCGAGGTTAAGTTGCGCATATCAACGCACATACCCACAACTCCACGGCCAACACATTGGTGACATGAGACATTTCGAGCTTAAATTTCAGAAATCTCAAATGTGAGGGCAAAGTTTTTCTATATTAGAATCCATTTTACATGCTAAATTAAAAAAAGTTTAATTATACAAGTGATGGTGAGAAAAAAAAGCTGAACAAAATGGCTGTACTCGGTCTTGGCCCGTACCTGTGAGGGTGGACGACTCCATAGGTGTACAGCATGAATGAAGGTTTCAACGTATTATTACGAATCCATCGACAGAAAGTATTTTGTTCAGTTTACTGTGAATTCAGTTCTGTTCAGTTCAGTTACTGTGGTATAGTTTAAAAATGCCTCCAACTCACATCCAAGGAGAATGCCGCGTTGGTCCGGGCCATGATCAGGTCTTCAGAGTCTCGTGATGATTTTAACAATCTTTGCAGGGAGGAATTATGACAGTCAGAAACAGCCGTGCCTGGGAGCATAAACTTGCGAATTGACAAACTTCTAAGAGACGCATACACTCTTTCATACTGGACTGTCTATATGACCAGTCCATGTTAGTTTACTGTTAAACATTATACCAAGATTTTTAACACAATCCACACATTTGACTGCAAGAGAATTTAGTTCAAAGGAGGGAAAATTTGAAAGGAAGGGATGGTGTTTTGAAAATAGAATGTCTTGGGTTTTCGTCAAGATTAAGCGTGAGACCACTTTCTTCAGCACACTTCGTAAATTGATCTCAAGTCCTCATTTCATTTTGCAACTGAATCTTCAACCACACCATGAGGAAAACGTATGAACATCATCTGCATACAAAGGGTATTTGCAATAAGACAACACTTTATGGAGATCACTAATTAACATTGAGAGCAATAGCGGACCATTTATACAACCTTGAGGTACCCCAGTGTGAACATATCGAAGAGACCACAGTTTTTAGTTGTATAACTCAGCTTGAACACGATTCGAGTGGGATTACTAAAGTTAAGTTGACTGGATGGCGCAGTTGGGGTCATTCGAGGGGTCCCCGATTCGAATCCCAGTGAAAGCTGGGTCAAAATGCTTTCATCGGGTTTTCAAATCTTGTCCAGTCACCATTTTTCTTTTGGAAGTGTGGTAGTGTCTGACTGGGGTTGCTGTCTGGCTGTACAATGGACCAGTCATTGTGTCTGAGTACTCCAGTGCGGTATGTAATAACCTCTGCGAAGAAAAAAAGTTAAATTGGGTGTACCGCTTATCACAAATTATTGACGGGTTAACACTGTTGAATGCTTTTGAAAAGTCAATTATATGTAGTAAGGTTGTTATGTCTTCCTCAGCTATTCGTATGTTGACGGTTACTTTAAGCAAGGCTTTCGCAATCCTGATAGAATTTGGGAGATAGTGTCTCTCAATGTTTTCAAGCGGGTTTGCTTTCCTGGGAACAGAGATAGTCTTAGCTTTTTTACAAAAGTATATCGAAGTCAAGTATGTCAGACCCCTTTGACTGTGCCAACTTTAGAGGGATAAGTCTCCTGAACATTGCTTACATGATCTTCTCTGCCGTTTTGTGAACTCCCCTGAAGCCGTTTATAAATAAAAATTGGGGAAGTCCACTATCGACCAGATTTTCACACTACGACAGATCCTGGAAAAGACCCAAGAGATGCATATCGACACCCACCACCTATTCGTCGATTTCAAGGCCGCATATGACAGCGTGCATAGGGTCGAGCTGTACAACGCCATGCCTAGTTTTGACTTTCCTGCCAAACTCGTCAGGTTGTAACGATGGAGAATTCTCGCTGCTCCATCAAGGTCGGTAACAAACTCACCGAGACCTTCAGAGTCAAAAAAGGTTTAAGACAAGGCGACGCGCTGTCATGTGACTTCCTTAACGTCATCCTGGAAAAGATAGTGCAAGACTCACACGCCAACACTAGAGGCACGATCTTCCAGAAGTCCGTACAACTGTTAGCATACGCGGATGACATTGACGTGATTGGCAGAACACAGCGAGTCGTCAATGAGGCCGTTGCTGGCATTGAGGCGGAAGCGGATAAAATGGGTTTAACGGAGAACGAGGACAAAACGAAGTATATCCTGTCATCGAGAAAGGACACACATCATCGACGTCTTGGACAGAGCGTCGCAATGGGCAGCTATAACTTCGAGGTAGTCAAGGACTTCTTCTACCTCGGCTTCGCAGTAAATAGTACAAACAACTTCAGTGCCGAGATTAAACGCAGAATTACTCTTGCCAATCACTGTTTTTTTGGGCTCAAGAGGCAATTGAGTAGGAGAGCCCTCTCTCGAAGGACCCAGCAGAGTTTTTACAAGACCTTGATTATCTCAGTCCGGCTGTACGGCGCGGAGGCATCGACAATCTCAAAAGCGGATGAGGCAGAGTCTCTTCGAGAGAAAAGTTTTGAGAGCGATCTTCGGTCCTGTTTGCGTTGACGGTTTCTGGAGGAGAAGATTCAACCACATACTGTACGGGCATGAGCGACATGAGTTTAGTCAGGCGTCTTCGGATCCAACGCTTAAGATAACTAGGCCATGTAGAGCGTATGAACAACTCAGCTCCAGCCCGAGGATTCTTCGACTCCGAACCCGTGGGACAACGCAACAGAGGACGCCCACGGAACCGATGGCGCAACCAGGAGAAGGACCTCAACCAACTTGGCGTGCGACACTGGAGAAAGCTAGCCAGACACCGTGCTACCTGGAGAGGCTTGTTGGTTGAGGCCCAGGTCCACCCCGGACTGTAGCGCCAAATAAAGAAGAAGAAGGTGTCGAAGTCATTATAATCGCAAAAGATGACTGTCATTCACAGACAGCAAAAGAAAGAAGCTCCTTGCACTAGACCGCAAATCAATTCGTGTGCTCGTCGGAGTGATCACAGGACACTGCCCCATCGGAGCAATGCTCCGGCAATGGAATGCGGAATCTAGCGAACTCAAGACGAGGAAGACACCGAAACGATCCAACATCTGCTTTGCCACTGCCCAGCTTTTCAAAACCGGCTCCTAGCTTCGCTGGTCCAAAAATTCTTCACAGAGACTGCGCACCCAGCGAATGTGGATATATCGGATCCAATAAGATTTGTAAAGAGCACAGGGTGGTTCAAGCCATCACGTGACACAGGATAGGTTTATTCAGAATGTGTACTCCACAGATGAAGGGTTTCACAATGGGCCCTAAGGCTTCCGAGTGGGAGTGATGTTCTACAATCAGACTCCCCTTCCTTTACTTAACCTAACGTAACACCTTTATGAAGTCGGGGTGAATAGCGTCCACTCCAACAGACTTTGTCTACCAAATGAGTATGTATCCTCTCTTCCTACTTCAAACCAATCTTCTTTCATTTTGTTTGTCTTTGGGAAAGGCGCGTTGGGTGGGACTACGGGCGAGACAGAGGTGAAACGAGTATCGTCTGGTCTATCATCGTCTGGTGTAAATGAATAATATGATTTTTAGTAATTTTCTTTTTCCCTCGTCTTTCATGAGCGGTTTCATGGAGTCCAATAGGCGGAGTAGGAGTAGTTCACAGGAACTGTGAATAAGCGCCCAAATCTCGAAAACGCTGCCACCGACTGAGGACCGGATCGATAGGGGAGCCAATACAGTGGACTCCACCTAAGTCGAATTGTCACCGGATACCATAATCGTTTCGAGTTAGAGAGAGTTTGACTTAGGGAGAGTTCGAGTTATGGAGAGTCCACTGTATTTTCATGCCAGGTTTTTGTAATATTCCGAGTCTCGCTAAAATCAGCAACTAGGTGAATCGCGAAGCTGATTCCCAGTAGTCTCTCTCGTGTTAATTGCATTTTATCGATTGGCACAGACATCTTCTTGTGTGCTTGAATCTATGTACGCATGAATGCTGTGGTATCTCATAGCTGAAGTTCAACCAAATTCAGTAAACTCATTGAAATAGATTCAATTTATCATCACTAATACAGAATTGTTGCTTTTAAAAAATATTTACGTCACTGAAAGCGAGTACAACTCCACGCAGTATGAAATCGCTGTTAAAACAAACTGTCCTACATACTTCGTGTGTATCACTCCAACAACATCATACTCAGCACTGCCCTTAGTTTTTGTTTCCACACAGCCAGACCCACAATCAATGCTGAGTTTGCACTTTCAAGAATTAAACTGAAGGCACTCGGTTAGTTTATTTACACTGTCTGCTTACTTTGCTGACCCAAAAGTTATGTACTTCGACGGTGGGTATAGTCGGACTTAACCGAATGTAAAATAAGTTTGTAGACTACATTACTTAGCTCGCATAATCTGTTTACTGCCAGCCATGTAAGCCGTTGTTCCAAATTAATGGGGCGGACCCACAATGTTTATTTTCACGTAAGTAAAATCTGATAAATAAAATAAAAACAAATCGTTTGTATTGACACTTACTCGAATGTGTAAAAATGGTTAAAGTTGTGGTATGCCATCATGACAGACAAAAAACCCTTTTTTTACCGTCCTCTTTTTTAGTGAAGGAAACTAAAGCCATGTTACTTAAAGAAGGTTGAAGATATGCATATGCTGGGGGAAAAGAAGGTCTTTAAAATGCCAGGGGTCGATTGAAATTGAGGAGTGCAAGTTAAAGATATAAGAAATAATACATTTTTAATAAGAGTGTTTGAATGAAGGGGTATGTGAAATAGGGTTGCTAATGCAACATCGATGTTTTCAATGCGATGTATCGGATGAAAGCACGCACTATACAAGGGGTGACAAGAACCACCCCGTCCGACGAGCTTGGCCGTGCAACCACAAGCGTGCCGCCGTCCTCCTCCTCGACACTGAAGCTTCCCTCTTAGCCTGCTGCAACAATAGTTGAATTCTGATTTAAACATTTCGCACATTCGCACGGGCCGAAGACACACTTGACAACGTTGCAAATGCGGAACGATTGTCATATTATGGCACATTTCCATCGAAATGGCACTCTGGTGAAATTTTGAAAAAATAAAATGTCAAAGTTTATAAAACCATCGCTTACATCTAACTTCCGAAAGTTGTAAGAGAGCATGTCCTTTTCTTTAACTTTCTTAACTTTGTTCTTTCGAGCTTGAGACGGTGATTAAGATATGTCCCTACTAAACGGCTTAGTTTTGAATTACAAATAGCTCTTAGAACCAAGTATTTTCACTGAGTGAAGACCTGTCTTCCTGGCCTATGGCTCATTGAGTGATCACATATTTCTTCAAGAGGCTTCTCGAATAATTCTCGAGTTTGGCTTCTCCAGATGCTGTGTTCTGGCACCAGGGTAAGTAAAAAGCGAATAGCCTGAAAAGCAGTGTCCCTAATGTTACACCGATTTTTCGACCTACGCGCTACCTCGTCGGGGAGGGTGCCTGACCAGCCGTGGTCTTGTTGTTGGTTAAATTCTTATATGGGCGCCACGCGATTGACCTTTTGAACCGCGACAATAAGATGGTAGTCCACTTTTTAATTTTCCTCACAATTTTACTTAATTACACTTATACTACTAACTTATACAATTTTTGCTAAAACTACCTTAAAACTAACATCAAAGTCAAAAAAGAAGAAAAATAAGGCATGCAAAATACAAGAATTCAAAAAAAACTTATGGTTGTCTTTTTCGGGATTCGAACCCTGTTCCCACTGATCTGGAATGAAAATCGCGCGAGCACGAACGCGCACCGCCAATGCCTTGAATGGTCGCGACTCTCTTTTTGATCTACGTGGTACGACTGAGCCTTACCGACCGTTTTGAATTTCAACGCACACAAAGTACACCGGTTTAACCATATAGACGGATCGATACCTTGGTTTTAGATTACTGTTACCTCAAGTCTATTAATTTAGGTGGTATTCCGCGATCTCATGGCGGTGTTGGTACTTCTCCCTCGTTCCAGTAGGACGTTGTCTTAATGACCGGGTGGGGGCGAATACTCCTCTAGCTGTCCAACTGCCTCGTCAATGCAATCACGAATAGGTGGGTAGGAAAGGCCTCACTCTAAGCCAAATATAAAATACGCAAGCCTTAATTATACACCCTGTTTCGCCCGCAGACGAGAAATCCTCCCTACCTTTCTTCACTCGTTTTTCACCTTATATATGATCACTGAACTACTTCTCTTCAATTTTGTCAGGTTCAGTCCCATTCGCCCTTCGTGGATGGGTCCAGCTGTCCTCTGCATCGGCTGTACCTTGGAGAGTTGCGGGTCTCCACAACATCATGCCATCTGCATTCGGCTTAATCTGCGTTTTTTTTTTTAGTCTTTCGTGACAATCTTTTATTTATTTATTCCTTTGCCAAGAAAACTTATAAAAAACTTGGGTAAACCTAACTACTTAACCTACCTTATACTAACTTACCCTAATATAAAACTTAATACTATCTTAACTATGTCCGTAACAGTACGGACACGTGCACCAGGGCGTATATGTTGTGTATATGCCTACCTTAAAAACTTTGTAAGCTGGCCACTATGGTCAGCTATCTGATCCTCTTGAAAATCTAGCGGTGGCGGAGGCTGGTTTTGGTGTAACCACCAGTAAAATTGCCGTTCTTTGCAGACTCTTTCCTATCTCGAGTGGGGATCGCTCTACTGAACCGGAGGAGATCCTCGTGGGTGCGAACGACATCCAGTTCGTACTGGAGTCGCCTGTCCACTGTTCGGCGTACGACATGGAAGATGATAGGACATCCTTGTGGATTCTGTATAAGGTCACTTGTGTCTAAATAGAGCTTCGGGAGGAATAAAGCCGTTAAGGCGCACCCTTTCATGGTATATACTATTGCGGTAGTAAGCCCCAAAGATCAGACTGGTGGAAGAGGTCATAGCTCGTGCAGTGTGCCTTCTGATCAGTTTAATGATAAAATTATCTACCCTATTTACGTTTGCCACGTTGCACAGGACTTCGTTAGGATAGTACTTCTTGTACTCAGACTCGGGTGTGCGATACAGACGGAGACAGCTCCTAAGACACTGCCTCTCGAACACCCTCATCTTTTCCATCTGGGAAGGACTCACGTTGAACCACAATGGACAACCGTACACCATAATGGGCCGTGCTAGGGCCATGTAGCCGATTACCTTCACTCTGGTATCAAGTTGGCTGCTGAAAAACAACCTCCTTGCCGCAGCACAGGCTTTTCTGGCTTTCGTTAGAGCAATATCTATATGTTTGTCAAAATACAGATATTGACCCAGCCAAATGCCTAGATATCTAACTACACTTTTTACAGCTAACGGCCGACCATGCGGGTCAACTATGCCGAACTTACGCCAGTTTTGGCGCGTATCCCGCGTTGCCCTGTCCAACGGTGTCCGGAAAAGACTAGTTACGCACTTCTGGAAGTTGATAAGCAGCTTCCAGTCGTCGCAAAATCGCTGGATTTTCTCGAAGTCACTCTGCAACAAGATCTTTATGACCTCGACCTTCGAACCTGATCTGTACGCAACTAGATCGTCGGCGTACGCAATTAAGTGCGGCATGGAACCTATAAGATCTGCAGTGAATATAGAAAACAAGATCGAGGAACCGATGGCCCCCTGTTGCAGACCGTTTTTAATGGTAAAGACCGTAGTGGAAGTTACGTCACCATTTTTCACAACGAACTTTCTACCTGTCATATGCCGTGTATAGCAATGGTTTACTTATGCCAATCCTGACCAGCTTGAGGAAGAGGCCTTCCAACCAACCGTCGAACGCCTTCTCAGGCAGTCAATCAGGCAGGCACCCGTGCACTGATTTTTGTTCTTATTCCATTGTATGTCGGACACCAAGCGAGCTAGCGCTAGGACCACAGACCTACGAACACCACTAGCATCGGACGAACTAAAACTAGTGACGTAATGTTTCGTCACACACTACACCCTAAACTGGGCGAGAACCTTCATAGCCTTTTGGCCTAACACTATTGTGGGAGCGTCGTGGAGGTTGTGCTTATAACCAAAATCGCGGTGATGGTGGGAGATTAATGATAACGCGACCTAGTTTGAGACGACTGTACAGTCATGATCGTGTGCGACTCTGGTAGAAGGGTAGTTGCGATGTCAAGGGCAGCAAAGCTTCGCACTTTACGGAATGAGAAGGATATTCCCTTAAATCATGAACTAAATTGTTACCTTAACCTTTATATTGTTACCTTTTTAACTCAAGTTTTTATTTCGCAGTCTCTGGTCCTCAAAGTCAAGGGCAAATGGATTTTGTCTTATGCTTGTCAATGTCCTCGTCATATAGGAGCACTTTCACAGACTTGCGTTAGTTCGTGTGGATCTAGTATTGACATCTGAGTTAAGGACGATCGTATCGAAAATGGTTGTGATAAATGCTTCACCTCCCGTGCCCACAACAAAAATTGGACCATGAATTAAGTATGTGTAAAAGTAGACTTGGTGGTGTTTTTCCGACGAGGTCGATGTTTTCTTCGATGTATCAAAAACATCGATGCATTGATAGCATCGATGTATTTTTTTGTATGGACATCACTCATGCGATTGAGCAAAGCGTTTTCTTTGTAGACAAGTAAATTATATTTGATCTATTCATCTCCTGTGCTGAATCTCATTTTCACTTTGACAGACATCAAAAACATTCAGAATTCCGAGTGAGAATCGAAATCGAGAGGTGTCAAGTCTTGGAATCGTGAAGCCAGTCATAGTCGCGACTTGGATTTTTCTTGGTATTACTCGAAAGAAAAACAAACTCCTTCGTGTTCTTCTTAGGGCGCCACAGCCCGAGGTGGACTGGGGCCTCACCCAACATGCATGTCCAGCCGGCCCGATCTCTTGCCAGCGTTCTCCAGTTTCGCATTCCAAGCCGGCATAGATCCCGACCATGGTCCGTCCTCGACTTGTGTGCGCCATCTTGTCCGTGGACGTCCTCTGATGCATTGTCTCACAGGCTCAGACTCGGGCCGAAGATAGTTTTCCATACGTTCTACATGGCCTAACCGTTGGAAGGGCATTGGGTCCGAAGACGCCTCGCTAGACTCATGTCTTTGTACAGACCGTATAGTTCGTGGTTGAACCTTCTTCTCCAAAGGCCATCAACGCAAACAAGACCAAAGGTCGAAAAGCGCGTGTAAGTTGTAGCAATCTACATATGTCCGAAATTGGGTTTGCCCTGATTGCAAATATCACGTGACAGTAGCTTCATGATTGAATGAATGACTGTTAAGACTTCAAGTCACACTGTCAGTTCAATTAGAAATCACAATTCACGTGGCGCGACGACCAAGCTACGCACACTATCACGTTGATCATGTTCCCCCCCCCCCACCAGTCCAACAGTAATTTGATACAATCTCTCCCATGGAAACCATTCCACTCACTGGTCTTCAACTAGTTATGACCATCCTTCATGCGATGTGTTACATTGCTGACATTTTTTTTTCGTCCGAAAAATCTCAGACAATTTACGACCATGTCTCGAATGTCCCTCTATCAGGCGACAGAAAATTGGAGCTGCTTAGGGTTAGGTCTCCCATTACTGTACCAGGATGCCATTACTGAACGAAGTACAGCACTCGACAATGCCCTTCAAAAAGTCGTCTCTCTCATGAACGCCTTTATTGTGTGCATACTTGCATGAATGAACTCGTGTCCTTTTACACAAAACGAAGGACTTCCTTTTGTGCTGGAAGGGAATGACGGTTGAGGAAGTATCATTTAAGCACACTTGCCATTCATGGCATAGTACTTTGGTGCCGATAATAATGCAAAGTAGAATCATGCAACGAAAAGAGCACACATCACTTTAAGAATGGCAAAAGTCATTGAAAGGGGATCGGGATTTGTGAGATAGTTGAAAATTATTTTATACTAGACCTTGTTTAACAGATTTGTGTCGTGACGAATGGTTGGCATAAGAGCTTAAGAAGTACTGGTATCGTCGCGGAATGCAATCGAATTATATAAAAGGTGTTTAAATACGTATTTTTAAAAAATATTTTTAAGGACAATTTTCGACGAATGTTTCAGACCACACTTCAGAGGAAGTGAAAGAGATTTTCATTTCTAGACACCTCTACCTTCAGCGAGCAGATGTGGAATGTCTAGGCTGATTGATCGGGGTGTAGCTCTGGTGGTGGATAGAATAAAAACGGGGAGATTTTTGCGTCACCGGAATTTTTAATATTTCGTGTCTAATATTAGTCTGAGCATACAAAGTGGGCCATCGAGTGTTTTTTTTTAAAGCATAGATAATTTTTCACTGGCAACTGTTTCCGGCTCGAAATTTTGACAGAAAGTCAGATTTTTTTTCCGTGTGTAGGTGCAAATCTTCGACAAGACTCTATGGGGAACGTTCGCACATGGAAGTGTGCGATTTTTACTCACTAAAACCACCTCCCTGTATTTCTTGTAAGACTACAACTAAGTGAAGCATTTAACCAGTAGTTTGCATTTTATAATTTAAGTACTTTAGAGTTAGAAATAATAAATCCACTTTTAATTTTCGAAAAAACCTTTTTATTATTTTTATTCTTCTTATAAATCGACCGTCTTGCTTGAACGTCACAATCAGAGTTTCCTCCTTTGACTTTATCCTTCTACCTCTTTCCCTCTCTTATTCATCTGAGTTGCCAATAATTCGTTTTGTGTTACAGTGCTGATCGGCAGGTTACTCTCCAATGAAAGTTCCTGCTAACACCGCGACCAAACGCGGGTGTAGACTATCGCACGAGATCAAGGGGTCTAGTCCTTTGAAGTCGGCGCAGGACATTAGTTTCCTCAATGATCGGGTAAACAGCAGAGTCTGTATGCTCTTCTAGGCGGTGCTTATGTTTATAACCAAATTTCTTAACTTCATCTTAGAGTGGTAATATTCCAAGATCTCTGTGGATATCGTCGTTTCTGATATACCATGGTGCATTGACGAAGCTTCTAAGCACCTTATTTTGAAAATTCTGTATTATGCTCATATTACTTGCTTTGGTAAAACCCCAAAGTTGTACGCCATACGTCCGAACAGGTTTTAGGATGTGCTTGTACACAAGCAGTTTGTTGTCAATACTTAGCTTGGATTGTTTACCAATAAGCCAGTACAGATATTTATATTTCATGTCAAGCTCTGCAAGTTTCTTCTTAACGTGCTCCTTCCACTTGATTTTTACGTCAAGAGTCATCCCGAGGTATTTGGACACGATTTAAGAAGACTGTCAAATTATTAACTTGCCTATAAGTGAAGTTAATATGGACAGATTTGCTTTCATTAGGGACAATTCGCCACAAGTTCATCCATTCATGTATCTGATCTAGTGAACGTAGTAATTTTGGTGTAGACTCATCAACCGTTTTGGCTGTTAATAAAATGGCGGTGTTGTCAGCAATTCTGCCTAGAACAGTGTGTTCTTCTTGTGGTAAATCACTAGTATACAGTAGGTATAGCAGAGGGCCAAGAACACTCTCTTGCGGTACACCAGCATTTTTATTTTTAAAAGCGGAGTATTCATTTCCATGCTTCACTCGGTAGATCCTCAGAGAGATAGTTCGCTAAAATAATATACAGTTACCCCGGTAGGGATCGGCATAGTTTATATTTCAGGTCTTCGTGCCAAACTTTGTCAAAGGCTTGAGAAACATCGAGGAATGTGGCTGAACAAACGAGCTTTTGCTCAAATGCCTTTTCTATTACATCAGTTATACGATGTACTTGGTCAATAGTTGAATGCTTACTTCTAATACCGAATTGGTGATTTGGTATGAGCTCTTTATCTTCCACAATTGGACTTAAACGTCTAAGCACATTTTTTTCAAATCCTTTAGACATTATCGGGATATATATCTTCTTCTTCTTCTGGTGGCGCTACAATCTGGGGTCGACCTGGGCCTCAACCAGTAAGCCTCACCGGCCGGCACGACCTTAAGCCAGCTGTCTCCAACTGCGCACACCAAGTTGGTTGAGGCCCTTCTCCTGGGTCCTGAGTTCGCCACCTTAAACGCGAGCGTCCTCTGTTGCGTTGTCCCACTTTTCGGAGTCGAAGACTTTTCGGGCTGGAGCTGAGTTGTCTATACGCTCTATATGGCCTACCCATCTTAGGCGTTGAATTTGTAGACGCCTGGGTAGGCTCATGCCGATGTACAGCCCGTACAGTTCGTGGTTGAATCTTCTTCTCCAATAACCATCAACGCAAACATGACCAAAGATTGAACGCAGAACTTATCTCTCGAAAAGACCAAGTGCTTCTTCATCCGCTTTTGTGATTGTCCATGCCTCCGCACCATAGAGCAGGACAGGGATGATCAAGGTGTTACATGATGTTAGCTTGGTCCTAAGAGAGAGGGCTCTCCTACTCAATTGCCTCTTGAGCCCAAAGAAACAGCGATTGGCAAGAGTAAGTCTGCGTTTAAACTCGGTACTGGTGTTGTTCGTACTGTTTGCTTGCGAGCCGAGGTATACGAAGTCCTTCACTACCTCGAAGTTATAGCTGCCTATGGTGACGTTTTGGCCGAGTCGTCGATGTTGTGCGTCTTTTCTCGATGGCAGCTTATACTTCGTTTTGCCCTCGTTCACCACTAAACCCATTTTGTCCGCCTTCGCTTCAATACCAGCACACTCATTGATGGCTCGCCGTGTTCGACCAATCACGTTAATGTCATCCGCGTATGCTAGCAGTTGTACAGACTTCTGGAAGATCGTGCCTCTAGTGTTGGCGTGTGAGTTCTGCACGCATGAGATAGGTCTATAGAACTTTTTATCGGTTGGTGGTTTCCCGGGTTTTGGTACCTTTATAACTTCTGCCACTTTACACTGACTAGGAACATGGTCAAGTCTAATCGCGGCATTAATTAAATAGATTAACTTGAGAACGCTTTCTTAGGTAACTCTTTAAGAATTTCTCCTGTAATTAAATCGTAACCAGGAGCTATTTTCGGTTTGAGCTTTTCTAGTTCTTCCTTGACCTCTGCCAAGGTAGCACTTCTCAGATCATAATTGTCGACGTATACGTCGAATCCATTGTAGGTGACAGGAAGAGTTTGACCGTCGAATGGCTTAAAAGGTTCTTCCAAGTAGTCCGGGCGGTCCGGGGCGGACCTGGGCCTAGCTTCTCAGCAACCACTCGTGTTGTGCGTGCTATTGTTATTTCACGAGTGGAAGGGACCTACAGTTTAATGCCGACTCCGAACGGTGAAATTGAGAAGCTTTTTCTAGACAGGAATACTCTTTTAGCATTGTCAGTGACTCGAAAGTGGTGGAGCCGTGGAATATGAAAGGTGGTAAATTCGGGTATCGAACCTGGGACCCTCTGCGTAGGAGTCGACGCACTAACCCACCACGCCACGGCGACCACTGCGAAGAGATTAGCCTTGTCCTTATCTTCTTTAGCCGACTTGTCTCCATTCTTTCGGATTGGCGCGTTATGTGATTCAGGTTTTTTTTAATGTAATGTAACCGCCTTCCAGAGTGAGTAGTTAGTATCTTTTTTTCGCAGATAAGTTTTGCAGATATGTATTTACATTATTATTTTTTGAATGCTTTTACACAATTGGTTAAGACGAGTTTTATGCTGTGGCGAGCGAGTTTGTTTCCATTTCTTGCGTACTTTCCGTTTTTCCTTTACATGAAGTCAGATGATACCTCCGCGGAACGAAATGACTGGCTTAGCGCTTGAATATATGGGTGTCCCTCGTATAACGCGGTACTTCTACAACGCGATTTAAAAATAAAAACATCAAGATATCTGCGAATCAAGATTTCACTCTTTAACTTTAACTCTTATTTTTCAGATGATGATCCGTCAATGGAGAGAACGAGCAAATTCCAGAGGCAAATAGAAATGAATTTAGCGCCTTATTACGAAATCGAAAAACAGCTAAACAAAAAGCAAACAAAGACTGATAACTGAATCACAATCGCACAACCACTGGGAGAACTTCCAACAATTTGTTGCTTATCAAATGACGAAAACTTTGCCGAGGGAATTGCTTCTGATGATGTTATACGCCAAAAGCGCTCACTATTTCGACGAAGCACAAAAATGAAGTTTGTTAATGAATAATATTTATGTTTTCCGATTGGTTTTTTCATTATGTTTCTTATTTTTTTAAATAAAGTATGAATTTTGATTTTGAGTTGTGAGCGTACATACATCTCTAATTTAGTACCTATTTTATTGTGGAAAAAGCTTATTGGAACATAACTCTCAAATTTAAATGAAAGCTAAGTCTTCTATAACGCGAATTTTCCTGGAACGTTACCCCCGCGTTATACGAGGGATACCCGTACTTATTTCCAAAGCAGCATTGTATTGGCTGGTATTAACATTTTGGTCAACGGAGAGACATGTTAACCGGTTTTTTCATGCTGAAATTGAAGGCAGGAACTTGGACAACGTATGGTTCATGCAGAGCAGGATTGCGCGCCATGCCGAACAGCCTGTGGCTACAAATTACACCTACCTTCCGATTTAAAACTTCGTACAATTTCATAAAGCTCTAAGCAAAGTAAACACTTTTTCATTGTCAGTTGTCTTCGCGCGAAACTCCGAACCGGGACGTCGATATAGTCGCTCTTCACTTTCTAATTTCCAAATTGAATTTAGAATAAATATTGTACAGTGGCAAAAGAGAAACGTCTCTCATTTGTTTTTTCAATTTACCACAAGCCCATGCCACATTCAAACTCTTGTGCACCTAATTCCCAAAGTGTGTTATCAGCCGTCTGGGCGATGTTTATTGGCCGTCTCGGAGCTGCGATTCGACCCCTATGGACTTTTTTTGTGGTTACCGATGTTATGCGGAAACGATTCAAGCACTGTAGGCCAATATCATCCAAGCAATCCGTGAGCTAGAGCTCGGAACCATCAACAAGGTCTTGGAAAATCGGGGCGACAGCAATCCGTGAGCTAGAGCTCGGAACCATCAACAAGGTCTTGGAAAATTGGGGTGACCGAATGCGCTCCCGCGAAGCCAGCCCAGGCAGGCACTTGAACGACGTTGTATTTTTACAATTAATGGGAGTGTTTGTTCTTACTTATAAAGCCATGGACAAATGTAATTTTGTTCGTTTTATTGTATTCTCAAAAGGTAGCTTGTATTTGGCCCACCCTGTAGAAATGGAAACCGCGAAGTATGCATAAATTATTACATTTTTTACATGAAGTTGAGAATTTTGTATTATTATTATGGTAGGAAAATAGAGACTGCTTTCTAAGCTTTCTAATGTATACGTGTCGAACAACCACCAAGCTTGTATTGTTATTTCAAGTACCCCCAAAAGGGGGCCACCTTAGGTATTGTTCTAAAAATGAACATACCTACGTATGCATCCCAGTATCGCTTTAATTGTTACATCCCAGTATTAATTACTTATCCTCTAACCCACTTAAGATCATTACAAATCCACTTTCATCCCGACCTGACAGCTCCTTGGCTATGCTTCCATTCCTATACACCTACGTGTGTGCCCAAGTATCAACAGAGAAAGGCATTCAATGTTGACGATGAACTAAAATAGGATACAAAGTGATACTTTTAGGATCTAAGATGCTGACAGAGGTGAAAGGAAACACACGAGGAAAAGATTGATTATTCAATGTTCAATACCAGGGCGAGGGATGTGAAAAGTAAAGATACATGTGAACAAGTAATTTGATGAAATTTAACACAGGTCGACAGCTAGGCATGCAAACATAAATCAAAAATGGTGATAACGTATGGAAATCTCGGCGTATGAGACCGGGACTTAATTCGATTTAAAATGATACGAAAGATGATTTGAAATGGATTTAAAAATGGATAGGCTCAACAAATGTTTCGGTTTCTTCCGCCCACAGTCGATGTCATGCAGGGGAAAGGTCCTGAAAATGTTTGCTTTTAAAATTACTCAATTATCCTTACTTACCGTGTACAAACGCCAGCCCATCCCCCATTTTCTTTTCAGACCAACCCACGTGACAGTACAATGGGCCCACTTTGACCTAAGTGCATCTAAGCCACTTACTTCCTACCTCGTTGTCGATAAACACATTTCTCAATTTTTAATGGCTCGAATGAATACGAGGGAAATTTGTTTTTGTTGTGATTTCGAATCCTTAAGCGAAAAAGGTGTCAATCCTGTCTTTTTGTCGACATATGAAGAAAAATTTAAGACCAAAGAGCATGTTGTTTGATTTAAAACGACCGAAGACAGGAGAAGGGGGCGCATTGTAAAATCAAACATTTTTCGTCAGCCGGAAATAGAAACATTCTCCCTGCTCTCCTCCCCAAAGCCGTCATCATGGACATATAACTAAAATAATAACATGGTTGTCGGCGCAGCCCGTTAACATGGTTCTCGTGTTGGTCATGCTATTGTTCCCTCAAGAGTAGAGTGCAGGGGACCTTCTGTTTGCCAACTCCGATTCCGAACGAGGAAGTTTGAGAAGTCACTGAGCATTATCAGTGGAACGACTGAGGTTGAACCGTGAGTTATGAAATTTGGCGTCGTACCGGATGTAGAATATAGAGCTCAGCCTAGGAGTAGACGCACTTACATACGTGCCAACTATGCTCGCCACTTTGGCGCCTTCTTTGACCGAGGCGCACTTGGGCCTAGCTCCTACAGCAACCACTCGTGCGGTGCATGAGATTGTCTCTCACGAATGGAAGGGGCCTACAGTCTTATGCCGACTCCGAACGGCGAAATTGAGAAGCTTTTTCTAGACAGGAACACTCTTTCAGCATTATCAGTAACACTTTAGAGGTAGAGCTGTGAATTGAAAGGTGGTAAGTTCGGGCAACGACCCCAGAGATGCAGATCGATACCCACCCATCTTTTTGTCAATTTCAAGGCCGCGTATGACAGCGTGCATAGGAACGAGCTGTACAACGCCATGTCTAGTTTTGACACTTCTGCCAAACTCGACAGGTTGTGCAGGATGACGATGGAGAATTCTCGCTGCTCCATCAAGGTCGTTAACGAACTCACCGAGACCTTCAATGTCAAAAACGATTTTAGACAAGGCGACGCGCTGTCATGTGACTTCTTTAAGGTCATCCTGGAGAAGATCGTGCAAGACTCACACGCCAACACTAGAGGCACGATCTTCCAGAAGTCTGTACAACTGCTAGCATACGCGGGTGACATTGACGTGATTGGCAGAACACAGCGAGCCGTCAATGAGGCGTTTGCTGGTATTGAAGAGGAAGCGGCTGAAATGGGTCTAGCGGTGAATGAGGGCAAAACGAAGTATATGCTGTCATCGCTCAACATCGACGACTCGGCCAAAACGTCACCATAGGCAGCTATAACTTCGAGTTAGTGAAACACTTCGTCTACTATTAAATAGTACATTTCTATGGTCTCAAGAGGCAACTGAGCAAGTCGAGTGCAACTGAGTAGTAGAGCCATCTCTCGAAGGACCAAGCTCACTTTATACAAGACCTTGATCATCCCTGTCCTGCTGTACAGCGCGGAGGCATGGACAATCTCAAAAGCGGAGGAGAAAGTCCTTGGTCTCTTCGAGAGAAATGCTCTGCGTGCGATCTTTGGTACAGTTTGCGTTGACGGTTTCTGGAGGAGAAGATTCAACAAAGAACTGTACGGGCTGTACGGGAGTCGAGTCAGTCTTCTTCGAATCCAACGCCTAAGATGGCTAGGCCATGTAGAGCGTATGGACAACTCAGCTCCGGCAGAAAAGTCTTCGACTCCGAACCCGTGGAACAACGTAACAGAGGACGCCCGCGTTTAAGGTGGTGCAGCCAGGTGGAGAAAGACCTCAACCAACTTGGCAATTGCTGTTAAAATGCCCATTACAGATCTGAGGTTTGGCCTGCTTAATCTTTTTAAGCTAAGCGAAGGTTTGGGATCGAACATAGGCCAGAGTTGTTTGGTAATGAGGCATCCTGTGCCAGATATCCATCTCAGGTTTGATTGAGCAAGCGTTTCAAACCTTTGCAGATTTATTATTAGTAGCGATAGCCATGGAGGGTGGGTTTCCATCCGGAAAGAGCACGGCGCTTGTGCCCTTTCTAGCGAGCTCGTCTGCCTTGCAATTCTCTGGAATGTCACAGTTTCCCAGCACCCACATTAGTTGAATGCTAAAAACTTGGCCATCTCGTTAAGAGATAGGCAGCAATTAAGGGAAGTCTTGGAATTGGCTTTGCTATCGGAACAGATGACGATATCTGTGCGAGATATTATATTGTTTTTTAGCCAGGGCAGGGCTTCCTTAAATGCTATAGTTTCAGCCTGGAAGACGCTACAGTGATTAGGTAGTCGGAAAGATAGCTGGATATTTAGGTCCTTGGAATAGACACCAGCACTCACACCTGCATTCATCTTCGATCCATCTGTGAAGATTCGCAGTGGACCATCCAGCGTCTGGTGTTCAGACTCCCAGTAAGATCTGGTATGCTGGTTGAGAAATTCTTCTCGAAGAGGAGTTTAGGTAGAGTGAGGTCTGTGTCTATGTGTATAGAGGCATACCTGCGTAGGATCGTTGAATGCCCAGACTACAGTTCTTTCTAAGGTTTTCAGATTTTAACGTGCCAGCTGCTGTCTGTCTGCCAATTTGTTCTATCGGTGGCAGGTTGAGGAGTATGTTTAAAGCTTCGGCGGAGGTAGTCCTCAGCGGCCCGCTAATGCATACGCATCTTGTCGAGTGCGGTCCGCCAAATTGCGACACCATACAGCAGTATGGGTCTGACTACCGATATAAATAGCCAGTGAACCATTCGGGTTGCAGTCCCCATTTCCACCCCGAAAAAAAACTGAGGTTACACTTGTGGCTCCTTTTGCGGATGGCACAGCGATCCTGGCAACGGGAAGCTCAGTTGAGTCCTCAACTGAAAAACTGCAACGAGCTCTAGACAAAATAAACGCTGGCGCATTGCTCCCAATGAGACCTAATCAACGCACATAAATTTTACCTACAGAAATATTAGCTGTGGTTTTTGCAAGCGTATATACGCTAAATTTTGAAGTGCACAAAAAAACGATCATCGGCGCTTAATGATTCACGGTTTGCGATTGTGTAGCGTGACCATCACTTTAAAAGCAAAAACACTAAATAATTATAAAATAAAAAAATGATCATCAAATGAAAAGAATCGTTTACGAAGCCAAATCGGAACGTATAGCAGAGACACTCTGAGTATACCAAAAATTGCATACTTATGGATGCCAACAAAATTAAAAATGATCTAATACATCAACCAAACCTGCAGATGTAAGCCACATACAACAACCTAAACAATGAATGAATGAATTCAGGAATGAACACACAGAAATAAATGATTGGAAGCATATAGGACTTGTTGTTAGTGTATTTTACACGCAAATTGGAATTTAGGCGTGTATACGCTTGCAAAAAAACACAGCTATTGAAAATCTACCAATTTTCATTAATTCTGTACCAATACCGTACGCTAATGAAGCAACATATCACGGTATGACTCTCGATGCGAAACTCAAGTCGGCCCACGTAAAAAAGAAAAGGGATGAGCTCTAACACCGGTAAAGAGAAATGTCCTGGTTACATGGAAGGCACTCCAAGTTAAGCATGCACAACAAACTGCTTTTACACAAGCAAGTTTTGAAGCCTATATGGACTTACGGTATACAACTATAGAGTTGTACAAAAGCAAATAAAAGAGGATTTATTCACTCCTTTCAAAGAAAAATTGAACGCGATGATGTGAAAGCTACCTGGTATCTCAGGAAGTGTGACATACAAAGGCACCTAGGGATAACTACCAACAAACTCTCCTCGAACGTTAAGTATCAGACTTCATGTTTAGTACACCGACTCCAACAAGGAGGTGCTATCACACGGGTACACACAGTGTCTTGTTGAAGATTTTCACCAACCCTAGCAAAAAAAACAATTTCCTCAGATGCATGACCCTCGCACACTCTTAGATGTGTAGTACCTGTTGATACATAATACCGACGCGTACAAGAAGGTGTTACATTTAGCCTCGAACATGTCTACAGGAGGAGACAGACTCTAAGTAGGTCTTATATTAGATAGAAAAAGGTTGTTTTCTTGATATCCTCAATTCTAAGGATGCAAATTTCGTTCACATTATCTCTGCATGCTGCTATTCAGACGACAGCAGTTGTTCAATGAAGTAAAACCAATTATTTGCTGGCGAGATTTTTACTCCACCAACCACTTGCTCCTGGTATCCCCCGACACCAGCTCAACCTTTATCCTGCCCAACAAAATACCCTCACCTTGAATAAATACATTCACGAAACCAAATTCCAAAAATCAGCACAATCATTCGTTTTATGCGTTGCGTATCTCATCTTCTCCTAATTCCGAAGAAACCCCAAACAGAAAAAAAAACTTCACCCCCATCAAGCGCCATTCGCTCCCCGCAGGAGAAACAATGAAGCTCCATTTACCAAGCAAGCCTTTTCCTTTATTTTATACGTTCGCATCCATTATCTGACGGGACATCTATTGGTGGGATGCTTCATTCGGTGCCGATACAATCGCCCCCAGCGGGGAGCCAAATCAGAAATCCAATTTATCTTCATAAATCCATCGGGGGAAGACAAAAGGACGAGAGAAAAATACCGAGAAATGAATAAAGGACGAGGCTAAGGCAAACTACGACCGGGCCAACAAAATCCTTCAAAAACACTCGTCAACGTGTAAATGAGTGGATGCATGAACATATTTATGTAGCTCTTCGGGTTTTGTAACATGTAGTTAAGAGATGCCTTGCGTAGTGGTGTTGACAAGAAAGGATGGAAATCTCTGCAAGGCACCCTCTCGCGAGAGAGTAGGGACTCAGGATTTATTTGTGTTAAGAGGATTCACGCCCTCTGTGCTTCGCATGAAATATGGCCACAACACGGTGTGTAAATTAGTTGATTTAGAGCGGAAGGTGCGCTGGGACTAATGTGTGTTGTTCTATGGAACCTTCTGGCCTCAGGGTAATACATGTGTATGTGTGTGCAACTGTACCGCAGGACGAGCTGGGCAGCGGAATTGTATTATTGACCCATGAGTAGCGGAAGCGCATGAAAACTCGTGTTTTTACAAGGAAAATTCAAAACGGAAGTGGTGCCAGAGGTGCCCGAGGTAACCCTCTGGTCTTCTCTAGTTCATTCATTAATGGACATTTGCATGCTTTCGTGGTTTTTAGATTTTTTTTGAGGAAGTAAATTTTGGCTTTAATTGTGGCGCCCGTGGCGCTGTGGGTCTGTGCATAGACTTCTCTGACTGGGTTCGATTCCCGGTACGACCAAAATAATTATCACCACCCCCTCTTTCGAGACACAGTCACTGACTATGCTCAGAGAGTACACAGGTCTAGAAAAGGCTTCTCTAACTTGGCCGTTTGGAGTCGGCATCAATCTGTAGGCCCTTTCCACTTGCGAGAGAACAATAGCACGCACAGTACGAGTGGTTGCTGCAGAAGCTAGGCCCTGGTCCTCTACGGGCTATGGCGCCACACATATTATTATACATTACATTTTGCAGACAAATTCCTTCTGGATTTTCAGTTTCATCTCACTTTTTTTAACTAAAGCTCCACTTGCCCGTCAGTCTGTCTGCCACAGTTCATAGCTCTTATCTTTGTGAAGCGATTGACATGAAATGAATGAAATTAGATAGTTTAGGACTAGGCATTAATTTTCTTCGAAAGACGAGAAAGCAAATTTAAAGCGATTTTATTCTGGTACCATACCGAAACTTAATGACTTCGGGTTCTCACACACACACTTTCATAGATTCTTTATTTATTTATAAATTTCTATTTATTTGAAATGAGGCTATAATCGGGGGTGGCCCTCACTTGAATTTGGGGTGCAACCATTTATAAACTTACAGACTACCAGAAAAAAGTCATCCGCAACCCCCCAACAGTCTCCAAAATTGAGCTTAAAATCTCTAAGCTCTTCAACCACAGAGTAAACCTCCTGGTACGGACAACCTGATTTAGATTTGTTTAAGGTGACAGCTTCAGTCATGGCGACGATTCTGTATCCGATCATCCGCGCAGCCTGGATTGAACGCCGAATCCCCGACAACTGGAAAGAAGGTATCATTATCACCATTCTCAGACAAGGTAACTTGAGTGAGTGCAAAAGCTCTCACTCCTCAATGCCAGCCAGAAGCTACTCGCCTCACTGATTGTTCACCGGATTCCCCCAACTGTCGTCGTAAGCAAGCCGGTTTTCGACCCAACCGTTCATGTGTTGATCACATTGACATGATTCGGATGGTCTTCGAACAATCGATTGAATGGAACTCCTTCATACATTTGTTATATGTCGACTTCGAGAAGGACTTCGACATGAACCAACGAGAAGCCATCAAGAACGCTTTGAAGAACATGGGACTACCGCCACCCATCATCGAGCTCATCAATTAGCTATACCGGGAGACGTTCAAGAATGAGGATAGCACCTCCTTCACCAACACCAGAGGAGTAAGGCATCACCCCTGCTGTGAATCATTGTCTTTGACCTTGTTCTAGACCGCACAAACAACCCCGTTTCCAAGGGCATTCAGTAGTTCATTACTCGGTCACTTCACGACCTCAACTATGCCGACAAGAATTGTCTATTATCTAACTCCTTTGCCGGCGCTCAGCAAAAATGACAAGCGCTGGACTACAACTCTAAGGATCAACGTAGTCAAGACAATAATAATATGGGTGGCGCGACAGTCCGAGACGGACCTGGGCCTAGCTTCTCAGTAAGCACTCGTGTTGTTCGTTCGATTGTTTTCTCACGAGTGTAAGGGACCTACAGTTTAATGCCGACTCCGAACGGCGAAGTTGAGAAACTTTTTCTGGACAGGAATACTCTTTGAGCATTGTCAGTGACTCGAAACAGGTGGAGCCGTGAATTATGAAAGTTGGTAAACTGGGGATTTGAACCTGGCACCCTCTGCATAGGAGTCGACGCACTTACCCACTACGCAACAGCGACCCAAGACAAACCTAATGATAATCGACTCAAGATGCGAGGCACCTCCTGCAAAACCGGAATCCACCCGAATATATCAATAAATTGTGCTACATCGGTAGCACACTGCGCAAAGATGGAGGTGCAAGAACTGACGTCTTATCTCGCATTGACAAGGTCCGTCAAGCTCACTTCTAGCTTGGCAATGTCTAGGGAACCACCCAGCTGTCTATCTCACTCAAGCTTCAAATTGTCAATTCCAACTTAAAATCCATACTGTCTCACGGTTGCGAGACTTGGAAAACAACGACGATCATTGTTCGCAAGCTTTAGGTCTTCGTCAATAAATGCTTGAGACTAGTCCAGAAGGTCTTCTGGCCGAAATGGAGAAACACATCTCAGCAGAGATCCAACATCGAAAGTAGAGTTGGATAGGCCCCACGGACCATGTAAGGATGTCCCTTTCTTGGACAATACAAGGAATGCGTAGATGTGGTCTGCCACGCTTAACTTGGAGGCAGACGGTGGAGAAGGAACATCAATAGGCCCGCATTTTCTTCCATAAACTAATTTTTGATACAATGCTTCACTTCGGAGATATTATGTGGCGTACTGGAAAAAAATGAGCGAAAGAGGGCGGAAGCTCTAAGGCTTGTGAGGAGTGATCGATTTCAGTGAGGAGCTTTTGTGAGGAAACTACATTTTTTATTTTCGATATCTCAGACATTTTTTAGAAAGCCGCAATTTTACACGGATTAAGAACTCGTGAATTGAACAGACAAAAGATCATGAAAAATCAGATTAAGGCAGTGGCTTGTCACTGTCGGAAGCCAAGCAATAAAACGCCAATATGATCTAATCGCGAGTCAATTTATAACAAGACGTTGAAATATTGACGTCCTAAATTAGAGATGGTAGCATTTCATTGATAATTCAAGTGATATCGATTAATACAACATTTCTATTCTCAAACTATTGTGGGGCTATCACCAACAAAATTCACCAAGGAAGATAGCGCAGGTCATATCCATTGACTTGACGGGTGGGCTGGCGGACTTGTGCCAACAACATCAGGCACCTTCGGGTTCTTTACGAATCTAGATCGCCAAACAACGCTGGAAGGGCGTTAACTCGATTTAGATTTAAACTGAGCTAGGTAGATTTAAGTTAGGTTAGCTTAAGTTTAGATATAGCGTTAGGATGGTCAGATGAGCTGAGTTTAGTTCAATTAGCTTAGCTCCGCGTGCACTATTCCTTTTTCTTTTGGTAGCAGAGGCACAGGCCTTGAACACTATTTCCTTCTTCATCTTTTCTGTTTCTTCTCTCTTCTCTTTCCTATCTTCAGTTGTCCGGCCGTGGACTGCATTAGGTTATTAGGCTTTTTCTTTCCACCTTTTCCTCTCTTTCCTTCTCTATCATAGGCACGATCTTTTTTTTTGTTTGCAATTGGGGGTGTACTAGGCAGGGGACAAGAACCACCCCGTCCGACGAGCTTAGCCATGTGACCATAACCGTGCATCCGTCCCCCTCCTCGACACTGAAGCTACCCGCTTAGTCTCGCTTAACCTGAGTACAACATCTCGAGAACATCTCGAATATCAATCAATCATTCGAGTGACTACTAACTCATTAGAATCTACTAACTAACTACTAACAAAAGAGTTCCAATTTATTGTATTTTTTATTTATGAACCCTAAAGTGGAGTTAGGAGTGGGTCGCCGTATCGTAATGAGTTAGTGCGTCGACTCCTAAACAGAGGATGCCAGGTTCGATACCCGAAGCTTACAAACTTTCGTAATTCATGGCTTCCACCTCTTTCGAGTCACTGACAATGCTCAAAGAGGATTCCTGTCTAGAAAAAGCTTCTCAACTTCGCCGTTCGGAGTCAGCATAAGACTGTAGGTCCCTTCCACTCAATAGCACGCATGATACGAGTGGTTACTGAGAAACTAAACCCTAGCAGTGGAGTTGGAGTTATACTTGAGTTCTTTTCCTTTGCTTATTTCTTTCATTCTGGTTATGTTCCTAATTAGTATCTCTCAACGAAAACTATTTGTGACTTGTTCTCGCACTGAATTGAGACTCTTATCGAGTTATCTTGTGTTAGTAGTTAGCAATTGGTTAGCAGTCATTCGGATGATGATCGTGGCGTTGTACTAATCGCTTACCACTCGAATATTCATTCGACTACGCGCATCTCGAGCGATCATTCGATTATTGAAATATATCGATTACTAAAGTCTCGATTCTCGATATATGATACCCATCACAAGTTGAGTAAAAGCGTGACGGACATTTTGAGTTCCAGCCATTTCTTTTTTAATTTCCTTACGCTCCTGTTAAATCCGTCGAATCGAGGTGAACGTCCGTGAATGGTCCGGAAATTGAATCAATTTCTTCTTGCTGAGTTATTTTTGTATCTCTCTCACTTTGACATACGATAGAGAAGGGCACCTTATATCACAAACATCCTGAATTCACGAAAACGATGGATTAACGTGTACACAATGTCTGTGCGTTCATCAGTTCGAAGTCCACTGAATTAAGGTTTACGTGCGAACGCATGTGAGCCATACTAACGGTGACTATTCTATCATTGTCCAATTACGGAGCGAGTAACCCCAGAGCTTTCCAATAATCTCATTAATCAGACGTGTGACGTACGTCTGTATTCATTTTGTCTCGTTTCTGTGCCGCATCAAATGCGTAACCCTTAAGTCAGTGGGCAATTAAAGGACTTTGATTGATCGCATTGATTGACCACCCATTGATGTATGCGTGAGGTGTGGATATCTCTCTCGATTGTCATACTCGATTGGGTCATGTATTGTTGAAACAGGAAGCTGTCCCACTGCGCCCCATTAGGGCGCGATGTCAGGCATACGTAATGAGCTCTATGCCGGGATAAGAAAGATTATCTGATAAATACGTGGAACGACTTGCAGCCCCTGAATGTATAAGTAAGTGACAGAAAGGACGAGAAGACGAAGCCGTAGCTGTAGGAATGCTTTGTTGAATCCCAGTGGTGCATAACAAGTGTGTATTTCACGCAGTTTATATTTGAATACAAAATATAATTGTGCACAAGTATGTGCGGCGATGTGCCCAGCCAGACTGTGAAACTTTGTAAATATTCCGAAAACGTATCACACAACGAACAACATATTGAACATCATTATCATTGTAGTGTCTCCTTTTAAGATACGACAGACTCTAGGGCTGTTCTACTCCCTTTGCATTTGCATGTCAAAGTTCGCCTGAAAATTCATGGTTGTGTATCTATGTATTCGGGCCAACACATCACATGAAAGGATTTCTCTAATCTCTGCTCATGTTTGGACGGACATAAATTATCTGAAACCCAAAGTTTTCGTATTCCGAGGGAACATGCGTTCAAGTTGTCTGACAGCAGACAGAGAAGTAGAATCGAAGTTTTAGTTTAAAGTTTGAATGGGATCAACTTGAAGTTGGTAAAGAGTTACAGCAATGCGATGAATGTCGGAGAAGTATGTATTTGCTTTTGTGTATGATATGGTAACACAGAGAGTTCACTGAAATTAAGCGATAACGTGCTTTGTAATTTTACCGATGCTTTCAATGTTAAAATAGGATTTAGACAAGGCAACGGACGGTTATGTGTCTCCTTCAACATCATTCTGGAAAATATCGTGCAAGACTCTCACGCCAAGAGGCTCTATACGCCAGAAGTATGTGGATCCCTTAGCATGCACGGATGACAAAGATGTGATATACTTAACACAGCCGTCAATAAGGCATTTGCTGGCACTGAGACGGAAACGGCTAAAATGCGTTTACCGGCGAATGAATGCAAAACGAAGTATATGTTGTCTTGGTCAGAGTGTCACAATTAGTGACTATAACTTTGTGGAAGTTTAGGACTTCGTATGCTTCGGCCGACGCTTTATTGCCGAAACACAGCATTAGCCGTACTCTGATGAGGATGTAACAATGTGACTTACGGATGATGTCACGTAGACACCAGCTTCGATCGGTTTCATGAGCATTAATATCATTTTTCTGTGTTTCATAGCAATTTGAATGTCCTGCCTGAAAAAGCTCTCTTTTGTCTTCGTATGTAACTTGCGTGAATATTTATCGATTTATTCGCCTTTCTATCAAACAGAGCGAGTCAGTTTTTGAATGGGGTGAAGTTAATATACGCTGCACTGTGACTTGTTAAAGTTCACCTAAAGCAACACTCCCAGTGAACACTCATGAGTGACGTGTCACTCAATTTGGTGTGAAAAGTCAAGTCTTAAGACTGCCTTCCCGTCTCCATGTAAAATGTTACGTATACGCCTCCGTGGCCTTACTAGACAACTCTTAAGACTGCCTTCCCGTCTCGATGTAAAATGTTACGTATACGCCTCAGTGGCCTTACTAGACAACTCTTAAGGCTGCCTTCCCGTCTCGATGTAAAATGTTACGTATACGCCTCCGTGGCCTTACTAGACAACTCTTAAGGCTGCCTTCCCGTCTCGATTTAAATTGTTACGTATACGCCTCAGTGGCCTTACTAGACAACTCTTAAGACTGCCTTCCCGTCTCGATGTAAAATGTTACGTATGCGCCTCAGTGGCCTTACTTCACAACTCTTAAGACTGCTTTCCCGTCTCGATGTAAAATGTTACGTATACGCCTCAGTGGCCTTACTAGACAACTCTTAAGGCTGCCTTCCCGTCTCGATGTAAAATGTTACGTATACGCCTCCGTGGCCTTACTAGACAACTCTTAAGGCTGCCTTCCCGTCTCGATGTAAAATGTTACGTATACGCCTCAGTGGCCTTACTAGACAACTCTTAAGGCTGCCTTCCCGTCTCGATGTAAAATGTTACGTATACGCCTCAGTGGCCTTACTAGACAACTCTTAAGACTGCCTTCCCGTCTCGATGTAAAATGTTACGTATGCGCCTCAGTGGCCTTACTTCACAACTCTTAAGACTGCTTTCCCGTCTCGATGTAAAATGTTACGTATGCGCCTCAGTGGCCTTACTTGACAACTCTTAAGACTGCCTTCCCGTCTCGATGTAAAATGTTACGTATACGCCTCCGTGGCCTTACTAGACAACTCTTAAGACTGCCTTCCCGTCTCGATGTAAAATGTTACGTATACGCCTCAGTGGCCTTACTAGACAACTCTTAAGACTGCCTTCCCGTCTCGATGTAAAATGTTACGTATACGCCTCCGTGGCCTTACTAGACAACTCTTAAGACTGCCTTCCCGTCTCGATGTAAAATGTTACGTATGCGCCTCAGTGGCCTTACTTGACAACTCTTAAGACTGCCTTCCCGTCTCGATGTAAAATGTTACGTATACGCCTCCGTGGCCTTACTAGACAACTCTTAAGACTGCCTTCCCGTCTCGATGTAAAATGTTACGTATACGCCTCAGTGGCCTTACTAGACAACTCTTAAGGCTGCCTTCCCGTCTCGATGTAAAATGTTACGTATACGCCTCCGTGGCCTTACTAGACAACTCTTAAGACTGCCTTCCCGTCTCGATGTAAAATGTTACGTATACGCCTCAGTGGCCTTACTAGACAACTCTTAAGGCTGCCTTCCCGTCTCGATGTAAAATGTTACGTATACGCCTCCGTGGCCTTACTAGACAACTCTTAAGGCTGCCTTCCCGTCTCGATGTAAAATGTTACGTATACGCCTCAGTGGCCTTACTAGACAACTCTTAAGACTGCCTTCCCGTCTCGATGTAAAATGTTACGTATGCGCCTCAGTGGCCTTACTTCACAACTCTTAAGACTGCTTTCCCGTCTCGATGTAAAATGTTACGTATACGCCTCAGTGGCCTTACTAGACAACTCTTAAGGCTGCCTTCCCGTCTCGATGTAAAATGTTACGTATACGCCTCAGTGGCCTTACTAGACAACTCTTAAGGCTGCCTTCCCGTCTCGATGTAAAATGTTACGTATACGCCTCCGTGGCCTTACTAGACAACTCTTAAGACTGCCTTCCCGTCTCGATGTAAAATGTTACGTATGCGCCTCAGTGGCCTTACTTCACAACTCTTAAGACTGCTTTCCCGTCTCGATGTAAAATGTTACGTATACGCCTCAGTGGCCTTACTAGACAACTCTTAAGGCTGCCTTCCCGTCTCGATGTAAAATGTTACGTATACGCCTCCGTGGCCTTACTAGACAACTCTTAAGACTGCCTTCCCGTCTCGATGTAAAATGTTACGTATGCGCCTCAGTGGCCTTACTTGACAACTCTTAAGACTGCCTTCCCGTCTCGATGTAAAATGTTACGTATACGCCTCCGTGGCCTTACTAGACAACTCTTAAGACTGCCTTCCCGTCTCGATGTAAAATGTTACGTATACGCCTCAGTGGCCTTACTAGACAACTCTTAAGGCTGCCTTCCCGTCTCGATGTAAAATGTTACGTATACGCCTCAGTGGCCTTACTAGACAACTCTTAAGGCTGCCTTCCCGTCTCGATGTAAACTGTTACGTATACGCCTCAGTGGCCTTACTAGACAACTCTTAAGACTGCCTTCCCGTCTCGATGTAAAATGTTACGTATGCGCCTCAGTGGCCTTACTTCACAACTCTTAAGACTGCTTTCCCGTCTCGATGTAAAATGTTACGTATACGCCTCCGTGGCCTTACTAGACAACTCTTAAGACTGCCTTCCCGTCTCGATATAAAATGTTACGTATGCGCCTCAGTGGCCTTACTTGACAACTCTTAAGACTGCCTTCCCGTCTCGATGTAAAATGTTACGTATACGCCTCAGTGGCCTTACTAGACAACTCTTAAGACTGCCTTCCCGTCTCGATGTAAAATGTTACGTATGCGCCTCAGTGGCCTTACTTCACAACTCTTAAGACTGCTTTCCCGTCTCGATGTAAAATGTTACGTATACGCCTCAGTGGCCTTACTAGACAACTCTTAAGGCTGCCTTCCCGTCTCGATGTAAAATGTTACGTATACGCCTCCGTGGCCTTACTAGACAACTCTTAAGACTGCCTTCCCGTCTCGATGTAAAATGTTACGTATGCGCCTCAGTGGCCTTACTTGACAACTCTTAAGACTGCCTTCTCGTCTCCATGTACGTATACGCCTCCGTGGCCTTACTAGACAACTCTTAAGACTGCCTTCCCGTCTCGATGTAAAATGTTACGTATACGCCTCCGTGGCCTTACTAGACAACTCTTAAGACTGCCTTCCCGTCTCGATGTAAAATGTTACGTATACGCCTCAGTGGCCTTACTAGACAACTCTTAAGGCTGCCTTCCCGTCTCGATGTAAAATGTTACGTATGCGCCTCAGTGGCCTTACTTCACAACTCTTAAGACTGCTTTCCCGTCTCGACGTACGTATACGTGTTACAGCAGAAATGATATAAAAATAAATATGCAGTAGGTACAAAATTCGGACAGAAGCCTGTCGTGGCGAAGAGGGATAGCTCGTAGTAGATTCGCAGTCGGTACTGATAATGTGGAAAGATCACTTCTGGAGACTGTTAAAGGGCGAAGAAGACCCCAATACCGCTGTCAGGCAGAATGATCCACTTCACACAATGGACGATGATCGACGAGAATTCCGTCCCATCGACCTAGACGAAGTCAAGATATCGATAATGAGACAGCCATATGAACGTATGGCTGTCAAAACAGCGACAAACATGACGGACGGACAGACCTAAATTATAAAGGCTCGATTGCAAGACGGAACGTATGCCTATTGGCAATACTGCTGTACAGCGTGGGAGAATATGAAGTCCTCTTCGATGTGTCATAATAATCTTGACATGTATCTCAGCTCTTATCTTTGTTGTCTTGGGTGCTACGTCCAGTGCGGACGTACTGGTGAGTCGACACTACAGCGCGGAGCCTTAAACAATTCAGCAGGCGTGGCAATTACGTCTGTACATATTCTTGACGAAATTCGTCCTCCACTCCATTTCCAATAACGTTGCTAGTCATTTACCATCGATTTTTGACATAAATTTGACATGATTAAGCAAACTGGAAACATTACAAACTCAGTTGGAACTTGTTACAAACCGGTTTATGCTATGTTCCTCCGATGTTTCGTCATACATTTTTGGGGTTTCGAAAACTCGCACTCTCAGCGAAAATTAGTTGAATCCCCCCTGAATTCATAGTCAAATGTTGTCAAACCGAAGAAGCGTACTGCGTGCACTTCAGTTTATTTTGTTGATTTTCTCAGTATGTCTCTCTTTCTCTCTCTCTCTCTTTCTCTCTCTCTCTCTTTCTCTATCTCTCTCTCCCCCTCTCTCTCTCGCATTCTAAACACTATTTCATTCAATGCCTGTCAACATGCAGCTGCTTTGCCAGCCTCTTCAAAATTGACAGCTAATGACATTTGAAACCACTTCAACTCACAGCTGGGACCGCCCTATTAAGGTTTCATCCAAACCTTCAATCCAAACCTGCTATTTAGTTTCAGTTGTTACCATTGTATGAGCTACACGGTTAAACTCAGTGGCATAAGCCGTTTATGGGACGTCGAATGTGACGTTTTATTGAATGAATTATTATATTTTCTCTATACACGGTACAAGAGAAGGAAAAGGCTTGTGGATCTGTGACTATTGATTTTCAGTTTCTGCGAAATATTCTCAAGTCAATCATAAAACACTTAGCTGGAATTCAATTTACCCTCACTTATGTGCCCGCCCAGTATTAAAAGCCCAGATAAGACAAACATCAGCAATTCAATCCCAATCCACCAGCTTCACAAGCGAACAGAGGAGAGTAAAGAGGAAGAGAAATCAAAAGCAATCACATGGGAAACGCAGTGTCACGTATAAGAATTCCTCACGCAAACCGAGTCCACATGGACGTCCCACGCCCACTCTGTTAACTTAATTGTATCATCTGTCATTTTGGTATCGTGAATGCCAACCATCCTATTCGATGTCTTTATCGCCGTCTTTCAGAATGATTGCCTTTTCCATGTCCTTGACATCAACGGCAAACTCTGCCTCGCAAGAATTATCCCCGTAACATGTTGATGACGGAAATTATCTCTTCGCTTAGAGAGCTTGCTCTGCAAACAACAATCCAACGCCAGATGGTTACATTGCCGTGATAATCATTTTTAACGAGACTAGGACGTTCTCCCCAGCAGATGAAGCGCAATAAATCGATAATTATTTTTTAAGTCGCCTTCAGCCAATCAGTGCTGCTGAGGGAAATGTAATTACTACTTTCTTAACTCGCCCCGAGTTGCCCTTACCTCATATAACTCGAGGAGCAAGTCTAGGAGACATTTTTGCTCCAATCAGATAAGTCCGTAAATGATGAGACAATGTTTCCTCCCCGCTCCCCGCCGGGAGATAAAGCAAAATAAAATGCAAGTAAAATACCGATATTTATGTATCCTCCGGAACATCTGAATGGTTACCATTTCCCAGAGCACTTGCAGATTAATCCAGGACCAAGATCCAAAAATGTTCACAAGCAACAAAAATGGATAACAATCATTGCTTGGATATATCACGGCCACCCTTCAAGTCGGAATGGTATCCTGGGCGGCAAATTTGGATTGAAATGGAAAATTTCGTCTTGTGGTTGGGAAAGTTTTCCTACTTTTGCTCGTGGATTTTATCACGAGTTTAATTAATGACTGTGGAATAAATCATCTTGGGTAGCAGGACAGGGCGGGGCTGGCCTACTCACGATGCTAGACGCGCACAGTAACTATCGTTCGTTCCAGGAAATGATGAAGTCGTAAAGTTTCAAAAGCATTTTGTATCCGTGCGGAATGTGCTCAGCAAATATTCACTTAGATGGGATCCCATCGCTTGGATATTCCGGTGAGTTATTGTCACGATGCTAAGGAGAAATTGTGCCTCCACTCAACAGTCGCCCAATTCAGGTGAACACGAGTGAGTAATGAAAGGAGTAAATCTTTTCCAAGTTTGCGCTTTTTATTGAGTCACGTGCGATGTTGTTATGCTTCCCGAACAAAAAAGCCCGAAACCACGTTTGATTATTATTCCAAGGTAAACTAATTTTCTTGTGACGTTTTTGGTGGTGTAAGGTTTTTGCTTCATCCTCTATAAATTTGAAACCTTCTGCTAGAGTTCAGCTGGTAACTTATCAATGAAGAGCTAATTTGTGTAAGCTCCTTGGTTTCAACATCAAATTAAATCGGTTCAGTTCTGCGTAGACGGGCGGCGCGGCGGTGGCCTTGTGGGTTAGTGCGTCGACCCTTACGCACTTGTGCCTTCGTTGCCGAGGTTCGATTTCTGGTACGAGCAAAATAGTCAGTCACTGACAATGCTCAAAGAGTATACGTGTCTCGAAAAAACTTCTCTAACTTGGCGTTCGGAGTCGTCATAAAACTGTAGCTACCTTCCACTTGTGAGAGAAAAAAAAAAGCTTGCACAACTAGTGGTTGCTACAAAGCTACATGGGCAAATGCCCCCTTATTTTCCGGTTGAAGATGTAAACATCTTATACACTTTTCTCGAGATACAACAAGCACTCATTTCAGTCATTTGTGCCACACTAATGTCCAGTTGAAGGCGCCCCACCTCGCTGCCAGATGCGGGCGTCATCTGTTACGTTGCTCCACTGGTTCGGAGTCGAAGATCCGTTGGGCCGGAGCAGAGTTGTCCATACGCTCTACAAGGCCCAGTCGCGTAGACGCTTGACTAGGCTCATATTGCTGTAAGGCATTTACACTCTAAAAACCCGCTACGCAATGTGGACCAAAGATTGCATGCAGACCTTTTCTTTCGAAGAGACCAAGGTCTGCCACATCCGCTTTTGAGATAATCCATGCCTTCGCTTCCTTCGAAAGATGGCTCTATCACTCAATTACCCCTGGATCCGGTAGGAACAAAGGTTGACAAGATTTACCCTGTGTTTGATCTCGGTACTAGTGTTGTTAGTACAAGCACTTTACCATTGTAACACTCTGTCCGAGGCGGACCTGGACCTAGCTTCTCAGCAACCACTCATGTTCGAGTTGTGCGTGCTATTGTTCTCTTGGGACTTGGAAGGGACCTACAGTTTAATGCCGACTCCGAACGGCCAAGTTTGAGAAGCTTTTTCTAGACAGGAATACTCTTTGAGCATTGTCAGTGACTCGAAAGAGGTGGAGCCGTGAATTATGAAAGTTGGTAGATTGGGGATTCGAACCTGGTACCCTCTACGTAGTAGTCGACGCACATACTCACTACGCCACGACGACGAAATTTATTACTGAAGAGGAAATGTATGTTTATGTTGGTCGTTGTCTAGTCGTTGGTGTAAATCACGCCATCAACGTCGACATCGTGGATCAAATATTGGGAGAATATAGATGTAAACCACGGACGAAGCGATGGCCATTGGCTTTTTACTTCAACATTTTACATGTAGCAGCATTAGCATCTTTCATAATTAACGAACAAGTATACAATAAGAGTGCAATGATAAACACCAATGTAAGTAGACATTTTTGCAGTGAACCCTCAGATCGAAGCAAGGATGAATGATCCAAGGATAATAGGAGTGCCTTTCGTTCGAATTGCCGAATCGTTCTTCGGAGCACCACTGCAAAGTAGGCGTCCACAGCCCATGTAGAATAAACGAAAAAATACAAAGCATTACCATGTACTCCCTGCGAAGAGCCTGTCTGTTTACAACACAGTCCTCAGTTACATAAATGCCATACATGTGTTAATCAAGAAAATACTTCGTAATTTCAAATTTATAAGATTTTAAATTATAAATAAAATTAATAACATGTCCAAAATAAATCATTCATTGACAGAAGGGTTAACATGCTGTTCCAAGTTTATAAAATAAATACATGAAAGAAATAATTAAATTGCATAACTAATTACTTCATTTTAATTATAAAAAATAAAAATAAAAAAAAAGACACATATGCATAGAATACGCAAGCTCACTGAAACATTTTTAATCAGATGTAACCTCCCTGAAAACCCCTTAATTAATGTACTGAGTACTATTCATATAAGACTAGACTAAACTAGACTCAACATACTTTTGTTAATCCTCTTTTCTGTACTTTATATGTACAGAAAGTATGTGAAATGTTATTTTTTATATATATACATGTGTTTATATATATACATGTGTACACACATATGAATCTATTTATAAATTTGTTAGTTATTTATTTCATTGTTTTCATTGTTTATATATTTATATATTTATTTATTTCTTTATTTCTTTATTTCTTTATTTCTTTATTTCTTTATTTCTTTATTTCTTTATTTTTTTATTTCTTTATTTCTTTATTTCTTTATTTCTTTATTTCTTTATTTCTTTATTTCTTTATTTCTTTATTTCTTTATTTCTTTATTTCTTTATTTCTTTATTTCTTTATTTCTTTATTTCTTTATTTCTTTATTTCTTTATTTCTTTATTTCTTTATTTCTTTATTTCTTTATTTCTTTATTTCTTTATTTCTTTATTTCTTTATTTCTTTATTTCTTTATTTCTTTATTTCTTTATTTCTTTATTTCTTTATTTCTTTATTTCTTTATTTCTTTATTTCTTTATTTCTTTATTTCTTTATTTCTTTATTTCTTTATTTCTTTATTTCTTTATTTCTTTATTTCTTTATTTCTTTATTTATTTATTTATTTATTATACATTTATTTATTAGCTTATTTACCTATTTATTTACTTATTTTATTTTATTATTATTATTATTTTTTTTTTACATAAATGAAGGGTTTTGTTGTTGTTTCCCTTTGGTAAAATTGTGATTGTTCAACGTTATAATTTATAAATAAATTTATTTCAGTTGTAAGATATACTGATACATGACACTATTATATTCTATATTGTTATATAATACCTCCACCAGTCCCGACCGGGCTTAGTATTCGAAAAAGCTTGTTTTCTAACTTTATCTTCTTGGAAGATAAAGCAGCTTTTCAGCTTGAATGCTGGGCTCTAATCGCGTAAGGCGACAATCGTCTCGCGCTAGCGTTTCGACGATAGCTTCGTTTCATGTAAGCATACAAAAAAAGATAGCGTCTGAGAGATATCGTTCTGCCTGCTTCGCATAAGCTAAAAACTGTGAGTAACTATCGTCTCGACGACTGATTTTTTTTCCTACTAAACGAGAACAAATTATATTTACATATCTGGTTCTACACTTTTGAGACATTTTTGAGTGATAGGTCACCTTTGGATTAGTTTTGTTCTCAAACTGAAATGAGAATGCGTTAGTGAAATTTGAGAAGAATGAGAGCACAGATGTCATTTTTATACGAGAGATATTATTTTCAGAGCACTCAAACTGTAACGATAGGCGAGACTATAGTGATGGTCTTACATGAAGCAAATCATCGACGATATCGTCGAAGTGAATCAAAAGGACAATAGGCGCCTGAAAAGTTTCGATATGAAAGCCCTGCCTAGAAACCGGGCCTCGCTTTGGTGCTTGGACATTAAGCTTTAAGTACCGTATGATAGCTCGCTTGGTATTGGTTGTTCTGAGGACGATCGATCTCTTCCTCTTGTACTAGCAGTTGGTAAGGACGCGTTTCGCCCAGCTTAAGAGAGAGAGAGAATTATAAAGTGTATGGATAATAAGCAATTAATAAGTGAACACAACAATAGTTGTTAAATAATAAAAAAAATATTAACATTTAACATAATTTAAAAACAGATTGTGCTGTGTCCCAAAAATTATAAATTTGTTTACTCTTTTAAAATTTTAAATCTAGTAGTATTATGTTCCTGAAATCATGCATTTGAATTCCATTTGAATTTTAACACAAACTAATACGCTCCTATCAGGTTTTTCGTAGTCATGTACACGCACATCAGATGAATGCAATGAACGAATATAAATCTAGTAGGCTTTGAGTAGCCATGTAAACTCACTGAATTAGGCGAAAATTATGCTCTCGTTCATTATATTCACTTGATGGAGCGTGCTCGTGCCGACGGGACACAAAATTGTAAGTCTGTATATCTCTTGTTTGTAATTAGTTTGTAATCAGTTTATTGTAAAATTATTACAGAGTATTAAACACCTTTAAAGATGTACTTTTAATAAACGGGTTTCCCTGCATTAGCGCCGTCAAGGTTCGCCTGAACCTTACCGTTACTTTATTCATACACATCTATTGTATTAAGAAACAAAAAAAAAACGGAATTACAATCGGTCAGCCTGGAGGTGTATTCCACTCTTCGTCTGCATGATTACTCCTTTCGGATTTAACTCAACTGGGACTTCCATTTGGCTACCAAGCCGAAACTTGAAGTTTTTAATCAGCAAACTCAGACCAATACGCATCTGCATCTTTGCGAACCTCAATCCAATGCAATTTCGAGGACCATCGCCAAATGGCAAAGAAGCCACTTGATCCCGTTTCTTGACCTCCTCTGGACTAAAGCGTTCCGGGTCGAAATTCTCTGGATTTGGGTAGAGTTCAGGATCGTGATGGATGGCGTCAACGGGGATGATGACCATTGTTCCCTTTTCGATTTTGTGCTTGCTATTCGGGACTGTGTAGTCTTCCCTCGCCTGGCGGGATAGTATAGGAATGATCGCATACTTTCGAAGAGTTTCTGCAAGTGAATGACTGAATTAATAACGAGTATCATAGATACAAACGTCCAACTTACCATAGATCACTTGGTCCATGTAGTGCATTTCCTTCATTCCCTCGTAGGTTAGCTCCCCATTGTGCTTAGCAAATATGTGATTTAATTCACTTCTCAGCTTGTCTTGAATTTCCTGGTGCTGGGCCAACTCGTAGAGCACAAATCCCATGGTTGAGGACGAAGTTTCAAAACCTGCCGCATAGAAGACGAACGCCTGGGCAGCCAGCTCTTCCATAGTCAATCCGGTCACCACCTCTCCATTCTCCGTCTTGCACGACTTGTTATTCTTCAGTTCGATGATCAAATTCATGAAGTCGTTCCTAACGATTCCGTTGTCCTCTCGGTATATCACGGTGTCGCGAACAGCTTTCATGAAGAAGTCGTGAACCTCGTTCGGAATTATTCGACACCCAAGCCGTCGCGCCAAGTCAGGAAAACTTCTTATAAATGCATTCACTAATTCACTGTGTCTCGGTTCAGAGAAAAGCTTCCTGCCCATACTGCGAAACTGTGCGTTGCGATCCTTCAAGCTGTTGCACTCGATGCCAAACCCGCAAGTGCCTATAACATCCGTGGTGTACCGCGCCAGCACATCTTTGATTTCAACCTCAGAACTATTGCCCACCATTTCTGCAAGAACGCTCACAAACTCATGAGCAACATGCACCACCGTGGGGAACATGAACTTCATTTTTCCGGAAGTGAACGTTGGTGTCATCTTCGTTCTTATTTGGCGCCATCGCTTGCCATCCAAAGCGATTAAGTGCGCCGACAGCGGATCGTCTTTTTCATTGTAATACACTTTGCGATCAACGAAATTCGCGAAGTCTTTTATCAGTATGTTCTTAATTAATTCCAGATCCAATGCGATGATAAACGGGCTGAGGGTAAAGTGCATGCCGCAGAAGGCAGCTCTTCCCTTGTACTTCTTATACAACTCACGAATAGGCACTGTTAAATGTCTCGTCGTCCCAATGCCCTTGAGACTGCCGTACGGGAATGAGGGCTTATCATGCAGCACTCCGCGCGTCTCCCAATGCGTCATGCGTTTTCTTATGAGATACACGGCGCCCGACACAATTGCAATTAATACATAAAAAATTGTATTTATTAATTCCATGATTACTGGCACCGAACGCACATGCAGCACTTCACCCGAGAACTTCTCACGTTGCAATGTAACTGGTCATTGCAGTTAATTCAGCATGGATTCACTTGTCCAGACTGAAATACATACAAACCATTGCAAACTAGTTTGAGATTATTCCACAGCAAGTGAATGGTCACCCTATGGAGATAAGATAGTTTCGTCGCAAGTTTGCCTTGTAGTTATTTATAAGAGGTAAACAAGCAACAAGATGCACCAGCTGTCATTATCATTTGATCGCCATCTAGTGCAATAATGTGCCGTACAAAACTACTTACACAGGGTGCCCAGATAAGAGTGGAAAACAACAGCGTGAATTATAAAATTCTGATTCTGTTCTTCTTTTGAAGGTCAATTCTTGTTATTGTGAATGAAATATAAAATATTCAAGTGACCGGCTCGGCTTGGTTGGCAGTGCATCAAGCTGTTGGACCAATTTTTGGTGGCTAAAAATGTTTGGTAGCGAAAGTGTTAGGGCTTGTTAACACTTAACGTGGCCCCGCAGAAAATAATCAACTGGTATCGTCGCACAAATCACTATAGAAAAATGCCCTGCCTTTGTCGATATCGAGGGAACCTTCAGTAACATAGAACCCCATGCAATAAGCTCAGCACTAAACTGACTTGGAATCGAAAAGACTTTTATCCACCGGCTTCTTAACAAGAGAGCGATAAGCTCGAAGCTTGGTGATACTACGATCCGTAAATCTGTGAACAGAGGCACACCGCAGGGTGGTGTTCTCTCCCCTCTACTGTAGAACATATTGGTCAACGAAGTACTGCTCTATCTACCCTATCCAAGCTAGTGAAATGGACTAACGAATGCGGCCTAGGTGTCAATCGGCAAAAAACGGATCTAGTCCTCTTTACTACGAAGTATAAAATTCCTAACTTTGACCCTCCCACACTATGCGGGAGCCCCTTGGTGCTAAGTAACAGCGCTAAATTCTTAGGCCTTAAACTAGACACGAAGTGAGGCTGGAAGCTAAATATCCAGGAACGTGTCAAGAAGGCCTCAAAGGCTCTCTACTGCTGTACAAGGGCCATTGGGTGCAAATGGGGACTGCAACCCCGAATGGTTCACTGGCTTTTTATATCGGTAGTCAGACCCATACTGCTATATGGTGCCGCAATTTGGTGGACTGCACTCGATAAGAGAATCAACATCACCCCACTCGCTAGAGTGCAGAGAATGTGGGGTGCTGAGGACTACCTCCGCCGAAGCATTAAACAAACTCCTCAACCTGCCTCCGATAGAACTAGTTGGCAGACAGACAGCGATTAGATTACTCCATTCGCATTCCTCGCAGACGGGACCATATATCCGAAGTTGATTTTTTCTTTCGAAGGCACCAAGAATCAGCTCCGCCGTTTTGCTTATCATCCAACTTTCGGTTCCATATAGCAGAACTTTCAAAATAAGAGTTTTGTAGAGCATGCTCTCAGTCCTTCGAGTCAACAGTTGTGACGCCAATTATTTTGACAAACCGAAGTAACACCGGTTGCCAAATGCGGTTCTACGTCGGATCTCCACGGTGATGTCGTTTGTGGAGTTTACGTTTGCCCCGAGTTCAACAAACTCCTTTACTTCCTCGAAATTGTAGCTGTCGATTGCGATATTTTATCCTAGGTGGTGTGTGACAGATCGTTTTTTGGGCGACAGCATATACATTGTCTTATCCTCATTGACTTTAAGACCAGCTCGCTTCTCCTCTTCTTCAGTTGCCTTAAATACTTCCACTACGGCACGTTGGGTACGCGTCACGATGTCGATGTCGTCTGCATATCCCAACAGTTGGATTGATTTGTAGAAGATAGTGCCTTCTGTGTTTATGGCTGCCCGCCGTACTATCTTCTCCAGTACCAAATTGAAGAAATCACACGACAGTGCATCTCCTTGCTGAAATCCGGTGCAGGTTTCAAACGGCTCGGAAGTCCTTGAGCCGAACTGCACGTTGCATAGCGTATTTGTTAGCGTGGATTGACACAACCGGCTCAGTTTTCCCGGGCTCCCGAATTCGGCCATCGCATCGAATAACTCCTTGCAATAGTTGCTGTCTTGTGCGGGTTTAAAATCGATGAATAGGTGGTGCGTATCGATTTGAAACTCGCTGGCCCTTCTCTAGAATTTTCCAATATGAATATTTTAGGAAACCCATCCCACAACATTCCTTACATCACAGTGCACCGTACAATTAACTCACTAAAATATGTCCTTAATCCCCAAGTAAGCAATTATATTTCGATTGTATTTGCGGTTTGCAAGAAAAATCAAAAAGCACTTGCACGTGTGTCCGCATCAATAGTTGATTAACCCTCCCCATGAATGAATCTTCAATCAAAAGATAGGTATCCGTTGTTACGCATCATATTCAACAATGGCAGATGCAATAAATGATAATGTGATTGATGCGAGGCACCGCCACGAGCGGTGAACTAAATATTTACTCTTGGCAATTTCTCTTTCGGATGGACTGCCAAAATTGGTGAGCAGTCTATGCCATTGTTTGCTTTCAAATTGAGATAGAGAAGCTGGTGTAGGTACGACTTGTGCCAAAAGTTGTGCGTGTGAAAAGCCCTGAAACAATTCTGTACAAGATTGTTGCACATGAATTCCCCTGCAGATTGAAACGCGCTTTTTGTCGCATAACTTGGCAGCACCGAAAGGCAATTAGCACTTTGTTCCTTTTTCGGGTGTTCCTTTTTTGACCGGCACTGAAGCCTTTTTTTCTATAAATTGTTTGTATTCTGTTGATCTTGGCGAGCGGCTCATTCTCTTTTTGTGAATTTGTGTTCTTTAGTTCATCACAATAAATTCTAACGAAAATTAAACGAGTCTGTGTAATTTATAATAATAATATGGGTGGCGCGACAGTCCGAGGTGGACCTGGGCCTAGTTTCTCAGCAACCACGTGTGTTGTGCGTGCTATTGGTCTTTCACGCGTGGAAGGTACCTACAGTTTAATGCCGACTCCGAACGGCGAAGTTGAGAAGCTTTTTCTAGACAGGAATACTCTTTGAGCATTGTCAGTCACTCGAAGGAGGTGGAGCTGTGAATTATCAAAGGTGGTAAAATCGGGTATCGAACCTGGCACCCTCTGAGTAGGAGTCGACGCACTAACCCACTACTCCACGGCGACCACCAGACCAGTCTGTGTAATTTAATCATCCAATATTGTTCAGGATTCAGAGAATTTGCTTAATCAAACACTTGAGCAATGAATTCACCACTGACTAGCGGTAGTACGTCTCTCCTCCCTTGGACACACATTATCATTATCTCGCTACGCAAATTTACTGCGTATGGAAGCTGCCTTCCCAAACCATCAATGCACCATCCTCCGAAACTATGTACCCATGATTTCCGCATCGAATGCCGGAAGTTCATCGTTCCAAGCACGAGTTATGTGCTGCAACGTATTTGTGCACATTCCATCCTGCATTGATGCATAAAGCACATGTTTTGCTAACGTTTGTAGACACATCGATCTCCCATTTGTTGCTCAAATTGTACTAGCGTCTTTCCTTATTGTCCACTTTTTAACGCCTTAGTGATTTGGATGACTGGTGCATGGATGCTAACTAGAGGCTCAATCTTCAATAAGACTGTGCAGCTGCTCGCATATGCCGATGACATTGACTTCATCAGAAGAATTCAACGGGCTGTCAGAGGGCCTTTGTGAGCTTGGAGAAGGAAGGGACTAAGATGGGTCTTATGGTGAGAGTAAGACGAAGTACATGCTGTCTTCAACAAGGTCCATCAACACAGAAATCTTGGAATCTTGGAATCACAATAGACGGACACAAGTTCGAGGTAGTAATGGACTTAGTGCACCAAGGATCGGCCACTTGGCCACTCTGGAAATGACACCTTCGCGGAAATAAAATAAAGCTTACTCTAGCCAATGGCTGTGTCTCTGAGCTTGGGCAGCATTGGAAAAATAAAGACCTAGGCCTAGGCTATCCTTACATAAAGACTTGATGGTCACGGTTCTGTTGTATGGCTCAGAAGCATGGACGATATCAAATGCGAAAGAAGTAATTCCTGGTCGCTTCGAGAGGAAAATCCTTCTACTTATATGATTTTATTATATGAATGGAACCTACGGGCTGTACAACGACGTCGACCTAGTCAAATGAATTCGAAAGTCTTGGATCAGTTGGCTAGGTTATGTGAAGAGAATGGACACCAACGCTCCGGATCAGGAGGTCTTCGAATCCAAATCCGAGGGACAACGTGGTAGAGGAAGACTTCGCCTCCCAAGACCAAGAGAAAGATAGAGGCACGTTGATAAAGACCCAGGGTTGTATGGCCCGCTAAAGAAGAAGAAATATGGATGCTAAAGTCAGTCGATCTTAAGCCACTGGAAACTCATATTATCTTCTCTTTGTGGTTGCTTGTTCCCTTTTGTTACGGCATAAAAAACTAATTGACTTCAAGTGGAATGAGTTTCGAGTTTTCCAACTCCTAACTCACTTAGCACTTGCTTAGCACAGAAATGTGATGAAATTAAAAAAAAACGCTTCAAAAATGAGGCGCTAATTTTATTGCATAATGTTTGGAGCATCTTGTTCGCAATATGCTACAAGAACCGGATTCTACACTAGCCCCCTTTTAGGCGCAGATTTTGGACTGGTTTGCTACCGGTAGCCAACGATAAGAACAAAGACACAAAAAAGGAAGGAAAACAGCAAAATCTCAATCGAAAGCTGCTATGGCCGCTTTCACACAGAAAAATTTCGTCTGCGATTTTTCCATCTTGTTGGCAAAGGAGGCGGGACGTGATAGGGGTAGCCCGCGTCTCGTGTGCTCGGGGTTTGCTTTTGGATTTTCTATTCTCTTTTATCTGTCTTCGTTTTTTTTTTGAGTTGTTTTATTCTTATGTTCTCAATGATGGGTATTGGAAGCATGAAGTACATTTGTGAGAAAGAGATGACGCATGTGTGAGAAAGGGTGGGGAAATAGAAAAAGTTCAGAATTGTGATCTGAATTGCAGAGACTGAAAGATTTCCAGTGTGAAAGTGGCTTGAGATCACAAAAGGGAATTTGAAAGAATCGCCGACGAATCTTAACGAATGTGAAAGCAGACTATGATTTCTGCATACATGCGACGCGATAGCCTCCTCTAGAAATCTGCCAAAATTTAACCGCGTAATCATACCAACGACCAGTGTTGAGACTCTCACTCATCTCAATTGTGGTAGATCTACCACTATTTTGCGAAATTTTCATATACATCTACAACCCCCTCCGACTCAAAGAGTCTTCGACTCCGAACCCCTGGGACAACGCAACAGAGGACGCCCGCGTTTAAGGTGGCGCACCCAGGTGGAGAAGGACCTCAACCAACTTGGCGTGCGACACTATAGACAGCTATCCAGGGACCGTGCTAGCTGGAGAGGATTGTTGGTTGAGGCCCAAGTCCACCCCGGATTGTAGCGCCAAGTAGTACGACTGTATTTTAAAATCTGAACCCATAGGAAGGAAATAAGCTGTTTCACTTCATTAAGAAACCATTAACGTAGTTTTTGAAATTAATTAGAAATTCTGTAGATAAACGAGATCTATTACGCTTTTTTCAAATCTACCACTCATTTTCATCGGTATCTACCACACTTTAAAATTGAATGTCCCAACACTGCCTACGACAAAGAATATTGTGCAGCTGGTCGGTGGCGGCTGTGGCGTTTCGGGTTTTTATGTTGACTCCTACACAACTGAGCTTCGCTTACTGGGCACAACTAAAGTATTTTCACAGTCCCACCTCTTTCGAGTAGCTGACAATGCTCTAAACGCAATTACTGTCTAGAAAAAACATCTCAAACTTGGCCGTTCGGAGTCGTCGTATAATCAAAAGTCCTTCCACTCGCGACAGACCAACAGTATGCACAACAACCATTATAAATACAGCCCTTGACGAATACAGGATGACCAGATAAGAACGATAAGAAAATAAATTTAAATAAAACAATAAGGATCTGGGATACACATAAAATGGATTCTGGTTTTATTTTGAAACTAAAAACGTCCCGTGTCAGCTGCGCTGGCACGTTGCTCTGTACAATATGTACAGCTTTATGTTGGCCTCGAAGTCATGATAAAAGGTTAATCTTAGGTAGGTTAAGTGGATGCCCTGATGGCCTATTGTCCACGGCTCACTTTTACCAACATGCTGGGTCCATTGTGCCCATGTTTAGGAGTAATAAATTACCGTGAGGTAGCCTAAGGCTTCATTGTTCTGGCCTTACAGCTAACTTGTAATTTTTTACAATTATTTGCTTGCTTTTTTATATGAATAAATAAATAAATATAAGTAATCTACCGTGAGGCCTACTGCAATCCTAGAACCAGCCAGATTCGTATGCGAATCCTAGGAGATTTTTCAAGCCAACACCGCTTAAGTCCTCTAGCTCTGAGAAGAAGTATTTTCCTAAAAAAGGCTTTCTTTTCAAAGTTAGGGCTGGGCATTCGCAGAGTAGATGTTGGGATAGAGTATATTTTTTCCTCGTCTCTGCAGCTTCTGCAAAAGCTGTTGTGCGGTACGTTCAGTCGCATTGCATGTCTCTGGCACAGTGTCTGTGAAGGGCTCCTATTAGCGTACGTATGTACGTCCCTGCGACTAAAAATGATCAATGATGTTGGTCTCTTCTTGTTCAGCTACGGCCATAGGGCCCTCGCTGTGGCTGCAGTATTCAGACTGAGCCAGTGGTACTAGCTCTATCCAGGGCTTCGTCTTCTAGCTTTTTCTTTATGGAGCTGAGTGGCATATGTGCGGACGTCAAAGATTCTCCCAGCTCCCAACCGTTCTTCCCGAGACTGTTCGCCCTTTCATTACCTTCGATTCCAATATGCCCTGATACCCGACGTTAAAGAGAATCCAGAGGTACCTCGTTAACGCTTTGTCTCGTCAACGAATGTCCGATGGTGGCTTTTGTAACCGCTTGGTTATCAAAAAAGCTTGTGATCGATTCCTAGGTCTTTTTTCTCATGTATGGCAACCCTTTCGGCTTGAAAAAAGCTGCAGACATCCCTTAGTGCCATGGACTTTTCGAAGAGGTCCCAGACGATCCCTCCCCTGTACTGGTGCTCGTCTTTGAGCCATCAGTGGAAAGGGCGATTTTCCCCTCTGTTGTAGCAACTCGTTCTTCCCAACGTTCCCGGTCCGGAAATCGCTGATAGAAACTCTTTTCCGGAGCCGAGGTTGGCGGAAGATAGATGGTTTGCCCAAGTTTTGCGTTGCTTTCCAACTTGTTAGTATGGCAGCGTGTCCGTGTTGTTAATTCTGAATAACTCAGGACTCCAGAGGAAATAATCAAGTGGTGTCAAGTCGCATGATCGCGGCGACAATATCCTTGAGATTAACCTGTCAGAACTTCGAGCGTTTAGTCGCTTATTTAGCATGTACCTTTTTATTGGAATCACAGCTCGCATATATCGAGGATGTCAAGTTCTGAAAGTAGCAGTCGAGGTTAGGTAAGGTAGGTGGGCCTTTACTGCATTAACTAGCACACTTATACCACTTTGGCCCATTGTTCTACATACATATAGTCAGACTACCACCACTGATTGACTAATCCAATGATAGTGTCGTTAATTTGATCCCAACGGCAAAAGTTTTTTGGACCAGATCTGAAAACCAGATAAAAGCATGTTAACATTGCTTTCACGGGGATTCGCACCGGAGACTCCGCTAACTAGGGGCAGGCGCTCTACCAACTCAACAAAAGTCAATCTTTGTGGATGAATCTATGCTCGGATTGTCTGCGCTTCAATAGCGTCAATTTTGCTTGTTGACAAAGCCGCTGAACCAAAAATGGACTTCGTCCAAGTAAATGTTCGCCAAAATCCGGGAGTAGGACAATGAGAGTTACGAATTGTCTCGTGACGATGACAAATCAAGCACATCAGTCACATTTTAATAATTTTATTTTATTAAATAAAACCAAAGAAATAAGAAACATAGAAGTTTCGACAAAGTGAACTTGACAACAAGCTTAAACAGCTAGGAGACAAAATAGGAATAGGTATCATACTTACTTACTTATCAGGCTGACGACCCATGCAGGGTCCGGGCTAGAGCGATAGCTGCTTTCCATTGTGTACAAGCTGCATCCAGTCATCAAGACCAAGTTGTCTTGCATCCGCGATGACTTGGTCTTTATGCCGGAGGTTCAGTCTTCCTCTCCTTCTCGAACCGAGAGGCTCGGATTCGAAGACCCTATTAGCTGGAGAATTGTGGACGAGCCAGTGCTGTCGATGGGATTATTGCCTTCCGGACGACATCCACATCTTGGTACAGTTCGCAGAGTTCTCCTTCATTCGCCTTCCTCGCAGACGGGACCATATATCCGAATATAGTATCATAAAGAGTTAAACAAATAGGAAAATGAAAGGGAATAAAAAAGTATGCAATTAAAAAAATCTGACAAGACATGTGGATAGATTCAATGTTGCAGGACTGAAAGTGCAGCGACCTATTCATACACTTAACTGGCGCAAATAGGGAATTCCGAACATTGTCTGTGGGCGATCGTCTTCAAGTCTTACATCGGCCCAATCTTGTACGGATGTCTATTAATACGAAAACCTATCATCGCCTTGTGGTCATTAGTTACAAATTGATGGGAATTTCGCGTTCACCAGACTTGTCGCCTGCCGATTATTCGATAACGATGTTTTTGATATCTAATCTACTGATATTCAAAATGAAGAGTCATTTTAAAAATAATACGAGTCATTGTTGGCATTGACTGGATTTACTGCTGGCTTTCTAGAGTAAAATGCGTAACTTTAATCTGAATGCTTATTCTAATTATCTTATCTAAAATCTCAGACTATTTGTTTATATCGGCTCTGACAGCAGCGGCATTCGATGACAATATAAATATGCTTCAAACGACGGGCCCAATGACGGAGCACTTAATCTAAGAAAGTAAAAGCTTGCATGAGTTGTAGTTTATTCGGCAGAGAGAGGATAGCAATTAAAAAAGATATAAATTATTCGCTCTTGTGGTATTTTATGTTAGTCTGCAGTCTCGTGTGCTGGAGTAAACATGGAGCTAATAAACATTTTATTGTATTCAACAATTGCCATTGTGTCGATCGCCGTGTATCTCATACGGAGGCGCTTGACGCATTGGGAGACGCGTGGTGTTCCGCACGATAAGCCATCATTCCCATATGGCAATCTGCAGGGCATAGGCAAAACAAAGCACATGTCTGTGTCGATAAGGGAATTATACAATAAGTACAAGGGCACAGGTCCCATCTGCGGAGTCCACTTTCTACTCAGTCCCAGCCTCATCGTGTTGGATATAGATTTAGTTAAGAGTGTGCTCATCAAGGACTTCGGCAACTTTGCCGATCGCGGAGTGTACCACAACGAAAAATACGACCCGCTGTCAGGACATTTATTTGCCGTGGATGGGGCCAAATGGCGTCATTTGAGGACTAAATTGACACCCACCTTCACTTCCGGAAAAATGAAGTTCATGTTCCCCACGGTGGTGAATGTTGGTCACGAGTTTGTGAGAGTGTTCGGAGAAATGGTCAGCGATGGCACGGAAGTCGAAATCAAAGAGGTCCTAGCTCGGTTCACAACCGACGTCATCGGTACATGTGCGTTCGGCATCGAGTGCAACAGCTTGAAGGATCCGAACGCAAAATTCCGGACTGTTGGAAAAAGCTTCTTCAGGTCCCCACGCCACGGCGAATTGATTGGAGGATTGATCAAAAGTTTTCCTGACCTATCCAGGTGGCTGGGATTGTGGATAACCCCGGATATAGTTCACGACTTCTTCATGAAAGCTGTTCGCGACACCGTGAAATACCGAGAGGAGAACGGGATCGTGAGGAACGACTTCATGAATTTGCTCATCGAATTGAAAAATAACAAGTCGTTCACGACGGAGGATGGAGAGGTGGTGACCGGATTGACAATGGAAGAGCTGGCTGCCCAGGCGTTCGTTTTCTACGTGGCAGGTTTCGAAACTTCGTCCTCAACTATGGGATTTTCGCTCTACGAGTTGGCCCAGCACCAGGAAATTCAGGACAGACTGAGAACCGAAGTCAATGAGACATTCAAAAGGCACAATGGAGAGCTGACCTACGAGGGAATGATAGAAATGCGCTACATGGACCAAGTGATCTACGGTATGTTGAAAGTCTATATTCATGATACTCGTTATTAATTCACTCATTCACTTGCAGAAACTCTTCGAAAATACTCGATCGTGCCCATACTTAACCGTCAGGCCAAGGAAGACTACATAATCCCGAATTCGAAGCATAAGATTGAAAAGGGAACGATGATCGTCATTCCTGTCGATGCCATGCATCACGATCCTGAACTCTACCCAAATCCAGAGATTTTCGACCCGGAACGCTTTAGTCCAGAGGAGGTCAAGAAACGGGATCAAGTGGCTTGGCTGCCATTTGGCGATGGGCCACGAAATTGTATTGGACTGCGTTTCGGAAAGATGCAGACGCGTATTGGACTCGCTTTTTTGCTTAAAAACTTCAGGTTCCGCCTCGGTAGCCAAATGGAAGTTCCAGTTGAATTGGACCCAAATGGATTAATCCTCCAGACACTGGGCGGAATTCATCTGATAGTCGATAGAGTGTAACGATTTATGTCAATTGTTTATAAATAATTATATTTAATTATGTCAGTGAATGTTGACTGGACGGACATATTCGAGTCATGGTGGAGGAAGAGAAGGTGTGCGCAAAACGTTTTTCTGTGTATAGATGTCTTTATTAAGCTTGCATCACAATTCCAATTCCTATAATGAAAAAGTAAAAAATTAAAAAAAAGTGATTCAATAGCAAACGGGAGGATTTAATTTTTGTGTGAATGGTATGTGAATTTAAGGAACATGTCACAGAGCACAGTCAAAGAGCGTAAGGGCTGTGATGAGCAGGGGCATTTTTGAAAAATCAGTTCTTGCTTGAGCGTGAAGACGTCACACACAGCCCCCTTCAACGTGGTCCAGCACACTTTGTTTCCCTTACCCCATGAGTGAGCGTACCAGCCACCATACCTATTCGTTCATATTTTACATTAAAATGTGTTTCCAATAGATTTGAATTCACAATAATGATACATAGGCTTAGTCTTAAGAAATTGAACTTTTTCAACTTTTAACAATAAATAGTCGGCAATAATGATGTCCGTTGTAATATTTTAATTAATGTTTTCAATTTCCATTCACACGGGCTGCTGTACACCAGACTTGGACATTGACGAAGGCAGTAAAGTAAACTGGCCCCGTCTGTCACCACTATTTTCAAGAGATCTCTCATTCAAGTTTAAATTTGTGGCCGTAGTTGCGGGGTCAATATTTTTACAAACCACCAAGACTGATGGAGGAGAGCATTCCATTCCGAAACTGATTTCCAAAAAAACTGGTTTTGCTTTCGTCTCTACAACAGAGGAGGGCGATGCAAATTAAATGTGTGTGAATTGAAGTGGTCTGTTCAGGGACCTCACATTCCACGTGCAGAACCGAAAATCGTTGTCCTTATTTCGTTGTCCATGGTCGTCAGTAGTAGGGTCATCCGTATCCGGGGCTTCTCGTGTTTTCTGAACTATTCCTTTCCTACACGATGGGGAAGTTAACCCCACGCGCAACCCCCGAACCTGGAGGACCGGGTCCTGGTTTAAACCCCTGGACAAGGGGGCTGCTACATACATTAGTTCATCTCTAAGCGGTTGCTTTAAAGGCTATCCGGGCGCCGCAAGGAGGCTGTATGTCAACTTGACCTGTGCATTTAACAGGGATCGTTGCTGGCATCTCGCCAAGTTGAGAGCAGTCAACGACTTTGCCCGGGATGCACAGGCCCATGCCCTCCCTGCCCTTGAAATGGAGTACAGACTTTTTGAACCAGTTAAACAGATTCGCTCATGGTATCGGCCATTTGTGATGTCCGAATAGCAGTGATATAGTCTATGCTATACCATTGACAACCCACCGGACGATTATGCCTCGAAAACTGGATGTAGGATGTTCTAAACGACTATGGATTGAAGTCAAGTCTTCATTAAGTAGGCAGTATATCTATGTAACAGAATTCATTTAACTTGCAAGACCCACATCCGATCACTACGCTGCTGGTTAGATATCGATTGACTGGAAGTGGGACACAGTACCACTCTTGGAAAAAAGCTTACTGAATTCATTAAAACTGTATTTTCTTAGTACGTAAGTACATCTTTTTTATTTTCAGTACAATCTTTAAAATTTATAAAATTTACAAAATGTATCAAGACTAGACCTTTGCAGTTGGCGCTTACCGTGTTTGCTTACTAATTTGAATTGTAAGGTAATAAATTATAATAATAATATAAAATTGGGTCTTAAAAAATGAATGTAAGGAGCATAAAAATATTCATCGAATTTTTCTGGGTACCCAATGTATTCCTTATTCTTCAGCAAACGTTGAAGGAATTTTTTGATATTAAAATACATTAAAATCTAAATTAAGAAATCGATTACAAGATTTAACATGTTCTGCAGTTATAGAAGCCAAAAACATTACAAGAATTTGTTTTTTTCACAATTTTAAAATTTATAAAGGTCTTATGAATTAAAATCCTCTACAAAACGAAGGACTTTTAGAGTAAAACTAGTTTACTGTTACCTGACCGACTATTATTTCGTTTATTACTGTGATACGGGCATCTGTCCGGGAATTATTTCGCTAGTATAATGGACTTTATTTGTATTTATTTCATTTCATTTCATTTCATTCATTGCTGTACATTAAGAATATTCCATTCATTTAGAAGTACAGATAGGGGTGAAAGTAAAAGTACACTCTCTTAAATGGGGGTTTTTCCATAGTTTTCCTCCACGATAGATTTAACTTAATGAACAGCAGGCCCTTCTTGGAAAACAATTGTATATTCAGTAGTAAGTTTTCTATAAAACCGTATCTCTGTGCAAGCTAGAGCAAATAACACCATTAATGTTACACTATGAAGAAAATAAATATAAATCTATCTATCTTTAGAAGTACAGAGCCGAAAATATAACATTTTTTTATGTTAACGTGATAGTGACATGCATAAATTTTCATAAATTTTATTAATTGAATTTATAAATAATAATAATAATGTGGGTCCGAGGCGGACCTGGGCCTAGCTTCTCAGCAACCACTCGTGTTGTGCGTGCCATTGTTTTTTACTCGTGGAAGGGACCTACAGTTTAATGCCGACTCCGAACGGCGAAGTTGAGAAGCTTTCTCTAGACAGGAATACTCTTTGAGCATTGTCCGTGACTCGAAAGAGGCCGGGCCGTGAATTATCAAAGTTGGTAAATTCGGGTATCGAACCTGGCACTCTCTGCGTAGGAGTCGACGCACTTACTCACTACACCACGGCGACCCAACTGAACTTATAAATGCGGAACATAATTCTAGAATATTTGTGATTTAACAAAATAATTTGTGTTACCATTAATAGCTGTGTTTTCTTGCAAGCGTATACACTCAATTCTCTTTTTATGCGAATTCTTTTTATGCGGTTTGGAAGTAATGCGAATTTCCCGAGAGTTTAATGCTGATTTTTTGTACAAGATTTTGAAGTTATGCGCTGTTTCTCAATAGAATTTTGTATCGGATTCCCCTTTTTAAATATTTCTTCTGTTTACGTGTAAACGTCACTTAACATTGAATTGACAATTTCTACCACTTATTTCAATGTTCATTAGCTAGAGGTCTCTCGTACTACACGGAAGCCACTCAGCCATCTTTAAAAAACCCTCATTTTTGCTTCTGAAACCGAACGTCAACGAGGTAAGACGTGTTCTAATAAAAGGGTTGTAACCCACAAACTTGAAAGAGAATTCGTTTTTTTTTTTATTTTCTTTCAACGAGCATCTGAGAACCAGCATCAGGAGTCCTCCATACCCCAACATCCTCTATACAGAGTAAGCAAACAATAGTTACATATGATCAATGCTATTTGTGTAAGAATGAATTATCACTTGAGCTAATGCTTTAAGAACTTTAATTTTTTAAATTTTAAAATACAAATTTTGGAACGTATCCCTAATAATAGAATGTAATTAATGTCTTTTCTTATATGATTTTTTGGTTTTATGCGTTTTTGAAAATAATGGAACACATTCCTTTTTTTACACTACATTAGTGTATTTTTTTATGCTATTTTTTTGTGCGGTTAGTTTTGAAACGTATCTGCCGCATAAAAAGAGAATTGAGTGTATGCGCTTAATTTTGAAGTGCACAAAAAAACGATCATCGGCGCCTGATGATTCATCATAAAATCTTGGCAGCACCGACGACAGTTATGATATTTGCTAAGCAGTCAGGGGTGTAGACGTGGAAGGTGATGGTTGATCTTTGATGGTCACAATCTTCGTTTTGTGACTGCGTAGCGTGACCATCACTTTAAAAGCAAAAACACTTACTATTTATAAAATAAAAAAATGTTCATCAAATGAAAAGAATCGTTTACGAAACCTAAACGGAATGTATAGCAGAGACACTCTGGGTATACCAAAAATTGCATACTTATGGCTGCCAAAACAATTAAAAATGATCCAATACATCAACCTCACCTGCAAATGAACACTACATACAGCAACCTAAACAATGAATGAATAAATTCAGGAATGAACACACAGAAAATAATGATTGGATTGGAATGAATCTTAAGCGGCGATAGATATGATGAGTAACTTAAACGGATATAGGATTTGTTGTTAGTGTATCTTACATGCAAATTGAAAATTAAGCGTATACACGCTTGCAAAAAAACACACCTAATATCTGTATTATTGCGCCCTTGATACCTTTGTGGGGGTTATGTCTGGCGCAGATCTCGATGGCATGGATTTCGACTTGGAACACTTTAGGACTCGACTCCATTGGTTAGAAAATTCTTGTGTTCTGGTCTAAAGTCCCAACACTCTATGGTCCGTCTGTGTACCAAACCAGACTTCTAGGGTCTAGTGTTGGGAAACCAGTCCTCTTTCCGTGTCAACTTCAAAAAGCTTGCTGAAACAATGTTGCCTGACCATGGTATCCGGCATGTCTCTATTAGAGATTGAGTTGAGTATACTAAGGTGACCGGCTAGGTTACCGGGTGTGTAATTCTACTCTAGCTGCAGCTTAATGGCTAAAGGCTGAAGGATGGGATGCAAGCATCTCATGCAGTCAATCTTGTTCTTTGAGAATTCGCACTTCCAGGGTGTTTGATAAATGTCTAGGTTATCTTGCTACACGTGTCACTATCTAAAGTAAATTGCATTAAAACTGAAATCTAAATTGTGTTGATTCAATTGTTTGTCCATCTTTATGTGCATGACACGACAATGATAACTTTACGTCACTGTTGCCAAATTTCAACGAACCTGAAGAAGAGACAAGAAGGCATGGAAACAGGGTCCGTTTTAGAAGTTTTTGGATACCAAACGTGATCGTGTATTGGATCTGGTCTACATCCAATAAGGTTTGGACTTCCGAATTAAGGTTCACACACTTATCAAAGATCGGACAAGGGAGAGATCAGTATGCAATTCTTGAAAGAATAATTTTTCTTTTAGGCAAGACAGTGCAGTTTTTTAGAAACATCATCATCGCTCATAAAATGTGATGAGATTATAGATAAGCGGCTCGTAAACCAGACTAAGCACAAGACCAAGTCCATGCCCACACATAGGTTTGTTGGAATGCTGAATGAGTGTGCATGTTATACTAAACCCATCTAAGACCTGAGTCATTTCACCAATGTTCCGTCAGTTGATCTGCCGCTGCCATGGAGTTGGTATCACTAGTGTTGTACGCTTCAGTAGCTACTCTATCCTTGGTAATGTATTACCTCAAGAGCCAATTTGACTACTGGAAAAGGCGTGATATTCCGCACGTCGAAGCGCAATCCCCATACGGGATATTTACAGGCCTTCGTAAGAAAATAGGATTCTACGAACTATTTGGAAATATCTACAACAAGTTCAAGGGGACAGGACCCTTCGCCGGGATTTACATGTTCACAGTACCGTCTGTAGTGCTACTCGACTTGGATTTGATCAAGAACGTTCTCATCAAGGATTTCAACAACTTCAACGATCGAGGACTGTTCTACAACGAGAGAGATGACCCACTGACGGCACATCTCTTCGCACTCGATGCAGTAAAGTGGAGATCGTTGAGGACGACAATGACACCAACGTTCACGTCTGGCAAAATGAAGTTTATGTTTCCTACCATTGTGAGTGTGGGTGAACGCTTTGTTCAGGCATTTGACAGAGAAATTAAGATCAGTAGCGACATTGAGGTGAGAGACATGCTGGCCCGCTTCACAACGGACGTCATTGGAACCTGCGCCTTCGGAATTGAATGCAATAGCCTCAACAATCCTGACGAGCAATTTCAGCAAATGGGAATGAAATTTTTCAACAATCCACGAAACATGAACTCTATGTTTTTCACGGCCATGTTCCCGAAATTATCACGACTCTTACGCGTTAAGTTCACACCACCTGACATCACAAGGTTCTTCACTAAGACAGTCAGCGAAACTGTGGCATATCGGGAAGAAAATGGCATAAAGAGAAATGACTTCATGAATCTCCTGATCGATTTGAAGAATAAAAGTTCAATTCGTGGTGAAGGGAAGACTACCTTAACCATGAACGAGATTATAACGCAAGCGTTCGTGTTTTTTGTGGCTGGTTTTGAGACGTCGTCCACCACGGTGGGATTCGCTTTGTACGAGTTGGCTAGGAATCCACATTTGCAAGACAAGTTGCGCCAGGAGGCGAGCGAGACACTGTCTAGACACGGTGGCGAACTCACTTACGAGGGTGTTAAGGAAATGCAATTCCTCGACCAGATCATAAGCGGTAAGCAGATAAATCAAAAATGGCTAAGTTGAATACTTTTGTTGTTGTCTCCTTGCAGAAACCCTTCGATTGTATCCCACGTCAATTCATTTAAGGCGAAAGGCAAATGCGGACTATCCCACATCCGACCCAAAATATACAATACCAAAGAATGCCCTCGTGTTTATTCCAATTTTCGGCATACAGAGGGATCCCGAAATATATCCCAACCCCGAAATCTTCGATCCTGACCGATTCGACCCTGAAAAGATTAAGAAGCGCCATCCAATGTCCTGGCTATCCTTTGGTGATGGACCACGAAATTGCATTGGCTTGCGATTCGGCAAAATGCTAGTTCAAGTTGGGCTCACCATGTTGATAAAGAATTTTAGATTCTCCGTCACAACGGATACTCCCATTCCAATCAAGTTCCACAAGTCCAAGTTTATCCTGCAATCGGAGAAGGGAATTGTGCTAAATGTTGAAAGGATTTAAATTATCTACTGTCAGGATATTTTTTATCGTCGAAATAAAACACAGCCGATCTCTTTGAATTCACAAAACGTAATGCTTTTATTTTTGAAATTTTTATTAAAATGACATTTCAACGTTCGTTGTTGAAGTTGGCTTCCCTAGATGCAGGGTTCTGTTCAGTGGGTGACACTACTATACCAATTGTGTCATTAATTTAAGGATGAATGATTGAAGGAATGAAGGACAATGAATTAAATTGCTGGTTGCACTGTGTCTCCTTTTTTTCTTGATTTGGCGCTACAGTCCGGTGTGGACCTGGGCCACAATCAACAAGCCACTCCAACTAGAACGGTCTCTGGCTAGCTGTCTCTAGTCACGCACACCAAGTTGTTTGAGGTCCTTCTCCACCTGGGTGCGCAACCTTAAACGCGGGCGTCGTCTATTACGTCGTCCCACGGGTTCGAAGTCGAAAACTCTTCGGGGGCTAAGTTGTCCATACGCTCTACATGGCCTAGCCACCTTAGGCGTTGGATCCATAGACGCCTGACTAGGCTCATGTCGCTGTATAGCCCATACAGTTTATGGTTAAATATTCTCCTCCAAAAGCCGTCAACGCAAACAGGACCGACGATCGCACGCAGAACTTTTCTCTCGAAGAGACCAAGGACTTCCTTAACCGCTTTTGAGATTATCCATGCATCCGCTCCGTACAGCAGGACTAGGATGATCAAGGTCTTGTATAAAGTCAGCTTGGTCCTTCGAGAGATGGCTCTACTACTCAATTGCCCCTTGAGCCCATAGAAACAGCGGTTGGCAAGAGTTACTCTGCGTTTGATCTCGGTACTGATGTTGTTCGTACAATTTACTGCTGAGCCGACGTAGACGAAGTCCTTGACTAATTCGAAGTTATAGCGGCCCACTGTGACGCTCGGACCAAGAAGTCGATGTTGTGTGTCCTTTCTTGATGACAGTATATACTTCGTTTTGTCCTCATTCACCGCTAGACCCATTTTTGCCGCTTCGTCTCAATGCAAGTATACGTCTCCTTGACGGCTCGCTGTATTCTGCCAATCACGGCAATGTCATCCGCGTATGCTGACAGTTGTACGGACTTCAGGAAGATCGTGCCCCAAGTGTTGGTGTGTGAGTCTTGCACGATTTTCTCCAAGATGATGTTAAAGAAATCACATGACAGCGCGTCGCCTTGTCTAAAACCTTTTTTGACATTGAAGGTCTCGGTGACCTCGTTACCTTGATGGAGCCCATTTTAGTTTCGTCTCAATGCAAGCATACGTCTCCTTGACGGTTCCCTGTGTTCCACCAATCACGTTAATGTCATCTGTGTAGGCTGACAGTTGATCGTGCCTCTGGTGGTGGCATGCGAGTGTTGACATCTTTATGACCGATTGCATACAATTGCATTTTAATTCTTAAAATGGGAGTAATAGACTTTTGAGAGAAGCGCATGTGTGAACAGTCCTATTTATTAATCCAGAATGGTATCTTATCTCCGCTAGAAAGATGCTTGTCAAGATTTTAGAAATTGTGTATTGAAGTGATCGGTTGAGTTTCAATGTGTCGTTTGCCGACATAGAGAAGGAAGGGGATGAAATGGGATAGTTGAACGAGTACACTTACCTAGTACAGTCATATAAGAAAAAAAATCGCATGCATATGTACCTTGCATGTGGAAACACCGTGTCTTGTAAAATGCAACCATCCCAGACTTCACTTAGGAACTCAAATTCTTCTGACAACTTTTCTCTGTGTAGTACGTGACACTTAGACCCGTTGTAAGTCGACTTGATAAAAGCTATAAGCTTTTCTGGGATGCTTCTCCTGCGCTTCTAAACTCTCTGTAGATACTGTCGTTTTTTCGAAATCGATGAATAACAAGTGAAGTGCCGACCGATATTCAGAGCTTCATAACGTAATTGAACATAATTGTTAAATGCTTCATCTGAAGGCTTTACAACGAAAGTACGTTTATTATTTTGAAAAACCTCAACACTGGTGTTTTTTTCTCCATTTTAAGTCAATGTCCAACGACGATAACATACCATTCGATACATCTTATGTATTTTGTACACACTAGTTGGGGTTACGTGCATCGAAACTGGCACGAAGGCTATTGTCTGCCACTTGGTAAGGATCCTTCATGAGCGACGTTTAAGGAATAAGCTACGAATCTGTTTTGTAAAACGTGACAAGCAATTGTGCTTCAAATAAGGACAAATAATTGCCTCAAAGATTTTCATATCGTGGAGGAATAATATATTTGTTTTGTTCTTCAACAAGACACTGGCATAAAAACTGAGTGTGAACAGTTCCGTAGCATTTTGGAGTAAATGCTCCATCTGGGGCCAATTTCACAGAACTTACATCTCATACATTGTATGACTCTGACACTTCTGCTGTATGATTTCTGTTTCTCAGATTTCTTGTATGAGTCGCTGTAATACAGCATGTAACTTAAAGTTTAGACTGGAAAGATGGGAAAGTTGTATGACACGTCGTTTTTTTTTTTTCAAATTTGAACAAAAATTTCATACAGCACTTAAAACTCCTATAGTCACTACAAAAATGAGTTTTCAAATTAGAAAATACACAAAACTAAGAATTTTTGGGCTTATATTTTTGAATAATGAATGATTAGGATCAAGGAATCCAAGTTCGTCAAGAAATTTGTATTAAAAAGCATGTACTATTTGGAAAAATTGGCTTATAATAGCTGAATTAATTTTAATTATTTCGAAATCATATTTTTGTTCATTATTGAGGAACTCCATTATTTAGTTTTTCATTTGTTTGTAATCCGCTTATATGGTGTCTGGGTTCAATTCGCGACACTATTTAGGTTTCAATGAAATTTGTCATTCAAAGTTAAACGTCAAAATAATACACATCATACAACAAAGAATGTGGTCCCCGTGGTGTAGTGGGTAAGTGCGTCGACTCCCATGCAGAGGGTGCGAGGTTCGATACCCAAATTTACCACCTTTGATAATTTACGGCTCCACCTCTTTCGAGTCACTGACAATGCTCAAAGAGTACTCCTGTCTAGAAAAGGCTTCTCAACTTCGCCGCTCGGAGTCGGCATTAAACTCGTGAAAGAACAATAGCACGCACAACACGAGTGGTTGCTGAGAAGCTTGGCCCAGGTCCGCCTCGGACTGTAGCGCCACCCATATTATTATTATTATACAACAAAGAATATATCATACAATACTTCCAGTGGTATCTGTAAAACAGAAAGTTGTATGATGTGTATGATGTTGTATGTATATGGCTCCTGGTGTGAATAGAAATTTATTTTGTTAAGAATAACGAATCCTCTCCGCTCACATATTCTGTCAGCTGAGTCTTACCTCTGCTTTGGTGTGAGGCATTCCATCAGAGATAACCTATAATAGAGATATCCAACTTCTACCTCCCTTGCCCCTTGATTTCATCTGACAGCGTTTTTTTATACGCTTTTTATCCCGTGTCTGTGAATACGTGTGAGCTCTTGAGAACAGCTGTGGAACAGCTGATACCCTTCCCCAGCTTAGTAATGGGGTGAATTAGAGCTCTTATTTGAAAATTCGCTTGTTATTTGAACGTTTTTTCAAATTTCGGTGTTAAATTTTCAACGCAGTATGGAGGGGTAAACGAACGAACAAAGCTTATGTTCATGAAGTCGAAACTACAATCTGAGTGTTGTGTTGTGTATCAACACAACACTTAGTTGGAGCGATCACATATTTGAGGTCGCCAAAAATGCTGCGAATTGTTTAGGTTTCCTTAATCGATGCAAGAAATATTTCACCCCTTCTGATTTGGCTTTAATTTATAGGGTGTACATCCGCCCCAAGCTTGAGTATAACGCTCATATCTGGTCTGGTGCCCCCAAGACCACACTGCACCTACTTGATAGAATCCAAAAGCGAGCCATAAAACTTATAGGAGACAACAATATCGCAGATTCATTAGACTCGGTCGAACGTCGACGTACCGTCTCTTCTTTGTCCGTGATTTATCGTTATTTCAACAAACGATGATCAAGTGAGCTAGCCAACTGCATTCCTCCTCTCCATGAATTCACCCGGAATACTCGTCTCGCCAGGAATGCCCATCAGTATACCCTTAAGCCTACTTTCGGACTCACAGCTATATTCAGAGACTCGTTCTTCAGTCGCCCTGCACGAATATGGAATGCTCTTCTTAGCCTAATACTTCCGACAGACTACAACCTGCAGATTTATTTATTTATTTATTAAAAAAGATAACATATAATTGTTAAAATTACAAGTTGGCTGTTAAGCCAGAGCGATGAAGCCTTAGGCTATAACCCGCAGATATTTAAGAGCAACGTGCACAGGTACCTCGTCTCCCTTTCTCCCTCTATACCTTCGGCCCGTGCTGTGTCTTGACCCCGGACACATAAGGGTTTTAGCAATCCCTTGAGCATTATAAAAAAAAAAGGACATAATTAATGAATGCACAACATGGTGTGAATTTTTGTATATGAATAAAAATGAATAATACATTCACGCGCTTAGCTAACTAATAATAAAAATATTATTAAAGCGTGAATCACTTAAAATAAGAAGATTTGACAACAATTTGTATGCATTAGTAATAGTTATAATATCTTGCCCTTGTTCTTATCAAATAGTTTAAATTGAATTCATGAGTTTTTTAGAATTCATGAATTAATCGTATACAGCGGACTTCATTTTTGGTTTACTTTCTCAGGTGTGGCTTATAAATAAGCCGTATATATACTTAAGAATTAATTTGAGGTGAAATAGTTCCAGTTAAATGTTCATTGCAATACATTTTTGCTCACGAAAGTCCATAGTACAATGTAAGAAAATTCTTTTAAAAATACGAGTCAACATTTGAACACCCTCCGAACAACACACCCATGTATGTTATATGGATCGTACATGGATTGTGGGCAAATTAACAAATCTGCCGCCATTTTTCCCACTAAATTCACGAATCTGCAGCAATTACCCACTAAAATCCACGAATCGGCCGCCTTTGCGTGGTGGATCCATGGTTTGTGTAAGAGGATTTGTGAAATACAAGGGAATACCAATACTTTTGCGTTTTTCTCCGGTGTGGACAAGGGAAAAAAATGGCCGAAGTTGGATATCTCTATTATCCTTCATCTCTACATTCCATCTTTGGGTGTGCATAGGAGGTGACTTCAAGAGAGAACAAAGTGAAAGCAATTTAAAATAATGGGAAACAAAACTGCTTTGAAAGAGGAATACTTTGACGGATTAAACCTTAATTCTAAAAAATAAAAGGAAATTTGGAATGGACGATGACGACGTCATCAAGTGTTTGCAATTTTCCGTGTTTGCTGGAAAAAAAGCCAAACTCCGGACATGAAAAATAAGAAGCAATCTGAGTTGAAAGCTATGGAAGAAGAAATAAAAAAATATAATAAAATAATATGGTTGGCGCTACAGCCCGTAGAGGGCCAGGGCCTAGCTTCTCAGCAAGCACTCGTGCTGTGAGTGCTATTGTTCTCTCACGCGTGGAAGGGACCTACAGTTTAATGCCGACTCCGAACGGCGAAGTTGAGAAGCTTTTTCTAGACAGGAATACTCTTTGAGCATTGTCAGCCACTCGAAGAAGGTGGAGCTGTGAATTATCAAAGGTGGTAAATTCGGGAATCGAACCTGGCACTCTCTGCGTAGGAGTCGACGCACTAACCCACTACGCCACGGCGACCCACAAAAAAGGTTATATATAATAAAAAAAATATCCATGGATTTAATTTGAACATATCGCAAATAAAGAAAAACAAAGGTTACATAAAGACCCGCATCAAATCAAAAGGCTATAAGAAAAAGTACCAAAAACAATCAAAGGTATGGCACCACCACCGGTTTCTTCAGGAATATCGGAAAGGAAATGAGTACTTAACCATTCCATATTATCAAACTCGAATCTATACACTTTCTTGAAATTATCCCCTGTGTCTCCAAAAGGACATGAGTTATAATATTTAGTTTTCCATGTTTGTATGTTTAAAAACATTATCGCACATACTTTGCAGTCACACTTAAACGCCAAGACCCCAGTTTTCAAACGTCAACTGAAGGGAGGGTACCTACTTTGAGGAAATTTATTATTCCCACCAAATTGAGTACTTCCTTTAACGAAAATACTCGTCTCATGTGTTCTTACTCGGAGTCTTTTCTCAGTTCTTATTCACACCACCCATTATGTACCCGTGTCCACAAAGTAGTGTCAAATTTTTACTGACTAAAAACATTCTTCCCTTTTGGTTTTTCTGTACTACAACTAAGTTTCCTTATCTAGCAGTTTACTTTTAGAGATGTATTCGCGGTGGACCTTCGGTAAAATCACCCACCATAACCATCGTTAGGATGGTTTATTATTATTGCGCCAAATCGAGCGGTCTCATCTCATGTCCAAAGTTCGGAATATGGCACTGTTGCAATGTCCATGAAGTCTGATACTTAGCTTTCGAGCGGATTTTGTTGGTAGTTATCCGTAGGTGCCTTTGTATGTCACACTTCCTGAGATACCAGGGAGCCTTCACAATAGTCCGTACAATTTTATTTTGAATGGACTGAATAAATCCTCTGTTATTTGCTTTTTTACAAGTCCATAGTTGTATGCCGTAAGTCCATATAGGCTTCAGTACTTGCTTGTGTAAAAGCAGTTTGTTGTACATGCTTACCTTGGAGTGCCTATACCGGTGTTCGAGCTCATCTCCTTGCTTTTTCACGTCGGCCTTCCACTTCAGTTTCGCATTGAGAGTCATACCAAGATATTTTGCTTCATTAGCGTACGGTATTTGTTCAGCATTAATTAAAAACTGGTCGATTTTAAATATTTCTGTAGGTAAAATTTATGTGCGTTGATTTGGTCTCATTGGGAGCCATTTGGTTTATTTTGTCCAGAGCTCGGAGCAGTTTTTCAGTTGAGGACTCAACTGAACTTCCCATTGCCAGGATCGCTGTATCATCCGCAAATGTAGCCACAGGTGTACCATCAGTTTAGTGTACAACAGGTAGAATGTAGGGCCAAGGACACTCCCTTCAGGGACTCCTGCTCTGATTTCTTTAAAATCGGAGTATTCAGTTCTGTGTTAACTCTAAATATCCTGTTATCGAGATAGGATTCTAGTATCTTACATAAGCTCGTCGGTAGAAGCCAGCTTAGCTTGTATTTTAGGCCTTCATGCCAGGCTTTGTCGAAGGCCTGGGCAAACGTCAAGTAGGGCGGTGGAGCAGAACTTTTTCTCCTCAATGCTCCTTCAATTTCAATCGTTATTCTGAATATCAGGTCTATCGTCGATTGTTTCGCTCGAAAATAAACTGATTGTCAGGTATATATGAGAAGGTATAATATGAAAAAGTGTGGCACATCTGTCGTACTCCCGCTTTCTTCATTTATTGCGCTTCCTAGTAAAAGAATGCAAAACTGACTTTGGCTTATCAATACATATTTAAAGACGTATTTCGATGATTGAAAAAACACCGTCATAACTCAAAAATCATCATGCTTCAGAAAACGAGATTTAAAGTGTGAACTATTTAAATGTTTTCACTGATAGACACTTTATACATTTTTCGTTTGAAAAAAAAAGCCATTGATTGCAGTCAGATGTAATGCAACGAAATATAATTTTCTAAATTTTATGTATTTATAAAAAATTTTGAAAACAACACAGAGTTTGACATGTGACGTTATCAAGATTGAGGCCTCTAGTCGTCAAGTTTTAAGTTATTTAAATGACGGTTTTCCATTTTAAACTTTATAGAAAATGCGTTTGAAGTGTAAAAACTGTTGTTTTTTGATATATAACCGTGTTTTTTTTCAATGTTTCGATGACTTATAAAGGGGCTAACACTTTTGGAAAACTGGAAAGTGGGCAACTGTCTATATTTGCGAAGTAGATTTATAAAAATAATATATTAATTTATTGTTACATTCAAATATCTTATAAGACCCCCAGTACTTTTACCCAGCCTTCCTTTATTATTCCAGTTCTTGTGACGTTTTATAATATAATTCCATTTTTTTTAGGTTTTTTCCCATAGCGGAGCATATCAGTCGCAGTTTTAGAAGTAACTCTGCCTATCTGTTTATCTGTATCTATCTCTGCCCATCTGTGTGTATGTATCTTTGAATAGATTTTGACAATATTTAGTACAGAATAAGCTAAAGCCTCAAGGAAGGACACAGTAATATTATCTATCCAACAGGAAAGTGGAAACGCCCGATGCATGTCACTTGTCTAATGTGAGTTATGTTCAATTGGATGTGAACTGTGTGGGCTAACAATGCGAACGTGACAAATAGAGGACAGTTTTTGTCATGCATTTGTGCATTTACGGGCACATGGGTGGGCTTAAGTTTGAAGAAGATCCTACAATAAACTAAACGAACCAAATTTAAACGGAAAATGTTACACCTTTTGTTGTGGACTGGATGACGCAGTTGGTAGAGTGCCCGTCCCTGGTTAACGGGGTCCCCGGTTCGAATTCTAGTGAAAGCAAAGTTAATATGGTTTTATCTGATTTTCAATGCTGGTCCATTTGCCACTATTTGGATCAAATCATCGACTTGAGTGGTCAACCACTGGTAGTAGTCTGACTATGGGTATATCACAATGGACCAACATGGTCTAGGTGTGCTGGTGACTGCCCCCCTACCTAAACTACACATTCTGTCTGTTTTGACTAGAGTCCCAATTGCACTCGTCAATGGTTTGCGAATTATGGCAACGCGAGGAAAAATATTTAAAAATTAAGTTCCATCAGATAAAAAAATGCCAAAAGCTAGGTAAACATACACCGAAAGTTCTGCGGACTTTATCACTTTGGAATAGAAAGAACATCTATGTAATTCACACAGGTAGTTAAAACACATGTGATTTGTTTCTCTGTGTCTTGTGGGTGAATTTGGGAAGAAGGTAGTTATCGGCTCACAATCGACATAAACCTACTTTGAAATCTTATATACCCGAAATGGGACTTTGAAACTTGTTGTAGGCAACGGCAGATTATCTCGACGACGTACAGGTGAGAACGAGTCTAGGCTAGCACACGCAGCAAGGCCACAAGGCAAAGCGATTCACTCATACTAACCGAGGATTGCTGTATATTACGCCCCCTTATGTATACTCTGTCCCACATTTTATACATATGTCCGTGTTTATCTGGACGAAATCAAGTCCAAGAAGAGGAGGTTAAGAACCTCTTCAAACCAGAATGAGATATAAAAACCCAAGGCAATACAAACACATCACTTGTATACAACACGCATACATAACGAGCTGGCGATCATCGTTATGTTTGGCTGTCTAGAGGAATGATGGTGCAAAAAAGGTGATGTGAAGTAAGAAACACCGGGAGAAAGAAACAGCTGAGACTGGCATAGCAAAGAGCAAAATACAACAATTTATTCGTTATTTTTCAGAACCACGACAAGCGCCCACCAACACAAGCGCACCAAACAAGTTCAGCAGCACCAATGGACTGGTTCATGGAAACAGAATAAAAATAATCAAACTTACATAATACAACATAATCACTCTTCACAGAATCTGATAAGGCAATTGATAAGCAGTACGTAGCAGACATGAGGCTAGACTGAGTCTATGTACACACAACCACACGCACGAGCAAACGAAAGAATGCGTGTATACACAGCTAAGCCATGTCACCGGATTCACGTTTTGTTAGTTGATTTCGCGCTGTCATGGAGTTGGCATCGCTTCTTTTGTACGCTTTAATAGCTGTTGTCTCAGTGACAGTTTATTACCTAAAGAATCGTTCCGAATACTGGAAGAGGAAGAATATACCGCATGTTGAATCGAAGTCCCCCTACGGGGTAGCTGCCGACCTTCGCAAGGGCACGGGCTTCTACGAGCTGATCAGCAAAATCTACGACAAGTTCAAGGGGACAGGACCATTCGCCGGGATTTACATGTTCACAGTACCGTCTGTAGTGCTACTCGACTTGGATTTGATCAAGAACGTTCTCATCAAGGATTTCAACAACTTCGACGATCGAGGACTGTTCTACAACGAGAGAGATGATCCACTGACGGCACATCTCTTCGCACTCGATGCGGAGAAGTGGAGATCGTTGAGGGGGAAACTGACGCCGACATTCACGTCTGGAAAGATGAAGTTCATGTATCCAACCATAGTGAGTGTGGGTAAACATTTCATTGAAGCATTCGACAGAGAAATTAAGATCAATAGCGACATTGAGGTGAGGGATATGCTGGCCCGCTTCACAACGGACGTCATTGGAACTTGTGCCTTCGGAATTGAGTGCAACAGCCTCAACGATCCTGATGTGCAGTTCAGGCAAATGGGAAAGAAAGTGTTTGAATACTCTCGCAGTGTACATTATATGCTCTTTACCGAAATGTTCCCGAAACTGGCACGATTCCTACGTGTCACACGAACGCCAGTGGAACTCACAAGGTTCTTCACAAGAATTGTCAGCGACACCGTCGAGTATCGGGAGAAAAACGGCGTTAGGAGGAATGACTTCATGGACCTGCTGATCGATTTGAAGAATAAAAGCTCGAGTCATCCAAAAAAGGGCGAAGAAATTACTACACTGACAATGACCGAGATTATAACCCAATCCTTCGTATTTTTTGTGGCTGGTTTCGAGACTTCCTCGACTGCGATGGGATTCGCTTTGTACGAGTTGGCCCGGAATCCCAATCTGCAGGATAAGCTGCGCCAGGAGGTTAACGCGACGATGTCCAAACACGACAACGAGCTGACTTACGATTGTATCAAGGAAATGCATTACTTGGACCAGGTTATAAGTGGTGAGTAACCAATCGAGAACAGATGAGCACGGCGAGTTCTAATATTTCACTTGCTTTCAGAAACTCTTCGATACTACCCGCCGGGAGTGCATTTAAGGCGCATGGCGAATGCCGACTACCCCACATCCGACCCGAAGTATACAATTCCAAAGAACGCTCAGGTTTACATCCCAGTCTTCGGCATACAGAGGGATCCGGAGATATATCCAAATCCCGAGGTTTTCGATCCGGACCGTTTCAGTCCCGAAGAGGCTCAGAAACGCCACCCAATGACGTGGTTGCCCTTCGGTGACGGGCCACGAAATTGCATAGGCTTGCGGTTTGGAAAGATGCAAGTCCAAGTTGGACTTGCTATGCTGGTCAAGAACTTCAAATTCTTTGTCACAACCGATACTCCCATTCCGATGACGTTCCACAAGTCGAAAATAGTTTTGACATCTGAGAAGGGAATCGTTTTGAAAGTTGAAAGGATATGAAGTGTTTTGTTCGGCTAAGTTAATGTGATGTGAAGTTAAACGAATTTGTACATAATATTTAAATTTAATGTAAACGATATGAAAATATACTTAGTTTGAAGTTGAGAGGTTTAGATATTTGTGGCGGTCTAGTCTAGTCTAGGTCTAAGTTCAAGAGACTGTAACTGCCGGGTATATGTTTTTGGATTTATCTGTGCAAGTGTAAATACAGAGCCCCAGAGTCACGGTTGCCAAATTGGTCATGATTTTATCTCTTGGTCTTGGTTTTTTATTTCTATTTGGTCCTTTTTCCAAAACACCGAATGCATGCAGACAAATTATTGACCGATGACTCAAAATTGTGTGTTTCAAATATGTGTTAAAAATGTTCTCAGTAAAACAAAAATATGTTTATTATTAATAATTAAAAATAATAATAAAGTGATACACTACTCACATATGAACAATGGACCGTTTTCAAAAAGAAAAGGATAAGAAAAGGATGCTTATACTTGCGAAATATTTTTTTTTTGTTTTTTTTTTTTTCGTGGCTTGGTGTGAATCTTCAATAAGACACTGGGATACCCGTGTATTCATAGTAGGGTCAGATTTTTACTGACTAAACACACCCTTCCCATTGTTTTTGTTGTTTACGTGGAAGGGACCTACAGTTTAAAGCCGACTCCGAACGGCGAATTTGAGAAGCCTTTTCTAGACAAGAATACTCTTTGAGCATTGTCAGTGACTCGAAAGAGGTGGAGCCGTGAATTATGATAGGTGGACAAATTCTTGTATCGAACCTGGCACCCTCTGCGTAGGAGTCGACGCACTAACCCACTACGCCACGGCGACCCATCATTTTTAGTCATTCTTTTTCTTTAAACTCTTGCGTGATAGACCAAATGACTAAAACTAACTTAGCTAAGTTAGTGGATCTAACTTACTGGCCCTTTGCAGGCACTCTAAGCTAAACTTAAACTCTTAAGTATGTCGTACGACTTATCCTACATTTTTGTTTAAGTGGCAATCGTGGCCAGAGTGCCAGTTACAACGTACAAGGGCTTGATTTCAACGCACCAACGAACACCATGTATCTCTATCTCTATCTCTATCTCTATCTCTATCTCTATCTCTATCTCTATCTCTATCTCTATCTCTATCTCTATCTCTATCTCTATCTCTATCTCTATCTCTATCTCTATCTCTATCTCTATCTCTATCTCTATCTCTATCTCTATCTCTATCTCTATCTCTATCTCTATCTCTATCTCTATCTCTATCTCTATCTCTATCTCTATCTCTATCTCTATCTCTATCTCTATCTCTATCTCTATCTCTATCTCTATCTCTATCTCTATCTCTATCTCTATCTCTATCTCTATCTCTATCTCTATCTCTATCTCTATCTCTTTCTCTATCTCTATCTCTATCACTATCTCTCTCTCTCTCTCTCTCTCTCTCTCTTTCTCTCTCCCTCTAATATTCACGTAATTCTCAATAAAAAAGATTTGACACCCAATATCTTTGTATGTACGTTTATAATTCACAACAATACGATTCTCAGTCGGGTTGCCAAGTTGATTTCAATCGATAAATTTGTCGACTAAAGATTTGATCGCCAACCGTAATCGGATTCAGTTTGTTTCGACCTTTTGGCTCGTGTAAGCGCACAAACGAGTAAAAAGTCCACTAAAATTAATAGTCAAAGAAGTATTTCTGTGTGGGTCGACTCTCAACCTACTCACTTACGACACATTCGTTTGAGATATGAACACAAGCACCTAATTCGATTGGAATACATCAAAGCTTTGAAATGCGATACCGCACCGAGACAGAATAAGAATGAAGTGCCTCTAATCAGTAATCAGTAATCGCCCACTTCAATATACGATGCCCCCCGCTTACAAAATTCGTACACACAACAACTTGTACGGTAATCACTTCCATAACCGAACAGGTTGTTGTGGTTTGCACGTCATGTGTACATACACTCGTATGGCTGAATATGACAACAAAGATCATAGTCATCCGAGTTAATACATTTTTAATCGTTTGGAGGCGTTGGCAGACAACCTGGCTGGTAGACACGACTTCACATCACGAATTGCAATTACTACATAATAGTTTGAAATAAAAGAAGAAGAGGGAAGCAACAACATTGTATAAGGGACAAACGCAAAATGTAAAGTATGTTTTATGCTATCCATAGGCGGAAAGAGGGACCGCCGCAAATTGGACTGCAAAGAGCATTTGAATAAAGTTCCGACAACAAATCACGTCTCCGTCCCCGATTAGCGTAGCGTCAAAAATGAAAACCTAATCTAAAAGCAATTAAAGTTCCCAAAATATACGAGCAAGTGCGCATTTGTACTGTTTGTTTTATGTACTGCAGTGCTTTTATCTCATTTGAAAGAGTTTGACATCTCTACTCAATTTGTGGGACGAATTACCAATTGAGGTTTTTGATGAAAAGTTTATAGTGGCACTGTCCAGAAAGAAGTATTGCTAAAGCCATGAGTACATAGGGGAAGGGAGATGAGGACGAGGATCCCTTACTTTATGCGACGGACTCAACAGACACTGTATTTCATCTTATCGACAAGAAAGAGTTCCATCAGGGCAAGCGAATTTGTCCACGTGGAAATCTTTAAGTTCTATTGGAACTAACGAGTGTGAAATTGAATTTGTCCTGATGCATTCAATTGCCTGAAAAGCGGATAGCTGTGTTGGTAGGTGGTAACAGTGGCGAGGAAAATGCGTACATGTTTAAAGAAAATTAAAAAAATATTGTGTTTTTTTGTGTGAACAAATGAAAATTTAATATTTAGAATGTGCAGAAATAAAGGAGGAGAGATATATCCAACTTCTAACTCCCTTGACTCTTGATTACAACTCACAGCTTTTTTATGCCGATCGTTTTCGGTAGTTTCTTTTTCATTAAAAAATTACTAATACATCAATCTCACCGGCAGGGAAAGTACTAACCGAAGAATAAAGTCGTATTCAAATCTGTTCAGGCGTGTATTTTCTTTTAAATTTAAAAAAGAAAAAAATAAATTTTATGTTTTTACTTGTTTAGCCACTTGTTTTCATTTAAGAACGTTAAAATATCGGCTCGCCGCGGCCGTACAGAGCGTTGAGTCAGTACAAAGTAGGGAACAAAATCAAAAAGTAATTTTAGTAATTTTAGTTTTTTTTTGTTAGTAATTAATGAAAATATAGTATAAACAGTAAGAAGCATAAAGAGATAATTATTCGCTTTAAATAGAGGCACGTAGCACATTGATAAATAAATATCCCTACTGGTAAAGATAGCCAATCGACACATTATGTTATGACTCCTCACGTTGATCCTCACAAAAAATTAGAGTTGAGCGATATTGCGCGAGGAATAAAAACGACCCCTTTCCTCAATCGACTCAATCAGCCACATAAACTACCCTCTTGAGTGAAAGAGAGTATGGGCAACGATCGGATGAATCAGAGACGACATGCATTGGAATCGTCTTTGGATCGCGAAAGGATAAGGTCGTTTGTCTACTCGTGGTAGAAATTAGCCTCTAATATTAGGTAGCTTGTTGTGTTGATATCAAACCTCCTTCGGTTACACAACAAACTCCAATATTCCACAGCACCACAGCTAGAAACGTTCCTTATTTGTGCACATTTTGAAAGGGTATTCCAAGAAAAGAGGCAAGCAGATGCAGACGATATTTACACACACGAAACCATCACATAGCCGAGCCTCCTGGTTCGAAAAGGAGAGAAATACCGAATCTCCGGTATAAAGACCAAGCAATCGCGGATGCAAGACAGCTTGGTCTTGATGACTGGAAGCAGCGTGCCCAGGACCGTCGACAATGGAAAGCAGCTATCGCTCAGGCTCGGACCTTACATGGGTCGTCAGCCTGATAAGTAAGTAAACAGCTGGGAGCTTGCATGTGCCAATGGAAATAATCAAATGAACTGTTCTTAATTCATCCATAAGGAACCAAGTGAAAACCGGGCTAATTTAGTGTTATTTTAATTTTTCGCTCTGTTTTTCAGATTCTATCTACAAATATGACGAATTGAATTTTTAACTAAGCCCATGTTTGGGGAACTGCTGACAACGAGCGGGTGGATTTTATCATTTTATTGATGTATGACAATGTTTCTCACTTTTGTAACTTTCATTGTTTACGCTTCCACCTCCTTCCAGTCACTGACAATTCTCAGAGAGTTCTTATCAACTTCGCCGGTCTGTAACTCATGCTCATACAATTAAGCCACATATGCGATAAGGAAGTACTTGCCGTAGCAATTGCTGCTGTGTGAATGAATGAACCTGAAATATGTTAAAAGTGCTAGTGAGCAAACAAATAGTTTATCGATATGTCGAACAGCGGACAAAGAAAGAAAATAAAGCGGAACAGTATTTATTTCTTACCCCATTTTGGCCATTCTGCCCCACTGTGCAACATTCCTCCATGTAAAATGTCCCCACAGCATTAAGCTGCCACCTCCATGCTCTAAGCTCTTAGTTTGGAGCGAATTAACTTTTCGTTGTATAGTGATACTTCTCCTACAACATCTAAATATAGATTCCTTTAAGATACCGCACCGAAGTAGCAGCGGTGGCCAAGGACGATTCTACGTCGGGAATCCACAGTGATGTCTATTGCGGAGTTCACGTTTGCGCCGAGCAAACTTCTTTACTGTCTACAAATTTCACCTGCCGATCGTGATGTGTGATGTGTCAGGGGGTCCCCAAAACCTGAACGAAGTTAACAGGGCTGCGGTATGGAACGGAGTTGAGTTATCCGATTGGTTCCAAACGAAAACAGGAGTAAGACAGGGTTGCCCACTAAGCCCAACTTTATTTGCCCTTTTTATAGAGGATATTATGGATTTTCTTCCTGGAGGAGTGGACTTAGCAGGGGTGCTCATTAAAGCTCTCATGTTTGAGGACGGCATCGTGCTCCGAACTCACCGGAATTCTTGTAGTTGATGATTAATCGATTAAGCGAGTACTGCAATCTATGGAGTTTAAGAGTTAGTCTAGAAAAACCAAAGATAATGAATTTTAAAAAAGGTGGTGGGAGAGTTGCCTCCAAGGAGAAGTGGCATTTTTGAGGGATAAACCTAGAGGACGTCAAAGAGTATAAGCATCTAGGAAACTTGCTTACAAACGATTTAAATATAAAAAGGCATCTGAACGACAAACTTACAAAATGCCATTAGTGTAGCCTGGAAGGAATGTTTCAACAATCCTCATATCCAGCGCAGCAGTAAGTTTAAACTATACGAAGTCGTATCCGAGACGATAATTCTATACGCGGGATATAAGCGTTATGAGGAGGTGGAGAAATTGCAGCGCTTTTTTATTAAAAAATGTTAAAACTACCTTCAAAGTCTCCGAACAACATGCTGATGGTTGAAACAGGCATATCTCTACTATATATAAAAACACTAAAGATGCAAATTTATTACATACTCCGAGTAATGAACTTGGCATAGAACAGACTCCCAAAGATAGTGGCGATGAAAACCGTTCAAAGAGTGGATTAAATTAGCTGGTGAATGTGGAGTCGTACAGAACGCAGATGGTAGTAATTGGGGTAACTCACTATGCCAATTAATAAAGCAGGTCGACGAGCAGGCAAGAATACAGTTCGTAGAGAAAGCGGCGGGATCAATACATCGCCGGCTCAACCACAACCTGGGGAGTCGAAATTACTTAAGAGATATCCATAGCATCCAGGAACTTTCTGTGATGTTTAAACTTAGAGGCGAGCTTTTCAAACTGAATTTTGTACCGCATAGAGAAGATCTCGAGGGCAAAACGAAGTATATGCTGTCATCAAGAAAGGACAAACCACATCGACGTCTTGGACAGAGCGTCACAATGGGCAGCTATAACTTCGAGGTAGTCAAGGACTTCGTCTACCTCGGCTCCGCAGTAAATAGTACAAACAACATTAGTACCGAGATCAAACGCAGAGTAACTCTTGCCAATCGCTGTTTCTATGCGCTCAAGAGACGATTGAGTAGTAGAGTCATCTCTTGAAGGACCAAGCTGACTTTATACAAGGCCTTGATCATCACAGCCATGCTGTACAGCGCGGAGGCATGGAGAATCTCAAAAGCGGATGAGGAAGTCCTTGGTCTCTTCGAGAGAAAAGCTGCGCGTGCGATCTTTGCTCCCGTTTGCGTTGACGGTTTCTGGAGGAGAAGATTCAACCACCAACTGTACGGGCTGTACAGCGACATGAGTCTAGACAGGCGACTTCGGATCCAACGCCTAAGATGGCTAGGCCATGTAGAGCGTATGGACAACTCAGCTCCGGCCCGAAGAGTCTTCGACTTCGAACCCGTGGGACAACGCAAACAACGTGTCAAATAAGTATTCACATTGGTCGACAACATTTATTTTGTTTTATCCTCGTTGACCTTAGACCAGCTTGATTCGCATCTTCATCAATTGCGGAGAATAGCTGTGTTTTTTTGCAAGCGTATATATGCTTAATTCAATTTGCGTGTAAGATACACTAACAACAAATCCTATATCCGCTTAAGTTACTCATCCTATCTATCATAATAAAAACAATGCTTCCAATCATTATTTTCTGTGTGTTCATTCCTGAATTTATTCATTCATTGTTTAGGTTGCTGTATGTGGCTTACATTTGTAGATGTGGTTGATGTATTAGATCATTTTTAAATATTTTTGCATCCATAAGTATGCAATTTTTGGTATACTCAGAGTGTCTCTGCTATACATTCCGTTTAGGTTTCGTAAACGATTCTTTTCATTTGATAAACATTTTTTTTTATTTTATAATTTATTGGTGGTCGCCGTGGTGTTACTTACCCACTAAGTGCGTCGACTCCTACGCAGAGGGTGCCAGGTTCGATAGCCGAATTTACCACCTATCATAATTCACGGCTTCACCTCTTTCGAGTCACTGACAATGTTGAAAGAGTATTCCTGTCTAGTAAAAGCTTTTCAAATCCGCCGTTCGGAGTCTGCATTAAACTGTAGGTCCCTTCCACGCGTGAAAGAACAATTGCACGCACAACACGAGTGGTTGCTGAGAAGCTCGGCCCAGGTTCGCCTCGGACTGTCGCGTCACCCATATTTTATTATAATTATTATCATAATTATTAAGTGTTATTGCCTTTAAAGTGATGGTCACGCTACACAGTCACAAAACGAAGATTGTGACCATCAAAGATCAACCATCACCTTCCACGACTACACCCCTGACTGCTTAGCAAATGTCTGTGTCTTAAATGTCGTCGGTGCTGCCAAGATTTTATGATGAATCATTAAGCGCCGATGATCGTTTTTTGTGCATTTATAAATTAAGCGTATATATGTTTGCAAAACAACACAGCTAATGATTACACGTTTCGATGTCCATGTCACCTTCGTAACTCAACAGTTGGACTGATTTGTAGAAAATGGTGGAAAGGTCGTCGAACTATCTTTTCCGAAATCAAAGAAATCACACGATAAGTCATTCCCTTGCTGAAATACGGTGCATGTTTCAAATGGCTTGGAAAGAACTGAACCGAACTGCACGGTAGATCGCCCATCTGTGTGCACAGACTCTGCCCCGTAAGAACAAGTTTAACTCAGAAGTAAACACACGAGAGAGATTAGATTACACGTCCAAATGAAGTCGTAAACTGCCATTATTTGACAGAATCTATAATCTGCGTGCGCTAGCAGATTTGCTGTCGCGCAACGCTTCTATCATTTGGCCTTTCAAACTACTCGTTTGCTACTACACGCAACAACTTATGCATGTGTCTCTTTTGAAGTCTTTAATATCGCTGGATGAGTATCAACTTTGAATAAAAAAGCTAAGTTGTTGTGACTGGTGGTTTGAGGCTCTTAACAACCTGCTGAGCTGTTCCGTACCCAGATAATGCCCAACCAAATATTCTGATATACCCGAATTTATAATTATCTGCATGACTAGTCAAAAATCAATGAGTAGACGAAATGAGGCTTAGATAAAAAAAATAAGATTGGCGGATAAGAACGATGATGACTGCAAATAATTTAAATTACAGTTCTTTATTGCTGTGCCACTTTTAAATGTCAATAATAATTAAACATGTGTGACAAGTAGTTTTTGCCGGCGAAAGTGATCAGAGTTTGATAACTTAGCCCTTCTTGGAGGACATTGAACGGACAAGTTTGAAGAACAATTTTTATTTGGATGCTCTGAGTGAGAATGTCCTTTCTCGTCGATCGAACTTCAGCTCAGATCCCACCAACTTATGAACGCGACTTGTTCACGTTTGTAAATTAGACTTATTATCATGATTGGAATTAACTAAACGACCGCTCAATTTTAGTACTGAATATTTAAATCATAAAACTCATAGATTGACTGACTATACAAGGCAGTCGCACTTAGCCAAAGCACGCCCATTGTGAAACCACACGGGTAAACTGCTGCTAAATTTGGAACCAGTTGGTGCTTATGACCAAAGCGGTGCAGCAGCAGACTGATAGTGGCGGCGATTGGACGTGAATTGAAGTTTCTATTTCACAGGTATAGCAGTGATTGCGATTTTCTAATCACAGTGATTTTTAACTGTGATTTTCTGTAGTGAACTCAAATTTTTTATTTTGTAGTGTTATTCTCCCCTATTCAAAAATTCACACCAACTATAGCTCTCTTAATTCAAACATTCGGAATTGTACAAATATAAATAGCCATAGCAGCCGAATTTTTTTTTCAAAAATCTATAAATAGTGAAGTAGGATTTTGTACGTAAAGCACATACAACAACCTACTGCTTATAATAATAAATAATGTGGGTGGCGCAACAGTCCGAGGCGAACCGGGCCTAGCTTTTCAGCAACCACTTGTGTTGCGCGTGCTATTGTTCTTTCACGAGTGGAAGGGAACTACAGTTTTATGCCGACTCCGAACGACGAATTTGAGAAGCTTTTTCTAGACAGGAGTACTCTTTGAGCATTGTCAGTGACTCGAAAGAGGTGGAGCCGTGAATTATGATACAGTGTATCAAGTCAAAATGGGACACAATGCAAATAGAACTTTAATTACAAAAAAAAATAACGCACAATTTCAAATTAGAAAATTCCTTTTATTATTTTTTAGAGTTCTTTAGATACAAACCAAAAAACCTTAAAAGAAAAATGACTGATGAATTTTATACTGAATTTTAGATCAAAATCATTGAGATGTGCGAAAATAACGCCAAAATGAAAATGGGACAGTTACCGAACACATCCCATAATACACGACAACTTCGGGATTCATTCCAAATGTTGACAACTTCGTTACATGTCAGCATAACGGTAAATGAATTTCGAAGGAAATGTTTGATTGACGCGGTTTTCGGGAACAATAGAATTTAATTATGTTGGGAAAGAAGCAAACGTCGGTCGAAGTGCGGAAGCTTGTGATTCAGAAATACAAGAAGGGAAAATCTGTTCGTGATATCGGGCAAAATGTAAACAGAACGCACTCAACGGTCTACAACATCATTAAACGCTACAAAGAGTTATGAGAATATTCCCAGAAGATCGTCAAGAAAAATGTTTAATGACTCGGATGAACGTTGGATAGTCGGTCAAGTGAATAAAAAACCACATATTATTGCACCAAAACTAGCCACCGAAGTGTAAAAGGCTCACCCAGAAACAATACGGATTGTGCTAAGGACACACAATTTGAATGGACGAGTAGCCGTTCAGAAGCAAAGTCAACAAATCGAAAAGGAAGCAGTTCGCAGAAAACATGGTAACAAAGATTTTTCAATCTGGGAGAAGGTAATTTTTACAGATGAAACTAAGTTTAATGTGTTTCGCTCCGATGGTCGAAGTTATGTATGGAGAAAGCCCAATGAAGAGCTCCGAGACAAAAATTTGCGTCCCACTGTTAAGCACGGCGGTGGTTCAGTAATGGTGTGGGGGTCAATGTCAGCTTTCATTTTATTGAAGGCATAATGGACCAATACATGTATTTGGACATTCTGCGAAATAATCTTGCACCAAGTTCACTGAAATTGGGGTTGGACTATGGGTTTTACTTCTATCAAGATAATGATCCCAAGCACAAAGCTTACAATGTAAGGTCCTGGCTTCTTACAACTGTAAGCACGTTATGGAAATACCACCCCAGTCACCCGATTTGAACGTGATTGAACACCTGTGGGGTCATCTCGAAGAAAAATTGAAGAAGTATTCGATTAAAAATAGGAACGACTTAAAAAATGCCTTGTAGAGCCTTCTTTCTGCAGAAAATTGGTTGAATCCATGCCAAGACGATTAGCAGCTGTTAAAAAACAAAAAAGCTTACCAACAAAATATTAATAAGTTTTTTATCTTTTATTACCCTTTTTTATATTGAGTTTTGTAGAAGTGTCCCATTTTAACTTTGACTTAGTTTTCCCACTTATTTTTGTTTTTATGTTAATGTTGTTTGTTCCAATTGAATTAAATTAATATGTTAAGTTTTTTTTTATAGCACAGAAACCTGACATTGATAATACATATTTATTTTTTTGTGATATACAGTCTATATTTTATTATTCCATTTGGAAATCTTTTGTTGCAGACTTTCCCATTTTGACTTTGATCCACTGTAGGTGGTAAATTCGGGTATCGACCCTGGAACCCTTTGCGTAGGAGTCGACGCACTTACCCACTACGCCACGGCGGCAAGACTTCGACAATACAAGGTGTTATTTTTTAATCATAGGTTACTTTGACCCTGACAGCTGTTTCTGCTCGAAATCCTGACAGAGTCAAGTCAGTATTACATACCGTATTATACCCCCGCTGAACGAAATGAGTCGTTTTACGGTTGACCAACGTTGGGGAAATATTGAAAGCTTATTTCCAAAGTGAGTGCTGTGTGGCCCAAACAGTGCGTTTTTTGAAAATAAATTTGTACAGTGACTGCTCTACGCAACTTTATGAGACTGGTTTCCTAGTGGACAACACTCATGGTCCCCGTCGTCGTACGGTGCGAACTGATGAGAATATGAGTGCTTTGGCAGAGACCAGTTTTCTTTGGAAATTAGGCACAACTTTTCGTTCAATGGTGGGCGTTAAAGAGCCATGTTAACCAACTTTACTGAAATTGAAGACATGGACTTGGACGACCTCTGATTCATGCAGCGTGACGCATAATGCCACCCAGCCTATGCCACAATCGATCTTTGGCGCACCAAATTATCAGCCGTATTGGCGATTTCTATTGGTCCTCTCGGAGACGTATTTCTGTCATCAATTTTATTAATTAAAAACTTTTATTTAAAAAATTATACATTAAAATGTTCCTTACAATTATTGAAAATAGAATACTTCGGCATCAGAATATGTAATGTCTATACATACATAACAAAACAAAAGGAGCATTTCGCATAAAAAAGAAAAAAAAAACAAATAGCCCCATACAGATTTGAACATAGGTTAGGTAGTGGGATTGCTAGTGAATTCACCAGCATACGTAGACTATTGTGGTCCCTTGTAATATACCCATAGTCAGACTACAACCACTGACTGTCTACTGCAGTTATTGTGCCATTAATTTGATCCCAAATGGTGACTGGACCAGATTTGAGAACCAGATAAAAGCGTATTAACTTTGCTTTCACTGGGATTCAAACCGGGGACCCCGCTAACTGGGGGCAGGCAATTTACCAACTGCGCCATCCAGTCGTGTATAGATTTGAACATAGAACCTTGAAAAAGGGTAAGCAACTTACAAACCCACTCCGCCCACGGCACCGATAACTTTGAAGGCTTTTTTTCGTTCACTTTCGGTGTAGGTGTGACATGCTGACATACATTAATACTTAGCGCTTATACATGTACAAATTAGATGAAATTGGAATTCGTATGAAAATTATAATACAGGGACTTGTAATACTTCGACTCTCCCAAAGTCGAACTCTTCTTAGGCCGCTTTCACACAGGAAACTTTTGTCGGCGATTTTTCATCTTGCTGGCCATGGAGTTGAAATGTGCTAGGCCTAGCCCGCGTCTCGTGTGGTCGGGGTTTGCTTTTGGATTTTCCGTACTCTCTTTTATCTCTCTTCGTTCTTTCTTCGAGTTGCTTTATTCGCATGCTATACATGTGTGAGAAAGAGATGACGCATGTGTGAGAGCGGGTGGGAAAACAGAAAAAGTTGAGATCTCAATTGCAGAGACTGAACGATGTCCTGTGTGAAAGTGGCTTGAGATCACAAAAGGGAATTTCAAAAAGTCGCCGACGAATTTTAGCGAGTGTGAAAGCGGCCTTGAATAGAATCTCTCTCTAACTCGAACTTTTTCGCCATATTTTACATTAATTTCCCGCAAATGTCCATACTCTCTCTAAGTCAAAATCCTCTCTCCAACTCGAACAGCTTATGGTATCCCGTGACAATTTGACTTAGGGACAGTCCACTGTAATAATAATATTGTTGGCGCTACAGCCCGTAGAGGGCCAGGGCCTAGCTTCTACAGCAATTACACGTGTTGGGCGTGTTCTTTCTCTCTCAGAAGACCTACAGTTTTAAGCAGAAATTAAGTTATTACAGAGATAGCCGACTTCACAGCTGATTGCCGCCTAGTCCATTGACGAATTTGAGTGCTTTTTTGACAGATATTCATGAATTTTTGACGTTTATTCACGAAATAACGTAAATGCCGTCCTCTGACTGGTCAATTTGGTTAATGAACACGTTATAAAAAACAGTTGTCAAAAATCTGAAGGGGGAAGAGAGGTAGAAGTCGGTCATGTCTGTGATACTTCATTTTTGGTTTTAAGCCGACGAACGGGCAAGGTTGAGGAGCTTTTCTCTTTTTTTCCTCTTATTTCCCTTTGGAAAGTAAGAACATTATCAGCGACATGAAAAAAGTGGGACGTAACATTATTTTTCATTCTTTTGTCGTGACAGGGATCGAACCCAGGCAGCGAAGTTCAAGCGAGTGGAAGGCGACGCATAGACCCACAACGCCACGGCCGTCAGTAACAAAGTTTTTAGGAAAAACTGAATGTTTTAAAATTATTGAAAATGTATTCGTTAAGGTGGAAAAAATTGAGCAGGTTTGAAGGACAGTTGATGAAGGACAGACATTTCGAACGTAAAAGTTGAAACGATAAGCAGACCCAACAACAATTAGTATTCAGGTGATAGAAGGTGATCGAAGTTATTACATGTAATACAACTCGCAAAATTTAGAAGTTCCCAAAACACTGACATAATTCATAGACAAGTTCCTCTGGGGAAATCAGGGAGAAAGTCATCAGAAAAAACAGCACTAAAACAGCTGGCAACACTGTGTCTTCGCTCTCACATAGCAGCGCTATCTCCTATCATTTGATGCCGGTTCCATGGACATGCCCACCAAGACAGTTGCAGCGACTTTGAGCGAGAAAAAACTAAGCATACATGTTCTAGCCGCGTATAGATACGTAAGTATGCTTACATACATACAAGTGCATTCATGTAACTTCTCCCGTTGCAATCAAACCGGCCGTACTAATTCGATGTCAATCACATTACCTTGCGCAGCAAAGCTCTATTTTGAAAACAAACAAATTATTTTATCTTATTATTTTATCCGTATCTTATCAGAAAAGCATTAGAGTTAGTCTACGCACGCACACACAAAATATAAACGTCCGATCGCGCGTTCACAAACAGGTTTCGGATTTGAAAAGAACGAGAACAGATTGTGCGAGCCATAAACACATTTCTTCAAGGGAGTAGCTGATGGAAAAGCTATAAGTTCCTAGACCAAGTATAGATTCGTTTCAGTTTAACAGAGTCCGTGCCGCAGAAACCATGGAGCTAATAAGCATATTGTTGTATTCGATAATTGCAATTGTGTCGTTCGCCGTGTATCTCATACGAAACCGTTTGACGCATTGGGAGAAGCGTGGTGTGCCGCACGATAAGCCATCATTCCCTTATGGCAGTTTCAAGGGCATGGGCACGACGAGTCACTTGTCTTTGCCGATAAAGGAACTATACAAGAAGTACAAGGGCACAGGTCCCTTCTGCGGAGTGCACTTCCTGCTCAACCCAGCAGTCATTGTTTTGGACTTGGACTTAGTTAAAAGGGTGCTCATCAAAGACTTCGGAAACTTTGCCGATCGCGGAATGTACTACAATGAAAAAGAAGATCCTCTCTCGGCGCATTTGTTTGCGCTTGACGGCGGTGCATGGCGTAAGTTGCGCACCAAACTGACACCCACCTTCACTTCCGGAAAAATGAAGTTCATGTTCCCCACGGTGGTGAATGTTGGTCATGAGTTTGTGAGAGTGTTCGAGGAAATGGTGGGCAATAGTTCGGAGATCGAAATCAAAGAAGTGCTCGCTCGGTTCACTACAGATGTGATAGGCACCTGCGCGTTCGGCATCGAGTGCAACAGCTTGAAGGATCCGAACGCAAAGTTCCGTACTGTGGGAAAGAAGTTTTTCACAGAATCAAGACATAGCGAATTTGTCACCAGCCTGATAAGGAGTTTTCCCGCATTCGCGAGGTCGCTTGGGTGCCGCTTGATTCCAGGCGAACTTCATGACTTCTTCATGAATGTTGTTATGGATACCGTGAAATACCGAGAGGAGAACCGGATCGTGAGGAACGACTTCATGAACATGCTCATCGAATTGAAAAATAACAAGTCGTTCAAGACTGAGAATGGAGAAGTGGTGACCGGATTGACAATGGAAGAGCTGGCTGCCCAGGCGTTTGTTTTCTACGTGGCAGGTTTCGAAACATCGTCCTCGACCATGGGATTCGCGCTCTACGAGTTGGCCCAACACCAGGAAATTCAGGATAGACTGAGGAGCGAAATAAACGAGACCTTCGCAAGGCACAATGGGGAGTTGAACTACGAGGGAATGAAAGAGATGCACTACATGGACCAAGTGATCTATGGTATGTTCTAAGATAAACCCTTTTCATCTGCTCTTGTTGATGACTATTTCCGATTAGAAACTCTTCGAAAGTACGCCATTGTTCCCATACTGACGCGTGTGGCAAAGGAGGATTACGTAGTTCCCAATAGCGTGCATAAGATCGAAAAGGGGATAACGGTCGTCATTCCTGTTGACGCCATACACCACGATCCTGAGATCTACCCAAATCCAGAGGTTTTCGACCCGGAGCGCTTTAGTCCGGAGGAGGTCAAGAAACGGGAGCCAGTGGCTTGGCTGCCATTTGGCGATGGTCCACGGAATTGCATTGGTCTGCGGTTCGGAAAGATGCAGTCGCGTATTGGGTTGAGCCTACTGCTTAAGACCTATAAATTCCGTCTAAGCAGCCAAATGAAAGGCCCGGTTCATTTTGTACCGAGAGGACTGATTCTGCAGACAGTTGGTGGAATCTATTTAATTGCTGAACGAGTGTAATATGTTTTGTTTATTGTCTCTGTTTTGGTGTTGATACATGAAAGTAATCTTTTAGGTTTAGCCAGTGTAATAAAAGTCTCGACTGAGAAATGATACGGTTTTCGTTATTGTTGTTTGGAAATTGATTAGATATGAGGGGATAACGGAAATAGGGACGCGAGAGGGTACAAAATGGATGGAGTCTTTGACATAGTAAACAAATTCGAAATTGCAGCTTGTCATTTTCTTTACTCTTTTTGATGCAGTTCTTTTTATTGACATTCTTACCAAACATTTAATTCAAGGCAATGACGTTGTTGCATTACCCAACCAAGTTACAAGAAAAAAAACAGAAAAACGCAACAAAATTTCCATGTCAAGGAATTGTTTCTACAAAAAGGTTGTAGTACAAATATTGGCGGGCTAATGTTAAAAGGCTGTGTACATAATAAATCAATTTGGAAAAATCTAAAGACTCCTGTCCCCTTTTGTTGACTTGAAAAATTTACAAAACAGAAAGAAATTTGTTGGGATGGTTGTTGGTAATTTTAGCCCCAGAACTTTACACCGGAGGACATTTAAAATATTTGAAAAAAAGTAAATGTAAATAAGAACTCGAGTTTGATCATTTTTAGTGACGAGAGTAAATTTGTTTTTGTTCGAAAACGACGTGAAGCGCGGGCAGTAATCTGAAAGGCTGATCGTAATCTGATGATGTGGGGGTTGTGTGTCTGAAAATGGAGTTGCCACAATGGAGTCTGATATTGTAAGGGATATCCCCATGAGAGTGCTACAAGGTAATCCTTCAACAAGACCAGTACCCCGAACACACAGCTCCTACGGTCAAAATATGGTTACACTATAGTGTACCGAAATGACTTAAAACACCTCACCTGACGGAAATCCGACAATTTGGGAAGATATTGAAAACAAAAATCATAAAAAAATACTCATCAGCTGGAATGGGTCTTAAATCTGTGGTCACAAGGAAAAACCGAGTCGCCTTTATTCAAACTAGAAAACGACTGGATGGCGCAGTTGGTAGAGTGCCTGCTCTGGTTAGCGGGGTCCCCGGTTCGAATCCCAGTCAAAGCAAAGTTAATACGCTTTTATCTAGTTTTTTAATCTGGTCCGGTCACCATTTGCCATTGGGATCCAATTAGCGGCACTATCACTGGAGCAGTCAATCAATGGTAGTAGTCTGAGTAGGGGTATATCACAATGGACCAATATGGTCTTAAGTGTGCTGGTGCATTCACTAGCAGCCCAGCTACGTAACCTAACCTAACCTATTCAAAATAGAGTTATTGATATTACAAGATTCAGGATATCAAAATCTATATGCACCCAATTTTATATTTCGGGTCAAAACCGTAGAAGTTATAAGAACTTAAAATTAGCAAATAGAAATTTTCAACATTTCTAGACGGAGTCAAAATTTTAAACACGTGCCTAGTACACACGACCACAGCATTACACATGAATTCACCGAAAAACTGGTTGAAAGTGTGCCGAGACTCTACAGGCTGTTGCAAAATCCAAAGGAGATTCAACAAACTTTATTTTATTTTATTTTACACTGGGTGGGTAGCCGTGGCTTAGTGGGTTAGTGCGTCGACTTAACAAACATATAGAGAAGGCTTTGACCAATACTAGAAAAGCCTTTGCTGTGGCAAGAATGCTGTTTTACAGCAGCCAACTTGATACCAGGGTGAAGGTAATCTGGTACATGGCCCTCATAAGGCCAGTCATGGTGTTGGGTTGTCCCCTTTGGTTCAACGTGAGCCCTTCCGAGATGGAAAAGATGAGGGTGTTCGAGAGACGGTGTCTTAGGACCTGTCACCGGTTGTATCGGACACCTGAATCCGAGTACAAGGAGTACTATCGCAACGAGGTCTTATATAACAGGGCTAACTTGAAAAGAGTAGACAATTTTAGTAATTTTACACGACGACACATCGCAAGGAGTATGATGTCTACCAACAGTCTGATTTTCGGGGCTTGTTACCCGAACTTCATGTATCATGATAGGGTGCGCCACAATGGCTTTATTCCACCTGAGGCTTTCCTATATTTAGATTCGTTAAATCTGATTCAGGACATGAGTGGATGTCCTATAATCTTCCACGCTGTACGCCGAACAGTTGACAGGCGACTCCACTATGAATCGGATATCCTTCGAGAACACGAGGATCAACTCCGCTTCAGTAGAGCGATCCCCGCTCGAGATAGGACAGAGGGTACAAATAAGCGGCACTTCTTTTGGTGGTTTCACCAGAACCAGTCCCCGCCATTGCCAGCGCCTGATCTGATAGTCTGGTCTGTTGGACAACAGCCCACTTACATAGATTTAAGCTAGGTTAAGTTAGATTAAGAAAAAAACAAAAAAAAAGGTGTACAAAGGCGTGTAGATTATATATGTCAAGCATATAAATAACCTACACGCCCTTGTACACACGTCTTCAATGTCACGGACATAGTGTAAGCTAGTTTAAGTTTATTAGGGATAGGGCTTAGCGTAGATTAAGTTAGTCTTAAGAAACTTTAAAAAAAAATGTTTAGAGCGCCAAGTTTTTCCTAAGTTTTCTTGGCCAGTAAGCAAAAACAATAAAGATTGTCCATATGGACTGTAAAAAAACAATATTAGTAGTAGACGCCGAAAGGCAAATAGATAAGTAAGTTTAGATTATTTTAGAGCACCTGCGAAGGGTCAGTAGGATTGACTTTAAGAACATGAATTGTTTAGATATTAAGATGGATTTAATCATTTTTCTCTAGTTTTAAGAATCATGAATCATGAAAAATAAAAATGAAATTTTAAAGTTAGTGCGTCGACTCCTACGCCGAGGGTGCCAGGTTCGATACCCGAATTTACCACCTTTGATAATTCACGGCTCCACCTCTTTCGAGTCACTGACAATGCTCAAAGAGTATTTCCTGTCTAGAAGAAGCATCTCAATTTCGCCTTTCGGAGTCGGCATTAAACTGTAGGTCCCTTCCCCGCGTGAAAGAACAATAGCACGCACAACACGAGTGGTTGCTGAAAAGCTAGGCCCTGGCCCTTTACGGGCTGTAGCGCCACCCATATTATTATTATTATTTATCTTACACTGCATTCCCGATTATGACAGCTAATGCAATCTTTATTGAAATGTTGCGATAAAAAATTAAATTTAGCTGTTGCGAAAATCGACGAGTTGAGTGAATCGAGAGTTAGTTTAATAGAGAACATACAATATAACATAAGTATTTTATTTTTGAATTTATCTTAAAAACATTGTATTTTTCTACTCAAAGTAAAGGGTTTTCCAATAGGGACTTGACAACTTTGAATTTAATTTGTGAACGCACTCTTTCACTAATCATCAAAGTGTCACTGTCAATCTATTCAGAAACTCAACATTTTCGCCAAGGTAAACTACACGAACGAGCAACGTCTGCAAATTTTTCTCATCTCATTTCTGTCTCTCAACTTTAAGAGCGTTAGCTCCAATTTTCGGTCGTAATTCTTCTTCCTCATTTTTGGCTCAATGGGTTCGTCAATAAGCGAAATATGCGTTATTGGGCGGGGGAAAATCTACATGTGCTTCATGAATCACCACTTCATCCACAAAAAAAACACAATTATTGCGCCATATTTTTTCGTCGACGATAACGATTGTCACGTAACTGTCAGTGGTCAGCATTATCGCATGATTACCGATTACACTGGGGAACAACTTAAAAAAACATTCTATTGACTTAAAATTTCCAGCTGTTTTACAATTAAATAGGTACGCTGATTACAAAACTGTACGTGGTTTTCTTCTATCTATAGCTAGAGAGAGGTTGTGTTTCAATCCTATTTATAATATCGATTGGAGTGAATTAGTGAAGCGGAGTCTCAGTTCTCGTCGGCATACAAGGAGTAAGCAAAGTTAAGTTTTTATTTACATATATACTTACTCCCTTTCCGTTAGATCATGTCTGCCTCTACTACTTTGCTCCGTAAGTCCTTAAATAGCCCATTCCCAGTCAAAGAAATCATCATCAGCGCATTTGTCAGGGAAGCTTATTTTGCATATTTTAAAATACAAAAATTGGTGATCAAGATAAACGTTGGGCACTTCACAGCGTGTGCAAGCCGTGTGTTGAGAGTTTACGGATGTGGACAAGGGAAACGTGAAATAAGTTGCAATTTGGTATACCTATGAATTGGTGAGAGCCCAAGGATCATTCAAGTGACTGTTACTTTTGTATAGTGAAATCGTCCGGATATAACAAGAAAAGCAAATGTAAAATAGAATATCCTAGTTTATCATCAGCCACACGCCCAGTACCTCATTCCGCTGAAATCCCAGTGCCAGTTTTCAAAGAACTACCTTCTTTATTAGAAGAATACGAGTATGGTGAAGATCGAAGTGACAACAACGATGAACATTTTGAAATGGAAGATGACTCCATTGGTAAAGGATTTGATCAGAAATAGTTTAATGATTTGGACCGGGATTTGGGACTTTCAAAAAAGGCTTAGGAGCTCGTAGCATCAAGACTTCACGAGAAAAATTAGCTTGAAAAAGGAGCTAAGGTATCCTACTTTCGATCAAGAGAAATTCCATTACTGCAATACTTTCGAAGTGACGGTGAATTTGTGTATTGCCATAACATAAATGGTTTAATGGAGGAGTAGGGAATTCTAGCGTATAACGCAACTGAATGGCAACTGTTTATTGATAGCTCAAAGCGGAGCTTAAAGTGTGTCTTCCTCCACAGTCTGTCCCAATAGTTTGGTGCAGTCCCAATAGGCCACTCAGTCATTCATTTGTTGCAATACCGTATGCACAAATAGATCATCTGTGTTGACCTTAAAATGGTATCCTTCCTTCTTGGCCAGCAACGTGAATATACCAAGTATCCCTGTTTTTTTTTGTGTTTTTTGTAGGAAAGCAGAGTTCGTGAAAAGTATTGGGTACAGTCAAATTGGCCGCCAAGTTCTCAACTCAAGCCTGGTGAACCAAATAAACGACATCAGCCGCTAGTTTGACAGAAGGAATATTATATTTCCACCTCTGCATATAAAACTGGGCCTCATGAATTAACATACTGCTTCTGTAGTATGTGTTCTTTCAGCTTTACCAACTGAAGGAGACTGTTTTAAATATCCCATCTCAGCATTTCCTCGCCTGTGTTTGACGGTCCACAGACTCGGCAGCTCATCAAAGATGAACATTTTATTGGGACAATGACCGAACACCAAAAGGTTGGTTGGCAATTAAAAACCTTAGTCAAAAACTTTGGAAATACGCGAGCGGAGAATTATGCAGAAACTGTTCAGCAACTTTTAGAGAGCTTTAAAATGCTCGGTTGCAATATGAGCATCAATGTTCATTTCTGTGTAGTCATCTTGCTGGCTTGCCGAAAAATCTAGGTGCAGTCAGTCAGTGATGAGCAGGGTGAGCGATTCCACCAAGATCTAAAGTTCAAGGCAGATGGGATGAACATTTGATGGCTGACTACTGTTCCAGCATCAGGCGAAAGCTACAAGCCAAAATGTTTACCTTTGGCTAAAGAAGCTTACTGCTTTTGTGAATAAAATTATTTCCTTCGAACATTTTGTTTGGTTATTGTTTCCATAATTCTTTATTTTATGCACATTTTGAACAAAACATGATGTCCTTTAGCTTAAAAAGTTGACGTGATAGACAAAACGGTGATCATTTTCACATTCAGACACCAAAAATAAGTCAAAAAAAGTGCCAGGTCTTAGTCAACGAAATGTGTGTTCCCCAGTGTTATTTTTGGCCCGAATTGGAAGATATAGGCTTGACATATGGTTTAAACAGGATGGTGCCACAAGCCACACAGCACACGTTACAATCGATTTATTGAAGAGTAAGTATGGTGTGCGTGTTATCTCAAGAAATGGAAGCCTCGTTCGTACGATTTAGGTTAGGTTAGGTAGGCGGGCTGCTAGTGCATTCACCAGCACACTTAGACCATATTGGTCCATTGTGATACCCCTAGTCAGACTGCTATCACTGATTGACCACTTCAGTTATAGTGCCGTTAATTTGATCCCAATCCCCCAGCAAATGGGGACTGGACCAGATTTGAAAACCAGATAAAAGCGTATTAACTTTGCTTTCACTTGGGATTCGAACCGGGGACCCCGCTAATCAAGGGAAGGCACTTAACCAACTGCGCCATCTAGTCGTGTGTGTTGAGTATAAGTAGTTTATAAGACTTTAAGTGACAGTATCTTCAAGGCTTTCAACGGACTCACGTCTCAGAGTCCCATACATCTTCCTTTCTTTCGTGAGAAACAGCACGACATGATGGTATCATCCCCACTTCTCCCCTCGACTTTGGTGTTATAGCTCGACTCTCCCAAATGGCCAACCACAACTGAAGACGCTGAAACCGCACCACACTTCAGGGGCTGCTCGGTTCTAAAATACAGCCTCACCGGAGGCTGTTCGCAACTGGATGTTGCTTCTTTTTTATTTAGTCCTTCAGTCAGGGGTGGGCTTGGGCCTCAATCAATAAGCCAGTCCAACTAGTACGGTCTTTGGCTAGGTGCCTCCAGTGCCACACGCCAAGTTGGTTGAGGTCCTTCTTAGGGTACGCCTTCGGTTCAGTGGGCGTCCTCTATGGCGTCATCCCACAGGTTTGAAGTCGAAGTTTCCTCAGGCCTAGCCGGTGCAGGATCACAAGTCCATTGTGGAATTATAGCCTGTGGACTTATGACCCTTCATCGGCCTAGCCATCCTAGGCTTTGAATTCGTGGACGCTTGACTTACCTTACCTTTCAGCGAGAAGGTATATTAAAAACAGCAAAAATTTAACATTATTCAATGGCTTATATTAAAATGGGGATAAGAAACACCACACACTATGGTGTACCTGATACCCATAGAGAAACATCCCTCCTGCCATTTGCAACCGAGATCTGGTTGATAAGTAAAACAACAAAGCTGTTCTGATTCCTTTATCGAATGTTTGGTGTTGTTAGCAAAGAAACCGAGTGAACTGGAAGATACAGGCACGAACTGAAACAGCTTTATGAAGATATTAAAATAATAACTTTTTTTTGAAAGTGGGAAAAGAGCACACTGTTTTTGTATTTGGAATCCGCAAGAAATGGAATGAACAACTTTAAAAGCTCTTGCGGTGAGGACAGGTGGAAGAACTGTTCAAATGTACAGCTTAATTAAATGAAATTCGACCCAGCAGCCTTTTGTATTGTGCAAATGTTTGTTTCGTTTAAATATTTTTTCAGCATCAATTAGCACTGCCAACTGCATCGCCCAATGTGCTGGATCTGCATCGAATAAACCCATTAACAACGATACACGAGAGAATGAACGAATGTATTATTTTCGTAGCGAACTTTTTTAAATTGCGTTTATTGTATGGACATTTTCATAGTGTCTGATTTATGAACATACTTCCGAAACAAGGACGACCATTCAGAGACAGGAGATGTATGATGACGCATTTTCTTAGAATCTTGAGTCTTCAGGATGATGCAACCGATCCAAATAATTTCGGTCCCCCGAATCAATCAAGGAGAATAAAAAATTACAATCCCATTTAACTGACGGTTTCTTGTTCTTTGAATGTATCCAACTCAAAACTATTGTACAGGGCATTTTGGAGATCTTTGTGCTGTGTACACTGATCCTTAATTTGATCTTCTATAATCAGGCTCTTAGAGAAGCAATCAACTACTTGTGTAAACCCTAAGACTGAAATTCTGCGCAAATTTCTGCTCAATTCAATCATTGTGACCTCAAGGTTATATGATTGATTCATACTGCGTGCATACATACATCATTGAGATCATAAGGCCAGTTCGCGAACTCAATCGGTTGCTATTTATTCTTTCTATTTATTGTGGGAGCTATCAACTCAATCGCTAGAACAAACCACACATATGATTAACAAATGAATAAATCTTGGTTTTCCTAGTATACTTTTAGGCGGCACTTCAACAGAATCTGCGTTTACAAAAGTTCTTCACAGGAGAGTCGAGAAAGAAAGCATTTTGAGAGCAGTGACGAAAAGGCCACGATCCACAAGAAAGGACATCCCTTGAACTGCGCCAACTATAGAGGGATAAGTCTCCTGAACATCGCTTACAAGATCTTCTCTGCCGTTTTGTGTACTCGCCTGAAGCCGTTTATAAATAACCTGATAGGTCCATATCAGAGGGGCTTCAGGCCAGGGAAGTCCACCATCGACCAGATTTTCACACTACGGCAGATCCTGGAAAGGACCCAGGAAATGCAAATCGACACCCACCACCTTTTTTTCCATTTCAAGGCCGCATATGACAGCGTGCATAGGGACGAGCTATACAACGCCATGTCTAGTTTTGAAATTCCTGCCAAACTCGTCAGGTTGTGCAGGATGACGATGGAAAATTCTCGCTGCTCCATCAAGGTCGGTAACGAACTCACCGAGACCTTCAATGTCAAAAAAGGATTTAGACAAGGCGACGCGCTGTCATGTGATTTCTTTAACATCATCCTGGAGAAGATCGTGCAAGACTCACACGCCAACACTAGAGGCACGATCTTCCAGAAGTCCGTACAACTGCTAGCATACGCGGATGACATTGACGTGATTGGCAGAACACAGCGAGCCGTCAATGAGGCGTTTGCTGGTATTGAAGCGGAGGCGGCTAAATTGGGTCTAGCGGTGAATGTGGGCAAAAAGAAGTATATGCTGTCATCAAGAAAGGATACACAACATCCACGTCTTGGACAGAGCGTCACAATGGGCAGCTATAACTTCGAGGTAGTCAAGGACTTCGTCTACCTCGGCTCGCAAGTGAACAGTACGAACAACACCAGTACCGAGATTAAACGCAGAATTACTCTTGCCAATCGCTGTTTCTTTGGGCTCAAGAGGCAATTGAGTAGTAGAGCCATGTCTGGAAGGACCAAGTTAACATTATATAACACCTTGATCATCCCTGTCCTGCTCTATGGTGCGGAAGCATGGACAATCTCAAAAGCGGATGAAGAAGCACTTGGTCTTTTCGAGAGAAAAGTTGTGCGTTCAATCCTTGGTCCTGTTTGCGTTGATGGTTATGGGAGAAGAAGAAATGTACGGAATGTACAGCGGCATGAGCCTAGTCAGGCGTCTACGGATTCAACGCCTATGGTCGCATGGACAACACTGCTCCAGCCCGAAGCATCTTCGACTGCGAACCAGTGGGACAAATAAGAGGACGCCCACAAACCGAAACCAGGTGGAGAAGGACCTCAACCAACTTAGCCTGAGCAATTGGAGGCAGCTGAGTAAAGATTGTGCCAGCTGGAGAGGCTTGTTGGTTGAGGCCCAGGTCCATCCCTGACTTTAGGGCCTTTAGAAGAAGAAGAATTGATGTGTGAATTTAATTCAAGTTAAATATACATATACAGTCAGTCAGGAAAGTGTGTCTGTTTTACGTTTTTAGTACAAAAGGAAGAACAAAGAAAAATATCTTACAACTTTCTTTGTTTTTGAAAATAGTTATCCACATGTAAAGAATAAGAGAATAGGCAGACAGGCACGGCGCGGTCATAAAACAAGAGTTTAACGAAATTTAGATCACCAATAATTAATGACCTTTCAAGCAAAAGCTTGCATCAAAGCTGCTCTTGTGATTGTTAAGGTAACAAAACACAGGCATTCTTTGATTAGTGGACTCTAAATTGGGCACGTTAGATACTACCAGAGTTACCATATAAGGGCAGCCCCGCTCCCACTTTTTCTTACTTTTGTTGTGTAAACTTTGCTTAATTTTTAATTTTTATGAAAGGCTGTCCCTGTTTTATGCACATCATTATTTACTATGCAAAACAACATGCAAGCATTTTGTTTGAGTTTGAAATTCCTTTTTGATAAGAACGCACGCACTTCTCTGCTGTATGCTAACTTTTGACTGACTGTACATTGGCTATGGGAGAACGGTTAGACTCAACGCAAATGTGCACGGCCAGCAGCCAACAATATAATTCATTTCCATTCCTCTTCCATTTTTTATTTGCCTCAGCAGTCACAGTTGCAGCAGTGAGACATTTTTCGGACCGCCAGCAATCGTGGCTAGATTACATTGGGAGTCCATCGTTCAGAGACTTGAAATAGCAAGTGGCAATATAAGACGTACATACAATAATTCCCCCGAGCGGGTATACGCCGTTACTTTCCTTTGATGCGGAGCATGGAAAAAGAAATCGGTAAACTTCGAACTCATACCTCCATCCGATGCTGTTCAATGTATCTATTTATTTTTTTGCTTTAAGTGGGATTAACAGAGCGGTTTCATATTTCAAAGAAGACCACTTCTTTTCGAAGACGGGTCCTACTTTATCTGCTCAGAGAGAAAACAAGTAAAATACATTTTCTCACGTTCCTGCTGGTAGGGTGGAATTTATCAGTAATAACATTTTGTATGTCGTCTGTACTGGCTGTTTGCTTTGGTCTGAGGAGGACATGTGAATAGTGCACTGGGGAATATCCTCACGAACATTCTTTGCACCGGTAGTACGTTCGTACATTGCTGACATATTCCTACCCATTTCTTTCTTGGTTTTATGATTGTATGCGAATATCCCAATCATAACCCTTGAGGAAGGTGGGCCGACTAGCATTTTTGGTTTTGCTGTTTTGTCCATGCTGTCACTTTCGACTTTATAACCTGACTTCTAGTTCAACTTACTGCAGTTACCCTATTTTAGACAATTTTGTCATACTAAGAAGTCCGTCCGACCATTCTACAACGATTTGGCCAGCGTTCCCTCCCTTTTGGTAATGCGGCGTACTCATCTCGTTTGAAAAACGTACTCAAATGCGTCCAAAGGTAGTACGAATTATAATGCACTTTGAACCACCCATTTAGCAAACATTATATGGTGCACCACGACGCGTCTTTAGTTTTTATTTTATTTTAAACATGTATAACTTTTTCTCAAGGGGATTTGACCACTCTTTAAATGTTGAACACAGTGCGACCGTTGAGAAAAAAGGAATAGATTTTTAGGTAGATACCGATGCAAATTGATTTTGAATCTCTGAACATCATAATGAGATGGAAAGATAGAGTTGGGTAATGCATTTGACATCCGTGTGGTACGCCTCAGACGTACTCAATAAGTGGAAATATCACTAATCTCTGTATATAGCCGTTCGTCCGAAACTGGGGTCGAGTGTAAGCTGTTGGGCATTCCAAGAAGCACTTGTATTTCGGTTGTATTGTTTAAAAGGAGGACAGTTTGTAGAAATATCAAGGAAATAAAGAGAGACAGGAAACACTACGATCATGTCCAAGATATAGAATTGTTTCAGTGACGAATCTGTCTCCTATCATTTCGAAGGCTATTTCCAAAAGTCGCACCGTCCAAAAGTCGCAGCCCAGTTGTATGAGTTGTATTCAAGTTTTGGGCGCGTGTAAGTCTTGGGGAGAAAAACCATTTGCAACTGCGAAGGAAAATATTTAGCGACATCCAATATGTGGTCGCCCCACTGCAGATGGTTAGTGATGCGCTTCCCAAGAATAAGTTTGTAGCTGTTCAGCTAAATCTACAAAACCACCAGTTATGGACAATGACAACGAACGGATGTTTCGTTTTAATGCCAGAAGATAGTACTGGGTTTTGCAAGCATTAAATTCAACACTTCAATATCAAGATCTGAGTTAAGTGAGTAAATACATTGGCACCGGTGGTCCAAATCCGCAAGTTGAGGATGTTTATTTGTGAAGGAATAAGAAAAACTGTGAATGCTATCGTCCGCAATACAATTTAGTGGATTAGTAGTCTCTTTAAGAGGATCGTTAAAAAAACCAAACTATCGTCGAACCTCCATAAATCGATTAGTCTTCTACTTCTTCAGGTGGCGCTACAGTCCGGGGTGGACCTGGGCCTCAACCAGTAAGCCTCTCCAGCCGGCACGATCTTTTGCCAGCTGTCTCCAACTGCTCACACCAAGTTGGTTGAGGTCCTTCTCCACCTGGGTGTGCCATCGGTTCCGTAGGCGTCCTCTATTGCGTCGTTCCACTGGTTCGGAGTCGAAGACTCTTCGGGCTGGAGCAGTGTTGTCCATGCGACCATAGGCGTTGAATCCGTAGACGCCTGACTAGGCTCATGCCGCTGTACAGTCCGTCCATTTCTTCTTCTCCCATAACCATCAACGCAAACAGGACCAAAGATCGCACGCACAACTTTTCTCTCGAAAAGAACAAGTGCTTCTGCATCCGCTTTTGAGATTGTCCATGCTTCCGCACCATAGAGCAGGACAGGGATGATCAAGGTGTTACATAATGTTAACTTGGTTCTTCGAGATATTGCTCTACTACTCAATTGCCTCTTGAGTCCATAGAAACAGTGGTTGGCAAGAGTTACTCTGCGTTTGATCTCGGTACTGATGTTGTTCGTACAATTTACTGCAGAGCCGAGGTAGACGAAGTCCTTGACTACCTCGAAGTTGTAGCTGCCCACTGTGACGCTCTGTCCAAGACCTCGATGTTGTGTGTCCTTTCTTGATGACAGCATGTACTTCGTTTTGCCCTCATTCACTGCTAGACACATTTTAGCCGTCTCCGCCTCAATGCCAGCAAACGTTTCATTGACGGCTCGCTGTGTTCTGCCAATCATGTCAATGTCATCCGCGTATGCTAGCAGTTGTACGGACTTGTGGAAGATCGTGCCTCTAGTGTTGGCGTGTGAGTCTTGCACGATCTTCTCCAGGATGATGGTAAAGAAATCACATGACAGCGCGTCGCCTTGTCTAAATCCTTTTTTTACATTGAAAGTCTCGGTGAGTTCGTTACCGACTTTAATGGAGCAGCCAGAATTCTCCATCGTCATCCTGCACAACCTGACGAGTTTGGCAGGAATTTCAAAATTAGACATGGCGTTGTATAGCTCGTCCCTATGCACACTGTCATATGTAGCCTTAAAATCGACGAATAGGTGGTGGGTGTCGATTTACATTTCTTTGGTTTTTTTCCAGGATCTGCCGTAGTGTGAAAATCTGGTCGATGATGGACTTCCCTGGCCTGAAGCCACACTGATATGGACCTATCAGGTTATTTATAAACGGCTTCAGGCGAGTACACCAAACGGCAGAGAAGATGCGATGTTCAGGAGACTTATCCCCGCAGTCAAAGGGGTCTCTTTTCTTGTGGATCGGTCAAACGATACTGAAGTTCCCCACGTCGGGTATGATTTCATCTTACCATATCTTACAGCTGAGCTGGTGCATGTGCCCCACCAGCTCATCTTTGGATGCCTTAAAGAGTTCCGCAGACAGCACCAGCAGCTTCATTCGACTTTAGTCTCGACAACTTGACTTCGTCTAGGTCGTCCATTGTATGGAGTGGAACGATGAATTGTGTTAAATAATCTTAGCTTGGGTTTCAGAGAGAGTTATACTACTTGTCTAATACTCTACTACTCTTGTGTTGAGCGATACTGCACGAGGAATAAAAATGATCTCTTTTCTTAATCGACTCAACCATCATCATAAACTACGCTCTTGAGTCAAAGAGCGGGTGGCCAACGATCGGGTGCAGCAGAGAGGACAGGCATGGATAATCGTCTTTGGATCGCGAAAGGGTTAGTTTATCCGTGGTAGCTATATTTCGCCTCTAATAATTGTAACAAATAAAATAGTTGACATGTGATGTTTGCCGATTTCGGAAATTTGTGAGCCTTATTTCCGGTGAATTGTGTCCGCACCTTGCAGAGTACACAGAAGCTGTATCGAATTTTACTAAAAAAAAAAATGCAGGTGATTACCTCGATTTTTTAAAACGCTTTCAAAATTGTGTCAAAAAGTGGTAATCCTCGAATTTTACTGAGAGCAAATTAATTAATTGACGCTCAACTTAATTAATCCTTTTAAAGCGCTGTCGATATTTATTTCGCTTATTAATCCCGTTAAATTTACAAATTTATCGTCATTTTATTAAAAAAGTGTATCGCTTATCTGAATAGCCCACTTTTTTTTGAAAATACAATTTTCACTTAAAATGCCGCATCAGGCATTGTCATCGTCATAACAAATCACAACCGCTATCCTTTTCCTGTGCATAGCCGGAAGATATGCTTCAACGAAAATCAATAATGTAATCCTATCTCACTTATTCATTTCGGTTACACGGCAGGTGCTGCATTGATTCAGAGTGCTTTACTCAATTTCCATGTTTGTTGGCCCGCCAGGGGGCCGGGAGTCATGTGCCAAAAAAATTCGCTGCCGAATCGATTTATGAACGCGACGTGTGGCGGCAGGAGCCAAGCGAAATCTATATAAATTCTGTATGCAAACAATTTCTTTCAATGAAAACATGAATCTCAATTCGATAAATTTGAATCGAGATTATTCAGATAGCGGCGAACGCTTACAGGTTCACGAAACAACCACGCTTTATTCAAATTTGATTTTATGAAGATGCGGGACTTTTTTCACTTATCGCGCTCGCATGGGGTCGTGGTTGTCTTGGAAATCAACCAGTTGCTTGAGACCGATTCTGCTGGCTTCCCTGCAGTTTATCAAAATGGAATTCTTATGGATCTAGGGACTTTAAAACACAGCTGGCAACGTGTGCTGTCTGCGGTGGCGTTATGAAGTCGCCGAACTCATCGAAGATTTTAATGAATTTCTCTTCGAAAAATTACAATGTACGATTTTCTTATGCACTCGTATTTGAAACGTCTTCCGTGTGGATATTAAGTTTCGTATGGCGTATACATGATATTGTATCACGTCAGTGATTTCATTCCATTGACATACACTCATGCTTATACAATTAAGTCACATATGCGAGTGCTTGCAGTAGCAATTGCTACTGTTGCAATGAATCAAGCTGCTAAAGCTGCTAAAGAGAAGGAAACAAAGTTTATTGATATGTCGAACAGTGGACCCAAACAAGGAATATAAACGAGAACGGCGGAAGTAGATGTGAGGCAGCAGGTACATCACTATCGCACATGTAGGTTAATTGTATGAGCATGAGTGTATATGTGCACTCAATGAAACGCATAAGCTACAACATTTTAATTTGTTTAACAGTGGTACTATTTTGCATCATATCTTCTGTGCGAGTAATATATCTAATATGGCTGGCGCTACAGTCCCTAGAGTACGAGGCACAGCTCCTATAACAACCACTTGCGTTGTGCGTGGTATTGTTCCTTCACGAGAAATTCCTACAGTTTTAATCGGAGTCGAACGGCCAGCAAAGCATTGTCACGAACTTGAAAGGGGTGAAGCCCAGAAAACAGGTGGTAGGTGCCCGTGGCGTTGTGGGTACGTCCGTCGTCGTCGTCGTTGAAACTTAACCTCGCTGCATAAGTTCGATTCCCGTCCGGTACGACCAAAAATTATTTTCAGGATCCCACCTCTTTCGTCAGTGAGACAATGCTCAAGGAGTTATAACTGTTATTAAGTTAGAAATATAGCTACCACGGGTAATCCAACGACCGTACCCTTTCGCGATCCAAAAACGATTACCCATGCCTGTCCTCTCTGATGCACCCGATCGTTGGCCACCCTCTCTTTTACTCAAGGGGGTAGTTTATGTTGATGGTAGAGTCGATAGAGAAAAGGGATCATTCTTATTCCTCGTGCAATATCGCTCAACACTGTCTAGAAAAAACTGTATAGGTCCCTTGCACTCGTGAGAGAATAATAGAACACACAACTCGAGGTTGGTTGGTGAGAAACTAGGTCCGCCCTACGTGGCGCTACAGCCCGTGGAGGGCCAACGGGCCACCCATATTATTATTACCAGAAATCAGAGACATTCTACAATTAAGGTTGCTTATGCATTAGTTTAAGCTTCTTAGACTTTTTACACAAGAGAGATTGCTCCAGCTAGATTCTCTTTTACACGTAGTCTCCACTGGACATGAATCCCACTGGACATGAACCATGCCCGGATCATGAACATAATGTGAACAAATCTAATGGAGGCACATGAATCCATGTCCACACATGGATCGTGTGGAAAATCTCGATTTAACGACTTGACATGAGATTTGACGTTTTCGTATACGTGCAAGATTTTGTTTGAATGGAGTGGTGAATAATGAGAGGAAAATATAGTAAAAGAAGAAGTGTTAGTGAATGTCATTTTTGGCACTATTTTAGTGAGACCTCCTTCGCTGATTAGTGGTTGACAGCCCGCTGCTTGATGTTGACTCTCTCGCAGACAACATTGAAGTGAAGCGTTGAAAAATACAGCGGATGGCTGTTCAGATATTTTTTTGTGATGCTAGGAAGAAATGTGCCCTGTGGAGACGGTGTATTAAGTCTCCCCGGGAAAGTCTACGCAAAGGTGTTGGAGGCGCATTCTAGAGCTATGGTCAATACCAGGATGGGGATTAACAGTGCGGCTCGGCAGAAGTACAATCGATCAGCTTTCAGACTAAGCTGGCTTGGCAGTGTGGCAAACCGACCTTAAATATTGTGTAGAAAATGCAGAGGACGGAGTTCCTTAAGATATTCTGCAGTATTATGTTGATGGTCCTCTTTTGAGAATCATTCAACACCTTTTGCGGTAGACGTTGGACTTTGTCAAGGGTGCGTCTTGTAACCTCTCTTGTTCATTATATACATATATATGGACTGAAAGTTACAGGGCAGTCATGGCGAGGAATATTTCACATTCGGCGAGATGAGGGTAAGTAATCTCCTTTTCGCATTAATTATCCTCACATCCCTCCTGACCAAGGTCTAAGAGAAGAAAAAAGAAACCAACTCGAGCTGGATAGCTTTGTATTCGCTTGGGCTGATGTTTTAATGAAGGTTAATGTGGACAAATCATATCACGGTCACTTTCAGAACGACTGTCCTTTTCACGAGTGATGCGAGGAGTATACTTTTCTTTGCTACCTTTCCTGTTGGATTGGAAAAGTTTTGGTTCTTGAAATAGCTCGGAAGATCTGTAATCAGGATTGCCGAGCTTAGTTTCAAAGCCAAATTAGCGGGTTCCAACTCAATATTCATTCCAACTCTAGCCTGAGGTCATACAATATGTGAAAATAATAAGATCGCGAATACAAGATGCCGAGATGAGATTTCTTCGTGTTGTTGTGGTAGTCACTCGCCTTGTTAAGAGTGATTAACACGGTAGTATGCGAGGAACTCAATGTTGAGTGATGGCGAACGTCTCCACCATCACGACTTCCAATGCTACCCCTTAGGTACCCGATCGGGGGGTTCGAGTGGTCTGGAGATCTCACATGCGGATCATACGGATCAATGAAGATGAGATGTGATGACACACTTACATGATGCCTCACTTGTTTTTTGCAAAGTCACTGATGGGGACGTTGTTAAATGTGATAACATTGCAATGCGCTTAATCAAATCTTTCGGTTTTTGAACTCTGATTGCAAGTTTCTTCATGTCCAACGTTTGGAGTTACTATGGAATACGTAGTTTAAAAGCAGCTAATATTTATATTTTCAATTTCATCGCTTGTTGTATATTTTGAAACGCCTCGTTTGGCATCGAACTGAATTTCAGATATGAGGCGCCGTTGATTCATTATGTTACCACGTCCTTAGTTCTTTACGACTGTTTTTCGCTCTGAAATTTTCTCGTTTTGGGACCATTATCACTTCCGCTACCTTACACGATTCTGCGTGAGGATTTTTTCGCTTTTTAAATTGTGGAGCTTTGTTATTTTCTGCGTCTACAAAGCCTATGCGTCTTCAAAGCCTACACTAATTTAAGGAAGAGTTTTCTTTAATATTTTATTTGATAAAAGTTAATGAAATGTTTTCAACTGATAAAAATCCATAACAGTCCAAAGAGGACCAGGGCCTAGATTCTACTGCAACCAACCGTATTGTGCGTCCTATTGATCCTTCACGTGTGGATGGGACCATCAGTTTTATGTTAACTCCGAATGGAGAAGTTTGAGAAACTTTTTCTACGCAGGAGTCCTCTTTGAGCATTGTCAGTGGCTCGAGAGAGGTCGTGCCGTGAATTATGATAGTTGGTAAAATTCGGGGACCGCATATTTCACCCTACGCACCAATCCACTACGCCAAGGCGATGGAAATACATAGGACATTTAAAAACATAAACAGATCAAAGACATTTATCAAAAATCAGTAGTCGGGTCGATAGTAATTAACACTTTTCAAGTTACTTGAAGCTGACAAAACGTTGTCTTTCAGTCAGTATGGTTCAGCTTAGGCTTGGCCGATTTGCCACCACTGTGGCAATTGTGGCCCAGATCCTGGTTGGATCCTTTGTGCTTGTGCTTCAGCTTACATGAAACGAAAGTAGTGTCCGTCACGTCAGGTCATACGTGTCCTCATTGCAGCCATACGTGATTAAACGCCAGATCAGTGGTCGCATATTTTTTCAAAGACCATTCCATCATTAAAACAAACTCACATCCAATCGAATTTGAAAGTGAAAAAAAAAACAATTCTAAGTCTCAAATTCGACTTACTGCGTGCCAATTTTGCTCCTTCCCCCTTCCTTTACCTTTCCAGTAAAAGCAAGGTGAGAAATTAAGAGAAATTAAGAGAAATTAACCCATCGATTCTCGTTGCGTTGTTAAATTCGCCTTCCTGATAAACTCTTTCTAATCACTCTATTAGATTTTACTAAAACTGAAATTAATTCGCCGAAAGCATCCTAAAATATTCCCAAACTTCCCAAATATGTACGTGTTCCTTGAGGAAGAAAGTCGAAAAACTAAACGTGTCACTTTGAACGTCAAACACTTTAAATGTAAATACACCAGCGCAGCTAAGTGCAATTTACACCTCATATATTCTCATTAATTTAATTGAAAAATTATTCACCAAAGGTCTGTGGAAGTCAAATATTTCCGCCCACAGTTCTTGTTTAAATATTTACCAGAGAGAAGTCTCCTGCATCCAATGGAGGGCATATAATTCTGTAAAGAATAAGCTCTCCATGGGGAGTTCAACCTTCCTTTCCCACCGCTTGAAGCAAAGGAAAACAAGACGCGGACGCCCTAATGACATTAAGCCATTTCCTCGCCAGCAACAGATGGTAAAAAGAGAAATATGTTGTGAGAGTCCTGGGAAAAAATAACCACCAAGGGGTGTGGATTTCTCATGTTTGCCGTTGCATCGGTGGCTCATTATGTAATTCCTTTGACACTAATCAGTTTGGAGTTCCGTCTGCTCCTTCTCGGAGGAATGCCAAGTTTTCATGTACATACACATAAAACGTAGACTTTTTCGTGCATGCATCTGATGTAGTTTGGAACGAGAACCACAAGTATGAGACTTTACAATTGGTAAGAGGGGGAGTTATAAATTTATACGAATTGTAACAGGGATTATGTAGGTAAGTACGAGTATAAACTAACGTCTTTTTTGTTGAAATTATCTTCTGGCTTTGAGATTTAATGGGGGAGTACTAACAAAGTACTTATAGGTAAGCATCTTTATAATTATAGTTGGCTGGATTATTCGTGGTGCTTCTGAGAAACCCAGAGGACCTGTTTGTTGATCTCACTGTCAACAAATCCGATCCGTGGAATTGAAGTGTGAATGCTGGGATAGGTAAGGTAAGGTTATTGTAATTGCCACAACTGTAGCAGTTCTGGCCCACTTAGATCCTGAATGGATCCATTATGACCACTAATCGGCAGCTAAAGTGCCAGTTCCTCTTTGGGTACTAACTCAATAAAACTCTCTAAACCCTCTGGTATTCGTGGCATTCGATGATTCACTCCTTTTCTAGGTTACAGCCAATTAGTGTTTTTTTTTTTATAAATTTAGCTATGTCCAGAATTTCAATGCCAGACATTTCCTCAAGACTATTGAATGAATAGCTGCCTAGCGTGTTATTCCTTGTCCTTGCAAGCGCTGGGCAGGTGCCAAGGTAGTGAAGTATAGTTTCTTCTTCGTCTTCGTCCATACAGCTCCTACAAAAGTCATTGCAGGGGATACCCATTCTCCTTGCGTGAGTGCCTAATAGGCAAGAATGCTAGCATACGCAGACCACATTGAAGTAATTGGTCGAACACAGCGTGCCTTCAATTAAGGCGGTCAAAATAGGTTTAGCGCTGAACGAGGGCAAAACGAATTACATGTTGTCATCGGGAAAGGACGCACAACATCGACGTTTCGGCCAGAACATCACCATAGGCAGCTATAACGTCGAGGAACTGAAGGACTTCGTGTACCTCGGCTCCCAAGTAAACAGTACGAACAACAGCAGTACCGAGATTAATCGCAGAATTACTCTTGCCAATCGCTGTTTCTTTGGACTCAAAAGGCAATAAAGTTGAAATAAAGTTGCAGCCCTCCCTTGAAGAACCAACCTAGCATTGTACATCACATTGATCACCCCTGTCCTGCTCTATAGCTCGAAAGCATGGACAATCTTAACTATAAAGCAGAAAGTTTGTGTGTTTGACCGACAAAGGCTCCGAAACTACACGTCGCAGAGCTCTGAAATTTTCAACAAAAATCATTTTTAAGTCGGTACGACATACGGTTCGGTTGTGAGGACTTTTTAAACGGGAAAAAAAATCTTAAAATAAGGCTGGTTGCATCAATCCGGTATGAAACCATTTCAAGTTGCGTAGTCGTGGATATCAGCCATCCCCCAGTGTGTTGTAACTTCTATATATACACACACATTATTCATATTTAGCTTTGGTGCAACCATTCATTTTTTTCTACGTCTCAATCGAACATATACGAACGACTGCCTGAGTCACCAAACGAAGAGGAAACAATAAACATTTTCGCACTTTTCTTATTTTGTCATACCCATTTTGTCATACACAGCTACACACAAATCATTCAATTTTGCTGAAATTGTGAATATTGAACTTCTGAACGGATTACCCGATTTAGATAAAATTTCAGAGCTAGACTAATTACATAATGAGTTACAGGATAGGCTTGGTTCATGAAGTTTGACTTCAATTTGCACAAGTGAACATCGCCCGCTGGTACATAGTTGGGATTTCCAAGACCTTTTTTTTATGAATCGCCTGATATCCCTCCACGTTGTGTGTAAATGGTTGAGAAAAAACCGTAAGTTCCGTCCGTTTTGCTGCAGCTTACATTGATAATTTAAACTTCAACACAGTCAACGAATTATACTCATTATGGGTAAAATGTGTGTGGCATCATTGACAAGAGAAAATTCAAATTCTTCTCTGAGTTCTGGTTCGAGCAGTCTTATTATTGTTTTAAATTAAAAAGTGCGATGGTAATGCAGGTAAGGTACCGGTTGAAGAAACAAACCCGGGCAAAGCCGGGTACTAAATCTAGTACAATTATAAAAGCGGATGAAGAAGTCCCTTGTTTATTCGAAACGAAAGTCCTCAGTTCAGTCTTTAGTCCTGTTTTGGAGGACATTCAACTGCACAGCAGCATGAGTCCTATCAGGGGTCTACGGATTCAATGCCTAAGATAGCTAGGCCATGTAGAGCGCATGGACAACACTGCTCCAACCCGAAGAATTTTCGACTGCGAACCAGTGGGACAAAGCAATAGAGGACGCCCGCGGAACCGATGGCGCAATCGGGTGGAGAAGGACCATATAGGACCATATTAGCCCTAACCCCAAGACAACGTCACAGGTGCAATCGTTTCATTTTGCTTAACTGATCAGACGTATACAGATTTGATCGTCATCCGACCTATTCTTTTTTGTGATTTCCAAACACGTTACTGAAAAAAAACCGAAAAGAACCGGCTGCTCAAAGAGTAGCGGGTACCCATTATTGTTGTATCCGAACATTCGGGTACCCAGGTACCAAGCGGTCTAATTCAGATGGACAGGTTAATCGACCGCCAAATGGACGTAGGGCACGATACGTTTGGCGAACAGAAACATGGTTTTTAAATTATTATAAGTTTGCACACTTTGCACTCATTTTTCTGGCGTTAATCTATTCATCGTAGAATGGCAAAACTGACTAACCAGACAAATTGTCATTTTGGGAGTTAAAAGTCGGTTCTAACACCCAAAATGACAATTTGTACAGACAGTGTTCCCAGTTTAAAAACATATTGATGTTAATTTAATTTACATGAATCAGTTTCGGTAAAATATTGTTGTAAGACCACGAGAATAATTATTTAATTTATGTGTCATACACTTTTCTATCTTTTCGACTACCTACTCACTGTAGCGTCTTTCAGGCTGAAACTAAGGCGATTAAGGAAACCCTGCGCTGGCTAAAAAACAATGTAATATCGCACACAGATGTCGTCATCTGTAGCGATAGCCAGGCAGCGATCAAATCCCTGAATTCAGTCAATTTTAATTGCAATTGCCGCCTATTTCTTAACGAGATGGCCAAGTATTTCAGCATCCAACTGATGTGGGTGCCGGGACGCTGACATTCCAGCGAATTGCAAAGCGGACGAGCTCGCTAGAAAGGGCACAAACTCCGTACTCTTTCCGGGTGGAGACTCACACTCCATGCCTGTCGCTACTACAAAACATCTGCTAAAGCTTGAAAGGCTTGCCCAAACAAACCGCGGATGGACATCTGGCCCAGGATGGCTCATTACCAAACAACTATGACCTATGATCGATCCCAAACGATCGCTTAGCTTGATCAGATTAAGCAAGCCAAACTTCAGATCTTTTATTGGCGTTTTAACAGGGCATTGTGCCATCGGAACTCACGGCTCTAGACTAGGCCTTCCCTATAATGATTTCTGTAGAAGCTGCTTGGACGCGGATGAGGAAGAAACCATTGAACACTTGCTATGTAGCTGCAGTGCTCTCTCATCTCGTAGATTCAGACTTCTGGCGGCCCATTTCTTTGTTAATCTGGCTGAACTGAGTAGCATCAGAATAAGCCCTCTTCATCGCTTTATCAAAAGCACAGATTGGTTTGCGGAATAGGTAGCCTAAGATCCGCGTGGTAACACAATAGGCCTATGATTGGCCTTAGTGTGTCTGCTGTCCGTATGCGCGGCAGTCAGCCACCTCAAACCAACCTAACCTAACCTATGTGTCATACACACGCATAGTAAGTGTATAGACAATATGCTATTTTATACACTTTCCCGAGCCAAAGACAGTCTCCCCTCGCTTCGTCAGCCACGCACTACTTCTGACCATGCCACGCTTAAAACGTACAAAATTGCACACACAATACAAGTGACAGCTGCAGAAGATAGAGCCGGCTCAACTTTGGACTTTAGCTCCGCCCATAATATTAAAATATGTACAGTCATTATGCAGATATTCTCATTCGCGTATCTACCATTTATGAATATCTTCAAGGCACTACAGATTTAATTCAAGCACTTGAAATTCTTTCACTTATCTACTCAGATTCGAAGCAAACCCTCTGAGATAGAAGTTCACAATCAAATTCACAATTGCTTCGACAGCAACTGATAAAAATGTAAAAATGTGTACACAAACAAAAAAAAAACATACTTTCATCACAGACTGTCGCTTATGTAATTGTTGTTGTCTATTTGGGTGGGCTAATAAATACAATTGAATCAAGCATGACATGCGCACAGAATATTCAGTAAATAAATGCTAAACAATAAATTCAAACAAAAATGATTCACAGTACAAGACAACAAAAAAAAAAAAGTTCTTATCAATCCCGGTCGAACTGTCGTATTGAACTTAGAAAAGCGCGTTGCTGTCACACAGCAAAAAAGCTCCAGCTGAGCAGAGTACTTAACTACGCTGCGCTTGAAATACTATACCCATCGTAGTTCTTACTTAGTCTTGGTCGCGCTAAGATGGAAGTGAGTGAAATCGCGTTGCACGCGATAATCGCGCTCGGCACGATCGTAGCGCTCGTAGTGATTGTCGTTCGGCGTCATTACTCGTATTGGAAAACAAGAAGGATTCTACACGATGAACCCGACGTGCCATTTGGCAATCTCAAGGGACTGCGACAAACGAAAAACTTCCACGAGATATACCGAGAGTACTACAACAAATATAAGGGAACCGGTCCCTTCGTTGGATTCTTCCTCTTCTCAAAGCCAGCCGCGTTCATTTTGGATCTTGATTTGGTGAAGAACATACTTACGAGGGACTTCAGTAACTTCGACGATCGCGGAATGTTTTATAATGAGCGAGACGATCCACTGACAGCGCATTTATTTGCCCTGGAAGGCACCAAGTGGAGAAAGTTGCGCAACAAGTTGTCGCCCACTTTTACGTCGGGAAAAATGAAGTCCATGTTCCCCATTGTCCACGGGATTGGAAACGAACTGGTTAATGCGCTCAATGCGTTACTGGAGAGTGATTCAGATGTGGAGATGAAGGAGTATGCAGCCCGCTACACAACCGACGTCATTGCTAATTGCGCCTTCGGGCTGGAGTGCAACAGCTTGCGCGATCCAAACGCAGAGTTCCGCGTCTGGGGCCGAAAGACATTCCAATTGAAGCGAAGCAGATGGATTAATATTTTCTCGGAGCTCTTCCCCAGTGCGTCGAGGTTCTTGCACTTGAAGCGAATTCACGATGATATCACAAATTTTTACACGCGAATTGTGCACGAGATGGTCGAATACCGCGAGAAGAATGACATACATCGAAACGATTTTATGAATCTACTTATCGAGCTGAAGAACCAGAAAGGCGAAAAAGATGGAGAGTCGGCTGCGCTGACCATGAACGAGATAACCGCACAGGCGTTTTTGTTTTTCTTGGCTGGATTCGATACGTCGTCCACAACCATGGGATTTACATTGTACGAGTTGGCGCTCAATCAGGAGATCCAAGAGAAACTTAGGAGTGAAATAAACGAAGTGACAAGCAAATACAACGGGGAAGTGACTTACGAAGCCTTGCAGGAAATGAAGTACATGGAGATGGTGCTCTACGGTGAGTGCATTTGCTGAAATTTGTTTCCGTCCATCAGACGCCGATTAATTAGTGTTGAATTTGTGAAGAATGGTGAAGCAGTGCAAATTAAATTCCTCTTAAATTTGCTTATGCTATGCCATAATGGAGTCGGAGGAATTCATTAGACGAGACTAATTTATTTAGCGGGCTCTTGACCTTATAATTTGAATGAGCGTTGGTTGATTCGCCGGTGTTTTCATTGACATTGCATAATATGTTGCTGTTGGTGGTTCGAGATGAGTTTCGAAAGGCTTTCTCAAATTTCCATAAGATGAACTTTTGGTTAACATCCAGTTTGGGTACACAGATTGCAGTGAGTTAGAAGAACATTTATGTCCGTTTTCACAGTGAGAGCTACAGTGTCGATCCATGGATAAACTCAGAATCAGCTCAAGCGTCGTTTTCACAGTGGAAGTTTAGCGATAGAAAACTTCGTAGAGAAATTCTACTTAAGACGTGGTTTAACTTAAGCCACCGATTGTCATGGATTAGGTGTCAATCCAGAGAGTACATAATTGCGATTCGAATATGAATACAGTGGACTCTCCCTAAGTCGAACTCTCCTTAAGGCGAAACTCTCCCTTACTCGAACTTTTTCGCCATATTTTACATACATTTCCCTCAACTTTCCATGCAAAAACCTCTCTCTAAGTCAAACTCTCTCTAACTCGAACAAATTTTGGTATCCCATGACAATTCGACTAAGGGGGAGTCCACTGTATACTATTAAAGCCGAAATACCTAACCTAAGTCGATGCCGTTGTCCGTTGCCGTTTGAGCCCCGCACAGTGGCGGGTTGCTCGTAGTTCCTTCAGGCTAAGCCGACCGGCTGCCGAGCGGGACAGTCCGGCCACCAGACGCTCGCATACTGCCACCATTCAGGCTTGGCTCCAAATGGGGAACTGGCACACCAGGGTAGACAAAATCAGAGGCCATTCATCTTATTTTCGTCATCATGAGGGGTTGCGCTTCGTTAGCCAGGTTTGGGCTGACAATAAATGCATACACCCCAAAACTGTTCCGTTCGGAGAAGCAACGTTGAGCAGTTGAAAGAGCTAAGCTTCGCTGGTTTGGTCACGTAGCACGTATGTCCCGACCATCATTACTTCCGAGACGGGCCTTGAATGCGATTCCATCAGGTAGGCGCCCACTTGGCAGACCCAGGATGAGATGGTTGGACCAAGTCCATAAGCTAGCCTGGTAACGCTTTGGCATAACCCCTGATGATTCAGAGTCGATGGCGGAGAATCGAGTTGCCTGGAGATCTCTCGTGCGTGGTTGCCCCCGGGACCCCTTGAGTGTATCATGCGGGTTAGAAGGTGATGATGATGATGATGAGCCAAAATATGGGAGAAAACCGAAATATTTGGTCTGACAATGCTGCTGAAGCACACAGATTTATAGATGCACGCATATTCTAACCACGGTTGTCACTTGAAACAAAATTTTTGTCCGAAGTTGGAAATTAAAGTGACCAACTGTAGCTAAAAATGCAGAAATATTTTTAAACACAGAACATTTACATTTATTTCAACATATTGGGCCGTATTCGTAAAACGAAGGATTTGTTCCCAAATATAAGGTGGAAGTATGATGTAACGCTTTAACATTGGCTGCACATTGTCTGCCGCCTTCAACGCGATTTCTCTCACTTCCATCATAGCGCGACCAAGACGAAGTAAGAACTACGATGGGTACAGTATTTCAAGCGCAGCGTAGTTATCACAATATAACGATAGCTAGTGATGCTTCCCAGGGTGCGAAGGCTACCAAATATGATAGGTTAGGTTAGGTACGGGGCCTGCTTGTCTTTGATGGCTGATGTGTTGGACAGCCGACTGTATAATGCAGGACATACAAATAACGAGCATTCACCATCACCCTTAGACCATATTGGTCCATTGTGATACCCCTACTCAGACTTCTACCACTGATTGACTACTGCAACGATAGTGCCATTAATTTGATCCCAAATTGTGACTGGACCAGATTTGAAAACCAGATAAAAGCGTATTGACTTTGCTTTCACTGGGATTCGAATCGGGGACCCCGCTTACCAGGGGCAGACACTCTAGCAACTGCGTCATTCAGTTGTTCAACTGCGACGTAAGAGTTCTGACAGTTAACTAGATATTCGAAATGACAGCAGCGCTGGAATACAATGACGACCCGAACCCGAAAACAAATCAGCCACCAGTTCGATACCAGACGACGAAAGGATGGAATATATCAACTTCCATCATTAATAAAGAAGACTGATGGACACTCTGCCAGATACCTACCTGAACACCTAAAAAACATAAACTAGGTCAACATTCGAAAAATAAAATTAACGCCACTATCACTGGAGTAGTCAATCAGTGGTGGTAATCTGACTATGAGTATCACAATGGACCAATATTGGCTAAGTGTGCTGATGAATTCACTAGCAGCCTGCCTATCTAACCTAACGTCGTTTTCCTTATCAACTTCACCGCTCTTTCTTGGGTGTTCTGAAGCTTCTCGATGTATGTCTGCGCTGCTCCACCCCAAGCCAATATACCATACGTCAGCCTGGTCTCTATGAGATCGTGTAGGCGTGGTGGATTCATTAGTTTACAATGCCAGGCAATCCATGGCTTACCCAAACCCCCCTTAAATATTCACTGTGAAAACGAAATCTTCTTGAATGAAGTTCAAGTTCGATCCTACACTTAGCTGAACCAGCAGATAAGCTTTCGCTGTGAAAAGTGGCATAAGTGATGAATACAAATTAACCCTCTAATGCCTTATGTTTTGATTTGAATAAATTTTTTTCAAAAAATCGGCATGGTCCCCACTGTCATTGAAAATCTTCCAACTTGTCCTTCATGTACATTTTAACCCGCCGTTTTCAGTAATTCGCCTATGGTTGGGATTTTATGGTGGCGGATTAGCGAGAGTGTGCTACTAACTGTGATGAACAACATGTGGTGTTGTCAAAGTGCTGAAAAAAACGCGAATCTGAAAACAAAAAATGAAATTTTGGGCCTTTTACAAGTCAAAATCAAACCACTTTGAGACCGTCTTGGATTATTAAAACAAAAAAGACATATGAAATTTGAAAAGAGCGACTTATTCCTGATAATGCTGCATCATTTTTCTATTACAGTGGAGTCGCGATTATTGCCACACTCTAGGAGGGTACTTCTGTAACAATCTCTGATACCTAAAAAAATTGTCCCTGTGGAAAGATAAGAGTGATTTGTAATTAAAACTAACTGGTTTCCCATCAGTTAATTCGAACTTGCATGGTGACACAATGGGCCTTCAGTGGGCTATTTTACTAGTTACAAATTTAAATTTACGAACGATTTCTTAACAAAATTTGTTTTTGATAGCTATTACTAAGTCCATTACATTAGTTGCAAAAATCGAGTATTACAATAATCGAGACTACACTGTAGTTTACAAACATGTAAACTGTAAGTAAACTACAGTGCTGTCTCGATTTTTGCAACTAATGTAATGGACTTAGTATCTATTTCCGATTTTTGCAACAAATCGAAAAAATTTTCTTCGATTTTCGCAAACTTTGAAATTGTATGACTAAAAATATATACCAACATTCACATAAATACGCGTCGATAGGCCTTGCTATGCAATGTAACAGCAGGATAGGACTGTTGACGACATCATAAATCGTCTGGACATAGTTCGGTACACAAGTGAAGTTCTATCGAGATGGCCAACTTCACAGCTGATTGTCCCCGTGCTTATCGACGAATTTGAGTGACTTTTAGACGGTTGTTCACGAAATATTACTAGTCGGCCCCTTTTTTCATGGAAAGAGTTAAAAGCAGATCGAATAGCCCTCAAAAGAGGACCATCACTCCTTCAGAACACTCCAGAGCTTACCTCAAGGAACTCGGTCGTATGCCTTTTCCAAATCTACAAAACAGCTGAAGATGGGCCTAGCATATTCCCAAGCCTTCCCAAGAACCACTCTCAGAGTGAAAATCTGGTCGGTTGTACTCAAGCCGAGACAAAAGCCGCACTGTTCATTCACCATCCTGGGCTTGACCATAGCTCTAGAACGCCCACCTTAGCGTAGACTTCCCCGGTGAGACTAAAAAGAAATATGCCCCTGCAGTCGGAGCAGTCTGTTTTGTCCCCCTTATTAAAAAGAGGGACAATCATCCCGGTTTACCAATCGCCAGATGTCTCACCGCGTTTACCGGCCACCTTAATGACACGAGAGAGCCATAAAACTCCCTCTTCACCGGATTTCATCCACACCGTCGGATTTGGAAACTTTTAGTGATTCAATCGCCAGAATGACTTCATCCACCATTGGATTATTCTCCGCCCACTGAAGAATACGGTGCTCTGGTCGGGATTGAGCAGCTCCATCTGCGCAAGATGTCGACCTCATTGGAAAGCAGCGCACCATCTTTGGATTTGACTCCTTCGGTGATGTTGATGTTCAATTTCCTTTCTCTGAGTCGGCGAATGGTTTGGCAGAACACATTTTTCGCAGATCTATGGTCGCTTTCCAACTTCCCACCGAACTCCTTCCAAGACTGCTCTTTAGCTGTTCGCAAAAATCCAGTGCAGAGGCAATGACAGCTGTTGAAAACAGTCGCCATTCGCCCTCTGCATTCGATGCAACAATTGGAATTCGCTCAAGCCTTTCAGATATGTGCCGTGCAAAATTTAGCCACAACTCACTGTTCTGTAGATTCTCCCAACGTATGCTAGTAACCACTCCTGGTTTCCGCCTTGGCAGAAGAGTTACTTTATTTGTGAGGCACAGCGTACTCAACACCAGGTAACTTTTGAACCCGCGAGTGAAAGGACCAATCTTAATGAAATTTGAAACATAGTACAAGTGTCAAGAAATCTTTTCGTGATACCAGTGATTCTCCATTAATGAGTAATCCGCTTGAGCTACATCAACCATTTTTGGACCATATCTCGAGGGAGATGTACTATGTTTCACATTTCATTAGGACCGGTTCACGGGTTCTAAAGTAGTAGAGGCGAAATATTGCTACCGCGGGTAAACTAACGACCGTACCCTATCGCGATCCAAAGACGATTGCCTATGCCTGATGTCCTCTCTGATCCACCCGATCGTTGGCCACCCTCTCTTTCACTCAAAAGGGCACTTTATGTTGATGGCTGAGTCGATTGAGGAAAGGGATCATTTTTATTCCTCGTGCAATATCGCTCAACAAAAGTTACATATTTATTTGCGTGCTCCCATACAAAGCGGACCAGGGTTAGTGCGACGGTAGAGGATACCATGTTCGATCGCCGAATTAACCAAGTTTCTTCATTCACTACGTCACCTCTTTCAAGTCACTGTAAACATTGCTGTTCGGAGTCCCTTCCAGTCGTGAAAGAACACCGCACGACACAAGTAGTTGTTGAAGAAAGTGGCCCTAGCCCTCTACCGGATGTACCCAATTACATTAATATTTTACAGTGAAACTTGCCGATAGCGGACATCACCGGGTCCATCATGATTGATCCGTTTAGAAGGTGTTGAAATACACGCATACCTTTATGCCGGGACCATGACGAATTGTCCGTAAAGAGAGGTGTCCCTAATAGAGTAGTGTCCGAAAAGAGAAGTTTCACTGTATTTATAAGAATAATGGGCCTAGCTTCTCAACAACCACCCGCGTTGTGCGTGCTATTGCTCTTTCACGAGTGGAAGGTACCTACAGTTTAATGCCGACTCCGAACGGCGAAGTTGAGAAGCTTTTCTCTTTGAGCATTGTCAGTGACTCGAATGAGGTGGAGCAGTGAATTATGAAAGGTGGTAAATTCGGGTATCGAACTTGGCACCCTCTGCGTAGGAGTCGACGCATTTACCCACTACGCCACGGCGACCCACTGTAATTTGTCGAAACAAAAGGATTAATAATATAAGAAGTCCCGTGCCCTTGGATATTTCACAAACATTCGCACACTTAGTATGTACATCGCAACGTTAAAAAATATTGTTCATTCCAAATTTATTGCTTATTTCCTTCTAAGCAAGCAACTTCCCTTATTTGACTTCGTCTGAAATTATTTACGACTTCTTACGACGCCGTCAAGTTCATTAACTGATCCTCTTGACATTGCGACAATGTGTATATGTTATTTTATAACCAAGTCCAACCGATTTCCTGCACTCCGCCCACAATCGATAAGCTTAATGCGATACCGTTTGCTCTGAGGGGAATTACACATGCTATCAAAATGTGGACAACACTTAATCAAACGCATATCAACATTCCTTAAATACTTGAAAGAAAGCTCACTTGAGCTTCTGAACACAGATACTTTCTAAAATATTCAAAAATTATGACAACGAATGCTTACGCGAATTAAATATTATTTCAATCCCATAAATTGATCCAATCAGTAATGTCACGGAAATAATTATACCGAATGTTTGGCAATGTGCTGTCAGTGAAGTATTCTGATTGTGGTTACATTTGCATAGCAAATCTGTGTTATTAACCCCGTTGACTTGTCGATGGCCACAAATAATGAAGGCAATTTACCGAATCGAGAATAGGTTGAATTAAAAACCGAAACAGACCGCACAAAAGAGCAAATGATGATGGGAATATGTGTAACTACATAAACAATAATAAAATGATAAACGTACTTTCACCTTTCATTTGATTGATGTTGTCATCGAAAGATCAATCAACTTGGTAGCAGTCGACACAATTCCCTAATTGAATAACAAACCCGTGTTGACGTGTGCGATAGATGAACTCTGTGACTGACAAATTACGAGTATTGTTCTTGTTACACATCGCGTTGAGGGAAATGATTTCTTTGCCAATGTACATATGACTAATTGTGTTTTTCTTTCTGGGCGGGGAATTTCAAGATATCTTTTGAGATAGTGATTCGTGAAGGATTTTGCAAGTCACAGATTGTCGAAGAATCTTGGATGAGACAATCTCATTATTCATTGGTTCAACTTTCTTGATAAGGCTACTGATTCCACAAGTCTCTTAGCTTAACATAAACGTTCTTGTTGTTTTGATACCCAATTACCCGGAGAACGCAATTCTAATACATATTTGTACTGTTTAAAAAAAGGGAAAAAGAGATAAAGTGACATTAAGAGATAAAATAATCTCTGTACTTTAAGAATTAATATTCTTGTTTAAGTACAGGGCTTAAAATATTACATTAATTGCATACATAAAGTGATAGTCACATGATACATTTTCATGTTTCGATTTAAAATTTCAGAAATTTTAGAATTTATTTAACATGCTTCCAAATTGAAAAAGTGTAATTAAAGGGAATTATTTCACTTCATATTAGAGAGGTGAGAGAAACAAGCTAAACGATATTGTCTGTACTAGGTCTTGGACCGTACCTGTGAAGGTAGATGATTCCATAGGTGTATTGTGTTAGACATTCAAGTTTTCTCATTTAACAGTATATTTCTCAAAATTGAGGCACAAAATAAGAATCTTATGATAACCCAATTGTAGTGTATTAGCAACACTATGGTAGAGTGTGGGACATGCTCTTCTACAGGTCATAACAATGATCCACAGAATAAAAAGTTTCATACTCTTTATCCGTCAAACCGTGTGATGTCGTTTTTATCCCTCGGCCATAAGGAGGTAAATAAAGGTTGGCTTGGGTTAGAGTAGCTGACTACCTTAAAGGTAGCCACACTTAAGCCAAAGGTAGACCCGCTGTATTATCACAAGGGTCTATTAGATCTTATCCGGGAACCATCTGGAAGCGATGAATTTGACTAATGCTAATCTGGCTTAGTTCTGTCAGGTCATAGAAATATGGCGCGTCCAAGTGTGACTAAGTGTGCGAGATGAGAGGGCATTGCAATTACAAATAAGGTGTGAAATGATTTCTTCTTCCTCATCGTCTCTGCAACTTCTACAGAAATCGTTATAGATCCCCTATTTATACCTAGTCTTGAAAAGTAAATGAAACACATATTGAAATTCAATTCTCGTGCAAAGATTTTATAATTTAATGTACATATGTACGTGTTCAGTTTCAATTGGCCTGAAACTTGTTGATTTTGACTCTCTTATAGTCTTTGCAATTAAGTTTTTAGTTTCTTTGCAGATCTTTCTATTGATCGGGTCTATATTTTTTTTTTCGTACAGTGCTGTATTTGTTTTTATTTTAAACTGCCGACACCAGCCCATTTCTTCCCAGGGTCCTTGTAAAAGTCCTCTCGCTTAATGTTTGCAAAATCTTTTGGTGTTGTGGAATCGGCTTTTGTTATATCGATTTCAATAAGTTGAGGATGAACAATTTTAGGCACTCACCTTGATTATGCACGATCTCAATTCCCAATCAATTCTTTCTTGTACCATAAGTACGTTTCGGAGTCATAGACCACATTTCAGTGCTATTTCTCATGATTTGAGACTTTTTGAAATATTCAACGATGTTGTTCTTTGTATTTTTTTACATATTTTTGTATACATTATTTTTTAAGCATAAATTTAAAAAATTTAGGAATAAAAACCTAATTTTTCAACTAAAATGTCGCTATTAGCGCTAAGTATGATGCCAAGATCTTCTTCTTCATTTGGCGCTACAGTCCGGGGTGGACCTGGGCCTCAACCAACAAGCCTCTCCAACTAGCACGGTCACTGGCTAACTGTCTCCAGTGTCGCACGCCAAGTTGGTTGAGGTCCTTCTCCACCTGTGTGCGCCACCTTAAATGCGTGCGTCCTCTGTTGCGTTGTTCCACGGGTTCGAAGTCGAAGACTCTTCGGGCCGGAGCTGAGTTGTCCATACGCTTTACATGGCCTAGCCATTTTAGGCGTTGGATCCGAAGACGCCTGACTAGACTCATGTCGCTGTACAGTCCGTACAGTTCGTGGTTGAATCTTCTCCTCCAGAAACCGTCAACGCAAACAGCACCAAAGATCGCACGCAGAGCTTTTCTCTCGAAGATATCAAGGCCTTCCTCATCCGCTTTTGAGATTGTCCATGCCTCCGCGCCGTACAGCAGGACTGGGATGATCAAGGTCTTGTATAAAGTCAGCTTGGTCCTTCGAGAGATGGCTCTACTACTCAATTGCCTCTGGAGCCCATAGAAACAGCGGTTGGCAAGAGTTACTCTGCGTTTGATCTCGGGACTGATGTTGTTTGTACTGTTTACTGCGGAGCCGAATTAGACGAATTCCTTGACTACCTCGAAGTTATAGCTGCCCATTGTGACGCTCTGTCCAATACGTCGATGTTGTGTGTCCTTTCTTGATGACAGCATATACTTCATTTTTCCCTCATTCACCGCTAGACCCATTTTAGCCGCCTCCGCCTCAATGCCAGCAAACGCCTCATTGACGGCTCGCTGTGTTCTGCCAATCACGTCAATGTCGTCCGCGTATGCTAACAGTTGTACGGACTTCTGGAAGATCGTGCCTCTACTGTTGGCGTGTGAGTCTTGCACGATCTCCAGGATGATGTTAAAGAAGTCACATGACAGCGCGTCGCCTTGTCTAAATCCTTTTTTGACATTGAAGGCCTCGGTGAGTTCGTTACCGACCTTGATGGAGCAGCGAGAATTCTCCATCGTCATCCTGCACAACCTGACGAGGTCTGTTAAGGGACCTAACATTCCACGTGCAGAACCGAAAATCGTTGTCCTTGTAACGTTTGCTGGGGTCTTCAACATTAATTCCGTCCGTATCCGAGGCAGTTGGTTGTCTCTGAACCATTATATTTTCACGTGGTGAGGGAGTTAACCCCACGCACGGCCCCCAACTGGGAGGCCAGGCCCTATTCTTTAACCCTCGGGCGAAGGGTCCGGGTTTATCCGGTGTCGGTAACCTCGCTGAGGCTATGAGCGCCGCCGTTGTCCCTAAAACTATAGGGATCTTCCGCCGCCATCTCAATTCCAATGCCTAGATCTGTGCTCCGAAAATGTCGAAGTAGCTGTAGAAGGACTGCGCACCAGGTAACTCCTTCTGACTGGAGTTTCAGATGCCGTCCTCCACCGCCATCCATAAAGAGAGATGAGCCCTGGTATAGGCACACTCTCACCCCTCTCTCGTCTGCAGCCGCCAACGACGTCCCACGGGGATGATGCCAAGATCATTATGACGAAATTTATCATAGAGTATGATACGTCAAGTTTAGAACTAACGGTAAATGCACAAAGAAAGGAAAAATGAAAACGTGCACATGGGACCGTCATGGCTTTTATTTTATTTTCATCGATATCTCTTTCTTTTAGTAACTAAACAAGAAAACAGCTCCGAGTGAAACTAAATATGTATAAGCAACTGATAAATTTCTAGCATACGCGGGGCGTCGCCCAAGAAACGAATGAAAAAAATAAGGTTCGGGAAGGTCATGTATTGTATGGTCATAATACTCACGAGTCATGAGTTCTGATCTGACCACCGACAAGTTCGAACGTGCTGGTGGGACGACTCAACACCAATGATGGCAAATGTCTGCTAATTATAAGCTTTTGTTACTATACGGGAGTACTGACCCCGGTTCTTGCAGCTGATATGCGAATCTATACATAGTTATCGTTCGCTTTGGCGAACGAGCACACCTCCGAGCACACCTCAAAGATTCGTTGTATGAACACAGATTAGCTGAGTTCACTGTCTCTCGCTCGAAGCTATCTTTTGAATTTAAATTTCTACGCTTGACAGGAAGCTCTTCAGCAGAGATTCTGGCAAATAGAGAGACCAGCCAAGCACATAGAAGCAACCGATATCCCATCACAACAGATATCACCACATTTGTTGACAGCTAGGCTGCACTGAAGTCAATAGGATACTGAACGATGAGATCAAGGGTTGTTATGAACTGTTGTGACTCACGAAGGTCCACCAGTCACCAGAGGTTCCAGCTCTGCTGGGTCCCGGGCCACAACTCAAAAGCAGGGAACGAGATAGAGGACGAATTGGCCAGACAAGGGTCTGAAAGGGACATCAGCGTAGCGGACACATCAGTTTAGCCACCGATCAGTGTGAGTGGCACCATACTAAACGAAGCCAATTCGTCTTGGCTCGCAAGTGTAGGCAAAAGTAAAAAGAACATAATAAAATTCAAAAAAAATATATTAAATATTATTTGCACCCTGTGCAAATACAAAAAAGAAAAAAAGCTTTCGACTATCCAGTGACATCTATTAACAAAACTGATAACATTCGGACCATCTGATCAGGTTGTTGACCCGAAGTTCGCTTCGCTATAAATAGAAGCAGAATGCAGTTTTCTTTCTTTCTCTTCGTAATAAAGATAACATCGCCTGTCAATCAAGTGTTTCATTTTTTGCGCCCACCCCCACCCGCTCCTTCTACACAAGAGATGACAGTCACACGAGAAGATCAACGTGACCAGAGCTTAATAACGACAAAACAAAGAAGCTTCTGGCGTTGGACTGCAACTCGATCTGAAAATGGCGATGACGAGGAAGAGGCCGAGATGATCCAACATCTGCATTGCCACTGCCCAGCTCTCCAGAATCGGCTGATAACTTCGCTAGGCCATTGATTCTTCACAGAGACTGCGGACTTAGCTTATATTGGATGTTCTAAGATTTGTAAAGACCACGGGGTGGTTTCATCGCGTGACTCAGCTTAATCAGAATGTGTACTCCACAAATGAAGTGATTCACAATGGGCCCTAAGACCCCCGAGTTGAAGTTATCTTCAATAATCACACTCCCCTTCCAAAACCTAACATAACCTAACCTAACCTGTGGCAGCAAAACACGACTGTTTGCTATGCTGCTCTTTTATTTCTGCTCAATCAATCTCTTGATTCAATCTCTTGATTCTCAATCAATCTTTCAATTCTTCATCACCTGATTTTACCCAGAAGTGCCTGCTGTCCTACATGTAGGTCAGTCAGAAAGTGTACATGGTTTCGCACGTGGTGTTTGTGCATTGACTTCAGATTGCATTCAGATTTAGTCGTTTAGGCACATCTGGGTTAAATACACACCTAACACTAGACTCTAGCCAATTTATTATCTTGCATGATGTTTGTTCTCTAAACAAAGTCACAAAATAGAGGATGAAGTTTTGCAGTCCGATTAGATTATAAATGTGTCAGAGTGTGTCAACAATAGGACAAGCATAAGATGCCTTTCATCTTAAACTGAGAAAAATTCCAGAACAGCATTCAAAAGTGAATTTCCACGTGGTATGTGGATATGGCCATGAAATCGTCATGAAGAGTAGTCAGCCATGACAAGAGTATGCTAATTTGCTTATAAGTAAATAATACGGGAATCACAAGCGTTGTTTATTGACCTTGTCAAAAAGTCAGAGATAATGGATGATAGAGATATCCTACTTCTGCCATTTTTACCCCTAGCCCACAACGAAGATGTAGTGGTAATCCCTTGTATTCCACTTATCCATTTACAACGCTCGTCAATTCACCACAATATGGCGGCCGATTCGTGAATTTTGTGGAAAAAAAGCGGCAGATTCATGAATTTAGTGGGAATCTATGTACTTTCCATGTAATATACATAGGTATGTTGTTCGGAAGGTGTTCAAAAGTTGACTAGTATTTTTAAGGGAATTTTCTTACATTATAATATGGACTTTCGTGAGTAAAAATGTATTGCAATGGCCATTTAACTGAAACTATTTGACCTAAAATTAAGTATATATAGCCTCTTCATAAGCCATACCTGACAAATTAACTCACAAAATGAGGTCCGCTTTATAGACTTAATTCATTAATTTTGAAAATCTCATGAATTCAATTTAAACAATTTGATAAGAACAATCGCAAGATATTGCAACTATTACTAATGCATAAGAAGGGTTGTCAAAACTTCTTATTTGTGGTTTACGCTTTAATAATATTTTTATTATTGGTTAACTGAACGTGTGAATGTATTATTAATTTTTATTCATATGAAAAAATTCACACTATGTTGTGCATTCATTAATTATCTCCAAGTATTTCAGATTGTAAATTGCTCAGAGTTTTAATGAATCGACTTCATGAATTTATTAATTACCCCTCCATACTGTGTTGAAAATTGAACACCGAAATTTAAAAAAAAAACGTTCAAATAACGAGCGATTTTCAAATAAGAACTCTAATTCATCCCATTACTAAGGTGATGAAGGGTATCAGCTGTCTCCACAGCTGTTCTCAAGAGCTCACACGTATTCACAGACAGGGAACACAAAGCGTATAAAAAACGCTGTCAGCTGAAATCAAGGGGCAAGGAAGGCAGAAGTTGGATATCTCTATTATACGTTATCTCTGAATGAAGTATCACATAGATGCCCTACATCTACCTCTCTTTCTCTTATTTTTTATATCGCGTTCATAAACCAAATTGACCAATAAGAGGGCGGCATTTACGTTATTTCGTCAATAACCGTCAAAAATGCATGAATATTTAGCTGCGTTTTTTTTGCAAGCATATATACGCCTAATTTTCAATTTGCATGTAAAATATGCTAACAAGAAATTCTATATCCGCTTAAGTTACTCATCATATCTATCGCCGCTAAAGAAATAAGCGCAGATAAAAACAATGCTTCCAATCGTTATTTTCTGTGTTCATTCCTGAATTTATTCATTCATTGTTTAGGTTGCTGTATGTGACTTACATTTGCTGGGGTGGTTGATGTATTAGATAATTCTTAATTGTTTTGGCATCCAGAAGTATGCAATTTTTGGTATACCCAGAGTGTCTCTGCTATACATTCCGGTTTCGTAAACGATTCGTTTCATTTGATGAACATTTTTTTTTATTTTATAATTATTAAGTGTTTTTGCTTTTAAAGTTATGGTCACGCTACACAGTCACAAAACGAAGGTTGTGACCATCAAAGATCAACCATCACCTTCAACGAATACACCCCTGACTGCTTAGCAAATGTCATAAATGTCGTCGGTGCTGCCAAGATTTTATGCGCCGATGGTCGTTTTCGTGTGCACTTCAAAATTAGGCGTATAAACGCTACCAAAAAAAACACAGCTTTTGCCAAAAAAACACAGCTTTTGCCAAAAAAGCACTCAATGGACTAGGGGCAATCATCTGTAAAGTCGGCTATCCCTGTAATACTTCATTTCTGAGCAAAACTTTAGCTTGGATTATTGGATAATATTTTTGAAAACCAACTACATACAACCGACTTCACAGATAATTGAAATATGCGTGTACCTTGCACTCAGTGTATGATCCTTTACATAAGACTTGCTGTCTCCTCGGCAAAAGTGTGATGTAGTGCATCAAAAATACCTACACTTTTAACATTAGCGTCAGTCATTTCTGTGAAACAAGTGGTTTGACGCGTTTGTTGGCTGTAAGACTACCTTATTCTTTTTTTATATTGACCCATTTTTCAAGCCAACCTTAAGCCTTAATCTTATCTTTTCTTTTTTCTTCCAGAGACCTTAAGAAAATATTCCATAGTTTCACATCTAAATCGTCGAGCGAAGAACCGCTACGAGACGTCAGATCCGAAGTACTACATCGAAAAGAACACGGTTGTCCTAATTCCAGTCGATGCATTCCACCATGATCCGGACATCTATCCGAATCCCAGTGAATTTGATCCAGACCGCTTCACACCAGACGAAATCCAGAAACGTCACTCGGTTGCTTGGCTTCCATTCGGCGACGGCCCACGAAATTGCATCGGCCTTCGCTTTGGCAAAATGCAAGCTTACATCGGCCTGTCACTACTCCTTAAGAATTTCAAGTTTTCTGTATCTGAGAAAACACCCATTCCGCTGACATATGATAAAAGAAATATTTTATTATCTTCAGATAAGGGTATCGTACTAAAATTAGAGCATATCTAATTCCCAGATAGACTTATTTTCTATTGCTTCTTAACCCTGGCAATGTGTATTGAATAACCTTTAACGTGTGTATCTCTTTGCTATAGTATGTATGTATATGTATGTGCGGTTGTACTTTAAACGCATTTATTATAATAAAGAACTTCTGTTCCATTACCATGTGTGTATCTATCGATTGGAAGGAAATCTAATGTCAAAATTTATGTGATTTTACGACGTACATAGATTGTGTCTAAAAAATAAAAAAAAATAAAAAGCACAAAGCTTTCGATAAACTGTGGAAACATAATTTCCAATGCAAATTACAGTAAAATGTACAATTTTGTGAATGTGTTTTTTTATTACCTATAGATCCCAGCCATCAATCTGAACCATTCGCCCGCCCGCCATGGCCGCAATATGAACTGCTGCGGTTGATTGATTATTATTCGCATTTTGTTTTATGGTTGTGTGTGTGTGTGTGTGTACATAAGATACATTTTTTTTTTAATGGTCATGAATACGTTATTACGAATTGTTCTCATATTACGTGTTTTGGAAGCAAATTGTGCCTCCCACTTAAAATTGAAGGCAAAGGTGATGGAATTGAAAACTTGAAAGCCAGCTCAATTTACGCGAACTCGTTTGCACAATTTTCGCATTAACAAACATACTTTTACTTAGAATCGCGTGTGTAATTATACCACGTAAAATATTGCAAATCAACAAAATTCACGTTAAATTGTGGGCGAATTTGAGTTGATACTTGCAGATATCAAGATACTAAGCCGAAACCATTCTGCATTTAAAATGTATCTTGCACAGACATTGTAAACAAAAATGGTCCCATTGTTTAATCATTCCACTCAGTCTGGAATTTTTTGAATTCGACGAATCATTAACGAAAGAAGGTGGTAGGTTCAAGTGCCTGACTGCTGTACGGAAAGACAGCAGCCAAACTTGGGCCGGCACGAGCACATTGTACTACCTCGCTGATCAAATAAAATGAATGCTTATTCCGCAAATCAGTTAGCGCTTTTAATAAAGCGAAGAAGTTGGCCGGGTTACCAAAGTAATAGAACGACTGGATGGCGCAGTTGATTGAGTGCATGCCGCTGGTTAGCGGGGTCCCCGGTTCGAATCGCAGCGAAAGCAAAGTTAATACGCTTTTATCTGGTTTCAAATCTGGTACAGTCACCATTTGCCGTTGGGATCAAATTAACGGCGCTATCACTGGAGTAGACAATCAGCGGTAGAAGTCTGACTAGGGGTACCACAATGGACCAACATGGTCTAAGTGTGCTGATGAATTCACTTGCAGCCCAACTACCTAACCTCCCTCATCTCGTGGATTTCAAATTCTGGGAACCTATTACTTTATAAAAGTAATAGTTAATAAACTTTATAAAAGTAATAGGTTCCCAGAATTTGAAATCCACGGGATGAGGGAGCACTGCAGTTGGATAGCAATGGTTTGCCCCTCATCCTTGTCTCTGCACCTTGTGCAGATGTCATTGTAGAGAAGGCCTAGTCGAGAGGCGTGAGTTCCGATGGCGCAGTGCCCTGTTATAACGCCAATGAGAGTTCTAAGATTCGGCCTGCTCAATCTGATCAGGCTAAGTGATCACTCGATCAGTCGAGTGTTGGTCAGAGTTGTTTGGTAATGAGGCTTCCTGTGGCAGTTAACAATCTACGATTCATTTGAGCAAGCCTTTCTGGCTTTAGTAGATACTTTCGATAGGCATGAAGGGTGCGTCGCCACCCGAAAAGAGTAGAGAGCTTGTCGCAATTCCCTGCAATCTCTGTGTTCTGGCACCCACATAAGTTAGATGTTAAAATCCTTAGTCATCTCGCTTAGAGAAAGGCGGCAGTTAAGGGAAGTCTTGGGGTTTAAAGTGACTGACTTTCGGAACAAATCACGATATATGTGCTTAATATTACAAATTAATTTTTTTAGCCAGGGCAGAGCTTCCTAAATCGCTATAGTTTCAGCCTGAAAGACGCTGCAGAGGTTCGGTAATCGGAAAGTTAGTGGATGTTATTATCCTTGATATAAACCTGATTCCACTTTCGTTCCATCTGTGAAAATTCGCAATGAACACCCTAACGTCTGGTGTTCAGACTCCCACTAAGAAGTGGAGGGGATCTTGGTTGAGAAGTTCTTCGCGATGAAGAGTTTAGGTTAGGTTAGGTAGAGGGGCTGCTAGTGCATTCACCAGCTCACTTAGACCATATTGGCCCATTGTGACACCCATTGAGTGTCAATCAGTGGTAGTAGTCTGACTACCACTGATTGACTACTCCAGTGATAGTGGCGGTAATTTGATCCCAACCGCAATTGGTGACTGGACCTGATTCGAAACCCAGATAAATGCGTATTAACTTTGCTTTCACTGGGACCAGCGGCATGTACTCTACCAGTCGCGCCATCTAGTCGTTTTAAGAGCTTAGGTATCCTGAGGTCAGTGGCCATGGATAAAAAACTATAGCTGTTGAGCATCTTTGAATATCCAGGCCGAAGTTCTTTCCAGATGGGCAGCTATCTCTCACTAATAGTCGTATTTGGTGCTATCTGTTTACCAACTATTTCTATCGGTATTAGTTGGGGAGTATGTTTGGAGCTTCGGGAAAGGGTGTCCTTAGTGCTGCCATTCTCTGCACTCTGTCAAGTGGTAGTAAACGACATAACTAAGTCATAAGAAAGATATCTTCATTCAGATATCTTCATTTAGATCCCTCCTTTGAAAACAAATCACTGATGATTAATTCCTTCACTGTGAGAAACAGAAATGAATTACAGAGATAACCGACTTCACAGCTGATTACCCCCTAGTCCACCGACGAATTTGACGGCCTTTTTGACAGATATTCATGAATTTTTGACGGTTATTCACGTAGTAACGTAAATGCCGCCCTCTTATTGGTCAATTTGGTTTATGAACACGTTAAAAAAACAGTTGTCAAAAATTTTAAGGGGTAAGAGAGGTAGAAGTCGGGCATCTCTGTAATACTTCATTTCTGGTGAGAACTTCCCGTTTTCCGCTCTAGTGAGCTGTGGCTATTAAATTTGACTATCAGCTGTAAAATGAATTGTTAGCTATATTCAGCTCTAAGTTACCTAAATAAGGGTAAAAAGAAGTATATGCTGTCCTCAAGAACAGACACACAACATCAACGTCGTAGATAGAGCGTCACAATGGGCAGCTAGAACTCTTATATAATTAATACCTTCGTCTACATCGGCTTCGTAGTAAAGAGTGCGAACATCATCAGAACCGAAATCAGAATAACACAACCGCTGTTTCTACGGGCTCAAGATGCAATTGAGTAATATAGTCGTCTTTTGAAGGACTTAGCTGACTTTCTATAAGACACTGATCATTCCAGATACTGTTGAACGTCACAGATCTATGGACAATCTTAAAAGCAGAAGAAAAAGTCCTTGATGTCGTCGACAGGACAGATCTGGGTACAATCTCAGCGTTGATGGGATCTGGACTAGAAAAATCGACCATGAACTACATGTGATGTATGGCTTAGTCCAACGTCTGAGGGGGCTGAGACATGTAGACCGCATGGATAACTCAGCTCCGACACGAAGAGTCTTTGACTAAGAACCTGTGGGGAAGAACCAACGAGACGCACACAAATGGCAATCGACCTTAGCCAGAGGGAGACAGAGATGGCGCTAGCTGGAGGGCTGAGGCTCAAGACTCCGGACTGTAGCTCCACATGAAGGAGACGAGTAACTTGATCGAAAAAATATGTCGAGTCATGCGACTATGGCGTTGTATTTATAATTTCATTAATCTAAAATCTATGTACAATAATAAATTAATATGAAGCTTTGTACTTCATAATATCGATAACAATCGAAAGCTTTGCTTATTTCAGTTTTAAAATTAATATCAGGTGACGCAAAATAAATCCTCCCGTCAGAAGGGGTTTGATTTTGCAAAAATGACGAATATCATCATTCCCCAATTAACAAAAAAAAAATAAAGAGTTCCATCACACAAAATCATTTTTTTTTATTTACTAAGAAAGTAATGCAAAAATATGATTAATTTTGCAATTGTCTGAAATATTATTTATTTATTTTTTTTTATAATTTCCTCGTGTACTAGGGTACTAATATCTTGTCTGTGGCCAAGACAAAGCACGGGCCGAAGGTTTAGAGGGGGAAAGGGTGTACCTCCTCTACTCCTGCACATTGGTCTTAAATATCTGAGTATTGTGTCAGGCTGGGAAGTGCATTCCATATTCGTGTAGTGCGGCTGAAGACACGTTCCTCTAAATTTAGTTGTATGTCCAAATGAAGGCTTAAGGGTGTACTGATGGGCATTCGTGGCGACACGGTATTGCGGGTGAATTCACGGAGAGGAGAAATGCAATTGGCTAGATCACTTGAGCATCGTTTCTTAAAAAAACCGATGAAATACGGACAAAATATGCGATATTGCTGCCTCATATAAGTTGTACTGCTTTTGGATTCAATCTAGTAGAATATTGATCGATTAGATACTTCCATTAAAAGCATCGCAAATTTGTTATACATAAATTGACAATCACACTCCGCAGAGCAAGAATTCGATAATCAACTTTCGCATATCGCCTTAACCGAATCCACCCCTTTTCAAGTGCGAGTATGATTCACATTCCAAAGGTTGCTTACCATTAAAATGGATTAAACAATATTCGGAATAATAAACAACGGTTTCAAACGATAAACAACATACGACATACCTTCATACACCGAAAATAATAAGATTCCTTTTCTGATAACGGCATGCGTTATGAATAGCACACCAATATTTAAGAGTTCTTCATTTTTGTAGACTTAGTAGAGCTCTGTTGGTGTTCACACCTGTTGGTGTCACACCTTTCCTCTCCTCAAACTTGTATGTCTGCTTTTATAATTTGTCAACATTTGTATCGTATTTACAGTCTAGATAAATTTATATTCATGAATCATCTTGCATTAGATACGCCAAATGACTTTTCGAAGCCTCATGAATCAACCAGCAGGTGGAATACAAATGTAGTATTATTGGCATTTACTGAGTAAAAATAAGAAAAGGGCGTAACGTTCGCGTATAATGTACATTTACAATTACTTGTGCTATTACGCAATGCCCGTGGAATACCCATTCACACGGCTCTTTTCAAGTTCATCGATGTTTATGTGAAATTCATTGTTTTTTTTTTCGATTCTATTCTATTTCGATTCTCCAATCGCATTGATAAGTTAATTAGCTTATTAGAACATTTGTTGCAAGGGAGAGTGTTGAACTGTGAGTGTGGGTGCTTTCTTTTCAGTTTACGAGTGAATAATGCGAGTACAAGGCAAAATCGTTTGTTTCGTACACTTTTTTATTATTTTCTTTTATCTACACTTCGTAACAGCTGTTTCGGTCAGTTTGTTTTGACTTTTTAGACAGAGGCTTAGTTCAGGGGAAAAGTGAATACGTAATAATTTTAGAGATACCACCATCAACGCCCTCTTTTTCTATAAATTCTTGCACTTCAATTTCAAAGACATTCAAATCAAGTAGTGGCAGTGGCGTAGGGAGTGTGGTTGGATGGGAGATAGGGTTGGGCACTAGATATGCTAGCGGCGGCAATGTTATTTTCTTTATTTTACAAAACCATTCTTTATTATTTCAGCTAATTTATTTATAACGTTTTTAATAATAATAATAATAAAATGGGTGGCGCGACTGTCCGAGGCGGACCTGGGCCTAACTTCTCAGCAACCACTCGTGTTGTGCGTGCTATTGTTCTTTCATGAGTGGAAGGGACCTACAGTTTACTGCCGACTCCGAATGGCGAAGTTGAGAAGCTTTTTCTAGACAGGAATACTCTTACTCTTCACAGTAAGTAATCAGACATTCCTAGTGTTCTCTTGCAAAAAAAAATCAAATGAACTCAGCTCCCTAGTATGCAACTACATTTTATCAGAAATACGGCTGAAAAATATACAGGAGTGCAGCAAGCAGAATACATATAGGGTAAACTACCCTTATTCGAGCCCCCTCCCAATAGCGAGCCCTTTTCATGAATTTTGTCGAAAAGCTAAGCCTCTGTTTTTCAGACATTAACGGTATTTTTACAGAAAAAATTGAACAAATATTTTTTTTTGTTTCGTCCTCAGTTGGTAAGGAAAATTCAAACTGTTCAGTAGTATTCCGTAAGTGAGAAAAAATCTGTGTAATTTCTGGAATTTCTTAAGAAACTAGAAAATTTAACTAAGAAGATAAGTGATTTTGTTTAATTTTTAGTTATCTAATTAAGCCTTATTGTAACAATAACAATGTATATCTTATTATTTCAAAAGCAAAAGTAAGAAAAAAAAAGTTATTTATTAAAATATATTGGGGGCTCTTTACTGGGACGGAAAATGTGGAAATCCAATAACCAATAAAATATATATATATATATATAAAGTCCAGTAACGAGCCTGGCCAATTTTCAACCAAAAATTACAATACGGCATTTTATGTAAATATATTCTTTACTTATTGCATTTCTTATTAATTTTTTTATGCAATATGTGATAAGTATTTAAGTAAATAAACTCCAAGCTTTGCTATAAAAGTTGTTAGGTATAGAAAATTTGATCTGTAAGAGTCCGATTAGGTATGTTTTCACAACCAAGACAATGGAAATTTTTGTCCGACCGTCCTAGATTGACCGTCTTAGATTCAAGATCAAATTAGATATTTATAAAAACTAATCATCGGGCCGCCCCTTTCGAGTCACTGACAATGCTCAAAGAGTATTCTTGTCTAGAAAAAGCTTCTCAAGATCGCCGTTCGGAGTCGGCATTAAACTGTAGCTCCCTTTCACTCGTTAAAGAACAATAGCACGCACAACACAAGTGGTTGCTGAAGAGGTAGACCCAGGTCCACCTCAGACTGTCGCGCCACCCATATTATATTATTATTATAATCAACGGGCACACAAACTTTTAATGTTTACATATGAAAACCTTTATGTTTCTGATTATTTATTGTCATATTTGTTGTTGTTTTTTGGATACTCTATAATTATATTTTATGTTATACTTTTTAACGTGTAAAAATGTATGCATAAATATTTTCATAATTAACATTTCAAATAAAGTTATGCTTTGGAGCTAAGATTTGTTCATTTCATCGGTTGGTTAATCATTCAAAACCCACTGAACTACCCACAAGAAAAAAATGGACACAAATTTACAACGTTGCTTATATTGGTTCATTTTTTATGTTTTTGACTAATTTTTTGCCATGAATTTATTTAATAAAGTTTTCCTTTTTTCCTTTTATGTAAATGAACTATAAAATAATGAAAAATTGTTTTCAAACTTAATATAAGTCATCAAAATAAGCAACTGTTTTATTTATAATTACGGTGAATATTAGTGCTAATGCATGTGATATGTTTCTTAATTCCGTGTAACAAATTGCAAAAGTTAGTGGCTGTTTACAATTACTTAATTTGGGCCCCGTCCAGATGTCACATATTTATAAACAAAAATAGCACCTCCATCTTACGCATCGGAAAATATCTTACATGTGATGGATTACGTTAACAACAAAAATTAATATTAAAACATAGGCAGGTACCGACAAGCCGAAAAAACATACGAGATTTTAAAGTCAGTTATTATCAAGTGAATTGGTGGAAGGGAAAATACTGCCATTGTATCAATGGACAAGCACAAAATACAGCGTCGACCTGCGTTAGTGAAAAATGAGAGAGATGAGAGGATCGTAATAAAACGTAAAACTTAGTCCATCGCACGTCATTATTCAACATGTTGGTTATTTTTTGACAGAATGGTGCGCTGTGAGAGAGATTTTCTCCCAGATTGAGAGCTTTCTTCCAAATTGAGCGTATTTTGTGTCAACTATGAGAAATGAAAACTGCTGATTAAAAATAATTTAACGACAAAAGTAATTTCAAATCAGTGTAACTTAGTCCATCGCACGTCATTATTCAACATGTTGGTTATTTTTTGACAGAATGGTGCGCTGTGAGAGAGATTTTCTCCCAGATTGAGAGCTTTCTTCCAAATTGAGCGTATTTTGTGTCAACTATGAGAAATGAAAACTGCTGATTAAAAATAATTTAACGACAAAAGTAATTTCAAATCAGTGTAACTTAGTCCATCGCACGTCATTATTCAACATGTTGGTTATTTTTTGACAGAATGGTGCGCTGTGAGAGAGATTTTCTCCCAGATTGAGAGCTTTCTTCCAAATTGAGCGTATTTTGTGTCAACTATGAGAAATGAAAACTGCTGATTAAAAATAATTTAACGACAAAAGTAATTTCAAATCAGTGTAACTTAGTCCATCGCACGTCATTATTCAACATGTTGGTTATTTTTTGACAGAATGGTGCGCTGTGAGAGAGATTTTCTCCCAGATTGAGAGCTTTCTTCCAAATTGAGCGTATTTTGTGTCAACTATGAGAAATGAAAACTGCTGATTAAAAATAATTTAACGACAAAAGTAATTTCAAATCAGTGTAACTTAGTCCATCGCACGTCATTATTCAACATGTTGGTTATTTTTTGACAGAATGGTGCGCTGTGAGAGAGATTTTCTCCCAGATTGAGAGCTTTCTTCCAAATTGAGCGTATTTTGTGTCAACTGTCATATGAGAAATGAAAACTGCTGATTAAAAATAAATTAACGACAAAAGTAATTTCAAATTAGTGTAACTTAGTCCATCGCACGTCATTATTCAACATGTTGGTTATTTTTTGACAGAATGGTGCGCTGTGAGAGAGATTTTCTCCCAGATTGAGAGCTTTCTTCCAAATTGAGCGTATTTTGTGTCAACTGTCATATGAGAAATGAAAACTGCTGATTAAAAATAATTTAACGACAAAAGTAATTTCAAATGAGTGTATGCAGAAAGGCGGCAATATTTTCCATCTAGTAGATGAGAGAGAGAACATCTGATAGATGGAGTATTTACTTCAACGCAGTGCATCATCGCACTCTCTCCGTAACATGAAGTCAGCTGGCGCAGCACACTATTGTGTTTCAGGCAACAGTCTCTTAATGCCTAAAACACAATAGTGCGTCGCGCCAGCAATATTTGAAAAACATATATCGAGTACGGTTCAGAAAGAAAACCTAATCATTAAAATCCTGTATCCCTTTATGAATCGTAAATCTAAACTTAGTATTGATAACAAAGTACTAATTTTCGAAACGATTTTTCAACCAGTTTTAACGTACGGTGCAACTGTGTGGGCCGATTGTGCCAAATACCACTTTAAAAAACTACAAATGTGTCAAAACAATGTGCTAAAGCTAATGTTGAATCTGCCCTGGCATTTCTCTACTATGAGGCTCCATGAAAACGCAAATGTAAATACCATGTCACATCTCATTGATAAGTTACACCAGAATTGTGTAAGCAAATCCTCCATTCTGAGAGCTAAAATTAAGGAAAAAAACAATCAAATCTTAAAGCTATAATATTATACATAGTTTTATCGTTCTTGTATAGTATAGGACTAGGTGCAATTTAGCTATAAGAGTCTTTAGTTGTGAGAGTCACAATAGGGGTTTTATCCTATCAATGTATTAAATTTTTCTTATTTAATATACTTTGAACTATCTTATTTATAAAGAACTTTTGACCTGTAACTCTAAAACAATACATGTTAGATGTAACTAAAACTGTACAAATCGAACTGCAAATAAATTTAACTTTGAACTAGGTTCTGTCTGCCCAGGACGGCACCAACCCACGTTACCCCCACTCTCAGTGAGTGGGTATGAACAAAAATAAAGCTTTTATTTCATAAGTAGATGAAACTTGTAACGCAATAAAACAATGCACATCAAATCAAATATTCAATTATTTACTTATTCAGAGGCGAGATTTCATATTCGTCCCAAGGGTTTGCAGCATTCAATCAAATTGACTATGTTAATCATAAGCGATTCATCAAAATGGATATCTATCCAAATCAGTCGAGATGTGACATAAAAATCCTGTCGATTGGCCATTTTCTCTCGTCAGAGATTTAAAATATTTGCGTCAAGTCAGTGAACGCGAAAAAAAAATATTCACCATCGATGATTGTGTGTATGTGTGTACTTACAAATATTGTGTTCATTCATATGTATGGAAGAAGCAAAGAAAAGAAAATAGCAGGGAGACGAATAAGCGAATAAAACGAATTGTTTACGTTTTGTATTAGCTGACGGCAAGCAAAAATTGTGAGCACACTTTGAAATGATAATCCCGGAGATAACGTCCAATGTTTACACACTTGGATACCCCAATGATGTGACATGCGAAATTCTGCTGTTTCATTCCCCTGTGGTACGTACGAGAGTATGTATACACATACATATACTATACTGGGTTTAAGTACATCGTTAGATGGGACAAGGTCAGTCGGCAGTGCTTCGTCGCTCGCTGAATAATTATAAACCATCGGCGGCGCTGATCGCTTATGAAGATTATACTAGGTGTACGTCTAGATAACTCTGTCATTTACCTATCTTCCGTTTATCTAGCTGATAGCAATGTCTTACGCTGTGTAGCCGCTTTTAATCGTATCTAAATATAGACAATTTCGGCGGATAAAAATCAGACAATGAGGGTAACAACATACAAATTATGTGTTAGCTGCTTTCATGGCTGCTTAGGGGACTTCCTAAGTAACCCTTCCTAAGTAACCCTGTTGTATCGTTCCGGACATGTATAGCTCCTGGAACTATGTCATCTGCCAGAAGTATTTGCCATCGTTCCGTAAGCTCAACCTAAACATGCCCATGTCCACTTAACCTGCCCACAATTTGTATACAAAAATTCTGCGCCCACATTGCAAGCACACTTGTCAACACAGTCACATCTATGGACCTACACAGTTCCGTGGACATGTCTCCAGGAACCAGTTCCGACTGCGAAAAGAATCGTTCTATGTCTGTTCCGTCGTCGGAACTGTTTAATACACATTTACTCTTGATGCACTTCTATATCTCCCTTTCCTTGAGATCCACATCATGGGGTGCACTCTCAAGGCTATCTTCCGCTTAAAAAGAAGTGGTCACTGGAGCTTTGGTGACCTTGCGCGAAGCATTTCCTTTGGCCCCAGTCTGATGGATATGCCGTCTGACACCAGTACACCAGTTGTGACGTACATACATAGTCGACTTTCCCTGCACTCAGGAGTGGCTCTAGCCATAATCTGAGCCAGAAAAGAACTGTAGTTGAGTCGTCACGTGGAGTTCCAAGATCAATGAAGGCGCTGTCTGACGCTGCTGCCTTCGTCGAAGGTTGATAACATTAGGTTTTCCAAGCGGAAACATATACGATCCTAATGGTCACGAACAATATTCGTGAAAAACAGATGGAAGGGGAGAAGTTTTTGTTTCTCATCGACAGCTAAGCTGTACTTAATGCCTTACTCAACCCATAAACCACGGTCCAGGGCAGTCTTCACTGAATTTGACCCGCGCCACCACAGAATCACGGGCAATGAGATCATCGATAAACTTGCTAGGCAAGGATCAAGAAAGACTCCATCAGGACCTAAAACTGCACTGGGACTACGTGTGTCGTTGATTGGGGCATCCACCGATGTCTGAACCTCTTAAGACCACAACCAAGCTGGCATGACTCTCAAGGATGCAGACAGGCCAAGCGCATGCACCCAATCGTCTGAAAAAAATCCGAGGCAATCTTGTTATGTCTTGACAGAAAATACTGCAGACGACTTTCTGAAGTACTTACCACCTTCGCCAAAACCTAAGTGTGATTGGCTTAAGCGACGTCTGCGAAGAAGATGATGGCACTTCCGAGCACATCCGCTGCCACTGTCCCGGTTTTAATCAGATCAGGTGGCAATTGTTGAGTGAGAGATCTGATGATGTATGCTGCTCATCTCAGAAGCGCCTACGGGTCTTCCCCCGGAAGATTAAGAGCTTCCAGCTAAAGTAGGATGCTGCTTGTTAATACAACAGATCAGTATTTGAGTCTGGCTGCTCCAGTGTAGAATTAAAATTGCAATGAGTGATTATAAAAAAACCTTAGTAACAATGTCTAACAGGTTTTCCGCACGAGTTCACTTGAATCAACTTGGGCTCTCGAGGACTATGAATATCTCCAGTAGACCCTCACTTATTTAAATTGTATACCATTCAGTCTTCTGTTTAACGACGCCAAACACGTGACTGATGTTTAATTTGTTCAAAGAAAGCAGCGGCTTATATCCATCGGATACCAACGGCAGCACTTGTGGCCACTCTCTTCCTCCCGACTTATTTTGTAGTTCAAATGCAGCCTCTATGATTCTGAGACTCAGAGAGGCAGGATTTTTAAAGGAAGAACCACATGGTCAAAAGGCCATACTAAAGAGTTGGAAAGTAGCGCAGAGGAAAGGACATAGCAGAGGAGAAGATGGCCCTACACACCGACGGAGGGGCCAGAGTCTTCTGTGACTTCTTGGAAAAATCCCACTAAGGGACGACTGTAGCGTTTTTCAAGCCGAAGTGGATGCCACACATGAGGGAACTCTCGCGTTGAGAGACCAAAACTGAGATATTCTCAGAAGCATCAAAAATTCTGACATCGAATCTGGTTAGGCTATGAAGACCGAGTCTGAACGAGATATCCTTTGAGAACTCCATTTCTCATCTTCTATGCAATTGCAGTGGGGTGTCCTCTCGTAGATTATGTCACTTAGACGCCGTATATTCCAAGGACTTGATAGAACTAAACAGTATCAGTATTAGTCAGCTTCATCGCTTGATTAAAAGCTCTACATGGCTTGCAGATTAGGATCAACTAGATCCTTGTGGTAACACAACGGCGCAAATCTGGCCCAAGTACGACTGCCATTCAAGGCAGTCAGCCAACCTATCCTAACCTTTATCGTGTTAGGAACAGGAGTGGCGAAAAGTGACATCCCTATTGAAGTTAGTTAGGAGATAGCGAGCAGGCGTACCAGCCTGGAATGTCCCTGTGGCTTGGCACTCAGGGAACAAGCAAATCTTGGGCTGATCAGCCATCTCTCCTAGACAATTTGTAATGAGAGACTTACCACCTGACTCTCTGTGGAGATACCAGTGTTTTACTAATCGCCATAACATCCGCTTGAAAAACGATGTAATTTTCTGAGAATATTGAGCTGGTCATAGAAAACAACGCTTCTAACTCCTTTCCGTTTTCACATTTGCTGAAAAGATTACTCAATTTTACTGCTTCTAGTTCAGAGACTCTTAGGATATTCCCTCCATCGACCGGGCAAACCGTCCTTATTAACCACAACAAATTAAACTACTCACTTCTCACAATTTCTGGCTTGTTCGTTAATTATTCATGCATTTAAACAGAGAGGCTCTCGCGTTATTTGCTTCGCGTCTTTTGACTCGTCATGCGGAATGTGTTAATTGGAGTTCTTTTTTGATCAGTTCCCTTAAAAGCATGTCAACTTAACCCCTCCCAAAGTTCTCAATTTGCAGACATGTTTGAGTTTTTGTCTTAAATTGTTACAGACCAATCATCAAAGAAACCGACGAGTCTATTCATTACCTTCGACGAGCTCACATTGAGTGGGGTAATTAAATGAAATTCTGCGACAAGAACATACATATTCATTCACGCCAGCATGTTTCCCCTCATTAGCGTATAATCACAGCCCTGCCAGACACATGTGCCAATGGATGGGGTTTCCCCCTTTATTATCGTTTTCATTATTTTTTGCAGCAATGACTTTGGTTCAGCTCTGTGCGTTCGTCTTCCTGGAAATGGTTAAGCATTATTTTCTTAATCATCTTATTTACTTCTTTGTGAAGGGTGTTTGTTGAAACTTGATCCCGTTTGAGCTCTTAATAGTGATTCTTAAGCAGAGTCATTCTTAAGGACAATAGACCAAGGATAGAGATGTTTAATGTTTCTCACCCTTCTTTCGATTTCATTAATCATTCATAATGACATCCAGCGAAGCTTTATGTATGTTATTAAATGTCTAGTGGCGTGGGTTTTATTAACCCTTTGCACTCTAGATGTAACTGACAAGTTCCTCTCGAAAGCTGCCTCATTTAAACCTTTAAGGTGCATTGTGCTGTCACTTTAATCGGCTTTTTCTCCGACACTTTGTTGACCCACTTAAGAACTTGATTTCCACTTACCCCCTATTGGTGTATGTAATGTTACTTTTAGTGGCTCGCCGTGGCGTAGTTGGTTAGTACGTCGAATCCTACGCAGAGGGTGCCAGGTTCAATACCGGTAAGCTTCTCAACTTCGCCGTTCGCAGTCGACATTAAACTGTAGGTCCCATACACTCGTGAAAAAAACAAAATAGCACACACAACACGAGTGGGTCAGTGGCAGCTAGCCCCAGGTCCGTCTCGGACTGTCGCGCCCCATACATTAATGCACCTTCATCGGTTACAGAATGATGAATGGAAGACATCAACTTAAGAATAGATATGCTAGACCCAACATGTTTGTGTACAGATGGGCGGAAGGTTAGTGAAATAGAATTTGTGTCGAAAAATCGATAACAGAAATTGATACAATAGTTCTACGAATACTCACATAATTAACTCGTTGTTATCCACTTGAAGTCATTTATTAAGTATTTTTGTTCACCTCGCTATGGTAACATCGTCGCATATACGACCTTCAGAATTCCGGTTTATTAGTAGATAATTTGCCCCCATATTCCAGGAAAGTATACGATTATAATATCGTTTGCAATGGATGACAATCGCTGTGCATTTGTGTGTATCCAGCACCATCTGCTTATTATTTTGATTGTACTAATCACCTTCTGTTAACAGGGCCTTTGAGTTATTCTGATGCCACTAAGAATTACGCTTTACTTTACTTAAGCGTGAAGCATTTAATTTTTTGCTATACGACTGCTAAATATTCTCTGCTGACTTATATACTTTATACCCAGCACTGCGTACTAGATAAATTGAAATCTCCCTTGACCGGAGGGAGTTGACTGTTGAAGAGATATGCCCGCAGTGGAAGATTTGACTGTATATAGATATTTTTAAGAACAATGTTGATGAACAAGAAAAAGTTCTTTTTAGATAGCTACTCATTAATTTCCTTGGTGTGCGTATGAAAACCATTTAATTTAGATAAACAATTTGGGGAGTGAATGGTGCGCCTCGTAATTGTTCGCTGATGATGGCAAGAAGTCCTCGATGACTTATTTTGACACATTTTGAGTACATCTTGTCGGTCGATATCTTCCAAATAAAAACCCTGTGTTTTTTTTTAACGCAATTTTACTTAGTTCAATCTATTTTTACTTAGTTACTAGACAAAATTGCTTAAAACTAGTTTAACTATAACAACCCTGTTTTTTTTTTCATGTAATTTTGTTTTATTCATATCTAGACAAAAGTACTTAAAACTAGCTTAACTAACTTAACAGTTAACAATTGCTCTTAATACTAACTTGCTGACCCTGAGCGGGAACTCTAAGAAACTCAAATGTTTGTATAAATGTGCCTTTCGGCTTAATCTTCGTTTTTTTTTTAGTCTTTGAAGACAAATTTTATTATTTTTTCGTTTACCAAGAAAACTTATGAAAAACTTGGCCAGACTGAAGTTCTTAACCTACTACTTAAATATACTAGTTAATACTTTCTTAACTATGCCCGTAACAGTACGGACACGTGCAGCAGGGCGTATATGTTATGTATATGCCTAACATATATAATTTATGCGTCGTGGTGCATCTTTTTTTTTTGTTCTATTTATTTTTATTTTTTTTTCTTAAAATCTACCTTAAAAACCTATGTAAGCCGGCCACTATGGTCAACTACCTGATCATTAAGAAAAGCTGACGGTGGCGGAGACTGGTTTTGGTGTAACCACCAGTAAAATTGCCCTTCTTCGGCAGATTCTTTCCTATCTCGAGCGGGGATCGCTCTACTGAACCGAAGAAGATCCTCTTGGGTGCGAGCGATATCCGGTTCATATTCGATTCGCCTATCCACTGTTCGGCGTACGACATGGAAGATGACACGACATCCTTGAGTATCCTGTATGAGGCCAATTGTGTCCAAACATAGAAATGCTTCAGGTGGAACAAAGCCGTTGAAGCGCACTCTTTCATGATACATACTATTGGGGTAATAAGCCACAAAGAGAAGACCGTTGGCAGAAGTAATAGCTCGTGCAATATGCCTTCTGATTAACTTTATAATAAAATTATCAGTCCTATTCAAGTTTGCCTCGTTGTACAGGATCTCGTTAGGATAGAACTTCTTGTATTCCGACTCGGATGTGCGATAAAACCGGAGACAGGTTCGAAGACATTGTCTCTCACAGGGGACAGCCGTACGGCGGATGAGAGCCATGTAGCAAATTACCTTCACCCTGGTATCAAGTTGGCCGCTGTAAAACAACCCTCTTGCCAAAGCAATGGCCTTTTTAGCTTTTGTCAGAGCAATATCTTTGTGTTTGTCAAAATACAGATATTGATCCAACCAAATGCCAAGATACCTTACTACACTTTTCACATCCAAAGCCCGTCCCTGCAGGTCAGCTATGCCGAACTTATGCCAGACAGGGCTGTAAAGTGCATCAGTATTATCGGACATAAGTACATAAAAGTACCAAGTTCTGATACTTGTACTTCAGTATGATGGTACTTGTAGTTGAAAGGATTGAAGTCCAGTGGTAATTGTTTTTTTTTCTTTACTCTTACTTAGTACATAAATAAGGACTTAAGTACTTGACCCATACTTACAAGAACTTTCACTTTCACTTGAAAATACTGCTCAAGTACTTTAATGAAAATGACTTATAGTGGAGAGTGGGCACAAATTGAACGTGGACGTACCTTTGCACAGCAGTAAAATAATGTATGTGCTGTTCAAAGGTACCCGACGTTAGAATCTGCTCCATGATATTTTATTGGAACCAAGTAGGGGAGAGACTTGGTTCCAATAAAGTACCAGTATCGAGATTCTGAAGTACAAGTACAAATCCCGGTACTGGTACTGTTACTTGTACTCGTACTTGATTTTGTACAGCCCTGACATCAGACAACCATAACGTTTCAATTGCAGACAGAGTAGAGCATGCAACGGTTGCATTTGGACCCCTACACTGAATTCTGGTATACAACTTTCAAGTTCGAGCATGAGTTAACACCCCCTTAATAAATATTTATTATTTATGATCAGCACACCAAAGACCGATGCACCGCCAGGCAAGTGCAGGTCAGGACACCGACGACCGGAAATGGATCGTAATAAAAACGGGAACATCTGAAGAGTTTAGTTTGAATTCGTACGTCATTGAAGACGGATTCACAAGTTGTTTTAAAAATAAAGTTGAATTGAAATTAAAACCGTTATTAACTCATGCTCTTGCTATGAATACAAAAATTTCATGTAGAACTTTTTCTATCCAACAATTTTTAATTAGACGCCATGAACCATTTATAGCATGAAATATGTGGATAATAAAATAATATTTTGGATGACGCTACAGCTCGTATTAAGTCAAGGCCTAGTTTAGACAGAAGTCACTCATTTTACGCGGGCTATTGTTCTCTCACGAGTGTCGAGTCAAAGACTTAAAAAAAAAAACAGAAAACACTAGGGTTTCAAGCTATAAGTTAGGGTGTTAACTCAACAATAGGGGCCCAACTGATGTACATTGTTTAATTTAACATTTGGTATTACTATCGGTTTATTCCTTATTTTTATGTCCTACAATGTCTAGTGCTTACATTCATGTGTCCATGGTAACCCTTTTGGGATGAGGTGCTGGTGTTTTAGTGGATACAGCCGCGATGGTGATTGCTATCGCTGTTCTGGTAGAATCCATGCCGCTCGTTGTTTGACGTCGTTGGAAAGATCTGCCCGCTCAGCAGATTTAGCACGTAGGTAGCGTTGTCCGGGGATTGTGCTTCCAAAGTTCCCGATTTCCTCATAAGGATGGTTGTTAATGTCTGTGTAGTAGCTGCTTTCTGAACATTGCCACTATGTACTGTTGCGGAGGGATCATGCCAACCTTGTCGTCAAGCTTATTGTTCCTGTGGTACCTTTGAAGGTCCCTGTCGAAGGTGAGTCGGGTACGTATTCGCAGTATTTTCCATTCGAAAATTGCGAGCTTCTTCATGCTGGTCTTAGAGATTATGTCCATATTGGGAAGCCGTATTAGTGGCTTGTAGAGCAGCAGCTTAGTCCTCTGTCTTAATCCATTTTGCTTGCGCATCAAGGGATGGATGCGATGGACACCAGGGTTACATCGACTCCGTGAAAATAATTCTTGTCGGAGCGGGACCGGGAAACGAACACTGTAGGTTCCAGTGCACAGTCAAAGTACCGATTCACACCGCCACTGCTTCTTCTTCACCTTTGGCTGGCGCTACAGTCCCGAGTGAAAATGGACCTCAGCAAAAATGCCTCTCCATCTAGCACGGTCCTGTGCTAGTTGCTTCCAGCCACGCACGTTAAGCTGATTGAGTCCCTCTTCCAGCTGCGTGCTCCACAGAAGGCCTGGTCTTCCTTTTCCACGTCTTCCGTCGGGATTGGAGTCCTGGCCAGAGCATTGGTGTTCATTCGCTCTATATGGCTTAGCCATCTGAGACGAGAGACTCGAACTCGTACGAAGGACTTTCCTCTCGAAGCGATCAAGAATCTCTTCGTCCGCTTTGGTGAGTGTCCACGCTTCTGAGCCATACAGCAGGACTGGGACGATCAAGGACTTATATAGGCATATCTTGGTACTTCGAGAGAGGGATTTATTCATCAATTACTTTCCAAGCTCAAAAACACAGCGATTGGCAAGCGTGATCATTCGTTTTATCTCTGCTATGGTGTCATTGTTAGCGTTAACTTCGGAGCCTAGGTAGACAAAGTCTTTCACTACTTGGAAGTTATAGTTGCCAATGTTAATGTGTTGCTAGACCTTTTTCGTAGACAGCATATACTTTGTCTTTCCTTCGTTGACCGGAAGACCCATCTTCTCTTCACTGACATCCCGTTGTGTTCTTTCGATGGTGTCAATTTCATCGGCACATGCGAGCAGTTGCACAGATTTGTGGAAGATCGCTTGAGTTGCGTACGATATTCTCGAGAATAATGTTAAAAAAATGCATGACAGTGCGTCGCCTTGTCTAAATCCTTTTTAGACATCAAATGTCTCGGTAAAATCTTTACCGACCTTGACGAAGCAATGGGTATTCTCCTTCGTTAGACGAGATAAGACGGACGAGTTTTAAAGGGATGCCAAAACTAGACATTGCGCTGTACAACTCGTCTCTGTAAATACTGTCATACTGGGCCTTAAAGTCGATAAATAGATGGTTGGTATCGACTTGGAACTCCTGAGTCTTTTTCCAAGATCACACCGCCACTGGTGCTATGAGAAAATAGTAAAAGCATGAAAAATGCCTTAGCTTAAATCCTTAGAAAAAAGCGAATGCCCTAAAAATACCTATGCATCAACAACTTCCCTCAAAGAATTGCTTTTGAAGACTCACTCAGTGGATCGAAGATAAGTTCAAAATGTCTCTTGAGAAGATCAAGAATTTGCACCAATAAGTTATGTTTTCCTTCGTTTTCCGACAAAACTTTTCTATTTCCGTCAAATATAGTAAAGCTCATGCTTTTCTTTCTTGGTACAAGACCAACAATGTTGTATATATAGTTTTATGTGCATTGCCTTGAGTTTCTGAGTAATTATTTAAAGCCATTACAATGTCAGTATATCAATGGATGAATAGCCAAAGAGAGGCCACCATTCGATGAATTTTCCATGAGCCTTGACGGTGTACTTATGCTACGTTGGGACTTTCGTTTGAAAGTCCAAAACTAGAATCAGTGTTGGGATTTTGCTGACATAAAAAAGTAAAAAAATACAAAATAAAGCACTTAAAATAAGCAAAAGAGGTATTTATTGAGAAATACGAACAGGGTCGTAAATGCACATTTAGTCATTGTTGCATGGAACTACCAAGAGCTTTTTGCAAGTCTTCGATAATTCGTTTTTTCTTTTTTGGTCGACTAAGAAAGAAAAAGCCCAAAATGCCTCGACTCATGGCAAGTTCGATCCCTGAATTCAGAAGAGTAATTTTTTGGTTTTTTGTATACAGCTATTCAGGGGGACATGAAGCATGTTTATGTAAAGTCGAAACTATATCCCGATTAACCAAAAGAAAAAAAGTAAGGTTAGCAAAATCACATCACTGGTAATAATTAATGCAATCGTTAGCTGTGTTTTTTTGCAAGTGTATAACCTGAAATTTAAATTTGCATGTAAAATACACTAACAACAAATCCTATATTCTCTTAAGTTACTCTTCAAATCTGTCGCCGCTTAAGAAATAAGCACGGATAAAAACAATGCTTCCAAACGTTATATTCTGTGTTCATTCCTGAATTTATTCATTCATTACTTAGGTTGCTGTAAGTGGCTTACATTTGTAGGTGTGGTTGATGTATAAGATCATTTTTAATTGTTTTTCCATCCATAAGTATGCTCCCTTTGCAGAGTGTCCCTGATTTATTCGATAATTATTAAGTGTTTTTGTTTTTTAAAGTGACTGTCACGCTACACAATCGCAAACCGAAGATTGTGCCCATTAAAGATCAACTCTCACCTTACACGATTCCACCCCCTGACTATCACAATTGTCATAAATATCGTCGGTGCTACCAAGATTTTATGATGAATTATTAAGCGCCGAAGATCGTTTTTTGTGCACTTATAATTTAAGCGTATATATGCTTGCAAAAAACACAGCTGTGAATTGAGCAGATTTGTGAAATGTTGGGATGCTACTGTATATGCTATTTATCATTTTATCTTAGATACAAACCAAAATCCGTAATAACTTAGAAATAACAGATGTCATCCAAAGCGCTTACAAACTGATTGTAACAACTTACTATTCTTAAATCATGAACTGCAATTAATGGTCCTTTTTAGAAAGGTTTTCAAAACCATGAGCATTTAAAAGTTGATGGATAATTATATCTCCATGATTGTGCTTACTAGAATGAACACAAAACGTTAATTATCGCTTGTATAGTCGAAATATAATTTTTGCAAAGTGGAATGGAGGCTTAATTCACTACACTGCCCATGCCTTTAAGCAAGGGATATGTAGAATAGGCCCTATATCACATCTCAATAACGACTAGTATGAAGGAAGTAGCTGGCACCAAAGTCGAGTGCCTTCTTTTCCTTTTCTAATATTATATGTGCAGAGAAACAAACATTCGAAGGAAACTTAACACCATCCTATCGAGGACTACACAGCCAACCATTGATAGCTTATACCAAAAACGCATCGACCTAACCAGACATTCCTTCCCTACCAACCATTAACATAAGACGTTACACGTAACATCTTTAAACCAACATCTGCAACCAAGCAATTTTATGAAACAACAAAATAAAGCTGTCGACGATCGACATCTAATTCAATCTGCGGTAATGACAACTTACAGGACCATTATGTTCACAAATCTATTTTGATGTTCTTATACGGTGTACCCTTAAATATCAAATTGAAACACTACACTTTGATCCATCCGAACAGCATGGAATTCCCCACACAGCATTCCCGAAAGTAAATAATTAACACGTATTTCCTTTGAATTAAATTAGGTATGTATTTCATAAAATTACTTTTTAATAGTTCACAACATATTTAAATGCTTACAATTTCAAACAAAAAAGAAACGACTATATGTAATGCATGAAGTCAAAGGAAACTTGTCGTCTACCAATAATGTCAATTTTTCAAGAAGCGTTTCCCCACTTCGGACGATATTTCTTCCATTTTGTTGGTCAAACCCTGCATTTGAGCGTAAAGACTATTCAGCTGCTCAGCTATAGAGCACATAACTTCCCTCAATACTTCGTCACGTTTAGTTTCGGATAAATTGTCTGATATTGGTTGGCCTGTATACATAAGTTGCTCCTGTTCAATTTTAAACCAAGGACATTCTTTGGAGTCCGCGGTGTGTCCTTCGTTGTGGCATACGGCGCATTTAAATCGCTTATCAATGAAACCTTCCTTTTTTATATGACAATCCGATGAAAGATGGTAACCTGCGCACTTCACACATTGGGGTTCAAGCCTGCAGCGTGACCCTCTATGACCATACTCTTGACAATTATAACATTGCAGAATGTATGCCTCCCAGGTGACTAGCTGATTATTGATGATGTCTATGTTCTTCAGTAGATCTACCCTGCTGTCGAAAGAGATGTTTACTATGTACCCAGGGCCTCTCCTAGTCCGAAAGAACTTGACATTTATGAACTTAAGCAGATCGCATTCATATTGCTTCAATAAACTCAGCAGCTCGGCCGGTGGGGTACACGGGTCCAGACCATACAGTGCCATTCTGCGATATTTGTTTTCTTTTGCAGTGAGAGAGAACTGCTTCTTTGATTGTTCCAAGATTCTTTGAATAGTCTCATGCTGCTCCATGGTGTGACAGTAAACCATGAGCCCATCTGTCCCCATCAATTCGACAGTAAAGTTATTGTCGCCTAGAGCAAACTTACACAAGTTTATCATCTCAATTCCGCCTACATTATACACATAAATTGGAGGCGTACGTGTCATATCCACCGGATCCCTACTCTTTTTAAGGTCTTCCTGGCGCAGCTGTTCCATTTGCTTTAGTTCTTGCCGTTTCTGTTCTGCTTGCTCTTCTTGTTTCTTCTTTTCTTCCCTTCTTGCATTGATGGATATTCTTAGTTTCTCTACCAATATATTTAATTCACGTTCTCTATCTTCATCGTTATAATTATAGGGGCTTTTCAAAGGAGGCTCGACTGTTTCTGGTGAGTAGTGCACCGCACAAATCTCATTAGCTGGAACGTCATCGTTTTCGAGTGAGTTTTTGTTTTTCTTCTTCTTCTTCTTTTTCTTTTTCTTTTTCTTTTTTATAGGCTCTTCAACAGGTACTGGTGTGCACATGTCCTCATTTGAGGGATGTGTAAATTCCCCATCGTAAGAGTTTTGATCTTCTTCATCTACGTTTCGACTCATGTTGGATTTCCTGACAATGTCACAAATTTAGTTCACTACAAGATAAGCATGATTAAATTACAATCGAAAAATGAGATTAATTATATTTCACCTTCTTCACAGGATAGTTCAAAACAAACGAAGTGCAAGATGTTTACGATCAAAATTGAACTTCAGGCGAAACAACTGTCATATCTCCACAAGCATTCTCTGCCGGCTAAAGAAATGGTTTGACAAAGGAAAGAAAGAGAAGCAATGTCTCTTAAAATTAGAGAGCGACAGATTGTTAATAGAACACAGTATGGGGAAAAAGTTTGGCCTTACGTTGAATTTTAGTTTGAATATGACTTGTTCGTTGTACTAAGATGTCCAAATTAGAGGTGGATGACTCAGATCTTAGCAGCACCGCTTGCTAGAATTTTTCAATCTACTATACAGCTCATTCTCGTCCTTCCGCTGTATTAAAATACGTAGGCATGCGATCATATAAACAGAAATTCAAACAAATGTCAACAGTATCCCATTGAATAGGGGGCGGGACTACAGACTTTCTTACTTATCTGGCCGATGACCCTTGAATGGTCTGAGCGGCCCAGGGAGTTTCTTACGTTCCAAAAGCACACTGGCAAATCGTTGTCCTTTTTCGCTTCGTGTCGTCGTTGCATATCCTTCTGTTGTTCCGAGGCTGCTTGTTCTTCCGCAACAAGTGTGGGCGAGTTGTTAGATCTGCGCACAACCGCCAGGGCATCCGCAGTCCCTTTAATTTGACACAACTTCTCCGAAAGTAACTAAATATATTTTCCCTGAGTTCAAATGTATATTTTATTAAAATGTTGTGTAGAATACATTATTTAAATGTTTAAAATTACAAAAGTTGTTTATAATACATCATATGGAATGCTACAAGTCAGTCAAAGTAACATAAATAATAACATAGTTGAATCATTTAGTTATGAATTTTTCAAGCAGCGTTTCCCCACTTCGGACGATATTTCTTCCATTTTGTTGGTCAAACCCTGCATTTGAGCGTAAAGACTATTCAATTGCTCAGCTATAGAGCACATCATTTCCCTCAATTCTTCGTCACGTTTAGTTTCGGATGCATTGTCTGATATTGGTTGACCATTATACATAAGTTGCCGCTGTTCAATTTTAAACCAAGGACATTCTTTGAAGTCCGCAGTGTGGCCTTTCTCATCGCATATGATACATTTAAATCGCTTGTCTACGAAACCTTCCTTTTTTATGGGACAATCCGATGAAAGATGGTAACCTGCGCATTTCACACATCGGGGTTCAAACCTGCAGCGTGACCCTCTATGACCATACTCTTGACAATTATAGCATTGCAGAATGTATGCCTCCCAGGTGACTGGCTGATTATTGATGATGTCTACGTTTTTAAGTAGATCTACCCTGCTGTCGAAGGAGATGTTTACTACGTACCCAGGGCCTCTCCTAGTACGAAAGAACTTGACATTTATGAACTTAAGCAGATCGCATTCAAATTGCTTCAATAAACTCAGCAGCTCGGCCGGTGGCGTACACGGGTCCACACCATACAAAGCCATTCTGCGATATATGTTTGGATTTGCAGTGAGAGAGAACTGCTTCTTTGATTGTTCCAAGATTCTTTGAATAGTCTCATACTGCTCCATGGTGTGACAGTAAACCATGTATACATCTCTGCACAAAAGACCGATTAGAAAATTGTCGCCTATAGCAAACTTACATACGTCTTTCAATTCAATTGGGTCTACATTGTGCACATAAATTGGAGGCGAACGTTCTGTTTCTGTTGGATTCTTCTTTTTAATCGCTTGCTGGCGCAACTGTTCCTGTTCCTTCAGTTCTTTTTGCTTCTGTTCTTCTTCTCTTCTTTTAATGTTGGATATTCTTAGCTGCTGTATAAGCATACCTAATTCCCTTTGTTTAGCTTCATCGTCACAATTATAGGGGGTTACCACGCGTATATCGCCTGTTTTAGGTGACTTGATCACTTGAAAATCTTTGTCAGTATTGTCAATTTCATAATCTTGGATTTCATAGCTTTCACGGGTATAATCATTTTTCTTTTTCTTTTTAGGTTCTTCAACAGGTACTCGTGTGCACACGCTTCCACTTGAAGAATGTGCAAATTCCTCGTCGTACCAAAATCCATCTTCTCTATGCACGTTTCGGCTCATGTTGGGTTTCTTCACAATCTCACAAATCTAGTCCACTACAAGATAAACGCAATTAATTTACAATCTATAAATGATAGTAATTATATTTCACCTTCTTTACAGTGGAATTCAAAACAACCGAAGTGCAAGCTGTTTACGATCAACCGAAATTGAAAAGTGAACTTCAAGCAAAGAAACAAATGTCATACATATCTGCACAGAAATGGATTGACGAAGGAAAGAAAGAGAAGCGACGTGCAAGACAAAATTAACATCAACTGGTGTGCAATCAGCAGAAGAAACTTATTTTTGTTTTGCCTGCTATCAGTGTGTTTCGGTTTCCATCTGTTCCTGCTCTCTTGTATTTGTACTCTTCAGTTTTACCTACATACATAGGCCGCTTTTACACTTTTCTAAATTCGTAACAGACTTTTCAGTGGTTTTGGTCAAAGGAGGTGTGGCAAAGGGACTCAAACAAAGCAAAGTACATACACGTTTTACAGAAGTCCCCGACGAATTTAGCTGGTGTGAAAGCGGCCATACCAATTCAGTTCGAAATTTAAATTCAATGAACGATCGTGATGATTGTTCCCTTGGAGTGGAGAGAGAGAGAGAGTAATATCAGAGTACAGTACAGTACCGAGTACAGTATGGGAGAAAATTTTCTACTGCCAGTTAATTTGAAAAATAATTTTTAATGTGACTGTCGTTGTACTAAGGTGTTCAAATAAGACGTGTTTAACACAAATCTGAGCACTATCGCTGACCAGTCCAGAGATACTATAATAAGACCAGAGAACCTATAATAAGACCTAACCAAGGATTCGTTAAAGAATTTTTTGGGCATGATTCTTGATATTTTCAACGCTCTTATCGTGGATCAAAATATCTTATTACAAATGTTATCAATTTCCAGCTGTGCTGATCATGGTTTATTGTCACAGCATGGAGCAGCATGAGACTATTCAAAGGATATTGAAACAATCAAAGAATCAGTTCTCTCTCAGTGCTAAAGAAAACATATATGATTTTAATCATTCTTATTTAACGACCGACTAACTAATGTCCCTTAATTGATTTGAATGAACAAGAATACATTTTTTCATTTGGAAGCACTAGGTATTGTCCACAATATACCTTCTATACTACTTCTTGTTTTATTCGGCCCTACAGTCCGAGTTGGTAGTAGTAGTCTCTCCAACAAGTACAATCTGTGGCTAGTTGTTTTTTAGCAGTTTTGAGCAACAACCAGACCGTCGCAGGGAAAAACCATCGCAGGTTGGAAGAATCAATGAGAGGAGGTATCGAAAGAAATCGGTTGATTTTCGTTGTATGAAGCGGAATGTCTTTATTTTCAATTTGTCTATGATAACATAATATTAGCGTTTTTAAATGATAACAACAATCATGACGACGCGGTTATAAGTTGCAGCTTTGAAGTAGTTGGATGGTGAAATCTCGGCTAACTGCGATCAAATAATTTTGGCCGCGGATAAATTAAATCAACTTGTTGGGTCCCTTGTGACTGTGCTATTGAGTGTTAAACTACCGTGAGATCTGCTGTAATTTTAAAAACTGACAAACTCATCTGTGAACCCTAGGATTCTACACCGCTTAAGCCTTTCTGCTCTAAGAGGAAGTGTTTTCCTTGAAAATACCCTTTTTTCATTGCTAGGGCTGCTTTTGTTTCTTCCTTGTCTCTTCAGCTTCTGCAAAAATCGTTCAGTCGCTTAGCATTTATAACTAAGGCACAGTGTCCGGTAAGGACTCCTCTTAGCGTTGGTAGGTCCTTGTTACTAAAACCGATCACTGATCTGTTACTGAGCTTCGGACATAGGGCACTTGCTACAGTGTTCAGCTATCCAGAGCCTCGTCTTCTAGCTTTTTCTTTTTGGATCTGAGTGGCGAGTGTGAGCACGGAATTGCCAGAGATTCTCCCAGCTCCGAGCCTTGGATTCCAATGTTTCCTGGTACCCAGCAGAGGCTCGCCGAGTTCTAGAAGAATATCTTCTAAAAGCTTTGTCTGCAAAGCCAAACCATTTTCGATGTAAGAATGTCTGATGCCATAGCCATTATAGCCGCTTGACTACCAGAAAAGATGGGGATCGATTCTGCGGTAACGTTTTGGTCTTTCAGATCGAGGGCCGCTTCATGTATGGCAGGGATATTTCGAAGAGGTCTCAGAAGATCCCTGCCCCTGTCACAGCGCTCGTCTTTGAGCCGTTGTAAAATCGTTGTAAATCGAGACCCCCTTCTGTTATTGTAACTCGATCCTTCCATTGTTCCACTACAGCTAGATGCAGTGAGTTTCTGGATAACTCACTGTTTATTCTCCCTGGCTTGTTTTCAGACTCTGGGGTCTTGGTTTTATTGCGAGTCCCTTAATTGGATTTATCCATTGTCTTTAGCCTTTTGGGGACGTAAGAGCCGCAATCAGTGCATCTCGGTCTTTTGCTAACGAAGTCTTTGCCTTTTTTATAGTCTCCCACATCGTACCTCTTTCCTGTAGCCCGAATTAGACACTTGCTGTCGTGCAATCTGTGTCGCTTCTGTTAGTTTTGCTAGATGGGTTTTTTCTTGCGGCTTATTCTGGCACCGACTTATTGATGGTGCTCTTCTCGGGGGTCTTTGGGTTGGGTTGGTTTTATTTTTGCCGGGTCAGCTCAGCATTGTCAATGACTTTTCCATCCTAGGGAGTTCCACTCCTTCTCACTGAGAGACGCGGGTTCCTTAGTTTCCAAGATGCCCCTGATGTGCCGCTCATTGAGGAACTCCCTTTTCCGGCTTAGGTTCAGCAATAGTTGCTCCTTCAATTCCGTGGAGAGGTCTTTTTTCGGGCTGTTAGCTATCGAGGCTTCCTTTGTCAGCACCAGGTCAAGGTCCTCCACTAACATTGCCTCTTCTTACGATGTTGTTATTATTTATTGTGTGTCTTGCACTATACAGCTGATAACCATTTACATATATTTTTGAGTTCTTTTCATATACAATGTAACATCAATTTAAAGAGCCTTCAAGGAACCATCAACTGTGAACATCCACTCTCTTTGGTGATTTGTTTTCAATTAATGTTTTCAAATGTGGTACAGTGAAACTTGCGAAAGTTGGCCAACTACGGCGCAAGGATTTTTTGCCAACATAGCCTGGTGCACTTGTACACACACACAATAAAATGCAAACGCCAGAATAGCCACCAGCAGCCAACTTTCTCAGGTTATTTAGTACGAAAGAAGAAGAAATACATCTAAATGTGCGGCCAAGATCCAAGATAGACAGATGGCCAACATACAAAATTATTTGCAGGAATATTTGTTTAGATTTTCTTGTTGCTAGCATATACTGGTCAACTTCGGCAGGTTGCCAACATCACAGATTTCACTGTATCAAGATTACTGTTTAAAAACTATTTGCGCAGGGTGATAGCCGCACATAAACCATCTGTGACAAAATTTGCGTTATCAGGACGTACTCACAAATTTGTTGGTCTTTTGATTATGTCATTCACCCAAATTTCATTTTGTGCCAACTTTGGGGAGTCTCGCCGGTTTGACGGCCACACTTAAAACTTCTGGGACAATTACTGTGGGCTGTAGTCCTTTTCACTAGGAAGTACAAACTCGCAGACTTCGATCCTTTCTCATTATGTTGGACCCCTTTAAAGCTGACCAGGTCTTTGAGCTAAGCTGTAAGCTCTATATTCAGAAATGTGTCAGTAAGGCCTCCGCTTTATTATTTAATAAACATTAATAAGAGGCCAAATGTTCCTTTATTCTAAGAGGGATTTTCAAATGATTATTTTTCCTTGGCCATGTTCTAGACCAAGTCACAAGCAACAACCTTGATCTTGGTTAATATAGCGTACCATGGACCATTTTCGAGAATTAAGCAGTTTGGCTAAAATGCAAAATTCCTTGTAGTTATTGTTTTCGTTGAAAATGTGTTTTTTTTTTTCGCACCCAGTTTTGGCAAACGTTTTCCTATATTTCCGAAACGGTGGATCGGAGTTCAATATTACTAAGATCAATGTTGTAGCTTATGACTGATCTGTAGGATGGTGTTGGAAAAGTGTAAATGTACTGTTATTTCTGTATGATTTTCGTTCAATGCCGAAACATGTCTCGGTGGTGTGAATTACTGAAAAATGTCTATCGTCTGATCATAACCCTTCGCATACCTCCTCACATGCGACCAAAAGACTATTTTCCACACTGGTCCTCTACCGCCCACCAGGTGGGCCTGTTCTGTGAAGTAAACTCGCCCACATAACTCCCACGTTCTGTTAAGTAAACTTGTACGTTCTCTTGAGTACACATTTCGTATGTACCCCGCTTTTACTCGAAATATCCAACAAGGTTCATCTTTTTCAAGTCTTCTGATCCACTTTACACATGTCCCAGTCACTTTCATCCATCAAAATCCTTTAATAACCCAAAATTCAAAATTTGCATTCTCAGACCGAAAAAAGTCCACCGATTTCATTTCACATCTTACTGCATTTTTTCCGCTGAAAAGTGTCGATTTCTTCAAAATCGATTTCCACAATAAATCAACATTCAATTGTTGGAGATGTGATTCAGGTGTGTGTGGTTGACTAAATGCAAGCGATCCACATCCCATTTTTCTCAATTTTCCGTGTAATTTGGCTGAAAAAGGGATTTATCGATTTTGATGACGTCACTAATCTGTTGGCGAAATTCACATTTTTTCTGGCATGTCTGGCAATGACCTGATCGAATTGCATTGGATTATGGGAAATGTCAGTTGAAAGTGTTACCAGGTGCGAAAATAGATGATGAAAAATGAAGAATCTTTTTTAAAAGCAAAATGTTTTAAAGTTTTTGTTAAATTGTTGAATTTTGGAGAAAGCGTTTGAGGTTCGATGTGTTATTGCATGTGTGGTGTGTGGCATGTTGGTGGAAGGCATGGCGTTGTATAAAGCTCGCCCATGTGCATGCTGTCATATTCGGCTTTGAAATCGACGAATGGGTTGTGGGTGTCGATTTGCATTTCTTGTGTCTTTTTCAGGATATCGCGTAGTGTGAAGATCTGGTCGATGGTGGACTTCCCTGGCCTGAAGCCAAATTGATAAGGACCTATCAGATTGTTTATAAGCGGCTTCAGGCTAGTACTCAGAACGGCAGAGAAGATCCTGTATGCGATGTTCAGGAGACTTATCTTTTTATAGTTGCAGCAGTCAATTTCTTGTGGATCAGGTAAACTATACTGAGGATCCACTCGTCGGACATACTTTCCTCCGACCATATCTTACAGCTGAGCTGGTGCCTTTGCCCCTACAGCCAATCGCCGGCTGCCTTAAGGACTTCCGCAGACAGCACCAACAGCGTTATTCAACTTTGGTCTCGATATCGTTATCTTGTCTTCGTCTAGATCCAGGGTACGGAATTCTCTTATATCATCGTCCATTGTGCGGAGTGGAGCATTCTGCCTGACGGCGGTATTGATATCCTCGTCGCCGTTTAGGAGTCTGCAGAAATCGATCTTCCAAATTCTCAGTATCGACAGCGACTCTACTACTAGTTGTCCATTATCGTGCCAGGCAGGTTTCTGTCCGAACCTTATATCTATTTAAGCCCCTGGTAAAACATTCGGACATCATTCCTACCGTTGCACCTTTCCATCTCCCCGATCGATCGCTTGTCGTGCACTTTCTTTTTTCTCCTGAGAAGCCATTTCTCGTCCCTTCGTCCCTGTTCCGAGACCTCACGTTGCAGCGTTATTTTGTAGGCTTCCAGCTTCGCTGCATGTGCCAGACTGCACTCATTGTCGAATCATGGGTTTTTTCTGGGTGGTGCCGTAAAACCCAGCACATCAGTGGCAGCTTCTTTGATGGCTTCTTGACAACGCATCCAATCTTCTTCGATTGTTTGTGCAGATGGCGACGAACTTAGAGATAGGTTTCTGGAGGCTCGATCGGCAAAGATTCCAGCAGTCCGTTGCGATTGTAGCTTTCCGACGTCAAGCCGTGGTGTCCTTTCTTGACTCCGCTGTTCTCTTGACAGCCGAGTTCTAACCTTGGCTACAGCAAGGAAATAGTCCGAGTCGATGCTGGCTCCGTTACTTGTTGTTAATAAAAGAATTTATTTATCTTTAAAAATATATTGTTTTATTTAAAATTTCGGTATATCTCCACATTTTTGTGATGCGTCCCGCTGAGCTTAGCAATGAATCGGCTTTACTAGATGCGTTGCCCACGACACGCTCTTTGCATGAATAACCAATAAAGATTTTTTCCAAACAAACACTTGGCGGGAGATATGTTGTTTGGTCATTGCGTTCACTTACCAAATCGTAACAAACCTTATGTGGATTTCAAAGCGTTGATATGGCGTCTCATGCAGGCACAAGCGTCTGCACTTAGACTCTATCAGCGAACTCCTACTCTCACCTCCACTTGGTGAAATCTGGGAGCCGAACATCTTCGATCGAAGATGGTGTAACCAACCCCCGTGGGCTGTCGTTGGCGGCTGCCGACGAGAGAGGGGGGAGAGTGTGCCTGTGTCAGGGCTCTTTATGGATGGCGGCGGAGGAGCTGGAAAACTGTCTGGCCAACGGTGGCATCCGAAACTCCAGTTAGAAGCTACCTGGTGCGCAGTCCTTCTAGAGCTGCTTCGACATTTGGGGAGCACAGGTCTAGAAGGTTCTCTCAAGGCCAGGCTGGGGCCTTGGATTTGAGATGGCGACGGAAGATCCCTTTAGTTTAAGGGACAACGGCGGCGCTCACAGCCTCAGCAAGTTTACCGACACCGGATAAACCCGGACCCTCCGCCCGAGGGTTAAAGAATAGGGCCTGGCCTCCTAGTTGTGCGTGTCTTTAACTCCCTCACCACGCAAAAATTGTATGGTTCAGAGACAACCAACAGCCTCGGATACCAACTTGGCGTGCGACACTGGAGACAGCTAGCGAGAGACAGTGCCAGCTGGAGCGTCAAATAAAGAAGAAGAAGAAGAAGAACAAACCTTATGTAAATGTGGTAGGAATCAATCGACCAATGACCAGAACAAGATTTAATCTTCCTGAAAACGATTTAACTTCGAGGTGCATTAACCAAAAAGTAGGGAGTCATCAAATCGTTTGTTGTCTTTCCTCCTGAGTGAAAACTATTTGAAAACATAAAAGCCATATTTAGCATGTCCGACAATACAAAAGCTTCCTTAATTTATTTTTCAAATAAAATCGTTGAACACAAATGGACGAATGGATATCAACCACCACCCACAATGATTGACTCAGAAGGGTCGTCAAAATATTCCTTAGATGCAGACAAATGGATGTCGCTGTGTGGCTATACATTTAGTCCAGAAACGTCGCCAGACATTCTCTGTCAAGCAATTCTTTGTAATCGAGGTGACTTTCATTGGCCCCCTTTATGACGATAATAGTGCACATTCGACAACGGATACGGATTTGCACATTCAGAATAATGTTTATAGTTGCGATGGCATTATGTAGTCCAGACTAATGAATACGAAGAAGGAGAAACGCAGAAATGATGGAACTATTTGATTCCAAAGATTACCCGAAACGATATCTATGTGTGTACATGAAACGACAGTGACGAGGAACCTTTCTCGTATTTCCTCTTAGCCAGGATACGGTTGAATCGAAAGCGTTTCCTTTGGCGACGAATGTGTGTATCTATAAATGCTGACTCGTTCCTTCCAAGTGAATAAGCAATGTGACTGAAAGTGGTTTTTGACTTTGTGTTACTTGCTGCGCGCAACAACATTTCATTTTACGCCGAATATTTGTCCACTTGATGGATTCTTCAGTTCGTGTACTCTTAATCGATTTTTGAAATTAAATGCGGAAACGTATTATCTCACTGAAGTACTGTGTCATATACATGCACTTGTACATTCAGGCACTTATTACGGCTTCGCCTTCAAAATGTAGCACAACCAGCGGGGAATATGTTGAACTGTGTTCAGAAATAGTGGATGCACAAAATGGACTTTCTACATCTTTTTGTTTTCTTTGTTCGGATGAATATAAACCCATAACGATAATCCAAGTAAAAACAAAAAAGAAAAGTAAATTCAACATGTTTCCTCACATCATTGCAAAGTCCGCAAATCATTTAAAAAAAACCTGAAAACATGAATTTTAAGCGGATTATTATTGAAAGTTAAGACTTTACTGTAAAGCCATTATCAGCCGTATGAAGTAACACGAAGCTGACTGAAATCAAGCACACATTGAGTTCACTAAGAGCTGACAGCTCTGCAGCACCGATGCACCCACTACCTTCTGCCCAGACCGGGTTTTTATTGAACATCATTCTTATGTCAATTCTCTCTCGTTTGCAGGATTTGCAATCACAAAATAAAAATCCGAAAATGGAAAATACGTTGTTTATATTGTTTACAAAAAGGGCTGAGCTTTCAAATTAAGTTTTCAATCCTCAATCAATTGTTGTACCAGACTTTAGCAGATCACAGTACACCATTCATTTCTGGTACAGTAAATGACGGATATAAGAAAGCCGTAAATGCCAAAGAATGTATTTCTTATAAGTGTGTTTTCTTATACAGATTTAAAAACTTTCTTATATGAAAAATACATCAATTAAAGTGAAGTGAAAAAGGCGTTTTCTGTAATGTTTAAAATTACATAAGCGATGTTCAATGAAGAAGATAATAAGAATCACATCAAAAAATCAATCTTCTTCTTCAGGTGGCGCTACAGTCCGGGGTGGATCTGGGCCTCAACCAGTAAGCCTCTCCAGCCGGCACGATCTTTTGCCAGCTGTCTCCAACTGCGCACACCAAGTCGATTGAGGTGCTTCTCCACCTGGGTGCGCCATCGGTTCCGTGGGCGTCCTCTATTTCGTTGACCCACTAGTTCGGAGTCGAAGACTCTTCAAGCTGGAGCAGTGTTGTCCATGCGCTCTACCATCTTAGCCCAGCCATCTTAGGCGTTGAATCCGTAGACGCCTGACTAGGCTCATACCACTGTACAGCCCGTACAGTTCGTGGTTGAATCTTCTTCTCCAATAATCATCAACGCAAACAGGACCGAAAATTGAACGCAGAACTTTTCTCTCGAAGAAGAAGACCAAGTGCTTCTTCATCCGCTTTTGAGATTGTCCATGCTTCCGCACAATAGAGCAGGACAGGGATGATCAAGTTAGCTTGGTCCTTCGAGAGAGGACTCTACTACTCAATTGCCTCTTGAGCCAAAAGAATGATTGCGATTGGCAAGAGTAATTCTGCGTTTAATCTCGGTACTGGTCAAAAAATCAATACAAGCTTGAAAAATAATTCTCAATATTAATAATATACTTTAGTTTATTTCTTGAATTTTTGCCTTTGGTAAAGAAACAGGTTGATCGATCATCATCTTGACCCACATGTTCCACTAAAAGGTGTAAAGCACGCACTAGAGACTTTCTAACTAACTCTAACTCATCAGGAGTTATCCCTAACTAGAAGTATTTTTAGACCACATCGTCCTAGCTCTGTCAAGCCAAGTCGCCTACCTGATTGATTCGCACTCAACGCCCGCCTCGGTATCGTTATGTGTGGACCATCGAAGCGTACTATTCCGTCGAGTATTTCCCACCACAGCACACAGAAATTTCATCTCGACAGCTTGGATTCTTGATTGTTTCGATTATTATCCAAACTTCATTACACAAGGCGAGTGGTAGAACAAATATTGAGTTAAAATCCGCTTACTCGGCTTTGACAAGAAGCTTGGCTTCCTACCCTGCTTGGTCAGTCTCAGTATTACCCCTCACATCACTCGTGAAAAAAAGACGCCGAGATAAATAAACTTCTTCACCTGCTTCAATAGGACTTTACTAACATGTAGAGTGCTTTGAACCAGCGTTCTAAAAATAGTCATAATCATGGTCCATTAATCTGCATCCCTTCATCAGCACAGGCCCCTCATCAATCGATTCTGCTCTGAAATTCCGTCTGGAAGAATGTGAGGATTACTAAGTCATCTGCAGATAGACGATGACTTGGCCTCAACACTCCCAATGTGAAACATTCCCCGCCTTGGCTGCGTGTTGTTTTTTTCGTCTTCATCTTTTTTGTCTTGCTACTTGTTTTCGTCACAATATTTAGTTCGTTAATTTTTGTTGTATATATTCGTTGAGCTTAAATGTTTATTTCACTCATTATAAATATTTTTGTTTTGGCTAAAATTTCCATTTTTTTATCAGTGTTTTTCTTAGAAGAGTGTTTTTTATATGAAATAAATTTTACACGTAGTCTTATGGGCAAATACCTCGTGCCATTTTTTTCGTATGTGGTACATTCTTATATCCCTCCTTTGCTGTACCACCAGATACAAAGCATAGCTTTCAGTGGACATTGTGTACTGGTAGAGAACCTTGTGGTTGGCCTGCTTCTGCACAAGATTTTTTGCACTTGATTGATGATTATTAATATTATGTTAATGATAAATGTGGGTCGCCGTAGCGTAGTGGGTAAGTGCGTCGACTCCATGAAAGGGTGCGCCTCAACGGCCTTATTCCACCCGAAGCATTCCTCTATCCCGATCAAATTGGCCTAATACAGGATACGGATGGATGCCCGCTGATCTTCCATGTCGTACGCCGAACAGTGGACAGGCGACTCCAATACGAGCCGGATGTCGCTCGCAGCCACGAGGATCTCCTTCGATTCAGTAGAGCGATCTCTATTCGGGACAGGAGAGAGTGTGCCAAAGAACGGCACTTTTATTGGTGGTTGCACCAGAACCGGTCTCCGCCTTCAATGTACACGTGATACACGTAACTGTAGCAGTTGTGGCCCACTTAAGTCCTGCTTGGATCCTTTGTGCTATCACTTCAAGGTGTTTTCCACAGGCTCCTCTTAAATTCAAAGGATCTACACTAACGAAAATGAAATCAACCTAGAGACTGCCTAATGGTATCCCAGTGGCCTATTTTGACAAGTCCACTTCTGTGCAGATTTACAGCCAATTTGTTTTCCTGATAAGCTTGGCTATGTCTTGTGTCATTAAGTGTGACATTTCCTCTAGGTTATTGAAAAAGTAGTTGCCTAGTTATAGTATAGTATTTTTTGCAAGGGCTGGAAAAGTGCCGAGGAGGTGATGCGTATTTTCATCCTCCTCCTCGTCTCTACAGCTTCTGCAGTAGTCGTTGTGGTGGGCTCCCATCCTTCTGGCGCGGGTACCGAAAAGGCAGTGGCCGGTGATAATGCCCACTACGTTCCTTATTACATTCCTATTAAGTTTTAGGGGTGTATTTGTTTTGTTTGGATTTAGTGAGGGCCAAATAAGCCTCAAAGTCCTACATGTATCTAATTCAATCCATCTCCGATTAGCGCAGTAGGAGGCATCTGTAAGTAACATGGTGTGTATTACTTGGAGTGAGGGGGTATCCTGATTGTTTGCCAGCCCATACAGTCGTTTAGGCCACTAATTTGCTAATTTGCTTCTTGTTTAAGTGATAATTTAATTTTGTCAAGGCTACCAATGACCCTACGATATGCAGATACAAAAAGCATTGAATTTGGACAAAATTATACATCTGCTTATGGAAAACTGAATCCCATTATCGTAAGCATCCCCACAAGCATGGTACATGCAAATTTTCTCTCCGATGTTAAAAAGTTGACTGGAAGGTGTTAACTTTACGTCAAATTGCCCTCAGGATTTAAGTAATTGCAAAGATTTATACCCAAACAAACAGAAAACACAACAAAAGCATGGACAATCTCCAGTGTCGATCCAAAGTTATGGGTGAGCAATAAATTTTCACGGATATTAGCATTGTAAATGTGATTCGATTGCTATGCGGGACGGATGGTTGCGGATGAAAGCGGATTGCGACTATAGCAGTTCAACTTTGGTGTGTCCTTGGTCACTTTGGCGGTCAGCTCTGATTACGTTTAATAGATGCGACAGTTAAAATGGAATTTTTGTGAATTTGACTTGGTAATATATCACTGTGCTTATTGCAATTAAGGCAGTATTTCCTATTGACCCTTACCCATGAAGGGAAGTTTTTCATCGAATTTATCATTGCCTTGGAACGGTAGATACTTTCTTATCTTCCTTATGACAAATTGAACAGACGTACCCCATCTATGATGAAGTGGGGTTCAATTAGTGGATGTATACGACAATTTCAACCATTTTTTGTACCCTTGTTTTTTGCAATCTGGTATCCGTCAATTTATGAATTACAGCATACAATTAGTCCACAAAGTGAGTTGTTTTTGTGAAGTGGAAGGGACGGTCCTGCGCGCCTTATAATGGTCAAATGTGTAGGTGCACAGGGAAATGACTTTGCTCGTTGGACAGTTGTACGTGTCGCAAACATTGCAATCAAAATGGATGTTGATGGTGTGAGAGTATTGTTGTAGCAGTTATTCTTGAACGCTAATGGAACACGTTGCAGAACTTTCTTGTACCTGAATTGGACATGCTATTTCAATTCTTTAATACGTTTGACACGCCCGAAAAAATCAAATTCCATTCATCCTTTCAGCTGAAGCTTCAGCACTAAAATTTGGTATAATTACAAAATAAACAAAAATTATTAGGTATAAGGTAGATTTATGTCCCATCCACATAAAAGGCGATCCTACCTCTTGCAACATCCCTGCTTATCCGACGCCTAAAAGATCCTGTCCTGTGAACGTCTAAGGCCGTTTTGCACCGCACTAATCGGCACGAACCAATGCGGCTTCCGGCCTGGCAAATCGACTGTAGATCAAATTTTCACACAAAGGCCAATCCTGGAGAAGACTAGCGAGTTTCAAATCGATACGTACCACCTCTTTATCGACTTGCAAGCCACATACGATATCATTCATCGCAAGGAGTTATTTGGTGCGCTGGCCAAATTCGGGATCCCGGGAAAGGAGATCCGGTTGTGTCACACTTCGCTAATAAATACGCGATGCACAGTGCAATTCGACTCAAGGACTTCCGAGCCGTTTGAAACCTGTACCGGATATCGGTCTGAACCGGTGATTCACTGCCGTGTGATTTTCTCCTGTGATCTGTCACTGGAGAAGTTAATGCGGCTGGCAGTTGTAAACACGGAAGGCACTACCTTCTAAAAGTCAGTACAACTGCTGGGGTACGTCGATGATATCAATATCGTCGCGCGTTCCCAAAGTTCCGTAGTGTAGGCATGGGTCAATAGACTGGTCACAGGGTCAATGAGGATAAGACGAAATATGTGCTTTCGACCAATAAACGTTCCGTCACACACCACCTTGGTCAGAACATTACGACGGCTACAATTTTGAGGTAGTAAAGGAGTTTGTCTGCCTCGGGGCAAATGTTAACTCCACAAATGACGTCACAGTAAAGATCCGAGGTAGAATCGCTCTTGGCAACCGCTGTTCCTTCGGTCTATCAAAACAGCTGGGCTCAAAACTCTTGACTGGAAGGACCAAAATCATGTTCCTCCAAACTTTTATTTTGCCAATTCTGCTATATGGAGCCGAAAGCTACACGATAAGCAAAATTTCGGAGCTGATTCTTGGTGCCTTCGACAGAAAATTTCTACATCTTTTGCGAGGAAGGCGACGGGAGGAGAAGACACAACCGCGAACTCTACGAGCTGTACCAGAACGTGGATGTAATCCTCAGCCACATCGAGTGCATGGACAACAATGATCCAGCTAAGAGGGTCTTCGAATCCACGCCTCCTGGTTCGAGAATGCCAGGAAGATTGAATCTCCGGTATAAAGATCAAGTAAACGCGGATGCAAGACAGCTTGGTTTTGATGACTTGATGGCAGATGCCCAAGACCGTCAGTCAATGGAAAACAGCTATTGTTCAGGCTCGGACCCTGCATGGGTCGGCAGCCTGATAAGTAAGTATTTGGGATTTGGGAGAGAAAAATAAAATGTTTAGGTAAAAACCAAACACACCCGAGAAATGCATTTTATTGTCAATTGAATGAAACACCAAAACGAGTAAGAAGCAAAACACAAGAAGAACACTTTATTATTTTCTGAATGACGGTGCAACACGAACTTGCACCGAACACTAAAACAATCATTCATCGGCGGTGCGGTCAAGTGGGCTAAATTCAGTCATTACTCCCGAGCTGTTGGTCAGCAAAAATGCATCGGTTGTATTTGCTCAGTGGTTCGTTCACCGCCAACAATATGCTGCTTGCTTTGCTGTTGGTTTCACAAAATCAATATTGCGGTAATTAGTCCGTTTAACTGGCTTTACCTCCAGCTGAACCGGATACATAACTCGCGTGATGTTGCATTGGATGAAGATCGGTAGCCAATACCATGTACTTGCGATTGTCCAAGCACAAATCTTAATACTCAAGTGATGCTGCTGAGCATTAAATGAAGGATAATGACAGGATACGACAGAGGAGCCAAACCATAGATTGTGTTATGCATCGTTATGGTAAAAGCCTTCTCTGGCCTCAGTATATTATAAATGTTGAGGTCGTCTTAGTTGTGTTTTTGATGGTAATGTATGAAGAATTCACTCAGCTTGTATTTGTAAGTAAGCGGGGTGCAAGAAAATAATAATAAGTGTTGTGTTTCTTTGGGATATAACGACTTGCTCCCAAACATACCTTGGGGGGTGCTAACCTTCTTCTTCTTCTTCTGGTGGCGCTCCAGTCCGGGGTGGACCTGGGCCTCAACCAGTAAGGCATTCCAGCCGGCACGATCCTTAGCCAGCTGTCTCCAAATGCGCTCACCAAGTCGATTGAGGTCCTTCTCAACCTGGGTGCGCCATTGGTTCTAGGGGAATAGCCTGCTAGGTTGAATTTTCGAATTCACTCACTTTCATAATTCACGGCCCCAGCTATTTCAAGCTACTGCCATTGCTCAAAGAGTATTCTTCTACTTATCAAGTACCACGTTGTTGTAATGATATATTTTGATTAAATATAAATCTGCTGAATATAATCTGCACAAGAGCCCGTAGACGGTCAGGGCCTAACTTCCACAACAACCCCTAGTGTTGTGCGTGCTAATGTTCATTCACGAGTGGAAGGGACTTACAGTCTTATGCCGACTCCGAAAGGCCAAGTTTGAGAAGCATTTTCTATGTATACAACTATCACTCTTTGAGCTTTTCATTTAGTCGTACCGGGAATCGAACCCAGGCAGCGAGGTTCAGTTAGGTAAGGGTCGCCGCACATACCCACAATGCCACGGCCGATGGGCTAGATATATTTAAAGGGTTTTCCAATAAGGACTTGACCAAACCATTTGAGATGTTTCAAAAACTTTATTATCGGCTTGAAGTACAATCAAAATACTTGTGAATGGAACTTGACTTCGTTTATATGGCCTCCGGAAGCTAGTTTGCTGCGATCGAATCGTTGGACCCAATTTTAAGCAACTCGGCCAAACATTTCCGTCGAAACAGCCGCTATTTCCCGTTCAATTTTGGCTCTGAGCTCTTCCAACATCGTCGGCTTGTTGGCATAAACCGATGACTTAAAGTAGCCCCACAGAAAATAGTCTAGCGGCGTTAAACCGCATGAACGAGGCGGCCAATCGAGTGGCCCGTTTTTTGAGATAACACGTCCAGCATACTTACTCTTCTCAATAAATCGATTTATCGATTGTAACCTGTGCTGTGTGGCTTGTGGCACTATCATGCTGAAGCCACATGTCGCCCAAGTCCACATCTTCCATTTCGGGCCACAAATAATCGGTAATCATGGCGCGATAATGCTGACCACTGACAGTTACGTGACGATCGTTATCGTCGACGAAAAAATATGGCCCAAAAACGCCGCTGGCATGAAAACCGCACCCAAAAGGTTATTTTTTGTGGATGAAGTGGTGATTCATGAAGCACATGTGGATTTTCACCCGATCTATAATGCATATTTTGCTTGCGTCGAAAATTGAAGTGAAAACTCTTAAAGTTGATGTCACAGACTCCGAATTTCGATAGATACATTTTTTTTACCATGATGACTGAATAAATTTGAATGAGTTGAATTTACTGAATAAATTGACAGTGACAGCTGAATGATTAGTGAAAGAGTGCGTTCACAAATTAAATTCAAAGTTATTAAGTCCCTATTGGAAAAACCTTGATTTTATTTCGCGACTGTTTCGTTGAATATCCGCATGAATTGATTCGTTTGATCCTTACACTTGACTGTAGGGATTATCTATGTCACTTATGCAGTACTAGTACCTATTCCAATCTTTCTCATGAAATTTCTTTAACCCTCTAATGCCTAAGAGTTATGAGGTACGTACCGGTTACTTTCTCATTGCCACTTCAAAAACTCAACGTCTAGATTAAGCATTGAATTCAATTTATTTCATTACTGTAATTCGTTTTGTTTCCAAGCTAGGTTCGTCCTCATCATCATCATCTTCTGACCCACACGATCCACTAAGGCGGTCGCCGGGGTAAACCACGCACGGCCATTCGATCCTCCGCCATCGAGTTTATGGATTGGTCCAACCACCTCATCCTGGGTCTGCCAAGTTCTCGCCTCCCTTTGGAATCGCATTCAACACACGCCTCTGAAGTCGTTATGGTCGACATTCGTGTTACTTGACGTTCTAAGAAGCAGCTGCTCAACGTTGAGTTTCTCGCGCACTGCCGTGTTTCTCACCCTATCCCGGCGAGTAATTTCCACAATAGCACGAAGAAGTCTCATCTCAGCAGCTTGTATAGTTGGTCATGAGCTGGTCGTTTCGTTCGTTCCTTCGTTCAAAGTCGGAAAAACCATCTATTGGACGAAAATAAATATTTTTATGCAGACAAGATTTTTGGCTTGTTCCTTAAAACGTAAGGCGGCTTCAAGGTATTTTTAGGATTTTCACCTAGTTATACTTGGAATTTCCGATTCTTTGTTGTTGCGTGCATACTATTTTATGAAAAAAATGTCAATCCAATCAAAAAACAAGGCATTAGAGGGTTAATTTCATCAAATCCACGTAGCGCCTGTTTCATGATTAATCAAAACCAATAGCAAGTAGGTATATTTTTGATTGCTGGGATGAGCCGTGTGAGTTCTTCCTTGATTGATTGTACGTTTTAAGTTCAGATGAGATTTGTTTCTATGTGCATACATTTTATTCCCAATCACCCTTTTCAATCCAAACCATAATTATTGTGGTCTTGGCGAGCGCCCACAGATTAAGACATAGTTTTAGGATTTGCGGCATAAAATAAATGAAAAAGTAAACAGAATTGCTCTTAATTCGCTTAAGCTTTATTTTCAGGCCTCGGAGGACATAAACTAAAGTAACATGTTGTTGAATTTTTAAAATACATTCAAGGGAAAAATCGTTGTGGTCTCTGAAACCGGTGGTAGGTGGCTAAGGGTTAAGCTTCCTACAGAGGAAGTTGCATAGTTCAGGAGTCTTCAGAGCAAAGGAACGACGGAAATCCACAAACAGATGGATTAAATCGAAATAACATCCATCAGTGAAACAACAAATGAGCACCCACCGAACAGGAAACACTAAAAAACAAAAACAGTGCTCATCTTCAACCCCAAAGCTTTAATTCGAAAAACAGACGGTGCACTCATCCACCATTACATTATTATGGGACGACAAGTTTGCACGTGCCGAAGACTGTTTTTTAGAGGAGCTGGAGAGGTTTCTGTTGGTGGGATGGGAGATTCCCCAAATGAGAGACTTAATAATAATGTATACGAAAATGTTCAAAACATAAAATTTGAACTGAATGAAGTGTCCTTAACGAAATCCCAGATTTGGAAAAGCAAAAAATGTTCGTGTGTGCTTGTACTTCAAACTATAACTTCACAACATAATTTCCACGTCCCCGTTTCCCTCTTGGGACCCCTCTGATTTTTGATCACTCGACGGACGTGAACGAAATTGCAGGATTGGATTATGGTCGCAATTGCTTCCGCAACAAGCGACGATTTTATGGAAATAATAAAATAACTGACGGGATACAAGTGGTGAAGTGAAAAAACAAAATCGTTTGAGCTTGAATTGTGTATGCAGCAGTTTGTGCAATGCTTTCATTATTGCTGCGTAATATGCATTCAAACATGTCGAAGTGTCAGATTTCTGCAAGCGAAGCGTCTGTCCATTGAGTCATTGTTCTATTTTTTTGAAGCACATGAGGTGGTTCGAAATAAAGATAAAATCACTGCAAAAACATTCGAGGTAATTTTTGTAACAATTCATTCGTCCTGCATGCGTGTTGTTGCACAAGTGGATGGGACGTGAAGTTTTATATTTTTTTTTTTGTGTTGGATTCGGACGTCGAATTTTCAGAAGCATTTCCTTGACAGTTGGACCTTTGGGAGAAGTTGCAGAATTAGTTAGCAATTCCCTGTTTCGCTTTGGAGAAAATAAGACAGATGCACGTGATATTGGCAATGGACATGAGAAATGTCTGAACACTGATTTTTCCAAAAAGGACGGGATCCATGCGAAAAAGGGGAATATCCTTGCTAAACGTCGCACTAATCAGCACGTACAATTTCAGCTTCTGGCACAACAAATCGACTATAGACCAAAAATTCACTCTAAGCCGCATGCTTGAGAACGCAAACGAGTTTTAGATACATAAAAGATGGTGTATCTTTTTTATCGATCTTAATGCCGCATGTGACAACAATATTGTTGCAGGGTGTTATTTTTGACAGAGACTTCGGGATCCCGGTATATTTGACTCGATTGGTTTAAAGAATTCCATGGACTGTTTGAAACCTGTACCTGTTCCGGCAAGAAGTTGCTTTGTCTTGTGCTTGGGACTGCTTGAATCTAGTACAGGAGATGTTTCGCGTGTTGCAGGTAGATCTTCGGTAAAATCACCTTCCACAATAGTGCGATAGTGTGGATGCTAACTATACACAGTAAACTCTCTCATGAGCGGACACTGACGGTACCAAGGAATTAGTCTGCTTATGAGAGGTGTCCGGTTATAATAAAAAATACTACACTGACAGCCTTGAAAAAGAAACAATTGACATATGCATGAATGGTATAACATTTTATTCTAAAGTGGAATTAATTAAAAATTAACAGTAAGCATTATTTGTAGGTTAAAAGATACTAATAAAACAAACGAACACAGAAACGGACCCTGATCTATGTTGTGTTGTTGAATAAATTGTTGAAAAATATTTCTGTATTTATATCTAAATTGCTGTTTAGGATACTTTGTTTCTCTGTCACTCAGTTATACTGGTTTCCATAAATTTGTTTTAATCTCAGTAAGTTGTTGATTGTTTTTGTATGAATCGAATTAATTGGAAATCATTAGAAATTGTACTTTTGTTCTGAACGGCTCGTGTATACTTTCTTTCTGGTTTTTCTGAATCGGGTGGAATATAAATAAATTTAAAATAAATGAAATTTACGGATATGAAAATTCCGTGTCCCCGTCAGCTGTTACAGAATTATTTATCTTAAACACCATGTGAGCAATTCCGTTCTTTAAAATTTTTATGAGAGGTGTCCGCTTATGAGGGGTGTTCGTTGGGTGAGAGTACATGACACGAAAGACACTCTCTTCTTCAAGTCAGCGGTAATTTCGGTTCGTCAACAGCGTCCGTTCGGTTTCATCCACACCGCCCAAAACATTAATATCGAACATACATAATGAGAGTGACACCTATTCAGGGTCACATGAAATCAGGGGTAGATATGTGATTGCCAAAGCGATGATCACACTACCCATTCGCAAACCGAAGATTGTGACCATCAACCATCAACCATCAACAATCACTATCATTACATAATTCCACATCTGGTCTTGTGGTTAATGACAGAAACACAGTGTATACGCTGTTCTTGCTCGAACTTATCCATCTCACTCGACCTGGGACAAAAAATTACGAGAGAAACAATTTTGTCCTAGTAAAGGAGTTTGTCCTCCGGCAATGGTGAACTCCACAAACGACATCCTAGTGGAGATCCGATGTAGAATCGCTCACCGCAACCGTTGCCACTTCGGTTTTTCAAAATAGGTGGACTCCTGACTCGAGAGACTAACATTTTGGTCTCCAAACTTTTGTATTGTCAATCCTGCAACATGCAGCTGAAGGATATACGATAAGCTAGACAGAAGAAGAGATGATATAAAAGCGAACTATACGAGCTTTACCAAGATGAAGCGCGAACTCTACGAGTGGTAACTACCAAGATGTGGATGTAGTCTGGAAGATAAAAAATCTCACCCACTTAGAGCGCATGGACAACAACACTCCAGATGAGAGGGTATTCGATTCTGAGTTTCTTGGCTTGCGAATACCAAACATTCGCTAGAAACTAGAGCTGTGTCAATCGTTCAAATTCAACAAACGAATCATTCAAGTATTGGAGGGGTGCTAGTGCATTTACCAGCACACTTAGACCATATTGGTCCATTGTGATACCAAACTTAGGCCATATTGGTCCATTGTGATACCCCTAGTCAGACTACTGCCACAGATTGACCACTCCAGTGACAGTGCCATCAATTTGATCCCAACGGCAAATGGTGGCTGGACCAGATTTGAAAACCACATAAAAGCGTATGTAGGAGATGCGCGAAGGAAACAAACAGAACCCTTGACTTTGACGACTTTATTAATACGCTCTTTATGTGTTAGATAATATATCACTTCTTTTATACTCTGACAGCTAGAGGAACGGACCGGAACAATCACTTAGTCCGGTCAGCGACATCATAGAGCTGATATGCAAATTAAGTTTTCGTATTAAGAAAACTTCAAAAAAATATTTTTTTGAGGCTCTGGCTCTTTATTCAACCGATTCTTACAGAAGTTACATAAAACTAAAGACAAAGTGTTCTTAAAACTAACTTAACGCCTATGCGGCGGAAATGTGGGAACAAAGGAAAGATAGGAGAATGAAATTGAAGATCTTTATTTGTTTCTCCAAACGCAAAGTCAGCGAAATACACTGGGAGCGTGTTGGATCTTCTATTTGAAATGTGGGAAAGTGTCGGATGCTTGATGCTAGGAATGTAGAATGGTGTCAGGTGTTTTCCACTGTTGTACTCGTGGAAGCAATCATGTTAGGAATGTGGGATATTATGATGTGTCAACATTGTTGTTCGTTAACTTGCATATTCGGTAATGACAACCGTTCAATATGAAAAGTGTTAATTCTACAGTTGTGAGCAAGAGAATCCATACTCGACGACGACTTTGCTTTCACTGGGATTCGAATCGGGGACCCCGCTAACCAGAGGCAGGCACTCTACCAACTGCGCAATCCAGTCGTTATTGGTTTAAAAAAAAGAATTCGGTTATTTCCATCGATCGTTAATTTCAATCTTCGGTCATTCAAAGCTATGTTGCATTCGTTTAATACTACAGGCAGCAACCAAAAATGGTTCCAACCAAACGATCGTTGCTTGAACAACAGTTATGGACTCATTGTATTGGTATACGAAATAGCTAATATGCTACAAGATTGTTTGTATGCCCACACACCAAAAATATTCTCGGTCAAACAAATAACTTATCTACATACATAAATAAGAACTTTTTTTTTCATGTATTTTTTTTATTCATATCGATTTTTCTTACTCTTGCCTCTTGCCAAAGTAAAGGCCTTTTTAGCTTTTGTCAGAGCAATATCTATGTTTGTCAAAATTCAGATATTGATCCAACTAAATGCCTAGATACCTTACTACACTTTTCACATCCAAAGCCCGTCCCTGAGGGTCAACCAAAGCGAACTTACGCCAGTTTATGCGTCTATCCCAAGATGCCATGTACAATGGGGCCCTGAAAAGGATTGTTTCACACTTCTGGAAGTTGATAACCAACTCAAAATAGCCGGATTTGTTCGGAGTCACATTGCAACAAGTTATTTATCACTTCGACTTTCGGACCTGATCTGTACGCTACTAGATCGTCGGATCGTCGGAACCTATAAGATCTGCAGTGAATATTGGAAACAATATCGGCGAACCAACCGCCCCCTGTTGCAGACCATTTTTGATGTCAAAGACCGTGGTAGAAATTACATCACCACTTTTCACGACGTACTTTCTACCTGTTTTCGGATTTCGCTCGGATTAACTTATACCGAGCCTGACCAACTTGAGGAAGAGGCCCTGCAACCAAACGGTTTCGAACAGTTTCTCCAAGTCAATCAGACAGGAACCCGTGCATTGTTTTTTGCCTTTATTCCACTGAATGTCGGATACCAGTTTGGACGCGGTATGTATGGTTTCATGCCCCGCCCTGAATCCGAACTGGATGCCCGGTATGATTTTATTTTCCTCAACCCATTGGTTCAGGACACGAATGACTACCTTTTCAAAAACTTTGCTTATGCAAGGAGGAAGAGTGATCGACCGGAGCTTTGTCGGGATAGATTTGCCCCGTTTAGGGATCGGTAGCACTACAACTGTTTTCCAGTGCGTGAGGTAATATGCATTACTCAGCGCATTATTGAACAGTGTTGTGTAGATCTGCACTGAGTCGAAATGGGATGACGAAGGACAATGTTCGGTATTCCATCGATTGCCACTGATGCCCTGATGAGAAATCAAGATGTGATGCGTCACTGAACCTGGTAAAACCCGGATTCTCGGATCGCCATTGACTTATCTCCTTACGAAGATTAGTGTGGTTCAGAAGGGCTTCGTTCTCCAGGTCGTGGTTCGGCCTACTTACTCCTACTCTAATTAGAAGAACTAAACATAAGAGGACTCGAACAGTATGTTCTAATGTGTGCATGCCCATAGGCCCTCTCTTGAATGAATGAATAAGGAAAGAATGGAATTTCGAAACAAGTATTATACTACTATTATTTAACTATTGTTTATTTATTATAAAGGAGCGTATTCATTGAACGAAGGAAAGGACGACGAAAGGATATCATCTCGCTCATTTCACTCGGAACAGAATGAACGAACGAAACACTTAAATAAGAACCATATGTTCATAAGAGCGATCGAATAAAATGATCGAGCGAAACGTTGAATGGTTTCGTTTATTCACATCGTTTCGGTCATTCATTACATTTCGGTAATTCACATCGTTTCGTTCGTTCATATACCTAGCTCCGAACGGATCTCTAAAAGTATTGACTATGTGATTGATTGGTTTGTAGTTGTGTGAATACAACCACCAATACTTTTGAGTGAACGGGTCAAAACGAACGAGTCAATCTAGATTGACACAGCTCTACTAGAAACACCAACTCATCCCAGATGCAATGGTGTGACCAGGACCATTAACGAGTGAGAAAGTACTGAGTAGTCAATGGTGATTTCTTCCTTATCCATTTAAGCGGGACATTTAGTATGAAGCCTTATGAAAAATTCACGTAACATTGTTCAGTACCATATTTCGTTTCTAGTAATCCGCATTAAATCATTTTCCTAGTCAATGTTTCTATGACTAACCCACTTTTTGAATGTCCTTTACTGCAGTACCACTCTCTCAATCGCTATCTGAATATGTTACGCTTCCTCTTTCTAATTCCTTAAATGTTGCTTGTTGACTTTCATTGTAACAATAAATACGGTATGCGGATGTGTCTAATAACGCATGACATGCGAACCTTTTAACTTAACGAAGCGTACTCCTGCAATTTGCTTGACCAGCTTTTCTAATGTACACCCATTACATTAGAAAGGCATAAGAAAAGCATTATCCTGGCCCACCCCGGACTTCAACTATTTGCTTAGAGCATATCATTCGCAAAGGAAAACAAACAACAACTTTCAATTTCTGAATGCTTATCGTGAGTGCCAAATCCCGTAGGTAGTTCCATTTGTCAACATTAGCCAGAAAATTAATAGTCGACCAAATGTTCGTGTTCATTGAATATAGAGCCGAACCGTATACTGGCGGTGTCCTGTATATCAGTTGACATTTAATGTTCGGCGACAATGCATAATATTTGCAAATAACGGACGAACAGACTTGCCTTGAAATTGTGAAAAATGGGAGTAGACTTCTATGAAAAATTATTATAATTATATAAAAACAATATAATATAATATGGGTGGGGCGACAGTTCGACATTCATTCGCAATCGTCTTTGGATCGCGAAAGGGTACGGTCGTTGGTTTACCCGTGGTAGATATATTTCGAACCTTATACCTTATAGACTCAGGTTCAAGAACCTCGTGGATGCTATCCTCAAACAGGCAGATTTTTCCCTCCGGAGACGGACAACAAAGCAACTTATAAGGCCACTACCACCAAACGGTAAGCCCCACAGCAACGGAGAGTATCTGTCTGTTGGAAAAGAAGATCTTAAGACCTCTTACCGGTCTCCACAGAGACCAATAGACACTGGAGTTCATCCCGAATTGAAGTCGGGATTAAGTACGTTGTGACCAAGGAAGGACAAGTTACCAATGCACCATCAGCACTTAATAGCAATTTATTTCTTGGTGGCATTAAGAGAGTCAACAGACAAACACATCCTCCAGCTGTCAATAATGCTGCTAAGTAATATTAACAGTCCTTCGAATCAAGACGTACAAGAGCTGCAACCACTCGAGCGCAGTCACCGATAACTCCACGCCACTGCAATCACACATCCTGGACTTGATGATCTATTCAATGCCGACTACAGGTAGTTCTGCAAAAAGAAAAGCACAGGACACTACTGTATGAGTATACGGAGAAGAGAAATGAACAACAAATACGACTGTGAGATAATGTGTTTAATGAGGGCAGCTTGTCAGTTTGCAGATCTTTTATGTATGCACTGTTGCCTTCAAGGAGTGGAGAGTTCTCAGGCAGTTCACTTGATTGGATGATCGAACTGTAGGACCAAAGAAATACAAACGACAATTCGCACGGCGACAACTTCTTTTGTTGATTACCCATTTATTTCTCAAGGCTGCGGTTGAACGTCAGTGTATTTAAATAAGTTGATTTCACGTAATCCGTCCGTGGAGACTTCAGGGTGTTCTCTTGATCAGCTGGTGGGTCTTTCCAAATATTCGATCACAGCTGGCATACGGTACTGTGCATTATATAATCTTGCATTACATAATGTCGTGCAAGTAAGACACCACGCAATATTTGTTCTTCTACAGAAAACGATTTCATCCAATTAACTGTCCTAGAATATGAGCTCAACATGCAAAACAGTGGTGCAAAAAAGTGAGAATTTCAAAATTTCCTACATTCCCTACATTGGGGACTTGCCTCTGTATTGTCCTTTCTGAAAGTATTTTTGATTTTTTCTTATGTCCACTCTCTTTTCATAAGCAAAATTACCGAAAATATTCTATAATTCACTCACAAGAACTATATTGGCATACATAATTGTTAAATGATAATATAATAATATTTGTGGCGCGACAGTCCGAGGTGGACCTGGGCCTAGCTTCTCAGCAACCACTTGTGTTGTGTGTGCCATTGTTATTTCACGCGTGGAACGGACCTAAGTTTAATGCCGTCTCCGAACGGTGAATTTGAGAAGCTTTTTCTAGACAGGAATACTCTTTGAGCATTGTCAGTGAGTCGAAAGAGGTGGAGCCGTGAAATAAGAAAGGTGGTAAATTCGGGTATCGAACCTGGCACCCTCTGCGTAGGAGTCGACGCACTTACCCACTACGCCACGGCGACCCATATAAAAATACGAAAACAAATTATTAATGCCGGGCACATTCTCCTTGCACGCAACGTTAAGTAATAACATAAATATTGTCACCCACTGAACAGAACCCTGCATCTAGGGCAGCCAACTTCAACAGCGAAGGTTGAAATGTCACTTTTAAAATAAAAATAAAAAATTATTACGTTTTGTGAATTCAAAGAGATCGGCTGTGTGTTATTCCGACGAGTAGTGAAGACAAAGAAATATCCTGACAATTTAATATTCAGAAAATTAACAAACTAAAAATTTAGAATCCCAGAATTTTGCACGCTGCTCTATGCGACCAAACATGGAGGACCTTTAAAATCCTGAATCTTGAATTATTTCAAAGCCCAATAGGCCTCATACACGACAGAGACACTTCGCTGCAAGACTATAGGAACCTTTAAAATTTAGCAACCATACGTCTGTGCAAACGCCTCTTCGCCTCATACGGTACAGACAATCTGCACAGACATTAGTTTGTGGTGTAATGTGTCGTCTACGTCGGCAGACAATGCACATCGGGTTTCGCACTGACTGTGTGACAAGTGAATTTCGATGTACCTGATCTACGAGACGACGCTTTGAGGCACCACTCACCGTTTGCGAGAGTGAGTAGCATTTTGACTGTTATCGAAATAGTTTAATAAACCCACACAACACCGGTTCGCGAATCTATTCTCGTATAAGTTTGTCATTATTTCTGATTGATCCTGCCAGTAGTTATTTTTGGTTGTTCACATCACTTTCAACTTAGTGTCTAACAAGCTCTGTCCTGGCTGAAAAACAATGTAATATCGCGCTCAGATATCGTCAGCTGTTCCGATAGCCAGGCAGCGATCAAATCTCTGGATTCAGTCATCTTTAATTCCAAGACTTCCCTTAATTGCCGCCTATCTCTTAACGAGATGGCCAAGTATTTTAGCAGCCAACTGATGTGGGTGCCGGGACACTGTGACATTCGAGAGAATTGCAAAGCGGACGAGTTCGCTAGAAAAGGCACAAACTCCGTGCTCTTTCCTGATGGAGACCCACCGTCCATGCCTATCGCTACTATTAAACATCTGCTAAAGCTTGCAACGCTTGCCCAAACAAACCGCAGATGGACATCTGGCCCAGGATGCCTCATTACCAAACAACTATGGCCTGTGATCGATCTCAAGCGATCGCTTAGCCAATCAGATTAAGCACACCAAATCTCAGATCTCTTATTGGCGTTCTAACAGGGTATTGTGCCATCGGAACTCACGCCTCTAGACTATGCCTTCCCTATAATGATTTCCGTAGAAGCTACTTGGACGAGGATGAGGAAGAAACCATCGAACACTTGTAATGTAGCTGCAGTGCTTTTTCATCATAGATACAATATTCTGTGGGCCTTGTTTTTGTTAATCTGGCTGAACGGAGCAGCATCAAAATCACCCCTCTTCTTCGCTTTATCGAAAGCACAAATTGGTTTGCGGAATAGATAGCCTAAGATCAGTGTGGTAACACAATGGGCCTATGTTTGGCCTAAGTGTGTCTGCTGTTCGTATGCGCGGCAGACAGCCACATCAACCTAACCCAACCTAACCTAGTGTCTAACAAGATAAATTTTGCACTTGCTTCAGCAGAAAAAGCAAAATCGTCGGGTTGGAAAAATTACAGACACTGCGGCACAAGAACAGAGACCAAAGTAAAGAAGAGCTTCGACCTGGGAGTCCTACAAAAAAATGTTACCTTGGTATTAGGTTAGGTTAGGTTCGTGGGTTGACGCGGTGGGGCCTCGCCACTCTGAGGTCCTATTGGACACATTGTGATGTCCATGGGGTAAATCTTAATGACTTCTTACTGGTCGTTGTTATGCTGAAAACTCATGTCTCCAAGGTTGTGTTGGGTATTGTCCTCCTTCTAGCCAACCAGAGCTCCTTATAAACCTGCAAAGAGAGACCTTACTAAAATGCGATTACAATAATCGGTAAGCTTTTATAAATATCCAAAAACTCTAACTATGCAAAATTGTCTATCCGTATTTTTATTCATGTTTTTGACATGATCCTCCCCGTTGGTCGGTGCAGAATTCTCTATACACGTCGTTGCATACCATGCAAGATTCAAACAATTTTGAATTCACACGTGAAAAACGTGCGGCATGAAAACAAACGACACAGACGGTCTGCGCAAACATATGTGCAACAGCAAAATATTAAGGGCATGTCCAGATATAACATAAGGTCGATATCTAATATGTAGGGCAAGATGCGAAATGTTAAATTTGAATGGGGCTCCATTTAAGAAAACAACAACAAATCTTTGCGCTATATGTAACCTTCAAATGAAAGAAGATACATTCCACTTCCTGGCAATATGTCCAATTTATAAGGACATAAGGTTTATTTTCTCCGGGAAGTTGTCATTAACAATGGAGCAAACAAAAAACATACTTGATGGTGACAACTGGGTAGCACTTCACAAATTTATTGACACTGCATCTGCGTATAGAAATAATATTCTAACCGAATTTATGTAAAAAACAATAAAAAAATAAATAATTAATAGTAATATGTCATGGTTTGCAATCATTTAAATTTTTAAAATTGTGTATTAAGTAAACTTTTTAGCGCGTCAATCAGACAGACGGCAACGCCATAATTAACTTAAATTATTTATATTTTATACTGCTTTCTGTAGGTACTGTATTTAATAATGTTAATTCAAAATATAAAATGTTATTTGAAAACAAAATTAAAAAAAAAAATAATTTTAAAATCTAAAAAATCATTTGGGCACAGCTCCTGATGAGTTAGCGGAGGATCGAGTTGTTTGAAGATTCCTCTTGCGTGCTTTACATCTACGATCCCTTTAGTGGATCATGCGGGTGAGCAGATGGTGATGATGATGATTATGACTTAACAATCTGTACTACACATTTGTTGACCAAGTCTGATCGAGTTACCACGACCGACGGTCAGTTCGAAGAAGTACCTGAAATATGGTGGTGGCTACATATAAAAGGCCCCATACACACGACACTTGCGTGCACACTTGTATCGGTGTGTTAAAATGTGTCCTGTGTGTGGGCTAGTCCTTGTACCGATTCCTCAGTGTGGCACACGGTGTGACTGAAATGAAAAGATTTTAATTTCTTGTGTCGGCTTTCCTACAATTGTCATGTATTGAATTGTCATGTCCTAGAATTGACTGCACACTTTCATATAAAATATCAGTCGCAACCAAATCGTTGATGAGTGACGAGCTCTGATATTGTAAAGCGACTTTTAAATTTTTCTTGGTATCTGAACGATTTAGTGATTCTGAGCAATAAGTGTGTGGAGACATAAACAGCTCATTATTGATATGATATCCAATATTCCAATATTTACCACCCCAACTGCTCAAAACCCTGTTCCGTCATCGTAAAAGTCCATTGAATAACTAATGTGTACAAATTTGTGTGACGTGTGTGGCGCACCTGAGTGTGCACACATGCGTTGTGTGTATGGGGCACTTTATACCGACAATTGCACCACGCAACAATGACATCAAAAACGAACAAATTCGAATTGCAATTGCCGACGGCAATTACATCGCTAAAACCAACGACGATTGTGTGGAAAACAAATCATCATGTGAAGCAAGACGAAGTGTTAAATCAGCTGCATCAGTGGTGAAGGCTGAAGGATGGATCTCGCAGCGGTAGCAGCAACTGGACAACCGCCGGGATTTTGGGTCAGTGACCAGATCTCAGATTGAAGGCCAAGGAACTATGGGTTTTCTTCCGGGAAAATAAAGTGGCAATTCATTCATTCCAAATTAGACCAGCAGTGGGGACAAAGGTTTAATAAAGTCAAATATTATACATAAAGAAATAACGCGTATTATTTTTTAAATTCTGTTCATAGTTTTCCTTTTTTTGTGAGTTAATTTTTGCTAGTTTCCGTGCGAAACACCGACTCTTCGTTGTATCGGAACACCAATATATTTTGATTTTTTAATTCAATTGCATTGCGACGGACATATATCTTGTGAAATTATTTTCGTGTATTCAGATGTTTGCTAACTCCGGTAATACGCGAATACATACTTTCAAAGCACCACATAAGCAAACAGTCAATTCTCAAATTCAATTTCCAAATCCCATATGGTTAGCCCATTTTGAGTTCGTGTTTAACATTTTATTTTGTCTCATGTTTGTAATACGAGTATATCTTGAAGCCATTCCCATTTCCCTTGATGTTCTGAAATAGATACATTTTAATATTCCACTCACTCGTTATGAACGTCCTTCCGGAAGTGGCCGCCTATTAAAACTTGGCGAGGCATCTCGCGATAAGGACACCAGTTTGTCTTCGAAAAATTTAATTACACATTCATCGAAGTGAAGCCAAGTGAATGGATCATTCCTCGCACTAAACAATGCCGGAGCACACGTAGACCGTTGTTGTTGGAGGAGATGTATATCTTGAGCGTGAAAGCGATTTGTTGACTCCCAAAAGCAAAGAAAGTTATTCACTGATCCCAGAGGCATCTCAATTCCAGTTCAACGCTTTTCATACCATCGCTGATTTCTTCATTTTAGCTGCTTTCCTGCTTTCCTGGCATCCTGTTGCCACCCTTGGACTCGTATCTTTCAATCGTGTCAAACAGTCTTACAGTTCATTTGGGTCACGTTGATTACGAACTGCTGTAGGACTATCTCAGGGAAGTATTTATGAATTTGAATTTTTTTGATTACACGCTGATGAATTTCTCCCCGGGTATACATAAGTCCATCTAAGCCTGTAAATTCAAATTTATGATAGCGATGTCTTATTTTCTTTATTCCTTCGGTGTCTCGTGGTCTAATAACTTAGTTCAGAGTTCGCAAGGAAAATTGTGTTCGTTTGTCTGTGAGATGTTCGCCAGGTTCCAGGTTCTGCTTTGTTTTTGTTGAAAATTGCTTTGCGTTTTTGTGCTTTACTTTATCAGATGGCTCGACGGAAGAGGAAGATACAAGAAGAATGAACAATGGAGAAGGTAAGAAAAACAGTTTTTCGTAAATTAAATTGAGTATTCGTAGGAAGGGTTGTACGACGGGTCTCGGTGGGGGTGTGAAACGAGTTGATTTATACAGCGAGGTGAAATGAATAATTTGGCTGGAAATGTTTGCGGAAGTGGGAGAATGAGTTGGGAGTCAATGTCTATGTTTGCCACTGTGTATGGCTTGTTTATGAATTGGATTCTGTAATGGCGAAGAATTTTAAGTAATAAACCCTCGAATGGGCGTACACTATACCAGCACGCAAATGATACGTTTCAAATACATTGGTGTTTAAGCGTTTGGGAGTAGTCTTCAGTGCAAATGAAGTTCTATCATGATGATGTCTGATTCATGAATATGCAGTTCATTTGTAGCTAAGTAGACGGACTCATCGAGACCTTCAATGTCCAAAAAGGTTTTAGGTAAGGCGACGCGCTGTCATGTGACTTTTTCAACATCAATCTTGAGAAGGTCATGCATAACTCAATCGCCAACATAAGAGGGACGATCTTCCAAAAGTCTGTACAATTGCTGCGGACGATGTATACCTGATTGCTCGAACACAGCGAGCTGTCAGTGAGGCGTTTGTTGGCACTGAGACGGAAGCGTCTAAGCAGGGTCCGGCCTTCGTTTACCTCAAGACCCAGTTTAGATGCTTCGGTCTCAATCAGTCTTCGAGAAAGGATGCACAACATACACGACTCCGCCAGAACGCCACCATAGACAGCTATAAGTTCGAGGTGAATTGCCTCGTCTACGCCGGCTGCGGAGTAAGCAGAACGAACAACAGCAGCTTCTAGATCGAACGCAGAATAAATCTTGCCAAGTGCGTATTGTATAGGCTTAAAAGGCACTTGAGTAACACAGCCCTCTCTTGGTGGACTAAATTGACTCTCTATAAAAACTTGATCATCCTCGTCCTGCTCAATGGCGCAAAGGCATGGACTGTATCCAATGCGGATGAAGAAGCTCTTGGTCTTTTACAGCAAAACGGTCTGCGCATGATACGTGGTTCTGCTTGCGTTGATGGCATTTTGAGAAGTCGGTCCAAGCACGACTACAGCGTCATGAGTCTAGCCATGTGTGTACGCATCCAACGCCTAGGATGGAGAGGCCACGTAGAGCGTATGGACAACTTAGCTCCGGTCGAAAGAATCTTCGACTTTGTGCCTATGGAACAAGGCAGCAGAGGAAATCCATGTACAAGGTGGCGCACAAAAGTCGAGAGGGACCTCAGACGGCTTGGCGTGGGATACTGGAGACAGTTGTCAAATGATCGGGCCGGCTGGAGAGGCATGTTGGGTGGGTCCCAGGTCCACCCCGGACTGTAGCGCCCTAAGAACAAGAAGAAGGAAGAACAGTATTCCCATTAATTATGAAATACATCGTCGTTCAATGTATTCCTTACAGACAGCCAATGGCTTCGCAAAAAGGGCATGCGTCGCGCCATTTGTTCAAGGACTTGCTGATGGTTGGGCTGTAGATCCGTCTGGTGTTTCATTTTGGCCAAAACTTGTTTTAAAAATTCGCACTTTGAGCTACACAGCACTCGCTTTGGAAATAAGTCTTCAATATTTCACAACTTTGTGCAAGTGTAAGGCAACGCATTTCGTTCCGGAGCAAAAAAAAGAAAATGTATTCCTCACCTGGTCCTAACCCGGAAGTCTAAACTCTTATATTTATGGTGAATAGCCTCGACCACTTCTTTTACTTCTAGAGACCGAGGTGGTCCTCGGCCTTTTTCAAAATGACTTTCAGCCTGCTCGGCTGAGGTCCGGCTGAGGTCCTCCTCGATTTGTGTGCGCCACCTTGTACATGGACTTTCTTCGCTGCCTTGTCCCTCAGGCTCACAGTCGAAGATTCGTCGGACCGGCGCTAAGTCGCCCATACACTCTACATGGCCTAACCATCCTAGGCGTTGGATGCGTATTCGTATGGCTAGACTCATGTCGCCGTGGTCGTGGTTGAACCTTCTTCTCCAATAACCATCAACGCAGACAGGACCAACGATTGAACGCATAACTTTTCTCTCGAAAAGACCAAGTAGATATACAATAAATAAAACAAGTTACTTGGACCACGTATTCGGAGTCATCAATATTTCAAAACCAAGCAATAAATATATATATACCCAGCCTATACATCCGTTCATGGTTTATTTTCATCGTCTTGATACATCTGCCCACCGGTGCAACTAATTTTCCTGCTAAGTCGTTAATTAACTATGATTCCATTTTCTTTTGAGTCCGTTCGTGACCCAGATTCTAACAGACACTAAATTACAACCCCAGAAATAATATCTCACCCCCACCTCCACCCAGCGTTTAGGAGGCTATTAGTGAGTATCATCTAAATCTCCTCAGGCCAAGCACCAGTCCCCCAATCAGACACATTCTGGCCTACTCATATTGCCGGGTGAGGTGGAATAACTGTTGGAAGGATTCTTGTGGTGGCGTTTCCGATGAGTGGGTGTGCACGTGTTATTGGAAACCATAAAATCTTAAGTCGCTACATGGCATCAATATGAAATCATCATCGCCATCCGTAGAAGAAAGAAGAACATTTTTGTTGGTGTATAGAGGAACATAGAGGCACTTCCACGTTAACGCCCACTCGACTATAGTGGGTTGACTATTATCTTTATAGCCTTTAGTTAATTTTCTTCTAAGTCTCAACTCACTCCTTTGGCTAAGCAATAAATCTTGAGGAATTATTTTTCAAATCGGTGATGGAATTCGTGTGCATAGCTTGATTGCAATAGAAAAGTGTGAAACTCATTGAAAATTCGATTGTAAGTATGTTTATTGGTTATTACTACGGATAGGCTTTTCATGCAAATGCATGTTTTTTTATGAACACCTTGATGCAAGGCAGAATCATGAAATTTCCTTTAAAATGGCATTTAATCGTTTGTGCATATTTTTGCATATTTTGTGCATATTTTTCATAATAAATTCCAAAACTTAACTCAACAGTAAAAATATATTCCTTTTATATCAGTGCAAACAAAACTTAAGACTATTATTTTTTCTCTTATTCATTTCACAATCTTGAACGATATTCCAACCCCACACTATAATGCGCTATATAAACAAAGCTGCATGTACGAACTGCACTAGATTGTGCCGGCAAAATGAGACTGATACCATTATTCATTGCTACCGAAAAGCGTTAAGATGGCAAACAAATGTTTTCAAAGGCGCCATCTCGCGTCGAAGTTTTTAAAGAAAAATATCCTTTGAGATCCTCTTCCGCCTCAGCCTATTGTTATAAGATGGGGAACTTGTTTGAAGGCTGTTGTGTATTATGTACAAAATTTTGAGGTGTTTGAAAGCATTGTCAATGGGTTCGATGACTCCAATGCAGATGCAATAATAACTGCAAAAGAAGTCATGAACCAGCCATTGTTGAAAAGCCAAATAATATTTGTAAATTCAAACTTCAGTTTTCTATGCGAGAAAGCTAGAAGGCAGGACCACTTTAAAAAATCAAATTGATTTAATTGAATAATTGGCTTAATGGGGACAGTCATTAAAAAAAACTTCAGTGCGTTCTGGCAAAAAATGAAGGATTCGCAATAATGCAAAATGTAAGTAAGACCTTCACACAGGACTGCAATGACGAAAATTATCCAAAATACTACACCGTCGATGAGATTTGTTCTTTTAAAAATGCTCCACTAACATCAGTGGACGTTGAGCGATCTTTTTCGTTGCATAAGGCATTCTTAAGACCAAATCGACAACGTTTTGATTTCGAAAACTTTAAGAAAAATTGTATGGTGAGTGCAAATAAGACAAGTCAAAATCAGAATAATTGAGGAATTAAGCGTTTTATCTTGTATGAATGAATGTTTACAAACGTAAACATAAACATCTTCATTTTGTCCTTTTCTTTTTGTATTAAATGTTAATTTGTAAGCTTTTAGTTTATTAAACAAAAAATATACAATTTTAATTTATTTTTAAAGACTTTTATATAAGTTAAGATAAATTAAATTTTAGTGCGCATATTTTTAGCGCATGTTTAGAGATTTTTAGTGCGAACCCTAGTTATAACTGTCTTAAGTCAAGAATTCTTAGCGAAGTGTTGCAACTAGTATGCAAACAATTGTGATAAACGATTTTCGTTGCCAGGATTTTTTTACAGAAAAGAAAACAAGACAAACAATCACACCTAAACTAATTAATTTATTTTAAAAAAACAAAGAAAAATTGAAGTATCTCTACCGACGAAGGCGAAGCGTTGTCGACCGTTCGTTTTTTCGTTAGCCGTTCGAGTGGCGTAGTTTTAAATTTTGACAGCGCTCTTTGGGGTGTGTTCGGGATGTCCTGCGGGATGAGTGCATTCAGTTGACACAATTAAGAACTATACATTACAAATTTAGCTGAAAGTTAGTTTTGCCTTTGTTGAGTTAGATCGTAGTAGCTGGAGCAGTCAGTGAGTCAGTGAACATATACGTATTTGCGTCATTAATTTTGTGTTTATCTCTTCAAATGAAAACAAGGTCAAAATCATGTTGCGAAATGTACCATGCGAAATGGTTAAGCAAAAGCATAGCTTAAAATTTACAAAAGAGGACTATTAAATCGGTAGAGTCTATTAGATCTTACTAACGTTATAATGTGACTGTACCCACATAATTATATACAGTGGCGAGCAAGACTGGATACATCATTTCAGTTTCTGTGGTTTTTCACTAATAAAATTGTTTCCTTACGATTAGTTTCCTTCAAAGTTACCTTTTTGGCAACATATTTCAAATCTAAAATTCAAAATATAATGCTTCAGTTGGAAGTTCCTAAATAGTATCGAATCCTTGCATGTAAATTGCGTGGCCACTATATTGTAAATTAAATACGAAACAAAGAAATTCATTCTCTTGTTTCCTTACGACGGAATCGATTGCAATATTAAGTTTCCGTCGGACTGGAACCTGAACGTTTTGACTCGTTTATAGACTTCCAAAAATTTTGTAGGTCCTATATTTCTTTTCTGTTTTTATTTCGTTTATTTCGTACAGTGTTTTTTTTATTTTTAATAGCGGACATCAGTCCATTTCTACCCAGGGTCCTTGTAAAAGTCCTCCCGCGTAATGTTCGCAATAGCTTTTGGTGTTGTGGAATCCGCTTTTGTCATACCGATCTCAATAAGGTAAGGATTTTGTTTTTGCGGGGGTAGGAGAAAATCTTCAAAAGACCTTCAAAGGACCAGGGGACCATTCCCACATTGCGAAAGGCACTCATACCCAGTAAAAACACCTCCCTTCAAATAAAATATATTTCCACTACAACTACGTTTTACACTCAGCCATCAGCTTTTCGTTCTTGGCTTGGACGCATTTGGCAAGAGATTCTCCATTGAGAGTTCTTGGTAACACCGCAGTCAAGCGCGGGTTGAATTCACCGTGCTAGGTCAAGGAGTTTAGTCCTTTGTAGACGGCGAAAAGAGTTTTTTTTTCGTCAAGAATTAGAAGGACAGCAGAGTTTATGTGCTCTGCTTACGAGCAAAATTCGTAACTTCATCTTCGACGAGAATTGGAAGGACAGCAGAGTTTATGTGCTCTTCCAGGCGACGACGCTTATGCTTACGAGCACAATTTGTAACTTCATCTTCGGCAGATGAAATTCCAAGATCTCTGTGGACATCGTTGTTTCGTATATACCAAGGCGCGTTGATGATGGCCCTTAGCACTTTATTTTGACAAGTTTGTAGACTGTTTCTATTACTTTCTTTGGTATAACCTCATAGTTGTATACCATACGTCCAGACGGGTTTTAGCACTTGCTTGTACGTAAGCAATTTGTTGTCAGTACTTAGCTTGGAATATTTCCCAATAAGGCAATACATGTCTTTGTATCTTAATTGGAGCTCCTCACGTTTCTTTTTGACGTGCTCCTTCCATTTAACCTTTACATAGAGAGTCATTCCGAGGTGTTTCGCTTCATTGCCGAAGGGCATTTGAACATTATTTATAAAAACGGGCAAGTTATTCACGTTCTTATACGTACAATTTTATGAACGGATTTAGCTTCGTTAAGCTCAATTCGCTGAGTGTTCGTCCATTCGAGTATCCGGTCTAAAGCACATTGCAATTTTCTGGTTGATTCTTCGACCGTTTTGGCAGTCACCAAAATGGTGGTGTCATCAGCAAATGTGCCTACGTCCTGCGGTATATCACTGCTATACAATAAGTAAGGGAGGGGACCAAGAACAATTCCTTGTGGTACTCCAGCTTGTATAGATTTAAATAGGGAGTATTCTTTTCCCATATTTCACACGGAAGATTGTGTCCGATAGATACTTCGATAAAATTGTACATCGTTTTCTCGGGAGGAATTGTTGAAGCTTGTGTTTCAAGCCTTCGTGCCAAACCCTGTCAAAGGCTTGAGAAACGTCGATAAAGAAGGAAAGGAGGAATAGTTTTGGGCACTCATCTTTATTATGCACGATCTCAATTGTTTTACCCTTTGTACTTTGTGGAGGCATAGACCACATTTCTGTGCTAATAAGTCCCATGATTAAAGACTTTTTGAGATAATAAAACGATGTTGTGAGTATTTTTTATATATTTAATTTGTATTATTTTTCTTAATTTAAATTTTAAAAATTTAGAAATAAAAACCTGATTTTTCAACTAGAAAGTCACTGTTAGTACTAAGTATGATCCCAAGATCATAATGACGAAATTTATGATAAAGTATGATACGCCAAGCTTAGATCTAACGGTGAATGCAAAAAAAATTAAGGAAATATGAAAACGTGCAAAACTTGATACATGGCATCCTCATGGTTTTTATTTCTAACTAGCTTTTATCCGCGACTTCGTCCGCCTTTTTCATTTTTAGGATACTAATTTTCCATATAATACAATACAATACATACCAACTTCAAACTACTGTGATTTACTGTACATATCTTATTTTAACACATTTTTATAAATTACATTTTTTGTTTTTCCATCCTCTGCAAAAAAACATAAAGATTTTGCGGGCACGACACTCGTGAGCACGCCACATAGAGTTGCCAATTGGAAAAACAGGTTTTTTCTAAATGTATACCTGCTACTTTAAGCGTTTGTTCTTGAGCTTTAATTATTGTCATTGCAAATGCTGCTTTTAGGGGGGAACAGTACTTTTTTAAACTGAAAGGGCAAATCAGTCGGAATTAATTGAATACGGGGAATTAAGACATTTTGTCCATTTGCAATTCCAGTCCCAATTGAGTAACTTGTAGCCGGGTACATAGCCTCGACAACTTTGGACCCTCAACTTATGAGAAAGCACTCCTGATAATTCTAAAGAATTCTAGAGGGTACGGCGTTACTTGTTCGGTGTCCATAACATTGTCTACCGAGAGATACTCGACAACACCCGCTTCCACTTATGACATAATTCGTTCGTTTATCTCCCACAGTGTCTCATTTGTCGGCGCTGAAATTGCCCTTTCACACAACCATTCTCGATTGCGCATATTTATTTGCAGATCGGGATAGACATTATTTTTCAAATCATCCATACTATCGACAATTTGACAGAATTCATGGCTCTGTGTAATAATGTCGTTACTGTCTGTCGCCACACGATCTTCTCCGATTTTCAGAAGAGTAGCCTGAACTCGCATATGTATAGTCAATCGGAACTTTTTTACGTGTACCCATAATATAGACGCTTTCAGACAGGCATTTATTTCATCTGCTGATGTGTCCCTGGTAATGAGGTCTGTCTGTAGTCACCACCTAAAAGTACCACTATACCTCCCATAATACTCTGGTTGCTCTTAATACCTTTCATGGTGCGATCTAGTGCTTCGATTGCTCTTGTATGAGACACCGTACATTCATCCCAAACCATCGGTCTGCACTCTTGCAACTTTCGTCCACGCTCGCTGTTTTTGCTAAAGTTACAAACCACCTTCGCCACTTTCAATTTTTTTTAAACAACGTTATCAAAGATTAATCTTTGTTTTTGTGTTTAAAAGTGGAACGGCATCCATTATTTGGCGATTTAAAGAATCAGTATTGTAATCTAGATCAAATCACTACTTACTTCCCCAATTCTTTGTGGTCTGCTCATCCTAAAATCAGAAAAAAATGCAAAGTAATAGCTATGACTTGGCCTTCAAACTTTGTTAAGGCGTCATTGTAAATTAAATTATTAAAGGCCACATTAAATAATTATATTTGGACGCATCACACCGCAGTCTGCCTTGGTGACAATCGACAACGATCAATCAGTAGTGGCGACCGACCATTGGCATGGTGTGTGTGTAGTTTCGCAGAAGGTTGGTTTCTGTTTTTGTTACGATTTAAAAGAGGGAACACACTGGAATTTCGATATCGAATATATATAAATGCTACTGCATGTCAATAGTCGTCACTGCTGGTTGATTGTTGCCGATGGTCTCTAATGATGGACAATTTTAAACGATAATTAGTTGCATTCTTTTGAGCATTACTCAGTTTCATGCAAAAAGATGGTTGATAGCTCAACTGAAGGGATAAATTTACTAAAAAGCCTTTTTCTAGTTTTTCAATCCGATAAGCCATTAATGATCCAGGACTGTGTGAAGATGAAAAAATATGTTGTTTGCCCCATTTCCCCTCTTAGACCCGGAATAAGTAGACTAAGTACATCTCCAAGATCAAATCTATCTCCCTACCAAATTTCATCAAAATCTGTTCATTTGTTTAGACGTGAAAGGGTAACAGACAGACAGACAGAGTTACTTTCGCGCTTATAATATTAGTAAGAATTTCAGCCGTTGTAATTCTACGATTTCCTTCATCGATACCTCTTTCATGAGAAAAGAGCTCTGAGAATTTCAAAAAAAGTGTAAGTGAGTAATCTAAGCACTTAATACATAATTATGTATATAACAATGGGTAACTTCAGAAACGATTATTTTAACTTTGTGCATTTGATGAATGTAGAATTAGCGGACAGCTGTTTTTTTTTTTGTTGTAATGTCAACGATATCCCTTGATTTCTCCTTCGATGAATTAAAACAAACCTTCCACCTTGGTTAACCTTCCACCAAATCAATGCCTTTATTTAAAAAAGTTACAAAAATGTCAAAAATCAACTTGTACGCCTGAACGCAGTTGGTCAGGCTACCAAGGGGCACGATCGTTCAGGCGACCAGGGAACATAGTCGTTCAGCCAACTCCAGTGCTAATATTTTTATTTTTTTTAAGACTGACAGATGTCTGCTGACAGAGCTCAAGATAGTAATATCAAGATTTAAGTCTAACAAAGCTGCCGGTGCGGACTGTCCGTTGAAATTTTCAAGGCAACTGGTGATTATCTGGATGGGTGCATGCACCAGTTCATCTATAAGATATGGTCGAAGGAAAGCTTGAAGCCGTTTATAAACAATCTGATTGATCCTTATCAGGGGGGCTTCAGGAAATGAAATAAAATGCAAATCGAAACCACCACCCATTCCTTGAATTCTAGGCCGCATACGACAACGTGCCAATGTGCATAGAGACGAGCTATATACAACGTCACGTCTGGCTGTGCAGGATGACCATGTCGAATTTTCGATGCTCCATTAAGTTCGCTTATGATCAATGTCGAAAAAGGGTTTAGATATGGCGATGCGCTGTCATTGGGCTTCCAACATCATACTAGAGGAGATCGTGCAAGATCCACGCGCCAGCACTAGAGGCACGATTTTCCACAAGTCCGTTAAACTGTTACCCACGCGGATGACATTGCCGTGGTTGGTAGAACACAGCGAGCCGTCAGTGAGGCTCTTGATGGCATTGAGACGGAAGCGGCTAAATGGGTCCGGCGGTGAATGAGGAGAAACGAAGTACATGCTGTCCTTAAGAAAGGACATACAAAATCCATGTCTTGGACAGAGGACTCGTATAACTAGGACTAACTCGTCAAACAAGGACTTCGTCTAGCCTGGCTCTGAAGTAAATTGTACGAACAACACCAGTACCGAGATCAAACGCAGAGTAACTCTTGCCAACCGCTGTTGCTTCGGGCTCAAGAAGTAATTGAGTAGTAGAGCCATCTCTCGAAGGCCCAAGCAGACTTAATATAAGGCCTTGATTATCCCAGTCCTGCTGTACGGCGCCGAGGCATGGACATTTTCTAAAGCGGATGAGGGAATCCTTGGTCACTTCGAGAGGAAAGTTCTGCTTGCTATCTCTGGTCTTGTTTGCGTTGACGATTTTTAAGAGAAGATTTAACCACGAATAGAACGGTCACATGATCTGTACAGCCACATGCGCCTAGTCGGGGGTCTATGGATCCAATGCTAAGACGGCCACGTAGAACGTGCGGACGACTCATCTCTGGCCCAAAGACTCTTCGACTCCTAACCCGTGGGACAACGCAACAGAGGACTCCCGCGCTTAAGGTGGCGCACCAAGGTGGAGCAGGACCTCAACCAACTTCGCTGTCTGTCGGCGTGCGACACTGAAGGCGGCTAGCTGCTGAGACCGCTCTAGTTGGAGAGGCTTGTTGGTTGAGGCACATGTCCACCCCGGACTGTAGCGCCAAATAAAGAAGAAGAAGAGAGTGATTTTGAAATTATCTATTCGAAATTCAAAGGGTATAACACAAATTTTGAAAGGGAATAACAAAAGCGAAAACGTTTTGATTCCAAGCATACCTATGATTCCAGTGCGACTTGCATTTGCCATGTCAAACTCGAAGTTCAAACTGAGCGATTGACTTTCCGTTCCAAGGAATATATGGACCGGATGGAATGTCGGCAGAATGCAACGTAATGTACATATATATTTGTCTGTGGAAATAAATCAGAAAATAATTATTTCCTGACCAATCATTCGGACCAAACCGATTCTTCCCTACGACATCACTGCAAGGGGCGAATTGATTCCACTTACTGTATCTACAGAGCCACAGCAACGCGTGTCATCTAGTCTATTATAAAAGTGTTAGTGTTCCAAAGCAAGCTCTTTTTGGTGACACTATTTTGTCGTTGATGACACAGCCACTGAAAAAAATCACAGAAATGAATGTCTTTGGTCTTTCGAGATCCATCAATTTGGAACGTATGCCCATGCTGTTGCCGATGACTTTGCCTACATATGAGCCTTGCAATAGACATGGATTATTGGGAAGAGAATTCTTCGGAAGTTGACTTGTTAAAAAGTCTCTTACTCACTATGATTGGTTGCATTCGGAGAAAATGTAGAAAATGTTGAATCAATGGGTTCAATAACGACCGGTCGAATGAATGCAGGAAATGAAGAGCAGGCCAAGACATTTGAATCCAGTCCGAGATATTCGGAAATCGTTACCCGGGGATGGCATCCAATATATTTGGAGTAACGAATGGAGGTGAAAACAAGCAGCAGCAACACAAAAAAAAAATTGCAAATTTCGGTGACATGCTAAGGGCTTGCTTAGGAATTTCGTAGGTTATTTTCAAACAGTCACTGCAGCGATGCATGTTTTGTGATGTGACACAGATAGATTGGAAATGAATTTCTGCCATAGAAATGTTTGACTTCTTGGAATGCAGAGTTTAGCTGACCCTATGTCGCGTATAACAGACAGGATTGTGTTTGATTGTCGGAGCACATCAAGTTGTCCATGTGGCTCTTGCTGGCATTGAGGCGGAAGTGGCTAAAAGGGGTCTGGCAGTGAATGAGGGCAAAACGAAGTATGAACAGGCGTCCCTCGTATAACGCGGTGGTTACGTACCAGGAAAATTCCGCGTTATCTGATTCGCGTTATAGAAGACTTAGCTTTCATATAAATGTGAGGGTTATGTTTCAATAAGCTTTTTCCAAAATAAAATAGGTACTAAATTAAAGATATGTGTACCTTTACAACTCAAAATCAAAATTCATACTTTATTAAAAAAAGTTGAAAAAATTATGAAAAATACAAGCGGAAAACCTAAATATTATTCTTTAGCAAACTTCATTTTTGTGCTATCGCTAGCCTGTGTCACTATCTTCGAACATCATATTTCGTCGAAGTAGTGAGCGCTTTGGGCGTATAACTTCATCAGAAGAAATTTCCTCGGCAAAGTTTTCGTCATTTCATAAGAAACAAATTGTTGGAAGTTCTCCCAGTGGTTGTGCGTCAGTTATCAGCCTTTGTTTGCTTTTTTTTTAGCTGTTTTTCGATTTCGTAATAAGGCGCTAGATTCATCTCTATTTGCCTCTGGAATTTGCTAGATCTCTCCATTGACGGATTATTATCTGAAAGAAAAAGAATTCATTCTCTCAGCAAAATTTAAGCCCTCTCGTATGCGCTGTAGGGTGAAATCTGGAAGTGATTCACAGATACCTTCCTCAGAATCGATGTCTTCATTTTCATGTGCGATATTTGAAGCAGTTTGAGATGAACTTTTGATTTGTTCAACTCTTCTTCGTTGAAGTGTTCAGTTTGATGTATAATATCATCTTCGGTCATATCATCAAAACATTTTCCACTAAAACAGTGGCCCACATTTAATATCCGGCTAATTTCCAAATTTAATGGTGGTACCACACTATCTTTTAAAACCCCCTCCGGCCATAGCTTTTTCCAAGATCCGTTTAACGTGGACTGTTTCAATTCTGTAATAGAAGATGCAACTTTTTCAATACAGTTTAAAATTGAAAATGTTTTCCACAATTCTGTAAGCGTCATGTTAGCATTAGAATCCATTTTATTAAGAATATGTTGAAATGATTGCCGAATATAATACGCTTTGAACGCAGATATTATGCCTTGGTCTAGAGGTTGAATTATAGACGTTTTATTAGGTCGTAGAAAAGCTATTTTTGAATTGGGATGATTCAAGGCTTTTGGATGTCCTGGGCATTATCTAGTATTAACAGAACTTTGAAATTTTTTTTTAAATCGCGTTATATCGAAAACGCGTTGTAGAAGTACCGCGTTATACGAGGGACACCTGTATATACTGTTTCAAAGAAAGGACATACAAAATCTAAGTTTCTTCGTCGTAGCTGAAGGACTCCGTAGTAAAAAAAAATACGAACGACATCACCACCGAGATGAAAATCAGAATAACTCTTTTCAATCGTTGTTTCTTTGAGTTCAAGAGGCAAATGAGAACTTATATATTGAGCCATCCCTCTTTCTCACTAGAGCCCTCTCGAAGTCAGTGCTGCCAGTTTGTGGTAAATTAACCTTTTCGTGGAAAATTCCAACATTCATTCCACAAATTAGGTAAAAAGGTATTTTCATACAAAAAAAAGGGAAATTCCTTCTGAAAAAATGATCCTTTCATTTGGTTGTATTTCCTGACATTTCGTGAGGATAATTTTGAAGAAAACTTCCAATTGTTTCTCCATGACATATCATTCCCTGTCACATTCAAATAAAGCTCAAGGAATAACGACTTGTTGTTCATAAGCATACACAAGAAATATAATTAATACAGACTGAAAGGATGAAGGTAATATTCATTAAAGATTGCAGGAGCAAAACACAAAAGTAAATGCTGTCCAACAAACTGCTTCGGTTGTGTCAACGTTAAATTTTCCAAAAAAAACTCAGCAATAAAAAAGGACGAAATAAAGTTGGCAAAGCATAACATTTTGTTCGTACATTTGTTCTGAAGTGGTTCATTTTAGCTCTATTGTGATTTTTCTTCTCCAATGTGGTAAACAACTTCAAAATACTGGCAGCACTGCTCGAAGGATCAAGTTGACCTTATGTAAGACATTGATCATCAGCGTGAATCACCTGAATTGGACTCCGCCAGAGAGTCTACACAGGCTTATTTAGCGGTTTTAATTAGTTTCAAAACAATCTAAGACGCAACAATTTAAGCAGGATGACCAAAGTCAATGCCTTGGGTTCGATAACTGGGGGCTGGAGAAGTTGGCTGGTGGCCCAAAAAATCCAATTCCCTGACGATGCCCATTTTTGTATCGGTGGCTTTGTCAACAAGCAACTTTGCAGCGATTGAAGCGAATGCATCTCCACAAAAATGTATTGTTTGGTTCGGTTTACATCAAGGCGGTTTCATCGGACCTTATTTCATTTAAAATTGTGAAAGGAGACGCTGTCACTTTCATTGATTGCAGGTATAGAGCGACGTGTACGGACTTTCTGTGGCCAGAACTCGACAAGATCGATATATCCGAGCTAGGGCATGTGTGGCTATATAAGTAACGCAACGCTCGAAGTTATTAAGTAAAACCTGAGTCATCTCACGGCGATTGTTAATCAATTGGACGCCGCCGCGAACATACGACTTGACACCACTCGATCATTTTCTGTGGACTATGAAAAGTCCGAAGCACTGAACGTGATCTACACCTCCTCCCACTGGACCTGAGGCACAGTGCCATCAAACTCAGAGAAGCGAGATGTTGGTCACCAAGACCGTACGGCAAAAGCAGAGCTCTGCAACTTCTGCCCGAGCACCTAACCCCAGCTCCCACGGACTACATTACCCCCACTATAGACTTCGGCAAGTCGCCACAATGCCGGTTTCCATTCAGATAGGACTGGAAAAACCCAACCACTTCCCTCGGATCACAAATTTCGGATCTACACAGACTATGGTATAAGTTAGACCATAGCGTAAAAGATTGGATTAGTGGGTTAGCAGGGTCCCCGGTTCGAATCCCATGAAAGTTAACACGCTCTTATCTGGTTTTCCAATCTGGGCCAGCCACCATTTGCCGTTGGGATCGAATTAGTGGCACTTTCACGAACGAAGTATGTGTATGCTGTTTCAAAGAAAGGACGTACAAAATTAAAGTTACTCCGACGTAGCTGGAGACCTCCGTAGTAAAAAATACGAAATTAATGGCACTTTCACTGGAGTGTTCAATCAGTGTAAGGAGTCTGTTTCTGACTGTGGGTATCACAATTGGCCAACATGGTCTAAGTGGGCTGGTGTATGCACTAGCAGCTCGCCTACCTAACCTAACCTAGATCATAGCGTAGACTCAGCGGTATTCTCGAAAGATTTCAATATCTCTAATTTGTACCGTCATCCAGATCAATTGAGTCTCTTCCTGGCCGATGTGCTATCGATCAGAAAACGTGTAAGCATCTTATCACCACCTGCCTTATAGTAGAGCCGCACCTATCTGCAGCGACAGACATGCACCCATAGGGCCATCTCCTCAGTAATCACTTTCTCTAACTTCAGTCCAAGCAAGAACTCAAATTGACCAGCAGGTGCAAAATCACTGCCCTGTGGGTTCCTGGCCACAGAGAGGGAAATGCCGATAGCCAATGAACTGGCCCAGCAAACGACCCGCCTGAAATGGTGGACATCCCATTAGGTTCAAATACGTCATCTACCAACATTTCCTGTCCTTAGCGAGTAGAGGGTGGACTAGGACATCCAAGTATAAATTCTCTAGGAAAACCTGGTCGTCCTACATAAAAAGCACGGTTGATGACTTCTTCAAAAGAAATCGCTCCGAAATACCTAGAGTCGTTGATGTAAGCACGGGGTACTGGCCCATAGGCACCTACGCTGCTAGACTCGGAGTACCGGTCAACCCACTCAACTCACTCACAGGAAAGTCTGCCTCACTTTCTCTGTGACTATCAGTCAAGACATATCGCGTTCGGCAAACCTTTCCTTAGTGACCTCTCCGAGATCTCTAACCAAAGTATTCGGCAAACCTTTCCTCTCTCTCACTTATACCTCTCCGAGATCTCTAACCATAGTATGTCGAACATATTTAGCTAATCCAAACAACCCAGTTCTCTGAGATGTATCTCTACTTGTACTATGATTGACCGCCATTTGGTAGCCACTTAAGCCAACCAAGAAACCAATCCAAGGTAGGTGGGCTGCTAGTGCAATCACCAGCACACTTAGACCAAATTGGTCCATTGTCCTGAGTCCAAATTGACAAGCCAATCATTTCTATGAGTTCGACGCCAACGTTTGAGGCTCTATTGCCGCACATGTTGGACCGAGTCATCAAAATTGGACCAAGGCGGAGGTCATTTGAATGATGTGCTATTCGATACCTGATGTTCGTTGAGTTCCCAGTCATTGTCACAGATTTACTCTTTGACTGAGAGCTCAGTCTTGTGTTTTTTTTTAAGAAACTGGAGATGTTCTGTAAATAAGTACAGGACAGAAACTGACTGCCTATCGAATGGGAAATGTGACATGGCAGCTAATGTGCTAACACAGATTAAAATTACTCCAATCAGATTCTAGTTAAATCTGCAGATATGCCAGTCGAATGGATTTGCTATCATGGATGCACATTGTGCACCAGTTCCAAAGAATTTTGCAATCCCCTTGGATGAGTTTGGTTTCGCAGAAAACCATTGAAAAGATGAACTAGATCTTTATACTCGTATAACCTGTGTATTTCTCCAACATGTGTAGGGTTTTTCAATTTAAGAGAAATGTTGATTTCACAATATCAATGAAGAACTGGTAACGGAACTAAACAATGCATCACATCATAGCTTCCGTGGAATCAGACGAATAGTAAATGGAGTTCACTCACAGAGCCCTTGTCGGCATATGTTTTCTACTCCCTTGGGCACATTATTTGGATCTTGCTAACGTAAATCCCATCCCATTATATAACATCTCCATTATATTTACATTTTGAGACTTGTGCATCGCATTCATTCTTATGAAAGGGGTAAACCGACATCTTAAGGATGATTCACATTTAAGGGATAGCTGCTGTGCTCAGAAGTTCACCTGAAAAATATGGAGCAAGGGAATAAAATTGTGTTGTTAAAATGTCACAAACAAGCGGCACGTGCATCAGTTTAAACTCCATATTTCTGGATTTTAATTCAACTAAGTGAATGCGTCGTTGTTATGATGCCAATGAGAGTTCTAGGTTAGGTTAGGTTAGGTTGAAGTGGCTGATTGTCGCTCACACAAGCAGCAGACACACTTAGGCCAACCATAGGCCCATTGTGTTACCACGCGGATCTTAGGCTACCTATTCCGCAAATCAGTCTGTGCAGTCTGACAAAGCGAAGAAGAGGGCTGATTTTAATGCTGCTCGGTTTAGCCAGACTGACAGCAGTCTGAATCTACGGGATGAGAGAGCACTGCAGCTACATAGCAAGTGTTCGATGGTTTCCTCCTCATCCTCGTCCAAGCAGCTACTACAGAAATCATTATAGGGAAGGCCTAGTCTAGAGGCGTGAGTTCCGATGGCAGAATACCCTCTTAAAACGCCAATAAGAGATCTGAGGTTTGGCCTGCTTAATCTGATCACGCTTAGCGATCGTTTGGGATCGATCATAGCCCAGAGCCACAAGTAGTTCGTTGACCACTATGTTCCACAGTAGAGGGGAGAGGACACCACCCTGCGGTGTCCCTCTGTTCACAGATTTAAGGATCGTGGTATCACCAAGCTTCGAGCTTATCACTCTGTTATTGAGAAGCTGGTGGATAACAGTCACTATAGGCATTTCGATCCCAAGTCTGTTGAGTGCTGAGGTTATTGCGAGAGGTTCTATGTTATTAAAGGCTCCCTCGATATCGACAAAGGAAGTGAGAGTAAATTCCCTGAAATCGAACTCGTCCGCCTTGCAAAAGTTCTCTGGAATGTCACAGTGTCCCGGCACCCACATCAGTTGGATGCTAAAATACTTGGCCATCTGGTTAAGAGATAGTTTGCAATTAAGGCAGGTCTTGGAATTAAAGGTGACTGATTCCAGAGATTTGATCGCTGCCTGGCTATCGAAACAGCTGACGATATCTGAGCGCGATATTACATTGTTTTTCAGCCAGCACAGGGCCTCCTTAATCGCTATAGTTTCAGCCTGAAAGGCGCTACAGTGATTAGGTAGTCGAAAAGATAGCTGGAAATTTAGATCCTTGGAATAGACGTCAGCACCCACACCTGCATCCATCTTCGATCCATCTGTGAAGATTCGCAGTGGACCATCCAGCGTCTGGTGTTCAGACTCCCAGTAAGATCTGGGCGGTATGCTGGTTGAGAAATTCTTCTCGAAGAGGAGTTTAGGTAGAGTGAGGTCTGTATCTATGGGTATAGAGGCATACCTGCGTAGGATCGTTGAATATCCAGACTGCAGTTCTTTCCAGATGCTCAGCGATTTTAATTTAATCGCCATGCTAGCTGCTGTCTGTCTGGCAATTTGTTCTATCGGTGGCAGGTTGAGGAGTATGCTTAGTGCTTCGGCGGAGGTAGTCCTCAGCGCCCCGCTAATGCATACGCAAGCCATACTCTGAACTCTACCGAGTGGGGTGATGTTGACTCTCATGTCGAATGCAGTCCACCAAATTGCGACACCATACAGCAGTATGGGTCTGACTACCGCTATAAATAGCCAGTGAACTATTCGGGGTTGCAGTCCGCATTTGCAACCAATGGTCCTTTTACAGCAATAGAGAGCCATTGAGACCTTTTTTGACACGTGCCTGGATATTTAGCTTTTCCTGAACTTCGTGTCTGGTATAAGGCCTAAGAATTTAGCGCTGTCGCTTAGCTACAAGTGAGTCCCGCATAGTGTGGGAGAGTCAAGGTTAGGAATTTTTTACTTCCTAGTAAAAAGGACTAGATCCGTTTTTTGCGGATTGACACCTAGGTGCATTTCACTAGCTTGGATAGGGCAGATTGCATAACATCTCTGATCGCGGATAAATATTTACCAGATACAGCTATGACAATGTCATCTCCATAGGCAATGAACTTACACCCAGACCCTTCTAGTTTCACAAGTAGTTCGTTGACCACTATGTTCCACAGTAGAGGGGAGAGGACACCACCCTGCGGTGTTCCTCTGTTCACAGATTTACGAATCGTGGTATCACCAAGCCTCGAGCCTATCTCTCTGTTATTGAGAAGCCGGTGGATAAAAGTCACTATAGGCTTTTCGATCCCAAGTCTGTTGAGTGCTGAGGTTATAGCATATGCTATTAAAGCCAATAATTGGCTTACATACCTTAAGATAAACAATGCAATATAGTCGTGTGCTATGACAAAAGTCACACAAATAATCGTGGAGGCCGTGGACTGCTATAAAGCACACGATCCCACAATCCAGAAAGTGCGATGGAATGGGCCAAGCAAAGAGAGGTAAAAAATAAACGAGCACCTCATAATAATCCGCATCAAGGCTACATTCGGGAACATCAGTCTTATCTGCGCCCATGCCCCAACGGAGGACAAAGGTGATGATAGCAAAGATGACTTCGATGATCTCCTAGAAAGAAAGCATGATCAATGCTAAGCTGGATAAAGACGACATCTTTGCTAGAGCCATAGGTAAACACAGCCTGCATGACACAACGTCCGAAAATGGATACAGGCTGGTGGACTTTGTCATGGGACGTAATCTGTCTGTAGGTAGCACGCGGTCCACACTTCAACATCTATTAAGGGACCTGGCGGTTCCCTGATCAATCAACCGTCAATCGGAGTGATCACTTTGCGATCGACGTCAGACACTACTCCAGTATTACTGATGTCCGAGGAGCCAATGTCGACTCGGACCATTTCCCTGTTGTAGCCACGATAAGAACTTCGATATCAAGAAAACAGAGGAGTCGAGAAAGAACACCACGGTTTGACGTCGGAAAGCTACAATCGCAACGGTCTGCTAGGATCTTTGTCGATCGAGTCTTCAGAAATCTCTCTCTAAGTTCGTTGCCGAAATCATTCGAAGAATTTTGGAAGTGCTGTCATGAAGCCATCACACGAGAGGAGTACAAAATCTCGCTTAGTAGTAATTTCGGCAGCCGACGGGGAATGGCTAACATCGATAAAAAAATGGCGACACGCAGTCATGTGAATCCTCTTTTTTGGGACGATCATGGAAAACTCATCGGCTAATATTTCAAAGCTCGAACCATTTTGTTCATCAACATTTTTCATTTGGATTTGAAATATACTTCTTTTGTAATAAGAGCGCATTTTGCATTTAGCTGAACGCGTCAACATCCAAGTATGTGTGTACCGACCACTTGAAATTGTAGTTGGCGGCTGGTGTGCAAAAATCTTTCGAGTGCTTTGGGAAGAGGCTCTCGTACGTCCATACAAACTCTGACTCTATTGAATATTTGTTGCAATATTGCGTTTTGAAAATCGGCAGCCACTGTCAAGGTTTACGATACAGTTTAGTGTGCGCCTACACAACGTTATCAGCAGCCTGGTTAATCATTTAAAGTGCTCCACAGTCCAGTCATGTTGGCTTACGTGAAACTAAATGAGAAATTGCGCAAATTGTTTGCAATTCAACACGAAGCCAAGTGAGAAAGTGCCGAAATTGTTTGCACTTTATAGTTTTTCCTAGCTCTCGTTTATTGGATAGTGGGTACCCATAAATGTAAGCAAAATGTACAATATTTTAATTTACTTTGGAAACCAGATTTGAGTTCTGAATTATGGGTTCTAAATCAAGATCCCAGAGGGGGAGTTTTGGTACATACGCACATCGCAAACAATTTATTAAAAGCCCAGAACAAAAAAATGGATTCTCACGCATGAGAGAGCCCTGATGGGACTTGATAAATGAATAATGGTGGTAGATAAGCAGAAAAAAAGGTGGTAGAAAAGTGGTAGCAAAGACAAAAAAGGTTTCCATGTTAATTCACTTATTTATTTGATGATGATATATGATATATGAATGTGAATGAATGTACACAGTTACGGATAAAACAATAGGACCACCGAATATCTTTAATAAATTCCATTCCAAAACGCTGAAGTCTGTATGCTACATTTTTCTGATGCAGTATCTACCTCTAGAGGCACGATCTTCCAGAAGTCCGTACAACTGTTAGCATACGCGGATGACATTGACTTGATTGATTGAGGCCTTTGCTGGTATGGAGGCGGAAGCGTTTAAAATGTGTCTAGCGGTGAATGAGGGCAAAACGAAGTATATGCTGTCATCAAGAAAGGACACACAACATCGACGTCTTGGACAGAGCGTCACAATGGGCAGCTTTAACTTCGAGGTAGTCCAGGACTTCGTCTACCTCGTCTCCGCAGTAAATAGTACAAACAACATCAGTACCGAGATCAAACGCAGAGTTACTCTTGCCAACCGCTGTTTCTATGGGCTCAAGAGGCAATTGAGTAGTAGAGCCATCTCTCGAAGGACCGAGCTGACTTTATACAAGACCTTGATCATCCCAGTCTTGCTGTACGGCGCGGATGCATGGACAATCTCAAAAGTGGATGGGAAAGTCCTTGGTATCTTCGAGAGAAAAGCTCTGCGGGCGATCTTTGGTCCTGTTTGCGTTGACGGTTTCTGGAGGAGAAGATTGAACCACGAACTGAACGGGCAGTACAGCGACATGAGTCTAGTCGAGTCAAGTAAGATGGCTAGGCCATTTAGAGCATATGGACAACTCAGCTCCGGCCCGAATAGTCTTCGACTCCGACCCAGTTGGGCAACGTAGCAGACGACGCCCGCGATTAAAATGACGCACCCAGGTGGAGAAGGACCTCAACCAGCTTGGCGTGCGACGATGGAGACTAGCCAGAGACCATGCTAGCTGGAGAGGCTTGTTGGTTGAGGCCCAGGTCCACCCCGGACCTTAGCGCTAAATAAAGAAGAAAAAGAAGAAGTATCTACCTTTGATCATCAGATCAATTCAAATTCGCTTTTGTCTCACTGGACTAATGAATATTTTCTGTTTTTTTTTTAACTTAAGAGGTTTTCTGCGAATTTAGGATCTTTAATAATTCGAAATAAATTCCATTACGGCACATTGCCATCATCAGTCGTTTCTATTATTTTTCACTCGCCTATAAACTTCATCCACTGTACATTAAGATCGTCAATATTCACTGTGGGGTGTGGAAACAAATCTGATAAGTCCCATAACTGGTGGCATTGTTCAAGCTATAACATTTTTGGATCTCGGTATTTAAAAATTTTAATTTTAGCGCTAATTTTAACAGACCAAATCATTCTCGAATTTGAATAAATGATTCAGTATAACATTGTATATAAATCAGAGCAATGCTAGGGATATGATGAGCAATGGAAAAATGTGGTAGATTTAGAGTTAAGGTTGGTAGGTTTTTCAACACTCAAGTCTGATCACTCGTTTATAGTCAGCCTCAAAGAGATCATCGACACCATATGCACCCGGACATTTCGCCCCAGAGTTGGCAGATTAGGGCCTGGCCTCCCAGTCGAGGGTTGTGCTTTTATTTAACTCCCTCACCACTTTAAACCTAAAAAACTTAAAAATGGTTCAGAGATAACCACATGGCTCGGATACGGACGGATGTCATGTTGACGAATATAGCAAACGTATTAAGGACACCGACTTTCGGTTCTAGAGATGGAATCTTAGGGCCCTTAACTGACCACGTGCACCCGAAGAACTCGCGGATGGAATGGACTGCCACAAAACAGATGACAGATGTGCGGTGGAAGGTGCTGGGCAAAAGAGACAATTCGTCAGAAGTTCATCCATTCGTGTATCCGATCTAGTGAACGTTGTAATTTTGCTGTAGACTCTTCAACCGCCTTGGCTGCTACCAAAATGGCGGTGTCGTCAGCAAATGTGCCTAGAACAGTGTGTTCTTCTTGCGGTAAATCACTAGTCTACAGTAGGTATAGCAGAGGGCCAAGAACACTCCCTTGCGGTACACCAGCATTTATATTTTTAAAAGCAGAGTATTCTTTTCCATGCTTCACACTGAAGATCCTATCGGAGAGAAAGCTAAAAAACTGTACAGTTTCCCCGGTAGAGATCAGATTAGTTTATATTTCAGGCCTTCATACCAAACTTTGTCAAAGGCTTGAGAAACTTCGAGAAATGTGGCTGAACGAATGAGCTTTTGTTCAAATGCCTTTTCTATTACATCAGTTATATGATTGTCAGCGGGAACACTGACGTCGATTGTCTAATACCGATGATGACAAGGTCAAGGCAGTTCGCGCTGAACCATCGTACAAATCTTGTCGTTCATTTTAAGTTAAACTCAATCTATGTGCGTTCGTATCTTAATAAATGTTGAAGTAAGGCTTTGGTCGTTTTATTTACCCTGACACGATGTACTAGTTGAGTGTTTGGTTTTAGAAACGAAATTGGTGATTTGGTATGAGCTGTTTTTCTTCCACAATTGGACTTTAACGTCTAAGCAGAATTTTTTTAAGTACTCTAGGTATTATCGGGAGTTGTGAGGTAGGTCTATAGGACTTTTTATCCGTTGGTGGTTTCCCGGGTTTCGGTACCATTATAACTTCTGCCACTTTCCACTGACTGAGAACATGGTCAAGTCTAAGCGCGGAATTAATTAAGTAGAGTAACTTAAGAATGGCTTTCTTGGGTAGTTCTTTAAGAATTTCTCCTGTAATTAAATCGTAACCAGGAGCTTTTTTCGGTTTGAGCTTTTTTAGTTCATCCTTGAGCTCTGCCAAGGTAGCACTTCTCAGAACATAATTGTCGTCGTATACGTCAGATCCATTGTATTTGCAGGAAGAGTTTCACCGTCGAATGGCTTAAAGATTTCTTTTATGTGATCTGCGAAGAAATTAGCTTTTTTTATAGGTTTTATTCAGATTCTTTTTAAGTTTACATGGTCTGGGTTACCGCACATTGTCTTGCACAGAGAGTTGATGCCTAATCGGATCTTTCTACTGAAATAGATTAATATTGGTGGTTAAGAAAAACAATTGAGATATAATTATAATTTGAGGAAAAAAACATTAAGGTTTAGCTTTAACTTTATCTTCTTTTGCCCACTCGTCTCCATTCTTTCGGATTGGTGTGTTACGTGATTCAGGTTTTTTTAATCCCTTCGCCGTCTTTCAGAGTGAGTAGTTAGTTTCAAATTATTGTTCTGGAATGCTTTGATTTTCGCCTTCAACAGATTACACAATTCGTTATGTGAATCACAGTTGGTCGAATGTATAAATTCACAACTTAGCCGACTATTAGCATTTAATATTCAATATATAGATACCTTTGTTGTTATCTTTTGGAAAGTGCCATTGAATGCCCATGTTTGCTTCGACAAATGGAAGCATGACAGGTCATGATATCATTAATCCAAAATATGAGTACAGGACCGACATCATACCATACAATGTGGCGCCATACCAAGGGATTTCACCCCTCCCATGGCGGATTGTTTTATTTGTATGGCCTGGATACCATTCACGCCCTTTCTCCTTGTCGCCCAACATTTCGCTCAGCATCGGAGGATAACAAATTTATTTTCGCCTTGTCACTCCAAAGGATATTACGCTGCCCTTTTGCAACTGTTACTTGGCAACAAAAATATAATGACTTGCAGAAACAAGCACACATTAATTTTCTTTGTTCGCCTTTGTATGTAATACATTTAAAGCGGTTTTTTGTTTGTAAGGTATGAATTAGTTTGACAGCCTATTTTAACGTGGTAAAGGTTAATAATGGTCGACATTTTCGAAAAGGTTGCAGTAAATATTTTTCGTTACCCATTTATTTATTTATTTAAAAAACATACAGTGAACTCTCCTTAAGTCGAAACTCTCTCTATCTCGAACTCTTTCGCAATATTTTACATACACTTCACTCAATTTTCCATACAAAAACCTCTCTCTAAGTCGAACTCTCTCTAACTCTAACAAATTATGGTATCCCGTGACAATTCGACTTAGGGGGAGTCCACTATATAATTAAAGACAGTGGGTCGCCGTGGCGTAGTGGGTAAGTGCGTCGACTCCTACGCAGAGGGTGCCAAGTTCGATACCCGAATTTTACCACCCTTGGTAATTCACGGCTCCACCTCTTTCGAGTCACTGACAATGCTCAAATAGTATTCCTGTCTGGAAGAAGCTTCTCAACATCGTCGTTCGGAGTCGGCATTAAACTGTACGTCCCTTCCACGCGTGGAAGAACAATAGCACGCACAACACGAGTGGTTGCTGAGGATCTAGGCCCAGGTCCGCCTTGGACTGTCGCGCCACCCATATTATTATTATATCTTAATTAAAGAAATATATAATAAAATATATAAAAAAATATAAAATTAGCTGCTAAGCCAGAGCAATGAGTCCTTAGGCTGTTTCTCGTCACACAATTTCTCGTCTCTGTAAAGACAGGGACATTTCAAAGTTATCAATATCCGACGAAACACAGCCTCCCACATTGCTAGTATTATATATTAGTGACTAGGGACTAAATATCGAGTTAAATATCAAATCAAATGCAAGAGCATTTTCCCTCAAAATAATTTACATAAATGGCTCAGTACATCGATTAATGCAAATATCAGTTCCCACAAGCGCTAACATTATGCTGCTGCTCGCATGTGGTGCCCACACGGGAGGCAACCTGTCCCAATGCACTCATGAAGCACCTGCCTGTCCGAAGTATTCGCCCTTTGAGCAATTTATTTACTAAACGTGAGCTCTCCTGTCGATTCCCTTAGCCGATAGACATATGTATTCGCAAATTTAGCATATTTGGATATGCTTGGATGTTCTCTTGAATTAAATTAAAGTGGTTAGGGTGCCAAATGACATTTGCCGGAACATATGTCACACGGGAAAACCTTGCGTTCACGCTGACGTTCCTGCAAATCGATGTGTCACTTATTTTGATTGGCATTTTGATGAGTGAAACTTTGAATGGATTTGATAACTGTAGCCAGACCATGCATTTGCATGCTTTGGCATAACTATGGAAAAACGCTTACCTTACCTCCAGCACTTAGCAGTACAACTCTGACTGCATTGATCGTATCTGCGGAGTGGCTGCCCATGCCCTGGTGCCAACATGCATCATGCTGTAGTGTTTTAATCCCCTCTTTTTTTCTATTCAAATGGTCACGGTTTGCATAGCTGGACTGATTTCGATTGAATACAGTGGGGAGTGAATATGGCAATCATGTTGCACTGCGAGTACGATAGATATATTGTACCCCCTGCTTTCCTGAGAAATTTGACAATCTCTGTCGGTGGAATGTCCTGATAGTGTATTCTTGTTAAGGTAGATTAAAAACGACTGTATGGCGCAGTTGGTAGAGCGCCTGCCCCTGGTTAGCGAGGTCCCCGGTTCGAGTCCCAGTGAAAGCAAAGTTATTACGCTTTACCATTTGCCGTTGGGATCAAATTAACGGCGCTATCACTGGAGTAGACAATCAGTGGTAGTAGTCTGACTAGGGGTATCACAATGGGCCAAAATGGTCTAAGTGTGCTGGTGAATTCACTAGCAGCCCCACTACCTAACCTAACCTTAGGTAGATTAGATTTGTGGAGGAGGTGGGAAGAGATCACCTGATCACTGCCATCCGGTGATGGGCGTTTTGTGATATGGGAGGCGTGTTTGAAAGTAAGCCTATTTTGATCCCAAGTATGACGTGAGGGGAAAGTGACCAAGCTGAAGTTATGTCTGGGAAAGCAGTTGCTTATGAGACATATTTTCAATGTTTCATGACTGTTCATTTCATTTAGAATATCATGGTGAATGAGCCTGGAATTAGAGTCATCCTCTGTGATGAGCTTGTAGGCGTTGACCAAGGCTTCTATCTTTAGGTGCAGATGAAGACGTGGAATGTTTGTGATGACTTCTAGTGCTGCTGTGGAGGTTGGTTTCATTGCCCCTGAGATGCAGATACCAGCTAGTCTTTGCAGTTTGATGAGCTTTGCGAGTACGGTCTTGTTTACCACCAGACGGGTGCAGCTTAAGCGAGGATTGGTGTGGTGATGGCTGTGATGTGGCATAACATCCCAATTTTTAGCAATGAGACCAATTTCGCTGGTCCATTAGGCAGTCCTGGCTTTGCCAATGGTTCTATATATATAAGAAAGTCCAATTCAGTTTTTCGTCAAGACTTAATCCTAAGTATTTGACTTGTCACGAGTATTCTATCGCTTTGCCGAAAGAGTGGGTTTTGTCAGTTTGGTTCTTCTTCTGGTGAAAGTGACTATTGTGCTTTTTATGGGATTGCCATTTCATCCTTTTGTTTGCTACAATTTGCGTGCTCTTTGTAGCAGATCCGAATTGTGTCTTCGAATTTGCCCTTAATAAGAATCTGTATAGCCATTCAGTTCATTCGCTACTGTGGATCATAGGAGGACAGAGAAAGCGCCGACCTGGGGGCATCCTTTTGCAGCTCTGTCATGAGCAGAGTAGCATTGATTTACCTATAACAGAGCATATGTTGGATCCATTTCCATCCATTTAGATGTGGTAATGTCTACATAAACGTAAACTCCACAAACGACATCACTGTGGAGATCCGACGTAGAACCGCCTTTGACAACCGGTGTAACTTCGGTTCGTCAAATCAACTGGCGTCGAAACTCCTCACTCGAAGGACTACCGCCATGCTCTACAAAACTCTTATTTTGCCAGTCCTGCTATATGGAGCCAAAAGCTGGACGATAAGTAAGACTGCAGAGCTGATTCTTGGTGTTCGAAAGAAAAAATTCTACATTAGATATATGGCCCCTTTTGCGAGGAAGGCGAATGGAGGAGAAAACACAACCGCGAACTGTACGCGCTGTACCAGGATGTGGATGTAGTCCGGAAGTCAAAGATCCGTCGACTGAACTGGCTCGGCCACATCGAGCGCACAGTCAAAAATCCTCCAGCTAAGGGGGTCTTCGAATCCGAGCCTCCTCGTTCGAAAAGGATAGGAAGACCGAATCTCCGGTATAAGGACCAAGTAATTGCGGATGCAAGACAGCTTGGTCTTCATGACTGGAAGCAGCGTGCCCAGGACCGTCAACAATGGAAAGCAGCTATCGCTCAGGCTCGAACCCTGCATGGGTCGTCAGCCTGGTAATTAAGTAAGTAAGTATTATCTACACCTGTGTTGAGGACGCAACATTGTATTTCTGTAAGGTCAGTGTTGTCGAAAGTATCTTGAATGTCAAGAAAGCAATCAATCGCAACCTCTTTGTCGATGAGGAATCTACTAATCCGGGTTGTAAGCTCTTGAAGAGCCTGTGTGTTTGATTTTCCTGGCTGGTAGGCATATTGGTTGCTGGGAAGGGGTGATCTTCCCAATGTACCGTCGATGTAGTCTATGCAGTATCTTTTCCATGCTTTGAGGGAAAACGAGATAAGACTTATTGGTGTGAAGGATTTGGGCGATTTGTGCGGGCCGCATGAGTTAATGGCCCATTTTATAGTTCCCTCATGGAATATGTTCTGTTCGTTATATTATATGTGTCAGGTTAAATACAAACGACCTTTAGTGCAACATTTATTAAGATACGAACGAACATTGATTGAGTTTAACAGAACATAAAGATGAACGACGCGATTGGTACTATGGTTCAGCGCGAACTCATTTGAACTTGTTATCATTGGTATTAGACCATCGTCGTTAGTCTTGCCGTTGATATAGGCATCTGCTTAATGTCACTCGAGGAGTAGGTGTTCCACGGTTTCCCTTGATTGTCCGGAGTATCAACAGTTTACTGTTCTGGTGGACTCCCCCCACCACCGTTTGAGCAGGTGAATAAATAATAGTGCACCACATAATATGCTTGGGTCAGGCTTCTTCAGTTTTAGGGCCTCCATGGTTCTCTTGGGATTGACCCTCATGAATTCTTTGGAGTTTGTAAGTCTCCCCTTGCTAAATTGAACACAGAATTGGGTCTGTCATTTTGATCAGTTGTTTAAGTGTTGTGGTATGTTTGCGTTCCTAAGTCTGAAGGGGGCAAGGCGCAATAAAAGGTGTTCTTTTCCCCCTTTTCTGTTTTTCATTGCCCTCATGGTTTTTATGTACTGGCTCTTATCAGTTCGAATCTGTTTTCTTTGACACTCTGGCTAAGTGGGTTATGGCATTCTTAAACAGGCCTGGAGTTTATAAGGCTATTTAGAACCTAAAGTTCTGCCTGGCTACCTAAAATTAGCCAGTCGTGTCCAAGAGTGTCTAAATTCAGTCCAAGCATGCAAATGGTCATGGTGTAAGCAGTTCCCTTCTAGACTTTTGGACTTTTGGGCAGACTTCTTGTGGAACCTTATTGTTTTGGAAATAATCCAATTTCAGACTGAAGGCTATCAATAATAATATGAGGTAATAGATCGAATTATCAACGGATTATTCTACAGAATACAAGCGATTCACGGCTCGACGAGGGATTTCGCAACACTTACAAGTGACTGTGGATCCAATTTGATCGGTGCTGATACTGAGTTACGTAAGTTCTTCAAAACGCTTCTAAAGAGTGAGAGAACATTTACATTTTTACTAGCTAATTTACTAGCTATTTTTACTAGCTAATTATGGCACAGAATTAATATCTAATAAAGTGGCTATTCAATCCTCCTGCTGCGCCTCACTTTGGTGGAAAGTGGGAGGCGGCAGTAAAGTCTTCTAAATTTCACATCAAACGTGTTATTGGCGACACTGTCCTAACTTATGAAGAATTTGATACATTTTAAGCTCAATCTGAAGCCGTTCTGAACTCCAGACCGATCTGTCCATTGTCGGATGACCCCAATGATCTAGAAGCTTTGACTCCAGACCACTTCATTGTAGGCGAAGCCATAAATGCTATACCTGAACCATCTTGATGAGGTGAGGTTGTGTTTTCTATTAAAAGAACGAAATGCGGAATTTTTTCAGTTTTCAGGCATCAGAACCAAACTCAACAAATGAAAACAAACACTTATCCCATTTTCCATCCATTGTCTAGTATAGTCCTTACTCCAAAATGTACGTCAAAATATCTTCCCAGTGTATATGTTAAGAAATACCCAATTGAGTGTCTCTTTCTTGCTTTGCATCGATTTGTATCTTTCTACTTACATACAGTAAATCCATTACCAACTGAATAGGTTTCGCTGGGAAAATAGAAGTCAATATCAGAAAGTTTGTTCTCCTCCCTTCCATCCTGCTGTGGGTGCTGACTGATTTCCTTCCAACTACATCAATCTCTATAAGCAGAAACTATCACACTAAAGAATTTCAATGCCACTTTTGTATTATTTTTTGTTCGTTGTTGCTGTTGTTTGATTAATGGCCTGCCAACTTCGAGAAAGTCCTCTGCCCTTAGCGAATAAACATCGGATAATCTTCTCGTTCCGCTCCTCTGTGGTCAATGTTTACTTCGTATTGATTTTGCCAGAGAAATATTTGCTGTAACATATGCTTGCGGATGGTCAGAATTTAAGAAATTGCTTCTCGTTATTTATCGGCAAACAGGAGAAGATTAACATACAGACGTGGTCATTACACATATGACGGGATTATTTCATTCAATTGATAGTGCAAGTCATGGTGACGGTTTTGGGTTGAAAGTATTTGAAGAACAATAATTAATGACGATAAATTGTATAGAAACATGCAGTTCATCGTTCGGATCCACTTTTCAACAATATACGTACGTCAAATCGAAATTTCCCTCGAGTGTACATTGGTTAGTTTAAGTTGTTCTTTAAAGCTGAATGTGGTCAAATTGCGACGAAGAATATTCGACTCTGAACCAGTGGGGCAAAGCACCAGAGGACACTCAAGTCGAGGACCTTAGCTGGATTGGTGTGCGAAACTGGATACATTTCACAAGAGATTTGGCCGGGCCGGTTGGAAAGTCTTTTTGTGTGTTACATAGGTCCTCCCCGGACTGTAGCGCCCTAGGAAGAAGAAGAAGAAGAATTTCTAATTACGACTTCTACTACAATTTCGTATTCTCTTTTCTTTACTTGACGCTACAGTCCGGGGTGGATCTGAGCCTCAACCGACAAGCCTCTCCAACTAGCACGATCTATGTTTAGCTGTTTCCAGTGTCGCACGCCAATTTGGGTGAGGTCATTCTCCTTATCTGAGTGCGCCACCTTAAGCGCGGGCGTCCTCCTGTTGCGTTGTCCCACGGGTTCGGAGTCGAAGACTCTTCGGGCCGCAGCTGAGTTCTCCATACGTTCTAAGATGGCTAGGCATCTTAGGCGTTGGATCCGAAGACGCCTGACTAGACTCATGTCGCTGTACAGCCCGTACAATTCGAGGTTTAAGCCTCTCCTCCAAAAACCGTCAACGCAAATAGGAGCAAAGATCGCACGCAGAGCTTTTCACTCGTCATCCGCTTTTGAGATTGTCCATGCCTCTGCCCTTTGCAGCAGGACTTGGATGATCAACGTCTTGTATAAAGTCAGCTTAGTCCTTGGAGAGATGGCTCTACTGCTCAATTGCCTCTTGAGCCCATGAAAACAGTGGTTGGCAAGAGTTAGTCTGCACTTGACCTCGGTACTGATGTTGATCGAAGTATTTCCTGCGGATGCTGGAACTGGAAGTACTGACCTGGAAGTTATAGTTGCCCATTGTGACGCTCTGGCCGAGTCGGCGATGTTTCCGTCCTTTCACGTTGAGATCATATACTCCGTTTTGCCATCCGCTAGACTCATTTTAGCCTCTTCCGCCTCAATGTCAGCAAACGCTTCAATCAATCACGTCAATGTCATCCGCGTATGCTAACAGTTGTACTGACTTCTGGAAGATTGTGCCTCTAGTGTTGGCGTGTAAGTTTGGTACGATCTTCTCGCGCATCGCCGTGACATTAAAGGTCTCGGTGAGTTCGTTACCGACCTTGATGGAGCAGCGAGAATTCTCCATCATCATACTGCTTAGTCTGACGAGTGTGGCAGGAATGTCAAAGCTAGACATGGCGTTGTATAGCTCGTCCCTATGCACGTTGTTATATGCGCCCTTGAAATGGACGAAAATGTGATGAGTGTGGGTGGGTGGGTGTCTTGTGTCTTTTCCAGGGTCTGCCGAAGTGTGAAAATCTGGTCGATGGTGGAATTCCCTGGCCTGACGCCACACTGATAGGGACCTATCTAAACGGCTTTAGGCGAGTACACAACACGGCAGAGAAGATCTTGTCTGTTTCGTATTACGAGGAAATTATGACCGACTCTTGAGCATGTCTAAGTGGTATAAACCATCGAAATGGAAGTTCTATGGAAATTATTAAGCTTATAATTGTCTTGTCTTATGAACAGAAAGACATATTCAGCAGATCAACGCATTTAAGGATCGAGAAAAGCTAAATAAGGAGTATGCAGAACAGCCGCCTATTGAGAGCTTGAACATCTGCGTCTGAATGACTTATTTTCACAGACCGTTTTCTTATTCATTCGATGAATTTAAAAAAAAACAACTGTCGGCTCTTGAAGTAAGAATCATGTAATTCTCAAAGGATCATTGCATTTCTAAAAAGTCAAACTATGTATAGTGTACAATTTGATCTGGTGATGGCTTGGTTGGTCCATAATAATAATAACATGGGTGGCGCAACAATCCGAGGCGGACCTGGGCCTAGCTTCTCAAAAACCACTCTTGTTGTGCGTGCTATTGTTCTTTCATGAGTGGAAGGGACCTAGAGTTTAGTGCCGACTCCGAACGGCGAAGTTGAGAAGCTTTTTCTAGACAGAATACTCTTCGTCAGTAAATCGAAAGAGATTTATCATCAGGATTATCAAAGGTGGTACATTTTGGTATCGAACTTGGCCCCCTCTGTGTAGGAGTCGACACCCTTTACCCACTTTGCCACGGCGACTCTCCTTGGTTGTTTGGTTCATGTTTCTTCGAAAATGAGAAATATGTAAGATCCGCGCCGCCTCTAATCACACGTTACTCAATGTCTGGCTCCGTTTGTCCAAGTTCCAAGTAGAAATAAAATATTTTACAGACACCCGCTCTATCAATTCAAACAAGCTCTCTAAGACATATCCGTTTGGTGTCCGTATAAAAGTGCAAGTGCCATTTAAGAACCGAAATGGCCATCATCATAGTAATAATGCTAAAATGAGGTTGACCTGGGCCACCTCCTACATTACCCACGTAATACTTGAAACTAAGAATGCCCGCAAGTGATTGTAGGAGTCAGTCAGCAACGAGAGGCACTCACATTTTCATAACGTGGAATGTTCTCGTCTGCTCCTTGCATCTGATCCGCTTATACACAAGTGGTAATAATCCACTAATTCTCTCTTTGCATCAATATAATTTAGACACTCAGTAAATTTTTTTAGACTTACAATTCATGAAATCAAAATCATTATTTGGGGGCAGGTTAATTAAATGGATAAATAAGTGGCATTGTTAATCGCTTATGACAATTGTGAATTAATGTACGAGAAATACGTCCGAGGATTCACTGATTCATGCAAATCATACCAAAAGTGCCAAAGAATATTTATTCAATACATATCGGCTTGTTCGATTATCTTTTTTGAATAAAAACCGAACAGTAGTCTTCACCTCACTCGAAATTCTGATGGAAATCATCTTCGAGTGTGGAACATTTAAAATATAATTTCCTGTCGAAATTCAACCAAATAATGGATTTTACAATTCAGCTAAGTTTGATGCTTATACAAAGTATCAAATGTGAATATCTTAAGTGCGTAAATATATAATAGTTTTGTAAACCATAGACTTAGCTTACCCAAATAAAATCAAAGAAAATAATTTAATAGCATATCAATATGCTTCACTTACAAAAAATTGTGTATGGCGTATGAGTAATTTTTTCATTCGATTTTTTTCGCCCACAGCAGCTTAGACGGTACACTATGCCAGGAACTATGCGAATCCCCGGAGAAAGTTATCAAGTGGTGTCAAGTATTTTGTGTCTTATAAGGCAAAGCTTATTGAATATTTTAGCCTCTGGATGTCGCTGGTAACTTTGATATCTGCTGAAATGTAAACACTGGCAAAATTACTGGGCACCCTTTATTGCCTATCATTTGCGATTCAGGTGTGAAATTACGTACCTCCAACGTCATGCTGAATAAAGCCTTGAGATTTTAACAAAAGTAGGCCTACGCCTTGCAAAAGTGATAACGACTATGCACCCAAACTGGACTCGACTACTTATTATCTGAACAAAAGCGAATAAAGGATATCTAAATTCAGTGACTCATTAGGGTCCATAAGCTTCGCTTTTATGAACGAATAACGAATATTTATTTTTAATAATGCTTGACTGCTTGGAGTTGTGCGTCTGTGCGTCGACTTTTACGGAACTGAACCTGAGTTCGATTCCCGGTACGAGGAAAATCATTTTTCATGGCCCCACCTTTTTCGAGTTACTGACAATGCTCAAAGATCCCGATCAATATCCCGTCAACCAGATTGGTCACATTGCAACACTCCTTCAGCATTCTGGATGTCCGAACATTCCGAGGAGCCAACATCGACTCGGATCATTTCCTTGTTGTAGCCAAGGTAAGAACACGGATATCGATAGGATAACGGAGTAGAGCAAGACCAAAACGTCGGAAAGCTACAATCGCAATTGACCGCTAGCAACTTGGCCGATCGAGTCTCCCTAAAGCTCTCAGAGAGTCCAACCCTGCCAGGCGAAACAATCGACGAACAATGGAACCGTTGTCGAAAAGCCATCAGAGAAGCTGCATCTGATGTGCTGGGTTTTAAAACGCTACCACAAAAAAACCCCTGGTTTGACAACGAGTGCAGGCAGGCACATTCAGCGAAGCAAGCAGCATACAAGGCGACGCTGGACAGAACGACGAGAGCGGTTCGTGAGCTCTACGAACTTAAAAGAAGGGAAGAGCACCGGCTTCTCAAAAAGAAAAAGAAAGAGCATGAGAAGCGCGCGATCGAGAACATGGAGAGGTGTTACGGCAGAAATGATGTCCGAAAGTTCTACCAACGGGTAAAACGACTATCCAATGGATACAAAATTCGGGCAGAAGCCTGTTGTGACGCAGAGGGACAACTAGTAGTAGATTCGCAGTCGATACTGAGAATCTGGAAATATCATTTCTGTAGACTGTTAAACGGCGAGGAAGACTCCAATACCGCTGTCAGGCAAAATGTTCCACTCAACGCAATTGACGATGATCGACGAGAATTCAGTCCCCCCGACCTAGACAAAGTCAAGATAGCGATATCGAGACTAAGGTCGAATAAAGCTGCTGGTGCAGACGGAGTGTCTGTGAAACTGTTTAAGGCAGCTGGAGATGAGCTGGTAAGGCACATGCACCAACTCATCTGTAAGATATGGTCGGAGGAAAGCATTCCCGACGAGTGGAATCTAAGTATCGTTTGCCCGATCCACAAGAAAGGAGACCCGTTTGACTGCACCAACTATAGAGGGATAAGTCTCCTTAATATCGCCTATAAGACCTCTCTCTGTGTGAGCGCCTGAAACCATTCGTCAACAACCTGATAGGTCCTTATCAGTGCGGTTTCAGGCCGGGGAAGTCCACCACCGACCAAATCTTCACACTACGGCAAATCTTGGAAAAAAACTAAGAAATGCAGATCGACACCCACCACCTATTCGTGGATTTCAAGGCCGCATATGACATCGTGCATAGGGACGAGCTATACAACTCCATGTCTAGTTTTGACATTCCTGCCAAACTTGTTAGGTTGTGCAGGATGACGATGGAGAATTCTCGCTGCTCCATCGAGGTCGGTAACGAACTCACCGAGACCTTCGATGTCAAAAAAGGTTTTAGACAAGGCGACGCGCTGTCATGTGATTTCCTTAACATCATCCTGGAAAAGATCGTGCAAGACTCACACGCCAACACTAGAGGCACGATCTTCCAGAAGTCCGTACAACTGCTAGCATACGCGGATGACATTGATGTGATTGGCAGAACACAGCAAGCCGTCGATGAAGCGTTTGCTGGTATTGAAGCGGAGGTGGCCAAAATGGGTTTAGCGGTGAACGAGGGCAAAACGAAGTATATGCAGTCATCGAGAAAGGACGCACAACATCGACGACTTGGCCAAAACGTCACCATAGGCAGCTATAACTTCGAGGTAGTCAAGGACTTCGTCTACCTCGGATCGCAAGTGAACAGTACGAACAACACCAGTACCAAGATTAAACGCAGAATTACTCTTGCCAATCGCTGTTTCTTTGGGCTCAAGAGGCAATTGAGTAGTAGAGTCCTCTCTCGAAGGACCAAGTTAACATTATATAACACCTTGATCATCCCTGTCCTGCTCTATGGTGCGGAAGCATGGACAATCTCAAAAGCGGATGAAGAAGCACTTGGTCTTTTCGAGAGGAAAGTTCTGCGTTCAATCTTTGGTCCTGTCTGCGTTGATGGTTATTGGAGAAGAAGATTCAACCACGAACTGTACGGGCTGTACAGCGGCATGAGCCTAGTCAGGCATCTACGGATTCAACGCCTATGGGCGCATGGATAACACTGCTCCAGCCCGAAGAGTCTTCGACTCCAAACCAGTGGAACAATGCAATAGAGGACGCCCACGGAACCGATGGCGCACCCAGGTGGAGAAGGACATCAATCGACTTGGTGTGCGCAGTTGAAGACAGTTGGCTAAAGATAGTGCCGACTGGAGAGGCTTACTGGTTGTGGCCCAGGTCCACCCCGGGCTGTAGCGCCACCTGAAGAAGAAGAAGAAGAAGAGGACAATGCTCAAAGAGTTATAATTATCTTGAAAAAGCTTCTCAAACCTGTATTAAATGAGAATTGATACCACGAATAAACCAGCGACCGTAGCCTTTCGCGATGCAAAGACCATTGCCAATGCATGTCGTCTCTGATTCACCCGATCGTTGGCCACTCTCTCTTTCACTCAAGAGGGTAGTCTATGTTAATGGTTGAGTCGATTGATAAAAGGGATAATTTGTATTTCTCGTACAGTATTGCTCAACACTTGACCGTTTGGAGTCAACATAAACTGTAAGTCCTTCCACTCGTGAGACACCAATAGGACGTACAATATGAGTGGTTGCTGTAGTAGTTAGGCCCTGGGTCTCTTCGGGCTGTAGCGCCCGTATTTATGTAATATTTGACTGCGTTTCTGAGATATTTGAAGATTGAATATATGTTTCAGCTTTAATGGGTAATTGGAAAGCCTTAAGTCTTCGATTGTTGTGAGGTTAGTTTGGCACGACAATTCATCATGAATAGACTCATGACAGGGCATCATTCGAATGTATTTTACATAATTCAATTTGAGAAACTCAAACAAATCTGAATCTCAAAACACCATTACATCTACAATGGCATCATTGGTCCATATGTCTTCACAAGTGATGATGCAGTCAACGGTGGAAACCTAGTCGACTTGGGCCAACATCCGCCAACTTTTGATGAATTACTGCTGAAGTACAACTTGCTGTAGTGTGGAGAGTATGTCGAAATTGAAGTACCTCTATGCGCCATCGACGATGGTCACATCCCAAAATCGTATTTATACCGCAATGCCGTCAAATTGTGTTTCAAATAAATTCAATTTAGTGAGCATAAGTCATTTATGTGCTTTATTTAAATTGTAAGTTCTGAGCCTCAAACAATTGCATTACAATTTGTTGGCAAGATTAATGATACGTGATATGTTTGACGCAAGTGTTGTGCGATGTTTTCCGGAACAAGAAAGGTTTGATACAGACATTTAAATCAAATGAAGTAATTTGAGTTCATAAAATGGCTGGATGGTGCAGTTGGTTAAGTACATGCCCTTACATCAGGCATGTAAGTGGAGTCTCCGGTTCCAATCCCAGTGACGGCTTATCGGGTTTTCAAATCTGGTCCAGTCACCATTCGACGTTGCGATCACATTAACGGCACTGGAGTAGTTAATCTGCGGGAGTAGTCTGACTGTGGGTATATCAGATAGGACCAACATGGTCTAAATCTGTTTCCCCCCTCTGTTCTTTGACTAATACTTACCATTGGTGCACAAAATTTAAAGCTTTTCATCGAAATACAGCAGACTCCCCTGAAGTCGAATTTTCACGGCATACAATGATTTCTTCGCGTCAGAGGGAGTTTGACTTAGAGGGAATGTTTTTGTATGGAAAGTTCAGGGAGAGAATTTCGACTTAAGAAAAGTCCACTGTATATCAAAAAAATATTCTAAATTTGAAGCCGAAATTGGTTGTCAAAGAGAAGTGAGTAACATCACGAAGTACACAATTTTTCAATTAATTACATTGATTCACTTAACTACTTGATTTAAATATACTACAGACAGAGATGGTAAATAACTTTCCAACTCTTTTTTTATTATCCTAATGTTAAGAAAATGGGTGAATAACACTACAAGTTGGCTGAAATTTTTGTGAATAATTTATTTATTTCAACTCCACCTTTTACCTGCATATGCTACAGATGTTCGCTTTAGTAAATATTCGTTTTTTGGAGCAGAAATTAAATATTATAGAGACGCATGACTTCTACCCCTCTTGCCCTTTAAAATGTTTGACAATTGTTTTTTTATCGTTTTCTTAAACCAAATTGAGCAATCGGAGGACGACAGTTGCGTTATTTCGTGAATAACCGTTAATATTTTATGAATATCTGTCAAAAAGGCACTCAAATTCGTCGATGGACTAGGGGGCACTCAGCCGTGAAGTCGGCTATCTCTGTTTAGGAGCAAAATTCAACTCAAATTTGATTGAAATTTTCTGATCGAGATTTGATTTAGACCAAGTTTAGAATAAGCCAGTAGAGCGTTTAAAACCTAAATCCATCCTCAACAAGCCAGTGTGATAGTTAAACTGTCAGAAGGCAGCCGCACGTTCCGGCGTACTGAAATCTATGAATGAAATGTGTTGCCAGCGAACTTTTGAGCTTTTATCCGAGCAGCGGATAAAAACTGCTCCCACGAAAAAGAGAATCTTGAAAGAGAATTTCTCTACTCTTTCGTTTCAGATGTACCTTAAATTTTCGATAAGGACGATGTTTCTTTTCGGGCACATCCATGCGAACAATTTGCTCGTGGTTTGCCGGTAATCTGTGGATGCTGATGCTGTGTACCACCAGTCAACAACAGTCGAAGTTGTGCATCCATCGGTTAGATACGTGATGCTCTGGCGTACGGCGTGAGATCTAGAGATAGTCGCGAGTTTCGGTGATTTTCTGTCGTCTTTCACAAAAACCATTTGCATCGTAATGGGATTTAACTGAAACGTATTGTATTCGCAGTGAAGTACAATTTCCATTCACCTTGGACGGGATGTGATGAGTCTTGCTGTTCGTATATACAAAATTACGTACATACGCATGTACACACAAACTTGATAAACCCTTTTTGATAGGCTTTGAAATAAAGTTTTTCCGAGGATTAATCACGCGGGGATTGTGCTTGAGAACAATTTTTTCTTAAGTAAAAGTTAAGAATATCGGCGGGCAATATCGGGTTGTGACGGAGAGATTACCAAAAAAAAAAGGGTTTACCAACAGCTACCGGCAATCGATTTTGGCGGAATTTAACGCGATTCCTGTGTTATTTTTATTATTATTTTGCTGTTCGGCAGAGAGAAAGTTTTGCCAACAAAAGGATTAGGCAAAGGAAGAAGAGCCTTAAAATCCATTTGCCCACACCTTCGTGAGATTTTCCCGCCGCGGAATAAAACGCCAATCTTCGAATTGATTGGATTAGTTGTATTTTGAATAAATTTGAAATTTTGCGTCCTACATCCGTGTATTCGGCAGTATTCTGGAATTGAAATAATCGACAATTAGAGGCGAAACACATACTCGGGATTTTGTGTGCCTTTTTCGTTGTGCCCACGGTTATAAATAAATTCACTGAGGTGTGCTTCACAAAGTGGCACAAAGTGCGTGTGGGTGAGTGTGCGGGCTCGTATCGAGTTACATAGTGCAGTTACCGTAAAATCAGATAAATTTATTTTGATTACGCATACAATGTTTAATTCCTGTGGGGTCGTAAGTTTGTGCGAGTTGGCAGAACTTTGATGAGTTCTACATCACGGGGGATTATTGCATTCAAATCTGGAATAAAGGGATTATCGGCGTTGGTTTAAGGTAAGGATTACGAAGTTTTCCTTTTTTCTTATTTTTTTTTTTCAAATGTATGGTTTGATACATATCTTCTACTAGGACAGCGTGCAAAGAGGAAGGAAAATATTTCATCACTTTATTATGCCTCGAGATTTTGGGATTTGGTTGTAATGTTCAAAAGAAGCTTACGCGTGTCATCACGGGATGAGACTTTGTCTACTCATTTATTATTTTTTTGATTAAATAGAGGTCTTCAGTCTGGTCTGCGGTTATTTGTTGCTTTTTGAACCGTTTATGGAGTTGACTCATTCATGGGCCGGCAGGATTTGATACATTCTGCTGGCGACATTGATAGAATGTGAAGGGTGCCTATCTATATGTACACTTGTGTATGTGTGCGTATTTTATTCGGAAGGACTTTTTCGAGTGTTTGGAAGGAGTGAAAGTGCGTTTTAGCGTTTCTATTCTTCATGGCGATGTGTGATTACAGCAGTTTCGTATGAATCCTTGGATTTTATTGCGTATGAATAATAAACAGATTTGCAATTACAGTCGAACCTCCATAAGTCTTTTTGTCACTTGGACGAATATTTTGTCCACGTTATGGAGTGTAAATGTGGGCAAATTTAAGACCATGTTCTGAAAAATTAAACCACGACTTATAGAAAATTCCACTTAAGGATGTTCGACTTACAAAGGTTTGACTGTGTTTCGATTCTTGATTATTCCACGGTAACCCTTATTTTACACACTCTCGGTTTACCCTTTGTCAAATCGACGATGTTAATTTTTTGAACCTACCACCTCACTAAGCTATGCAACTTTGATCGCCTTGAACTTCATCATCATCTTCTGACCCGCATGATCCACTAAAGGGCTCGGAGACAACTCCGCAATCTTCTCTAACTCATCAGGGGTTATGCCCAACCGTAACCAGGCGATCTTATGGATCTAGTCCAACCCCCTCATCCTGGGTCTGCCAAGTGGTCGCCTACCTGATGGAATCGCATTTAAGGCCCGCCTCGGAAGTCGTCATGTTGGGGACATACGTGCTACATGACCAAACCAACGAAGCATAGCTCTTTCCCTTCGGAGAAGCAGCTGCCCAACGTTGAGTTGCTCGCGCACTGTCGTGTTTCTCCCCCTATCCCGGCGAGTAATTCCTACAACAGCACCAACTAAACTCATCTCAGCAGCTTGTATTCGCGATCTGATTCTTTTGGTCATTACCCAAATTTTATGACCATAGGTGAGAGTTGGAACAAATACTGAGTTGAAAACTGCTAACATGGCTTTCACACTAAGCTCGGTCTTCCTGATGACAGATCTCCCAAGCTGTGTCAAAACTGACCCAGCTTGACCAATCCTATAGGAAAGTTCAGTATTACTCCTTCCATCACTAGTGAAGAAGACCCCGAGGTACTTTAACTTCTCCATCTGCTTCAATGGGGCTCCACTAACATGTAGGGTGCATTGAACAGGCGTTCTGGAAATTAAATTAACTTCGCCTTGAACTTAAGATTTCTAAATTAAACTCGTGTACACATATTTAAGAGTATAACAATAATAATAATAATAATATGGTTAGCGCGACAGTCCAAGGCGGACCTAGGCCTAGCTTCTCAGCAACCACTCGTGTTGTGTGCGTGCTATTGTCCTTTCACGCGTCGTATTTAAGAGTATACATGAAATTTATTTTGCGTGTCTCAATTGCGAATAATCAGCTACGTGTTTGGCCAATTTAAGAGAAATCACGAATAACGAAAGGGTTGCCGTGATGGGTTAAGCAATAGCTAATGGTGAATAATTTCGGAACTTCGTGTGCCGGATTTCCATCCACCCATGTTGGCCAGTAAGGGTATCCTACCTGGGAGCAGTTAGGAGATTAGAACCAGCCTTAAAAAATATTTATCTTAATTATAATTATTAAATAAATGCACCATACACTGTCTTCGAATGAATGTAGACAATTAGAAAACAATGAAATAGAATTTCTTTTTTATATACAGAATGTCGTGTAAGGAAATTTCCCTTAACATTAGTAAATTATTCCTTATAATCGCCACCTAAGCCAAAAATTAATTGTCATGACCATTTCCGGGCTTTTGTAATTATTTTTTATTTTTCGTGACAGTGACTTATGTAGACGACCTCGTTTTATATTACTTTCTGAATTTGTTTAAAATTTTATAACTTACTACTGAAGAACACTTCAGAGTCCAATTAAATATAATTGAAGTTGAAGTATACACACATTTTTCACCCAACTATGAGAAATAATATGTGTGTACGTGAACATCAATGTAAATGTAATTTCCCACGAGGTCATATTTATGCCATTGGACTCCAACCCGTGTTGACAGTATCCGCTAAAGTCAGAAGAAATGAAACTGAACTCATAGCTTTTTTTTTTAACACTCTTACTACAAGCTGCCACATTTTCCCTGCTGTGATACTTGAGAAAAAAAAAAAGTGAACAGAATACCCAACAGACCGGTGGCATATAAATATGTGTCTGTAGCTTAATACGAAAAAGTTTTAATCACTTGTGTGCGAAATTCGTGGCCTTTAATAGAACATCAACTACGGAAAAATGTGTGTACAAGGAGTTTCGGAGGACATTTTTACGTCGACATGAAAGTGTGAACACTCCGGAGGTAGTTGTCCGTTTAAAAGAGGTGGCAGTAGTGGAATATACTTTTTTATTTTAATTCATATAAGTGATTGTAATAGGAATAATGCAAAGGACCCTCACTTCAACAGATTGTTGAGCATTTTTTATGGCTTTTTTTTATTTCCAACTATTTTATTTTTGGTACAGCAGTTAATTAAGCGACTCACCGCTTTGTTGGAACTTGGACTTAGAATATTCACTCATGCTCAAGGCAATTTCGCAGACTTTTTATGAGATTGAGGTAAGAGTGTACTCTGTTTCGTTGGAGGCATGTGATTCGATTCTTGATGCTGAATGATGTGGCCCTTGGTGCGTTGAACCCCAGGCGTTTTTTTTTCTAGACTGCCCGTAAAACTCTAATTTTTGTGCTGGTTTCATTTTTTTTTTATGATTTGATTCTCGTTTAACTCGACTTTAAAGAGTAGTAATTTTTGTATTATATATTTTTTCTGTAACACCTTCACCTGTACTGTAAGGTGTAAGGATGATGTGTAAGGATAACACTCACATGTGGGATTTATGAACCAGCAGACTATGGTGACACTCACATTTGAGTGTCGTGTCTTTCAACGACTTAAGGATATAACTTATAAAGGGCCCGAGGTAGACCTATGCCCAGCTTTTTCAGTGACTAATCGTGTTGTCCGTGCTATTGTTCATTCAATATGAGGTTGGATCTACAGTATTATGCCAACTCCAAATAAGTTTGAGAAGCTTTTTAGGAATGCAGAAGTACTCTTTAAGCATTACCAATGTCTCCAAACAGGGGGAGCCGATAAATTCGGGAAATTCGGCGATTGAACGTGGGGCAACCGCTGTAGGAGTCGTAGACCCAACCCACTATGATATGGACCTTACTATGATTATAATTAGCTTACAACAAGTAAGAAAAATCCAGAGCTCAACATTACTAAATAATTTAAGGATGAAGAGACCAAAAGCAATTCACAAAATGAAATCTCATGCAAAAAAAAAAAAAACATAGTCTATTATTCAGACTAATTTGAATTCAAACAAGTTACGCAAAGTGCGATGCTTTAAATGGAGATCTTCTTTCGATAAAAACAATAACGGATGATACAATACGCGGCCGTGGCGTAGTGGGTTAGTGCGTCGACTCCTACGCAGAGGGTGCCAGGTCCGATACCCGAATTTACCAACTTTCATATTTTCACGGCTCCACCTCTTTCGAGTCACTGACAATGCTCAAAGAGTAATTCCTGTCTAGAAAAAGCTTCTCAAACTTCGCCGTTCGGAGTCGGCATTAAACTGTAGGTCCCTTCCACGCGTGAGAGAACAATAGCACGCACAACACAAGTGGTTGCTGAGAAGCTAGGCCCTGGCCCTCTGCGGGCTGTAGCGCCACCCATATTATATATTACAATACGCGGCGTTCACACTCAACAAATTGCTTAAAAACCCTGATTGATGGGCCAAGTCGTCAATGTAAACGCTCGCTACAACAAAACGGTAGACTTGACATTTTGACTTTTCGGTTTCAACAAATCGTCACAACAAATTGTTGCGTCTGAAGGCCGTTATAAGCAAAAGTACATTTAAAATAAAATGATTAAACCTCGCACTGTTATTTTTAAAGACAGCACAAATTGAAAGTGTCATAATTTATTTATTTTGAACAAAACAAAGTTCAAAGTCTTCCGCGGCGTAGCTGGTATGTGCGTCGACTCCTACCAAGTTGAACCTTGGCTAGATTTCTTATACGATCAACAATTTGTACGTCCCCACCTCTTTCGAGCCATTGGCAATTCTGGAAGAGTATTCCTGTCTTTCTAAGGACGCTTCTCAAACTTGGCGGCTTGGAGTTGCCTTAAAATTGTACCTCCTTTCCACTCGTGAGACTTGAGAGAACAATACTACGCACGATACGAGTGCTTGCTAGGCTCTGGCCCTCAGTGGACTGTAGCGCGACCCTTATTGTTATTATAGTTTATTGGATATATCACCTCGTAATAGATGGCGCCCCTTAAAGAACTTATGATCTTCTTCTTTTTCTTATTCGACGAAGTTATGATGCGAAGTATGGGCGTCATAACCCTCCCACTTTACTGCATCCCTACTGGTCACCCTGTGGAGTTTGCCCCCTTACAGAATTTATGATAAGTAATACTATTATACAAGTAACGAAAATATTATTTTAATTCGTAATCAAACATATCAAACTATTTCATAAAACGCACCAAACCATCTTGTGCATTGAAGCTCAAGGAACACTTGTGGATTGTGTTCGCTTTCAATCCTACGGCAATTTTCTTTCTTGACGGAGAGCCAAAAATTAACCTTGACTGAGGACAATATTTTTTGGCCGCAATCCAGATCTCCGGCCAACACTTCCAGCACTCAATTAGCAACCTCACACCCTTGTCTATTGTCATGCGGCTTAAATTCTGCGGTCAGCACAAACTTATCAGAATGTAGGCTCAAACCCAACTAGTCGCCGAAGAGCATTTCTGCTAATGGGTGGTGAATCAACATTTCATTGTCTACTGATGCTGACGATATCTCCACAAACTCTTCGCTGTGCGATCCGCTCACTGAATTCGTGATGATATTTACAACTAAATTGGAATTTCGATAGTGCATATAAAAAATAAAAAATACGTTGCTTGTATATCTCGAAATGTTCCTGACACATTGACATGAAATTTTGAGCCACGAGAGTTTTGGCGCGCGCATCCCTCCCAGCAGATGGTTCTGTTTGTCGTCCAGCATGGACGGTTAAAAAAGCATATTTTCGAGGTCGTGTGCATGTGCTGATCGAGATGTGTAGATTTTTAGATTTTGAGAAATAGCTTATGTTAACCCCTTGAACCCCTACACTACGGGCAATATAAGAGAAGTTTCATTGCGTGAAACAAGCGTGAAACGACGACTGATGAATTGACAAACCTAACAGAAAATTATTACTGCTGGATTTTATTGTAAGGGTAAAGCTAGGTTAAGGTGATTGCCACCACTGTAGCAATAGTGGCCCACTTAGATACTGGTTGGATCATTTGTGCTATCACTTCCCGGTGCTTTCCACCGGCTCCTCTTACATTCAAAGGGTCTTCACTAAAAAACGAAAATAAAACAGCAGACCGCCTAATGGTATTCTAGTGGCCTATTTTGACAAGTTCACATCTGTGCTGATTTACAGGCAATTTGGTTTCCTGATAAACTTAGCTCTGTCTTGTATCTTTAAGTTTGACATTTCCTTCAGGTTACTGAAAAAGTAGTTGTCAAGTTTTTGCAAGGGCTGGACATGAGCCGAGGAGGTGAAGTGTATTTTCATCCTTCTCCTCGTCTCTACAGCTTCTGCAGTAGTCGTTGTGAGAGGGATCCCATTCTTCTGGCATGGATGCCCAGAAGGCAGTGGCCGGTGATAATACCCACTATGTTCCCACATTCCTGTTTAGTTTTTGTTTGGATTTAGTGAGGGCCAAATAAGCCTCGAAGTTCTACATGTATCGAATTCCAGATTTTGTTGTTCACTTTAACAGCTGCTGAAACATAACAAATAAAAGCTATCATTGCTATCTGGTCACACTATGTAATATACGTATGTATTTGATATAGTTAAATACAATACGCGACATCTCCCATCGGAGTTCAGTTGATAATTATTTTATGTCGGCCAACCTTCCCCATGCATATATGCATACTTCATACCTATTTTAAATTATTCTGGAAGAGTCATTCCACAACTGATCAAGTATTTAGAATAACCAACGAAATTGAAAAAGCACTAGAGGAAAAAAAGGTTTGATCCAGCGTTTTACTCGACGTATCCCAGGCCTTTGACAAGGTTTGCCACGACAGCTTGAAATACAAACTGAGTGGAATAATTTCAGATGGTTCTGTTTGTCGTCCAGCATGGACGGTTAAAAAAGCATATTTTCGAGGTCGTGTGCATGTGCTGATCGAGATGTGTAGATTTTTAGATTTTGAGAAATAGCTTATGTTAACCCCTTGAACCCCTACACTACGGGCAATATAAGAGAAGTTTCATTGCGTGAAACAAGCGTGAAACGACGACTGATGAATTGACAAACCTAACAGAAAATTATTACTGCTGGATTTTATTGTAAGGGTAAAGCTAGGTTAAGGTGATTGCCACCACTGTAGCAATAGTGGCCCACTTAGATACTGGTTGGATCATTTGTGCTATCACTTCCCGGTGCTTTCCACCGGCTCCTCTTACATTCAAAGGGTCTTCACTAAAAAACGAAAATAAAACAGCAGACCGCCTAATGGTATTCTAGTGGCCTATTTTGACAAGTTCACATCTGTGCTGATTTACAGGCAATTTGGTTTCCTGATAAACTTAGCTCTGTCTTGTATCTTTAAGTTTGACATTTCCTTCAGGTTACTGAAAAAGTAGTTGTCAAGTTTTTGCAAGGGCTGGACATGAGCCGAGGAGGTGAAGTGTATTTTCATCCTTCTCCTCGTCTCTACAGCTTCTGCAGTAGTCGTTGTGAGAGGGATCCCATTCTTCTGGCATGGATGCCCAGAAGGCAGTGGCCGGTGATAATACCCACTATGTTCCCACATTCCTGTTTAGTTTTTGTTTGGATTTAGTGAGGGCCAAATAAGCCTCGAAGTTCTACATGTATCGAATTCCAGATTTTGTTGTTCACTTTAACAGCTGCTGAAACATAACAAATAAAAGCTATCATTGCTATCTGGTCACACTATGTAATATACGTATGTATTTGATATAGTTAAATACAATACGCGACATCTCCCATCGGAGTTCAGTTGATAATTATTTTATGTCGGCCAACCTTCCCCATGCATATATGCATACTTCATACCTATTTTAAATTATTCTGGAAGAGTCATTCCACAACTGATCAAGTATTTAGAATAACCAACGAAATTGAAAAAGCACTAGAGGAAAAAAAGGTTTGATCCAGCGTTTTACTCGACGTATCCCAGGCCTTTGACAAGGTTTGCCACGACAGCTTGAAATACAAACTGAGTGGAATAATTTCCGACAAATCTTTATTGCATTTTATCCTCAAGAATAGGATATTTAGAGTTAAGCACGGAACGGAATACTCCGAATTTAAAGACTTTGCCGCCGGGGTCCCGCAAGGGAGTGTTCTTGGCCCTACTCTGTTTTTGTTATATACCCGGGACATACCACAGATTGAGGGCACAATAGCAGACGATATGACTATTCTGGCTACGGAAAGCACACTCGAGTCCGCTACCGTAAAACTGCAGCACGCTGTAAATAAAACTTGCGATAGGACACAACTCTGGCGCATTGCCCTAAATAAAACCAAATCCACGCATATTTTTACATTTTTACCTACAAAAACATAGACAATATACCCGTCGTCATTAACTCGGTACAAATACCGTACGCAAATGAAGCCAAATATCTCGGGATGAAGCTGGATGCTAAGCTTAAGTGGAAGGCGCACGTTAAGAGAAAACGTGACGAACTTGAGAATCGATATAGAGAAATGTACTGGCTTATCGGACAACATTCCAAGTTGAGCGCGTATAGCAAACTGCTTACATATAAGCAAGTGCTAAAGCCTGAGTGGACCTACGGTATACAACTTTGGGGTTGCACTAGAGCAAGTAACAGAGAATTCATACAGTCATTCCAAAACAAAGTTAAAAGGGCAGTCGTGAATGCTCCCTGGTATCTACGAAATAATGATATACAAGGAGATCTAGGGATCGCAACGGTGGACGAAGAAATAAAAAACTTCGCGAGGATGTTAAGACTTCGATTTAATGGTCATTGTAACCACGCCATACTCCAAACACTGGACATGAGAAACCTAGTGCGCCGTCTCCAACGAATGAAACCGTTCGAGTTAGCGTAATGAGTACAGGCCGCTATAAACTGTTCCTACAGAAAATCTACCAGCTTCACATGTAAAAATAATGAAGTTAAAACTACTGGATAGGGAAACCTAGTTGTAGTAAGCAACAAAAACAATGGGAAAGGGTGTTTTTAGTCAGTAAAAAGTAAAAAATGAATACACGGGTATCATAGTGTCTTGTCTAAGATTCACACAAACCCACGAACGGTCATCGGTGCACTATACTGTGCGGGTTAATAGGAACTCAAAAATACAGGAGAACCAAATCAGCGTCCCTTCCTATCTACCTACGTTAAGGGGAATCTATTAATGGCATGTAGTGTTCTTATTATTCGTCGGGAATCTGCACTAGAGCAATCGCATTTATTTTCTCATGCGTTTTTGTACACGCACAAATAACGAGACCAGACCACAAGAGATGAGTTTTCAAACTGTATCTTTATTTTAATAATAATATGGGTGACGCGACAGTCCGAGGCGGGCCTGGGCCTAGCTTCTCAGCAACCACTCGTGTTGCGTGTGCTATTGTTCTCTCACGAGTGGAAGGGACCTACAGTTTAATGTCGACTCCGAACGGTGAAGTTGAGGAAGCTTTTTCTAGACAGGAATACTCTTTGAGCATTGTCAGTGACTCGAAAGAGGTGGAGCCGTGAATTATCCATGGTGGTAAATTCGGGTATCGAACCTGGAACCCTCTGCGTAGGAGTCGACGCACTTAACCACTACGCCACAGCGACCCGAATCTTTATTTTATTCAATTAAATTATGAATGATACATAAATGCATGCATCAGCAGAGTTGCACGATCTGTCCAGACGGATCAGATGACATGGCGACTCTGCGATGCGTTTTTTTTAATTAATTTTTATTTTTTTAATTCATTACATACTTAGGTACTAGACAAAAATGCTTAAAACTAGTTAGACGAACATTATGCTAAATATAACTTAATGGCCCTTATACTATGTCTTACTTATACTATCTCTTTCGACCTAGACTAACAACCTTTCTATTTACACTAAACATAGATATTGACTGGCACTTTCAATTTGAGATTAAGAAAATTTACCAAAAAAACTTAAGGAAAGAACTGTTTCGATGCATATTCTCGGAAAAATGCCAACACAACAATATTTCCTAGAATTGTGGGACTGTTAAAGTGGGACTAATAACTGCACAATATCTGCCCGACATCCATGACATAATGACGTTTATGAACAGTAGGTAGTGCACTTCACCGATGTTAGTCTGATCGTCCATCTGTCTAACGCCGTCCTATGCCAGATCAACGTTTAAGAAAGCACACTGTTTTCGTTATAAGTAATTTTTCCATTTAAGTGTCTTTCTTTGTTTCTTTCAAATAATCTGGCAACTTATGAATGGCTTTTGTGTGTTCTTACCTGCAAACCATCATCAGTTTCAATAAAAAAAAAAATAAGTGAAATATGCGAATTATTTCTCATTACTTTACTTCCCATTCTTCTCCCAAAACAGATTCCACCTTTCAGTTCCACAAAGTCCTGATTTACTTGAACAAGCTCAAACATTTCACCTCCAAGTGCACAGTTCTCTTCCACTTTATGCTTGCTACTATTTTGTAGAGAATAAATTATCGAAATAAAGCTGAGTAATTAGTGCCCTGGAGCAATACTTTTTCTATGGTTTTGAATCGTATCCAATTTCTTTTTGTGTGCCTTTTTGTAGCACTTAAACATCGTTGTGCATTGAAATATTAAAAAAAAAAACAAAACATTTGAATAGCAAGATGTTGCATACAACTGCTCTTCAGCGAATTGACCTTTTTGTATTCTGTTATTGTGCTTTTAGTTCTTTTGATGCTTATTGCGTTTAATTAAGAAAAACATCCGCGGACTAGTTCAAGTGAATGCTGCAAATGTTGCGAATTCAAATTGGCTTATTTTTGTTTGTTATTTGCTTTTCACAGCCAAAAGAGAGAATTTATTTTTCGAAGGAACTATTGTTACCCTCAAGGTTCAGTCTTAAAATAATAATAATATGGGTGCCAATGCAGCCTGTAGATGAAAGGGACTTGCTTCTACAGCAACAGCGTGCTATTGTTCTCTCACGAGTGGATGGGACCTACAGATTTATGCCCACTCCGAACGGCCAAGCTTGAGAAGCTTTTTCTAGACTTATTATTTTTTGAGCATTGTTAGTGACTCGAAAGAGGCTGGGCCGTGAAAATTATTTCGGTCGTACTAGGTATCGAACCGAAGTTCAATTATGAAGCAGTTAACGCACTCGGCCACCACCAAATCCAATAAAATAATTTTTGGGCCAAGTAGTCAAGGCAAACGTAAATAGCTATGCCTGCTAACGTTTAAAGGACATTATTGCTTTGGATTGAGAGTCCTAGGTTCCATCTTAGAATTTGGATTTGGACCCACGGCGCCACTGGCAAGGCACAAACAGTATTTCTCTCTAGGCTTTTCAGAATTCGCCGTTCGGAGACGGCAAGAAATTGTAGGCCCGATCTACTTGTGATAGATCAACAGCATGCACGATTGGTTGCATGAAAAGCTTAAACAAGGTCCACCTCGAACTGTCGCGCCGCTAATGTTGTTAGTATTACCAGTGGTCGCGAACGAATTCTTGCATTTGATTTTATCTAACTCACTGAAAACTGTATGTTCAACTCAAATGTATTCGTTAACAATTGCAATTCATTGAAAATTATTATTAAATGAAAGAAAAAAAATAAATTAATTTAATTTTCAGTTTCTGCTCATTAGTCTGTTGCACAGACTGCTGGTGGAAGCCCGAAAATTCATATCTTGTAAATAATCTACCGCGCTGAGTGCCGCGGCAATCGGGCAAATAATCTGATAGGAACTGTAGACAAAAACTCAGCTGTTTTTGAGACCTCTTAAGGCATTGCGCCATCGAAACTCACGCCATTCTTTACAAGGTCTCCTGCAGAAGCTGCACGAACGAGAATGAGGAAGAAATTATTGAATACTTACTATGTAGCTACAGTTTCTCATCCCGCAGATTTAAACTTCTGGAGGCCTTACTTTGATAACTTAAGAGCATTACTAATTTTTGGAATAGGTATTCACAGATCCGTGTTTTAGCTAAATGGGCGTTTGCTGGCCTAAGTCTGAACTAAGCAACTTCAGTCCTTCTGCACAATAGTCAGCCAGTTCAACCTAACATAGGGTCCTCCCTCTCCTTTGCGTAAAAAGTAGCTTTTTATACAACGGCTCTGAGGCGTGCCTTGAATGCTGTTCACCAGGTTACGACCGCTTAGCAGACACAGGACGAGGTGGTAGGACTTACTTAAACGTGGGCGTTTTATTTTTTTTTTGGCTGAGTAAGTGTTCAGCATTGTCTTCTTGCCCACAGAAGTGCCATCGTAGGCATTTTCATGGCTTAGACCAAGCACACTTGAATGATAGGCAAAGGTGTAGTGGCCCGGTAAGTCTGGAGCCTTTACTATCAAGAGATAGCAAGGATGCGGCTGATTTCTAACAGAAGTTAAGGCCCACGCGCTTGGTCTGCCTGCATCCTGCAGAGTCATGCCACCTCCGGTTATGCTCTCAAGAAGACCAATCATTTGAACCAAATTGAATTAATTTTAATTTGAAGTCCTAACCTTGGGTGTGAATCATGTTTATTTAGAGTCTGAATGCCTGGAGAACTGTCGTGCACCGAAATCTAGTTAATAAATATAAATCGACACTACATCAGTCAGTTGAATGTGGGTTGGGGTTGACAAGTATTAAATTCCATTAATTATTTTCCTTGAGTGATTACGCTACCTATGTTGTAAACCAATGGCGTCCAACCTTTTTGTTTCCCTGGGCCACATTTGAAGAGGACATGGTGTTTTGGCCCCCGAAGCTATACCTGATACTCTTGTTTGTTACTTGGCACAAAAGCGCACACAACTTTCCTCAGTAAAATGGACATGCTTTAGTAACCTTTAATATTTTCGGGCTGCTGTGGTACCTGCTTTGGGCCACATGCTTTACAACTTTGCTTTAGAACATCAAACTTAAGTAGAATGTAGTTCATATTAATACGATTGGCATTTAAGGCTTTTTTGATCAATTCAGACAGCTTCATAGTTGCCGTCCGAGGTCCCAGGTGAACCTGAGCCTTACCCAACATACCTCTCCAGCCTCCCCGCTCTTTAGACAGCTGTCTCCAGTTTCGTTTGTGTACACCACCTTATAGATGGACATCCTCTGCTTCGTTGTTCCACAGACTCAGAGTCGAAGATGCTTTCGGTCGTAGCTAAGTTGCTAATACGATGTTCATGGCCCAGCTATCGTCGGATCCATGTCGCTGTACATCCCACACAGTTTGTGGTTGAAACTTCTTCTCCATATGCCTTCTTTGCAAACAGGACCAAGGATCCCACGCAGAACTTTTCATTTGAAAATATCAAGAGCCTCTTCATCCCTTTTGGATAAAGGCTCTCTCTGCGCCGTACAGCAAAACTCAGGTCTTATACGGAGTCAACTTAGTCTTCCGAGAGAGGTCTGTAATACGCAATTGCATAGTAAGTCCAAAGAAAAGAAACAGCTTCCATTCACTTTAGTTTTAATGCATTCAACATTTGCAACAAATGACGACGTCTTCCCGAATACATATTAAATCAGTTTCCTTGGCTAAGCTTATTGGATACACCATAAATCATCGAATTAATAATCCCTACGAAGACTTCGTTGTGTAACTCAGAATTGTGCGCTCATTAATGACTTCCCAGCTTCCAGAGTTATACTTTTAAAAATGTACTTAAATTCGGAAATTCCACTCCACTTGCAGCAGATTGAGATGCCGTCTGTTTCAAAACTACAGTTTCATCTCGCAGTGTGTGTTTCTACATGACCATTACGCATTTCTATCCTCGTCCTTCACGGACTAGTGTTTGAGTTCTCCTAGTTATACGGGGGTTTTCAAAGACGATCCTTGTTCCGCATCAATTCGTGTAGAGGGTGTTATTTGTTCTTACTCGTATCGCGTGCTTCTACTCCTTTATGCCGTAAGGCGAAGTTTCTGCAACTTTTCATGACATTTCTACTTTCAAAGTATCGTGCGCGAGAGGTGGCGCCGCATGCATGAAAAGTTGTTCTTTTCCTGCAGCAACGTCTCGAATCGGATTCCGAACCGAAAACTTTACTTGTGCAAATGGTTAGGCGTGTTCCAAATATTGCTGAAGTGTTATTTCACCTACGTGGGCTTAGAGAGGAGGTTCGAAAGCGTTGCGGCAGACTTTGGAATTGCATTTCCTGTACAAGCATGTGTTCTTGCATTCACGTGGAAATACACGCCGTCGCTTGTTCGCAGTAATTTCGATATAAATGCAGAAGGGGGGAGAATTATCGGCTCCTTTGGAGTCAAACGAAGTCTGTTTGTAATCTTGCTTGCAGGGAAGGTGTGGTTTAAGAGCGAGTTCGGTTTTGGGATGTAAATTTGTAATCCATTATTGGCGGTTGCTGCGATGGAAAAGGTGTAAGCATTGTGGTTACTTCTAGGGACAATCGCAATGAAATTCCATTGGGGTTTTGATTTGATTAATGTGTTATGATATGCGGCCCTTGGTCGGGAGAATAGGGTTACCTTAGCTAAATACCATCTATTCTATGAATGGTAGATAATGAGTGAATTGCTCATTATGTCCCATTCTGCTCTCAACTCCAAATTTTCCGAAATTTACATCTACATCGTGCCATTTAATTAAATTGATGGCGACAATTTGTCGATAGTGGCTACTTATTGGTTATAAATGGCGAACATTCCTGACTAATTAAAATATTCACAAGTCGTCAAACTCATACCACTGCACGGCACATGGTCTCGATTTGGGGACTACATTAGGCAAAGAGACCGACTGCAAACCGCTCGAAAAGGTGCAGCGGATGGCATGCATTTGCATCAGCGAAGCCTTAACACTCCTCAATCCACAGGTCGCTGCCAGAACGGTCAGATTGAAATCGCTGCGTTGTGGAAGAAGCTCAGCTCTGGACACTCTACCAATCTCGATAAATTTGGATCCTAAGCTCATCTTTGGTGGGTCGTCGTGGCGAAGTGGGTAAATGCGTCGACTCCTACGCAGAGGGTGCCAGGTTCTATACCCGAATTTACCACCTTTCATATACCACGGCTCCACCTCTTTAAAGTCACCTACAATGCTCAAAGATTATTCCTGTCTCGCATTCGGAGTTCGGAGTCGGCATTAAACTGTAGGTCCCTGCCACTCGTGAAAGAACAATAGCACGCACAACACGAGTAGTTGCTGAGAAGCTAGGCCCAGGTCCGCCTCGGACTTTAGCGCCACCCATATTATTATTATAATTATGCTCATCTTCGAGTTTCGAGAAGAGTTTTTCACTGCACGTCTGAACACCAAACGCTGGACGGTCATCTGCGAATTTTCACAGATGGATCAAAGATGGGTGAAAAAGTGGGTGTGGGAGTCCACTCTAAGGATTTTTGAACAGTCACTTCGACTACCTTCCCATCGTAGCGTCTTTCAGGAAGAGATTATAGAGATATAGGAAGCTCTGTCCAGGCTAAAAAATAATTTAAAGACAGGCACAGATATTGTCATCTCTTCGGGCAGTCAGCCCGCGATCAAATCTTTGAATTCAGTCACATTTAACCTCAATTTCCGCGTATATCTTCACGAGATAGCCAGGTATTCCAGCATCCTACTTATGTGGGTGCCGATATACAGTCATATTCCAGAGAATTGCGAACCGGACGAATGCTAGAAAGGCCACCAACACAGCACAATTTCCGGACGGGAAACTGCCTTTCGCCACCGCACGACATCTACTTTAGCTTAAAATGTAGAGGGCCCGCTTGTACTGGGTGCCTTATCACAAAGCAATTATGGCCTACTGTCGATCCAAATGGCTTACGTGAACTGGTCAGAATGAGTGGGCCGAATTTTATAACTCTCATCGGCCTCACTCTGGCCGGCACTTTCCCATTTATTAAGTTAGAAATATAGCTACCACGGGTAAACCAACGACCGTAGCCTTTCGCGATGCAAAGACCATTGCCAATGCATGTCGTCTCTGATTCACCCGATCGTTGGCCACCCTCTATTTCACTCAAGAGGGTAGTTTATGTTGATGGTTGAGTCGATTGAGAAAAAGGATAATTTTTATTCCTCGTGCAATATCGCTCAACACATTGTGACTCACGGCCTCATAACAGGGTACTGTCCCATTGTAACTCCCCCTTCAAGTCTAGGTATAATGACTTCTGTAGAAGTTGCAGGGATGAAGAGGAAGAAGAAACCATTTCACACCTTCTCTGTAATCGCTGTGGACTACGACTACGACTTAAAGCAACTAAGTAATATTAGCATCAGTCAACTGTATCGCTTTTCTATGAGATGGTTCGCGACTTAGGATCTAGTAAATCTTTGCGGTCTAATCGTGGCTACCTTTAGGATAGTCAGCCAGTCGAACCAAACCTAACCTTGTGTATTAAAACTGGATGGCACAGTTGGTAGAGGGCCTGCCCCTGGTTAGCGGGGTCACCGGTTCGAAACTAGTCCAGTCACCATTTACTGCTGGTATCAAATTAACGACACTACCACTGGTGTATTCAATCAGTGGTAGTAGTCTGAATAGAGGTACCACAATGGACCAATATGGTCTAAGTGCGCTGGTGAATGTACTAGCAGCCCACCTTTCTAACCTAACCTTGTGTATACTTCCAGTTAAGTTGAACGCCAAATCCAATATGTAAAATTTATTGCTCAAAGTACCCCAACTATCCTGTGGAGAGAGCCCTGGAGAAGATCTTCCACACACGCCCAGAATGGGAACAATGGCAGGAATAATTGTAAGTACAAGAATGTGTTTTCACAAAAAAGGGTACACACGCAATGATCTTCTGTGAACTGTTCGACAAATCCTTTTAGGCGTTTAAGGACGACTGTAGTGTCTTCCAAGCTGAGCTGTCTGCGACACAAGAAGCAGAGCTCGCACTTGAGGAAGGAACTCAACGCAACCAACAGATCGATTTCCATCTTTTTCGACAGCGGCAGTAAGTGCCATGGCATCGGATAGCCTAACGTCGAAACTAGTCACGGTATACAGACAGAGCATCAGAGAAATATCCTTGACAAACATGGAGACCCTATGCTGGGTACCAGGACACACTGGCATTCAAGGAAACGGAAAAGCGGACAGACCTGCGAAAAATGGACATGCGCTGAGTGAATCTTCAAGCAATCCATCACTCACTCACTCCGCTTAGCTCCCTAAATAGGAAAAAGTGTTGGAAGAAGCCCTGGATACAGCCAGCGCTGGTTTCCTCAGTCTGGAAACCGCAGATACTGAAAGAGTCCTTCGGCCGACGCTAAGCAAAAAGAAATCGACATCACTGATCAGTTTTAGTCACAATGACGAGAGAAAGCTAGTAGGAGCCATTACCGGGCACTGGGCTGTAGGCACTCACGCATCGCGACTGAACATCCCACACAACGACTTTTGTAAAAAACTGCAGAGATGTGGAAGGAATTGAATCTGTCCAACAAGTGCTTTGCGAATGCCAAGGATAAGAAAACAATTTCTAGGAGGTTACTTCCTTGCAGGTCTGCAGGACGTGTGTGATGTAGAACTGAAAAACCTCTAGATGTTTCTAAAGGAATCCGAGTGGTTGTGGTGACGAAGGGTAGCATGGTAGTAAATGCAATACTAATTTCAAGGGCACAAGGGACTCAACTTGTTAGGCTAAGTGAGACACGGCGCGAGGACTTAAGGGGACCCTTCTTGCCTACCCACCTACCTAGTGCCCTTTCAGAGCAAAACTCTGCGTAACCAAACTTATATCTCATAACGATTTATTGTTCGTGAAGTTGCGTCGACATTTCCGAAACGTATCATGTTTTGCATTTCAGTTTACGAACACGTACCATATCACAATATTCTTACACCTGTCTGTGGAATAAAATTCGAGTGAAAATCGTCCCGAACTCACAATGCTTATTCTTCTACTGCACTCACAGTAGCAACTCTGCAGCAGCTCAGTATAGTTCGGTACCCATGCAAGCGTACATCCTTTGCATATAATATCACCGGTGTCAGTGAAAGTACAGCAGGTGTACATGATGTAATTTATTACAGTACGTAGTTTTGGGTAAGAGTCACCTATCCCCACGAACGTTAGGGCTAACAATGAAGGTCCCAGAATACAGCCGCACTCTAAAAAAAAAACAAAAGCGCAACAACAATTAAAACAACAAGAATCACACCAGTTACGTCTCGCAACACGTCCCAGCTTCGGCAACATGTGCTGGCAACATTATCTCCAATTATGTTTCACCTCCTATTTGTCTACGTAGTATGTCTTAGCGTCTTTTCCAAATTTATTACACCCTTCATTTGTTTACTCGCTTGTAATAGCGTCCTTTTACCTCTTTTGTCTCATCCTGCTCCTATATTGTGTTGTTGTTGTGTAATGGATGGAATGGGCAGTTGATCTTAGACCACTGAAGAACTCGGATGGATCTTCATTTATTAAGTTTTGTACTATTTCGAGTTTTATAAAATTAATAAAAATGTTACTTTCTTCCCATACAATGTGTTTAGTGTTTTATCTATTGTGCGAGTCGCTCCCAACTCGTAACTCACCCCGTTTCATAAGAAAAATCTACATATCCCAGGCAGTTCATGTGTCGTCATATGAGTGCACACGGCCGTCGTAATTTAATAAAGTACATGAGAGTGACCACACGTAATTCTTCATGGCTTTAAACGTCCCTCTTTGTTCGTGCTCAACATTTCGTAATTTTCGCACGAAAATGCAGATTGATGTCATACTTCTTCTCTCTCACGTTGATAGATTTTCCAAGCGGTGAAAAATCACATTTTAATAAAAGTTTCAATTTGAAGTGTATTCGGTTGGAAATTTTTAATTTTTTCTGATGTACTCACCGAGATCTTAACTTTATTTTCAATTTTTTTGCGTATTTTGTTTTTGTTTATTTAGTATTTTTATATTATTATGTAAGTGGTCGCCATGGCGCAGTGGGTTGTTGTGTAGACTCGATTCGATGGCCGATTTTGGCAGGCCGAGCCACTGAGAATGCTCAAAGTTATTTATATAGACAGTCAAACTTCGCTAACTCGAATATTTGATAACTCGAATGAAATTGGTTGGCAATAGCGCCAAGACTGAAATTAACATGGCGCTTGACTTCGATAACTCTTCTTCTTCTTCTTTATTTGGCGCTCCAGTCAGGGGTGGACCTGGGCCTCAACCAACAAGCCTCTCCAGCTAGCACGGTCTCTGGATAGCTGCCTCTAGTGTCACACGCCAAACTGGTTGAGGTCCTTCTCCACCTGGGTGCGCCACCTTAAATGCGGGCGTCCTCTGTGGCGTTGTCTCACGGGTTCGGAGTCGAAGACTCTTCGGGCCTGAGCTGACTTGAAAATACGCTCTACGTGGCCATCTTAGGCATTGGATCCGAAGACACCTGACTAGACTCTTGTCGCTGTCAGTTCGTGGTTGAATCTTCTCATCCAGAGTCCATTATTGAATCCACATTGTCTGTACTGATTGAAGCAACCTGCCCCAGCGCTATACAATTTTCTGCAAAGAATGTGAGCAATTCTGCAAAGAATGTGAGTTGATCCCTTGAAGTTTGGTGCTATTCGTATGTCTTCCAGTGAGATGGAGAAATTACTATGACTCCAAGGGGTACTTCTCAGTTTGTACTTCTCGCAGTCGCAGATGGTGTACGTCAGAAAGGATAACCACTATGTGAACCGAGAGAAGAAGGACAATGCTGTAGATTAACGAATGCAGCGTACAGATGTAGTATAATTTAATTACTCTGATTGACAGATCGAAATGTCGCTTCAGGAGTCATCCTGATGCATTCCTAGAGAAACTAAACAACTTCAGATATAATGAAGACGTTTCATATTGACAGTCCAGCAAGAGGAACCAATCATTAACCACTCAGGTACGTGTCTGCTCAAGACATAACACCAGCATTGATTTCCTTGGGCAACCCAAGGGGAGTGGCATTTTTGTGGGTTTTTCAAAAAGTTTCCCAACTTAACTCATATACAATATCTTGGTGTCAAAATAATCCTAAGAATCCTTTCAATTTTACGACCTAAAGGATAAGCAGCACAAGTTAAAGGATTAGAATTTTCACAAAATAAACCACATTTATGCAACATAAAGTTTTCCTTTCTCCTCGAAGGGTCGATATCCTTTCTTTAAACTTTTGGGCTTCTGATTTGTTTGTTTCGCATTTAATAAATTCGATTGTCAAAGAGGGCGCATATACTTAACAGGAATGGTGGGTGGTATTTGCATTTCCTTGGGTTATATGGTATGAAACTAATCTAGTTTTTGCAAGCTGTTCAAGGTGGTCACAACGTGAAAACCGAATGGGAAAGGGTCAAGAAATGAATTCAGAAATTATGTGTGAACCGATTTGATTGGAGATTGGAGTATCGATTGGAAGCAAGTAATCATATGTAAAAAGTCGAAAGCTAGAAAGTCGTACCTCAATCCACATCTACATGAAATTTCTTCTTCATCATGGTATACTCCAACCACGGTCTTGTCCTAGTTTCCAAGATATTCGATTCACAAAAGAACACATCTTAGAACTCATAACAATTCGAAGGCCATAAGAGGACATCTGCTTTTTGGCTTCAAACTTGTCAACCACGGCACTCCCGCTAGAAAGTCGTACCTCAATCCACATCTACATGAAATTTCTTTTCGACTTTTTATATATGAATTATTGTTGAATCTGATAAATACATAATTTGTGAATTCGGGTTCAATATACCTTTTCGTCTTTGTACAAAATTTCATCGCGGGGCAAGTTGTAACATTTGTCTGGGGAAAGATGTAACATGTTTATAATTTACGAAACAACTCTTGCCGTCAGACAATCTACCAGGTTTATCATTATGTCCTCTGTTTCCAAATGCTTCAACACACCTATGCTCACCATCACCATCAGGACTGCAAGATAGATAGATAGATAGATAGTTTATTTCCGTATAAAAAGTTTACATTTGATTTAGCTTATCGCACAATATATATTACAGAGATGTGATGAATTATGCATCTTTCTTCTTAAAAACGTTTATATTTATATTTTAAGTTATTTATATTTGATGAAAACTGTCGAAAATTGAAGGAAAATACGAGAAAAACCTTCAATAAGAGAAAAAAATAAATAAATAAATAAACAAACAAATAAATAAATAAATAAATAAATAAATAAATTAATAAATAAATAAATAAATAAATAAATAAATAAATAAATAAATAAATAAATAAATAAATATATATATATATATATATATATATGAATAACTAAAACAAAAATGTACAATGAAAACCATTTAAATGAATAAATAAACAAAATATATATGTATATGTTTTTAATTATTGGTACACAAGTCGTTAATTAAGGGATTTTCGTTCAAAGCGCATGAGTTTATAAATTTATTTGTTAATTTTAATATTCGTGAAGTGATTGGGTCAACACCCGCTCTTTCATGCAGTCTTGAAGTAGGGAAATCATATGGTGGATTTAACATCATTTTAAGGACTTTGTTTTGAGCCACTTTTAATTTCCTAATGTGGCACTGCGCGGATTTTCCCCATACCGGGCATCCATACAAAAGTATACCTTGGAATATGACCTTAAATATTATGCTTTTGTTTGATATTGACAATAACGATTTCCTATTAATAAATGGATATAAAATTGTCGTTGCAATTTTAACCTTATTAACGGTTTGTGCGATGTGCTCACGAAAAGTTAATTTGGAGTCTAGATATACACCTAAGTACTTTAAGAAGTTTCGCCATTCCACATCACTTCCATTTACCTGCAATCAGGACTGCAAATCTTTTCTTTTGCCGCAGATGAAGTGAGGCCTTATCCAAAGGCACAGCAATGGAAGAAATATGTTTTGTGGAGGACAAGTAAATCTTTTGGGGAAAAGAACCACTTACTTTACTAAGCCCCTTAAGCGACTTTTTTTAATTTCTTAATATCATGACAAACACTTTTTGTTTCATTTGGAAGTTGAAATCTGACTTTTAAATTAAAATAAAGGTTTCGCTGAATTTGCCGAATGGAAGTTGATGAGACTACATTATTTTGCACGACTGGATGGCGCAGTTAGTAGAGTGCCTGCCCCTGGTTAGTGGGGTCCTCGGTTCGAAACCAGAATCAGGTTTTCAAATCTGGTCCAGTCACCATTTGCCGTTGGGATCGAATCCACGGCACTATCACTGGGGTAGTCAATCAGTGGTAGGTGTGTGACTAGGGGTACCACAAGTGACCTATATGGTCTAAGTGGGCTGTTGAATTCACTAGCAGCCCCCTACCTAACCTAACCTCACCCTAACTTTGCACATTCTAAACATTTTTTTTTTTATAATTTCACAGAGATTTGGTAACATTGCGGTTTTGCGTCTTAAAGTAAATAAAGCATCGATACGATTTAATTGATTCAACCGGAACATTTTTTAAGGGTTCTTCATGTCGTATTCGTATAAGAATGTTTATTTAAAAATAGGGTCTGTGGTGACCACTGCAAATTCAGAGTTCATTGGATATAATAGGATTAGGTATATAGATCACAAAAAAATTTGATTATTCTAAAAATGGCGAACCTTGAAATTCAAATTTATTGTTTTAAATAAAATCACAAACTCACATTTTCGGCTATCAAAAAACTGTGTTTACACGCAGGATAATACAGAATATAGAATAAATCATTCAAAATTCCAAATTGATGGGTAAAGCTGTTCTCGGCGACTTCGAAGAGAAAGTTTCGAGGAAAACGAGTTTAAAAATTTGAGCACGTTTAGCATGCAGACAGAGTAGAGTTTCCAATGCAAGGTATTTATCCACATAAGTCTGATATGACTAATATTTTCCGAAACTTTTGAAATTTTCTACTTTTAAAAGATGGAGATACCCTCTTAAACGGTGTTATGTTCAGGCTTTTCCTCAAGACCTTACGTCCGCTGTAATCCTCATAACTCAAAACTAATCAAAACCATAATTTCTTAAAAATTTGTTCGACGGTTTCCTTTCTTTCCATTACTCCCGAAGGATTGAACCCAGTTTCCAAGACTATTTCTGATTTGGCATCTATGAAGCTTGTGTTGCGCAAATATTGCAATAGTGCCTTCGCACTTATTTTGGCAGATCTTAGAATGTAGTTTTATATGCAAGAACTATTACAATTTTTTTTCTTTGACTTTCAGTGGTCTTCAAGTATAGTTTGAATGCAGCGCTTCTAGAATGATCTAGCTCTCAAATCAGTAAAATAAGCGATGTTTTGACTGGGTACAGCCTGATCGGCGAACATGCTAGAAGACTCAAGCCAGAAGCTGACTGGTTGAGGAAGAAACTGAAACCTATCGATAAAGATACCTTCGTGCCTTTCTTTGATAACCAGCGAACTTAAGGATATGCCCCTCTTCGCTGAAATGATACCTCTTGCTTGTTCCTTGACGAAAACTAGTTGGATTGATTCCGAATTTAATCTGAGTGGCACTTCAATGGTGCTTAACTGATAAGTGCCGTGCGATTACTCCTAAGGAATTATAACGAAGTTCCTAATCATCTTTTGAAAAGTCAACGTCGATTATGAACCGAATCAAGAAAGAATAGTAATGCAATGAATTAGCTGCACCCAAGAATAATAGAACTTTGAATAGTTGGTGATTCAGATAGGGCTTGAGTACGGTCATGCAAATGGTTTTCTGTGCTCAGAGAAAGGAGAACAGACACGATACAATCAGATGATCCTAACTAGTGCATGAATAATGCGAGATATTTGCACCCTCACTTGTTTTGAAACTAACTGAGTGTTATTTAACGCATGGGTGGACAATAAGAGGCTTCTGAAATCACGCGGATGTCACTAATGCCTTTGCACAATGTCAAGACAATCCGTCCTATATGGAACAACAAACTTCGATTGTCCCATCGCTCGTGGTTGAACAATAACAAGCACGACACAAATATTTGGCAGAGATGCTTAAGCCCAGATGAATTCTGGATAGAATTCTTGGACCTAACCCGAGAAACAACACGGTAGCCAAGGATGGAGTCCATCTATTGGATTTGGGTCTACATCAACATAAGATTGTGCTGACCCAAGAATTGAAACCGTCTGACCATAGACAACGCCCTGAGTTATCTAATTCGGTGCTGGAAATGAATGTTGGCCATTTTCTCGGACGACATCCATTTTTGGCTTATTTGGAGCGTACACAATCCACAAGTGATTCACCAAAAAAATGGAGCAATGTCAGGAAGGTCAAGCCAGATCTTGAATCATTGTATGAACGTACCTTCAAAACAAAGCACGAATCAAAGTTATATCTCACACTGTTGTTGTTTTTTTCTGTCGTTCTTATTTGGTCCCTCTCTTCTACTTTTCTATGAAACTAAAAAATTATTGGAGTTGAAGAATCCATAGTCGAGTGTTATTGACTCCAATGTGTACAAGTGAAATCGCTTGGAAATGTTTCATTCTTAAAGCTATTAACTTGTCATGTATGAGTTCTTTATGCTATGCACTTGTCCAATGCAGGTGCTTTTTCACGTACCACTCTATGGTCCACTCTGTTGCAGGATTACCTACATTGTGACTTTTCGTTTCTGAGCAAAATGTCTGTAAAGTGTATTTTAATTTGTTGGACCAGACACAACCCCGCTCGGGTCTGCAGCAGCAATTGCGACTGGCAAGGGGCATACACTCTTGAAAAATATTTTCGAAATCAATGATGAATTTAAGAGAGACTTTGTTCTTGGAATCATGTGAGTACGTGTAGCATTTGCAAACAATCGACAATATTGAGTTGTTTACTTTGAGCAATTTATGATATTACGGAGAAGAATTCATAAAGATGAGTGTTTGTCCCCGTACGCAATTTATATTTCTCTCAAGCGATCTTATTGATTACTTAACTGCTTCAATTAAGTCGCTTGATTCTGGGTATTTAGGTCTAAAAGTGATTCTCTCAAAAATAATAAAATTCATGGCAACGGAGTGAATGAAAATTATTAACGCTAGCAACTTGTTTATCTTTTGCTTGACGTAATATGAGTGGAGAAGTGCCATTCTACTGACATACGCAAGTTTATTCTGTGGGATGCTGATTCTCAGAAGCTTTCTCCCATTTACTGATGGAATATTGCATACACTTACAATATACTCGCTTTGATGTTTGCGAGAGAGTTCAACGTTTTCGAAGGATGAATTAAATTAAAAGAATATTACGTGTTTTATATTATAACAAATTAAAAATAATAAGCCTTCCCTGTTCTATAAGCATTGTTTTAGTTTTCATTTCGAACGAAAGGTTATAACGTTTGTAAATAAAAGAAACAAAGTTTTGGTATAGGATAGTTTGAAGGTGGCATTAATACACAACACAAAATAGGCCCATAGTACCGCCACGTGGGTATTTAAATTAAAAAGTGTTATTGAAAATTAATACAGCCAGACGTTTTTCTCAACAAATTGTACTAGTGCATTGACCGGCATTTAGCTGAGGTCGTTTCGACTGTCGTAGAAGTGGAAGCCTGTAGTGGCTTTTTGAGTTGAGTCAGGTGAGTCAAAGAGTTGTTGGATGCTCTGCTCCTCCTCTTCTTAGAAATCGTTGGAGAATAGGCCTTGTCGTTTTGCGTAAAGGCCTACTAGGGAGTGTCCATTAATTTTTTTCCCACTAGAGTACCAATTTAAGATCTCTTTAGTCCAAATTTGCCTGCGATTAGACAAGCCATGCCTGCCAACCACCTGGCATTGGTTTTCTTTGCGTAGAGATTATTGAAGTGTAACTTGAAGATGGCTGCACTGGTACCTATGTTACAAGAGAGTACATCAGCTCTTTTCCTGGTTATCCCTATGACCTGACACCCAGCACAAGCGAATGTTGAACCATTCGGATATTTCGTTAATAGATGCTGTAGTCGATCATTCTAGTAGAGTTTATAGAGAACGATGCCAGGGATTTGATTGCCGCCTGGCTATCCGATAAGGCACAGATATCGCGGACGGATATCACGATCCGATTAAGCCGGGACAGGGCTTCTCTCATCGCCATTACTTCCGCTTGGAATACGCTGCAGCGATTTGGTAGACGAACATAGTTATTCAGGCTAAAACACTCCGAGAAAATGCTACTTCCTACTCCATCATCCATTTTGGATCAATCTTTGTAGAAATGGATTGCTTTACTAAGGGGTCTCGACCCTGTACAAATATTACGTATACGCCACCGTGGCCATGCAAGGCAACTCTTAAGACTGCCGTCTCGACCCGATGAAAAATGTTACGTATACGCCTCCGTGGCCTCACTAGACAACTCTTAAGACTGCCGTCTCGACCCGATGAAAAATGTTACGTATACGCCTCCGTGGCAATGCCAGACACCTCTTAAGACTGCCGTCTCGACCCGATGAAAAATGTTACGTATACGCCACCGTGGCCATGCAAGACAACTCTTAACACTGCCTCCTCGTCTCCATGTAAAATGTTACGTTTACGCCACCGTGGCCATGCAAGGCAACTCTTAAGACTGCCGTCCCGACCCGATGAAAAAAGTTACGTATACGCCACGGTAGCCATGCAAGGCAACTCTTAAGACTGCCGTCTCGACCCGATGAAAAATATTACGTATACGCCACCGTGGCCATGCAAGGCAACTCCTATGACTGTCATCTCGACCCGATGAAAAATGTTACGTATACGCCACGGTAGCCATGCAAGGCAACTCTTAAGACTGTCGTCTCGACCCGATGAAAAATATTACGTATACGCCACCGTGGCCATGCAAGACAACTTTTAACACTGCCTCCTCGTCTCCATGTAAAATGTTACGTTTACGCCACCGTGGCCATGCAAGGCAACTCTTAAGACTGCCGTCCCGACCCGATGAAAAAAGTTACGTATACGCCACGGTAGCCATGCAAGGCAACTCTTAAGACTGCCGTCTCGACCCGATGAAAAATATTACGTATACGCCACCGTGGCCATGCAAGGCAACTCTTAAGACTGTCGTCTCGACCCGATGAAAAATGTTACGTATACGCCACCGTGGCCATGCAAGGCAACTCTTAAGACTGCCGTCTCGACCCGATGAAAAATGTTACGTAAACGCCACCGTGGCCATGCAAGACAACTCTTAAGACTGCCGTGTCGACCCGATGGAAAATGTTACGTACACGTCACCGTGGACATGAAAGACAATACTTAAGAGTCCATGGTGCAGTATGGTGGTGGTATGCGGCCGCCGTTCCAGAGCAATTCCGTTCCAGCACACCAATTCACCATCACTCTATACATCACTTATAATGTTGTGACAATCAGCGACTTTATAGACATCCTCATCTTCGTTCCACTCATGGATGCTAGATAAATAAGATTCAGGAAACAAATCTGCGACACGAGCTTCTGGCGTCTGGTCTCTAGGTTCCCTCGACTTCATCGACTAATCGATGACTCAAACATGCTTAGAAACACTCTAACATGGATGTCTGTCTGTAGTTCAGTTCACATACGAAATTGATTTTATTCAATACAGAAATCTTACAGGAATCAAACCTCAGCATAAGTAGTGTAGACGAGTTTCCTTGTTTTATTCACTTCACAATTGATTTCCGGATACCATTTATCTTTCAAAACGCTAAGTGGAATATCATGTTCTTATGATTCTATCAAATTTGAAATAGTTGAAGTAGCACTTTCCGATTGCGTCCGTTTCGTTTTCAGTGATTCCGGTTTGTTGTTTTGGTACGAACAAAGCGTTGATATTTTGATAGCATTTCAATCCAGGGGTTGGGATAAGTGGTGTCACATGTGAGGGCATAAGCATAACTGCTACCACGTTTTATAGCCTTCATGTTTTATATATGTCAAGGTAACAAAAAACAAAATCTGTTCACGTTGTAGTGTCGACTGACCAGTACATCCGCGATTGTCGGTGGTCGGATCACAACTGCCCTGAGACAAGGTTGGACATGCACAGGACACCACGCTCTAACGCTCTACCACCGTGTTACCAATACGCTACACACATTACTCGGCGTTCTCGCTAACGTGATTCTATTGTATATTGCATGCTGCTTAAATTCAGGGACATTCAATTTCTCAGATTTTTGTATTTTCTGCTTCTGGTTGTCGAACATTGTGTGTCTTTCTAAAATAATAAAATGTGAAATTTGGCAGCATTTGAGGGTTCTTTGGTGGCTCGAGCTAGTCCCGGTTTAACGAAATAAAATACTTCTAAGATTTATCGGAAAAACATTTACGAATGAATGATTGAACCATGAGAAGAAAATCCATTAGCATTATTTAAACTGGAAATATCTGCTCAAACAGATGGGGTTGAATGGAAAATGTTCAATGGCTTTCCAACACAACAACACAAGCAATCTTCAAGCTTCAAGTGCGTACATATGATATACATGTATGCATGTACATAAATAAGATGTGGATAAGGGGAATTGATTTGTAAGGAGCTGCTTTTCTTAGCACTTCTTTCTTAAATTAATATCACACAACACGTCTTTTACTCTTTCGATTTGCCATGGAAGTGCCGTGCGGATACGAGTGTGATGGATAGAGATTGAATATGTTAGACTGTGCGCTATTTAAACAGTGTTTTATCAGAGGACGTGTTGTCCTCAAATTGCCAACAGTCGACAGAGGAGCTAGGAAAAAATAAATAGAAAGTTGAAGGACTATTGAAATACACATTTTCTATCGTTGTTTATGTTGAAGGACACTGTAAACTTTTCACCGTGGTGGACTCCTGCATATTGGCTGGAAAATTAAGGTTGCGTTTTAGGGGGATGGAAATATGAGACTCCTGTATAGTGACGGTCATGAGTTCCCTTTACAAACGAAACCAATGAACATATGCCCAGAACACGAATTCATACTTATTCGGACGTTTCGCTACGTGGTCTAGTTCTCTGATGCTCCCGGTCCGAATTAGGATATCATTTGACAGTAAAACAGAACTGAATATTTAAAGTCATTTGGAAATAGTTATCTTCAATATAAGCTGCTCTGCGAATATGTGTCCAACCATCTTTCCGATGAGAAGGTTGTCTCGTCCTGTAGGAACACTGTCCATGTCTGTCCACCTATTTGAGGACTCGTGTCAGAGTCTTCTATATTTATGTGCAAATGTATGTAGGTTGAAGAGTATTAAAACTTCCCTATTTTGAAATATTGAGTGTCTATCTCAAATGCCAATTAATTACTTTTCGTTAAAGTTCACACAATTGACGTCAAAATCGAACATCTATATCTTTTTGGACAGCAAACAATCAATAAGAGATGTTCGTTATTGGCAGAGATTTTTACTTCGACTATCTGACGCGTAATTGGAAAAGTTTCGCAGCATTGTCCAATCAGCATCAGCGAATGCTCGGAAAACAATACGTTTTGTTGAATTTGTGAAATATTTTCACTGGACTTTGCAATGGTAAGCGCTGCCACGGAAAAACGTGAAATCACAAAAGTTCATGTGAATATTTTAACACTGTGTGGTTACCACTGAGAATATTTTCATCAATCAAATTAAAAAAAATAATTCATCAAATTTTACATAATAAGGCAATTAAAGTTGTTCTAAATATAATGATTGCTAAATTCAATTCATGAGTTAATTAAAAAACGCTTCAATGCGCTTGTACTTGAACTATCGGCTACGCGGCTTTTGTTTGTTTGTTAGAAAAGCAAGGAAATTTTGTTAATTTGTTTAATTTTGATCTTAATTCTAGCGAATAACCATAACTTGAGATTTTCGGTATGTGTATAAATATAACGATTTTTTCTGGAACAAGCAACACATAATTTTAATAATGTATGGCGCTACAACCCGTAAAGAGCCAGAGCCATACTACTACAGCAACTACTCGTGTTGTGCGTGCTAATTAAATTGCATTTCGAATGTGTACTAAAAGTGTTAGGAATGGACGAGGAAAGACTGCTCAAGTAAGTTCCAAAGCATGATTTAGCTACAAGAGGGCAGTTTGTTGAAACCTGTGAAGATCTGGGACATGACTTCGGTGTTGCTGTACGTATTTTTGAAAATATAAGCATTACATCACTAAGAAATAACTTTAACATCCTATTGGAACAATTGAGTCACTCAATATATATAGATGAAGTACAATCATCCCAATTCAGAACAGTAAACAGGAGGTTACAGTTTGATTTGCAAGAGAATACGTACTTCCAGAACCGCTTTTCTATTAAAATCATAAGTTAAATTTTGAAAACCAGAGGTGAGATACTGCAATTAAATTTCATACCATTTATCTGTGATCTCTGTAATCTGAGCTAGAGAGAGGACATATACAACTTCATCGCAAGGTGTCCCGTCTTAAAGGAACTCCGACTAATGTACTTTGGTGTAAATTCATTAAATATGGCGGAAGTGGTCAACGTATTAAATGGAATAATTGGCTGGGAAATTTTGTACAAATATTTAGCATCTGCGCTAAGATATAGGCATATAGCGTATAATTGAGGGAGACTTTTAGTAAGCAAACAAGTTATAAGAATATTTATTATTATATTAAGTCAATCTGGTAGACGGCTTTTAGCTACACCATATGAAAATTAGGATACAAAAAATTAAGTTAATTATAAACTAAATGAAGTAAAATAAAGTTTCTGCAAACTAAAATAACTAACTAACTATTGTTCTTTCAAGAGAATGGGCCCACCGTCTTATACCGACTCCGGACGACCAATTTTGAGATGCTTTTTAAGAGTAATACCTACTGCTTGGGCATTCTCAGTGAGCCGAAAAAGGTGGGGCGATGAAATTTATTTTGGTCGTACCGGAAATCGAGCCCAGGCAGCGAGGTTCAATTGCGTATGAGTCGACGCACAGACCCACAACGCCACGGACACCACACATAATTGGCAATATGTGCAAAACATGAATATTCTTGGTGTAAACCAGGAATACTTGATCTTCGAATCGAAAATTGGCTTCGTGAATGGGCCGATACCTCCTAATGCATTCTCTTAGTGTTCTTAAAACATCTTCGCAGTTTTGCAATTTAAATGAAACCGGATTGCGGCATACCGGCTGAACGGTTTCAAAGTCTGTTCTATACATGGGAATATTTTTGTGTTTTATACACCGAGTTCAATTATTATGAAGTGTTGGTTTTCTTAATGGCTCTAAATTGAGGTTCTCTTCGTGGCCAGCTTTTGTTGTACTTATTATAAGTTCGCTTAAGGCCGTCTGACATTATGCCATTCGAAGAACTAATATGTCATCATCTTCCTTCTCCTATGGTTGAAGCCGTCCGGAGTCTGCATAAGACAGTAGGCCCTTACCACTCGTGAGAGAACAATGGCCCGTAATGGTTGTAGAAGCTAGGCCTTGGCGTTGAGGGCCACTCAACGGGTTGTAGCGCCCCCATATTAATTTTGTCTATGACCCATATTTTAATGCTAACACCAATCATGTTTTTATCTTACACAAACAAAACCTTACCTTAGTTCACTTAGACTTCACTTCACCATGAAACTTCCCAGAAATCATCTTCGAAACACTGCTTCCGGATACAGAACTGTGGAACATCGGCACCATACCACACCAGGTACTCTCAAGAGTTGCCTTGCATGGGCACGGTGGAGTATACGTAACATTTTCCATCGGGTCGAGACGGCAGTCTTAAGAGTTGCCTTGCATGGCCACGGTGGCGTATACGTAACATTTTTCATCGGGTCGAGACGACAGTCTTAGGAATTGCCTTGCATGGCCACGGTGGCGTTTACGTAACATTTTTCATCGGGTCGAGACGACAGTCTTCTGAATTGCCTTGCATGGCCACGGTGGCGTTTACGTAACACTTTTCATCGGGTAGAGACGGCAGTCTTAAGAGTTGCCTTGCTTGGCCACGGTGACGTATATGTAATATTTTTACAGGGTCGAGACCCCTTAGTAAAGCAATCCATTTCTACAAAGATTGATCCAAAATGGATGATGAAGTAGGAAGTGGCGTTTTCTCGGAGTGCTTTAGCCTGAATAACTCTGTTCGTCTACCAAATCACTGCAGCGTATTCCATGCGGAAATAATCGCGATGAGCGAAGCCCTGTCCCGGCTTAATCGGAACGTGATATCCGTCCGTGATATCTGTTCCTTATCGGATAGCCAGGCGGCAATCAAATCCCTGGAATCGTCCGCTATAAACTCTAATATAGTAATCCACTGCTGCACACCTCTTAGCGACATATCCGTACAGCGCAACATTCGCCCGTACTAAGTGCAAGGCCATAGGGATACCCAGGGAAACTGAAAAACTGATGAACTCGCTGAACGCGTCACTGGACTGCTAGTTGATGGACTCTCACGTAACATAGGTTCCCCAGTAGCTACCTTCGGATTACAGCTCAATTATCTCTACGCAAAGAAAACCAATTCCAGATGGTTTGAATCTCAAGACAAATCTTGCCTCTTTCTAAAGAGATTTAAAGTTTCCACTGCAGTGAGAATAGTTACTGGAGACTGCCCAATAGGCCTTCATGCAAAACTACCAGGCCTATTCTCCTACGAAGAGGAGGAGCAAAGCATCCAAACCTCCTCTGCAACTGTCCTACTCTGGCCTCAATTAGAAAAGCCCGTACAAGCTCCTACTCATAGAACAGTCTAAGCGACTTCAGCAAACTGCCTGTCAATGCACATGAGCTGATTTAATGCCACAGCTTTCTTGCTATATGAATAAAGTGTATTTTTGAAATGTCTATCTCTAGGAAGAACCGGATAGGCACAAAAGAAATTCAGGTCTCCATCTCAGCTGTGGTGTCGCAACTGCGACAATGTGTTGTGTGGCATACCTAGTTGGACGGCAATTTCTCCTATCGGCGAGTGTCCTATAAAGACCGCCACTAATCTAGCCATATAATGACGAGTTTGCCGAAGGTAATAGTTTTGTGTTCAATCGGTTGTACTCTGGTACATTTTTATTAATCTTGCACAGCTTCTCATTTTGGTCCATTTGTTATCTTTAGAAAACGCCTTCTCTGGAAGCGAGCATTGAAGGGCAGGTCAAATGCCCACCTCGTTTATCGGTCTTTTCATTTCCCTGGAAGTGACCTCGAACTCAAGCAAGGGAAGTTTTGAGAGGGCCTTTTATCAACGCCTTTTTTTCCAGCACATATTCACAGTTGGATTTTAGTATGGAGACGAAGGAACATCGCTCGAACAGCGGAATCTGGGACGAAACGATGGTGAGCTAATCCTGGATTCCAATTCCCTCAGCTTTTATCTATTAACTTATGTTGATGATGTCGGCAATGTTGATTGCGGCATTTCGTCTGAGTTATGGGTCGTGTCTATAGTACATTGCGAACACATAGATGGCGTCTAACAATAACCCAGGGACGTGCTCATAAAAGGACATGCAAACATCATCGTAAGACGATCGTAATCTCAAATTGCATTTCTTGCAGAAATAGTCGTGGGAACTGAATAACAAATATTTGCCTAATTTCCTACTATTTACATCGTAAATTGCCCCTAGCTGTTATTTCTCTATAAACCAGAAAATGTATAGACCACCATGAATCCCACCATTTCCTCCATCCAAACAATTTCTGTTTTCCCCTTGCAACTAAATTCATGTCAACATTAGCCCACAGTAGCCTTCAGACTCAATCTAACGGTTTATGGATATTTCAACTTTTCAGCTTATAAACTCAATCCCATCAAAATCCATTAGATTTATTTTATTTTTCCTAAAAGCATTTCAAATGAACGAGGAAAAATACTTCAAACAAGTACCAGCCAGCATAAATCATGAGCCATTGGCTACCACCGAAAAAGTATCCACTTTTCCACTAGCTGAGTGATCCATGCTCCAGGGTCGACGTTCAATGCATTTCAGCTGTCACTCAGAACCGAAGGGTTGCTGTGCGCGAATGTACAACCCACTTTGCGTCGTTCTGCAACCCCGTAACTTAACAGTCAATAAAATCACTCGAACGACAGTTTTACGAGACCGTTTTCGGAAGGAAATGAGATTTACTTTAATGGTGGCTTTCATCGCCATCCGTTTTATCCCACGAGACGCCATCAGTAGTCCACTAAGTAAGATTCATAACGCTGAGCAGGTTCGAATTATGACTAAATTGCCCGCAAAGAAAAAAGGGAAAAGTCAAAGTGAAAATTGTAAACTGTGGAATGTAAGCATTAAAATAGTTGATGTGGTTAACATTGTAATTTCATTCAATCGGATTAAAACGACGATGAAATTGAAGGGGGTAATACTCGTTATTCGCGGTTAAGTGCCATCCTGCACCATCAACATGCAGGCTATTAAATTTGACTCATGGCAGTGCAACCTGGAATTATTATCATCTGTGCACGAGTGATTGTTGAAAATTCGATGCATCCACAAAGAGTGAATGCTTGGTGCGGTTTATGGGTTGGCGGCCTCACCGGGCCATACGTCTTTCGGAACAGCACAACGTGAAATTATCATCGCCAAATTAGTCAACAAAGTGAAAGTTAAGAACTGGAATTGGTACAGGGAAACTAAGTGAGGAGGAACGTCAGAGGGGAGGAAGAAGTATATTCTATATTTTAATTTTGAAATGATGTATCTACTAGTATTGTATTAGTACGTTAGTTGCTGTGGCGTAGTGGATTAGTACGCATACGGTGCCAGGTTCGATACCCAAAAGTACCAACTTTCATAATTCACGGCTTCACCTCCTTCGAGTCACTGACAATGCTCAAGGAGTATTCCTGTCGCGACAGGACGCTTCTCAACTTCGGCGTTAGGAGTCGGCATTAAACTGTAGGTCACACCCACTCGTGAGAGAACAATAGCACTCGGACTGTAGCGCCACCCATATTTTTTCAACTATTACTACTTATCTCTATTACTGAATAATCCGAACTTCTACTTCTATGGTTGGAACTCCTGCTTTGTGAATTAACTTATGTACCAATCTATTACTTTAGCCTGTATTGAAATACATGTATGTCATTCAGACATGGAGTGTGAATTAATGTGGTCTCTAAGCAGGGTCACGCGACGTTAGTGGCGATGAGGACGTTAAAATAAACGAAAATACAATTAAACTACAAAAATGCCGGACACCAGGCAGGAAATATTCGAACTTTTAAGCAAAAGCGATAAAAAAAGAAATATAATATTAATAATATTAGTAGCGCTACAGCCCATAGAGGGCCAGGGCCTAGCTTCTCAGCAACCACTCGTGTTGAACATGCTATTGTTCTCTCAAGAGTGGAAGGAACCTACAGTTTTACGCCTACTCCGAACGTCCAAGTTTGAGAAGCTTTTTCTAGACAGAAGTACTCCTTCAGCATTGCCAGTGACTCGAAAAGGTGGGACCGTGGCAATATATATTTTTTTTGTCGTACCGGCCGGGAATCGAACTTTGGCAGCTAGATTAAGTCGCTTAGGGGTCGACGCACATACCCACAACGCCACGGCCACTTCTAGGAATATACAAACCACAAATACACAAAATGTACATTTTGATACATTTCAAGAGGACCAAGAGACGTTTACAACATAACAAAAGCGTTTGGAGAAATACATTGGCCTAAGGAATATTAGTGACCCAATTAAAAACCGGCTATTATTTTTAAATTGCATTGGTGGCAAGTACTAGGACTTTTGTGTAATTTAATAGCCCTACAGGAAGCGGCACAGAAACGTAAGAAGATCTCGTGAAAGCTCTCAAAGACCATATCAGCCCAAGACCGAATGAGATTGCGCAGCAACACACATTTTTACTGAGGTTGCAGCAGCAGGGAGGAGTAATCCATTTGGAATTATTTAACCGACTTAAAGAAATTGTGAATGAACTGCAAATTTACTTGTGAAGCACACATGAAGATATCCACATTGAATACACATGCTCGATCACAATTTAAACGAGGACTGAAAGACTCCGATGTCAAAGAAAAAATTCTTAGAGAAGGCTGTGCGCTGGCAAAGGAAACATCTTCAAGTGGAAATAGAATCCACGCATATCATAGACCAGATTTAAACAAAGAATGTGATACGGAAGAAGACTGCTTCAAATGCCAGACAACTTGTCAGTTATCGGCAGTAAAGGATAGAAAGGCGTTTTGTTTCATATGAGGAAAACAGAACTACCCGGTAAATCTATTTCGAACAAAACAACTCTTCTGCTAAATTTGCCGAAAAGGAGGGCATGCTACATCTGTCTGTTTTAAATCGAAATTATGTACATACAGCATTGGGTGACTAACACATTGCCAATAATGCAAGAAGTCTCTAGCGATACCGATGACAACTGCAAAGTACAAATCAGAAATGAAGCATTACAGAGACTTCACAACTGATTCCTCCCTAGTCCATCGACGAATTTGAGTGCTTTTTTGACAGATAGTCATGAATTTTTGACGGTTATTCACGAAATAACCTAAATGCCGTCTTCTGATTGGTCAATTTGGTTTATGAACACGTTATAAAAACGGGTGTCAAAAATCTTGTGGGGAAAGAGAGGTAGAAGTCGGGCATCTCTGTAATACTTCATTTCTGATACAAATTAATTTTCTGGGAATTTGAAACAAATCATTCTCAGCACTCGTGGCTATAAGTATTACAATTCATTAAAAATATAAGACAGAACAGTTGATATCGTACTTGACACCGTTTCTGCAATCGCCCTTAATGAATTACAAAACATTCACTACATTCACTATAAACTGGCCTACTGGCAAAAGTTGATCCCTCTAAAGTTAAGCTGAATTCTCCTCTTTGAGTAAATCCAAAGTAAAAGTAGTGGTCCAACCATAATGCACGAAGTTAATTGTGAGTCACACCTTAACGTAAAGTTTTCTTGCCCAAGTTAAACGACTGGATGGCGCAGTTGGTAGAGTGCCTGCCCCTGGTTAGCGGGGTCTCCGGTTCGAATCCCAGTGAAAGCAAAGATAATACGCATTTATCTGGTTTTCAAATCTGGCCCAGTGTCCATTTGGATGAAATTAACGGCACTATCACTGGAGACAATCAGTGGTAGTAGTCTGACTATGTGTATCACAATGGACCAATATGGTCTAAGTCTGCTGGTAAATTCACTAGCAACTCAACTCCTAATCTAACCTAATTTGGCAATTCTTTGTTTCAGTGTTTGACAAATTCAACCATGGAGGGGTACACATTTAAGCAGCGCTTTAAAATTATTGAAGCCTTTTACGAAAATGGGTGTTCAAATCAGAATGCATTTCGTGCACTTTCAGCAAACCGGGTCTGTAGGAAATGCGAAAACATCTGTGGACGACTGATTGTTGAAAAGTCGATGCATCCACAAAGAGAGACTGTTTGATGCGGTTTATGGGCTCGCGACGTCATCGGGCTGGTGAATGGTGTTCGATATAATGGACTTCTTATGGTCAGAAATTGAGGATATGGACCTGGACGGCATGTGCTTCCAACCGGATGTAGTCACTTGTAACACAGCCAATGAAACAACGGCTCTTTCGCGCGAAAAAATCAATGGCCTTGTTATCTCACGTCGTGGCGGTGTTTATGCCACGATCATGTGATTTGACATTGGTTTTCTTTCTTTGGCGATAAGAAAAAGTGTATTGTCAATAAGCCAAGTACAATTCAAGAGCTAAGGAATGAGTTAATTCGGAACATGTCGAGAATGTGCCTCAATTATGTCTCAGAGTCATTGAACATTAAAAATATGAACCATCGGACAGAATAATTCCACTGAAGCCCTGGCGAGCATTTAACCGATATTTTGTTTCACACATAGAGTATCGTACGTTGGAGTCGGAGTACTAATCGTCTCATGTCCAAAGTTTGGAGGATGGCATTGTTACAATGACCACGAAGTCTGCTTTCGAGAGGAGTGTCTTATTTCTTCGTCGACGGTAGTTATCCCTATGTCCTTTTGTATGTCACAATTCCTGAGACACCAGTGAACTTTCACAATAGCCCGTATAATTTTATTTTGAAAGGACTGAATAAATCCTCTGTTATTTGCGTTGGTACAACTCCATAGTTGTATGCCGTCAGTCCATATAGGCTTCAGTACTTGCTTGTATAAAAGCAGTTTGTTGTACATGCTTCACTTGGAGTGCCTTCCAAGTAACCAGTACATTTCTCTATACCGGTGTTCGAGCTCATCCCGTTTCTTTTTCACGTGGGCCTTCCACTTGAGTTTCACATCGAGAGTCATACCAAGATATTTTGCTTCATTAGCGTACGGCATTTGTACAGAATTGTTGAAAACTGGTAAATTTTCAATATTTCTGTAAAATTTATATGCGTTGAATTGGTCTCATTGGGAGCAATGCGCCAGCGTTTTGACTATTCGTTTATTTTGTCTGCAGTTTTTCAGTTGAGAACTCAACTGAACTTCTCTCAGTTTGAGGTACGTCTCTAGTGTACAACAGGTACAGTAGGACCAAGGACACTCCCTTGAGGGACTCCCGCTCGGATCTCTTCAAAATCGGAGTATTCAGTTCGCTGCTTAACTCTAAGTATCCTGTTATCGAGAGACGATTCCAGTATCTTATGCAAACTTGTCGGTAGAAGCCTGCTTAGTTTGTATTTTAGGTATTCATGCCAGACTTTGTCGAAGGCCTGGGAAACGTCATGTAGGGCGGTGGAGCAGATCTTTTTCTGCTCTAATGCTCCTTCAATTTCATTCGTTATTCTGTATACGTGGTCAATTGTCGAGTGTTTCGCTCGAAACTCGAACTGATGGTCAGGTATTAGTTTCTTCTCATCGAGAAATTTTTGAATTCGTTCTAATAAGAGCTTTTCAAAATTTTTGGATATTATTGGTAAAAGCGATATGGGTCTGTACGACTTTTTATTGTTCAACGGTTTGCCCGGTTTTGGAACCTTCCATAAGTCTGGAATGCTCAAAGGAAGCTTTAATTATGTAGAGGAGTTTAATTAGCGCCTTTGTTGGCAAGTTCTTCAGGATTTCTTCTTCAGATCATAGCCAGGAGTCTTGTTGTTTTTTAGATTTTTGATTGCCTGGCAGAGTTGGTTTAGCGATACTCTTTCAATACTAGAGATGTCAGATATAGAAGTAACACTTGGATCATCTTCCAACATTTGTCCATCAAAGGGCTGGAATGCTTCCTCCAAATGTTCGGCAAAGAGATCCGCCTTTTCTTTATCACTTTTTGCCCACTCATCATACATTTTTGATTTGTTAGGTCTTCAAGATAAGTGGATATCTCGTGGTATATAAAAACTTGAAAAGAGGTTTCTAACTAGTTGCACGGGCAATTTAGGTATGTCTTATGTTGCGGGTCGCGAGACTGCTGCCATTTCTTGTGCGCTTTTATTTTTTCGAGGACAAGTTCTTTTATTTTTGGCGGAAAATTTGTTTCGTTGAATTTCGATATTTTTTTACTGCGTGTAGTATTTTTTCCAGGCTGCTTTCTGGATGTTACTAATAAACTTTTCAAGTCCGTTCCATCATAATAAAAAGATAATTCTTTAAATTTTTTTGTTTACAATTAACATCGTGGGTTTTTGTTGGACCACCCTTTATAAGTTGAATACAATGAGGAAAACGTAACATGCAATTTATACTAGGAACGGCTGTGGGCGGCGAATAGGTAAAGGCACTTGAACCATTAAAAATTAAATTCAATTAATAATTCTACAGAAAATAACATAATAGTAATAATATGGGTGGCGCTACAGTCCGAGGGGGACCTGGGCCTAGGTTCTCAGAAAGAAACAACGACGAATTAAAACAAACAATATTTGATCCATATAGAAATGTCTTCAAGAACAAAGTCGGATCGATTCCACGGATTAAAGGGTTACTTAAACATCGTGAAGAATAATCGCCCCTATATTTTAAGCCATGGCCCGCTCCGCTCGCTATTCGTCCAATAATAGATGACGAAGTTAGAAAAAGATGTCATTATTGAACAGGTCAATCAATCGGACTTGGGAACACTAATCGTACCAGTAATCAAGCCGGCCAAAAGTATGCGATTATGTATATAATAATCCCAAATGTCCCTAGTCACTCAATCACCACCCGCCCCGTTCCTGGTTTCGTACAAATTATTGCAATCAAACTTACGATGTGCTTCCTTACGAAATTACTTTATCGGGCTCCACTGGATATACGAATGGATGGCTGTTACTTACAGCCTCGAGTACCGGTATCCACAATGAAGCAGAACCAGTCATTCCATCAAACAAAACAAGAAAAAATGAGCGGACCACAGTAATCTTTCAACCTCGATACGGTAACCCTCTAATCAATTGTACCAACCAAATGACTTCGCATAATACCCGACAATTCATTGCGGTAAACCCGTGCAATCACTCACAGACACAAAAATCTCATTTTGAAAATAAGAAAGAAAATCTAATATTTACCCCAAAAATTAAATACCAGACCGTAATTAATGACGTTGAGGAAAATTATTTAAGAAAAAAAAAGGAGAGTATGAAAAATTATCTCAATCCGTAAAGAAAAGTTCCATTTTCGTCAGTTGAGTGGATTCGGGAGGATTTTGAAGTTTTTGTTCAACTCCCGTTCTAAGGGTTTATCGATTGTCCAGTACACTCTCACTGGTGCCCTAAAATTCATAATGAATGCTTTTAGTGAACTTTCAAACGGACTCATAAGTGAGTCCCAAATGAAATGAAAAGGTCAAGAATTGGATGAAGTTTTAATGATAATGGCGGACATGTTCTCGAAAATTCGGTAGTTATATAGTTTTCCAAAGTTCCCTAGGAACTTTGAATAGAATAGATGTGCAAAATTAATGTGCCATCCATTAAATTCGCTTTTATAGGGGTTCGTTTGTATCCTTTTACCTCAATATAAATAGTTCCTTTCCCCAGATGCTGCCGGAACTCAATTTTTATTATGATTGTCATACATGATTATTACGCATCATGACCATAATGAATAGGTTAACTAAAAACCTTTTCTAAATTTCATCTTTCCCTCCTTTCCGTTTCTGATCCTTTCCGATTTGATATTAATCACAGAGAGTAACAATTTATTGTGGATCAGATAATGTCCTGAGAACATTTTGAAATTATTTAAGCAACCTTAACGAATCAGTCATCATTTTTACGAAGAAAAATTTACAGAATAAACGCTACCGTATCCACTTAACGAAAACATTGGAGACAACTACAACCGCGTAGGGTCTCTGCCCGATTCATCATTTCGGTTACGGGCTACCAATATTGGGACTTCCTAAGAACCTGATAGTTCTAAAATTGGATCACAAGAACATGATTCAAACCTGCAGAACATACTTTTCTAACAAGAAGATGTTACAGTGTCACAAGTGATGCGATACAAATTAACGATAATTGTTCGAAACTGAGAATCTTCCTTTGATCATCGCACGTACTATACCTTAGTACCAGCACACGAGGCCATTGACGTGTTGCTCGTCACATGACATCCAGGTCTATTCCATCAGTTAGAAGATCACTTGGAAGGACCCCTGGAAGAGGCGGCTATATTAAATGCAAAAACTTGCCTGGTTACGCTTGGGCATAGCTCCTGATTTGTTAGAGTCGGAGGATCGAGAGCCGGAGGCGAAGGATCGAGCTATCCGGGGACCCCTCGTATGTGCTTTACACAGAATTACGCACAATCATCAGAAGATCATGATGTTGATGGCTGATAAATTGGGAACATCACTTCTGAAGAAAAGAATATTCCACTCAAACTGGACGATGATCGACGAGAATTCCTTCCCCCACTATGGAGATGACTAGACTGCCGGTACGGTCCTTGAGGATGTCCGCTGAAATATTTAAGGCAGCTGGAGATGATTCGGTAGGGTGCCCGCCTCAGCTCATCTGTAAGATATGGCCCAAGGAAAGAACTCCCAGGGAGTAGAGTCTCCGAAACACAGGAAAGCAGACTCTTTGACTGCAACCAAATAATAGAGGAATAAGTCTCCTAAGCGTCGGGTACAAGATCTTTTCTGTCGGTTTGTGCGAGTCCTTGAAATTATTCGTACATATTCGGATAGGTCCTAATCAGTGGAGTTTCATTCTGGGGAAGGTTTCGATCCGGTCGAGATCTAGTCTAGATTACTACGACAGATCCTAGGAAATACCTATGAAATGCAGATGGTGACAGCGTGCATGTCTAGTTTTGGCATTCGTGCTCCATTCACTCTTGAGACGGTCGTGCAAAACTCACACGCCAACGCTAGACTCACAATATTCCAGGAGTCCCTACAGATGCTTCACATTTGCCGATGACACTGAAGTGATTTGCAGAACCCAGTGAGCCGTCATTCAAGCGCTTGCTGGCATTGAGACGGAAGAGGCCAAAATGGGTCGGGCAGTAAATGAGGCCAAAACGATGTATATGCTGTCGTCGATAAAGGACATATAACATCGACCTTTGGTTAAACCGTCAGAATCGGTAGCTTTAATTTGGAAATAGTTGAGGACTTGTCTGACTCAGCACGGCAGTAAGCAGTACGAACAACATCAGTACCGAGATCAAACGCAGAGTAACTCTTGCCAACCGCTGTTTTTATGGGCTCAAGAGGCAATTGAGTAGTAGAGCCATCTCTCGAAGAACAAAGCTGACCTTGACCATTATCCATTATCCACGGCGCGGAGACATGGACAATCTCAAAAGCGGATGAGGAAGTCCTTGGTATTTTCGAGAGAAAAGCTCTGCTTGCGATCTTTGGTCCTGTTTGCGTTGACGGTTTCTGGAGGAGAAGATTCAACCACGAACTGTACGGGCTGTACAGCGACATGAGTCTAGTCAGGCGTCTTCGGATCCAACGCCTAAGATGGCCAGGCCATATAGAGCGTATGGACAACTCAGCTCCGTCCCGAAGAGTCTTCGACTCCGAACCCGTGGGACAACGCAATAGAGGACGCCCGCGTTTAAGGTGGCGCACCCAGATGGAGAAGGATCTCAACCAACTCGGCGTGCGACACTGGAGACAGCTAGCCAGAGACCATGCTAGCTGGAGAGGCTTGTTGGTTGAGGCCCAGGTCCACCCCGGACTGTAGCGCCAAATGAAGAAGAAGAAATAGAGAGGTACCTCAGCCAGATGGCGTGTGAAATTGGAAGCAGTTGGATAGAAATCGTGCTTGCTGGAGAAGCTTGTTGACTAAGGCCCAGGTTTACACCGGATTGTAGCTCCATACAAAGAAGAAGTTTGCAGGTCAAGGTATGTAAAGAATAGTGATATCACCTAGATATCGATCTTCTGAAATAAGCCAATGTCATTTTTGAGAAAAGGGCTACATGTTTCGTATTTACTAAGAGGGTTAAAAGCAATTTGCTGAAGTAACACAAGAAGTTCACGACACTCTAAAGAAAATTGTAATTAAAGGCTCACTTCAACTTAAACAAATGGACTCGAGACAGCATACTTACTTACTTACTTATCAGGCCGACGACCTATGCAGGGTCCGAGCCTGAGCGATAGCTGCTTTCCATTCCTGAGGGTCCTGGGCACGCCCGTCATGAAGACCAAGCTGTCTTGCATCCGCGATTACTCGGTCCTTATACCGGAGATTCGGTCTCCCTCTCCTTCTCCAACGTGGAGGCTCGGATTCGAAGACCCACTAAGCTGGAGCATTGTTGTTAATGCATATATCCGATGTAGAATTTTTCTTTCGAAGGCACCAAGTATCAGCTCCGCAGTTTTGCTTCTCGTCCAGCTTTCGGCTGCATATAGCAGGACTGGCAAAATAAGGGTTTTGTAGAGCATGATCTTAGTCCTTCGAGTCAGGAGTTTTGACGCCAGTTGTTTTAGCAAACCGAAGTAACATCGGTTGCCAAAGGCGGTTATACGTCGGATCTCCACAGTGATGTCGTTTGTGGAGTTTACGTTTGCCCCGAGGTAGACAAACTGGCGATTGTTATATTTTGTCCTAGGTGGTGTGTGATGGATCCTTTTTTGGTCGGCAGCATATACTTAGTTCCATCCTCATTGACTTTAAGACCGGTTCGCTTCGCCTCTTCTTTAATTGCCGTAAATGCTTCTACTACAGCACGTTGGGACCGCGTGACGACGTCGATGTCGTCCGCATATCCCACCAGTTGGACTGACTTGTAGAAGATAGTGCCTTCCGTGTTTACAGCTGCCCGCCGCACTATATTCTCCAGTACCAAATTGAAGAAATCACACCACAGCGCATCTCCTTGCCGAAATCTGGTGCAGGTTTCAAGCGACTCGGAAGTCATCGAGCCGAACTGTACGGTGCATCGCGTGTTTGTTTGCGTAGTACGAAACAACCGGATCAGTTTTCCCGGGATCCCGAATTCGGCCATCGCACCAAATAACTCCTTGCGACGAATATTGTCGTATGTGGCTTTAAAACCGATAAAGAGGTGGGCCGTATCAATTTGAAATTCCTGGAAACGAATTGCCTTAGTGTCAAGATTTGGTGTTTTGTCGATTTGCCGGGCCTGAAGCCGCACTGGTACGTGCCGATTAGTGCGGTGTAAAACGGCTTTAGACGTTTACACAGTACGCTGGATAGGATCATGTATGCGACGTTGAGCAGGGATATACTTCTATAGTTGTTGCTCGAGGTAGGATCGCCTTTTTTGTGGATGGGGCATACCATGTTGTCGTCCTCCCAAATTCTACAGACGATCTGGTGCATGCTCCTTACCAGAATACCGCCACCGGCCTTGAAGAGCTCTGATGGTAGGCCATCTGAGACTGCGGCTTTGTTGTTCTTCAGCCTTTTGATGGCTGTGCCGATTTCTTCAAAGCTAAGTGGGAGGACTACTCATCGACTGGAGTTGGGATTACTTGATTCCCTCTCACTCTCTCCTGGTCGGGTCCGTTAAGCAGCTGTTGGAAGTGCTGCTTAAACACATCCACTATTCCCTGCGGGTCAGTAACCAGGTTACCCTCACAGTTTCGAAGAGCTTGGGTGCATTTCCTAAAGCCAGCGGCAAGGCTTTTGGCTTTTATGTAGAAGGCCCGTATTTTGTGTGTGTCCCTAGACTTCGATATCCTTGAACTGGGAGTTTGGGAGAGACCTTTTTTCAGGCGTAGATGGTAATCCTCCTCCCTTTTACTATACAGTACAAGAAAGACATAATGGCACAAGGGGGATGGATCTCTTCCTGGGTTGAAGAATTTAGCAGAACGTACATACACCTCAGAATCATCGTAGCGAAAAAAACCCAATTTTTATCTCGTGCAGTGTTAAGTGGTCTATCTATTAACAAGTGTATTAGTGAAGTGTCTCAGACAAAGTGGACAAAGTAATTAAGTGCCCGACAAGTATAATTTCGTTGCAACTCTGTTAGCAGGTTGAATGCAGTGGACTGCCTTAATGACGTACCCATTCGAACTGCTAATGCTCGACCTTGCTTAACCAACTCATTCAGGCGATGAAAATCTACACAAAAAATGTCTTCGTTGCTCCGGAAGCGACTAAAGAGACATTCAAATTCTGCCCCATCGCTTAGTATTCACTGCCAATGCAGACGACGGGTCTGTTCTGCATGAGAGTAGCATCTCGTACGAAGATGCTGGGCAAGAAAATACCAGTTAAATACATCTAGACTAAATGAATAGAAGGAAAAGGAAGAGAAACCTATGTAAACACTTGAGGAACTCATTTACTTCAGTTTACTTTAATTATGCACACCTCTGAAGAACACACAAATGAAATCCTGTGATCAAGGTGATGTGGGAACACAGCTTGAGGTGTGGGTTAAGTCCATTCTATAGAGCGTTTGAGTTGATTACGCTTTTGTCGTGCAAGGAGACAACCACATGAATGCAAATTGGATGAAGCAGCATCACAGTATCACATACGAATACTTGAGGTTTCCTAGAAAAGTGAACAATCACTGGGTCGGTGTGGGACAAACCAGACTGCGTTGGTTGCAGTTGATACCATGAGAAGGGAATATAATATGTGGAATATCTGGTTTCGTAGCACATGTAAGTAAGATGATGTTACCGGTTAAGTGGATACATGGTCGAACCGGTTTAGCAACTAACTTGATTTTGAATGTTCTCGTTCGAGTTTATGCGACATGTAGGCGGTCATGGGGTTGTGGGTATATGCGTGGGACCCTGCGCAACCTCGTGGTCTGGGTTCTATTCCCGGTACGCCCTAAATTATTCTAACGTCTTCAGTTCTTTACAGTCACTGACAACACTCAAAGAGTATTAACTGTCTAGAAAAAGCTTCTCAAACTTGGCCATTCGGAGTCCGCATAGAAGAGTAGGTGCCTTTCAATCGTAGGACAACAATAGCACGTACAATACGAGCGGTTGCTGTAGAAACTATTATTATTATGCGACGGATGGTGATTTGATTATATCGTGGCACTTCAGCCTGGCGCGGACTTGGGCCACAACCAACAAGCCTCTCCAGCGCGATCTCTGGTGGCAGCTTCACCCGCAAAGTTGCTTAACGAGCTTCTCCACTTCGTCACGAGCGGTCTCTGTTGCATTGTCCCACACATAGTTTTCCATGTGCTCTTCATGTCCCAGCCACCTTATGCGTGGGATCCACAAGCTCATGTCGATATTCAGTTCATACTGTTCGTGCTGTCCTCTGTTGCCTTGAGACTCTTCGCGCCAGAGCCAAGGCGTTCATGACATGTCCCAGCCACCTTAGGTGCCTGACAAGTTCTAGTAGAGCTCGTGGTTGAATCTTCTCCAAAACAGAACTATTCTCTTGAAGGACTTCTTCATCAACGTTTGAGATGGCCCATTCCTCCGAGCGGTGCAGACTGTAATGATCTTTATTTTACCTTAAGTCAGCTTGGTCGTTCGTGAGCCGTTCCTATTACAAACAAACAAAAACTAGCGGATACGAATTATTCCGCTAGGCACTCTTCAGTCAAAGATGCTCCCGGCTCCCGGATTTCACCACGTGGATGTTAACGGCAACACTGACGTCGATGGTTTAAATCAATGACGACAAGGTCAAGTCAGTTCATCCCGTCACACCAATCGTGTCGGTCGTCTTTGCATTGTAGTAAATTCATTCTTGTCTAAATAAATTCTTAAGTAAAGTTTCGGTCGTTTATATTTAAGTTGACAGTAGGAGTAGGAGTTGGTTGCCAGATTCTAGGTTCAGACGACAGTGCTTGCATGAGACGTGGTATGAACGCTTTAATAGTTGTCAAAGTGTCCAACTTAGCTGTAGTCAAAATAAACTTGGGTGGAAATATCGATTAAAGGGTTAGTGGTTAAGGTAAGAAGCTGTCTTGTGAGCCAAACCGATTTTGGCAATTAAGGGCGTAACACGTGGCTTTATGGACGCCATGTTGATAAGCTGATCTGCCAAATTTGCTGTCATTTATTTAGTCTTGTTTAGCGTCGAACAATAATAATTTATGGATGTTTGCTCATGGATGGTGGCCATAATCCACTTACTGAGAGGACTATGAGTAGTTTGGTGAATAAAATGTAGTCCACTGGTTCTGTAAACAATAAACCAACAGCGTCAAATGCATCTCGAAAAACTCACTATTCGGCTGGCGGAGTCATTGGTCCATATTTACTTGAGGTCGAAGTTGGCCAAGCCATCACCGTCAACGACGAGCGCTATTGGTCGACGATTATCAACTTCTTTTGGAATGAACTGGGTATGGACAGCGGCGACATGTGGTCTTAACAGGAAGGCGCTAAGCGCCACACAGTTCAGGCCACGTTGCACATTCTGCACGAGCGATTCGAGGGCATGGTAATCTCACGAGGTTATGCAAACTGGTCACCGACTTCTTGGGCTTTCTGACGCTGTAGGTTTTTGCGAATAAGCCACAACCACAGTTGCCCTCAAAGTCAACATAGCCCACGCCATCGGTGAAATTCAGCCTGATTTATGTGGAAGAGTCTTGAAAAATGGGACATTTGGGATGCGTGTCACGCAGGTAAACAGTAAGCCACAATGGCATCAATAGGCGAACGGCAAACTTAAATATTATCTCACAGCCGCTTTGATTTATTTGAATTTAAAGATATGAAGCACTTAATGAAGTCCCCTTATTTAGTTTTATTAAATTTGCATGTCACACCAGTGCGGAGACACGAATTCCATTGCATTTAGGTGGTGAGTTTAGTTGGTGGTTAAATTACAAAATTTCCATTACAAGGCAACCAGGAAATTGGATTTCCGTCCCAACAACACTCCTGTCTCACTTGAAGTTTCTTTTCCAAGAACTGACGTTTTTCCATTTAAGTGTCAGGTAGCACCTCCCACTGAATGCTGAAAACATACAACTTGACGACTATATTTGATTCTTCTTTCTTTGGGGAGAGCAAGCCAGCACATGATACCAGCTGCGGTGCTCCATCTGTGGTATAATATATGAGATTGGCTTAATTAAAATTCTACTTGAGGAAAAGTTTGCAATCATCACACTTTGTATTGTGTTCCTCTTCACTGTATCTTCACTGCACTTATTTGGCACCAGGTTTTGTATGCTTTTTAATGTATTTTTGAAATAGGTGTTGGTTGGAGTAACAGATGCCGTGGGAGTTTTGTGTGAATGCATATTTTTGTTTTGTTTTTTGTTTTGTTTTTTGTTTACAGCTAACTTGACACTTTTTACATTATTATTTGTTACCTTTTTTAAAATAGCATTTGTGCATTTGCATATTATGTATGAAAACCTCAACGGCTCACTACTGCTGTAAAAGGGCCATTGGGTGCAAATGGGGACTGCACCCCGAATGGTTCACTGCCTATTTATATCGGTAGTCAGACCCATACTGCTGTATGGTGTCGCAATTTGGTGGACAGCACTCGACAAGAGAGTCAACATCACCCCACTCGGTAGAGTGCAGAGGATGGCTTGCGTATGCATTATCTGGGCGCTGAGGACTACCTCCTCCGAAGCATTAAACATACTCCTCAACCTGCAACCGATAGAACTAATTGACAGAAAGACAGCAGCTAGCACGGCGATTATATTAACATCGCTGAGCAGCTGGAAGGAAGTGCAGTCTGGACATTCAACGATCCTACGCAGGCTTGCCTCTATACCCATAGACGCAGACCTCACTCTAAATACACTCCTCTTCGAGAAGAATTTCTCAAGCAGCATACCGCCCAGATCTTGTTGGGAGTCTGAACACCAGACGCTGGAGGGTTCACTGCGAATCTTCACAGATGGATCGAAGAAGGATGCAGGAGTGGATGCTGGCGTCTATTCCAAGGATCTAAATATCCAGCTTTCTTTCCGACTACATAATCCCTGTACCGTCTTTCAGGCTGAAACTATAGCGATTAAGGAAGCCCTGTGCTGGCTAAAAAACATTGTAAAATCGCTCACAGATCTGATAGCCAGGCAGCGATAAAATCTCTGAATTCGGTCACAACTCCTCTTAATTGCCGCCTATCTCTTAACGAAATGCCCAAGTATCTTAACATTCAACTTAAGTGGGTTCCGGGACACTGTGACATTCCAGAGAATTGCGAAGCTAACGAGCTCGCTAGAAAGGGCACAAACTCCGTGTTCTTTCCCGGTGAAGACCTACCCTCCACGCCTATCACTACTATAAGACATCTGCTAAAGCTTGAAACGCTTGCTCAAACAAGCCGCGGATAAATATCTCGCAGGCCAATCCTCAGATCTTTTATTGGCGATTTAACAGGACAGTGTGCCATCGGAACTCTCGCCTCTAGACTAGGCTTTCCCTGTGATGATTTCTGTAGAAGGTGCATGGACGAGGATGAGGAAGAAACCATCGAATTCTTTCTACGTAGCTGCAGTGCTCTCTCATCCCGTTGATTCAGACGTCTGGGGGAACATTTCTTTGTCAGTCTGATTGAACTGAGAAGGATCAGAATCAGCCCTCTTCTTCACTTTGTCAAAAGCATAAATTGGTTTGCAGAATAGGTACACTTGATCCGCGTGGTAACACAATGGGCCAAGGCCCGGCCTAAGTGTGTCTACTGTCCGTATGGGCGGCAGTCAGCCACCTCAACCTAACCTAACCTATATTATGTACTTCAATTTGTTACCAACATTAACACAGTCCGATCTTCAAGTTTATGTATGTGTAGCCGCCAACGTAGGAAGCCAGAATTTCAGTATGTCCCATCAAGTATGGACATACAATCACGTTTTACATTCAATTTCAGATTCAAATATATCATCAAAAAAAAAGAGAACGAGAATGACTAGTGTGTCCGTCATCCCAACAGATATGAAAACTTTTTTCAGTCGAAAAGTATTCTTACAGAGACTTTGGTCAAGTGGTTCATTCGAAATGGGGATCGTTGACACAAAGCACAAATTTATTAGCCACTTTGCCGTTGACCTGAATCGCTTTTTCAAGTGGTTCCTCTCAGTATTTATTGTTGTACATATGAATGTACGTATAAAGCGCCTAATCACTTAAACTGTGAAAAGGGATATGTTTGTTTACCACTTTCGTATTTGTTCGAAATGGCTTTGTGCTGTTCAAAGTATTACACATGTGTTGTGTCGCCACTCTCAAAACACTTCATTTCAAGGGTTCTGATAAAGAATTCGAAATAGGCACTCTCTCTCTCTCTCTGCTTAAAGCTTTGGCTTCATCGCCTTTAAACCTTTGGACGCTTGAAAGAATTTCTATTAAACCTCGGTATGGGTTCGGTTATTCGAAAGAGATCTTCTGTTTGCATTCGTAATGTAATTAAAGGAAACCATTTGAGGGCAATGATACAATTTCAATGCGAAAAAATTGCGGGAGAACGACATGCGGGTAACAAATTGGTGGTACACATCTAAGAATGTGTTCTTTTTTTTGTGAACATTACGTTCTGGGCTGAGGCGCTTTATCCAGTCCCCCTGAAATGCTTTAATTGAGTTCCAATTGGATTAAGTATTTATCTTTCCGTGTGTGCGGTGGTACCGTTTAGATCTGAGTCCCATTAAGTAATTAACTAGGAGTAGGAACACAGACATGTGATTGACATTATAAGACTTGCGAGATGGATGTGCTTAATGTGATCCGGTTTCCTTGAGGAATTCTATATTGGCAGACTTAATTGCTCAATTTAGGGCGGGATGTAGATGAGGGCTGTCAACAGATTAACGATTCATTCCCCAGGCGAAATAAGCTGTTTATTACCGAGCGAGATACATATGAAAATGTTCACTGCATGTATCCTTTTTACATACGCCAACAATTATTCATTTTTGCAACGTCATTGTTGTGGCATTAATTGCTTTAAATGTGAATCGTTTGTGGCTTCGGGCGTACGTTCGCGCAAGGGTTAATTGTTGCTCCGAGCATCATGTGTAATCAAATGCATATTTAATTCATCCAATTAGTTAAATGCTTTTCATTTAACGGCTGTGATGTGATGTGGTCACAGGGTGTCTCTGACTCCTTCACTCGCGGGTTATTCCTTCCAAGGGGACTACATGCGATCGTCACGAGTGATGTTTTATGTAATTCTTGTTATGTAGATTTCCGCATTCACCAGGGCCATTCAACAAACGCTAACATGTGTTAATGTTTTATATAAGCACTCAGTGTGGTGAGCACGCTTTTGAATCCATGCGCACCCCTGTACACAATGCAATCCAATTAAGCGAGCACACCTAAGAAGCTCATTCTTCTGAAAATTGCGCCCCTTTGCGTTTTAAAGTCGTAAAACATTAAGTTCGCCAGTTTGATGGGATTAATTTAAATGCGACCAAACACATTTAAAGGCTATTAATTAATAAAGTAAAATGTAAGCATTATTTCCCAGTCGCAGCACTTGTTTATTTATAATTTTCGCCTCAACGTTTTTACTGCCGCGTTTATTCGTCGATAAAAATACACAATGATCGTCAATTTATGCGACGAAGGGTATGTCGACTATAAGTCATCAGCCTCGAAAATGTATCACGAACAAAATGTCCTCCACGTTTATTGGGTAATATTTCCTGTCTTCGGTTGCGTTGAAAATGTGTCCTTTTAAATTCTTAACTTCATCAATTTACACCCCGCCTACCTGTCATTTGCATTTTTCATTCGAACGCGTATGTACGCGTACAAGTTTGGTGTTTCCCGAGCAGCACTTAATGTTATTAAATTTCCATTCGGTCAAATGGGGCGTATGTGGAACATTTTTGTAAATATGTTGATTCCGCCGCGAATGGTTCTTGTGTAATGTTATTAAGATTCTGAAGTGATTGAGCTGGGCTTTGGTACCAACTGGGAAGTGGCTTTAAATGAATTGGTTGTCGAAATAAAAGCTACATGGCGCGAATTCTCAGGCGTGAATATACCACGATTAGGTTTGATTTGCATACATTTATTTGAAGTTTTAAGGCACAATCTGATTTTGATAAGAATGTGATTTGAGAGGAAGGTACTTTCGGTAATCACATTTAAAGGTGTGTAAGTCTATCATTGGGTATGCTTTTGGATGAGTTTAAAAGTCTAGTGCTGTAACAGTTATATTTCGAAACTTAGTTGGTTGGAGAAGCGTGCGTTTGAGGAGATGGAGAGGTGCTACGGCAGGCACGATGTCTGAAAAATTTACCAGAGGTTGAGACAGTTATCCAGTGGATATAAGGTTCGGACAGAAGCCTGCCTAGACAAGAATGGACAACTAGTAATAGAGTCGCAGTCGATACTGAGAATTTGAAAGGACCATTTCTGCAGAGTGCTAAACGGCGATGATGACACCAATACCGCTGCCAGGCAGAATGGCCCACTCAATATGGACGATGATCGACGAGAATTCCGTCCCCCGACTTAGGCGAGGTCAAGATAGCAATATCAAGACCGAAGTGTAACAAAGCTGCCGGTGTGGACGGACTGTCCCCTGAGATCTTTAAAGCAGCTAGAGATGATCTGGTTGGGCGCATGCACCAGCTCTTCTGTAAGATATGGTCGGAGGGAAGCATGCCCGATGAGTGGAATCTCAGTATCGTTTGCCCGATCCACAAGAAAGAAGATCCCTTTGACTGCGCCAACTATAGAGGATAAGATCTTCTCTGCCGATTTGTGTACTCACCTGAAGCCGTTTATAAATAACCTACCAGGTCGATATCAGAGTGGCTTCAGGCAAGGGAAGTCCACCATCGACCAGATTTTCAGACCACGGCAGATCCTGGAAAAGACCCAAGAAATGCAGATCGACACCCACGACCTTTTTGTCGATTTCAAGGCCGCATATGACAGCGTGCATAGGGACGAGCTATACAACGCCATGTCTAGTTTTGACATTCCTGCCAAACTCGTCAGACTGAGCAGGATGACAATGGAGAATCATCGCTACTCCATCACGATCAATGACGAACTCACCGAGACCTTCAATGTCAAAGAAGGTTTTGCACAAGGCGATGCGCTTTCATGTGATTTCTTTAACATCATCCTGGAAAAGATCGTGCAAGACTCACACGCCAACACTAGAGGCACGATCTTCTAGAAGTCAGTACAACTGTTAGCATACGTGGACGACATTGACATGATTGGTAGAACACAGCGAGCCGTCAATGAGGCGTTTGCTGGCATTGAGGCGGAAGCGGCTAAAATGGGTCTAGCGGTGAATGAGGACAAAACGAAGTATATGCAGTCATCAAGAAAGGACACACAACAGCGACGTCTTGGACAGAGCGTCACAATGGGCAGCTTTTTACTTCGAGGTAGTCAAGGACTTCGTCTACCTCGGCTCTGCAGTAAATAGTACGAACAACACCAGTACCGAGATCAAACGCAGAGTAACACTTGTCAACCGCTGTTTCTATGGGCTCAATAGGGAATTGAGCAGTAGAGCCATCTCTCGAAGGACCAAGCTCACTTTATACAAGACCTTGATCATCCCAGTCCTGCTGTACGGCGCGGAGGCATGGACAATTTCAAAAGCGGATGAGGAAGTCCTTGGTCTCTTCGAGAGAAAAGCTCTGCGTGCGATCTTTGGCCCTGTTTGCGTTGACGGTTTCGGGAGGAGAAGATTCGACCACGAACTGCACGGGCTGTACAGCGACATGAGTTTAGTCAGGCGTCTTCGGATCCAACGCCTAAGATGGCCAGGCGTATGGACAACTCAGCTCCGGCCCGCAGAGTCTTCGACTCCGAACCCGTGGGACAACGCAACAGAGGACGCCCGCGTTTAAGGTGGCGCACCCAGGTGGAGAAGGACCTCAACCAACTTGGCGTGTGACACTGGAGACAGCTAGCCAGAGACCGTGCTAGCTGGAGTGGCTTGTTGTTTGAGGTCCAGGTCCACCCCGGACTATAGCGCGAAATAAAGAAGAAGATAGCAAAAAATAATGCCAAAACATCAAAATCAACATACAGTGAGAAGACTTTTAAAAGGACACTCGGTAGAATGTGGGTGGTCTCCACTATAAACAGTTAAAACCACAGCATTTTTCGAAAAAATTGTAAAAATTCTAGCTGATAGTTGTTTTGTCACATACATTATTTCTACCGAATATTTGGATACTCATATACAGTGGAGTCTCCCTAAGTCGAATTGTAACGGGATACCAAATTTGATTCGAGTTACACAAAGGTTGCCTTAGAGACAGATTTTTGCATGGAAATTGCAAGTAAAATATGGCGAAAAAGTTCGAGTTACAGAGAGTTTCGACATAAGGAGAGTCCACTGAAACTAACTCATTAACAGTGCACGGGGATGTGTATATGACTGAAAGAGGAATGGAACGCTGTGAATGACAAAAATAACAAAACACAAAAGCATTAATTTTGCTAGTTCATTATACTTTTATTATCTTAACTAATAAATTTCGAATTACATCTCTATCAGAAATTATGACAATAGAGTGTACGATATTTTTAGTGAGTCCATAATTAGCCTAGACAAACAATCTAGTTGGCTTACCCACGCGAGAACATGGCCCTTTTAACTGTTCGAGTGAAAAACACAGTGTGCCCAAATCCATGCTGCAAACAGACATCATTTGGCGTTGAGAATTACTGATTGTCATTAACCGTGTTTTGAAAAAAAAAAAAACGATTCGCAGTAGCATTGATTTTTATCTGTCGAAATATATGAAGAAAACAATTTATATGTTCGAATCGCTGTCAAAACATATGCAGAAAATTCGAACTCGAATTTTTATCGGCAGCCACTTTTAACTGCCGATATTAAAGGCGGTTATAAACAGTAGGTGGTCGCTGTGGCGTAGTGGGTAAGTGCGTCGACTCCTACGCAGAGGGTGCCAGGTTCGATACCCGAATTAAACACACAAGAGTACTCCTGACTAGAAAAAGCTTCCCAACTTCGCCGTTCGGAGTCGGCATTAAGCTGGAGGTCCCTTCCACGCGTGAAAGAACAATAGCACGCACAACACGAGTGGTTGCTGAGAAGCAGAGATAATGGATGATAGAGATATCCAACTTCGGCCATTTTTTCCCCTAGCCCAAGACGAAGATGTAGTGGTTATCCCTTGTATTTCACTTATACATTTACAACGCTCGTCAATTCACCACAATATGGCGGCCGATTCGTGAATTTTGTGGGAAAAAGCGGCAGATTCATGAATTTAGTGGGAATCAATGTACCTTCCATGTAACGTACATGGGTATGTTGTTCGGAGGGTGTTCAAAAGTTGATTAGTATTTTTAAGGGAATTTGCTTACATTGTTATATGGACTTTTGTGAATAAAAATGTGTTGCAATGTCCATTTAACTGAAACTATTTGACCTAAAATTAAGTATATACAGCCTCTTCATAAACCATACCTGACAAATTAACTCAAAAAATGAGGTCCGCTTTATAGGCTTAATTCATTAATTTTGAAAAACTCATGAATTCAATTTAAACAATTTGATAAGAACAATCGCAAGATATTGCAACTATTACTAATGCATAAGAAGGGTTGTCAAAACTTCTTATTTGTGATTTACCCTTTAATAATATTTTTATTATTGGTTAACTGAACGTGTGAATGTATTATTAATTGTTATTTATATGAAACAATTCACACTATGTTGTGCATTCATTAATTATGTCCAAGTATTTCAGATTGTAAATTGCTCAAAGTTTTAATGAATCGACTTCATGAACATAAGCTTTGTTCGTTCGTTTACCCCTCCATACTGTGTTGAAAATTGAACACCGAAATTTGAAAAAACGTTCAAATAACGAGCGAATTTTCAAATAAGAACTCTAATTCACCCCAATACTAAGGTGGGGAAGGGTATCAGCTGTTCCACAGCTGTTCTCAAGAGCTCACACGTATTCACAGACAGGGCACAAAAAGCGTATAAAAAACGCTGTCAGATGAAATCAAGGGGCAAGGGAGGTAGAAGTTGGATATCTCTATTATAGGTTATCTCTGCTGAGAAGCTAGACCCAGGTCCGCCTCGGACTGTCGCGCCACCCATTATATTATATTATTATAAACAGTAAGTTGTTGTATGTGCTTTGCGTGCAAAATCCTACTTCACTACTTATAGATTTTTGAAAAAAACACGGCTATTGTGAATTCAAATGTAATTGGAAATTGAATTCAATTGGCACATCTTTCGTGGTAGTAACACATCTTCTCCTCGCAACTTGCCTTGCAAAATGCTGGCTTCGACAACGTTTTCGTTTGCTGAATAAGAAAAAATAAATAAAAACCAAAAAAGACTGGGACTGAGACGTCCTATTCTCAGACCTACAGAATATAAGTTAAGAATTTCCTTTAATAATAATTAAAAAAAAAATATTTTCTGGGAGGAGAACCTCCTTTATTGACAGATTAAAAGAAACTGAACTTAATTCTAACAACAAAAATAAATCTAAACTATTGCTACTCTTAGCCATCCCGTCAGAAGCATCGTCAGCGTTTCTGCTGCAGGTAAGTTCGTCGCGGTGCATTCCAAGGGTCAGGTCAGGTGCAAGGTTGTTGCGCGTGAAAGGTGTTCTGTTTCTGGGACTGTGGGAATGGAATTTTGTGTAATGATGCGCTGTTCTTAACTTATACACACGAAATTCCATCCCTCTCCGAGGAGTTTTCTAATAAACACTATGACACGCGAAACAAAATAGACCCGAATAGAGTTCTTCAAAGACCCTAAAGCCGAGCGGCAGAAGACTATGAACGAGTCAAAATCAACAGGTTACAGTCCGAAGGAAACTGAAATTTTCAAGCAAACCAAAAAAAAAACCAAAAGAACTATTAAAATAATAAATATGTAGGCATATATAAACCCCTTGACCTAGCACGGTGAATTAAACCTGCGCTTAACCGCGGCGTAAGCAAGAACTTTCAATGGAGAATCTCTTGCCAAATGGATCTAAACCATGAAAGAAAAACTGCTGGATAAGTGTAAAACTTAGTTGCAGTGGAAATATATTTTATTTGAAGGGAGGTGCTTTTACTGAGTAAAATGTGAGAACGGTGCCCAAAGTGTCTTTTGAAGATTTTCACCTACCCTTGCAAAAAAAAAAAACATTTGCACGATGCTACATTTCGTTCTAATATACAAGAGTCGGCTAGCCGGCTAGTCGGTTTTAATACACATTGTGATTGCGAAACTCCCTTGTTGTGCATTGGTAAATATTCCACCAATTCCAATATCCAATATCACAAAAACAATCTCCCATCCAATCGCATTTATCTAAATATCTGTTTTTGTACACATTTCCTCGTGAATGGAATATCAATTTAAAATACTATCGTTTTTTGCGTATCCATACGAAGGTACGTTTGTACTCATGTATCAACCATTTTCCAATTGATTATTATTCATGTGTAATATTTGCTTTGGTTCATTGTTTGCTATTCGGTTAGCAAAAAATTGGACTGTGAAAATATGTTTAAACCGGAAAAATACGTATTCGAGCAGGTTTGCTGAAGCATTCCATTTCTTCGGAAATGAGAGTTACAAAAATATTACATTTATATCATATCCCTAGAAATATGACTTTTCGCTCCACGGAACTTGATTTATGATGTCCCAGAAATGGATGCATCCAATTGCAACGTTGTCCTTACGGGTCTCATGCTGGTTCGTGTTCTGGTTTCGGAAATAAGGCGGTCATATGTGTTCTCCGGATGCACATCTTCTCTTCCGCAGGAGAAATATTGTCTTACACAAGAAATTGCCATGGACCTAAGCTTTCAAAATCTTCGTTTACCAAATGTCAGGGTTCACCATTTGATAACTGGAATTTTATTTGGGAAGTTAGTTCTTGAATACGAAAACAAGTATGATTCAGCAAGGATTACTATTTAAAATGTAAATTGTGGATGTACATTCATTAAACAAAAAAAAAAAGAAGACGAGATACTGCATCGCACGATTGTGTCGAACGGGTAGAAGAAATCCCTGTCATTAAGAAACGACTGTAGGTCTTCCATGCTGAAGTGGCTGCAAACCATCGTCCATCGTTTCAAGTTTTGGCAAAGGCGTGCAAATTATCAAAAAAACATATGAGAATACCGTCTCAGTTGCATATTATAAATAACTATGCAACGTTGAGGTTGGTCTTCATTCAGTGCGCAGGCAATTCATCTGCACCGTGGAAAAGTTCGAGCGCAAGTACACTCTTTTGGACCTTTGTCACCAACCAGAGAGATGTTGGTATGAATTGAAGAAGACATAGCCTTCGTAACGGCTTGTACCAACGAATCCTCAGGAATTTCGATTAGGCGACTGTCAGCTGAATTGGCCAACACTAGAGAGTCAACCTGGCTTAGCTTGTGGTTGGATTAAGTCATACTTTTAGTGCTAACCCAAGAATCGAATCCGCAGGACCGTGTAAGACGTTCGATAGTTTTGGCAAAAAAACATCCCCTCTGACAAGCAAGTAAAGAGATCAAGCAAATCCATTTAATTTTCAGTTTGGTGCGGCTTATGGGATGACTGCGAACTTCTGTCTTCCAAAAAGAGTAGAGAAACGCCGCTACCATCACTGGTTGACAGACTGACTGTGCTCGACAACATCTTTATATCCTAGTTGTGGTTCCAAAAAGACGGCGCAACACAAAAGACATGCATCACCCGAAGTTACGACTGCATTATCTAGAACAGAGCGTTAATCAAGTGTCCAACCCGATCATGCGACTTGAAACCATCGGACTATTTCTGTGGGGCTATGTCAGCTCCTTCCTCTTCTTCTTACACATCATCATCTTCGTCTTCTTCTTACTCTTCTTCTTTGCTTGCCACTACTGTCCGGTGTGAAGCTGGGCCTCAACCAACAAGCCTCTCCAACTAGCATCCCTGCCTTCAATGGGGCACGCCACATTAGTAAATGTTGTTCTCCACCCGGGTGCGCCACCCTAAACGTGGGCAGCCCCTGTAATGTTGTTCTCCAGGTTCAGAGTCGACAACTCTTCAAAGTTCTTCGTCTACACTAAAAAGGCCACCACATTGGGCGAACTTAAAGCCAACAGTCAAGACGCTACCGCCGGTATAACGCCACAGATTTTGGAAAGTGTCATCAAAAATTGGACGTACTTCTTGAAGCACTGCTACTGAAGCCGAGGCGATTGTATTAATGCTGTGCTACTTCACTCACAGTGATTATAAAGGCTCACTCATCGTGAGGTTTGGTTCTTAATAGGCTGCCTTGTCATTTCTGTTTGACAAGTCTTCATGGAAAGACTCTCACCACAACAGCGTCTCCAAATTGTTCAGCTCTATTACGAAAATCTGCGTTCTGTGAGAAATGTTTTTCGGGCTAATCGAGGAAGTTACGATGCGCATAATCGACCTACTCCAAGCCACAATTGCCAAACCCATTCGCAAATTAGTCCCAGTGTACAATAGTGGATGATACTCGAGCGGTAAGACCACATCCAGCACGAGAAGACTCTATAGTAACATTTATCGCGTCATGTTAACGGACTATGTTCTTCCTGAAATTCAGGCACATGGTCTCGGTGAGCTCTAGTTTCAACAAGATGCCACTGATATCCATACAGCGCGTGAAACAATGGACTTGTTGAGCTATAATTTTGCGAGCACAATTTCGGTAGATGGCCAATCTACCTAGATCGTGCGATATCACACCTTTGGACTATTTTATCTGTGGATATGTAAAGTCTCAGGTCTTCAGGAATAAAGCCAACCTTACGACTCAAGCTTTGGAAGGCAATATTACCCGCGATGCTCGAACGAGTCGCCCAGAATTGGAATTACCGAGTGGACCAGGACTCAGATGTAGTCATGGCCAACATTTACATGATATCATTTTCAAAAAGTAAATGTCATGAATTGTTCCACTCCACGCAATTGACGATGATCGACAAGGATTCCGTCCTCCCGACCTAGACGAAGTCAAGATAGCGACTAAAGTCGAATAAAGTTGCTGGTGCAGACGGACTGTCTGCGGAACTGTTTAAGGCAGCTGGAGATGAGCTGGTAGGGCACAGGCACCAACTCATCTTTAAGATATGGTCGGAGGCAAGTATGCCCGACCAGTGCAATCTCAGTATCGTTTGCCCGATCCACAAGTAGGGAGACCCCTTCAACTGCGCCAACTACCGTGGGATAAGTCTCCTTAACATCGCCTATAACATCCTCTCTTCCGTTTTGTGTGAGCGCCTGAAACCATTCGTCAACAACCTGATAGGTCCTTATCAGTGCGGTTTTAGGGGAAGTCCGGGGAAGTCCACCATCGACCAGAAATGCAGATCGACACCCACCACCTTTTTGTCGATTTCAAGGCCGCATATGACAGCGTGCATAGGGACGAGCTATACAACGCCATATCTAGTTTTGACATTCCTGCCAAACTCGTCAATTTGTGCAGGATGACGATGGAGAATTCTCGCTGCTCGCAATCAAGGTCGGTGACGAACTCACCGAGACCTTCAATGTCAAATAAGATTTTAGACAAGGCGACGCGCTGTCATGCGACTTTTTCAACATTATTCTTGAGAAGATAGATCAGAACTCACACCCTAATACACGATCTTTCAAAAGTCCGCACAAGCATACACGGATGACATTGACATGATTGACACAACACAGCGAGCCGTCAATGCGGCGTTTGCTGGCATTGAGGGGGAGGCGGCCAAAATGGGTTTAACGGTAAACGAGGGCAAAACGAAGTATGTGCTGGCATCAAGAAAGGACGCACAACATCGACGTCTTGAATGGAAACATATCATTTTCTAATGAAATTTGAAATGCAGCAACCTCAAGCACACGATGGGAAGAAAATAATGATGACAAGCACATATGTTTGTACATTCATTTTTGGTAAGGAAAAATAAATAATTGTACTTTCATCGAAGCTGTCATCGAGAAAGTACGCACAACATCGACGACTTCGCCAGAACGTCACCAAAGGCGGCTATAACTTCGAGGCCTCGCAAGTAAATAGTACAAAAAACACCAGTACCGAGATTTAACGAAGAATTACTCTTGCCAACCGCTTTTTCTATGGGCTCAAGAGGCAATTGAGTAGTAGGGCCATCTCTCGAAGGACCAAGCTCACTTTATACAAGACCTTGATCATCCCAGTCCTGCTGTACGGCGCGGAAGCATGGACAATCACAAAAGCGGATGAAGAAGCACTTGGTCCTTTCGAGAGAAGAGTTCTGCGTTCAATCTTTGGTCCTGTCTGCGTTGATGGTTATTGGAGAGGAAGATTCGACCACGAACTGTACGGGCTGTACAGCGGCATGAGCCTAGTCAGGCATCTACGGATTCAACGCCTATGGGTGCATGGACAACACTGCTCCAGCCCGAAGAGTCTTCAACTCCAAACCAGTGCGACAACGCAATAGAGGACACCCACGGAACCGATGGCGCACCCAGGTGGAGAAGGACCTCAATCGACTTGGTGTGCGCAGTTGGAGACAGTTGGCTAAAGATCGTGCCGACTGGAGAGGCTTACTGGTTAAGGCCCAGGTCCACCCCGAACTGTAGCGTCACCAGAAGAAGAAATGTCATGAATTGTTCTTTTAACCGAAAATATAAATTGTAAGTTCCATTTTAAATTTATGCTTTTTTTTATAATATAAAGCAAACCTCACGATGAGTCACCCTTAACTTTGCTCAAGACATAAGTACCTTATATGAACAGATATTGATTATCAGAACATGTTCGAGTCGAACTAAGAATAGCAATGACCACAGAATAAATTCAAGAAATGAAATGAATCATCCAAGAGCCGCAATATTCATAGTTGTGATTCTCTTTAGACGTATTCTATATTTCTGTTCACAGAGAGTTCACGCTTGAAATTATAAGCGGCTTTAAATTATAGGAAGTTGAAGATATTCGTTATCCAGGATTTAACATTCCACGCCCTTGAATTATGATCAAAGAAGACTGTCCATTCAGTTGTGAAATACAACAAAAATGAAATTCACTTAATTTTACTTCACATCTTCAGTCCATCGATCCATCAAAACTAGGTATCTATCAAATTGTTTACAAAAGGAATTCACATAGTATACATCGTTTGTATTTCTTGACCTCAATTTCGAAGTGAACAAATTATATCTGAGAACAAAATTGACAAAGCATCAAGATTTTCTCACCAAATGAGAAATTGGTCTTACGCGTAACGGCGTAAGTATAACATAATCTGAGGCGATAAACTTGAACATCTTTGAGACTGCGGAGCACTCAAGGAAGTGTAAACATGCTGCAATTATATGAGTTTCAGTAAATTATTTTCCTTCGCCATTTGGCTTCAAGGGTAAATAAATAAGAACACCAGTAAGGCATCATGATTAAATTGCTACTTTATCGTGATTACTCCCTTGAGGCGAATATCTAGCTCTACTCTCACTTTTCGCCAGCATGGGCAGCCGGAAAAAAGCTCTCTATGGTGTAGCAATTGTGTGATGCTTGGTCGTTGGCTATCGACAGAATGGATACTATTAAAGAAACAAAGACCCCAGAACGAACGACCAAGGCCACACGGAGTTAATGGAAACAAATCGTTTAAGAATTTTCACGGAAAGAGGAATTCAAGCATGTGCGTCTGCTGTAACAAATGTACATGCTTGCGTCTACGGCACTCTCTGACCGCTTTGAACTGTGAAAACATATTTCCTAAAATGTATCCTGGAGAAAATATTTCAATTGATTTCTGGTCAAGAAATCATCCGGGGGGAGGAATTTTTCATCCCTTCAGTTAAAGACAACAGATCAAGGAACACTCAACCATCGGTTGTTAGCTTTGCTGATGGAAGTTTCTTAATACAATATTATTGCGATAGTTTGAATTTTAAACTTTCAGTTCTTACTGCAAACTAACGTCCACTCTCAGCCTCAAGGCCAAAGCAGGGTAATGGCATAATTATGTTGATCCGAAAAGTTCACACAAGCGAAGAAAGTTCGGATAGTTGTACGAGACTGTATGTAAATGTAAAAAATTTTAAGTTTACTTTTTATTTAGCTTTTCGATGGCTGCAATACAGTACAGAGATATGAAGTGTAAAATTTCTTTTACTTGATTCTATGTTTAAGGGATTTATTTTTGGGGAGCCTTAAAATCACAATGTTTTAGATTTGGTATTAAAAAATATGGTCCATCTAAAAACTTATCTTGACACAATTTTAAGACACGAAGTAAATTCAAAGAGGAGCCACAATACAGAGCACAGTGAACCCAAATGGCCAAGGGAAGGATCAAGGGTACCTATTCCGCAAAACAATTTCTGCTTTTGATAAAGTGAAGAAGAGGTTTGATTCTGATGCTGCTCAGTTCAGACAAACTGACAAAGAAATGGGTCCCCAGAAGTCTGAATCTTCGGGATGAGAGAGCACTGCAGCAACGTACCAAGTGTTCGATGGTTTCTTCCTCATCCTTCTTATATACATTATAGGGAAAGCCTAGTTAAAACGCCAATAAGAGATCTGAGGATTGGCCTGCTTAATCTGCTCAAGCTAAGAGATCGCTTGGGATCGATCATAGGCCATAGTTGCTTGGTAATGAGGCATGATGTGCCAGATATCCTTCCGCGATTTGATTGAGCAAGCGTCTCAAGCTTTAGCAATTGTTTTATAGTAGTATTACATATTTTTTTTTTAGCCAGGACAGAGCTTCCTTAACCGACATAGTTTCATCCTGAAAGACGCTACAGTGATAAGGTAGTCGGAAAAGATAGCTGGATATTTAGATCCTTGGAATTGACGCCACACCTACCTACACCCACAGCTGCATCCATCTTCGATCCATCCGAGAAGATTCGCAGTGTACTTTCCAGCGTCTGGTGTTCAGACTCCCAATAAGATCTGGGCGGTATTTTGGTTGAGAAATTCTTCTCGAAGAGGAGTTTAGATATAGTGAGGTCTGTATCTATGACTATACCTGTGTAGGATCCCAACTGGTAGTGGAGCATGATTTTTCTTTACCGTACTAGTCACCGTACTAGCACCTTCCTGTGCTCAAAAGCAAAGTGCGCAACGTTTGTAATAAAATTCAGTTTCCACAATTATTTACGTAACTGAATGAATAATAATGATACTAATACCAAGCTGTTGTTGTACTCGTACAGGGTGGACCATCTAGAGCTTTTTTTTTCGAATCATTTTTTTTAAATCTCTGTTTCCCACTTGAAATCTTGACATAATCAGCATTATACCTCCGTTGAACGAAGTGAGTGGCTTTACGCTTTGAAAACTTTGTAAAATATTCAAACAAATTATTTCCAAAATGTAGCCCAACCAGTGCATTTTTTAGAAAGTGTTGGCCGAAATGAAGCACCAACCGTGACTGCTGCGAGCTAGTTTGTCCAAAATGTTTGTGATACTAATATGCTAGTGGACAACACTCATGGTCCCCGTGGCTGCAATGTGGATGCTGTGACCGAGAGCCACCATTTTTCTTTGAAAATGAGACTGGGAACAGTGTTTCGGTCATCAATGGGTATTACAGAGCCCTGTTGACCACCTTTTTTTTTACTTAAATTCAAGACATGGACTTAGACGACCTCTGGTTCATGCATGAAGTTGCGCCATGCCACACAGCCCATGCCACAATCCATCTTTGCTCATGGAAGATCATGTTATCAGTCGTCTTTACGATGTCAATTTGCCGTGGCGTTGCTGCGATTTGACCCCTTTGTGGGGAACCGTGAAGGACCGATGGTATAGCAAAAATCCGGCAACGATTCAATCAATTCAGACCGATCTCATCAAAGTCATCTGTGAGCTACAACCCGAAACCATCAACAAGGTCTTGGGAAATTCGGGTTACAGAATGGCCTACTTCGAAACTAGCCAAGGCAGCTATTTGAACGACGTTGCAATTCATAATTAATAAGAATGTATGTTCTTACTAATAAAAACATCATAGTTACATGAAAAAAAAAATAATTTTGTTCATTTTATTGCATTCTTAAAATGATACTATTATTTGGACCACTCTGTAACAGATTAATAAGAGATTATAATATCTCAACAGATATAAGTTAACACGCTCTCACAGTACGAAAAGTATACCAACCGCCAAAAGGTGTGCGAGCAGCCAGACGCTAGCTCGGCGTTTTAAGCGAACAGATACAGCGACTGAAGCGAGCCGTTGGGACCAGACACAGCGATACAAACCGACAACATCGTATGAGCGTCACCGACCATCCACCAACGACATCGAGAAATTAGATTAAGATAGTGTAAGGTTAGTTTTAAGGAAACCGTGTGCGGAGTAGCTTCGCACTTTGAAAATTCAATGAAGCCCTGACTATAAATCATGCAGTCGAATTTCGATAATCGGACAATTTTATATTTTTTATATACACTGCAAATTAAATATAATCAGTATTAATTGCTCCCTTCGGTAATTTTAAGACATTCAATAATTTGATTACATGAGCATCATCACCGTTTGCATGAATTAAATATATGAGTTCGCTGATGCTGAACACTTATACTTAGCCAGTCAAGATTAAGATGAGGAGGAGAACGAAGAAGAAAAGTCCACCACTATCGAAAATTCATTGCTAGACGGAGATCTGTCACCCAACAAAAAATTAAGGGCATGTTTTCAAAATAAAAATATTAAATGTTTAAAATAACAAATCACGGATCTTAAATAAAGCCAAGTCACAATAGGATATTTTAGCTCCTGTAATTTGAAACTGTTCTCTCTGTCGCTTGGGTTTCAAGTTATCGACAGTCGATAGTATGAGCAACTTCAAAAAATTCAGAAATAACTAACTTATTATAAAAGTAGACAGCAAAAAGAAAAAGAAGTCAAGACAGAATGAATAGAATTCTAAGAACCAATTTACAATATAGTAGCTACCGGTGAACTCTTTAAAAGAACCTCTTTGAAATTGTCATCGCCAAGCATGCGGCGAAGTATTAATTTTAACTAGTACTCATATTCATTCGATGTGAGGAGCACGAACGAAACGGTCTAAAAGTAAAACTAAATTCCTTATTATTTAAAAAAATCATAAAACTGAGTTTAATTTCTAGTGCTTACATAAAATAGGTATAAAAATAAATATATATAAAACCAAACCATAAGTATCCCATCATAAAGTACTTTTATTTTGCGCATCGTTTAGATCTCAAATGCAATTCATGCCATGTAATGGAATTTCTGACGAATCGATTCGGTCCACCACGTGTGACAGCACATTTGTTCAGCGAACCGAAATGAGACTCCATCACCATACATTTCACATCCTTATGAGGGCTTCCATATTTGCATTCAGGGCTGGATAATAACAAACTACACAAAATGAAATGATGCCCATGTACGTCATCTTCCAAGATATTATCATTAATAAGCAAAGTCAAACTGACATTGACTGACTAGCCCCTTTCACAAGATAAACTTCAATTTGGCCATTCATTAGATCTGGTTCATTCATCTCATCCATTTTTCATGTTCAACTTTCCACACAATTAACTCTGATAACTGAGAGCTGCGTGAAGGCAATCCCAACGGCGTGTCAGTTAATTTGGCAGCTGCCAGAATGGGAAGTTATCCATTCCACCGGTTGGTCAGATCAAATTTCGGTCGGGGATCGCTTATTATTCGTGGCAAAATGGGTTGCATTTTTGCAGTTGACCCATTTATTGAATCGCCGCGAGTATTGCTGCAACTGATGACTCACGTTTTTGTTGTTATCTTCTTCGGGGTTCGTCAACGTGAAACAACATGATGGTAGATTCTGAATATGTTGCTATTTGGGAAGGTACATGCATTTAAAGAGGAGACAGATTTTAAATCAAGGGTTCTGTCCAAACGTAGTTAAGTTCCAGTTGAGAAGTACGCACATTCGGGCTGTAACAGCTCCAATTTAAAAAAAAAAGTGAAACTGAAACGGCTGCTAGTGCATTCACCAGCACATTTGGACCATTATGATTGATGCCCCTAGTCAGACTACTACCACTGATTGCCTACCCCAGTGATAGTGTCGTAAATTTGATCCGAACGGCAAATGGTGACTGGACCATTCTGACTGAGATTCGAACCGAGGACCCCGCTTACCAGAGACACTACCAACTGCGCTATCCAGTCGTCTACAGTAAAACTAAGGAATCATCTATGTATTTATGTAAACGATGTCGATTTTCGAATACAGTGGCGAACAAAACGAGTCCAATAATTGTAAGGAAAGGAGACTAACTAGATATTTTACAAATCTACACGCAATTGTGGGTGACAGTGCATATCCCTTAGTGAAGCGTAACAAGTTCTAAAGCTTATATGGCCTTACGGCATACAACTATGGAGTTGCACCAAAGCAAATTACAGAGGATTTATTCAGTCCTTCCAAAATAAAATTATACGGGCTATTGCTAAAGCTCCCTGGTATCTTTACGGCTCTCGTCTGGCTCCTTCTGTTTGTTCGGTGTCGGCTACCGTTCGCTGGTGATATACTATGTTGCCATCTGGCCCCCAGCCGTCTCTCCTGAACAGGCTTGAAGACCAGCAGTTTCAGGCTATGGCCGGCCAAAAGACTTGACTCGAATGTGGGCGTTCATATAAAAAGTTATTCTATACGAGGATGTCTTGTTCAAATTGGTCTGGAATACTGACTGAGTTACAATTTATTATTTGAATATGCTACTATAGAGGATTTGGTGGAAAGCATGCCCAGAATAATAATGAGCGTTAGAAGAAAAAACGCCTTTGGACCAAGAATTGAAAGCTAGCAGGACCGTGTTGACGAACAGGAATTTACACATGATTACAAAGTTTTCGTGTTCACTGTTTGCTTATATATAAATGCCAGAAGTTATATTTGCCTTTTGCTTTTGACAGAGAGGCCATTAGCAATGGTGTCTTGTGTAAATAAGGATATGGATAGGAGTTTGATGTAGTGTTAGGTTAGCTTTTGGAAAGTGACTGTGATGATTGAACATCATTTTCACTCGGAGGCCTTCGGGCCCATTATGAGTCCCTTAATTTGTGGAGTGGACATTCAGTCAACCTATCCTGTCAGGAGATGGCTTAAACCACTCCGTGATCTTTACTAATCTTAGAAGATCTGATATATCTGCATACGCTAAGTCCGCGAATCTCTGTAAAGGAACTTTGGCCCAGGGAAGCTAGGTACTGATTCTGTAGAGCTGAGCAGTGGCAAGGCAGATGTGAGATCGTGTCGTTCCTACATTCCATTCCATTTCCGGAACATTGTTCCGATGGGGCAGTGTCCTGAGATCACTCCGACGAGGACTTTCGGTCCAATGCCAGGAGCTTCTTTGATTTGCCGTTGTTAAGCTGTGGCCACGTCGATCTTGTCGTCTAACAGACATGAAATGATTCTTGGAAGCCAAGGCTAGTTGGTTATGGTTCGGTAAAATGCACTTATCGATGGGTTGCACTGATGTGTCCGCTTCTCTTTCAAACCTTGTAAAGTTATTTCACCTGCTCTCTGGTTCCCTGCTATTGAGCTGTCACCCGGGACACAGCAGAGCTTAGCCCAGTGGTGACTGGTGGACCTTAGTCGCGGCATTTCCTCCATGTCGTTGTACAATTGACTTCAGTTCAGCCTGGCTGTCAACAAGGACGATGATATCTGATGGTGGGATATCGGTTCCGCTGCTTTTCCTATTGCCAGAATTTCTTCCTCGAAGACACTGCACGTATCAGGGAATCTAAATGATTTCTGTTTCTGCCGGGTGTCCAAGTAGAATTTGGCCTCAGTACCTGTTGCAACACAACATGCATCAGCATCGAGATCAAATCGTAAACACTCGCATTTGCCGTCGGAAAAGCCAAATAAACGTACCGACGACGAAAATTATTACACCACGTCCAGCTGATCGCCAAAATTGGCAGCGCAGAAAATCCGCCCACAACCCACGCACTTGCATAAGTTGTGCAAATGTTCATGCATATCAGCAAATGGCTCCGCCCACTGAGCAAATTTGTTGCGTAATGTGCGTGTGCGCATTTTTGTTAATGGCTGGGGGCAACGGAAAAGGTCTTTCGGATAACGATGGATAAGATCGCAGGCGAAATCAGCTGATGCCGACGTTTATCGGGATCAACGAAAATTAAGAAGATGATATCTTTTTTCGAATCTCCAAGACGAAGACAAGAATTGCGATCCAGTTCAGTATTGTCTTGCATGTATTTAGTGAAAATAAACTAAATGCATATTTGAACTGCTTCTGATCGTTTCATTTATCGGTTGTAAACTAGTTGATCATTCCATTTGTTGATAAACCCGTTGTTCTAGTTTCGTTTTCTATTTTCTTGCGAAACAGTACCTGTGTCCATTTTAGATTCATCGGTGAAAAGGACAATCTGGTGACGGTTGACAACGGCGTTCTGAAGACACTTGTCTCTGTTGGGGAACAGAATTGGTGTTTTGAGGGAGAAGTTTATTGGGGGGATATATAGTCGAGTAAGAATCAAGCTAATACAAAATAAATAGGTTAAATTTGCTGTATGACATTCAGACCTTAAGCTTTGCGGACTGGTCAGCAGAAACACAAAACTAAGACTTGTCAATGGAATGCATGAACTGGCAGCGATTGCACTCATGAATGTTTGATCGACATATTTGTACGACGACCAGTGGTAATCTAGCAAGATTTCATAGAGCACCCTCGTCCTTGTCGAGTCGATCATGTCCCTCCCTGCAATTCAAAAGCAATCAAAAACACTTAAAAAGTGTGTTCTGTTCTTTGTTAGGCTTGCATTTCACGTAAGATCAAATCAAAGATTTCTTCATTGATGGCCTTCTGGGTAATGTCTTCCAGAAAATTAATGAAATGCTCCAGTCAATTCCAGTCTATCTAAGCCAAGCGAGAACTTTACAGATCTTAGCAACTTCCGAGAACCATTGCGATTTACTAATAAAGTGATCCTAAATTTGTGCGTGCTTCGTGGGTATGCGTAAGTTAAACTAAGATGCTATAATATGATCGACTCCTTGAGTCATTCTTCTTCTTCTGATGGCGCTACAGTCCGGGGTGGACCTGGGCCTCAACCAGTAAGCCTCTCCAGGCGGCACGATCTTTTGCCAGCTGTCTCCAATTGCTCACACCAAGTTGATTGAGGTCCTTTTCCACCTGGTTGCGCCATCGGTTCCGTGGGCGTCCTCTATTGCGTTGTCCCACTGGTTCGGAGTCGAAGACTCTTCGGGCTGGAGCAGTGTTGTCCATGCGCTCTACATGGCCCAGCCATCTTAGGCGTTGAATCCGTAGACGCCTGACTAGGCTCATGTCGCTGTCCACCCCGTACAGTTCGTGGTTGAATCTTCTTCTCCAATAACCATCAACACAAACAGGACCAAAGATTGAACGCAGAACTTTTCTCTCGAAAAGACCAAGTGCTTCTTCACCAAAGAGCAGGACAGGGATGATCAAGGTGTTATATAATGTTAGCTTGGTCCTTCGAGAGAGGACTCTACTACTCAATTGCCTCTTGAGCCCAAAGAACTACTGGTACTGGTGTTGTTCGTACTGTTCACTTGCGAGCCGAGGTAAACGAAGTCCTTCACTACCTCGAAGTTATAGCTGCCTATGGTGAGTCATTCTGCAGAGTTCCATTATATGGTTGCCATTTGCAATCCTGTTCTTAGCGTGAAAACTAGAATAAGCAAAAATACAGTCTTCCAATAGAAGTGGCTCATACAGGAATAGTGTAGAATGTCAAGGAATAGATCCTGGTGGTATGCATTTGAATTCGTCTTCTCAAAAAATGGTCTAAGGAGAGTCTACAAATAAACTTAAGACGTTGGAAGCAGAGAACAAAATCTGACTTAAACCGTGAAATTGGCAGTAATCAAGAACACGTTTTAAAGTTTGCTTAAATAACATCACCACTTCACAATCCACAAAGAGTCTTGACTATATGACTACTAGTCCATACGCTCTTAAGACTTTTCTGAATATCGAAATGCGAACAGTGATTACATAGTTATCCCTGGCCCTTCAACCGTGAACTGGATTCGCCGCCAGGCTCCACATTTATTCCTCGTTCGATTCCATACGAGCGACGAGATATACAAATATTTATCCCTAGATTACCTGCCCCGTAAGACGTTGCTCACAAGCTCTGCCAAGAGATCACATTCTACTTCCATGACCACATCAAGGGAAATGACCAAATTTACAAGGAAATTACATTTTAACTGAAACGATGTGGCGTTAAATGTAATAGCTGAATTCTGTTTTTGGCTCTAATTTCCGCTCCCTTACAGCAATTTAGAAGGAAAATCACGTCTACCGCCATGTCAACACGTACCAGGCCATGTCCACTAAGTGCAATTGTGAAGCAATAACTGTGGAAAGGACATGACGGGGAACAATGTGGTCACTTCTGGGTAAAATTTCAAATAAAAGATTTTACACTCGCAAAGCCAAGGGACGTGTAGCATTATAAGATATTGCCTACACCAGTGGTACTTTTGCTGATTGTGTTGGTGCAGGTTACGAAGTTTAAAGTGACCTGGACTATGGTTTTAAGGGAATATAGTTTTAGTGGATTATTTAATTTGTACTTAAAGTAGTGTGGCAGCACAGTTAGTGAGAGGAAGAAATCAGTAAAAACTAAAACAGAGCTTAAGGACTGTCAGTAATGATGTTGGTGAGTGGATTCCATGTTTTTGTATACTGTAAAGTCAGGGATTTTTTTCTACAATCGTAAAAGTCTTTTATGCAGTCCTTGACAGAGCTGTGGAATTACTGCGGATCTTCATCTTCTTTATCTGGCGCTGCAAGCCGGGGTGGACTTGGGCCTCAACCAACAAGCCTCTCCAAATAGCACGGTCTCTGGCTAGCTGCCTCCAGTTTCTCATGCCAAGTTGGTTGATGTCCTTCTTCACCTGGGTGCGCCACCTAAAAGGCGAGCGTCCTCTGTTGCGTTGTCCCACATGTTCGAACTTGAAGACACTTGATGTTTTTGTTAGAAATGCCAAAGTACACAGTCTCTCACACTGAGAGTCTCAGCTTGTCAAAGGCGTGGAAAATACTCGCATCTTCCGAAGTGAATGATTTCTTGTGTTAGGATAGTCGGCTTAGGACGGATATCGATAAAAACAGAAAAAAAAGCATTTATTACCAATTAAAGGTAAGTTAGATACCAAACAGAAATCAACTTGAATCCCCCACCCTCCTCCAACGTTGTTTCGCTGTTATCGCATAGACTTCATAGCACTGACAAGAAAATACATAAGAGACCGGGCAACGTTTCCATAAATCAGTTGAACTTTTAAAAAAGCTTTTAGCAACTCATCAAAAGGGTCAGCACTTAAACGTCTGCAGCTCCAAACTTGAGGTAGTTAAGGAATTTATCACCCTCAATGAGGACATTAAATCCACAAACTTTACCGTAACGATGTCCCAATGGAGAATAACCCTTCATAACCGCCGTTTCATCGGTGAAGTAAACAACACCGGCTGAGGGTGAAAACAAAATAATGACAAAGTTCTATTACATAACAATTAACAAATGTGTCTAGATACTTTTGAAACAACGATTCTTCATCCATTATACCGTGATCAGAAATTGTATTGAAGAGGAGAAAGACTAATGGAATTAGGGACGTGAGAGCTGGAAGGCAGTATATCGATCATTAGAATGAAACTATTGTCAACACTTTACCGTCACTATGGTCTTATAAATTATGTGCTTGTGAACCATAATAATTTTGTAACTTTATGAATATTGCCAAAAGTAATACATAGCAACAGCCCATCACCTGTTTCGACCGTAAATTTCCAATAATAATCCCGACAAGAGAGCACTTGTCGGAACCCTCAGCTGAGTCGGTAAACTCAATTGATATATACACAGACGGCTCAAAACAGCATGAAGGTATAGATGTTGGTGTATATAGTACAATGCGTCGGAAGATATCGAATTGCCACAAACTGGACGCATCTTTCAGCTGGTAGCAATCCAGCAAACACCGGAGAGCTTAAAATTCAGCGCAAACCGCACTCGCACGGCAGGCAGCGCACAGAGCACTCAGGTTAGGTTAGGTTGAAGTAGCTGACTGCCGCGCATACGAGCAGCAGACACACTTAGGCCAAACATAGGCCCATTGTGTTACCACGCGGATCAAGTGTACCTATTTTGCAAACCAATTTATGCTTTTGACAAAGCGAAGAAGAGGGCTGATTCTGATGCTGCTCAGTTCAACCAGACTGAAAAAGAAATGGGCCCGCAGAAGTCTGAATCAACGGGATGAGAGAGCACTGCAGCTACGTAGAAAGTATTCGATGGTTTATTCCTCCTCCTCGTCCATGCACCTTCTACAGAAATCATTATAGGGAAGGCCTGGTCTAAAGGCGTAAGTTCCGATGGCACAATTCCTTGTTAAAACGCCAATAACAGATCTGAGGATTGGCCTGCTTAATCTGATCAGGCGATCGCTCATAGGCCATAGTTGCTTGGTAATGAGGCATCCTGTGCGAGATACTTATCCGCGGCCTGTTTGAGCAAGCGTTTCAAGCTTTAGCAGATGTTTTATAGCAGCGATAGGCGTGGAGGGTGGGTCTCCACCCGGAAATAGTACAGAGTGTGACCTTTCTAGCGAGCTCGTTAGCTTCGCAATTCTCTGGAATGTCACAGTGTCCCGGAACCCACTTAAGTTGGATGTTAAGATACTTGGGCATTTCGTTAAGAGATAGGCGGCAATTAAGAGGAGTTGTGACCGAATTCAGAGATTTTATCGCTTCCTGGCTATCAGATCTGTGAGCGATATTACATTGTTTTTTAGCCAGCACAGGGCTTAATTAATCGCTATAGTTTCAGCCTGAAAGACGATACAGTGATTATGTAGTCGGAAAGAAAGCTGGAAACTTAGATCCTTGGAATAGACGCCAGCATCCACACCTGCATCCATCTTCGATCCATCTTTGAAGATTCGCAGTGAACCCTCCAGCGTCTGGTGTTCAGAGATCTGGGCGGTATGCTGCTTGAGAAATTCTTCTCGATGAGGAGTTTAGGTAGAGTCAGGTCTGCGTCTATGGGTATAGAGGCAAACCTGCGTAGGATCGTTGAATATCCAGACTGCAGTTTTTTCCATTAATCTAATCGCCGTGCTAGCTGCTGTCTTTCTGTCAATTAGTTCTATCGGTTGCAGGTTTAGGAGTATGAATAATGCTTCGGTGGGGGTAGTCCTTAGCGCTCCGCTAATGCATACGCAAGCCATCCTCTGCACTCTACCGAGTGGGGTGATGTTGACTCTCTTGTCGAGTGCTGTCCACCAAATTGCGACACCATATAGCAGTATGGGTCTGACTACCGATATAAATAGACAGTGAACCATTCGGGGTTGCAGTTCCCATTTGCACCCAATGGCCCTTTTACATATTTGGCTTCCAGCCTAACTTCGTGTCTAGTATAAGGCCAATTTAGCGCTGTCGCTTAGCAACAAGGGGGTTCCGCAAAGTGTGGGAGGGTCAAAGTTAGGAATCTTATACTTCCTAGTAAAAAGAACTAGATCCGTTTTTTGCGGATTGACACCTAGGCCGCATTCGCTAGTCCATTTCACTAGCTTGGATAGGGCAGATTGCATAATATCTCTGATCGTGGATATTTCCCAGATAAAGCTATGGCAATGTTATCTGAATAGGCAATGACCTTACACCCAGACCCTTCTAGTTTCACAAGTAGTTCGTTGACCACTATGTTCCATAGTAGAGGGGAGAGTGCACTACCCTGCGGTGTGCCTCTGTTCACAGATTTACGGCTCGTGCTATCACCAAGCTTCTAGCTTATCACTATATTATTGAGAAGCTGGTCGATAAAAGTCACTATAGGCATTCCGATCCCAAGTCTGTTGAGTGCTGAGGTTATAGCGAGAGGTTCTATGTTATTAAAGGCTCCCTCGATATCGACAAAGGAAGTGAGAGTAAATTCCCTGAAATCGAGGGATCCTTCTATAGTGCCAACAAGTGAGTGCAGGGCTGTTTCCACAGATGTTCCCTTATTGTAAGCATGCTGAGTGGTCGAAAGTTTGTCTGTGACTAAGTGCCGGATTAATACATCGATCAACTTTTCCAATGCCTTTAGAAGAAAGGAGGATAGGCTTATACGAAAATCCTTTGGGTTGACATGTGAGCATTTTCCAGTTTTGGGTATGAAGACGACAGTGGTTGTTCTCCAAGTTGCGGGTACGTGGCCTAGATCTAAACACAGAGCACTTATATGTAACACAATAAAGTCCAAAACGGTACTCAACTGAACGTTCTATTGTAACAACGCAGACCCCTTATATGGGTTCCTATACACATGGGAATCCAGGGAAACGAAACAGCTGACGAACTAACTTATCGTGTCCGTAATGTCGTCTGAAAAACTAAGCATCGCAGCTCCGATGAAATTATTCTTCAATGAACTCAACAACGAACTATTTATAACAGCAAGCAATGCATTTAATAGTAGTGGAGAGGGAGGTACCTTTGAACACCACACACGATTTTGTTTGTGATGTTGAAAGGTACCCCACGTTGACAGGTGCCCCCCCTCTTCTCTAGTAATATATGCAAATCAAAAATCTTCCGACCGAATACAACATCAAAAGTGTAATATATATAACTTTAATATTCTATGTCAACCATTCTTTAAATCCATAAATGCTGCGGCTATCGTGAAAACACAAAATCCTATGCATTTATAACACAGTGTGCTTAAATACAGCTACAGTGTGCTACAGCTGGCTTTACTCTGTTTAGTGGCAGCACTAAGGAGCAACAGGTCTATGTGAGGCTGAGCCGTCACCCCCTGACCTAACCTAACCTATCCACAAGAACCCAGCCTAACATATATATCTACAATATTCTTTCATGGAAGCTATCTAAATTATTTTATTTGATACTCTAAACCTATTTCGAAACGTTTTGATGATGAGACTATGACGTTTGGGGTTTCAGATTAGAGTCTTTCCTAACTCTTATTCAGTCTGAAGGGAGAAAGGGCGTCAACCAACCAGGCTTTCTTTAAAATAAAACCAATTTAATGAAAGTTAAGTCCAACTAGTACATAAATATGTTCAGTCAACGAGAGATTCAATCAATTCCTTGGCTTGGGTACCGGCTTCTTTTTGGATTCTGTTTCAGCAATGTGTCTTGTAAATCAATTCGATCAAGAGATGATTCAATCAAGTCTGTACAACAGTTGATCATGAAGAAACGGTTGCACTTTCGCAAGGAGTGATGTGGTTAGGACTGATATGGAAGGAGAAGGCTAACGTATGTTTTTAAATCAGCAACGTTTCGAAACTAAAAACAGAATATTAATTGTTCTTCATCGTCCCTAAAATTACCGCAAATGTATATGTTAAGCCGTGTTCAAACTGTGATTACTGAAATAGGTGCTGGTGATCCTTATTCCACTAATATTGGTGCCCCACAAGGTTCTTTGTTGGGACCTCTTTTATTCTCACTGTTCAATAATTTCTTTTTTACCGTGGGTAGGTGGAAATCTTCAACAAGACTCTATAGCGAACGCTCGCACATGGAAGTATGAGATTTTTACTAACTAAAACCACCTCTCTGAATTTATTAAGACTACAACTAAATGAAGTTCCTAACCAGTAGTTTGTATTTTATGATTTAGGTACTGATCGGCAGGTTACTATCCAATGAAAGTTCCTGCTAACACCGCACCCATGCGCGGGTGTAGACTGTCGCACGAGATCAAGGAGTCTAGTCCTTTGTAGTCGGCGCAAGACATTAGTTTCCTCAAGGATCGGGTAAGCTCCTATGTGCTCTTCTAGGCGGCGCTTATGTTTATAAGCAAAGTTCGTAACTTCATTTTGAAGTGGTAATATTCCAAGATCTCTGTGGATATTGCTGTTTCTGATATACCGCGGTACATTAACGATGGTTCTAAGTAGAAAAGTATGTATTATGTTCAAATTACTTGCTTTGTTACAACCCCAAAGTTGAGCGCCATATGCCCAAACAGGTTTTAGGATTTGCATGAATACAAGCAGTTTCTTGTCAATAGTTAGCTTGGATTGTCTACCACGTTCAACAATGATCTTCCGCAGGTAATTCAGAGCTGCAAAGTGCACATGTACGCAGACGACGTCCTATTTTATTTCACACGCCCCATAGGACTAAGTGAGGACTGCATAGCATGAGTTAATGAGGATCTGAATAACCTTACAAATTGGTCAATCCTCAATAAACTGATACTTAATTTGTTGAAATCTAAATGTTTTATACGCTCAGGTGGCACTTTCGATTTATGTGACGATAGTCGGATAGTTCTGAATGGTGACATTATCCCTGTAGAAAAGTGTGAAATATCTTGGATTTCATATTAACTTTTCCCTTACCTGCTGTAATGCAATTAATTCTACAATTAAAAATATCTATACTGTCTTCAGTATTTATTATATTTCAGTATTTACTTATAACTGTTCTGTGTATCCATTTGTTGTATCATCTTCTTTATCTGGCGCTGCAAACCGGGGTGAACCTGGGCCTCAACCAACAAGCCTCTCCAGCTAGCATGGTCTCTGGCTAGCTGTCTCCAGTGTCGCACGCCAAGTTGGTTGAGGTCCTGCGCCATCTTAAACGCGGGCGTCCTCTGTTGCGTTGTCCCACGGGTTCGGAAGACACGGTGACGAAGACTCTTGGGGCTGAAGCTAAGTTGTCCATACGCTCTACATGGCCTAGCCATCTTAGGCGTTGGATCCGAAGACGCCTGACTAGACTCATGTCGCTGTACAGCCCGTACAGTTCGTGGTTGAATCTTCTCCTCCAGAAACCGTCAACGCAAACAGGACCAAGGATCGCAAGCAGAGCTTTTCTCTCGAAGATACCAAGGACTTCCTCATCCGCTTTTGAGATTGTCCATGCCTCCGCGCCGTACAGCAGGACTGGGATGATCAAAGTCTTGTATAAAGTCAGCTTGGTCCTTCGAGAGATGGCTCTACTACTCAATTGCCTCTTGAGCCCATAGAAACAGCGGTTGGCAAGAGTTACTCTGAGTTTGATTTCGGTACTGGTGGTGTTTACTTGGGAGCCGAGGTAGACGAAGTCCTTGACTACCTCGAAGTTATAGCTGCCCATTGTGACGCTCTGTCCAAGACGTCCATGTCGTCCTTTCTTGATGACATCATATGCTTCGTTTTGCCTTCATTCACCGCTGAACCCATTTTAGCCGCCTCCGCCTCATTGACGGCTCGCTGTGTTCTGCCAATCACGTCAATGTCGTCCACGTATGCCAACAGTTGTACGGACTTCTGGAAGATCGTGCCTCTAGTGTTGGCGTGTGTCTTACACGATCTTCTGCAGGATGATGTTAAAGAAAAGCCTTGTCTAAATCCTTTTTTGACATTGAAGGTCTCGGTGAGTTCGTGATGGAGCAGCGAGAATTCTCCATCGTCATCCTGCACAACCTGACGAGTTTGGCTGGAATGTCAAAACTTGACATGGCGTTGTATAGCTGGTCCCTATGCACGCTGTCATATGCGGCCTTGAAATCGACAAAAAAGTGGTGTGTCGCTTTGCATTTCTTGGGCCTTTTCCAGGATCTGCCGTAATTTGAAGATGTGGTCGATGGTGGACTTCCCTGGCCTGAAGCCATACTGATATGGACCATCAGATTGTTTATAAACGGCTTCAGGTGAGTACACAAAACGGCAGAGAAGATCTTGTAGGCGATGTTCAGGAGACTTATCCCTCTATAGTTGGCGCAGTCAAAGGGATCTTCTTTCTTGTGGATCGGGCAAACGATACTTAGATTCCACTCATCGGGCATGCTTTCCTCCGACCATATCTTACAGATGAGCTGGTGCATGCGCCCAACCAGATCATCTCCAGCTGCCTTAAAGATTTCAGCGGACAGTCCGTCCGCACCGGCAGCCTTGTTAGACTTCAGTCTTGATATTGCTATCGTGACCTCGTCTAAGTCGGGGGGACGGAATACTCGTCGATCATCGACCATATTGAGTGGGACGTTCTGCCTGACAGCGGTATTGGTGTCATCATCGCCATTTAGCAGTCTGCAGAAATGGTTCTTCCAAATTCTCAGTATCAACTGCGTGTCTACTACTAGTTGTCCATTCTCGTCCCCGCAGGCTTCTGTCCCAACCTTATATTCACTGGATAATTGTTTCACTCTCTGGTAAGACTTTCGGACATCGTTCCTGCCGTAGCACCTCTCCATCTCCTCGATCACCTGCTCCTAGTGCTCTTTCTTCATTCTCCTGAGAAGCCGGGTCTCGTCCCTTCGTCTCTGTTCGTTGCAGCGTTGCTTTGTAGGCTTCCATCTTCGCTGCATGTGCCAGCCTGCACTAGTTGTACTCGTTGTCACACCATGGGTTTTTTCTAGGTGGTTTTTTTGCTATACCGAACCGAAATAAGGCTGTGGCCGTGGCGTTGTGGGTATGTGCTTCGACCCTTGCGCAACTTAACCTTGGTGCCTGTGTTCTATTCCCGGCCGTTAAGACCAGAAATGATTTTTTCACTGCCCCATCACTTTTGAGTCACAGACAATGCTCAAGGAGTAATAACTGCTTCGAAAAAGTTCTCAAACTTGGGCGTTCGGAGTCGTCATAAAACTGTAGGTCTCTTCCACTCGTGACGGAAGAATAGCACGCACAACACGAGTGGTTGCTGAGAAGCGAGAGCCCTGGCCCTGGCTCTCTACGGACTGTAGCGCACGGTTTCAAATTGTTTTCAATTTTCGTACCATATGAACGTTGCGATGGCATAGACCGAATTTCTGAGCTACGTCCCACGATTAAAGAATGTTTTGAGACAACAGAACGATGTCGTTCTCCATCATGCCTTCTATGAATAAGATTCCTCCGAACTCTTTCTCTTACTGAAAGGCAAAAAGTAAAAAAGTTCAGTTGGAAATTTATTCACAATCACCCCCAACATTTTTTATAAACTTCTTAATATTTGATTTTAAATTTATATTTGAAAGATTTATTACTAAAAAATTGATTTTTCAACTAGAATGTCGCTGCTACCGCTCAGTATGATGCCAGAATAAGAATGACGAAATATATCATAAAGTATGATACGTCAAGCTTAGACCTAACACAACGCCCAATGCACAAAAGGAGTGAAAAGGAGTGAAATGCACAAAAGGAGTGAGAGAGAGAGAGAGAGAGAGAGAGAGAGAGAGAGAGAGAGAGAGAGAGAGAGAGAGAAACTATTAAAATGTGAAAAACTGGATGGGTACATGGGCTCCGCTTGGTTTTGAATTTGTTTAGCCGTTATAATTGCGCGATTTCTTTCACCAACCAGTCATTATTTTATTAATTAAATAAGACAACAGCTCTGAATGAAAATTTGAATTTCAATCAAATCTGTTGTAAGGAAACAATGTTATTGTTGAAAAACCACAAAAACTAAAATGATGCATCCAGTTTTGCTCGCCACTGCATAATACTTCACTTAAGACTAGTTGCATATTCTCACGGATGAGCTTACATGCTACACTACGTCATGAACACAGAATTTATTTAAATGTCTGCAAATAAATAGATAACACAGCAACTACTCCAACAGAGACCAGAGTTAGAAGAAGAAAAAATCCAACCCATTGCGAACCTCAGCCAGCGCCAGTGAACATAGCTCTAGGAACATAGCTCAGGAATTCCGAAGAACAGCTATTTTCTCCGATGAAAGCCAGTTATTTTCATGTTTCCTTCCGTGGGTCGAATTTCAGCGTGTCGAAAATCGAACGCTAAGTCGAAAAGGCGAATCATGGGGATGGTGGCGTGATTCCTTGGGATTGAATTGCTGCCTCGGGCCCTGGATGGCTCCGTTCATTGATGTGTTTCTCATGATTTTGGTTTTTCATTGCCGCATATTCAGTTTCAGTCCAGACAATTTGCAAAACGGATAGTACGTCCTTATTTGTTCAACGTCGGAAAACTTTGGAATATCCAGTATTCTCCCAGTAAGCATCCCTATTTTATGTGGTCGTTCAAAACTGAACGTCCCGAAAGTTTTCTCACTGAATTTGAAAGTTGCCCATGATGGTTCGGTTATAGTTCTCCATTAAATTCATAAATTCCGTCGGCAGAAAAAGATGAAATCGACAAGCACACAAAAAACATGCCGGCACACAAAATATGATTGCACATAAAAAGCCAGTGGGGTAGAGACCAAGCCAGTCAAAGGAGATTCTTATTCGTTTGAATGAATGTTGGATTGTTTGAAGCATTACCCGATGGGTATGATTCAGTTCATGGTCTGTAGTGTAATATATTGGATTAAACCCGAACTGGTGCGCTTTATTTTCATTAAGAATCCTAGAACAAAAATCGATTCCCTTTATTTGTCCAAGAAAACGTCATTTATTTGTGTCTGCCAAGCAACACATTGAAACCGACCCGAGAAATACATCAAGTCAAGGGGATGTTTTCAAGAAAACGAAGTAAATATAATGGAATATAATGGTCTTCAGACTTTTATTTGGCAGAAAATTGATGGACTGAAGTAAAGAGGGGTCTTTCTAGTGGGTACTCAAGCAGAGTCAACGAACTCTGGTGAAATACGCCGTATTTGCGAGCATTTATTTTTAGTCTTTATTCTGAATTAGCGTTCATTTCTTTCTGAGAAGAGGATATTGCTTAATAAAATTTAGGAATACAAATCTGATAAAAAGTGAACGCACAATGGGACTCAATATTGGTTATTAAATTTTTGATGCTCGCCATTTGAACTTCACTAATCTTTTTCTTCTGCGTGTTTTGACCCCATTGTTATCTGCTCAAATATAATTCAAATAATGTAAAACATAAAAAAGCGTATTCTTGTTTATTGGAACGTAATGACAGTGATGTGGTATTTTATTTCGCTTACAAAATTTGTTTGTCGCATGTTTACAATGAGTACAGTACAGAGATGTGATTTACAGCAGCATCTCTGTCAGTTGAAAAATTATATGAAAATATTTGTATAAAGCTTGTTGCAAGTTGAAGAAGAAGAACTAAAACAAAACCTCCATTTAGAAAAGGACTATATATATATCTTAACTATAAAGCAGAAAGTTTGTGTGTCTGACCGACAAAGGCTCCGAAACTACACTTCGCAGAGCTCTGAAATTTTCAACAAAAATCTGAATGTGACAATTCAAGTCGGTAAGACGTACGGTTCGGAAGTTGAGAGCACTTTTTAAACGGGAATAAAATTCTCTAAACAAGGGTGGTTGCATCAATCCTTTATGAAACCATTTCAAGTTGCATAGTCGTGGATATCAACGATCCCCCAGTGTGTTGTAACTTCCATATAATCACACACATTTTTCATATTTTGCTCTGGGACCATTCATTTTTTTCTACGTCTCAATCGAACATATACGAACGACTGCCTAAGTCACCAAACGAAGAGGAAACAATAAACATGTTCGCACTTCTATGCATGCACATATACACAGCTGAACACAAATCATTCAATTTTGCTGAAATTGTGAAAATTTAACTTCTTAACGGATTAGCCGATTTAGATAACATTTCAGGGAGTTTTTTCAGAGAATTTCAGAGACTAATTAGATAATGTGTTACAAGATAGGCTAATTTTTTTCATGGTTCATGAAGTTTGACTTCAATTTGCACAACAAGTGAACATCGCACGCAGGTACATGATGGGTTTTCCAAGAACTTTCTTTTTATGAATCGCTTGATATCCCTCCACATTGTCTGTAAATGGTTGAGAAAAACCTGTTCTTTCCGTCCGTTCTGCTGCAGCACACATTGAAAATTCAAACTTCAACATGTTTGCACACAGTCAACGAATTGTACTCATAATGAGTGGGGATGTGAATGAGAGATTGGGATAGGCATCAATGGCAAAAGAAAATTCAAATTCTTCTCAGAGTTCTGGTTCGAGCAGTCTTATTATTGTTTTAAATTAAAAAGTGCGGAGTAAACATTTATTCAAAATCGTCTTCAGTGCGTCTACAATGGAACACGTTTCTCCACATTTTTCTTAATTTTCACATTATCGCAAAAATCGCGAGGAAATGGAAATAGTAATGGACTGGACTTGACAAACGCATGTTTCTCACACGGCCGATTGTACGTTGCAATGCCGAGGGCAAAGGCTCCAGGGCAGTTATAAAAAGTTAAAAAAAAAAATCTGTAGTCTACAAACAAGTTTTATAATAAAAGATAAAAGAAAGTTTAATTTTCTTTGCGTTTTACTATTTTAAACACATTTCTTCAGGATATTTTGAAAAAAAACTATATTTTTACTACAGGTAGGGTACAGGTACGAAATCTAGTATATTTATAAAACTAATTGGCAAAATGCTTATGTTTCTCTCTACCGCCCGTCATTTTCAACTAATTTAATTATTTAATTATTTTTCAAATGTACTATATAGCTACGGTATTGAGGTGAGTCGAAAATCGTCAAGGGGCTGTCAGTGTGTTGTCAGTGTAAGGGGATTCTCGGTAAGTCTTGTGGTCTATATATAATAATAATAATAGGGGTGGCGCGACAGTCCGAGGTGGACCTGGGCCTAGCTTCTCAGCAACCACTTGTGTTGTGCGTTCTATTGTTCTTTCACGCGTGGAAGGGGCCTACAGTTTAATGCCGACTCCGAACGGCGAATTTGAGAAGTTTTTCTAGACAGGAGTACTCTTTGAGCATTCTCTGTGACTCGAAAGAGGTGGAGCCGTGATATAAGTGCCTAATTCGGGTATCGAACCTGGCACCCTATGCGTAGGAATCGACGCACTTACCCACTACGCCACGGCGACCCACGTAGAGAACGTAGTTCTAGATTAAATAAATTCAAACTTCAATCAATTTGTCAGTATTTTTTCCTTAAAGTCCTCCTTAATATAAAAACACTTTCAACATTCCACACGAGTTAAAGCAAACCCGAACTGGCAACGAAAATTATACCCAACATTTCAAGCAACATCCGCTTGTGAGTAAGGACTTTTGACTTTTCTACCTTATGACCGGCGGCGGCGACTCACGGTCTATATAACATACTAAAAATATCAGTCTGGATCTAAAGGCTATGATCCATTCTCTCCTATGCATCGGTCGTTTGTTGCAATAAGCTTTAATGTATAATATGTAACTGCTACTTTCACTAAGCTTCAAAGAAAAGTCTGTCTCTGCTGTATAGGCTGCTTTCACACTCGCTTAAATTCGTCGGCGATATTTTCAAATTCCCTTTTGTGCTCTCAAGCCACTTTCACACAGGAAATATTTCAGTCTCTGCAATTGAGATCTCAATTCTGAACCTTTTCTGTTTCCTACCCTCTCTCACACATGCGTCATCTCACACTTCATCACTTTCTCATACATGTACAGCATACTTCCAGTACCGGACATTGAGAGCATAAGAATAAAGCAAAAGAAAAAAACGATGAGAGATAAAAGAGACTAGAAAATCCAAAAGCAAACCCCTAGTATACGAGACGCCGGCTACCCCTAGCATGTCTCACCTCACTGCCCAACAAGATGGAAAAATCAGCGACAAAAATTCCTTGTGTGAAAGCGGCCATAGCCACCATACTGCCACCATTTTACAATGTCCCACCCAGTCTCCCAATCTGAAGCTAATAAAGAACCCGCGGAACGACGTCGAACAAAACAATCACTTCGATAATGCAAAACACTGAACACAAAACATATTCCACTTAGGCAAATTCAAAAAATAATAGTGGTTGTCAATTATTTCTGTCTTGCAAAGTCTCTCTCTGGCGAAAGCCATTTGCTGTGAGACAATAAAAGAAAATTGAATTTAACTTAAAGAACGTGACGTGCAGTCAGTTCCAACACAGACTTCCTACATGATGTAATCTCTGCATCCAACGTCCTTACGTGGGCAAGTAAACGGCAAGGGATTACTTTCATGCTCAAAAGGAATAAATGTACTTACTAAGGCTTACTGCCTTGGACAGCTTTTAAACTTAATCAGCGGTCAAAGGAAAAACATTTCAAACGTTCTTTGTGGACCCGTTTGTGTGCTTTACTTCTTAGACGGAGGGAACAAAGTAAAATCCTCTCGCAAAGTCATTCAGATTTATAAAATTGTTTTATGGCTCAAGGTAGAAGAAAAGGCGTATTGGATGTAAGAAGTGCATCCGTTGCACAAGCTAGTCTTGCGAAATCTTGATTTAGTCCTGATGACATTTTGCCTTTGGATTATGACATCCTTAAAGCCATGCATAAAATTAGGTTGTCTGTTTTGTAAACTGTCTCTCGGAGAAGTTGTTTGACAATGCCTGATAAACGTCTTCAATGCATTTTCGGGAAGGATATTCAAATTGGAATAAAAAGAACTGTCATTTTCATTCTTACTTGTCACTACACCATATTTGCGTCGAGTCATTAAACATATTGTTACATAAGTGATGACTACCCCTAGAGGCGTAACTCTGACACTCTAGCTAGTGCTAGCTGTTGTACTCTCGCGACGCTCAATTGCTTGATCTATTCAACATTGAGCGTGCGTTAGTGCTCTCTCAGCACAATACCGGTCTTCCATATCTTCTCTCTGAGAAGATGTTGAGTAGATCGATCTACGCATCGGTGTCAGTTGTAATATTGTGTCAGAAGACAGATGAATAGACGATTATTAGCAAAAAAAGCTTTTAAATGCAAAGAAGTACTTAATTATATGCACGGTGATGTTTTTTATTGGCTATATATAAGTTTCTTTTCAAGAAAATTAACAAAATTAAATGTTTTCCATGGATTTAAGTCTTAAAAGCAAGAACAAACATTCCCATTAATTATGAAATACAACGTCGTGCAAGTGACTGCCTCGACTGACTTCGCAGAAGCGCATTCTGTCACTCCCATCATTCAACACCCTGTTGATGGTTTCGAGCTGTAGGTCACCGTAGCTTTTTGGATGGTATTGGCCTTAAGTGCTTGAATCGGATTATTGGCAAAACATCGGTCCTTCGCGGTTTCCAAGAAAAAAGCTGCTACGAGGCGGCCAATTCACATCGCCAAGACGGCTCATAACACGATTTGGGACCTTGGTGTGCAAAAGTTCGATTGTGGCATGTGTTGTGTGGAATGGCGCGCTATCCTGCATGAACCAGAGATCGTTAAGATCCATGTCTTGAATGTCAGTGAAAAAAAGTAGGTCAACATGGCTCTAAGACTCCCACCATTGACCAAAACATTGTTTTAAGCTTCATTTTTGAAGAAAAATGGTCAAATGATAGTCTCAGCCACATGCTCATCTGTGCGCACCGTACGATGAGGGTATCTTGAGCGTTGTCTACTAGCACACCAGTCTAATGAACCTTCTGCACAGACTGCCGTACACCAATCGCGGTGGGTGCTTCATTTCGGCCAACAATTCTTTTTAGAAAACGCACTGTTTGGGCTAAACAGCTTACTCATCGGACTAGCGCGCCTTGAAGGGTTAGATCCAGTATAATAAATGCTTTCCATCGCTGACCTAGTCACGCTGCCAGTCATCAAGACTAAGCTGTCTTGCATCCGCGATTATAATAATAATATGGGTGGCACGACAGTCCGAGGTGCATCAGGGCCTCGCTTCACAGCAACCACTCGTGTTGAGCGTGCTATCGATCTCTCACTAGTGGAAAGGACCTACAGTTGTATGCCGACTTCGAACGGCGAAGTTGAGAAGCTTTTTTTCTAGACAGAAATACCCTTTGAGCATTGTCAGGGACTCGAAAGAGGTGGAGAAGTGACTTATGAAATTTGGTAAATTCGGATATCGAACCTGGCGTAGGAGTCGACGTACTTACCCACGAAGCACTCACTCACTACGCCACGCCGACCCATCCGCATCTTCGGTTTTTATATCCGGTCTTCCTCTCCTTCTCTAACCAGGAGGCTCAGATTCGAAGACCCTCTTGGAGCAACCCTGGAGCGTTGGTGTCCATGTGCTCGATGTCGTTGGGCCATTTCAGACGACGGTAGTTTGTCTTCCGGATTACATCCACATCCTGGCACAGCTCGTAGAGTTCGCGGTTGTGTCTTCTCCTCCATTCGCCTTCCTTGCAGACGGGACCATGTATCCGACGGCGAAATTTTCTTTCGAAGGCAGCAAGAATCAGCTTTGAAGTTTTACGTAGCGTCGATCATTCGGCTCCATATAAGGCAAAATAAGAGAACATGCTATTGGTCCTTCGATTCAGGAGTTTTGAGCCCAGTTGCTTCGACAAACTGAAGTAACATCGGTTGCCAAGACCTGTTCTACTTCGGATCTCCACTGTGACGTCGTTTGTGGAGTTAACGTTTGCCTTAAGGTACACAAGCACCGTCAGTACCTCAAAATTGTAGCTGGCGATTGTGATGTCTTTTCCCAGGTGGTGTGTGACGGATCGTTCCTAGCTCGACAGCATATATTTCGTTTTATCCTCATTGACCTTAAGACCAGCTCGTATCGCCTATTACACTGGGGAACAAACATTTCGTTGACTAAGACCTGACACATGTTTTTGACTTATTTTTGGCGTCCGAATGTGAAAATGATCACAGTTTTTGTTTATCACGTCAACTTTTCAAGCTAAAGGATATCACCTTTTTCTTCATGTGCATAAAATAAAGAATTATGGAAACAGTAAAGAAACAAAATGATCAGAGAAAATAATTTTATTCACAAATGTAGTAAACTTCTTAAGCCAAACGGCAAACATACGCATTAAGGTACAAATGTTCGCTTGTAGCTTTTCCTGGAGTGTTCATTCTGTGGACAATCTCGCCTGATGCTCCAACAGTAGTCAGCCATCATATGTTCATCCCATCTGCCTTGTTACCGTGACTCCAGGATCTTTAGATCTTGGTGGAATCGCTCACCCTGCTCATCACTGACTGCACCTAGATTTTGCGGGAAGGCAGTAAGATGGCTATGCAGAAAATGAACCTTGATGCTCATGTTGCAACCGAGCATTTTAAAGCTCTCTTAAAGCTGCTAAACAGTTTCTGCATAATTCTCCGCTCGCGTATTCCCAAGAAAGTTTTTGACTATGTTTTGGAATGCCAACCAAGCATTCTTTTGGAGTTCGGTCTTGTCCCAATTAACTTTTCATCTTTGATGAGCTGCCGAAAATCAAACCCATCGGTCTTTCTCTTTTCAGAAGACAGGCGAGGAAATGCTGAGATGAGATATTTGAAACAGTCTCTCTCAGTTGGCAAAGCTTTAACATACTGCTTCATGAGGTCCAGTTTTATATGCAGAGGCGGAAATTTAATGTTCCTGCTGTCAACAAGCGGCTGATGTAGAATATTTGGATCACCAGGTTTGAGTTCATATCTTGGCGGCCAATTTGATTGTACCCAATGCTTTTCATGAGCTGTGCTGTTCCACGTACATAAACAACAGCCAAGAAGGAACACGGATCATTTTAAGGTCAAGACGGATGATCCATTTGTGCATATGGTAATGCAATGAATCAATGACTCTCTTTATATTCTTCACGCAAACAAACTGGGTGGCCTATTGGGACTGCACTAAACAAGTTTCTAACGGAAATTGATTAAGTATATATTGTAGGACTTAACGAAAAGAAAATTCTATCGGGCGCATTTTTGCATACCACACTGTAGTTGAGTGACCAGTTTTTATTCAGCTCTCAATCTTGCACATGAGTACTTTTCTTTGCCAACCTGATTGTCTAATCTTCTCGAAATTATGGTAAACTGTTATATTCTTCGTTGAATTCTCAATATAAAAGTATTTACAAATTGTCAAGCGACCTCTTTCTGGAATAAACTGTCATACGAGGAACACGAGCGTTGTTTTTTTGGAAATTCCCCTACAATATGTAAATAAAAACTAAACTTTGCTTACTCCCTGTATGCCGACGAGATCTCCACTTCACTAATTCACTTCAATAGATATTGTATTGTGTATTGATCGGATCACAAGCCTGTAGCGAAAAAACTTGCCGTGGTAGAAGAAAACCAAGCGCAGTTTTGTAATCAGCGTATCTACTTAACTGTAGAACAGCGTATCTCAGCTGTTGGACTGACTTGTAGAAGATGGTGCCTTCCGGGTTTACAGCAACCCTCCGCACTATCTTCTCCGGTACAAGATTGAAGAAATCACCCGGCAGTGCCTTCCTCTTCCTTGCCGAAAGCCGGTAAAGATTTCAAATGGCTCGGGAGTCATGATGCAACTCGTTTCCGTGGACAAACGGATCACATTTTCTCGGCACCCCGAATTTGCCCATCGCTTCGAAGAGTTCCTTGCGATGAATGCTGTCGTATGCGGCTTTAAAATCGATGAAGAGGTGGTGTGGATCGAGACTCACTGGTCTTCTCCAGGACTTGCCTTAGTATGAAAAGTTGATCTATAGGTGATTTGCTGGGCGAAAGCCGCACTGGTACCGTGCAGAATGGCTGTAGACGTTCCCACAATACACTGGACAGGATCTTTTAGGCGACAATGGGCAGGGATGTACCTCTGTAGTTGTTGCAAGATGTAGGGTGCCTTTTTTGTGGATGGGGCAGATATTCCAGCCGTCGGACACGCTTTCGTCTTCCCAAGCTCTGCAGTTGGGTTGGATACAGATGCGGACAACAGCTGTCAGTGTCAGCGACTTAAAAAATAACCACTAGCTGGACCACCCTGTATTGTTCGTGCTTTAAGAAGACTGTTACCATTGACGACGTTTTACACGAGTTCTCTGGCACAAGTGTGAAATAAGATAAGCAGAAGAGTGTAAGAATATAACCATCATGCGGCTCATTTGGCCAGTGCTTGTAGCAACTCCTTAAGTCAAGGCATTACAGGATATACAGAAAATAACCATAAAAGGGTCGGGTGATAAATCCCTTAGCTTTATTATTACAGGCACATGTCGGTGAACATCTGGGACAAGAGGACATGTGCTCAATGCCGGCCGGCTGAAGTACGGAGCTGAATTCAACTAATAAACGGAACAAGAATACATACGAAAACGCGGCTGAGGACGACACACCATTTCCGTACACACATGCATCAATTTCATTAGAAACCAGGTGATAATGTATAAAGTATATCGCCCCCATCAAGCACTTAACTTCTATTGCTCACGCATTTATCGTAGTTAATAATGCAAGTGCAGGCGTCTTTGCAGTATTTCCACCAACATCCTACATCCCACGTGGTTCAAGGGAGCCTACCTTCAAAGGCTTACAGTGTACGGGCGTGTTTCAGAAAATGGCATTCACTCATGTGGAACAGAGGCGAGGCCAAACGAGCGTAGGAAGGCAACCATCATTGAATTATTGATTTTGTACGCCAGATATGTTTGTCCTTGAAGGGATCTCAGCTCGGCTTGTTTACCATCACACAGAAGATAAGAATTACATCGATTTCCCGTCCTTTCCGTTTCGATATAAAAATCCCAATGCAATGCATTGTAAGGAGCATTCCAAAGTGATAGCACTTCCTGATAATATCCGTGTTCAACTTTTGCATAAACTATAGTGCGATTGATGGCCATACAAATGTACATGTGTATGTCCTGTGTACCGTGATACGTTCGGCTGGTCTTTCATAAGAGCTGTATACAATTTGCATAGATATGACAGACGATTAAAGTTTGATTATAGGGGCACGGAGGGTGCCTTTTTTTCCGCATACATACTTGATAAGCAGTTCTGAGAGTGCTCTGCTCGAGGGTGATATCTTCTTTTGGGGGTGTCAACGAATGAGGGTGTAATGTGTACCTTTTGTGTCTGGGGTATGACCGGAGAAAGGAAATTAATGTATTTTCAAGGATATTTGCTGATGGATATTTACATAATTGCGGTCAGTTTTTTTGAAATGAGGCCAGGAAATGGTTTCGTAAACAGCACAAAAAGATGTTTTCCTTTTATCCGCTCATGGGTATATTTATTTTTAAATACATACACTTGTGTGTACGTAGAGTGGCACACGCAATCATGTTCTCGATGAGGTGGTTGGTATCCTTCTAGAGTTTATAAGGGCAGGTTGGGTTGAGTTAGAGTGGAAGGCTGATGATATGACAGAATGGTGATACCACCCGGACTCACTTTCGTACTCCTTCATCTAGAACCTGAAACAAAGCGGCTTGGCTGGCTTATACTGACGGCATTGAGTTCGCCTCTGATTATGAAAAGGGAGGGTCCTGCGACTGGCCAGAGCACTCACTGCACGGTCAGGTGGTGTGTCCTCCGTTTCATTCCTCGTTCATGCATCATCAGCAGAAATCGTTATACAGGACAGGACACTCATCATCTGTTGGATAAGTGTGTCAATTGTGTACTGTCCTGGTATAGTACGATGATGGTCCTGATTCCAAGTCTGCTAAAGCTGTCTACTTTAACGCCGTAAAATGTCTTCAAATTTCTTCGCATGAATAGGAGTTGTGTAGGCAAGGGAAGCGAAACGTGTGGAAGGACCCCACGAAGTCGTATCAGCCTTCGATTGAGCCTTCGCACTTTTCCTTTCTTCATTGCATTTAATTCTCTTTGGGTATCGGAAGCATGTAACGACTGTGTGGGTAAAAGACATTGTCTGTGAGAAAAGGAGAGGGAATTAGTACAAATCTTGTGTTATCGAAATTTTATAATATGACCGTTTGAAATGATGGTACCTTTACTTGAGATATATAGCGGCATTTGATGCGACGAAATTTGATCGTGTAAATGCGACCTTAAGACGACTGCATGGCGCAGTTGATAGAGTGCCTGCCCCTGGTTAGTGGGGTATCCGCTTCGAATCCCAGTGAGAACAAAGATAGTACGCTTGAATCTGGTTTTGAAAACTTGTTCAGTTACCATTTATCGCTGGGATCAAATTAACGCTACCATCACTGGAATTGTGGGTCGCCGTGGCGTAGTGGGTAAGTGCGTCGACTCCTACACAGCGGGTGCCAGGTTCGATACCCGAATTTACAACCTTTCATATTTCGGGGCTCACCTCTTTCGAGTCACTGACAATGCTCGAAGAGTATTCCCGTCTAGAAAAACCTTCTCAACTTCGCCGTTCGGAGTCGGCATTAAACTGTAGGTCCCTTCAACTCGTGAAAGAACAGTAGCACGCACAACACGAGTAGTTGCGTAGAAGCTAGGCCCAGGTCCACTTCCGACTGTCGCGCCACCCATATTATTATTATTATATCACTGGAATTCTGGTCGATCAGTGGTAGTAGTCTGACTATGGGCATAACAATTGACCATTATGGTCTAAGTGTACTGGTAAATTCACTAGCGGCCCAACTACCTAACCTAACCCAGATACGGCCTTAGTCCAGACATTGTGATCGTTTCAGATTTAGTTATGGCCATATTTCCCTTGACATTTGTGGTTGGTTGTTTGGCTCCTATAATAAGAGCCTTTAGAATTATACTTACCTACCCAGGCAACCTGAGATATCACTGCTTTCCATCGGTGACGGTCCTGTGAACCCTGCTTCTAGTCAGAAGTACCAAGTTGGCTTGCATGCGCGATAATTGGTCTCTTTACCCGAGGTTCAGTTGTCCTCTCCTTCTCGAGTCAGGAGGCTCGGATTCGAAGACCCTCTTTGCTGGAGCGTTGGTGTTCATGCGATCGATGTGGCCAGGTCGACGTCCTTCCGGATTACATCCACATCCTGGTACAGCTCGTAAAGTTCGCAGTTATGTCTTCTCCTTCATTCAACTTCCTTGCATACGTATATCCGATGGAAGAGCTACAAAAGTTGATAACCTGTCTATAAAAGAGAGTTCGTCAGTTGTACAATTGCACGGTATGTCACAACAACCCAGTACCCACCTAACGTGGCTGTCCGAAGAGATTGTTATGTCCCTTTTGATATTCTTGAGCCTGGATACAATTGTTGGGGATTGGCAAGGAAAGTCCAATGTTAAGCTCTTTGGAGTAGACACCTAGACACACTCTTCGATCCTTCTTCGATCCTTCTTCGATTCTCGCCTGTTTAAATTCGTAGGGTCCAACCTCTGATTGTCAGACTTCCAATCCGATCTGGAAGAGTGTTGGTAGAAAAGCCTTTTATGGGCGTGGGGTAGCAGGCGATCAGCGTCGTTGAGATGGAAGTCGAATTTGTAACGACTAGTGGAGTAGTCGGTACTGAGTTTGGATTAGTTGTTTTATTGTTATGCTAGCATCTACTTATGTGCCGAATTTATCCAATGGAGGGACATAGAATGGCTTAACTTCTAGCAGCGGTATAGGACAGATGTGGACTTCCTGACTGAGCTGGAAATGTCATGGTTATTTCCCTTCTAAGGCGCTGCAGTTCGAGGTGAAACTGGGCTTGATTGGACATGCATTTCCAGCCTGCTCGATCTCTTACCAGCTCCATCTCTCATCGCACACCAAGCCGGCTGCGGTTCTCCTCGCCTTGTATGCCGTTCCTTGTACGGAGGCGTCATCGCTTGCGTTGTTCCACAGGCTCAGAGTCGAATATTCTTCGGGCCAGAGCTAAATTGTGCGTATGCTCTACATGGCCTAAAAAACTTAGGCGACGGATTCGTAGACGCTTGGCTAGACTCATATCGCTGTACAGCCCATATAGTTCGAAGTTAAACCTTCCTTCAAAAACACCCAAGAGCCTCTTCATCCGCTTTGTATATAATACATGCCTCTGCGCCGTATAGCAGGACTATGATGATCAAGTTTTTATACAGAGTCAACTTTGTCCTCCGAGAGAGGTAAAAAAACAGTAGTTACAAGAGTTTTTCTGCGTCTCGGTACTGATGTTGTTTGTATTGCTTACCGTGAAGACGAGGTAGACGAAGTCCTTCACTATCTCCAAGTCGTAGCTGCTTACCATGACGTCCTGGCCGATTCGTCGATGTTGTAAGTCTTGTCCTCGCTTACCGCCAGACCAAAACTAACCGCTTCTCTTTCAATGTCAACAAACGTCTCATTGACGGCTCGCTGTGCTCGACCAATCATGCCAATGTCGTCCGCTTATAGCTGCCATTGTACGGCCTTTTGGAAGATGCCTCTTGTGTCGAGCAATGAGTCTTGTACGATGTTCTTAAGGATGATATTATTGAAGATGTCACTAAACGCAACCAGCGGCTCATGATGTGATTGGGAATCAAGATCGTGGTAGATCACTGCAAGGTTATCAATGACAGGCAGAAAGGCTTGGTAATTGATGGTGTAAAGGAGTTTTCGTAATCCAGCGTAAATACGACGACCCATGGTGTAATTGGTGATCAGTGGCAGAGTGAGTGAGAGAGAGAGAGTGATAGAGAGAGAGAGAGAGAGAGAGAGAGATAGAGAGAGAGAGAGAGAGAGAGCGAGAGAGTGATAGAGAGAGAGAGTGATAGAGATAGAGAGAGAGAGAGAGAGAAAGTGAGAGAGACAGAGTGAGAGATTTATCCTGAAACAAACTGAACATTATTTACCAGACGCAACTACAGCAACACTGTATTGATAGGCAATGTCTTTGCATCCAGCCTCTCCTAGTATTTCCAGGTCTCATTCTTAACACAAGATTTGGACTTGCCGTCATTTGCACAATAAAAGTTTTCCATCACAAAAACAAAATCAATTTGACAGCCGGTAGTTTAGGATGTCACATGCCATTCAGCCCGTGCAACAATTACATTACTGCATGAGGCGTTTCCTCGCCGTGTGCTCTCTCTTTTCGCTGATCAGAATTCGCCCCCTATTAGAATTACAATGTTCATGGGTAACCGCCTTACAGAAGGAAACTAAACGCCAATGAAGTTCACCCACATGCATGCAAAAGGTCATAGAAAATGTCTGCAAAATGTCCACAAAGGAGGCCGCTGTGATATTAAATAAATAACCCTTTCATAATACGCTCTATGGTTCAATAAAAAAACAACAATCTAAAGACTAAGACCTGTGTTTTCTATTTAGTTTAAGTCTTGCGTTAATTTTGGGACACCCTGCATCCAGTGGACATGGACGCTAAATTTAATATTCATTGGTGCTGTTCTACATACATTAAAATTGTATAAACTATTGTGGATTAAATATATTAAAACATAGCAATTATGAGAGTGGAGGCAAGCTGCTTCAAACTTTCGAGTTCACAAATCGCCGCTGGGTGCATAATGTAACGAAGTTTATTCTTATATCCTTCAGCATTAAGACAACTGTAATGTGATGCAGTACAACAAATGCGCCTTGAGTGCTTTTTTTGGAACCATGTCGACCTCCATCTAGTCCCGTGATGCGAAATTTAGATTCAAGTGTTTCAAGGCACTTCTGATGAACTTGAAAGATATGCCTCCACATTTTTTGTGGGGTATTTTGTAAATTGCATCACCTTATTACGTGCTTCCTCGGTGAACTTAAGTTATGTTTAAGTGTTAAGCTAATTACGTCCCCCTCTGTATGAAGTGAAATGGAAATAGCGATTACTTCGTAAGTACTTGAGTGCTGCAACAGCCTCTCAGCTCTAGGATCTGTTTGACTCCTCAAGCAACTGCAGAGAAAAGGGGAAAATACAGCAAACACTAGACGCCACCCCACTCAATTATTCTACGAAATTAAGTATCACTCAAAACGCGAAGCAGACGGAGAGCTAACAATCCGAACAAAAGAACTTGTTTTGATGCTGGTGACGAACATGGAATGGCAGAGGAAATATTTTTTTTCCAGTCAAAGTGCAAAAGTGTTCTTTTCACTTTCCATAAATTTCATTGAGATTATCTTTTGCACTTTTATTTGTTCTGCTTGCGAAGGAACCAAAAAATGCGAAGAGAGCGGAAGATTTGATTTTGATGAGGTGTCGTTGAGTCATGAAAAATAAAATCCCCGTTCCTGTGAACGCGCCTTCGTAAACTGAAATTTCTGTGTATGCGACGCGTAATTTATGTGCATATCTGACACTTTCCAAAGGAGTAAACAATTTTCTTTTATAAAGTGGTTTATGGGGGCAGAGGCCAATCATAATGTTATCGAACGCCTCTGGAAAATTTATGAGTCACCCCTTACTTTTGAATGGTGATGTGGTGACTTGGCCTTTTTTTAGATAGGAAATGGAAATGTGGTCGTTGTGGAAACAGGGCGTGTAGGGCTGACCGGTGAGCACTTTTGGTGCACCCGGAAAAATCTGACGAGCTTGTCAGAAACCCATGTCACAACTACCGACGTGGGTATTGCCCTGTGTCTCTCATAGAATGACTGTCTAGATTGATTGTTGGCTTCTTTGACTAAAACCGCACGGATAATGACATATGACGTCGCTGGTGAACTGTTCCTGCTATTTACACAAAACGGCAAATGGTAGAAGAGGTATGTATTGTATGCAATGTTAAAGGGACTTATCGCTCAGCAGATGACGCTGTCAAATGGTCTCTTTTTTCATTTCACTTATCTGATATGCTTTGGCTGCTGCGAGTGTGAAACTCGCTAAGATTCGTCGGCTATTCTTTCAAATTCTCTTTTGTGATCTCAAGCCACATTCACACAGGAAATCTTTCAGTCTCTGCAATTGAGATCTCAATTCTTTTCTGTTTCCAACCCCCTCTCACACATGCGTCATCTCTTTCTCTCACATGTACAGCATGCTTCCAATACCCAACATTGAGAACATAAGAATAAATCAACTCAAAGAAAAAACGAAGAGAGATAAAAGAGAATAGAAAATCCAAAAGCAAACCACGAGCACACGAGACGCGGGCTACCCCTATCACGTCCCACCTCCCTTGCCAACAAGATGGAAAAATCGCAGACGAAAGTTTTGTGTGTGAAAGCGGCCTTTCCTGTGACTATTTGGCCACAGATGAGTCTACCCGCTTAACCAGATCATCCCTTTTTGCGATGAGGAGACATGAGCTAAGCAGCAGCTCTGCTTCAATTTATACTTGATACTTTCTATATTGATCTCTACTGAATAGGAGGCGGAATCGACGTTTAATGAGAAATGTTTCTTCCAATGAGCAGCTGTTCGAATTCTCAACAGCTGCTCATTTCTTCTAAAATAGTCTGATTAAATTTATGCATTCTTCCAGCCTTCAGTAAGACTATGGGTTATCATTCTTGTCATAGGAACATTTCATCTCACAGAGCGGGCTCCACATGCTGTTTACTAATTATCTTTTTTTATTTTATTTACGTTGAGTTTATGCACAGCTCTAGAAGAGTTCACCTGTCTGCTCTGTGAGTACACCTCGACTTGTCGCCTAACAAGGAGTTAATTGACTTGAACAATCATTTAGGGTTACAGCACTAGTGGTCGGCCAGGTAACTTCTTTCTGCTTCTGCCCGGTTTCCGTATTTTATGGAAAAAAGTTAAAAATACCATTGAATGCCCGAATAAAATCTTAATAATAATAATAATAATATCAGTGACGGGACAGTCCGAGGACCTGGGCCTAGCTTCTTAGCAACCACTCGTGTTGTGCGTACTATTGTCTGACTCAGAAAGGTTAATTTGAGAAGTTTTTTCTAAACAGGAATACTCTTTAGGCATTGTCAGTGACTCGAAAGAGGTGGAGCCGTGAATTATCAACCTGGCACCCTCTGCGTAGGAGTAGACGCACTCACCCACTACGCCACGGCAACCATACAGCTTCTATAGAAATCATTATATCTGGCACCTATCCTTCGGCCATGTATGAATTTGTCAATTGCGCAGTGTATGGTTGTGACGCGTATGAACGTCCGGAGTGAAAGTGTACATAGTCTAAGCAGCCAGAGTGATCGCATAAGATTTAGTGGCCGCCGTATGTCTGTTGATTGGTGATACTCATGCAATGAAATTTGGCGGCGGTCTAAGCACAAAACAAGGTCCAGATCCAACACACCATTCACAGTTTAGTTAGAAATAACCAACGACCGTACCCTTTCGCGATCCAAAGTCGATTGCCAATGCATGTCCCCCCTGATTCACCCGATCGTTGGCCGCACTTTCTTACATCAAAAACACACATATTTGATTGACAGATTCCATCAAAAAAAAGTAGGACCAAAAATATAACAAAGTTTTTTTTTTTTTTTTTTTGTGGTCAAAATCAAATAAGGGTAAACCTTAAACGATTAAGCAGTCTGAAACCTACAGCCAGCCATCCTTTCAAGGTAATTATAAACCAACAATTTTTAAGGGTTGAACCAATGACTGTCAAGTAGCCATTCGATCAAGACAATGTCTCCCGAAATCATATAAGCACAAAATGTTTGCCTCTTTCACAATTAATCCTTTTCTGTTCTAATTCCATAACATACCTGTTAATCTCTATTACGGTTGACTCCACAAATATGCAATCCGACATAATCCTTCCATTGCCCTATCGGTATCTTCCCAGAGGTGTGCCCATTAGTTCCTCTGACAAGTAAAATGCGTCCTCTTATCGTAACCATTCGCTCGGCCCGCCTATGTCTGCTTGAAATAATTACCCACAGTAGATTAAACCTTTGGTTGGGTACCTGAGGACTTCGTGATAAATCAACTCGACTTTATGAACGCATTCTTACATGTAACAGGGACGTTGTATTGGTGGCAGACTCATTAAGATATGTGTGGATATATCACATTTCTCTTGTATCAGTGTGGAAGCTGTGTATACTTCAGTCATGAGAATGTATGATTCATGCTCATGGGACTTTATATGAAATTTTCAAGGTTTCACCGATATGAAAACAAAATCATCGTTTTGTCCTTTAAATTAGAATAAGCAGAAATGATCTAGGCCAGACATGTGCACCTCGCATTGGATGTATAATACATTATCCTGATGTAAATTTGTAAACGAGTGACCCTTTGCTACAATTTCTCTGCCCGCACTTTAGGGGTGCGTTGTTGAGGTGCGAGGTGGCTGTGCATATGAAAAATGTGATGGATTATGCCTTCCTCTTTTTCATCGAAACAGCTGGAGCAGAAGTGGCTGCCAAGAAGACCAAGTTCGGTGGCAAGTGGAATGGAAACATTATTGCCTGTCTCGTGTCTCGTTACGTTATTCATAAGAGCCATTATTGATGGCCTCAATTTTCTGAGCAGGCAGAGGGAAAACCTTTGGATAGGCTAAAGGCTTTTAAAGTCGATGTACTTATATCAGCTTAGCATGCGTTGGACATGCTTATGTTCCTTTTCGATTTTTGTGTTAAAATATTCCAAATACTTACTGGATACTTACCTTGGTTTCCACAAACTGAATCCGTGTAAAAATAAAGTACAAACATATATCCCAAGCTTCTACACATGTACAAATGCATCTCAATTCCCTTCTAACGCAACGTTTAAAATAGCAACGCGCTACAAAAATACTAAACAACCGCATATTAGACTAGGAGTAAAAATTGGTTCCCACTGTCAAATGCGAACTTGTTAATGCATATGGCGACTTTGGAAACTAATAGTACATATTCGAGGGCAGGCCGATAAGTTCTTATCCTAACCTCCCGATGGCCCCGCCCTCGCAAGAGTAAATTACTATCGTCTAGTACATTCTCGTTTATGGCTACTGTGTCGGATCGGATTCATATTTTTTGTAACCTCGTTTGTAAGCGGGCGTGTCCGCGGATTTTAGAAGCAATGTCGGACTGTGATTCGATTCCTGTTCTTGGAAAGGAAATCCTGCAGCGAAATGAAAGAGCGCTTGGGTGCTTTGTACGGTTTTTGATAAGCCAAGCCCAGAGTTACAGTGGACTCTCCCTAAGTCGAACTCTCCCTAACTTGAAACTCTCTCTAACTCGAACTTTTTCGTCATATTTTACATACATTTCCCTCAAATATCCGTACAATAACGTCTCTCTAAGTCAAACTCTATCTAACTCGAACAGACATCTAACAATTCTAAATACTTAGGGGGAATCCACTGTATTTGTGTGGGAGCCAGTCGTGGTCTCCAGAAAAAATGAAACCCTTAAAGTAATTTGTTACCATCTTTATTGACTTGAGTTCATAGAACGAGTAACAGACTAAAACTAACTTAACATAAAATTAAACATAGCTTACACACTAATCTCAACGGTAATCTAAGTAAAAGAGAAAAGAAAGAGAGGAACATATCATGGAAGCAGAATGTGTTTTCGGACACAAGCTTATAGAGAAGGTTTTTTTGAGAAGGTTTTTCTAGACAGGAATACTCTTTAGGCATTGTCAGTGACTCGAAAGAGGTGTAGCCGTGAATTATGAAAGTTTTTAAATTGGGGATTCAAACCTGGCACCCTCTGCATAGAAGTCGACGCACTTACCCGCTAAGCCACGGATTCCTACTCCTTCAAATAATAGGCACTTTAAAGCAGTACTTAAGCATATTTGTAGCCTTATTTGATACCAAGTTATTAAGTTAAAATTATGGCTACCACGGGTAAACCAACGACCGTATCCTTACGAAGTCCAAATACGACGGCCAATGCATGTCCTCTTTGATTCACCCGATTCACTCTCTTTCACTCAAGAGGGTAGTTTATGTTGATGGTTGAGTCGATTGAGAAAAGGAATCATTTTTATGTAATTACAAGTGCACAAAAAATCGATCTTCGGTGCTTAATAATTCATCATAAAATCTTGGCAGCACTGACGATATATATATAAAATTAAACATAGCTTACACACTAATCTCAACGGTAATCTAAGTAAAAGAGAAAAGAAAGAGAGGAACATATCATGGAAGCAGAATGTGTTTTCGGACACAAGCTTATAGAGAAGGTTTTTTTGAGAAGGTTTTTCTAGACAGGAATACTCTTTAGGCATTGTCAGTGACTCGAAAGAGGTGTAGCCGTGAATTATGAAAGTTTTTAAATTGGGGATTCAAACCTGGCACCCTCTGCATAGAAGTCGACGCACTTACCCGCTAAGCCACGGATTCCTACTCCTTCAAATAATAGGCACTTTAAAGCAGTACTTAAGCATATTTGTAGCCTTATTTGATACCAAGTTATTAAGTTAAAATTATGGCTACCACGGGTAAACCAACGACCGTATCCTTACGAAGTCCAAATACGACGGCCAATGCATGTCCTCTTTGATTCACCCGATTCACTCTCTTTCACTCAAGAGGGTAGTTTATGTTGATGGTTGAGTCGATTGAGAAAAGGAATCATTTTTATGTAATTACAAGTGCACAAAAAATCGATCTTCGGTGCTTAATAATTCATCATAAAATCTTGGCATTGTGACAGTCATGGGGTGGAGTCGTGTAACATGATGGTTGATCTTTGATGGTCACAATCTTCATTTTGTGACTGTGTAGCGTGACCATCACTTTAAAAGCAAAAACACTTAATAATTATAAAATAAAATAAATTTTCATCAAATGAAAGGATTCGATTACGAAACCTAAACGGAATGTATAGCAGAGACACTCTGGGTATACCAAAAATTGCATACTTATAGATGCCGAAACAATTAAAAATAATCGAATACATCAACCACACCCGCAAATGTAAGCCACATACAGCAACCTAAACAATGAATGAATAAATTCAGGAATGAACACACAGAAAATAAAGTTTGGAAGCATTGTTTTTATCCGCGCTTATTCCTTAAGCGGCGATAGATATGATGAGTAAGTTAAGCGGATATAGGATTCGTTGTTAGTGTATTTTACATGCAAATTGAAATTTAAGCGTATATGCGCTTGCAAAAAAACACAGCTAATGTACATATATTGGGGTTTCTTCAACCACTACCAGTGCCACTCGTGACACTCTTTTTGAGAGTATACTGGTTTGAAAAAGAGACCTAATTATTTTCGGAGCATAATTCATTTAAACTGACTGGTTGTGACACGTAACTTGAACCAGTTTGAACCAAGCATGAGCAACATGAGATTCAATTCCCCCGAGCAAAAAAAAAAACAAACATTAAGAGCAAAAAGCTTTCAAAACCTAGTCAACTGACATGCAAGCGCCAGTGAAGTGGAAACTTTTTTTAGTAGTTTTTGTTGTCCATAAAGCAAAAACAGTTCACTAAGAGGAGAAATGAATCCATGCAAAAAAAACTGCTTACCTCTACTGAAATAAATTTAACTTGTGCATCTGGCACGGTCGAAGAAATAGAAGATGTCCATGGTATTCCCCGGGGAATGACGAAAAACAAAAGAAAAACTAAATGTTTGTCAAAGAGATGACTCAGTTGTGTGACGCTTTCTGGACAGAAAATGACAAATGCTATAGCGTTTGACATTATTAAGGAATTTTAAGAATACAAAGGCAGTGGAATGACTGCGGCAAATGCTGAAACAAGATAAAGCGGAAACACGACGGGTATAATCTTGAGGAGTTCTTTCTATACCTTCCACGTGTAATTAAGAGACTTCTCTCGCTCAGGCTCGCGGGCTTTTGAATTCGTGGTAGTAATTTTAAGCGTTAAGAATAAAATAAATATAATATCTAAACGATAACCCCTTCTATTCCTGAAAAAAATCTATAGCTCTGCGAAGCATATAAGGGGATCTACAGTTCAATTTAATAATAAATAAATATTCAAGCACATTTTTAATGTTTTCATAAGTAAGTATGTAATTCATCGTTACGAAAACAACAAATAACCACACCTATATTTTCAATGGCCACACAAGAGACACAAGCAAAAACAACACAAACCGATACATTAATTAACCAGACCAATTTATTTAAAAACCCCCGCCTAGGTTTAAACGCGCTTTAATGACGCTACAGGAAAAAATATAATTTATGTGGAAAATGGAAATTCGTGGAAATTCGAACCACATTAAAAGTGCTTTCAAAAAAGTGAAGAAGTGGTTTACTTGCCGTAATTAGTTAAAATAAATGATTTGTTTCATCACGGGGTTTGGTTAGGGTTTTTCTGTTTAAATAAAGATTGATTTTATACAGGTGGAGAGCACTTGGTATCATTTTTGTCTGTTACAGCTAATTAGACAGTGTCTGGATGTTTTAGGGTAAGTATGGTTTGGCAATGTATCATATCGCCAGAGAGATTTCGAAACACCTTCACATCCAGCTAGTGTAGGCATTAATCCAGAAATCTTCGAAAGTGATGAGTGTCAAAACGTTCCCATCAACGACGAGGTGTACAGAGCCATGCTAAGTAAGTCCTTCCCTTAACACATCAATTCAAATTCATCACCGCCCCTAATGATAAGATGGAAGGATGAAGTAAGGAGTGTATTCTCCTTACTTCATCCTCTGTAGACCTATGTATTAATATATGAGTTAAGATCTAAAACTGAAAACCAACTTTCAATTTATGTTAAAGGATTTGTGCCTGTACACAACTTCTCTCATCATCAAAGTTAGCTCAGTGTTTTGATAGTTCCTTTACTAATGGTGCCATAATGCGGGGAATATTTGTGCTCCAGAGATAGTTAGAAAATAATCATATCAAACTTCAGGCACCTGTACTGGGGTCTGACAAGTTTGGGATTGGCAAGTTTAACAACGAAATTTGAGTTTTGCGAGTGTATATGCACACGTACACATACAAGGCTGTTTAGGAACAACGACGACGAGAAATGCAGATAAGAGATTAAGACGCAGGTAACTTCAACTTTAACAAGAAATTAATTTATTGTAAACTAACGAACAACAAATGACAATGTTGATCAGGGTGAGGTGTCCCGTGCGTTCAAATTTGGAGTGTTTAAGATCGATCATCCATCGTCTATAGTTAACTACCAGCAAGCATCAAACGAAGGTTGAACACACATCCCAGTGTACACATCCGCGAAAGCTTAACACAAATACCGATGACCGCACATGCACACGTGAGGAAAGCCTTAGGGTTTGCGCGTGAGCCCTTCTCGCGACAGTACCCCCGTGGGTGCATGGTGCGATTTTCACTGATGGTTGGTGCGATCTGCCGATGGTGCTCGTCTACTGCTGGTGCGATCTACCGATGGTGTTGGTGTACGGATGGTGAGCGTGCTGTACAGTGACTCACAAAAAAATATGGACGAATACAAAAATATAATTTTTACATATTAATAACCAGTATCAAACAAAGGCCTAAAAATAAGGTGCATGTCCAGGTCCATCAAATGAATGTTCATTATCCAGAGGAATTGCATGTAGAAGAAGTGTTTGTGTGTTTTGATGATATGCAGGGTGTGATTCTTGCCGTAGCTCCACCCTCAAATGTACTTATTAGCCGTTTTTTTTTTCAAAAATCTATAAATAGTGACGAAGGATTTTGCACGTTAAGCACATACAACAACCTACTGCCTATAATATTAGTGAATAGCAGTTAAAATTGGCTGCCGATACCAAATCGACTTCGAATGTTTTTTCTTACATTTTGACATCAATTTCGAACACATAAATTTCTTTTTTTCATGTATTTTGACAGATAAAAATCAAAGCCACTGCGAATCGTTTTTCTGAATCTTACTTCACTTCACTATCGACAGCGATGAAAAAAACACGGCTACTGAGTAATTCAGCAACCTCAGCAGAAATGAAGTATTACAAAGATGCCCGACTTCTACCTCTCTCGCAACTTAAGCTTTTTGACAACTGCTTTTTATAACGTGTTCATAAACCAAATTGATCAATCAGAGGACGGGATTTACGTTATATCATGAATAACCGTCAAAAATTCATGAATATCTGTCAAAAAAGCACTCAAATTCGTCGATGGGGTAGGGGGCTATTATCTGTGAAGTCAGCTATCTCTGTGATACTTCATTTCTGAACCTCAGATTTTGTCTGTCAGTTTTGTGGATCTTAGATTCGTTGGTTGGTTCAAGTGGCTGCCCGATTCGGGTCAATCAGAGTACAAGTAGCGCCAAAAGAGGGCACACCCTAAAGACCCGTGTTGTTTGAATTAGCTAAGACCAACCTGTGGTGCTTAGGAATTAGATTATGTTTGACATACTTTAATTAGCAATCTCGGAGAGGTGACTATGAAAAGGTTTGCCGACCGCGATAAGTCTTTGTTTGGCTAGTGCCAGACAGGCACAGAGAAACCGTATGGTATGCTTGCCTCTGAGTGAGTGTCCAGGCAGCTGCGACAATGTAGTTTGGAACAGTATTCCTAGTCCAGCAACGTGGATGCCAATGGGCCATTCGCCTGCGCTTACGGATATGTTGCTGTGGCCTGAAACCAACAGGAGAGTGATTGTGTGCCTGCTTCTGGACTCTTCGAGTGCTTCCTTGTAGGTTCCTTGTAGGAAGTGACTACCCAGGAGATAGCCCTTATGGCTCATTGGCTGTCGCTGCAGATAACTATGGCTTTACCATAACGGCAGGTATTACTGAGAAGCTTACACGCTTCTCAGATCACTAGCACTTCAGCCTGCAACACACACGAGTGATCTGAGTGATCTTACCAAGCAGGCAAAATCCTGTAAGTATGCTTTGATACTAGCTTGGTGTTTGAACGAACTGTTGCCAACTTAATGTCCTTTCATAAATTTTTCCTTGTTATCAAAAATAAATATGTGTTGCTTATTTAATGTTTTGATTCTAAGTAAACCCTTATATATCACTTATGACTGGATTGACTGGATCTAGCCGACCACTAGAGCTCTTGATGCCGACCTTTAGAATTTTGTAGCCCACTTGCGCAGTTCGAATTATTTTATTAATTTTATAGTTTCTACTAAGATTTTGTTGGGGTGGCCGTGGCGTAGTGCGTCGACTCCTACGCAGAGGGTGCCAGGTTCAATATCTGAATTTACCAAATTTCATAATTCTGGGCTTTACCTCTTTCGAGTCACTGACAATGCTCAAAGAGTATTCCTGTTTAGAAAAAAACTTCTCAACTTCGCCGTTCGGAATCGGCATTACACTGTAGGTTCTTTCCAAGCGTGAAAGAACAATAGTACGCACAACACGAGTGGTTGCTAAGAAGCTAGGCCCAGGTCCTCGGACTGTCCCGCCACTGATATTATTATTATTATTATTATTAAGATTTTATTCGGGCATTCAATGGTATTTTTAACTTTTTTTCATAAAATACGGAAACCGGGCAGAAGCAGAAAGAAGCTACCTGGTCGACCACTAGTGCTGTAACCCTAAATGATTGTTCAAGTCAATTAACTCCTTGTTAGGCGACAAGTCGAGGTGTACTCACAGAGCAGACAGGTGAACTCTTCTAGAGCTGTGCATAAACTCAACGTAAATAAAATAAAAAAAGATAATTAGTAAACAGCATGTGGAGCCCGCTCTGTGAGATGAAATGTTCCTATGACAAGAATGATAACCCATAGTCTTACTGAAGGCTGGAAGAATGCATAAATTTAATCAGACTATTTTAGAAGAAATGAGCAGCTGTTGAGAATTCGAACAGCTGCTCATTGGAAGAAACATTTCTCATTAAACGTCGATTCCGCCTCCTATTCAGTAGAGATCAATATAGAAAGTATCAAGAATAAATTGAAACAGAGCTGCTGCTTAGTTAATGTCTCCTCATTGCAAAAAGGGATGATCTGGTTAAGCGGGTGGACTCATCTGTGGCCAAATAGTCACAGGAAAGGCCGCTTTCACACACAAAAATTTCGTCTGCGATTTTTCCATCTTGTTGGCAAGGGAGGTGGGACGTGATAGGGGTAGCCCGCGTCTCGTGTGCTCGTGGTTTGCTTTTGGATTTTCTATTCTCTTTTATCTCTCTTCGTTTTTTCTTTGAGTTGATTTATTCTTAGGTTCTCAATGTTGGGTATTGGAAGCATGCTGTACATGTGAGAGAAAGAGATGACGCATGTGTGAGAGGGGGTAGGAAACAGAAAAAGTACAGCATTGAGATCTCAATTACAGAGACTGAAAGATTTCCTGTGTGAATGTGGCTTGAGATCAGAAAAGAGAATTTGAAAGAATAGCCGACGAATCTTAGCGAGTGTGAAAGCAGCCAAAGCATATCAGATAAGTGAAATGAAAAAAGAGACCATTTGACAGCGCCATCTGCTGAGCGATAAGTCCCTTTAACATTGCATACAATACATACCTCTTCTATCATTTGCCGTTTTGTGTAAATAGCAGGAACAGTTCACCAGCGACGTCATATGTCATTATCCGTGCGGTTTTAGTCAAAGAAGCCAACAATCAATCTAGACAGTCATTCTATGAGAGACATAGGGCAATACCCACGTCAGTAGTTGTGACATGGGTTTCTGACAAGCTCGTCAGATTTTTTCCGTTTGCCCCAAAAGTGCTCACCGGTCAGCCCTACAGGCCCTGTCTCCACAACGACCACATTTCCTATCTATGATGGACTAGGGGGCAATCAGCTGTGGAGTCGGCTATCTCTGCAATACTCCATTTCTGTCTACAACCGAATTTCAAACACTTATGTATTCCAGGTCAATTAGATTGAGGAACACAAATCTGCGGCGCACGCTTCTGGAGTCTGGTCTCTAGGTTCCCTCAACTACAGTACTTCATCGACTACTACGACTGAACTCTAAAAACACTCTCAGATCTGATGATAGCCGACTTAGTCTCAAACATTCTTAGAAACACTGTAAGATGCTTCCACTCTAACATGTATTTACTCACGATGTCACCCTCGTGTTTGGTAAACCTTTTCCAATCATATTAGATCCTGAAACCAGGAACCTCCTTCTGCTTCTAAAATTCACAAGCCTATAAGGAATTACTCTCCTAACTTGTTCCAAAATCCAAGATGAACATAATTCGCGTTGTGATTTTAATTTCCTTTCTAATTATCCCTCATTAATTTGCATGAATGCTTATCAAGCTGAAAACCTTTTCATGGAACGCGTACTTTCAAAACCAGTAACAGTGGTCAAAAACTCAAAACATGGTTCATTCCACCCCAATGATCGCAAAACGTGTCAACACCGGCAGTGTTATTATTCCACTTTCGTAAGCAATCATTTTTTTTGGGTAATAAAAGAGTAAAGTTAGGTGCTGCTTATGCTAGGGCAGGCAGATGTAAGGCTGACAAAGTCATTGTGGCAGCAGAAATGTTATGAGTATAAACTTTACAGACTGTCGGACCGAAACATTTCGTTTTTTTTTTGGCTGTTTGGCACAAGTTGGACATAATGAAAATGTTTTGGCTGTATTTGAGAATAATTCGTGACATTAAGGTTGAGCGAATTAAGTGCTCGTTGGTGGATGCTGAGGGCTTCATTTAAATAGGTCAGCATCTGGGTCACAGATCGCTGGTTCCTGGATTCGTATTTTACGACATAAAACAGGCAGATTTACGAGGTATTCCAAGACAAGTGACTGCGAAATTCCACAGAATGAAAGCTGACCAAGGGGAACAATTAAATGAATGAACACATGGCAATTAGTGGGAGTTTAATTATGGAGCTTTACAGTCTTAACTCAATGAAGTTAAATGACTAAGGCGTTGCACTGATGAACAAGTTTTGTCTTGAGTTATAGTAAGCATATGTCGGAGTAGTAGGATGAAATGTCGTGAAAGCGACAAGTTGTTCAAGGAGAACAATTCAAGCAGACGAAGAGACGGTTGTCCAATAAGGGCTTGAACCCAGTAGATTGGAAGCATCTCGTAGCATTAAACTCTTCATATCACCATCACGACCACGTTTAGGTGTTTTTTCAGTTCTTTGACTTCGATGACTTGGACACACATGTCGTGTGTCATCCATGCAAACGGCAGTCAATATTGGCTCGGAGTTCATCTACGGGCACCGACTTGTTGGCACACACAATGATTTAACGTAGCCCCATAAAAATAGTCTAGACGTGTTAAATCACACGATCTAGGCGGCCAATCGACATGACCATTTTTCGATATAACATACTTATCGGGCTAATGACACCACACCGGGATGAAAGCTACATTTATTTTGTGTGGATGAAGTCGTTCTTCTTGAAGCACATGAGGGTTTTCACCTGACCAATGACGCATATTATGTTTGTTGATGAAGCTGTTTCGCATTTTATTGCTTATCTAATATCGTTGTTCATTAGGTAGATCGGTAGGTAGGAGAGGCAGCTAGAGAAGTCACCAACACACTTAGACCATGTTGGTCCATTGTCATACTCTACTACCACTGATTCACCACTAGAATGATAGTGCTTTTAATTTGATCTCAAGATAAAAATTGTGACTGGCCCAGATGTGAAAACCGGAGTGTAGATTCGCATTTTGTGGAACTTAATATTCTACATGATTAAAATTCTAATTTAAGTGCAACCAGCTAACTTACTTATCAGAGAGGTACTTTGGAGTTTGGTGTCCCTGCACTCGATGTGGCCGAGCTAGTGCAGTCAACTTTTTGGTCTCAGATTATATATCCGACGAAGATTTTTTTTTCGAAGGCACCAACAAGTTTTCAGTACCAATCAATGCAACCAAATTAAAATTAAACAAAGAATTACTTCAAATCATGTTGGACAACGCGATGTTAGATATGTATGACATTTTTCATACGGCCGAGGAGGTGGTCTTAAGAGTTGTCTTCAATGGCCACGGTGGCGTATACGTAACATTTTTTGCAGGATCGAGGAGGCGGTCTTAAGAGTTGTCTGGCATGGCCACGGTGGCGCACACGTAACATTTATCAAAGGGTCGAGGAGGCGTTCTTAAGAGTTGTCTTGCATGGCCATGGTGGCGTATACGTAACATTTTGTGCTAGGGTCGAGGAGCCAGTCTTAAGAGTTGTCTTGCCAGGCCATGGCGGCGTATACGTAACATTTTTTGCAGGGTGGGGGAGACGGTCTTAAGAGTTGTCTTCAATGGCCATGGTGGCGTATACGTTACATTGTATACGGTGTGTCTCTTGTGGCCACGGTGGCGTATACGTAACATTTTTTACAGGGTGGAGCAGGCGGTCTTAAGCGTTGTCTTGTATGGCCACGGTGGCGTATACGTATCATTTTTTGCAGAGTTGAGGAGGCGGTCTTAAGAGTAGTCTTGCAAGGCCATGGCGGCGTATACGTTACATTTTTCAAAGGGTCGAGGAGGCGGTCTTAAGAATGGTCTTGCATGGCCACGGTGGCGTATATCTAATATTCTACACCGGGTCGAGAAGGCAGTCTTAAGAGTTATATTCCGATACCATGATAGCAGCGCCGTTTGGTATGCCTCGCAGGTTTCACATTTGTTCTGCTCACACTCTTCTTCTACTCCCTCTTGTTGTCGGATGTGGTTGGTAGCCTTTAAGTGGTTTCAGCTACCTCTTCCATGGCTGCGCGACAAAACCGCCATGTGTAATTTACTGCTATAATTTACTGGACCAATTACAAATATTACCAAGAGCCTACTTACTTCTCCTATAAGTCAACAGAGCGTACACATTTCCACTATGACCTCGCTGACCACAAGCACCACACCATTCGGTGGTTGCATTGTCGTCAAGCCATTAAGGACGTGACCAACCTATACTAACCAACCTATACTAACCAACCATACAAACGAAAACATGTGCAAGGGAAGCGAGGCCTCCCAGGAGGAACATCGAAAGTGCTATGGCAAAATACCAGAGCAGCACTAGATGAGTGTGGGAATGGGCTTCTGTTGCCCAAAGAGTCAAGGGATACGCAGAAACCGCGTTCAAACAAAAGTCAATCAGCTTCAATGTATGCTTTTTGAGCTTTCTCAACAACGTTGGAAGAATATTGGACGTGTTCGAATAAAATTTTCAATGACCATTAGCTCGGCGTGGAGATTTATAGCGTGTTTGGAATTTACCACGTCAGTCTAACAGACCCAGTTTTAATTAAAGTAGTTCAAAAATTTTACCGAAAGCAAGATCACTTTCCCATCGTATGCTCATCGTACAGAACACAACATGTGCTTTAATTTGACCACAACTCTATTTTAATGCTCTTCCAATTCATTACATTTTTATCCTCGAAACTCAAGTACTTAAGTCGGTATCACCCTTTTCAAAACTATGCCAAGATAGTCCGCCACCGCCTCACCATCTGTGCGGTAATTAAAGTTCGCAGAAGCAGATTCCTCTGCTCTCTCAGAACCTGAATGATTGTCTGCTGTGTTATGGCACTCGATCTCATTTCAACTCGACTTAAGTGAGTGATGACTGCTTTTATGACAAACTGTTTCAATGGGTAATTGAATGTCAAACCATTTAACCGCGAAAAGGTTCACCATCCTAAATAGAATCGAAACCATACAAGTTACGATGCGTGGGCAGTAAAGTGGTGAGCGGATGCCGCCAATAGGTTACAGTCAATAAATAAACTCACCCAAATCGATGCAGAGACCCAAAAATAAAAAAAGGGTTGAATACATAAAAATGGCAAACTCTTGCAGCGAAACGTTAAGATACTTGAAAGTAGAACAATCAAATCACATTAATCCCTTTGGGCTTCAGCTTGAGCATAACCGGTGAAACGACTGGCAATTCTTCTTTGTTTCCAAAGTACACCTACGACGTATTGATTTTCATACTGTGTCCAGATATCTTGGCACGAATAAATTATTCCCCATCTTTTCCACCAATCTATTATGTTCCATCGCCCTTGCTGCAAATGTCGAATTTTGCCTAAACGGATGAGCTGAGATGAAAGGAGTCGAGAAAACTGGAGCTCTTAATTGAAATTAGCTTCGCCAGGATATATAATAATTAGGTTCTTGTGTTCGTCGTTTTCTTATGGAAAAGTTTTACTTGTTCCCCAAACACATTACATATTTTTTTTTTGTTTCTCACTATCGCTTCATAGAAATGCAGACCACTCATATAATTAAGTGGGCGGGGGAGGCGATAAAGAGCCTAGCAAAAGTTCAAGGCATATTTTTCGTAGGCAGTTTCATAGTTAAGTGATTTTCTGAGTCAGGATTTCTTCCTCGTTCTGCCTAATGACCTTCATTGTTTCGCCCCAAACCAATGTTTTGATATCTTGTGTTCATTGTCAGATTGATTATTATTATTGGGTGAGCATGGAAGATGAAATATTAAATTTGGCGAGTGACCAAAGAGAAAATGGTGTAAGGTTAATTTTAAATTCACTTGCTTTCGCCATGGAAATGAAGCAACTTGCTATCATTTGCACAGTATGTATTTCAGCTTTAATGGCTTTCGCGAAGCGTTGACGACTAACTTTGGGACCTTCAGTTCACAATGCCGGCACTGAAATCGATAACTACGAACGACGTTGTTCAATATTGAATCGGATTATTATCGACAGGAAGTCGAAGTCACATGGATGGTGGGCGGCACTGGTGTGGAATTGAACAGGGTTGAGGCTGTAAGATGAATTTAATAACCAATTGATAGGGGAGGGTATTTTAAATGTACTGTGCGGCTTATGTTGATGACATCGGATGCGGACCTTTGGGAGCTAAATGAATAAATTATCAAGACTGAATAGTGAGAAGAACTTGAACACTGTCAAGAGTAAATTGATGAACAAATAATAGCCGTCACTGTTACCGAGTAAATAATATTAATTGGATCGTTCTATCCTTTTCTATGGTCGCGTAGGGAGTTAAGTGGGAGTTGTGATTAATTGGAAAAGTACATTCTGTGCTTGCATTTCTTGATGCAGGCACATCTTACTGTAGTCTTCTGCCTTATTTGGCGCTACAGTCCGGGGTGGACCTGGGCCTCAACCAACAAGCCTCTCCAGCTAGCACGGTCTCTGGCTAGCTGTCTCCAGTGTCGCACGCCAAGTTGGTTGAGTTCCTTCTCCACCTGGGTGCGCCACCTTAAACGCGGGCGTCCCTGTTGCGTTGTCCCACGGGTGCGGAGTCCAAGACTCTCCGGGCCGGAGCTAAGTTGTCCATACGCTCTACATGGCCTAGCCTTCTTAGGTGTTGGGTCCGAAGACGCCTGACTAGACTCATGTCGCTGTACAGCCCGTACAGTTCGTGGTTGAATCTTCTCCTCCAGAAACCATCAACGCAAACAGGACCAAAGATCGCAAGCAGAGCTTTTCTCTCGAAGAGACCACGGACTTCCTCATCCGCTTTTGAGATTGTCCATGCCTCCGCACTGTGCAGCAGGACTGGGATGATCAAGGTCTTGTATAAGGTCAGTTTGGTCCTTCGAGAGATGGCTCTACTACTCAATTGCCTCTTGAGTCCATAGAAACAGCGGTTGACAAGAGTTACTCTGCGTTTGATCTCGGTACTGGTGTTGATTCAACCACAAACTGTACGGGCTGTACAGCGACATGAGTCTAGTCAGGCGTCTTCGGATCCAACGCCTAATATAGCTAGGCCATGTAGAGCGATATGGACAATTCAGCTCCGGCCCGGAGAGTCTTCGATTCTGAACCCGTGGGATGCAGGCAACAGAGGATGCCTGCGTTTAAGGTGGCGCACCCAGGTGGTGAAGGACCTCAACCAACTTGGCGTGCGACACTGGAGACAGCTAGCCAGAGACCGTGCTAGCTGGAGAGGCTTGTTGGCCCAAGTCCACCCCGGACTGTAGCGCCAAATAAAGAAGAAGATGAATATGCCTTTATTTGGTTTTCAAATCTAGTCCAGTCACCATTTTTCGTTGGGATCAAATTAACGGCATTAGGTATCACTGGAGTGGCCAGTCAGTGGTAGTAGTCTGACTGTGGGTATCACAATGGATCAATACGGTCTAAGTGTACTAGTGAATTCACTAGCAGCCCCCCTACCTAACCATGCTTACAGACATCATCTTGATGCATATTTCTAGCGAAAAAATGCAACGATACAAGTACCTGCAATGATGTAGGCATAGAAGGCTCACGACTATTCAGACATTCTTCTATATTCTCAATCAGGAACTGCAGAGTGGTCTTGTTGAATCTATATGGCAATCTACATCATCCTGAAGCTCCTCAAAAGGATCGACACAATTATCAAAATCTTAAGGTTTTCGCATTAAGGCCAAATATTCAAAAATATCAAAATCCTCTTCTTGAGAAAACTGATACCTTTTCGACCTTATATTTATACCCCAGAGGTTTGAATGATCAATGTCAATGTACAGATGTGCAATGTATAAATTTCCTTCTAACAAACAAGAAAAAAATAAATCAATGTACATCAATGTAATTTGATTACGGAAGAATGAAAGCCGTGTTGGGAACGACAACATTGAACAAGCACAACACACGAGAGACATTGAACAAAAGAAAACAACAAGAGGAGCCAGCATTTTCCCAAGCTAAGGCGATTTTAATCATTTCTCTAAGAAAATTTCAAAGTTCTTCTCTCAACCTAAATCATGAAGCACATGCTGTCAATGAAGGAATTGTGGATGGATATTTGTAAATTCGTGACTTGCGAATTCACTCTTAACAAGATTGAATACAGTGAAGCGAACAAAAAGCCACAAAACGAGGGTGACCGCTTCGTGAGCCGGATTGAACGCCGTACACACAAACATACATTTCCCTACGATTTTCCGTGAATGGAGTATCTTGAAATGAGGTGGGGATTGTGTTGGGCGAAAATGGTCAATGCTGAAGGGGCGCGTGGCTTCAATGAATACCTTTCTGCTGAACAAAAATAAACAAATTCAAGGGTCTCCTTTCTGTTGTCGCAGAAATCTTGCCGTTAAAGTGAGATTTTTTTTTGTCTATTATAACATTCACATTCAAACTCAGTCCACCAGGGGAAATGTTGGTACATTCTCCACGTCAGATGTAGTAGAAGGCCTTCATTTCACAACACATTTACACAATTCCGCCTGGGTTAATATGGAATAGTTTCCCAATTTAAATTCAAATTTGAACACGAATTCTAGAATATACAAATTTCCATTAAACGGCCCTCCGTTTGCAGTCATTTTCGCCAGGGGAAAACGAATTACAATAATAAAAGTAAGACTTTACTTTTATTCTCTTCGATGTGATTACTTAAGGATATCATTCTAAAATCAAATGCAAAGCACCACGTGCGCGGGACACATGTTGACAGAGCAGTCCTAAAGGGGCCATGAGCATATACGTTGTCGTTTATAAATGCTTTAATAGTGCTCAAGATCATTTGTGCCCTTGGGGAGGAGCAAAGGTATACACGACCTGTCCAAGTACGTACACTATAACACAATGTTCTCTCTTTTCGGATAACTTTTACCGGTGTTCAAATGTCAGTTGTTTGTCCTAGGGAAGATAATATGTAACTTCAGAACTTCACGTGTGTGCAGTTGTGCACACGAATGTGTGTGACTGCTGGCCCCTTAAAATTTCTACCAGTTTAACCAACTTCTATTAAAGGTGACACATCTGTTTGTTCAACAGTTCTACTCATAAGGTAGAAAAGTCAAAAGTCCTTACTCACAAGCGGATGGTGCTGGAAATTTTGGGTTTAATTTTCGTTGCCAGTTCGGGTTTGCTTTAACTCGTGTGGAATGTTGAAAGTGTTTTTATATTAAGGAGGACTTTAAGGAAAAATACTGACAAATAGATTGAAGTTTGAAACTATTTAATCTAGAACTACGTTCTCTACACTGACTGCTGTCAGATGGACGGCGGAGTCGGTGCGGGTGTGTTCTCAGAATCACTGAAAATCCTTAAGTTGCAAGCTAAACTATTTGCAATCTGGCAAGCATGTCGTGAAATCAAAATACAACCAAACATCTTGCCAAAAGCAGAAGGCTGTATTTGCATTGAAAGCTAAGCAGCCATTATCTCCTTTGCCTCAAGAATGACGGTACAAGAATGACGAGCTGAGATACGGTCGCTAGAAGGCCTGGTCATTTCCCTTATATGGGTTCCATGTCACAGTGATATGCCTAGTAATGAAAGGGCCGATGAACTTGCTAGTCAGCAATCGCTTGCCGAGGAGGTGTTCATCTCACTACGAGCAGTTAACACTAATATATCTTCACACTTCCTTAAAATAGCTAACCACAGATGGGCCAGGCTGATAAACTGTGCAACATCAAGGGAAATAGTACTAGTAAAAGAAAAGATAGATATTAAAAAATAAATAAATGAAATAAATGAAAAAAAATTAAAATGAAATGACTACAAACAGTCGAAAACGAAAGATCGTCGAACTTGTCATGATATTGCTAGACATGTGGCGGTCTGTATAAGAACACTCATTACATTCCCCACAACTCAGCAGCTGCCTATCACATGCGCCTGTCCAGCTCTTGCTAGACCCAGACAGAGAGCGCTTTGTAAACCCTTCATCAATTCACTTGATGAGATTTCGGCAAAGGGTATTATGGAACTAATGTCGTGGTCGACGTGGCGTAGTGGGTAAGTGCGTCGACTCCTACGCAGAGGGTGCCAGGTTCGATACCCGAATTTACCACTTTTGACAATTCACAGCTCCACCTCTTTCGAGTCACTGACAATGCTCAAAGAGTATTCCTGTCTAGAAGAAGCTTCTCAACTTCGCCGTTCGGAGTCGGCATTAAACTGTAGGCCCCTTCCACTCGTGAAAGAACAATAGCACGCACAAAACACGTGGTTGCTGAGAAGCTAGGCCCAGGTCCACCTCGGACTGTCGCGCCACCCATATTATATTATATTATATTTTTATATTATAATGTCGTTCTTAAATACCACAGGCTGGATGTAAAGACATCTCTCAATACACCTTAAATAAGGTAACAGAGCTGTGGTATTAAAACGGCACAGGTTCTCAACAAACTACCACTTTAACCTACCCATCTACGTCCTCTAATAGTTGAGGTTTTTTTAGTAAACTCGTATTACTGCGTGAGCTCTAATTACGTGTCAAACAGGATGTTCTAATATTGGTTAAGTTTCAGTTTGCATGGCTACTTACTAACTGCCTTTCGAATGGATGGCACAGTTGGTTGAGTGCTTGTCCCTGGTTATGGGGGTCCCCGGCTCGAATCCCAGTGAAAACGAAGTTAATACGCTTTCATCTGGTTTTCAAAGTTTTGCCGTTGGGATCAAATTAACGGCGCTATCACTGGAGTGGTAGTCTGACTGTGGGTATCACAATGGACCAATATGGTCTAAGTGTGCTGGTGAATGCACTAGCGCCCCCCCACCTAACCTCACCTACTTTACTGCCTTAGTACTTTTTCTTGAGAAGATGACGAAGAAAAACATCATATCGCCCAGTAAGATGGATTGCAGTTGTGCCAGGGTGGCGTTTCTTGCAGTTTTATGGAAGCGTCTATATTTGAGCCGTTGTAGTAGTTTTCAATTATTTTTGTAAATTCATGAACCAAGCAACTTTCTTTTTGTTTTTATGGTACCTTAACGTATAGGGAATATTTCACTAAGCCGCCTTCGGGTCCTCATCACCACCTTCTGACCTGCAAGATCCACTGAAGAAGTCGCGCACGAAAGATCTCCAAGCAACTCAATTCTCTGGTATCGACTCTAACTCATCAGGAGTTGTGCCCTAGCTAACCGGCCAATTTTTGGACGTGGTCAAAGCACCTCGTCTTGGGTCTGCAAAGCGGTTGCTTACGTGATGGAATCGCATCCACGGCAAGCCTTGGAATGGTGGAAACATTTGTTTCACCTGACCAAACCATCGAAGTATAGCCCTTTCCATTGGAAGAAGTAGTTGCTCAACGTTGAGATCCTCGCCCACTACCGTGTTTTTCATCTCATCTCAGTAGCTTGTGTTCGCGATCTTATTAATTTGGTTTTTACCCAAATTGCACTACCAGCGGTGAGAGTTGAAGAAATACTTACTTTAAGTCTTGACGCCAGCTCGTCCTTACTGCTTAAAGATCTTCCAAGCTTCAGCAAACCTACTGGAGATCTCACTATTACTCCCCCCATCGACATACTTCAACTTCTACACCTTCTTCATCCCAGCATCAGCAAAAATCTATCAAATGCTAGCTGTACTTCCGTTTGGGAGGATGTAAGGATAACTAAGGCATCTCCCAAAAGGATATGGCTTACCATCAACTCTCCCAGTATGTCCTGCTGCCCTGCAACAGACTGAATGTGCAGGCATATACACAATGAAAAAGACATGTGAAAAGACGCAGCCTTGTGTCGCAAGCAAAAATCTTAAATTATTTAAAAATTTATTCAACTAATATTAGTTGAGTTGGGGGAGTGACGTTTCGCAGCAAAACAATATCTTCCCATGGATTTTTTCCCTGATTGCCGTTTTTACCTATCTCCACATGTAACACGTTACCGCATTTTTCAACTTTATCATCAATGGCGCTCTGGAGTTGATGATTTGGACCTTTTTTTTTGTCAAAATGCACGCGCTGAACCTGTTCGACACATGGTTCCATGAACATGGCTTCGTATATTACACAGCCTAAGAATCGAAATGCAACAGTCGAGAATTGAATTCGGTGAGGAATTTAAATCTTGTGTGTATCTCGTTGCTTACATATAAGTTATGGTAACATACCAACATCCACTCCAATTTACCATTCTCTCGCAATAGTAGTCACCATCAACGCGCAGTAACAGTTTCGCCGGCGCATCAGTTTTCCATCCACGCTCAACAGCAGTTTTGTCGACGCAGCAGTCTAGCATCCAAGCGCGATAGAATAACCGACGAACGACACCTCAGCACTTTCAACTCCTCCGATAGGCTTAGGTATTTATGATTGTTGTGTATAAGTTCAGTTCTGTTTGCAGCTCTGGTAAATTCAGAACAATACAACTAAATTGGAACATAGTAACGCGTGTGTTCATTTAATGTATATAAGCCTATTGGACCATCAACGTCTGAATTTCAACGACGAGGACGAGCGCTTTTGCCGTTTGTGGAGTTGTTTCACGCAGTTTATAGAAAATGTAAAGAATCTGGCTCATATCTTGGAGCCATACTAAGCTAAGCCTACAAAACATTAATTTTAACTGACATAACGCCGAAGAAGAACATCGTTGATGGATGCCATCTCGCAGCATTATCTCTGCTTCAAGGGAGTTGATGCATTGAATATGAACGTCAATGTGTCTAGAATTGTAGGTCGTCGTCGTAGGTGCTTTCGCTGTTGTCTATTGTGCCACTGACGCCACATTGTATTCCATTAAGTAACCACGTACCTACACGCTGGAACCATCAGATACGGTATTCCCATTCTCTGTAAATCTCAGTAATATGTCAAAGTCTCATGAATAATAAGGAGAACTATTCGAATACTCGAAATAGTTCTACTATGTTCTTCAGCTACAAAAAATCATAATCACCAATTCCACCTACGTACGTCTTTGTTATCGGTGCGTACATATGCAATAAGCAATATGTAATTCTCTCATCATAGACGAACCTCCCCGAATCACATTTGTCTATCTCATTTAAATTGAGATGCTGACTTCGATTTGCATATTCGGGCCGTACGCTGTTTATTAAAATTGAGCGTCTGCTTACCAAGTGAGCACTCATATATTATTTATAATTGATTGTTTTGTTATCTATAATAAGTGAATAGTTATTAATTTAATTAAACTTTATATATTTCCAGAATAGCTGAACTACTCCTTAACGTATGGGTAAGCATATTCCGCTTTGACACTTATCGTTCTAATCGGAAACAACAAATATAAGGAGGTACGACCGATATGGGACCGGTCTCGTCGTTACGGGTGAACTAGTGAAACTCAATGCAAAGAACGTGCGATATTGCTAAAGCGGGCGTGAATTTAGATGTTGTAACCTTGCTCAACACCAAGATTGTACAAACACGATTACTGAATATTTTGGTATTGTTTTGGTATATTTTTGGTATATTTTTGTATTGGCAAGTGTAAATGTAACTGAGAAGAACTCCGATTCTCCTATCAGCTCAGAGTTGATCAGAGTAATCAATTTGAGAATGTAGAACAATGGTGCTCGATTTCACAACTGTCACACAATTTCTACTTTTACTAAACTCTAATTTCACTTTGAATAGCTTTTAAAGATTTTGCACTTTTACAATCAATTCTTGAATGCACACGTCAGTCCAGTAAAGAGAGCATAGCAACCGTAATCTTATAGAAAGATTTCAGTTTTCAGTTCTAACCCTTTTTACAAGGCTGAGTGAAATCGATCCCATCCCCTTTTCTCTATGAACTTCATGCCTTTTTTTAAACGGATTTGTCTGGAACGCATCTGTCGTGTAAATATGGAATGAGGTGCGGGTATATCAGAACATTAGCAGAAAAGTGAACAAGGATTATACTATCACGTCAAAGAGTATTCATTGTATCATGATATATTCATAAAATTATCGAATCCAGGATAAAGTCAAATTCGAGGAGAAGCACTAAACAGTTTCTAACAAAGACTTGTCTTTATTTTAAGTAAATGCGTCGACGCGCTGTCATGAGACTTTTACAACATTATTCTTGAGAAGGTCGTGCAGAACTCCCGCGCCAACACAAGAGGCACGATCTTCCAAAAGACAGTACAACTGCTAGCTTACGAGGACGGCATTCACGTGATTGGCAGACACAGACACAGAGAATCGTCAATGAAGGTTTTTGCTGGTATTGAACCGGAGGCAACCAAATTGGGTTCAGTGGTGAACGAGCAAAACACGCTAATTCTGTCATCAAGAAAGGATGCACAACATCAAAGACTCGGCTGTTTTATTAAGCTCAACAGGGAATTGAGTAACATGCCCCTTTCTCGAAAGATTAAGTTAATTCTGCCCTTGACCATCCTCCTCCTGCTCAACGGCGCGTATATCCCAAGCGGATGAAAATGCTCTTGGTCCTTTCGAGAGAAAAGTTCTGAGTTTAATCGTTGGTCCTGTTTGCGTTAATGGCTGCGCATTGCCAAACTGTTTACCAGCACAGACTCTCATAGCCTCACTCGAATCTAAATGTATGCTACTACAGATCATTCTGTGGGCATACAAGTATTCATTGTTTATCAGCCTGTTCTGGGGCCATAGATTTCTGTTTTAATTTCCTTGTAATTGAAAATAAATGAAAATGTCCTTATATTTAAAAATTGGCCTTATTTCATTTTATATCAAGAAATTAAACTATAGCTCCAGGCGCCTGCCTGACAGTTGTCAGAAAGAAGTCTTAACATGCCCTTACCGGAAGGACGAAGTCCGTGAGCGGTTTAAAAAAAGGGTTAAAATATAAAAAAAAATCAGGGTAAAAATCCCGTTCGCGAGGGAAGTAGCATGCAACATGTAGATATACATATAAAATACATATATAGATATATAACTCTGTAAAACAGTGCTTCTTCTTCTTTTTTATTTGGCGCTACAGTCCGGGGTGGACCTGGGCCTCAACCAACAAGCCTCTCCAGCTATCACGGTCTCTGGCTAGCTGTCTCCAGTGTCGCACGCTAAGTTGGTTGAGGTCCTTCTCCACCTGGGTGCGCCACCTTAAACGCGGGCGTCCTCTGTCGTCGAAGACTCTCCGGGCCGGAGTTGAGTTGTCCATACGCTCTACATGGCCTAGCCATCTTAGGCGTTGGATCCGAAGACGCCTGACTAGACTCATGTCGCTGTACAGCCCGTACAGTTCGTGGTTGAATCTTCCTCTCCAATAACCATCAACGCAGACAGGGCCAAAGATTGAACGCAGAACTCTTCTCTCGAAAAGACCAAGTGCTTCTTCATCCGCTTTTGTGATTGTCCATGCCTCCGCGCCGTACAGCAGGACGGATGATCAAGGTCTTGTATAAAGTGAGCTTGGTCCTTCGAGAGATGGCTCTACTACTCAATTGCCTTTTGAGTCCACAGCAACAGCGGTTGGCAAGAGTTACTCTGCGTTTGATCTCGGTACTGATGGTGCTTACTTGGGAGCCGAGGTAGACGAAGTCCTTGACTACCTCGAAGTTATAGCTGCCCATTGTGACGCTCTGTCCAAAACGTCCATGTTGTCCTTTCTTGATGACATCATATGCTTCGTTTTTCATTCATTCACCGCTGAACCCATTTTAGCCACCTCCGCCTCAATGACGGCTCGCTGTGTTCTGCAAATCACGTCAATGTCATCGGCGTATGCTATCAGTTGTACGGACTTCTGGAAGATCGTGCCTCTAGTGTTGGCGTGTGAGTCTTGCACGATCTTTTCCATGATGATGTTAAAGAAATCACATGACAACGTGTCGCCTTGCCTAAATCCTTTTTTGACACTGAAGGTCTCGGTGAGTTCGTGATGGAGCAGCGAGAATTCTCCATTGTCATCCTGCACAACCTGACGAGTTTGGCAGGAATGTCAAAACTAGACATGGCATTGTATAGCTCGTCCCTATGCACGCTGTCATATGCGGCCTTGAAATCGACAAAAATGTGGTGGGTGTCGATTTGCATTTCTTGGGTCTTTTCTAGGATCTGCCGTAGTGCGAATATCTGGTCTGGATTGAAATCTGGATGGTGGACTTCCCTGGCCTGAAGCCATACTGATATGGACCATCAGATTGTTTATAAACGGCTTCAGGCGAGTACACCAAACGGCAGAGAAGATCTTGTAAGTTATGTTCAGGTGTGCCAACGCACAGTCGAAGGGCCTCCTTTCTTGTGGATCGGGCAAACGATACTGAGATTCCACTCATCGGGCATGATTTCCTCCGACCATATCTTACAGATGAGCTGGTGCATGCGCCCAACCAGATCATCTCCAGCTGCCTTAAAGGAACCAAGGACTTTCTCATCCGCTTTCAGCGGACAGTCCCTCCGCACCGGCAGCCTTGTTAGACTTCAGTCTTGATATTGCTGTCTTGACCTCGTCTAAGTCGCGGGGACGGAATTCTCGTCGATTATCGTCCATATTGAGTGGAAAATTCTGCCTGACAACGGTATTGGTGTCATCATCGCCGTTTAGCAGTCTGCAGAAATGATTGTAAAACAGTAAAACAGTGTTTAGATACTGAAAATCATCCGAATCTTACTGAATAGTCTGTAATAAATGCTCATGCAAATGTAGAGCGAAAAGTATACCGTGTGAGAGCAAATGTAGTTTTCTCTGAGCTGGTATACATCTTGCTCTACATTTACGTGAGCACATTGTAGTATGTTGCAGAGCCCCCGATGTATTTACTGGTATACAGTTTAGCAATACGAGTACAGCGACATGGGCCTAGCCAGGCGTTTACGGATTTGGCCATGTAGACAACACTGCTCCATCCCAAAGAGCCCTAACTCTAAACTAGTGGAACGACGTAATAGTGGAGGCTCACGGAACCGATGGCGCACATAGGAAGACAGAACTTCGACCAACTTGGTGTTCGAAATTGAAGGCAGCTGGCTAGAGATCGGGACGACTGGAGGGATTCCTTGGCCGAGGCCCAGGTCCACCCCGGAGTGGAGCACGTGGGGATTTGCGGTGGATTCGTTGAACCGAGTTCTCAATGACCCGGTCATACATTTAGACGGAGGTGGCCGACACATCTCGTTCAATACTAGCTTTGAAACTATCAGACCTGTTGGCATAGACAATGATTTAATCATTCCCAATACAAAAAGTCAAGAGGCGTTAAATCGCACGATCATGGCTACCAATCGACAGATTTATTTCCGTTTCATCGAATTGTTGAAACTGATATATCTCATCCATGCAATTGCATATCTATGTAGCGACCTCCATTGAGTGCCATTGGATTTGGAATAGCCATAAAACAAATAATTATTCAGTTTTCTGGTGGAATATAGAAGTTAAGGTTTTATTTGCTTGCCTTCCAGCTACGTCCTTTGCAAATGTGAAACTCACGAGTCATAAGCACCTAATGATGATCGCACATAACAAACAAACTAATGCAAATGCAACCATGTACGCTGCCCGAGGACTGCTTCCGGCAGGCGATTACCACGTGCACATTTTATAAGCAACTCAAAAACCACCAAATGCACAACCAGTTTCAACTGTATGCACTGCAGAATGTAATGGGGTTGGTCCTCTTTGTGCAGAAGACGCTCGAGGCATAAAAACAAAACCGCAACCACAGAACTCGGTTCCTTGTGCACGGGAGCCTTGTGAAAAATTTCAAATTGGACAAACACCATTTCGCCTAAGGCTTCAATAATTCCCATAAGCACCACAAGGTTAGCTAACATTTTTTCATTCAACCAACATATTCGATTCCTGTGACAGATCAATTGTGTACGGAGAAAGCCATGTCACGTCTTTGTATTTGAGACGATTTTCACATTCACATTCATCCATTATCCACCCCAAGAGTGGGGACCAATTTTCCGCTTGCGTCATGGCCGAGGAGTGGAGACCTTTCCTCTTAGACTTTGTGCTCCGTTGTTTGCACGAAAAATGAGCACATTCTCAGAGAATCCTGCAGTCCGTCAAAGACTGTTCGAGTACTCGACTTCGAGGAGACCCTCCCACACAAATGCCATTTGTAACCGAATGCTTTTTCTTTTTGCTGCTCTAAGATATTGAATGAAATTTCTTTGAAGGTGTAAAATTACAGCATCTTTTTTGCAGTTTTCTTTTCGAATATTATCTTTTCGGAAAATGTCTGCTTTCTTAAGCTCAGACAAGAAGAGAGATGGGAGAGAGCATTACAAATAGGTTGGCTTCGTTGTGCTTGGGGTGTTTTTACTTACATTAATTTATGTGCTTTCCTGTACCACTCAGACAATCGAAGGAAACACGCCACAGCTGGAATAATGTTATTAGGTAAAGCCTATTGTGATGATATTGAATTACGACGGGGGATGATTTTATGGCGTATTCGTTGTGTACCCAATACGTGCGAAACTCTCAGAGCACTTGCAAAAAAAAACTAAGTTGTGCTTGTATTTGAATAGAAAGAATAGTTCTTCTACCCAGAAAGCCTTTAAAAATTAGGGATTCATGGGTCAGGTGAAATTATTGGTTTCTTATGAAACTAATGTCTTAACTTGCCTCGTTTAACCGATCCACAAAACAGGAGACCTCTCTAATGCCGTTGCAAGTGCCTGAAACTATTCGTAAATAACTTGGTCCTTATCGGTTACAAGTCACGGAAGTCTACCATCGAATCCTGAAAAAAAATCCAAGTAATGCAACCACTTATTCGACGATATGACAGCGTGAATAGGGACAAGCTGAACCAAACCATGTCTAGTTGCGACATTCCTGACAAACTCGTCAGTTTGAGCAGGATAACGATGAAGAGCTCTCGCTGCTCCATCAATTTTGGTAACGAGCTCACCGAGACGTTCAATATCAAAAAGGGATTCAAACAAGCCGACGCGCTGTCATGTGACTTCTTTAATATCATCCTCGAGAAGATTGTCCAAAACTCACTCGTCACCACAAGAGGGACGATCTTCTAAAAGGCTGTACAATTGCTGGCATAGGTGGACGACATTGCCGTGATTGGTGGAACACGGCTCAAAAGGCAATTGTGTATCGGAGCCCATCCTCGGAAGACTCAGTTGACTCTGTATAAGACCTTGATCATCCCCGTCCTCCTTTCGGCTCAGAGGCATGGACGATAACCAAAGCGGTTGAAAATGCTCTTGTTATTTTCGAGGGAGAAGGTCTGAGCGCAATTCTTAGTCCTGTTTGCATTGTTGGCATTTGGATAAGAGGGTTCAACCACGACCTTTATGGGCAACACAGCGACATGAGTCTAGCCAGCTATCTACAGACCCAACTCCTAAGGTGGCTGGGCCATGTAGAGCCCGAAGAGTCTTCGACTCGGAACCAGTGGTACAATGCAATAGATTACGTCCACGAAACCGATGGAAACCAATGTAGTTGTACAGCCCGTACAGTTCTTGGTTGAATCTTCTCCTTCAAAAAACGTCAACGCAAACAGGACCAAAGAGCGCACGCAGAACTTTACTCTCGAAGAGACCAAGGACTTTCTCATCCGCTTTCGAGATTGTCCATGCCTCCGCGCCGTACAGCAGGACTGGGATGATCAAAATCTTGTATAAAGTCAGCTTGGTCCTTCGAGAGATGGCTCTACTACTCAATTGCCTTTTGAGTCCACAGCAACAGCGGTTGGCAAGAGTTACTCTGCGTTTGATCTCGGTACTGATGGTGCTTACTTGGGAGCCGAGGTAGACGAAGTCCTTGACTACCTCGAAGTTATAGCTGCCCATTGTGACGCTCTGTCCAAGACGTCCATGTTGTCCTTTCTTGATGACATCATATGCTTCGTTTTGCCTTCATTCACCGCTAGACCCATTTTAGCCGCCTCCGCCTCAATGCCAGCAAACGCCTCATGGACGGCTCGCTGTGTTCTGCCAATCACGTCAATGTCGTCCACGTATGCTAACAGCTGTACGGACTTCTGGAAGATCGTGCCTCTACTGTTGGCGTGTGAGTCTTGCACTATCTTCTCCAGGATGGTGTTAAAGAAGTCACATGACAGCGCGTCGACTTGTCTAAATCCTTTTTTGACATTGAAGGTCTATGTGAGTTCGTCATTGATCTTGATGGAGTAGCGATGATTCTCCATTGTCATCCTGCTCAGTCTGACGAGTTTGGCAGGAATGTCAATACTAGACATGCGTTGTATAGCTCGTCCCTGTGCACGCTGTCATATGCGGCCTTGAAATCGACAAATAGTACACAAAACGGCAGAGAAGATCTTATTATCTATAGTTGGCGCAGTCAAGGAGGTTTCCTTTTTTGTGGATCGGGCAAACGATGATGCCACTCATCGGGCATGCTTTCCTTCGACCATATCTTACAGATGAGCTGGTGCATGCTCCCAACCAGATCATCTCCAGCTGCCTTAAAGATTTCAGCGGACAGTCCGTCCGCACCGGCAGCTTTGTTAGACTTCAGCATTGTTATTGCTATCTTGACCTGGTCTAAGTCGGGGGAACCGAGTTCTCGTCGATCATCGTCCAAGAGTAATTACTCTCGAGAATAAGCTTCTCAAAAGTGGCCGTTCGGAGTCGGCATAAATTTGTAGGTCCATTCCACTCGTTAAAGAACAAAGCACGCCCAACACGAGTGGTTGCTGTAGAAGCCCTAGCTAGGCCCTGTTCCTCTACGGGCTGTAGCGCCATATTATTAAATTATTTTTCCCACTTGCTTGGGCCACCTCTACATTCTTACTTGCTTGTCCAGCCGGCGATCCGTGGCGGGTCCGAGCCTGAGCAATTGCTGCCTTCCATCGCTGACGGTCCTAGGCACTCTGCCTCCAGTCATCAAGGCCTGGCTCGATTTCGGAGACTCTCTCAGCAGGAAAGCTAGTGTACATGCGCCCGAGTCTGTGCAGTCGGCGAATTTTTGCTTTCCGAACAACATCCACATCCTGGTACAGCTAGTAGAGTCCTCCATTCATTCGCCTTCCTCGCAGGTCCTGGTCCCATATATCCGACGTGCAATTTTTCGTTCGAAGGCACCAAGAATCAGCTCCGTTCACTTTTACCTACTTCAGATAATTACCCATAGTCGGCGGTACGTTGTACGCTGAGTAAATCAAGTTCGAGTTTTATGTACAATCGTGTATATATGTCCTGATGACCCACTATAGCATGAGGATGTCCTAATTAAGATACATTCGTATAAATAATGTAATGTACTGAGGGTGAATATACTGCGTGAACACTTCAGCCTTACAAGTGTGTGCTTTATCGATTTTTGTGTTTGTTCGCCAAGTTTTCTCGAGGCAACCTGCATATTACATTCCGTTTCCGTCGAAACCAGGTGTTTGCATACAAGGATCATGCCCTTGTCGACGTAATTTCGCCGAGATATTTATTTCAGGTTCTGCAAACTTGTAAGCAAACTAAAGGACACAGCAGTCTTAACTTGAAATATAGTTTCGAGGGAAACGGGTTTTATCAATTCCAGGAACTCATAAATCATCGGGAATTTCTTCACAAATGTAGGTATCGTCGATTGTGGAGTTTTCGTGACTCGCATGAATCTCAAAATAGAAGGATTTTCTCGCAAGTTTTTTTCCCAAGGCAGCTCTTACGAATAAGTTTGGAATTATGAAATCCCCTTTATTCGAAGTAAACACGAGAGAAATGCATTTGCAGTCAAACTATTAGCTGACTCCTTATTCCGGTCGCTGCAATGTGAGATTGAACTCAAGCGGAGGAATTGTTAATCCTTCCGTGGAATGTTCGTGTTATGTTCCTGAGGACCTTGTGATTGTTTATTCAGTCACTCCCTGTGTTTGCCAGTTGTGCCTTGTTCTTGCTTGAAAATCTCTTGCCTTGAGTGGTTCTCGTAGGGATTAGACATTCAAAACGGAAGAAAAGAATGGAGAGTAAACTTCAGGAATTCTTTCAGTTTTATGCTGAATGAGAAGTTCTACGGAATTGTAGGTTAGGTGCAGGATTAGATTGATGTGACTGTGAAGCTTTTCTAAGTTGGCCACCCAGGGTGACTTTTCAGAATATGTTAGGCTTGTAGGAAAGGGTGTACGTTTTTTTTCCTGGATGTATCTTCAGTTTTCTGAGTCATACTGTTGCAATTGATGAAATACATGATTGTTATTGTGCAGCTACTTCCTGGAATTGCTGTGCTACTAGCAAATATGAGCATCCAAATAGATTTCTGTGCAGTAGCGTTCTCTCCAGCAAGAGTCGGTGGTTAAGACAAGCCCCTAACAGAAGGGTTACTTATGAATTTGCAAGAATCTCGTAGTAAGAAATAATTAACTGGATAGGGTAATATATTGATTGAGTGGATGTCACAATTTTTCTTAAGAAAGGAACTAGAACTCGGCCGTTTTGGCCTGACAGAGCGATACCCTTGTGTTAACATTTCACGAGGATTAAAACCGATCGATTTCCTCAATCGACTCCACCATCAGCATAAACTACTCTCTTGAGTGAAAGAGGGGGTCGCAAATTATCGTGTGAATCTGAGTGGACATGCATGGGCAATCGTCTTTGGATGGCGAAAGGGTACGGTAGTTAGCTCTAGTCCAATACTTGTGGCACTTTCTTAGAAGTTTCGCATTAAACCCAAATCGCAGGGTTGCCTTGAGAGTCATGCTCGCGGGTCCTATAGTTTGAGGCGACTAAGCTGTCATGGTCGTGTGCAACTCTGACATCTAAATAGTTTAAGTCAGAAATGAAGTATCACAGAGATAGTCGGCTTCACAGCTGATTGCCCCCTAGTCCATCGACGAATTTGAGTGCCTTTTTGACGGATATTCACGAAATAATGTAAATGCTGTCCTCTGATTGGTCAATTTGGTTTTTGAACATGTTATAAAAAACAGTTGGCAAAAATCTTAAGGGGCAAGAGAGGTAGAAGTCTGGCATCTCTGCAATACTTCATTTCTGGTTTAAGTAGATATTGCGACGTAAAGAGCAGCAAGTCCACATTCACCGAGTGGAGGAATAAAACTCCAGTCGTTAGCACGCCATCTCTGGTGATCATGGGTAAGTAGCTTTGTTAGTACAAGCCTTAAGAATAGCTTGAGCTTGCTCATTGTCTTCTTCGGATGATGTCAATGAGCTCGATATGCGAACACTTGCACAGATTTTTTGAGGAGCCCTTGAGAATTATTTTAAAAAGTCGCACCCCATCTTGAGCATGCCCTTTTTGGACAGATGTCAATGTTTAATGTCAAATGTCTCGTTGGAATCCTACAATCAAAGCTAGACTGCGCCGTCTCTATTAATACTGAACCAGAAGTGGGATAGATGGAGAGTATCAATTAGACATGGGAGTCCTAGACCATTTAGGACCATTTAGGTAGCACCCAGGGCCGTAAAATGTCCCTTTCTGGCAGCACTGGTGGCACTTTGAAAAACATTTTGCAGGCAACCCTACAGTAGAGGTGGTCTTCTGTATGTCATAACACTCATGACATGGTTAATCTTGTCAATCCGATCAAAGACAAGTTTGGACGCGGTGAGGGCACGACACTACGAAACATTTTCTTAATATTTTGTTGGGGCACAATGGTTCAGCCAACTTGGCAGGAACACTCTTAGTGTCACTGTAAGTGAAAGACAAAATTTGATTAAGTATGCTCCTGTGAAAGAATCAACATTGCCTGTATTATATGGGAGCAGACTGTGTATCAAATCGTTATCATATGATATTAAAATCGCGCTTTGTAAAGATAAAACCCCAATGCCATTGCTAAGATACCAATATTTGGAATGTTGTGTAGCAAGAACAAGACTCTGTGTACGTCGGTATTTAGCGGACGGAATTTGCAGATTGTAAGTCTAGGCCATGTAGAGCGTATGGACAACTCAGCTCCGACCCGAAGAGTCTTCGACTCCGAACCCGTGGGACAACGCAACAGAGGACCCCCGCGTTTAAGGTGGCGCATCAAGGTGGAGAAGGACCTCAACCAACTTGGCGTGCGACACTAGAGACAGCAAGCCAGAGACCGTGCTAGTTGGAGAGGCTTGTTGGTTGAGGCCCAGGTCCATCCCGGACTGTAGCGCCAAATAAAGAAGAAGAAGAAGAAGAAGTCCAGTGACCGGCCCGCCCAGTGGAACTCAGTTTCCTACCCTGAATGCTTCCGTGAAGTATCATACATATTTTGACATTCACAACATTTTAAAATGGTAATTAAAATAGTGAAAAAAAGCGCTTGGGAAGAACCAAAAGCAAAAGGTGTGCAGCCAGATGCTAACTCAGCGTTTAAGCGAACCAACCGGGGGACCAGAAACAGCGATGGAAACCGACACCACCGCATGAGCGTCCCCGACAATCCACCGTGGGACGGAATCATGTCAAGGCCATTGCTCAACGACATCGAGCAATTAGAATAATATAGAGTTAAGTTAGTTTCAAGGAACCACGAGATGGAGAAAAGATGTTGTCTGTCATTTAATATGCAACTGGTTCCAGAACAATTGCTGAAACTTTGTAGAAATCAATTAAAGGTGAACTGGGCCAAAGTGGAAAGAAAGTGCATTTTGAAGTTGGTTGGAACTTGCCAGTAAACTTAGTTCTCTTTTTAATTCAATGCTTTTTCTATTTGTGCTAGAGACTTCTTTCTGTTTCTTTGTTTAAGGTTCCATGTTAATAAGGCACGTAGACCCCAACACTTAAATCTCCTCATCATCCTAGGATCCCCAACCAGTGCGGCATCCATCCCCTCCCAGTGCAGCATCCATCCCCTCCCAGTGCTGCAAGTTCCTGTCTAACTAAGGAGGGAAGAATATTAAAAATGTTTAGGTAATAGTGGATGTAAATCAAGTCCTTTTTTCCTTTCACCATGGTTATGGTAGTTTCGCACAAGTATGGGGTTACGATGAACGCTTTGAAATAAATGATCCATTAGGCGACCATAGCCACAGACACGAAATAATAGTTGCCCGACGGGATTGCTGCATTGAACTCACGGGGATGTACATGAACATTACTTATTCACATCAACTTGGCGCGAAGAGGGTGAGCCAGACGCTGAGAGGGATTCAAAGAAAACTGCTATTTGTTGAACTCAAGTATGAAGCAGCAGGTTGGACGTCCTTAAAGATGTTAAACTGTGTACTTTCCATTTGGGGGCTGCTCAAAATCTCATCGTAGTCCATTTGAAGGGTTTTGCGCGTTCAATTAAACTTCTCTATAGTGTACAGCAGCGGGACGATCATCATTGTCCGGTATGTAGGGTGTCCGTTCTAAAGGGGTTGAAATACACGAGGGGTTGAAATGACGAATTTTTCTTAAAGAGAGGTGTCCCTTACAGAGGGGTGTCCGTAAAGCTGTATAATTGACTTGGTTTAACTGATCGAAACTCCATATCCGACATTAACTTGTTGCCACAGAAAGTGAACATAAGTTAAGAGAACATGATAATTCTTTGTTCACGTGAGCTGGGGTCTTATCATGGGACGACGTAGGATAGCAAGAGCAGTCTCGATTTCTGCAACACTCGATTTTTGCAACCAATGTAATGGACTTAAATATTTTCGATTTTCACAACTCTGAAATTGTACTGCTCAAAATCGTTGCCAACATTCAGGCACATATGTGTAATCGCTTTACTATGCAATGTAAGAGCAGGAGAGAACTGTTGACGACTTCATAAATAGTCTAGACATAGTTCCGTGCGGAAATCAAGAAAAAGCAATCAGGGATATGTTCCTTGGGCTCGGAATATTTATTTTGTCTGGAGTAGATGTTGCTGGCTCGACCGACATTTCTTTATTTAAGCTTAAAGGGGAAAATACATGTATTATGATTTTTGAAGTTTCCTATCTCAGTCCTAAATAACTCCGTCTTTTGCTTAAAACTAGTACATATAGATTGCCTTTCAAATCTCTCTACTAAATCGAACAAGGTTTTATCTAATCTCTTATTTTCAAACACTAGCTCTCTTAACTCACTACTTTTCTCATAAGTTGATCCTGATCGAAGTCACAGACTGGTCTTCTTCGGAATCGGGTTGCTCCTCTTCTTCGGATCTGCTGCTGCGGTGAACTTCGGCTTGTACTTCTATGCATTCTTTTGGTCATTGATATTCAGTTTATTCCTTTTTCACTATGTTTCAGTTGATGCAGTGCTTGTTGTTTTTCTTGTTTCTATTTTGTTTGCCTCGTAGATCAGGTAGACACACGTCGCACAGTGGTCCCGTTGTATGGGAGAGTTGGAAATAAATCTGTAACTTTTGAACCCGTGAACCGATCTTAATGAAATTTGAAACATAGTGCAAGTACTATGTCTTAAAATCTTATTATGTTTCAAAAATGGTTAATGTATCTCATAAGCTAACGGAGTAATCTTAAGTTAAAAAAATTAAAATAAAAAACACTTGTTTTTGTTTAAATGCATAAAATAATTTTTTATTATTGTCTATGACTCGAAATCGGGACTTAAAGCAAATTTGTAATCACTGTTTATAAATATAAATTCAATTTTACAAGTTTTGGTAACGTACACTTTATTTGGAATTAAAGAAACTAAGCAATTCAGTTTAATAAGGCTTGCGCTTCAGTACTAAGTGGCGGCGAATCTTTTGTTTTTGGTTCAGGCCTTAAATACGCAATCCAGGGATCAGATGATACCAACATTTGATGAATAACATCTTCATTTGTTGCCGAACGAGAACATTTTCTACTATTATTAATGCGATAGTACCTATAGTCTTTATTCCGACTTTCCTGCGCCTCCTCTGACAATGATCCGACGGACAAGGCTGCTGATGATATTATTTCTGCTCCGTGGAACAGAATTTTATGCACTGTTGCTGGCATATAATACCAGGGATATAAATTTGTAGCCATTGCAGCGGTTTCCTGGGCATAAGCTTCAAACTTGTCGGAATCAATCCAAAAATTGCTGCATATTGTCTCCAGGATAACACTGAATCTTTTTATGAGTTGCACATCTATTCCCGTTATTTCTGCGAATAACCCACGTAAAGTATTTTGTGGATACAAACACGTAGACGATACTTTACACCACGCGATAGAGATGGCCACTTCACAGCTTATTGTCCCCGTTGCCTATCGACTATTTTGAGTGACTTTTTGACGGTTATTCACGAAATACTACTCATCGCCACTTTTTCTCAATAGTAGAAAGAGTTAAAAGCGATTACCATCACTAAATGTTGGAAACTCCTGAGGAAGAACACTGTGTTCCTTTGCATTTAATTCGGGATTAAATTTTGTTCGACAAATCTGGGCAGCGATGACATCTCTGAATAGATTTCCGAAAATCTAACAAAACGTAGAACCTCGAGAAGAAGAAGATGTTGATGCGGAAATGAGAGTAATTGATATACAGCCCAAAGTAAAATAATAAGACGTAATAAAATGCTTTACCATGTACTTGTAGTGGCCCAAGCAAAATGACGTAGGGTCAGCCATTAGCCGTGAAAACTGTAGTTAGATATCTTGGCATTTGGTTGGATCATTGTCTGTATTGTGGCTTTGACCAATTTTAGAAAGGCGTTTTTGGCAAGTAAGCTGTTATACAGCACCCAACTTGATACCAGGATGAAGGTAATCCGCTACATGGCCCTCATAAGGCCAGTCATGATCTATAGGTGTCCCCTGTGGGAGGGTGTTCGAGAGACTGTGTCTTAGGACTTCTCTCCGGTTGTATCGAACACCCGAGTCTAATTACAAAACTATCCTAACGAGGTCCTGTACAACAGGGCAGTCGTGAAAAGGATAGACAATTTTATTATTAAATTAATAAGAAGTCACATTGCAAGAAGTATGACTTCTACCAACAGTCTGATCTTCGGGGCTTACTCTCACAATTATATGTGCCATGAGAGGGTGCGCCACAACGGCTTTGTTCCACCTGAAGCGTTTTTCTATTTTGATTCGATTGGTTTGATCCAGGACACGGAAGGATGACAGGCAACTCCTCTACGAATCGGATGTCGGCCTCGAACACGAGGATCTTCTTCGGTTCAGTAAAGTGATCTCTGCTCGAGATAGGAGAGAGAGTGATAAGGAGCGGCACTTCTTTTGGTGGTTACACAAGAACCAGTCTCCGCCTTCGCCGGTCCCTGCCTATTTGATATGATTGATCATTTAGTTGGTGTAACATGCTCTATGGTATGGACATAGATTAAGTTTTCTTAGGTTTTTAATAGATAATATGATTTAGGTTTAGATTTAGGTTAGGACTTTTTTTTTTCCTTGGGTTGGTGACAATCTTCAACAAGACACTATGTGACCCGTGTCCATAAAATAGTGTCAGATTTTTACTGACTAAAAACAGAGAAGCGAAATGGGTCTGTACGACATTTTGTTGATCAACGGTTTGCCCGGTTTTGGAACCATAATCACTTCTGCAACCTTCCATGAGTCTGAAACATATAATAGCCCAAGTGAAGCGTTAATTAAGTAGAGGAGTTTAATAAGCGCCTTTTTCGGCGAGTTCTTCAGGATTTGTCCGGTTATTAGATCACAGCCAGGAGCCTTGTTGTTTTTTAGATTTTTCTGCCAGGCAGAGTTCGTTTAGCGATACTCTTTCTATACTAGAACTGTCAGATAAAGAAGTTACACTTGGATCATCTTCCAACATTTGTCCATCAAAGGGCTGGAATGCTTCCTCCGAATGTTCGGCAAAGAGATCCGCCGCGGTCTGCTGCCAAATTGAGTAGCTTGTACATTTTTCATTTGTAAGGACTTCAAGATAAGTCGATATCTCGTGGTTTTTAAAAACTTGCAAGGCTTTTTTTGTTGGTTGCACAGGTGATTTAGGTATGTTTTATGTTGCGGGGCGCGTGACTGCTGCCATTTCTTGCGCGATTTTCATTTTACGAGGATAAGTTCTTTTATTTCTGACGGAAGATTTAATATATAGTATGGGTGGCGCGACAGTCCGAGGTGGACCTGGGCCTAGCTTCTCAGCGACCACTTTTGTTGTGCGTGCTATTGTTCTTTCACGAGTGGAAGAGACCTACAGTTTAATGCCGTCTCCGAACGGCCAAGTTGAGAAGCTTTTTCTAGACAGGAATATTCTTTGAGCTTTGTCAGTTACTCGAAAGAGGTGGAGCCGTGAAATATGAAAGGTGGTAAATTCGGGTATCGAACCTGGCACCCCTTGCGTACGAGTCGACGCACTTACCCACTACGCCACGGCGACGGAAGATTTGCTTCATTAAATTTGGGTATTTTTTTACTGCGAGGAGTATTTTTCCAGGGTGCTTTCTGGATATTACTAAGAAACTTTTCAAGTTCGAGTTCTAACTCTAAAGTTGTTTTTTAAGACCCATTTAGACTGATATTTTCCTCACAGTCATGTCTAAAGCTTTCCCAGTGAGTTTTGTTATCTGTCAATCTCGGCGCACCTTCCACTATAAACTCCTTAATTTATTGCTTATGGTCAAGAATACAATTGAGTGGTCGGAAGAGAGGTCAAAGTTTGTAGGTAATCCTTTAATAATAAAAAAGTCTACTAAGTCGGGTGCTTTTGCCGTATCGGCGGGCCAATATGTCGGTTTTCCTGATGAGTGGAAGTCGACCCCGAGCTTCATACCGACTTTGTACAACAGGCTTGCTTTCGTTGAATTTTTACGCGAGCCCCAAAAGTAAGTGTATAATTAATGTGACAAATTCATTTAGGTTAGGTAACAATAAAAATGTAGAGAGCGCCAAGGTTTTTCTTAGTCTTCTTGGCCAGTAAATCTTAAATGATAAAGTCTGTCCTAAGGACAAAAAAAAAAAAACTTAATAGTTTAGTGGGTCGCCGTGGCGTAGTGGGTAAGTGCGTCGACTCGTACACAAGGGATGCCAGGTTCGATACCCGAATTTACCACCTTTCATATATCACGGCTCCACCTCGTTCGAGTCACTGACAATGCTCAAAGAGTATTCCTGTCTAGAAAAAGCTTCTCAACTTGGCCGTTCGGAGACGGCATTAAACTGTCGGTCCCTTCCACGCGTGAAAGAACAATAGCACGCACAACACGAGTGGTTGCTGTTGGAACTGCTTTTGGCCCAGGTCCGCCTCGGACTGTCGCGCCACCAATATTATTATTATACTAGCTTAGATGCCGAATAGCAAATAGTAAAGTAAGTAAATAAAGGGTCCGTAACCTTCGCGGGTACTCTAAAATAATCTTCTCTAACTAACTAGATTTAAGGCAATGAATTGTTAGATATTAAGATACATTTTTATGTCATTTGTGTCCAGTTTAAGTTGTCCTGAAAATTAAATAAAAATTAAACAAAAAAAAAATTACGCTTAAAAAAAGTATGCAACCGCAAAATATGCGGGATACAACTGATGACAAGCGATCTTCGGCAAAGCAAGTACTGAGCTTTACATATTATGGGAAAGAAGTTGTTCTTTTTTAAATAGGGAATCAGGATATTTTATATAAACATTAAATATTTTATATATACATCTGTTCGATTATTATTGCAACAAGTCATGTTTTCATTTGTTGCTTTAATCGAAATTACACTGTGTAATATAATACTGCCAGTTCACATTTTACTGTATGTAGATGAACTCCTTCGGAGTCTTGATTGTTCATTCAGCTTATCTACAAATTCAAATAATTTTTAAACAGTCTTAAAGTTATGTTTATTCAAAGTTTAAAAGCTCTTATAATCGAACTGTATTAGAATGAGAAGATTCATAATCATGGACGATGATAGAATGCCAAAGAGTCTTCTGTCAATGCAAATTATACCGCACAATTTGAATTCCAATGGTTCCCGCATAAGAACAAGCGAAAACTGCTCTATCTAGAACAAAGACAAGGCACAAGGATTATCAGAGAAAAGTTGCCAATCGAATCGACATTCACTTACGCACTGCTCCAATCGGTCGTCCAGCGATGGAAATACTCCTTTCAATTCATCCAGCACAACATTCGCATGCCTTTCCGTTTCAATCGTATCATCGCATACCGAAATTAGAGCGAACAGATCAATGCCACTAACGACTATATTTTGAACGCTTATTAATGTGCGAATCGCCGGTATCCGTATTACCTTGCCATTTAGAATAACTAAAACAAAATATGTATACGCAATGTTTGTGACAAAAAATGACACGATAAATGCTAGAAGGGGAAACTCGAAAATCTGAATTAAGTTCCGTGTTAGTCTGGAGTTGCACGAGTGGCATCGCGAAATCTTGTCGATTTTATCCGCAATGTCGCACGACACTTGCATCCACATGCCCATGTTTCGCTTTCTCCGCTGTTTCCTATGCGTGTACTTTATTTGACGCACTAATGACCTCAGTTTGTCGTTCGTGATCTCGAATCGAATCCAGGACAGAAGAACACCCACGTAGAAGTGACTGGTCATTATGAAGATCATGCTTTGCACATAAAAAATATAAAACGTCATGAAGACGAAAATAATTGTTGGATGGGGATTTATCCAGAACATTGTGAATACAATGGCACACATCTGATATATTGTTATAAAGAATTTGAAAAGAATCAAGGCGTCAAAGTTCTTCGTCGATGCACTTGTGGTGGCATTTTTAAAATACACTCTTTGTATTGAAATGGTCCCTTTGATGTACCGTATCAGTTGCTTCCGATAGATCCAGTTGCACGCAATAATAAGGACAAATGCAATCACTTTCGAATCGACGTACACCTGGTTAACTTTTACCGCAAAGGGCTTCTTCCGGAACAACTCAACTTCTTCGTACCTCGCCTGAATTGTTATTGGAATAAGCACTAGGCATACAATATTTGCGCTCATGGTAAAGAGGAGAGCGAAAGGCGACTTTACGATTGCACCTGCCTTGGAGTCGATTGATATTGGCACTACTGCAAATATTTTTGCAATTATTAACGACCCTTGCAGTACACTTTTTGTGACAGAATTGCACAAGTGAAACATTTCCGATGCGACCGTTATGTGCGACACGACTCTACTGAAATGTGATTGATTCAATTTCATTCGTTACTGTAATTATACCTAAAATTACATCAAGCAAATAGATTCAATCACATGTAGGATTACACTTAACTAATTAAATTGCTCGTGTCGGTCTGAAAAACGTGACTCATTTAATTTAATTATTTTGATATTTATAGAACGTGTTTATTATTGTTCCAATTGACTGCGTAGTGTTTGTTGTAAAATTATTCTTCCAGCAATTATGTTGAGAGCCACCAGTGCCGTAGCATAGGCGAGTCCTGACGAAAGCCAGAAACACCACCAAAACTATTTTCTTTTCACTTCCCGGAAGACACAAACACCAACGGATCCCCTTAGGAACACCGATGCAGAAAAGCAGAGGATTTACGTGGCTTGGTTGAAAAATGCCGCTGACATGATGATGAAAATGCGGAAATGCTAACGAACAGTGGTGTGAGCCTTGTGTAGTTTTAGCCAAAGGATGTTCGCATTGTAGTTGTAATCCCTTATGGAATACAAGGCAATATGTGCAAAAGCATTTCATATGGGCATTCGTTTTTTTTTTTATATAATTTGCGCGTGCTCAAGGGATTGCTAATACCCTTATGTGTCCGAGGTCAAGACACAGCACGGCCGAAGGTATAGAGGGAGAAAGGGAGAGGAGGTACCTGTGCACATTGGTCTTAAATATCTGCGGGTTGTAGTCTGTGGGAAATATTAGTTTGGGAAGAGCATTCCATATTCGTACAGTGCGGCTGATGAACGAGTCTCTGAATTTAACTGTGCGTCCGAAAGTAGGTTTAAGGGTATACTGACGGGCATTCCTAAGGAGATAAGTATTGCGGGTGAATTAATGGAGAGGAGGAATGCAGTTGGCTAGCTCACTTGAGCATCGTTTGTTGAAATAACGATAAAACACGGACAAGAAGAGACGGTCGATGTTCGAGCGAGTCTAATGACTCTGCGATATTGTTGTCTCCTATAAGTTTTATCGCTCGCTTTTGGATTCTATCAAGTAGGTGCAGTGTGGTCTTGGGGGCACCAGACCAGATATCAGCGTTATACTCAAGCTTGGGGCGGATGTACGCCTTATAAATTAAAGCCAAATCAGAAGAGGTGGAATATTTCTTGCATCGATTAAGAAAACCTAAGCATTTCGCAGCATTTTTGGCGACCTCAAATATGTGATCGCTCCAACTAAGTGTTGTATTGATACACATACCAAGAATGGAAAGTTTTCCGGTTTCATCGACACAAGCGCCATTCATGGATAAGGGCTGATTATCAAGGTTTCGCTTGAGTGACAGCAGACAGCATTGAATTTTTGAAGCATTGAATTCTACTCTATTGTTTTTTCCCCAGTTAATTATGCTGTCAAGATCGGAACTCAACGTGCTTAACATACGCTGCCGCTCCAATTCTATGGCCGAAGGGCGGGGTCGTGGGTCTTGGAACGAATATGAAAAGCAAAGGGTGCTGTCTTCAGCGAAGGAATGGATTGGATTAGAAGCAGCAGACAAGGGATCATTTATAAAAATGAGAAAGAGTGTCGGAGACAGAAGTGAGCCTTGGGGAACACCAGCATTTATTTGGTGGATATCAGACTTGAACCCATCCAAAACAACTTGAATTGAACGGATCGAAAGGTAATTTCTAATCCATAGAAGAAGAGGTTCATCGGCACGCATTTTCGACAAATGAGCTTGATGCCAAACTCTGTCAAATGCCTTAGAAATATCAAGCGCAACGATCTTGCTTTCGCCTGCATTGTGCAAAGACTGGTTCCACTTTTCGGTGAGATAAGCTATCAGATCACCAGTGGACCTGTCGCTGCTGAAACCATATTGTCGGTCATTAAGAAGCTTCCGCGATTCAAGATATTTCATAAGCTGACGATTTATCAGCGTTTCCATGACCTTAGAAAGAAGGGACGTAAGTGCTATGGGTCGGTACGAGGTGGGTGACGAAGATTCGCCCTTTTTAGGGACTGGCTGGACAAATGCTGTTTTACATCTGCTCGGAAAGAGACCTAAAGAGTGGGATAGATGAAAAAGCTAACGCAGTGGTTTTGGCAGCACAGAAGAACACCTCTTCAGAAGTATAGGGGGAATACCATCCGGGCCAGCGGATTTGTGCTCGTCGAGATCTTTCACTACTCTTGCAACTGTACGAGTGCGGAAGTGGATTTGTCCCATGGTGAAATCAACGCTCTCAAGTACAGGTGGAGACAAATTGGAATCTGGCAGTGTTGAGCTGGCTGCAAAATGAGCCGCAAGCAGATTAGCTTTGTCTAAAGAGCTGACAGCTGGAATGTCATTGTAAATGAGCGTGGGAATTGAAAACGAGGCGGAAATCCCTGCGATACTTCTGCGTTGATACTCTTTTTCAATCAGTGCCTCTTGATAAGCTGCCATTTGTGCTGTGGTGAGTGTGGTATTAGCCTAGACCTTGGTTAGTACAACCGTTTTGTATCCAATAAATGCCTCTTTATATGTAAAGTCGGCGCCTCTATTGCTTTTCAGCGTTGTTGGTACGGTGTCTTTTTGAGTCTTGTTTCTGGAGGTGCCTTCTCCTCTGAGTCTCCCCCTTCTCTTGGATTCGGTTAGCTAGCTCTTTGCATGGGTTTCATAGCCTCTACTTTGGCTTTCATTTTGTAGGTGGTTTTTAACACTACACTGGAGCACTTAGACCGAAAAAAAAACTGGCCCATTGAACTGCCAATCACCAACTTTTGGTGTAATTTCTTCTCTGTGATAGGGAGCTGACATCATCAACTCCCACTACATCAGCAATAAAAACCTGGCACCTGATTCGAGGAAGGGCGGGACAGTGACAAAGGAAGTGCTCTGCAGTGTTGTCATCTTTTCCACAGGGGTCGCAGAGGATTTCGTCGCTTAGGCCAAGCTGAGATGTGTGGCGATGGTGTAGTGTCCCGCCAGTATGCCTGTAAGTCGTCTGCCAAGAGATATGGGGGCCGCGGATATCGTTAAAAATTTTATTCCCACGAGTACAGCGAGTCAATAGTCATTTGCGCAAGAGCACCGGATTAACACAAATGGCTTCTTGTCAAAATGGGATCTCGCCAGGGTATATTTAGCTCGCGTATTAAGGACTAGGCATCCCCCCCTGTTCCACCGTAGATTTGGATGTTTTTTAAGGAGTTCTCCTTCTTCCCGTCCAACTAGATTTGGACAACCTTTCAGCAGGCACATGACCCTACTGAAGGGATCGTTTCTTTCGACTACCGCAAGATGGTACCAGTCGCACTACAACGATACGAAGCAGTTACGGCACGTGCACTCCAAGGAGTAGCTACATGTTATCCCCTCTGTTCGAACACATGGCGCATCGCCTTGTTGTTGAACCGTCAATTTTATGTTACTTCCCATCCACATTCTCATGGATTTGTTTCACACGCCACAAAACACACTAGCACACGTTGCCCTAAATACACGTGTAGTGTAGCAAGTGTTCATGTCCCTATAAAACTCATCAATGGCAATTGTGAGGATATCAAAATTTCCCTTTTGATAAGCCAATAATTCTTATCACTCTACCCTCGATATGTTATCACTCAGCCGCAACATCGCGGACGTGTTTACGCGTCAAAAATCGGAAAACCATAAAATATTATTGAATGTACACTCCGTACACGGGTATACGTAGGTATACGTACATTTACCCGCTCATTCAATATTCAGGACTGCATGCCGTGTTATTTTGTTCAAATGCTTCCGTAATGCTACCAAAAATGACAGCACGCAAAATGTGAGCGTCGATAAAGTCAGCGTGTTATTACTTTAAGCACCATGAAAGTGATGCATCATAAATACATACTTGTGGCAATCGTTCACGTGTGTAGAGTGAAAATATTTTGAATTATAAAACCGAAAGGAACGCTTTGATACGACGAGCGTGTTTGGTAATCAAACTTTCCGCGTGTTGCCTTGTCGCAAATATTTGCTTTGTGCTTGCATTTTAGCTTTTTAAATGTTTCGCGGGGCGCGGTCTAAGGCCGTGGAATTTGTATTGTCAAGTTTCAGCATTCACAACATGCACCGTTGTCTGTGGAAGGCACGGCATTCCAGTGGATAGTTCAAGTTGAACATTATTTCACTTTACGACATGCCGTGTAAAGTTCAAAAAAGCCACAGGTTGAACAAAGGCTTGAATGAAGGACTAAGCGAAAAATTCTCAGAGCTGGTTAAAAGAGAAATCGTTTATGAAATTGTTTACCTCACTGTTGCATTTGTGTTGAAGAACTGGAGTGTGCCGTAGCAGGACACTACTACTGCGACCATAAAGATCTATTGTAGCCCTCTCTGTGCACTCCTCTAGATGGGATTTCTTGGAAGTCTTTCCCTGTTATGGATGTTCTGCTTATCATTGAATCCTTCTCTGGCAAGTCGTGGATAGTTAATTAGGATGTGCTCCATGGTTTCCTTCCACTTGGCCACAATGCCTACAGATTCCTGTACAGGTAGGCAAATTTTATGAAGGTGGTAGTAACATGCTCCGTGTCCAGTTAGTGCTCCACATAGCACCCTTAGGTTAGGTAAGGTTAATGTCATTGCCACAACTGAAGCAGTTCTGGCCCACTTAGACCCTGATTGAATCCATTGTGGTATCACTAATCGGCAGCTAACGTGCCGGTTCCTCTTTGGGTACAAACTAAATAAAACACCTGAAGATACCTACTGGTATGCTGGTGGCATATCCTGGATGATGCACTCCTTTGCTGGGTTACAGCCAATTAGTACTTTTTATAAATTTTTCTATGTCCAGAATTTTAATGCCAGACATTTCCTCAAGGCTATTGAACGAATAGCTGCCTAGCGTGTTTTTCCTGGTCCTTGCGAGTGGTGGACAGGTGCCGAGGTAGTGAAGAATAGTTTCTTCTTCCTCTTCGTCCCTACAACTCGTGGAAAAGTCATTGCAGGGGGTCCCCATTCTCCTTGCGCTTGGGCCGAATAGGCAGTGACTAGTAATAATTCCAACTGCATTGCTGATTTTTCTTCTATTTAGATTTAGGAGTATGCTTGTTTTCTTGGGCTTTATTGAAGTCCTGCAAGTATCTAAATCGATTCAACACCGATTGGCGGCGTTGATGGCATCTGTAAGTAACTTTATTACTTGAACAGAGGGGTATGGGGTAGCTACACGTCGGCCCGGCTCGTTCCCTAGAAAACCACAATGCCCAGGGATCCAGCATAGGGTAAGATATCATCTGACCAATATCACCCTAAAGTTTGACCATCTTTGATTTGATTGATGGTGTATCCAGATCCTTGATGGCCGCCTGACTATCTATGCATATAACGATAGATAGCCTGTCTATCGGGTTCATTGACTGTAAGCGGGCAGCCCCTTGGATAGCTCTTACTTCTGCCTGAAATATACTAGAGTGGTTGGCCAATCGATGAGACAGAGAGAAGGATATTTCCTGCGATAACGCTAATACTCCTACTCCGTCTGTGTATTCTCCCAGAGGGGTAGCTTCTCTGACTACGTCTGATGTCCAGTCATCCCTATTTTTGATGAGGGTCTTAAACCCATATTCTAGGTCTACAACCGGCGCAACATAATCTGTATGCTTTGGGATGTTCGAATTCTTGATTATTTCCAAGTGAACTAAACTGCGCATTTTGCTGCAGCGGTTGCTTTCCCTCACCCCGATCGCTGCATTGGGAGCCGCCAACTTCCCGTTAATGTCCATGGGAAGTAGCTGTAGCATTGTTTCCATGGCGACTGAAGGTGTGGAGCGGAGTGCACCCGTAATGCAAATGCACACAGATCTTTGTAAGATTGAATGTATTTCGTAATGCTGGTAACCGAACAAGCATACCAGCCTCGAAGTGCTACATGTATCTAGTTCCATTCATCTCCGATTAGCTGAGTCGAAGTCATCTGTAAGTAACATGGTGTTTATTACTTGGAGTGAGGGATATGGGGTGTCCTGATTATTTGCCAGTGGCAGTCTGACCCCTATTCTTGCTAAATCGTCGGCCCTTTCGTTGCCTGCACTATGCCCAGGTACCCAGCATAGGGTTAGGTTGCATCTGACCGCTATCTCCCTAGATGGCAGAGTTTTTCCATCTTCCATTTAATTGATGGTCTGATGGCTGATCCAGAGCCTGTCTATCCGGTTCAGCACAATAAGCGGGCAGCCTCTTGGATAGCTTTAACTTCTGCCTGGAATGCACTACAATGTTGGGCAGTCGAAGAGGCAGGGAAAAGGATATGTCCGGCGATACCGCGAATACTCCTAGTCCATTGCCCTTGTCTGTTTTTGAGCCATCTGAGTAGATCTGCAGGCACCCTGGTTGCCAGATCTTCTTCCCAATCTTCTCTGTCTGGAACCCGAACTCGAAGTCAAAAGCGGGTGTTGTATAATCTGTATGCGTTGGTCGTCTCACATTTCTGATTATCTCTGTAAGACCTAAGCTGTGTGATCTGTTCAGGCGGTTACACCTCCGTATTCTTAACGCTGCCTTGGTATCTACCAGCTTCCCATAGATGTCCATGGGAAGAAGCTGTAGCAATGTTTCCATGGCCGCTGTGGGGGTGAATCGCAATGTCCCTGTGATGCAGATAGACGCTGATCTTTGAATACTGCTTATCGATTTAAGATTTGATTTGTTATTCAGTACTAGACACCAAACAAGGATACCGTGCATTAAAATCGGTCTAACAACGGCCAGTGATCCCATGTACGGCGAAGGATTCTCTTACATGTGTAAACAGCTGCCGCCGCCTTCTTAATGCGTTCCTTAATGTTTGGTTTCCAGCTTAACTTGCTGTCTTAAATTACACCTAAGTATGGCCAGACTAGTGAAACTAAATTCCTTTTTCTTCAGCTTTGGGGCTCTATCGGAGGTATGATACGAACATACTCATACTCTTAGGTGAGCTTTGTTATGTTCTAGAGCTTCTTTGGCTTGCTTCGACTTGTTTGAGTTTTCTTCTGTCAATATTTAATACCCTCCTTTTTTAAATTCCCATTTGTGTAGTTGAAGATTGATGTCCGTGTTGTTGAATCCATAAAGGGGGGAGAGTCCAATTAAGGGTGTCTGAACACCTGCTTTGCCTTGTGGTGTGTGTGCTCGGTATGAGTATTTCATAGTGTTTTTTAAAGTCTAACTTTGGAGACAGCAGGCCACTTACTCGAGTTAACTCCCAAATGTTGTCACCTCATTTCAGAATATCACAGGAGGTACAACAAAATTTCGTTTGTTTCTTTCACTTAAGAGCTTGAAGGTTGTTTGTGGAACTGATTGATAGTCCCTCCTCCAGCATAAGTTCCTATAACGATCCCTTTAACGTCTTCCTCTTCGAGACTATGATGGACAATAGACATATAGTGGTGTCGAAAGCCAATGGTGTTTGAAATGAAGATAAAAGGATATCTCTGGGGGTTGCTGTATTAGATGCAGGTAGGTAGGTGGAAATCGTTGTTCGGAAGCAACAGATTTAAACGACTGGATAGCGATGTTGGTGGAGTGCCTGCTCCTGGTTAGCTGGGTTCCCGGTTCAAGTCCCAGTGAAAGCAAAGTCAATACGCTTTTATCTGGTTTTAAAATCTGGTCCAGTCACCATTTTCCGTTGGGAACAAATTAACGTCACTATCACTGGAGTGGTCAATTAGTGGTAGTAGTCTGACTAAGGGTATCACAATGGATACATATGGTCTAAGTGTGCTGATGAATACACTAGCAGCCCCCTACCTAATCTAATCTAACCAACTAATTAGCACTACGTCCCGTTTAGCTCACAGTGTCGGTACCACAGCTCTAGTACATTTTGTGAAGTGTATTTTTAAGACATCTGTTAATCCAAACTGAGATATCTTTCGCAGAAATCTCGTCAAGCTGTGCTTGGTGTCTGGGTCTTACAAGAGCCGGGCAGGAGAAAAAAAGTGGGTCAAGGTCTCCCTCTCAGCAATGTTGTTGCAACTACGACAATGTGCATAATCTTGGATACCAAGATTAGCGGCATGATCTCCAATCGGCCAGTGTCCCTTTCAAACCGCCAGCAATCTAGTGATGTTATGTCGTGTTCGCAAAAGGAGATCCTTTGTTTTGGTTCGGTTGTACTCAGGCCTTATTTTTCTCGATGTAGCACAGTTTGGCAGCCTGGCCCATCTGTGGTTAACTATGGAAGTATGCAGGGATATCAGCCTTGACTAATTTTATTGGGATATGGACCTCCTCTACAAGCGAGCACTGAATGGCAGAATCCTGGCTAGCTAGTTCACTGCCCTTCTCATTTCAAGATAAGCTAGATTTCTTCTAATGACGATAGCTCAGCTCGCCATTCCTGCACTTGCTTAGATTATGAAGCACAGGAGACATTAGCTTTGAGGACTGCTGGGCTATCAATACAAATGGCCACCTTCTGCCTCGGCATGATATTTGGATATTTTTTGACCCAGATTGCAAAGAGTGTCGCTTGGAACACACTACAATTGTCCGGCTTTGTGTAGGCTTTATAAATGTTCAGGAATTTTGAGAATACACCCGCCATCAACCAGTAAAAATCCCTGCACACAAGTCCGCTGTGCCAATCAGCTCTTTCGGGAATAAGAGTGTCAAAGCCGTATGTTAGATCGATAGTTTGGGGATCGTATAATCTGTGGAGGATGTTACGAGATCCCTTGGTCGAAGATCTTAGATGATGCTTTGACCATTTGGTTCTGAGGTCCAGCACCCAGACTCCCAGAGCCTGATGGCTCTGTGAGCAGTAGTGCTATTAAAGTGTAGGTCCAAAAGGTAGGCGATCTAGCATAACCTTCAGAGCGTCAGACGGAGTCAACCGTAGAGCGCCTGTGGTGCCAATACACGCTGTTCTTTGTACCTTGTTGAGTTTTTGTTTCCAATTGATGTAAGCTGTTGAACTTGCAGAACGTGAATATTTCTGGCAACGATACGACCAATAGATTAACTCACAATACCTGCTGAAATGCCAATCAATCGAAAGAAAACAAATAAGGCCACAGTAAGTCTTAAACCAAACCAGGACGTTCAGTCTCATTACACTCTTCACACTTGTCCTTCAAACTGAAGGGAAAGTGAATTACCTTGTTGCTATTTTCACATACCTACTTGTCGTGGAATTTCGAACAAACTGCGCTACGAATGCGACACATCCGCAGATATCTTCAAGTAGACTGATGCATGCTCTTCATCCTGGTGCTTCTAAAAATGTGAGGACACTTAATGGTTGCCCTGAAATGAGTCGCATAAGTCTGCGAGAACGTTGCATTTAAGGACATGTGCAGCATTCATCTCAGATAGAAAACATTTGCATTACTTGGGATAAATATTGCTTTGCTCAGTCAATTCTTCTGCATTTAATTGGTAGCTGCATATGCATGTGCAGCGCATGGTGAAAACATAAGAATGCGGGTTCCGTTGCTGGCAAATTGGCTTTTCATCAAACTCAGGTCGTAAACATTTCGGAAAAACAGTGTGTGCACGTGAGTAGTATAATCCTTCTTGTAGAAACGAGTGCACTTGTAAATGTGCGTCCTATTGCCAGGTGGGTAGCAACTGACAAGTTCTGTAACTAATTGACGGTACCTAACTACCTCACATTTTCAAGGAACGCGTTAGCAAGTGGGGGAAGATTAATTTTCACAAAAGTCCACGAATAGCTTTCCCAGGTGCATTATATAACGATGCGCGTATTATTTAAAGGATTCCCCTAATAAGCACATCACTTAATTTAACAGATATTATGAACATGCACTTCTTGCTCATCGTGGATAGGTGAGAGTTTCAGGAAACTTATTTCTTGGAAGACATAGAAGGCTTATTCTCTGGCTTCTAAATTCATGATCCATGTCAAGAGCGTACCTGTTTCGGATGCCATGACCGTAATTGGATCATATAATCTACAACATCTACAGCCCCTCACTGCATGCAAATATTTGATTTTCTGTTTTCCACCAGAAAACGCTTCATAAATTGCTTCCTCTTCGTACCTACGTATTGTTATGAACTTTCTCTATTGTGCGCGATAATCACATTATTCTGTTGATACTTAGGATTTTGAATATAAAGAGCGGGTCGTTTTTTGTGAAGAAGTTCTTAATGAAGAAATTCATATCGTATTAGATGCTGACAACTTTAAACTGAAATCCAACGCAGAACAATGACTACAATGCCTAGATTTTATGGCCACACTTCTCGCACATTGTATGTGAGGCTCCAGAGCATTTATGACGTTTCGAATTCTCTTTACTGTCGAAACATGCCATTGTCCTGTCTCATCTTGCCTGACTGCCACTGGAGGAACACATTATACTGGACGTTGGTGTCGTTTTGTTTGACTTTCATTGAGGAAGGGTCGACGGTTCTTCATATTAGATAATACATCAAGCTGAGGTGCATAAAAGTGTTGCAACTTCAAGCCGAAAATCAGCCGAATTAATTTGGAATTGTTTGGTAAATAAGACTCCCGTTTGCCATGCTTAAAACCAAAACAAATGGTAAAACATTTAAACCTGCCACCTTTTCGTTGGGAAGCTTTATTGTGTAGAGTTGCATGATGCTTTTAATTAGATCCGTGCCATCCATGTGGCGATTTTATTCATTATTTGGCCTTCTGTCGTACCTCCTCACCTGAGCATTTGTTTTGGCATCGTTGGCTGGTGATGAAGGGGAATTTCTTGATCACCAGCCAACGAGTCAACAGTCCTAAACATGCCCTTCACAATGAAAAACTAAACGGAAGGGTAGGTTATCTTAGGTAGGCGGGCTGCTAGTGCAATCACCAACACACTTAGACCATATTGGTCCATTGTGATACCCATAGTCAGACTACTACCAGATTGACTACTGCAGTGATAGTGTCGTTAATTTCATTCCAACGGCAAATGGCGAATGGGCCTAATTTGAAAGCCAGATAAAAACGTATTAACTTTGCTTTCACTGGGATTTGACACGGGAACCCGCTAATCAGGAACTTCAGAGTTCCGTATCTCGCACACGCTTGACATAATTAGACAACATTTTGGGAAAACATAATCCAGTCGTGTATATATGCAACAACTCCATATTCCAAATCTAAGTTTTTGTATTTATTTCCGCTTTTGAACCTTTCTGAGACGTATCGTATCTTCTTTGTCCCCGTTTTATCGATATTTCAACAAATGATGATCTAGTGAGCTAGCCAATTCCATTCCTCCTCTCCATCATTTCACCTGCAAGACTCGTCTCACCACGAATGCTCATCAGGATACCCTTAAGCCTACTTTTGGACTCGCAGTTAAATTCCAAGACACGTTCCTCAGCCGTACTACACGAATATGAAATGCTCTTCCCATCCTAGTATTTACCTCAAACTACAATCCGCAGATATTTAAGACGAATGTGAACAGTTACCTCGTCTTTCTTTCTCCCTCTATATCTTTGGTCCGTGCTGTGTCTTGAACCAAGACACACAAGGGTAATAGCAATCCCTTGAGCGCAAGCAAATTATAAAAAAAAAGTAAAATGTAATGTAAACGCCACCGTGGCCATGCAAGGCAACTCTTAAAACTGCCACCTCGACGTGGAGTAAAATGTTATGTGTACGCCACCATGGCTATGCAAGACAACTCTTTAGACTGGCTCCTCGGCCCTATGACAAATGTTGCGTACGCGCCACCGTGGCCATGCCAGACAACTCTTAAGACTGCCGCCTCGGACCTTTGACAAATGTTTCGTATACGCCACCGTGGCCGTGTCAGACAACTCTTAAGACTGGCTCCTCGGCCCTATGACAAATGTTGCGTATACGCCACCGTGGCCGTGTCAGACAACTCTTAAGACTGGCTCCTCGGTCCTAAGTCAAATGTTGCGTATACGCCACCGTGGCCATGCCAGACAACTCTTAAGACTGGCTCCTCGGCCCTATGACAAATGTTGCGTATACGACACAGTGGCCATGCAGGACAGCCTCCTCGACCTGGTGATGACATCGCTGCTTTCAGTTCATTAGACAAAGCTAGTCTGCTTGCGGCGCATTTTGCAGCCAGCTCAGCACTGCCAGATGCCATTATGTCTCCACCTGTACTTGAGAGTGTTGATTTCACCATGGGACAAATCCACTTCCGCACTCGTACAGTGGCTTAAAGAACTCGACGTGCCCAAATCCGTTGGCGCTAATGGTATTCCCCTTTACTTGAAGATGTGTTCTTCTGTACTGGCAAAACTCAACTCTCTAGGTCACTTTCCGAGCAGATGGAGAGCAGCATTTGTTCGGGGATGAGGAAGAAACCATCGAACACTTGCTACGTAGCTTCAGCGCTCTCTCATCCCGTAGATTCAGACTTCGGGGGCCTATTTCTTTGTTAATCTGGCTGAACTGAACAGCATCAGAATCCGCCCTCTCCTTCGATTTATCAAAAGCACAAATTGGTTTGCGGAATAGGTACCCTTGATCCGCGTGGTAACACAATTGGCCTTCCCTTGGCCTAAGGGTGTCTATTGTCCGTATGCGCGGCAGTCAGCCACCTCAACCTAACCTAGCCTGTAGTCCTCATCTTAAAATAAACACCCTTTTGTAAGAGGTGGAGTGAGAGTGCAAGTTATTCTGAAAAGTATTCTGTGGTTACACTACCAGTTCCAAAATACCATAAATATCAATTTCAAAGCTACTTTCAAATATTCAGTGGTACATATAGTAAGGAAATTCGCTATTCAAAAAGTAAAGCCCTTCCTCTGCATGGTGTCCCTATTAACTCTTGCTTTATTACGTTGAGCGTAATGGTACTCATTTCAATGCGTACATGTGCGGCTTCCAACATGGTCTAAACGTCCACGCAAAAAAAAGGGGGTGGTGTCCCCTTTATCGATTAGAGACCTACCTGCGAAAGCACTCATCGCCACGAGGTATACACAGCTGCTGGTGAATTCGGAATACGGGGGAAAATTGATTCCGGTTTTCGCTCCAATGTGCCACGTAAATTAATTCCAGTACAAGCGTGACGTTCACGGATGAACAAGTGATTGCTAATATGGAAGCGACTACCTTCTGTGTACATTGATCCAAATGCTGGAAAACGCTGATGATGTCACATCATTCAGCAGAAAGTCAGAAATGGAGTTTTGAAGAAGAATGGAATGGGTTCGCCGTGCAGTAATAATCTTTGTTGAGCGACCGCGACTGTCCCAGGCGGACCTGACTACTGAAGCGATGAAGACGACTAATGATGATACCGCTTAGTTCTGGCAAGTAGTTGAGATATAAGGCGTCTAAGTGACTGAATCTACGAGAGGAGATGGTGCGATGGATTCGAACTCCTCTTTACCTCTACAACTTCTGCAGAAGTCGTTGTTGGGGATACCTAGTGTAGTAGTGCCTAGTTTTAACACGAAGATGGAATAAAGTGGGTTCGCCTTGCAGCAATAATATAAGGTAGTCGAAAAAAGTCTTTTCTTTTCCAATCAAAGTTTAACTCATTTTTTTTATATTTCTAATGAACTTTATTGAACCAAATATGTACCATTTTGGTCGACCACCTTTTGCCATTTTTCGCCAGAGACATTATTCAATCATTGTTAAACTTTTGTGGTTTCCGGCGAAAAACTGCGACAAGTAATTTTCACAGGCTTCTCTTGAAGCCAAGTTTACTCCATCAAGGGAGTTGTGCATTGACCGAAGCAAATGGTAGTCCGATGGTGCAAGGTCAGGGGTATATGGCGGATGCATCAAAACCTCCCAGCCAAGCTCTCCCAGTTTTTGCCGAGTCATCAAAGATGTGTGTTCTCTAGCATTGTCCTGATGGCAGACGAAGCCCTTTCTGTTGATCTGTTCTGGTCGTTTCTTTTTCCATTGCTTGCTTCAATCTCATCAGTTGTTGACAGTAAAGTGTAGAATTAATCGTCCGACTAGGCTGGAGCAGCTCGTAGTGGATGATTCCTATCCGAATCCCACCAACATCACCTTTCGAGGCGTCAATCTTGGCTTTGCGACCATTTGTTTAGCTTCACCACGCTTGCACAATAATTTTTTTTCGCACATTATTGTCGTATTTCATCCACTTTTCGTCTCCTGTTACCATTCGCTTCAGAAATGGTTCGATTTCATTTCGTTTCAGCAAAGAATCGCACATGTTCGGTGCATTAAATTTTTCACAGACAATTAATGTGGTATCGAGCTTTTTTTTGTAGCCAGCCTTAAATGGTTCAAAACCGATTGATGATGAATGTTTAGTTCTTTGGCGATGTCATGGCTGCTTATGTGACGGTCCTGGTCAATCTTTTCCATAATTTCATCGACTTTTTCAACGATAGGTTGACCAGAGCGAGATGCACCTTTCACATCGAAATTTGCAGAACGGAAGCGAGCGAACCATTGTTGTGCTACACGAACTGATACAGCATCGTCTCCGTAAACTTCACAAATTTCATTGGTGGCTTGCGTGGCATTATTTCCTTTTTGATACAAACATATCAAAATACGGCGAATTTCTTCATTATTTTCACTCATTTTTGAACAGCTGTAACTTTTTTTCAACATCTCCGAATTTTAAAAAGAAAATGTCACCTTTCCAACACCATATGGTATGACACAATGTGAATGGTAGCACTGGATATAGACGTTCCAACGACATTTATTTACAAAATACGAAAAGACTTTTTCGATTTCCCATTATTTGTGGTGACACTGCGGAGGTCCGAGGCAGACCTGTTGTTAGCTTCTACAGCAAGGCCTTTTATCAAACAGATTCTTAACTCACCAACATCTAACGCAGCCGTATAATAATTACACGTCCTCAGTTTGATATTTTCTAAGAAAAGACAACGCAGACGTTATCTAATTAAAAAACCTAGAATTCATCAACTCCATAGGCTAACCTCCCCGAATGAGTTAATTTGCAAAGTCTCCTAGGCCGCCATGCTTTTCGAGGGAGGAGTCTTCGAACCCCGCGAAAATCTTCGTGGATACAATAACGATTGAAGTAAACTACTAGGAACCCTCACCGGGCCTCACTCACTCCACCACCTCCCAAATCCACATCCACATTAATGAAACAAGAAATCTGATATCCACTGTAGCACGATGTGTTGGAAAATTGGCTTTACATCATAGGTTCCTCCATTGTTATCATCTACATCGTGCAGATTATTTCGAATGTGTCAACGTCTGTAATAAGACCGAAAGAAAGAAGAAGAAAACAACTCCATCCCCTTCCAGTTGCCACGACTTTGATATACATTTCCTGATTCAGACGAAGAGATGCGACTTTATGAAGAGTTATCGTTGTCGAGAGCAATTTGTCTAGTCGTTTTCTTTTTTCTGTCGCGTTATTCTTTTTTCGTCGCCATCGTTATTCTGTGGATGTCATGCTAAACAGATTCCTCATTCCCCCCTTTGTGCTCGATATCAAAAATTTAATATTGCCTTCATGTTGAAAACGGCCTACCCGGGTTCCCATTCACATTTTATCATGACCATTCGAATATGTGGTGATAAGAACGTGTGTACGATACAATTGTGTCCCCTTACGTATCGTGGGGAGTTCATTGGGTTGCCTGAATTTTCTTGAATTCTCTTTGGGGTTTCATATTTAATAAGGTCAGCGTATCAAGGACACATTTACGAACACCGAAAGAGGTCATTCGCTCAACGGGTAATGCATGAGGAAATTTAAATTCACCAAGGGCACCGAGAGAAAGGCATTAAACAATATGAAATACTTGAGAGTGCTTCATGTGCTAATGGCAAGCGAAAGTCTTAGGACGCACATGCCGCACAAATGTTGTGGGAGTACTTTAGTATATTTAGTAAGCTCTTCTTGGGAAAGTCGAAAATGGGCTTAGAGCATTTGTTGTATATTTTATAAGCTCTTTGGAGTCCTTCTGCCGCTCACTTGCGGTTGAGTGTAAGCACTTTTCCAAAAATATGGATCTACATGTATGTATCTGTTTTGACTCAGTTTACGCACACCCATTTTTTTCTGCAAATTATTCTATGAGTCGATTGCATCGTCCTTACCACGAACAACCTCATATTGGAACAACATTTGGCGAAAATAGAAGAGGTGTGCAGTGGTTAGTACGGAGTAACAAAATAGACCAAGCTGATTCTTCCTACTCATAAATGCTTCTCTTGCCTCTTCGCAGATGGAGTGACGAAACTATGTGCAGCACGATGTGTTGCATTCACGAGGGTACCAAAGTTCTACATCGGCCACTTTACTCAAAGTCCTCTCCATGATCCTTACAAATGTTTGTTTGACGGACTTGAGACAAGTCCGTCCGTCCGTCTTAAATAGACTCCTTACTCATCAGCTTATGTCTATAAAGGCCAAGGGCCTAAACTTTGGAGTAACCACTCATGTTGTGCGTGTTTTGTTCTCTCATGAGTGGAAGAGACCTACACTCTTCTACGTCGACTCCGACCGGTCGTGTTTGAGGTGCTTTTCCTTGACAGTTCTTAGGTTAGGTTAGGTATGGGAGCTGCTAGTGTATTCATCAGCACACTTGGACCATATTGGTCCATTGTGATACCCATAGTCAGACTACTCCCACTGATTGACTCCTCTAGTAATAGGGCCTTTAATTTGATCCCAACGGCAAATGGTGACTGGACCAGATCAGAAAACCAGGTAAAAGCGTATTAACTGTGCCTTGACTGGGATTCGAACCGGGGACCCCGCTAAACAGTGGCAGCCAATCTACCAACTGCGCCATCCAGTCATCTTTTGACAGTTCTTACTCTTTGAGCATTGTTAGTGACTCGAAAGAGGTGGAGCCTTAAACATTTTTTTAGTCGTACGGGGAATCGAACCCAGGCAGCGAGGTTCAATTGCTTAGGAGTCGACACACAGACCCACAACGCCACGGGCCCTTATGTCTGCCGTAGATAGTTGGATTGTTTATGTTCCAATATCAAAACAAATGTTTTTTTGTTTTGCAAGACCCGAACTTTCGCCATATTTGTTTTGATTTATCGAGTGTAACCGAAATTTGTAAAATGTTCACACCTGAGATTCGGAAACCTTCTCGCTTAGCGCTTCTCAGCACATGTTGAAGCAAATTCTGTCCACCAATCATCATTTGATGGTATCACATTTTTGTACAGTCTTTGCAGTAAACCCATGGTCGTTATCCCTCAGTCGTTATCCCGACATCAACACGCTCAGGATAGACTTTAAAGGCTTACAAAAACTAAAGCCCACGTGGCACTAATATGAAATAATGAGTTCCTATGGGCGATGCACTTTGAAGACAAATAATAATAATATGAGTAGCGCGACCGAGGCGGACCTGGGATAGATCCTCAGCAACCACTCGTGTCGTTCGTGCTATTGTTCTTTCACGCGTGGAAGGGACCTACAGGTTAATGCCGACTCCGAACGGCGAAGTTGAGAAGCTTTTTCTAAACAGGAAAACAATTTGAGTATTGAGGTGCATGCAAAGAGGTGGAGCCATGAATTATGAGAGGTGGTGTAGCCATACATTGCAAAATTCAAGTAAAAACTTTAATTCTAAGAAACAACAGCCGGTACGATACACTCACAGTGAGAACAATATTGTAAACCATTCATTCGAAAATTAGACAGCAGTGAGTGCGGACGTAAAATATAAATAATGTTAGAAAAATAATAAAGTGGTGTGTTATTTTTTATTTAAAGAACTTTTTTTTTCAGCTTGCTACATTCGAGTATCGAACCTGGCACCCTCTGCATAGGAGTCGACGCACTAACCCACTACGCCACGGCGACTTTGAAGACAAAGCTGGCGGGCAACATCTTCATGCCAGCTCCTTGAAGTCGGATGTAACATACCCTAAATATGATGAACGTCAATTTTTGGAATGATGTGCCTACTGTTGTCCCAGGATACGGTGCAATCTCTTAGCTTTGACAGGAGTTACATTTTACTCTTTCTCGCACACGCGGCACCTCTCAGTGGCCAACATGACTATATGCATCCTCTCAGATTTTGTCTTAAATGAATACTCTGTTTTAAATATATAAATGCTGGTGTACCACAAGGGGGTTGTTTTTGGTCCTCTGCTATACCTACTGTACACTAGAAGAACACACTGTTCTAGGCACTTTTGCTGACGATACCGCGATTTTGGTGACAACGGTTGAAGAGTCTTCAGCAAAATTACAACGTTCACTGGAGCAGATACACGTATGGATGAACTTCTGACGAATTGTCCCTAATAAAAGCAAATCAGTTAATTTCACTTATAGGCAAGTAAATAACTTGACAGTTTTCCTAAATCGGGTCCAAATACCTTCTGGAAATGAAGGGAAATATCTCGGGATGACCCTTGACGTAAAACTCAAGTGGGAGCAGCACGTTAGGAAGAAACGTGCAAATTGACATGAAATATTAAGATCTCTACTGGCTTATTGGTGAACAATCCAAGCTAAGTATTGACAACTGTTTGGACGTATGGCGTACAACTTTGGGGCTGTACCAAAGCAAGTAATATGAGAATAATACAGACTTTTTTTATGTTTTTAACTTTTGAAATCAAGTTATAAACTCACCTTTCTCTTCCCTCTAGTGACACTGAGTTTTTTTATGAAGGTTTTTGGTGGCTTTTCCTTCAAATTACATATGTGATATTTTATTTAAGAAATTTTATTAATATTTTGGTAGTAAGGCAAATAAGCCGAATCTCTGAAAGCATAAATGAAATGTAAAACCATTGTAAAATTACTGCCACAATAAATAAACAATAACAATAAACAATAACAGACTTTTCAAAATAAGGAACCATCGTTAGTGCACCATGGTATATCAGAAACGACGAAATCCACAGAGATCTTGGAATATTACCACTCCAACACGAAGTAGTTGGGTCGCCGTGGCGTAGTGGGTTAGTGTGTCAACCCCTACGCAGAGGGTGCCAGGTTCGATACCCAAATTTACCACCTTTCATATTTCACGGCTCCACCTCTTTCGAGTCACTGACAATGCTCAAAGAGTATATCCTTTCTAGAAAAAGCTTCTCAACTACGCCGTTCGGGGTCGACTTTAAACTGTAGGTCCCTTCCACGCGTGAGAGAACAATAGCGCACACAACACGAGTGGTTACTGAGGCCCTGGCCCTCTACGAGCTGTAGCGCCACCCATATTATATTATTATATTATATATATTATATAGAAGTTAAGAACTTTGCTGATGAACATAATCGCCTCCTAAAAGAGCACACAAACTCTGCAGTTCACCCGATCCTTGAGGCAACTAATGTCTTGAGCCTACTTCAAAGGACTCGACCCCTTGATGATAGTCTACACCCGCGCATGTTTGCGGTGTTAGCAGATACTTTTTTTTGAGAGTAACCTGCCGATCAGTACCTAAATCATGAAATTCAACTACTGGTTAAGAGCTTCGCTTAGTTGAAGTCTTAATAAATTCAGGGAGGTGGTTTTAGTGAGTAAAAATCTCACACTTCTATGTGCGAACGTTCGCCAAAGAAGAACTCCAACTACACACGAAAAAAAAGTCCGATTTCGTGTTTTATCATCAGAAAGGATAAGTCCCGACTAACGCTTTGCCAAATAATACATCATAATGGACTGCATAAGACCCCTAACTTGAGTTGACCACGGAGTCTTAAAGTCGTTGACTAGCAACTAGAAACCCGTCTCCCTTGATGATCATGATGGTCCCTGATCAATGCTTTCGCCCAAGGGTTTAATCGCTCTCTTGCCTATAAGTTTAAGTGGCTGGATAAAAGAATAACCGCGCTTATTGAGATCATCAAATCCAAAAGTGACAAAATCCACAACACCAACGATGCCATCAACTGCATTCCTTCGAAAGAGACGGAACCCAACTCGTGACAATGAAGGACAGCAATATCACGCCGACACGTGACACTAACAACAACAATTCTCTTCTTTCCGACACTCTCTCTCCTGACGTTTGCCCCTTCCTCATTTGAGATCTGCGACACCGGCTCACAAGCCCCATTTTTTCCCTCATCTGAGCTTGTGACCCGGTGTCGCAGATGTCACATGAGGGAGGGGCAAAGTTAGAAACTAAAGGAGAGAGAGAGAGAGTGTCGCAAAGAAGTTACTCTATTATTAATTAATGCTTTACAATCCAGTCTCAAAAGCATATGTTGATGATATCGACCAGGTTTTCGTGTTCGATAAAAACGTTTCTTCTTAATCACCCAGTCAAATAGATCAATCAGATTAGAGATCTCTGATGTACCCATCTCCCCCGCCTCATTGTCTGCGAAGAATGTTTGACAGATTAAATTCCATGTCAATCCAAGTTTATTCGGCGTTTCACTTTGCAGGCTCCCTTTGATTTGCGTTCGCTCGAGGCTGCTTGTCTGCCGGAGAAGTGTAATCCTCTTATGAAAATCGTTTAAAATTATTAAACCTGCAATCACTTTCGAATCGATTGCATCCTCTTCGTCCATCAACTTGGCACACATAAATTACTTCTCCCCCCCATTTCGATTGATATTTTCCCATACCAACTCTGACAATCCTCTTTCATCTTTGCTTCGACTTCCTAAGAAGAGGAGAGGAGGAACTGACATCAGACAATTTGCAGTTATCAATGTACCGTAAATGATGGGTTTTGAAGAGTTGACCATCACATCTTTAAATTCAATTCAATAATTTTTTTTCGACTTATGATGTACATACTACATATGTATGTTGATATGACCCGGGGCCTATTTCACAGATCATACATCTCGCACATTGTATGATTCTGACACTTCTGCTGTATGATTTCTGTTTCTCAGATTTGTTGTATGAGCCGCTGTAACACAGTATCGCCTAAAGTTTACACTGGAAATATGGGAAAGTTGTATGATTCTGTTTCACAGAAAAATATCATACACATCATACAACAGTTTCTTTCAAATTTGAACATACATTTCATACAGCACTTAAAACTGCTATAGTCGCTACAAAAATGAGTTTTCAAACGAGAAAAATGAAAAATGATTTTTGAATAATGAATGATTGTACACCTCAACACCTCAACATCCATAAAGGGACCTGGCGGTCCCCTGATCAATCAACCGTCAACCAGATTGATCATGTTGCGATCGATGTCAGGCACTCCTCCAGCATTCTTGATGTCCGAACGTTCCGAGGAGCCAACATCGACTGGGACCATTTGCTTGTTGTAGCCAAGGTAACAACTCGGATATCAAGAGATCAACAGAGTCGAGAAAGGACACCACGGTTTGACGTCGGAAAGCTACAATCGCAACGGACTGCTAGGATCTTTGCCGATCGAGTGTCCCGGAATCTCTCTCTAAGTTCGTCGCCACCTGCGCAAGCAATCGAAGAAGATTGGAGGCGTTATCAGGAAGCCATCAAAGATGCTGCCACTGATGTGCTGGGCCTTACGGCACCACCTAGAAAAAACCCATGGTTTGACAACGAGTGTAGGCTGGCACATGCAGCGAAGCTGGAAGCCTACAAAGCAACGCTGCAACGAACGACGAGAGCTGTTCGTGAGCTCTACGAACAGAGACGAAGGGACGAGACCCGGCTTCTTAGGAGAAAGAAGAAAGAGCATAAGAAGCGCGCGATCGAGGAGATGGAGAGGAGCTCCGGTAGGAACGATGTCCGAAAGTTTTACCAGAGGGTGAAACAATTATCCAGTGTATATAAAGTTCGGACAGAAGCCTGCCGGGACGAGAATGGACAACTAGTAGTAGAGTCGCAGTTGATACTGAGAATTTGGAAGAACCATTTCTGCAGACTGCTAAATGGCGATGATGACACCAATACCGCTGTCAGGCAGAATGTTCCGCTCAATATGGGCGATGATCGACGAGAATTCCATCCCTCCGACTTAGACGAGGTCAAGACAGTAATATCAAGACTGAAATCTAACAAAGCGGCCGGTGCGGGCGGACTGACCGCTGAAATCTTTAAGGCAGCTGGAGATGATCTGGTTGGGCGCATGCACCAGCTCATCTGTAAGATATGGTCGAAGGAAAGCATTCCCGATGAGTGGCATCATCGTTTGCCCGATCCACAAAAAAGGAAACCTCCTTGACTGCGCCAACTATAGATAATAAGATCTTCTCTGCCGTTTTGTGTACTATTTGTCGATTTCAAGGCCGCATATGACAGCGTGCACAGGGACGAGCTATACAACGCATGTCTAGTATTGACATTCCTGCCAAACTCGTCAGACTGAGCAGGATGACAATGGAGAATCATCGCTACTCCATCAAGATCAATGACGAACTCACATAGACCTTCAATGTCAAAAAAGGTTTTAGACAAGGCGACGCGCTTTCATGTGATTTCTTTAACATCATCCTGGAGAAGATCGTGTAAGACTCAGAAGCCAACACTAGAGGCACGATCTTCCAGGAGTCCGTACAATTGCTAGCATAAGCGGATGACATTGACGTGATTGGTAGAACACAGCGAGCCGTCAATGAGGCTTTTGCTGCCATTGAGGCGGAGGCGGCTAAAATGGGTCTAGCGGTGAATGAGGGAAAAAATCAAGAAAGAACACACAACATCGACGTCTTGGACATAGCGTCGCAATGGGCAGCTATAACTTCAAGGTAGTCAAGGACATCGTCTACCTCGGCTCCGCAGTAAACAGTATAAACAACATCAGTACCGAGATCAAACGCAGAATAACTCTTGCCAACCGCTGTTTCTATGGGCTCAAGAGGCAATTGAGTAGTACAGTCTTCTCCCGAAGGACCAAGCTGACGTTATAAAAGATCTTGATCATCCCAGTCCTGCTGTACGGCGCGGAGGCATGGACAATCTCAAAAGCGGATGAGGAAGTCCTTGGTCTCTTCGAGAGAAAAGCTCTGCGTGCGATCTTTGGTCCTGTTTGCGTTGACGGTTTCTGGAGGAGAAGATTCAACCACAAACTGTACGGGCTGTACAGCGACATGAGTCAAGTCAGGCGTCTTCGGACCCAACACCTAAGATGGCTAGGCCATGTAGAGCGTATGGACAACTCAGCTCCGTCCCGGAGAGTCTTCGACTCCGAACCCGTGGGACAACGCAACAGAGGACGCCCGCGTTTAAGTGGCGCACCTAGGTGGAGAAGGACCTCAACCAACTTGGCGTGCGACACTGGAGACAGCTAGCCAGAGACGGTGCTAGTTGGAGAGGCTTGTTGGTTGAGGCCCAAGTCCACCCCGGACTGTAGCGCCAAATAAAGAAGACGAAGAATAATTGTTCATCTTTTTTTTTTAAATTAGACATGTAAGAACAAGGAAAGCTAGTTCGTCAAGAGAGTTTTATTTAAAATCATGTACTATTTGGAAAAATTGAATTAAACGCAGACAACATATAAGTGGATTTGCAAAACTAAATACTGGAGTTCCTCAATAATGAAGAAAACTATTATTTTGAAATTATTGAGATTACTTCAGCTATGATAAGACAATTTTTCCAGATAGTACTTAATTTTTTATAAAAATTTCTTGACGAACTATTATTCCTTGTTACTGCATGTTTAATTTAAAAAAAAGATGAACGATCATTCATCATTAAAAAACTATAAGCCCATAAATGCTTATTTATGTGTATTTTTTCATTTGAAAACCAATTTTTGTAGCGACTACAGCAGTTTTAGTGCTGTATGAAATGTATCTTAAGATTTGAAAAAAACTTCTGTATGATGTGTATGATTTATTCTGTGAAACACAACCATACAACTTTTCCATATATCCAGTGTAAACTTTAGGTGATACTATATTACAGCGGCTCTTACAACAGATCTGAGAAACAGAAATCATGCAGCAGAAGTGCCAGAAACATACAATGTATGAGATGTGTGTTTTGTGAAATAGACCCCCGATTTGTGATATCATTAGTTATTGGCAAATCAGAGGTCTTGGAAGACAAGAACGATGTTCCTTTGTAAGGAAGATGTGGTCATTCATTCTGTTATGAGAAGTAGATCACTAATGCTTAAGACACATATCTGGTTGATTCCTCAAGAGACGGTAAAAATTAACAAACCTTTATAATATTCTTTTTTTTTTCGGAGGTTTTCAGCCCTAGACTGGAGCACTCAGACTCAAACCTCGTCCATTGTACTAACATGTAGCAACCTATTGTCGCTGTAATTTCTTGGAAGACCAGCAGGCGCTCTACATCAACAGCTGTCACCATTTTAACACCTGATTCAACCATAGGTGGGGAAGTGACAAAAGAAGTGCTCTACAGTGTCGTCGTCTTCCCCACAGGCGTCGCAGAGGGTTCAATGCTCTTCGTTAGTACACCCGTAAGTCGTCTGTAGTCTTCTCAGTCAAGATATAATAGATATGGATATAATAATGCCACGGATTTCTTATAGATGTTACCATGCGCTTGGTCTGTCTGCGTCCTGGTAAGATGAAAGGTCTCACATAAGACTTTAAGAGCAAAAAAAGTCTCTTGTAAAATGACACCTTCACAAGCCTGTGTTTTTTGACAAAATGTCATGTGTGTAAGCACTAGAAATTAGACTCAGTTTTATGACTTTTTTAAACAATACGAAATTTAGTTTTATTTTGCGACCGTTTCGTTCATGGTCCTGACATCGAATGAATCTGAATTCTAGTTAAAATGAATAATTCGCCGCATGCTTGGCGATGACAATTTTAAAGTGGTACTTTTAAAGAGATCACCGGCAGATCTTACATTGGAAATTGGTTCTTAGAATTTTATTCATTCTTTCTTGACTTATTTTTCTTTTTGTTGTCTACATGTGTGATGAATCCAATAGTTGTTGGTTTTCGATAAGATTGGATAAGATATGTTTGGTTACCTTCTAACCAACAACATAACCCCAAGTAAACGGTAGGGCTGCTTTTGTTGGCATAATATGGGACCAATAACAATGATATTGGTGTGTTATACAGATCATATATATTATCATCATATCAAGAGATTCCTTTTTTCCCGCATATAGAAAAGATAATTTTTTTAACTTTTTTAACTATTATTTTATATGACTAAAAACATAACGTACTGAACACATTTCAACCTTAAAAAGATAGTCCTTATGAAATCAATCAGATGAAAATGAAAAAAACACAATTATACTCTTTTTTATTTGTTTATTTTGTTATTTTTATATTTATTGCTCTCCTATTTAATTATTTATTTCTATATTTATTTATTTGTATTGTATTTGTATTTATTTTTCTTAAATTACTTACAAATATAATATAAAAACAAATCCATATAAAAATTGAGTACGATAAAAATTTACAAAGTAGAGCAAGAAAATATCTGGTGGCATTCGATACTCTATACTGAGTAAGTTCAAATAGTGTTGAATGCAACATCAATAGGAACAATACAATAAGATGGGGTGGGGTGTTGAACAAACAAATAGAGAAAAGAAAAAAACAATTTTTGCAATTTAATTCACTTAACATAATTATAAATTTGTTATCACTTTATAAATTATGCACAAATTTATCAATTATCAACAGGTGAAAACAAAAGTTATATGAAAATATTAGTAGATTAGATCAAATATTATAAGTAAGAGAGTCTAAACTATAATAATGTTGAGAAAACAGCCAATTTTTTACGCGCTTTAGAAAACATTTGGACATGTGAACACTTCTGATTTCTGAATGTTAGTTAGTTTGTTTATTGTGGCAGTAATTTTACAATGGTTATACATAACATTCTTTGTTTACAGAGATTCGGTATTATTACCTTACCACTAAAATATTAATAAAAGTTCTTAAATAATATATCACAGAAGTAATTTGAAGGAAAAGCCACTAAGAACCTTCATTCTGGTTTCTGAATAAAAATTTCTATATGCGGTGGTTCGATAGTTTGGCACTTGTAACATATTGAGCGAGTTATTTACGTTTGTGTATTTATGTCTTCAGATTTTACTAAACTTTTTTCTTTCTTCTTTCTTTCTAATTTGAGATTTTTTTCATTATATCTCGATATCTCAAAGTTGTTAGTGTCTCAAGCTTGTCTAAATTAAAAAAAGATGTTAAATATCGATCTAGTTGAATGTCAGAAATATATCATATCCATAAAAATTTAATTTTCTGTAAATTATGCGACAAAAACAGTTATACCCATATATTGCGCATCTCTTGGACCAGGACAAAGGCGATAGGCTGAAGCAAAACCGATTCGAATACGTTTTTAGTGAACTTAACATTAGCTCCGTGAGTGTTGCTTCTTAGGAAATATAAGAATGGGCCACATTACGCACTTGGGCCGCACTTAATTCATGCCTGAATTAAATATTTTAGGGTGCCCCTGTTTCAACCCTGTTTAACATGCCCTGTATATTCGCTCGTCGTTTGCTATTTCAATATAGAGTCATCCTTTCACAAGTCTTGTGTAGCTCCCTTTGTGTGCCTCTTCTGAATGGATGCGCTCACTTCTGGTCTTTTTACGGTTCAGCGACTGGAATTATTATCACTTCGGTCTGCAGGAATATCCTGCAATGTTCTTATTTCAAAAGGCTTTACGATGAAATCATACTTGCCACTCGGAAAGCGTACCATTTCTGGGCTAATTTATTTATTTTTTATTCCACTATCCGGCCGATATCAAAGCGCTGCACATGGAGCGTACTCCGTTCCGGCCTTTATCTGATTCCGAAAAATATGTGAGGTTATGTATGTTGCTCTGACTTCAATTACCATTCAGCAAAATTCACAAGATAATATCCGCATTACTCGCAAATAGCCATTTTCGTTCGTATGTATATCCACCGGATTTTCAGATTTCCCTACCCAACTAGCCATTGTTATTATCTGCACAAATTGCTTGTGATAACTTGGGAAACCGAATTAAATCAGTTGCCAGTAAAACAAAAACACAGACACAGAATAATCCTTTGCACTACACAGCCACATTCATTGCATTCACAACCGACGACGGTCCTTGATAGCGCACGCATAAATTGAAAATAAACAAAAGCTGTCGTAGCATTGACCCAGAATGTTCTTTTTCATATTCATTTATTTCTTTCCGAAGTTTCGAGGCACGCATTTCCGTCCTTTCTTAAAATATAATTCATCCGATTAACAGTTATGGCAGATGAAAGGGAAATACGCGAGTGAACAGAGTCTGACCGGCTCCTGATAAGTAATAAATTGTCAAATGTAAGTGGACAATAAATTGCGGAATAAAGAAGCAGCCACGGCCAGGGCATTTTTCCTGTGGGATAGAGAAAATTAGATTTTTGACACAATTGATGGGAATACGGCTTGTCCTTCCGTGATATGACAGCATAAATCATATCGTCTTGAAGGAGGTAGTCATGCGTGCTTTATACACTGAATGATTAACCGCCGATGACGTGGATGAAGGATGGGATATTTTCATGCCGAATACATGGGGTTTCTTGAGAGAAGAGCATAAGGAGGGCAAAGAGGAATAAACAAACTATTCAAGAAAGCATTGTACGTTTGTACGTAAGTGTACACGTTACTAGTTATTAATTTATAATAATGTGGTATTTCCTTTTTTATCTTGTACAACCCATGACAACGACACCGGGACCAGGATAAATTTATTGTATGGGTTGGAGTTAAATCAAAAGACATAGTACGTCTGCCTCATGAAAGTAAGTCTTTTGTATTGGAATTTTTTAATTCCACTGAAGTTAGTAACTCCCTATGGGAGGAACGTTCCCTTAACCAGAAAAGCGCCGGCCATTCAAGCAAAAAGTGCTCGGAAGATTAGTCCTCTTTAAAGCAAAGCCGACACACCTTGTCTTCACACAGGTTCAGTTTGTTAAAATAGGTTGATGTAAGGTGTGCTTTTTTACGAGCGTATATACGCTTGAATTTCAATTTGCATGTAAAAAAAACTACCAACAAATCCTACATCCGCTTAAGTTACTCATCGTATCCACAGCCGCTTATGAAATAATCGCGGATAAAAACAATGCTTCGACTCATAATTTTCTGTGTGTTCTGTAAATTTATTAATTCATTGCTTAGGTTGCTGTATGTGGCTTACATTTGTAGGTGTGGTTGATGTATTAGATGATTTTTAATTGTTTTTGCATCCATAAGCATGCAACGTTTGGTATACTCAGGAGTGTCTCTGCTATATATTCCGTTTAGGTTTCGCAATTGATTCTTTTCATTTGATGAACATTGTTTTGATCTTATAATTATTAAGTGTTTTTTGCCTTTTAAGTGATGGTCATGCTACACAATCGCAATCCGAAGATTGTGCCCATTAACGATCAACTATCACCTTACACGCTTGCACCCCTCGACTGTCACAATTGTCATATATATCGTCGGTGGTGCCAAGATCTTATAATGAGTTCTTAAGCGCTGAAGATCGTATTTTTGTGCAATTATAATTTAAGCGTATATACGCTTGCAAAAAAACACAGCTGTAGCTGATGTCCAATTGACATTACATTACGATTCAGGACCGATGGACGCAGATTCGTTACCTGCAATCTCCCCATGTCCAGGCAGCGAGTCAAGCTTCACCTTGCTGTGTCTGGCAAGGAATTGTAGAGTGTCACAACAACATTTGATTGTTGTGGAGAGCACTAGATTGAACGCAAGTGCCTTTAGCACTTGACTAAATATATAATAATATGGGTGGCGTTACAGCCTGTGGATGTCCTTATTCACATAAACATGTCTCAGTATGTAAACAGGGTATCCAGAATTTATATAAGATTATTTTTCGGTGTGTGGCAATTATGACCCAACGCTCCTCCCATACAAATATCGAAAGAATATATACAAGCAGAATGACATCTAAACAATAATGAAAGTGTCAACATCCCACTCACCAGGTTCCTTACAAATGTATTAGCAGCAATACAGCTGAATAGAAGAGTGTAGAAGAGTGCAGTGAATTGCACGAGTTCACCCTGGGGTCATACAGTAGATCACACAACTGTATCATTTAATAACAATTATGACAGAGTGACTTACTTACTTACTTATCAGGCTGATGACCCATGCAGAGTCCGAGCCTGAGCGATAAATGCTTTCCATTCCTGACGGTCCTGCTCACGCTGCTTCCAGTCATCAAGACCAAGCTGTCTTGTATCCGCGATTGCTTGGTCTTTATACCGGTGATTCGGTCCTCCTCTCCTTCTCGAACCAGGAGGCTCGGATTCGAAGACCCTCTTAGCTGGAGCATTGTTATCCATGCGCTCGATGTGGCCGAGCCAGTGCAGTTGACGGATCTTTGCCGGACTACATCCACATCCTGGTACAGCTAGTAGAGTTCGCGGTTGTGTCTTCTCCACCATTCGCCTTCATCGCAGACGGGACCATGTAGCCGACGGAGAATTTTTCTTTCAAAGGCACCAAGAATCAGCTTCGCAGTTTTGCTTGTCGTCCAGCTTTTGGCTCCATATAGCACGACTGGCAAAATAGTCAGGAGTTTTGACAAACCGAAGTAACACCGGTTGCCAAAGTCGGTTCTACGTCGGATCTCCACAGTGATGTCATTTGTGGAGTTTACGTTTGCCCCGAGGTAGACAAACTCCTTTAATACCTCGAAATTGTAGCTGGCGATTGTAATAATCTTGTCCTAGGTGGTGTGTGACGGATCGTTTTTTTGCGGACAGCATATACTTAGTTTTATCCTCTTTGACCTTAAGACCAGCTCGCTTCGCCTCTTCTTCAAGTGCCGTAAATGCTTCCCCTATGGCAAATTGGGAACGCGCATGTCGATGTCGTCTGCATATCCCAACAGTTGGACTGACTTGTAGAAGATAGTGCCTTCCGTGTTTACAGCTGCCCGCCGCATCGCCACAGCTTCTCCAGTACCAAATTGAAGAGATCACACCACAGCGCATTTCCTTGCAAAAATCCGGTGCAGATTTCAAACGGCTCGGCAGTGATCGAGCCGAACTGCACGGTGCATCGCGTGTTTGTGAGCGTAGTGCGACACAACCGGATCAGTTTGTTCCCGGGTTCCCGAATTCAGCCATCGCACCAAATAACTCCTTGCGATTAATGCTGTCGCATGCGGCTTAGAAATCGATAAACAGGTGGCGCGTATCGATTTGAAACTGTCTGGTCTTTTCCAGGATTTGCCCTAGTGTCAAGATTTGGTGTATTGTCGATTTGCCGGGCCTGAAGCCGCACTGGTACGTGCCGATTAGTGCGGTGTAAAAAGGCTTTAGACGTTCACACAGTTCGCTGGACATGATCTTGTAGGCGACGTTGAGCAGGGATATACCTCTATAGTTGTCGCAAGAGGTAGGATCGCCTTTTTTGTGGATGGGGCATATGGAGCTTATATTTCAGATGACAGAGTGAAGAGCCAAATAATGGGCTTAATTCTTCGCCCATTAAATTTCATTATCATCAATTAAATGTATCCAGCCTTCAGTTATCAGATATTCATAATCACTACTTCACGGCATAGCAATGGAAAACAAGTCAACACCAGAAAAAAAGCTCTCCCCCTTCAAGATGTGCGTATACAAAGAAATCCAAGGGGAATCCAGAGGTGGCTAAGAAAATAACGAATTCATTCACACTTATCTCAAACACATTCAGCAAAGCGGATAAATATGCAACAGGCCCCTGCACAATAATTTATGACTGTGAAAAGGAAATCTTCGGGCGAATACGTACGCACGTCTGTAGATACGCATCGTGGCTTTATGTGATTATGATCGTTTTATAGGCTATTTATGGAAAAAGTAAATCAAAATTGTACGTAAGCCCATTAACCAGACATTTTACGAGTTTAAATAAAACACATTTATCAATTGTAAGCAATCTCTGCGTTCTCTGTTCAGATTGCAAACGGATTTGAGGAAGTGGCCAAAAGATATTAACTCAGCAGTAATCCGTAGTGATATGTATTCGAGTCGTGACTTTGAGTCAAGTTTGCTGATTTTATTGTTATTCATCGGGATATGTAGGATATACGCATGTAACAAATTAAGTCAATTTATAGACTGGGATGTGAGGGAGACTAGATGGGAAAGGAAACCAGTTCAGCGCCAACTACCGAGGCCGACTAACGATGGATAAGTCTCCTAAGCATCGCTTATTAGATCTTCCCTGCCGTTTTGTGCGAGTGAATGAAACCATTCTTGAATAATAGGATAGGCCCTTAGCAGTGCGGTTTCATGACGGAGAAGTCTGGAATAGAATCAAGAAATGCAGAGCGATACCCACCACCTATTCGACGATTACAGGGCCGCATATGACAGCGTGCATAGAGACGAGCTGAACAACGAAATGTCTAGTTCTGAAATTCCCGCCAAACTCATCAGACTCATCAGAGCTGTAGAACGATCTAGAATTATCCGTGCTCCATCAAGGTCAGTAACGAACTCACCCAGACCTTCAATGTGAAAAGAAGATTTACACAAGGCGTCGCACTGGCACGAGGCACGATTCCAAAAGTCCGTACAATTGCTGGCATAAGGGGACGACATTGACGTGATTGGTCGAACACAGCGAGCCGTCAATGAGGCGATTGTGGCCTTTAAAACGGAAGCGACGAAAGTGGGTCTGGCGGTAAGTGAGTACAAAACTAAGAACTTCTGTCATCAAGGAAGGGCGCACAATAACGACGGCTCGGGTAGAACGTCACTGGAGGCAGCTATAAACTCGAGGTAGTAAAGGAATTCATCTAAGACGGTTTCGCGGACAACAGTATAAACAACATGAGCAACGAGCTTAAGCGCAGAAGATCTCCTGCCAAACGCTGTTTCTATGGGCTCAAAAGGCAATTGAGTAGCGGAGCCCTCTCTCGAAAGACCATGTTGACTCTGTATACTGACCTTGTTCATCCCCGTCCTGTTTTACAGCGCAGAGGCCTGGACTATATCCAAGGCGGATGAAGAGGCTCTTGGTCTTTTCGAGAAAAGTTCTGCGCACGATTTTGTCCAATTTCCCTTGTGAGTCCAATAGCAGCTGACTGACCACTTGGCCTTGGATTTTTAGTCCTGTTGATGGGATTTGGATAAGAAGGTTAAACGACTAACTCTATGGTCTGTACAGCGACATGAGTCTAGCCAGGCGTCTACGGATCCAACGCCTACTATAGAGCGTATGGACAATTCAGCTCCTCCAAGACGAATCATCGACCCTTAGCCTGTGGGACAACGCAACAGAGCACGTCCATGTACAAGGTGGTGTACAAAAGTCGACTGGAACCCCAGCCGGTTTGGTGTGCTAAACTGGAGACATCTGGCGAGAGATCGGGCCGGCTTGAGAGGCATTATCTAGGTCCCCTCCGGACTGAAGCGTTAAAAGAAGAAGAAGAAGATATGAACTCTTAAGGAATCTCTTATGTGTTATTAAAGGAAACTAAGCAAAACGCAATATTTATAGGTCAACTCTCCGACTGGCCCCAACACGCATAGATGATTTCCAAATAGTCATTTCGATGACCCACTTCCATATTTTATTTACGACGCATGGTACTTGCCCGGAGAAATCAAGGCGAAATATTTTCGATGCCAGGACATGCATGATCTGTGGATCGTTAGCAATAAGCTTGTATTACCATATTTTATGCTTGCTAATAGGTGTCTTGTGGATGCCATCACTGTTGCTGTTATTATCTGTATGATTACGGTGGTGTGTCAAATGTTCGTTTCTTCCACTGCAACATTCTCAACATACGCAGCAATATTCCACATGTATACATTTCGTTTAATCCTTTCGTTGAAAAAAAAAAAGAAAAAACATGTTCCTTTATTTTTATTTTTCCCCTTACGCAATCATCGATCCAATCTTATTTTTATCATGGTGGGGGAGGGCTAGTGACTGTTGAGAATGTTTATTATTACGGCAAACCATAAAATACAAGCATGATGTTGGGGGAGCAAGGTCGTCGTCATCGAGTTTCCGTCCCTTGCCATTAGCACTCATCAGGGCATCCTTTTAGCGCGAATGTATTTTCCTTCTCACCTGTGAACGACATAACGTGAGGACATTATAATGAAATACGAAATACGAAATACGAAAAGTGGAACAGTTTTACTAAAATTTCAAGGATTTTCAGCGCTTGCTGAATAAGTGAGTTGCTTTATTTTTGCAGAAAGGTGGGACTCGCAGGTTCTCTATGCTTGTCCAATAAAGCAGGGAATGTTGACGCTTGGGAGGATGTGTGACTGCTATGAACGGTGGAAGATTTTTTGTCCCGCAGAACTTTATAGCATGACTTGGTGAACAATGGATTTTCTATTTAATCACAAGCACTCACAGTTGCTGTAAAAAGTCTGTGCGTAGTTATTTTAACCTATAACAAAAAATTTCTGGCAAACCTACCTGCAGTCCCAGGAATTCTTATGAAAAATATTAAATAGGAGTAAAAAGTGAGTCATGGACATGACTTACAACAGCCCGGAAAATATATAGTAAGCATGCACAAATAGAAGTTGAGGTCTGCTATTTCTCTTTCCCTCTAGTGATAGGTTGGTTCTCTTTTTGTTTACTTTAACCCTAATCAGTCCAAATCCATTTTCTCCTAAACCACCCAAGTGGTCCCATAGTAGAAAAGTGCTTATTATTGTTTGAAATAAAATTTAAGAATATTGCTTAAAGTTTGGCATTCATTTTTTAGACCAGTATTTCATCAATCGTCAGGCTCATACCAGGCACATACATAATCTCCAAACTCTCATAAGGTTGCAATTGTGTCAAGGAAGTGCAAACACATCTTTCTGCCGTCTATCTGATCTTTCATAGAACCTCTTCTTTGACATGTTTGTCCTGGACACTGCCTGGCCTTGAAGTTCATTCCACAAATTTCTAAAATCAAATAAACTGGCTCACATAGTTTACGTTTTGGTCCATTGTGCATAGCTACGGAGTGTAATTGCGTACGTCCTTAGGAAGAAAACCGATCGCTGATGTTGATCACTTCTTGCCTCTCTGTAGCTTCAATATACATGCCTTTATGCCTGAAACACAATAGTGCGCTGCGCCAGCCTTCATGTTACGGAGAGAGTGCGATGACGCACTGCGTATAAATAAATACTCAATTTATCAGCTGTCCTCTCTCTCATCTACTAGATGAAAAATATTGCCGCATTTCTGCATACACTCATTTGAAATGACTTCTGTCCTTAAATTATTTTTAATCAGCTGTTTTTATTTCTCAAATGACAGTTGACACAAAATACTCTCAATTTGGAAGAAAACTCTCAATCTGGGAGAAAATCTCTCTCATAGCGCACCCCTCTGTCAAAAAATATCCAACATGTTAAATAATGACGTGCGATGGATCCTCTCATCTCTCTCGATTTTCACTGACGCAGGTCGACGCTATATTTTGTGCTTGGCCTTTGAATTGTGTGCGTTGAAAGCCAACGCCAGCGCAAACGCACTATTGAGTTTCAGGCATTATAGCCGCTTAGGTATCAGAAAGGGCCGTGATAGATCCGTAGGTAGAGTTGGTCTCTCAGCGAAGTGCCGCCTCGTGCTGAGAAATGGCATCCTACAATCACATTTTGGTATTTGTGAACTAGACAGCTGCAGTATGTGCAACCAACAAGCAATGGAGCTCTATACTCCGCAAGAGCGTGGAATAATTGTGTCGATTTTTTTTAACCAATAAGCGGTTGGTGGTGTTTGTGTAACGTGAATATCGACGTCGATTTCCTAATCGCGTTGCGCCAACTCGGCAAACATTCTCGAGCTTATCTACTCGACTCGAACAGGAGAACGTGCAGGACGTGGCCGTGACCAGTCTAGTCGTCTGGTTGAGAATATCGCGGCTGTGGCTGAGGATGTCGCTGAGGACGAAGTAACATCAGTCACACAATTGGGCCTCACCAGACGGACCCTACAGCAAATTTTAGTAAAAGACTTACACGTGTTTCCGACAAAGTACAAACAGTGCATCAGTAATCCCTCCGGACTGGAAATCGCGTGTACGATGAATATTGTGAACTTAGTATTTCCTGGGTGTGTAATGTCTTGTATTGGCGATTTGGCGTGGGGGATTTAAGAATTCCAGGCTTTTTTCTTTTGGGACTACTTGAAGTCGCGGACATATTCCACCAAGCCACTGACCATGGCAGCCCTTAAGGAGAATATTCAACAGGAATGCGATCAGTAATCACCGTAAAATCCATGGAAAATGCGGTAAAACGGGGACAATAGTGCATCAACTCTGTCGGCAGCCTTAATTTCTTTCACTCGACGAATACCATATTTTCGAAAAACCGGAACAAATTTGAAAGGTCCAAATGCTGTAGACTCAACAACAAAATTGCATGATTAATTTTGCGCCTTGTACGTCGTCAACATCAGCAACAGTTTATGCCAAAAACTTTCGAATAGGCTCGTTAACTTACAGCTGCTCCAAATTCATACAAAGAGCTCTTACAATACATATTATGTAAATCCCTCCCACATTTTTTTAATTATAACCGTTTTCGAAATAATTAAATTAATTTCATTCCGCTGTCAGGGTCCACTTCCCCTTTTTCAACATTCAAGAAATAACCGTAAATACCTTTAAACGTGCCGAATCCATTATCAGTACCCTTCAACCCTAATACATAAAAGGCCAAGGCCAAATTACGCCGGATACATATACGCACAGAAAAACCCCAAGGAAGAAAAATCGAAAAAAACCGCATGAGAAATGTCACGTCTTAAATTGTACAACCCACTAAATACAAGCAATGACATAGAAAAAAAAAACTTAACTTCACTTCAATTACACGCAACATGTGTCCCCCGCATGGAGCCTTCCATACATATAAAGGTGAAATTGGATAATCACAATCTCTTCATATGCAAACAAAAGATTAAGAAAAGCGTACGAGCAAAAATCCAATCTTGGGATCTAACAAGGAGGGCGGTGAAAAATTACCATATCCCGTTTCGTATCTGTCACAGTCTGAATTTGAATTAAGCGCAAGGATGTACGAATATAACAAGACCTCATCCTAAACCACGCGTCGCCTCAATTGATGGAAATTATGCTATGCGGATGATGATGCCAGCCAAGGAGTGTACGACGTACATACTGTGGGGGGCAGAAAGAGATGTGTCCCCCGGCTGGCAACTGATGATATTGAAACGGGGACTTATTGAATTTTTCTGAGACTAGAACTCATAAGATTACTTTCGCATTCTTACGCGAATTATGAACTGCTGGATATGGCCGGGGACAATGTTGGATTCTTCACAATGCATGTACCCGCTACGTTGTCATAAAGTACTTAACGTTATTAAGGTAATTTCCTTGTTGGTTGATAAACCAGCCTGTTAACCTTGTGTGAGGGTAGGCGACGGGAGCTTGGGAAAATTGCTTTAGAATTTCAGCCTCTCGAGGGAAAGTTTTTGCTATTTGTCTTGCAGCTAATGTGCGAATGTGCTTTTAGGTTTTTTAAGGGATACGTTTTCTACGAGGGGGAAGCCATATATGTGCTCTTAGCTGATATCGCACTGAATAATATATCACCTCTTAAGAAAGTTCGGCTTAAGATTAATGCAGCATAATTATACAATTTGTGTGCTGGTGTGCTGTTTAAATTTCGAAAATCCTTTCCCATGAAATTGGCAATTCGAAATGGAATTTCTGTCGACATGCGAATTTTGAAAATTTGACAACGCAGTTCTGGGGATCTTTCTTTACTTCGAATACGTAAACAAAAACAATAGATAAGTACTAAAATGAAGATCTCTTTTGAATTTCCCTTTCATCCAAGATTTAGCATTTATTTTTCACGTAATAATGTTTCTGTCTCTGCACTTTACACACGACTTAGTGGTGTCGCCTCAACTTATTCTTTTCCTAATCGCAAGAGAATGACTAACACAAAGATGACACGAGTAGTCATTGCGTTTAATGGAGATATCAAACCTTTGTGTCTTCTGTGTCTTGCATGGCCATGGTGGCGTACACGTAACATTTTTCAAAGGGTCGAGGAGGCAGTCTTAAGAGCTGTCTTGCATGGCCACGGTGGCGTGTACGTAATATTTTTCAAAGGGTCAAGGAGGCGGTCTTAAGAGCTGTCTTGCATGGCCACGGTGGCGTATACCTAACGTTTTTCAAATTGTCGAGGAGCCAGTCTTTTGAGCTGTCTTGCATGGCCACGGCGGCGTATACGTAACATTTTTCAAAGGGTCGAGGAGGCAATCTTAAGAGCTGTCTTGCATGGCCTCGGTGGCGTATACGTAACATTTTTCAAAGGGTCGAGGAGGCAGTCTTAAGAGCTCTCCTGTATGGCTACGTTGACGTATACGTAACTTTTTTCAAACGGTCGAGGAGGCAGTCTTAAGAGTAGTCTTGCATGGCCACGGTGGCGTATACGTATTATTTTTCAAAGGGTCGAAAAGGCAAGCTTAAGAGCTATCTTGCATGGCCACGGTGGCGTATACGTAACATTTTTCAAAGGGTCGAGGAAGCAGTCTTAAGAGCTGTCTTGCATGGCAATGGTAGCGTATACGTATTATTTTTCAAAGGGTCGAGGAGGCAATCTTAAGAGCTGTCTTGCATGGCCACGGTATCGTATACGTAACAATTTTCAAAGGGTCGAGGAGGCAATCTTAAGAGCTGTCTTGCATGGCCACGGTGGCGTATACCTAACGTTTTTCAAATTGTCGAGGAGGTAGCCTTTTGAGTTGTCTTGCCTGGTCACGGTGGCGTATACGTAACATTTCTCATCGGGTCGAGACGGCAATCTTAAGAGCTGTCTTGCATGGCCACGGTGGCGTATACGTAACATTTTTATAAGTATTATCTCAGTGATTTCAGTGACTTGGAAAGTTAAGTTAGGTAAGAATGGTTGGCTAACTAATGCCGTCACACTTAGGCCAATGTAGGCCCAATGTGATACCACGTGAATTGCGGTGAGTCCGATGAGAATGAGACAGACATTTAGTGCTATATATATTTTATTTTCTTTTAAGAGAGTTGGTGCCATCTTGCTATTTGTGATGTGGTTTAGGTGTGTGTATCTCAAGTAGATGGTAGGCTGCAGAGATCGGGAAGAGTGTTGATTTCATCCTTGTGTGAGAGAAGAGGTTGTGGACAATGACGCGATACAGTTACAGTTTAGACTTTATACCGAATACTAGCAAAACACTAGGGTAGCCGTGGCGTTATGGGTTGGTGCGTTCACTCCTCCTCCAGGGGTGGCAGGTTTGATCCCCGAATTTAACAACTTTCATATTGCATGACCCCACTTCTAATCGAAAATTCACGAAGAGTATTCCTGCCTAGAAAAAGGTTCTCGAACTTTGCCGCTCAAAGTCGGTTTGAAACTGTAGGTCCGATCTACTGACGAGAGAACAACCCGATTGGTTACTGTAGAAGCTAAGTTAAGCTAAGTAGATTTCGGAAACCAAGTTAAAATGCAAATAACTTTAATTCGAACAATTGTATAATAATGTTACTGATGAAGGATAGTAATTGTCATATCTCCGAGTTGCAAAACGTGTGTTAACGTGCCTATTTTAATCTATTTTGCGAACTACTAGTAGTGACAACCAGTAGACATCTGCTAAGACATGTCCAGGAGGTTGGGCAAAATATCAGTTTATTTTTAAAAATGCAAAAAGTGAACAAAATTAATGTTTTTTAATGTATTGTGGCTTTATTAGTAAACTTTTAATTAATTATGAAATACAATTTCGCTCATGTGTCTACTTTGGCCGACTTCATAGTATCACATTCTGTGACTCCGATTTTTCAAGACCTTGTTTCATGGTGTCGAGCTGTAGCTCACGGATAGCTTCGATGAGAATGGTATTAGTGTTTGAATCGTTTCCGGATTATCCAAACAGGTAAAATCGCACTTCCGAAGCGGCCCATTGACATCGCCAAGACAGCTGATAACACGATTTGGGAACTTGGTGCGTAAAAGATCGACTGTGGCACTGTGGCTGTGTGAGATAGCGCACCATCCTGCATGGACCAGAGGTCGTCGAAATCCACGTCTTCATTTTCAATAAAAAAAAAAGCCGGTTTACATAGTTCTGTAACGCCAGCCGTTGACCGAAACGTTGTTTCGAGCCTTGTCTTCAAAGAAAAATGGTCCAATAATGCTCACGGTAGCCACATTCTCATCTGTGTCTCGTTATCAGACGACGATGACGACGAAGACCATGAGTGTTGTCCACTAGCATAACAGTCTCACGAACTTTTTGCATAAACTCAAGTACAGCCGTACCCACCCACTCAAGTACAGTCAAAAAACCCACTGTTTGGGCTACACAGGATTCACTTCTTAAACATGTTTTCAATATTTCCTAAACACTTCGTTCACTGGAGGTGAAACTGAATTCCTGTCAGCAGCGAAACAGCTGTTAGTGTCAAAATAACGTATTGTTTAAAGAAAAGCCACTAGAAGGTTCGACTCAGCTCATTATTTTATTTGCAATCATGTTAATGCGCGTCGAAATGTTCCAAAACAAGTAAAAGACTCTTTGGCGAATAATAATGCTTATGATCTGCTCCGCGCGTGGTTTTGGTCCGTTGTATGCAGTCACCACTTTCGTGATGACTGGTTGCCCTTAAAGTACCGGCAGTGATACAATTCAAATGCAGATAGACAGGACGGAATATATGGACAGAAATGTTTTCTTCCCCCTCTTACAATTTTTTACACATTTCCCAACCAGGGCAATGTCCCTCCTTATGCAAACGCCGTCGCCCTTAAAAATAACAAATTAACAGCAAAAATATAAGAGGTTTCAAGTGTTTTGTATACTTACACCACCTAGAGCAGTATGCACCAGAAAAACAAAGCCACCTGCAAACATAGCCAATTGTAGAATACTTGGGCGTACGTTGCGTCGCATTTAATACATTACTTCCTAGCCAAACAAACTACACGAAGTTGGCTAACATCTACGCCTCTTTCGAACCATATATGTAGACGAAATACTATCTGGGGAATGTGTGCATATTACTTTGCGGAAAGTCTTCTTGTGAGAACAAAAGTACACATTCAGCGAGGCAGAGCCAGACAAAGCACAAAATAACAGCAGTTGCCACCCCAGAAGGGCACACAATGTGTACGCATATAAAAAAATGGAAGACGACATTCTGTTAGAAGACCACATTCAAGCTTGCTAAATAGATAATAACGTTATTTAAGTCGCTAGAAAGTAAAGAGTACTTAAGATTCAGCCACAAAAAAATAGTGGATGACACATTTACTGTACATTAAGCATAAAGGGGGCGTCCTTGCTGTCATATTCTATAATAATTACTATTATTTTCTGCGCATAATAAGTGCTAAGGTAATTATGACATGGGGAACTTTAAATTAAACCAACATTTTCAGAAAATTCAATGTTTACATATACGGTGTTGGCCAAAACTAAAGAAACTCACCGGGAGGTTACCCGACATAGAGACTATGTTCATCGCACACGAGACTGACAGTCATTAACTGGTGCACTCTCTGCACATTGTCGGGAACACGTGCAAGTCCTTTAATAAAAATCGCTGTAGGATCCGTCTATTGATACCCAACAGCTTTACCAGCCCCGATTGATTTAACTTCGTTCTCAGCGACATCCTCAGCCACAGCCAGCATATTCTCGGCCTAACGACCAGTCGTTCCAGTCGGTTCCAGTCGAAAAGCGTCGGAATGTTTGCCCAGTTGTCGCGATGCGATTAGGAATCGACTAACACCGCATACCGTTTATTGGTTCTTCTTATTCTTCTGGTGGCGCTACAGTCCGAGGTGGACCTGGGCCTCAACCAGTAAGCCTCTCCAGCCGGCTCGATCCAGCTGTCTCCAACTGCCGATTTCCAGTCGATTGAGGTCCTACCTCACCTGGGTGCGCCATCGGTTCCGTGGGCGTCCTCTATTCCGTTGTCCCACTGGTTCGAAGTCGAAGACTCTTCGGGCTGGAGTAGTGTTGTCCATACGCTCCACTTGGCCCAGCTTTCTTAGGATTTGAATCCGTAGACGCCTGACTAGCCTTATGCCGCTGTACAGTTCGTGGTTGAATCTTCTTCTCCAATAGCCATCAACGCGGAAACGAACAAAGATTGGACGCAGAACGCTTCTCTCGAAAATACCAAGAGCTTCTTCATCCGCTTTTCAGATTGTCCATGCCGTTTCTTGGTTAAGAAATATTATTCCACGCTCTTGCGGAGTTTAGCATTCCATAACTTGTCTTGTATACTGCAGCTGTCTAGTTCTTCTTCTCCTTCTTTGGCTGGCGCTACGATCCAAGGTGAACCTGTGCCTGAGCCAACACTCCTCTCCACCTGGCATCCGGCCACACACACCGTGAGCTGATGGAGGTCCGTTTAAAGCTGCGTGCGCCACCGGAGGCGTGCCAATCCTTCACCGGGCTGTCCCTCGGGGTTGGAGTCAAAGACATTTCGAGCTGGAGCATTGATGTCCATTCACTCTACATGACCTGGACATCTGAGACGAGACCCTAGAAGTCGTTTGAGCAGATCGATGTGGCTGTGCAGTCCACACAGTTCGTCGTTCAGTCTCTCTCTCCATACACCATCGGTACATACGGGACCAAAGATATTACTAAGGACTTTCCTTCTGAAGAGACCAAGAATCGCCTCGTCCGCTTTGGTTAGTGTCCATGCTTTGTTGTCTAGTCCAAAAATGGATGAAAAAAAAGGATGAGTAATCTTGAGCCACCTTGTAGAAAAACACTGAGTCCGAAACAGAGCAATCAATTTAAAAGTTCTGACACAACTGACCTCAAAAACCGTGAGACACCTTCGTTTGTCATTTGCAATCCACGTTGGGGTGGGATTCCTCAGAAGTCTGCACCCAGGATTCGGATTCAGAAATCTTCATCACAACAAGCGTATGATCGATATTTCTGTGTTCAAAGTCTAAATGATATGCAACTGCTTCTTCGAACAGAAAGGGATCTACTTCGATGGTTTGGGCACGTCCCTAACATCACGTCTCCTGCAACTTGAATGCGATTCCATCAAGTAGGCGACCGCTTGGGGAAAATTTGGTTGAACCAATTTGGTGAAAAAACCTCTCCTGGTTGTGCTTGGTCCAGATGATTTAGAGTCGAGGGCGGAGAATCGAGTGGGCTGGAGATCTCCTATGTGTGCCCTAGCGACCCCTTTAGCAGAACATGCGGGTCACTGATGATGAGATGAATTGAGTATGATACAGAGCACTGGAGGGGTGAAAAGGGGAGACATCAGCCATCAGACATCTGGGAGTAAATAACAAGACGCGAGTAGTCCCAAAATCAAAGCCATGTCTGGAGAGCACCATGGAGAAGTCTGCTTTGAGTGTCAGTCAATAAATTTTAAATTAAAGTAATCTAGACTACGATTTAGTGGTTATGTTTGGTACATGTCGCCTTAGTTTTCTAGGGATAATGCACGGATGTTTGTGGGTTGTTGACATATACCCTTTACTTCAGCAGTCAAATATAGGTCTGCCGTTGAGCTTTCTCCGAATCAGACTTAACAAGTTCCAAAGGAAGATGTCCTTAAACATATTAGCCTCAATACAGTACGCGGTGTTATGAGGAATATCGTAGTCTCCCTAGAGACAATTATTAATGGCACGTGAAAGCTGCAATTAAAACCGTTTCCAACACATAACTCACAAATTCGACAATCCCCTGAAAACTCAACACTCATCCGAGAACTTTTTTGCGCTTAAAATTCACATCGTTAATGGCGCGTTATTCTTCTACTAATTAAAGCTGCGTCCTCCGCCATAAACTCATAAACTCATCCTTCTTTCTGAATTAAATTACCTCAGCGCCAAAGTAACAAAATACATGATTGAGTATCAAATTTAGCGAATTTAAATTCCATTTCTCTTGTCGTTCTGGCGACGACACGTACGTGAACTCATGCCCGCACATTAAGCACGCAGCTGTATAGTCAACGAAAAGAAATGAATCAAAACAAAACTCCTGCACCTCAAGTACGTGTGACTGCTTCATCAATACATTTCGAATTCTTCGCACACACACAATGGAATTCAATCTTCTTCTCTCTCGCTTTCCTTTTCTTGTGGAATTTCCAAGGAAGTTCCATTTCGAATTCCTGGTGGCATTTCTCTCATGCCCCGTATTATTTTTCTGAAATAAACAAACAGACACACATCCTGGTGTCTGCGCTCGTGGATTGAGTTTCTGTTTGCAGCTCTCAACACCGTTATACCTACATACCTTCGCGAATAAAATGCTTTATGACCAAATTGGAAAAAAATAAACAAATCTGTCTACGGCGGTACGGATAGGTACGTGGTATTGAATTGCGTTTTTGAAATGTTGACATGGATTAATTAAATATGGAGGAGAGGAATCATCAGTCAGGAATATGCACAAGGGTCTAGGGGGCAATGAAAATAAATATTATTTGTATATGTGCGTCGGGTAATATTCATCAGATGTCGGTTTTGGATAAAGAACATGATGCAGATATAAATTCGCATTGATTGCAGAGTGAAACCGAGAGGCTTCGTCAAATTATAAAAAACCAACCAGATTTCGCAAAAGGCTTGCAAACCGCGGATGGACATTAGGCGCAGGATGAATCGTTACCAAAGATAAGTGGCCGATGATCGCTCCCAAACGATTGCTTAGGTCTATCGGATTAAGCGTCCCGAATCTTAGATCTCTGATAGCGCCTTGTCGGTACTTCGACCTTCCTTGTAATGTTTTCTGCAGAATCTGCATGAACGAGGACGAGGAAGAAACCATTCAACACTCGCTATGCAGCTGCAGTGTTCTCCCAACTCGTAGATGCAGACTTCTGGGGGCCCACTTCTTTCATACCCTAGTGTTGAGCGATATTGCACGAGGAATAAAAATGATCCCTTCTCTCAATCGACTCAGCCATCAACATAAACTACCCTCTTGAGTGAAAGAGAGGGTGGCCAACGATCGGGTGAATCAGAGAGGACATGCATGGGCAATCGTCTTTGGATCGCGTTTACCCGTGGTAGCTATATTTCTACCTTAGTTGATCTGAGCAACATTGGAACCAGCCTTCCCTTCATTAAAAGCACTTATTGGTTTGTGGAATAGGTACCCTTACACAATGGGCCTATGCTTGGCCTAAGTTTATCTGCTGCGCAACAGTCAGCCACTTCAACCAACCTAACTTAACCAGGTTTTGCAATACAGTTTTGTAGTATCTATAGAAACTTTGCGGTTTCTGGGGAACCAATTTGCAGCCTCCTTAAATGCATCCGTTCGTGAAAGGATGTCAAATCGAACGAGCCTACAGCGTGAACTTCAGTTTATTTTTCAATCATTCATTTTATCATTTTATCTCTCTCTCTCTATTTGTCAACAGACAGCTGTTCCGGTGGCCATTTATAAATTGAGGGCTTAGATTTAGATTTGTTTGGTGGGTATTTATAAATTGGAAGTGAATGCCATTTATCTTGTCGGGCACTTATAAATGAGTCACTGAGAACGAGTGACATGAAAATTGAGAACGAAATCACTTCAGATTCGTTGTGAAAGGCCTATCGAAGTTTAAGTAAAAATTTCACCCGAACTTGGCTTGGTTTCGGTTCGGAGGGAACGTAGCATAACAAATACCCAGACCAGGTTAAAACTTTATATAAAATATGCAAGCTATTCTGGTACAACTAAATGTGTCCCAAAATTAAGGCAAGATTTACAATAAATAGAAAACACAGCGCACACACAGCTAATTTCGCCTTTAACCCTAGAACACTAAGGCGTCGTGAGTAACAAGACGCGAGTAGTCCCAAAACCAAAGCCATGTATAGAGAGCACCAATGAAAATTCTGCTTTGATTGTCAGTCAATAAATTTTAAATAAAAGTAATCTAGTAGACTACGCTTTAGTGGTTATGTTTGGTACAGGCCGCCTTAGTTTTCTAGGGATAATGCGCTTATGTTTGTGGGGCTTAGACATAGATCTTATACTTCTAATTACCCGATAAATGGCTCTCTAGCCAATTCTGATTACCGAAAAGAGGGTACGCGGCCGGGAAATGCCTCATACAGTTATTCAATTGTTCAACGATCTGTGTGGCACATGACATAGCCCGCAACATTATCCAATTTTGGCAGAAATAACTGGGTTATGATGTCGCGATATCAAGCACCAGTAAGAGTTGCTGTTTGAAAGTATGGTCCAATCATGTCTCCAGCCAAAAATCTATACAGCCAAGCTTTGATTATGAAATATGAGGTTACGCTCCATTTTCACTAACCCTAGACTATTAAGCTATTCTATTAACTTGTTGGTGAATTTTCGAATTGATTAAATAAGGCCTGCAAAACATATTAAACTTTAAAAAAAATAAGTCCACATCGAACATGCTTCACCCTTGGAGCAAACAAATTTTCTAAGTCGAATAATGCCTGAACAATAATCAAATCAAATATGGCGTTACTGCTTGACCATAACATTCTTAACAAAGTTATCGAAGATGGTCCCTATTAACAGTGAGGTAAGGTTACGTTTAGGGAGGGCATGTGGACTGGTTGACCATCACGTTCCGAATGTGCAGTACACATTCTTTAACTTATCCTGTCAAGTGAAGGCTTAAACCAACTGCTGCTCCTTTGGCAACTTAGAATATCTGCATTCGCTTAGCCCGCAGCCTCTGTGAATAATCTTTGGCCCAGGGAAGCTAGACGCCGGATCTGGGAGTGGAGATCTGGGCAGTTTCTTCCTCATCGCTGCAGCTATGATACAGATCGCTGGATTCCTCATTTCATTTCCGAAGCATTGTTCCAATTGGTCAGTGTCCTGGGATCAATCGTATGTGCACACAAATCGTGTTCCTGTCTAATGTCAGGAGCTTCTTTGTTTTGCCGTTGTTACGCTCTGGCCACTTTGTTCTTTTCGTGTGACAGTCTCTTGTGAGTCAAGATGCCGTGCAGTGATGTGCCCGCTTCGCTGATGTCACTGGTCTGGTCAATTCGTCCGTTCTCTCGTTCCCTGCTATTGAGCTGTTGCCCGGGACCCAGCAGAGTTTGACCTTGTGGTGGCTGATGGACCTTCATAATAGCCCTTGTAGTAACAGCCCTGTATAAGTAACAAGTGCCAGAGGGTTAAGCTCGTAGCTTTTTTAAATGACATTAAATTTTAAAACAGTACTGAAATCGATTCTTACGTTCTGTAGCCACTTAATTGATTTAATGATATTGCAGTAATATTGGAGGCACTACAGCCAGTAAAAGACCAGGTCCCAGCTGTTACAGCAACCACTGTGCGCTCTTATTCTCTCGGGAATGGATGGAACCCACAGTGTTTTAAGACCATTCAGAATGGCCAAGTGTTGACAACCTTTTCCCATGCAGTTGCTCTCCTGGAGCACTAGTGACTCAAGAGGTGGTCCCGCGGCACGCCGTGAAATGTTACTTGTCGTACAGGGTTCAGACCCAGGCACCACAGGATAGGATCGCCGAGCACACTCACTATCATCATCATCATTGCATAATATAAAAGTATTAAAAAAAAATCGGCCTCGAAAAAATTCAGGTAACATTTTTGATGTTGATGGTTTAAGAATAAGTCAGACTGACTAACTCTACCAATAGTATATTTAGGAACTATTGCACTTAGCGACTAGCATAAAACGCATGCAAGTTAATGGCAGCAACTCGGCACGACCCCAACATAAACCTCCACTCTGCACTTCCCCTGCACACTCTCTTTTACAGCTCACATTACACTTCCGTCACACACTACACTACAGTACATTTACTCCAAGCACATTCACCCTGCACTTCCGTCGCACGATTCACTCTTAGCATATTCAGCACTAAACTCATTCACCTCAACTCAATCAAACACGATCAGCACTTTTCCACTGCACCGAACATTTCCCTCAGTAATCATTTCATTGTTAAGATAGGTCAGTTTAAGTTTAGCCATTGAAAATAAAATCAGTCATAGACTGGAACCAAAACGAAGAACATCGTTTTATTTAACTAGCACACCACATATATGTCCATACGAATAGAGGTGTAGAACTGTCTATAGTCCCTGCCATCGATAATAATCGATAGTTCTTGCAAGACTATCGGTAGATATCGACAGTTTTCGATAGTTTCTCTTTTATTAAAAATGTGCGTGAACAAAAACATTTGAAAGTTTTTAGTTATTTATCCAAGTAAGTAGTAAACGGCTTTAACAAGATGCACTATGCCAAAAGTAGACCCTTTGTACTGGCACGTGGGTTTGCAAAATCAGGGATTAGATCAACGTGGTTATTATGATATCCAATCAGTTTCGTCAGTGAGTTCTCGAATTGATTTGACCGGTGTTTCACTAAGATCACTTAGATAGCTTAAGAAATAGGAGCCCATTATGGTTTTCCTGATCGAGGCTAGTGCAGGGCAGCTGCAGATATCCTCACAGACTCCACCGAAGATGGTGGGACAATTAAAACTTTTTCGATCATTCCTGTGCGCATGAATTGGTATAAAGATCACCCAACTTTTCTTTCACAGAAAATTTGCTTGGAATAACGTACTTCGGACGTAAACGTTGAACGAATCAGTGGCTATCATTAAGGCCAAGGCTGTATGATAGGCACTCCCTTCTTTTTTTTTTTTTGAGACTGGGGCTCGTATTTTACTGCCTTTTAAAAATTAAACTGACACGCAAATTGGAATTCATACATGGATTCCAAAAACAGAATCGGGATTATTCAAATTCGGCATTTTTTTGAATTCTCACAAGAATTCTTATAAAATCGTTTTAAACAATCGGAGATAATACCGCTAGTTTTATAGTCCATACTGCACAAAGAACATTCTTTTCTTGAAAGAGATTGTTGAATATTCTTTGATCAAATTCCATACGAGCGAATTGGCTCTTCATTTATAACATCTGTTGCGCTCTTCTTTCTTGCTCAGAAATTTTGTATTCGCATCGTAAAGAAAAACACCTATCTACGAATGAATGACTTTATATCAATGGTCACTTGAAAATGGTAATGCCCCATATTTAAATTCAAATTACTGACTGTTTGTGATGAAAATAAATTAATTTGTAAAGAGGTTAATTTATTAGAGGTTAATCTTTAGTGTTTCAGACAGTTAATTGCTTTCATAAATGAATTGATTCATATTCGATTATAATCGATAGTGCTAGCGATAGTTCTCCACCTCTACTGAAGAACAACCTAATCCAAGTCTGAGACCAAGTGCAATGCAATTAAATTGGAACATTGAACATACCGTATCGCACTTTCTTGTCAAGACTCATTTCCATTTCAGACTGCAGCATTTCACCAAAAAATAAAGTCGTAAATGTCAATGATAACTAGTTCACTCCAGATTCAAATAAAGGCTCGTTAACTCAGCCAACAATTCAAGAAATAAAATACCCAATCACTTAATAAAATTGTATGACGAAAATAGGGATTATCTGTAATCCCGTTCTCAGTCGTTTCGCCGAATGTGTAACACAGCCAATGGCCATTAACCGTCCGAATCTCATAAGCCCGCAAACGAAAATCTTTCCAATAAATATCCGATAAAATTCATGGACGGTCTGCAATTGTTGTGCACGTTGGCGAATCGATTCATTCGGGATACCTCCACAGCTGAAACAGCTTCTTCGTCGACGTATTTACGGATGCAGATTATCATTATTAAAGTATCCATGGTTTATAACCAATGTACGGCTATTCGAATTACCCATTCGGTAGAACGACTTTGTCCAGTTTACGGTTTTCGAAATGCAATTGCACAATATGTAACCGGTGGTCTATCACATCGACAATCACGTGCCATTGATTTGAATGACGACGATTTAACATTTTTTATGCATCATATTATTTAGCTGTTGAATGGGGAATGAATATAATAAAAAGGAATGCCCGTCAATTTGACACGATAATACTTTAAGACTGGGCAAGTGGGATTCATCACCGTGTTTGTACAGACACTCACGTATCTTCAATGAAATGGATGTTTATGTTAAAGGACATTTATTTTCCAGTGGGTTGATTAAATGATTCTCACGAACGTCATCTTCTCGAACGAGGCCCGTATTTGGCTCAGCGGCTATGCACGTATGTCAACAAGCAAAATTCACGTTATTAGACGAAACGCAATCAACAAGTGCTCCCCCAATTATCAGCGCATCCACACAGGTTGTCTGTTTGACATAATGACCTCTGCGGCAGGAGGCACACATCCTTCTGAATTAATTCCAATAAACATCCACAAATTTCGAAATGAGCAAATAACCGCGATTCGGAATCGAATTTTAATCGTTTTAATTTCCGCTGTCAATTGCAAATGCGGAAATGCGCATCTCTAACACTTGAGCAGCAAAATTGAATTCAAGTGCAATTAGTCCAAATAATCTCTTAGCAGAGAATAGATGCACTTTCTTAATTGCGATATACCCCAAGGGCGCGAGACTCTTCCTGACATGCCTGGCTTTTCCAGTCCTGTTCCTTGCCAACAGGTGTTCATTAGTTTTGATGTCCTTGCATTGTTTGGTTTTTCATTATAATTATCGCTAAGCTAACTCTAGTCTCTGTTCCCTTTTGTTGTACTAAGTATAGTGCTGTGTGCGGATGTCCCCTCTTCAATTGTGCTACAGGCTAAGTGGAAGATGCTTTGAACCAAACTTGTGTGACTGCTGCTATACCTTAGGCGGTGAATTCTTAAGCGACTCGCTATGCAGTCCTTATAAAGGGTCAACCAATTTATTCATTGGAGTCATTGCAGCGAATGCAGCTTACAAGTGTTGGACCAAGTATAGATGCGTCCACAACGATTGAGTTTTGTACGCTTTGAGGCATGGTAACATCATCGGACCTTAGTTCTTTCGAAATTGGCAAGCAGACGCGCTTACTTGCTTAGATGAATTTTTGTAGGCAGAGCATGACAAGATCCTACAGTTTATAAAAGAGACGCAACTCTCGAAGTCAATCATCAATTGCCGCGCTTGCATGCGAGTCGAGCACTTGATTATTTTCTCTAGGGCTACGTCCTTGCGTGTGTATGTGTAGATGCGGTTTTATGGAGAACCCTATGTGTCTTTTCGATAACACAGCTCCTAGATTAGATTAGGTAGGTAGGTAGTGCATTCACCAGCACACTTAGACCATATTAATCCATTGTGATACCCATAGTCGTTAATTTGATCCCAACAGCTAATTGTGACTGGACCAGATTTGAAAACCAGATAAAAGCGTATTAACTTTGCTTTCACTGGGAGTCGAACCGGGGACCCCGCTAATCAAGGGCAGGCACTCTACCAACTGCGCCATCCAGTTCTCCACCACAGCTCTTTGTTGTTTATGATTTCGTAACTTATTAATGTTTTCTTACAACTATCTTGTTGCATTTAGAAAATTAACTATCTTTTCATGGTTTAGTTCGATATTTCATCGAGGGATTCGAAAAAGGTCCGGCCTAGTGTACGTTGTCTGAGCCTTGCTAGCGCTGGGCAGTTCCACAGAAAATGGGCTATTGTTTCAATTTCTGAATTATGGCTACAGCTGCGACAGTGTGTGTTGTATAGAATGTTTAGCCTGATTGCTTGGTCTCCTATCGGCCAGTGACCCGTCAGAATTAACTTAGAAGATCCTCAGTCCGTGTAGTATTATACACTGGCAATGTTTTCATGCATTTGCCGCAAGTGATTAGTTGCGACCACCTGAGACCTGAAATATATTCAATTTTAACTTTGACTAGTCCTAACTCCATGGAATACGAGTTGTCCAGTGCGAAACTTATTTGGCTAGTCGGTCAGATCTTTCATTACCTGGGAGGTTTCTATGCCCGGGAACCCTCATAATGATTGCCTTGAATCTTTCTGCTAAGCTAGCAAGTTCTTCGCGGCAAACTTGAGCTTATTTATTTATTTATTTATTAGATAGCTACAATACAATTAAAAGTGTAGAGTAGCTTTTGTAGCCAGAGCACCAAGGGGCCTTAGGCTGAAACTTGAGCTATTTTCGAAGATGTGGTGGTTGATACTTTTGCTTTAATGGCTGCTAAGTTATCAATGAGGGCAGCTATTCTTTGTTTGAAACCTGGATGTTCGATTGATCTGATTAGATGATACGCTTTCCTTAATGACGAAGATTTCTGCCAAGACGAAATTCGGCAATCCTATGGCTGTACGGATAATCAAATCTTCTGAAATGATACCTGCCAATGTCCTTAGTCTTCGCTAACGTGCCAAACACTTTGGACGAGTTGCAAGCCAAAATTCCAGACGATATTGCCGGCAGAACTCCAGACATATGTGACCGAGTCAGCAAAACTGGAAAAAAAGATGCGGCTTGAGAAAATGACATCGAGGCGGCTTTTTGAATTATGGCATAAATGCAGCTTCAAACAAAATGCAGCCAAAACAAATTATATTTGCCACGCGTTTGTTGTTTGATTTATACTTCTTTTCCTATCGTTCTTATCTGGCCACCTAGGACGAAATATTAGGATCGACAGATACATTTTTAGGTAGTAATTGAGTTTGTGGTGGCCAATGGTGTTGTGGCTATATGCGTCGACCCTTACTTCCACACGTGAGAGAACAATTGGACGCACAACACGATTGGTTGCTATAGGAGCCAAGTAATAACTCTCTCGACTAACCAAGTAATAACGGATGTAAGACAGCTTCATCTTGATGACTCCAAGCAGCGTGCCCAGCAGCATGTATTGTTTAGTCACGGACAATCCATGGGTCACCGGCTTGTTGAGTAAGTAAGTACGTCTTATCATGTCACTCAGTTGCATTTTGATTTGAAAGGTGTTATAGCGGCTGCTTAACCAATGTGCACCCGTTGGGAGACAAATAAAAATATGCATACATGTTGGAGTGAAGCATTATTTTTGGATACGATTCTATTTTGGTACATACGGAGAAGGGTTTCGCTTTTCCACTTCAGTTAGGGTGGCGTATGTGAAACTATTTTAATTTTTTTATTGTGTTGAATACAAATATCACAATAGTTTTACTAAGAAAATTGTTTGATTTATTACTTGAAGGAAAGGGCTTGCATATCTATTTTACAGCGAATGGACACAAAGCCAACTCTGTGAGTGCTGGCACCTGGGAGGATTGATGTTCAGGTCAGCCATTGCGGGAGCATCGCAATACAGTATTTTTCTACTAGAGTTTTTTCAAATGGAATTTTCATCCCTGTCCTGCTGCACCCTGAGACATGGATAATCTCTAAATCGGATGATGTCTCTTCGAGAGAAAAGTTCTGAGTGCGATCTTTGCTCATGTTTGCGTTTACGGTTCTGGAGGAGAAGATCGTCGAACTGTATGGTCTTTACACTGACATGAGCTTAGTCAGGCTAGATGGCTAGGTCATGTCAACACAGCTCCGTCCTGCGAAAATCTTCGACTACGATCCTGTGGGGTAACGCAACAGATGTCGTTCTCGCTTAAGGTGGTGCACACAGATTTAAAAGGATATCAACCAACTTGGCGTGCTACAGTGGAGGCAACTAGCCAGATACCGTGCCAGTTGGAGAGGCTTGTTGGTTGAGGCCCAGGTCATTCCCGGACTGTATCGCCAAATATAGAAGAAGAATATGACTTCTTTGCAAAAGCGCCTATCTATTTCATGGTCAAACCCTGTCCGATTTTTCTATAGTTACCACCATCCGTGAACATATCTTAAAACTGAAATACTATCCGCTGCGCTCATACAAAAGGATTTAATAAATTAATGCAGCTTATAAATAAAAGAGTGAGTAAGTCATCATATCATCACTTCAGTCATATGAATGTGTGTCCCTATGCCGGGGGATGTAGAACGAGAGTTTTTCACCGGTACAGGAATTGCTACTGGAAATTTCTACATCTCCGGATGCTGATAAAAGTGGTAACCAGAAATCAAAACAGGATATTTCCTCTCGATTTCGATGCCCTTTTCCCTTTAATGTTTTATGATTTATTAACTACTGCAAAGCTGCCAGTCTGGAAGCCAAAGTTGAAGGGATGTGAACTAACTTTCACTGACCGAGCGAAATACTTGGGTGTTATCAACAACAGTGAACTAAACTGGAGCATAACAATCAAAAGCGCATCGGGAAAGCATCGATAGCACTCTACACCTGCAAAAAATAGTCGGACCGAAATGGGGAATTCGACCGAAAACAACACACTGGCAATAGCAAGAGCAGTATTGACTTATATAGTAGTAGTGTGGTGGAAGGCACTACAAGAAGAGCAAAACCTATACCAGAATAAGCAGGATACAAAGATCGGCATGCATTTGTATCACAGGTGCACTCAGATCAACACCCACGGCGGCCCTCGAGATCTTACTCAATCTCCTTCCGTTGGACATCTACGAGAAGCTTATTGCCACTCATGCTGCATGAAGACTGAGTGAGTGTAAGCACTGGGTAAAGCTCACATTAAAGGGCACATGGAGATACTTTAAAACTCGAAGATTCCTAAGCAATCTGATTACATTACACGATATGAGGACTTCGAAATTAAGCAAGAAACGGTAACCCCTTCGCGAAAAGAATGGGATGAAGGAAAGGTGTGCAACTCCACTGTCCAAGTCGGAAGAAGGCATAAGATCTGGTGTATACGCCATTTCGCCGGCGTAACCACTGCAGTGTTTTCCAGGCAGAAGTAACAGCTATTCGGGGTCGCCGTGGCGTAGTGGGTTAGTGCGTCGACTCCTACGCAGAGGGTGCCAGGTTCGATACACGAATTTACCACCTTCCATATTTCACGGCTCCACCTCTTTCGAGTCACTGACAATGCTCAAAGAGTATATGGTGTCTAGAAAAAGCTTCTCAACTTAGCCGTTCAGAGTCGGCATTAAATTGTAGGTCCGCGTGAGAGAACAATAGCACGCACAACACGAGTGGTTGCTGAGAAGCTAGGCCGTGGCCCTCTACGGGTTGTAGCACCACCCACATTAAATATTTTTATAGTAACAGCTATTCAAGAGGCACGCCTCCGGCTATCAATGGCCTCAATAGACGGTAGATCTATTGTTATTTACATAGATAGTAAGGCGGCCATAAAGGCTCTGGAAACACTATCGATCAACTCTGTGATGGTAAAACTCTACTAGCGGACGAATGCACCCTTACCCTTGTCAGGCTAAATAAAACGAGCCAAACTTTACTTCGAAGACTTATTACGATTCCAACGAACATTGATTCAGTTTAACATAAAGACAAACGACACGATTGGTACGATGGTTCAGCGCGAACTTCCTTGACCTTGTCATCATTGGTATTAGACCATCGACGTCAGTGTTGCCGTTGACACCCTGCGCTGGGTCCCTGGGTTCATGGGTATTTCGGGCAACGAAAGAGTCGACGATTTAGCAAGAAGGGAGTCGGGTCTACCACTGGCGCAAAATTACGCCCTAATGATAGCAATAAAACCAATGCTATTAACAGAGGCGATAATCAGTACTCAACATTAATAAAGTAGTGGGCATAATCACATGCCGCTGCCTAATTGGCAACCAAGCGAGAAGACTTGTGCGCACCCTACAACAACTTCTGCAGAAGCTGCATGGATGAGGAGGAAGAGGAAACGGTGTTACACTACCTCGAAACCTGCCCAGCCATTGCAGAGACAAGATGAAAATATATGGGTAGCTACTACCGCAATAGTCTTGAGGATCTATCAACTTCCAATATGAATTACATCCTCAAGTTTACTAACAACTGGTTATAGGTATAATTACACACACCAAAAAAGGCGAGTGAGAAGGAGCGTAGTAGGTCAACGAAGCCGAATAGTGACAGCCGGACCTTAAAGGTCTAAGTGAGGCAAATAACCATGAGGGCTTTGATAGTCACGTCTACCTACTTATCTACCTACAAGTCTCGAGTATAAATTAGTACAATGTCTTAAAGCCATTGATTCTTTCAATGTTGGTTTAGTATTTCCTACCTCTGAAGTGCTCTGCGAACTGCGTTTCTTCTTTCAAACTGGTTTCCGGCTGGAGTCTGTTCTCTCTTGTTTTCTGTGAAGACACACAGCTGGATTGAGAACTACAAAGAAAAGACACTGGGTGCTTGCGTATGACAGTCAGCCTCTTTCTTTGTACAGAGACATCGGAAGACGCAGATTGTAAAACAGCATCAGCCATTTCGAGTTGAAATGCTATTATAGGTGTACCTTGACGTTGTATCCAATTAATTCATAGGTCCATACAAGTGTGATTCCAGACCAGTTAAATTTAGAATAGAAAACACACAAGAATTCCAAATCCACACGTGGTCTCTTATCGCCAATGCGCTAACATGCTATAAAACGTGATACCTAGTTTGGACATCCCTTCGGGGACTTGTTACGCGAAATTCTCGACGATGCGTCGAGTTCAGTAACGAGTTTTACGATTGAAGCGCTCTTACGTGGTTTATTTGCTATCACATGACACGCTTTCAAGTGATTTATTAACCACGCTAATCCAATGGTCCGTGAAATCACTATCATGCGCGAATAACACCGACGCGCGACGTGAGTGTGTAATCCATCAAGGAGGCATTTCAAATGGATGCAGATGGATTGGCCCGAGCGGTGATAAATAAGGGTAAGCCATCGTGCATGTAGTTGTCGCAAAAGGACACATGCCAGCGAGAACATTGTTTAGAACATCACGTAGGACGGCAAGAGCTTCGCCTTTGCCGACACTACATTATGTCACTCTTTGACGGTTATAGCCATTCGTGAGGCAATCGAATTTATAACTGCCTTTTCTGTGCAAATGTCCTTTATTTTCCTTCAACTTTGACTACTGAAATAAGTGAGCTTATGAATGCTTCCTGTGAAGACAACTGAATAAAAACTTCCTACCTACATCCATCTTCGAAGAGGAATGCCCTTAGTTCCGCTTGGTCCTTAGTGACCACTACAGTCTCCTCTTCCATTATCGCGCATTCTTTAAGTGAAAGCAAACTTGAATAAGTGGTTTCACGCGCAATAAAGACGATATTATAAATATGTTAAAGCTTACCCAAAAAATCTTAAACCTAACTCAACCTAAGTGAATAGTTATTTGGAAGAATGCTGACAGGCGGGGATGCAAATTGGGATTAAGTTGACATGAGGGGAATCTGCAAATTCTTTAAGTTCATTATGCACGGCATACAGAATTAGTATGGAAATTATATTTCAGGTAACGATGACTCGTGGGAGTTTCCACTACACCCAAACAGTAGTATCATCCTCCTTGTTCGCCGGCAGGGACAAGCATTTCTGCACATTTCTTCTGCGATTCAAGCTGAAGTTGAGCCTTAAATGAAAGGAAATAAGTTTCCTTTAAAAATGGTCAAGTGAACACACTCGACGTGAGACTTCGCTGTATTTGGCAGCAGGCAATGAAAACAAGGGTAGACTATTTGGAAATAGAATAAGCCATAAGATTTCCATCGCCCTTGTTCCATGTGTCCATGTGACAACTGTGTGCTAAACAGTTCCGATGACGAACATTCGAACCTTTCGCAGTCGGATCTGGTTCCCGGAGATGTGTCCGCGGAACTGTGGATGTCCATGGCCATGTCAGCGTTAAGCTTGTCCCCGTAACTACGTATTTAGTGAGGTTAGGTTAAGGAAGGGGAGTGTGATGGTAGAACATCACTTCCACTCGGAGGCCTTAGGTCCCATTGTAAATTCCGTCATCTATGAAGTACACATTCTGAATAAACCCTTCCTGTGTCACGTGATGGCTTGAACCATGCGCTAGGTCCGCGGTCTCGTCGAAGAATCCTTGGCCCAGAGAAGCTAGGCGCCGGTTCTGGTGTCGTTTCGGTTTCTTCCTCGTCACCGCAGAGATCGTTGGATTCCGCATTCCAATTTTTTGAGCATTGCTCCGATTGGGCAGTGTCCTGTGATCACTCCGACGAGCACACGGAGGGGTAGCTTCTTTGTTTTGCCGTTGCTGATCTCTGGCCACGTTGATCTTGTCATGCGACAGTCATCTCTTGCGAGCCAAGACGAGTTGGCTTCTTTAAGAATGGTGTCACTTATAGTACGGAGTAGTGCATTGATCGGTGGCTGCAGTGATGTGTCCGCTTCGCTGATGTCCATTTCAGACCCTTGTCTGGCCAATTCGTCCGCTCTCTCGATCCCTGCTATTGAGCTGCGGCTCGGGGCAGTGTTTGACCTTGTGGTGACTGATGGACTTAAGTGAGTCGCGGCAGCCCTTGGTCTCATCGTACCGGATCCTATTGATTTCAGTATAGTCAGTCAACAAAGATGGTGATATCTGTTTCTTGAATGTGTGTGGCTACTTTCTCTACTGCCAGAGTCTCTGCTTCGAAGACACTGCACATATCAGGGAGTCTGAATGATTCCTGCTTGTGCAAGGTATTCGAGTAGAATTCGGCCCCATGTATGCAGTTGCAGTTGCCGTTCATACAAAAGCTACTTTGATGGCTACATTGGTATGGACATGTCTATACATGTGTGATGTATGACGTATGTTTGCAAATAATTCATTTATGCAGAAGCTTCTGTATACCATATTGCGTGTGTGATTGCCCTACGTAAGCTAGTGTACAAATTGTGGACATGTTGGGTGGACATGATAGGTTGACATAGTTGCAGGACCCGAAGTGTCCGGAACGACACAAATCTAGTAGCAACTGTCCATATGACCCGACAGGAAGTCAGTGAATTGAAGACCTTTTTTGCACATTGCCGCGCTATGCAAGATATGCGTCCAAACAGGTGCGAGAGGTTTAAGTGCTAATCATTTAGAAATCGATATCACATGGAAAACAGAAGCCATCGTCTTTCTCTTTCATGTATATGATGAACGAGTAATAGTAAAGACTTCAGAGTTGTTTTAAAAAAATACAATTTTATTGTTCTGCGAGCGGTATGACAATGATTAGTACAATATTCTTACTTTACGCTTAACATACGGTTTGCAGAGGTGACTGCATGAACTTTTAGTGGGCCGGAAATGTCCCAGACGCTGAATGTGCAGTTTGAGTTCAAAGCGTCCCAGACGCTGAGTTTACAGTTCATGCTGTCACCTGTGCAATTACATTCTTACGGGAATTATGATTGGGTATCATATACCTATGTATGGTGATCGGCGTGGGTTCTGTTTCTTGGTGAAGGGGTGATGGGCGATGATCCAAGCGTGTGCTCTTCTTCTTGGTGGAGTGGTGAAGGGGTGATGGAGGATGATTATGATCCGAGTGGGTTAGACGGTGCCGTGGGGGGGCATGGCCATGTACAAGCTCTCTTCAGTCCGTCTATGACATCCAAGGTAAAGGGTAATAAACCATACATTTTGCTATTTAATATTTAATTCAATTCGTCCTTTCTTCCTGTAAGCCGGCGTTTGCAGTAATCCGCCGATGGTTGGGTTTTTTGTTGGCGGATTAGCGCGAGAGTACTGTACTTTTAAACACAGGATATGGAGGGGATATGTATAACACCTAGTTTAATAAAATCATAACTTGGACAGCGAAACCACTTGCTGTATATAGTGACATATAATACCCCGTACAGTCTCACTGTTCCAAATACTGGGAGTATTTGCTGAGACATCAACAACAAGATCTCTCATGACGCTCAGGAAGCAGATAAACATGTGCTCGGTAAGCACATTCCTGCACGTACCTCCGTTTTTCCACTGGACGTTCGTTCGCGATGACACCAACCAACCGCAGTTAGTCTTAAACCACCAGCCTAGTTCTATTGCCGTATTCTCTGTTAAGTTATTATTTGTTCTAGAGGAAAATAAAACAAAAGTACCTACATTATTTGTGTGATCTATTTATTTGAAGTATGCAGTATCGAAAGCGTGAACGGTTCCACTTCACTATATACGCTTGCATTAACGAGTAAAGTTGCATACAGAACTCAGAATAATATTTCCCAATTACAACAACCGCCCAGTCATTAAGTTGTGTTCGTCTAACGAGTTTCAAGCATTTTTGTCTTGTATATAAGTTTATTATGAACTGAATAATAAAAATTAATTACAAAAAAAAAATATATTTCCCAACATTGAGTCAATTCAATGTCTCAAATCTCAAAGTTAATGCGATTAAGTCGTATGTGCTCTCGACATCATCGTCAAAATTTAAAGCGCACAGATAGCATTGACATACATCATGTCAATATGGCATGCAATTAAATATCGGAAATTCAGTTTAAATATTTGTCACCATTTTTTTTGTAAACTACTATCTATAAATCGTTGGAACAGACAACTTTCAATCTAATATCGTTGTCGGGGAAATTATTACTGCGTCAATCAATTGGTTATGTTAGGTGAGGTTAACATGACTGTCACATCTCAATCAGTTGTGACCTACTGAGATCCTGATTGGATCCATTGTGCTATCACTTTCCGGTAATTAACGCACCGATTCCACGAAGTCGAAGGAGCCCTGTCCTTAGACAATCCACTCCATTGGTGGATTATAGTCAATTTTCTTTGTTAATGAATTTTGTTGTGTACAAAATCTTGATATCTGACATTTCTTCTAGGCCACTGAATGAATAGTTGACTAGCGTGCTTTTAATTGTTCTTGGCGTAAGAGAGAAGAAGTAAGATCGTGGGCCATAATAGGGCAACCGTTTGAATTGGAAATTCCTATCCATTGCGACGTAGCTTACTGTTGGCATCTCATTTGCAGCCCATTATAAGCACATTGGTAAGCCTGACAATATTATCAGATTTGGGAAGCGTGTGAACATACTCACGAAAAGTAGCTGCAAAAGCTTACCCTACCATGGATATACCCGAATACATGTTACAGTCATGCAGAAGTGAAATTTGTTTCCTATTTCAGTCGTTGTACCAATGTGATCCGACTTCTTTTGAGAGCGAGTCAAAAACACAATCCTGAAAGTCCTAAGAAAAGCATGCGGATACTTGTTTCATTCGCCAAATAACAGACAAAACAGAAATAAGGCACTCGTGTATGTTCGCTTTCGCTTACCCGTCTGTGTACAGCAGTGTAGCTTGAGTTGCTATACAATTCGCCAGCCGGTAGTGTCTTGTCAACTGATACCCCTTTCCCCAGGGCGCAATACTCTGCTTTGTGGTTCCTACAGCACTCCACACATGGAGGTTGTATTTCTGAACTTTTTTCCCATTTGCAAGACCAGCCATCCAATTTTTGCGTTCTCTTTCTTTGGATGACAGCTGAGGAACACAGGATACGGTTTTTCAAATTTCTTTTTTTTGAGCTGCTGCTGGGGATTTTGCAATTTTTCGTGCTATTGTCTCGATGTTTTTCATTTTTGCAATGACTCCGTGTAACTGGTATTCTTCTCTTCTGTCCATTTCCACGATTTCCTTGCTGTGCGGATCGCAGCAATTATGCCCTTTGCCTCGCCCTGTAGTGTCAGTAGTTGCCGGAGACGCAAAGCTGTTTCCGGTTAGTGCAGATTGGCCTGCTTCCACCACACCGTACGAAGCGTGTTTGTAATCCTAGTACTTTCTGTTCGACTCCTCCGTCGCTCTGCGAGATACATTCATGTTCATGCTTGTTATTCTGGGAGTCGCCTTCAAATTTCGCCTCTTCCTATTCAGTGGTCCTTTGGCAGTTACCATCTGTTGGTTGCCTTATGCAGTTTTCGTATAGTTGGTCGCTACTGGGACTGACCGTGGTCCGCTCACTACCCTTCATAATTTGTTTTTGAGAATTTGTGTGTAGGTCTCGTCATCAGAAAAATGAATCGGAATCCAGTTATGCAAATCACCTTGTCCACCCAACAAGCAATTTTGATTCTGGTCTAGTTCGACAGTTCTTTAGAAAGGCAATGCAAATTGATGAATTGGCATTTCCTTTGACTATCGCAGACAGGGCCATGCATGAAACTCGCGTGACATACTGATTCAGCGACATCCGCATCCATTTGAAAAACATGTTGATCCATGAATTTGTGTAAGTATCGGGACTCTCAATAATGACACGTTTTATTTAAATAAATTGGAAACCATTTGAGATTCTCGAACATTTTATTATTGGTTTCCAGCATATATTGCTTACCAGAAAGAGTGCTGCACTTCGGCGTCCTTAAGAGCATCCTAGAGAGAAAGAATATCATTCTCAAATCGAAAACACGAACTGCAGTAACCAGCAAAGCATATGCTATTTATTGATTGGATATAGTGTATAAACGGTCTGTTGGTTTATACTCTATATCTCTCTGTCTGTCTATACCGAAGCTCAGTCCTATTTCAAATAATTGATGCAGTTGACCAAACTATGATGTCCGGCCGTTTCGCCGAAACCATTTCCCCAGCAAATACCCGAACACAATCCCGTATTTCATTCAGACAGCACCAGCAACATAATTCGTAATACGCTTGCCACTTCCGCTTGCTCATTCGTTCAACCATATGTTACATGTTTGCAAATGTTTTCAGGATCTGTTGAACATTAGCCTAGACGACTGCGGTGTGGCAGACGATGTGAAACGGCATTTTTGCGGATTATGCTTCACAAAAGGGGTCGCCATGCATACATCCACCTCCTCACACCATGAACAATCTTAGGGATTACCGAATGGTTAGACTAACTTTTGACTTAAGCCGCAGTCCTTTTGTCCGACAGACACCACACAAAACCATTTAATTCAAGAAAAACAGGTTTGTCCTTTGGCGGTGTATACATTTGTACATCGAGAAGAGAAAGCGCACCGAGCAAGACAGCAAGGTTTTATGAACAAATTGAAATTCGAATTGCTGTTTAACTGGTTACGGATTTGGTGAATGGGGCAGTAAATCAAAGAGTGTTTGTGCTGAATCGATGTTTGCCGACGAGATTGGGGTGGTGACGGATTCAAAGCAGTGCTCTATCATCGGGAGAGTCAACAAGGTTCCCTGTTCCGAACAAGTGAATGGTGTTGGTTGAACCGCAACTAAAACTGCTACTGCTAGAGTGATGTCTGCGTTTGACTCGTTCAGCCAATTTGTTTTGCTGGTGAGTTTCGCCCTTTGTTGGGGCAGAAGTCAATAAATTAGGACGTGATTCCTTTTGTTCATGGAAATCTAATTTTCAAGCTGCACGCCCCTAAACTTTGTCGAGGTTATCGTAGGTCTCAAACATTCTAGCTCTCATTGTGGACAATCGCCTGCCGGATACAGTTCGCAGAGCTTTATTGCATAAGATGGTACATTTAAGACATTTCCTTATTATCTTTAAAATGCTACAAATTGTATATGCACTGCTACATATGTTCAGAGCAGCTTGGGTCTTTTATAAAAGCGTAAATGATGGGAAAAAATACTTAAAACCGGTTCCATGCTGACCTAGCGCTGGCCTCAGTGTATCAGATGAAACAATTCGGTACACAATCCCAGAACTACGCTGTTGAAGGGAAGAAATGAGCCACTGAATGAATAGTTGACTAGCGTGCTTTTAATTGTTCTTGGCTTAAGAGAGAAGAAGTAAGATAGAAAATAGGGCAACCGTTTGAATTGGCAATTCCTATCCATTGCGACGTAGCTTACTGTTGGCATCTCATTTGCAGCCCATTATAAGCACATTGGTAAACCTAACAATTTTATCGGATTTGGGAAGCATCTGATACACAATCCCAGAACAACGCTGTTGAAGGGAAGAAATGAGCGGAATAGTAGCTAAATACTTACAAAGAAGAAAGAGTAAGAAAGCCCTGTCCTGGCTAAGGTGGATCGTGATATCCGCTAGCGATATCTGTATCTTCACGGAAAACCAGGCAGCAATCAAATCCATGGCATCGTTCTCTATAAACTAACACAGTAATCGACTAGCGCGTCTCTTTACGAGATATCCTAACAGTGCAAAATTCACCTGTGCTGGGTCCATAGGGACATCCCTGGAAACTGCAAAGCTGATTAACTCGTTTGAGCGCCACAAGACTTCCTGGTAATGGAATCTCACGTAACATAGGTACCCCTATAGCTACCTTCAAGTTACAGCTCAATAATCTCGACGCAAAGACTTGTCAATCTTTAAACAAACCTGCCCAAATTTCGATCCAAAATGAAAAGTAGAACGTAACCTGATCGCCCTAAGCAGATTTTAAATGTGCACTGTAGTCGGTATAATTACTGGACATTGCCAACTAGGCCTTCACCCAAAAAGACTAAGCATATTCTTCAGCGACTATTGTAGAAGCTGCCAACTTTGGACTAAGTGCACTAATGCCACTGCCTACGTATCTACTTACCTAATAACACAACAAAAGACAGTAACGTTTTAGAATTCCGCTTTCTCCGAAATACGGTGACGTACGTTAACTTCTGAAGAAAAACAATGGAGAAAAACCTTCATACAACAGTTACTAGTTAATTAATTAGGAAAAGAGGGATAATTTTATAAGAATGTGGATTTAATTACTTTAAAATTTCTATAACAAGTGTTTGTACTCTTTTTTTATTATTATTATAGATGGCGCTACAGCCCGTAAAGGGCCAGTAAGGTAACTTCTCAGCTACCACTCGTGTTGTACGTCTGTCACGATTGGAAGGGACCTACAGTCTTACGCCGACTACGAACAGCCAAATTTGAGAAGCTATTTTCTAGGCCGTTTATTACTCTTTGAGCATTGTCAGTGACTCCAAAGAGTTGGGACCGTGAAAATTATTTTTGGTCGTACCGCCGGGGAATCGAACCCAGGCAGCGAGGTTAGGTTGCGAAGGGGTCAACGCACATACCCACAACGCCTCGGCCGCCACAAACATTTAAATTTATGATCAGTGTGCAAAGCTTAATTTTATTATTTAAATAATTAATTATTATTATTTTATTAATTAAGCTTAATTAAATAATTTAATATAATATATATATATTTTATATATTATAATTAAATAATAGAATTAGCTCTGGATTAGTTAAGAAATAGAGCGAAGTTTGGGAATATTGTTGTATCTTGGAAAAGTACAAATTAATTTGCTCAGTTTGACAAAGCAAATTTAACACGAAGCTTGTCGTAACATCCCCAGGGTAGTAGTATCAATTCAATGCTACAAAAAATACAAACTGGTTCGGTAAGCTAATCCAGTTGCAATCACGTCCGTAACAGTTGCAAGAGCTAACCGTCAAACAGTCTCTTATCAGAGTTGGATAGATTTCGCAGTTATAAGTCCTAGAGTAACTTTTCCTCCTTGACATTATTATTTTTTTTTATTTATTTATATTTAACATCTATCACTGTACTGCAAGAACCATATGTTCTTTTACTAGTACAGGAACATTATAACATAAAATATTATTTTGTATGACATGATTAAAATTAGTGAATTCAATTTACTTCAATTATAATTTAAAAGTGTAGACTTGTGATTTTAAAACTTAATGCTATCAGAAAACCATACCAATACCACGCGTGAGAGAACTATTGCACGCACAACACGAGTGGTCGCTGGGAAGCTAGGCCCATGTCCGCCTCGGACTGTAGCGCCACCCATATTATTATATTATTATTAGAATACATACGTGAAGAAAGAGTTAAAACTGAAGTTAGTAGGAATTATTTCAGTTCGATCGGGAGAAATAGGAGAAACAAGCGTTACAAAATTGTCTGTACTCGGTCTTAGACCGTACCTGTGATGGTAGGTGATTCCATAAATGAACAGCATGGATGAAAAAGTGCCTGCGTGACATTAAACAAGTACGATTGGTGGGTTTCAAGTTAATATTAGAACTTGATCGACAGAAGGTGTTCTTTTCATATAAATATTTTGGCTGTTTCTTGTGAATAATTTTGAAGAGTAATATGCATGACCGGTAGCACAAAAATTCGTTCAATTCGCATCCTAGGAGAATACGACGTTGTTCCGAGACATGATCAAATCTGCGAAGGTTACAAACATACCGTGCAGCCACGTTGATTGCTTTTGTCAATTTTAGGGAGGAAGAATGATCACAGTCGGCTAACAATTCAGATCCATACATCAAAATTGGCACTATGAGTGCTCTGGCAAGTTTTAATTTTGCGTTCACAGGGCGAATATATTTAATGATTGATAAGCCTCTTAGGGATGTATACATCCTTGATACTACGCTTATTTATTCTGGTTGCGAAGGCAATTTTACTTCAGCAAGCTGAATTCTGGAGTCTGGACCTCTGCTCTGGGCACACATCATCAGATTTCTGTAATAATAATATAATATGGGTGGCGCGACAGTCCGAGGTGGACCCGGGCCTAGCTTCTCAGCAACCTCTTGTGTTGTGCGTGCTATTGTTCTCTCACGAGTGGAAGGGACCTACAGTTTAATGCCGACTTCGAGAAAGGAATACTCTTTGAGCATTGTCAGTGACTCGAAAGAGGTGGTGCCGTGAATTATCAAAGGTGGTAAATTCGGGTATCGAACCTACCACCCTCTGCGTAGGAGTCGACGCACTTACCTTCATCGGATTTCTGTCCTTCCTTATTTTGGAGACACCGATCTCCTGTCACTTAATCAGCTCTTCGAGAAGAATATCCCAACTAGGATCCCCTCCCTACGATGTGATATCAAGTCATATATATCCTATTCTTAGCCAATGACCGAATGTTTTTGAGTCCATCGCATGTGAGTGGCGGGACACTGTGACACTCCCTAGAAAGAGAACTAGTTCAATGCTGTGTTCATTTGGTGATTTACCATACTTGTCTGTCATCTTCTGAAGCTTGAAACGCTGGATTGCACCAATCATAGCTCGTCTGGTGACAGAGAAAGTCTCCCTACGAAACGGTGGTCTGCTCTCAATCCGAAACGAATGTATAACTTATGACAATCACACCAGACAAGAAAGATGAGGAAACTGTTGCGCACGGTCTCTATAAAAGCAATGCCTTATTCAAAAACTGAATGAATTACAAAATGGTAGTGTGGGCCAACTTATCTTCACTGATTTGTGGATAGTGACTCCCTAGACCCTCGTGATAAGACAGTGGGCTATCGTGATGAAAAACAGGTTCGCTAACCTACTTCTGTCCGCAAACAATGCTAAGGGCCTATTTTTTATTCCTTCCTTTTTCAGATTCTGGAAAGCCACCTGCGAATCGACAACAAATTAGTGGATTTGAGTCATGAATTCATGGCATATGAACTTTTAAAACTAATTGGTGTAAGCTTTTTTTTTACGACTGGATGGCGCTGTTGGTGGAGTGCCTGCCCCTGGTTAGCGGGGTTCCCGGTTCGAATCCCGGTGAAAGCAGAGTTAATACGCTTTTATCTGGTTTTCAAATCTGATCCAGTCACCATTTGCCATCATGGAAGCAGTCAATCAGTGGTAGTAGTCTGACAAGGGGTGGCACAATGGACCAATATGGTCTAAGTGTGCTGGTGAATGTACTAGCAGTTCGCCTACCTAACCTAACTTACACCAATTACTTTTAGAAGTTCATAAGCCTCACAATAAGTCACCTATTTACAATGTCTCCGAGATAGCAATCTCCTCCCTTTAGGAACGTTGATTTAAACGCCCGGACTCTTTCATCGGGGACTACTTGGAGTACTTCACAGTCAATATGCCGCGAATTCAACCTTTTTATTTTTCCGGGCATAGTTGCTCTCTGTTTCTTTCTCGTTAAATTTATTTTATTAATTGGATTTTTTGAAAATTGTTTAATGTGGCTTAGTAAAGTGGGCTGCATTGCTGCTCGTCCATTTTGCTTTTAAGTAGAATTCAGTTAAACTATTTGAAACCCATTTCATTGCGAGGAATTCTCTTCTGGATAAAAAAACAAAAGGTTGATTGAGTGCAATCAATGCAAATAATTGTTAAACAGTCGTTAAACAAGAGCAAATAAAAAGCTTAATTATGGGTGTCACATTCCGGAGTGAAATATTCAACTATGTGCATATTTTCCTTTACTTAGTTCCACGCAGCTTGGGCATATATTTCAGATTCTTCTCTGTGCAAATTAATTAAAATTCCTTTAAGTCTGAAGCTTTAATGAATTCCAATTAATTCATGAAACATGCTGGTATGTATGCTGCATGTGGGAGAGATAAACAGATCATTATTGATTCAAAGAGTGCAGCATCACTCTCACACTCACTTTTCGTAGCGGGGTTCCTTCTTGTGAATGAAGTACATTTGAAGTGCATTTTTGCGACATGTGCATACCAAAATGCGTGCAGAAGTGTGATGTATATGGACCCAGTCGAATTCGTATACACAGGCCGAATAGTGAATCAATGTGCAATCACGGATTGATTTTTTAGTTATATCCTGCTACTATCGGATAATAGCTTTACATGTAGCTCCAAGTGCAGGTAGAGTAATGTAACCAAATGTTGATTTGAACTGTAGTTGTTCTTGTCTGTGTCAGTTCAAACAAGACCAGAAAAAATAATACGTTTTCGCGAACCATATTTTGCCGTTTACCAACCCGTCAAGTGAGACAGAAGGACTAAATTCTGTTGCGTCGTCGATTACGTTTGTTTCGTTCAAAGTAAGTAGGATACATTTCAATCCATTAAACAAGTCACATTGGATACATTTCAATCCATTAAACAAGTCACATTGCAGTGGTCGCTCTTTAATATTTCACAGACCGTAATATCCTAAGCACGAGCTTAAAGCTGCATGTAGAGCTATTTCTACTAAATCGGACGTTTTGCCTGTTGTGAAATAACTTTCCTTCATTTACTGACTTTTGACGGGCTCAGGCAACTATTTATGCCAGTAGTGATTTAGAAAACTAATTTTACTGCGTTTTGACGTACAATTTTCGTAACCGAAGCATAATAAAGCCCGACCGACATTGTTATTTGGACTTAATTCTCAGTCAATCAATTGGAATAGACAAATTGTTACGATATACTTGAGTACTACACCAATGTCAAAAGTAAATTGTTTCAAAATGTAATCCTTGCGGCATTGCAATCCTGAGCACTTATTTTGGGAGCAAATCCGTCAAGGAACTTCCCCGGGAAAGAGAATAAAAGCCGCCGCCCAATTAACCGACAGCAACCAGAAATAATGTGGTGTGTCGATATGTGATATCTGACAGCAGCACAGGTTTGGTATTACGTCATGGGAAGTTCCCGGAGCGTCCAAGGAAAAGTACCTCACTTGTGTCCCCAAGCGAACTTTCCAATATTTTGAGCTGGTACTTACTTCACTTTGCAGCCCCATGGATGCTTTCCTTCCATCGCTGACGGACCTGCGCACACTGCTTCCAGTCATCAAGACCAATCTGCCTTGCGTCAGCGATAACCTGGTCTTTATACTTTATGTTCGGTCTTCCTCTTTTTCTCGAACCAGGAGGCTCGGATTTAGCTGAAGCGTTGATGTCCATGTGGTCGATGTGGCCGAGCCAGTGCTCTCCGGGCAACATCCACATCCTGGTACCGCTCGTAGAGTTCGCGGCTGTGTCTTCTTCTCCATTTGCCTTCCTCGCAGATGGGACCGTATATCCTACGTAGAATTTTTCTTTCGAAGGCACAAATAATCAGCTCTGCAGCTTTGCTTACCGTCTACCTCTCGAATGCATATAGCAGGACTGGCAAAGTAGGTATAATAAAATAAGTATTGTAGACCCAAATTATGGTCATTCAAGTCAGGAGTTTTTAGCCCAGTTGCCCACCTACTGCGGATCTCCACTGTGATGTCGCTTATGCAAAATCCTTCCCTATCTCAAAATTCTACCTGTTAATTTGGGATGTCTTGGTTGATTGTTTTGAGTTTTTTGTTGCTTGCTGTTAATTAATAAAACATTGAAAATTTGCACAAGAAGCTTTAGTTGCCAACCGTATCTACTCATCTATCGTTTGGTTTATTGTCTAATAAGCGTATACCTACTGCGGTTCTCGGTCAGCTAACGTGCGGTAGTGAGTAAAGGAAAGTCGTTGACAGAAAAGTTCTCCGGAGCAGAGTGAGAACCTAGAAGAAGACCGATTGCCGAGCTCAACAAAGGAGAAAAATCGTACAGTCATGAATTTCGGCCAACATTTCCGTGAGGAACCTATTGAAAGTAAAATTATTAAACTTATTCACCAACTGCAATAGAGTCCTTTCTCATTTTTTCAAATACATCGTTTTCCTTTCAAATTTATGTTCCCAATCGATTCATCGATTATTTATTGAGTGATTATTTATTAAAGAGGAACACTTTTTGGCGCCTACTTTCTGAACTAAAATACACCACCACCTCAGTACTCGGCCTCTATTGTTACTTCCTTCTGCCATTAGTTATGGGAGAAAATTTTATCGTAGCCATCTGTTTACACAATTTCCTCTTTTTTTTTACTGCGACAGAACTTTTTTGTGGCCGACACTGGGGATGAATTCGGCTGTACTCACATAATCACATCCACCCCATCGAGGTTTGTTTGAATAGAATCTAATTAATACCCTTGAGTCTGATGACTAAAGCCGTGTCCTGATTAATTAACGATGGGGACACAGGCATGTGTAGCTCTATAGCTCAATTTACAGACGTAAAATTGAATAAGGTTCCCTACATGAATGGAAGATAAGCACGTGGTTTTTGAGATTCTAACATCAAAATAACAAAAACAAAGACTCTATATCACCGTCAAGTCTATCCGTTCGTCTGGTTATCAAATAAGGGTTGATATTGGCGGCTATGGCCCCTCTTACCAGATATTTTTGGGATGTCGACGCAGGAAATTTCCTTTGTTGATAGCTAGGTAAGTGTATGCGTTATATGGGCGTTATATGGATAGCTAGGTAAGTGTATGCGTTATATGGGCAATCAGAGCAAAGTATAGTAATGCAACCACAGGGATTCAGTCTAAAATCGAAGCGTTACCTTATGATAGCCGAACTAAACGTTGTCTTCGAAGCGAAGTACATTGATGAGGTTGTCTCAGCGAGGCTACGAAGGCCATCAAAGAGGACATCAAATCGTACTGACGCCAGAGCTGTATTCATTTCAACCCCTGATCAAAACGACTTTTGTGAAGGTCATTAGAAAGATGGCCAAACCTTCTGAGCGAGTCAGTTTCAAGTAAGGCCAAGTATCGTTTACTCGTTACACATTTTTCATCTCTTGGATCCTCACAAAAAGAGGACCCTTTAAATGTTCCAATTACCAAGGGATAAGCCTCCCACACATCGGCTATAAGAACTTTTCTGCTGTATTTTCCTCAATTCATTCGTGAATAATCTGGAAGGTCCTTAAGTCCTTTTTCGGGATGTGAACCAATGTTCACACAGATCTGGGAAAGATAACCCAAGACAGGAATAACCGCCTATTCGTCAATTTCCTGGCGTACATGGAGACGAGCTCCACAACGTCACCATGGGCAGATTATATGATGTAGTCAAGAACTTCCCAAATCTCTGCTCGCAAGTAAACAGTACAATTACAATCAGTTTGCTCACGCTCTATTGCCCTGAAACATGAATAATCTCAACAGCTGAAAAAGTAGTGCTGAGTCTTATTGAGTGAAAAGTTCTGCTTTCAAACTTTGATCCAGTTGTGCGTTGATTGCATTTGAAGAAAAAGAAGAAGAGAGAAGACAAATGGTGCACACAAGTGGAGAAGGATCTCGGCTGATTTGGCCGTCATAATTGGAGACAGCAGGCTATGACTCGTGTAAGCGTGTTAGCTCAGCATCTGATCCACCCTAGACTGTACGGCAGCAGAAAAATAAGAGCCTTTGTGAGCCATGCGAAGCCGTCATTGATTGCCATTGTGACTGAAACAAGCTACAGTAACCAGATAAATGAGGTTTTGGTGGACTTAAGTGAGTTGTACATTGTCAGTCGGTTTTTTTTTCAACTTTTAAGATTTTAAGACAAGTTGTCTCTCGCATTCCACATATCTATTTGACTCTAAAACGATATGCGAGTAGGTGAAATTTTTGCTTGCAACTCAACAAAGTCCAGAGTTCGGCAGGACTTCCGACTCCCGGGGCGATGAGAACATTCCCCACCGAGGGACTGAACGTTCTCCTTCACCTCCTCCTACTGGACCTTTACATCAACTGTCAAGTCACTTGCAGCCCCATCAGACCGTGAGAAGAGGGATGTTGGTCAGCCAATTGTGTGGCAATTGAGAGCTCTGCAACTCCGGCCTGAGCACCTAACCCCAGCTCCAACGGACTACATAGCCCCCACTATGCACTTCAACAACCAAACAGGACTGAAAAAGCCGACAGCGGCCTTCTCGACGGACTTCAAAATCTCTAAGTCTTAAGGCTTCCCTGATCACTCGATTATCTTACAGTCTGAAGTGCTATCGATCAGAGAAGCGGGTAAAATTCTAAGCACTTCCTGGCTTTATGGTAGAGCCGCAGCTGGCGGCAGTGACACCCAATCAGCCATAAAGGCTATCTACTCAATAATCAGTTCCTCTAAATTGGTGCAATAGTGCAAGGAAGAACTCAAACAGGCCAGTTTCAGGTGCTAAATCAGCACCCTGTTAGTTCCAGGGTAGAGAAATATGGAGAGAAATGAGATTGCAGACGAACTGGTCAGGCAATGAGATTACGGCAACGTCTCCACAGGAATTGTGGCCTCCCCAATTAATCTACGACTAGGACATCCAAGAAGGTCGACTAGAAATTCCAAATAATTTCTCTAAGAAAACCTGACCCTCCTACATGAACAGCAGGATTGAAGACTTGCTGAAAAGAAATCGATCCGAATTAGCTAGAATCGTTGCAGTAAGCACAAGGCACTGGCCCATTGGCATCCGCGGTGCTAGACTCGGAACACCGATCAACCCGCCTGTCGCAGTTGCCTCGACATTCACTCAGAGGAAAGTTTGCGTCACTTTCTCTGTCACTGTCCGGGACTAGCTAAATGAAGTCTTATCGCGTTCGGTAAAGCTTTCCTCAGTCCTTACCTCTTCCAGATCACTAATCATTAATCAAAGTAAGTCGAATATAATCAAATTCATAAAATTCACAGTTTGGATTTAGCCATTTCAAACCATCCCAGGGCTATGAGATTGAAGCCCATCCGGTAGCCACTTAAGCTAACTAGACTGCAGGAAGCCTATCAGGATACGTAGGTTGTTCTGGTTCGTCTTGATACATGCCTCAAACCTCTTCCGGTTATATTGACCGAAAAGCTTATAGGCCTGCTTCATTCCATGAGCGTTGGTCTACACGGTTCCTTCTTTCTTGTTCCTGGAATTTAATTCTGAAGACATGATCTCCTACAGCGCAGAATGCTTCAAGTCCAATGAAAGGTTCCCAGGCTCCATTCCTAGCTATGGGGTTGTCCATTTCATTGCCATCTATCCCTATATGACGAAACATGCAGCAGATTTTTACTCTCTTTCGCCTGCACTGCTCTTTAAGCTCCTGAAGGAATCCCCACAGAAGCTTGGATATGATGATGAAGGAGTCTAATTTCGAGATAGCAGCACGAGTGCTGTTCCTGTCATGATTGATTTGAACGCATCTGTCCAGAGCTAAACTAACCAACCGAGTGAGATTTAACGCACAGAAACAAGTAGAATTTAAGAAAGTCCACAAAGAATTAGATTTTTGAAGGGCAGGAAACAACTGTTTGTCAGAGTTCTTTCCCTGTCATATGTGGACATTCGTAACAAGACCACAAATCGTAGATTTCGTTGAAATATCTAACTGCATAGACATTCGCATGCCTGGTGTACAAACTATTCTGTCAAAAATAATTCCACAGCTATTTTTTGCCTCTCCTCAAAAGAACCAAATTTCTCCGTCGATAACAATTCCAAGGAAAACATAATTAAAATAAAATGAAAATTTCATCACAGAGACATCTACAGCATTTCCGTTGAAATGTTGAAGCCAGTGTAAGTTACTGAATGCCAGTGTTATTATTTTGGCCAGTTCTCCTCCCACACACGTATGCAGTTACGAGGGCACTGGTTTCCAGTTGGTTGTGGAAATGGGAAGTCTGAATGTGGTCAGTTGTTCTAAACGTGTACATAGACATACAAATTAGCTGTGCAAACTGATCAACAAAGAGTGAAATGAAACTACACGGCTTGTAATAGATAGTTAGACTTGGTCTTACATATTCTACGTGGTTTAGTTTGAAAACCGCAGTGTACACAGGAGCGGGCATGATGTATCTGTGAATAGTAAACAGTGTCAATTTCACGATGTTGTCATATGAACGTACTCGGGAATTTAATTTTTGTCTCAGACGTACAGTCAGCGTCTAAAGTGAGTATACAGTCATTAATTGAATAAAATAAAATAAATAAAACCTTAACTCAGCGATTCAGAAATCCTACTTCAAAGTATGGATACTTTTGTTATTAGTTAATTTTGGGATCAGCAAACTAGGAATGAATGAAGGACCATAAATAAAGTGCTGGAACCTCATCAGGTTTTGCAAGCTGTAAAACATGGCGGAGGTTCAGTGGTGGTTTTGGGATGTATGACAGGCTGTGTTGTTGGTAATTTGTCTTTTGTAAACTAAGAATAAGCGATTGTACAAGAAAAATTTAAAAAATTTGCCAACAAGTGCTCATAAAGTGGTTCTTTCAAGAACATGCGTTTTTCAACATAACAACCATAAGCATACATCGTAACTGGTTTGAGAATGGTTCCTGTAATACTTCAAAGCAATTGGATCGTGCTCCCCAATCGACATATGTGAATACTATTGAACATCGGTGGCAAACTTTAGACCGGCCGATAAAGAAACAAGCAATTACAAGAGCAGAATCCATACGGGAAGTCTGAACAAGAAAATGAGTTTGAGTTCCAGAAGCAGTTACACGAAAACTCGTTGAATCCATGCCCCGAGGAGTGGAAGGAGCAAAAAGGTCTAGAGACAACCATAAAAGTACAGTGGACTCCCCTTTATTCGGGCATCGCATTTTAGGGACAGCCGCTTAACTGGGACGAATGAACAAGAACGGAAACTTAACTCGCCTTTCTCTTCATTCATTCCTCACGTCCTATTATTGGGCGAGTCCCCTAATAGGGACAAACAATTAGTGTCCCAATAAAGCGGAATCTACTGTTTTAGCTTTTCCACAACAAGATAACTCGTTTTAGGTATGCGTACTTTAAACGCTACTTCTTTTACCTCGTTCTGTTAAAGAGAATCTACTGGCTTATGATAAAAGTATTATTTATTAAATACAGTTGAATCCTCATAAGTCAAACAGTCACGGCAACAAATATTTTATTCGAGTTATGGAGTGTAAAATATGGGAAAATATAAGTCTAATTTCTGAAACATTTGAAATAAATTCCCTTCAGCTTATAGACGTTTGACTATGTACTTGCCTTGTGTAGATCATTGCGTTCAACTTTAGTTACGAGCATAAACATTTATCTAATGACTGTACACCCACAGTTGACGCTGACTGTATTCTTGAACTCACGTTACATTCGTAGAAATAAACTAGACTACCAACACTACTTGTGGGGATGTTTTAAGAAAAACACTTGAATAATTGGAAGATACCCATGAACACTGCTCGTGCAAAACAGTCCTTGGTTGACTGAAGGAAATAAAGCAAATGAATGTTGGGTCCTCGGAATGAAGAAAATGTTAACTGAACTCGTTTAAATTGCATACATTTCTTGGAAATACGAGAGAAGTTCTGTTGCACTACTCATGGAAATAGAAATATTCATATAAAACAAATACTGTGTGAGATAGATCTTGAATGTTGACCTTGAGCTAGTACAAAGTGGTTCGCTTTTTAGCTCAGACTATGGATTTGACGTGGCCCCCGCAAATTGAGTGGTGTTAAATCTCACGATCGGCCAACTCGCTGTGAGATGACTCGCTCACCAATTTACATCTTTTATAGCGTGTAGCTCCGTCTTCTTATATCTATGTTTTTGATGCTGTTCTGCTCTTCTCTGTTAACTTCTGTCTGTTAACATCCCTCCTCTATACCTGCGACGATTGACAAGGTAACAGCGCTTCTCATCGTCAGGAGTGAACTCGGTGATCCTTTCTATAAACCTCATCAAACACTCGAACTTTGTGGATGAACTGATGCTGGGTTGAATACATGGGGATTATCGTTCGCCCAATTGGCTAGTTAACAGCGTTGTCTATGCTCGTCCAGACCAGCAGCAAAATATGCCGGGTGGACTCTTTGGCGATGCCGAATTCAGCTGATCGGCTTCGAATCAACATTTCTGAGTCTTCTTCGATGACCGCCCAGTTTATGTGATTTTGTTTTTGTCATTAATTTAATATTGTTGTTGAGGGTATACTGCACCGCGACATTAAGATCTACTGTGCCCCCTTTTCATACCATTCACACACACACATGCACTTCCTTTCAAAGTTATATTACGGGTTATTAACTGCTTTTGCTGAAATGTGGACGAGTCTTATTCTAGAGTGTACTCTCTTACCCACTTTCCTTTGGAAATCTGAGAATGAGAAATGGTTCTAAAAACTTAATTTCATCCTCTGACAGCAAGCACCTTCTATTAGTCTCTTAAAATTTCAGAACATGTGCTGGAATTTCATTAGATTCTCCAAAAAACTACAGAGACCTTCTTCTGCGACGCCTTATTTGCTCCCTTAGCCTGCAGTGCCCTGTCAGGAAGCCTGTCAGGATAAGGAAGCTGTTCTTAATACATGCCTCAAACCACTTTCGGTTATATTGACCGAAAAGCTTATAGTCCTGCTTCATTCCATGTGCGTTGTTCCAGGTATCTACCCGGTTCCTTATTTCTTGTTTCTCGAATTTATTTCTGAAGACATGATATCCAAAAGCTAAGAATGATTCAAGTCCAACGAAAGGTTCCCAGGCTCAATGCCTAGCTATGGGTTTGTCCATTTCATTTGCCAGCTATCCCTATACGGTGAGATATGCTGCAGAGTCTTACTCTCTTTCGCCTGCTCTTTAAGCTCCTGTAGGAATCCCCAAAGAAGCTTGAATTTGATGATGTCAAGATTTATTGGAACGCATCTGTCCATAGCAGAGATTTCTGCTTGAGAGATGCTGGAGCTTTGGGTCATGGGTGCGTAGTATTTTGTCCGGTGTCCAAATACCCCTGACCCTATTCCTTCATCAGTTCTTGATCCATCTGTATACCATTTTACCATATTGCTGCTCAGTCTATGGACTATGGATTCTGACTTTGACAGCTGATGAAGCATAACAATTGGAATGACTATGGTACCTATCTGGTCTGCCTCTATAAAATATGTTGTGATTAACAAAGCGTCCCTTATGCCAAAAACATCCTTACTTCTCTAGTTGAGGCGAAAAACAAAATTAATAACAAACTCAAAAGCCTACGCCAATTTAAAGACTGGTGTTTTTCGAACCTTCAACATGATATTTCGTGTTTCCATTTATCGAACGATAAAATTTGGATGTACTTACAAAAGGAGGCACGACATATTTATAGAATTTTTAACGGAATTGTTTCGAGATCAGATCGAGATAATAAATCCATTTCTTAGAATGCTTTTTATCTAAGTTACTTATAGGGTCCTTATAGGCTCGCGTTCTCCAGTACTTCTTTATCGTAATCATCCAATCTTTTCATCCGATTTTGTTTTTTAATCTTTATCCTGATTTCCAGCGTAGAATTTTGTACGGAGCTATTATCTCAATCATTGTGAAGCAACATTGTCTCCGGTCGCTCTCATTGCACAAGCACTTCACGTTTTTATGGACATCAATATAAAGTACAATCGGATACACGTCATGCCGTTGTTACGATAAAATGCCTTGAGTATTCATTTCCATAAACTTAATGTTCGATTGAATAGGACATTCGAAGCTTTCCAATTGCAAATGCGATACTTTCCAAAAGAATAATGTTATTAAAATACAAGTATACGTTACCATCATCTAAAATGGCTTTATGTTCTGTTTAAGATTAATTCAATTCTTGTTCCTGACAAAATTCCTGAATGAAGTATTTTATTGCTGTGTTATCTGGATAAAACAAAAATTAAATAAAATAATAAAAATAATATAAATAAGAAAAATAAAAATACATAAATTGGTATTATATAGGACTAAAAAGAAATGATCGATTGGTATTCACTCCTATTCTGCTTGTTGTATTACTTATTCGACTCGAGTCGGTTTCGTAATAACTTGGCGATACTTCTAAGTATCACAATATTTCACTTCGTATAAAAACTATGTATGACTAAAATAGGGTGCTAATGCCCGATGAGACATTTAAGTAAGATATAACCTTCTCGAATTTGTTGTTTTTGAATGCTTGCCTTAGATGAACCCCCAAACGTTATAACGTTTTTTGTTTGTCTATCAGTCTTAGAATTGGTAGATAACCCTTGTGGATTATAAGTAAGCTTTGCAGCGTTTCGTTTATTTTTTAAGAGATCAATTGAAGTTATGATGATTCCTTATGTATTTTCAACTAAAAAACTAAAGCGGATCTGTAAGTACCGTCGGACTGTTATGGCCTTAGGGTACTCCTGATTATCACTTTTTAATTAAGTCCTTAGAAGAGCTTTGGAAACCCCAAAATGAGTTAAGCTTCTTAAAATATCCTAAAGTTGAAAACTATCAATATATCAGTCTCATCAATAACTCAGTTTTATATTTTTTCTTAGTAATAAGTATTTTATTTTGCGACTGTTTCGTAAGTGCTCCTGACATCGAATGAATATGAGTTCTAGTTAAAATGAATAATTCGCCCCATGCTTGGCGATGACAATTTTAAAGAGGTACTCTTAAAGAGATCACCGGCAGCTCTTTCATTGTAAATTGGTTCCTAGAATTTTATTATATTTTATATTCTTGTTGACTTCCTTTTCTTTTTATTGTCTACAGAAGTAAACAATTTGTTTTCGGTTCTTTATAGCTTGGTCAACAAAGGGCTAAAAGACTCGACTTCTCCTTCATTTGTTCAAATTGAAAATTTAAGTTTTCATTCCGATTTTGATTTGCTACTTTGGTGATAAAAAGCTTCTTTTGCATTCTGTGTAAAGTAAAAGTCTCAAAGGCTCGTATAGCCTGCTGTTTTTCAAATATGGACCATTTTTCAACCAGAAGTCCTATAAGTTACCTTTTGCGTAGTGGTAGCGGCACATTTCTAGCGTGGAAGGATGCGTCAATGGATCTTCTACCGATGTCCAGAAGTAAGGTCCAACGGTGGACGAATAGTGTTCGATATATGGGCGATTTTTCAAGGTCCTACAGGTCACATTTGTCGAAGACTCTATATCCTACATTCTATTGTGCATGCTTTTGGGCAATTAAGAAGCGTCTTTGCCATCATAAAATAAAACAAAATTCTCGTAGCACACTGTCTCCACAGGGCATATTCCTGCCCAACATCACATCCACAATCTGAACAGCCATCCGCGCTCTTTTTTTTTCGTGGGAAGATATGTAAGCTTGCTTCACTTTAATTTAACGTCGGCTGCGAGAGATTCAACATCAAGAAGCGAGCAACCACCACCAGCAATCAACGAGCAGGATCTCATTAAAATGAAAAAATTGCATTCGCTTACATTTCTAATATTACTCTATTCTCCTCTCATTTTTCACCACTCCATTCAAACAAAATCTTGCACGTATACGAAAACTTCAAATCTCATGCACAACTTTTGAACAGCACTCATGCCATCTCGTAAAATCGTTTTTTTGCGACCCGAAGCTTGTGTGGACATGGATTATGCCTCCACTAGTTTTTTTTTTTTCAAATCATGTGCATAAAGCGGGCTTTGTTCATGTCCAGTGGGGATTACGTTTAAGGCGACATCGCCGAAAAACTCACTGTTTACGAGATATGGACCATTTATCAACCTGAACCCAGCACACTTGTTCATACTCGCAAGTCTAACAATTGTGGTTTGAAAACGCTCAATTGCAATCAATAGCGAGCACTAAACTCTGAAAAAAAAATATAAATAAAACCATAAAAACGAACGCTCTTAAAACTTTTTTTTTTTATTTTTTGCAGGAAAAGTCTGATGTCATGTTCGTTACATGAACGATATTGGATATCTGCGCCAGACTCGTATCATTATCATCGCATCAACACCTCATAAACTGCATCCTGGCATTCGTTCAGGTGTTCTCCACAACCATTAGCCAATGCACGTGGAAATGGAAAATCATTGTAAATTGTTCGCGCACATTATCATAACCGTCGTCATATTGCACCTAACTGACGGTGAATCCTCGCAAATTTCCATTTTAACCGAATCGAGCACATCCAACGTTCGCAAATGGAGGAGCAGCGAAGAGGGAATCACAACATGGCTCCCGCCGATTTCCTTGCGAGCAGATGATAAAGAGCAAATTCCAAACACACCAAATGGTGACCTCATACACAAAGTCAACACTCCTCCATTAGGTGGTGGTACTGGAGCTCATGATGACCTTGCCGAAAAATCTCCCGTAAGCAATAAACCAGGAATAATTGAGTTAGAAGAGCAAGCTACGACTGAACGTCTCCCGATTATTCATCCATCGCACGCAGTAACACCTCCGGGGCCAGAAACGCAGAATTCATTACTACCCTCGATGCTGTCAGATCTGTCCTTTTTGTCAGTCAACCCCTGGAGCACTGACGTACCGCAAAAAATCACAACGGAATCGAAAGTGGCAAAAAGCGTCGACCCTGATCGAAGGGTGGATATGTCACCTGCCCTCACAAGTAATACAAGCAAAAATGTTAAGAGTGCATACGTGGCACCTACAACTTCCACTTACTTCATCCCATCGTCGATGCACCCAGTTGTCGTGTCCGGGACAGCATCTACAGCAACGGTTAACATTGGCAACACAACAACTCTATGGCCAGTGAAGCATGCATCTGTTGTCGAAGGTGATGTCATTCTTGGCGGCCTCATGATGGTGCACTCCAGGGAGGACAGCATAACATGTGGCCCGATTATGCCGCAAGGTGGCATACAGGCTCTCGAGGCAATGCTCTACACTCTGGACCAAGTGAATAAGAATCAATTGTTACCGAATATTACTCTGGGGGCACACATACTCGACGACTGCGACAAGGATACGTACGGACTGGAAATGGCCGTGGATTTCATTAAAGGTGAGCGTTCATTCAATTTCTATGATTCATTGAATTTTAAAATAGTCTCTTGATAGCTTTATGCAAATGCGGTGTAACTTCGGTCGGCATAACCAACCTTGTAACCGTGAAACTTTTCCCCGTGGAGTTCCCACTTGAATTATTTATTGCAACAGTTGATGGAGATTTCAAAAAGAATATCCAATACTCTGGAGATAAATTAAATGAATAAATTTTGGTGCGTTGTAATTATTTTATGCCAGGCATCGTGTCGTTGGCCATTCGAGTTTGGCGAAGTCATTTAAACAAGTTTTCATCTCTTCACTGACTCTGGGTTTTGGGCTAAAATTCAATCAATTTCGTTGACCGCACTGAGTGGAGTGAATAATGTGCAGGGAGTTATGCAGTAGTTGGCCGCCCACATTTTTTTTTTTGATTCAATGAACAGTGTGGTGGTGCATTTAGTTGCCATTAAATATGTGTACTCTCTTGTTAAAGTGTATCGGTGACAGGAAGCGAAAGTAGACTCTCACTCAGTTCACCGGATGGTGGATGATGGATGGAAATTCATATTTACACAGAGAACTAGTGGAGATGTATGTAGTAGTTGCTGCCATGGAAGCAATGACCGATCCATATAGTGGCTTTTTTAAATCGTAGATTATTTTGACACTGACAGCTGTTTCCCGCTCAAAATCTTGACAGAAAGTCAATATCATTCGTCCCCGGAATGAAATGAGTCTCTTTACTTTTGAACAACGCTTCGAAATGTTGACTTATTTCCCACGTGAGTGTGCTGTCCAGCCCTAGACAGGTAGGTAAATTGGGTGCCCTGACAACCTACTGGCCGCGGATCACTTAGATCAACGTGGTGGGGCCATTGTGCCCTTGTGCAATTTGTCCGAAATGAAGCACCCAACTCGAAGGCTATACGCAGTTTGCGCAAAAAGTTCATGAGACTGTCGACTCATGACTGCCGTCGGACCTTATAACGGGATAAAGATGAGAATGTTGTGGCTTTGGCGGAGATCATTCTTCTTCTTTATTTGGCGCTACAGTCCGGTGTGGACCTGGGCCTCTCTAGCTATCACGGTCACTGGCTAGCTGTCTCGGAGTAGAAGACGTAGAGCGTTGTCCATACGCTCTACATGGCCTAGCCATCTTAAGTGTGGGATCCGAAGACGCCTGACTAGACTCTTTTATGATTAAACCTATTAATAAAGTAAAATATTCTTAAAATAGGTTTGCACTTTATTTTGTCCGACAGCGTATATTACTTCGCAGAAAAGTCCGATCCACATTAAGAAACTTAAACAATTGATACTCATCCATTAGATTCCTTATCATAGCTAAACTCTCCCTATTTTCTTTTTTTTTTCATTTCAACTTTCGGTACAACTAAAATACTTTGCAAGAAGTTTAATTTACTCTCATCTGCAGGAGTGACCGTGTTAAAAAGGCATTATTGCTGAGTGCTTTCTTCAAGAACAAGGCGTTTTTTTTATTGATTTCAATTGAAAAGTTTTCGAATGTCGATCTTTTGGCTATTCCACATTCTATCGGTTGTTGAATGCGGAAGAACCTTGATTCTTTGGGCGGGTAAAATGCGAGAAATTAAATGGTTTTCCTTCTTCGATTTGTTTCTACAACACGTGTAGGTAATACCATTTCCTCAGAAGCTTGAATTACTTTTAGTCATTGCTCGTGGAATTTACTTGGTACAAGACTCGCTCGCCATGACTATGGCTTCGAATTGATAAAGGAAATACTAATTTTTCTGAGCCTCTACCCATCCTAAATGAGATTGTGTATTCGAGAAGAGTGTGTGTCCATTCGCTCAGTTGTCAAACCTTTATTAGACTTATGAAGCGATCTACATTAATTGTTGGAACTACAGGGTAACCACATAAGAGCGACAGGAATATAAATTTAAATAGGACAACAACGGTGTAAGGCATAAATGTGATTGCAGATTTATTTTAAAGCTACATTGATGCCATTATCTTTGCAAAAGCACACAATTTACACACACACACACCGGTGCTTCAAGCAAGGTCGGTCAAATTTGCCGCGTTATTCCGGCAATAGCGTACCGAGTGCTAGCCTCGATCTCATAAAAGGGGTAGGTTTAGCTAGACTAAGTTCTGCCGAGGCATTTGGCTAAAGATCAAGCCATATGGAGAGGCTTATTGGCTGAGGCTCATGTCTACCCCATTTTAGAAACTCAAATCTGTGGAGCAGTTAGTTATTTTGTATTTGTAAATGAAAATGTGTGTCATCTGCTGTAAACTGTGTCCAACATGGTCATGACTAACTGCTTGATGACTGCTAGTATTTGGGATGGATTATTATTATTATTATTATTATGGATGGATTATTATCTCCTATTCATAAGAGCTCCCCTACCATGCGACTCTTTTCAGATTTGTATTGAGGGTTATATGCTCCTACTGCGCGAAGGAAGAAGAGATTTATCCCAGAGTATTCTCTCTAAGGCAGTTTCCTTTACAAATCTGAGACTGAGAGCTGTCTCTGTGCTTGCCCAGATATCTTTGCTTTTGTGGGCTAGCGGTGCACAAGATTCCAGTATATGTTCTGGATCTTCGTTAGATTCTTTACACATAGTTTCCTAAGGTGCTCCCTGAGTCTGCAGTGCCCTGTTAGGATACGTAGGTTGTTTTTCCGGTAATAACGCCTCAAACCTTTTCCGGTAATATTGACCCAACCGTTTCTTGGCCTGCCTTATGCCATGAGCGTTGTTCCATGTATATGTCTGGTTCCTTCTATCTAGTTGCCTGAACTTTTTTCCCCGGGGACGTGCTCTCCTACAGCGCTGATTGGTTCGGAGCCTATAAAAGGTTTCGATGGTCCTTTTAACAGCGAGGGTCTGATCCACTTCATTACCTTCTATCATTGTATCGCCAGGTATCTAGCAGAGTCTTACTCTATTACTCCTGGTCAACTTTCATTCCCACACGAGCTTGGATTTGATTATATAGGAGTCTAGTGCCAGGATAGTGGCACGACTATCCGACATTATTGGTTTGTCGCAATTGGTATAGTCTCAAGCTTGATCTGAGCGCATCTCATAGACTTCTACTTGAAAGATACTGTTGGATTTGACCATGGTTTGGGAGTTCTTCGTAAAGGGTCGATATACTCCTGTCCCTGTTTCTTCATCAGCTCCCGATCCACCTGTACCCCTTTTTACCGTATTGTTCTCAGTCTATGGACTATAACTTCATTGCTGCAGTACATTTTGATGCTAAGCTTAATGATAAACTTCTTTTGAAATTCCGAATCACGTCATCCTTCGGAATGGCCAAGAGTGGTAGCATTTTGACTAGCAGATCAAATTGTCTCGATGTAAAGTAAATGTCTTTTCCTGTCCCTTCTTTGGCCATCCTCATGACTGTCTTGTTTGCACGATCTGCAAGCACTAGATGCAAGTGAGTCAGCTCCTGAAGCACCTCCATGGCCGCAGTTGTAATACAGAGACATGCCAACCTTAGACCATGCTATTGCTCCGTATGTAATTGTTGGTCTGACAATATTTTGGGATGGATGTTACAGATTATAATGATTACAAAACCCGATCAAATATCAAAAACAAAATATTTAAGACGCCGTCGTCTTGTACCGGGTAGGTGCTTCAATCCCTTCATTGGGGACACTGGGTTGAATAACCGACCCAAGCAAATTTCACAGCCTCCATCAAAGAGTATTCATGTCGACAAAAACCTTCTCAAACCTAGTCATTCGGGCGTAAAACTCTATGTCCCATCCACACGCACAACGCGAATGGGTGCTGCAGAAACGTGTCCCAGGTCTACCTCGGACCGTCGCGCCACCCAAGTTATTCTAATTTAAATATTTAAAACATTATTCCGAATCCAGACGTTGACATTGACGGCATTATACATCTCTCCCATGCAAAGGGTAAGTATCCAACAACAATAGGTTCCATCCTGTCCAAAAATAAAGGTTACAAAAACTTTTCTTTAAAATTGTTGCCTAAAACCGAAAGAAATTTTATAAATTCAGACGTGGTTATCTCATGACATGGCATGCATATGGCTGCAGGAAGACTTCCAACGTAAAACGTACGAGTACACTTCTGGCGAGAGTAAGAATAACCGCACATGAACTTATCCTTATTGTACAAAATATGCAAATTATTTGAGTAAACTGTTCGGTGAACGTGCACACATTTCATGCATATCACATTCCTGTGTGTGCGCATAAGAAAGTTGGAAACTTTTGACAATACGAGCACAAAAAGACAATAGCAAAGCTACGACAGGTATATGTTGTTTTTTTCGACAATCCTTAAAGAAAGGATTCACACAAACTTGGAGAGGTTTCAATTAACCTGGCCACTTTTAGAGAGGGTAGTTTTTAATGCGATTTATATTTGATGAAATCACTCTAGAGAGAATCCACATGATTCATTTTAAATAAAGTTTTGGTTCCTGGTCGCCATACAACAGATCTACCCGACATCCGCACACAAGCGTGCGGGTGCAAACATGTTGACAAGGAATCCGATCCCAACCAGGGTGCGGAGCTGACCAGAACAATCGTTTGGGAATTGAGGTAAAGATAAATAAAATATGTGATGTTTAGAGAGGAAGCTGCTTGCCTGAATAACGTGTCTGCACATGGGCAAAGTAAACCAGGCTAATTTCAGAGTGCTTCATCTGTTGTAGGGAGATCTCCAGGCGGGCTTGACAGATTTGTTTGAGCAGGAATGCCTATCACCTGCTACTATTGAACTAGTAGATCTTTGATTCTGAACAATTTTTGCTTGTATTTCTTGTATAACATAAAAAATAATCTGTTTTGTCGCAAGGACAATTAGCAAAACGTTCAGCACAAGGATAGAAAACGAGAGTAAACCTTATGCTTGCCGGAGGCGGGACAGTATAAAAGTTACGTAATGTCGTTGGCAAAACGCTAAAGTAAAAAACATTCGCGAGGGTACCAAGAAACGCACAACCAGGAGAAATCAAAAACAGAAAAAATTATGAAAAACCTTTCAATTTTACTGGCGATGTGAATAGATGAAGCTTCACACTGGAAATTAAGGCATCATCAGGGTCCTCGTCTTCAGGAAATCTCTGGTCCGTGTTTTGTCTATGGCTTACGTAATTAGCCACACTTCACCTCCCGGATTCAATCGAAATTCAATGCGAGGATTCAAAGTGCGATCATGAAGTAGCACATTTAGTGCACACATGCACACCAAGACTTTAGTGCACATCGCAGGAATATCCCATCGTGGGTGTAGCCAAAGTGTAGTCGATGACCCCTGTCACTCATTATGCAGATCATTTCTGATCGCCCAATTTCCTTGAAATGCCGTCGGTAGCTGACTGGTATCCGTTGATTTTCCGTCGGCGTTTCGTGATGGATTTGGTGATGTCCAATTTTCTTGGATGAATGCACGTTGCGTGAAACATCATGTCTTGATAAATCAAATTTGTTACGTCGATAACATTGGTCTTTCAAAATATGCTCATCACATACATGTTCATGTATGTATTACATTAGCCGCCGTGTTGTAGTGGGTACGTGCGTCGAGTCCTACGCTGGGGGTTGTAAGTTCAATCCCCGAATCGAACAAGTCTCTCCACTTCTATCGAGCCACTGAGTGAGCAGTCTTTTCTAAGGGACGAATGTCTTGTACATACATTGCCTTTTGTGGGAAACTTCTTCTTCATTTTCTTAGTCTGAAGTGAACCTGTGCCTCACCCAACTTGCCTCTACAAGCGGCACGAGCTCTCACCAGCTGTGTCCAGTTTCGTACACCAACCTGGCTGTGGCCTCCCTCGACGAATATGCGCCACCTTATACTGGAACTTCATCTGTTTCGTTGTGCCTCGTGTGTTGTCCATAGGTTCTGCATGACCTAGTCATCTGATTCCTTGGATCCGTAGAGGCCTGGATATACTTCCGTCACTGTACAGTCCATACAAGGGTCCATCGTGGTTGAATCATCTTCTCCAAATCCCATCCACGGAAACAGGACCAAAGATCGTGCACAGAACTTTTTCATTGAAAGACCAAGAGCTCCTTCATCCACTTTGGATGTAGTCCACACTTCTTCGCCATAAAGAAGGACGGGGATGATCAAGGTGTTATATAAAGTTAACTTGGTCCTCCGAGAGAAGGCTCTACTATTCAATTGCCTCTTGAGGCCAAAGTAACAGCAGCTGGAAAGAGTTATTCTGCGTTTGATCTCGGTACTGATGCTGTTTGTAACGTTTACCGCGGATCCGAGGTAGACCAAGTATTTCATTACATCCAGTTATAGCTGCCTACAGTGACGTTCTGGCCAAGTCGTCGATATTGCGCGGGTTACGTTGAAGTTTCCGACGCCAACCACAATTCCCATAAATTGGAATGCATAATCAAATTACCTTTTAAAGAATCATGTCGCAACATTTTTTCCCAGCGGAAATCCAATGTCCAAACTTTAAGAGAAATTCAACGTCCAGAAATATGATAATCTTATTTCAGTACGTTGAAATTTCGCTGTAACCGCAAGAGGAACGTGAGAACGCAATGTAAGAAGTTGTGATGTGAAGCTTATTCAAAATGATTGTTAAGTTAGTCTCTAGTTGAAGCTCAATAAAAAAGGTCATAAGATCTTGAGGAAGAAAATATAAAAATTGCTTTTTTTTCATTTTTTCGGAACTACAGTTCTTTAAGTCGCGTCCTTTCTTTATGGCAACATATGCTTTGTTTTGCCCTAGTTTACCACCAGATCAACTATAAATTCAACAAACGCCTAACTGACGGCTCGCTTTTGTCCACCTGTCACGTGGATCGTGCCTCTTCTATTGACGAGTAAGTTTTGCTCGCACTTCTCAAGAATGCTATTAAAAATGTCACATGCGGCGGAGCTACATACTATACACATTTAAGGCCTGAGTACTTTACCGAACTTAAGCAGCGAGAACTCTCCACCGTGCTCAGTCTGACGAATTTGGCAGGATTGCCAAACCCAACATGGCTTTGTATAACTCTTCACTTTGCACGCTGTAACATGCGGCCTTGAAATTGGCGAATAGGTGGTGGGTGTAGTTCTGCATTTTTTGGGCCTTTCTACTCAGGATCTGTCGTAGTGTGAAGATTTTACCGTTGGTGGGCTGAGTCGGAAATCGCTAGAAATCAACCTAAATTTGATTCAAGATTGTGTTGGCGCATGAATTGAAGACGGACGACCATAAACAACGCCTTGAGTTCGCTAATTGGGGAACCAGCATCACTGTTCGAATTTTCTATTCGGCTTATAACATAACATAATATTAGTGGCAAGACAGTCCGAGGTGGACCTGCACATAGCTTTTCAGCAACCTCTCGTGTTGTGCGTGCTATTGTTCTTTCACGAGTGGAAGGGACTTACAGTTTAATGCCGACTCCGAACGGCAAAGTTGAGAAGCTTTTTCTAGACAGACTTTGAGCATTGTCAGTGACTCGAAAGAGGTGGAAGCCGAATTATGAAAGTCGGTAGATTGGGAATTCGAACTTGGCACCCTCTGCGTAGGAGCTGATATACTGGCGGCGCAGCGCTGTAAGGAGTAATTTGGAGAGTTGGTCATCGAGCTGACGAGCTATCATTAATTGACTGCCGCGATAACGCGACTTGACAACTCTCCATTATTTTGCCAAGTGGTTCGTCGAATCCTTAGTTCACTCAGGCAAGCCAACCGCTGTACGAGTTCGAGGCCAAAATTCGAGACGGTATTGCCAGAATTCCCCTGCACATATTGGATTGAGTAGTGAAAAATTTGACCGACCGCTTGAAGCACTCCCTGAGAAGCGGAGGAAGTCGAGAATTTGACCGACCGCTTGAAGCGATCCCTGAGAAGCGGAGGAAGTCGAAAATTTGACCGACTGCTTGAAGCACTCCCCGAGAAGCGGAGGAAGTCGAAAATTTGACCGACTGCTTGAAGCACTCCCCGAGAAGCGGAGGAAGTCGAAAATTTGACCGACTGCTTGAAGCACTCCCTGAGAAGCGGAGGAAGTCGAAAATTTGACCGACCGCTTGAAGCGATCCCTGAGAAGCGGAGGAAGTCGAACATTTTACCGACCGCTTGAAGCACTCCCTGAGAAGCGAAGGAAGTCGAAAATTTGACCGACCGCTTGAAGCACTCCCTGAGAAGTGGAGGAAGTCGAAAATTTGACAAACCGCTTGAAGCGATCCCTGAGAAGCCGAGGAAGTCGAAAATTTTACCGACTGCTTGAAGCACTCCCTGAGAAGTGGAGGAAGTCGAAAATTTGACAAACCGCTTGAAGCGATCCCTGAGAAGCCGAGGAAGTCGAAAATTTTACCGACTGCTTGAAGCACTCCCTGAGAAGAGGGAGCGGTTATTGGAATGATATGTGTTATTTCATAATGAATCGAGTAGCGGTGTTGTTTCAATTAAAATTTATTCCGATTGTTCTCTTCCGACCACCCTGAGAAGAAAATGCGGAAGTAGTTCTCAAAAAGGCGGTTATGTCACTTTCGGGCCCCATTTAAAATCAAAGTATCTTTGCATTGAACTGTAGTGTACATACTGATGCCTACTGGAGCCTTCTTTACAAACTGTTTAAGTAGCCTTCTGAGGATATCTGTCGCCGTGGCCTTGTAAGTTGCTGCGTCGACTCCTACGCCAGGGGTATCTGGTTCGATCCCCGAACTTACCACTTTTCATAATTCACGGCCCCACCTCGAGTCACTGATTATAATTATGATATTGGCAGGTCACAGTCCGCAGAGGGCCAGGGCCTATAGCTTCTATAGAAACCACTCGTATTGTTCGTGCTATTGTCCTCTCACGAGGAAGGGACCTATAGTTTTATGCCGACTCCGAATGGTCAAACCTGAGAAGCTTTCTCTAGACTTTCTCTACTCTTGGAGCATTGTCATTGACTCGAAAGATGTGGTGCCATTAAACGGCCCTAACTGACAATGCACAAAGAGTACTCCCCATTCGGTGTCGCCATAAGACTATAGGTCCCATCCACTCTTGTTAGAACAACAGCACGAGCAACACGAGTGGTTGGTGAAGGAGCGTGGCCCAGGTCATCATCGGTCTGTCGGGCCACCCATATTATATTATCATTCTAACCTTGTCGTACCAAAATGCTGAATGCAATCATAAATTAATACTGACAGGCATGCAGATCAATTTACAGATTGCATCCTTCGCATAATTTAAGGCCCAAGTAAGTCACAAAACGATTCATCAAACCCTTTGGCTCACATTCAGTTATAATTCGATATCATAGGGAAATCTGAAATTGAAATGTATTTTGATGTTGAAATATACTTTGAATTACTCCGTCGAATGGACCTCCCAAGAGTGATGTCAATCCTTTGCTGCATAATTCATCTCCAAATTGATATTAAATCTAAGCCAATTTCGGATTGACCATTATATCACAATGCATCCAGGATGATATAGAACTTGTGTATATTGAATTCCCTTCAAATTAAAATGTCCTTGTGTGCTGATGCCGAGTACTCCCAAGGTATACCCTCGCACCCAAGTATGCCGACATGGAGTATTATGGTGATGCCATTACCTAAGCTACTACTAATTGCACAGAGACATGACCATCAAAGTCTTTAACTGTAAAGCTCTTTGACAACGAGTATTTTCGGGTGCATACGGTCGTCAGCAGCACGGTGTGAGTTCTGATTTATTTCGGAAATCTGATTTCTGTCGCTTTAATTTAATCATCTCTTTTTGCGACGTATGGCCTGCGCTGCACAAACCAATGCCATAGCTGTGGCATTGATGGTCTAACACGATGGAGTTCATCCCTGTTTGGATTTCTATTTCAATCATTCGCACACCACAATCCGCCTCTTTTGCTTAGAGGTGTGTGTAGCAGGTGCATAGGTGTCAAATGCAACTGCCACCGCGCTGATGCTGCACAGTAGCTTGATGAGCCACCTTCTGTCAAATGAATTCAGTTTGAGGAATGCCCAGTTGAGCCCACAAATACCAGTATCGCTCATCCACTGATTTGCAATCCTACTCTACTAGGAATCGCTTGCATTTGATCCGGATGACGATGTCAACGACGAGCGACGTTTAAAATATAATTTTCTAATTTTCACCAGAATATGTGAGTGCTGCGACCAACTGCTACAATATCGTGTTCGGTTTTGTGTATTCCAATTACCAAATGGAATCAGCTTATAAAAGATTCAATTCCATTAGTGTACATTTGACACAGATTACATCGATGTTTGGTGTTCGTGCATTTTGAAAACCTATGCCATTTCAGGGATCCACAGAATTAATCTTGTCTGCGGTAACCATGGCACGGCAATTAACTACCTATGAATTTATATATTTCCCTCCGGAGGTGGATTTTATTTCACTGCGACACACACTTATTCGAATAAATAATTCATCGAAAAAAGGTGTAATGTGTGCATTGCGATGTTATCTCATTCAAATTTTAAGGCACGATTTCAATTATCTCCGTGTAACATGAAACTGAGCACATGTTGTATGGAATATGGTCGTATCTCAGCCGCAGTATTAATAGTTCAAGGCTGTGTCCCAGGACTATTCAACGCACAGCGTAAGATATATGCAGCCCTTGGCAGGCAGCAAAGCAGTGAAGCATACGTTATGTCAGATTCAGCTGAAACGTGCATGCATACTACATGTGTACACTGTACACCCATGTAGTTGGAGTCATGTGGCGTTCGATGGAACATGCCTCCCAATAATGAGAAAGCGCAATTGCATTTGTAAGTCAGTTGGAAAATTGTTTTGGGAATTCTGCAAACATCTTGGGGTTAGCAATTTTGATATTGATTTATGGCTCTTTGTTTTCGCATCGGTTTAATTGTGAAGCACAAACTTAATCCATTAAATTAAGACTTCTGGTAGGCTATCTAATTACAATCCATACAGTAGCCAACCTATTCTCTTAAATGTAAAGCTTCCAAGAAACCAATCATGCACTCCACACAATTGACGATAAGAGGAGACATTCATCACCCCTACCAAGATATTGAATAAAGCTAATGTTGCAGGCAGGATGTCTGGAAGGCTCGTAAAATCAACTAGAGACGAGTTTATTAGGACTAATGAACCAATTCACTTGAAGTCTAAGACAATTAGAGTAGCCTGAGGGAATTGTCTCAATAACCGCTAACGAAATAATGGGTAGTCGAAAAAGTCTTTTCGTATTTTGTCAATAGATGTCGTTGGAGTCGTCTATCTCCAGTGCTACCAATCACACAGTGTCGTACCAGGTGAAATTAGCTGTGTTTTTTTGCAAGCGTATATACGCTTAATTTTGAAGTGCACAGAAAAACGATCATCGGCGCTTAATGATTCATCATAAAATCTTGGCAGCACCGACGACATTTATGACATTTGCTAAGCATTCAGGGGTGTAGTCGTGGAAGGTGATTTCTGATCTTTGATGGTCACAATCTTCGTGTTGTGACTGTGTACTTTAAACCACGTACGTGACCATCACTTTAAAAGCAAAAACACTTAAAAATTATAAAATAAAAAAATGTTCATCAAATGAAAAGAATCGATTACAACACATAAACGCAATGTATAGCAGAGACTCTGGATATACCAAAAATTGCATACTTATGGATGCCAAAAAATTTAAAAATGATCTAATACATCAACCAAGCCTGCAGGTGTAAGCCACATACAGCAACCTAAACAATGAATGAATGAATTCAGGAATGAACACACAGAAAATAAAGATTGGACGCATTGTTTTTATCCCTAAGCGGCGATAGATATGATGAGTAAGTTAAGCGGATATAGGACTCGTTGTTAGTGTATTTTACATGCAAAGTGAAATTTAGGCGTATATACGCTTGAAAAAAAAAACGCAGCTATTTTAAGCTTCATTTAGACTAAAACTATTGACCACGACCATATTGCGACGGTCCACAGAAGCAGCCATGACATCGCCAAGGAACTAAACATTCAACATCAAACGTTTTTGAACCATTTAAAAAAGGCTGGCTACAAAAAGAAGCTCGAAGTTTGGGTACCACATGAATTGTCCGTGAAAAAAGTTTCATTAGAAATACGAAAGGACTTTCTCGACTACCCATTATAAATGAGTCAGGAATGTTCTACGGCTAACGTATCGCAAGAACTCTTAAAATTAATTATGTGCAGTTAGTTCAAATCTTAATTGATATTAATGCTGTCAATCTGACTTACGGCCAAGCCATGCAAATAAGGTTTTGTTATACACCACATGTAAAAAAGACATTGTCAAATGAAAGCATGACCGAGGAGTTGAATCTCGCTATCATTTGCCCGATCCACAAAATAGTAGTCGCTTTGTACTGCGCCAATTACCAAGGGATAAGTCTCTTGAACAAACATCGCATATAAGATGTTCTCCGCCGTTTGCGTGACCGCCTGAAACCATTCGTTAATAATCTGATATGTTATGCAGTGCTGTTTCGGGAAAGACCACTATCAACCAAATATTCTTTCTACGGCAGATCCTGTAAAGCCCTCTGAAAGTGGAAATCGGCACCCACTAATTATTGATGGAGCATTTTCCCTTCTCCATCAAGGTTGGCAATGATTTCACAGAGACATTCATGCGACTTCTTCAACTTCATTTTTGAAAAGATCGTGCTCTCGCCAACACACATATTGACGTGATAGGTCAAACAAAGAATCATCGTAGTGTTTGCTGAATTGGATGCGGCCAAAATTGATTTAGCGGAGCATGAGGGCAAACTGAAATACAATTCTTTCACACACACACCACAGCGTCATCATTGGGATATATACTTTCTAAGTAGTTAGGGACTTCGTCTACCTCGGCTTCAAACAAAACTGAACGGATATCATCAGTACCGAGATTAAACGCAGTAACAAAAGCTATTTCTTTGACAATTTCAAAAGGCAATTGAGTAGTTAATCCCCTTTCGAAGGACCAAGTTCACATCAAATAACAAAATGATCACCCCAGTCCTGCTCTATGGTGCGAGGACCAGATGAAGACGCCATTGTTCTTATCGAGAGTTTTACGTTCAACCTTTGGTCCCATTTTGGTTAATGACATTTTGAGTAGAAGATTGAGCCACATTGTACAACGACATGAGTTTACCCAGGCGTCTACAGATTGAACGTCAAAGATGGCTAGACCATTAAGAGGGCATAGCAAAACTGCTTTAGACTAAATAGTCCGAAGAATCAACTCCCAACTAGTGCGACAGGCAGTAGAATGCGCCTACGATCCGAAGGAGCACACAATAAAGAAGGACCTCAATCAACTTGGTATACAAAGTTGCCAGCTGGAGAGTCTTGTTGACTGCGGCCCAGGGCTGTAGCGCCACCAGAAGTTAATCTCAGGCAGTCAAGAACTTGGTATCGGTTTTAGTCATCACCGTACATACATAAGTGCGTGTTAATTTGCTCAATGTTTTTTGTTGCAACTACACCACGTACGTTAAAGCAATTCTCGGTTCACCAATTCCTTTATTTGCGCAACAGATACATTTTTTTTATCAGTATTGACCCAGTTATTACAACTTTTCCAATAGACTCGATGTTTACAGAAAAATTATTACACTGTAAACACTGTAAAGAAAACTAAAACAATAGTTTTCGAATAAAATGTTATCGAAAATCAGTTCGATTTTCGTACGATGCTTTAACAGTTGTTGCTTCTGTAAATAAAAGCTTCTCTACTCACTCAAAACGCTCGCACTTTCTGTAGAGTGTGAGTGTTTTCCAAAACGTGAGTAACACAATTTAAGACTCAATGGCAAACATTCTTCTAAAGTTCATCAAAAATTCGTGTGTGCTTTACAGACGCTGTTATGTTCTCTTAAAAAATTCAGGAATTGAATCCAAGACATTCCAAAGCTTTTCGTCCTCAGAATTGTTCGTCAAGTCGGTTTGTGCCATCGATTCCGAGATGGAAAGCTTTCCACGACGTACAAGGTAAAGCGCCTCGGTGTAACTCAGGCGACATCTCTTGGGTACACACAGCTTTTTCTCCTCTATCAATTACATATTCGCGTTTGAGCTTTGGTCAAGGACACGGGTTCATTCAGGTCCAAGTGTACGAAAGTGTTCATGGACACCTATGTTCCCACCAAGTTCAAGGTTGTGCTTTGAAGAAGGTGTAATTTACTATTTTGATTCCATGAATACATTTTCTCGCCCATGGCTGGAAAAAGAAATATATGACATCCACTAAAACTCGTTTTCAATTTGTTAAGTGGCACATTAAAAAATATACTTGTTTGAAAAATGCTTGAATTTCTTTAATACTCGAACATTTACGCAGACAAAATTGGAATTGGCTCTGCTTCAAGTACGCTCTCTTAAATCGGTGCACGATAATTGACAGAACATCCCTTAAAGTGAACGGTAATAAAGTGAATCCTTTTTCGCTAAAGACGGAGATACATGCAATGCTCGCTTTGGTATTTTTTTTTTATGACTTGGGCATTTTATCGTCAGTTTTTTATTTCCCGACAAATGTATTTGGGTGTCAATAAAACTGCGCTGCAATTGCTATATTTTTGAAGCTATTTTTATGGAATATTAAAATTAGAAGTAAGCACAATTTAACGGCCTCTGCGGGTGGTTGCAAAACGACACAATAAAAGAAGTGAGAAGAAGTGTTTTCTTAGATTCTTTTTCCCCATTGATCCGTCTTAAAGCGAGGAATTTAACTTTGTTTCGAAATGATATCTAATTGAATGTAATCTTACCTTAGGCGACATTAATAATTTCATTTCCATTTTGCTCTTCAACTCACTGTGTAAACGTAGATATTTTAAAGCTAAACTGACTCATTTCAGAATTATGCATCTATGGGGTATGAGGGTATGAGGGTATGCGCCTGACACTTATAAATATAATTACAGTGAACTACAGGCAGTGACATAAAATAAATGTTGAGCGAAAAGTTTACATTGTTAAAGTAGATTTTTTGTGGATTGTATACTCGTACCTCGAATTAGACGGTACCAAATTTATTTACAAGGACTGTTAGAGTTGTTATATTTAAAACTATTTGGTTTTTGGAACAAGATACAGGGTGCAACATAGAGCTCTACTTTCGACATGCGGAAGCTGGGTAGCTTGCCAAGCGATCAAGAGCACTTCCTCGACCGCAAGACTTAGTGATTAGGGACATTTTGGGTCCGGACCGCTTTGTAAGATGCATAGGCTGGATATGTGCCAAAAGTCAATCTGAAAGCCGGAAATATAATACATTGAGCACATGGTCTGGGCGATATGCAAATAGCAATAAGAAAGCATATTCCCGTTGCTATAAGTGACATCCGTGGCAGTGGTAAACGTTGTAGCATCTGTAGAAATCTCCCAACCTTGGGGAGATTGTAGATGACTTTTTCTTCTGTCATAGGCGATAGGCGGTTGCGTGCCGTGAGCTATTTGATGACCAGCGTCACTGTCACTGTAAAATTCTTAATCAGTCAATGAACTCAAAGATGGTGCGCCTGAGTAATTCGATTGCCAGGGACGATTCGAAAGGACTTCGATGTCTCGAATGGAGGTTGTTAACTGCAACGCAACTGAATATCGGGTGGCATTTTCATATTGATATATCAATTCCTCGATATTTCGGGTACTTTTCATCGACTGAGAACACCTATGGTTGTTCTGCGCATACGCTCGCCGATATATCCGCCGTCATTGAGTGGATGAATCCGTCAAATCCGCCTGTCTTACAACTTCAACGTACAAATGCACTCCTATTTCGCAAGGTTTTAAATTTGAGAAAAACTGTTTGCTGTCCATTCCATTCGAAAACGAAATGAAAACTGAAAAAGTTTAGTTCAACCTGAATCGACTTTCGAATCTCGTTCGAATCCTAACAATAGTTTCCACTCGACATGGGCAAATGAAAAAATACAACTTTAGAACAGCACGGGTTTTCGTACGTCTTTGAAAGATCTGTGGCAGCTTCCTCATCGCCACTAGGGCGAATCTGCTGCTCTGAAACCTATGCATATGAAATTTCCCTCAGTTGGTGGGAATGCAAGAAGAAATGATTACCGAGGAGCATGCTTTTGTAGGAAGAGTGGGTGGACACAAAGAAGAAAAACAACCGCTTGTTGTGTGAATGCCGATTTTATTTTACAGACTGAAGAGAGCGTGAAGTTGTACTGCACAAGTATTTATACTGATGAAGGTTTGGAAATTCACCGTTTCGAGTAGATCACACGATCAGATGGAAGGTGCGGAATGTGTGTGTATGTTTAGGAAAAGATTGACAACCATTGGTGGGATACAGTTGAGCAAGAAAAGTACTCAGCAGTTTTAAATAAATGCCTACACCTTACAATTAGAATGCGCCATGACAGAGGTGACACGCTTTTCAAAACTCAAAATTGAGAGTGTCCTTATGGCCAACTAGTGATTAGGTAAAACTGCAAGATATTTCCTGATTACGGAATCGGATATTTTAATTTCAATACAGGGGCCCAACTATGTAACTCGATTCTAATTCTGTTTCAATTCGAAAGTTGTTTCTGATTCTACACTGCATTGGTACCATGTATGAAAATAGAATCGAATGCCGGTTATGTCAAGTATTTTGTGCACAATCTCCTACTTTCGATCGAGTATCGTTTTAAATTTGACAGAATACATGTCTAACTAAAAAATTATTCTAAAGAAATTTATTAAGTGTAAATACAAATTTGTTGGTGATTTGTTAGTGATTTGTGCTCAATATGGATAGTGTTGGATTGTGGTTTTACCATGAAGAAATTACGGAGCGGAAAGAAAAAATTGAACGGAGGCGAATCAGGGACAGCTCAAATATTTTGGAGCTCAACAGAAAAATAAAAATTAACGTTTTAACGATTGAATAAATTCTTTTTGCTTTTCTTTGCACCTTTTTTCCAACCAGCTACATCGCGTTGAGGTGGTCCATCGGCGTTTAAATCATTCGCCAAGTTTCTCCATAAATTATTCGATTTTTGTCTCGCTTGTTGACTTCAAATATCCTTTTGATAGGTCCGGATGCTTGCACATATGTTCTACGAGGATTTCAAATTGAGAGACCTTTGTGTTAGCTGTTTTTGTTGATTCCCTTTATAAACCACATTATTATTACTTATTTCAGATCTTTTTTAACATGCAGATTAATATTACTTACATTTTGGAGAAAACAAATTCTTGTTCCTTCCTACTCGATAACACATTTGATGTCATATAAATACATGGTACTGACTTTTCGAATTCGAACAATAATTTTGTAGAATCGAGTTTCATAGTTGGCCCCCTGTGCTTAAACATTGACAATAAATGGCCTTAGTCAAGATGAGGAGATCTATAAGAGTAGCTGTCAAACTAAGAAAATATTGATCGATTTTTCTAAGGGCCAATCGGAGTACATACCTGCTGCCCTAAAGAAAGAGCAGACGTGATGGGGTCTTCCACAGGTCATCACAACTTAGGAAGCTTATGACTTCATCCACCTCGGCTCCGAAGTTAACAGAACAAACAAGGTCAGTACTGAGATCAAACGCAGAATAGATCCAGCCAGACACTTTTGTTTTGGGTTTAAGAGCCATGAATAACAGAGCCGTCTCTCAAAGCATCAAGTTGACTTTATACGGTACATACTTCCACACAGTCCTGCTGTACTAATGAAGAAGGTCGCTTTGACAGGAAAGTTTACTTGTGCGTTAAGATTCAACTGGGGAAGAGCCGCGACATGATCTTTGTCAGGCGTGTACGGATCCATTCCACTCTTAGCTGCAGCTCGAAAGGTTTTGGATTCCGAATCTTTTTGGACAACGCAGGAGAGAACACTCGCGTCGAAGAACGACTTCGACTAGCATGGCATGCGAAACTGAAGCTCAGCTACCCGGAGAACGCCCTATCTAGAGAGGTTTGTTGGTTAGGCCCATGTCACACGGATTGTGGCGGCACAAAAGAAAGGAAGAAGATTTTCCTACCATCCAGGAGCAAATAAACTTTGATTTAGTTCAGAATGCTGATTTTTATATTTCTTTATTTCTTTTGGTTGAAGACTTGTATTCATCTATTTCATTGCATAATGCTTTCTTACTTACTTATCAAGCCAACGACCCTTGGAGGGTCAGAGCATGAGCTAAATCTGCTTTCTTTCGTTGACGGTTCTGGGAACCCAGCTTCCCGTCATCAAGACCAAGCTGCTTTGCGTCCGCGATGACTTGGTCTTTATGCCGGAACGTCGGTCTTCCTCACCTTCTCAAACCAAGAGGCATAATGCTTTCACTTCATCATAAATGTGCAGAACCTAACAAAGAAACATCAGTTTTGTTTAACAATATTCAATAGAAGATTTTTCCAGGTTCGTCCTTTACAATGAATGGTTAAAACAAAAATGAGTTTAAGAAAAAGAAAAAGTATTTCACAACGTACATATTTAAAATGAGAATGACAGGCGAAAGAAAAATAACATAACGATTGCTACGCCATCAAGCGATGGTTAGTTAAACTCAACTTTGAAGATATGTTTAACAATAAATGAAGATAAACCTCAAGCCGCAATGAAGATAATTCTGCATTTTAAAACCTTAGTTAGTTGACATGCCAAAAAATAACTAGAGTTGTCAGAACAAATTATGCGTTAAATGTGTGATGTATTTCTCGTCATAAACAAGCACAAGTGTATTGCTTATAGCCTGTGGTCAACCGCATTACTTCCATTTTCGAATACTCGAGTATATTTCTTAGGAATAACCACTTCAGAAACTTCTGCATTAATTATTTGGTATATGATGTCCTTGAGTCTTTTTCCTAGATCCTGAGTCAGTGACATTATATTCAGATATGTATATGACAACTGAATCCAGAACTGGGGCTGGCAGAAGAAAAAGATGAATGGAGTGTATTCCTCAACAGAAGTTTAATTACCAATTGTTTTTCAAAATAACCAAATGCCTTCTCCATCATTACAAAGGAGGGGGAATAACAAAGACAATGACACACAGCTGGAACCGACTTGGATGCAAATGATATTCCGACAACCTTTATATGTACATATTCTCTTAGTGAATGTGTGCATTTGCCGTATACAAGCAGGCTATGGCTGCATGCAGTCCGTTCAACTTGCATATTGGTTTTGACTTATTGCGGGCCCATGACTTTGTAATGCCTTCAGTTATCTTTCATCGATTTCCCCCAAGCGCTCGTCATCGAAGACTCATTTGTACAGAATTCTGCGAATGTTGATCAATTCCTTCTTTCGAGAGAAACGAGAACAACTTTAAGGGGGAACCTTCAATTTTTAATTTGATGTTAATGCAATTCAATCAAATTGTTGTTTGGAAAAACGTTCATCGATGTCGGGAAGTATATTAGTCTTCCTGACACTATTTTGTTTGTCAAGTCTTTAGTCTTTATACATGGTAATGTTGTCTGACTTGGCAATCCACTTTTGGAAAATGAGGCTAAGTCTCAAGTCTGGTCTGGTCTGGTCTGCCGAAGAGAAGTGGATCTGTGCGTCGACTTATAATAATAATATGAATGGTGGACCTGGGCCTAGCTTCTCAGCAACCACTCGGGTTGTGCCTGCTATTGTTCTTTTACGAGTGGAATGTGCGTCGACTTAGTATTAGATTTAAGTAGTAAAATTAATTTAGTATTAACTTAGTATTAGACTTAAGTAAAGTAGATTTAAGAAGTAAAACAAAAATCGGTGCAACTACTCGCATATGCTGAAAACATTGACATCATCGGAAGAACACAAGGGATTGTCAGTGGGGCGTTTGAGAGCATCGAGAAGGAAGCGGCGAAGACGGGTCTTGCGGTCAACGAATTAAACACAAAGTATATGTTGTCTACGAAAAAGGTCCACCAACATCGACGTCTTGAACAAAACTTAACCATAGACAGCTATAACTTCCAAGTAGTGAAAGACTTTGTCTACCTAGTCTCCGAAGTTAACGCGAATAATTAAATCAACGCAGAGATAAAACGAAGGATCACGCCCTCCAATCGCTGTGTTTTTGGGCTTGGAAAGCAATTGAGGAAAAAAGTCTCCTCTCGAGGGACCAATATATGCCTATATAAGACCTTGATAGTCCCAGACCTGCTGTATGGCGCAGAAGCGTGGACACTAACCAAAGTAGACGAAGAGATTCTTGGTCGCTTCCAGAAGAAAGTCCTTCGTATTATCCTTGGTCCCGTATGTACTGTTGAACGAACTGTACGGGCTGTACAGCGACATCGATCTGGGCAAACGAGTTCGAGTCTCTCGTCTCAAATGGGAAGGCCATCAAGAGTGAATGGACACCAAGGCTCCCGCCCGGAAAGTCTTCGACTCCAACTCCGAGGGACAACGCGGAAAAGAAAGACCACGCCTCCGGTGGGTGGAAAAGGACCTCAATCAGTTGAATGTGCGTGGCTGGAAGCAACTAGCACAAAACCGAGGCATAATGGCTCAGGCCCAGAGATATGTTCCAGTGGAAAACGGTTAAAAATCAAAACACCAAATTACGTTAGAAAAGCAAAGTTGACTTTATTCTTAGTCGTCCAAAACTCGAGTGCACTATATTTTCTTAAAACATAAACTAACAGCCAATACAAACATAAGCTATACCGACAAAGAGAGACAAAAAAGGCCACTTTACAAAAAGAGAGCACGCAGAAGGGAGACACGTGACAATAGTTCGTAAACAACATACATACATGGCTGTACATACTTGTTGCGGAGGCGTCTTTTGCTTGTCAAGCCTCCTTGGCAACAGGTGCTTGGTTTTGGGCAGACTCTACCCGAACTTTGTGGACTAAGAGACACATGTTTGTCTTCTCCATATGATGCAGCCACTTAGAGACCTGTGTCAATGTATGCATGTTTATAAACATATTAGAATGTTGATATGCTGCTACTGGAGAGCATGTCACTCGAGGTCCACCCCGGACTGACTGTAGCGCTAGCCAAAGAAGAAGAAATAAAACAAAAATTAAATAAAAACACGCACGTTGAATCCTACGCACTTGAACCTATGGTGGCTTCTAGGTTCGGATGTCGGTATGACAAACAATTTTCAAGGCGCCACGTCTTTTAAGTCACTCACAGTCCTTCACTCACATAGTCGAACGCAAGACACGAGGGTTTGCTGTAGAAAACAGACCCTGGCCCTCTGTGTGTTCCGCCGCCCCTGTTGTTATTATTGTTACTGTGTTGAGAGACGTAACAACATTCTCTAAAACATCCGTTTGTTAAACATTCGCGTAAAACATTCTTGGTGTGGTTCCATTGTAAGCAACCTCCCACGGAACCACCATGGAGACTGGCTGGTGTCCACGTTGAGCCCCCGGAATGAATTCATACGTATTTCGTGATGGTCGAGCATAAATGAGGGTATCAGCGCAAGAGTGGCGAAAACCCACAAAAATTGAAATTATGCTGATCGTTAATTGACAGTTGAGTTTTGTGGGTGACGCCACCTTTGCACTGATAGCCTCGAATCATATCATCCCTTGATCAATCCCATGCTTCTAGACAAATCAAGTTCAAATGTTGAACACAGAAACTTCCATAATTATCACTCATCAGTCAAGTTGAATATCAATGTTTTTGAACATCAATCCGCTAATTTTCCAAGTCATTTGGTTAGTACTTGCTATGTACATGAAAACGTCTCTTTTTATTTATTTATTTATTTATTTATCTAAAATCTACAAATTGCATATGTATTAACAGATTTTGTGAAGTGTTTTATAATTGTACAGTATTTAATGATAAGTTAATAATTTATTTCAGAACTCAATACATTTTAAAAAGGTAAAAATGCTTAAAAGGTTACTTTTAAAGTGCTGTCTAGTATGGGACAGGTCCAAATGTTGTGAATGTTCGTTAAAAACACGAATTATTCTTGTTAATGTTTCGTTTTTACCATAGTCTGTGCTATGAAACCTTTCAAATAAAAAATCCCAAGTACGGAGTGACCTTGAAGGCATATGAAATTGAATCTCAGATAAGAGACATGAACATTTTTATGATTGCAGAGTATATCCCTGACAAATATAACATCGTGGATAGTGCGTCTAGTTGATAGAGACTTTATACCAAGCAGTTGGCATCTAGCTTTGTAGCTAGGATGAAAATTCCAGTGCATTTTAAAGAAGATGTACTTGGTGAATTGCTTTTGAACTTTTTCAATACGTTCGGAAAAAGTGCTGAAAGCCGGGTTCCAGACTACGACCGCATATTGAAGGAAAGGTCGGACTAGGGAAATATACATTGTTAATAAGTCAAATGGATCAGTAAATCCTTTAGAATTACGTTTGATGAAGCCGACTGCTGAGCTGGCTTTTGCTAAAATATGAGAGATATGATTTTGAAATGAAAATGGGGAGTTAAAAATAACACCCAAATCTTTGACACTGCTTACAGTCGAAAGATATGAATTACCAATTGGATAATTAAATTGGATTTGAAAAGCTGATTTCGTAAAAGAGATATAATTGCATTTACTTAAGTTAAGACCAAGTTCATTATTTACACACCAATCAAGGATGCTGTTTATATCTGATTGAAGCATGATACAGTCATTAACATTTCGAATTGTTTTGAATATTTTCATGTCGTCAGCATATAGCAAACATCTACTGTGTTTCACTGAGAGAGTAATATCGTTAATGAATATTATAAATAATAAAGGGCCAAGGTGACTACCTTGCGGTACACCCGATCAACATTGAATTAGCTTTGATAAGGAATTATCAATTTTAACTCTTAGGGTTCTATTTTGGACGAAGCCCGCAAGTTAGCAACAACTACGTCTGCGCTGCAAGTTTAATCTACAGTGGGTGTCATTAATATTCGGTTTTTTGCTCGAATGTGTGAAAAATTGCAGTTACAGGTTGAAACGAAATGGTTTTTAAAACAATCTTTTCCTGCTCGGTAAGTTCCTTAATTTTCTTCGTAATTTAAATCTGGAATCTTAGGAACAATGACAAATAGAGCGCGCTGCAAAATATAGTTAAATTTCGTTCTTTCATAGGCGATAATTTTCGTGCAATTAGCCAAAATAGGAACAAATACTTGTGTCTTGCATCTGAATATGTTACCTTTTTCATTGTCACATAGTGTTAAGAGTTTAATCCTTAAAACTTTTTAAATACTTCCGGCCCTCTCAGAAGAAGGAAATATGTACTCGAATTAAAATCAGATCAAGGACAACCGGTTGAAACAAATTACCCGACTTTTTTTGCTCTGCCAACTGTAATTAATATGACGCCCCTTAAACTTCCACAATCAATAACAAATTTTCCTAGGCCTAAGACATAAAACGCTAAGCTTACATGAATGCGGGATAAAAAGGAATAAAAAAAAGTCAATTAAAGTCTAAAGGCAATAAAGCCTTCTTATTTTTCTTTCAAAAACACTACCTATCCCCGGGCAAAGTAACTTACCACTTGGAGGTCCTGTTCAGAAAACCTTTTACAAATTATTCATTCCACATCTTAAGAAAAAAAAACTGAAGCATGTGAATGCGAAGAAAAAAATAAAGGAAAAACTGCTCTTGACCAACAAGCCTTCAGTGTTCACTTTTCTGTTTGTTCGTACATTTCATTATATAAATTAATTTGATTCGTTGGATCTTAGATTGCCTCGGGGTAATTTTATTCGAGGGATTAGCGCATTAAACTCATTTGAAATGAATAAAGAGTAATGAAGTACACTGTGGAGTAATTCCGTGTATTTGTTGGTATCTTTCGATCCTTTTGTTCACATCATTGTTTATGAAGTAGGATGTCGTTTTTATTTTTGTCAATCTATTCTCTGATTGCGTTGTAAAAATTGTGATGTAAAAAAAGGACATAAAATGGGATTAGAATAAAATGATTTTTTTTTTTTACTATATTTGGAATTTTCAAAGATTACATTCTTTACGAATTGTGTTGTATAACAGTGCTATGTAGGAAAATATGTATTCATCCTCCTTTTATTCTCTTATCAATTGTAAGTACATACTGAAATAATTGAATCAAGTGATTGACATTCTTCTCTCAAGTGGGAGTATGGATATTGCCCAAACTCGCGCACGTTCCTTAATAATTTCTGAAAGATTGAATATTTAGCTTTTCACTATTTCTGTTGAATTTTCTGAACTACGACAACAAACTACGTCATGTTCGATTATTCCTTATCAACAAAAGGGGTGGAATAAGGAAATATGGGGTGTTGCCACCCGATGGAATTTTCTCAAATTTGGCTTGGCAGCGAATGTGTTAAACGAATATAATTCTTAAATTTCTATAAACTACTAGTGAATAAACTGTGACATTTGTGAAAAGAAGCCAAAGCTAGAATTTACTTCAATAATATGCATTGTGTGACGTCCAGATGTACGGCATTAGGTTATGTTAGGTGGGAGGGCTGCTAGTGCATTCACCAGCACACTTAGACCATGTTGGTCCATTGTGATACCCATAGTCAGACTACTACCCCTGATTGACTGCTCCAGTGATGGCAAATGGGGACTGGACCGGATTTGAAATCCAGATAAAGGCGTATTAACTTTGCTTTCACTGGGATTCGAACCGCTAACCAGGGGCAGGCATTCTACCACCAGTCTAGCCACCCAGTCGTTGATGTACGGCATTAGAAAGGAATAAGTTAAGCAAATGACAATTTGATAAAAGGGTATTAATATCCACCCCAATTAGGTACAGATATTGACATCTGAGATCAAATCTCTGAGTGCTGTCACATTTAATCACAAGACATCCTTCAATTACTACCATCACTTGAGATGGACAAGTAGTTGAGCATCCCTCATATGTGGGCCCCGGGACACAGTGATATCCAATATCCAATAAAATATGTATATGCAGATGCAAACCGCCTAGTTTTCAGCCGTTCAAACAAGTTCGAGATTAGAGGGCTCCTCATAAAGACACCATGAGTGGATTCACACATGCCACGTTTAGAAGCGGGTATTTTCCAATCAAATCAGTTGTGCAGAGTACCGAAAATATCATCATATGGATGCAGATGACCAAGAGGTAATGGATGCAGCTCTTCAAACTGTGCCAGATGAAGTGTCCTTTTGTGCCAACAAAATAATGGCAAATGAGAGAAAACAGATCAAATGTGCCGGCTGAGCTTTGCTAAATTGCAATAGCAGGTAATTCAAAGCAAAAATGACCCTTAGAACTAATTGCCGGACAAATTAATGGCACAAATAACAGACACAGATGCTTGCATTGCAGAAGAGAATGCAGTGCTAGCTTTATTTCTTGCCAAGTTGAAAGTCTAATTTTCAAACAATGAAACTTGAATGTAAGATACAATACACTATCTATCTCCATTATTTCACAACGAGGAATAGAAAAACTGTATGTTTTTACATGACGCAGTGATGTAGAAGAAGAGCCGTTGCCTCCAAGAACCAAATTCAAGCACAAACCCTGACATTCATCCATACACTTCCGATTGGAACGTTTTATATAAAACACATATTCTTGCAAATCGGGGAGCAGCTCAAACCTGAGCTTGGATTTATCTATAACGTTTGGTGTTCGGGAAAGGAAGCGCACGCTCAAACGATGTCTTACACGTTTGTTTCTATATAAATTATTTTACATATATATTCATACATATCCTTACAGCGGCTTGCACCTCTTACCTTGGCTTCGAGAACAGAAATGAAGCAGAAATAAAGATTGCTGCTCATTGGAAGAAGGGCTAACCACGGCAACAGAAGTGATGCCAATGCAGTTCGTGAGCGTTTTGGTGAATAAATGGCTCTTTAAAGTTTAAGGGTCTACCACATCTAGTCTTTTTCGATTACAAGTCCCCCTCGTCTGCGTTGACTTCCTTTTGAATCCACTCCTTTACTAGTTTCTTCGGCTTAGTTCTAAACTTTCTCACCAAGCCGAAGAACTCCAATGCACACTTGCTTTTCGCCATTCTTCTACTCGCGTTCAGGTACACCGTAGACTTACATTCGAACAAGGCACGTCAACGATGCAGTCATATACTTCTTCATGCGTTCAACAACTGAGGTTTTTTCAGTTTACCCGTCGATACGCTGGGTATACTGGGTTTCGTCACAGCCGTTTTTGCTGCGTCAGAGAGCTTTTGATTGGCAGCTTCTAGCTTTTCAATCTTATCTTTGGCTTTCTTAACAGCTGCCCGAGCCGTATCCTACACACAACACTCAGCGATGATGCGTATTTTGGCATTGACTTATTCCAGCTCAAGCTAAGTGATTTTCGATTTTTGACCTCTGTCTTTTTCTTCTATTTTTTTCTTGCTTAGGTTTAAGCTGTTCGGCGTACATTGCGGTCAGAGCATGTCGTTGCACACTTCATCCTCCGGTATGAATTCCATATCGTGCAAGCTAATAAACATTGCATTGGCAATTATTGCAGACGGAGTGAGTGCATCTATCATGATTCCGACTCCCTGGTGACATTGAATGACACCAATGTCTTCACTCTATCAGCTGTAGTCCTTCTGGAGTGTTTGGAGTGCGTACTTATAAATCATCAATAGTTCTTTAGATTCTAAATGCTGAGCTTTGTCTGCACCAAAAAAAGCTGTTTAATAAAATAGTGTTTTTTTTTTGTTGGTTGGTTGTAGTGACATCTACATCAATTATTTCACGACACTTGTTCAACAATTTACCCCCCATTTCAACATTTTCAAATGTTAACGATTTTCAATCTGCTGGTAAATGAACATAAATTATTTTTTAGGCTTGTAACTTTGCATATTAGTGGTTGCTTTGGCGAAGTGAGGCGACTCCTACGCAGAGGGTGGCGAAGTGGGTCGACTCCTACGCAGAGGGTGCCAGGTTCGATACCCGAATTTACCAGCTTTGATAACTCACGGCTCCACCTCTTTCGAGTCACTGACAATGCTCAATGAGTATTCCTGTCTAGAAAAAGCTTCTCAACTTCGACGTTCGGAGTCGGTATAAAACTGTAGGTCCCGTGAGAGAACAATAGCACGCACAACACGAGTGGTTGCTGAGAAGCTAGGCCCAAGTCCGCCTCGGACTGTCGCGCCTTCAATATTATTATATTAACTTTGCATACATTTATTTAAAGACAAAAGGAGAAAACCATTTTACATAATTTTTTTTGTTTTTGTTTTTTGTGACCGAACAAAATCCATTCTTTTCGACGGCGCATGTGATTTCCGCTTACTGGAACATCTGAAAGATGGAAGAGAATAAGAAAGAGCACATGATTGGCTTTAGTATGAACTGGGATTACTAATTTCGCACAAAAATTAACAAAATGGCGGACCTGTGAAACCTTTTTTTTGAAAATCGCCTTTTTTCAACCATAAATCTAGTTAAAAAGTAAAGAATATCTTCACCGATTTGATTTATCCTACTTCATACGATAGCTACATTTTTATAGAATAATGTATTAACGTTTTTGAGTAACCACATGCGCCAGTCGTAAAAACACTGTTTCGAGAAAAACGCGTTTAAAGTTTTGAGAAGCAACTTCTTGGGTATAAAACCTACCTCACACATAAATCGGCTATATCTTCAAGAGTTTTTGAAATTTTCACACGAAATTTTAAAGGATCATTCTTGAATAGTTATAGGTTCGAATTAAGTCAAAAAACAAGACTGGTTTCATGAATGAATTCCTCCAAAACAATGATCATGAGAGAGACTTCTAAGAATTCATTATCCTCATCAAAACCAATAATTTCAGGATCTGATGCAACTGTTGAAAACTTAGTCTTCTTATGTAACGCTTACATCTGGCGAGACTTGACAGAACTAAGAGCTTGTAAAAGTGTTGCAGATAAATGAAAGAAGATGGCAGTCTTTGTTGAATGTTTAGAGTAATGAGTAGTTTTGAAGATATACGCGATAAATAAGAAATATAAATACACTCTGTGTTTTCTTGGTCGAAATAATTGTTGTCGTTAAACTAATGTTAATTTTTTTTTTGATGATGGAAGCGGAATTGACCGTTTGCATTCAACCCCGTTTTATGTATAAAACCCAGCATCTAGCCTTTAGCTCTACAATTTTAAATTAATGCAAGAAAATGATTCCCTTTCAACCGAGTAGTTATTATATACGTTTAAATCTATATAAATACAAAAACTCTGTGTTTTTAAATGCCTTATAAACGTATAAACAATCTGCGCAGAACACTGGAAGTGTGATTATAGGCCTCTTTAACCTTTTGGAATACATGTTCCCCCACCAAGAGGTAGCATGCAAAAAAAAAAGAAGAATTATTTAGTGAAAAAGTCCCCTCGTAAAGGCACTAACGACGCATTCGAGCGTCTGGGAGGATAATTGTCTTGGGGTAGTGAAATTCAAGTTTGCCGGCAACCGACATTTTCCGCCATCACGTACATTAGGAATCTTGTGAAATCCTCAACGTAGTGTACTTGTGGCGGCTTCTTGTGGAATATAAAGAAATTGAAAATTGCACAGGGAATACGAGGGAAAATCTAAGTGGAGGTAACCGCAATGAGAAAGCCGTCTTGTAATAGTGAACCACTTAAGGAGTGTGAACCAGCTTCTGTGTGAGGTATGAATATGCATAAGCCACGAATGAATGAAACACCAGAAGGCAGTGATGAATAATTTATTGAATTCTCACCCAACGGCACAATTAAATGCGTGACTTCAGTTTGCTTAGTAAATCCTCCTGATTCATATAGTCTTGTCACCCGAAAATATGTGCAAGTGGTGGTCTCTTGTTTTGTCACCCTTACAACGCTTACATTTCATGACTTGTGACTAAAGATCTACAAAGGATCGCCGTGAGGGTGACAAGAGTCACATAAAGTGACTTATGTTGAGCGATATTACTTCAATCGACTCAACCATTATCATAAACAACCGTCTTGAGTGAAAGAGAGGGTTGCCAACGATCGGTTGAATCAGAGAGGAAGTGCATTTGGCAATCGGCTTTTGATCGCGAAGGGGTACGTTCGTTGTAGGGGGGTAACAATTTGTCAAAGCGATATATATCTTTGGGTGACGCGACTAAGAGAATAAGGGGGGATATATGAGTTGATTTTGCAGTAAGCATTTTAAACCCCGGGAGCTGTCTTCATGGCCATTTATCTAGTTTTCCATCTTCCATTTCAATTTATAACATATCTACTCATATACATAAGTCATTCTAGATCACTCTTTGGTCAATAACGTGAAGTCGAAGATTGTACGGGTCGCAGTACATGCAGTACATCCGTTCCTCATGTCAGAATCTTTACAAGTGACTAGATATATGGACATACTTATCAAGTCCATTGTAGGAAACCATCTTCATCCAATTTGAATAGTGACCATTTATTGTTCCTTGCGCTGAAAGATAGTATGAAGTATTAAGTTAGAAATAGAGCTACCACTAACCTCTGGCCACCCTTCCTTTCACTCAAGAGGGTAGTTTATGTTGATGGTTGAGTCAATTGAGAAAAGGGATCATTTTTATTCCTCGTGCAATATCGCTCAACAGAAGTATGTGTCTAGATAAAACATGAACTGGGTTCGGAGAAATGGATTCAAACAGAGATTGGATTTGCACTATGTACCCCGAAGTACACAGTCATGCAATGCATCAACGTTCTAACTAACCACAGTACGTATGAACGTCTGGTAACACGGTTGGTTATGCATTGTTTATCTAAAATGTGTTCCTATAGATAGATTATACATGTAGACACATTTTTGTTTCGTAATAGATTGTTCAAAAAAATGTTGTGACTGTGTCAAGACCAATTCCATTTTATTTTGTTAATTTCTAAGAGTGCATCTATTGCAGAATTCTCAGAAAAGGTGAGTACATTTTGAATGGCACTCCATTAATTCTCAGATATATCCCTTGGCTAAATTGCAGAATTCATAGAAAAATATTCAATCAATGACCCACAATCACACATATCGTTCCGTGTGTGTACAATGTTTGTGGTCCTTCAATGGCTGTTCTCCATTGTGATGAATTACGAATGTATATGTTTTTATAAAAACGTTCTGTTTTTTCATTGTTACTTCTTCCGGCGTATTCCAAGTTTCAGGATTTTATCACAAACTAGTCCCAGTCTTTTGAATTATTTTAAAGCCTGGCACGCTGTACTGTTTCGTAGAATTTATTATCCTACATTGAGGTACAACCGTATATCAAAGAAAAACATTTAAAAAAACAAAAAATAAAGTGCAATTGTTTTGCAAAAGGTGGGCATATTAAACGGGAATTTTAATTAAGGCTGGGTACGAATGTGCCCAAATACCATTCCGGGCTAAAATAGTTTTCATTGAACGAAAAATTCGATTGTTTTGGCAATTCCAACTATTCGACTTAAAATTGAGCGGAGTCGTTTGTTGATATTCGATTCTTGTAGGTACAATTCCAATCGTCATCGATATCGAATGTGTGTAATTCGGAGATTCTTTAATTCGGTGAGAGAGATTGTTGGATTGTGGCGTGAGTGTATTTGAGCGGGTGTATTGCTAGAACAATCGACTTACGTATTCGTTTGTTTTTATTCGAAATTGCCCATTGCTTCGTTCCAGTACTACTATTCAAACTTGGCATTTATGAAAGGGAGAGTGCAATCCTGAGGAATACAGTTGAAACTATAAGTCGAATAGTCACGGGAACAATTATTTTTCGTAAACTGTGTGCGACTTATAGAAAAATCGACTTAAGGATGTTACAGAGGTTTGACTGTATTTCCATTTCCGATGTTCCCATTAAGATTCAACAAGTACACTGCTGCTTAATAGTGAAGACATCGAGAAGTGCATACATTTATACACTCGGACATTAGTACGCGGCACTCTCTTTTCAAACAAGAGTAGGTAGTGTGAATAAATTGTGGAATTCGATTGGATTCGAGTATTATTCAAATTAAATTTGACAATTGACAATTTATTCCATTGTGAGATTCATTCGCAATCGCCCATCGCCTAACTTGCACACATCCTTCACTTATGAAGCGACTTACAAATAAATCTTTGAGTACATATATGCATTAACATTTTGAAAAAGAGTGTGTTTTGGGGTTGATCCTGTGAACATACAGTTGGGGTGAAAATTTGCGGCACCTCACCGAATGAGATAGCTAGAGTAGCGACCAAATCTGGACGCATCATTTTAGTTTTTGTTGTTTTTCATCAATAAAATTGTTTCCTTACGACGGATTTGATTGAAATTTTTTCAAGCTGTTTCATTATAGTAAGAGAATGACTGATCAATCACAGAAATCGAAACAACATCTTAAGTAGAAAAAATGTGGATCCCATATATACAGTTTTGCCCTTATTAATTTTTCCTTATTTTTTTTTCTTTATACACTTACCGTTAGATATAAATTTGGAGTATCATAATTTGTGATACTTAGTGAGTCACCGTGGCGTAGTGGGTTAGTGCGTCGACTCCTACGCAGAGGGTGTCAGGTTCGAATTCCCAATCTACCAACTTTCATAATTCACGGCTTCACTTCTTTCGAACCCCTGACAATGCCTAAAGAGTATTCCTGCTAATCAATTTCGCCGTTCGGCATTAAACTGTAGGTCCCTTCCACTCGTGAGAGAACAATAGCATGCACAACACAAGTGGTTGCTGAGAAGCTAGGCCCAGGTCCACCTCGGACTGTCGCGCCACCCGTATTATATTATATATATGTATTATAATTAATTATTTTCTTATTTTCTCTCTTTTAATTATTTTTTAATTTTATAATTAATTATTTTAAGGCAGGGTCTTCACACTTTTCGAATCACGATATCTCATGGCTCCGAAGACATATCATGCTCCAGAGTAGCTAAAGACGTGTCCCATTTAATAATAAAAGCTCCTACACATGAACCTGAACAAAATCTGCTTCAGCGAATTATAATAAATTTATTTAAGACTTGTAGTATTCTGTCTATAATGCATTTGGATACATTTATTGGCTAAAAATGGTGCTATTATACATAGAATCGCGAATTCAGAAATTCAATGTTGAAATGTTTTCCCATTCCCTAAATTCCAATTATTTAGCTATCACATTTTGTTAAAGGAAATGTAATATATTTTCCCCATATCATTGAAATTATATACAACTTTTCAAACCTAACAAAAAAATTGCCTCGCCCCATTGGCCTATAATTTATTTTTATCACATTCATCACACGATTCACATAAGCGATTTGTAGTTGTCCCGTGCTCTTCTTGCACCCTAGTGATGTCAAACGATCCACATAACTAGGGAACACTCATTTATTTCCATTATTTTTCCAAATAAATAACCGTAACTTATCAGGGAAATGGCCAACAAGTGTTTTACACACAAAATTTCACAGCAATCCTGCCCACACCCAAACAACAAGAAGGACACAGGCTCCCTGTTCGCTCACACCACCTGCCCCACAAGACAGCCAAGTTTAGTTCCTTGTCATGGAAGAGGCATTCGTATTTCATCCCATTCTTTCACTTTACGGTGCGTGGGCACAAGGTGATTCGTAAAAAAAAGATAATATCGCTTATATACCATTCACATGTCAATGTTTGCACGTGTTCCCGTATGTGTATACCCGTATGTGTGTTTTCTTTATAAATTGCTCCAAAAAATTGTGTCTGTTATACAATTTTTGCAATTACAATCGAATATTTTCGCTGACTTATGCGTACTACAAGCTACTCATCCAAATTGATTGGACTCCATATCGCCCGTATCCGTGAAGGGAATCATATTGCTCGTGGAAAACGAGTTCAAAATAAAAGAAATTCGAATGTCTTCTCTTCGGGTATGGTTAACCCACTTTAATCGACCCGAAAAGAGCAAAAAAAGGGTCCCGTGGGATTCATTCGTATATTTGGCTTATTTTCGGTGTGTTTTGTGTCAATCGGATTCCATTTTTTTTTCGGTTTCAGGTTTCAGTTATTACATGAAATTTTCGTGTTAAGGACTTTATGCGATCAATATAAGTTGACACATTTGTGTCCATGTGGAATAAAATGTGATTTAGTGAAATTCACGCGGCGTATACCGGGGAATTCAGTCCTAATCTTGTGTTATTTATTGCATTCGATTGTCTCTAGGGTGTAAGATTGGCCTTTAGCATGGATTATCTATAAAATGATGGCATCTTCAATATGCTTAAAAGATGTTAGGAAATCTCATATTTGAATGTTCACTGAGCTCCTGTTGGCAGTGATTCTATAGAAATAAGCCAATCAAAATGATATTAGTCGTGTAAATCTTAATAAATATTATTCTCTTGATACGAGGGCTAGATACAAGAACTCTTAATCCAAGTGTTATTGTTATTTAGACCCATCCACAAAAAAGGACATGCAGGACGGCAATTCGACAATAAATCAAATCTTCACACTAAATCCTGGAAAAGACCAGCGATTTTCAAATCCATACGCACCACCTTTTTATCGAATTTAAAGCCGCATACGACAGCATTCATCGCAAGGAGTTATTCGGTGCGATGGCCGAATTCGGGGTCCGGGAAATCTGATCCGATTGTGTCGCACTACGCTAACAAATACGCGATGAATCGTGCAGTTCGGCTCGAGGACTTCCGAGCCGTTTGAAATCTGCACCGAATTTCGGCAAGGAGATGCGCTGTCGTGTTATTTCTTCAATTTAGTACTGTAAAAGATAGTGCCGGGGGCAGCTGCAACAAGTCAGTCCAACTGGTGGGATATACAGACGACATCGACATCGTCGCATGTTCCCAATGTGCTGTAGTGGAAGTCAATTGAAGAAGGGAAGAAGCGAGCTGGTCGTAAGGTCAGCAAGGATAAAACTAAGTATATGCTGCCGACCAAAAAACGATCCATCACACACCACCTAGGAAAAAATATCACAATCGACAGCTACAATTGCGAGCTAGTAGAGGAGTTTGTCTACCTCGGGGCAAACGTTAACTCCACAAACGACATCACTGGATCCGACGTAGAACGGTCTGTGAAAACAACTTTCGTCAAAACTCCTGACCCGAAGGACTAAGGTCATGCTCTACAAAAACCTTATATTGCCAGTCCTGCTGTATGGAGCCGAAAGCTGGAGGATAAGCAAATTCGGAGTTAATTCTTGGTGCCTTCGAAAGAAAAATGCTTCGTCAAATATATGGTCCCATCTGCGAGGAAGGCGAATGGAGGAGAAGACACAACGTGCCCAGGACCGTCAACAATGGAAAGAAGCTACCGCTCAAGTTCGGACCAAAGTATTTTTATTTAGGAAATATTAGTATATATTAGGAAGATCTATAAAATTTCGATAAGTCTTAAATAAACTATGAACTATGTATCGATAATTACGATAAGATTTAATTTATATGCACATACTTATTAGACCGAAAATAACTCAACAAAACTGAATAAATAATAACAATAACTGTCCTAAGCAGACCTAGACCTTACTTCTCGAATTCTTCCACGAGTAGAAGGGACCTGCAGTCTTATGCCGATTGCGAACAGCTAAGTTTTATAACGATGGACCAAGTAGGGTATGCCAAAAGCGGTAAAAAAGAACGGAAAATCGCAAAAAATATACCCATCACAAAAATATCGGCATTTATCTCGACGACCAGAGATTTGACGTACCCCACAAAAAGCTGAGCCTTTTAACAGACATATCGTGTAAATTGAAGAATCTGCTTATGGAAGATGATAAGCTCTTGCATTGGCCAGTACACTCCAGTACACCGCCCTGATTGTAAGTCAGAGGGTTGATCGCACAAAAGCCAATCATTTTAACAAACTACCACAACAAGACCAAATTGTCTCTCTATTTATCAAATTAACTTCAAATACATACGGGCTTTAGATTTTTGCACCGTCTTTTCTATAATATCTATAATATTAATTTTTTATTCATTTGTCTTATTAAGAACTAAGAAATATATAATATTAACAAATATAAAAAATATGTTAACTAAAGACTATTAGTTTCAAAAAAAAATGCTCAAACTATCAAAAGATTTTTCAATGTTCTCAAGTTTTTTCCAAAGTAAATGTTTTTTCTGCTTTACACTGTACATACGCTTACACAGTTTCAAGACATAAGCTTCTCTCTGTGAACTTCCGTGAAAAGACATGATTTCTAAAAATAAGATAATAAGGCGATTCATCCTTTCCGGGATTCTGCCTCTTCGTGGAAATTTTCCACTCGTGTTTCCTGGTTTTGATCAAATGAATTAGTTCTCAATAATTGAAGGCATACAATTCTACATGAATTCACCCACACGTGTTTCCTGTAAGGGTTCATTCCGAGCAACCTTCCTCACCATAATTTGCACACCAAAATCCCACTCATAGAAATTCACAGTGTCACCAGAAAGTCAAAGAAAGAGCTTATTACAAATCCTCACCGCTGACTCATTAAAATTCAATTGTCTGATCCACCTCTCTTGGCTAGATTCATTAGCTATTATTCATAAATCACAGTTCACGCCGTAATAAGCTACATTCACACACGCGAACGCACCTTTTCTTTTCTGTCAGAAGGAAGTATAATTTGGGAGCCATCATAAATATCAAATAATATAAGCTACAGCTGAATTTGGTTCTGTTCGTAACAGTGGTCGTCAAAAGCAAATGAAGTATATAAGTATTCTCTCTTAAAATAATAATGTGTTCAGAATTGGGATTGATTAATCAAAGAGTATGGATAATGATATTTTTTAAAAATTTATTACCTTCGTTAGGTTAAGTCACTTTTTGTTATGCACTCAAATCTTCTTTTATCCATACTCGAAACAACTGTGCAAAATTCAATGTTCAACATGAGACAAGGTTGTGGGTGCTATTCAGACGATTAATATTGCCTAGCACCAATTTCAGTTCGAAAAGCAACGAAATATTTGAGCGTAGTGGCAACAACCAGTAAAAACTGCCTGCATGGGCTTGGCAGCAAAGTATCAGAGAAACATTAAGGAGATATAGGTAAGTCCCTGCATGAAAAATAATTTGTTGACATTGTCAATTGTAGCGTTTTTCGCGAACGCTATACTTCTAGCGTGTGATAACAAAATTTTAAATTATGTATTTTGTTTGAAAATGTGAGTAGTGTTCCTCTTGAATTATTAAGAGCTTCTTCTTCTTCTAATGGCGCTTCATTCCGGAGGTGGACCTGGGCCTCAACCAAGCAGCCTATCCAACTGGCACGGTCTCTGGCTAATTGTCTCCAGTGTCTCACGCCAAGTTGGTTGAGGTCCTTCTCCACCTGGGTGCGCCACCTTAAACGCGGGCGTCCCTGTTGCGTCGTCCCAGGGGTTCGAAGTCGAAGACTCTTCGGGCTGAAGCTAACTTGTCTATACGCTCTACATGGCCTAGCCATCTGAGGCGTTGAATGCATATACGCCTGGCTAGGATCATGTCGCTGTACACTCAGAACAATTCATGGCTGAATTTTCATATATAGATATAAGCGCAAGTAGTCTGTAGATGTATCTTGTATGGCCACGGTGGCGTATACGAAACATTTAACATCGAGGAGGCAGTGTTAAAAGTTGTCTTGCGTGGCCACGGTAGCGTATACGTAACATTTTACACCGGAACGAGGAGGCAGTCTTAAGGGTTGTCTTGCATAGTCACGGTGGCGTATACGAAACATTTAACATCGAGGAGGCAGTCTTAAAAGTTGTCTTGCGTGGCCACGGTAGCGTATACGTAACATTTTCCACCGGAACGAGGAGGCAGTCTTAAGGGTTGTCTTGTATAGCCACGGTAGTGTATACGTAACATTTTACACCTTGTCGACGAGACGGCCCCACTAGTCATTGCCTCTTGAGCCTAACGCAACAACGATTGGTGAGAGTTATTCTGTGTTTAATATTGGTACTGATGTTGTTCGTACTGTTTACTTGGGAGTCGAGGTAGACGAAGTACCTGTCTATGGTGATGTTCTGGCCGAAACCTCGTTGTTGTGCGTCCTTTCTCGATGAAAGCATACACTTAGTTTTGCCGCCGTTCACCCCTAAGCTCATTTGGCCGCCTCCGTTTCATTACCAGCAAAGGCTCTATTGAAGGCTGCCTGTGTTCTGCCATCACGTCAAAGTCATCCCTGTATGCTGAATATTGATCGTGCCTCTAGTGGTGAGTGTTGACATCCATATGACTGATTGCAAATAATTATATTTTACTTCTTCAAATATTAAGCACGTATAGTTCTGGAACGGATCGTTAAGACAACTTGTTAGAAAATCACATGACAAACCAAACTGATTACTTATGTCCTTTAATGCCTCGGGGTCCATAGGGCATCGCGTCCATAGGGCAGCAATCACTCTTGTGCGCCCTTTCGTTCGAAGTTCTGCGACGCAATTGACCTCTCTCTAATCCATTCATAAAGAACTGGATTCCTCTTCAACCGTTCTGCGCCACGTTTACCCAGAGCTACCCGCTGTTTGCCTACCTGGGAAAGGATTCCACTGTATAGCGCATAAGACGGCTTCACACCGTAGGGTGTGCCCAATCCTCACCCACTTTCTATTTTGTGTTGTAATGCTTATAGGTTCCCCGCCCGTTCTCAAGTACAATTGCTCGTTGGTGATTCGGTTCAGACGAACAATCCTAAAGTGCATATTAAATATCTACTTACGAAAGATTACAGCTTTCGTGTGGTGATGGTGGTCAACTTATCAGGTACTGCATCCATATAGCAGCACCGATTCCACGTTGAAGCGGAACAGTCCGAGCGCAGGTTTCAAGTTGACGAAATTGTTTTACGAGGTCTTAGATAGCATTTCGAATGCAGATTTAGCCTTTCCGCTTTTGCTGCTCACATCCAGCTCGATTCCACAGCGAATAGATGGAGAAACACTTCCTAAATAAATTTCTTGACTTCCTGCCCGGCAATGTTCAGTTGGGTACGGTCATCCGAAATGCTATGGGCCCCCATTGTTCTCCTCAGTCTCTCGATTGTGGGACATCAAGTGAAGATCCATTAGCAGCGTAGTCTAGGTGTTTATGGTAAGATGTCTTGGCCCATCATACGTGCCATAATTTCCGTCCGTCAGTGCGGCAATAACTGATGATACCAGTGACCGATTAGGATCTTAAAATTGTTGTAAAATAATCTTGTTAAATCTTGTTTATTGAGCACGGAGTAGTTGCAAGAAACCAACTAACGAAACTAATTTCCCCATTGGATCTTCATTTGATATTGAGGTTCCAGTAGGTTCTATTAAAAACAGCATATTTTAACGTACGTTCACTTATGTGTACACGCATTTCGGAAATTTCACAGCCCTTATTTATAAATATTACCACGTTAAAATCTGATCGTAACTCGACGGTTAAACGCAATGAGACTAACCTAGTTCAACATGCATGCCACTTAAGTTGTAACACCCACTATCAGACGACAAAGCTCTGAATATATTTGCATGTATTCCCAAGGAGAGGTAAGATGAGAATGAGAAAACTCAATCCACAACTACTTGAGTCGGGTTACACAGGCAGAAACACCTTCAAGTACATGCTAACGTAGAAGATGATTAATTTGCTTTCGACGGAAGGAGTTTCAGGATAAAATGGGTTGTAAAATGTTAATGACTGGGTGTGAGTAAGTAGATACCACGTTTTGCTAACGACTGTTAAACCCTCTCTGAAATTCCGATAGTTTCCTTCTACGAAATTTACTACTTGATATTAGCCATTCATATCAAGCGTATAAAGTTTTTATTGAGCGAAAAATGAAGTAGTTACAGGAAACGACTCTCAAGTTCGGATTCGGAAGTCGATGTTAAAAGTGTGGAGTGAACTAATATAGATTAAAAATGTATTATTGGCGGTCTATACTCGGTTTGGTGAAATAACTTCATGGAGAATAAATTACTGAATAAATGACATCATGGAAATTCAGTGGACTCCATCTAAGTTTGGTTGTCACGGGATACCATATTTTTTTCAAGTCAGAGGGAGTTTGACTTTGAGAGAGGTGTCTGTATGGAGAAATGAGGGGAATGTATGTAAAATATGGCGAAATTTTCGTTCTCTCCTAAGTCAAACTCTCCCAAAGTCGTAATAATAATAACAAAAAGGAATAAATGGGGCGGCAACGAGACAGTATTCACATAAAAATTCGAAGATACACTGTAACATTGTCTATCTAGTGATAAAATTGTATAACAAAATGTATCATTAGCGAAGATTTGGCAATCTACAAAGGTTTCAAGAACATTTGCTCTTAGACTAGTATACTTCAAGTACAAATCAGCGTCCTAAATTTATTTATCCTTCTGTTGTGGTTTCTTTTTTGTAAGCGTTCATGGCTTGTGAATGATGATTGCAAAACAAAACTGCTTAGAGAAAGCTTTATATAATTCAAACGTAGCAGGTTTTCTTATGTTTTAAATTAGGTTAGGTGAGGAAAGGATTTTAAAAAGGAATGTGGTGGTTATACATCACTTCCACTCGGATGCCTTTCTGAATCCCTTCATTTGAATGTGTATGCATTCTGTTAACCTATGTCACGTGATGGCTTAAAACACCCTGTGAGTGCTCTTTACGCAGTCTCTGTGAAGAATCTTTGACCCAGCGAAGCTAGTCGCCGATTCTGGAGAGCTGGGCAGTGGCAGTACAGATTTTGGATTGTCTTGGTTTCTTCCTCGTCTCCGCATCTCCGGGGGAGATGACTGGATTTCACATTCAATTTCCGGAAAATTGTTCCGATAGCGCAGCATCATGCTGACGCCAGAAGCTTTCTGTTTTACTCTCATCAAGCTCAGGCCTCGTTGATCTTGCGGTGTGACAATTATTTTGGTTGGCTTCTTTTCGTAATTGCTTATGGTTCATTGATTGGTGGTTGCAGTGATGAGTCTGCTTCGCTTATGTCCATTTCAGACCCTTGTCTGTCCAATTCTCGTTCTCCGCTATTGAGCTGAGGTCCGGGACTCAGCAGAGTTTGAATTGTGGTGACTGCCGGTCTTTAATGAGTCGCGGTAGTTCATAACGTACCCTTGATCTAATCGTACCGGATCCTATTGATTTCAGTATAGCCTGGCTGTCAACAAAGATGGCGATATCTGATGGTGGGCTGCTTTCACTAGTGCCAGAATCACTGCTTGGAAGGCAGGTTGTGAAGGAATTTTTTCAGTTACTCTTATTACACCTGAGGGGTGTTCCAGAATTAGAGCACGATTTCTATTAAATAGACAATACAGTATTCAACTTCTCTTCACAGTTGATGATGTTAAAATACTTTTGGATGAAATATTTGAGCTGTGGCCGCCAAACTTATATTATTTTTTTAGAAATTGTTCAATAACGAAAACACGTCTACCTACCACAACTCTAAACTCACATATTCTGTTGTGTGGTGCTACAGTCCGGAATGGATCTGGTCCTTAACCAACAATTGTCTCCAGCCAGCCCGATCTTTACCTAGCTACTTCCAGTTTCGCACGAATTATAGTTATTAGTTCATAAAAACTAATTTTGTTTATTTTTGCTTAAAAAAATCTGTAAATTCTATTTATTTCTTTTGTTTAAACACAATTTGGGTTTTACAGATTCAATTTTCTCCTTGTGGTTTTTTGCTGTCAACTGGCCTCTGGTCAACTCGTCTCTTCTCCACGGTACCTCGGTTGCACTTGCCCAACATTAACCTCATTAGTTGCTGATGGCATTATTCTGCAAGCTTTGCAGACAAAGGGAGTTGTTTTTTTGTTGGTAGTTGCTCACGTGATCTGCATGCTTTCTAGAAAGAGGCGTTGTTTTAGTTTCTTAATTCCTCACGTGATCTAGAGAGAGAGACGTTGTATGTGTCTCATCTCGTGATTGGCTTTGTTTGCAGCGAGAGACGTTCTTTGTCTCTACCATGCACGATGCATGGCTTGTTATGTGTTGTTGCCAGCTTGTGTCTGTAACTCACGCATATTGGTTGAGGTCCCTTTCCACTTGCGTGCTCCACCTGAATCCACCTGCGCCATCCCTCTGGAGTGGACTCAAAGACTTTTCGGACCGAAACATGGTCTCCATCTGCTTAACATAACCTAGTCATCTCAATCATTGGATCTTCACTCTTCTGGCTAAGTCGATGTGGCTGATTAGCTCGTACAATTCGTTGTCATATCTCCTCCTCCACCCACCACCTTTGCAGACGGGACTGAAATAACTCCTCTCAAAGCAACCACTAGCACTTACGTCCACTTTCGACAAAGTCCATGCCGCTGAGCCATTCACCAGAACTGGGATGCGTAAGGCCTTATGAGGTTTAGTTTGATTTTTCGAAAGAGGGTTTTGCTTATCCATTGCATTCTTAATCCAAAGAAGCAGCGATTGTCAAGAGTTATCTGGTGCCATTATCTGAGTTGATAGTCGTTCCTAGGACAAGGTCTCTGACTACCTCAAGCTATATCTGTCCATCGTGACGCTCTGTCCGAGACGTGGGTGTTGGGTGTCGTTCTCATTGACAGCATATATTTGGTCTTGTCGTCATATACTGTTAAACCCATCTTCTTGGCCTGGATACTCAAAGGAGTGTTATCGACATCACTCTGTGTTCTTCCGATAATGTCAATATCGTTGGCATATGTGAGCAGTTGGACGGATTTCTGCAAGATTGTTCCTCTGGTGTTGGCGTGCGACTTTTGAACAATTCTGTCAAGAATAATGATGAAAAAGTGATGACAGCGCGTCACCTTGTCTGAATCCTTTTTTGACATGAAAGGTCTCGGTTACGCCTTTACCGATTGTACCGATCGAGAAGAGTGCTTACACAAGTGGCGAGTTTGGTAGGCATGCCAAAACTAAACATTGCCCAGTATAGCTCGTCTCAAAAGATGCTATCATATGTGATCTTAAAATCGATGAAAAGGTGGTGGATATCTTTTTGTTGCTCCCGGGTTATCTCCAAGACTTGCCGTAGAGTGAATATTTGATCGACAGTGGATTTTCCCGGCCCAAAGCCACATAGGTATGGGCCGACCAGGTTGTGGACGAATCGCTTTATGCGCTCACACAACACGGCAGATAATATCTTGTAGGCAATTTTCAGAGGACTAATGCTTTTACAGTTCGTACATTGTCTCCTATTTTCAGGATGACAACCCCTAACTATCAACCATCAATTTGTTGTTCTTGTTCATTGTTGCCAACAACTTACTCCACAAATGGCGGTAAATTCAAGGTTAAGCGGGACAGCCTCTATCATATGTTAATATTCTGTTCGATAGTTGAATTTTCCTTAAACTCAGTATTTGTATGTACAAAGCCCCAAAAATTATACCCCGTAAGTGCCACAGAATAAATTCCCATCAAATTGTTAGCAAAGCATAAATTTGAAAACTGCTTCAACTCAATAAATAAAACGGTATAAATTGATGGGCCATACTTAACCCTCCTATCTCACCTGAAATCGGTAAACCTTCACCCACCTAATCCATTTCCAAGAGGATTGCCTTCATATTTACGACAATCGATTGGATAACCGAAAATGCATTAGAAGTTTCACATCCACTACGGTACACGGAGAGATGAGAACGAATTAGGACATAAAGCAGGGATTAATTACTCCCGACAGGAAGGTAGTGGCTGCTGCTTCAAACTGGATTTATACCCTTCTGTCTGCTTCGGGGGTTTTGATTTAATTATAAAGTTTGAGAAGTGGTGTTGCGAGCGATATAATAACCTGAGCTTCAAAAATCGAAAAGCGAATATAAGTACCATCCTTGAGCAATTTCAAATTCATATCGTATCGGACGCGGGTACGGGAAGGGCTAATAAATACGCACAATTAATCTGATTGCATTTGTTTGTACTTAAACATTTTATTGAGTCTGTCAGTTACAGATGATTGAATTTCTTTACCCAATGACCGAACACTGAGTGGAATGAAGGTACCATTTTAAACTTGATGAATCTTTAATTAGTAAGTTGATTTCTACTACAATTGAGGGGGAATGAGTTTCAGACAAATGAATTATGTATTCGACGTAAGATAAAAGTTTGACATTGCCTTAAAATATGGCGACTCATTGTACATGGTACAAGGACCGATGAATGTAAACGCCAGTATGGCTTGCTCAACTTATGAATTCTGTTTTTTACGAGTTATAAATCAAAGAACACATAATTAGCAGAGGTAACTTACTCCGGTGAGCTCTTGGTAAAGTCGTAAAATAGACGTCGCAGAAGAGTCATGCTATGCATGTTAGACAACGCACACTTCATCCATTATTCATAACGTTTAAGCTGTTTTGTTGCATACGATAGTCTATAACGACCGCATATTGGAAATCCCGCCGCAGGGTACAGAAGTGTTTATAATCGCAACGAAAACTAATTTGTTAGTTTAAGTCACTATTGAAGGAAAAATGATAAGAAGGAAGCCAACTGTCTAATGAATATCAGCATTGACATCATGGACAGCAAACCGCAATCAATCAATCAGAAGTGTCAAGGATGGCGAGCCATATCTGGAGCCGGAGTATTACCATGCCTGATGGAACTGCAAAGATAGCTCATGAGGAACTTCCATACAAGCACACTGTGCATTCTCCTCTCGGGAGATCACATCCGTCAATAGGAAGCATCTTCCATAACAATTGAGCTACCGTCTCTTATTTTGTTTGTTGCTTTTCATGAACGGAGTAATGGAACTGAATCTTTAATGTTCAGAAAGAAATTGTTTGCCTTGTGTGGCGGAAAGCGACACCGGTGAGCACAAGTGTGCTGTGAATGGGAAGCTCTAAAGTAAAATAGACCTCTTTAAGTTCCAAAATTCCTCAAAATTCAAAGGACTTAGCTTAACATTTGCAGAGGATGCCAGGTTTCATTAGCGAACTTACCACATTTCATAATTCACGGCTCCTGTTTAGAAAAAGCTTCTCAGCTTCGCCGTTCGGAGTTCGCATTAAACTGTGGGTCCGATCCAATGGTGAAAGAACAATAGCACGCACAACACGAGTGGTTGCTGTTAGAAGATAGACCCAGGTCCGTCTCCGACAGTCTCGCCACCCTTATTATTATTATTAACGGCGTAGTTTACATCGAGTTGAAATGGAAAGGTCTGTTAGATGTTTTGTGATGTCGGAATTCAAATTTGTCGAGAAAGGACGACGACGAAATATTTAAGAAATTAGTTAAACTGAGCTGCAGAAAAATATTTAATCTTAATTTTTGTGTAAAAAGACGACGAAGTATTTCAAAGAAAATTCAGTTTAAGCGACAAATAGGTATATCACATTTCAAATTCTTGGAAAACCAATGACAAAGTATATTTCGTAATTAGTTCTGGGAAAATCGACGACAAAGTCTTAAGAAATAATTGATTTTGCACGAGATTTGAGACTGTACTTGTCAGAGTAGCTGTGTTTTTTTTTCAAAAATTTATAAATAGTGAAGTAGGATTTTTCACGTAAAGCACATACACCAACCTGTGTACTACCTATAACTGCCTATAATAACGGCAGTGAAAAAAATCGATTTCAAATTTTTTTCATTCATTTTGACATCAATTTCGAACACATAAATTACTTTTTCATATATTTTGACAGGTAAAAATCAAAGCCACTGCGAATCGTTCTGAATCTTACTTCACTATCGAAAGCGACGAAAAAAACACGGCTAGTAAAAATGATTCGTCGCGTACTACACATCGTTTTGTTGAATTATTTGTTACAAATTTGCAATTATACCTCTCTCGTCGAAGTTGCTGTCTCTAATGTCCAAAAACTGAGATAGTCTAGTTTCACCAGCCTCCCTTGGCGAAGTTCTTCTTCTTCTTCTTCTGGTGGCGCTGCAGTCCGGAGTGGACCTGGGCCTCAACCAGTAAGCCTCTCCAGCCGGCACGATCTTTAGCCAGCTGTCTCCAGTGTCCCACGCCAAGTCGATTGACGTCCTTCTCCACCTGGGGGCGCCATCGGTTCCTTGGGCGTCCCACTGGGCGTTGTCCCACTGGGCGTTGTCCCACTGGTTCGGAGTCGAAGACTCTTCAGGCTGGAGCAGTGTTGTCCATGCGCTCTACATGGCCCATCCGTCTTAGGCGTTGAATCCGTAGACGCCTGGCTTGGCTGATGCCGCTGTACAGCCCGTACAGTTCGTGGTTGAATCTTCTTCTCCAATAACCATCAACACAAACAGGAAGAAAGATTGAACGCAGAACTTTTCTCTCGAAAAGACCAAGTGCTTCTTCCTCCGCTTTTGAGATTGTCCATCCGCACCATAGAGCAGCACAGGGATGATCAAGGTGTTATATAATGTTAGCTTGGTCCTTCGAGAGAGGACTCTACTACTCAATTGCCTCTTGAGCCCAAAGAAACAGCGATTGGCAAGAGTAATTCTGTGTTTAATCTCGGTACTGGTGTTGTTCGTACTGTTCACTTGCGAGCCGAGGTAGACGAAGTCCTTCACTCCATCGAAGTTATAGCTGCATGTGGTGACGTTTTCGCCAAGTCGTCGATGTTGTGCGTCCTTTCTTGATGACAGCACGTACTTCGTTTTGTCCTCGTTCACCGATAAACCCATTTTGGCCCCCTCCGCTTTAATACCAGAAAACGCTTCATTGACGGCTCGCTGTGTTCTGCCAATCAAGTCAATGTCATCCGCGTATGCTAGCAGTTGTACGGACTGCTGGAAGATCGTGCCTCTAGTGTTGGCGTGTGAGTCTTGCACGATCTTCTCCAGGATGATGTTAAAGAAATCACATGACAGCGCGTCGCCTTGTCTAAATCATTTTTTGACATTGAAGTTCTCTTTGAGTTCGTTACCGACCTTGATGGTGCAGCGAGAGTTCTCCATCGGCATCCTGTCAAAACTAGACATGGCGTTGTATAGCTCGTCTTTTTTCCAGGATCTGCTGTAATGTGATGTCGATGGTGGACATCCCTGGCCTGAAACCACTGATAAGGACCTATCAGGTTGTTGACGAATGGTTTCAGGCCCTCACACAAAACGGCAGAAAGGATCTTATAGGCGATGTTAAGGAGACTTATCTCTAAGTTGGCGCAGTTGAAGGGGTCTCCTTTCTTGTTGATCGGGCAAACGATACTGAGATTCCACTCGCCGGGCATGCTTTTCTCCGACCATATCTTACAGATGAATTGGTGCATGTACCTTACCAGCTCATCGCCAGCTGCCTTAAACAGTTCCACAGACAGTCCGTCTGCACCAGCAGCTTTATTCGACTTTAGTCTCGATATTGCTATCTGGACTTCGTCTAGGTCGGGCGGACGGAGTTTTCGTCGATCATCGTCAATTGCGTTGAGTGGTGTACTTACACTTTACTGATGTGCACCTTTGACCCCACTTTACTTACTGTAGCTGTTTCTCTAAGAAATATTATCTTATCTTTCCGATGGGACGTGTAAAAAACGATGACGACAAGAAAAGGGGGCAGCATGATACGGAGAGCGGATCAGCCTTTCGCACGAACGCTTTCGAAGAGGTCTGGAACTGAAAATACAGCATTCCATGATGGTGACCGGAGTTCCAATAGACAGTGTCCAATTCGAACAAATGAACTAAACGAAAATTTTCTGACAGAGCGGGCTGACCCGAAAGCTGAGACGTAGTACATTTTCCAGCATTGATACAATAATTTAGAAATGCGTCTTTTTAAAGAAGACGCTGCCCTGTTTAAACTACTTGTTGAACGACTATGCACAAGAAAGATGGTATTCGTTTGAAGTAATTGGTTGAAGGGCCAGTGATTAGTTGCAGACTCGACTAGAGCTAAGAAAGACGGCAGCAGATCAGGTAAAAAAAAACTAAGAGAGCAGAATGAAAGGACATACGTATGACGGAGGCAAGCCCGAAGCAGAAGATATTTTGGCCTTGTGATTAAATGAATTTTGACCTTGCTAAACCGTATATTACTAGGTCCGCATAAGGAAGTGGGTGGCCGCGGCTTTGTGGGTGTGTCACCCTACTAACTTGAACTTGCTGCCTATTTTTCCCTTAACGACAAACATACATTTTAGTAGGCCCACCTCTTTCCAGTCACTGACAAAACTCGATGCAGAAATGGAGTGTAACGGAGATGCCTTCTACCTCTCTTTCCCGTGTTCATAATCCAAATTGACCAATCAGAGGACGGCATTAACGTTATTTCGTAAATAACCGTCAAAAATTCATGAATTTCTGTTGAAAAGACACTCAAATTCATCGATGGACTAGGGGGCAATCAGCTATCTCTGTAATACTCCATTTCTGGCTCAAAGAGTATAACTGTCTAGAATCAGCTTCTCGAATTGGCCAATTGAAATGGGCAATGAACTGTTGTTCCTGTCCACTCGTGGTGGAGCAATAGTACGCGCAACATGAGTGGTTGCTGGGCCTTCTGGATGGCACAGTTGGTTGAGTGCCTGCTTCTGGTTGGCGGGGTCCCCGGTTCGAATCCCAGCGAAAGCAAAGTTAATACGCTTTTATCTGGTTTTCAAATCTGGTTCAGTCACCATTTGTCGTTGGGATCAAATTAACGGCACTGTCACTGGAGTGGTCAAACAGTGGTAGCACTCTGACTGTGGGTATCACAATGGACCAACGTGGTCTAAGTGTGCTGGTGAATTCACTAGCATACCCTCTACCTAACCTAACCTAGGCCTTCTGGATAATTCGATAATTACATCTTTCCAAGAAAAATTCCGAGAAAGCTCAAATTTATAGAAATCACATTGTAATCTGTTTTTCTTCATAAAAATTCAGTACAAAATTAGTTCCATATTTTTATACATTCTTTTCGCTGTGTGTATTTGGGGTAACAACTCTGAACTTCAAAGATTTATTTATTGCTGTAGCTTAATTGTAAATAAGCATCAAAATACAACCCATTCATGTTTCCGATTTTAATTCAAGATTTTTTCTTTCTCTTTCAGGTAACTACTTCTAGCCGTAAACTTATTCGTTAATGGTTTGTTAACAAGTAATCAGCAAATATTTTAATATCCTTTAGCAATATATGATTACTCTTCACGTTGTTGGCGAACGAGCTCCCTGATAAGGGTAGGCGATCAATCATTAATTAAATGATGAAAAATTGAATTCAATTTTGGCTTGACCAATTTGTAATAACTCAGTGTGAAGTTATGTGCTCTTATCTCTTTTTATTAATTTTGTATTTTTCACAATTCGTGAGGATTTATTTCACAGCCATGCCATAAAGAATTTAATTATATTGAACAGTGGATTCCAGTGATTAAGTAATGATTGATAAAATTATTGCCAGGCCAATTGATATCAATTTGAGAGCAAATAAAATATCATCGTGACCTGCTTAACATAACATTGATTAAATACATACCAATAATTCTTTTGTTTTTATTCCAACATTTCTTGGGCCACGGTTTGTGCTATACCACGCTAGATAGAATTTTTTGTTTACACATTTTTATAATAAAGTAAAGTTATAGCAAAATAAAATTAAAAAGGCTTAAAAACAAACATTTTATGTGACGTTCCATAATCTCAAAGCAAGCAATAGTTTTGAATGTCATTTCAATTGACTTGAAAATTAATGAAAACTAAGCTGTGGGTGGGGTCACCCTTTAAATCACAAGTATTTTTGTGATTGTTGTTGATAACAAGAAGTGTGTGTCCAGAAAGTTAAGTGTATGATAACATAAAGTGTAAGAAGCAAAATGAAAAGACTTATGAATAAATAAGTCGGCTTAAAGGACAGCATTTTAATATGGAACCAACACTAACATTAAACCAAAATAAATAACATTTAAGCCAAAATATCAGAAATGAGAGATTCTAAGCTATAGTCGGGTTGGAAGGTCCAGGTTTTTAGATGTTTTAAAAATATTCCAGGTATTGATATTGTTCTGATTGATTGAGGGTGTTTGCTGTAGAATCTATGAGAGATAACAGTTAAAAAAAAAATTTGTTTGCAGTGGTACGCTTATTAGCTTTCGAACTCGATTCAGGGCTCTCTCAAACTGTTCCCATCTTTCGGACTTTGTTCTACCTGTACGTGGAACTGGAAGTGACGGCGCTATCATATTAAAGAAGGATTGCGTCGCTTCGGCTATATCGGAAGATGTTATAATTTTTGCAAATGTCGTCGTATGTCAATCAAATTTGACATTTTGATACTAGACCGCTGCAGTATACAAGACAAGCGATATCGAGCTATACTCCACAGGAACGTATGATAATTGTGTTCATTTTTTAACCAATAATCGATCGGTGGTGTTAGCGCAGCGTGAATTTCGACGTCGATCGTATCGCACCAACTTGGCAAAAATGACGTAGCTTAGCTAAAAAGACTTGAACCACAGGAGACCATATGAAATTTATTTATTAAGAGTTAGAGTTCATACAATGCTACAAGATAATTCAATCTTTTAAAAGCATCTATAATAAATAACATATAAGACAGGACTTGGCCACCACCGGACAGGTCGTTCGGCCGTGATTAACGCGGCTGTGGCTGCCGATGTCTTTGAGAAAGTAGTATAATCAACCAGGGCGGGGCACGCAATTTGGCATCACCGGTCTGGTGAACTACAGTGAATTTTAATGAAAGACTTGTGGTCCTGTACAAACACTGCATAAGTTATTTCCTCCTGACTATCAGTCTCGTGTGGTCTCACGTAATCTCCCATTTTGGACATTGGGCATGGCAAGCAAGATCGCCTGATATAACCATCAAAGACTTCTTTCATTGTGGCTACTCGCGGGTTTATGCCAACAAGCCTCAGACAATTGCATCCATTAAGGATATATATTCGATAGGAATGTGAAAAGTTATCACCGAAAATCTTGCGGAAAGTCATAAAAAATGCGAGGAACGGGCTCAAATGTGTATCAAAACTGGCTGCAGCCACCTGACGGATATCATTGTTTTTACAGTTCACAGAAAAATTGTAAAGTTCCCAATTATAATTCCGATCAGTCAAAATAATTTTTTTTTAGTTATTATTATTATATTTTTTTATTACTAATTTTTATTTAAAAATATTTCAGAACCAATTGTAAATAGTACCATTTTCAGACGTAATTCGTGGAACATTTACATATTTTATTACACATTCGAAAATTATTAAAAAAATATATAAAACTACATCACTACAACATAGGGTACAATGCATCCAACGTATTGATCTATGAGTATGACATGTTACCTTTTCAATGCAACCAAGTTCACGTAACTTTTATTTTTGAAGTCGGCGAAACAACTGCAAGCTCGTAGAAACATTACCCACTAACCTTGACTGTATTTTGTGCCGACCAATTCACGAGAACTGATGCTGACGAGAATACGCAGCGGGTGGAAAAAACCTTCGTCAGCATGGGAACGCCGAGCAAGCGAATCGACAAACCCAGAGAGGTGTAATGGATATGCAGTCTGTTGATGATGGTCCCAGCATCTCTTGGTAACGTTTAATACTGTTGAGGCGGAAATTCGGAGAAATAAATAATTGTTAAAAACGGAACTGCCTTTTGTTTCATAAGTCGGAGAGCTGGAGGAAGCTCTGACTGAAAAAAATTTGATTTCCTTTTTGTTTCGTGAGTCGGACACGGCTATGCCTCCCAGGTCGCGCTTTTACGGGCATGTTAATTTCGGCAACTCAGCATGTTGCTTGGAGGGAGGTGTTATAGCTTCTAAAGAATTCCCAGAACAATTATGGGTACACGCACGAGGTTCAGATTTCTAAAATCAGAAGGAGTTTTTAAATGATTACCAGCACAATGCAAGAAAATCCCTGAGGCGGAGGAGGCTCTCGATTCACGCCACTTCACGCAGCAATCGCAACTTTTCAAATAGGCAGATGCTCGGTAATTGCAACTACTCCATTTTCTTTTATTTGTGATAATCGAGAGGCAGTGTATTTGGTTTATAGAAGAGCTTGTCCCATTTATAGAAATTCAACTGTCACAATCGCAACTATGAAAAGAAAGGTTTCATAAAAGCGAAGCTCATCTAAACTAAAAATATTCACTTCTGTCATAGATCTCGTGATGGAGCTTCTCTCTGTATCCAGCCTTGTTCAGATGGTTCCAAAATGGTTTTGCGTGCAATGGGGAATCGAAACAGTGCTCAAGTGATGGACAGACTCGATGATTTCCATTTTATTCCCGAGCGTTTGGCATCTTTTGACATCGAAATTTTCAGAACGGATTCGACGGAACCAAAACTGTTTACTGTTACGTTATAATTACCACAAAAATGATTCACATTTTCAGCTACTCGGCTTGCGTTTTTGCCTTTATCGTTGAAATGCTGTAAAATATGGCGTATTTACATTCTATTTATGTCCACCTTTGACCACACTGAGTCCAGCTACTCGGCTTGCGTTTTTGCCTTTATCGTTGAAATTCTGTAAAATATGGCGTATTTACACTTTATTTATGTCCACCTTTGACCACACTGAGTCAATTAATCAATTTCCGTAGCGGTTTTTCTAAGAAATCTTATCTTTTCCTTCCGATGGGACGTGTAAAAAACGATGACGACAACAAAAAGTGGTAGCATTATATCGGATAGGGGATCAGCCTTTCGCACTAGCGCTTTCGAAGAGGACTGGAACTGAAAATACAGCATTCCATTATGGTGACCGGGGTTCCAAGAGCCAATGTCTAATTCGAACAGACGAACCAAGCAAAAATTTGCTGACAAAGCGGGCTGACCCAGAAGCTAAACCGCAGTACATTTTCCGTCCCATTTCATACAATAATTTAGAAATGCGTCTTTTCAAGAAGACGCCGCCCCGTTTGAACTACTTGTTGGTCGACGATGCACAAGAAAGATGGTATTCGTTTGAGGTAATTGGTGGTGAAAGACCAGTGATTAGTTGCAGACCCGACTAGAACTACGAAAGACTAGACTTCCATATTTTCTAGGATGATGATGATCATCATCTTTCGACAAATAAAAGAACTCAACGTGTATGAACATTTCGTATTCGTTATCTTAGTCTGAATTCATAAAGCGTGATCGGATATTGCTTCATCTTAAGTAAAATTCCATGCGATAAATGGAATAGAGAGTTGTTGTTGAGGTGGTCGATTTTTCACACACGTTAGTAAATGTGGAAGACTTGACAATTTCGCGAAATTGAAATAGATCTACTATAATTGTGGTGAAGACTCAACTCTGTTCGAAATTAACAAAAGTGATTGCATTAACCGCCCAATCTCCTGAGAAATAAATTTGTAAACATTGTTTGTCATTCAAGTTGAACAATGTATAATGTTTATCTCTATGCTGGAACCTAGAAGTAGTTAAAGCCCCGTCTCGTTGCCTGATGCCTAGAGTTTTCTTTTCGAAGCATGGTACAAACAATGGGCAAAATGATGCTGCAACTAAAGCTTGCACACAATTTAACTAAGTTGCCAATGTAATAGATTTTAATATAAGTAGAGAAATTTTGTAAAAATAGAATTTTACATTTTACATAAAAACGAAAGAGAGGGATACAAATATAATTGACCGAAGGCAAATTTCTGCCTCTCTTAGTGAGCTAGTCGGGTGCGCAATAACGTTGGTCATATCTTGTGGTCCTTAGATTATCCCACAGAAAACAGTGCCGGTTCTGTCTAACAATAAAACGGTCATTCCGCTTTAAAACTTAGCAACAATTTAGCAACAATTGACTGTATGAGCCTCCCCTAACGGATAGCGCAAAATACCTTGATTACAACTTAATTGGAAACTCAATGCACATGAAAAAGTCAGGAAAGCCGCCTGAGCCATATACTTGAACAACAGCATATTCGGGAACTACTGGGTACTGGGTAACATATCCTACACAGCGATTGGCAGGCCAATCTTGATATACGGGAACGTTGTATGGTAGCAAGCTTGCCTAAAGTGAGAGATTTGAGAGATTTGCGTGCCTTGGTGTCACAGGAGCCATTTCTACCACTGCAACTGCGGGAATGGAAGTTCAACTGAAACACGAGCCCATCTTTCAGACGACTTCTGCAAGTATTGTCATTAGCATCATCCAATCCAAAAGGCAAGCTCTCAAGTTCTACTGATCATGCAAGTATGCTGAATAGACTACAAATTGAAAATGTCGAAAGCCACCAGACTTTCCCATTTCTTGACTGCGAAATACCCTTCTGGTGTTATTTCCCAACAAGGGAGGATTGGAACACAAATGAACCCATCAACAATTCGACCATCCATCTCAGTACGGATATAGAATGGGTAGTCGAAAAAGTCTTCTCCCTTTCACTCTCGACTCTATTGACTCTGTTTTCAATAGAGCCGTCTATCTCCTCTCTCCTGCTACTAATCACATTGTGTCATACCATACGGTGCTGGAAAGGTGATGATTTTAAGCTTCATTTAATCTAATTAAAAAAAATTAAATTCGGAGAAGTTGAAAAAAAGTTACAGCTGTTCAAAAGTGAGTGAAAATAATGAAGAAATTAGCTATATTTTGAATGCCACTTAAGCCACCAATGAAATTTGTGAAGTCTACGGAGACGATACTGTAGCAGTTCGTTCTGGAAATTTCGATGTGTAAGATGCACCTCGCTCTGGTCGACCTATCGTTGAAAAAGTCGATGAAATTATGGAAAAGATTGACCAGGACCGTCACATAAGCAGCCATGACATCGCCAAGGACTGAAACATTCATCATCAAACGATTGTGAACAATTTTAAAAAGTCTGGCTACAAAAAGAAGTTCGATGGTTGGGTACCACATGAATTGTCTGTGAAAGAAGTTTGATAAGAAATACGAAAAGACTTTTTCGACTACCCATTAGAAGAAAGAAAGAAGCACAGAGGGTATTTTCTCCGAATTGTTAAACGTGCATTATTCCATTAGAATTCTTGATCACGGCAGTGTTTTTCTAGCGGAGGTCCTGGCAGACAAGGAAACGGCCAGAATGGTATCAATTTTTTAAATAAAACCCGCTGATATTACCGTCCTAAGTGATAGTCAAGCGGCCATTAAGGTAACCTCTGCAATAGAAATAAAGTCTAAGTCAGCTTCTAAGTAAGCTTAAGGTTCTGTGTACGCAGCACTCAATTAATCTATGCTGGTTGCCGGGCCAGAGGGATATAGTCGGCAATAAGGATGCGGATGTACATACCAGGATAGGCCGAATGTTACCCATCCCAGACAATCATATGCATTAATACACCTATTGCAGATGTCAAGATTGAAGTGGATAACAAAATCGTAGAGCTAGTATACGGAACAGGGAACTCTCTAACCAATAAATAGTTCACAACAAAATCAACAAATTCCTACAATGCGACAAAAATGGTAGTCAGAGCGCAGAATGGCCACAATCTTTTGCAGTTCTATGAAAACGAAATGAATGCAGAATATGCAGATGCTATGCTGATGATGAAGAAAAGGGGGTACTCTCCAGTCCTCACTATCTTTGCCACTGTCCCAGTCTCTGCCAATTCGGATATAGAACACTGGGCGAGCACTTCTTCCAGAACCTCCAGGAACTAACAAAAATTCGACTTATCTCTTTTGCCACTGTCCCAGTCTCTGCCAATTCGGATATAGAACACTGGGCGAACACTTCTTCCAGAACCTCCAGGAACTAACAAAAATTCGACTAACCTCTTTTGCCACTGTCCCAGTCTCTGCCAATTCGGATATAGAATACTGGAACAACAAACAAAAACCTCTACTTTAATTTTCATTGGGATTTCGGGATGGTTGTGACAAGCATGAAATAGGAATTTACTGGTTATTCCCCGCCATGGGCATCACAATGGGTCCAGTGGCATCCACGTGAGATCATGCTTACCCACGTCTACCCACGCGCCTTGCCTAACGTAAAAATAAATTCAGTCAAAAAGTAATACATTTTAAGGTTCGGGTATTCTATTTCCATATCAGCTATCTCACGAGTTGCCCTTTAAAATGATGAAACCCCAAATTTCGAAGAATTACGAATACGAGGAAATATTGAAGTAATTAACGCAAAACTCATCAAGGAGTGAAAATAAACACAGTCAGTGTGTTTCACTTCTCACTCGTACAACTCAGAGCATCCAAACGCAGAGTATAAGCCTGGTTGTGTGAAAAACTTTTAATGAATGTGTACATCTAATAGTCTACAATTCTCTGCGGCTTAATCTCCCTCAGCACACCTGTAAGTCCAATTAAGTGTACAACATTCCAGCTTAATGCCAACAATTCTGCTAGGAATACTATCACAGCACTCAATTTGTCCATTTGCTCAATCTTCTCCAAGTAATGCCGAGTTGATAAACTTTTTCAATTGTGAAGTTTTTTTTTTCCCTGGTGAAGACCATTCTCCTCTCTATGTACACATGCAGGCTCGTATCGACTGCGTCCCGCTATTTACGAAGTTTCTCCAGGAACAGCAAAACATCAAACTTTGTCAATATTCAGGTAAAACTAGTTGCAATTAATCGATGTCATGTATCGTAGCCGGCTTCCAATTCAACCAGACATTCGAAATCAAATTCAATTTCTATACAGCATAAGGCTGGACTTGTAGATGCAAGGGCATTTGCTTGTTACAAGTACAAGCTTTGTGTTGGTCCGGATGTGCCAAAATATCACAGACAAAGTTTTCCAATCAATACATTTTAATGAATGCATGATGCTTCCAGGGAAGTCTATTTCTACCGAGATTAATGTGAGCACACAAGTATGTGTGGACAATGGACGAGGAAATCAATGATGATACTTAAACATTCCAACACCAATTGCTGACAGTGTTTTGAAGATATTTCAAGTGAATAACCTGACCATTCGAAAGTGATTGTATTATTACATACGTATAACAATAGCTGTGTTTTTTTGCGAGCGTATTTACGCTTAAATTATAAGTGCACAAAAAACGATTTTCGGTGCTTAATAATTCATCATAAAATCTTGGCAGCACCGACGAATTTTCATCAAATTAACAGAATCGTCGACAAAACCTAAACGGAATGTATAGCAGAGTTAAATTGCATACTTATGGATGCCAAAAAAAAAAAAAAATTAAAAATGATCTAATACATCAACCACACCTGCAAATGTAAGTCACATATAGCAACCTAAACAATGAATGAATAAATTCAGGAATGAACACACAGAAAATAATGTTTGGAAGCATTGTTTTTATCCGCGCTTATTTCTTGAGCGGCGATAAATATGATGAGTAACTTAAGCGGATATAGGATTCGTTGGTAGTGTATTTTACATGCAAATTGAAATTTGAGCGTATATACGCTTGCAAAAAAACACACCTATTGTTGAACAGTGAACGTTGCTGATTTGTGGATCACTTAATTATTTACTCTAGAAGACGATCATTGGCCTTCTATGTTTAATCAATCTACATTTCACTGAAAACTGGAGTGCAGTCCTTTCTTTAGAGCAACTTCTAAACACACAAGTCTGAACCACCTGGCTCGAGATTTGAAAATATTGCTGCTGCTTGTGCTGGTTTTTCCGTCATTTATTATAACTCACAATCCGAAAGTACTTCAGAAACTACACTAGAATTGTTGCTCGGTTTTTGCCTCCAAAATGGATTCCCCGTCATCACGATTTCCGAGAAGGGCATCCAAGCGGTTCTATCAGGTTGGCGACCGTTTGACAGACTCAGGAGGAGGTGGGTGGATCGAGTCCAAAAATCGTTTAGTTATAGTTGGGCATAACTTCTGAAGAGTTAGAGTCGATGGTGGAGGATCGCGACCTATTAAGTGTCTAATGCGGGCCAGAAGATGATGAAAATTAAACACTATACAAATCGGTGTCAAAAACATGTTAAGGAAGGGTACCTAGTCTACAGGACTTGATTTCTGTAACAAATGCAGGAGTTCCGCATGTCGATTTAAAAAAAAATGTCTTCAAGTATGTAGTTCAAGTCATATAAGTATGAAAGGCTGCTGAAATTCTGTATGCTTCGGTCCAAAAGTGCGAAATCACACTCCATGTTTACAACATTGTTAGGAATTGCCTTCACACTGAAGCACTCACGACCGAGTTCGGGTTGAAATTCTCGCTGCGTATTTAAGACTGCCTGTGAAAAACATCATCAAGAAATGCCAACTCATACCGAATATTTTGACAATGTCAGCGGTAACTTGATGAAACATAATAAGTGGAAAGTGGTTAACATTTTTATCTCGTCAACCTATAGTAACTTTAACACGCTGCACGCTTCTACAGCTCTCTTTGCCGGGCTGGTTAGGGTATCATGACATGTTCTCCATATTTGCATTACATTCGCCTTACTTTACTTTTTCGAGCCTTCTTAGCTTATTCTGTACTTTCGTTATAAAGGGGCAGGTCTCCTTCAATTTATCAGGTCAGGGTTAGTTAGTTAATTTTTGGTTCCGCGAAGTGCTTGCAATGAAATATTGCGTGTTATCCATCTTTCTCTTCACCCGCGTATTCTGAACAGAAGGAGAGCTATAGTGTCTCCGTTAACTGCAATGTCCTGACAGGAGCTCCCCACAGGATTGCAGTTCTCGTGTACTCTTGATGTCCATACTTCAGCCGTGGGGATCAGTCTGTGGGTCCAACTGACTTTGTCTGTATTTTCCAATCTGGCTTACCACAGTGCCACAGATGTTGTCTTATCTTCCTTCTTCAGCTAGTCTGGCGTTGGCCGCGTGCCTTATGTAGACAATTTGCATCATGATGGCGTTTACATCACACGGGCTACTTCGTCCGACATTGTTCGGAAACCACACAAATGTTTAAATTTGCTGTTTCCTTGGTAGCAAGAGCTCCTGCTCAGATTAGTGCAACGTGGAGACGGTTTGAACTTACAATTCTGGATAAAAGAATCCTTTTGGCGTATTAAAGTCCTACTGTGTTAAACAGCATCCCGAAAAGGGGTGCCTGTACTGGACGTGGGATCTAAAGTTCAAGCGGTCGTAGAGCATAAGCCTCAGATATTTTAGGGCCTTCTTAGATCTAATTAATCCAGTTTGGAAGTTTGCTTATTTTTTACTTCCAGTTTGGAAGTTTGCTTATCCCACAGTCTTTCGGTTGGTTATTAAGACATCTTCGATCTTGAGGTCGGCTAAATCAAGAACGGTAGATACTAGCCCGCCCTTGGTCCCTTCAATGATGTCGGCTTCCACCTCGTAGGTGTACTTGGCCTCGGTGACAACGGCAATATCGTTTGCAAAGCCGACCTTAACTCCTAGTGGTAGCATCATTCACAGCACTCCATCTCAGATTATGTTCCACAGTTGGGGTCTAAGGACATTGAGCCATATTGTGGCGGCACTAATGTGTCAATGGGGCATCTGTGACATCTGTTTTTTTTAATAGCTTTCTACTTCTGTGTTCTTAGGCAACAATTTACGACCGTGGATGGCGGTGTTGTATTGTGGGGATCCCAAAAATGTGTAGAAATTTGTTGCATATTTTGGCTTTCCTAAGTAGAAATCAAAATTCACATATTCAGAAAGAAATTAGCTAGTTAAATGCCCACTCCGAAAGGTGAAGCTTAAGAAGTTTTTCTGGACCCAAATATTCAGTGATTCGTAAGATATGTTAGAGTGAGTTATGAAAGTCGTTCGTGTTGGCGACTGAACCTAGCACGCACTTGTAAGCCCCTTTTTATTTATTTAATCTTCGTCTGTGGTGGACCTGGGCCTCAGCTAACTAGTCTCTCCAGCTGTCACGATATCTGCCCAGCTTCCACCAAGTTGGTTTAGGTCCTTCTTGTGTGCGCCATCGGTTCCGTCGGCATCCTCCATTGCGCTCTCCCACTGGTTCGGTGTCCAGGACATTTCGCTGTGGAGCAGTGTTGTTCATGCGCTCTAGATGGCCTTGCCATCTTAGGCGTTGAGTCCATAGACGCCTGGCTAGGAACATGTCGCTGTACTCTCCGAACAGTTCATGGCTGAATCTTCATTTCCAAAAGATATAAACGCAAGTAGTCTGCCGATGTACCTTGCGTGGCCACGTTGGCGTATACGTATCATTTAACATCGAGGTGGCAGTCTTAAAAGTTGTCTTGCATGGCCACGGTAGCGTATACGTAACATTTTTCTTAGGGTCAAGGAGGCAGTCCTCAGAAGGGTCTTGCATGGCCACGGTGGCGTATTCGTAACATTATACATCAAGGAGGCAGTCTGAAGAGTTGTCTTGCACGGTCATGGTGGCGTATACGTAACATCTTACACCGTGTCGAGGACACGGCTCCACTACTCAATTGCCTCTTGAGCCTAACGAAACAGCGATTGGTAGGAGTTATCCTGCATTTAATCTCAATAGTGATGTGGTTCGTACTGTTTACTTGGGAGGCCAGACGGACGAAGTCATGCCGAATCGTCGATGTTGTCAGTCCTCTCTCTTCACTTACTTACTCCATCCAAATTCGAACAGCCGCTTGGGAGATAGGGCTGCACAAACATCCCAACATTTAAGCCTTCCAATTTATAATACAAGTAGGAGTACGTGTAAAGGATGAAATTGGTTTCGCTGCTTTATCGAAAAATCTCAAAAATATGTACTTCAACCATATCTGCTTACTTACACACGAATTGTAATCATATTCCTTTGTACCGTGAAAATGTCAACATTTCACATAACCCCTTGAGACAAATCAAATAAACCGAGAGTAAAAATGGGTTAAAATGGTCTATGTTTAGAACAGAGATCGATTCGAACACTTGATATTGCACGTGGAAAAAATGCCACTGTTACTATGTAACCGGCTGTGTGGGGGACGACCAACACAACTGTAGGAGTTCGAATGTACTAAAAGTGTATACCAGTTATGCATGCGGATAGGGGAAAGTATCCATTCATGCTTTTCGCAGCGTAAGTAGTAGGGCCTGCGCGGTGGCTATGAAAACAGCCTAACAGAGTGGGGAAATGTTGGCTTACATCCAGTTAGGGGAGTTTGTTTACATTACGTGTATTACATTAACATTTTATACCAATCGGCGAGAGCAAGGAGCCAAACGCGAGATCCTTTGGACTGGTTGTATGTCCCAGCAACCAACGACTTACGAGCGCGTTCATTGTACTTCAGTTACAAACCGGTGTTCATATAGGATGGACGACGCACTTCGCACTAGACGTGAGGAATAATAGTACATATCCTTCCGATATGGGTATGGTAGCGTTCATCGGTCCTTTGGGAAACGGATTGCTTTGAATTGACTGCTGCCGAATTTTTGTTATTTTTTATCTCGCGATTTTCTCGAGGATTGTTTTGATTTTTTAAGAGATAAAAACTTGGAGACTACGTGTGTTTCGGTTTCTGTTTTTGCCTGATTCTCTGGTGGGTGATTCGTATGTTAATTAGTGTTCGGACATTTGTCGGTTAAAAGAGAAACGAGGCCCAAAATTATTGTTGACCGACCCACAATGTGTTACCTCTGCGGATTTGGTCTAATGACACTCGTATGCATATCATACCTTACGACGGGTGTAGTCGGTTGATGTGCTTTAAAACTGCTACGTGATCAAAATGCTGTCCCTTTTCGCTGTCACTGTCGACTGGAGAGGAAAAGATTCTTGTATCCCTTTTTGGTTGTGCGTATCTTAATTATAACTCGCTTAGCGTATAAAAATGTATGAAATGTCAACGATAACGTCGTGTGTGTTTGTAAAATCAGTACTCAGAGCTAAATGATACAAAACGGAAATTTCATCACAACAGTACATAGAGAGTGTAACAAAGATAATATGATATGGTTTCCATTGTGCTAATGCTTGTGAATAAGCTAGTTTTGTACGTTTTGTGCTGTTTGTATATACATCTCGTGTTTTGGTGATTATAGCAATTAAATTCACAGCGAGATAGCGAAATTGTCGTCTATTTCACAAGTTCGTCTAAAGTCAAGACGTGAAGTTGTTGTGTGTCACGTTGAGGACTTTTAAAGGATTTCTATTATAATTCTTGGGTATGATATGATGTTTATGGTTGTCGTTAACGCAAACACGCTCATGGGCACTTAATGGCGTTTAACGTCTCAAATAATTGATGTGTAAAGAGAAATTTATTAAATTCTACAGTTTTGATGATGAAGTAATTATTACGTATGTGCACAAGTCATTTATCCCCTTTCAATTGCAACATCTTGGAATGATTTCACTTTAATTAACTGTTCTGTTGTGAGTATACAGGTTTTCTGTGCCACAAATTTTGTTAGCTTTCGCATTAAAGTCTTTTTCGGAGTCCTGGGTGACAAAAAGGCTAAGTCGTTGTCATTTCAAAGAATTATGTTATGCCGGAATGATCTGCGAAGTCCCTTACTTCTAAATGGGCGACCCAAAAAGAGATTCAAGTCCTCTCTGAAATTTTCATAAAAAGTGTTCCCATGTGAAATGTAATTGGGTCATGCCACCAGTGAGAGATTTTACCAACTCAAAGGTTCGCAATTTAACGACAAAAAAAAACAACAACCTCTTAAAGACTGTCGGAATTTAGCTTATCATAGAAATAAGTTCAAAAATAAATGCCAGCCTTTTACCTTCAAAAAAAAGCCCCATATCCGGTACACAGAACTAAGGAACAATTCCATCTACTTAAATTTCAGCTATAAATAAGAGAATCAGTTGTAGTCAAATTTCCATTATCATGTTTGAAGATTTGAAGATGACGTATTTGCGTTGTATGCAAATTGTGTACAATTTCCTGGAGTTATTTTCGTCCGGAATGCCAAGATGATCCAATTACTTTGTTTTGTGTTGTCGTTCGCAGTGTTAAATGTCATCTGAAATACTTCTGAAAAACACAATTGAGATATTAAATCAGAATAATCTTGATATGGTTTTGATTATTCGCGAGTGTACTGAATTTCCAGATGGGTAACTAAGTGGCATTTCCTCTTTTTATGTCAGCCAGCCATTTGGTGACATTTTTTATTCTCTGTTCTGTGCTGTGGTCGCAGAGAGAAAAGTTAATTGCGTCCGGCTGGAACGACTATGAGCCATTTTCTTGAAAGCTTTTCAGTTTTTCCATCTTTTCATTTCTATTTACTTGCTCTGTGAAAAAACACAAACTAATTCCAAACATAAATATAAAATTATTGTAAAAGGCTGGAGTGGAAGAAATACCTCGAAGAATGCTAATGAAGGCATCCTTTCTCGATTGAGCGATGGTTACGAGTTATTAGCACCGACCAAATAGCCCACCACCAAGAACAAACATCAGAATGAGGTGTCTTATGTGTTTAACATTGGCTGCCTCTCTTTCTTTCGATGCTATTGACCACAAAACACTTTGACCTTCTAATAGTCTTGATAGAAACCAGAGCACTATTTGATCACACTCTCTCCAATTTCCTCTCTGCAACTTTAAAAAGAAAATCTTGAAAAGTGCAAACGCGATGTTGTTCTCAGTACGACACACTATGCAGATTTTTCTCTTATGAAAAACATTTCACCGAATTTAGTAAACAACTTCTCATCTGAAATCGTGCTTCTTTTGCGAAGAATCTGTGGAGGAGGATGACAACATGAGTCGTACTGAAAAGAGTGAGCACAAGGGTTTGTGCTTAGTATCAAGAAATGTGCTTGGGAATGTTGAATATTATGCGTTAAAAATATCTAACAAATTTCAATTTCTACGTACTCTTGGATTCTTCACACTTCCCGTGGATTTAGACTTCACATCATTGTATTCAAAACATCCTTTTCACATTTTTCATAGGGTGAAGGAGGCAGTCATTATAGGCGTCTTACATGACCACGGTGGCGTATACGTAACATTAAACGGTGGCGAAGGCAGTCTGTAGAGTTGTCTGGCATGGCCACGGTGGCGCTTGCGTAACATTTTACATCGGGTCTAGGAGGCAGTCTGTATAGGCGTCTCGCATGGCCACCGTCCCGTATGGCAGTCCTAAGACAGGTCTTACATGGCCAAGCTGGCGTATTAGTACCATTTTTCACAGCGTCAAGGTGGCAGTTTTTACATATGTCTTGCATGGCTACGGTTGTGTATACGTAACATTTTTCATTTTGCGAGGAGACAGTCTTTAGAGGTGTCTAGCATGGCCACGGTGGCGTATACGTAACATTTTTCATTTTGCGAGGAGACAGTCTTTAGAGGTGTCTAGCATGGCCACGGTGGCGTATACGTAGCATATTTCATTTTTCGAGGAGACAGTCTTTAGAGGTGTCTAGCATGGCCACGGTGGCGTATACGTAGCATGTTTCATTTTGCGAGGAGACAGTCTTTAGAAGTGTCTAGCATGGTCATGGTGGCATATACGTAACATCTTACATCGGGTCGAGCAGGCAGTCTTAAAAGTTGTGTTGCATGGCCACGGTGGCGTATACGTAACTTTTTTTCAACCCGATTTAATAGCAAGTGTACGCAAGAACCTTTACAGCTATAGTGTCTGCAACTCGGTGTATTATCCTACAGACAGTGGTCTTGCATTAGATTCCCATCGCAGGCCAACGTAGTCTGCTTAGAATTAGTTGCAAGGGACTAAGGCAATTATTTTCTGGGCCTTCAAACGCCAGCTCGATCTGTCGACGCACACAATTCAATGGCCACACGAAAAACTACGTCAGTAAGAAATAAGAAGATCGTAATAAAAAGTAAGACGTAAATCCATCGCATGTCATTATCGTTGTAACGTATTGGCAATTCTTCACAGGGAAGTGCGCTGTGAGAGATATTGTCTCCCAAATTTGCCGATTTTCCTCCAAATTGAGAGTATTTTGTGGCAACTGTCATTTGAGAAATACAAACAGCTGCCTAAAAATAATTTAACGATAAAAAGTCGTTTGAAATGGGTGTATGCAAGAAGGAGGCAATATTTTTCATCTGGTACTTGAGAGAGAGAGAGAACAGCTGATGAATTGAGTATTAATTTCAATGCAGCACGTCATCCCACTCTCTCCGTAACATGAAGTCGGCTGTCGCAACCCACTTTTGTATTTCAGGCGTTAGCAGCATTTTTATAAGTTCAGCCGAATTCTCTCAATAATGGGAACAAATTCGTGCGAACAAAATATGTATGTTTTAATCGTTGACTTTCAACAGGGCTTGAGACGAAATGTGTGCATGGAAGCAATAATTTCCACTGTACATTATTCCAACTACAACTAGGAAACATATTACTTAGAAGAATTGAAATTTGTGCACCTTTTTAAAGCAAGTGCTCTTATGTGCGCCGTGAATCACAAGTTGAATTGCTACCGAACTTCCATCAAAACAGCCAAGAACTGCCAATACAATGCTGCGACTTAAAGTTTTTTCCCGTATAACAGGAAAAATCGTATATGGTCATGCAGGGTGAGTAGGCATCAGTATGTGCAGACGAAGAATTTTTTCTTATTTTCTTCCTTCGGAAATCTAATTGCAATTTTGTCCGGATTTATCTAAAGAGAACTTTAAAAACCAAGCGGATACCACTTCTAGTGGTCCAGGATTGATAGTCAGTTGTGCGCTTTTTTTTCGGAACAGACATAGCGTGGAGTGTATTCCACGTGTTTTGATATGAAGTCGAGCTTTCATTTTAAGGACTAATCCACAGATTCTCAAGAAAATGTAGAGTTGCTTGCTTGGACGTCAGTGCCAACGCTTATTATTTTCTTCAGGCAGTAAAAGAAAACATTGGAATTGTGGTTACGTCCAAGCAAAGTTCTAATTGAAACTCGGGAATATTAGCAAAATCGAACACTCTTGGAATTTAGAGAATTCTACAGTGAGTGTTCCTGCAGTGCCTACAGGCGAACAGCGACGGTTGCAACACTTTGTCCGGCTAAGGGAGTTGTCCTTCCAGTCTACTTAGGTCGCACACAGACTAAAATGAGCATGAAAGCAAAAGAAACAAGATACAACAACATAGCATGACTCTAGAATTAAAATCCGTGATCCCTTTGAGTAGAGACAATGATTTGATAGCAAGTGCACCGCATACACACTGTGCTGTGTCTATTTTGTTGGTTTCCTTGTAAAATCTGTTAGTTTGTCTTTATCGCTAGCATCCAATGTCTGCAAGTACACAATGTAATAAGGAGCAAAGTCCTTTCAGGATCCTACTCACCGTGGATCGTATTCACTTATGTTCAATCGAAATATGGGCGCTACAGCCCGTAGAGGGCCAGGGCCTAGCTACTCAGCAACCACTCGTGTTGTGCGTACGATTATTCTCTCACGAGTGGAAGGGAATTGTAGTTTCTTGCCGACTCCGAACAGTCAAGTTTGAGAAGACTTTTCTAGACAGTTATTTCTCTATGAGCGTTGTCAGTGACTCGAAAGAGGTGACAAAAATTTTTTTCTATTATCGGCCGGCAATCGAGCCCAGGCAGTAAAGGTGGTGGGTGCGTAGGGTTCGACACAAATATATACAACGCCACGCCCACCACACCCGAAAAATTTCGAATTCATATTTTATTTAATAACATTATATAGGGTGGTCCAACTAAAACCTACGATGATAATTGTAAATAAAACAAAAAGTTTTCAGAGTATCATCTTAATATTTTTTTATTATGAAAGAATGATCTATGACAATTATGTGTGAAACGAAATGTCGGTTAAATGCCCGCCACGGCCTCGGTGACATACTTCGCCGATGGTCCATACTCGCAATAACTCCGAGACATAATTGACTTACAATGTCTTTAATGTGCCGAGTTATCGCATCATTTAACTCTCTAATTGTTCTTGGGTTAATGACGTACACTTTTTCTTTTAAATATCCTCAAAGAACGAAGGCCAACGGTGTCAAATCACATGATCGTGGCGGCCAATTAATATCGCCAAGACGTGAGATGACACACAATGGCTCTAGCGCAAAAGAGCCATTGTTTCATTGGCTGGGTGCTGCAAGTGGCACTATCCTGTTGGAAGCACATCTTGTCCAGGTCCATATCCTCAATTCCTGGCCACAAGAAGTCCGTTATCATCTCGCGATAGCGAACAAATCACGGTACCTGCTTAGCCGACCTCATTTTTGAAGAATTACAGCCCGATGACGCTGCCAGCCCATAAGCCGCACCAAACAGTCACTTTTTGTGCATGTATCGGCTTTTCGTCAATCACTCTTAGATTCTCATTTGCCCAAATGCTTGATAACAAATCCACTGAGGTGAAAGTGTGTCACGTCCCTGAAGATGATTTTCTTTGTAAGGTCACCGCAAAATTCACGAAGAGCACGAAATGCATTTTAATTTGAACGCCAATTTTCGTAAAAGGCTTCAACAATCATAACGCGCTGCTCAATTGTGTATCTCTCCATGGTTGAATTTGTCAAACACTGAATCAAAGAAGTATCAAGCAAGAAAACTTCATGTTAAGGTGTGACTCACAATTAACATATCGCGCATTATGGTTGGACTACCCTTTACTTAAAATAAGTCTTTTCGTCGTTATAAAATTTCAAAGCAATTGAAAAAATAAAATGCATCCAAAATGTTGATTTTATTTCCTTGCTTCGAAACGAAACATAACAAGAATCAAGATTTGAACTACTCGATAATAGTTACCAGCAGGATGCGATTATTTCCTTTCTTTCAAATGTAGTTTCATTTCCCTGCATTATCTCCTTTAAAAGTACCTCCTTGCCACTCAAGACGTCGAGGGATTGATTACCTCTGCCACAACTCACCCAACAGCTGCGAGCATGATTCCATCTTGCTTTTCCTCACATTTTCTTCTATAACACTAGTATGATTATGTGACTAACCGCTTTTAGTATTTTTGCATCAACTATGTCTGTGTGTGGCTGAAACCTTGTTTTCTGCATTCTGCCTGATCTGCTCCACTCCTGAGTTGCTGAGCAAATCGGAATTCCTTATGTTTAATGGAATGTGAGTTTTACTTCATTAGAGTCTCACAGATCGATACTGTGTATCTATAGTCGTTTTGTGTAAAGATAGAGTTGAGGTATTTCTTAACCCTAACATGGTTGTTAGGCTACAGCGCGTTTTTATTTCTTGCAGAAGAGAATTTTCAAGGAGAAGAATATTTTTCAGTTTCTCGGTAACAGATGCTTCATTACATGAATACAGTATAAGAGTAGGTAGGTAGGTACAAGTGGGCCTGATGGTCTTACGGCCGTGGCTCACTTTACCCAGCATGCTGGGTCCATTGTTACTAGGGGATGGTTTGTTGGCGTCAGACCTACTTTTAATCCTATAACCATGTTCGTAAATTAATCTTAGGAATTTTTTCCAGTTGAATACCGCAGTGCACTCTACGTAGAACTGTTTTCGTAGGAACTGCGTCCTTTTCTTTGCTGGAGCTAGACACTAGCAAAGCAGATGTTTGAAGAATTCTGATACTCCCTCATCACATCAGCTTCTGCAAAAGTTATTATGAGACACATTGTATGTCCATCTTTGGCCGGGAAAGACTACTTGCCTCATCGACTGGATGGCGCAGTTGGTTAAGTGCCTTCCCTTGGTTAGTAGGGTCCCCGGTTCGAATTCCAGTAAAAGCACAGTTCACATACTTTTATCCGGTTTTCAAATCTGGGCCAGTCACCATTTGCCATCACTGAAGTAGTCAATCGGTGGTAGTAGTCTGACTATGGGTATCAAAATGGATTAATATGATCTATGTATGCTGGTGAGTTCACTAGCAGTCCCTTCTGCCTACTTATCTTCTTCCTTGCGACCAAATTGAGTTAATGATGATGATCTCTTTTTGCTCAGCGTCGGCCATAGAGCCCTTCCTGTTCCTCCAACACCCGGCCAGTGTTGAACTACTAGACTGACTTGAAAACAAAGTCAATGCATCCTCAATCTCTACATGTGGAACTGAGCAACAACGGTTGATACAATTAGTTCGTCGTTAAAGATATTTCACCATCATATGCATATTTCAAATATAACTCGTGGTCAAAAAATACATTAATTTAGTTATATTCCACGGTTCACATCTCACCCCGACATCAATACTGTCAACAGCGTCCAACTTAAAGTCAATCATGCAGAAGTTAAATCTCTGCATAATTCAATAATCGATTGATAAGAATAATGAAAAGCGCATCTGCAGCACTTTGCTTCTGGCTCCTGAATAGAGCCAGTGTATGGCTTGACAACATGATACATTTCAAATTAGATTTCACTTGTGTTGCGAATTTCAATATCTATTCAAATTCGCTCACAGGTTTCCCCATCTGAAGGAATGTTTGCATTTTATTTTGCTGGATGAAGCTGGTGAAATGCAATCTCCTGAAAATTCGATCAACAGATGCGACAGTAACCTAGCAAGTACAATGAAAATAAAAAAAAAAATGCAAAAGTGCCTTGTTTAAAGTATGTCGACATTTTCTGAATTTGAATGAAGCGCGAAGCTTCAGACATGAATACGTAAGAAAGTTGTTAATGCTCGGGCTGAAACAATTGTATCTCGTTTGAGACGAACGTGGAATTATCAGGTCTTGTAACGTGTGTACACTTTATGCACGTACATGTTGCTGATATGTCATGTTTTTTAAGGCTGTTGATATATTGCAGTACTAGAATGTGCATGTTAACCACAAGGGAGCAGACTGTCGTTCGTTGTCACGGTAAACCCCAGTCCGTGGTAGAAATCAAACAAAGCTGATTGTAAGTATTTTTCTGTGTACATCAGTTGTTTATTTTTCCCTAGTTCCATTACCAGATCCTTCTCCCATGAGGGGAGATATATGTGTGTGTGGGACGTAGCACATTACAAGTTTGATGCGACGTATATTTTTACCAGAAGACAAACTAATTTACTTTTCAGCGTTTCAGCACAGATGTTTATTCGATTTCATTGATGTCCTCTGAATTAAATATACAAACGCTATGCACACAGTGCAAATGTGGACTTACACAAATATTTCGTACTCGTAATGTGGAAGTGTTTCTAATACGTCTAAATAATAACTAAGACCGCCTGCCAGACTCAAGGACTACCATTCGAAGCGGTTTTACGAGTAGCTTTCTGCTATATTTGTTGTATCATATGATCTTCTATGAAGTGAACTTGAAACCGCCTTGAAACACGGACACTTAGGTTAGTTCAGCCAAGGGGGCTGCTAGTAAATTCACCAGGACACTTAGGCCATGCTGGTCCATTGTGATACCCACAGTCAGACTACTATCACTGATTGACCACTCCAGTCTAACACTTACACTTAAAAGAATATTTTTGGATGTTGCCGGATACCTGACGATTGTGTCATAACATTAAGCTGGTGAAGCTACTCATTTCTTTGGAGTGTTCATTTATTGATTGCCATAATCGGTTTTGTAAGAAGAATGAATACCACTAACTGCCAGGAATATACTATTTATGTGGGGCTCTGGCAACTTCCCGTGATCTTCAGCTTCGTGCAGCAAGTTGATTGAGGTGCGTCCACAACTAAGGTGCGGGCGTCTGTTTTTATTTCTTGGCCCGAATAGTGCGACGGAGTTTATTTTTTGGAGAGGAATAATTGGTCTCTTTAATTAATGGGTAATTTTACCAAGATGATCTTTATGCTTATCTATATTCAATTAAAGGTTTAGATCAATTTTAGGGTAATTTTGTTCACCAACAGTTAAATACAATTTTGGGATGTTTCTATTTAACTTCCGGATTTTCATTCATTAAAATTTTATGGTCTCAACTTTTAATTTACAACTCTTGAGTTCATCAACACGCCATTTCTTCAACTTAAGGATGTAGCCGAAGTTAAGGGCTGTTTTCAGGGATTTCTCCCTCACTCTCTCTTTCTCTCTTTCTCTCTCTCTCTCTCTCTCTTTCTTTCTCTCTCTCTCTCTCTATCTATCTATCTATCTCTCTCCCTCTTTCTTCTTCCATTTTTGTAGTTGCTTGCCTGCCTTTGAGTACACGAATGGGATGATATACGATAAATGATGTCACAATTTATCCTTTTCGTCTCTCAAAGCGGACAAAATAAATGGTGATCGAACTAATGCAGGATTCATCGCCGCGAAACGAGTGAAGACACTGACCCTTTCGATTTGATTTGAAATAATGAAGTATATGATAGATTACTTTTCATTTGTTTATAGACCCCATAAATTACGGACAATTACAAGCTGACCAATCGTATTACGATATTATGCGCTCAGATAAATTCAAAAGGCGAATGCAGATTTTATTAGTGTAAGCATTACAAATGTGCATAGTCACATGTGCTGTCATCCCGAACATAGCCGGCATCAACTGACAACCAGAGATAAGGGAGGATAGAGATATCCAACGCCAAGGCCTTAGCTCTCAATTCTCCTTCTCATAGCGAACACGAACAGCACACACCGTAAATTCAAAGTTGAAAATGGAATTGTATGCGTGAATTTGAAATTAAAAACTGAAATACGACTGGATGGGGCAGTTAGTAGAGTGCCTGCCCCTGGTTAGCAGGGCGACTGGTTCGAATCAAGGGAAAGCAAAGTTAATACGCTTTCACCTGGTTTTCAAACCTGGTCCAGCGACCGTTTGCCGTTGGGATCAAGTAAACGGCACTATCACTGGAGTAGTCAATCCGTGGTTGTAGTCTGACTATGGAGATCACAACGAACCAATATCGTTTAAGTGTGCTGGTGAATGCACTAGGAGCCCCCCTACCTAACCTAACCTAAGAACTGCAAGTTGGACAACTTCTGGATCTCAAAGTTCAGAATGAATTCAAACAGTAAACAAAAGCAATATTCAGTTAAACCCTGAGTTGAGACCAACTCCGCAGTTGGTCAATTCCCACTTTTCCCGCAAGTTGAGCAACAATGAACCAAACGACTCTTACTGTTTTGCAGCTTCTGTAGAACTTACAGTTGACTTACAGATGACGTGTACTTCTGCCTGCTTTCGTATGTGTACTCCGCACAGCTGTACACCTTGTATGGGCGGGAAAGAGTGTAGAGCGGAAAAGAATCTATGAAATCTAAAATATGCAGTGAATTGTTTGGATTTGGCACCCCAAAATTTGGTGGGAAATATAATAGTCTTTTGACTTTTATGAATGGACTGGAATAATTAGATACGTTCATAATAATATCATTTATGAAAATTAAATTATCATTACAAAAATATATTAGTTAACTAATTTGAGAGTTTCTTCACTCAAAGGAAGAGGGTTTTTCGCGGGTTATGATCTTAAATGTGTTGTAAATGAATCGGATGATATCATGATCAGGTGAACGATATTGTCCCTCGTCGATAAACGAAAATTTTCACGGAGTGGTGGGTCCGATAGTTCTTGTAGCACATATTTCTGATTTCCTTAGCCTAATCTGAAGGTGTCTCAACTGAAAGTGAGCCATCTGGCAAGAATGCACTTGCTATTACTTCTGCTCCGTATGATAAAATGTTGTGACCTCTTGCGGGTATGTGATACCAATTATTTCGTATTCTTCTTTATTTGGCGATACAGGCCGGGGTGGACCTGGGACTCAACCAACAATCCTCTCCAGTTAGTACAGTTTCTGGCTAGCTGTCTCCAGTGTCGCACACCGAGTTGGTTGAGGTCCTTCTCCACCTGGGTGCGCCACCTTAAACGCGGGCGTCCTCTGTTGCGTTGTCCCACGAGTTCGGAGTCGACGACTCTTCGGGCCGGAGCTGAGTTGTCCATACACTCTACATGACCTGGCCATCTTAGGCGTTGGATCCGAAAACGCCTGACTAGACTCATGTCGCTGTACAGCCCGTACAGTTCGTGGTTGAATCTTCTCCTCCAGAAACCGTCAACGCAAACAGGACCAAAGATCGCACGTAGAACTTTTCTCTCGAAGAGACAAAGGACTTCCTCATCCGCTATTGAGATTGTCCATGCCTCCGCGTCGTACAACAGGACTGGGATGATCAAGGTCTTGTATAAAGTCAGCTTGGTCCTTCGAGATGTGGCTCTACTACTCAATTGCCTCTTGAGCCCAAAGAAACAGCAGTCGGCAAGAGTTACTCTGCGTTTGATATCGGTACTGATGTTGTTTGTACTGTTTACTTGACTACCTCGAATTTATTGCTGCCCATCGTGACGCTCGGTCCAAGACGTCGATGTTGTGTGTCCTCTCTTGATGACAGCATATACATCGTTTCGTATATTAATTTGAAATTTATTACTTATATGTAAAACATAATTATATTTAAAAAAAACTTATGTTCAAAAATTAGAAGCCTAAATGAAAATAAAAATGAGATAAACGAATAAACGACCTTAACAAGTTTAATGACACATCGAGTCGGAGATTTTAAAGACGCTCCGGCTATCGAATCAAATCTAAAATACACAGAATCCCCGTATAAACTAAACACTGCGTCAGACAGCGAAAATCGCAGACCTCGCATATTTCACAGTGATGTCCCCCGTTGACTTCTGCATCTACATGCGAACCACTGGAGCGTGTTTTCGGCCTGCGGCAGGCAGACACGTAGTTGCAAATTACTCGCCCAGACGAAATTTGAGTTTTATTGGTTAACTTATACACAATAAAGAACAATGCACCTTTAATGCTGCGTGGTGTGTTCAACTTCTTGAATATATTCTGTCTGGCCAAAGTAATCATCAAACTCTAAAAGGCGTAGCAGACTTCTCTCCAAGTGACCACTAATCTTAATTAGAAATATCAAAATTAGTAAACAAAAGACATTACTTTTAAAATTAAACATCAGCGTATTAGAATGGCAATGATTATCATTTAACGCTTTCCATCATCTGCCAGCCATTCTTTTCAGTTTTTATCAAAATTACCACACGGAAAGCATGAAAAATTCATTTCAAAATTTAAATGAACACTCTGCCATCCGGTTTGTAAGGATTCTGCATGAGATAAAGCCGAAGAAGGGAGAACTGTTCACTCAATTTATTATGCCACTTCCGATGCGCAATGGCAAATTAAGAGCCACGGTACACATCTAATGAATTAGTTATTCAAAATCGCACCAAGCGCCAAGCAACGGTCGTTGCTCCTCTTTGTGTAAAGTTTGTGAAACTTTTTCACCAGTCGGTTGAGTCCTTTTTCTAGGCGACAAAAGCTATCAACGTTTGCGGCGCATACACTTTACTTCTTCTTGCTCTCTGTGATAAAAACTACACCGAAACAGTTTGGAAGTTAAAGGAAAGTTTATCACTTTCATAGAACGAAAGAGTGGTGAAAGAAAAAAATGATGTAATGGCAATTGGGATCCTTCAGGCATTTCTTATCTTCCCTACTTATGCCATTATACGAGAGAAAGTATTTGTAAAGTATTTTGGGTCGCCAGTTGGTATACCGCAATGAAAGACCATGTAATACGAAAGATTATCCTATGCACGTGAGCTTGCGGATCAAATGATAAGAATAAATGAAAAAAATAAGTAGCTATGCAAAAGTTTTTGGCGCAACAGTTTCGACAAGAGCGAAGTCAAATTAGATTTCCACGGTTCAAGGTGCTTGGTGGTGCTACTGGTTTAATGGCCCATGAGATATGATATTCAGTAGTCACTTAGATGTGAATGCGAATTAATGTTTCTTTCTAGTTTGATGTTATTTTGTTGAGATGAAGGAGAGGCGAGCTTCCAATTCACGCTAATGGATAAGTGCCTAGGCGCATAAGAAGTATATTAAATCCGGTATGAAACTGGCGGACTAATTTGAGAAGATTCTTGCATTATGTCTGTGATGTAAACATGCGTCTAATAACAATAATATGGGTGGCGCTACAGCCTGAAGAGGGCCAGGGGGCCTAGCTTCTACCGCAACAACTCATGTTGTGCATGCGATTGTTCCCTCAAGAGTGGATTGAATCTACAGTCTTATTCTAACTCCGAACGGAGAAGTTGAGAAGATTTTTCTAGGCAGGAATGCTCTTGGAGCATTATTAGTGAATCGAAAGAGGTGGAGTCCCGAAATATGAAAGTTGATGAATTCGAGTTTCAAACCTGGCACCCTCTGCGAAGGAGTCGACACACCAAATCACTATGCCATGGCTACCCACGATATGCGAACTATGTTAAAGTACGTAAATAGTTTGGTGTACATTAGTTCATTACTCATTGAGCACACAACTGATAAACACATTAAGCTATTACAAATCAACCAACTACAGATGGGTAGAAGGGATCACTGCCTTAAAACGATGGAAGTATGGAATGCAGCCCAATCCATCACTCTGTCTAATCAGACTGAACACGCGTACACAGAATATTCACCAGCTTCATGACCGGACAATGCGCACCCATCCTCCCATTTTAGGTTAGGTTAGGTTAGGGGTGGCGGCTCAGCTTCACATAGACCTATTGGTCCATAATGCTACCACTAAGCGACTAATTTTTAATTGTAGTCCTTCTTTTTTATTTTCATATGGTTCTACAGTCGACGGTGGACGTTTCATTCAACATGCCTCTCCAGTCAAAACGATCTCTGTTACCTCCAATTTCGCATACCAAGTCGACTGAGGTCCCCTTCAACTTGTGTGCCCCACCATGTAATTGAACATCATCTTTTGCGTTGCGAGTCGAAGATTTTTCGGGACGGAGCTACGTTGTCAATGTCCTTTACATGGCCCAATCATCTTAGGCGTTGGAACCATCGTCCTCCGCTGTAGCTTTATTTAAGAAGAGTGTTTCAGCGTTTTTCGCGAAATGTATGAGATGTGATGATGATCATTTAGCGATTCATTAAGGGACTGTAATAATTCCTATAAGCTGCAGATAACTCTTGCTAGCGAGATTACTAATTTGGTATTCGGACAAGACGATCTTGGTTTTGAGCCATAAATTAGTAATTTTTCACCCAATGTTTGTCGAGTTCATTGAAGACACATTTTATTGGAGCTGCCATACTAAATTTGTCAGGGCTCTCATTGTGTAACTTTTGAGACGACTATCGTCCTTTTGATTCACTTCGATGATATAGCCGATGATTTGCTTCATGTAAGACCATCACTATCTCGCCTATCGTTACAGTTTGAGTGCTCTGAAAATTATATCTCTCACGTAAAAATGACATCTGTGCTCTAATTCCTCTCAAATTTCACTAACACTTTCTCTAATACAAACTAATGCAAATGCGACCTTTCACTCTAAAAATGTCTCAAAAGCGTAGAACAAGCTATGTATACACAATTTGTTCTCATTTCATAGAAGACGATACTGAAATAGGTATCGCCAAAAATCGTCGTCGAGACGAAAGTTAATGACAGTTTTCAATCTAAGCGAAACAGGCAAAATGATATCTCTCAAACGCTTTCGTTTTCCTATTCTTGCATGAAGCGAAACTATCGTCGAAACGCTAGCGCGAGATTGTCGCCTTACGCGATTATAGCCCAGATGACATTGTGACGCCACACTTACTTATTTCGGCAGCTGTTTCGTTTCTCTGGATTCCCAAACGTCCAGGAAGCCACAGGAGGGAGTCTCCCCTGTTTCTACAAAGGTCCTGCAGGGCATCGAAACAGTTAAGTACCATTTTGGACTCTGTTATGTTACTTTTAAGTACTTTGAGAGCTGCCTGACTATCTACATAGATATTAATGCGAGTGCAGTTTGCGCTGCATTTCAGGCTCTCCGCTGCTTTGCCTGTAAGATGCTGCTTCTTTCGTCCAGTTTCTAGCAGATTTTGATATCTTTAGAAGCATTGAGTACACCAGCACCGACACCTACATGCAGCTTTGAGCCGTCTGTGCATGTATTAATGGAGTTTTCCCTACTTAACAGAGGGCTCTGACCAGTGTTCCTTTGTCGGAATTATTATAGCAAATCGCGGTAGAAGCGGCTGATGGACGATAATCTGTATTATTTAAAAAGTTACAATGCCCAAAGGTTTAAAATTGTTGGACGCTTTTAGTCTTAGTGCCGATTTAGCCATAACGGCTTTCGCAACTGGGTGCCCCCTGCAATGCAAAAGCTGTATAGACTAATAGGGGTGTATAGGCCACAAATCACCTCCTCTGCTCGTGTTGTGCTCTGCATAGCCGTAGATATTCACTCACACCTAGGACCTGCTATTTTGACAGCCAAGTGAACTGACAATCTAAACCGCATTGTCACAAGCATCAACTGATTCTAAGTTTGGGAATAAATCAATCCCCGTGGTATCAATTGGCCTAGATTGGCCTAATTGGGACTCTTATCTGCAGTCATTTACGAGTACCTGACCTTTTCTACAAGAACGAGTATACAAGTTATAGAAAACACATTAGCGTGACGTGGTGGGCTGGCTGACAATACTCAATGCCCGGTACAAAAAACCTTACCAATTCTCACCTCCAAACCCCTCGAATTACTGACAGTGCTCAGAGAGTACAATTGTGTAGACAATGGATGGTGTGAATAAAAACTGAGAAAACACTCCGTATGTTCGTTAAAGGAACAACTCAATCTGGTGCGAATAAAAAATTGCCTCAAAGTCAAGTGGGTCGCCGTGGCGTAGTGGGTTAGTGCGTCGACTTCTACGCACAGGGTGCCAGGTTCGATTCCCGAATTTACCACCTTTCATATTTCACGGCTCCACCTCTTTCGAGTCACTGACAATGCTCAAAGAGTATTCCTGTCTAGAAAAAGCTTCTTAAATTCGCCGTTCGGAGTCGGCATTAAACTGTAGGTCGAGAAAGAACAATAGCACGCACAACACGAGTGGTTGCTGAGAAGCTAGGCCCAGGTCCACCTCGGACTGTAGCGCCACCCATATTATTATTACAAAGTAGGTAACCTCCGTTCAGTTGTAGTTTGAAAACTAGGGTTCTTGGCGTTTAAGGGTGAGTGCAAAGTCGGTTAAAGGTGGGTGGAAAATATATGCAATAACTTTTTTAAACATACAAACGCGAAAAACAAAGCATTATAACTCATGTGCATGTCCTTTCGGGGACACAGGGGATAATTTCAAGAAAGTGTACTGATTCGAGTTTGATAACATGGAATTGTTAAGTATTCATTTCCTTTCCGATATTCCTGAAGAAACCGGTGGTGGTGCCATGCCTTTGATTGTTTTTGGTCTTTTTAATGGAATGGGAAGATAACCCGTCTTTTTCTTATCGCCTTTTGATTTGTCACGGACCTTCATGCGAGATATTCAATTTAAACCCAGGGATTTTTTTATTCACTCTTCCATAACTTTCAACTCAGATTGTTTTTTAATTTTCGTGTCTGGAGTTTGGCTTTTTTGCAGCATGCACGAATAAAATTGCAAACATTTGATAAAATCGTCATAGTCCATTCCAGATTTCCTTTTTTTTAGGATTAAGGTTTAATCCGTCAAAGCATTATTCTTCCGACGCAGTATTATTCGTTATTTAACATTGTTTTCACATTTTTCTCTCTTGAAGTTAGCTCCTATGCACACTCAACTTGTACAAGCGATATCTGAGCATATTCCATCTTTATTCACACGAAATCGGAGGAAAAACTCAGGATTCGTTAAACTTAACGAAATAAATTTTTATTCACACCAGATTGAGCATTTACTCCAAAATGCTGAGGAAATGCTGACACTCAGTTTTTATTCACACCACCCAATGTTTCTTAAACTTCGCTGTTTGGCAATGATTCGAGAGGACACGATATCACGCACAACTCGAATAGTTTATGTACACGTTTGGACCCGGTTCTCTTATAATTATGCATTGGTTATCTGTTCTGTTCTTTTACTCATTAATCTTGTGGTTATGTGCAGTTTTGACTTGAATATTCTTAACACGTTGGGTCTCATGGTTGCCATCTGTGGTTCATTTTGCACGCACAGAAAGGACAACTTGTTAATGAGCGTCTGATGTTATGCCCACTCTGATCATCTTTACTGTACACTGAGAATGATACCCACATGATGCACTCTGAACCAATTCTACTTACTCTCAATGCAACCGATTCACAATGGAATAGACTCTCCTTCTAAAAATACATCAAACGTGCTCGTTGTAGTTGAAACTACATCCATCTCTTAAAACGTGGCTACCAAATTTGTCTATAAAGCATGTCCTTACATCGGCATGAAGACAACAAGGCATACCCCGTTGCAAGAGCCTCTACCCTCTCTCTGAGGGAATCCTGTTAATGATGGTTGTACACACAGGTAGGCAACTTGAAGTCCCTCTAATTTTTGAACTAGTTTTTCTCGGTTGGCTAATTTATTTTATGAGTGGTGAGTAGTGCTTAAGCAGTATGACTCGTGACAGGTCCTCCAACGGTCTGAATGGGATTCTAATGCTCATAAGAATGGAGGAACGTTGTCGTGACTAAAAGAAAGTCGCAAGTGGTTAGTTGTATAATATTGAATTTCCTCATCTTTCCTTTTTATTATTTTGTGGCAAAAAACTCCAGTTGTGACGACCGCGACGGCGTGTAATAAATTGAATCAAATGATTTCATCACAAATTCTTGGCTGTGATCTCTTATTAGTTGACTGCCTTTCTTGGTTGCTGGTTACACGTGTTTTTCGGGCCATCATAATGGCCTGTGCGTACGTGCTGTGATAAAAAGAAAGGCGAAATAGAATGTAAAATTGAAACGTTCAATCAAACTTTTAAGAGACATCTCAGACAGGATTTTTCCATTAGGCAACACCACGAGGGGGAAGCGTATTTTCTTCGCACAGTATCACCTTTTTCACATCAACACCTAATGTACGTGCCTACTTCGAGTGGATATAGATTCTCAAGAGGAAAACAAAACACAAGAAAAAAAAAAGAAGGAAAAACAGATTTCAGCAAAATGACGTGTCACCATCTGGTTAGCGAAAGAAAAAGTAATTACGACATAGTAGCAGTGAATCTACAGACATGCTCAAGTACACGTAAATCGGCAGATCTCATTAAATATTGCATCCTCCAAGTTTTTTAATTAGATCCCATTTTGATGTTGGGATGAGTTTGCCAGTTGTTTGGTCCATATACGTGACTTTGCTCCTCCAAAGTCGGTGATGCCACCATTGAGTGATGGTAACGTACACATTTTAGTAAGCACAGAATAACCAACTTTTTTAAAACTGCAATTCATGTGGGTTTTCTAAGTGCAATGTATGCGTGTGCGGATAATATGTAGATGTAGATGTTCTACTGCAGCAAAAGGATGAACGGCAAGGTACTCATCATTCTATCGTAGAAGAAAACAAACAGAAATATTTATTTATTTAAAAAATAACAATGCTCAAAGAGTATTCCTGTCTAGAAAAATCTTATTAACTTCGCTGTTCGGAGTCGGCATTAAACTGTAGGTCCCTTCCACTCGTGAAAGAACAATAGCATGCACAACACGAGTGGTGGCTGAGATGCTAGGCCCAGGTCTGCCTCGGACTGTAGCGCCACCCATATTATTATTATAACATATAATTGTTAAAATTATAAGTTAGCTGTAAAGCCAGAGCGATGAAGTCTTAGGCTAAAACAGAAATAAAAGTTCCTGTTTATTAAAAACAAGTGAGTTGGTGGTAGTCAGTGTGGCCTCGAAATAACAAAACTGAAAGGAATTAAAAAATATTCGAAATATGAAGTAATTAATTACAACGACGTTTGTTACATAGAAGCCTTGACACAAAATACACAAAATACGTTAAATCAAGAAGTTGTTATATTGAGGTTCATTACACTGTAGTTAGTAAAATGAAGTATAATTCGAAACCATCGTACCTCAGCCATCAAGCCTGTCCAGACGGCACTAGCGAGCTGTCTCCAATTATGCGTACGAAGATGATTGAGATCCTTCCGGTCTTGTGTGTGCCATCGATTTCGTCGGCGTCCACTACGGGCCGGAGCTAAGTTGTCTATGTGGACAGTCTATGGAACTGTGCGTTTGAAAAAAATACGTATACGCCCCGCTGTGCAACTTAATGCCGACTAAAGCAGAGTTAGGTCAAAGAAGAGACTTCCCTCTAACTGAAGAGATTTTTTCAGACGGCCATCGTGACGGTTGCGGTGGCCGAGATGTTGCGGGTATTTCCGTCAACACCTAAGCAATTTATGCCTAATTTCGAATCGCGGCCGGTACGACCAAAAATAGTTTACACAGCCCCATCTCTGTCTAGTCACTGACAATGCTCAAAGAGTAACAAATATCTAGAAAGAGGTTCTCAACCTCGAACGTTATAACTCTAGGCTGGCCATCTACGGGGTGTAGCGCCACCCATATTGTATTATTATAATTGTATCGATTTGTGTGAGCAAAAATGAATGCATTATCTTCTTCTTCTTCTGGTGGCGCTACACTCTCCAGCCGGCACGATCCTTAGCCAGCTGTCACCAGTGTCCCACGCCAAGTCGATTGAGGTCCTTCTCCACCTGGGGGCGCCATCGGTTCCGTGGGCGTCCCACTGGGGTTGTCCCACTGGTTCGCAGTCAAAGACTCTTCAGGCTGGAGCAGTGTAGTCCATGCGCTCTACATGGCCCATCCATCTTAGGCGTTGAATCCGTAGACGCCTGGCTAGGCTGATGCCGCTGTACAGCCCGTACAGTTCGTGGTTGAATCTTCTTCTCCAATAACCATCAACACAAACCGGACCAAAGATTGAACGCAGAACTTATCTCTCGAAAAGACCAAGTGCTTCTTCATCCGCTTTGAGATTGTCCATGCCTCCGCACCATAGAGCAGGACAGGGATGATCAAGGTGTAATATAATGTTAGCTTGGTTCTTCGAGAGAGGACTCTACTACTCAGTTGCCTCTTGAGCCAAGAAACAGGGATTTGCAAGAATAATTCTGCTTTTAATCTTATCACTACGGGATATTACCATCGTCACGGATTGGTTATCTGTGCTGCCAGCCTCCGTCAAGGCTTCTGAGATAAATTGTTGCTTGCATCTAAGAGAGAATTAAATCAATAATTTCGAAAACATATTTTTCTTCTTTTTGCATTCTACGTATATGGTGTCTGGGTCTGGGATTCTATTTAGTTCTTAATAGCAATTTTTCATTTAAAATTAAACGTCAAAATAAAGTACATCATACAATGCTTCCATTGGAATCTGACAAACAGAAAATTGTATGATGATGTATGATGTTTATAACGTGCTAATGCAGACGGACTGTCTGCCGAACTGTTTAAGGCAGCTGGAGATGAGCTGGTAAGGTACATGCACCAACTCATCTGTAAGATAGGGTCGGAGAAAAGCATGTCCGACGAGTGGAATCTCAGTATCGTTTGCCCGATCAACAAGAAAGGAGACCCCTTCAACTGCGCCAACTGAGAGATAAGTCTCCTTAACATCGCCTATAAGATCCTCTCTGCCGTTTTGTGTGAGCGCCTGAAACCATTCGTCAACAACCTGATAGGTCCTTATCAGTGCGGTTTTAGACCGGGGAAGTCCACCATCGACCAAATCTTCACATTACGGCAAATCCTGGGATACCCCAAGAAATGCAGATCGACACCCACCTCCTATTCGTCGATTTCAAGGCCGCATATGACACCGTGCATAGAGACGAGCTATACAACGCCATGTCTAATTTTGACACTCCTGCCAAACTCGTCAGGTTGTGCAGGATGACGATAGAGAACTCTCGCTGCTCCATCAAGGTCGGTAACGAACTCACCGAGACTTTCAATGTAAAAACAGATTTTAGACAAGGCGACGCGCTGTCATGTGTCTTTTTCTACATTATTCTTGAGAAGATCGTGCAGAACTCACACGTTAACACAAGAGGCACGATCTTCCAAAAGTCCGTACAACAGCTAGCATACGCTGATGACATTGACGTGATTGGCAGAACACAGCGAGCCGCCAATGAAGCGTTAGCTGGTATTGAAGCGGAGAGGGCCAAAATGGGTTTATCGGGGAACGAGGACAAAACGACTTGGCGAAAACGTCACCACAGGCAGCTATATCTTCGAGGTAGTGAAGGACTTCCTCTACCTCGGCTCGCAAGTGAACAGTACGAACAACACCAGTACCGAGATTAAACGCAGAAGAACTCTTGCCAATCGCTGTTTCTTTGGGCTCAAGAGGCAATTGAGTAGTAGAGTCCTCTCTCGAAGGACCAAGCTAACATTATATTACACCTTGATCATCCCTGTCCTGCTCTATGGTGCGTAGGCATGAACAATCTCAAAGCGGATGAAGAAGCACTTGGTCTTTTCGAGAGAAAAGTTCTGCGTTTAATCTTTGGTCCTGTTTGCGTTGATGGTTATTGGAGAAGAAGATTCAGCCACGAACTGTACGGGCTGTACAGCGGCATGTCAGTCTACGGATTCAAGGCCTAGGATGGCTTGGCCATGTAGAGCGCATGGACAACACTGCTCCAGCCCGAAGAGTCTTCGACTCCGAACCGGTGGGACAACGCCCAGTGGGACGCCCACGGAACCGATGGCGCCCCCATGTGGAGAAGGACGTCAATCGACTTGGTGTGGGACACTGCAGACAGCTGGCTAAAGATCGTGCCGGCTGGAGAGGCTTACTGGTTGAGGCCCAGGTCCACCCCGGACTGTAGCGCCACAAGAAGAAGATGAAGTATGACTATGACAGATTTGTATGTTGTATGACATGTATATGATGTATGATCTGTGAAATAGGCCCTTACAATTCAATTATTTATCAATTATTATTCATACCACCCAATGTGTCACGATTGGGATAACAAATTAACATTGATGTGCACCTTAGTGTTGCGTTACTCATACTAGATGCACTACAAATCTCCCATACATCAGAACAGAAATGTCGCCACACCCCAAAAAAAATATTTGTCCTTCTTCAATTTTTGTCATACTCAGCTATACTTTGTGCCTTTGAGTAGACGAGGTATCAGCAAAAATTATAGAATGTAGTGGTCCATTGACTACACTGGATTCTAGTTGCGACATTTTTGTTTCTGTTGTCATGCTTTGGACGGTTGTAGGACTATACAATTGTGTAGATAATAGAAGCAAGGAAAATTTATTGCACATTATTGCACTGACAATTTATCGTGTAAATAAAAAAAAATCCCAAATTAATAAAATTTTCCAATCATTTATTCACAGGATCACTTTCAACGCCATCTAAATAATGAAGTATGAGAGTCATGCTTATGTGACAAATTTTACACCTCAGATGAAGTGGGGCGGTGTATCACCTCCATTTCTTAAATGATTACCTCACACAAACTCATTACAAATACGTGCGATTCGCAACACACAAAATAGGTTTTAAATTGAAGGGAGACAAAGACGTATAAGCGATTTTTTCTCTTCAAAATATTATTCAAAATATATGACGAGACCATTCAATTTAACACAACCAATAAAATACTAATTTAATGGACATAACGAACACTCATTCGTTGTACTGGACGTCCAATGTATATTAGTACACCCTGTACAATCCTTCGACAGCTCTACAAAATGTATTCGGACATGCCGCACAACAGGGTTACGAAGGTGTGTCATGTCCAGAAGATGCATCTTGAATGAAAATTCCGACAAAATTACTTCGGTTCAGGTTTGCCTGCGCCATTGAGAGCTTCTATTTAAAATGTTTCCTCTTATCCAGTTTCCAGTTTGCTCATGCAGATACGTAACACTGTGTCACCACATGAACAAGACACTTTACCTTTTCATTTTCCGTAAGTGCACCCCAGAGAATGTACGTATCACTTCCCATAAAATCGGTATGCTTTGACAACCGGATCAGCTGATGGCAAAATATGCTAAAAAGATGCATATGTACTCAAGCATGTACATGAAGTGGAAAGGATACCAGTATACAATGGAAAATAACCCCTAAAACGAAAAGTAAATCCAGTGTAATGCAAAAATATTTTTCTAATAAATTACAGCAGAACACACCTCGTAAAGTGATGCTTTTTACAGCGTACACGACAAAGGGGATACAAGAACGACACAACCCGCCGACTTAAATTGGGACTGCCTTACGATACGTACAGGATGTGCGTCTATACAATGACGTACATCTGCTTTTATGGATTTCTATTCGTGACTAATTTCGTGCGCGATCTTTCAAGGACATTTTTATAAAACAAACACAGTACCTATCACGAAGTACGGACGTTGACATTAAACCCCCAGAGACTAATAAACGCCACACCGTCCTAATGCTGTCCCATTCAGGTGCAGATTATTTTTATGGTTATTTCGGCAGTTCAATCGTTTCGAAAAGAATCGTAAAATCGCTACGTGGTAAATAGTTCCTATTTTGTCCAGACAGTTTGATTTTCTGGATTTCACAGGGTTTCTTTTTTATGCTCCATCTTGATGGCGGAGATTTTCTGCTGTGCTCGAGTACTTCTGTCGTCTTTACTCTGATTTTATCCAAGCTATTTTGTACACTTTAATCGCAGACTCAATTTACAAATCATTGGAAGGGAAAGAAAATCGTCTAAATGATTGCTCACAGAAAGTGATTCGAAAAATAAAAACAAACGGGATACGGATATTCCTGATTGACGTCTTAAGTCCCTGATATTGATTCTTGGTCCTTTTTAAAGTCAAGATTGATTTCCGGAAAACAGGTTATTTTTTTTTTGCGTTTCTGTAGAACTTGTTTATCTTCACTTTCCATCCACTTTCCGATAAACATGTGCAGAGGCATGTTGTGTACAGTGCACGTTCACGTTTTTGGATGTGTATATAATAACTCTCCGCATGAGGCTTTCTGCAAAACTGCTGTGTATGTCTGACAATCTGTAGGTGCTGGATGTGCGAGTAAGGTTCTGCGATGATTTGCATATGTAAGTTGGACGTGCCTTTGCAAAGTAATGAAGTTTAGAAAAAATGTGATCGGTTGTGCGAGTCGTACTAAGCTTAATAAAAATCACGTCAGAAGTATGCGCATTCATTACGAGAAATGATTTTTCAAACAGAATTTTTTCCTCCCTGCTGATATTTATTATTTTTTTACAACGCAATTCAAAGTGAACCTAACCATGCATACATTTATTCTCGTTCATCATTTTAGAAATACAATGCGTGTACATACGAAAATAAGTATAATAAAAATAGGATATGGATGATTCTACAGCTAGCTTCCACAGAAACTACTCGTGCTGTGCGTGATATTGTTCTGTCACGAGAGGAAGATTTTTTATGCAGACTCTGAACGGCCAAGTTTGCTTGCCCTTTGAGCATGGTCAGTGTCTCGAGAGAGGAATGGCCGTGAACAACGAGGTTCAGTTGCACAGGAGTCGACGCACAGACCCACAACGCTATGGCCGCCACGTATTAGAACCATGTGCGAAAAAAATCGTATGCTCTGTTAACGAATGAAGCATTTGAACATGATGACATGATAATATGGGTGGCGCGACAGTCCGAGGCGGACCTGGGCCTAGCTTCTCAGCAACCACTCGTGCTGTGCGTGCTACTGTTCTCTCAAGAGTGGAAGGGACCTACAGTTCAATGTCGACTCGGAACGGTCAACCTTGAGAAGATTTCTCTAGACAAAAATACTCTTTGAACATTGTCAGTGACTCGACAGAGGTGGAGCTGTGAATTGTCAAAGGTGGTAAATTCGGGTATCGAACCTGGCACCCTCTGCGTACGAGTGGACGCACTTACGACTACGCCACGGCGATAACATGATGACATGTTACCTTCCTTATTTTGATTCCATTAGTTTTGATAGTCCATGTTCAACTACTTATTATGTTCATCATTTCATACCATTCATGATTTCATTCTGACTGCCCTCAGACAAAAGTGGACATGCACCCCAGATTAACAAGATAAGAGCTAACCTGTATGCCATGAGTATAGTGACATATCTTAGTGCTCCTTCCATGCTCCGACGCTCTTCCGTCGTTCGACACTACAGTGCCAAACCGATAGGTTATTCCCCGTCCTTCTGTCTTATTCTAAATCGTTAACTATATTTTCTTTTTTTTTAGGTCTTATTAAACACACACTGGAGTATTCAGACACAACGACTGGTCTATTGTACTGCCAGAAAGCAGCCCCCAGTCAGACTACTACCACTGATTGAACACTCCAGTGCCGTTAATTTTGATCCCAATGGCAAATGGTGACTGAACCAGTTTTGAAAACCAGATGAAAGCGTATTAACTTTGCTTTCACTGGGATTCGAACCGGGGACCTCACTAACCAGGGGCATGCACTTAACCAACAGCGCCATCCAGTCGTTTTAACTAAACTTCCAATGCAATGTATTTATTTTTCATCTCATCCCATTTTGCAATTTTCAAAACGGATTTTCTCTCTTTTGAAAAACGCTTACAGTTCTCTTGCACAGATAATTTCTGCAACTATTCGTTTGATAGAAAGCTGCAGATGGATTTGTAATGACCACGTTTTATTGATATCTGTGCACGTAGCTGAACAAATTCATGAAATGCGGTTCCTATGATACATTTTATAATTCTCTCTCTCTAAACTCTTTTCCTTTGTAATTGTTGTCTATTTCAGTACACGTTTACGCAGAGTATAGCTAATAATAACGTCTGGTCATACGATGAAAATATAATGTTACATCTAACATAACATGATGATTTTTTTATTTAATGTATGGAAATAATATTTTATGTTATAATGTTCCTGTACTAGTAAAAGAACATATGATTCTTGAAGTACAGCGATGGATATTAAAAATAAATAAATGAAATGAAAATGAAGTTCAAAGGTTTGTGTGAAGCATTTGAGCCCACAAAAGAATCATAACAACTTTTCATCGAATGGCTATAAGGGGTAAATAGTTTGATTTCTACAAATAAGGCAATGCTCTAGTAAAGAAATAAATTTAATAATGGAGTCCTTTTCTATTATTGCCTATACTAATGGAATGCTTAAGTGTATAAAATAATATATCTCTATTGAGATCTATAGAGTTTGATGCAGGCCGAACTAGAATAAGTAGGAAAAGGGCATCACGATGATGGTCTGGTGATAAATATTTGAAAAACAAAACTTATGCATGTTCATAATCCAGTACAACCCGGATCTCACATTGTGCTTAAGAACATTACGTGTACTAATTCTCATCGCCAAAGGGAAATTGAACTCGTCGGTCCGAAGAAAAAAAAACTTTTGCTGATTACAGGTTACCACTTACAGGTTCACTTTTTGCACTTGCTATTCTGCAATATTAGACCACAGATCCCATATTATTGTGCTCTCATAAAGCCCGGGCTTCACTATGTTGTGATGGCATAAGGGGGATCTGCGCAAACGCATCGTATCATTAAGCTTCACAGAATTGAAAAGAGTTCCGTCAAACTTTTGTCGAGAAGAAACACTGCAGAGAGAGTGTGCGCTAAATGTGAAAAAAAATATTGCTCTGAATCACATTGAAGACAAACTATTTTGTAAACAGATAGTTCACCTGTGTGAAATAAGAAGCCTTACCGCAAGATTATTGAGAGTTGTGACTTGGTGAGAGTTGGAACAAATACTGAGTTGAAAGCTGCTAACTTGGCGTTCACACTAAGCTCGGCCTTCCTGATTACAGATCTCCCAAGCTGTGTCAAAACTGACCCAGCTTGTCCAATCTTACAGGAATGTTCACTACTACTCCTCCCGTCACTCGAGAAGAAGATTCCGAGATACTTTTACTTCTCCACCTGCTTCAATGGGACACCACTCACATGTAGAGTTCATTGAAGGCGTTCTGGAAATCACCACAAATTCTGATTTGTCCACGTTGACCTTCATCCCAGAACCAGCACATACGGCCACAAACCTATCACTTGCGCCCTGGAGTTCTGTTTGGGAGGATATGAGAATAACTAAGTCAAGCGCAAAAAGAAGATGACTTACCTTCAACTCTCCCAATATGAAACATTGCTCCCCTCGGCTGCGCTGCAACATCCACTCAATATAAACAATGAAAAGGAGAGGTGACAAGAAGCAACCTTGTCGAAGTCCACGGTGAAAGGTGTTGATTTAGCACCCTTAACCCAAACACAGCTTCTACAGATTGCGTATAGAGATTGATTGGCCCTCATAAGAGGACCCTCAATCCCATACTCCTGCAGAACACTCCAGAGTTTACCTCAAGGAACTCGGTCATATGCCGTTTCCAAATCTAAAAAACAGCTGTAGATGGGTTTGGCATACTCCCGAGCCTTCTTAAGTACCAATCGAGTGAAAAGCTGGTCGATTGTACTTCTGCCGGGACGAAAGCCGCTCTGTCCATCCCCCATCCTTGGTTCGACCTCTAACTCAAGAACGCGCTTTCCGTCGAAGCAAATGAAAAATGTATGGGGAAGCATGAGGTCTTAAACCACTAATATAGCCGCTCTATGAATAGCTTAAGCCGAAAGCCGCTCTGTCCATCCCCCATCCCTGGCTCGACCTCTAACTCAAGAACGCGCTTCCCGTCGAAGTAAACGAAAAATGTATGGGGACGCATGAGGTCTCAAACCACTAATATAGCCGCTCTATGAATAGCTTAAGCCGAAAGCCGCTCTGTCCATCCCCCACCCTTGGCTCGACCTCTAACTCAAGAACGCGCTTCCCGTCGAAGTAAACGAAAAATGTATGGGGACACATGAGGTCTTAAACCACTAATATAATAATTTACAGCGCACCTTATGCTCGTTTTTATATAACAAAAGTACCCATTGTGCTTCACAGCCAAGACACTTCCGAAAACAGAAAGCTATTAATGTTCATTGAATGCAGATATGAGTGCGAGTATTTCTTCAACAAGTCTCCACACTGCAGTGGAGACCACAGTTTTTTTTTAAATTGCTGACTATGTCCGTTGCCGTCTCTCGCTATTGTTCGTTTAACTACTGCAGACCTTCGCTTGCACAGGCAATAAACCACTGTTCATGGCGTAGGACCGTCTGTACGCTTCGCAGCTCTTTTAATTCAATTTTGCCTATACTACACGCTTTTTCATTCTTCTGTTGTTTGTGTCCTAATTGCACAATTGTGGTTCTTGCCACATCTGCCTGATTCTACACATTCCTTTGCGCTTATGGTTCATGTAACATGCGATAAAGTCTCTGTTACAGGAGAGCCCTTCGGCAACATGATAAGGCGATGGTCACTCCCATGTGGGTGCCTTTAAAAGGACTTGTGTAAGCGAGGGCAAATTCTCTGGTGAATTTTATTTGCTGTCCGGTGAGGAAAAAGAAGCAAAAAAACTTGTACTACTGGCCACTTTTTTACTGAACCGAGAAGTGCGAAAACAATTGTCTGTGGGTTACGTTCAGAAGGCTTTACAAGCTGTGGCGACACCATTTAGGTGGCTACCGCCTAAAGCCATGCTTCTGTAATAAGAACACTGGCATTTATTTTTTTTGTTTCTCTTAAAGAAGTCCCAATGTTTCGACATTGAATTGATCATCTCTTGGAGTCCAAGCTTTGACAGATAGCAGACCAAGACTCTGACAGATAGCAGAGTCAAGCTAAACAAATTTTGCCTAGCGGTTCTACAACACCCTTATTTTGCCAGTCCTGCTATATGGAGCAGAAAGCTGGACGATAAGCAAAACTGCGGAGTTGATTCTTGGTGCCTTCGAAAGAAAAGATCTACGTCGGACATATGGTTCCGTCTGCGAGGAAGGCGAGTGGAGGAGAAGACACAACCGTGAACTCTACGAGCTGTACCAGAATGTGGATGTAGTCCGGAAGGCAAAGATCCCTCGACTGCACTGGCTCGGCCACATCGAGCGCATGGACAAAAATGCTCCAGCTAAGAGGGTCTCCAAATCTGACGAGAGGAAGACCTAATCTCCGGTAAAAACCAAGTAATCGCGGGTGCAAGACAGCTTGGTCTTGATGCCTGGCAGCAGAGTGCAGGGTCAGGCTCGGACCCTGCATGGGTCATCAGCCTAAGAAGTAAGAAAGTACTGCATCTCAATGTCTTAATATCCGGTCTTCACTCAAATAGACTCTATTCACAGTGCTGTAGGTGATTTCATACAATGGTTTTAGAGAACAGAGTCTGTTAGTCAGTCTTCCATTTTTCTTCTTGAACCATGGAGCTCCACTTCGAGGGCTCTTTCGTTGTCGCTGAGCCAGTTCAGTCGATGAATTTTCTCTTGCGGACTGCATTCGCTTCTTCGAAAAGGGGTTCATGGTTGTGGGTTCTACTCCACTCACCTTCTGCAGTGAAAGGACGATTTAAAAGACAATTTAAAGTCAAGAATCAGTCGGTCTCCACTGAGAGAATGAAATTGGTAGAGCTTGATTTTGGAAGGGGTATCTTCTGTGGCTTTCCTGGCACTAAGACACGACTTCAGTGTTTTCCAAGCTGGTGTGGCGGCAATACTCTTACCACTATTTGCGCTTCGGGAACTCAATGTAACCAACAAATCGATTTGTATCCTTTTCATTTGTTCGATGACAGGCAATACATGCCATCGGATCTTGACATCGGAATTGGTCAGGTTTTGCAGACTCTGCGCAGTTTTCTGTGCAAACATGATGACCCTCTGCTGAGTTCAATGTCACACTGGCATTTAAGGACCGAGCAGTTTTGGGAAAAAAAATGGATCTGAGCTAGGAGAACTTCTTCGACTCCGAACCCGTGGGACAACAAAACAGAGGACGCCCGCGCTTAAGGTAGCTCACCCAGGTGGAGAAGGACCTCAACCAAGCGACAATGGAGACAGCTGGCCAGAGACCGTTCTAGCTGGAGAGGCTTGTTGGTTTAGGCTCAGGTCCACCCCGGACTGTAGCGCCATATAAAGAAGTCGCTCTCGGAATGTGCAAGTTAACAACCCCACTTCTATATTCATCAGTGAACAGTACACTGCACTAGAATGGGCATGTTGTTATGCGCTTGCGGCGGAAAGGATTCCATTTCATTTTCAGTTTTTCGTACAAGAACTGTGCCAACTAAAGAGTCGTGGATTCCCATCGTCCTGTGGCGGGAATAGTTTATAGTGTTTCGTAATTTCTGAACCCTATGGACTCAATAGGTACTTTTCAAAGCTTGCGGGGGCAGGATTCTTTGGCCCCAATACAAGAATTTTCGTAAGTATGGGCTCGAGTCCTACCTTGTTTCAAGTCGAAATCCACTCCATCGAGATTCGCGCCAGACAAAATATCCTCAAAGGTATGAAGGACACTATAATTCAAATATTTTCAGCCAGTCAAGCAGCACTATCGTCCAATCTAATGAAATCCAAGCCAGTCAATTTTGCTATGATATTCTGAAATACTTTGCTAAACACAAAACAGTGAATCTTGGGACACAGGGAGATTGGGCTAAGTACCTGGGCACAAGGGACAAACACACATATGAACTCGCGATAGCTAGCTCAGAATCTGCGTTTAAAGATCCCGATCCCGTGCCAATTGTCTACAACGCTGATTAACGAATGGTAAAACAAACTTCGCCTGGACCAATCAACTGTAGTCGAGGTCTTAGGCAATCCAAATGATTAATCAGGCTTTCTATAAGGAAATATTCTTATCTGAACAAAGAAAAGCATGAGTTTGCTAACAAGCACTGCAGCCTGAATTATAGCCTTAACAAATTAAACCTGTACCAAGACAAGGTTAGTCGGCCTTGCCTCGAAGAGGGTGAGACTTTTGAGCACATCTTGTGGGAGCTCCTGCCACTAATCTGGTTAAGGAAACGTATCATCCATCTAGGGAGGTACTTTCTTCAGTGGAATGGAAGCATTCCTATACAAAGAACCTACTGTCTTTCATCAGGGAAGTAGTACGTCTTTTGTCTTAACTGCAATCCTTCAATACAATAGATCATTCCTGGTCGCGCGGTCGTTGCCCTTACGGCATGGGTTGTACAAGAGGAAAAATTGATCTTTTTGATTCAGTGAAAGAAGTTAAAGAAGTTGGCCTAAAGACGAAGACGTTGGTTGAGGCCCAGATCCACCCCGAACTGTAGGAAGGGTCATTAAGTCCACCCGTATCCGAATCAGTTGGTTGTCTCTAAACCATAAAATTGTTTACGTGGTGAGGGAGTTAATCTCACTCATAACCCCCAACTGGGAGATCAGGTCCTATTCGTTAACCCTCGGGCGGAGGATCCGGGCTTATCCGGTGTCGGTAACCTCGCTGAGGCTGTGAGCGTGGCCGTTGTCCCTAAGGTTATAGGGATCTTCCGAGCGAGCGCCGCCGTTGGCCCTAAAGCCATAGGGATCTTCCGAGCGAGCGCCGCCGTTGTGTTATAGGAATCTTCAGTCGCCATCTCAATTCCAATTCAAGGCCCTGACTTGGCCTTGAAAGAACCTTCTATACCTGTGCTCCGAAAATGCCGAAGCAGCTCTAGAAGGACTGCGCACCTGGTAGCTCCTACCGACTGGAGTTTCGGATGCCGCCATTGGCCAGACAGTTTTCTAGCTCTTCCGCCGCCATCTATAAAAAGAGACTAGCCCTGATACAGGCTCACTCTCTCTCCTCTCTCGTCTGCAGCCGCTAACGACGTCCCACGGGGGTTGTTTACTCCATCTTCGATCGAAGGTGCTCGCCTTCCAGATTTCACCACGTGGAGGTGAGAGTAGGAGTTCGTTGATAGAGGCTAAGTGCAGATGCTTGTGCCTGCATGAGACGCCATATAAACGAAATGCGTGAAGTCCAATAGAAAGAAAACAACCAGACTTCCATCGATCCCCACAAGAAATATTTAGAAAGCCCTGAAGTGGTCATTATATATTTTTGTATTGTATGCCACATAAGAACGCAGTATTCTGGGTTCTTTTATAGAAGCGGGTAAAAAATCATTGCAAATAGGTTGCGCTTCATGCGTCAGCATTGCTCCTTTCAAAAATCAAAATGAAAGGCATTGGAACCCCGCCACGGCCGTCCCGTCAGTGTATCTACCACGCACTTGACCAGTTTTTTTCTTTAAACAATACATCTCCAGCAGACCTCTCTGTCGTTTTCTGGAATGACTTGCAATTAAAAATGTCGTTGTTCCTTTAATTTCCTCCGCCTTCACAGCTTGGTTCCGCATATTTAATTCAGCACCCACTCTCTCTGTTAACATTTCACTTATTGCAGAAACAACATTATATTGTGTGTGGTGTCAAGCAAAAAATAAAAATAAAGAAAAAACTAAAGCGGCAAGTTAAAAACCTTAAAACGTAAAGGGAAATCAAAATCAAATGAATGACGGTTTCTAGGAATCATTTTTTTCCCATTGACCGAAGGCTTTTGTGTTTTGGTGTTTTTTTTTTTTTTTTGGTTTCGCTTCGAAGTGATTCGTATTTAATATGCGATCATTACGGTAATGGTGTGGAAGGTACCACAACTTTTCCCTGAAGGCCCTTAAAAATTAATTAGTATTAGGATCATGAGTCCCTTTTCGTGCCTTCATAGCAAACACGCATATAGACGAAAACCCTTACATTGGCTGGCGTAGACTTTAGGTAAGGGACTTGCACCGGTTGACTTTCAGGGATTACAATGAAGAGCACGAGAATAAATAAATAAATCGGGTGCAAGTATAAGGGCCCACATTCCGAGTGTCATTAAATATATAACAGAAGGGAAAAAACAAAAGGGTTAAATTTGCGAACTATAAAGGTGACATCTCCCCTCTTTTATTTGTGACCGGGGTCGAGTTAAATACAATTTCATTTCACGCTTACTGGATAGAAAACTTCGTTTTAAATGCAAATGCTTAAAATTACCATTTAGGATGAAAGAATACATTTTAAATCGTTTGTCTGCTGTACAATTCTCAGACGGGCTAATTTAGCTTCTCCCTACTACTGGTACCGGTGAGATAATTGTTTTCAGAAAGGATTTCATCCCTATTGTTACACAAATATTGTAATAAATAAATTTGTAGCGCGGTCTAGGGGTGAACACCGGAAGATTTATCGCTTAATGATTACCTGCTCTTCGAATGTATACCCACGTGAAATAAATATTTTGAATAAGCTAATTCAAACTGTCCAACAGCTTTTCGGAACATGAATTTTGTAGCTTCAGATATTCTTCTTCTTCTTCTGATGGCCCTACAGTCCGGGGTGGACCTGGGCCTCAACCAGTAAGCCTCTCCAGCCGGCACGATCTTTAGCCAGCTGTTACCAATTGCGCACACCAAGTCGATTGTGCCACCGTGGGCGTCCTCTATTGCGTTGACGTGCTGGTTCGGAGTCGAAGACCTTAAAATAAATCACACTGTGAGACGTGACTAATGTTGCTTGATATACGGTTGTTAGAATGTGCACCCGCATAGGATCTAATTCGTGGATCGGATTTAACGTCCCTGTTTCAATCTCTGATGATGATTTTCTAAAAAGTGAAATTTTGAAGTAAAGCTTTTACATAGTGAAACACACATGCGTTCATATGATGCATTCCTTTTTTTTCTGTAAATTATGTGGCTTTACAAAACGAGTTTAAAGTCAACTGTTTATTTTCTTGCATTTTTGGTAATTCTTGATTATTTATACATCAAGCGACTGTGATTACAAACATACAATTTTAAATGGAGAATTAATTTACAGCAGCCTCATTCAATCTTGATCAAATATTCAAGTTACGTCAAATCTTGGAAAAGACCCAAGTGTTTCAATTCGATACTCGCCATCTATTTATCGACTTTAAGCTGCGTGTGACTATAGAGACGATATGTATAGCACATTGTCTAGTTTTCGCATCCTTGCAACAGTCGTCCGGCTTTGCAGAATGACGATGGAGAATACCCGTTGCTCCGTCAAGCAACCTTTGATGTCAAAAAAAGGATATAACCAAGGCGACACACTGTCATGCGATTTTTTTAAGCGCAACTCAAACGTCAACCCCAGAGGCACGATCTCCCACAAATCTGTACAACTACTCGCATGTGCCGATGAACTTGATATTATCGGGCTGTTAGTGGGGCGCTTGTGAGCATCGACCAAGGATGCCACGAAGATGGGTCTTACGGTCACTGAGGGTGGGACAAAGTATACACTGTCCACGAAAAAGAACCTTGACAGTCCCAATCCTGCTGTATGGCACCAGAAGCATGGACACTAACCAAAATGGACGATGAGATTCTCTCTCTCTCTCTCAAGTCATTTCCAGATGAAATTCCTCCGTATTATCTATGTTCCCGTATATACTGACTGGATACGGACTGTAGGGCGACATCGATCTGGTCAAACGAGTTTGAGTCTCTCGTCTCAGATAGCTAGGTCATACACGAACTTTCGTGGCTTTAAACAACCATCACAAGAATATACTAATTAGAAATGTATGCGGGCAATCCATTGAATTCATAGAAGAAGAGATGCCAAACTCTATCAAGTTCCTTCGAAATAACAAGCGCAACGATCTTGCTCTCGCCTGCATTGTGCAAGGACTGGATCCACTTTTCGGTGAGATCCTTCTAGCTGCTGAAGGGCTTGAAGACCTTCAATAGCTTCTTAGTTCTTCATTAGACTTGTCCTGCCTCACTTTTCGTTACAGTTCCTGTCATTGATTCGTCGATCCATCCATAACTCATACAGTTGCACAAATGAGACGTCTTGACATCATTTTCCAAATCACTCTCAGAAATGAAGTACTATACAGAGATCCCGACTTCTACCATTCTTGTTCCTTAAAATGTTTGCCAATTGTTTTTACATCGTTTTCTCAAAACACATTGACCAATCAGAGAACGGCGTTTACGTTATTTCGTGATGAATATCTGTCAAAAAAGCACTCAAATTCGTCGATATACTAGGGTGCAATCAATTGTAAAGGCCAACTTGGTAATACATCATTTCTGTGGTCGCCAAAACAAATGTCACTCGCTCTCAATTTCTAAATGTCCGATCAGCTGTCTGTTGACCGGAAATAATAGTTCTCTAGTTAAATGAACACCAAAATGCCCAAAATAATAAAGTTCAACCCTCTAGGCTTGTTCGGTTTGGCAACCTGAGACTTATGAACCCGTACGAATGAACGCAAGGGGGTTTCAAGTTTGAACTAGCTTGCAGCGATATGTTGGACACATTACGGTCAATGATATACCACAATCCCACTGAACCGAAACCGCAAGGTTCTTTTACTGAAACATCAATAGGCCGATGAACTCCTCAGTCTTCCTTCAGTGAGTGGCTATACGTCAACTAAAACAAGTTTAATTTGCTTTTGTCTCCGCATATTCCTTCCAAATTCATTGCCTCATGCACTAACACATCGAACCTCAAAAGTTTTCTCCAAAATTCAACAATTAAATAAACACATTAAAACATTATTCTTTTAAAGACAAAATTCTTCATTTTCCATCATCTATTTTCACACCTGGTAACACTTCAACTGACATTTGCCATAATCCACTGCAATTCGCTCAGGTCATTGCCAGACATGCTGAAAAAATGTGCAATTCACTAACAGATTTGTGACGTCATCAAAATTTATAAAACCCTTTTTCAGCCAAATTACACGGAAAATTGAGAAAAATGGGATGTGGATTGCTTGTATTTAATCAACCACACACACCTGAATCACATCTCCAACATTTGAATGTTAATTTATCGCAGAAATCGATTTTTAAGAACTCGACAATTTTCAGCGGAAAAAATGCAGTAAAATGTGAAATGAAATCAGTGGACTTTTTTCGGTCTGAGAATGCAAATTTTGAATTTTGGGTTTTTAAAGGATTTTGATGGACTTTGATGGATGAAAGTTACTGGAACACGTGTAAAGTAGATCAGAAGACATGAAAATGATGAACCTTGTTGGTTATTTCGCGTAAAAGAGGGGTAGATTCGAAATGTTTAATCAAGAGAACGTGCAAGTTTACTTAACAGAACGTTATGTGGCCGAGCTTACTTGACAGAGCGTGGGAGTTATTTTATACCGTTTACGTTGCTCTGGCCTGGTTGGCGGTACAGGACCAGTGTGGAAAGTAGTATTTTGATGGTATGAGACAGAAGAGGGAGGAGGGTTATGATGACGGCGGAAATTTTTCAGTAATTCACGGCACAGAGACATGTTTCGGCACTGAACGAAAATCACACAAAAATAACAGTACATTTACACTTTTCCAACATCATCCTTCAGATCAGTCATAAGCTACAACATTGATCTTAGTAATTTTGAACTACGATCTACCGTTTCCGAAATGTAGGAAAGCGTTTGCCAGAACTGGGTGCTTTTCGCAAAAACCCATTTTCAACGAAAAAAACAACGATTTTCAAATATAAATTCTGCTGGGACACCAGGCCACCAGGAATTTTAATAGGAGGTCTGTGCATTTTAGCCAAACTCTTTCTTAATTCTCGAAAACGGTGCATGGTACGACATACTAACCAGGATCAAGGTTGTTGCTTGCGACTTGGTCTAGAACATGGCCAAGGAAAAATAATCATTTAGAAATCTCTCTTAGGATAAAATTAAATTTATTCTTTTATTAATAATAATAATATGGGTGGCGCTACAGTCCGAGGAGGACCTGGGCCTAGCTTTTTAGCAACCACTCGTGTTGTGCGTGCTATTGTTCTCTCACGCGTGGAAGGGACCTACAGTTTAATGCCGACTTCGAACGGCTAAGTTTGAGAAGCATTATCTAGACAGGAATACTCTTTGAGCATTGTCAGTGACTCGAAAGAGGTGGAGCCGTGAAATATGAAAGGTGGTAAATTCGGGTATCGAACCTGGCACCCTCTGCGTAGGAGTCGACGCACTAACCCACTACGCCACGGCGACCCACATTCTTTTATGAATGCTATTTTATAAATAATGAAGTAAGCTAATTGATCACCTTTGATCAGAGTTTCCTTAATCGCTATAATTTCAGTAGTTCGTTGAGATAATAAAGCGGAGGCCTTGCTGACACATTCCTGAATATTGAGTTTACAGCTTAGCTTCATGTCTAACATAAGACCTGGTCGGCTTTAAAGGGGTCCCACATAATCAGAAAAGATCGAAGTCTGCGGGTTTGTACTTCCTAGTGAAAAGGACTACAGTCTATGAGCCCACAGCATATTTTCGGGTTGAAGATATCACTTCAACCAACTTGGCGTGCGCAGCTAGAGATAGCTAGACAGTGACAGCTGAAGTGGCTTTTTGGTTAAGGCTGGTCCTAGGCCCGGACCTGTAGCGCCACCAGAAGGAGAAGAAGATATAACCACTTTTTCAAATTTTGAATTTTTTTATATGACCATTTGAAATTAAGTATGAAAATACTGGTCCCAGATATTTTAAGTGTGGCCTTCAAACGCGCGAGACTCCCTAAAGTAGGCAACAATTGGGTGAATGGGTCAATGATATAAACAAAAGATCAAACAATTTGTGAGTACATCTTGATAACCGAAATTTGGTCACAGACGTTGGTCTCACAGCCTCCATTGCAAAAATTCGAGCCGATAACTGTGGCGGACCAAGCAAACCATTGCGTCAGGCCCCATCCGGGTTGCACTGGTAGACCTGGTATTGTATGAGACTAATCACAAAATACGGCAGTGTTGTTTATTAACCAATAGGTGAAGAATAAGCCTCGTCGCTGAAGATATTTTTAACCGACTCGGAGTGGCGATGTGTGAGAAATGTATAGTCCCGTAAAGCATTGCCAGTGACTCGGAGCGGTATATCGTTTATATACGTCTCCTCATATTTTCACGGATTTCGAGGGGGACTACAGTACAGACGCTACAGTACATATATTTGAATAGCCTTCAGGACGTTCACTAATTATCGTGAATCAAGGTGATACAATTTGTAATATACATGTCCATTCCGAACTCAACTAAAGATATTATTAAAAATTACCATAAATTTCTACCACATTTAATTACCAAAGAGCAGTGCAAATTGTTCAAGAGAGCAACCACGTTGTATCTATTCTATACAAAAGAATTCAACCACAATTTGAATGAATAAACTCCCGGTGAGCACAACTTTGAATGAAAAAATCACAAGAAGGATAATAAATTTAAATAAAACACGGAAAATGTGCCGCAAGCAATAAGGCTGAACACTGCAGGAATCTAATTAACAGAAGCAAATTAATTAAGAAGACTTAAGGGACTCTACCATCTCATGAATTAGATGGAATCTAACAATTGTCCATAGTATATACATATTTCTGTATGTATTTATTTCCCTCTGAAATGCCAACGGAAATAAGGGACAAGATCTCATATTTTTATATGTACAACATAAATGTGAGACTGTGTCATTAAAATTACTGGCGCATAGGCGTTCTATTGAAGATTTATCTGAATAGTTGTAGAGCCACAGCGGATGGAGGGACCATTTACTGTCGTCAGTGGCAACATCTTAACAATTACTTTCGGGGTGATGGAATATTTGGCTTGTAATCAAGTCATACTAATTTACATTTAAAATTTTGAACTATCTTTTTTTTTTACAGAATAAATTTATTTCTAATGTGACAGTTAAGTAATGCTGTAGCATAGAATTGTTATTAAAAATATTAATTTTAGATACAGTGGACGAATTAACACGGGATACCATAATTTGTTCGACTTAGTGAGAGCCCACTGTGTATGTAAAATTAAATACATGAATTAAAGCTCATTCAAAAAGTCATATATGTGCTGTAGTAAATTTACGTGCATATCCGTAATGGAATTAGATTTAAGGGTAGTTGTACCTTATGCTAATGCAGTTAACGCCCGTATTCTGGCAAACCTCTGTGATGTGTTATAAGTCACAACTGCCTCACAAGAGGATGGTGAGTCACAAGTTGTGATTTCGTACTGTGAGCAAAACCTGATCATCACAAGAACTACCAAAATTGAGATGTTCTACCAAAATTGATTCTGAGAAGGAAATAGAGCCAAAAATGTTGCCTTACATTTTTCTTCACCCACATTGAAAAGTCTTCACAGGGTCGTCTCAATATGAGAGAGAGATGAAGTGAAAAACAAATTGGTTAAGTGAAAGTCAAATCGACCTAAGAACTTTGCATTTTTTGCTGTAAAGAAACTCGAGTGACCAAAGCTATTTCAAAAACTGTTACAACTTCCCGATATACATTTTTTTTCACTTGGAATGACTCAAAATAAAAAGCAGGGAAAGTAATTTTGAAATAACGTGAAACAGCTTAAACATCTTAAGTCCACTTAAGATGTTTTAATCTATGTTTTTCTATAGTTTGTCTTAAGTCCACTTAAGATGTTTAAGTTCACTTAAGATGTTTTACCTTTAAGGCACAGAGCTTTTGACATGAAAAGGAATTCCCCGGAATATGGTAGTTATTGTTGGGTGTTGTCTTGTGAGGTATTTGCCAAAATAACAAATACATCGAACTCTCCCTAAGTCGAAACTCTCTCTTAAACGAACAAATTATAGTATGCCATGACAGTTCGACTTAGGGGGAGCCCACTGCAGCTGGAAATTCACTAAGTAGACATCACAATTTTCGCATCAGAGACATTTGGCAGTTGTGCCCACATCACAACCAAAATATGGCTGTTAAAGGATATAACTACTTTTTATTTTAAATATACAGTGCTGAAGGACGAAAAATCCTACGTTGCAAGAAACCACACAAAAGTGACGGCCCGCAAAACGGATGAAATCCTTCAGATCTCTTTAAGTTGTATATCGATTCATAAGAGGAAGATGAGAGTTTTCTAGTTTGCCACAGTCCAGTTTAGATGTGGCTTACACCACGAACATCCCTTATCTTAACACCAAAGAGAAACTATGGGCAATTCTTAAACAGTGGATTGATCGCATAAAGAGCAATCATTTGGACTCACTACAACATCCCCAAGCAAATATCTGACAGATTTCTGATTCGCTCTATGAATCGTCGCAGCAATGGATGGATGTGGATATGACTCTAAATATTAGCTTTAGTAACAATCTTTTGTTATCGAAAAGTTAATTATCTTGAATTAATTTTAATTGACAATATAAATGTTGTTTTATATTGTGGTGGCTGCGGCGTTGTTGTGCGTCGACCCGTACGCAACTTAACATCGCTACCTGAGTTCGATTCCCGGCCGGTAAGACCAAATAAATGTTCCCTGTCCCTCCACTTTCTAGTCACTGACAATGTTCAAAGAGTTATAACCGTTTAGAAAAAGCTTTTCAAACTTGGCCGATTTTGGTGGTCATAAACCTGTCAGTCCCTTCCATACGCGAGAAAACAGTAGCACACGCAACACGTAGAAACTACGCACTGGCCCTCTACGATCTGTTGCGCGACCCATATTATATTATTACGCTATCACAGATGTGAGGCTATATCGTGGGTATGTCCGATGTACATCACGACTATTAGTAGTTTTAAATGAATAACACATTCACTGCCATGTGCATCGCCGACGGACACAACTTTCACTACCTAATAGACCATGTGCACCGCGAAACCCACAAACTATACATTCTTGTAATAATTTCCTCCGTGTGGCTTCTTATGAAAGTTTACTTTTCCTCGTCGTGAACTCATACATTTATCACACTTGCTAAAGCATTCTAACCATAATGAAGGTTTTTCTTCACATAAACCACCCTTTCTTTTGCCCTTTCTCTTGCAGCTTTTCTGTAATGTGTCATGGGACCCTCTGCCATCTACAAGCAAGTAAAACTACAAAACAATCAGACATTTTTGCTAATCATAATTAACTTATTATGATGATGAGTGACGATTTAATCTGAAGTTGAGGCTTGAAGGCATAACCGTATGCGACAGAATCAATCATAATATGTGTCCGATCATAAATATAAATTCATTTAATGTAGAATTAAATCAGACCTATTCTGGCCCTCGAGACGTCCTGAGCAGTAATCACGCACACTCGCACCTACCTGCTGATGCAATAAATTGATTCCGTCACGCATTTCTTTTTCTGAAAGGTGGGTGCGTCTTCCCATCTTTGACCAGACAGAAATGGCGACGATCGATGGTCACACAACATTCTGATTTTAATGTAAGTGCCATTGTGGAGTTGTCCCAAAAAACAATACATTCAGTGCAGTTTCTTGTAGATGAGTTTCTAAGGGGCAACATTGATTGAACGCTTCACTTTGGCAGTCGAATTGATCACAACGTCCCAATTGGTCGCTTCGACGGCTTCTTGCACTTAAAAGTCCTAACAACATCAATTCATCACCATCAACCGAAGAATGACTTTTTGAGAAAAAAGTTTTGCGGGTAATCGAAGTCTTCAAGGATGTATGCCATGCACAGTGTTAAATTCGTGGACAACTTAGATCCCACCTGAAAAATGTTAAACTCATGTGAGACTATGCAAAAGATGCATTTAATTTTTCAAACTATTGGAAACCAATGTAAACCTTCCCCTTCAACTGGATCGGGTGTGGTGTCCTTACGTTGATGTGCGTGCGAAAACAGCTGATGTTTGTGTCCAACCCCGATTCTTACGGGTAGTCGCTTCAAAGATAGGATGGTTTATAAAAATTGTTGTTAAAGTTAGTGTTGGCTTCACATTAATTTCTCTGTTGCTTATTTTTTTCTTTATTCTTAGTCGCTACACGTCCGCTCCCCAGTCGCAATACTTCTGTGCTCTTACTTAAACCTATGAGAAGCAAAGTAGGCCAGCAAGTTCCCCACAATCTTGCCAGCATCTACACTTGGACTTTTATTAATTGCGATGATGGTTACACTAATATTCGAATTTCTTCGATGGATGGTCCTTTTTCGGGCGCCATTTAAAAGAAAATCGGGTTTCTATCACTATCTTGCCAGCATCTACACTTGGACTTTTATTAATTGCGATGATGGTTACACTAATATTTGAATTTCTTCTATAAATGGTCCTTTGTCAGGCACCATTTAAAAGAACATCGGGTTTTTATCACAATCTTGCCAGGATCTACACTTGGACTTTTATTAATTGCGATGATGGTTACACTTATATTCGAATTTCTTCGATGGATGGTCTTTTGTCGGGCGCCATTTAAAAGAACATCGGGTTTTTATCACAATCTTGCCAGCATCTACACTTGGACTTTTATTAATTGCGATGATGGTTACACTTATATTCGAATTTCTTCGATGGATGGTCCTTTGTCGGGTGCCATTTAAAAGAAAATCGGGTTTCTATCACAATCTTGCCAGATCTACACTTGGACTTTTATTAATTGCGATGATGGTTACACTCATATTCGAATTTCTTCGATGGATGGTCTTTTGTCGGGCGCCATTTATCACAATCTTGCCAGCATCTACACTTGGACTTTTATTAATTGCGATGATGGTTACACTTATATTCGAATTTCTTCGATGGATGGTCCTTTGTCGGGCGTCATTTAAAAGAAAATCGCGTTTTTATAAACAAATACATGTATTTATTACATTTAAGACACATTTAAAGACGTGAAATTAAACACAAACTTAACATTTTAGCATCGAATAAAAATAGATAAGTATGCCACGTGGCCCCATCTCCCTGACTGAAACCATGTGTACTTCCTTCATATTAACAGCTATCAGCTCGTTTCAATTATCAGCCTGAAATGAAATGTCCGTTCAGGTGTTGGATTTTTTTCGGCATTTCAAGACTAAACTGAGAATTTGCTATACCAAACTTTTCTCCTGCAGATGCCATCACCCCCAGCAAAGTAAACGAAATGTATTCACACACTCACATGCTGTTCGATTAAACAAAAGATTGCAATTACAAGTTTTTCCACTGTTGACAGCGCAATTTCAAAAGTTTCAGAGGTTATCTCAGTAAGCTGAGCTCAATTAATTCGAAATTAATTGCTCACAGATTGCTGGCAAAGATGTTGAATTCGAATTGCATGCTAGTGATATTTTGCTGGTGTAATTGTGTACCAGCCAGGTTCATGATCAAGGTTAAAACTAGTTCAGTACACTCGAAATACACGAATCATTTAATTTGCATTTAAGATCGATTAAATTTGCATAAAATATGCAATTGCAACTTAGTCCTTGTGTGTACAAAAATACATCAATATATTGCCGAAATCATACGGTCGCTACAATTTGAGGAATAAACAATGCTCGTGCCCTTAAGACAAGCAGGTGTATGTACAAATGTGGATCTGTGCATGCATGGCTGTGGAGTTTCCGCCTAAGTGAAATTACCACAGCCATGACATTGCGACTTCTTCAAGCACAGCGTCCTTCGCGTGCAGTATATAAATAGTTGTTCAGCCAGTGTACTTTTTTATGGCATGTTCAGCACATGTTCACATTTTACATTTAAACACCTTACAAAATGCTGACTAATTTTTTCACTTCGAGCCACTTTATGGCGTATGGCAGTTTGATTAAATGTATTCTCATACGTTTCTGACACTTTGATGTTTACAGGACTGATGAATGTGTGAAGTTAAATTCAATGCAAAGACGCTTAACGTATGCCATTCACATTCCATCAGTACAGCAAAAATTAATCCCTTAACTTGTTCGTCAATTTCCCTAGCTACCTCAAAGTTGATGATTAATGTATCATTTGAAAAGAAGGTGCTTTCAGCTCCAATCGGAGCTCTCAGATAAGTTCATTGATTTTGAATTTAGTCCTCTATTTCAACAAAATCAGTTAAACGTAATCTGCTTCATGTTCAAGAGACAAGCCTGAAAGCAGGCGAACACGAAAAATCCTCTCCTCATCTTCGCATTCTTTGGTTGTTGTTATTTTTAATTTGCCTATACATGTCTATATGCACTCACTTATTCGTTCTGATATAATCATTAATGCTTTTGATGATGTTAATGTTTCCGTTTGATGTGATTATACGTATATTGTGTTCGTACAGACGTGTGTCTGTGCTTGCTGATGATGGCAACTCACAACGTCTCTAAGACGCCATGGCAGCAAAATCATACAACGCCCTTTGCACTCAGAGTCTGCCCTTCAATTACGGTGTATTTGGTAATTTCGCCTTAACTTTCGCTAATAAGTATACCCCGACTACTTTCCACTCAAAATTCATTACCCCGACTCCAGGTGTCAGTCGCCGTCCCATCCCTCTGCCAATGTTCTCATTTGTTTTCGATACATCCCCAAATGTTTTGTATTAATTTCTACGCCTTGGTTTAAGATATCCTTTGCATCTCATTATGTACATAAAACGTATGGCAGAACACGTGTTTTTGGTGGAAGACACATTACGCTGTCAGTGCAGAAGGATGATATTGGTGTCAAAGACCATACAAATATAATTAAATCGACAAAATATGGGCGTGCATGAATCAAGCAGGGGCGTGACGGTAATAGGGTAACAAAATTCGACTTCATCGGCGCGGCGACGGTGGCATATCAAAGTCTCGCGATAAATGAAACCTTAAATTAAGAAGATTGGTGGTTTCTATGAAGTTACACAGCACCTGCTGTACATGTTTTTAGACAGACAAATCTTAACTTTTCACCCCCACCCTCGTGCAAAAGAGTGTTTTACAACCCCAGCAACGGTAGGCAGCGGTGGTGATATTTGCCTTTTTTTTATTATTATTTCGGGTGTTCTAAGAAACCGTCAAGAATATGTACACAAACCTGAGGGTATTGATACTCATCCTTGCGAAAAAAATAAATATCGATTAGTTAAATTAAAAACTTTTTTTTGGAGAAAAGGAAAAAAAGACATTTTACTTAGTCTCATTTATAACCTTATTCCTTTGTTTTGTTTTGACAGTTTCATATTAAAATATAAATCATGTTAAGTGAAAGCTATAACATTGACGACGTTTGCTATAAAATCCAATTGAGGTCATAAATTATTATTATTCTTAATGGCGTTCCAGATGTTGCCCAGTGTCCACATTGATTTGGAGAACCCGGCGAAATATCTCTTTACAGGAGGTGGGGTCATGTGGTGAGGCTTTGATTTCGGACATTGACAGCTGAACATAAAGTCAAACAGGGGCGTTAGCTAACGTCTTTTAGTTTGATGTTTTCATGCGCAAAAGAGGAAGTAATGAAAAAGTAAAATTGAGACGTGGTGTATTGAAAAGAATTGTATAATGCCTGTAAGTGAATTGAATTACTTAATTACTCGTAACATTTTAAAGTCTGAATGCATGTACCGAAGCCTACCTGCGCAGAGGACAACATTTTATTAGCTTACGAATACTTTTACATTTTTTTTATACACCATACATTTAACTGGCTTAGAATTTACCACGTTACAAAAGAATTAATTTGTAATTATTTTTTTAAATATGTATATAATGTTATTTAAAATGGAGCACAAGTGTAAAGCCTTGGCGAACGTAGGGAAATGTTCGATGACTTTATTTCTGTTTTTTCGGCGGGAGCAGGGGCATTCAGTTTACGGATTTTGAAGACAGCTATGCCTACTGTTAAGTTGTGTAATGAATTTCGCCCAAAAAGGATTCTGTATAATCAAAATGTTAATGAAGATGAAGAAGGCTGAAATATCTTGTGATGGTTTATACAGTAAAGTAACATTTTGTCAATTGCATTTCCTAAATATCGCCATTGGGTATATATATTTCAAAAACCACACTCTATAGTTTTCTTTACTCTTGAAAGGTTGTCGTTAGAGATTTGGTCGTAGCAAAAGTTGATTTTAAAACATACGCTTTGTAACCAATCAATACAAATGGCGCTTCTTTATCACATAACGTGGCAATGGGACGTTGAATTAGCTAGTTTCGATAAGATCAAAAAGTTAAAAATAAAAAATTCTTTATTTGGCGCTACAGTCAGGGGTGGACCTGGGCCTCAACCAACAAGCCTCTCTAGCTAGCACGGTCTCTGGCTAGCTGTCTCCAGTGTCGCACGCCAAATTGGTTGAGGTCCTTCTCCACCTGGGTGCGCCAACTTAAACGCGGGCGTCTTCTGTTGCGTTGTCCCACGGGTTCGTAGTCGAAGACTCTCCGGGCCAGAGCTGAGTTGTCCATACGCTCTACATGGCCTAGCCGTCTTAGGCGTTGGATCCGAAGACGCCTTACTAGACTCATGTCGCTGTACAGCCCGTACAGTTCGTGGTTGAATCTTCTCCTCCAGAGACCGCCAACGCAAACAGCACCAATGAATAAATGGATAAATGAATAAAAAATCACTTACTTAGTAAACTCGCTTGCACCGGAACCACTCTGTTCCCGTGAATTTGCACGAGTTTATACGCTTACACTTTCTAAATTCGTGCGACTCAAATTCGCTAACACTGACACCTCAGCTTAAATCGTGTAGGAGTTGTACAGGTATCACCACAGAATTTAGTTAAAAGAGATAGTTATGGAGTCACAAATCGCATAAACTGCCTCCACACTCTTTTGCCGAAATTTTCTTGACCACTCTGCCTGAATGTGACCGCATTCCGTTAATGCAGCGTAATTTTCTCCTGAATCTCTTATTGATATAGACCTTTGACTTCAAATAGTCCCATAAAGAATATTATAAAATGGTCTTAATCCACACGATTTAGAGGGCCAATCCGGATCAACGGAACGGGAGAGTCCACGACCAGGGAATGTCTTATGAGTAATTTCACTGTTTCATGGAGTGTATGCAGTGTGGCAGTGTCTTTTTGAAAAAACTTCTTGGCAACATCAAAATCACTGATTTTGGTAGAACGAAACGGGTACCATTAACAGACACTGATCGACCAGCCTACTGGAACCCATGATGTCTAAGTTCGATTTTCAGGGCATTTCCTCTTTCGAGTTACTGAGAATGCTCAAAGAGTACAACTGGCCGTTTCTCAAATTTGGCCGGCCAGGATCAGCATATCGCCTCCATTCGTGAGAGAATAATAGAACGCACAACGCAATTGATTGTTTTAGAGGCTAGGCGCATGCGCTTTCTACGGGCTGTACCACCACACTTTTTCTTTTACTATAAAACTTCTAATTTCATTATTTATATACGTGTTTAAACATAATATTTTTTTTGAAAATTATGAAAAAATCTATAAATGTTTAGATCCAATTGTTTTCAGAAATCATTGAATTAATTATTTAAAAGTCAATTGCATTGATTTGCAGCAAAATCTTCAATTTTTAACCAAATTCAGGGGACGTTGCTCAGAGGCATCTTCGTATAATATCGTAAGCGAAGGGGGTAGCAACTTGAAATGTTGCCCTGAAAATTCGAGAAGACATAGTAAATGATTAGAAACAAAAAGGAAATATTTTAAAAAGTTGGGTTCGAAGCTGAGCTGTCAAATGGTGGTCACAAATGGCGGCAAATTAAAATTTTGCGTTAATTTTAGGACACAATTTGGTTTCATCTAAGGATAATAATAATAATATGGGTGGCGCGACAGTCCGAGGTGGACATGGGCCTAGCTTCTCAGCAACCACGTGTGTTGTGCGTACTATTGTTCTTTCACGAGTGGAAGGGACCTACAGTTGAGAAGCTTTTTCTAGACAGGAATACTCTTTGAGCATTGTCAGTGACTCGAAAGAGGTGGAGCCGTGAATTATGATAGGTGGTAAGTAAATTCGGGTATCGAACCTGGCACCCTCTGCGTAGGAGTCGACGCACTTACCCACTACGCCACAGCGACCACTAAGGATAGGTTATGTTATTTTATCTCTCTTTATAAATGTGTCTCTTTAAGGAACATTAAGGAAACAAGCTTGCGAAGACTCGAGCTCGTATGATCAACAAGTTAAGCCGCTTACCCCATTAATTAATGCTAGAAAAGACGGTGGGATCTTTTTTTCTAACATAAATTAAAAGGGTACGCGGCTTGCCTTGTTGATCTGCTGCTGGATGGTGTGTCTCTTGTATGCCAAAAAAAAAACAACAACTTAAAACTCAGTCGGCCGAAGTACACAAAAGTGAATGGTTTTGGACTCGACAAAGATTGCAAGCATTTCATCCGCATTTTCATCATGTGCAAAAATGAGATTCTTCTATCTAATGATAAATTCTGGTCACACATTTTTTTCTAGAAATAAGTTCGTCATTTCTCCGGTTTAGAAACGCTACTCACTTCATATCAATACGAATCTTTCAAACAGTGTCCATTTATGCATACGTGTGAAAAACTCCAATAAAACTAAAAAAATAGCACACATGAAACGAGAAATGCAGTAAGTGCATCCTTATATCTTCTTTTCGACCTTTTTTTTTGCTTTTTGCCTTCCATTTACAGGTTTCCACTGAATGTTTAACCTTATTTACATTCCCCTTAAACACCATTAAGCAATTACGTCGGTGCCATTTCTGTCGACCAACAAGAGCTGGAATGGAAAGCAGCAAAATGTCCTTGGGTCATAACATGAATTACGCGGTATTATACGCGCTTATTTTTCTACTAAGAAGCCAACTAAGCTGCTCTTCTTTGCTACATGTGGGTACAAATCTAAAAAAAAAATATGAAATAAATGAGATGCTTTTGAATGAATCCATAAGCATTCAAAGCAAAACTAATCTTATTTAACCTTTTCAAAGAAATAACAAACTTACATGTTCGTATCTATTACAACTCAAATAGTTTGTGGGTGTTTTTGAACTGCGCCACTTTCCGAATGATTGCGCCCTATTCAAGCGATTTGCATTTCTATCAATTTCATCCCTCCCAAACTTTATCTTTACACAGTTCCTAAGGAAAAAATAAAGTTTCCGAAGAACTTTTTCGCAAGATAATTTCCAATTCATATTGGAGTACCCTTTTTTTTACTGCCAACAAGTGCACTCAATGGAGAAGGTATCTTCTATTTTTATTTTGCAAAACAAATTTCCTTAACTCAATTGTATAACAGTCTTCAAGGATTTTCCATGTTATCTGTGTTGAAAACGAACGTCAGTAGCATCGCATTTTTGGTGCCTATTTTGTTAAGGAGCCATTTGAATCCATTCATCCTGTCAGAAGACGCGCCGTCGTGTCAACAGCAAAATTCAGTAGGTTGAATTGGAGAATATTACGGGTGTAATAAAGCAAATAATGTGTGCCCTAGAAGACTTTCCTACATTTGATTAACCTGCTGGATGATATAAAGGTGCGTCCCGTCTCACTTCTTAAAGGGAAAAATCGATGGCAGATTTTTGTCTTATTGGGTTCTTAAAATTCCAACAAAGCCTTGTATATACTCTACGCTTCCACAATATTTCATACGTTATTGAATGAACACACATCAATACACATTGAGCGTACTGTGTACGTATGTTTGCAGGTTGGTCCTTCCTCACATTGGTGAATGTTTATTAATTCAATCTGAAGATGAATGAAGAAATTAAGATTGTGTTTGTCATCTGGCACTGATTGAAATACGGGTGGCTTTAAGGATCAAAGTAGACGTGATTTGAATGCTCGCCGTCGATTTATTCAAATGGATTTCTTCCAAACTTTGAGTTCAATCTGGATGAGCATATGGGTGCGCACACCTATGTGTGTCTGTGCGAAGGCGATTCACTTCAGCCAATATTTTAGGACGAAACTGCGTGCTTAGAATAACTGATGCGTCTTCTGTGAAATACAGCAGATACGAACATGGTTACATTTTTTACATCCACGTGAATGTTTATTCAATTTTTTATACCCGTATCAAAAGTCGCGCAGTTTAATGAACGACAAAGAGATGCTTTTTAAGACGAACATAATCCTGTAATTGAAAAAGCACCTTGGTGCCTGGGACTGAGAGTGTATATTCTCTTTTTATTTATACGTTCATAAGTGACTTTGAGGCAAGGGGTGAGTGCGTAAATACACCCAATATTTTATTGTTTCCCTTGAATTGATGATACGTAGTAAAAAGGAATTCTAATAAATTATTATTCTAGCTATGACTCTATGCAAACACACTTGTAAGTTTTATATATTCATATTATAGATGTGAAAAATCAACTAGGAAATACACGGTGAACCTGCGGTAATCCGAGTCCTGTCGTAACCGACACCCCGAGTTATCCGACATGCGCTTGACTCATTGCGCAACTTGACTGTGGAAAATCTTCGTAAATGTGTGTTTAAACAGATTCACGACACCTTGATCATCCCTGTCATGCTCTTTGCCTTCGAGAGAAGTCTCAGCTACTCAATTACCTCTTGAGATCTTCTGTGTCCTTTCTTGAGAACAGCATATTGTTCTTTATGACCTCGTTCACTGCTGAACCCATTTTAGCACCTTACGTCTCAATGCCAGCAAACGTCTCATTGACGACACGCTCTGTTCTGCCAATCACGTCAATCTCATCTACGTATGCTGACAGTTATGTGGGCACCTGGGAGATCTCGCCTGTGTGTCAACGTGTGGGTCTTGCAGGATCAACTCCCGATGATGTTAAAGAAGTTATAAATTCAATTAAGGATTAATAATAGAAATGTTGCACGCTTTGTAGTAAATCACAAAATAAAACACGTTTCAGAAACACTTTCTCTATAAATATACTTCATTAGGTTAGGTCCAACTACTCGTGCAAATATTTTTAAGGATTATTGCCGCTAGGACTTGAAAATTAAACCCTGAAAATGAGGATGGCTTGACTATCATCAAAATTTAATTCTCTAGTTTTGACATATCCAATCATTTGAGATTATTGCTAGCAAATATTTTTTGTTTGATGGATGTGTTTCGTGACGTAGTTGGTGAGAGGCCAGATGGATTTCGCAGCCGTGGACAAGAAACTAAAGGGAAGACATTTCCTCTATAACGTCGCAATCGCCTCAATAGATTTGTTTCCCACACCTTGTTCTCATTCCACCATACACCATACCTATGCATCTTCGAGTAGCCTGTAATTAGGAGAAAATGAGAATAGAACCAATTAGCTTAGCAGTTCGCAGAAGTAGTTTAAAATTAATTAATGTCAAGTAAAAAAAATAATTGTGATGGGACTGTGTTCTTTCATAACACACTTGCGAGTCGATTCGATTCCATAATGCTGTGTACAATTATCTGCTGGTTTCTTTATTCGAGAAATTAATTCTTGAAGCAATCCAATTCCCTGAATTCCATCAACGTAGTGTATTATTCTCTAATTCCCTATTCCGAGAGTCGTCTTAGACTATGATGGAGTGCGGATCTCCTACTTGCACAACAGCTTTCAAAGAATTCAGAAGAATATAATCTTACGGCTTATTAATTACGAAAAATAAAGTTCTTGATGGTAGTTGGATAACAAGTGGAAAAATTCCATCTTTTTTTAAGTTCAACTAAAGCACAACTTTTGTAGTCTGCGAATTCTCTACCACTTCAAGGAAATGAAACAAAAAATAAAATGTATATGAAAAGATTTTTCAAACTTATCGCAATTTACATCAATTTCCCCTCGTTACACAGGGTAGGCCATATAGTGGTATTTTATTAAATCTTGGGATATGCAGAAAGCTGACTGCTGATTATTGCTCGGAGTCTTGACAGAAAGTCAGTATCATACGCCCGCGGAACGAAATGAGTCTCCTGACGCTTGAACAATGCCGGAAAATATTGAAAACTTGTTTTAAAAGTGAGTGCTGTGTAGCCCAAACAGTGCGTTTCTTGAAAACAAGTTTTGGCCGAAATGAAGCACCCACCACGACTGACTTACGCAAGCAAGTTTGTGCAAAAAGTTCGTGAGACTGGTATGCTAGTAGACAACACTCATAGTAACCGTCGTCGTTGGGAGACCACGGATAAGAATGTGGCTGCTGTGCCTAAGGGTTTGAGACTCAATTCATGAAAAGGGAGGCTGGCATCAACGTTGCTGTCAATGGTGGGCGTCACAGAGCCATGTTAATAGACTTTTTTTTAACTGAAATTGAAAATTGATTTGAACGACCTCTGGTTCATGCAGGATCGCGCCCCATGCCACACAGCCCATGCCACAATCGATCTTTGGCTCACCATATTCCCATATAGTATAGTCAGCCATCTTGGCGATGTCATTTGGCTGCCTCGGAGCTGCGATTTGAGCCCTTTAGTTACATAAAAAAACATGCCACAGTGCATCATGCACCATATTGGCACTGATACATTCATTTGTAGGTCAATGAGTGCATGAACAGGTGCGTGCTAACGCCAAAACCGCGCGCGCAAATGCGCTTGTCTCCCTCTCAAGCTGACCCAGGCCAAGACGCGCTCCCTGTTTATTGTTCTCTCTTGCATCGAATGATTAAGCTTGCCCAATCTAAAAACGGGCGCCCAATTGGAAGCTATTCATGCAGAAAGAGTAACTAGGCATTGTTGTTGCGTGTGGGTAAGAGAGAGGCGCATCGTAATCTGTTCATAATGGTATGATGTTGTGGGAGGTTGTCGAGAGCGGTGTAGTAGGTGGCGTTTGCGAAACTCTCTTTCTTCTCTTCTTAAGTAAAAATGCAATACCTACATATCATTAGTAATTGAGACACCAAAGAGTGCACACTGTAAAGAAGTTTTAAATAAGCAAAGAAAATATAAAAAAATTAAATAAGCAATACTGTTTTTTTAATATTGCATCATGAATCAAGCTCCCGAACTTTACCCTTTGGGCTTTTCTTTTTATTGAGAACTATGAAGGACTTATGTTATGGCAACAATCAGGAAACGATTCAAGAACTTAAGACCAATATCATCCAAGCCATCCATAAGCCTCCACCCGAAACCATCAACAAGGTCTTGGATAATTGGGGTGACAGAATATGCTACTCCGAACCCAGCCGAGCAGCCACCTTAACGACGTTGTATTTCATAAATAATGGGAATGTTTGTTCTTACTAATAAAGTCATAATAGATGGAAAAAATTGTTTTTTTAAAACCTTGTGTTTGGCCCTCCCTTTGTATTCCTCTATTGTTTGGTCACCTTACCGAATGTGGTATATTTCTTGTACTGCGACAATGGTTGCTGGGTACTTGGCCTTTAAGATCCCACCATTAATTAAGAATAGTGGTAAGATGTCATTGTTGTTTAATTTATGTGTGTTTTACTCCCTCCTTTGCCTAGTCCATTTATGTATTGATTTTTGCGTATCCTTGTATCCGACTGAAAGAGATGTAGAATGTATTTCATTGTCCAATGCCAGTTACAGCACTTGCCCTAATCATGCGTTATATTTATAAGACTCTCGAAGACAGACGGCTCAATAATATTTGTTTGCTCATCTGGATCTGACAGAGTATCGATTCGATCCCAAGTACCCTCAAAGACAGCTGGAGAGTAATTAAATTGTACTAGCTTGCTGAGAAACTTACTAAATGTGAGTATATGTGTAGGAAAAGTGTTCGAACGTCTTTCACTCGTCTCCATTTCAACAATCTACAACAGCTTGTTCATAGAGCTATTCGATAGAGTGAACCCAGAGATCTTCATAAGGAATTCCTTCAGTTGTTAACTATTTGCACATTTGATTGAATGCCGACGATATTCAGAAGTTTCGAACAGGCGACATCAGCATTTCGATTTTCATCAGTCCTCGACGCTGCGTGTGCATGGGGAGTGGGGTGGCGTTCAATCAATCAAGTTTTTTTTTTTTTTTTTGTGTTGTAGAGCACGTTGCAATTATCCCCGCCATTGAACGCGAAATTGATTGAGTACCTGTGTCAAATACGTTCATCACCATACGCATGGTGAGAATAGCAGGTTTTCGAAAATAAAAGGTATAATCTACATCATCTTGGCAAACAATAGTGAGAGTAATCTACGTTGTCATCGGCACACATCTCAATAGATTGCCTTCAGAAAATTAAAGTGAATTGATTTTCGGATAGGGATGGTAGGCGTGCGTCTTACGGATGAAATTATAAAGCTCATGGAAATAATATAAATAAATACTTCGACTTTCAATGAATATCGGTTAAATTACTGCATTTACAAAATAGTGCGCAAAGGAAAATAAAGCGCTTAATTTTTTGTTTTAAGACTCGCTATGCCTAAAGTTTAAAGTACGCTTTAAGAACTTAACCAACTACATTAGAAAATTGCATTTAATTTTTTTTGGAATCCCGTTTGACATAACTTTTTCGATGAGAATGCAGGCAGCATATCTATGTTTTACATTCACTTTTGACTCTGAGTGTACATATGTTCTTTTATATATGTACTTCATCATCTTTAACTTTACTTCCCACGTATGCGTCGACCTGTTCTTCAGCCGAAGTCTTTGTGAAATAGTTTTCATAGGATGACGTTCAGCGTAGCGTGTATAGCTTTCCTCTTTGCATTGTGACGTGTACGATTTACGGTTTAACCAGAATGGTATTTAGACAACAAATTTTCTTTCCTGAAGTGCAGGCTGTATGTTGAAATTGTCTTTATTAAAACGTGTTACTAGACGCATCTGAACTGATTTCCCATATATGTCCCAGCGACCAGCATAATATAAATGTTGTCAGGTAGACAGAAAGGTCGCATGAACTTAACAGAAACACGACTCTATGGCGAACGTTCGCACTTAGAAGTGTGAGATTTTTACTAACTAAATCCACCTCCCTGTAGTTTTGTTTAAGACTACAACTAAGTGAAGCACTTTACAAGTACTTTGTATTTCATGATTTGGGTACTGATCGGCAGGTTACTCTCCAATGAAAGTTCCTGCTAACAGACACCAAAGCGGGTGTAGACTGAGCGGGTGTAGACCATCGCACGAGATCAAGGGGTCGAATCCTTTGAAATCGGCTCAAGACATTAGTTTCCTCAAGGATCGGGAGAACTGCAGCGTTGGTGTGCTATTCTAGTCGGCGCTTATGTTTATAAGCAAAGTTCTTAACTTCATCTTGGAGTTGTAATATTCCAAGATCTCTGTGGATATCGTCGTTTCTGCATTAACGATGGTTCTAATAAACTTATTTTGAAAAGTCTGTATTATGCTCATATTACTTGCTTTGGTACCACCCCAAAGTTGTACACCATACGTCCAAACAGGTCTTAAGATTTGCTTGTATACAAGCAGTTTGTGTTAACTTTCTACTGTACATTATTAAAATTATTCAATCGTTCCTATCATCCCGAAGTTTCAATGTGTCGATAAACCAAAGTCTTTCAGGAAATCGAATGATTAATGCAGGTGTCCCACAAGGTTCTGTTATTAGTCCAGTCCTCTTTAATATATATACTTCTGACTTCCCCAACTTGACAAACTGTAACATTGCCTTATTCGCTGACGATACTTGCATTTATTCTTCAGATGCAATTGGTTTCAACATTGAAACTAATTTGCAATCTGGTTTAAATGTTGTTGAAGTATATTGTAGTGATTGGAAAATAAACATTAATGCTTCTAAGACTCAGGCTATCTTTTTCACTCGTAAAAGAAAAGTCTGCTTACTTCCAAGCAACAATCTCCTTATCAACGGTACTTAAGTTGAGTGGAAATCCAATGTAAAGTATCTTGGCATATATTTAGATAAGCGACTTACATTCAATCTTCATGTTCAGGAAGTTATTAGAAAGGTTAATACGACAATAAGAGTGCTCTACCCATTCATATGCCGGAATTCGAATTTGAGTGACGCCAACAAATTATTAATCTTCAAAGCAATATTCCAAGCAATTATGTTTTACGGATCTCCTGTGTGGGGCAAGTGTGCAAGAAGCCATCTGCGCAAGCTGCAAATAGCACAAAACAAATTGCTCAAAATGATAATCAATCTTCCCTGGTTTTTCTCAACAGAGGAACTACATAAAATGGCTAACATTGAAATGGTCTCAGATAGAATTCTAAGACTAAGCAATCAGTATAATATCTCTTGCTCTTCATCTGACAACGACTTGATTTCAAACTTAGTCTCGCGATGAGTGCAATATAAAAATTGTTTGTATATTTATTCGTTTATTTATTTATATATTTATTTATTCATTTATTTAAATATATATATATACATATTTATTTATTTATTTATTTATTTATTTATTTATTTATTTATTTATTTATTTATTTATTTGTTTTTTTTTTCTTTGTACTTCCCCTGTTAATTATTTTAGTCTCGCATTATCATTGTACACTGAAATCAAGTGTTGAAACCACTTCTCTCTTACCCCTGCGGATTTGTTTTGTTTTAATGAAGGTTTTTAGTGGCTTTTCCTTCGAATTGCATATAAATCTGTGATATTATCTTTAATAAAAATTGTACAAATATTTTAGTAGTAAGGTACCAAACCAAATCTCTGTACCCCTAAAATTGTATCCAAAAATGTAACTTCTTGCCACAATAAAATATCAAAAAAAAAAAACTTGCTTGGGTACAACCCCAAAAGTTGTACGCCATACGTTCAACCAGGTCTTAAGATTTCCTTGTAGCAGTTTGTTGTCAATATTTAACTTAGATTGTTTACCAATAAGCCAGTATAGATCTTTATATTTCATGTCTTCTTAACGTGGTCCTTTAACTTGAGTTTTCCGTCAAGGGTCATCCCGAGGTATTTCGCTTCATGGCCAAAAGGTATTTGGACACGATTTAAGAAGACTGTCAAGTTATTAACTTGCCTATAAGTGAAATTAATATGGACTGATTTGCTCTCATTAGGGACAATTCGCCAGAAGTTCATCCATGCGTGTAATCTGATCTAGTGAATGTTGTAATTTTGCTGTAGACCCTTTAACCGTTTTAGCTGGCTGTGTCGTCAACAAATGTAAAATATGAAGAACAGTGTGTTCTTCTTGTGGTAAGTTACTAGTATACCGTAGGCATAGCAGAGGGCCAAGAACACTCCCTTGCGGTACACCTGCATTTATATTTTTAAAAGCAGAGTATTCATTTCCTTGCTTCACACGGAAGATCCTATTAGAGAGATAGTTTGCTAAAATACTATACAGTTTCCCCGGTAGAGATCGGCATAGTTTATATTTCTGCCAAACTTTGTCAAAGGCTTAAGAAACATCGAGAAATGTGGCTGAACAAACGAGCCTTTGTTCAAATGCCTTTTCTATTGCATCAGTTATACGATGTACTTGGTCAATAATTGAGTGACATAATCATGTTACGGTCCATTCTATAGCCGCTGTGGATTAGTCTGGAATCAATCTTCAATGATGTCAGCCAAAGAGACTGCAGATTTTTGATGAGAAAGTCCATTCATTCATATCAATACATTTGTATATCCCATGCCCAACCGATGGGCTGAAAGCTCTCTCGATGGATGTTTTTAGTAGGCAAACAGCAACCAACTGCGCACTTCTTCTAAAGGTTACTCCAAGTGTTTTGATTACAACTATGGAAACCACAAAATCCTACACGAATAAAAGCTTACCTCGATTCGCTTAGATTAGACCATCCATCATGGATCCATCTGCATAATAACTATAAATGTATGGCTGTACAAAAAGGTATGGTGCCGTCGTACCACAGGGCTCTGTCTCTTCCCAGAGATCAACTTCGAAATCCTGATTCCGGACAGAGACCTGTGGTACGACGGCACCATACCCTTTTGTACAGCCATACGTTTTTAGTTCTTACGCAGATGGATGCACTTTGGATGATGGAGTAGAAAGGGGCATTTTCTAGACCATAAACAAGTCCGTTTGTCTACGCAGTCACTCCAGCGTCTTCCAAGCGGACGTGATGGCGACTAGTTGCACCGTGATATCTGCAATGGCAAATAATAAATAAAAGCAACAGCGCTCCCTGAAGTCTAATTTAGCAATCGGCTCGAGCGCATCTCTTAACGATACATCCGAACAGTTCAACATTCGCCTGTGCTGGGCTTTAAGCCAAAGAGGCGTTCCGGGAAACTGCAAAGCTGATGAACTCGCCAAACGCGCCAAATGATGGACTCTCTCGTAACGTTGGTATAACCTATAGGTTAACCTATAGGTACCTTCAAGTTACAGCATAATAATTTCTACTTTGCTTGTTTTTGATAGAGGACATTTCAATTAACCACAACTGAATAGAATGCAAAAAAAAAGGAAAAAATTGCAAAATTCGAAAATAGTTACAACTTATGTACGTAGACTTTTTCACCCAGGCTTTACTAAAAAACACATTTTTAAGCATTTTTTTAGTTTACAACTTCGTTTAATAATAAGGATATATAATGACTTCTAGTGTGCTTCAGCTTAATTAGTTTCACTTCCCAAAGTTACCTCCACCAAACTTTCTGTGTTGAAGTGCAGGCTGTGTGTTGAAGTTTTCCTTATTAAAACGTGTCATTGGATGCATCTGAAATAATTTTCGTATATTTTCTAGCACAAAATAAATGTAGTCAGATAAACAGCGACAGGAAGGACGCATTGACTTGAGGAATGAACTTTAAATGTTACAGTCCATTATAATGCCGGTGTGGAGTGGAGTCTGACATCAATTTACAATGAAGTCAACGAAAGACGCGTCAAATTTCTTATGAGAATTTTGTTATGCTATTTACATTGTTTACATATTTTCTTACTTAAAATGGAGCTACAGTCCGCTGTGGACCTGGGCCTCCAACAACAAGCATCTCCAACCACCTTGATTTTTACCTAACTGTCTCCAGTTTCACTAAGCGAAGCTCTGTCCTGACTGAGGTGGAACATGATACCCGCCCGCGATGTATGTATCTACACGGATAGGCAAAATCTCCGTCATCGTTTTAACTCTAATCTAATAATCGACTCCCACGCATCTCTTAACGACATATTCGAAGAGTTAACATTCGATGGTTTGGGTGCTAGGCTATAGGGACACTCCAGGAAACTGTAAGGATGATGAAATCGGTGAACGCGACCGTAAACAGCTAGTTTCTGTAACACAGTTACCCCTATAGCTACCTACAAGCTGTAGCTCAATAATTTCTACGCGAAAAAAATCAATGCCACAGGGTTAACAGGCTACACTTGTCGAATTTCAAGACAAATCTGTCCAAATGTCGATCCAAAAAGATTAAGTAGCCTGATCTTTCTAAATAGGTCCAAAATTAGCACTGCAGTGGGAGTAATCACCAGACACTGCCTATTAGGCCTTCACGCAAAAAGGCTGGGCCTATTCTCCGACAACTTCTGTAGAAGACGAAGAGGAGGAGGAAAGCATGCAACACCTCCTCTGCCACTCTCTTGGTCTTGCCTCAGCTAGGAAAGTTATCAAAGACTTTTACTTCGACGACAGTCTAACGCGCTAACTGGCTAGCTGTCATAAATCACGGAAACCTTCTTTAATTTAAAACACCCACGTGGCGGTACAATGTGGCTACCTACTTACCTACATATTCTCTGAAAAATATGTCTGAAAATCTGCCACAAAACTTTTAATTAACGATTCATTGAATTCCTTAGTTACAGCTCATCACCTCCAGCTACACATCCTCCAGGACAATATCATCCCGTTATGAGAAGACATATAAAAACAAATCACCCACCTATTCGGTTAAGAAATTGCTTAATTAAATGATTTTTTACTTTCGAAACAGATGACTTTTGACCTCGATGAAGGCTACATGTTTGTTCCTCGCCTCGCAAGGAGTCTTGTCCGATGTCCATCTCACTTTTGCAATTACAATACAATTTCAGAAGCCCCTCCCCGCGTGAAACGAAAAAAAAAGAACACAATTAATTTCTTTCCCACAAAAGCGAAATTTAATTAAATTTCACGGCTCAACCAAGTGAAAATAATCGCCATTTTCCTGGAACCGCTCCTCTATTAACATTTTATTAAATTCTCCGCACTCACGCACACGCACAAAAGAATGTGGCGACCAGTCACTACTTGGAGGAGCAATAATTGAAACGAAATCAGTAACCAGCTGTTGCTGGGCTTATCGAATAGCAGTGAAACATTTACTCAAATGGAACCAAACGAAAAATTCCCTTTTTCAATAATTGAAAAATCACCCTTAGTGCCTACTCGTATTTATAACAAAAGGAAAACCGAATACACAAGGACCAGCCGAACAAACAATGGAGCGTGAGCTTCGCAATGTTGACTCGTGAGATAGAAGCCAAACCGCACGGAAAGCTTGCGAAGCAAAAATAAACAAGCTGAATTTTTTGACGGATGAAAAACACAACACAAAATTAATAGAGGAGTGTTTCATTTGCGCCAAACTTTGGCCCCTTCCATTATCATAATTGATGTTACCTGGGCCAGTTCTAGTTTGTTTGTAATGCTGGTCGTGTGCTCTTGAAATCTATCCAGCCCAGGGGTAGTTTGACCGTAGCAATGAGCAGGAAATTCAAACTCGGCAGGGTTCCAACAATTTTATTCAATTTTTTAGTTATTTATCTTGGTCCTAAAAATCGATTTGTCCGATATTTCCATCAAGAGTGTCAACAGTTTGGAATGAATTACGAAGTAACTGACAGTTTTAATGGAAGCGAATTTCTTACTCCCAAATGGAAAATTCATAACGTTTCATTGCTTTTAGAGACTTTGGACGAAAATTTGTGACAAGGTTTGGCGGCTTGTGAAAGAAATTGAAGTGCTCGCAGTTTGATAATTGATTAAAATCTGGTCAAAGTAGGCTGGGAATATACAACTTTTAATATACATGTAGCCAAATTAAAATCATCGTTGACATAAACTGATAGTGACGATCTTCCAATCCATCCACATCCCTTGAAATTGTTCTAAATTCTGTCGAACGACGACGGCTTGTTAACTGTGTAATGTTAATTGTCTTACCGCATTAGATATACCAGTTTGCTAAATTTTTCTTAAATTGTCATGTTGCACGAAGAAATATTCGAGATAGGCAATAATTTTATATACCCTTAAGTAGGAGGATTTATGGTTCTAATGAACCGGTTCATTCGTTCTAAAACCTGTATTTGACTTTAGTTTTGACATCTTTCTTGCGACTTCTTTAAGTGAAGGTCAATGGTGACAAGGAATGAATGGACACTCGACGCAATTGTCAATGCCTACTATTGTAATTTAAATAAATAATCTTAAGAGAAACACGGTAGTGCGCGTAAAACTCAACATTGAGAGCTGTTTCTTTGTGCGAAAAGACCTATGCTTCGAGGGTTCGGTCACGTATCACAAAAGCTCCCACCATCACGACTTCCGAGGCTAGCCTTGATTGCGATTTCATCAGGATGGCGACGCAAGTTGGACCAAGTTCAAAACTCGCTTCACTACACTTGGGCATAACTCCTGATGTGTTAAGGTCAATATCGGAAAATCGAGTTGACTGGAAATCTATCGAGCATGCTTAACCCACGCTACCCCTTTAGTAGACCATGCGGGTCGGAGGAAGATGACGATGATGTTGATTTTAATATGGAAAAAAATACCTTGTTATACCACCCTTTATTTAATCACTTACTTATCTCTCAACTTAGTGGTTTATGTAGGCAATGAGCCTGAGCCAAATCGCTGTTGGCGCTTTGATACGCTGCTTCCATTCATCACTACCAAGCTGTCTTCCGTCCTCCATAACTCATCCTTTATACCAAAGGTTCGGTCTTCCTTTCCATGTCGAAGCTTAAGGCTCTGATCTTTTTCCTACTACATCCGGGCGTATACTTAATGTATGGATAATTATTGCTGTAGAATGCTCAAGACCTTCTTACATATACACTCATGTTCATACAATTAAGCCACATATGCGATAAGGAAGTACTTCCCGTAGAAATTGCTACTGTTGCAATGAATGAAGCTGAAATATGTTAAAGCTCCTAAGGAGCAAGAAAATAGTTTATCGATACGTCGAACCATGGACAGTATAACCTGCAATAACCCAAACAAAGAATATAAAGCGGAACGGCGGAAGCAGATGGGAGACAGCAGGTAGTTCATTATCGCATATGTGGCTTAATTGTTGTATGAGCATGAGTGTATGTTTACTTATTATGCCACTGTTGACTACATATGGTACCGATATACGGAATTCAGGTTGATTCAGTTAAATATTTTGCCAAGGTTCTTGAGATGAGATTGACTTTTCACAACCACAAAAAACAGAATAAGTAACACCAATAAGGCCAATTAATTGGTGAACTTCTCGTTTCATAAATCGGAAATCACGGTCCATGCGGTCAAGTTTGGAGAATTTCAAAAATTACAGATATCCCTTTGGTGAATTCATTATAGTATACAGAAATTGACGGGGTAGCAATACAGCCCGTAGACAACCAGCGCCTAGCTTCTACATTTTGCTTAAAGCACAATAGTGCGCTGCGACAGCCGACTCCATGTTACGGAGAGAGTGCGATGACGCACTGCGTTGAAATAAATACTCAATTTATCAGTTGTTCTCTCTCTCATCTGCGAGATGAAAAATATTGCCGCCTTTCTGCATACACTCATTTGAAATGACATTTGTCGTTAAATTATTTTCAATCAGCTGTTTTCATTTCTCAAATGACAGTTGACACAAAATACTCTCAATTTGGAAGACAACTCTCAATCAGGGAGAAAATCTCGCTCACAGCGTAACCCTCTGTCAAAAAATATCCAACATGTTGAATAATGACGTGCGATGGATTACGTTTTATGTTTTATTACGATCCTCTCATCTCTCTCATTATTCACTGACGCAGGTCGACGCTGTATTTTGTGCTTGGCCATTGAATTGTGTGTGCTGCCAGTGCAAACGCTCTATTGTGCTTCAGGCATTAATCATAATCCCTCGCTTTGCGCAACCTCTTGTTCTCTCACGAGTGGAAGGGTGGAGTGAGTCTTTCTAGGCTGTTATTAATCTTTGAGCATTGTCAGTGACTTGAAAGAGCTGGGTCTGTGCATTTTTTTGTCGTTCCAGGAGCCGATTCCATGCAGTGAGGTTCAAGTGCAGAGCCGCCACTGGGGACGAGCCCATTGCAACCCAGAAGATCTTCTCTCTCTTGGTTTGCAAAAAAGTCGATGCGTGTTGTGATCTTGTCGATCTATCCTTACATAGGATAACAGTTTCCTTGTGAATCAGTTGGGTAGCTCTGATCAATTTTGGACCCTGTATTTGGGGATTTTCAAAAGTAGATGGTTAGACGAGTGAAGAAAAATCCCATCAGGGTGCAGATTTCGGTGGCATGCATTTTGCAAGGAACAGTGAACGATCTAATCGAATTTCTTCACACTCTTCTACGCTGAACGAAATGTACATACATGCGCTGGAGTGCATTTCAGGACATCTGAATTTTCTCAGTATACTCCAAATACGCCGTGTGGTCTCAGTATACTCCACATCGTCATTTCATCGTCGTTTTGCAGCCTTTTGTCAGATTATTCTCCAACTGCCATATCGGCCCTATTAGACCTATCTACTACTTAAAAATACCTTTGGTAATGTGTTCGTGTGTGTATTAACATGTATACATTCTCTTTCTTGTGAATTTCGGTCAAAGAATGTCATGAATGGGTTGTTTCTTCGCCTTTGGGAACACAGAATATAGACTGCCTGTCAGCAAATGAATGCAGTATTGACTTGTGAGTGAACTGCAGCACTAATATACGTCTAATTACCTAAATTTTATGTAAGTTTAGGTAACAATGGCTGACTGGCTGTGGCGCATGCCTGTTGTGTTACCGTGCGGATCCCATTGTTCTTATTCCGCAAACCAGTGAGAGCACTTAATAAAGCGGTGGAGATTTCTAATAATATTGCTACCTAAATGCTTAAATTTGTTAAAGTACAAGACGCCTAAGCGATTTAATTTACTGGAGTCTCAGCTTCTTGAGGCGGTGAGGTGGTGAGATGAGATCCAATGGCTCAGTGCCAGGTTGTAGCGACAATGAGGGATCTGGAATTCACCCCGTTCGAACCAGGCGGCTCGGATTCGAAGGAACTCGATGTGGCCGAACCAGTGAAGTCGGCGGATCTTTGCCTTCCGGCTACATCCACGGTTGTGTCTTCTCCTCTATTCGCCTTCCCCGCAGACGGGACCATATATCCGAAGTAGAATTTTTCTTTCAAAGGCACCAAGAATCAGCTCCGCAGTTTAGCTTATCGTTCAGCTTTCGGCTCCATATAGCAGGACCGACAAAATAAGAGTTTTGTAGAGCTTGATCTTAGTCCTTCGAGTTTGAGTCGAGGAGTTTTGACACCAGTTGTTTTGAGAAACCGAAATTACACCGGTTGCCAAAGGCGGTTCTACGTCGGATCTCCACAGTCATGTCGAGGTAGACCAACTCTCCTTTACTACCTAGAAAGTAGTAGTTGTAGCTGTCGATTGTGGTATTTTTGTCCTAGGTGGTGTGTGCGAATCGCTTTTTGGACGCCAGCATATACTTTGTTTAATAGCTCGCTTCGCTTCTTCTTCAATTGCCGTAAATACTTCTACTACGGCACGTTGGGAATGCATGACGTTGTCGATGTCGTCTGCAAATCCCAACAGTTGGTAGTTACAGCTAGCCGCCTCACTATCTTTTCCAGTACTAAATTGAAGAAATCACACGACAGCGCATATCCTTGCCGAAATCCGAAGCAGCTTTCAAACGGCTCGGAGGTCCTTGAGCCGAACTGCACTGTGCATCGCGTATTTGGTAGCTTGGTGTGACACAACCGGATCAGTTTTCCCGGGATCCCGAATTCGGCCATCGCATCGAATAACTCCTTGCAACGAATGCTGTCGTCTGCGGGCTTAAAACCGATGAAGAGGTGGTGCGTACGGATTTGAAACTCGCTGGTCTTTCTGCAGGATTTTGCTTAGTGTATAGATTTAGTTTAGAGCCTATTTGCCGGGCAAGAAGCCGCACTATCTACGAAAATGTATACATTTTCAAATTCGAACACGTCTCAATATACATATGTACGTATTTACGTTGTTCATATGACATCTTCATCTTATATCATTCCTTACTTAAAGTCGATGTCAAAATAAGTCTTATACGCATTGACACAAGTGCACGCACAAGTGTGCTGTGTATGGGAATCTTTTAAGTTTTCTCCCTCCATTCGCCTTCCTCGCAGACGTGACCATAACCATAACGTTGAACGGTTGCCGGCAATTCAAGGATATCTTTGGGTTAAAAGTGACTGCGCTCAGAGTGGTAATATCAGTTTTATTCATATTATTTCATAGCCAAGCAAATGGCCTTATGAAAATTAGTATTAAGAAAGCATAGTTTTCATTGACTACAGATGACATTGAAAATTGACAAGATAAAGAAATTGTTGTATCTGTGAGAATGATAAGAAAATTATTTAAGTTCACAGACATGTGATTAACATTTAAAATTTGTCTGGTCACCAAGCCATAAGTTAGATAGTTCCAAAATAATTGGTTGTCAGCCACCTTGGAAAAATACAGTCAGGATATACAGTCAAGAACGTTTATAAAGACATCGGTTAAAACAACATATCTGTCAAAATTCGAAGGTCTCGGCTTAGATCCATAACAATTTTATTGAATAACAAATTGCTATAAACGACTTATCGGTTATAACGACCAAATTCGTCAATCCCTTGAAGGCCGTTATAACCGCTTTTGACTAAATGCATATATTTTTTTTTGTGTTTTTACATCATCACAAATTTCTTAGACAAAAGAATATCTTATTCTAATTTGATTCTTCAGGCTTAAAACTTTCCGCTCCAACCTCTTCCAAGACACTCTTAATTAATCGCACAATAACCGCAATTTTTAACATTGCACTTGTTTTTATGGACTGACGCTCTGAGTAAGATTTCTTCTCCCGCGTCTTTGAAGACAAAGGAAACCCTTTCCTTCACACTTTAGCTGTAATTCACAAAAAGAAATAAATTTGTCCCACTTTTGCATACACTCGGTGTTCTTACACTCCAGAAAATCTGGTACACAAATTAAGACGAAGAATATCATTGAATAGAAGAATACTCTTGTATAGCAAGAAAAAATGTCGGAGCGTAGGGAAAATGCACTGAAATATGCATGAGTACGTGCTAAGTAAAAACAAAAAAAGAAATACTATAGAGATTCAGGAACACCTTAACTGGCAGCAACACTTGTCTATTCATGGACTCCGCCATATATTCTGTATCCCTTACTTACATACAAAAAAAAAAACTGGCAATTAATGCTCACACGAAAACCCCTCCAAAAGTGGGTTAGCTAAGATATTATAAACCAAGGATTATGTCCAAAATGATGGACTTTAATTACATTTCCGTGTGTTCATTAAATGTATCTGTCCGTTAGGTTTCACATTTATTCGCCACACGCATCATGAACACACATACAGGGGAATGTGGCGCCCAGCCAACCCCTCCATGCCAGTAAAGCATTGATGTCTATAATTAAAGCCTGAGCTTCGTCCGTACGGCGCGTCGTACGCGTATTTCTTCGGACACGGGTGAAGTCATAAAAAACCGCTTGAGATAATTTTGTTTTTAGTTGTTACTTTCGGGCATACTACAGCATGGCATATAGGACCCAACGCACACCAAAAGCCGAAATAAAAATACACACACCAAACCTGGCACGTTTTATCCACCCACAGTCGCACTTCCCACTTTTCCGCCTGCTTACTAATCCCTTAATCTGAAGCTCAGTTCTATCACGTAACACACATTCGGTTACAAGCATACTTTTTCGCAGTGCGAAAACCAGTAAAGGTTGACTCTAAAGAGACAATGATTCTAAGGGCGGGCGATGTGCTCAGGCTATACACAGAAATAAATAAATATTTGGATGTGTTTTTGTGGCAATTTCGGAACAATGTATCTAATCGAACGCCATTGTGTGTGTAATGTAAGTGAGGCCATTACTGTGAAATATTTGAAGATAAGTGTTTTGGCAGCTTTGGGAATCGTTATTTACTGGACGACTGTGGTGAACGTGTTTCGATTGTAATGAGTCGGGTTAGCAACCCACGGGACAACATCTTATTCCATTAGTCAATCATTTTGGTTAAGTTTCTACACGGCACTTTTGATTTGTCGCAAACCAATTTGTTATTATTAAATTGCAGACATCAGTAATGAACAGTTTGCTAACCGGGGCGACTCGAGGCGTAGCTGAGAACTTATACTCCATGGACTTGAGTTATTCATCATGTATGATTGATTGAAGAATAATACAGAATAAGTGAAATCTCTTCTCAAGTGAACAGACATCTCTTATAAATAATTATTATTTGATTGTCCGTGTACACCATTTACCAGCGGGGAATGTCACTTGAACTTTACTCTTAGACGACAACCATAAGGGATTTATTCCGCTTGGACTAGGATATTAATACTTATGTATACGGAATGTATGTACGGAAGTTGTGGAAGTGAACACAAAAACTCATTGTCAACATTTTTAAGCTGTCCTGCTGTTCTGTCCTTGCAGGACAAAAATAACAACTTCTAACAAGTATCGCGGAAAGTCCTTTTTTTTTTGTAAATGGAGATGTGCTCGTTGTTTATCTATGGGAAAAGCACAAATGGTGACAATTTGACTTGTGGACTTTTTGACTTTACTGTTGGTTTGGAATTTAAACACTCTAACGGCACCAAACACATTAAAGTTCAGTTTGCAAATGGTTTTTTGTGAAAAACTCGAACAAAACACGAAAATACGCATTCATTGTTGGGGCATATGGATTCGTAGATTCAGTTGAAATTTCTCTTAAATGGATAGCCTGGGACTGGAGATTTTTGCCAACATAAAATAAAATAAAGAGAACACGAAATTATCATCTTTTTTCAACCAATGAATTCACGTTTATAACCCACCGTGACAAAGTGGATTAGTGCGTCGACTACTACGCAGAAGATGCCAAGTTCGAATATCCAGTTTACCAACTTTCATAATTCACAACTCCCGCCCTTTCGAGTCACTGATAATGGAAATGCTCAAAGAGTATTCCTGTCTAGAAACTGCTTCTCATCTTGGCCGTTTGGAGTCGGCAAAAAACTGTAGGTCCCTTCCACTCGTGAGGGGAAAATATCACGCACCATACGAGTGGTTGCTAGGAAGCTAGGCCCAGGACCGCCTTGGACAATCCAATGATTGCTACAATCATATTATATTTTCATTAATTCTCTTATGTACATATAATTACTTACAGTTACCATCAACTCAGCCTATCGGAGGCGGATGGAAATAGATACCTGCAGGACTACAAGGTTCATATGGGCTTCAATAAATCCCAAGAAACAAGCACACTCCTAAATCTGAATTGATAGGAAATCAGCAATGAAGTGGACATTATTACTGGTCATTGCCTATTGGGCACACACTCAAGGAGAATGGGAACCCCCTACAATGACTTTTGTAGGAGCTGTAGCAACGAAGAGGAAGACCTCGGCACCTGCCCAGCACATGCAAGAGCAAGGAAAAACACGCTAGGCAACTTTTCATTCAATAGCCTTGAGGAAATGTCTGGTATTGAAATTCTGCACATAGCAAAATTTACAAAAAATACTAATTGGCTATAACCCAGAAAAGGAGTGCATCATCCAGGATATGCCACTATCATACTAGTAGGTATCTTCAGGTGTTTTAGTTAGCACCCAAAGAGAAACCGGCACGTAGTGGCTGCAGATTAGTGATATCGCTATGGATCGAATGAGGATCTAAGTGGGCCAGAACTGCTTCAGTTGTGGCAATCACATAAATCTTGAAGCACTTTTGTATTGTTTCTGGAGAAATTCTTTTCCATGTTGCAGCTGTCCAACTAATGGCGCCTAGCTCATTAATGGCAAAATAAAGCTCTTCAACATTAGTACGTTATCCATTTATCCATTGGAAATCAATTAAGACAATGCCCTGATCCATGAGTTCACAAACTGATTCAGTGTTACCTGGGAAAAAATACCAAAGCGATGTTGCTTAAAGTCAGATGAGAATGCGAAGCTGCATTACCCGGAAAAAGTTAAATCCTAATTTCCCTAGTTTTCTCTTTCTGATGTTGAAGCGGTTTAACCATTCCGTCATTATCAGAGTTGTCATCCAATCTCGCTATTTATAAAATCCAATTCACTGGCAGATTTGCTTTCGGTATCTTTTTAAATCAGCGTGGGTGTGCGTTTCCCAATGCCAGCCAATGGTTTCAGCTCTCCAAGCAGGTTATTCTTTCCTTGGAACATTTCTCCTCTGAACGGGATTCACCACTTATACGAAATGTTGTTTTAGGGATAGCTGTAAGGAATAAACTCTCTTTGGGATCATATTTTTAATTAATGACCCAATTCGTCAGCAATGGATTCACGAACGTAAGAGGAACGAAAAAACGTTTAAAGAATAGAAAAAAAAAGCTCTTCGATGAGAACGATTCATATTGTCTACTTAAGGGAATGTTTTTACCCAAGTCATGTGAACACTGTCCATGTCCACTTAATAGAATCGTCCGCTTAAAGGGCTCATACACGACACAGACACTTCGCTGCAGATCATGCAAAATTGAAAAATGTTTAAGTTCAGATGGTCGAGTCAACATAAAAACACTCGACACAGATGGTCAGCGCATACATGTGCACAACAACGAAATGTACAGGTCTGCAGCGACGTGTATGGGCCCTTTTAAGAGGACAACCAAAATCATACCAGCCAACCATTACAGCACATCTTGTCCGCATAAGGAAATCTTCCACCTATGAGGGTGTCCATTAAGAGGGTGTTCCCTTTATTCTACTGTTGCCATTTTAACTAGGGGCGAGCGGGGACAAATGTACATATTCTTAGTAAAATTGTATGGTACTTAAATGAATTTCAATTGTCATTGATCGTAAGTTTGTATAAAAATAATCGTTTGACCGTTGACCTACGTTGGGGTCGTTTTCATTTTCGTGATGAAATGAATGTAGTCAAATTATAAAAACACATATGTTTTGATTTTGTTCTTAATTTTGTCTTTCGTTTAAAGTTAAGGCCCAAAGGAAAAAAAAACTTCTTTCACGGAGCTTACACTTACACGAAGTAGATACGGCTGTAGCTACTGAGAAGAATATATTTGTTTTACCCGGTTTTTAATTTTCGGTGGAAGCCTTACATGTTTAATAGATTTCATTTCAACTTTCGTCGCAGTTCTTGTCAGCGATAAATTATGGATTTAAAAATTCCAGAAAATGAGAGAAAACTCTTCCCTTTTGAGTTCCGTGAGGAAACTGCACACGTGAGTAAAAAAATTACCTGAAGTTGTACTACAAGCATTCACACACTCCCTATTTATTGCAACGGAATGCATGTAGTACACATCTGATTTTATGTTTGCTCAAGAAAAATTAAGTTAATGATGAAACTATTCTGATATACTTTTTGAGCGCACACAGAACAATTCATTTTGAAAAAATAAACAATTTTCGTTACTTTGAGCTGAGCACCAACCGACAAACAAGCTGTAACTGATTATGGTTCAATGTGAACCCTAATCGAGGGAAATTAACGCCTTTGTATAAGGCAGCGAAATTATCAAACTGCTTCCCACGTTACGTATTATTAAGACACATATATAATACACCTTCTATATTTAAAAATATAATAATATGGGTGGCGCGACAGTCCGAGGTGGACCTGGGCCTAGCTTCTCAGCAACCACTTGTGTTGTGCGTGCTATTGTTCTCTCACGAGTGGAAGGGACCTACAGTTTAATGCCGACTCCGAACGGCCAAGTTTGAGAAGCTTTTTCTAGACAGGAAATACTCTTTGAGCATTGTCAGTGACTCGAAAGAGGTGGAGCCGTGAATTATGATAGGTGGTAAGTAAATTCGGGTATCGAACCTGGCACTCTCTGCGTAGGAGTCGACGCACTTACCCACTACGCCCCGGCGACCACACCCTCTATCCTTATACTATATAGAATAGCCTTTTATTATAAGGATTCATTTGTTTTAAGAAATGTAAATGTCTATTAACCCTCAGCGACTGATGGGCCCTAATCTTCACAAGTCTACTGGCGTGGTAGAGTATAAGGCAACAATTTTGACAGCTAGTATATGCAAAATTCCTGTTATATTCCTATTTTTAACTACATAGTATATTTAAAAGTCAATTGTGTGCATTATTATTTTAAATTACTAATATAAAAAAAGACATATAGAACTAAACAACATAATTGTTGATATGACATATTTCATTTATCTAAAACTTAAACTTAAGTTAAAGTTAAAAAGTAAAAAAAAATCAACATAAGAACTTTCTTCTTTACTTTATTAAAGTTAACACTTTATTGATTTAAATAAAGGATTTGCAGCCTCAAAATCGTTATTTTTTTGGTAGTTTTCACAAAGTAGCATTGAAACCAAATCACAAAGCATTGGAGATAGGCTTTAAGATACCTTCATACTAATGGTTGACTCGAAGGCACTCTCCTTATAACAACAACGACGCATTCGCACTGCGTAACAGCTCGCGTTTGAGCATACGACAGAAAGGTACTGAGATAGCGAGCGTCATCTTATTTCGTTTTTGTGGTGCCCGTCATATACAACCATACAACCACGTAAGTCGCAGAGCGTTAAAGCCATGGAACTTACCTGGTTCCCTGCAACCTCTCTTTTTCTATCTCTCTTCTGTCTTCGTTCTCTCGCTCTCTCTTTTTTATCGGAGGTTTTTAAACACTCCGCTATTGCACTCAGTCTCGAAACTTGGTCCATTGTCTGGTCTATAACTAATCAACTGATCTCTCCATAGTATCTCAGTGGTGTGGTATTCATGGGTGGGTATAGAAATTACTACCAAACAACATAGAATCAGAAATTCCCAATATCATATAAAGCTCACACGTGAACATTTGCACTAACAACTTGTGTATATTCCCAAATCGAAACCATCGTAATTTCCAATCAGAGAAAGTTTTGTATCCATGAAATTCCTTCGATTTTCGTCCACCAAAATCCGTCTGTATTATCCCCGAGGATAAGGACATTATTGGTCTTTGCTGGCAGCAAAAACGAGCGTATCTTTGTTCCATAATTCTTCTGAAAGAAAATTGCAAACACTCACAAAGGAAAAAAAAAAAAACGAAATAAAGACGACATCCACTTGCTGATAAAAGAAGTGAAAGAAAGCTTGGAAATACGTTTTCTTGTAATACGGTATTTCCTTCAATCAATAATTCAAAATAAGATCCTACATAATAAACAGATTTCACAGGGAATGAAGTTGTTTGAAACAAAGTCTTAATCTTGATATTAATGTCCGTCCAAATCAAACGAACCCCAAGGCCATAAACAGTCATTGCTTTGCACTTCATCGGCAGATAAATTGTTGGTAGAATTACCATTTCATTTTAGTCACTAGCAGACCTCGTCCTCAAAAATGGCATTACATTTTGTTTTTCTTTCTTCTCTCTTGGGTTGCGTCCGTCTTGTTTGGGGCAACAATTGCAAAATATGTCCTTTGTTCTTCTTAAGTCAATAATGCGAGGGTTGCCGGACCTATTGTTTATTATAACATGCGTTCATGTTTAAGAGAAGAAGAGAAGGCCGTCACTGGTATGAGGCAGGGCGTGTGTCATTGTGCATAGCATAATAAAACAAAAAAAAAATTCCATTTGACAGCAAAAGCCTTCCTGCTTAGATTCTGATAAAACCCAATCTCTTGAAAGTGTACCGTAGGTCAGTTTATAAGTTATTATTACGAACCCATCATTCGCTGTCCTTGTGCTGTATGTTTTAGTTTGGGCGTTTTTATTGGTCAGAGGGGAGAAATCTAAGCCTTTATCGATTAAATGGAAGGCGTGACTTTCGCTACTTTTCTGTTTATTTTACACTGCCAGCTAGGCTTTTATGTAACACCAGAAACCGTTTGCAAACAAAAAATGTGGGTGTTTGAGAGTTTTATAAGATTGTTAGGGTCGTTCTTTGTCCTTGTTTTTCCACAAAGGCCAAGACAATTAAAAAGTTTACTCGCCATTTGAACAGAAAATGAGGAGAGAGGTCAATTTAAAGCAGAAATTTGACGATAAAATGTTTTTTTTCTCTTCTGCTTATTACATTAACTTTCTTGAAACATTTTTTCACTGTTCACCAAAACGGATGATAAGATTTGGTGGGATACTGTGGATTTACTGAAAATTATTTAAAGAGGATTGTAACAACTTTATCAGGGTCCTTGTGACATCACTCCTTTTGTTTTATTTGCGTCCATTCGGTGAAATTGGTTGTAAAAGTGAATATATTTCAGCGAATTAGATGTGACAGTTCTTGTGATGGCTGTTTTAGACTTTGTTTCTTTGAAACGAGTTGATTAGCAGTTGCCATCAAGAGGTCAGTGGAATTCTTGTATCGAAAGCTTAAGGTCGGCGGCAGACTTAAGCACCAAATTGTGGCTTTAGCGGTTCATAGAATGCATTGAATTATAGTTGGAGACTTGACATGGCGAATTCTAAATCTCTGCTTATGTATTGTTTTCAAAAAAATATAGTTTTCCTTTATTTAGTTGAATAATTGCTGAAGGAAATGAGAGGAATCTTGATAATATAAGTATCCAATTTTTGTACATATTCAAACTAATTTTTCACACTAAGAATTTAATACCAAGTGGCTGAAGAATTTTGCTTGATTAACCCGACGCTTATTTTAAAACCTTCCAACGGACGTATGGTGACTGGTCAGACCCCTATAAATTGTATGGAGATATGCGCCAGTCAGAATTCTAATTTTATGAGATGTAGGAATTTTTTATGAATTTCTTACCACTCTGACGATTTCTGCATATTTTTGTGTGATGCTCCAGTGGCCAAAAGTATTCCAACAAATCCATCAAATTTAGTACTCGTCAAATCATTCCACATTCTTGGTCGGGATCCGGTATTGTGTTCATTCCATTTTTGTGGTGCATCTCTTGCATTACGATTTGTTTCGCTTACGATAACGAAAGTATTATTAGACTAGTCGCGTTAATTGCGTTAAAAATAAGTAGAATCGTAAAAATGTATGATATTCCATTTACTTACACACAAAATATAATGGGGTCTAGTCAGGCCACTTGCGTCCGTCCGAAGGTGCCTCTTTCTAGGAATAAATTAGTATATGGTTTTTCATAAGCCGGTAGAAATACCAGTAAATAATGCTTAAAAATGAAATGTGCCTGGCCAGACCCGGTTGCCCGACGGATAAGAAAGTCGAATAACTTATTTTGTAGTTCAGATAATTTATTTATTTTTATTTCATTCAAAAGATAATTATTTTTTAAAATTATCATCATCATCTTTTGACCCGCATGATTCACTAAAAGGGTCGCGGGGGTAAATCACGCACGAGAGATCTCCAGACAACTCGATCCTCCGCCATCGCCTCTAACTCATAAGGGGTTATGCCCAAGCGAAACCAGGGGAGCTTATGGACTTGGTCCAACCCAACTCTCATCCTGGGTCTACCAAATGGTCGCTTCAAGGCCCGCCTATTAAGTCGTGATGGTGGGGACATACGTGCTACGTGACCAAACCAACGAAGCATAGCTCTTTCCGTTCGGAGAAGCAGCTGTTCAACGTTGAGTTCCTCGCGCGCTATCGTGTTTCTCAGCCTATCCCGGCGAGTAATTCCCACAACAGCACGAAGAAATCTCATCTCAGCAGCTCTTATCCGCGATGTTATTCTTTCGGTTTATTACCCAAATTTCATGATTTTAAATGGTCTACGCCGCAGATCTGCAGGGATACACCGCACTTATTCCTTCAACTCATGTCGATTGGGTTTTTTTACCACTCTAACTCATTGATTCTTCATAAAATATTCATCGCCATCACATTGATCTCAAAGACGCAAACACATATGGTGTTGCGTTCATGTAGTCATACCAATCGAAGCTCAATGCAATGTTTGATCGTTTCTCCTCAGATCATAGTGATGAGTGAGAAAAAGCGATCTGAGTGAGAACCACCACAGCAGTTGCTACGATAATTTTTCATATATTTTTGATTTAAAGCAACCTGCACATAACACCGCTTAGGCTATGTCCATATGAACAATCGGTAGTGCAGGATGCATTGACTCGAAAACGTAGTACTCGAGTTAATAAGAGAAACATAACCAATCGACATATGTCCAATCGAGTATGGTGAACACAACTATCGCTGAAGTTGCGGTGCCGGTACACACTCGAACCGCTTTTTTTGTGAATATATAGCAAGTCACGAAAATATGATCGCATGTCTATCTCTGGTCAACGTGGGGAAACCACACACCACACTCTGACTCGAGCTTGATGAAGTGCCGTCTCTTGGAGATTCACCTGGGTTTGAGTAGTTCCATATTCGACAAATCAGCTTGTTGACATTGCCCTTTAAGTCAAAGTGGGCTTTATCCAACATGAAAATCGAGTTTAACGTGGTTTCGTCCTCGTCCACTTGAACGAGCTTCTAGCAAAACTTCGAACGAATCCGAAAGTCTGCTGTAATTTGTTACTTATAAGGAAACAAATTCAAGTCTTTGAGCTGCATTGTCTGCTGACACCCATATGGACAGAAAATATCTGCCGCAGACCCTAAATTTCTTGTCGAAACGCGAAACAAAGTGGCCTGTTTGACAGCAGCTTCGGCAGCAATAGTTTCTTGTGACTGATCCCAAGGGTTTCTGCTATAAGGCATTCCAGCGACTGTCTCTCTCTCGGCAGGAGAAATAGAGTTTGTCGTTCGTAGTTTACCATCGGCTCGGAAGCGTGCCTTTTTACGGAAAAAAACCGACCCCAGTTCGTGACAATCTAAATTGATTTCTGATCGTCATCCCAATTATCCATTTTCATTAAATATGACTAACATTCTGCAAATTACATAACAAATTGAGTTGATTAACTATTTACAAAAAATGTTATTATATTTTATTTCGTTAGGGCGATTCATCAGCCTCGCTGTACTTATCGGGAGCGAGATAAATTTACTTTAGCTACTTGGTCAGCTAAGCACATAAAACGTTAAAATAAGAAAACTGATCATTCTCACTGGATTCGGGATATTTTCACTCAAAATTGCTATCAACGGCGACGTTGCCCTTGTGGTACAATAGTTAAATTTTTCATAGAAATGGCACTGCCTCACTTCAAGACTAAATATGGCACTCTGTTCAAGATTTGAAAAATGAATGTATTTAAATCGTCGTTGAACAATGGCTGCATCGCTTACACCTACCTTTGATGAATAATTTATTCTTCCATTAATCTCCTTAACTCCCGGAAACCTCAACTCTCTTTAACTCCCAGAAACCAAGCGATTGTCTTCTGTACAGTAGTATTCCCTCGAACATAAGCCGGTGCTAAAGCCTACTACGGCTTAGTTTTGAATTACGAAAAGCTGGTTTGAAGGACCTATGTTCACTGACTGAGGCCCAGACTTCTTCTGGATCATGGCCCATTGAGTGGAAATGACATTTTTCCTTAAGAAAGGCATACCACTCGAGTGCGAAACTTTGTCACATGCTGTGCCCTAGCACCACGGTAGGAAAAAAACATCTGAGGGCAGCCGGTTTCAGATTGACCAAGAGATGGGTATTAAACGATGTGCATTATAGCCAAAACAAGGGCCTGGTTTCAGATTACTGCTAACGCGTCATCTAGTTTAATCAAGACGTCTTAGATCGACTTCGCCCTTTACCGAGTGAGTGGGAATAATTCACGAACTTGACTGGTACCTGAAGTAAAACTCAAGGCCTTGGTTCGCCGTCTCTAATCCTTATGCGTGGTATAAGCTTTAGCCTGGCCTTTCCGAGACTCATTGTATTCTTTCCATGATTTCACTGTCCTCGACATAGACTTGCGGGATGTGGTGACATCTGAGTTCCGCACGATGGTCTGGAAAATAATTATTTTAAAAGACGCGCGTTCTACACATTTTCTTTCCTGGGCCCTGGAAAAGCACTTTTTTGATAGCAGTGGTGGCACTTTGAAAAATATTTTTCCAGCTAAGCTGCCCACGAGTGCTAACAATACAACTACCAAACTCAAAAAAAACAAATTTAATAGAATTTAATAAGCAGCAGACTCATGTCGTGCGGCTCTACAAAGGTAGTTGTGTTTTAAATAAATTTGTTTTCATCCTCCTTTTGTTCAGCTTCTTTAATAGGAAAGACAAATAAAGTCGATTACATCTAAATACAGCAGACGTGATGTTGCCAAAGTAACACAAAAATTCATGAGAATTACAAGATGTTCAATCTAAACCACTGTGAACGAAGGTACGCTCAGTAATTTCGAAAGTAGTCCCCGAACAAAGATGAAAGATACACGTAATGTGCATAGGACAGTGCTTGAAAATTCCTTGTAAAGTCTTTAAATATTCGTATTTCATATTCTCTCCGGTGAACTTTAAAGTGTCTGCAAAGGCAAGCTTGTCTAAGTTTCCTTGTGACCCACCCAAAAAGTTCACCGAGAAGAAAAACACAAAATCTTTTCGACGCAACTTCAACCGAATTATCTAATTATTTTCCGGACTTTTATATTCTGCTTATGAGGGTCTTCTTATGGATGGCACCCAGTATAGTTAAAGTTACATAATTCTAAGGACGTGTGCTTTGCATTAGTCTCTTCTGTGAACAATTTCCGGAAAGGATACCCAAACGGATGCTTTTGGATTGAAGATATTTTTCCTCTCCAGCTCTTTTTTTTCATCCCTTGCCATGTGAGTTGATAATTCGTTATTATTGAAGGCGAAAAAAAAGATAGAGAGAGATTTTCACATAGCTGCCCATATTTTGCGAAATGAGATACATTGTATACTTGCCCCAAGGTACGCAAAGTGAATGAATGTGTGAATGTAGGGCTTGCGATGAAAATTTCATTACCGTAATGCTTAGGTTGACTTTTATAGGTAAGCTCGGTTAATACTTTAATAAAGGGGGTGAGAAATTGGCTAGCCAATGATTGATTAAAAGGAAATATAGTATTTGAAGCTTGTGTTGGTTCAATGGACCTAGGATATAACAAATTATTAGTCGACCTGAACGCACAAACGTTGTGAGGGGATTAATTCTTGTAAAGGTAAGAAGCATTTAATTCATAGTTACATATATTAAATGCGGATACATTACTGCAACCACCGATCAGGACACTATACCCGACCATAAGTGATACAATACTAAAAGAAGCCAATCATCTTGATTCAACTTTGCCAGAGCTTAATAACGACAAAACAAATAAGCTTCTAGCGTTGGAACGGCAACGAGTAAGAGACCGAGATGATCCAATGTTTTCTTTGTCACTGCCCAGCTGTCAAGAATCGGTGCCAAGCTTCTTTGGGCCAATGATTCTTCACAGAGACTTCGGACTTCGCAAATACAGACATATTGTATCTTTTTAGATTCGCAACCAGCGCGGCGTGATTTGAGACATCGCGTGAGAGTATAGGTACTCCACAAATGAAGTGATTTCCAATGGGCTCTAAGGCCTCCGAGTGGAAGAGATGTTCAACCATCACACTCAGGTCCAAAGTGCTACCACTAAAAAGAGTAAACCTGGGTGTGTGGTGACGCAGCGGCATCGCCGAAAGCTGCGAGTCTTTTTACCCACTAGAGCGTCTTCGCACGTGTATCCGCACCACTCAATTTACTTATGAGAAATGTAAGACTCAAATGCGGTCACGCTGCGATATAGCGCGTTAATATGCCGCGCGTGCACCAGATCTTAGGTTCTCAAATATCCTCTATGAGGACCATTTATTTCGAATGTTCCTTATTCGACTGAACTGTTTGATGTCTTCCAGTGGCCAATAACATGTTTCTTTAACAGTTCCAACAAAAACAACATTTTAAACCACAACCAATCGACGGTCTTTTTTTCTACATATTCTCTTAATTTAATTAAACTTAACATTCAAAGCTTGTGGTAGTTCACACCCACAACCTTTCATGCTGAAGCTTTGTGAAACTTCGCATCACAATTATACTGAATTTGTAAATAAATACTCACCAGATAATAATGTCATTACTTCTAAAGATTCATCTAATCCATAACATTTTGCATGTAATACAATGCTTACAGATAATATAAAGTGACGATGTGTAATTTAGTGAAATTACTTTCATCGATCATCATCAATATCAAGTTTCAAAAGTGTCACTCGCTTAATTTGTATTTATAGAAATCCTCTGAGTTTGATATCAATTACTAAATCCCTCCACCCATCAAAAATGTTGAGAAACACAACTCCCCGGGGGAGTGATTCGAGAGAATCGCGGCGCGGCACAAGACGCGAAAAATGGAATTAATGAAGAGCTTAAAAGTGAACGCAATTAAAATGGTAATTTCATTAGATTCCATCCCACCCGTGGCTACAGTAAATCGGCACACAGTAAGTACGTTTTAAATGCTCATTCAATCAAAGCAGCAATGTTGCCATCATTGCTTCCGTGGTGTTAGCTGGAATGAGAACAAACCTTAGTGCGCCTATTTACATTAGAATACTTGCCGTCTCGAAAGGATTAAGAAAATTTATTGCCATAGCTAGTCCTTTACTCGCAGACAATTGAAGAAAGTTATAATTGCTCTATTTGTATTGCCAGAGAACGAAGTCTTGCTGCGTGTCATCACAGAGTAATTGGCCTTCTGTTACCCGGTTTTGTTTGCCTTAGCAAGCACTCCACAAATAAAAGGCCACTCGTCAGTGATTAATTCTGCTTGTGACGTTTGCCACTTTTTCTTATTTCTCAGAATCCAAGCACGTCATAACCATTTGCTCGGACTTGGTGTGCACAATATAATTTAAGATTTTTCACAATTAATTTAAAGAGAGACGCTCTTAAATATCGTAGATTTAAAGCATTGCCAACATCGTAGGTTCGCATTTTCGTGAAGTAAATCTGAGTATATTTTAATTTCACGCTTGCCTTGTTACAAAATCAATTTTGAGGAACTTATCGAAATACTAAAAGTGTCTACTTTGATTATGGCTGTTAATGGGCGGGCCAGAGTTGGAAAGGAATGTCACAGGTGGATTACCGAAAAACTTTGCCTTTGTGCCGAAGAATTTTCTGAATATCTTTGACTCGTTAATTGCAAGAGAGAGAAAAAGTGGTTTTCGTCTTCCAGATTCTCTCAATTCCAAATTCAAATAGTTACAACAGGTAATTGGAAATTTACGAGTATCTCAGGTCGTGCACATAAAGTGGTGTAGAAGGAATTTTTGGATTTTTCGCCCTCTCTGTGCGAAACTTTCCTGACAGCGGAGAAGTGTTGTGACATGCACGCATATACGTACTTGTGGATGTGTTAACATATTGCTGGCCATGTGAGGATTTCCAATCAAATTCAGAAGTCAAGTTTGAGTTGGTAGCTGGAAAATTTTGTGGCAAGCTTCGTGGTGTTTTGAGAGTTGAAACAAAATAATTTTGATTAGTTTTGCATTTATTCAAGAACGAATTAATACAATTTTTGGTTAATTGTGAATATCAAGAGTATCATTGACTCATTAACTGTCACAGCAAAACACAATTGTAGAAGATTACCTGCTTTATGTCGAACATCATGGATTTTAAGTAGATATAAGCGCGTCTCGGTGTTTGGTTTTTATCGTCGATACCAATACGAGAGCGACTCATACCAGACTAGCTATGCAACAAATATGAACGCTTTGGGCTATGGAATCAACAATACTGGCACCAACCTTCACATTTACAAGTGGCTTATAAGACAAGTGGAAGCTCAACAACTTAACAAAGAATGCTATATGCAGCACTAACAGAACACGGGCCATGTACTAAGCGCCTTCATAAAACCGGCCATAACAGCACAGAAATCTGTGGGCACTGTGGCCAGGCGAAAGGAACTATGGATCTATATACTAATCGACGGTTCACGGCTTGCCGGAGAAAAATTCAAAATGATAAACCGCACATACATAATTGCGAAGGTTAGATTAGGTTAGGTTGACTGCTGTGCGGAAAAACATCAGCCACACTTAGGACAGCATAGGTCCATTGTGATACCACGCCGATCAATGAATACATATTCCGCAAACCAGTTAGTTCTTTCAACAGAACAAAAGAGATGGCTGATTCTTAGGCTGGTTAGTTCAGCTGGATTATCAAAATAGTGGGTTTCCAAAAGTCTGACTTTGCGGGATGAGAGAGCTTCTGCAGAAGTCGTAGTCTTGGCTTAGTGAGTTCCAATGGCGAAATGCTCTGTTATAACGCCAATAAGAGTTCTAAGATTAGGCCTTCTCAAGCCTAATAAGGTTAAGCGATCGCTTAGGTTCGATCATATGCCAGAGTCGTATGGTAATGAGGAATTGAGTTTCCATCGAGCTCACCCGCTTCGTAATTGTCTGGAATGTCACAGTGTCGCGCACTCACATAAGATGAATGTGAAAATATTTGGCCACCTCGTTAAGATATGGGTGGCAATTAAGGGAGGTCTTAGAGTTGAAGCTGGACGACTGGATGACTGGTAGAGTGCCTGCCCCTGATTAGTGGGGTTTCCGGTTCGAATCCCAGTGAAAGTAAAGTTAATACGCTTTTATCTGGTTTTCAAATCTGGTCCAATGACCATCTGCCGTTGGGATCAGATTAACGGCACTGTTACTGCAGTGGTCAATCAGTGATATCAGTTTGACTATGGGTATCACAATTGACCAAGTCTATTGGTCTAAGTGTATTGGTGAATGCACTAACAGCTCTCCTACCTAACATAACCCTAGTTGAAGCTGACTGAGTGCAGAGATTTGATGGCTGCCTGGCTATCAGAACAGATGACGATATCTGAGCTTCCAAACACATGACTTCCAAGAAATTCCATCTACAGGAGTTATCAAATTTTTGAAAGCAGAACTTAAATCCTAGACCAAAAGAAATGGGAACAATAAGTCTTTCCGTTCGCAGTGAAAGTGACTTTCTACGACACACGCCAAGTTCTTCAATTCTATGTAAGCATGAGATCTTACGAGCTATTTTTTCCTACCAATTTTATCCATCTCTTCTTGTATGAGTATCATAATGCACTGGGGCCCATAAGTCGGATCTGGGAAAAAACTTCCTGAGTGGTCTGTACACACCAACGGCATATCTTCACGGTTTGCAAATTTGTATTCGAAAAATTGCAAGTAAAGCAATACAAACCACTGTGGTACTCTTGAAGAGTTTTAAGGATAAAGGCTAATTGATGAGAGGACTACCAGTTAATTAGGTTAAGTGGGAATAAGAATTGACCGCACAGGCGATATGAAAAATTGAAGAATGTGAACTGCAAATGAAAGTAATCTACTAAAAATAAAAATATGAGAGGCGCTATAGCCTATAGATGGCCAGGGCCACAACGAGTGAAAGGGACTTACAGTTCTATGCCGACCCCGAAGACTGAACGTTGAATTTTTATAACGTTTTTCTGGAGGGTAATTATATTACTCTTTGAGCGTTGTCAGTGACTCGAAATAGGTGGGGCAGTACCGGGAAGTACCGCGTATCGTATCTAGGCACCATAGTTTCAAGTGCATTGGAGTCCATGTACATACCTACAACGCCACTAGAAAGTATTCTTCTACGCCTACTAATTACTAAAATTAGATTGTTCAGATGTTTGTGGAGTACTGGCTGCTAAGCAATATTTCCGAATTGGATGAAATTTGGAAGATTGACTGCTTTTCTTTGAGATAAGAACAGCATTAGTACGTTGAACGCCAAGCCCATGACGCTCCAAACAAGTCACAAGTTCAAAGTTATGAACCAGCTGAACGAGTATCAAGATTGGGATTTATCGAATATAAGGTCCGGCATTGTGAGCGCGTTGAAAACCAGATGATGGCTGGTAGAATTTCTTTAACATAAAACTTAAGTAATCACCTGATTAGGACGTGATCGACTGACAAAGATTAGTTTAGAATAGGTAGGCGGACTGCTAGTGCATTCACCAACCCACTTAGACCATATTGGTCCATTGTGATACCCATAGTCAAACTGATACCACTGATCTACCACTGCAGTAACAGTGACGTTAATTTGATTCCAACGGCAGATGGTGATTGAATCAGATTTTAAAACCAGATAAAAGCGTATTAACTTTACTTTCACTGGGATTCGAACCGGAAACCCCGCTAATCAGGGGCAGGCACTCTACCAACTGCGCCATCCAGTCTCGACAAAGGATCTATCTTTCGCTGCAATCTTTACTTGATCATATTAATTGTTTCAACAACTCGAGGTAGAGTCGACAGATCTTTTTTACTTTCCGTAATGGCCAAAATATACGTAACAGAGGACGCCCGTGCTTAAGGTGGCGCACCCAGGTGGAGAAGGACCTCAACCAACCTGGCGTGCGACACTGGATACAGATAGCCAGAGACCGGGCTAGCTGGAGAGGCTTGTTGGTTGTGGCCCAGGTCCACCACGGACTGTAGCGCCAAATAAAGAAAGAAAGAAAGAAGAATGACCAAAATGTGGAATCATTTTCAATAAAACAAGCAGGAAATTGACTGCATAGTGTAAGCATTTGATATGGGATTCTGTATAAGATTCCAAAATGACACGAACGCACTCATGCAAACATAAATGTTTGGTTATAACGTTACATATCCATTGAAATGATTTGTGTTAAAGTTAACCACAAAATACATTCTCGTTGACTGTTGACTAAAACTATCCCAAATTGAAGTTCGTTCGATAAGTCAATCTCTTTAGTTTCACAATATGTAGTGAAGTGTAGTTTCAAAAATGTAACTCAAGCGAAATATTCCATTTTAAGGGATGAACACATATAGAGTGGCGACAAAATCCACACATAAACACACACAGAAACGAAGGGAAATTCTCATAAATGATTCATGATTAAATTCTCTCGAAGATAAGCCATTGGTGGGCGATTGTTTTCAAATTGTGCGCTAACTTGACTGCTGGTAGTCGTCGAAAACTCATTAATTTTTCGATTAATTTCACTATCGATGTTTCATAGTGTGTTGCAAGCAAAATGTCTACCACACCATTCCCAGTCGGTATTCATTTATTTTGATGGATGCTATATTAAAACTTTCTCCCCTTGGGCCTTAGTTGGTGTACGAAAAGTTGTGTACATCTTTTCGACCAAGATGAGTGCTTTGATTGAAAGATTACAAAATCAAGATTTTGTTTACAAAATAATATTTAAGTAACAGGGGATATGACGATGACAATGAGCCTGTTGAAGGACGAGAAGTATGAGTCCCTTAGTGGTTAACAGATTAATTTAAACTTGCCCCTGCTTGATGATTTTCAGTCTCATGCTTGGTTGGATAAAGTATTTTAATTATTCGTTGGTGTTGAGCTTGATGATGAATACTTTGGTAATAATTATATTGGCATGGATTAAAATGATTTGAATAGATGGTAATTAAGTAATTCGTTAGGAAAGACAGGAGCAAGTATGGCTACCTTGTTACATTCACTAGGGTGTTTTGTTATTAATTTGTATTTGATACACGCTTTTTTTTTTATTCCGTGTTACAATTGGAGCACGTAACTTGGATGAATGGATGGATCTTGTGTTTGCCGGGGGTTCCAGGTTCCCGAATTCCCTAACCCAGAATTTACGACTTCGAGTCACTTGCAAAGATAAGACAGTATTTCTGTCTTGAAAAAGGTTGTCTTTCTTCGCCTTTCGGGGTCAGCATAAAACCATTCCTGGTAGAACAGCAGCACTCACAACGCGAGTGTGTCCTGAAAAAGCTACTCCCAAGTCCACTTCGAACGCGCCACCCTTAACCTTCAATTATTAGTACTCCTTATATGTAACTGATTACCGCATGAAGAAAATATTTAATAAATAAAACAAGAATGAAATCAATTAGACCAATGATCCTGGGTCTAAGCAACACAATTCTTGTTTGCCGACAATTTCTATATTTTATAATCAACACATTATACAACGTCGACTGCCCTCGGTCACTCCATCTGGTCTGGCTACCATATTATCTGCGTATACGTAACATTTTTGCTGTGGGCGATCTTATGTTGTTTACTTTGCGAATGAAAACTGTACAAACATGACGGAGTCATATCAAACTTAACCAATATGCAACTTAAAGGTTATCTTAAGTCTATGTCTAATCATTTTCCATCTAAGTAACATTACGGAAAAGTGCACACCAAGGCGTATGTGTAATATATTATAAAGGGTTTTAAAATAAGAACTTGGCAATTTTTTTTTTAATAAAACGCAAACCATTTGAGATATTTCAAAAAAAATGTTTAACGTCTTGAAGTACAATTAAAACATTTATGAATGGAACTCGACTTCGTTCATATGGCCACCGCGGGCACGTTTGTAGCGGTCGATTCTTTGGACCCTATTTTCAACCACTCGGCTACATACATCGGCCAAATCGACCGATATTTTCCGCTCAATGTTGGCTTTGAGTTCTTCCAAACGTTGCCGGCTTGTTGGCATTCACCACTGACTCAACGTAGGCCCAAAGAAAGTAGCCAAGCGACGTTAAATCGCACGAACGAGGCGGCCAAATCGACTGGCCCATTTCTTGACATAACACACTCATCATACTTAATCTTCAATAAATCAGGTTGTAACGTGTGCTGTGTGGCTTGAGGCACCATCATTTTGAAACCACATGCCGTCCATATCTTCCAATTCGGGTCAAAAATAATCATGGCGCGATAAAGCTGACCATTCACAGTAACGTGATGATCGTTATCGTCGACGAAAAACTATGGCCCAATAACACCGCCGGCATGCAAACCGAACCAAATAGTTTTTTTTTTTTTGGATGAAGTGGTAATTCATGAAGCACATGTGGATTTTCACCCGACCAAGAACGTATATTTTTCTTATTGACGAACCCATCGGAAAACCCTTTATATGCCTACCTCATAATATACGCCTATTTTTTTGTTATTTTTGTTTTCATTATTTTTTTCTCCTATATTTTCTATGTCAGCCTTAAAAATTTACATACTTAACTTGCCCATCATGGTTAAGCGTCATATCTTGTAGATATCACGGTGTTCTGATACCATTCCATTCGAGCTTGCATCGCTTTACAAGACCTCGTTAGGGTAGAACTTCTTAAATATAAACCCGGTTGAATGATAAGTACAGAGACAGACCTTTATACCTTCGGCCCGTGCTGAGTCTTGCCCCCGGACACATAAGGGTATTAGCAATCCCTTGAGCACGCGCAAATTATAAAAAAAAAAAAATAAGCAGACGCTGTCTTTTATAATAGCCTCTTAATTTACATCTTTTACAACCTACGACATAATTGGTATCGGACGCGGGCGGATTACATTCATTCTGGAATGAAGTTGGCAGCTGCCATGACCTTGCCACAGTAAATGCATTTTTAGTCTTCGCCAAAGCAAAAGCTATGTTTGTCTACTCACAGATATTTATCCACTTAAATTCCAAGATGCCTAATCACACTTGTCACAGCTAAATAAGAAAGTCCCGCACGTACTTATTACTTCGACTCTCGAGCCTTTTCTGCAGCAGAGTCCATCTTCACCCTTTGTTATTCCTATACTCTGCATGTAAGCTTTATTTATTCAGATGTTGTTGCATAATTGTTTTCTCAAGCCCGAATAAGGCGTATTTCCGACCCTTATTTGCACATCACGCTTCTTCACTTTCTCGGTAGAACATCGAGTTTGACTTCTACTACATTGTCTTACACCAATATTCGCTTTTTTATTTACTCCCCACATAGTTTCGGATTCTTTAAACATTGTGTCTGTGCTGCATGATGACTAATCTTAGGTGATGATTGGACAAGGCTTTCAATGTTTTTCGAGTGTTTCGGTTGACTTGTTTTAGCTAAGGACTTTTATCTTGTCTTGACTCTTACTTGTAATCTTCGAAATATGAAAATATCAACACCGATTCAGCATTCCATTACGAATGAGGTCCGAAAATCTCCCACTTGATCCGACTAAAGGCGGAACTGTGACAGACGAAGTGCTCCGAAGAGTCGTCGTCTTCTCCACAGGCGTCGCAGAATCCCATCGCGTAGGCCAATCACACTTAGATGTGCGGTGAAGGTGTAGTGTCCCATTAGTACGACTGTAAGTCGCCTTCAGTATTTTCTACCAAGAGAACAAACAAGAATGCAGCGGATTTCAGGCATTAGAAAGCATGCGCTTGGTTCGCCTGCATCCTTAAGAGTCCTTCCACCTCCGATTGTGCTCTTGAGAGGCCCATCCAGCGATGGAAGCCCTAACCAGGTAGTCGCAGCACAGGTTCAGGTCCTGAGAAAAAATCCTCTGATAATTGTCTAGCCAGTTCATCGGCTGATTTCCAGCGATCCCATTGTGAGCTGTGACCCAGACAAGTTTAAGTGAATTTTGACTTCCGATCAAATTCAGAGAGGACTTGCTTTCCTTAACACTCCTGGAAGTGGTTAAAGTGGAAGTATTGGTTGCCACTACATGCACTGGCCCCTTCCATCTGTTCCTTAATGAGATAATAATGAACATTTTCCAAGTAAAACCTTCTCGTGTTTCGAGGTGCTCCACCACTCGTGATACTTGCCTTTACCTTATTTGGTAAAGAACTTTAGCACCCTAATTTCTGACCCTCCAAGGGTAATTTGTTGCTTGTTGAGTCCCCCAAAAAACAACACTTCTGAACCCAACTGTTTTTGTTGTCTTGTTCTGCGTTAGACCTTAAATTCCTAACTTACCACTCAAGGAGATTAGAAATATCAAGTTGTAAGTTTGCAAATAGTTCAACTGTAACATTTAAAGCGTCGTCAGTCAGGATCAACCCCAAATCATCCGATTTATGCACCACACACTAGGATAACTACTCGAGTAGACGGGAAAAAAGAAATATGTAAGTCAAAGGAAATTGTTCAACACAATCATAGAACAGACACGTAATCATAAATAATTCCATGTTTGAGCTCCAATATCAACCTATCTGTGGAACATCATGTCAAATGTCGGGTCCCGAGTGAACGTTCGCAGGACAAGTGCATGTGGTGTCATGATTTCATGATTTGCAGAAGTGGAGAAACAACAACCATGGAAATTGTATTTCGATCAGGATTTTGCCATACACATATATTTTCACGTATTCCCACACGTACCTATTTCCCCTAGGAGAAATTCCACACAAGCTATTAAAAAGGCATAGGATGAAAGAATCCATTGGGTATGTGTAACAACATGTTACAGGAACTTGTAAGACAGTTTTGGATGAAAAATTTGCATAAAAAGAATGAATTGGTAACCAGTAGGCTCATTGTTTTGTTTATTGGAATTCCGTTCCACTTGGGGAGCGACATACATTACATTGAATGCATGCGTAGTTTGTACGGGATGTGAATTTGGTAGTCAAGTGTTCCTCTTTAAAGTCAACGAGTCTTTTACTTAATCTCGTTCTGTTTTGTTTCTTAAGCCAGGGATATCCATGAAAACAATAATTTCATTGAAATTATACCGGCATGACAAAGCATTTCGCAGATGTAGCCGAGCACTGGGAGAACCACTTTATCTTAATTAACGTTTATAATATTCACTAAAGTACGCCATTGCAGAGCTGTTCACAGTGCTATACGTTTTTCATTTTATGATACACTTTCAGCAATTGGGAGCTAAGACAAAACGAAATGACTCCATACACGTACCTGTGCATATTTTGTTGGACATAGAGTTGAAGACTATTTTGGCCTATCAGTGTATGGTAAGAAAGGCAGAATCGTTAAAGACACATATCGTTGCGTTCGCCTGATTCAGCATCGATCAACTTCAGACTATTACCTTACCTTAGTACACCGCTCTCAAGACACAGTTTCGATTCCCTTTTTTGGTATTGAAGATGCTTAAACTAGATGACTAGTTTAAACGCTTTCAAGGACAGAAGGGTAATTAAAATGAAGAACTGGTTCATGGACTAAAAAAACTGTTTGGTTTAGTATAATGTCTCTCTCGATGACACGAAGGGCTTCTTCAACCACTTTTGAGAAGACCCATGCCTCGGCTCCGTACAGCTGGACTGGGATGATGAGTTTGACATAAAGTCAAAAGACGGCTCGATTACTCTTGAGCCCGAAGTTAGTGTGGTTAGCAAGTTATTCTGCGAATGACGTCCGTAGTAAAGTTGAGGTAGACTAGGTCTTTTACAACAACAAGTTATACCCGTTCATTGAGACAGCCTTTCTTGAGGTCAGCATATACTTGTTTTTGTTTTGTTCTCATTCATTGCCCATTTCAGACGCTTCCATCTCAATGCAATCAAATCAATATCATCCGCATTAAGACTGGCACATCGACTCTGTGAAAAATGTTACGTACACGCCACCGTGGCCACGCAAGACAACTATTAAGACTGCCACCTCAACTCTATGAAAAATGTTACGTATACGCCACCATGGCCATGTAGGACAACTCTTAAGACTGCCACCTCGACTCTATGAAAAATGTTACGAATACGCCACCGTGGCCATGTAGGACAACTCTTAAGACTGCCTCTACGATCCCATGAAAAATGTTACGAATACGCCACCATGGCCATGTAGGACAACTCTTAAGACTGCCACCTCGACTCTATGAAAAATGTTACGAATACGCCACCGTGGCCATGTAGGACAACTCTTAAGACTGCCTCTACGATCACATGAAAAATGTTACGAATACACCACCGTGGCCATGTAGGACAACTCTTAAGACTGCCTCTACGACCCTATGAAAAATGTTACGTATACGCCACCGTGGCCATGTAGGACAACTCTTAAGACTGCCACCCCGACGCTATGAAAAATGTTACGAATACGCCACCGTGGCCATGTAGGACAACTCTTAAGACTGCCTCTACGATCCCATGAAAAATGTTACGTATACGCCACCGTGGCCATGTAGGACAACTTTTAAGACTGCCACCTCGACTCTATGAAAAATGTTACGAATACGCCACCGTGGCCATGTAGGACAACTCTTAAGACTGCCTCTACGATCCCATGAAAAATGTTACGAATACGCCACCATGGCCATGTAGGACAACTCTTAAGACTGCCACCTCGACTCTATGAAAAATGTTACGAATACGCCACCGTGGCCATGTAGGACAACTCTTAAGACTGCCTCTACGATCCCATGAAAAATGTTACGTATACGCCACCGTGGCCATGTAGGACAACTCTTAAGACTGCCACCTCGACGCTATGAAAAATGTTACGAATACACCACAGTGGCCATGTAGGACAACTCTTAAGACTGCCTCTACGATCCCATGAAAAATGTTACGTATACGCCACCGTGGCCATGTAGGACAACTCTTAAGACTGCCACCTCGACGCTATGAAAAATGTTACGAATACACCACAGTGGCCATGTAGGACAACTCTTAAGACTGCCTCTACGATCCCATGAAAAATGTTACGAATTCGCCGCCGTGGCCACGCAAGACAACTCTTAAGACTGCCACCTCAACTCTATGAATAATGTTACGTATACGCCACCATGGCCATGTAGGACAACTCTTAAGACTGCCACCTCGACTCTATGAAAAATGTTACGAATACGCCACCGTGGCCATGTAGGACAACTCTTAAGACTGCCTCTACGATCCCATGAAAAATGTTACGTATACGCCTCCGTGGCCATGCAAGAAAACTCTTAAGACTGCCTCTACGACCCTATGAAAAATGTTACGTATACGCCACCGTGGCCATGTAGGACAACTCTTAAGACTGCCACCTCGACTCTATGACAAATGTAACGTACACGCCACTTTGGCCATTTAGGAAAACTCTTAAGACTGCCACCTCGACTCTATGAAAAATGCTACGAATTCGCCGCCGTGGCCACGAAAGACAACTCTTAAGACTGCCTCTCTTCGACTGATCGCTTTCGCTTCTGTTCACAAACTGTACTTGATATTAACTTATCCTACTCTAACCTAACCGGCAATCCTCTCTTTGTGCTATATGTAACAGAAATGAAGTATTAGAGAGATAGCCGACTTCACAGCTGACTGCCCCCTAGTCCATCGACGAATTTGAGTGCCTTTTTGACGGATATTCATGAATTTTTGACGGTTATAACGTAAATGATGTCCTCTGATTGGTGAATTTGGTTTATGAACACGTTATAAAAAACAGTTTTCAAAAATCTTAAGGGGAAAGAGAAGTAGAAGTCGGCCATCTCTGTAATACTTCATTTCTGATATGTACGTGTGTAGTGTGTCTCTCTCTTTGTGCTCGTTTCTTTAATTTGATATTATTCTACTACATATGTGTATCAGTAAACAGACCGATTCTGTTTACTGTGTAGGGATCTGGTGGAAAGGGTGCAAGGGATGGCATGCATCAGCGGACCATTAAAAACAACCGCAGCCTGTATGTTAGGTAAGGTTAGGTAGAGGGACTGCTAGTGAATTCACCAGCACACTTAGACGATGTTGGGCAATTGTGATACACACAGTCAGACTACTACCACTGATGGACCAGATAAAATCGTATTAACTTTGCTTTTACTGGGATTCGAACTTGGGACCCTGCTAACCATGGGGCAGGCACTCTACCAACTGCACCATCCTTTCGTTACGGCCTGTATGAAGTACTCTTCTAAATCGTACACTAATAGATCTTTTCGGCAAAAATGCCGCTGCCATCACGGGGGTGATAAAATTCAATCGTTTATGTAGAATGAGCTTAACCCCGGACACTCAACCCTCTTTGAAAGATTTGGATCCTTACCACGAAACACCGACTTCATGGTAACTAAGCTCATCTTCCAGAAGGATTTCTCAATCAGCACACCTTCCGAGTCTCAATGGATGTCTGAACAACAGACGCTGAACTCTCTTCGGCGAATTTTTACAGATGGATCGAAGACGGACAAGGAGTGTAGGAGGGTGTCTGAACCGAAAAGACCTGAGTATTCAACTATCATTCCGAGCACAAAATCACTGTAGCAGGAACTATAGATAACGTGAACGGAGGCATGGTCAGGATCAGGAACAGATATCGTCTGTATAGACTATACAGGCTTCCCTTAATTGCATCTTTCAACGAAAAGGCCAAGTATTTCAACATCCTACTTTTGTGGGCGCCGAGACACAGTGACATCTCAGAGTATTCGATGCAGACGAACTCGCTGGAAAGTGCACTAGTGAGGCACTTTGTTCTGATGGATACCTGCCATCCATGCCACCAGTAACACCGTAACTAGGATTTTATACGCCTGGTGCGAGGTTCTACATTTACGCCCTCGTATGCGTGTAATTGAAGTTGTTCCTGATCATTTCGACGCCCTCCTGGACCTATGCCCTGTGTCTGGATACCGATGGCAGCCCCCATATTTAGGCCACTTCAAAGCATCTACTTAATAGAAAGGTTTACTCCTATAAATCGTAAAGGATCTACTGGCACTAGTGCCTAATCACAATGCAATGGACTATAATGCATGTATTTTCGATCCAAAACTCTCAAACGACCTAATCAGTATGAGTAGGACGAATCTCCAAACTCTTTTCGCTTTTGTTACCGGGAACTGAGACATCGGTACTCACGCCTCCAGATTAGGTATCCATTACAATGAGTTCCTCAGAAGCTGCAGAGATGAAGAGGAAAAAGAAACCATCGCTCATCTTCTATGCAACTCCAGCACCCACCTCTCTCCTAGAATAAGTGACTTAGACAACTTATATTTTGACGACGGAACTAACCAGCATTAGCATCAGTCATCTTCATCGCTTGGTTTGTGGAATAGAGTCAATTGGATCCTGGTGGTAACACAACATTCCTGTTTTCGTAGACGATTATATTAATTATCATGTATTCTGTTGTATGAAAAGTTTAAGGACTGGTTGGAATTCCTTTGAAAAATTTAAAAACTTATTTACGATTCCCTGGCAAGATTGGAAAAAAAGTAATATGATTACAAATTGCATATGCCTCGTTAATGGCTTTGACAGGATTACGAATCTTAAGGATGGTGGATCCTTAAAATCGTCCTCGCTTAGAATCACAAGACACCTGCTTCAAAATATGTCGCCTACGTACGTACATATGTACATTCGCCTTAGAAGGTTGAGTTTCTATGAAATGCTGTCAAATTTAATTACACTTCAATAAAAATGAACTTCGCCCAATTCTCAAAACACGAATGTTACGATCCTAAAAGCATGTGCTTGAAATTGTGTCTATATGAGCTAACAAGCGCACTTTGCTTAACACCACAACCATTATATTTTTTATAATTTTGAGGTACATAAATGTACCATTACGAAAAGTCCACAAAAACTGCACTTTCTTATGTCAGCGCAGAGTGCTATTTTTACAGCAAATTGTAAGGGTAATTAAAGTAACTTAATGGCATGGCATACACGCGTACGCTACATAAAATTGGCTCTCAAATCATGCGTAGGTACGTAAAAAGTGGTGACGTGTAGGTATGACACTTTTTCTTTCAGCTGCTTCCAATCTGGAACGATGCTCAAGTAGCTTTTGATTCGGGCGATAACAATAATTGCTTTCATATTTTGTGAAACTCATTTGGTGAGTGTGCTAGAATTCGGCTTCGTCTTAATTGACCGCTACAATCAACTCCAATGGACTCTAATCATAATTAATGCACACAAGATATTATATACTTGCCTTCTTCGTTAAGTAGCTCAGTTGGTAAATGGAACGCAGATTTCCTTTTCGTCGCACGTGTGATGCCTGCCGGAATAGTTAAGTAATTTTGGGTGATGAATACAGAAGAAAGCGAGCGAGCGTTCATCTTATTTCTCTTAGAAGATTAACTAAAGTCTCTTCGTTTTGGTTGTGTCTATAATAGATGCATGCGTGTGTTTTGTATTGAATTCATAGGATTTCTGTCCAGTTTACGGAGTCAAAAATCACAATATTATTTTGTAATATTACTCGATTTTTTTGTTCCAACTGGCTAAGCACGACGTTTCTGTGGCGGGGAGGAGGATGGCTGCACGGTTGTGGTTGCACGGCACAGGTCCGCTGACAGGGTGGTTCTTCTCCCCCTCCTTTCTCGTACAACCACCCATTTGCATACAAAAAAAATCTCGCGACAGTTGTAAGGTACTAGAAGAGTGAGAGGAAAAGATAGAAAGATATGCCTAATACCCGCAGAAAGTCTAATTCAGACCACGGACGGGCAAGTACTGCTATGAAAGAGAAGAGAGAAGTGACAGGAAAGATAAAGGAGTAACGTGTGCACAGAACTTATGCCTCTACCTCCAAAAGAGACCGGAGGAGCTAAGCTAACTACCCTAGACTGTGCGTAAGCTAACCTTCCTAACCTATATCCAAACCTAAGCTTATCCCAACCCAACTTAAATCCTTCGAGCTCTGTCCTTCATCAAGTCTACGCCCTGTCAGCGTTGGCACAAGTCCGCCAGCCCACACTCATGTTAATTGTCCTTCTCTGTCTCTCTCATATTCTATTTACTGTAGAATATAGTCACAAGATGAAGATACCTTATCAAACACTGCCGACAAACCTTGTATGTGACCTAGGCCATTAGCAAACAGTTTGAAACGAATTTCGATACATTTTGGGACTTTCCTTCTGACACCAGCTAATAATGGACAACGCCGCTAAAAAAAACCTACATCAGCGCTTTTTCAAAGCCCTTACAACAAACGAACAAGAAATGTTGTTCCCTTGTTATTATTTTAATTTCGGTGGCATTACTCCAAACGGATTCACTCGGTTTTTGTTTTACATTTGCGGACATTTCATTAAGAGGAGAAAAGGGTAGAAAAGGTTCACTAGTAATAACGAAGCTCCTTTTTTTCATTTTCTCCTACAGAAGGATATTTTTTCCCCCAATCTTATAATTAAGTATTTGAAAATGTGGTAATTTATCACCGCGATGACTGGACCTCGAAAAGAGTTACGTCAAGCGCGGTACAGTGAACCTTTTTTCTCGACGTAGGAACTTCTTCTGCTAATGGGATAATTATAAGACAGCCCTGACATTATCTTTGACAATATCAAAGTCATCTTTTTCTCATAAAATTGATGATGAAAGTCTAAGGTTAATCATCATGGTAGTGAACGCTACAATTCCCTATAGTTTACTTTCCCTTGTCAATTGCAAAAATTTGTAACAACCAAGTGTACGTGTGTGCAAGCAGCCCCACAAACCCACTTCCTAAAATAATCAGTCGAATAAAGTGGTAACTAGCGCCGCAATGTTGTAAAATTGAGAATGAGAAACTAACGAAAGAGAGCGCATTGCTGCCGGTGAAGAAAATGAATTCAGTCAATAAGGAATTCTTGAAAGCGAAGGGTGTGTGCAAAATTAATGTTAACGAGAAAACGATTTTAGTGTTTTTATATTTCAAACCAAAAGAAGCTCCTGACACCCCTTACAATAGTTTCTCTAATGCCTGGATGTGTCTATCTGCAATCTTGACCTTTTATATTGTGGTTTCAGGTCAGGAATTTTTACAACTGACACTATTGCAGATCCTCGAAAATAACCACTAAATGCATAGAAAGGAATTATATTTACAGCGGCATCTCTAGTTTTGACATTCCTACCAAATTCCTGGCGTGCACAGGATACACGGTAGATTCTCACTGCTCCACCAACGTAACTTACTTAGATACCCATATCTTCTATATCAAAGAAAGAGTTAAGGCTTTATTTTATTATTTTTGAGATTATATTACACAGTTCATAGCGACCATTAGATATATCCCTCCCCCCTTTTAATACTTCGTTCTCACAAGTTCACCCTCGCATGTACTATTCTTTTCAAGGTTGTATTGAGGGTTATGGACTCCTCTTGGGCAGATGTGGAAGGGTTTTATTTTAGAGAATTCTCTCTTAGTCAGTTTCCTATAGGAATCGGAGTATGAGAGATGATTTTCGAAGGGCGCAGTCCGGGGTGAACCTCAGCCTCAGCCAACATGCTTGTCTAGCTGGCTCGATCTTTAGCCTGCTGGTTGACGTCTTGCTCCACTTGTGAACGCCATCAGTCCATGGGTATCTTGAATTGCATTGTCGCACTGGTTCGGAGTCGAAGGCTCTTCGGGGTAGAGCAGTCTTTTCCAGTGGGTCTAGCCCAGCCATCTTAGGGGTTATGTCCGCAGACACATGCCTATGCTTACGTCGCCTTACAGTTCATGATTGAATCTTCTTCTCCAATAACCATCAACGCAGACAGGACCAAAGATTGAACGCAGAACTTTTCTCTCGAAAAGACCAAGTGCTTCTTCATCCGCTTTTGTGATTGTCCATGCCTCCGCACCATAGAGCAGGACAGGGATGATTAAGGTGTTATGTAATGTTAGCTTGGTCCTTCGAGAGAGGACTCTACTACTCAATTGCCTCTTGAGACCAAAGAAACAGCTATTGGCAAAAGTATTTCTGCATTTAATCTCAGTACTGGTGATGTTCGTACTGTTCACTTGCGAGCCGAGGTACACGAAGTCCTTCAGTTCCTCGAAGTTATAGCTGCCTATGGTGACATTTTGGCCAAGTTGTCGATGTTGTGCGTCCTTTCTCGATGACAGCATATACTTCGTTTTACCCATTTTGGCCGCTCCGCTTCAATACCAGCAAACGCCTCATTGACGGCTCGCTGTGTTCCGCCAATCACGTCAATGTCACCCGCGTATGCTAGCAGTTGTACGGACTTCTGGAAGATCGTGCCTTTTGTGTGCTAGTGTATTAGTTGTTCTGGAATTTCCTAAGAGTCATTTACAGAATCTGCAAAGACCTTCTACTTCTACTATCTACTTTCCTTAGGTGCCCCCTGGGTGTGTGGTGCCTTGTTGGGAACCATGTTAGAATACAGAGGTTATTCTTCCTCATCTTGATACATGCCTCAAACCTCTTTCGGTTATTTTGACCAAGGAGTGTCTTGGCTTGGTTCATGCCATGAGCGTTGTTCCACGTTTCTGTGCTGTTCCTTCTTTCTAGTTCCCTGAACTTTTCCCCTGAGTACATGATTTCCTACAGCGCAGAAGGGTTAGGGCTCTTTGAAGTGTTTTGGTGCCATTTTCCTGGCTACGGAGTTGGCAATTTCAATGCCATCTATCTCCTTATGGCCAGGTATACAGCAGAGTTTTTCTCTGTTTCTCCTACTCAATTCTGTGAACTGCGGAATATATGTTAAGCAGTGATAGTAAATGAGAACAATGGTTGTGAGCATTGCGTTGCTTCCAAACTTCCACAGGCAGAGTGTGGTTACATCTTGAATTGCCTTGATGTACTCTTGATGATCACTGAATCCACCGATAGACGACAATGTGCCATAAAATAAAATGGACGCATTAACGGATAAAACAGTTAATCTTAGAACAGGCGTGCATTAGATACCTTCCTAAACACGTTTTAATTTAATACTTAATATGCGGGGCCCCCTTTGTTTTTTTTCTTCTGCCTTCAATTTATTTCACTTCCTCTCCAAATGGATAGACGCATGTATTTCTGTATGCACGTATATACAACACGTATTAAGAAGAAAAAATGTAAACGTTTCAATGTTGTTTTAAGGAAATTAATATGGCGGATGTGTTATTATTCTCGTTGTATACTCGGAATTTCAAAGATTGTACAGACGATACGAGGGGTGATGATATTAATGAAAATTGCGTATTCTGTTTGGTTTATTTCGGCGCACAAGGAGTGGGTGCTTCCTTTGATGTATGCATGTATTCATGCGAAGGTGTGCCGTCAAACAGCCCTACTCAGATATTCCCCATCGTTGTGGTGAAAAGCAAAGTCTATGCTGACTTTTGTTTTGGCTTTCTTTAATTGTTCGTGTTTCAATTCAGTTTACTTTAACACACTTTCGGTGTACTCCGTGTGTTCACGATAAGAAAACTTTTTGTATTCCTTGTACTTGAACACTTAAAGCCGTGTTATGCGAAAACTCACATGTTTCATTTCATCATTCAACAGGCTTAGCGGTAATAAGGCTTTGGAAGGAAATTTTATCCGAAAAGTTTTTAAGCATGCAAAGTCAGTAATTAACGTATTCTGACGGCATTTCTTTGTTCAAAGAATTAGAAGAACAACTTATGTGCTGTAGAAATGTTTGTCGGGGATAGCAAAGCTCTTTGAATCGATGAATTGTATCTCCAAGAAAATGTACACCCTTTACTGCAGTCCGAATACAGCTTTTATTTACTGAAAAAAGAAAACATCATTCAGTTGCGTGCATGCGAAAGGACGGGTAATTGGAATATTGCTAAATATTGACGAAGCTTACGTTAATGAAGACTTTTACAAGCATTTCATTCATGTATGCCTGACGTGTGTTTTATTGACAATTTTGGGTATTCTTTAAAATACTTCCGACGAACAGTTCGTTGATTGGACACAATCTCTCACCGTTGTTGTTCAGATATTATTTACCATTTTTCACGTCCCTTCAGCTACCTGGACTCATTCACTCATACTTACCACCAGGGATCTCGCGTTGGTGGATAAATACGTCTTCGTTCCTTATGCATAAAGATGTCAAGCATCTGGGACCGCTTCCATACATCCTTTCCGTCAGGGAAATCGCGTTCGTTGTAATGAATTGCATATTTTTTTTATCTTTAAAAAATGTTTAAGCACAATATAACAGGAAGTCTTTTTCCTTATGTTGGAGAAAACGGGTTGATGTCGTGAAGGATGCATGTAGATATCCTCCTCTCATGAAAACATATTGAGCATACAAAAAGGGAGTAGCTGCTTGTAACAATCCTAGAAATAAGGGCATTTAAATTCCCGATTGACATCTTGTGTACCAATATATATATAAATACTTCCAATTATTGCAATGGCCATATTTTTGTTATTTACTTACTCATTTGTACAATTGCCTTAGTCTTCTATTTCTCGCTGTCACCATGCGCCAACTGCTTTAGTTGCAATAGTGACTCCAGGCGCAATTATTGTTGACGAATTAATAATAAAAGATGAATACAATAAAATATGAAGAGAGTGCGACCAACAACTGTGCACGTTGTTTTACTTACTTTGGTTTATTCTCTTGCTATCACCCACCAGTGGTAAGGTGAAAATAGTTCAAATCTAACATTTTGGTCCTTCGAGCCAGAGATAGAAAAACAACCACGAAAAAAAGATCACCATTCGACTTGTTCGACTTGTGTTTGAACGGTGGCAAATAAAGTCTTTAAAATTTCAAGCCATGAGTTCGCCCATCGAAAGACTAAACACCAATGACGATCATTAACTAAGGCTCGTCAAAAACCAAACTCTGATCACAGAGGATACCACCAACTTCATGAGAATAGATGAAGAAGCAGTCAAACGTCAGATAAACGAGGTCCTGTACAACCTCCTGCTCTTAGCAACGAATATTGAAAATGCTACCGAAGAGAATACTGCTACACAAGGCTTTCTCATGCTGTCAACATACGCGACCCTGGCCATGCTAAATTTTCAGCAAGTACAGATCTCTTTCTTAGATGTATTAGCAGATCTTCATCTTTCAAAGATCGATCCCCTCATAATTACCCCGGATCAGCATCAAGAAATCAATTACCCCCACAATTGACTGTTCAGTGATAACTCTTGGATGTAGGTGCCAGGCAAAGCCTATACTAATTTTCAGCAACAAAGCAACTTCGAGTCGATTGAGTGTTAAAGCTACAGCAAAACTGCTTATTGAAACAATACTTAACCACTATACAGGTTGATTTACTTACTTTCGTGTGTTCTATTGCTATTGCTACCGCCACCGGGTAATATGGCAATTGTTCAAATCTAACTACTTGGAACTTTCATTATGAACGCACCCTTAAGCCAGTGGTCAAACTTTGAATTTAAAAATAACCAGTAAAACATTTTCATCATTGTGAAGTTGTCGAATAAAGAAACTATACTTTTTGACTTGTGGTTAAAATGTCGCTGGTGAATGTTCCCGCGTCAGTCAGACAACGGGTTGGCCACAGCTCCGACAATTTTCTTGCCATTCAACTTTCCATCAGAAAGGAATCAATACAGTCGTGTCCACTGCGTTCTCCAGAATTGGCCGTTGCTAAGACCACACTATGCCTAATTTTACGCAAGGATCTTGGCCAGCAACCTTATAAGATGTAACTAATTCAAGAAATGAGCCACGGGACAATATGAAGCGACGTGCGATTTTAGATTTGTCTCTAGACTAGCTAGTTGGCTAAACGACGAATTGAAATTATGTTTCAAATATTTTCTAAAGTAAAAAATATTTGCCAAAATTAATGCTAAGCCGGTAGAATTTTTGATAAGCTTATGTCAATCATGAGTCCTGTTTCGCAGTGGCATACTGGGTCACTGCGTCGACTCCTACGCCAAGGCTCAATGGTGCCAGATTCAATCCTCAAAGTCACCACATTTTATAATTCAAGGCTTCACCTCTTTCTAGTCAGAAATATTGAGTTTGACTGTTGCTCTATTGCCCATACAGTGCATTTTTTGAAAAGAATTTTCGGCCGATATGAAGCACCCACCGCGACTGATGTTCGAAAGTTTGTGCAAGACGTTCATGAGACTTGTATGCTAGTGGACAACACTGATGGTCCCCCTCGTCATACGGTGAGAGCACAAAAGAGAATACAGATGCTGTAGCCAATAGTATCCATGGACAATTTTCCTTCGAAAATGAGGCTGGGAACAATATTTTTGTCAATGGTGGTGGGCGTTACAGATCCATGATAAATGATGTTTTTTTTTTTTTTTACAGAAATTGAGATCTAGATTTGGACTATCTCTGGTTCAAACGGGAAAGCGCGGCATGCCACCCAGCCCATGCCACAATCGTTCTTTTGCGCATCAAATTCTTATATCGTGTTATCAGCCGTCTTGGCGATGTCAATTGGCCGCCTCGGAGCAGCTATTTGACCCTTTTGGATTTTTTTTTTGTAGGAAACCGCAAAAGTCCGAAATTACGCCCACAATCCGGAAATGATTCAAGCACTTAAGACCAATATCATCCAAGCAATCCTTAAGCTGAGCCCAAAACCATCATCAAGGTCTTGGCAAATTGGGGTGACAGAATGCGCTACTGCGAAGTCAGTCGAGGCAGCCACTTGAACGATGTTGTATTTCATAATTAATAGGAATATTTTTTCCTATTAATAAAGCTATACTGCATGGAAATAATTAATTTTGTTTATTTTATTGAATTTTTAATAAGAAACTAGTATTTGGTGCACCCTGTGTGAATCCACTACCTTCTGATAATTCTCCAATTGCTGTAACGTGCATCTATGATGGCACGAATCGTAAAGCATTATTACAATCATTGAGAGAACCTATTTTTAGATAACAGCAAAAACCAGTCAAGGTCAAGTTCCTAGTAAAACCCACATATTATGTACCTTCATCCTGTAAACAAAATACCTCTTGTGACTCTTTTCGCTTGGCAAATGCCAGCAGTTAGCATTTTATCTGCGTCTCATCGTTAGTTGGTAACGAAAAATGAGAACTTGCATCAAATATTTTCGAGGAAGTGGCATGTGAACAAGGCCAGAAGGAACCGTGAATGTTGCCGCGTGTGGTTTCCTCTGTTATTTAATATCCTCTTTGTGCTCATGTGGTCATGCGAGCATTAATCTGGATTTAGTACAGCACAAGTTAACTTCCGCTCAATCGTCACCATTGCCCTGTTGACCACCTCGCCTGCCTCGTGTGTGAATGTTCTGAAGGTCAGATTTAATGCCGCATATCGTGGTTGCACCCATTCAGTAAATATCCGCGGCTATAAGGACTGCGTACTGGCATCCTTAAGTAGGGCTGGCGTACTATGTGGACTGTTCATATTTTGTGGCTTTTATCCTTGCTCAATGTTGCTATAAAGTTAGGACGGAGTATCACTTTAGTTGGCCAGTCTCTCATCTCTGCCATCTCTTGTATGCTTGGATTCAGAACCGCAGGATATTTCTTCATTGTTGAAATGTAAGTACATACACGCCATAAGTGTGGGGATGCTTAAGGGCAGTAGCCACATCGTTCTGGAGACCTGCGCGGAATTTATCATGTCTCTGATTGTATCTGCATTTAATGGATGCTGTATGTCTTACACTGAAGTGCCCATCGTGGGGGCTATCTTTGCTGGGAAAAGATACATTTTACTTTTTGTATACACTGAACTCGTGCATTAAACTTTCAAGTTATGTCTAGTTCCTTCACTTGTTTTAATATTTGCTCGAAAAGAAAGATTGATGGTAATTATCGCAGTGTCTGCCTGATTTTCCTGGTCCCAGTCGACCTCCATAACGTCGAGACTGCTGAAAGATATGGTTCGGGTGGAAGGGTTCATCGGTCCAGTCATCAAAAAGGGAAAACTGACCTTAATTCAGAGGGCTTTTCATCATTCCTGTTTCCTGCCTCCTTTCACTTTGTCCTCCCACCAGGCAAAATCATACCCTTATTCAGTCCGTTTTCATCTTTCATCTTCGTCTTCCTGTGTCTTCCGTTCAACCTTTCCATAAACATGGACATTTTTTACAAATTCATTCTACCTCAAGGGAGGTTACAGTAGCCACGAAAGTATTTCCATTACATCACACTCGCTTCATTTCTGTGTTGTCGATCCTGGGATTGAGGGGGCAGATTATAAGTGAATTCAAAGAAGTTCATGAAGTTTCAATGTCCAGCCAACACACAATTTGAGAACACAGAACTTTAATATTCCATTCTATGCACAGTATCAACTAACCTAACCTGAAGTCCAACTACATCTAAAAACTGAACATATTCCGTATCCCTTACAGATGCTAACAACACGCCCTTCTGTTGTTCTCGATTGTCCAAGCAAAAAACAAAACCAACATCCTCATAGCAAAACGATGATGTTCATTCTACTTCCATACATTGAATAGAACACAGGAATATTTAGCATAAGATAAACTTTTTTCATATCGCCGAGTTTGGCTTTCGAAATTTTTAACGCAACTTCAAATTCAATGGCTGCATGTAAACGAAACTTTTAAGCGAATATCGGCGGATGTTGCACCAGTTAGAACGTAATGAATGTTTTATGAAACAAGGACCAAAAAAGTAACGTTCTCACACTAGGCGTCCTATGCCAAGCATTCTCTTTGAATTTAGGGAGGAATGTGTGCAGCACATACGTACACTTCAATGTGCATGGGCACTAATTGAAACAGGGAATAACAACTTTAAGCATCTGTACAAGGTTCAATATTCGCAATTTGCGCAGTTTTGAAAATAAAATTGAACTTACACAGCTGGACTTGAGTTGGTTGTGCAATTTACACATATTGTATGTGCAATTCTGGGTAATTGGCAAGAGGGAAATCATTTGTGTGGTGATTAAACGTTCATTTGGCGTTCGTATGCATCATGATCTTTGTTTTCATGGGGTTTTGCTTAACAAACAAAATGGCAAACCAATCACATAATCATTTTTTTATTTTATCAACTGGATTGATGGGCATATCGCTTTCTCTGGACTCTTTGTGCGATATTGGAATTCAATTAAACGACGCACAGTGGGGCAAGACTGGACAAAAAATCAAAAACAATTTTCTTATTTTGATTGTGTTTGTTGCCTCATTGTTTCCATACTTCGTTAAAGAAAACGCTTCTGGACCGTTGTTTTTTTGTTCATTCTCAGGAAGTTGGAACTTTCTGTTTCACCCAAAAATGGTTCGTTTTGAAACCTGAAAGTAAATATTTTGTTGTTCTTTAATTCTTCAATGGAACTTCCCCGGTTATTACTTCCTGTCTTATGAAAACAGGAAAAACTACCAAATCCAAAAATATTTATAAAATGTTGCTTGAATGAAGTACATACTATAAAGAGAAGGGGAAGATTAACTATACTATGCGACTGGACTTTGCCCAGTCCTACAAAACAAGTTCCACCGATCTCCGGTCAAGGCTTCATAATTTCTGAAAGCTTATACCAATACCAACTATACTCCTATAAATTTGATTGACAACTGTAGACATTTGTGGAAATAAGGCAATAAAAACAGGAACATCAGCCATAGAAACAGAGAGTGCGATGGTGGGTCGTTATAAACCAAATAATGAACAAAATGGATGCCGGAAAGGTGGAAATTATTTAGAGGACACTTCCATATTCAATGTTCGACCTTATTCCTAAGCAACAATAATGTCTGGTTCGATTATATTAAATTCTATATCAACCTCAACATCAAACAAAAAATATTTTTCCAATTCTAATGCGTTTTTACATCCAGTGTCGACTGGGACCATGTCATAGCACCGTTCTGGAGATATAGATTTTTTCCCCCTTTTTTCGCATTCTGACCCACTGCGCGACGAATGGTGATGTTCTCTGTTTACCTATTGGTATCTGAACGTGTGTACTGGGTGCTTCCATCTGAAAACAATGATTCTGCACCTGACTATTTGAACAGTTGTTGAACAGCTGTACTATAAAAGTAAACAGCAACAGAAAATGAAAGAAACTCGTATGCCGCTTGATGTTACCAGGGTAGATAAAAAAATCTGCACTTATGTTGTGCCTCAAAATCTGAATATTTGAACAGTCATCGGTGCTTCGAATGCGGAGACTATGCATGACCAGAAAAGGATCGCGATTTTTAATTTTCCTACAGACTCTGAAATTTCGTAGTCCTTTGACAGATTACAGGCCACGATGGTAATGTCAACATGCGTCAGCAATGACGCCTGTTTTCAATCATGGGTACGTACTATCTACTGATGCCATCCATCGATGTAGTCTATAAACTTAATTACGGATAAGTAGTTGCCGTAGACTGACTCCAGCAAGGTGTTCAGCACACGTGCCGCTGTGGTTCTCGGAAATGTATGGCTTATGAATGAAAATATAAGTAATATAGGATATACCTTGTTATATTCCCTTTTTAGGGTCCGCGATACTAGGAATTCAGAATTCATTTCTTATGTGGATCGCTGCGGAAGAAAAAGATTCAATCACGAACTGTAGGGGCTGTACAGCGACATGAGCCTAGTCAGACGTCTACGGATTCAACGTCTAAGATGGCTGGGGCATGTAGAGCGCATGGACAACACTGCTCCAGCCCGAAGAGTCTTCAACTCCGAACCAGTGGGACAACGCAATAGAGGACGCCCACGGAACCGATGGCGCACCCAGGTGGAGAAGGGCCTCAATCAACTTGATGTGCGCAGTTGGAGACAGCTGGCTAAAGATCGTGCCGACTGGAGAGGCTTACTGTTTGAGGCCCAAGTCCACCCCGGACTGTAGCGCCACCAGAAGAAGAAGAAGAATTACGAGGCGTGCGATTCCATCTGAAAGGCACTCACTTGGAGTACCCAGGACGAGGTCGTTGGTTCGAAAACTCGCCTGGTTGTATGTTCCCATAACTCTTCGGGAGTTAGAGTCGATTGCGGACGGTCGGGTAGCCTGGAAAACTCTCATACGTTCCCAACGAACTAACACTTATGCCAACGTAACTACTATTCATGTCTACATTAATCAATAAAGTATTTTTTATGTACTAGAAATGCGATAAGGAAACAGCTTAGAGGAGTGATTTTCAATGTTCTTCTTCTTTATTTGGCGCTATAGTCCGGGTTGGTCGTCGGTCTCAACCAACAAGCCTCTCCAACTTTAGTAATTTCTAGCTAGCTGTCTCCAGTTTTCCAAGTCCAGTTGGTTGAGGTCTTACTCCACCTGGGTGCGCCACCTTAAGCACGAGCGTCTTCCGTTATGGTGCCCCACAGGCTCGGAGTCTAAGCAGGAACAGCTGGACAGATAGTCGTAAGGTTCCTTCGTGTCCTTCGTGAGACGGCATCAATTGCTTCTTGAGCCCATAGAGACAGTGGTTGGTAAGAATTACTCTGCGTTTGATCTCAATACGTACGTATGTTCTCCTTACTGCTTACTGCGGAGCCGGGGTTGACAAATTCCTTAACTGCCTCGAAGGTTTGCCTACCCATTCTGACGCTTCGCCCAAGACATCAATGTTGTATGTCCTTTTTTAAGCTCAGCGTATACTTCGTTGTGCCCTCAAACACAGAGAGCCATCCATGAGGCGTTAAAATGACGGATAAAATTGGTTAAGCGGTGAACGAGTGCTAAAACGAAGTATGTGCTGTCCTCGGGAAAGGACGCCCAACATCGACGACTCGGCCAGAAGAACACGATAAGCAGCTATAACTTCGAGGTAGTGGCGGACTTCGTGTACCTCGGCTCCCAAGTAAACAGTACGAACAACACCCGTACCGAGATTAAACGCAGAAATACTATTGGCAATCCCTGATTCTTTGGGCTCAAGAGGCAATTGGGTAGAAGAGCCGTCACTCGAAGGACCAAGTTAATATTATGTAACACTTTTATCATACCTGTCCTGCTCTATGGGGCAAAGGCATGGATAATCTCAAGAGCGGATGAAGAAGCGGTTGGTATTTTTAAGAGAAAAGCTCGGCGTTCAATCATTGGTCATGTTCGCGTCGACGGTTTCCGGAGAAGAATTCAACCATGTCATGACATGTGCCTAGCCAGGCGTCTACGGATTCAACGCCTAGGATGGCAAGGCCATGTAGGGCGCATACAGCACTGCTCCAGCCCTAAGAGTTTTCGACTCCGAACCAGTGGGACAACGCAATAGATAACGCCCACGGAACCGATGGTGCCCCCAAGTGGAGAAGGACCTCAATCAACTTAGAGTGCGAAACTTGAGGATGGTGGCTTAAGATCGAGATAACTACACAGGATTGTTGGCTGAGGCCCAGGTCCACCCCTGACTGTAGCGCCAACAGAAGAGCAATTGCTCATATTTACATACATATTTATGCTTTCATGTCAACCATTCATGGAACGTTCTATTGTTCCATTTGTGCATCACTGAAAATAGGGATACTGATAATACACTCTGCGATGTCACTGTATGATCACTCTATGAGTTTAGCTTCTGCAGTAACTACTCGTATTAAATGTGGTGACGTGTTCATTCCTTTCACTTTTGCAACTTCATCGTTCTCACCGACGGCTCTCTGAGGAAATATTTTAGCGCCCCTCTATAGAGGCAGTACAATTGGACTAATTGAATTTGAGAATCATTCAAGTAAAACCGATACAGAAATCAGAAGTGTACAACCCAATCGCCTGATTGTAAATTGCATTCGTTGACATAATTGAATTTTCCAGCACCAGCTCTACTGAATTTGGTTCCCTTATGTTTTGCATATAAACATGACATATTACTCAACTCAACTCCACTTTGTGGACAAAGAAATATATACCAACAGACACATGCACAGCATGCCGATTTCATGCCTTGTCTGAGTGCTAGATTTACAGAACAATATGCCACTCGTATATCCTTTAAGTGAAACGGGAATTCGAATTACATTGGTGAAAGGGTTCTCCACCTTGAATTCAATCAAATGATCGCCGGATATTGTCTTGTTTTTCGATATCTTCTGTGAGACAAGCAACCGTGCGGATTTCATATTTTATTTATGCCTTAAGGGTCAGGTGCTGATTTCGTCTTCACAGAAGTCACGGATATCGATTTAAAAAATAATGCCACATAAAATGAAGTTTGTTTCGCGTATCCTTTCCTTTTGGATTATCATCCATGCACCGTGGTATAAAGAAATGGAATATGCATTGAACACATAGAATTAAGCATGAAAACGAATTAGAAAATATAGTCATACATCTGAATCTGCTATTTTAAACCAGAACGGTACAAGTATTTTCCATCGATCCAAAGCATTCATCACATTGACAGTGAATTGAATTCGTAAAACCTGTGTACCTGTGTGTGTGTTTTCGCACTGTTCAGGTGTCACACTGCTCGGATGTTTTTGATTGAATCAAACATAGATTGCGTTATGAATTGTACATGTATATGTATACACTTTCCGTACAGTAAGGGGCTGGAAGTCAATCTTATGACAGATGTACGAAGGGAAAAACACGACAGGATATGAAAAATGTAATTTGAAATTTCTGGTTGGGAATCCCCTCAATAGGAGTAACACTAATGAAAAGGAGAAAATAAATTGATCATTCAAGCCTTATGCTTAATCATATTGTTTTTATTATGAGCCTCTTTTTAGGTCATCTTATCAAACAAAAAATAGTTTCCTTTCTGGCTCTCAGGGAAATTACTTTTATTTCCGAAGGACATTGCCTTGCCACACCTTCAAGATATTAAGGACGCTATGGATGTACTTTATCTTAGTTGATAGGTTTTCCTTTTTGTGAGGTCTTTTATTTTCTTATGTTACATCTTGTCATGGGTTTAGTACACTGCTTGGGGTTTATTAGTTTCCCAAGGTAAGAGTGCACACAAAAATGATATTTGAATAAATACCTTTCGAACGGAAGAAGGATAATTTGAAATACCATGTAGTATCCATGAAATAGAGAGAGTTATTTGCCAAGGGATTCTAAGAGTTATGATGAGGTTTTGGGTGAGGATTCAAGGCTTATTCATCTGTGATAAAGTGTACTTAACCCAATGCGTACTCCATAAGGGGAGAACCTACCAGGGACTAAATTATTATTGATCTGTTGCAGGCAGTCCAACGTTAACATTCGTTGCTTCAAGACATTGTCCGCCTGTTACAATAGGTAAGGTTAGGTAGGCGGGCTGCTAGTGCATTCACCAGCACACTTTGGCCATATTAGTCCATTGTGATACCCATAGTCACACTACTACCACTGATTGACTACTCCAGTGATAGAGCCTTAAATTTGATCCCAACGGCAAATGGTGACTGGACCAGGTTTGAAAGAAACTTTGCTTTCATTGAGATTCGGACCGGGGACCCCGCTAATCAAGGGCAGGCACTCTACCAACTGCGCCATCCAGTCTTTTGCCCGTCATTCTCTAAACAGTTCGTTTGAAATTAGAGCATGAAATTTTAATTGACGGCGCATTATTTTTATTTTTGTGTTTTTTTTTTTTTTTAAATAATATCAAAGGTTTTTCAATAGGGACTTCGACAACTTAGAATTTAATTTGGAACGCACTCTTTCACTAATCATCAAACTATCACTGTCAATTTATTTAGTAAGCTCAACATTTTCATCATGGTAAAGCACTCGAACGAGCAGCGCCTGTAAATTATAAACATTTGTCACCGAAATTCCACGGTCGTGAACGCAACTATAAGAGCGTCGACTCAAATTTTCTACGAAGCTCATTTTTGGGTCAATGCGTTCGTCGATAAGCAAAAAATGCGTTATTGGTCTGGTGAAAATCCACATGTGCTTCATGAATCACTACTTTATCCACAAAAAATAACTATTTCGTGCGGTTTGCATGCTGTCGGCGTTTTTGGGCCATAATAGCGATAAAGATAGTCACTTTACTGAGAATGGTCAGCTTTATCGCGCCACGATTACCGATTATTTTTGACCCGAATTGGAAGATATGGACTTGGCTGACATGTGGTTTCAACAGGATGGTGCCACAAGCGCACACAGCATACGTTACAATCGATTTATTGAAGATTAAGTATGGTGAGTGTGTTATCTCAAGAAATGGACCGGTCGATTGGCTGTGCGATTTAACGCCGATTGGCTACTTTGTGTGGGGCTACATTAAGTCAGTGGCTTATGCCAACAAGCCGACTTCGTTTGGAAGAACTCAGAGCCAACATTGAACGAGGAATAGCGGTCGTTTCGGTCGTTTTATGTGGGCGAGCGTTTGAAAATAGGGTCCAACAAATCGACCGCTGCAAACGTACCCGCGGTGGCCATATGAACGAAGTCGAGTTCCATTCATAAATGTTTTGATTGTATTTCAAGCCGATCATAGTTCTTGAAATATCTTAAATGGTTGCAAATAGTTGGTTGAAAAAAAGTTGCCAAGTCATTATTGGAAAACCCTTTATTAACTGTTTTAATATTTAGATACAGTACACAAAACTGGTAGAGGTAGAGTTGGTAGTTGCTAGTTGGTAGAGTAAACTAATTAAAACCAGGCGTGTTCATAAGAGTAAGATTGTTCACATTTCCGAGTGTGTGCATTTTAAGGTAGCCCTTAAGAATTTTCCAACCAGCATACCGCCCAGACCTTACTGGGAGTTTGAACACCAGACGCCAAAAGGTCCACTGCGAATCTGCACAGATGGATCAACGATGGATGCAGGTGTGGGTGCTGGTATTTGTTCCAAGGATCTAAATATTCAGGGCTATCTTTTCGACTACCTAATCACTGTAGCGTCTTTCAGGCTAAAACTATAGCTATTAAGGAAGCCCTGTTCTGGCTAAGAAACAATGTAATATCGCGCACAGATGTCGTCATCTGTTCCGATAGCCAGGCAGCGATCAAATCTCTGAATTCAGTCACTTTTAATTCCAAAACTTTCCTTAATGGCCATGGGTGTAATGGTTATTTTAACATCCAACTTATGTGGGTGCCGGGACACTGTGACATTTCAGAGAATGGCGAAGCTGATGAACTTGCTAGAAAGGGCACAAAGTCCGTGCTCTTTCCGGGGGAGACCCACCCTCCATGCTACTATAAAACATCTGCTAAAGCTTAAAACGCTTGTTGAAACAAACCGCGGGTAGACATCTGGCACAGGATGCCTCATTACCAAACAACTATGGCCTATGATTGATCCCAAGCGATCGCTTGATCAGATTAAGCAGGCCAAACCTCAGATCTCTTATTGGCGTTTTAACAGGGCATTGTGCCATTGGAACTCACGCCTCTGAACTAGGCCTTCCCTATAAGGATTTCTGTAGAAGCTGCATGGATGAGGATGAGGAAGAAACCATCGAACACTTGCAATGTAATTGCAGTGCTCTCTCATCCCATAGATTCAGACTTCTGAGGCCCATCTCTTTGTTAATCTGGCTGAACTGAGCAGCATCAGCTCCCTTTTTCGCTTTATCAAAAGCACAAATTGGTTTGCGGAATAGGTAGCCTTAGATGCGCGTGGTACCACAACGGGCCTATGCTTGGCCTACGCGTGTCTACCTTCCTTATGCGCGGCAGTCAGCCACCTCAACCTAACCTAACCTAACCTAAGATAGCACTTAGTATGGGAAGTCAACAAGGAAAAGCAATGAAAGGTTGTCTTCCCCTTTTTTTGCACCCAAGCGGAACCTACTGACTTGCCGTGTTGGTTTCTATTTATGACAATGGGCCTTTGACTAAGACTATGGGTAAATTCTTCTTCCTCTGTCTCTGAAATGATTCCGAGATATAAGCTAATTTTCCATCTCAGTCACATCAGACTCTTTTAGTATCCTCAGGTTTACTTGTTCGAATGCATGCGTTATAAATTTCGAATTGTTTTCAAAATATTTTGCATTAAAAATAGAATTAATTTTGTCACTGGCATACACCGGACTTATTAAAGATTTTCATACTCGCGCCGAAGATAAAAATTTTAAGATGGCCATTAAAAAGTGCTTAGAGAAAAATTATAACTTAATACCCAGCCTCGCACTTCTCAAGTATAAGCACCACACATCCTTCTTTATAAGTATGTGCTCATAACTCCGGTGTTTTGCAAACACATTTTTCACCCTCGATAACAACATAACCATACCACTGAGTGCGCTGCCGTAAGCTCATTAGAAGGTTTTGTGGTGCAAATGAGCTTTCGTGGCTTTCTAAGGCAATAAAGAAACCCCAAAAGCGGCGCATATTTCCAAGACTCATATATGTATGTGCGGTGTTAGAATTTCTTTACTGCCATTCGAATCTACAAAATTCCTTCAGGCGATTAAAATAACCCCTCGACTTGGAACCATGATGTTAGGTTATATTCATACGTGTATGTATGGACATCCGTGAAGCCAACGTGTAATTCACTCGAGTGATTAAATTTGTTTTTGCTAGAAGCATGTTTTTGTTAATAAATTGTTAATCCGATTAGTCCAACCCGTTTCGTTCGCGGTCTGTTTTTTATTCGAACGTGTGTGTTGTGTGGCCTCTCCCTTTCCTTTTCGTTCGCTTTTGCGACTTTATTGGAGCATATAACCTCGTACATATGTACACATATTCTGAAGGACGTATGATTAACACCCCGAACAAATGGGCGAAGCGTACAATAAATACCCACTATTTCTGCACGCTATTTGCGCCTGGGTGTAGACTGTACCCAGGCCTCTTACAACTATGAAGAGTAATAATTATGGTAATTACTTACATTTTGTCATTTATTTTCCGTTGTAAAATCATCTCTGGACAGGTACGAAGAATTTCTATCAACAGTAACTATACTTCTTCTAGGGCAGCAGCAAAAACACCACCCCTAGGCGAACATGGACACGGACAGAGACGGTATCAGTGATGAGGTTAAAGTTTTCCGAATTTCATGGCAAAGGTTTTCACTTAACATTTCACATAGCCACGCGATAAATTCCGCACAGTCCAACCAGGATAATTTATTACCATCTAGAAGGTGTGGCTAACCACTGTCTAAGGTTTGTGCGGTTTGGGAACTGCTTTGCAAAAGAATCCAGGCGATGAGGTATAAATGATTCCACTGGCTGTGGGCTGGAAGTTATTCAATTTGCCGGAAAGGGGGGAAAGTTGATTATGTATGAGAAAAATTTAGTTACTACGTGGTGTCTGAATGTTCAACCGAGAGTGAGTAGTCGACACGATGTGGGTGGATGGCTAAAATTACAAAAGTTTCTGGTTTCCTTCGGTCGGTGATGTTACCAATTACAGAATGGGATTGGGAAACAGGAAAGTTTGTGGCTATACACAAGAGGAAGTTGGATTCATTTAATCTTAAGTGGTTATCGCTAAGTGGCAAACATATGAGGTATGAGTGCTTCTAATGGTTCGTCCACATAGATTGTTCGATAAAAGGGGAAAGAGGAAGAATTCTGCAGACCGTAAGAGGGAAAAGGAAATACATACATTTTTATATTCTGACTGATTTCCTTTGCATTGGGTTAGATTTTCACACGCACATTCGTAATTTGCATGAGCAGCGCTCCATGTGCACCATGTCCCATGCTCACTTACTTTCAAAAACGTCTATTCTTCCAGTAACCTAGAACTGAAATTTATGGTTCAGGGAGGATACGAAGAATGTCAGTGCTGTGCACCGCACATTTCACATGCACAATTCCTTTTCCTTTATCTGCTCATGCTTCCTAAGTCTTCCTAAGGGACATATTTCCCGGCCAAGAGGGAGTGACGAAGTGTGTATCCTGCTGCACATGCAAGTCACAGTAAAGTGAAATTGTCACAGAGATATTTTCAAACTTTGTGCATACGTGCAGCCTCAAACTCAATATTCAGCGCATTACTTGTGACATAAGTGTCCTAATGTTCTCGCACGAATTGAGATACCTAATGTGTGACTTACTCTGAATGTTGAGGAGTAAAACGGTTTCCATGTCACTGCCATGCGATGGTTCTTTGGTAAAATATACAAAAAGAGCATTACGTTCCGGCATCTGTCACAGACATGTGACTGTCTCACGACACACAATTGCTACATTTATTGAAGTGATTGAGTTGAAAATCAATGTACAGTGCTCACAAAAACAGTAAATTAAAAAAAAATGGAGTGCATTGTGTTCTATTTACAAAGCAATTCACAATTAACAATTTTACGATAAATCATAAATTTGTTTGTACAATAAAATGATTAAAAACCATTGGAAATTAAATGGAGACTATATGATATATTTTTAGTAAATAGTAAATAACAAATTAAGAAGCATTAAAACTGAAAATGAACATAGATTCCCTATGGGGTTAAGTTCAGGCAAATTTTCTGGCTACTGTATAATAGTTATATAGCTTTCGTTGAACCAATCCATACCATTTATGCGTTCAGTAAATTTAGTTTTTGTTGTATATCCCGAAACACAACCAGTCTTGATGATAAAATAATTATCAGGGGCTTTAATAAGGACTCCTACAAATCATCAAGAAATGTACAAGAACAACTGGGCCTTGAAATCTCAAGAATCAGTTTTAGAAGCTCAGGAAATATTTAGATGCTTATTTTGAAATACCGAAAGTGACATTTTCACAACAAACATTTCTCACTCAAATCGAGAACTCAACATGAACTCAACATGAGTCCTATTCGGCAAGGATCTTTTTTTTCCGTGGGTAGGTGGCAGTCTTCGACAAGACTCTATGGCGAACGTTCGGACATAGAAGTGTCAGATTTTTACTCACTAAAACCACCTCCCTGAATTTATTAAGACTACAACTAAGTGAAGCACTTAACCAGTAGTTTGTATTTCATGATTCAGGTACTGATCGGCAGGTTACTCTCCAATGAAAGTTCCTGATAACACCACAACTATGTGCGGGTGTAGACTATCGCACGAAATCAAGGGGTCTAGTCCTTTCTAGTCGGCGCAAGACATTAGTTTCCTCAAGGGTCGGGTGAACTCCACAGTTTGTGTGCTCTTCTATTCAACGCTTATGTTTATAAGCAAAGTTCTTAACTTCATCTTATTGTGGTAATATTCCAAGATCTCTGTGGATATCAGCGTTTCTGATACACCATGGTGCATTAACGACAGTTCTAAGCACCTCATTTTGAAAAGTCTGTATTCTGTTCAAATAACTTGCTTTGGTACAACCCCAAAGTTGTCCAAACAGGTTTTATTATTTGCTTGTATACAAGCAGTTTGTTGTCAATACTTAGCTTGGCATGTTTACCAATAAGCCCGTACAGATCCTTATATTTCATGTCAAGTTCTGCACGTTTCTTCTTAACGTGCTCCTTCCACTTGAGTTTCACGTCAAGAGTCATCCCGAGGTATTTTGCTTCATTGCCAAAACGTATTTGGACACGATTTATGTAAACTGGCAAGTTATTAACGGGCCTATAAGTGAAGTTATTGACTGATTTGCTTTCATTAGGAGCAATTCGCCATAAGTTCATCCATTCGTGTATCCGATCTAGTGAGCGTTGTAATTTTGCTGAAGACTCTTCAACCGTTTTGGCTGTTACCGAGATAGTGGTGTCGCAAGGGTCATTTGATGCAGATGATATCAACTTATGAATTATATGTTCATGTTTACTTAAGTGAAAGTGGGCAGATAGAAGTCTGGGATCGGTGAGAACCCAGTTGGCTAATACCTGCTCCTGGTTAGTGAGATCCCCGGTTCGAATCCCAGCGAAAGCAAAGTTAATACGCTTTTATCTGGTTTTCAAATCTGCTCCAGTTACCATTTGTGGTATCACTGGAGTTGTCAATCAGTGGTAGTAGTCTAGTTAGTAGTAGGTAGCACAATGGACCGACATGGTCTAAGTGTGCTGATGAATTTACTAGCAGCCCCCCTACCGAACCTAACCTATGTGCTATCCTAAAGCAACTGCTATATCCCAGCTTTATAAGGGATATTTTTGATATGTCCCAATCCAGCCTGAGATTTTCTCGATATAACCTTAATATCCTTCGCAGAGTGTCAGATAGTCAAGTGGGTTGGAAAAGGGTCTACCAACCGCTCTCTGTCTGACAAGAGCCGACCAGGCACAAATGGTATGTGATAAAGTCTCCTTTTTGGCTGTGTTATTGCAACGGCGACAATGTGTGTTGTGTGGGATAACTAGTTTGAAGAGATGATCTCATATCGGCGAGTGTCCCGCACAGACCGCGAGTAACCTAGCGACATCATGACGCGTTCGTCGAAGGAAATCATTTGTTTCTGATCAGATGTACTCAGGCCATATTTTTCTTGATCTTGTAGCACAGCTTGTCAGTCTGGCCCATCCGAGGTTTGCTTTTTCAAGGAAGTGCATAGAGATATTGGCCTTGACTGCTTGTAGAGAGATGTGTACGTCCTTGCAATCGAGAACTGAAGGAGAGGTACCGACCTACCCAATTCACCGGCCATCTCGTTTCCTGGCATGACACTGACAATACATTTTGAGCGGCCTTCTAACGACTTTAGCTCCCCCTGGCATTCCTGTGAAGTAAAGGAAGCAATTGATTTGATGGCTGCTTGTCTACCAACTCATGTGTCAACCTTCTGCCTTGGCAAAAAATTTGGGTGTAAATTGAGTATACACCCTTGGACAGCCTGGAGGTTCACCTGTAAGCCAAATAGTCACGGGAACGAATAATAAAATGTTCGATGTGTGGAATGGTCGAGTTATGAAGCATCTGTATCTCGATCAGCACTTTCGATCAAAAACTAAGTTTTGTGCCTAAGTTATTTTGATAAAATTATTCCAAATTCGACTTAAGGATGTTCGATTTAAAGAGGTGGGACTATAGTTCCGCCTAATTCAGCCCCAGACTGTCAGTTTAGATTGCCCAGTTAAAATGGCGGCACATCTCTCCGCTACGCCATTCCAATCTTTCGGAAATTGAAGTGTCAAACCTGTTTGATGGAATAAGTCTGGGGACTGTGCAGTCTGTTGACATGTCAGGATCAAGGATGGCACTGTTATCAGAGGGCCTAGATGTCCACTCTCTGAGCCCGATGGTGGTGTTTGCTGAAGTGTTTTAGTGTGTAAGTCCAAACGTAGAAGAATACGTAACACTATCGTGAGAGTACGTAAATAAGAGTGTTTGGACCTTGATTTGGGCTAAGGTTCATAGTACATTCAGTTAGGTCAGACTAGGTGTTGTGGCTACCATCAAGAGTGATACATTCACTTAGACCCAAGATTCCATATTGTTGCCACTGAGCCGGTTACCGTCTGCTCATCCTGGAACCGTTTTGTTTTTTGGACTAATGTCCAAATTGATTTGACATCGTTTTCGGTCTTAGCCAGATGTTGTCCATGTAATTAAAAACTGTACTCCTGAAAATAATAAAAGCAATATCTAACTCCACCAACTCGCACGCAATCCAAAACAGCCGCGATTCCTTCTCCACGTGGTGTGACTACAACTCCCTTGAACTCAACGTAAGCAAATGCCTGTTCATCACTTTTCTCGTAAACGTTCCACATCTCCTCTCAGAGCTTACATTCTCCACAGCGAGCTAGTACCCAGAGTCTCCTTTGGATGGTTTTATATTTTGTTTATTTATTTGTTATTTTATATTTATTTATTTGGATGATTTATATGTGGTAGGGGGCTAAATTTCCATTTACACATTAACAATATCATCCTACGAGCCAATTATTCTCTTAGCTTCATTAAACGCTGGTCCAAAGAATTCTCAAACCCCTACGTTACTAAATCCCTTTATATCACTCACGTCAGACCCCTCCTACAATATGCCAATCACATCTGGTCTCCTCACTTCTACGATCACTCACAGCGTATTGTAGCTGTCCAACGTAGATTTCTACGTTTTGCATTACGTGGTCTCCCGTGGGCTGATAAACTTGCTTTACCACCCTTCACTGACCGCCTACAGTTGATCAGCTTGCATACCCTAAAAAAACGCCGTGAAGTAGCGGACATGCTATTTCTTTACCAAGTTATAATAGGAACTATTGACTCGGCCGCCCTTCTGGAAATGATTCCACTAGACACCTACCCCCGTCGCCTCAGGTCTATTCCCTTTTTTCCGACCTCCCCTCCATCGTACCAACTACGGCCTGTATGAGCCCATCTGTAGAATGTTGCACCTAGCAAACTTATCACAAAATTCCCTTGATTTTCACTCTTCAATTCAATCCATTAGAAATTCATTATTCACCTGTCCATAACTAGCCCTGCTTCCTTCACAGGTTCTATATATCTATTTAAGTTAGTTTTAGTTGAGTGTGTTAGTTTCAAAGCATATGTTAGTTTTTTTAAGCTTGTACGGAGCTAATAAAAATAATAATAAAATATATGACTGTTAATTCGTTTAAGTAGTATTCTACCAGTGTTCGTTTCCTAATGGAGACCAGTGAAGGACGGTTGGAGATTGCATGTGCCGGGTATTCCTCTTCTTCTTCATCCATGCATCTGCTACAGAAGTCGTTGTATGGTAATCCTAGTCTTGAGACGGATCTATCCAACCCATTGCGCAATGTCCTGAAAGGGCTCCTAATAGCCTACTCATGTTTCTCTCTAGACTGACTATGGTCGTGGTTCTTTGTAAGTCCAGTTTTGGCCATACTTGTTTAGCATGTAGGCATGTGGTAAGATTCTTCCATTTTTTATGGCACTGCCTATCGCTAGCTCTGTGGTTTTAGGTTTTTGAGTTTCTATTGTCACCCAGTTGTTTTCAATCTGCGGTCCAATGAATATTATACCATTTCTGTAGAGCCCGTCTGTTTCACAGTTGTCTAGATCCAGTTAATTGAACTGCAATATTTTGAACACGTCGTCGAATTGAAAAAACATTCTAAAAAGCGTTCTGCACTTGTCCGACTGTCTTTCATTTATCCGATATGGACAACTGGGATATCATTGACAGATGAGAGCATAGCTAACCGTAACATCGTTCTGAAATTATTAAACATAGCATTGAAAGAATTAGTCAAACGACATTACGCTAGTTTTAAATGAAAACTTTGAGAACGAACTAAAAACTGTGCCTTAACCATACATGTAAGTAGACCATCACCTTGTAGCTGAAGAGATCGATGCAGGGAGAAATAGTATTGTTGAATGTGTAAGTACATAGTACAAATGAATGTGAAATGAGTTCATAATAAAACTTGCCATCCATTCAAACTCTCCGTGGCGTCGTGTGTAAGTGCGTCGACTCCTACGCAGAGGGTGCCAGGTTCGATACCCGAATTTGACCACCTTCATATTTTCGAGTCACTGACAATGCTCAGAGTATTTAATGTCTAGAAAAAGCGTCTCAAATTCGCCTTTCGGAGTCGGCATTAAGCTGTAGGTCCCTCAAATGCGTGAGATAACAATAGCATGCAGAACACGACTGGTTGCTGAGAACCTAGGCCCTGGCCCTCTACGGGCTGTAGCGCCACCCATATTCTTATTATTATTAAAACTTCTTTTCCCAGTGTTGGGTCAAACGTAGTTGTATGCCCTATATTCAACGAAACACAATGTCCCATTACAAGTAGCGACGGCGAACTTCGCGTGAAAATATCGAATACAAATAATTACATTCACCTTGAAATATAAATAGCCACGCGAAGAGTACATATTTGAAGACGAAAGTAAAATTCAAAAGTTGATAAGGGTTCAAAAAGGAAAGCTTATTTAAGGTACGTGAAAGGAAAGAGGCTACGATCTGAAAAGTGCTCACAGTATTTTCGCAACTCATTTGTCAAGTCATAAGATTACCTATAGTAAAAAGTCCAATCACGATTTTATTAAGAGGTTGTTCTAGTGAGACACTTAAAATTGCAGTTCCACATGACTGAACGCAAAAACTTGATACAAAATCGGCAATAAAACCGAATGAAGTGGTTTCCAACCTTTCACCGCTTGGGCTAAACGCAGATATTAACGATCGAAATGTCTTGTGATAAATCTGATTGCAATGTCGGTGAAGAGAAATATGCTCCAACAAGAAGGGATACAAATTAGATAGCAATTAATACAAAAAGGCTCAATTTATTTATTACTTGATGTAACGCCGTGTTTGAGTCCGTTACGGTTTGGTAATAAAACTCAACATTGCACACCAACTTGTGGCTGTATAATTAATTACTAGGTAATACTCGTAAATTTTCTTACGATTCATTATTTTATCCCGTGAGTTTTCAGCATAGCTCGTAAAGCGGGCAACATTAATTTGTTTGGGTGAGATATTAAGATCAAGTATTTTTATCAAGCTTTTGCTGTACATTATAAAATGTGGTTGCTTATACTGTAGTTTTTATGCCTGCCGCAGGGGGTTCGTAACTAATGTGGTGAGTGGAATTTTAAACGCTGGCTATGGACTGAAATAAAATATATTATATCGTAGATAATGTCTGTGACCGAAGTTGTTAATCTTAAACAATATGTGGAAATTATTGCTGTTATATTAAAGAATTCTTTCTGAAAGGACTTCTCAACATATAACTTATTCTACATGTAGAAAGGCGTGTAGAGCGTGTCAGGCACTATCCGTCTCATTATGTGTAATTCAAGTAAGAAACCATCTAACCATAACGTATGAATTGCAATCGATTTACTGCACGATATCATAGTTATGTACTTCAGTTCTTGGGGAAGTGCATAGTTTCATTAACAGCTGGGAAATACATACCCGTCCCAATTGTAGGCTTGGTACCCGACAAATGAGAAGTTGTTAAACGCTTTTCGAAGTGGAATGTTTATTGTTTCTTAATTATGTTTTTCGATTTATCCTATGTAACTGACAATTATTGCTATTGCTTGTCTAAGGTCATTTATAACAAATCAAAAAATTATTTATAGAAAACAATAGTTGTTACATTGTAGTGGGTTGGCGTTGTGGGTATGTGCGTCTAGCCCTACGCAACTTAACCTTGCTGTCTGGGTTCTATTCCCGGCCGGTACGATCAAAAATAATTTTCACGGCCCACCTCTTTCAAATCACTGACTATGCTAAAAGGGTAATAACTCTCTCAAACTAGGCCGTTCGGAGTCCTTCCACTCGTGAGAGAACAATGGCATGTACAACACGAGTGACTCCCTGCCCTTCCATCGACTGCAGTGCCAGCCATATTATTATTTAGTTTCTATATTCGACATTCTTTATCTTCATAGTCCGAGGCCTCACCCAACCAGTCAGAACGATCTCCTACCAGCTCTCTCTTTAGTTTCGCACACCAAGCCGGCTGAAGTCCCCTTCGTTTTTCGTGCGCCACCTCGTGCGTTGCCGTCCTCTGTTCCATTGTCTCACAAGCTCATAGTCGAAGCTTTTTCGGAGCTACCGCTCTACATGGCCTAGCCATCATAGGCATTGGATCCATAGACCCCTTATTAGACTAATGTCGCTGTACAGCCAATACACTTCGTGGTTAAGCTTCTTCTCCAAATGCCATTAACGCAAACAAGATCAAAGATTGGGCTCAGAGCTTTTCTCTCAAAAAGAGCTTTTCTCTCAAAAAGACCAAGATCCTCTTCATCCGATTGTAAAAATGTGGATCGACGTGGATAAGGTGGCGACTATACCGAGGATACAACAGTCCAAATAAAACTGCAGTACAACAGTATAACAGCACGATCTCTACTGTGTGAGGGATGAATGTCGACGAGAGAGACCGAGCAGTATGCGCAGTCACTGTGTGGGCTTGCTAATGACACGTTGAGAAGTTAAGGCAAGAATAAAATACAGGATTGTGATAAAATTGAAAGACGTTGATTTGTTTTTATTAGTGTATACGATTTGGACATAGTACATGCCTCCGAGCCGTAGACAAAGACGGGGATGATCAAGGTTTTTGTACAGAGTCAGCTTAGTCTTCCGAGATAGGGCTCTGTTAATCAATTGCCTAATGAACCTAAAAAACAACGGTTGGCAGAAGTTGTTCTGATTTGTCTCGGTACTGATGTTGTATGTGCCGCGTACCCGAGGAAGACTTGAAGTTATAGCTCCCTTCGAGGACGTTCTGGCCAAGTCGTTGATGTTGTGCGTTATTTCTGGATAATGCCAGACGCACTTTATTCGCTTTCGTTTCAATGCCAACAAACGCCTCATTGACGGCTCACTGTGCTCGACCAATCAAGTAAACGTATGCGTATATTGTACGTAAGACTAAATAAAACTTCAACTTGACTAAATTTACTTTTCTAAAAAAGCGCGTTAGGGACGTTACAGTCCGGGGTGGACCTGGCCCTCAGTAAACACGGCTCTCCGATTAGCATGGTCTTAATCTAGGTGCCTGCACCCTCATACGCCAAACTGATTAAGGTTCCTTTCCAGCTGGGCACGAAATCACAAGAGAGGTCTTAATCTACAACGTTGTCCCTCGGTTGGCTAAGTTGGACTGACCTTACTATTTGAGTCCAGACATTCGAACTCGTTTGACTAAGTCGATATATTGTACATATGTTGTACATCTCGTCCTTCAAGCTTCTCCTCCAAACTCCTTGTGCGCGAACGGAGGCGAATGAAGGATTTTCCTATCGACTCAGCCAAGAATTTCCTCGACCGCATTTGATGTTGTCCACGCCTCTGCGCCACACATCAGGACTGAGACTACCAAGGTCTTATTGAAAGATATATAACTTCGTTCTTCTAGAGAGGGATTCATTTTTCAATTGCCATCTAAGCCCAAAGACACAGCGATAGGCCTGCTTTAACCTTCGTTTTATCTCCGCGGTTTTGACCTTTTTTCAGAGTTTACTGAGCATCATATGTGGACTAAGTCCTTTACTACCCCGAAATGCTCTGGCGCTCCGAAAAACGTCTAAAAATTCATAGCGATTTCTCTGCACTTTTCAATGCTTACTTCAAGATATATGCAGTTTAACAAATCACATGATGGCATATTGCACAGCAACAAGTAGTGATAATATTGCACATCATTCCCTTGCGAAGGTTATGGAACCGTGTGAAAGTCTAACACACCATCTTGGTTCTTCTTGGTATTAGTGCGATACAAGAGAGTCAATTTTCGCAGAAAGAGAATACTTATCTCTGTTGTTCCAGAATGCTTTTAGCGAGAAACGTCTTTGCTCAAATCTCTTCGAACTACTTTTGCAGAGAGTCCTCATGGATAATCTCTTTTTCTGGAAGACGTCTTCCAACTTGCACTATCCGTCTCTGCAACAAATTCACTTCTTCGTATAGTGAGATAAGACTTTAGACATTGAACAGAGCACAATGCAACAGTTTTTTCCGAAAAAGTGAAGAGGTGTCATAATATGTTAAATGAGACTCGAATCAGGTTTCTGTTCGTCTCATTTCTTCAAAATAATAATTCCTCCCAAATGCCATTGATACAGGCAAACACGTATCGCAGTTAACATATGCTCCAACAACCGTCGTCGTAACTTGATGCGTACCTCCTGAACTCGCCCACGCTTTGCACACGTATGCACAATCAACTTCAAGGTCTGCCATGGTTAAGGGCGGTTGTAATTTTCTTAGTTACACAACTATACCCATCCGAGTGTGCCCACAAATGTAGTATATGAAGGACTAGACAAAGAATACACGCATGGTTTTGCTTTTCATCGGAGACATCATTTCCCTGCAGGAAACTTAATCATATTTCTCAGTCGCACTGTGATGTGCTGATGTGTAGTATAAGGGACGGAATAAAAACATAAGCACATCAAATATGAATAGATGACAATTTCTCTGAACTTCAGCGTTTTGTAAACGCAAATATCCTCGAGGGTCCTGCTGCCATACTCAGCAAGATTTTATACTTTGACACTGTTGGCGTGCAAAAATGGAACGTGTGTTATACAGAAGTGCCTCTCCTATTCCCAAGGACAGCCAATAAGGAGAAACAATAAAATGTTAATATGAAATAAATTCGGAACACATACACACACAGCGGAAAGTGTGTGCTGTTTGAATGAATAAAGAGGACACAAGGGAAGGTCATGACTGAAACTAAAGAAGGTGTGTGAGTTCGCTCTCATCGAACACTATCGAGATGAACATTCGAGCAAATTTTACACACATAAATTTTTATTATAAATTTTCCTTTAGGTTCATAATTTCCCTCTCAGTGGATTTAATAGCGAAAGCTACCAACCCCCTTTTTTTATGTGTGTACTTGTTTGCCCCTTTTCTCAGTTGGCTCATGGCTTTTCACAACAATGCCACAAGTCAGATCAAGTTAGCTGGTTGACTTGCTGATTTGTGGCATGATTTTTTATTTATTTTCATTCAAGCCGTCGTCGTCGTTGCTGCTTTCTTCAACGAGGAGGAGTAACGCTCCCGTCAAGGTACAAAAGGAGTGAATAGAAATTTGTTCACCCTTCGGGGAAGTAAGCTGTTATACCGTTGAGATGAGTTGTAATCAGCCAGTAACTTGCAAGCCTTGTAGATCCCTTTCCGTTTGGGGCGGAAGTGGAAACTTTATAGCATAAAGGCATCATACTACGCCGCGGCGTGTACATGTATTTGTGGGGGTGTGCTTTTAGCTTCGTCTACTTTTTTTTTTTTTTTTGTTGTTTTCATTCATTTTCTGCTTTGAGTGTCTTCTGCTCAGCGATGCGTTTATTATCCCTTATTGAATGTTGAACCTACAACCTTTCGTTCATCTTGTACCCTCGCTTAAGAATAGAGCGACGGGGGAACACTGCAATGCCAAGTGTGTGAACTTTCTTGATAAGCATGATGTGCACAAGCTGCAGAGTGGGCGATATGAGAAGATTTGATTTAACAGGAGTGAAACGGTGAAAGAAGCCGAATTACACAGGATTTATGAGTACATTTCCCAAATCGATGATTTTCACTGATATCGCTTTGGAGTCGTGAAGCGTGAGACATGCTTCTTCTGCAGGGTTATTTTTAGGAAGACGATGTATGCATGTTCGTACACAGGACTTGTAGTTGATGTTCAATGTAGCATACGACAGTGAGGAAATTTTAAATTGAATTTATTTGATTTCTTGGGTAAGAGGAAGAGTCTTCGTGTAGAAATTGCTATTTTTAAACTTAATTAATGTGCAATCTTGTCTCACATGTGAGAGGATATTTATTGTAATTTATTCAGAGACTAACTATTCAATTTGCATATATTATTCAAGTGTTTTTGGCAAGCTCCCGAGGGTAGTACGAAAGAAATTAAGACGAACATACAAGTAAACAGTGTTTCTGTCAAACATCGTCTTGGCAACTCTTCAACAATGTGCCCTTCTAACTCGATTCATTTTCATGCCAGCGGCGCTTTCACACTTTCTAGTTAAAAATAGTTGGCTTGTAGCCAACCACAATGTTGGATGAAAATTGTCAGCCAGTTGCGTTGTATTGAAACTTTATTTAACTTTCTATTTTCTCCTTTTCATTTTTCCGTTATTGTTTCACATTTTTCATTTAGTCGATAAGTGTCTGCTTTTATTGCTGTTTCCTCTCAGGAGCCGAGTGCGGAGTAGTGCCCTTTGTCTTCTGCACACTCGAGGAATATACACATTGTCACCTTTATGCTCTTTCCTTTTAAGGCTCAAATTGACGTATCGCCTGAAATAAAATGTTTACACTTTTTCTGATGAAGTGGCTTCAATTGCACATTCACTTTCCCTACTCTGAACGGCGTCGTTTTCATTTGTGTTCTTCAATTGGCAGAGCGACTGGCTTTTTATGTTTTCTTCTGCGCTTTATGGTTAATTCATTGCCATTTTTCTTGAATTCCTAAGAGAAATTTTGTAGGGACGTAGTCATGTCTTGAGATCCACTGAATTGTCGCACAAAGCATGCCCATTGCACAGCGAGTATTGAAACCAGATGACATGTTTGCGCTACAGGTGTAAGTTTTCGGATAGTACATAGTTCATAATTTGTGAGAAAAAAGTGCACTTGCACTTACCACTCTGCATAATAAGCATGTATGAAAAATGTCGGGCTATAAATAGAACAAATTGCTTGTCTTTCCTTGGTTCCCTCCATCGTTCACTGTGTTTGACTCCTCTCTGCCTAAAACACGCTTTGTTATATTGAAAAATAACGCGCTTTTCTTGGACTTATTTTGTGAATTTTGTATGCATCTCTTTATTTCTGTTTGAAAAATCTGAGCCAAAACAAGACCTTGGAAGTGGAGTGGGCTCCGGTGGTGGAGTGGGTTGGTGCATTGTTCATGGTCCTTGCAGGTATTTTCTTTTTTATAGGCAATACCATTTTTTTTGGAGTGATTTGTGTGAATAAACATTTCATATTCTGTTTTCTGAATAATTCTATTTGCAATGAATTTGATGAAAATTATAATTCGCAAAATAAATCTCAACTGTTAGAAATTTGGGCAATGACCGAAAGATTAAAATCGCATAAAAATTACTTAGATTAGATTTCTTCGTGCTGTTTTGGGAATTACTCGCTGGGATAGAGTGAGAAACACCGCAGAACGAGAGGAACTCCTTGAGCAGGTGCTTCTTCGAACGGAAGGAGCCATGCTTCGATGGTTTAATCACATGGTGCGAATTTCCCCACCATCACGAAGTCCGAGACGGGCGTTGAATGCGATTCCATCAGGTAGGTGACCACTTGGCTGACCCAGTATGGGCTGGTTGGGCCAAATCCAACCACATAACTCCTAATGAGTAGGAGTCGATGACGGAGAATTGAGTTACCTGGGGATCTATCGTGCGTGCTTTACCCTCGCAACCCCTTGAGTGTATCATGCGGGTCAGAAGAAGATGATGATGATGATTTAATAAAATTGATCAAGTACATAAATTAATTCTTCTTGTCGTACGACAGGGTTTTCTACTAGTTCAGTTATGAAGCAGATTTCATTTTGTTGTGATTTAGATTCATAGTAAATTTTAACTTGTTTATGGCTAAGTGGGTCGCCCAGGCGTAGTGGGTAAGTGCGTCGACTGCTACACATAGGTTGCCAGGTTCGATACCCGAATTTACCACCATTCATAACTCATGGCTCCACCACCTTCGAGTAACTAACAATGCTCAAAGAGTATTCCTGTCTAGAAAAAGCTTCTCAAATTCGCCGTTCGGAGTTGGTATTAAGCTGTAGGTCCCTTCCACTCGTGAAAGAACAATAGCACGCACAACACGAGAGGTTGCTGAGAAGTTAGGCCCAGGTCCGCCTCGAACTGTCGGGCCACCAATATTATTATTATTATTATGACTAATAGAAATGTATACAGAATTAGCTTGAATTGCTTTGCGTTTTACAATACACCATATATTCTCTCAGTCGTGTCTCTTGTCACTGTGACTTGACACTGAATTTGTACTGTCGTTGTCACTTTATGTGACTTTTAAGTGACTAATTGAAAACAATATTTTCTTTTGAATTTTGTACGATTGAGAGAATATTGGTGAATTTTAGAAAGCGTTTGGAAGTGCATATTACTTTCCGACTTACCATTAAAAGTCTTCCACGTCAGCCCAGAGCTGGATATATAAATTTGTTATTTCCATGTAAAGCTCCGTTTGACAGTTTTTATAGAGACGAGTTATACAGACCAATATCTAGACATTTTCTAGAACTCTTCCGTCTTTGCAGAATGTCCATGGAGTATAGGTACGTGCCCGGATGACCTATTAGCCGTGGCTCACTTGGACCAACGTGTTGGGTCCATTGCACTAAGCTACCATGAGACCTACTCCAATTCTAAAACCACCCAGATTCATGTGTGAATCTAAGGAGTTTTTTTTCAAACTAACACCACTTGCGTCCTCTAGCTCGGAGGAGAGGTTCTTTCCTAGAAAACACCTTGTTTTCATTACTAGGCCAGGGCTTTCGCAGAGCAGATCTTGGATAGATTCTATTTCATCCTTGTATCTACAGTTGCTACAAAAAATGTTATGCATGTTAAGTCACTTGTACTTGCGGTACAGTCTCCGGTAAGCACTCCTATTACCGTATGTACGTCCCTGCGACTAAAGCCGATCAATGATGTTGATCTCTTCCCATTCCTCTTCAGCCATAGGGCCATTGCTTTGGCTGCAGTATTCAGGCTCAGGCAGTGAGTACTTGGTCAATCTAGGGCCTCGTCTAATAGCTTTGTCTTTATGGAACTGAGTGAGTCGGTGTTGAATGTCTGCTGCTCCGATAAGCTTGGTAAAGACTTTACCGAGACCTTTGATGTCAAGAAATGAATAACTGCCTTATGCTATCCACCAATTGAAACGCGATTAAGTCGCGGGATTTCATAAAATGTCTCCCAAATTTCGCCATATATTTTCGGCTCTTCGAAACCTCGCTCTTTCTTCGACTGTTAGTTGAAACCCCCTTAAGTTGATCCATCCGTGAGAGCTTGTGAAAACTTTCAAGTCAACAGCGTGATCTTTAGTTTATTTGGTGTCCATTCTCTCTCTCTTCTCTGGTGTTCTCCACACTATTGTATCCTGTTAACAAACAGCTGTTTTGCAATTAACAGCTTATGACATTTGAAAACACTTCAAACTCAGTGGGAGTTTGTATAAAAGCTCAACCAAACCACACGATTTCGGTTAGGTAGGAATATATCATGAGTTTAGTGTGCATACCATTGTACAAAAACTTCCCAAAAACAACATCACACTGAAACGCAGAAGAAAAATGGAAAAAAAAAATCAATATATTGCTCACATCTGTTGCGCTGATGTTGAGACATGTGTGAAATAAATCAACTTTCTATGCTTGACCCGTCAGTAGATAATTCAGTAGACCCACGTCGGGCATACTTCCCTGTGCAAACCCTGATAATGAATGATATCGTCCAATTAATGTTTGCATTGGTTATGATAGCGTGCGTCAAACAAATTTGTCACCCACTGCAGACCTACGAATGCGAAGACTTAGTCAATACATTCACTAAGTGTTGGTTGCATGCCATAGCAGAAGTTATTTCCTTGAACTCAATTGCGTTTGATTACGAGTATCATACATTCCTGTTACATGTGCACATATCATTGCCTGTGACTGAAGAGATCTTTGTGTGATGTTTTGCTTCGCTTTTCAAAACAGGAGAACTCTATAAATGTGAAGTATCTTGCTCTTAATCTAGTTATTATAACATCGTTAGAAGAAGTATAGTCTGCAGTTGTATTCTACCATGTGTAAGAAAATTACATCTGGCTGCAATGTAGAAGTGTGATACGCCTTTGAATACACATTCATGCTTTCGAATTCAGGGATTCACACAGACTATGTTCATGCCAATTTTTGATATTTCTTGTGCAATGATTCCTTTCGTAGAAATGTGAAAATGTGACAAGTCGTCGGCCTGCTTACCTAATTTCTCTCATTATCTCTTGAGCATTACCTTTATTACGAATATGTTATCTCACAATTAGAAGTTATCAAATACCCCTCAATTTGTTTGCCTTCACGTAATCCTAGGTAATGAGGGAGTCGCTGCTTGTCAACGTAATTGGTGAATTATCAGAAGAGCGGTCGACAATATAATTATAGTTCTAGGATTTTTTGGACAAATACGCTCGTCAGTGACTAGCGAGTCACTAGTCTTGTGTGTAGAAGAATATTATAAATACAATTAAGAAACAGTATTATCTTACTTGCGCAACACACTGTGTACTTCATTAATGATTATTCTTTAAGAAGATAATGATAATTGTCTCGAAGAACTCCGCTCATGATCGGAAGATCCTCCCGTTAACATAATCCATAGGGTGCATTGGCGATGCTCTCAATATCGCCCACAGTTCATGTACACGCTCTCTTTTGGTTATAAACTGTCACGAATTAAGCTTGTTGTTTTCCTACCGCCCGTCCAAAATTGTACCTCCCTCACCACATGTGGTACTTACTTCCTGCTTCGTACTCATCTGATTGAGCTGCCTTTCCAGATGTGTACGCCACTGTGCCCCTCGGGTTGCAGATTTATATTTTCCGAGCGGATTAATTGGTATCCGTTAGTTTTTCATGCCCTAGCCATGTGAGGCGAGAGACGTCATTCAGTCTCATCCTCCAAATATCATCAACGCATACGGGATCAACGATTATAGGCAGATTTTCATCTCGAATCGACCAAGAACCTGTTCGTCTACTTTCGGTATCTTCTGTGCCATGCACCTAGATTGAGACAATCAAGTTCTTATATAAGGACATATTGGTCCTCCGTTAGAGGGCCTTACGCCTTCATTGCATTTCAAGCCTAACACATAGTGATTGGCAAGGCTAATCCCTCGTTTTATTTTCCCGGTGGTATCATTGGTTGAATATAAATATTTCCTTCGGACCCTACGCAGACAAGGTCGTTCACTACTTATAAGTTATGTTATGCTATGTTGGCGTTACAAAAAAAAAAAAAAAAATCGCATGACAGTGCGTCACCTTGTCTAAATCCTAATTTTGAAATAAAAATTCTCGGTAAAGTTTTTACTTACCTTAGCAGAGTAGCAGCCTCCATTGCCACTCTGTAAGGACGAAAGGGTTTTAGAATTTGGATCGCGCGAACGGTGCACCATGCAACGGGCGTACTTTCATCGATCAGATCTTACAGATGATTGGTGTATGCATCCTGTCAAACCATCGCCAGCTGCTTTATAAAGTTCGGCAGGCAGTCCTAGCCTTGGTACGCTTGACAAACATACTATACGGAATGTCCGCTCACTCTGGTTTCAGACGAACTTGGTTTCGACGTATATCATATGCAAGACCGTTTTTGTTGGAAGTTTAAACCCAAACTCGTTCTTATGGAATGTTTGGATAGGTGCCACAAATCTATTTCAGGCATGTAAGTCATATCCTTAAAAATTATTTCCACTATCAATAAAGAGCACCATCGTTGATATTTCTTTTTGTTTTGAAGTACGAAACATTTATAAGGCGGAACATTGGCAGAAACGAAAGATATGAGTAGAAGGGAAAATCACACTGTACGCTGACGGCTCAGAAACGAGGGCGGGTACTGGCCCCTGCGTCCATTGTGACTACTTCGAAAAACCGCGGGCACAAAGAGACGATTGTAGCGTTTTCTATCCGAAGCGGCTGCGGTTGCATAGCTGAGAAAGCAGAATATAACCGAGAAACTGATCACCATTTTTTCTGATAGGTACCCAAGCGGCAATAAAGGCCATAGCACCGGACATTGTGTAATCGAAATTGGTGAGGTCATGCAGATAGAGCATCTCTATCGAAGGCTTTGTCTGGATATTGAAGGGACATTAAGGGCTCTGTTGGTGTTAACAAGAAGCAAGGATATATCATCATAAGTGATCAGTTTAAATCGCAACGAAGTGCGTATGCTAATAGAAGTCCTTGTTGGCCACTATGCCATGGAGCATGAACATACAGTTCAACCACTCCTGCAGAAGCTGCAGGAAAAAGGAAGAATTAGAATCTGTCTAACATAAGAATGCGAATACTCTAGCAAAAGGAAGGCAGTTCCTAGGAAACCCTTTCTTCGTAGACCTGGAGGATTTAAGCGGTGATGAACAGAAAAACCTCCTAAGATTCATAAATGGATCTGGATAATGGTTGATAGAATACCAGTATCAGTGAAGAGGTGTACCTCATCATCATCATCGTCTGACCCGCATGATGCACTGAAGGGATCGCGGGGGGTAAACCACGCACGAGAGATCTTCAGGCAACTCGATCCTCCGCCATCGGCTCTAACTCATCAGGTTTATGTTAGGTTATCCCCAAGCGTAGTCCAACCATCCATCCAACCTGATGGAATCGCATTCAAGCCCCGCTTAGGAAGTCGTCATGGTGGGGAGATACGTGCTACGTGACCAAACCAACGAAGCATAGCTCTGTCCATTCGGAGATGCTGCTTAACGTTGAGTTCCTCGCGCACTGTCGTGTTTCTCACACTATCCCGGCGAGTCGTTCCCACAACAGCACGAAGAAATCTCATCTGAGCAGCTTGTATTCTTTCGGTCATTACCCAAATTTCATGACCACAGGTGAGAGTTGGAACAAATACTGACTTGAAAACTGCTAACTTGGTGGTGTAGCTAGTAATAATAACATAATATGGGTGGCGCGACAGTCCGAGGCGGACCTGGGCCTAGCTTCTCAGCAACCACTAGTGTTGTACGTGCTATTGCTCTTTCACGAGTGGAAGGGACCTACAGTTTATTGCCGACTCCGAACGGCGAAGTTGAGGAGCTTTTTCTAGACAGGAATACTCTTTGAGCATTGTCAGTGACTCGAAAGAGGTGGAGCCGTGAAATATGATAGGTTTACCACCACCATTCGGGTATCGAACCTGGCACCCTCTGCGTAGGAGTCGACGCACTTGCCCTCTTTGCCACAGCGACCCCACGAAGAGGTGTACCTACGATCCCAAAAAAATAATTCCTCTTATTTAAATTTGACATAGGTTCTCCGGGTACAAGCACCGCTTTTAAATATGTTCATATATTTATTTTCAATTAATTTTTATAAAATTGTTTATGTCTCGATGGAGATTACAGTCCAATGGGAGGCAAATTAATACGCACTTTAGTATTCCCACAATGTTTACATTTTTGGTTTCATTTCATTTGAGGATGTAAGGTGAAAGGAAGAAATTCCATTACAAAAATGTCAAATGACAAATCTACATGACGTCTCTACCCGTGGGGAATAAGTTGAAAAACGTTTTGTTTTTGGACAGAATGTGTCCTACATCAGAACATTTCGACTAGTTGTGAATTACAACAAGAATTATACAGGGACCTGTTCCACTTGACATTTTTAGATGATATTAGACAGTCGACAAATTTTTTTTTAAAGTTGATTCTTATAAATAAGCCAGAAAAATGTTGGAGAATGTGTTAGTGAAAGCATAATTGCTGCCACTGGAGTGTTAAATTCGTAAAGAGAAGAATGGCTTGTAGTGAAGTATACGTATTCTTGGTTAGTACTTCTAGGGTTCTTGGAAGAGCATTTAATTTATGTAGCTGAGTTGTGTGTGGAACTCTGCACCCTACTTTGATCGCAACACACTTCCATTTCGATCTACGAATGGACATTGTACATCAAGCACTAGAGGCTATAGCATAAGACTGTTTACAGAATAGGGTCTTTTGACTGTTGGATCAATAATACTTGGCGTGTATTTTGCCGAGAGTATATGTAGTCAAAATTAACTCTATACACCCAAACACCAGTGCCTGACTTCTACAGCAGACACAACGACTCACATTGCGAGTAGCATAATTTAAGGAGGCCTAACTACCTAGGTTTGTACATGCTCACAAGATCGAAGTTTAATCCTGTGAGCTAGATCAAGGTTTAATCTTGTGAGCGAGTACAAACCTTGGTAGGTAGGTCTCCTTAAGGGTTTTTTCTTGGCAGTTATACCGAGGAATAAATATGAGGAATCCAAACTAGGCAACCTACGTATCTGTTCGATTTTTGTTCGCTTCTATTCACATTCCACGCCACACTGTCTACCGGTTATGGTATGTTTTCGTGATCTTGCGTTTATTTCACCCATATCGCCACAAGTACCCCAGTCTCATCATTATCACTTTTGAAACTCTCTCTCTTTTTTTGATACTTGCGACATGCGTCTATCATGTCGCCGTGATTCAGTGAATGGACATCTGTGATACATACAGTTCTATACAGTAACCACTCCGTGTCAGATACGTGCGCTTTCTCCATCTGCATCGCATCGATTTGTCAGAAGCAACTCGTATTGTCTGTGTTACCTGCTTTATTTGAATGTTGTCCTTCATCAGTCGATGGGAGTAATTCAAAACATTTTTCCATGACTGTGCTTACAGCGAGTGGTAAAGTACTGAAGAGAGATGATGTCGTGAAAGGAAAGCTAGTTTTGACAGCGTCACATAAAATCTTCATCGAACCTGAGACTATTTGTGTAGGATCATGGATAAATAACCACTCGATGCAACGAATTGTTGTGTGCAGTCGAAACCGTTTATAAGGCCATATCGCCTATAACGACCGATTTTTCCCTGTTTTTGAAATTAAATCTTGGTTGAAAATAGTCTGCTAAATGGTTTAAGACACTGAGAAATTCCAGTATACTAAGATTAGCCTCCATGCCTTGTATCGACTACAACGACATATCGGTTATAACGATCAAACTAGTTATTTTCAATTGCTTCGTCTCCGATGTGATATTGAAAAAGCCTTCAGATAAACTTTTTTTTAGATGATTGTAGATTTTCAAACGAAAACCGTCGCTCAGGGGCAAGAAAAAATCGACAAGGCGTGACGTTCTGCTTAGACTGCCGAGCTGCGATAAGTTCAATGATTGAAGTCACTTTCATAAACTACCACCTATCTCTACGAGAACTCGTTGGCTTGTAATAAGATCATTGCGGCACTCTGTGGCAATTCAGAAAATGAAACTTGCTACGCATTGTCCCGGCTTAACACTCTTGTTTCTCGCTATAGAAAATCAAGTCAAATTAGACTGAAGTCCCTTCTTCTTCTTCTGGCGCTACAGTCTGGGGTGGACCTGAGGCTCAGCCTACAAGCCCCTCTGGCAAGACCCTTAGCCAGCTGTCTCCAATTTCGCACGCAAAGTTAGTTGAGATAATTCTTTACTTGTCTGAGCCATCGGCGTCCGCCATTGGGTTGTCCCACTGGTTCGGTGTCAAATACTCTGCAGGCTAGAGCAATGTTGTCCATGCGCTCTACATGACCCAGTCATCTTAGGCGTTGAATCCGTAGACGCCTGTCAGGGCTCATGACGCTGTACAGCCCGTACAGTTCATGATTGAGCCTTTTTCTCCAGTAACCATCAAAAAATTCATCATCTCGGAAAGATCATGTATGGGTTTCTTTATTCGCTCTTGAGATTGTCCATCCCTCCGCGCCATAAACAGGACAGGTATAATCAAGGTGTATTGTATTAGCTTGGTTCTTCGAGAGAAATTTCTTCTCATCAATTGCCTCTTGATCCCAAAGAAACAGCGATTGGCAAGAGTTATTCTGCGTTAAATCTCGGTACGGGGGTTGTTCGAACTGTTTACTTGAGAGCCAAGGTAGTCTGGCGTTCTTGCAGAGTCATCGATAGTGTGCGTCCTTTCTCGCTGACAGCATATATTCCTTTTGCCCTTCTTTACCACAAGACCCATTTTAGCCGCTTCCGCTTCAATACCAGCAAAAGCTTCAATAACGCCTCACTGTGTTCTGCCAATCACGTCTATGTCATCCACGTATGCTAGTAGTTGTACGGAATTTCGGAAGAAGACTGTGGCACCACCAACATTAATAAGAACAATTATATGGATGGCTCTAATGCCCGTAAAGTTGTAGGGCCTATCTTCAGCAGCAACCACTCGGGTTGTGCGTGCTATTATTCTTGCCAGTGGGGAAGTAACCTATGGTTTTATACCGAGCGGCCAACTTTGAAAAGCTTTTGTAGGTACTTGAAGATTGAAGAAACTCAAGCAGGCCAGTAGCATGTGCAATATCATTCTCCTCTGGGTTCCTGGCCACAGCAGCATGGAGGGAAATCAGATTTCTGGAGAACTATCCAAACATGGAGCTTCCACTAAATTGGTGGGCCCTCAAATCCACTCAAATCTCAAGAACATCACCACACTTCCTGTTCTCTCCGAGATCGCTAATCAAAGTATATCAAAAATAGTCAAATTTCTATACTCCACCGGTTGGTTTTAGCAAACAAACCATGTTTAGGAAGTATGATATCAAAAAGGCACTCAATTGCGCCACTTGTACCCAGACTGAGCCAATCTGTAAAAAAAAAACAAAAACTGTTGCCACTTAAACCATTGATACTCTTGAGCATTGTCAGTGGTTCGAAAAAGGTGGGGCTATGAAAATAATTTCTGTCTTACCGGGAATCAAAAACAGATCGCACAGACCAACAACGCCCATTATTTGGACTAAAAAAATATATTTAATTAGTTTTATCGGTCATTAAGCCAGAAAATCCTGGAACTGGACCCAGATAAGTCAGAGCATTCGAAATTTTATTACATTGTATTTTTTTTTTGTTTCTTAAAATGTTTCCGACCTAAGCCTCCAGCGAATGCCAAAGAAAATTTTAAGTGCTATCGGCCAATAAACATAACTTTGTGGATATTTATACCCTTCAAATAAATGCAACAAAAGGTTACAAAAGGATGGAGGCCGTCTTTCATAAAAGAGCAATTACGCTTCGCCCAATCGGGTATATACGGCATAACTTGAAAAAAAAAATAAACAAACTTCCTCATCAAAACGATCGAATAATATTACGAGAAATTTATTGAGCCTCTAAATGGCTCCTCAAAGCCAAAGACTTCAATTCGAGGTTTATGAGTGCTTCCGATTGTAATAGAATGCGACAAAGATGCTCATCTCAGAGTGGGACTACTTCGCCTTAAATCATTTTATTTCGCTTAATCCAATAATATCGATTTCTTACCGCATACATAACAGCCAAATAGAAGGCATCTCACGTTTTGTTGGCCTCCTTTTCATTTTGTCGTTCTAATTTAATGGCCAAAGTTCGTCAACCATACACCATGGTGTATTTGTTTGGGAAGCAATTGAAAAATGCCACGAGTACGAGTCGTTAAGCCTGAGTAGATACCATTGAAATCGAACGGTAATAGTGGATAAGAAAATGTTTTGTTACACTCTGAAATTATGTATATCACGTTTTAAATTAAATTTATTTTAAGCCAATTGGTGTTATTTTATTCGTGGACTCTTTAATTGAAAAGTTTCCGGTTGAAAACGTATAATGCCGAACAGACAGTAGGATGGCATTTTAAAAGCATGGAATTGTTTAATAATTTCATATGAAGCCACAGCAAGTGGCACGTCACACATTATCAAATATGCAGTGTGTGGAGAATTGAGTGGTAGACGAGGATGAAAACCGAATCTGTGCAGTTGTCGCTGTTCTTTATTCGTTGGGGGCAAAAAGTTTTTAATTGATTCGCAACGTGTGGCTGAAGTTTTCTATTGAGTTATGCACGCGTGATGTCAGCTGTGTGATTTTATTGGGAGGTCCTACGATATATAGTTTGTATTACAAGTTGAGCATGCATTTTTTTTTGCAACAAGTTTACTTTGTTTTAGCTGTCAGAGAGGTTGTGAAATTTTGATGTCTGCCAGCGATGTCTCATTTAAATTATTAAGGAAATTTTTTAAACATTATACAATACCTTTATGTATCGAAGTCTCTTATTTTACTTTAAAACGTCACAAGTGCTAGTTAGGTTCTCATCGAACTTTTGACGTTCTTCCTTTTTTTAATATAATTTTATTGTCATTAAATTAAATGCGTAGTGAAATCCGGTACCTACATGGTCAAGACATCATCCTAAAAAGGAGAGAAACTAAACTTGTTCTGTCAGGAACCAGAGACATTTAGCCTAAGTTACGCACTTAGTTCTTTCCTAAGCAAGACGTTCATTGATCTTGCAATTGATATATTTTCTATATTACTTATGTCTTTTAACCCCTCGGGGCAAGGCCGCAACTTGGGAAGACTGCAGGGGTTAGATCCGCCCTGAAATTCGTGACAAGTAAATTTTTTTTAAAACGAGAACAAAGCAATAAATTTGTAACACGATTTTAATTTAAAAAAATATGAATATATTTTTCAACAATCAAAAGAAAAAACCCGGAATATTTACTTTATTAGGCTACTGCCTTGCCTCAGGGGCATGGGGCGTTAACCCCGCCTCTTAGTCATCTCGTTCGGAGTTCTGCAACGTTCGAAGCTCTGTTACGCGTTTGAGGTCTTTGCAACTCACTCCTAACGAACTCGCTTCCTCTTCAACTTTTCAGTGGCAGTTTGGTTCTCATGCTAACAACATTACCTTTACAGATCATGGGTTGTACTCCGAACATAATTTCCAATTCTGCTTCACAATTCTGTTCGGTGCCGCCGCGGTTACCCGATAACACATTTCCTAATTTAAGAAAGCTGTTAACTTTTTCGACTTCCTGTTTGGCAATGTTCAGTTGTCCGCGGTTGTCTGAATTGCTGTGGGCTTTAGTTTTCTCTGTACAGGGTGGGCCAAATACAAGTTTATTTTTAAAAATGCAATAAGATTAACAAAATTAATTTTGACTCGTGTATTATGGCTTTATCAATAACAGGAAACATTCCCATTAATTATGACATACAACGTCGTTCAAATGAATACATCGGCTAGCTTCGCAGTAGCGCATTCGATCAAATCCAATCAAGACTTTTTTTTATGGTTTTGATGGTTTCGGGTGGAGGTTCACGGAATGCTTGGATAATATTGGACGTAAGTTATTGAATCGTTTCCTGACATAGAATCAGTCCTTGACGGTTCCAAAACAAATACCAAAGGGGTCAAATCGCAGCACCGGAGCAACCAATTGACATCGCCAAGACGGCTGAAAACGCGATTTAGGAATATAATGCGCAAAAGGTAGATTGTGACATGGGCTGTGTAGAGTAGTGCTGCAGTAGTGCCATCTTGCATGAACCAGTGGTCGTCCAAATCAATGTCTTCGTTTTCATTTAGAAAAAAAGTCATTGTAATAATAGCTCAGTAACGCCCATCGCTTACAGAAACGCTGTTTGCTGTGCTTCATTTTCGAAGAAAATGGCTGTCTGCTACAGCAGCCACATTCTTATCTGTGTGCACCGCACGACGACGGAGACCATATGTGTTGTCCAATACCATACCGATCTCACGAACTTTTTGCACAAACTTGCGTGCAGTCCCGGTGGTTGCTTCATTTCGACCAAAATTTATGTTAAAAAAACACACTGTTGAGACTGCACAGCACTCACTCTTAAAATAAGTTCTCAGTATTTCCCAACGTTTTTCAAGCTTGTGGCCCATCAAGAGAATGCCCATCGTACAATGCGACGATAAACGTCCATCGAATGCCATAATTACCGGCGGTTAACGCTGCACTGTGTACATAGCTGAAAACCACCTGAAACAGTAGAGGTGACAATAGGCACCCTTGACGAACTCCACTTCGACCTCAAACGCTTCTGACAACTTACAATTGTGTAAGACGTGACACAGCTATGCCAACCAGACGGCATCTCGATTCCAGCTTTCGCAAGCCTTTACGAAGTCGGTGAGCAGTAGATGTAGTGGAGACCTATACTCAATACAGTGCACAATGATGGCCCGTTTGTTTTTTATTTAATTTTGTTTTCAAATAACATTTTACACTTTGAATTTACATTATTAAATACAGTACATACCTGAGTAATGTGTATATGTGGTCGATGTAGTGCTAGGTTCAATCCCAAATTTTGATATTTGAGCTATTATTTTGGACACTGCGGGAAGAAAGGGTACAGTATCTCTCCAGTTTCGGCATTCGAGATTAATGATCACACCCCTTTTTCACTAGTACACTGAATTAACGATAGTAACAATGTTAAAATAATTATTTTCCTGTAAAACAAAATCCAAATCTTGACTTTGACGAACAGTGGAATAGATTGAAAAACAAAATAATTTTATAGCAATACAAATTATTATCACCCGTTTAGCCCCCAAAGAACTTTTGCAATAAACTTAGTGACAATGTGATGAAAAAGTGTTAAGAATTCCAAAATAACATTTAGTGCTACACATATCTGCAAATTAACATATCCCCCACATATCCCTATTAAGGATGTCAGCAGCAGCGAAACTTCCAATACCTACCAATATGATTGTGTTTCTTTGTTTTTGCCTGAGTACAGTGACCAGTATATTCAACGCTTCCCCGGACTCAAAGCCACACATGACAGCTGAGTACTGGGCTCACAATATGAAATCCAATCAACTGAGCACTAGTAATGGCATCCGGTGGCGGCACAAGGCCGACAACCAGTATCACCCGGCATTCACGGACAATAAAAATAGAGCAGAAGGTAGTATTAGCAATATCTGCAATAACCCTCACATCCACCATCGGAGGAAGAGGCACCACTTTCACAAGCATCAGCAATTGCACCAGCAACATATCAGCAGCCAGCATCAACGCCGTGGATCGACGCATGATATTATGACAGGTGACTCTTCTCACGAGCATATTCACTTAAAAAGTGAAGATGTGGAGACCATAAGGCCTGCAGCAGATTCATTAGCCATCAGTCCTAATAACGAGGACTTTCAAAGGCTCTCGCACCACTTCCATGAGTCGGATTTCAACGGTCATCCCCATGAGCATTTGACGGGACCCAAACATCACTACCACTCGTCGCGACATCACCATAAAGCTAATTATAAGTTCGATAGCTACCCAGTTCAGCTTTCAGTTGACGTGATGAATAACGAAGAGCATCATGAGTTTCAACGTCCATATCTGCCGGCATCGGATACTTTGCATCATATTTACGACGTGATGTACCCCGAAAATGGAGTGATGAGACCGAAGCAAAAAGCAACGAAGTACAGCTCAAACAAGGTATTTCGTTCATTACCTGACCTCGTTGCAGAGACACATGACCAGCATCACGGTACGCGCCATTGGCCTGTAAAACGCGAAGCCATTGTGGAAGGCAGCCTAATACTTGGTGGCCTAATGATGGTGCACTCACGGGAAGATACCGTCATATGCGGACCCATCATGCCGCAGGGTGGCATCCAAGCACTTGAGGCTATGCTGTACACTATCGATCGAATCAATGAGCGAAAATTACTTCCGAACATAACTTTGGGTGCACATATTTTAGATGATTGCGATAAGGATTCCTATGGTCTAGAAATGGCGGTTGACTTCATCAAGGGTGAGTTTTGTTAATTTAGTGGTAATTTCTTAAACAAAAACTATATTACATGCGTATTTTGGGAAATTGTGATTAGGCGCTGTGCTTCAGCACAAATTGAGCATTTGCAGAAGGATATGCTCCAAACAGGGTAAACAACAACAAAATCCAGATCAACAGGAACTAACTTTGTTCAATCAAAAACATGTCAAAAACTTTCGTCTTGTGGGGGATTGCGAAGAAGGAAAACTAGTGAATCAATAGCGAAACAATGTTTTTTGGTTCAATTTATAAGTGGAGGAGTCACCCACACTCGTGCGACTGCCACCAACAGAAGTTTGTGTCCATACAGTTCTCCTAAAAGTAAAGAGCCAACTTTTCAGTTTTTGATCAGAACAAGTTCCTTGTTCCACTGACACTTCAGGTTCGAAGGAAAGGTTATTTTATGAATATCCTCAACAGGTTTGTAACTATCTGCGTGTTTTAAACAGAAATTAAATGCAAGCATGCACTCAACTTTCCAGCTGATAATACCCTCATCGAACGAATTTTTAAACTTTTTTTTGTCTTGTTTGAATTATTCAGTATTTCAAGAAATGGAAGTAGGAGTCGGATTCATCCCCCCTCCCCCACCCTTCCCGTACCATCTCCCCCAAACCGAGGTTATCTGTGCTTGTCACCACACAATCCACCGTAAAGTAGGACTCTTGCACCATCATCCATGGATATGTGTGTTTGGTTTCACTCAAAAATCAATAGAAATAGCAAACTTCGACCTCTCTTTGTTTTAACAGCGCTTTTGTTTTTCTAACATTTTCAGGATCCAATCAGAGAATGCCAATTGAATGGTGCACTGATAAATTCACACATGTGTGCATGGATGTGAAACAATGTTCGACGGTTCGTGATTACCACTCGAAAAATTCGTGAGTAACTGTCAAACAATTTGTGATTGTTTGGCGGACAAGGGACTGAATTGATTTCTTGATTTTTGGATTCAGTTTAAATGTGACATCCCCTTTCAGACGTTTCTATTCGTTTATACATCTCGTTACCAACTCGGAATGATAAGATAGCCATCCTTTTTCTGTTATTCGCCATCTAATTTGACGAAAGGTACATTAGGCGTTGGTAAACGCCACAGCAAGACGCACACACCGCCGTTTCTGTCGCTGCTCATGCCACATACAGAAGTCAACATGCTTACAATGTGGATGTCAAGCTGCTAAATTGCTTAGTCGATCAAGTCTAAGAGGAGGAGAACCACTGGAACTGTTAACATGCTTTTCCTTGAGGTCATGCGAGGGCGCCTCCGCAACAGATTTCATGAAGGGACCCATGTTAAGCCAAAAAAGGCAAACTAAACCTAAAACATTTTCTTTTACATCAAAGTCGTCTTTGAACGAAAAAAAATATACTATCTGAAGTATGGTACGGAAACTAGTGGAGACAGGACATAGTTCGAAGAAATATACAGTGTGGCCGCCTCCGCCTAGATGATTGCAGCGTCGAGTCCTACGCTGATGGTGTTAGGTTCAATCCCGATTTAACCATCTGTCTTAATTAACTTCCACCTCGAGTCAAGAAAGATTCTCCAACTTCATAGTTCGGTGTATCAGTGATAAGTATGTCCCATCATCTCGGGATAGAACAATAGCAAGCACAACACTAGTGGGCCTTGTAGGATTATAGCGCTACCAGTACCTGTTATTAATATGACAATATGAATGAAATAACTCAAATTTGTCGCATTATAGCTACGTAACGCAAACATTTCGTTTTACAGCTCTTCAAATACTTTCTCTCCTAATAATAATAATAATATGGGTGGCGCTACAGTCCGTGGCGGTCCTGGGCCTAGCTTCTCAGCAACCACTCGTGTTGTGCGTGCTATTGTTCTTGCAAGAGGGGAAGGGACCTACAGTTTAATGCCGACTCCGAACGGCGAATTTGAGAAGCTTTTTCTAGACGGGAATACTCTTTGAGCATTGTCAGTGACTCGAAAGAGGTGGAGCCGTGAAATATGAAAGGTGGTAAATTCGGGTATCGAACCTGGCACCCTCTGCGTAGGAGTCGACGCACTTACCCACTACGCCACGGCGACCCATGGTCTCCTAATGGTTCTATATAAATCAGTCGCTATTCTTTGCAATTTTTTAAGGTCTCAGAAGACTATACTGAAATTGCAACTGAAATTCTCGGTATTCGAATAAATATGAGTCAAGTGATATAGTGACATAAATCGCACAGTGGGGTATTTGACTGCAAAACATGGCGCAAAACGATCAATAACGAGTTTTTGAACAAACGATTTTTATCCAATTCGATTGGTCCTGTGTTATACTTTGTTTGACCAAAGCATTTTAAATGTCTTCGGAAACTTCTTATACCCTCGCTACTCCAGTGAATAATGAAACAATGAAAGAAAACGTCTGGAACAGTCAGAAACGTCTGGTTCGATAAAAAAGTTGAGCTTCAAAACTGATGAAATCCCGATTGGTATTTCGAATGAGGATGAATGTGATGAAAGACTAGAAAATTGTGGAACCGGAACCTTATAAAAGAAGGACAGGCTGCCTTATGGAAAAGAGCGAAAATTCACTTAAATGATGGAGGGTTCATAAAGACGAACTGAAACAATAGGGCGTGGATTTCTATCGCCACCACCAGCTAGTGTTACTAGTGCACAGCTGTTTAATATCTTGTATATCTGGTTTATGAAACTCTGGGAAACAGATTGGGGCCAGAAAAAGCGGTGGTTTTACTATTTATTAAATATAATGCATCAATTTTGAACTTTAATTACTAAATAATTAATTAGTATTAAAAATTATTTAGTAATATTTACTTATCATATTTTTGATTGACTATGAAAGTTCCGTCAAAAATACATTTGGATCCGAGGATGTTAGCCTTCAAAAATCCGCGTCCGGATCTGCGAATGTTTAAAACTCGGCACCTGCAACATGTCTGGTCTCTGTAAATCAATTGTCTCTTGTGCTCGGAGAAACAGTGGTGGAAAGACCTACTCTACTTACTCCGTTTGATTTTGGTACTGTTCATGCAGAGCCGATGTAGACGAAGTCTTTGACTACCTCGAAGTTATAGTTGGCCCTTCTGATGCTCTGTCTAAGACGTCAATGTGGTTCCTTTATTAACGACATCATATACTTCCGGAAGATAGTGCCATGAGTGAGTCTTGCACGATCTTCTCAAGAATGATGTTAAAGAAGTCACATGACGGCGAGCCGTCTTGTCTGAATCTTTTTTTGACATTGATGTTTTCAGTGTTCGTTACCGATCTTGTTGGAGCAGCGAGAGTTATCCAAAGTCATCCTGCAAAACGACGAGTTTGGCAGGAATATCAAAACTAGACATGGTGTTGTATCGTCGCCTTGCATGCTGTCATATGCGGCCTTAAAATCGACAAATGCGTGGTGTGTGTCTAACTGAACATCTTGAGTCTTTTCCAGGACCTGAGGTAGTGTGAAAATCTGCTCGATAGTGGACTTCCCTGGCCTAAAATGACACTAGTATGGGCCTATCAGATTGTTTACAAACGGCTTCAGGCGATTGCACAAAACGGCAGAGAAGATATTTTTCTTTCATCAGTTGTCAACAAAAAAAAAACTGAGGCTTATGTCAAGTTTTGCAGTCAAATTCCTTACTGGGCGTCATCTGTTATCAGGCGTGCTTCCCTTACTTATATATCGTATCCAGATGATGCACAGTAAGGTATTTGACTGCAAAACTTGACATAAGCCTCAGTTTTTTTCTTTTGTTGAAAACTGATGAAAAAATAAATATCTTCTCGTCTGAAGCCGTTTATAAACAATCTGATAGGACCATACTAGTGTGGGAAGTCCATTATCAACCAGATTTTCACACTTCCGCAGGTCCTGGAAAAATATCCAGGAGGGTCAAATTGACACCCACCACCTGTTTGGCGGTTTTAATTCCATATTAGTGTGGCTTTAGGCCAATCAATTTTGCAACTGACCGCTACTACTGATGGCTGCCGTGGCGAGTGGAAGGGATTCGCATGCTCAATGAATCATGTACCTTCCGTTGACTCGTTGATCGAATAAATAAACTGACATATTTCGCTCAGGAAATTGAAGTATTTGAAGTCGATGTTAAAAATTTAGAATTGTTACTTTAAACAAAGTTTAAACTGTGCCCATCGAAATGCGAGTCCTAATTATATAAACTTATGTGTTTCATTGTATTCACCTTAAATTGTATGCCATTACCATCTTCATTTACAAATCGTTAAATCAGTTCATCTAATGGACTTTTCATTAATTTTCCCTTTCAAGGAGATTCGTTTAATCATTTGCATATCTTCGATGCGGTTGAATCTTGTCTTTTGCCACGCCACTCTCCTTACCATTAAACTCAAACTCCTTAATGAATTACTTAATAATGTGTAAATTTCAAAGTTTCTCATTTAATTAACCGCACATCAATCATCGGTTTGTTCGAGGTAGATACCCGATACTGATTGCTGTTTTGTGTTTTTTTCTTTTTTTTTTCAACGCTCCCATTCCATTTTTTTCCTTGGCCATCAACGGTACAGTAGATGTGTATGTGCAAATGCCACTGACGCTCTTTGTTTTATGTTATAAAAATGGAATGCGTCTGCATGTGGCAGAAAGAAAATATGCGAGTGAAAAATGAAAAACCACACACACACAGCAGGTCATTCCGAGAGGACTCAAAGTGACTTGCAACAATCTTTCATCATAAAAGATGGCATTATCCTGTCACATTCCTGCACAAAGATAGAGGGAAAGTGTTAGAGGCTCACTTAGAAGGAAAAAATTGTATGTGGAATGATATTTTAGCACGTGTAGACAGATGGATTGTTCAACTCCCCGAGAAGTCTGATTAATGATGCAGTTAAAGAAAATGTGTCTTCACTAACAAAGCGTCGAGGAAAATGATGTGGATGATTCCTGCCTGTCATAACGGAGAGAAGAAAGAAAATCCTTGGTCATATACATTTAGGTCAAGATGCAGTGTCACAACGCTTTCACCACACAGAAATCCCTTGTGAATGTAACTAAATCAACGCAGTGAACTTACACGAACTTCGAAAGTATGACCTTAATTTACCATCTCATATTTGCAGTAATTATTTTTCGAGTTTCGTGTTCGAGTACACTATGAACTGCACATTAGTCTTGAATGCCACTATTAATCCCTTGAACTTTCTTTATGCGACGGTATGGACATTCGTTGGTTCAATAGTCGCACGGGGCAAGAATGTCGTGAGAAGCAGTTGTTAGATTTGTAAATGTCTGCGCTCTTGAAAATTACTGACAAAAATATCTTCAGGTCTACCATATAATCATCCCGTGATGAAATAACATATTTTATTTACGTATGAGTGTAACCATGAGGAATTTTATTGTATAAAGTTTTCGTCTTATTGATAAGGTTGTGCCAATATGTTGATTATGGTTGATTGGGCATAATCTTTCACTCTTGCGTCCATCAGATATCTTTTACCTTTTGATTTTGGTCGATTGTCAACTGAATTGCAGCCATTTCAGGTTTTCACTGTTCTCTACGGTGTGCAGCGGCAAAGCTGTTTGTCTTTTCTTATGTGTACATTTTGTACTTGTCAGTTTATTTCACCGGTTCCGCTTGGCACGTAAATACCCAACAAGCGTGACACAGTTGCATTGTGACTTTTCCTTGGAGTGCTGATTTTATCCGCATTTTTGCATTTGCCTTGGTGCACTGGCTGTCAGAAGAAGAAACAAAAAATGCACACAAATTGTTGGAATCAGTCTTACCTCCCTCAGGTGTCCTGGAAGTATCAAAGTAAAGAAATTGCTTGAATTAAGACAGAACGGATATGGGACAATTGGGTAATGTGTCAGATGCAGTTCACCAAGGACATTCGGTTTCTGGAAAAACTGCATGGCGTCACGTATGTCAGACGTTAGGTTCGTATAGTTAATTCTCTTACATTTACCACGCATCACTTAGGACTTAGGGACGAAAGTTCTCTTGCTGCCTTACTTCGTTGTGCCATTCATTATTCAGTCCACAGTTCAGTCAGCAAACAGCGATTCTCGCAGTGCTTTTTTACCTCAACAGAGAAGAACAGGTGCAATGGCTAACCAACGAAGTGTATAATCTTGTTTTCCTTCGTCTCTATAACCCCTGGATATAAAGTCGCTGGCAAATCCCATTTGCGAAGAAGCTTTTTGGTTTTAGCAGCGCTTAAATAAAGCCAGAGCGTCCGAGTGGTCTCTCAGATGCGGAAGGGGATGTTGTCGTACGTTATTTTTGGTGATCTATCAGTCTCTTTCCTAGATGTTCATCAGCTAATTTTACATGTAATTAATGTGTCTTAATTTAAGTCAATAACTTCCTTGTCCCTTTGTTCCGAATAAGTTTCAAGTCTTGGTTGATCCAGCAAGATACTCCATGGCATTGCATTTCCCGGGACGTAATTGATTAAATCACACGTGCCTGCCCATATCTCCAAGCATGTATGCATTATTTCACAACACTGTAAATCTGGCATTACCAGGTGTAAGATTCTTGCAAGATTTACAGCCAATGCCAAAATAAATGGAAAAAGTTTGCGCACGAATATATATTTGCCTTTCTGTGCATTCTGGTTCACAAGAAGCATGTTTTGTTTGCGGTGTCAATCGAGGCAAAACAATCGATTGTAATCTTCCTAATTGAATCTTCAAGATAAGTTAATAATTTTAAACTTTTATGTGGTAAGGCACCAAGTTTGTGACGGTGGGTACAAGATTATTTCGATGTCTTCAATCTTCTTCCTTCCGCTTCAAGTTGACAATCGAAGATCCCTACTCAAAGGATTTTATTATTATTTTTCTTTTTTTTTTTTAGGTTTTTGACTCTAAACTTGAACACTCAGATACAAAAGCTAGTTCATTGTACTGCCAAGCAGCAACTTACAGTTACTGTAGTTTTTTGGTCTTCCAATGGACGACCTAGCTTCTGGGGGTAGCTGACGAGTAGCTTCTGGGGAGCCCACATCATAAGCTCTAACCACTTCAGAACCGAAAACCACTTGATCCGGGCAAAGGCGGGACAGTGATAGAAGAAGTGCTCTGCAGTGTCGTCGCCTTCTCCACAGGCGTCGCAGGATTCCATTGCGTAGGCCAAGCACACTTAGATGTGTGGTGAAGGTGTAGTGTCCCATTAGTACGCCTGTAAGTCGTCTTCAGTATTTTCAGATTTCAGACGTTAGAGAGCATGGGCTTGTTCTATCTGTATCCTGATGAGTCTTTCCACCTCCGATTGTGCTCTCGAGAGGCCCAATCATCGATGGAAGCCGTAACCAGGTAGTCCCAGCTCAAGTTAACGTTCTGAGAATGTCTCCTCTGATCCTTGTCTAGGTAGCTCATCGACGATCTCATGGTGAGCTGGGATCCAGACAAGTCGTAGTGGCTTTTAACTGCCGATCAAATTCAGAGAGGACTTCCACTATCCTAGAAGTGGTGAAAGGGTTGAGCAAGGCCTTAAGTACAGTTTGGCACCCTTTGGAGACACGTATACTTTTAACCTTCTACCTATTCATCACAATATAGATCGTGGCCATTAAAAAACGCACAAGTTTCCGCTTGAATACCCGACGCAAATTTACCTAAAGAGGTGTGCAGTCTAAAGTTGTTGCCATCCACGAAGGCGTCAGCGCCAGATTCTTCCTTGGTCTTGGAGCCATCTGTAAAGTTTCGACTACATTCCCTTTCTGGCTCAGATTCTGGCCAGAGTCAGTCCTGAGTGCCGGGAAAGTTTACTTTGTATGCCATCGGCACGTGGAGACTTGAAGCTATCAAAGGACGTAACTGCGTATTTGATAACCTCATCCGTCACTACCAGCGATGAAAGATACCAGACTCGGCACGTGATATTTATAGGCTCATCAGTTCCAGGAATTTGAGCTGGGTGTGAAGGTGGTTGTGACTTGGTTACCTGGAAAATGAAATGAGGCTTAAGCACTTTTAGATATCCGAATTAACTTCTTATATTACTTTTGCTTTGATCGGTTCAGGTTTCAGGTCTAAGGATAAAACGGTGTGCAAAAAAACACCATATTTTTATTTTATGACGTAACCCGGGATCCCTGGTCGCCGTGGCGTAGTGGGTAAATGCGTCGACTCCTACGCAGAGGGGGTGCCAGGTTCGATACCCAAATTTACCACCTATCTTAATTCACTGCTCCACCTCTTTCGAGTCACTGACAATGCTCAAAGAGTATTCCTGCCTATAAAAAGCTTCTCAACTTCGCCGTTCGGAGTCGGCATTAAACTGTAGGTCCCTTCCACTCGTGAAAGAATAATAGCACACACAACACGAGTGGTTGCTGAGAAGCTAGGCCCAGGTCCATCTCGGACTGTCGCGCCACCCATATTATTATTATAACCCGGGGTCCGTTTTCGGCATTACACAGATTTGTTGCCTAAGCTTACATAACAATTTTTTTTTTACCATCACAGAGCAAGCAAAAACACTACGTTCTCTTAGCGTATGACTTCAGTAGAGCTTTACACAACAAACATTTGTTGAGTGACCACCGATTTCCATCTCACAGATTACTTCAATAAACAATAATATTATTAATACAAAACCAAAGAAAAAACACAATTCGACCGTTGTAAAGTTCATTAAATGTTTTTATGCACCTAGTTATAGGTTAGTTGTTAGTTGTTCTCTGCATTCCATCGAAAAGTATATTTCTAACCCGAAGAGATCTTTGGGGAGCATATATATTTATAAGCAAAACCAATTCTGGTGAATTTATAAGATAACTAGATTTCGTACCCGGCTTTGCCCGGGTATGTTTCTCCAACCGGTACTTTACCTGTAGTGAAAATATAGTTTTTTCAAAATATCCTGAAGAAATGTGTTGAAAACAAAGTAAAACGCCAAGAAAACTAGTTCTCTGCTGCTGGAGTCTAACACTGCGAACTTGAGAAGTCTCAATCAATAAACGGTTGCGTCGAGCTAATCCATTACATGCGTTCCGTTTTTCTCTTTCTTACTGTGTTTCATTACTTCTTCTGGCAGCCTGTGCAATGTTGTCATTTTCACGAACTTGGACTCTTACTTCTTGAGATTGTGCAGATCTTAGAAGTCGCCTTCTTTTCACACATGCTTGCTGAGGATCAAAAACAGCTTTCCTTTTCCTCGGCATTTTTGCGATAGTGTTATTATTAAGAAAAATGCGGAGAAAAGTGTTCTGTTGTAGATGCACTGAAGACGTAAATGTTTACTCCTCACTTTTTAATTTAAAACAATAATAAGGCTGCTCGAACCAGGACTCAGAGAAGAATTTGAATTTTCTTTTGTCATTGATGCCTATCCCAATCTCTCATTCACATCCCTACTCTTAATGAGTACAATTCGTTGACTGTGTGCATACATGTTGAAGTTTGAATTATCAATGTGTGCTGCAGCAAAATGGACGGAAATTACGGTTTTTTTTTTCAACCATTTACACACAACGTGGAGGGATATCAAGCGATTCATAAAAGAAAAGTTCTTAGAAATCCCATCTATGTACCTGCGCGCGATGTTCACTTGTTGTGCGAATTGAAGTCAAACTTCATGAACCATGAAAAAAATTAGCCTGTCTTGTAACACATTATGTAATTAGTCTAGCTTTGAAATTTGTTTGTTCGATTGAGACGTAGAAAAAAAAATTAATGGTTGCACCAAAGCAAAATATGAAAAATGTGTGTGTATATATGGAAGTTACAACACACCGGGAGATGGTTGATATCCACGACTACGCAACTTGGAATGGTTTCACGCTGGATTGATGCAACCACCCTTATTTTGAATAACTTCCGAATCGTATGTCGTACCGACTTAAAAATTGCATACAGCATCTACATTTTAGAATGATTTTTGAAAATTTCAGAGCTCTGCGACGTGTAGTTTCGGAGCCTTTGTCGGTCAGACACACAAACTTTCTGCTTTATAGTTAAGATTAATTATATCACGAATAAACATGGCTGAAGATGCCTTCCGCCTGAAACTTAAGGCTTACAAGCCAATGATCTTGCATCTTTCGTCATAAGGAGGAAGGAAGTTCGTACAGATGGCATACCTCGTAAAGTTTTTTGAACTCTTTCGATTATTTATTCTTGATTAAATCACACGTGATGTGGGGGTCCCAAATAATGGAAGAATATTCTAATTGAGGCCTGATCAACGCACAGTATAGAGTTGTAAGGCTACAAACTCCTTGGAAGTCTTTACTATTTCGCTTTAGAAAACCTAACAATGAGTTAGATTTAGATATGATTATGCCATATCTAAATAATGCAGTGAAAAATTTAATTTTGAGTCAAATATAACCAATAGATCTTTAACTTCTTCAAGACGATGGAGTAGATGATCATTAATAAGATAATCATATAAGAACGGCGCAGCAATACGGTAAGCTGTGAATATCTTACATTTAGAAATATTAAGTTCCAATTCATTAGGTTTACACCATTCTAATAATTTACATACATCCAGTTGGAAACGAATACAATCATAAAAATGTTTGATGCTTGCAAATATTTTTAAGTCATCCGTGAATGTTAAATCTCTGCGAAGACTAAATATTTCATGAACATCATTCATAAGAAATAAATTGAATTTCCTATATGATAAAAGTGATGTATAGACAAGAATTTAATTGCAAATAGATTATTCCCTATCCTATCTACGAAAATGTTATGAGTTATTTCGCTTAAGGCATGACTCTGTCCAGGACCCTGTATAAGGTCGCACTATACAAATTTAGTAGCTAGGAAAAGCTGTCCTCCTTTTTTCCTTTCGCATCGTGGTCAGGTTCGATACCCGAATTTACCACCTTTGATAATTCATGGCTCCACGTCTTTCGAATCACTGACAATGCTCAAAGAGTATTCCTGTCTAGAAAAAGCTTTTCAACATTGCTGTTCGGAGTCGGCATTAAACTGCAGGCATTAAACTGCAGGTTGCTGAGAAGCTAGGGCCAGGTAAGCCTCGGACTGTCGCGCCACCCATATTATTACTATTATTTTTATCGTGGTCACTAGCCAAGGTGAGAACTCATTTAATAAATGATGGTCCAAAATCCACGAAAATAGTAATTACAATGGGATGCACAGATTTGTGAATTTTGCTTCGATCCTAACATTCACCATTTAGAACGACCTCCACGACACCAACTTCTTAAAATCCCACATACCTACGCACCAGTTCTTGAAATAAACAATAAATGTCAAGGAAGGTAATACATTGAAGTAATTTAATTAATAATTAATCACCGTTAAATGTCATATGATTGCGAATGCCATTAACCCTGTGCCCAATCTCACATTCGTACCACACATGCCATACATTCGAATATTAACGTCCATCCTTGACTCGATTTTTCATTTAGGGCTTGATGTTGACCCCAAGTCATTTTACACAAATTGAATTATTTTTCTGCCCATTCACCACCATTAACTCAATCCAATAAGAAATAACTTCCAGAGTGTCATTAAGTGGTTTATGTGACCCAACAAAAACTCGAACAGAATGAATTGTCGTCAATTTCTATCGGCTACATTACACACGTATTTCAGTCCTTACCCTGGCATAAGAACGTCTGCAATCGAATTGAACAATCAACACATTCTGGCCAACTAGTTATACCTTTGTCAGAAAATCTAGTTTTTTCAGCACCCAGTCTCCATGACGTACATATGTGAATGTATTAATTTAACTTAATGAAGGCGCAAAAGGCTCTATAGAATGGATGTACATGTACATACGTCTTGAATTAATATCCTGCGGAGCACTACCCACTACTACAAATAGTTTCAACAAACACGGGAAGATTAATAGTCGAATGCCATGCCGAATGAGGAGGACCTCTATTTTTGGATACGCACAAAATGATATACAATCTGATGTTATCACATCCTAATTCCAGATGAATTAGTGGAGAATGATACATATTTGTACGTGGAGTTTCATCGTCGCATCTAGTTACATACAAGATACACATGTGTGTAGGTACTGTCCGTGTGTGCGTATGTTTTTGACATCATCATTTTATACCTACGCCCCAACGCGCCTACCTTGGATGACATAGATAGGTAGAACTTTATGGATGACAGGGCTAATGATGAGGTTAATGGAGCTGAAAGCTACATTTTTTCCTCTCGTTCATCTTGGAAAGAAAAGAAAAATCCTTGAAGTCGGTTTGTGTGAGTGTGTAGGTATGTACGATTTCATAAATCCATTAAATTTCCTCTCAGGGGTGTAATTGTGTCATGCACGTGATTGGGAATAAGTACTTGTGAGCAATAAAAAAAGTAAAAATAAAGAACACAGAATAAACGTACTAGAGGTTTGCGGGGAAATTAGGGCAATGCCACAATGCCCCCCTAAGGCAACATAGGTATTGTTTTCAAACTCCCTGAACTTGTAGTTAATTTTCGACCACCCCTTCTGAAGGGTTTCAATCAGAGGATGCATGTCCGGTAAAAATGGTAGCTTCGCAACCTGACTGACACTGCACAGGAGTATGAATTAGCTAGTAGGTTGCACTCACATGGTTTCGATGCCATTGTGTTCTTCTGCTAACGAAGGCACCAAGCTATCACCTTTCAGGTTCTGCACCCGCACGGGCGAACAGTTTCATGTTGAAGCGGTATTCAAGAATTTGATTGTGAATGAGGTCAATCACAACATGAATTTTGGTATCAAAAGGTGCATGGGCGTCACCCAGTTGGTGCCTATTGTTGGCATTTCTAATCTGCTGATCGATTCGTCATCTCAGGCGGTTCAGATGATCACAGTAATTCCCTCTCGACTGAAGAAATCTGACTTTTGGAGGAATGATGTCAAAAGCCTCCCCTGTTGGATTCTTCTTTCAGGTTTGACTTGGATTCCTTCTGTGCAATCCAGCTACACTTCTGTATTGAAACCGCATGCAAAGTATATTTCCCTTCAAGATACGGGAATTTAAATAAGCCTGATAAATGTGTTCACATCTGGTTGCCATATTTCAACAGACCTGAGTCGATGAATGCTAAGAGAATCCTTTTTGTACACAACTTGTTATGGATATTGCCGAGTTGACAGTCAACATGTGCGACTCTTTGCAGTGTTACACTAAAGTATAAATGAATATCTTTGTTTACAAGATTGTTTGTTATTGAGAATTTCGGAATAAATTCAAATGCCATACAGAAACAATTACTTCAGAATTAAATAGCCACTGGCAATAATATAATTGTATTCGAACTTATGTCGAAGATAACAAATGTATGTCCGACATAAAAGCAAAATTGGAGAGTAAGAGAAAAAAAATCACCAGTGCCTATGTGATAGGAGAGATGTTGGTTATTTGTAAAGTAGAAGTGTTTTAATCAGAAATCAAGTATTACAGAGATAGCCGACTTCACAGCTGATTGCCCCCAAGTCCATCGACGAATTTGAGTGCCTTTTGGATGGATATTCAATAATTTTTGACGGTTATTCACGAAATAACGTAAGTGCTGCCCTCTGATTGGTCACTTTGGTTATAAGAAACAGTTGTCAAAAATCATAAGGGGAAAGAGAGGTAGAAGTCGAGCATCTCTGTAATACTTCATTTCTGGTATTAATATACACCTTCTTTTCTTTGGCTGGCTCTGCTGCCGGGGTCGACCTGGGCATCAGCCAACATGCTTCTCCATCTATCACGGTCTTGTGCTAGTTGCCTCCAGCCACACACATTCAACTGATTGAGGTCCTTTTCCAGCCACCGGAGGCGTGGTCTTCCTTTATCGGGTTGTCCCTCGGGGTTAGATTCGAAGACTCTCCAGGTCAGAGCATTGGTGTCCATTACCTGTACATCTAGCCATCTAAGACGAGTGATTCAAACTCATTTGACAAGATTGATGTCGCTGTACAGCCCGTACAGTTCGTCGTTTAGTCTCTTCCTCCAAGCAACATCAGTACATACATACGGGACCAAAGATAATACGAAGGACTTTCCTCTCAAAGCGACCAATAACGTTCTCCTCCGCTTTGCTTAGTGTTCATTCTTAAGCGCCGCGCCCTGCAGCAGGACTGGGCTTATCAAGGTCTTACATAGGCATATCTTGGTTCTTCGAGAGAGTTGGTTTTCAAGCCCAAAACACAGCGATTGTCAAGCCTGATTCGTTTTATCTCCGCGTTGGTGTCATTGTTCGCATTATATACCTAGTTATTATTAATAAGGGTGGCAACCGTTTTCTAATTGTGTTTTTCTTCTTGGGAACATCTCTGTTGCACATAGAAAGTTTTTCACAATACGTAGTGAAATGTGAATTGTTCATGGTTTCCAAGTTAATATACAAATTGAATTTACTTCAACGTGGGGAAGATTCAAGTGAATAGCCGTGTCGTAGTAAGTTAGTGCGTCAACTAATATGCAAAGGGTTCCAGATTCGACACCCGAACTTAACAGCTTTCAGTGACTCGAAGTAGGTGGAGCCGTGTACAACCTCTTTCGAGTCACTGACACTGCTTAAAAAATATTCCCGTCAAGAAAAAGATTCTTACCTTTCGGAGTCGGCATATAACTGAAAGTCCCTTCCACTAGAGAGAGAACAATAGCACGCACAACCCGAGTGGTTGCTAGGCCCTGACCTCTATGAGCTGTAGCACCACCCATATTATTATATTATAAAATATCTTGAAGTGTATGTGCTTATGAGTATTAATGTAACTTATCTTAATACATTCTTCTTGAAATATATTGCTAATTAATTTCTGTCCTAGCCCTTATCTTCAGGAACAGATAGATTATTTGTTCCGAACCCTGTGCTAACCCATATTGATACTCAAAATAATGTTTATAGATAAAATAATATCTAAAGCATATAACACTTTTAAGATTATTTTTTCTACGTATGTTAAAACATTTTGTTCTGGACCAAATAGCTTTTGTGTTCCATTAGCAAGTACTTACGTAATTAAGAACCTTCCACTGAATACAAAATTTAATTGAATGATTTTAAAATACAACACATTGTATATGTGACTCAAACTTCTAAGATTGTGTGTCCTTTTCCCCTTCGGCATGGTAGTGCCCTTCGGCACATTGTCTGCAAGGGATGTGTACAAGGTCTTCGGAAATCGAGATATTCGCTTATCTTACGTTTCTTCTTCACACTTACATTGATTAAATTCACAATCGTGAGACATCTGTGCTTGGATCTTATTATATTTATTAAGTCTGCTGCTAAGAGGGAATATTTTCTTGGGGTACACTTTCCCCTGAGACGAATGTTTAATATTATCTTCTTCGTTCATTGCATGGGTTGGGTTGCAGTTGCTACGTTATGTTGAAAAAAATAAATAGATGTAAATTCAGTTAACGATTCAATGACCGGTAATTTTGTATCTTCTACTGGTTGCGTCTGGGCGCTTCAGATAGGATAGACGTGTATGTCTGAAATAGATAAAATTTTCAGAAATAAACAATCGACTAATTGAGGAACCATTGTTTTTATACATAAATTTTCAAATACATACAATTTTCGCGCAAAGTGAAATAAGAATGTCCGAACTCACTTACACACAGTGTTAAGCCCATGGCATTGAGGATAAAAGGGAGAGGATGTATGATATTCTGGTACCTTCTGAGTTTAATATATCGATTATATCTAAAAGCTACGGTGGGTCCTAGACCGGATAAGAACGGTAAGGGCGGATATAAGATTACAGACACCAACCTAAAAAATACAAACAAGGAAAACAAATCAATACATTTAATTTGCACAAGTTTTAGAGTAATTTCCTGTAAAATCCAGAGCCACGTTGTGTCAGTAGACTCCATTTATTTTCAGCTTCCTTGCAGAAGTAATTAAAGTAATGGTACTTCGGACCGTTGTATTCTGGGTGGTGCTTGGTTTCACTGCTCTCGGACTCTTAGTGACAAAAAGACTTCGACAAAATATGTTACTTTGTTTTGTACTTTTTACATTTAAGATTTAGGATCTAATCGCGTATAACTTCTAACGTTATTTTTCGGACGATTGTTTCGTTTTTTGTAATGGACTTGCATAAGTCATCCACGGCATTGATCGACTGGAGGAGACGACTAGTCGGATGAGTAACGTGACGAGAGCCCGATTTAAAGAATTTTGGCTGGCAAGATATTATTTTTTAATTTTGCTTTATGTTTTTGCCAAAGGTCCCAATATTTTTTGTCTTGCCAATTGCTACCGGCGACTTGAAGCTTTCTTTGACAGCAAGTCTACCTTAATTTTGGTTACAGATGCCAATTGAACTATTTTTGCTATACTTTGCTTTATGATCTTAACTGATTTTGACAATGATATGTGTTTCTTTATTGATATATGTAAATAACTAAATAATCCAATATACGGATTTTTTTTGAATGAGTACGTAAACATCGCATGATCTTATGATGTCCTGTCCGAAGTTTTACGCAGGTTGGTGTGTCGACTTCTAAGCCGTGGCTATCAGGTTCGGCCCCGAATTTACCAACGTTTATAATTCACGGCAAGTCATTGACAGTGCTCAAAGAGCAGTCCTATCCAGAAAAAGCTTCCAAAAACTTACTTTTCGGACTTGGCATAAGACTGTAGGTAACATCCCCTCATTATAGCCCAATTTCAGTACTTTCGTTTATTTTATCTATAATCTCGCTAACAAAACGAGTCGTTATAGAAACTAGGGCCAGTTCCCATTTGGATTGTTGCGAAACCCATATAAGTTCACTGGCTTTAAAGATGTGCCGGATTTTTTAAATCAAAGATATCTAACGTTTATAAAGGAAGACGTGAAAATCAAGACGATGCTAGAAAGCGACAGACGGCCTTCGTGAAGTAAAAAGTATAAAAATGAAAAGATTATTAAAAAGGAAAGGTTTGTCAAGTCAGCAAAAATTATGCTGCCCAAAAATAAAACAATAATTCTACTAAAGCTTAGTCGAACACTTAATAGGAACTGTGGTCGCCGTGGCGTAGTGGGTAAGTGCGTCGACTCCTACGCAGAGGGTGCCAGGTTCGATACCCGAATTTACCACCTCTCATAATTCACTGCTCCACCTCTTTCGAGTCACTGACAATGCTCAAAGAGTATTCTTGTCTAGAAAAAGCTTCTCAACTTCGCCGTTCGGAGTCGGCATTAAACTGTAGGTCCCTTCCACTCGTGAAAGAACAATAGCACGCACAAACACGAGTGGTTCCTGAGAAGCTAGGCCCAGGTCCACCTCGGACTGTTGCGCCACCCATATTATTATTATTATAATAGCAACTGTACACGCTGGTTCCAGTCGCCAAGACTAAGCTATCTTGCATCCACTACTTGGTCCTTATACCGGAGGTTCGGCCTTCCCCTCCTTCTCGAACCAGGAGGCTCGGATTCGAAGACCCTATTAGCTGGAGCATTGTTGTCCATGGGCTCGATGTGGCCGAGCCAGTGCAGTCGACGGATCTTTGCCTTCCGGACTACACCCACATCCTGGTACAACTCGTAGAGTTCGCAGTTGTGTCTTCTCCTCTATTCGCCTTCACCGCAGGCGGGACCATATATCCGAAGTAGAATTTTTCTTTCGACGGCACCAAGAATCAGCTCCGCAGTTTAGCCTATCGTTCAGCTTTCGGCTCCATATAGCATGACTGACAAAATAAGAGTTTTGTAGAGCTTGATCTTAGTCCTTCGAGTTTGAGTCGAGGAGTTTTGACACCAGTTGTTTTGACAAACCGAAATTACACCGGTTGCCAAAGGTGGTTCTACGTCGGATCTCCACAGTCATGTCGAGGTAGACAAACTCTCTACCTCGAAAGTAGTAGTTGCAGCTGTCGATTGTGGTATTTTGTCCTAGGCTTTGTTTATATTAAGACCAGCTAGCTTCGCCTCTTCTTCAATTGCCGTAAATACTTCCACTACGGCACGTTGGGAATGCATGACGTTGTCCATGTCGTCTGCAGATCCCAACAGTTGGACTGATTTGTAGAAGAAAGTGCCTTCCGTGGTTACAGCTAGCCGCTGCACTATCTCCGAAATCCGGTGCAGGTTTCAAACGGCTCGGAGGTCCTTGAGCCGAACTGCACGGTGCATCGCGTATTTGTTAGCGTGGTATGACACAACTGGATCAGTTTTCCCGGGATCCCGAATTCGGCCATCGCATCGAATAACTCCTTGCAATGAGTGCTGTCGTCTGCGGGCTTAAAACCGATGAAGAGGTGGTGCGTATGGATTTGAAAGTCGCTGGTCCTTCTGCAGGATTTTGCTTATTGTATAGATTTAGTCTACAGTCTATTTGCCGACCCAGAAGCTGCACTATCTATGAAAATGTATACATTTTCAAATTAAAACACACGTTGTTGATGTCGTTGATGACATCTTCTTCTTATATCATTCCTTACTTAAAGTCGATGACAAAATAAGTCTTAAACATCTTAAACAAAATCCGTATTGCAATAAAAACTAGATAGCACGACCTACACAAAAAGTAAATGGCCCCTCGTTACGTTCGCCATTCGATGCAAAGTAAAGTAAACTACAGAACAAAAACGAAAGCAACTTTAAGGAAGTGGCCTCCACTTAAAACAGCTCAAAGACTCTTAAGCGGTGTGTAGTAGTGAAATTGGTAAAACAGAATTAATAGACTAACTTGTAAAAAGAATCCATTTGATGTTCCCAATAAATCTTTTTTTATTCACTTCTTTTCCTTCCTTACATCCAGCAAAATAATGGAAAAAAAGCCACCCCAGCGGAGTGTCATTTGCTTCCAAAGCAATTGCTATTAAAACTACTCTGCTCTTATTTTCATACTAGATAATCTTATTTTTCTATTCTTAATGATTTCTTGGATGAGAACTTCGCCAAAGCAATTTACTTTTCCCCAAGCGATTTCACAAGAATATTGCCACCAAATGATGCCAGCCAGGCGCTACTCCATTCCAAGGACTCACAAGAAGAAATTTTCAAAACCATCCGGCAGGATTATTGAATCTAGTGTTATCTTCTATGAAACAGGATATAGCGGTTGGAAAACAAAATCAGTAGGAAATACGTTTCTGCACGGCAATTTGCGGTTAGATCCTTTTCACACTTCACACCACGTCCCTCAACTACAGCATAATGCGTGCGAAAGTCGATTGGAGCTGGGAGTACATCCATTGAATTCAGTGGTTCGGAAAATTATATTTTGTAATGAATCCTTCTCTCATAAATAATGGAATTATGGAGATTAGATGTATGAGTGTTATCGTTGAAAATAGTGAACGAAGGAACGTACCTATATGGAAATTATTTTCCTCCCTGGATGTACTCTTCTGATAAATAGTCAATTAGTTTCACGATATTGCTAGATTATGATTACAATAAGTACTTCCGAGAGAGAGTAAGACTTTAATTGTGGGTTATGAACGGATGCATCTGCGTACGCAATCGATGATGTCACAGGATCTCAGTTCAATTAAAGCAATGATTGATTCGTATAATTTTAAGATTACTCAAATTCTTTAATTCATACACATCACAAATTTGGGGCAACTGTCGTTATAGTCGAACAAATTATCTATTCTGCGGGTTAATCCAACGCCAACACACGAGGCACGCACTGCCAAACTATGAAATAAGTGAATTGTTTCACATACACCGACACGAGGCTAGATTGACAATCAGGGGATTATGTTCTGAATGGAGATTAATCTCTGAGGTTTTAAGGGTAATGGCACAGCTTAAGGGAATGTTTGTCGGAAATTATTCCATGGTTAGATTCACATCGAGGTCCTGAACTAAATAAGCTGCTGGAATGCCGAGTATGGAAAACCACTATATAATGATATGGCCAAGTTATGGGATTATCATGGGTTGAGAGGTCTTTATGATAAATAAATTCAGCACAAGTCAGTGGTGGGTTGAGAATTTCTTCTACATGTCCACATGGCGAAAAGAGCGTAGGCAGATGAGGGTAAGACTTATTTTCCATAAGGTTTAGTTTTTTTTTTTCTTTTTGGGAATGTTTGCGTTCTTTTTGGAAATCTAGCCATTATTGCGAAACATTCCATTGTCTCAAGAAATCGAAAGGCATACTACGCATTTGGGCCCAATATGTTAAACGAATAAAACAATATCATGATTAGTGATGTGTGGACAGCTATGAGTACCGCGTTTTGAAAGACATGCAATTGAAAAGCAAACAAACACGTTAAGATAATTAAGTGCTACAGTGTTATAGTAGACCTAACATGTTTTCCACTCCACACAATGAACTATGATAGAAGAGCTTACCGTCTTCCAGACTAAAAGAAGTCAACGTAGCGATATCGCGACTAAATTCCAATAAAGCTATGGGTGCAGACGGACTACCTGCAAAAACTCTGGAGAGGTAGGTGTAGATGAGCTGGTAGGGCACTTGCACCAAGTCATCTGTAAAATATGGTCGGTGGGAAGCATGCCGAACAAGTGGAATCTTAGTACTTTATTATTTGTCCGATCTACAAAGACTTTTCATTTGTGCCAACTACCAAGGGAAAATTCTCCAAAAACATTGCTTACAATATCTTCTCTGCCAATTTGAGTGAGCGGCTGAAACCATTTATTAACAACCTGATAGACCCTTAACGGATCGGCTTCATGCCACGGTGGACCACCATCGACCACGTATTCGACAGTACCACATACACGTCGATTTAAATGCCGCATATGACAGCGTACATAGAGACGAGCTATACAACGCCATGTTTAGTTCTGAAATCCCTGCCAAACTCGTCAGACTGAGCAGGAAAGATGATGGAGAATTCTCGCTGCCCCATCAAGGGCGGCAACGAACTCGAGGTCTTCGACGTAAAAAAAAGTTAAATACAAGGCGACACGATGTCATGTGACTTCATTAACATCACCCTTCAAAAATTCGTGCAAAACTCACTCGCCAACACTAGGGGCACCATCTTGTACGTACAACAGTAAGCACTTGATTACCAGATCACAACGAGCCTTCAATGAGGCGTTGGTTGACATTGAAACGGGAGTGACTAAAGTGGGTCTAGCCGTAAATGAAGGCAAAACTATGTAAGTACATGTCATCGAGAAAGGAGGCAAAACATCGTCGACTCGGCCAGAACGTTCCCATAGGCAGCTATAACTTCGGGGTAGTGAAGGACTACCTCGACTCTCAAGTAAACAGTACGAACAACACCCGTACCGAGATTAAACGCAGTATAACTCTTGCCAACCGCTGTTTCTTTGGGCTCCAGAGGCAATTGAGTATTAGAGCCCTCTCTCGAATTACCAATGACACTATATTAGACCTTCACCATCCCTGTACGGCACGGAGACATGGACAATCTCTAAACTGGAAGTCCTTGGTCTCTTAGAAAGAAAAGTTCTGCGCACGATCTTTGGTCTTGTTCCCGTTGACGGCTTTTGTAGCAGAAGATTCAATCACGAACTGTATGGTCTGGACAGCATCAAGAGTCCAGTCAGTTGTTTACGGATCCTCAGCTAGGCGATGTACAGCCTATGGACAACTTCGCTCCAGCCCAAGGAATCTTCTACTCTAAACCTATGGGACAACGCAACAGAGGACTAGTCAGGTACAAAGTGGCGCACACAGGTCGAGTGGGGGGCCTCAGCCGACTTCGTATGCCAAATTGGAGACAGGTGGTGAGAGATCGGGCCGGGTGGTGAGGCATGTTGGGTGAGGCCCATGTCCAGCCGGGACTGTTGCGCTCTAAGAAGAAGATGAATATAAACTTTTGACTTTCCTCATAAGCTAAAGGCTACTTAAGAAATGTTTTTTTAAACACAAATGATCCAACCAGGATCTAAGTGGATCCCTGGAGATCACCCTAACCTAAGACATGTTTTCTCTACGGAAGCCTTGTTAACTTAAGTCATTCCAGGACTCTTTCTGTCAAGGGAAAGAAATCCAGACCAAGAATCAGATAAGATCTATCTGTTCCCCTCGACTTCATCCGCTTGCTTACTTTCGAACAAATTTGGTTACCATAAAAAATGTTGTGTGTCAATCTTAAGAGATAGACATATGCTGTCCCTTTTTTGCGGACCTTTTTTTGTAACTTTAAAAAAGGAACAAATCCACCATACATAATTTTAGCGTTACTTAAACCATTTAAGCAGCACGAGCAGTTGAAGCCTTCAAAAGGAATAATTTTGTTCCCGTTTTTGCAACATTTTTATTGATGCTTCGCTCCTATTGGCCACAGCGTGATGTTATTAAGCCTAATGTCTTCCTCCAGAAGAGAAAGAAAGAAAAGTTTTCAGAGTTCGTGAGATTGGTGCATTTAACCAAATAAACTATTCAGCTTTGTAACGTGTAGATATAAACTCAAACTGGTTTTTGAAACTGCATTTAAGCTTAGTACATAGCATTCAATTCGGGTGATAAGGCAGGTAGGTAGGTAGGTGTATGGGGCCCTTTACGTCGTTACGGGCATGGCTCACTTAGACCAACAAAATGGGTCCATTGTGCCCTTTGTGTGATAAGGGGATCTATCTGCTTATTATGTTACGTATCACCTAAGTCTCCCTCAGAACACTTCCTTTCTTGTCCCTCTTCAACACTCTAAAACTACTTACACTGAAAAATGTCAGCGTTTTAAAGAAGCGATACCGTGACACCGTGGTAGTCCGAGTCAACTCGCATTAACACTCTAGGTCACGTGCCCTAAACTGTGTACTCGCCCTGTTATATACATATCCGAAATCATCCGTGACTGTGACTGACTGAGAAATTGAATTGCAAATGCCTATTTAATTAGAAATAAGTATCTACTCAAAAAAATACAGTGCTCTCTAAAACCATATTTGTCTTATCTATTTCCAGGCTCCATAAGTAACATCGACGATGCTGAATACCACTGCAATAAGACCCAAGTGAGAAAAGTCATATCAGGTGTTGTGGGAGCGGCATCATCGGTGACATCAATTCAGGTAGCCAATCTATTACGGTTGTTCCGGATACCGCAGGTGAGTTTGTTACTTTTGATTAGATATCTTCAATTTGTTTATCCCATTTCGAATCTGCACGTAGTCTACCTTTTCCACCGATCCATTTTAAAAAACCAAATTTTCCTAGACTGTCAAATGTGATGGAAAATTCTATTTCCTTCAACAAAAATTCAAAAAAAAGGCCAGCTGAACGTGTAACGATTATAGCCATTGTCAGTAACTGGAAACGTGACTTGATTGGAGATCGACACTATTTGTTTGGTGGAAGGAAGTATCTTCCGCTGTAGTGGCAGTGTTGTGACAGGGTGACTATTTAGAGAAATTATTTTAACGTACCCTTTGGCATACACGCGTCTATCTGTTATTCAGTGTTCACACATTCCCAGGGGCATGCACATGTCTAGTATAATCCTGTTGGACCACATTATGTAACTTGTAATAGCCTTCACTAGGCCAAGTGATTACGTCACGTGGGTTTGTGTGGTAGTTAAGTCTTATTGGTCGGAATCTTGAATTTAATTCCTGGTTAATGACGTTGGTAATAATGATGCAAATGTCTGCTTGGCAATCGCTGATGTAAATTAGTCAACTGAATACAGTCGTTTGTTAACGAAAGTTAGAAGTAGGAAGAAGTGGAACTGCTTAATAGAGATAAATAATGTCTCACAGCTGAACTTTTGATGGTCTGAATTATCCCATTCTTTTTCTGCGATCAGCTAGCTTTTGGTGAAAATATGCTCCTAGATAGTTTAGCAGCCCTTATAACGAATTCAGGCACTCTTCTAAGAAAAAGAGATAAACATGTAAAAGGGACTACCGGTGAGAGAGCTGTGAACATGAATAAGGATCACTCTTGTGTAGTTTCCGAAGCGATACGGACATATGTACCTTCAATAAAGTTGATCAGAAAAAATATATTCAAGTGTTTTATTACTGCTTCATATATCGGTTAAAATAGATTATTTCTCCTGTATAAATCATCAAGTGGTCACCTACTTGATGGAATCGCATTTAAGGCACGCGTCGGAAGACCTGATGATAGGGACATTCGTGCTATGTGACCATCGAAACGTTGCGCTCTTCCGTTCGAAGAAGAAGGTGCTCACTATTGAGTTCCTTGCGTATTGCCTATCCCACCGAGAAACTCCCACAACAACACGATGAAATCTCATCTCGTAAGGTATACGTAAGAGTAAGGATAACTACTGAGTTGAATACCTCTAACTTGGCTTTAATATGCAGCTTCCTGCCTTCCTGAATATATATTTACCCAGCTGTTTCAAAATGTATCCACCTTCGCCAATCATTCAGGAAACCTCATCACTCGTGAATAAGACCTTAAACTTATCCACCCGCTTCCATGGGACTCCACAGGACTCCAAGTGTATTGTCAATCGAGTGGCATTCTGAAAATAACCAGAATGTCGTTAACGGAATAATGCTGCTTTTCGAACTGACAATTTGTTACAGTTGAAAAGTGATGTTATGTAAAATCGGACCTATACGGGTATTTACTTATCCGATTCGAAGATTTCTGGGGCATTGGTGTCTTGTCTCTTATCCTGCCCATACACACTACACTTGCGCGAGTTAGATTCGTAACCTGAATAAAAACTATTCGTTCGATTTAAACATTATTGACCTCCCATTCATTCATTTCTTAATCTAACTTATGACCTACGCTACAATACATTGACTCGCCAACATTATATCGACTCATCAACTTATTGCAATTAGATACCTGATGTCAAAGAAAGAAGATCAAGGTGATCACCAAGCTAGCGGCTTGGCTGTGCTTGCACTTGGTGTGCAATGCTAAGTTCGTTGACTAGGTTCGAGTCAGCATTTCCTTTTGTACTGCTAATATACATAACTCGCGCGCGTGGTCAAAAACCACAATTTCGATCACACATCACACTTCGCGGAACATTGACGCTGACACTGAAAATATTTTCATTTTACACACTTAGTGTGGAACATCAAAAATCGTTGCACACTGATACGAGTGCACGCACAAGTGTGCTGTGTATGGGAAGCTTTTAAGTTTTCTCCTTCCATTCACCACCCTCGCTTATATCCAACTCAGAAATTTGTCTTCCGAAGGCACCGAGAATCAGTTCTACTGTTTAACTTATCGTCCATCTTTCGACTCCACAGAGAGTGGAGCAGTACCTTGGCTCTTCAAGTCAAGAGTTTGAGATCCGTTCTTTAAACAAACCAAAGTAGCGCCGATTGCCAAGAGTGTTTTTACGTCGGATCTCGTCGTTTGTAGAGTTCACACTTGCGGCTGCAATAACTGCAACACTATGAGTAATTGGTTTGTATGCTTTTCTGTCCAGTGAGCGATTGCTTAAAGGGGCACAAGTGGAAAGCTGGGAACAGCCTTGTTTGAGAAGTTGTGTCTTGTCCTTGAGGGGGAATTTGTCAGAGCCCGCTGGTCGGTCATGTGACGCACTCATGTGTTCCATCTCTTCTGTCAAATAAATATAATAATATAATATGGGTGGCGCGACAGTCCGAGGTGGACCTGGACCTAACTTCTCAGCAATCACTCTTGTTGTGAGTGCTATTGTTCTTTCACGAGTGGAAGGGACCTACAGTTTAATGGAGACTCCGAACGGCGAAGTTGAGAAGCTTTTTTTTTTAGACAGGAATACTCTTTGAGCATTGTCAGTGACTCGAAAGAGGCGGAGCCGTGAATTATGAAAGGTGGTAAATTCGGGTATAGAACCTGGCACCCTCTGCGTAGGAGTCGACGCACGTACCCACTACTCCACGGCAACCACAAATAAATATGAATACCATTAATAAAGTGTCAAAGACTGAGAATCAAATCAGCCAACGATCTCTATACAGATCGGTGTGATCTGTGTACGAACAAGTTGCCGACTTCGAGCGATACGAGAGTGCATAAGAAACTAAAAATTGTCTGGATTCCACACATCCTCGATCGGAATAACATCATTCGGCTAAAAACACTTCCCCGGATTCCCTCGTAAATGGCAACCGGCATATCAATCCAAATCTCTTTCTCTCTTGATAACATACTATTTGGACTTTCCGCAAATGCCTCAGCATTCGAAGTATAAGGCACAAGGAAGGATTGGATTGAGTGGTTTAATTTTTAAGGGCTGAACACAGTGATAATCTGAAGAAGTGTGACTTTTCCAGATGTAGCAGATGTCGAGATCACCTGCTCTTTTAACTTCGAAGTTGCTGTGGGAATTGAGAGACGATTTCGACAATATTTTTTTAATCGATTCTGTTTCCAAATTCTTCCCCAAAACGCTTCCATATTTACTGTACCGATGAAACGTGCTTTCTGTCATTGAAGAACACTACTTCTTGAGTGATGAGGTCCGTCCGTAGACATGGGCTTGGTCTCCAACGCCCTATGAAGAAGTTGCTTGGATGATAAGTCCCTCTAGCCCGACTCTAATTTCTATCCCCTTTGCAAGTTCGTTTGCCACTTCAATGTGAATTAGTCCATGAAGAGCATTGCTTGAAGACACGACCAAATTCCTCAAAGCTGCTGTTGTCGATTGACCTTCGCTTCGATGAATTAAAGTGGCGCTAATATTTATAATGTGCCTAGGGTTCAACAATCACGATTCTCACATCAGCACAGCTCCTTGCTGGCTGTTACAATTTCGCACACCATGTTCACTAAGATCGTTATCCTCTCGTGAATTCTACGTCAGATGCGAACGTCTCTACTACATCAACCCACTAGCTCCGGGCGTCGAAACTTGAATACGAAATCCTACTTCAGTTTAACTTAAATAACCTGGGATGGATGACAACCAAAATAACGACTTTTCAGCACTCGGTAGCCTGCGTTCATGGATGTCAATAAGAACAATTTGTTTCGCTCGACGATTCGATCGCCAGGCGCAATTGTTCCTGCGTAAGCTATTCGTACACAAGTGCGGACAGTAGTACAAGCCTGTGTCTCGATTATTTTTATTGCAAATATATTTTTGATTCCATGCATGAACACAATTTCCATACAAATCAATGCCTGTAAACATGTACACATTGGGTGTACCAACGCATGTGCTGAGGTTTTATGATCGTAAAATGTCAACAGCATCCAGGCAAGCTTAAGGAGTACACAGTGAACTATTGCCACGGGGCATGTTTATTTTCTTGAACCAATTTTTACCACGCTCGGATCTACATAAAAAAAGCACCCTTTTATGTCCTGAACTTTGATTTGAGAGTGTAACCATGAAACGTCCCTCGGGCGTTCTTATATTTATTGTGTTCGCAGTTAACTGAATACAGCTGCAAAGGGAAGATAGCCAGAACAGTAGTTGGTTGAAGAAGAAAAAAAAAAAGAGCAAACAAAAAACTGGACTGGAACTAATGGCATGAAGAAGAAGTGTACTCGTAAAATGCATGAGATGCACATGCTCACTCACGGAGAAGGTAAATTGCAAGGATTCCATTCAGTTGAATTACGAAAGAGAAATGTAACGAATGGGGGAGCAATATATTGCTGTTTTCCCTTTTGATCCTCTGAAATCCGACACTTTAACTGCTCTGAGAGCTCCATTAGTTTGAATTAGCAGCGCAAACATAACGAGTGTATTGGTCGCCGTATTGCCCGCGGAAGATGCGTGTGGGCAAGTGGCAAAGGGAATAAACTATTAGCATTTGTCCTAATGCTGTTCACTGCGATTGGTGTAGCTTTGCAGGTATTGATCGTTTCAGGTCGTTAATCTGAATCAATGAACTGTGATTCCTTGCTTTTATTGCTCACATAATGGATGTGTATAATTAGCGACTAGTAAAGGTTGAGATAACCTGCAAACGGAATGTTTGGATCTATCACTTAATGAAGGCGAATCATGTTCTCAACTGCAGTAATAAGGTCACGTTCGATTTGCTTTGCAATAAAACACTGGGCAGAGGTAATAGCTTAGACACTCAAATGAATGCATTGCATAGGGTGTGGGACTAATGGAGCCCTTATTTAATCTTTTCGTAGTCTGTCTGTCTGCTTGGAATAATTTATATTGCCTCACAGGTTCTGAAATATTTTTGGGTTGAAATGAAATTTGTTCTGACTATCTTCTACCGCTTGGCAGACCTGGGATGAGGTGGTTAGGCCAAAACCTAGCCCGTTTGCGCTTGGCCATAACTCCTGAAAAGCTAGTGTCCATGGCGAAGGATCGAGTGGCCTGGAGATCTTTCGGGCGTTCTTCGCGCCAGCAACGAGTTTGTAGATCCTGCGGGCCACTGAAGTTGAGATGAATTGTGTCTACTGTTTCTACAGAACAATACTTACTTATTTACTAACTTATCAGGCCATCGACCCTTGGAGAGTCAGAGCCTGAGCGAAAGCTACCTTCCATCGTTGACTGTCCTGGGCTTCATCCAGTTATCAAGACCAAGCTGCCTTGAGTCCGCAATGACTTTTACACCGGAGTTTCGGTCATCCTATCCTCTTCGAACCAGGAGGCTCGGATTCGAAGACCCTCTTTGCTGGAGCGTTGGTGTCCATGCGCTCGATGTAGCCGAGCCAGTGCCTCCAAAGGATTTTTACTTTCCGGACTACATCCACACCCTGGGACAGCTCGTAGATTTTGCGGTTGGTCTTCTCCTCGTAATCGGGACCATATATCCGCCGTAGAATTTTTCTTTCGAAGGCACCACGAATCAGCTCTGCAGTTTTGCTTAGAGTCCATCTTTCGGCAACTTTGCCAGGACTGGCAAAATTAGAGTTTTCTATAGCATGATCTTGGTACTTTGAATCAAGAGTTTTGATCCCAGTTGTTATGAGAAACAGATTGCCAAGGGTGATTCTACGTCGGATCTCAACTATGATTCCTTTTGTGGAAGGTATTGAAACTCCTTCACTGTTGCAAAATTGTAGCTACCGATCGTAATGCTTTGTCCAAGGTGGTGTGTGGCGGAACGTTTCTTGGTCGACAGCATATATTTCGTTTTGTCCCCATTGACCTTAAACCAGTTCGTTTCGCCTGTCCGTCTATTGCCGTAAAAGTATCGATCTGAAACTCGCTGGCTCTGCACTGGTGCAGCAGATTACTGCGGAGCAAAATAGCTTTAGACGGTCACACGGTACTCTGAACAGGATCCTATAGGCGACGTTGAGTAGCGAGGTATATCGCTACTGTGGTTGGTGCAAGAGGTAGGATCGACTCTTTGTGTAGATGGGACATCTACCCAACCATAGTCAGCAAGAATTTCCCATTGTCAAATAACCTATTTGCCAGGAATGTCTGTCATGGACATGGCGGAGTATAGCTCGTCTTCATGCACGCTGTTGTGGCCTTGAAATCTCCGATTAGGTGATGAGCAATTATGGAGTATGTATGCGGCACGAATCGGGGTCTTTCTCCAAAAATTAGTCCTTGTTGTAGACAATGATGAGTTGCAACCTATTTGTCCTTATCAGTTGGAGTGGTTTAGGTTTAGGGATGAGACAATGGGTCCCGCCATCGATGTCTACAACCAATGAACAACTTTGACAGAAAATCCTTCAAGTCTTCCGTATATCTACTCCATAGTTACTCACCACATACTCGGAGATTCCATGGCCATAAAAACGTGCATGAAGGCGAGCTCTACTCCGCCATGTCTATTATAGACATTCGTGCCAAGCAGGTTATTTTGACATGATGTTACCTCTTGCACCAACTACAGAGGTATATGACTCCCCAACGTCGCCTACAAGATCCTGTCAACTCTAAACGTCTAAAGCCGTTTTGCAACGAACTGTAATGTCAATTGGACAGAAGCTATGGGGGCTGATTACCAATTGGGAAAACAAACTTCACCTAGATCGGTGGACAAATGGTCTTGATCTTAGGCAATCCATACCATTAATCAGGACTTAGTCCTATAAGGAAATAGTCGATCTAATATTCTCACAAAAATCATGAGATTTTGACTGCTATCGAAGGTTTCTTGCAGCCCCCGTGTCCTGAACAGTCCCCCACCTCAACAAATTAAACCTGTGTCAAGAAAAGGGAGTTATGTAATTAAAAAATTCCACTGCAATGGACCTACTATCTTCCAAGGTAGTAGGTACCAAGGTATGTAGGAAGGTAGTAAGTCTTTGGATTTAACTCGAACCCTCCGATACTATAGATCTCTCCTGGTCGCAGTGCTGTTGCCTTCACGACATGGCCTGTACAAGAGTTTCCAAAAACAAAAAACTATGGAGTGTGGACTTATCAGATTGTTCATAAATAGCTTCAGGCCTTCAATTATATTCGGTTATCCCTCGAAAGTAGGTGCAGTCAAGGGGGTGTCCTGTCTTGTGGACGCATACAAACTGTGAGATTCCACATGTCGGCCACCCTTTTCTCCGACTGCGTTAAACTTTTAATTAAAACGAAAAAAAAAAAACAAAACAGAGCTGCAGCAAATAAGAATTTATTTTTTTTTTGTTTATTTCAGGTATCCTTTTTCTCCACGAGCCCAGAGTTGAGCAACAAGCAGCGCTTCGAGTATTTTTCACGGACAATCCCTTCAGATCACTATCAAGTGAAGGCAATGGTGGAAATTGTCAAACGCATGGGTTGGAGCTACGTATCAATCATATACGAAGAGAGCAACTACGGCATCAAGGTGGGTTCATTTCCTTTGAGGAACGAGGAGAAGCTTACTTATCTCACACCTCAAAGCATTTTATGGCGTTAATTATTCCCTAAGGGCATGGTTAAATCAATCTCTTCTCGAAGAAGAGTCGGCAGTATAATGTTTAATTTCAAAACTTTAATCGCAACCCTTGTTGGGAAGCAAACTTTCTTTTTAATGAAAGTTCCAGCTCAGCGAAGCATTAAGAGAGCATTTTTATCTAGTTCATTAGTTTAATGAGCTGTGTCATTTACTGTTACTTACTCGTAACTACGCAGTCGTAAATAAATTGCTGCTATAAAAAAAACAAGCCTATGTACATACATTACCATTTTGTCAAAATACTTATCCGAAGTAATGGCGTCTGTATTTTGGCACTGTACATCGCCTAAGGGGGAATGCGCATAAGTTTGAATAAATGTTCCAATTTATTCTCGTTACTGTAACATCGTTTTTTCCTTCTAGGCATTTGAGGAACTTGAGGATTTGCTGGCACGCCACAACATTTGTATTGCAATCAAGGAGAAGTTGGTGAAGGATTCAGGCGTTGCGGAGGAAATCGCTTACGATAATATAGTTCAGAAGTTACTTACAAAGCCCAGGGCAAGGGGTAAGTAATGTTTTCTTTTCGTACTTTATTACAAAATCCTAATTAATGTAGGGCCTGCAGTGGGGACTCATGCCCACAAGTTGAATGTGGTTATTTATTTGGGTTGTGTCTCGAGGAATGCCGATAAGTGGACATTACGATTAAGTAATTATTACGAAATATTTGGTCATACGAATCATAGTAGCTACTTGCATATACCAGTCAGCTTAGCATTCCTCTCGTATGGATAGATTTCGGGAATACTGACATGTCCTAGTAACTGCTGAAGTGCATAACTTTGTCAGAAAACACTCTTGGGGGTAATTAAATATGATTTTTAATATTAATTTGTGTAGTTCTGGGATTACTGTTCTTGAGGGGGCTCAAGGTACCTAGATAATTTGTGTCCGTCTGGTCCATTATTCACAAGGGACTTGTCAGGCGGTCAGATTAGTACTTAGCCTACAAAAGAAAAACGAACATTTTGGAAAATTGAGGATTTATTTCTCAAGATAGTATCCTTTAGCCCAATGACCCCACCATGCTTCAACTTTTTTACCCCGTCTGAAAAATACGTTTTCTGGCGGTTTGCCAAGTAGTCTTGAGCGGCGGCGATAACCCGCTCATTCGTGTCAAATTTCTGCCCGGCGAGTGACTTTTCAAGTTAGGAAACAATGTGGACAATACGGTGGCAGTTCCTAGTCGAATTTGACGAATTTGGTCGCGACGACGGCGGATGTGTTGTTCTCCGGAGTCAGCAAAAGCGGTACCCATCACGTAGACAGGTTTCTCATGCCCAATAGTTCATGCATATATATATACACACACGGTTTTTTAATACGTCTACAGTCTCGCCAATCGGCGGCGCCGATGTGAGACATTGAAACTCGTTAAACCAAGTTTTGACTGTAGCCATCAGAGGAGAAGAGTCACTCAGCATCCAAGCGCTCGTTGATTCCGCTGTGCGAAAAGCCTTCCAATATTACTCTTTTTAAATTTTTCTAAAATCCCCGAACAAGACCGCTTCCACACTCGTTCAACACAGAACTACGTATCTGTCGGCAATTTTTGACAGTCACCGTCTACGAAAATGTACTATACGATGGTAGATTTGTCATGCGAAAGTGGAGCCATCGGGTGGTGAGGCTTAGTACTTATCGGAACGCTCTCGTTTAGCGCCCCCTATCAGCTAAGATATTTCGAATAAAGGATTTTTGAATTGAATCACATTCTCTCTCTTTATCCAAATTAATGATGTAGTGCTGATATGTGTGTGATTGAAATAATAGCTGTGATTTTTTACAAGCGTATATACGCTTAAATTATAAGTGCACAAAAAAACGATCATCGGCGATTAATGATTCATCATAAAATCTTGGCAGCACCGACGACATTTATGACATTTGCTAAGCATTCAGGGGTGTAGTCGTAGAAGGTGATGGTTGATCTTTCGTGGTCACAATCTTCGTGACTGTGTAGCGTGACCATCACTATAAAAGCAAAACCACTTAATAAATATAAAATAAAAAAAAATGTTCATCAAATGAAAAGAATCATATACAAAACCTTTGCGGAATGTATAGCAGAGACACTCTGGGTATACCAAAAATTGCATACTTATGGATGCCAAGAGAATTAAAAATGATCTAATACATCAACCACTCTTGCAAATGTAAGCCACATACAGCAACCTAAACAATGAATGACACAGAAAATAATGATTGGAAGCATTGTTTTTATCCGAGCTCATTTCTTAATTGGCGATAGATAAACTTGTAAGTAACTTAAGCGGATATAGGATTTGTTGTTAGTGTATTTCACATGCAAATTGAAAATTAAGCGTATATACGCTTGCCAAAAAATCACAGCTAATAGCTGAGCTTCATCAGCAAACTCAAATTTAATGATTTATACTTGCGTTCTGATATCTATACATTGTGGCTGTCCTTTGAAGAAGGTCGTGAGTGTTTGAGACGAATCAATCATGTATTAATCACTTTGTCATCTACGATTTTCGAGAACTGAACCCTACTGCCCAAGAATGGATGGACGAGTGGACGCTGATTCCTCGGCAATAAGTGTAAATCTTCATATGATTGTTAAGAAAATCCTGAATTAATAAAAGTTTGTGCCGAATTTTGAGTTTGCAGAAGAATCTGAACGGTCTTCTTAGAAAATATGGCTAACCTGCGTAAGTTATTCAATGGAATTGAAATTGGAGAATTTTTTGTTTTTAAGAGTGATGCCAACAGGCTCCTGATCACACATGCCTCGATTCTAAAAAATGCTTTCAAATTAAGCCCAATCCCAGCGCATCATACTTGTCGACCGAATGATGCTGGAACCTCTTCTATTCTGCTGAACTAGTAAAATTTCATTGAATCTTCTGGGCATTTTTGTTCAGTTATTTTGATATTCCATTAACCTTCATCTTATTAAAAATATTTATCTGGGATTTAATAGAGGCAGTTTATCAATACCGTGGGTGGTGTGAATTAACACAGGGATCACATACTCAATTTGGTGTGAATAATAAGTCTCCAAAAAGGAAGCTTCATTCCCTCAATTTGACGTTTGAAAAATAAAGTGGAAAGTTGTGCAATTTATTTATCGATATTGATGTAAGCTGAAGAAAATTAGGTGCAAAGGGAATAATAATTTGCAGTTACGTTCTTTTTTAATTCGTTCTTCTATTGACTCCAATGCAGCAAACACAGTTTCCAGTTAACAAATCCAGAAATCTCCGCCAAATTATTCCTCCTCCAAAACAATATACTCCATTGTGTTAACTCTTTTATCTCATAAAGTTACTTCTAATGCACTCAACTTCTCCAAGAACGCTTTACAGTCCATCTTTCTTCACGTCCATTCTACTATTCACGTGGAAGAAACTCTCAATCGGTAAAAATGTGAATGGAGGGCTTTCGTTAAACTTGACACAATCGACTTTTCGAGTTTGGAAACAAAAGAGGTTGCACGGACCTAAATGTGGAGAATACGTTGGCAGTTCCAAGCCTAATTCGACAAAATAGGCCGCAACGAGGGCGGATGTGTTGTTGTTCGGAGTGAGCAAACGCGGTACCCATCACGCAGCCAGCATTCTCATGCGAATTTTCACACCAAGTATAGAGTTACCTCTAATATACTGAAGGAACACTCACACTATCTGATTCACACCACCCGATGTATTTTTTTTTACTATTAGTAATACAGAAGTACCAATCAATTTTAAGTTGTGTGTTATTATCTCAGTGCATCTCCACTAGAATTCGAGTTAGCTTTTCAATATAATTCAGGTGGTAAAAAGGGGGGATTGGCAATATAGAATTGTCAAAGCATTGTCTGAGGGCGACTAGGTTAACCAGTTAGGTCCAACACAATTGAAAAAATTCATGGATAAGATATATGCTGTTGTAGTATAATATGACGGGGGTACCAAGTTCAATCCTAAATTTAGCAACTTTCTTGATTCACGGCGTCATTTCTTTCGAGATTCTGTCAATGCTAAAGAGAAAGAGACTGCGTTATGCGCGAAAAAGGAAATGCGATTGTACGAGCGGAGATTTCCGACGTTTATGAAAACACCCCAATTCAAACTTCGTGTTTGTTAAACGGTGTATGACGGTGATTTCGGAATCCTTATGCTACACAAAAGGGATGTGTGTGTCCTTTGCCGATCCATGAACATGTCTCGGATGTTTTCAAAGAACTCCACCAACTTACGTCTCGAAAAGGACTAGAAAGTCATTTACAAAATTCGTTACAAAAAAAATGGAATTTAATCTTAATAGTGTTCCTTAGCCAATAAGATTAAATTTTGTGTAGCAAAATACAGCCAAACGAATTTGACCTAATTTCATTTGCCCATTTTTCACACTACCGATTTTTGACACACTCCCCCTTGTGTCACGGTGCAGTGGCGGTGATAATGACACCTAGAAAAACTCAACAGAATTTTGTATAGCTTGCCGATTACCCTCGCAATCAAAAATTCAACCATGAATTCTACATCTCTTAAAACACAGCTGCTTCAGTTAATGATTGTCGGAATATTTCCAGGAATCGGCATTAGCCAATATTTCTACTCGACTGTTTCCGCCGCTCCGTAATGAATATTGAATAATATATTCCATTTTCACCCCAGTAAATCATCACAAGCTACCCGAATAGAACGTGTATTTTTTTCCAAAAGACAACTCGAATCTCTGGAATGATTGAAGGGGAAAATAAGCCGTGCCCATTGTTGGAAAAAATTCTGCCACTTCTTGTGTTCAAAGTCGTACCAAAATCATTCTTATCCTTTGAAGGGAACATATAAAAGGTAAGGGTGCACTTCAGATATTGCTCCTTTTGAAGAAAGGCCAAATTCTTTTCAATGGAAAGCAGAATTAGATAAATGTCTCGTTCTGGAGAACCCCTTTTTGTGTTGTGTGCGCAATAATACATATTTTTTTTTTGTTAAAATGAAATATGCGATGGCTATGTTTTATTGCGGTGCGTTCATGAGAATAATATAATAATACTTTTAAATTAAACCTGCCTAGGCCCCATGAGGTTCTATCGCCTTTTCTCAATTCCTACTTTAAGTTATCGCATTTTAATGAATATTGAATTTCTAGAAGGGAAGGAGTTCAGAAGACTGTGGTGGATGTTAGGTTAGGTGCGTGGGTAGACGTGCGTAGGCCACGTCTCAATTAGGTTTTGCTGGACCCATTGTAATGCCCATGGGGGATAGATAACCTCTTGGTTTCTATTCGAAACCCCTTCCTTCCTTGAGAATCCGGTATTCTATCCAGGCGTATCGAAATCTAAAAGAACGTGAAAATAGAGGTTAGAGGGGTTTTTTTTTTTGGATTTCCCGGAGATTCTGGAAGACGACTTAGCCCAGTGTTATCAGCAGAGACTGAGGCTGTGACAAAGTTAATGAGGAGTAGAAATTCACCGTCACCACAGCCTATGCATATCAATTCAAGGGTAAAATTGGGACTCGCTATTGCAGATGATAATGTCCAGTTAGCGCTCCGAAAACCATGGCACAGTGTAGGAGCTTGTTGTTTTTTTGCACTTTTGAACTTGGGCCTTAGCATCCAAGTCGTCTCACAGGTGGTTAGAGAATTCTATCTAGTTTGCTATGTATCTCCATAAACCATCCACTCCTTCTGGGTATTTTCAAAACGTGGATTAGTGAATAGGACTGCCTAGGATGGGGCAGTTGCAGCCCCGAGGCAAGTCCATAAGCTATCTGATTGCCGGCTATATCGATGTGACCTCGTGGGCAACACAGAGTAATCAAGTGCTGCATTATATGAACCTTAAGCTTTTCCTGAAAGCATGCAACCAGCTTGGACTTGATTTCTTTAAAGAGATTGCTTCAAATGGTCGCTTGACTTGACAGTCTGCATGGTAACATCAGCCGGTGGTATTTCCAACATTGATATCATTTCGGCAGCTTCTCTGACTCCGTTTGAAAAATTCTGATGGAGTGTTTTATGTTTACCAATTCGGAGAAAATCCACGCACCTGCGACTTTTGACATCTTTGAACTGTGTGTACGTGGATTGTCGAATTTTTAATGGGGCCCTTATTGTTCGTCTCCTACCACTTGCACATCATTATGGCGCTCCTTGTAGGGGTCATAAAAAAAAAAGATGTAGTAGGTATTAATTGTTGTATTGCTTGCAGTGGGAGGAGTGATCATTGCTCCTGTGGCGCTTAGCCATGCAAGTATCTGAATCCTACTTAACATATTTAAGTTAATGGTTTTCAGGGAGGCCTGCCACCAGACTCAGATACCATAATTCCACATTATTGTTTTGACGATTGGTTACCATTTTTTACTACACAGTCTGATGTACAGGACTCTTTCTTGACTCTTCATTAAGATATAGTATCCAGTTGAGTTTGAAATTATTCCAAGATATCCTGCAGTTAGTCAGAGTTAGATGTGTGTCCTCAATTATTGCTGATGGTCTGAATTGCTCTAACGTTTAAGGTTTTTTTTTTTTATCCGACGGAAATAATTACATATGTAGAATTTCTCTGCCGATGGGTAAGTGCACAGAACACAATGTGCAGATTCACTGAAGATAACCAAGTGTAAAATATTTTCTTTTGTTCCAAATATTCAGTTCCACTATTTAACCATCGTGGCTGTTGACATAAACCTTTGAATTAAAATAACCCAAGAAACGAATTCGAATGGTATTAATCCACCCGATTCAGACCAAACGAACCCAGAGAGTAGAGCTTCATCGGATACTTTTGCTCAAAAAATTAGCATCCACGTTGTGATGTTCGTTGGTTGTATCTTTGACACGATAAATGAGCAAGGAGATAATCAGCTTTTACCTCCCTTGCGTCGTGATTTGACCGTTTCTGTGAATAAATTTGAGCTGCTGATTATAACTTTCCTCAAATCATGAATGTACATCCACAGAACTCACAGCAAAAGCATGTGAGAACTACAAGGAAATTCCAATAGCCTCTCATTTTTCTTGGTCAAAGACAAGGCGTAATTCTGGCCGAAGTTGAACCCTAACCTATCAGGTGTCAGATTGATTTTCTTCAGCGTTGCCAAAAGATTAAAAGCTTTAAGGCAATTTCAAATCGTACGTTAATTTTGGGACACACTTTATACTTCTTCTTCTTCTAATGTCTCTATAGTCTGAGGTGGACCTGGCCATCAACCAACAAGCCTCTTCACCTGGCACGATCTTTTGCCAGCTGGCTTCAATTTCGCGTGCCAAGTTGGTTGAGGTGCTTCTCGGTCTCTCATCGGCTCAGCACGCGTCCTCTATTGCGTAGTCCCACTGGGTCGGAGTCAAAGACTCCTCGGGCTGGAGCAGTGCTGCCCATGCGCTCTACATGGCCTAGCCATCTTAGGCGTTTAGTCAGCAGACGCCAGGCTAGGCTTATGTCGCTATACGGGCTGTAAAGCGGGTTCTGTTCGTGATTGAATCTTCAGGCCAGTGGGGTTTGCACGATCTTCTCAAGAGTGATGTAAAAAATGTCACATGATGGCGCGTCGCCTTGTCTAAAACCTTTGTGACATTGAAGGTCTCGGTGACACCCACTATACTACACTATCACAACCATCAGAACGCATTTAACGAGTAATGTAATTGAATGTTAATACTAACATCCAGTCATGTAGAAGCTTCTCTATAATCCGCCCCAAAATATAAAAATACGCTATTATGTTAGATCAATTGAAGAAGTATTCGAAATGAAGAAATTTTGAGAGTATCGCTATGCGGATACTTAAAATCAAGAGTTTAAATTGCAATTCACAATGTACTCACAAATGTTACTCACTGTACTATTCAGAACTGTATTCGATTGATTGCTTCACCGCGACGATGCAGACAATGAAGCATTCAAATGCAAAGGCAATCTCATTTTTTTTAAAACCACTATCATCATGTGGTGAGGCACACAGTTACATGAATGCTGCATGGTTAATAAATGTATTTTCATAAAAAATTCAATTCCTCGTGTGGGTGCCTTCTTGATAAATCAAAACTGTGACATTCATAAATGCACATAACACAGAAAAGTCAGTTGCAGCGTGCTTGTTATCCTAACAACACACTTTAACTTTAATGTATCCGTTTTTCATCTGAACATACTTTGTGACAGACATAAAATCATTTTTCTAAAATGTTTTATGACACGGAATATTAAAACGGCGACGTCCTTGGTCGACGCCACCGTTCATGAAAAAGTACACTGCCACAATCTGTCAATAAGGCGGTTTGTGGTGAATTACAATGTCACCATCTGTGGTAAGTGGAAAAAGTTAGACTCAGTCTTCTTGGCAGACTCCCCGATGTGAAAATCGTTAAATGATCCAACTTTTTTCATTAGATAATTGCATTCAAGCTAACTTGTCTCGGTCTGTGGTGCCATCGGATGCGGGCGTTTGATTGTTTAAGATGGAGGCAAGTCTCATGCATCGGGGAAATCTATATATGTAGGTACATACAGGTCGGTGTGTAGAGTAAAAAGTCACCTTTAATTAATCTTGATATGGACAATTTGTAGGAGTTGTTGAGGGCAATTTCAATACCAAACGATATTGTGGTCAGACTTGGTGGACATTTTTAAAGTTTATGGGAGATGGTATAAAGATTTTCTCTCTTTGTGAAACAGAGTGGAACTTTCACTCCGCATCACGACAATAGTGTAGCTATGGATGTCATGTGCATTTTAACACTGAAAACCTTGAAGCACCCCTATCGATCAAAAGCACCAAAAAAACATCTGCCACCTCTGGTTGGACACACCGCCGATGAGATCGATATATGCTCTTAAGTAGGTTCCACAATCGACCTGCCCACCATGTATTCCGTATTCTAATAATGGTTACTGACTTATATTGAAGTCAATGGTTACCTAATTTCGAAAACCATGTTTCAAATGAACCAGTTAAATTTACATAACGGGAAAGTCCAGGATTGGCACTTGCATGCATCGAGAGAATCATCAAGGTGATGTAGGTGCCTAATTGCTGAGAGCATACATGAATAGCTTGCCACATTAACAGCAAACGTGGTTACAAGTCGAGCATATCAAATGCACTGGTGTGAGTTTGAGCACAGTATAGAAATTCCAAATGTGTAACTGTTCAACCGGAGTGAACCTGTTTACCAAAATAACGAGTTAATTTCCGTTTTGTGCAGAACATGGTTTGCAAAGAAATTGGTAACTGAGGCATACTTCCATTGTGCCTCTGCATTACATACATAAATCCGTAGGTATCTAAATTGAACGGACCATACATCCGTGCCTAGCACAAATATTTGCAAAATCAGTGTGCTTGGCTTCATGCGATGTATGAGATGTCTTTGTCTGTGCCTTGAGGCAGAGGTTGAGATCTGCAAAGTGTCTGTTCTAATGCTAAATCTATAGCAATCATCAAATTATATTTTGAAGTGTGGTGCCAAGGATTCTGTCGTCGATAAGAGACTACTATGACAATCATGTGTGGACATTTCTTGAACATGCCTCAGTTTTAATATTCATCAATGGATGAGTGTCGCAAATAAATCTCCTTTCGAATGCAAATCTTTTTCTCTTTTCAAACATAATGGGAAGATTTGTTGCGAATATATGTATATTGTGCATTTTGCATTTAATAATATGGGTGGCGCTACATTCCGAGGCGGACCTGGGTCTAGTTCCTCAGCAACCACTCCTGTTTTGCGTGCTATTGTTCTTTCACGAGTGGAAGGGGTCTACAGTTTAATGCCGACTCCGAACGACTAATTTGAGAAGCTTTTTCTAGACAGGAATACTCTCTGAGCATTGTCAGTGACTCGAAAGAGGTGGAGCCGTGAATTATGATAGGTGGTAAATTCGGGTATCGAACCTGGCACCCTTTGCGTAGGAGTCGACGCACTTACCCACTACGCCACGGCGACCACATGCATTTAATAGTGTAGCCCGTATACACTGAGTTTTTCCGTATGTGTCTTGAAAAAGACAGAATCTCCAAGACTTTATTAGATAGAAACAGCAATAAGCTTGCAGGCTACACTGCCTGTGTGCATTGTATATGCATATGTGGATTATTTGGACTGTCGTCTGTCCAAATCTGCTTTCAAACAGAGAAAAATTAAGATTTGTCAAAAAAACAATCTGCCAGCGGCTGAATAATGTACATAGATGTATCAATTGTGTCAGGTAATTTTTCGTTACTGGAGAGAAGTAAAAATGAAAATTGATGTTTCCGTTTCAAAGAGCTTCGGTGTGGCAGTCGACGCATGTCACCATTCGATCTAGCTGGCGCAAGTTAAAATAAAAACCTAACAAGTATTCATGCTTCTGTTTATATCTCAAAAATGAATGATATTTCGTTTCAGTGACATCAAATGGCTCGGCTTCGCTGTAAGTGCTTTAAGCAGTCAAAAAAGCACACTGCGTCTCGATTGTTGGTTTGAAATTAGTCCAAAGTGTTTGGCTAGTTGGTGTAGAGTAAGGACTTGATGTAGCCCTAAATGATCGAATAGTGTCAAGTCGCATGGTCTCGCATTAACTGATGAACTCCGTTAGATGACCAAGTTGCTTTGAGCGTTGCGTCGCTTGTATGGTAAACACATGTCACGTTGGAACCTCACCTTGGATATATCGATGTTAGCCAACTTTAGTCACAGAAGGTCTGTTAACATCGGCCTATGACTGAAACCTACATCATTTCGAAAGTCCGGTGATGCATCCATACCATCATTGTAAATGTTTGGTCAAACACTTGTGGATCTCGGCAAATGTTCTTGTTGACATTATTATTACTTTTTTTCTTTGAGGGTATATTGAACCGCGACCTTAGATCTATTATGCCCTCTTTTCATACCTTTTCCTGAGTTCTCCTTGCATACAGAATTCGCCTTGCGTACAGAATTCGCCTTGCAAAAAGTTCATACACAGTGGTATTGAGGGTTATGGACTCCTGTTGCGTGGTCATACCTGATAAGACAAAAATGGGCATCCGCACACTCAATGTGGGCCCACGTTCAACTGCAAAATATGCCTGGTTGACTGCATTGTAATTCAGCTAATCCGCGTGGAATAGACGTTTCACACCAATTTTTGCCATGTTATTGGGTTACGTCCCAAAAGATCGTACACAAGCCCAAGCATTTATACGGACCGACGATTTACTTAGACACCGAGCACGTTACCTAATTCTCGCCGCATAGTCACAACCAAGCCGGAATTTGGATAATATTCTTTAGTAAATTCATACAAAGTAATTTAGTAAAAAAACAGGACGTGCTAAAATCCGGAGATACTAGCCAAAGTCCGTTCCCAGTACTCCATGAGTTTACACACATTATAAAGCATGATTTGGCAAACTTCATCGGAAATTTTGACAGCTGGTGAAACATAACAATTGAAAACCAGAAATGAAGTATCACAGAGAAGCCCGACTTCTACCTCTCTTGCCCCTTAAGATTTTTGACAACTGTTTTTTATAACGTGTTCATAAACCAAATAGACCAATCAGAGGACGGCATTTACGTTATTTCGTGGATAACCGTCAAAAATTCATGAATATCCGTCAAAAAAGCCCTCAAATTCGTCGATGGACTAGGGGGCAGTCAGGTGTGAAGTCGACTGTCTCTGTAATACTTCATTTCTGTCGACACTATAATTGCTGTCTGGTGACCGGCAATATCCACAATTATCTACTTTGTAATCCATTGTGTCAGACCATAGCAACCTTTAAGGTTCTTATGTGATTATATCCTCTCATTGGCAGCATGGTATGTTATATGAAATACATATGTATGTCGTATCTCCTGAGTTGTGATTTTAGCCATCTTTCCACATTTAATGAGGCAGAATTCAATATCCTTACGTACTTCAATTGAGTTTAAGCTATCATATAAAAAAACCAAGGCACTGAAATAACTTTGCATGCGTTGTCTGCACTGTCGGTATAAGCAGTTGGTAAATTAAATTGTAAGAGCGAATAAAGATGCTGCAATTTTAAAAGTTGTCTCCCACAGGGAACATTCGGATATCCTTAAAAACCTACTTGTCATTTCACACACATAATTCTTAAACTTCACTTTGCAAGGATTTCTGCCGAGTGTGCGTTGGCATCAGGGAATAAATATTCCCCTTGACCTGATATGCACCAGCAGTAACTCATTCGTTCAGCTACAGGGTATTTTATGACTCTAGTTTCCTTCCCGAAGCCTTAACTTTAAAGACCGTAACCGTGTCGAACAAATGGTGAATTCCATGAATATTGTAATGCTTCCAACAATGTACCTTGTGAACAAATGAGGTCTCGCACACATTATCATTTGGGAAGGATTAGAAGTTGTATGAGTAGTTTATGGAACTTAGTCCTGTGTTTGATGACGCACACGTTTCCCAGATACCATAAACATCACTTCAGCTCAGCCGAAATTATTATTAATTCACACCTGGCAGTAGTTTTGCTTAAAATTATAAGTCATTGCCCCATCTACATCCGTATCATGTGCTTTGTAGCAATAAGTTAATGGAGTAGTTATGTTATAGGAACTTAATGCCCATAAGCTATTGCTTCCCTCATGACTAAGCCAGCTTAATGTGTGTTCTCTTTGTAAACTGCGGAAGAGGGTGTTATTTGTAATTTTCTACCTTTCATCCATTTCATTGTATCCGTATCTTTGCAATGCCACTGTAAGACATCTGTCCACTCATGTTCAAATGCGCTTTGTAGAAAACTGAAGACTAATACTTTACTTACATTTAATCACTATAATCCGAGAAGCAGTATTGTGGAAAGACCTAGTGTTTGATAAACTGAAAGGACATCTATCACATGTGCTTGGCCGTTTGTTCGTGCGAGAACTCTCCACGCTGCCCTTCCCATCAACAGGTAACTAACTGAACAACACTAATGACGAAGTGAGTTCAGGAAACTTTTAAAAGCTATGTGCCCAGTGGTAGGTATGGCAATTCTCGGAACCATGAGAGGGTGATTCCTTCTGTGTGACTGTAAGGATTTCAATTAAAACTTTATAAAATAAAGTTCATTAAAAAAATGTATTTTTACCTATTTGAGGTGGAAATTTAAAAACTTCCGAATGGTTGAGCAGTAGTTTTTATCCCCTTGGACAGGTACATAGACAAAATTTCTCTTAGCGGGGATCTCTCTTTGTCTATTGAGTTTTAATCTAGGACTGAGTTATTTTTAATATCTAAAACTGTAAGCTGGCATCGTTCACAGTGCTCCATTGGCGGTTGCTCTTTTGTTTGAGGAGATACATTCTGTGAACTTCATACGGTGGTCTGCATAGGACGGGGAAACTTTGTTCGGATGGACAGGTTGCTGAGAAACGTCGAGCGCCATGCTTAATCGCCATTGACTTGCATGTTCAGCGTGTGTGTGGTTAACCTCTGTAAGTCACTAGCAAAACATTTTACTCAACATATTCTTAATGTGCAGCTGTAATGACCCACAATTCTCTAGAGAACTATTAAATGAAACAACTTAACTATTCGGTTGCCTGAATAAAAGTGAGAGTTTATTTATCTAAAGCTATGACAACTAGAAATTATATATTGATTTGCCACCTTGATTAGTGTAGTAAGATGTTTATACTACTGACAAGGTCGCCACAGCAGCTATCTGATTAATAAGTACAAGTCCTAGATTTGATAAAATTAAAAAAATCAAATGCAACCTTGTTTTTCCCCATTTTTCTACGAATCCACTTGATCAAATTTTAATCGCCACAAGAATCAGAAATGCAAAAAATGGAACATTTTAAATGGATAATTCCTGGCTCTCCGTACGCGATAAAATGTTAACATATAAGTGAAGACTGTGTTTGATTTTCTCTCACAAGTGTTTCGAATGAATATACAGTAAAATCTACTTCACAAATGGTCATTCTCTGAAACTGATTACATTTTGAAGATAACGATTGTTTCCGGGTGTCCCTTTCGAGGTTACTGCACCTCCGTGACTTGTTTCATTTTACTTTGACATTAAGTTCGTCACGGAAATATGTACAGGACTTATGAGAAGTGGCACGCTAGTAATGTTACAAGTTGTGAACACTTGTAAGTTCAAATAATTGGTATAATAATAATAATAATAATAATAATATGCGTGGCGCGACAGTCCGAGGCGGACCTGGGCCTAGCTTCTCAGCAACCACTCGTGTTGTGTGTGCTATTATTCTTTCACGAGTAGAAGGGACCTACAGTTTAATGCCGACTCCGAACGGCGAAGTTGAGGAAGCTTTTTCTAGACAGGAATACTCTCTGAGCATTGTCAGTGACTCGAAAGATGTGGATCTGTGAATTATCAAAGGTGGTAAATTCGGGTATCGAACCTGGCACCCTCTGTGTAGGAGTCGACGCATACATATACATTAGAATATTTGTATGAAGACTTTAATGAATTAATTGGAACCATTGAAGGATACATAAATAGTGAAGGATGAACATTAGCTTCTGTATATGAAGAAGCATTTTTTTTGAAATAGTTAGCGTGAGATGTAACAATGAATTGTACGAGCTGTTCAGTGACATCGGTTTAGCCAGAAGAGTGAAGATCCAACGATTGAAATGTCTAGGTCAAGTAGAGAGGATGAAAGCCAATGCTCCGGCCCGGAAAATCTTTGAATTCAATCCCCAAGGGACGGCACAGTAAAGGAAGTCCATAGCTTAGGTGGCGCGCGCAAGTGGAAAAAGACCTCAACCCACTATGCGTGCGAATCTGGAGGCAGCCAGCTAAAGACAGAGCTAGCTGGTGACGCTAGTTGGTTGAGGCTCAGGTGCACCACGTACTGTAGCGCGGTGTGTGCGTGCGTAGTATGGAAGCCGGTAAAGTTAGACTAATATAAATTTTTTGCTTTGCAAGAATGTATCCAACTTCTCTGTCAATATTATTTACTAAGTAGGTAAGTAAGTAAGTATGTAATTCATTTATTTACAATATCTCGTTAAACATTACTTAACTTACTTGCTTATTACTTACTATACTGTTGCAGCCCTTATAACGAATTCAGGCACTCTTCTAAGAAAAATAAACATGTAAAAGGGACTACCGGTGTGAGTAATAAAGTTGATCGTTAAGTGTTTTATTGTTTCTATTTTCTATCATTTAAAATACTTAGATCGTGTTCCTCTTGCTGTAGAATCTAGGCCTAATGCCTCTACAGGCTGTAACGCCACTAATATAAGATATTATTATATACTTAGATCCTGTATCTCCCTGCGGGTCCTAGGGCCTCTACTAAGCCTACCCACCATCGTCTGCGGTTTCTCGCAATCAGTTTCAGCTGTCTCCAATTCATCCCCAGCTGCCGAGACTTATCCTCTACTGTTCTACGCCATGTACTTCTCGGTCGTCCCACTCTTCTGCCGTCTTAGATTATCCGGTTCCACAGCACCGCATGCTTTGCTATGGAACTATCGCCTTTTCGAAGTTTCTGACCAGTCGACCACAGCTTGTACCGTTGAATGGTGGTACCTATTGGTTTATGGCCTGTTCTTTGATGAAGCTGTTCCCTTGAGATACGGTTCGGCCTTAGTTTGTTTCGTAGACACCGGTTCACAAATGTCCGAAGCCTTTTACAGATAATGACGGTCACTTTCCAAGTGCTGCTCCCGCTTAACAGTACGGACTCACCAATGGATCGAAACAGTCTTAGCTTGGTGTTTAAGCTAATAGCATTGCTTTTCCATATTGTGGACAACAGACTGAATGCTGACGTAGCTTTAGACATTCGGTGTGCGGCATCTGTTTCGGTTCTTGGTTCAACAGGTTGTCCAGCAATGCCTATTTGATCGAGAGAGTTATATGCGTGGCTGAGTAACTTTGTTTTTGACGAGTTGATCCTCAGCCCCACGTCGTTAACTCCCCTCTAGACATTCGTTGACAATTAGCGGAGGTCCCTACTCCCATCAAAGAGTAGGCATACGCCGTGCGCATGGCCAAGATGATTTAAGTGTAATGAAAGTGTCCATCGAATTCCTTGTGTTCTCGTTGACAGACCAGAGGTAAGCACATCATCAATAAAAATGATACTTTGATTCTGTCAATATTGGAGTATTGGAATTCTCTCAAAATTGGGGCTGCTGCCAAATTTTTGATAAGAATGACTGTCATTCTGGTGCACTGGACAAGTCTTCGTCATCTGCAAACACCAAATTTTGAATATCATGTACAACATAAATAAAGATATTTTGTTCATACCCTATGGTACCTAGTGCCTCCATTTTGCCCAAGGGGCACTTCTCCATTGATTCAATCTGAGTAGCCGCACCCACTCTTCTCCATGATTAAACCCGTTCAACAAAATAAATTCACAAATTTTAGCCTGGTATTTTTTGTATACAAAGGGTATTAAATAATCCGTATGATTGCGTTTCAGTTTTAAATTTCGACTCCAAGCACTTGAGTTTGTCATCGGCATAGGAACTTCGGTAATAAATATACACTGTTGGTCTTTTTTTTCCACAGAAGTGCTGCTTTTTATTCGCCATGCTAGCTACACTCTTGGCTGGGAAATAAAAACGAATAAATTCAGTTCGGGGAATCGTCAACTTTTTGCACACATAATCCTTTGACTTGTTGTGGAAAGTTTCAGAAATATTTTCCAATTATATCGGACTTTCCAAAATTAATGATGTCCGTATGATTGAGTACACATCGTAAAGAGCAATGGCTCATTACTGTTGACTAAAGTGTGTAAGAACTTCTGAATTTATCTTGAATCCCCTTGTACATGCACGACTCAAATGTTCATGGATAAAATTCCCTTGTATAAACTTCCTTGCAACTGTTACTGATGTTTTGAAAAATTGTTTAAATTTGCAATTATAATTATCGTAGGTGCATTTGGCAGAATGACATGACGGGATTGGGGGAAAATTAAAACTTTGATATGCCACTGCAATGACTCCCCGATGATTGATTAAACATCACAATTACTGAACTAGAATGACTCATTACTCTCTGATTTTGTTTATTCTGCAGGTGCAATCATATTTGGTTCCGATCAGGAGGTGCGGGAGGTAATGCGTGCTGTTCGCCGTAACAATGCAACTGGAGCATTCTCATGGATCGGTTCTGATGGCTGGAGTGCCAGAAATCTCGTATCGGATGGCAACGAACCGGAAGTAAGTATACATTCCATTATGTTCATGTGAACGACTCTTCGCACATTGCCAGATGGCTGCGTTGCGCGTTAGTGAGAGAAAGTGGGAAACATGAACTTCTGAAACAAACTCATTGTTATGATAAACGATTATGTGCCAGTCCTTAAACAACGCGTTCGAAAGGATATAATAACTGCCGCCTTACCCAACAAAACAGCCTACAGATTATGATGAATGAGAAGTGTTTCCTGATTTATTGTTTCATATTACGCTGCGTGTTGTGGGTATTTACATTATTTTCCGCTTGATTAATAATTAATATGAACCATTATTCAAGGATGTTGTTAAATTGATTGAAAAGCATTACTACGATGGTTGTGTGCCGGTTTCTGCCAACAAATAAAACGTGAGTTTGTTTAGTGCGTTCATTATTTGTTGATAAACAGATGGTCACTGTTTTTGCACAAGCACTTAATTTGGTTGTGTGTAATATGGTGGGAGTAATGAGCAATCGTGATATAGTTCCACATGTGTTTACGTGGGAAAGAATATTTTTTTAGCGAGAAAAAATTTTTTTTGATATGTTTCTTTGTGAATGTGTTTTCGTGGAGATACTTACATAATTAGGAGTGGTTTCAATCAATACACGTATTCAATGAAATTGCAGTAGAAAGAAATGCAGAATAGGTTCTTTGAAAATGTACAACACGCCACAAATTTTATGTGCTATTATTAATTTAATGCTTTCTTTAAAATTACTATGCAATGGTCATTCAAAGTAAATACTCGCGTTATGTCCGTTTTCAAAACTGCTGTTTAGGTTGGGTTAGAGAAGATAAGGGCTGACTGCAGATAGTTGCCACGCTTAAACCAAATTATGCCCATCGTGATACCACTCGGATTGACACAATTCCTGTGCTTAAACCAAATTATGCCCATCGTGATACCACTCGGATTGACACAAGTCCTGAGCTTGAAACCAGTTGGTATTTGTCACGGTTTAGCTGGCAATCATTGTATGGAACACCAATCTTGCGACCGCGAATGCCATTGCGCCGTGTGGCTGGTTATGACGCCGATGAATATCCTGAAAGTACGCAGGTCGCAGTCATGATAACTAAAGGGAGTGTAGACGCCTAAGATGGTTCAACTGCAGCAATCGTTGTTGCGTAATACTCTTGATGATGTACAGGGTGGATTACGAGGTAGTTGCAAATCTAAAACCCTCATGGGTAAGGTGAAGTAATGCTTGGAGAAGTGTCGAACGTTTTCGGCATCGAATTTCGAATTGAGACACTATACATGAAGGAGCAGAACTGATGGTAGGTTAGATCATTATTGGATATAAAACTTAGAGAGTACAGATTGTTCTTCGTTTTCCAAGGTGGAAGAAACGCTGATGATCTCTAGTCGAGGCTGGCTGGAGTCTACTACATGTCCTAGACACTTTCGACTTTGAATATGGGCATGGAAACTGTTGAGTTGATCAACTGCTAGAGTTGGTCTCAACTCGATGCTTAACTGGCGAGTTGAAAATTGGCTTTGTTTACTATTCACAATTCACAGTTTGATATATAAAATCCAGAAGTTACTTTCAGTTGTTAAATTTCCGCTGGGATATTTTTGACAATTCATACATATATTGCCATTATGAATCTACGGTGTGTGCTGTTCGTTTGCACTATGAGAAGGAGAATTGAGAGCAAACGTTGTCAGCAGGGATAATGGTTGGTCATCGCTATCCTCCATTATCCTTGTTTTCAATTGCTGTCTGTTATGTTCTGGAGAATAGCACATGCGACTATGTTCATTTATAATGCTTACACTAATAAAGTCTGCATTCGCCTATTAAATTGATCCTATCGCGTAAAATTGTATAACTAGTGGTCGTTGTTTAGATAATTGTCCATAAATCACGGGGCTGTTATAATAATAATAATATGGGTGGCGCGACAGTCCGAGGTGGACCTGGGCCTAGCTTCTCAGCAACCACGTGTGTTGTGCGTGCTATTGTTCTTTCACGAGTGGAAGGGACCTACAGTTTAATGCCGACTCCGAACGGCGAAGTTGAACAGCTTTTTCTAGACAGGAATACTCTTTGAGCATTGTCAGTGACTCGAAAGAGGTGGAGCCGTGAATTATGAAAGATGGTAAATTCGGGTATCGAACCTGGCACCCTCTGCCTAGGAGTCGACGCACTTACCCACTACGCCACGGCGACCACGGGGCTGTAAACAACTGAAAAATAATCCATTAAATACTTCACTATTTCAAGTCAAATCAAAAGGGCCAGTGTCTTCTCTCGGTTCACGGCAATGAATACTGTATTAGCTCGATCACCATTATTTTTGTCTGGTTATAGAGACGAAAACGATAAATAAAATCACAATCATCCCAACTTGTATATACACAGGCTGGCAAGCATGCGATAATGAAAGAAAAGAGATAGAGAGAGAGTAAGATCCCTGATATCATCCCTTAACTGCTTCTATTTCCGTAAGTTGAAGAAATGATGGGTTGATAAACTCGCGAGTTGTAAATTAAAAGTTGAAACAATACAATTTTAGTGACTGAAAGCAAATGCAGTTGATGGAGAATGGATTTTTGGAATTTTCCAAAGGTATGTTGTTGGTCTGCCAGCTAGATTTTCTCAGTTTTAGCGAAGTGGTACCTTCTAGCAAATTCTGGTTGGTTGTCTTTTATTGTGTGTGTCTTTAGATGATGGGCCTTAGCGATCGGCATTGAGTCTGGATCTCCTCCTGGTGTGAGAGAAGAGTATGTTACACTCTAGTCATCTCGTTGGGGACAGCGCTCAACTAAGATATGTTTTTTATGTGAAAATCGCATTGTCCGACTTCATAAAAAAAATTCTTCAACTATAAACAGTTTACTTGCAAGGAAGATCTCTCCACGGTAAACGCTCTACTCGACTATTGTACTTGCCTCTACAGTGGTCTAGCCATTACCATGGTCAATAATGTACGTATTTTAAACCAATCATTTTGATTTCATTTTTCACAGTCAAATATAACTCTTCACTAAAATATAGTCAGCCATAAAGCAAACATCTAAATATATAAATATTTTAAACGTCACATAAGAATGAGAAATTGATAAAATAAATCTCTCATTGATGTGTCCGTACAAATTAATTAAGTAATCAAAAAATCCAAAAATTGTACAGAATATTAAGAATCTGTGTACGTGAATATCTCTTTCTTTGAGACAACCTTTAAATGATTATATATTGCAGAAAAAACTTCAAGTACCTTGTCCTGTACGATAGACCCAAGACTTTGCCGAAATGTTGACAAATGTTCAACTGATCCAGCTCTTGCTGGATGAAACTCCAAAGGTAAAGACAGCAGCGAAAAAAGTAAATCGTCGATCAAGCTCGAGAAGGAACACGAGGCAAAGATCCGTTGGGAAATATAAACATTCCTATATGAACAAATTGGGAAAGTCTTACCGTCTTGGAAAATATCATCATAATGAACAATAAAATTATTATGACTTAGAGACAAGCTGTGAATCAGATTGCAGCTACTAAACCTGATATATGTACTACACGCACCATTTGTAAATTATTTGTATTCACTGTTCATAAATATGTGTAGCTTGTGAACCTTCAATCAGTGGTGTTGTTCATTGAACTTGAAAAATTACTGGCATTTATCTAGGTATTAGCTTCCCCACCTGAGTCGAATGTCCTATGTGACCACGTGAACACGAAGTATGTCGATGTGCTAGGTGGGTCATTGGGGCGGAGTTAGATAATCTGTCGACTAACAATTCTCAATGAGTACCCCTGTCTGGAAAAAGCTTCTCAAGCCTCTCCGTTCGAAGTCGGCATAAAACTGTAGAACAATAGCTCGTAACGCACAACACCAGTGGAAGCTAGGACCAGGTCCGCCCCTGACTTCGGCGACACCCAAAAAAGAATTGCGACCAAAACAAAATGAATTCATAACAGTTCGTTTGACAAGACTCATAAAGAGCACCCGAATGAAATTCCATGGAAACGTCGGCCAATCGCACAAAAAGTTGAATGTTGACCAGATTCATTCGTGGTGATGATTTCAACTTTTGGGTTACATTTCCTGTCTCAATAGGGCTTATGCCTTGCCAATTTTTTTTGACAGAACACAAGTCTCTCCATAGATTCTATGGACTGGGAGATATATTGCCACTTTATACTATCAGTACTCGACATTCTCCAACAACTCGAAAGAGCCTCATATTTTTCATAACAGTGTGCGGACATACACACTCTACTCTAGAAACTGAAACACAAAAAATTGAAAATTTTAACTCCCTACATTTTTCACACGCCGGCGGCTCACCCGGGTTTCTCTCTCTCTGAAAGCAAATGCAAACAGACCAAGGTACAGCTGTAATATACAAATACACGTAGCTTGAACTAAAGCAGTGTACGACACATTGTAATATAATTGCTGCCTCTTTCCAAAAAAGACTTGCTGTGTCTTGTGCCAACATGTGATTGGTCAAAAATATGAAGGTTGGCAACTGGCAACTGTAGCATTTCTCCATTATTCAAAAGGACTACGGTAATACCTGTTAGGTACCTACTGGGACCCTAGTGGCCTACCTTGGATAACCCCCTCCTGTGCTGGGCTACACCCAATTCGATTTCCTAAATTATAATGTGTACCATTTCTTCTAGGTTTCTGAAGAATTAGTTTCCTAGTGTTTTATCCCTTGGTCTTACAATGGCTGGAGAAGTGCCGAGGAAGTGAATCATAGCTTCTTTCTCCTTTTCGTCTCTCCAGCTCCTGCAGAGGTCGTTGTGTAGGGCCCCCAATTCTTCTGGCGTACATGCTGATAAGGCAGTGGTCCGTAATAATGCCCACAACATTTATTATTTCACTCCTGGTTAGTTTTAGGAGTGAACTTGTTTTGTTTTGATTTATTGAAGGCGAGACAAGCTTCGATGTCCTACAATTATCTACTTCCATCCATCTCCGATTAGCGATGTAGATGGTATCTGTAAGGAAGAGGGTGTTTATTACTTGAAGTGAGGGATATGGGGTGTCCTGATTATTTGCCAATGGCAGACCCAGCCCTGCTATCCCTAAGAGATATTTCCATACTTGATGGGGTTTCCACAGTCTTAATGGCCACCTGAGGGTCTATATATATAGCGATTGATAACCTATCTATGGGTTCATAAACAGTAAACAGGCAGCCTCTCTTCGATAGCTCTTACTTCTGCCTGGAATACACTGCATTGGTTGGGCAGTCGAAGGAACAGGCAGAATGCCGCGAATACCCCTAGTCCTTTGCCTTCCTCTGTTTTTGAGCCATCTGTGTTAATTTCCGGGTTGGCAGATTTCCTCACACAATCGTTTGCCCAGTCTTCTCTGTCTGGGATAAGAGTTCTATACCAAAACTCGAAGTCGAAAGCAGGCGGTGTACAATCTGTATGCGTCGGTATCCTCGTATTTGGAATTATTTCTGTGTATCCTATGTTGTGTGATCTGCTCCAGCGGTTGCATTCCCGAAATCTTAGTACCTGTCAGCTGTTCATAGGCAGAAGATGTACCACTGTTTCTTTGGCGGCTGTGGGGCTGAATCACTATCCAACCATGATGCAGATACACGCTAATCCTTGAATACTACTTATTATTTTAAGATTGGCTTTGTTTTTCAGTGCTGGCCACCAAACAAGGATATAGTATGTTAAGATTGGTGTGATAACAGTTGTATACATACAGTGAGCCCATATCGGTTTCAGTCCCCCTTTTTCGATCCTGGCATGTGTATAAACAAATGTAAACAGCTGCCGCTGCCTTCTTAATGTATTCCTTGATGTTCGGTTTCCCGCTTAACTTACTGTATTTCGAGTAATTCGAGTGACTAGTTCCCTTTTGTTCAACTTTGGAGACCCTATTGCAGTTATTTTGTGTCTTCTCCTTAACAGTACGAGATCAATTTTTGATGGGCTAACGTACAGACCAGCTTCTCCTGCCCACTTTTCTAATTTCTTTATTGAAGGGAAAGATTATGAAAAAAACGAAGTGACATACCGCCGTCATTTTCAAGCAAGCCGCTTACATTGCGATGGAGATGTAATAAATACACTGACGGCGAAAACAATACCGAACATCTTTTAAGATCTCATCCCAAATCGCTGAGGTCTTTGTGCTGCATTTTTTGGATGTTGTACTCAGCTCTTGGGTATCGTGGGTCGCTGTGGCGTAGTGGGTTAGTGCATCGATCAGATCGAACTGAGTTCAACTTTGTCTCTCTGGACTAAAGAATACATATGTTGTATTTTTTTTTCACTTTTTTTCACCTGTCAAACTCAGGTGGTCTTCTGCGAATTTAAAGCGGGTTTTCCTGTGATTTTTGTAAGGACCAGCACTACTTAAGGACTTCTTCTGAAGAGATGTTGTTTTTGAAAACTTTTTCTTTATTTGAGAGTAGACTAGAAAGTTTAATTCAGCCATAATCTCTACAGCTTAGCTCTTTTCTTCGAAAGACCATTAATTTGGTCCTCATCTTTTAGAGTTGTTTTTCGTGGTCGACCTCATAGCATGTGAGATTTTGATGTCTGTGTGGACTTAAAAGTTTTGTTGGTCTTAGAATGTGTCTGGACACCTCTAGATACGACTTTTTTTCCTTCGCCAGTTTCAGGGTCACATTTCTGTCAATTTCTTCTGCTCGCCACGGACCATTTTTCCTGTATTCAGAAAAGATTTAATGCATCTTAGCTTACAGATATTCTTAATTTTATTCTTGCAATGAGTATACTTCAAAAATAAAATAAAACATAACTCACCACAATCTTAAAATCAAAAACAAGCCATTTGCCATTTTGCAGGGCGATTACATTTATTGAACAAACTTCTCTACACGTCCATGTTTACATGGTTTCATTTTAACTGAAGACAAGGTACTGTTAACAATTAAAATTTCTTTAATAATTTATTTGCCGCCAAAAAAAAAAGTCAATTTAGTTGGCTTTTTCCCTGCTGAGGCCTATTTTACAGATCATACATCACATACATTTCATACAACATACAAAACTGTGATACATCATACACATCATACAATTTTCTGTCTCACAGATTCAACTGGAATTATTGTATGATATGTTCTTTGTTGTATGATGTTTATTATTTTGAGGTTTAATTTTGAATGACAAATTTCATTGAAAACTAAATAGTGTCGTGAATGAAACCCAGACACCATACAAACAAACAAAAACCTAAATAATGGAGTTCCTCAATAATGAACAAAAATATAATTTCGAAATTATTTATTTAATTATTTAATAAGATTATTTAATAAATTTTAATTATTAAATAAGATTAATTCAGCTATTATAAGACAACTTTTCCAAATAGTACATTATTTTAAGTTTTTGACGAACCTTCTTCCTAAATGTCTAATTTAAAAAAAAAGATGAACAATCATTCACTATTCAAAAATCATTTTTCATTTTTTCATTCGAAAACTCAACTAGTGACTACAGCAGCTTTAAGTGCTGTATAAAATGTATGTTCAAATTTGAAAGAAACTGCTGTATGATGTGTATAATATTTTTCTGTGAAACAGAATCATACAATTTTCCCATATTTCCAGTGCAAGCTTTAGGTGATACATGTTGTATTACAGCGGCTCATGCAACAAATCTGAGAAACAGAAATTATGCAGCAGAAGTGTTAGAATTATACAATGTATGAAATATATGTTCTGTGAAATAGACCCCTGATCATATTGTTTTGTCCGTAACTGTGTAAATTACTTGCAATTTGTATCCGCACAAAATACCAGTAGCTAATATGCATATATAGATTCCCCCTCTATAGAACATCTGCTATTATGTGGTACGAATACTAAGAAATTTAATTTCCCTTGAATTCATATGGCCTCCTTCTCCATGTACTCCCCTTTTTTGGGATAAGTTCTCTCAATCCCAGTGCTCCGGGAAATCCGGTTTTATGCTGTCAAATCTTCTGGGATACTTCCTCCTCGAGATTAATGATACTAAGCCATGTTAAAAAAGGTCAGTCACTCCTCCCCAATAGTTCCCCTTTGCTTAGTAATGAATGTATCATAAAATACAAATTTGTACCCTCTTCATAACGTGACCAGAAGTTCAACTAGCTTCTATAGTTGATACGCATGTGTTAATATACATGCCCACATTAGCATATATTGATTTTATCTTCACAATTGAAACCTCAATACTGCTTGTCAGGGTTGCAACAAGTCTTGCAGGAATTCAATTTGCTAAATTATTTACTTGCTTTGGATTAATTTATCACATGGTGTGTGTTTTATTTTATATAGGTCGAGGGAACACTCTCGGTGCAACCGCAAGCTAACCCAGTCAAGGGTTTCGAAGAATATTTCCTCAGCCTGACTGTCGAGAATAACCAAAGGAATCCATGGTTTGTCGGTAATTGCATTTCAATTTCAAAATCAAATTCCACACACTATGGACTCCTATTTTCAGAATTCTGGGAAGATCATTTTCAGTGCAGATATCCGAACAGTTTTGCAACGCCCTACAACAACTACAATCGGACATGCACCAGCAAGGAGAAACTTACACGTAACAACACCGACTTTGAGGATCAACTTCAATTTGTTAGCGATGCTGTGATGGCGTTCGCCTATGCCCTACGGTAATGCCTTGCGAGACATTTGTTTTAAGGTCAATCGATTTCATACACCACCTTTCACAGGGATATGCACCGAGATCTGTGCGGAGGACGACCATCACTCTGCGATGCCATGAAGCCGACGAAGGGCGCTGACTTGCTTAAGTATCTTCGGAAAGTTGAATTTCAAGGTACGTATACTTAATTCCACTCATCTAACCGGAAAATTGCGTCACACAAAAAGCATTCGATGACCATTTTCTTGGGAAAGGATAAGTCCAATGAAATGCCTCACTGAATTGATTCAGGGGACAGAAGGAGGAGCAATAATCTGATAAATTGTGATTTTTGTTATTGTCGCATTTTGCCCTTGGTTCTGCTGGTTGACCTATTTCATCACTTTGTTGTCTTGGTTTCTTCTTCTCTTATCTGCTTTGCGCTTATCAAAGCCAAAGACTTTTTCGTAAATAATCGGATCAAGTTTTTTCACTGTGTGGTTGCTACTGCCGCTGGATTGTTTACAGCTGGAGGATATTTCCTGTGTGACGGGTATTACTTTACGATTCCCACACAGTGTGCATATGTGCCAAAACCGCTAAAGCATTGTAACTTGTTCAAATGTAAATATCTTATTTCACTTCCGAAGAATGCCGTGATCTGTTGTTCTCCTACTAGTTGACTTGCATGGAAACCGAGTGTCATGGGAATGACCTGAGGTTAAGTGGAATAACAAAAACAAACTGATATTAAGCTCGGGATTATATCTAAGGATATTTTTCGACACCATACAGATAACAGAAAAATTTGTTATATTGTTTTCAAGCTTAAAGGAGCGAAATTCTTCAACTTGCATATCAACAGAACACTGTTACCCTTCATCGAATCGTCGAACAACAGCTCCCTTGTTTGTGATTTCTCTTTCATTAATCATCACCATTTCGTACAGCCGCAAAGACAGATTCATTGTTTTCCTTAAAATATTGCACAGTGAATTTTCGTTTAACGTATACCCCTCTATAAGGGACACCTGCCTTTAAGCACAATTCGTATTGGTCCCTCCCTGAAGGTATTCGTGTATTTATTCTTTCCCTTCAGTGCGGAGAGCTCTCAACGGACAACGATGATGATCCCGCTGATGTCCGTTATAAAGAAGTTTCACTGTACATGTATAATATTTTATATTAATGATCCTAAGTTCAAGGAAACGTTAGCTTGGAGAGAAGGTAAGCTTAACGCTTAACTGAGGTAGTTGAAATTTCATACACTTCTACAGTCGTGGGTCCATTGGAAGCATGTCATTTGATCTATCAAAAACATAAATAATAGTATTATATGTACATTTAATTTTTTTTTATTTTTAAACAATAATAAAGGAATTTTTTGAAACTCGTAAGTCAGTCGTAATTTTCATACCAAAATGTAGAGATGGTCCACTGGACGCACGACGTTTGTTTAGGGTTAAATACGTACTTTTTCGATTCGAAGAAGGGAACCCTCACTAAGGATGTTGTAGTAATTGTGGGGTAGTTCAAATGTTTCCCACATTTTTGGAAAAAATATTGTACGAGTGGAATAAAAAAATATCTCCTCCTTCCACACCAAAAAACCGCTTGAACTGGATGGTAACGTCGATTATCTTCAACGGTTGCAGATTTTCGGGGAATTGAAGAGTTCTCTTGAACTGACTGCAACATAGCGTCACTGTGCTAACAGTGAAATAGTTCAGCAAAAAGTAAAACTTCGTCATTGCACGAAAACAACACCCTTGCGCGTTCACAAATGACTTCTGTAGAATTTGTATTGACGAGAATATGATTCATCCTTGACATTTTGGGAGCTATCATCTCTTAGACATAGATTTTTAAGTAAATTAAACGAGAACCTGGCAGAGGGTGCCAGGTTCGATACCCGAATTTACCACCTTTCATATTACCACCTTACCACCTTCATCTCTTTCGAGTCACTGACAATGCTCAAAGAGTATTCCCGTCTAGAAAAAGCTTCTCAAACTTGGCCGTTCGGAGTCGGCATTAAACTGTAGGTCCCTTCCACGCGTGAGAGAACAATAGCACGCACAACACGAGTGGTTGCTGAGATATTATTATATTATGTGAGTTATCTAATACGCACTTCAACCTATGGTGCCTTGGTTCCATATTCCTGGTACGATTGATAATTTTCACGGGCCACCTCATTCGAGTTATTAACAGTGCTCAAATAATATACACTCAGCGTCAAAAGTTATTGTTCAGCTTAACGGTGATCCGGAGATAGTAACGGGTGCCTTAATAAATCAATTCATATACCTAATCACTGCAGTGTCTTCCAAGTGGAAATAGGCAGTACAATGGGGCTACTTTGGCATAAGTGCACCAAAGCCACTTACTAACTGCTTGCCTACCTCGTAATTTGTGAAGAGCAATATCATAGCATAACAGTCGAATGATAATTCGAGATGGGGGCATTCGAATGATTATCAATTTTTACTAAATGTGTTCTCAAAATCATTCGAATGACTACTAACTAATTACTAGCTACTAACACATGATAACTCGATGTATGTCTCATTTCAGCGCGAGCACAAGTAACAAATAGTTGTCGTCGAGAAATATTAATCGGAAACATAAAGAGAATGAAAGAAAAAATAACAGAAAATCGAATCAAGTATTACTCTATTTCTCTCTCTTACTACACACTTCGAATTCATGTTTGATGAGAAACTTTAATTGAGTTCTCTTTTGTTAGTAGAAAGTAGTCATTCGAATGATTAGTAATCGAGATGTTCTCGACTGTCCTTCGAATTATCATTCGAAGCGCCCTTCCCTATTAGTAATGTTCACAAAAAAGGTCTCGCCGTGTCCATAGTTTTTGAGATAAACTCCTTTTGTTTTCAGTGTGTAATGTAGAACGCCAATATGGTCTACACTAACTTTTGACGCTGACTGTAACTGTCTTCTTCCAAGCCAGGCCGTTTAGTGTCGGCATAAAACTGTAGGTTCCCTGCACTGGTGGGAGAACAATAGCACTCACAACACGGGGTGTTTCTGCTGGCCACTGCTCTTCTAGAATTTAGTACCCCACTTTCAGTACTTTTACACTTGTCTTTGTATTTGTCCTTAGGACAATACCGCCGTCTTTCTGTGTGTTGTCTTCTCCAGAACAGAACTTCCACAATGTGTCCATCTATAACCTCGCTGACACAAGATCTCCTATAACATTTCACTTTGATGACAATAACACCAGTCCTCGAAGCACGAATAATTATAATATTAATCGCTGTTGCCGTTGGTCTTCAACCAACAAAGCGCTGCCCCAATGGCATACTTGCTTTAACGAAGCTTATTACATTCCCAAAAATTATGATTGAGGGTTAACGATCCACCCAGGTGCACTACAAAATATATTTATGTGTGTCTATCTACAAAACAATAGATATCCGCAAGCAGGCGAAACGGCTTGTACTACTCTCCGTCCTTATTCGATTTTCCTGTCCAATTATTGCTCCTGTTATTGTACACACACGCTTCATCAGATGAACACATCCATTTGATTTGCATTAATGTTCCCAATTTGCCTTTTATTCATTCTCCCTTATTTTACAGGCCTCAGTGGTGACAATTTCCGATTCGATGTGAATGGCGATGGTCCAGCTCGTTACAATATTATTCACTTCAAGCAATCCGATGTCGGCCAGTATCGTTGGGTTAAAGTCGGTGAATACTACGAGGGAGAACTTCGATTGAATATGTCAGGTAAATTATGTTTGATATTTCCGTTGTGACAGCTGAGTGATATGTCATAACCGCACTGGGACGTCAACAAATTACAACACATTTCCGGGAATGAGACATGTATGTGTAATGAGAGTGACAACTGAGAATGAATTGATAGTCTAAGTGTGGGGAATGGGCATAGTTATAGTGTCAAGTCAAGCAGTGACATTGTGGAACTCTGAAGTGATTTCAATTCTCACATATTAACAATATTGACAGACAGACATGTATATAAAGAAACCTTTGGCTTCGTTGCGTTTGCATGAGGGTAGTTAAGGACTGATATTATGTGTACATTTGTAGATGACGGAAATTATGTATAATTGTGTGTAATAGTGGTTCTCACAAGGACAGGGGAAATGGGAGTCAACATTTCTATACATCCGGAACTCACTAGTGCATAATCGAAGAAAAACATCATCGCGTGTGATTTGAAAAATAATTTCCATACTGAAATGACGCTTTGAAACTCAAATTAAATTCAGAAGTCTCGATAGGAGAAAAAAATATTCGTAAGCAGCAGTCGGAAATTAGCATACACCACCATTTATTTCCAAATCAATTTCGTTAACTGTGCTGGGAAAAGTATTGAGGTCGTTATGGAGCCCATCTTACAAGTAACCTTTGCAGGAAAAACAAGTCTACGACAGGTGTCAACGCAGCATGGACAAATTTAAAGTTTATTAATCTGTATCCGTGTAACTGCGCAAGTTTGAGAATACAACCAATATGAAAATGTAGATACATTTTTGAGTTTTCAACTTATTTAAAGAGTAAAAGAAAAAAAGGGAGTTGTGATTATAAGTACAAGTGGTTTTTGTCTGCCTGAGTAGTGCATACATACAATCAATTAAGCTCATATTCATACAGTAAATAAGAATAAAATCTTATACAAGAACCACAACAACTTTGAATGTTATTTGGTTGAAATGTCTATGAAATGGTAAAAATATATTGTCAAACACAAGAGAAGCCATTATCCAATAAAAACAGATCATTTGGTAACAAGGAGGAGGTAAATGTTACGTAAGCGCCCCCTTGGCGTTACTAGACAACTCTTAACACTACCTTCTCGACTCGATTTAAAATGTTACGTACACGCCTCCGTATCCCTTCTCTTAAGTCTGCCTTCTCGTCTCGGTGTAAAATATTACGTATACGCCTCAGTGGCCTGTCTAGACTACTCTTAAGACTCCTTTCTCGTCTCGGTGTAAAATATTACGTATACGCCTCCGAGGCCTTTCTAGACTACTCTTAAGACTCCCTTCTCGTCTTGGTGTAAAATGTAACGTATACGCCTCCGTGGCCTTACTCGACAACACTTCAAACTGCCTTCTCGTCTCGATGTAAAATGTTACGTATACGCCTCCGTATCCCTTCTCTTAAGTCTGCCTTTTCGTCTCGGTGTAAAATATAACGTATACGCCTCCGTGGCCTTACTAGACTACTCTTAAGACTGCCGCCTAAATCTCGATGTAAAATGTTGCGTATTCGCCTCCATGGCCTTACTAGACAACTCTGAAGACTGCCTCCTCGTCTCGATGTAAAATGTGACGTGTACGCCTCCGCGGCCTTTCCAAACAACTCTAGAAACTGGCATTTCTTGCGTTATCGTGCACTTGCTTCGTATGAATAAATTTTATATTATGCGTTCGTAAAAATAGATAAATGTAGTTTGTCATGTAGACTATTCATTAAATTCACCCCAATGCTTCAGGCAGAACCAACGAGATGGTTAGCTTTGTTCTTTTTTGTTCCCCTCCTTAATGCGGAGAGGAATATGAAACCCCAAAATTTCAATTAACAAGCGAATTTTCAAACAAGAGCTCTAATTCGCCCAACTAGTCCGTTTAGTGTAGAGTATCAGCTATGCACAACAGCTCGCACGCACTATACACCCCCGTGGGATGAAAGAATGCTGTCAGCTGAAATCAAGGGGACAGGGGGGGTAAACCTTGAATATCACCTTGCTCATTAATTTCTGGTTGGGGTAGTGTAGAGTGTCTTCATTTACTAAATTGGTGAGAACAAAAGAGAGGGTGATCCTCCGAATACCCTTATTTGAGCCACCTCAATTTGCACATTTACACACACCTGTTGTGGGAGCTAGGCCCAGTCCGACTCGGACTGTAGCTGCTCCATTTATCACATTTATAGTATTCCATGAAATACCTAGCGAACATCTAAAGAACCTTATGAATTTCTCAATCAATTGCAGCAGGTAAAACTATTTATGGCTGAGTCAATATCGTCAAGTGTCGTGTTTTCATATAATTCCATTGAGGATGCCCTATTTTACATATAGGTGGTATTCAATTTGCCATTGAACACAACAATAGGTTGGACGCTTGAAGTCATGCACAGGATATTGCACACAATGCGAAATCGACTCGCACCTTTACCTCAGACAAATACCGTTCACAAGCCACACAAGCTCACACATTTCATTCTCTCAAACTGCATGTGAGTAAAAATAGCAGTCGGAACATTCTTCTCTCTAATTGAAATGTTCTAGGACATTTTTGAGGTGGAATATTTCTCCTAGACGAGATGGTTATCTATATCTTTTAATTCACAAGAGAAGGGAGAAGAAATGCAATATTCTGAAGCAATACTATTAGGTTGCACTTAGTGACTATGTTTTGTAAATGGTTCATCTTAAAATTATTAATAATTGAAATTAAATGAAAATAACGGCATAAAGACAAGTCGACTAACGAGATTATATTGATTCAATTACGAACTACATGTTGACTAGATAAGAATGATAAGAAAAGATCTTTTAATGAAACAACAACAGTCTGAGATGTAAAAATTATTCTGACGTTATTTTGAAGCCACATTCATGCTGTAATACTTTGAACAGCACAGCATTCAGCTTCATTGGTAATGCTTCAAACGGTCGTTCCGCGTTCAGCTCGTCCAAAAAGGTTGGTTTCCCAGGGTTGACTAAGAACATGACGTAGCCTCAGAGAATATAATCAAGTGATGTCAAGTTGCATGTTCGTAGTGGCCAATTTATCAAGTCGCGCCATGGGAGAACCCAGTCGCTAATTTGCTCGTTCACAACATGGCGCGTTGCATCGCTGGTATGGCATGAATCTTCGCCTTGTTGGAACCGATGTATCTATAGCCGTATAGAACCCGGGACCATTGATGACGACTGTGTCTCTTTCGTCATATCGACAGAAATATGGTCCGCTGTGGTCGCTATGCCATAAGCTCAATCTTTATAGATGCATGATCCTTGGTCGAACACTTGGTGATTGTAGTCGCCCCAATAACGACAACTTTGCTCGTTGCTGATACGAAAAAACCATCTGTCCCTTTATAAAGACAGCATAACGACAAGTGCCTGGTTAGTCGTCAGTAAGAATCCACCGACTAAGGTATACTCTTCACGTGGCACAAATCACACAGGTTTGGTCCAAAGAATCTTCCACTTAGGTAGGTATGGAGACTGAAAGAATATATTGAAATCATTCCCACTTAGAACAACTGGTCGAATTTGCAGTCGCTTTCCGGCTCGTTGGCCCAGTAACTACTTCGACCTTATTGTGTTCCCTCTAGCGATTGATAAGTCATATGAGAGCTCTTCATACGCCCCCTTTCATTCGCCTGTGGCTGCTTTTTGGAAATAGTGGAATGGTAGTTGAAGTAATATATTCCTATCAGGTTCCTTCTGATTTCTCCAAGTACAAGACATGCTCCGAGGTAATGGAGTATTGTTTCCTTTGATTCTTCATCCCTAGAGCTTATGGAGAAGTCGCTATACTTTGCTCCAAGTCTTCTGCCCTGGTTGCGTATAAGACAATGGTCAAATAACCCCCGCATTATTTTACTAATGACCTCCCTGTTTAATTCCATGAGTGATTTAGTCCTTCTTTGGTTTAATTCAGGCCACATCACTTTCGATGTCCTGCATGTGTCCAATTCGGCCCATCTGTGATTTGCATTGGATTTAATTTTACCAGCGGGGTGTGGAGTGTCTCCTGATCTAGTGCCGTTGGTAAACACTCCCCCTTACTGGCTAGTTTATCGGCTCTTTCATTGCCCGGAATACCCTTGTGTCCGTGGACCCAACATAGAGTAACATTGCATCTAGATTTCCCTTAGAGATTGAAGGCAGACTTTTACCATACTGGATTTTATCGATGGTGGATAGCTTTCATGGCCGTTGTCTATTGTAAACAATAGATTTTCCTTCTTTTGAGCTCATTGATAGTCTGATGGGTGCCCTTTGAACAGCTGTTACTTCCACTTGGAATATGCTGCACTGGTTCGGTAGCCGGATCTCTGGTGAACGTGAATGCCTGATCCTGTACCTTCTTCCCATATGGAACCGTCAGTGTAAATAACCAACGCATCTGGATTACAGACTCGTACCATTCTTCTCTCGTCGGGAATAAAATCTTGTGCTTTAATACAAAGTTCATGAAAGGCGACAGATAGTCTGTTTATTCAGGGATTTTCGAATTTGGTGTGGTTGGTATTACCTTGTGCCAATGGTTTCCTTCCCTAGCTCCATACGTGGCCATAAATATATATCTTCCACTTAGCCTGTGGCACAATTGAACAGAGGACATCCACATATAGGACTATAGAACCACAAAAAAAGGGAAGAGGGACCAAAGATAATTTAGCGATAATTAAGATGAAATAACACACACTGCAAGGCCATCAAAACTAACGAATACATGTTAACAAGGACACAATACTGGAAAAGCCAAGCATGTCAGAATGAGTTTCACGCCCTTGGGGCATTTATTCTCCGTTAACTGAGGGATGTCGCCGTGCATTTATTCTCTCTTAATTGATTATTTGTCCTAATTGCAATTCCATTCAATTTTGTATCTGATGTGTAAAATGCTAAGAGTTAGCATATCCTCGAGGTAATCGATTCCAAATTGTGGTTATTTCCTTATTTCGTATTGGAATTGACTCAGAAGGATGTGTGCCACCTGGCACAGAAGTAATTGAAACGTTTGCTATGCATACATGCTTCAAGTTAAACTTTCTTCATTTGCATGATTTCACTCAACAGAGAAATGAAATTTGCATTCGCATTGTAGTTCGACTTACCCTCTTCTGGAGAGCGGCGAAGAGAAGCAAACAAAAAATAAATGATATCTAATCAATTGTATTGAACAAGACCTTTTAGAAACAATTAAGTAGAGTGAAAGGATGTTCAATTTAATCAAAACAAGAGCGAATTTACAAGAATTGAGTGATTTTATTTGTGTGAGAGGATGAATGAATCCAGATTGCTTCGTTGAGTTGCTAGATTGAAAACGTTGAAGAAAGAATGTGTCTTGGATCGATTTATTTAAAGCAATGCTTTCGCAACAAAGTGCTTGATGCGAAAAATATAGCATGAAAAGATTATAAAATTTGTTTGAACTACCACTTGAGACTTTTTCTTAAGTGGTTTCACAGCTGCTTGTAGGATTGGATGGATTACTCGAATCAGTTTCTGCTGGCAATCACGCCAGTCTCTAGTCGTTCTCATGTGTGCGTGTTGATTGGCAATTCGTTGCAAGCTGCTGTCCATTTTATGCTATTTGGGTGTGATGTACTATGCAGTGGGACGTAATTTGTTTTAGGGATAGAGTGCTATTTGATAACCTCTCTAGCGATGAAAGACTGTCGCTGCTAATGATGTCGTAGTTAATATTTTGAGTCTGTTCATTTGTAGGCTTGGCCATTCGATTAGTAGCTGTTCTATTGTTTCTTGGATATGTGTTATACAGTGTCTACAAGTGTTACTACTGCCTAATTCTTATCTGTGTCGGTAGATGCAGAAAAGTGACCAGTTATGCTAAGATGAGGTTTGTTTAGCCTCAAGGAAGCGTTGGTCTTGAAGGTTCGTACCTAATTAACTTGAGATTGTTAACCAGTCCCATCTCAAGGATTACGGCACGATGTCCGCACTCATGCGATGCACTTTTCGCTTCCCTTGCTCACAAACCTCGGATTTGATACGATGGAAGTCGACCGTTTAAAAGTGGACACACATTTGTTAGCATATGCAGCTACATACTTTTTGACAAGGATTCCGATCCTTCCGGCAGTTGACAAAGTGATGTTGAGTAGAGCAAACGACTTAAAAACAAGCTCATGTACAAGTTGCCGTATTTGTGTATTATTTCTTTTATATGGAAGAAGATGCAGCTGTACGTGTGTGTTTGAGAAACATTGAACATATAGATGGCGAATGGCCCTATGAATAAAGGGAATTTTAAAGGAATTGTAAAACGACTGGATGGCGCAGTTGGTAGAGTGCCTGCCCCTAGCTTGCCCTCGGTTCGAATCCCAGTGAAAGCAAAGTTAATACGCTTTTATCTGGTTTTCAAATCTCGTCCAGACACCATTTGCCGTTGCGATCAAATGAACGGCACTATCACTGGAGTATTCAATCAATGGAAGTAGTCTGACTGTGGGTATTACAATGGACCAACATGGTCTAAATGTGGTGGTGAATTCGCTAGCAGCCCAACTGCCTAACCTAACCTAACTTACGGAATTGTATGCTCCTCCTTCCCTGTACTTTTGATTTCCCTCGTGGGAAATCATGTCATATCTCTCGCATATTATGGCTTATCATATTATTCTCAGCCAGGCTATTAAGTTTGTTTGTAGAATCAAAGGCGGCTTTGGAGTTAAGGATGGATCTCGTTAGTATTATGCAGCATGGCTGATAGCGGATATAGATCTGAAAATGCTTGAGGTGCAGTGGTAAGTTCCATTTCGTCTGAGATAGTAAAGAAGTTTCTCTACCTCGGGCAAGCGTGAACGAAATGACAAATCCAGACGAGATCCTTTGGCAACCACTGCTGCTTCGGTTTGTCCAACAACTGGGCTCAAAACTCCTGAATCGTTGGACTGAACTCATGTTCTACAAAACTTTTATTTTGCCAGTCCTGCTACACTCATCCGATAATTAAACGATAAGCAAGACAACAGAGTTGAATCGTTTCACCTTCGAAAGTAAAGAATGTAAGTCGAATACACGGGTCCGTCTGCAAGGAAAGTGAGTCTAGGAGAACACATAACAGCGAACTCAACGTGCTGTATCATGATGTGGATGTAGCTGGTTCAAGAAGGAAGGTGAGGAAGACCTTACCTCCGGTATAAATACGCAGTCATCGTGGTCGCAAGACGGGTTGCTAGTCTCCGCTTTTTTAATTTTTTCTTCACAACTGATGTTCCGCGGGTCAAGGTGGATTTTCATACCACTACCTCGCAATATATTTACGGGCGTTTCTTTAAATAAATCATCGCCACACACCTCAAATTAGTTTACTTACAGTGCTTGCTGTTATTCCTGCCCAACACAAGTAACACCAAGTGCACCAACGTGTTAAATGGTACTTACACTGATCGAATGCGTTTGCCATGCCCGAATGTGAACCAACCAAATATTTGCCCATTTCTGCATTCGATGAGCTATTATGTGGTAACTGCTCGCTTTGATTAAATACCAACAAGAGGTGGTTGTGGTTGATAAATAACTCACAGTTTTCCCATATTTGCTTTGGTGGAGGTTCTTCACAGCAAATACGACAGCTCTTCTGTGTTTAATGCAGTTCACCCAAGCAAAGTGCTTATGAGGTTTAATCAGGAGAGTAACACCGGACAAATAGGATGGGCCAGTCGCTAATACGTTGAATACCTTATCCACAAACTAAAAGTGTGACAGTCTCCATGCTTTCTGGTTTTATTTTAATGGTTTCCAATTAATTTTTCTTTTCTTGTGAGGGTAAGTGAAAATCTTCGAAAGACACTATAGGGGCCGTTCCCACATAGCGAAAGGGAAAAGCAGTTCTACTTTCTTGGCTTAGACGCATTTGGCAAGAGATTCTCCATTGAGAGTTCTTGCTAACACCACAGCTAAGCGCGGGTTGAATTCACTGGGCTAGGTCAAGGGGTTTAGTTCTTTGAAGACGGCGAAAAGAGTTTCTTTCATCGAGAATTGGAAGGACAGCAGAGTTTATGTGCTCTTCCAGGCGACGCTTATACTTACGAGCAGAATTCGTAACTTCAGCTTGGACTGATGAAATTCCAAGATCTCTGTGGATATCGTTGTTTCATATATGCCAAGGTATGCTAGTATGTTTCTATTACTTTCTTTGGTGCAACCCCATAGTTGTATACCATACGTCCAGACGGGTTTTAGCACTTGCTTGTATATAAGCAATTTGTTGTCAGTACTTAACTTGTAATAATTTCAAATAAACCAGTACATGTCCTTGTATCTTAATTGGAGCTCCTCGTCTTTCTTTTTGACGTGCTCCTTTCATTTAAGCTTTACATCGAGTCATTCCGAGGAATCTCACTTCATTGCCGAAGAGTTTTTGAACATTATTTATAAAGACGGGCAAGTAATTCACTTTCTTATACGTACAACTTATATGAATGGATTTAACTTCGTTAAGATCAATTCGCTGAGTATTCGGCCATTCGCCTCTTACGATAGGCATGCCTTACATTGGATATATTCTAACGCCTACCCGAAGGGTGCTTACAATTTATGAATATTCCTGTAGTCCAGGAATAGTCAAAAGACCCCAGAAAATTGATTTGAAATTTTGTTCTTAAATCAGGTCAATTTTGTGGTCGGTGACAACCGTGGCGTTGGGGGTCAGTGCATTGACTCCTACGCAATTGACTCTCGCCGGCGGTACGACCACACTAATTTTCAAACTTTTGAGTCTGACTGACTGACAATGTCTTGGCGCATTGTAATGACTGTCCACAAAAGGCTTCTCGAACTTGGTCGTCCGGAGTCAGCATAAAACTCAACCAAGCGCCACCCACATTTTTATTAATATTATAACTTTTCAGTCGAAATAGAGAATAATGCTTTCGTGAGCGCTTCTATACCCTCCACTACTGCGTGAAAAAAGTCAACCGTTTCAATGACCAAACAAATCCTCAAATTAATCACGAATTAGCTTCTTCACAAGACGATAAAACTATAAAATGTAAGCGTCAAAATAGCAAGTACTGAAGCAGATGCAACCATGGAAGACTTCATGGTTTTGGTTCTTACCATTGTGCAATCGCTCACTGAACTTGCCCCCTCGAACATAGACTCAGAATTTTACTAGAAATAAGACCAAAACTTAATTATTTCCATATCTTATATACTCTGGATGTATATTATGCACATTTTGATAATTTATTCATTTCAGCACACATAAGATGTTCAATAAAATATATTCTTTTTCCTCACATAATTTAATCAGACACGTTTTTGTTTAATTTTTCGATCTAATATTCAATTTTTCTCCTGGGGCTTAACCGCACCACTTCAATACCAGACACAGAGTGGCTGTTGTAGGTATACGGAATTCATGATGAGTTATTTCGGAGAAGTTTCGAACAAAGAATCCCAAGACGCACATTGCATTCTAAGCAGAAGTCAAGTTATTTGCTTTTTGTGTACTTCTGAGAGGTCTATATATTTTGGCATTTGTTTGAAAATTGTGTTGAGGAGCTTAAAAAAATTGATTTCTAAAATAATATGGGTGGCGCACCAAGGTAGACGTGGGCCTAGCTGCTCCACTAACCACTCAGGTTGTGCGTTCTTTTGTTCTTTACCTACAGTTTCATGCCGACACCGAACGGCGAAGTTGAGAAGGTTTTTCTCGACAAGAGAACTCTTCAAGCATTGTCAGTGACTCGAAAGGGAGGGAGACGTGAATTATGAAAGTTGCTAAATTCGGATATCGAACCCAGCACCCTCTGCGAAGGAGTCGGCGAACCAAGCCACTACCCCCCGTAGACACACAAGCCTTATAAAATATTTTGTCAGCAGGATGTCATTCGTAGGTAGGGTAGGGGGCCAGGCTTTGAAAACCAGACAAAAGCGTCTTAACTTTCCTTTCACTGGGATTCGAACCGGAGACCCCGCTATCCAGGGGCAGGCACTCTATCAACTGCGCCATCCAGTCATTCATGTCATTCGTAGCTCTTAGGTCTTAGGTTGAGGTGGCTGACTGCCGCGCATAGGGGACAGCAGGCACAGCAGGACAACCATAGGCCCATTCTGTTACCACGCGGATCTTAGGCTATTTATTTCGCAAACCAATTTTGCTTTTGATAAAGCGAAGAAGATGGCTGATTCTGATGCTGCTCAGTACAGCCAGATTAACAAAGAAATGAGACCGCAGAAATTTGAATCTACTGGATGAGAGAGCACTGCAGTTACATAGCAAGTGTTAGATGGTTTCTTCTTCGTCCTCGTTCATGCAACTTCTACAGAAATCATTATAGGGAAGGCCCAGTCTAGAGGTGTGAGTTCCGAATGCACAATGCCCTCTTAAAACGCCAATAAGAGATCTGAGATTAGGCCTGCTTAATCTGATCAAGCTAAGCGATCGTTTGGGATCGATCATAGGCCAGAGTTGTTTGGTAATGAGGCATCCTGTGCTAGATGTCCATGTGCGGTTTGTTTGGGCAAGCGTTTCAAGCTTTAGCAGATGTTTTATAGTAGCGATAAGCATGGAGGGTGGATCTCCACCCGGAAAGAGTACAGAGTTTGTGCCCTTTCCAGCGAGCTCGTCCGCTTTGCAATTCTCTGGCATTTTACGGTGTCCCGGCACCCACATAAGTTGGATGTTAAAATACTTGGCTATCTCGTTAAGAGGTAGGCGGCAATTAAGGGAAGTATTGGAATTAAAGATGACTGAATCCAGAGATTATCGGATGGCGTATCAGATGACGATATCTGTGCGCGATATTACCTTGTTTTTCAGCCAGGACAGGGCTTCCTTAATCGATATAGTTTCAGCCTGAAAGACGCAACAGTGATCTGGTAGTCGAAAAGACAGCTGGATATTTAGATCCTTGGAATCAACGACACACCTACCTACAGCCACACCTCCATCCATCTTCGATCAACCTGTGAAGATTCGCAGTGTACCTTCCAGTGTCTGGTGTTCAGACTGCCAGTAAGATCTTGTCGGTATATTGGTTGAGAATTTCTTCTCAAAGTGGAGTTTAGGTAAAGTGAGGTCTGTGTCTATGGGTATAGAGGCATACCTGCGTAGGATCGTTGAATGTCCAGACTGTAGTTCTTTCCAGCTGCTCAGCAATCTTAATCTTATCGCCGTGCTAGCTGCTGTCTGTCTGGCAATTTGTTCTATCGGTGGCAGGTTGAGGAGTATGTTTAGTACTTCGGCGGAGGTGGTCCTTAGCGCCCGGCTAATGCATACGCATGCCATCCTCTGCACTCTAGCGAGTGGGATGATGTTGATTCTCTTATCGACTGCGGTCCACCAAATTGCGACACCACATAGCAGTATGGGTCTGACTACTGATATAAATAGCCAGTGAACCATTCGAGGTTGCAGTACTCATTTGCCAAGGCCTACTTGACACGTGCCTGGATATTTATCTTCCAACTGAACTTCGTGTCTAGAATAAGGCCTGTCATTGATAACTTTGACATCAGTTAAAACATAACATTTAGAAAAACTATCGTTGCTATCTGCTCGCCAAAATGTATACTTACATGAATACGATTCCACTGATATAAATAAGATTGTGTGCTTTTGTGTGAAAAAATGAAAAGCGACATATTTCCCCTGTGAACGCTATCAACCCCTCTGGGACCCTTTTTAATTTTGTGTGCCAATATATTACCAAGAATGATGGTCCATATTTTACCTGTTTTTGTCTTCTACCATTCATTACACCATCCTTACACACCCTTGTGACTGAAGTTTTTCAATTTTAGCACCAAACAAGAAACCTTCGGATGCAAAAACAGACTTAACGCCACTGTTTTGGCATCAGAGGATTTCTTTTTTGGTTTCAACAAACTGGAAGAAGAAATTAATAATCACTACAGACAGACAGATATCGTAGTAAACTATCATGGGTGTCGACTCGGAACAAAGCACATAAAATAGCACGGCTATGAATCATTTCGCGTTATGCAAACCGCGTTGTATAAGAACTCTCTTAACAATTATTCTCACTTTATTAAAGTCTCATTACAACGAGTAGGGAGTTAATTAGCATGCCCATAGAGATGAGTGCGGTATTATACAAATATCGCACTCATAATTAAACGCGTACGTACTCGTATGGTGCCTTCACTGAAGTGGGTACAAGTCAGGGGGGAAATACAGACATACGGATGAAATTTTGATATGAAAGTTTGCTAGTAGTTGCACATGAAAAGTACCATCTCATCTATTCAGGGTTTCCTCGAAAAAATACATTCAAACTAGCTGTATGCATTACATCAAAATTTCAATGAAGTTCGATTTTTCTGTTTTATTATCGTCAAGAACTCTTGACTGTGCATGTGGACAAATGTGTAATAATTCCTATAATACCCTCCTCATAGTTAAAATCAAATGAAACTGCTTTCTGAAGGCATTAACATCACCACAGATGGTTAACTTAAAGCAGATTTAGCCAATAATAATAATAATAATATGGGTGGCGCGACAGTCCGAGGTGGACCTGGGCCTAGCTTCTCAGTAACCACTCGTCTTGTGCGTGCTGCTGTTCTTTCACGAGTGGAAGGGACCTACAGTTTAATGCCGACTCCAAACGGCGAAGTTGAGAAGCTTTTTCTAGACAGGAAGACTCTTTGAGCATTGTCAGTGACTCGAAAGAGGTGGAGCCGTGAATTATGATAGGTGGTGAATTCGGGTATCGAACCTGGCACCCGCTGCGCACACGCACACGCCACGGCGACCCACGGCAATTCACCCAATACTCAACAATTAAAGTTTACTTTGTCTATAGAGACTTTGTAAGTCTGCCCTCAAGACCCGGCGTCATAACAAAACACAGCGCAATTGACATGCATGCCCAATGGGTGTCGCACACATTAGGTTTTGTAATTTGTGGAGGGTCGTGGAGGATGAAAAGACCATACATCAGCTCCTCTGTTTATGTAGACCTCCGTACACTTAGAGCCCTGTTTCCCCATATTTTTTGAGGATCAATCAGTTTCCTGCTTTCCAATCTAACAGGGCTTCGATGCTCAATTTATCAGAGGACATTGTACCGCCACGCTTAGCTAGTCGTCATCTGTTTCGGTTTAACCTGACTGACTTAGACTCTAATGGGAAGTATGCAAGATGCAAGATCATTTCTAGAGACGCTGTGTAATGTTGCTTTTGAAGCCTCACATTACATGCACATCAGGCGCTGGAGCCTTTGATGCTGTGCCCCGGTTTCCACGACACCACGACCTCCTACTGTAAGATTGGTCTTACTGTGGAGATGGACTTTCGGTTGAGAGAGTAGAGAGTTCCCAATACCACGGAAGTATTGTCTCAGCCAATGGAGGAACCGAAGAAGATGTCGGAAACCGAATATCCAAACCTAAGTCGGCATTCGGTATGTTGTCCACAATATTGAGAAGCAATGCTCTTAGCTTAAACAACAAGTTAAGACTGTTTCGCTCCATTGCTGAGTCCGTGTTGTTATATGGGTGGAGCACTTGGAAAGTGACCACCACTATCACAAGAAGACTACAGACGTTTGAATGACCTACGAACCGGCACCTACGAAAAATACTAAAGATCTTCTGTCCGAAACGTATCTCAAACGAACAGCTTCATCAGAGAACGTGCCAGGAACCAATAGACCCACTATTAGAGGGCGCAAGTGGCATGTGGATTGGTCATACTCTTCGAAAAGGCAACAGTTCCATAGCCAAACATGCGATGCTGTGGAACCGCGTAACCTAAGACGGCAGAAGAGCAGGACGGCCGAGAAGTACATGACGCAGAACAGTAGAGGTGGAGTCCCATTAGAGAGAGCTGAAACACATTGCGAGAAACCGCACACGATGGCGAGTAGGAGTAGTAGAGGTCCTAGGTCCCGTCAGGGGATACAGGATTTAAGTATGGAGATGGGTCACATTCGGTTGTAGGCGAACCTTATTCGATTTGAACATAGTTTAGAGAGTACTACACGTAATCCATTTCATCACAAGAAAGTACTTAAAGAGCCTTCACCGTTGCTATGAGGAATGAGGAGACAATACATTTAAAGATATATTGTCTATCAAAAGACGTCATTAAGTGCAGAAAACATAGCGTTGTGAGCTCACCTCGAACAGACCCAAGAAGTGCACATTCACCAGTTGTTCGTCGATTTCAAGAGTGCATATGATAGAGCACATAGAGAGGCAAATCAACACCATGTATAGTTTCAGAACTATTAATGACAATCTAGACAGGTTGTGTAGGTTGTAAAAAACTACTACACTTGGCCATCCCGAAAGATGAGGTGATTCGAAAATTCAAATTCCACAAGGAGCTTACCATTCAGCTTAGAAACAAAAAGGACTGGAGCAATGAATCCATAGTCCACAGACAGAGCACCAATACGGTGAAATGCTCTACAGATGGAGAAACAGGAGCAGAGGCATTTCAACCACGGACGAAGTATTTCGAAACGCACCAGCATCTTCCAAGCCGAAATCGGTGCCATAACCTGAAGCATTCAAAACAATCCTGACAGGAACTGTACCAACTGCGACATAGCAATAATGTCGGACTGTCGTGCTGCTATCTTCGCACTTGACTCCTGCATCATCAAAAACAAGCTTATGTGGGAGTGCCTACAGAAGCTTACAGAGTTGAGGGGGAGAAAACTGTGTTGGATACCTGGCCATACTGGAATAGACAATGAAATAACAGGCCTAGGTTGTGGAGGGGGGGAGGGGCCAGGGCAATCACTAGACCTGGACCATTCTGCGCTGTAGGAAACCATGTCCTTAGAGAAGAATACCGGGAAATTGCAACAACGCTCATGACATGATGGAGGCCAAGGTACTGGGTACTTGGCCAATATAACAGAAGGAGGTTTGAGGCTTGTTTCAAAATTAACATCAGCACCTCCGTATCCTATCAGCATTTTTAACAGGGCACTGCAAACTAAGGGAACAAAAGGGGTGCTTTCCTTAAAATTGAACACTCAATTCGGTTAAATAAATTTACAAATCTTTATTATTAATATGTATTCAACTCATGTAGAGTGGAGGAAAAAAAGGGGAAACCAAAGGGGAACCTTTTTTTCTCTTCCTGTACAATACAAATGGATACAGTCATTCGATTCTCGATCGGATACACTTTGAACGAAGTGAGACGCGGAAATCCATTTTGGTTATTCTGCATCAACAAGGGATATCAAAAGAAGGTCTCTGCAGTTTCTGTGAAGAATTTCGGATCATGTACTGTGATTTTGTGAGTCACCAGCCACAAATGAGAAAGTCCACAAGAACCTACTCAGCAGTACCTAATATCCTACCAGAAATGGAGTCACTAGATAAATATCTCATTATAAAATCGATAAGAAAGTTAGCTTAAAGTGAATACTCTAGAATTGATCTCTTCCACCTTCGTGCAACAGGAAACTATAGCCTCAATAAAATTCGGAAAAGAACTGGATGTGAGAGGAACTGGTAAGAGAAGGGGTTACAATAGATCTAAGTGTCACGGTGCATTAACAACAATCCAACCACTTAATCACACTGGATTCTAACAAGGATACTTAACTTTTCTCCAGCGTGCATAATTGTTTACCAAATAGCTTACCGACATACGGAAACACCATCTTTTATCAACTAAACACCACAATTAGGTATTCAGATAAAAGTATACGTCCATGTTATCACTTTTTATCCATGCAGATTGATCTCAATCTACTTCTTGTAAATTCGTTTAGTTATTAGCACCCCATTAGTAAACCAAAAACTTGTATGTAATTGCGTCATCCATTTAATGGTCGTGGTAATTGTTCCTTAATTTCACTCGGAACTGAAAGGATCGGCGGTTTTATAATTCCTGAAAAATAGTGTCTAATTAGCACACAACCAAGCGAGACAAACTCGTCCCCTGCAAATCGAATTGCTCCCTTGATACGTAATCGATTAGCGATTACGAGCAAAAAGGTCAAAGCACATCTAAAAATCATTGGAATGTCATAGTCCCTTGTGAGCACTAAATTGCGAAATCGGTTAGTCTTCTCATTTTCTACTAAAAAGGACAAAACATCCAACGTTCCTTGGTTAAATAACACTGAAACCAACAACGATGTGCAGATCAGGACCAGAAAGTAGGAAAATAAATTTAATGGTCCACGAAATAACTCGGGATACTCCTTTCAATAGTGAATTTTGTCTCAGTTAGATGTGAATGGGTTGCGGATGGTTAACGATACGAGAATTTCGCCAACCAAAAATAAGGAGCATTATTCAAGATGAAATAAAACAACTTAGGTGGGATATAAGTCTAGATACATTTTATGGAGAGTCTATGCTTTCATTTCGCTTGGAGACACATGCCCGCCGTTCGTTATCCATGGGTGTGAGCTACATGTAGCTATTGTATTTACCAGGCTGACTTTCCCCTCTTGGGGGCATTGTGATTTGGTCTTATTAATATAACTTTCCCTGGTTGGCTCTGGGTTTTATGGAATGATAGAGTTATCATATTCATTTGTATGTGTGTGCAAAATAGTTAAGCACCGGGGACAATCTCATGTGTGCGGACAGTAATGCGATTTGTGTACGAACAGACAATGACAGATCTGGGCGTGCACTTTATGGCTTCATGTGTGCTGACAGAGGAGGAAACGATGAAAATGTGTGATACAATCAAAAAAATGTCATACGCTGCATTTATTCGCTTGTCAATAAAATGTTCGCAGCTCGCAGTGCTGACATGATTCTATTTAAAAAAAAAATGTACCATATGGGGATGAATGGAGAGCCACGTTTGCAGAAAATCAAGAATAAATAAAAACGTTTGTGGCGCCGTTCGAATAATTGCCACGTATGTGAAAGATTATGGAATTTTATAGCACAAACTCCAGCTGAAATATTATGTCCAAGCGCACTTTACAATCGATGTCCTTAACATTCGAACGGCGTATCAAATGTCAGGATGTATAAAGACAAAAACTGTTTAATTCTTCTATTAAACTCGACTCTCGATAATTTGACACTCCTATCCTCCTCCTCGATGTAATATGTTATGCATCTCCTTGGCCTTTCTAGACAATTCTTAAGACTGCCTTCTCGAATGTTACGTATACGCCTCAGTGGCCCTACTCAACAACTCTTAGGACTGCCTTCTCGTCTCGGTGTAAAATGTTACGTATACGCCTCCGTGGCCTTTATAGGAAACTCTTAAGACTGCCCCCTTGTCTCGATGTAAAATGTTACGTATACCCCGCCGTGGATTTTCTAGGAAACTCTTAAGACTGCCTTCTAGTCTCGGTGGAAAATGTTACGTACATGCCTCCGTGGCCTTTCTAGGAAACTCTTAAGACTGCCTTCTAGTCTCGGTGGAAAATGTTACGTACACGCCTCCATGGCCATACTCGACAACTCTTTGGACTGTCTTCTAGTCTCGGTGTAAAATGTTACGTACATGCCTCCGTGGCCTTTCTAGGAAACTCTTAAGACTGCCTTCTAGTCTCGGTGTAAAATGTTACGTATACGCCTCCATAGCCTTACTAGACAACTCTGAAGACTGCCTCCTCGTCTCGATGTAAAATGTCACGTATTCGACTCAGTGGCCCTACTCGATAACTCTTAAGGCTGCCGTCTAGTCTCGATGTAAAATGTTATGCATACGCCTCAGTGGCCTTTCTACACAACTCTTCAGTCTTTCTTCTTGTCTCAATTTAAAAACAGGAAATCTTACTTAAATTCGTGACCATTTGGACAATTATTCAATATTAATTTTGAAAGGAGATCTCCTTTTCCTGTTCAATGTGACTGGTAGTGACAGTTGTTCTTGTTCGTTTTCTTCTTAGTTTTCATCTAGAGTGGCCACGTCCAACAGTTCAGCATCGGTGGACTCTGATATCATCGTCAAAATGAGGTTCATACTCAAATGTTAACTCTCCGAACTCACTCACCGAACTCACTCTTTCATGCAAACACTCGACAGGTCGGTACATGTTTGTAAGATAATGACAAGCCTTTGCGCGAAAACACTTCAAATTATAGAGCAGCCGGGGCCGACTTTAAGTTATTGAATGTAGGCGGGTAACTGCAAACTACAGAGGGGACCAATTACTTCTTATTCCATTGTTCGACTATTTGTCAAGGGATCGGGGAAAAAATTCAAATAATCAAGATTTTCAAAAAACGAGTGTCAAATTATCAAGAGTTAACTGCATATGTTTTAAACAAACATTAAAATGCCCGATTTTTCTTATCGCATATTTAATAAAAATACAATAAATCGAAAAAAATAAATAAAATAATAAACACACATAGAATGGAAAATAGTTGTCATCGTAAACGGATAACGGTCTCAAATTGAGGAATGTCGTTCCAACGTGACTTCCAATAGAAATTAAGGATCACCAAAATCTCAATTTCAAAGGCTTCAACTTCGCTTCATTTTATAAACCAACTCGATTCGCCCCATGCCATGGTACAATATATTGCGTCTGCCGAGGCATGGGCTAATATTTCGCCTTCCACGCTTAAGGCCATTCAAGGTCAACATAACTTTGATAATATTTTATTCTGCTGCACCCTCCTCTAGTGTTTAACAATTCGCAGAGAAAGTATCTGTCAAAAATAAATTCTCAAAGTTTGCCTTTCATAGTGGAGTATAAATCTTCAGGTGGATTCCAGTTGATAGAGAACAGTAGCACGCACAACGCCGGGGGTCGCGGAAAATACTACGTCAAAATTCAACCCGAAGTATTCATATAAATCGGATTAACTGAAAGAAGAAGGATTAGTTAATCCAACGCATTGGGAGATTATCCACAGGATCGTATTTTATGCTGCTCCCTAAAATTGGTGTTTCAATAATATTCTGTTGTTGCGTATCAAGAAGCAGACCACACAACAGAATAATAATAACAAATAAAGCAGAAATTATTCGCCGTATCAGTGAGCTAAAATAAAACAAGACAAGACCCAGTTCTGAGACCATTGCTCATTTGAACTGTGGAGTCATGTGCCTTGCTACGTTAGACTTTCAGTTGCCAGCAAAGTCAATTCTTATTAACATGTTAACCACATGTGGCCATGCTATTTTTGTATAATTACTTGAACAACTTCAATAAGGAGGACAGGGACTTTCGACGGCAAATATATTCGCCCTTGAGTTCAATCTTTGATATAATCACTCTCGCTCTCAACGCCTTTTGCCGTGTATTATACACATTTTCATTGTCGGATCGAAACAAATCGATTGGATTCAAAGTAATATATGAGAATGATGACACCTTTGAATTTTAAAATTGGATAACTGTATCACGTTTATAATAAAATCACAATGTCCACCTCTTTTATCGATCGAATATGATGGGTGAAGCCGTTCCTGCTGCCAACTTTATGCCATATTTTTTAAGGGTTGTCGGTCTTCCGTTAATGAAAGATAATAAATTCACTTTCGATAAAGGTGTTCATAAAGCTAGATTAGGTAGAGGGGCTCCTAGTGCATTCACCAGCAGACTTAGACCATATTGGTCCATTGTGATACCTTGTCAGACTACTGTCCATCAATCATTGGCAGTAGTCTGACAAGGTATCACTCCAGGAACACTGCATTGATAGCAACAGTTTGATCCGAACGGCAAATGGTGACTGGACCAGATTTGAAAACCAGACAAAAACGTTTTATCTTAGCTTTCTCTGTGATTCGATCCTACTAACCAAGTGCAGGCACTTAACCAACTGCACCATCCGGTCGTCTTAACCTCAATACTCCATCACCCCTTAATACTCCAGCAAAGACACAAAAGCCCCTTTTTGGGGTGTAAGCCTAGTTTAGCTCTACTTCTTGCGATTCATTCAAACATGGGCTCTGCTTATGCATTTCGGACTATCATAAGGGCTTCTGTATTTTATCCGTTATTTATAATGGACCGCTTAGGACAATTTTACTCTTTCAGATTAAGTCACATCAAATACCGCCGTTTCTCGGAAATTATTGTAACATGCGCTTAAACGCACGGTCAAATTATCGATAGCAGGCGATCTTTCCTTCTTCTCGAACACACGTTTTCTCTTACTCGGAGATGTGTCATAATGCTGCCGATAGCTTCCCAACACTGGGAATTAAATTGCAAGAAAAAAAATAGGAAGAATGGAGGATCTCCGAAAGGTCACTCGATAGTTAATACGCCTTCTGAGCTCATACGACTCGAGAGTTTCCGGTTCTCTAAGCTTCCCCTGTCTATATACCTCGCATTCAATGCGACGGAATTTGACGAAATGACTGACTGCATTTGCCTTGTTTATGCGAGACAAAAAATCTATTCTGCTCATCTTCCCACTTTGCACAAATCTTCTTGGATAGTCGGCCAAGTTAATAAAATATGATAAACAGTTGCTCTATTGCCGAATTTGCTTGGACGTCAACCCTAAAATGTCATTAATTATGTTGTGGCCCCCGGTTCGAATCCCAGTGAAAGAAAAGTTAATACGCTATCTGGTTTTCAAATCTGGTCCAGTCGCCATTTGCCGTTGGGATCAAATTAATGGCACTGTCACTGGAGTAGTCAATCAGTGCTGGTAGTCTGACTGGGGTATGAAAATGGACCAATATGGTATAAGTGTGCTGGTGAATGCACTAGCAGCCCCCTACCTTACCTAAAATAAGTTGTTAGTCTTCCCTATCGATACAAGCTGAATTGATCAAAATTACTGGATTTGAACTTAAAGCGACAGAATTGGCTGTAACTTGCACTTGGTTTAAAATCAAACATGTTTCTGGTAGCAACTGTTGATTTATTACCCTCGCGAAGTTCAACAAGAATACAATTATGCCTTATATTTGGTTCGCTGTTTTATTCTATTTTTCTATGACTAAACCGCAACTTTAACATCAAGATTCCGACGATGAACTGATAAGTAACAAATTAATACCAATTTTCAGAGAAACTATATTCGTTTCCTAGTTTCTTCTGAAGTCACCGCCCCCACGTTTTGGTAGAGGCCTGAGGTCTGTTTCCATTTCAATTAAGATTTCTAAAATATGTATTCTAATTTTGACACCATTATAGAGTCACCCGTTTATGACAGAGTGTATTCTGCCAATTCCGCCAAGCCACATCCACCTCATCTTCACTGTGTGGAACTATATAATGAAAATAAATCAACAATTTTCGGCGTAGCTGTACACACTCACACCGAAAGAACTTGTGTAAATCAATAAGATGCAAGTGCCGGTTTTCCCCTCGTTCTAATAAAATGTGCCTAATGAACTAAAACTCCAGCGGACAGCTAATAAATATAAATTCATTAAGTAAATAAGTCCTGTTTTTCATTTACAAGAAATTAAAGAGCTTTAAAGAGGCCTGCCATTCTCACACAAACGGAAAGCAAGTTGTGAAGCTATTCAATTATGTAGCCAACTGAGTCTGCATTATTAAACACCAATAAAGGCAAAATTGGCCAGCTGCCTCCGCAAATAGAGCTTGCTGCTGCTGCCCAGGCAGAAATACCGAACATTCAGGACGAACAGCGAAACTTTATTTGTAATGCAATATCCATAATTAAAGTTGCGTGTGAAACAAATGGGATTGACTATTAGACGTTACACAATGTCACACCGTTAAAGTGTAGGAGTTGGAATTTGTTCTAACTCTATTACGTGATATAATGAAGGACGACCCGCACAGGAAGTATCCGTCTTGTTAAAATACGGATACTGAATTCAAAAGATACGTGCTATGTCAGAAATCCCATATTGCATTTGTCTGGCCGCACAAGACAGTAGTTTAAATTCATTCGTTTATGCATTCGTATGCAAAAAAGTCTTACGCCCAACTTTTGTTAGCAAATGCGCACATCAGCGCTATAAATTAAACCAGTGAAGCGGGGGAATGTTGATACGTATGTATATTTATTTCGTGCTAGTTTCCGGTATTTTTCTCCTGAACATAAACTATTCCACACTCTATTATTTGGTTGCACTCCAAGTGATCTTGATATGTAAATTAAGTGGCTGAGTGTGGTTCAAATGTGTGTGGAAGTCCTAATTTATTATACTCCCAGCCGTCTCGATGTGCGGAATTATTTTAATTTCAACAAGTGTGCTGAAAGTGGCCACCCCTGTTACGTACTTGCATGTCATTAATTTAGCTGGATCTATTATTGCATTTGGCACTTGACCTAAGACATGATTTAACGCAACCTGGAGGTGTCACTTGGTGTACTTGATTGATATAAAGCACATGGCGGGTTTGGTTTGGAAATTTTATGGTAACTAGAGAAGAATTCATTAACGTCAACAGCTCAGTCTTAAAGTCACTGTAAAAAAAAACTGGTTGCGGTCTGTTAAAATTCGAAGTTTGAAGAAAAAAATATTTGACCCAATTATAGGAATAGCAGACTTCGTGACAATTCTGCTCAAGTGGTCGGATGGAAATAAGTTGATTCTGCTTCGAATTTTTAACTCAATTGTATGATACTCCATTAGTTTGATCATTTCTTTTTTCAGTTTCATAGAGGCTGCAATCAAACTAATGGAATATCACATGTATGAGTAGAGTCATATCTGATGGCTGCAAAAAAAGGGAAATGATTTCCATATTTTCACGAATTTTAAAAACCACTATTCCGCACCTATTCCAGAAATCAATCTAACCCGATAGCCATATTTGCGTTTGAGGAGCAAGTTGACTCTTTTAGGGTTTTCCTCAATAGTCAACAGCAGCGATTCATCATCTGGATGCAACCTAGTACCGAAGACGAACTCGTCTATGTACCTCGGTTCTCTAGCTGAAGATACCGGTTTTTGCGTATAGTGTTCATTTTTGTGACGACTTCACTTGGTTGCTCTTCCACGTGCACATGGAAGAGCAAGTTAAATGTAGACACGACCGAATTACTATCTGCTTAAGCAAATATATAAACAATTCTTTAATCCCGAAAAAAAGGAGCCGTTTGCGTGAAGAATCATCACAGAAAATTGCTTTTACTGATGAGAGAATGTTCAGTCGTTCAGCAATCAGAATGACAGGATTTATGTTCATTCATGACGACAATCGCCTGTAATAATTTCGAGAGTTCAAAGTGGACACCACCCAGCCTCTGTGATGGCCATAATGGAGACACTAAGCTTCATTTATATGAAGAAAGTTTTTGAACATCAGCAGAGGGTTACCGGATGGTTGCCTTAGATAACGAAGTCAAGCCTCTTAGCACAGTACTATTCGAAAATACTCCCTGGGCCTTCCAACAAGACTCCTTCCTCTTATAAGGCAAAAGCGACACAAGCATGGCTTAAAATTTATTTGTCCAAGCTAATTTTTTACGGATGATTGTTTGGACGCCTAGTCCTCAATATTCTGCAAATACAGATTAGGGTTCTTTTGAGAGGCAATTGCTTGACCGAAAGAATAAGATTGCGAATACAAGCTGCTGAGATGAGATTTCATCGTGCTGTTGTGAGTATTACTCGCCGAGATTTGGTGAGAAACATAATAGTACGCGAGGAGCTCAACGTCGAGCAGCTGCTTTTTCGAACGGAAAGAGCTATGCTTCGTTGGTTTAGTCACGTAGCACTATGATCCCTACCATCACGACTGCCGAGGCGGGCCTTGAATGTGATTCCATCAGGTAGGCGACCACTTGGAAGACCCACGATGAGATGGTTGGACCAAGTGCATATGCTCGCCTGGTTACGCTTGGGCATAATCCCCGATGAGTTAGTGTCGATGGCGGAGGATCGAGTTGCCTGGAGATCTCTCGTGCGTGGTTTACCCCCGCGACCCCTTTAGTGGATCATGCGGATCACAAGATGATGGTGATGATAATTGCGACTACCAGATATTGAATCCTTGAAGTCCCAAGGTGCGGATAGTTTTCTGATGGATGGGCTGCAGCCGGTGGACAGACCGACATTGTCGTTTCTGGGAAACAAGTGGAGGCCATTTTGAAATTTCTGCACAACCTGCCAAGTTTGGCAAGAATGCAAAATATCGGATTGCTGCAAGAATGGCAAGAAATAGCGGATTGCAGAGTATAACTCGTCTCCTTGCACACTGTCAGATGCAGTGTATGTCCGAAAATCCTTTTCGGACTATCTGCTATGAAATTTCCTGGTCTGAAGCCACAATGTTATGAACCAGAGTGTGCATAAGCAGCTTCAGGCGGGTATACATATTAAGAGAAAAGATCTTGATCACGATGTTAAGGAAAGCTATCCCTTGTTGATTGGAGGAGTCTAAGGGGGTTTCCTTTCTTGAAGAGAATTCTGAAAGCGGTCTTTGGATAATCAACGCCGTTTAACATTCTGCGGAAACGATTCCTTCTAATCAAGCTGTCCATTTTGGCTCCAGCTTGTTTCTGTATGAAATGTATATCTACTAAGTAAATATGTCAGCATTTGGAAAAACTTTTGGTCGTCACTCTTGCCAATTTCCAATATCCTTAATCGAGCGCTTTTCTCTTGCATCCTGGCCAGCCGACCCTCTTCTCTTCTTTTTTTTTCTACAACAACATCTCTCGTCGTCTGGAGTAGGGGCTCTTTGTAGGCCTTGTAGATTGACTATCACAGCACAAAAGTGCGTCTCCACGAGTTAGCCTTTCATAACTATTTTTTATTTACAAAGTAGATTCTATGGATGTTCATATTATTAAAATAGGATATTATGGCTGAAAAAATTGTAACGGGTGTCCCAAAGTAAAATCAAAATTTGAATTTGCCGCCATTTGAAAAGTAAATTGTTGGCAGCACTTAAAAAAAGCAAATTAGAAGCTGATAGTTAGTGAAATCAAGTAGTTACAAAAAATCAAGATTTGACACAATTGAGTTGGATGCACCATTGGACTATACTTCATTAAAAACGAGGCTGGTTTAGCAGTGACTGCTACTAGCCCCCTATTCCGCGACATGATAATGCAGATCTTTCTGTCAAGATTGATGATGCTGACGTGGCCTATATGTGGTTTCAATTAAACGGTGTCACATGCCATACAGCCCATAAAACAATTCAATTAGTGCATGACACATTTCCTGGTCGTTCACTCTCTCGTTCCGGAGCTCAGAATTCGCTCCCTAGATCGTGTCATTTAACACCATTCACTTTGTAAGGTGTTGGTAAGGCATATGTCAAGCCCACAAGACACACACAACCCATACAACCTCTGCATCATCTTAATTCAACCACATTTATGCAGAATGCTCATGCAAAGGTTTAGAAAATTTCGATAAAAAAGTGCGCATACGCCAGAGTAGCGATCGGTGCGTCGACTCCTACTCAAATTAACCTCCCTGTCTGTGTTCGATTCCCAGTACGACCAAAATCATTTTTCACCGCCGCACCTCTTACAACTCACTAAAAATGCTAAAAGAGTAAATACTGTCAAGAAAAAGCTTCTTAAACATGGCCCTTCAGAGTCGGCAGAAAACTGTAGGTCTCTTCCACTCGTGAGTGAAGAAATAGCACGCACAGCACGAGTGGGTGCTTTAGAAGCTAGGCCTACGCCCTCTTCGTGCTGTAAGAACACCCATATTACAAGTGCTATTCGGCAGCAAAGCCGTTGGAGGCCATTTGCTCAATGTGTTATTCCATAAAAAACCCTATCCCACGTCCTGTGTGGTCCAATAATAAGAGAACCATCTTAAGATTAAAAACTGTGTTTTCTGATGCTCTGCTTGTAGTTTTCTCTGATTTTTTCTTCATTCTACAAACAAAACTTAACTAAAACCCATTTAAAGGGCTTGTTACGTTGTTATTCTCCGTATCCCCAAGTTTTAGGTCAAAACATTGAATGAGTACAGAATACCAATTCAATCGAATAGGAAACGACAAGCGAAAGAAGTAAAGACGAATATCTGGTTTAATTTGCTTTCAACGCACGTCCATCTACAGTACAACACGAGATAAAGAAAACACCAAATTGGCCGTTCCGTATGGAAGCCTTTTTGTATCGTGCACCAATGCACAAGATTGAACCATTAAGGAAAATTCATTCTCACAAAGGCTACCCACGCGATATAGGTTTTGCAAAGCAACCTAGATGTCTAGCATTACAAAAGGATCAAGACTACCATTTTTTTTTTTTGTGTTTTTGTTCTTCCCTACCGTATTTCTGGGTATAATGTCAATTCTCTCACTTTTCAGAAGTTCAATTCAAGTTGCTGCATCCGAAGCCACCCGAATCGGTATGCAGTCTACCCTGTGAACGTGGCCAGGCGAAAAAGTATGTTGAGGGTGAAAGCTGCTGTTGGCATTGCTTCAACTGTTCCACATATCAAGTGAGTTGTGTTGCTTTTAGTAAAATTCAATTCGTAAACGAAGTGAACTTAATTAACTTCAACGCTACGCTCGTTTGTCCTTGCAGATTCGACATCCAATTGATGAAACCCAGTGTCTGACGTGCTCTTTAGGCACATTGCCAGATCGAACAAAGGAGTACTGTCGAAACTTACCTGATGTTTACCTCCGTCCAGAATCAGCTTGGGCAATCGGTGCAATGGCATTTAGTGCTACTGGTATCTTTGTGACAATGTTTGTCGTCGGCGTATTCGTACGGTGAGTAAATTTGTTCTTCCTTTTTCTTTCCAAAAGCTTCATCGAATATTTATGTATGCATACACACCAATAACAATAAATTGATGGGCTGTGATTTTATAAATCGATTATGCTTTCAATTTAATTACAGGCACAACGACACACCGATTGTGCGCGCTTCTGGCCGTGAGCTGAGTTACATCCTCTTGGCTGGAATTTTAATGTGCTACGCCGTAACGTTTGCGCTCGTACTTAAGCCAACCAACATAGTATGTGCTATTCAAAGGTAATTATAGCAGTGCAAATGTAAATTGCTCTTATACCGCAGAGTGTACATGATTTATAACTTGTAGCTAATATGTAAGTGCACGTATGTATGTTTCGTTCTGGGGATGGTTGTAGCAAATGTACAGCAGAGGTAAAGATAGTGAGAGCTAAGAATGCAGCCAGCTGGACACAGCCTATAGCAGCTGTACAGAAACGCAGAAGCTTCTTCTTTCGATGACTCTACAGTCCTTGATAAGATTGAGCCTCAACCAACAAGCCCCTTCAACTGTCACTATCCTTAGTCAGCTGCAACTGCTTATGCACATCAAGTGAACGGAGGGCCTTTCCCAATTCTGCAGAACATAGGTTTCATGGACGTCATCTATTCCGTCCGTTTCATGGACGTCATCTATTCCGTCGTCCCGTCCCTCTACTACCCTATACCAGGGGTCCCAAACAAATTGATAATGCGATATAGCTCATATTCCACAGACGCCAGGCCATACACTCGTGGTTGAATTTTCTTCTTCAAATGCCATCAACGCAACCAGGACCAAAGATTTAACGCAGAACTTCTCTCTCAAACAGACCAAGAGCTTCTTCATAAGCCTTTGACATTTTGCTTGTCTCTGTGCCATAAAGTAGGCCAGGGATGAGCAAGGAGTTATAAAAAGTCGACATGATTCTTCGAGAGAGAGTTCAACTAATCAAGCTACCTTGACGCTATACTTCTACTATTCATTCTGTTTAGTTGAACGGAATGTATTTAAGGCACACAAAATGCAAAATGCATGCTTCCTTGGAACTGGAACTTTAAAAAGTCGTTGAAACCCGATTCACTAATTTTCATATTTTTGTACCCTGATCAAGTTCACAGTTTGTGACGATCACAAGTTGGGTCTCTCATAATTGTGATCTTCGAATGAGCAAGTCACAGATGAAAAAATAGAGAGGAAAACATTTCACGTTGTGTGGGAAAGACGTCCCAACTCGAATGATTATGCAAGCATTAAATGCTTCAGTCGTGGATGTAAGCTTCCGTTCGTTTCTTCGCGAATGTACGAAATAACCCTCTCCTACTGGATCTTGAAACAATCGCGAATTTGGAAAAAATCTATGTAGATCTAAAAAGCCGAGCATTCAAATTGAAGTGTTATCAATTCGGTCTTAGAAAAATACCTCTTCTCCTCCTTTATTTGGCGCTACAGTCCGGGGATGACCTGAGTCTCAACCAACAAGCCTCTCCAACTGGCACGGTCTCGGGTTAGGTGTCTCCAGTGTCGGACGCCAAGTTGGTTGAGGTCATTCTCCACCTGGGTGCGCCACCCTAAATGCGGGCGTCCTCTGTTACGTTGTCCCACGGGTTCGGTGGCGAAGACTCTTCGGGCCGGAGCTGAGTTGTCCATACGCTCTACATGGGCTAGCCATCTTAGGCATTGGATTCGAAGACGCCTGACTAGACTCATGTCGCTGTACAGCCCGTACAGTTCGTGGTTGAATCTTCTCCTCCAGAAACCGTCAACGCAAACAGGACCAAAGATCGCACGCAGGGCTTCCTCATCCGCTTTTGAGATTGTACATGTCTCCGGACCATAGAGTAGGACAGGGATGATCAAATTCTTGTATAGAGTCAGCTTGGTCCTTCGAGAGATGGCTCAACTACTCAATTGCCTCTTGAGCCCATAGAAACAGCGGTTGGCAAGAGTTACTCCGCGTTTGATCTCGGTACTGATGTTGTTTGTACTATTTACTGCGAAGCCGAAGTAGACGAAGTCCTTGACTACCTCGAAGTTATAGCTACCCATTGTGACGCTCTCAAAAATACCTCACCGCAATTAACAGAAAAAAACAGATGTAACTCGTTTTAAAGCAATGTCATCATCCTCAAAAACGAGTTAAGTAGCTCCTATTATAGTAAAATGTTACAAAAATTACTGCACATTTAACTGGCAATTTATCATGTAAATAAAAATTTATTTAAATTTTGTCAACCATTCATTCTCATTTGTGACAACACTTGCAACGCCATCCAAATAATGACGGAAGGCATGCTGAAGTATGACAAATTTTACACCACAGATGATGTGGGACATTGTACCAATTCACTCTCTGAAATGAGTCCCGCGGACAAACTTATTTCACATAAGTGCCCTACCAGACACTAATAAGATTTCCAATCTTAATGTTTCTCTTTTCTTTCGAGTGAAGTAAATGCGATCTTAAGGAGAAGGTTTAGCGTATTAAAGTCACAAAAGATATTACTTGCAAAAAGTGCCTAGCTAGGCTTTTATGCTCACCTTGCGAGCTTCTATATTGGCGCGCTCGTATGTGTGTTACTGAAGTTGGTTCTGGTTAGTGATGGGAACTATCGAGTGAAATGGAGTATCGATGGTTAGTAACTGAATGATTTGAACTAGCGAATAGTTTCATTCAATTCATTACTCATTCAGCTGTTTGCAAAATTATTGACCACTGGGGGGGGGTCCTCAAATAACACTAGCACCCATCATTTTCCTAACCAAAGCACACACAAGTGAAAAAATCGTTCAATCGAAGCAAAAGCTGTTCGAACATTTTCCATCTGACTCGATAGTCCAAAGTCCATACAAGTAAAACATTTTTCATGCTTAAAATATTTGGCTATGCGTTTATTTAAAAATCATTCAAACCATCGAATAATGCATTTGAATGATTTTTTCATTGGATTGGATGAATGGACGATTTTCGACTATCGAATAAATGGATAGTTTGCAACAATAGTTGTGGTCATTTTTGTATCCTCATGGGCCTACGCTGGCACCGCCCTAGTTACGGCACTATTTGCAAATACGAAAACATCCTGTCAGATGATCCTGAACGATGCCTTGTACAACTGATATCACAAGATTTCAAATCCATTTAACACTCTCAGCTCATATTCAGTGGTCTCTACAGGGGGTTGTGAGGTTTGTCCCTATGTGCGAAGTCTCCAAACCACCCGACGCTGCTCCATCGACTCTAGTCCGTAAGGAGTTCTGTCCAAGCGCAACCAGGCGAGTTTTTGGACTTGGTCCAGCTCGTCCTAGTTGCTCCAAATAGTCACCTACCTCTATTCTTTCCAAAACATACGTGCATACGTACACATTTTATATCTATCTGGGCAGGAAGGGATAACACAAACAGCTAATATTTCGTCTAACAAAAAATAAGATAATATTAAGATAAGATATCAAGTATTCCAATCATTTTTTGCCCGCATTCTTAAATTTAATTAATCAAATCTAATGACGTTTTCGTATAATTCCATTTACAGATTCAGTGTGGGGTTCTGTTTCACCGTTGTTTATGCAGCACTTCTTACCAAAACAAATCGCATAGCCAGAATTTTCAAGGCCGGCAAGCAATCTGCAAAGCGACCATCATTCATTAGTCCGAAGTCCCAATTGGTTATTTGTTCTTTCTTCATTTTCATTCAGGTAAGTGTCAATTGTGTTTATGTACTTTAAATTGATATTAAATACTTGTCCTACTAATGGTGAGTTTATTAGCACTTGGTTGTCCGAACTTTTAGCCGGGAATACTTTCCAATTAGCGAGTTCCTATCCCTGTGTCAATTCTCAGGCACATGAAATTTCTTTCTTATGCCACTGGTTACCCCGATGTATTGTCCCTCCGAAGGGTATTTGGACACCACATTAACATTTACAAATTGAATTTATGTGGCTGGACTTAGGCTCACTAAATGTGTGTTAATTCGAACCGATTTAAGAGACATTGGATGGTGTGAATAAAAACTAAGGGAATACTTCTAGTGCAGTGTTTTCGTTAAGGGGAACAATTAATTTGGTGTGAATAAACACTTTCCTCAAAGTAGGGCCTTTCCCTCAAGTTGACTTTTGAAAACTAGAGTTCTTGACATTTAAGGGTGTGCACAAAGGGGGGTAAAGGTGGGTGCAAAATATATTTAATAATGTTTTTAAACATGCAAAGCAAGGAACACGCGAAAAGCAAGGAACTATAAATCACGGGATTGCGGGGACACAGGGGATAGTTTCAAGAACGTGTATAGATTCGGGTTGCATAACATGGAATGATTAAGTAATCTGTTACTTTCCGATATTCCTGAGGAAACCCTTGATGGTTCCGTACCAAGAATTGAGTGAAAATATTCCTTTAATGCATTAGCGGGCCAAAATTCCATGTTGGAGCTGGTGAGCTGATTGGGATTCATAGATCCACAGTTGAGCAATTGTTCTGCTATATGTGTAAAAGCAAATCTATGAATCTATCTGCAGATTGGGTATTTTTTCAGCAAACACGGATAAAAATTGTTAACATTTCATGAAATCATCTTCATCCATCCCCGATTTTCCTTTTTGAAGGCTTTCTTAGTCCGTCAAAGTATTTCTCTTTCGAAACTGTATTTTTAATTTTTTTAAATTTTGTCTTGAAGTTACCTCCAATGCACACTCATCTTCTTCAAGAGTTTACTCAATACATGTCATTTTTTCACACCAAAATGAAGGCAACGCTCAACTGTCAAAATATGTGAGTGGAGGTTTTTCCTTAAACTTAACGAAACTTGCTTTTATTCCGACTATATGGAGTGTTCTCTCCAAAATGCTGAACACTTAAGCTCAATTTTTATTCACACCACCCATTCTAATTTTATTCTCGACTCGTGGACCATCATGTGTGTTACCAAAATAATCATAATAATAATAATAATATGGGTGGCGCTACAGTCCGAGGCGGACCTGGGCCTAGTTTCTCAGCAACCACTCGTGTTGTGCGTGCTATTGTTCTCTCACGCGTGGAAGGGACCTACAGTTTAATGCCGACTCCGAACGGCCAAGTTTGAGAAGCTTTTTCTAGACAGGAAATACTCTTTGCGAATTGTCAGTGACTCGAAAGAGGTGGAGCCGTGAAATATGAAAGGTGGTAAATTCGGGTATCGAACCTGGCACCCTCTGCGTAGGAGTGGACGCACTAACCCACTTTACCATTAGAAAATTTACCGAGTATAGTTCGTCCATAAAAGGCACAAATCAGGTAAAAAAGAGAAGGCAAAGAATATCTCCTTGTGGTGCTCCAATTTTTGAAAGAATTCTTTCTTATGGTGCCTTAAGCGACTGGACGGCGCAGTTGATTAAGTGCCTGCTCCTGGTTAGCGGAGTCCCCGGTTCGAATCCCGGTAAAAACAAAGTTAATACCCTTTTTTTCTGGTTTTCAAATCTGGTCCAGTCACCATTTTGCCGTTGGGATCAAATTAACGACACTATCACTGGAGTGGTCAGTGAGTGGTAGTAGTCTGACCGTGGGTATCACAATGGACCAACATGGTCTAAGTGGGTTGGTGACTTCACTTGCCGCCCCGTTTACCTTACTATTTGTATTTGAAGCCAGAGCATTCCTTTCCATGTCACCTGAGATATAGTTCCTTAAAGTGATCCAAAGTTTTCTCACAGACTTTGATTTTCATATCTTCGGGCCATAACTGCGGGAACTGATATGGCTTACATCTTATTTGGCTAGAATCTTCTGCTCGTTGTGGTCATGGCTGTGTGGGTACGTGCGTCGACCTCTAAGCACTCTCTGCCTGTATTCGATTCCCGGCCGATACGACTAAACATTATTTTCACGGTCGCACCTTTTTCGAGTCAACAGTAAAAACTGTCCAGAAAAAGCTTCTCAAACTTGGCCGTGTGGCATCGACACAATGCTGTAGGTCCTTAGCTGTAGAAGATAGGCCCTAGAGGGCCAACGAGTTATTTTATTACTATTTATTTATGTCTAACGTGGATTTATAGGCAAGTTATTATTTCTCTTTTCTCTTCAGATACTTATCAATGGAGTCTGGATGATTATCTCGCCATCGCACGCTATGTATCATTATCCAACAAGAGAAGACAACCTCCTTGTATGCGATTCATACATAGATGCATCGTATATGATAGCCTTCTTCTATCCCATCATTTTAATTGTTATTTGCACAGTCTACGCTGTACTCACCAGAAAAATACCCGAGGCGTTCAACGAATCGAAGCACATTGGTATGTATATCTACCATTAGACCATAAAACAACAAATTAAAAGAACATCTTCATGCATTTACCACATAAATTATTAATATTTCTTTGTTCTTTGAATTTCCTATATTTTCAATATTTCTACATGAATTGGTGAACTGGTTATGACTACAATGATGATAAACAAATTAATTATCCAGGCTTTACCATGTATACAACGTGTGTCATTTGGTTAGCATTTGTACCTTTGTATTTTGGGACAGCAAATCACGTTCCTCTAAGGATTACATCGATGTCAGTGACGATAAGTTTATCGGCGAGCGTGACAATTGCATGTTTATTTTCCCCTAAGGTATGTATATCTAGGCAAACGTATACAATAAAATACGCACGTATGTAATATTTGTGTACTTGTTCGTCTTTGTTCGTCGGTTCGTTTTTGCCCACATCGTAAATCACTACGAGGAGAACTGACACACGATGAAATGCGTAAATTCTGACCGGGCTTTTTGTTTTGAACCATTAAATTCACGATGTACTTACATTTGTGTGGTGTTGAAACGTACGCCCATGACAACCGGACATCACTATTTAAACCAGTGTTGCAGATCTGACACACTATAAGTCATGAAAGAAAAATTGTATTTGCAATAATCTATGGGGTTCTCGAGCGAACATTTTTTTTTATTTGTAAAGATTTTGCTGAAATCAATAACGATGAATGATGAGCCATAATTCATTACTCATTGTTTGGTGAACTATTCCAAACAATCAAATTCCGTTGCACATAAGATGGAATGAAAAAGGGGTGTACATTGTCCAGCTATTGCATGTTCCTCACCATCATCTTCATCTGACCCGCAAGATCCACTGAAGGGGTCGCGAGGGAAGGTGAGATTAGGTTCAAGTGGCTGACTGCTGCGTAGAAGGACAGCAGATCCACTTCAGCCAAGTAAAGGCGAATCTAAGGGTACCTATTCCGTAAGCCAATTAGTGCTTTTATTAAAACGAAGGAGAAGGCTGCTTGCTCAGATCAGCCAGGTTTTCAAAGAAGTGGACTCCCAGAAATTTGAATCCTCGGTATGAGAGAGCATTGCAGCTGCATCGCAGGTTTTCAATGGTTTCTTCCTTGACTTCGTTCATGTGGATTCTGCAGAAACAAAGGACGGCATAGTCTAGAAACGTGAGTTTAGATGGCACAATACCCTGTTAGAACGCCAATAAGAGATCTGAGATGCATAATCAGATCAAGCAAAGCGATCGTTTGGAATCATAGGCTAGAGAATGTGGATTTTTCTGACAGTCATTCTTATCAATGCAGAAACCACAAGAAATAACGAATAAATGACAAACTACACAAAACAACAAGGATTTTCCTTCAAAGTTATAAGTTCAAACTTTAATTTATTTGTAGTTCGATTTGTACAGTTTTAGTTACATCTGATATGTAATATTTGAGAGACACAAAAAAAGTTCTTTACAACTAAGATAGCTCAAAGTATATAGAATTAAACAAATTTAATACATTAAAAGGAAAAGTAAATGGAAAAAACAATACAATCAAAAACCCCTAGAATGACTCTTACAACTAATGACTCTTATAGCTAAATTGCACCTAGGCCCAACTATGCAACATGCAATAACGATATAACTGTGTATAATATTATGGCTTTCAGATTTGATTGATTTTTCCTTAATTTAAGATGTTACGAATAAGGTCACACCCAAAATGAGAGCATTTGCTTAAAAAATTCTGGCGTAATTTATCAATGAGATGTAACATGGTATTTACATTTGCTTTTTCATCAAGCCTCATAGTAGAGAAATGTCAGGGCAGATTTAACATTAGCTTTAGCACCTTGTTGTGACATATTTGTAGTTTTTTAATGTCAGATTTGGCACAGTCAGCCCACACAGGTGCACCGTACTTTAAGACTTGTTGAAAAATTGTTTTGAAAATGAGTAGTTTGTTATCAACACTAAGTTTTGATTAACGATTGATAAAAGGATATAGGAGTTTAATGATTGGTTTGCTTTCTGAACCGTACTCGATATATCTTTTTCAAATGTGAGTTTTTTATCGAAAGTAACTCTTAAATACTTCCGGCTTTCAGACCACTCGATGCTGGTCGAGTTCAATTGTAGAGTTGTTTGAGGTAGGAATTGCTGTCGAGTAAACCACATAGTCTGATCTATTTTTCTGCATTCGGTTTGATTTTCCATCTGAAGCAGAAAAACTGAAACGCATAAAGTGCATTTTAAAGAGAAGTTAGCGTGTCCTGTGCTAAGATATTGGATAGGAACAGGGCTGTGTCATCAGCGAACAAAGCTAGGAAAGAGTTACTATTAGGTACTGGTATGTCGGACATGAAAATATTTAATAAAATGGTAGCCAATACCGAACCTTGAGGTTCGCCAGAGTGAGTGGTATATAATGATGACTGGGTGTTCATATATTTCGCCCGACTATAAATGCATAAATGGTGTAAGGATCGAGTCCAAGTACGTAACAATTTCCACATTTTGTGGCACCACTTCTCTCGAATTACAATCAATTTTCAAAGAACTTTAGGTCCCATCCACCTGTAGGCATAAAAATTGCACGCACATCGTCTAATTTCCTTCTCATGTTTAAATAAAACGACCATTCTAACAAAGAGCAAGTACCTTTCTTTTAAGTTTTAATTTACAAACGCAATGAGTATTTATTTAGTTTTTCTTTTATTTTCAATTTTCCCTCATCCAATCGATAATAAATTAAAATTCCTATTCACAGCTGTACATCATACTCATTCGCCCTGAGCGCAACGTACGTCAGAGTATGATGCCCCCACGTTATGGAATGCACCGTGGCACAGGAACAGGTCCATCATCAATGATGGCTGCAGCTGTTGTTACAGCCGCAACATGTGCCCAAGAGGAGAAAATTCAAAAGCACATCACCCCCACAAGCACTGGTACATTAATTAAGACTTTTGTGTGCCATGGCAAAATGTTTACCCATAATTGTTTCCATTTTTGGTAATTTACAGAGGAAAACAATGCAGCCAAAGTGAAACTCTGCGAAATGGCAACGCAAACAATAACCCTTTCAAATATCTTCACCAGTGCAAGCTTGTCCAGCACCTATCAGAATATACCATTTGTGGATCAAATTGTGCCAAACATAAACGATTCCATACTGAATCACAACCACATTGAGCATCAAGTAGTGAACAATAATAAAATCAACAGCAACAGTCATTGCAATCAGTCTTCACCGCCGGCGTCGGTGCCGGTAGTTGGCGTAACGATGAATACAATGTCGACGTCGCCAAAACAGCAATTTATCGATTCAAACGGCCGGGAGGAGGGTGACAAGAGTTTACTGCAGCAACAACAACCAAATCAAATTCACACGATATCGGCAACGACAACAATCAGTGAAAACAATATCATAGACACAAGCTTATAGCAAGGTGAGACAAATAATAAAATCGAACGAGATTGCAGTAACGGTGATACTGGTAGTTCTGAGAGCAAGAAGCGATACGCTATTCCTGTTTAAGGGGCCTATCCATCTCTAGATACATTTCAAGAAAATTAGGAACAGTTCTTTAACTTCGACGTGATGAGGTTCATTTTTACAAAACTATTGTTCAAGATATAAAGAAGTGAAGTTTTAATAATAATCAACACTTGTTTATGGCTAACGAATATGATGGTCAGAAGCTGTTGTGCATATTTTTTTTTTTTGCAATCTTACAAGTCTGTTTTTGGTCATCCAAATGTATACATACATATCGCAAATAGCACTTAATGAAGGGTCCTCGAGCGGGACCTGTGACCAGATTTGCGTAAGGGACGACATTTGTGTGGGGGTCTCAGGCACTGGGCCAGGTCATCTTTCTGCTTCTCTCAACTCTGTTAAATATAAGTATTATATCATTGAATTTATTTTTATTCAGATTTTTGTATGCTCTCAGTTTTTTTTGTGAGCTTAATAACTGTGTCCATAGGATGACGATGATGATATTCTCTTTAAGTAGATAATATTGGTACAGTACTACCTCGGTAATTCGAACTATTAGAGACCTACCCTAATTTGAGCTGCGCAGGTTTTGAAATTATTGGATACGTTTTTCGAAGTCAATATTTCCAAGGAAAAGCAGTGGAAAGCAGTTTTAAGTAGTCAAATGCATTTATTATTTGAAAGAAAGAATTAAGGAATGTATCTGTATGCGAAAACAAAATTATGTTTAAAATTGTTTCAAAAAACTCACAACCCACTGAATCGAGACGTCTTCACCGTTAAAATGTTTCCTCCTTAAATTTCCAAGAAATTATATTAAACTCTCTTACTGTCAAAGCACTCAGCAAAAAAGCGAGGAAAAAGATCGAATTAAACAGTGCAAATTTTGGCAAAAGAGGCGAGAGTTGTTGTTGGCAAAAATTACATGAAAAATTATGTTAGAATTCGAATTAGTGGAGCGTTCGAATTAGCGAGGTATTGCTGTATTGCCTTTAGTACATTTTTCTGCATTCGTTATAGAATGAATTGATTATTTCAATCTAATTTAAAATATTGTTTTTTAAATTCAATTTTATGAAAAAAAAAATATTTAAATATTTAATTTCACCTTAATAAATATAAATAGTCAAACCTCTGTAAGTCGAACATCCATAACTCGAATTTTCTATAAGTAGAACGAAGTTTTCAGAATTTTTACGCAAGACTTAAATTTTCCTCCTATATTTTCTACTCCATAAGACGACTCTCTCCAAGTAGGAATCCTCCTTAAATAGAACTTTCGACATGTTTATTTCTGATACTTTTCGTAGAAAATTGCCTACATATCTCAAACGCCAACACCCATTCAAAGCTTGCACAAACAAAAGAGAAAAGAAGCATAAGAAACGAATAAGCGTAAGTTGGTTGCAAATACGTGGGCGTAACTTTGTGTTTGCTGATAAATACACAACATATGTAAATCCATGGAGGAGTCGGATGTGCCTGTTACAATCAAATTCTTTCGCGTTGACCGTCGTAGAATCATTTGTTTGAGATCTGTACTTTTCGGAACTTCGTTAAGTAAAATGTCAACGCGAAATTAAGAAAATGAAGTTCATATAAAAAATAATGCTGATTATCGACGAAAAATTTGGTATTCCTTGAAAAACATACTAGGCTGAGCATGTGTTTTTCGGATGCTCTATAGGTCGTACATTTGATAAGACGAACACTGTTTTGTATTCCGACATCGAATTTCATACTGTCCGCTCAGGTTTTCATAATACACTTGTGGGCCAGTATATCGAATGGCTATATAACGTATGATCGATATAGCGTTTACTTTTTTAAAATACCTTAGTGTCTATATAACGTACGAAAAAAAGACACTCGATATATCTCACACTAGGCAATACTCTTGACTTCGGATGTATGCGTGACAATGTTAAGATATTTGTCCTAAGAAGTCTACAAGAAAAAGCTGTAAGATGCTGCGTAGTGCGTTTAATGTTCACGAAAGCAAAACACTTGGCAATATTCAAATTAATCCAAAGTTTTATTATTGATTCGTTGAATTGAGTTTATCGGAAACAGGTAGAAGAGAGGGTCGTAGAGGCAGTCTTAAGAGTTGTCTTGCATTGCCACGGTGGCGTATACGTTACATTTTTCATAGGGTCGAGGTGGCAGTCTTAAGAGTTGTCTTGCATGGCCACGGTGGCGTATACTTATCGTTTTTAATAGAGTCAAGGTGGCAGTCTTAAGAGTTGTCTTGCACTGTCACGGTGGCGTATACGTAACATTTTTCATAGGGTCGAGGTGGCAGTCTTAAGAGTTGTCTTGGATGGTCTAGGTAACAGTCTTAAGAGTTGTCTTGCATGGCCCCAGTGGCGTATACGTAACATTTTTCATAGAGTCGAGGTGGCAGTCGTAAGAGTTGTCTTGCACTGTCACGGTGGCGTATACGTAACATTTTTCATAGGGTCGAGGTGGCAGTCTTAAGAGTTGTCTTGCATGGCCACGGTGGCGTATACTTATCGTTTTTAATAGAGTCAAGGTGGCAGTCTTAAGAGTTGTCTTGCATTGCCACGGTGGCGTGTACGTAACATTTTTCATAGAGTCGAGGTTGCAGTCTTAAGAGTTGTCTTGCATGGCCACGGTGGCGTATACTTATCGTTTTTAATAGAGTCAAGGTGGCAGTCTTCAGAGTTGTCTTGCATGGCCCCAGTGGCGTATACGTAACATTTTTCATAGAGTCGAGGTGGCAGTCGTAAGAGTTGTCTTGCACGGTCACGGTGGCGTATACGTAACATTTTTCATAGAGTCGAGGTGGCAGTCTTAAGAGTTGTCTTGCATGGCCACGGAGGCGTTTACTTACCGTTTTTAATAGAGTCAAGGTGGCAGTCTTAAGAGTTGTCTTGCACTGTCACGGTGGCGTATACGTAACATTTTTCATAGGGTCGAGGTGGCAGTCTTAAGAGTTGTCTTGGATGGTCTAGGTAACAGTCTTAAGAGTTGTCTTGCATGGCCCCAGTGGCGTATACGTAACATTTTTCATAGAGTCGAGGTGGCAGTCGTAAGAGTTGTCTTGCACTGTCACGGTGGCGTATACGTAACATTTTTCATAGGGTCGAGGTGGCAGTCTTAAGAGTTGTCTTGCATGGCCACGGTGGCGTATACTTATCGTTTTTAATAGAGTCAAGGTGGCAGTCTTAAGAGTTGTCTTGCATTGCCACGGTGGCGTGTACGTAACATTTTTCATAGAGTCGAGGTTGCAGTCTTAAGAGTTGTCTTGCATGGCCACGGTGGCGTATACTTATCGTTTTTTATAGAGTCAAGGTGGCAGTCTTCAGAGTTGTCTTGCATGGCCCCAGTGGCGTATACGTAACATTTTTCATAGAGTCGAGGTGGCAGTCGTAAGAGTTGTCTTGCACGGTCACGGTGGCGTATACGTAACATTTTTCATAGAGTCGAGGTGGCAGTCTTAAGAGTTGTCTTGCATGGCCACGGAGGCGTTTACTTACCGTTTTTAATAGAGTCAAGGTGGCAGTCTGAAGAGTTGTCTTGCATGGCCCCAGTGGCGTATACGTAACATTTTTCATAGAGTCGAGGTGGCAGTCGTAAGAGTCGTCTTGCACGGTCACGGTGGCGTATACGTAACATTTTACATAGAGTCGAGGTGGCAGTCGTAAGAGTTGTCTTGTACGGTCACGGTGGCGTATACGTAACATTTTTCATAGAGTCGAGGTGAAGAAATAAAGTCTTTTAATCGTGTGAAATATTGGAGAAATGTTATTGTTTTTTTAAGCATTCTCTATTTATTTGCTATATATGTATGTAGTTACAGTAATTAAAGCTATTCTGGCATGAATAAGGCATGAATACAAAAAGCAAGTTCCATTCCTCTGTTCCATTTAGAACAATCCTTATTTCTTCAAGTGTTAGACAAACTTAAGTATTGGTCAGATCGCTATAAAGCGGAAAAACGTCCTCGACCTCGTTACGATTGCAAAGCGTGTATATAGCATTGCCGTCATGCCGATGTGGCATATAATTGAGTCTGAGAATTTCAGTTCTAGTCCTAAATAGAACCCTAAATAGAAGCTTATTAGCTTGGTTGAAAATTATAAAATTTATAAAAACTACTTATTAGGCCCTAGAGTGTGGTTCAAACGTTTATAGATAACTCTCGAACATGAAGATTTGGCTGTGTTTATGCAATCATTACACATATTATTATCGTGTTTCTCTATACATTCATAGTGTTTATATTGCCATTCATTGACATTAGCCTCTATGAGACCCAGGTCAAGTTATGGGAACTAGCGAGCTCGTTCCATTCTTTGAAGTGTTTTTTATATACGTCAAGTAAACACAATATTCGTGCATTCATTTAACGTTTCATACAATATCGTTCACTAGATATTACGAATTTTTCGATTTAACGAACACATCTGGACATTATATCATTCGATGTGCTGGACCACCACTGTATTAATTTGTCATGAAAGTGGTTAATCAACATACCCACATCACACCTTGAATACTTCAGTAAGTTTGGTATTAAAGTATTTTAGTAATCCACGGTTTAACTATCGTCGACTGTAAAAATCTACACTCGTGGAGGTTCGAGGTTGATGGTCCTCGTTAGTTGGCGTCTTTATGGACAATGTGGATAATCACATGATGATTGCTGGAACAAGCTGGATAGGTTATGATCCCTGGCGCTTGTTGGTTGGAGCCTAGTTCCATTATGGACAATAACAACATATAAAGAAGATGAATGTTATATCAATAATCCCCATACGAAGCGTATTCGTAAACTTAATCCGGAAAAGGAATTATTAAAATAGACAACATGACGTGGATTAGTGTGCTTCACTTTGCCAAAATGATGCGCTTACACGTTATACACAAGTTCTTGAGTTAAGCTTCTTGATCTATGCCGTTCATAGTTAATTTAAAATTCGATGTCTGTCGTAGTTTCGTGCACAACAGAATAGTCCAAAATATAGACAAAGCGTTTCTATGCTCCGGGATTTCCAGCATTAACCATGACGTACGTGTATGTACGTATTTTCAAAACAAGGCCTTACAACACCTTTCGAAAGGCATGTGCGACTAAACGTCAACAATTTCATTATCATCCCTCACAATTTTATTGCATTTCGCCCAAACTATGAACACGTTGAATGTCTCAATTTGAAGACCTTTCCACCTTTTGGTCCTCAACCATACATAACCGACAGCACTTTCCTACATACCATCGCACATCTGAATGAATGAATAACTCAAGAACCAAGCTCGTCCATAACTCGGTATTCATTTCATAGAAGATTTCATTTAAATTTTTCGTTCATTAACTTGTATATCAGGGATTGGTCATTTATACAACCTGAAGTCCTTATTGTTTCATTAGTTTTTTTGCTCGGTAATAAAAGCCATTTTACGACTCTAGTTTCATTTCGCCACGCCCAGGAGAATAACTATCGTAAAGGAATGCCGGCTTGATGTAGTCATAAAATCCGCACCATTAGGCTAAGGATAACAACTACACCGGCACCAGCAGTGACAACAAACTTATCTATGGTAAATTATATACTGCGATTTATTATCCAGGGCACCTTTTGCATTCAAACGTCGAGCCTTTCTGGCGTATCTGCATTTAACAATCTTTGTAATGTGTTATTTCTCGCCTTAGATTAGGGGACCTTTGCAAAAGGAGGCAGCATATTTTTCCCCAACTTTTAGCAATAAATACGCGGAAGCTTTTATAACTTTCTGCAATGTTTCTGAATAGAATGGAACTGGGTTTGTAGATGTAGATATTAGAAATATACGCTTTTTCTTTTTTTCCTTGATGGGATCAAACTTATCGTTGCAATCCACAACCCCCTACTCAAGTTTCAGTCTTCATTTCATCCCCTAAAACCACGGGAACAATGAATACACAGTGGGCATGACTTGCGATGTCTGATTCAAAGGGTTTGGATTGAAAACGAGATGGGCATACATCTGCATGATAAATACGCCTGTTGATTTCGGCTGGGGTTCGTAATAAATTTAGTAAATGTGTCACATGATATGCATTGCAAAATTATATGAAAATGATATGAGCAAGACAATTTTCTTTATTTGTCTTCTTGGTGTACCTACCATGAACAATCGATTTTCTATTGTGTTTAAAAGAATACTATTTTTTTGACTAACCAGTTGGACAAATATTAGATTTGTATGTTTCCATGAATTCGAGGTACAATTAATGGACATCCACCAGATGGAAAAACAAAGGTTCCTATAACTGAGTAGCAATGGTCAGTTCGACTGAAGCGTGAATATAACGATTGAACGATGATATGTATGATGTTTCTCTTCCAAAGACTTCCATAATCAATTAAATTGTTTTGCAAGAACCATTACTTTTCATTTCCCAGCTTGCGCTTTATTTTAATCTTACACGTTTTGAATGTTTTGTTTAGTTTGTGGCTTTTTTTAGATCTAAACAATTGTTTACATAAATTTGCTCTTCGAGTTTATATCATTATGCACTCCCGCTGTTTTTTAAATGGATAGCCTCTGCAAGTTGTATAGCTTATTTCTTCTAGAATATATTCAAACAGATCTAATGAGTCGCGTGGTGTTGATTCCTTCTTCTTCTTCTTCTGGTGGCGCTACAGTAAGGGGTGGACCTGGGCCTCAACCAGTAAGCCTCTCCAGAGGGCACGATCTTTAGCCAGATGTCTCCAACTGCGCACACCAAGTTGATTGAAGTCCTTCTCCAACTGGGTGCGCCATCGGTTCCGTGGGCGTCCTCTATTGCGTTGTCCCACTGGTTCGAAGTCGCGCTCTACTTGGCCAGGCCATCTTAGGCGTTGAATCCGTAGACTGACATGCCGCTGTACAGCCCGTACAGTTCGTGGTTGAATCTTCCACCCCAATAACCATCAACGCAGACAGGACCAAATATTGAACGCAGAACTTTTCTCTCGAAAAGACCAAGTGCTGCATCATCCGCTTTGAGATTGTCCATGCCTCCGCACCATAGAGCTGGACAGGGATGATCAAGGTGTTATATAATGTTATCTTGGTCCTTCGAGAGAGGGCTCTACTAGTCAATTGCCTCTTGAGCCCAAAGAAACAGCGATTAGCAAGAGTAATTCGGCGTTTAATCTCGGTACTGGTCTTCTTCGTACTGTTCACTTGCGAACCGAGGTAGACGAACTCCTTCACTACCTCGAAGTTATAGCTGCCTATGGTGACGTTTTAGCCAAGTCTTTGATGTTGTCGATGACAGCATATACTTCGTTTTTCCCTCGTTCACGGCTAAGCCCATTTTGGGCGCCTCCGCTTCAGTACCAGCAAACGCTTCATTGACGGCTCGCTGTGTTCGAGCGATCACGTCAATAACATCCGCGTATGCTAGCGGTTGCACTGACTTTTATAAGATCGTGCGACTTGTGTTTGCGTGTGAGTTCTGCACGATCTTCTCAAGAATAATGTTGAAAAAGTCACATGACAGCGCGTCGCTTTGCCTGAAACCTTTTTGGACATTTAAGGTCGCTGTGAGTTCGTTACCGACCTTGATGGAGCAGCGAGAATTCTCCATTGTTATCCTGCACAACCTGACGAGTTTGGCAGGAATGTCAAAACTGGACATGGCGTTGTATAGCTCGGCCGCTTTCATATGCGGCCTTGAAATCGACGAATAGGTGGTGGGTGTCTGCATTTCTTCGGTTTTTTTTCCAGGATCTGCCGTATTGTGAAGATTTGGTCGATGGTGGACTTAACCGGCCTGAAACCGCACTGATAAGGACCTATCAGGTTGTTGACGAATGGTTTCAGGCGCTCACCCAAAACGGCGGAGAGGATCTTATAGGCGATGTTGAGGAGACTTATCCCCCGTTAGTTCGTTCAGTTGAAGGGGTCTCCTTTCTTGTGGATCGGGCAAACGATACTGAGGTTCCACTCGTTGGGCATGCTTTCCCCCGACCGTATCTTATAGATGAGTTGGTGCAGGAACCTTACCAGCTCCTCTACAACTGCCTTAAAAAGTTCCGCTGACAGTCCGTCTGCACCAGCAGCTTTATTCGACTATAGTCTCGATATCGCTATCTTGACTTCGTCTAGGTCGGGAGTACGGAATTCTCGTCGATCATCGTCAATTGCGTTGAGTAGTGTTGTACGTACGTCAATATGATGGCGTTGCTCTGAAACTAATGGCGTTGCTCGAAATGGTTCTCTCATGGTTTCATACACTGCTTATGTTGTTACTTCTATAGCTGCACAAATTCTGAATACTTTTGTAGGAGGATGTATATAAATACACTTCACTTGTACCTGCAACTTTTATTTAGAGAATTGCAATATGAACAATTGACTTTATTTCTTTACTTATTTGCCCAGGGGCTAGGAATACGATTAAAGTATGAGTGACGTTCTGATTAGAAAAATTAGTATTATTCCTTTAATTTTAATTACATATTTATTTAGCATGGAGTAAGATGTGAACCTTTTTCAGTATATGGGGCATTAATTAGTTGCTCAAATGATTTGATTTCATAAATCGAACCACTAATGTAGTAGCTTGATGGTCTACTAACGAAGGGTTGCAGTTTTAAAATTGATGCTTGCGATAATGAGTAAAGATTATTGTATACTACTTCCTAATATATTATAAGTAGTAAGTAAACAGTTTCCAATGGAGTGAAAATTTACTGGGCAAAAACACAAGCAATGAACAATTGTGTGGTACTGTAACCAGATAGGTCTCTAGTTGTTACAACCCCAAGTGTAGTACATAGTTGGCACGACAACCTTAATCATAAAGACGAGGAGAAGATTTACTTGAGTTTTGGTTTGGTAGTAATTAATTAGGGCATGAGAAAACGTCGATACCTTACATCATCACCAATTAGAACGGCTATTTAATCCATATTGGGACGTAGTTTGCATGTAATTGGAAAAATGTGCCTAATAAACCAACCGGTTTTTCACTGATATCGAATATGTGCTTTAGATTCGTGCACAAAATTGATTAAGAAATTGAGTGGACACAAAAGGGCTACACTTCCGTAAGCATACCATGAAAGATGAATATAAACCATTGGACATACACACTCAACGACAAATTTCTAAGATGTGCTATAAATTCTAAGTGTTTTTATTTATTCTTAGAAAGTTTTGAAGAAATAATTGACGGGTCGCCGTGCCGTAGTATGTTGGTGCGTCCACTCCTACGCAGAGGGTGGCAGGTTCGAGTCCCCAATTTACCAAATTTCATAATTCACGACTCAATCTCTTTCGAGTCACTGACAATGTTTAAAAAGTATTCTTGCCTTATCTTAGCCATTCGAAGTCGGAATATATGAAAAGTGAAACTCCCCTATAGCGAACAGCAGGAGAACCATCATTATTATCCGTTCTGAAGGGGTTGAAGTACACGAATATCTTCATACATTGTCCGTAAAGTGAGGTGTCTCTTATAGAGGGGAGTAAAGAGAAGTTTCACTGTATTAATTAAATTTAGCTGTGGGTAGGAACGTTAACGAACAAAAAGTTACTAACATGTTTTTTGTACAAAACTATGCTTCATTTCTTTATATATGACTGTGCTGCCACTTTTCGTTGGCCTTACTCTAGTTCCCCTGTTTAAGAATAATTGTTCACTTTCAATTGTCTTTTTTACCATTTTGTAATTATTTAATCCTTGACCTTGAATCTTCCAGGTCGTTACAAGAATAACTACGTGGCAACCTTCTTTTCTTCTCGCTTCTGCAAAGTCGTAGCAAGTGACAATGTAGTGCACTTCGGTTCCTTCTTACTTCTAGTCCCTGCAGATTCCAACGAAGTAATTTTGTGGGCGTTCCATGTCTTCTTCCTTGATTGCCTGTTTATAGTATCGAGTTAATGCCAATACCATACAGCTAATTTGCTTCCTAAGACATCTATAGTATTACCTAGATTTAGGGTAGAACACATCGTTTTCGAACACCTATATTTATATATTTATTATTATTATATGTACTTACATATATTCACCTATTTCTAGCCACCCAATTATAAAACTCAAAAAACGGTAGCAATTTACATTATGTATTATTGGCATGTTGTACAACCCTTTCCTTTCTTACCCCTGCAATACCACTAGTTGCCGCCTCCGTCATTACTTTATTATCATTAGTGAATTTCTATATTCTCTAACCTTAATAATGCAATTAATAACTTAGTAACAAAACCGATTATATTATAATTTGCAGCTCATAAGACTTAAAGACTTCTCGATCATCATAATTCGGTAGCCGAACTAACACTGAATTGTACTTATATCCTATTCACAGTAAGCAAAACAGGGATTTGAAAACTTTTTAACAATCCTCTTTCTTAACAGGATTGCTCAAATAATACAAATTGCATTTGTAAATACTATACATACACACATTGAATAAGATAAAATAATTTATTAAATGTTATTTATAATTGATTTTTTGGTGAAAAACCGAGAGAAACAGTTTAAAAAAGAAAATTGTGATATATGACTTAAAAAACTAGTATATTAAAACTAATGATATGGAAACAAATCCAACTTCTACTAGCCATTCGAATTAGATTTGAGATTTTAAACATATTAATCCTATAAAATAATATATGAACAAACAAGATTATAGTTAGCAAAATAAAAGATGTGACGTATGATACGTTCTATGAAAGCTGTTTCTTACAATCGAGTTAATATTAAATGCGATGTATATTGTGAGGAATATATAATATATATTGAATGAACATTTATGAAATAATTAAGTTCCAAAAGGGATTGAGAAGTGGTTTGATTTCATAAATTCTAGGCAAAATGATTTTGTTTAGTTTATTTTGAAAAAGAAAAACAAAAAAAACAATACATATCCCTTCTGCAACTTAATTGAGGTTATAATAAATAATATATTTAAATGAAATAATATGAATAAGAAATTCGGCGTAATTTCATTTTGAGTTCAAGAGCCCAGAACCCGAACATGAAATTTCCGAACTATTCGCTACAAATTGTATATTCTACTGTAAAATTGACCTGTCGTTAACATATTCCAGAGGGTCCTCACATGGTCTGAAAAGAAAATGAAGGATAATCTGTATATACACATACTGTACATAAAAGAGTTGCATCTTAAAGAAAACTATCTTCCTGGAAAACTATACTTACGTATATATATAATCGAATGTGTAATGTTTGTTGTAATGGTTGTGTTGATATTATTAGAGCAAGTATTGAGTATTAAACACAAACTTCAAACTGCACAAATATTAAAATATTTAAATCAAAATAACTATTAAATTAATAACAGCTGAGTTGTAAACGTGTTGTATACATAATTATATATGTGTAAATTGTTAGAGACATACGAAATATTCTATTGTATATAAAAATCTATACCGAAACCATGTAAATTTATCTTACATTTAAAAAGATATTGTGAAAGTTAAAAGTATTCAAAATATAAAATAAATAAAGACAAATTTTAAAATCAGTCAGTTTTTGTACTAAATTGATTCTGAGATTTTTCGGTGTTCTTCTTATTTAAATTTTCGGATTTGCACAGGTTGGTGTTACAACTTGCCAATCCGGTAGTGTTTCAGTGGAACGTATGATCAGCTCCAACACTCACTTGTACTAAGCCGAGATCACCATTGTACATTATAAGCTCTACATCAGGTCAGAAATATGTAAATTAAACACGGCTTCTGAAAGAGAAACAAGAAAAATTCAATCGGAAAAATAGAAACAATTTTTTTTAATTATGTTTATGTTTCCCCACTTTTGATAAAAACAACGTCTAGTCTAGGCGAAAGATCAAGGGATGGCGTTGTGGTAAAACACAAAAGTGAGAACTACTTAAGCATTGGTCCTGTCGATTTGCCGACTATACCGTGTGACTTAAAACTTTTAGATATTTTTCTTGCTATCATAAATTATTGTCATGTCAATTTGGGATGATCGATGTTTATCAATAGTCACGGAACATCGACTCAATATCGATTTTTGGACATAGATGTATAATTACTAAATCTATAGCATAATCAATTTTAAGAACAAAACATGGATAAGCCAGTGCTGTGTCTATGTCGTGCGTCTGTCTCGTATTGAACGAGAGAAAGCGGTCATATCCGTCAAAATTTTTGGTCGATTGTGCCTGTAATCGTGCCTATGTTGGACACAGGACAGACGTAAAATTACAAACATAAACCAACAAAATGGACATATTCATGTCCGATATTGAAGAAGGTAAGCGTTTAAAGAGGTAAAGTTGAAGAAAATAACGATGGTGTAAAGTTTGTCAACGTGAAAAGTGTCGCGAAGCAGGAAAACTCACTTCTTCGCATGAAATAAAGTCTCAGGCAAGTGGTACAGTTGCCGAGTATTTGATGTACTTAGATTTTCATTCATTATTTTCCAATAGGGACTTGACAACTTTGAATTTAATCTGTGAACACACTCTTTCACTAATCATCAAACTGTCACTGTCAGTTCATTCAATAAACTCAACATATTCATCATGGTAAGGAACACGAATGAGCGCCATGATTACCGATTACCGATTATTACCGAATTGGAATATATGGCCTGGTGGTTTCAACAGAATGGTGCCACAAGCCACACAGCATACGTTCCAATCGATTTATTGAAGATGGAAGAATGGTGGTGGGTCGCCGTGGCGTAGTGGGTAAGTGCGTCGACTCCTACGCAGAGGGTGCCAGGTTCGATACCTGGCTCAAAGAGTACTCTTGTCTAGAAAAAGTTTCTCATCTTCGCCGTTCGGAGTCGGCATTAAACTGAAGGTCCCTTCCACTCGTGAAGGAATGAATAGCACGCACAACACGAGTGGTTGCTGAGAAGCTAGGCCCAGGTCCGCCTCGGACTATAGCGCCACCCATATTATCATTATTATAAGTATGGTGAACGTGTTATCTTAAGAAATGGGCCAGTTGATTGGCCGCTTCGTCCGTGCGATTTAACGCCGATTGTCTAACGCGGCTTATGCCAACAAGCCGACAACGTTGGAAGAACTCAGAGCTAACATTGAACGCAAAATAGTGCCGTATCGTCCGAAATGTGTGGCCGAGTTGTTTAAAATTGAGTTCAACGAATCGAACCCTCAAACGTGCCCGCGGTGGCCATATGAACGAAGTCGAGTTCCATTCATAAATGTTTTGATTGTACTTCAAGTGGATAATAAAGTTTTTGAACCATCTCAAATCGTTATCGTTTTATTTAAAAAAAAGTTGTCAACTCCTTATTGGAAAACCCTTTATTGCATGGTGACAGAATAATAATAAAAAAAATGTGTCGAGGCTTTGGTTATGATTCACTATTTGTTTCAGAAAAAAGTGTATTTTATTTACGCAGTCTTGCCGTTTTTGTATGCGAAATAGTTCAAAACATTATGTAGTTTACTAAGACTAGGGTTAGCTTAGTAATAGACAGCCTTACAACCAATCATTTCGTTTTGCATTCGTTGCCCTTGGTGTACTTATGGTCAAGCAAGAAACGTTCCGCCACACACCACCTGGGGCAAGACATCTCAATCGACAGCTTTAATTTTAAGGTAATGAAGGAGTGTCTACTTCGGGGCAAATGTGAACTCCGCACATAACAAATTAGTGGAGATCCAACGTAGAATTATCCTTGGCAACCGAACGCTACAACGGCTTGTCAAAGCAAGTAGGCTAAGAACTTCCGACGCAAATGACCACATGCACGCTCTACAAAGCTTTTGTTTTGCCAGTCCTCCCACATACACCCGAAAGTCGGACGTAAAGCAGAGCAGAAGAGCTAATTCTTGGTGCCTTCGAAAGATAAATTCTACGTCGGATATATGGTCCAGTCTGCAACAAAGGTGGATGGAGGAGAAGACAACCGAACTGCACCAAGATGTGGATGTAGTCCGGAAGGCAAAAATCTGTCGACTGCACTGGCTTGGTGTCATCGAGACCATGGACGGTTCCAGCTAAGTCCTTGAATCCGAACCTACTAGTTCGGAAAGGAGAGAAAGACTGAACTTCCGGAATAAAGACCAAGTCATCGAGGACGTAAGAGTGCTTGGACTAGTCATCAAGACAAGAGTCATAGTGCCCAAGACCGTCATCGATGGTAGTCAGCGTTTGCTAAGACTCAGACACTCCTTTATGGCTGGCTTAAGATCTAGGTAAGTAAGGAGTAAGCATACCTACTCGGTGCATTTTTCACAATTAACCGTGAACTTACTTAATTTGAATAAGTCACCCGTGTAGTATGGATAACTCAAACAGTGTATTCATTTCATCTACTGATTTATGGTACACTATTTTGAATGGCTGATATGAATAGATTACACTGAAGTAATGTGAGAACCGGCAAACTAATGAATTCATCCACTCGCATTTCCTTTTATTTTCTGTTTGATTCATTGAATAAAAATAACAGTAATTTACTACTGCCCTCTGTTCATAATAAGCGCTTCATATGGACTCAGTGACAAACTCGCCGATTGCAGTGCGGACCTAATAACAAAATCCATTAAATTTAAAACCCGCCTAAGTTTAGTCACAGTTGTATCTTACCCGTCGCCCTTGGTTGACTCCGAGTTGCTAATCATTGTCTTAACCACATCAGGCAAGAGCTGGTCAAATTGCTTGATATTGATTGAGAGCAATTTATTGCTAACATTTGCCAAAAATATTATCTTGTCTCCATTGACAAGGTATCTTATGCAAAAAAAAAATGAGAAATGCATTAAATTCCATAGAAAGCCGTGTCTTTGGAACTTACCTTTCCAAAATAAACACGTCGTCATTGAGTGCCTTAAACTTGTAGTCACCAAATTGAAGTATTTTACTACTCTGACGCAACTTGATCAAGTTCTTGTAGACACTCAGATGGCTCTTGGCATCTCCTTCTTCAGTTTCAACATTTGTAGTTTCGTATCCACTGGCTATTGGGAGCCATGTCTTTGACGCCGTTGAAAATCCGGCATTTTTCTTATTGTTCCATTGGAAGGGAGTTCTCGCCGGATCCCTTGTGAATTGTTCGTAGATATCAGGGTTTGAATTGCAAGCAGCCGGATCAACAGTGTCTTGCCACGAGATTTCTCCATCAATCATTCCAATTTCTTCACCCTGACGAGGAGTTGCAGAAGGTTAGAAGAGTTAAGAGATTGTATGGAATTAACCACATTCTCATTGACTACCTATCACAGGTAGACTTTCAAAGAGATGCACGAATGCACATTGGGAACAAGAGATGTGAATGGGCGGACTGTAGTAGTTGTCATGACCTAAGAACGCGCTAAATTCAGAACATTTTCCCTTACCTGATAAGTAACACTTGCTCCTGGCAGAGTCATAACCAACATATTCATGGTATCCGCGAGTTTTATTCCATAACGACTTGCTGCCCGTCGCCTGTCATGATTGCCAATCTTCGAAGAACATCAAATCAATATTTACACTCGTCACTGCATCTACAAGTCACTCAAGGACAACTCACCACCCAATTAGCAGTTTGTCCAGGCGGCATATTGTCCAACCACGCAGCGACGCTCTTTTCGACGTCTTTTGCATTAAAGCCCTTATCCAGCATGGTTATAAAATTAAAATTGAACGGCAAGTGTGCCCCCTTGGTGGTTCTATTGCCATACATTTGCATAGAGTACCCCACCGGCGCGTAGGTTTCAATAAGCAGAACTCTCGTATCACCTCCATGAATGCGCTGGTAATCGTCCATTACTTCACGCCACTGATATACCATGTCAATGGTTTCCGGTTGATTTTGGGTGTAAATATGGTCCAGGTACTCATAATCGTCTTGATCATTGGTTTTACCACTCTTCGGCTCATCCGGATAGCGACCGTCCGTGGGTTCCACTTCAAAGAGGGAAGGCACAGCGTCGATTCGAAAGCCATCGACGCCCTTGTCCAGCCAATAGCGCAGGATTCTTTTCATTTGTTCAACAACCACAGGGTTTCGGTAGTTCAAATCAGGCTGCTGCACGGTGTACTGATGGAAGTAAAATTGTTGCCGCTTTTCATTCCATTCCCATGCACTGCCACGGAATGCTTGAAGCTGTGAATGATTTCGAAGAATTGTTGAGACTTTTCAAATTCAAATTGAGGAACTTACCCAATTGCTAGGTGGAATGCGCTTACCCCCATTTGAGTTCACATAGCCATCGTGCCAGACGTAGAAATCCTCGAAACCTTTTTCACGATTCACAGACTTCTGGAACCACTCACTTTCATTGCTCGAATGATTTGGAACAAAATCAAGAATTATCTTCAAACCGATTGACTTAGCCTTCGCGATGAGTGCCTCGAAATCCTCAAGTGTTCCATATTCCGATTGGATTTCATAAAAATTTGAGATGTCGTAGCCAAAGTCTGCCATGGGAGACTTGAAAATTGGCGAAAGCCATGCCGCTGTCACACCGATGTTCTTTAGATAATCCAACTTTGATGTGATTCCATTCAGATCGCCGATACCGTCACCATTAGAGTCCATAAATGATCTTGGATAGATCTGATAAAATTGTGCCGTTTGCCACCAGTCTTTTTTTGGCTCCGTATTTTCGGGACTGCGACAAGCAAACACTTCTCTCGCTGAAAACAGCGAGATTGTCAAGAGAAACACACTTACTATGTACATTCTTACAAAAATGCCACCAGAAGCTATCACTGTTCCATATTTATACGAAGTCGTAAGTGTTGAGCTTATATTTGCAACTGGTAACAGGGTCGCTGATATCTTTGAGTGGTGTACACAAATATTTTGTGAGCCAATAGTGCTGAACTTTAAGTTAATTCTGTTATCAAAGCTTAACTTGGGAATGGCAGATCAGTGTTGTGCTTTCAGTCAATAAAGGTAAGCTTATTCAAGGTTAGTTACTTATCAAGCTATGGCACAAGCTGAACAAGTCTCTGCTACCACAGTCCCGGACGCGTATTGGCAAACTGTATACCTGCACAGATTCTCATTGTCTGTGGTGAACTATTTTGTGCTTAACAAATTTATCATCATTGCAGAGCAGACTGTATGCTACCACAGAGCAATATGGGGTAGCATATAGTTCGCCTGCAGTTTAATGAAAAAAACTGTAGCAAACTATATGCTATTGCAAATCATTCTGTGGACATACAAGTATTCTTTGTTTATCAGGCTATTCTGTGGCCATAGAGCTCTTCGAAGTCGAAGTGCGAGATAACCACTGCGGAAAAAAAGCTTAAAATCCCGCTGGCGAGCGTAGAGAACCACAGACCTCATACCTTATATAGGGCAGCATCCAACATATAGGCATACATACAGAACACATATGTAAGAATTTACCCGAATCTTACTGAAGTGCTTGCAATAACAGCTGTCCTTTTTGCAAGCGTATATACGCTTAATTTATAAGTGCACAAAATAGCGATCTTCGGCGCTTAATAATTCATCATAAAATCTTGGCAGCACCGACGACATTTATGACATTTTCTAAGCATTCAAGGGTGTAGTCGTGGAAGGTGATTTTTGATCTTTGATGGTCACAATCTTCGTTTTGTGACTGTGTAGCGTGACCATTACTTTAAAAGCAAAACAACTTAATAATTATAAAATAAAAAGAAATTTCGTGAAGTGAAAAGAATCGCTTACGAAGCCAAAACGAAATGTATAGCAGAGACACTCTGAGTATACCAAAAATTGCATACTTATGGATGCCAACAAAATTAAAAATGATCTAATACATCAACCAAACCTGCAGGTGTAAGCCACATACAGCAACCTAAATAATGAATGAATGAATTCAGGAATGAACACACAGAAAATAATGATTGGACGCATTGTTTTTATCCGCGCTTATTCCTTAAGCGGCGATAGATATGATGAGTAAGTTAAGCGGATATAGGATTCGTTGTTGGTGTATTTTACATGCAAATTGAAATTTATTCGTATATACGTTTGCAAAAAACACGTCTGTAGTATGTTACAGAGCGCTCGAAGTCTGTAGTGGCCTATAGTTTGACAATATGCTGCCCGGATATATTTCTTCCAGTTTGAGAGTTGTTGTTCGACATTATTTGTATAATCCTAAGTATTGAAGACGCCGGAGCATTGTATTCAGTGCTATCATTCTGACAAATCCGCGGATTTCTGAATTCTTTACTACGTTCGTATAGTTCATAAATTCGGCAATTCGGCCTCCATTCTTAACACGTAGTCTCCACTGGACCTTGCTCGGTTCATGAACATAATATGAAAAAATCTAGTGGAGGCACATAAGACCATATCCACATAAGCATCGTGTCGGAAAATTTCGAGTTTCTGACATTCCATGAGCGATGTTCCAATGTTGGGCATGAGATCTGACGTATACGTATACGTGCAAGACTGTGTTTGAATAGAGTGGTGAAAAACAAGAGGAAAATAGAGTAAAAGTAGAAGTGTTACGGAATGCTATATTTTGGCACTCATTTTAGTGAGATCTACTTCGCTGATTGGTTGTTGGTTGCTCGCTTCTTGATGTTGACTCTCTCACAGCCAACGTTGAACTTGAAGTGACGCAACATGACATATCTTGCCAACGAAAATAAAGCGTGGATTGCGTTTCAAATAGCGGATATGATGTTGGGAAGAAATATGTCCTGTAGAGACAGTGTGTAAAGACATGACAAAGATCCCAAATAGACAGCCCAAAATAAGAACTCTTATCTTGACAGCCCAAAATAAGAACTCTTATCTTGGCTATCAATTAGAGTCGGAACTTGGAACTTGGCCTGCGGGCGAACCTTTCCTCTTTCTAGACATCGATAACGCATCATTCCATGCACAATTTTGCCGCTAGAGAGATGACCAACCACCCAAAGGAGGACTTCAGTTTGAAAAGTCATCTATATCTCGAAAACGGCTCATTTTTCGGCGTACTTCTTATTCTTGAGAAGATCGTGCAGAACTCACACGCTAACACAAGAGGCAGGATCTTCCGAAAGTCCGTACAACTGCTAGCATACACGGAGTCGTCAATGAAGCGTTTGCTGGTACTGAAGCGGAGGCGCCCAAAATGGGTTTAGCGGTGAACGAGGGCAAAACGAAGTATATGCTGTCATCGACAACATCAACGACTTGGCCAAAACGTCACCATAGGCAGCTATAACTTCGAGGTAATGAAGGAGTTCGTCTACCTCGGTTCGCAAGTGAACAGTACGAAGAAGACCAGTACCGAGATTAAACGCCGAATTACTCTTGCCAATCGCTGTTTCTTTGGGCTCAAGAGGCAATTGACTAGTAGAGCCCTCTCTCGAAGGACCACGCTAACATTATATAACACCTTGATCATCCTTGTCCAGCTCTATGGTGCGGAGGCATGGACAATCTCAAAAGCGGATGAAGAAGCACTTGGTCTTTTCGAGAGAAAAGTTCTGCGTTCAATATTTGGTCCTGTCTGTACGGGCTGTACGGGCTGTACAGCGACATGAGCTCAGTCAGGCGTCTACGGATTCAACGTCTAAAATGGGTAGGCTATGTAGAGCGCATGCACAACAGTGCTTCAGCCCGAAGAGTCTTCGACTCCGAACCAGTGGGATAACGCAATAGAGGACACCCACGGAACTAATGGCGACCCATGTGGAGAAGGACCTCAATCAACTTGGTGTGCGCAGTTGGACACAGCTGGCAAAAGATCTTGCCGACTGGAGAGGCTTGCTGCTTGAGGCCCAGGTCCACCCCGGACTGGACCCTCACCAGAAAAAGAAGCAGATGAATCTATAGAGTTTCCAATGACGCTTCATTCCATGCCCTATGCCATGCTACTGTGACTAGTAGAAAGTAGGAAAAAGTGTCGGCAAAAGTGACTTCTTGGACTTGAAAAGTCGCCTTCCACAATCAGTGATCGACAGTGTGTTCCCAAAAGCGTGCACAACTGACAAGTTTTCACAGCAGATATTTTTTCACAATCACACGAATTATGGTTATGAATCCATGTATATAAATAAAACCTTTTTTTTGTATAACTATAAAAGAAAACATTGATTTATTTTGAAAGCTCTACACGTTGATACAAAATGAAATCAGTCAGCTATAGCTCTATTCCTACCGGTCCCAAGTTACTTCGGTCATGCTCTTATAAGAATATTTCCATCCCTTCCATTTCGTCAATTCTCGGCGTGTCGTGTGTGTTTGTACAATGTACAATATGTCTGCTGCACATCTGTGATCGGCACACATCACTTATCGTTAATATTGGTTTATCGACGTCGTAGAGCTGCAATGGAAACTGTTAGTGATCACTGATCACAAATATCCCTTTTCAGGATGATTGTTGATGAGATCTTGGGTCTACTGCTCAAACTGTCTCATTTACTGCTCGTGATCACAGTCCTTGATGATTGATGATTGGTTAGGAATTTAAGGAGAGGCACGACTGTATCGCAACTCACGCATTGGTTGCTACATAACACAACCACCACCACGATTTGAAATCATACACACGTCCTAGCTCCCCCATTCGCATTTTAATTCACACAAACGATTTCATATTCAATGGCATGAAGTGTGGCAGATGCGAATGAAAATGGTGTGCATGTGCACAAGACTCGAGTCGCTATGTCGAGGGTTGCCCTTGCTAATTTTCAATGTGATACTACTCTTTTATCCATTATTCGTTGTACTATCAGCGATCAATGGCAGCCCGGTCGCCGTCTGTATACGATGATAGTGGTAAAAGTTTGAAATTCATACATGGGATGGAGGTATGGCTTCAAATAAGAACGGCGTAGGGCAGCAAACAACGAGAAATGATTGGTCGGAAAAGTGGATGTATTGAGATTTCATACACTAACCACTATGACTATGTAATTCGTACAATTCAGAATTATTGCATTTTTGGATATGGAAGAATCACCCAACAATATAAATGCACTTGAATTCACAACATAAAATCATAGATAAAAATCACTGTGCTTAGAAAGTCGCAATCACTGTAATACCTGTGAACGCAAAATCACAACTTAGCCCAACTCTAGCTGGAACTATATTTTCGCTTCGGTCGCCGGGGTGTAGTGGGTTAGTGCGTCGACTCCTAAGACGAGGTTTCTATGTTCGATACCCGGATCTACCAACTTTCATAATTCACAGCTCCACATTTTTCAATTCACTGGCTCAAAGAGTATTCCTGTCGAGGAAAAGTGTCTCAACTTCGTCGTTCAGGGCTTTAAGCTCTAGGTCCCCTATCCACTCGGGAGGGAAAAAACGGACGCACCAGGTCCTCCTCGGACTGCCACGCCAAATATATTCTTCTTATTAATATCGTTACTGTTTCTTGCTCAAACCTAGTATGTCTAAAATAATCCCAAAAATCGTTGAATATTCGCTGTCAAATTTGTACAGGAAGCTATACTATAAGTGAATCAATTTTCACCATAACTTAAAAAAGTGAAAATTTTGTTTTATTTCTAAACTACACAGAATTTGTTTACTTGGAGGAGCATTTGGCACACACTAAGGAGAGAAAAGGTGGGTCGCCGTGGCGTAGTGGGTAAGTGCGTCGACTCCTACGCAGAGGGTGCCAGTTTCGATACCCGAATTTACCACCTTTTATAATTCACGGCTCCACCTCTTTCGATTCACTGACAATGCTCAAAGAGTATTCCTGTCTAGAAAAAGCTTCTCAAATTCGCCGTTCGGAGTCAGCATTAAGCTGTAGGTCCCCTATCCACTCGTGAAGGAACAATAGCACCCACCATAGTAGTGGTTGCTGTAGAAGCTAGGCCCAGGTCCTCCTCGGATAGCCACGGCACCCATAGGCTTCTTATCGTCAGTCTTAATATCTTCATTGTCTCTTGCTCAAGCCTAGCTTGTCCAAAATAGTCGCAAAAATCGTTGAATACTATAATGTCATATGTGTGGCGCTACAGCCCGCATAGGGCCAGGGCCTAGCTTCTCAGCAATCAACCGTTCTCTCACGAGTAGAAGTCACCCACAGTTTTATGCCGACTCCGAACGTCCAAGTTACCAAAAATCGTTGAATGTTCGCTGTTAAATTCTTAAATGAAAAATGTGTTTATATCTAAACAACACTGAATTTGTTTACTTGTTGACACTGCTTTGGAGGGGCCTTTGGCACACACTAAAGAGATAAAAGAAACTAAAGAAAGAGAGCCAAAACAAAGTTGTTTTGTTACCACCAAAATGAATGACGTGAATCTTAAAAACCATTTTTTTTACCCAAAAATCATTACTCTCAAGCTTGTAGGCGAACCAACAAAAACATCGTTGTGTTTATTGCTTCACTAGGCACACGTGCTCGTGAAGGACTACCAATTTACACGACAACTTGTCATAACAAGGCAGTCGAGTTCCCTGGATGTACGATAATTAGGCCGAAAAACCATGACAGTGACTTAAGGTTTAACCAAGGAATGTAGCAAAATCACCCTCACGCAACCTTGACTCGTCGAACTTGTTTTTCTGATTATTATTTTCCAGCCTTATCTCCCGTTAGAAATGATGTATTTTTTCGCCCTACATTAAGATATAGACGTGTGTAGCAGGGAGAAAAAAAATGGGAAGAAAAATGAAAGATTGGATCCAACGGCGGCGAACGTGACTGAGAAACTTGATGATAAAATTGAAATTCTTGTCGCTGAAGGCGAGTTGTTTTTCTGAGGGTAAACTTTCATTAGTTTCCCTTTGAGCCAAGGTACATAGCTTATTCGAGGTGACTTTGTGGAAAGTAGAAACCCTTAAAAATGCATTAGGTTCTTGGATGCAAGGCATAACTGATGCCTTACATTTTCCAATATAAAGTGTGTCGAACTTCGACTTCCATTATGTGTACATGACATTTATTTTAAACTGGTTTGCCTTTTTTTTCCTCAGTGAATTCTTTAAAAGGTACATGCCCTGAACGTTAACATTGGCTCAAATAAATTTAAAAGAATTGAATGTAAAACAGATTTCTGTGCGAGAAATTCAAAACTTGAAGAAAACTTTGAGCGAAGCAATTTACAAAATACGAATCTGGAAAAGGTAACATTTAGTGGATGGCTGGGCCATGTAGCGCGTATGAACAACACACGTCCGGCCTGAAGTGTCTTCGAATACGAAACTGTGGGACAAAGCAACAGAAGACGCCAACGTTTAAGATGGTGTACCCAGGTGGAGGAGTACCTCAACCAACTTGGTGTGCGATACTGGAGGCAACTAGTCAAAGATCGTGCTATTTGGAGAGGCTTGTTGGTTGCGGCCCAGGACCACCCTGTACATTGGAATAAGAAAACAAGAACAACAGAACAGCTGTTTTATCATTTATCACCGAGTGATGGCAGTTGATGAAAATTTCAAATTTAAATCAAGCTAGAGAAAGGTCAAATAAGGAAAAAAATGGATAGCATAGACTTATATTTGCATGCATATATATAGTAATGCAACTACCAAGGGATAAGTCTCCTCAACATCGCCTATAAGATCCTCTCCGCCGTTTTGGGTGAGCGCCTGAAACCATTCGTCAACAACCTGATAGTCGTTATCAGTGCGGTTTCAGGCCGGGGAAGTTCACCATCGACCAAATCTTCACAATACGGCAGATCCTGGAAAAAAAAGCCAAGAAATGCAGATCGACACCCACTACGTATTCGTCGATTTAAAGGCCGCATATGACAGCGTGCATTGGGACGAGCTATACAACGCCATGTCTAGTTTTGACATTCCTGCCAAACTCGTCAGGCTGTGCAGGATGACGTGAGAGAATTCTCGCTGCTCCATCAAGGTCGGTAATGAACTCACAGAGACCTTAAATGTCCAAAAAGGTTTCAGACAAGGCGACGCGCTGTCATGTGACTTTTTCAACATTATTCTTGAGAAGATCGTGCAGAACTCACACGCAAACACAAGATGCACGATCTTATACAAGTCCGTACAACTGCTAGCATACGCCGATGATATTGACGTGATCGCTCGAACACAGCGAGCCGTCAATGAAGCGTTTGCTGGTACTGAAGCGGAGGCGCCCAAAATGGGTCTAGCTTAGGGCAAAACGAAGTATATGCTGTCATCGACAACATCAACGACTTGGCCAAAACGTCACCATAGGCAGCTATAACTTCGAGGTAGTGAAGGACTTCGTCTACCTCGGCTCGTAAGTGAACAGTACGAAGAACACCAGTACCGAGACTAAACGCCGAATTACTCTTGCTAATCGCTGTTTCTTTGGGCTCAAAAGGCAATTGACTGGTAGAGCCCTCTCTCGAAGGACCAAGCTAACATTATATAACACCTTGATCATCCGTGTCCAGCTCTATGGTGTGGAGGCATGGAAAATCTCAAAAGCGGATGAAGAAGCACTTGATCTTTTCGAGAGAAAAGTTCTGCGTTCAATCGTTGGTCCTCTCTGCGTTGATAGTTACTGGAGAAGAAGATTCAACCACGAACTGTACGGGCTGTACAGCGGCATGTAAGTCTACGGATTCAAGGCCTAAGATGGCTTGACCATGTAGAGCGCATGGATAACACTGCTCCAACCCGAAGAGTTTTCGACTCCGAACCAGTGGGACAACGAGGAGTGGGACAATAGAGGACGCCCACGGAACCAATGGCGAAACCATGTGGAGAATGACCTCAATCAACTTGGTGTGCGCAGTTGGAGACAGCTGGCTAAAGGCCTGCTGAAGAGACTGTAGCGACACCAGAGGAAGATATATAGTAATGAGGACGAATTAGCATCACACAGAAAAAGGCTACATCTTCACGACGAACTGCAGAAGATGTGTACATACGTACGTACATACTTACATATGTGTACATGGTCAGGTTATGTTAATGTGATTGCCGCAACTGAAGCACTTCTGGCCCACTTAAATCCTGATTCGATCCATTGTGATATCACTATTCGGCAGCTAACGTACCGTTTCCTCTTTGGGTACTAACTCAATAAAACACCTGAAGACACCTACTGGATGCTAGTGGCATATCCTGGATGATGCACTCCTTTGCTGAATTACAGCCAATTAGTATTTTTTTATAAATTTTGCTATATCCACAATTCTTATGCCAGACATTTCCTCGAGGCTGTTGAATGAATAGCTGCTTTGTGTGTTTTTCCTTTCCCTTGCAAGTGTTGGGCAAGTGCCGAGATAGTGGAGTATAGTTTCTTCCTCCTCTTCGTCCTTACAAAAGTCGTTGTAGGGGCTCCCATTCTCCTTGCGTGTGTACCTAATAGGCAATGACCAGTAATAATGCCAACTACATTGCTGATTTCCTTTCTATTTAGATTTAAGAGAGTGCTTGTTTTTTTGGGGTTTATTAAGGGGCCATATTAGCCTTGAAGTCCTATAAGTATCTAATTCCATCCACCTCCGATTGACGGCGTTGATGGCATCTGTAAATAACAAAGTGTTTATTACTTGAAGAGAGGGGTATTGGGTTTCCTGATTACATGCCATTGGCAAACCCACCCCTGTTCTAGCTAGCTCGTCGGCCCTTTCCTTGCCTGGAATACCACTAAGCCCAGGGACCCAGGATTAGGTTGCATCTGACCGCTATCTCACTAAGAGATAGACGGCAAAGTGTTACCATTTTAGATTTGATTGATGGTATATAGTGACATATAATACCCCGTACAGTCTCACTGTTCCAAATACTGGGAGTATTTGCTGAGACAAACAACAAGATCTCTCATGACGCTCAGGAAGCAGATAAGCATGTGCTCCGTAAGCACATTCCTGCACGTACCTCCGCATTTTCCACTGGACGTTCGTTCGCGATGACACCAACCGACAGCAGTCAGTCTTAAACCACCAGCGTGAACGGTTCCACTTCACTATATGTACATACAGATATTATTGACTTAATAAAGTAACAATTCCACTTCACTATATCCAGCGCCTTGAAGGCCGCTTGGCTGTCTATGTATATAGCGATGAATACCCTGTCTATTGGGTTCATTGACAGTAAGCGAGCAGCCTCCTGGATAGCTTTTACTTTTGCCTGGAATATACTGCAGTGGTTGGATAATCGACGGGACAGAGAGAAGGATATTTCCTGTGTTGACGCAAATACTCCTAGTCCAGTGCCTTCTTCCGTTTTGGATCCGTCTGTGTATACTTCCCGATGGGTAGCTTCTCAGACTTCTCCGCCAGCTTAACTCTAACAATTCATTTGAACTTATAACTAACTTACTGACCCCATGCGGGTACTCTAAGCTTATCTGGTCTACTACTCTAATTGCCTTTGGGCCTATACTATCTTTCTTTTTTGTTCTGTCTGAGACGTATTAAATTATTTTTTTCTTTTTGCCAAGAAAGCTTGAGAACTTTACTTTTCTAAGACTATTTAGAATACTTAAATTACCTAACCTACCCTAAGCCTTTCTAAACCCTAATAAAACTTTAGCTATCTTAACTATGTCCGCAACTTACATAGTCAGGGCGTGTGTCTATGCATATGCGTAACATGCAATGCACACGTCCTGATGACCCCTTTTTTTAATTTTTTTTTGAGTTTTGTTTGCCTTCTTATCAAGTTAATGATAAAATTATCTGCTCTATTCACGTTTGCCTCGTTATACAAGTCCTCGTTGGAGTTATACTTCTTGTAGTCGGACTCAGGTGTGCTATACCACTTGAGACAAAAGTTACTGTCTCTCGAACACCCTCATCTCTTCCATCTGGATAGGACTCACATTGAACCATAGGGGGTAACCATAAACCAGTATAGGCCGGATGTGGGCCATTTAGCAAATTACTTTCATTTCCGGTATCATGCACAGTTCGACATACGCAATTAGGTGCGGCATGGAACCTATTAGATCCGCAGTGAGTATCGCGAATAAGATCGGAGATCGAACAGCTCCTTGTTGCACACACTTTTTTATGTCAAAAATCATTTCATCAACATTTCACGATGAACATATGTCATAGATCATATATAGCAGTGATTTACTTATGCCCAGTCTGACCAACTTGAGGAAGAGGCCCTATAACCAAACGGTGTCAAACGCCTTCTAGAAGTCTATCAAACAGGCACCTGTGCACAGATTCTTATTTTTATTCCATTATATGTCGGATACCGGTTTTGACACGGCACGTATGATATCATGCCCCGCTGGAAATCCAAACTGTTTGTCCGGAATCATCTTTCTGTACTCAACCCACAATTTCAGGACTCTAATGAATATTTTTTTAAAAGCCTTGCTGCTGCAAGGAAGAAGACTTATTGACCGGAGATTTGTGGAGATACTACTATCTTTGTCCCGTTTAGGGATAGGTTGCACCTTTAGTATAGCTGTTTTCCAATGTGCCGGGTAATGTGCATTATCTAGCGTTGTGTAAATTTCTATTTCAACCGGGGGGAGATGGCTCAGCACAATATTCGGTATACCATCTATCCCAGCTGACTTCTTGTTCTTCAATGATTTGAAAACATCTTGCAGATCTTCTTGAGAAAAATGATATGATTTCCATCATTGACGACGACATTTTTAGCCATGTTTTCGTCATTGAATCTAGTAAAACCAGGATTCTCTGATCACGATTGACTGATCTCATTTGGGAGATAAAAGTGATTCCACAAGGCGTCGTGATTTGGCCTACGAACCTCGTTGACCGTATACTCTCTGAAAGACAGCTGCTATCGCGTTCACCTTCTCCTCGGGGTCTCCAATCATGAAGTCTAGTCTTGTCTATTTGAGATGAGTGTCTTATACCCAAATTCAAAGTCTACAACGGGCGCGATATAATCTGTATGCTTTGGGATGTTCGCATTGTGTAACATAATGAGACAACATTTTGTTCGTTTTAGTGTTAATTAATTTTTCAGATTTGTTAAAGTCTCTCGTTTGAATAAGGCAGCATTTAGGTTCCTCAAGGAAAACGTCTGCTTCTTTCGAAGAGCCTTCCTCACATCTAAGGTGTTTTGCTTGCTCTGGTGGTCGTTGGCAATCATTTTATGCAATATAGGGATTCGACTTCATATAATCATTCAGCTTCCTGAATTGATCTCGATTTCTTGCTTAGTCGTCAGTCAATTATGACCTTACAAAATGTTGAAGGAAACGACCCAGTACTTTCCAAGAAACATCTAGATACGCAATGAATTATCTGCGTTCGAAAAATGTCAAAGCTTGTATGGGGAGTCTTACTACGATAGCCTCAACACGTATTCACCTTACCGACAAGTGAAACATTCACTTCGAATGTGTTCAACTATCAAAAGTTGTGCATTTGAGAGAAACGTTCTTATCACCGTATTCTGCGATAGAGTTGTCTATTGCTTGTGCTGTTCTTGATAACATAGCCTACATCAACTGAAATCAATGTTGAGCGATATTGCACGAGGAATAAAAATGGTCCCTTTTCTCAATCGACTCAACTATCAACATAAACTACCCTCTTGAGTGAAAGAGAGGGTGGCCAAAGATCGGGTGAATCAGAGAGGACATGCATGGGCAATCGTCTTTCGATCGCGAAAGGGTACGGTCGTTGGTTTACTCGTGGTAGCTATATTCCTAACTTAATACCAGATATAATGGAGGATAGAGATATCTAACCAAAAAGGTTCGCTCTCAATTCTCCTTCTCACAGACTACACGACCAGCACTCATCATAAATTTAAAGTTGAAAATGAAACTGTATGTGTGATGAATTGTCAAATATATTCAACTGAGAGTTGGACAACTTCTGGATTTTAAATTTCAGTCTGTGAGTAATTAGAACATAATTTGAACATATTACAGACTTTTCAAAATAAGGTGCTTAGAACTATCGTTAATGCACCATGGTATATCAGAAACGATGATATCCACAGAGATCTTTGAATATTACCACTCCAAGATGGAGTTAAGAACTTTGCTTATAAACACAAGCGTCGCCTTGAAGAGCACATAAGCTCTGCAGTTTACCCGATCCTTGAGGAAACTAATGTCTTGCGCCGGCTACAAAGGACTAGACTCCTTGATCTCGTGCGATAGTCTACACCCGCGCATGGTTGCGGTGTTAGCAGGAACTTTCATTGGAGAGTAACCTGCCGATCAATACCTAAATCATGAAATACAAACTACTGGTAAAGTGCTTCACTTAGTTGTAGTCTTAATAAATTCAGGGAGGTAGGTTTAGTGAGTAAAAATCTCACACTTCTATGTGCGAACGTTCGCCATAGAGTCTTGCCGAAGATTTCCACCTTTCTACGGAAAAAAAAGTCTGTGAGTAGAAATAGTGAAACCAATTTTCGCGGTTCAACCGGAGAGTTGAGATGAACTCCGAAGTTGATCAACTTCTCAGTTTTTTTCAGTTTCCGGCAACTTGACCAGTAGTGAACAAAATTACCCAAAGTCTACCGTTGTGAGATTGAGGAGTACGTTTAGACCAGACAACACCATTTATTTGACAAATTTCATTCCGCCTGTAACGACTACCGCGCCTTCAAGAGAGATGTTGTTCCAATACTGAACTCGCTGAATTATTATACGGTGAAGTGTCCCTAAGTCTAATTGTCCCTGGACACTTTAAATTGCTCAAGTTGCAGAAAGTTTGATTATTGAGAGGTTTTTGTATGGAAATGTATGTAAAATATGGCAAATAATTTCTAGTTAAAGAGAGTTTCTTACTGACTTAGGAAGAGTTCGATTTAGGGAGAGCCCACTGTATTTCCCTGTGTATCGCCGAAGATGGGAAAGAGATTCTGACATCAAGTGCATCCATCTCTATACCCCACGGAATATGTGGGGCATTGCACAAGTTTACTGAGCTCACATACCACTTGTATAAATATCAAAACGCCAGCAATTAGATCAATGGCAGATATTTCACAACTCGCTGGCTTCATAACTATTTCAGTAAGAAACATGCGAAATCTTCGTGACTTCAAATAGAACTAATTTATTTTTTCTCAAATCATAATTAATCAAATCACATTCAAGAAAGAAACGACTCGATACAAGTTAAAATTTAAAGAGTATAGTAGGAGAAATAACTGCTAAGCGCTGAAACTTTGCTTGTCGTCCTTAGAATAACTGCTTCCTTAGGAAGGAGGATAATTTGATCAGTGTATGTCTTGTCTCCTTTCCTGCGCACTGATTTATCGGTAACAACGACGTACTCAAGGTCGCTTGTCAAACCACCGAACACCGCGTTCAAGTTCACACTTTCCACATTGTCCATTATGTTCAGTAATGTTATGTAAGTGTAGTTGTTCACAAGTGACCTGAAAGTGGAGCCAGTTAAGTGAGAGCTTAGAATTAGTGAAAAGGAACACACCTCTTGACAGCAAGCACTGTGTTGCTAACAGCCTTAATTTCGGCCGACCCTTGTTTGATTGTGTTCTCCGATCGAAGAGCCTGCATTTGCTTGTACACATTCAGATGGCTGTAGGCAATGCCACGCTCTCTCTTCACATTCACATAGGGGAACAAGTCGGAAACTGGCAGCCATGTTGTCGGACCTGTTGTGAAACCAGCATTCTTGTCTGCGTTCCATTGGAACGGTGTGCGGCATGGATCTCGGGACATGTACTCGTACACGGATGGATTTGAATTGCAGGCCTGTGGATCGACGGTATCATTCCAGGAGATCCACACATCAGTCATGCCGATTTCTTCACCCTGGTAGGTGATACTGCATCCGGGTAAGGTCAGGAGCAACATGTTCAGCATATCGATACGATCTGCACCCAGTCGAGAACCTACACGGTTCTTATCGTGATTGCCCATCTGCAAAATAAAGACAAAATGTTATCTTTTGCCCTTCGGAATAGAATGGAAGTTTTACTTACCACCCAGTTGGCGGTACGGCCTTCTGGCATGTTCGATAGCCATGTGTTAATAGATTGGGCGTAATGGTAAGCATCGGAATCATTTGTTAGCCAGCTGATCATGAGGAAGTTGAATGGGATCTGTGCCCCCTCCACTGTCTCGTTGCCGTAGTACTGCATCACAATGTCCACCGGGGACCATGTTTCGACCATAAGGATCCTAAGCAGCCATTAAAAGACGAAATTAGAAGCTAGATATGTTCGAACTACGCGGAAAGTAAATCCCACCTGTCTTCACCGCCGTTCTCAGCTGTGAATTCATCGAGTACACGTCGCCATTCGTAGACCAAGTCGATTGTCTCAGGCTGGTCGACAGTGTAGATGTGATTCACGTAACCATAGTCATCTGGATCCGTCACCCAATCGTTGCGAGGTTCATCCAAATAATTTCCTTCGGCATCCGGAGCGATTTCGAACACATGTGGCACTGCATCGATGCGGAAGCCAGCGATTCCCTTCTTCAACCAAAAGCGAAGAATTTCCTAAGCAACGAAACAACTTTAGTCGCCGCAGGAGAAGGTAAATAGATTCAAACTCACATTCATGTACTCCTTAACCTTGGGATTGCGGTAGTTGAAGTCTGGCTGTTTGTCAACAAACTGATGTAAGTAGTACTCTTGGCGCTGCTCATTCCATTCCCATGCACTACCGCGGAATACACTGACCCAATTGGTGGGTGGATGACGGACTCCATCGATAAGTTTGCCAGGATGCCAAACGTAAAAGTCTTCAAACTCTGGGTCACGAGCAATCGATTTCTGGAACCATTCGCACTCATCACTCGAATGATTTGGAACGAAGTCCAGGATAATCTTCACTCCGACTTTATTCGCTTTCTCAATGAGGGCGTCAAAGTCCTCCATTGTCCCGAAAATTGGATCGATATCGGTGAAGTTCGCGATATCGTAGCCAAAATCAGCCATTGGAGAGGTGAAAATAGGCGACAACCATGTTGCTGTTATGCCTATTTCCTTCAAGTACGGCAAATTATCAGCAATTCCTGATGAATAAGAGAAGATTGTATCAATGAATTAATAGAGGTAAGATAATTGAAATATAGTCAAGTGGCTTCGTACTTAGTCAGTATTTTTGCTGATTATTGATATCTACTTTGTGACTGTGATTTGTTACTGACTGATGTCAAGATTATCAGATCACGGTTGGACTCCAATTAGAAAGTTTAATCGCTCCTGATTGAAATGATTGTATACTCGGAAAATAAACGTTCAGAAGGTGGACTTGGGCCTAGCTTGTACAACTCCCACTTGTGTTGAGGTGCTGTTGTTCTATGAGGCGTGTGACTTACAATCTTATGCCGAATCCGAACGACGAAGTCTGAGAAGCTCCTCTTTCAAGACACAGACAATGCTGAAAGAGTATTCATGTCTAGAAGAAATTAATACTCTTTCAGCATTGTCTGTGGCTCGAAAGAGTGGGAGCCGTGAATTATGAAAGTTGGTAAATTCGGGGATCGAACCTGGCACTCGCAGGAGTTGACACACCAATCCACTACGCCACGGCCACCCAAAAGAAAATGTGACCTACATTCCATAAGAAGGTGATCGAAAGTACACATAAAATAAGACTGCTCTTTTATTTGAATTACACATCGATTCTTATCACCTTATTGAATAAACAGCGCGATAACTAAACTAATAATCTCCCTTGAGTATGTGCTTATGTAGGAGTTTTCTAAATGCTTGAAAATTAGGTAATTATTACCCTAATACCCTAGCAACTCTAAGATTTTACTGCGTATGCTTATCTCAAGCATCAGAGTGAAATTTTTTGGATCGAGTACCTACTCGAACGATATCGATATCATCGTACATTCAGTTGTCCACTGTGTGAAGGCCGTCTGAAGTATTTACATATATGTTTTTAAAGTTATTGAGGACAAGATTAGATGTACAACACATTGAGTACAATTCTGACACAATTCACTGAAGAGGAACGAAAGTTCAATACGTTAAAGGAAGGCATTAAATGCCACTCATAGTGCAACTTAGACTCTGCCCAGATCCATCAACACTTGAGACAAACATGTCCAATCAAAGAAACAAGCATGTCAGATTATTCAAAGCATGCCCTTTTATTGGTCTTTCCAACGCCAATGCAACATCATTAATATTTTATTTGGAGCAATTTGCCAAGCAAATAAACACTTTTATTGCCAATTATATTCAGTTCAGAGTATTTCTTATCACACTCTTGTGACTGCAATAGAAAAGTGTAGATCAACCAATTTTATTTATAGTTACGTCTATGTTACCATGAGCAGATTAGATCTAAGAACAATTTTTTCGTTAAAGTAGAATAGGTAGCATTTTCTATCTCCCGCCAAATCGGTTTATGCTTTTCTCGTATCCTACCACATTAATCGATGTCCACCTCTATCCCATTCTAGCCCGTCGGCTCAACGATATGTAAATAAGAAAAATGATAATTTGAAATCAACATCGAACGAGTTCAGCCATATATAAGCCTATCAGCGTAAAAGTGTCGTAACCCTTCTTCCAACACGCCTCTCCAGTTTGCACGATCTTTAGCAAATTTAAAGGAAGTTTGGTGAGGTCATTCCCCACTGTCGTGCGAAATCAGTTCTGTGGGCGTCCTCTATTACGTTGACCCACTGGTTCGGAGTCGAAGACTCTTCGGGCTGGAGCAGGACCTTAAAGGTGGCATAACCCAAGAACCTCTTGAGACCCTCTGATGATGAGCATAAATTCAATTCTTTTGATTTGCCCCACTCTTTCATAATAGTTCATGATAAACCCTGGTCTTTGACATTGATTAGACTTTTCCAATTGAGACATGACAAATTTTAATGCCAACGCACCTTAAGCTTGCCAAAATCTCAACGACAAACCAGTCAGTAAAAACAACATTTTCCCCTTGGCGAAGTTCACGTTTAGAAATAATTAATATGTATGTACTACCAAAATTCCGAGTCGGTGCGAGAAGCCTTAATAATATAGAGTTTTGCCTAAATGCGTTCGTCAAGAACAGAACAATAAGTGATGCGTCATTGATTACTTTAAAAGCCTCATGTGATCCAAGAAGTACCACTTCATCCACCCTGTATTATACAGAGGGTAGGTTAGAGGTAAGGTAAGGTTAGGTAGGCGGGTTGCTAGTGCATTCATCAGCACACTTAGACCATATTAATCCATTGTGATACCCCTAGTCAGACTACTATCACTTATTTACTACTCCAATGATAATAATGATAATAATAATATTGATGGCGCAACAGTCCGAGGCGGACCTGGGCCTAGCTTCTCAACAATCACTCGTGTTGTGCGTGCTACTGTTCTTTCACGAGTGGAGGGGACCTACAGTTTAATGCCGACTCCGAACGGCGATGTTGGGAACATTTGTCTAGACAGGAATTCTCTTTCAGCATTGTCAGTGACTCGAAAGAGGTGGAGCCGTGAATTATCAAAGGTGGTGAATTCGGGTATCGAACCTGGCACCCTCTGCGTAGGAGTCGACGCACTTACCCACTACTCCACGGCAGCCACTACTACTCCAATGATATTGCCGTTAAATTGATCCCAACGGCAAATGGTGACTGGACCAGATTTGAAAACCAGATAAAAGCGTATTAGCTTTGCTTTCACTGGGATTCGAACCGGGGACCCCGCTAACCAGAGGCAGGCACTCTACCAACTGCGCCATCCAGTCATTCTCAGCATCTCAGAGACATGCTGCGCATTCTTTGGTTAATTGCATGGACTTGGCGGTAATAGTATGTGGTTTCAACAAGTGCCAGAAGCCAAACAGCGGGTGTCATAATGGACTTATTTAACACTCAATTCTATGAAAGAGTGAGATCAAGATATGGTCCTTATTATCCTGCTTGACTTAAGACCTGAAGACTTTTTTTATGGGTCCACGTTAAATTATTGGTCTATGTCTACAAGCCGGTCTCGTTAGAGGAGCCCAGAGTAACTATTGAACGAGAGATAGCAAACGTTTCGGTTCAAATGTGCGGGCGAGACATCAAAACTTCGTTTCCATGAATCGATCACCGCAACCGTGCCCCTGAAACGACGCCGAATTCTCTGCATAAACTCTTCTTCATGAGATTGTACTTAAAATCGATAGCAAAATGTGCGTTTCGTTTAAAAAATGTTGGCAAGTGCTGAAGCCTAGAACTATGGTCTGAATAACCATAATGCAATGAGTTCGAAGTAAATGATTCTTTTGAACCCTATTTAAGGTTGACCAATTAATATGTTGAACGTGTGATAAACTTTTCAAAGCAAATCCTAGTTTTGCGGGAGCTATTGCTGTTGCAGCCTTATGCCGACTCTGAACAGCCATGTTTTTTAATGAGCTCTTTCAAGACTGCTTTATTCTATGAGCATTGTCGCACAAAGAATCCAACCAGGATCTAAGTGGACCACAACTGCTGCAGTGTGCCAACGTCAGAACGACAGAAAAGAGTAGTTGGTGTCGAGCAGTCAACGCAGACGGACGCGGATTGTATTCAGCTTCACAATAGGAATGTGTTTTCCATTATATGTAAACTATATTCCTTTTTATTCATGTTCATTGTCAACTTGTGTGTACTTAATAATATTTTGCTATTCAATAAATAAGACACATCTACTATAATAAACCTATCTTTGACAAGTGGTGGCAACCGCCCAAACCTAACCTATGTGCATTGTCAGTTTGTCGACAGAGGCAGCGCAGTGAATATTATTTTTGTCGAACTGGAAATTGGATTTAGAAATGATCAGCTCCAGTGCCAGTCAAGGAACGTATGAGCGTATCCAACAACTGTGGAATTGAATGAGCGCACTATTGGCAAACTACGCTTTCTTTATCAAGTGGCCTAGTTAGTCGATAATGATTGAGTTTAATTATTTAAGAGAAACACTGTAGCTTTTACTGTTTTTAAATTGTCACATGATGTGTTAGATATACTCTCAAAATCTATGGAGCTGTTGATAGAAGCAGATGAGCTGATATTTACCTTTTCGTTGCATTTACAAATCTTTGACTTAAAATCTGATAGTATAAGGAGTATGATCAAATTAACAGTAAACGCATATGGGTGGGTCGCAGTGGCGTAGTGGGTAAGTGCGTCGACTCCTACGCAGAGGGTGCCAGGTTCGATACCCGAATTTACCACCTTTCATATTTCACGGCTCCACCTCTTGCGAGTCACTGACAATACTCAAAGAGTATTCCTGTCTAGAAAAAGCTTCTCAAATTCGCCGTTCGGAGTCGGCATTAAACTGTAGGTTCCTTCCACTCGTGCAAGAACAATAGCACGCACAACACGAGTGGTTGCTGAGAAGCTAGGCCCAGGTCCGCCTTGGACTGTAGCGCCACCCATATTATTATTATTATATGAATGTATAACAAGAGTTAACCAAAAAAGTCAATATAAAGTCAATCACTTCAAAATCGTTGGCATATAATGCTTCTTGTATTTCAAATAAGACGCTCTAAGAATTTCTACTACCACATGTTCTGTTTGATTTTTGAAATTACGATAACTGTTCAGTGGTATTTGGCTTATATCCAGTTAATGGTTTCTTACTAGGACAGACGGATAAAGAGCGATTGGCAAGCCTGGATCAAAATTACAATAGCTGTGTTTTTTGCAAGCGTATATACGCATAATTTTCACTTTACATGTAAAATACATTAACAACAAGTCATCTGCTTAAGTTACTCATCATATCTATCGCCGCTTAGGAAATAAGCGCAGATAAAAACAATGCTTCCAATCATTATTTTCTGTGTGTTTATTCCTGAATTTATTCATTCAGTAATTAGGTTGGTGTATGTGGTTTACGAGATTAGCCTCTGCTCCATTTTGTTAATGCATTTGTAGGTGTGGTTAATGTATTAGATCATTTTTAATTGTTTTGGCATCCATAAGTATGCAATTTTTGGTATACCCAGAGTGTCTCTGCTATACATTCCGTTTAGGTTTCGTAAGCGATTCTTTTCATTTGATGAACATTTTTTTTATTTTATATAATTATTAGGTGTTTTTGCTTTTAAAGTGATGGTCACGCTACACAGTCATAAAACGAAGATTGTGACCATCAAAGATCAACCATCACCTTCCACGACTACACCCCTGACTGCTTAGCAAATGTCATAAATTTCGTCGGTGCTGCCGAGATTTTATGATGAATCATTAAGCGCCGTGATCGTTTTTTGTGCACTTAAAAATTAAGCGTATATACGCTTGCAAAAAACCACAGCTAATATACCAAGACAATACTTTGCGTCGAATCGGATCAACAATCTAGTGTTGTTCAGAATGGAATAGTGCGTGTAGAATATTAAATACTATAAATAAATATCTCTGAAGTGGGTGCTGTGTGATACAAACAATCCCGAAAAACTACGCAGTTATTTATATAAATAACTTTTTGCGAATAGGAAAATTGTTTACAAAAATGACATTTTTCAAAAACTCGAAGAAAATAGCTTCAAATCAAAAAAGTTAACTTGAATGTGAAAAAAGTTGACATGGTAATTGTGACACAACCTGTTGATACATGATGAGTGACAAATGGCGGACAAACTGTTTTGATTAAGTCAAATTCAGAACGATTACCGAAACACACAGTTTCTCGCGACAAGTGTCAGGAATTGGAGAGTGGTATTCCAATGAACAAGTAATCTCTTATAATCTAGTACTCTTAAGGGTTCTTCGAGTGACCGAACCTGACCCAACATTACATTCATTTGTTGAACATTTTAAAACCGTGCAAACCACTTACCTTTCAAGTCACCAACACCGTCGCCATCGCTGTCCTTGAATGATCTTGGATAAATCTGATAGAACGATGCCGTCTGCCACCACTTGCCAGTAGTTGCTGCTCGCTCCTTGTCTTGGCTATCTAGCGATTGAAATTCATAGCTAGCACGGAAATTTGGATGAACACTAGCACAAACTGCTGTCAAGACCAGCGTCACAACAAATGCGATTTTAAGCAACATTCTTGCGAGCGCGAATAGAACCGTTTCACTGGCAATTCAGAGCCCAACTAAGGATTGTCGACAATCTCTCCTTATAAGAAACTACTTACAACATAATCAAACTTTATCCAACACAAGGAATTTCTAGATAGGACAATGTATAAGCTATCAAATGTAAACACACATTCACAAAAAATTATAAAATCTCCCACCGAGATAAGCAATATTTAATCGATAACTAAAATTTATAATTGCTTCGACGATAAGAGCAATAAATAATTGATGCAACTAACACTTTTATGACTTTTAAATAAGTCGACTTTTGGAGCCTCCCGTAAATGCGACACTGTAGTTTTGTTTTCTTTTTTTTTTTTTGATTGCAACGCAGTCCAATCAGAGATGAATTACAATTCGAGACGGCGGCGATATCAGAGCGTGAGCTATTCAAACAAAGCACTGAACAGCGACTGCTACCAGATGTTTTTGTTATTGAGTTATTTTCCTCATTGTGTGGGCTGCCTGCATATGTTCACAGATGTAGATATGTATATTTATTTAGAAAATGTCGTGTAGTTTCTCGGTACACTCGAGTTATTTATAGGATGCTGTGTGAAAATCACAGTACCGATAAACACATGGGACACAAGTGTGGATAACTGCAATTTCCCCGGCTGAGGGAGGTCCAAGATAAGATTAATTTTTTTCATTAGTCGATTCGTGGTAATCTATTCCATTAATTTTCCCTTTTTAAACAGGGTATTGTTGTACACATTTTACCAATTTCATTACTTATCGTCCTGCCATTTAAATGTGTATTTAGTAGAAAAACAAAGACCAATGCAGGAGATATTTTGTTTCTCAGAAATCATTTAGTTCTTATCTAATTTAAAATGAGAGTTAAACAATAGAGATCTTAAGATATCTTTTGCTAAAACCCTCGCTGTCAGATTTTATTCCGTCTGGATGAATTTTCTGGGTTTTGTATGAGTTTCAAATGCGATTTAGGTCCGCCTTCTGCTTAAATTTTTGTTCCAGATGTACTACCTTTTTTCGTGGTAGGTTTTTAACACCGCACTAGAACACTTTGACTCAAAAACTGGTTCACTATACTGCGAGGCAATAACCTACATTTGTTGTAATTCCTAGTCCTCCCTTGGCGGCAGGGGCGCCTGTAATGGGGAGCCTACATCGTCAGCTCTCAACACATCAGCACCGAAAATCTGCCGGCAGGACAGTGCAGGTGGAGTGCTCTGCATTGTCGTCATCTTCTTCACAGATGTCGCAGAAGGTTTCGTCAATCAGGTTGAGCACACTTAGATGTTTTGCAAAGGTGTAGTGTCTCGTTAGTGCCATAAGTCTGCAGTCTTTAATGTCAAGATGTAACAAGAATGCCGCGAACTATTGCATTTCTTGATGTACTTATCTTAACAAGATGCACTTACACTTCACATTAAAGCTATTCATAAATTCCATCATCCACCATGGACACACATAGATACCTTTTATCGCATTTAACTGAGGATAGTTAGTTTTGTTTATGTCTCGTGATTCACAAGTGTTCATGTCCTCGCGCTGCAGTATGTTCTTTAGTAAATTATCCTTTATAAGAATTATTGTGAGGTTACGTCGATACACTTAATATTCAATTAAGATTAGCTCGGACTGGCCACCGAGGCCTAGTAGGTTAGAAATAGTAAAATTGTTAGTTGAATATTGCACTGCCACCACGAATGATTTACCCTCTTTGTGAGCTAGGACTTTAGAGCTATCTTCCGAAATTTGATAACCTCTCTAGAAGGAAGGTCCTGATAGCCTACTCCTGTTAAGGCACTTCTGGACACTCAACGACTTGTTCCATGGTTCACTTGATGATTGCCCGCAGTGTCGACAATGTTCTGAGCTGCTGTGCCCCGCTTTGTGAAGATGATAGTAGCGTGATGGTTAGGTCAGGCATAGGAATGGGGGTGTGATGGTTGGACATCACTTGATCTCGCAGGCATAAAGGCTCATTGTGGAAGCCTTCATTTGTGGAGGACACATTCTGTTAATTTATCCTCTCAAGTAATGGCTTACACCACCCCATACTCTTTACGAATCTAAGAAGATCCGAAACATGCAGTCTCTGTGAAGAATCTTGGCCCCACTCCCAGCGAAACTAGACGCCGATTCCGGAGATCTGGGAAGTGGCAAAACAGATGTTGGATCGTCTCTATTTCTTCCTCGTAGCCGCAGCTCAGGCAGAGATGGCTGGATTCCGCATTCCATTTCCGAAGCATTATTCCGATGGGGCAGTGTCCTGTCACCATTCCGATGAGCACACGGTTATCGAGTTACGGTTCAACGCCAGAAGCTTCCTTGTATTGCCGTTGTTAGTAGCGTGATGGTAGCAGAGGATGTCCCTCGGACAACAACGCTCCAGCAAAGAGGGTTCCCGAATCCGAGCCTCTTGGTTCGAAAAGGAAAGGAAGACCGAAACTCAGGTATAAAGACCAAGCCATCAGGGATGCAAGATAACTTGGTCTTGATAACTGAAAGCACCGTGCCCATTACCGTCAGCAATGGAAGGCACCAATTGCTTGAATTGACCCGTATGATTTGTAGAGTGTGCTAGACCCTCCAGGCCGTTCCTTAATTGGATTCCGTATTTATTTGACCACTATTGTATGCTCACGTTAATGAGTCCACAAAGAGGAATAGCCCTATAAATGGAGGTATTTGCTCCATTGCTTGCTTCTTGATGTGCCTTTTCAAAAATCGCAAAACGACTGGATGGCGCAGTTGGTTAAGTCCCTGCCCTTGGTCAGTGAGAACCCCGGATCGAGTCCCAGCATAGTTAATGCGCTTTCACTGGTTTCTGAATCTGTTCCAGTCTCTATTTGCTCTTGGGATCACATTAACGACACTATGGTGGATCAGTGGTTGTAGTCTGACTGTGGGTCATAAGTGTTGAATTAACTAGCAGCCTCCCCCTACTTAACTACATCATCAATTTCGAACGCCCTTTCTTTTATTTGCCAAAAACTGATTACAAATAGAAACAGAGATCGTATTTTTCTGGCATACCCTATGTGTAGTATAACGACCGCACACGCCGTGAGCTTTGAAAGAGAGCCAAAATATAAATAAATGAAATAAATGAACTAAAAATGTATTCCTCTTTGTTTGATTTGGCGAGGTTCGCGAGTCATTTTGTATGTTTGTTGAGTGCGCGTAAAATTTTATACAAATTTCTATGTATGTACGTCAATATAATCTGCGGTCAAGATACCCCAGAAATGACACATAAATGACGCCGACTTAAGATGAGGTTTACGTCTTTATCAAATGAAGTCTACTAGGGGTATGTAAATATGTACAAATTGAATTGAATAATCACTTCCCTTGAGATTGTTGAACTTTTTATCAAAATAAGTAGATAAGCCGAACTTCGAATCGTTTTGCACGCCATTGCAAGTGCATATGAATAAAAGAAATCTGCTTCAACTTCAAGTCACCATAAGTGGATTATTATCAGCACTGCAAATCGATCCGTTTGGGGAAAGATGTAGGTGGTCAATGTAAAATGCATTCACAAGCGAAACTGAAATTCGTACGTTCCGGCAAAGCATCGAATTGATATCGATTCATTTATCATTTAGTTTTAATTGAAAATAAATAACGTAATAGCCACTTGTCGATTAGAGGATTAAGTTGTTTGTCATATTCTGAAGTTGATGATCTCAAAACTTCGATAAGCACTTTTTAAAAAAAAAAAAACAGAATCAATCTTTGCGGTTGTTCACATGTTTGCACGGGGCCAAGTTACGAATACACGTCCAGCCGCACTTACGCAAATAAAGATTAAAAAGATTGTTTGTACCTATCTGCGATAATTACTTGATTATTGCTGAAATTAAATTGTACTTAAAGCGGCTAGTTTTATTAACTTCAGTTTGGTCTAGATCATCCACATGGTCAGTTGTTATCAAAGTAAAAGTGAAGATCATCTGTCGATGTCATGATTAGGAATAAGAAAGCGTTGACTGGAACGTGATAGTTTTACGACACCTTTAAGTGGTGTTGTCGATGGACACACATTTATGACGAACATTAATTCACAATAATTGTTGCAATATAACACCATTGAATATTATTACGATTTGCGGTAGGCAATTAAATCACCGAAATTGACTATCAGTAAATAAAGAAGAGGGTGCATTGCCTCGCATCCAAGGAGCGTTGTTAAGTAAGTGCCCCAAACACAGCACAAAAATTGATGCTGGCTAGAAATGTGGCACAGGATAGGGCACAAACACAATGACAGCCGAATTCTGATTGTTGGAGAGTGTCGATATTTTAAAGGGGCAATAAGGACTTTAGAATATTTCTTACTCTGTGAGCGCCTTAAATGTTTCTGGACAGTAAGTTTTATGTGACTAGTTCATGAATCATGCATGCATGAGACATAAGCATATCACTATTTATTTAATCTACAAGCAACACGCGTGCTTACACATTTTATAAAGAACTAGATTTCGTACCCGGCTTTGCCCGGGTTTATTTCTTCAACCGGTACTTTACCTGCATTATTACCGCACTTTTTAATTTGAAACAATAATAAGGCTGCTCGAACCAGAACTCAGAGAAGAATTTGAATTTTCTTTTGTCATTGATGTTAATAACCGTCAAAAATTCATGAATATCTGTCAAAAAGGCACTCAAATTTGCCGATTGGCTAGGGGGCTATCAGCTGTAATACATCATTTCTGCTGAAAACGCTCTCATTTCTCCTTCCCATAGCATGCACGAACAGCACACACACTGTAAATTGGGTGACATTGGGTGTGTAATAATAATAATATGGGTGGCGGGACAGTCCGAGGCGGACCTGGGCCTAGCTTCTCAGCAACCACTCGTGTTGTGCGTGCTATTGTTTTATCACGAGTGGAAGGGACCTACAGTTTAATGCTGACTCCGAACAGCGAAGTTGAGAAGCTTTTTCTAGACAGGAATACTCTTTGAGTATTGTCAGTGACTCGAAAGAGGTGGAGCCGTGAAATATGAAAGTCGGTAAATTCGGGTATAACCGAACCTGTCACCCTCTGTGTAGGAGTCGACGCACTTACCCACTACGGCACGGCGACCCACCCACCCATTGGGTGTGTGAATTGTCAAAAATATCCCTGGGGAAATTAAAATAGAGAAAGCTAGACCTCTGGATTTTAAATTTCAGACTGTGAGTTGAAATAGTGAATAAAATCAATTTTCAAATAAATAACGAGTTGAGACCAATCTCGAAGTTGATTAACTCACTGTTTCCTGGGAAGTTGACCAATTGTGAACAAAACGACCGTTTATGTATAGCTTTGGTACTTTTGTGGTACTTCGGAAAAAGTTGTAAAGACGTGATTTCAGACTATAACTGCATATTCAAGGAATGGCCTCACTGAGGAAATGGAAAAGCGAATTGATTAGTGACTCCTTTGGTGTTCCACGTTATGAAACCTGCTACTGATTTGGCTTTTGATGAAAAAGGAGAAATTAGTGCGTGAAATGGGAATGATGAGCTGAGCATGACACCCGAATCTTTAACAGTGTTTGCAATTGAAAGAGCAACAGACCCAATGGAATAATAACTCATAGTGAGGGTGAAAGTAAATAAAAAATTACTTCACTATATGATAGTAAATAAAAAATGACTATCACCCTCACTGTGAGTTATTATTCCAGTGGGTCTGTTGCTCTTTCAATGCCAAACTTTTCAGAGTACTGTGCTCGTCGTCAAAGTCCAATGATGAACTAATCTGTCGCTTTCCGCCACACTCCTCAAACGACTACAAGTGTACAGTGTATGGAGCAGTCGATTCGATAAATATTCAGAAAGAGTTGCGGAAAGAAGAGAGGAGTCTAAACTAGCTTCATCAGCGTTTGATGAGTTGGATCTCTCCACCGATAGCAGAAACTGCGCAATGCCGGGTATTATGGGTCAGTGAGCTAGTCATGGGTAAGGTAATAATCGCATTCATTCGAGGAAATGTGTGTGCAAACAAATTCGTTCCGTAGTTGATAAAGTAGCACAGTAAAGAAAATTAATTAATAAAAAGCAAGTTAGTTTATTTTACATCCACCTTTGACCACCTTGGTTTCAGTTTTGCTTGGTAATGGTCGTTTGTTTCTGGAAATACCTCATCCTCTGAAGAAATTGAATTCTTCCACCGTTCATCATAGCACGAAATAAATACAGATCTAAAACGTTTTTAGACCAGCCACTAATTCCTTAATTCACTTAAATTGGAAAAATCATGGATCAAAGGAATCTCTTCAAAATAGGACCAATACAGCTTTCTCGGTATTTGTTCTTTTCACAACTTGAAAAAGTTTGAAAACATTTTAGAAACAAACAAGTGTGGTGCCATTTCAAAATGTCCCCAAGTCTATTGTCTGCACTTTTCCTTATTGAAGTCGAAACTGCACTAAAATACTATCAATCTACCGTGATTTACACCTCAGTTATCCATGATTATTTTGCACTCCAGTACTCTCCCCAAGGTAACAATCTCGCTGAAGTGTTGCGAATATAGAAATTGATAAGTGATTAGATATTTCTTATCGATACTGCGCTAATGATAAACTTGACGGTGTGCAAAAGTTAGTTGTTCCTAGGGTCGCAACTTGATTTGAAGCCCGATGTTGATATTTTGTTAGTACAATGTCCTCGTTGTACAATTGTGCTTGAATTATCTACACATTTTTATAGCCTAGTAAAAAAACAGAAGTTGTGTTATGCCAATTTATACTTGGACCTAATAAAGAAGCTATTTATGACACTATTTTAGCCCGGGAATGTGCAACAATTTTCAGAAATCTGAAGAAAGAAGATAAAGGAGAAGCATATGCTTTCATAGTTGTCGGTGGGGCAATAGTGATAGAAATCTCGACAAGAATGGGATGAACAATGGTTGGTCAAATGTGAAACCGAAAATTGGGGAATGTTCCGTGACATTGAATGAGCACAGAAAAGCGATTGTACACAGATGTATTAAACGTAAATTCAGCTGAATCTTAAGCCGATCTCAAATTTTAAATCTGAATTGGCCTATAAATTCGTTACTCGGTGAAATTTCATCGCATTAAATACCGTCATTTATCGCAGGCAATTCTTGTGTTTCTCTCTCTCTCTCTTTCTCCCGCTTCATGTGTACTCAATACAGAAAATTGAAATTCAAAAAAGAAAGGAAAAATGCCTAAGTTCACTGGTATGCTTGTAAGATTTCGGCACAAATACGACGAAGGAGCCATCCGCTCTTTGCCATTTCCTTGGCAACGTATTTCAGAGTTGATGTGACGAAATTTGATTGACCTGCAAAAGATTTTAAAACGTTTTTGGTAACTTTGTCGTGATATTTTCAAATCAGATGACTTGGAGATTTGATATACTTAAATTGGGGCCCTATTTTTCAATTTCCAAGTCCAATTACCTTAAAATTTTAAAGAAAACAAAGGTAGGTAGGTAGGTATATGGATGCCCATACAGCGGCCTTGGCTCAATTAGCTGTAATATGTTGTCCTATTGTGGCCTTAATAAGTAACATTTTTCTACAATAATAGTTTCTTTTAATAATATAATAATAATATGGGTGGCGCTACAGCCCGTAGAGGGCCAGGGCCTAGCTTCTCAGCAACCACTCGCGTTGTGCGTGCTATTGTTCTCTCAAGAGTGGAAGGGACCTATAGTGAGAAACTTTTTCTAGACAGGAATACTCTTTGAGCATTGTCAATTACTCGAAAGAGGTGGAGCCGTGAATTATCAAAGGTGGTAAATTCAGGTATCGAACCTGGCACCCTCTGCGTAGGAGTCGACGCACTAACCCACTACGCCACGGCGACTCAATAGTTTCTTTTACCCCTAAAAACCTATTCAGATTTAGTTCTACACCGCTTGGTCCTCTATCTCTCCGAAGATTCCTTTTATAGGAAGTGACTCCTTTTCTTTGCTAGGCAGAGTAGATATTGAATAGATTTCATTTCTTCATCGTCTCTGCAACTTCTACAAAGTCGTAATGCGGTATGTTCAGTAGCAATCGCATTTCCTTGCGACCAAAGCCGATCAATGATTTTGATGTATTTTTTCTCAGTCACTCATAAAGCCCTTGATGTTGCTCATATTTCCAGACCAAGCTGTGTCCAGGGCTTCATCCCCCATTTAGGATAGCTAGAGATTCCCTCATCTCAGACCTACTTTTCGTAAGACGGCGTTTTGTACTGTACTTTTTCGGTTCCTAAATTTCTGTACCCAGCACAGTTTCACCGAGTTGGCCAAGGCTATCACGCTCGGACTGCGTAACCGGACCAGTTTTGATGCCAAATGGATGATAAAATGGAGGAGAAATGGCGATGATTTAATCGGTTACGTTCTCTCGACGCGAATGTTAACTCGTGAACCGCAGCCACATCGGCTTGAAAAATGATCCAGTCGTCTGTGATCGGCAAGAATTTCTTGAAGTGGTTGCAGGTCAGCCCCTATGGGCCTGGTAAATAGTGCTCAATCACAGCAATCGATTAAAGAAACCAAAGGGGTACAGACATGAAACAACTTACCCCAAAAATATTACAACTTGCACCGGCATGGGATTTTGCAAAAGAAACAATATATACAAAAAAAAATAAAATTTACATACAATTGAAGCCAAAATACAACAGCATGATAAGAAAAAAACAATCAAACTATATCTCGTTCGTGTAAAGAGGGAGACCAAAAATTCAAAAAAACTTATAGATTTCCAAAGCTGCTTGTTTTGGGGCACACCTCGTAGATCTTTCCTCCTCGAAGGTTAATGAGCAATCGAAGAGACACCTCGAAACGTATGGAATAAATAATTATTTGGCTTTTTTACTTGTTTCATTATTCTGAGAGCAACACTATTTTGTTCACGGTTACTTCTTACCTCTGTTACAACTTACCCCGCTCTCCCCATGTGCAAAAATGCGATTATTGCCGATGAAGCTCATTCAAAGGACCACTCTGCAGAGTGAAGAGTGAAAGATATTTAAAAAATTAACTTTAAACGCATACTATGACCCATTAGTCTGAGAATGCCATCTACCAAAAACTGGCTGTGTAAAGGGTTTTCCAATAAGGACTTGACAACTATGAATTTAATTTGTGAACGTACTCTTTCACTAATCAGTAAACTCTCACTTTCAATCTATGCAGTAAATTGAAATATCTCAAATACTTTGCGTTTTATTTAAGATAAAAGTTTGGCAAGTCCTTATTGGAAAACCCTTTCTATGCAGTAGTTTCATAAGCATGAGAATATCAACTCCTTTAATGGAAAGACCCAGAATCAAGAACAAAAAACCATCTTTAATGATTTATTTTTATTGATAGCATTTATTGTACACTTATCAATAAATAAATTGATATAATTCCATAGTTCATGCAAAGTTCTTATGTGCAATGCAGGTACGATAAGCTGAAATGTAAGGATGAAGTTCTGGCTTTATCGGGTTCCCCTCGAAGAAATCCCATTTATTTTGAATTTTACGATAGACTGATACTCTTAAGTACGACCGCTTCGAACGGCAGCATGTGGATTTCGTTTATGTTGATTTTCTCGCTGGAAGTTGCAAAATAAAAAATTATATGACATTCCGAAGTGAATGAGGGCTTTTGAAAACTCACCCAACGCGATGAGGGGAAAAGTTGGTCACCAAATAGTATTCCATGATGTTGTCGTTTTCATTCACAGAATTACTCAAGGGGCCAACTGTCTCCAATTTGTTTCCCATGTTAATAAGAAATCGATATTCCTCCCCCTTTGTGGATCTGCAACAGAGTGTGGTGCATGTGCATGAAATATTTCCATTGTTGCACGATTTGCAGGGGCTCACCTAATAATTTGAAATACTTGTTGACTCACAGCACCATAGCTAAATCCACCGTCGTCCTTGAAAGCCTTGAAGGCATCAGTTTGCTTGAGCTTCTGCAACCTCTTGAACACGTTCAGCGAGCTTCTGTCGACTCCCCGTTCTACTTTGACATTAACTTTCTTATAGTTGTCCGCAATTGGTAACCAAGTATTGGTTGACGTTGAAAAGCCGGCGGAGGTTTGGTCATTCCATTGGAATGGAGTTCGCTCTGGATCACGTTCGTCACAGGACACTTCGGTACATTCAGTCGGTACATCAACCATTCCGATCTCTTCGCCCTGAAAGAAGGTGATCACAATTGATTCGTCACTTTAACCAGGAGTTAGGTTAGGTAGGAGGCTGCTAGGGTTTTCTCCATCCCAGTTAGACCATGTTGGTCCAGAAGTTAACTCACGTAGTATGTAACTGTGGCGCCGGGAAGTCCAGCCAAAATAACGTTGACTAAGTCCATTTTGTGACTTCCGAATCGATCGCCGATTCTCGGATTATCATGATTCCCCAGCTGCAAAATGGAATAGAATCACACAACGTTTGAAGAAGCATCTAATCAATCTCAGCCCTACCACCCAGTTTGCGACTTTGTGTTTCTTCCAAATGACGTTCATCCAGCTGCTCACAGCATTTTCGACTTCCCAAGCGTTTGACAGCCCACCCAATCCCATGAGGTTGAAATTGAAAGGCAAATGCGCTCCAGCATGTGTATCGTTGCCGCAATACTGATCAATGATATCCATCGATGAGTACGCCTCGGCCAAGAGGATCCTATCAATGAGAGTATTTTTCATTAAACTGATTCTTCGTGATCGCTTTGCGACTTGTACCTTGTCTCACCGCCATTTTCCTTTTGATATTCATCTAAGAATGCTCTCCAGCTGTACAATAGTTCGACAGTCTCGTATTGATCGCGAGAGTACAAGTGATTCAAGTAATCATAACTGTCTGGATCATCGGTCCAGTAGCTTCGTGGTTCGTCTGGATATGATCCGTCTGCGTTGACTTTTTCGTAAATATGAGGAATTGCATCAATTCTGAAGCCGTGCACTCCACGATCCAGCCAAAATTTGAGAATCGATATCATAGCCTCACGAACTCTTGGACTGCGGAAGTTAAGATCGGGCTGTTTGGCTTGGAACTGATGTAGGTAAAACTGCTGGCGTTTCTCGTTCCATGTCCAAGCTTTGCCACCGAATACACTAACCTGGAAATCATTTGGGAATTCTTACATGATCAACATATCTTTGATCTTCAAAGCCTCTAACTTTGAAGCGCATGTAACACAACGAGCTCGATTGTGATTGACACAGATTTCGACAAAATAAATCATATTTACCCAATTGCTTGGAGGAAGTCTGACTCCCGGATTCTGCTCGTCCAATACACCATCATGCCAAATGTAGAAGTCTTCGTATCCATCTTCACGATCAATTGACTTCTGGAACCATTCACATTCGTCACTTGAATGATTGGGCACGAAATCCAAAATAATTCTGACACCAATTTGCTTTGCCTTCACAATCAGTGCGTCGAAATCATCCATAGTGCCGAAAATTGGATCGATTTCGAAGAAATTGGAGACATCATAGCCGAAGTCAGACATCGGCGACTTGAACACCGGCGACAGCCAGGTGGCGGTGATACCAATCTCCTTCAGATAATCCAACTTTTCAGTGATTCCTTGAAAGATGGTCACATCACATCGGAAATATAGAGAAAGCATAGACCGCAGACATACCCTTTAAATCGCCGATGCCATTGCCATCACTATCCTTCCAGGATCTTGGATAAATCTGGTAAAGCGATGCATCCTCCCACCAATCCGCAGATGCAACATACGATGTCACATTTAGTAATGACACTATCAACACAATTACAACTGCACTTCTCATTGCTGCCTTCTCCGATTACGGCTGTCAGTAGAACTGAAATATGAAGTTCGTTGCGAAACACCACCACCGCCATGAATTTCCGAAATATCTCGCAGCGGATACTCTTATCCACTTGTTATTTATGCGATGGCAACAACGCTTGCTTGTGCGATACGATAATTTCAGATTTAATGACTTGATTAGTTTCAATTTCAATGAGCATTGCTTTCCAAAATATAGTTTTCAGCGATTAGATAATTAATTCTGTGTTTTATTGAAACTGACTCAAAGTTAAGTGACATTCTATAGAATTTTTAGGCAAGTCGAATAAATGTCACAAGTTTCCTGCATTTTATCATTGAAACACTTTTCTTTTATTTATTACACACTTTAAGTAACCTCTAGTATTTACTGCACAATAACTGTTGCGATATGGTGGCTTGTTTGTATTTATTTTATCAAAGCTAAGGCTTTCAACTAAGCCCACATACATTTGGCATGGGGGTCTGAGGGGCGTGTTTGATAATTGATTACCTTGTCCTACATTGATATTGATCTTGTCAATAGTTTCCCTGTAAGTTTACAAATCATTGTAAATCCTGATAACGTCCATCTTTGGTGTTTATTTTTGTGGTATTCATGTAGCGACCAATTAGCAATGATACCTTTTTTTCCAATTTTTATGCTCACAACTGCCAAATCTACCAATGACACCCAACTGTCATAATATTCGAGAAGGCTTGTCATTTCATCACGTAGCGTTTCATTTTTGCCGAACGTACAAAAACTATAAAACATATCGAAATTCAGGCTTACCTTGTAAATAAACACCGGGAATTTCGTCATGAGGTTGGTCGTCATTATAGCTGCTGTCTATAATGGGGGAGGATTCGTCGCACAGGGGAAAAGTTCGAGATTAGTTATAATCAATTCGCACTCCAAGTTGGTTGAGGGTCTTCTCTACCTGTGTGCACCATCGGTTTCTTAGGTGTCCTCTATAGCGCTGTTCCACCGGTTAGTACGCAAAGACTCCAGACTGTCCATGCTCTCTATATAACCTACCCATCTTAGGCGTAGAATCCGTAGACGCCTGGCTAGTCTCATGTCGTTGTACAGCCCGTACCGGGGAAGTTTGAATCGTCTTTTCAAAAACAAAGCCAGGATCAAATTTATATCTCACATCATAGTTATTTTATTTTAATTTCTTTGCCTCGTAGTTTTTATCTCGTCACTGTATATATGTAGTAATAAATAAAACTTCAATCTCATTATACAGATACCTACAATTGTCGGCGATATGGCGTCTCATGCAGGCGCAAGCGTCTGCACTTAGCCTCTCACCTCCGCGTGGTGAAACCTGGGAGCTGAGCACCTTCGATCGAAGATGGGGTAACCAACCTCCGTGGGACGTCGTTGGCGGCTGCAGACGAGGGAGGGAGGAGAGTTCGCCTAATCTCTCTTTATGGATTGCGGCGGAGGAGCAGAAAAACTGTCTGGCCAATGGCGGCATCCGAAACTCCAGACAGAAGGAGCTACCTCGTGCGCAGTCCTTCTAGAGCTACTTCGACATTTTCGGAGCAGAGGTCTAGAAGGTTATTTGAAGACCAGGTCGGGGCCTTGGAATTGAGATGGCGACTCCAGACAGAAGGAGCTACCTCGTGCGCAGTCCTTCTAGAGCTACTTCGACATTTTCGGAGCAGAGGTCTAGAAGGTCATATCAAGGCCAGGTCGGGGCCTTGGTATTGAGATGGCGGCTGAAGATCCTTATAATTTTAGGGACAACGGCGGCTCTAAGCATAAGCAAGCCTAAGCGAGGTTACCGAAACCGGATAAGCCCGGACCATCCGCCCGAGGGTTAAAGAATAGGGCCTGGCCTCCCAGTTCGGGGTTGTGCGTGAGGTTAACTCCCTCACCACATACAATGTTATTGTTCGGAGAAAACCAACAGCCTTAGATATGGACCGAATTAGTGTTGATGACCCCAGCAAACGATACAAGGACAACGATTTTAGGTTCCGCACATGGAATGTTAGGTCCCTCGCGGAGGTCCTGGACTGCTACAAAGCAGACATTACCGCAATCCAAGAAGTGCGGTGGAATGGGCCGGGAAAAAACTGCGACATCTACTACGGTGATTGCAACAGGGAGAGGCGCTTATTTGGATGTGGATTTGTTGTTCGAGGCAGACTTAGGCAAAAAGTCTTAAGCACTACAGTCCGGTGTGGATCTGGGCCTCAACCAACAAGCCTCTTCTGCTAGCACTGTCCCTGGCTAGCTGTCTCTAGTGTCGCATTGATGTCCTTCTCCACCTGGGTGCGCCAACTTAACCGCGGGCGTCCTCTATTACGTGTCCCACGGGTTCGGAGTCGAAGACTTCTACCTCTCTTGCCCCTTAAAATGTTTGACAACTGTTTTTCATAACTAAGCTACCGAGATTCAAAATCAAATACCAAAATGCATATCACAAACTGATACCAATGGGAAGACAATACTGACTTTTCTTGATCTCTTCTGCGCGATTTCGGAATAGAGTGTTCACACCAGATGGAGGTTACCACCCCTATTGCTCAGTTCACATCCCCAATCTAAAATTAATTATCATTTCACACCTCACATGGTGTTTCCATTAAATTATAAATAAACTAAAATAATTGCATCGATGCGTAAAACTAATTAGTTTCTAATCCTATCTTACAAAGGATTCATTAAAATTGAAATTACATCAAAACAACATAGCATTGATAAATTGATTGTAGCAATTTATATTTGTCAAATCCGCCCTAAGCCTTTCCCTTTAAAATCTATTTTGTGTGGCCCATTAACCATTTATGAATCCATAGATAATGGTATAATCACTGAAATTTTAAAGGTATTAATTGGCTTGCAAATCTGGCTGCACTTCTCGACGGTTAATTTTAATTATTTGTGCACACACGAGGCAATATATTTAAAGCGGGGATTAGTGCATTAAGGTGACACGCAAATATTATAACTTCACCCGTTTAGTGCACAATATGCTCTTTTGCTCGGTATACATGTTTGTACATTTCAATTAAGTAAATTAATTTGCATTAACTTCACCAAGCCCATGCAGACTGAATACAAACAAATCAGCTGCAAATATTGGTGTTGGGGAGAGGAGAGGAGTGTGTAAACTACAGCCTCTGCTATGATTTCAGATCTCGACCCACCTTTATACCATTTTCGGGTTCCATCCTTCATCTAAGTGAGGTTCTTGTTCAGGGGGATATCAGGTCATTTACTCGGATCGAATCCCAAATGTAAAGGATACATCACAAAGTATTATGGCAGAGCCTGCAGTTGCTTCTGGAACTCTTCTGAACATTCTTTCTCTAGTCTTTGAACTTCTTTCATTATTTTAGAACACACATTTACATTTAGATATTTATGAACGACTGCTATATGTACAGACCCTCTAGTGGCCTCTTAGGTTATTTTGACACTGACGGCTGTTTGCCTCTTGAAATATTGACAGAAAGCCAGTCTCATAACTCCGGAGAACGAAATGAGTCGCTTTACTCTTGAACAACATTGGGACTTATTTCAAAAGTGAGTGCTGTGTAGCCCAAACACTGCGTTTTTTGAAAAGAAGTTTTGTCCGAAATTAAGCACCCGCCGCGACTGCTGTACTCAAGTTTGTGCAAAAAGTTCGTTAGACACCAATCCTAGCCCCTGTCGTCGTACGGTGCTCACAGATGAGAATGTGGCTGCTGTAACCAAGAGCATTATCGGACAATCTTTCTTCGAAAACGAGGCTGGGGACAACGTTTCGGTCAACGGTGGGCGTTACAGAGCCATGTGAACCGTCTTGGATTTGGATGACCTCTCGTTCATGCAGGACGGCGCGCCATGCCACACAGCACATGCCACAATTGATCTTTTGCGCAACAAATTCCCAAATCGTGTTATCAGCCGTCTTGACGATGTCAATTCATCGGCACTGCAATTGACCCCTTTGGGCTTGTTTTTTGTGGGAACCGTGAATAACCGATGTTATGCCAACAATCCGGAAACGGTTCAAGCACATGAGACCAATATCATCCAAGAAATCCACGAGCTACACCCCGAAACCATCAAAAGGTCTTGACAGAATAAGCTATTGCGAATCCAGCCGAGGCAGCCACTTGAACGACGTTGTATTTCATAATAAATGGGAATGTTTTTTCTGATTAATAAAGCCATAACACATGGGAAAAATTAAGATTTTTTTAATTTTATTGCATTTTTACAAACAAACTTGTATTCGGCCCTCCTTGTACAAATATCCACAACATGCAAACTTTCAGCTAATAATAATAATATGGGTGGCACTACAGCCCGTAGAGGGCCAGGGCCTAGCTACTCAGTTCTTTCACGAGTGGAAGGGACCTACAGTTTAATGCCGACTCCGAACGGCGAAGCTTTTTCTAGTCAGCATTGTCAGTGAGTCGAAAGAGGTGGAGCCGTTTCAGCTATAACGAGTTAAATTGATCCATTCATGAGTCACTAAAATTGTCATAGAGAGATTCTTATTTAATAAACACAAGTCATCATATAGAATTCAATTTTGATCAGACGGATATGTTCTCTTTTAATTGGCGTTGTAAACTGGGCTCAATCCCCAAATTTCGGTTGACTTATGTGCGAGAGAAGCGTCTTTCTGGCTGAAACTATAGCGATTAAGAACGCCCTGTCCTGGCTGACAAACAAGGTAATATCGCGCACAGATATCGTCATCTGATCCGCCATCCGATAATCTCTGGATTCAGTCATCTTTAATTCCAAGACTTCCCTTAATTGCCGCCTATCTCTTAACGAGATGGCCAAGTACTTAAACATCCAACTTATGGTGCCGGTGCCGGGACACTGTGACATTCCAGAGAATTGCAAAGTGGACGAGCTCGCTAGAAAGGGCACAAGCTCCGTGCTCTTTCCGGGTCGAGACCCACCCTCCAGCGCTATCGCTACTATAAAACATCTGCTAAAGCTTGAAACGCTTGCCCAAACAAACTGCACATGGACATCTGGCACAGCATGCCTCATTACCAAACAACTCTGGCCTATGATCGATTCCAAGCGATCGCTTAGCTTGTCTCAGCTATTCTCAGATCTCTTATTGGCGCTCTAGCAGGGCATTATGCAATCGGAACTCACACCTCTAGACTGGGGCTTCCCTATAATGATCTCTGTAGAAGCTGCATGGACGAGGATGAGGAAGAAACCATCGAACACTTGCTATGTAGTGTGCTCTCTCATCCCGCATATTGAGACTTCTGGGGGCCCATTTCTTTGTTAATCTGGCTGAACTTACCTGCATCATCAAATCAATCAGCCCTCTTCTTCGCTTTATCCAAAGCACTAATTGGTTTGCAGAATATGTAGCCAGAGATCCACTTGGTAACACAATGGGCCTATGTTTGGCCTAAGTGTGTCTGCTGTCCTATGTAACCTAACCTATGTGCGGGAGATGGCTAGAGATCGAATTGAAAGTTATCTTCCCTACAACCCTCAGGACCACTGAGAGAGATAAGGCATGACGAATATAATGGCCAGGAGTGCTGCTGATTGTGATGATCTAAATGATTCCCAGATATTGTGGTCTTTGAACAATAAAATTAAGAGAAAATATTGTTTTCTTGGCCTTGTCAGCTAGCTTGCGTCAAGAGATAGAGAAAACCTAATTTTGGCAAGTTTAAAGCAGAAGAATAATCAATGCTCTGAGTAAAAAGACGGACTTACCCAGGACTCGATCACGAAAACGAAATAAACCATGTGCTATATTTTCTTTACATTCTTCGACCACTACGTTATCTTCCGGGATTGGTACTCCAACGAGCGTTAAGCACTAGTAAGTATCAGCTACCTCAACCTCGATCTTGACGTTGTCAACCGATGACTTGTAAGTATATGCCTGCTTATTGACAAACACTCAACACGAAAAAGAAAAAACAAAACTTTGTTTATTTTGTTGACATTCGCCTATTATCTTAAGTTGAACTTAAGGAAGTTGCTTATTTTTTTTTTTCATTTTCATGAAGTGGTGACACTGGGGCCACTTCAAGTTTTTCCATGAAACCTACCTTAGGTGGAGTGATTTGTAAAATTGCTGATGAGTCAATTTTATAATTTCATTCTGTCAGTCCATCATGTCTGTGACACTTTTAGAGCTCCAGTATTTTAGAAGCGATTTCGGTGACATTTTGGTGTAGGAAGCTTAGGCCCTTAAATGATGGAGGTTTTGTGGTGCCTTCCGAATACCTAGTGCAAATCTTTTGTTACTCGGTTTATAACCAATAACCTTACATGTACGACACGATTCACATACGAGCTGGTGCATGGGTCCAATCCGATATTCCTCGACTGCCTCGACTGATAACTGCAAACGGCCTTGCGGAATAAGCAACGTTGCTTTACTTCAGTTCGGATATTTACATCACGACCTCGTCTACATCGTGAAGGGATATGCTAGTCTAGAAGACGCGGTATTTGGGTCTCTGCCACCGCTGCTCCTCCTACAACATTACTGGCAGAGAAGGCATCAGGGACACGATACATCTGAGCAATATCAAACCGTGCCAACGGTGAGGTTGAGGTCGTTGGGCCATTTTCAAACACGTCACATCACGTTGTGGATCTACCTAGAAATATCATGTATGACTTCACTAATAATATGGGCTACTATGTGGACATGAGTTTAATAATAATATATAATATGGGTGGCGCTACAGCCCGTAGAGGGCCAGGGCCTACCATAGAGTGACGTGCAACAAACTGCTTTGCACTTACATCACCACTCCCCTGCCTCCCCCCTTAGAAACACAATACCTTATGCTTACTGCAGGTACAGTCTACCAAATTCTAATGCAACAAAAGCGAAGATTACAATCATGTGATCTGTGTCAACTTCTTGTACTTTCATGCGCGTGGCTGTCTCCATCTCTTTCTTTCGCTTGGCGTGGCTTGGGTTGGCTTGGCTTTGTGCTGTGTTAAATTAAGTTTTGTTATTTTTGATTAGAATGCTAAGAGAAATTATGCATATTATTTTTGGAAGTCACTCAGTCTTGTAGTGGAGATCATTGAATAAAGACCATATTTAAAAAAATTGAAAAGAAAGTTTTGTGTTTGTTTTCTATTAATAAGTGAAACAAGTGAAATAAAGTGAATTTACTAAAGGCATCCACGCTGCTAGACTCGGAGAACCATTCAACCCACACTGTCTCAGTTGCCTCGACACTCTCGAGGAAAGGCTTCCTCACTTTCTCTGTGACTGTACGGCACCAAACAAAACCAGCAAAACATAACATTTCCTTAGTGACCTCTCCGAAATCGCTAATCAGAGTATATCGAGGATAATTTCCTAAACTCCTCAGCTTTTAATGTAATAGAGTGTAAGGGTAATAGAGTAGACCTCAACCAACTTGGCGTGCGACACTGGAGGCAGCTAGCCAGAGATCGTGATAGTTTGAGAGGCTTGTTTGTTGAGGCCCAGTAGTGCCAAATGAAGAAGCGGAAGAGTTTCTTGATTGACGAACTGAAGAACTAGAATTCCTTGTTCAAATGGCTGGTGGTATGTCTCTCGGAGTCCCTAAGTTTGAGGCTGTACAATGCTTTAGAGTATGCCCGTATTGCTTGTACTATACCTATCACTTGCGGAGTCGAATTGATGATGAGCTCGGGCCGGAGCTGATTGCATTCTCCTCTCTCTCTCATTTGGTGTTCAAGTACAAGGCACGCACGTAAAAACCATTGCCTTTGGCTAAAAACCGAATGTAATTGGGTTAGTTGCAGTTTAATTAATAGCTTTAAAGATAAGCAATAAACTCTTATGAGCCAACCAAATAAGCATGAATGCAGTTGCATATGAGTGTTATTAGCTGCATTAAGTGTGCTGCATAAAATCCGAACGGCATTCTTTTTAATGTATTCATCTGGCTTAATGGGTGATATTTGAATGCGAAGGAAATTCCACTAATGTCGGTGATGCATGAAGAGTTGACTTTACGCAAACAATCGTCGTTTCAAATTGTTTACGGTTGTCAATGCCCCTTACATGTGAAGGAATGGCTTAATGTTTACGGGTCTTATTAAGAAATGATATTAGGTCATAGTGCTGGAGAAGAATAGATAATATACAAATTTCTTTTGCTACCTCTTCTCACCTTCTGCATGAATGTTGAAGTTGAGGGTCCTGTGCCGGAGGTTCTTGCCGCCGAATGGAATTAATCCAGTATAAACCACATGGAGCCATAACTTTATCACCTACAGAATAATATAAATACATAAATAAATTACTAAAAAGTTTCAAATTAGAGACTTTTACTTCCGTTTTCACTTACTCTGAAGTAAAAACAAAGTTCATCTCTTCGAGCTTGTTTAACATTTCGTCATGAATGTGGCCATTTTTCTTATTACCGCGGAGCTCGTAAACCTTCTTCTCTCACAGTTCGACCAACGCCTCCTCCTCCGTTAGCGTCCACAGATTTTTTTTATATTCTTTAGTTTTGGTGTTGTGGTCGCCGTGGCGTAGTGAGTAAGTGCGTCGACTCCTACGCACAGGGTGCCAGGTTCGATACCCGAATTTACCACCTTTGATAATTCACGGCTCCACCTCTTTCGAGTCATTGACTATGCTCAAAGAGTATTCCTGTCTAGAAACTTCGCCGTTCGGAATCGGCATTAAATTGTAGGTCTTCAACACGAGTGGTTGCTGAGAAGCTAGGCCCAGGTCCGCCTCAGACTGTCGCGCCACCCATATTATTATTATTATTAATATTATTAATTTTGGTGTTGCTTGCCATTGTTTAAAAAAATCAAGAATATTTCTCTTGAAAACATCACCTCTTTGTCCGATTGCCACATGATTTTAAATCCAAAAATTAATCAAAAATTAACCAAAATAAACTACAGTTCACCCTGTACGCTTGATCGTTTGGACAACCTTTCACGGATGCACTTAAGTGGAAATTGAACTCAAGCCAAAATTTATGGCAGAACCTTGGAGGTTTGGATAAATTTGACGAAACCTTGCGATTTCTTTTGGTGGAAATACAGCCTCCATCAATCGTTATCTATTTCGGAATATTGGTTTAGTTTGCATTTCTAATTGAGGTTATCAGCGCCAAAGTGGCATAACTTCAATTGTCGTACTTTTTACTCTTAAGATCAACAAACAGAGTGCAAATTGAAGAAGAAATAAGACAATCTCGAAAACAAAACTAATAACAGAGCAAACAAAGACTGTGCGGATGATAATAAGGATATAATAAAATAATATTTTAACAGAAGCTTGGTTTTTTAAGATACGACTTTCAGGATTGCTCCAACGGAACCCTCAACTGTCACTTCATTAGAATCCAGAATATCCCTAAAACGACATAACCACTTGACGTCTTATTTCTCACCGTAAGTCTATTTGCCTTACCCATCCATCAATTGAGACTGAATTGAAGCGGTCACAACTTCAACCGTGTCTCCGCTGATTTGGAAATAATCGCTGAGTCTCAAGGTTTTGGCTTGCTTGCCAAGATTAAGGACAATAACATAAGTATCGCTTCCAGGTGCCTCTCTACAAAGACAGCGAATGTATAAATAGGATAAGTCTTAAAACAACTCACCGTGTGTATAGCAAAAGGTCCTTCGAGGGCGCCTTGATGTTCAGTGCACCATCTTGAAGAGAGGGCTCCTTTCTTAGGTGCAATATTTTCATGAATATCTTCAAGTGACTCCTCGAAGCAGCGAGCTGACTCTCAACGTTCCTCGACGTGTAGTCTGGGTTGACGGGCAACCAGGTCTTGTCAGCAGTACTGAAACCTGCAATTTTGATTCCCTCATCACCTTAGTACCGATCGTTGAATGATAGATTTACCAGAGTTTTTGGTACCGTCCCACTGGAAGGGGGAACGTGCCGGATCTCGAGAGTAATTGTTGTAGTTGTCTGGGTTAGCACTGCAGCCTTGGGGATCGACAGTGTCTTCCCACGAAATTGGAGCATCTGTCATTCCGAGCTCTTCACCCTAAGCACGAAAGCAAACATACACAGGCTGAAACAAGGATTTTGCATACGTACGTTATAGGTGACAGCAATGCCGGGCAGAGTCTGTAGCAAAATGTTCAACAAATCGGTCCTCTCCGGTCCGAAGCGCGAAGCCAACCTCTTGTTGTCGTGATTGCCCAGCACCCAGTTGGCATACACTCCGCGGGGCATACTGTCAATCCACCTCCGGATTTGGTAAAGGAAATCCTTTGCCGTACTTTCAGCAGTCATTGTGCCCAAGAGTTCAAAATTGAAGGGAACGTGCGATCCATTGTGCACTCCGTCGCCGTACAACTTCATCAGGTTCTCAAAGCTGGTGTACGCTTCAGTCAAGAGGACTTTTGTTTCGCCACCGTGTTGCTTCTTCCAATTGTCAGTAAGTTCTCGCCATTTGTATATCAGACCGAATGTCTCAGGCCGACCATTGGTGTAGATATGTTGCAAGTGACAGTAGTCATTTGGATCTGGGCACTTCGGATCCGTCGTGACTGGTTCGTCTGGATATTTGCCATGTTCATCGATGTACTCGTAAATGAATGGAACCGCATCAATGCGAAAACCACTCACACCTCTTGACAACCAATATTCCATGACATTACTCATTTCCTTGACTACCTCCGGGTTTCGGTAGTCCAAGTCTGGTTGATGCACACCGAATTGGTGAAGGTAATACTGCTGCCGTTCCTCGTTCCATTCCCAGGCACTGTAGCGGAAGGATCCAAGCCAATTATTCGGGGGCTGCCTTTCGCCCGTCTCCGGGTTGATGGTGGCATTTTGCCACACGTAAAAGTCACGATATTTCGGATCGCCCTTTACGGAGAGCTTAAACCATTCATGCTCGTCGCTGGTGTGATTCGGTACAAAATCAAGAATAATTTTCATTCCAATCTCCTTAGCTCGCTTCAGTAAGTTTTCAAAATCACTCACAGTACCGTATTCGCCCTGAATTTTGTAGTAGTCAGAGATGTCATATCCGAAGTCAGCCATCGGCGATTGGAAAATTGGCGACAACCAGGCGGCGGTGATGCCGATATCCTTGAGATACTGCAATTTTTCGGTTACACCTGAAAAAAGAAGCAGATACATGTAAGAACGATTGAATGGGGGATGTGATTCACACCAACCGTTAAGATCACCGATGCCATCACCATTGCTGTCCTTAAAGGATCTCGGATAGATTTGATAAAAGTTGCCATTCTCCCACCAGTCCTTGGCACTGGCTGCGCTTGCAACTATCACAATAATGACAAACAAAATTGTTACTTTCATGCTTCAACACTTCTTGGATGCAAACTAGCTATATACATGAGTCTGGACGGCTCGCCCGACTCTATTTATAGGGATAAGGTGGGAAAAAATATCACAAGCCATATGTTCATTTGTGTAGATCAGTTCACACTTGCTTGCATTTAATTAGCGTCGTAAAAAAAACCGTCACAGATGTATCGTAACAAAGATCAATAACTTTGTTTGAGTGATTGATCTTTCAGGTGGCATTTAATTGAGTGAATATAATTACATTGAACTGCTCAGCTTGCACATAATCACCGGCATTTAAACAAGTTTTCGAATTGAGAAACAAAACTGGTTACATATGAAGATAGCAGCTGAGTCCACTATTTTGTTATTCTGCTGTTGCACTGCATGCACTCATGCCCGATCAAGTTGTAAGTCCTCGTAGTTATCTGAAGAGCATGCAGGGACAAGTTTCGATGCTTAGTCCGGCAACAATAAAAGGGCATCCTTGTAATGTCAAAGGACTGTTAGTAAGAGTGGAACCAACCCTAATAAGAATCAAATGTGCTTGACGCGTTGATCTCCAAGGAGGTCACAGGGTTATTCCTTCTAGGATAAACTACTGGATTCGGCCAAATGCAGACTAATAAGTTCCCCTTCAAGTTGTCATGTTTATTGTATGGAGCCACAGAGACTTTTAAGACATAGGAGCAATGTCTTAAAAGTCTGTGGCCCGTTAGCCATCGCAGTATTGAGCTGTTTTATCATCTTGTCGACCGACGCCTTGATGTAACCGATTTTATGGTGGATCCACTTAAACCGGGCCCGTGGTAGGTAGGTAGGTCGATAGTTAAGTGGCTGTAAAGATGCACTTAGGCCAATGTAGGCCCATTGCACTGCCACGGGGGCTTACGAACAAGGGATTGGGTGACAGCCTGCAAGGTCTTTCTGTGAATTGATTTGACCGGGGTTTCACTACGATCACTTAAATTGTCAAAAAATTAGTGGCCTATTATGGCTGCAGGAGAGTGCAGGGCAGCTACTGAGAGGGTGTTGTACACCTTACTTCTCTTTCCTCCTCCTTTTTTTCACTCCTGATATTTTTGCTTGTAGGCAAATTCGGTAATTATCCCCACTGCAGAGCTCATTTTGGATCTCTTTGAGGAAATTAAGCTATCTGATCTTTTTTAATCGAGGCAAGACCAAATTTGCTTTCAGATTTGGCTTAACCAACAAGCGCCTGCAGTCAGCTCGATCTTTAGCTACCTGCCTCCAGTTTCGCATGCATCTTTGGTCGAAATCCTTTCCACTTGCGTGCGCTACCTAATCCGCGGTCTTCTTCTACTGCGCCGTCCCTCGGGTCTTCGAATTCAGACTTTCTGGGCCACAGAATTGGTTTCCATCTGCTCTACATGACCTAGACATCTCAATTGCTCTTCAGGCTAACTCCATTTGCCATTAACTACAAGTACAGATCATAGCAGTGGTTTCTAGGAAGCTTGGCCACCCATATTATTATTATTATTATAGAGGCAGTCTTGAGAGTTGTTATGCAAGGCCACGGAGGCGTATACGTAACATTTTTCATAGGGTCGTAGAGGCAGTCTTATGGTCGCCGTGGCGTAGTGGGTTAGTGCGTCGACTCCTACGCAGAGGGTGCCAGGTTCGATACCTGAATTAACCACCTTTGATAATTCACGGCTCTACCTCTTTCGAGTCATTGACAATGCTCAAAGAGTATTCCTGTCTAGAAAAAGTTTCTCACTGTAGGTCCCTTCCACTCTTGAGAGAACAATAGCACGCACAACACGAGTGGTTGCTGAGAAGCTAGGCCCAGGTCCGCCTCGGACTGTCGCGCCACCCATATTATTATTTTTATTATTAACTTGAAGGTGGCTACGGGAGTACCTATGTCTCAAGATGGTCTGTCATCTGGCAGTATTGTCAACTTCAGAGTTTTCCATAGTGTCTCTATGGCCTGGTACCCAACACAGGCGAATGTGAAACTGTTCGGATATCTCGTCAAGAGTGTTGGGCGATATTGCACGAAGAATGAAAATGGTCTCTTTTCTCAGTCGACTCAACCATCAACATAAACTACCCTCTTGAGTGAAATAGAGGGTGGCCAACGATCGGGTCAGTCAAAGAGGACATGCATGGGCAATTGTCTTTCGATCGCGAAATGGTACGGTCTTTGGTTTACCCGTGGTAGCTATATTCCTAACTTAATAAGAGATTCGGGACAGTTTATGACTACGTTAGAGCTTATACAGAAAGATGTAATTTGGGGATTTTAGTCCTGCCCGGTTGTCCATAGAGATACTAACATCGCCGGGCGGATATTACGTTCCACCTCAAATAGAACTGGGCTTAGCTAATCGCCATTATTTCCGCTTGGAAGGCACTGCAGTGATTAAGTAGACGAAGTATTACTTACTTAAGACGGGCAGAGAATACACCATTTTCTACTCCATCTTTCGTTTTGGATACATCTGTGTATGGCGTTTGCAAGGCCTATAGTCTCGCCGTACCACAGGTCTCTTTCCGGTATCAGGGCTTCGAAGGTTTTCTCTGGGATGTATCTAGGTTAAGTGTAGTCAAGGTTATCCAAAGAAAGATATGGTCCTTTTTTTTTGTAACTACAACATTGAGGTCATGCCTTGAGTCTAATTACACCGTCGATTATTATTTGCTTATCAAATATATCTAAGGGAGTAAGATTCAATAGGGTTTCGAGTTCATCAGTAGGAGTAGTTCTCAAGGCGACACTTATACAAATGTAGGCTTGCCTTTGTACCTTCCTTAAGACGTGGAGATATATGCCGATGTTGAGTACAAGCCACCATACTGGTACGCTGTACAGGAGGATGGGTCTGACAACAGCATTTGAAGACCGCATTTATGCCCCCATGGCTTTTTTGCTCGGGACTCTATTTAACGCTCTCAATTGAGACAACAGGGAAATCTGAATTCCTGAAGCTCCTCCGTTCGAATCCCCAATCTACCAACTTTCATAATTCACGGCTTTCGCCTCTTCCAAGTCACAGACAATGCTCAAAGAGTATTCCTGTCTAGAAAAAGCTTCTCAACTTCGCCGTTTGGAATCGGCATTAAACTGTAGATCCCTTCCACTCGTGAAAGAACAAATAGCACGCACAAAAGTGGTTGCTTAGAAGCTAGGCCCAGGTCCGCCTCGGACTGTCGCGCCACCATATTATTATTATGGTGCAGATTATTGTGACGCACGATCTAATGTCAGCTTTGTATTTCACAGAAACGTGTATTATGTGCTTGACAACTGAGAAGGATATCAAATTTCAAACATTACGCAGGTGCAAGCTTCTCCTTGAAACGTCGGAATGAAAACTGAAACGGAGAAGCAAGTCACACATGCTTCTCTTATTACAAATACGGAGATTAATTGTTCCTTTATTTAAATTAAAGTAGATTCATTATAGTTTATAGAGATGGGCGGTTACTTTAGCATCCAACTTATGCGACTGACGGGACACTCTGTGACATGAGCAGACAAACCCTCCAGAAGGGACTCCTTTTCGACACTCTTTCCACGTGGAGGTCTGCCATCTACAACCCATTTTATAAGGCTTCGAATAGGATACCACACATGCGGGTGAACACTTTCGTTTGGCTCTCACAGTCTGTGTATATACATATTTGTATGAACAAATGTATGCTGTCCTCGAGAAAGAAAAGACAACATTGACGTCTTGGACAGGGCGTGACATTGGGCACTTGTAACTTCGAGTTAGTTTAGGACTTCGTTTATCTTCGCTCCGCAGTAAACAGTACAAACATCTGTGAATCTGGAACAGGCTTAGTGGTTGAAGCCCTGGTCCCGCCTCGGAATGAACCGCTACATGGAGACCACCACGATTGTCCGTTCTGAAGAGGCTGAAATAAACGAAGACCTTCATGACGGGAGCATGACGAATTGTCCGTAAGGAGAGATATTCCTTGTATAGGGGTCTTTGTAAAGAGAAGCTCAATTTAGAGAGGCGCTAATCAGTTCCGATGACGGTTCCCAGAGGCATGTTCGCAGAACTGCGTAGTTCCATTGATATGTTTGCGTTAAACTTGTCTATATCATTGTTTCAGGAAAGGTTAGATGGATGGCTACGTGGTGGCTAGGTGTACGGACCATGTATGGTCGTTATGCTACATGTTTATTTACGCACATAGTTCCGACTCAGCTTCACACGAACTAGTGGGTGCTTGTGTAAATTTTTTGTATACAAATTATGGACATGTTGGGTGGACAGAGAAATGTTTAGGTTGAGTTAACGGAACGATAGAAAATGTTTCCGACAGAGAACATAAGTCCGGGAGCTACACATGTCCCCAACGACACAACTCTAGTTTCAATGCATCAACAGGTTTGCAAGCATCAATTTTTTGTTTGCATAAAATTTGTTGAATAAATGTTTCTATACCTTCGCATTAACATTTTCACAAAATGAACAATTTAAGGAAAAGCTTTACTAAGGTCTTCAACTGCGACAGTGAATTGGCAGAATACAATGGAAACTTTACGAATATGAAAAAAGTTGTTACACCACAAAGAGTTTGAAGAGTAAGCGTGGAACTATTTGCATCAGCGATTTACGTCAATCATAACCAAATAAACTGATTAAACCAATTTTGATAAAAAAAGATATTTGTGATATTGGAGTACTGCACTTAAAAAGATAATACTATAATAATATAATAAAATATACTTCTATATAAATGGTACATGGTCTTCTGAAGAGCAGTGTTCACGTTTCTGTACTCGATGGAGACAGAGCGTTCGTGATTTTAGTTCTTATAATTTACACAATAAATAAATAATAATAAACATGAAGCTGTTGTTAGTAGTAACGTTTGTGATATTTTCGGTTGTGAGCGCGAAGGACTGGTGGGAAAATGGAAATTTTTATCAAATCTATCCTCGATCCTTCCGTGACAGTGACGGGGATGGAATCGGAGACTTAAATGGTTAGTTATAGATCCAAGCTGCTGCAGGATATTTAGCTGGTGCTTCTATTCATACGCTGCGAGATCTAGGTTCAATCTCCTAGTTAAGAAAAGTTCATGAACCACCATTTATTTCGACTCAATGACAAAATTCAAGGAGAATTCCTGTCTGGAGAAAAGCTTCTCAAACTTCGCCGTTCAGAGTCGGTATAAAACCGTAGGTCCCATCCAAGGAACGCAAAGCACGTGAGGTTGCTGTAGAAGGCCCATGTCCACCTGGGGCAGTAGTGCCAACCACAGACATGCACATACATTAGTTCTATGCAAGAATGAAGGAAGTTGAAACTACAAATCCTTAATCTGATTGATTTTACATTTTCTGCACTGATCTCCTTAATCATTATTTTCTGTATTTTTCAGGGGTAAGCGAAAAGCTTCAATACTTGAAGGATGTGGGATTCACAGCAGTCTGGCTATCACCAATCTTCAAATCACCAATGGCAGATTTTGGATATGACATCTCAGATTTCTATCAAATCCACCCCGAGTACGGAACAATGGAGGACTTCGAGAACATGATAAAAAAAGCAAAGGAAGTCGGCATTAGAATCATCCTCGATTTCGTTCCGAACCACACTAGTGATGAACACGAATGGTTCAGGAAGTCAGTCAACAAGGAAGAAGGTTACAAAGACTTCTACGTCTGGCACCCAGGCAAGAAGGACGCGAACAACAAAACTATTCCGCCTAGCAATTGGCTGGGTTCATTCCGTTACAGTGCATGGGAATGGAACGACGTGCGACAGGAATATTACCTCCATCAATTTGCAGTCAAGCAGCCAGATTTGAATTACCGCAATAAGGCTGTAGTCGACGCAACGAAGGATGTCATGCGATTTTGGCTTAAGAAAGGCATCAATGGCTTTCGAATCGATGCCGTTCCTTTCTTATTTGAAGTCGACAAGGACGAGAACGGCAACTACCCGGATGAGGATGTCATTAACGATGTCGAGAGGTGCCCCGATCCCGATGATTACTGCCATTTAAATCATACATTAACAAATAGCCGCCCAGAAGCAATTGATATGGTTTACCAATGGCGAGAGCTCACTGATCAGTTCAAAAAAGACAATGGAGGCGAGACTAAGATCATTCTCACTGAAGCTTACACCAGTTTCGAGAATTTGATTAAATATTATGGCAACGGCATTCGGAATGGCTCTTACGTCCCCTTCAACTTTGAATTCCTGTCATTTGTGCAAAATGATACCAAAGCAGGCGATATCGTGAAGAACATTGAGAAGTGGTTAAATGCAATGCCTAAGGATGTCTACGCCAATTGGGTTCTGGGAAACCATGATAATAAGAGACTGGCATCACGATTTGGTGTCCAACGGGCGGATTTGTTTAATATCTTGCTGCAGACTTTGCCTGGCAATGCGGTAACGTACAACGGTGAAGAGCTAGCTATGACTGACGTGTTTATTTCGTGGGAGGAAACAGTGGATCCACAGGCTTGTGGTGCCAATCCAAACAATTTTAATGATTACTCTCGCGACCCTGCCAGAACTCCATACCAATGGGATGCGTCATCGAAAGCAGGTATGTACATAAGTGCTCATTTCTGGAAGCTTACGTGTTCAGTTTGCTTAGCCGATTAATTTTTGAACAAAACATTTATTACGAATCGAAAAGGAGTCGCAGTTCTTCGTTGGAAGTTCATAGCATTTGGAGCTTACTTGTCGATTAATGTCGCTCTTATTAAGCAGGAAAAGTTAACTTCTATACAATGGGACGAAAAAATGTCTTAAGGTGCCCAAACACACCACACTTTGCGGTCACTCTGGTGTGTACTTTGGTTTCGCCTTCCGCCACACACGTAACGCACTGACACTTACACAGAAAGAAATTGAATTTTACTCAAACACAGATCACACGTCAACACACTGACACAAATGTGCTGTGCATGGGCCTCCTTACAATCTAAATTCAGTTTTTATAGACAGTCATTAGGATATCTTGCGGCTTACAGCTTTAATCGCACATTTATGTGACATAGGACACTCGTCCCACAAAATTAACTTGCGCTGTTGGAGAAGAGTCCAGCTGCTGATGGTCTTGCTAATATTGCGTGTCAAGTCTCTTCACTCCCAAGGTCGTGCGGCAATTTAAAGACTGAATGCGCAGTGCGTCCAACGCTCAACAATACCGGTTGCAGCTACAGTCAATTCTACATTGTCTGTCTTTGCGAAGCTGAAACAAAAACGATGAATCAGTTCTCATAAAACCTAATTTTGCGTAGCTCTATTAATTTTATTCGGAATGAGAATTAAAATGTGGACTTTTGAATAAGAATGAATCAAAGACGAATCTGCCATTCGTACAAATGATTACGGATGTAATATTCAGACAATACGACAAAACAATAAATGGGTGTGTGAGTACATTGCTGGGCACCGAAAGAAAATCGACCATATCCTGCCTGCCTTAACCTGAAATTAATTCCAATCTGCATTCAATCATAACTAAGGTATTGTCGAATCATACGACCACAGAAGCTTTGAATGAAGCTGTTTCAAAGCAGATTTACTTGATGAATGCCTTTACTGACAGCCGCAGTTGTTGTCTGTCGGGATTGTGAGTGTCAGTTCGAGTTGATAAGCTTATTTAAGTTGTGTATTAATTTTAGAAAATTAATGTTTATGTTTCTAATAAGTTGGTCGCCGTGGCGTAGTGTGTTAGTGCATCGCCTCATACGCAGAGGGTGGCAAGCTCGATACCCGAATCTTACAACATTTCATAGCTCACGGCTCCTCCGCTTTTGTGTCATCGAAAATGCTCAAAGAGTATTTTTGTCTAGAAGAAGCTTCTCAAACTTGGCCGTTCGGAGTCGGCATAAAACTGTAGGCCTCTTCCACTCGTGAAAGAATAATAGCAAGCATGACACGAGTGGTTGCTGAGAAGCAGGGCCCTGGCCCTCTACGGGCTGTAGCGCTCCCATATTATATTATTATAATTAATGTTTATTGCAGGTTTCACAACTGGATCTGATACTTGGCTTCCGGTGGCACTCGACTATAAGACCAATAATGCCCTCATGCAGCTAAGAGCACCGCAAAGTCACTTGCAAATATTCAAAAAGCTGATTCTGTTAAGGAAGGAGCCCTCGTTCCAGGATAAGAACAGTATGACCATAAGAACTATCTTAGACGATGTTGTTATTTATAAGAGGTGAGTGTGTATAACTCTTAATATAAGCCGGGCTCGAATAGACTTGAAGAAGTATTATTGAGCTCAGTCTGTGTTTGTTGACTTCTACATAATCTTGCCTGTGTTCACTTTTAGACAAACCCCTGGAAGTGACTTGTACGTGATCATTTTGAACTTTGGTACCAAGGACCACATCTTCAACATCAACACCTACTTCAATGTCGGACCTCGAGTTGAAGTGATTACAACCTCCATGCAATCGAACTATAATGACGGGTAAGACTGTCCTAAATAATCGGTATCAATGCTATGCTTATGCTCTATAATATATTTTCAGTGAGGTGGTTGACGCAACAAAGTTCTTTGCAAAGGGACAAGTCGGAACAGTTGTGGTTGCTATAAATAACAACAGAGCATAGTTCTCGGAGATCATACAAAATATATTGGAATAATATGTATCTTGAAGTGTAAATAAAAATAAAGTCAACTACCATCATATACAAGCTTGTAAATGTGTACCATTATACCGATCCATAAGTGCAGCCATTTTAAAGACAACCCATTCCATTGTTAATTTGGCGGTGTGCTTCTAAGGCATTTCCTCTTCAGCATATTCTAACATAACCTTACGGTTTCAAGCATGTTTACGTAAGATTTCTTGGTTATATCCCTGTAAAAACATGCACCTCCATGTATTGCACAGCTGAGTGAATGAACAAAATCCCAAGCTCACCTTTAACAACGATCACGGTACAGGTTGACTACGTTTTTTTCTTCAATGCTTCTAAGGATCGCTGTGGTACGAACAAAATTGCCAAGAACAAAACAAAATCACAAAGGGACCAGAAGCTGACACAAGACCAAAAGAGTTTTTTCTCGAGTAGCACATGCAGTTTTTTTGTGTAGATTTTAATGTACAGTGCAGTCTCTCTTAAGTGGACAGCCACGAGACCGGAGTTCTTGTCCACATAAGAGAGGGCTTAGAGCCAAACATTCCAGTACTTCTTGTGCGCTTAATAGGATCGTCTACTTAGGAGGGTGCACATTAAGAGAAAGTGCACTGTTTTACATACAGTCACAGGCAGAACCAAATAGGTAAGTTAAGCATTACAAAATAAGGTTTTCCATTTAATCGTTATCACTGAAACGAAACTTTTCAAAGAAAAGTTGAACGAAAAGTTAGTTGGTTGTACAATCGACTTATTTCAAGCATTGGCTAACAATGGTGAAGAGCTGTGCAGAAGTGAAGCATGCTTCGAACGAAGCTGTGAGTCACGAAAAGCCTTTTCTGTAAAACTTGATATTAGCTGGTAAGGTGGATCTTTAATATTGTTTTTCATGTACGGTCCTTAATCATAGGTTGGAACTAAACATACACCTCCTTGAAGTAGAATGCCTAGCTGAGCTAGCATCGGTAGCAGTTCTCGGTCACAGTGGCATCCCTGGAAATGAGAAAGCCGTTGAACTGGCTAGGGAGGAATCTGCCCTTAAGTGCTCACGTGAAGAGGAGGTGCTAATATTTCTACACAATGCCTTGAAATAGGTAAACTCAGATGGGTCAGACTGACGAACCGTGCTACATCAAGCAAAATATGGCCTGAGTACAACCGATCCCAAGAAAAACATCTCCCTTGCCGAACACGGCATGACATTTCTATATCGGTGTCCGTACCAGACAATGGCCTAAACTTGGTATCCCACATAACAAATATTGTCGCAGTTGCAACAACATAGCTGAGAGGGAGAGGGTTACTCTTCCTTTGCACTTACCCGGCTCTTGCAAGAGCCAAACAGCGTACGCTTGGTAGACCTTTTTTCAAATCAATTGAACCTGAGATATTTAAGACGAACATTAGTTCATTTGTAATATCCTTCTTAAATATATCAGGTTCGATTTAGAGATATCTTAAAAATACACCTTACATAAAAAGTACCAGATCTGTGGTAGTAAAACGGCACATTAGGTTCTTCTTACAGAACCATCCCTTTTACAGAGCCACCACTTTTACCTATCTAGGTACCTGAAGTTGAAATTTTGGCTTGCATCGAAAATAACATTATCTGGTGTTAAATGTAATGGGGACTGATCAAGAAAGAATAACAAAAGTAGTGAACTGGAAACAATTTGCAAGGCAGTGCGACTTCAAATAACCAAACTTTTTTTTTTAAATTAAGGTCGAATTGAGAAGAGAGAATATATTATAATAATGTGGGTGGCGTTAAAGTTCATAAAGGGCCAGGGCCTAGTTTCTCAGCAACCACTCGTGTTGTGCATGTTATTGTTCTCTCATGAGTGGAAGGGACCTACAGTTTCATGGCGACTCCAATCGGCGAAGTTTGAGAAGCTTTTCTAAGCAGTTATTACTCTCTGTGCATTGTCAGGGACTCGGAAGAGGTGGGACCGTGAAAATTATTTTTAGTCGAACAGGCCTGGAATCGAATCCAGGCAGAGAGGTTCAGTTGCGTGAGGGTAGACGCACATACCCCAATGCCACGGCCGCAGTTCACAGAATATAACTGTGAAAGAAATAGCCTCCCAAACTTCGCAGATCAGAGTCTGCAATAAATAACTCGATGGACTATACAAGTTGCTGGGTTCGACTATACAATTGCTTGGTTGCTGTTGAAACTATGGCCATGACTACCTCGGACTGTACCGCCACTTACATGGGTTGTATTATAACGTGCACATATATTTTATGTGTATTGTGAAACGACACAGTCCAAAGTGGACTCAGGCTTAGCAGATATTGTTTGATTGTTCGTTCAAGTAAAGCCGACCTTCGCATTCATGGCTACTGCGAACAGTGAAGTTTGAGAGTTAGTTTCACCGTTAGGCACCGAATATTTGAACCGCGAAATGCGACCACAAACTGATGCAATAATTTTTCCAGCAAAAAAAAAAAAACAGAAGTTTTCTTAAAGTTAGTTTAAATACCTTAATTCACGATTTTAAATTGATTCTGCTGTCTGACGTGCCCAAGTATAATTAACAGAGTAACACATTTATCCACTTCGCCTGTAAACGGGACAAAATTTCTGTATTTAATTCCCTACTCAGTTCTTCCAAAAATTAAGTCAGCCAACCAATTAAAGAAAGCTCAATTACACTGCAACCACATCTTCTGCTTCGTGTCGCCATATTTTCGGGTGGAGTGGACTCAACCGTAAAGCCTCTATAATTAGCGTGATCTCTAGCTGGTTCCCCATACACTTGTATGCGCCTCCTTAGACGCGGGTGTACTTTTCTGCATTGTCCTACAGGTACAGTTCGAGGGTGAATATTCTCTTCCAGATTCCATCCATGCAAATGATAACCACTGTGCAGGTCTAATTTGGAAGTAAGGCACAGTCTTCCCACACAATGCTTACTAAATATGGAAGCTAGACTACTTACTTACACAAAGTACAAGCCTTCAGTTGATAGAGAACACTTAATTGTATTCCGCAACCGAGGACCAGAAATTCTTACAGTTTCTGGCCGCATGAATTTCCAGAATTTCACACAGAGCAACAACAATGCACACACACTAAGTTCCGTGTTGTGTTGCACAATGTATCCATTGTTTACTGTAAATAAAATAATCATAAAACAAGTATTGAATTCTCAGCAATGAAGTGTCTACTATTGCAGTGACCTTAGTCAATTGTATCACGTTTTACCTTTCAAAAATACACCTTTTATCATAACAATTAAATCAAAATCAAACAAAATGTGCATGCTTGGGGAATTATATCTAAGCCTACTTCCTTTAATTTTAAGATTGTTTTTTACTTACAGTCAAGTTGGTTTGAACAGCATCAACTGCCCTGAAGTGGGTTCAATTTAACCAAATAAACTGATTACGGTTCCAGCAAAAGTGTTAAGGTATTTGCAAAAATTTGAAGTGCTCAACTCAAGAAGGCAGATATCTAATCCTATATAAGGTGGTATTGGCTGCACCCAGAAAATAGTTCGCGTTCCTGAGCTCAGAGAGACAGAACGCTTAAGTCTTGGGATTCAATATTAACCTATCCACATTTCAGTGAGAATGAAGTTCTTTGTGAGCATAGTGTTTGTGACTCTGTCGGTTGTAAGCGCGAAAGACTGGTGGGAGAATGCAAATTTTTACCAAATCTATCCTCGATCCTTCCGCGACAGCAACGGTGATGGAATTGGTGATTTAAACGGTTGGTCTCAAGTGATCTCAGTCATATAGAACAAGACGGATGGAAGGTGGCCGTGTCAATTTTCACAAAGTGTTCCATTCATTCATTCAGTTTCACTACGCACACGGCCACCATCCACCATCAAACCTCGTTTTAATTCCTAAACTAAGGTCCGAAAATGTGTTTCAGGTGTTACCGAAAAGCTTCAATACTTGAAGGATATTGGGTTCACTGCAGCGTGGCTATCGCCAATCTTCAAATCACCAATGGCAGATTTTGGATATGACATCTCAGATTTCTATCAAATCCACCCCGAGTACGGAACAATGGAGGACTTCGAGAACATGATCAAGAAAGCGAAGGAAGTCGGAATCAAGATCATCCTCGACTTCGTTCCAAATCACACCAGCGATGAAAATGAATGGTTCAAGAAATCCGTCAACAAGGAAGAAGGCTACAAAGACTTCTACATCTGGCACCCAGGCAAGAAGGACGCCAATAACAATACTGTACCGCCAAGCAATTGGTTGAGCGCCTTCCGATACAGTGCTTGGGAATGGAACGACGTGCGACAGGAGTATTACCTCCATCAATTTGCCATCAAGCAGCCGGATTTAAACTACCGCAACAAGGCTGTAGTTGAGGAGATGAAGAATGTTATGCGGTTCTGGCTGAGAAAGGGCATCAGCGGCTTTCGTATCGACGCTTGCCCATTCCTATTCGAAGTCGATTTGGATCCATCCGGCAACTATGCGGATGAGACGGTCATCAGCGATGTCCAAAGATGTCCAGATCCCAATGATTACTGTCATTTAAATCATGTCTTAACTAATGATCGACCAGAGACGATTGATATGATCTACCAATGGCGAGAATTGGCTGATCAATTTAAAAAAGACAATGGCGGCGATTCAAAGGTCCTACTTACCGAGGCTTACACAAGCTTTGAGAACATGATCACTTATTATGGTAATGGAAAACGCAACGGCTCACATGTGCCTTTCAATTTCGAGTTCCTTGGGAATGTAAATAAGAATTCGAAAGCGACTGACGTTGTTCAGAGTGTTCAAAAGTGGTTGAATGCAATGCCAAAGGATGTCTACGCAAATTGGGTTCTGGGAAACCACGACAATAAGAGAGTGGCATCAAGATTTGGTGTCGAACGTGCAGACTTGTTAAATATCCTGCTACAGACTTTGCCTGGCAATGCGGTAACGTACAACGGTGAAGAACTGGCTATGACTGACGTGTTTATTTCGTGGGAGGACACAGTTGATCCACAAGCCTGCAATGCCAATCCAACCAACTTTAATGATTACTCTCGTGATCCTGCAAGAACTCCGTACCAATGGGATGCATCGACAAATGCGGGTAAGTGAACATTTTTGAATAAATAGATCTTAGACTAGCTTATTGTAAATTGGTTGACGTTTCGTTCCACACACGTGGATACAATTTGAAATTTTCTTTGGTGTTGAGTGAATGTTGACCTGATTGCCAGTCTGCAGACTTTTATTTTTTATAAAAGCAATGCTGTTGTCAGTTATTGAACAAAATTGAGGCGAATTGAATGATGCACTGAAAAATGGCAAGTTGGCCAGTAAATACTAGCACCAAGAAAATACAAATGTTGCGTTCCGGAGGCGGACCCAAAGCATACCATAATTTTAAACAAAAAACAAAACTTTATTAGAACAAAGGAACCAAAGAACAAAATAATGTAACATTAAGTTTAATTTTTTAATTTACGGTACGCCTTAAAAAAAGGTCTAACCGCCTCAATCTTTCCAATTCAACCACCGTATCAACCCCGAATTCCGTTTTAACTTCTGGCCAATTACAGAGTCTTTTAAATTTCTCGCTTCATCGCAGCGCCATCTACCCGTTCTACGTGTTGTCACGCTCAAGGAGGTTATTTATTTTCAACACCCCCCTAAGTCGAATTGTCAAGGGATGCCAAGATTTGTTCGTGTTAGAGGGAGTTTGACTTAGTGTGGTTTTTGTATGGAAATTGAGGGAAATGCATGTAAAATATGACGAAAAAGTTTGAGTTGGAGACAGTTTCGACTTAGGGAGAATTCGTCTTAGGGAGAGTTCGACTTAATTCGTTCGACCCCCTAAGCAACCAATTATTTTTTTTTTTATTTAGAACAGAAATTCTGAACAGAACAAAAGCACTCAAATTAATAGATGGACGCATATTATAACAATATGGTTACATCCATGAGCATTCGCTTCTTGAGTTGGTGTGTTCTCTTTTCCTCTTTCAGCTATTCGTGTTAAATCCCCATCACTATCTTGTTCATGGTTCACATGGATGGTGGATTCAATAGTTCACAGTACCAGTCAAGCCATGGCTTACCTAAACCACCCTTAAATACGAAATAGTCTTGAGTGAAGCTTATGTTCGATCCTACACCTAGCTAAACCAGCTGATAAGGTTTCACCGTGAAAAAGGGCATATGTATATGCGGGCTACCTGTCTATCTTGGAACTTGGCCGCACCTTCTTTTGTACTAAGGAACCTGCGAAAGTTGGCCGTCAACATAATCCCCTGCTGGTCGTCATTGTGGCGTTTGAATTTTGTTGCGTGTGTATAAAAATGCACTGAACAAAATGTTCAACCGGACATATTCGTAAGATACTTTTCGTGTTAAATCTTGTTAGGATATATGCAGATGACTTCATTTCTGTAGTTTAAGAATGACTTCAGTGTTTTTCTGACTTTCGTGGAGGAGACACACATACACCCTCATAAGTTAGCTACCTTGGCCAAAAATGCTTGCACCGCAGCTGGCCATTTTACGCAGATTTCACTGTATTTTATTAAGATAAACCGTCTTGTCGATGTAATATTTCCAGAGTTCCGATTCAGTGAACACATAAGGTGTCCTCAGCGTCTTACCGAGGCGCAGAACATCTTCTATCCAATTTCTTAGGCAATATTGGTTTGGTCAGAAGTGTCATCTAAAGTTCAACCTCCTTCAGTGAACGGCTTCCCTAGATCTCCTAGACTGGAAAACAGTTGCATTGAAAAAATCTGTATAAGTCTATGTACATTATCTTGCATTCCTTATGTGTTCAAGATAGTTTAACGTAGTCGTAGTCGTTGTCCATTTAAGCAACAACACGTCTACACTGTAGACCATCTCATTGGATGCCAGTAAGTGCATGTCCTCATTAGAGGCAAAGTGAAAACTGGTGATTATATGTGGTTCCACTTGCCCAAGGAACCCAAACCAAGAATTGTTGCTCTTAATATCCAAGTTAAATTGTGTTGAGTAACCTTAGGGAAGGTCACCGTGGCGTAGTGGGTAAGTGCGTCGACTCCTACGCAGAGGGTGCCAGGTTCGAATCCCCAAACTACCAACTTTCATAATTCACGGCTCCACCTCTTTCAAGTCACTGACAATGCTCAAAGAGTATTCCTGTCTAGAAAAAGCTTCTCAACTTTGCCGTTCGGAGTCGGCATTAAACTGTAGGTCCCCTCCACTCGTGAAATAACAATGGCATGCACAACACGAGTGGTTGCTGAGAAGCTAGGCCCAGGTCCACCTCGGACTGTCGCGCCACCCATATTATTATTATTATAACCTTAAGGAAGATGTAATAAAAAAAAAAAAACTCATTCCTCTTTTCAGGTTTCACAACTGGATCGGATACTTGGCTTCCGGTCTCGCAAGACTACAAAACCAAAAATGCGCTCATGCAGCTCCGTGCACCTCATAGCCATTTGCAAATATTTAAGAAACTCATTCGCCTAAGGAAGGAACCATCGTTCCAGGATAAGAACAGTATGACCATTAGAGCTATTTTGGATGATATTGTCATTTACAAGAGGTACGTACGTAATTCTTCTGACAAGCCTACCTTCTTCTCAATTTTGTGTTTATAATTGTGGCATAGAAGCATTGAACATTCCTTTCTCATGGCAGTCTCAACGTTGGTTGCAGTATAAGCTTATAAAACTAGGCAACATTTTAAAAATGGTCTTTCTAACCACTGTTGAAGGATAAGCTACTCATACTGTAGCACTTTAATTCTCAGAGACGTCTGAGGAGACCGAATGCCATCAATCTACTCAGAAGTATTGTACTTATATAGTGAGGAAAAACCATGAGTTAATTACCTCCTCATTGAAGATGAAGAAGAGAGAGATGAGATTGCCACGATATTACAATCTTCTCATTTCCTGAATTCGCATTTAATTTACTGAACATTAAGCTGATATAATCATTTCAGGCAAACAACTGGCGGCGACTTGTACGTGATCATTTTGAACTTTGGTACAAAAGACCAGACCTTCGACATCAATTCGTACTTCAATGTTGGATCTCAGGTTGAAGTGATTACAACCTCCATCCAATCGAACTACAATGATGGGTAAATTTATTATATATTGATGTAAGTGATTGGTTATTTCTTTGCTTACACGATATTATCTCTTTTTAGTGAGGTGGTTGACGCAAAGAATTTCCTAGCAAAGGGACAAGTTGGAACCGTCGTGGTTCCTATAAAACAATAAAGAAGTAATCAAGCAGGCCCTATGCCTGTACACTAGTTTCATGTGCACGATATAATTTGAACGATAAATAAATAAATGCTACATGCCAAGTAATGTAAAATCATTATCTTATTTCATTTCTTAGAAGAGTCTGATTTAATTTCAAGAAAAGGATTCATCATCATTAGCATCCTCTTCTCACCCGCATGATCCACTTAATCGCCGGGTAAAGGACGCACGAGATTTCTCTAAGCCACTCGATCTTACGCCAACGACTCCAACTTAGAATGTTACCAAACGCAAATGGATCCTTGGACTTGTTCCAACCATCCCAAGCGACCAAGCGGTTTCCTACATAATCGAACCGCATTCAAGGGTAGCCTCGGATATCGTGATGATTGGGGCATTCGTCTCGCGTGACCCAGCCCTCGAAGCATAGCCCCTTTCGTTCGAAGAAGCAGCTGCTCAATATAGAGCTCCTCGAGTACTGCCGTGTTTATGACCCTCGTTCTGCAAGTAACTCTCACAGGTAGGTATGTTAATTGGGTGCCCTGTTGGCCACGGCTCATTTAGACCCATCGTGTTGGGTCCATTGTGCCCATGTTTAGGTGAGACCTACTGCAATACTAAAACCCATGAATCTGCCTTCATGGATGAATCCTAAGAATTTTTTATTACCCGCTTAAGTCCTCTAGCTCCGAAAATAAGTGTGTTGCTAGAAAGTACCTTCTTGTCATTGCTAGAGCTGGACATTCGGAGAGCAGATGCTGGATGGATTCTATTTCTTCCTCGTCTCTGCAGCTTCTACAAAAATTGTTATGCGGCATGTTCAGTCGCATCGCATGGGTCCCTATGGTACAGAGTCTGGTGAGGACATACGCTAATACGTCCTGCCACAAAAGCCTATCAATGACGTTGACATCTCCTTTTTCGGCTTCGGCCATATGACCCTTACTGTCGCTGCAGCATTCAGTCTCAGCCAGTAAGTACTAGCCCCATCCAGGGCCTCGTCTACTAGCTTTTTCTTTATGACGCGTATACGCGTACGGCGTACTGTCCGCCATTTCGTTACCTTGAATTCCAGTTTGTCCCAGTACCCAGCAGAGGGTCACCGAATTCTTCAAAGATATCTCGTTGACACTTTATCTGCAAAGTCCAACCAATCGGGATGACTGAAGCTTTGGCTTTTATTGCCACTGGGCTATCAGAAAAGATGGGGATACACTGGTAACGCCTTGGTCTTTCAGGCAAGTGCTGCCTCATGTATGGCAGCAACTTTGGCTGCAGTCGTTTCTTAATGCCAAGGATCTTCGAAGAGGTCACAGAAGATGGCTGTACCTGTACCAGTGCTGGTCTTGAAGCTGTCGATGTATAGGGCGATTTCTCCGTCTGCTGTCGCCCCTCTTTTTCTTATATTATTTCCGGCCCGGAAATCGTTGAAATAAACTCTTTTCCAGCGTCAAGTTTGGTGGAAGGCAATCGGTTTACCCTATGTTCTGCGCTGCTTTCCAACTTTTTAGTGTACCAGCGTGGCTGTAAGTTGTCTCCTTCCAAAATCCCGTCTCTCCGAGCCTCAGGTCCAAGGAAGCCGCACTGGAACTGTAGAACAAGTCGAGAGGAGGAAGAAGAGTTGGTTCTAAGACAAACCTGTAATGCCAATGCAGGCCGTTCTTTGTACTTTGGTGAGCTTTATGAGGATGTTTTTCTTCTCCACTGCTAACCCCCACAATAGAGAGCCCTACGTTAAGATAGGTTTGAATGTCATGATGGCCAGTATACCACCCACGTTTTACGGAGAGCACGTTACCATGCCTAAAATACGTACGCCTTCTTAATACGGTCCTCTATATTTACTTTCCCTTTCCACATGAGTTTGGAATCACCCAAGTATTTTGTTTTTTTTTTTTTTTTTTGAGAGCCTTAACTCCCATCTCGGCAGTTTGTATCTGCCATCTTATTATTTCGGCAACACCCTTATTTCTATGACCATAGGAGAGAGTTGGAACAAATACTCACTTGAAAATCGCTAATTTGGCTTTGACACCAAGCTCGGCCTTCCTCATTCGATCTTCCAAGCTGTTTCAAAACTACCCCATCTTGGCATTACTAGTTCCATCACTCGTGAAATAGACCCCGAGATACCTACTTAACCTGCGTGCCCTGGACCTGCTTCAGCGGGGATCCACTAACATGTTGAGTGCATTGACCAGGCACTGGGTTCTGGAAATAAACAATACGCTATGTTATTCTTCATTACTGCAATTATTTTTATTTCTTGTTTCTTAACCCCTTCTCACATCAAATTTTGAAGGACAATTATATAAAAAATATAGAATAAATAAAGGGTTTAAGCTAGAACACCAACCAAAGTCAGTGCCGCCATCTGCCAGAATAAATGTTATCAGTGTATCGAAAAGCAATCAAATTTCGAAATGTAGTAGTACTGCACTATAAAAAAAGCCCCTAAAAGTATATGGAAATAGTTTCCCTTATGAGTATATGGAAATATTGTCCCTAAGAGTATATGCAATTATTTACGCCACGATATCTACAATTCACCCGGAATGCTTAGAAAAATATGTTGGTAGGGTATATTTAAGTGAGAATGGCTAAATGGCGGCATTAGTGCACGCATTTATGCTCCAGATGATTCCAGAGGATTTCTAGATGGACTCAATTAAGTGATCGCTAGAACGCAAGTATGGATGTGAACGCCGCATGCAAGTCTTCAAGATGGAGTTAAAGGGCCCCAAGCAATAGAACTGTGAATCGATGAAGTTCATTCAAAGCGCACAAACGGATGCTGATGAGAAGGTGTGAACAGTGGACTGAAACTTTCAGTCAACTGCACGAAATATTGAAGGATGACAATTGGTTTCTACAACAGAAAACGGTCGTTAAACTAAAATAAATTTCGATCGGCAATAGGCCGCTGCTTTATAGTTGTATCGCCCTCTACGGAAGAAAAATATTTAATTATTATAATGTACGTGGAAGCATCATATTTTATCAAACGGAGTGATCTGGTGGAAGAGGTGGATCCGTTGAGCAAGATAAGTCATCTCTGGTCAACCACATAAGGGAAAAGACGCTATGACTCCGTCTAACACACAGGCCGTAGTTTGAGACAAGAATGATGCCGAATGTGGGAACAAAAAGTTATGCAAAACACCTGCTAAGGCTATAGCCAACCTTCATTCAAACCATCTATGTTTTATAGACTTTAGAAAAAAATGATATAAAATATTGCAGTTCCAAATGTATACCAGAATCATAAGCACAAGAAATATGAATGTGAACTCAGCTTTCATCAATAACGTGTTTTCCTTACCATTTCTGTGTTGTATAAACAAGAAACCATGTTCTACAAAGTAAGCATGAAGTAATGAAGTGTCGTTGTAATTACAGTGACCTTGGTCAACGCCATATCAATGGTACGGCGTTTAAGCTTAAGATACTACACTTTTATCAAAACACTTAAGACACAACAGTTAGGTGTTATATCAGGAATTATATCAAAGCCTACCTACTTCCTTTCGTTTCAAAATTGTTTTTTACTTACAGTCAGGTCTGTTAAACAGCATCAATTGCCCACTGAAGTGGGTTCAACTTAACCAAATAAACTGATTACCGTTCCAGCAAAAGTGTTAAGGTATTTGCAAAAATTTGAAGTGCTCAACTCAAGAAGGCAGATATCTAATCCTATATAAGGTGGTATTGGCTGCACCCAGAAATTAGTTCGCGTTCCTGAGCTCAGAGAGATAGAACGCTTAAGTCTTGGGATTCAATATTAACCTATCCACATTTCAGTGAGAATGAAGTTCTTTGTGAGCATAGTGTTTGTGACTCTGTCGGTTGTAAGCGCGAAAGACTGGTGGGAGAATGCAAATTTTTACCAAATCTATCCTCGATCCTTCCGCGACAGCAACGGTGATGGAATTGGTGATTTAAACGGTTGGTCTCAAGTGATCTCAGTCATATAGAACAAGACGGATGGAAGGTGGCCGTGTCAATTTCCACAAAGTGTTCCATTCATTCATTCAGTTTCACTACGCACACGGCCACCTTCCACCATCAAACCTAGTTTTAATCCCGAAACTAAGGTCCGAAAATGTGTTTCAGGTGTTACCGAAAAGCTTCAATACTTGAAGGATATTGGGTTCACTGCAGCGTGGCTATCGCCAATATTCAAATCACCAATGGCAGATTTTGGATATGACATCTCAGATTTCTATCAAATCCACCCCGAGTACGGAACAATGGAGGACTTCGAGAACATGATCAAGAAAGCGAAGGAAGTCGGAATCAAAATCATCCTCGACTTCGTGCCAAATCACACCAGCGACGAAAATGAATGGTTCAAGAAATCGGTCAACAAGGAAGAAGGCTACAAAGACTTCTATGTCTGGCACCCAGGCAAGAAGGACGCCAATAACAATACTGTACCGCCAAGCAATTGGTTGAGCGCCTTCCGATACAGTGCTTGGGAATGGAACGACGTGCGACAGGAGTATTACCTCCATCAATTTGCCATCAAGCAGCCGGATTTAAACTACCGCAACAAGGCTGTAGTTGAGGAGATGAAGAATGTTATGCGGTTCTGGCTGAGAAAGGGCATCAGCGGCTTTCGTATCGACGCTTGCCCATTCCTATTCGAAGTCGATTTGGATCCATCCGGCAACTATGCGGATGAGACGGTCATCAGCGATGTCCAAAGATGTCCAGATCCCAATGATTACTGTCATTTAAATCATGTCTTAACTAATGATCGACCAGAGACGATTGATATGATCTACCAATGGCGAGAATTGGCTGATCAATTTAAAAAAGACAATGGCGGCGATTCAAAGGTCCTACTTACCGAGGCTTACACAAGCTTTGAGAACATGATCACTTATTATGGTAATGGAAAACGCAACGGCTCACATGTGCCTTTCAATTTCGAGTTCCTTGGGAATGTAAATAAGAATTCGAAAGCGACTGACGTTGTTCAGAGTGTTCAAAAGTGGTTGAATGCAATGCCAAAGGATGTCTACGCAAATTGGGTTCTGGGAAACCACGACAATAAGAGAGTGGCATCAAGATTTGGTGTCGAACGTGCAGACTTGTTAAATATCCTGCTACAGACTTTGCCTGGCAATGCGGTAACGTACAACGGTGAAGAACTGGCTATGACTGACGTGTTTATTTCGTGGGAGGAAACAGTTGATCCACAAGCCTGCAATGCCAATCCAACCAACTTTAATGATTACTCTCGTGATCCTGCCAGAACTCCGTACCAATGGGATGCATCGACAAATGCGGGTAAGTAATAATTTTTTTTTTGTTTCTTTTAAGTATACTTCTAATGACTTACATGTAGATACATATGTACGTTCACTGGGTCGTGAGTGGTTCCTCTTAGGGTAAAGGGGTCGATGCGTCGATTGTCCTACACAGAGGGTACAATAGTCGATCCCTGAATTTGCCAACTTTCGTAATTCGCGGCTTCATCTCTTTTGAGTCACAGACAATGCTTAAAGACTATTCCTGTCTTATTTAATTTTTATTTTCTGAAAATATAAGCAAATTGACCGAATGACATTTAAGCCAAATAATCCTTGTTGACGATTGTAGACTTTTTTCTCCGAATTAATTATTCATTGCCAACTTGTCGAACGTGGCAGACATCAACAGCCAAATTCACAACTAAAAAATCCCGCTGGGCACGCTGCTTCCAGTCATCCAGACCAAGCTGGCTTGCATCCCCCACTTGGTCCTTATACCGGAGCTTCGTTCTTTCTCTCTTTCTCGAACCAAGAGGCTCGCATTCGAAGAACCTCTTTTGCTGGCATTAATGTCCACGCGGTCGATGTGGCCGAGCCAGTGCAGTCGACGGATTTTTGAGCTCCGGGCGAAATCCACAACCTAGTACAGCTCGTAGAGTACCCGGTTGTACATTGTACAGCACTTCGTTGGGTGCACGGAAGAATAAATTACTTCTTACATGCGATGTAGAAGTCAGTCTTTATTTTCTTGTGAAATTATAGTGTTTTTATAAATGGAAGCTTCTCCGCAACCACTCGTGTTGAGATGAAGAGGACCGTGAAGGGCTTACGAAGGGGACCTACAGTCTTATGTCGACTCCGCACGGCAAAGTTGAGAAGCTTTTTCTAGACAGGAATACTCTTTGAGCATTGTCAGTGACTCGAAAGAGGTGGATCCGTGAAATATGAAGGGTGGTAAATTCGGGTATCGAACCTGGTACCCTCTGCGTGAGGAGTCGACGCACTAACCCACTACGCCACGGCGACTCAAATGGATAATGTGAAAAAATCTTCTTATTTCAGGCTTTACAACTGGATCGGATACATGGCTTCCCGTCTCGCAAGACTACAAAACCAAAAATGCGCTCATGCAGCTGCGAGCACCCCATAGCCATTTGCAAATATTTAAGAAACTCATTCGCCTTAGGAAGGAGCCGTCGTTCCAGGATAAGAATAGCATGTCCATACGAGCTATCTCCGATGATATTGTCATCTATCAAAGGTAAGTAGAAAATTCTTCTGGAGAGTCACACATTTTTCAATTTTGTTTTACGAAGTGGACCCCCTAAGTCGAATTGTCGTAGGATGCCATGAGTTGTTAGGGTTAGAGACAGTCCCAACTTAGGGAGAGTGCACTGTGTATGTATACATAAAATATTACACATGCAGTGTAGTTTGGATTTCTGCAAGCAATGAAAACATGACTTGTTGCAATAAACGAACAGATATTTTAAACACTCTAATAAGGGCTTACGCAATACACTATGTAACGTATAGATAAAACATCATGAAGCCCTATTTTCTAAAAAATATCATTTACATTTTATGTGTAACATTTTATGCTGCGTGCTTTGCACAAGAGCGCTTCACTTCATCCCACATTTTTTGCGGTTGCATAATTTTGCTTTGCTTTAAATTGTTCTGCGTACTATAAGTACATGGTAAAGTATCTTATTGCAGTTTCATTTTCTCTTTTTCCGTTCAATTTCCGCACTCGTCATCGAAAACTTCTTCTCGGGCCCCTACGTTTTGTAGATTTTCGGAGATCAATTCAGAGAATTCAAGGCAGCCAATATCGTAATGTCTTATCGTTCTTACAAAATTTGATCGCTAACAGCAAGGGAAGACAGTCTTCTTTCTCCCAATGATAAGGAGTTCTGATAACTTTTTTCCAACGTTAAGCGATTGCAGCCCTTTCCATAAAAAAAGGGTGTAGTATTGAGTCCATCCGTCAAGAGGCAAGGGGACAATCAGCTGTGAAGTTAGCCAACTTCATTTCTGCCAGAGATAGCCTATAATAGAGATATCCAACTTCTACCTCCCTTGCCTCTTGATTTCATCTGACAGCGTTTTTTATACGCTTTTTGTCGCCTGTCTGTGAATACGTGTGAGCTCTTGAAAACAGCTGTGGAACAGCTGATACCCTTCCCCACCTTAGTATTGGGATGAATTCTCATTTGAAAATTCGCTCGTTATTTTAACGTTTTTTCAAATTTCGGTGTTCAATTTTCAACACAGTATGGAGGGGTAAACGAACGAACAAAGCTTATGTTCATGAAGTCGATTCATTAAAACTTTGAGCAATTTACAATTTGAAATACTTGGACATAATTAATGAATGCACAACATATTGTGAATTTTTGCATATGAATAAAAATTAATAATACATTCACGCGTTCAGTTAACCAATAATAAAAATATTATTGAAGCGTGAATCACAAATAATATGTTTTGACAACCATTTTTTAGCATTAGTAAAAGTTGCAATATATTGCCATTGTTCTTATCAAATTGTTTAAATTGAATTCATGAGTTTTTCAGAATTCATGATTTAAGCGTATAAAGCGGGCTTCATTTTTTGAGTTAATTTGTCAGGTATGGTTTATGAATAGGCTATGTATACACTTAAGAATCAATTTAAGGTCAAATAGTTCCAGTTAAATGGACATTGCAATACATTGTTATTCACAAAAGTCCATATAACAATGTAAGAAAATTCCCTTAAAGATACTAGTCAACTTTTGAACACCCTCCGAACAACATACCCATGTACGTTACATGGAAAGTTCATGGATTCCCACTAAATTCATGAATCTGCCGCTTTTTCCCACAAAACTCACGAATTGGCCGCCATATTGTGGTGAATTGACGAGCGTTGTAAATGTATAATTGAAATACAAGGGATTACCACTACATCTTCGTTGTGGGCTAGGGGAAAGAATGGCCGAAGTTGGATATCTCTATCATCCATTATCTGTGATTTCTGCACGGATCAATGTCTAGACGATTTATCAAGTCGTCAACAGCTCACCCTTGCTGTTACCTTGCATAATAAAGCGTGCTCATATATGTATATGAATGTTGGTATATATTTTGAATCGCACAAATCAATTTCAAATTTACTTACATTTGCGTTCATTTTCAACTTGTTGAACAAATCGAAAATAGGTAAGTCCATTACATTGGTAGCACAAATCGAATGTTGCAATAATCGAGACTGCACTGTAGTTACATATAAAAAGCATTACTTTTGACGTTGGGATAACCTGATCGTGAATTGAATTCGCATTTAATTGTGTGTGCATTCAACTGAGGTTTGTATGTAATAATTTCAGGCAAACATCTGGCGGTGACTTGTACGTGATCATTTTGAACTTTGGTACAACAGACCAGAGCTTCGACATCAATTTGTACTTCAATGTTGGATCTCAAGTTGAAGTGATTACAACCTCCATACAATCGAACTACAATGACGGGTAATTTTTATTATTGATGTAAATAATTGGTCATTTTCTAACGTACTTTTTGTTTTTAGTGAGGTGGTTGACGCGAGGAATTTCCTAGCAAAGGGCCAAGTTGGAACCGTGGTGGTTTCTGTTAAACAATAAGAATCTAATCAGGTAAACGTCTGTATTCGACTATGTTTTCAACTCTCACAAATTTTAAGGAAACGAAGAATAAAAATACTACTACCAAGTAATGTAAAGACATTCTTTTACTTCATCCATTAACCAAAACATCAGCTTTGAAAAAAAAATATACGGGCATGCAGGACGATGAATGCATGAATACAAATGTCTTCGATTGTGCTGTTGAATTTAAAAATAAAATTACAATTAATACCCATCTCACATTGCCGCGTTCGCGAGGTCGGGCTCTGACGTTTAAGTTGGATACACGTAAATCCATTTAGCAAGTCGCAGTGCAGCGCTCGCACTTTGATGGTTCACTGACCATAATATCGTAGGCGCTAGATAGAGCTACTTCTGCAAACTCGGGCTTTTGACAGTTTTTGTTTTGTTTACTCGTGGTTTTTAATTCTTGGCAGGCTGAGGCAACTATTTGTGTAGGTAAATAATTGTTTGCAGGTATTTTATTATTATTAATTGAACATTTATTTCACAACATTTCACAGGGAAAAGGCGCGCGTTCCATTTTGACTTGAAAATACTGATATTGCCGCTCTTTGCCATAACATTTTCGTCAACTCGATAAAACACGTACCCAAGCCTACTAAAATTGTGAAATTGTGATTTCGTCTTAAAAACGAGCAATATAATTCCAGACTTACGCTCTAACCATCTTCTGAGGTAAACTGCAGAAAATGTTCGATGATCACTAAATTCTCCCGCATTTTTTCTAATTATTACATCGAACGTAATTTTACACAGACTTGGGGCCTAGTTGTATGGTCACATTCTGTAGGAATATAGGGCCCTTTTCGGATGTGTAAATCGCAGTACCGTTGGGTATATCATGCTCCTACAATTAAGGCACATGTGAGCTAAGGAAGTACTTTCTGTCTCATATCCAGCAAGTACTTCCTTATCTCATATGTGGCTGCATGAGCATAGTGTCTGCTAGAGTGTAAGCATCTTACAGTGTTTATAAGAATGTTTGAGTCTAAGTCGACTATCATCAGGTCTGCGAGTGTTTTTATAGTTCAGTCGTAGTAGTCGATGAAGTACTGTAGTCGAGGGAATCTTGAGACCAGACGCCACAAGCGCGCGCCGCAGTTTTATTTTTTCTCAATGTATTGTACCTAGCATTTATATGAATACCAGACAATAAGTGCATGGGAAAGTGAGATATTTGATTATTGATCCGTGTGAAAGCATGCCAAAACTCAAAATAAAAGGCGAAAGCCAATGCGCCCGAATTTGATATGTGCAAGTGATCATGGTGCCGTTGAACAAATATTCAAATTAAAAAGAAATGTTCGGAGTTAAATTGACACCTCCTAAGACTATGCAATGTTTACTCATTGAGTACAAGGTGATGATTTGGTGAATAACTTTTGGAGTATACACGAATGAATTTAAGCTTTAAACAGCTTTCTAATATCCAGTAGCCCTCCATCTTTGGGTTTCCATTGAAATTGAATGATCATTACCACCATATAATCAAAAATTATCCTAAAAATTTGCGTATAATGCTGAGACTTATTATATTGATCGTAAATGAAAATTTTATATTTAACATATTATCCATATAAACATATTTGTCCATATCCATAACTATGTGCATACACTTGGTGCAAGTAATGAATTGTCAATACAAGTCGGCGAAAACTATTTTTTTACTCCTACATTTTATCGCACTAAATTATTGTTTGCCATAATGACGATATACCGTGCATGTGTATGTATCTCAGTTCTCCTTCTTCTTAGGGCGTTTCAGTCTGAGGTAAACCTGGGCTTCATCCAACATGCCTCTCCAGCCGGCCCGATCTCTCATCAGCTGGCGCCAGGTTCGCACACAAAGCCTCGACTTGTGTGCTCCACCTCGTAGGGTGAAAGCCGAAGATTATACGAGCCTCCCGTTGTCCATACGCAGCCTAGTCACCTAAGGGTCTGGATCCTTAGATGCCTGGCTAGACTCATGTCGCAGTACAGTTCGTGGTTGAACCCTCTTCTCAAAATGTCATCAACTCAAACGGGACCAAAGATCGCACGCAGAATTTTTCTTTATAAAAATAGGTTAGGTTGGACCCATTGTGATGCCCATGGGGTAAACCTTCCTGTCGTCTTACTCGTCGGTGCTGTACTGGTAACTCATGTCACCAAGGTGTTTATTGTCATCCTTCTAGCCAACCAGAGATCCTTATAAACCTGCAAAGAAATTTTAGTGGGATATCTGATTTATCATGGAGGTCATGGAAGAAAAATTCTCCCAGGGTTCTCTGTCTCAATTCGCATAGACTGGGGCATTGGCAAAGGTAGTGGGATGTATCCTCAATCTCTTCTTCGAGCCCTTAGCCTCTGCAAATGGCGTTATGGGTAAGTCTCATTTTATGTTCGTGGTATCTCTGATTATTTTGGACGGTAATAGCTCCAACCATCATTCTCAGCAGTTTCCTGCTCATTGGAGGAGGATATCGGTTTTGGCGCTGTTAAACCTAGGCCATATCGTACGAGTGGTCTAACATGTGAGGAAGGAACTCCATGATTTCAATGTCCACCTCTCTCTTGATGTCTGACAGGGGTGGGTATAAAAATGAACAAGAGTCCCTTCATCGACTTTGGATTCAGTCCATATCTCTGGGGCGTAAAACAAGACGTGGATCAAGTCAATTTCGACAGCATATGCTAGAAATTCTACGGACTTTTGGATTTTGGTTAGTTTTGCATGAACTATTCCAGAATGATGTAAAAGTAGTCAAATGACAGCGCGTCCTTCTCTGACATTGAAGGTCTCTGTGAATTCGTTACTGACGTTTATGGAGCAGTGAGAGTTCTCCATTGTCACCCTTCTCAGTCTGACGAGTTTGGCTGGTATATCAAAGTTAGACATGGCGTTTTATAGCTCGTCTCTGTACACACTGTCATATGTGGCCTTGAAATCGACGAATAGGTGGTGAGTGTCGATTTACATTTCTTCAAGGATTCTTCACTTTCGGTATTTTCAAAGATATGTCGTAGTGACTTCCCTGGCCTGAAGCCGCACTGATATGGGCCTATCGGGTTGATTACAAACGACTTCAGGCGGCAGAGAAGATCTTTTACGTGATGTTTATAAGACTCATCCCTCGTTAGTTGGTGTGAGTGAAGGAGTCTCCCTTTTTGTGGATCGGACAAACGATAGTGAGGTTGCGTTTGTCTGACATGCTTTCCTCCGACCATATCTTGCAGGTGAGTTGGAGCATGTACCCAATCAGTTCATCTCCAGCTGCCTTAAAGAGTTCTGCAGATCAGCACCAGCAGCTTTATTCGGCTTTAGCTATATATCAATATTTTGACTTAGTCTAGGTGGGGGGAGAGGACGGAATTCTCTTCTATCATCGCTCCCTGCGTGGATTGGAACACTCTGCGTGGCTCGCCGCTTAACAGTCTGCACAAATGATTCTTCCACTTTTTCAGTATCGAGTGGGACTCAACTACGAGTTCTATATTCTCTTCCCGGCAGGCTACTCTTCGAACTGCCCATTAAATAAAATGTTCACTCTTTTTGGCAAAACTTTTGGACATCATTCCTCCTCTCAATCTCCTTGATATCGTCCTTCTCGTGCTCTTTCTTTTCCTTCCTCAGAAGGCGGGTGTCAGCCCTTCTATTCTATTCGTACAGCTCAGGAATAGCTAAACTTCGATGCAGAGTTGTCTGATTGGCTTCTTGCTTTTCTGCATGTGCCTGCCTGCACTCATTGTCAAATCATTTGTTTTCCTAGGTCGTGTCGTAAAATCCAGCACAAAATCAAAATCAGTAGCGGCTTCTTCGATGGAGTTTTAACAACGTGTCCATTCTCGTCTATTGACTGCAGGCGTCGAACTTTCAGATGATTTTAGTTGTCATTTAAAATAAATAAACACAGCTTCCTGGAGTGATTTTATTTATTATGCTAATCTTCCATTACATTGGATGACACAATTTCTAAAGCTACTGCGCCTCAAGTCGAATATTTACAAATCTATCTTAAACCCAAAACTTAATAGCCTTTAATGCATGTACGACACCATATTCTCGATTTGTTAGCTGGCCCGTAGGACGTAAAATAAACTTGGCAATATACTTCTCCATAATTTGCTTGCTACACAACTATTCAAATAAAGGTATTCTATGAACTTATCTTTCTTGCAGTCGAATTTGAATCCCATTGTCTGATTTCAACGTTAGCACTGACGACAAGACGGGATCGTATTGATTTCTTGGCTGGGCTGGTTCATAGCCGTCTCTCGAATGAAGGCCACTTTCCGGAGGCAGTATCTTGAACGTTCTAACCATTTTTGAAACCACGGCCTTCATTTCCATTTGAGCGAACTTTTGTCCTGGAACAGATTATTCCTTATTACACTTGATCATGAGCAACAAACAGTTGATGTCTAACCTATGCAATTCCTGGGACCTGCGCTGAATGGAACATATTCGAATGGATTGACTTTCATTCGAGTTTCCGGGTCGAAGCGTTCCGGATCAAATTTGTACGGGTCCGGGAAGTATCTATCATTGTAACCCATGGCAATAATAAGTATGTTGATTGCGGTGGAGCTGGGAATAATGATTCCATCTGCGTACGTAATGCAAGACATGAGCAATAACTTAGTTTTGAAAATTCTGAGGACTCACTCAAATCGAATGGCTTCTCCACATTCCGAGCGATGATGGGCACACTGGGATACAACCTTTGGGCCTCTTTAATGAACATGTCCAGGTACTTCATTTCCTGAATATCCGCATACGACGCCTGCCGCGATGGATCATCACCGAATATATTCACTTGTTCCTGGTGTACCTTTTCCTTGAAGTATCCAAAGGGATGGCTTGACTACATTTTGGTATTTCCTTATGATCAACGTACCTGCACTTCAAGATGCCTGGACAGAAGGTAAACAGCGAATGAAATACCCGACGCCGTGGTATCATGACCCTGCATTCAAGATTTATTAAACATGCTGACTAAAGTTGTGAATGTAGAGTAAGAGTACCTCAAACATGAACGTTGAAACCTCCTCGTAGATTTCCTGTAATTCTAAGGGACGGCCATCGATTGTTGCTGTGAGGAGTGTGTTCAAGAAAGCCTGCTTCGAGCGAATGTTAACGTTCTCATCGGTGTTCTCTGTGACCCGTCTGTTATCGTTCTTCATTGTATCTCGACGTTTTGATATTATCTTCAGTGAGAAAATGTTTGAACATGATGACATGTCTACACTCTTAACTCACGTCCATTGTGAAGTCCTTCAAGGTATTCAATGCGTGCGTGTACTGCTTGTACTCCGGTGCGAACTGGAATAGGAAAGGCTTCATTTTCAGCGGGCTAAATGCTCGCATCTGCACGGAGTAACACATGCTGTGGAAAATAGTGCGGGTTAATTACAGATCCACGGCTCTGTCGGGCACACTTACTATTGAAATGCCTTAACCACCTCTGAATCGTTGTTGTCCATTGCATTTATGCATACTCCCATAGCGGTATCTAAAGAAACAAGTGAATATTGACCCTTATTTTGAGTATTCAAAAACACCTACCACAGATGACATCCAATGTGCAGTAGCAGACCAACCTCTGAAAGTCAAAGACTTTTTCATGTTTAGACTCTTCCTTGAGTATTTGCATGAACTTCGTTGAATGCTTGTTCATAACGTCAAGAAAATCGATGAGAATTTTAAAATGAAACGATGGAGTGATCATCTTACGATGACTTTGCCACTGCGATCCATAACTGGTCAGAAGTCCTTGGCCTAGCCACGGATGCAACAAGTCATACAGCACGGATTTTCTCAGAATTTGTGAACTTGAAAGAACAGCCTGAAATGTGGAAGAAAATATGATATTTGAGCTTTCTTCCTTGGACTCTTAATCGACCTCAACATCTTTCGCATCAGATATGACTACGTTCGCTTTGTAACCAATCCAAACTCGAAACCTATTCTTGTCATGTTGGCGCCACCATTCGAGGAGTTTGTGGAGTATTTCTGAAATAAAATAGTAAAACGTAATAATGTAGCTTAAAATTGCATTTAAAAACTGTAAGCAGTTAGCTTAGCTTGAAAACAAATATTCTGGACCGTAGTGGCGCACACAGCATCTCAGGGTGTAAAAAGTTTGACCGCCAGGCGAACGTGTTAAGAAGACGATTTAACGATAAAATAAATCTGCCAAGACTTTTGTTGATGTTAAACTATGATTATCTAGAGAATTATATCCAATTACCGAGTTGTTAAATTGCCAAAAATGCTAACACGCGGTCAGATAGTCGTAAGTTGAGAGTTCAAACAAAAACAATTCTACGACGGAAGTCAGTTTACCATTTTGTTGATAAACTCATCTACGGTAATTATCTTCTATAAATAGCTTAGGATGATTTTGTACAGTATACAATGATGTAATACAATTTTTCGGTCAGTTTTATCACCTCTCAGCCTGTCTTTGACTGAGCCAACTGCCAAAGCACATACATAAGTCTCTTCTCATCACAAGCAAGAAACTCTCTGCGGTTTGAACGCCGAATAACTTGAAAGTTTAGATGGACGTCCAGCTGGGGAAGTCCACAAGGTACCAGATTTTCAAATGACGGTAAATTCTGGAAAATCGCCAATTATTCGATTCGAGCAACACGAGGTCTCACACAACTGAATATGACCTTGGTGCCGTCAGCTTACAAGATAGCTCCTCACTCGTTCAGAATCGGATCACCATGAAAGAAAATCTATGTATATATCTATGTATAAATCTCTATCTCCATTATGGACTTTGAAACCATGCAACCAGATTGTTTATAAAAGAACGTCCGTGTCGAGAAGAAAAAATCTAAATTCATCGACAACGGTGCAGTGTCCGGAGCGGAATTCAGCGGATTTCCGTCCAAATCTTAAGTGGAATTAGTAACTTCCAAAACCCAATGATCTTTGAGCCCATTCAGTATGAGACACATCAGATACATCCTTCTTGCACCCATAGCTTTTACAGGTTGAGATGATAGATCTCAACGTAAACACAACATTGACGTCTTGGACAGAGCGTCACAATGGGCAGCTATAACTTCGAGGTAGTCAAGGACTTCGTCTACCTCGGCTCCGCAGTAAACAGTACAAGCAACATCAGTACTGAGATCAAATGCGGAGTAACTCTTGCCAACCGCTGTTTCTATGGCCTCAAGAGGTAATTGAGTATTAGAGCCATTTCTCGAAGGACCAAGCTGACTTTATACAAGCGGATGAGGAAGTCCTTGGTATCTTCGAGAGAAAAGCTCTGCGTGCGATCTTTGGTCATGTTTGCGATGACGGTTTCTGGAGGAGAGGATTCAACCACGAACTGTACGGGCTGTGCAGCGACATGAGTCTAGTCTGGCGTCTTCGGATCCAACGCCTAAGATGGCTAGGCCATGTAGAGCGTATGGACAACTCAGCTCCGACAACTTTGTTTCTCTTTTACAATAAAATGAAAAAACTAAAAATTCTTGACGAATATCAGACGGATGGATATGAGCGCATGTGCTTATTATGGCTAGTCATTTGTTTTTCGCAAATATGACGAAGCTTTTCGTTAAAATGTTACACTAAATCACGTTTCTTCATCAGCATTATAGTTGAGCCTTTCCCCTTGTTTCTTTGAACTTATTTTCGAAGGATCAACATCAAACTGACAGGACACTGACAGGCGCTTTTATACTCACAGTCGTTACGACGTAGTAATAGTGACCATACAAGTCACTGATGATACCAGTCCAACTCTACGGCGTCGCAGAGGAATGGACAATTTCAAGAGCGGGCGAAGATAAAGAACCTGATCTCTTCAAGAGAAAGGTTCTGCGTGCTATTTTTAAACCTGACGTCGCGGTAGCCGGGGAGATCACTGTAGATCGCTTGGGCAATTCGTCCCCGGCTTGAAACCTACTTTGATCCTTTGTTCAGAGCACGCCTGCCTTTAAGGTCGCCAAACTATTTCCCAGGCCCCCGCCCGAACTGTAACACAACACAGATCGGAAGAAGAAGCAGACAGTCACGCATATCGCAGGTCTGAAATTCACTAAAGTGCCATGTTCGAATGTGGGGATTATGATTACAGAAAACACGCAATGTGTGTGTGCAGCTCCCATCCCGACTGACTATAAATGACAAAGATCGAGAACTTAAGCAAAGCTTGTCGTGTCTATTGTGACTTGTGTATATTCAAAAGTGTGACTATTAAATTATTACATGATCGAAAGACCTTTTGCGCCTGGGGCGACATGTTTCCTGTACACGCGACACCGATCAGGAAAGGTTTCCACGCTTCCAGTGGAGCGAAACAGGAATCGAATCATTTGGCTTCATATTTCGAAATCAATTCGTCAGAGTGACTTACTGGGTTGATTGGCGACTTTCGAGGGGGGGTGCATCTTCAGGGATTGTAAGAATATTAGGCCGATCATGACAGCAAGTTGTGGCTTAGTTAAACCTTAGTTAAATAACACTACAAAGTATTTAATTAAGTCACTATTATCACAGTTTACTCATTACGCACTTGACCTCAAGAGTATGACCAAAATTATCTCTTCATTGTTTTTTTCTTGAGGACGGTATCAGAAGCAAAATTGAATGACCTCAAAAACTGACTAGAATCATTGACAGATCTGTGATGTTTATAAGACAATTTAAGCCGACCACTGACGAAAGCATTCGTGACTGACACTAACACTGACGTTATAATTTGCCGCGTTACAACCCCCAATTGTTGATCGCACAACACATGGCACTGTAATCATTTTTATTAGCAACAGCTACTTGTAACGTCACATCACGACTTGATCACGCAGGCAGTTCAAATTGAATGCATTCAAATAATTTCTCAAACACTTAGCACTAATCGTCAACTTCACCTTCACAATTAAAATTACCATTGGGATTTCTTCCGACCAAATGAACATTTCCGATAAGGGGTAACGTTGGAGGACCAGGAATGGTATCGATAACCTTCCGATATTTTTGAAAAGTCGACTGATAGTAGGCCACAAATATTCCAATTATCGCTGTGGCAATGAACAACGTAAGCATTTTTATTGTTTCTACAATATATTCACGGAACCACTGGATTCGTTGTTCTACGATGGGGGTGCTGTTACAAACTGAAAACGCTTCGATCGCACTGAACACTTTATAAACAAATGTGAGTACAACTAAGAACAGTTCATTCAGTGAGTTTAGTTTTCACACATATCACGTATATGAATCATTAAGCTGTGGATGGAATGGGAAATTAAATAGTGATCTTATGGCCTCATTTGAAACATATTATATTGTGCTTAGTACTAAGAGGTCCCACCTCAACGTGGTTTCTGTGGAGGTAAGTGGAATGACAACAAAATAGTTAAAATTACTATTACTTATGCAGTCATTTAATTAATACTAATTCATTTTTAACAATAAGTTCCAAAGATCTGTTTATTGCATGTGGGTCGCCGTGGCGTAGTGGGTTGATGCGTCAACTCCAACGCAGAGTATGTCAAGTTCGAAAAGGTTAAGGAAGCAAATAGCCAAAATCAACGAAGTCGTGTATCTGCCGGAAATAAATAACCTATTCACTAAAAGTGGAGATCATCCAGGATATGGAAATAACCGTGCAATAATCAATGTAAGAATTCTTCTCCTTTATTTGGTGTTACAGGGAGCGGTGTACTCGGATCTCAATCAACAAGCAACTCCCACTAGCGTAATCTCGGGGTAGCTGCCTCCAAGTTGGTTGAAGTCCTTCTCCGTCTTACACGCGGGCGTCCTCTTTTGTCTTGTCCCACAAGTTCGGAGTCGAAGACTCTTCGGGCCGGAGCTGAGTTGTCCATATACTCTACAGGGCCCAACAACCTTAGGCGTTTGATCCGTAGACGTCTGGCTCTTGTCACCGTACAGTTCGTGGTTTGGATCTTCTCCTCCAGAAACGGTAAGGCACATGGGACCAAAGATCGCACGCAGAGAGACTAGTCCAATTTATTCGCAAGCGACTCTAGACTTACGACACATCTTTAAGATGGCGACCGCGAAGCACTGTCAGCCGAGGGGCAGATTTGAATGACATAACGGCAAAGATCCAGCTTAAAAATAAAATTAGAGCTTAATAGGCCTTCGGAAAAGTCTGGAATGGCTTAAAGCTAAGTATGTTTCTCGCAAGAACGTATACAAAATCATAGAATACTTCGAGTTTAACTGATGTGAATGTGAACACCCATAATTCAGTCACGAAACTCCTGAAGCTACGTTTGCGGACAATGAAGCTGTTTCGGCAACGAGCTCTAGAGAAAGTATGCGATGGGGCACTAGTGTGTCTCTATGAGACCAAAAAGCCGCACATTAACTTCAGTCATAAAAAAAAGACAATGTATTCGTTTTCATATCTATATGGAACAAACACTAAAGTGCTATTTTAGAGGCGGAGAACTTTAAATTGTCTTGTGACTGATTTAATAGTTTGTGGTTAGTTTGGCTTGGTAACTCATCATTAATAGTCTCACGGCTGATCAACGTTTAGAAATTATTCAAAGGTATTTTGAAAACATACTTCAATTCGAGCCCGTGTCCTGCGTGGTATTGTGTTTTCTCACAGGTGGAAGGGGACTACAGTTTTAAGCCGATTCCAATCGGCCAAGATTGAGAAGGCAGTCATTACTCTTGGAGCATTGTGAGTGGCTCGAAAAGGTGGGACCGTGAAAAATATGTTTGGTCTTACCGGACGGGTATCGAGCCCAGGCAACGAGGTTAAGTTGCGCCTTTGTCACTACGGACTACTTTACTGACAATATAACATCCAGGAAATGTCACCGATAATAGTCTAATGGAATAATTGGGACATGTGTCTTCAAAATTTGAGGTGAGCTGTACAAAGAAATGTTTACTAACTTTTTTAGTACAGCTCATGTTCTTGGAACCAGATATTCGATGCGTACTTATCGAAATACGCCCTGAGTGTACGTGACTCCCGATCACATTCCCGAAATCACATTCAAACTTTAATATCGTAAAAGGATCTGTCAAATAAAGCCAATTTCATGGATCTACTCTTTTCCTTTAATGTGTGTAGTTTAATTCATAGAAGTCAAAAACACAACTTTTTGTAAAAATAAAAGTCCCTGAATCCAAAAAAAGCAATTATATATTTTTATTTGCCACAATTTAATGACAGCCATATTACCCAGTGAGCACTTAATTTACTTGCCGGCTAAAAGGTTAAGCACAGATCTTAACAGAAGCAGACAATACGACGCACGAATACGTAATACTTGCAGTTAATCACAGCGTTTGTTGTCATTCCGCTAGCACTATAACTTATCAAAAGGTTACATGAATATACGTATGCATGTAATTTATGTTCGTATCGTTGTCTTACCATACTGTTGCAATGGATTCATTTCATCGTCTTTCGCAGACTAATACGCTCGCCGTATTATTGAGGTAGGTAGTACAGTGAAATTGAAAAGTGCTTGGCTGACGCTTATATTAAAGTGAAAATCTTTGTAAGACATTTGAATGATCGTTGGCTCATTCTAGTGTGAGATGTTTACTCATTATTTACTCATTGTCACAAACTTTGTATATTTTACCGTGTACTGTACGTTTTTGTACTGTAAATTTATCCGTATTAAAGCGGACTAACAAATACGCGATACACCGTGCAGTTCGTTTGAATTACCTTCTAGCCTCCTAGCTAACCTAACCCAAAACGCGGCGAACTTAAAATTTTATTATAACAGAGAGATATTATTTCAGAATTCATGAAATTTAAATAAAAAAATTAACAAGTTTGAACACGATTTCCAGCATGTAACCACAGCGGCAAGCTAGTGCATGGCAGAGTCTGTCGGTCCAATTTTGACATACTCAGAACTCAGTACAATTTTGGCACAGCAGTTGTGACTATCAGTTGACTTACACGTTTGTGTGTTGTACGAAAAGGAGAGTAATCTAAGGTGACTGCAACGTTTTAACCATCATTATTTTTGAAGACTTAATATGAATCAGTAAGGACCACCACAAGACGGTGACTTTGTCTGGATTGATGTGAATAGTTTTCAAAACAATTTTTTTACAATTTTTAAACATTGCGCCGCGCCGGCGTGAATTTTTTCATGAAAGCCGAACTAACCTCAACCGAGAACTGTGAAGTCATTTGTCACAGAAAACAATGTTGCCGTTCTCCGTCTCTAAAAACATGCCCTTACTTTAGAAGTATGCGTGATCTTACGCGTTTGTATATAATAATCTATACTGAACTGAGTAATGATTCTCAATAAAACGCTCCTCATTCCCTTTTCTATTAACTTTACTATTTTGTGTCAAAAGTTGGTTCGTTACTTTACTTTCAATTTACTAGACTTCAAAATTCAAATAGCTTTGTCAGTTGGTTGCCAAGGTTTTGCTTATTAAACATAGGTTGGATTACAAATCTAGATACGTTATCCTATGTCGAGATTTGATACACCGATGCTGATAATTTTGCTGTATCTTCAAGAATTTTCGTCAGCCGCATCTATAATTTAGTGGAGGTAGTTGAGGCGCCACCTGTGATTTCGATTCTTTAACTCGCTGTAGTCAGTATTAATCACTGAGTACTTTCTGCTCAGTAATTTGTTTTATTTTTGCTTCGCGGCCGAGATTTTTGCTACTGTGCTGAGTATAAACACGCCTATTGATGCACAGTTTCGTCGTTTTGATACTTTGATGGTACATGACAAACATACTAACTGATGACATAAGATGGATTCAGTGCCAATTATTACATCGCTTTGAATGCAAAAAATACTAGATTTCCATGTTTGGCATTGTTCCATTTTTTAACACTTCAACTGTTTGAACGTGTTTTCGTGGAAGTTCTTCAGTACATATTATTGTAAGCTTCATTTTGGAAGAATTAAATAAAAACTACACGTCTGATCCTTTCGACGATTCACTTTATTCTGTTCTTTCTTCATTTGGTTACACTTATGTTCAATGTTCTTTAGCTTACAAAAGAGAGTTATGCTAGATAAGTAAAAACTAACGGGGGATCGAACAAGAATTGGAATTGGTTTGGACAGAGCACAGTGTGTATTAAAGGTTTAATTTTATTTTATTATTTATTTTTTTTATTACTACATTCTGAAGTTGAGTCAGAATGACGCAGAGAATTGGCCAACCTTGGACCTCATATTTCTGTAAAAGGAAATTATGTGTATTGGCCTCTCAAAGCTGAGGCTTCTTATACACACTGTATGCGGGTAAACATATTTTGGCACTTTTACACAAACTGCTGTAACTTCATGGTAACGGAAGTGTGTACGTTTCTGTCACATGTCACATAAACATAAACGAAGCATGTGTTTAAGTCCACTTGTTTTTGTACTTAAATCATATGTATTATGTACAGTCAGCGTCAAAAGTGAAGGTACAGTACAGTGCAAGTGCCTCCATTCTCAACAAAAAATCTAAAATGCAGTTTTCTAAAGCAATTATTTATTTACTTTAGATGAAATAAATATGACACCATAATCACTAATTGACCGCTCATATTAGTGTGAGACTTTACTCACTATTAATTCCGATGTAAATTTGACCGTGTACACCAAATCAGCGCCGAAAACCTGCCACCTGATCCAAGAAAAGGCAGGACAGTGACAGAGAAAGTGCTCTGCTCTTTACAGGCATTGCAGAGAGTTTTGCTTAGGCCAAGCAAAATTAGACGTTTGGCGAGAATGGAATTAGTAAGTCCATTAGTATGTTAAACAATGCAGTCGGGTTTCACCTACTCTTTGTAATTGGAAGCGTTTTCATGCACAGACCTGTCATTTGTTTACATACATGCATAGTCCAGTCGAGTGTTAGCATGAGAGAGTTGAGTTAATTCAGAGAGTTAACTTTTGAGTAAGAACGTCAAGTTGACGATGCCATCAGAGACCACCGATGCTGAAACACTCTAGAAGAAAACTAGAAAAAGAACAGCTACCATGTCCAATCACATTTAGCGGGGCAAAGAGATTTCTTTCTACTCCTCGCTTGTACGCCCTAAGAACATACAGACGTGACGGTCTGTTCTCAGCTCTCACCATTATCGAACATTTATAGGACAATGATTGACGGAAGGCGGTCACTCAACAGGACTTCTTTCCAAAATTAACATTTAATAATTGTACAATAATTTGAACAACTTGTCACGAATTTGAGTCAAGTTTATATGAATTTTATCCATTCTCCCTCTGGGTTATTTAAACTCGTGTTAATTTGAAACCTTGTTATCCTGAATTTTTTTTCTCTGGTCCCTTGAGTTTCAAATTCTCAAAATGAAGCGAAATTCGTATCTCAAATGAAAGTGTACAGCATTTAAGTCAAATAAGGAAATCTGCCCTTATATGGGTTTCTCAGGTAGCATCTAAGGTGCTCAACCAAAAATGGATGTGTTTGGTTATTTGAACTGTCAAGTAACCTGCGTCAAAAGCGTTTGCAAGCAAAACTAAGAAAAGGCATTTATTGATGATCTAAATTTCGTTACGTTTTTGGTTTATGCACCAGCCGTGGCCATAGTTTCTGAGATATAATCATATGTTTTGTTTGTCTTAACTACATATGCAATTACTTTAGAAAACTGCATTCAAGACTTGTTCCCTTGGAGTCCCGATTGAATTAAATTAAACACCGACATCACCCATATGCTGTACACTCACTTTTGACGCTGACTGTATATGTTCATATTTGTATACATAAATATGTATGTTTCTTGACGATCGACAGAAACGTAAGTGCGTGTGCGTGTAGCGATGCACAGTCGCCATTCATTCCAAGAACAACATGCTGCAAGTGATTACTCACAGCTTGTGCGTCGTCCAAACTCCAGCAAATTATCCCACGGATGGTCACCATTTCATTGTCGTTTCATTTTCTCTCCCTCAGTTACATTAATTCTCTTGACGTGAGAAGTGCTCGCTTACAAGCGTCATAGGGTGTAAACAAATGTGTCTGCTTATATTTGTGATAGCCTTAATCGGCATAGGCTATATTTTGTATCCGTTCTTCTTCGGAGAATATCAAAAAACGATAAATAAATTACCCGGACCACCAGCTCTTCCACTGATTGGAAATGGACATCAAGTTGGAAGTAGTCCTCATGGTATGTTTAATGTTTATAAACAGAAGTAGTGTTGATCGTGAGAGCGGAATATCAGTGAACGACATGAAAGCATAGAAGTATAGGATACCTTGTGTTTTAGTTAGTGTCCAACAATGAGAGTGAGTAATTCTGCTTTGTGAAGAGAAAAATCTTCGTCGGATCTTAATGGGCTTCGGTTCTATGGTATTCGTTCGCCAATGTCATTGGAAATCTGGTGTTTTATAGTCAACCAAGCAATACAAAATAATCAAATCGTTTGATACAAAACGACAACGCATTTTTATCCAATGTCAGTGGCAGGAGATAGAGAGAGAGGGCGATCAAAAGAGTTAATGTTATAACAAACGTGATTGTATTGTATGTAGAAGGTTTTATGGAATGTTGATGTTCAGTTACCACTGAAGTCGTCCCAGTCTTCAGGGGATCGACTTTTTCAAATTTGTTGTTTCATGAAGACATTGGAAATTACACGAATTATTGTTTGTTGCAACACAAACTCCAGAGAAACATGTTCCAAAAATCTTCAGTGCTTGTATACAGTTGATAGTGAAGCAGCCCTGGGCACTCAGATTCTTCCTTTTGCAGCTTTCATAAGCTCTCACCACATCAGCACCCCAAATCTGCCACCTGATTGCTCTGCAATGTTATCGTCTTCTCCACTAGGGGGTTTCGCTAAGGCCAAGCATACTTAGACATTTGGCGAAGGTGTACTTAGTTAGTCCGTTAGTACGCCTGTAAGTCGTCTGCGGTATTTTCTGCCTAGAGATGACAAGAATGCCGCGAATTTGTCACAGACGTTAGGCAGAATGCGCTTGGTCTGTCTGCATCCTGACACCTCCGATTGGGTACTCGAGAGGCCCAACCATCGATGGAAGCTCTAACGAAGGACTAGATCCGTGACTTTCATTGGCGATCTCATTTCCATCGATCCGGTGGTGACCCGGGACCTAGACAAGTATTAGAGAATTTCCAGTGCCGACCATTGTATTCAGACTTGCATTCCTGAACTTTCCTGGGCGTGGTTAAAGTGTTGATCAAGGCCTGAAACACAGTTTGGCTGCCACTACAAGTACAGATACTTCGCCCCTTCCACCTGTTCTTCACAATATAGTTCATGGCCATTAGGACCGCATAGATTTCCGCTTGGAAAACCGACGCAATTTACATAATGACGCGTGCAGTCTATTGACGCCCTCCACGAAGTTGTTAAAATTGAGTGTACATAAATATATAAGTATGATTTGGACTTAATGAACGCTGCAGCAGTAACATAAATGACAAAAAAGACCTGTGTTCCAGTTTTGAATATCGGGGAGATATCACAGACGATCAACAATAAAGGACAATAAATTCACGATTCTCGTTCGTGTTCAAATTTTAAAATTTCCCAAAATGGAAGTAGATCTTCCATAATTGTGGTAAAGTTCCAAAATGTTTGGCTGTACAAAGGAGTGATGTGTTGTCCAAATGCCCATTTGACAAACGACGACATTGTCGCAGAGTGGAAGCATCACTGAAGCGAGGTATCGCAGAATTCGGGAATTTTCTTTGTATGAAGTGGAATGTCTTTATCTTTATTACAATGCTGTTATTCGTGGTTTTGATAAATGATGATGAATCACCAAACATTGTTTTGTATTTACGCACACTCGTGTATATACATAAGTGAATTGATGCGGTTATATCTATAGTGCTTGATTTCCGGTTTATCCAGGACTTGAAGGTATTTTTTTTGTCAGAGGTTGTTAAACACCAGACTGGAACACTCAGACACAACGACTGGTCCATTGTACTGTAACTTAAAGGCAATAACTTGTAAAACACATTTTCTTCCCTGTATTGCAGTTTGTTGAAAAATGCTGAGACTCGAGCATCAAGGTTCATATATTCTGGGAATAACTCTACAATCAAATCCAAATCAGTAAATCAGTAAAAGTAAATGCGTGTGCGTGTAGCGATGCACAGTCGCCATTCATTCCAAGAACAACATGCTGCAAGTGATTACTCACAGCTTGTGCGTCGTCCAAACTCCAGCAAATTATCCCACGGATGGTCACCATTTCATTGTCGTTTCATTTTCTCTCCCTCAGTTACATTAATTCTCTTGACGTGAGAAGTGCTCGATTACAAGCGTCATAGGGTGTAAGCAAATGTGTTTTTTTCATTTTAATTCATTTTTATTGTGGAATTCATAACAACTTATATACTAGACAAAAATGCTTTAAACTAGTTGTACGTACATTGTTACTACTTCTAACTTACTGGCCCTAGGCGGGCACTCTAAGCTAAACTTAAACTACCGTTATAACCGTTATAAATTTTTTCCTGTTTTATAAACATTATTAATTAATTTAAAACACTACATTGCATATTTTGCCTTGGAGATCAGGGGCCTATTTCACAGAATATACATCCCATACATTGTATGATTCTGACACTTCTGCTGAAAGTTGTATGATTCTGTTTCACAGGAAAATATCATACACATCAACAGCAACAAGGAACATATCATATAATACTTCCAGTGGAATCTGTGAAACAGAAAATTGATGATGTGTATGATGTATGACAGTTTTGTATGTTGTATTAAATGTATGTGATGTATGATCTGTGTAACAGGCCCACATTTGAAATTAATTTTTGTTGATAAAGCAGGTGGTTCTATGCTGTATGCTCACTTTTGCGACTGACTGTATTCGTCGACTTCAATGACAGTGTATAATTCCCGCCACGTTTGACATTTCATAATTTAGTTCGGAGTCGGCAAAAAGCGTTTGGATCACTCCACTTGTGAGAGATTATAGATAAAATAGAAATTGCACTCACTGCATGTGTAGTTTTTGTAGCGTAAGCTGTTGCTGCCCCCAGTTACGAGTTCGAATCGAACTTTAGTCTCACATATTATAATTATTTTGGTTTTTTTAGTCATTACGTATTAGTAAACTTTTTTCAACTTTTACTAAATAGCTGAACACATTATGATGATGATGATGATGATGATACTAAATAAGTTAGCTTTTACATACGGTTTTAGATGGAAGGGAACTTTAAATGAATCATTCATTGAATCGTATGATACTTCTTACACAGCCCACTTCGCCAGGCTTTAAAATAAAAGCTGAACAACAACAATGCCGCCTATGGGGTCTGCCTTTGCATAGTAACTATCTACAGTAAAAAAAAAACAGATATTGATTGACAATTACGGGCGGTATCAATCTATCGCTACTTACTTTTATATAGAGTAAATCTTCTCTCACTCGGGGGACCATCGTGGTTTATGTAGGGGTACCTTACATGGAAGGCTATCCAAACTATTTTTGGCTATTGGCAAATAAAATTCACTCCTACTTTCATATATATGTAGATATGCATGCATAGATGCTGCAGGGACATAAGTCCACAAGATTAAATTCCATAATAGAAAAATGGTGGAAATGGTATGCAAAGAAAAATTATGGCGGTTTGCTAAGAAGTGAATGCACCGGGCAGTTAAATGGCAAAGCGTTATTTTTCAGTCAGTAAGTTTAATTTAAACGTGGTTCTAAATCCCACGTTTAAATTAAACTTACTGCCTGTTTGTTGTGTTGGAATCAAACCCAGGCATTGAATTTCAATCGCGTATGATTTGACGCACAGACAATTTGATTCAGTTTCGGAGCTCCGACAAAGAGTGAATGTAAGCATATTTTTGATAATTTTTAAGTGTTAAAATCATATGTAGTTTGTAATTTGCATTTTGTGAATAAGAAGAATAACAATTTTTTTCTTTCCCACTGCGTTGTTTACGTTTATCTTCAAAAAATGTAGTCTTCTTAAATGAATGATTACCACTGTATAAGTAATAACAATGTATTCATTCTTACGGACCGTGATAAATTTATAATGGACATACAAATGTATGTACAAACCTTTGTCATGCAGAGAATCAAGTTAACGAACAAAACACACAGCAAGTGATTGCTTATGCAAGACTCCCTGTAACCGTCTCACAGATTGGAAGACATTTGATCAACATTTGCTATAAATTTCCATGATCAATCAGTAGTACTAGTTCCCTTGAAGTGCGAGGTTCATTTACATTAATTACATTAGGTGCAAAGAAATGTGTCTGCTTATATTTGCGACAGCCTTAATCGGCATAGGTCTTATTTTATATCAGTTCTTCTTCGGGGAATATCAAAAAGCGATAAATAAATTGCCAGGACCACGAGCACTCCCTCTGATAGGAAATGGACATCAAGTTGGAAGTAGTCCTCATGGTATGTTTAATGTTCATAAACAGAAGTAGTGTTGATCGTGAGAGCGGAATATCAGTGAACGACATGAAAGCATAGAAGTATAGGATACCTTGTGTTTTAGTTAGTGTCCAACAATGAGAGTGAGTAATTCTGCTTTGTGAAGAGAAAAATCTTCGTCGGATCTTAATGGGCTTCGGTTCTATGGTATTTGTTCGCCAATGTCATTGGAAATCTGGTGTCTTATAGTCAACCAAGCAATACAAAATAATCAAATCGTTTGATACAAAACGACAACGCATTTTTATCCAATATCAGTGGCAGGAGATAGTGTTGAAAATGTTTGGAAACGCGGGCGTTCAAAGGAGTTAATGTTATAACAAACGTGATTGTATTGTATGTAGAAGGTTTTATGGAATGTTGATGTTCAGTTACCACTGAAGTCGTCCCAGTCTTCAGGGGATCGACTTTTTCAAATTTGTTGTTTCATGAAGACATTGGAAATTACACGAATTATTGTTTGTTGCAACACAAACTCCAGAGAAACACGTTCCAAAAATCTTAAGTGCTTCTATACAGTTGATAGTGAAGCAGCCCTGGGCACTCAGATTCTTCCTTTTGCAGCTTTCATAAGCTCTCACCACATCAGCAGCGCAAATCTGCCACCTGATCCGAGCAAAGGCGGGACAGTGACAGAGAAAGTGCTCTGCAATGATATCGTCTTCTCCACTAGAGTGTTTCGCTAAGGCCAAGCATACTTAGACATTTGGCGAAGGTGTACTTAGTTAGTCCGTTAGTACGTACGCCTGTAAGTCGTCTGCGGTATTTTCTGCCTAGAGATGACAAGAATGCCGCGAATTTGTCACAGACGTTAGGCAGAATCCGCTTGGTCTGTCTGCATCCTGACACCTCCGATTGGGTACTCGAGAGGCCCAACCATCGATGGAAGCTCTAACGAAGGACTAGATCCGTGACTTTCATTGGCGATCTCATTTCCATCGATCCGGTGGTGACCCGGGACCTAGACAAGTATTAGAGAATTTCCAGTGCCGACCATTGTATTCAGACTTGCATTCCTGAACTTTCCTGGACGTGGTTAAAGTGTTGATCAAGGCCTGAAACACAGTTTGGCTGTCACTACAAGTACAGATACTTCGCCCCTTCCACCTGTTCTTCACAATATAGTTCATGGCCATTAGGACCGCATAGATTTCCGCTTGGAAAACCGACGCGTGCAGTCTATTGACGCCCTCCACGAAGTTGTTAAAAATGAGTTTACATAAATATATAAGTATGATTTGGACTTAATGAACGCTGCAGCAGTAACATAAATGACAAAAAAGACCTGTGTTCCAGTTTTGAATATCGGGGAGATATCACAGACGATCAACAATAAAGGACAATAAATTCACGATTCTCGTTCGTGTTCAAATTTTAAAATTTCCCAAAATGGAAGTAGATCTTCCATAATTGTGGTAAAGTTCCAAAATGTTTGGCTGTACAAAGGAGTGATGTGTTGTCCAAATGCCCATTTGACAAACGACGACATTGTCGCAGAGTGGAAGCATCACTGAAGCGAGGTATCGCAGAATTCGGGAATTTTCTTTGTATGAAGTGGAATGTCTTTATCTTTATTACAATGCTGTTCTTCGTGGTTTTGATAAATGATGATGAATCACCAAACCTTGTTTTGTATTTACGCACACTCGTGTATATACATAAGTGAATTGATGCGGCTATCTCTATAGTGCTTGATTTCCGGTTTATCCAGGACTTGAAGGTATTTTTTTTGTCAGAGGTTGTTAAACACCAGACTGGAACACTCAGACACAACGACTGGTCCATTGTACTGTAACTTAAAGGAAATAACTTGTAAAACACATTTTCTTCTCTGTATTGCAGTTTGTTGAAAAATGCTGAGACTCGAGCATCAAGGTTTATTTATTCTGGGAATAACTCTACAATCAAATCCAAATCAATCCGCAAATTCCTAAACTGATTGCTACAATCACCGTGTTTCTAAGAAACCCGCCTCACTTATTAACGCATTTGAAGGAAATAGGAGGCGTTGGCCAAAACTAGGGTGTACCAAAGTTGTTGGCTACCGTACAACAAGGGGGTTTAATCCCTGAATGAAATCTTTTAATTAGATAAGAATTTTCTAAGGTCTTTTGACATACAATCCTCTGTAAGACAAATTTTTCTATAATTCGAACTAAATTTGTTAAATGCTTCAGAAAGAGTTCAAAAGAACGACAAAATCGACTGATGGATGGCGCAGTTGGTTAAGAGCTCCGGTTAGAATCGAAGTTAAAGCAAATTTAATACGCTTTTATCTGTTTTTCAAATGGTTTTCAATCTAGTCCAGTCCCCATTTGCCGCTGGGATCAAATTAACGAAGTTATCACTGTTCAATCAGTGGTAGTCGTCTGTGGGTATCACAATGGACCAAGATGGTATAAGTGCTCTGGTGAATTCATACGCAGCCCTGCTTACCTACCTGCCTACCTAGAGTTAATGTTCCCCATATTTTACACCACTTTACTGGAACATTCCATAAATCGAAGAAAATATTTGTTCCCGTGACTATTCGAGCTATGGAGTTTCGATTTTATTCTCATGACGAGCCGAGTATTAGAACAACGTTAGTGTTCAAATTTCAACTCTTCAATTTAACAATTTCTAACGTGTAATTTCCTTTTCCTCATTTATCACAGATTAGTCGTACCCACCAGTTTATAAACAAACTTAAGCAGTGTACTTTTGCGGATGCAGTAATTTTTCAACTATCAGCAGCACATAGACGGTTTTACGTCAGCCAATTAACATAACGTGCTTGGCATGTTCATCTGATAAGAGAACATCACGCAAAATCAAGATACCTGTTTCGGTTTATAGCAACTTCTGTTTCAAAAAGGAAGTTATTAATCATCTACGCTTTGCAGAGATTATTTCAAAACTGTAGCCCTAAGTATAGGTGCCTAAGTGAATTATCTTTCCTACCTAAATTTATCCCTTGGAAGTCTACATGAATGCATTAGTTTGCCTCTCCATATAGTGTACAGTACTTCAGGGTACTCTATTCTTTGCATCTATTCAAATTAGTGTGCTCTTCAAAATGAGTACACCAATTCGCGAGACAAACACTTCACAACTTTCGATCACCTGATAAGGAAATGAATACTCTGTTTGATTTATCTTCACATCGCTGGTACCTTACTCAACCGAGTGTACCGAATGCAGAACGAAATGATTGGTTTACTAACTTGCCAGAACCTGTTTTGGTGACCCAAATAATATTTCTGAACAACTGGAAACATAATGTGCTTAAATTTAATGGTCGCAGCCTATTTTCTTTATAAAGACACATCTGGTTCATAGCCAGAACTTCCAAACATGGTTTGATTATTTTTTAAACGCTCAATTTGAAATCTACATATATACATACATACACCGAATACACCGAATAAACATTGTACTCAATGCAGTTTGCCCATTCTATTTGTGTAAAGTGAAAACAGGTTTTTGTTACCTGCTCATCTTCGACTGCCTTACAGTTTTGTTGAATATTCCCATTGCCTGTCACGAAACAATTTTTCAATACATTAAGAAACGCACTCCAGAGAGTGAGAGGTAAAAATCCCTTCCTGGTTTAGTTTTCAGGTAGAAATTAAATTTTTTGATAGAAACCGAAAAGATTCTTGACGATAATGCCTGCAACACAATAGTGCGTTGTTACAGTCGACTTCATGCTAAGGAGGGGTGCGTCGAAACACTGCGTTAATCAGTGTCTCTCTCTCCATTTCTCTCTCGCTCTCTCTTTCACTCATAGATATACTAGATGAAAAATATTGCCTCCTCTTTTTTTAACTAGCCCATGTCGACACGGTATTTTGTGCATGGCCACTAAATTGTGTCCGTCTAAAGACAACGCCATGGCTGTCGCGCCAGCGCTAACGCCCTATTGTGTTTCAGGTATTAGTGGCACCATTTACAGTCATTTATCTGTCGAAGAAATCCAAGCGTATCAGGTAAAAGAAACGAACGAATTATAAGTCGTGATGATCCGTGGTTATGAAGCAACTAGGAGAAAAACCTGTCGTACGACAGGAGCAATGTCAAAAGCATTTATGTAATCAATTATTTTTTAGTTAAATTACATAATATTTAATTTTATTAAGTATAATTTTCATTAGGTATATTTATTTGCAATAAATACTTGGGAAAACAGGTGTGGCGCTACAGCCCGTAGAGGGCCAGGGCCTAGCTTCTCAGCAACCACTCGTGTTGTGGGTGCTATTGTTCTCTCACGAGTGGGAGGGACCTACAGTCGGCCTTACTCCGAACTATGGCTATGTTGAGAAGTTTTTTTCTAGACAGTGATTACCCTTTGAGCATTGTCAGTAAATCGAATATGAATTGTTTATTCATACAAAACAAAGCAATAAAAATCTTTTATTGTTTATAAGAAACAAAAAAAAAAAAAATTCCTTCCAGCCGGATTCGAACGCACAACCTGCAGAATCACGAGCAAAGCATCAACCCACTCCGCCTGTGAACCACATTCGTTTCAGGGTTGTTTCTTCGATCACTTTCAGTATAGCTGTGACATACTTACATAGCGTTTTATTATGGTAGATTGACTTTATTCATCGAGCTCACAGAACAGTCTAAGAACAGTCAAACCTAGCCTTTGTCCAGTTGATTTTATGAACCTGCACAACGGAAATTGGGCAGACCCTAACACATCAGTTTCATGAACTCACCTTTGTGATTACATTGTTTCCACTAATTCTAAAGAGGTCCATGCCCACACGTGTACCCGTTGCAGTTGCACCGGATGGTTTGTGCACTGTTGCTGTTGTTCGTGTTGTGCTGACGTCGCTGTGTATATTTGTGTGGTAACTAATGGATGTGATGTGAAACGCATGCGGGTACACCAAGCAAATGCATTCTCGAATCTGATATTTTCTGTGTCTCGAAACCAAAGGGTGGCCCGAAAACAAGGAAGTGGATCGAGTGGATCGTGTTTGCCAACAGGTTCCATTTTCACTTGCAGTCAGCATAGGAATTGTTGTCTTTTAAGTGCAGAACGTCCTTCATTCACATGGATTTTCTAATTCGCGAAATGTTGGTCCTGAATTTTTTTACTGCGACCGCTCCGTGATAGATCGCTTTCTCAGTTTGACAAGTCGGCAAGGAAATGATTATTGAATTAGGCAGGTGGGTATGGGTATCATTATGGCCTTGGAGGCGTGGATCACTTTAAGGTCACAGTTTGTTCCCATACTAGGTAAACTTCTACTACTACAATTAGACCTTCCTTCCTTCCATCCTGCTTCATTTAAAAACTTCAGAAGGCCTTTCAACTCCACACGGTACAGGTTTTTCAGCTCTGGAAAGAAGTGGTTTCCCAAGTACCTACTGTTTTCTCTTCTTTGCTAGCGCTGGGCATTCGAATTGCAGATTTTAGCTTTTATTCGCAAGAAAGTACGGAGTCTAATAGGAATCCTTACCGGACACTGTAAGGACTCCATTGCGACTGAGTACACCACACAACGACTTTTGCAGGAGCTGCTGAGATGAAGAAGAAATAGAATCTACGTAAAATCTGCAATGTGAAATGCCCGTTGGTGGCAGTTTCGCTGCTGGACAACATCAAGGTTTTGAAGCATGACCATATGTCCCTCCAGAGATTCGCCTCCCTGAGCCACAGAGTAAACGAGGCTGCACGGCTGCTGCAGAAAAGGTCAAGGGGATGATGGGATAGGATGGTTTCGAGTGCTGCCGTCGGTGTAGTTCTGAGACCACTTGTTAGTCCTAGGCCGATCTCAGAACCTTAGTGAGCTGTTTCAGGTTATATTTCTTCTCCAGTGCTTTCCACCATTCCAGAGAACTGTTTGTCATCATAGGTCTTACGACCATGGCATACATTTAGCCAGTATATCAGCCGTGGTTTGAGATCCCAGGTTTTACCAAAGACACGTTTGCTCGCCACGTACGCCTTTATTACACGGCCTTCCATTTAAACTTCCAATTATTTACTTAATTATTTAAACATATTTAGTGAACCAGTTAGTTATGATATAAGTGCGTCTAAGAAATGATTATTTCTCTGAGAAAATATTCAAATTTAGTAAATAGGATTAAGGACGCAATTTACCACGATCTTCCTAATGAAAATCTGCACCAACGTTGTGTGATTTAATGACTTTAAAACGCCTATCCATGAGTATCTTCTTTAAAACCTCGATTTTTGTGTTAATTTTAAATCTACATTATTATTAGGCCCCAATTATTTAGCTTACACTGTTTTCTTGCAGACATTTTAATGTCCCTCCTGAAATGGTGGCGCCAGTACGGACAAGACAAATTCCGAGTATGGGTTGGACTAGAGGCACAAGTATTCATATCAAATCCAAAAGATGTTGAGGTACTTGCTAGAAACTGCTATAAAAACAAAATACACATCTACAAATTTAAATTTTAGACCATACTCACGAGTACACAAACTTTGAGAAAATCCGTCATCTACAACTTAGTTCATCCATGGCTTGGACAGGGCCTTTTGACTAGCTACGGGCCACTTTGGCACAAGCATCGAAAAATGATCACCCCTTCGTTTCATTTTAAGATCCTGATTGACTTTCTCGAAGTGATGAATAAGAACTCAACGAAATTTGTCGAAATACTGCAAAGAGAATCCAAAGATGCACGCATCATTGATTTTCAGAAGTTGGCGTGTTATTTCACATTGGACGTGATTTGTGGTTGGTAACAATGACATGGTACATAGCCGGTGACACTTTATAGCTTTCTTGTTCACAGACACAGCAATGGGAGTGAGTATCAATGCCATGGAGAACAACGACTCGAAGATTGTGAAGGCATTCCAATAGTACGCGCAAGTGTTTGCATTATTTTCAAACCGTTTCTCTAATCATTTACATTTACAGTATGTGCTACACGATCCAAATGCGAGCATTCAGCGCATGGAAATCACACCCGTTTTTATTTAAGTTTGCACCGGAATATAAGAATTACAAGAATTCTCTACAGGCGTTGAAGGATTTTACTATCGATGTAAGTATTGGGTTATTTTTTAATTCAAAATGGTGGTTTGATTGAAGCTCACGTACATATGAGGCTATGAGCGTATAAGTGGCGTAACTCACAAAATCTGCGAATTAGCTAAATAATAATTTTGAATGCCCTTAGAGCTACCTAGTGGCGATTGATTTCAATTTTTGTGGCTTACACCAATTTTGCGCTGCTCCTTTTGGTTTTTCTTTGCTACAACTAAGTTTCCTTTTCTAGTAGAGCTCACATTTAAGGATATTTTCGCGTGTTGCAGGTAGACCTTCGGTAAACTCACCTGCCATGACCATCGTTAGGATGGTTTGTTACTATTGCGCCAAATCGAGCGGTCTCGTACGCTGTAGTCGGCTTACTAAACGTCTCATGTCCAAAGTTTGGAGGATGGCATTTTTACAATGCGAGCAGAGTTTGTTATTTCTTCGTCGATGGGAGTTATCCCTAGGTCCCTTTGTATATCGCAATTCCTGAGATACCAGGGAGCTTTCACAATATGCCGTATAATTTTATTTTGAGATATATAAAATATATCTATATCTATAGTTTTATGTCGTAACTCCATATAGGCTTCAGTACTTGCTTGTATGATAGCAATTGGTTGTGAATGCTTAACTTGGAGTGCGTTCCAAGTAAATTTGTCTATACAGGAGTTCGAGCTCATCCCGTTTCTTTGTCACGTGGGCCTTCCAATTGAAGATATTTTGCTTCATTAGCGTTACACAGAATTAATGAAAACTGGTAGATTTTCAATATTTCTGTTGGTAAAATTTTATGTGCGTTGATTTGGTCTCATTGTGAGCGCCATTGATGCGCCAGAGTTTTGACCATTCGCTTATTTTGTCCAGAGCTCGTTGCAGTTTTTCAATTGAGAACTCAACTGATCCTCCCGTTGTCAGGATCGCTGTGTCATCCGCAAATGTAGCCATACGTGTACCCTCAGTTTGAGGTATGTCTCTAGTGTACAACAGGTACATTGTAGGGCCCAAGGACACTCTTTTGACGGACTCCTGCTCGGATCTCTTTAAAATCGGAGTATTCAGTTCCATGTTTAAAAGCTTTTTAACAAAAGATTTTCAAAAATTTTGGATATTTTTGGTAAAAGCGTATGACTGCAACCAGCGGATCATGGTGTACAGAAAGGACAGGTTAAACAGAAGAGGAAGATGTCAGAAATTTTGTTCGCATTTGATTGAGTTCTCTGCAACTTCATGCAAAGAGGTGATCAGGCACTACCCTAAATGCAATGTGGTAACCATTCGTGTGGGCTTACTAGTGACAGACTCGTCAGACACAAGACACACGTCTCAATTTTCCAATCACTGAGGTTTTTGAGTAGAATGTTCCTTTTGAAAGCATTTGAGACGACCATGCTCTACGACATTAAGTTGGATCATCTAGATTACGTTTTGTATCAACTGGACGCTATATCTTGTCCAAAATCCTTGCGCACAATTCTACTCTACTTCTTTTCTTCATCCTTACATCCACTGAAGCTCGTATCTGGGGGCATCAAGGGAGATAACAACCTACACATAAATTGCTTTTAAACAGCCCCCCTTTTTGTAAATATTTTAAAAGATGACCAAGATTCTTGTAAAAACATACAAGTACTCACCATTTTTGTTTGTCAATATTAAAGATTATTTCAAAACGTCGCGAGTCTATGGAAACTGATGCACCGCTTAAAGGAGTGACTGAGGATCAAGATGAAAAAGCCAATATTCGTCAAAAGCATGCTTTCTTGGACACACTTCTAACGTCCACCATCGACGGTCAGCCATTAACTGTGCAGGAAATCTACGAAGAAGTCTCCACTTTCATGTTTGCGGTGAGTAAAATGAACTTTCTCTGAATATTGTAACAAGACTTCTTTTTAGGGTCACGACACAACTGCGTCGGGGATTTCATTCGTCGTATTTTTACTGTCCAGATATCAAGATGTGCAGGTAAATGCTAAATAGACCGTTGAATTAAGTTGATTTTGTTAAATTTTCCGTCTATTTTAGGAAAATGTTTTCCAAGAGCAATTAAATATTTTCAGTGGGGATTTGACACGTCCAGCATCGTACGCAGACATCCAGGACATGAGGTACTTAGACATGGTAATCAAGGAGTCTCTGCGGTTGTATCCCAGTGTACCGTTTGTTGGGCGATATATCGAACAACCTATTGACTTAAGTATGCTCACAATATCCGTTTATCCAGCAATCATTAAATACCCCCTTTGATTTGCATTCCAGATGGAGTTCTTATTCCGAAAAACACGATAGTCAATATTTTAATTATGTCGATGGGTTATAATGAAAAGTATTTCCCGGATCCACATAAATTTGACCCGGAACGATTTAATCCCGACCATCAAGTGAAATCAAGTCCCTTCGAATATATTCCCTTCAGTGCTGGTCCCAGGAATTGCGTAGGTTTGTAATGAAATGAAATCTCTGATGTCATGCAGAGTGATGAAATGCTTTCTGTTTACAGGACAAAAATTTGCTCAAATGGAAATGAAGGCTGTAGTCTCGAAAATCATTCGAACATTCAAGATCCTTCCACCTGCTGACGGACTTGACTCAACCGATGCACACGAATTCAAGGAGCCAGCAAGCACATTTGATCCTATCTTGTCGTCGGTACTTACCCTCAAGTCTGAGAATGGGATTGCGATTAGGCTAAAAGAACGAAACCCTTAAAATGTTCAATAGTACAAAAGTTCACACTGCGCCTTTACTGAGCGTGGATTCTAAGACGTATTGCTTGAAAATAAAATATCAAATTAAGATAGAACCCATTATCTGATTATGCTTTGACTGCTTTACTTTTATAGTTCCTGATAACCCCACGTTCACATACGAGCGATGATGACTTGCGTCTACCCGTTTTGTTGTTTACGATAAGCTACTTGGACTGACTTATCTTAGATGGAATACTATTATCAAATATAAGGTGTTGTACGCGCCAACGAAATCCTCAGTCACGAAATTACTCGTGGACGATTGTGCGTTCGGTTTGTGTCTTGTGGTTTTTTGTGCATAGAGGAAAAAAAAGAGAACAAAATGCTTGCAATTGTTTTTACCTTTGTTATCATTGCGCTGCCTTTCCTGCTTTTTCAAAAGCGTTTTCAGCAGTATCAAAAATATCGGCGTGCCGTCAACAGTTTGCCTGGACCGAAAACCGTGCCGATTTTGGGAAATGCGCCCGCTTTCGGGAAGGATCCACACAGTAGGTTTTTGTTTGTGTAAAATTGGAATTTTGAATGAAAAGGTGTTTTATTTATCGGTGTTGTATGAAAAAATGAGTGACTGTTCATGGTGAAGTTGTAATGACAGATTCAATGTATGACATCTTAGTAGTTGTCAAGATCGTACATATATAACAGAGAACACGAATCAAAATGATTTCGGACTTCAAGTGGATGGAGAAACAGATTAGATTAGTTTGACAACAGTAGAAAAGGTTTGTTGTGATAGTCAAACGCTGTTGAAGTATTTTTAACCTTTTTTGGAGTGTGTGTTATATTACTGGATGGCGCCGTTGGTTAAGTGCCGGTTCGAATCCCAGTGAGAGCTAAGTCAATTAGCTTTTATCTGGGTTTCAAATCTGGTCCAGTCACCATTTGCCGTTGCGATCAAATTAACGGCACTATAACTGGAGTAAGTCAATCAGTGGTAGTAGTCTGACTGTGGGTGAAACAATGGACCAATATGGTTTAAGTGGGCGGGTGAATTCACTACCTAACCTTACCTAACCTAGGGATTAAAATCACATTTTGAGGGCTTCTTCATCAAAAAGTTGTCTTTATGATTTCGGTGTGTCCATCACATGTCCGTAACTCCTACATTTTCAATTGGCCCCGTGACACTTTGGAATTAGAGAGTGCATGTTATGATAACGTGTGTGGCGCTACAACCTGTAGAGGGCCATATTAATACATCAACCACTCCTGTTGTGGGTGCTATTATTCTCCTACGAGCGGAAGGGACCTACAGTTTGATGCCGACTCCAAACGACCAAGTTTGAGAAGCTTTTTCTACACAGTTACTACTCCTTGCCTATAGTCAGTGATTCAAAAGACGTGGGACTGTGAAAATTATTTTCGTACTAGGAATCGAACCCAGGCAGAGAGGTTCAGTTGTGTAGGAGTTGACGCACAGACCCACGCTGCTATGATCGCCACGGGTGGCTCCCATACATATAAGTAAAATTTTGCTGATTTCAAATACTTATCATTCTTTAGAAACAGATGTGTATTTTTTCATAGCAAATCGCTTGCGCGGACATTATTAGATACGTCTTATCACTCATTTTGCATGGTCTTATCCTGATAATGTTCTATTTGTAGTAAAAACAATCCTGGTGGTAATTGTAACTATTCTTAGGTTATCACCGGAGATTACGGCGTCCGACAAGAAGCTGAAAAAGGGAAATTGGAATAACCTGCGACTAAGTAGGGTTAATTTACAATGCGTTTACAAGAGACCAATTGTAAAACCTAGCCAGCTTTGTCATTAAGTCACTTTGCTGATTTCTTACCTAATTTATCCGATAAAAGGAACTTACGTGTTAATGCTAATGTGCCAAGAAAATGTGTCGTTTTGTGTGTGCCATGTACGGCCAGTGTATCATGTCATATGTTTGTATAGTTGACCTTTAGAATGTAATTACACAGGCCGACAGAATTCATCGTACTCCTTCGAAAAAAATGGGTTATTACATCGGTAGTTGGTTCGTAGTAGCTCGGCCGACAGAATTCATCGTACTCCTTCGAAAAAAATGGGTTATTACATCGGTAGTTGGTTCGTAGTAGCTCGAGTAGTAGACCTCGACGGATTGTAGTCTTCTCGGCATTGAAGAAACCAGGTTCTAGGTTAAGTCTTGCGATACCCGATACCATTCTATTAGCAGAGCTTCCTTGAGTGTAACCTTGGAAGTCATTGTGTGTTTGTGCAGCTGTTTCTATAGGAAGTCCCACAAATGGTCAATGGGACTTAAATCTGGACAATGTGGAGGAGAGTTCATTTGTCTCGGGGCATAGTACAGTAGCCACTCCTTGACTTTTCGAGCTGTGTCTTTGGGGTCGTTATATTCCTGAAATATTCAACCAGGAATCAAAACCAATTTATCGAACAATGGCTCTTAATTCTCCCTCACTGCAGCTGCTGTTTCACTCAGTCAGGATTCAAACCCAATTTCTCGAACGATGGGTCTTAATTCTCACTCATTGCAGCTGCTGTTTCACTCAGCCAGGATTCAAACCCAATTTCTCGAACGATGGCTCTTAATTCTTCCTCAGTATATCCAGATACATGTGCTGGTCCATATGTCCTTCTATAAATACAAACTTTCCCACACCGGACCAAGCCCCACCCCATAAAAATACCTCCACTATGTTTAATTGTTCTTCAAAGATTTTTTATTTCTAACGCTGTGCCACTCGCCATACTTTCGATGGACCATCACGTCAAAAATATTGTATTTACTTTCATCAGTGAACGTCACTTTCTTCCAAAAAGATCATCGTCTTTGTGCAAATTTGCAAAGCTCATGAGTTTCTTTTGGGGGGCTGCACTTATGGACGCCTTCTTTCTTGGTATTATCGCAAAATATCCATGTCTATTTAGGTTCCTTTGGATCGTCCGCGTGCTGACTTCTTTGTTGCAAGTATCCGCGACTTGTTTTTTTTTATGATGGTTCAATTCGTTTTTGGCTCTTTGCGAACAGTGTTGATAATGACCCTTTCATCTCTTGCGGTTTATTTCCGTGGACGGCCTGGTCTTCGCACGTACTCAATTCCTCCAGTATTCTTATAAGTTTCTATAGTATACTGAATGGTTGATTTACTTTTTCCAACACATTTAGCAATTTCTGTCGAAAAGCGACGAGGTTTCTTTTCTGCGCTGTTCAACTGACATGATCACTTTTTGGAGCAAAAGAAGTTTATACACTAAACTGATTCTCGAATATGATGATTCTTGTGCAAAATATAAGGAAAACCGGGGAAATTTAACGGAAACAATTAGCGTACGATGAATTATGTCGTTTGACTGAAATGAGTAATTTGTTATTTTTTAAATAAAAAGTGAAAACAGGATTTGCTATTACAGGCGAATAATCTTTGTTTCTTATTATAATTCTGAAAAGTAATTTATTATTTTACCAACTACGGTTGGTACTGAAAACGATCATTTTTGGGTGTCGTACGATGGATTATGTCGGCCTGTGTAGGTATACCAAGCAGTTAGCGTCTAACCAAAAGACTGGTGAAGTAAAACAAGAATTTCTACCTCGTGATAGTCATGACTCGTAATTTCTCTGATCAGTGCGAAAAACAAAGGTAGGGGCACAGCATGCTTGTTTGATAGAGGCTATGGAATGATAAAGACTTATAGCCTGTTTCATGACGCTTATTTTACTCCTTGGCATTTCCATTTCGTGGGCCGACTCCTACGCAGAGGGTGCCAGGTTCAATACCCAAATTTACCACTTTTGATAATTAACGGCTCCACCTCTTTCAAGTCACTGACAATGCTTAAAGAGTATTCCTGTCTAGAAAAAGCTTCGCCGTTCGGAGTCGGCATTAAACTGTAGGTCCCTTCCCTTCAACACGAGTGGTTGCTGAGAAGCTAGGCCCAGGTCCGCCTCAGACTGTAGCGCGACACATATTATTATTATTATTATTATTATTATTATTATTATTTCCATTTCGTTAATTTCATTCCATTTATTGTTTATATATTATCGCTGTACATTAAGAAGTAGAAACGTTTAACTTGGTAGTAAAAGAAGTTCCTGTCAAGTAGATCAAATCAGAGCAATTCGGAAGGTGGCATGTAGATAGGTAGGTAGGGATAGGGACGACTAGAATGTTTTAGCAAAATATGATCCCCTTAGACCCATTGGAGTCCATTGTGCTGTCTCGTTCCGACTCTGTGTCATGACTCCGTGTTGACCTTGCAGCGACTTCGTCCACGTGGAATAGTTAGTTTGGGTAGACTTTCTCATTTTTAGGGTACTAATTTTCCGAATAATACAATACAATACATACTAACTGCAAACTACCGTGATTTATTTAAAATATCTTATTTTAACACATTTTTATAAATACATTTTTGTTCTTCCATCCTCTGCTAAAACATAACGATTTTGCGAGCATGATACTCGTGAGCACGCCACATAGCGGCGGCAAATGTATACCTGCTACTTGAGCTTTATTCATTGTCATTGCAAATGTTGCTTTTAGGGGAAACTGCACTCTTTTAAACTGAAAGGGCAAATTAGTCGGAATTATTGGAATACGGAGAATTATAACATTTTGTCCTTTTGCCATTCCAGTCACAATTATTGCTTTTGTAATATTGCCTCCCAATTGAGGAACATGTAGCCGTGTACTATTTCATAGCCTCGGTGCATCAAGGTTTCTCATTAACAGGACCGGAACACCAACTTTTAACCTCAACAGGCACTCCTGATAATTCTAAAGAATTCAAAAATTCTAAAGGGTACGACCTTACTTGTTCAGTGTCCATAACATTGTCTACCGAGAGATACTCGACAACATCCCCCTCCACGTATGACATAATTTGTTCGTTTATCTGCCACACTGTCTCATTTGTCGGCGCTAAAATTGGGCTTTCACACAACCATTTTCGAGTGACCATATTTATTTGCAGATAGTGATGGACATTATTTTTCAAATCATCTATATTATCGCCAATTTTACAGAATCATGCCGTTATTGTCTGTCGCCATACGATCTTCTCCGATTTTTAGAAGAACAGTCTCATATTGTCCTGATTGTGCATCATTGAGCAGTTGAACTCGCATATTTATAGTCAAACGGAATTTTTTTACGTGTACCCATAATATAGACGCTTTCAAACAGGCATTTATTTCATCTGCTGGCGTGCCCCTAGTAATCACTGGAAGAGTCTGTCTAAAGTCACCAGCTAAAAGTACCACCATCCCTCCCATAATACTCTGGTTGCTCTTAATATCTTTCTTAGTGCGATCTGGTGCTTCGATTGCTCTTTTAGTAAGTAAGTAAGTAATTTTATTAATAAAAATTTTTACATAAAATCTATCAGCATGGCTTTGCCGCCTGCCAGATTGACAATTATTACGTTACTAAACATTGCATCTAATTTCTTTTAAGGTATATATAATTTAAGTGAAGTACTCTATCAATTTAGTAATTTTAAAAAGATTCTGTTAATATACTTTCCCTATATTTTAAAGCAATTTCACAGTATTTAAATAGCTTCACTACATTCATTTCATTGAGCAGTGATACTATTTCCATTTCAGATAAGTAGTCTTTCTCAAAAACATTTCTTCTAGTCTCATTCAAAATTGGACACCTGCCTATGAAGTGCATGACATCTTCTCTTTCATTTAGATTACACATGCCGCATAGTATCGGGAGGTCATCCCTGTGGGGAAGTTTTAGTAGTTCTCCACGCAGCTTGAACATTGTTGATATTTCGCGGATACTATTCGAATCTTTGAAATAATTTCTACTCCCCAGGTTGTACGTACTGCGATGCGTTGAAGATGCTCCTTTCTCCAGAAATTTCTTTCTCGCCTCCTCATCGACTTGTTTTATTAATAGATGCAGTGAATCTTCCCAGTCCAGGCTTTCCACGTTCAACTGTATACCACATGTATGCGCTAATTCCAACCATTCTTGGTACCACGCTGTTTTTCTCCGAATTGCTTGCAAAGCCACCGGTTATCTGGCATTTTCATTACCCGCAGTATGTAATTGACTTGCATCTTGAGTGTTTTTACAAATAGAGGAGATAATCCTGTTGCCAGCATAAGCATGTAGTGTGGGGTCATTGTAGGCAAATGGAAAATCCTTTTAATAAAAAAACGTTGCAACCTCTCCACTTCCTCATAGGCTTTATGTGCCCACACTTGCGCCGCGTATAACATTACCGCCTCCCAAACCGCTTCAAATACCTTGAATTTACTGCTATGGTTGATGTTGGGATTACTGAAGCACCTCTTCCACGCCATATTTACAACAGTCCTTGATTTGTTTAGCTTTTCCTGGAGATGTCTCTTCATATTAAGATTACTAGTTAATAAAATTCCTAGATACTTATAATCTTTGACAACTTCTATATTTATTCTATTATAATGCCATTTCTCATTACGCGCTGTTCTATCGCCTCCTCTTTTGAATATTATTATCTTTGATTTTTGTAAGTTCACGTATAGACTCCATAGTTTGCAGTGCTCATATAGTTTATTAATCATCAATTGAAGAGACTCTGGTGATTTTGCCAACAGCACAATGTCGCCTGCAAACAGATCTATGAAGAGGGCAAACATGCTAGGGCTTAGAGAACATCCTTGTCTTAACCCGGAATAAGTACGTAACCATGCTGATAGGTCCTCCCCATTCCACACAGCTGCCTTTGTGCTTCCGTAGAGATTTGGCAAGACTTTCCCGAATTTCGATGACATCCCCAATCCATACAGTTTATAAAACAAAGCGTTTCTGTTCACTGAATCGAACGCCGCTTGAAAATCTACGAAGAATGCATACAGCTTCTTATTCCAATTTATGTATGAACTGGCTATGCTGTTCAACACAAGGATGTGGTCGGTAGATGAATAGCCGGATCTGGATCCTGCTTGAAACTCCTTTACTAAGTGGTTGGTTTCTATCCAAGTGCTTAGCCGCTTTTGCAGTATTGAAGTGAAAATTTTATACGATGCGTTTAAGAAAGATATACCTCGATAGTTTGCAGGCGCCGCAGTATCACCTTTTTTATGGATTGGGAATATCAGTGCTTCTCTGAACCGCTGCGGTACTACTCCCAAATTTAAAATGTTGTTATACAACCTTATGAGGGTTTCTTTCAGATTGTTGGTACTGTATTTGTAGAATTCAGTTGGTATACCATCCGATCCAGCTGCTTTTTTATCCTTCAGTTCCAATAGCACTCTTCTGAGCTCATCATTGGATTGCTCTTTTATGAGACATTGTACATTCATCCCAAACCAACAGTCTACACTCTTGCAACATTCGCCCACACTCACTGTTTTTGCTAATGTTACAAACTGGCATCTCATGAGCTAAGTTCTAAAGCAATTTAAGAACTGATTGTGCCTTTCGTCCCCTATTGAGCAGCGTAGCATGTCAATAGTCGCCACTGCTGGTTGATTGTTGCCGATGGTCTCTGATAATGGAAATTTTTAAACGACAATTGCATTCTGTTGAGCTTTGCTCAGCTTCAGTACAATGCAAAAGGATGGTTGATAGCTCAAATGAATAAGGGATAAATTACATTTCTTTAGTTTTTCAATCCGATAACCCATTGATAAGCCAGGACTGTGTGAAGATGGAAAAATGCGGTTTTTGCCCAATTCCCCCTTAGACACGGAGTAATATTTCTCTCTACCGAATTTCATCAAAATCGGTTCATTGGTTTAGACGTGAAAGGGTAACAGATAGACAGACAGAGTTACTTTCGCATTTATGATATTAGTATGGATTTTTAATATCCTTCATAGAAATCTTGTCAAGTACTGCAAGAGCTGAGCGGGCACAAATGAATTGTGTTAAAGTCTCCCTCTCCGCTGTGGTGTTACATGATCTTCTATAGGCCAGTGTTCCATATAGACCGCCACCAATCTAGCGATGTCCTGACGGGTCGTCGGAGGAGATCGGAGGAGATCCTTTGTTTTAGATCGGTTGAACTTAGGCCATGTTCTTCTTTTTGTTTCACACAGTTTGTCAGACTGGCCCATTTGAGGTGTGCTACTTTGGAGAAGTGCTTAGAGCTATTTGCCTTGACTGTTTGAAGTGGGATGTTCACCTCCTTTGCAAGCGAGGACTGAAGGACAGATTCCTGTTATGACAGTTCATCAGCCTTCTCATTTCCTTGAGCTGGCCTTGACCGGTATTCCTGTACTAATTTAGAAAATTGCAAGTGCATGGTAATTCGAGGCAATTCAGTATTGTTTCTTGCTCCTCATTACTACAGCTGCTACATAAGTTATTGTTGGGCATTCCAAGTCTTCTGGCTTGATTGCTTATGAGGCAATGTTCAATTGTTACACCGTTCCAAATTTAGTTTCTATCGAACTTTAAGAAAGAGAACTGTCAGCATCGTTTTCGAGTAACGTAGTTATTCCTCCCACTCACGATTGGGGTCGTTTATGGCGTTTGTCCGTAGAGGGATGTGATGCCCCCTAATTGTAGCCCAGTGGCAGAGACACCCCCTTCCTTGTAAGTTCATCGGCTATTCATGTCCCGGAATATCCGTTTATTCAGGGACCGAGCATAAGGTTGCATCTGTCAGCTAAGTCAATGAAGAAACCTTACATAAACCTGTGCCTTCATCCGATTTGGATCCGTCCCTGTAGGGTCCCATTACAGTCGGGTTACGGACCTTAGCATCCTCCCATTCCTCTCTCGTGGAGGTTACTGCCTTGTGATTTATTTCGAAGTTCTCAAAGGACTTTGGGATCTTCGAGTTCTCGAGGTACCCCATATAGCCTTTGCTGTGAGTTTCAACCCAGCAGCTGAAAATATCAACGGGGAGAAGAAGCAGTAATATCTCTATGGTAGCTGTAGCCGTTGATCTGAGTACCCCTGTAATGCAGATGCAATCCTAAATCTGTACTCTGCTCATCTTCACGCATTTTGAAGGATGTATGCAAAAGTAGACATAATGTTCGTTCACATGGTAAAGTACTGTAGACAAGGTTTGCTGGACTGTTCTCTTGAGGTGACGCATAACGTCATCGCGGTAATTTTGATGTTAACAGAAATTTAAAGGCGGACACAAATAAACAATTTTCGAGCACTTGTTAAACCCTTACGAGTTAAATCCTTTCATTTCCATCAATTTACATTTAAATTCGCGGTTGTCATTTTTCAGGATTTAATCGAAATTGAATTGTGATGTGAGCTTCAACAACAGTGTCAAAAACCGACCCCGAAAACGGTCACACTGTTGCGAGACATTAATGAACCCCCACCAGATTAATTCACAAAAAAAAAATACAAATTGCCATGTGCACACAGGGATGTCGCATAACCAAGTTCTCGGTAATGTTGAGCTCAACAGCCGTAAAAACGTTGCATTAATTCAAAGTGTTCGAAAATGTTTATATCCTCTCTCAAGCGGCAGGCTGACACATTTTCTACATGCATAATTAATCTTACACATGTACATGTAATAATTGTGTTCTCTGCTGAAGGCGGGGACAATGCTGAGGTTTGGTTGTAAATAATTCAATAACTTAAATATGAAATAACGTATGGCTTGTTCTTATTTGGTTGTTGCTAAGGCCCGTAGTGCAACTGAGTCGGGTACAGCTTCTTTAATTGAAACACTTCCTAAATCTACCATCACAGTGAAAGCAAGAAATCATTGCATTAGAAAATGCTACTTTTCCGGAAAGAATGTTTGCAACAATGAATAAAGGATTTGAACGTTCCTGCATAACATATTAGTTCTTGGCCACGGCCTTGCACTGATGTAACACTGATTCTGTGAGTCATTAAAAAAAGAACAGCCAAGGATTAACTTGCTTGGTTCAGTTCACAACGTCTGCATGTGTGGATTTCCCTAGTTTCCGAAGTGCATCACGGTTGAAGAAATCTCCGACCATACGTACGGTCAATTACAATTTTCCAAGCAGTTAAAATAAGTGCCCGAAAGAGTGAATGCAATTTGATCGATCGCAAGTTTTACAGGAGGTATTTATTTAAGTTTGGTATTCAAACTAATAAAAGGATGGATCACAGGAAAGATTTTAGTACGGAATTGTAGATTTGGGAATTTATTGGTTGAATTGATATATGTCACAACGTTTCATTGGTGCGAAGCAAAAGTATCCAATTATTTACTTCTTGCGCTGCTGTTCTAAATAAGCTGGTCAAGTTATTAGCTTCTTGTTCCTCGCGTGGTGCTACAGTCAGTGGTGGATCAGGACCTCAACCACAAAGCCTCTCTGATCATGACAGTGTGTGGCTGGCTGTTTTCAGTTTCACAGGCCAAGTTGGTTGTTGACCTTCTCCACTTGAGTGCGCCACTTCAGTTGTGTGTCCCACAGGTTCATAGTCAAGGACCCTTCGGGCCCGACCTTAGTTATCCATGCTCACTCCTCCTGTGTGTCCCACAGGTTCATAGTCAAAGACCCTTCGGGCCCGACCTTAGCACTCTCCATGCACTCTCCTTTTCCCAGTCGCCTTAGACGTTAGATCCGTAGACGCCTGACTAGGCTCATGTCGCTTTACAGCCGGTACATGCAAAAGGGAATTTTAACCCACAACTTTTCTCTTCGAAGTGACTGAGTGAATGACTTCTTCTACCACTTTTGAGATTGTCCATCATTTTGCGCTGCACAACAGGACTGGGGTTATCAGTGTCAGAAGCAAAGTCAGTTTTGTCTTACGCGGGACGGCTCTATTACTCAAACTCCACATGAGTAGGTTGTTGTACTGTTTACTGCAGAGTAGTAGTAGACGAAATCCAATGCCCACACTTCAGATCAGCTTAGATAAAGATTTTCCTTAATTCTAATCGATCACTTTAAGCTATTCTGATCTTATTCGATCTTAGCAGCAATCGCGCATAACCGCGAATGCAACATAACCAATAAAACGATCTCTATTTTTCTGACAGCCAAACAGAGTGCCAACGAGATATCCTAAGTGACCACGGTGACCATGTGCTGGAAAAACGATTAAGCGGTCAGTCTCGCGAAAGATTGATCTGAGCTTGCATATTAAATCCCTTACACGCTCACGCCGCTTAGCTCTAAGAAAACTAAAAGACGATGAAGGCTTAGTCTGGATATTGGAGAAATAGCAAGGTCCGTTTGGCCGTTGCTGAAGAGATCAACATCACCGATAAGCTTCACTTGCAAAACAGTGCGAACGCTATTATATACTAAACGGACACTTCGTCATATACACGATATGCAGAGATGAGGAAGAAATAGAATCAATCCAACTTCTGCTCTGCGAATAACCAGCCCTTTCAAGGACAAGAAAAGGGTTCATTTAAATACACTACTTTGCAGAGCTGGAAGACTTGTTTTGTGTAAAGTTGAAAAGCCTCCTGAAATTTTCAAATGTAGGAAGGTCTTAGTAGTCCTCATGGTAATAGATCATTATGCATCAAGGGCATAATGGGAAACACGGCCGAAAGACAACTGTCTTAAATGGTAGGTTGGTAAAATGTATATTTAGTTTTTTCTGGAAATCTTCAATTATTGTCTTTGTTTATTGTGTATGGTCAGGAAAACTAAAAAATCTTGTTCAGATTTTCCTTCTTTTAAGTAACAACTTATTTCTATCTTCATTGTTTCCCTGAAACTCAAGGAGTTGCCTAAACTAACCAGTTAGACGTATTCTACCATTGAAAGCACAATTGAAAACAAAATCGGTAAATAATTCTAGCTGAACACGATTTTGTATGTAAATTCTGATAAAACTTAACGTTCCTAACTTATCTAATCAGAACTAAGTACTATCACAAGACTAGTCGCAATAGCAACAAAAGACTGACTGACTCTGCAAATGATAGCACATACAGAGTGGTATAAGTGATGACACCACTGTTGTATTATTAGCTGTGTTTACGTATATATGCGCTTAATTTTCAATTTGCGTGTAAAATACACTAACAATGAATCCCATATCCGCTTAAGTTACTCATCATATCCATCGCCGCTTAAGGAATAAGCGCGGATAAAAACAATGCTTCCAAACATTATTTTCTGTGTGTTCATTCCTGAATTTATTCATTCATTGCTTAGGTTGCTGTAGGTGGCTTACATCTGCAGTTGTGGTTGATGTATTAGATCATTTTAATTATTTTGGCATCCATAAGTATGCAATTGTTGGTATACCCAGAGTGTCTCTGCTAAACATCGATCCTTTCCATTTGATTAAAATTGTTTTTATTTTATAATTATTAAATGTTTTTGCTTTTAAAGTGATGGTCACGCTACACAGTCACAAAACGAAGATTGTGACCATCAAAGATCAACAATCATCTTCCACTACTACACCCCTGACTGCTTAGCAAATGTCATAAATATCGTCGGTGCTGCCAAGATTTTATGATGAATCATTAAGCGCCGATGATCGTTTTTTTTGTGCACTTCTAAATCAAGCGTATATACGCTTGCAAAAAAACACAGCTATTGAATGTTTATCTACTTTCGAACTTTTATTTCATTGATATTTTGGTATTGTACACCTTCTCCTTCTTTATTTGGCGCCACAGTCCGGGGTCGACCTGGGCCTCAACTAACGAGTCTCTGGCTAACAGTCTTCAGAGTCGCACACCAATTAAGTTGAGGTTCCTCTCCTCTGTACTAACCGTGGAGTTTGAAACATTAACGTCAGGTGTTTTAAAAGAATGAAGCCACTCAAATCGGTTGTTGTACTGGTTCCCAGCATCGCTTGAGATTTGCTTCAATTTTCTTTAATTTGATCAGCAACCACTCGTGTTGTGCTTGCAATTGTTCTCTCATGAGTGGAAAGTTTAATGCCGAGTCCTAACGGCCAAGTTTGCGAAGCCTTTTCTAGGCTGTTATTACTCGTTGATCTTTGTCAATATCTCGAAAGTTGGGACCGTGGAAATTATTTTTGTTCGTACCGGCCAGAAATCGAATTCGGGCAGCGACATTTAATGCGTACTAGTCGACGGACATACCAAGTACGCCACGGCCACCACTTCAGTTCTATTTACAGCGACAAAAATCATGTCTATTATATATGTGCTTTTAAATGAATTGATGTCAGAACCAAGTTCATTGTACATGTCACCTGGCGGCTATTACACAAGATATCTGTATCCAAGGCCGTAGCCAGACAGAAATGTCAAGGGGGGAGGGGATATGATCTTTGAAATAATAGCTTTTTTAAAATTTAAAATCATGTTACCAACTTATTGTCCCGTCCTCGTTAAATAAACACATGTAATCCCCCCCCCCCCCAGAGATGGCCTTGAAATAAGGCATATTTTGCTATCCGGATGGATTGCATCAACACAAGCAGTTGGCACAAAGTCCACAACCCACAATCTTAGATAAAAAAAGTGCAAGTAATCTATGACATTCAGATATTTTCTTTTACTGATAATAGTAGCCTTATAAAACTTCTCTCGCAGAATCGAGATCGGGGCCTTCTTCATCTAAAAAGCACGACAGGATGGTCAGTCTTTCGTATAAACTTGGCTCGATCCTTGCAAGATCCTTGAAAACAATGGTGAACCCCAACATCTGTGGTTTGAATCTGCCCGGTTAGCATCACTCAGACTTATGGCCCTTTTCAAGTACACCCCTTGTCTATCCACTACCTAGTTCTTCGGTTGCTAGCCTAGATCCTTAATCTGGAAATTAAAATGTATGTACAAAAACAATTCAAAGATAAAAACAATTCAAAGATTATGACCATATCAATGATAACGTGATTTCACTTTCTGCGGACTGCCCTCATTCAAAAATGGACTTTGGTTTCAAGGGGTGTGAGTCACTGTTGGCTGAGGTCCAGGTCCAACCCAGACACTGTCGCGCCAGCTGAAGACGAAGATGATAGCTGTCACTTATGTATCGTTGAGCAAAACTAAAGTCATACACTCTTCCAGTAGTATGGAACCAATTTCTTCCCACTTATTCATTTATTGACACTTTGAATGTTATCTTATCATGGAGTTATTTTCGTCATCAAGAGGCTTATCCACAAACGATCTGATGGAGACAGGTTCAAGTAATGCAGGCAATCAAAGTGCGAAATCAGATAAGATACATATTGATAACTCGCACGAAAGTATTTGAGAAAAGAGAAAGATAAGACATTTTTAAGAGAGTTGAGTGAGTTAAGTTGAAAAAGAAAGATAAGACATTTTTTAGAGAGTTGAGTGGGTTAAGTTGTATTTAGTTACGATGGTGAGTCGAACTATATTTGATGGAAAAGGCCGCAGATTTCTTATGTGTGCAGTACAAAGAGAACTTACATAATTAGTAATTATTAATAATTAGTAGCTATGATATCTCTTTAATGGCTGTTGCAATTCTGCCCAGAGCTCGGGAAGGAAATTTAATTCCTCTTCTTCTTCTGGCGACGCTTCAGTCTGGGGTGGACCTGGGCCTCAACCTAGAAGCCTATCCAGCTGGTCTCCAATTGCGCACGCCAAGTTGGATGACGTCCTTCTCCACCTGGTTGCGGCATCAGTTCCGTGGGTGCCATCCATTGCGCTGTCTCACTAGCTCGGAGGCAAAGACTCTTCGGACTGGAACGATTTTGTCCATGCGCCTGGCCTTACCACCTTAGGTGTTGAATCCTTAGACGTTTGGCTAGGATCATATCACTGTACAGTCCGTAAAGTTCATGGTTGAATCTTCTTCTTTAAAAATTATCAACGAAAACTGAACCAAAGATTGAACTTTTGACATTATCCACGCTTCCTCGCCATAAGGCAGGACAGGGATGATCAAGGTGTTATGTTAGCTGGGTCCTTCGAGAGAAGCCTCTACTACTCAAATGCCTCTTGGGTCCAAAGAAACAGCGATTGGCAAGAGTTATTCTGCGTTTAATCTCGGTACTAATGTTGTTCGTATTGTTTAGTTGTGAGCCGAGGTAGACGAAAGACTTCGTGCATGCATTGCCTCGAAGTTATAGCTGTCTACGTTGGCGTTCTGGCCGTGTCCGCGATGCGTTCTTTCTCAGTGACAGCATTTACATAAGTTTTGGCCTCGTTCACCGCCTCGTTTCCGCTTCCATTTCAAGGACAACAAACGAGAATTTATTTGATTGATTAATTATTTACGTCGAACAGGGCTACAGAGGGAAGCGTTGAATGAGGGTACTCCTGAGATTCTGTTGACATCAACCTTGTATTATATTCAGAAGTTAAATTATCAGGGTATTAAAAATAATTTTATTTCTTTTCATTTTTTTTTTGTTTGCTCGTTTACTTGGTGCTATTATACACCTTCTCACAAAGAACAAAGATTTAAATCCGCTTGACTTTGTGTCCTATTAAATGTGAATTACCAATGCTTTTTCTGCTTCTTGCTATATTAAGATTCCTATCATAAACATGGACAGGGCACATTTTTTATTGATTTCGTTGAGAATTGCTTCTTTGTTCCGTTTTCTCTGGCTGATGGAATAAGTTACGAATAACATTCAGCTGTCGAAATTCAGTAACTGTAGACAGCAAAAGGAATAAGACGTCAAGAAAGAATGAATAAAATTCGAAGAACCAATTTACAATGTAAGAGCTGCCGGTGATCTCTTTAAAAGTACCTCTTTAAAATTGTCATCGCCAAGCCTGAGGCGAATTATTCATTTTAACTAGAACTGATATTCCTTCGATGTCAGGAGCACGAACGAAACGGTCGCAAAATAAAACTAAATTCCTTATTATTTAACAAATCATAAAACTGAGTTTAATTTCTAGTGCTTACAGTAACGAAAAAAATTCACGATTGCCGAACACATTACGAAATTGATCCCGGGTGTGTATATATTATCAAAAGCATTATCAAGCTTCGTTGTCGAAATTGTTTAATAGTCGAAGTCCCAAAAACTATTGTGGACACCGGGTAAATGCAAATGTTTGATTATTATCAACAATTCATTGACAATCAATAATGTAAATAAATCACCTGTGAGTCTAAGCTGGAATGATCTCATAAATTCCTGTGTCGCGAAAACATATGGCGCCTGGATATCGCAACAGCTCATTCCACGTAGTACTCGATTGGTACTTGCTAGAACAACAATTCCTGTACTGCTATATAACTGAGAAGTATTCGTAGCCTGCGATGTCCACAGTTTTAGAAAACTTAAAGTCGCCTTTAATAGCATCGCTCGGTCTTAGAAGGTATGATCACTTATCACTACTGTCACGAAACCTGCTAAGTACGTCTCTCGAATACTGCCTAAGATTCAGAGCACTATCCTTCCTGGTTAAAGTTCTGCGACTTGGTGTACCACTCTATCTTTACGACAAACTACGTTTTCCTTTATAAGACAGGTTGTTTGACGTTTGAAAGACAATTTTTTATAGCTAAAGTGCGCCTATGGAACTCTTTCCGACTGTATATACTGTATATATGATAGCGAAGCAGCATTGAAAGTTTTAAAAAGCATTGAAAAAATCTTACTTATCGAACCAAGATAATTAAAAAGCTTTCTCGCATCACTCGTACAGCACACTCTCTACCTTTTCTTTTTTTCACTTATCTCTTCTTTATGAATTTTATTATTTTTTTATGTTGTATAATTAACGTAACTCAATTTTGATTAAATGAATTAACGTACGTGACATGAATTAACTTCATGTTAAACACAATTGTACTCAACCTTAAATCTATCACACACTTAAAAGTCTTTTTTTAACTTTAAGATTAATTTTTATTTTTAAATTCATGATTTTAAGACTGGACAAAATTGATTAAATCTATCTTAATATTTAAACAATTCATGTTCTTAAAATCTATCCTACTGACCCTTCGCAGGTACTTATTTATCTATTTGCCTTTCGGCGTCTACACTACTATTTATTTTTTTCCAGTCCATATGGACAATCTTTATTGTTTGTTCTTACTGGCCAAGAAAATTTAGAAACATTTAAAAGTCTTTCCCTTATTGTCGTTGTATATAATAATAATTAAAAATAAAAAGAGTAGTAAAGATCGCTAGTTATCTTACTCGTTGCACCGTGGCGTACACATTCGTACAAATTTTTTTTACTCTTTTTGAGTACACAGAGATTGGAGATTGATGATCTAGGTACCTCTAGGTAGGTGTGACTGACAAGTTCCTCCCGGAAGTTGCCTCGCTTAGACCTTTGTGGTACATTGTTCTGTCACTTTCATCGGTTTTTTCCCTGACACTTCGTTGACCTACTTAAAAACTTGATATGCACATACCCTCTATTAGGGCATGTACTGATAAATATAACCAGTTGGTGGTTTTTTGAAATTTAAGGATGCCCTTTATGTTCGAGGTTGCTGAGGAAATAGCTGCTCATGTTTTTTTTTTTCTTTCATATCTCTGCAAGGCGCTGGGCAAGTTTTGAGGTAATACAGAACCTCTTCCTCTTCCTCCCTGCAGCTTCTATAGAAACCATTGAAGGGTGATCAAAACCTTCCGGCGTGATTGCCTACTAGGCAAAAGCCCGTGATTACGCCTTACTGTCTTACTAATGTTCCCCCTGTCCAATTTTAGGAGGGCTTTAGTTCTTGATGGATCTAGTGTAGGACACATCGCTTTCGATGTCCTCCAAGTGTCCAATTAAGCCTCTTTCAGTAGCATTTAAGCGCATTCAATGGTTGGTGAGGTGTCTCCTGATTTCGTGCCAGTGGTAGACTCGCCGCCATTCTTGCTCTTCTCTTTGGTTGCCTGGAATACCCTTGTACCCAGGGACTCAAGACAGTAAGGTCACGTCTATCCGCTATATCGCTTAGAGGCAGACGGGAGAGATTTACTATCTTGAATTTGATCGATGGTGTTTCCAGAGCCTAAATGTCTATGAGCGGTGTTTCCAGAGCCTAACTGTCTATGTATAAAACAATCGATCTTCCATCTATCGGGGTCATTGATGGCCGGAGGACTGCCTTTTAAATAGCTGCTACTTTTACCTGGAAAAGACTAAAGTGGGTCGGGAGCTGCATGGCTATTGTTAGCTCCGACGAACTGGCATATACACCATAGCCTGTGCCTTTTACCGACTTGGAGCCGGCAGTGTAAGTTTGGACAACTTTATCCGCATAAGATTGTGTTGGCGCTGAAATTGGATTTGGCCAAAATGTCATCTTCTCGGACGAATGAGGATAGAGTGGTTCACCAAGTCCCATTTTTAGCTCAATCGATATGTGAACGAGAAAAATTGATGTTAATCAAAAATTAAAAAAAAAAAAGTCCGCTGTTTGGTACGGGTTGTGGCATGGCGGAGTCATCGGACCTTATTTCTTCGGAAATAAGGAAGGAAACACCTTGATTGTGAATGGTCTTTTACATAGAACTGAGTTAACCGACTTTCTGGAGCCACAGCTGGACAACATTGATATATCCGAGGTACGATTCGAGAAAGAAGGCGCTGCGTGCCATGAAAGCCACGCTACACTCGAAATTATGAAGGAGAAATTAAGCTACTGAGTCATCTCATGGCGATAGGCCCCTGCGCTCCATTATTTCCTCTGTGGCAACGTATAGTCTTTGGTCTACGCTCCCAAGCCATTGGACGAGCTCGAGGCCAAAATTCGAAGCGCCTCTGGTAGCCATTTCATAGATGTGTTATTCCATACATAATGATATGATTGTAGCTTCAAAGTAAAGCCAGCCTTATCTCGCTTTGTTTTCTTATGTGTCCATTCCTGTCGTTCCTATAATTTATAATGTCATGTTTGATATATTTCCTATTTCAGCCATATTAATGCAGATGTTGGATTGGTGGCGACTATACGGAAAGAACAGATATAGGATTTGGGTTGGCCTCGATGCAAATGCGTTCGTAACAGACCCGAAAGATATAGAGGTACGCAATCCATCTTTAATGACAAACAAAAAACCTACAAAATATGATTTTCAGGTCGTCCTGTCGAGTACACAAATCTTAAAGAAATCCATCATCTACGACTTGCTCCACCCGTGGCTGGGGCAAGGGCTTCTGACGAGTAAAGGCTCTCTATGGCACAGTCATCGAAAGATGATCACCCCATCATTTCACTTCAAGATTCTGGTTGATTTCCTTGAAGTGATGAACAAAAACTCAACAAAATTCGTACGAGGCCTTGAAGTGGAGTCGAAAAACGAACGCATCTTCGATATTCAGAGACTCGTGTGTTACTGCACATTGGACGTGATTTGTGGTAAGCATCATTTGAAAATAATCTTGACAGGACCAAATTCTACGTGGTGTGCTTTCAGAGACTGCAATGGGAGTCAGCATCAATGCTATGGATGAAAATGATTCTGATGTCGTCAGGGCATTTCAATAGTAAGATGTTTGTTTTTTTGTATGTCACTGTTTAACTCACACAAGTCTATCTTCACAGCATGTGCCTTTCGATCCAAATGCGAGCTTTCAGTCCGTGGAAGAGGAAGCCGTTCTTATTTCAATTCGCTCCGGAATACAAAGAATACATGAATGCGCTACACACATTAAAGAATTTCACATACGACGTAAGTCTGTGGTTAAGGTATATTTATTCTTAGATAAATTTATAAATTACTTCCTTGTGAAACTTTGAAGTGACCAACGGCAGATCTCGTGTTGTTCAGCTACCAAAAAAACTCATCGGTTATAAGCTTGACTCATGGTTTTTTTAAGCCAGTGATTCAGTTTGACGTGCGTGACATCCACTCGCTCAGAGCAGAATCATATTTGGTTACCATATCACACAAAATAGCTTTTGGAAATGAGCAATCAGTGTGACCAGATTCATCTTATTCCTTAGATTCGTGAAACCAGAGTCCCTCAAAAGAAAAAATGTCAGAATCAAAATCTTCCCTACAAGTGTCTCCACTCAGCGGTCTTCTCAGTAACCATCTCCAATCTCAAATACATCATCTACCAACACTTCCTGTCCTTAACGAGTACAAGGTGCACTGGGGCACCCAAGTCCTAGATGTTATAAAAAAAACCTGTCCCGGCGCACGCTGCCTCTGTGACTGCCCGGCACTAGCCAAACAAAGACTTATCCCGTTCGGCAAACCTTTCACTAGCGATCTCTCCGAGATCGCTAATCAAAACATGTCATATCAATCATAATGAATTTCCCAAATTTCACAGGTTGGACTTAGCTAATCCAAACAAATCCTGTCTACGAGGTGCGATATCAACGGCGCCACTTGTACCCTGATTGACCCCAATCGGGTAGCCAAATAAGCCAACCAACCCTTTCCCCTATAAAACAAAAAAGTGGCAATAATTAAGAACCTTTAGGTGTGTCTTGCCGCCTCTCCTTTTCATTGTATATATGGGCTGGATGTTACAGCGCAGCCGAGGTGAGGAATGTTCCATATTGGGAGAGTTGAGGATAGGTTAGGTTAGGTAGTTGGGCTGATAGTGAATTCACCAGCACACTTATACCATATTGGTCCATTGTGATACCCACAGTCAGACTACTGCCACTGATTGACTTACTCCAGTGATAGTGCCGTTAATTTGATCGCAACGGCAAATGGTGACTGGGCCAGATTTGAAAACAAGATAAACGCGTATTAACTTTGCTTCCACTGTGATTCGAACCGTGGACCAGACCAAGGACCGACACTCAACCAATTGAGGCATTCAGTCGTTAAGATATTAAGAATCCATGAAAGTTCTGATTATGATATTTATTAATAGTGCTATTTATGTGGCCAGGCACAGTTCAACAAAATTATTAGTTTTTTGTTCATCTCCATGGAAACACTCTCATTGCTCAGTAATTTGAGAGTTTTGTATGTTTATAACCTGAAAAGCTATGTAGTTGCATACCACTGTAAGTATCTATCTATTTGAGATACATATTATAGTGCAAGCATAATAGCAGCGACTACTGTAGTTAACTCAAAAAATAATGCATTAATGGAGTCGTCTTGCATAGCCACGGTGGCGTATACGTAACATTTTTCATAGAGTCGAGGTGGCAGTCTTAGGAGTTGTCTTGCATGGCCACAGTGGCGTATACGTAACATTTTTCATAGAGTCTATGTGGCAGTCTTAGGAGTTGTTTTGCATGGTCACGGTGGCGTATACGTAACATTTTTCATAGATTCGAGGTAGCAGACCTAAGAGTTGTCTTGCATTGCCACGGTGGCGTATACGTAACATTTTTCATAGAGTCGAGGTGGCAGACTTAAGAGTTTTCTTGCATGGCCACGGAGGCGTATCCGTGACATTTTTCATAGGATCGTAGAGAGCTGTACAGCGACATGAGTCTAGTCAGGCGTCATCGGATCCAACGCCTAAGATTGCTAGGCCATGAAGAGCGTATGGACAACCCAGCTCCGGCCCGAAGAGTCTTCGACTCCGAACCCGTGGGACAACGTAACAGAGGACGCCCACGTTTAAGGGCGTCCTCTGGCTAGATCCTTCGCCGACGTGGAGAAGGATCGCCAGAGACCGTGCTAGCTGGCGAGGCTTGTTGGTTGAGGCCCAAGTCCACCCGGACTGTAGCGCCAAATAAAGAAGAAGAAGAAGTCTCATTAGAAGGTTCGGTTAGACTGGGGAGCACGGTGCTGACTGCAGAGAAGTCTCACCCATGGCAGGGTCCACCATCCTCTATCTCTTTTTATTCTTGACATATCCTACATGGTTCTATTGCCATAATCTCTCATGGCGTGCGCAAATCTACACATGATATATTAGTGACACGTGTCCTTGCAAAACCAATTGGCTTGCATTTATCTACTTTTCGTTTTTATCATGTTGAGACGTTGTGTTCTGTAAGGGGTGTCTGTCGAAAAAAGATAAGAAAAAAACAGAGGGATAGGTCTCAGTTCGAGGATCAGTCAGAGACTCTTTATTTGCTATAATTTGCATTCATTTATAGATTATGAGAGAACTGTTTAGTAGAATCAGCCGCTCATATAGCGCAATCCATGAACTATGTTATTCACATGAACATATGCAACACAAGAGCATTTATGGGTCCTCACAGTAGCGTACAAAAGTAAACAGATCTAACTAACCTTGTCATCAGTTGCCGAGGAATGTTGCGAATCTCAATTTCCGGTCCCTTCACACATGCATATAGGCAAATCAAATAAATTAATTAAAATGTGTACATTCTTTACAATAGATAATTTCTAAGCGTCGCGAGGCTATGCAAAATAATGCTAAGAATGCTAACAACTCAGAGGGTTCAGATGATAAGATGGTTCGTCCAAAGAACGCATTCTTGGACACTTTGCTCACAGCCACAATTGATGGCCGTCCGTTAACAAATCAGGAAATCTACGAGGAGGTATCGACATTCATGTTTGAGGTGAGAATTCCTTTTGAATCGTTTTGCATTTGAAATATTTCTCAATTACCCAACCACCTAGGGGCACGACACAACGGCATCAGGAATTTCATTTGCCGTATACCTACTCTCAAGACATCAAGATGTACAGGTAGGCATTAAGAGCGATTTCCAAAGTCCTAAATAACTAGAAATTGTTCAAAACCCATTTTAGGAAAAAATATTCCAAGAGCAGAAAGATATTTTCAACGGAGACCTTACACGTCAGCCAACGTACGCTGATGTTCAGGAAATGAATTACTTAGGCATGTTCATCAAAGAAGCACAACGATTGTATCCCAGTGTGCCAATCATCGGACGCTACACAGAAACGCCCTTCGACCTGAGTAAACATTTGCGGAGAAAATTTCTTCAAAGAAATCGATATATTTCCTTTTACATTTCAGATGGAACTATTTTGGAGAAGAACACCACAATTAACATTTTTATCGTAGCCATGGGTTACAATGAGAAATATTTCCCAGATCCATACAAGTTTGATCCAGAACGCTTCAGTCCAGAAAATCGAGCGGACAACAATCCATATGAATACGTGCCATTTAGTGCTGGTCCAAGAAACTGCATCGGTAAATATATTTTGGTTAATTTAAGATATTTCTTAGCTGCAACCTCAATTTACAGGCCAAAAGTTTGCCCAAATGGAAATGAAGTCAGTAGTTGCGAAGATTGTGCGATCGTTCAAGATACTCCCTCCCGAGGATGGACTTGAATCATTGGACGGTTACGAGCCCACAAAGCCTAGAAACAAATACGATCCTGTCTTGTCGGCAGTCCTAACATTAAAGTCTGATAATGGTGTACAGATTCGTTTACGAAAACGAGATGTCTAAATGTGATTTTGATCTTGTAAAATACATATACATGTCATTAAAGTCACCAAATTTGATTTAGGAAAATAAATGTACAAGCGAGTGTATCACCATTTCAAAGGACAGCCGCTTTTACCGAGTGCGGTGTTCTGTGAAGATTATATGCCCGCTTCACAATGCCGCGTTGGTGCGTAGCCTCATTTTTCAAAGTACACAGTTCTATGGAACGATCAGTAGAATTGAGACGTATTACTCGAGGAATGAGGTAAGGAAATTCTACCAAAGGCTTAAGTTTGCCAGTCAATGTTATAAAACCCGAAGCGAAGCCTGTAGTAAGTCAGCCTGTAAGAGTGATCAAGGGAACATCATATTAGAATCGCAGGCGATGCTGAGAATATGGAGGAACCATTTCGGCAGACTGTACAAGGGCGTGGAAGAAACAAATACCACAGTCCATGCGAGTGAAAGGCACGAAGTAGATCAACAATCCCCTCCACCCGACTCGGATGAAGTGAAGCCAGCCAAATCTAAACTGAAATCTATCAAGTCTGCTGGAGCTAACTGCCTAGCGGGCGATCTCTTCAAAGCGACAGACGATGACTTCCTAAGGAGCATGCACCAACTCATCTGCAAGATATGTTCAGAGGAAAGCATGCCCGATGAATGGAACCGTACCGTGCCACAAAAAAGGAGATGCTTTGAATTGCTCCAAATATGGAGGCATTAGCTTTCTGAACACCGCCTACAAAATATTAACTGCCGTGCTGTGTGAATGCTTAAAGCCATTCGTCAACAACATGGTCGGTCCATACCAGTGTGGCTTCACGCCAGGAAAATCCACCATCGGTCAAATATTCACACTACGGAAGATTGTGGAAAAGACGCAGGAGCAACATATCGATCCCCACCACCTTTTCATAGACTTTAAAGCAGCGTAAGACAGCAGTTATAGAAAGGAGCTATACAGAGCAATGTCTAGTTTTGACATCTCTCTACCAAACTCGTCGGTTTGTGTAGGATGACGATGGAGAATGTACGCTGCTCCATCACGGTCGGTAAGGAGTTAACTGAGACCTTTGATGTCAAAAATGATTCAGACAAGGCGAAGCGCTTTCATGAGACTTCATTCAAATCATTCTTGAAAGAATTATTGTCGCACGCCAACACCAGTTGAAAAATCTTTCAGAAGTCCGACCAACTACTCGCATATGCCGATGATATTGCCATTATCGGAAGAACGCAACGTGATGTCAATGGCACTTTTGTGAGTATTGCAACGGAGGCCGCGAAGACGGGTTTAGCGCAAAATGACGCCAAGACCAAGTATACGCTGTCAACGAGAAAGGACTCCCAAATCTAAAAGTCTCGGACAGTGCGTCACGATAGACAAATTTCAGCTAGTCAAAGACTTTGTCTAATTAAGAACCGCTTTTAATACAGACAATGATATCAGTTCTGGACTCAAGCGCAGAATAACTCTTATCAATTGCTGCTTCTTTGGGCTAAGAATATACAATAATATGGGTGGTGCTACAGTCCGATGCGGACCTGGGCCTAGCTTCTCAGCAATCACTCGTGTTGTGCGTGCTATTGTCCTTTCACAAGTGGAAGAGACCTACAGTTTAATGCCGACTCCGAACGGCGTAATTGAGAAGCTTTTTCTAGACAGGAATACTCTTTGAGCATTGTCAGTGAGTAGAAAGAGGTGGATCCGTGAATTATGCACCCTCTGCGTAGGAGTCGACGCACTTACCCACTGCGACCCACGGCTAAGAAATCATTTAATAAACAAAGCCCTCTCTCGAACTACTAAAGTAACTCTCTATAAGACCTTGATCGTCCCAGTCCTGCTATATGGCTCAGAGACATGGACTTTATGAAAAGTGGACGAAGGTGGTCTTGGTTGCTTTGAGAGGAAAATTATTCGAGTGATTTTCAGGCCCGTCTGCATAGGTGGTGAATGCAGGAGGAGATATAACAACGAACTATGCGAGCTGTACAGCTACATCGACTAAGCCAGAAGAGTGAAGATCAAACGATTGAGATTGCTAGGTCATATATAGTGGGTGGAAACCCATGCCCATCCAGGAAAGCCTTCGAATCCACCTCAGAGGGATGGCGCAGAAGAGGAAGACTGCGACTCAAGTGGCGCACGCAAGTGCAAAGGGACCTCAACCAACTATGCGTGCGAAACTGGAGCCAGCAGGAGGCGCTTGTTGGTTCAGGCGCAGGTCCACCCCGGACTTTAAAGCCACCTTAAGTAAGTAGCAGGTTCTTTTGTTCCATACCATTAACCGCGTCGAGTTAGGTTTTACTGCGAGAAAATTGTGAGCGGTGAGGGCAATGTAATCTCACTTTATATTGGGCGGGAAAGTTTTGGCAACCACAAATGAAAAAAAAAACAGATGATTGCGGCATGTTTAACCTTCAAAGCAGATATCGTAGCCAGCAGGTAGTCGACGTACCAACGCGGTACGTGAATTTGTAATACAGTGAAACGTGTCAAGTGGTCCACCTGTCCATTATATTGTAGCACCAAGAATTTCACAGTTTATAAAAGACTATAATTTTTTTTTTTTGACTTTCGTGGAGAAAAAACAGGCACCCATATAAGTTGGCTAAAAATGCTTCCACCGCAGCTGGCTAAACTTATCAGGTTTCACTGTAGTTAGTGAAAAACAAAACACAGTCATTAACAAACGCCAGACATTACACGCCAACAGTTTTGCCGATCGACCTTTGATCAGATCTAGCAAGACAAATTATCAGACATAACCTTATATAAAACCTAACCTATGTAGTAAAAGTTGGAACATATTTATGAAAACACGTTGCAACCTTTTTCACTGTTGCCAACAATTTTCTGCTCAAATGGTGAAACTCAAATGGAAAGACTGGATGGCGCAGTTGGTAGAGTGCCTGCTCCTGGTCAGCGGGGTCCCCGGTTCGATTCCGAGTAAAAGCAAAGTTACTACGCTCTTATCTGGTTTTCAAATCTGGTCCAGTCACCATTGGCCGTTGGGATCAAATGAACGTCACTATCACTGGAGTGGTCAATCAGTGATAAGAAGTCTGACTATGGGTGTCACAATGGACCAATATAGTCCAAGTGTGCTGGTGATTGCACTAGCAACCCACCACCTAACATATCCTAAGGCTACCATGAAGAGTAAAGCACCAAAAACTTAATAAGTTAATGATTTTATTGAAATTTGATATATTATTTTCCAACAAGAAACAGAACAGATTCAACTTATGCATCAGAAGGTACAAATAATGCTTAATAAGGGTGCATTGGCAACTCTTACACTATTGAACATGTTAAGTGTTTCGTGCCTTTAATCTTATCGCAATCCCGTTTTCAGACTTGAGGATGATTACCGATGTCAAGATAGGGTCATATATGCTTGCAGGCTCCTTGGGTTCGTATCCATCTGTTGATTCGAGTCCGTCAGCAGGTGGCAGGATCTTGAATGCTCGAATAATTTTTGAAATTACAGCCTTCATTTCCATTTGAGCAAATTTTTGTCCTGCAAATAAAAGAATTTAATCTCCGTGCAAAACACAAAAAAGCGCTAACTACACACCTAAGCAATTCCTTGGACCCGCACTGAAGGGAATATATTCAAATGGACTTGTTTTCACTTGATTGGCTAGATTAAATCGTTCAGGGTCAAATTTATATGGATCCGGGAAATACTTTTCATTATAGTTCATAGCCATAATAAAAATATTGACTATGGTGTGTTTGGGAATATGATATCCATCTGAAATGCAAATCAAAATGGGTTCGTAGTATTTAAATCGATTCATGGATATTGTGAGCATACTCAAGTCAAAAGGCTTATCAGTATATCGACCTATAAAAGGCACACTGGGGTACAACCGCAGAGATTCTTTGATCACCATATCCAAGTACTTCATATCCGAAAGGTCTGAGTATGACGCTGGACGTGATAAATCCCCATTGAAAATATTCATTTGTTCTTGGAAAACCTTTTCCTAATAGAAACAAGAATTTGAGGAAAACCAACTTCATGTACGGTCTATATACCTGAACATCCTGATGTCTTGACAGTAAGTATACGACGAATGAAATCCCCGATGTAGTTGTGTCGTGACCCTAAAAAGAAGTCTTCTTGCGATAGTTAGTTAGATAGTTAGAAATACTCACAGCGAATATGAAAGTCGAGACTTCTTCGTAGATTTCCTGCACTGTTAACGGCTGACCGTCGATGGTGGACATAAGAAGTGTGTCCAAGAAAACATGCTTTTGACGTATATTGGCTTTGTCATCTGTATCTGCAATCCCTCCTTTTTTGTTTGCAACATTTTGCATTGATTCGCGACGTTTAGAAATAATCTTTTGCATAGATAAAAAAATCAGTATATGCTTTTACAAGATAATCTTGTTGATCTTTTAAAATATTTACAGTAGAGAGAGTATATTGCCAAAATTCTATAAAACAAATATTTCTTTACGGAACTAAATAAAATGGGCGTCTTGGACTCTGCCTTATTGATGACCATACAGGTTGACCTACAGTCCCTTCGATGAATCGCTTGTTCGCCTACTCCGCCCTGACAAATCGTGAGTAACAGCACCTCGCAGACTCCTTATTTTCTGACTTCTGAAGGATACAGCACAAGCACAAGTCAAATCAATGGATACAGCTGCTTTCATGACTAAGTTTGATTAGTTGACAACCAAAAACTGACAAGCTAAATGTCACTAGAAAGGTCAGTTCTCGAAGTAAGAAGCTTTATAGACAAATTTGTGGTTGGTTGACACAGTTTTGGGCGGGCGTCAAACTTGGACGCCAGCAAATGGATGGCGCCATATCTTACAGTTTTTCTTCGGTAAAGGCAAAACCGCACCACAGGCGACTGAAAATGTACCTCAATGCTTATGGTCCAATGCACAAGCTCTAATAGACCAACTGTCGTCAATGTCGATAAAATCATCGAATTTATGTAAGCACTGTTTGCACAAAACAACGTTAGGAACCATTTGAGAAAGGCTGCTTAAAAATGCAGCCTTTTTCAAATGGCTGCTCGATGTATGGGCACTACACGAGGTATTTCCAAGGAACTACATTCACCGAATTTTCTTCTACGAATCACTATTGAATTGCAACAAAATCGGTCCATTGTGGAAAAGTGGATCATTCATCATGACAACACCAGGCTAAAGCGGACATTGTCCAATCGTTGTGAGTTAGCACAAATGGTGGCAAAGCCAGGAAGGTCTTGTTGTGTGTTTGATGGGCTATGAACTGATCTCCTCCGGCAAAATTCTTAGATCGGACCTATATTGCCAACAATTGGATTGTCTGAACGAAGCAATCGCTTAGCAGCGGCAAGCTTTCCGGACCTAACACCAAGGGATTACGACCTCTTCCTGTCCACACCAATTTGCAGTTGAATAGTTCGCCTCAAGAGAGGCTTGTGAAACAAAATGGCCTCAGATTTTCGAAGAGGGATCTTACGAGAGAGGGATAATCGCATTACTAGGTCTCTAGGTACTTCAACATCACAGAGCTAAGCACGATTTTCAATAAAAAAAAAAAAAACAATACTTACATCAACAGTGAAATTCTTCAACAAGTGTAGAGAATTTTTGTAATTCTTATATTCCGGTGCAAGCCGAAATAAAAACGGGTGACCTTTCCATAAGCTGAATGCACGCATTTGGGCCGTGTGGCACATGCTAAAAGTAGAAATGATTAGAGAAATGATTTGAAAATAATTCACACATTTCCGCGTACAATTTGAATGCCTTCACAATCTTCGAGTCGTTGTCTTCCATTGAATTGATACTTACTCCCATTGCTGTATCTGTTAGAATGAAAGCTATAAAGTGACACCGGCTATGTATCATGTCATTGTTACCAACCACAAATTACGTCTAATGTCAAATAAGACACTAATTTCTGAAAATCAATGATGCGTGCATCCTTGGATTCTCTTTGAAGTACTTCGACAAATTTCGTGGAATGCTTATTCATCACATCGAGAAAGTCAACCAGGATCTTAAAATGAAATGAAGGGGTGATTATTTTTCGGTGACTGTGCCATATTGTCCCATAGCTAGTCAAAAGCCCCTGTCCAAGCCATGCATGTACCACGTTGTAGAGGATGGATTTCCTTAAAATTTGGTTACTCGTGAGTATGACCTAAATTTAGAACAGAAACATGTGATAGATTGGTTTCATTTTAGTTTGATCGGATTTCAGCAAGTACCTGAACATCTTTTGGATTTGATATGTATAATTGTGCCTGAAGTCCAACCCAAACTCGAAACTTGTCTTGGCCGTACTGGCGGCACCATTTCAGGAGGGACAATATAATTTCTGGAATAAATCAATGTAAAAACATGATTATTTCCTTATAGTAATTTTAGTTAAGAATTCACATAAAAAACACAAAAACCGATGTTTCATAAAAGCGACTCACTTATAGTCGCTTTAGTTTCATTTGATTTTCCAAAGTTCATGACGAACTGGATTATTGCGATATCTTCTGATTGCCGGACAAAACAAATTTATAGCAGAATTAAAGAAAAATGTACACTCTTCGTTGTAGGCCCTAAGACGAGCATTTAACCCTCTGTGACTGACGTGGTAGTATGACACCACTTAAACGAAGAACTTGTAGTTGACTCACGCGTTCTCATTACCTTTCTGTCGTGTGTTCAAACGGGCATTAGAATCGCGGTCGTGCTGGGCGAATGTGTTGTTGTGATAAGGAATGTGTCTACGAGTTAACCACGTCAATATTAAAGTATCTTAAGGCCTGAAACTAATTTTGTCTTCAATGATCTAAGCCTGTAAAACCGCCAAACAAAATTGTGATTTTGAGCTTACACATGCTTTAATTGAACCAATAAAGTGTTAACATTAATAAATTAGCAAGTAAAAGGAAGAGTGTATTTATGTTGCTTTTTTTTGTGACTGTTTCTATATGTTTTGAAAAAATTATTTATGTCATATCAATAAAAATTTTGTTTTACTTTGTACGTCTTTTTATTTTTTTGTATTTATTATTTAAAATAATGATAATTATAATTACAGTGAACTCCCCCTAAGTCGAATTGTCACGGGAGACCAAAATTTGTTCGAGTTAGAGAGAGTTTGACTTAGAGAGAGGTTTTTGTATTAAAAGTTGAGGGAAATGTATGTAAAATATGGCGAAAAAGTTCGAGTAAGGGAGAGTTTCGACTTAAAGAGAGTTCGACTTAGGGAGAGTCCACTGTAATTGTAAAATATATTATTTCAAAATAGGAATATAAAACGAATTTTGAAAATAATAGCTCTCAAAATTGTGTCTGTCTACTACGTCAATAGAATTGTGAAAATTAGTGCACGTCAGTCGCAGAGGATAACATTTTTTTCTTCTGGCGAGAGTATGGGGACCTTTTTTCACATAGCGAAAGGGATTCTTACACAGTAAAATAACCTTCCTGGTAGGTCGCAGTGGCGTAGTGGGTAAGTGCGTCGAATCCTACGTATAGGATCCCAGGTTCGATACCCGAATCTACCACCTTTGATAACTCAATATCTGGAAAAAAGCTTCTCAATGTCGCCGTTCAGAGTCGGCATTAAACTGTAAGTCCCTTCCACTAGTGAAAGAATAATAGCACGCACAGCACGCAGTGGTTGCGTTCCACTACAACTAAGTCTTATACTTATTCAGCAGTTTTACTTTCTTGTTCTAGACGCATTTGGCAAGAGATTCTCCATTGAAGGCTCTTGCTAACTTTCTTGAATTCAACGTGACCGCTTAACCTAGGGTTTGGTCCTTTGAAGACGGCGAAAAGAGTTTATTTCGTCGAGAATTGGAAGGACAGCTGAGTTTATGTGCCCTTCCCTTCCTTACGAGCAAAATTCGTAACTTCATCTTGGAGTGATGAAATGCCAAGATCTCTGTGGATATCGTTGTTTCGTATATACCAGGGTGCGTTGACTCTTAGCACTTTATTTTGGAAAGTTTTTGGTATGTTTCTATTACTTTCTTTGGAAAACCCCATATTTGTATACGTCCAGTTTTAGCACTTGCTTGTGTATACGCAATTTGTTGTCAGTACTTAGCCTGGAATAGTTTCCAATAAGCCAGTACATGTCTTTGTATCTTAATTGGAGCTCCTCACGTTTCTTTTTGACGTGTTCCTTCCATTTAAGCTTTACATCGAAAGTCATTCCGAGGTATTGCGCTACATTGCCGAAGGGTATTTGAACATTATTTATAAAAACGGGCAAGTTATTCACGTTCTTATACGTAAAATGTATAGGAACGGACTTAGCTTCGTTAAGCTCAATTCGCTGAGTGTTCGTCCATTCGTGTATCCGGTCTGAAGCACATTGCAATTTTCTAGTTGAGAGGGTTAAATTGATCAGTTTCATTAAGATCTTCGGGTAAGCTCACTTGCACTGGAACCCCTGTGTTCGCGTAAATGTATGCGAGTTTATTCGTCTACCTTCGCTAGGTTCGTCCAACGAGATTCTCCAATAAGCTTAAGCTTTTGAAAGAGAAACTTATCGCCATTTGTAAAGCACATTATAATAGCTGCGTTTTTATGCAAGCGTATATACGCTTAATTTTCAATTTGCATGTAAAATACACTAACAACGAATCCTATATCCGCTTAAGTTACTCTTCATACATTATTTTCTGTGTGTTCATTCCTGAATTTATTCATTCATTGTTTAGGTTGCTGTATGTGGCTTACAACTGCAGGTGTGGTTGATGTATTAGATCATTTTCAATTATTTTGGCATGCATAAGTATGCAATTTTTGGTATACAGAGAGTGTCTCTGCCAAACATACCGTTTAGATTTCTTAATCGATTCTTTTCATTTGATTAAAATTGTTTTTATTTTATAATTATTAAATGTTTTTGCTTTTAAAGTGATGGTCACGCTACACAGTCTCAAAACAAAGATTGTGACCATCAAAGATCAACGATCACCTTCCACTACTACACCCCTGACTGCTCAGCAAATGTCATAAATATCGTCGCTGCTGCCAAGATTTTATGATGAATCATTAAGCGCAGATGATCGTTTTTTTGTGTACTTCAAGTTTAAGCGTACATACGCTTGCAAAAAAACAGCTAATATCCACTTTTATCAAAAGTGATACGACGATTTATTTTCCACAAAACGCAATTGTTCACTTTTACTGAACTGAGATTTACTTCATTCGTCGCAATTCTAATTTGTTGACTTTAAGCAATAATACAATTTAGCACATCCGGTCATTGATTTTCTGCAATCACTTTAATCACTAGTCTTGCTTTTAAACTGAACTCACCATGAGGACTACTTCCAATCTGATGTCCATTTCCTATCAGTGGGAGTGCTCGTGGTCCTGGCAATTTATTTATCGCTTTTTGATATTCCCCGAAGAAGAACTGATATAAAATAAGACCTATGCCGATTAAGGTTGTCGCAAATATAAGCAGACCCATTTCTTTGCACCTAATGTATTTAATTTAAATGACCCTCGCACTTCAAGGGAACTAGTACTACTGATTGATTATGGAAATACATAGCAAATGTTGATCAAATGTCTTCCAATCTGTGAGATGGTTACAGGGAGTCTTGCATAAGCAATCACTTGCTGTGTGTTTTGTTCGTTAACTTGATTCTCTGCATGACAATGTATGTACTAACCTGTACATACATTTGTATGTCCATTATAAATTTATTACTGTCCGTAAGAATGAATACATTGTTATTACTTATACAGTGGTAATCATTCATTTAAGAAGACTACATTTTTTAAAGATAAACGTAAACAACTCAGTGGGAAAGAAAAAAAGTTGTTATTCTTCTTATTCACAAAATGCAAATTACAAACTAAATATGATTTTAACACTTAAAAATTATGAAAAATATGCTTACATTCACTCTTTGTCGGAGCTCCGAAACTGAATCAAATTGTCTGTGCGTCAAATCATACGCGATTGAAATTCAATGCCTGGGTTTGATTCAAACACAACAAATATGCAGCCCTGTATGGGATTTAGAACCACATTTAAATTAAACTTGTATTCGACTGAAAAATAACGCTTTGCCACTTAACTGCCCGGTGCATTCACTTCTTAGCAAACGGCCATAATTTTTCTTTGCATACCATTTCTTATTCCATTATGGAATTTAATCTTGTGGACTTATGTCCCTGCAGCATCTATGCATGCATATCTACATATATATGAAAGTAGGAGTGAATTTTATTTGCCAATAGCCATAAATAGTTTGGATAGCCTTCCATGTAGGGTACCCCTACATAAACCACGATGGTCCCCCGAGTGAGAGAAGATTTACTCTATAAAAAAGTAAGTAGGGATAGATTGATACCGCCCGTAATTGTCAATCAATTTAGCTGTTTTTTTTTTTTTAATGTAGATAGTAACTATACAAAGACAGACCCCATAGGCGGCATTGTTGTTGTTCAGCTTTTATTTTAGAGCCTGGCGAAGTGGGCTGTGTAAGAAGTATCATACGATTCAATGAATGAATCGTTTAAAGTTCCCTTCCATCTAAAACCGTCTGTAAAAGCTAACTTATTTAGTATCATCATCATCATCATCATCATAATGTGTTCAGCTATTTAGTAAAAGTTGAAAAAAGTTTATTAATACGTAATGACTAAAAAAACCAAAATAATTATAATATGTGAGACTAAAGTTCGATTCGAACTCGTAACTCGGGGCAGCAACAGCTTACGCTACAAAAACTACACATGCAGTGAGTGCAATTTCTATTTTATCTATAATCTCTCACAAGTGGAGTGATCCAAATGCTTTTTGCCGACTCCGAACTAAATTATGAAATGTCATACGTGGCGGGAATTATACACTGTCATTGAAGTCGACGAATACAGTCAGTCGCAAAAGTGAGCATACAGCATAGAACCACCTGCTTTATCAACAAAAATTAATTTCAAATTTGGGCCTGTTACACAGATCATACATCACATACATTTAATACAACATACAAAACTGTCATACATCATACACATCATCAATTTTCTGTTTCACAGATTCCACTGGAAGTATTATATGATATGTTCCTTGTTGCTGTTGATGTGTATGATATTTTCCTGTGAAACATAATCATACAACTTTCCCATATTTCCAGTGTAAACTTTAGGTGATACATGTTGTAATACAGCGGCTCGTACAACAAATCTGAGAAATAGAAATCATAGAGCAGAAGTGTCTCTCATACAATGTATGAGATGTATTAATAATGTATTAATAATGTTTTTAAAAAACATGTGTTTTTATAAAACAGGAAAATATATAACGGTAGGCCTACTGCACAAAATATACAGGATAATAATAATAATAATAATATGGGTGGCGCGACAGTCCGAGGCGGACTTTGGCCTAGCTTCTCAGCAACCACGTGTGTTGTGCGTGCTATTGGTCTTTCACGAGTGGATATACAGGATAGTAAACTAAAAATTAAGCTTAATACGCATCGCAAAGTAAGTATGAACAAATGTAAGTCGCGTAGAAGTCCACTATTAAATAAATGGGAAGGATTGGTTACGGGAACAATCTCAAGAGCAGCCCACGTCGAAGCGTTGAGAGTTAAGCTTTGAAGGCCATTTTTCGGTCATATAAGGACCGCTACATTTTGGTTTATGGCCGTGACCGCTGTTCCTATAGTTAGTGGCACATACTCATAATTTCCATCATAATTTTTTTAATAGTATTATATGTAATAATAATAATATGGGTGGCGCTACAGTTTGAGGTGGACCTGGGCCTAGCTTCTCACCAACCACTCGTGTTGTGCGTGGTATTAATCTTTCACGAGTGGAAGGGACCTACAGTTTAATGCCGACTCCGAAAGGCAGGACATGAATACTATTTGAGCATTGTCAGTGACTCGAAAGAGGTGGATCCGTGAATTATGATAGGTGGTAAATTCGGGTATCGAACCTGTCACCCTCTGCGTAGGAATCGACCCACTTACCCACTTCGCCACGGCGACCACAATATTATATGCACGTATTCATATATACAGTGCACTATCCCTAAGTCGAATTTCTCTCTAAATCGAAAATTTTACATACATTTCCTTCAATGTTCCATACAAAAATATCCTCTCTAAGTCAAGCTCCCTCTAACTCGAACAAATCATGGTACCCCGCGAAAATTCGACTTAGAGAGAGTATACTGTATATACACATACAAACCTTTCAATTTTGGCCCTATTTCGATTTGGAAATAACAATCTGTTATTATTTCCATTATCGAAGCGAAATAGGGCCACATTTTACCTCTGGGGCCATGTTACAACCCTCCTGCTTGAGCCACTATAAGATGTTGTGTATCGACGTATGTTCGAGGTTTCATTCCTATACCACTATTTATCTTAGAAGATTGTTTGCTTAAATAAACCCCAAAATTGGTCTTAGTTCGATTAACTAAATAAGGTTAAATTTGAGGAGAAGTCATTTCCATCTGCGAACTTCTAAGTGTGTTCTAAGTTCCTATGAGAAAGTGGAGTACGCACCCGTCTTGTATAAGAACTAAGACCCTCAGTGGACTTAGTTCCCGGAGACTTAGTTCTCTGCACTGCGACGGACTGCCTGGACATTGATGCCATGTTGACGCTCGAGTGAGCGTATTTACAACTCATACTGAATTCCGATATTGTCATTACAATGAATATAATGCTGTTGCAATGAAGATGGTATCACTGAGACTCAAAAATGCTGCTAATGAATCCAACAAGGGGCAGCTACCCCTGGAACCATTTTGTTTCATATTCATTTAATAGTAAACACCATTCTTAGGCTCCACATTACTATATTTGTCATAGAAAAAAGTCTCCACGGCCTTGGTGGCGTATACGCAATATTTTGTCCAAATTTCGCATTACTGAATATCGTTGGTGTAGGTAGTGTTATCAGCAACTACAACAGTAAGGTAGGCATAACTTAATCATATCACGATTCCATTTTAATTCATGTTTTTCTCTTAGATTCAACTTATGCATCAGAAAGTACAAACAACGCTTAATAAAGGTGCATTGGCAACTTTTACTCTATTGAGCATGTTAATTGTTTCGTTCCTTTAATCTTATCGCAATCCCATTCTCAGACTTGAGGGTGATTACCGATGATAGGATGGGATCGTATGTGCTTACTGGCTCCTTTGGTTCGTAACCGTCCGTCGATTCTAGTCCGTCAGCAGGTGGCAGGATCTTGAATGCTCGAATAATTTTCGAAATTACAGCCTTCATTTCAATTTGAGCAAATTTTTGTCCTGCAAATAAAAGCATGTCATCTCTGTGCAAGGACACACAAAAGCGCTAACTACACACCTAAGCAATTCCTTGGGCCGGCACTGAAAGGAATATATTCAAATGGACTTGATTTTACTTGATGGTCTGGATTAAATCGTTCCGGGTCGAATTTATATGGATCCGGGAAATACTTTTCATTATAACCCATCGACATAATTAAGAGAATAACTGTGGTGTTTTTCGGAATAAGAACTCCATCTGAAATGCAAATCAAACCGGGGTAAAAGTTTTACTTATCTGATTTATGGATATTGTGAGTATACTTAAGTCAAACGGTTGCTCAATATATCGACCTACAAACGGAACACTGGGATACAACCGAAGAGATTCCTTGATTACCATTTCTAAGTACTTCATTTCTTGAAGATCTGCGCTTGATGCTGGACGTGATAAATGCCCATTGAAAATATTCATTTGTTCTTGGAAAACCTTTTCCTAGGAGAGACGAAAATGTAAACAAAAATAAAAAGCTTTATGTTTTTTAATATTTACCTGCACATCTTGATGTCTTGACAGCAAATAAACGGCGAATGCAATCCCCGATGCAGTTGTGTCGTGACCCTAAAAAGTAGTCTTGTTACGATATTCAGAGACAGTACATTACTCACCGCAAACATAAAAGTGGACACTTCTTCGTAGATTTCCTGCACTGTTAATGGCTGACCGTCGATGGTGGAAGTTAGAAGTGTGTCCAAGAAGGCATGCTTTTGACGAATATTGGACTTTTCATCTGTATCCTCACTCCCTCCTTTGATAGTTGCGTCAGTTTGCATTGATTCACGCCGTTTCGAAATAATCTTTCACATGGAGGAAAAAACAAAATTATCTTGTCAGCATTTTGTGAAGCAAATGAGTTAATCATAACTATTTGCGCTCGCTATCCTCTGGATGAAATTAATTTAAGAAGTGTATCAGTGGAACGCAGTTAAAGATGTGGACTACATAGCTTTTAGCATTTGTTTGAAAACTTTTATATTGTGGATGACGCATAATTTCATGTAACATGCTCCCTGACAACTTCTTTCACAATAAGCTGTCAATTTAGAAACCACATCTACATCGTACATTTACCCGTTCTGTGGTAAAGCGCACTCGATTTGTGGCTAAAAATATTTTAACGTCTAGTGCTCAGAGCAACTGTTCAAATTAATATGGAGCGCAGGTATTAGTATTTTCACGCTCAGACCGGGTTCTATAAAGACATTAAATTGATTCGATAAACTCTTAATTTGTATCTGATTGTCGTTTATCTCTAGAGGAGATGGCTGAATTGTTGCCCACCCCCTTTACACGATCAATTTTTGTCAGATGTCATCGCATCAAATGAGTGGTTTGGCAAGAGAAGTGAAGTGTGCGGGAGGCACAAGCGTCGCATGAGTACGGAAAAAGTACCAACTTTCGTGTAAGTTTTTGTTAGTTTTCTCTGTGCCTCAGAGATCGTATCAGCTTTCGAGCGAGCTTTCGCACTCTCCCTTTCTTTTTTAAATTTTTATTCTCAGCTTTTGGTATCGGATGCATGAAACGCAAGTGTGAATATAAGATAGCGTGTGTGTGTGTCGTGGGATAGATAAAATCATATGCTTTCGACATTTGGTTTGAGTTTGACCCTGTGAAATCATGATACACATGCACATGCGGAATGTAGTTGAAATTTGAACGTGTAAAGGGCGCTACAGAGATCGTTTCGCATTCCCTCTTTTTCCCTCAATTTTTTTTTTTCTATTTGCTTTCATCTGCCTTAAAGCTCCGAATAGGCCCCTTCATCACGGTCAGTCAGTCGTAAGCAGAAGAAGAAGTTGGAGGTACAATGTAGTCTCCTGCTTCAGAAATCTAGGAAGTACACATGAGATCATCGTGCCGTCATTGAAGAGGAGGTTCCTACCTTCTTCCTAACGCCAGGTTCTTCATTGAGGATATGCCTGGAATGGAACTGAAACCTACAGACCAACAAAATGCTTCTAAGTTCATTCGCGTGGCACCACCTTGAATTGAGTATAAGCGCATTCTCGACTCACTTCGCTCGAGATCTCATCACGCTCTTCTAAGATTGTAGTGACTTGTCAAATGTCCCAAAATATGAACCATGTACGTGAATACATAGGGTTTTTTTGTTCCTTTCTACGGCATGAACCCAACTACTTCAACAACACCATTTTGAAAACAAAATCAATACTTACATCAACAGTGAAATCCTTCAGCGTGCGCAGAGCATTTTCATAATTTTTGTATTCCGGTGCAAACCGAAATAAGAACGGATGTGCCTTCCATGCGCTAAAGGCACGTATTTGGATCGTGTAGCACATGCTGTAAATATAAACAATTAATATAGAAGATATAATGCACATATTTCCGCGTACTATTCGAATGCCTTCACAATCTTCGAATCGTTGTTATCCATTGCATTGATGCTTACTCCCATTGCTGTGTCTGTGAACAAGAAAGCTATAAACTGAGACCGAACATGTAGTACATCATTGTTACCAACCACAAATAACGTCTAATGTCAAGTAACACACCAATTTCTGAAAATCAATGATGCGTCCATCCTTGGACTCTCTTTGCAGTACTTCGACAAATTTCGTTGAATGCTTATTCATCACATCGAGAAAGTCAAGCAGGATCTTGAAATGAAATGATGGGGTGATTATTTTTCGGTGACTGTGCCATAGTGGCCCGTAGCTAGTCAGTAGCCCCTGTCCCAGCCATGGATGAAGTAAGTTGTAGAGAATGGATTTTTTTAAAGTGTGCTTATTCGTGAGTAAGACCTACAAATAAAATATCAAAGTATAATGGATGCTTTTCTTTGTTTTAGCGGATTCCAGCAAGTACCTCAACATCGTTTGGATTTGATATACATAATTGAGCTGCTGGTCCAATCCAAACCCGAAATTTGTCTTTTCCGTACTGGCGCCACCATTTCAGGAGGGACATCAAAATGTCTACAATAAAACAGTGTAAACAGCGTAAAAACAATGTAAATTTTGACGCTAAGCAAAACTTCGCAGCTGATTCTTGTTGCCATTGAAAGAAAAATAATACGTCGAATATATGGCCCCGCCTAGGAGGAAGGCTAATGGAGGAGCAGATATAATCGCGAACTCTACAAGCTGTACCAGGATATAGATGTAGTCTGGAAGGCAAAATTTCCACCTAAAGATGTCGGATTTTTAAACGAATTAATACCAAGATCATGGCGAAATTTTGGATTTAATCGTGTTGATTGTTGAATACATACCTGGATAGTTGTGATATCTTGAAACTTTCAGAATTAACAATTTTCAACATTTCAGCAAAATTAAAGAAAAATGCACATACATCTCGGCATGTCAAGAGGTGTGCATTTAAGTCAGCTTAAATATGCTTATTACCTATCGACTTTAAGTTGCTTGTCATACTGTGTGCAAACACAATGAGGCAGATGCGATCCGCAAATTTAAGGATAACAAATTCTACCCTTAGTTTTCTTCTAACAGAGAAAGTTCCAATTAATTGAAATCAGTTTGCGAAATTAGCAGTTAATATTTAACTAGGTAAATTATTTTGCTGATGCAGGTCAGACTGTCATGTTTCAGACGGCTTGAGATGTATTTAGTTCACAAAGTTTCCACTTTCCAGATGCATTTTTTTTAATTCAGTCAGTAAAAGTGAAGACCTGATGATGAAATATTTTAAAAACATTAAGAAATGCAGCCCCTTGGATATGATAGGGAGTACACAGTTAAGATCTCGTCGGGAATTTGTTAAGCCATTGGTGAGCAGCTTACAAACCATAGCCCAGGGGTTCCCAAAGTGTGCGCCGTAGAAAGAAAAGAGTGGCGCCGCTCCATAAGTTATTCGCAAAAATACAAATTCATATAAGCTTCACTCTACTTGTGTAAGGTATTGTCAGGAACTTCTTTTTTTTTATTTAATATATAAAAACACACACTTTTATCCGTTTTCCTTAAACTTTACTTATACAACCATCGCTTACAAGATATCCTTCCCGACTGACTCTCTATTTCTTACACCACCGGCAGCCATGCACACTCTTTCGTTTGTCTCTCATTTTAAATTTTACAGCGTTGCCACACTTGGAAACTTCTTAAGAAACCTCACTTTGTACTTGCTTAATTCATTTGGCCCGCTGTAACATTTAACTGCAATTGCAGTAACTTTTTGACTGTGAATTTCTTTTGAAGATTGCAGTATTAGGAAAGTTGTAGAAAAAAAGGTGCTTCCAGCAATTGTGTGAATATAAATTATCTTATGAATTGATTACCTCACAAGAAATGGACTCTTTTCACGGACCAAATTTTGAAACTAATCTAATGATTTTCAAGATACTTGGAGCTCCATCAGAATTCACATTCCAAGATGGAGAGACTCACATTGCGACAGCAGTCTTAAAACTGGATTCACCAATTCCGGTTCGCTGGAGTATTGGTTATGGATTTCAAAAGCTTTAAGAACTTTAATTTGCAACGTCAATTTTGTGTGAAGCTGGATGATTATAAGATGTAGTTGTAATCAAAAACAAATATCGCTCAAGGATCAATGTGGAGCAAGAAATGAGAGAGCAGTGATGAGTGACGGGTGAGCCTTGTGATTTCCACACACTTTTTCAAAGCGGATGTATACATAGTATATATTCAAGCCTAATATATAAAGTCACATTGATTTGACTGAGGAGCGATTGTATTTTATTTTTCTCAATTCTCTATTGTTTTCTATTTCAACTCCGAATCCTTTAAAAATAATAAAAAAAAATTAAGGTTCACTTTGTGGATGTTTTAATTTGTATGTTCATCTGTCTATTATTTCTTTGTTTCTTTTTCAAATAGCTTAGGCAAAGCGGGCTGAACAAGTTTGAAAACCACTGCTATAGCCTAATCAGTGGGTCACAGTAATGACAGTGGGTCGCCGTAGCGTAGTGGGTTAGTGCGTCGACTCCTACGCAGAGGGTGCCAGGTTCGATACCCGAATTAACCACCTTTCATATTTCATGGCTCCACCTCTTTCGAGTAACTGACAATGCTCAAAGAGTATTTCTTGTCTAGAAAAAAGCTTCTCAAATTCGCCGTTCGGAGTCGGCATTAAACTGTAGGTCCCTTCATAATAATAGCACGCACAACACGAGTGGTTGCTGAGAAGCTAGGCCCTGGCCCTCTACGGGCTGTAGCGCCACCCATATTATATTATGTTATTATAATAGCCTAATCTTCCCTGTTTAGGCTTTATGCCGCATCCGATTCTGAAACTATCAAAAGGGAGTTACACACTCCGAGCAATTCAGGAGGGTTGATTCTAGAAGAACGAAGGAGGCTTTAAACTTTAACAACCTGACAAGAACTTACCACTGGCCACTTTCTATGCAACTAAGCCAAAGGTGGTCAAAGCAGCACAGGAAACTGTAGACACTGTGGACAATCAAATAGGACCACCTACTAGTCGACTGTGCAAATGTGACACCAAGCAGATACACAATAATTACCAAGCATTAGCAGGAACAGATTATCAGGACATCCCATCTAAAGACATCATCAACTTTTCAAGGCAGCTTTGAAGTCCTTAAAGAAAGGGATCCAATAGATCAATTGTGGTCGCAGAGCTTTGTGACTCTACAGATGCTCCCCATTCTCTTCAATTCAATAAATTCAGAGTCACGTTCGGAGATTGTAGCTTATTTTTAATTCAAACAACTGAAAAAGCGGTATTTTTCAAAAATGTTTGACCGTTCAAAAAGGAGTCCTATTTGAAATTCATTGCTTAACAATATAAAAATAAAAATGTTTGCTTTTGAAAAGAAAGCCATCTCCATTGAAGGACAGAGTATTTTACTGTGTTATTTTTTAACACAAGAGACCCCACGATTTCTTTTCCACAAAACACGAGTGTTCACTTTAATTGCATTCAATTTCATTTGTTTCAATTCTATTTGTTGGACAACACAACTTGGCTTACCACAGCTTACATGAAAGTAAATTTTACCGACTTTACTGATATTCTGCGATCACGAACACCACTAGTTTTGCTTTACAAACTGAACATACCATGAGTAGTACTTCCAATTTGATGTCCATTTCCTATCAGTGGAAGCGCTGGTGGTCCTGGTAATTTATTTATCGCTCTTTGGTATTCCCCGAAGAAGAACTGGTACAAAATAAGACCTATGCCGATTAAGGCAGTTGCAAAGATAAGCAGATACATTTCTGTGTGTCCAATGATGATTGTAAAACGAGCACCTCACACTTCGAGAGAATTATTGCTACTGAGTGATCATGGAAATTCATACCAACTGTTGGAGTTGATGTTCTGACATAAGCTGTAAGCAATTACTTGCTGCGTGTTTTGTTCGTGAACTTGATTGACTGCATGACATATGTGCAAAGCTGCATGCATACATACGAATGGACGTTAAAGATTCACCACAATTGATAATTGTACATACCTTTTTGATTACTTATTTGTTTATTCAGTGTAATCGTGATACATTGTAGTATAATTGCATAAAGTAGGATATAATTACATTATTTTTATTCATCGAAACAAACACGTGTATGAATGTGGTTTAACTGGGTAGGTTCACTCATTTTTAGATGGATATGGTTCAATATTATTGGCATTGACGTGCGTGGTTTAGTCTTGTTATTCTTTTATCTACTCATTCATGATGTTGAGGAAATATTTGGAAACACTAGAACGAACACAAGCCTTTTGTCTTTTGTCCCCAGTTGGATCGCAAGAGTTTAAAATTGCTCTCCTATCAGTTGGTGTTATGACCGTTCTCTTACCACCCTTCGTTTTTTTTTTCTGGTGATTTGTGCACCGTTTCTTAAATGCGAATGGACGACACTTCAATATTCTATGGTCTTTGATTCTGTTAAAATTTTCTACGTAACAGATTGAACTTTTGCACTATTGAACATGTTAAGTTGTTCGTTCTTCTAACCTTATCGCAATCCCGTTCTCAGACTTGAGGGTAAGTACCGATGACAAGATAGGATCATATGTGCTTGCAGGCTCCTTTGGTTCGTAACCGTCCGTTGATTCTAGTCCGTCAGCAGGTGGCAGGATCTTGAATGCTCGAATAATTTTTGAAATTACAGCCTTCATTTCCATTTGAGCAAATTTTTGCCCTGCAAATACGGAGCATTTCATCACTCTGCGAAACACAAGATATTTCTTCTCATTACAAACCTACGCAATTCCTTGGACCCGCACTGAAGGGAATATATTCAAATGGACTTGATTTCACTTGATGGTCGGGATTAAATCGTTCCGGGTCGAATTTATATGGATCCGGGAAATACTTCTCATTGTATCCCATCGACATAATTAAAATATTGACTGTGGTGTTTTTCGGAATAAGAATTCCATCTGAAATGCAAATCAAACCGGGCTTAAAGCAATGATTACTAGATACAGGGAGATAATGAGCGTACTCAAGTCAAAGGGTATTTCAGTACGTCGCCCTATAAATGGAACACTGGGATATAACCGCTGAGATTCCTTGATTACCATATCTAAGTACCTCATCTCCTGGATGTCTACGTACGATGCTGGACGTGATAAATCCCCACTGAAAATATTCAATTGCTCTTGGAGAACATTTTCCTAAAAGAGACGAAAATGTACACAAATAAAACATACTTTAAACGTCTATTTACCTGCACATCTTGATGCCTTGACAGTAAATATACGACGAATGAAATGCCCGATGCAGTTGTGTCTTGACCCTAGAAGGAAGGCATCTTACTATGTTCAGAGCCAGTTAAACATACTCACCGCAAAAATGAAATTGGACACTTCTTCGTAGATTTCCTGCACTGTTAATGGCTGACCGTCGATGGTGGACGTTAGAAGTGTGTCCAAAAAGGCATGCTTTTGACGAATATTGGCTTTTTCATCATTATCTGCAATCCCTCCTTTGATAGTTGCATCAGTTTGCATAGATTCGCGCCGTTTCGAAATAATCTTTCACATAGAGAAACAAAAATATTCATTATATTAAGAAGTGGTTGCTGAGAAGCTAAGCCCAGGCCCACCTCGGACTGTTGCGCCACCCATATTATTATATTATTATTAACTACTTTCCTTGATATCCTCTATAACGAGTTGTAGTTACGCATTCGCAAGGCGCAGGACTGTCCCGTAAATTGACTTTTATTCCTCAAGCCTCAAGCCTCAAGCTTCAAGCCTCAAGCTTCAAGCCTCTAGCTTTACCCGCTTAAACTGTGGAAAATATCCTATCAAGCTAAAAGTATTTTACTATCGACAGTGTATTATTCCCTTAAGGCTTACATTTCGTATATTCATCTAGTTTCTGAATCTTGCCTCGTTGAGTGGAGGTTCGTACAAAAAATATGGCTGGGAACGTTGAAAATAAGTTGCTCACAAGGGTAAAGTGTGGTCGATTATTGACTTAAGAATGTCTTAATGTCTAGTACTCAACGCCTCTGTCCAGTATTAAATGGAGCTTAGTTTCTGTCCATATTATCACGCACACACCGGCTGTTATCAAGACATTAAATTTGTCTCAAAAAACTTTTAATTTGTATGTGATTGTCGCCTGCGTTGAGTTGCCTCACCATCGAGACTAAAGCCTCTTATTTTTACCAAACGTTTAGGAAATCAAGATGTGGGATTAACTCAAAAATAATATAGCAACACGACACGACTGCGAGATGTGTACAAGTTCAAATCAAGGTAGTAGATAATTTTTCTATCTATCCCACACACATTTTATCTCTTACTCATACATGCGTTCAATGTTTCCGATGCCCAATACTGAGAATAAAAATACAATAAGCAAAGGAAAAGTTCTCTCGAAAGCTGATATGATCTCTGATCCACAGAGAAAAATTACGAACGCTCACTCGATAGCCAGCACATTTTCTTCACGTTTCGCGTCCCTTGCCAACAAGCCTCACATTTGATGCGATGAAATTTCACCGTGTAAAAGCAGCATATGATGGGTACAGAGATCGTTTCAGACTTTGATTGAGATTTCTCTTTTTCCTTTTTTTCTTATTTCCGTTGATCTGCTTCAAAGTTAGCTTCGACCGGCACCTAAAATACCTTACAAGCGTAGCGTCAAAGCGAAGAAGTAGCTGTGGCGAGGGGTTCTTTAACGAACAAGTGATTTGATGCGACAGTTAATTTGTGTTGATCATTTTGTTAAATCTGAAGGCGATGACGGACGGACAAATAGAACGCTTTCCAGCACAACTACAGTCAAATTTCTCTATAGCTCGTAGCATTGGTATCATCATGATTGTCTGTTATGTACGGGTGTCTGTTCTGAAGAGGTTTAAATACACGAAAATTTTCATACCGAGATCATGACGACTTGTCCCTAAAGATAGATGTCCCTTATAGAGAGCGTACGTAAAAAGGATTAGAGGACTTGTTAGCCAATAAAGACAGCAATAAGACAAGACACTTTGTCTTAGCAGCTAGACGATGTAGAGATAAATAGCTCTCCGAAGAATACCACAGGAAGGATATTCTTCAGAACAAGATGCTTTTAAGTGATCAACAAAATGTAGGTCCAGTCAGCACATCAGTAGCTCTCAACTAGTAATCGCATGAAAGCCAATTGAAGAGCAAAACAAGAAGTTGAAGGAATGATGTGTATTTAAGAAACCAAGCATGATCTTGTCGTCATTGAATCGGAGGTACCTGTTCATCCTAATGCTAGGTGCGACATTGGGGATATGCCTCGAATGGAACTGAAACCAAGACTCCGAAATCAATTTGAGTACCAGCATCATGAGCTGACTGTAAGTGCACTCTCAACCCACTTCGCGTCGAGATCTCATCACGCTCTTCTAAGATTGTAGTGACTTGTCAAATGTCCCAAAATATGAACCATGTACATGATTACATAGGGTTTTTGTTCCTTTTTATGGCATGAACTTAACTACTTCAACAACACCATTTTGAAAACAAAATCAATACTTACATCAACAGTGAAATCCTTCAGCATGCGCAGCGCTTTTTGATAATTTTTATATTCCGGTGCAAACCGAAATAAGAACGGGTGTGCCTTCCATGCGCTAAATATACGCATCTGGATCGTGTAGCACATGCTATAATTAGAGAAACGATTTGATGTACCTAGTAATGCACATATGTGTATTCGCGTACCACTCGACCGCCTTCACAATCTTCGAGTCGTTGTCGTCCATTGCATTGATGCCTACTCCCATCGCTGTGTCTGTGAACGAGAAAACTATAAATTGACACCCGACATGTATCATATCCAACCAACCACAAATCACATCTAGTGTGAAATAACACACCAACTTCTGAAAATCAATTATGCGTGCATCCCTGGATTCTCTTTGCAGTACTTTGACAAATTTCGTTGAATGCTTATTCATCACATCGAGAAAGTCAAGCAGGATCTTGAAATGAAATGATGGGGTGATTATTTTTCGGTGACTGTGCCAATGTGGCCCATGACTATTCAGAAGCCCCTGTCCAAACCATGGATGTAGTAAGTTGTAGAGGACTGATTTTCTTAAAGTGTGTTTATTCGTGAGTATGACCTGAATTTAAAAATAAGGTAGATCTTTTTTTTTCCAAGCGGATTCCAGCAAGTACCTCAACATCCTCCGGACTTGATATGTATAATTGTGCTTCTAGTCCAACCCAAACTCGGAACTTGTTTTGCCCGTATTGGCGCCACCATTTCAGGAGGGACATCAAAATATCTGCAATAAGACAGTGTAAAGAATATGATTTAAACATTATAATAGTGTTGAAACAAAAGTAACAACAATTCATGGTGCATTCAAATCTGACGACGTATTTATTTTTTCAGTTCTAATTGTTCATGAGAGTCAATTTGACCGGTCATTGATTTTCTGCTATAAACACTAGTCTTGCACATACCATGAGGACTACTTCCAAGTTGATGTCCATTTCCTATAAGTGGAAGCGCTGGTGGTCCTGGCAATTTATTTATCGCTCTTCGATATTCCCCGAAGAAGAACTGGTACAAAATAAGACTTATGCCGATTAAGGCAGTCGCAAAGATAAGCAGATACATTTCTGTGTATCCAATAATGATTGTAAAACGAGCACCGTTCACTTCAAGAGAATTACTGTAACTGAATGATCATTTCATTGGAGCTGTTCTACATTCCGGGAGATAAGTACATAAAAAATGATGGGACACAATCATGATTGCATAACCAATCAGTAGCTGCACATTGTGTTCGCCAACTTGACTCACTGCATGACATCTGTTCAGAGCTGCTTACATACATTTGTTGAACACCTACCACTGTTGATAAGAATGTGTACATGTTCTATTACTTATTTGTTTATTCAGTGCAATCGGTGATACATTGTAGGATTATTGTTGGATTAAAACGTATATGAAAGTTATTAGGTTCGGTTAAATAGGGAGGCTGCTAGTGAATTCACCAGCACACTTAGACTATATTGGTCCATTGTAATACCCTCAGTCGGACTACGACCACTGATTGACCAATCCAGCGATAGTTGATCCCAACGGCAAATGGTGACTGGACCAGATTTGAAAACCAGGAATTCGAATCGGGGACTCCACTGACTGAGAACAAAAAAATAAAAAAAATAATAACCTTTAGAGGGAACTTGGCTGCGTAAGTTCGTGACAAACTTAATAATTTGCGCAAAAATGCACAAAATAAGTACAAATGCATATTGTTTATAAATTATTTTTGAATTTAAACCATTTGGAAAAGTTGTAGCAGAGACCGTTTAACTCCGGGGAAGTAGATGAAATGGCAACTAATACGAAAATATTGCTTGACACTTATTATATATTACATATTACAATTTAAGAGCAAGAAAATAACTTATTTGTAATACCTGACACCTTCATAAACCGATGTTTTTTTGAAAAAATAATGTGAATGATGAATTTAATGTTAAGTTATGAATCCAGTTTTAATGTGATGCAATAGAATGTGCTATTTATGTAACCAGGGACAGTTCGACAAAATTATTAGTTTTTTTTCATCTCCATTGGAAACAATTTGATAGTTTTGTTTGTTTACAAGCTCAAATGCTGCCTTGCTATTGATGAAAGCCTAAGTGTGCTATGTAGTTACCTACCAGTGTAAGTATCTATCTATTTGAGATACATATTATAGTGGAAGCAGAATAGCAGCGACGACTGTAGTTAACTCAGAAAATATGGCATTAATGGAGTTGCCTTGCATGGCCACGGAGGCGTATGCGTAACATTTTTCAAAAGGGCGTGGGGCAGTCTTAAGAGTTGTCTTGCATGGCCACGGTGGCGTATACGTAACATTTTTCATAGAGTCTAGGTGGTAGTCTTAAGAGTTGTCTTGCATGGCCACGGTGACGAATACGTAATATTTCTCATAGGGTCGTAGAGGCAGTCTTAAGAGTTGTCTTGCATGGCCACGGTGGCGTCTACGTAATATTTTTCATAAGGTCGTAGAGGCAGTCTTAAGAGTTGTCTTGCATGGCCACGGTGGCGATGATAAAGGAATAAAAGGAATAAAAAACGAAGTAAATTGTGTCCCTACTCTATATCATCAGAAACTGTCTCATATTTTGTTCAACGACGCAGTGTTCATGTTCCGGGATATTGACATTTGAAAAGCTAGGTTTTGAACAACCAACGCATTTAGCGCCTCAGCTGATCCATGCTCCCTGATTTTCAGTAAATCTCATAGCAGTTGACGAGAAGAGGAAGGACATGTGATACCCGCGCACATGGTGAGTCTGTTGGTGCACTGAAATGCATCGCAATATATGTAATAACGCATCGACAGTTATCTTCTAAGTCCAATGATTGCCCAAAAACGTTAGTAATCATTAATGGTTACCATTCACCGTTGACTGAGTTTCGACCATCATCATTAGTGGACGGCATATGGACCAATGATCCCAATGGCTGTAACTGTAGCATTTTCTGCGTTTAATGGCGTCTCGAACCTTGATGTATTGCCAAATCTCAAAAACTGTGAACTGTCAAATGAGTTTCTACCAAAAAAAGTTTGTCAATTTAAAGTTATTGATTTGATTTCTTTTTAGTAACTCTTAAAAATCGAGGGGTGTAGTTTTTCGACGCATTTCATTGTAGCCTTTTACTTTATAAAGAGATATTAAGTGTTTTACTTACAACACCCAATATGTATTATCCTATTAGTCTCCCGGTTAATGAGCAGAATTGGATTCAAAAATGTTTCCACTCCGCGTGCTGCACAGGCAAGAAGATTGTATAAATCTTTGAGTACAAACTACAATGTTAATTCACAAATAAAATAAACTAATTTGCTAATTAGCATTAATTTGGCAGCGGAGAATGCTGACATTGTACGTTCAGTGTAGTACATTCATTCTGTGCGAACGAATTGCTGTTGTGTAAATGAGGGTTGAAATCGGTTCTAACTATCATCATGGGTGGCGGTGAGTATAAATAGAATTTGTACCACACTTGCGGAATACAGTCTCCTATAGCTTGCAATCATATATGATGAGATTAAAAACCATCTAACGAGCTATCGGCATAATTTTGAATTGTATGTTGTTGGCTCTAAGAGGAAAACAACCAATTTTCGCGCTGAAATCAAAATGGTAACAGAAACAATGTAAATTTAAATCGATATTCCCATTGTTGTATTCAGAGATAATGTTGTTCTGTATTATGGTTGTGCTTTGATAAGTATGAGTGAACTGCGAACACTTTTCTTGCATGCATAAATGGAATACATTTATTCAGTTCAGTGCTAACGACTTTCCGGCATAATTCACTAAAGGTGTTGCACGAGAGATCTCCAGGCTTGATCCCCTGGCATAGACTCTAACTCATCCGAAATTATGCCCAAGCGTAACCATCGAGTTGTTGGACATAGTCAAACCACCTCATCTTGGGGCTGCCAAACGGACGCCTACCTGATGGAATCACATTCAATCCCGCCTTGAAAGTCGTGATAGTGGGGACATTCTTGCCAAATGACCAAACGCACAATCGCAGCATATTCCTTTCCGTTCGAAGAAGCAACTGCTCACATTGACTTCCTCGCACACTGCCGTGTCTTACTGTACAATATTACTTTCAGATTAGGGGATATGGCTACCATCATGAGCGATCGATTCACTGGATTGTCTTGCATGACCACGGTGGCGTATACGTAACATTTTTCATAGCCATGGTGGCGTATACGTAACATTTTTCTTATAGTCGAGGAGGCAGTCTTAAGAGTTGTCTTGCATGGCCACCGTGGCGTATACGTAACATTTTTCATAGCCATGGTGGCGTATACGTAACATTTTTCATATAGTCGAGGAGGCAGTCTTAAGAGTTGTCTTGCATGACCACGGTGGCGTATACGTAGCATTTTTCATAGCCATGGTGGCGTATACGTAACATTTTTCTTATAGTCGAGGAGGCAGTCTTAAGAGTTGTCTTGCATGGCCACCGTGGCGTATACGTAACATTTTTCATAGCCATGGTGGCGTATACGTAACATTTTTCATATAGTCGAGGAGGCAGTCTTAAGAGTTGTCTTGCATGACCACGGTGGCGTATACGTAGCATTTTTCATAGCCATGGTGGCGTATACGTAACATTTTTCTTATAGTCGAGGAGGCAGTCTTAAGAGTTGTCTTGCATGGCCACCGTGGCGTATACGTAACATTTTTCATAGCCATGGTGGCGTATACGTAACATTTTTCATATAGTCGAGGAGGCAGTCTTAAGAGTTGTCTTGCATGGCCATGGTGGCATATACGTAAAATTTTTCATAGCCACGGTGGCGTATATGTAACGTTTTTCATAGAGTCGAGGTGGCAGTCTTAAGAGTTGTCTTGCATGGCCACCGTGGCGTATACGTAACATTTTTCATAGCCATGGTGGCGTATACGTAACGTTTTTCATAGAGTCGAGGTGGCAGTCTTAAGAGGGAGCATTCGTGCCACGTGACGAAGAATAGATATTTCCGTCCCAGTTCAGTATTCTCCCAGAGTTAGTTTGCTAATGGAGTCCAGTGTAGGGCACTTGCAGAGTAGGAGTGAGGGTTTTCCTCTTCTTCATATAATGCATCTGCTCATGAATGCATCAGTCTTTGTACTATAATCATAGTCTTGCAGCGTGTCCCCATTGCGCTATGTCCTGTAAGGGCTCCTACATGGTTTCTCAGGTTTTTTTCTGCTAAACTGAGGATGGCAGTGGTTCCTTGTAAGTCAATTTTTGGACAAACATGAGACTATTCCCTTTTTCACGGGCACTGCCGATCATTAGCTCTGTGATTGTAGTTTTTCTATTGGCATCCTGATGTTTTCAAAATGTGACCCAATGATTATTGTACCATTTCTGGCTAGCTCGTCTGGTTCACAGTTGATTGCAATATCTCTATGCCCAGGAAGCCAGCACACCGTTAAGCAGAATTGGCTTGATATCTCGTTAAGAGACATACGGCAGTCAATTTTGATAAAAATGTTGATTCGAGTGCCATGGATGACGGTGCTCTCCTGAAATATGGTTCTCATCAACAGCCATTCATCGGCTTCAAGAAGAGCCGTTATTTCTGCCTGGAAACTACAGTAATCTGGTAGACTAAAAACAGGCTGATCTAGAGATGTTCCGAGTAACTACCCCCTCCACTACCGATCTTAGATCCGTGAAGATTTCCTTGGCGTTGTTATTGTTCAGTACCGAGTTCGTCTCACATAGTTGTCAACTCGGTATTCTGGTTGTATATATCATATCGAAATCTAAGATCGGGATTAAGTAGTCTCTAGGTTGTAATATCGTTTCTATCGCTGCGCTTGGTGATGTGAGCATTATGCCTGTGATTGATATACACTCATGCTCATAGAATTAAGTTACATATGCGAAAGGAAGTACTTGCCGTAGCAATTCCAACTGTTCCAATGAATCACGCTGAAATATGTTAAAGCTGCTAAAGAGCAAGAGAATAGTTTATCGATATGTCGAACAGTGGACAGTATAAGCTATAATAACCCAAACAAAGAATATAAAGCGGAACGGCGGAAGTAGATGTGAGACAGCAGGTACTTCATTATCGCATATGTGGCTTAATTGTATGAGCATGAGTGTACATACACGCCATCCTTTGGACCCTGTTTATCATCTTTGTGTAACTAACCAACGCGGCTACCATACCACGTACCAAATGTGGGTCGTATCACATCGGTGTTAAGGCATCTCATTGTCGTGGGGCCAATTCCTGCAATTTCTACCATTGCCAATCGATTTCAAGTAACGTCGTCTTACTTACGAACACTCAGATATGTCACGTGTGTTAAGTTCCCTTTTTAATTGCATTACAGTCAATCAAGCAGCTCTCTGGATCTACCACACTTTTGAAAAATTTATCCAATCCCCAATCGAGTTCACCATCGTAATATCTGTTTTTTTATTTTTTTTTAACTTAAAACGCAACGCATATATTTATTTGTTTTATTTTATATAAATACATGTATGTACAACTCTTAATGTCTCTACTTTACGCGTTTAAACCCTTTTCTTCAGTCGAATCTGTATTCCATTTTCGGACTGCAGTGTCACTCTAATGTTCAAAATAGGATCATATTCGCTCTGCGGGACACAATCTGCCTTAGTGTAGTCGTTTATTCCCGACGCCAGCCCATCGATGGCTGGAAGTATTTCGAAACTGCCCACGATTTTTGATATCATGGCTTTCATTTGCAGCATTGAATACTTTTCGGCTGAAAATATAAAACGATTACGTGTCATAATTCTGGATTACAAAATGTGTAAGTGACATCCTACCAACACATCGCCTTGGACCGGCACTAAAGGGTACGCTTTTGAATGCATCAAATCCCTCCTGTTTGTCGGAGTCCTGGAAGCGTTCAGGATTGAACTCGCACGGATTTGCGAAGTACTTCTCATTGTACCCCATGGCCAGGAGGCAAAGCAATATCGTCGTATTGCCAGCCACTTTGGTTCCATCTGTCAGAGAAGACTTATGCATATGAAATGGAGAAATTCATGGAATGAATGTGCGTACTTATTTCGATTGATTTTCTATTAGTTCTTGCTATCACTGGGACGCTTGGATACAAGCGAAGTGTTTCCCTTATAACGGCATCCAGATATGTCATGGCATGTAGCTGCGATGGGGAAGCTTTTGCTAAATGGTCCGCCCCAAGGACACTCTGTAATTCCTCGAAAAGTTTCGACTGCACTTCTGGATGGCGGGAGAGAGTGTATATGGTGAACGAGATTGCGGATGCAATTGTTTGGTGTCCCTAAGGCAAAATGGATTGAAATTCGCATGAATTGCTGGCTTCACCTAACATGTCACAACTTACCGTGTACATGAAGGTGGAAATCTCCTCAAATATTTCACTGAATTTCAAAGGACGGTGATCAATTTTGGCATCCAGGAGATAATCCAGAAATGGTTTCTTTTGACTATCGCCTCCCTTGGCTGGCTTATCGAGCACAGCACGGCGTTGTTCAACAATCTGAAAACAGAAGATTCCATACACTCAATTCCTCGTCGGCGCTTGGTGTGTATTCTATGCAAATGTTATTACCTGGCGTATATTTTTCTTAAGTGTCCTTAAGCTGTACCGCTGCTTCCAGTAGTATGGGCTGAGATAAAACAACGACTGAAAGCGTTTGACAATGCTGAAGGTCCTTTCGTAAATCACTTCGCAGAGGCTTAGGAAAAAGATATTCATTTTGTAATAAGGCGAAAGTCTTTGAATAATATGCACCATACTTCCAAATGGCTTTGTGGATATCGGTCTCTTCACCGTCCAACGTGTGGCTGGGTACCCCAGTTGCGTTTTCTGCAATATAAATGTTCCTTCGAATTGTCATTTCACACTGCAATCTCACACTAACCGTGAATGATGTCCAAGGCACATTTGTGAACTAAATCCTGCACGTCAAATCTCTCCTCAGTCTGTGCATAATTTACACATTTCTGTATGAGTTTATTGCTGGTCTCATTAACTACGTCCATGTATCCTAGTACGGAGGACATCTCGAAGGCGGGCAGAATAATTTTTCGGTGCTTTAGCCATCTGGCACCGCATGCTGTCAGCAGACCATCCCCCAGCCATGGCCGGATGTATTTGTAGAGATCAAACTTGTTGATCACCGTATTGCTGGAGAGTATTGTCTGTGAAACTATTAGTGCAAACATATGTTTTGAAATACCCAACGGATGCGTGCACGTACCTTGATTTCGACTGGGTCGCTTAGAATCACATGATACTGGAAGAATACCAATGAGCGAAATCCTTGGAACTCGTACTTCCGACAGTATTGAAGTAGTTTCTTTGGGTACTCTGAATAATGAGAAAATAAAATGTACGGAAATGAGGAAAACTGGCAGACTGCGACTGGAAATGTGATCTTCTTGATAAACTAGCTGTGCCCCTCGGTGTCACCCGCCTTGAGTTTGGAATATATAATTCGTTTAAATTTTTTCGAAGCATTTTACATTTTTAACAAATTCCATGGAAACAGCAGAACTCTTGTCAGTGAGCCCTGAACACGACTGTTGCGTATGAAGCTGGCCACGCGAATGAATTAGTTTAAATTGAAATTATAACTTAATTCGCGTAATTAATTCCTGAAAATTCTCTTAATAAACGACCTTTCTAACTCAAAAATAATTTCTCAAATCGGGCTGGTATTTCCGTAGAAAAAGGGAAACAAACGAACAAAATCTACAGCTTTATATATTAGTATAGAGTATAGGTAGATGATATGAACTGATAAGAAGAATATCGGCCGCTATATCTAATTTCTTTTAATGAATCCTAAAATAAAAATAAAATAAGCATAGTAAACATGGCATTCAATGCGGCGGAGTCTGTCGAAATTTGATCGCTTAAAAGCGACCTACGTGACCACCCAATTCTAGGTACGGATTTGACGTACCAGTTTCAATCATACAGAGCCTTGTATGAGTATAGCTCAATGTATGTCATTTCAAAATATGGATCACTTAACAATCGCTAAAAGTGTTGAGATTATGTGAAGCGATTCTACATAAATCGAATATTTGTTTATACAGGGTGGGCCATTTAGTAGTTTATCTTTAATCGCAGATTATTTTCACACTGGCAGCTGCTTCCTGCTCGTAATCTTGGTGCTCATGAAATGAGTCGCTTTTTGAAAACTTATTTCGAAAGTCAGTGCCACTCGTGAAAGAACAATAGTACGCACAACACAAGTGGTTGCTGAGAAGCTAGGCTCAGGTCCGCCTCGGACTGTAGCGGCACCCATATTATTATTATTATTAAGTGCTGGGTAGCCCAAACAGAGCGTTTTTTTGAAAATAAGTCTTGGCCGAAATTTCGTCTGGGAAGAACGATTCGTTCAACGGTGGGCGTACAGAGCCATGTTAGCCGACTTTTTTTTACTGAAATTTAAGACATGGTTTGGATGGACACATAGACTTTGAACGACTATGCCACATAGCTGCGATTTGACCCCTTTGGCCGTTTTTTGTCTGGAACCGTCAAGGACCAATGTTATGCCAATCAGTAAACGATTCAGGAACTTAAGGTCAATGTCATCCAAGCAATCCGTGAACTACACCCCGAAACTATCAACAAGGTCTTGGAAAATTGGGGGTGAATGCGCTGCTGTAAGGAAAGCCTAGGCACTTGAGCGACGTTGTATTTCAGAATTAATGGGAATGCTTGTTCTTACTAACAAAACCATAATACATAGACACAATTTCATTTTGTTAACTTTTTTCATTCTTAGAAGGAAACGTGTCCTGTAAACATATATCAGCCTATATTAGCATATTATGGTCCATCTTCGCGTGCTATAGGCAACATTTCGAAGAGATTGACTTATCTCATCTCTACTTTTAAGTTCAATAGAGTAACTTAATACTCGCTTAACCGAATATATGAAGTTGATGAAGACGATACAAATTGAAAGCCTTTATGGGACAATGCCATAGGTCACATTTTGATTTGGATTTTGGATTTCACCACTTTTGAAGTCACCTAAAAAGTGAAGCCAGCACTTATGTAATTGTTAAATGCACAGTTGAAACACGAGTATTGCGCATAAAAGTCTTTATTACTTAAACTCATTTTTCTTAAATTTGGACGGCTCGGCTCTCCGTTTTGTTTGCGTCTACCTGCGGTCCTCGCCAAATACATGCATACAACATGGCATACAATATATTAATGTGACACCAATTGTCTGCAGATGTCGCGCATACCCAATCGACTATAGACAACACGTTAACAGTTCTTGTTCATCTCTGATTTGACAATAATGGTTAAGCCAAAGTTTCCTTCAGCAATGAGGTTAATTTTCCCTCGGTGGAAACGTAACAAACTGAATCGTCTCATAAAAGTAGATGCAGAGGATCGAAAAACCATCGCCTTCACAAAGCCCCAAGTGATGCCAATTTGAAGAGACGGCACAAAGCAACTCTTTTTCTCTTCTTTTCAAATCTAAGACCAAATATCACACCTTAAATCAGATGCGAAAATCGGTTCAAGTTTCGCTAAGGATATAAGACACACATCGTGGAGACGCCGAAAAGTCACTTGTCACGGCTTTGTGAACTTTCTCACACCGTGAACATGTAAGCAATACATTCATGGGGGTAACCGACGACGCCACACCTGAAGGGTGTTGAATTTTACGTGAATTCGAGGATATACCACTGATTGGATTGACAGGAAAACTTGTGGATTCACATCTCACTCAACACGACCGACAGACAAAGAGTTATTTCGATTTTCTGGTGATGGGAACTGGACACCAAAATCGTGCGACTTGTTGCAGTTGGAAGCTGAGTGCAAAATCCCGGATCGCATGACAATTTCCAAACGAATATTTGTCAAATTATTGTGCGATATATGTCGACAAAAATGCAGGTTATTTATTCATCAATGGGTTATGAATCTATTCAAAATTCTGAAAAGAATAATATGGGTGGCGCTACAGCCCGTAGAGAGGCAGGGCCTACGTATTCAACAACCACTCGTGTTGTGCGTGCTATTGTTCTCTCCGAATGGGAGTAGCCTACATATTTACGAATTCGAATTGCCGATTTTAAAAAGCATTTTATAGACAGAATTACTCTTTTCAGTGACTCCAAAGAGGTGGGACCGTGAAAATTATTTGGTTGGTCGTATCGGTCGGGAATCGAACTCAGGCATCAAGGTTTAGTTACGTAGGAGAAGCACATACCCACAATGCCACGGCTACCAACAAATTAACGTCTGCAATTTATCCTAATGGATGAGGAAGAAACAAGGCCTGTTATCTAAACAAGAATGATCCCAACGAAGGGTGAGCTAGTAAGCCTACAACCCTATTGGGGCGGCCGTGGTGTTGTGGGTCTCATACCCACTTGATCCTATGGTGCATAGGTTCGATTCACACGTCTTTTGAGGAACTGACAATGCTCAAATAGTAAAAACTGTTTTAAGCTGTTTTGACTGTTTTAAAAAAACTGCTTCGCCGTTCGGAGTTGCCATACAATTGTGGGTCACTTCCACTCGTGAGAGAACAAACAGAAGAAGCTTTAGTAGCTTGGCCTGGCCCTCTACGAGCTGCAGCGCAACCTATATTACCTATTGGCTTTGATAGGACCGTGGGAGCGAGGAAGGTGCTCTGCGAAGTCGATGTCATAATACTCATGACCTGCATCTTAACTCTTATTTTTCTTATCTTGGGAGCATGCTTAATCTTGACTTACAGTGATCTAAGTGCGGTCGATGTGGTGAGTCGACACTACAGCCCGCTTCCCGCTAAAATGGTTCTCAGGCGATAGGTGATAGATGACTTCTACAATTGCATGGAAACGTTGTATGTTCAATCACAATCACACAATTATTTTTATCTAATTTAACATTTTTTCTTTTCTTCCAGAAAATTATAATTTATTTCAAACACGATAAGTGTAGGTCGAGCAAGCCGCAAACGAAAACCTATTCGAGTGTGAGCAATTCCTGTTATTCGCTCCACGAAGACTTTCTTCAGAAGAACCGCTTGTAGACAGTCCAATTAGCACATTCCTACTATTTAACTGAACCCTCTTTGATATCGCTGCACTATTTGAGTACAATCCCTTGTTGAAATATGTTTAAGATCCCTTTAGAATTTAAAGTATCTGATTAAATTCAATGTAATAAAATGAGTTCCGTTGATTTCCCAGAATTCGTTTATCTTTCCTTCATACTCCCACAATGCGAATGGTATGAGTTGACAAAATACTATCATTGATACAGTCGAACCAATCCCCTATCTTGAACGAACGGAAAACATAAAGAGAAATTGAAACTACGACCCGTGAGGTAATAAATGTGAGTTCGACACTTTAAGATATACCACGGAGATTGCGGGAGGTACACAATTATGTACCTGGATCCAGTAAGTGATGGCGTGTACTAAAGTTTATTGAATCATGATGAAATTGCTTTTAAATGAAGTCAGACAGGACTTAGAACAAAACGAAGTGCAGATAATTTAAAATGCAGGATGACGCAATGATAGTCGCAAGTAAATACAAAAAAATACATATACAGTCTGCCGCATTTAATTTCAACAATCTCTGCCTGGTGGCGTTGACAGTGTCTTCGGACTTGTCTCCGTTTGCATAGTACACCACATATTGAACACAAAAGGTTCTAACCTAACGAGGTCCTGTAGAATGAAAAGTTGAATAGGACACATAATTTATTGCATAAGATCGTACGCCATAGCTACAGGCGCTACTGTCTATGCCCCCCTTTTGGGAGTAAGTAGCCCCATATTTCTTTATTCCTTTGAGTCAGCTACTGAAACTTCTTTTTTTTGGAGTCGACATAAAACTGTGAGTTCTCGTCAATCCTGAGATAAAAATTGCAAGTAAAAACCGCGTTGTTGCACTAATTTTCTTATAATAATATTATGGATAGCTCTACAGCCCGAGGCCTAGCTTCTACAGCAACCACTCTTGTTCTGCGTGCTATTGCTCTCTCACAAGTGGAAGGGACCTACTTACGCCGACCCCACACGGCTGAGTTTGAAAACGTTTTTTTTTGAGTATTTTCAGTGATTCACAATAGGTGAGCCGGAAAATGATTTAGGTCGTATCGGGAATCGAACCCAAACAGCGAGGTTCAATTGTGATTCGACACTCAGATCTACAACGCCACTGTTGCCACTACTACTGCTCCATTTTCTTAAAACTTGGCAGCAGGAAAGAGCACATTGGAGTACAACTTGTAAACACGTGATGGGTCAAACATATTCGTTGGCCTCTGAAGTGAGTTCAGGGGATCGCCTGTATATGAGTGGTACGCTGCCATTGCCATTGCGTAAGATATTCTTTAAATACAAATTTGACCACCTTTTCCATAGACTACAATTCTTTCATCAAAGAAACATCGCGCACTTTCATGAAATTGCAAAATATCGATCGTGCCGCTAATCGTTTCAATCTGTCAGAGGTTCGTGTCTGCCCTTGACTCTTTCCTACTGCTCTTTTTTAACTTTAACACTACTCGTATCGAGTCCAACGTGAGGTTTATGAAAGTACATTTGTTGAGGATTACCGGGCGTATACGTAATATTTCACTTTATCGTTTAAAGGGGAAATACACCAACTGTAACATGTGACAATAATGTCGGACAGTCGTGCATCGAAGTCGACACATCGAAGATTTTGTGGGCATGCGCTTGAGTTGAGGAGCAGAAACAGAGTAAAACTCTGCTGGATACCTGGCCATACAGGGATAGATAGCAATGAAACGGGCGAGTCCCTAGCTAGGAAAGGCACCCTTGACAGGACTGAACTACTCTTTGTTGTATGACACCATGTCCTCAGAGGAGAATTCAGGAAATCAAAAAGAAGGAACTAGACAGAAAAATCGTTCATGGCATGAAATAGCACAAAAGAAACTCTTGGATCAACATAACCGGAACAGGTTTGAGGCATGCATCACGATTAGCAAGAAAAACCTCCGTATCCTAAAGGGCTTTCTAACAGGGCACTGAAAACTCAGAGAACACCTAGGGAAACTAGGAGCATCAGAAGAAGGTCTTTGCGGATTCTGTCGAGAATTTAATGAAATTTCAATGAGTGTGGACTCAGTAGTCCAGAAAAGACAAAGAAGAAAGCACCGAATATAAGAGACAAAATTGAAGTCACTAGAACCAGATTTCATACTCAGATTCCTAAATGAAGCTGGCTTAGAGAAAATACTCTAGAATAAATCACGGCCACTTTCGCCCAACAGGAGTCCATAATCCTCACCCCAACTCTAAGAAGAACAACTGTGTGTGAAGCGAACACTTAAGAAAGCAAAGTTATGAAGAGGGGACAGAATAGATCGCGGTGCAATAAGATAAGTAAAATAAGCAAGAATACGTTTTAATGTGGCTCTTTTTTATTGTTTTATTACTATTATTGACAGGGATGTTCTGAAACAGATTGCAGACAAGCTGCAATATGACTGAAGAGGTAAAGAAAAAAACGTGTAAAAAGGGCATCCACATCTTACTTTTTGTGTACCTCTTCGGTATTTAAAGAATATGAATCTGATGCCTGATTAACGACAGAGGAAGCCTTGGTATTGATGAGGAACATTGTACGTGTTTGGCGACAAAGTTCAAGGAGTTGATTATAGTTAGTTTTTGGCCGAAAATGAGCCACCATAGCCCGTCTGTCTCTGCCGTTGCTCTATGCCAGAGCAGAACTAGCTGTTGTCATGTATTACTTGGTGTAGAAGCTGTAGGTGATAACTATCATCGTCCCAAACACTCACCAGCAGTAGCTTATCTATTTTCCTAATTATTCCAAATTACTCACCTCTTCTCAAATGGAATGAATTTGATCAAAAAAAAAACTGAAACTGACATCAACAAAGAAAAGTCAAGCAAATAGGAAGGTAGGGGGAGTTGCTAGTGAATTCACCAACACACTTAGACCATGTTGGTCGATTGTGATGCCCGCAGTCAGACCAGACCACTGATGGACCACTCCAGTGATAGCGCCGGTATTTTGATCCCAACGATAAATGGTAACTAGACCAGTTTTCAAAACCAGATTAAAGCGTATTACCTTTGTTCTCACTGGGATTCGAAGCGGAGACCCCACTAACCAAAGGTGTGCACTTAACCAACTGCGACATCCAGTCGTATCTCAAGTCAATAACAAGCAACGAAGTATCGCCACGTTCATACCTCCTTGGGCTGTAATTGTACATGCAAAATTGAACGTAGTTATTTAGATTGCGAGTACGTATTCGCGGAACTAGTGCAAAGCGGAGACAATAAAAGGAACTACATCGCTAACTTCTTACACAAGTCCACCATCAGCAAACTCACTTATATCCTCCAATAAAATTGAACATAAATAATCGGCCACTTATGAAGTTGAAAGTGTGGTGTGATACACAAGATTATGGCCAGGTTCCAATAAAAAATGCCCGCAGGTCCATAAAACGTTTCTATATCAATCGCGAGCGGAATTTGTTTGTTATGCAATTTTGACACACGGACTGTTTTTATAACACAACTCATTTGAACTAGGATATTATCCTGATTATAAAAGAGATACTCTTGACTTTTCACAAATCTCTCACATTGTGGCCAGATTAATTTGGTTACCCCCTCAAGGGCGCACACCCACTTATAGGGACGCATTAATTTACACTCGTCATCGCGCTTACCATCCGGTTTGAGTCCGAATTGAAAAACATTTCCCACAAAGGGATATGGAATGGGACCGGGTATCATTTCCATAATTCCAGCTACATGGTCCACATAGTTAAGAACTTTCAGCCCCTTGTACAGGCACACAGATATAATCAGAATTGCTATTAAAAGCAGATACATTTTGATATCCAATCGACGAACTCTTCACTTGAACGACTTTCATACACGCAAGATATCGAGTAACTGCCGAAATTAAGCTAACAACCAGCTGCTAAAAAATTGCAAGTCCGCTGTAATCAGCACGATAATTTTCTTCTATTTTGGATTCTCTAACCAACGGGCGTTCGGCTGTATGTTCATATTCGCAGATTCGTCATAATCGCCTATCGGTGTACCTTGCACCGCCACTTCACGGCGAAATAAAGGAGTTAGATAGAAGCACATACATACTGCGTACCAAAGGTTAAACTTGATTAAACGGAGTACACAATTGGTTTATGACGTAGATACGATAGAAATAAAATAAATAAAGCTACTGATATCGATTCACCGTTATCGATTTGTGGTGTGACATCAGTTTCATGCAACTGCTGTTTTTGATTTCGCATTTACATTTTCCTATGAGTTGCATCTCGTTTTATTTCTCCACATCATTCCATCCGTATCTGAACGCAATTCAACCAAAGCGCTTATGGTTACAAAACATCAAACAATTGCTAAGCGATAAACAGTACTGTTGTCATTGTAATGATCTAGGGCAGGGTAATTGGTCATTGATAACCGATGTTTTGAAAAGCGATTAAAACCGCTCATTGTATGGTGAAATATTTGTTAACAATGGTCTTTTTTATCAATAATGGTCACGAATCAAAAAAATCATTTAAACTGTGTTCTAGAGTGAAACAAAGTGGTTTGTTATCCCATGCATTAGGTCTCGATGTGCTATGCTGGTTCAGGGTGGCTGAACCGCCACGCCTACCGACCAGAGTAGGCGAGCTGTGTTTCCACTCGGATCTCGCCAACCTTATTCCGCATTCCAGGTGGCGCTTATTAAGGCGAGGAAGGTGCATGACATTAATGTTGCTTAGTTCGAGTAGTTTGTTTAAGAAGTAAGTCCATAAGTGGCACCTCTTTCGCGAGGAGAGGCCGTTATAGATAGGATGCGCAATAGTTTCATCGCCCTGCCCGCCTGCTGAAGTCGTCGTGAGGAAAATCTAGACCCTTATTCCGAGTATCGACTGAAAGCCGATCGTTGCCGATTATCGACGGTGAATTCTTATCTTTCTATATATTTGTCGACTCAACAGCGGCTTTTTATTAGAGCTCTTGATACCCGCATATCCGGGAATCGAGTATAACCCGGGTAAGATCAAGAGCACTACTTTTTATCGATTGCAAATTTCTTGTCGCTTGTTGTCGACTAAGAATTTTAGGCTGAAAATGTAAGTAGGCAGTAGGTAGATATATTCCGGGAAATCGTTTGGGTTTATGTCGACGGTCACTGCACGGCAAGTAAGAAGTAATAAGCAAATGGAGAGTTTAGTGAAAAAATCCAGAAATCGCAGAATACAAGAACATACAGCGGACTCTCCCTAAGTCGAAACTCTCCCTTACTCGAACTTTTTCGCCATATTTTACATACATTTCCCTCAACTTTCAATACAAAAACCTCTCTTCTAAGTCTCTAACTCGAACAAATTTTGGTATCCCGTGACAATTCGATTTAGGGGGAGTCCACTGTATTCCACTTTCTCTAGTTTTGATGTTAAAGAAACCCTTTTGGACACATTCAATAATTCCAATAGAGCTTAAGAAATAAGTTGCTTTTGAGTCTAGGAGACACATACATATGTGTTAGGACGGAAGCGAACTAAGTTGGGACGAATTGACTGGATTAAGGTAAGAGAAATGAATATAAGCACGAAATTGTGGGTAAGTGCGTCGACTCCTACGCAGAGGGTGCCTGGTTCGATACCCGAATGTACCACCTTTGATAATTCAAGGCTCCACCTCTTTCGACTCACTGACAATGCTCAAAGAGTATTCCTGTCTAGAAAAAGCTTCTCAACTTCGCCGTTCGTAGTCGGCATTAAACTGTAGGTCCCTTCCACTCGTGGAAGAACAATAGCACGCACAACATGAGTGGTTGCTGAGAAGCTAGGCCCAGGTCCGCCTCGGACTGTAGCGCCACCCATATTATTATATTATTATTATTATTATAAGAACGAAATAATATACAGTGCTAGCTCAAGGAAAGCAACTTATAGAAATGTGGGCAGTTGCTTTTATTGAGTTTGTTGCCATAATCGAGTCAAAAAATGTTAGGTCTGAAACATGAGACAAAAAGTTGAAAATGAGACAAAAATTTGATAAGCATTTTGATCGTGTCTTTTGAACGCAGACGTCTTTCCATGTAAATTTAGCTGAGTTAAAATTAGTGAATCATCAGTTTCTTCAGACCATTGAAGGTACTTGCTTAGCGCTTGAATTACAGCCATGCTTTAACTGTTGACACCCAGAGCCAACTGTTGACCCCCAGAGGCAACACATTACCTTTGTAGAAATCATTGCTTGAGTTTATCAAATGGGTCCAGCATCAATGGTTTTGTATTGCTGTAGACTGCACTTCATCCCTTGCATTAGCCAAGAGACAAACGATATGCACTCTTTCCTCGTCATCCGACCTGGATCGGTTGCTTCTTTAAAGCTTAAAGGATTTTATTTAGGAAATGCTAAGAAAATAGGCCGGCCTCGCCCGTGTTGTAAATTTGATCTGGTGAAAGACCAAGCTCTTTAATTTAACTTTTTAACTTAACCAAAAATGTTTAAACGAGTTTCGACATATTTGCTTATTCAACCGATTCGATGGCGCAGAGTGCCTGCCCTTGGTTAGTGAGCTCCCCTGTTCCCAGTGAAAGCAAAGTTAATAACCGCTTATCTTGTTTCAAATCTGAGCCAGCCACCATTTGTTGGGATAAATTCAACGGCACTATCACTTGGACCAATATGGTGTAATGCGCTGAATTCACTAGCAGCTTTCCTACCTAACCTAACCTTCTGCTTATTTGACAGCATTTCGCAACAAATTTTAAAATTTCGAGACCAGCCATTGGGAGTTTCTCATCAAATTCAGTAAATGACCCTGATTTTTTTCTTGATCCTGTTTCACAACAAATAGCTGTAACATCACTGCCCAAACATAGCAAAAATAAACAAGAAGGGAAATATACAGACAGCGAACGAAATATGAGTTCATGGAACGAAGTTGCTTTTGTAGAGTCACCTTTGTTTGAGGGACTGCAATTACTGAGTCAACAATGGTAAGATTTAATGTGTTGCTTTAAGGAGGTGCACTTATCGAGGGTTGCTTTTATTGAGGTCGCACTGTACTCAGTTATGTATTCCCATTAACAAATGGACTCCCCCCAAGTCGAATTGTCACGGAAGACCATAATTTGTTCGAGTTAGAGGGAGCTTGACTTAGAGAGAGGTTTTTGTATGGAAAATTAAGGGAAGTGTATGTAATTGTAAAATATGGTGAACAAGTTCGAATAAGAGAGAGAGAGTTTCAACTTAGGGAGAGTCTATTGTATATGCAGTATCCCTTAACCGACTTCTTGCACTTGCGGTTTCAAGGAAATCACTTGAAATTTCTCCGTCTAATTCACAACATACCGGATGCCATTAAATGTATTGTTTTATTACTTCACACTAATCAATATTTTATTCAAATTAAATAATTTATATTTCCGCAAACTAGCCTTTAAAAAACGTAATGACATTATGAGCCGTTTAATTGTACAGTATTCGCAATATCAATTTTTTCATTACCAGTGATGAGAACTATCTATCGACTGAGTTACACACTACCAAAATCGATAAATTTGTTGACTAACAATTCAGTTGATAGCCGACACTCACAATTGGGGCCCTAATCTTGTGGAGGGAGTTCAATGGATTCCATTTTTTCATTTAAAACCCCCATAGGTGCTAAACAACTAAACTAACAAGTTCGAATAGTGCTTCAATAATATAAGAGTTTAATCATTTAACCATTTTTTATTTGACTCATTTACTTATCCAACCTACGATCCATAGAGGTTATTGGCCTGAAGAATAGCTGCCTTTCTTCGTTGACAGTTTTATGTGTTGCGTCTACCATGGCTCTGTAGCCGAAAGTTGGACGATAAGCAATATGTGGAGGTGATACTTGTTGCCTTCGAAAGCTGAATTCTTCGTCAGATATATGGTCCCGTCTGCGAGGAAGACGATTGGAGGAGAAGACACAACCGCGAACTCTACGAGCTGTACCAGGATGTGGATGTAGTCCGGAAGGCAAAAATCCGTCGACTGAACTGGCCCGGCCACATCGAGCGCATGGACAACATCGCTCCAGCTAAGAGGGTCTTCGAATCCGAGCCTTCTGGTTCAAGCAGGAGAGGAAGGCCGAGTCTCCATCATAAAGGCCAAGTAACCGCGGATGCAAGACAGATTGGTCGTGATGACTGGAAGCAGCATGCCCAGGACCGCCAATAATGGAAAGCAGCTATCACTCAGGCTCGGACCCTGCATGGGTCGATAGCCTGATAAGTAAGTCAAACATGAGTCTAGTTGTACCAGATATTCTCTCTTGCTATCTTTTTGGACAAAACGCTCGAATTTGAAGACTCTATCAGCTGGAGCACGTTGGGAACGCGGAAACATTTCGATGCCATCTGCGTAACCCAACAGTTGAACTAACTTTTAAAATGTACCTGGTTACAACTGCCCTTCGCACTATCTTCTCCAGTACCAGATTGAAGAAATCACACGACAGCGCATCCCTTTGACAAAATCCGATGCAAGTCTTAAAGGGCTGTGAATTCCTCGTACCGAACTGCACGGTACATCGCGTACGTGTTAGCGTTGTGGGAAACAACCCGAACAATGTGCCCGAGATCACGAATTCGGTTGTCGGTCGCATCGAATAGCTGCTTGAGATGAATGATGCCGAAACAAAAAATGGTGCATATCGTTATACAAGGCCGCTTTCACACTCGCTAAAATTCGTCAGCGATTCTTTCAAATTCCCTTTTGTGATCTCAAGCCACTTTCACACAGGAAATCCTTCAGTCTCTGCAATTGAGATATCAATTCCGAACTTTTTCTGTTTCCTACCCTCTCTCACACATGCGTCATCTCTTTCTCACACATGTACAGCATGCTTCCAATACCCAACATTGAGAACATAACAATAAAGCAACTCAAAGAAAAAACGAAGAGAGATAAGAGAGAATAGAAAATTCAAAAGCAACCCCCAGCAAGTATCACCTCCCTTGCCAACAAGATGGAAAAATCGCCGACAAAATGTTCCTGTGTAAAAGCGGCCTAACTCGCTAGTCTTCTCCAGGATTTGACTTGGCATGAACATTTTGTCAAAAAACGATTCGTCGTGTCGGAAACGCCACTTGAATCAATGCGGTGAAAGGCAGCCAACCCTAGTCGACTACTATTCTACAAATTACGGAGGATACTCTTTTCTCCTGTTTATAGGGTGAAACTCAACTTTCAATGTGCTCTGCAGATGGGCAATGCTTAAATGTACACCATCATGTTATGATGTCGACATAAACAATTCAAATATTCTCAGAAATCCATTAAAACTCTCAAAGGATTAAAAAATGTCCCATGTTACCGTTGACTTGGCAGTTCACTAACAAAAAAATTAATTTTAACAAGCACCAAAGGCAAGACTTCTGCCAAAAACCATACAATGTCAGTGCAATTCTCCTCCTGTCTCTTTATTATTTTTACGAACTTTGCTTCCGCAGCTTCTTCCCTTGGGTGATGGATACATTGTTCTGAAAATTGGAGTGTGTTTTTTTTACAATCACATTTTGTGAAAGGAAGCAAAATCGCTATCAGCGAGTATCTTTTGCAGTCACGTGCATATTTTGTATGTTTCGTTGGGTGGATGTGTAGACTAGTCTTCATTTTGGCAGCCCAAGGCGTTCATTGAATTGAATGAGGGAACACCAACCAGGGACGGATGCTTTAAGAGAGTACCTATTAAACGCAACGAACCCCCAAATCGGATCAGCGCTCTATTAGTGGTGACACTCAAAATGTGATTTCATTGCAATGGTTGGGTTACAACCAAGGGGTGAACGTGGTAGCATTTCCAAGTGTTGGTGTAATGATATCACCCAAGTTAGGCTAACCTCAGACCAGTGTGTTGTGTGTCAGTTCTTGAGCAGGCGAAGTGAAATAAATATAATTGGAGGACGATTGCACGTTCTGTGGAATTGTTTATTCGCACGTGTATATTGTGTGAGTTTGTACATCATATGTGACCTGACTCCGTGTTGAGTAGTTATCTCGTTTTCCTGTTCGCGGGCGTGTCTGTCTACTATCCATGGCAACCACACATTCGCAGGAATTCGGTTTCACGTTAATTGCCTCTCATTACCTTAAATTGCTCTTGGGAAATCAATGTCAACCCGCACATGATATTCGCTGATATTTAATTTTGCGAAAATGAAATAACATAATCATGAGAACAAATTTGCTCGCACTTAAAATCTATCCCACAGGACTTGTTGCGGGTTGGTTTTTTTATGTATCCGTTTATTTATTTAAAAGTTCGTGGTGGATTTTTTTACCGAAGGAGAATCTCATTTCAAATACATTGAAGTAGGTACATCACACCAAACAGACAAAGGAAGACAAAACTCCAATTCAAGACGTCCTCCCGGTTAGATGGCTACGGTGGCGTCTAAAGATCCCTGTTATGTGTAGTTTTCGATCGTATGGTTCCTGTTCAATGGTTCTTTTTCACAATTATTCGGCGGAAAAAATATTTCGGCATCGTCAAATCCGCAAAAGTTAATAGAAAATGTCGGTAAAGTAAATGAGTTGCAATGTATCGCGGAAAACGTTCAGATGGCAGCTTTCACGAAGAAACTGACGTTTCTCATCCGCTTCAAAATAGTTGCGGATTTCTTACGATCTGGGTGATTTGTTGTCTATTTGCAAACGAAAATGTAAGTGAATGCTGGAAAAGAGGGGATATAGTAGAGTGCAGCAGCAGATTGAGTAGCTTTTTTCCCTTTTCTGATAGGTACTTACCCCAAAGTGAATTAAAAATATTTCATATTTATGTGATATTACCAGGGTGTACATACATTGTCTTCTTTCTTCCTTTTTTTAAAATAATTAAATTAATTACAATTACAATTTAATTCGTTTCATCGTTTCATTTCCCCACAAATATTTAAAGAGATCTTATAATTGCCTTACCCAAAATGTCTGACCATAAGGAGACCTTGCCGGCGTATTCCGCTATGGCAGTAGAAATTCCGACAGATTCCACGATATGGGTGCTTATTCCTTTAGGCAGTCAACCGTTGCGGGCACCTAGCATCGGTTTCAAATCCCGACATAAGCAACTATCATAATCAACGATTCAACTTCTTTCGAGTCACTGACAATACTCAAAATTATACATCTCTAGTAAAAGTTAGTCGTCTTCACTCGTGATAGAATACAACAACGCGTTTTACTGATGACACTCAGGCGACGATAGGATATCTGGCTTGACTATTCAAAGATGCGTCACACATACCTTTCTCTAAAATCCGTATCGTTCACATGCACTGTCATGCTGGTAATCTGAGTATAGAGGTATTCCAGACAACGAATGAACCGACGAATCATCAAGAAGGTCATCGATTTAACAGATTCCCTGACTGAAGTTTAAAGCTGATTAACAGACAGCATCACTTTTTTGTGTTTATTGAACTTATTTTCTTATCAGTCCCACAGATAGTCCGAGCCTGAGCAATTGCTACCTTCCATCGCTGGTGGTGCTGGACACGCTGCTTCTAGTCATCAAGACCAAGCTATCTTGCATCCGCGGTTACTTAGTCTTTATACAGGAGATTCGGTCTTCCTCTCGAACCAGGAGCCTCGGATTTGAAGACCCTCTTAGCTGGAGCATTGCTCATGGACAAGCTCAATGTGGCCGGGTCAGTCCAGTAGACAGATTTTTGCATTCCGGACTACATTCACATCCGGGGGCAACTCGTAAAGTTCGCGGTTATGTCTCTGTCTTTTCCTCCATTCACCTTTTTCGCAGACGGGACTATATTTCTGACGTAGAATTTTTTTTTTTCACAGGCTCCAAGAACCAGCTCTGCAGTTTTGCACATCATCCAACTTTCAGCTCCATATAGCAGGACTGGCAAAATAAGTTCTGTAGAGCATGAATTTTGTCCTTCGAGTCTGATCTCGGGTGATCCCAGTTGTGTCGGCAACTGAAGTAACACCGGATGCCAAGGGCGGTTCTACGTCGGATCTCCATTGTCCCAGCGATTGTGGAGTTTACGGTTGCCCCGAGGTAGACAAACACCTTTTCTACCTCGAAGTTGTAGCTGTCGATCGTGACATTTTGTCGTAGGTGTAGGTCTTGATAGACAGCATATATTGTTCGTCCTTATTGACTTTGAGACCAGCTCGCTTCGCATATTCTTCCGTTGACGGAAATGCTTCTACAACTGCACGTTGAGAACGCGCGACCATGTCGATGTCTGCCTGCGATGTCTGTTGTCTAACCCAAAAGCTAGACCGACGAGTAGAAGAGTCTCCAGTCCCAAATTGAAGATCACACGACACCGCATCTCCTTGCCGAAATCCGGTTCAGCTGAAAATGGCTCGGAAGTCTTTGCGCCGAAGTGCTCGGTGCATCGCGTATGTGTAAGCGTGGTACAACACAACTCGATCAATTTTCCCGGGATCCCGAATTCGGTCTATAGTCGATTTGCCGTGCAGGAAGCCGCACTGGTAAGTCCTGATTAGTGCGTTGCAAATTGACACAGTCCGCTGGACAGGATATTGTAGGCGACTTTGAACAGGCATATACCTCTATAGTTGTTGATAGAGGTAGGGTGAAATTTCCGGTGTCTGTAGAGCGGCTACGCTGACAATATCGTCAGGACCGATACAAGAGAAAGTACTGATCAGGCAAGAATTGGATTCCGACACTTATCACGTCCACCTCCAATCAGAAACCGTCCTTCCATTGCTTACCTGTGGTTTTTTTTTATTATTTTACTTACCCAACATTAATTGAAAAGAAAGATTGAATCGATGCCCATGTACAAACTTTTATTTATCGTTTAAGAATATCATTAAAAAAACAAATAGTGTTTAAAATGTATTTCTTTTGTAAATTTCAGATCCACGTTTTATTATTCGAAATCCAATTGATAGTGGGCTGATAGTTATTTCAATGAAATCCAGTGAAAAAAAAATGTTTTTGTCTATTTTTTTTTTTGGTTTTACTTTCCCAGTGATGAAAATTTAAATGATCCTAGAAGAGACGATTTTTAGGCATTTACTCGAAAAAAGGGATACTTATTATGATAAAGGGGATACATATAAACAAAAGGATTTACATACATTTTATATATTTTAATTTAAGTGTTTATAATTTATCTGAAGCAATGAAATTGTTTATACAATTTTGTATCTCTGAGATCACTTCAGCTCAAGGAAATAACAGGTATGTTTAGTTTAAGTTTTAAGTGAATGTCTTAAACCAGGATGACTTACCAGATGGTCGTGCTGCCTTTGATTTGCACGACTTTTTGCGTGCCTCTTGACTGGTGGATGATTCACGCGAATCGGTTTGCATTGCTTCATCGGTGTCATTTAGTTGAGCCTTGAGTGTCTTTTTAAGGTTGATTATCTTAAGGGAGGATATACATAATTTAACAATCAAATGTATTAACAGTAAATTGCTTTAACTAAGCCAATTGTTAATTTCGGCCTATTGACACGACGCCACTATTGAAAGTACATACCTCTTGATCGATGCGGTCTTTGTTTTTCAAACGCTTAGCTTTCTCTGAATTTGCACGATTTATTTGCTCTTCAATGCACTTTGAAATCGTGTCGCATGCATCTGACCACTCCTCCAGGGTTTGTGCGATTTTACTTGTGTATCCTGGTGGAATATCCCGTCCTTGTGCATAATCAATTTCAAGAAATCGATTATTTTGAAAGAGTTTTCCATGAATAATGTCTGCAATGGGAAAGAGAACAGTTGTAGGACTTCATTGCATATTCTTGTTCCTCATTCAATCAATTTGTTCGAAATTGTTTGTTTCTACTTCATATTCCACCCGAAAACCACCGGAAAAACATCCTCAAAACGCAAGGAAATGTGTTAGGATACCAAGATAAATGTTGAGGTTTCAATTAACGCCATTTCGTTATGGAACTTCCTGCAGCAAGTAATTATATTTATAAATTAACTGACGAAGAGATCGCTGTAACTACGAGAAAGTTTGCAGAAAGTAAACTGGAGTTAAGCAAACAGATCAACTTTGTGTTGGCTTGTGTTTCTTTTTCTTTTTTTCATAGAGCAGTGCAGTTGGAAATTTGTTGCGTTACCGAGAGGACTCGCTACATTCAAATATTTATTTAATTACAACTCTGAACATTGGAATGAAGTGACAGACAGAAACAAAAACCAAAAGTTTTCATTTCAGGATCGAGAAATTCGACTAAAAAACTTCTTATTTCATTTTCTAAATTCAGTTTTCTGTAAATTATTTCTTTACAATTTTTGGTGTTAAGTGACGACGTCACCGCAAAGCAACCAAAACATTGTTTCCTCTTTTGGATGGCTGTAAAACTGACATTTTTAAACAGACACGTGAATTCCAGAGAATGTCTTCAGATGACAAAATAAGAATCAAATAAGAAACTCACTCGATTAAAACACACAAAAAATGCATAAAACTGTAGGTCACCTTCACTCGTGAGAAAACAATAACAGGCACAGCAGGAGTGGTTGATGTAGAAGTCCCCGTTCAACATTGGACCATAGCACTAGCCTCATGACGTGTATGTTGACTGAAAATATGCAAGGGCAGGCAGAATAACATGTAGAAACATGGATTCATTGCATAAATGCAACAGCAATGAAGGTGTGCTATCTTTTCGGTTGCATAAATTTTGACAACAATTCTATCAGTTTAAAACCCGCACAAAAATTAAATCAAAAATGCCCGAAATAGATTCTTGGAATTACATAATTCTGCCACAAAACTGGTGGTTTTAGTGAAAAGAGACAACGAATAAAATATTTCAAGAATATCTACATTTCCGCACAAAATGTCAAAAGAACCACTGAAGGCGTCAATTCGCATTTATTTTGCAAATATTAATATTACAAGTACAAATTAATTTACAAGTGCATAGATTTTGTTTTAACAAGTGTCTGAATGCACTCATCCCGCAGGACAGCCCGAACACACCCCAAAGAGCGCTGTCAAAATTTAAAACTACGCCACTCGAACGGCTAACGGAAAAACGAACGGTCGACAACGCTTCGCCTTCGTTCGCAGAGATACCTCAATTTTTCCTTGTTTTTTTTTTAAATAAATTAATTAGTTTATGTGTGATTGTTTGTCTTGTTTTCTTTTCTGAAAAAAATCCTGGCAACGAAAATCGTTTATCACACAAGTTTATAGGAACAAATGAGGTGGCGTCAAAATTGGCAACTACTAGAAAACTCATTCCCAAACGTCATTCCTGCAGTCAGTCTTATTCCAGATCTCGACAAGTGTACATCTCTTTTTCTTATACAGTACTCAGCTGGTACTCAAGCAAATTAATGAAATATTATTGTGAACCAGTGAGTTGTATTTTTATCGCATAATCGTTCTATTCACGAACAAAATGAAAACCAAATTTGTTAGGTTAGGTTAGGTAGTCGGGCTGCTAGTGCATTCACGAGCACACTTAGACCATATGGCCCATTGTGAAACCCACAGTCGGACTACTGCCAGTGATTGTGACTAGACCAGATTTGAAAACCAGATTAAAGCGTATTAACTTTGCTTTCATTGGGATTCGAACTGGGACCCCGCTAACCAGGGACAAGCAATGTTTTAGCATTAATTGTGTTCATCAATACCAAATTACCGCTCCTGTATATGGTTCAATTAATATATTATTTATATTTTAATTGTAGATTGGAAGAACTTCTGGCATGCTCCTTGCCTTCAAATAAAACCTCGATCTAAAAAGACGCCCACTTTGGCCGGACAAATGAATTAGCCCATGCAAGATAACTTTCCCTTCGACGAGATACCTAACATACTACTCTTGACATGCGAAAATGATTTGCGAATAACTCGTCAGAATACTCGTTAAGCATTTTCAAGAATTTATCAATTTACTAGATTTGGTACCCGGCTTTGCGCGGGTTTGTTTCTTCAACCAGTACTTTACCTGCATTATTAACGCACTTTTTAAGTTAAAACAATAATAAGACTGCTCGAACCAGAACTCAGAGAAGAATTTGAATTTTCTTTTGTCATTGATGCCTATTCCAATCTCTCATTCACATCCCTACTCATAATGAGTGCAATTCGTTGACTGTGTGCATACATGTTGAAGTTTGAATGATCAATGTGTTCTGCAGCAAAACGGACGGAAATTACAGTTTTTTCTCAACCATTTACACACAACGTGGAGGGATATCAAGCGATTCATAAAAAAAAAGTTCTTGGAAATCCCATCTATGTACCTACGCGCTATGTTCACTTGTTGTGCAAATTGAAGTCAAACTTCTTGAACCATGAAAGAAATTAGCCTAATACACATTATGTAATTAGTCTAGCTCTGAAATTGTATCTAAATCGGCTAATCTGTTCAGAAGTTCAATATTCACAATTTCAGCAAAATTGAATGATTTGTGCGTTGTATGACAAAATAAGAAAAGTGCGAAAATGTTTATTGTTTCCTTTTCGTTTGGTGACTCAGGCAGTCGTTCGTATATGTTCGATTGAGACGTAGAAAAAAAATGAATGGTTGCACTAAAGCAAAATATGAAAAAAGTGTGTGGTTGTTACAATACACGGGGGGATGGTTGATATCCACGACTACGCAACTTGAAATGGTTTCACACCGGATTGATGCAGCCACCCTTATATTGAGAATTTTATTCCCGTTTAAAAAGTGCTCGTAACTTCCGAACCCTATGTCGTACCGACTTAAAAATTGTCACATTCAGCATCTAAATTTTAGAATGATTTTTGTTGAAAATTTCAGAGCTCTGCGACGTGAAGTTTCGAAGCCTTTCTGCTTTATAGGTAAGATGGCAGTTTTCTTATGAATTGACCTGTTTATTAGCGTTTTTGCTTTAAGGCTTTCTTGGATTTGAACGAATTTATTAAAGAATTTTTTAAAGAAAATTACACGGAACCGGTAGCATCAATTTCGAAAAAACATTTCTCTGAACTATTTCAAAAAATACCCACAAGCTATGCTAAGTCAAACAACACTATGAATGAAATAGGAACAGATGGCGCCTAGCTGTGACATAAAAGCTGAGGAGGGTCATGAATTCACTCTCTAAGTGGAATTTCTCTCTAATTCGAATTTTTTCATTTCACTCAATTTTCCACATACAAACACATACTCCCGTCAGTCACACTCCCTCTGACTGCTACAAATCATGGTAACCCCGTGAACATTCGAATTTGGGGGAGTCCACTGTATATTCAAATATTCCTCTTTCGAGTCACTGACAATGCTCAAAGAGTATTCCTGCCTAGAAAAAGCTTCTCAACTTCGCCGTTCGGAGTCGGCATTAAACTGTAGGTCCCTTCCACTTGTGAAAGAACAATAGCACGCACATCACGAGTGTTTGCTGAGAAGCTAGGCCCAGGTCCGCCTCGGACGGTAGCGCCACCCATAATATTATTATAATTGCTGTTCAAATAGCAGAAATGATGTTGGGCAGAAATATGTCCTGTGGAGACGAGGTGTAAATTATGAAAGTTGGTAAATTCGGAGATTGAACCGGGCACCCACGGCGTAGGAGCGACGGTCCAACCCACGGCAACCACCTTTGGCCTATTCTGATGCTTCGATTAAAAAATATCAAACTGCCAATGGAGTCTGTAAAGTATTATTAAAAAAATAAATACTTTCCTAAAACACAGCAATGAAAATTTGCAACCACAACGAGCACGATTCAATCATAATTTTAGTTAAAATCGAATGCTACACAATTACACCTACGTTGTGTTAAGCATAATGATGCTTCAATGGTTATGTCATTTCCGGTCAAAAAAACAATGAGCACATGCAGCGGATTGATTGGGTTTCCGGTGAAAAACAGCGTGTGACCTCCAATTGTTGTAAACTGATGATGACATATTCTGTTTAGCAATTAATTATCACAAAACAATTGATTTGTTATCAACGAGTGGTTTTGTGTATGTATATTTACAATTAGTTGACTTCCGTTGTTTTCACACGAATGTTTATCAAATTGTTTCAAAATCAAATTGTAAAGAAAAATTGTTCGTATTAAGGATGTTTACATGATTGTTCGTACAATTGGAATATGCCCGAAGTTCCGATGCGGTATGAGGTCGAAGAGACTGTATAATTTCTTAGTTTGCAGCGAAAGAATGTCTTGTAATCGTATAGAAGGAATTTCCTCTCACTGCCTTTGTCGATATCGAGAAAGCCTTTAATAACATAGAACCTAACGCAGTAACCTCAGCACTCAACAGACTTGGGATCGAAAAGCCTATAGTGACTTTATCCACCGGCTTCTCAATAACAGAGAGATAGGCTCCGAGGCTTGGTGATACCACGATTCGTAAATCTGTGAACAGAGGAACACCGCAGGGTGGTGTACTCTCCCCTCTACAGTGGAACATAGTGGTCAACGCACTACTTGTGAAACTACAAGGGTCTGGGTGTAAGGTCATTGCCTATGCAGATGACATTGCCATAGCTGTATCTGGGAAATATTTATCCACGATCGGAGATATTATGCAATCTGCCCTATCCAAGCTAGTGAAATGGACTAGCGGATGCGGCCTAGGTGTCAATCCGCAAAAAACGGATCTAGTGCTCTTTACTAGGAAGTATAAAATTCATAACTTTGACCCTCCCACACTATGCGGGACCCTCTTAGTGCTAAGCGACAGCGCTTAATTCCTAGGACTTACACTAGACACGAAGTTGAGCTGAAAGCTAAATATCCAGGAACGTGTCAAGAAGGCCTTAACGGCTCTCTACTGCTGTAAAAGGGCCATTGGGTGCAGATGGGGACTGTAACCCCGAATGGTTCACTGGCTATTTATCTCGGTAGTTAGACCCATACTGCTATATGGTGTCGCAATTTGGCGGACCGCACTCGACAAGAGTATCTACATCACCCCACTCGCTAGAGTGCAGAGGATGGCTTGCATATGCATTAGCGGGCGCTAAGGACCACCTACGCCGAAGCATTAAACATACTCCTAAACCTGCCACCGATAGAACTAATTGGCAGACAGACAGCAGCCAGCACGGCGATTAGATTAAGATCGCTGAGCAGCTGGAAAGAACTGCAGTGTGGACATTCAACGATCCTACGCAGGTGTGCCTCTATACCCATAGATACAGACCTCACTTCACCTAAACTCCTCTTCGAGAAGAATTTCTCAACCAGCATCCCGCCCAGATCATACTGGGAGTCTGAACACCAGACGCTGGAAGGTCCACTCCGAATCTTGACAGAGGGATCGAAGATGGATGCAAGTGTGGTTGCTGGAGTCTATTCCAAGGATCTAAATTTCCAGCTAACTTTACGACTACCTAATCACTGTAGCGTCTTTCAGGCTGAAACTATAGCGATTAAGGAAGCCCTGTCCTGGCCGAAAAACAATGTAATATCGCGCACAGATATCGTCATCTGTTCCGATAGCCAGGCAGCGATCAAATCTCTGGATTCAGTCACCTTTAATTCCAAGACTTCCCTTAATTGCCGCCTATCTCTTTACGAGATGGCCAAGTATTTTAGCATCCAACTGATGTGGGTGCCGGAACACTCTGACATTCCAGAGAATAGCGGACGAGATCGCTAGAAAGGGCACAAATTCATTGCTCTTTCCGGGTGGAGATCCACCCTCCATGCCTATCCCTACTATTAAACATAGATCCACCCTCCATGCCTATCCCTACTATTAAACATCTGCTAAAGCTTGAAACGCTTGCCCAAACAAACCGCAGATGTATATCTGGCACAGGATGCCTCATTACCAATTAACTCTGGCCTATGATCGATCAAAAACGATGGCTTATCAGTCATATTAAGCAGGCTAAATCTCAGATCTCTTATTGGCGTTCTAACAGAGCATTGTGTCATCGGAACTCACGCCTCTAGACTAGGCCTTCCCTATAATGATTTCTGTAGAAAATGCTTGAACGAGGATGAGGAGAAACCATCGAACACTTCCTAAACAGCTGCAGTGCTCTCTCATCGCGTAGATTCAGACTTCTGGGGGCCTTTTTCTTTGTTAATTTGGCTGAACTGAGCAGCATCAAAATCAGCCCCCTTCTTCGCTTTATCAAAAGCACAGATTGGTTTGCGGATAGGTAGCCTACGATCCGCGTGGTAACACAATGGGCCTATGTTTGGCCTAAGGGTGTCTGCTGTCCGTATGCGCAGCAGTCAGCCACCTCAACCTAACCTAATCGTATAGAAAGGTATAATCAAAAGAATCCATTCGCAATAATAATTCGAACCAAAACCAATCTAAGAAATATTTTTCAAATAAACTATCCACCAGACGAAACAAAATAAATAAATCAATAAATTTTCAATTCAATTGATTTACAAGAACCGACATCGCACATCTACAATCAAAAATGAGTACGATTAAGTACTACGTTTTAGAACTGCTCCAGTTTATTCAAAACTTTACCATTTATTTTAGGCTTCTGCCATTTAGTTCACTCCAATGAGCGTTCAATTTATTTGAAATCTGTTTATGGAACTAGTTCGTTCTTTTCACTCATTTAGTTCAATGTATGTAGGTAGCTCAGGGAAATAGTCTTGTGTGACTTTCGCCGGTTGATCGTCATATTAACAACATACATAACAGCACTAACACTTCTATGTTGACAACAGCTATGTTTTTTTGCTAGCCTATATACGCTTAATTTATAAGTGCACAAAATAACGATCATCGGCGCTTAATGATTCATCATAAAATCTTGGCAGCACCGACGACATTTATGACATTTGTTAAGCAGTCAGGGTCGTCGTGTCGGTTATAGTCGTGGAAGGTGATGGTTGATCTTTGATTGTCACAATCTTCGTTTTGTGACTTAAACAAACACTTAATAATTATAAAATAAAAAAAATGTTCATAAAATGAAAAGAATCGTTTACGAAACCTAAACGGAATGTATAGCAGAGACACTCTGGGTATACCAAAAATTGCATACTTATGGATGCCAAAACAATTAAAAATGATCTAATACATCAACCACACCTGCAAATGGAAGCCACATACAGCAACATAAACAATGAATGAATAAACTCAGGAATGAACACAGAAAATAATGTTTGGCAAGCATTGTTTTTATCCGCGCTTATTCCTTAAGCGGCGATAGATATGATGAGTAACTTAAGCGGATATAGGATTTGTTGTTAGTGTATTTTACATGCTAATTGAAATTTAAGCGTATATAAGCTTGCAAACACAGCTAATATTTGTTTTTGAAAGAACTATGAACGTAGCTACAAATATCGCTCATTGATGAACTACATACATATATGCATATGTGAGTTATTATGCATGTGATTCGCTAACAGAATCGGTACTAACCAACTCCAATTTTGTCGTCGACATACGTTTTTAAACTTCCCTTCACATATACTACCGGCAAATAGCAACGCAATGATGCTGGATGAGCTTGTGCTGTGATGCGGTAGTTAAACAAAAAAAAAAAACCCTGATGTTCACAACGCCCTTACACACAAAGCAAAGCATTAAAATTAAGTTCAGTTTAATTCGCTTTAGTTCAGTTATTCTTACTGATTTACATGTGCGCAGAGTATGGTATACCTGTGTTTGTTGAACTATTGAACTAAAAGAAAATGACATTCTAAACAAGTTCACTGGCTATACCTCTTCGTTCAACTAGCTCGTTCGTGAACTACACAAGCCTAATTTATTTGATCAATTCATTAAGAGCAGACATTTAATATATTTTTGCTGACTCATTGTTTTTGTCCAGCTAATTAATTTACTCCTTTTCAAAGTTTTCACAAATTATTTTGAGCACCTACTGAAACGCGTGCGATAAGGAAAAATCATTAAGATACACCCACTTTCACATTCCGGTTCATCATCGATCCAAGGTAAAATGTTCCTTCTTGTCTTAAGTTTTTTTTTTTATTTTTGGAAGTCAAGAAAATTCAGCACGATTAATTTCCTGTGAGTGTACCTACCATTCTTCCTACACGGTGGTAAACACACACTTTGATGCGTCGTTTTTTTCTCATTAAGATGGATGGCGGAAAAGAGGCGGAGGATTGATTCAAAAGTCGGTACATGTCACATTGAGAAACTTCCAGATTTGAAGGTGATTGATCTCGAAAAGTTTTTCTTTTCTTTTTCTTCTAGAACTTCGAAACGTTAATAAATTGAATAAAACCCACCGAATTTAAGCAAGAAACACTGCTTTATTTTATTGGAGAATTTGCATGTGGTCAAAAATTGCACAGAACGGATGCTGTGTCTCTGAGGTAATTTAAATTATTCTGATACAGATCTTTGACAGGAGTTTTTGCGTTCCATGAAGTTAATTATAATCATCACGTTTTTTCCCGAAAGAGATGCATCGCGTCAGCCATCGTATTCCAACGTCATTCAAATTCAAATTACGGCAACTACAGCCGGGAGCCATCATCAAACGAAATCATAATTAATAGAATTTCGGCATTTCATGAGCACATACCATAATATCAGTCATGTCAGGTAATTAAAAGTTTTCCCTAATAACCGAATCCTTGCCACTTTCACAGGCTCACATAAATTGTATGAATCCTAGAATACGCAGCTAGATAAGATTCCACCAAATACGTCTATGTATACGTGCACATGTTATTCTGGAACAGATTATGGCAGAGCTTGTAAATCGCGGATATATGTATCACTACGCGTTCATATCATGTACCGCTTCACGAACAGCCTTTTGTCACTTGACTTGTAGCGCAGTAATTAAGGACGGAAAGTTAGGAAGTTGGAACTTTTGCCACTCACCACCACGTGTCAAAAGGAAATTTCTGATTTTCAGGAATACTTTGCGCAATATCAATACACACAGATGTGAATTCTCTAAATTTATAATTTTTATCATTCATGGTTTGTGTTTAGGTCATTTAACCGCCCTTAAACCCTTACAACATGCACACAAAGTGCATGTGTAAATCCTAGCTAATTGAACTTGTACTTTCTACTTCCACTTCGAAGAGTTTGATGATTAACTCAAATAAGAATTGAAGTAAACTAGTTGCGTGGTTTTGTTGAAAAACTTTCTATACCAAAAGCATGGACCACCGTGTGCATGTTGAGGGAACCAACTACTAGATAGTACTATTTACGACGCCACAAGAAAACTTTTACCATCATCATCATTGTCTTAACGGATGGTTTCAACGTTCGCTAAGGATCTGAAAATCATAATTGAAGCAAACTACTTCAGGCATCAAGTTTCAGAAGTTGTACGTACTAAAGAGCGCACAGCAATTTTGAGTGATTAATACATGAAATGTGTTTCGCTGTACAGTTGTACACGAAGAATGGAGCGTCTTTCAATGGCCATTGGCCGTGTACAAAATACTGTGTCGGCCTGCGTTTGTAATAAATGAGAGAAGTAGGAGGATGGTTATAAAGCGGAAGACGATAGACGAACCCAAGTCATTATCGAACAAGTGGGAATTTTTTTGAGAGAGAGCTGCGCTCACCTTTCCCTTCTCTTACAAATTAGACCTTTTCTTCAGTCCCTTCTCTTACATTTTTCTTCATAAATGATTTCTGTGTCAACTGACGGCTGAGAAAACACATTTAAACCAGTGAATGCAGGAAGATTTAGCGGTGAACGAGGGCAAAACGAAGTACATGCTGTCACCGAGAAAGGACGCACAACATTGACGACTCGGCGAGAACGTCACCATAGGCAGCTACAACTTCAAGGTAGTGAAGGATGTCGTGTACCTCGGCTAACAAGTAAACAGTACGAACAACACATGTAACGAGATTAAACGAAGAATAACTCTTGCCAATCGCTGATTCTTTGGGCTCAAGAGCCAATTGAATAGTAGAGGCTTCTCTCGAAGGACCAAGGACCTTGATGATCCCTGTCCTGCTCTATGGCGCGGTGGCATGTACAATCTCAAAACCGGTTGAAGGAGTCTTATCGAGAAAAATGTTCTGCATTCCATCCTTGGTCCTGTTTGCGTTGATGGTTATTGTAGAAGAAGATTCAACCACGAAATACAACGACATGAGCCTAGCCAGTCGTCTAAAAATTCAACGCCTAAGATGTAGAGCGCATGGATAACACCGCTCCAGTCCGAGGAGTCTTCGACTCCGAGCCAGTGGGACAACGCAATGGAGGACGACCACAAAACCGATGGCGCACCCAGGTGGGGAAGGACCTCAACCAACATGGTGTGCGCAGTTGACTTAGGATCGTGCCAGCTGGAGAGGTGTTTAAAAGGAGTGCGTAAATCCGATTACATAAAAACAACATGGGATATCATTCTTGTTATTATGTAAACGGATTATACGCACTCCTTTTAAACGCCTCTCCAGCTGGCACAATCCTTAGCCAGCTGCCACTAGCTAGCTGTTTGCCATATCAATTATTTCTAGTCAATATTTTGATATTCCATTAAGAAATAACTGTGCGGGAATGTGTATATGACTGAATTTGTATTGCTATATAGTTTAACGCTGCTTCAGCAAGCATACAGTCCCAGTGTTTGTAGTCCTCCAGCAAGCCTAGTGCAAGACATGAATCTGTATACGTTGGATACCGCTGTCCATTTACTTTACGTATATCTTGAATCCCAAAAATGTTCATAGTAACATCTATATATGACAGTTGCACTGTCAAAGTAAAAGAATAAGTTAGATAAAAATACCAAGCCGAAAACGGTTTAGGCCCTAAGCTTTAGTGAGTGAGAGAAAGCTTATTGTGTGAGATGGACAGGACAATGGTTTCGTTCTCATTCTTATGCTTTTACGGGGTAGGAAGTAAGGTTAGTAGACGCCTGGTGGGTATAACTGACCGAATGGTAACTGATATGATGTTCGAAAATTATTAAAGCACTAATATCGCTAAAAAATAGGGGTTGGTTGGAGAATTGTGAAATTTTATGGTTTTATTAGTTTTTAATGCCGAATCATAAAAAAAATGGGTTCGTCCTATAAGATAAGAAACATGAAAAATATATGGGTATGAAAAATAGTTTAAGTCCGATTCTCAGACCTACTGAATATACACACAAGAATTCATAAAAATCAGTCAAGCCTTTTCGGATGAATTTTGTTACAGTGACCCGAAAATTATATATATTAGATTTTATATAGTGACATACGGTCCGCTTAAGTAGACGACTAGTGTGGGCGAGTGTCTATCATAGAGAACATGATACGGCAAGCATTCCATAGGTAATAAGATCAACCGTGGATGCTTGTTGATTCGTTGACACTTTTGCCTCGTCGTCTGTTTACGCGCGTCCGTTGGTTGCCTATCGCTTCTCGGGAAACCACAATGCAACTCTACACAATTTGGACAGCGTGTGGTCGCACTATGTTTTCCTGGGCCAGATTCTCGTTTCAGTCGACGTGCAGCAACCAACCGGTAAGTCTCGTATTTTTTTATATACATATTGAAATGTGTTACGGCGACCATCAATACCGCCAATAGGACGTGGGTGGAATTAGATATTTGCAGGACTGGCCTTGAATAAAACAAGTACACCCCTAAAATTAAACAGAAATGAAATCAGCAATTTAGTCGACATTATTCGCGGTCATTGCCTATTCGACATTCCCTAAGCGAAGGGAAACCACCTACAAAACTGCCGCAGGAGCTTTAGGGACGAAGGCGAAGAAAAAACTACGCTTCACTACCTCGGGACTTACAAGAACAAGGAAAAGCACGCTGCGCAGCTATTCATTCAATATCCTAGAAGAAATGTCAGACATAAATATTCTGGCCATAGCAAAATTTATAAAAAATACTAATTGGATGTATTCCAGAAAAGGAGTGTACCATCTAGGATATGCTACTGGCATAGCAGCAATCCTTTAGGGTTAGTGAGTCGACTCCTACGCAGAGGGTGCCAGGTTCGAATCCCCAATCTACCAACTTTCATAATTCACGGCTTCCACCTATTTCGAGTCTCCTGTCTAGAAAAAGCTTCACAACTTCGCCGTTCGGAGTTTGCATAAAAATTGTAGGTCCCTTCACAACACGAGTGGTTGCTGAGAAGCTAGGCCCAGCTCCACCTCGGACAGTCGCCCCAATAATATTATTATTAGTTAATATCCTAAACGGGATCCCGTGCATTAATTACCCGCTAGTGATATCACAATGGATCTAATCAGCAGTGGGCCAACATTACTGGCGTTTTTGGCAATCACTGTAACCTAACCTAACCTACAACTGTGATTGCGATTTTCTAATAACAAATAGCAGTTAAAATATAAATCGCAATTCCAGTTTAAATCACGCTCAATCCTGCGATGTTTAAATCACTGTGAAAAAATCGCAGTTTGTGATTATTCCCTCCCTTGCCGTGTTTTTTTTCACAAATCTATAAATAGTAAAGTAGGATTTTGCACGTAAAGCACATACAACAACCTACTGCCTATAATATCGGCAGTGAAAAGTGGCTGCCGATAAAAATTCGACTTCGAATCTTTTTTCATATATTTTGATAGCAATTCGAACATATAAATTCATATATTCTGACAGATAAAAATGAAAGCCACTGCGAATCGTTTTTTTGCATCTTACTTCACTATCGATTGCGAAAAAACACGGCTACTGTCTCTCTCATGTCTGCTTGCAAATAATAATAATAATATCCGTGGTGTTACAGCCCGTAGAGGACCTGGCCTAGCTTCTCTGCAACCACTATTATTGTGCGCCGACTCCGAACGCCCAAGTTAAAGAAGCTTTTCCTAGACAATATTAGTCTTTGGGGATTGTCAGTGACTCGAAAGAGGTGGGACTGTGAAAATTATTTTTGGTGTTACCGGCCGTGATTCGAACCCAGGCAGCGATGTTAAGTTACGTAGGGGTCAACGCACATACCCACAACGGCCACCAACCAACTTCTTGCAAATAATCATTATTTTCGTTTGACTCCATTTCATTCAAATAAAGAAAATAGGCTTGGACCAAGGTCACAGTCTGATATTAGGGACGATTTTATTTTGACGTCATTCTACAAGTGACAAGCTACACATTATCAAGTAAAATCCCATCAAAGTTTCTCCTACCTAGGGCAGATGAATACTCATAAGATATCTGGTGCTTAGAACTATTGTTAATGCACCCTGGTATATCAGAAACGATGATATCCACAGAGATCTTGGAATATTAGCACTCCAAGATGAAGTTAAGAACTTTTCTTATAAACATAAGCGCCGCCTAGAAGAGCACATAAACTCAGTTTACCCGATCCTTGAGGAAACTAATGTCTTGCGCCGACTACAAAGGGCTAGACCTCTTGATCTCGTGCGATAGTCTACACCCGCGCATGGTTGCGTTGTTAGCAGGAACTTTTATTGGAGAGAAACCTGCCGATCAGTACCTAAATCAACTACTGGTTAAGTGCTTCAGTTAGTTGTAGTCTTAATGAATTCAGGGAGGAGGTTTAAGTGAGTAAAAATCTCACACTTCTATGTGCGAACGTTCGCCATAGAGTTTTGTCGAAGATTTCCACCTACCCACGGAAAAAAATAAGATATCTGAGAGAACAGATTTATCTTCAGTCGAATCTGAGATAAGAATGTTTATGAAATTCATTATTTACTTACAGCGTCTCTGTGCGTTGCATTAAATACATTTTGTTAGTTGCTAACTAAGTGAACGGAGCCATAGAATGATAGATTCTCATTGTTTCATCCAAGTCAATAGCCTGTCCGAAAACACATATTTTATGGGAAAGATTCACTTTATCTGCTCTTAAGATGGGATCAAATTGAAAAACGTCCTGTTTATTACTTATTAAAATGAATCGCAATGTCAGTTGAATGTCAAAAGTGTCTACAATGACATCTTGTCAAATCATCTTGATCCAACACTTACAGTAATATCCTTTCATATTCGGAACCCATGTATCCGAGAAAGATGAAAGTGTTGATTAAAACGTTAGAAAATACCCCAAATGCTTTTTACAAAATTAAAAAAAAAAAATGCCCCTATGTACACAGAGATCCATTAAGGTCCCATACATAAACCAAGACTGTAAGTAATTGGTGGTGTAGAGACGGTAACTGGTAAGTTAATTAACATTAGTCAAACGAAGAATTCAACTCTCAATCCGAACACAAGAACCAACATGATTTCGAATCCTGGCAGAGCCGGTAGTCACTGCATGAATTAGGAAAATTGGCAATTACTCTAGTTCAACTTAAATACATCTGTTCGTGATTGGACAGCACCAACGTGAGGTAGGTAGCAATGCCACAAGTCTATCAGCATGCTTGTGTGTACACAAAAATATATAAAAATATGTATCTAGGATGTACCATCTCAAGTGTCGTGTGTCCTGGACAGAACTTGTTTCAAACTTTTTCGTGTTCAAGAGAAAATTTAATTATTTCGAAAACAATTCCTCTGCACAACAACAGACACCTGCAGATTTCATTCCAAAGGAAGATAGTTTTTGCTTTACTTACTTTAAAAAGCATTTTAATCAGACGTCGTACGTACACACTAAATTAATAAGTAGGTTTCCTTTAAGCATGAACATTAAATGACAGCCTTTTTATCAAACAAAGGCTGATATATTGGAAATGTATATTCACGAGCTTCACGTTAAGTCCCATTTAATAATACATGCTCCGAAACTCGATGCATCATCAAGTCTAACAAAATTCACCGTTTTGACTTTTAATTTGTAATCTACAAACAACTTAATTGTTTGCGTGTGCCTGCACGTATGTCTACTGAAAAGTTGCTATGTAATCCGGCCAGTGGGGAAATGGTATATAATTCTGCGAAGGGAGTGAATCTGGTTTGTTCTGCACGATGTCGGTCGGCTCACATCAGAATTTCAGCCCACAAACACGTCGGATATTGTGAAACTGAAGCCATTGAAAATAGTGTTTTGGGAATTCACAGCACTCTGGGCGATATGTACACAGATGATGCTGGTCTACATCGGCAAGCTTTATTCCTTCCGACGATGAAATGGGTTTCAAGTTAGGCTTTTAACAGGAGTCTGGCACAGAGCATAGTCTGAGCAGTGATGCAATGAAGGTGGACGGAAGGTAGGAGGCCACCATGTCACCGGGATTGTCCTTTGGAAAGCATGTGTGGTCGGATATTAAGATCGAAGGCGAGACGTAAAATAATCGGTAGTTTGTTCAAAATGGAACGTTGTCCGGGGTTAGGAAACTCAACGTCGGAGTAAAGGCGTGCGTTGGTTATAATTATTCAGCCAGCCACAACAAGTCAGTGAATAAGGTCAATATTTGCAAAACGAAGATAATGAATGGTAGTACAGGGTGAGCCAAATACAAGCTAATTTCTAAGAATGCAATAAAATCAACAATATTAAATTGTTTGCCATGTATTATGTCTTCATTGGTAATAACAAACATTCCCAATGTCGTTCAAGTGGCTGCCACGACTGGCTTCGCAGTAACCAATTTTCCAAGACCTTGTTCATTGTTTCGGACTGCAGCTCACTGACTGTTTGGAGGCTTGGTGCTTGAGCCGTTTTCTATTTGTTGGACTAACATCAGTCCTAACAAAGCTCCGGGGCGGCCAATTGGCATCGCCAAACACATCAGCTGTTTGGCATGACACACCATCCTGCACGAAAACAGAGGGTGCTTCATATTTCGGCCAAAAAAAAAAAAACTATTTGGCCAACACAGCGCTCACTTGGGAAATAATAAAATATGGGTGGCGCGACAGTCCCAGGCGGACCTGGGCCTAGCTTCTCAGCAACCACTCACTTTGTGCGTGCTATTGCTCTTTCACGAGTGGAAGGGACCTACAGTTTAATGCCGACTCCGAACGGCGAAGTTGAGAAGCTTTTTTTTTAGACAGGAATACTCTTTAAGCATTGTCATTGACTCGAAAGAGGTGGTGCCGTGAATTATGAAAGTAAGTCAATTGGTGGTTTCGAACCTGGCACCCTGTGCGTAGGAGTCGACAAAATAAGTTCTCCATATTTTCCAACGTTCTTCAAGCGTTGGAGTTCGGAACATATTTCGTTCCGCAGAGGTATGATACTGACTGTCTGTCAAGATTTCGAGCGAGAAACAGCTGTCAGTGTCTAAGTTAGCTATGATTTACAAAAAAAAAACACTAGATGACTCACCCTGTATATATTTCGTCAACGAGGAAATTATATTTGTTATCTACGTATGTACATCCTGACCTACGGCTCAATAGTGTGTTGGCCCGCATAAGCAAAACATACAATTTAAAAAAGCTCAACAAAGGCCAGAGATCGGCAGAAGTCGGCTTATGCCACACCGAACCACTGAACGTGCCCCTACACCTCCTCCCGACCATAACAGAGTTCTGCAACTCCAGCTTGAGCACATAAGCCTAGCTCCCAACGACTGCATTATCCCCACTATTGACTTCGACAATTCGGCACAATGCCGGTTTTCATCCAGAGAGGACTGGAAAACCCATTCACTCGCCTCAGAATACCAATTTCTGATCTATACAGACGGGTCTAAGCTAGACCACAGTGTAGGCTCAGCGGTCTTCTCGACGAATGTCAACATTTATTTTATATATTTTCCAATTCTTATCCCCCCTCACTTCTTGGTACCACCTGCTCTTATGCGATAGCCAATCAGCCATACGGCCCGTATCCTCAGTAATCACTTCGTCTAAATTGGTGCATCAGTGCAAGGAAGAACTCAAAGAGGAAGAAAGAGTGCAAGGAAGAACTGCAAAGAAAAAGGTGGAAAATAAGTCTGCTATGGGTTCCAGACCACAGCAACATAGAAGGACTGTGCAGACGAACTGGCCAATCGACGACCTTCCGACGACGCCCCACAACGCCACAAGTGACCACCCCAAATACATCCTCTGCCAACACTTCCTGTCCGTAGCTAATAGAAGGTGGACTACCACTTCCAAGAAGGTGGATTAGGACATTCAAGAAGGTGAACTAGGAATCCCAAATAATTTCTCTAGGAAAACCTGGCCCCCTAAAAGAAAACCAGGGCTGACTTCCTCAAAAGGAATCGCTCCAAAAAGGCTAGTTTCGTGGCAGTAAGCACAGAGCACTAAACCATAGGCATCCACGTTGCTACCATTCCACACACACTGTCGCAGCTGCCTGGACACTCACTCAGAGGAAATTCTTCATCATTTTCTCTGTGACTGTCCGGCGCAAGCCAAAGAGCTTAGAGACCTCTCTAGATCGACAGTATGTCCAACATAAACAAATACCTAAACTCCAAAGGTTGGATTTAGGTAATCCAAACAACCCAGGCCTACGAGGTATCAAAACAGCGCACTTGTACCCAGATTGGGCCCAAGCCACTTAAACCCAAGAAACAAAAATAAATCAGCAATCACTTCACGTCGGTAGATGAGAAAGTGAATGACTGGTTTAAATTTTGTACAGAAAATGATGTGAGATTTTAAGTGACCTGCCCATGTTAGCTATTCACAGGGTTGGAGAGAGTGCGCGCTTTCAATTCTTGACTCGCCTTTCAGACACATTCCCGAGCTTAAACAGCTTAAAACAAATTGACTAAACAATACTCAAACATTTTACTTCACAAATCCGGTTTCATCTTAAAGACTTAAGTTGGGTCACCAGAATATTTCGTTAACTCATGTTGCTGGTGTATTTACTTCTCCGCATCCTAAGTTATTATTTTTCCCTCACATTTTTGAAGTCTCTTTCGCACCATTATTTTATAACTTGTGCGCTCTCAAGGGGTTTATTTTACTTAAAGGGAATCTTACCCTTGAAGTTCCAAGACTCATAACGCGTTGGAAGTTAAGTGGGCCAGATGAAAAGAGATACCAGCGCGTATTAGTTTAAGTTTTCGTGAGTGCTAGGGACAAGTAATGGAAGATGCTTCAACACGAAATGATTCGTAAAAAAATCTTAAATTAAGCATGCGCTCGTTGGTAGTCTGGAGGGTAATCTAATGGAAGTTCTCAGCGCCGCGGGTATTGCGGATACAGACTTGAAGGGTTAAGTTTATTCACAAGGGCACTGCGGACGGATACTGAGGACAGAACAACGGAGGGCGATGCACAAGCGAGTCTAATGCACTCAAAAAATTATTCACAAACTGATTTATCACACATTTTTGTACCTTACCAAGCAGTTGGGGGAGAGAGAGACTTTACGAGCACATATATTGTTTTTGTAGCGTATACCCCTGAGAGTGTGCACGGGGATAAAGTTTTTCAACAATTTAATGCGAATATTTATCTGCAGTATTAATTGGAGCAACAAATAGGTGGTCTTCCAGCTAATGACATCGATAATTATGGTATGCTATCGCCTTACTACACAATGTCGGCGTTAGCTTCCGATTGAATTATTTACCATTTTTGTAACGAGTTCACCAAACATTTAACGTAAATACGGTGGGTCGCCGTGCCATAGTGGGTAAGTGCGTCGACTCCTACGCAGAGGGTCCCAGGTTCGAACCCCGAATTCACCACCTTTGATAATTCACGGCTCGACCTCTTTCGAGTCACTGACAATGCTCAAAGAGTATTCCTGTCTAGAAAAAGCTTCTCAATTTCGCCGTTCGGAGTCGGCATTAAACTGTAGGTCCCTTCCACTAGTGAAGGAATAAATAGCACGCACAACACGCAGTGGTTGCTGAGAAGCTACGCCCAGGTTCGCCTCGGACTGTCGCGCCACCCATAATATATTATTATTATTATGGTTATAAGGAAAGTGGTTCAACCATCATTCTTGTTTATAGATTAGACATACGAATGGACTAGGACATAACATTGAATACATTCCGCTGGTATTGGCGGCATTGGCGGCATTCCACCTAGGTAGGTAGGAAGGGTGGTAGTAAGTGTCTTTGGTGCACTTAGGGCAAAGTAGGCCTGTTATTCTGCCACGTGGGTTTACACCAAGGGCAGGTTGGGACGGCGTGATTTCTACAACAGCCAGCCAGATTTGTCAGTGAAATCTATTAGCGATTTGAATGGTACTTCTCTCTGTTCGCTTGGGTTATCCAGAAGATTGACTTTCGTAGCTGAGGCGTGTTCAGGGCAGCTACAGAGAAGGTGTTGCACACTTTACTCAACTTCTTCATCCCAACTGCTTCTGCAAAAATCATTAGCGAATAGTCTCAATCTTTTCGCAGTCTTAAGCAGTGTCTGGTGATTAATCCCAATGGCGGTGCTGATTATGGATCTTTTTAATGAGATCAAAGTATCAGGTCTTTTATCGTCTAGACTGGGCCAGATTTGTTTGGCGTTAACTTCTAGGTTACTTTGAGTGTTGAGTTGCTACTTAAATATAGCTAGGGGGGTAACTATGTCACAAGGGTTCCGTCATCCGGGTGTGGTGGAAATTTTTGCGAGTTTAACTGTGTCCTGGCACCCAGCACAGGCGAATGTTAAACTGTTCTGAATATCTCTTCAAGACATGCGCGACAGCTTATGACTACTTTAGACTTTATCGAGAACGATTTAAGGGATTTAATTGCTGCCTGGTTATCCGTAAAGATACAGATATCGCGGTCGGATACCACGTTCCACCTCAGCCAGGACAGAGCTTCACTGATAGCCATTATTTCCACTTGGAAGATGATGAGTCCATCTTAAATAAATGTATTCACTTATCCACTTATGCGAAACAAATTGAAACTATCAATACAAATAAAATAGACTTAAAATCTGTTTCAGCTTGTGAATTTGTAGTCTGGAACTCTAATAATGGGGTGACCGTGGCGTTGTGGGCAAGTGCGTCGCAACTTAACATCGCGGCCTGGGTTCGAGTCCCGGCCGGTACGGCCAAACAAATAACTTTCACGGCCCCCACCTCTTTCGAGTCACGGACAAGGCTCAAATATAAAGACTGTTTAGAAAAAGTTTCTCAAACTAGGCCGTTCAGATTCGGCATAGAACTGTAGGTCCCATCAACTCTTGAGAGAACAATAGCACGCGATATGTCCTGGCCTATCTATATATACAATATTACAACTCTAATAATGTTTATACAGATCTTCAATCAATGGAAGATTATTACAGAAGTATTGCACCTGATTTCGTAGAAGATGGATTTGGTAAAGACATTTCCCACAAGGATGTAATTACATTTACAAACGGATTGTTCTATTAGGCTCACGGGAATAGCGTTTCGGAAGTAACTTCAATCCAAAATGTGTGGGATCATCAAGCGGTGAAGCTTGTGACATACAAAAAGCAAATGCAGTCAACCATATTCGATTTGATCCAATCTAAGTGAAGTTAGGTAGACTATATTGGTCCATTGTGATACCCATAGTCAGACTACAGTGATAGCGTTGTTAATTTGACCCCAACGGCAAATGGTGACTGGACCAGATTTGAAAACCAGATAAAAGTGTATTAACTTTGCTTTCACTGGGATTCGAACCCGGGGACCTCGCTGACCAGGGGCAGGCACTCTACCAACTGCGCCATCCAGTCGTTGATCCAATCTAAGTAAAATAACTTCTGTTTTTAATTGCACACTCACATACAGTGGACTCTCCCTAAGTCGAACTCTCTTTAAGTCGAAACTCTCCCTTACTCGAACTTTTTCGTTATATTTTACATACATTTCCTTCAACTTTCCTTACAAAAACCTCTTTCTAAGTCAAACTCTCTCTAACTCGAACAAATTTTGGTATCCCGTGACAATTCGACGTAGGGGGAGTCCACTGTATGTATTTACGTAATGTTCTTTTTTGTAAATAAACAACTCAGTTGTGTATAATTTTTCTTTTCTGATTTTACTGACTAATATAGTGTCTCCTGTGTTGAAATATATATAAGAGTACATACGATTTTATATATTATATATATAAAGATTTTTTTAAAGAAAAAACTGATGAAAGAAGAGACATTCTGAACCTTTAGCAAATAATAACTTTTAATAAAATGTGCATATACATTATAATCATTCTATAAGAAATTGCGAATAAATATATTTTATGTCCATACATGTAAACACAAATGTGCAAACACGTACATTCTACCAGCATTGTTAATTTTTCCATTCAACACGCACCTCAGCGATGTAATCAATAAAAAAAATAACCACCACCACCACTTTAACAAATACCCCAGTAAGTCCCCAAGGATAACGCATTTTTCTACTTCCTCTTTAAAGATGCACGATAAAGGACGAGGCGATGTTCACAAAACAAACGCCAGTTTATTTACACAGAGAATTCCTTTGGGCTGTTTTTCTAATGAAACTGAAACACGATTAGGGAATTTCTAAGATTACACTGTGCTAATGGTGCCAATACCTTAGAGCCTTCATGGAATTAGAAAATTCTAATGGAAAATCCACACGAGGATAATATCCTGTGATGCTATTTAGTACTCCAAACAGGACAGGAAAGAAAAAAAAAAACGAATTAATTCGAAACGTATTTTATAAATATTTGTTCAAATTACCCAATATTAAGGGTGTGCTGACCACTGGCTGTGGTTAGTTCGTTGATTCTTTGATTGCCGAGGGTGTTCCAACCGGATATTGTGATGTAACTCCTATATTTACCCAAGTCGGCCTGAGGGAATTCCTGGTCTAGGCATGTTCATACACATTCTTATTGGTACACAGATGCATAGATTTAAACACAATATGTAGGCACACATGTCGAATGAATCAACATGTTTTGGTGTAGCTCATCTCGTATCATTTACATATTTTGTACGTATGGATATGGATATATGGGCATTTCATTTTTTAAGGAGTAAACATGTTCATCCTTGAGATGTATCTAATTAGGAAAACCATAGGGATCATAATTTCTTGTGTACACGGGCTTATAAGCTGGCTTTGCAGCTAATTCGGATAAAATTCTTTACGCACAACCACTGATTTAAGTATTTGGAACGGGACACGTTTTGAATATAATGTTACAAGTGTTGAATTCCATTGACTTTAATTGCGGATGTAATTAGTTTTAAAGCGTAGAACGTCTTCATTAGAAACAATCCAAGGATTCGAGGACCGTTTAATAAGTCTGTGGCTTTGTACAGGGTGGGGCATAAGAAACGCTAAGATTTAATTACTGATTCTTTTTTGCAGAATTAACTTCGAAAAGCTTAAGTAATTTATTATGGAACGCTTCAGCACTGAACAAAGAACCAACGTGGTTTTGAAAGGCGACAATCAATAGTTCAGACATAGAGATTATATCGAATGTTTGCATGTTCGAAATGCGCCCAGTGCTCCAACATTTTACCGAATGGTCCAGCGTTTTCAGCAACAAAGGGGCTGCCTGTGATCATCCTCATGCTAGGAGACATGGAGACGTTGTTGAGATATTAGTTTATCCATGATGTTTTGTCAAACAATTCTGAATAAGTAAGACGACACAGGGACACCAGCTATTGAAGTCTACATGAATCGCTTGTCTCATGTAACTAAACAAGTTCAAAAAAGGAACTAAATGACGCCGTTCAGCAAAAAATTAATCAGATTGTTCAACTAGATATTTTACCAGAAATTACGAATATTTTAAAGAACTCTTCTCAACATTCATCATATTTTTCATAATTCCTTGCAAAATTTCCCACGCTTCATCAAACAAAATCGACTTCTTTAATTTTCGTGAAGAGGTTTTTTTTTTACAACCGTGTGAAGTTTATTTCCCATTTTGTCCATGGATCGATGTATACACACACATCGTGACAGAGTGTAGAACATCATGTATAACTCTTGTATCTTTCGCCATTGTTTAGATTTCCGACATCGTTATGTGTTCGACTATGTACATCATGCCGTAATGTGTCCACTTTCATGGTTTACATTCTTTAACCTTAATCTTGGTAATTGCTTCTGTCCTTTCCAGAAGTGTTGAATTTACTCTTATCCGAAAGTCTGACAACGTTTCAGAAATTGTTTAATACCGAAAGTCTCCTTCGCAATCAAGACAATTTTGTAACAAGAGGACGCGATGCGTACATGTACATTCGCATTTATATACATTTGCTTCCTTCTAATGTACTCACATAAGGGGCACAGAAAACTACCCCTTCAACCTTCAGACGAGATGAAATTTTAATGCGTTGGCAAATATATGTACCAACATTGAGTTATTTTTCATTTGCAATTAATTAAGAAAAAAAATTAACTTAAAGAAGTGGCTATTTATAGTAATCGTAAGGGATTGGAGAAGTTGCGATTTAAGGGAACTTGGACGGGATGTGGTTTGTCCGAGGGAGCATCCACAAGCTAGAAGGTTTTATTTTAAGCATGTAACACGTTTTATAGTGTTAAACAGTGGACTCTTCCTAAGTCGATTTTCTCTATATCTCTTTTTTTCCACATTTTTTATATATTACCATAAATTTTGCACAATGCAAAATCATCCTCTCTAAGTCAATCCCCCTCTAACTCGAACAATGGTGAAAATTCGATTCAAGGGGTGTCCACTGAATTTCAAAGAATCAGGTCATTACTTGCAATCCATCGTGTAATAAAATACTATTCGATTACTACTTTCTAAGAAGAATTATGTATATTGTCTTGGTATCTCTTGCACTAGGACTAGAGAAAGCGGCAATCAACTTGGAACACTACACAAACACGTCGGTCGATAACCAAGGACAGAAAACTTCAAGGAACCAAAGAGAATTCATACAAAGAACGAGATTAAATTCAATTCTGTGTGATGATTGGAAATATTATTAATACAAAAATGGAATATGAATTGCAAAGGATTACTTCGGGAACGGGAACATTAAAAACTATTTTAAAATAAGAATTATTAAATATTTTGTAATATTATGGTTGAAAATTGCACACGTGAATTAGTGGCGTCCGCGACGTAATGCGTGGGTGTGTAGACTCCCGCTCTGGGTATCTAGGTTGAATTCTGGATAACAACAACTTTCATCATTTAAGGCTCCACTTGAGGGATGTTAGAAGTCGATATAGTTTAATTACTCTTGTAACTTATAAACAGTTAAGATTAAAAACACAGGCTTCAGTTTGTTTAAGTTAGTTTATTGTTTTTGTATTGACTTTATTTTAGGTTCACACAGTGAGACTACTCAACTTCGAGTACGACTTGACAATGAGCGAAGGTGTAACAATAGCGTGGCTCTTATCTATCGTCTTTACACCAAAGACGATGAAAGAGCCGTTATTCCTTTATAATACATTTCTCTCGTGAGGCGTTGTCAGCATATTGGTGTTTTGCTGACAAAACATCACGTGTGCTGATAAATGCCTTTTAACACTAGTTGCTAACGTTACATTTGTATAATATGTATGTGACAATATGCATCGATGAAAAACATAGATTTTTTCAATAAATTAAAAAAAAAGGACGTTGTTGAAAAAGCACAAGAAAGCTCACATGTTGTAGGCAAGGTAGGTGATACATGCTTCTAAATGGCCATTGGAAGCATGGTATACATGTGTAAGAAAGGCTGGGAAACAGAAAGCATTGAGAATAGAGATCTCAATTGAAAATTGAAAAATCTCCTGTGAAAAGTGACTTGGAGTCACAATAAAAGAACTTGAAAAATCGTGAGTAAAAAATCTGTGTAAAAGCGATCCAAGTCATCAAGGCCCAGTACATCTTGACTCAGACTATATACGTTTACTTTTATTCGTGTTGGAGAATTTCCTTTCCTCCTCTTGGAAAAGACATCCCCACTATCAGCTGCGTTTCCGGAAAAATATTTTTCAAAGTGAGACCACTCCAATAAACTTCATACAGTGGACTCCCCATACGTCGAATTGTCACGGGATACCATAATTTGTTCGAGTTAGAGAGAGTTTGACTTAGAGAGAGGTTTTTGTATGGAAAGTTAAGGGAAATGTATGTAAAATATGTAAATATGTAGTAAATTTCGAGTTAGAGAGAGTTTCGACTTAGGGAGAGTCCACTGTATTAAGGCCCAGGGAACACAAACGGGAACATACCAATAACTATGTTTTTGAGTAGTTTAATCAACTTGTCACAATGTCAGAAATGGGTTTACACAAGGCAGCGCACGATTTTTCACAACCATTTTCGAGACGATCGTCCTTGACTTAGATGCACAAACTCCCGCAAGTCTTTGCAAGTCGAGGACATTAAAAAGTTAAGGTTTTTACCTCAAAATCCTCTTACCCTTGAGGACCAGAGACAGCGATACAAACAATTGAGTTTCACTCCAAGCTGTTTGTAGACAAACCTTCGTAAGATGCGAAGCCAATCAAAGACGTCTTTCTGGTTTTGACGACGCATTAACTACCGAAACTATTTACATTATTTATCAGAGCCATTACTGTGACTGTCGGCTCAGACTAGACGATGCGTTAATTTAATCTCCAACAATATCAGCGATTTGAGTTTACAGTACAACCTCCACGACGCTCACACATTGAGGACATCGCTTTATGAGTTGAGAATGAGTTTCAAACAGTGTTGGGACTTTACCAATATTGTCGTAGATCTACCACTAATTTGCGCAATTTCCAAATCTACCACATCTACTACTCAATGTACGAAATCTTCCACTTTGTGATTCTTCCTTTTTATGCTATTTATTGTTGTTTTTCCTTTCTGAAACCCTTCTAATGGCATAATTTCAAACGAAAAGAGGTTTTATTATTAATGACTGTATTTCAAAAATCTGAAACCATCAGCAAGTAAGAAGCTTTTTCATTTCATTTATGAAAGCGTTAGCGTAGTATTTGAAATGTCTTAGAAATTGTGTAGGTTAACGAGATCTATCACGCTTTTTTCAGATCCACCAGTTATTCGAAATCTACCAGACTTTCAAAATTTTAAGTCCGAACACTGGTTTCAGAGCTTTTTGACCTACCATGGTGCCAGAATACAACATCTGTGGAAACTTTGCACTCGAGTGGTATGCGAGATGCCGTTCTTAAGAAAATGCGTCAGCACTCAATGAGGCATAATCCATTAGAAGACCGGACTTTACTTAGTTAAAATGCTTCCTTCTGCTAGCGTTTTTTAATTCAAAACGATATGTAGTAGGGACATATCTAGCTCAACTCGATAGAACGAAGTTAAGAAAATTCAAAGGAAGAACATATCGTTCGTTTTGCCCTTTATAGACTCTTAAATGGTAGAGATAGAGCACTGATGTCTGGTCTTGCGCCTTATATTCAATAAAACTTACCGAGGGTTCAACTCATTCCGAAGGTTGATGGAAATGTGTTAATTTTTCAAATTTTCACCAGAGTGCCATATTCAATCCAAAAGTGCCACAGTGCCATTTCATTGAAAAAGGGCTATAATGCGACGATCGCGCCAATGTCTATTACTTTTTGTGTTACTCTCTGTGTATGTGCGCCGTCCGAACGAGATCGTGTTCCCTCATCCCATTTGTGTTGTATGTGGTGCCGAAAATATTACATCGAATGAAATACATCTAGACAACGTTAACGTCGAATAGGTCCGATGCATCGATAGGCTCCTATCAAAGCATCGAAAACTCCGAAAGAATGTAAAACCGTCTAAAACACTAATTCCAAAAAGAGTGGCTGTTGTAAAGGCGTGGCCCAGGTCCATATCAATTGCAGCGTCACGAATAAAACACAAATGTCATTGTTGATCTATATGGTTTTACTTATTTTTGTAAATACAAATTATCAAGAATCCTCCTCATTCAGTTTTAATCCCCATTAAATCAATTTAATTTTCTAAGTACATAATTAGGTACATCGTTCATGGCTTTTTTTACAAATGCGTTTGAATGATATGTGTATTCCGGTATCTACAAATCAATAACACGCATCATTAATTTAATTTAAAGACCGTTCACTTTCAAGAAGAAATGATCCCTTTGACAACAATTTCCAGGATTTAATTCTACCAAAAGGAAAAAAAAACCTCTGTACTTAATCGTTTACTTCTGCAGTCAAAGGATATTGAAAATACTTGAGGAAGCAAATATTTTTCTCAAAGAAGGAACTTTGCAGGCAGCTTCAGTACTAATGCGACTTCCGCTGGCATTTCCTTCTATGTGGATTAGTTTATTTCCGTTAATGCTTGTGTGATGCTCCGAAGTTCATGACCCTGTTAGCAAACAATCGTCCCTTTAATTCCACTTTTCAAGTGAAATCCCGACGACTTAACTTAAAAACAAGATAATAATAGGATTTGTACAAGTAAGAGGACAAAAGAGTGTTCATTTCATTACACCATCGTTTGGCCTTGACTGGCCGCAGGATGATATTATTTGTGTATCTTAAGAATGAATTTAAAAACAAATGGATGAATTGATGAAATTCAAAAGGGGAAGCAGTAAGTAGATAATATCTCTTTGCAGGTTTATAAGGATGTCTGGATGGCTGGAAGGAGGACAATAACCCACCCACCGCGTCAACCCATATACCTAACCTAACCTTAGTAAGTGACTTTAAGAGGAAATCATCCACATTTATCAAACAAGTCACTTTCCTATGGTTGAGTACAACAAAATGGTTGTCTGGAAGTCCTATGGACAAAATATGGGAACTACTCACAGGAACACCGTAGTTACGACCAGAATTCGGTTGGTTTGTACTATTTTACTACAGTCATGTTAGTTGCAGGATCATTGTTACCATCCCAAGGCTATCGTTACATTTTGACATGAATCGATCGATTCACCAGATGCGCATAGACTATCCTTATTGAAGACATTACGACCGAAACTGTCATTCGTTCCTTTGTCAAGTGGTTGATCTCACGACATGGCGTACCTCCAAAGGTCACGACGTCCAACGCTTGCAGAGAATTGGCCCAGACCTTCGGCTTCAAGCACATACGAATTACCACCCACAAGCCAAAGGGATCGACGAAAGATGGTACAGGGTCTTTAAAACAGCACTAAAGCACAACGACGAATCGGTCTGACAGTTCGCCTATCATTGGTTTAAGGTCGATGATGATGCCGTACATCAAAGCCACACTCCCGGATTCGGTTTTTGGCAAAACACTACGATTCCCTTGGCAGTTATTTGTACAAAATCGGAACAGGTATTGCGAGCACGAAATGATAGAGGAGTGACGCCGGATGACTTGCATCAAAACCAGCTTCATGCCACAGCCCGAACTTAAAGGCTGTACTCAAGGATGCCGTCAGATCACAGTTTCGACCAAATTATGACGGTCCATTCGAAATTTGTAACGACTAGCAGAAGTATTGTACCATCCAAGTTAAACAAAGAACCACCAACATTTTCATCGACAGACTTAAACCAGCCTTTATCATGGACAGTCTTCAGGGAAAAGATATTCAGCCGGAGGAGGATCGGTAACCCAGTCAAAGCAACCCGTTCTGGACGTGTATACAGACCGTTACCACTAAGGGGGGAGTAATGTGGCACCCTGTAACATATCTTAGTGACAAGTTGGAGCGATAAACCGGAAAAGACGTAAAAAACTCGAACGTCATATGTGACTTACGCAATATTACTAGTTTTGTTTCTCTTGGTTCGGTTAACACACGAAATTTCACAAAATTAATTTCCTTATCATACATTATTAATTTATTATCCAAGTGGTGTGTTTCCTGTGACATCTATACTAATGAAAAGTATTTTCATTTTTTTCAATAGATGTCGTTGGAGTCGTCTATTTCCAGTGCTACCTATCACATTGTGTCATACCACATGGTGTGGAAAGGTGACATTTTAAGCTAACATTTTAAATTCGGAGAAGTTGAAAAAAAGTTACAGCTGTTCAAATGATGTATCAGATCCGTGTAGCACAACAATGGTTCGCTCGCTTCCGTTGTGGAAATTTCGATGTGAAAGGTACACCTTGCTCTGGTCGACCTATCGTTGAAAAAGTCGATGAAATTATGGAAAAGATTGACCAGGACCGTCACATAAGCAGCCATGACATCGCCAAGGAACTAAACATTCATCATCGAACAGTTTTGAACCATTTAACAAAGGCTGGCTACAAAAAGAAGCTCGATGTTTGGGTACCACATGAATTGTCTGTGAAAAAAGTTTGATTAGAAATACGAAAAGACTTTTTCGACTACCTAATATTATAAAGCTGAAGAGTTTGTTTGGGTGAACGCGCTAATATCAGGAAATACTGGTTTGATTTGAACATTCTTTTGATTTGGAAGATGATCGACAACAACGCCATACTCGATATTTCCTTTACAAATAGCGACACAATCCTGTCACCGTGTCCACAAAAAGCCCGCACCCTAAAACGCCGATAATCTTTTGTCTCCAAATGAAAGTTGGAATAAGTTCGGATGCTTCAGTTAGCATTAACGCTGCCCGGGTTCATTTATTGAGGATGGCCTTAGGCTTGATGACTTGACGCTGCGACCAATAGCAGCGAGTTTTTCAACAATGTTACAAAAATGATACAATAATGAAAAAAGTTATTAATTTTTGAAAGCTAAACGGTTTAAGTTACGCAAAAATTATGTATGATGGAATTGTTCGTCTTTAAAAGTTCGAAAAAAAGTACGTGACAGCATATGCAAGCAGAGGTGGCGCATCCAGGTGGAGAAGGACCTCAACCAACTTGGCGTGCGACACTGGGGAAGTCTGTTGGTTGAGGCCCAGGTCCACCCCGGACTGTAGCGCCAAATAAAGAAGAAGAAGACAGCATATGCCTTTCCTTTAAGATTGACTCACTATAACCTTTTTAATGGTAACCTAATTTGTTCAAAAGAAATAGTATTTATTCAACAGTTAGTACAACATAATACAAGTTTCCTCGGATATGAGCAACCCCTTATATTCAGCTGCGATTTACCAACGCCATCCTAAGCCTACCGAAGGTCCCCGCTTAATAGGAATTTCATTGAAAACCCGCTTATAAGCAATACAATTTTTTGCCGATGCGTGTGTGCTATTATCCAGGGAGTACTGTATTTGTATTCAATTTGAAGTGGAAAACGTCTTCAATTGTCCACACCGCGTTGCTTCAACTCACAAACTTTAATTTCTTGAAATTTATCAGTGCGCTGCACGCACAAAAACGTCCAACTTCAAGTTGATCTTTCATATCTGCTCGTCAACTGTAAATCCAAGCGATTAAATTACACTTCATGTTTAATCAGCGACAAACTTCATTAAGCGAATTAAAATATGTATATAAAAGCAGAAGTCTGATGAAGTTCGTCTGAAAAGTAGCATGAATTGCAAACAAACGACGATGCGACTATGTGCATGCATCCATCCACAGTTCACGTAGAGATATCTACGCACACAGCTTTTATATGCATGAGCGTAGGTGAACTTTATTACGGTTCGATATCGAACGTACGTACGACGTCCTATACCTGTAGTTAAAGTTTTAATTCTGATAATAATTTATATAGTTCCATATCCAACCACGGATACATGGGGAACTCGAGAGCAAACTAAATATTGCAGGCAACGTAAGAATTTGAAATGTGCTTACTTTGAGAGATGCGATGGCACTTTGTTCTTCACATGCATCTTCAAGGAATTAGTTGTTACGTGTTTGAAACTATCTGATCATACAATGTATTGTCTTCCTTAAATTGTTAGCTATTGCCCATAAGTTCCTGGACACCTCGTAGATAGGCGGCCAGCATGTATGGGTAGTTAACAATACATTTGTTATGTTTATCGATTTCCGTCAATTGTTTGAACTTAAAGGTCCAAGAGGAATTACAAAGTACCTAGGTGCATGTGAAAGGAAAAGCAAAGAATATAAACTGGGGCAGGTATGTACCCCTACGTTCAACTCGGAGTACCTGAGCCATTTTTTAGATGTTGAAACGAAGGGAATTTCAAGTGAACGCGTTTTTCAAGTAGATTTTGTGGTTTTTTGGCCGCTGACGCTGGCTGCATGTTTTTATTTTGTTGTTGTTCCAATTAGACGAAATAAATAAAATTAAGCTGCATCCCTTCGTAGGACGGAACTTGCAATATTTCTGTTCCCCAGAAAAGATAAATGAAGTTCATATCTTTTTTGAGCTTAGTTCAGTTTACTTGGTAAACTTGAAGGTCTGTTGTAGTTTTTCGCCGAGGACGAAATTACTTGGTGTGAATGAAAGTATTTGAGATGAGTAAATGAGATTCTGAATGGGTGGCGCGACAGTCCGAGGTGGACCTGTGGCTAGCTTTCTCAGCAACCACGTGTGTTGTGCGTGCTATTGTTCTTTCGCAAGTCGAAGGGATCTACAGTTTAATGCCGACTCCAAACGGCGAATTTGAGAAGCTTTTTCTAGACAGGAATACTCTTTGAGCATTGTCAGTGACTCGAAAGAAGTGGAGTCGTGAATTATTAAAGGTGGTAAATTCGGATATCGAACCTGGCACCCTGTGCGTAGGACTCGACGCACTTACCCACTACGCCACGGCGACCACGACAAACTACGGAGACGTAAATCTGCTTAACATCGCATACGAGATCCTTTCTCCTGTCCAACGCCATGTCTAGTTTGGACATTCTTGCCAAACTTGTCAGGTTGTACAGGATGAGGATGGAAAATACACGCTGCTCCATCAAAATGGGTAACGAACTCACGAGAAAGGAATTAGACAAGACCATGCTCTGTCATGTGATTTCTTTAACATCATCCTCGAGAAGATCTTGCAAGACTCACACGCCAACACTAGTGGCACGACCAACTGTTACTGTACACGGATGACATTGACGTCATTGGAAGAACACAGCGAACCGTCAACGAGGCTTTTGGTGGCATTGAATTGGAAGGGCCTAAAACGGGTCTAGCGGTGACCAAGCGCAAAACGAAATGTAAGCTGTCCTGGAAAAAGGATACATAACATCGAGGTCTTAGACTAGGTCTAGAGTCTCACAATAAGAAGCTTTAACTTCGAAGCAGTCAAAGATTTCTTCTACCTTGGTTTCGCAGTAAATAGTACGAACAACACCAGTAACGAGATCAAACGCAGAGTAACATTAACATCCTTCTATTTATAGGGACTTAAGAGGCAATTGAGTAACTTAGAGCCGTCCATCGAAGGAGCAATGGCTTTGTATAGAACATTAATCATCCCAGTCCTTCAGTACGGCGCGGAGGCATGGACAACCTCAAAGCGGATGAGGAAGTCCTTGGTCTCTTCGAGATAAAAGTTCTGCGTGCGATCTTTGGTCCTGTTTGCGTTGTCGAGAAGATTCACCCAAGAATTTTAGCTTATACAGGAACATGAGCTTATTCACGCGTTGACGTATCCAACGTTTAAGATGACTGAGCCATGGAGAGCGTATGGGCAACTCGGCTCCGGCTTCGACCCCGAACGCAACAGAGGACGCCCGGATTTAATGCCGCAGGTAGAGAAGAACCTCAACCTGGCACACGACATTGAAAGCTAGCCAGAGATCGGTTGAGGCCCACGTCCACTCTGGACTGTAGGGCCAAATAAACAATAAGGAGGTTAGTTCCATCTTATTCCCCCAACTCTACAGAATTCGGAGTGTGGGACTTACATGCTTTCCTATTTGACAGCGACAGGTTGTAATTTTGCGATTAACTTTTTTGCAAATGGGCTAGATGTCCCACATGTTCGCAGATCTTCATTTGTGATTGCGTCTGTTTGCAATAAACTTTTAATTTTTGTAGTTTTAAGGAGAGGGAGATTTGAGAGTGAATATGTCTATGCCTCAACTTAGTACTAATATGATATCCTTGCCTTGTAGGACACAATAGACTCCGATATCGGTTCAGTAATTTAATAAACTCTTATAAATCTATGATTGATATCTATCAAAGTAGCCAAACGCATATAAAGTGGGCTCTAAGAAAAGATTTAACATTTTTGAAATTTCGAAGCTGTATTACATTAAAAGTGATCTATCCACAAACAGTACTCGTAAGTCACATTCAGAGATAAAAGAATTTGTTGAGGAAAACTCCTTTTGCACTTCTTCTTCTGGTGGCGCTACAGTCCGGGAGTTATGATTCAATTAAAACAACTTTTTTGGTTTTTTATATATATATATTAGAGATTATATTTAAACAAAATAAACTTAAGATTTTGTAATACAATGAACTTAGTTGTTTTGTGTAACGATCCTTACACGTCTGCGATCAAAACTGAAGTGACGCCAAGAATGCCTACTTGCTTGATGCATCTCTCAAAATAAGCCGTTACAGCTTGGATTTCGTTAGCGTCGTTGAAACTCGCGTGATCTTGACAGCCAATCATGATTGATGGATAGGACGCTTTGATATTTGGAAAGAGACCAAAGAGTTGGCTTGGCTTCTGTAACGGTTCTTATGCATTGATGCTGGTATGCATTGAGTTGTCGCGTGATGCTGTTCAAGGCATTGCCAGAAGCAACGAAACGGATGTTTCAGTAGCTAACATGTTTTATATAGCATGTTACTCGGGGTGGACCTGGGCCTCAACAAGTAAGCCTCTCCAGCCGGCATGATCTTTAGCCAGCTGTCTCCAGTGTCACACACCAAGTTGATTGAGGTCCTTCTTCACCTGTGTGCGCCATCGGTTCCGTGCGCGTCCTCTATTGCGTTGTCCCACTGCTACGGAGTCGAAGACTCTTCGGGCTGGAGCAGTGTTGTGGGCCAGCCATCTTAGACGTTGAATCCGTAGACGCCAGACTAGGCTCATGCCGCTGTACAGCCCGTACAGTTCGTGGTTGAATCTTCTTCTCTAATAACCATCAACGCAGACAGGACCAAGGATTGAACGCAGAACTTTTCTCACGAAAAGACCAAGTGCTTCTTCATCCGCTTTTGTGATTGTCCATGTCGCAGGGTCAGGGACAGGGACTCCTTTTGCACTAAATTCCAAAAATTCCACCCAACAATGAACAAGGGATCGAAAATTGCAAGAACACCGCCTAAAAACAACAGTAACAATAGCACTTCTAAGCGGCGTATTATAGAAATGTCACCGGAATCTACGTGTGGAAAAACTATTTCAGCAACTCACACATTACGCACAGCAGTAAATTCAAAGATTTTGAAGCTGCTTCGAAGGCAGTAATACTCTACGCGGCACAAGTATGGGGTTATAAGCCATATGAGGAAGTTGAAAAACTACAACGTTTTTTCATTAAGAAAACCTTCCAAAGTCTCTGAACTGTATGCTCATGCTGGAAACAGGCTTATCTCCGCTATTCATTAAAACACTTAAGTTGCAGATAAACTATATACTAAGGGTTAAAAACATGTCAGACAACCGACTTCCGAAGATAATGGCCTTACACGCGATTCGGAACAAAATAGCATGGTTTGAAGAATGGCTGGAATTAGGTCGTGGGTGTGGTGTTGAGCTGACCTGAAGCTTCCTTGCGTGTGGCAGTTTTTTTTTATGAGTATCAATTGCACGAGTTGTCGTGCGAAATTGGAGGCAACTGGCTAAAGATCAGGCCAGCTAAGAGGCTGGTTCCACTCGGACTGTAGCACTCTTCTGGAAGTTGGAAAGTGACCATAGATCTTCGAAAAAGGTGCTCTGGCAAACACTCAGAGGAAGGAAATTCAACGTCATCGAATGAGTCAAATCCAAAGATGGTGTGGTTGTGCTTTCCAATGAGGAGGACATCTTACGCAGATGGAGCGAGCACTTTTCGGAGCTGCTCAATCCCGAACAGGGCACTGAGGATAACAGAGCCGAAGTCTTAAATGGGGCCGAGAATAGTCCAACGGTGGAGGAAGTCATTTTGGTGATAGATTCGCTAAAAGTTAGCAAGTCCGCCGATGTGGAAGAAATCCGGCCAGAAATGCTTAAGGCAATGGGTAAAGAGGGAGTTTTATAGATCTCTCGTGTTATTAAGGTGGCCTGGGAACGCGGTAAGACACCTGGCGTTTGGCAAACTGGGGTGATTGTCCCTCTTTTTAAGAAGGGGGATTAAAGAGACTGCTCCAACTACACGGGCATAACCCTCTTAAGTCCCCCCGAAAAAGTCTACGCGAAGGTTTTGGAAGCGCGTTCTAGAGCTATGGTCGAGTCAAGGATGGGGGATGAACAGTGCGGCTTTCGTCCCGGCAGAAGTACAACCGACCAGCTTTTTACTCTAAGAATGGTACTTGAGACGGCTTGGGAGTATGCCAAACCGACCGAGTTCCTCGAGGGAAACTCTGGTGGATTCTGCAGGAGAATGGGATTGAGGGCTCTTTTTGAGGGCCATTCAATCTCTACACACAAACTGTAGCAGCTGTGTTCGGGTTAACGGTGCTAAATCAACACCTTTCACCGTGGGCGTTGAACTTCGCCAAGGGTGCGTCTTCTCCGCTTGCTTATATGGATTGGTTGTCGCAGCGCAGCCGAGGCGAGGAATGTTTCACATTGCGAGAGATGAAGGTAAGTTATCTTCTTTTGGCGGTTGACTTAGTTATCCTCAAATCATCCCACACGGAACTCCAGCGCACACTCGACAGGTTTGTGGACGTATGTGCTGATTCTGGGGTGTCGGTTAACGTGGACAAATCAGAGGTCATGGTAATTTCCAGAACGCCACTCTATATGTTAGTGGAGTCTCATTGACTTCTTCACGAGTGATGGGAGGAGTAATACTGAACTGTCCTGTAGGATTGGTCAAGCTGGGTAAGTTTTGCCACAGCTTGGGAGATCTGTAATCAGGAAGAACGAGCTGAAAGCTGTGAAAGCCAAGTTACCAGTTTTCAACTCAGTATTTGTTCCAACTCTCACCTACGGTCATGAAATTTAGGTAATGACCGAAAGAATAAGATCGCGAATACAAGCTGCCGAGATGAGATTTCTTCGTGCTGTTGTGGGAATTCCTCGCCGGGATAGGGTGAGAAAGACGAGAGTGCGCGAGGAACTCAACTTTGAGCAGTTGCTTCTCCGAACGGAAATGGATATGCTTCGTTGGTTTGGTCACGTAGCACGTATGTCCCCACCATCACGACTTCTGAGGCGGCCTTGAATGCAATTCCATCAGGGAGGCGACCACTCGGCTGACCCAGGATGAGATGGTTGGACCAAGTCCATAAGCTCGTCTGGTTACACTTGAGCATAACCTCTGATGAGTTAGAGTCGATGGTGGAGGATCGAGTTGCCTGATGATCTCTCGTGCGTGGTTTACCCTCGCGAACCCTTTAGTAACTAACTTACTAACTTCTTTGAGACGTCCTCTTTTCGCCTAAAAATTAACGATACCCTCTATGAACATTGTCAATAATATGCAAACATGTGTGATGAGCAATGTAACCTTTGTACTCCGAATTCTAAAATGTATCGTATGTTTAATGAATTTCCTTATCTGAAACCTTTTCTTTCCCTCCGTCCATTACCACTGCTAAAGTACAAGACTGAAATAAATACCCTCTGTAAAAGCATTTTTAACTGATTATACGATCGATCAAATTGCAATGAGTATTACGCCTACATGCATGCACTCTCATGAACATTCAATTCAACTGCTTGGAAAATTGTAATAGGTCATACGTAGGATTTCTTCAACCGTAATCCACGTCGAACACAGCAGACGCTGTGAACCGAACCACAGCCTCAACTTAACCAAGCACCTCAATCCTTTATGTTTTATTATGACTCACAGAATCACTGTTCCATGAGTACAGGGCAGTCATCGAGAACTAACATGTTGTACAGTAACATACTAGTCCTTTATTCATTGAGGCAAATCTTCATATCGTGTTGTAACATTTTCTGACGCAATGATTTCAACCCATGGTTTGACAACGAGTGTAGGCTGGCACATGCAGCGAAGCTGGAAGCCTACAAAGCAACGCTGCAACGAACAACCAGAGCTGTTCGTGAGCTCTACGAACAGAGACGAAGGGACGAGACACGGCTTCTCAGGAGATAGAAGAAAGAGATGGAGAGGTGCTATGGCAGGAACGATGTCCAAAAGTTTTACCAGAGGGTGAAACAGTTATCCAGTGGATATAAGTTTCGGACAGAAGCCTGCCGGGACGAGAATGGACAACTAGTAGTAGAGTCGCAGTCGATACTGAGAATTTGGAAGAACCATCTCTGCAGACTGCTAAACGGCGATGATGACACCAATACCGCTGTCAGGCAGAACTACCCACTCAATATGGACGATGATCGACGAGAATTCCGTCCGCCCGACTTAGACGAGGTCAAGATAGCAATATCAAGACTAAAGTCTAACAAAGCTGCCGGTGCGGACGGACTGTCCGCTGAAATCTTTAAGGCAGCTGGAGATGATCTGGTTGGGCGTATGCACCAGCTCATCTGTAAGATATGGTCGGAGGAGAGCATGCCCGATGAGTGGAATCTCAGTATCGTTTGCCCGATCCATAAGAAAGGAGACCCCTTTGACTGCGCCAACTATAGAGGGATAAGTTTCCTGAACATCGCCTACAAGATCTTCTCTGCCACGCCTGAAGCCATTTATAAATAACCTGATAGGTCCTTATCAGTGTGGCTTCAGGCCAGGGGAGTCCACCATCGACCAGATTTTCACACTTCGGCAGATCCTGGAAAAGACCCAAGAAATGCAAATCGACACCACCACCTTTTTGTTGATTTCAAGGCCGCATATGACAGCGTGCATAGGGACGAACTATATAACGCCATGTAACGAGAGTTCTCCATGCAGGATGACGATGGAGAACTCTCGCTGCTCCATCAAGGTCGGTAACGAATTCAAAGAGAACTTCAGTGTCAAATAAGGTTTCAGACAAGGCGACGCGCTGCCATGTGATTTCTTTAACATCATCCTAGAGAAGATCGTGCAAGACTCACACGCCAACACTAGAGGCACGATCTTCCAGAAGTCCGTAAAACTACTAACATACGCGGATGACATTGACGTGATTGGCAGAACTCAGCGAGCCGTCAATGAGTCGTTTGCTGGCATTGAGGCGGAAGCGGCTAAAATGGGCCTAGCGGTGATTGAGGGCAAAACGAAGTATATGCTGTCATCAAGAAAGGACACACAACATCGACGCCTTGGACAGAGCGTCACAATGGGCAGCTATAACTTCGAGGCAGTCAAGGACTTCGTCTACCTTGGCTCCGCAGTAAACAGTACAAACAACATCAGTACCGAGAGCAAACGCAGAGTAACTCTTGCCAACCGCTGTTTCTATGGGCTCAAGAGGCAATTGAGTAGTAGAGCGATCTCTCGAAGGACCAAGCTGACTTTATACAAGACCTTGATCATCCCAGTCCTGCTGTACGGCGCGGAGGCATGGACAATCTCAAAAGCGGATGAGGAAGTCCTTGGTATCTTCAAGAGAAAAGCTCTGCGTGCGATCTTTGGTCCTGTTTGCGTCGACGGTTTCTGGGAGAGAAGATTCAACCATGAGTTGTACAGCGACATGAGTCTAGTCAGTCGTCTTCGGATCCAACGCCTAAGATGGCTAGGCCATTTAGAGCATATGGACAACTCAGCTCCGGCCCGGAAAGTCTTCGATTCCGAACCCGTGGAACAACGCAACTGAGTACGCCCGCGTTTAAGGTGGCGCACCCAGGTGGGGAAGGACCTCAAGCAACTTGGCGTGCGACACTGGAGACAGCTAGCCAGAGACCGTGCTAGCTGGAGAGACTTGTTGGTTGAGGCCCAAGTCCACCCCGGACTGTAGCGCCAAATAAAGAAGAAGAAGATTGATTTCATGATTTCAGTGTGCGTTAGCATGGGGGGAACGAGTTGGTATATAAAGTGATTCACTTAAAGATGCTGTACCCGACACAGGTACAGTACGAGCTTTATGGTTAGCGCTACAGCCCGTAGAGGGCGGACCACGGCCTGGTTTTCACAGCAACCACTCTTGTTATGGGTGCTATACTGTTGCCACGAGTGGAAGGGACATACAGTTTTATGCCGACTCAGAACGGTCAAGTTTGAAATGCTTTTTCTAGACAGTTATTACTCTTTGCGCATTGTCAGTAACTCCAAAGAGGTGAGGCCGAGAAAATTTGTTTGGGTGTACCGAGAATGGAACCCAGGCAGAGAGGTTTGAGTGCGTAACTGTGGACTTTACCAGCGCCCTTATTATTTGAGTTAAAGAACCAAATGTTCATATTCGTTATTTCCTATATATTTGATTGAATCATAATACCAAACTTTTTCTCCTTCATTGTGCCTCAGCCATGTGTGTCAAGTTCAGGAATTGAAGTAGCAGCTGGAAACTCGGACGTTTTTCCTAGCAATGACACCACCGCACCACCAAAGGTAGCTGCTGTTGCCCTCTAATCGACCATTTCTTTTATATGAATTTGCAAATGTGGATACATAACAACAAATAAACAATTGATCGGTAAAAAATTGCATGTACTTCGGGACCCTCTAGATTAGATCTTCCCTACAACGACTTCTACAGAAGCTGCAGAGAAGAGAATGAGGAAGAAACCATTGCACACTTGCTGTGCAACTGCAAAACTCTCTCACCTCGTAGATTCAGAATCCTGGAAGCCTGCCACTTTAACAACCTGGCTAAACTAAGCAACATTTACTGGTCATTCTTCGTGCAGCTACTATCTACATAAATTGAGTTATTGTAGTACAGCAATTGTAGACGCTGCGGACACGCTAAAGAACTTATCTAATATGCTTTCCTACATACTAGGATAGATAATATTAAAGTCAACGATAAGGACTGACAACCAAATTCCTATTTAGAGAGTTTTCTAAAAAGATCACTCAAATCTAAGACTACGCCTCAGACACCAGCAGAAATGAACTATTACAGCGACAGCCGACTTCACAGCTGATTGCCCCCTAGTCCATCGACGAATTTGAGTTGTCTTTTTGACAGATATTCATGAATTTTTGACGGTTATTCACGAAATAACGTAAATGCCGTCCTCTGATTGGTCAATTTGGTTTCTGAAGACGTTATAAAAACTAGTTGTAAAAAATCTCAAGGGAAATGATATGCAGAAGTCGGGCATCATTTCTGGACACCAGCCTTAAAATTTGAAACAACTCTTCTTTCCTTCTTATCTTAGCAGTGGATGCGACTATAATTTCAGTTCAAGTTTCCTTAACAACTACCCCCTCATATAATATATGAAACCTGATCACAATTCACATTTTGTACCTTTGTGTACACCTTCTCCTATAAATAAACCCACAGAGTTCCAATTAAGAATTGCATAGTATTAGGTGTCCGGGATATATTACATTGTGCACTTTAATCCATAAAATAATTCATTCGCTTGTGCACAATCTGTAGCATACATTTAGACACCTCTCAAATTTGTCAACCTTTGCAATGTTTTCATGTATATTGTCTCACTCACCGGCATAAATTGCTTCGATTATTACATCCTCCAGGTGTCGTACATTCTCTACTTCTAACTCTTCCAGAAGAACACTGTATGGTATGCATTTGTTCTTGATGGCCAAAGACACAATAGTCAAATGCTGTAATTTCTTACGCATCGCCGTTGAGAGTTCAATGTAATCAGCTGGAGTCTGTGAGTATTGCTTGTATGTACCATAAGCAAAGAGATTGAGGGTATTGTAGTACACCGCATTCGGACCATTCTCCAACTGAAAAAAAACACAAAACAACGATGTACTTATGCACGTTATGCACTACCCAAGAACCCACCTCTTTGATATTTGGCATTGCCAATAGTTCGGCAAAAACGTAAATCCCCTGTGCTTCTAGTACTTGCTTGATTAATTCCAGGACAGCAGCACCGCGTGCACTTTTTGCAAGAATTATGAACTGCTCTAGTTGATTACGTGTCTCCCCGTGAACTCCTTCGGCATTATCCTGTGCCATTAGCATGTCCGAAGTCATTGTTTCTTCTTTTCAGTGATTACCTTTGCTCTCAACAAGATTTCCTTTGTAATGCTCGGGAGGAATATTTTTGCACTTGTTAATTTTAGAGACGTCCTTTTCTGCGTTAAGGATAGAATTATATTCGATTTGGAGATAAACTTTAGTTATTGTCGATATAAATAAACTAATCTTTTGAATTTACTTACTTTTCGGTCTCTAAACACAACTTTTAATATATTTCAAGAATTGAGACAAAACAAATGTCAATTATTTGACATTCACTGCTGTGAAGTTGGCGAGATTGTTTCACCGAAGGACTGTTCTACACGAAATGTCTAAGTAGTTGTGACGTCATCTTGTAGTACCATGTTTTCAATAGCGAAAATTATTGTACTGAGAAGGGAAATCGGATTTTAAAGCATTGATGTATGCTTTTCAAAAGGTTGTTCATTATTATAGACCTTTTTTTCTCTTAATATAAATATATGAACTAGGATGATTTTGCTTGGGCTTGTAGGATGACTTTTTCTATCTTTCTATTAAATGCTGAGCAAATAAGCAATACACTCGCAAATACAGTAGTCCTGATAAAATTGATATCTGACGTCTTTTTCTCACAAACAGAGATGGCAGAGTAGACTGCATGAGTTAATCTACACGATTAATTACGAGTAGTTATTCGAATATTTTTTGCAGTGTTTATAGAATGTTTTCATATTCTTCGGATACAAGCACAAAACGTTAAATTGACATCTCAACTACATTTTGTCATTGTTTCTACGTGTACTAAATTTTCCTACGTATACTACATGAGTAGCAGTAGTAAGAAATGTAGTTATTCCAAAAGAGTGACATTTCTGCCAACTCTGCTCAAGAGACATTTTTATAGAATGACATAAGTCTTGCTATGAAAAATTGCTCGTGGATATGAATAGCAATGGTAAAAAATTAACAGCAAAAAAGGTGACTATAGATGCAAAATCTACGTAATCTGAAGAGGGAGGTTAGGATATGAAAGGAGTGAATAGTATGCTTTTTGTCACTTTTGACTGAAATGCAACAAGAACAAGAACAATGAGAGAAAAAATTTTATTCTAGAAGCGATTGCAGAGCAAAACATTTTGTATTCTCGCTTTGAGCACATAAAATATAGTGATTGAATTGAAAGATAAGACGAGAATACCAGAAATAGTTTAAATATTTAGAAATGTATAGAATTTTAATTTAATTTCTTCGCACAGTCGTCGAGAAGAAACAATTAAAGCAAAAGCTCTTAGAAAGTCAATCATATCATAACTAGAGTAAAGCCATGCTTACTTATCATCCATTTGCGCCATATATCCTTGTTTGGAGTGTTCGTTATGTGGCTAATATTTAATTATGTATGTAAATACAGTGCACTAAAAGAAATTATTTGTGGAAGCAGGCAAGTAGTTTTTTTCTGTTCAACCACTTATGTCTTTATACACCCTGACACCAGAGAAGACAATTTCTCTCAAGATACTTATCGTGAGATATGATCTTTGTTGTGGTTTTTCTGTTTCAAGATACATTGTATCTCCCTCCAAAATCTTGATAGAATATGAAATTCGATAGATGTTTGTTGCTCTTGCATTAGATTTGGAAAATAATTTCCTGTCTCATTAAATATCCATCTCATGCGATCATGTGATTGTCACTCGCTGCAACACTTAACGATAACAAGAACCTGTGTTAGATAAAGTATTCCTTTTTGATTCCCAGATTCACCCAACGGACTCAATTCGACTTGCCAATCGACTTGTAATCATCTTTATTTATTTGCAAGATTTTTGTTTTCGAAATGTTGTACTCTGATATATTTGTGCATCCCCGAAAATTATCGTTATGATTCGGATACTTGTTGTGGCGGTCTTAAAATGTTGATTTGCTAGTTAAACGACTTATTAAATTGCCTTGTTTTTGTTTACTATTATATCCAATTTGGAAATCACTCAGTCCCTTAACTTCGTGTACATCGTCAATTAAAGGCAGTTAAAACTGGGTGACGGTAGTGGAGTAAATTGACCTACGTTAAAAAAAAATCGACTAATCGTACATTGGCGGCTCGTTTTCGCCTTTCATATATTTCCAAGAAAATAAATACCAGAATAAACGTTTTTTGAGAAAAAAATTTTGTCTGTTTAATTCAATGAAATATTTAAGTCAATGAATGTAAACAACTCGTCTTCTTCTTTATCTGGCACCACAATCCGAGTTCGCCTTAGACCTCAACCAACGAGCCACTTCAGCTAGCACGATCTCTTACCAGCTAGCTCCAGTTTCGCACATCAAGTTGGGTGTGATGTCATTCTCCAACTCGATGTGCCACCTTAAGCACGGGTAACCCCTGTGGCATTGTTTCACAGGTTCGGAGACGAAGACTCTTCATGCCGGAGGTGAGTTGTCCATTGGCTCTAAATATCCTAGCCGTAGGCATGCATCCTTAGTCGCCTGGCTAGGCTCATGTCGCTCTTCAAACATCCACGCACACAGGACCAAAGATCCCAGGCAGAATTTTTGTCGAAGAAATCATGGTCCATGCCTCCGCGCCGTATAGCAGGACTGGGATGATCAAGGTCTTATATAAAGTCAACTAGGTGCAAGATGGCTCTGGTACTCAATTACCTCTTGAGCCCGTAGAAACAGCGGTTGGCAAGAGTTACTCTGTGTTTGATCTCGGTATTGATGTTGTCTGTAATTTTTACTGCCGAGGTAGACGACCTCCTTGGCTACCTCGAAGCTTATGCTGCCCGTTGTGAGGCTCTGCTTAAGACGTTGATATGTCCTTTCATGACGACGGTATATACTTCGTTTTGCCCTTGTTCATGGCAAGATCCATTTCGTCCGTCTCAATGCCATCAAAAGCATCCTTGATGGCTCGCTGAGTTTGACCAATCACGTCAATGTCATCCACGCCTGCTAATAGTTGTACGGACTTGTGTAAGGTCGTGCCTCTGGTGTTTAGCGTGTTAATCTTGCACTATCTTCTCCAGGATGATGTTGAAGAAGTCACATGACAGCGCGTCGCCTTGTCTAAAACCTTTGTTGACATTGAAGGTCTCGGTGAGTTCGTTACCGACCTTGATGGAGCAGCGAGAATTCTCCATCGTCATCCTGCACAACCTGACGAGTTTGGCAAGAATTCTAAACTAGACATGGCGTTGTACAGCTCGTCTCTATATACGCTGTAATCTGCGGCCTGGAAATGGGTGGGTGTAGATTTGAACTATTTGGGTCTGGTACAGTTGTAAGATTCAACAGGATCGACGGGATGGCTCAGTTGGTGAAGTGACTGCCCTTGGTTAGTGGGGTCCCTAGCTTTATCTGGTTTTCAAATCTGGTCCAGTCACCATTGCTGTTGGGAGCGGTAGTAGTCTGACTGTGGGTGCAACAATGAACCAAGATGGTCTACATGTGCTGGTGAATTCACTAGCAGCACCCTACCTACCCTAACCTTACATACAAGTCGACCGGTGCCTGTTGAATTTATTTGACCCGACCTTTTCCTGAAAGGAATACTTTTCCCAATGAAATCCCACCCAAAATCTTTTCTTTTTTAAAAACAAAACAGTCAAATCGTTTCAAATGCTTGATTAAGCATCTCTAAGCCCTAGAGGTTCCGCCGCTTGAGGTTTAGAAACTCAGTCGCTTCGGGCTTTGAAGGTTACACCGGAAATTGGACTCTTGTTTGAAGAATTTGGAAAATCCGTTGACATTTGTATATTGAATCGTGAGAAGATCATTTGGAAGGCGATTAAAGAGGATTAGTTTAGGTGATGTGGCTTCTGTCAGGAGCGGTGGATTCCCGAAGGTTTAAACAGGATTTTAAAGAATAACTAATGCAAGGTTATGAACAAATTCACTCGAGTCTTGTTCACAGTAGTTCGAATTAAATCAGCAACAAAATGATCGAATAAATGTGAACACGTTTATTTAAACGAATACAGTTGATTCAAATAATAAATCGGCCACCGGAATGTTTTCAACACAGCGAGCGCTTCAATCACGAGACTAAAATTCTCCAAATCTGCATAAAATATTCTCTGGAATTCATAAAGTGGCGACTTATACACCTGTCAAATGGCATTCAAAATGGGATTACAAGGCGCCTGAATAAATATGCAAAAATGTTTGACAATTCAGCGCGAAGTCAGAAAGAAAATCCACACATAATCCGTTTGTAAAAACAAGGATGAGAGATGTTTTGCCAGCAGACGGAGGAAAACAATTAAATATAAGCGAAGTATGTATTAAGAGCGTTGATTTGCAATATAACATGAATTGGCTTCTTCTGCGGGCGCTAATACATGACCAAACCCACAAGGATTGCGGCTATACGCGACGCATTCCATAATGAGTCTAGGTGATGGGAATGGATAATAACTCTGAACTGTGAAGGCGATCCAAGGAGATACAAATCAAACATGTACCATGCGGCGTTGACCTTGTGCCTGGTTAAGCGGCGGCAATTTTCCCAAAGGAGGTATTTGTTGTGTCTCTCGCCGTTATTGCTGGCCAGACATGGCCCACAGAGGTAGTTTTGGTGATGGATGCACGGCAAAATTCATCAGACGTTGCGGTTATTAATCCCTGACTCGTAATTCACTTTGTGGCTACTGAAATGTTTTATGCCGGCTGGAAGAAGATTGCAGGCGTGGAAAATAGAGAAAGAACGACTAGTACTCTAATTGACTTCAGACAGATGATTAAAAAGATGGGATCGAATAGAAAAAGAGAAACTTGGAGGAAGACGGTGCTAAGGATTATATTGTCTTCACTAATTTAGGAGTACTAAGTGTTGATCTAAAGATTTCGAAATAAATTTAAAGCAAGTGTCCCAAATATGGGAACCCCTTAAAATAATTGTCAATAAAACAGTTAGTGATTCACTTGCATTGATTCACTTTGTCTTATTTTTAATATTCAAAGCAGGTATTTAGTCTTGCAGAAAAGAACACAGAAAAACAATTCAACAAAAAATAAATGCATAACAAATGAAACCAACCTGTTAATTAAATATGGACCAGAGAGTCCTAGAGAGGGGAGATGGGCCTCTACCCAATTTGGTGCACACCGCAACTTCTATTGGACTCTGTGTCTGTACAGTCAAAGGCGTCAAGATGGTTCTAGACACTTTAAATTCCTTCGATGGCTTTAGCAACCTCTACATCGGATTGAGACCCCCCACGCCACATAAAAAAGAAAAACACTGCAGCCGTAGTAGGGAACATACAAAATTAATCTAATTCTTGAATAATATTCTTCATGGCATTCTCAATTCAAAGATGTACAGGGTGGGACAAATACAAGTTTATTTTTAGAAGGAACAAAATAAAATTTTAGATGTATTATGGCTTTATTCGTTAGAACAAGCATTCCTATAAATTATGAAATACGACATAACTCAAGTGACTACCTCGGCTGGCTTCGCAGAAGCACATTCTGTCACCCCAATTTTCCAAGACTTTGTTGATGGATTCGGGCTGTAGCTCACTGATTGCTTGGATTGTTTTAGCATTAGGTGCTTGAATCCTATCGGACTGATGGCATTAAATCGGTGGTTCACGGGTCAAATAGCAGCTCCGAGGCGGCCAAGACAGCTGATATCACGATTAGCGGTAGGCTGCTAGGGCAGTTGATCTTGGACCACCGAAGATTTCGGATGATTTTGTTCGGTTTAATTTGTATTACCTTCTTTTCTTTTTTGAATAAAATATGAAAACATGTTTACATGAAACGTTAAATATGAAAAACGTTTGGTTTTAATTGTAATAGTTGCTTCCAAGGCGTAACTCACGCCATCCTGCATGTGATCACCCAAATCCAGGCTTTCAATTGCAGTAAAAAAAAATTCGTTAACATGGCTCTGTAATGCTCACCATTCCACGGTTGGCCAAAACGTTGTGCCCAGACTCATTTTCAAAGAAAAATCGTCCAATCACACTCTCGGCTACAGCAAATTGTGTATAGATTAACCACGAGTGTTGTCCACTAGCCCATCAGTCTCACGAACCTTTTACACAAACCTGAGTGCAGCAGTGGGTGCTTCATTTCGACCAAATCTTCTTTTCAAAAAACACACTGTTTAGGCATCACTGCACTTACTTTGGAAATGAGTTCTACATATTTCCCAACGTTGTTCAAGCGTAATGCGGCTCATTTCGTTCCGTGGAGGCATGATACCAATTTTTTGTTAGGATTTCGAGCGGGAAACAGTTGTCAGTGTCAATATAAACTTTGATTAAAAAAACCCACTAGATGACCCACCCTATATATAGGGAGTAAAGACAAGAGCTGCTTATTTGTTTCATCATGAATGGAAAGATTGTATGTTAAAAAGGGGTTAATTCGAAAAGTGGCTAGCGAAAATAATAAACGAATTGATTACTTAAGAGGGGTTATATGTTAAGCTCTAAACTGTGTGTCATTAATTGTGTATAGACTTACAATCATGCACTCAAACTTCTGTGGTATACATCAAATATACTCTTATTTGGCTTCCACATTGAAGAGAAGTAAACTAAAAACTAAGATAGAATTTCCTATGCTCTTGTTTTTAGGATCCTATGTCTACGCTGCAGGCAGTAAAGGATGCTGTGTTATTTGCGCATGCAGCGGTGTGAAGTGCACACATTATTTGTGCAGCAGGTGTGGAAGGTAATTATTGTTTGTAACTCGTTCTCGTGTAATTACTAGCTTAGCTTGCAATTTACCGAGAAGCCTGCGAACAAGCTGTTATGTACCCTGTGGGTACTGTGGATTAACTTATGTAACCAAAACAAACTAAATGTAAACATGTATTTATGCTCCTTGTATCCACATTATCAAATTACGTTAATATCCGCACACGTAATTACATACTCATTTATATGGTAACTACAACAGCGGTGGAAACAAAAATAATTGACGTTATTTTTAAGTGTCTTAGGAACTCACACTCCCTTACACCTGTCGCCCTTTTCATATAGTTCTACCACAGGACCTCTCCGCACCAAGAGAGGTTAATACTTGCATTGTAACACAGCTGTTTTCTGTTGGGTGGTGGGAAAACATGCGCGAATACTGGGAGTTTAAAAAGTAAGACAGAGTAACTTACTCGCATGGTTGATAACACAATGAACGTGGTATTACACTTGGTCTTCACAACTAGATTGTAAAGCACGTTTGTTTAGAGACCGAGAAATATGAAGTGGAATAAGACAGAAGAATAAATGAGTAGGAAATAAGATTGAATTTGAATTTATTTTCCAAATTTGTTATTTTATGGCATTAATTGATGAATTTTTTGGCGCATTTAATTTAACTAGGATCGTGTTTTCCTTAAACCCATCCTATTGAAACATGCTCGAGTAAACGCATGCACCGGTACGGACATGCATACCTACACGTACGCGGACTCCCGCTGGAGTCTCTTGTCCCTCGTCTCTCTCTACACCCACCAGCCCCTTGATTTCGATTCGCGGTGCCGCGTCCTTCTGGAGCGGTTTGAAATATTTGCTCAAGCGAATCTTGAGAAGATATTTTGAATTATGTTTGTAACGATCGTTCACATTCTTGCATCGTCTGTCGTCAGATGTATATGAATTGCCACCCACCACCAAGCCGTCGATATACTTATGTGTCTGCATATAACTAATAGCGATTATAAACGGGCCACATCTGCCCATGGATTACGGTTCGGTATCGGTTCGGGTCAGTGCGCAAGTGATTTACACTCGGGCCCTTGGATTACGGTTTGGTTCTCGGTTCGGTACAGACAATAAGCAGCCCACCAATGGTCACAAGCGGCACATACATGTCTTGAAGCAGCCCACCAATGACCACAAGCGGTCCACAGAAGACAAATCACAAAGGATAAGGGACAAACAAGTTCTGTGCAACGATGCAGTTTGTGCAGATGGGTACGTGAGGGTTTACTTATTTTACATATCACATTGAATAAATACACACACATACACCAGCATGAGTTTCGAAAAGTGAAAGTTTACAATTTTAGGGTACTAAATGCCAAAATATTCTTCCATGCTACCTAAAGACTGCTTAATAGAGCTGGCAGTTCCTTGAATCCGAAATAACGATAGCATCAGCCGATTGTCTATTCACACGTACGTGAATAGTCCTGGATTGTTGCCTTTTTTTGGTTGACATTCGCTTTTTTTTTGTTTTTTTTTTTTCGCGCTTTGTGAGGTGTTACATTAATTTGCGCCTTAATAAGCGTGTAATTGAAGTAGGTCATTCATTTTTGGGTCCTCATGGGTCTACGCCATATTTTTACTTTTAAGTTATGTGACTGTTGACTCCTGTTGACTATAGACTAAGCTTCGAAATGAAATAAAATCGAATTCTGTCTGCATATTCAACTGAATGCTTATTTTGAGATGAAATGAGTATAAACAATGATATGCAACGTTTATCTCCTGCTTCAGTCTTAGTTTGTACCAAAAAAGAGAATGTGTTACCGACAGGTTCCCGATTGCAAGTACGAACGGTACTACGAATAATCTAATCACATTCGTTTTCCATTTCGGTTTGAATTTCGATTGCGAAAATGAAGCGGCAAAATTAGGTCGTAAACTGGGTAAAGGACAGCAAATAGAACTCCTAATATAATAATAATATGGGTGGCGCGACAGTCCGAGGTGGACCTGGTCCTAGCTGCTCAGCAACTACTCGTGTTGTGCGTGCTATTGTTCTTTCACGAGTGCAAGGGACCTACAGTTTAATGCCGACTCCGAACGGCGAAGTTGAGAAGCTTTTTCTAGACAGGAATACTCTTTGAGCATTGTCAGTGACTCGAAAGAGGTGGAGCTGTGAATTATCAAAGGTGGTAAATTCGGGTATCGAACCTGGCACCCTCTGCGTAGGAGTCGACGCACTTACCCACTACGCAACGGAGACCACTCCTAAGAACTCCTTAAAGAAGATTAAATAAAGAATAGGACCTTCCACTTATTAGAGGTGAATTTCTACCACAAGTAGACCAACGGCAGTACCCTTTCGAGATTTAAGGACGAGTGCCAATGCATATCCTCTCTGATTCACCCGATCGTTGGTCACCCTCCCTTTCACTCAAGAGGGGAGTTAATGTTGTTGGTTGAGTCGATTGAAGAAAGGGTTTATTTTTATTCCTCGTAGAATATCGCTCAACACACTGAATATTCTTTTTAACGAAAATTGCATGTGCAGGCAACTTTTACTATTCAGTGCAATACACGACAAAATAAATGTTCTTTATTCATTAATTTGCCTTTAAGCCCAACGCCAAGGACGACTGTGCCCTTGAGGGTTCCCCTACCTATTCGCAAGGACCCCTTGTTTTTGACACTTGACGGTTCCCCTACCTATCGGCAAGTACCCCTTTTCTGACATTTGAGAGTTCCCTTACCTATGCGCATGGATGCCTGTTTGGGTCTCTGAGGTTTCCCCTACCTATTCGTAAGGACCCCTTGTTTTTGACACTTGACGGTTCCCCTACCTATCGGCAAGTACCCCTTTTCTGACATTTGAGAGTTCCCTTACCTATCCGCATGGATGCCTGTTTGGGTCTCTGAGGTTTCCCCTACCTATTCGTAAGGAAGCCTGTTTGTTCCCTTGATGGTTCCCCTTACTATTCCCAAGGACGCCTATTTGGGCCTTGAGGGTTCCCCTAGTATTTAGAACCCTACCTACCTCAAGTACCAGTGCTTGATAATAGACGGACCATCATTACATGCATACCAATGCCATACTTTCGATCAAGAGCCAAATAAGAACAAAAAATTCTTGGTGGTGAGTGCTAGTCCTCAAAACTGAAGGACAAAAAAATTAGTCCGATAACTTGCAGTCGACAATGAATGGTGCAACATGTTTCGTACAAGTAGATGCTTCCGAACATGCAGAATGTTGCCATAGATGGATTATGTTGCCACAAATCAATCTCCTTGCATCTCATTCAGTGCGTCTTGAGCGTTGGTTAAGTGCTTCAGACGAGTTGGCCATCTCATACATGTTTGATGGTGAATTCTGGTACAGTGAAAGCGCCCATGGACTGACAACTTTCTCAGCCGCACAAAAGTCCTGCGACCGACGTTGTCCGCCTAAGATAGCCTTCACTTTACCAGAATGGACCACCAAAAAATTCTGAACATATGTTTAGAAGAATCGATATAACACAGCCGAAAACAGCTCTAGAATTAAGATCCGCTATACATTTGAGTAGAGTCAATGATTTGATGCCACGTGCAGCACACATAAAGTGTGCTGTTCCTATTTTGATTCTTTTTTTTCTTCAGCCAGTTCTTTTGGCTCTATCGTCTTTTCTAAAAAAATGTTCTCTGCCTAATGACCGTTTTCACAGTGTGAGCATAAGTGTCGATTCATCACCAAACTCAGGATCAATAGAAGTTTCCTTTTCACAATGGATAGTTAAGTGATGGATTCCACTTAAATAGTGGGCCACCGATTGCCATGGCTTAAGTGTCAATCCAGAGATTACATAATTGGCATTAGTATATTGAAATAATTTCAACCCCAAAATACACAGAGAAAACCCTCAGAAGCAACCAAGTATTTTGTCTAGCAATGCTCCCGAAGAGAACAAAAAGCACACAAATTAATAGATGTACGCTTATTTATAATAAGCATGGGTGCTTTGCTTTGTTTCCTTTCTTCAGAAGAGTGGTTCGTGTTCAATCATGATCACTGTTTTGTTCATGGTTCACATGGTTGGTGGAATCAATAGTTCACAATGCCAGTCAATCCATGACTTACCTAAAACACCCCCCAAATATTGAACGTGAAAACGAAATATTCTTGTTTGCAGCTTAAGTTCGATCCTTTCTTCTTCTTCATTTGGCACTACAGTCCGGGGTGGACCTGGGCCTCAACCAACAAGCCTCTCCAGCTAGCACGGTTTCTGGCTAGCTGTCTCCAGTGTCGCACGCCAAGTTGGTTGAGGTCTTTCTCCACCTGGGTGCGCCACCTTAAACGCGGGCGTCCTCTGTTGCGTTGTCCCACTGGTTCGGAGTCGAAGACTCTTCGGGTCGGAGCTGAGTTGTCCATATGCTCTAAATGGCCTAGCCATCTTAGGCGTTGGATCCGAAGACGACTGACTAGACTCATGTCGCTGTACAGCCCGTACAGCTCATGGTTGAATCTTCTCCACCAGAAACCGTCGACGCAAACAGGACCAAAGATCGCACGCAAAGCTTTTCTCTCGAAAATACCAAGGACTTCCTCATCCGCTTTTGAGATTGTCCATGCCTCCGCGCGTCAGCTTGTTCCTTCGAGAGATGGCTCTACTACTCAATTGCCTCTTGAGCCCATAGAAACAGCGATTGGCAAGAGTTACTCTGCGTTAGATCTCGGTACTGATGTTGTTTGTACTGTTTACTGCGGAGCCGAGGTAGACGAAGTCCTTGACTGCCTCGAAGTTATAGCTGCCCATTGTGACGCTCTGTCCAAGGCGTCGATGTTGTGTGTCCTTTCTTGATGACAGCATATACTTCGTTTTGCCCTTGTTCACCGCTTAACCCATTTTGGGCGCCTCCGCTTCAGTACCAGCAAACGAATCATTGACGGCTCGCTGTGTTCTGCCAATCACGTCAATGTCATCCGCGTATGCTAGCAGTTGTACGGACTTCTGGAAGATCGTGCCTCTAGTGTTGGCGTGTGAGTCTTGCACGATCTTTTCCAGGATGATGTTTAAGAAATCACATGACAGCGCGTCGCCTTGTCTAAATCCTTTTTTGACATTGAAGGTCTCGGTGAGTTCGTTACCGACCTTGATGGAGCAGCGAGAATTCTCCATCGTCATCCTGCACAACCTGACGAGTTTGGCAGGAATGTCAAAACTAGACATGGCGTTGTATAGCTCGTCCCTATGCACGCTGTCATATGCGGCCTTGAAATCGACAAAAAGGTGGTGGGTGTCGATTTGCATTTCTTGGGTCTTTTCCAGGATCTGCCGTAGTGTGAAAATCTGGTCGATGGTGGACTTCCCTGGCCTGAAGCCACACTGATAAGGACCTATCAGGTTATTTATAAACGGCTTCAGGCGAGTACACAAAACGGCAGAGAAGATCTTGTAGGCGATGTTCAGGAGACTTATCCCTCTATAGTTGGCGCAGTCAAAGGGGTCTCCTTTCTTATGGATCGGGCAAACGATACTGAGATTGTTTTCCTACACTTAGCTAAACCAGCAGGTAAGGTTGCACTGTGAAATCGGGCATAAGAGAATTAAACTTACCAAATTACGGCTGATGTCTCTGCCCACAGCCCGACTAGGGAGTGTCCGCTAAAGGGAGTATAAAATGTGTGGATTTTGAATTCGAGATCCACAATCGTGAGAAATTTAATGGGATCGGGTCCGCTCAAGTGGATTGTCCGCCTAAGGAGCTGTCCATAATAGGAGCTTTCACTGTATGTATTTGTGAAAATTGATGAAAAACAACACAAATTTAAATGGGGTGTCCATTTGTGCCCTCCACTTTATATAGGAGTACGCCTTCAACATTGTCAGTGACTCAAAAGAATTATGAGAGCACGAACTCACTACGCCACGACGAAGCCATGAGGTGCCTTAATCCCAAATAATATAGACCATTATGAAGTTCTCACGAAGTCAGCAGGTGTGAACATGTGAAAACACATCCCACAATTCCTCCAAAACGATTAAGGCGATAACATTCTGAATATTGAATACTCATACTTTCTATGTGTGTAAATCCTTAAAAAAGATCCCATAATGAAATTTAACCACCGGAATTACACTACATTTACTTTGGCAGACATGCAAGGTTCGAATCTGATTTTCCTCTCAAAAGCGAGACTCCTTTCAAACCGCTTCCAACCAAATCCATCCAATTCTATTCACAAGCCACCGTACGCGGTATACGTACCCGGTATACCCACCAATTTACCTTTACCAAATTAATTCCAATTCAATTGAAGCTTATTGATGACTTTTCGATCAGCCAATTATTATCGTTGACATAGCCGCGTCATGAAGGCATACACCCACACTGAACCGCCTCACGGTTCACGGGTAAACGATTTCGGCTTCATTGAAAAGTGAAAAAAAAAAATCACAGGACGATGGAAAATGAAATTGACTTCACACACGACACTGTTGGTTTTCTCAGAGCTTTTTTTTTTTGCGGGTTATTTATTTTTATTTTACACATCCGCAAATGTGATTTTATCCTTTGGAAGATCCACTTCTATGCCCAAGCATGCGAAAGGATCCATTTATAGAGGTTGTATTGTGCGGAACGTTTCCGTCTGCAAAGAGTTCCACGCTATTATATGTATTGTCGCACCTTAAACTCTTGGCTATCGCTGAAGTATGCACATAGACGCGCACACATGTGTACACTTTAGAAGTCTCATCCACCAGTTGCAGGATATCCGTTAGTGTTGTCGTTCTTGTCATCGCCGTAGTACCGAACCGAATCATTTCAGGCTTGCCCTCAGTGCCATACAATCTTTTTTTACCGCCATAAGAATGTACATTCATACATAGTCACTGTGGTAGGTATACATGAACACGGCCTATATTTTGTAAAGAGTAACATTTTCCAAAGGTGCTATCGCCTTTATCAGCAGTGAAAACTTTAGGGGGTGTGTGCCGTGTGTGGACTGTGGGTGTGAAGTTCCTTGTCGCGATAACTTTCACACTCCTTCCATGTGCTTTGTTGTTGTGTACTTTAGGCCTGAATACGTACTAACAACATGTTGTTGAGGCGCTCAAGAGGCCATTTATGTTATTTACATTCCGGCTTTCGAGTGGATAAAGTTGAACGAAGGGACCTTCACTTCATTCCGTATTTTAATGTTACAGGTAAAAATATGGGATATGAGTGAATAGATCGTGAACAAGGGTAAGTACGAGACGAGATTGTAATCTTGGGTGTAATCTGGGCGATGGTGTGTTGTAGAATGTCACTTTGCTCTCGCAAGCTGGACATTTATTTTAGCTTAGGTGAAGTTATGTTATTGCTTCACATGAGGGTTAACGGTCATGACCATAGATTTATTGTCGTATAAAAGAGGGACTTGAACTTAACATATTTTGTCCGTTTAATCTTATTTTTTAACACACTGTACTGAGTTTAACCCTTCTAATAATAAATATATGGGTGGCGCTACAGTCCGTGGCGGACTTGGGCCTAGCTTCTCAGCAACCACGTGTGTTGTGCATGCTATTGTTCTTTCACGAGTGGAAGGGACCTACAGTTTAATGCCGACTCCGAACGGCCAAGTTTGAGAAGCTTTTTCTAGACAGGAAATACTCTTTGAGCATTGTGAGTGACTCGAAAGAGGTGGAGCCGTGAAATATGAAAGGTGGTAAATTCGGGTATCGAACCTGGCACCCTCTGCGTAGGAGTCGACGCACTAACCAACTACGCCACGGCGACCCGGCGACCCTTTAAAGCTCGCTCCAGACGATTTCTGGAGATATTTTTAGTTGATTATGGTAAAACAGAAGTATTGTATATTTCACACGCCAGGATTTAATTGAGATACGATATTATTAAATTTTACAAAAGTACCTGTGTAAGAAATAAAGTTTTCATCTTACGCTGCAATGTGCAATAATGGGGAGACCATTTGTTATTGGATGTTTATTATAAGAAAATTTATGGAATCCTTAAATTGTATATAGCTTGTAGCCGTGGTATAGTGGGAGTGCTGACTTCTACGCCGCGCCGTTCTGTGGGTGCCAATTAAGATCCCAGAATTTCATAATTCACGGTACCACCTCTTACGAGTCTGTGACAATGCTCCCAGTTCACTAGTGATAGAACAATACACGAGTGGTTGCTGTTGAGGGCTCAGGGTCAGGTCCAACTCGGATAGTCGCGCGACCTAGTGGTTATAAGATCTGTTAGTCAAATCGGCATTTCACTTCTTCTTCTGGTGTTACTAGACCGGGGGTACCTGGTCCTGAACTAACAAGCCTCTTTAGGTGCCAGTATCTCTAGTCAGGTGCTTCTAATTCTGCCTGCCAACTTGGCTGATGTCCTTCTCCACTTATGCCCGCCATCGGTTTCGTGTTCATCCCCTCTCTCGTTGTTACCACTCGATCTAGAACAGTGTTGCCAAGCCGCTCTAAATATCATAGCCCTCTAAAGGCATATCACGCCTGGCTAGAATCATGTCCTTGTGCAGACCGCACAATTAGTAGTTGGATCTTCTTCTCCAAATACCAACGAAGTTGAAGTGACCAAAGATTGATTACAGAATTGTTCTCTCGAAAAGACCACGGGTTTGTTGTGATTGTTCATGTTTACGCCCCATAGTGCAGTTAGGGATGATTTTACTTTATCTGACGAGGGGAACCAATACCACTGAGGTTGTCGAAAGGCTGGACAGACGAAACGGCATAAAGCATTTGTAAATCGCAATCGGAGCCCACGAGGATATGGCCAGCTGGAGAGGATCATTAAAGTTGTCAGCCAAGGCTAACTTAGAACGTAACCACACCTGGTTTAAATATTTGTACTGAACAACACTCTGTCAAGGAGCACACAGTTTCCGCCCTTCAATATCGTTACCAGGTTAGATGTGCGTGTTAGTGAATGTTTGGATTTCTGAGAGCATCTCGAGGAAGTGGAGAAGATAGATGCTGATAGCTGAACGTCATGAGGGAAAGAGTAAGAGCAAACATTTGACTCTAAGATACAACTGGATGGTGCAGTTCGTAGAGTGCCTGTCCCTGGTTAGAGGGGTCGAATTCCAGTGAAAACAAAGTTAAAACGCTTTTATCTGGTTTTCAAATCTGGTCCAGTTACCATTTGCCGAGTAGTCAATCAGTGGTAGTAGTCTAACTAGGGGTATGACAATGGACGAATATGGTCTAAGTGTGCTGGTGAATGCACTAGCAGCCCCCTCCCTAACCTTACATTAAACATTTGAAACATTCAACAGGAAAATATGAGGGACCTACAACGTTAGACGGATACAGTTTGAACAAGTTAGTCGCATTCAAGCGCACCCAGTTTGGGTCTGTAATGAAAATCATGCCTAAATTCCTTGATCCATACAATACTACCAAAATGCTGGCTAATGGCCAATACACGTCAGGATAGAAGAATTTAGGAATGTGCCAGACCAATCACTGGTCTTATCACCTTACGACCGATCGACGAAACAGGAGGGCTAACTAAACGTACGCAAATATACACGGACAGACAAACAGACACGATTCTACGCGAGAACTAACATCATCAGTTCAGTTCACTAGCAGAACACACACGGGAAAAGACAGCCCCTAAACCAAATCAAATCAAGCGAAGTTAGTTTGTGAATCTTGTAACAAGACTATAGGTGGCGCGACAGTCCCAGGAGGACCTCGTGTTCTGGGTGATATTGTTCTTTCACGAGTGCGATACGACCTAAAGCCGACTGTGAAAGGCGAAGGCAGGAGTACTCTTTGAACATTGTCATTGACTCGAAAAATTTGAGGCCGTAAAGTTTGAAGGTTGGTAAGTTCGGGTATTGAACCTGGCGCCTGCTAAGTAGGACTCGACACACCAACCCACTACGCCACGCAAATCAACAAATAAGTGTAAAAAATAAATATTGTCATGTGATACATGGCAGCAAGAGCGGTTTCTCTCCACAAAGAAGCTTCTCCTTTCTCCCACAAGAAAGCATTGCTCTTTCTCTCTTTCTTTTCTAAGAAAAGAGAGTTAGAGACAAAACGTTGAGCATCAGTGGCTGTAAAACGTGTATTTGAATCTTTATAAAATTGTTTTTATTTAACTACATATATTAAGTTCATCCTACAATCAAAATTTTTTTCGAAAAAACCAACAAATTTTCTTTTTCGATTTGCCTGAATTTGTATTTGCCCTCTAAACTCTTTGGTTTTTTCTTCTGTTGGAGATATTGAACTTTCCACAGGTTATAAATTATGTCTGAACTTTTTATTTACAATGGTGACTACTCTCATGTTTGCTATGCACCCTAATCCCCAGAAACTGAGATTGCAAACAGCAATCTGCTGTATCCACAAAGTGTAAAACTTTTTTAATATTACCCCAAGCATTTGAATAACCTTGAAATTGGGCTTACAATTCGTATCCAGACTCTTAGACGTCTACTATCGATTACATGACATAGTAGCAACTTGCTCAATAACGAGGTTCAACGTGGATGGGGATTCGAATTGATAACACTTGACCTTGAGTAATAGCTTTGCAAATGATACAATATTGTAAGTTTAACTTGATGCATGTGTACATGTGTGCAGTGCATAATGCTCTGGAACTGTTTGATATAATTAAATAATATACAATTCAGAGTTATTTTAAGGGATCTCTTGTGCACTAGGTCTCCTTAAATTGTCGATAGCTCTTGAAGGGATTTACACGTTTTATTTGTTAGCGTTTATATTTTCTAATTATTTCATCCATCTTTAAAAGCTTGACAAGCTTCTTAAATAATTTGAATTAATATGAAATAAAATTTGTTAATTAACCAGATTACATTTCACAGCACACATGAATTAAATTTTTGTACTTAAAATCTCGCTGCAAGTATAAATGATATACGGCTATTTTTAGATGATGTTGGATGGAAAGTCATTGCCCAGGTGGACAATGTTGCTGGAGTGATTTCTGGAAAATTTGCCTCCACGCTTCGGGTCATCATGCAGAATTAGGTCTATGCTGAATAGTTCCATTCATGGAATGAACATGGAACAGTTCCTTAACCGAAAGGACTATTGTATCGGGAACTGGTTCCGAGGAACTTTGTACATACCTCCATTTGTTCGGATTGAAGGAAACATACATATCCGCGGAAGTGTTTAGTTCCAGTAACATATCGAGGTTGAAGTAATCATACAAAACACAAAAACTAGTATGTACTCCATTCTCCTCCTCTGAATGAAGAAAGGAGTAATTTCCCACAGCTATTCGCACAACTACATATTTGCAGTACATTACGCTTACAAGAAGCTTATAGCAAAATATCGTTTAAAAGAAAGACTATTAAAATGGCCATGTTCCTCTAACAATAAACCAATGTAATGTTGAAAAAAAAATATATACTGTATTTACTTTTATGTCATATCGGTTGTATATCTAAGTAGCCTTTGAAGTAAACTTTGTGTATCTAAGTAACTTATGATTTTCAATGGCTACTACTTTAAATTTCTTTAATCATTGTATTCGTCATTTATATTTGTTTCTATTCATCATTCAATTGAAGTCTGTGCAGAACTACACATCGTGGTTTTTATTATGTAAAATACAGTGGACTCTCCCCCTAAGTCGAATTTCTCACCAACTCTAATTTTTTTCGCCACAATTTACATACATTTCCCTCAATTTTCCATACAAAAACCTCTCTTTAAGTCAAACTGGCTCTAACACGAACAAATCATGGTAACCCGTGAAAATTCGACTCAGTTGGAGTTCATTGTATGTCGCTTATAAGAAAAGTGTTGATGTGTTGATGGACGATACAGTAAACGATGTTGATGCAAGTCCAGTAAATGCAGAGCCCTTAAAAAGCAGTTAGTTTAACATTTATAAGGAAATTCGCTTAGTATTCACTTTGAAATTGAAGAATGGAAACATGACAAAACATTATTACAAGAAATAAATGAAATTTTCGGAAAATATAAGAGTTTACATAACACCTTGTGTGAATTAATACAAAATTCAAAAACCTTTGATGACGATAATATAGGTATAAAACCTTCATAAAAAGAGAGACATAGCTGGGAAATATGTAAAAAATGCTTGACAGAGTCACAAACAAGTAGTTCGAGACGATGATTAAAAAAAGTGTCAAGACAACAAGTCCGAATTTTTCAGCGCGTAGAAATCACCTGAAATAGTCCTTTCCTGAATTTTGTGCACTACAATGGAGGGAAAAAGGGTATCCTGGTCAACTTGTCAAAAAATGTATGTTAGATTTAGTAAGTTGTCGATAAAGTACCTCTTAATTAAGAAACTTAAAATAAATTATAATTAATTTAAATAAAAATAAAAAAGTATATCAATTTTTTTTATTTACTTTGTTATTATTTCCATTTGACATATTGATTTAAGATTTTAAAATCTGTTAAATGTTGTTAAGTATGTTAAAATGCAAATTATTTTCTTTCTTTACAAATTCTGTAAAAATAATTATTTAAGGCAACGCCCCAGCAAAGGTTTCTACCACACTTTGTTATCGTCGATAGTCGAAGGCAAACAAGATCGCAAACAGTTTGCAATAGCTGAGATCAGCAAAGCTGTGGTCTACGTATGGTAAATTCAGACCCGAGGACCGTCAGCGTGAAAAAATAATACGGAAAATTATATCATCATTTCTGACCCGAGTAAAGCAAGTACAAGAGATTTGCAGGCTACTTTATCCCGCGCCATAGACTCCTGTCCGCAACCCATCTGGAGTTATGCCCAAGTGCAACCAGAGGAGTTCCTGGACTTGGTCTGGTATTGGGTCTGCCAAGCCGTCGGCAACCTAATGGAGTCGCATTGAAAGCACTCCTCGGAAGTGGACATTCGTGACACGCAACCACTCCGAAAAAGCAACTGCTCAACATTGAGTTCTTCGTGTGCTGCCATGTTGTCTCACCACATCCCGGCTAGTTACTCCCACAACATCACGGAGAAATCTTATATCGGCAGCTTGTATTCGAGAATTGGTCCTGTCCACTTTTCCACTTTCAATCACCAATGTCAATATTATTTTCGACTTTTTTTTAAATACCCCACAACTAAAGAACCTTCATTGACTTTGTCGTGGCGCGCCATGGCAGTTGCTATGTAATTTTTGGATAGGTAAACTAATTTCGTCGTCGCCGTGGCATAGACTCCTACGCAGAGGGTGCCAGGTTCGATACCCGAATTTACCACCTTTGATAATTCACAGCTCCACCTCTTTCGAGTCACTGACAATGCTCAAAGAGTATTCCTGTCTAGATAAAGCTTCTCAAATTCGCCGTTCGGAGTCGACTGTCGCGCCACCCATATTATATTATTATATAAACTAATTTAACTAGGTTCATGCTCTAAATTTTTTATTTTTAATTCATTACATTCAATACACGAGAATGCCATTGTCATTGACAATGTCGTGTCGCGAAAATTGATATTGTCTAAATGCTACCTTTAGGATTCAAATTCAGTGACAAACCAATTGATGAAAGAAAAATCGCTCTCCAAACGTCTGGCGTGGAAATAATATACACACCCTGCCACGGTATCCGAATATTGAATAGATACAGTATGACACCCCTTGCATACAAAAACAAATGAATTCACATCTATTCCTCCCTCGATTTAGTTTTGAGCTTATACCTGTTGCCACTAATGCGCTGCATTTCACATGACTTTAAGTCTGTCACCTCCCCTCACTGTGTGGAGGAACCCACCACCCGAGTACTAAAAATGATTATAACAGTTTGTGAAAGAATTTCCTACATCATCAGACGCATGCGCTTGCCCCTCTTTCGACTGGTCGAAAACTGTGCCCTTATCATTGTTATCAGCACATGCCGTAATAGCCTCACCCACCTCATTTGGAGCTGTAGCAAATGGGCTCATCCGCGATGTCGTTTCGTAGGGATGAACACTGTTTTCGAATTCATAACATGATTCTCGACACACAACACTGTCCATCGGTCCTTTTCATTCATAATTACTTAATCCATTTTCCCTTTACGAATCGACAGATCCACTGAGCTTATTTTGACAGATTTGTAGCCATATTTCAATATTTGAGGGTTGTTGAGGGTCTGAAGTTTATTCTTCAACTTCCAGTTAAGACGTTTAGGAATAAAAAGGGCAAATCCATTCATCAGATGGCAGCTGAGCTGACTAATTTATATCTGATAAGAAGATACTTTATTTGAGGACTACCCGAGGGAATCGTGTCAGTACATACAAAAATGAGTGTACAGGAAAGAATTAATACGTTACTCCGTGGAGGGCAAGTTTATTAAGTTGAACCTTTCGTGGCTGGTCGTTGTGGGAAGTCTGAAAGTGTTTCCACTCAAAGTATTCCCATTAATGATTTAAATTGTATTTATTGGCAATTATTACAGTGTGTGATGTACGCTGTCTTGGTAAAGTTTACTTGTAAAATATACACATTCCTTTTATTTATAAACCCACTAAAGATATTAAACGACAAAGGTGTAGTCCAAGTGCAAGATTTCTCCGATCTGTGTGTACATTGAAGCAGTTTCTGAATACATTCAGTCGCTGAAGAGATATTCCTAAAAAGCAGGATTCCAATGAGTTGGGGTTTTGAATTTATGCACATTGTAATGAGGAAGAAAAATCTGGCTATCGGGGCGATGTGGTTAACAAAGGAATGTCTGCACTTAACGATGAGTTCCGAGATATGAGCGAGGGGAAATCGATAGACATTCCTAGCGAGACAAGCTTACTATTTTTTCTTACATTGTATACATACTCGTATATGAAGAGATATGTATATAAATGGTGCATAAGGGCGGAGGACTTTAAATTGGCAACATTGTTTTCTGTGACAACTGGTTTGACAGTTCTTGTTTTGAGGGTAGTTTGGTTTGGCTCTTCATCATGAATAGACTCACACCGGGCTAGGCTTACAATTTGTTTTCAGTTACTTAAAAATATATTACTCGACACAAGAAACTTTAACGAAAGCCATTGAAAAGATGTCACCGCTTGCAGCACTTTATGAGACGGTGAAATCTTTGCTCCATATGTCTTCAAAGATGATTGTCAAAATGGTACAGACAGTCAACGGTGGGCCTTACAGACATGGTTACTAACTTCATCATCCAACGTTTATTTGATAGGCAACATTGGCTGCGTTATTGCGAAAATACAGCCCGATGTACAGCGAGGACTCTGTGCGAGTTATAGACTCAATAAAACAATTATTTATTCTTAGTTAGGTCTTATATGAATTTCCATTAAACTGACTGGTTCTCCACCAACTGTCCTCCTTTTATACACAGGGAGAAATGGGTCACGTGACATTAAACAAATAGAACAAAGGATCATGTGAAATTAGACTTGTAAGACAAACAAAGGATCAGGCGATAAGTTAGTGACGCCACGAGACTAAGGAGAGATCGGGTGGTTAGTAGGCGGGGACATAATCAGGTGACACGTGGACGATAGGAGAGAGGATCACTTGGCACATGAAATGTAAACGAATAAGACAAACAAACATCAGGTGACTGGAGGACAGACCTACGGGTAGGGTTGCCATCGTGTAGGTTACTGGCAGTCACATGCCCGAAATCATATTCAAACTTTCTCATGGAAATAAATTATTTTCCTATTTTCAATTTAAAGTCACTCGCCTCTAAAAAAAAGCTAACTCCCTTGACATAATCTATTCACATTTCACCTTATAGCACAATCTTGTTTTCAATATTCACAATTACACTATTCTCTTTGACGTGGGTGGAAATGTCATGGCCATGGACAGCTCGAGGAATAAATAGATTTCATGTAGATTACAAAGATTATATCGAATACACATCATAGACCATTGGAACCTTCACCATTTCCCTAACTGATCATCTCTGTCACTACAAAAATTATTCATGTTTATGCCAGAAAATTATTAACATTTGAACAAACGACGCTAGGTGCTTAATTTCGATTCTGCATTTAACTTAAATCCAATATTGTTCTCAGCTACTCGAAGCGTGCAACCTGACTGCTGATGATATTCGGACTGAACAGACAAAGTTATTGAGGTAGAAGAATGTTCTACCTAGACATCCTGCAGATGACGGGCCCTTAGCTACACTCTCGAACAAAGCATGACCACAATTGAGAAGAAGTTGAATATAGAAATAAATGTATGGACAAGACAAAAACCATTGCAATATGTCGAAGAGATTTCAACAAATCAGTAGATGAATAAATTTGTTCGTTCAGAATCTCTCGTCGAAAAGCATTTCTCAACCAGCATTTCTTCCAGAGTGGAATTGAAGTCTATATATAGTTTTATTTAGATTATGGTCCAAATAATGAACAAAGAACAATCAAGTAAAAACACAATAGTGCGTTAGCGCTGGCGTTGTCTTTCAGCGCATACAACTCAATGGCCATGCACAAAATACAGCCTCGGCCTGCGTTAGTGAAAAATGAGAGGGATGAGAGGATCGTAATAAAGCGTAAAACGTAAGTCCATCGCACGTTGACAGAGGGTTGTGCTGTGAGAGAGATTTTCTCCCAAATTGAGAGTTTTTTTCCAAATTGAGAGTATTTTGTGTCAACTGTCACTTGAGAAATGAAAACAGCCGTTTAAAAATAATTCAACGACAAAAGTCATTTCAAATGAGTGTATGCAGAAAGGCGGCAATTTATTTTTCATCTGGTGGATAAGAGAGAGGGAGAGAGAACAGCTGATAAAATGTATTTATTTCATATTTTGTAGCGCGTATTCGCACTTCCTCCGCAACTTAAAGTGGGTCGCCGCATTGCACTCTTCTGTTTCAGCCATTTATCTTTAATTTAATACTTTATTTATCACTAGTTCACAAAGTGGATTCCAAAACTAGACTGAGTTGCAAGACTTACAAGCTAACTTAGGAACTAGACTTATGATCTAAGATTACAATATAACCAAATCTCCAGCTTTATCCTCTCAAGAGGATAATGTTAGAAAGAGAAATTAGCTTGGGAAAAGTTTCTATCGCACGCTTAATGTTTGATGATCAAACCACAGGCGTACCGAAAACACCTGTCCTGTGTTTACTGGGTGCAGGTCAAATACCTCGGGGAACACGTAACAGCATTGTATTATGTAACAATATACACAGCAATTAATAGCTGGAACGTCGTCTGTGAATCTTCACGAACGGATTCGACAAATGAGTGGCTGGAAAAGAGGCACAGTCCTGGCTCATGAGCAATGTCCAATTGGGATTACGCGATTACGCGTATTAAATTACCTGTTCGAGCAGTCAATGATCAATGATTTTGATAGTAGTACGATCTTTTTCCACTCAAAGAGGGGAAGCCCACCATCTATGCCCATGGCTACAGCTAACGATCTGCAAAAGATGCGTTCAATCAGGATGATCAAATCATGTGGCTGTAAAGGAACCATGTGGCTCCTAACACAACCGGTGAGTTTCACTGCTCAGGCTCAACATTGGCAACGCACGATGTGTTTCTCTCACACAATGTGCAAAGACATCCTCCTCAAACAGAGACGAAAAGGTGGATTATTTGGTATTCTCATCACCTTGACACTTAAGGCCCTACTTTTTTGAAAATCATAGCTAATCCAAAGGATTCGCTTCGTAGGAAGCGCTACCTAGACTCCTAGAAGTTGCAGTAACTCAATTCGGTTATTCGTGGCAATCGGTCATACGTACTCCTCCTTAAAACCAAAACTAGCCTATATCTCAATCAACCTACTAATCCAAATCCAGAATCTGAATTTCAGAGATTGCAATGATTTCTTATGCGGAAAATAAGATAAGTCAGAGCTAGGCGAAGCCATCGAAGTCGAAAACATGCGTCAAGTATCACCGACCAAATATTCCGTACACTCAACATGACAAAAGTGGCTTCATAGCTGAACCACCGAGGTTGTATGTGTGCCTTCCTTATATAATTACAGTCCATCGAGCTTTGGACATGAATTGAATTAAATTGAAAATGAAGAGCTTGGGGTCTCTCATAGCCGGACACAAGTACTGTGACCATAAAGATCTATTGTACCCCTTCTCTTTGTCTAGGATTTAAGTGCTGCCTTCAAAAATTGTACAACCTTCCTTGACCTAGGGATCTCTTGGAAGTCTGTCCCTGTTAAGGGTGGTCTGTTTATTATTTTGATTCTTGGGCAGTTGATCATCAGCTGACAGTGCCTACAAATGTATCTACTGGGAAGACCCATGAGAGGTGGTACTTACTGGCTCCGTGTCCTGTTAGTGCTCCAGATAGCAACCTTAGGACATATTTGCTGAGTTCAATAGATTCCTTGGCTCGTTTGGAATTGCAGTTTTGTTCCATGAACAGCTGCGAGTGCATGATACCCTCTTGGTTGTTCCTAAACTGGATCATCTCTTTAGTGATCAGTTTATGTAGGTGGAGATTTTTGTCCGAGCTACTAAGCCCTTGTGGTCGCCGTGGCGTAGTGGGTAAGTGCGTCGACTCCTACGCAGAGTGTGCCAGGTTCGATACCCGAATTCACCACCTTTGATAATTCACGGCTCCACCTCTTTCGAGTCACTGACAATGCACAAAGAGTATTCCTGTCTAGAAAAAGCTTCTCAACTTCGCCGTTCGGAGTCGGCATTAAACTGTAGGTCCCTTCCACTCGGGAAAGAACAATAGCACGCACAACACGAGTAGTTGCTGAGAAGCTAGACCCAGGTCCACCTCAGACTGTCGTGCCACCCATTTTATTATATTATTACTAAACCCTTAAAAGGGGGAGGGCCCAATGTAGGGTATTTGATCACCTTTCCGGGATTGTATGTCTGCCTTTTCATTTCCTTCGTGGTCTTCATGACCCGGCACTCATATTAGTTTAAGTTTGTTTTTCTGATAGTTGACAAAGCACTCCTTCTTTATTGTGGAACTTTTCAAACCGGCTGGGACAAACACTCCTTCGACCACTGATGAGGTGAAGCGACCAACAAGTTCCTCTGCAGCGGATCTAATATTCAGAGCAGTATAATTTATATTTGTTCTTGCCATCTGCTAGTGCTTGGCGAACACGTACCTCACCGAACATCCAGAAGTTTGTACCTTCATACCATGAATCATTGTTACTGTTTCCGGGTGTCATTAGTAACACATCGCATGAAGTATGTATGTGCAAAAGTAACCATGTAACGGTAAGCACCTCAGTACTTACACACATCCTTCGCGGGGCGATCCCCACAACTGACAGAGTGAAGCTAAGTAAATCTGAAAATGAATGAAGACAAAAGAAGAGAGAGTTCCGTCAGACAGTTCAGTTTGCCCATTCAACACCACAGAAAAATCGTGATACGGCTGCCGTGCACACGTCGACTGTACGTATCCCTTCACAGATGTTCCGGAAAAATCTTCAGAATTCCCAGAATTTACACAATACAAAAGCATTTGGAAAAATGCCATTCAAAAGAATCAGCTTGTAAAGTCAAGCAATACAAAGGCCCACCTTTGGGAGACGCGGCGTGCAACAACCGAGGAGGTATCGTGTTCATTGTTCATGAATTGGGGCACAAATGAATTCGAAAAGGCTGACTTGTTGAATGAGTTGCTCATCGGGGATGTGAAAGCGGCCTGAAACCATAACGAATTCAATCCAGTCTTCTAAAGGGAATGGCCTTTTCTTGAGTGCAACATGTGCTTTCAATTTGGCTAAGTCTTCTTAAATCCATTCCTTAGAATGATTTCCACACATCCGTTCATGGGGAAACTTTGTCTCTTCAGAATGTTAAGGACGCTACATAATGTGCATTCATTTGGGTACAAATTGGTATATTGTGCCAAAAGTTGTCTATTATAAAAAGGTTTGGTATCACCACATTTTGATTGAAAGCTGAGTCTAGAAGATTTCGCTTCGAGGAAATAAACACATTTTGATTTAATGTATTTCACTCGATTTCGAAACTTACTTATCAGGTAAACGACCCACGGATGTGGATAGGCGTCCAATGTCAAAACACCTCGTTTTTGGCTGGTGCAGCTTTCTGACATTGAACTGTCGAGCTTTGAATCATGCTGCTACAAAGAAATGGTCGGAATCGATGTTTGCCCGCCAGAATGGTCGCAAAAAATTCAGGATATTTGAAGCATGCCTTTCGTCAATGAGCTTTTGGTTGGCGGTTCGCTAGGTTGCTGTGTGAATTCTTTTGCGAGGGAACCTCGTGCTGCTTATGACCATATTATGTGCTGCAGCAAAGTCTCTGAGTCTGAGGCAACTATCGGATGTCTTGTCGTGGAGACTTCTCTTCACTCCGTCAAATATGTTTTCCTTTCCGATTTTGGCATTGAAGTCTCCAAGCACTATCTTTACATAGTATTCCGGACAGGCTCCATAAGCACTTTCAAAAGTGCACAATAGTCTTAGTAGAGGCGTGTGTAAAATCTACCTTGGATGCGGATCACAGCCAGGTGATCTCTTATCGGTTTAAAGTCGATGACCTTCGACCTTAAACGTTTCCCCATAACGAATCCGTATCCAAATTTGTGCAAAGTTTTGTGACAGATGTGAAATATTTCGCACTCTTTCTTTTTCATTATCCCGTGTCCTATCCAGCATATTTCCTGGATCTTTCAAATATCCGCCTTGTACTGCGTGAGAATATTTTCCTAGTATCCTAGTGTACAGAGGTCTTACATTTCAGAAGCACACTCGCAAATCATTCACTTTTTTCGTGCCATGTTGTCATCGTTGTGTGTCCCTCCATTGCTCCGACGCTGCTTGCTCTCTGGTAACAGTTAGTTTCTTTTACTGAGTGGGTTGTTAGTACTCCGCAAAACCTGCATGGATTAGTTCACCTCACGACGGCTGTTGCAAAGGCTATCCAAGGAGCTCCCGCGAGGAGGCTGTATGTCAACTTGATCTATGCAACGACATGGATCGTTGCAGGCATGGCGCCAAGTTGGGAGCGATCAACGACTTTGCCCTGTGTGCATTGACCCTGTCCCCATTGTTTTATTAGCAAAGGCAATGACGTGAAAAGTGAGGTTCATTTGATATCATGGAGGTTGTGTTTCCTTTGACTTGAACACATTTTTTAACTCTAAACTACTACCAAACGTCCCACAACTACACACTGCCATACAGACTGAAGCTGCAAAAGAAGCCTTAGCTCTACTGAGAACATGTATCTTCTTGCAAATCCAGAAATTCTGAAACGAGTTGTCAACATGACTCGAGTAAGTGGCGTTTTTTAGAAGACTTTAAAAAACACTATTAAAATGCTCGTAGCGAATTGAGAAGAATGAAAGAACAACCCCACTCTGTTGTGCCCAAAAATGGTACACAAATATGGAAGGCAACAAGCATTCAAGAATGTTCAGGAAAGAAAGCTATAACCCCAAACGATCCAAAGTAGTACTAGAACTCAACAAGTCTGACCTAAGAGTGTTAACATGACACGGCGCATGTAAGTACCACATTCATAAAATGGGCCTTTCCAGTACAGAAATCTGGAGGCACTGTGACCAAGCAAAAGAAACTATGGAGCACATACGAATCGATTGTCCAACGCTATTGTCGCAAATATTAGACCAAGTCAATCAATCTGCTAATGAGTAAAGCCGAGACGGCCATCTGATGACATGATGATAAATCCTTCAAAGCCAAGGAAGTAATCTTGCACCGTTGTGGATTTCTTTTCCAATGGTTCGTTATGTGCCCACGGTGTATATGATCGACGAACGTTGGACTAAATGCAAAAAGTAGAGCAGATAATTAGTGAATTGGAAAAAATATTCTGTATCGGATATATCGTCCTGTCTGAGATCAAAGGTGAATGGAAAATAATGCACAACTCATTGAGCTGTAGAGTGATTAAGATGTAGTCCGGATTGCAAAAAATCTTCCACTGCACTGTCCCCTTCACATCGAGTGCTTCTAAGCCAATGCTCCAGCTAAGAGGGTGCTTGAATCGACTCTTCTGGCGCGATAACGAAAGGAAGACCAAAACCTCCGGTATAAGGACCATATCATCGCCGACAGCTCAGTCTTGTTGCCTGAGAGCACTGTGAGGTAGGCAATATCAAAAAAGATAAAAAAAGCAAATTTGTGAGAAAGAGGATTTGGTACGGTTCGGTTAGGCAAGGAGGCTGCTAGTGCATTCACCAGCACACTTAGACCATATTGGTCCATTGCGATACCCCTAGTCAGACTACTACCACTGATTGACCACTCCAGTGGCAACTGCAAATGGTGACTGGACCAGATTTGAAAACCAAATAAAAGCGTATTAACTTTGCTTTTACTGGGATTCGAACCGGGGACCCCGCTAACCAGGGGAAGGCACTCTACCAACTGCGCCATCCAGTCGTAAGAGAAAGAGGATTATTACTAGAGGTTTAGAAATGCGCGTATTAAATCTTGCTTTGCTGTGACCTATATTGTCAAGATACGTGCATAAATGTACGTCCTTTGTTCTTTTCCTTTATTTACTTTTCCCGTGTGTTACATTTCAGTCATTGATCTTCTTTTGTCCCAGTTATCGTATTTCACGAGCTGGCTCTCACCCTGCCACGCTTCCACAAATAACTTAAGTTGAAGTATAAATAACATGTTCTCCGTTGGTAACCTCGCATCGGAGTGGTTTCATTTGTTGAAACCTTCATAATGTTGAACTTGTTTGGGTGCTTCATTGTTCCGTGCAAAGTCGAGAGCAATGCACTGAGCAAAGGTTATAAGGTTAAGGCTAAGTTGCTGCCAGAGTTTATTCACATGGCTTTCAGTAAACTGACCCAAAAATGCTGATGTTGCTGGACTTCTGCTTTCGTTTAGGACAGCTAATGACGTAATTCTTTGCATTATTTATTAAAAATTATCCCTTTCCTTAATCGACTCACCCAACAACATAAACTACCCTCTTGACTGAAAGAGAGGGTGGCCAATGATCGGGTGAATCATTGGCAATCGTCTTTGGATCTCGAAAGGGTATGGTCGTTGGTCTACTTGTGGCAGGAATTCGCCTTTAATGATACGATGTAATAAGAGGCGTCATGCAACTGTAAGGTGCGGGGAATTGTATATGATACCGATCAAATCGTTTTCACTGATCCGACACTTCCCAAATAGTGATGACGTCGCTACATCTTGACAGGTAATATGTTGCCGGAAGATGGAAAAGTCGTGGTTTAAGGAAAGCAAGGTTTGCTGAATAGCTGAACATATAGCATATAGAGTCCGAGCCTGAAATATCGCTCCCTTCCATAGTTGACGGTCCTGCTTCCTATCAAGACCAAGCTGACTTGCGTCCGCGATGACTTCGTCTTTATACCGGAGTTTCGGTCTTTCTCTCCTTCTCGAACCAGAAGGCTCTGCTTCGAAGCCTTTCCTTGCTAGAGATTTGTTGTCCATGCGCTAGATGTGACCGGGCCAATGCAGTCGATGGATCTTTGCCTTCCGGACTATATCCACATCCTGGTACAGCTCGTAGAGCTCGCTATTGTGCCTTCTCCTCCATTTACCTTCTTTGAAGGCGAGAACATAAGCACCAAGAATCAGCTCCGCAGTTTTGCTTATCGTCCAGCTTTCAGCTCTATATAGCAGGAGTGTGCAAAATAAAAGTTTTGTACAGCATAATCTTGGTCCTTCGGGTCACGAGTCTTGACCTTTGCGCGCAGTTGTTTTGACAGACCGAAGTGACATCAGTTACCCAGGGCTCTACAAAACTGATCTTTTTATTTCGTGCCCTTTATAGAATTGCATTTTTCATACTGGGAAGTTGTGTTATAAACCCTTATTGCGTTCCATTCGTGGGTCACTTAGGCCAACATTTTGGTTCCTTTGCTTCCTTTTTCTTTGTTCGCTTTTAAGACCATTAAGATTCATGCATTAATCTCGGGATGGTATTTCAGGTTTTTACCGCCTAAGTACTCTAGCTCTGCGAAGAAGCGCTTTCATGGAGACTGCCTTCTTCATGATGATCATCATCTTCTGACTCTTATGATCCACTAAAGGGGTCGTGTACCAGAGACTTCCAGGCAAGTCGACCCTTCGCCATAACTCATCAGGAGATATGTCGAAGCGTAACCTGGCGAGTTTTTGGACTTGATCCAACGACCTCATTATCTGTCAAGTTGTAGCTTTCCTGAAGTCATGATGAAGTGCTCGCCTTGGAAGTCCTGATGAAGTGGACATTCGTGCCACGTGATCAAACCATCGAAGCATAGCCTTTTCCGTCCGAAGAAGCAGTTGCTCTATGTTGAGTTTGTTCTTTTCTTTGCAAAGCCTGGGCATTCGGAGATCAGATGTTGGACAGATTCTACTCCTTCTTTATCTCTGCAGTTTGTCCAAAAGTCGTTGTGCGGTATGTTCAGTCGCCCACAGTGGGTCCGCAGTTTGTGCTCGGTAAAGACTGCCATTAACATCCGCACTTACATGCGGATAAGACTGATTAATGATGTTGATCTATTTTTGCTCAGCGTCAGCCATAGGGCCCATAGGGCATCACGTTCTGCTTTTTCCTTTTTCTGGATTGCCCTAGATTCTCCCAGCTCATATCCATTTTTCGCTTTTCAATTTCCATGGATTCCAGTGTGCCTGGATCCAGTGGATATCTCATTGTCCTTATAACCTAACCACTTTCGGTGTCAAAATGTCCGATTCTATGACCGTTATTGTCGTTTGGCTATCAGTGAAGCTGCCAATCGATTGCTAAGAAATGAGGGTAAATATGTGATGAATTAAATAGACCCACCGACCCGTTCACTATTTCAAATGAGTTCGTTTCTCGTTTCACTTATCCATTGTTTGCGAATTGAAAGTTCTCCCCCCGGGTCATTAGGCGAGTGCATCTGACAGTATAAATGTGCCTCGTTAATCATGATTTTCAATAATTACTCGCCGTACTCATTCTTATGATTTTGACATCTCAGAAAAAAAAAACAAATTTTCAACTGAATCAAAGCCCCGAATTGTTCAAATAATGATTCTAAATATCATGACCTATTGAATTCATTTCATCAAGGTATCCTAATTAATTCGAATTTGTCTGTCAAATACATGTGCACGTGTATGCGTACGTCAGGATAAGCACCTGATTGGCAACGTTAAGCAAACCACTATCCATGGCACTATCCATCTATGTGCAAATTATGGGGATAATCCACTCTTAATGATATAATCAATAAGTTCAAGTAACCTCACCATCATCAATGAATAATGAAACCGATGCATTAGCATTCCCAACAAATACTGACTACAAATTGATCCACAGCTTTGTAACTGATTATGAATGCCACCAAGCTATCACCAAACACTGGCTGCTCATGATTCCGCTCGGCGATTCGGTCAAATGAATGATTTGTTAATTGCAGTGAAACGTGACTTGCATGGATTGTTACTTTCGTACAGCCAGTTGGCTTACATTCAATTAATGAGGTGTACTTGAGGCAGCTTTAAGGATAGGAAAGAGCGAATTCATATTCCCTAAGGACAACGTGAAAAGTTCCGTATTTTAGAGCATGTACGTGAAGATAAATGAGGAAATTGCTGCGAAGAAAATAAAGTTTAAGACCAAGGTTCAAAAACAGGTAACAGGAGGAACAGGAGACAAAAGTTTCTCCGTCGCTCGGTTGTGGGTTTTCCTATGACACGAACATGCTGTGTACAAAGTACAATACATAGCTTCATTAGTGAAATCACAACAGGAGCAACTGCTAAAAATAAGAACATCCAGGCGAATACATTTTTGAATGCACAGAGCACTACAAAGTCTAACTAGGAGCATTTATTGTAAGCATGTCTATGATCTGAAGAAAGAAAAAAGGTTTTTCGCGGCCAGTGAGTTAACAGAGGTTCCGCACCTATCTGACTAATTAAATTTTCAAAGTACGTTAATACAGACTGGACAACACTGGACTGTGTACAGTAACGCGTTTGCAGCCATTTAATTAAACAATTGTAGGATAATAACGTAAACTATTAATCGAACACATTAGAGTATCGTCTTAATTTTACCCCACTTATGCGGGAAAGCGTTGGCAGCTAAAAAAGGTTATGCGACAGCTGGGGACACCATCGGATTGTAACCAAATCGGAAGGGCGAAAGTGTGTTCGGGGGAAGTAGAGTACGCTTATTTAAGGTCAATGGGGCATTAGTCTGCCCGGGCACAAAGCTAGTCCCTCCTATTTCAGATATTTTGACATTTGCATTATAAGCCAAATTTTGTAATATTCATGTCCTAATGATGTGAGCGATGTGACTTCTTTTCGACATTTTAGGATCTCACGTCTTCATTAACAAAGGGATTGACACGACAATTTGGAACCAATTATATTTATAAATGCTTTCTAAGCTCCTCACATTACATTATTATAAGGGGACCCCCATCATTCTCGATTTCAAATTTTGACGATTTTCAATCTGCTGGTAAATGAACATATATTATTTTTTAGGCTTGTAACTTTGCATGCATTTATTTGAAGAATTAAAAAAGAAGAAACAAATTTTACATAATTTTTTTTGTGATCAAACAAAAGCCCTTCTTTTCGGCGGCGCATCTGAGTTCCGCTTTCCGCCTGTCTTCTCAACTTCGCCGTTCGGAGTCGGCATTAAACTGTAGGTCCCTTCCACGCGTGAAAGAACAATAGCACACACAACACACGTGGTTGCTGAGAAGCTAGGCCCAGGTCCACCTCGGACTGTCGCGCCACCAATATTATATTATTATTACTATCTGAATTCCGCTCACTGGAACATCTGAAACCAAAAATTCCAACAGGATTAGAAAAAGTACATGTTTGGCTTTGGTATGAACTATGACTATTTATTTCACACTAAAATTAACAAAATGGCGGATCTTAGAATTTTTTTTTGAAAGCCGCCTTTTTTTCAGTCACGAATCAAGTTAAAATCAATCAAGTTAAGACCATAGCGAATAACAGCTGTGTTTTTTTGCAAGCGTAAATACGCTTAATTTTGAAGTGCACAAAAAAACGATCATCGGCGCTTAATGATTCATCATAAAATCTTGGCAGCACCGACGACAATTATGACATTTGCTAAGCATTCAAGGGTGTAGTCGTGGATGGTGATTTTCGATCTTTGATGGTCACAATCTTCGTTTTGTGACTGTGTACTTTAAACCACGAACGTGACCATCACTTTAAAAGCAAAAACACTTAAGAATTATAAAATAAAAAAATGTTCATCAAATGAAAGGAATCGATTACGACACATGAACGCAATGTATAGCAAAGACTCTGGATATACCAAAAATTGCATACTTATGGATGCCAAAAAATTTAAAAATTATCTAATACATCAACCGCACCTGCAGGAGTAAGCCACATACAGCAACCTAAACAATGAATGAATGAATTCAGGAATGAACACACAGAAATTAATGATTGGGAGCATTGTTTTTATCCGCGCTTATTCCTTAAGCGGCGATAGATAGGATGAGTAAGTTAAGCGGATATAGGATTCGTTGTTAGTGTATTTTACATGCAAATCGAAATTTAAGCGTATATACGCTTGCAAAAAAACGCAGCTAACGTAGAATAACGTATTAAATAACGTAACCTCATGCGCCAGTCGTAAAAATACTGTTTCGAGAAAAACGCGTTTAAAGTTTTAAGAAGCAAATTCTTGGGTATAAAACCTACCTACGCTTCTACCATAAATCGGCTATATCTTCAAGAGTTTTTGAAATCGATTTTTTGTAACCGAGAGGGGGGTTATTGGCATTTTGCCCATGTGTGTAAAATCGGACTGAATTCTGAAATTTAACCGCATCTCATATTTGTGTACAATATACTCCAGTTCAAATTATATATATAATAGGTACACCATTTTTCAGATGTCGTTGCAACCCGTAAGGGCCATGTCCTAGCTTCTCAGCAACCACTCATGTGGTCGTGATAGAGCCCGCATAGAGTCTATAAAGTATATTTTCTCTATCATGTGAGAAAAATTAATTAATTAAAGAAACGAGGTTTTTTTTTTTCCTGTCCGTTTTCTATCAACTATAATTAATTACACGATTACGACTAACAAACACCATTTACATCAACCCACAGGCTGTTGGAATATAGTGGAATGTATGTGGGTGTAGCCGTGGCACGGTGGCGCTCATGTCCGAGGGCCCGGTTTCTCCTCCCATCTAGGGGAGTTGTCAAACAGATTTTGAACTCGGGGCCAACAATCCAGACGCTATTATCGCAAATATTGGACCGACTGATCAAAAATTAGATAGACAGCTGCAACTAATGAGTAAGGCAGAGACGGTCATCTGAATTCAAAACGAAGACACCGTGAATTCAATCTTTCACCATTATGGATTTCTATTCCAATGTTTCGTTATGTGCTCACGATGATCGACGAACGTTGGACGACAAGCAAAATAGCAGAACAGGTAATTGGTGCATTGGAAGAAGAATTTCTGCGTCGTATACGTCCTGTCTGAGAGGATGGTGAAGGGAAAAAAGCACAACTCTTTGATCTGTAGTCCGAGAGTCCTGTTTCTACTCGTATCCAAGTTAGACTTAGCGCCATGACGGCCGTGGCTCTGTGTGTCAACACCCGCGCATTTGAAATTCGCTTCCTGGGTCGATTCCCGGCACGATAAAAGGAAAAACATGCATTTTCACTGCCTTACCTCTTTCGAGTCACTGACAATGCCAAAGATTAATAACTGTCCAGAAAAAGCTTATCAAACTTGGCAGTTCGGAGTCGGCATAAAAACTGTTGGTCCCTTCTTGTATGAGGGTACAGTAGCACGCACAACACGAGTGCTTGCTGTCGAGTGTAGAAGCAAGCCACTGACTCTCTACGGGCTGTAGCGCCACCCATATTATCATTATTGTTATAAGGTGAGTTCATAAGCTAATTAAAATGGACTCACAGTCGTCTTTCTCTGTCTATACCTTCGGCCCGTGCTTTGTCTTGACCCCGAACTTTTTGTTCATCCTAATGAACGATATTTAGAATTTCTTCTTTAGAAATTAATTTAATCCACAGAAACCTCGAAGCAAGTCGAAGGGTAATTATTACGAAGCAACAAATCAGAAGTTCTAAATTAGTATACATTTAAATTTCATTCACTTATAGGAAGCCCTTCTGGGGATGCCAGTATTTTCCGCAGGCTTCGCTGATAGCACTCAAACGTTATGAGCTTTATCATGGTACATGTGCCATTTTAATAGATGTCGCCACTGTTTTCAATTATTAACGAAAAACTTTCAAAGCTTCGAATCAAATAAAGCTCATTGAATTTGTGCGGACTCAGTTTAGTTTGAATGTTATTAACAGAATGAGTGAACTTAAATTGAGCATTTTCGACTTTGAGTGATTACGTGTTTAACTTTATAGTATACCATAACGAAAAATATAACAAGCATGCAAATTGAATTCTTTACATTGGTCGCGTATTGACTTAGCAGAGCACTGACTTATTCCTATTCATGGCAAGATTTTAAAAGATGTGTCCATTTCACTGTATTGCAATATGGATGGAGGATTGCATCTAATCGTAGGGGATGAAGGAAGGATTCTTGTTTATGCACTACGCAACAGAAGGATGCTCGCTTAATGATGTTTGCATTCACAATAAATTTCATGGTTTTGATATATCAATGGATGTCGATTTGGGAAGTTAACATGCTTCTTTTCGAAATTTTCTTATTAGACTCCTATAGTTTCTGCTCATCGTTGGATATTCTGATGGATATGAAGCCATCTCCAATTGATGTAGCAGACGAGATTTGTTGGGCCCAGTCCTTATCCCGTAATGGTAGCCGCTGTGGGAGCATAAGATATGCCAAGGAATGTAGATTCATTTCGACCTCGATGTTCAAGCATGGACAAGGTGAATAAGCATGCAGATTCATTGTGAAATTGTTCCAGTTGGCTTGACACTCGATTACTTTCATGTATTTTTATTATTGCGGAGGATAAACTGCAGTGGGACCTCTATTGTGCTCCCTATTCATACCTTAGCTTTCTTAAGAGCTCTCCTACCACACAGCTCTTTTCAGAGTTGAATTGAGGGCTATACGTTTCTATTGCGTGAGGGTGGAAAAGATTTACCCTAAAGTATTTTCCCTAAGCCAGTTTCTTTTAGGAATCTGAAAATAAGAACTGATTCTAGTGACTTCAATTCTTCCTCTGATGTTAGGTGCTTGTCCAGATATCTTTATCTTTTGTTGACTAGCACCTCACAAGATCCCAGTATATGTTCTCGAATTTCATTAGATTCTCCGCAGAATCTTTAGAGACCTTCTTCTGATACACCTAGTTTTGTTAGGGGCTCCCTGAGTTTACAGTGCCCTATTAGGAAGCCTGTAAGGATAAGAAGGTTGTTTTTTCCTCATTCTGATACATGCCTCAAACCTCTGCCGGCTATGTTGACCCAAGAGTTTCTTGGCCTACTTCATGACATGATTGTTGCATCTGCCTGCTTCCTTCTTTCTTCCCTAAACTTTTCCCTGAGGACGTTAACTCCTACAACACAGAATAGTTCGGGGCCTATAAAAGTTTCCCATGCTCCTTTTCTGTCGAGGGAGTTGACCATTTCAGTGCCTTCTATCCCTGTATGGCCAGGAATCCAGCAGAGTTCTTAAGCTTCTCTAGGCTTTCATGTAATTTTCAAGTTAGGCGTTTTCAATCCGGCAGCCAAAAACTTTCCATTCTATTCTAATTAAAGATGCTAAGAAAATGAACACAGCAATCACTCAAAATCTTGCCAACGTCTTAATAATATATCGGAATTTCTGGAAAATGTATGTTTGATGATAGATGCTGATTCCTTGCGTTGTACATTACGAAAGTGTAATAAAAACCGTGTGGGACTTAACGAAAAGAAAATTCTGTCGGGCGCATTTTTGCATACCATACTGTAGCTGTGTGACCAGTTTTTAATCAGCTCTCAATCTTGCACATGAGTACTTTTCTTTGCCAAGCTTATCGCCTTACTTCCCGCAATGATAAACTGTTATATTCTTCGTTGAATTCTCAATATAAAAGTATGTACAAATTGTCAAGCGACCTCTTTCTGGAATAAACTGTCATACGAGGGTTTTATTTGAAGTTCTCCTACAAACGTAGTGTGCCAGATCAGTCTGTAAGTTCCCCAACACCAAACAAATCATATCGTAAGCAGGCAATAAACAACTATAATCTGGACCACTTCATTATCAAATATGAAGAAAGACACGCCCTCTAGAGATTAGAAAAAAAGTTACGAGAGTTAGAAGACCACCGACGGAATGGCCGTAAGCTCAACTGACCGTAAAAATCCTTGCTGATAATTATTTCAAGAGGATGTCAGTCAGGATAATGGGCGAAAAGAAAGTAAAATGGAATATTAATCTAGATGCGATTTGTTTAAGCTGTCAAGCGAATGATAAAAAAGTCATGCCTCGTAAAGAGGGAGTTTATTTTATCCCAACCGGATGAGGCATAATCAAAATTACGACTGAATCTGGATTTCGTAAAAGCCACGTTAATTAGCTTGTCATGAATGTGAGAACTCCAGTCAAATTCTCTTTTATTATTTTCGCTTTTCATTTACCATGTGCACCTATTTGGTGAATTTCATTAGAATGAGTGGCATTTTGCTATAAACTCCTCGCTTGTTTCGTTCGCATTATTATGTGCTTGACATGTTTATGCATTCTGCTCCATGCAAGTTCCTTAATTACGTTTCATAATGCGTGGATTCCTATTTATTTTAGCTCAACTTTTACATTTCAGCTGCATAATGGTGTGGAAAATGCGGCAGAACTCTTAGAAAGCGTTCACATTCATTGAGGGGGTGGAGGAATGAGGGAAGGACAGCTGTTTCTGAGATGTGAGCGATGGCAAGTAGAACAATAGTTATTCCAATGAGAGTGAAATGAAACGATTGTAAGTAAAGTATGTTGATTCATACGCAATTGTTATCAGCTTAGAAATGGACGCTTAAGATGCCCAACTTTGTAGGATGCTGGAGCTGGCTTAATGCTTGCATTCTTGTACCAAACTTTTCTCCCAAATCTCCCAATCTCAAAACTCCCAAATCTTTACTCCCTCTTCGTACCAGTCATGTGTGCATGTGTTGTTCAGTCATCTTGATATCCTTATGAATCTGATGAAAGACTTTAGAGGTCTTGGAAGAAATATACATCCAGTGTTCTAAGTCTCAACTGGCAATGGCTCCGGGGCAGTGGATAAGCTAATGAGGCGTATCCTGTTTTTCCTCTTTGTGGCCGTAACCGCTGCATAAAGGTATACTCGTTCGCTAGTCATACGAGTGAAAGAGGGCCTCAACCAACTTGGTGTGCTAAATTGGGAGTAACTGGCTAAAGATCGGGCGACTTCGAGTTCGGTCGTTTTCGATACAAAAGAGTACCTTCCTCCAGTTTTTCTAATTCACATTGTTTAGTTTTTGGTCTGTGTCTGATGATATGACAGTGTTAACTGTGCGTATGTCAAGCGAAAAAGCATCCATAAGCAGTGATGATTAAAACTAAACTAGGCGGATCAACACACAGTTGCTGTCTTCTTTAACCCTTCTGTCAATGGATGTTTTAAAACCTTACCATCTGGCTGGATCCTCAGAGATTTTGTATAAAAATTGATGGTACTTAATGAAATAAAAAAAATAATAAATTGATTTTTTTTTGTTATTTTGGACGTGCTATTATTTTTAATTATGACTAAGTTTTTTTTGCACACAGCATTAATATCACGAAGTACTTTCTTGGTATAAATTAAATAATACGCATAACACAATTTATTGTTCTTTACTTATAAATTTATTTACCAAATCTTTGCTTAATTTAAGTTAATAAACATTTTCCTTTATGAGGAAGTTATTGGTCGGCAAACGACTAGCCGAGGAGAACTCCAAATTCACACTGCTGCCTTGCAATGCTCTCAGCAGCAAGTCGCTTGAAAGAGTGCCAATGCCAATAAGGTTTTGGTAAACAAGATACCGCTGTTTCAATGGATAGTACAGTCATGTTTACACATTTGGCTATTATTTGTGGTAAACAGGGTACCGCTGATGCAATTGGGTACAGTCAACACCCAAGCAACTAAATTGGCTTGTTGTTTGTGCTGATCCGTAACTTATATAAGGCAATTTTGTAATTGAATGCTGTGTTGTAAGCAGAAAGACTCTTCGCAGGAAGTCATGCAATTATCTTCCATTCGTATGTTTCGTTTATCCTGCCAACTTTACACGACTTTTTCTGACCCTTTGATTTCTGGCTACGGCTGGGCTCTCGAGTCCCAATTGTGGTCTTTGGATCATTCATCCTCGCTTCGATCTGAGGGGTCACTAACTGCTCAATCAAGGAATGCAAGAATTGTCGACGTTTATTGGTTTGGTTCTTTGCACTCATAGAGGAGGCATGGCTTTGTCCGTCGTTGACATGTGTATTCATTCAAAATTTGACTTACACCAGCGGCTAGACAAAGACTAAAATAAGCTTATAGTTCTTCTTCAGTAAGATATTTACTTGATATGTCACATAATTTCCTGTGGAGCGTTCTATTAGTTTCTCGCGTGATGATAACGACGATGTCTTCTGATATTATTGACTTGAAGGTGCCAAGATGACCCTGACTTCTCGAATGACATTGTTTACTCTAAGACGATCTGTTTCGGACTGTTGTTGACACCACTTTGTTCCACCTCGGCCAAATAATATTCCATGGAGAATTGACCATTTTGCGCTTGCGAATTCGATCGGTTTCTGCTTGATACTCTTCCAGCATCTCGTCATCTTCTATATCCGATATTCCCCTCCTACGGAATTTATCTCCGCATCATAATTATCTCCGCCAGGAACATAGTCCTTATCGCCACTAAAATATTTTACTTCAGAGCCGCTCTCCCGTAGCCTGATAACGTATTGCTCACTTTCTTCTTCGGTCATACGCTTTCAGTTTAATGTGCTTATTTTGTCAGTGAAATAATTTACTTTCGTGTAAGTATGTTGTTCCCAATTTGCTTCTAATTCGCTCAAGTAATGGTTAAAGATTGACAATATTTCTTTGACGTTAGGCAACAAGGTCTTAAGCCAACTTGAAGACAGAATGATAGAAACTTCAGACGTTAATACCAAGCAACATATGCATTTTTCTGACTTATCCTCAAGCCCAAATTATTATGATGGGAAGCAGTTGGGCTAGTATTAAGTCGTTAATAACTAATGAACGATTTTTGAGAGAGAAAATTAAGTTTAAAAAAAATCAAAAATCCAAACTCAATGTATTAACTTAAGACCGTTTTAACCTCAAAGAATTATGCCTTCACTCTCTTATAATCGCATAACCAGATCAAATTGCATACTTTTTTTTTTCAAAATACCGTAAACTTTTAATTTATGTACAATGAAGTAACTAACTCTATTTCGCATGAAATATGGAATAAAGATGGTTCTCCATACAATTCCTAGCAAGCTCTGGCCGTTCCCACTAACTTATGGGGTTATTTTTTCTGACCCACTTAGATTTTAATTTACTGTGCACACTAAAGCATTACAATATGTATACCGACAATGTCAGGAGATTTCGTGAGAACGCCCGAGATCACAGTTTGACGTCGGAAAGCTACAATCGCAATTGACTGCTAGCAACTTTGCCGATCGAGTCTCCCTAAAGCTCTCAGAGAGTCCAACCCTGCTAGGAGAAACAATTGACCAACAATGTAACCGTTGTCAAAAAGCCATCAGAGAAGCTGCATCTGATGTGCTGGGTTTTAAAACGCCACCCCAAAAAAGCCCCTGGTTTGACAACGAGTGCAGGCAGGCACATTCAGCGAAGCAAGCAGCATACAAGGCGACGCTGGACAGAAGGACGAGAGCGGTTCGTGAGCTCTACGAACTTAAAAGAAGGGAAGAGCATCGGCTTCTCAAAAAGAAAAAGAAAGAGCATGAGAAGCGCGCGATCGAGGACATGGAGAGGTGTTACGGCAGAAATGACGTCCGAAAGTTCTACCAACGAGTAAAACGACTATCCAATGGATACAAAATTCGGACAGACGCCTGTCGTGAAGCAGAGGGACAACTCGTAGTAGATTCGCAGTCGATACTGAGAATTTGGAAGGATCATTTCTGTAGACTGTTAAACGGCGAGAAAGACACCAATACCACTGTCAGGCAGAATGTTCCACTCAACGCAATTGACGATGATCGACGAGAATTCCGTCCCATCGATCTAGACGAAGTCAAGGTATCGAGACTAAAATCGAATAATGCTGCTGGTGCAGACGGACTGTCTGCGGAACTCTTTAAGGCAGCTGGAGATGAGTTGGTAAGGTACATGCACCAACTCTTCTGTAAGATATGGTCGGAGGAAAGCATGCTCGACGAGTGGAATCTCAGTATCGTTTGCCCGATCCACAAGAAAGGGGACCCCTTTGACTGCACCAACTATAGAGAGATAAATCTCCTTAACATCGCCTCTGCCGTTTTGTATGAGTGCCTGATACCATTCGTCAACAACCTGATAGGTCCTTATCAGTGCGGTTTCAGCCCGGGAAGTCCACCATCGACCAAATCTTCTAGAAAAAGCCCAAGAAATGCAGATCGACACTCACCACCTATTCGTCGATTTCAAGGCCGCATATGACAGCGTGCATAGAGACGAGATTTACAACGCCATGTCTAGTTTTGACATTCCTGCCAAACTCGTTAGGTTGTGCAGGATGACGATGGAGAACTCTCGCTGCTCCATCAAGGTTGGTAACGAACTCACCGAGAATGACATTCAATGTCAAAAAAGGATTTAGACAAGGCGACGCGCTGTCATGTGATTTCTTTAACATCATCCTGGAGAAGATCGTGCAAGACTAACACGCCAACACTAGAGGCACGATCTTCCAGAAGTCCGTACAACTGCTAGCATACGCGGATGATATTGACGTGATCGCTCGAACACAGCGAGCCGTCAATGAAGCGTTTGCTGGTATTGAAGCGGAGGCGGCCAAAATGGGTTTAGCGGTGAAAGAGGGCAAAACGAAGTATATGCTGTCATCACGAAAGGACGCACAAAATCGACGACTTGGCCAAAACGTTACCATAGGCAACTACCTCGGCTCGCAAGTGAACAGTACGAACAACACCAGTACCGAGATTAAACGCAGAATTACTCTGCCAATCGATGTTTCTTTGGGGTCATTATATATATATATAGTTAACATTATATAACACCTTGATCATCCCTGTCCTTCTCTATGGTGCGGAAGCATGGGCAATCTCAAAAGCGGATGAAGAAGCACTTGGTCTTTTCGAGAGAAAAGTCCTGCGTTCAATCTTTGGTCCTGTTTGCTTTGATGGTTATTGGAGCAGAAGAGAGAGAGAGAGAGAGAGAACTGTACGGGCTGTACAGCGGCATGAGCCTACTCAGGCGTCTACGGATTCAACGCCTAAGATGGCTGGGCCATGTAGAGCGCGTGGACAACACTGCTCCAGCCCGAAGAGTCTTCGACTCCGTACCAGTGGGACAACGCAATAGAGGACGCCCACGGAACCGATGGCGCACACAGGTGAAGAAGGACCTCAATCAACTTGGTGTGCACAGTTGGAGACAGCTGACAAAAGATCCTGCCGGCTGGAGAGGCTTACTGGTTGAGACCCAGGTCCACCCCGGACGGAAGAAGAAGCTACACAATCAATAAGGAAAGTCGAAAAGCGAAAAGGTCTGGCCAGACCTACTCATTGACAGAAGGTTTAGATTCGAAAATCATATCATATCATATTTTAGAATAAATATAAGAAAACTTCAAGACAAGACATCCATCACCGTACCTTGTTCCAAAAAACAAAACAAACTAATGTTGAAATGAGTTCCCTCTCTACGTGTGGCATAAGTGAGCATGCTGTTGACCACAACTCCAGACTTCTCAAAAAAGTAAAGACAATTAGCGTACCATAACAAAAGAGTAAGAAAGAAAGGACATTCCCTCCCTATCTACACATGTTCGTATGAATGGAATGTACAATGCAACAATAATGACCGGGTCATAAAGTCATCAAACGAAATTGCTTTTACTTCAGCTGCCGCCGGCTGCATTCATTAAAAACCGGTTACGATAGCCACTGTCGAATTTACTACAGTGCGTAAATAAATCTGTTGAAATCGAGTTGACACTGATTAAGTGAATTAACTCCACATTTCCACAACTGTGTTGAGATCAACGCCACGGAAACGATTCAGTGACGTTGTTTTTGTTTAAATTTATTTCACTTTGGGGTTTTTATCCCAGTTCACAGCAGTATGTGTCATTATCTTGTTTGGTTCAAGTTACCGAGAATCCGACAAAAACTCCCTCATTCGTGTTGACAAAAGCAAATTTGATGACTGCATACCAATGAAAACCAGATGGGAACTTGAATTGTGTCTGCGAATTTAAATGAAACAGCTGATGTAGCTTAATTAATGAACAACATTTTTTCGGGTAGGTATAATGAACGTGTGTACTGAGGTAGACGATGGGTGTTGTCGTATGTAAAACAAGGCAGTTTGTAGCCTTACACCTCTTAACTAGTGTATCACGTGCCTGTTTACATGGTTGGGAATGAAACAAGTATTCGTTTGATTTGTGGGTTAAGTGGTGGAATGATGATTTCGCTTCGCTCGTATAGGGTGGGCTTTCTAGTGTTTTTTCTAAATCATAGCATATTTTGACACTGACAGGTGTTTCGGTCGAAAAATTAGGATCAGTTTTCTCCGCAGAACGAAATGAGTCGCTTTATGCCTGAACAACTTTGGGAAATATCGAAAACTTATTTCCAAAGTAGGTTTTGACCGAAATGTAGCACCTACCGCGAATGCTGTACGCATGGTTTTGTAAAAAGTTCGTAAGACTGGTATGTTAGTGGACAACACTCATGTGCGCCACACACGTCGTCGTACAGTGCGTACAGATGAGAATGTGAATGTTGTGCTCGAGGGCATCATTGGACCATTTTTCTTCGTTACAGAGCCATGTTAACCAACTTTTTTTTATTGAAATCGAAGACATGAATTTGGACGACCGTGGGTTCAAGCATGTTAGAGCGGCATGACACTTAACGCCAATATCATTCAAACACTCCATGAGCTACAGCAAGGCAACAAGGGCTTGGCAAATTGGGGTGACAGAATGCGTAGCAAATTGTGGTGACAGAATGCGTAGCCAGCCGACTCAGCCTCTTGACCGACATTGTGTAACTAATGGGAATGTTTTTTCTTACTAATAAAGCCATAATACATGGAACAAATTTAATTTTGCTTAATTTACTGTATTACATTTACGTGTAGAAATCAGAACACCGGAATGCTTTATATTCAGTGGATTCCCGCTTAAGGGTCATTTACAACATTTTCTTCGCCTTCTCTTCGTTCTTTCCTCACTTCGTATTCTTAGGACAGCCGCGTTTTCTTGAGACAAACAAATTTAGTCCGAAATGTCCCACTATCCATTGGATTCCCTTTCGGTGACTTTTACGCGTCTTTGTCAACCTTTCTCTCACCCGTCTAACATATTTCTGCTACCAGACGTATTGGGAGGCCCCACCGTCCGACATGGACTTGCGTCTTTCTTCTACAGCAACCACTCGTGTGCTGCGTGCTATTGTTCCTTCTCGCACCTGACCTTAAAATTATTGTCAATTCGAATCCGCATAATTTTAAAAGCTGAACACTTGTACTAGTAGGTTGCCGTGGCGTAGTGGGTAAGTGCGTCGACTTCTACGCAGAGGGTGCCAGGGTCGATACCCGAATTTACCACCTTTGATAATTCACGGCTCCACCTCTTTCGAGTGACTGACAATGCTCAAAGAGTATTCCTGTCTAGAAAAAGCTTCTCAACTTCGCCATTCGGAGTCGGCATTAAACTGTAGGTCCCTTCCACTCGTGAAAGAACAATAGCACGCACATCACGAGTGTTTGCTGAGAAGCTAGACCCAGGTCCGCCTCGGACTGTAGCGCCACCCATATTATATTATTATATTATATTATTAAACACTTGTACTGCCTGAGCATTGACAGTGACTCAAAAGAAGTGTCGCCATGAAATGTGCGAGGCATGATTTGGGAGCCGTGATTTGATATACTGACCGTTGGTGCAAATATTTCTTTCAACTTTATCAAAGTATTACTTTCAACAATACTTCTTCACATCACGCACATTTTCAACACAATAATCATGACGTTGACGTATCATTCACTTCGAAAGGGAGAAGCCAAAATAATCCCAGTACCAAAGAAAATCAATTAATGTTGCAACATCGACATGATGATGCGAGAAAATGTTGCTTGAACATCGACATGTGGCTATTCATCCAACTTCATCGCAATTTTTTTGGACATTGTCAGTCAAAACATCAAAGCTTGCATCGAGCGACCAATCTCTTAAGCCAGGATCCTAAGTAGACCTTCCTGTGTTACAGCCTTATTAAGTGGAACGGGCGACACCTTACTTGACTTCTTGAAAAAGTTTGACTGTCTTGGCCCAACGATACCTTTTCATTTTTCATCCTCCCAATTCAACTTCTGTACTGACGTAAATTATTTATTGGTATACATTTATTATTGCGACCGAGTCCTAGCTTTTTTCTAAGTATAACTTAAAACTGCAAGATTCTTGTATTGCCCGAGTTAATATCATGGTTAGCATACTAAGGACCGATGGACCGCTAAGCGAATGCATATCGCACTCAACGATTAGTACAACCTTACTGCTCTAAGAGATAAGCCGAAACCGAAAGAATTGTGCAATACACAACGGGCCGTCCTTACCTGGAACGCTGCACTTCACATCACATTCACATAGGTCATGTGTAAGATAGGTATAAGTTAAGAATTAAATTCTGAGTTGCATATCAAGAGTAATCGGCAATATTTCCGATAAATCATGTTTTGTTTTTTAATTAAACTGTGTACGCTAGATCAACTCATGCAATGGTGTACCCCAAGGTTCTATTTTTGGTCCCTTATCAATCCCTCCATTGGTTTTGTCTTATCCAATTTTCCCTTTATATATAATATGTGAGTCACTACAGCCCGTAGAGGGCCAGGGCCTAGCTTCTCAGCAACCACTAGTGTTGTGCGTGCTATTGTCCTCTCAATTTTCCCCTTGGTATGATTAATAATGATTCAGATGTTAAAATAAGAGAGGATTTGTGCTCAACTAACAAGTGGGGTATTTTAAATGGTCTAATGCTAAATCCTGACAAGACCAAAGTTATCCCGTTTTTTCAGCACATGCCTCTCGTTTCCGATTTCCCGACAATTGAACTTAACTCTACCATACTTGAAGGTGTTACCTGAGTTCATATCTAATGGAAAAATGTAGTATATTTGACTGACTCGAGCTGTTCACATTGTGTACAATCTATTTACATCGCTAAGAGCCTTGTCAATCAGTGGCTATATTCTCCAGTGTTAAATAAACGCTTGCCAGTGCATTATATTGTTGAGAGCAATCACAGGTACGTTTTTAACTTTTGTTAAACATAACCTAACTTATCTACGGAAGCCTGGTAATTGCCGATTAGGTTTTAGACCTTCACACACCTCTTGGGAAGGAAGACCATTGAGTAAGCTGGAGAGGATCTCATAGGCGACGTTTAACAGGGATATACCTCTGTAATTATTCCAAAAGGGAAAATTGCCTTCTTTGATGACCGAGGCATATGGAGCTGGTATTCCAGTCGTTGGACATGCTTTCATGCTCACAAATTCTACAGATGATCTGATGCATGCTCCCTCCTTGCCATCTAAGCCTGCGTTCTTCAACTTTTTCTCCTTGCATATAACCTTTCAAAATTATTCACAAGAAAAAGCCAAATTCATGAAGTCTTTATGAAAAAATCATCTTCTGTCGTTCAAGTCGTAACATCTCCTTAAAACCTTCCGTTCATACCGTGCAGACATTTCTTCATTCATGCTGTTCATCTTTGGAATTACCAATCACGTACCATGCCTTCAAAGGTACGATCTAAGAGCAAGTACAGAGAATTTCGTTCCAGTTGTTTCCGTATTGTTCCATTCTCCATTGTGATGTGTCTTAACTTGGAAGATAATTGCTGCTTCACTAGTGACGGTCTGGGAACATCCTCCTGGAAGTGTACTGAAAGTTCTGCATTTTTGTTTGCTCACATCTGTACTTATATACAAAATAAAATAACTAAAAAATAAGAACTGAACGCAAAGTATTTTTTTTTTTTTTTAGTGCACAAGGATAAAGTTTGAGAAAAGTTTGAAGAGCATCGTTTTTCCACATACCTCGTTCGGGAATTCATTTAAAGCTTTTTAAATGGAATAACGAGAAAGAATTTAATTTTCCCACAGCTAGAGCCGAGAGTTTCGCACGGATTTCCTCTTGGGGTATCCTCAACGGCAAAGCATGAGGGTAAGAGTTTTTGTAACTTAACAAGCGAAATGTGGAAACGTTTTTGACAGAGTCACAGTGCCACATCAGGCTCAACCAAATGCATTCGCAAGTGGGTGCTAGTGGATTGTCCCTTACACATCAGTTGCTGAGGTAAACCTGTACCACTCGTATCACCCTTATCATGGTCAGTTATGTAATTGAGCGGAGGGTTGTGGAACCACTCAGGTGGCGATATTCAATTCATTGTATCTTACTTCTGTTCCCAAATACCGTACAACAGCTTTTCGTAATTCGTTTACTGTAGCAGCCTGCCGGTTATTTGACAAGCTTCCTCTTTACATCAGGTCACTAAGACTTCCTGCTGCGTTTACAAGAAATCTGAAAAAATGGCTCTTTAGCTTAAACATAATTAATTTGGATTATATACTTCGGGTACAGTAGTAAATTGTTTAAGTATTTATTCTTATATTCTGGTATAGTTTATTTATTTTACTTCTATTTTAAATCATTTGTATTGTGAACTTGCTCTCGTAATATTGTTTTGTTTTCAATTCTGAAAATACTTTCTGTATAATGCGGTTTTTTAGGGCCACCCCATCCGTCAAAAAATAATAACGTACGTCAGTTGATGTGGCGTAGTACTCCATTTTTTGTATAGAAATAATTTGTCATTAATTTTTCTCACATTCTTGTTCTTGTTAAATTATTAAATCATGTTAAGTCAAATTAAATTAAATTCAATTAAATAAAATTATATTAAATCATAAGTTAAATCATGTTATTATGTATTGTATCGATTGAAAAAAATAAAATCTGTCTATCTATATCTCCTACTCTCGAAACTATCCCGAGATTGTTATGAAACTGTTGAATTGCTGATGCTTTTCGATCCAAAGCTCTGCCGGGAATCACAAACCCATCTGGTTACTTGATCTCTCAAACTTTCGGACATATGTGAGACAGTTTCATTCAATTTTAAAATAAATAAAACGACAACAAATTTTTCTAATTTCTTGTTTTTTTTTTATTATTTCGAGTTAGCTTGAAAACAGAAACCAGTACAAGTGAGATATTCAACATCTACCACTTTTGGCCTTTACCAACTGTTGAAAGCTTTTTTTGATCAGATAATGACATCAGAGAATACATTTTACATGGTGTACTGATGTCCTTACACCAGTGTGCGTAGTCAATATGAGACAATATGCGGCGGTTCGAACATGAGCTAGGGCCAAATAAAAACAAAATGTGTCGTCAAGTTTGCAGAAAACATATGAAGTGCCATTTTTATCATTCGCGTGCAAAGTCATCTGTTAGAACTTCTTCCCGCGTTTGATTTATTTATTTATTTATGTACCTATTTATGGTAATGCAGCTCAGCGAGTTAAGAAGGCCCATAGCTTTTACACCTGTAGTAGAAGCTTCGTAAAAAAGGCCTTCAACCAAAGTTGACCCTACGGATGTCTATCGCGGTAATACTTCCGATTCTAGCATAATGGATCACTAGTATGGTGGCCGGCCCTTACTAAAAAAAAATATAATAATAATAATATGGGTGGCACGACAGTCCCAGGTGGATCTGGGCCTAGCTTCTCAGCAACCACTTGTGTTGTGCGTGATATTGTTCTTTCACGCGTGGAAGTAAAAAAAAATACAAAGCCCAACAAGGTACAAAGAACTAAATGCATTGTCAGACGCTCCGACTACCTTTGGACATACACATTAAAAGCACTACTACTCACAGCGCCATCAAGTTCAGGGTGTCTGGATGCTGGACATCAAAACTCAATGGTCATGATGATCCTTCATCTAAGATCTTCGGCCAAAGGATCTCGTAACATCGAGACAGATTATACGATCCCCAAACTAAATCTATCAAACGGCTTTCACACTTTTATTCGCCAGGAAACTGGATCTTAACTGGGAAAACAACACTGACGGAGGGTGACGGGTGTATTCTCAGAATTCCTGAACATTTCTAAAGCCTATAGCCTATCGGACAATCGTAGTGTGTTCCCAGCGGAACTTCTTTCAATCCGGGAGGAATGTCGTCAAATCAATAACACCCCATACCAAGGCAGAAGGTGGCAATTCGTATTGAAAGCCAAGTAGCCATCAAAACTTTTGCCTCCTGTACTTCCCATTCTAAGTTCGCACAGGATCGCCGAGGTCAGATAGCGTCTTTAGAAGACCAGCTAAACAAATCTCCCTTATCTGGTTTCCAGGTCACAGTGACATCTGAGGAAATGAGAAGGCCGATGAAGTAGCTAGGCAGGGACCTGCCCTTCAGTGGTCGCTTGCAGAGGAGGTGCACATCCCAAAACAATCAGTCAAGGTTTATATCTTTGCACACTTTCTTGAAACGGCTGGTGTCAGATGGGCCAGACTGACTGTGCTACATCAAGAAATATATGGCCTGAGTATAACTGATCCAAAGCGAACTTCAGCGAACTCGACATGACATCACTAGATTAGTAGACCGCCACCACCAGACCAGACTGCACGACACTGGCCGCTAAACTTGGTATCTCACATAACACACATTGTCGCAACACCATTGCTGAGATAGAGACCTTAACCCCCTTCTTTTGCTTTTGCCCGGCTCTTGCAAGAACCAGACAGCGAGCGCTTGGTGGACCCTTATTCAAACCACTTGACGAGATTTCTGCGAAAGATATTCTATGGTTGGATTTAGAAATATCTTTAAAAACTACTTTACATAATAGCTACCAAAGCTATGTCAGTAAAACGGCACACACATGCTAATTAGGTTCTTGCTGAACCAGTACTTCTATCGACCTACCTATGTACCTTGTCCTAATTTGAGATTTCTTAGATTGAGATTATTGAAATAGTAGGCCGCTAAGTGAAAGTACCCACCACTAGCCAGAGCGCTACACGAGCAGTGAATATGTGATTTGAGGTTCCTATCTCCTCTTCATCCATGCAGCTTCTGCCTTCTTTTGGACACCTGTCCTGCGGGCATAAATGCCAATGCGCAGTGTCCGGTTGTAACATCGATGAGCGTCCTAAGCGAAGGTGAAAGCCTACTTAGTTTATGCAGACAGATGAATCGCTTTAAATTTAGTTCTGGCCATATTTCCTTTGTTTTAAGACAAGTATAAGTAACCATTTGTGATTGGACGATTTGATGGTCTGCATTTTTAGTTTTAAGGTAGTTTATAGCGATGGGTATGGGAGGTGGAACTCATCTTGGTGTTTATCGGCTTTTCTTTGGTATGTCCCAATGTCCTGCCACCCCCATAAGGTGAATGTTGAAGTGGTTACGTACCTCGTTAATAGACAACCTACAATTAAGGGATGTTTTGATGAATTTGACATAGTATTCCCCAATGACTTAGTTGCGGCCTGCGAGCCAGGAAGTTGCTTCAGCCTGGAAGATGCTACAGTGAGCAAGGAATTTCAAGGCTATTTCTATATTTTTCAACAATAATAAATAATAGAAAATAGTAGGCAAAAACTACTTTTTTTTCGATGAAACTGAAAAGACTTGAGAAAAGTGTTTTAACTGTTTTTAGTCCAAAGGACCTAACAGGTTTACTCTAGTGACATTTTTCGAAGCAGATTGTGAAAAACAAAAAAGGAGTGGTGGAGTAGATTGAAAACTATTGAAAAAAGCGTACTGAATCTATTCCGTTTTGGAGTAAAGTCCGAACACTGGTGGAAATACATACCTTAATCATATCTGCAGCCCCTGCAAAAGTCGTTGTGTGGTATATTCAGTTGCGATGAAGTCCAATAGGAGTCCTTACAATGTCCGGTAAGGACTCCTGTTAACTTCCGCACTCTTTTGCGACTAAGGTTGATCAGTCGCATCTTTTTATTCAGCGTTGGCCACAGGGCCCTTACTATGTCTAGTTTTTACTCTATGGAGGACTTCGTCTTCAAGTTTTCTTCATACAGAGCTAGCGGCGTGAACGTGTAAGGGATTGATCGCGAGACTATCTGATTTTTCGTTTCCTTGGATGCTAGTACGTCCTGGTACCCAACATAGGGCTTACCACGGATATCTCGCTGACTCTCTGTCTGCATAACCTGTCAAGTTTCGATGTCAAGGTGTCCGGTGGTATGGCTTTTATTGTCGCCGGCTTGTTGGTTATGTCACGTGTGCTGCTCGCACTGAGAGAACGTGATATTAATGTCTTCGGCATGGACACTTACACCCACCTCCGTCGGTCTTTTAACCGTTTGTACATGCTACACACGCAGGGGATCAGCAAGCGCCTAATTGTAATTGACTTCCAATCCGATCTGGAAGGAATGCTGGTGGAGACTTTCTTCTCGAAGATAACAAGAAAAGAAATTGTATTCGTTAAGAATAATCAAAACACTCGGAGCGTTTTAAATGTCAGGGCTGCTTGGTTGCCACATAGTTCCAGTGGTGAAAGGTGTAGAAGTATGTTAAGTACGTCAGATGGGGTGCGAGTGGTTCTCAGCGCTCCACTGATAAAGGTCTTTCCACCCAATTGAATTCTCCGTGCTTAAAAAATCAAAATTAATAAAAAATGTGGACCTCATAACAAGTTTTAGCTATCGTGCAAGCCTTGCACACATAATAGTGTTTCAATAGCATCAATCTGAAAACGTATTTCATTGTTTACTTCACATACACACGATTCATTAAACACACGAGCGCTTTCCGATGAAATCGACGTTCTCATTGAACCGCCTTAAGCTACGGCTTTTGTTTATTTTTGAACACTAAATCTGTCTTTGACGTGGAAACAACCAAAATTGAAATTAACATAACAATTATTTTAGTTTATGATAATTGGAACTTAAGACATTTACGAAAAACAACTAGCGATTACAAATTCCATAAAAAATAATTAGTGGTCTGTATGCTTTTGTATATCAACTGAGTGATCTTCAAATGAGATTCAAAAGACATTAGATGGGCCTGATATCATGAATCATTCAATGCTCGGAAGTACTCTTGGAAACACTCAAGAGAGTCGTATTCAAATGCAAATGGAATAGTGAGTGGTGTTTTAGGAGCCTTGGCCGTAATTTTTGGGGTAATTCAAAGAAGGCATTAACTGACCAGTTTTTTTTAACTCTATGTTGGCAGCTATTTGTACTAAGCTTTTAATTACTTATTAATTTTGTTTTTATTTTAGTTAGATTTTTTAGTTAATTTCAGTTTCAGCCAGTTTGGAACATAATATCTGCGAAAAGAATAAATCAAACAAAACTGTGGCAGAAAATTGATTCTGAATTTATTCTGAATCTAAAATTATGGCACTAAATATGGTAGAGCACATCATTGAAATGACCTCATCGACATCGTTGGCAGTGCTTCAAGAGTCACTCGAATTTTTGATGACTCTGTTCAAAATCTTCCTCATTCTTGCGGCAATAGACTCTTCAACATTGTCCTCGGGCACGTCCAAAGGTTGGCATGTTAAAGTAGACAAAGGCTTGAAGTAAAATTATAGCGGCAGCTCATTGATGAACAGTCGCTACATACAGGAAACAGGAAAGGAAACTTTTGACTGAGCCAGCTATCGAAAGATGAGTCTCCCGAAAATCGCATATAAGTTCAGCTCTGCCATATTGTGTGCCCGCCTGAAGCTGTTTATAAACAATCGGAAAGGTCCAGGAGTGGCTTTAGGCCAGGGAAGTCAACCATCGACCCAAGATCGACAACCACCGCGACCTTCAATGGCAAAAAAGGACTCAGAAAAGGGACAGACAAGGCGCACGCCATGCCATGTGACTTCTTTAACATCATCAGAATATAGCGCAAGACTCACAAGGCCAACACTAGAGCAACGATCTCCCAGAAGTTCGTACAACTGTTAGCATACGCGGAAGACGTTGACGTGATTGATCGGACACAGCTAACCGCCAGGCAGTGCGGCGATTGCTGGTATTGAGACGGGAGCGGCTAAAATGGATCAAGCGGTGAATGAGGGCTAGATGAATCGTACAGCAACTTGAGCTTAGTCAGGTCGGATTCAACTCCTGAGATGGCTAGGTCATGTAGAGCGTCTTCGAAGCTCGGCCAGTAGAGTCTTCGACTCCGAACCTGTAGGACAACACAACAGAGGACGGCCGCGCTTAAGGTAATGCACCCAGGTGGAGTAACTTTGTTTACGGCACAGGAGGCAGCTAGCTAGAGACCGTGTTAGTAAGAGAGGCTTGTTGGTTGAGGCCAAACCTGCCAAATAGAAGAAGAAGATATCTAACCGTTGCGTCGTTTGTACGACATGTATCGGAGTCTTGGTGGAACCACAGATCGGAAGTATCAATGTTGTCGATCTCTGGCCTCAGAGAGCCGGTTTACGTCGCTCTATAACTGCGCATATTGTGACGGTATCTTCCGTACCATAAAACGCACCAAACAGTCAGTTTTTGTTAAGCTTGGTCGAATAGTTGTGGATTGTTTTCTAATAAACAATGTCCCTACGGCGGTTCTATTTTTGGCTTAAGAGCGTACTGCCGCTCAAGCTTTTTTCCTGTGCGCCGAGTTGCTATAGTCGGACTGTATTTTAATACAACTACGTGCACGTTTAGCTAGTGTAGAATTGTGCATTGAAACTAAATCGCAGAAGACAATAGCTACTCGCTTGAGGTAATTGGAATTCTTGAAATCTATTGTCGTACGAGATAATGTTCTTTAATGTTGGAATGAATTTATTCAGTCTCTCAAGGTCGCCATCATGTTAATTAGCTGTGATGTGTTGGTTTTTTTTTTCTCTCTCTGAGACAAATTCTTTGCTCGATTAGACCAGAAGGTACTTTCACTCACCAAAGTCAAGCAGCCAGATTTATTGCGTTAAACTCTATAACAATTCTTTTCTCCTTCGCGGTAGAGAGACAGCCATTTCAATGAATGACTAAAACTTTGATAGAATCTTAATTGGGCCATCTACATGTGGGAACAATAGAATGTGCGCCACAAAAACATACAATCGATGCAGTTGTAGAATATAGAATACAAATTAGACTAGTTAATGTCTGCTTCAAAACACCGTGACCATTCTTTCATACATTTGCGGTGTCGCGGCCTTTTTAATAGAAGATACGTTTTTATTTTGTCCTCGAAGACCATGATCTCAGGGAATGAAGTTTCTGTTAATGTAATCATTTGTAATCGGCTCCAGAGGAAGAAGCTATTACGAGTTGACTTGTTTTAAGCAATTTTGTGCACGATCTCCGGTTCTGCACGTACTTGCTGAGGGTTATGAAGACTTTGTTTTGCCCCAATGTTGACCAGGATGCTGTTTATGTAACGTAGACTTACCATCACGTAGACCGTGACCCGCTTAGGTGTCTGAACTACTTGAAGGGATAACTTATTTTTTGGACAGTGGTCTGATGCAGTAAAAAAAAAGGCAGTACGGAATAGGAGGAATAATTGCAACTCAACCGGGTTGCATTACCGCAAAGCACCTAACAATGCGCGTGTTGTATATCAATGGTATTTTATAGCTAAGTTCCAGGATTGGATTTGGGCAAGGAGGACGTAGATGTTCACCAAGAGGTACGCCCGCTTTAGCACGTCGCATGCGAGGTTTGTAGGCAAGAGATGTGAAAAGTGCATTAGGCTCCCGCGTCGCTTGACTGCGAATGTCGTTCCAGTCTTCGAGTGAGTTATCGCTCTTCTTTTGAGTGTTTTCATTCTCAACTTTGCGAATCCAATCCATGTATCGTATTTGATTTGTGAACAAGAAATAACGCCTGTGTGAGATGGAGAGAGAAATAGCAATCATATGTAAATTGACTGTGTAAAAGAGGTCTCAAGTTTTTGGCCATAACGCCGAGTTTTTGCACTTCGTCCAACCCCAGTCCACACCTCGGGTGTTGCCAAGCGGTCGTCTTCCTGATAGAATCGCATTCATGACACGCCTCTAAAGCTGTGCTCATTGGGGCATTCGTGCTAAGTGACCAAACCATGGAAGCATAGTCCTCTATGTTCTGCTCAATTTACAGCTCCTGGAGTAAGTCGCGAGCAATTCCCACAGAAGCACTAGGAAATCTCATTTCGCCAGCTTGCCAGCACGATCTTCGAAATATCATGACCATACATGGGTTGGACTAAATACTGAGTTGAAAACGCTGGGCTTTAATACCAAGTTCGGACTTGCTGATTACAGGTCTTTCAAGCTCTTTTAAAATTTACCCATTTCTACCAAGCCTAAGCCTTGTACTGTCAGCTGTCAAATTGCTCTTTTTCTTATTCATCGGCATTTGATTTGAATTCGAATTTGACTGTGTGAACGCATGGTACGATTACTATCGATAGATGTTGAATTTGCTGCGACGAACTTTGACCATGTAAAAGTGGCTTGGTTATAATATGGCCTGCCGTCCAAGTGAAGGTAAGTGCTTTGTAATATTTCGTGATTAAATCGAAGTTAAATTTGGCCATTTCGAACGCATTATTATCTTTTTCGAGACAAAATCAACATTTCCTATAAAATGATTTGACTACTTTTTCTTTACTTTACTTACTGACAGGATCCAATAGGATGGCTGATTCCATCAAATTTTGGTAGAGGGTTATCCAAGATTCAAATCACCATCAAAGCATCCACACATTTCGATGTGCGACAAATGCATTCATTAAATAGCTTCTGAAGTAGCTCCGTGGCAGTCATAACGAACGATCGCCCACCAAAGCTTTGAAGGAAGGCTAGTGTGTGATGATTGTAGGGTTGGCTATAAAATGCCCAATATTTAAATCCCCAAGCCAAAAACCCCACATTAATATACCCAAATTCAACTCAAATCCAAGATCCCCAAATACAAAACCATCTATAGTTGGAGTCCATCACTGAGGGCTTATGACCCTGTACCGAATATTTCGTTTATTTTTAAAAGGTGGGGATTTCGCACTTGGGTATTAGTAGGTATCCCCTGATTGTATAGAATAGAGGGATATAGGCATATGAGAATCTTGCAGCGAGGTCTTGGTATATGGATGCTACGGGATGCACCCAAGGTAGATTATTGGGTGCAACACATCACTTTTATCCCATGTTGTCCCACTTATGGCACAAGTTGCAGTAACACATCTTTGTGGCTTTATGGTGCTTAAGGGGATATTATCAAGTATGGTCTACAATTCAAAATATAATTTATTATGTTTTTTCTTTATAGGCTTTCACCCCAAAAAACCTTTTCTTCACATCCATTTTTTTTTAAATAACACGAATTCAAAAGAGAACATTTTCGAATTCCCATTAGAACATTGCTGAATTAGAAAGTACGTTCCCATGCAAAGTCGTACATACACATCCCTTAGTTTTCTTAATTCGTCACATTCCCTCTCATAAGTGTAAGCTACGTTATTAAAACAAAACAACTCCCTTCATTTTAAATTATAATTTATTTCCTTCCAAATTAGGTGCACTCCGTTTGACTTCCTACTTTACAATGAATGTATCTACTCTTTTACTGGCAGCATTTCTTCTCTCTTTTGATTTCTGGACATTGTTCTTAGAATTACTACAAGCGATATTTTGTACATTGTTCCTAGAATTTAAGAAAAATATAATCTCAGCAGCAGCTCTTATAATTTTTCTACTACAACAGCACCATATGGATGGTGCAAGCGTTTGTCTAAACAGTGACTTAGGGCCGAGTGCTGATACTACTCTTAAATTCCACCTTCAAAGTCAACTTTAAATTAAACCTTATATTCAACTTTGCATATTTCTCGTTGCTCGTAAATACTTAAGTCGAGCTTAGCTATAACACGAATTTCTTTTTTTTTTAATGCAACCAATTTGATTTCGATTTTAAATGTCAAAATAAGTTATTTTGGACGGACATCAAGTTTTACCGAGATGGCCGACTTCACAGCCAATTGCCCCATAGTCCTTCGACGAATTTGAGTGTTTTTTTTGACAAATAATAATAATAATACAGTGGACTTTCCCTAAGTCGAAACATTCTCTAATTCGAACTTGTTCATCATATTTTGCATACATTTCCCTCAATTTTCCATACAAAAACCTCTCTCTAAGCCAAACTCTCTCTAAATCGAACAAATTATGGTATCCCGTGACAATTCGACTTGGGGGGAGTCCACTGTAATATCATATAAAAACATTTGTCAAAGATTTTAGGGAGGTAGAAGTCATGCTTCTGTGTAGTACTTCATTTCTGATTTTGAGTGTGTAGTTGGGATTTTTTTGTGGGTTCCATAGATAGCGACAGTCATGATGGAAACGAAGCTATTGGAAACAAATATTCATTGGCATTTGCCTTCCGCCCCTTGGCTGTCTTCGGTCATTTTGTATGACAATATCAAAAAACATCCTGGATCCACCACGTGTACTCCTCCGAAATGTAATCCTTTGTAAATAATTTCTTATCACATAACAAATCAATATTAAAAACCATAATTGATTGATGGGTACAATAGAATAATTCCTGAAAATGTTCATTAAAAATTTGCATTATAAAATTAATATCAAACACCATACCCGTTGAAATGCCAATCTCAATTTGACAATCTGTTGTAAAACAGGGTAATGTCTTTGGTTTGCCAAAAACGTTTGCAAAACGAAACTTCCTCAAAATCATAAAAATATCTATTTTGTAAAAAATATCTATCACTACCAAATTATCTACAAATGACTCGTATTCCGTTCTATAATTTTGAAATCGAATATTCCCCATTTATTCACAAATTTCTCCACGATTTCCCGTCATTGTCAGTGTTAAAGCGCAACTTAGTGTTATGATCTATTATTTCTTCCACTTACTTGAAGCTATTCTTAGCCGACTTTAGGATCTACTTTTCGATTCGTGCAAACGTGAGTATCCGCAAACGACCCTGACTCAGTTGCCTACCAAAAACAGCGGCAAATGCTGAGGGAAAACAAGCACTCGTGTTGCATAGTGTACGAGAGGAGAAGTTTATATGTCGACTCTTAGAAGCTTTTCAGTTTTAAAGCCATGCTCTTTGATAATTTTCAGTCAATCGAGAGAGGTAATTAAATGAAATTGTTTGCAGTGTGTTGCTTATTCGCGAAGCTCGATTTGATTCGCAAAACTTTCCTACATCGGAGTCGAGAAGCTTTGCACTAGCGTCAAACTTTTTTTTGCGCAAGCTGGATTTACCACAAGTGCAATAATTTGTTCCATTTTGCATTGCACACATTTGGATTGACATCGAACAATACATTCATCTAGTGGACCATAACTGAACGTTCGCATTGAGTGCGATTTTCACCGAGCTCTGGATTTCATGGTCAATAGTAGGCAACACAGGTAAGTGATTTAATGATAAGCCGCCTCAGCTTCTGACCTCGTTGAATCTCAGCGTATCTAGAGTCGTGTCAAAACTCAGGGAACGACTGGAGTGGAACTTAATATTACACAGAGTTGCAAAAGATGTTCACGGATGTTGTCAAATGGAATGAACGCGCATGAATGCACATCTTAGACAGACGAGAAACGGATTTATCCTCAGCTGCCATCAACTCTTATTTATACAAAAAAACTCGTTCTCACTGTTTAGTAGGGGTTTTTGATTTGTATCTTATTATGTACATTTACATTCGACTCACGACTTGCTTTTAATCTAACATTTCCAAACTCTTTCAATACATCGGTTGTGTCTTAGATGCAACTGAGGAATACACGTCTATTCTACATACTAAATCCAAATCATCGGGAGGTAAACAAGTATTGTATCAATGTGGTTCACTCAGCTGACGGGAACATTCATACGACCCCTAAGACAAGTTTGCTGTTAGGTTGTTCTCAGGTTCTGTTGGAATTACAAATCAGAACTTGATTTCGTAAGAACCTGTTTGTAACATAACAAACACCCACAAAAGTGGTCCATTAAATTAATGCCTACATTTACCCTTATTGAAATATCGAATAATAGCTGGGGTATCTCACTCCAAGCACAGGTTGCTTTGCGGTCGACAAAGTCTCAGTCAGTTTCTCGTTAGACATTGAATGACCAAGTCGCGGTTTTGCATAATTTTTTCTGATCGCAGTTTGAAGTGAAAAAAAGCCACTCAGGCTTTAATTGGACGCGACTGAAGATCTTTCAAATAAAATAACAAACCCGACATATTGACATATGGTGACTAGTGAAGATAAGTGACGAAGTGAGTTGATTTAAAACGATGTGCACATCGTAAAGATTAAATTTATCAATCGAGAAGTGCTATTGCAATACATCTACATTTGGATATATCTTTTTCAAGGTAAATTTACATTATTGTGATAGTTTAACATTGTACGAGTAATCTCGTGTGGAATATACAAACGTGTCTAATCGAGGGACGTTAATGTTATCGCGTTGTACTTATAGTGAATATTCACTTGTACATGACCCTGAGCACCCACCAGACTCAGTAAATTGTTTACATTGATAGTTGGGGTCGATTGAGGTGGCTGGAAATAATAAATAAATTTTGCTAAAATTGTTGTTATTTGATAATTATGATATACGATCTACATATTTTAATTTGTCGATGGGGTATTTTCCAATTAGCATACGTTTGTGATTCACGCCCGATATCACTTTATTCGCGTAGGTATCAATTTGAATTTAAGATCAGGATTAAGAAATCTAAATTTTTTTGTTGAACTCTCCTACATAAATCGTAAGCGAACGAGTTTTGTCGCTATCGTAGAGGAATTTTACATGCAGTCGAACCCGGATAATAGCACATTGCTCAATAGCACAAACACTTTAATGGCACACTATCGTGATGACTGTTGTCTTTTTTGTACAATTTGAACTGACGCTTTAATAGCGCATCGTTTAATGGGACAACCCGCTTAATATCACATAAAAACATGGCAAAACAAACAGTTCAGGTACAATCTTGTCGGTTTATCGTCACATCCTACACAAATCCTAAATTCATGTGACTTCCGAGGAAAAAGTTTCTGTTTTTTTCTGAAATTGACTTAAAATGTGTGGTTTATAATTTACACTGTATTTGATTTCCTACTTATCCTGGAAGTGTCGGGCCATTTTTTTGTGTACATGTATGCAAGCTTGCTGGAATTTAGGAAACCAACTCTTGTATTGTATTTTACGAATTTTTAAATTGTTTGGAAAGATCGGTTAAAGGCACAACCTGCTTAATGGAACAATATTTCGTTGCACGGTTGATGTGCTATTATCCGGGTTCATCTGTATTTTCTTTCGGCTTAAATTCATTGTGTAGAACTATAATAATAATTTGGGTGGCGCTACAGTCCGAGGCGGACCTGAGCCTATTTTCTCAGCAACCACGTGTGTTGTGCGTGTTATTGTTCCTTCACGCGTGGAAGGGACCTACAGTGTAATGCCGACTCCGAACGGCGAATTTGAGAAGCTTTTTCTAGACAGGAATACTCTTTGAGCATGATAGGTGGTAAATTCGTGTATCGAACCTGGCACCCTCTGCGTAGGAGTCGACGCACTTACCCACTACGCCACCGCGACCCACCATTGTGTTGAACTATATGAAACAAATATGAGTACTGCTGCTGTTTGTCTTTCATTTTCCAGAAAATTGTCAATTAAAATTAATTAATATTCATATCATTCGGATTTTATTCATTCAGAATTCTCTGCTGGAATAGTCTGAAATCAGCCAAGCCAAGCGTCAGAAGAAAATACAGGTTACTTACCAGTCAGTTCTGTCAGTTAATTTCAGAATTGATTCGACCGGAGTTCCAATAAGGTCACTTAAATTGTCAAAGAAGTAGGAACCCATTGTGGCTTTCCTGATCGAGGCGAGTGCAGGCCAGCTACAGAAAAGGTGCTGCAAACTTTCTTCCTCTTCATCGAGACAACTACTGCAGAAATCATTTGAAAATACTCTTAGACTTTTCGCGTGTAGACCTAATAAGCAGTGTTCGGTGATTATCCCCACTGCAGTGCTAATTTGGATCTATTTACGGTGATCAAGCTATCTGATATTTTTGGATCGAGACAAGGTCAGATATTGGAGATTTGGCACATGTGCTTGTTGGTTCTGTCGGACCCAGGTCCATTCCGGACAGAAGTGCCAGTCTCCCAACTACCATTGACCTTTTGTTTACTTAGAATGTTGAGCTGTAACTTGTAGGTGGCTAAGGGAGTATTTAAGTTACAAGAGGAACCATCAACTTGGCTTTAAGTCGTGATTTTTCAAAGATTGTCAGCCTTACTATTGCCCACGACAGGTAAATGTGAAACTGTTCGGATATCTCGTCATGAGTTTATGACCACTTTAGAGTTTTTGAGAACAATGTAAGGGATTGAACTGCTGCCTGGCTATCAGTAAAGACTCAGATATCGCGGGCGGATATTACTTCCCACCTCAACAACGACAGGGCTTCCATAATCGCAATTATTTCCGCTGGGAAGACATTGTAGTGATTAGGTAGACGAAGTGATTTATTTCAATTAAGATGTTCAGAGAAAACACGGCTTCCTACTACATCTTCCGGTTTGGATCCGTCTGTGTAGAAGTGTATGCCGTTCATATGCTAAATACTTAATGTTGCATGTTCATAACATATTGTTTTGCCTCTTCAAAAAAGAAAATCTCTTGTTATTTTTTTTATATTTGTATTAATTTTATGTTACTAATTTTATTTAGGGTAAGTGAAAATGTGTAAGACATTAAATAGTCTTATACAAAAAAATCTTGTAATAATAAAAATATAATGTGGGTGGCGCTGGAGTCCGAGGCGGACCTGCTATTGTTCTTTCCCGATTGGAAGGGACCTTTAGTTTAATGCCGACTCCGAACGTTGAAGTTGAGAAACTTTTTCTAGACAGGAATACTCTTTAATCATTGTCAGTGACTCGAAAGAGGTGGAGCCGTGAATTATCAAAGGTGGTAAATTCGGGTATCGAACCTGACACCCTCTGCGTAGCAGTCGACGCACTTACCGACTACGCCACAGCGACCCACATTAATTTTATATTACTTATTTAATTGAAGGTAAATGAAAATGTGTAAGGCATTAAATAGTCTTGTAGAAAAAGATCTTGAAATACATAACTAATTGTCAGCATTTTTCCCTCCTTTTGGTGGCCGTGGCGTTGTGAGTATGTGAGTCGAGCCTCTTACCTCGCTGCCTGGGTTCGATTCCCGGGCGTTATGACTTAACAAAGCAACTAATTGAGGAAAATCTGCGTCGCATTAGGTTATGTTGTATGCCTTGCACTAAAAGGGAGAAGATACGCATCATATTTTCAAATAAGGGTAAACGCTTTTAAACAACCTATCCTCCTCGAGAATTTGATTGTGCTATTACCGTGGTGAGAAGAGAAGAGTAAATAGTCTTTGATTCACCTAAATTAGTGTGGTAGAAAAAAACATGCTATACTATTTTGCTTTCGGTTGATGTGTTCGTTTTACAACTTAAATATTTTCAAGAAAATCCAATGGCTTGTGACCATATATATATTTTTCTTTTTTTTTTCTGTCGGTCATATGCATGTTAAACTTGCATTATACTTTGCGTTGGTCATTTATCTCACATTTCTCAGCGATTTCAATGGCTTAAAACAGCAGAGCTGATTCTTAGTGTTTTCGAAACGAAGATATAAGAATCAGTTGCGGTTCTCCTTCATGAGCGCCAAAATATACACAATTATAATAATTATGAGATCAGAAACTTTATATAATTTACTATGGAATAGTCAGATCAAAGAAGATTCTGAATGACTAAACTTGATAGAAGAGAATTAGTACTCTAAACTTTTTTCGCCATATTTTACACACACTTCCCCCAATCTTCGATAAAAAACCTTCCTATTCTAGTCTCTACTGGTGTCTATTCGAAGGATCTAAATTTCCAGCTATCTTTTCGACTACCCAAGCACTGTATAGTATTTCAGGCTGAAACTATAGCAATTAAGGAAGCCTTGTGCTGGCCTAAAAAAAACAATGTAATATCGCTCACAGACATCGCCATCTGTTCCGATAGCCAGGCAGCGATCAAATCTCTGGATTCAGTCACCTTTAATGCCAAGACTTCCCTTAATTGCCGCCTATCTCTTGACGAGATGGCCAAGTAGTTTAGCGTCCAACTGATGTGGGTGCCGGAACACTCTGACATTTCAGAGAATTGCAAGGCGGACGAGCTCGCTAGAAAGGGCACAAACTCCGTGCTCTTTACGGGTGGAGACCCATCCTTCATGCCTATCGCTACTACAAAACATCTACTAAAGCTTGAAATGCTTGCTCAAACAACCCGCGGATGGATATCTGGCACAGGATGCCTCATTACCAAACAACTATGGCCTATCATCGATCCCAAGCGATCGCTTAGCTCAATCAGATTAAGCAGGCCAAACTTCAGATCTCTTATTAGCGATTTAACAGGGCATTGTGCCATCGGAACTCACGTCTCTAGATTAGGCCTTCCCTATAATGATTTCTGTAGAAGCTGCATGGACGAGAATGAGGAAGAAACCATCGAACACTTGCTAAGCAGCTGCAGTGCTCTCTCATCCAGTAGATTCAGACTTCTGGGGGCCCTTTTCTTTGTTAATCTGTCTGAACTGAGCAGTATCAAAATCAGCCCTCTTCTTCGCTTTATCAAAAGCACAAATTGGTTTGCGGAATAGGTAGCCTAGGATCTGCGTGGTAACACAATGCGCCTATGCTTGGCCTAAGTGTGTCTGCTGTCCGTATGCGCGGCGGTCAGCCACCTCAACCTAACCTAACCTAAGTCTCTACTAACTAACTCCCTTTAACTCTAACAAGTCATGGTATGTCGTGAAAATTCGACTTAGGGGAAGTCCACTGTATTTCAATTCAGGGGAGCAGGGTATGGTTGATCATGTATTATTTCCCTCATGTATGAAGTTCATATTAATGAGGTGAAAAATGAGAGGCATGATCACAATCATCTAAAAAGGCAAATCAAAAACAGATTATCCGTGATTATCTTCATTATAACCTCGAATAGTTCACACAGTAGGAACGATGGAAAATAAATAAATTAGAGCATATTACTGGGAATAGATAAACATCGCCGTGGATTAATCGCTTTTTGATGGCAATCATTTCGAAAATTGTTTCAGCTCCTCTATTCTATTACCTTTTAAACATGAATTCAAAAGGTACAAAATTAGGGAACAATAAAATAAAATATTGAAGATTAAAAAACTGGAGTTTCAACTGTATTTATACAATTTGTGTATCTAGCTTCTTCTTTCTTTATTCAACAAGCCCCTCCAGCTAGCACGGTCTCTGGCTCTATCAGTTTATCTAACTTACAATTGTTAAAAATCCCGGAACAGGCAATTAATTTTCTTGTGAGCTAATTTTGAAGTCTCAGAAATTCAGATATTTATCTTAGTCACTGTACTGTTGCTCCGAATAGTAAAAATACTCCCATTAGGCAGAAACAAAAAATCATAAAATATATTTTATGGTTACCTCTGCGTGGGTGTCAATGATTTCGTAAGATATATAAATCATTGATGGGTTAGGTGTTTGATGGCGGATATGTACACATTCCCAAAAGGCGAATGTGCTCATTTTATAACATGATTTATTATAGTATGCTGAAGCTAAGCCATTATTACATTTTAAAGAACTGATTTGAGTCCCACGATGATACAAATCCATGCGAATGTGCTTTCACAAACGCGTTTAAAGTGATGATCCGCACGATGCTCATATCATTGGTGTCTTTATATGGAGGCAAACATTAGGTCATAAGAAAGAAACTAAAAGACGAAACTCTAGAATGGGAAACGGCTTGGTATCTGATGAATGTGAGAAAATTGATGAAATCATGTGGAAATCGCTTTAAATCTGCGCATCATGTCTGTCTCCTCTCACAACTATTATCAAATTCCAAATGCATACAACGAACAGTTAAGAGCTTATGCAAGTTGCTGAATTACAAACAAATACAATTTTGAAACAAGTTTGCTATTAGAATACAGTAGAATAATTAAACGACATATTTGCCCGTGCAAAATATTGAAAATTTGTTTGTTTGCTGAAAAGAAGATATTTGTACTGCATTTTTTTGTATTTTTATAAAAATTAAATGGAAAGAATAACATAAACAAATTTTGACACTGACTTATTGGGTTGTTCAACAAGTTCTGCGGTTTTTTTCCTTGAAGATGTGTTTATTGCCTCTGAAAATGTCTGTGAATACAGTTTTGTTGTTTACTGCAACTGACAGGGTTATCCTTAACATTGTTTCAGGTATTTTTTGTAATCGGACGTGATTTAAGTGCAAATTGTTTAATAACAGGCGGTAAGAAGTTTATTTTCGGCGTATGTTTATTTTTTCCATTAAAAGGTGCCAAAGCGGAAGAGGTGCACCGACAGTTTTCCGGAGTGTGTGGAGATTAGTATGGCTATAAACGCTGACACGTAATCTTTTAACTGCACGCTTTCGACGGACGCTTTCAACCAGAAATGATGTATTACAGAGATGTCCGACTTCTCAGCTGATTGCCCCCTAGTCCATGGACGAATTTGATTGTCTTTGTGACAGATATCATGAATTTTACGGTTATTCACGAAATAACATTCAATTAGTTCGGGATGGACCTGGGCCTCAACTAACAAGCCTCTCCAGATAGCACGGTCTTTGGCTAACTGTCTCCAAGTTGGTTGAGGTGCTTCTCCACATGGGTGCGCCACCTTAAACGCGGGCGTCCACTGTTGCATTGTCCCACGGGTTCGGAATCGAAGACTCTTCGGGTCGGAGCTGAGTTGTCCATATGCTCTAAATGGCCTAGCCATCTTAGGCGTTGGATCCGAAGACGCCTGACTAGACTCATGTCGCTGTACAGCCCGTACAGTTCGTGGTTGAATCTTCTCCTCCAGAAACCGTCAACGCAAAACAGGACCAAAGATCGCACGCAGAGCTTTTCTCTCGAAGAGACCAAGGACTTTCTCATCCGCTTTTGAGATTGTCCATGCCTCCGTGCCGTACAGCAGGACTGGGATGACCGAGGTCTTGTATAAAGTCACTGTTTACTGCGGAGCCGAGGTAGACGAAGTCCTTGACTACCTCGAAGTTATAGCTGCCCATTGTAACGCACTGTCCAAGACGTCGATTTTGGGTGTCCTTTCTTGATGACAGCATATACTTCGTTTTGCCCTCATTCACAGCTAGACCCATTTTAGCCGCTTCCGCCTCAATGCCAGCAAACGTCTCATTGACGGCTCGCTGTGTTCTGCCAATCACGTCAATGTCGTCCGCGTATGCTAGCAGTTGTACGGACTTCTGGAAGATCGTGCCTCTAGTGTTGGCGTGTGAGTCTTGCACGATCTTCTCCAGGATGATGTCAAATTTGGTTTAAGAAAACGTTATAAAAAACTATTCTCAAAAATTTCAAGGGAAAATAGAGGTAGCAGTCGGGCATCTCTGTAATACTTCATTTCTGGTTTCAACAATGCGAAAGTTTGTGAGTGGGAGTGCGTTACCCTAATTTCTCTGATTTTTAAATGAGAGAGAGAGATAATATTTGTGGTCGTGCCTTTGCATTGCTTGTATTGGAAGCCGACAGAATCTCTAACCCACCATTGTGTTCAAACAATCTTCTAAAAGCTGCTTCTCTGCACTTAGAGGTTTGAAAGGAGTCAATTCAAGAAACATCAAACATAGCTTTTTGTAGCAAAATGCAAACAAGTGTATACAACCATTAGCACTTACTTTCTTAGGTCATGTACCCCTTGCGTGTCCTAGGGCTTCGACTAGGCTTGCGCGCCATCGTGAGCGGTTTCTCGCAATGTTCCAGGCCTCTCCAACTATTTCTCAGCAGTCGGGACTACTCCTCTACTGTTTTGTGCCACGTACAACCTGGTCGACCCGATCTACTGTCGTATTGGGTTAGCGGCTTCCACTTTATCGCATTTTTTTTTATGGAACTGTCACCTTTCGAAAGTGATATGTACTACTCTTTATAAATTATAACATGTAATGTGTTTCGGAGCTACTGTACTTGCAATTGGAGTTTGACAAGGGAATGAGGTGTCAGATGGTGGCGAAACATATTAGAAAGGTATGATCAACCCAGTGCCACTTGCGCTGTTGGTCCCTACAGGTTCCTGGCCCATTCTCTGATGAAGCTATTCGTTTGAAAGACGGTTCGCCCAGAAAATCCTTAGTATATTTCGTAGGCACCGATTTACAAACGTCTATAGCCTTCTTGTGCTAATGACGGTCACTGTCCAAGTGCTGCACTCACATATGTAACTGCACGGACTCAACATTGAAGTGAAACAGTCTTCTATTTAGGCTAACAGTATTGCTTCTCCATATTGTGGAAAACATACCGAATGCTGACATAGTTTTAGATATTCGATTTGCGACATCTGCTCCGGTTCCACTGGCTGAGACTGATTATTTCTAAGCCTCTTTTGATCCGAAAAATAGTAAGAAAAATTAAAAAAAAAAAAAAATACTCTAGATAGTTTCCTCCCTACGAGACCCACAAGGGGTGGGTGGGTTGTTATAATTTTTTCTCAAGAAATTGTTCTTTTATTCTTGTTTGCTTGTTCTTTGCCAAGATGGACAATGATTTGTGGCCCTTTGATGGTAAAGGATTGCTTTGTGTAGTGACCTCTGCAGAGTTTTTAATTTCCTCGTAGTTTCTTAATATTTTCATATTCTTTTCTCATTAATCTAGTACAATGGGAAGACGCAAAGGAAATAAGACTTTCGTCAAAAATTGGTTTTTTTTCATTGAATAAAAAAAATGCCTTTAATCAAAAACGTAATTGAAGGAGCAACGTTTCCCCTTGTCTGCTCTTACTTTTGAATTTGCAATCCGAACATAATCAGTATCAACAGTCACATTCCCCAATCAGTAAAAAATGTATTCCCACTGGCACCAGGACATTGATACAAAGCAACACTTATGAACTATTGTGGTCTAGCCATAATACAACCAGTTCTGTAGTATCATGACTTTCACATACATAAGCTAATCAATAAGACTGCAAACGCACTGCAGACCCTCGCAGTGAAACCACAAACGCCAAGAACGACTAATGATGAAATTTCCCCTATTCTTTCGAGGTTATTAAAACAGATGCCAGAAAAAAATCAATAGAATCCGCAGAGTTCGAAACTCATAGCGCTTTATACTTTTCCAATATGCAGGCCATGCTTGAATAGCATGCACTCATGGCTAATCCAATAATAATGAGGGCCTGTGGAAAACCATGCTTTCATAAAAACCTCAGCGCAACGTGGAATTCTGCGTTTTTAAGTCCAGGAATGTAATTTTCACTGCTGGCAATTGCAGACAGCTATGCACTGATTGAGTTGTTAAGTGAAAAAGTTCCTCGCCAATAATGGTTACCAGATGAATAACGCAATAATGAACGCAGGCTTATTAAAACATCGCAGATATTTGGTCGCATACTTCAAACACTAAACAACTAGACCACGAAACCATACACATAATTAAATTAGCACAACATATTAAATGGGGAACAATTCGAGATCTTTTTAAATGTTTCATAAGCCGTATGGCTAACCAAAATGAACCATAATCATTCCGAACTATGCCCCTTACCCAATCCATAAATGTGGTAAATGATTGGGTGTGTATTACAAAAGTTAATTGCGAATAAACGTGTTGACTTGATTCATATCTCGGTTGCCTACGGCTTCCACTATTCATTCGATTGTTTGCAAGCTATTTGTGGTACACCATTGAAAAATAATTTAAATAAAAATAAATACATAAAACATTTAAAACTGGCAAATATATTGTTGTATATTGTTGCTTTAAATGCAATTTGCACAACGAATAAATAGAAAAAAAAGTTAATATCAATCAACGTCGTATCAGACAAATTTGTTAACAAACTGTATTGAGTTTAGGTTTAATTGTCTACATTATGTAAATGTAATTATGCATCCTAACGTTCCAGGTAAACTTTCATTCATCGATATGATTTTAATTGATTTTGCATAAATTATTTGGAAAAGTCATTTACGAACTTCAGTCAAGTGCATAGTTCATGAATAGGTTGATGGTCTTAATAGATTCCATTAACTTCGAATTGATATGAACGCAAACAATTTTTTGTATATTTTTGGGCGGAATATTACGAAAAATTAACAAGAGCTTTCATCAGGAAGCAAGCGTGTTCACTGGGCCCAATCGACATGTCGTTAAAATTCGCCTTGTCAAGATTGCCTTGTAAAAGAATGCAATAGGAAGGTAGGTAAATGGGTTCCCTGACATCCTTGCGGCCGTGGCTCACTTAGTCTAACTTGTTGAGTCCATTGCGCCTTGAATTGGTATTGCATTTACTACCATAAGACCTTTTGTTACCAAATCCATTCGGATTTCCTTAGAAACGTCATGAGGTTTTTCAGTGCTACATCAAACACGTCGTTGGGCTCTGCACAGAAGTTCATTGATCTCTTATCCTCATTAAGTCTGGGCATTCGCAAACCAGATTTTGGACCGATTCTATCTCTTCCTTATCTCTGCAGCTTCTGTAGAAGTTGTTGTGTGGCATGTGCAGTCGCGATGCGTGAGTGCCTATGGCGCGTAGTCCGGTAAAAACTCCTATTAGCGTTCGCACATCCTTGTGATGTGATGTCGATGTCCTTTTGCCTTGCGTCGGCCATAAGGCTCTTGCTATATCTCCGATTTCCAGTTTCAGCCAACGTCATCTGGCTGTATTCAGGGCATCGTCCGCCAGTTATATTCTTTGGCTATTATTCTATATATTTTCTATTCTCTATATTTATTCTATTCTCTTCTTGCATTGTGAGTGCGTAATGTATTCACCCAGCCCAAGTCCATTTCTCGCAAAGCTGTCCGCTTTTTCGTTTCGCTGAATGCCAGTTTGCCCCGGTACCCAGCGCATATTGTCACCATGTTTGTCAAGGAAGGACGCTATGTTTGTATATCCTGTCTGACTTCGACATCAACATGTCGGAAGCTTTGGCTTTTATTGCCGGTTGGCTGTCGGAAAACAACAGAAATCGATCTGTTAGTTATGTTAAGTTCCTTCAGCTCGACTGCTGCTTCGTGTATCCCAGTCACTTCAGCTTGGAAGACACTACAGTCGTCTCTTAATGCCACAGATGTCAGGGTCACAGAAGATGTCTGTCGTTTTTGAGCCGTCAGTGTAAATCGTAACTTCTTCTGCTACCAATTGTTCCTATGTAATGAGTAAAACTTGTCTTCCGCAGTCCATATGGGTCTCTAATCTGATCGAACTGAACCAACCCCAAAACTGTCTCTCCTTGAATCGTTTTTAAATACTTGACAGAAATATGATCTGGACAGAAATAGGATAGGAGCATGTTCAGTGACTCGAGAGTGTTAAGGCCGTGAATTGTGATAGTTGTGAATTAGCCACCAAGCGTTGGAGTGGACGCACTTCCTCACCACACTCGTTGTGGTTTTCGGGATAAAAGCACTGTAATGCTAAGATGAAGATGTCAGAGACACTAAATAAGATAATAACATACTAATCGACTTTCCTTGCCCGTGAAAGATTCACAATGATGAACAAAACACATGTAACAGGGAGAGACTTTCAAGAAATCCCATCTAGGGAAATTGACAAATTTCTAAGGACAGCACTTTAGTCCAAAAGAAGGGCGTACAAAGGATCCCTATAGTCGCAGTAAAAGTGTCTGTATGACACTCCCCAAATCTTCAATTCAGTGCCCAAGGATACAACACGTTAACCCTTTAACGTTAACTTCAATCATTTTATTTACATTATGACATCCAATTGCGACGACTTAATATATTGTCTTTATTCTTCTTCTCCTTTATTTGGCGCTACAGTCCTGGATGGACCTGGTGCTCAACCAACAAGCATCTTCAACTAGAAGAATCTCTGTCTAGTTGTTCCCAGTGTTGCACGCGAAGTTGATTGAAATCACCAAATTTAACACCACCGTCCTCTGTTGTGTTGTCCCACAGGTTCAGAGTATAAATCTATTGATAGCTGAGTTATCAATACGCTCTACAGAGCCCAGGCACCTTAGGAGTTGAATCCATAAGCGCCTGACTGGGCTTATGTCGCTGTACATCCCGTACAGTTCGCGGTTGAATCTTTTCCTCCAAGTACCGTCAACGCAAACAGAACCAAAGATCGCACGCAGAACTTTTCTCTCGAAGATATCAAGGACTTCTTCATCCGCAGTTGAGATTGCCCAATCCTCCGCGGCGTACAATAGAACTGGGATAATTAGTCTGCTGGATCCTTCGAAAGAGGGGTATACTACTCAATTGTCTCTTGATCCAATAGAAAGCTTGGCAATAGTTACTCTGCGATTGATCTCGGTACTGATGTTGATCCTTCTGTCTACTGCGGGGCCGAGATAAGCGAAGTCCTTAGCTACCTCGAAGTTATAGCTGCCCATTGTGGCGCTCTGTCCAGGAGGTCGAAGTTGTATGTCTTGACGACAGCATATACTTCGTTTTGCCCTCATTCATAGGAAGACCCAAGACCCCAGCCGCGTCCGTATCAATGCCAGCAAAGGTATCCTCGATGGCTCGCTATGTTTGACCAATCCCGTCAATAGCGTCAGCGTCTGCCTAGAGTTGTACGGACTTCTGGAAGATCGTGCCTCTAGTGTTATCGTTGAGTCTTGCACGATCTTCTCCAGGATAATGTTGAAGACTTCTTTCTTCTATGACAGAGCGTCGCATTTGGTAAAACGTTTTTTGACATTGAACGTCTCGGTGAGAGCGTTATCGACCTTGAAGGAGCAGAGAGAATTTCCCATCGTCATCCTGCACTACCTGCCGAGTTTGGCGGGAATGTCAAGACATGGCATTGTGTAGCTCGTCCCTATACATGCTGTCATATGTTACCTTGAAATCGACGAGTGGGTTGCAGGTGGGGATTGATGTCGAAGATGTTCAATCATTAGACTTTTCTAGGATCTGCTGTAGTGTGAAAATCTGGTCGATGGTAGACTTCCCAGGCCTGAAGCCACGCTGATATAAACCCATCAGAATGTTTGCAAACTCCTTCAGGCGAGCGCTTAAAACGACAGAGAAGATCGTGTACGTGATGTTTAAGAAGACTAATCCCTCTATAGTTGACACAGTCAAAGTGGTCTTCTTTTCTTATTTTATTCATATTATCTTTATTTTACTTTATAATTAAAAGAAGATAATATTTATCCTTTTTTTATGTACAGTTGATTTCGCTTTTTTCGGGACACATTAGGCGGCTGTCTCAATTACACAAAGTGGGGAAAGAACGAAGAGAAAGGCGAAGTAAGTTTCCGCCCCTTTGCATCTGTCCCAGTTAAGTGGATCTCACGATTAGATGCGATGTCGATGGTCCTTTATTTTAAATAATTTAGATTAATCGAACTTGTATGCCACACCCATTCGAATTGTGTAATGTAGTGCAGTCATTGAAACGAAACAGAAAAAGGAAGCATAAAGAAAAAAAACAATTTATTTATTTATTTATTTATTTATTGAATAGCTACAATATAATTAAAATTATAGAGTAGCTTTTGTAGCCACAGCAACAAGGGGCCTTAGGCTGAACAATTTTATTAGTATCATTTGCATCATTATGAGTACGTACCTGTTGGTGCAATCAAAACGTCCACAGGCGATGATTATCTTGAATCAAATATCTTCACAGACATAGCATATAAAACAGGTCCGCGTATAACCTATAAACACATACAATGTCATAAAAATGATCAAGTCCGTGGCAAATTATCTTATAACTTCTCTCGTCACTTCCAACTAACGACGTTAGTTGAACGGCCAGTTTCAATCAGTGGCACTTGACTCAAATAAGTGAATAATTAATGAACACGTGCAGGGTAAGGCGTGTATTTCATAGAGAAAAATAACACCAATAAATTGCAAATGTTGACAAGCTACAAACGATTGATCTTATGATTTTGCAACTCTTAAACAATGAGTAATGCTCTCTGGGAGTGTGTAATATTTTGGACCAAACAAATCTAGCCTTCAACATATGTTTGAATCTCGTATGCATTTTAAGATGGAGGACAACTCATTTGTGTGTCAATTGAACACATGAGCGTAGATGGACAGCAAATGATTAGTCATCATGCACGTGCTTTTGTGGATTCATTAACTATCCGAAAAACAAACACATGGTGAAATGATATGATGATGATGGGTCTCTTAAAACAATAGCAACTCGATTTAATTATCCCAGTCCTACTGTACGGCGCGGAGGCTTGGACAATCTCAACTGCGGATGAAGAAGTCCTTGGTATCTTCGAGAGAAAATCCCTTTTTGATCCTGGTTGCGTTGACGCTATTTGGAGGAAAAGATTCACCCGCGTACGGGGTGTACAGCGATATGATCCCAGTCAGGCGTTTACGCATTCAGAGGAGGCCACCATGATTCCACCACTATTTGAGAACTTAGCAGCGAAGTTGAGCAATTCTATCTCAGACATCCCTGTATAGTATTCTCTATCGGAACTGCAGACGATATCTGTGCTTGATATTACATTGATTTTTTAGGCCGGAAAGAGCATGCTTATTGTGAGCATGCCCATTGTGATGCCCGTAAGGGAATTATTCCTCCTTACAGCGGTTGACAAGCGTTGGATCACGTCAAGCTGCGATGGATCGCGATACTGACGTTTATCGCACTATTCACCCCGGAACCGAGATAAGCGTAGTTACCGAGTTCATCAAAGTTTTAGCTGCCCATTGTGACTCTTTATCCAGTCGATGCAACTCTTTCCTGAAGGAAGCATATACAACACCGTCAGTCACGTGAATGTATTCCGGACGCCGGAGGCTAACAAGACGGATGAAGTTCTGGAAGATCGTTCCTTTAGTGTTGGCCTGTGGGCCTTTTAAAGAACGATATTGAAAAGGTCACATTTGCGATTGAATGGCTATTCGTTACCAGCCTTGAGGGAATAGCATAGACTTAATGGACATGACGACTTGCTTTGAATGTAGCCCATCTAGCCCCATGTAGCCATAGTCCAACGCTATGGCCGCCCTGAAACCGAAAATAGGTGGTAGGTGTCGATTTTGCATATCACGGGTGTTTTTTTTCAAGATCTACAACAAATTAAAAATGTAATATATTCAGTGGCATGAAGCATGACGCAATGATAAATACTTGAGGGTTGATAAACGACTTCCGGCGTTCACACAAAATGTCAGAGATGAGAGATATTGTATTCAGCGGCTACTTTCTTGCATAATAGCATTAGTTATCACCTACATCCTCCTCTTCCTAATATGCGACATAGTTATACTGCCTCTGCGCCATGCATCAAATCTGTATTAAGCCTGGGACACTCAGATGATGAATATTTGATAATGAGATGACTATCAGGATTAGGTATTGAGAGCGATGACAATGACGTATGAATGCTCGTAAATAACTATGGCATCTCGAATGCACTATAGAATTGCCTTATTGGTAATTGATTGGATACTTTGGTGTAGGCATTGGTATATGATTTCATCGCATTTGAAACGAATCATTCAATCAGTGCGGATTTTGATGGAGACAATGAACGAGATTATAATGCCTTCAAAGCAGTGATGACGAAATTCGTCGAACTAAGCATTCATGTTATCATTGGATATCGGTTTGAATTTGTGTTGCGTTTTAAACATAACATAGAATTAAATATAAAGTCATTACAATATGTGCATCAGACATCCCTGTTGAGTATTCTCCCAGGGTCTGTTTCCTAATGGAGGCCTATGCAGATCAGGAGGAGGACAGCCGAGCCACGACGCACTTTAACACTTCTCTTCCTCGAAGATTTCTCTAAATCGAACTCTTATCTAAAGGACTGATTTTTCGTTGCATTTTTCATAGACCCCTTGATCCCTATTATTATTATTCTCGAGCGAATATTGCAAACCGAACCTTAGATCTATTGTGCTCCCTTGCCATACTTCAGACTTCCCTTCACATGCAGTTCTTTTCAGAGTTGTATTGAAGGTTGTGGACTCCTGGAAGGAGAAAGATATTTTCGAGAGTTTTCTCTCCAAGCCAGTTTCTTTGGAAATCTGATAATGAGGGCTCTTAAATTCTTCCTCTGATATTAAATGCTTCCCCAGATATCGTCGTCTTTTGAAGGCCAGTGCCTCTCGAAATCCCAGTATACATGTTCTGCAACCTCGTTAGAATCGGAATCTGGAAATACCATCTTCTGGAGCGTCAGAAGCTTAAGTGCCCCTGCGGCTGCAGTGCCGTGTTAGGATACGTTAGGATTGTCTTACTCATCCTGATACATGCCTCAAACCTCTTACGTTTATATTCACCCATGAGTTTATTGGCCTGCTTCATGCCTAACTCGAATTTCAAGAACTCGATCTACTCGAAGAGACAGCCTTAACTCCAATTTTCGGAGAATTTACTCGTTGAACTACATTTTCTCAGAAGCGAAGCGGAAGTCCCCATTGAGACAGACAATATCAGTAAGTCCTTACATTTAATGGACGATTTTGTCGAAAAGGAGTAATCGCGCAAAATAAAAAATACTAAGAATTACAGAATTCTTCAAAATAACGATTAATCTTGTTCCCGTGGTCGTTACTGGTGTCACTGATAAATCTGGACGCCGGTCGTAGTAATCACGCCGCCCGTAGCCCTTTGTGTAAACCCACGTGGCAGTAAAAAGGACCTTCTTTGGCCTAAGTGCACCCCTCTTTTTAAAGCCATTTATAACTTTCAAAGCTTCAGCTGAGCTCAGGTTTAAATCTTCACTACTGAGCATATGCGTCATATTAAAGTCAACATCAGTCTCGGACCGTCCTATCGCTGAATCTGTCTAAGCAAGACCACGATCGTCTTATTTTTCTCAATTTCATTCAAGTTTATTTGGTAATCCATTCCATACACCAAGTGACAAGTTGACGCTTGGACATGAATTGTGGCTGTGAATGTATACCCAAGACACAACTAACAGGTATTTCTGGTTGGCACAATTTTTCTGTCAGTTGCCATTCTGTCGTTCACCACAAGGCACTTAGCTGTGGTTTACCTGGACGTTGTCTACTTTTTTATCCATCAATGACATGCCATTAAAGTATTACGCTCAGATTTGTCTCTTCAAGTGTCCATTCGTTTTCGATTAAGGTCATGTTTCTTTGCCTTAAGGCAGGTTTGCCGTATGGTCTCACTGATCTTAACCCAGCTGTGGACAATGGTTATGGAGAATTCAAATTGTGACTGACGTGACATTGATTTTCATTTTCTTCCGTGACAGCGCATCACACTTCTTTGTACTTCCACTTGACATCACATCATTTCATCCTCATCCACGCTTAATTGACTGCATGTCTGTACACATGATTTTTGGGTCAATGTCATGCATAGTCGTGCGCTAATTTCGCGGATTATGGGTGCTATTATTTTTGCGAATTAGTTCCAACGACAGATAATGGGGTACTGTCCAAAATGTTTTATGGAAGAGAAGGCCATGGTAATTTTGTCCGCAAACTACATGAAAACGAATGTTCCCTACCTTCGTGGAGGTCGATTAGTTCATTCAGTTGGTCTGCTAGTAAACCTTGAAGGAAAGAAAAGGCTGTATTATTGTATGTGTTGATAGGGCTGTCATATTAGTCAGGAATTGCTTATCGTTGCGTATTGTAGAAACATATGAATCATTGACTGATGGATGATGATAACATCAGCGTGAAGCCTATAATGTGTGCAGTGCTGTTGAGTTTCTTTTGGAACCGAAAGTATTAAAAATTACTGAGAGCGTTGCCATACTCTTCTTTGGAGAGCACTGCACTTGCGGGTGGACCTCAACTGACAGACCTCTCCAGCTAGCAAGCTCTGTAGCTATCTGCCTCCAGTTCACATGCAGTAGGTTGAGATCTTCCATTTCCGGCAAACGGGGATGTCCTCTGTCGCCATGTCCAACAGGCTTGGAATCAACGATTCTTCTATCCAGAATTAAGCATGGAACCAGTTACCGTAGGTTAGGTTAGGTTAAGGTGGATGACGGCTGTAAGGAAAGACAGCAGCCACACTTGGACCGGATTTGGCCCATTGTGCTCTATTTATTACTTAAGCTAGTACTTTCAATAAAGCAAACATGACTGAATCTTATCTACTTAGTTCATCCAGACATTCAAAATAAAAGGCTCCCAGAAGTTTAAATCTACGGTAGGTAGCAAGTGTACACTGGTTTCTTCCTCATCCTCGTCTCCGCAGCCTATGCAGAAGTCATTGGTGGGGACGAAATAAGAGGGAAGAAATAACAAAAGGAGAGGGTATTTTTTGTCAGTCAAAATCTGACACTACTATGTGGACACGGGTCACATAGTGTCTTGTTGAAGATTTTCACCAACCCAAGTAACAAAAAAAAAAAAACAAAAGTTGTTGGGGACGTCTAGCCTAGGACATGAGTTCCGATGGCGCAATGCCATGTTATAACGCCAAGAGTTCTAAGATCAGGCCTCTTCAATCGGAACAGACTAAACGATTGGAACAGATGGATGTAATTAGATACTAGTAGGACTTCGTGGCTTGTGGGGGCCAACCCCACTAAATCCTAGCAAAACAAAAGCACTCCTAAAACTAAACAGGAATGCAATAAAGAACGTAGTGGGTATTATCACCGGCCACTGCCTTCTCGGTATCCATGCCAGAAGAATGGGAGCCCCCCACAACGACTACAGCAGAAGCTGTAGACACGAGGAGGAAGAAGAAACTACGTTTCACATCCTCGGCACTTGTCCAGCCCTTGCAAAAACTAGAAATGATATACTAGGCAACTAATTTTTCAGCAACCTGGAGGAAATGTCACACTTAAAGATACAAGACATAGCTAAGTTTATCATGAAGACAGATTGGCTGTTAATCAGCACAGGAGTGGATTCATCAAAATAGGCCACTAGGATACCATTAGCCAGTCACCAGGTTTCTATTCTTTTCTTTTTTAGTGTAGTCCTTTTGAATTAAAGAAGAGCCGGTGTGAAGGACCGGGAAGTGACAAGAATCCAACCACAACTGCTACAGTGGTGGCAATCACCAAAACCTAACTTAACCTAGGTTCGAGCGTAGTCCAGTGTTGGTTGGATTAATTTGAGCAAGCGTTTCTAGCTTTAGTAGAAACTTGCTTCTCAATTCTCTGGAATAGCACACTGTCCCGGTAGTCACATAAGTTGGATAAAAATACTTGGCCATCTCCTTGAGAGATTAAGGGAAGTCTTTGCGCTGAGACTGACTGAGTTCAGAAATTTGATCCCTGCCTGGCTATGGGAACAGCTGACGACATCTGTGCTTGATATTACATTATTCTTAAGGCAGGGAAGAGCATGCTTAATCGCTATGATTTTACCCCGAAAGGCGCTAAATTGATTCGGTAATCGGAAAGATATCTGGATGTTTAGATCCTTGGAATAGATATCTTCAATCTATCTGTGTAGTTCGCAGTGGACCCTCCCGCGTCAGGTATTCAGACTCTCAGTAAGACCCTGGGGGATGCTGGTTGAGAGGTTTAGGTATCATGAGTTCTGAATCTATGGGTATAGAACTATATCTGCTGAGGACCGTGGAATGTCCAAACCGAATTTCTTTTCAGATGTGAAGCGATCTCAGCCAGATCCCTGTGTTAACTGCTGTCTGTCTACCAACTAGTTCTATCGCTAGTATGTAGGTTCAGTCACCTAAGTCAATTGGTCGATGGATCTCTTGCTAGATTCATTAATACAGATGTATTTCTTGGTTGAATCGTATTTTCCAGACACCATAAATCGCACACCGTAATTTTCTCTTGAAGAATCCAAAAACTTTTTTATCCTCTTTTGGATTTGTCCACACGTCTGTAGAGTCAACCTACGCTGGGTTAATCAGTGTCTTAAATGAAGCCAGCTTAATGCTTCGAGTCTGGGCTTTTTGACTCTAGTTCCCAAAGAAACAGCGGTTAAGTTAGTGTTAATTGAAGTGGATAGACAAGTCTCACTTAGGTTACGATGGACCCATTGTGATGTCCGTAGGGGAATTCTTCCTCCTTACAGCGGTTGACAAGCGTTGGATCACGTCAAGCTGCAATGGATCGCGATACTGATGTTTATCGCACTATTCACCCCGGAGCCGAGATGAGCGTAGTTACCGAGTTCATCAAAGGTTTAGCTGCCCATTGTGACTCTTTATCCAGTCGATGTTGTGTATCCTTTCGTGAAGGAAGCATATGCAACACCGCCAGTCACGTGAATGTATTCCGGACGCCGGAGGCTAACAAGACGGATGAAGTTCTTGAAGATCGTTCCTTTAGTGTTGGCCTGTGGGCCTTTTAAAGAACGATATTGAAAAGGTCACATTTGCGATTGAATGCCTATTCGTTACCAGCCTTGGGGGAGTAGCATAGACTTAATGGACATGACGACTTGCTTTAAATGTAGCCCATCTAGCCCCATGTAGCCATAGCCCAACGCTATGGCCGCCCTGAAACCGAGGAATAGGTGGTAGGTGTCGATTTTGCATATCACGGGTGTTTTTTCAAGATCTACCACAAATTAAAAATGTAATATATTCAGTGGCATGAAGCATGACGCAATGATAAATACTTGAGTGTTGATAACCGACTTCCGGCGTTCACACAAAATGTCAGAGATGAGAGATATTGTATTCAGCGGCTACTTTCTTGCATAATAGCATTAGTTATCACCTACATCCTCCTCTTCCTAAAACACACATAATATGCGGCATAGTTATACTGCCTCTGCACCATGAATCAAATCTGCGATAAAAGCCTGGGACACTCAGATGATGAATATTTGATAACGAGATGACTATCAGGATTAGGTATTGAGAGCGATGACAATGACGTATGAATGCTCGTAAATAACTACGGCATATCGAATGCACTATGGAATTGCCTTATTGGTAATTGATTGGATACTTTGGTGTAGGCATTGGTATATGATTTCATCGCATTTGAAACGAATCATTCAATCAGTGCGGATTTTGATGGAGACAATGAACGAGCTAATAATGCCTTCAAAGCAGTGATGACGAAATTCGTCGAATTAAGGCTGCTCAATGGGCTAAGCCCTCATGTCCCTGCATTTGATAGGATATCTGTTTGAATTTGTGTTGAGTTTTTAACATAACGTAGAATGAAATATTAAGACATTACAATGCAAATATGTAATGTTTAAAATGTTAGGTGTGTTTTTTTGCAAGCGTATATACGTTTAAATTTCAATTTACTTGTAAAATACACTATGAACAAATCCTATATCCTTCTTAAGTTACTCTTCATATCTATCGACGCTTATGAAATAAGCGCGGATAAAAATAATGCTGCCAATCATTATTTTCTGTATGTTCATTCCTTTTCATTCATTCATTAGGTTGGTGTATGTGGTTTTCGAGATTAGCCCCTGATCGATTTTGTTCATGCATTTATAGGTGTGGTTGGTGTATTAGATAATTTTTAAATGATTTTGCATCCATAAATATGCAACTTTTGGTATACCCAGAGTGTCTCTGCTTTACATTCCGTTTAGGTTTCGTAATCCTTTCTTTTCAATCGACGATTTTATTTTATAACTATTAAGTGTTTTTGCTTTTAAATTGAGGGTCACGCTACACAGTCACAAAACGAAGATAGTGACCATCAAAGATCAACCATCGCCTTCCACGACTACACCCCTGACTGCTTAGCAAATGTCATAAATGTCGTCGGTGGTGCCAAGATTTTATGATGAATCATTAAGCGCCGATGATCGTTTTTTTGTGCATTTATAATTTAAGCGTATATACCCTTGCAAAAAAACGCAGCTGTTATTTCACAGCATTCGACTGTCGACAATTTGACACTCGTAAATTTGAATCTCTACTCATGAGAGGACAATAGTACGCCATACACAATACGATTGGTTACTGTAAAATCTAGGCCCTTGCCTTCGTCCGGATGTGTCTATGTGCGTTATAGACTTTGAACCGAGAAGCCCCAAAGCAGTTTCATTTGCAAGGCAATAATGCGAAGATGGTTCTTAATAAGCTAGGCCACCTTTCATGAAGTCAATTTCGACTCGAACTCTTGCAGCGTTCAACTTAAATTCCTGTTTCCACATGGCCAACTATTTGTTGCTTGCTGCAGAGTTGGAACGCCGAAAAATCTTTATGATTACACGACTACTGAAAGACCTTAAAACATAGTTTATCCGCTAGCAGACCAAACGTTTATAAGTAACTAAAGCTGTTAAGACGAAAAAGTTAAGAAATCAACAAAATTTCTTTTTTGTCCAACAAATTTACAAAATCTACTCATTTTCTTAGCGCAGTACCACACGCCGGGTATTTGGTAGTTTTCGATAAATGGAATAAAACCAGTATTAATTCGTTCCCTCAGTAGTTTGTAACATAACTCAGTGTTTATTATCGAGCGCCGCAAATAGAGATAAACACAAATAATCATATGCTACCGAAATGTGATAATTTGACCATGTGAAAGCATGTGACGATTACTTAAGTTAAATGGAGGCATTTGATGCGACGACATTTGACCGTGTCAAAGCGATCATAATAATAATAAAATACCTGGGTCCAGCTTCTCAGCAACCACTCGTTTTGTGCGTGCTATTGTTATTTCACGAGTGTAAGGGACCTACAGTTTAATGCCGACTCCGAACGGCGAAGGTGAGAAGCTTTTTCTAGACAGGAAGACTCTTTGAGCATTGTCAGTGACTCGAAAGAGGTGGAGCTGTTAATTATCAAAGGTGGTAAATTCGGGTATCGAACCTGGCGCCCTCTGCGTAAGAGCCGACGCACTTACCGACTACGCCACAGCGACCCAATTAAAGCGATAATATTCTCAATAATTTAAAGCGTTTTTCATGCATTTGAGATTAATGCTAACGCGTCATCTTGTTTGAGATGCCACTTCTGTCATGGTCGTGTTTGGCTCTGAGGCACCATGGCAGCAAGACGTTCTAGATCGGCTTTGCACTTTGTCGGATGAGAGGGATCGTCCAATAATTCTTGAACTTATGTGATACCTAAAGTAAAACTCAAGTCTTTGTTTCGCCGTCTCTGGTCTTCAAGGGTAAATACATTTTTGGTACAAGTATTGGCTTATTCCTTCCGAAGGCCATTGTCTTGTTTCGAAGATGTCAATGTCCTCGACATATTCGAGAACTTATATAGACTTGGACGATTGGATGGCGCAGTTGGTAGAGTGCCTGCCCCTGGTTAGCGCGGTCTCCGGTTCGAATCCCAGTGAAAGAAAAGTTAGTACGCTTCAATCTGGTTTTCAAATCTGGTCCAGTCACCATTTGCTATTGGGGTCCAAGTAACGGCACTATCACTGGAGTCGTCAATCAGTGCTAGTAGTCTGACTATGGGTATCATAATGGACCCATATGGTCTAAGTGTGCTGGTGAATTCACTAGCAGCCCAACTACCTAACCTAACCTTCGTACCTAACCATCACATCACAATGGTGTCGAAATTTATGTTTTAAAAAAGGTTTTCTTGCAAAATTATTTTTTCCTGCAACGCCACCTGTCGGGTATTTACATGAATAAGATATGAGTGAGCTTGCAGTTCGCAGTCTAATCTTTTAAGCGTTGCTTACAGGAAATTACAAATTCTGACTCAAGGTGGGGACTTCTCTCTAACTATGAACAATCAACATTTAAGTATTATGCTCATGGTGACGGAGAACTCATTTCCACGGTACCCTAATCGATGCTGAACTGTTGCATTTAGGCTCTCTGAACGAAGATGTGGAAGAAAATGAAGCAAAATAAGTGCACAATTCCAGTCACATTGAGAGTGGCAAAAATATCTCTTACTACCATGCTACCCTAGGAGCCTCTAACCATCATAATTTAAAAATAACTGATTCGTCTTAGCTCTCCCAACTATCGAAAGCTTACTGGGCAGTTATAGACGGAAGTCGCTCAGTCAGAACTCACAGAAAATTACGCACATTTTGGTAAAATGTTTGTTAAAGTATGAAAAACGTGAATTAAAAGGAACAGAATCGCATCTACCCTAAATCGGTGACGTGAAATAAGATCCAGCGGAATAAAGCCAGAAATTAAACACTTAGCCTTATTTCGTTTTAAAGTAAGCTTTGGCTCCAAGCGCCTGCCCGACAGTTGTTGATGTACCCTTAGCAGTGCTACGAAATCCCGTAAGCGCGTTAAACCCTTCGGATAAAAGGGTTAAAATCCTGTTCGAGAGCGAAGCGAGCCACTAACCTCACTCTATGTAGAATGTTCCATATGCCTCTGTTTACTGTAGAAAATTGTGGTTTAACCAAAGATGACTTACTTTCCTGCACCGTAAATTTTATAATAATACTTAAGCCTCGATAACTCCTAAACTAAACGATTTACAGTCGAACTTCGATAAGCCGAACTTTGGGTATCACAATGAACCAAATGAATTCGACATGTAATTTGACTTCGATAACTCGAATGCCTTGACAACTCGAACAGATTTTGTGGCGTCAACTTCGATAAGTCGAATTGTGAAGAGAAATTCCCAAATTCTGCATATTCTAAACGTTCGTTTTATAAGGAAACGCTTTCGGGCCTCTGCGTTTGTATGTTCATTTGACTTAGTATAAAAAACATCTGGGTCTTGGTAATATTCTGAGCGGAGTAAGAGGATGAAATTCCTTCGATTTTCAGAACCAAGCACCCAAGCGAAAGAAATGAGAGAGAAATTCAACTGCAGATGGAATTTGAAGCTTGAAAAAATTCCAGAAATATACGAGGTGTTACATATGACGATTTTCTGCAAGTGATATTTTATTTACGAGTTTCTCCCAGATGAAGATATTGTGAAGACAGTGAACTCCTCCTAAGTCGAGTTTTCAAGGGACACGATGATTTGTTCAAGTTAAAGTTTCGGGAGTCTACTGTATTTATATGTGGATCCTAATCTGCTCAGATCGACAATAATGAAGACAGCGGCAGTGATTTAATAGGGAAAGACTTGACGATGATTGAGGATAATTTGATTCAACCACCTTTAATCGAGTGGTTGCAAATGCATTACTCATTTTGAGTTTATATTAAAATACTTGTTCAATTTAAGATGGAATTTAAGTTGACCTTAGGTATTTGAATAAGATCAGATAATTTTTTGTAATACTCCGTGTGACCAGAGCTCGCCGAATGAATTCACGCTTCTCGTGTTTTTGTAGCGAACAGAATTTGAAACCAACTCAGTCGGTCGCACGGTTTGATTTTGATGTCTTTGTAATATTGTAAGGACAAGGTGCAATTAGTTGTAGAGCTCGAAGCAGTCTGTAGTGTGTAATCAACGGGTCAGCACCCAAAATATAAAAACCGGAAAAATACTTGTGTTTTATTCACTTGCGCACTTGCAAAATTAAACAATAATCATTTATTTGTTATATCACAGATTAATAAATATTCACATAAATCAATTTTTTAATTTCAGGTCTTGTTGTATTTATTTGACAACTCGAATTTTTTTGGTGGCAAGTGGTGGTTCGAGTTATCGAAGTTGGGCCGTATTTAAATTTTTCTTTAGATATATTTTGTGCGTGGAGAAAAAACAAAATTGCGTCTTCAAAACGCATTTCCACGGAAAACGTTTTTTATTTTTCGAGTTGAATTCGACCTAGAGGGAGGTGACTGTAATTTTATATAGAGAATTATAAAATTACATTCACCTCGCTCATTTACGTTTATGATCTCGGTCCCTTGAGTTTCAAATTTCAAGAGTCGACTGTATTTGTGAACGTGTGTTTTCTCGTGGTAGAAATAAGTTTCTCTAAAGCTTTCTGAGCTTATTTATCCGGATAAAGCTCACACTCAGTTAAGAGCCGAAAGAAATTCTCTTATTCAGCACTTCCCTCTCTCTCTATTTTTTCTCTCTTGTCTTGGGCTCTTGAAATCTCTTTGACATACGTTAAATTATTTATTTTATAAAAAGTTGTTATTTTGTTGGTTTTTCTTACACGTACTGGGGTGCTCTTTGAACATCTGTTGATATGTTACTTGTGATTTGTGAGTGCACACGTATAACGTAGCAATGACTGAGAGGACGTTGTTCCTTTAGTTGAATAACCTTACAAAAATCGAAATTAGATTTAAAGAACAGGTACATGTTCAGCTCATGACCCAGAGACCTTTTTGGTTCCCTAAAAAGAATATCCTGCCCTCTATTTAAAGTAACACGTTACCTTATCATCAACTGATGGAGACTGCATTACAAGCATACACATCGATTATTTAAAGCCTTGTATGCCCATGATGTCGTTAGGTTTATTATTTTTTAAAATTAAACACTCAGATAGAACCCTTTGACAGTCACTTTGTGGCATCAGATTCCTTAATTAAATTGTTCGCTCACCAACCGGTCTAACCGCTCAGTCCATCGATATGGCCCTTTTTTGGAAAACACTCTGCTATAAACCAAGCAGCCATTGTCACAGAGAAGAGTCGTTACTGTTAATTACCACACAAATGAGACGAACACAAAGGCAAGGTAACGAGAGCCCATTTCCTTGGTTTTCCGATTACGCATAATTAACCAACAAAGCGCAGACAATTAATCAACTTTAAATGAATACATTTCACAAAAAGGAAATTCTTCATCATCGTAAGGACATTCAAAACAGACGTGTGCCACCCACGCCCAGTTGATAGCTTAACAAAAATACTTTGCCTTGTGTCCTTATAAAACTTGTTCCTATTCAATAAAATTACATTGTCTTATATTGTAATATGCTGCTGCTATCAATTTGAAGCAGAACTAATCCCTCATTAACGTCGTCACACATCAAAACATCAAAACATGAACCAATGAATGTCTACTGATTGATTGCCATGGAGTAGATACTTCGATGTGTATCTATACTCCGTCGTATAGTGTATACAGCTTCGAGTTCGTTCTAGGTCTATCACAGATAACCTAATAAAATTTGTACCCATAAAATTCTGTCCGAATATTCCGCTTTTATGACACAAGACCTATTATTTCCCAGTCCCCGATTGTTAGCTATCGCATTTTTCCTTGAGAGGCTATGTTCTCGGTGTTAATAATAAATCATAATAAAGTGCAAATATTCACATAGCTATAGTACAATAACAACGTCAGCTAGCACAAGCAAAAAAAAACGAAAAAAAAGAACCGCGAACAAATAACAGCAAATCCCTTAGAAGAATGAAAGTAAAGCGACTTAGATGCTCCTCTGTGCCGCACAACGATGCTTCTGTTTATGCGCGTATTTAAATATTTTGATATGAACATAATAATAAAAACGACGCCATTTGCTGCTATCTTATCCTGTGAATATACTGGGAATTGAATCCTCAAATTTGTTCAACTCAATATAAAGGGAGCACAAGGAATTTAAGCATTTTGAATGGATTAAAATGTCTCAGCGTGCGTGTCATGGGTCATATGAATATTTTACTGTGTATCCAGTGTAAGCGATCTTGTATATGATGCATATTATGTGAATGTCTGCTTGCTTTTTCAATAACACCGTCCATGTGAACAGGGCTTGGTTTTTACATAAACTGGTTGGAGAGCAAGAAATTAATTTTGCCATTCTGTGATGGTTGCTGCTGCAGTTAGGGCTCTCAATAAACCCACAAATTGGGTGTTCTGCTCTCCAAAAACCTATTTTGTGCATGTTTGTAGTTATTGATTGTTACGAACTGGATCAAATAAGAGAATGCACTTCACATCAAAAATCGATATGGCATTTCGAATTTCGTTGGACAAACCAGGGGTCGTAACTTTTTGGTATCCAAATTAGACCCAACTAAACTACTTCGCAAAGTTATGCGTTAGTGCACAATGCATATTGAAACTCTGCACACTTCACACAATCAGTTCGTCTGCTTTAAAACTTCCTAACGAAGTTTTGGGAGTAGTTTTTGAAAGCCCTTAAACGTTTGCTTGAAGTGTTTATAATAAGTTTATTGACGAACAAACTTTTATCCTCTTATTATTTATCTTTCCCCAATTAATTCCGCCACGAATACTAGGCTTAAATGTGTGCAATTAGATATTTATTGATCAATTTCGTTTTTTTCCCGAATTTTAAGAGCATTAATAATGCTGAGACTGAAATCTACATCAACCTCCTATAACACTATAAAATCTACGCATAAAACATATTCAACCGATTTGGCGGTATGAATCATTATTTTTTAAGCAACTTGCGACAATTTTAAAACTTTCGAGGGTAGTTATAATCCTGGAATCTAAAATAGGAAACATTAAGCTGAACATACTCTGTCTAGAAAGATATGTCATATGGCATTAGTTGTCCCTATACAAACACGATTACTTACTTACTCACTTTTCCGGCCAATGACCCTTGAAATTGCAGATCCTGAACCAAAACGTTCATCGACGGCGGTCCTGGGCAGGCCAAGCTATCTTGTGTTCGCGATGACATGCTCTTTATACCGAAGGTTCTGTCGTCTTCTGGCCCCAGGCTCCTCGAATTCGAAGGCCCTCTTAGCTGAAGCTTTGGTGTCCTTGCGCTTGATTTGGCCGAGGCAGTGCAGTCGGTGGATTATTGCCTGCCGGACTACATCCACATCCTGGTACAGTTCGTAGAGTTCGAGGTTATGACTTTCCTTCATTCAGCTTCCTCGCAGACAGGATCATATACCCGGCGTGGAATTTTTCTTTCGAGGGCACGAAGAATCTGTTCCCCAGTTTTGCTTATCGTCCAGGTTTCGGTCCAGTTAATTAAACTATACTAGGCTAGAATTAATAAATACCAGCTTGTGTGTAAAAGCTGCTATAAACTTTTCGAACCCGACCCTGTTCATTTTATGGCTTTGTTTGAAGACCCCGTCCACGAAGGCGGGAAGGGTGTCTTACTTAAAAAACTGTGGTTTTTTAACCCTTTTTCGGGATCTCGGAAAATCTGATACAGTTAATGACTTTATCGATCTAGGTTTCCAGATAAGACGATGGAGAAGATTGATCGATGAACTCTACGACGAAATTGGCCTAGTCAAACGAATTCGTCTCGACTCAGATAGCTAGGTTTTGTATAACGCTCCGGCTCGGAAATTCTTCGAGACCAACCCTGAGGGGCAACGTGGTAGAGGAAGATCTCGCCTCCGATCCAGCAGGAAAGAGACCTTAATCTTCTGGGTGTACGAAACTGGAGGGGCCTAGCCCAAAACTGTGCTAGGTAGAGAGGCATATTGACTGAGGCCAAGGTTCACACCGGACTGTAGCGCTAGCCAAAAAATAAGAAGAGCAAATAAAGATCCCATAAAGATTTTTGAAAAACGACTACAGGAGTGTATCCGGAATCGAGAGTCCATCTATCGCACATGATTTCCTCTTTCCAGCATCCATCAACGACTCGATTACTTTAAACATACTCCCGATAAGACAATAGCTCTCATCCTCACATCACCCTCCTGTGCGGACCTCAAGGATTCATTAGTCCAGAGCTCACACTATAAAATCTACTCCATCGACGGAAAATGAGGAGCAATCAGTAGATTTTATTTACATCCTTTTAGTAGTTTAGAGCGCTGGGTGCCTTCTAGACACGTTCCTTGATTTTGAGCTTCCACACACAAGACAGCTAAGTTTTACAGGAGAGAGGAGAGCAGGACGCACCTGTGGTGTGCTTCTGTTAACCCCTTAGCAGATCTTGGTTTTGAACCTCAGTTTTCAGCTATTAACTCCTTGTTAATTGGCTGCCCTGGCTGGTTGGCTGCCCTGGCTGGTTGGCTGTCCGGATTGGTTGTTGTATTACTGTGACATATTCAAAAAATGTAGATCACATTTGCAATCCAACTGAAATGTCTTTATATAAGTATCTGCAAATCAAATAAATAAATTCAATAATGAAAGTCTATACTTTTTTCTTGCACATCGTTAGTTATTATTTTTTTTTTTCGAATCGATGTATCCCGCGCCAATGCCGCTGCTGGTCTTTTGAGGCGAACCAATCATCAAGCGAATTTTTCCACTTCTTTGTAAGAGTGAAAGCTTTGCGTTCTCTGTTCCGTGGGGTAGAATTTCCCAATCAATATATGCGAAATATTTTTTTTTTTACTTCCCTTCCAACAGGTGGACGAGCATTGTCGTAATGGAAAATAACTGATGCATGATTTTGGGTATATTCTGGTCATTTTTGCTCCAATGCTCGTTCCAATTCTGTCAGTTGTTGCCGGAAGCGATCGACAGTATCGGCTCATTCAACAAGGATTTGCAATTCATAGCAGACTAGCCTTACCCTCACTCTTCCCACTAAATACACAGGATAACACTTCTTCCGTATATATTGTGAGCTGCATGCATTGGAAGGAAGGCTAGGGTGTGCCGATGCTTTTTTGCACTTCGGGTTGTCAAAGTAAATCGCTCCAATAAAACTGCCAACAGATGGTCATTCTCTGGCTCAAAATTGACATTTTCAAGATGATGAAAAAAATGTATATTCGCCGAATCACAGGCTACGTCATCCTGCAATATATTCAGAGGTATTTGCCATGCACTGTAGCATGTGTGTTAAAATTGGAGCAATCCGTATGCGTGTAGTCGCCATACCACTGGATTATTTTTCAGTTTTGACTATATGCAGAAGAGAACAAGAACTGAATATTTCCTCGTGACCTTGTAAAATTTACACCACTGCCACCTTTCCTCTTTTTTTCGGGCAACTTTTCGTTGGCAGTCGCCATTTTTCACGTCCAGTTGGATGTGATACCCTCCAAATGTTGTGCTCCCTCTTAACTACAGTCGTCACGGTTCGCCTTGTTGAGTTTGAACAGACAAAGTTTTTGCTTCCTTTCACATAAAGTTGAGTAATTAAGTGCCAACCTTTCGTCGAACTGTTTACTGATATTCCCCGAAAAGAGGTTCAATAATTGTGTTCCAAGATCGGGCTTAGTTGGCTTCAAGATATGAAAAAAAAATGCTTTTAAGTCACCTCCCTTTTCAAAAATTATTTGTACGCTTATTTGTCGGTAGGCTTGCAATCCCGAGTACATTTCTTAATGTTAATAAAAATGTGAAGTTGAGTAAACATTTCCTTCAATATTTTATTTTCAATATTCAAAATCAATTTAAAAATACAGCTTTTAATTTACCTGTCTCGGGTGGCCAACATAGAAGGGTGACCAACATAGAAAGGTCACCAACTTCCAATGTTTCATTGTACAATATTTACAACAATTGTTATTTTAATTATTGTCTGTTTTTGTTTAGAAGTAAGCCATAATCTGTGTTGAAATCGTGGAGTTCAGTTTCGCGTGTCCTTTTCGAGGGTATGATGTGCAAATCCCTAAAAACTGAGGATGAAACTTTTGTTAGCTTAAAAACTTGAAATGAGGGGGTTCATAGTACCACTGGTGTGTACTGGTTTCTATTTGATTATGTAAGCGTTTCCATTGAACAAAATAAACAAACAACATTTGCTAATCACTACTTTTTGTAACGACAACATTGTACTCATGAACTATGTTCAAAATGTTGATAATAATAATAATATGGGTGGCGATACAGTCCGAGGCGGTCCTGGACCTAGCTTCTCAGAAACCACTCGTGTTGTGCGTGCTATTGTTCTTTCACGAGTGGAGGGGACCTTCAGTCTTATGCCGACTCCGCACGACGAAGTTGAGAAGTTTTTCTAGACAGGAATACTTTTGGGCATTGTCAGTGATTCGAAAGAGGTGGAAGCCGTGAATTATCAAAGGTTGTAAATTCGGGTATCGATCCTGGCATCCTCTGCGTAGAAGTCGACGCACTTACCCACTACGCCACGGAGACCCACATGTCAAAGTGTTGATGGTCAGTCCAAAATGATTGTTTTTATGGGTATTTCAAACGTTTATGACCAGGGTGGACCATCTCATGTTTGTTTTTTAAATCTTAGGTAATTTTGACACTTTTGCTGTTTCCCGCTCGAAATCTTGACAGAAAGTCAATATCATACCTTCGCGGAATGAAATGATTCGCTTTACGCTTGAGTAGCGTTGGGAAATATCGAAAATTTCTTTCAAGTGGGTCCTGTGTTGTCCGAACGGAGTGGTTTCTGAAAAGATGTTTTGGCCGAAATGGAGCAGCCATCGCAACTGCTGTACGCAAGTTGGTGCAAAAGACTGAGATACGGGTATGCTAGTGGACAACACTCATGGTCACTGTCATCACATATGTAGATGAGAATGAGGCTGCCGCGGCCGAGAGTGTGCTTGGACCATTTTTCTTCGAAAATGAGGCTGAGAACAACGTTTTGGTCAACGATGGTCATCAAGAAGCTCTGTTAACCGACTTTGTTTTTTACTGAAATTGAGGACATGGTTTTGGACGACCTCTGGTTCATGGAGAAAGGCTCTCCATGCCACAGACCAGGCCATCGATCCTTTGGCACCAAATTCTCAAATCATGTTATCAGCCGACTTGGGGATGTCAATTGTCCGCCTTGGCGGTGCGACTTAACCCCATTAGACTGAAGAATCGGGAAGGGCTGATGTTCTGCCAACAATCCGGAAAGGATTCATGGTCTTAAGGCCAATATCATCCAAGCAATCGAGTAACAGCCCGGAACCATCAGCAGTCTATTGGAAAATTGGGGTGACAGAATGCGGTACTGCGAAGCCATCCGAGGCCACCACTTGAACGACTTTGTTTTTTATAATTAATGGGAATGTTTGTTCTTACTAATAAAGCCATATATTGTGTATTTGACGCACCTTGTATATCCATTAGAGGTATGGACAATATCAAAAGCGGATGAAGGAGCACTTGGTCTTTTCGAGAGAAAAGTTCTGCGTTCAATCCACCACGAACTGTACGGGCTGTACAGCGACATGAGCCTAGTCAGGCGTCTACGGATTCAACGCCTAAGATGGGTGGGCCAGGTAGAGCGCATGCACAACACTGCTCCAGCCCGAAGAGTCTTCCTCGCCGAACGAGTTCGACAACGCAATAAAGACGCCCACGGAACCGATGGCGCACCCAGGTGGAGAAGGACCTCAACCAACTTGATGTGCGCAGTTGGAGACAGCTCTCTAAAGATCGTGCCGGCTGGAGAGACTTTCTGGTTGAGGCCCAGGTCCACCCCGGACTGTAGTGCCACCAGAAGAAGAAGAAGTATATCCATCAGCCAATGTTTGATTGGAAGCGTTATGTATGCTGCATCAAATGCTGGGAGATATAATAATTTGGAAAGAAATCATACTAACATCCAACTCTGCTTTTGATTTTAATTTACTTTTTTAAATAAAATATTTTTTTTAATATATACATTTTTACTGTTTTAATGCTAACACAATTTGTTTATGTAAAATACAAAATTAAAACTTGTAAATACATAAAATATTATTAATTTAAATCTATTCCTTTGTAACCTTTCACGTACAGAATTGATATATAAATACAAGTTAACTAGATCAGATTAACTGAAGACGGTTGTGTGCGACTTTGCTTTAATTTTGTGTACGATATCGTATCGTAACCTTTTATATCCAGCACATGTCAATGGACACCCAAATCTGAAAATATTTTATCAAAACACAATATTATGCTTAAAATACATTTATCTCTCTCCGTCTATTTTCAGAATTCAACGCCCATTAGTCGCGGGACATTAGCTCAGAAATTGGTTTAGCCTCACACGAGCCAACACCGGACGGAGTGATTTGAAATTTTTAAATCAACTTCAATTCAGCGGTCATCCATTTGACGGTTACGCAGCCGTTATTAACGCAGCAACGTTTACGAGACCACCCGCAGTTATGGCATTTGAAAGAGGATCAACGCCAACAATTCAAGCTTCTAATGGTGTGACTGCTACATGCAGCCGAACGAGTGCCGAAAAATATCGAAAGAGTGAGAATATACGCATCACCAGAAATGTTGTCATTATTGGCTTAGCATTTATGATACACTTCACTGCCTTCCTGGGTACGGCGAACCTACAGAGTTCGGTGAATTCAGATGCCGCCCTGGGTACCACGACCTTAGCGGTCATCTATGGAGCGCTTATATTGTCGAATATATTTCTGCCTGTAACAATAATAAGGTGAATATTGGTGGTGTGAGTTCTATTTGTGTTATTATCATCGTTACCATAATCATCATCATCCGTTGGTCGATATTTTCAAATTATGTGTGATAATTTGAAGCACGTAGGGTTCCCGATGCCACATCATGACATGATTATATCGAGATACCTAACAGTGCTTCGTGTCCAGTGTACAAGGGGTGTTGTTGAATACATTACGAGGTCAGATGTCAAAAATGATGGCAGATAATTGGATCAACTTGTTCATAGGGAAGGAAATTTTCATAAAAAATGTGAAAAGAAGCTGTCACTCAGGGAATATTTACGATCAAAATATGAATGCTTGCCTGAGGGAGTCTGGCTGTTAAATTGATGGGTTGTCAAGGGTTTGTTTCGATTCAATTTTGATTCTAACGATGCGACAGCCACAGTATCTATTCACTCAGAAATTAATCCAATTTGCTATTTATTTATTACTCTAGGGCGATTAATCTTCAATCAGAATTGAAGAGGTAGAGTCATTCAGATTCCGACTTACGCATACAGTTTTCGGTGACGAGTTTATGTGCGTGGGCGTGTGGATTTTAGCCATCACTAGACGTACATACACATTTATTGAGAGCGTTGTGGTGTCGGCGCTTTTAATGCTGACATTTTCACTGAATCAAATTGACACAGGGGGGATACAGCTGTAGCTGGCGAATGTGTAGACGACGCAAAATACATTAAAGAAGTCATGGAATAAGGATTATATATAGGTGCGGAATTGCACGTTACGCCACTTCATACAGGGAGAGAACGTGTGCCTTGACACTGTTGAATTCAGTGTGCTTCCTTTCCATTGTACAAACTCTCCTCTAGTCCTGATTAGCATTTGAATCCTTAGAATGTGAATGGGACTTTTGTGGGAGGGAAACTAATTTTCGTGCAGAACATGAATTGCTCCAATTTATTAGGTTATGATTGCATTCCGTAGCTCTACAAGCCAGGTTGTCTATTCTTTGAGCATTGTGTGCTTTTATGGAAATGTCTGGATGATCTGTAGAGTTTGTTAACATCCGTAAGCCATTTGTCGACGCAATGTTTTTGTATTGAAATTATGCCTTTAATACATTTGCTAAGATGAGATGTATATTTTAGTGTCTTGATGCACAAATAATGCAGTCAAATACCTAGATACTCTAGACAGAAAAAAAAAAGAAGTCATGAACGAATGAATAAAATTCTAAGAACCAATTTACAATACAAGAGCCGCCAAGCATGCAGCGAATAATTCGTCCGTACATTCATTCAACTAGAACTCATATTCATTCGATGTCAGGAGCTCGAACGAAACGGTCGCAAAATAAAACTAAATTCCTTATCGATTAAAAATATCATAAAAATGAGTTTAATTTCTAGTGCTTACAATACCATAGTACGGAAGTTCGATGTGAATCCGGGGATAAACAAACGCATAAGAAAATTAAGGCAACAGAATAGAAGACCACATCTTTCTTATTCCAACCGTTATTACTGTCCGTCTGTTCTTTTCTCTCAAATTTAAAAAAAAAAACTAACCCTCCGCATGAGCTCTGACAGGATTAATGATAAAGATAACAACATGGGCAACCACTCCGTTCAAGGGCACTACTGTTCTCTCGCGAATAGAGCTGATGTACGAATTAATGTCGACTCCGAAATGTGAAAATTGAGAAGCAAAGTTTTAGACATGTGTTGTCGGTGCTGTGAATATGTGCGTCAACACCTACGCAGCCAACCTCGCTGCCTGAGTTCGATTCAAGCCCAGCGACCAAAAATTATGTTCACTGTCACACCTTTTTCGAATCACTGACATTGCTTAAGGAGTATTCCTGTCCAGAAAAAACTTGTCAACTTGGCCGTTCCGCAGACAGACAGCAGCTAGCACGGCAATTAGATTAAGATCGCTGAGCAGCTGGAAAGAACTGCAGTCTGGACATTCAACCTCTATACCCATAGATTCAGACCTCACTCTACCTAAACTCCTCTTCGAGAGGAATTTCTCAATCAGCATACCGCCCAGATCTTAATGGGAGTCTAAACACGCTGGAAGGTCCACTGCGAATCTTCACAGATGGATCGAAGATGGATGCCGGTGTGGATCTTAATTTCCAGCTATCTTTTCGACTGCCTAATCACTGTAGCGTCTTTCAGGCTGAAACTATAGCGATTAAGAAAGCCCTGTCCTGGCTGACAAACAATGAAATATCGCGCACAGATATCGTCATTTGTTCCGAAAACCAAGGCGAGATCAAATCTCTGGATTCAGTCACCTTTAATTCCAAGACTTAATTGCCGCCTATCTCTTAACGAAATGACCAAGTATTTTAGCATCCAACTGATGTGGGTGCCGGAACACTCTGACATTCCAGAGAATAGCGAAGCGGACGAGATCGCTAGAAAGGGCACCAACTCCTTGCTCTTTCCGGGTGAAGACCCACCCTCCATGCCTATCACTACTACAAAACATCTACTAAAGCCTGAAACGCTTGCTCAAACAAACCGCGGATGGTTTGGCACAGGATGCCTCATTACCAAACAACTCTGGCCTATGATCGATCCCAAGCGATCGCTTAGCTTAATCAGATTATGCAGACCAAACTTCAGATTGGCGTTTTAACAGGGCAGTGTGCCATCGGAACTCACGCCTCTAGACTATGCCTTCCCTACAATGACTTCTGTAGAAGCTGCTTGGACGAGGATGAGGAACAAACCATCGAGCACTTGCTATGTAGCTGCAGTGCTCTCTCATCTCGTATATTCAGACTTCTGGGGGTCCATTTCTTTGTTAATCTGGCTGAACTGAGCAGCATCAAAATCAGCCCTTTTCTTCGCTTTATCAAAAGCACAAATTGGTTTGCGGAATAGGTAGCCTAGGATCCGCGTGGTAACACAATGGGCCTATGCTTGGCCTAAGTGTGTCTTCTGTCCGTATGCGCTTCAGTCAGCCACCTCAACCTAACCTAACCTGACCGTTCGAAGTCGGCATAAGACTATAGGCCCCATCCACTTGTGACGCAACAATAGCACACACAACACGAGTTGTTGCTGAGAAGTTGGCTCTGGCCCTCTACAGGCTGTAGCACCTGCCTATATTATTACAATATTAACTTTTTTTAGTCACGCGGTTTCATATCATCGACCTTAGCTCAATCAGTCAATTCAATCATGTGCTCGATAATTTGCTTCAATTACAGTGGACTCCCCCTAAGTCGAATTGTCACGGAATACCATAATATTATCGATTTAGAGGGAGTTTGACTGAGAGAGAGGTTTTTGTATGGAAAATTGAGGGAAATGTATGCAAAATCGAGTTAGAGAAAGTTTCCACTTAGGGAGAGTCCACTGTATCTCTATCACCATCCCTTATAGATTATTTTTGTCAAGAATTTATCGCTACTGAGAACAGTGTCTTTGACGGCAAAATAGTGTCTGCGCTGTCATTATTATATTATAAATTAAGGGTGTCCAGTACAAATACATTTATATTTATGTACGTCCCTTCTAGGTAAAGTTAAGTAAATGGGAAGACGGGTGTAAGCCAAGTATCACTCACTCACATAGGTGCTGGACCCATTTTCTTGCCCAGTCATGTTTATGTGCTCTTCAGCCAACCTGATAACCTTGGGAATCTGAAGCGAATCCAGTGGGATTATTGTTCTATTCTGGAGGACGTGGCAAATATATTCCCCAGTATTTTATGTGTCGACTGGCAGAGACTTGATCAACGGCAAAAGTAGTGAGGACGCCCCTGTTTTTCCTTATGTTGAACTCGAACACACAATGGATGTCTCTACCTTGGGACAGACAATGGATCTTGTTGCATGGGCCAGTGTCTTTCATGTAACGCGTAGGGAACTCGGTTTACAACAACCATCATGCATGATAAAAAAATCTTCCCAGCAGTCTTTACAGCATTTCAAAGAACTATCTCTCTAGAGCTTTTTATAGCGAGCTGAGCGGAAATCGGACATTTCAGATTGTACGACATAACGAAGGTACGGCACAAGGTACAATTTAGACGATTGTTGAGCGATATTGCACGAGGAATAAAATGAATCCTTTCCTCAATCGACTCAACCATCAACATAAACTGCCCTCTTGAGTGAAAGAGAGGGTGGCCAACAATCGGGTGAATCAGAAAGAACATGCATGTGCACGCGTCTTTGGATCGTGAAAGGGTACGGTCGTCGGTTTACCCGTGGTAGCTATATTTCGCCTGTAAAATGATACTGGCTTGGTAACAGTCCAAAAAATGCAAGAGTCACAATTAATTTACGACCTTACCGACTTTATGTTACAAGAATGAATGTCAGTGCACCCAGATTAAGTACTGATAGTATTCACAGAGATCTCGGAAATAACTATAGTACAAGAGTACATAGTGACTGACTATTGGTTGTAAGGACAGGCCGTAAGCCATTACCTTTATCCAGCTCAAAGCGCGGTGAGTAACTGCGATATTAGCAGGAACTGTTAGTGGCGATTGACCTGCTAAATAGCACACAGTTTATTAATTCACAAGTCGTTAAATGAATATTTTCTGTGTATCAGTGACCTTCAGAAAGGTCCATGAAAAATAGAATAGTCCAGCTGTACGCTAGACGCACTCATAACTCTGTCCTTCCTTAAACTGAAAATCTGTGTGCGCTCATTTCATACCACCTCATATCATCTGGATGATAAACACTTTTCGTGTCTCATAAGCTGAAAAGGATGTATTTAATCCTTTCACGAGCTTACGAGATTATGTGTGTGTATATGATGTGAAACACTTTCCTGCCAGAGGCTTAAATTTATCTTGTTCAGTGCTGGGGCATAACCGAAGAGAATATTTTAAATATTTGTGCCGTAATAACGTTAGAATACTCCAGATACAAATTTATAGGAATGCCCATCGATATAAATTAATTTACTGTACGCGTACATTTTACTGATTGATGATATCTACCGTCGCATTTGTCATTGTCACTTGTCAATTACAAGTACGTCGCACATTGATGTGTAATCACATAATTTATGCGTTCAGTTACTGATATCTCTTACATACATTTAAAATAATCCCATGGGTAAATCATGAAAGATACATACAAATTTTTAGCAGGTTTCATTGAATCTGCTATAGTACTCGCTGCTGGGAAGTAAATTCGGTGATAATCTGTTCTTCTGACTGAAGGCGTATGAATAAGCGGGATATTGGGGCAGGTTCTGAATTTTATTTGATTACATGGCCTGATTACACAATTTGTTGTCGCTTATTTAAAACTGATTTTAAGTATATCTACATGTTACAGTGGTATCTGAAACCTCTAAAATTGTATCGACTGAAGTTTCGGAGATGATTTATAATAATGATGTTATGCTACGTCACCACCGGACCTAAACCGCGAGGTAAGGATGAACTCTCAGTGAAACCCGAATAGGGGGTAGGTTAAAGTGATTTCGCTCTCAGTTTTCAGGTCACCCACTCTCAGTTTTTAACTGACCGACAGAACAGTTGTCTGTTGACAGGAAATAATAGCGTGTGAACACCAGAAAATAATGAGAGATAAAATATGAAAATTGAGACTTGAGTCGTCATGGCCAGAAATGAAGTGTTACCCGACTTCTACCTCTCTTGCCCCTTAAAATGTTTGACAACTGTTTTTTATAACGTGTTCATAAAAATCACCAATCCGAGGACGGTATTTACGTTATTTCGCGAATAACCGTCAAAAATTCATAAATATCTGTCAAAAATGCACTTAAATTCGTCAATGGACTGGGGGGCAATCAACTGTGAAGTCGGCTATCTCGATATCGACTTCATTTCTGGTCGTGGCGTAGTTCATTTCTGGTCGTGGAAAAGTGCGTCGACTCCTACGCAAAGGGTGTCAGGTTAGAATCTCCAATGTACCCACTTTCATAATTCACGGCTTCCACCTCTTTCGAGTCACTGACAATACTCAAAGAGTATTCCTGTCTAGAAAAATCTGCACAACTTTCGGAGTCGAAGTATGGGTATTGCGTCGACTCCTACGCAGAGGTTGCCAGGTTCGATACCCGAATTTTACCACCTTTCATATTTCACGGCTCCTCCTCTTTCGAGTCACTGACAATGCTCAAAGAGTATTTCCTGTCGAGAAAAAGCTTCTCAACTACGCCGTTCGGAGTCGGCATTAAGCTGTATGTCCCTTCCACGTGTGAGAGAAGAATAGCAACATGAGTGGTTGCTGAGAAGCTAGGCCCTGGTCTTCTACGGGCTGTAGCGCCACTCATATTATATATTATTATGGGTATTGGTTTATAGTTTACTGAATCAGTGGACTCAAGATTATCCACCGCACTAGGAAAGGAATAGTTCTCTCGGTAGGACGCAAAATAGCGACTCATTTTGATAAAACAATTTTATCAATTGTATTAGTTGATGAACACTATGTGAGTCCAAGAATATTTGACAAAATAGAGTGAATAAATGACAGCCAATTTGACAGATGTAGCTTCAACAACTGGCAAAGGAGAGCATTCGGAAGTCCCTATTGGAAGATCCTTTATTATATAAACACTAGCTAGAATTTAAAGGGAGCTACTTAGCGATGCGAAAATAGTCCGGAAATCAAAGATCTGACATTCGTTTCAAATATTTATCACTTCATTCGATACTAGTACTGATACTAGACTCAGTAGCTTGACTGCGCCTAGATCTGTGCTCTTATTTTATCTTAACTTTTTTAAGTCATTCTATGCATTACGAGTATAGCTTAATTTTAAGCTGCGTGTACAAGATTTAGGCGTTTGTTCAAATTAGACGCGTTGATTCAAATTCGATATTTTAATTGTTCAAGAACCAAGAATGTAAATGACGGATTACAAAGAAAAGTAATTATAAATGCGACCAAAATGATATTAAGAAAAATAATGAGAACAATGGAAGATTGCTCTTTTCTATGTTTAACGGCTAAATTCAACCGATTGATGTGAGTAGTACAGATATAGTGTTTAATATACAAGTGAGACACAAATAGTCAATCATTGGAAGAATGGGATGATGGTGGTGTTGCCAACAAAATCTTGACACTGCGTTTGTGATCTAGATACATTTTCTTTTTTTTTCGATTTCCCAGAGGGTTTCCCGTGTTACTAATTTACTTAGTCAGTCACCTCATCTATAAAGATAACATTGATGTCGCTATAGCTAGTAGTAAACCTGGGCATGGGGGCCATAGCAACCACTCATCTCGTGTGTGCTCTTGTTCTCTCACGATTGGGCGGGGACATGAAGTTCTATGCCCACGCCCAAGGGCGAAGTTGGATAACCTTTTTTTCCCAACCAGTTAACGTACTGAAAACGACTTGCGAGAGTTGGAGTCGTGATTTATTAAAATTGTTCGTCGCCTCTGGAATTTAACCTAGCCAACCATTGCAGCCTCGAAGTCGACTCCCACACCCAACACGCAACGGCGGCAAACCCTATTTAGTTAGCTTGTGCAACACTGTATCTAAGAACGTGGATCAATAATCTATAAAACCCGAACAAATCAACAAGACCATCCTTAAAAGAATCTTGACACATCTCAAATCAATTCCCCACCCACGACGAACGCGGCAGTCTGCTCAACTGGTTTGCATCGCGAGGCGCCTTCTCGTGTGATTGTCACTCACCATTCACAAACAAATATTTTCGTACAATTCCATTCGATTCCAATAAATCTGTTTCTATTCATATGCATTTTCATATTCACGCACATATGTGTGCACAGCCATAATCACTCCGTTGTCATACTACACATAAATATACATTTTTTTTTTCAATCCGAATCTTCCAGATGGTTTGGTTGTAAATGGACAATAGCGATATCCTTCGTCGCCTACATGCCGTACATAGCCGCCCAGTTTTACCCGCGTTTCTACACATTTATCCCCGCAGCAGTGGGTGTCGGTCTGGGTGGCGGACCATTGTGGTGTGCTAAATGTACATATCTCTCCATTGTTGCTGAGGCAATGACACGCGTTATTGGCAATGATACCAAACAAGATGTGAACGTTGTACGGTTTTTCGGATTGTTCTTTGTCTTCTACCAGATGGCACAAGTTTGGGGTAACCTCATTTCATCATCGGGTAAGCGGTTCAATTTTCTTCGTAAATCCATAAAATATCTGTCTGCAAGCTAAATGTTTTGATTTAAAATGACTGTATGCTTTATCTTTGTTTGAATTTCAGTGTTATCTTTTGCGACAGCCGGAGCCTCAGACGACATACAAAATGGAATCTTGTCAAATTTAAGCTCCGATTCTGCTGCCAAAGTAGCCGAATTGTGTGGTGCGAAATTCTGCCCCGGCGTCGATGCGAATATCAACCCGAATTTGGTGCCGCCGGAGCCGGCTAAAATACAAATGCTTTCGGGAATATTCTTGTGTTGTATGGTAGTTGCTTGCCTGATGGTTGTACTGGGCGTTGATTCTCCAAAAAGGTAAGCTTTATATTTTATTATTTCACGATACGATGGAACGGAACATGTGTTACACAACACAGCCGCTAACAAGTTCAACAACCATAAAAAAAAAAAACCAATCCCCTTTAAGAGGAGTTTGTGTGCAGACTCCAGCCTCAGGTGCTGCATGTTGTCAACCTGTTAAAAAATATCTGCATAATTGAAAATAATTTTGGATTAGAGTAAAAAAAATTAATCGTATAATTTACATATTCGAACTGTGGCGACTGCAGTAAAGTTAATCACCTTGTGAACAATGAACGCCATTACGGCAATTGGAGGTCATACACACATAGATGCGACATCGGTGTTTACTTCCGATAGATTATTCGTGGTTTTTGTGTTCACTGCTTAAATAGCCGTCAGTGCGAACGGCGTCGGTCTGTTTCTGAATCACATATTCATAACTTCCAAAGGGTTTTCCAATAGGGACTTGACTTGACTTTGGATTTAATTTGTGAACGCACTCCTTCACTAATCACCAAACTGTCAATGTCAATTTATTCTGTAAGCTCAACATTTTCATCATGGTAAAGTACACGAACGAGCAACGTCTGCAAATTATAAAAATTTTCTACCGAATTTCAGAGTCGGTGACCACGACTTAAAGAACGTTTACTCCAATTTTCGGTCGTAATTCTTCTTCTTTATTTTTGGCTCAATAAGCAAAATGTGTGTTATTGGTCGGGTGAAAATCCACATGTGCTTCATGAATCACCACTTCATCCACAAAAAATGTGAGTTTGGTGAGATTTGCATACCGGCGGCGTTATTGGGCCACATTTCTTCGTCGACGGTAACGATCGTCACGTTACTGTGAATGGTGAGTGTTATCGCGCCATGATTAGCGATTATTTTTGGCCCGAATCGAAAGATATAGACTTGGACGACATGCCGTTTCAATAGGATGGTGCCACAAGCCATACACACGTTACATTCGATTTATTGAAGAGCAAGTATGGTGAGCGTGTTATCTCAAGGGCCAGTCGATTGGGCGCTTCATTCTTGCGCTTGACTATTTTCTGTGGGGCTGCACTAAGTCATTGGCTTATGCCAACAAGCCGAAGACGGTAGAAGAACTCAGACTCTACATTGAACGCGAAATAGTAATAATAGTGGCCGAGTCATTGAAATTTGGTTTCAACGAATCGACAGCTACAAACGTACCCGCGGTGGTCGTATGAACGAAGTCGAGTTCCATTCATAAATGTTTTGATTATATCTCAAATGGTTTGCGGTTTATTTAAAACAAAAGTTCTTAAGTGCTTTACATTTACAAAGTCAAATTTTGGAATCAGCCGCTTCAATTTATTTGAATTCAAAATTAGAAAAAATGTTCTATATGAAAATTTCTCCCATATCAATAAGGCTGGCATATATAGGTTAGGTTAGGTTAGAGTAACTGGCAGCGTGACGGATAGCAGTCACACTTAGACCAATGTAGGCCCATTGCGACCACACGGGTTCATTCACTCATAAACTTGGAACCAGTTGTCACTTGTGGTAAAACGTGATAACTGTCTTATGCTAACGCAATTCAGTTCGTGGCTCCTTTATATGAATTCTGACTACCCAGAGCACTGCTCAAGGAAAGGAATTAATGTGAAGTTTCTACCTGCTCTTCATCCTTCGGGCATGATTATCCACTGCTCAGTGTCCTCTTATGACACCTGGATGCAGGGCTGCTTAGTTTGAGCAGACAATGTCCGTACATTTTTGAGCGCAGCCCTATCTCCTTTTGTTTAAAGTAGGTGACACCTTCTAACTATTGGTGGTTGGTTAATTTATTTTTACGAATCTTAAGGCTGTAGCGAGAGACATAGAGGGTGGATCTTCTCCTGGTGTGAGAGAAGAGGTTGTAACACAACTATCGAGTTCGTAGCCTTTGCAATTGCCAAATACTTATGGCTGCACATTGAAATGCTCAGCCATCTCGTTCAGTTTGTCTGACTGTCCGAATAAATAGCGATGTCCCTCTTGGATACTACATTGTTCTTAAGCCGGGACAGTGCCTCTTTTATCGCAATGATTTTAGCCTGAAAGAACTCCGATCGTAAGCTCGAACCACATTCGAAGTGAAGTCGTGCTGTTCCGTGCTCCAAGACCTGAAGTTCCGGAAAAGAAATCAAAGCAATACGTCGTGCAACGTAGGTCGTTGTTATTTACTTGTAATAATTTGTCTAGGTTATTCGGTGCATAGTTTCCTATAAGTTTTCTACTGAGAACTGCGAGGACAAGTTGCCGTGGAGGTCGCAATAAGTTCCAATGAAGTTGTTGCATGTAACTCCCATACAACGTTGTGTGGTTTTCTTTTAGTATGCAGTGACCGAGAGAGCTTGGTTTTTGCTAGCAAAGGCCCTGTTAGCCTAGGTAGGTAGGCGGGGCTGCTAGTGAATTCTCACCAACACACTTAGACCATATTGGTCCATTGTGATACCCACAGTCAGACTACTAGCACTGATTGAACACTAAGTGCCGTTAATTTGATTTGACTGGGCCAGATTTAACTGTGCTTTCATCGGGATTTGAACCGGGGACCCCACTAAGCAGGGGCAGGCACTTAACAGACTGCGCCATCCAGTCGTTAGCCTAGGCTGCCTACATGTTAATAAAAACGAAGGATTATTTTATTCAACTTCCTAATGCTTCAAAGGTTGACAGAAGAAGAAGGATAAAAAAAAGGAACAACCGATTTTGACACTTGGGTACAATTATGAAGTTTTCTTGTAGTTCAAATAAATTAAAGTATGTATGTTATTTCCTTATGGTGATAATACTACAGGTTTCCATTTACGATTTGGATTTGTACTGGTGCCTGTTTGTGGTAATGGGGTCATCTGATTCGATTCTAGTTGCATGCTCACTCCAGGCTTGACGATTCCTCGGCTAATTCATATGGGCTTTGACTACACTGCAATGGTTAGCTCTAGCAACCAACTGAATGTAAATGGCGTCGAAAGGTCAGGTCTTACTTCATCTGTCTTGAAATCGGCTGTGGCAATTTCCAAAGAATCTAATATTCTTCTAATCTCTACCCGGGATAGAAGTACTAACTTTACTGAGATTCCCTACTGCGTAATCTACTTGCTTCGGGATATTCCTGTTGCAGAGTGTCCTCCTAGTTAGTCCTTGTTTGCATTGTCTAAGCCCGATGATCGAAGGCGATGCTCTTAGACATCAGCCTTCGGGGGAGGTGCCAACTAGCTTGTCAAAAGAGCTATTTTGAAATCGTGCAAGACGTGAAAGACCATTAGACTTTTCTTTTTCAAAAAACGTCTACTGCACAGATCATTCGTAAGGAGAGTACTATTCCCACTTGAACACTTATAAGACCTTGTCACTTAATTTAACGGCTTAAAGTCATGTTACATTACCTTTTTCCCTCACTTTGAATGCACTGTATACGAAAATGTAGAAATACAAAAGAGTGTTCTTATTAACCTAATAAATGTGAAGGCGCCAAAAAGTGACCGAAACTTTCACATTTCACTTACAGATGGTGTATGCTGCTCTGCGAAATAATGTCTCGTCTTCTTTCTGCCAAGCTTCATTTAAAACGTGCTTTAATAGTAAATTTTACTGATTTACACTTATGCGATGTTTTCAATTTTTATGGCTTATTCCTTGGCTTGACCATGCTGACAATGCTGACAATGATTGCGGCATCTTGCCCATTTCCTACTCGACTTATCACAGCTATATCTATATTTTAGTCAAACCACAGTATGTGCCCTTCCTTTCGTGTCTGCTTCTAGTACTTTTGACTACATTTCACATTTGTGGCAACACGACGTTGCTATTCTACCAATTTGATCCCCCGAATGCCCTAAGTTCTTATAACTCCTGTAAATCCGATATACAATGTTCTGCATATCTTAAGAGATCAACATTACACCTTAAATTTCCCAAAAATTAGCTAACTATGTATTTTTCACTCACAGGTACGGAACTGATCACAAGGAATCCTGCAAGGAATTGACGGGACTAAAGCTATTGGTGGTTACAATTAAATTGCTTTCGCAACGATACCAGCTGCTGCTGTTGCCAATTACCATGTTCATTGGTTAAGAAGAAGCTTTTGTGGCTGTTGACTTCACAGCGGTAAGTATATCGTTTTAATTATGATTAGTCGAAGTAAGTTATCAATTTTCAATCCTATACTAATTGGCTCCTAACTTCTCCTAACTCATTACAGTCATTTGTGGCCTGCGGTTGGGGTATCTCCCGAATTGGTTTCGCAATGATTTGCTTCGGCGTTGCGAATGCAATAGCTGCTGGCGTTGCGGGAGCACTGGCTAAGCTGGTGGGACGCTTCGCAATAATGATCACAGTTTTCTTCCTGCATGGCGGCCTGTTGATTTGGATGCATGAGTGGGTCGCAAAGGAAGGAGATTACATGGCATACTGCTCAATGGCTGCCATCTGGGGTGCTTGTGATGGCATTTGGTTGGTCAATGTGAATGGTAAGTTTGAAACCAACTCAACTCTGTTAAAAAATCCCACGAGAGTGTGTCGGAACTAAACTGTTATACTATAGTAAAGCCACGAACCTGGGGTTGGAAGTTTAATTCTCTATCAGAACCAACAGAAGTCACCAATTACTTTATTTTCAGCTTTTAGTGGTATCTTCTTTCCCGGCAAAGAAATTGCCGCGTACAGTAATTTCCGATTATGGGAATCCACTGGTTCGGTTATTGGATACATCATGAGCCCTCTACTCTGTACACACATCAAGCTGCGAATTTTGTTCGCCCTGATGGTGATTGGTCTCACAGGGTGAGTGCAATTTGTTTTGTTGTAGACGAAGTGCGGATGCTTATTTACTTCCTCCTTACAGATATGGCGTGATTGAATTGCTCGAAAGTAAACAAAAGGGCAAGATTGACAGGGGAAACCTAGAACTTGTACAAGAAAAGGATAATAGCCATGAAACTAGTTATATGTAGTGCAGTTTTAAGTGTTGTCAGTATTTTGTTCATAAGATTGAATGATTGTACATAAATAAAATAGAATTTAGACAACCTGTGTTTTACTTTCATAAGATAAAATATTTCTCGAACCATATTGGAAGGGCGGTTGAATGAATATTGTTTTCTGTTGTGTTTCTCTTCTTCTTTTTGACGCTTCCTTTCCATTTAGGGTCAGTTCTTAAAACAATGGCTTGTGCTGGGGGCTGACCAAATATTGTATCTTTGTGCTTTTCCGAGCAGTAGATTAAATTCCGATGGATATCCTGTGTACTGTAATTGGTGAGAGGCCTGATTGACTTATTTTTTGCTTGAAAGCAAATGGAGGAACTTTGCAATTTGTAGCCTAGTGTATTAATGCCTAGTTCAACAATGCTATTCTAAGCTCCACTAATGACTTAAGCTTCATTTCCGCGATTTATTCGGTTTTCGTTTTTCCTTCCGTTGTAAATTGTTGTTTGATGTAATGATTACCCAAACCTTCGCACCAAAAGCACTTAAAGTCAAAAGTATAGCAAACATATCGAAAAACAGTATAAATTGTATCAGAGACACGCACTTAACCAGGGAATCGAAGGTGAGAAAGCTCCCGCGTCACATGTGTGCAGAAATCGTTTAAGACTTATGTGCTATTTGAGCTATTTGATTTATATTACCTGCTGTCCCTATATATTTTCTTGTTTGAAGTATATTACTATAAACTAACTTTAAAAATGACATTGAAGTCTTTTTCTTGGCGTCTCGTTTGAATGGGAGATGTGTCAACTCGAGTTGATAAACCGGGTCAAACCGAGTTAAACTTCTGACAAACAACGTTGCCGAAACTAAAACGAATAATTGAACAGCAAAACTGGAAATTGTTCGACTCGGTGTGAACTGAAGACATAATTAGGTTGGTTAACACAAAGTCAGCACTGGTGAGCATATTGCAATCAAGTATTATAGCCTGGTTCAGTACCAAGCTGGAGTTCGATATTCATGCCTATCATGAATTCTTTCGAAAAAAGTTCATGGTTGATAATCAATTAATCAAGTAATATTGGTGTCCTACATGATAAAATCATCAAATTTCGAATGCGGCTCTATTTGGCTGTCTGTTTCACCCATGTGTCATCTTATTCTCAATTATGTCATGATTCCGATATGCAAAAAAAGAACGATCGAACACAGGGAATTCTGTCTATGCGTAGCACGTCTCACCTGCCTTGCCGAAATATTGAAAAATCTCGCGACCAACATATCACTTGTAGAAGCTACCATACTTACTTTTGTGACTGACTAGTTTTGATGACACCGTTTGCATTCCATGTTGGTAGGTTATTATTACATTTGCATACATACTGGACGGAATATGACTTAACTAATAAGACTAGCTATAAGGATATCAGAGATTGGCATGTGATCATATTTGTGTGGCTTGCGATGTACTCACAAAAATAACGGCGCGATTATGTACGGTGGAGATTGAGATGCGATCCTTTTTTTGGGAGTGAAAATCTACTCACAAAAAATACGGTGGAAGTGTGTACCCTCACCGCAGCCCAAGCGATAGTTGTGGTAACCGTACTCGATTGGGATAGATATGTCTCTCTTATAAACTCGAGTACTACGTTTTTGAGTCATCGCATCCTGCACTCGTATCCTGCACTACATGTTCATATTGACATAGAAGAAGCGGTGGTATATGGGGCCGCTTGTGAACAAGAACAAAACCGCATCGATGGAACATTTCAGGAAGGATCAATGAGTAAGAGTGGGAAAAAAAAACCCGATGTAAATGCGTTGAACGAATAAGAGCGGTGTATCGCTGCAGATCTCTGATGGATATGTTACTTGGAGGGTTCCCGACACTAGCACGAGGAAGCTCCGAACGTTTGTCAATTGGTGCCTCTGGCCAAGCTGCACCTCTAACGAACGGCTTTATCAGAAAACGGGCCACGAACGTATAGGCCCAAAAATACGGCGAAGAAAGCGACAGAAGATTGGTCACACTCTCCGAAAGGGTGACAGGTCCATATCTAGTCAGGCGATGCAATGGAACTCGCTTATTCAGGATGGCTGGATGTGTGGCGGTTCTAGGAGTACGTGGCGCAGAACAGTTGAGAAGGAAGCACGGCAACTGGGAAAAAGTTTGGGAGAGCTGAGGGACATTTCCCTAAGCCGCAACGGATGGCGTGTAGGCTTTGTAGAGGCCCTAGTACCTACAAGGGATTTACAGGACATAACAACAAACATACTGGATGGAATATGTCTTAACCAACAATGACTAGGCAACATTTCAAATTGTTCGCTCACCTTACTTAAGATGGCACTAGAGTTCGCTTTGACCTGGGCCTTGTTCGTTCGTCTGTCTGGAGATATTTTCCGAAAAATACAATAAAGGGTTTTCCAATAGGAACTTGACAGCTTTGAATTTCATTTGTGAACGCATTCTTTTTACCAATCATCAAACTGTCACTGTGAATTTATTCTGTAAACTCAACATTTTCATCATAGTAAAGCACACGAATGAGCAAAGTCTGCAAATCATAAAAATTTTCTACCGAATTTCGGAGTCGGTGACCGCAACTTTAAGAGCGTTTACTCCAATTTTCGGTCGAAATTTTTTTTCTTCCTTTTTGGCTCAATAGGCAAGATGTGTGTTATTGGTGGGGTGCAAATCCACATGTGCTTCACGAATCACCACTTCATCCACAAAAAATGTGAGTTTGGTGAGGTTTGCATGCCGGCGGCGTTATTGGGCCATATCGTCGACAGTAACGATCGTCACGTTACTGTGAATGGTGAGTGTTATCGCGTCATGATTATTTCTGGCCCGAATCGAAAGATATAGACTTGGACGACATGTGGTTTCAACAATATGGTGCCACAAGCCATACACAAGTTACAATCGATTTATTGAAAAGCAAGTATAAGTGATGTGGTCGCCGTAGCGTAGAGGTTTAGTGCGCCGACTCCTACGCAGAGGTTGCCAGGTTCGATACCCGAATTTACCACCTATCATAATTCACGGCTCCACCTCTTTCGAGTTACAGACAATGCTCAAGGAGTATTCCTGTCTAGAAAAAGCTTCTCAAATTCGCCGTTCGGAGTCGGCATTAAACTGTAGGTCCCTTCCCCTCGTGAAAGAACAATAGCACGCACAACACGAGTGGTTGCTGAGAAGCTAGGCCCAGGTCCATCTTGGACTGTCGCGCCACTCATATTATATTATTATATAAGTATTGTGAGCGTGTTATCTCAAGAAATAGGCCAGTCGAGTGGCCGTCTCGTTCTTGCGCTTGACTATTTTGTGTGGGGCTACGTTAAGTCATTGGTCTATGCCAATAAGCCGACGACGTTGGAAGAACTCACAGCCAACATTAAAACGCGAGTTCCATCCATAAATGTTTGTAGTGCAGATAATGAAAAAATATCTCAAATGGTTTGCGTTTTATTAAACAAAAAAGTTGTCCATTTACAATCCATTCATTACACCAGTCACTGCTCGATAATTAATATTACAATCGTTAAAACTTGATCCTCACAAACTCTTCCGATCTCTTATGTAAGTTCAGTTGTAATAATTAAAAAACCCATACACACCTTTATTTATATTACAATTATTTTCTTTATTTCTTTTTTTTATTGGCCTTGCATTATTTTTATGTTTATTTTTCATTTTTTATAATTATTCATTTGCATTTACAAATACCTACATTTCACACTATATACGTTTATTTTATATTTTATGTGTTACTTCATTGTGTTCATTTATTTATACTTATTCCATAAATTATTTTACTTTACATACTCATAGCTAGTTTTTACATAAATATTGTGTCATATCCTATAATAATGTTACACGAATCCTAAAAATACACTTAAATACATTAAATCTCGGCATTCACACTACAGTTTCCGTTGGAAAACATTTAGCTTTCGCTTGCCTATGCAGAGAATACTCACACACAAACTAATCACATCCTAAAGGGAGGGGGAGACGGGTTTAAGGATGTTCTAGAATATCATTTTTTTGTTTTGTATTTATTTATTTTTTAGTTTTCTTTTAAATTCACAATTGCATTGCTTGATTTGTTTTAAAAATATTTACACACATTTACACATGCTTTCTTTTAGTAATTAATCGTTTTTTTTTTATACATTTGTCAATGTTGGGTTAGAATGGCACGGGTTTTCTTCCTGTTATTTCTTTTGCGTAACGTAACTTTAAAAGTGGCTTATGTCTTATGAAACTTTTCAACAAATAAAAATTAAATTCATCAAAGTGTGGCAAGAAGTTTAACTTCGTTTCATACATACATATGTACATGCGCTATTTTTAAATATATATAGATACACATTTTTTTTTATTAATATGGCGTTTAAATAAATTAAGCAAAAAAGAAACATATTTGTCCATCCTTTGTGAGTGAAATGTATTCAAACTGATACAAAAGAATAAAGTAAATTCTCCTGAATTTGATCGTATACATTATTTACTTCATTTAGTTATCACAATCAATACACAAAATTATTGAAAAAAAAAAATATAAAATTCCTATTCACTATTAAATTGAGTATATGTACATACGATAAGATTTGTGTCGATTAATTTAATTTATAATTGTATCAACGGAATGTTGAGTAGATTTGTAATATCTACAAGGTTCACATTATATCTTTGATGATAATTCTTCAGATGTCGTTTGGCACGGAATTCATACCATTCCTTTGGACATCATTCGAACGGTGTTCTTTAGTGCTTGACGCTTGTTACAAAACCAAATTCGTATAACTTCACGTTCGTATCCTAGTTGATGAGCGAGTCCCGTGATTTCGGTCCCTAAAAGAAATGAATAAATTATTTAGAAGAATCGAAACATAACCTCGGTCGAAGGACCACGAATTTTCTGAAAGAAACAATTACATTTAAGCAAATCTAACCAAACAATTGTATCTTAAATCTAGAGTAGCATATAAAACCTCGTCTGCTTTTGAGGTAAACATTCAGTTCGGCTTGGTAAAGGCACGAAACTATCACATTTCTTTAGAATGGCTATGCTAAAATGGTATTGGTTAACTAACTCTGTAATTTAAGCAAAACACTGAGTGCAGTCACATTTAACTCCAAGACGTCCACCAATTGCCGCCTATATCTTTACGAGATGGCCAAGTATCTCAGCATCCAAATTAAGTGGGTGCCGGGACACAGTGACATCCCAGAGAATTGCAAGAAAGGGAACCACCTCAACATTCTGTCCGGACGGAGAACTGCCGTTTATACCTACCGCTCTTACAAAACTTCTCTTAAAGGCTGAAACGCCTAACGCCCAAACCCATTAAATACGTTGCTCGATAGCGAATATTTTCATGCCAGGTTTTTGCTGCCAATACCAGCCCCACAGGATTCCAATAGGCGCAGTAGGAGGCGGTTTAGGAGGGGAATAATCGCTAACACACACTTCTGAATAAGCGCCCAAACTCAAGACCTTTCTTCTAGACATCGATAGCGGAGCCAATGACGAATATTTTCGTGCCAGGTTTTTTGCTCTAGCCCCAATACCAGCCCCACAGGAGTCCAATAGTCGGAATAGGAGAGGAATAATCGCTATCATACACTTCTGAATAAGCGCCCAAATCTCGAAAACAGTGCCTCCGACTCAGGACCTTTCTTCTAGACATCGATAGCGGAGCCAATGGCGAATATTTTGATTCCGGATTTCTAAGAAATGCCGAATGACGTACGTTGCCTTCGCAATCCACTCTTGTATAAATTTAAGGAATTCGAAATTTTTACTTCCTGAATTATGGGGAATTATTCAAAAACAATTTTAAATGCGACAAAACATAAGACAAATTCTTTCATTCATAAAATATGTTAAAAAAAACCATCACATAAGGAACACCCGAATGAATTTCCATGGAAACGCACGGAAAATCAAAAGTTGAACAATTCCATCCGTCGTGATGGATTCCACTTGTGGGTTGCGTTTGCTGTCTCTCTCCCTCTCACAAGGCCTTATGAGTTGTACATGTATAAAAGGACGTAACGTACACAACGGGTTCTATGTGTTTGGGCCCATACTTACCCCAAACGTAGATAGTCTTATCGCCTCATCACGAAGCAATTCAGGCTTACTATCGATCCAAGACGCTCACGCAACCTTATCTGAATGAGTACGCCGAATCTTAGAGCTCTCGTCAGCGTCATAACCGGGAACTGTCCCCTTGGAATCCACGCCTCCGGACTAGGTATCTTTTATAACGATTTCTGCAGAGGTCGCAGGGATGAAGAGGAAGAAGAAACAATTCCACACCTTCTTTGCAATCGCAGTGTCCTCCCACCTCGCAGATTTTGTCACTTGGAAGCACCATATTTCTACGACTTGATAGAACTAAGTAATCTTAGCATCAGTCAACTTGACCGCTTTATTAAAAGCTCCAAATGGCTCGTGGATGAGGATCTACTAAATCTTTGTGGTAACACAATGGGCCTACTTTTGGCCTAAGTGTGGCTACCTTTAAGACAATCAGCCACTCTAACCTAACCTAACATTATGACTAAAATTGATCATATCACGCACAAGCGATATTCTAAAGAGGTCTGGCATCGATATTGCAAAAGTAACAGCGATCAGTAGATACGGGGCACTGGCCGATAGGGGACCAGGCTCTTATAAGCAATTCATCATTATTTTCACTTCCGTAGCTGAAATCAGACAGTAGAACCAGAAATCTTGACTCACTTGCCGGTCATGTCCGGCGCTTGGAAAATCAAGGCTACGTATTGTAGGCAAACCCTTCGTGGAATCCTTGGGCTATATCTCCGAAAAGAGCAATGAGGAATTATTGATGTTCCGATGATTGTTAATTCACTACAACCCATTTCCAAGAAAGTCGTGGTATCGACACAGCGCTTTGTTCTAATTGGATCCACTTGAACTGACTGAAATGCCTAGGTTTGCTTGATTATCTATTTTGTATATAATTTCCTTGGCGGTCTAAAATGCTGTACACGTGTATACATTGCCAACTGCGAACTTCGCAATCTCTGACGCTGCTTTCAGATAGAACTTCTAGGTACGTATGGAATTTGCTAATTTTTTAGTCGTGAATCCATACACCACAGCCGTAGCCGTTAGAAAGCGCTAGAGATCAATCATTTCAACCTGTAAAACCTATGGGTGCAAGAAGAATGTAAACAAAACACTGATTAACATCTCATACTGAATGGGCTCAAATATCATTAGATTTTGGAAGTTTCTAATTCCACTTCAGATTTGGACGGAAATCCGCTGAATTCTGGTCTGGACACTCCATCGTTCTCGATGAAGTTAGATTTTTTCTTCTGGACACGGACGTTCCTCTATACACAAGCTCTCTTTGGGAGACTGAAAATGAGACGTTGGTTGATTCTCTGCGTATTTTCGCAGTAGGATCGCAATCAGATGGAAAGTCAAAACAGGGGATTCAAATGGGCAGCTGGGATCTGGAGTCTAGACCTACAAGCCATTTCGATAACTAGAAGCTGTAGCCATTATGTAAGCTCTCTCTTCGCTCAAAAACAACGTAATAGACAAGGGATGTAACCACTTGTAAAGACTACTATAGTACAGTCCCTCTATACATTCACAGCCAACATTCCAAGAAATTGTGAAGCCGTTTGACTTGTGAGACATGGTTTCCGGTTCATAACTTCTTCCAAGTACAGATGTCTCTCAGTGCAGGAAATAATATTTCGGTGCTTGACACAAATAATTCCACTAATCGTACATGGACCAAAGTGCCAGCAAAGCGGGTACATCTAGCTGGTTAATAATAATACTATGGGTGGCGATACTGTCCGAAGTGGACCTGGGCCTAGCTTCTACAAGAATCAGCCGTGATGTGCGCGCTATACTACACATCAGGAGTACTCTTTTCGTATTGTCAGTGAATCGAAAGAGGTAGAGCCGTGAATTATGAAAGTTGGTAAATTCGTAAATCAGTATCGAAAACCATAATTTGAAATTTTTATGTGTTTTTTCTAATTTTGTATTGCTGTTCCTCTACAAATGCACGTAAAACGTTATTGTGTTCTTACCCGATGGATGTGTGTTCCTCTCAAAATGTGCATTGAGTAACTCTAAAGCTTGTGGGGTAAACGATGTCCGTCGCTTCCTCTTTTTAGACGGTTCCACGCCAATATAATCTGTCAAATGATTTTGGCCCGTTTTGTACCGATTCCAATGACTGAAAATACACCAAAAAAGAACCCTGTCGCATTTCAAGTAATCCGAAATATACAAATAGAATACCTCTCTTCCGCTTCCTTCATCCAACGTTCAAGGACGGGCTTTATCTTTTGGGCACTCTTGGGAGTTATATCCAACTTTTCAAATCTATAAGAACAGACAGTGCAAAACAGTGCTATTTATTGAATTCTATCCAAAGAAAAAAGAAGTTAATAAGAAAAACTCAAGCATTGTATGCGCATTATCAGTGCCAGGACATTGTCATTCAACTCAAAGCGAATATTTGTTCGGTTTTAATTTTTAATTTCGTACAGCAAACAATAAAATACAAAAATGAAATGAAACCATTTTTTTCTTTCGGAGGAACTTGTACAATTTTGTAATAAACTTTTTGGCAATGCCCTGGCCAGTGATTTTGTTTTTTTTCTCATTAATTAGCAGCACATACACATACATTTTTAAATTCATTAAAATCTAAATTAGTACGAAAAGAAAAAAGAATAAGAATTGATTTTAATTATTGCATTAAAACCCAATTAAGTCAATCCAGTTCGTTTCATTCTCGCGAATCTCCTCGTCTGATGTTAAGAAAAACCAACAAGCAGAACTCTCAATCAATCCAGTATCTCAGTATCGCTTGCGAATGTTAATTTTTTGGTTTGGTTCGAAATAAAAATAAACGATTCTTCACACAGTTGTACGCCAGTGATTGTACGGTCTTTCTTAAGAAGCAGACCACCAACACGATAACTACCTTCACGCGGTGTTAATTATGTGCAACAAATGTGGATACATTTTTCTCGTTTAGGTGCACATCCCCGTATCGCTGAGAAGAGACACAAAACATACCTAATTTGCATGCATCTAAGAAATTGGACAACGAGGAGAAGGAGGACAGATTGCTGAGACGGTAGACATGACCCAACTGGTTTGAACTTAATTAGGCAGTTAATACAAACTCTTTCCTTTTTCTGATCTTCTTTTCGAATCATTATTATCAATCATTCTATGTTTAGTTTAAGCAAGTAAATGATACAAAATGAAAAACAGATTCAAAAATCAAAAAACTTAAAGCTTATAAATAAATAGATTTGTTCAAGAAAAAAAGGTAAACTCTTAATTTGTTTTTGTATTAATTGGAACGTACATATTTTGTTGTTGCGATGATAGCTGGGCGGCATACATCTGTGCAGCGAGAGCACTGTTGATATAAGATTTGCAGATAGTCCATTGATTCGTCCATGATTGGAATGTATTTTGAAATGAATTTGTGATACATTTTAGATTCATTTTGTTTTCGTTTGATTTTTGCAATATTTTTAATTTTTTTTTTGTTTTCAAAATTCCGAAAAAGAAATGAAAAAGAAACACAAAGGAAATAATATAAGTATATAGCTTCTTTTGTAAATGTCCTGGCACTTAAAATTTGAAAAAACATTAATTTTCAAGGAAAACAATACAAAATGTGTGTGCTACTTAACTTTAACTTAAAATAACATTTTAAATCTGAAAATCCTATTGTACACGCTATCTAAAATAACTTTTGTAATTTTTGAGAAACTAAGTGAACTGTTCTTATCTAAAAATGATATGCATCGTATCTATTCCTTGATGGCGCGGAAGTCTGCGTTCATGATGCAGATTGACAAACATTAATTTAAAAGAAAAATTGTTCGCAAAGTAGTAGCCCATTGTAATTAGTCTTAAATTAATGTTTGATGAAATTTTATAAGCTATTGGAAATACATACAGGTCTGCAGTAGTAGTACCTAGTACTTCTGTTCAACATAATATCCCGTAGGCGAATGTGGTTATACCAGGAATAACTTACTCTATGTATCTATTGGCTTTTGTAAGAATATCTATTGACTGTGTAGAAAGAAATGTGAGTGCATACTTCTTCATTTACACAATAAATAATGATTGAATACCAATACAATTTGCAGGGTGCCTCAAATTTAAGGAGACGCTGGCATATGTCGGTGCGTGTCATTTCCTGGTCGTGTATTCGCTCGTTTCAATGATGAAAAGGTCACTTAGATCTTGTGATTTAACATCATTCGATTTCTTTTCATGGGGCTTATCGAAGTCAAAGGTACACATCAACAAGCTCGCAACCAGGGCTTCAACCGAATTTAGGGACATTTATGCAGAACGGTCATAAAAATTTCCACAACGCGTGTGTATGTGCCAGCAATGCCGTGGAGGCCATTATTTTATTCTCGTAAAGGATCATCAAAACTCACAGGTCGGTTATACAGAGAGCACTGGCATATAAGCATTCGTTACGAAATAGTTTGGAATAACTGAGCCTTGAAGCTCTTGATTGTTTCGAGGATAATGATTTGAGTGCAGTTGTTGGTGAAAGTAATCTAATCTACTTTCAGTAGAATCTACAATCAGAAATTATACGGCCTGTATCGATCTAGTATGGATCTAGCACTAGGATGACCAGCCTATTGATGAACTGACTAATGCTTGTTGATAGATGCTGATGATCAGTAACAGTAGAATGCGAATTTTTTTTGATACATTCTCTTCGGTCATTTTGGGGAGGAGTTAAGGTTGAAGGTTTGTTTTAAGGCACATTACAAATCTAGCGGACACTCAATCTCAAATGCTCACTCACCTTCTCTGTTCTGACTCTCCCTCTTCATTCACTGAAAAACTCATCCAATGACCCACTTCTGTAAGAACTTGACCTTAGTTACTTGAGTTTAGGAGTAGGTTTAACAAATGTCGGTCGGTCGGTTTAAAAAAAAAGTCGGTTTAACAATGGGCCGCGAAAGATGATGAGACATGAACGTGAACACAGTACAATACCAATATTACTTATCTCACTGTGTAAGTTTACTGGTTTATAAAAAAATAGTAATTCTCAATTTTCCACCCAATTTTAAGCTCGAAATATAGAATTCACTTTCTATAGCAAAGCTGGTTAATTTGTTAATTACTTAGAATTATTTTTTCAAGCTCTGCTGAATGCATTTATATTATTCCCATGACTACGTAATATGTCTAGTGACAATCGTACCATCGAACATCGATCATTAACACGTATGAATAGTGCTGAACTGATACACCTAGTCACAAAAGTCTAAATATGACAAGGAATTTCCTTAAAATGTTCTCTCTCTTGAAAATAGGGCAAATGAAATCTTTTTTGACGATGCATTCTTTTTGTAGTGGTATTTATGAACAACGTAAAATCTGTGATCACAAGGAATAACCGCTGAAGTCGTTTATTTTAATACTTTTAACTTAACTTTTTTACTTTAACTTTACCTTTAACTTAACACTTAACACGTTCCATCTGTTTAAAGTTTTGAATCGGTCTAAAAATGTATGAACATTTCGATTTACGCAAATTTTAAGCTCTTAAAACTTCTAAAATTTTAGTCCTAGCCATATATATAATTGAGTGCATATAGATAGTGAACTCAATTTTGACTAACGACATTAGCGATATTTCCTTGTGACCACAGTAATAGTTTCATTTGCTTACGGACGCACCTTAAATAAGGAGGAATACCTCAAAGAAAACAAAACAAAAAACCATATTAATTTGAAATCGTACAGTGGCCCAAATAAATAAATATACATAGCCCATATTTTTACACATACCTTGTGATTTCATAACGTAAACATGGCCAGAAATACAAACCAAAGAAAATTCTGGGGGAGTATGTATCTTCATTTAGGCCACTGTATGAAGATTTTTGTGACTAGGTGTACATTTGAAGATCGAAAGGAAATATGTTTTAAAATTATGCTCGCAGAAAATGAAATAGCTTGTATTATTTTAACCTTTATCTTGAATTTTTTTGACTGAGATTGGGAGGGCACCATGCAGTGAATCCTGGAAACCTGAAACCTGGAATACACTGTGAACTAGTTTGACCTAAATGCGGCTATATTCTGCAGAATGTAATCTATATTGCCAAGACACAGTAGATCCTCTATTTCAGTTTTGAAAACATACACCTATCTCTGCTTTTACATGGTAGATATATTCCAGACAAAACAGTGTAAAAATAGAAAAAAAACGGGAGATTGGTTGCATACCCTTCGCAAGAAAACAATATAAATTAATAAACAAAAAAATTAAAAAATATAGCTCTATTCGCTATCATCATCGTGTTAATCGAAAAAAGTCCATGTAAAAACCGAATTGGGTATATTGCGTGCAGACCTGCAATCTGGCTTAAGTTTGCATTGAATTCTAGCTAAAATTTTAATTTTGAGCATTGCACTTCCATCCTGATTTGATTATAATTTTGTTTTTTGCTCTATATTTAAGAAGAACATCAACCACACCTTAACGACAAACTTTACACCCCTGTTGTTCTTTCAACTATATTTTTAATGGACATTCTTTCTCTCAAACCGATAGTACTTCTGGGGAAACATACAATAGTCAAATTTGCAAGGCTTTTACCTAAACCCTATAGCCTAAGACGATGCATACTCTATCTAACGTCTTCAACTGTGTAAATCAGCCAAAATAAACCAACTAAATATCTATCATTCTAAAATACGGAAATACTTATGAAAACACGTTGCAGTAATTTTGTTTTTATTTAAATTTCTAGAATATAAGTGTGTATGTTTAGTTTTTGGATAAATAAAATAAATTCTCGGTTTATTTACAAAAGAATACTTTAACATAAATAAAACTGAAATACAGAATGTAAATAAATGAAGAAAAATATTTGATTTAATTTAAAAATAATTTTGATCACACTCTACCTCACCTGCAAATGGCACTTTGACTATACGCTGGTCCTTCGGTCACCGACAGTGCCTGACCCACCTGTGTCTGCGTCAGTCCCAACGACAAGCGTCTTAATTTAAATGCTTTGGCAAATTCTTTAATCTCATCCAAATCAATGCCATCAACAACATTGCTAGTGGCTTGATTGATGGTTTGTTCGTCTGAAAGGCATAGAAACGAAGGAGACCAGTGATTAAACTTTCCTGCTACTGCAACTGCGAAATATCTAATTTGCAAGGTGTACAACACCCACGTCAAAAGCACCACTAATTACAACTAATTACAAGTCGACCATTATCTTCATCACCGAGCGCGCACTGCAAGTAGCTGTAGTTGTACGTTTAATGGATAAAAAATTAGTTTATCCTGCAGACTTGGATGCGGATATATGTGTGTATAAGTTAAGGTAGGGTATTTACGGTAGAGGCGGTTAAGAAACGTCAGGAACACCACAAATAATTAGCTTAGTGCAACGTAATTGATGGCATAATGCATATTTAATTGCATAATCGAATATCGGTTGTTACTCGCTGTGTTCCCGTAATTAGTGCATATCCATATGTCAAACTCGGCGGAGGCAAACTACGTTTACTCCCGCACCAAAAGACTTTTTCTTTTTCCAGATTCCCCACTAAACAAGAGCCCCAGCATCGACGGCGTGACAAAACAACGCATCCTCACCGTGAGCTCACAAGGAAGGAAATGAACACTAAACACCTATCTGGGCATAATACATTCTCTGCTGTGTATCCTGAATTATTAACTTACGTTACAATGACATGTCGGAGTTTTCTTTAAGGACGCACACTGGCACACGTGCATCTATCCTTGCCTGTCCTTTTGCATTTCGGAGAATGATATCGGGTGGTTAATTTGCTTTTGAGATGCATTTTGCCATCATTCAGAGTCGGATTTCATTAGAGGTGCACAGCACAGATACAAACATAGTCGCATCTCTGAAAGCCTATCAGCATGCATTAATTTTACGAGGTGTTAGATTAAGCATTGTGTGTGCAGAGTTAACTTTCGCTGTAGGTGTATCTAACTTTCCTATGAAACTGTGTAACGATTTCAGGAAGGATTGGTTTGATATCCTTCCAAGTGAATTTGCAAATAAGCAAGTCAATTATTAAGTTTTCCTCTTAAGTCGTTAAATTAACCAAGCACATGCAACCTGATGGAAAAAGTTTACTCTTTCCCGTGTTTTCGGTGCCAACGGGTTGGAAAGTATGCCAAAAGTGAGAATGAGAATGCTTGTTGAAAGGGGGGAAGGTGTGAAGTTTCACACATTGATGGGTTGTCCTTGTTCCGAAGTTTCTGTTTGACAATTGGATGTTTTTCTGGCGGTGTTTTCGCTCCGAAAACCATTTGTGTTTCCCGGCGCTTACGAGGCTGTGAATAATGATTGCATTTGCCGCCCAAGTTCTCTTACTCGTGGCACACAAAAATGTGTGTCACTTTATGCGACTTTTGTCACCCTTACGACGACGATCTTATTTCATGAAATGGGACTAAGGGAATACACAACATCGCCAGGAGGGTGACAAAAGTGACTTAGAGAAACAAATTTGTGAAAGTGACACACATTTTGGGTGACACGACTAAGAGCATTCTCTTAATGCGTGGCCAGGTAAAAATGACAAATTGTTATGTGTCAGCAGCTGTTAAAGTTAGTAGCAGTATTCAGTGTCGATCGAAATGCAGTAAGGTTTGCCGTTTTCAAAAAATGATAAACGGCTCAGTTGTAAGTTATTAAGGTTTCGTCCTGTGCTCGGTCGTCGTCATGACTTCAGTGTGCATGTAATTCGTCGCACCATGGAAGAGTTTGGCCGTGAGCGCACTGTTTTGGACCTTAAGCCAACAAGCGGACGAGAGGTTGCTACGAAATGAAGAAAATATAGCCGCCGCCGTAGAGAGACGTATCGTAAAACACCCATTTGACACCGATCAGCTAAATTGACGATTGCCAGAGATTATAAGCAACCAACCACACCAAATCTACTCCATCTGCCCTAAACATTGAAGCCGAAAGCACATAGACCACGCCGTGAGTTCACTTATTGGACGAGGAAATGTTAGTCAACGATCCGGATTTTGACCAAAGAAACATCTTCTCGAACGAGGCCTATTCTTATCTCAGGGGCTGAATTGACGTTATTGCAGCGAAGACAATTTACAAGCCAAGCATCAATGCATCCACAAAAATGTACTGTTTGGTGGGGTTTATGGCATGGGTGCATCATCAGACTATATTTCTTTAGAATGAAGAAAGAGACATCTTTATCGTCGATGATCTCAGGTACAGTGTCCTGTTAAACGACTTTCTGTGGTCAGAAATCGGCTGCACCGATATATGCGAGCTTTGGTTTCAACAAGACGGCCATACAAGCTCCGCAACACTCAAAGCTGTGAAGGAGAAATTTGACGACTCTGTCATCTCACGGTTAGCGCTCTCCGAGACCACGTCAAGTCCTTTGTCTATGCTGACAAGCTCACCACTTTGGACGAGCTGGAGACCAACATTCGATACGCATTGGCCGAAAAACAATATATTGGACCAAGTCGGTGCATTATCACAATGGATCCAATCAGGATCTAAGTGGGCCAGCTTCAGTTGTGGCAATCACATCGGTACAAATTGGATGGAGCATGGAGCACTCCAAGTGTGGGCGATGGGGCCATTTGAATGATGTGTCCATACAAATTCCATAAGAATGGACATAAACATAGCTTTAAAATAAATTAAGAATGAATTTCATATCTGACACCGTCGTTGTTTTATTTAACTTCATTTTCTTTCCGTTCTTATCTATAATTATGGAATGAGATCATCTTTAACACCTTATAATCTATGATTGCTTGCAGGTGAAAATAAAATCTCTTGATATTGCCCGACACACTTTTTTTGACTCAAGAGCCACGAGCAGATTGGGCAAAGTACAAAGAGAGTGAAATGTTTGCGCTCTTGTGGGCATGTTTGGTAAGACCGTAACTCATCAAATCGTCTAGTTCCCCACTCTGTGATACGATCTTCTTGGTGTAGTTACACCATTGACTTTAGACAAAATGCGCTGTTGGTTGCTGGTTGATTACAAAAACTACTCGTGAGAATTTCCAGCGCATCAGTGGGAGTAGTTCTAAGGGCTCCACAGACTTGTACCTTCCTTAAATAATTACGACGTTGTCTAAGGAGCACAATACTAGTACACCGTATACGAGGATTGAACTGATGACAGCTGTGTCAAATAAGGTTGAAGACCCCATTTTTGCCGAATGGCTTTCTAGCTCGAGTATAAGGGCGTAATACGCTTCCTTACTCTTTCTTCTGTGTTAAGCTACCAGTTTAGTTTACTCTCCAGTTTAAGGACGAGTTGTATCGCCTTATTCGGGAACGGAACACTGGTGCCGTTTAGAATGGGGCAGTCAATAAGAGCGATTTTATATTTTCTAGTAAAAAGGACGATTTCGGTCCTCAGCATCCGGCCCATTTTCAGTCGCCCAGTTGCTAAGCAGATTGAGACGGTGTTGAATTAGATCTCTTAAGACTTGGGGACATTTTCCTGAGAGGGCTATGTCAACGGCTTGGGTTTCTCCCGCAGGAGATTTTTTTATATTTTATTTTTATTTATTTATCTTAATGTATGGGTGACATTTTATATTTTGTATACTTCAAGTATTAAAATAGTGCCAAATGCCACTTCAATTGGCTTCAGTAAACAATTTTAATTATGGGTGGGGTGACCCTAAGAATCAATTTACATAATCGAAGAAAAAAAAATATTTAAGGAGTAGCAAGTTATTCACTGCCATGTTCCAAAGAAGAGGGAATGGCACACTCCACTTAAGCTTACTTTAAAATTTGGCCAACCGTCACGCTTGCCCGGTTATCTTTGGCTTAAGGCGGCAATTTTGTAAGAGTCAAATTGGTCGCTTTTAAGTCCTTTATGCTCTGTGAAGCACTAGCGTGGACATTACGAACGACGCTGTCCTTCGCGGCATGTGCGTCCGCCTGCGCAAAGACTCTGCACTTAGTCACAAGTGATACAAAAACGAACAAAAATAAAAATAAATTCAAACTAAGTAACAAAACATTTGGGAGTCTATGGAAGTGCGGCAGCAAAAGATCATTTACCAGTAAACCAACCTTTCCTTCAACGACAGACGGCCACGCTAAGCACATGGACATACGAAGGATATCGAAAGGAGAGCACTCTGAAATGTTATACATTTCCATAACTTTTTAATGAAAAATATCGCTTTCACGTGGAGCAATGACTCATATTCGTTGAAATTAATTAAAAGAAAAACATACAACAGCAGTTGGGACCCCTCCTCTCAAAACCAAAAAAAAAAAAAATCAAAAATCAAGAAATTGACACTGCTCTGGCAAAATGTACATATCTTGATCCCGTAAATCGTATCAAATGAATCCGCTGTAAGAGAAGGAGGAAAGATACAAAAAAAAAAAATAAAAAGAAAAACTTACTTGGCGAATCTACTAGCAAATCACCGCCTGAGCCATCAGTGCCATTCGGTGAGATTTGTTGCTGCTGCTGGTTTTGCTGCATCCCTGACGACGATGATGAAGGACTCATTTTTAACGAATTCCCACTAGAATGCAGATGCTGATGGAGGCCGCCCACATGCAGGGGATGATGGGAGTTCTGTTGGTGGTGCGACGAAGAGGACTGGTGATGAGGCGATGGTGAAGACGATTGGGCTGTACTTGGACCATGGGATTTTGTTATCGTTAGTTCACCATTGGTTGATGTAAGTCTGTTGTCATGGATGCATGAAATTAGAAGGGAAAAATTGGAAAAGTGCCCACACGCACACGCATAGGGACACGACCAAACAGGAGATAAGTAAGACCAATTCGAAAGATTGACTTTTGGTTTTGTCGAAACAGACGTGCAGCTCACCTATTGATGCTACTAAGTACACTGGATGCGGACGCTTGCTGCTGCTGCTGTTCCCGGGACTGATGCTGGATATTCGACGGAGATGGGGTTGATATGGATGTTAGATGCTGACTGCTACTTGGTGAATGACTCCGGAACAATTGAGAACTGAGTGGAGAGGAGGAGTAATGATTACTCGAGGACGCACAGTGAACGCCGCTAGCACTGCTACTCAATGCCATTAGAGCGGGGGATACGGGTGATTTCTCTGCCTGCTGGTGACTTAGATTAATTCCTGCGGGGCATTCACGTTTGGGGCTTTGTTGCAGATGATGGGCCATGCTAGACTGCGGATTTACTGTTGGCGGCTGCGGCGACAGTGACGGCGACCTTCGGCATGGAGATGCTGAGTTGTAGTGACGTAGTGGCGGCGATGGCGATTGGCATTCCTGCAGTGACTTGATCGAGCCCGGCTCCAGCTTTGGCGAAAGGTGATGATTGTCAGTCGATTGGTGGAGGTGCAGATGTGACAGCTGATGACCGGAACGATGTGCAACTGATTGCTGATCCCGCTGCTGTTCCTGTTTCAGCTGTTGCATGTGGAAAGACTTAGCTGCTGCTGCCGCAGCTGCCGCGGCAGCCGCATGATGGTGGTGGTGATGGTGTTGAACATCTGCAGCATTGGCCAAGTGGTTCGCAGCGGCCGCAGCGAATAGTTCGGGATGTAGAGCGGCCAATAGTTGCTGCACACCATTTGAGAATAGATTTGGTTTGAGTATGCTTTGTGGAGGAGGTGGCGGGGGCAAAGGTGTCGCGAAAGGCCCACTGCTGAAGTTCTGAGCAAATTGCTCGCTCGTGTTGATTTGTTGACTCACAGGGATGGTTAAAATCGTTTGAACTGCTATGCCTGCAAAAAAAGAGACACAACCGAAGAATTAATTATGCAACGTTTAGCTATTATCCTGTGTCGCACCTTGTGCTGTTGGTATTAACAGTTGTGCCCCTTGGACACCTTGGACTAATTGTCCTGATGCCAAAATTAATTGTGGCATTTGTGCACTAGCGCTTGGCGGGCTACAACCGCCTGCAATTAAATTGCCGGCCACAGGTGAGCCACCCAATCCAACGCCAAGTTCGCCACCGAGGGGAGGAGGAGACGCTATCGGTACGGATGTGGATATAGATAATGACGAAATGGGTAACGAGGATGATGACGACGATGTAGATGTTGATCCAACTGGACCATGGGGCTTATTATTATTGATACTGTTAGTCAGGCCAGTTGATGATGATAAACTTGCTGTCGCTGCTGCTGATGTTGTTGAGCCGATGCTCAAATTCAAAGGTGAATTTAAAGCTACTGCAGATGAGATACCGGCTAATCCCTGAAGGCCCGCAAGTGCTGCAGCAACCGGAGGAACGACAACCGTTGAATTCGTTTGCTGGTGGTGATGGTGGTGGTGCTGGTGCTGCTGTTGTTGCTGTTGCTGCTGCTGTTGTTGCTGGTGATGGTGATGCTGCAGGGTTGCTAAATTTTGTAACTTTTGCAAATTTATCATGTCTTGCACTGCGCCACATGCGAAAGAAGAAAAGAGAAAAGCGTAAAGCATTAGAATAAAATCGGCGTTTGAGGTTTCACTCAATCTAGCATGTAAACTATTTGAGAGTGCAGTCATCGATTAGTCATTTAAAAGTCAATTTGAGCATGAACATTTTTAATCGAATTAACTGCACCTCTCTCTCTCTCTCTCTGAGCTGGAGAGGATATTTGTTTTAAAAAATTCCTTCAAAGATGCGCAAATTGGACATCGATATGTACTCACTAGTTCCGTTTAGATGGACATGGGCGGCGGCGGCAGCTGCTGCTAGCGCTGATGTGTCTGTTTGCTCATGCGGTGGCGGGAGGCATTCCGGTGTGCTTCCCGATCTGGCATTGTTCACATTGTTCGCCAGGTTCTTGTAGAAATCAATGTCTTTCAGCGAATGTGTGGCAGGTGGTGAGTCCTTCTGATTAGTCATTTCCTTGTCATACTCCTGAAAATAATAAGAGAGTAGAAGGGTTGAAGTATTTACGTTTGTGTGGCTAATTTTAATTGTGTGAATATATTTCAATCAAACAATACAAATTCAGTTCGTTCTATTGACAATTCGGAGCTTGCCATCAAGTGGATCACATGTGTCATTCATTAACGATTAAATTTGGCTTGTAAGTCGATGATTAACTTGTACTTAGATTAGAGTATTCATTCACTTTAAAGCAGACTTTGAGTTTGGGTTCTGTCACACTTATCCCAGACAGAGAAGAATGGGAAAAAAGATCTGGTAAGAAAACCAGGCTATCTGGGAATCTACACAGATGGCTCAGAGGAGGGCACCGGACTAGGAGTATTCGCGATATCGCCGGACATATCCCTTTCCTAACCATTTTAGTGTATTCCAGGCAGAAGTTAAAGCTATCCAAGAGGCTGTCCGCTTATTGTCGATGAACCCGATAGACGGGCTATCTATCGCCATTTACATAGATAGTCAGGCGGCCATAAAGACTCTGGATAAACCATCAATTAAATCGAAGATGGTAAAACTTTGCCGTCTATCTCTTAGGGAGGTAGCGGTTAGATACAACCTAACCCTATGCTGGGTAACTGGACATATTGGTTTTCCAGGCAACGAAAGGGCCGACGTGTTAGCAAGAATAGGGGTGGAACTGCCACTGGAAAATAATCAGAACACCCCATATCCCTCACTCCAAGTAATAAACATCATGTTACTTTACAGATGCCGTCGACTCCGCTAATTGGAGATGGATGGAATTAGATATATGTTGGACTTCGAGGATCTCTCTCTCTCTTAAAACTAAACAGGAATGTAATAAGGAACATAGTGGGCATTATCACCGGCCACTGCCTTCTCGGTATCCATGCCAGAAGAATGGGAGCCCCCGACAACGACTACTGCAGAAGCTGTAGAGACGGGGGAGGAGGAGGAAGAAAATACGCTTCATCTCCTCGGCACTTGTCCAGCACTTGCAAAGACTAGAAAAGATGTATTTTTTCAGAAACTCAGAGGAAATGTCACATTAAGACATAGCCACGTTTATCAGGAAACCTAATTGGCAGAAAATCAGCACACTTGTGGATTTGTGAAAGAAAGCCACTAGAATACCAATAGGCAGTGTCTAGGTTGCCATCAAGTGATAGACTTATTCGTGTTAAGTCACAAATATGAATACACAGTTGACCGTATGTTCAAGTCACTGAATGATGTTGGACATACGATAACTTAAACAATCCAATTACTTGAACATATGTGCATACTATTTTAGGTAGGTATCTTACAACTTGAACAGATAGTTGGTAATATTCGGTAACTTGCATTTTTTTCATTATGTATTCTCTAACATAAAAAATGAAACAATTGAAGCCTCTTTAAATCGAACAAATTTTATGTGACATGTTCAGCCAGAAAACTTTAATTCCCTACTGTGACTGATAAGGAAGCAGTTGAACTGTTCGATAAAGCCATCGAATGGGTCAGTCAAAACGAAAGAACAGTCGCGGAATTGACAGTTCTCCAGAGTCTTCGAGAATTGGATTTACAAAACGTATTGCAATGTAAAACAAATATTTTTTTTCGCATTTGTTTTAAAAATATATTTTGTGCTTTATTATTTTAAATCAAGGAAATTAAAGTTTTCTGGCTGAACATCTCTATATAGTAACGGATAAATTAAAACAATCTTTTTTTAAATATTGTTAAATTTGTATTATTTTTTTTTTATTGTTTAACAACTATTTTTGTCTTCAGTTATTAATCGCTTATTATCCAAACACTTTATAATTCTCACTTAAGCTGGGCGAAACACGTCCTTACCAACTACTAGTACAAGAAGAAGAGGTCGGCCGTCCTCAGAACAACCAATGCCAAGCTCCAAGCCAAGCATAAGTGTTGGTGAAACCATACGGAACTTAAAGCTTAATGTCCAAGCGCCCAATCGTGGTCCGGTTGCTAAGTTGCATTCAAGCTGAAAAGCTGCTCTCCAACTCCAACTCTCCAAAAGAAGATAAAGTTAGCCCAGTCGGCAAGTCTGATTTCGGGAATTGTGGAGGCACGTATTATTATATAACAATATATAAAAATTAATGTTTGTTTGTTAATTTGTCTTTTATAGACTCAAAAATGGGAAGAGAGAGAGCTAAAAATGGGAGCGCTAGAAATAAAAAGAGACTGTTTTTTTCCTTTGGAATGGCTCTGTTTTTTTACGTGTTCAAGCAAACGCGACTCCACTGTACATACTAGATGGAAATATGATTTTTACCACACTGTGCAAATTAAAATTGTGATGATCTGAAATCGCTAACAGCTCCTTCAGAACTCACTGGTGTTTTGCGAGTTATTGTTATATCACGAGTGTATGGGGGACCTTATGCCGAATCCAAACGGTTGTGAAGCTTTTCTAGCCAGGAATACTCTTTGAGCATTGTCAGTGGCTCGAAAGACGTAAAGTCGTGAATTGTGAAAGTTGGTAAATTCGGGAATCGAACCTGACACCCCCAGCGTAGGCGTCAGCGCACCAAGCTACTGCTCCACGGCGACTAAGATAAACGCACGTATACGATAATACCGGCATTTAGAAAATGCGTTCATTAAGTGGGTAGGTTGGAAGAGACTTATCTCAAATTTCTATTTCCATTCATTCACGAAGGAAGCTAATTTGAATAAAGTGCATTTGGTAATATCCCGCTGTGCATATGTGCGCTATGTCAAATGACAGACAAATAGTTGTGCATAATGAATTATTAATCGATAGGAAAAGATGTATATCAAATGGTCCTACACAACCGAACCATATCCACAAGATCTGTGCAAGATGGACTGTCTGATGTTAATACGTGCAAGTGTCGATTTACAAGTCTTTGTAGTAAAATTATAAGTTTGCCTAGGCATCAATGGATGCACCACAAGACAAACCTCTCGTAGTCAAGTAATTAAATGATTCTCGGCGTAATGTATGTTGCCTTTGAATATATGAAAAGGTTAATTAAGGTTTCAAACATTTACCCCTGACTTATACTCTCATAAGGTCGTGTCTGCCATAACCCATGAATAAAAACACCATTCACCTCCTCACGAAGGTATATAAATATGATACATTCACACAGTCCCAGAGATAGGCATATAGCAAATGTATATGCAACACTGTTGGCATTCTTCCACCCTTTACATGACATCCCACCAGCAGTGCCAGGAAAACAAACCAACAACAGCATTACCTACTGCTGCATCACATTGCGAATTCTTAATCGAACTCAACTTTCAACACCATCGTCCATCTGTTAACAATAGAACTCATTTGGAAACTTCATTATGTCAACGATGTAAATCGATGAATGCATATGTTATGGCACATTTTTTTTTTCTGCCATAGTCGTTGCCACCGTTACCGCCACCACTGCCACAGCCACCGCCAGTGCCACAACCGCTTCTGCTTGTGTAAAACCTTGCTCCATCCGGTACGCGCTGCTTGTGGCTAGGACACTATGTGGTGTATCAGGACATGTAGACGCCAAATTGAATGATCATCGTTTAAGTTGTGTCCTTGGTTACTACATGCTATAGTGAAATGCAATAAGCCAGCCAGGAGAACGAGAAGGCGGCAGCAATGTGTGGATAATTTAACAGCGGCAGGTTGGGATGCTGCAGGAAAAAAGAATAGCAGATTTATGTGTATCGACTGATTAAGAAAAATTATGTGACTGGGCTCTACTTATTCATGAGAAATTAATTCAGTTTCTTTTTACATTCTATATATGTGGTTTGCAGGGAAGTTGGCATTTGACAGGCTCAAGCCTTGTTGCGTGCTGCATGTACCAAACTTTGCAAATGGAGAACACGGGAGCGGGGAATTTAACTACCTATTTATCAGAGGTGCGAACCATGGGGGGGTCTGAACCTGAGTTGGTGATTGCTCAGACCAATCTGAATTGTCGTCTTTTAGCCGGCCTTCGACTCCAGGAGGAAACCGATCCCTCGATCCCCCTGGATCATTATCTATGCACTCGAAGTGACCGAGTCTATGTGGGCGGCGGATTTCCGGTACATTTCTTTGAGTTCGGGGTTATTTTTTCTCCTCCGTTCACCTCCCATGCAGGCAGGACCTTAGAAGAATTTTTCTTTTGAAAGCACAAGCAACCAACTCAGGTGTTTTTGGTGTCCAATTTTCCTCTCTCGTTTCGAGACAGCTGGCTAAAAATCGTGCCGGCTGGAGAGGCTTACTGGTTGAGGCCCAGGTCCACCCCGGACTGTAGCGCCACCAGAAGAAGAAGAAGAAGAAGTTTTCGTCTCTTTGTTGAAGGACTGGCAAAATAATAATTTCTTCCTAGTCCTCTCAGTCAGGACTTTTGACGTCGGTTATGTGGACAAACCGAAGTAGCAGCGATTGCCAAGTGCGAGTCCACGTCTGATCTACACAAAGACGTCATTTGTCTTGATTACGTCTGCCTCGAGATAGTCAAAGTCGTTCACTGCTTCAAAATTTAAGTTGTTGATTGCAACGTCTTGCAAGTTGAACATCAACCACAGTACTGTTGCCTTCTGACACAAACTAAAAGTCGTAGAATCACTTACACACTCTACATGCCTAAACATCAAACCAAATATGTCCGTACCCATAGGAACGGTGTGTTAGTATGCACGAGAGAGATTAATGACTTCTTTTTTTTTTTTTTTCTTCGTCTGCTCTAACAATCTATGGTTGTGCTTGGTCTCAAGTCTCAACCAACAAGTCCCTCGGACTAACCCTCGGACCCTCGTTGGGTGTCTGCCACCTATGTCAGGTGTTGAGGTCCTTCCCGCGTAGCTAAGCCACCTTAGAAGTGGTCTTTTGCAGTTGAGTTTGCCACTGGCTCGGAGTCAAAGACTTTCTGTCCACGCGCTCTATGGCCACTTTAGACCTTGAAACTACTGCTACCTGCAAAAGCCCGTGTTCATTGATTATTAAAGAAAGTAAAGTACGAATGGTCGCATGCAGAATTTTGCTCTAAGAAAGGGCAGGGGCGCCCCCTTATACTGTTCATAATCAGCTCCACTCTGCTAATATTGGAAACAATGCAGAAGGCATGAACAAATCGGTAGCTGATGTATGCACTAGTCCTCAGTCCTGTGGGGCCGAGAATAATTAAATTCATTGCCAACTCAAAATTATATTTTGACGCTATAATGATGTTGAGTAGCGGTCTGCTTTCGATGATAACAACTCGATAGGTTGTGCAGAGGGATACCTTTATTTTAGTGCTCTCCATTTTAATCGTATTACTTACTCAATAATTAGTCGATTTTTCAATTGAGTAAATCAGAAATGAAGTATTGTTTTTTTTAACGTGTTCTCAAACCAAATTGACCAATCAGAGGACGGCATTTACGTAATTTCGTGAATAACCGTTAAAAATTCAGGAATGTCTGTCAAAAAGCACTCAAATTCGTCGATGGACTAGAAGGAAGTCAGCTGTGAAGTCGGCCATCTCTATAATACTTCATTTCTGGAGTAAATAATAAATCTTCTCAAGCTTGGTATTGACATTTTGGATGTCTCTAAATTGGCGTACGATTTGAATTAAATAGGAAACAGTTTTCAGATTGTTTTTTTTTTTTGTAATGAACCATGAAGTATATATGCACATAGGATAAGGTTACGGACACGATAGACTACACGACCAGAAAATGACTCATGCTGTAGCTGATCTATTTGATTGGCTGTACAGCATGTAGGGCCGTCTTGTTAAAACCACATGTGGGACATCGTCGATATCATCCAATTTGGCTGAAAGAACTGTGTTATGACACGATATCGAGCAACAACAACAGTAACAGCTTGACCAGTCTCATTTAAAAAAAAAAGTATGTCTCCACCCCAAAAGCCGCACCAACTAGTGACACATTGTAGACGGTCTATTTTGAGAATCCTTAAGAAAAAAAAATGGAGAACACCCGATGATCGACAGCTATCATTTTGAAATAGTTAAGAGTTGGTCGCCGTGGCGTAGTGAGTTGGTGTGTCGACTCCTATGCAGAGGGTCCTAGGTTCGATACCCGAATTAAGCTACTTTCATAATACATGGCAATACCTCTTCACAGCTCCACCTCTTTCGAGTTACTGACAATGCTGCAAGAGTACTCCTGTCTAGAAAATGCTTCTCAAAACTTCGCCCTTAGGAGTCGTCATAAGACTGTGAATCCCATGAACTTGTGTAAGAACAATAGAACAAACAATACGAGTAATTGCTGCCGAAGCTAGGCCCGGGTCCACTTCGGACTGTCGCACCACACATATTATTTATTAAGCTGTTCGCTGTCACATTTTTTTTCTATGTTGCCAAAAAATTTCTTCAAAAACGGCGGCAAATTCCAATCTTGCCTTAATTTTGAGACATCCTTCATTTTGTTATAGATTCAATGTATTGAACACAAAAGTTGTGTGTCGAAATCGAGTTAAGGGCAGCTGCGAAATTAAATACAGTCGAACCTCAATAAGTCGAATAGTCACGGGAGGAAATATTTTGTTCGATTTGTGGAGCGTAAAATATGGGAAAACAAGACAAATTTTGTAAATTGAAGTACGTTCTGAAACATTTAACAAATTTTGTTTGACCTATAGAAAAGTTCGTCTAGAGGATGTTCGTCTTAACGAGGTTTGACTGTATTCTCATTTTATTTTTCGTATTTATTCCGATTGTTTATGTATAACGAATTCGCAACACTCGCATCCTAACATCTAATAAGGCACACATATGAATGGAATAGAATGGGTTGAATTGGCATGTTTATCTTGGAATTTGGAAGAAGAGCCAGAGCTTACTATTGTTTGATCGTATTTTTGCTTATCGTCCAGACTGGTTCCATATAGTAGGACTGAAAAATAAGAGCTGTTGTGAGTGATTGGTTCTTCGTGTTCTAGTTGTTTCAGTAAACCGAAATCGTACCAGTTGCCAAGGATACAGAAGGCTAGAATATTTGAAATATAGGAAAGCTAGTCGCCTGGATTAGTGCGTTGCCACGATCAGACCCTGAAATTAAGCAACTTTCAAATTTCACGGCTCGGCTCTTTTGAGTCACTGACAATGCTAAAAGGGTATCCCTGTCTTCTCTGACGCACCTGTTCGAAGTCAGCGTAAAACCCACGATCCCATTCACCTGTGATAGAACAATTGCACGCCCAGCATCAGTGGTTGATGTATAAGCTAATAAAGCGAGACTGAAAGATAGTAGCAATTAATTATAACTTTGTCGTACTCTCGGATGATATATTTACGTTCTGTTGATTATGCCTGAGTTGAGATACCTCTGACTGTCTTTATTTTTAGACAACCCCACCCGATGTCCTGCTCGGCAAGCTTTCAAACATCAAAATAACAATCCATTTCTGGTACGCCATCGAATCGTGGTACCTCGTCTGACTTCAGCAGCACAATCACGACTAATTAGATATTTTAATTAAACGTTTCATAATGAAAGTAGTATATGCAATTACAACAGAGGATAGTGGCGTTATTATCATTATACGACGATTTCACTTTCCTTCTCGTTGAACCGCCCAAGTACAATGTATCTCATCTGTAGCCTCCTGTTGCGTGTGTTATTGTACCGAGTATCTCTGCCACATTTAAACTCATTATGATAAGCACTGTGGTAGAACGATTCCACCTCCTGTCAGTGCCCGCTCCCCTTATCGCTCCACTCTCAAGTGGAATTCTATATGAAAGTTGGTGGTAGTCTACATATAAATGCAGACACTCATGTTTGGATGAGTGCTGGCCCGCTTCCGGCTATCGTTTGCGTTTGCGTTTACCGTGTACCATGCTCTAACAATACAATATTCCGTTGGCGTATTATAACGTCAGCGTTGTATTTATCTTGTCACCATGTTGATAACATGTGAACGAGATGACTATTTACAGTCAGTTCAGAACACATGTAACAACACATAATGAATTACGGAGATAATTTAATGAAAATCCGTTTTAATTCATTGTGTGACGTTGGAAATGTACCATACGCATACCAGACCTATAGACCGAGGCCCTCCTTACTGACTGTGAAAGTGTGCGAGTATATGATTCGTTTATTATTAATTGGATGTGTTATTGATGATGGCGAGTTTGTTAATTAGGCAACCAATTTAAATAATTGAAAGTGGTCGTTTAAAAAATAAAATCATTTTTCGTTTATGATGATAAAAAAAAGCACACAAATATAATAAGTGAAATGTGATTTTCGGTTTTGACTTTTGTATCGTATATCTAATGTTGTCAAGGCGAAAAATTACGCTATAATGACGGAAGTCTTGCTGACAGATTTCGTTTGGTGGATGGTATGCTAATTCAACAAGAGGAATTCACGTGACCATCTCTGTGACTTTATTTTATTATTTTGAATGTTGAATATGAAGACATGAACATGATCGATGGTCAATTTATTCTACCGATTTAAGAAATACAAAAATTCAACAGAAGAGTGTTGAAAAACTTAAAGCTAAGGCAAGGGTTTGTCGGTGATTGCTGGTGAAGCTGACATCTCCCGGCACATTTATGAGATGTTCGTGCAGAGTTCGGTTGCGGAACTACGCTCACTGTGTGGTAACTTGTACACATAAACGACTGGATGGCACAGTTGGTAAAGTGCCTGTCCCTGGTTAGTGGGGTCCCAGTTTGAATCCCAGTGAAAGCAAAGTTAATACGCTTCCATCTGGTTTTCAAATCTGATCCAGTCACCATTTGCTGGAGATCACTGGAGTAGACAATCTGTGATAGTAGTCTGACTAGGGATATCACAATAGACCAATATGGTCTAAGTGTGCTGGTGAATACACTAGCAGCCCCACTACCTAACGTAACCTAACTTGTTCACATATTGTTGTTATAAACGTGGTACCAATCCTTCCAGAAATTTCCTTAGTTCTTCAGTTTTTTTCATGGACAACATACCAAGTTTGGAGGTGCTTCTAACTTCAATTGATCTCATCTATATAAATAATAATCTTTCGGTGTTTGAAAAAATCGGTATAAGTCAAGTTCCTGACCACTTGACTTGCAATTTTGACACAACATTTCCTAAAGTCTCGCAAAGGTTTTGGCCTTATTAAATTTTCGCTTCGCTCTTAGCAGATGGCACTTATGTTCCACATTGGACAAGTGCATGAGCGGATCGCGATGAGTAGACAAAAAAACAATTGCGAGACTCTGTGGAATTTTGTGTCAAAATTGCTAGTCCATCGGTCAGGAACATTTAGAGATATGCAAACAATCAAACGCGTATCTTCTATACAACCTTTATAACTAAAATTCTAAGGTCGCCTCTTTTTGTAAAGATTGAATTAATAAAATGCTGATGGAATGGTTTTATTTCTTATCCGTCCTATATATGTTATATGCTAAACAGTGAAGTGTGGCAGGGTACAACTAGTATGTCTATAAAAATCACTGAGTTGAGTTATGAGAACAGTAAGAAGGACAAACTGAAAAAAAATGTTGATTCTTTTCAACCCTGGAAAATGGTCACACAATCTTCCACAGCTCTACGACGAATTCTCCTAGCGCTTGCTTCTAAATGTTGATCGTCCTTTAAAACACTGGATGACATAAGGGACTCATTTTTAAAGTCCTTAGAAGCTAATTTTCATTATTGGTCCCCCACTTCGGAGTAAAGCAATGTTGCTTCAGTTTCGGCCAACCAATGAAATAGTGCAGACCCTATTCATTTTTGTCCTTTTTATTGAAGTAAATCCAATTTTGTTTCTTGTAATATATAATTTGTGTTTATGTTCGTAATGTGGTAGCTGTGGCGTTGTGGTTGTGAGCGTCGTTGCCTGGCACTGACATTGCTCAAATAATAAGAAAAAGGCTTCTCAAACTTTGCCGTAGGTCCCTTCTACTTGTGAGAGAACAATAGCATACACAACACGAGCGGTTGCTGCAGAAGATAGGTCCTGGCTTATCTACGAGCTGCAGCGACATCCATATTATTTTATTATTATTATATGAACTTAATAATAAAAAATATGTTTTTGACTTGTGCAAGCAAAAAAATTTAAGAAATCTAGTTGAAGTCTATATGGCTTTAATTTTGCCCAAGACTGTACCTACGAGCACAGTATTCCGAGCAGTAATAGCTGGTACTCCTTAAACCACAGATCTAGAAAAGAGGTTATAATTAATCAATACAAGGATATTTCGCAGATACTCGTCTAAGAGTTTTTATGAATATTTCACTGCCTCATAAGAGTGTAGGCCAAGATCTTTACACAATATTTTTCACAGGTACGACATTGACATAAAAGTGCTTCCATTGATAACGTTAGTGTCATACTTTTTCTTCACTGACAGTTAACTCCTCCTCCATTAATTAAAGATCACATTTTTAACCGGCTTTTTTTGAAATACCTTTCTATCAAGTCTTTCTTGTTGGCTTTGAAGGAAAACTTGTGCATCACATATGAATGGAGAGAAGAGAGATAGAGGCCAACTGGCTTGGCCACATCGAGCGTATGGACATCAAAGTCTAGAGGGTTTTTGAATCAGACCCTCTTGTTTTGAGAAGGAGAAGACGATAGCTTGCTTCTGATAGTTGAAACCATCGCCATTAAGGCCGCGAACGACGACTGGCAGTTTTTTTTATTTTATTTTGCTACATAGATGTAACAAAAAATTAATGCGAGATTCACGAGAGTTTCTGATAGAAGTACATTGATTTTGGGTGTATGTTGCTCATCTCTCAACATCGTTTAGCATTCGCCACTGACCGCCAAACTGGATAGCTTTGCTGATGTAGGCTAATTATTGATACAAAGCTAGTATAATGTGACTTTTAACAAATAATACATTCTCTCTCTTAAGTCAACTAATTCAACTAATCATTTTGAAGTCACAAAAAATACCTACTAAACACGTATTTGTGTTGATCACATCAGGGTATGAAATCAGATACAGTGCAGTCTCGATTATTGCAACCAAACAAGTAATGGACTTACTTATTTTCGATTTTTTCAACAGATCGAAAAAAAGTTTCTCAAATATATAGCAACATTCATAACAACCTTGCCTATCTACGAATGTGAGTGACTTTTTGACGGTTACTCACGAAATACTATTAAACGCTAATTTTGTTCGTGGAAAGAATTAAGAGCGACTACCATCACTAAACCTTGGTAAAAAGTTATTAGAGCTCCGGAACATTGAGAGGAAGGAGACTGCGTTTCTTTGCTTTTAGTTCAAGATAATTTGTCAGTCAGAACTGATATTAAGATATCGGCAAATCATTTTATTTATTAAGATTTCTGAAAATCAAACAAGACGTAGAAACCCGAGAAGAAGAACTTTCCGATGACAGTGCGGAAATGGAAGTTATTCAGATAAAGTCCACGTGAAATTAATAATAATATGGGTGGCGCTACAGCCCTTAAAGGGGCCAGGGCCTAGCTTCTCAGCAACCACTTGTGTTGTGCGTGCTATTGCTCTTTCACGAGTGGAAGGGACCTACAGTTTAATGCCCACTCCGAACGGCGAATTTGAGAAGCTTTTTCTAGACAGGGAATACTCTTCGAGCATTGTCAGTGACTCGAAAGAGGTGGAGCCGTGAAATATGAAATGTGGTAAATTCGGGTATCGAACCTGGCACCCTCTGCGTAGGAGTCGACGCACTAACCCACTACGCCACGGCGACCCAAATTGAAGCCGTAATAAAATGCTTTACCATAATCTTGTAGTGGGCAGAACAAAATTTATTATTACCTAATCATTGAAAAAATGCAACCGCAAAATATGCGGTATAAAGCTGTACTGTAAATAAATGAATTTGTTTTTTTTTAAATAATGGGGATTCAGGATATTTTATTTATATCTACGTTAAATAATGTATTAAGTAGGCTTTTTTAGAGTGTTTAAAATATCTGCTCGATTGTTGCAAATTTTCGATTATTCCAACAGCTCATGATTTCATTACAGTTAATGAAATAATCGAAATCTCACATTCTTTATGCTTTAAAGCTCTAATGGTCAATAAAAGTTTTAAGGTCTCTTCAATATTGGTTTCTTTGGAAACCTTTTTTTGCTCCCTTCTTACGACAATTCTTGATATCTTACATTTTCACAGACGTTCACACAAAACGCAAGTTAGGATATTGCGCACAATATCACGAGGGTTGATATAAGGTACAGTCAAGCCTCTGTAAGTCGAACAAACTTTTCAGTACTTAGGCGCAAGACTTAAATCTTTCTGTATTTTACAATCCACAAGACGACTCACTGCAAATCGAAAACCACCTTAAATCGAACTTGCGACATGTTCATTCGTGATACTTTTCGTAGGAAATTCCCTCATTATCTCAAACTTTAACACTCGTTCAAAATTTGCACAATCAAATGCGAAAAGATGCAAAAGAACCGAATAAGCACTAAGGAGTCGCATCTGAATGTTACAATTGAATTCTTTCATGTTGACCATCGTAGAATCTTTAATTTGACATCTGTTTTTTGGACTCTTCGTTAAGTAAAATATCGTCGCGAAAATTACAAAAAAAAATAATAACTAAATACGAAAGACTCAAAAAAATCGGAAGTTGCCAAGAAATTTTTTTATTAATCGAAGTCCATTTTAGATTGTAGTCGGATTTATTTATTTTTTTGGGGTGCTCCGAACACAATAGGTATTGGGTCCCGTGACTCTTTGACTCATGGAGGTTAGACTGTATCTCTCTTTAGTGTAGTTTGTGGAAAGGCCTTTGTTCATGTTCGCGATACCTTACAATTGAGGTCTTTCATGCCTCTACTAATTTGGCGCTCCTACCTTGGAAGGTTAAGGAAACCCAAAAAATATAACCATAGACATTATTGTCTTTGATGACGTTATGGGCAAAGCACAAAAAAACTTAAATGAAAATAATTATTACCTCCTGTAGATGTTACAAAACACGTAATCCTTACACTGTTCTGTTCCATTCATTCTTGTTTTTTCTCTCTAATTATGTCTCTAAGCGATTAAGTACAAAAAAAAAAACAACCCTTTACGCAATCATGTCCCACGGACTTTGTCAATATGTACATACTTAGCAAAAACAACGAAATGAGAAGTAAAACTCATTTCCACCCTCGATTCGAAAATGCAGAAATTAAAAATAATCAACAACAAACGACAATGTACAATCTATACTCCTTTTCATGATTCATCGACCATCGTTAAATCGACAATTCCTACTCATTATGCACACCATCACCTTTGTGCGTACGCCAAGTGAAGGTCCCTTTTGCGTGTTCACCCTACATGCCCGTTGTGGAGCACTGCCAGAAGCCGTTCCTGCTGCTTTCCATCGTAATAATTATTAACGCGACCTCGAAACAAAATAAAAATAAAAAACAATCTCCGTACCACATCAGCATTCCACTGAACGAAGTGAGCATTTTGAACCACCCCTTCTGCAGATTGAACCGCACCAGAGCAAAAAAAGGATAAGATTCGAAGAGAAACAAAAATGTTCCTGCAAACCCTCTTACGTGGCTGCAACCACGCTTATATTTATTTTCATATTAGTGTGCGTTTTTTATTCGTTTCTAGTTAACAATTCTCAATCATATTTAATTGCTCATTTTTATATTTGCGTCTTTTTTCATGTGTGGGTGTGGTTTTCAGCGCCACAACCCTCGCAACCAACGCAACCAACAGAACAGAATCCGCGGGATGCGCACATGCACCGAAATGTGGAAATGTTGCCGAGAGGGAAAAAATATCACAATTCCCCCCCGAAATAAATTAGAGTTTTTTTTAGTAGTTGTTTACGTACATATGTACGTTTTTCGCGCGAAATTTATATTCCCAAGGACGAAAAACGAACGTGGTCCAATCCCACCTTCATGTCCCTACCGTGTAAATGGGAAATAAAAACGAAAATCGAGCGAAAATAAAGCATCCAAAAGCAACTGAAGAGCATCCAATCGCCTTTCATCTGGCAGCGTGGGTCCTAAAAAACAATCCGAAATAAAAATTCGTAACTGCAAGGAGGAAGCAAGGAATCGTCATGCCCCAGCAGCACCCCGCAAAAAGAAAACAAAACGCTTTTGCGAAAACAAAACAACAAAACCAAATGTGTATGCACGAAATCAACTTCGTTTAAACCCCTTTTTCGATGAAATGCATCGATGTACAACTCCACACCGGAAGTTCACGTACAACTCTTTTACGAAAGAGATCGAAAAAGCCACCCCTCTTTTGTAAAAACGACAAAAAAAAAAAAAAAACTGAAAATCTGTTTTTTTTAGTGAGAGATGGGGAAAAGTGAGATGGGAGATATACGAATCGACGGGACTCAAAAAAAGGGAAAGTAAACTTGTGACAGGAAAAAAAATTCACTTCGTAGTATTTTTTCCCTGCAAACTTGTTGTTTTCTATTTCGTTTTTTTTTTCTTTTGTCATTGAGTGGTTGCGCGGCACTAAATACAACGAGTGTATGCAGATGCTTATGTGGGTATATGCGAGTGGTTGTCCACTCTTGGGATTTTGCAAGTTGAAGCTTAAGTGGATTCTGATCTGAGGCTGAATGGGTGCAGAAAGCTGTTTCAGCTGCGTACATACATATTCGTAGTCCTTGGTGTTATCAACTTAATTAGTAGAAGCGGCATGCTTTTGTACACAAGTGTTCGTTAAAGCCACTTGTTGATACGCTTTCTATAATAATTTCGACATCAAGTTAAGTGTTTGTCAGAGTAATGAACGACTCCGAATAACAATCAAGCTTGGTGGATCGTTGGGCCGTCGTCAATCAATTGTGTTGCCTCGTGAGATTCACGGAAAGTTTATTTGACAATGAAAGCCTAAGGATTTCTCCGTTTTCGCGTTGCACGCCTATATGTCAGCGGATCTACAACAGCATGTCCATGCCCGCCGTCTTTCATAGTCAAAATATCCAGACACCAGTCGTACCAGTTTGGTGTCAAAATATGGTGAAAAAAACTAACTTGTACTGATAACAACTAACATATGGTGGCAGTGAAATGAACATTTTCAGGGCGATGGCAGAGCGCTTTCAAAGACACTTGGTAATGAACTATTTCAAGGATTTCATTACCACAGCATTACACTCCAGTGGGTCACTGCAAATGAGAAACCTGCCCAGGAAAATGCGAATAAGGTGATTTTCTTGATCTGATACGGAAGAAGATAGTGTGGCGGTTGTAAAGGTGGACGGCCTGTCGCCTATTAATCAGTTCACTGCTGGATTACACAGATGCTATATCGATACCGCCTCCCATTTGAATTACGCGGTATTTGTAGAAGCTTTTAATTCGGCTAAGGAAGGTGCTACAATTTTGAGATGGTCGAGAGATTAAGTTGGTTGGTCCGTCGATTACTAAGCCAGGAGTGTGAGGATCGATCCTCGAATTTAGCAACTTTTATAATTCACGGCAACACCTCTTTCGAGTCACTGACCAAAGGATACTCCTTACTCTAGTCAAGAAAAAGAGTCTCAGAATTCGTCGTTCGGTGTTGGCATAAAACTGCGGGTCCCATCCACTCGTGAAAGCACAAGCCAGGACTAGGTCCTCTTCGGGCTGCCGTGCCTCTCATTACATATTATATAAGAGATATTTAGTTCACGATTCAAACGTGAATCAAAAATGGCATTTTAGTTGGGGACCAACGCATACCGGGTCAACCGATGGGACCTCATGTTGTCCAAAGAACCAGACACATGTCTCCTCCCCCGAAGGAGCAAAATATACCGACTGGGTTATTGAACCAGACATGCTTCAGATAAGAGGGTATTTCTATTAGAACATCCTGGTTCAAAAAGGAAACCCAAATTTTACGACTGGTCTAAAGACCAAGTGATTGAGGACTGAAGACAACTTGGTCTTAAGGACTTCAAGCAGCGTGCCCGTTGACCAGCAGGATGGACAGTTTAGACTCATCACTGATGATCACCCAACCCATTGGTGATCAGCGACCATTAGACCCTCAAATCTCCCAATTTGCCTACCCACCTACATACCTAACATTCGCAAGGACTGACTAAACCCCTATGGTTGCCTAAAGCATCATACCCTCTTGGCTTAGGGGAACTTTTGATGAGGAATAAAAACAGATACCCAGTCTATCCGGGTGTTCATTTAGGTCTTCACGTTTTTTTCCTTATGGGGCTAAGTAGCGTGCAACCATCGGCATTTAGACAGTCTTTGCGAATGTTAGGTATATAGGTAGGTAGGCAAATTGGGTGCTTTTGAGGGTCTAATGCATAAAGGATTTCTCAGATCTTTTCTTCCGCTAAGCCTGTCTGCTTCTTCGTTTCCTTAGATGCCAGTGTTCCCTGGTGTCCGGCATGAGGTCACCATGTTCAGGCCTCAAGAGTGGACAGCCACTCGCATATACCCACATAAGCATCTGCATACACTCGTTGTACTTAGCGCCGCGCATCCACTCAATGAAAAAAAAAGGAAATGCCTCATTTACTCTTTGTTTGTAAAAACTGCCCAGTTCGGATGTTAATATGTCCGATGTTATGGCCTATATAGCCTTGTTTTGTTGGAGGTTCTTAACTCTACACTGGAGCACTCTCAGCAACGTACGTTCGCTGCGGGGAGCGTGCATCATCAACCATCACCACATCAGCACCGAAAATATGCCAGAAGAAATGCTCGGCAGCTTTCATGTCTTCTCCACATTCGTCGCAGACGGTTTCGTTGCTTAGGCCAAGCGCCTTTAGATGTTTGGCGAAGGTCCCGTGAGTATGCCTGTAAGTCGAGTCATGCCACCTCCGATTGTGATATCGAGAGGTCCAACCATCGATGGAAGCCCTAACCAAGGGCAGGTTCAAGTCCTGAGAATGTCTCCTCTGATCCTTGTCTAGCTAGTTCATCAGCGATCTCATTTCTTATTTCATATTGCGACTTGGGTATCAGTAGAAAAGGCGATCGCTCCGTCTCCTTTGTGGCCTCTCAGCGCCAGTGCTGCATCATGCATTGAAACTTGAAGTGCCACTCCGTCCGTCTGTCATTAATGAAAAGCCTACTCAGGACCTTCTTTTCGACTTGGGTGACGTCCTGGACTATCCATCAAAAAAGGCCTGAACTTACCCGTTGGTACAGCGAAACCAAATGGGATCTTGAAACTTTACATTCTTCCTGAAGTTCTGGGAGAAAATTCAGCCTAGTCGAGCTTGTTGTCCATCTTTGGCTTGTCATTAGTCTTAACCTACGTGTTGGACGTGACCTCAAGAATGTCTTATTACAGTGAAACTTCTCTAAAGCGGACACTGAGACCTTCATAAACGTCCTTTATATAGGGGTGTTCATTCTGAAGGGGTTGAAATACGCGAATATCTTGATGCCGGGACCATGACGAAATGTCCATAAAGAGAAGTGTCCCGCATAGAGGTGCGTCCGTAAAGAGAAGCTTCACTGTGTATTCATATGTATTTCTCTCGGGTAGTCGATAGTTTAGTTATGAGTTTTTTTTGTCAAGATAGTGTCCGTGGGTGACAGACGGCATAGAGGCCATGTGTCTCGACTCCTATGCTAGGTGTCTGTGTTCGATTCTCAACACGATAGGAGCACTCTTCCCGAGAGAATGTTCCTGGGTTCGATTCTCAACACGGTAGGAGCATTCTTCCCGAGAGAATGTTCTCAAAAAACTTTGGCGTTCGGAGTCGGCATAAGCGTTCTTCACTCGAGAAAGTGGTCGACCTCACACTCTAGACCCATTGTCATTGTTATTATGCCACTGTCCATATAGCTGACTAAAAATGTCTCAATTATGAATTATAAAACTGCATACAACCATAGCTAAAATTTATTACATTAATCCTTATAAATCATAATAAATAAATAATAAAATGCTCTTAAGATTCCTTTGCGATGTTATCCCACGGCGAACACCCACGGTAAAGTGGTAAAAATTTTCACAGCACACTGAGGTGGTCCACCAGCACCAGCATTCCCTCTGCCGGATCATTGGTTTATTCTCTTCATCTCACCCTACGGTCCCATGGGAGATTGGGCGCAGACTTTGTTCTACTTTATTTTTTTGAAGAGTTTTTTAGCTTCTGTTTTGCGGAATATGTACTCAAAAAAAAATGAAGAGAGGAGTAATATTGGTTAAAGGCTATAACACAACACACAAACAGCAGCAACTCCAGAGCCAAGCCCAATTGCTTGTGGGGTATAGGTTAAGGGTGCATATCGAAAGAGAAAACGAGATAGAGAGCGAGAGAGAGAACGAAGGTGCTCTTTTTTTTGCACCACTGGCCAGTTTTTTCACCCACTCCCATCTACTCAGTGTGCAGAGTGGCTTGCAGAAAATACAAATAAAAAATGGTTTGGGTATTCGGAAATTGGTGGAGTTTGCTTGAATTATGTTCCATCTTTTGCTCGTCGTTTTGTTATGTCGATTACTTTTTTTTTTTTTTAAATTTGTGTCCACGTTCGTTAACTCTCTCACTACGTCCCCTGGTTGGTACCTTCTAGGTGAGTGTGTGTTTGTGGAATGAGAGCATTATCATTTCTTTTTTTTTTCAAGCGAACAGGGCACCCGGCAGCAAACTGGTTCTCTCTAGTAGATGATCAATTCGTAGTAGGAGAGCTTAATATATGCACTTCCGTTTGGAGCTGCTTTTTTTTTTCGAGCTGATGGTGATGGGCAAGGTGGGGGCGGTTTTTTTATTATTCATGCCGCCGTTTTTTTGTTTTTTTTTTTGATTCACAACCTTGGTAGGCGCATAAATGATTATGTTCGGTCATCAGTCCCTGAGTCTGCCAATGGGGGAGAATTTCTTATACTTTTTGGTTTCAGCCATATGTGATGGTAATTGGAACAGGCGCGTTTTCATTTTGAGCTGTTTTGCACTATTTTTGGAAATTAAATAAGGACTAAGTGCTAACGAAGCTAAAGGCAAAGAGTGGAGAAAGGGAAGAAGGTGGAGATGCAGCTGGCGAAAATGATGATAGTTATTGATTGGTTGGTTGTCGTGAGAGAATGGGTTTGATGGAGATTGTGGGTGTCTTTTTCAATAGTGTCTCACATCGGTTTGAAACAGTTTTCGCAGTCCCAATTCTAAATAATATTTGGTAGTCTTTCATAAGACTTTGATGTAAGCACTTGACAGTCTATGAGGCTTAAGGTGAAAATGGCCACTTTTGGTGTAAGCAAAGTTACGTTGAGAAGGACAGAGGCTCATGGGCAGTAAAGAATATTGAATTGAGCTGATATCACTAAAACAATCTAATGGAGGTCCACCCGCTTGACTACTGCAGGTACGTATACAACTTGTCAAATGAAAGGGTCGTATTAAATTGCTCAAAGCTTGGGTTGACATGCTTTGGAATATCTACGAAGGCATGGTGAGCTTATAGAATACCAAGTATGAGCGATCGTATAAAAAATTGTTGCACCCTTTGACCCACTAGCTCGTGACCCCTTGAACTGCATAGAAATTACGATGGATATATTCATTTGAGTTTTGGGACTTAAGATATACTGATACGATGAGTATGCAGACCGTTTGATCTAAACAGGTTGAACTTACTCGCAAATAAAACGTTTTTCTAAGATTAGACATCTTCCACTGCGTATATGTGGACGAATTGCAATCGAACCTGTCTGTTCTTCTGAATAAAGAAAAGTACAGTGGCGGGCAAGTTATGGCTTAGCGTGTATCTTCAGCATCTGGTCTTAGCAAACTACGTTTCATTGAAGGGAATATGAAAAGGTTTCAATATTTAATTACAGTACAGCGTCAGTAGTCCGGACACAAAGTGTTTCCGGTGTGTCCAATATAGCAAAATATCCGGCCGGACTATAGACTATAGAACGGCGGCTTTTCAAGCAGCTTTAATTACAGAGGAAAATGTATAGGTATGTATGTTAACACGCTCTCACATTACAAAGGTGTGTGAACAGCCAGATACTAGGTCACCGTTTCAAGTCGAGCAAAACCGTAGGACCAGGCACAGCGATGCAAACCGACGCCACCATTTGAACATCGCCGAGCATCCACCATGGGACGGAATAATATCAAGGCCATTGCTTAAAGACATCGAACAATTAGAGTAAGATATAGAATGTTAGTTTTTAGGAAGGCGCGAATGGGGTTACTTTGACTCTTAACTCCAATAAAGTCTCTCATGGAGGGAAAATAAAAAAAAAAACATAAAAATGAAGATGTAGGCTTTAATGTGTATGCACAGTGTACACATTCCAAAAATCTTTAAAGTACAGGAAAGAAGGTACGTGTAAATTTTCGACTAGAACGCTTTTAATAAAAACAACTTTTTCGCGTAACCTCTTTAGTAGAAAATCTTGTCCAAAAAACAAAGCTACGACGCCTAGACTCAAGAGCCGACTGCAGGCGACACAACTACTAGGGGAATTACCATAATTGAATGAACATACAATATCAAAAATCACAGTCAAAATATGCACGCAGTTTGATACTCTGTCCGTACTGTAAGCGTAACATTTTGAAAGTGTCCGAAATAAAGAAGTGTCCAGACTGAAGTATACAGACTAAGGCTATACTGTAAAAAAAATTAACGTCCTGTCTGTTTTCGAGCTCTAAGCCTCGCATTTTCGCGGTGGTCACCGTGGCGTATTGGGTAAGTGCGTCGACTCCTACGCAGAGGGTGCCAGGTTCGGTACCCGAATTTACCGCCTTTAATAATTCACGGCTCCGCCTCTTTCGAGTCACTGACAATGCTCAAAGAGTATTCCTGTCTAGAAAAAAACTTCTCAAATTCGCCGTTCGGAGTCGGCATTAAACTGTAGGTCCCTTGCACTCGTGAAAGAACAAAAGCACGCACAACACGAGTGGTTGCTGAGAAGCTAGGCCCAGGTCCGCCTCGGACTGTAGCGCCATCCATATTATTATTATTATTAAGCCTCGCATTTTCAGCATAATTTGGTTCACAATCCGGTGCATTCATAGCGTTTATTGATTAGGTTAGGTAGGAGGTGCTTCTAGTGCATTCACCAGTACACTTAGACCATATTGGTCCATTGTGATACCCATAGTCAGACTACTACCACTGATTAACCACTATGTTAATTTGATCCCAACGGCAAATGGTGACTGGACCAGATTTAAAAACTAGATAAAAGCGTAATAACTTTTCTTTTACTGGGAATCGAATCGAACCGAGGACACCGCTAAACAGGGGGGGGGGGGAGGCTGCCAAATGCACCATCCAGTCTATAATTCATAGCTTTAGAGAACAACTTCTTGGAATTGACTATCGGCTTGTTTAACATTCGTGGAGTATGAAAATTCAAATAAGCCGAATTGTTACAATCTAAACAGTCTTTATTTGATTGAACCCCATTGCCGGTTAATGTCAACGTATTTATACACAAAAATGCATTTGACGTTGGAGACTTCAGGTCGCTCAACTGATCGGCTGGTTAGCACTTTCCAAGGCAGAAAGGGATAGCAATGTTTATTTCACATAATGGCACAAAGTGTGGTGCAAGTATTCTGTTCATTGATTGTTTTTCTTCTACACATTTGATCTCCTTCTAAAACCTTTTGATAATATTTCTAATTGTTTCTAATTCGTTTTCCTTTTCCACTTTAATAGTGTACAACAATTATATTTTTGTAGCTCAATTGAAGTGTGGCATCGCACTTTGTAAAATATTATTCACAGCACAAATGCCCAGGAGTCCCGCCTATTCCAATTGAACGCAAATAAAGAAAATCAGATACGAAAAAACCAACAAATTTAGACAAAAAAGTTTGGCCATTTTTACAGTGAGATGGTTTTTGTTGCATTTTTCCTTCTCTCATTTTATTTCGCTGTTGTTGCAATTGGATTGTTTTGTTGTTGCTAAATTTTATTTGTTATTGTATAAGAGCTGTTATAATGTGTAATTAATGAAAAAAGGGACGCAAATTATTCACAAATTTCTTAAGATCAAGAATAATAGAGTGTAGTATAAACCAATAATTTGATGGCGGTTTAAAATTACAATCATTGAAGAGATTGGAGTTAGAGAATCCACAAAAGAAGTTTCAAAAAAATCACCAACTCAACTTCTACTAATACAGTGGATTCGCCCTAAATCGAAACTCTCTCTAACTCGAACTTTTTCACCACATTTTACGTACATTTACCTCAATTTTCCATACAATTACCTCTCTCTAAGTCAAACTCTGTCTCTAACTTGAACAAATTATGGTATCCCGTGACATTTCGACTTAGAGTCCACTGTAATACGGCGCTATCTAAAATTCTAGCTGAAATTCTTGAAAGATATCGGGTCCGTTGGCTCAGTGAATTGGTGCGTTACTCATGCTTTTTCACGATCTGTGTTAAAATCTGTCTCGAGCTGATCTGTTTTTTTTTTTTTCATGGGCAATCCCACTTTTTTTGTTCTGTTTTTTATGAATAAACATTGCCTATTCTGTTCTCCGAAGTATTGTATTTGCAATGAATACAAAGAAAATTGTAATTTATAAAAATAAATATTACTTAATAAAACTGATTTCATAAATATGTATGGCATCCTTCCTGTCGTACGACAGGCTTTTCTACTAGTATCAATAACAGCAGGCCCATATACAAAGATAGAATACAATAATTCTTCATTAGCCATTTGATTATGGCTTGCTTTGCAACCCCAATGTTCCATCCAAATGCCCTTTCCTATAATGCATGCAAATAATTCCTTAATTTATTCACTTGACATGCACCATTCTATCTCCTAATGAGTCTTTTGGCTGATGAAACCCTTTATCATGCGACCTGTCAAAAAATTAACGAAAACGAAAAAAACCCGCGAATCTTCCCCCTGTTATAAAACTCATTTACCAAATTTATTACAACGAGTGCAAGCACATCCTTTCAGACAGATATTCCTATAGGTTATATACGTATGTTTGGTCCAAAAAAACGACAAGGATAAGTAATAAACGTGCTTCGATGTATTTTTGGTCTGTCAATGCCTTAGTAAGCATTGTGTGACCATTGTTTCCCTTAATTAATGTTTAATCAGTTGGGCTAACGCAACAAGGGTAAGAGATCCATTTAACCATCACGAAACTTTTCCAACCGGCAAAAATGTTCTGGACACAACAGGAAAAGAAAGAAATGCAAAATAAAACAATCCAAAACATTTCCTTCGTCTTTTTTGTTAAATCAGAAGTGTACAGTCTCCACTCTGGGCTGTCCATCGCAATGAATAGCCAAAAAAAATATATTGCCGAACGACCGTTTGCGTATTCCTTCGTGGTATTTCTTTTTCGCGGTTCCTCCACAAAAATGATAGCTTCGGTCTATGTAACACCATCACCAAACCCCTTGGGGGTGCGATGGGGAACATATGAGGCCTGCTGAATTCGAAGTTCCCGTTTTTACCAAACATACAATGTGTCTCATATAACACGAAAATTCTTCAGCATAAAATGAAAAGAAAAGAAAAAAAAAAACAAAATAAAAAAATAAGGCAGCAACAAAAGCTTGCCAAAAACAACCTCAAAAATTGCACCCTCAAAAAAATCACAAAACAACATCACTTCAAACATCGTGCAATGAGACTACATACAAATGTACATAAGTACATTCATACACACTGTGTAATCATAATATTTCGATGGAGGACAATGGTCAATTGAAGAGTTAATGGCAATCGCGCGTATTTCGGGGTACTCTGAGTGGGGCCGGTGGTGCTTATGGTTGCATGGCGGTGGTGTTGGTGTTAACGAAAAGAAAAAGAAGCGCGCAGCCAAAATCACTACTCATTCCTCGCATGCGAGGGGCAGCAGTATGCAAAATTTATTGGTAGCTTATTTTATTTTCTTCATTTTCGCGAGTGCGACGTGTGCATTGTGTGTCCGTTTCCTCGCTTTTTTTTTTAATTTTCTTCTTTCTTTTTTTTTGGTTCATGCTTTGTTTTTGGTCTTTTCTTTTTGTCTCTGTTTCGTATTTTAATTTTGTTAGGGGTTGGTTCTCGGTAGGCTGAATTGGATATTTGATGATGGTCATGATAGAAGTACATACCTTGCACATGTGGATTTTCTTCGTTTTTTTTACGGATACGTAATGAATTTTCCTTTGTAATTTTTTATTTGTGGAAAAGTGTGCATGCATACATACCATCCACATCCATACCTTTCGCCCAAAAATCTCAGAGAGAAAGAGAGAGGGAGAGTAAAGAGAAAAAAAAAAAGATCGTTTGATGCATAACAACGATGCGATTATGGACATGGTTGATGGTATGGTGCGGCTGTAAGCTGACATTTCATACAAACGCTTCGCGTGGAGGCAAGTGTACACTTTTTGTGGCTGGTTGGAAGCATGGGCATTGGATGGCTTGTCTAGTCAGTATTAGGATAAAGGTGGCCAAGTCAATAAAGGAAAGAATAACGTGATTCCATGAATTATATTCGCTCGTTGACTTCTTTCTTTTTGGTATCTGTATCGGATCAGAGGAGATTTTATTGTTATCGATTTGGTGCTTTGTCATCCGGAGAATTGTGTTCATTATTTATTTATTTATTTTTTTTTGAACAGGCTTATTTATTTGTTTCGTTTTGTACTAGTATGAAGGTACTTTTATTGTGTTTTAGGATGTACATATGTATCTTTGTAAGGAATGCACACTAAGTAAGCAAGTAAGGAAGCTGGTAGTAAAGGGTGTCCCAAAATTAAGGCAAGAATTGAATTTGCCGCCATTTGTGCAGTAAATTATTAGTTACACAGAAAAACAAAAATTGAGATCTGATAGATTAGGGTTAGTAAGCGTGGAGCCTCAGATGATACTACCATACAATGTCTTACATTATTTTTTACAATTTTCGGCAGGAGTCATCATTGAACCTTACTTTTTAACAAATGAGGTGTATCAAGCAGTGACTGTTATTGGTGCTCGATATCGCGACATTTTGAAAATGGGTGATACGTGGTTTCAACAAGACGGTGCTACATGCCATACAGCTCGTGAAATAATTCAATTACTACATGTGGCATTTCCTGGTCGGGTACTGTCTCATTTCGGTGATCACAATTTGCTACCAATAGATCGCGTGACTAAACAAGATCAGATTTCTTTATATGGAGCTATTTGAAATCGAAGCTCAATGTGAACAACCACACAATCAGAAAAAAGTATCACCGAAATTCAACCACATTTATGCAGAATGGTCATGGAAAATGTCCGCAAAATATAAATAAACCTCTCGTATGTACTTTATGATTGAATAAAACAAAAAAATGAGTAATCGAAAAATTCTTCTCGTATTTTGTGAATAGATGTCGTTGGAGTCGTCTATCTCCAGTGCTACCAATCACATTGTGTCATACCATATTGTGTTGGAAAGGTGACATTATGAAGCTTAACTTCATTTAAATTCGGAGAAGTTGAAAAAAAGTTACAGCTGTTCAAAAATGAGTGAAAATAATGAAGAAATTCGCTATATTTTAAAATGTTTTGTATAAAAAAGGGAAGAATGCCACGCAAGCCACCAATGAAATTTGTGAAGTTTACGGAGACGATGCTGTATCAGTCCGTGTAGCACAACAATGGTTCGCTCGCTTCTGTTCTGGAAATTTCGATGTGCAAGATGCACCTCGCTCTGGTCGACCAGATAAAGTCGATGAAATTATGAAAAAGATTGACCAGGACCATCATATAAGCAGCCATGGCATCGCCAAGAAACTAAACATTCATCATCAAACGGTTTTGAACCATTTAAAGAAGGCTGGCTACAAAAAGAAGCTCGATGTTGGGGTACCACATGAATTGTCAGTGAAAAAATTTTGATTAGAAATACGAAAAGACTTTTTCGAGTACCGATTAACAATAGACTTCGGCTTTGCATCTTGGACAGTCACTTGTATTCGACGTGATGTTCTTCTCTCGCGTTTTGGGGCCTTCGTTGGATTGCAGAACAAAGCTTGAAAAGTTACCACTGATACATCCACTAATACATTCAACTGGACTAAGAACTGAGTTTTCTATTTAATTCAAATTTCACATTTATTTTGGGACGGTCTTCATAAGACTTTATTTTGTTTGACAGATGGACAAATTCGTCACGACCCGATCTTGTTGGCAATATGTTTAATGTTCAGCTCTCTCGAGGTACTGGCAATCAAAGAGGGTGTACCAGTGGTGACTTTTCTGCAAACCAACGAAGGCCCGAAGTCGCGAGAGAAGAACATCACTTCGAATACAAGTGTCCAAGATGCAAAGCCGAAGTCTACCCAAGAACCACCTCTTAACGAAAAATAAGAAGATTAGATACTTTCTAATTTCACAATATACTTGAAAGTGTTTCTGACTGGGATTTGTTACAATATTTGCCAAAGTCCGTTGTCAAACACCTAAAGCGATTTTAGATGAAAGATACTGAATGAAAAATAAGAAATAAGGAAAAACTCTTTACGACAACATTTTTGATCGTCGGCAAACTTGAACTGATTACACTTTGTCTCTGCAAAAAATAAAAACAAATTTTCAAAAAGTCACACAGTGTTTTTCTTTGATGCGGTACAAATTTTAAGCCATTGAATAATTTCTCTCTTCTTGGTTTAAAATTCGCCCACATTGCCGCAACGGCAGACAATTTGTGGTTCTTCAAATTTTGAGCCAGTGAGACTAAAAGAGTTGAGATCGATTACAAGACGTTTTCTGCAGTTTTGTACTAACCCATTAAGCCCTTTATTAGAAATCAAATAGGGACGTACATAGGAATAGGACGTACAAAATAGGACGAGCTCGGACTACAGACAACATCAAGAGCAGAATAACTCTTGCCAATCGCTGTTGCTCAAGGCTACTGGGCAATAGAGTACTCTCTTGACTTCACTCAAGACTCTGATCATCCCAGTCCTGCTCTGTGGATCAACGGGGTGGAGAGTGTCTCCAAGAAATATGTTATGCGGCCTTTGATTTTGATCCAACCACTTGGTCCATTTGTGACGTACAGAGCGCGTGGTGAAGGACCTCTATCAACTTAGTGTGCCCAACTGGCGGTAGCTAGTTAGTAGAGATCCCCCTAACTGGAGATTCCTGTTTGTTAATGTTCAGGTCACGCTGGACTGTAGCGCCACATACAGAGGATAAAGTGATAATGTATTTTTCTCAGTGATTCAGCCAGTAGGGGGCCAAGGGCCTAGCTTCTACAGCAACCATTAATGTTGTGCATGCTATCTTACACAAGTTGTGGGATCTACAGTCGCACGACGACTTCGAACAGCTAAGTTTGAAAAGCTTTTTTAGGCAGGGATAGTCTTTGAGGATTGTCAGTGACTCGAAATGGCTGGGGCGCTGAAATTTATTTTAGTCCTACCGGAAATCGATTGCAGGTAGCGAGCTTCAGTTGCGTTTGAGACGCACAGACACACATCGCCACGGCCGCGACAGACGATGATTGGGCCTATTATTCTCCATGAACTAGCACAATCAGTGAGGAAGGCAATCGTTCTTGGTCTAAGTCGAATTTTCACGAGGTATCAAAATTAGTTCAAGTTTGAGGGAAATTCGAATTAGAGGGAGGCAACTTCATTTTATAAGAATTAAGTGATGGATTTGTGTACAATGAACTTTACACTTACAATACGCAATGATTTCTGTCCAATTGGATACAAGGTGACGTCTAAGATAACTGCTTTTCCAAGTTGCGGTAAGCCTTCCAACCTATCCTGGCCTGACCACATCCTATTTTTCTCCCCGATGCCTGTCAAACGTAGCAATCAGTCAATTTGACTTTTAAATTGAAATTCTCGCCCCCTCAAATTACCACATCACTTCTAACCGTCAAATAGACCCTATAGCTATCTAACAATTATAATCACGTGAGCTTCATCGAATCGAATTCCCCGAAGGTGTTTCGATAGTAACCCTACTCGTGTCCTGGCGCACACACATCCACATCCCCACACATAGTCGTATAGACAATACGGTAGGTCATACTTCTAACTCCCCCACTTGCACAATGCTGGCGGCATAATTTGCAGTCGTGCGACGACCAACGACGCCCCTCGTTTTACTTTACCCGTCCTGCTTTTCATTATTTCTGCCGGTTTTGTTTCTGTTTTTTTTTTTTTTTTTCTTCTTTTTTGCATTCGTCCTGTTTCCTGCATATTTAAGCGTCGGGGTGCGTTTATCATTTCACATTAACTTAGAGCTTGTAATTTTCTATTCGCGGACAGAGCGATGGGTAATGTAAACGCAGCCTACTCTGCCACTGCACCCCCTCCCAGGCCGTACCAGCTCAACCGAATACATGTGCATATGCGATGGTGATGAAATTTACAGTAATATAATTATTATGCAGTTAATATGTGCGAGGAAAGAACGAACCTCCACACCTTGTTATTATGCAGAAAATTAAAATTGTTCGGGCAAATAATTAGTTCCTTACTGGGTCCTGGGTGCGAGGTGAAACGTCTGAGAAGCCTTCTAACGCTTCAATGTCCTCGTTGGGGCCTCCTGCCTCCCCCATATATCGTTACTGTCTCTTCTACTTAGCAATTCAGTAACACACTATAACGAGTGGAACACACATGCAAACGGTACGGGGTGTGGGACCGCATGCATGCATGCATGACCATGGAGTCACATTTACTTATTTATTCGAAGAAAATTTGTCTACATACAATCTATTCGTCTTTTTATCTGTGTACTGGTGAGTCGAGGAGAACCGCTCGCTTCTGCATATATACACGAAAGCAATGCGCATAAGATGTATTAAAACAGGCAAAGCATGGATTAGCATTTCTCATTAATGCAGACTGGAAGCTTAATTGGGGACTCAAAATTTTCCAGAATATGTCGCCTGTAGTGCCCCCACCCCCCATCCATGCGGAGACCTTCGGCGGAAGCCCAACTAACTAACCAGCCAACCGCCCGAGCTCTACCCAACCAAACTACCAGCAACCCAAAGACCTACCGAACCCAACCGACAAGTTTTTATATAGCAATCGGGTACGGGTGGCCTGGGTATAAGATTAAGGACATGCATCGAGGAAAGGGGGGTGTGCAGTTCGGCACCAGTGTGTGTGTGTGAGTTTGCAGCTAAATCGAAGGGCACAGGGAGGAAATAAGGACCGATATGTATCTTGGTGTGATTGCAAATTGTATTTTCGGTATGTAGTCCAGCGCTGGACTCCCTCACAATTAGGTTGTTTGCACTTCCTCCTACTTGGCATACAGTCGTTTCTTCGTGTTGAATATCTTTGCAATTTGTGTCTGGGAGCGAGTACCTTTCCGATGGGGAGGGGGTGAAAGTGAAAGGGTTGATAACCCTGCAATGAGATGACACACACTACACTTGTCTACCCCCGAGCTATCTTCAATTGGTTTCGGACTTTGCATTTCGTACGAAAACTTTATTCTTGTGGGCTAAGAACGTTTTTCGAAAGCGTTATCTTCAGTAGAACTACGAGGGAAGAAACTAGGTGTTGCCATGTTGAAAATGTTTACTTTGCTCGTGCAGATGCACATGAACTTGCATGTGTTTATAGTCAACTACGATTGTGCGAATTGAAAAGGGTTAGAGATCGAATGGGGCTGGTGTGGTGACATTTGTCAGGTGTCAAAAACATAAGATATCTCTCCCACATTTTATCTTCGTGTTTTTCTTGCTTTTGGAGTTCAAATCGTTCTTTTAGGCATTCGTCTTTAATAAATGAGTGGAATGTTGGACGGGTGGAAATTTTGTGATATAGTTTGGTTATTTTTACTTGTACATCTACATAACTTGTGGTAAAGTAAATTTGTATCCTATCATCTTACTGAATAACGTTGATCTTGCCATATAAATCACAGGCATCCCTGTTGAATGGCTTTGTTGCATTTATGGTTCACTCCCTGTGTGAGTGATATGCGTGAGTGGGTTTTTGTGCTTCGTTTGATTTCGATTAACTTTTGCAAGGTGTGAGATTCTTGTTGATTACATTAAAGAGAAAAATGAACCATTGATTGTGCTCAGCTTAAGAGAATTTTGGCAACGCTTGTTTTAGTTTTATCGTAACTTCAACAAACGATGCTCAAGTTAGCTAGCCAACTGCATTTCTTCTCTCCAAGAATTCACCCGCAATACTCATCTCGCCAGGAATAATAATAATATAATATGGGTGGCGCGACAGTCCGAAGTGGACCTTGGCCTAGCTTCTCAGAAACCACTCGTGTTGTGCGTGCTATTGTTCTTTCACGAATGGAAGGGCCCTACAGTTTAATGCCGAATCCGAACGGCGAAGTTGAAGCTTTTTCTAGGCAGGAATACTCTATACTCGCATTGTCAGTGACTCGAAAGAGGTGGAAGCTGTGAATTATGAAAGTTGTTAAATTGGGGATGCGAACCTGGCACCCTTTGTGTAGGAGTCGACGCACTAAACCACTACGCCACGACGACCCAGGAATGCCCATCAGTATACCCTTAAGCCTACTTTCGGACACACATTTAAATTCAGAGACTAGTTCTTCAGTCGCACCTCACGAATATGAAGTGCTCTTCCCAACCTAATACTTCCGAGACCAATGTGCACAGGTACCTCCTCTCCCTTTCTCTATACCTTGGGCCCGTGCTGTGTCCTCACCCCGGACACATAAGGGTATTAGCAATCCCTTGAGCACGCGCAAATTATCAAAAGACAAATGTTTTTTTTCGAATATGCTGTAAAGGGACCAAGACATCGCGAACGCAAGACATATTGCTCTTGATGTCTGGTGCGTGCCCAGGATTGTCTCCGATGGAAGGAAGGCAACTATTGATCCAGCTCTCACCCCCTTGGGTCGGCGCAGTAATTTCTTCTATGAATGGCGAACTTTAAAAATCGAGCCAAAAATTTTAAATCGACATTACATTTACATTCGCATTTCTTTTCAAATTTGGCAAATACTTGAAAGTCATCAAACATTTTTCGATAATCCCAATTACTAGCCACGTGTGAATTACTTATGTCTAGAGTGATGGCACCAGTAGTCTGCTTCTTCACTATTTTGTTACGTTTATTAGGTCATTAGGTTAGGTTGGGTAGGCGGGCTGCTAGTGCATTCACCAGCACACTTAGACCATATTGGCTCATTGTGATACCCTTGTCAGACTACTACCACTGATTGACCACTCCAGTGATATTTCTGTTAATTTGATCCCAGTGGCAAATGATGACTGGACCAGATTTGAAAACCAGATAAAAACATATTAACTTTGCTTTCACTGGGATTCGAACCGGGGATATTTATTTGCTTATTCAAAAATCAAATATTCAACTTTTGAAAAGATAATTTGGATTATCTCAGTAAGTATCTACATAAAATAAATTTATTTATTTAAAAAGCTAACATATAATTGTTAAGATTATAAGTTAGGTGTAAAGTCAGAGCGATGAAGCTTTAGGCTAATAACGAAACAATGAGATTCTGGACTAGTCAGACTCTTCAGATGCAGTTGTCAACCACTTGAGTATCCCGTAGTCAACCTCCAAAACAATTCGCTTTATTTTTTTTTACGGAAAAGCATATCCGCACGTAATTCTTCGTCCAGACAGAAGATCAGTTTGGCTTTTAGGCAAAAAAAAAACAAGTCCTGCAAAATAAACTAAGGCATTTACTATTTGTTCTAGAATTTACAACAAAGTCTCTGACAACTGGAGGGTGTTGACCTTACATGCCATCACCTTACATCGTTTTCGTACATTTAGGGACATCTGTGTGAACCCACTGAGGCATGCATTGACTTTCTGGAAGAAGCCCAGATTCATAAAACTTCTTCTCTTTTGAAAGATCAAAATTGAATTTCAATACATATTTCGTTATTTGAGGAGTTTACATGTGTGTGTGGTCCCGGATTTAAAATTAGACGAATTAGTACTGGATGGCTTTTGTTAACACATCTCCAAACGAATTGTGTTTTAACGAAGCTAGAACCATTGTGTGCCGTTCAGAAATTATTATTAACTGATTGATGCTCCTTTCAGATATAACGCCGGAAGATTCAATGAAGGGCTGCCTAGCGTCTTTACCTTGATCTAGGATCTATTACATACTCACATGAAGTGAAGCAAGGTTTATGATTCTGGTGTGTCATTACAGCTACGTCAATGCGAATTATTAGGAATTCCTTTTCCAACCGCATGTTTCCTTATCGGCAGGTGTCACTTACTTATCGCTGTTATTTTTGCCAAAAGCGGTGCGACATTTTTGGAAATCTTTTGCGCGATGTCTTCCTAGACTTTTCACAGTCAGTAAACCGAGATGATCAAAGGTCAGTCATTTAACAGAAATGTCATTTAATTCCTTAACTTGGTATTTGAAGCCATTTTGTTGAAAAGTTTCCACCGGAGTATATTTCTAGTGAGGAAGAAGGAGGAGGAAGGTATTTGGTAAGGAGAAATACACTTATATAAATTAATGGGACTAGACAAAGACTATGGCAATATATATGTCAAACATAAATTACAAAGATTCTAGTGGTGGATTACATACAAAAATCTCATCTTTGAAAATATGGTGATTCCTCTTTATTTTCATCATATTGAATTAGTTGCGTACATACATATAGTGTTGACTATTATACAATTTCCTTTTTTGTCATTATTAAAAGCTTTCATAACTAACACTGTAGAGCATGCGCTAATTTTGTTTTTAATTTTTTACTTATTTGGGTTTATTTTGACGCATTTCAGCTCTTGTCCGAACTTACTACTAAGTCGTTTCCATTTGCTGCAACAATGGGTCAAGATTACCCATAAAATCTTCTGTCAGTTGATACAATATTATTATTATATTCGGCAAGTGCATATTTTCTTTTCCCTTTTTCAAGTTGCATCAAGTAGTAATTTGTTCATTCCTACCATTGATTCCAGTCCCACAGTTGTATTGCGCATGGATTGTTAATAATCGTCATTATTTTTTGGAACTTATTCTGGACGAGTTCGGTAAATGCCAAGGTAGAAGTTATGACTTTGGATGACTTGATGGCCCAACGACAGACTTTTGATTGTACAAACGAATTTACGAGTGTTGAGCGATATTGCACGAGGAATAAAAATTATCCCTTTTTTCAACAGATTAAACCATTAACATAAACTACCCTCTTGAGTGAAAGAGAGGGTGGCCAACGATCGGGTGAATCAGAGAGGACATGCATTGGGAATCGTCTTTGGAGTTCTCGAATTAAAAGCATTTTCATAGAATAATCTCTCGATACCTTTGTTTGGAATTGGTTGAAGACCTTTGGTAATCCTCTGTTTTACATTGGTTAGCCTTGACACTTTTGACTACAGCAGCCGCGCTTTGATATTTCACACCCTAATATCGAAAGCCCGAGCACAAGGCCGTAATTAGAGCCACTTCTACTAATTCGCGTTTTGCCTGTTGTGAAACAATTTTCTTTTATTTACTCGTGGTATTTTATTATTTCGTTTATTTGTGTAAGTGTTCAATTTTTTGTAGGGATTCCATTTATAGTAATTTTATTGTTTTCTTCTTAAATTTATTTCAGACCATTTTAGTTGTAAAACCCGGGAATTATTTATTTATATTCTTGTATGGAATTGGATGTTGTATCCAAAATACAAATAAAACCAAGAGAAGGCGAAATTAAATGAAAGAACACACTTGCAAAACTATTTAAAACATTTATTTTAAAAAAAGGAAAAGAATCTTAATACTAGGGAGAACTTGACACGTTTCCGTCAAACTGGAGACTGACACGATTGTTCTCTCAATCTCAAGTGCGTCTCTTTCAAGATCGATCGTTATTGCACTGTGAGCTCAAGTGGTTAGACCCTTTAACTATCGCATACTATCCCATTTATTTAACGATCGTTCCATTTAGCGATCGTATGACCACATCGTCATTCAGGACTATGACTCCTTATCTGCTGGGGTGTGAGTATGAGTAACCCCTGGACCTGTCATATCCGAGATTGCTGACATGTATTTGACTCGGGTGTTCTATTTGGTTTTGGAGAACTGAGGTTGCCGTGTTTGAGATAACAAAAAGCATACCGCTACCTTTTTAAGACCCACCGCATGAACGCGACATTGTGACTTGGCCTTAATGGTTTCTGCAGGAAAATAATTCAGGAGCTGTACGTGCCTTGCAGGGAGATCATTATACTGTTCCAAGGCTAAGGCAACTTACAGTACGAGCATTTTTAAAGCATGCGAGACTCGATATCGGCCAATTGGGCAGTGTAGTACACACAGAGAAGTGTGGAGATTTCACATAAAAAACCACTCCACTCAGAACTGGTAGAACAACACCGAACGTCAAGGCCTCAACTAATTCAGCGTGTAACATTGAGGGCATCTAGCAAGAGATTGAGCTGACTAGAGAATTTTAATCAACGACTATTCTCAGGAATAAGCATTGCAATGCTGTCACAGTGAACAAGTGTAATATCCAATGAATGCATCATTTATGTACTATTGTTCAGTGATTTCTAGAAGTCTCAATCAATTACAATGAAGACGAGAAAGATCAGCACATTTGACTTGTGCAACGATCCTGTTTAGCAGGAGTTTATAAAGGCAACGTTTGAATTGCTGAGCATATCTAGGGTGCAACAGATGATATTGTCTTCTAGGTGGTTTTGGTTTATGGACAGTCATCTGTGTCACCCGTTCAGTTCATGCACATTCTGTTATAGGAGTTTTCGGTTTATTTTCCCGCCTTGTTTTAACGCACGAGATTTTGTGGGTAAATCGGTCAGAAAAGGTTAAAAGCGGGAAGATTTGAGAGAAGCCGCGGATGTTGATTAACTCCGGCAGCAGCCCCTGAACCGATATTATTTTTGTAAGTAAATCTAGTGGATGACGTGAAATACGATCCAACGATCCAACGAATGCAGTTTGAAAATTCATTCAACACATTCATGCTTCCTTAATTTCAAATTTGGCCTTATTTCGATTTGGAAATGGAAGGAAAACCAATGTGCGCCCGTTTTCAAAGCGAAATAAGGCCAAATTTCACATTTCGTCTTATTTTGTTGGACTTTATCTCACTTCACCAATCTAATGGGGTCTTCAAGGGTTATGCCTTCCCATTGGTTATGATTTGTTCACTCATCCGTGTGCTGATTCCAAAGGCAATGGAAGTCATAATCCCATCATCATACAAGACTTTCGCACTGTTCAATCTTGCCGTCGTCGGGCCAAGATTTACGTACATGCTTTCAAAATTCTGTAGACTTTGCTACCTTTCACATAGCCATTTAGGGACGTTGATTACTGTCCCTGTCACCCACACACACACCCAAAGAATGAGTATTAAAGATTGCATCGGTATTAAAGTCCTGCATTGCAACACTTAACACCGGCTGTGTGTATCGCAACTGGTAACACCAGTAGATTCTTTGTGTATAATATTCAAAAATGCCTCCGGACATTGTTCACTTTCGATCACTCCTAAGCTGATTCTCTTTTCAATGTTTGCATTGCATGCTTGCGTCTCCTCATGCCTTGCCTACTGTTACCGCAAATCAGTTTTACCAACATCACAACTCGACGGTACGGTGAACGTACGTCTGTGTTAAAGTCTTAGTTTGTTTGTTCATCTTTGCCTAGCCACGAAATTTCTGGAATGATTCCTATAAGGTGTAATGAAACCTTCGGATAACCTATAAAATGTTCCCAGATCCTACCATTCACACCCAAGTCCTCCTTCTTTGTACATGCATACAATCATAGCCCCAGCCTCGCACAACATCCTTCTGAAATGCAACATTAATTTGTCTATACGGTCCAATGTTGTTATATCCATCTGCCATACTAAGCCTCCACCCCTTCCATAAAAACCCATTCTCCATCTCGGATTGCAGCACCCCTCACCCAGTTAGTCTCATTTTGAAAGTTTTAAGGCGGTTAGTTGATGCTACGAACTGAATGAGATTTTCGGAATGAAGCCTGGACGTAAGAGTGGTCGTAGTCGTAGTCGTAGTCATAGTTGTAGTCGAAGGTCCGAGATGTAGGAAATTATCTGAGTGGAGGGATGATGCTAAGAGTATACAGACACTGTGTGTAAAACTCTGCAAAAGCGTCCCTGTGTACGACATTTTCATTTTACTCAGGTGGTGGTGTTGGTGGTGGTGATAGTGCTGCTGGTAAAACAAATGGTGATGGTGGTCTAATGTGGCATGCGTGGGTGGTGGGTGGTGGGTGGTGGGACAGAAGAGGTTGGTTACAGTAAGTTACCACCGAAAATTGCATCAAGCATTCACTTTTGTGCAAGAACGGATCTGTGCCAATATCTCCTTTGGATATTTTGTGGGTGGATATGTAGGCACTGGGTTGGAGGGGTGGGGTTGGGTGCTACGGGCAACGGGTGGATGCTGGATGTCGGAGAAATTATATCGAAAGGAAGGGGATGCAAGGATGAGAGCATCCACTTCTATGTCGTCCAACGTTTGAGTGTTGTTATGCATAAATTAGAATTAATGCAGACGTCCGAATCGCAAATTCAAGTAAATTAAATTGCATATTATGTCTGTTCCATTGTGTGGACTCTTAAGGATACGAAAACTCGTCCTTCTCCGTCCACTGTTGTGCCGCCAAGGCCCGCCGCCGCCGCCGGGGGAAAATCCTCTCCGACATTTGCAGTCTCTTCCTCTGTAATATAAGTGCATTGGAGATTAAGAGCGTTCTTCCTCCTCACTGGAAAGGGTACAGAGTTCGGGGGATGTATCTAGCTTCCGAGTGTGTGTGTGTGTGTGTGGGATGGAGTGCGTGTTATTATGCGTGAGGGTCCAAACCGAATATATGCATACATGTACAGATATGATAGCTTGCAAAATAAATGTTCATTATTCCGTAACTGTGTGCAGCGTATTCCTGAATCTATCTATGTACAGGACAACTTATAATAAATGAGATGCAGCTTACGTACGGACACTGCCGGGCGAGGGACATTTCATTTTACTAATCACTAAAATTAAATTCGAAATTATAACTCTATATACTCGGAGTGTGTGTGTTTGGATTTTGAAATAAGGGATGATATATAACAAGAGCTGTTACATGCTACCGGACTGGAGGATGGTGTGCTGTGGATGGATGGAAATTATAATTTCAACCAGCAACTGTCACTGTAATTAGATGCAGTAACAGCTAAGACTGTAGCAATGTTAACACGTTTTCGACCCACACAGTCTTGGGACGATATGCATATAGGAACGATGTACTAGGTATAAACGTGCAATAGTAATTTTGCCTCTGAGTCAGAAAGGATCTTTGGACGTGGTGTGCGCCCGTGTCGATTAAACAGGAAACTGGAGGAATCACGATGATTTTCAATGTTGTATGCAAATTTGTTTTAACTAAAGAACTGGGATGGATGACGGTTGGTTTTGTGTTCGCATTGAAAAAAAAAATGTTTATAAAGACAGAATTCTGTGTCCGGGTTTGTATTGATGGAAAATGTCTCTGAAGACTTGAACACAATCAAATAATATAAAAAGGGTGCTTTTAGGGGGTCTTAAAAAAGAAACACTTCCCAACCAATTTTCTAATCTCGCTCAGTTTATTGGTGTTATAACAATTAAATTGTTTTAAGCTTTGAATCGATTTTTTAAACAAAGCTTAAAGAATTTATCCATAGGGTAATGTTATGGAGTACAAGTATGGGGAAGATGTGCGAATTGCCACATGAAGAAGCTGCAAATATCGCAGAATAAGCTGCAAAAAATGATGCTTAATTTGTCTAGATACCACTCTACTTCTGATCTTCATCTCCAATCGAATGTTGAATTGATCTTCGAAAAAATTAATAAGCTTACAGATACATTTTTACAGAACTGTGTTTCTTGAGATAATCCTCTTGTAAATCAATTACATTGAAGTGGCTCGCCGTGGCGTAGTGGGTAAGTGCGTCGACTCCTACGCAGAGGGTACCAGGTTCGATACCCAAATTTACCACCCTTCATATTTCACGGATCCACCTCTTTCGAGACACTGACAATGCTCAAAGAGTATTCCTGTCTAGAAAAAGCTTCTCAAATTCGCCGTTCGGAGTCGGCATTAAACTGTAGGTCCCTTCCAAGCGTGAAAGAGCAATAGCAGGCACAACACAAGTGGTTGCTGAGAAGCTAGGCCCAGGTCCACCCCGGACTGTCGCGCCACCCATATTATTATTATAAATAAATTACATGTCTGATATTTGTCTAATATATTTAAAGTTTGTATGCATTTTTATTAATATAAATATCTATTTACTATTAATTTTTAATGTTGATATCACACCGGGAGAGTCGAAGGTAAGCCATCTTATTTTTGCAGATGACTTAGTTATCCTCACATCTTCTCAGAGGGAACTCCAGCGAGCAATCGATAGGTTTCTGGCCGCATGTGATGATGCCGGGATGAAAGCAAACGTGGACAAATCACAAGTTGTGGTAATTTCAAGAGTGTCTGTTCAATTGACTCTATATGTAAGTGGAGTCGCGTTGAACATCTTGGGGTCTTTTTCAGTAATGCAGAGCTTTCTCGTAGGACTGGTCAAGATGAGTCAGTTTTGAAATAGCTTGGAAGACCGCTCATCAGGAAGGACGAGCTTGGTGTCTAAGTCAAGTCAGCGGGTTTTCAACTAAGTGTTTATTCCAACTCTCACCTCGTCATAGTCGTGGGATTTTGGTAATGACCGAAAGAATAAGATCGCGGATACAAGCTGCTGAGATGACAATTCTTCGTGCTGTTGTGGGAATTACTCACTGGGATAGGGTGAGAAACACGGCAGTGCGCGAGGAACTCAACGTTCAGCAGCTGCTTCTTTGAACGGAAAGGGTTATACTTAGATGGTTTGTTCACGTTCCTATGCGGGCGCTGAATGATATTCCATTAGATAGGCGACCGATTGACAGACTAAGGAGGAGGTGGTTAGACCAAGTCCAAGAACTTGCCCGATTACCCTTGGGCATAATTCCTTCCCCAGCGACCCCTTTAGTGGATCATACGAGCAAGCAGATGATGATGATGATGACAATGAATATATGATCTGAGTGACTTTAAATATACAGGGTGGGTCATTTAGCAGTTTTTCTTAAATCACATTTGTTATTTTGACACTGAAAACTCTTTCCCGCTCGAAATCATCACAGAATGTCGGTATTATACATCCGCGGAACGAAATGAGACAATTTACACTTGAATAACAGCGTTTTTTGAAAAGAATTTTGGGCCAGAATGAAACACCCACCGCCACTTCTGCTGAGACTGCTAATGGACAAAACTTATGGTCTCCATCGGCGTACGGTGCGCACATGAGGAGACGTAAATTAAGAGGACTTCTTGTTCTCGCTTCTCTCTCTGTGGCTCGTTGGTTCACAGGAACGGGCTGTATCATGAAACTCCACATAGATTTGGATCATAAACATACGTTACACGTCTTTGAGTCGCACACGCCACCGTCCTTTAATCAACAAAAAAGTATAGGCCATGTATGTATAACCTCCATCTCTTCCCGCGACTTTGGATACTGGACTACAGCCACCACGCGAAGCTCCCACTTGTGGGTAACATCAACCGATCAGTCTGAAACCTATTACAGTCCGTGTCACCAGCCTCTGTTCAAGCTTTTTCAACCTTCGACGTAACATTCAGGACTATCGGCCTATAATGTTATTTGCAATTTATGCACATCATTAAATATTAAAATAGTTTTTTATTGAACTTTAACCGTCAATTCAAATCAGCATGTGTCAAAAGCGGATGAAGATATCCTTGGTCGGTTCGAAAGAGCCCGAGGCTCTGGAGGAGGCAATTCACCAGGACTATAGGACTATACGAGCTGTATAGCGACCTCGACCTAGTCTTAAATCCATCGCTTAAGACGGCTAGAACATATAGAGCGAGTGGCCACCAATGTCCCGGCCCGCAAAGTCTTCGAGTCTAACCCGGACGGAAAGCACAGTAGCGAAAGCCCTCGCCTTAGGTGATGAGCACAAGTTGAATGTGCTGGGCAGCAGCTGGCTTGGGATTATGCTAGATGGGCAGGCTTGTTAGTTGAGGCCCAGGTTCAACCCTAAATGAAGCGCCACCAAAGTAAGTAAGTTAGTTAATCTCGGGTATTTTCTAACCCCTACCCGAAAGGGGAAGGTAAGTGAGACTTCAATCTGAAGCTAGTCACTTTAAGCCCAGCCCAACCTACCTTAAGTTTATTCTCTGTGATTTAAGTTGACTTGGGATGGAATCTCCGATTAGATTGCTTCTTGAAACATCTTGCAGCATTATTCTAATTCCGTTTGAAGGCATGCTTCTGCTTCTAATTGATTCCTCAATTATACATCAAGATGACCGAGAACCACCCACTGCACTGTGACGAGAAACAATTGATTTGCATTCGCAAAAGAATCAAATTACAAAGAATTATCAGTCCACTCGTCCAATCAACGACTCTTGTCCTTCAGTCACTCCGTCTCCGTGCAAGACGTTGTGTGTGTGTTTTTGTTTTGCTTTGACCCTCGTTGCATTTTTAATGAATTTCTTACTAAACGCAGATAAATGTAACTATGCGCATTTAGTTGGAAAAAGAAAGGATTCGCAGTCTGTGTGCCTAGTGCCGGATTAAAAGGTGGAGCACGAAAAAACGTCTCATTTCGATAAAAAAGAAAGTCCCTATATTTATGCATCTAGATACTACAGCTGCTTACAACTACAATATAATCCCGCCTTTACGGATCGCAAGCAACGAATTAATAACGCGAAATGCATCCGCCAACCACAAATCGATTGGTTCTCTCTTTTCTTGCTCGTTTGGTCAAGAGGCAAGCGAAGCAGAAATATACCAAAATCGGGATGTGGCCATGGCCACATCAGCGAATAAACAAAAGTTTTTCAGTTATCAAATGAAATAAAAGTAAATACGAGTACACACCAGTCGACAATCCAAGGCGTAGAGAGGAGCCGACCAGCGGCGGCGCGGCGGGGGCCACCAAAAGGAAAAGAGTTCTGTGCACATTTACATTTTATGCAAAATATCTTTCAGCTTGTTTGGCGAATTATCATGATCCCAATTACTGGGAATACATCCTCACCGCATGTTTGACCCCAGCTCACTTGGCATTCTGTTGAGATATTAATTCTTGGGTCGTCCGCAGTTGCTGGACCCAGACTGGGGGTGTTGATAATTCGGATTCTTCTGAAGAAAGGGACAGTGTGCAAGTTAAATGCTCATATCTACATGAATATGGACAGAATGACACATATCATCTAGTTCTCTGAAGTGAGATAATAATTTAAAGTTTTCTGACCATTAAAAAACGAAGCTACGCAGCATTGACTTAAGAGGGTTATCTGGTTTGAGTTCTGCAATTATCTTTTCAACGTATGTTCTACTGGCCGACTGCAGAGAACAGGAACACTAATTCCAATTCAATGTATGAAACAGAAGAAAAGGAAAAAGCACACAACATTTCTGCTAATACGAAAAAATGTAGGTTTGGCATGCAAATACCAAAACGAAGCATTCCACAGTGAATCATACTTGCAGGAGTTAGTAGAGATGTTAAAGATCCACTATACCAGAGATGTTAAAGATCCACTATACCATCGAGCGCCAGAGGATACGTATAAATAATGTAACTTGAGCTCATTTATTGTCTATTTAACAGTTGGCATAAGATAATATTTAAGTGAGGTAAAAAGTGGTACTAGATTCTAGGAATCACAAGAAAATGTGGTTCAAGTCCTGTGCTGAAGTCCGTAGTTTAGTGAATTGATGTGAAATAATTTGGGTCGCCGTGGAGTAGTGGGTTAGTACGTCGACTCCTACGCAGAGGGTGCCAGGTTCGATACCTGAATTTACCAACTTTCAAATTTCACGACTCCACCTCTATCGAGTCAAAGAGTATTTCCTGTTTGTAGCAAGCTAAGAAATAGTACCTTAAATAAAAATAACACACCATTTTATTATTTTTCTAACTTTATTTATATTTTACGTCTGCACTCACTGCTGTCTATTTTCGAATGAATGGTTTACAATATTGTTCTCACTATGAGTGTATCGTACCGGCAGTTGTTTCTTAGAATTAAGGTTTTTACTTGAATCTTACAATGTATGGCTACATGTCTAGGAAAAGCTTCTCAAATTTGGCCGTTCGGAGTCGGCTTTAAGCTGTAGGTCCCTTCCACGCGTGAGAGAACAATAGCACGCACAGCACAAGTGGTTGCTGAGAAGCTTGGCCCAGGTCCACCTCGGATAGCGGTAGCGCCACCCATATTATTATTATTATAATTTGAAGTCAAAGACAAATATTCAGAAATGATTCTATCAAAAAATACATTTTACGCTTTCTACACTCGCGCTTGACCTACACTGACTTTATGTTGATAGTAAAACCCATTCTAACCAAGTAGAAATCAAATAGTTACTATAGAGATAGCCAACTTCTATGTACCTCTCTTGTTCTTAAAATGCTTAGACAACTTTTATCATAACATAACTGACCTTGTTTTAATGAAGGTTTTTAGTGGCTTTTCCTTCGAATTGCATATTAATCTGTGATATTATCTTTAATAAAAAATTGTACATATATTTTAGTAGTAAGGTACCAAACCAAATCTCTGTACCCCTAAAATTGTATCCAAAAATGTAACTTCTTGCCACAATAAAATATCTATCTAGAAAAACATAAATGACCTTATAAGGTATAACATCTTCGCTGATAGGGGAAGAGGGTTGGGCCGGATCCCGCTTGTCACGTCAGTGATGATGATTAATATGAAACAATTTTCGGTGATTCGCAATTAAAAGTAATAAAATTCATAGGTGGAGGTGGGGTGATAATCATTCCCAAGAATGATGACCCACGCTGAAAGTGGCAAAACAGCCTTCTTTCTCTTAGACTTAAGTTGAAGTTGCGCACTGAATAATAACCAAGATTTTCAACCTTATCGCACCTGTTGGCAGACATGTGTCTCACTAAATGTTCGCATAGTGCCAAAATTTGTTTGATAAAGGTGTGTTGTTTGAACAGAAACGACACAAAATTATTGATATAAGTTCACTGGCTGCATTCTGGATCTAAAGGGTTAAATTAGGTTAAAAAAGGTTCTACTTGGCCCAATCTTTCGCCGCAACCCTTTAAGCAGCCTAGGAACTAACATTACATGGAGGGTGCGAGCCTGAGAAAATCCATGCTGATGGTCCTTACCACGCTGTTTCTAGTCATCAAGACCAAGTGTCTACCGTCGGTCTTTCTCTCCTCGAACCAGGTTGGTCTAACAATCGGATTCGAAGACTCTCTTAATTGCAGCGTCGGTGTCTGTGTGGTGGATGTGGTCGAGCAGCAGCTCCATTTAACCTCCTCGCCGACGGGACCATTGTATCTGACGTCATACCAAGGCACCAAGGACCAGCTTCGCAGTTTTGCTTATCGTCCAGCCTTCGGCTCCGTAAAGCAGGACTTGTAAAATAGAAGTTTTATGGTGTCATGATTTTCGTCCTTTGAGTCAGCAGTTTTGAGCTCAGTGTTTCGACACACTGAAGTAGCATCGGTTGTCAAAGACGATTCTACGGCGGATCCCAACTAAGATGCTATTAGTTGGGTTTACGTCTGACCCGAGATAGACAAACTCCTTCACTGCAAAATGATGGCTGCCGTTCACAATAATTGGCCTTGGACTTATTCGATTATATTTAAACCGACCCGATTAATGTTGAGAAATATTATGTTCTTCTTTGATCTTATCTTCGCTTCGTTTGAAATGTCTGTGTAGTAATTTGTATACAGTTCATATAATAATAATATAATATATATAAATTATTTTATTATTGATTAAGATTATTATTATATTTTATTATATACATGTAAGTTCAGTGTAGACATAATTTTAAAAGTGGTCGTATCCTGAGATTTTGTGAAGAGTGTCTTAGTTTTAATAGAACACTAGTACAATATGTAGTCAGTGATCTTGCGAATAATATTTGCCTCTCCCTCTGCAATGGACTAAATCAATGACCAACGACCTCGGTGACTTTAGATCCAAGCCTTAGTCACACATTTCTGATTCAAAACTACCATTAATGCCTCGATAAATGGCTCGAACTTCCAATCGAGGTTAAGTGGGGCTGCAATTTAATCCAGCCTCCTTTAAAACCTCGCATGCGACAGTCTTTCAATATTTTTTACCCGTGCCTAACGTACCCACTTTCATCAAAACAAAGTGCCCACTGACATCGCACACACTTCTCCAACGCAAAATCTCGTGTTTAATCACCAGAAATTAATGTAAAGGTGACACAGTCTAGCACACCAGCACCCATGACTTGTGATAAATCAGGATAAGTTGAAGCAATTAAAGAATATTGATGCCGTTTCCCCTCCGTTCGAGAGGACATCAACGAAACCTGAAAATTGGCTTTAATCCAGTTCCAAAGATTGCAGTGCTTACCACAGCATCGCATTTTTTCCCGTGTCCCTCGCCATTCGGTGTAGGAGACCCATTATTGCTTCGCTCCTTCCTCTTTTGGAAATAATTTCATATTAAAATTCGCTTTTTACCTCTATCCTCTATTGGGCTAATTTATCTTATAGCACAAGCCAACGGCTTGGGACGTGGAGATGTGAAGAAGTAAATTGCAATGCGCTCCTCATTCCCGACGGTACATAGTTCATTTGTAACCATGAATTATGCCTAGTTCCCTCGTAGTCACGAGATACACGTAAGATTTTGACGCTGGAACTAAATACTTAACACTTTGGCCACGGCCTCACACAATTAAGTGGCGACAACATATGAGGATCGTCTCACTCACTAGCACCAGCATGAGCACCTTGGCCCGTAACCGAATGCAATTGAAAATAGCCTCGAATCCATTCGCATCCATATCCATTCACTGAAACTGAACTGAGAAGAATATCATTTTAGTTTATCTTGTGTGTGCCCGCACCGTGGTGAGCGCTGGTAATCTTTATGGTCTCCTCCTTCGTGAATATTGTCCTGCCTCGAGGCATTCTCGAATCTCAAGCGCTGATATCCCCTTATCCTCTCCCGTCCTACTTGGAATCTTATTAAATTTACATATTAATCAAAGGATTTTAATTACCCTCTGGTATATAGACACATGTAGTCGTGTATATAGGTTGCTACTTTGGCATTATAATCAGGGTAACTTGTCTGTTTGCTCTGTACCTCGGCTAGTAAATTGAGATTCGATAGACGGTACCAGCATTTATCTGGTAGCGAGACTCGGTGCTTGTGAGTTCTTCTTGGAAAATTCTTCATCGGACTGGCACACGGACAGACTACGACGCGCGGTGGGCGTACGGGGGATGAGATGTGCCAAGAGTGGCGAACGCGAACGCGAACGCGAACGCGAACGGTGATACGGATGTGATTTAAATGAGTTCGCTGTATCGCTACAGGGTGTTTCAGTTCGTTGCGTTGGTGGTGGAGAGTTGTTATCGTTGCTGTTGTTATTGCTGTGATGCATATGGCATGGTTGTGGGGTAATATAAATGACAGCTAATTGCATAGTTTTATGGCTGACATCCAGCGTACTCTTGATTACTGATTTACACTTAAAGCGGACTATTTCTAATCGGTCGGAGAACGAGAACGGCGCTGCATTTGGGTTTTAAGGAAAAAGTGCTTATCCTCGTATTCGTACAGACACACACTTATCCTTCGAGTCGTCGCGTATGGCAAAACAGGCTTTTTATCCATTTCTTCAATTCAGTTGCATTCATCATAAGGTCGCGTCGATGAATGAAGAATGATGCTTTGTAAAGGTCTAATGGAAATGCAGGTGGAAATAAAAACAAAATTATAGACATCGCGGAATTTAGAAAAGAGATAAAATCATTCCCGACGGTTAGAATATCAGCCTGCTGTGGATCCCCACGTCGTCTCTAAGAGCCTGTCCAAAGTAGTGTGTGAACATCTGCAGCCAGTGCACTAAACGGCACGTACCAGTGAGACCTACGGCTCGCCGAATCGTCTATGGAACAGGTATTCACACTAAGGAGAAGACTAGCAACTTTCACCTTTCCATCGATTTTACAGCCGCTTATACCAGCATTCATCACAAGGAACTATTCGGATCGTAATGGCCTAGTTCAGGACACGGATTTATCGCACGGAACGAGTGGATGGCAGAGAACTGGACACAGTTGGCAGAGTGCCTGCCCCTGATTAGTGGGGTCCCCGGTTCGAATCCCAGTCAAAGCAAAGTTGGTACACTTTTCTCTGTTTTTTTTCAAATCTGGTCCAGTCACCATTTGTCGTTGGGATCAAATTAACGGCACTATCACGTGAGGAGTCGATCAGTGCAATATGGTCTAAGTGGGCTGGCCAATGCACTAGCAGCCCCTCTTCCTAACCTAACTTATCGCACCGTGGCATACATACGCGATGTACCACGCAGTTGGGATCAGGGACTTCCAAGTCGTTTGAAACCTGTTCTGTATTTCGGCAAGGAGATGCGCTGTCGTGTGATTTCTTAAATTTGGAACTGGTGTATACAATTAAGGCATTGTCTTACAAGTCAATCTAACAGTTGGGTTACGCAGATGACATCGACATCATCTTGTACTCCACGACTGACTTCTTGGTGGAGGTCCTACGTATAATCTTCCTTGGCAACCGATACTACTTTGGTTTGTTGGTAGAACTGGACTCAAAACTCCTGGCTCGAAGGACCAATTTCATGTCCTATGAAACTCTTATTTTGCCAGTCCATCTATACAGAGCCGAAAGCTGGACGATAGGTAAAATTGCGGAGCTGATTGCTGGTGCCTTGAAAAGAAAGTTCTTGCGTCGGATATATGGCCCCGCATACGAGGAAGGTGCAGTGAGGAGGCAACACAAGCGCGAACTCTACGAACAATACAGAGATGTGGACGTAGAGCGGAAGGGCAAAATTCCATCGACTACACTGGGTTGGACATAACGACGGCATGGACACCAACGCGCCAGCTAAGGAGTCTTCGAAGCCGAGAAGGAGACGAAGACTTCTGGCATACAGAACACGTTATCACGGACGCAAGTTTTTGGAGACTACCGTCAACGATGGAAGGTAGCTACTACACAGGCTTGGACGCTCTAAGAGTTACATGTTCCTGACGTCTCAAATCAACTGTAAAATTTGAAGACTTTCCTAACCCTTTAAGAGCAAGTGCCGCAAAACTGTCAATGAGTTCTGTGGACGATGCCTTTGAAAGCAACAGGAGAAACCTTTGCACGAAATCTGCGAGAATATTTAATTTACAAATTTTTCTTTTTTCTTTAGGGCCTAACTAGATTCTGTGTAGCCGCGAGAGCTTGAGGTAAGGCACCTGTCGATTGGCAAACTGGGGTTATCGTTCCTCTTTTTAAGAAGGGGGACTAAAGAGACTGCTTCCTCTACAGGGGCATATCCCTCATAAGTCCCCCTGGGAAAGACTACGCTGGTTTTGGAAGCACGTTCTAGAGCTATTGTCGAGCCCAGGATGGGGGATGAACAGTGCGGCTTTCGTCCCGGCAGAAGTGCAACCGACCAGCTATTCACTCTGAGAATGGTACTTGAGAAGGCCTGGGAGTATGCCAATCCCATCTACACCTGTTTTGTAGATTCGGAAAAGGCATATGACCGAGTTCCTCGAGGTAAACTCCGGAGTGTTCTGCAGGAATATGGGATTGATGGTCCTCTTTGGAGGGAAAGTCACTCTCTATACACAAACTGTACCAACTGTGTTCGGGTTAACGGTGCTAAATCAACACCTTTAACCGTGGGGTTGGACCTCATCAATGGTGAGTCTTGGCACCTTTACTTTTCATTGTTTATTTGGACTGGATGTTACAGCGCAGCCGAGGTGAATGGGATTTGGGATTGGGAGAATTGAGGGTGAGTCATCTTCTGTTTGCAGACGACTTAGTTATCCCCCCATCTTCATGGAACTCCAGCGGGCACTGGATAGGTTGTGTTGGCCGTATGTGCTGATACTGGGCTTCAAGGTTAACATGGACATATCAGAGGTTATGGAGCGGCTGTTCAATTCAGTCGACATGTTAGTGGAGTCCCATTGAAGCAGGTTGGAGAAGTTTATGTATCTCGGGGTCTTCTTTACGAGTGATGTGAGGAGCTGAACTCTCCTGTAGGATTGGTCAAGCTGCGTCAGTTTTGACACAGCCCACAAACACAAATTCCGAGACGGGCCTTGAATGCGACTCAATCAGATAGGCGACTACTTGGCAGATGAGATGGTTGAACCAAGTCCATAAACTCGCCTTGGACATAACTCTTGATCAGTCAGAGTCGATGGCGGAAGATGTGCTAGCATTTCCCCCGCGACCCCTTTAGCGGATCATGCGGGTCAGAGGATGATGATGGTGATGACATTAATTCAAGTGTAAGAGGACACATAAATGAGCACATCTAAATACTAACCAAGTCTCGACACTTGCTGCACTCATGGTCGTGTGACAGATGACAGTCAAGTCCATCATTATACACCCTTTTTTAGAATTCTTTTGCTTTCCTTAGAATATTTTTATGGAGCACAAATCAAAAACAAAAGTCTAATCTTAATCAACATAATTACGATGCGCATCAGGTCGATGCCCATCAAACTAACAACACCAGCGGCGCTTGGTGCCGTTGACATTGCGAACGATTAACTCCTAATGGATTATGTCTCTAGTGGCAACTTTCAAAATTGAATTAATTCCTGTGACGTGTAAATATCACATTTCGATGACGACGAGCTGACAACAAAACTCAACAATGTATTCGCAAGGTACTTTGCCACAGATGATACTTGTCGCACAGAACAATTTATTAACCATATAATTCTCCGAGGAAATCGTATCCATGTATGCGCACGTAAGTATCTACAAGTATCGTGTACGAGCAAGAAGTGTTTTGTTGCGAACGCAAACGAATTGGATCCAAAATGCAAATTTTTCTGCATTCACAACGAATCACAGTCGTCTCCATAAATAATGCGACATCATTATCTTAAGACCAACTTCTTTCGTATTTTCATTCTGTTGTTGTTGCGTTTGTTGGTTATTCGCTTATCCGCATTCATCGTTTGTTTCTTTATCGTGCAGACTGTAGAGTGATTTAGATCACAAATCGTTATCGTCCACGATGCAGATACCTTCCATCCATCCATCCATCTGCTTGCTGATGTATGCTGTATGCATATCATCTATTCATGTTGCGATGCGTGCGTGTGAGTGCGGCTTTGCATTGATTAATAATCAGTTCAGATACACGTACAAGCGAAAGGAGGTTTCATTTCATGATTTCATAACAACAAGCGAATCCAGATCATTCAGTACACACACGCACACACAGCTCTGCATAACCCCTTTGTATCTGATCACCACTCGAAGGAGGACATACATTGTTTTAATGAACATACCCTAGTGTGGTGAAACCCTTTTCGTTTTGCATCCCCGATTACTTCTACATCTCCTCATGCACTACTTCGATCCATTAAACGAATAATAAATCTAATGAAAGTCGCGGAGTCATATGGATGAGCTCTTAGTACGTCAGACTGGAGGCCCCAGTGCGGGATAATCCCCGTAAGAGAATATCATTAGCATATATGTTTACGTTAATTCGTGGGCATTGGTTTCTTATTGGGTTGAATAGATGAACGCGCTCGGGAGGCTCCTTTTTGACGGATCTCTTGTGGTCGTAAGTAATTTTGTATTCAAAATTTTCGAATTGACAACCATGACGACGACGACGACAACGACGACAGGCATCATTTGACGTTGTGCCATCGCCTTTCTGAACATTGAATCAACCTTATCATCATCATTCATCCATCCGCCATTGGTTATCTCCATTGTGTCTGTCGGCTACGGCCGTGGCTGCGGCAACGGTCGTACAGGAAAGGATATCGGGCTGGCCTGCTGGTGCGGGAGGCTGAAGTATAGAATGCAGATACATGTTGCATATATTAAATTAATTTAAGAATCTGAAAACCACATTGGTTATGTAAATAAGAGGCAAATGTGAGAAGCGAATGATTACCGGTGAACGATTTTATTCATCTGAGGGATGATGAAAGCCCGATGCTGGTACACACACACAGTTGCAAGAACGACGATGGCAAAATAAGTGGGGAACTGTTCGCCTCTAATTGAATCTTCAATTAGAAATGATTCGAGTGATGGGCCTTAACTATTTTTGACGTAAGCAAACTAAGTGACTTTGTAGCTGGTGGACATGTAGTTGTATCAATTTATGCGTTTATTCAAATTTGTCTGTAAAGTCAAGATTTTTTGCAACATTAACAACAGTCGTATGCCAACCAGGTTGAGTTTGAGGGTTAGAAGCCGAGGCGGGCTTATGAAACTGTCTAATGATAGGTTTCCACCAAATCGAAACCGCGAGATTCGGATTAATTTTTACTGAAACCTCAATAGGCCGTTCCCGCCGAGGTTAAAGTGGTTTCGCTCTCAATGCATAATTGGCCACTAGAACAAATGTCACTCGTTCTCAATTTTTTAAGTAGCCGTGGGAATAGGTCCCCTTATTCCCGACACTAAATCAAAAGAAGGACTTCATATTAAAGGACTGGGAAGTTGAAATCTTATATAGAGGACGATATTGGCACCGACGTCTCTAAGCGAGATTTCCCATCGAGTCATGTTCTCTTGCGTGGCTCTTACCAATCATCTACGTTGAGTTTGAACAGTTTCGCAATTCACTGAAGTCCCTATCCTGATGGCCACCATATCGGAGGCAAGGTCTTATTTTCCCGCGTTGTCTCTCGAAGTTGGAATCCACGTCTTTTCCATTTGCTACACATTGAAGGGGAACGAGGGCAAAGCTGCTATCATCGAGAGAGGACGCACAACATCGACGACTCGGCCAGAATGTCACCATAGGCAGCTGTATCTTCGAGGTAGTCAACGACTTTGTGTACCTCGACCTCAGTATGGAGATTAAACGCAGAATAACTCTTGTCAATCAGTGTTTCTTTGGGCTCAAGAGACATTTGAGTAGTATAGCCCTCTCGCGAAGTACTAAGCTAACATTATAGAATACCTTGAACATCCCTGTCCTGCTCTATGGCGAGGAAGCATGGACATTTACAAAGAAGACGAGAGAAAAGTTCTGCGTCCAATCTTCAGTCCTGTTTCCCCTGGTGGTTCTTGGACAAGAATATTCAACCAAGGGCTGTACAGCCGCATGAGCCGAGCTCAGCGTCTACGGATTCAACGACTAGTATGGCTAGGCCATTTAGAGCGCATGGGCGGCACTATTCCAGCCCGAAAAGTCTTCTAATCCAAACCCAACAACGCAATAGAGGACGGCCACGGAAGCGATGGCGCACACAAGTGAAGAAGTGCCTAAACCAACTTTGTATGCAAAATTGGAGGCAGCTGGCTTGAGATTGTGCCAGCAGGAGTGGCTTGTTGGTTGAGGCCCAGGTCCACACAGGACTGTAGCGCCAAATAAAGAAGAAGAAGAGACTCTTGAGCGGACGCTCTCTTATGTGGACACAAAACTCCTACCCAGAGAGAGTACACTGGATACAGTTAGCCTGGTCCTTCGAGTGATTGTTTCTCCAATAGCCGTCTAAGCCTGAAGAGATTGGCAACAGTAGTCCCTCATTTTATCTCTGGGGTTGTATCATTACAAAGACCTTCACTACCTTTGTCTATTGTTTTTGTCCAAGGTGTTGGGAGGACCAAAGTGTTGGTGGACCTGGTTTTGACTTCGTCTTTCTCTCAATCAGCCCTCCTCCACTGACAGGCAGGAGTGTTCTTCTAATGAAGTCAATGATGTCGTCCATACACTTGTGGAATATTGAATCCAGTGCGACTGGATGGCGCAGTCTGTTAAGTGTCTATTAGGGGGGGGGGTCACCGGTTGGAATCCCAGTGAAAGGAAAGTTAATACGTTTTTATCTGGTTTTCAAATCTGGTCCAGTTACCATTTACTATCACTGGTGTAATCAATCAGTGGTAGCAGTCCGACTGTGGGTATCACAACGGACCAACATGGTCTAAGGGTGCTGATGAATTCACTAGCAGTCCCGCCTACCTACCAAGTGTTGACGTCTATATCCTGGAGAATAAGAGCGAAAAAAATCTCATGACAGTGCTTCGGCTTGTCTTAAAAATTTTTTTTATGTCAAAGGTCTCGGTGGCTCTATCATTCATTCTGCAAAAGGAGGAGCTGACTTTACAGGGATGCCAAAAACTAGAGAGTGCGACATATACACTCATGCTCCTACAATTAAGCCACATATGCGATAATGAAGTACCTGCTGTCTCACATCTACTTCCACCGTTCAGCTTTATATTCATTGTTTGGGTTATTATAGGTTATACTGTCCACTGTTCGACATATCGATAAACTATTTGCTTGTTCTTTAGCAGCTTTAACATATTTCAGCTTCATCCATTGCAACAGTAGCAATTGCTACGGCAAGTACTTCCTTCTCGCATATGTGGCTTAATTGCATGAACATGAGTGTACATACAAAGCTTGTCTCCATGTATACTGTCGGTAGATGCACAGACGGTGAGTATAGACTTCGTCAGTTTCCTGGATCTCCCTCAATGTGGATATCGGGTCAATGGCAAACCTGGCCTGAACTTGCACCAATAATGTGCAGGCTGTTGCTGAAGAGCTATAGGTGCTTACAAACAAAAGCAGACAATATCCTATATGCTGTGTTTATGAGACTTATTCCCCTGCAGTTGTCGCAGTTAAGATGGTGTCGTTACTTTAGGATCGGGCAGAAAATGGTGAGATTCCATCCGTCGGCCATACTCTCATCCGGTCAGACCTTGTAGATGAGTTGGAGTATCCTCTTATCACATCATCCCCACATGCTAGGAAAAGTTCAGTCCATTGGCACCAGCTAGGCGTGTTGGACTTGATTACTCAGTGGCGAAACTCATCTAGATCATGAATCAAGCTCTGCTCAATTCCTGTCACATTAGTTAAGTAAGACGGCAACCAAACTTAGATAACCTCCGAAAGGGCTGCAGGAAGCTTTCCAGCAAATCCGTGAGCACCTTCAGTGATGCGGATTGCAACCCGTGTAAGAGAGCTCTCAACACATTCACCGTCAATTTCGATTGGAACTCCTATAAGAGGGTTCTCAACACCTTCACCATCAATGGCTCTTGCTCCTGTAACCATTTGCTGAGGCTCAAAAGTTTAAAAATCGTCGATGGTCTACTGGCCTCTCGATACAAAACGAACACGCGACCTAATTAGCATAAGTACTCTGAGTTTCAGAACTCTCATCGGTATTATAACCGATCTTATTAGGTATCCCCTACAATGACTCAATGAAGAAGCTGCGGAGATGACGAGGAGGAAGAATGCAACTGCAGCTCCCCGTAGTCACTTAGACGCCTTATATTTTAACGACTTGGCTAACCATGAGTATGAGTCAACTCCATCCCTTCATAAAAGGCTCAAAGTGGTTTGCGGAATATGATTAATTGGATCCTCGTGTTAACATAACGTGGCTACTCTGTCCTAAGTGTGACTGGTACTCATTGGCAGTCAGCCACTCCAACTTAACCTAGCCAAGATAATTTTGTTATTTAATTAAAGTGAAAACGACTAGAGCAGGTATTCTCATCAACAACGCAATTCTGTCTTTCCTTTTATGATTAGCTTTTTAGTCAGCTAAGGATAACACTTTCATTTCCCTTAATCCTTTACACGCAAATGATACAAGAGTCTTTATTTACATGTACACACACACTTATAATCAATTAACTTTAACCCAAACGAAGAGCAAAAATAAAGAGCACGAGTAGGCTATTCCGAGGGCAGACTATAATCAATACTAGTGTGATTAATTAAATAGAGTTATGGAAGTGACTTTTCCGCTAGCGCATCAGAGTTTAATGATGATGGCGTTGTTAATGCCATCAGTTATGTGTTCCTGGCAATAATTAGAATTTTCTGCATTTGCAACTGGATGGCTTTACCATGCAAAGGTACACCCTCACAGAACCAGGTGTGGTCGGACTTTGCGTGAGTTTTCTGCTTACGTCTAAAGGCATTAGCCGGAGACGATTACAATTGTAGAACTATGTTGGCAAACAATAGGAGGGTTCACAGTGTTTGCTGGGTTGCATTAGTGTCCTCAGTTGTTTGATATTCATTGGACTATCAGTTATGTCTGAAAATACGGTCATACTTAACACTGAAGGAGTAACTTAAAGATCCGAAGAAATTGTTTGAGATAAATTTAAGCGTGTAATTTTGTATAATTATGCCAGTAATGAAATCATCCAAGCCGGCGTATCCTGACTTTGGGTCATGATCTATTATACTGACGAGGGTCTGTATTTCAGTTGTGAGGCTGTTATTATTTGACACTGACAACTGTTCTTCTTATTCTTTATTTGGCGCTACAGTCCGGGTGGGCCTGGGCCTCAACCCACAAGCCTCTCCAACTAGCACTGACTACTATTGTCCGCTCGAAATCTGGACAGTCGCTTTACGATTGAACAACAGTGCACATTTCGAAAGGAATTTTTGCCTGAAATTAAGCACCCGCCGCGACAGCTGTACGCAAGGTTGTGCAAATAGGTCGTGAGACTGGTATGCTAGTGCACAATACTCATGCTCTCCGTCGTCGTATGCTGCGCACAGATGAGAATGTGGCTGCTGTGGCCGAGAAAATCGTTGGACCATTTTTCTTCGAAAATTAGTCTTTCGGTCTTACAGAGTCTTTGGGCCTTACAGAGCCCCTTTAAACCGACTTTTTTTTTATTGAAATCAATTTGGATTTGGATGACCTCTGGTTCATGAAAGATGGAGCGCCATGCCACACAGCCCATGACAATCGATGTGTTGCGCACCAAATTTCCAAATCGTGTTATCAGCTGTCTTGGCGATGTCAATTGGCCGGGTCGGAGCTGCGATTTGGTGCCTTTGGAATTTTCTTGACCGACTTTATGACAACAATCCAGAAAGGATTCAAGGGCTTAAAGCCACATCCAAGTAGTCCTTGAGCTCGCAACCACCAACAAGGTCTTGGTAATTTGGGGTGATGGAATGGGCTATTGCGAAGCCACACGAGGCAGCTACTTGAACTAGGTTGTATTTTATAAATAATGGTAATAATTGTTCTCACTAATAAAGCCATAATACATAGATAGAAAATATTTAATTTTTTTGATCTTATTGCATTTTTTAATACTCCAGTTCTTTATAAAAGGATGATGAATCGATCAAACCACCATCGGATCTGAGATGGCGACAAGAAATGTTGGAACAGAGACCCGTAAGGTCTATACAGTACAGCGTAAGGGCTATGCTCTAGGCGTTTACGTATCTTACGCGTAAAGTTGAATGTAGTACTAAGGGATAACTAATATCCGAAGACTTTCTAACAAAAAGACAAAAAGCAACTTGGTGTGCAACAGGAGACAACTAGTAAAAAGCAATAGTACCTGAAAAAACCGGTGCATAAAGCTTTAGTCTAACTTTAACTAAAGGGCTACACACGGGATAGGGAATATTTGGTAAATGTAGATCTTTGCACTGACAAAGGTTATTTCTTAACGCATTCTTAATGCACAAGAATTCTTTTTCGGCTGTGTTCTAGCCTCGCCAGCCGAGGCGCTATTTATTTTTTGTTTTATTTCAACGTGGCCTACAATTTTTCTGTAGTTCAGCTGAACTCATTTCCAGTAGGAAATGTACTAATATCCCACAAAAGGCTGATACCCTCAAAATCAAATCAATCATAGCTCACATTAAGTCGGAACTAGGCTTCGGACATAGCATTTTGGACTTTCGAATGTGCTCCACCCAGCGGATGCCCAGCCGACATTTCAATGATATCTTATTTCATTTAATTTTATTGTTTTCAAACCTCTGTACTTTAAGAATTAATATTCTTGTTTAAGTACAGGGCCTAAAATATTACAATTATTGCATACATAAAGTGATACATTTTCATATTTCGATTTTTAATTTCAGAAATTTTAAATGTGAGAGCAAGGTTCTTCTACATTAGAACTTATTTTACATCCTACCAAATTGAAAAAGTGTAATTATAGGGGATTATGTCAGTTCATATTGGTGAGGTGAGAGAAACAAGCTAAGCTAAATTGTCTGTACTCGGGCTTGGACCGCACCTGTGAAGGTAGATGATTCCATAGATGTACAGGATGAATGTTAAATGCCTGCGCGACGTTAGACATGTATGAACGGAAGGTTTCAATGTGATATTACGACTCGATCGACAAAAAGTTTTTTTTTTCATAAAGCTAGTTAGGCTATTTATTATGAATGATTTTGAATAATAGGATGTTGTTCAATAGTTTAAAAATGCCTCCACTTCACATCCAAGGAGAGTGCGACGTTGTTCTGATACGTGATCAAATTTTCGGAGGTTAAAGACATGTCGTGCTGTCACGTTGGTTGCTTTTATCAATTTTTGCAGAGAAGAATGATCACGATCAGAAAATAATTCACAGCCGTACGTTAAGATTTGTACTATGAGTGCTTTGGCAAGTCTTAATTTTACATTGATTGGGGGAGTATACATTTTTTATAATATCTCATATATAATTTCATTGATGCGCTTTAGACCGGTTTTATTCAATTGACATCTCTCCGATTCTATTGAAAAACCCTTCGGTTTCGTTTTCAAGTTAAGACCGACATGTCTCAGGGTTACATCTGGGATCTTGAGCCCAGCTTCCTCTAATAAGACCCTTAAACTTGTTTCCTAATATGAATCTCTCTTTTCGATGCTATCTCAGAAACAGCAGTCAATTTGATCTGGAAATATAATAGATATACAAAATAACACCAAAATATCATTAAGATTTAAACCTATAATATATACCACACCTAATAATAATAACATGGGTGGCGCTACAGTCCGAGACGGACCTGGGCCTAGCTTCTCAGCAACCACTCCTGTTGTGAGTGCTATTGTTCTTTGACAAGTGGAAGGGACCTACAGTTAAATGCCGACTCCGAACGGTGAAGTTGAGAAGCTTTTTTTTAGACAGGAATACTCTTTAAGGATTGTCAGTGACTCAAAAGAGGTGGATCCGTGAATTATCAAAGGTGGTAAATTCGGGTATCGAACCTGGCACCCTCTGCGTAGGAGTCGACGCACTTACCCACTACACCACGGCCATATACCACACCTAGCTGTTAAAATATCAGTTGTCGCCTTGTTATATAGAATCGTAATTATTTGCAAGTACAAATAGCTTGAGAAGCACACCCGGTCTTTCTCCATTTCCTCCACACCGTCATCAACTCATCAACATTTTAAATCAAAATTCTGTTAAAATGTCAGCATCCATAGAAATCAAATGCATTAAGATTTAGGTTGAGTTATTATTCAGTTTTACAAGGAATTGTCAATGAACCTCATTAAGATACGTATCGAAGATCGATAAGAGAGGAAACATGATCAAAGATCCCAAACCATTCGAACAAGACGTTTATTTTACGTAATCAAATTTGAATCGAAATGAATTTCAAAAGCTGTGATGCTTAGAGGCGTTTCCGTTGACTACATTATTTCTAATAGAAGTGAAAAAGGCACGTGTTCCTTTGCAGCTTGACCACTGGAATAATTTGTACTCGAGAGTGTTTAAAATAATTATTTCGAAACAGGCAATCCCGATCTGCATGTATGTGGAACTTAATATTGAGCAAGTCTTCGGTGGAGAAATATTCCCCGGACCGAGATGTGGTTTAAGCGTAAAAAGAGACATAAATGGTGACCATAGGGATGACTAGACTGTTATAAGAAATTTTAAGTGAAAGTGAATAATCCCTATGCACGGCTTAGGGAACTTGAAGGAAGGAACCGGGAGATAACTGGAGCAACGCTCATGGCATGAAGCAAGCCAAGACCCTCTTGGGTGAACATAACCGAGAGAGTTTTGATCTCATCAATCAATCTTTGTATCCTAAGAGGTTTCCAAAGAGGGCACTGCAGACTCAAGGAGCACCTAAGGACACTAGGAGCATCAGAAGAAGATCCCTGCATATTCTGTGGGGAATCTAAAGAAATTTCAGAACATTTGCTGGGATTTTGTGAGGCACTAGTCCACAAAAGACAAAGATATCTGGGCAAGCACCTACTATCAGACGAAGAATTGAAGTCACTAGACCCAGCTCTCATTCTCTGATTCCTAAAGGAAGTTTGCCTAGATGGAATTCTCTTCCGCCTTCGCACAACAAGATCTACATGTGAGGGAAACTCTTGAGAAAGCAAAGATATGAAAAGGAAGCGCAATTAATCCACAGGACGCGCTGCAAACCGTCCTTAACAAAAACAACTATTCCATCCATTTTAAAACTTAATTTGAATTCGTGTGACAAACTACTTATCCACATCCTCCAAAAGACGGCAGCACCCAAAGAGCGATGAGAGAACAATGCCCAAACCCAACAAATAACCGCCCACGAACGTGAACATTAACGAAAGTCTAGTGTAAATGCAAAGGATGCTAAGCAAATAATTTTAAAATGTTTTTTTGTGTTGTCCATCCCCGTAATTATTGGCACGTTTTCATTGCTCTAAGTTGTCCTTCCTTCCTCGGTGTTCGGTTATTTCCTGATGAGAAAAAGTGTGCACGGAAGAATTGGAAAACGGAGGAGGCAAAATAAAGTTTGGGTATCATGACACCTGCAAAGCAGACGCAATTAACCACTTTTTTGTTCGTTTTCCGTCGATGTTAGCGATCCCTCTCTTTAATTAGTTATTTGCATCTGCATTAAGTGGTTATGGTGTATTTTAATTTTCTTTTTTTCGTATTACTTAAAGAGCAGGAATATGTGTGTGTGCTGTAATTAAAGTGTCGATAAGGGAAAAATACATTTTGAATGAAAAACAATAGATTTCGATAATGAATGGCTAGTTGTTGTATTATTTTAATTGTATTAATACAATTAATTACAAGTAACAATTAATATAACTCCAAGTCATGCTTTGATATAACTTCCCCGTTAAATCGGATTTTAGTGTTGATTGTTTTCCAAACCTCTCGTAGGTACTTCTAATCTTCTTCTAATTTTCTTCTATCGGGATAATGCCTGAAAAGACCATGGGTGAAACTCCTCCGAGGATCGAGTGCCGTGTAAGGCGCCCATATGTGAGCTCCGGACACTAATATAGCACTTCTCAACTAAGTTAGTAAGTCAACCGCATATTATTTTGTCTTAATCGCACCCTGTGGTGTTCACTCGCATACAATTATGTTCCAAATCATCGTCTCTGGGTATCAAACAATCATTCACCTTCAACATTTTTTGTTCAACATTCATTCGCAACTTACAAGAGCTGAGGTATTCCAACGATGCCAATGTAATTAGCAGTACCAATGAGAGGAGAAGGGCTGACTTCCTTTTGGCTTTCACCGTCAGTGAACGCACGCCCACGAACGCAAAGTTCGGACAGATTTTAGTCGCATATTATTTTTTTTAGGTGATAATAGACTCTTTTTGATTGGCAAGGACGAAATATGACGATCGACAACATCGGGACACACGACATCACAGTGGGATATGACGTAGAATTGCCCCTCGCCAACAACAAAGCTAAGTTTTGCTAGTCCGGCTGTATGGAGCCGAAAGCTGGACGTTATTGATATCTGATTCTTGGTGCCTTCGAAAGGAAAAGTTCTACGTCGCATATATGGTCCCGGAGGGCGAATGGAGAAGAAGGCACAATCGCGAACTCTACGAGACCGGCAGCAAGAATTCTTCGACTGCACTGGCTCGCCACTCACAGCAATGCTTCAGTTAGAGGGTCTTCGAACCTGAGCCTCGAGAAGGGGAGGAAAACCGAATCTCCGGTAAAACCGCCAAGACATTTTCGTCTTGATGACTGGAAAAGACATGCCCAGAACCGTCAGTCATGGAAGGCATCAACGCTCTGACCCACCCAAGGGTCGCCGGATTGGCAAGTAAGTAAGTAAGCCCGATCAAATCCAACTGTTTGTTTAGACTGGATCCATTAGTAATTTTACGCAATTCTGGGAAAAGCACATGTGAATGAAAGTCAAAGGCGGTAATAAGGCACACAACAAGGGGTCTCTTCCCAAATGGATTCAACTGCAGATTTATATCCTCGCCCATTTTATTTAATTTTTTTTTTCATGTGGTGTTTCAGTCCGGTGTGGAGACGGGACCTGATCAACAAGACTCCCCAAATAGCGCGATCTCTGGCTAGTTGCATTCAGTTTCACACGCAAGGATGGTTGAGGCCTTACTCCACGTACCACCTTAGACCACGATGTCCTCTTCCGAACATTCTTCTGGGTGGAGCTAAGTTGCCTATGAACTCTACATGGCATCTACACATTAGTCGTTGGATCCGTAGACGCCTGACTAAGCTCAGTTCGCTGTAGTTCATTGTTGAATCTTCTCCTCCAGATACCATGACCAGAGATCGCATGACCCAAAACTTTTCTCTCGACGGGACCAAAGACATCATCCGCTTTGGAGATTATCCATGCCTCTGCAATGACCAGGACACCAGTGTCTTAAAAAAGTCTTCCTGATCTCTGAGAGAGGTCTCTAGCACTCAATAGACTCTTGAACCCAGCTAAACCGAGGCTGGCAAGAGTTACTCTGCGTTTGATCTCGGTACTGATATTGTTCCTAGTGCTTACTGAGGAGCCAAGGTCGAAGAAGATCTTAACCACTTCGAAGTTATAGCTGCCAGTTGTGAGATTCAATCCAAAACAACGATGTTGCATGTCCTTCCTTCGAGGCAACATATACTTTGTTTTGCCCTCATTCACAGACAGACCCAATTTTGCCGCTTCCGTCCCAGTGCCAACAAAGGCTTAATTGTCTTATGCCATCTTCGCAATGACCTGCCAATCAAGTAAATGTCATCAGCGCTGTACGGACTTCGGGATACCGAGGCAAATGGAGGACTTTCTTTTCCATGGCGTCGCTTCTTCTTAAGACATATCTTATGAAAAGTTCAAGCAAATTTTTTTAAATTTCCAATTAAATATATCGCCATGACCATATGTGTCGAGTAAGTCGCCGAGTGATTAGAACAAGTCTTACCGAATTAGTGACACCTCACCCCTGAAATGTACAAAGGCGGTAGCAGAGGAAGTGCTCTGCAGTGTTTTCTCCAGAGGCGTTTCAGAGAATGTTTAGGTGTTTGGTGGCTCGTCTGCAGTCTTCTCTGTCAAGGGGATAACAAGAATTCCAAGGGTTTCCTAAAAAACGTTAGGGACGTCTGCATGGTGCAGTTGGTTAAGTGCCTGCTCTTGGTTAGTGAGGTTCGCGGTTCGAATCCCAGGGAAAGCTGCCCCCCTATCTACTTACCAACGGGATCACGGGAAATGAGATCGATGAACTTACTAGGGAAGGATCTCAGAAGGTTCTGATCCTCAGGACCTGAACCTGAGCTAGTACTGTCAGCGTCCTTAGTAAGGCCTCCATCGACAATCACTTGCTTGGTCTGCCTGCATCCTGGAGAGCAATGTCACCTCCGATTGTGCTCTCGAGGCCCAACCGTCAATGGAGGACTAAGGAGGCAGACAGTACTAGGATCAAAACCTTCTCTGATTCTTCCCTAGTAAGTTCATCGGCGATCTCATTTATCGTGATCCCGTGATGTTGCGGGACGCAGCCAAGACTTAGCGAATTTAGACTGCCGATCAAATTCAGAGAAAGTTGTTCATCAGGACTGTCCTGGAGGTGGTTAAAGGGTTGAACAAGGATTTAAGCACCGCGTGGCTGTCGCTACAGACACACAGTCAACTGTTCTTCACGACATAGTTCGTGGCCATTTGGATCACATATGTATGTTTCTGTTTGGAAGACCGGAGGGATTCAGCAGTTCATCATGAGCAAGGCTAGACGTCATAGCAGCAGCAGCAGCTATGTATTTACACAGAAACTTATTTCACCAGACGACCGATGCATAGGAGAGAAGGACTCCTTTCATAGCCGTGTTGGTCCAAACGGATCTTTCTGATGAGAGACCCCAAAAATGTATTAAAGGTTAGCTACCCCAATAGCGTCACACAATATGACTGCCTATTGTATGGTACCTTTGATACGAAAGCCTTAAGAAATATCCTCCGGCTGACTCTGTTCCTCATCTAGTTTTCCACTCAATCGCGCATGCTCCCATTTAGAAGTGAGGAACAAAATCCAAACCATTTAACATTTAACAAAAGGCTAATACGACTTAAACTTTCCAAGGGAGTGTTCGAATACATTTCACATGAATAGTTGACAGCACATGAAGGAGACAGACTCTTCCAGTTCAATTTCCCTTGAACGAAATCTTTTGTTGCTGCTCATATCAATTTCCATAAAATTTCAAAGCACCACATAACAGGGTAATTGCATTTATTATTGAACTTCTGATCTAAAAGGAATCAACTCCGGCACTGCATCAGTTAAGACTCGAACTACTCTCTCCCCCACAGTCTGACGCCTTGAATGAAATGCAAACCCAGCACCCAGACTATTATGCACATCCAGCAGTTTGCCACTCGCGACATTATTGCGGCAATTTCTAAACAATATCATTAAGTTAGGCACACATTTACGATGACAAAACTTTTGATAACTCCCTTTTGTGGAGCAGGGCGACGCCGCCACATTACCCCCATGTACTTTCACATTCACTTGTATTGTTCGGAAAACACTGGCATTGCCTTAAGCACCCACGAACTGTAACTTATTCAGCTTGACGGCAGGCAGTGTGACATGGTGAAATGGCAAGACGGTTGGAGGGTGACTTTTGAACACTAGCGCCCTTAACTATCACAGCAAATCTTCCTATAAATAAACTAAATTGATATGTTACTACGTACACATGTGTGCATTTGTTGAGCGCAGTCAAGTTTTTACTTTTTGTTTTTTTTTTTTTTGCGGAACCCACTCAAGCCCCTGCATCGCATACAGAAGTACGCCAGGCTTGAGTGCCCTTGAAAAGTAACATTGTTCCGTTTCCTGCAGCGAATTTTGGGGTTGGATCCGCCAATGATGATGGAAAGAGTGTGCTACAGTGGCGCTGCTTGGCAAAATACGTATGCACAGACATGCCAGCGAAATGATGGGCCGGGCCCTCTATCGTAAAAAAAAGACATCCATCCACACGAGCAGAGATACCGTTCCTTTGCCGATAATGTCCTTGTATTTCCTTTCAGAAGACGTCGTCATCGTCGTCGTCGTTGGGGAACATCAACTGTGACATCGGTTGCTTAGAAACAACAAAATATACGTCAGAAAAAATAGTGAGGAGCGATGTTCTGAAGAGGAGAAAGCAAGGACGGGTTATAAATGGATGGATGCATGGTGCCATAATAGTGAACGTCAAAGTTGAGAGTCGAACGGGTAACTAGGAGCCTGATGGTAGACAACTGACGCTCATGCAAGGGCTTAATTACCCGGTCTATTGATGTTTAGCATAACTTAACCTGCTTTAGTAATTAATTTACTATTGTTCGCTTAAATTAGTCTTCCTTTTCGACATTGTGAAACTAGATTATCGTTTTGGGTACAGTGTCTGACGGAGGTATCTACGTACACACATCTGTACTTTTGTGTGGCTGTAGATGCACTCGGGTAAGGACGTGTAATAAAGTTCGAATGTTCGATGGTAATTAAATTAAAGTTGATGAGCGAACGGATACGTACATACATGGGTACATCTCGCAGAGCGAATAAATTGGAAAGTTTATTCTCGCGGGTGTACTTTTCACGGCACACTCCATTGGTTTTTGCTTATGTGCTGCGCATTGAGACGTTGTTTTCTGTGTTTTATTTTTTTGGGATTAGATTTATGCACATGCGAGGGCCCTTCGATAAGTCAGCAACAAATTAAATAGTCTCTTTTTTTGAAATCGAATTTATCTACTCTGTGTGTCCGGGATATGTTCATATATCAACTGCTTCGAAACACCGCCCAAACTCATTTGGATTGCACTTAATGAGTTTCACCATCAGCTAACTCGGGTGTCGGTATTACTCGAAATTAAACATGATCTTATTCATCTCAGGATGGCTCATTCCGTTGCGACATCATTTGAGGACGCCCGGGGGTTCAGCATCTGTTGCACCGCAACGAAATTCAGTGAACAATTGTACACCATTCGTCGCTGGGAAGTTCCTGTTAGAATTTTAACAGAGCTTGATTAAGAGGCCAAAGCCAATTGTTTTCTAAATCTCACGAATCAAAGTTATTTCGGTCAACTTAATGACCAAAGTGCTTGACGGATGTATTTTTTTGTCTCTTCCCGAAAGACAAGGTTGTCCGAGATCTAAGATCACAGCACCTACCTTGGAATGATCCAATCCAAGTCTTGAAAAATGCCAGTCGTTCCAGAAAGACCTACCATCCAACTGCCTTTTGAAGAAGCACTGATTGGCAAAAATGGTTTCGTATTAAGAAAGACCTGGACTACCTTGTGGGTCGCCGTGGCGTACTGGGTAAGTGCGTTGACTCCTACTCAGAGGGTGCCAGGTTCGATACCCAAATTTACCACCTTTGATAATTCACGGCTCCACCTCTTTCGAGTCACTTACACTGCTCAAAGAGTATTCCTGTCTAGAAAAAGGTTCTCAACTACGCCGTTCGGAGTCGGCATTAAACTGTAGGTCCCTTCCACTCGTAAAAGATGAGAAACTAGGCCCAGTTCCGCCTCGGACTGTCGCGCCACCCATATTATTATATATATTATGACTACCTGGAAGTTCCTGCTATTGTGACATGCTGCACAAGTTCTTCCCTCGTCGTTTTGTCCTTTTTCACCACCAAGACCATTTGAGACCCTTCCTTTCAGTAGGTTAGGTTTGGTTAAGGTGACTGCCACAGACTGAATCAGTTTTGGCCCACTTATATCCTGCTTGGATCCAGTGTGCTGTCACTATCCGGTAATTGATACACGGATTCCTCGCTGGGCAAAAAGACTAACTAACACCTAAGGAGTACATGGATGGCGCAGTTAGTAGAGTGCCTGCCCCTGGTTAGCGGAGTTCCCGGTTCGAATCCCAGTGAAGGCAAAGTTAATACGCTTTTATCTGGTTTTCAAATCTGGTCCGGTCACCATTTGCCGTTGGGATCAAATTAAGGGCACTATCACTGGAGTAGTCAATCAATGGTAGAAGTCTGGCTGTGGGTATCACAATGGACCAATATGGTCTAAGTGTGCTGGTGAATGCACTAGTAGCCCCTCTACCTAACCTAACCTGGTCTACCATAAAATGAACCACTCCATTGCTGGATAATAGCCAATTTGTTTTCTTAATGAATTTTGCCATCTCCAGAATCTTGATACTATTTATATGCAAGAATAATTTAACTTCGTTTGAGTGCTTCTTAACCTCTCTCTTTTTCCACATTTTGCGCAGGCTACGATGTGGTCTCCGTCATTCCGTGGTGTCCTTTGAAAACGTTTCAGCTTCTACAAACACTGTAGGTGCCTGCCACTGTTCTTGTAATTGTAATAAATGGTGATAATGTCTACGACATTGCTTCTTTCTTTTCTGTTTAATTCTAGGAGTGTCCTTCTTTTGTTTTTGGATTTATTGAAAACCGTATGCCTAGAAATGCTCGCAAGTGTCTTAATCCATCTATCACCGATTGGTGGTATTCATAGCTTCTGTAAGTAACAGGTTGAGATCCTGATTATTTGCCAATAGCACACGCTAACTCATCGGCTCTTTCGTTGCTTGAGATACCACGATGCCCAGAGAACCAGAATAGAGTAGGGTTGCATAACGCCCTGAGAGCTAGGCTTCAAGGTTTTACCATCTTTGATTCTTGCCGCCTGATTGTCTATGTATACAGCGAAAGAAGACCCGTCTAAAGTATTTATTGACAGACTTCATTACTTCTGCTTTGCTTACACTGCAGTGTTTAGGCAGCCGAGGGGACAAGGCGAAGGAGATCATAGACCTACCACCTAAGGAGCGTACTATAAGAGTGCCTTTTCGGCCAGTCCACTCTATCCGGGATCAGTTTTATATATCAAAATCAAAGTTTACGAAGGTTACGATACAATCTGTATCTTTCGGGATCCTCGTATTCTTGATTACACAGTATCCTTCACAGTACCAACAACTATCTCATTGACTATGTGCTATTAAATTCGAAGTCGGTATAAAACTGCACGTGGTAGAGACCCTCCACTCGTAAGAGAACAGTAACACGCACAACAGGAGTGGTTGTTGTAGAAGCTATTCCCATATTATATGTAGTTGCTATTGTAGGCCCATTCCGAGCAGTTATCCATTCTCATCAATGGAAACTGAGTATAACGGTAATTGTATGCATCCATAAGTAAATTGTAATTGTACAACACGTCACCTTGCCTAAGACCGTATTTGCCACTAAATTTATAAGAGAGAGAGAGAAGGTTACCTTATTTTAGCGGAGAGAGTACTCGATGGCTGGCTTTATACAACGATGGAATTTGTAAGGATTGATACTCGCATTTCTTCCAGGAATGAATTTACAATTTTACAATTATTTATTTGCAAGAATAATTTAACTTCTTTTGAGTGCCTCTTAACCTCTCTCTGTCATTGCGTGATGTTCCAACGCTATTTGGCTTGACCACTAGGTGGTCTTCAAGAGTTTTTCCACAAACCTCCGTTTAAGCAGATCTCCTAGAATCATGTGAAAAATGAGGAAACTACATTCAGCTGTCAAGAATTGTCCAAAATCGCATCACATTCGAAAATGCATAATTAATGTGGAATAGTTAACGAAGACATTGTTGCTTATTGTACCTCATCAGCGATCATCGATAGATGCTCGAATTACATGCTGCAACACTTCCCATACCTCTGCAACACATCTAGCAGCACATTATTTGCTAAATGTTGACTTTGACTAAGTCTGTAAGTAACAGGGTGAGATCCTGATTATTTGTTTGTCATAAGTAGTGTCCTACCCTAATTCCAGTTGTAACTTAACAACCGATTACTCAACATGGGTAGAACCCAAATTATTATTTTGTGTTTGTTTCTTTACTAAAAAATAAAACTAAATAAATTTCAACTGCGTTTGTGTCTTTCTAATTTGTCGTCGCTCTTCCCAGAATATAACTCTCGCGTGTATCAGTTTTCCAGGAAAAAAGCTCATTTAGCAGTCCATCATCAGCAATATCTGTCGTATGTCAAGAAGCTTCGCAGAAATCAAACACCTGAAACGATATTCAACCTCCTACACATCATGAATGCATAAAAAATGACATTTTGTCAAAATGCAGATTTGTACAGATGCAGACACACGGCATAAAGCATCCCGTCCGACCGAGCATATGTGCCTCTGGAAAATGATCGTCAAGCAGCAAAACATAAACAACAACTTCTGATACACAAAATTGAATCAAAACTCTGAAACTTTTGAATTCCACCACAACTATCCCCACATCATCGTAATCATCATCATAACGGCCGTCATCATAATGCTTCTCCGAACCTTACCTCGAGTCAAAGAAAATCGCCCACAATCACCCCATCGTCCATCTCAACTGACATCGCAACGCACTCGTGTTCCCACACCATTGGAGAGGATTCTTGGGATGGCAATGGTAGATGTCACCAGAGCATAAATGGATAGGTGCAGGACGTGTCCATGCACCGCTGATGGTACACTACTTCATTTTCTCGTATAAAATACTTATAACAACAATATTGAAATGAGGAGTTAAAGGCTGACGGCTAAAGGGATAAGAGTGTGTTCCTCCAGACCAAAAAGTTCGAACCAAGAACAGGCAACCTTCTGCAAGCCCACCCAATCCGTTTATGCATTTATCTACGTATCCGAAAGTATGTACGAATTTATATACATACACTGTATATGTGAGTGTACATGCCAAAAATCCGATGGTCCTTCATTCCTAATTTAAATGCAAATGAGATTCATTTGACGACAACACCAGAACGCTAACTATCTACCTTGCCTACCCTCCTAAGTTTTCTCTGCTTCTCCTTCCACCTTTCTACCTCATTTAAGTCCAATCTACTATCTCTGTTTAAGGATTGCACTGCACACACAAGCCAAGTAGACCCGCATACACACTTCCACATCGACTACGTATTGCACAAACACTATCGCACTGCTGTTTCGAAATTCGAAAATTCATAGCCTACTTCCATGACTTCTCTGCGTGTCCATCCTGCCTCGAACCTAATACAGCCCGGGGGGAGATAGGATTTTACAGTTGGGGGTCTTTAGTTCTAGGAGGCTTTGTAGAAAGTGCAAGAATCTTGTCTGTCTCTCCAACTATTCTAGGGATGGCCGTCCTCATTTACCACCTAACCTATGTTGGGAGAGGTAGACTACCAAAAGTCCACCACCCACTCATTCTGTTTAACATACAAGTTAATTCAGTTTGCAGTTTTGTTTCTAGTAAATGCAGACAACCCTTATATCGAATTGGCTTCCACACGGCCATCCCATCGTGCAGGGTGGTGAATTAATTGCAAATCAGAGGGAGTTGAGTTGAGGGCATCCCACACATTGACGACGTACATATTACTAAGGCAGTGGACTGCCCAGTAGACTATGAAATGTGGTACCGAAACGGCCTTCACCAAAAACTCAAACTACACACTCGGTATTCTCTTCACCCACTCTGCACAGACACAGGACGACGACTATCTATGCCTGTTAATAATTTCTCCACCCGGGCGCCCATGGTCATACCAGCCAATTGCAGACTTAAGAGAACAATTCAGTTCCACCATCGGCCAAGCGCTATAGAGAAGAAGATAACGTCGGAGAGGTTGCGTTCGGTGTCCACCGTTTCCCAGTATCAGTTCGGTTGCAAATGGAAGGAACGATGAAGGATCGAAAAGTGCTCGTCGAGTGGCCGTGGTATGAATTAGAGTCAGTAATTATTCATTAGTACTTTTCACGTAAGTATAACTTGATGGACACGGAAAGTCTTGCCGTTGGCGAACGAACAAGACACCGATGTGAGTGGATTTCCCGTATGCCGGTGAATTGTTGTGCGGAAAAGAAAGTAGTTTTATCCCTGATCGCAATTAGATGAGGTGCTCTGTATTGCACTGGTATTTGTAATTTTTTTGGTTGAAGTACATATTCATTTTGAGTATATTATTGGTACAGGGTGTTTCTTTCTATGTGACAGGTCGTTCTCTTGGATGACATTTGTCAATTTGCATTCGATAGAGTCGTTTATCACCGAGTAGGTTCAACATTTATGCGAAGTTATAATAAGATTAGTGTCTATCTCTGGTGTCTTATGTTAATTAAAGAAAGCAGGTGTTAATGAATTACAACTGCCTTATGCTGGATTTTGTGAAGGAGTACAAGCGTCTAGGAATTATAATTGATGACAGATTAAACTGGAAGCCACACATCATGTCTCTACAAAATAATGCTATACATATCCTTAAGCAAAATCTTTCACCAGCGTTATCATATCCCACATAGTGTGCTCTTGACAATTTATTATGCATTGGTTCAATCTCGACTTGAGTATGGTCTCGCCTGCTGGGGCTGTGGTTACAAAAGTAATCCGAGCCTTGATATTGCAGCACAGAAAAAAAAAATCATAAGAGTATTGTTTTGCAAAAACTACCACTTTTTCAAGAAACAAAAATTCTGCCTCGACGTTATCTATTTGTCTACAAAGCGCTTAAAGTATGCTTTGTAAGAAGTGGTAACACTCTCATTAGAAGATACAGAATATATTCGTTGCGAAATGAAAATGTTCCTGTAGTTTATAGGGACCATAATCGGCATTTCTTAACTTCTGTAGAACCATATATTTTTAATACAATCACATGGAAAGCAATCCTTTAAAATAATAAAAGTATGGCTACTTTCAAGGACTGAAGTGGAATCTCTTCTTCAAGTAATATCTTAGTATTAAATTCCTTTATATTTAATTGCTCCTGTATTTTACGTTTTCAGTCGTACTTTCATCGGTCTCTCTTAATTTGTTCAGTCTCTCTCTCATCCTTTGTCTATTTCTCAGTACACTGGCGTTGTCTATTTCTTCCCTCCATTTTCGGCCTTAATAGTTATGATTTAAATATATTTTAATAGTCAGACACTTGCAACTGATTGTATTACACCACAAAGTGTGTTATTATTTCATGTTATCTCACATATTTTATTAAAACCTAGAATTCGTTTAAATTTTATACTATAGAAATTTTACTTTAAAATAATTTACTTTATCCAATTGCACCTTAACTAACTATATGCAATGTAACTCATTATTTAATACAATAATAATGATATATTTAATGATAATATTTCATAACTTTTTTTACAGAACGAATAAATTTAAATTGAAATTAAAATTGAAAAATTTGTTTGATTGAAGAAAAAACACTTCGAAGTGGACTACTTTATAATAAAACTAGCAGAAACATTAAAGGCATCTTGATAGCGGAAATGGTTCGCCGTTTGGAGTCTTTGCGCCGTATTGCATTAAGGGTTATATGCTTTCTGTATACTGTCAATTTTAAAATACGAAGTTTGTTGGCAAAGTAAGGTAAGCGTCGCATGAGACCGGAAGTTGTATCATCTCTCTATTGAGTGTTCATTCGTACCCATATTCATCGTTTTGGTGTGAAAGCATGTTACGATTACTTGCGAAAAATGCCGGCATTTGATGCGACCAAATTTGAGCCAATGTTGTATCAGTTGTTCTTGGCCGCTATCAGGACATATTTGGAAACTATCTTGGATGGATCGATTTTGATCAGTTATGTTCTGGGAAAGGGTAGTTCCAACGGAAATGTGCCTAATTCACACACAGCTCGAGCTAAGTCCAAAATTTGGAAATGTTCTCGTTTAAATATTGCACTGACAGATTGATGATCACCTAATTTGATACCTCTCGATTTCTTGCTATGTTATACTTTTATGAATGAGGAGAACGAAGCCTCATACTTCAAAACAACAAAATGCTGAAATCGCACCAGAAGCCTAACAATTATTTCTAAAAAAGAAGTACAATGTACACTATGATCAGAGACAACCTCTCGTTAAACATGTACCTGAAGACCTTGTATGATATTAATAAAGAATTAATTGAAAATTGTATTTAATCAAATATTTTATATTATCCCAACAATTATTCGTTTAGAGTTCGATAAGTGATTTTAACCCACTGCGGGCATGACTTCTACTTCCTATATATTTAGTCGCAAAAAGTGAGTACACAGCACAAATGTGTTTGCGTCTTTAACACAAATTAAATTCAAATCGACTTAACAGAACAAAATCGTACACCCCTATTCTGGTTGTGATGTGGTCACAACGCACGAATGTCAGTGAGGCGAAAATTATGATGGCTACCTTGTGAAGTTTCAGCTATTCGGTATTCTGACACAAGAATAGTCACCATGGTGAGGTGAATTCGTTGCCATGTCATAAATTGTTTTTTCTTTGACAATTATTATATTCGCGCTTTTTTTTCTTACTGAGCGTATCTACAAAATAAAGGCAGAACGTAGAGAACAAGGTAATATTGTGTGTATTAATGAAATATGTATAAGTATTTATTAACAATGAATATTTTGCAGCAATAAGAAAATAGCAGCGTACATCCCAGGAGCAGTTGGACCATTAAACGAATTTCTTGCAAATGAATCCCGATTTTCTTCTGGGCAAAAATGATCCAACTGACCCGAATAGGATGCAGAATTTTTGGGCCGCATTCGCAGATGAGCTAAACGTCAAAATAAAATCAACATCTGTTTATTTTTCCTTGTGTGTGACAGTTCTTTTGTTGCTATTTTTGCTTGTGATGTGCTCATGAGAACATCACAATTTTGACGGTTCTTGTGATGCTCAAAAGCTGTGAGGTTTTGCTCAGAATACGAAAACCTCACAATCTGTGACTCATCATGCTCTTGTGAGGTAGTTGTGACTTAAAACACATCACTGAGGTTTGCCAGAATAGGGGTGTTAAATTGACAGTGAAACCAGCGAAAGTAGGCCAGCTGCGGTGCAAGCATTTTTGGCATTTTTGGCAATTGAGATTTCAAAGGTACAGTGAAACCAGCGAAAGTTGAACAGCTGCGGTGCAAGCATTTTTGGCCAACTTAGAGAGGTGCCCAACTTACCCTGCTTTTTTCTCTCCACGACCGTCAGAGAAATAAATGTTAAACACAGTACGAGTGTTGAGAAAGTAGGAATGAGTTAGAAAGGAGATACCGATACATTGATTTTAAATTTCTGAACATCATAATGAGAGGGAAACAATAGAGTTGGGTAAAGCATTCGACATCCGTGTGGTACGGCTAGGTCACTGGAACAAATATCTATTGTGTTCGATTTGTGGAATACTGGAGTTATGGAGCATCTGATAATGTACTTACTTCGAGGAATGGCAAAGTTCGGGGCAACATTAGACTTTTGGCACCTTGATCTTTTTCGATTTCGCCGATAACAAGCTTTTATTATTTAATTTTGTTTGTTAATTTCTTAGCGAAAATTTACTGGACGTGTCCAAAATTTACAAACGTCAAATGAATTTTTCGACACCTCCGTACATTTGCATATGTTTTGTACTTAATTACGAACACAATGTTACGCCTAAGTATTTGTTACCAATTTCGCTTGTCCGTTTTTTTTTTCTAAGTTCCTCTTTTATTTTTGCCTGCGGTCTTGGATTATGGGATATAGAGCGAATATTCTACGAAAAGTGACACAAGTACAACATGTAGCAAAGTTCGTTTTAAGGAGGTTTCGACTTACCAAGAGTCGACGAGTGTAAAATAAAGGGAAATTTAAGTCTTGGGTTTATTATTTATTATTTACATATATGGGTCGCCGTGGCGTAGTGGGTAAGTGCGTTGGCTCCTACGCAGAGGGTGCCAGGTTCGATACCCGAATTTACCACCTTTGATAATTCACGGCTCCACCTCTTTCGAGTCACTGACAATGCTCAAAGAGTATTCCTGTCTAGAAAAAGCTTCTCAACTACGCCGTTCGGAGTCGGCATTAAACTGTACGTCCCTTCCACGCGTGAAAGAACAATAGCACGCACAACACAAGTGGCTGCTGAGAAGCTAGGCCCAGGTCCGCCTCGGACTGTATATATATATGGGTGGCGCTACAGTATAGTACAGTATATATATTTAGCCCAAAAAAATGAACTCAAAAAGTAAAATTATAACACGGGAGGGAACGCCGCTACAAACACGTTATCAACAAAATCGAACTCGAAAATTAATTTACCGCTCTGCCTGTCTGAATGCTCAGTACATTTTTAAATACACACAACAAAATGCAAACTCCGCAATGGCGACCAGCAGACGAGGATGTTGCTTTCCAACTTTTGCAGGTTAATTAGTACAAAAGATGAAATCGAATTGCAAGAGTGGCCAACTTGACTACACTGACAACTGAATGTGTATAAAAATCGTGGTCAAGCGTTTCTGCTATAATGGATACATTCAATATATTATTTGAAAAAATGGCGTTAGACTAGTTATACATTTAAGAAAAGCTTTGAACATCACTTACCGAAACGTCCTGTAAAAGACAAAAATATATTTAAAATATGTTCAATAGAAAAATATATAATTTATGTTGTTCTTCTTCTACAAGCCTATGCTTGCGCATATTTGAGATATTTCAAAGTAATAAGTCGATTAAAGGTCGAAAGAAAAATTACTGGTTGAGGCCCAGGTCCACCCCGGACTGTAGCGCCACCAGAAGAAGAAGAAGAAGGCGATTAAAGAATAATTCTTTAAAGCAAAATGACAACCATCCTTTTGCAGCTGAAAACATGTAAGGGTTGACCAGATAGCTGGGATAGTTTTTCCAAATGAAATAATGTCTTCAAAATAAAGCTATAAGGAATCAATTTTATATCCCACAGCCCTGTTGTTTTTATTTAGTTCAGGTATTTGTCTATCTGGTCATTGTATGCTTTACTGAAAAAAAAAACTACAATTTCCGATACCGAAATCGTACATCTAACTCATGAAATTGTATATATGTATCTCTTCTTTAATATTCTTGATCTCTCTTTGGCTATCGCCGGTATGCATCTCTAGCTTGTGCGACTCTATGATAGTTTTTTCCAATTTCGTACATCAAGTTGGTTGAGGTGGGCGTCCTCTTTTGAAGTTGTCCATGAACTGTACATGCATTGATTGAATGATTGATTTAATGATCCTCCAAATACCCACAACTTGTTAAATAAATTCTATGATTGCTTCTTGAGCCCAAAGAAATAGCAATTGGTAAGATCTATTCCCTGTTCCACCTCTTATCGAGCTCTGCTTCACATCCTAGACTGCGGCAATGTTTCCGTAGATACCAAATACTTCCAAGACGATGCCCAATATATTAGTAATGGAAAATGCTAACAGGGATATTCAATGTCACTCATTTTTCATTACTAATATTTTCAGTTTTAATACAGAGGCCATATTTTATACAATAGATGTTGAGCTCTTCTTTGACTACTGCTAGGATCTCCGCTTGAAAAACTGCCGTAATCAGGAAGCCTGCCGCATTATAGACTAGGACTAAAATGAGTAGGGAAGTATACAGCTTAATGAACTGAACTATTCAAACAACTTGGAACTCTACAAACGAAAATAAAATGTTCATAGGCTGCACAAATTCATAGAAGTGTTCGCTCAGGGTTAGGTTAGGTAGTGGGGCTGCTATTGAATTTACCAGCACACTTAGACCATATTGGTCCATTGTAACACCCATAGTCAGACTGCTACCACAGATTGACTACTCCAGTGATAGTGCCCTTAATTTGATCCCAACGGCAAATGGTGACTGGACCAGACTTGAAAACCAGATAAAAGCGTATTAACTTTGCTTTCACTGGGATTCGAACCGAGGACCCCGCTAACCAGGAGCAGGCACTCTACCAACTGCGCCATCCAGTCGTTAAGGTAAGGGTTAAGAAACAACACACATTTTCTCACAGAACTGGGTGATATTAATAAAGGATGTTTCTAAATTAACACAGTTTAAAGTCTTAAGGTCAATACTATCGACCAAAAAACGATCCGTCACACACCACCTACGAAAAAATATCACAATCAACAGCTACAAATTCGAGGTAGTAAAGGAGTTTGTCTACCTCGGGGCAAATGTTAACTCCGCGAATGACATCACTGTGGACATCCGACGTAGAACCGCCTTTGGCAACCGGTGTTACTTCGGTTTTTTTATAACAACTCCTAACTCGAAGGACTAAGATCATGATCTACAGAAGTCTTATTTTGTCAGTCCTGCTATATGGAACCGAAAGCTGGACGATAAGCAAAACTGCGGAGCTGGTTCTTGGTGCCTTCGAAAGAAAAATTTTCCGTCTCCGGATATATGGATATATGGTCCCGACTGCGAGAAGACACAACCGCGAACTCTACGAGCTGTATCAGGATGTGGATGTAGTCCGGAAGGCAGATATCCGTCGACTGCACTGGCTCGGCCACATCGAGCGCATGGACAACATTGCTCCAGCTAAGAGGGTCTTCGAATCCGAGCCTCAAGGTTCGAGAAGGAGAGGAGGACCGAATCTCCGGTATAAAGACCAAGTAATCGCGGATGCAAGACAGCTTGGTATTGATGACTGGAAGCAGCGTGCCCAGGACCGTCAAGAATGGAAAGCAGCTATCGCTCAGGCTCGGACCCAGCATGGGTCGCCCGCCTGATAACCTAGTTTTAAGTCTTATTTTATAATTATTTTAATTTAAAGACGCCATAAAAATAAATCGAGTAGTATTAAGTCATACGATCTGATCGCTGAAATGAGAGAGTACACAAAAAGAAAATGTCTAATACAGTCATTGAATTGATGCATGGGCTGTACTTCATGTGGCACCCTCTTGTTGTAACCGGATTTTAGTCACGTCAATATCATCCAATTTCGGCAGAACGAACTGTGTTATTATGTCGCGATCATGTCGATTCGTGGAGGAACAAAATTTAAATCGTTTATAAGGATACTTATCTAATATAATATAATTAAAATAGTATAATCGTTATAACTCATCCTTTTGCAAACCAAGAATTTTGAATTTGCTTTATCGTTTCAAGCTCCATTCTTACTAACTCTAAACTGTCAGCTGTATATTTTTTTATTTTTTCAGTGTTGCTAGAAATTGGTGGTTTTTGAAAGTTTCGTTCGCAGTTCTCGCAGTCTCATATGAATGGCACTTAACAGCCAATGCTTGACCAGCCTCATTTCCAAAGAGCATGGCCAGACTTGATTTTTTTTTCTTTTGAGATATTGTACACTTTGTTGTATCGTTTGACGCTTCATTCCTACGAACTAGAAATGAAGTATTACAGAGATAGCCGACTTCACAGCTGATTGCCCCCTAGTCCATCGACGAATTTGAGTGCCTTTTTGACGAATATTCATGAATTTTTGACGGTTATTCACGAAATAACGTAAATGCCGTCCTCTGATTGGTCAATTTGGTTTATGAACACGATTTAAAAAAGAGTTTTCAAAAATCTTAAGGGGCAAGAGAGGTAGAAGTCGGGCATCTCTGTGATACTTCATTTCTGCTACGATCTCTAAACTGACAGCTGTCTATTTTTTTTTCTATGTTGCCAACAAGTTACTGCGGCATTTTGGGACAACCTTTACTTATCGCAGCTAAGAGGACACCATTTTCTGAACTGATTTTCTCCAATGGCTACATTGTTTCCATCGACATTGAACATGCACATGTACCCCATTTTTTCAATTCTAAGACCATTAACTTCATTTTCCTGGCTTTGATTGGTGGAAGAGTACAAAATAAATCGATAAGAGGGTCCCTTTTGTATTGTGCATTATTTTTGACACAAAATCATTTTACAAAAAATGTTCATGTTCTAGGTATGCTATTGGAAAGAACTTATTCTCAAGCGCACAAATATGTTCACAGCCTTGGCCGGTTTATGCATTCTTGTACTGCACATTGGACGTATTGCATTTTTTTTTTTTATAAATGGTGTAAACCAACCCAACACATGTTGCTGCCGCAGAGTATCCTGAAGTTAACGACTCTTAATTTGCACGCATTGTAGTTGCGCGCATAAATATTCATAACTATTCTGCGATTTTAATAAGTTGGAGCAGCTCAATTAAAGTGTTTCGCTGTTTAACAACTACAAACGGAATACAATGTTGCTGGTAGTCTGTTTTCATATTTCTTGACATGATCACAACTCCTTGCCCTATGAATGATTCATTTTATGCGCAAATTGATCACACTCTTGTTTTGACAGTATATTTAATAATCTCGCTGAATTTACGACTGACGGTTTCAAGTGTGCTATTATAAATGTATAATGACGTGAACGGTAAGATATTTCATTTCTTCTGTCATGATCATTTACTATATTTGAGACGTGAGGAGTAGCATGAACATTTGAAATGCCCGATGGCGGTTGGTATTTTTATGTGTATCCATTTGCCAGATTCATCAGATTGACTCTGATGTGACCCAAATCTGTGGCATTTTCATAGAAACCCATTGATTAGTCAGAAATTTCTTAGATGAAATTCAATTTCGGCCATGGTCACTTGACATTATGCTTAAGACAACACTGTCAGAGTTCTAAGTGAGACCTCTGTTAAGAATTGAAAGATATCCCGTGTTCATTCGCAATCTGTGCACATTTGTGTAGAACCCCTTCTGGGTAAATATTTCATTCGATTTCCCGAAATCCATTCACCGCCACTCCCACCTAATCAGATGTGCGGCCAACATCATTCACCGTGTCGAATACCCACGACCAACATCCGTTCATTCAAGTCAACCCAAAAGCATCGAGCACTGGCATAAACCGAAAACATCGACTATATAATTAGAAATTATAATGAAGGATACCTTCCGGTAACTTCTTATTAAATATCGCAAAACCACAAGTAACATTTACATCATCCCGCCATGCCTGCCACTCTGCCCTTCACGCCACCCCAAAAACCCACACTCCATGCCCCAGCCATAACTATACAAAGCACACATATCTATTATCGTATCTAAGGCATTACCACTGGTATATGTGCTATAGTCACGACCGTCTAAGGCTAATTTTCTAAAATATAATTCCAGACTTAGCCAGTCATAGGACACACACTGTGATGTGAACTATAACCCCATCGTCTCCAACCCCAAGGACCATCTACCACTCAATGATATAATTTCCATTTGCTATAGTGAAAGCAATTATATATCCGTGTGTGTGTATTGTTGGTTGGTGATTTCGTGAACAGTGTTTGTAGTTGGCCATATATCTTATGCATATTCCTACCTTCGTCGCATTTATAATTTATTACAGGAATCTCATTAAAGAAAAGCCACAATTTCAATCAAAACACCCACAACATCCTTCTGAAAAATTCCTCTCGCCCAAAACCGTACCCTTTCGTCGTAGTTCGTCGTTCCTTAAGTCCTCATCACATCGTCGTATAATTTAATTCCGAAAGGATATGCCATCACCAACCAACAACCCATTCTATATCTGACAATTCAAGCCCAATGTTCGGTTCGGTTCGGTTCGTTCGTTCGTTCGTCCGTCTTCGTTCGTTCGTTCGTATGTTTCGCTTCCAAATGCTGCTGTCACTATTGCTGCTTCGGTTATGTCTCCCTGGTTGTGTTTATGTGTGTGTGTGTATGAGTGTATTGAACATTTTATGTAAATGCTTAGCTACTCTCCGAAAGCATTAATATCCTTTCTATCCAGCCTGCGTTGCTGTTAGTCTGATTCCACTTTCTACTTACATTTCTGCTGACGAACTAGCCCCTATTAATGTGTACTTTCTTGACTGAGCCCGAGACCACCCCCAAACCAGTCTACCGGCCGCCCGCCTCCACCCACCCCGCATGCATACACAAACACGAACGTACGAAGGGTAAGTGTGCAAAACATAGTTGTGTCCAATGTGCAACTAACCACCACCTAAACACAATATCATCATCATCTACACTCTACATCATAGTTTTCCTCAATAGGATACGAAGGGGGCGCAGAGAGAGAGAGAGAGAGAGAGAGAGAGAGAGAGAGCGAGTGTGATGTGTTGTTTTGCATGCATTAAAATGCCGGGTTGTCCTGGTGGATAAGACGAAGTCTTCGCTTATTCCCACCTTCCCACCTTTTGTCCTCCTATCTGTCCGCTTACCAATATTAGATGTATTTCCTCTTCACAGCGTGTGTGAAAGAGAGAGAGAGACAGAGAACTTGAATGAAAGAGAGTGAGCGAAACTGTCAGGAGCGGGTTCAACAAAATAAGGATTTGAATTTAACTTTCTTGAAACACTTAACTAAAATTAATTATAAAAGGCGAATAAGGTGTAGAGCCGGATACCTTATTCCTCAAACTCCATCCGCCCCTCTCTCCCGCAAATATCCGATGAACTGGCTGTAGCCGGAGTGGGACGATGAGAGGACGATGGCATACATACATATATGAACCTGTGTGTGCTCTAATTATCCTTATGGTCGTTGATTTTACATTTTATTAGATGTAAAGAAGGACCGATAGTATTAGCATCAGAGAAGATGAACAACAGCCAAAGCTAGAGCCAGAGAATCAGAAGCAGAAGCAGAAGAAGAAGGTAAAGATAGTGTGTGTACAGATGAATGATGATGTTGTGGACGATGGCTGAGTGGGTGGAGATGTTTGTAAAGTAAAGCAATAAGATTTTGAAAGTCGATCGTTAGACAGTACACGGTGAATACTTTCTGGTCTTTCACATTTTGAATCAGTCCAGGGAACATGTGGTGTTGGAGTCTGTTGAAGATGATGGTGGCGAGTGCCAGGCTGAGGGGCGGATTGTGTTTATGGAAATTGGGTAATTTTAATTGAAAATTTGAAGAAAGGTCGATACTTAATGAACTTTTGGGACGAGACAGAGCCACCTTAGGGCAGCAAGGGATGTGGGCAGCCACCAAACCATGTTTGTGTTGGCAACCGAAGAGAACACATCACCACAGACGAGTCCGCCTAAAGACTCCCAGTCATTGATGAGCCCTTCTAATGCAATCTAATGCTACTCACGAACATTCGAACGAATCTGAGAACATGTCTTTCATTGCCTGGTTCATACTCATATATTTTGTACATAATTTGCCGGGTGGAAATGTGTAACATGCGTTAAATTTATTTTGATCATTATCATGGAGGGGACTGCGCACATGTTTAACAACAGTGTATGCCGACTGTATTGAGCGAATGTCTTGAAATTGAAATAACTACCAATTGAGTGCTTTTTCACATTTTAATATATGTACCTCTGTTCAAGAACAATGTCTCGTTCACGGGAACGTTGAGTTTTAAATGCAATGACTGAAATGAGATACATATTCACTTGCGATTGCAACAATGTTGCAACTTGCACTAAAATGCCTACATTATGTACCTAATTTATCGCTTAATGAATTACAAGTAAACGCGTGCCCATAAGGATGAAGGTTACTTTGTTGTTTGGGCAATTATAAGAGAACCCTTGTACTTTGCAACTTCACTCGGAATCCACATCGGCTGTGGCATAGATAATTAAACAAGTCCCCTATTAAACATAATAGTTTTCTTTTTTCAATGATATAAAATAATTAAGATTTATCGCCTTGCACAAGCCTTCGTATGGACATGTGAGTGATGTAAATCACATTTGATTTGATAAAAAGTTGATTATTTGATTGTATGAATAAGGCATTCTGTGCGGCACGCAGAGGTGGGTAGTCAACTGACGTGTTTTCCTCAAATCAGTTAAGACAATTGCAGGCTGCAATGAGACGGATTGGAAGTTGATGTTGGTCAGACAAACCAGAAAATCTACATAATACAAGTGGCGTATTAATTGGGTGAACTTGTAAGCAGAGGGAGCTCACTCAAGCAGTTATTTATTTGGTGAGGGGCTGTGGATTGTGCATCTTGAACTCACGAGTTGAGTTAAGTTGAGGCAAACTCCTGAACGTTTTTAAGCAGCTGTTGATGACATATTTGGTGGAAGATGTGGGTACAGGAAAATGTGGTCTACAAATAGAATTTCATTTAAATCATTTTCCTGATCTTCATCGACGTACACCTACTTTTCATCACAAGCAAAATCTTTTCTGGAATTTTGTGTTAACCCCTGAAAACAAAGCAAGCCACAACGATGAGCCGTTGTTGGCACGGTTGTTTGTAAGACATGGAAAACCACGTCGAATTTTCAGCCACTGTAAAGCACGTGAAAAATGTAGAAAAAACCTATGTCTGATCTTGAAAAGATACCGGACAAACTCAAGAACCTTTAACCCCAAAAAATGGCTGTCAAAATATGGAACACTGCTTGGGAGGAGTAAGAAGCACGATTGGCCAACGTTGCGAAAAATTGAAAACCTGTTTCCAAAGTGAGCGCTGTTTAGCCCAAGCAGTGCGATTGTTTGAAATAAAGTTTTGGCCGAAATGAAGAACCTGCCGCGACTGCTATACGCTAGTGGACAACGCTCACGATCCCCGCGTACGTGGCTGGTGTGAACGAAAGCATGATTGAACAATGTTTTTTTTTTCGAAAATGTGACTGAGAACAACGTTTCGTTTAACAGTGGGCGTTACAGAGCCATACTGACCGACTTTTTTCATTTTTCAAAATTTGTAGACATGGATTTCTACGATCTCTGTTACATGCAGGATGTCGCCCATGCCACACAGCTCATGCTATAATCTTTTGCGCACCAAATTTCTAAATCGTGTTATCAGCTGCCTTGGCGATGTCAATTGGCTTCCAAAGAGCTGCGATTTGACACCTTTGATTTTTTTTGTTGGAAACCGTGAAAGTCCCTAGTTATGCCAACAATCCGGAAACGATTCAAGCACTAAAGGCCAAGATCATCCAAGCAATCCGTGAGCTACAGCCCGAAACCATCAACAAGGCCTTGGAAAATTGGGTGAGAGAATGCTCTACTGCGATGTCAGCCGAAGGAAGGACGTTGTCTGAATGTTTGTTCTTACTAATAAAGCCATGTATATTACATGGATACAAGTTTCACTTCGTTCATTTTGGTGGATTTATAAAAAGAGGCTTGTATTTGGCCCATCTCGAGGACCGTGGCGTTGTTGTTATGTGCGTCGACCCCTACGCAACGGTTCGATTCCCGGCCGGTACGACTAAAAATAACGTGCACAGAGCCACCTCTTTCAAGTCACTGACAATTCTTAATAACCGTCCAGAAAAAGCTTCTCAAACTTGGCCGTTCGGAGTCGGCATAAAAGGGTAGGTCCCCTCCACTCATGACAGAACAATAGCACGCAGCAGAAATGAAGAAACGCACTCATGACAGAACAATCTCAGCACGAGTGGTTGCTGAGAAGCTTGGCCCTCTACGGGCTGTAGCGCCACACACATTATATATTAGCCGTGTTTTTATATAGTGATAGTGAAGTGAAGTAAGATTCAGAAAAACGAATCGCAGTGGCTTTGATTTTTATCTATCAAAATGAAAAAGAAATTTATTTGTTCGAACTTGATGTCAAAATGTATGAAAAAAAAATCGAAGTCGAATTTTTATCGGTAGCCACCGGATTCAGCGTTTGCGCTGACGTTGGCTTATGCAAAATACAGCGTCAACCTGCGTTAGTGAAAATTGAGAGAGATGAGAGGATCGTAATAAAACGTAATACGTAGTCCATCGCACGTCATTATTCAACATGTTGGATATTTTTTGACAGAGGGATGCGCTGTGAGAGAGATTTTCTCCCAGATTGAGAGTATTCTTCCAAATTGAGAGTTTTTTGTGTCAACTGTCATTTGAGAAATGAAAACAGCTGATTAAATATAATATAACGACAAAAGTAATTTCAAATGAGTGTAGGCAGAAAGGCGGCAATATTTTTCATCTAGTAGATGAGAGAGAGAACAGCTGATAAATTGAGTATTTATTTCAACGCAGTGCATCATCGTAACATGAAGTCGGCTGGCGTAGCGCACTATTGTCAGAGATAACCTATAATAGAGATATCCAACTTCTACCTCCCTTGCCCCTTGATTTCATCTGACAGCGTTTTTTATACGCTTTTTGTCCCCTGTCTGTGAATACGTGTGAGCTCTTGAGAACAGCTGTGGAACAGCAGATACCCTTCCCCACCTTAGTATTGGGGTGAATTAGAGTTCTCATTTGAAAATTCGCTCGTTATTTGAATGTTTTTTCAAATTTCGATGTTCAATTTTCAACACAGTATGGAGGGGTAAACGAACGAACAAAGCTTATGTTCATGAAGTCGATTCATTAAAACTTTGAGCAATTTACAATCTGAAATACTTAGACATAATTAATGAATGCATAACATAATGTGAATTTTTTCATATGAATGAAAATTAATAATACATTCACACGTTCAGTTAACCAATAATAAAAATATTATTGAAGCGTGAATCACAAATAAGATGTTTTGACAACCATTTTTTAGCATTAGTAAAAGTTGCAATATATTGCCATTGTTCTTATCAAATTGTTTAAATTGAATTCATGAGTTTTTCAGAATTCATGACTTAAGCGTATAAAGCGGGCTTCATTTTTTGAGTTCATTTGTCAGGTATGGTTTATGAATAGGCTATATATACACTTAAGAATTAATTTAAGGTCAAATAGTTCCAGTTAAATGGACATTGCAATACATTGTTATTCACAAAAGTCCATATAACAAGGTAAGAAAATTCCCTTAAAAATACTAGTCAACTTTTGAACACCCTCCGAACAACATACCCATGTACGTTACATGGAAAGTACATGGATTCCCACTAAATTCATGAATCTGCCGCTTTTTCCCACAAAATTCACGAATCGGCCGCCATATTGTGGTGAATTGACGAGCGTTGTAAATGTATAAGTGAAATACAAGGGATTACCACTACATCTTCGTTGTGGGCTTGGGGAAAATATGGCCGAAGTTACTATTGTGTTTCAGGCATTATAGGCAGTAGGTTGTTGTGCAAAATCCTGCTTCACTATTTATAAATTTTTGAAAAAAAAAAACACGGCTATTATTATTAAAACTCCTCAGTGTAAAACTTTCAGAAGCGAAACGAGCGAGAACGCTCCAAACAAACAAAATCGCTAGGTTTCATCAAATTTCTGAAATCCTCCTTTCGCTATACATTTTTGGGCTTTCGAAACCTCGTGCTTTCGGCGATAGCTAGTTGAAATCCGTCCGAGAGAGGCTGCCAAACCGAACAAGCATACAGTACACCGTGAACTTCAGTTGATTTTGGTCATTTTATTGTCCATTTTCTCTAATTCTCTCTCTCTCTCTTTTCTGGTGTTCTCAAAACAATTATTTCCTGTCAACAAACAGCTGTTTTGTCACCCACTTCAAATTTGACAGCTAAGGACAATTGGAAACTCGTTGGGAACGGCCGGCTTCAGTCAAGGTTCATTTGAACCTCACGATTTCGAGGCGCAAGTTCATAAAATCTTTAATACGACAACGAAATCAATTCTTTTATATGAAGCCCAAGAGTTCTTCTTCTTCTTCTGGTGGCGCTACAGTCTGTGGTGGACCTGGGCTTCAACCAGCAAGCCTCTCCAGACTGCACGATCTTTAACCAGCTGTATCCAACTGCGCACATCAAGTTTGATGAGGTCCATCTCCACCTGGGTCCGCCGTCGGTTCCGTGGGTGTCCTCAATTGCGGTGTCTCACTGGTTCGGAGTCGAAGACTCTTCGGGCTGGAGCAGTGTTGTCCATGCGCTCTACATGGCCATCTAAGGCGTTGAATCCGTAGACGCCTGGCTACGCTCATGTCGCTGTACAGCCCGTACAGTTCGTAGTTGAATCTTCTTCTCCAATAATCATCAACGAGGACAGGACCAAAGATTGAACTCAGAGCTTTTCTCTCGAAAAGACCAAGTGCTTCTTCATCCGGAAAGAGTTCGCTACTTCTTAAATTGAGTTTTTTGAATTCCTAACATTACGTCCAATTAAATGCGACATGGTCATTGGTAACTGGTGTGACACGTATTTTCTTAGAAATAGTAAAAATAATTACATAAGCACACCATCTCAAGAAAAGGACCACTCTACGAAAATTGGGAATGATCTGCGTCTGAACGAAGCCTTAATCTTGACCCATCGACGGTGGATTATGGTGCACCACTTAGATCAAAACTTAACCTATTACTGTAGTCATTGGTCACCTCACTCGATGGGGAACGCATAGGACACACAGGGATAGGCATTAAAAATATCCCATTTTGCAGTTTCTGGCAAAGTGATACATTAGCCCAGTTCAGTGGTTCCAGGAAAAGATTAATGAAGAGGCTCTCTCGTGCATGTATACCAACTGTAATTCCTTCATCAATACGAATTCTACACAAACTAAAGAGCGATCATTCAAAAGTGTCAAAATTGTTCACATCCACACGCGTCCAATGCACCGTAAAAGGTATAAAATTCAGCTGCGAATTTCAATCCAACGAAAATGCAATCACCCCCATTGTGCCCACTGTGATAATTAATTCGTGATCCCTTTATCGCACAGTCTGGCTCGCTACCACCAAACCAAGTACATGTTCTCATGCTGCACACTTCCACATTCATAACAGACAGTTTAACCACTCATGTCTCTCTCGCGTTTTTTTTGTTTTTTTGTTGTACTCCACTCAAGTCATTCTATGCGTGCATACACAAGCGGCTTGTTGGCATGCAGACCTTTTCTGCCCTCTATACCAAGATCGTTGCAAACGTTCAAGACGTCACATGCATCTCATTAATTATTAATTACAAATTATGAACGCCCACGCATGCGACAACGACGGAGCCACAATGAGTTTCACAACGAGCCAGCATGGCGAAGGCATTACATTCCGCCTGATGAGAGGATTTTAAATTACGACTTAACGAACAAGGAGATCTGAATAAAATTAATATCCGACGATTGGAGGTTTCACTGTGACGTGAAGAGCGTACTGGACGCACGATCTTGTCTCAGAATGGTACACTCGTGAAGTGAAACCTGAAACCTATCCTCCGACCCTAACGCAGTATTGTGTTCTTGCTTGTTGTTGTCCCAGAGCAATACTGCAATTTCCATCCAGAAACCCACCACAGACCCCCCCCCCCCCCCCCGTTCCGTAATGTTTTTTAATCAGCTCGTCGTCGATTGTCAAGTCATACTGTTGCACATACATGTGTAGCCTTACGGACTTCGCTGCATTAGGTGCACTATTTTGTTTCTTTTTTTTGGGGAGTGGTGGGATTTAATGGCGCATAATTGTACGGCATGAGCGAAGAATAGAATTATGAGGAGACTTTCGCTGTGTGCGTTGTGCGGCTTAGAAGCAGAACAGTGAGAGGAACTAGGAATATCTTGTTCGGCCTGGCAGGAGTTACTGCTTACAGCGACTACAAACGCAGCGAAACACAATCGTTTTGTTGTTGATATCACCTTGTAATTGCAACCCAGCGGTCTGAGAATTTATCTGTGAGTTTGTTTGCACAAGCTTTTCTTCGTTTGTTTGCTTGTTCATTTATGCTTGTTTTCTGTATCAATAAATGTGTCAAAAGAGAGTTTAAAAAATGGGAGACGTTGTACTGGATCGGCAATGTGGCAATTTAGTCATTTTGGATGTTACGAAAGATTGCCTTGCGAAAAATCGACAACTGTAACCAAAAAGATTTGAAATTGTGGATGGCTTTTAAAAAACTTGTATTCATTCTTCCAAATATATTTCATAGGCTTCAAATGACTCTCCCCCTCCTCCCGTCTTCACACCCATCGGTTTTTTCAGCCTTCTAAACAATAGTCAAAGCGTGTAGTTTGTTTCCGGAGGTTTTACGCAAATGTTGTCAAAGACGTAATACAGTGTGGCACTGTCCGTTATCATGATAACAACTAAGAGTTGCCTGCTCATAATTGGCTCTACTTTTCGAAATGAAGTACTTGTAGTATTGGCGACGTCTGTATCTGTCGACGATATATATTTTCTTGTGGTTCCTGGGTGGAGCGATTGCCTCGATAAACAATTTATTAGTGGAATTTTTCTAAAGCTTGGCATTCTATGTCATGAGCGCAGCGCTTGCACCGCTTCTGCTTCAACTAGTCGTTTACATGTGATGGATAGTCTGCTGCATCTGCGTCTACCTTCCAATCTAGGGCTCCTCTTGTGATGTCGTCACGTCGTCATGGAACTTACAGAGTGCGTGGCAAATCCACGTCCGTTTGCGGAGGCGAATTTCCAGGTGAATGGGCAGCTGTCCCGTCGATACCCAGAGGTCGACGTTTGTGATGGTGTAGGGCCAGGAAACGCATACGATTTTTCGGTGGCTGCGATTAATAAAAATCTCTAGCAATTGTGTTTCCAACGGAATCGCGTTCCAAGTTTCCCAGCCGCACAGAACATCTGATTTCATTCACGTTCGATTCAAAAATATTCAGTTTCTTTTATTATAAGAGAATATTTATCGGATAGTAGACAGATGTCGTCCGCAAAGTCCAGGTCTTCAAGGCTTTCAACCATGCTCCAGGATATGCCCCTGTTTTTCGTATAAGCTTGCCGCATTATTAAATCTAAAACCAGGTCGAATAGAGTGGCGATAATACGCAGCCCTGAATGATTGCATTCCGCTCTTGTATACCGTTGCTAGGAATATTTTCGTGTTTCACACTGTACTTTGCAACTGCATACAATTCTTTTATAAGATTTATAATTTTTATAGGTACTCCTTTGAATTATAGACCTCTTCATACTTCTGAATGAATGTCCGAATTCCGAAAGAATGGCGAACGCTTTCTCGAAGTCGATGTGTGCGTCAGTCGACAGACCGCTCTACAATTATCCTCAGGGTGTTAATATGATCAATGCGTGAGCAGCGTTTTTATTATTAGAGTGATAACGCCTTCTTTTAACTCACCCAGGATTCTACCAGAGGTCATAATGACTTTTGTAGTTTTTGTGGATGATTCGAAAACTTTTTACAGAGGGAGCGCAATCCTGGCACTCACCAGCTTTAAACTTTGCGCTTTATGAAGTTTCAGTGCTCTTATAGCGATCAGTGCTTGATAGCGATTTTTCTACCTTCCTTAAGCTGTCTGCACCGATTATAAGGATTTTTGTGAGAAACATCTTGGTAGTAAAACCTACTCGTATGCCGTAACAACAAGTCGCATGACTCTTTCAACGCCAGCATGCCATCTCTAGCGCGAGAGAGTCGAACGCGGATCAGCACTATCTCGGCCACATCTTCTGGAGCAAAATTAAATGGATTTGCCTTTCTCAACTAATTCAGACATCTCTTTATTTACATCTCGAATTGGTGATGTAAATGTGCTGAAGTTCGCACAGATGAGAGTGGCAGTACTACCAACGCAAAGAACATATTTGCCGAAGGATTCGCATAATTTAATAGTCATAGCCTTGACTTTCGTTTTATAATGTGGCCGGCTGAACGTCATTAACTGAGGCTGACTTATACAGCCATAGGGTCTTATGACGAATATGCTGTAGATAGGTACTGTATTTCCAAGCAGACTGTAACCACTAAAATAGGTTGTTAAGGCTATGATTTATAGCAACATCCTATTACTTCTACAGATACTGTGCTGACCAAAACTAAGTCAGGAAATATACTCGCATTGGAAAAAGATAATATAGACGTTCGCTCTACGGCCGCAGCATCGGATGAAATCTCTCAGATCAGTTAAACTTGAATTTCGATTTATCAGAGAAAACATCATTTTCCAAGTGTCCAGTTTAGGTGTGTCTTGGCTAGATCTTGTCCAGTGAAGAAAATAAATGACTTATTCATTGGCCGATGTGATTTGAAGCCACCATGGTTCGCTCTGTTTAAAATATCAAGTCCCATTTCTTCCCGTGATTTTTTTTTTTGGTGAGAGTCCTTTTTAAAGCGCATGATAGTTCTTTAATCATTGCGACTGATGGTTTTACGGGGTCTACCAAAAACTTTAACTAACTGAACGCATAAGTAGAGTGAATTGGATTGGCTTGAGGAAGGCGATATAATTGTTATGAAGTGGACAGCTCAATCTCCTGATCTTTACCCAATACGAAATCTTGAAAATCGTGGGTCAGAGGTTTGACCTCACTTCCGTGCTTCCGTTCTGTCCACTTACTTTTGAGTGGGTTTTTATTTATTTATTTATTATTTATTGTATTTAAAAATAAGATAATTTATCGTAAAATTAATAATTATTACTAAAGACTATTATTTTGTGAATAAGAAAAAATAAAATGTTTAACTGTGTTTTCAATGTTCTGTGCTTCTTTTCCAATTTGAGGATACTTAGTTCTTTTCAAATGTCTTTCAAAATGCGCAAGTCAGTCACAGAATGCCAACAGCGACTTCAGTTCACTCAGACCTTGGCCATCAACTGATGTTTAATTTTTATGGCAGCATCGGTATTTGGGAATATGGATATGTTCTGTTGGAATACAATTTTAACAATAATAATAAGTATAGTGTGACCGTCAGACGCAGACCAGGACTTAGCGTCTGCAGCAACCGATCGTGTTGTGCGTGCTGTAGCTGCATTACGAGTGGATCATTTACTGACTCTGATCGATTAAGTTTGAGAAGTTATTTCTGGACAGGAATATTCTTTCAGCATTGTCAGTGACTTGCAAGAGGTGGAGCTGCGAATTATGAAAGTTGATAAGCCGCGAAAAATGAAAGGATCGAATCTGGCACCCTTTATGTAAGAATCGACCCACAAAACCTACTTCGCCACGGCGTTGCGTCTGCATATAAATCCATCTTATGAATGGTTTTTACGAAAGTTGGGTGCTTCGGATTCTTTTGATGAAAGTCGATAGATATTATACAACTTTATTATTTTATTGTTTGTAAAGAAATTAGTAAATTATATCGCCAAATTGCAGTAGGTCAGAATATTGACATGACTGAATTACTCGAATCAAAAAAAGGTGTCATTCATTTATGATTGTGTATACCAAGTTTCACCCTTTTATCTCTAAGAACAAAAATGCTAAAGATTTTTGAGAAAGTGAACCCGTTTCGGCACTCCTAGACGAATACAATTTTACTGATATATGTATTCAACAAAAAATGAATAACATATCAAAACAGTAACAGGGGTCTTATTTGACCTGAATACGCGTGAAGCGTGTGCATTTAAGTAGCTTTAGGTCTTAGAGCCAATGACTGAATTAATTTGAAAAATCGAAATTTTTCAATTAATTCAAAAACCATTAAATATATATATAATGTAGATATTAACAAATGTTCCATACTTATTCAAACTCGCATTAAAACATTCCCATTGAATTCATCCAAAACATAATCACCCTCGGCTAAACATTTAGTTCATATTTTTTCAGTGAAAAACAACAAAAATAATACTCTAGTTGTAACATTAGTGCCACCCTGTAAATTATAGGTTATTCCGCGAATTCGTAACAACGTCAAATGTGTAATAATAAATTAATGCAAAGCATATTTAATCGCTCCCTCACCTTTCGGACAGTTACTGACTGCGACTGGGTATGAAATCCCAGTCCACCAGTTGTGCGAACAAACCATGTACTCGTCAAGCATGAACTGAATTTGTAGCGAACCCAGTGTGCGCTAATGACACGTCTGCCATCGAAGCCTTGCACGAGAAGTGTGTTTTTTTTTTTCTTTGCATTTTAAAACATTAATTGGGAATTCTATGGAATCTTACACAGTATATAATAATCATAAGTAGCATAGGAGTACGCCTTGCGATATTGTCGTATGAGGAGCGTAATAAATTGACCAGCAACGTAAGCGGTCATACGTACATGCGCGTTTGTGTGAATTGAAATGAAGGTATGTATGTATGCGTGGAGTCGCGGCGTTTGAGATTGTGCATTCACGCAAGCATGTAATTGTACGTGCCTGCTCGTACGTTCATTCATTCAATCCGTTTGGAGCCTAACGCACGGTATAAAAGGCGTGCGAATAATTTTCATTTATGACAAAGGAAGGTGCGTTTCAATAGAAAGGACACCGCACCGGGTAATGAAAATTATGTAACTTGTGTTCGTTTTATTTTTTCTGTTTCGTTGGTCAACTTTGGGAGTAAGCAAATGAAATGGTGAACAGTGTAACTCGTACTTATCGACATATGTATAGATGACATTGTTGCGACCTCGTGTATCAGCACGTGTTTTATTTTGACCCTTGGGGTGTCAAGACTCAGCATGGGTCGTGAACAGGGGTGTTCTGTGTTCTATAACAGCGGACATTTGTCTTAAATGTTTTTGCTTGTACTGACAGGCCAAACGCAACTGAGCAAGGCGGTCCACATTTACATAATTGTGGATCAACTAGGAAAGTAATCTTCAAGCTTGGCTTGGCTATATATCAAGCTTGGATTTATTTGACATTTTTAATTTGAAAATGCCTGAAGTGCATTAGAACTTGGAACTTCTTTAGATTATAGTAAAGATATGTCTGGAACTACAGCCGAAGACCTAGCTTCTCGGCAAACACTACTCTTGTGCGTGATGTTGCTATCTCACGAGTGAGATGATAGAGGGATGCTACTGTTGTATCCCGTATCCGAAAAGATAAGCTTGAGAAGCTGTTTCTAGATGGTGACAGTCTTTGAACACTGTTAGCCATTCGAAAGAGATGGCGCTGAGAAAATCGTTTGTGGTGCCGGCAATCGAGCCTAGGCCCCATAGGTTCAACTCAGTAGGAGTCGACGCACATATCCACTACGCGACGACAACCAAATAAGAAAAAAAAACAAAAACACAGAAAATGACTATCTGGACAAAAGCTTTTGATTTATAAATGTGGAAACAATTCCTAAATGTAGAAGGTATGCCCATGACGTGTGAGTCCGATTGACATACCGAAAGTAGAAGTGTTTGTCATGAGGGAACCTAAAAACCTGTTCCAGGCTTCCATCAGCATCTCTTAATATTGAAGTACATCTTGCAAACTGATCCATATATTTGCATGCCACTTCGAAGTTGCTAAACAGCAATTAGCAGATCACTCTTATGCTTAATGAAAAGACGTGTAAGCTATTTGGCATCCGCGCAAGTGGATATAGCCCGTCGATGAGTCAATAACTTTGATATCAAACTCTTGCTTTTTTATCAAAATTTCATTTATTTTTCAATACAGTCCCCGTTCAGGCTGATCCACTTTTCCCAACGATAATCCAACTTGAACAGGGTTATGGTCGATATATGACCTCTCAAACAGTGCATTTGTAATAGATTATATTTTCGCCCCGCGCGTCTGCAGAATTTCACTATTTCACATGTCTTGAAATTCGTTCGAAGGCTGTCGAGTTTTTTGGAGTTCCTTTTTATGACAGGTCCATCTTTAATAATTGCCTTCGGGTCTGTTCAATGAATGGCCTCTTGACGCACTATCTTTAGTTTCGTTTACTTTTACTTTGTTAAGTGGGAGCGAGTTTTAATCTCTTGTACATACGTAAATGCCAGTTGCAATACGAATTTTGATTGAGTTTTTAGAAGGAATTGGGGGCACTTTAAAATTCGACGATGCTTCTGGATACTATTCGTTCGATTTCAACACGAGCTTAGGTTATGATAGGTTAGGTTAATGTCTTCAAACCCCCCCTCCCCCCCCCCCCCCCCTCAAAAAAAAAACAGAGACCGGTGCTCCCTCACCAATTGGGAACCAAAAACCCAGTGGCCGTATGAGCCTTAACAAACCTCCTGAAGTGCCGGGGTCTAGTAAAGCGGACAATCCCGCACCTAGTACTTCCAAAGGCAGCGTGGAGCGCTTTAGCAGAAACACACAGAATCGCAATCCTACGCGGGGAGCAGCTGAGCTCTCGAAGGAAATTGGGCCTTCACAAAAAAAGCACAAGGATTTTCGCGCCGCCTCAAGGGTTCTAGAGCGAAAGGCATTCCTCAAGAGAAGCCCGATAGCCAGGCAGCGATCAAATCTCTGGATGCAGTCACCTTTAATTCCAAGACTTCCCTTAATTGCCGCCTATCTCTTAACGAGATGGCGAAGTATTTTAGCATCCAACTGATGTGGGTGCCGGGACACTGTGACATTCCAGAGAATTGCGAAGCGGAAAGGGCACAAACACCCTCCATGCCTATCGCTACTATCAAGCATCTCCTAAAGCTTGAAACGCTCGCCCAGACAAACCGCAGATGGACATCTGGCACAGCATGCTTCATTACCAAACAACTCTGGCCTATGATCGATCCCAAACGATCGTTTAGCTTGATTGATTAAGCAGGCCCAATCTCAGATCTCTTATTGGCGTTCTAACAGGGCATTGTGCCATCGGAACTCACGCCTCTAGACTAGGCCTTCCCTATAATGATTTCTGTAGAAGCTGCATGGACGAGGAAGAGGAAGAAACCATCTAACACTTGCTATGTAATTGCAGTACTGTCTCATCCCGTAGATTCAGACTTCTGGGAGCCCAATTCTTTGTTAATCTGGCTGAACTGAGCACCATCAGAATCAGCCCTTTCCTTAGCTTAATCAAAATCACAAACTGCTTTGCGGAATAGGTAGCCTAAGACCCGCGTGGTAACACAATGAGCCTATGTTTGGCCTAAGTGTGTCTGCTGCTCTTATGCACAGCAGTCAGTCACTTCAACCTAACCTAACCTAGGTTAGAGGTGGGGACTCAGTCTTACGTAGAGCTATACGTTCCCAGTGCTACCACTAAACAGAGTAAACTACTTGTACTCTAATGTAGCTTTACTTAAGCAAATTGTTTCAGTGGTTTTGAGATGTATGAGATGATGTGTTACTACGGCCACATTTTAGGAATTTTGAAGAATGATTGACCTACAGTTTTATAACGAGTCTTGGCTTAAGCCGGGCATAATCAAAGAAGATGTTCCAAAGATTCAACCACGGCGGTTTCTTTGCAGGTTCTCCATCTATCAGTTACACAAGCTTGAGCCATTACTACAAAGTGTCCTATTTTTGCGATACTATATTCAATATTTTTTTTACAAATTTAGTAAAATTAAGAAAAAGCTAAGTTAAAAAGTTTCCTAAAAATAGGACACTGGGGAGTAATAGGTTAAGTTGGTAAAAAGCTCAAGTTATTTGGCTCCCAACATAAATCAATAGATGCATAAAATGTCCTCCGTAGAAATACATGTTTTGCGTTTGTTTTTACGGCTTCTTACTCAATCCCTTTATCTGGCACTTGGCACACAAGAAAATCAAAACCAAATTGTCCTACAAAAGATGTAAGATCATTGCCTTAATTCGAATATCAACCATCATCACCTTGCAAGCAATATCGCGAACAGCGGGTAGAGAAAATCACTTACTTCAAACTACTGAACATCGCAACAATTTTACAAAAATTACCTTAAACTTGCACTTTATTCTGATCAACACCGATGAGAACCAATGTTAAATAGATTATAATCTAGAATCAATCCTAAAACAAGCCGTAAAAGGAAGGTACGAGTATCAGTCAATCATGCAAATTTCTTGAGCACTTCCCAATGACTTGTCCAATCACAAAAGTTAAACCCTAGGTTCAAAAATTGCACTTCGAAAGCCACGCATGAAGAATCAAACAAGCCAGCAACAGTGTTGCCAGCATCTACACACACACATACATGCATATGTATCTGAGATATAAAAAAAAATGGCAAAAGAACATTTCGTATCAATAAATGACTTACCTCAGGTTTTAGATTTATAGGATGATACTGTTGCTGTGGCTGAGACTGTTGTTGTTGCTGCTGCTGTTGCTGCAGGTGAGGTGGAGAATGATGGTGGCTGGCGATTGCCCCGGGCGGTGATGATGACGATGACGGAAACGGTGATGGTGATTTGTTCACCGTTACCCCAGTAACTGATGATATAGCCACAGTGGTCGCTGTTGTAGCTGCCGATGTTGATGATGAAGATGTTGAAGACGATGACGACGATGAGGACGATGATGACGATGAGGATGACGAAGATAAGCACGATGATGTAGACGATGTGGATGAGGCAGATGATAGATTGGGCACTGGACGTATTGTAGCCGCAATTGAATTCACCGTCGTTGTGGTGGGTGTTGGTTGTGAGGGTGGTGACGATGGGGACGGGGTGGGCAGACGTGAAACTGGAGCGATACCGCCTCCTGAACTAACACCACCAAGTGGTGTAGGCGTTGTGTCAAATTCACGTTTTATCCCGCCTAACGATGCGGTAATAGTTGCTTCACAAGGTAATACAGTTCCTAGCATAGTTGGCGTATCTGCTTTACTTTGGTGACTATTACTCTCTGTTTCTTCGACACCTTCCGCCATATTAAATTCGCATCCTGATTCGTCTACATAGGTTTAAAGGAATAAAAATAACATTTAAGTTTCATCGATTTTGAGACTATTTATATTCATTTAGAAGCGTATTTTTCGATCTTAAGGACAAATCAAATTCAGACATTCTGTTTTATGTCAAATTAGAGCAGAGTATTTTGAGTAAATTGTTTTCTTCTGCTTTAACTGCAAAAATAGGTTGGATCAGAAATTCCCGACCTTAGTAGCCCTGGAATCCATAAAAGAAAATGTGCAGCATTTTTTGGGAGAACTGTCTTTTAGATAAGATATTCCCTGTTACACAAGCAAACGAATACTCTGTTTTCAAATCCATAAGAGTTGAAAACAGGAAAGTGTTCTTAGATCTACCTTTTACAGGCTATATACAGTAGAGTCTCGGTTATGTGAACCCCGATAATGTGAACTGAAAAAATAATGCATTGCCTAATGACAATTTTTTGCTAATTGGAAATGTGAATATTTTTTAATTTCGTCTCATTTTGTACATATTTGCTTTCAAAGTCTATCGGTTTTAAAAGTGAAAGCAGAGTCGTTGTAGGTTAGCTACTTTACTCGCTCACGTGTTCTTTTCTGTTCATTTTTGCTGGTGATAAGACTTAATTGAGTTAATTTATTTTATACCTTGGGCAGTTCATGCAAAAAAAAATCCTTCATTGTAAGGAATCTGAGAGAATTGGAATCTGGCTACTCAGGATTGAGTTCATGTCAAAAGTATGAAGTAACAGAAACCACAATTACAATCATAAAAAAATACTGTAGAATCTAGGAAACATGAACGATTCTATAAGATGAACGCATTTGTAAGAGAACATTCTTCTGGGTGACAGATGAGTGTGTATGCCTTTTATAGGTTAGGTTAGGTAGAAGGGCAGTTAGTGAATTCACCAGGGCACTTAGATCATGTTGATCCATTGTGATATCCACAGTCAGACTGCTACCACTGATTGACTACTCCAGTGACAGTGTCGTTAATTTAATCCCAACTGGGGACTGGACCAGATTTGAAAACCAGAGAAAAGGATATTAACTTTGCTTTCACTGGGATTCGAACCGGGGACCCCGCTAACCAGGGGCAGGCACTCAACCAACTACGCCATCCAGTCACCATGCCTTTTTTTTAACAAGGTTTCTTTTTTTTTTTGTTTGTTTGTTTTAAGTAAAATTAAATGTTTTTTGGTGAATATACATCCGCTTTAAATCCGCTTGAAAAGACGAACAATTTGAAAAGATGAACGGACCATGTTTGATATCTGTTCATCTTTTTAAGATTTCTACTGTATATTTCAGCTTATCAAAAAACGGAGTCTGGAATCTGAGATGTGTCTAATGGAAACTGCCCTCTTTGAATGGCTTTACTTTTTTTCGCCAAACTTACTAGGTTGAGGTGGCTGACTGCCGCGCATACGGACAGCAGACACACTTAGGCCAAGCATAGGCCCATTGTGTTACCACGCGGATCTTAGGCTACCTATTCCGCAAACCAATTTGTGCTTTTGATTAAGCTAAGAAAAGGGCTGATTTTGATGCTGCTCAGTTCAGCCAGATTAACAAAGAATTGGGCTCCCAGAAGTCTGAATCTACGGGATGAGACAGTGCTGCAATTACAAAGCAATTGTTCGAAGGATAACTTCCTCATCCTCGTCCATGCAGCTTCTAAAGAAATCATTATAGGGAAGGCCTAGTCTAGAGGCGTGAGTTCCGATGGCACAATGCCCTGTTAGAACGCCAATAAGAGATCTGAGATTGGGCCTGCTTAATCTGATCCAGCTAAGCGATCGATTGGGATCGACCATAGGCCATAGTTGTTTGGTAATGGCTTCATTATGTCCTGTGCCAGATATCCATCTGAGGTTTGTTTGAGCAAGCGTTTCAAGCTTTGGCTGATGTTTTGTAGTAGCGCTAGGCATGGAGGGTGCGTTTTCACCCGGAAAGAGCACGGAGTTTGTGCCCTTTCTAGCGAGTTCGTCCACTTCGCAATTCTCTCGAATGTCACTGTGTCCCGGCACCCACGTAAGTTGGATGGTAAAATACTTGGCCATCTCGTTAAGAGACAGGCGGCAATTAAGAAGTCTTACTAAGAAAACAAGCAAATCGTTTTAACTGTCAGTTTTATGAATGTCGCAATTTAAAATTTAGTGACTGGTAAACGTTTCGTAAACGTCATAAAGTGCGAGTATTAAAAATATGCGATCGGGAAACCATAAACCTCTTTCAGAAAGATTTTCATGCCAATGTAAGGGAAAATTGCTTGCTTCTTGAACAGATTTCTAATGGCGATGAGACTGCTCTGTATTGGAAACATCTGCCGCGGAAAACTTTTGTGTTGTTCAAAGATGCAACTGCACCAGCTATAAAAGAATAATTGGTTGATGCTAACCTAAGAACTATGTGCTTTCATTTTGTTCATTTTGTAATGTTTTAATTAGTTCACATTATCGAGATTCTACTGTAGCTATATTTTACCATTATCTGATGATTTGTTGATGAATTTTCCTCACACGGTGCCTATACGCAATTATAAAGTCGGTAAGAGGGAGGGCTTAGAAGACCGTGTGGTATCCAATTAATTATCAAGTTTTTTTTTCTTTATCGAGAAAAATGTTTGAAAAAGTTAATTTAAATATGCTAATTTTTCGATAGAATCAATCATTCTCTTTAGGAACAGACAAATTGAGAACGCGATCCAAAGAGGATGCGATCCACAAGCTCACGGCTAAGAAATTTGTAAATTACATTCGTAGCTATCTGTCAATAGAGACAAGACAGTTTTTCGCAAGACACAGTCACAGCTCTGAAATCAAAGTAACTTCAGCAGGAATAAAAACGTTCCAAATCTGTATCAACATTTCTTACTTGTGTATTCACACATCCTTACCCTCATCACTCTTAACCTGTTCAACATCGTGTCTGCGAATCATAAACCCATGTCGAGGTGTTCTCATACAAATTATGACAAGTTCAAATGATTTCCGGCTTAACTTTTACGTCGTCATCATGAACATAATATCCAACGGCCAGTTACTGCCTCTGCATATTTAGCAATCGATTAAACTGGATTTTCTGTTTTTTTATGGAGGCACGTACATTCGATCTATGGGCAAACAATTTCTCCACATTATTACGACAAAATAAATCTTATTAATTAGCTCATCGCACATGCATAATTGCGGCATGAAGCATCTCCACGCGAAACTTAAAATGCATCACAATACAGGTTTGCAACTTTGTTTCTAGTTACACTCCGACTGCAACAATGTTGTAATAGAGCGAGCATATCGGGCATCGATTTATTTGCATAGTTACAACTACAGTCAGTCACATCTACATACGTGAGAGCTGTGCACAATTTCTAATTTTTACTTTTATTTCTGAATATCTCTGACTACTGAAAGTCAATTAGTTATGGTCATCCTTAAGCGCTGTTAGACGAAACAAGTTGCAGAGCGTATAAAGATCATCGGTCTCAAATTTTATCAAAAACTCGACTTGGCATTACTTTCACTGTTTAGCCGATCACACTATGATTCCGGTGTGTGCAAAATACTCGTATACAAGATTTAAACAAATAACTTGGATATACGAGTTACTTTCTTTCGTTGTTGCTTATATCTTTCCTTCACATCCCGCTGGGGCACTCACCGAAGTTAGTTGCGGTGAGAAAATATCTGATATCCACGATGACCTTTACTCCATCAAATAGAGTCAGTAATGACTACCCTAAGATTTCGTATTTTTTTTTTTTAAATCACGTCCCAGCAATTGTTTGACCGACTGTACAAAAAGAAACACGCAATAACGAATGTCATAAGAGCAAGAAAAAAATGCAAGGAACGACAGGGAAAGGGGAAAAAATTAATTAGCTATTTATTATGCTAATTTCAGTGTAATGCGATTAAATCAATAATTAAGCTGAGGAAAAATTATAATGCCTTAGGTACCGAGGAACTTGAATGCTCGGTGGCGTAAAGTGCCCGACCGGTTAAGTGGTCTCGCGGGGGTATTTTCGAAACACATTCTTTGTGATACTATGTAACGCTTACAGCTTGTTGGCTAGTACTATTAATTATCACGATGATTTGATAAACAAATTACAGCTAATATACGGTTCTGGGAAATAATTTATTTAGACTTCTAAGTTCACCAGGAATGATCATGTTCATCGAGTTTTTTGTGGAAAGTAAACCTGACACTAGCGTCTAGTATTGAATTGTTCTTCCGTCTGAGGGGCATCCGGTCTGAGGCGAGTGCGATTTCCAGTTCCCAATGTAGTAGGGGATGTTCGTTTGGATCAGGGTGTGTCACACATTGTTTTAAATACTTTTTTCATTGCTGTAAGAAACCTAACCTCATTGCAGCATTTTTGAGATTGTCCAACTGGTTCGTGTTTTAGATTGTTGACAAAGTTGTTGATTGCTCACCAGACCCAAAAATGCTACTTCCTACCCTAATCGAAGGTGTGTGCTTATTTCAACACATATTCAATTTGGAAGCTAGAATGGCGAGCAAAAGTGTATGTATCCACTTTTGCTCGCCATTTCTGCACATTCATTTTAGTTTTTGTGGTTTTACATCAATAAAATAGTTTCCTTACTACGGTTTTGATTGAAATTTCAAGAGCTTATTTCTTATTTAGTTACTAAAATGTCGAGGCATCAGTGAAAGAAATCGTACAATTATAACGGCTGAAGTAAAAAGAAAAACCAAGCGGATCCCATGTTTCCTGTTTAGCACGTCTTAATTTTTAATTATTTTTTCGTGCATTTACCGTTATGTCTAAGCTTGGCGTACCATACTTTATGATACTTTTCGTCATTTTGATTTTGACATCATACTGAGAGCAGCGACATTCTAAATGAACACATTTTGAAAAATTTTTATTTGTGAATTTTAAAATATAAATTAAAAAAAAATATAAAGAAAGATAAAAATAAAAACATTGGGAACAACATCGTTCTGCTGTCAGAAATTCGGTCTATACCATCTAGTACCGTACAAATGGGACAAAAAGCAAAAATATATCGAGATCGTGCATTATAATGGCGGGTGCCTAAAACTATTGATCCTCACATTGTTGAGATCGGTTGCCAAACACCAAAAGCAACTGCGTAAATTACTCGAGGCTACTTTAGGTACTTCTTAAAGGATAGTCGGAAGACTATAGACAAAAAATCAGGACTCTCCGAAAAAATAAAAATACTGACCCGACTAAATTTTTGCGAAGAACATGAAAGCTGAACTGCAGAAGACTGTAAACGAGTCAAGATCAACAGATTCTTGTCCGACGAAAACTGAAAATTTCAATCAAATTGGTCGTGAGGAAACAATTTTGTTGATGAAAAATCACAAGAACTGAAAGGATGTATACAGGTTTGCTCGCCACTGTATATCACAATGTCCACTCGTGAGAGAACAATAGCATGATCAACATGAGTGGGGTCTATTCCCTGGCCGTCTACGGACTGTAGCGCCACCCATATTATTATTAAGTATTATAATTCTGCAAGTTTGAGCTGATGTCATCTAAACTAAGCGGCTCGCTAGATCAGAGAGTCTGGGTGCTGCACATGAAAACCCTATGGTAGCTTAGCACCTCCATCAGTGAACTCGTCAGGCTATCGGTAGATTGGCGGCGGTCTGTACGGGATACTGGAGGCGAGATGATCATGTAGTCAAAGTAGGCATCCCAACAAAACACGAATTGTCGAAGTGGCAAAAACACAGCTGAGAGGGAGACCTTACTTATTTCTTTTGTGTTTTTCACTAGGTAGTCCAGCAGCTAGACCCAGGCATTAAACGATTAGTAGAACCTTCTTCAAATCATTTAACCAGATCTCTGCTAAGGATATTAAGGAATAATAATAATATGGGTGGCACTACAGCCCGTGGAGGGCCAGGGCCTAGCTTCTCAGCAACCACTCGTGTTGTGCGGGCTATTGTTCTCTCTCGCGTGGAAGGGACCTACAGTTTAATGCCGACTCCGAACGGCGTAGTTGAGAAGCTTTTTCTAGACAGGAAATACTCTTTGAGCATTGTCAGTGACTCGAAAGAGTTGGAGCCGTGAAATAAGAAAGGTGGTAAATTCGGCTATCGAACCGGGCACCCTGTGCGTAGGAGTCGACGCACTAACCTACTACGCTACAGCGACCCATATTAAGGAACTCATGGCTATCGTAGATCATTCGATTCTGGAATACAATGAATGCTGCCATTACGGACAGCTCTTTTAGGCGGACAATCCCTTTAAGCGAACAATTTCTAATGACCGTGGATCTTGAATTGAAGTTCGAAACAATCATGTTATATTCCCTTTATCGGATACCCCTAACCGGGGCGAAAACAGGGACTTGAGCGGAGACAAAACAGCTTTCCGGCAGCTTTTTTACATGTATATGCGACTTTACAAGAAAACAAGAGAATAGCAACAACACAAATGTGTGTGTGGTGCAAATGCCATCAAATCATTGCCTCTACTCTAATGGATAATTGATTTTAACTCTGGAGCTCTATTCTATTATTGTACTTTGTTTCTTCTATCTTCAAGTTAATTTTGGTTTCTTTGCTAGTTCCTTGGACTGCATTTGAAATCGTTTTTTCGGAATTAATTTTTCCTATGGACGGACAACTCCATTAGCCAGATGAAAGTGCTACGACCGTCGTTGTCCACTTATGGGAGCTTTCACTGTATCCCAAAAATATATACACTTTATGAATAAAAATAAATAAAGTATAATCAAGTCGAACGAGGTAAAGCCCCCCGTCTATTCTGTACTGGTGCTTATCGGTTGTATACAAATGTTTGACTCTGCACTGTGCAGACAGTGGTGGACGCATAAATAGCACACAAGATCACAAACTTAATATCATGAAAATCTTTTTGCAATGCGACACCTTTATAAACTGATGAAATGGTATGTTTGACGTCCACCTAACCAACAAAGTAAGCCAATTAAACGGTGATGCTGTGGACAGCCTTTTCTTGGTATGAGACCAAATTGGATGAAAATGTTTACAAACGAATTGTTCAACATCGTTTTGCTGTCTCAAAAATGTCATTAATGATAAGACGGAGTCCCTTTTGCCGAAGAAATAACATGCGATTCTCTGCTTGGTAACAAAACCAAGCACACTTCTCGGATTGTGAAGGGTTACCTTTGTGATCAAAATTTGACAATGCCCCGCCCAGTCTCCCGACCTGAATTTGATAGATAACCTGTAAAGCGATCTAGAGCATCATAGTGATACTGTCGAATGAAATGCAGCTAAATAATGGGACCAAATTTAAACCCCTCGGAAATGCATTTGTAAAGAATGATTTCAAGCTATAAGAAGGCGATGTGCAGCAGTGCTGAACAGATCACCTTTACGGTTGTTAAAAAGCTATTTTACATAAGTTTAATGCAATGCGATATAATGTCCCATTTGTGAGGTTGGGCATAATTTTACAAAGCACCTCATCTTTCTGGCATTTAATAGAGTTGAGGATTCTGTTAAATAAATTAAAAAATACAATTTTGTTGTATTATTACAGGCTACACAACTGGCTTGTTATTGATAAAAGCGCAAGTGTTCCATTAAGTTGTCCCCCACTGTATGAAAAAAAAAAAATTACAAAGGCGTCAAGACTATTTATTTGATATAAGAAAAAATATAACTTACAGGGATATGTTTTAAATTTAACTCAATTCAGTTTCAGTTTGGCCTCGTCTAAAACAAAAATAATTGCAAAGCATCGAGCCACGTACATGCATACATAAGCACCCATTCAGAATATCTACGACAATAAAATTCTAATTAGACCCCACACTCACCAGTTGTTGGTTTGGTTATTCCCTTTTCAACCCTTAAGCCACACTCACATGCAAAAACTATTCACATCACTTCCACACCACTCAACGGTAATTTCGTTAATTATCGTTTACTGCACACAGAAATAAATAAAAAATATCCCCTTACCGAAGGCAAGAAACAGGAAAGAACCCACACCAAGGAAACCCAATCGAACAGGGACAGCAACGCAACGAATTGCATTCCACCGGCTAACAGCACACCATCTCATGGTAGTCATCGTCATCGTCCTGAAGGGATTTCATAGGCGCTTCCTGATATCCTTACTTCGGCTTCGCCACACACACCCAAGGGGAGGGGAGGGTGAATGTCTATCGATTGGTTCTTCAACAGGGTATGGTCATCACCATCATCATTATCATCGTCCTCATCAAAATCGCCATGACCGTCGTCGTAGGCCTGGTCATAGTCTTCGTCGACTTCGTAGTTTGTGTCGTATGAGTCGTCATCGTCCTTCTTGCAGCCCAACATTATACACATGCTCGGGTATGTGTTTGCAGATCCATACCTCGCACACAATCGCAAGCATACTCGTGCACAAATACCCGTAAAATTCTTTTCTATGTTTGCGTATATGACTGAGTGCAATTGACCATCCGCCAGGATATTAGGCTGCCTCAATTCCCGCCCGACAGCTCCGCACCAGGACGTGTGGGTGCATGTTTGCGTACTGTGAGCCCCCTTTTGCAAATGTGAGAGCCAGAAGGCCCATAATTAATTTCACTTATTGCATGCGATAGCATATATACCCCTAAGCATTCATTCATTTGCCCCTTAAACAGCCCGGCAAAACACAAACAACATTCGCAAAAGGACCCATCCGCCACCCGCTCGTCCCAAGAGCGAAACACTAATGGAGTTTGAAGAAAATTGAGAGAACGTCTGATATATCCATGTTCGTGGAAAAGTACAAACTGTGCGGATATCTGAACGGTCAGGCAAATGATGAGTGAAATTTATCAAATTTGCCACACGGCGGTGTGGTAAGGTTTTCCGAATTATGCACATCTGAGGATACCAGCAAAGAGAATTCTTCAAAATCAAAAAGTAAAACCAAAAGTGTTTGCAAATTGTTTACAAGGGTTAAAAGGAGAGGTTCATGCGCAGATGGGCACAGCTTATGATTGAACACTATGCGAAGTGTTATTTTGTTAAATTATTGTCTTCATCATGTACAAAAATAGAAGATTACACGATTACAAAATCTATCAGAAACATATTCCAACTGGGAGCCAAAATATAAGCCAGCTTAACTAAATATCCTTAATTCGAACTTATTGATAAAGCCTTCTGCCCAAGTCAGAAGAAATGAAAAGGAAAGGAGACTACAGTCAAGGTTGCTCTTGACCAGATGTATGAGTCATATGTTTTGGTAGCCTGACCAGTACAGTAAGATGTGTTGGAAAACTTCTTTTGGGAATATTCAACGGGTCATACTAGAGAGATGCATTGTACCTGACCTGATCTTCGATGCTCTAGTTTTGACATTCCTGCCAAACTCGTCAGGTTGTGGAGAATAACGATGGAGCATTCTCGCTTCTCCATCAAGCTCGGTAACGAACTCACCGAGTCCTTCAATGTCAAAAAAGGTTTTAGACACGACGAGGCGCTGTCATGTGACTGTTTTAATATCATTCTTCAGAAGGTCGTGCAGAACTCATTCGTCAACACAAGAGGCACTATCTTCCAAAAGTCCGTACAACTGCAAGCATACGCGGACGATTGATGTGTTTGGTCGAACACAGCGAGCCTTCAATGAAGCGTTTGCTGGCTGGTCTTGAAACGAAGCCGGCCAGAATGGTTTAAGCGGTGAACGAGGTCGAAATTAAGTCTATGCTGTCATCGAGATACACAACATCGAAGACTAGGCCAGAACGACAACCGCGGCTAAGACTTCGACGTAGTGACGGACCTTATCTACTTCAGCTCAATACGAACAACATCAGTCCCAAGTCGTAGACGTAGAATAACTCTTGCCAATCGCTGTTTCTTTGGGCTCAAGGAGCGATAGAAAGGAGCCATCCGCCGTCAGATGAAGAAGCTCTGTGGCTTTTTGAGAGAAAAGTTCTGCACAATAATATTCTACCATGAACTGTACGTGCTGTACAGAGACATTAGCCTAGCCTGGCGTCTACGAATTCAACGCCAACTATGGCTAGGACCTGTAGAGAGTGTGGATAACACTGCTCCAGCCCGAACAGTCTTCGACTTCGAACAAGACAGGCAACGCAATAGAGGACGCCCACGGAACCGATGACGCACACAAGTGGAGAAGGACCAACTTTCCAACTTGCCGTGCGAAATTGGAGGCATTTGGCTAAAGCAAGTGCCAGCTGGAGAGGCTTGTTGGTTGTGGCCCAGGTCCACCCCGGACTGTAGCGAAGTAGACAACGAAGTATTTCACAATAGCTCAAGTTTATAGAGTATCCGCAAAAAATGACGGTAACGGCATGCTGGCAACTAAGAGAACGAAGAAGCGAAAAGTCTAGTAAAAAAAGGGATCTGAACTGGGAGAATCTATGTCAATCCCTTATGCATTCAAGGAAAAATGCATTTATGGAAAAACTGGATAACTAACCTTACGGGGCATAGTGACATGCACTCCATCTGAACAACCGACATAACTGGAGCTGCTGCAGCGACGACGTGTAGAATCTGTTCAACATCTACTCGGCGAATGCTCAGCGTTAGGAAGGGAAACGAGACATTTTCTAGGAAAGCAGTTGTTCACAGAGCTGGATTGGATGGAGGAGCTCAACACTGGTGGTGTTGAACTTAAAAACCTCTTAAACAGTTCGTCAGGGCACCCATAAACCCACCTCCCTAACCATCTCATGAACAGCGTATTTTAAGGTACGGAACAGAATCGAATAATCCGGAATCAATGAAATCCCCACCGGAGTCCCGCAAGCGAGTGTCCTTGGTCATATTTATTTCCATTTGTACAATCGGAACATCCTGCAAACTGAATACTCTTTAGTGATGATCTTTTGCTGATGATGCCGCCTACTTGCCAACGGCAAGAACAAATCTTGCTCAATTGAAAGCCAGCTAATTTCCCTTTCCTTCACCTACAAAAGTACAGGCAGCGGGTGGAAGAACCACATGCAAGCTGTTGCTTGTATTTGATAATATAGACGATATTAGTCTATCTAATGCACGGTCTTGTACACAGGCAAACGGGAAAGCCAGCCGCCTACGCTGCCGCTGAGAAGCTAAAGGGCACCGCTGGTGAAGACAAAACCGCCAAGGGTAAGGTTGAAAAGAGGGCAGCCGAAGCTAAACCAGCTGCTGCCGGCAATACCGTGAAACGCCGGAAGAGCAACAGCTGTTGCCGCTCCAAAGCCTGCACCAAGAACTTTCAAGAAAGCAGCTCCAACCAAGAAGGACGCAATGAAAGACGAACCAACGAAGGATGCCTGCTGCTGAAAAGCCAGCCACTAAGGTAGCAAAAGGCCAACGCTGGTGGAGACAAACCTGCCAAGGGTAAGGTTGAAAAGAAGGCAGCCGAAGCTAAACCAGCCGTTGGCATGCGCCGGAGGCAGGCAAAGAAGTGAAAGCAGCTACTGCTGCCGCTCCAAAGTCTGCACCAAAAAAGGCCACACCACTACCCGTCAAGAAAGCAGCTCCAACCAAGAAGGACGCAATGAAGATCGAACCAACGAAGGATGCCAAGCCTGCTGCTGAAAAGCCAGCCACTAAGCCACTAAGGCAGCTCCAGCCGCAGCCTCGGCTGCTCCTGCTACCGCCCCCGCCGATGCTTCCGCGCCCAAAGCTGAGAAGCCACACAAGGCTGTCGACAAGCCAGCAGCTGCTAAGCCCTAAAAAAAGATTGGCGTCGTCTCCGTCGCCTCTGCTGCTGCCACCGGCAGGAGTCAAGACACCAAAAATCTGGTTCAGGCAGGGTGGTAAGGGTGTGAAGAAGAAGAAGAAAAAATTCTTCCTCCGTTCGTTTCGGCAAATGATTGCATCAACATCGACGAGGACAATTTCGCAAAGTACATCAAGGCTCGCCTAAAAGTCGACAGTAGAGTGAGTAGTCTTGGAAACAACGTCTCAGGATGATATCTCAACTCTGTATCTGAACTCCGATGTATACTTTGCCAAGCGCTGCCTGAAGTACTTAAAGAAGGACAGCTTCCATGATTTGTTCCGCGTTGTTGCCAACGAGATAGACTCCTATGAGCTACGTTACTTCAAAATAAATACCAATGAAGTGATGACAAGGAATATGCAGAGTAAACAAAACCTACTCGTGTGTTTACAATTTAGTTCGGATTTTCCTATTAAAAAAACGAAAAGGGAAAGAAATGACGCATGAGGACATTCTGCGATTTTGAGATGATTTTCAATTGACCATTACTGCGACTTAAACTTACATTCAAACTTATCACACACATAATTTGTTTACATTATCTGTATACCCCTTCCCTTAACTCCATCAGTCAGCGTTCGTGTCGTGCATGCTATTGTTCCCGCACGAATGACGACGCGTGTGATTTTAATACCGGCGTGTGCTTATACACCGCCGTCCCAATGGTTTCCCAATGACTGTTATCTTGAGTTAATAGTCTTTAGTCAGAGAGGTTATTCAATTTGTTGCCTTGTTGTTGATTAATATGCGGGCGCCTATCACTGCATCCTTCCATGAGTTGAACAACCATTTCGCAGTGAAATCGATCCACCCAAACGATGGTCAACTCATAGTCTTAGTCTAAAACTAAACTCACTTGATTCAATTGGAGATTATTTCTTAATTAATTTAATGATGAATACACTTCAAGCGTACGCGTCAAAAAAAAATCCACAACATTCTTTTTCGCATACGTTGCCTTACATTGCTCTCCCCGCAGGTTTCCATACGGCGTAGAGTGGCTCTTGTAATTCATACGCATCTGGTGCCGCTTAGTGATATAATGAGGTGCAATCTCACTGACCAGATACTTGATTTGTATCACTGTGTACAACCTAAATGCACACAAACATACACACATGCATCCACAGCAACGACAATTCATATAATTTTCGAGTGCGGACTAGTCATGCAACAAAGCTCCTTCCCGCGCTCCTTGCTTACTCGTACATCAACAAAACAGATTGGATCACCGTGAGTTAATTCAAATCACACCAAGAGAGCACTACAGTGCAGTGTAAAATAATTGGGGTCTTATGAATAAATCTCATTTGTGCCGATTTTCTTGTTTTTTGTTTTCATTTTCTTTTCAACTCTCAGATACTTAACGCTGTACAAGCAGAGCCGCAGTTAAGAGGTTAGTTTTTCCTTTGCATGTGCAATAAATAATGCGAGGGTATAATGCCTCTAAAACAAAATTGATTATTAAATAACGAGTTTCGTGCATAAGCAGTGCAATAGTGCACTCTCGCCGGGGAATGATTATTCGCCAGCTGACGAATGGGTTTCATTTTTAAAAAGTCCACATAGATGCGGAAATTGTTTGTCAAAAGTAAAAACCATTCGTTGCAAGTGATAACATTTTATTTTCAATTAAGTATTTACATATCTAGCTATGTGGCATCTGATGGATGTTAGAGTGTTGGCCGGTTGGTAGTCAACAGAGAACACCTCCGGCGATGTGCGACCATAACATGAGTCATTACTATGCCCCGAGTGTGCAATCGACTGGCTCTTCGTGTAAACCAGATTTTCAAATTAATGAAACTCCTTCACCTTCTACCTATGGAGCCGAGGGAAACAGGCTTATTATTATTTTGCACATTTTTTTTTTTTTCCTTTTTTATTGAAGATAATTTGTTCCACAAACGTTGATCGCACAACTGCACCGGTGCTGAAATCCGGTGCTGTTAACCGCCATTTAAGGAATGTGGTACACAGTGTTAAATTAGCCTTTTTTTGTCTTGAAGAAATTTTGCTGCTAATAGACTTATTAAGTCGGTGAGCAATCGTGCAGTTAACGGAGAGAGGGGAACGCCGCCACTGCGCCGTTGGGACTGCTTAGAATTTATTGCTAAATCTCTCTCTCCCATGGACGTTTTTTTAATAAAAGTTTATGCTTGCCTGAGATTTGTTTTTCTCAGTTGGGTGATTAATTATCGAATATAATCACCGAAAGCGAGCGCACAATGTGTAGATATATATGAGCAATTGCGAAATCGCTAACCACACAGTTTTATTAATCTTCACATTTATATAATTTCCACATTAATTAGCGACTAACATGGTCATACAAAAACAAATGACGAAACAACAATTTGTTCGTAGATATATATATAATCTGAGGAAAGACTCAATCGAGCTGACAAACGTTGTTCAACTTCTGAATCTGTCCTTCTACAAATCCGTTGCCAAATCTTAGCTAACGATAGATTTGACGCATTTTGAATAGCCATTGCATTCCTAAAAGTCGTTCCCTTTGGGGATGTCATTGTGCCGATAATTTGCTTCCTAATTTCCTCAACTAAATCACATTACTGTGAAAGGGCGGTAATCGTGAGTAATTTCAGAATACTGCCGCATCGCAATGACAACTTACACACGAACTGACCGACACCATGGGATATTAGAAATGGTGATGTGCGCATTCCAATGATAATACAACATTTGGCAAACATTTCGATTATTAAAATCATTCGAATGACAGTAACTAACTACTAAGTACTAACCCAAGATAACTCGATAAACGTCTTTCATCGAATCATTCGAATTCATTCGAATTTTTAATTATTTTATTTACTAACCGAGAACGAGAGTACTTTCATTCCCTTTGCGTTTTTTTTCATTCCGCTTGTCTTCCTGATTATAATTTTCGACGAGAACTATTTGTAACTTGTTCTAGCGCTGAACTAAAACGAGTTATCTTCGTTTAGTATTTAGTTAATAGTCATTCGACTGAGTTAGTAGTCATTTGAAGGATTTTAATAATCAACATGTACTAATCGATTATCGCTCGAATAATCATTCGCCATAGCTTATACGCCAGAGGTTATTTTTTCCACTACGCGCTCTTTGTCTTTACTCTGAGTAGCGCTCTACACAACGGTTATTATTCCAAAAACAAGAAGTAAACGCATTATTTTTAAATTCTAAGCTTAGATACGTTACGATCGAATTCGCTGTAAACCTCGTTAAACATCCAGAAGCACCTATGTAGTTATACCCTCATTGGTACCACAATTAGTTATGTGCCTTTTATCGAAATGTAAATTGCTCACCCGGCGAGATCTTTGAGTAGCATATGCATATACTTATGAGAAAAACTATTCCTAGTGACTTTATATGAAAATGAATAAAGTCAAGGATAAAAAAGGCGTAAGTTGCCTTACACCTGAAGTCTAAGATTTGTGGGCCAATTACTTTTCGTGTTTCTTTATAACTAACAGCTTCTTCAAACATGCCTACATAGCATATATATACATAGTTTAAGGCTTCCAAACCTAAGTTCTTTAACACCTTAAATTATCTAATAAGACGTTTGGAAGCCTAACTTTTCTATCTAAATAAGAAGTGACCAAAGAGCAGTAAATAGTTTTACGACTGCAAGTATTTTCTTTAAGGAAACCTTACAAGGAGTTAGACTTAGCTATGATGTAATCATAACATAAAGGGAAATTCAAGATCACGAAGAAATTTAAGATCGTTTAAAAAATAATTAATTAAAAAAAGTGGTGCACTATAAAAATCTAACATTTTTGAAATGCTAAGCTAAAATGCATTATGCTGTAAGGGAGTAGACAAAGTTGGGATTTTGAGATATCGAAATTTCACAAAATATATTTTAAAAGTATTCTCTGAAAATTTTACCCAGATCAGACTTATGACTTCGAGTGGAGTCATCTCTATCTGCATGCTTATCGTTCTCAAACTGTTAACACTTGTTTTTCTCGAAACTATGTTTCGGTGATCACTAGGCATGTTCGATTAAGAATCTAATCTATACTCAGTACGGTTTTGATTCTCAATAAAACGGTTTTTACTCATTTTATTTTTTTGCGTCAAAAGTTGGTGCGTGACTTAACTTTTAATGCTTATGTTTACTATAATGTTTGTAAAAATATGGTTTTATTCACTTGAAGCATTTGTGTATTAAACAAAGGATGGTTTTTTGAAATACGTTATCGTATGTCGAAATTTAGAACGGAAAAGTCAATTATTCTGTTTTCAAGAATTTTTGTCAGTCGGTTTGTGATTCAGTTGGGCTATATGAACAGCCACCTGTGTTTGAAATTCTTCAACGCACTGTAGTCAGTAATGATTGTTGGTTTGGTTTTACTCAGTAATAAATCAGTTCAGTATTGTTGTTGCTTAGTGTGTAAATATGCTCTTGATCTGAGTATAGATTTTCAATAAATCACGACTACTGTAACTAGACACCGGCTTTACTCATCAGTTTGAAATTTGACGATTTTATAGCCTAAAAATGTGAGAGAAATTGTGGGTTAAAACAACATACATCAACATCGTCAAACCTCTGTAAGACGAGTATCCTTAAGATAATTTTTTTTATAAGTCGAACAAATTTGTTAAATGTTTCAGAACCTAGACCTAGACTGCCCATATTTTACACTCCATAAGTGGAACATTCTATAAATCAAATAAAATAGTTGTTCATGTGACTATTGGACTTATGGAGGTTCGACTGTATTTGAGTTTGAACTTCCACCATTTTTAGAAAAATCAAGATTTTGTAAATTCCTTCTTTCATCCGTAACAGTATAACATTAACTTATTATTTTTGAATAATTTTTATTTCTGACGACGAGCTGTTGATCTCTGCAAACTACTCTTTTTTCACTCATAGTACATGCTCCACGTGTTTTTTTATATTTTGATATATCCTTCATGTTGAGAAACATTTGGCATTAATTATACATCTTAAAGTGTGGCCACAAATAAAGATCACAAGAAAGAGCCTATTTTTTGGACTCTCCAACTAGGTCTTTCCCTCTTACCATTCCGACAAGCATAAAAGTGCTTCACCCGGCCATCCACTCCGATTTGGAATTTGGACGTGTCGCATCCATCTCCATTGAATTAAGAGGGAATTATACGCTCTTGCTCCGACACTCCATATTGGACAGGCGCGTGTAAACGGACTCATTCGTTGCGTTACAGCGCTCTGCTTACCAGACGTTTTTATAAAAATCGTTGATTGATTACAATGAAGTCGTCGGACGTCTGACTAATTGATGATTGAAAGCGATAAATGAAATAATTGAAAAACAATTTTGAAGGATGCAACAACTCAAAACGTTTAATAAGTTCTTGGCTAAAATTGCAGAAGGTAGATAAAATTCCCCAAAAGCCTGCCAGGTTTACATGTTCACATCCAGACGTTGTTATCCGAATTATCGGTAATGTACATTTACTCAATATCGTCGACTTAATCGCGTTGCGTTAACATTACAAAACAGTACTACGCCTTTCAAATACCTTCCGATGAAAATTTGTACTCTTTAAATGTTCCATAAGAGGAAGAAAGGGATGTTGTTCCGGACGTCAATGTGGTACAAATAGAAAGAAATAAAAGATTCCATGTAAAATGATCGTTTCATTTTGTATCCATCCCAAATTGCATTGACTCGGTGTATATACCCAACTGGTTATCCATTTATTTATACCACTCGATACAAATACACCACGTATCAATTAATTCTTTCACCAAATGTTCTTTATATCACCTCGCAGACTTAATTTTCAATCCGCCATACGGCAACAAGACTGTCCAAAGCTCCGCTCGAAAGCAAATCAACGGTCGATTGTCTTAATTAATATTTATGATTGCCTCACATTTAATGGGCTTCAATTCCTTTGAAACCTCATTACGTTCACTTTAAGCGCGTGTGTGTATCGACGTTTATATTCATTCTTCATCAAGACCGACTCGATTCTAATGTGAGGGTACACGCAGGCGACAATCAAGAATTTGGTCAACGAGCGCACATATTATTGCGTCATTAAACGGCACGACCAAGTGGCGTTGTGCGCAATAGCCTTACGCACACAATTGCACGAACTGACACATCACATCACGGTCTCTCCTCCCTTCCCTTCAATTGATTACGCATCTAAACAAAATTATCCAAAAGATTTCTACCACAACAACGTTTGTCAGCTCGTATTAATTTAGCCCTGATTTCTGATTATTAATAATTAAGACGGGTCCCCTTCCATTGCTCCCTTTTCCACTTAATGGAAGGGAACGATCCGATCTTACGTTCAGTCCTATTCATCATTCTCTTTATGTGTCGTTCGTTTATTGCAGACCTTTTTGTTGAATCAAGAAACAAATTCTTGATGTGATTTCTTGTATTTCTTTTTTTTTTTTTTTTTGGAGAGAGATGCGGGGTGAGATGAATGAATTTGATTTGTTGTGAGTTCCCCTTCCCACCGTTGGCATACTCTGCTAAAAAATGCATTCAATGAGGCGGATATTTGACCTCAGGAGTCAATGAGTTTGGTTGAGTTTCAGACTTGCAGATACACTTGGAGGAGATTGACGTATATATTTATTGATGTTAAGTGATGTGAATGTCACATGATTGATAACTAATTAGATAGTTTCTGCATTCTGTTTATGTACATGGATAATTGTATCCATTTCATGGGGAGGCCATAAAGAAGAATAAATCCATTTTATGCGAAATCCAATATACACATTGAGTTGCAATCACAAACTTTGCCATGCAGCAGGTCTACAGCAGATAAAGCGGATTTAATAGGTATCCATCTAATATCCCTTCACAATATTCGTATCATAATACTGCGCTGCTGCTGGCTTGCCACGGTGCATATAGGCTTGCTGGCGGCGGCGGCAAAAAACCTTAATTCATTTATAGCGTTGTATCTAATTGCATTATTAATAATAATAGACTCGCATTGCATGTACGTGAGTGCCAGTGTGAACTGCATGCACACAGCAACGTCTTGTCCGTGGCGGATTAAATGCACAATCACAGACACACACAGCGCGCCAACATTTTACAAAGCCATTCGATTTATACATCGATGCAAGCCTTTATTTTTTTTTTGTTTCGTTTTGTTTCATAGATATCAATGATTGAGACTTTGTAGATAGGTAGGTAACAAATCAGCAAGGATAAAAATGTGCACTCTTACACGTTCCCATGTATCGGTGGCAGTTTTGTGGTAGAAGTTTCAGTTGTAGAAGAACCCAATGATTACTAAAAATAATAACCTAATTGCAGCTGGTAACTGGTGCCACAAGAGAAAGTACACGGATTCGATGTTGTTGCAAATAAATTTACGTGAGGATCGAATGCAACACCTGAGTAGAGTTCACTGACGTTTATCATTAAATGCTGTACGAGCATGTAGGCCTGTCGGGTAATAGCTCTGTGTGACCGGTTATGTCTGTGGCAGTTTAGATAATTAAACGATGCTTGAATGTATTCTAATTTTTGTTTTTGTTCGGTTTTTCATTTTCTTTTTTTTTATTTTTACATTTAATTATAAAATCCAGTGAAATTTTATCTGATATTCGTCAGCGAACAGTGTTTACAAGTTAAACGGCTTTGAAAGGTATACTTAATCGCGCACATAGGTGAAATGATTTAGTGGCATTTACATTTAAAACGGGACAAGGATATGGCTGCATATGCAATTGTGTGTAGTTAATTACATGTCTGTCATCATTATGGTGTATGGACGTGTGGCTTTATTGAAAGCCGTAATCTTGTGTGATACCACAGACCATAGAGTATGGTGTAGTGTATAGCCTTTGGTTATCCGTAATTATCACACATAAAATAAAGCAGAAATCGTTACATTTTTGTACTAGGTAATTTTACACACAGTGAGTAGAGTAATGAGCTTTCAATGGGAATGGATTTTGAAATTGCAGTGCATTGCATTGCAACATCTTGTGTAGGGTCGATGACTGAATCGTGTGGACAGAAGACATCCAAATATCTATCAAGATCAGTTAACAACTAAAATATTTACAAAGATGCAAATAAGTCAGGATTCACACGACGCATAGTTGTAGATGCTAGCATTAGCTGCAGAAAGCAGATTCTAGCTGATATTGATTAGAAATTGTTGACAACATCCTTTGTACCAAGATTACAAAAAATTATGTTTGCTAAAGCTCTATTTTTCGAAAAAAATGCATATTCAAAGTTCTGCAATTAAGGAAGTAATTTGCAGACTTTTGTTAGTTTCAATTGCATGACCTCATCTATAGCATAGAATTATTATATTTAAAGTTGCACTGATGAGTTCAATACTTCAGGGTAAGTATTTTTTTTAATTTTTGCAGTGTCGTAAAGTAAGCCTTTGGAACACTATCCGTTTTGGAGAAGTATAAACTTCGGTAGAGTTTTAACTAAATGTACCCGGAATTTTACATATGTGGTAGTCTTGTTAGTGTATGTACGTTTTTTTTTAAATTTTCTAAAATTCTGTTTTCTAACGAATGAGTTAAATATTGGAAAGATGAGACGAAGACTCAATTATTTGGAGTATGTTTAAATAAAATTCGTCGGGTATGATGCCTCAGAAGAAATAATAAGAAACATTTGGTCGAAAATGGCAATTATTAATTTATTTAAGTTTAAGCTTATTCAAATTAAATTAAAAAGTCAAATTTGATTTATAAGTATAATAATAATAATAATAGGTTTAGCGGTGAACGAGTGCAAAACGAAGTATATGCTGTCATCAAGGAAGGACGCACAACATCGACGACATGGCCAAAACCTCACCATAGGCAGCTATAACTTCGAGGTAGTCAAGGACTTCGTTTACCTCGGCTCGCAAGTGAACAGTACGAACAACAGCAGTACCGAGATTAAACGCAGAATTACTCTTGCCAATCGCTGTTTCTTTGGGCTCAAGAGGCAATTGAGTAGTAGAGTCCTTTCTCGTAGGACCAAGTTAACAATATATAACACCTTGATAATCCCTGTCCTGCTCTATGTTGCGGAGGCATGGACAATTTCAAAAGCGAATGAAGAAGCACTTGGTCTTTTCGAGAGAAAAGTTCAGCGTTCAATCTATGGTCCTCTCTGCGTTGACGGTTATTGCAGAAGAAGATTCAACGACGAACTGTACGGTCTGTACAGTGGCATGAGCCTGGTAAGGCGTCTTCGGATCCAACGCCTAAGATGGCTGGGCCATGTGGAACGCATGGACAACACTGCTCCAGCCCGAAGAGTCTTCAACTCCGAACCAGTGGGACAACGCAATAGAGGACGACCACGGAACCGATGGCACTCCCAGGTGGAAAAGAACCTCAATCGACTTGGTGTGCACAGTTGAAGACAACTGGCTAAAGATCGTGCCGGCTGGAGAGGCTTAATGGTTGAGGCCCAGGTCCACCCCGAATTGTAGTTCCACCAGAAGAAGAGGAATAATAAAAAAAAAAAAAACATTAAAATATAATTTTGTCCAGGTGAGTATCGACAACATAAGTGACATCACTCTAACATAAGTGAAAAACTAGATAGAACATCAAAACTCAATGAGCAATGTGCCAATTGCTGAGTCATGTGCCGATTACTCCATGACACTACCTCGGAGAAATTATCTCGATAGAGCTAAGCTCGTAGTTGGTTAAGGTGCTATGATTCCCTTTTATACCTATTTTTGGTGTTAGTGTTGTTTTTTATTAGTTTGTTAATAGCTTAAGTATGGAATTAGTGGGAACTGTCAAAACATAGTCACGGCTCACATGTAATCGATTAAGGGGGGTTGGAGAGTGCAAAAAATGACTGTTTTTTGTTGTGGTCACATATTTTACATTTACTGCCAAACAATAGGACCACCGAATATCTTTTTAGATCTTATTCCAAAGCGTTGATGCTTGATGATGCTCTTGCTATCAGGTCAAACTAAATTCACCTCTGTCTCACTGGACTAAGGAATATTTTGTATTTTTTTTTTCTTTTTCTCCTGTCAAACTGTCTTCTGCGAATTTAAGACGGTTTTCCTGTGATTGTTGGTAAGGACCGGCGCTACTCTGGGACTTCTTCCGAAGGATATTGCTTTTCAAGTCTTATTTTGTTTTTTTTTTTTGAAATTAGACTATGAAGCTTAATTCAAACATAGTCTCTGCAGCTGACCTGAAGGGGCTTTTCTTGGACAGACCTTAGTTTGAACAGTGTGCTCGCCACAAATAGTTTTCCTTGTTTTCGTAAGTGATTCTATGCATCTTACTATATACCTACAGTGCGTTCTCGATTAACGCAACTCTCAATTTTCCCAACAGCCAAAATAAATTTTTTATCGATATTGCAACTTTTCAAGTGGACAGAACCCCGATTATTGCAACTACCGCAGTTTCCATAAGTTGCGATATTTTTATAATTACAATAAGAATACTTGAAAAAAAAGAAAGACAATTGGCTACAATCAAATAATCAGAATCAAGTAGGTAGCCTAGTCTTATTAGTTCGTCCTCATCATTTTGAAGGTCGATCTGGATTACTGAACAATTTTCTCTATACATTGAATAGTTGATCCGTTACCAACAACGAAAAATGTACAGACTTAATAGTTAATGTACTCCCAATAAAAAAATGTCTTTGGTTTTTTCTTATTGTTTTGTACGTAACTGTGGTGGAAAAACAATCCTTCGTTCAGTCTTAATGGTCCACCCCTTGAATTTCCCAAGCCTCCTATTTGTACTTCGATAAAAGAGTGGATACTCACTAGGCAACTCACATATATTTCAATAACTACGTTTTACTTCGAATAAAAAGGGTCTTCCAAAATCAACGCATGATTTGATTTGTTTGCCACTTGTGCAGTAAATTGGCATGTAATGTCGCATCATCAAAACACAAAAAAAAACTTGTTGACAAGCTTATGGTTTCGGGCAGAAATGAAGTATTGTAGAGATAACCGTCTTCACAGCTGATTGCCCCTTAGTCCATCGACGAATTTGAGTGTTTTTTTGATAGATATTCATGAATTTTTGACGGTTATTCACGAAATAACGTAAGTGCCGTCCTCTGATTGGTCAATTTTTTTTTGTCCAGGCATCTCCGTAATACTTCATTTCTGGTTTCGGGTTAGTAAAAACAAAGCGTCCACAACGTGTTACTTCTTTGGTGCGGATTCTGCGATAGAAGCATCATTGAACACTACTTTTTTGCAAATGAGGTTTATCAAGCAGTTACATGATACAGTGGAATCCCCCTAAGTCTAAGTATCAAGCAGTTACATGATACAGTGGAATCCCCCTAAGTCGAATTGTCACGGGATGACATAATTTGTTCGAGTTAGCGGGAGTTGACTTAGAGAGAAGTTTTTGTAAGGAAAATTGAGGGAAATGTATGTAAAATGTGTCGAAAAAGTACGAGTTAGAGAGAGTTTCGACTTAGGGGGAGTTCGACTTAGGGAGAGTCCACTGTATATGATAACACAGTTTTTTCAGCCGGAATTGAATGATATTGATAAGGCCAATATGTGGGTTCATGTGCCACTGTATCACATGCCATACTGTACTCTATGAAAACTCGTGTCAAACGCAAGAAGAGCTTGTAAAATCTATGAACACAAAATAAATAACATAAGACGCTCGAGGGTGTTATCCAAGGCTCTCATCACGTAACTTTTCAGACGACTATCGTCCCTTTGATTCACTTCAATGCTATCGTCTATGATTTGCTTCTTGTAAGACCATCTCTATCGCCTCGACTATCGTTACTAATTATTAATAACTCTCACTTATAAATGACATCTGTGCTTTAATACCTCTCAAATTTCACTAAACACTCTCATTTCATTTTGCTAACAAAACTAATACAAATGCGACCTATCACTCAAAAAATGTCTCAAAAGTGTAGAACAAGATATGTATACACAATGTGTTCTCAATTAATAGGAGATGATATTGAAACAGGTATAGCCAAAAATCATTCGTCTGGGCGATAGTTAATGACGGTCTACGCGAAGCAGGCAAAACGATATCTCTCAAACGCTATCGTTTTTTATGCTTACATGAAGCTAGCGTCGAAACGCTAGCACGAGACGATTGTCGCCTTACGCGATTAGAGCCCAGCTGAGTATGATTTCTGAAAGTCCATTTATTGTTTATAATATAATAATATGGGTGGCACGACAGTCCGAGGCGGACCTGGGTCTAGCTTCTCAGCAACCACTCGTGTTGTGTGTGCTATTGTTCTTTCAAGCGTGGAAGGGACCGACAGTTTAATGCCGACTCCGAACGGCGAAGTTGAGAAGCTTTTTCTGGCACAGGAGTACTCTTTGAGCATTGTCAGTGACTAGAAAGAAACGGAGCCGTAAATAATCAAAGATGGTAAATTCGGGTATCGAACCAGGCACCCTCTGCGTAGGAGTCAGTGTGCACTTACCCACTACTCCACGGCGACCACTTATTGCTTACAAAGCAAATAATTTTTCGACTTCTGAGGCGTGCCTTGAATGCGATTCCATAAGGTAGACGATCGCATGGAGGATCTAGGATGAGGTGCTTAGCCCAAGTCTAAAAACTTGCTTGGTTGGCATGGCTTTGACATACCTCTTGATGGGTTAGAGTCGATGGCGATGATCACCAGGCAATCTTCCATGAATGCTTTACCCCCTTGACCCATTTACTGAATCATGCCGATCAGAAAATGACGATGATGATGGTAAGTATTCGATCCATTTTATTGACTACTACGGATGCATAAACTGAGCCAATTTTCCTCTCCCTCCTCGACAATTTGCTCCGTCCATGTAAATATTTGACCATGCATCATAACACAACATCAAACATTACATGACAATGATAACATCATGGTTCCATCAAACACGATAAGTTAATGTGAACAGCTTTATCCATCATAAGCCTCATTTGCACTAAGCGGCTACTTAAAGCGTATTCCCAGTGCTACTCATACACAGCTTCCAACTCCTGCTATTCACACTTCAAATGTTTACCATCAGTCAACTCGAAGGCAAAAAAATTCCCATCCTCATCCTTATCCCCCCATAATCCTCTTTCTTAAAATAAACAAACCTGTGGAACGCTTGGCTACGGATATAGCAGTTATCCACAAGTGAATAAAGATGTTTTCCTTTTCACATTTTTTTCATATTTTAAAACATTTAGTATTTTAAGCGTTATTCATACAAGAGCACACTCGGGAGTGCTCGCTTGCTGGCGGTTGATAGACTGATGGATAGTGCTGATGATGACTGTCACGTTTTAACCCATCACCCGCACACTTCCTCCTTGTCTCTGGCAAAAAGGCATACCATACCCGACTATCTTTCCACACACCAGCTACGTTCTAAATGAACAAAAAAACTTAGTGTTTCGCACACTAATCGCACTGGGATATAGCGGCACCACGACTGGGGAGCAACTATAAAGGCCAAGGAACGAGCGGCGGCGGGGAAAGAGGAACGGGGGCACAGAGAGTGAATGTTATGCCGGCACGCTTATATCTTAAAGTTGGTTTGAGTGGCTCTCTTTTTCAATCATTTTCCCAGCCAACAGGTTGTTGCTGGCGTTGGGTTGGTTGTGACGATGACGGTGGTAGTGGTGGTTGCCCTTTTTTGCCTGATGATGCCTCGCAGGATAATGTTGGGTATCTGAAATTGTTGATCCTTTTCGGTTTAAAGTGTGGAAAGAAACAGGATAAAAATACACCCTCATCATTTTTTTTTCCTTTTTGTGTGCAAGAGCTCGGCTGCCTTTTGTCAGAGAACGACAAGGTGTTAGGGTATGGTGTTGCTTTTGACTTAATCTACGTTAATTTTGAATTGCTTTTGGCACATTTTTGTTGTTTTTTTTTTGCGCTTTATCCTATTTTCTTTTCAGCGGTGAGCACTTTTCGTTGCAACGTAGACCCAAGGACCTATTCTACCGCATCTGTTTGTTTATTGTGCACCCTCGTGTTTAACTTTTCATTTCATTGTAATAGCTGAAAGTAGGGAACTTATTTAAATGCTCCCATTGAGAGAGACGAACACAAAATTCCTGTGGCAGTACTCCACTCCATTCATGTGTTCACCCGACAGGTTTTCGGTCTGTTTAAGGATACTTCGTAGACTTATTTTCTTTCAGTTGTTTGCCATACTCAGCTATCGTCTGTGCTGTGTGGCGAAGTTGATTTGTTCTTTCCAGGTTTCTTTTGATTTTGTTTTATTTCACTTCCACCCGGTAATGTTGAACGGCGCGGCTCTTCTGACTGTAATGCCACTCAATAGAGAAGCCGGTTCGGCTTGGTAACATGACGCTAGGGATTTTTGTTTAAGGCATTTGGTGTGAGACTTTCACTGCTTCTGGTGGTGTTTAAGGGTTGATTTAGTCCTTTATTTTCATTTCACACGCAATTTCACACCCGAACTTGGAAAGTTTTAAGAGAAAGTTTTCCCTGTGTATGAGGAGTTTTATTTTATGTTGGCGGAGTTCATTGAATGCAAGGGTTGGCCGGATTTTATTGCTTCTTGCTTTTGAAGGTGTAAGTTATTTTTTTGCTGACGACTTATGAGTCGTTTATAATGTCGCTTATCTATAAATAAACAATACCCTGCACAAAGTGATACATCTGTACCTTAACCGTCGTGATAATATATGTATAGCCGACTAGAAGGAGTTTCTTCGAATATCCTTGAATAAGCTCAATGTTCGTAGTTATAATGGGTGCACAACTGTGGATACGGGGGTGCATGCGAACTCCTGCGAACATGCGGCAGAGCCTTTATAAAACTTATTTAAAATACTCATACTCTGGGTGCGATTAATGCGATTCCATTAAGTAGGCGACTGCTTGGCAGGTACAGGAGGTGGTTGGGCCAAATCCAAAAACTCGGCCAGCTTCGCTTGGGCATTAGCTCTTGATGTTTTAGAGTCGATGGCAGAGGATCGAGTGGCCTGAAGATCTCTCGGGGCTGGGTCGGCCCTGCGACATCTTTAGTGGATCATGCATGATCCGACTAAACATGTCGTAGAGAAAGAAAGAGAGGGAGGTAGATAGTGAGAGAGACAGAGACAGAGAGAGAGAGAGAGAGAGAGAGAGAGAGAGAGAGAGAGAGAAATGAGAAATGAGATTTTGGGTGCTGACTTCTTTCGACAGACCAATTTTCGATGTCTTTTCAGCACATATCGAGCAAGAAATCGGTCAGAACTGATTTTCAAAGAGACAAGAGTTTTGCGAATTTTGCACCCAAACACCTCGACAAAAAACACTATCAACTTAATCAATACGTGTATTGCTGGGTGTTGTTGAAACCACTCGTCATATTTACCTTCCATTTGTGGCCAAAAAGATGAGATTTTGGGTACAGCGATGGCAATTGATGATTACCTTCCTCATTCTCACATATGGACCAATGGATTGTAGATGCTGTGGTCGTTCAACAATTTCAACGTGTCCATGGAGTCAAACAGAAAATGGTCCTCCAATGCTGTATCCAATCGGCGTATATTCTACTCACTACTTGAGCAGCTGTCTTCAATTTAAGAGTGCATTGGACTGTATTATGAGAGCACTGCATTCGAGCTTATTTAAATTTATATTTTCTGTGGAGCATGTATGGATAGGCAATCAAGACATCCACATCTCCAGTCTTTTCGATTTTTCTTGAAGTTTTGCCTTACTGGGCGAAGTGACTCTCGTTAAAGAATCTAATCCCAATTTGTTTCGTAAGTTTTCCCAAATTTGGCACATTCAGTGATTATTGAACCATCAATGGCAACTCGTGGTTGCGAATCTAATGGAAACAGTGATGTTAAATCCGGATCAACAATTGAAGCAGATGCCAAGTTAGTGATTAGATACCGCAGGACTATAGGTGGACGAATCGTCTAAAGAAAATCTCAACTAATTGAAAGTCTGAAGGTCTTAGATTTGAAACTCGTACAATATAGAGAAGACTTCTGTGAGCAAATTTAAAGTCTTGCCACTATTAATAGAAAAACATAGACCCTTTGGCTCAAAAGAATTATCGTCTTTCAGCATGATAATCACTCGAAAAAAATGTCCAGTTGTGGACTGGCCTGCTCTGGCTCTTGTAGGTAAGACTGGGTAGCTGCTGATAACAGTCACACTTAGGACAATGTACCACAGTGGGCCACATGCATCGCGGATAAATTTACTCTTAAATCAGGACCTTGTGACAAGGCTGGCTTTATTTGACATCATTTACTTCGCTGAAGTTTTGAAATAGTGAGCCTCTAGGTATGATAATACTTACGACTAGCCAGAGCATTGCAGGAGCAGGGGAGATGATTTGTGGCTCCTCCTCTTCATCTATGCAGCTTCAGGCTTATATGCCTCTTGCGCGGTGTCAGGTTATGACGTTGTCCTGAGTGTTCGTCTGGATCGTTTAAAATTTAGTGGTGGCCGTAATTCCTTTGTTTTAGCGTAATCAAACTTGTAGGGATCATTACAGGCCACTACCTGGTGTGTCAACATGCTCATAGACTAGGTCTGATTCCCACTGATAGATGCGGAAGCGGCGGTGGTCAAAACTCAGGACAAATCCAAGCGGACTTTAGCCAAAACTTACAAAAAAACTCTAGGTCAACCATTCATTAAATCCTAAAATGATGTGGCCGTCGGGAAACTGTAACATCTCATAGATTTGCTTAAATAAAGCTACAGTGCACTACAACTAGGCTTACTCTGTTTAACGGTAGCACTATGACTCAACTGGTACATGGGATGCTGAGCTGCCACCGCATTACCTAACTCAAGGTAATCGTATTACTTCTATCTTCTATCCACTGGTGGATGGATTATTTATTTGTAAGACTAGATGAATCTTGAGATGATAACCTGTAGCAAAATCGGTGGATCTCTTCCTGTTGTAAGAGAAGAGGTTGTACCACACCTAGTGAGTTATACTACTTTGAAATTGCCCGGTATGTCACAGTGTCCTGGAACCCACGTGAGGTGCATCTTGACCATTTCGTTGAGATCGGCAAATAAGGGATGTGTGCCTGCCCCTAGTTAGCGGGGACCCTGGTTCGAATCCCAGGGCAAGCAAAGTTAATACCTGGCTTTTATCTGGTTTTCAAATCTGGTCCAGTCACCATTTGCCGTTGGGATCAAATTAGGAGTAGTCAATCAGTGGTAGTAGTCAGACTATTGGTATCACAATGGACCAATATGGTCTAAGTGTGCTGGTGAATGCACTAACAGCCCCCTACTTAACCCAACCTAAGGGATGTGTGGGTATAGAAAATGACACTGGCTGTCCGAACAGGTAATGATATCCCTTTTGGATTGTTCTTGTGTCAAGATAGTGACCCCATCCTGGGTATTTTCTGCCTAAAAAACGCAAATATGGTCACTGGCCGGGGTTGGGGTGGGTTGGGTTCAAAGGAAACTTAAAAAATATTTTTGTAAAGTGTGCTTGTTTTTGTTTTTTAGAGGCGGAGAACTTTACATTTATATAAACACACAGAAAAACGAATTGAATTGAATTGATTGACAGATAATTCGTAGGATTAATGTGCTAATATGATCTCGGGCATGTGGCTGCCGCGACTGGTGTATACATGGCATATTCCGCAGATCGGATTTTCACATACGTTTCGCATTACAAGGATGTACAGTGGACTCCCCCTAAGTCGAACTCTCTCTACGTCGAATCTCTCCCTAACTCGAACAAATTATGGTATCCCGTGACAATTCGACTTATGGGAAGTCCACTGTATTTGGCAATAACAAGTCGAATGTTCCTAACCTCACCATTGTACATTCAATGGCCACTAAATAGTGACATTTTCTGAGTGTGTGTCGTTTGTGGTATTTCGCCAATGGCTTTAATTTGAATTTCTCGAATTAACTATGTGTTTAATATTGGTCTGGCTTGAGACTTTTCACGATGAATTGCCAAACCAAATTTAGCTGAAAACAATCGAGAACTGTCAAATCAGCTGTCACAGGAAACAGTATCGGCGATTTAAAGTTCACCACCTAGTAAAAAAAACAACTCCCTTTACATGCTACGAGTATCTAAATCATCTGTTAGACGTCAATTACCTTCTAGTGTAATTTAAAACTCTTCTCTATTTTAATTCAAGTTACTCATTACTTTCCTGTATTCCATAAACATCGTATGACTCGTTAAACGACTCCATTTTACTGATTATCTTATTCATAATCATCCCATACGAAAAAAGGATTTTTTAGCTTAAAAGTAACATTTGCTGTAATTGAGCGGTTTCCTTTAAATACCAGCAAACATTCTTGTTAACCATCATCCAAGACCGAAATACACCGTCGGATGCAGAAATATTCTTGTGAATGCTTCGCAACGAGTACACAAGGGTGGATGGGATAGATTTCAAGGACACATTGCTCAACGAGCTAAATAGAGTTCACATATACTGTTAAGCAAAAACCAACTGTTGTTGGTATTTGTTCCGCTTGGTGTAGTACAAAGAAAAACGGAAAGGTACCAGCACGGTTCTCAAAGGACTTAGCTGGGGTTAATAAAGAATTTTATACAAATCTCGTCATTAAGGGTTGTTATAAGGAGCAAGTGGGGTATAGACTTGCTCTACAACTCCCTGAGCGGTCGGTTTTTGTAAAGAGCAATTAAGTTATTCTCTGCGTTTGGTTGTATGAGCTTGTGTTTTTAATGCAATCCTTTCATATTGTGTGCAGATAGGCCTTCATAATAGGTCTGCCAGGAAAGAAAGAATTAAGTGGCATATAGTCTCATAATTAGCAAAGACAAAACGTTATTTTCGAGTTCGGTGTTAGTATTCTTTTTTGGTTCTTTGTTGTGGATGTTAATGAAAGCCACTGCAACAGTTGGTTCCCTCGGACAATGGTAAGCTGTACACCTAGACAGTGACTGAAAGAAAAACAGAGAGCTGCGGTGCGGCATTGGCAAACAACTTGTTTTCATATATTTGGCCGAATCTGGACTCAGGAATAGCTCTGGTCAGAATCTGAGACAGGAACGGAATCAAACCGAATTTTTACGGAAGGCTCCAAGACCAATAAAGGGCTTGGCGTTGGCATCATCGTGGAGGGCGATACTATTAGCTTGCACGCCTCATTAGGTAAATTTGCGTCGGTCTTCCACGCAGAAACCTATGCACTCCTAATGACCACGAACTATAATATGAGGAACGGGTGGAATGGGCGAAGTATTTGTGCCAGTATCGACAGCCAAGATTTGTTTATGGCCTTTAACCACTTCCGGGAAAGTTCAGCAATGGAAGTCTTCTCTGAATTTGACGGACAGTCAAAATTTACTAACAAATGTCAGAGTCCCGGGTCTCCACGGGATCGCTTGAAATGAGATTGCCGATGCCAGGATCAGAGGCGACATTCTCAGAACCTGAACTTGCGTTGAGATCCCCTCACTTCGTCCTTCCATTGATGGTTGGGCCTCTTGAGAATACAACCGGATGTGGAATGATTCTCTAGGATGCAGACAGACAAAGCGGATGCATCTAAACGTCTGTAATAAATTCGCGTCATGCTTGTTATCCTTAATTGGGCACTACACTTTCGCCACGCACAAAGTGTGAAAAGAAAAACACAAGAAAAAGTTTAGTTACATTCTGGACTCTCCAGACAATCACAACCATAGGTTGACTCGAGAGATGCACAAAAGCCCGGATAGATCCATTGTGCCATCTGGTGGTTTTCTCTAGATTTGAGCCATTCCCCAAAGTGGGAAATATTTGGAGCCATAACCAGAGTGGAGTATATGCAGAAACTTCGATATTTAAAAATGGGGAAACCGGCGTCTAAAAAATGAAAAAAGTCTTGAAAGTTCGCTGTTCATTCCCTGTGTGATGACGTTGAGTTTTCTTCTACATCCTTTAAAGAGACGACCCCTAATGCACTGTCCTATAATGATGCCAAGCATATGTTTAAGCTACATAGAAGAAGCAGTGTCCTGGTAATTAAAAACAGCTCAGGATCCAGTCTGAGTCAATTAATTTTTGGTGGGTTTTGTGGCATGCTGTTACATGTAGAGAGTCTTATATAGAGTCAGATATTAAACTCTTAGTACAAGACACTGCTCACGGGAGAATCCATTTCGGATCCGTTCATCTTAACAAGCGAAAAGATCCTGAAAGGGAAGGGTTCAGAATTAGAGCATGTCTAGAAATCAACTAATGAATGAACAAATCCTCTTGGGGCTGCCAAAGCGCTACCCTAATCCATCACAAAGCAAAAGAACGAGAATGTCAGTACAATTTTCGGTAACAGACTGATAGACAGAACTCGGCTATCTGGACATTAGCGCTCTCAAGCTTCAACCCTGAAGTTCTTTCCTTTGGATTGATGATTAATAAATATACATAAAGTCCAATCTAGCTTGACTAACATCCGCTTTTAAGACCGCGCCGTATCCGCGACGAATGTCCGACGGGAAATCACATTGCCACTAAAACAGGAAAATACTGTGAATGGTAGAAAAAGCTTACAAAAAATTACCGGTTTGTTGTAGTCTGTGCCGCAAGCATGAACCCCATTGATTGTTTGAGAAGCCCTTATGAGCTCTCATTGGTAGGAGGAGTCAACGCACCAACCATCACGACCTGATTGAGTGATGGGACCCAAATTAAATTACGATTTCTGTGCAAACTCAATCAGGTCGTGATGGTTGGTGCGTTGACTCCTCCTACCAATGAGAGTTCATTAGGGCTTCTCAAGACTTCGTCGTTGGGGCTTATACTGCAGGTCCCCTCAACTTTTGGTAGAAAAATAGCACGACTAGCCCGAATAGATCAATAGTACGCCTAACACGAGTAGGTGCTGAAGAAAAAATGGCCCAGATCCATCGCGGACCGACGCGCCACATGTATGATTTCTGGTATTAATTAGAAATAGGTTCTATTATCAAGCTCTGTAACTACTAACATATCACCATAACTAAATCACATATCCTTAATACTTTACGAAACCAGCTTGCAGGAAGAAAGATAACATAAGTAATTGTGCCCAAAATTAAGCAAAAAAAATTGTTTATCTATGATAGCCACATTTATCATATTCGACTGTGGGATCTCAATAAATACACTCTAAAAATGTAATCTCTTTCTGCATTAAGCACATGTCTACAAAACCAGCATTTTTCAGGAATTAAAAATAAAACGAATGTTTCTTCTGTAGAAAATCTTGCGATGGAAATTTAACTCTCCAAGTATTAACTGTAAATACAGATTATGATGGAATTGGGGTTGGGTTGGGTGAGCCGCCATGGCGTTGTGGGTTAGTGCGTCGACTTCTATGCAGAGGGTGCCAGGTTCGATACCTGAATTTACCACCTTTCATATTTCACGGCTCCACCTCTTTCGAGTCACTGACAATGCTCAAAGAGTATTCCTGTCTAGAAAAAGCTTCTCAAATTTTGCCGTTCGGAGTCGGCATTAAGGTGTAGGTCCCTTCCACGCGTGAGAGAACAATAGCACGCACAACACGAGTGGTTGCTGAGCCACCCATATCATTATTATTATTATTACGAAATTAATTCTTTTCCTAAGTACATACATTTTTTAGAATTAGTCAATAATTGTATAAAAAAAACAGACTTTCATTAAAAAAGTAGATGCGAGGTAAACACAGAAAAGGAGCGATATACTCTTTTTAAGAACAATATTTAATCAATAAGGGGTTCCTAAAAAAAATACGTACATACTGCGAATTTTTCAAAATATATACTTACCTTTTATTAATTACTATTATATAATATTATAAATACTATTATATTTATTTAACTAACATAAAACTGGCCTTAATATTCAAAAACCAAGACGTTACCAATTCACATTTATTTTTCTTTATTATTTCCTAGTTATGTGTGTAAATGTAATAAAGCTGATAAATTCGACTTTAACAAAATCGTTAAACTCTAAATACTTTAATTCTTCCGAGCAATCTCTTTGGCAAGCCATATACCTCAGTAATAGCAATAAACCTCAATAAGATGCCAGAATCTTTTGAAGTGTATCTCAATCCATGTCTTTGGAACTTACATCAGTATTTCTTTTAAACTTTTCAAAACCCTCAGTATCGAACATTTCAAACTTATTTAAATATTTTCTTTTCCCGGTTTCCGTGGTTTATATATTATATTTAATGTTTAAAATCTAAGTATTTGGTATCAAAATAGATTATCAAGAAGCTAACATAAGTCGCAAAGGAATTGAGAAATTTCCCTTTCTGGCTTCCAAGGCGCTGTTAATATGTACCTACTGCAGAGTCAGAGTAGTTTATTCAAAATTCGAGCGCTTCGGGATTGAACAAACATTTACTGGAGGCTGCGAAAACCTTCGAACTTTTGGACATGCAGATTTAAAGTGTCATGCACAAAAATTAGTAAAATCACATTTTAAATTAAAAGAAAGTAAAGTAAGCGCTAATTCTATTTTTGTTTAAACACACTTTAAATTAATAAAAAACTCCATGCAAGCACACAAATATTTGAAAATAACAAAGCAAATTCAGCCATAAAAAATGTTGCTCAGGTCCAAGGCTCCACAGCATAGCCGCACAAACATAAACGTCTTTCAATTAACATTAATATATATTTTCTTCACTTTAATGTGTTCGATTCATTAGTTTCGTTAAACGATTCGCTTTCTCGAAAATTATTTGCACTACGACATGAATTCTAGTACGTCATACTCAGCCATACATGCGCATAAACGCGTGCATGTGTGAGCACAGAGTTGAGCGTATGGGATGTGTGGCAAGAAACAAGTTGCCATTTGATAATTTCTTCAATTAATATGATCACACTTCATGCCAAACCTTAATTGCTAATTAAACATTAATTTCTTTATATTCGGAATCAACGGAAAGACATACTCTGTCTTGTTGTTGGGGGGCCGCTGGTTTCTCTATAATTTACTATTTATCATCAAGATGAACTGAAGTCACATAATTATATGAAACTCAAGGCAATTTGAATTCCAGAGAATTTAACTCACAGAAACCTGCCATATATGAAAGATGAAGCATTAATTTGAATGTACGCTCTTTTCGAAGAACACGAAATAATTTTCTATGGTTGAGTGCAGTTGATATGAAAAGTATTTCATTGGTGACGATATGCGAGTAACTGCATATGGAAACTTTAGAAGATAGTTACACAGAAAACTGGTTTGAGAAACTAATTAGGCAACAGGTTTAAGTAGTTTAATAGGAGAAGGAAGAATTTATTGGATCTACACAAGGTGTAGGAAGAGTACATACAAGTACAGAATCTCCGTTCACCTAATTCCTTAACAGTCTTCCGCATCAAAATGTTGATTATACAGAATCCTATATAATTATTCCTGTATCATTGAATGTTCAACATACTTTCGCAGTCTTGGGACACTGGATTCATGTCAATACAAAATTTGCTAATTATGGTGCATATATGTGCAACCGCGGATTACACGGTTCGCAATTGATGATCTTGATTTCAGCGTTTTAAGCAATGTTTTCGTTCGTTATATTATTTAACGCGATTATCAACTCCCCGATTCAATTTACCAAAGTTTGAATATTTAATAATTTGTTACAAATCGAAGAGAAAATGGTTCAATTTTTTTAAAACTATTTGAAAAATTATAGTAAATATCAACACACGGTGTCTTTTGAACCCCTTGGCGGACAACGCGTCAGGTTACAAGGAAATGCTAATACAGTAGAATTTTAGAGAGAGAATGAATGTATTGTATAACCAACAAAACACTTTTCATTTAATTAAAAAAAAAAAAACAATACAAAAGAAAAGCTGTTTATAAAAGGTTTGTTAAACATGTTTACGAGGTTCTACTGGATCTTTACCCTTTTCTAGACATTTATTACTCTTTGAGCGTTTTGAGGGACTCCAAAGAGGCGTAGTCGTGAACAATGACTTTGGTCGTACCAGGAATCGAACCCAGGCAGCGAGGTTCAATTGCGTAGGAGTCGACGCACAGACTCACAACGCCACGGCCGCCACTATGTCAAGCCATCCACTATCCTTAATTTCCAATTACAATGTTTAACTACACATGTGACGCTTTCGATTCCACGATTTCACAAGAGTATATGTCAATTTTCCACCGAAACACACCAATTTTTAAAGTACACTGTTTCCACTTTTTTTTTATTTTACTCTTGCAAAAAATCTCCAATTTCAGAAGCTTGTCTTGGACTGGCGGAATTTGCAAATATGTTAAATGAGTAATCACACGATGCATTGCTATGTCGGCAATGGAAAAAAAATCATCTTCAGCTCTTCCATTTAATTGTTTGAATTATTTCTTACTATTCACACAATCTACCCCACTGTGCTACATGATATGGTGGGTATGTGGTCGACTCATGCACTGGGTGTTTAGGTTCAATTCTCGAGGCCTAGACCGTCAGCTTTATTACAATTTAAGTTGAATGTGCAAGTTTGTTTAGACATTGCAAACGGCTATCGGTCGTTCAAGTTCTACATGCCATGAGTTGTACGACTAAATTGCAGTCAGGGCAGTCTGATAAAACTAGACACTTAAAGGCTGATGAACGAATTCTTAAAATTCAAATTTCCTAGCAAAGACTTTACCACTGAGTCAAAATAATAAAATTTGAAATACCACAGCAGTATCTACAATTTTGCCATTAGATCTATTTAACACAGTGTACTGACTGTTTATTCGAAAGTAATCGAAAACAGATCATGTTCTTCCAGTTAAAATCAGTCGTGTTTAATTAGCTGAACGAGGGATATTTTTAGTCTACAAAAATCGACTCAGATATCGGTTAGATTTACATAAACTCATAAGTTTGTGAGAGTAGTTAAATAAAACAAGAGACAAGCAAGAGAGTTTTCTTTTTTACAAAATGATTTAAATGGAAAAGTATGCGTTCTGTTGAAATGTTGGAAAAATTTTACACGGTTTTCATTCAAATGAATCATTATTTTCATTCCTATCATTTGGCATATCACAGAATCAAAACGTTGGATTATTTCGGGAAATTAGAATGTTCAAAGCTCGCTGGATTGTCCATCCTGCAGTGTTTTTTTTTTTTTTATTTTAAAAAATAATGCTCAACTTGCGTAGCAGATAGCTTTTGACTTCAAATTTAAATGACTAAGATAAAAAACGGCCCACTCTCAATAATATTGTGGAATACCAAATATTGTACACCAATATTGACCATGTATGAGCTGCTTAAGGCAGAAATGCAGTTTTGGATGCAATATTGTACATTCGTGACAAGATTTAAAAATTACCTGTAACTTGAGTTCAATTGCCTTTTAGCCACACTGGGCCTTCGTCTATAAGATACAAATTAGTAGGCCCATAAAAAGCCAGAGCCTACCTTGTGTGTGCTACTGTTCTACCATGAGTGAAAGGAGCCTACATTTGTCTTTCTTTTTTTTCGTTTAACGTAAATGAGACAAGTTTGAGAAGCTTTTTCCAGACGGTCATACTCTTTGAGCATCAGTCACTCGATGGAGATAGAGCCGTGAAAATGATTACTCGTATCGGGAATCGAACCTAGACACTATATGTTCAAGTTTGTAGGAGTCGATGGATACAGGAACCCACTACGCCACTGCAACCACGGGTTACATTTCTAAATAAAGCAAATATACCAAGCTTACAAAGCCTATCTAAATTATCGCCTATTTATAATTCGCCATTTTAGCAGACCAGTCAACATCCGTCACCAAACCAAATCAAGTCGATCCCAATGCTTGCTTTAGTATAGGTATTCCCTAAATGGCGCTCAAGCCTGCACGGTTACCCTTTGTCGAATCGATTTTCCATTTTGGCTAATTCTGTCAAGTATAGGTATTCCCTAAATGGCGCTCAAGCCTGCACGGTTACCCTTTGTCGAATCGATTTTTAAAGCAACCTTTTCTCTAAATTATGGTCACCTTGAATTTACCACGTCAAACAATTGTAAATGTTTTTATTAGGATTACCAATTTAATAGAAATCACAAAAAAATAAAATGGTGTTCATCGATTTGGCTAAAGGTGACCGTTCTGGGTTAAAACCATTTCAAAGCGTCCTTAAAACAATTCCACGGCCCAGCCTGAGAATACTATTTACATGGTGTACTGATGTATTCCAGACAGGAGTGCGTTTGATGAGGCAAAAGGCCTTGGATCATAAATAACTATAAACAAAATTGGCAAGTAACTAAAACATAAACAAACATTTACGATCCACCGTGAAAACCGTCGATGGACGAAGGGACTGTCAGCCGTGAGGGAAATAAGAGTTATACTCTCTACACAACTCTGCTCAATATTTTGAACTCTGAAGGCTCTGCATAAGAAATAATCCATGGAATCTTGTGAAGTCAAAATTATGGACTGTCTAACACGAGCCCCTATCATTAAGTTCCCAAAAGAACATGACATATGGTAAAACATTAGCATGTATCTTAGCAATTCAACGATTCTTACTGCCGAAGCTCTTTTGCATTCTCCTCTCTCTCATTTGGTGTTCAAGTACAAGGCACGCACGTAAAAACGATTGCCTTTGGCTAAAAACCGAATGTAATTGGGTTAGTTGCAATTTAATTAATAGCTTTAAAGATAAGCAATAAACTCTTATGAGCCAACCAAATAAGCATGGAAATTAAGTTATGTTCGTGATCGTCATTATAACGCTGCTGAATGCAGTTGCATATGAGCGTTATTAGCTGCATTAAGTGTGCTGCATAAAATCCGAACGGCATTCTTTTTAATGTATTCATCTGGCTTAATGGGTGATATTTGAATGCAAAGGAAATTCCACTAATATCGGTGATGCATGAAGAGTTGACTTTACGCAAACAGTCGTCCTTTCAAATTGTTTATGGTTGTCAATGCGCCTTACATGTGAAGGAATGGCTTAATGCTTAACGGGTCTTATTTCGAAATGATATTAGAACATAGTGTTGGAGGAGAATAGATAATTTAAAATTATAGATATATTTAAAATAATAGATAATTTTAAAATTTTATACAAAACGGAAAAATTTCTTTGCCACATATCCTCTCCTGAATGAGTGTTGTAACGATGAACGATGAAATTACTTGAGCTTATTATGATCGTTATTTTCTGTGAAATTCATAATGTTTTGCATTTATTTGCTTAAAAATGCGAGCGAGTAGTAGTAGCTTCTGTTAGGATTAAATTTACATGGAACAAGAGACAATTATAATATTTAGGGATTTATTTCAGTTCATACAGTAGATGTGAGAGAAACAAGCGGAACAAAATTGTTTTCACTCGGTCTTGGACCTTACCTCTGAAGGTAGGTGATTTCAGAGATACATAGCATGGACGAAGAAATGCCGGCGCTATGTTAGATATGAAAGACTCGACTAACAGAAAGTTAATCAATATCTATACCCTTATACTAAGTACTTAATGTTATATTTATATTAAATAATTAATTAAATTTTATTTAATTTTTAATCTATACCAGTCACAGAACACGCTCATCTCACGAACTACTGGTTTCAATTGGAAAACCTATATTTTGTTGGGTAGTTCATTTATCGAAGAAGCCTTATAACATCGGCTTTATCACAATGCGACCAATAGGAGCAAAGCATCAAAGAAAAATGTTGCAAAAACGGGGAAAAAAAGTATTCCTTTTTTAGAGCTTCCGTTGAGTACGCTGCATAAACGGTTAAAGTTACTCAAGAATCATGTACCATGGAATTGTTCATCTCTAAAAGTTTTAAACAAAAGTCCCCGACAGCATATGTCGATCTTTTAAGATTGACTCACTAAAGGTTTTTTATGGTTATCAAATTTGTTTGAAATTAATATTATTTATCCAACAGCGATAACAACAGCTAGTCTTCCATAAAGATATTTAGGATGTTTCCTGTGAATGATTTTGAGGAGTAGAATGCATGATCTACAGTTTCAAAACGCTTCCAATTCAAAGCCAAGGAGAATGCGACGTTGGTCTAGTAGTACATGATCAAATCTTTGAAATGCTTTTAACAATTTTTCTAGTAGAAATTATCACAGCCAATAAACAAATTGCACCTGTAGGGTAAGAGAGTTGGTGTTGCCTGAATCGAAAACACATATTCTGCTTTAGCTCGATGCACTTGAACCAGCGATGCTCGAACTTCTTTAACCCATCTGAAAAATACGTTTTCTTGAGGTCTGCAAAGTAGGCATCAGTAGCGGCGATAGACCCCTCATTTGACTCAAATTTCTGTCCGGCGAGTGACTTTTTCAAATTTTGAAACAAAAAGAAGTCGCACGGAACAAAATCTGGAGAACACGGTAGATGGGGCAGCAGTTCGTAACCTAATTCGGAAATTTGGTGACGGCGGAGGTGTGCGTTGTCCGGTGTAAGGAAACGCCGATCGCATCGCGCAGACAGCTTTCTTATGGTTTTCATGCAGGATATGACCCACGTGATCTTTTGAAATACCTACTGGCTCGGCTCGGCCTTTAATCAGCGGTCTGCCAATACGAGATTTCAGATTTTCGTACCGTTGGCCTCCGTGGTTGCCATTTTCTGGGCAAAACCCGACGTTTAATCTCGTTACACCAATTTTTGACGGTCCCCATCGAAGGAGAAGAGTCACCGTACACAGTATCCAAGCACTCTTTGATTTCGCTGGACGATTTTTCTTCCAAAAATAAGATTTGAATCATTAACCGATATTGCTCTATTTTTAATCCGCGGACATGCCCTCTTCCACACGCGGTCATGCTAAGTACTTATCGGACCACCCTCTTGCATATAAAAAGTCACTAATTAAACCAAATAACTGGTGTCTAATTACAAGAAATATGTCCAGGGCAAAGGAAAATTCATTTCTCCTCATTGAAGTAATTTTGAATTACGTTTCAGAGATGTCATGTAGGACGGTGGCAGTTGCAGGATCAGGATCATTCACCCCGTCGGTAATAAAGCTTGCTCTCAAATAATGTGCATTTAAACTCTTAACGAGTTATCTCTTGCTTTCCTCATAGTGAACATGCAGTTTGGACGGGAATCCATTTTGGGATTGGTCTTTATTTGCATACAAATAATACTCATTCAACGCATGTATGTTCGTCACTATTAATTGAGCGTTATTTATTGTCTGTACGCGTATAGCTATGCAATATTTGCGATGGATGCGCGTTTAACTCACGGATTTGCGTTAGATCTCAAAGCATCTAGACGACTTGAAGGAAAAGATGAAGTGAATATGATTTTGAACACATGTCTGTTCTCCAAATATTTTTTAAATCCTCTTTTTTTCATAATTAGACAAAAGGAATACCTTAACACTTATTTATTTTCTTATAATATATATTTAAAATTATCAGAAACAATTTTGTCACTTTATTAAATAAATGGAGAATTTTATGAGCATTGGGTGTGTATTCAAATTTATGTAGTTTTACTAAATGCATCCGATGATGTTTACAAAAATATTTTATAGAGTACAAACTCGATTTACCCAACTAATAAATTTAAGGCAGCTGACAATAACCGAAATTGTTGCGCTCACCGGGTCACATTTTTTAAATAAGAAATTATAGTCAAAATGGCTTTTTTACTAAAGAGAAAATGTGAACTGAACTGAAAATAAACACATTTTTGAAACGACAGCAAATCGTTATTGTTCAAAAAAAATTTTAAATCAGAAAACGAAAGCTTTCAGTAAAAGTTTTATGCATTTTTTATAGAAATTGGATTTATAAGTGTTACGAAAATCCAGGGGTTGCGCCAATCGAGGGTTGCGCAAATCGAGATTGTACTTTATTTGGATTGGTTGAAAATGCTGAATATTTAAGTTTCGAACCAAAAATTTGTAAAATAATCTGTATCATTTTATAGGTGTAAATAGTTAAGTGAAGGTTTAATAAAATAGTTGCGCAGTTGCGTTGATTTTCCATTTCAAGATTTGTAATGAAACAATATTCTTAGAGCTTCAAGTACTAGACGAATTTTAAGGCAAGCCAGCAAAAAGAATAAGGCTTAAGTATTCCTTAATTATTATTACTTATTCCTAAGGCATAGGACTTGTCGTTTATATGGAATATTGCTTTGCATTCAAGATTCCTTATTTTTTTAATTATTCCAAAATGGGCCATGTCGAACTCTCGGAGGTCTTATAATAAGGCTTAACTCAGAAGTAATATGAGTATTCAAAGAGATTTATCGCTATTTGTATGTCTTATTTAAACCTTTGCCTGGCGTACCTTATACAATTTTCTGCTAAGACATGGCCAAACATATAAATGTGTGCAGCCGCTTTCTTCTGCCGATATTATTTGTAAACGACATCTTAGTATTTTAGTATTTTACACACCCTCTTTTAGTGTCTATAGAATTCCCAAGAAATACGGGTTTAACTAGAAAAATGTCAGATGTCCTAGAGGCCGTTGTCCAGTCTAATGTATCGTAGGTACGTTATTAGATGTACACGTTTAAAATAAGGGTTTTATAAATTTACAAAGCTACAAATCAAAATCTATCTGGAAGATGATTGTAGGGCCTGGCGATAAGAAATGACGGTTTCGAGGCTATACACTTATCAAGCTGACTTCCACGGTCGAGAATATGACGACATCGATCTGAACAATTGGCGGCCAAGTTTGGGGAATACGCCGAAAGTTGGAGAACTGCCTAGTCTAAGCAGTACATGGGTTCGTTGGTTGGTTTTGCTGAATGTGGCAGAATCTGAATATCTCTCAAATGGGGATTTCCCCTCAAAGCATCACTTCACTTGATAATGTGATCGCTTGACTGCAGCCAATATTAGCACTTTTAATGAAGGTTAATGATCAGCTCGAAACTTTTCACAGTTAAAGCACGAAGAGAATTATGACCACGGTCCAAATTAAACATTTCCACAGCTTCAGTCTAGATTAAAACAGAACAACTTTGACACTCATAAATGGTGGTTTGGACCATCCATTAGTTATAAACCTGCTGCACTGCAGTACTGGCTTGCATGCCTGATATTCTGACCAAATGAGCAGTAATGGTTTTGAGTTTGGACACAGCGATCGGTCGATTGATTGCGTTTTAGTGTATTTTTAGGCACACAATTTCAGTGCTCACTTTCAACTTGCACACCAGATCACTTTCGGATAATATTTGTCCTTCAAAATTAAATTAAGGCCTGCAGAATTTGTTATCCTGTTGCAGGCGTTGTACACATGATACTACTGGTAGCAAATGTCGACGTTTCATTCTCATGGAATTTGATCGTTGATGACAAGTACCGGCGATTAGTGATAAATCTTCTGTAGTTAACCTTTTGACATGATTTGAATAATCAACTTAGAAAGAAGTGTGGTGTGTGGTAGTTTTTATGTTAAGTGAAATGAGGAAAAATAAATACATTTTACCTGATCAGGCGGCTGTAAGTCCCACAAAAACTGTTCGTCTCAATTAAATAAACAATGAGTCAAGTCAAGTGTGTAAGTAATTAGATATATTTGTGTGTTCATTTATATATTGATCAATTGGTATATAATCGTGATGATTCGCTTTCAATAATGTGAAGCGGCGGATATGCACAATTGCTTAACCTTAGACTTGTCGTTCAATATTTCATATTTTTAGGGGTAACATTCCGAATAATGAGATGGGTGCACGGAAAAAAGTTTGGAATGCAAATAAATATCCTAAAGAGAAGTCTAGTGCAAATAGTGTAAAAATAGTCACAATCACTTCGAAATTTCTGCTGATGAGAAAAGGGGAAGACTATATATTGGGATAATTATGGACTCGTGTAATATTTGAAGCTCGGGCTGATGCTAAGTTGGTTCCAATCGAAATGACTCTTAACTCTTGGTTATGTTGAAAATGTTTTTGCCTTGAAGATGATTAGAAACAAATTTGGCGGCATCTCTTCTCTTGCTCTCATGTAAAGTTAAATTGAATTGATTCCCCTCCCACGGGATTCAATAGATCTAGCTTAGAGTTTTGCTTGTACACAGTTAATTGTTCATCAAAGGCAGAATCATAACAGGGACTTTTTGGCACGATCAGACGTTATTCAGAAGCATTTACGGACAACTCTTGCTACTACTACTATATAACATCAACAACTGGTAAATGACGTTTGGCCACATGAATTTACGTCCCAGCTAGAAGTTTGGTGAACATTTTTGAGAATTTTTCATAAAGGATCACAAGTGATTGCATCAAAAGCTGAGCAGTTGGAGCGTTAGGATGGACAGATTTTATTGTATTACAGATCCATGGACATCTGCAATGGTACCACCTTTAGAATAGGCATTGTTTTCATTCAACAGTTGATAATTTATTTGCACCATTTTTTTCAATTTTAACTAAGAGAGTGCACGATAAAAAAATAACTAAAAATCATACATAATCGTGACACCATGAGAGATGTAAATTGATGTCGATCATAGTGTTTCCCTTACTTATGCCTCAAAATAATAACTTGTCTCTAAATGCATTTGTGTTCAAGACCTACCACTTCTGTGCTGAGTGACTTCTTGCAACATTGTCTCTGAAGTCAAAATTGACTTCTAATGAGGACTGATTGCAAACAAAATTGAGGTACACACAGATTCAAAAAATGCATATAATGGACTATAGTAATCAGAGCACTGTCCGATTTTTTCGACCCAAACCTGACGTCTGACATGCGGGAACATTAAGTCCTTTGTCGTTTTCGAAAATAAATGTCATGTGCATTCGGTGTTGGACTTCATTAGAGCTTAGATTGTAAAGTGGACTATCTTCAAGGGATTAAACAAGCGGTACCAATTTTAGATCTTTAGCAAATATTTGATAAGCATGCTGCTCCAGAATGACTTGTCGAGACAACCAGCCATCTCAGGACCGTTGGTACACATTTTTGAAAACTAATTAGGCCGTTGGAGGTGTGAGGCACACTAGTGTCACACTGTCTGCAGTCATTTATCTGTTTTTTTTCTCTTGTCACACATCAGTTACAAGCCTAACAGCAATCTCATTTAAAATCATGCGTTTATATATATATATATGTATTTTTTTTTCTTGTACTCAAACTTTTAGTGACGGCTGTACTTATGGTTCATTTCACCGTAGAACGTTCGCAACGTGCAAGCATTAAATCAAACATCAAACCTAGCCGATAAGTACCTCGCACGAAAGGCTGCAACCCCAAGGTTGTTATGCCATTCGTACTCGATCGTACATTATTAATTGACAAAACTACCAAGACCTTATGAATTGATTAACAACTTTTAGCGGGTAATGGATGATAATTCTTGTACTGCACTGTTTCTCCTTTATCCAAGGAATTTTGTCATTCGCAACTCTTTGTTGTCAAGATCACTGCATTCGATGACCGTTTGAATAGAACATTTTTAATTCAATCAAAAACACATTTTATAGAAAACATAACAAATAACTGTAACAATTACCATAAATTATGCAATTTCACTTGTACTTGAACTTTTATATCTTCGAAAAATTTGTTTAATTCTTGCAACTAATTTTTTTTTAATTTTTTTATATTTTTGTTATTATTCAAATTTAACACATTGTCGCTTGGGGACAAGCTCAAATTTCCATTCATCCGAGTGTCACTGTGTTAGTATAAGTAATTTCCGTTAATGTAAATTAATTTGAAATTAACGACTCCAATATGAGAAGCATTTTGAGCATACACTATAATTATTTATTATACACGATATAATCAGACCGCAATTAGACGACGAAAAACCGACACCCCAACCGTTCTTTATGGCGAAGCCTCGTAAACTGACTGCCGGATGATATCCAAACGAACGTTAGACCCCACAGAAATAATAACAACTCTCTATGTGTATGCGACGCAGAAAGTGGTTCGTTCGTCGTCGCACGCTCGTTGTTTCGGTCGTTCGGCCGACTTGGCTAGTGCTTGTGAGTTGTGCTTGTGCATCAGCACAAGGCAAAGGCGCACACAATGTTATACTCGAAGAATCCAACAACCAGACCAGACCAATTTGCGAAGAGAAACACTGTGTAGTGTAGGCTTGTGTATTCACATTGCACACCACATGACACATCCATCCCCTTGAGGGAGTGGGTTACGTCCCATACAGGTTCGCTGGCTGGCAAGAGGAGTGAACAAAAAAAAAACACGAAAAAGGGTTCTTCTACTATGAGGCACAAGCATGTGCTAAGGTTTTTGATATTGTTTTGCACCCCCACACACAGGCAGCGCCAGAGGTTTCGAAGAGAAATGCAATTTTGAGAGAAATTACGTTGCGTACTCTCCAATCTCAAGTCGCCATCACCACATGGTGGCAAGGCAACTGCTGTTTTTTATGATTTGCCCTGGTTGTGCTTGGCTCGAAACGGGTTTTATATTGGGGTGGGTTAGGTTTTTGTACTCTCTTTGGAGTACCGGCTTTTCAATTAATTGTACATAACACTCTTTCTCTCTTTCTCTTCAGAAGAGTGCACTGCATTCAATTGAGGACAAATGTGAAGCTTAAGCTGTGCCGTGGTGGCTGTCGCCTGTCATGTGACCAAATGAAAAAGAATACTGTCAACCGGCTCTTTTTGTATATAAGACGCAAGAGAAGAGAATCAAGTCAGGATATGCATTTGTGTTGTTCTACTTGTTAAATTGGTGCGAATGACCAATTGTTACTCTCTTCACGTGGATTTTTATCGTTTCGGGCAGTTCTCTTAAATGTATTTGATTTTATGATATATAATGTTGTTTGATGATTTTTTTTAACTATTGCTCAATAGTTTGCAACAATAAGTGCGAATACGAATTCAGTGGAACCTTGTTGTGGAGTACATTCTGTTAGTCCAAAAATTAATTTATTTATATTACACGTACTTCTCCCGTGAGTACAAATAATATAAGTAATTAAATTATTTGTTTACGCATGAGATATAATTTATCATTTAACTTAAAGCCTAGATAAAGTGAATTCCTATTGCTAAATACACGCTTGCTCCCTGTAGGCGTATAATTCCGCGTTCTTTGGCAAACTCAATTCTGAAGTTAAACTATAAATAAAATAAATCATAAATTAAGGAACAATTCTATGCAGATTCTGGTAAATAATTCCTAGTAATATTAATTCTTGCAGGTATACGAAGAACACATGGCCAGAACGTCAGTTAACTTCAGGCAGATATACTTTTGAGGTAGGCTAGGACCTCGTCTACATCGGCTCGCAATCTGACGGTACGAATACTACGACTACCGACACTAAACGCAGGATAACTCTTGCCAATTGCTGCTCCTTTGACATCAAGAGGCTATTGAGTAGTAGTGAACTGACATATAATACTTTGATCATTCCTGTCCTGCTCTATGGTGCTTCAGCATGGACAAACTCAAGAGAGGATAAAGAAGCCCTTGGACGAACGAAAAGTTCTGCTTTCAATATTGGTCTTTTATGTGTTGATGGTATTTGGAGAAGAAGATTCAACCATGAAGTATATCGGCTGTACAGCGACATGATTCTGGCCAGGCGTCAATGGATTCAACGCTTAACATTGCTAGGCCATGCAGAGCGCATGGACAATAAAATCAAGAGTTTTTTTTTTCATCTTCGCACCAGTGGGAGTAGTCAATAGAGGGTGTCCACAAAACCGATGACGCACACAAGTTGAGAAGGCCTCAGTCAATATGGCATGTGTATTTGGAGGCAGCCTGGTTTGACAACGAGTGCAGGCAGGCACATTCCGCGAAGCAAGCAGCATACAAGGCGATGCTGGACAGAAGGTAGAGAGCGGTTCGTGAGCTCTACAAACTTAAAAGAAGGGAAGAGCACCGGCTTCTCAAAAAGAAAAAGAATGATCTTGAGAAGCGCGCGATCGAGGAAATGAAGGAGTGTTAGAGCAGAAATGACGTTCGAAAGTTCTACCAGCGGGTTAAACAACTATCCAATGGATACTAAATTCGGATAGAAGCCTGTCGTGACGCAGAGGGATAACTCGTAGTAGATCCGCAGTCGATACTGAGAATCTGGAAAGATCATTTCTGTAGACTGTTAAACGGTGAGGAAGACTCCAATACCGCTGTCAGGCAGAATGTTCCACTCAACGCAATTGACGATGATCGACGACAATTCCGTCCCCCCGACCTAGACGAAGTCAAGATAGCGATATCGAGACTAACGTCGAATAAAGTTGCTGGTGCAGACGGACTGTCTGCGGAACTGTTTAAGGCAGCTGGAGATGAGCTGGTAAGGTACATGCACCAACTCATCTGTAAGATATGGTCGGAGCAAAGAATTCCTGACGAGTGGAATCTCAGTATCGTTTGCCCGATCCACAAGAAAGGAGACCCCATTGACTGTACCAACTATAAAGGGATAAGTCTCCTTAACATCGCCTATAAGATCCTCTCTTCCGTTTTGTGTGAGCGCCTGAAATCATTCGTCAACAACCTGATAGGCTTTATCCGTGCGGTTTCAGGCCGGGGAAGTGCACCATCGCTCAAATCTTCGTATTACGGCCAAGAAATGCAGATCGACACCTATTCGCCGATTTCAAGGCCGCATATGACAGCGTGCATAGGGACGAGCTATACAACGCCATGTCTAGTTTTGACATTCCTGCCAAATTCGTCAGGTTGTGCAGGATGACGATGGAGAACACTCGCTGCTCCATCAAGGTCGGTAGCGAACTTACAGAGACCTTCAATGTCAAAATGAATTTAGACAATGCGACGCGCTGTCATGTGATTACTTTAACATCATCCTGGAGAAGATCGTGCAAGACTCACACGCCAACACTAGAGGCACGATCTTCCAGAAGTCTGTACAACTGCTAGCATACGCGGATGACATTGACGTGATTGGCAGAACCCAGCGAGCCGTCAATGAAGCGTTTGCTAATATTGAAGCGGAGGCGGCCAAAATTTAGCGGTGAACGAGGGCAAAACGAAATATATGCTGTCATCGAGAAAGGACGCACAGCATCGACGACTTTGACAAAACATCACCATAGGCAGTGAAGGACTTCGTCTACCTCGGCTTGCAAGTGAAGAGTACGAACAACTCCAGTACCGAGATTAAACGCAGAATTACTCTTGCCAATCGCTGTTTCTTTGGGCTCAAGAGGCAATTGAGTAGTAGAGTCCTTTCTCGAAGGACCAAGTCAACAATATATAACATCTTGATCATCCCTGTCCTGCTCTAGGGTGCGAAGGCATGGACAATTTCAAAAGCGAATGAAGAAGCACTTGGTCTTTCCGAGAAAAGTTCTGCGTTCAATTTATGGTCCTGTCTGCGTTGACGGTTATTAAAGAAGAAGATTCAACCACGAACTGTACGGACTGTACAGCGGCATGAGCCTAGTCAGGCGTCTACGGATTCAACGTCTAAGATGGCTGGGCCATGTAGAGCGCATGGACAACACTGCTCTAGCCCGATGAGTCTTGGACTCCGAACCAGTGGGACAACGCAATAGAGGACGCCAACGGAACCGATGGCGCACCCAAGTGGAGGAGGACCTTAATCAACTTGGTGTGCTCAGCTGGCTAAAGATCGTGCCGGCTGGAGAGGCTTACTGGTTGAGGTGCAGGTCCACCCTGGACTGTAGCGCCACCAGAAGAAGAAGAAGATTTGGAGGCAGCCAGCTATTAACCAGTATTAATGATAATAATAATACGGGTGTCGACACAGGTTGAGAGGGCCAGGGCTAAGCTTCTACAGCAATCAATCGTATTGAACATGCTATTTTGCAAGAGTGGAATTGTCCAGTTCTATGACAACTTCGAACGACCAATTTTGTAAAGCTCCGAAGGGCCAATTTTTGACTCCTTGACCATTATCAGGGACTCGAAGGAGGTGGGCAGCGAAATTTATTTTAGTCGTACCAGAAATAGAACCAAGACTCCGTGTGTTCAAGTGAGCACGATGTGCGGCCAATTCACGAGGGTGGCCAACTTACGAGGGTGGCCAACTGGACAAGTTTCACTGTCTTTGGATCTCGAATAAGTTGTGATCATGATCCCGGACTGATGATAATGAAAATGAGAGATAGTAATGAACAGAAACAATGTCATTTATTCTTAAATTCAGAGAAAGGCCTTGGTATTGTAGACAACAAAAATAAAAAGAAGTCAAAAAGATTGAATTAAATTCTAAGAACCAATTTACAATGTAAGAGCTGCCGGTGATCTTTTTAAAAGTACCTCTTTAAAATTGTCGTCGCCAAGCATGCGGCGAATTATTCATTTTAACTAGATCTCATATTCATTCGATGTCAGGAGCACGAACGAAACGGTCGCAAAATAAAATATAATAATAATAATATAATATGGGTGGCGCGACGGTGCGAGGCGGACTTGGGCCAAGCTTCTCAGCAACCACTCGTGTTGTGCGTGCTACTGGTATTTCACGCGTGGAAGGGACCTACAGTTTAATGCCGACTCCGAACGGCGTAGTTGAGAAGCTTTTTCTAGACAGGAGTACTCTTTGAGCATTGTCAGTGACTCGAAAGAGGCAGAGCCGTGAATTATCAAAGGTTGTAAATTCGGGTATCGAACCTGGCACCCTCTGCGTAAGAGTCGACGCACTTACCCACTACGCAACGGCGACCCACCCACGCAAAATAAAATACTTATTATAAAAAAAACATAAAACTGAGTTTGATTTCTAGTACTTACAGTATTGGACTTATGTTCATTTGGCATTCGCATTTTTCCACAAATCGGACTGAACATGTTATCGTGCTTCACTCAAAACACTGGGAACTGAGGAATCTATGAGTAATTTTAAAAGCAAAATCTATAATGATTTAGATGATTAACTTGTTAGGAAGGGCAAAGTCGAAGGGGTCAGACCACCATTCTCCGACTTAAGGAAAAAGGTGCAAGGACGTTTATTTTATTTCCGTGTGACAAGAATGTCAAGTACAACAGAATGTTGTACAGTTGGAGAAATTTTCAAGAAAAGAAACCCAGTCACAGTCATTTGAGATATAGAACGGTGGCATGCGATTTCTGAATAGCTGAACGTGTAGAACTTTCTGAATTGCTTAACGCGTAGATATTCTGCAACTACCTGGAACTACTTCTATAAGTGCAACACAATGGATTCATAGGACCTGTCTTCGTGCTTACAGTTGCTCTTCCCTTGGACTTGGGCCCTAAGCATGGCCTCTCCAACTAGCGCGATCTTTGGTTAGCTGTCTCCAGGTTCACAATCATTCTCTATTCATTGGTCTACCATCTTAAACGCCTGGCGTCCGTCGAAGAGTCTACGGGGCAGATATGAGTTGACAATACGCTCGACATGTCCCAGCCATCTTAGGTGTTAGAACCATAGACGCATGGCAAGGTTCATGTCACTGTACGTGGTTGAATCTTCTCCTCCAAGTACCATCAACGCAAACAGAACCGAAAATCGCAGGCAGAACTTATTTCTCAAAGTGTCTTGCCTCGTACAGCAGGACTGAGATGATCAGGTCTTGTATAAAGACAGCTTGGTACTTCAAGAAAGACTCAATTGCCTCTTGAGTCCATAGACAACCGCTAAAGAGTTACTTTCCGTTTGATTTCGGAACTGATGTTGTTCGTACTGTTTAGTTGGGAGCCGAGGTAGACGCCCTCCTTGAACCACCTTGTCATGGTGGACCAGTCTCATCAGTCTATTTTGACGCCCTGGCCAAGAGGTTGATATTGTATGTCCTTTGTTAAGGACTGGGTATCTCTGTTTCGGCCTCATTCACCAATAGACCCATTTTTACCGCTTCCGTCTCTTCTGTCTCTTTCAAAACTAATTGCTAAAAAATCCTGAAAAGAGTATGCTTTTTTGAGAACCTTCGACTAAAAATATTTCTATCATTTGGTGTTGGAATAATTAGCCAAAAATGGCAAAATTTTGTAAATCTCATTGAGGGGCGCCATGAGAACGGTAAATAAAAAACTATATGGATAAAAGCATGCATGTACAGTGGACTCTCCCGTATCGTTACCATCGAACCGGTGAAAATTCAACTTCTGGGAAGGGGAGTCCACTGTATTTGGATTGAGCAGGGGATCGCTGCTAATGTCTTCCCCCAATGTCTAAAGGAATCTGATCTTTGACGAGATGTATGATCAAATATCACCTGGAAATAATAAATGAAACATTAGAACTAAAAAAGGTCCAAACAAAACCTTTCATATTTTTGACAGATACATTTGTCCACACTCAAAATTCGAAACTATGTAGGAAAGGGAAATCACATCATTTCAGAGTTGGTCCCTTTGAGAGTCCAATGAATAAAATTGAACAATGCTACGAAAGGATACCCAATGTGCCCAACCATAGAACGTCTCATACATACAAGCACCATGCCTCGTTGTTCTAGGGCCTGTAATGCTGCGTGATCTACAAAGCAACCAAGTGCATCGATACAAATAACCACGCAATACATAGGCTTATTAAAAGCACTTAAATGACAAAGTACATGTATGTACATGGACGTACGAGGCTTAATGGCAATTATGTACAAGCACGTCCTCGTGTCTCCTTGGTCCGTCCATGATTGAGATTCGCTCCTTTCAAAATATGAGTTGTGAAACTTTCAACTCAAATAACTTAAACACAATATTTTACAAGAATGTAATATTTTGCCCTCATTCGATCGAACTCACTAATTTAGGTCCGTCTTGTCAGTCTTCCTTTGGAAGCAAACTTTTGATGGTTATATTCGGAAAAATGTACACAACTTTCAAAGTTATTCTATGCAACCTCTTTCGTTCGTATCGTTACCATCGAACCGATATGCGATGGACAACTGAATGAATGGACACATACACTTTGGTTTTCTGAGAAACCAAAACATTTTCCTCCTTGAGGAGAAGATGAACCAAACTTTTACTGAACTTAATTAGTGTTCAATCAACAACAAGTATCCCATCACCATGGTTACGAGAGTGAAAGATGATGATAAGGACGATGGAGGGATGGTTGGATGGTAATGTGGTGCTGGCCGAGAAATGCTCGTATGTCCATGTCGATGCATATAGTCTTATGCGTGCTTAGACATCCTGAGTGGTTGTTTTAGAGTTCCTTAAGAAAATTGTTTCTCTAATTCTCGATAAAATGTTTTTACAATATTATTATGCACTTTCAGGGAGACCTGGAAATATTTTGGCAACTTGCCTTTCTTCGAGAACAACACTCTGACAGCAAAATGTTGCCAAATTGAATATTTACATTAACGTGCTTTGAACGTGCGTGGGTATATTGGCTAGAGAATGTACATACCTGCAGGAAGTAGGTGGGTAGGCAGGAAGGCCCCATCCGCTGTTCCAATTCAAATAATAATCAAATACAAAGATCTGAATGTCTTTTGTACAGTAGCGCCTGTACCCGACCGGGGGGTGTTACCCCTGGAAACATTTTGTTTCATCGATAAATTGAAGATGATGAATTGATGTCCACGTCTGCAGTCTCCGTGTATTAAGTATTCTCCTGAGTAGTATTCTCTTTTAGGTATGTCAATAATCGTTAAAAATACACAATTTACGTAGGCCGGTTTTACACGATCAGACAGTGATTAGATGTTATCGTACCATGCATTTGCACTGTGAAAATATGAGACTGTTTCCTCTCTTTCGCATAATAACGTAACGTGCTTCCGATACCCAACGCTGAGAATAGACGAAAAATAGAGGAAAAGTGTGAAATCTTACTTCAAAGGTGATACGATTTCTGGACCTTACGAGGCAGGCTTTTCCCGCACTTTTCGCTTGCCTTGCCATCATGCCGCGCTGTCGATGCGATAAGATCTGACGAAATTTTGTTTTTTACAATTGACAGCTACAATTTCGAAGTAGTAAAGGAGTTTGTCTACCTGGGGGCAACCGTAAACTCCACACACGACATCACTCTGGAGATCGGAGGTTTTCCGAGCCTTTGGCAACCGGCTTTGCCTCGGTTTGTCAAAACAACTGGCGTCAAAACTCCTGACTCGAAGGACTAAGGCCATGCTCTACAAAACCCTTATTTTGCCAGTCCTGCTATATGGAGGCGAAAGCTGGACGATAAGCAGAACTGCGGTGCTGATTCTTGGTGCCTTCGAAGGAAAAATTCTACGTCGGATATATGGTCCCGTCTGCGAGGAAGGCGGATGCAGGAGAAGACACAACCGCGAACACTACGAGGTGTACCAGGATGTGGATGTAGTCTGGAAGAGAAAGATCCGTCGACTGCACTGCCTCGGCCATATCGTGCGCATGGACAACAATGCTTCAGCTAAGGGGGTCTACTAATCCGAGCCTTCTGGTTCGAGGGGGAGAGGAAGACCGAATCTCCGGTATAAAGACCAAGTAATCGCGGATTTTGATGACTGGAAGAAGGGTGCCCAGAAGCGTCAAGAATGGAAAGCAGCTATTTCTCAGGCTCGGACCCAGCATAAGTAAGTAAGTAAGCAAAAGCGGGTTTAGCCAACTTATTCGTGACCGATCACCTTTTCATGGTGAAAAAGCTTGTTAAGATGTCTGCAGCAGCACCATGTCGAAAATGTAGTTAAAACCTATTTCAGTGGAGTCTTAAGCGCTCATGTTTAAGTAAGCAATGCAACGTTGAGAGGTACGTCAACTGTTAACAATCTCCTTCATAGCCTGTCGAAACAGAACGGACTTCCTCATGTCAGATAAAATAAAACGATACTAACACTAACACTAACACCACACAAGATTCACTCAAACAATCATCATCATCATCTTCTGACCCGCGTGATTCATAAAGGGGTCGCGGGCGTAAACCACGCACGAGAGATCTCCAGGCAACTCGATCCTCCACCATCGACTCTAACTCATCAGGGGCTATGCCTAAAAGTAACCAGGCGAGCTTATGGACTTAGTCCAACCATCTCATCTTGGGTCTGCCAAGTGGTCGCCTACCTGATGGAATCGCATTCAACGCCCGCCTCGGAAGTCATGATGGTGGGGACATACGTGCTACGTGACCAAACCAACTAAGCATAGATCTTTCCATTTGGCAGAAGACAGTAAGCCGCCTATGAGACGTTTGCTGATATTGCGAGTTTAAAAAAAATTGAAATTGAGTCTGGCGGTGAACGCGGGAAAAAAACTAAGTATATGCAGTCCTCAATATACAGATATAAAAAGATAAATATAAAGTAATAAAAAGATTGTCATAAAGTAATAAAAGATTGTCATAAACGTACATTTAGCCGAAAGGCACATTTATTACATAGATTAGAGTAGCTTAGAGTACCCGCATAGGGTCAGTAGGTTAGTATTAAGAACATTTGTAATTCTCAAGTTAGTTAAGCTAGTTTTAAGCAATTTTGTCTAGCAAGTAAGTAATACGTTTGAAAGTAAATAAAATTACATCAAGAAAAAAGAGTGCCTGCCTCTGGTTAGCGAGGTTCCCGGTTCAAATTCCAGTGGAAGCAAAGTTAATGCGCATTTATCTGGTTTAAAAATCAGGTCCAGTCACCATTTGTTATTGGGATCAAATCAACGGCACTATCACTGGAGTAGTCAAGTCAGTGGTAGTCTGACTGTGGGTGTCACAATGGAGCAATATGGTCTAAGTGTGCTGGTGAATGCACTAGCTGCCCTCCTACCTAAACTAACTTATCAGTACCTTGTCAACCTCTGTTTCTACAGACTCAATTGAGTAACAGAGCTCTCTTTCGAAGGATTAAACTGACATTGTGTAAGACAGTGTTTATCCCAGTCATGATGTACGGCGCTGAGGCATGGACATCTTTGTATTTATTCATAATTTCAATTTCAGAGTCGCAATTACCTTCAGAAACTTGTATTTAGCAGAAACAAACGGATATATATATATTTTCCAGTCCAATATTTCCCACTAACTAAAGTGCACAGAGCTATAGGGCTACTGCTCTTCCCCTATATACTTGTCCTGTTCAATAACTTGATGGTACTCGCAGCCTCTTTTGCGTGCAAAAGAGAATGTGAGAAAAAACCGCGTACCTTGTTCCACATTTCGAAATTTCCCATTTCGATTCTCAAAATCATTCGAATAACTACTAACACAAAAGAACTCATTAAATATGTTTCATAAGAATCATTCGAATGAATTCGATATTTTATTTAGTAATACTTGAGTTCTTTTCTTCTGCGTTTTTTTTTTTGTTGACTCTGATTATGCTCCTGATTAGTATTTCACGACAAGAACTATTCGTTACTTGTTCTCTCGCTGAAGTGAGACATTGTCGGGTTATCTTGTATTAGTAATTAGTTAGTAGTCATTCGAATGATTTTGAGAGTCGAAATCGATTATTACTCGAATTATCATTCGAATATCGAGTCATCATTCGGTTATTGAAATATCTCGACTATTAAAGTCTCGATTCGTTAAATCATTCGATTATGCCCATAATCGATGTTCTTAAATTAATCGTTCAATATATTCCAATTGTTGTCTGACATGTCTTCAGTCCTTTTGCCGCAAATGTGCGTTTAAGTCAAGATGCAATGTTAATGTTTTTGTAAGAAGGTTGGGCGGGTGTGGCGCTGTACATCTGTGGAGCTCCCAAAGTGTATTCCTGTCTAGAAAAGGCTTCTCAAACTTGGCCGTTAAGAGCGGGCATAAAACAGTAAGTCTCTTACACTCGTGAGGAAACAATAGCACGCACAACTCGAGTGGTTGCTGTAGAAGCTAGCCCTGGCCCATCTACGGACTGTAGTGCCACCCATACCACTATATGTTATAAGAAAGTTGCAGTTCATGCCGACAATTATTCAAAAACTTGTGTACCATTGGAATTCCTTGGGCACCGGATATTATCTACTAACCGTGATTTGAAAAACAAGTTAAACCTTAGAAGCTATAAAATTATAAAACCGGAAGCCATCGCTTCATATTTGAGGATATCCTCCCGTATAGCGCAAACCTGCAGTCATTAGAATTGGTCTAAATAAAACCCAATATCCTCCGAATACCGCCAGTTATTGCCTTTAGTTGTTTTTTAATTTTTTCGACAGACACTTTCATAAATCTCAAGCTAATTATAGCTTAAACCGGTTGAAACAGCACTAAGTCGCGCACAATAAATTATATGTTGCCCAACCGAAGCAGACTCAATTTACACGCAAACCTATACACACACTGCATCCACGTCTATCGCGAACACATTCGATTGTCCTGATTTATTGATCTTAATTGCAAAATTACAAATCCCATCCGGATGCCACTATCACTTATCTGCATTACAAAGTCACACATTATGAGGAGATACCCGATCCGAGGATGGTATATGTGAGAATGTATATGCATGCCACAAGGAAAAACACTTGATTATAACGAAATTATAATGGACTACCTCATCAAGGTCTTGGTCTTGGTAGTTTCTATTTCATTGGCAGCAGCGACTCATGAAGTCGAGATTATCTGTCGGTTCTCGGTGCTTCGGGAAAGGAGACCATGGCGTTCACGCCCACATGCAATTATAATGTGGAATTTCATATTTAATTTATTTCCCTTCGCCGAGGCCCAGCCGGGGAAATGAGAACATTATTTATATGCATCGGCGAATTAGTGCTTTTAATCGTATTCTTTTGGATTTCTCTTTTATTTTCTTATCGCTGCCAATGGACGGCAGAATTAACGTCTGTGGATAATTATTTGCAAAGGAGATACACATTCCCCCGATATAATAAATCAATAAAATGATTTATGAATTTAATTGATTATTTCAGCTTAGATCTCTCCTCTGCTGGACGATGAATGCAACCAGATACATAATTATTATTGTGCCTGTGTGTGCAGTGAGCAAATCTTGATTGATTGCATGAATTGGATCACAGCGATCTCTTCGGATCGATCCTATGTTAAATTAATAAACTCATAATTTAGGCCAGTGTAGTCTGTGGGGATCATGTGCCACAATTTAAGCTTACTAGACTATATGCTATAAATTTGAATCTGGCCTTTCTTCAACGCGAAACTTGAAGGCCAATTACCTTCACCGACTTCTTAGTCAAGTTGATGGACAGTCCAACCAATATTCTTCAAAGGAGACTGCTCAAGATTGCAGTTCAGCATAATATAAAGCCATTCAAAGAATGGGGCTAATTTGCTTCTTCACATAACATAGTGCAACGCCTCACAAAGGCAAGTTAGTATGTAAAGGAATATGTGTGTACTAGGTATAAGTCTTCTGAAACCCTACGTCAGTAGCCTGATTGTGCGGTTTCAGGTCGGCGAAATTCATCATTGACAAAATATTTAAATTACGGCAGATATTCGAAAAGACCCAGCAGTTTCAAGTCCATATCCGTCATCTTTTCACCGACTTTAAAGCCGCGTCTGACTGTATTTATAAAGACAAGCTATACAGTATCAGTTTATTAGTTTTAGCGTGCCTGCAAAGCTCGTCCGTCTTTACAGAATGACGATGGAGAATGCCCGTTGCTCCGTTAAGCTCGGTAGAGATTTTTCGGAGAATTTTGATGTCAAAAAACGATTTAGACAGGCTTGCGGTTTTAAAATTGGTTTGAGTGCATAAATCCATCGTGAAGACCAGAGGCTCGACCTTCCAAAAATGTTTACAACTGCACGCATATGGCGTTGACTTTGACATCAGCGGAGGATCACAGCGGACTGTCAGTGGAGCTTATGTGAAGGCGGCTATAATGGACCTTGAGTATATACTGTTTACATTAAAGGTCCTTCAACACCGACGTCTTGGACAAGGCATCACTATAAGCAGCTGTAAATTTGATGCAGTGCAAGACATAGTTTACCTAGGTTCCGAAGTGAAGACAATCAATAACACGGCAGCGGAGATAAAAGGAAGGACCAAATTGCTATGCATCACCCTTGGCTGAGGAATGAGGCCCTCTCTCGAAGACTCAACGACCTTGATAGTCCCAGTCCTCCTGTATAGCGCAGAAGCATGGACACTGACCAAGGCAGAGGAATAGGTCCTTGTTCGATCTCTGCGTTGACGGTGTTTGCAGAAGGAGACTCAACGACGAACTGCATGGATCTGATCAAACTAGTTCGAGTCACTCGTCTCAGACAGCTCGGTCATATAGAGCGTATAGACTCCGAGGTGAACTGGGCCTCACCCAACATGCCTCTCCAGCCGGCTTCTCCAGTTTCGCACACTCATCCGGCTGAGGTCCCCCTAGACTTGTGTGTGCCACCTTATACGTGCACGTACTCTGTTACAGGTCCCACAGGCTCATTTTCGAAAATTCGTCGGACCGATACTTAGTAGTCTATACGCTCTATATGGCCTAACCAACAAAGGCCTTGGATCCATAGTCGCATGGCTGGACTCATGTCGCTGTATAGTCCATACAGTTCGTGGTTGAATCTACTTCTCCAAATACCATCAATGCAAACAGGACCAAGGATCGTTCGCAGAACTTTTCTCTTGGAAAGACCAAGAGCCTCTTCATCCGCTCTGGATGTAGCCCATGCCTCTGCATCGTTAAGCAGGACGGGGTGATAAGGGTTTGACACTGAGTCAATTTAGTCCTCCGAGAGAGGGCTCTGTTATCGATTGCCTTTTGAGCCCCAAAAAACAGCCGTTGGCAAGACATATTCTGCGTTTGATCTCGGTACTGATGTTGTTTGTACTGGTTACTCTGGACACCAATGGAAGCCTGGAAAATCTTCGACTCCAAAAACGCGGGACAAGCCGATAAAGGAAGACCACGTTCCCGTTGAGTACATAGGTGGAAAGGAGGCTCAATCAGCTGAACGTACGTAGCTGGTAGCAATTAACACAAGGGAGTGCTGAATGAAGAGGTGTTGACCTGGGCTTTTCCAAATCTGTAAATTGTATTTTGCTCATAACCATGCCCAAGCCCATACATCAACCAAAACCTGACTAGATAACCCTCATGAATAATCTGCCTTTAACCAGATTCCATCAATAAATGTTTTACCTCGCATCAAGTCAGCATTAGCATCGAACTAACTGCCAGCTCCAATCGCACCTTCTTCCGAAATGAAATCCCATTGTTTCTGCAGTACATCCTAAAAACGGAATGAAAATCCCTTAAACTGAACGAAAAAAAAAGAAAATCTACAAATTACCAATGAGGGGAATAAAAAGAAGCCACAGCACGAGCTGGTCTACACCCAAGAGAAAGGGTAGCCGTCAACACCCTTTTAAAAAGAAGAAAAAACCACCGAAATCGAAATCCTTTTGGCGAATGCCATCGCTGTTGCGCTGTAAAGGTGTTGGAGCCCTGAAACTTGACTTGAAATAATCCATGCGTCATGTCCAGCGAAAACAACGAAAGCCAACAACAACAACCTTCCGGCGGTGCACCTACGCCTTCACATAATGCCAACGGGAGCAGAAAAACCCAAGAAAAAGCAGAAAAAATCTCCTCAAAAGTTCTTTTTTGCCGTAAATGTTTTGCTTTTTTAGACTCGTCTACCGGATACACAAAGCCTCAAACCTCGAAAGCTCACAAATAAGTATATACGACAATTCGCGCGACTTCGGCCGGGCGTCTGGTCATTTCGTCCTCACGCGTAGGCCTGAGCGCACTCAACTCACAAGGGGATGGTGCGAGTATGTTCCAATGTAGCGAGAAAAAAACTAAGAAAAAATGTCATCTCTCACCCGTAAGTGAAGTTATGTGAACGTGGAGAACGAGCCAACATGTCCGTGTATAGGTGCATTTCGAATAAATTGTATTCCCAAACCAACGACCAGCCGTACAGCGTTCGAATATAAATCCTACTTCTTCCTGGGTCCTCGTTCCCCGCCAGCAACCTGGTGAAATACATTTTTATTCGGGTGGATAACAAAAATGTTTGTTTTCGTTTTTTTTTTTTATTTTTTTCCTTATTTTGCCGCAGTCGCGAATTGGTCTTTGTTTTGGGTCGACTGGATGGGGACGGATGAAATACAGAGAAGATGAGGTGGTGCACATGTGACGATTAGGGGAGAGTGTAATTCGGGAATGGGTTAACTTTATGAAATCATTTTAATCGGGAAGCCATTGTTCACTGACAAGCACGAACAAAATAATTCATACGAACCTAGTCATTTGCATGCATTGCAGACGTGGACCATGTTTATTGCCTGGCTAATAATTCTGATAGGCTTACATAAGGTTTCGTAGAGCATGTGCAGAGATGCAGAGAGCTGTTCGAATAAGTATACCTAGTCCTGCCATAAGTTCCTTTACAAATAGTGAGCGCTGTAAAAAAATAAGCAATAAACATATTGAACTCAAAATTATTTCATTTATAAGAACACAATACTGATTATTAAGAAAAATTGGGTTCACTCTGAATGACCCCCTTTTGACCAACAACTCAACAAACGCTGTGGCCAATGGGCTAAATCGGCAGGTAATGTTTCCATGGAAATCATGGAAATTAAATATTTAATTTGGAGAGTGCCACGATTGTTCACACATCTCATACTTTTCATAATTGATCGTCATTAATATTGCACCATGAGCTCGGGCTATTCCCGAGTCCCTTTCCTAATCTTTGACTATCCCATCCGATTTCCAGTGGATATTATTTATTTAACGATCATTTCATTAAGCGATCGTATGACCGCATCGTAATTTGGAACTATGGCATCTCTATCTGTTGAGGGTGATGCTTGATTCTGGTTCTGGCATATCCAAGATTGGTGGCGTTGGCATGTTTATAACTTGGACGCTGATCTGGTAAATGCTCGTCGAAGGCTTCCCAAATTTTTGTGGGGGTCTTGCAGGCCATGTTCTCGAATTCTGGCCACAAATCATAATCCATTCGATTCAGACTCCCCTGAAATCCAATCTCCCGCTACGATAAACCCAGGAATATTGATTCTGAACCACTCCAGCTTGGACTGGGTTTTGTGTGTTGGAACAGAGGCCTGTTAGAAGATCCATCTGTGCCATCAGTGAAAGGGTATTGGTGAAACACTTCAGAACACCCTCTAGCACATCTTCTTGGTGAACCTTTGCAACAATTTTTACGACCATTTCATTGAAATGGAGAGATGTGACAGAATGATGAGAGACTCCCCACCAAACTGCCACGTTGAACAGTTGAAATAACTTTTTTCCCTACCTTAGATAAAGTGGCATAAATTGATGCAAAATCCCATTAAGCAGATCAGCGTCCACGATCTTCTTGAGAACCATACGTGCCGCAATGGCAACAGAGTTTGAAAGCTTGTGTTAAGGCAAAAGGCGGTCGTTTCGAGTGCATACAATATATACAGTATAATGGGTAGTCCAAAAATGTTTTTTTCGTATTTCTAATCAAACTTTCATAGACAATTCATGTGGTACCATCAAGCTTCTTTTTGTAGCCAGCCTTTTTTAAATGGTCCAAAACCGTTTGATGATGAATGTTTAGATCCTTGGTGATGTCATGGCTGCTTATGTGACGGTCCTGGTCAAGAATAAAAATAATATGTGTGGCGCTACAGCCCGTAGAGGGCCAGGGCCTAGCTTCTCAGCAACCACTCGTGTTGTGCATGCTATTGTTCTCTCACACGAGGAAGGGACCTACAGTCCCTCCCCTTGCCGACTCCGAACGGCGTAGTTGAGTAGCTATTTCTAGACAGGATATAGTGTTTGAGCATTGTCAGTGACTCGAAAGAGGTGGAGCCGTGAAATATGAAAGGTGGTAAATTCTGGTATCGAACCTGGCACCCTCTGCGTAGGAGTCGACGCACTAACCCACTACGCCACGGCGACCCACTCGTATAAGTTAAACAGCGTAAAAACCGACAAAACTCCTTCAATGTGACAAAAAGTTACGCTGGTAGTTGGAGCGCTAACTGGCCACGATCTTCTCAAGTACTATGATATGAAACAGGTTGTTGAACACAGTTCTTACACAAAAGTTGAAATGGATACATACAAAAGCAAGAGTTTTTTCCTAAAGAAAGTGAATACTATAATGTTGCGAAAATCGAGGAGTTGCGTAAATCGAGTTTGTACTGTATTTCCACCAGAACGGCATTCCTTGTCATACAGCCAACGAAATAATCAACTTATTGAGGGAAACAAATCGACTGGGGAGTATCAAAGATCTTGTAGTTTGAATGCTCTTGCTTTTTGATTTGATTCTCTAGAAGGTAGGTCCAGATCCACCTCGGACAGATGCACAGGGAAGGCGTTTGAGAAGTTCTGGTCTCCTCGGGTATACAGCCATGCCTTGTCGGGACAGCAACTGTTGTATCAATGTCAAATATCAAATTTCTTTAAACAGGCTATGCAAGTCATATGGTTGCAAACATACGTCATCCTCAACTTCCACTTGTTCACCGCCAATGTTAAATAGATCAAATCGAAGGAATCTCGACAGCTATGTGCACGTACGACACAACATTCCCGCTCCGTAAATCTTTTATATTTCCCTGTTTCCTGAGAGACATGTGGCATGTTTTAAAAAATACATCATACTTCTTGCTGTAGTTAGTGAGAACTAGTAACCAAAAGATGGTGAGAGGTATCCCATCAACACAAGTTTATGAGGCGACAAGGTTGAAAGCATTACTGTGTAGTGTTCACAAGCACCTTGATCTAATGAACATTAGGATCAAAGTCCTGCAACAAAAATGAAAAAGAAAAGAACACACCATCAAACCATTGAATATTTAATCAATTTGCTTCATCTACTGCACTTTATCAGTGAATATCCGAATAAGGGCGCACACGCTCCCACAACGTTGAGTGCAGTATAATCCAGAAGACCACCATCAACGTCCCATTGTTTCAACCTAACATATCACCTTGACTAGCATAAATCAGTAAATATACTTACGAGTGCAGAGCAGAAAAAAGAGAAAAATAAAAGCCTACATCAGCAAGCAGCAGAACATTTATCTAGTATCTAACAGATGCAGTTCACCGGCTGACTAATTACCGCCTCGCACTTTCCATAAAGCATCAATTGGCACTCAAGTGTGTGCCAAGGTGGTCACCACCTATCTCATCAGCTCCCTACACTCCCTCATCCCCCATTCAGGCGACCGACCGTGCCGGCATCATACAATCCGAAAACGCGATTGCAGGAAACCTTAGAGTCGAGGTAGAACAAATTGCGTTTACAAGTAGCTAGCCGGAGCTGTGCGCTGGACCATAATGCAAGAGAAGCAACATCAGTAGTACCTCTAATCCACTCGTTCATCAACCTACGGTAGTGGAGTATACGACAACGAAAGATACGAAACGACGACGACGACGAGATGGTGGTAGTTCGTCGGTTATCGGTAAAATTGGACCGGTGCTTCGACGAATACCAACTACAGATACCCACCCATACCCACTGGTTCATACACGCTCATGTGTGTACAAAAGTAGTCGTAGGCGAAGTTGTACTCTGTCTGGGGGCAATTAAAATCCATCCAGAGCCCTTCGTCATCGTCTTACGGAAGATGGAGGAGATCTACTGCACTCCGAGTATATTCTATGATTACGACGATGAACTTGAATTATGCATGCACACTGAAATGCACTAATTCACATTTGATGTTCGAGTAAACCGAATGGTCAATGGGGTTATCCTTCCTTCTCCTTGGGAGAATTTCATTTCTTTGTTGTACGAGTGACTATCTAAACTCTAAAGTAACAACACAACGCCATGTGTGAGCTGTACCCCGGTCCTGTTTTGTGCGATTTTTGTCTTCCTCTTTTTCATTTTATAATTGTTGGTTATAACGGTGTCGAGAATGTGTGTAGTAGCTTCAAGTGCATTTCGTATCCTTCTCCACAATTAATCGTTAATTAGAGTCAGCATTTGGTGAATTACCTCACTAAACTATTTTATATTTCCGGGTACTCGTCGCACAGATCTTCCCAAGTGGTCACATGAGAGCACTAATGATACACCACTTTAGAGAATTTAATTCTATTTTTGATTTGTGACTACCGATGGTATATGTAAATGAAATTACTCGGAATATTAAGCATTTGTGTGTGAATTGATCTCACTTGTTAGGAATGCTTTTTCACTAAACATACTGGGTTTAAAGTGTTCTGTGAATACAATTATAGTGTTGAACGTGCATATTTCATATTTGAGGTTTATTGGTCTACTTTCATAGCTTAAGTTCGACCTATAGGATGTGTATGCCTGAAAGAGCCTTCAGTAAATTCGTATAAAATACGTAGGAAGGTTTGAAGGCCGCAGCTCAGTTGGACCAGCGTGATGGGTACTATACTACCATGACACCTACAGCAAGCCAGCCGGAATCCAATCCCAGCCCTTGAATCTCTTGAAAGCCTTTTCCTTGAAAGCAGAAATGAAGTATTACAGAGATGCCCGACTTCTACCTCTCTTGCGCCTTAAGATTTTTTACAACTATTTTTTATAACGTCTTCTTAAACCAAATTGACCAATCAGAGGACGGCATTTACGTTATTTCGTGAATAACCGTCAAAAATTCATGAAAATCTGTCAAAAAAGCACTCAAATTCGTCGATGGACTAGGGGGCAATCTGCTGTGAAGTCGGCTATCTCTGTAATAATTCATTTCTGCTTGAAAATGCCTTCTTTGTATTGCTAGGGCTTGGCATTCGCAGTGCAGATGATTGTTTAAGTCCATTTCTACCTCATCTCAGCAGCTTCTGCAGAATTCATTGTGTAAAGTTCCATTGCATGTGTCCAGTGACTGTCTCCGTCCAGGGCTTCGTCTTCTAGTAATTCCTTTATGAAGCTGAGGAATTTCCAGAGACTCTCCCAGCTCCGAGCCTTTCTTCACGATACTGTCATATTCATTGCCTTAGATTCCAGTATATGCCGGTACCGAATTGAGGGTCACCGAATTCTCGTTGACGCGTCTGCAATGCCCAATCAGATTTGATGTCAGAATGTCTGATGCTATGACCTTAATATATAACTAATTGGCAGACAGACAGCAGCTAGCACGGCGAGCAGATGTAAAGAACTGCAGTCTGGACATTCAACGATCCTACGTAGGTATGCCTCTATACCCATAGACACAGACCTCACTTCACCTAAACTCCTCTTCGAGAAGAATTTCTCAACCAGCATACCGCCCAGATCTTACCGGGAGTCTGAACACCAGATGCTGGAAGGTCCACTGCGAATCTTCACAGATGGATCGAAGATGGATGCAGGTGTGGGTGCTGGTGCCTATTCCAAGGATCTAAATTTCTAGCTATCTTTTCGACTACCTAATCACTGTAGCGTCTTTCAGGCTGAAACTATAGCGATTAAGGAAGTCCTGTCCTGGCTGAAAAACAATGTAATATCGCTCACATATAAATTAAAACACCTTAAGTGGTATTAGAATAAAAAAAATTAATTTTATTTCTATGAGGATCGACCTCTTTATTCTAGATTCAACTTAAGACTACTTTACATTTTATATTTTTCTAAATGTCCAACCTCGCTCATGTGCATTCGTAGTTGCTGTCACGATGTTCCCACAGGTGGTATTGGTTTACATCCGGTCATGATGGAATGCTGGCTGCTCCGACGATGTTCCCTCAGGTAGTATTGGGTTGCATCCGCTACCGTGCTATGGAATTCGTCTAGAAAAGCAACGACACGTGTGGAAATTGTGTTTTTTGGTGTTACATAGAATTTGGCGTTAACTTATATCGTCATATGTTCCGATAGCCAGGCAGCGATCAAATCTCTGGATTCAGTTACCTTTAGTTCCAAGACTTCCCTTAATTGTCGCCTATCGCTTAACGAGATGGCCAAGTATTTTAACATCCAACTGATGTGGGTGCCGGTACACAGTGACATTCCAGAGAATTGTTTGCTTGAAACGCTTGCCCAAACAAACCGTAGATGGACATCTGGCACAGGATGCCTCATTACCAAACAACTCTGGCCTATGATCGAACCCAAACGATCGCTTAGCTTAATCAGATTAAGCAGACCAAACTTCAGATTTCTTATTGGCGTTTTAACAGGGCATTGTGCCATTGGAAGTCACGCCTCTAGTTTAGGCCTTCCCTATAATGATTTCTGTAGAAGGTACTTGGACGAGGAAGAAACCATCGAACACTTGCTATGTAACTGCAGTGCTCTGTCATCCCGTAGATTCAGACTTCTGGGGCCCAATTATTTGTTAATCTGGCTGAACTGAGCAGCATCAAGATCAGCCCTCTTCCTCGCCTTATCAAAAGCACAAATTGGTTTGCGGAATTGGTAGCATAAGGTCCGCGTGGTAACACAATGGGCCACACTTAGTCTGCTGTTTGTATGCGCGGCAGTCAGCCACTTCAACCTAACCTAGCCTATGGCCTTAATTGTCGCTTGGCTATCAGAAAAAATGGCAATCGATAAGCTATTAACGTCTTGGTCCTTTAGAGCGAGTGCTCCGTATATGAAGGAAGCCACATCGTCTTGAAAAATGCTGCAGTCAATTAGTGGTAGGGATTTTTCGACGAGTTCACAGAAGATCCAGCGACTCCTACGCCGGGGTGCCATGTTCAATCCCCGAATTTGCCAACTTGCATAGTTCCGGGTTCTACCTCTTTCGAGTCACTGACTATACTCAAAGAGTCTTTCCTGTCACAATGTGGCGTATTTTAGTATCATTGTGCCTATTAAATTGAAATCACAATCACAGTCAGTGTACCTGTGAATATTGAATCAGTACTTAACCCACATCTATGAAATACAACTCTCATATTTTACATTTTTCCAATGCATGCCGCCACGATGATTAAAGAACCCTTTAAAACATCGAACAACTCTGAAATCTTGAATATAAGGCAGACACGTTTGAACTTTCTTTTGAACATGTATATCAGGCCTGTGACACATGGATGGTCTGAGCCATATTAATAGCTGCCTTCTATTGTTGAAGGTTCTGGATAGGTTGTTCGGAGTCATGAACACCAAGCTGCCTTGCGTCCACAATGACTTGGTACTTAGGCCAGAGATTCGGCCTCTCTCTATTTCTCCAACCAGGCGGAAAGATGGGAAAACATTCCTGACTATATTAGATCTTGGTACATCCCATTTAGGAATCTAAGTTGTAGTGAACAAGAAAAAGAGCCAGTTTCTTGTGACCAATTTCATTAAAATCGGTCCGAAACGGGTTCGAAAGTTACATATTTGTTACTTTGCGGAACTAGTATTCGTCACAGCTTCGTAAAATGGTACAACTCAAATGCCATTTTTTGTAGCTCAGGTTAAAATGTTGCTAGACATAAAAGGCTCTTGTGGCCAAAGTGCTCTGTAGATCAGCGGATATGATTCTTACAACATAAATAGAACACGTCTTCAGCTTTCAGAAAAACTCTGGTCTCTTGTTGGAGCCTCTTGCAGCTTTTTTTTACAGTCCAATAAACATAAAAACAAACGCCTTGGAAAAGAGTGTTTTATTGGGATCTTAGTTTAAGAAATTGATTATCTCAGAGCTGCGTTCATGGATAATTTATTTATTTTTAAAGAAAGCTTTAAATTTCTTCTAAACATAAAGTCCTAGTCGCATTCATTCCAACCATTATTAGCCAAGAAATTGTGAATTTTGTAACATGAACAAAGTCAAAACCGTGTTTTTTAAACCAGGCACAGCGAAACTAATTTGAACATAAATCCGAAGGTTGCAAGAAGTTGCAGCTAATATCTTCCGTGCTGCAACTTGAAAGTATGAAGCACACGTTGATATAAGCCGCTACGCGTAGTTTGGCGTACATGTTTTTGAAATTTGGAGTATTCACGAAGTGTTTTTTAACACCCATGTTTGATGCTACTTATCGAAGGTATATTTAAAGTTTTTTTTTATTTATTTATTATTTTTTAACCATGAAAAGACCAATAGAATGATGTATAAAGATACAGAATTTATTTTGTTGAAAATTTGGCTCGTAACTTGAATAAATCTTTTGTTCACATTGAGGACTTGTAAATAAGTGTATAGTGTATATTTTAATATAATAAAATGTGGGTCGCTGTGGCGTAGTGAGTAAGTGCGTCGACTCCTACGCAGAGGGTGCCAGGTTCGATACCCGAATTTACCACCTTTCATAATTCACGGCTCCTCCTCTTTCGAGTCACTGACAATGCTCAAAGAGTATTCCTTCTCAACTCGCCGTTCAGAGTCGGCATTGAACTGTAGGTCCCTTCCACGCTTGAAAGAACAATAGCACGCACAACACAAGTGGTTGTTGAGAAGCTAGGCCCTGGTCCGCCTCGGACTGTCGCGCCACCCATATTATTATATAATATGTGCCTCCACAATTCCTTAAATCAGACCTGACGACTGGGCAGGCTTAGTATTCATAAAAACTCGTTTTCTAACCTTATCCTCTTCGAAGATAATGTTGGAGAGTAGCTTTTCAGCTTGAATGCTGCTTAGCAACCGGACCACGCTTGGCTGCTTGGTCATTAAGCTTTAAGTACCGTATGATAGCTCGCTTGGTTTCGAGTTCGGTATTGGTTGTTCTGAGGACGCTCGAGCTCTTCCTCTTGTACTAGCAGTTGACGTATTTCGCCCAACTTAAGTGAGATTTATAAAGTGTTTCGATAATAAGCAATTAATAAGTGAAGACTACAATAGTTGTTAAAAAATAAAAAAAATAATTAAATTCAACAATATTTAAAAGCAGATTGTTTTAATTTATCCGATAAGGTTCGCCTGAACCTTACCGTTACTATATTTATATTAAAAAAAAATCATAAGACCGGGTTATCTAAGAATGCTTGGACATACAACTAAGAAGGCTAAAGAGGACTTTCTCCAAATACCTTTTTTCCGCTGTTTACCCACTGTGCGGCGTTGATCTTAACATAACACTAACATATAACCAGCCTATTGAAAGGACGAAAAATAGACTTTTGAAAAGATGTGGTCTAATAAATTCCACGTCTCCACCAGCCCAGAGACAGCATCAAACTGTGCAGCTTGTGCAATGTAACGCATCTTCGATAATGCCACCTAGATTATCTTTGATTTGAATGCAACATCTTTACACACTATATTTTGGGAAATCTAGAATTCGGTAACGTTGTTCAAGTGTGCTTCTCATGAAGTAGCAGCAAAACATACCTTCCACACCTTTTCAAATATTCTTATTTATTTACTTCCGAAAATGTTTACCCTTCTGGAATCTACTTTCTTTTGTAGCTAATATAAAAGAATTGGATGTGCAATTTAGAGAACAAATCAAAACCGTACCGAACCGAATTTTTTCAGCAGACTCCTACAACGTCATCCTTCCGCTTGGCATAGAACGCATATCAGAACTATCCGAAGATTAAAACGGCTGGAAAAAAAAATGTGAAAGTATGAAATCCACGAAATGGACGATAGAACAAAAACAGCACCATCAGTATCTGGGAAAATTAAAACTCTTATACAGCTATACATGCTGTTTTAATTACATTTTCCTTAAATACACAAACAGCACAACAGTGGAACACACACAATTCCGTAACCAATACAAGCGGGAACTATCATCTCTCCAAGCGACTATTCATGGGATGATCTATGAGCAACCTCCCTGTAATGCCCAAGCCCTGGGTGGACTAGGAGCGCTTCTCGGTTAAGCTCGAAAAAGTAACTACAGCGTGTGGTGCATCCTTGTGCATGATTCATCCTTCCTTACAATTTTTATTTTTATTTTTTCTTTTCTCTTTTTTTTCCCCAAAATTTCATACAATCACGTTGAGCGGGTCTAGTTTGCGCGGGAGTGGTCGGGTGTGTTAACAGAAAGAACTACTGAGATTCACACTTTTCAGCGAGCCCGGCCTGTCCCTGCATATGGTACGTATAAGCATACACACATGTGTGCCTTTGTGTACTTCTATTCGATTTATATTCAAGCAAAACAAAACGATTCTAGATTCTACTCGTGATTCTGTTGAACACGGAAAAAAGCTCTGAGGCATAAGCGGGTGTTTTGTGAGAAACAATTCTACTGGATAGTCAGTGGTGAGTTTATTTATGCAACTGCGGGGCGGTAGATGGGATGGATCGCTGGGAGTTATGATCCATCAACAGATGTTGCGAAAGTCCTAAGTCGCATTTTCTCATGTCTGCTACACATACATAGTCTTACACATTCAGCTTGCCAGTCGATGATGGGGCATTAAGAATATCAGTAAAAAACGATATTTGTTCCCTCGAACCCCTAGAATATGTGCCCAGCAAGAGCACAAGGACAAAAAGGTGAAATGAAAAAAAAAAACTCAAACTGCGGGAATAATTTTATAAGAGTAAAAACAATTATATCCAGCAAGTGCTTGCGAAAGAGAGTTAGATTCAATATTTTCAAGAGGTGAGATTCTTCTGGTGGATGTCCTTGAAACAATTCGCAAAGTAACAAGCAGCCAGTAGAAGGTTACTAATCACCAAATTTGGATCTTGATCGTCTGATCGATTATATCAGACTTAACAATTAATGAAGACTAACTCTTCGAACATTGGAGTGACTGGTTGTAAGTGAAGACGTCATTGTTAAGTTAGTTAGGTTGATGTGGCTGACCAATTAGTAAAGGGGAGAGTACACCACCCTGCGGTGTGCCTCTGTTCACAATTTGCGGATAGTGGTATCACCAATCTTCGAGCTTATCAGTCTGTTATTGAGAAGCCGGTGAATAAAAGTCACTATAGGCTGTTCTATCCCGAGTCTGTTGAGTGCTGAGGTTATTGCATGGGGTTCTATGTTATCAAAGGCTCGATATCGACAAAAGCAGTGAGGGTAAATTCCTTGAACTCGAGGAATTCCGAACAAGCTTTTTCCACACATTTGCCCTTGTTGTAGGCATGCTGAGAGATCGAAAGTTTATCTTCGATGTGTCGGATGAATACGTCGATCGATTTTTGCAGTGTCTTTTATAGAAAGGATGATATGCTTATAGCCCTTAGATTCTTTGGATTGACATGCGAGCATTTTCCGGTCTTGAGTAAGAAGACGACAGATGTCGTTGTTATGAACCACTTAAGCAGGGAGTCACAAATTGCCATTCGCTGCCTAAAATAACCTAGAGTCAACGAGCATGGTTGCCAATCACTTCCTCCGTCGCCTTAAAACTTGAATGTCTTCCAAAATGTCTCACCTTACAGGACAAATATTCTCGATGAATTTGGCAACATACACCATATGACGCCACTCTTCGTTCACAATTAACAATTGGAGACCGTGATCGCAGCCATGGCTTTCTGGATCTGTATAATAATGAAGCGTACAGGAACTGCATACGAATGTAAGAGCGGAAACAGCGTGTTGCTACATTTTATCTGGATAACATCGTTTTTCCAAAAGTCTCCCAGAACACTGCTGTTTATCCGCGATGAGCTGAAATAGGTGTTCTTACCGAGTCTGTGGTGACCCAACCTCCATAAACAAAGTCTTAAGGTATAAGTTGAGATGAGGACAAGTGAGTGTGGGACAAACGCGATCTCTTGCCATCAGGCTTATAACCCGAAGTGTAGTGTAAATGTACGTAATTGTATCCACAAAATAATTTACGTAAGTGATTCGGTAGATAAATGCAGCGCTTGTATTTTTACACCGTGTGCACATACTCCTTTGTGGTCCAATTCGTTGAACCAAAGCCTGGGTGAAGGATTAATTAGTATCAATTGAGATCAGGCTTATGGACATTTCCTCCACCTTGGTGAAGTTCTTTGTGCCGCAACATCCAGTTGTTGTGATACTCCACTCTGAATTTAATCATATATCATTCACATGCCACAGTCGCACAACATTACCTTCAAAATCCGCTTGCCCCGCGTGTTTGAACTTAAGCACCAGCTAACCACGACGCTCTCACTAGAGGCCAAACCTCAACCGATGATCCTTAAGCCCCACCAAGGTTCAGGGTTGCACCAAGCCTCTTGTGAGGCTTCAGAAACCGAATAGTTAGTACCAGTAAGATGCCATAACATCTGGGACTAGCCTTTTAATTTTACTTTCATTTAATGATAAGATTGATCATCATCCGATGTATCTCCGAGCATTTGGGACATTCAAAGAATTACGATTGGTGGTTTTTGGTAGTTTCCCAAGCTAATGGTACTAACTAGAGACACAGGTGAGGACAATAGTTAGCATAGGTCTTAGAAGGTAAACTGTGACTGTGTAGAAATAGTAATCGCATTCTTCTGAATACTATCCAGACGTAGCACCAAGCGAGGAAATCCCTAACATAACTACATGGGACTGTAAAGCAAGAACACACTATCTCCTGACTGAAGCGGGTGACTATTCCAACTTTCAAGACCCTGTACAGACGAGACACCGGACTTAGAGTATTCGCGGTATCGCCGAACAAAAAGGATTTTCCCTGTCTCTTCGACTGCCCAGCCATTGTAGTGTATTCCAGGCAGAAGTTGAAGCTATCCAAGAGGCTGCCCGCTTACTGTTGGTGAAGCCGATAGACGGGCTATCTATCGCCATCTACATAGATAGTCAGGCGGCCATAAAGGCTCTGGATAAACCATCAATTAAATCGAAGATGGTAAAACTTTGCCGTCTATCTCTTAGGGAGATAGCGGTCAGATGCAACCTAACCCTATGCTGGGTACCTGGGCATAGAGGTATTCCAGGCAACGAAGGAGCCGACGAGTCACCAAGAATAGCGGTGGGACTGCCACTGGCAAATAATCAGGACACCCCATATCCCTTATAGATGCCCTCGACTCCGCTAATCGGAAACGAATGGAATTAGATACATGTAGGACTTCGAGGCTTATTTGGTCCTCACTAAATCCAAACAATACAAATACACTCCTAAAACTAAACAGGAGTGTAATAAAACGGTCACAGCCTTCTCGATATACATGCCAGAAGAATGGGAGCCCCCCACACTGACTACTGCAGAAGCTGTAGAGACGAGGAGGAGGAAGAAAATACGCTTCACCTACTCGGTGCTTGTCCAGCACTTGCAAAAACCAGAAAAGATATTCTAGGCGACTACTTTTTCAGTAACCTAGAGGAAATGTCACATTAGGTAGTCTCCAGGTTTATTTCATTTTCTTCAATGGAGTCCCTTTGAATTTAAGAGTAGCCGGTGGAAAGCACTGATTAGTGATAGAACATAGGATCCAACCAGTACCTAAGTGAGCCACAACTCCTACAGTGGTGGCAGTCACCCTAACCTAACCTAACCTTCAAGACCCTGTGGTTGTTAGCTACTTTTAACAAGTATTAAGTCAGGTTACAACTTATTTTTTTCTAGTGTATCTAGTCTGAATAAAATAGATAAAATAAATAATAAAATAGCCGACCCCTTGCCTCTCACGGGCTGTACATACATATATGGACCTTCTTAAATAAAATCTGTATGCCCTTGTGGTAAATCTCAACATGCTGAATAAGCATGCGTTCCTGCACTAAAGTTCCTACCCTCAGTTTTCTTTTGACATATTTAGGAAGCCGATGACTTCTGAATCCACCACAAAAACATAGAGAATGTGCTGATTGAGCGGAGTAAAGGAAAGATAATCAAATATGACTTCAAATTTTAATCATCTAGTAAATTAAAATCTCTAATACAATATTTCGCGGACTGGAGAGGAGACGACTGACTGTATCGAACGTTAAGTGAAAAACTGTGTCTATTGCTGTAGCGCTTACAAAAAGTAGCATAGTCAAAAATGTGAGTAAGTATGAGCAATAATTTCACGATAGTTAATGTATCGTTGAATATGCAGATAATGTAGGTTTGGAGATGAATATTTTATGTCGCCACAAGAATAAAATCCATCACAATCGGTATTTGAAATATCTTATAAGGTATAAGGCATAAGGAATAATGTAAAAAGTCCAAAAAGTTCATATTGATCATATTGACCTCAGTAATCATTTCATTGTCAGTAATCATCCATGATAGGTCAGTTTAAGTTTAGCCATTGAAAATAAAATCAGTCATAGACTGGAACCAAAACGAAGAACATCGTTTTATTTAACTTGTACATCAGGTTCATGTACAACTTGGTCTTAACTACAGAATTAAAAAAATAACGATAAATAATATCGCTCTGGCTTTACAGCTGACTTGTAATTTTTACAATTCTATGTTAGCTTTTTTAATAAATAAATAAATAACGATAAATAAACAAGGCTAAGTGTGCGCTGAAACACTACTTGTATCGTATGTACAATATCCAGTAGTTTACTTCTCCGGTATCCCGAGAGAGAGAGATATGTTCTGAAAGTGTTCAAGCTGTCATATTGGTGCATATTTCGTCGCAGAATAAAAACGTTATATTTTTGTTTCAGACTAAACGTGAAAATACCCAAGAACGCGTACATAGGTTTCATTAAATCAGAACGACTTGTGGTAAAGTTAGAAAAAACCAAATGACTTCTTTACTGATGGAAAAGTACTTGTGAGGTGAAAAACCTCAACGCCGTCTTTCTGCAAGGGAAGGGCTCACTGAAACCCCCCCTCCCCCCTCATATTTCAGTCGATGACGTGACGTCTTTTAACTGGGATACACTTCTACCCAGAAGGTCCTTCAGCTCTTTCAAGGCTGCCCTGAGGGACAATCACAGGTGTTTGTTGCCAGAAAATTTCCAAATGTATGAATATGGTTGTTCAGTTTAACTATAATCTTTAGAACATTATTCTTGTGCTTTTCTACAACTTTGTTTGGCCATTTTTGAATTTTTTGGTCAACAAAATCCGTTCCCTGGTAATCAGTGATCAAGTAATTAAAGGTGTATGAATGCACACTTCCACTTTAGAACTGTATACTCATGGATGAAATCTGACCAAAGGTCCAGATCCCATGGCGTAGAGTTAAAAACAATTACCGCAAGAGTCGATGATGCAAGTAAATTCAACTTCCAGCCATAATACAACTTTCAATCCGATCACAATTACTCGCTGAGACCTTGCAATGACTTAACGCTAATCTTTTAAGACCATAAGACTCCTGTCCACAAGAAGGCTACAATTGAAACTGTCGGAGATTGGGAGTGGGCGGAATACTTGTGTGTAGGCTGCAGAGACAAGGAGGCGAAGAAAAAATCCAGTTTTCTTGTTATATGCTCTAAATGCAGAGTTCATCAACGAAATCAAAAATCTCCGACCTAAAGCTATACGCTTAAGTTTGAATTTGAAACAGAGTTCAAATCATCGATCCACCTCTTGGGCTAAGTGCACTTAACCTTAAGCTGGTTTACCACTTCGAGACACCAACAAACATCTTGCATAATTATTTGACACATGAGAATCAAAATCGAAGGTATTTTGATGTGCAAATTAATTAATGCTGACACAAACGTACTAAATCGATTCCAGAGTCATCTCACCATGGCCCATTCCCCACTTCTATGAATGAACACCAGCCAATTGAACAGGGCAACTGGATGAATCTATTTCTGGTCCACAATGAGACGAGGCTTTTAAAGTAGTGATCCCTTGTTTTGATTCATTCCCCCAACCGGATCCTTCAATCTCATAAGTTCCTTCCATTCAAAGTGAAATCGAAAGATGAACAAATACCCCGACTCTGATTACTGCAACACACAAAGCCTTAGGCGACTTTCCCCATCCGACAAGCAGAAAATGAGCAGCAATAAAATTGACTCCAAAACTGATAGTGAAACCACGAGTAAACAACAGCAGAGAGTACAATTAAAAGAGCAATTAAATCCTGTTTGATCTTCGTTATATACGATTATTGGCAACGAGAGTGTAAGTCCGACAGTTTCATACTTTCAAATCTGCCACGAAAACGACAAACATAAACAAGCCGCTAGCCAGGCGTCTGTTGACACTACTGGTGCATCCAACAATTGTCAGAAACTCAAACAACGAAAGGCAACGAGATTCAATGAGTTTAAATGTATCACCAGTTCATGTCGGCCATTTGGAAACGGAACGGCGGCGGCGCAGCACGGCGCTCCCACTCAACAACGCAATTGATGCGCAATTAAAAATTATGCTCTCCAATTCCACAGCAGGCACGCAGGGGAGAGGTGTAAAACTGGATATCTATCTACAAAGTCATTTATAATCGTTTTGCTCGTTAAAATGTACCTACATATCTACCGACACACAAACTAATAATAATTATCGAACAGAAACATAAAATTAAGAGCACCGCCGCGCCGCCGCGCCTCCGCGCTGCACCGTTCGCTCTCTGCCGGTCGTGCAGTGTACGACCTGTATCTTGCGCATGTGCGCCTGCATCCGAACCAGCTTACCCTCGCACTCGCAAATAACAATTATTGTTATGCTTCTCTCATCCTTTCGACGGATGGAAATGATACCAAACGGGTTGCTGTGGATACTCGGCTGGATGGTAATCCTGTAATTAACTAGAGTGACACCGAACACAGATTTATTCGTTCGTACAAGGCGCACACACTGTCTGGCTATCTGTTGTGTTGGCACTTGGAGCTCATAAGGCGTATCTTAAGCCTGACCGAGTTGGTGAACTACTTTAAAATTTTTGCCTGATCGGCTGCTCCACTGGACTGGAGACTGTCCAGTTTACATATCAAGCCGTTAAATTGTTTCATCAGATACATAAATACGTATTCCTCCATGAATACCCAAACATAGCCGTGCCCTTGCGAACGCATTATGATGCATAGGCCTGGCCACGTACGTACGTATAAATTTCATTTTGCAATTAATTATTTTAATTAGCCGCATTCACGCATGCGAAATGCACATTAGCTCGCAATAATGCCACACACAAACACACACGCACCCGCTTCCACTCCCGCTCCCGCTCCCATGTTGAACAACACGAACAAAGTCAGTGCAAACAAAATATGTGGCTACGGCCGCCGCGCCGAACCACGCCGCAGCGCAGCGCTGTCAGTTAAGGAAGAAAATTCGTCCTGCCTGCGGCAATCCATGTGAACAACATGGCGGCAATGGGTTGGTTGCCATTCTGCAGTTGGCCCATGCCGTATGACTCAACATCACAGGATAAGACATTTTGAATAGCAATTATAGACGAGGGCACAGACAACACACACGCCACTCCCGCCCCAAAGCATGTGAGTGTGCTCTGGCTCGTACTTAAGCAGCAGATTCGATCACAGTTAGCACACCACTTGAAATCCAACAGCGCCTTGTTGGCAATAACTCGGAAATGAAAAATTTCACCACGAGATGAATAATTAGCGGGCAAAATAAATTGAGTTCATATGGTCGTCCACTTCCTGCAGCAAGTGTAGTTACAACGGGTAACTCTTGGGATTGGTAAGTGGCCACGTCAAATGATCATTTCAGTTGATTTGCAGTATCGCATAATTTCTAGTTTTTAACAGGGGCGGTCTTTCTTCAGAATGAATTCAATATGACAGTAGGGTCAACAAGATTGATTCCGCATTCATTTGAGGTGGTGTGCAAATAATTTACAATGCGTTTAGAATGCAGTCCACGAACTATGCGCTACTTGCAGTGAATGGATTCTGGTAGAGAGCGAACAACATCGTGATTATTCTTAATAAAACTACTCTCAATTGCATTTGTTGGGGCACGAAGTACACGAGAGCTGTTCGATAAGTCAGTGACTTAGTAATGTAAGACTATTTTTCAGTGCAATACACCTCATCTCATCTTGAGTGACCCGCATTGATCATGCGAACAAGGCGTCGAGCACGCAACTCCAGGCCACTCGATCCTCCGCCATTGACTCAGACTCATCAGGAGTAATACCCAAGGACAGCCAGACGTGTTCTTGGATTGTGTCTAACCACCTCCACCGCTAATCACTTACTTGATAAAATCCCATTTAGGGCATGCCCAAGAGTCATGACACTTTTTCCAACCATATTTCAAATTTGTAACCCTTCCAAAAATATAAATTTTGAAATTCTGAAAAATGAGGAGTTCTTGACTATTCTGGAGCACATTCGTTTACTGAAGCCCACTGCTTTGTTTTCTTCTTCATTTCTGGTGTGTAGTGGTATCTAACATTCATCAACTCCTACGAAACGCCGTAAAAATTCACGCTTGATATCTTGACCCGACTCGGTAATTGGTCCACGTGCCCATACAGGATTCGGAATGACGACATCATTTGAAATTGCTACAGTATTAGCCATCTCATGAATCATAATCAGACGACGGTGCAACGCAATGTCGTGTATTTTGTTGACCATTTCTTTAATAGAGGCTATCAGAGCAAAAGTTGCATAACCCACAAAAACTGAAATTATGCTGATCGTCACCAGAGATCTCTGAGGGCCTCAAGATTAATTTGATTTTTTTGGGGGTTTTGCCACTTTTGAGAGATGGAGAAGATTCAGGGCGCTTAATCATCTTCTGTGTTCCAGCGACCTCAAGAAACTTGTACAGCATTACAAGGCAGGCTTATTAGTCGACTCTTTGTTAAAATCATGAAACTTCCTTTTTTCCATTTGGCTAAGTTCACAAACCAAAGCTCTTTCGATTACTGTATAAAGCTGTACATAGAGTTAGACAGATCATTTGATCTGCGAACGACAACAATCGACCTAACGAACAAAGATGCTTTGTATAATCGAAGCGACATCTTACATCAAAGTCACTAATTTATCAAACAGGATTCCTCTATTAATAAATATGTGAATGGCTGCAATGTCAACCAATAATTAAGGTGCAGAGTGGACAACTAACCACCCAGGCCTTCCAGCTAGCGTGCTATTTGATTACCTCCAGTTGCACACACTAAGTTGGTTGATATTCTAAGTTAGACGCCGACATCGAAGTCGAAGATTCTTCGGGTCAGACTCCGTACAGTCCGTGAACGAATATTCGAATCTATATATTATCAACGCAAGCATAACCATGTTCATGGGTCACGTGCAGAACGCACGCAAGCATAACCACGCCCATGGCTTACGTGCAGAACTTTTCACTCGAAGGAGACTGTTCATGGACTCAAATCATCTTGTACAAAGACAACATGTTTGTTCTAAATAACGATTGATAAATATTTTTTGATTTCAGTTCTGTTGTTCTTCTTCTTCAGGTGGCGCTACAGTCCGGGGTGGACATGGGCCTCAACCGGTAAGCCTCTCCAGCCGGCACCATCTTTTGCCAGCTGTCTCCAACTGCGCACACGAAGTTGGTTGAGGTCTTTCTCCACCTGGGTGCGCCATCGGTTCCGTGGGCGTCCTCTATTGCGTTGACCCACTGGTTCGGAGTCCAAGACTAATCGGGCTAGAGCAGTGTTGTCCATGCACTCTACATGGCCCAGCCATCTTAGGCGTTGAATCCGGAGACGCCTGACTAGGGTCATGCCGCTGTACAGTCCGTACACTTCGTGGTTGAATCTTCTTCCCATCAACGCAAACATGACCAAAGATTGAACGCAGAAATTTTCTCTCGAAAAGACCACGTGCTTCTTCATTCGCTTTTGAGATTGTCCATGCCTCCCCGCCGTACAGCAGGACTGGGATGATCAAGGTGTTATATAATGTTAATTTAGTCCTTCGATAGAGGACTCTACTACTCAATTGCCTCTTGAGCCCAAAGAAACAGCGATTGGCAAGAGTAATTCTGCGTTTAATCTCGGTACCGATGTTGTTCGTACTGTTCACTTGCGAGCCGAGGTAGACGACGTCCTTGACTATCTCGAAGTTATAGCTGCCTATGTTGACGTTTTGGCCAAGTCGTAGATATTGTACGTCCTTAATTGATAACAGCATATACTTCGTTTTACTCTCGTTCACCGCTAAACGCATTTTGGCCGCCTCCGCTTCTATACTAGCAAACGCTTCATTGACGGCTCGCTGTGTTCTGCCAATCACAACAATGTCATCCGCGTTTGCTAGTAGTTGTACAGACTTCTGGAAGATCGTGCCTCTAGTGTTGGCGTGTGAGTCTTGCACGATCTTCTCCAGGATGATGTTAAAGTAATCACATGACAGCGCGTCGCATTGTCTAAATCCTTTTTTGACATTGAAGGTCTCGGTGAGTTCGTTACCGACCTTGATGGAGCAGTGATAATTCTCCATCGTCATCCTACAAAATCTGACGAGTTTGGCAGGAACGTCAAAACTAGACATGGCGTTGTATAGCTCGTCCCTACGCACGCTGTCATATGCGGCCTTGAAATCGGCGAAAAGGTGTCGATCTGCATTTCTTAGCCGTAATGCGAAGATTTGATCGATGGTGGACTTCCGCGGCCTGAAACCGCACGGATAAGGACCTAATCAGGTTGTTGACGAATGGTTTCAGGCGCTCACAAAAAACGGCAGAGAGGATCTTATAGGCGATGTTAAGGAGACTTATCCCTCCATAGTTGGTACAGTCAATGGGGTCTCCTTTCTTGTGGATCGGGCAAACGATACTGAGATTCCACTCGTCGGGCATGCTTTCCTCCGACCATATCGTAAAGATGAGTTGGTGCATGTAGCTTACCAGCTCATCTCCAGCTGCCTTAAATTGTTCCACAGACAGTCTGCACCAACAGTTTTATTCGTCTTTAGTCTCGACATCGATTAACTTGACTTCGTCTAGGTCGGGGGGACGGAATTGTCGTCGATCATCGTCAATTGCGTTGAGTGGAACATTCTGCCTGACAGCGGTCTTCCTCGCCGTTTAACATGTTGTTAGTACCATTCAAAAGAGAGCCGTAGTAAACCTTATTCCTTAACTACCTCCGGAAATCGACTGGATTGCGCAGTTGGTAGAGTGCCTGTGTATATCCTGTGTGAATCTCTACATACTTTGAGTTTTTAGCAAAAATATATTGGATACACTTCTGAGTTTAGGTCAAGTTTAGTGACCTTGTGCTATGTACATTGTAATGTCAAAAGCAAGGCGTAGTAGCCGTTTTCGTTCAATAGTGGTTCTTTTCAAGCCTTGCTTAAGGCCTTCCTCAACCCTTTAACCACTTCTAGGATAGTTCAGAAATGAAAGTCTTCTCTCAATTTAATTTTCTTCTCAATTCAATTCCCTAAGACTTGTCTGGATCTCGAGTCACCACGGTATCACGGGAAATGAGATCGCCGATGAACTTGCTAGATAGGGATCAGAGGAAGCACTCTCAAGACCTGAACAGAGACCAGACACTGCACTGGGACTATCTGTGTTCTTGATTACGGCTTCCATCGATGTTTGGACTACTCTAGAGCACATCCAGAGGTGGCATGAGTTTCCAGGACAAAGACAGACCAAGCGCATGCTCTAAAAAGCCTGCAAGACCGCGGTATTCTTGTCAGTTCTTGGCTGAAGAAATTGTAGACGATTTACTGGCGTGCTAACGAGCCACCCCACCTTCACTAAGCGACTAAATGTCATTGGCCTAAGCGTTGAAACCCTCTGCGACTACTGTCGGAAAGATGACTACACTGCAACGCACTACCTCTGTTGTTCTCATAGCTCCAGATCATAGAGACCAGAAAATTCCAGCAAATCTAGATTGCCGATGGACAATGGACCAATTTTCTGAATACTTCACACAAGTGTTGACAAACTCCGACAAAAAAAAAAAAAAAAACGTCAGATTAGCCCTTCCCAGACCAAGTTCTCCCACCCAACAGTCCCCAGATACTATCACAGTGCATTGTGAGATTTCTTGTCGAACAAACTGTAAGACCACTTTTTCTGCGGCTATCCTAAAGAGTTAAGTTGTTGTTGCTGGCATTCGTATATTAAAAACAAAATGAATGGTAATGATAATTACTAATGACCACATACGGCGGTTATGCTTACACATTCTTACATCCCACCGTAGCTCCGTTCCCTTATTTCTTCGTATTTTCAACCCCACCACCTCCCTCGGTACACTTCGCTTTATAATTTGTCCAAGAATTAATAATTCTCTTGCGATCATTTCACGTGACCAGCGCAACACCACCGCACAACGCCACTATGCCTCACTACCATCGCCGCCGCTGCCGCTGCCGCTGCCGCCCGCCCGCCTGTATCGGGCAACGTAGTACCCATCGCGATGTCGTTTGGGGCTCATTAATATAAATCGTGATTATGAGCAAGTCGTGCCTTGGGCCTTTTCTACGGGTGTACACACCAGCGTACGTACTGTACAACAGTTTTGTTTTGGTTTTAATAATAATTGCTGGACGTGTGTTATGTTGTCATGTTGGTTGCTCAGTTGAGTCGGCGATTGGTCTCTTGCTGCTCCATTTGCCTATACAATCTGTAAGAGTTTTAAAGCAATTGCATGTGAATCGGTTTGTGGTAGATGGACGCCTCGAGGGCAGCGTTTTTAGGTGTGCGTTTTGTAAGTGATTGGGTGGTTTAACAGATCATGCACATTAGCTGAAATCGAAATGCTTGGTAATTTAATGGCGGCAGATTAGAAAATTATTTTCCTGCACAGGGTGTCTCTAACTTGGGCGCTACGCATTTGACCAATATAATTGGTTTTTGTTTGCTCTTGTCGGCAAGTTATTTGTCCTTTTCATTCCGCACTGAATGCACTTACATAGTCAGGCGAATGGGCCAAAGGTTGACTATATCGTTGGCGTTCATCGGTTCATTCATTAAATAGAAGAATTATTACCATCGCGACATACATATAATTCTTACTTTTATAGCGTTGAATACGAATTCTTAATCGTCAAAGGTAAGGCTTGCCGCAACTAATAGACTCTGACCATCAGTCAGAATTGTGACAACTACAGAGAATTATGAAGGTTCGGCTCGGCAGAATCGCGTGGTTTGTCACCGGACCGTGGCAATTCAGTACGCTACACGCACTATGGAGAATGTATTGAGGATAAAAGTAGTACAGGGTTGGAGCTTGTGCATTCAGGAGAAAATTGTTGATTGCTCTAAACTAGTGAGATGCTAGAACCGATCTCCGTAAATGCAGGGATCAAATTCACATGTAAGCTCTTCTTGACGCCCTCTGGATGGGCGCCATTATAACCGTCTAGTGCTCCTTCTAGGCGGTCCAGGGGATTAAATGAGGGTCCGTCCTACCGTGTAAGAACGACTAGTTAAAAGACACCTTCAAACTTTGTATGCAGATGATCTTACTGCTAAAGACCATGGACAATGAAATAAGGACAACGACATTCGGCCTTGCACATAGAATGTGAGGTTACTTAACGGAGCGCGTGAGTTAAAGGAGGATTGAAGCGGATCGAGTTTTTAAAAACGAGCGAACTTTATTCAATGAATCATGTCTTAAGACTAAAATCTTAATTCTACTTTTCTCGTCTCGATGCTCATTGTGTTCATGAATTGTTATTGTTTCGGCGACAGTAGCATGATCGTCTGGGCTGTCTTATCTCTATTGAGGAATGAGTGTGTGGTATCTTTTACTGCTGAGTCGTTTCTTTGGACGGATGAACCGTTGGTGTTTATTACTGCTGACTCGTCTCCTTGGACGAATGCGTGTATGTCGTTTCCTCTGATGGTGGTATCCAACTCCGACAAAACCCGTGTAGCCGATGAACTTACGAAGAACCTGGAAGCCTACAAGCCAAACATCTCCGCAATCCAGCGAAGGTAGTGAGTTTATAGATGCAAGCTTCTCAACTACGCCTTTCCGAGTCGGCATTAAACTGTAGGTCCCTTCCACGCGTGAGAGAACAATAGCACGCACAACACGAGTGGTTGGTGACAAGCTAGGCCCTGGCCCTCTACGGGCTGTAGCGCCTCCCATATTATATTATTATTCGTATTGAGAGGCTAGGCATGAAGTTTTAGGCTTAAATTCAATATCGAAATCGTTTTAGGAGATTTCTGCGCGAAGGTGGACAATGTGACATCTTCGATAGAGTCATCAAAAACACAAGCAGGCTATGCTGTTATATCACGTCCGAATACGGATAAAGGGTGGTGGACGTCGTGACGGGGCGAAATCCCTCCCGAACATTCACAAAGGCACCTAGTTGTCAATCTGATATCTGAATCTTCCGAGGATCCACCATCAGCCCGGATCTTATCCTTGTTATCCCAAGGCAATAATACGGATATCGATAGGACAAGTGAGTAGAGATAGACCATATGTTGGCTCTACAGTCCAGTGTGTACCTGTGCCTGACCCAATAAGCCCCTCCATCTGGTACGATTTTTACCAAATGTCCGCAAATACCCATGTTAAGTTGGATAAGATCCTTGTCCACACAATAGAGGACCCCTCGCATAAAACCCACTTGCGAACACAAGAGGTATGATCTTCCAAAAGTTCGTACATTTATTAGCGAGCTATCAATGAACCATTTGATTGCATCCAATCTGAAGCAGCTAAAATGGGTTTATCCATGCATAAGGGAAAAACGATGTATATGTAGTGTCTCTTCACGGAAGAACATACAAGATCGACGACTTGGACACAACGTCACAGATACGCAGGGATTTAGAAGACTAAATCCTCATTAACTCTTGCCAAACGTTTTTTTTTTTTTTGGCTTAAGGGGTAATTTCCTAGTAGAAGTCTCTCTCTCTCTATCTCTCTCTCTCTCTCTCACCCTCTCTCTCTATCTCTCTCTCCCTCACTCCCTCTTTCTCTCTCACCCTCTTTCTATCTCTCCCTCTCTGCCGTAAAACCAAGCTGACATTATACATCACCTAGACCATTCGTGTCCTGCTTTATGGCTCGGAACCATGCGCAATCTAAAAGAGAAGATGCAGAAGCCCTTGGTCTTGGTATCTCCGAGGGAAACGTTCTGCGTTTGCCTTTGGTCTTCTATGGGTTAATGGCATTTGGAGAAGATGGTTCAAGCAGGAACTATATGGACTGTATATTGACATGAGTATAAGCAGACGTCTACGAACTCAACCTCTGAAATGGCTAGGCTATATAGTGGATATGGACGGCATTACTTCCGCCCGAAGAGTCTTTGACTTTGCAAGAGAGGAACAACGCAATAGAGGATACTTAAGAAACTTTGTTAACCATTGGTTTTGTGTGGGGCTGCTCCCTGTGTATGGTTCTGAATGGACCTGTGATGAGATTTCAGGTTCGAACAGCATTTGCTAGTAATTCTGTTACGAGTTGTTGGTTCTCGAGAGGCGGATGTGTTAATTTAGCCAATGACGTGTGTGTTTTTTATGCTGAATGATTTTCCTTACAATTACGTCTAAAAACTGAGAACTCGAACGTCCAGTCCAATTCACGCCATGTGACACTAAAAATGTGAGGAATCGCACATTTGAATGTAGAGAGTGCCAAGTTTTTTCTTAGTTTTCTTCGCCAGTGAGTCTTAAGTACTAAAGTCTGTACAAAGGACTAAGAAAAAAAAAAAAAACTTAATACAGTGGACTCCCCCGTAGGTCGAATTGTCACGGGATGACATAATTTGTTCGAGTTATGTGGAGTTTGACTTAGAGAGAGGTTTTCGTAAGGAAAATTGAGGGAAATGTATGTAAAATTTGGCGAAAAAGTTCGAGTTAGAGAGAGTTTCGACTTAGGGGGAGTTCGACTTGGGGAGAGTCCACTGTAGTTTAGACGCCGATTATTTTAGAGTACCCGCGAAGGGTCAGTAAGATAGAATTAAGGACATGAACTGTTTATTTGATTTTATGTCAATTTTGTCTAGAATACGTTGTCCTTAAATAAAAATCAAATAAGAAAAAACATGTGAGGAATCGCCTAAAATGGGGTTAAAGGGTCGAGCGTTTTTATCGGCAATGTAAACTGGTCAAAATCCAAGCTTGTACAATCGAATTGGAAAGCATTGATGTTGGAATCTAATCCTTACTAGACACATTCTGTCCTAGTATTAGAAATACATGTTTCTCGAATTGAACTCAACGCTGTGACCTTGCGCTTCTTCTGAATTACTAATCAATGTAATTGGACTAGCAAGAAACATTTTTCATTTAAAGTATATTGATACGAATGTAGATCTATTTTTCAATATACTTGACCATTTTTCAAAATACAGACTTTTCAAAATAAGGTGCTTAGAACTACCGTTAATGCACCATGGTATATCAGAAACGATGATATCCACAGAGATCTTGGAATAATACCACTCCAAGATGAAGTTAAGAACTTTGACTTATATCCATAAGCGCGACCTAGAAGGGCACATAAGCTCTGCAGTTTACCCGATCCTTGACGAAACTAATGTCTTGCGCCGACTACAAAGGATTGGACCCCTTGATCTCATGCGATAGTCTACACCCACGCATGGTTGCGGTGTTAGCAGGAACTTTCAGTGGAGAGTAACCTGCTGATCAGTACCTAAGTCATAAAATACAAACTACTGGTTAAATGCTTCACTTAGTGGTAGTCTTAAGAAATTCAGGGAGGTGGTTTTAGTGAGTAATAGAGTCTTTTCGAAGATTTCCACTTACTAACTGAAAAAAAAATGTCAATACTGCTCCATTCTTCTATTTTCTATTCTCTATTCAGACATCAGGCATTGCTATACGACCTCTTTCTGTCAACGTAATAGCCCAGGATATGTCTACAACTGAATCTATTTAAAAAAAAAGCACACGTCTGCGTTGTTATTACTTCTGTTAGTTAAAGTTTGCAGTTAGTAAAGTTAGTAAAGTGTTATTAAAGTTTGTAGAATAGACAATCTACTTATGTAACCAAGGTCGCTGTGACAAAACCTAAACACACTTATTCTACCTTTTTGCGTTGTCCCACAAGTAAGATTCAATTCATTCCATTTATTACTGAAATAGCAAAGAAAGCTCTTCATTTTCTGATCATCCCAAGCCAAGATCGAAAGCCTAAAGGCCCAACTGTAATAGATGAATGATACTGAGATAATGCACTGTGACGATAAAAACCCCTTCGCTCACTTTCTCTACGTTTCATTCACTTTTGCTCACGGCAATGGGAATAAGGCTTCAGAATCGCTCTCGACAGATTTTTTCGTATATTCCCAGAAGCAATTATACGCCTCTTGAAATATTTCGACTGTCTTTCGTTGGCCATGACATAACCCTAAGTTGAGCCATATGCTGTGCAAGTTCGTTCTTTAGTTAGAATTCTCGCGTCAATGCTTAAATCGTGTGGCATTTTGCGTATCATAGCATTATTTGCATAGAATGGTCAAGTTGTAAGTTATGAAACGAATCGAAGTCTGTATCACCCCAACTCATCCACACAGTTTATTATTCAATTTCATTCCCTCTTTATCGTGAACAGTTCACAATTTATCTAACTGTCACAAGCCTTCATATAAACGATGCGTCTCGCCTTGCGTAAATCTTTTCTACAAACCCGAGCTCTTAAACGAAACGAAACGAAAAATTCCAATAAATTCCACTCTCGTCGACATCGGTGGCTAAACTTAATTTCCATTCCATTTCGCGAAACCCTCTCACAGCCCGGCCGAAGGAACTATCAAAGAAGTATAATTAAATCCTCCTCTGCGCCGTCGAGGCTACTCGTTCCGGAGGAACAACAATTTTCGCCTGAGAATAATTAGTTGGGGCCAATGCATTATTTTAAATTAATACTTAAACATATGTTGATACACATTGCACGAAGCAGTTGACTGAGCACACTTATACATCAATGCCCGACTGTGTGTGCGCCTGTGTATGCATCCGTCCACTCGTATTCGCGCCGTCTTCGTCGATAGTCGTCGCTTTAGTCATCATCATCCTCGAATGTGTGTTTTTTAATTGCACGTCCATTTCGTTTCGTTTCTTCTGTCGCCCAGGAAAATTTATGAGGGTTCGAAAATTTTCTACACCATAATTTGTGCACATACCTATCAACTAGTGCAAACCGTCCTTTGCTTAGTGCGGTACAGGATGGTGCAAAAGTTTATTTTTTTTTCTTAGTTTTTTTATTTTTTCGTTTATTTTTTTATGCAAGTAGGTTTCTAAGTCTTTAAGTTCGGCAAGACGAGATACGAAAACAGCCGCAAAATGAGATTTCTCACAACTTGGTTCCTGTTTAGAATAAGTAAGCTATAAAAGAATTTTGGGGGAATTCACAAATACCAAAATCTTAGAACATTGAAACATGTGTGGACATAGGTTCAATTAAGGGGTTAGGCCGCTCTAGACGCCGAAAAATGGACTTTCTAAGGATTTTTTTCGAGAGAAATACTACAAACTACAGCGAGATTCCAATAAAGAGTATTTAGGACACGTACATTTAGAGAGTGAATATATACAAACGCTTTTGAATGGAGTTACCTTAAAACTGCGGCTGCTTAGCGTTTTTTCGCTGGTTCACTGCACAGTACTCAGATAATTTTAAACTTATTTTCTTGAAATATTGAATATACCTTGAAAAATAAGTTGTCTATTGCGAAATTATATAGTGGCCTAACCCCTTAATAAAAAAAGAAAATTCGAAGAAGCTCTTTAATAAGGCATCAAAATTCATCCCTCTAATGCCTACAACCGCATCTGGGCGGGATATACGTTTGCGAGTGTAAAGAGATAGCGGTTCAGGTTTTTTCCCAACTTTAAAAGACCTACCTCTAGTTTAAGTGCTCTTTCCATTGCAATTTATTTCATGGCCCTAGTGCGTCCGTGGCAAGTTCGTTAAAAGTCGACAAAACCACCTTTTGGAAGAAAATAAATATTTTTGTGATAGTGTGTGCATACGATTTAATGAACAAAATTGTAATAGCATACAAAAATAAAACATTCGTGTTTTAGACTTTCCTTGAACACATGCTCGTGTTTGCACAATGTTTATATCCCATGGTACTAGAGCCTTTCTAAGTCGTTGAGCGGTGTGGAAAGCAATTCGACTTAAAAAACTTAATTTGTGAACCAAGTGCCATACCGTTCATGCGAAATTTATTTGCCCAGCTGTCTAAGTGTTGTTGTATGTCAATGTTGCTAAATCCATGACGAGGAAAAGGTCCAATAAAATGAGTTCTAGCAGCTTTTTGCTTGGATGTCTGCCTTTCCATTGCCCTCGTGGTTTTTATGTCCTGGCACCCTAAAATGTTTTTCTTTAACAGCGTGCTGATTAAAAAGTGGTACTCCCAGACAGCCCTGGTGTTGAATGTGAAGCTGCTGAGGGTTTTTATCTCGACATAGGATAATGTGCCTCAATTTGTAATCCATTCTTTGTTTAATATACAAACGTTTCCAGTGAATAAAAATATCTCTGTTCAAACATTGGCAACCAACTACCAACACTATTTAAGTCCAGGCCAACGAAAGTAAGGTCACGAACCAATTTTTGACACAAAAAATAAAGTGAGGAAAGAGTGTTTTATTGAGAATCATTACTGGACTGAATACAGATTCTCAATAAAACATGCCTCATATTGGATTCCACGAACGATTGCGAACAATTTCTTTAAGCATATGCGAATGGCTGGTGGCACTCAAAAATTTCGTTAAGCACTAGCTCATGCGCTCTGAGTACGAATTTGACAGATGAAACACAGGAAAGGGAATAAATTGCCTAAAGTTTCCCCCGCCAAGTTGGTTGATGTTCTTCTTCACCTGGGTGGGCCACCTTAAACGCGTCGTCCCACATGTTCGGATACGAAAGCTCTTCGAGTCGGAGCTAAGTAGTAGGATGTGTAGACTCCTGGCTAGCCTCATGTCACGTAAGCCCGTACAGTTCTTGGTTGACTCTTCTCCTCCGAATGCCATTAACGTCAACATGTGCATAGATTGCACGCAGAGCTTTTCTCTCGAATAGACCAAAGACTTCGTCCACCGCGAGCTCAAGGAAACAACGGTTGGCAAGATTTATTCTGTGTTTGATCTTCGTACTGTTTACTGTACTGCGTAACAGAGTTAACTGCCTTGAAGGTATATTTTCCAATTGTGGCGGTCCGTACAAGACGAGGTAGAGGAAGTCCTTAACTACCTTGAAGGTATATCTGCCCATTGTGACGGTCCGTACAAGGCTTTCATGTTGTATGTCCTTTCTTGAGGACGGCATATACTTCGTTTTGTCCTCATTCACAGCCAGGCCCATTTTAGCCATTACCGCCTCGATTTCAGGAAACGCCTTATTGATTTTTCGACGTGTGCTGCAAATTACGTTAAGTTGTGCGGACTTCTGAAAGATCGTGACTCTAGTGTTGGCGTGTGAATCTTACACTAGCTTCTCCATATGAAATTGGCTTGTCTACATAGTTTTTTTTTTATGAAAGGGTCTGTAAGTTTGTTTCTGACCATGAATCGAACTATCGACGAGTTTGGCAGGAATGCCAACAGTAGAAACGAAACCCAGACTCTAGTCGAGCTGCCCTCCGAATATTTAGTACAAAAAATAGTTAATACTTAGGAAGCGAATCGAAATACACACAAATCCTTCGTTTGACTATTAATACAAATAATTCCCAGAAAATAAAATGTATTTTTAAAATATCTCAAGACAGTGTCCAAATGCACCATTTATTTATTTGGATTTTTTGGGCGCTCCGCTAAGGGTAGCCAGACACGACTGGATGGCGCAGTTGGTAGAGTACATGACCCTGGTTAGCGGGGTCCCCGGTTCGAATCCCAGTGACAGCAAGGTTAATACGCTTTCATCTGGTTTTCAAATCTGGTCCATTCACCATTTGCCGTTGGGATCAAATTAAGGGCACTATCACTGGAGTAGTCATTCAGTGGTACAATAAGACCAAATCCTTTTGGCATTTCGAGATAGGCAGTGACTCCTAACATACGAAGCAACTGCAACCAAAAACATGTTCAAGCGACTTTGTCACGACATCATTATCACTTTGAATGCAAAAGTCTCCATGCCTGCAGGGAGATTATAATTAAATAATTTAATCAGTCAAACTAGTCGAAAAAGGAAATTCACTCAAAACTAATCCACATAGTCTTCGAAATATTCACAACTAAAAAGAACGTCCTAGTAAATATGTGCGTATGTTCCAAAATTGATGTTCAATCGAAAATGCTGTTGCACACATATTCCTGCGCACATTCACACTTTGATTAGGACTTCTGGTTCAGCTAAACCTCTAAAAGATGCCCCCTTCAGTAGTCATATTCCCTTACATGCGTCTATCGGTTGGCAGTTGACATTTTAATTATTTACGCATGTAAGAGGTTCTAACGAAAGTCACATCATGATCACCTTCTGCCACTTTATTCGTCGCCACACCTGGACAATGCAAAAGCCCACACTACCACTGGCATGATGTATATATTGCCTGTTGGGTCACGAATGCATAACATACACACGCACCCGAGCATAAATACTCGTAGAAAGCATGTGCCTGGAGGGTCGAGGCATGTACGCACACAACGCAACAACTTTTTGTATTATTGTAGATTCTTTACTCCAACAAAGGGTGAGTATTAAACTCTCAGTTGCATGGAAAATCCTTAAGTCTCTTCGATTACCCTCGTCTTCCCTGACAACCCAAGTGCGTGCTCGTGCACCAGACCCACCACACACAACACCTGCACCACCCAACTCATTTTACATAAATTCACATGCAGTTGCTGTCCTAGATATTTTTGGTGAAACGATGACGATGATATTCACCCGTTGTTCCTATGGTCCGTTGTGGGTGGTTGGTTGCCTGGCGAATTCTGCAGTCCCCGGTACCAGGAATCATTTTATCCCACTGATGCAGCCCATGATTAACAGCCGTAGTACATTTACATTTTGTCCTCTCACACCATGTTCCCATTTCATTTATTTTGGGGAAATGCTCTTCGGAAAGGCCGTATAAGTCTTCCCTGCACACGAGCACCGCACCGCATCGCACCGACAAACCCATTCCCACTGCAACCGGTTGTGTCTCGAGCAAAACACTGTTCGATGGTGAATTATCTGTAAGAAGACGCAAAGTTAGAAAGAGTATCCCCTCCAGCGTTGGTCACCGGAGTGGGTGTGCGGCGGCTTCCGGGCATTGGGGGGAGGGGTGAACAGAAATGTTTGTGTCTTTGTTGCTGGAGAAAGGGATTGCTTACGGAAAGCCTTCAGGGGTGAGTTGTTTCAATGTTATGCAAATTAGAGTTAATACAGACGTCCGAATTGCAAATTAAATTGCATATTCGGTATTAAAACACCAATACACAGGCATCGAGTGAATGGAGAGTGAAGAGAAGCAGATGCAATACATCGAGATCGACCCTCCGTACGTGTACGTATCCGTAGACGTTAGACAGACTGATTCAAATGAGCACAGTTGCCAGCTTCATTCCAGTTTCTTTAAGCAAGGCATTTGGCTAAAATAATTTGTTGGTGGCCCACCCCATCCTCATTTGCGGAAATCTTGGATATTTCTGCTTAAATCAATGCCTGCTAGTGAGTGTGCGAGTAGGTTAGGTACCTTTGGCGCCTTACTTGCAATGGACGTTTTAAGGATGGCAAAGTTTTTCCAAGCGGGGGTGGTCAATATCTTCATTTTATATAGAATCCATTGACGTTTGCAATGTTGCGGGTTGATTTTGAACGAGTTTTTTTTTAATGCAAGGAGTGGTTGCTTATTATTTACGCATTGAGCTATAGTCTGATTCCCTCTAGCTACATTTGAGCAACGGCGAGCAATGCAAGGAATATATTTTTTCTACCGAAATTGACAGCTATTCTATTAGCGTCGTTAGTCGATAGGGGAATCAATTTCAAATGCAAACATTATTAAAGTCAAAACAGGCGCAAGCTTGAGCTGGTAAAGAGTGTCTCAAAATTAATGGAAGATTTGAGGTTGCCTCCATTTGTGCAGTAAATTGTAAGCAAGACTGGAAAAAAAACCATTTGACAACTGATGGTCTAAGCTAATGGTTAAATTTTAAAAAGCTTGGGAGACCTGTAGTCAAGATGGCCGATCTCGGTGTCGCACCCGAATTATTCCAAGTCTCACCTATAGTCATGGAATTTGATTACATGGATAGTGACCACAAGAATGAGATCGCAAAAACAAGCTGCCGAGATTATCTCTCCTCAAGCTGTTGCCGGAATTATTCGATAGTGTGAGAAATACTGTAGTTCGCTGGGAAATCAATGTTGAGCACTTTCTTCTTAGAACGGAAAGGCCTGTGCGTCGATTGTTTGACAAAGTCCAAAGAACTCGCCTGGTTATGCTTGGGCATTACTCCCCCGTGTTTCGTCTTCTTCTTTATTTGGCAGTACAGTCCTGGGTGGAACTGGGCTTCAACCAACAAGCCTCTCCAACTAGCACGGTCTCTGGCTAGCAGCCTCCAGCGTCGCACACCAAGTTGGTTGAGGTTCTTTTCCACCTAGGTTATGTTAGGTAGGTGGGCTGCTAGTCATTCACCAGCACACTTAGACCATATTGGTCCATTGACACCCATAGTCAGACTACTACCACTGGATGATTACTCCAATGATAATGCCGTTAATTTGATCCCAACAGCAGATGGTGACTGGACCAGATTTGAAAACCAGATAAAAGCGTTTTAACTTTGATTTCACTGGGACTCGAACCGGGGACCCTGCTAAGCAGGGGGCAGACACTCTACCAACTGCGCCATCCAGTCGTTCTCCTCCACCTAGGTGAGCCACCATAAACCCAGGTATCCTCTGTTGCGTTATCCCACGGGTTCGGAGTCAAAAACTCTTCGAGTCTGAGCTGAGTTGCCCATACGCTCTACTTGGCCTAGACATCTTTGTCGTTGGATCCGTAGCATCTGACTAGGCACATGTCGCTCAGTACAGGCTCATGTCCGTACAGTTCGTCGACCGTCTAAACTCCCCGCGTTTAGATGATCAAATTACGTCGCAACAAATGCCGCCATTTATCGCATGCAGTCGTATCATCTATCTTTCACAATCTGTGCTCTTTCACTCTCTCTTCTCTTTCACACATAATTACGTTACATGCATCCGATACACAACGCTGAGAATAAAAGTGCAAGAGCTCACTCAAAAGCTGGTACGATTTCGGCACTCATGCGATGAGGGATCCTGCTTTCACTTCCTTTTCTACTCCCTTTTCCGTTCCCCTTTGCCAACAAACCTAGCAGTTGATGCGACGAAATTGGATCGTGTGTGTAAAAGCAGCTTGAAGAGTTAGAGTCAATGGCGGATGATCGAGCGGCTTGACGAGCTCTCGAGCGTGGCTTACCCTCGAGTAGACCGTGCGGGTCAGAAGATAATGACGAAAATTCCAGCATCACACAATACAACGTGTTTACCTTATTCAGCAATTTCTCAAAACTGATTGCATTTTTTTTAGGTCACAGTTCTAAAAAACATGGTCGAAATTGTATTTTAAACTTTGTTTACTTCGAAGAGATTAGTTGTAAAATATATCAGTTGGATCTGTTGAACACACTGGCCGTTCAAAACCAAGCCGGTGCCACATGTCATACAGCCAGTGCAACTGCAAAGGATATTCTTTGATCGTCTCTCGTTTCGGTGATCAGAAATGGTCCCTCGATCATGTCATTTAACATAGTTCGATTTATTTTTATGGGGCTATTTGAAGTCAATCGTTGAAGCCAATCGTTAAGGACCAACAAATCCTCCAGAAATTCAACCACATTTTTGCAGAATGGTCATACGAACAAAGTAACGGAGGCCATTTGTCCGATGTGTTATCGATCATCATACTGTGGGAAGATAGACATTTCTTAGCCAACTAAGCTGCAGGGTAATATGAATCTAGCCAGTTCACCACTTGGTTCCAGCCCGAACATGGATGCCGCGACATCGTGACAACGCAGTAGAGCATCCGAGTGAAGAACGACCTCAGTCAATTTGGTTGGTGTCAGCCAATGATCGCACTAGTTCTCTACTCAACCAATCTTCCCAGTGGCACACTGCAATAATCACTTCATCATCTACATCTTAACTTTTATCCAATAACCCTTGTGCAGATGTACGTGCATATGTGGATCGATATCTGATGATTTAAAGTGCCGGCAAAAACCTTCATGACATACATACATACAGAAAGACGTCCATCCCAATGAGCAACGTTCGTCATTGCGACTGCCGACCAGCACACCCAGTCTAAGAACCCACCCTTTATTAATATGAAATACCCAGCTCATCAATACCCCAAGTTTAAATCGATTACCCTAATGCCGATGAAAATACGCCATCTTCACCGGATATCCAGCAGTCATCCCTTTCACTGGCTATAAATATCGAATGAAGCCAATAGTCCCTGTGGCACCGTCCTTTCCCTTCCTTCCACCCAACGTATAATTTCGTGCTGCCACCAAGGACATTCCACCAGCTACAAGCGTTTATCATTAAGGTAATTACAATTAGCCATTGCCTCATTAAAATAAGCCATTTACCCACCCAGCAAACCGGCGACGTGCCCCTCCACTGTTGCCACCGCAGGCTCACCTCTCAATGTGTCGGTCTCCCACACAGCGAGGACGTTGGACGAAGCAGGAATGCCGATTGATAATTATAAAATGTAAAGGAAATACAACAACAACAGCAAAAAGTGTAACACTAATACCCCGTTTCGTCTGGTAGCCGACTAGCGTAATTGAGGACGACGATAACGCCAAACCCAAGACCAGCTGTAGACCAACCGAAAGTTCACCACAAAGTACCGAGAAATACCTTTTTGCGAGGGGACAGCAAAAAAAAAAAAGCATTCCTTCACCTCCTTGGGAAAAAAAAAGTAAGAGGAAGACGACCACCGACAGCAAGGGGTTTCAAATGTTGTTGTTTCGGGCGGATTTCGATCGGGTGAGACACACAATTTATCGGTGGTTTATCCTTGCTGGGGAAAAGGTTAAGAACCAACCACTCGATGGAAAGGGCGTCCGCAAGATGGCTGGCGAGTGGACATTGCCGAGTGTTTGCCCTTCCTTGCCCCTTGTCCATATTAAATGGATTTGTTGACACTTTTCATGCATATCGAACGGAATTGACTTGCGACTGATGAAATACTGTCTTCTGGCATGAGATGTAGCATATGTCGGTCATTGCGAGACTCGTGCGGGGAGGGACGTCAGAACGGACAGATGTCTACGTACACACACTTTTGATTGAAATTCAACAAATGTTAAAAACTATTTCCAGGCTAGACTGCTGAGCCAGAGTCAATAGAGTTGTGAACCAGTCTATCCCACCCGTTGAGGAATTAGCCATGTGTTGACACATGAGAAACGGGTGAATGGATTGGCGCCGAGCGACAATAGTATTGTTTCATTGAGGAAAAATTTTCATTCATCTGACCGTTGTGGAGGTGCAAAGAAAATTGATGAACCAAAGGTGAACAACCAGAAATCAGTTCCTTGAATGAACTCGTAGAGTACTAGACCTGTCCCTCGGTCTATCTGTTTTCATGGAATTTTTCATTTTTTGGGGGGCGATTGTCGTTATGGGAGATGTGGGCATCAGAAATCAGGGGAGTGTATTTGTCTAGATTGGACCTCTCTCGGTTTTATAATTGGAACTTTATTTAGTGAGCTCTGTCAACTCTGTCACCGCCTGTTGAGCAGGCCATAGCTACCCTCTACCCATTCATTGATCGGGTATAAGGCAGCCCTTCAGAAAGGTCGTTGCTTCTTCTCTGGCGATAGAGTATTTTGCACCAGAACTTGAGTGGGACCTGGTTTTAATCATTGATTAGCTCACTGGTCACAATTGTTTTATATTAGGGCATCACTCCTGCAAAGGGGTCGACCTCAGTGTATGATTTAAAGTTGACACGGAGGTCACTGCTCTTCGCAACTCAAATATGTTACGTTTTGAGAGAAGGAAGAAAGCAACCCCGCCAATATTAGCTCCATTAGAATAAAATCAATTCATAGTACTAATGTACTACTTCTCCGTCTTAAGTCGCTTTGGAAGCGGCTAGGAGGCGTTACATCGAATTTTGGTGCAAAAGAGCCGCTCGTCGTTGTCCTACGTAGTCCTAGCTTCGGATCTAAATCGCTAATAGAAGTATGTATTTACTTCTTATTTATCAAAACTTCACAGATGTCCTCATTCGGAGTCATGATGTTTAATTATCATACCTGTGTTCTGAGAAGACAACGAATTAAATTTTTATGTCATCATGTTCGGAATAACTTTGGGAATTGAACTCATTTAACTGGTTAGATTGTGTAGCAGGTTGGTGACTGGCTGCAGAGAGCAGAAGAACACTTGGAACTATATAGACCTACAGTGCCGCGTGATACATTTGTGCGATTAGCAATGATTAGATGGCTGAAGCTAACATGTCTTCGAACGCCATTGTAGTCGCGTATGAGCCCTAACCTATGAAGAAGTCGCCTTCCGAAATCGATGAGAGGCCTATCTGCTCCCCTGCTGAGCCTAATTAAACTTCTTCAGAATTTTACACGGATTCCTATGCGTCTCGAAAGTTCGTCATGATGTCACTAGAACTAAGGATGACGCATCCGAGCCCGAAAAGGGTCCCAACTGGTGGCCTCCTCAGCCAGATTATGTTTGTTTAGCTTCCTTGGAATCTTCCGAAATCTCTTTTTGTAGTTTTTAACGAGGGCGCATCAGTCTGCTTTTCTGCTTTTTTCGCGTGTACTTTTCCCTGTGGTCGCCATAGGGAGTGGGTGGTTTCGTCGACTCTTACGCCAGGGTACCTCACATACTTCACATCTCCACCTCCTTCAGGTCACTGACAAAGATCATTTTCCATTCTTGTCTGTAGTATCCTCGTCTCAATCTTCACCATTCGGAGGAGGGGATAAGATTGTAGGTCCCATGAACTCATGAAAAAACAATAGCACACATAACATGAGTGGTTGCTTTGGACCCTATGTTCTGGTCCACCTCGAACTGTATTATTCTCGTATACTGCAATTAAAAATAGAGTATAATAAATTCTTACAGGCAACCTCTATAAACCTTTTAAGAGTAACGCGATCAGTATAGTGTGAGCTGCCAGGTAACAGCATCCATGATGGCTTAACTGAAACCATCAGTCAATTATCCTTGGCGTTTTGTGCCATCAGTATAGTTCCTAGCATCAGGGAGGTAGTCCCAGTTATAAGTCTTCAGTTAACCGAAAGCCGTTCTTAAGTATCTAGTCATGCAGTTAATAATTTTCCCTAATGAACATTGTACACCAATTCGCATATCGAAGCCGGTTAGTAAAAAATCACTGAGAATCAGAATTTCCTCTGTAGAGTGAGTAAGGGATATGCTAAAATTGTATAAATGTCACTACATTGGACCTCAAAGAATTCTCATGTGAGGCTACATAAAATGTACGGGGTAGCCAAAGAATAACTACAAATATCAAACTCGTATGTCTCTTGTAATAATCTTTTGTTTTACTTAATTTCTTAGGTGTACATTATTTAAAATTGTATTCACATTTATATTTCATTTAGAATATACTGCTTCAGCTGTGTAATAGTATCTGGTTTATTTACATCCACTTTTGAAACCGTTTTTAATAGAACTGCGCCTGGAATTCGGTCACAGTTAAATATGAGAAACGGGAAGTCTGAATTTTTTTTTGAAATCTAACGTTCAGAAAAATTTTCAAAGAGGAGCCTTTAATTTGCCTCGAATTATAAGCAGTTGCTTTGTCTTGTTTGAACCACAAATCAGGATGCTGTCTCGCCATTGGGCTCGAAAAGTTCTCGATCAATGTTCTGTAAGTAGCACCGGAAATCGTTTCTCAAAGATACTTATATGGCGATGCATACAAATGATAGAAAAAGACTCATTCAAGAAAATTTATCGTGAAGCAATTCTGTGGCGCATCTATTCGCGACGTCTCACACAGATCAACTGCCTGTTGAGCACACACAGATTTGTATTTTCGATCTCTTCCTTCATACATATTATAAATATATTATAAATATATATGCTCCCCAAAGATCTCTTCGGGATAGAAATATACTTATCGATAGAATGCATAGAACAACATATGGTTGCAATGAACCTTTGACTAGGTTCATAAAAACATTTAATGAACTTTGTAACGAAATTGATCTAAGCTTATCTCGATTGGAGTTTAAAAATTGTGTTTTTTCTTTGGTTTTGTATTAATAATATTATTGCTTTTTGAATTACTCTGTGAGATGCAAATCGGTAGATGATCCTAAGTCGCGCAACAAACGTCTGTTGTGTAAAGGGCTACTGGGGGCATGCACTAAGAGAACGTATTGTTTTGTGCTTGCCTTGTGATGGTAAAAAAAAATCCTAAGGAGGAGCTTTTCTTTTCAATGTCTACCCTAAAACACAGGGTAACTACAGACACAAAAGTGTCATACTCTAACATAAACATCTGCATCTCATTTTGTGAAACTGATGCTTGTGCTTTTTGATATTCGGAGTCACACAGGAAACTTGCAGTCATTCTCAAAAGTAAATTGACAATAGACAGCATAAAGTTGTATGTGAGAGATAGATAGATAGTTCGATTTATTTATATACCATATTTTAACAAATTAAGTTTTTTTTAATCGTGTAAGCTTGGCTAAGCCATCTGCCCGATTGACATCAATTAGGTAGCTAAATACATGATACATATGAAATATATTTTATAATAGGTTTTTCTATTTGTTTTTGTTTTGTTTTTTTATGGATCAATTTTTGTTAGTTATGTGGGTCGCTGTGGCGTAGTGGGTTAGTTCTTCGACTACTACGCAGAGGGTGCCAGGTTCGATACCCGAATTTACCACCTTTCATAATTCACGGCTCCACCTCTTTCGAGTCACTGACAATGCTCAAAGAGTATTCCTGTCTAGAAAAAGCTTCCTCAACTTCGCCGTTCGTCGTCGGCATTAAGCTGTAGGTCCCATCCATTCGTGAAAGAACAATAGCACGCACAACAGGAATGGTTGCTGTAGAAGCTAGGCCCCAATTTTTATTCTTACCAGAGTCGTTTTATACTAGAAAGCTTCTTTTAAAATTTGATTAACGATATATTTACAAAACTTTTACAGTTCGTTTATATTTCTTTCGCTGTTAAGCAGGGATCGAACTTCCTATGCCGACATATAGTTGTCGTTACAGATATCCCGTCTTGTTTCGCATAAAATAGAACATTTTTCTAGGAAATGAAAGACATCCTAGCTCTCGTGGAGGTTTCATAAACTGCAATAGATAGGCAGATCGTCTCGGTGTGGTCTGAAATTCAGTCTTATCAACTCTCCTCTCATTTTAATCATGGCCGAGATCAGTCCAAGTTAATTTTCGATGCGGAATTAGTTCAGCTCATACAAGCTGTGGTTGAGTCCGCTGTATATTGCTCTATCAACAGAAGATGAAGCCTCGTTTAAGTTATCCGCTCTACACTGTTCATCCACCTTCGCGGTGAGTTCAAAAAGCTCGTCTCCACGGCAAATTATATTTGAATCCAGCAATCTGACGGTGGTTTTGCAGCTGTTTGCGAGTTCATCCAACTTTTTTTATACCAAAAATTTTGCTTACGAATATTTGTAGTGCAACGATGAAGTTGTGTCTGAAGTTGTCTGTATTCTCAGCAAAAATTAAATGCATATGGGACTTCAAGGAATAAAAATTGTAAATGCAGTTATCTATAGAAATTAATTATTATTTAAAATAAAAACAATATGAAACAATCCGAGGTGGACCTGGGCCTAGCTTCTCAGCAACCACTCGTATTGTGCGTGCTATAGGTTCCTTCACACGTAGAATGTATATAATAAATCCCCATATTATGGCAAATCCGTCTACGTGTATTTACTTAATTTTGTGATGTGACTTGTCTTTCAACTCTCATTAGGGTAATAACAGAGCATTAAAACTTACACCTCTAAACTCGGCCTTCCTTACAACGACTTCTGATGAAGCTGAAGACACGAGGATGATGAAGAAACTATTGTACACTTGCTGAACCAAGTAGCATAAGAGTCAGCCATCTCCATTCAAATCCAGTTAAATGTCACGGTGTAATGCGGCAATCCTTCGTCTTTGAGCCCGTCAAGGCTATAAATTCTGCCATTGATTTATATACTCCATCCGACTTTGCTTCGAAAAAATCGTATTTTTACTTTGAGTCGTTCTATTCGTGTCAAAGAAGAAGACAATTTAACGTATCTCCCGCTTATCTAAATAAAGAGAAAACCACTGTGCGGAAAATTCTCTTCGAAACATTAACTGAAGGATTAAAAGTCCGTGTGTTTATCTCATTTTCTAGCCATGAAATTCATATCTTACGACACTACATCTATCTGCTATTTTACTAGCATTAACTATCAACACAGCATTTATCAAAACTTTCCCAACACGGTTCGGATTGAACTGTATAAAGTTCTCCACTCGTGAAAGAATAATACAAGACACAACAACGCACTCGCTGTATAAGCTCAAGCAAGGCTCAAGCAGCGGTCATAGAGCCATCCAATGTAAAATATATATTCATCTCATAAGAAATTTGTCGCGCCAGCATTCTCTGCTACGAATAAATAAGAAGTGCCACAACACGATTGATGTTCAAAAAGAAGTGAGACATTTTATAGGAAAACACCCAGCACATCTTTAGTCTCTGCGCACACTAGCCGATAAATCATATTTCGTTCCCATTTCGAATTGCAAACCTTAAGAATATTAAATCCATAAACTCGTCATTTGTTAAGTGCAACAACTTCACCTCAGATATTAATTTCAAATAATCGACTTGAGCATTTCGTTTTTGGTGTCATTAACCTACTTAGGCCAAGTGGCATGGCATTTTACCGAATTACCTCTATTTAACTGCACCCACACAAGGAGCCACGCCAGAAAACAGTAACAACACTCGTAATGTGACATTAAACGGAATATTGACCAACATCTTATAAAAAGAAAACCGCTTTAGGTAATTGTAAGCATTATGACCTAACAGTTGTGCCATTGGCTTGGCGGCACAGGGAGCATTCTTTGGTAAACAGAAATTAAATGCCGTCATTGATACTTAATTACAGCCAGCCAGTCAGCCCTACTGCGTTCCAATTGATGGCAGCTTAATTATGTTAAATTATAAACTAGTATTTTTTTTTATTATTCTCCTTCTGCGGCAGTCGAAGTGAACCTTCGTGACGGGACTATTTTACTGATCGGTAATTAGAATAATTGGTAATAACTTAATGAATTTTGTATTTTATTGTCGGTTTTAATGTTTGGGTATGTAGTACACGAACAGGGTGATACCTTTTCGCATGATGGAGGAGTGCACACACTACGCCACAGTTTACCACAAGTATGGGTGGAGGATTGCGCGAACTAAAGCGAAAGCTAAGCTCAGTTTTGCTTTAATTGGATTTTATTCATGTTCAGAGATCGATTGTGTATTTTCATGAACTTGGAAAGTAAATCCTTGGATTGTTGAAATTAAGTAACACCCGTTGCAAGAAAAACTGCAATAATTTAAATTGTATGACTGAATTCTAGAACCACCCACTTGTGTCCTAGATTGACAACAAAGAACTCTCGAATTGAAAAAAGGACTAATATAGAAAATTAAAACCAGTCGCTTTTATTGGTTTTGGACGAACATAGACGCGAGCTCGATTGTCCAAGTTTGAAGATAAGAGGTTGTGGCAATTGGTTGTTAGCGTGAAAATACCAAGAACATTGCGAAAATGGCGTGTAATGTGTTAAAGATCATCTCAGATTATCATTGATTCAGCAGCAAAATACTTCTTACTTGTACTTATTTATAGAGCCAACAACCCTTGGAGGGTCAGAGCCTGAGCTATTTCTGCCTAGTATCTTTGACGATTCTTGGCACGCTGCTTCCTTTCATCTTGGTCTTTATACCGGAGGTTCGGTTTTCCTTTCCTTCTCGAACCTGTAGGCGCGGAAGCGTAGACCCTCCTAGGGGTAGTTTTGGTTTCCATGCGCTCGACGTGGCCGAGCCAGTGTAGTCGACGCTTTTTGCTTGCCGGACTCAGCATCTCGTACAGTTTGTGGATGTGTCTTATCCTCCATTCACCTTCGCATGACCATATATCCGACGAAGAATTTTTCTTTCCAAGGCACCAAGAATCAGCTCTGCAGTTTTGCTTAGAGTCCAGCTTTCGGCCCCATGTAGCAGGACTCGCAAAACAAGAGTTTTGTAGAGCCTGATTTTGGTCCTCCGAGTACGCAGTTTTAAGCCCAGTTGTTTTGACAAACCGAAGTAAAATCGGTTGCCAATGGTAATTCTAGTCCGGATCTCCACTGTGAAGTCCATTGTGGAGATCACGTTTGCCTCGAGGTAGAAAAACTCCTTTACTACCTCGAAACCATATATGTCGATGGTGATGTTTTATTCAAGGTACTGTGTGACGGAACATTTCCTGGTTGACGACACATAGTTAGCTTTGTCCTCATTGACTGGTCTCAAGGTCTCTTCGTATAGCCTGTTCTTCAATCGCCGTCAATGAAGACATAGCACAACAGCGCATCTTCTCACTGAAATCCGGTGTAGGTTTCAAACTGCTCTTAGGACCTTCAGCCGAACTGCGTAGTGCGTGATGTGACACAACTGGGTCAATTCCGACTTCGGCCATCGCATCGAATAGCTCCTTGCAATGAATGCAATGAACGCTGGTCATCTCCAGGGTCTGCCTTAGTACGTACATTTGGTCTATAATCGATTTGTTAGGCCAGCCCGGAAGCCTAACGGGTACGGTCAGTGAGTGGTGCAAAACGCCTTTAGACGATAAAGCAGGCCACCGTTGACATCACCGGTGTTTTTTTTCTTTCAAAAATCTATAAATAGTGGAGTAGGATATCGCAATTGACTATGATCGACGAGAATTCCGTCCTCCCGACCTAGACGAAGTCAAGATAATCGATATCGAGACTAAAGTTGAATAAAACTGTTGGTGCAGACGGACTGTTTAAGGCAGCTGGAGATGAGCTGGTAAGGTACATGCACCAACTCATCTGTAAGATATGGTCGGAGGAAAGCATGCTCGACGAGTGGAATCTCAGTATCGTTTGCCCGATCCACAAGAAAGGAGACTTTGACTTGCTCCAACTATAGAGGGATAAGTCTCCTGAACATCGCCTACAAGATCTTCTCTGCCGTTTTGTGTGAGCGCCTGAAACCATTCGTCAACAACCTGATAGGTCCTTATCAGTGCGGTTTCAGGCCGGGGAAATCCACCATCGATCAAATCTTCACATTACGGCAGATCCTGCAAATGACCCAAGAAATGCAAATCAACACCCACCACCTTTTTGTCGATTTCAAGGCCGCATATGACAGCTTGCATAGGGACGAGCTATACAACGCCATGTCTAGTTTTGACATTCCTGTCAAACTCGTCAGGTTGTGCAGGATGACGATGGAGAATTGTCGCTGCTCCATCGAGGTCCTTAACAAACTCACCGAGACCTTCCATGTCAAAAAAGGTTTAAGACAAGGCGACGCGCTGTCTTGTGACAATATATAACAATATTCTTATGAATATTGTACAGAACTCACACGCTAACACAAGAGGCACGATCTTCCAAAAGTCAACAACTGCTAGCATACGCGGATGACATTGTTATGATTGGTCGAACACAGCGAGCCGTCAATGAAGCGTTTGCTAGTATTGAAGCGGAGGCGACCAAAATGCGTTTAGCCGTGAACGAGGGCAAAACGAAGTATATGCTGTCATCAAGAATGGACGCACAATATCTACAACTTGGCCAAAACGTCACCACAGGCAGCTATAACTTCGAGGTAGTGAAGAACTACCTAACAGTACGAACAACACCAGTACCGAGATTAAACGCAGAATAACTCTTGAATCGCTGTTTCTTTGGGCTCAAGAGGCATTTCAGTAGCAGAGCCCTCTCTCGAAGGACCAAGCTAATATTATATAGCACCTTGATCATCCCTGTCCTGCTCTATGGTGCGGAGGCATGGACAATATCAAAAGCGGATAAAGAAGCCCTTTGTATATTCGAGAGAAAATTTCTGCGTTCAATCTTTGGTCCTGTCTGCGTTGACGGTTATTGGAGAAGAAGATTCAACCACGAACTGTACGGACTGTACAGCAGCATGACCCTATTCAGGCGTCTACCTATTTAACGCCTAAGATGGCTGGGTCATGTGGAGCGCATGGACAACACTACTCCAGCCCGAAGATTCTTCGACTCCGAACCAGTGGGTCAACGAAATAGAGGACGCCCACGGAACCGATGGCGCACCCAGGTGGAGAAACACCTCAATCGACTTGGTGTGCGCAGTTGGAGACAGCTGGCTAAAGATCGTGCCGGTTGGAGAGGCTTACTGGTTGAGGCCCAGGTCCACCCCGGACTGTGGCACCAGAACAAGAAGAAGACACAACTCGATCAATTACGAATTCGGCCATTGTATGGAATAGCTTCTTGCAATGAATGTTGGCGCATGCGGCTTGAAAACCGATTTAATAATAATATAATATGGTTGGCGCGACAGTCCGGACCTGGGCCTAGCTTCTCAGCAACCACTAGTGTCGTGCGTGCTATTGTTCTTTTACGAGTGGAAGGGACCTACAGTTTAATGCCGACTCCGAACAGCAAAGTTTTTTCTAGACAGGAGTATTCTTTGAGCATTGTCATTGACTCGAAAGAGGCGGAGCCGTGAATTATCAAAGGTGGTAAATTCGGGTATCGAACCTGGCACCCTCTGCGTAGGAGTCGACGCGCTTACCCACTACGCCACGGCGAATCACAAATAAAACCGATTTGCTGCTAATTTATAGGATCTCCCTTAGTATCGAAATTTGGTCTATAATCGATTTGCTAGGCCGGCCCGGCAGCCTCAGTACTACGCACAGTGAGTGTGGTGCAAAACGGTCTTAGACGATAAAGCTGCCCACCGTTGACATAACCCGTTTTTTTTTTAAAAATCTGTAAATACTGAAGTTGGAATTTGCATGTCTTCGGGTAGTCCAAAATCACAGCGAATATCGAGCATAATGATTTGTCCTTTATGACGTTATTAACAATGTACTAAGTATTGCATTTTAGAATATCCGCTTAAACCTGTCGCCCTGTTCCTAAGAGCTCCCATCATATTCACTTCCTGGCCAATTGTTCCATTGAAAGATCGATCAAAAACTCGGGATAATTTTTGACAGACAGTGGGACTGAAGGACTTCGCTTACAGCTCCGACTCAATTGTATAGACTTAGATGTCAAACCCATCCAAGTGTGTGTGTGAATAAATGTTGGAATTAATGAAAATAATTTGCAGTTTCTTAGACTCTTGCTAACTTCCAATTTTGACTTTTTTGACACTTTCACTTTTTTTTACTTCTCCCAGACATTCGACAAAGTCTGGGACGACGGCTAAGTCCACATTCGACAGTCTGGCACGACGGCTAAATCCACATTCGACAGCCTGGCACGACGGATAAATCCAGATTCGGCAGTCTGGCACGACGGCTAAATCCACATTCGACAGTCTGGCGCACGACGGCTGAACCGACTCTTTCACGGAAACTTCTAACTATTAGAATGTTATTTCCAGGATACAACTTTCAGAGTTACGAACATATCAGAATTCTGCCGGAGTTCCTCAAGGGAGTGTCCATGGTCCGATATTGTGCCTGTTTTACAGCCGGAAAATTCTCCAAATTGAAGGTGGCTAGCTTCGCTAAGGCGGCTATTCTCGCAAAGGTTGAAAAATGATATGCAACCTTTACAACACACCCCATGATTGCTACGGAGGAATACAAACAAATGCCATGCAGGTTAACATTCTGGGAAATAATGTACTGGAAGAAACTAATCAACTACCTATCGTATATACCCCAATGTGAAGGCCAACTCCAAGAGTTTGCTTACAATGGGTCATTGAATCCCAACGTACTTCTAGAAGTGAAAGAGTTGACGAGCAGACCATGTTAGGAGTATATCTAGCTGCAGTGGCTGAAAAACATTTCACTACAAAAAGAACATCCTTTCCCTTGAAACCGATGCCGCAGTCGATGCGCACGGCCAACAATAGACGGGATAGGATTACTTCCACCAATATTCAACAACACAAAACAGCACCAACTTTGGTCTACCTACTACTAAGCCCCTACTACTACTGTCTGCTTGATATTCGCCGGGGTGTAAGTTATCTAGCACATCTCACCAAGACGATGCGTATAGTATAGGATCCACACGGGAACTGACTATGCTGACAAACTGACATTTCTAGGAAGCAAATAGCACAATGCAGCTGTTGGTGGCGAGGAGGTTCTTTGTTTTTGTTCACGTTTTGGAAATTAAATTGTTGTTTTTCACCAAACAAAGCACTGTTCTTGAGACTTTCAAAGCCTGTTTGTGCGAGAGAGCAAACGGTTGCATCGTCAATGCGCCACCAGCCCCTATGGCTCTGCAATTAATACACAATTATCGCTCTTCTCCTTCATTCCCACATTGTGTGCGAAACCGACTACTTATGGAACAGTCGCTGCCAACGTCGTCGTTCTGCCATAAAACGAAACACGTGAATAATAATTATTCCACTATTCAATTTGGCCATCCATCCGATATTTCTCTCGGAGTCCTTGTTTTTGTATTTGCGCTGATTTTTCACTAATGTACGCGCCTATACAAGGGGCAGAGGCCGAGACCAAGAGAAAGAGAGTATTTAACGTGGATGCATATCAGGGAATTATGCGATAACAATGGGATATCACTCGATTAATTATTGAAAATTACTGAAGGGCGATTGAGGCGTACTCATGTGGTAGAGCTCGTTTATACGCTTAAGCGAGTGCTAGCTCCCTCGACTTGCCTCATTTACAGAGACCAACATGCTTCAGTGGTTGAATCATAGGTTCAGGATAAGCAACTGGCGAATAGGTCAGTGATGGCGACCAAACAATGGAATATGTAGCAAGGTTTATTAATTTGAAATGCGTGTCGGAAAACAATTAAGTTCCTGCAAGTCGTTCGATTAGTAAGGCAATGAGGTGGTGAACGCACTCAAAGAAGGAACAAGTCTGGGGTTGCTTTCGTTCGACTCGGACCGAGTTAAGGACTCATTATTGTGGTGCTCTGCATGCGATTTGTATTGATTGACTGATGGGGTTATTTGTCGCTTGCTTGGTGGTTGCATATTGTGTTTTTTTATTTTTTCATCGAGAGATTAATCGGAAATGCTGGTTTAGGCAGATAATGAGGGCGAGTCTGGCATTTTATTCTGATTGATCTACAATCGTACGAAGAAGAAATTGCGGGAATCCTTGGAAGGAATCACCGAGAACACTTTATTTTTACAACGTATCTGGAACGCGTCTTTCAAATCTGACTATATCGTGTTGAAAGTTTAAGATGTGGGGGGGGCCAGTAGTTGGACACTCGAGACTTGTGTAAGCTTTCGGGATTAAAAGGTTTTATTTATTTATTTATTTACTTACAGTATTAAATTATAATAAATTATCTATTTAATAATATTGTTTTATATAGCACTAGCCACTAGGGTTTTCGGCAGGTTTTATTTATAATAATACAACATCATACAGAATTTACAGGTATTCATCAACAAATGTCTCCGTACCATATGTCGAATATTCTGGTCAAACGGAACTTGGATCTATAAGAATTGACAAGAAAGGAACCAATTGTGACACAGATTGAGACAGATTGGAAGCCGACAGCATTACCAAAATGGCTCTCAAGGCAAGGCAAAAGATCCAGAGGCCGTCCCAAGTTATATGTCTTTTCTTTATTTAATACAAACTTATTCAGACTAAAATATATAATTTATGAAAATAACTAACTAGACTGAGAACTAGATGTGAGAACAATTAAATGAAGTGATTAATAATTACAGTGATATACTACACCAAGAACACCTGGAGACTCCTAGAACAAGGCAAATGCAACCTCCCTTGGAATAGTGTACAGACAGCTGTAACCAACCGAGAAAGATGGAGATGCGGAGTGGAAGCCATATGCTCCCAAAAGGAGTGATAAAGGAAAATAAATTTAAGGATATGAATTGAGTCTTCGCTAGAGCAACATCATATACATATGATGTGTTGATTGTGTCAAACAAATACAGACACAGGAAACTACTGAGAGTCAAGTATACCGAACTTGTGCAGTTTTTGTTCTTGTCATATTATATCGGGCGCAGTGGCGTCATGAAAAGGGTGGTATCTTGCTTTTGAGCTGCTTCACTCAAATGTAGATGCTTTTCCTCTGGTTCAGGTCTTAAGTGGGTTATAAATGGATCGGATGATATCATGATCATGTGGATAGCATCCTCATTCGTCGATAGTCGGGAAAATTTTCTTGAGTTGTGGTCCTTATTCCTGCTTTCCTGAACCTCTTCTGATAGTGATCCAATGGGCAAGGATGCCTGGCGTGGAGTTATGTAACTTTGCAATTACCATTACCACACTCATTCAGATCTTTAATAATAATATACCAGTCGTGGGAGAAGATAATATTCCCTGATAAGCGATAACTTAAAATTCTATTCAATGTTGAGGCCCGGGGCTACCTCGAGCTGTAGTTCCACCTTAACATTCGACTACGACATTATTATCTATCACGTAGTCTAAAAAAATTGATGTTGTTTTCATTAGTAGGTAGAGTTATTCAATGAAAAGGCTTACACGTTTACCCTATTTTTTTTTGTAATTTGTTGATGTATGAGTAATAATTGCTCAGGACGCTTAATAGCTTTCATCAGTTTGTTTTGCAAAGGCCGCAGAATTCGTATCAGTTTTCGAATACCATCCGGGTCCCATAATCGATTGGTCTTAGAATAAATATATAATATGGGTGGCGCTACAGTCCGAGGCGGAACTGGGCCTAGCTTTTCAGCAACACCTCGTGTTGTGCGTGCTATTGTTCTTTGACAAGTGGAAGGGACCTACCGTTTAATGCCGACTCCGAACTCCGAATTTGAGAAGCTTTTTCTAGACAGAAGTACTCTTTGAGCATTGTCAGTGACTCGAAAGAGGTGGAGCCGTGAAATAAGAAAGGTGGTAAATTCGGGTATCGAACCTGACATCCTCTGCGTAGGAGTGGACGCACTTACCTTCTACGCCACGTTGACCCACGATTAATTTTAGACCAAGTCAAAAGTAGTCAGATGTCCCCAAGACAAGCAATGAAAAATGTCGAGATTTCAACATCCACAGACACCACCTGTTTATAGACTTTAAGATGACCAAAGACACCATACCCATGGTAGGGCGTGATAAGAACTTAATATGTCCCAATAAACTGATAAGTCCATATGGGCTGACTATTACCAACATTTCAAGCCAAGTAGCCGGATTGCCCATCTTAAATGGATGACCTGGCTTGTCTCCTCTTCAACCTGGTGTTCGAGAAGAGACTCCGACCGGCTTACGCAGATTACATTGGCATCATTAGAAGGAAACAACAAGATGTACAAAATGTCTTCATCCAGAGCAGAACCAGGGGCTGGACATTAATGAAGGAAAAACTAAGTAAATGCTGGAACAATAATAATATTAAAAATTAGGAAGTGCATATGAGTCTTGTTCCACTCCACATAGTGGTCGATGTTAGAAGAGAATTCCGTCCGCACGACCTAGACGAAGTCAAGATAAAGAAATCCAGACTTAAGTCGAATAAAGCTGCTGGTGCAGGCAGACTGTCTGCGGAATTCTTTAAGGCAGTTGGAGATGAGCTAGGAAGCCAGACGCCTTGGGGAAATGCACAACTGGATGGCATTAGCCAACGATCGTGATAAGTGGAAGAACTTGTTGCAAGAGGCCCGGACCGGAAACCGGTTGTTGCACAGATGAGGACGATGACTATATACACTTAAAGGAAAAGCGCTTGACCATTCGACGGTCTTCAAAATATGCAAACCCAAAACGTTCATTCACGAATCAACCACGAACTGTACGGGCTGTACATCGACATGAGTCTAGTCAGGCGTCTTCGAATCCAACGCCTAAGATGGCTAGGCCATGTAAAGCGTGTGGACAACTCAGCTCCGGCCCGAAGAGTCTTCGACTCCGAACCCGTGGGACAACAACAGAGGACGCCCGCGTTTAAGGTGGCGCACGCAGGTGGAGAAGGACCTCAACCAACTTGGCGTGCGACACTGGAGGCTGCCCAGACTGGCCAGAGATCGTTCTAGCTGGAGAGGCTTCTTTGTTGAGGCCCAGGTTCACCCCTGACTGTAGCGCTAAATAAAGAAGAAGAAAACCTTTGTTGTAGATTGCCAGTAAACAATATAAACTTTCGATTCGTCATACTATGTTCCCTCTGAACCTAAATCGCCAGGTTTGGATAAACTTTTACTGATAGCTCAATCGGCTGTTCCCACCGAGTTTCAAGTGTGTATTTTCAAATGTCATTAGCTTTCAGTTTTGAAGTGGCCGGTATAACAGCTGTTTGTTGATAGGAAATAATATTTCTGACACCAGAAAATAGAGAGACAGATAGAGAGAAAGAGAGAGAGAGGGAGAGAGAAAGAAAATTAAGACCAAAATAAACTGAAGTTCACGCTGTAGGCTTGTTTGATTTGACAACCTCTCACAAGCAGACAGAAGTTGACACTGTAGGCTTGTTTAATTTGACAACCTCTCACAGGCAGACAGCTCAACTTACAGGGGTTTCAACTAACGTTCGCCGTGAGCGGGAGATTTCGAAACTCCGAAAATGTACATAGTAGCCTTGGAGGTTTAGAGAAATTTGAGGAAACCTCGAGATCTCTTTTAGTGGGAACTTCACATAAGTCGATACCCACCGCTGTTACAGCCTCTTCTGCTTTTAGGATGGATACGCGGTTGCATAGGGAGACTCAACTTCATAAGGAAATCATTTCGTAAAGAGCAAACAAGAGGGGACCAGGCACACTTCTTGCAAAATGGCTGTTTAAATTTGTCTGTAGTCGAAACAACCTGAAACAATATATGGGACTAAATAGATTAAATTCTCACTTAAATCACTCATCCACGTTTGTTCCAGCAGTTCGTGACCTAAACAGTGGCTGTAGACAAACATAGATACACTAGCTTTCATTTTGTGTAAACCCACTGAGCAAATGAACACTCAGACAATCCAGCCGAACGACTCCAAATGGGTGGTTCGCTCAGTAATCAATTCCTCCTTCTATCGTGTAACAGAATCAATTGTCGATCAATTCCAAATCATCTTACAACGTAATGACTCTCGACAATTGATATCGGAAGCCTTGTCCTTGACATCCCACTTCGTCTGGCATTAAAAACATTTGCCGTTAACATCCGTCTCTGGTCAGGATGTAATGCAATCCCTTCAATCCACATCTCGGCAATTCATTCATGCGCTTCCCAACTATTAACATGTTTTCGTAAGTCTCGCTAAATGCTAGTACTGCTGGTTCTGGAGCTGCGCTCATTTGCATAGCTGTTTGGTTAGTTAGTCGTCCTTCTTGCTTGCAATGTTCCGCATTCTGGCATAGCGAGAATTTTAAGTCAATAAAAGAGAACATCAACCTCATTACACTGCTTGCCACCTATTGGCGTCAGTGGCAGCGTCGTCGTACAAGCTCCTGCCACATGTATGCGCTTCTATGGGTGGCATCAAAACATCACGGATTTACTTGCATATTTTTCAGACTCACACTGCCACCTTTTGCTTGTCCGCTTGCCTCATGTTCTTCCCTTTTTTTATGTTTTTCTCTTTTCTTTTTTTTTTTTTTGTACTTTGCTCGCATGTGCTTGGGAGGTTTATTCTTCCTTTGGCAGTCATTCGAAGGATTGAGGACAAGGGTACCCTAATCTTATTCGCTGAATTCGTAATCTCATTAAATTTACATATTAATCAAGGGATTTTAATTACTCTTGCACTAGGTGCTACAATGAAAGATTGCGCTGCGAAGGATGTTGTGTACCCAGTCTATTCATTTTGATTTTTTTTCTGTGAAAGAGCGGATAGAGATGGTTTGCCTCAGAAAGGCCAGCAGATAAAATGTGACCAACACATTTTATTTGAATTTTTTTTTTTTTTTGCTTTGTTGATCCAATTGTTGCAGTAACCGCTAAAAAAAAGGTGATGCTTCTACGAAATGACCTCGGAATAATAGTGTTACTCGTATATATTGTTATTTAAATATTCTGTGATAAGTGGCACGGGGGTTGGAAACTTTAAAGAACTCTTGAGGGTTGCAAGTGAATAGAGTTGGTACCTTAACCTGATGCGATGTGGGCAATGTATCAGAAAATCCCCTTCTTCCTCCTACTAATCTCCCATTCTTCTGCCCCATCACATCCCTAGAAACGCAGAGATTGTATTACTCCAAGTTCGATTTCTATGCTGACGAAGTCCATGGCCATCGCCATGCTATTGTTTTTTTTTTTTTTTATATATATCCTTTCTCGGTGACGTCATATAATTCGATGTGACATCTCTTACTTACCAGACCTATTTCTTCCTCTTTGACAGCTCATTTTTTTGAAGCTACTTATATGAACTCTTTGAGGATGCTTGCTATCCGTGCTGATCAACAAGGTGTTTGTACAAGCTTCCCAAGATTGTTTGGGAAGCCATCAAAATTGAATTTTTCGTTTTGCCTTAAAAATGTTACCTCTATTGAGTTCGTTACCTCAATTGTACATCATCTGATGTTCTTCTAATTCAATCAAAAGCATTCTTTTCTAGGGAAGAACGCCCTTTATTTCGAACAGATCAATGTCATGTCAAATTCAAAATAAATTGTTGATACGACCCAAACTGAAAGAAGGCTGACAAGTTAAAAGAGAAGTTGAAGCAAATACTGTTTTTTTTTTTGCTTCTTGTAAAAATCAATTACAGCGCTCATTTGTAATCACATTCCAGGTGTAAGCTAATGAAGACTCAAACATAATAATAATAATATGGGCCTAGCTTCTCAGCAACCACTCGCGCTGTACGTGCTATTGTTCTTTCACGCATGGAAGGGACCTACAGTTTAGTGCCGACTCCGAACAGCGAATTTGAGAAGCTTTTTCTAGACAAGAATACTCTTTGAGCATTGCCGTGAATTATGAAAGGTGGTAAATTCGGGTATCGAACCTGGCACCCTCTGCGTAGGAGTCGACGCACTTACCCACTACGCCACGGCGACCACTAGACTCAAACAGCCAGACTTAAAATCGGAGATATTAAGGCTGAACCATATTTGGACCATTCGTGGCTCATAATAGAGGAGGGCAGAAAAAAAACACTTATTCCGATACACTTTTTCTCAGCGATTGAAAAATCAGAATCAAAGTCAGGGATCGACTGTGAAAAAGAAACTATCAACAGAAGAAGAGTGCGTATGATTCATGAGACCAACTCAAGTTTACAAGCAGAGTGACCCATACCAACATGAGAACAAGTGATAAATGATAACACTATGCAACAAAATTATTATTATTCTTTTATTTTTGAACGATTCGCTTTACCTACGGAGCCTGCAATAGAAGTCGGCCAGCATATCTGTGTCCCACATAACAATACTTTTGCCTTGCAACTTCTTGATGAAATCATTCAGCTTGTTAACGCATGCATGTTATCTGCAAACAACTTAAATGCCAGTGTAAGAAATGAATTTTCACCCTAGTTTGTGATACGCATTCAGCATCCGATAAACTCTTATTGCCGTGACCATATTTTCAATAGGTCTGAGGTTCCAGAAAATGCAGGATCATTAACTAACTCGCCATTGTCAGGGCCGTTGAAAAGAACTCCGTTAACTTCTCCCTCACTTATGCGAGTTTTCACAGTGCGAGCTTATCGGGTGGTTTAGGTAAAAAATAGGATCGAACATAAATTTAATAGTCGCTTAGGTGAGCCATAGATTGAGTGGCATTGTGTACTATTTATGAATAATAGTGATTGTGATTGAACACGAAGTGCCTATATTCGAATGTGCGATCTAAAACTGGGAGTATTCATGGAAACCGAGTGATAGTTTGGTTCTTAAGCATAAGCAAACAAAATATTGGGCTCCTTGTGTAGGTATTCTCTTATGTATTTTGGGGTTATAATTATTTTAATACACTAATAGCAATTATGTATCCTCTGGATTGACACATAAGCCATGGCAGTCGGTAGTTTAAGTTAAGCCACGTACTTAGTTTATCGTTAAATCTCCACTGTGAAAACGAAATTTAAATTGATTTTGAGATTAACCTCAAATCGACACTATCAAAACGGACATTAGCAAAGGAAATTTGTTTTATGAAACAAAAATCTCTGCCTTTCTTTGGACAGTGCTATTGCAAACTTGTTCATCATGTGTAAAACAAATGATGTACATACGACATACCGGATTTTAAAGGGTTGTTTTATCTTACACTTCATAACACTTCTCAAACAGAGAAATAAACTCAAAGAGTTAACACAAACACGACGAACTTTGTAGATTTGTGAGTAATTTAATTATTCTTTTAACGACTGGATGGCGCAGTTGGTACCACGGTTCGAAAGCCCAGTGAAAGCAAAGTTAAAACGCTTTTATCTGGTTTTCAAATCTGGTCCAGTCACCATTTGCTGTTGGGATCAAATTATCAATTATCAAATTATCAAGTCAATCAGTGGTAGTAGTCTATGGATCTATGGACCAATATGGTCTAAGTGTACTGGTGAATTCACTAGCAGCCCCTCTACCTAACCTAAATATTTGTATGACTCTTGCAAACATCAATGATAATATAATATAATATGGGTGGAGTTAGAACCCGTAGAGGGCCAGGACCTAGCTTCTAAGGAACCACTCGTGTCATCCGTGCTATTGTTCTCTCACGAGTAGGTCCCCTACAGTTTTATGTCGACTCCGAACGGCCTAGTTTGAAGTCGATGCACTACACCCCGGCGCAGCGACCAACATCAATATAATGTGGAACCGCTCATCCATCTCATCGCCAGATCAACTGTGAATAAGCGACACAACCACGACCGTTCCGTTTAACATCTTCTTTGAAAATAGTTGAAAATGTTGTGTAGATTTAGCCAAATCAACATAAAAGATCACTTAAGCAACCTAAATCAACAAACCTGACCTAAGGATATTGTGTGGTGGACCTACTAGTCACTAACAATGCAATTATCGCCTGCACCAAATGGGTCACAGGAACTTATAACTGTAGACAGTGTGAACAATCTGAGAGAGAACACCGAGTGTCCAAAAATGATATCAAACAGATATAAAATAACAAACAGAATCACCTTAACAGAGACAGACTACCAGGACATTCCAACTAGAGAGATTAACAAATTTGTCAAGGTAGCTCTAGATCATGAAAGGGGGCGGGGCACATTAGGTCTATCTTGGTCGCAGTACTGTGTGATGTCTACAGTCACTCCCCTTTTTCTTCAATTCAATTCCTTCCGACGGCAGACTCAGACATACTTTCTCGTGTCTCTCATGTATGTTATATTTTGTATTAAGGTGATCTTCTGACCTTGAGACTTTCAGGTACCCATTTGAACGTGATCTGTTGTATTTGGATGGAATTAATTCACTATCCTATCGGCTGTGCACACATTTAATGAAATTCACTCTCGCTCAAGCTCGCAGAAACTGGCCTCAGATGACAATCAAATTGTAACTCAAGCCTAGAGGTGGTCAAGTGAGCAGGATCCACAAGAACGAGAGCAATTTTAAAAGGAACTTATTCTCACTGTGAATTAAGTGTGTAAACAAGGAAAAAGCTTGCACACTCTGACCTCTAGCCCATTCATACACTCATTTTTTTTCCTGGAAGACAGCTTCGATGATCCACACATATCTGCAGATTGATTCCACTTCAATGCAAGTCCATACCTCCCATGTTTTTCGTCTGGTGCAGCCTTTACTTACACATCCTTACACATGATGTCTGTATTAGATTGAAATACATGTTGTGTCATTTCGTTGACCGTCGAGATTGCAAGCCTAGCAGTTGCCGACAGAGAGGGACACCATTCAAGTCACGTTGCATCCATCATCCTTCGGAGAATTGCATTCTTCGAATTCACTCTTAACCTAAAAGCTACTCAAGTTTCATTAGAGCAAGCTGCGTTGAAGATGCAAACATCTATCGCAACAACTCCACTGTATCCAATAATATCCGAAAAGTTCTCAGTTCTGAGTAATCGCATGTGACGAAGGATGTGCAATGAAATAGGACGACGAAGCCATCGCCCTCAGTCTACAAGTCAACAGCAATCTCTGTCCGACATAGACGTCAGAAACGTTTGCTGAAAGCAGAAAGCTTCCTATCAATACAACAGCACCACATCAGCAACGCCGCCAAATTCAAGCGCGTCGCGTTTAAGTTTCCGGCAGCAGGCTGGCACGGCAACCAGCACCACCAGCGCAGCCCAAGTAGCACCAATTCAGCTTTTGCTCCTCGTACTTCGGTTCGGCCATCGCCATCGGTGGACCTCATCAAGCATAAAACAGAGGCAAACATTCGCAAAAAAGAAAAGAAAGGAAATTACAGAAATAAAAAAATAGAAAAGAAAAACCCCCCACACACACGAGAGAGCAAAAAGAAACAACAGCGAAAAAATCGCCAAGTGAAATGAAAAACAAAAATCAAAAACGAAAAGGAAAACAGAGGAAAAAAAATGCACACAAAAAGCCGCCACCACCGCATCCACCACCATCGCAACGCGACGTACTGGCCCCAAACAGAAGCAAACGGAACTGGACCCGAGAGTGTGACGCTCAGAAAATCAGCATCAGCATCAGCATCAACAGCAACATCGGCAAACAGCAGCACAGCACAGGGTATCAACGGCCGTGGCGTCCAGCTGCGATTGGTTTAGAATCGAAAGAAAGCCAGGCCTCCCTGCTCCATGCTTTTATCTTTTTCTTTTTCCTTTTCTCTTTTCCTTCATTTTTTTTTCTCTTCTTTCTTTCTTTTCTTTTTGTTTTGCGTTATTCTTCCAATTTTTCGTTTTTCCTCTGGCCCCCACAGTTTTCCTATCACATGTGTCACTTGTGTGGCTGGGGAGTACGTTCCGTCCCCGTCCCCCCACCCCACCACGTGGACCACTCACTCGGCTGAACGAAACGTGTGCGAGTATATGGGTGCAATGGGTTTTTCTTTTCTGCTTTTCGATGTGTGTTGTTGTTTTTTTCAATCATTTTCTTTTTACCGGTATTTTCGCTGGTCCCTACTTACTGTACCACTTATGTGCCAGAGAGAATTTTCTTTCTTCATGATCCTTTTTGTGCGATGCGTTTAGTGCGCGGCGCGAAATGAAAAACAGGCTAGAGTGAGAAACAAATTGGAAAACTTGATCGTTAAGGGTTTTTTTTGGCGGGGCAGTTGGCGGGCGCCAAACGGGCCCACCCGGTTGACCGTCCTACATGATGGCTGTTGGCTCGGGCTGTTGGGGTGGCATGAGTAACTACTATGTGTAGAAGACATCGAACCGTTATATGTACACATGTACGCGAATGAGAGATATAATAACACACTCATGTCGACATACACACCTACCCGTATGCATTCATTTATGTATGTATGCAAATGTACGTGGTATCTGGACTCTGGAGGCGAGTGGAGGAGGAATGGTCACGGTCTTCTTCTTATTTGTGTGACGAATGTACAGTTTGTGTTTGTAGTATGTTTTATGATTTTTTTCCACCGTGGACTCCCTTTCCGGCCCTACTTTGCTCCTTTATTGGAAGCTGTTTGCTCTGGCCATCGTTGATAAATGAGTTAGAGGCTAGGGCGTTGGTGTGATGGTATTGGTGCCGATATGGTGGTAGCTTTAGGGGGTTGCCTATGCCGTTACAATCGTTATGGTTGATTTGACCACGTTTGATTCCGTAAAATCGAAGCAATTTAATGGTGTTGTAAATCGCATATGTATGTTTATGTTCCATCGGGTGTGCATGTTTCGTGAACGGTTACTGACGGTGTCCTCTTACGGAGTGGGTTGAGAAGACAGAATCTTATCACAGATTCTGTTTGAATTAGGATTGGGCATTTTTCGGAGTCATGTTCTTTGAAATACTTATTCCCATTCTTTTAAAGGCATAACGATTGGCCTACGATTCCAGTGATCTGTAGCGTAATTTACGGCGGGACCCCTGCGACCTACAATCCCTTCGAGAACATAAAAAGTGATGAACTGTGGTAGATCATTTAGTTCATACTTTGGTCACTCCTTTTAGCGATCAAAACGTTCCTCACTCACAGAATATAACATCAACACCCCGCTAAGAGATTAATCATCGCCAATACGTCGTGATGTCGAAAAATTGTTTCTTAGGCGGTTTCTACACGAGTTAAATTAGTCGTGAGATTTTTGAATGTGTTGGCTAGGGCAGTAAACGTGCTGGGGGAAGCGAGTCCTATGTGTTCGAGGTTTGCTTGGGATTTTTCGTTCTCTGTTCGTCTATTCTCGACAAAGGGTGCGAGGCAGAAACATTGAGCCGCTATCGAAACTGGGTGATTACAACGTGTAAGTAGAAGTATCGTGGGACAACTAAAGGGGAACTATACATATATTTCGAAGCCGCATTAGTGATCACTTCCAAAACTCTCGTTATAGGTATGTGAAAGATTTTAATTTTTATATTTTTCTGAGTGTGCGAAAGAGTTGAGCTTGAGAATGTTGCACGAATGAATGTAGTCTTTCAACGCTAAGCTTTCCTTTATTTTCCAGAGGACGCCTTGAGGTGGATGTGATGATATAAATTGAATCTGCTATGTAGCTGCATATATTTTATTAAATGGCTAATTTTTGATTGAAGTTGAATACATCAAACAGCTAGAGACTTAACGGTGCTTTGTCCTGTCAGACTAACGACTGGATGGCGCAGTTGATTGAGTGCCTGTCCCTGGTTACAGGGATCCCTGGTTCGAATCCCAGTGAAAGCAACGTTAATACGCTTTTATATGGTTTTCGAATCTGGTCCAGTCAACATTTGCCGATGGGATCAAATTAACGTCACTATCACTGGAGTAGTCAATCAGTGGTAGTAGTCTGACTATGGGTGTCATAATGGACCAATATGTCTAAGTTTGCTGGTGAATTCACTAGCAGCCCAAGTACCTAACCTAACCTAACCTACCTGTCAGACTTGCAACCCATGGAGGGTCTGGCTGCCTTCCATCGTTGACGGAGCTGGGCATGCCGGTTCCACTCATCAAGACCAAGTTGTCTTACGTTCGCGATAACTTGGTAAGTAATTATAATTTTATATTTTGTATGATCAACATATTTAAGAAAACACATCGCGTCTTTACGAGCGTCGTAAAAAATTTAATCTACTTTAAAGAATACTTCGACTATGTTCACATCCGATCATTTGTCAACTTCGCATATATAACGAACGTATGCGTTTGTTTTACTGTTCGGCAGCACTCAAAGCACACTATTGAACTCTAAAACTAAACAGTCAAATGCTACTTCGACACACCAGAATTCATTGGCAGATACAATAAAATGAAGCTCAGCTAGGTCCCTGGGCATAGGTGCAGTAACGCTATATCAAAGAACAGTGATTTTGGGCTCTTAAGAGGTACTCAGACCAAATCAGCTCTACTTCTTTCCTAGTGCCCTTTAGAGATTTGAAAGTATCCCGTGATATGGAACTCTTAATATCGACTAAATATAGCCGACGGTAAACCAACAGCCTTATGAGTTTTGTGGCAAGTGATGTTAACACCTAAAAGAGTTGAACAGTTTCGAACAGAGGGTACTACGGTTTCCTGTTTCAAATGCCTTAGAAAAGCCGAGGATCATCAGAAATGTAATTTTATTGATGTCTAAGGCAATTCTCCCGTTAGTAAGTCAGGTTAGGTTAGGTTAGGTAGAGGGGTTTGCTAGTGCATTGACCAGCCCACTTAGACCATCTTGATCTATTGTGATACCCACAGTCAGATTACTACCACTGATTGACTACTGCAGTGACAGCGCCGTTGATTTGATCCCAACGGCAATTAACAGAGGTCTCTGTTAAGAAACTGCTTATAGGTCTCGTTTCAGTAAGCACTGTGGACTTCTCGTCACAGCAACCCATTCGTCTATGCTTGCTCCATCGGCAAACTAAAAGCGGAACAAAGCTCTAGCTTTCCAACCTCTAGCCTAGGCAGTGGATGATCCTCTCCGGAGAGGGCTCAATGATGCTGGAATCAGGTGGTACCTTCGCTACCTGGAGAGGGGCCCAGTGCCTGAGGAAGCAAGCAAAAAGGCAGACGAGCACAGGGCCCAGCCTAGCTCGGAAACTTCCACCTTAGAAAAAAGGGGCAGCAGGTTCACCTCTCCACAAGGGCCTAGTGCACGAAGGGTTTTCGGAAGGGATTGCCTGGGGAACAGAAGCTTCAAAGATTTCAGCAGGAGAAATATAGGTAAACTGGATACTTGGATAGAAGGTAATGAAATGACCGACTCCCTACACAGGAAGGGCGCATCGAAACTGCTCAAAGGCCCTGAACTATTCTATGCAGTAAGCGACTACGTCCTGAGAGAAGAATTAAGGGAACCAGAAGAAAGGTAAAGAAGTATAGTGTATATGAGTTATTTTTATTATAACAATAGATCTTAAATCTAAGTCGCTCAACAATAATAATAATCTTTGGTCGTTGGTAAGTTTTATTTTCATTGATTTGATTTGGAGAGCGATTTCGGAGGACCAAATTTTCTGTTCCTTTGTAGAACTTTGTTGGTTTTATCAATCTTCCGCCCGTAGCCTTCGAGTAATTTCACTTCACACTCACACCTTATGATCTTCTCGTCTACTACGTTTCTTATACAGGAAAGCGGATACTTAGTCTTCTGGAAAGTTCTGGATGGGTACAATTCGTACCCTTTTGGTAAGCACATCATGGGATATTTGGTTGTCTTGTGTTCCGGACCCAGCATAGTTCAATGGAGTACTCTAAGACCACGGTCTTTGGGATCACATGGGAGTAACTATTGCATTCATGACTGACCGAATGTGAGTTAATATAAGTTAGTGGCTTCCAGAACGCTTGTTTGAAAATAGCAGAAAATGGAGAGCCTCACTGATCACCAATTCCAGTGATCATATTCAATCCATCGATCCATAAGGGTATTGTTCGGTCTTTCATCTGCAAAAAGAAGATGACTTAGTACTTACCCTCAGCTCTCGCAATGTGAGACATTCCTCGCCTCTGCTGCGCTGCAACGGCCAATCCATAAATGTAATGAAAAGGAGATGTGACATGAAGGACCCTCCAACGCCTTCGATCAAATGTGTTGATTTAGCATTCTTGACCCGAACACAGCTGCTACAGTTGGTATATAGAGACTGCATGGCTCTCAAAAGAGCACTATCAATCTTGTATCCATCCCTCCTGCAGAGCACTGCAGAGTTCAGCTGGAAGAACTCGGTCATATCCCTTTTCCTAAGCTTCTAAACAGGTGTAGATGGGTTGAGCATACAAAACAAGTCTTCTCATATTCCATTCTTCTGCTGCAGCGAAAGCCACACTGATCATCCAACATCCTGGACTTAATCACAGTTCTAGGAAGTAAGATGTTGGAGACCTTCCCGGGAAGATTTAAAAGAGATATGCCCTTGTAGTTGGAGCAACTTTGTCCCCTTTTTGAAAAGAGGGACAATCACACCAGTTTACCAATCGTTAAGTGTCCCACTGCGTTCCCAGGACACCTTAATGACACGCCACTCTATTGCTTTGTATATATTTGACTTATCATGGAAACTGTGGACGTACTTCCGGCATGTTATGACATCACATTGGCCCAGTTAGTGGTCTAATTTTGTGAGGCAACTGGCAAACCTACATATGTACATAGCCGCAGTTTTAAAAATGAAAAGAGAAATCACCCCCAGTTTATTTATTTCACGTTCAACTTTTCCCAATGAATTAGTATGAAGTAATATATCGGTTACGCGTATTTTTTGCAGAAAACTATACCACTCGGAAACTGAACCAAATTCTCCTACTTCCTCTTAACCCTCACAGGCTCGATAAGAGCACGTCCGTCAAAAAAGCCATGTTATTTTGAATCCTTGTAAAGATTCCAAATTTGATTTGGATGCATGTTATAAGGACTCTAACGATATCGCCTCAATGTACGAACTTTATTTACTATCCTGCTGAGCATTTCAGGTCATCGTGTGTAATTAAGGAAGCAAACAATTCATTGAACACACAGCTACATAGAAACATTGTATATGTGTGCGAGGTTTTAATTCCAATCCTCATCAACGGTTCAAATCTAGTATGCACTTCACATTAGGGGATGAAAATATTGATGACTGTAAGCCGTTGCGTTGTTGGTAATGTTTAGGAAATGAGATTTCATTAATTTGAATAACTCTCTAAGCGTAGAATAAAATCGCAAAAATAGCTAACATCCAAGCGGTAATCGAATGAAAGCCCTTCTTTGCAATTATTGCTACAAATTCGAGAGGGTTGAATGCGTAAGCGGCTATTTCTGTTGGTATGGGTGAATTGATGTTCCGGTACAAAATCAATTCATTGAAGGGTGCGTAAAATATATTTTATATTGCGTGTGTGCGTAATATTAATATTTTAAGGCGAGTAATATTTGTTGCTATCCATTTGGAACAGAAGACTTTTTTGCAAAATCATACCTAGACGGAAATAATTTGCACTTAAACATTTATTAATTTTAGGTATTTATGAAGTGCAGTTTGAGAAGCTTTTTCTAGACTTTTATTACTCTTTGAGCATTGTCAGTGACTCAAAAGAGTTGGCGCCATAAAAAATGATTTTGGTCGGATCGGAAATCGAATCCAGGCAGCGAGGTTCAGCTGCATAGGAGTCGACGCGTCGACAGATGGCTTACCATCAGAGCTCTTCAAGGCCGGTGGCGATGTTCTGGTAAGGGACATGCACCAGATCATCTCAAGAATTTGGGAGGACGAAAGCACGCCCTGGACGCGACTGGAATATCAGCTCCATATGCCCCATCCACAAAAAAGGCGATCCTACCTCTTGCAACAACTATAGAGGTATATCCCTGCTTAACGTCGCCTACAAGATCCTGTCCAGCGTACTGTGTGAACGTCTAAAGCCGCTTTGCACCGCACTAATCGGAAAAGACCAGCGAGTTTCATACGACAGCATTCATCGCAAGGAATTATTTGGCCCGATGGCTGAATTCGGGATCCCGGGAAAACTGATCCGGTTGTGTCGCACTACGCCAACAAACACGCGTTCAGTTCCGCTCGAGTACTTCCCAACCGTCGGAAACCTGCACCGGATTTCCGCAAGGAGATGCGCTGTCGTGTGATTTCTTCAATTTGGTACTGGAGAAGATAGTGTAGCGGGCAGCTGTAATCACGGAAGGCACTACCTTCTACAAGTCAGTCCAACTGTTGGGATGTATAGTGGGTATAGTGCACTACGACCGTTAGTTCGATTGTGCCCTATTTTGGTACCTTTGCTCTCTTTCGAGTGCACCTTACATACCCTTCTTTTCAGAGTTGTACTGAGGTTTATGAACTCCCCTAATCGAGATTCCTTTAAGAATCTGAGAAAAAGAGATGGTTCTAGTGACTTTATTTCTTCCTCGGATTGTAGGTGCTTGCCCAGATACATACGTCTTTTGTGGGTCTTCACAGAATCCGCAGGGACATTCATCTGATAATCTACTCTCCTTAAGTGCTCCCTGAGTCTGGAGTGCTCTGTAATAGAAAGCATGTAAGGATATGGAGGTTGTTCTTGCTCATTTTGACACATGCCTTAAACCTCTTTCGTTTATCTTGACCCAAGAGTTTATTGGCTTACTTCATGATATGAGCGTTGTTTCAGATTTCTTTCCGGTTATCTATTTATGGTTCCCTGAATTCTTCTTGGAGCACATGATTTCCTACAGTGCAGAATGGTTCAGGGTGTGTGTGGAGTTTCGATGCTGCTTTCTTTTCCAGTGAGTCGGCTATTTCATTACCTTCTATCCAAATGTGGCCAGGAAGTGTGTGCTTGTTGTTGTGTTGTGTTGTAGTTGTCAGTCTTTGTTTGCGTCTCCTACTCAACGCATAAAGTTTCTGTAGGTATTCCCACAGGAGCATGAGTTTGAATATTTAAGAGTTTTATGAAATAAAAGCCGACTGTCGCAGTTGGTATCATTCTCATCAAGACTGATTTAAACACATCTGTCTATGTCATACACTTCTACTTGAAAGATGCTGGCGTGTCTACTTATGGGCTCGTCCTGGGTTCAAACACTATTGCTCCAGACCCTTCATCAGTTCTTAATCTGTCTGTCTACCATTTTACTGTATTCCTGCTATGTCTGTGAACTATGGATTCATTGCTCCAGTCCATTTTGGTGCTGAGCTTACTGAACAATGAATTACGTTGGTGACGATATGCTGACACGTTAGAGACTAGATCTAGATACATCTGGCTATATCCTTAAGGAATCCCGACTTATACTACACCGTTTGGACCCAAACAATTTAACGCCTGACAAACTGCTCCTAAACTCGTAACAAACGCAGTCTTCACGTCGTTAACATAATGAGAGAATCGGAACACTCGTTAGTTACAAGTCTGACAGATGTTTCGGAGCAAAAAAGGTCTTTGAGAAGCTCTTACTAATTGCAAGGATTTGCTGATGAAGATTCTGAAGAAAAAATACTTTTTATGCAAAAATTAATAAACTGAACACTATATGTTTGTCAACAGCCTAAAGCCCCTTGGTACTTTGGTTTCTCTACAATTTTAATTGTATTGTAGCTATCCAATAAATAAATAAATAAATAAATGGTTGTCAAGTGGGTTCCTACCATTTTTTTTTCAACACTCCGCATATTAAATGCGTAAAAATCATTCGAAAGAGTGTATTTAATTGTGTCATAATTAAAATTGGGTTTTTGTGGAACAATGAGAACTTTCGTCACGTCATTCTTTTTGCTCTTAAGATTCTCTGGCCGAAGAAGCTGCTCGCGAAACGTGTGATATGTGCGTGCACAGCTAGGATGTGCTGCCACGCTTGCTGTACTATACTGATTTGGAACGTTTTCTGATCTATGATATGCTTGGAATTTCGATCAATACTGAATTGAGCTAGCATATATAAAGGTACGTCATCTAAACGTGGAAGCAAACAGTTTAGCATCACTCAAACGAAATCCATATGTCAACATATCGTAAACCCTGCATTCTGATACTTAATGTACTTATTTAAATCTACAAAAGGGCTGAACGTATATCCGATCGTCGAATTACTTAAAATCAATCTAACCTTACATGTATGTGAACCACAATCTTTGAACGAAGACTGCATCACTGTATCTTACCCTTTTTATAAAATTTTTTCCTACGTGAAAAGTGACGACACTAATACTGGATAAATTAAGCATATTAAGCATAAATGCAAATAAGCAATAAAAATTAATAAATGCATATAACAATAATATTTTAAATTTAAAAACTATGAAATAATTTCGTAACGTTCATGCCAAAAAAATGATGTTCATATTTTAATAAATTTCGGTGTAGTTTGTCCGCTCAGATGTTTCGTAGCTCTAATAGTGGTCCGTCCACAACTCTCAACAAGCACCTAGTACTTCAACAAGTGTCAGTAAATCATTCAAAATGCATGGTTTGAGTGAGTCTCTATTCATAGAGAAATCATAGGGTGCCGTAAAAATCATCAACGACATTTGAGAGTTTTAAATGTTTGCTGTCAGATGGGAAACCATTTGAAACTCATTTCCTACTTATGATAGAATTATTTACGCGGACCTTACAATTAAGTTTCCTAATTATTTGGGGCGGGTATGCAAACTTAACCTTCTGCCTTAGACGCAATTCGTCTTCTGTTCATTTAAGAGTCTTCGGCAGAAATAGGTTTGAGGATTTATTGGTTTTTAATCATATTTTATAATCAGCGCTGCCCTTCAATCTTTTTAATTCATACACTCTTGAGGTTCCCAGATCAAGTGAAGACAAGAATCGATGTGCTTAAGGATATGAGTAAAGCCACACAGGATCGGAAAAAAATGTTAAATTGTATATTTAAGAGGAACAGGATTATTGGTAGGGAATTCGAAGTTGCCTCGTTCGAAATCCGATTTGTGTCAATTTTTATTAATGCATACGAAGGTGATTTTTATTTTATTTTTTGTTACATAGTCCAGAGGGTAATACTCGAAATGCCATCCCGTTTTTTGCACAGAACGTAATGTCGCACGCCCGAGCAAGGAGTGTTAGGCAGAGCACCCATCTTTATATGTCTGAGAGCCGTGTGATGTCATGAGGCATAAAAAAGGGGGATGGTTGCATATGAAAGGAGAATTTACTTGGAGACGTATAATTGGTTTTTGCAGATGGAATTTTGGCTTATTCAACTTCATTGTGGTATAAAAAAGTTGTGAAAGTATAAAATAAGAATTCGAAAATATTGTCAGGCAAAAAAATATAATTATTTAAGGCGTGTGAATTTTCTCGGAGCATTTCTTGGGACATAACTTGCCACCACATGATCATCACTGCTGCCGTTGAAAGTGTATCAAGTCCCATAAGGACGTCCTGAACTGGAGAAGGTTTAATTTAGCAAAAACTAAAACTAGAGAAGTTATTTGCTGGGGAAACTGCGCCTTGGAGGAAATTTGTTTTCTGTTCAAATGGTGAACAGAAAGTAGCTTCAATCACCTAAAACAATTTTCAGATGTCTTGCAAGTCTTAGATTCGCTCAATGATTTACGATATTGTAACACTACAGCTATCCATCCAATATCCATGTACAGATGACAGTTGTTGCAGTGAGGATAACACCGCAGAAAAATTGTATGAGATACGACAAATTACTCATTCCTTGGGAGAAAAGGCATATATCTACGAAACAATCACACAGGCTATTGAAGTCTAACTGCGTACATTTTCCACTAACCGTATTGACACGAGATGATATTAATTGATTTTTTCGTAAGCTGCAAATGTAATTTTCGTTCATAATTCCTTATCTATCCTTATCTCCTTTCCTAACTTCACAATTTTTTTTACTATATATATAGGTTATAGGAAAAAAAATTTTAGGCTTGATTCTACCTTTTGTGGAAATATTTATTACATCGGAGCACAATTGTTTTATTTTTGTGTAGTCTTCGTCTGAAAGTTGGCTGCGTACGTTGTAAACTGGTAAAAAGTGGACTTCATGTTTTAAATAAGGTCTTCTTTTCGCGCGAAAAGAAATCTTTAAGAGAATGAGTGCAGACCTAAGAAAATATTGTGGAAACTCCCTCGCATAGAACGGTAAACAAGCTGCGGTCGTACGAGCACAATAAACGTCGAAATTTAGTCAAAACTGAAAAAATGGTCAACAACTTGATCTAAGATATTGTTTTGGACAGCCGTCTGGTCATGGTTCCCGAGATTAATAGATAGATAGATTGTAACAACTTCAATTGACATCGTTATTCGATTCCTTCATGACAATGTGTGCACGAACAAATGATCGGCAAGATGGCACAGCACTTGCTGACGGTGGACCAAAAACGAGAAATGAATTGGGACAGAAACAGAATTGAGAACTCTTCAAACCCAGTTCAAATGCATTTTTACGGTGTTTCGTAATATGTAGTTGATTAATCCTGCATACAGCACTACATACCAGGAATGAAGGATTAACAAAATCAGTGGACTTCTGTAAGTAACAACGATGAAACGTGCATATTTTGCAGAGTCTGACAAATAACACAGTTTGAATATCGAAGGTGTCCGACCCTAAAAAAAAATGGAACTCGAACAGTAGATAGGTACCTACTAGGGTAAAGAGTACTCACACTTTTATGACGTTCGTAAATTCAAATAAAATATGCAGTGTGTTAATCATACAAAGAATGTAGCCAAGCCTGTAGTTATAGAACTGAGAACTAGCAATCTAGACCGGCTATAAAATCAAGTGACTTCTCATACTTACTCAGATGAATTTTAGATAGATTAACAGATATAAAACATGCTCAGTGCATCTTTTCAAATTGTTCATCTTTCGGAGAATAAAATTAGAACGTGTGTATATCCACCGGAAAAAACATTTAATTTTATTTAAAAAAATAAAGAACAACAAAAAAGAAAAGTTGTTTATAAAAGGTATGAAAACCGATTTATTGTTTTTCTTAAAAAACTATGGTAGACAGTCGCCCGGAAGAGAGTTGTCTTACAAATCCGTTCAACTTTCCGAATTGTTCATCTTACAGAACCGTTCATGTTTCTGAGGTTCTACTGTACTACCACCTTATTAGAAACGTTGTTCGCTTTGCTTTTCATCCTTTCTTATCATAAAATGTCTAACACCTCAAATGATCATGCAAACAGATCAAGAGCCACTACACCAATCCAGCAGCATTTATGTACATTCTTCCATTCCTTCTCTTTCTCATCTCGGAACTGTAAAGAACAAAGAACAGTGTGAAGGACATGAATATTCGAAGAAAAAAAAATCCAAGTGATAATTTTGACAACTCCCCGTGTTGCAACAAACAATTTTACACGATGGCACATCGCCATCACGATCATAATTATCGGCATCGACCATCCTTGCTGTTGACTCTGTGACCAGTTCACCTGCTTTACGAGCGACGCGTCCAGTTGTTATTGCCATCACCCGATTATCATCAATCCTTCTGAATTGTTTTTATTTCGTTTTCTTCCCACCAAAAGCCGAAAGCACGCTACTGGTGCCTGCGCTGGCGAAAAAAGAAATGACCAGAATAGCGCGATAAAAACAAACTAACGAAAAATACTTTCCCCTTCGAAGAGTACCGTCGCATTCCTCTTGGCTTTGGCACAAATATTAAAAAATAAACACAAAGAGAATGGATGTGCAAGCAATGGCAATGCATTCTCAGCGTAAGAGAGACTGCGCGAAAAATTCAAAAATGAGCTTTTTTGGAGCAAAACGTTTCTCTCGTTCTGTCACTCTCTCTCTCGCCCTAAGGGGACTCGAGGACAGTTTTTCATGGACCAACTACAAAAAAAGGGGATGGGAGGTCATCTGAGAACCGAGTCAAATTTCTCATTAGAACCAGCAAAAGAGCGTGAGGGGAATAGAAGAGATCTGTATAGTGTGTACATCCATCCCGCTTCGTCGTGCTGCGAAATTAATTAGGAAAAAATAGTGGTGAGATTTTCATGAAAGCTTAACAGGATGGGGTGGTTGATTTTTTGCTGTCGCACTCTCGTGGGAGCGTAACGAGTTGACGGTGTATTTTTTCCGCACCTTCTCCGTGGTGGGTATTTTTCTTTTGGCGAGCGCGATGCTGTATGTGCGCGGTATGGTGACGCTTTTGTAAACAGTGCTTCTGATTGGTTCGAACCTGGCTCCAATGCTCTCATCCAAGACTTGGGGGTGAGCACACGACAACAACACTAATGAACAAAAACCCCACAATATGCTGGTAGTGCATAGTTTTGTGTTGGTACTGTCATTTCCGTCACTGATTATGCGTAGACAATTATTATTATTTTTTTTCTCATCGAAAATTAAGCATAATACAGTGGATTGTAGGGGTATACATAAAGCATAGCGAGCTGGTAGTTACTGAAACTAGGAGGGAATCGGATCCTACATACACGTGCGCGTTCCGTTTGGGGGTTGGTGAAATGTCGGTAGGTGTTGCCTTGGTTTGCAACTGGAAGCTTTCTCTGAGCGAAAATTATTGCTCAGAAATGTTGGTGCATACTTTTCGGGATGTATTTTTTTTAATTAGTGATTAATTGCATATTTATAGGCAGTCCCAGATCTACCCCGATATGGTGTGGGTCTCTTAGGGGTGTGTTACATCGGCTACCCCACGTGTGTGAGGATGAGACAGGGTGATGGTAGTAAATTCTTTACTTGTTTTTTTTTTCCATTTTCCTGCCGCCGTCCCATTCACGGTGAGAGAATTTAGCTTTCTTCTTCCCTTAATGTGATGCTATGCCGTTGCCGTTGCCGAGATGTGTGTTCAACTATAGGGGGATGTGGAGAAAATTTTTCTTAGTAGGGTTTCTCTTATATTTCTCTTCGCACGTGTATGCGTGGCCGTGTCGTTTAGTGTTGTGTGAGCGAACGGAAAAAAATCCCTGAAAAATGCGTTGCGTTGATTGGTTGACATCATTTTATGATTGTAGAGAGAATGTGTAATTTAGTTCGGGTTGGTTAGTGTGCGCATTTTTCCAAGAGAGTAGTTCCAACGGTAGTGAGGGAGTTCTGGGGGGATGTAACTACATATTTAGGGGCTGTTCTAGATTTAGTTCAGATTGGTTTTGTTTTCAACGCGTTTCGTTTTTGTTTTGTTTGTACTCATCCAATTGAAGTTGTTCATATTTATTAGAATAGAATTTAGGGAGCGTTAGATTTGGGTCAATAATTATTATTGTAACAATGGAATACTTTATGCAACGACTGGTTTAATTTTTTTCCCTTTCACTAACTAAATCAGAATGCATTATTTTAATTGGATTAGAGGATTAAGGCAGAGACGTATAAATTAAGCCTATTTGAATATTTTTGGGAAGGACTTATGTTTTCATGTGATTACATATTTGGCATGTCTATTCCCTTATACCGCACTAATTTTATAATACACGTTACAAGTTAATTTAGTTTTCAAATAGTTCCGTCGCTGCATCGAAAGCGAGGTTATTTTATTCGAATTTATTCATATTTGGAAGACAACAGCCCGTTCGACGACCATTCAAGGTCTGAGATGCACCCGGGGAAATATATTCAGACCCAATTTCTTGATACAACTTCAATCTAAATTCTCAATAAGTTATCGACGTTCATAGATTCGGTTTATAGAGATTAGCTAAGGACTTTGAAAAGCCAGGAAAGATATCAGAGTAAAAAAGAGTGCACCAACATTCACAAGTCCTACGAACGTTAAATGAAATTATGAACAGCTTCATATTTTACAATTCAGAAAGAATTGAGAGAACAGAGTTTGCCCAGAAATAACGTATAACAGAGAAGCCCGACTTCTTAGACGCCCAGACCTCTCTTCACTTCTCCAAATTGTTGACAACTGTTTTTTATATCGTTTTCTCAAACCAAATTGATCAATCAGAGGACGGCATTCACGTTATTTCGTGAGTAACCGTCAAAAATGCATGAATATCTGTCAAAAAGGCACTCAAATTCGTCGATGGATTAGGGGGTGATCAGATATGAAGTGGGCCATCTCTGCAATATGAACTTCACTTCTGTTAAATAAGTTAGCCGGGTTTAAGTGAATTTCAGTCACTACTTCAGACGTAACTCAAATCTCTCAAAGTTAATATGCGTTTATCTGGATTTCAAATCTGGTCCAGTCAACATTAGCCGTTGGGATCAAATTAACATCACTGGAGTAGTCAACCAGTGGTAGTCTGGTCTAAGTGTGCTGGTGAAGGCATTTACAGCCCCTTTACCTAACCTAACCTAACTCTGCCATTCAAACGAAAGGTATGTCAAATTTGCAGGATGATTTCATCAATTACAGGAATGGATCAAGCCCTGTTAGCTGCCATCACCATAAGCTGACTGTATAGTAAGACCATTCTTATGCAGAAGATTGCACTTTTTATGGATGCACTTCTGGAACTTTAAGCATATGATCTATCTCAACGGCTAATTCTTTCGTTTTTTTTCACTTTTCCTACTATTCTCCGATGTGTTTGCTCCGTTCAACGCAAGGCCATAGCCAGACAAATATTATCTGCCATCATATAAAAAATATCTTTTTATTGGATGGGATTGATTGAGTAAAATATAATAATGTTAAAATCCAAATTTAATGTTTTTTCTTATTGAGTAGTAATTATAAAAAATGTAGGTACAGATTAAATTGTAGCTACAGGGGACTCTCCTTAAGTCGAACTCCTCTTAAGTAGACACTTCTCCTTAAGTCGAACTCTCCTTAAGTCGAACTCTCCTTAAGTCGAACTCTCCTTAAGTCCAACTCTCCTTAAGTCGAACTCTCCTTTAGTCGAACTCTCCTTAAGTCGAACTCTCCTTAAGTCGAATTCTCCTTAAGTCGAACTCTCCTTAAGTCAAACTCTCCTTACGTCGAACTCTCCTTAAGTCGAACTCTCCTTAAGTCGAACTCTCCTTAAGTCGAATCTCCTTAAGTCGAAACTTTCACTAACTGGAACTTGTTAGGCATATTTGACATACGTTTCCCTCAATTCTCCATATAAAAACCTCTCTCTAAGTCCAACTCCCTCGAACAAATTATGTTATCCCGTGACAATTCGACTTAGGGGGAGTCCACTGTATTTATATTGAACATAACAAAGTAAAGAATTATTTCATAAAACTCATTTTAGTCGCCTGGCTTCAAATACACCAATTACTTCCCGATGAATTGACATTAAATCGATCTTCACTGGTAGCTTCTTACAAAAGTTTTTAAGCGTTTCATAGTCGAAAACGTTCCCTCTAGTGGACTTGTTGATAATAGTAAAGTTGCCAACATTTTCAAAAGTCGATGTGTGTTGGGATAATGGTCTGTACTGCAGTCTCCTAAAACTTTAATGGCACTCTTAAATCGATGTGACTCTAGTTGTTCATGACATTTTGTCTTCCATAGTAGAAACCCCCCCTCAATGTATCGCAATCCAAAAATCTTTTAAAAAAATTAAAATGTTGTAAACAATTGCAGGGGAGGGGGTGGGGTTGGTCAAACCCCGGTAGTTCCTCCTAGTGACAGCCTTGTTTGAAAGTATTGTTGGACTTCTGCTTCAATTAGGAAACCACAGTTTTTAAAATATTTCATTTTTTTAATATTGTTAACTTCATTTTATTAATTATACTTCAAATTTCCAGATTCCATTTGTTCATAGTAATCAACTGTTACAGCTTTAATACCTAGCGATATTTGTTTCCCTTCCACTTTTTGTGGTGCTAAATAATGGAAAACAAATTTTGAGCCCTAGAATTTGTTTTTTTTTTATCTTATATATAAGAAATACAATGTAACAAGACTTTATCAGTCGCCATGAATTGAAACCATTACTAACATTTTTTTTTGCTCCTGATATAGTCCTATATGTAGATATTAAGTAAATATAAATAATAAGTTCAATAAACTACAATACAAAAAATGCGTTCATATGCAATTTACTTTCTTAAATATCTAAAAAATTCACTGAGATATTATATAAAGATAATTATACATATTACACAGTACATTTTCATGCAACAATTGAAAATATTATAAGTAGAGCTAACTCCGCCTTTCGCTTTGTCGAACGCTGGTCAAAATAATTTTCCAATTCCAAAATCTCTTTATATCTCCTTCGTCAGACTCATTCTCGAAGATTCCAGACAAGTATGATCGCCTCACTTGGAGAACATTCGCCTTATCGAAGTTGTTCAGCGTAGGTTTCTACGTTTCGCTCTTCGCAATAGTGCCTGCATCTTTGCCTGAGTCCCTCAAAAACCGCTGCTCCACCAACTAATTTCTGGTAATATAGACTGTCCCGGGCTTTCTTCGGGGATGTTGGCTCACTTAGACCAACATGTTGGGTCCATTGTGCCCTAAATGGATAATGTTCTACTACCTTGAGACCTTATTTTGTACTAAAACTACTCTGATACATTAGACCCTGCACATCACATGCCGTGGGTTTTCTAAGGCAGATGTTGGATAGATAATATTTCTTCCTCATCCCTGCAGTTCCTGCAAACGTCGTTGTGTTGTGTGGTATATTCGCGATTCATGGTCTGGTAAGGATTCCTATCAGAGTTCGCACTTTTTTTACTAGAGCACTATACAGGGCTTCGTCTTCCCGTTATCTTTTTATAGAGCTAAGCGGCGTGAGCGCGTAAGAGATTGCCCGGGCTTCTCCAAGCTCAGATCCATTTTTCCCGAGACTGTCCGCTCTTTCTTTTCCTGGGATGCCAGTATGCCCTGGTGCCCAGTATAGAGTCACTGTCTTCAGAAATGACATGGAATACTTTTGATTTTATTTTAAAATTTGATTGTAGAATAAATCAACTTTCAGACAAGTGTGACATGAGATCTTGCTGATATTTCGAAATACAATAAAAAAAGGTCTCCTTATTCACTGGGCTGGATATCATTTTCCACTGTTACCCGTCCCATTAACAGTGTTGCTACAATTCTTATTTTTTAGATATTTGGATAGTTGTAAATAGAGTAGCTCTGCCATAGTAAATCCAATGTAAATGGAGTAACAATGCCATAAAATGTTTATTTACTGAACTCTTTTCTATCAGATAGGCACCCCTATCAGACCATGACTGTTTTTTTGCTTAACGACGATTTAAGCAACAAAAGTCCTAGAGCTCGGTAAAGTCCGTCTTAATAATACAAATATGGGTAACGTTGGAGACCGTAATAGACCCTGTCTTTGCTCCTACAACAACTGCTCGTGTTGTGGGTGATTATGTTTCCTCCCACCTACAGGAACCTGCAGACTTACGGCAACTATATATGGCGGTGTTTGTACAATACTCTGTGAACAATGATGATCCGTGAGAGCTGGAGCCGTGAATTATGGAAGTTGCTCATCTTGTCAGGCATTTAAGCTTTAAATTGTGGTTAAAAGCAAAGTTTTTAGACGAAGGAACCCTTGGTACGAGACATTTATTCCCTGCACACTGGCGATCAAATTTAAACTAATCGGAACGCTATCGAGGCAGCTGACTCCTTTTGACATAGTTCTGATTCATTTACTTAGTTGCTTACTGGCAGCCGAGGGTAACCATCTGAAACATCCTTATTAAATTGTGTCTCAAAATAAACTAAAAACATGTCAAGGGCAAACAAGAAGCAGAAGTACTGCTGACAGTTCAGGATTATTAAGAGTTAGCTGTGTCCCCGGTGAGACTTGTCTTCAACAACAACTTGTATTCTATCATTCAATTTCGATACTAACATTCAGAACGTCATATTCATTCCTTGGTTGTGCCTAAGTTCAATGTTGGAAGACAGTTGGGATTGAAATGTTACTTAAATGCATAGAAAGAGTGAGTTCATACAAGAACAAGAATTGCATCCGCTCAAGAGAGTCCTAAAGATGAATCCAGCGCAACGAGCTTGGAGCTTGTCCGTTCACTGCATGCTTAAGTTTGGTTTGACAATTGCAAATTCCAATCATATTGATGACCAATCATAAATGTCGCTGTCGATTTACATTGGGTTCGTACAGACTAACAAGGTTTCCCGATCTGGGTTGTACTCAGGGAAACAGAGCTGAGCTTAATTCTTGCAATTAATGATGTAAGATATGTTTTTGGACCAGACGAGCTTGTGCTATATCTGCCATCGTTGACACACATTGGCACCCTGCTTGCAGTCATCAATACCAAACTTACGAGCAACGGTACAATGGGTTTTGCGTTGGTGATTCGATGGTCCTCTTACCTGGAGATTTGATAATTGGTCCATGCGGACCACTTACATCCACATCTTGGTACAGCTCGTTGAGTTAGAGGTAAGGTCTTCTCCTCCATTCCCCTTCTTGGCACACAGGTCCAAGTAAGTATGCGACGCAGAATTGGAAGGAACAAAGAATCAGTTCTGCTTTTCGTTCTATATATAAGAGCATGGACTATAAGAGCAGGAATGTGGTTCTTCGAGTCAGGAGTTTTGACAAGCCGAAGTAGCAACGGTCTCCATGGGGGGTTCTACCCGGATCTCTACTAGCATGTTGTTTCCTAACGTTTACATTTGCCCTGAGGTTTGTAAATGGCAAGATGACATGCAAAGATTATTTCAAATCAATTGCTCTAGATTACATCTCTTTCATTTCTAATTTTAGCTTCACAGTAAAAAATATGGTTTTCTTCGAATTGAGTATTTTTCAATTCCTTCATTTAAGGGTTCCATTAATTCATTCTTGTTATAATTTCCCTACGGTGAGAGCTACAATGTTCAAACGGAATCTTCAAAACTGACGCACAAAGCAAACATGACTTATAATGCCGACGGAAATGACGTAGTAGCTAAGAAGTGTTCACTCCATGAAAGCAGAGACATTTTATTTCCTTATTGCATTTCTAAGTTATAAAAAGTCTACAAATGAAACTGCCATACTTTAAGGTATTCGCAACTGTGTATTACAGGTCTGTCCAAGCCGCCATTTTTTCCTATTGCGCCCGCGAAATTACTATAATGGAGTTCTTTTGAGCTGATGAAGCAAAATTGAATTAAAATCATATGAATTATTTGTTTTTCAAATAAAAACTTATAGTATTCTTAATTGAGAGCACGCCAGTTCTTGTTGAATACGGGGACCGGGCACGACTCAAGTCTGGACAGCCTAGGTGTACCACAAGGTTCCATTCTTTGTCCATTATTATTTTCGTCTCTTATGCGATGTTATGCGAGTGGAGGAAATAATAATAATAATATTAATAATATGGGTGGCGCTACAGCCCGTATAGGGTCAGGGCCTAGCTTCCACAGAAACCACTCGTGTTGTGCGTGCTATTGTTCTCTCACGAGTTGAAGGGACCTATAGTTTTATACCGACTCCGAATGGCCAAGTTTAAGATAAGAAGCATTCTCTAGATAGTTAGTAAGTACTCTTTGAATGTTATCAGTGACTTGAAAGAGGTGGAACCGTGAAATTTGGTCTTACCGGCCGGAAATCGGACCCAGGAAACGAGGATTAGTTGCGTAGCGGTCGACGAACGTACCCACAACGCAACGGCCACCGCCACGATATCCTGTTGTTAGAGGAGTATATATAAACACCACATAGATGCGATGAAGACAGATTTTCTTTGTTAACTGTCTCATGGTCTAAGTTTTAAGCCGCTATTGTTTTACATTAATCCTGCACTCTTGTCTGGTTGCATTTGCAGGATTTTGATTTCCCTTGTTTTATCTCTATGGCTTTGATGGTTGCATGAATTATAATCGTTTATTTGTAAACTGCCTGTTTCTAAAATCAAGCGCTTCCTCAAATTATATCTCATCCCATTACTTAGTAAGTTCAACCTATATGCATCTTTATGTGTGAGATGAGTTCATATTGTTCATGGATTTCATTGTGCTCATAATTACCCACAAAACTGCTTGTTATGCTCAAAGCTGTATATTTACTTCACGTCCACACAAATCGCTCCCTCATGGTAGACAGGTAAACCAGCACAGACAACAAAAGTCACCAATCATTCTGAAAGACTCACCCATTCACCAGACGTGTTTACCTAGAAACCTTCCCGCTTTTTCTTTTAAATCGCCCCAGTCGCATGGAAATATCGAACACATTCGTACGAAAGTGAGACTTCAATTTAAGAATCCAAAGAAAGGAAAAAATATATGTTTGCATATATTTCACATCAAGACATATTCTCACAGCAAAGTCCTTGACCCTTTTTTACACCTTTCGCCATTCAATCTTCCTTACACTTGTGCTTTCCTCTTGCACAGATGTATTGTACATACGTATGCACTCATAGACTGGAACAGCTTTGTCCTTGAAAATCAACATGTTTTCACTCTTACATATTTTCTTCATCCCCGTTCAGTCCACCATCAAACGACCCAACACCTCCTCGCCACCATCAACCGTCACAGTCGTCGTCGCCGTCTCCCCATCTACGAGGATGTCTGTCTGCTGAAGCAACTCAGAGAAATGGGGAAAGAATTGAGAAATGGGAAGGAAAACAAAAGCAAATAACAGAGTTCTTTGGCCATTCCACCAGAAGGTGGAGGGATATGTATTTAGGGAGAAATTATTCCACAGTCGGAACTTTCACTTCTTTATCCTCGATCTCCAACTCACCCCGCCTCTCCACAGAGAAGGACTTTGAATCTCAACGAATCAGCAAATCAGTGGAGTTAACATCCAATCGGAGGGTATTGGACTCTGTCAAGTGGGTTTGTTTCTTGGAGAGTCTTGAAGATTATCGAAGTACTTGATTGGGGTGTCTTCATAATCTTTCGTTTTACGTCAAGCATTTCATTGGAAGTGCTAAGTGAGTTTGAGATACGATTTTTTCTATATTGCGAAAGAGGAAAGAATGTTTGTGGACACATTAACGATTAAAAAAACGTAAGTATCCTAGAAGGTTTCGTTGGACAAACATTCCCCTAAGTTGTCCTAGCTTGTTGATAGTTGATCGGAATTGGAGCCATTCTTCTTATTGTAGGCTACCCTAAGACTGCACATAGAATGAACAACTGTCTCAGTTCTTGAACAAGAATTGTGCTTACGGACGGTGATCGGCGCTGTCTCTTGTCCAAGACCAAAACCTCACGTGGTATGTTGTGTGTGTGCGCTTGGCCTCTCTAGAACTTCTTTGTGTTTATACCAATCTCTCTGCAGCACAGCATATTTCATTAATAATAATAATATACTATGGGTGGCGTTACAGTCCGAGGCGGACCTGGGCCTAGCTCCTCAGCAACCACTCGTGTTGTGCGGGCTATTGTTCTTTCACTAGTGGACGGGACTTACAGCTTAATGCCGACTCTGAACGGCCAAGTTCAGAAGCTTTTTCTAGACAGGAATACTGTGTGAGCGTTGTCAGTGACTCGAAAGAGGTAGAGCCCTGAAAAGGTGGTAAATTCGGGTCTCGAACCTGGTACCTTCTTCGTAGAAGTCGACGTACTTACCTTCTACCCCACGGCGACCCACATATTCAATTACTTTCTTTAAATGTAGCGATTCACGTTCGCAGCAACCATGGAATGTCTCAGAGTTGACATAGTTTATAAAGAAGATAGCGGGCGAATAACATTCTATACTGCCCTGAGTCCTAATGAAAAAAAATCAGAGGTTATGAGGACGGCGATGAGTTCGAGAAATCTATTCCGCTGTTTTTAAACCATCCATTCTAGAAGACACTCTTCCCTTCAACAAAAACAATCAAATCCCACACAATCGCACCATTCAGGCAGCAGATTCCCGATGGCAACCAACTGAAGTATAACCGCGGCACCACCTTGAATTCATTAAGGTCGCAAAATGGTTTCCAGTCAACAGGGTTCCAGAGTCTGGTTTGAGTTTCATTTCATTAATTCTTAACTTCTTCCTTCTCATGTGGCATCCCTAAGATGTAGCAGTCATTTACAATATACATGAATTTGGGACTGACCTCTCGTATAAATAGGAGAAGTCAAGGTGTAGGTGTTGTTATTGTAAAAATGGCGATTCTACTTGTGTACCTGTTTATTAGTAAAGTGCAAACACTGCAATACCAACGTCTTAGACAAAGCGACAATATAGGCAGTTAAAACTTTGATGTGGGGAAAAACGTTGTCTACCTCTTGCTCGGAAGTGAATATAATCAATATGGTCGACATTGTGGTGGTCGACACAGTGGTCGATTTAGGGTCATTAGCTGGACTTAAGTCTCGAAAAATTTTGTAATCCTTTTGACGAGCTTCTAAGACATCTTCCGAAAGTTGTCCGATTGGGGTTGGAAAACTTTCAATGACGTCAGCACCGTGCAACAGAATTTTGTGGACACTTACTGGCATTCTGTACCAATTTTATTTGGAAAGAAATAATTTGAAATAATTTTGTTTAATGGCATCAATTTTTAAATGTTAATGTTATCCAATTGAAAACCGTTCGACTACTCTTGTGTCCAAGCCTACTATTTCAGCTGTTTTTGCTGGATTCTTAAAAAATGATAATTCTTCGGCTAATCTTTCCATGGGATTTTTAATTTTTGGTTCTTTGGCTCTGCTTCCACACTGCTGAAATTCTTTTTCATATCTTCCTTGTGTAGAAGTTGTTGACATATGTACTTCAGGCAATGGAATTTCGAACTCTTCAGCTTTTAAAAATCGTTCTAGTGATATTTTCTTCCCTGTGTACTTTTTGTCAACGCGTGATACAAACATTTTGCTATACTCGAAGCATTTTTAATGATCAGCTACATTAAGAACAGATATTAAATTTTTTGACATCGCGTACTCTAAGACAGCAGTTGTACAAACCGTTACTGATGCTTTGAAAGGATTTTCACTCCGAATAAATGAAAAAATGTATTCCGTAGAGGATATTGTCTCTCTGAAAGGGACGTATTGATAACTGTAAGAGAAGAAAAAAGTATGTTGCGCTCAGTGTCGGCATTCAAGTCTTACATTATTTAAAGGTAATAATACAACCTTTAAATTAGCAAAGTTTTGATGTTGTACTCAGCTGTACTTTGTTTTTTATGGTCCAACAAATAACAAAAAAGTCTAACTTTTTGTAAAAAACTTTTGGCTTTTTCCTTTTGTAAAAAAAAGTACCACCGCATTTAGTTCACTAAATCGTCCCTACTATATTAATAAAAACACACTCAATTTAAAAGTACTTACCAATAGCATATTCTTGTATGTTTGCTTCAAATATATACCCCACTTTTATTTCACTATACCACTTTAAGAAAAACTTACCAGCGAAAGGCAAACTCGAGAGTAAGAAAAGATTTATACATTTAATTGGAAAGCTTCCCATTGCTAAAGTAAGGCAATTCAAATTTTTTTGTTTCTTGTAATTTGGGTATTTGACTTCTAACCTAGCGGAATTTTTTCCAACCGAAAAAAAAGGTTTGACTTATGTCCAGCTACGATGTACTAAATCGACCTCTGTGCACCGCTGAGATAACTCGTAAGATCATGCTTGTCGCTACGTGTTTGGGCTTAGAAGGCATTTGGGGAATGAAGCTCTGCCTCGAACGACGAACCAAGATACAGTATAGTCCCATCCCAGTCCTGCTGTATGGCACAGAATAATGGCGGAGGTCCACCCCGGACTACAGCGATAGCCAAAGAAAAAGAAGAAAAGTACATGTTTTAATGGATGTGCGATGATCATCAATTTACTTTTTTTCAGGAGAACATCATCACTCACGTGTCTGGCATTATTTTCATTGCAGTTTCATTGCTCAATTTTGTAATAAACGACATACTCAGAACGACAAGCAGATTTGTCTTACATTCTTCTTCCAAACATTGTACGTGAATCATTTGAGCTAAGTCCAAACTGCCTCGAGATGAATCAACGTATTAAAAGTGTATTTAAAAGTATTTAAAAGCGTTTCGACACGACAACATCGGAATTGAGTTGACACAAGATGGGTTTGATCTTTCGTATCGTACTTCGACAGACAGTAGGTTAAAATTGTAAGTTGTTCTTTTTAAATTTCCGTTTATGTTTTACTCTGTTAGGTTAGGTCGAAAGACATAGAATAAGACTAAGTTTAGCTTAGAGTGCCCGCCTAGGGCAAATAAGTTAGAAATGTAAGCATTGTTCGTCTATCTAGTTTTAAGCATTTTTGTCTAGTGTGTAAGTTATTATGAAATGAATAATAAAAATAAATTTAAAAAAAACAGCAGGTTAAAAGTTCACCAGCTAAATATTTTGTCTAGGCAATATACGTTCAATTATGGCCAGGTTCAATCCATCTATTAAGAATCTGAAAACCGGTCTGAGTTTCTATATATTGTAATAGACTGTTAACACAGAGTTATTTCTCTTAAGTTGCTGAGAATGAGAATGTACCATGACGCTGTAGTCTAGTTCCAGTGAGTGGCAGATATAGATGGGTGCTCTCGTTTTCATCGTCATCAAGACGGAACTTCAGTAGAAGTCATTGGTCAAGCCTCCGAGCCTTCTCGGCTGATCTAAAATAAGACAGTTTTCAGGATGACACCTACGCTCACTCTGTGTTTGAAGGCTGTAGGCGTATGTGGAGAAAATAAATCAACAAAATAATACGAGTGTGTGGTTATCCGTTTAATGAACACTGCTTCTGAGTTGGCAGATCTGAGAGTTCTCAGGTCGTTCACCTGATCGGATGACCGAACATAATTAGTTTGCAGCTAAATAACTGACTCAGAATATGAGTTCAACGTTTACTACAGTGGTGCACAAACGTGCTAATATCAAAATTCTCTACTAATCTGGGAAGCGGTAATATTTAGATCTTTTTTTGTCAAGCAAGCTCTACCGGCAATTCATCAATTTAGGATCACGTTGACTCTATCGGTAGTAGTGCCTGATAAACCACATTTTCTAGCTCATGACGGGAGTGCTTAGGAGGACTTTAGACAACTGGGGTGATTTACAGAGAGAGAAGGAGAGATCCCTAGCAACGGCATCTGTATGCTATCACATTGCACTGCTCTCCTTCTAGAAGTAGCAATTGTTTATTTACCACAAGCTTCCAGAGCATGGGAGAGAATCAGCTTGCTAGTCAGGGAGCATCGGTATATCAATACGTCTAGACTATCATCCCAAATTTAGTCAATGCAACAATGTAACCGCACACGAAAAATCATTTACGGATGTAGGCTCAAATCCAACCGCATACTAAACCGTGTTGACTCTCTAGCGATGCGCATTCAGCTGATTGGCGACGAATAGACATTACTGGGTCTGCTACGGAGGATACTTTTTCTTTATTTTGCACCCATCTCTGTCTAGTTCGTGGGTGAGGCTTAAAAGAGGGCACTTACGCTACGCTCAAACTTTCCTCGACGAAATTATTTTTTCTCTGTATTTGCAACTGGCGCACGAAATTGAGGAAGTTACTGACTTATCTTATTGCCCTCGTTAATTTATAGTACATTTTCAGCAAACAACATTTGTAATCATTGAACGATAGCGAACATCATTGCCGTTCTCACCGCCATCGTTAAAAAAGTACTGGCCAAGGTTACAACAATGCATTTTTCTGGGTGTACTGTCAGCAGGTCGAAATTCTACCGATTTGTTTATTAAAAAAAACCCATTCACCCAATATGAGCTTCGACTTTGAAGACAATATTTCACAGAGCATTTTAATAAAACTTAATAATTCGTGAGCATTGTTCGGGCAAAAGCCCTGATGACATAACAATTCTAACTCAGCATGTTTGCTTAGACACGTGTCATGAATAAAGCGTGAGCTCACAAACACAGAAGATTGAAAAATCACGTATTACATCGTCTTCTTCTGAGTAAATGGCTTGACCTGCTACTCCTGCACTCATCGATGGCATATTAATGCTGACGATCTTCTTTTAAATCTAGGATGCACACTTCAACAAAAAGGAGAACCAATAAAAGCGATTAAATGCTTGGACTGATTCTAGCTTTCACCACAATCGATCCTGCTCCCGTCCCCATTTTTGCAAAATCAAATATGAAACGAGTACGAGTTGCAATAGTAATTTCCAGCTCCAACTATTTGATCTCCTCAAATCAACTGCTAGACACATACCTACCGCCGCTGTCTGTTTGACTTAGCACTAAATGCGAAACTAGAATTTTGCATTATCTACCGATCCCGGCACACAGTTCGCATAGCACCACAAAATTATATACTCACGAGAGCCATGGAAAAGTAATAAAACAAAAACGAAATTAGTTGAACATAAAAATAATTTATTGCATTGAAAACTTTTTCAACAAATATTTGTAACTCCTTACTCAGTAACCTAGTTTTGCTTCTCATTGACACCATTCACTTGACATGGCGCGCTCTATCAGTTCTTGTATCCGCAATAAAACTTAAGCAGCATAAGAAAAGAAGTTCTCATGTTTGACCTTAATTGCAGCTTCCAATTTTAATCAAGTTCTGTGCGGGTTCGTGAAAACCGTCGGATTTATTTATGTTCGTTGTAAAGACCGAGTATCAGGTGTCGTGTTGTGTGTGGGTGCACCACGTGCGTTGGCAACGAGTAAATAATACATTTCAACGCACCTTAAATAAACAAGAAAACGATCAACAATGTTATGTGTGTAAGTGCTGCCGGTGTTATCAGTTCATGCAAATTCGTTCAGGTGCTGTGGTGATGTCAGGTGGTGAATAGATTTTTGTTTTGGGAAATGGGAAAAAAGAGTAACAATGGGACATACCTATGTATGTACGAATGGCTTGACTTTAGGCTTAATTAGCATTCCCACACCTTTCTTTTACGATAGCTGCCGTTTTTGTTCTTGTATCGATTTGATATACATCTTATGTATAGACATGTATATGCAGCTTACTTCAAAATAGTTCTTCCAATAAAAGCAACTGAATTTTTGGCGATGTCCTCGCCGCATAGTCTCCGATTGACCAGTGGCTCGACTCGATTGATGGTCTTCAGATTGATTCACGGGACATATTTGGAAGTCCAATTCATTGGGGCATGACGTAACTGAACGGCCTTGATTCACAGCAGTTTCCCAACCCTCGTTATCCGATATTGGGTACCTATAAAAAATGCTGGCGAATATTGTACATACCTTGGTACCCGCATTTTCGGGTTTACTCGGTATGGTTGTGGGCGTACTATTATTCATAATTCTTGTACATCAAGACTAAGCAATTAATAAAAAACTAAGCTCTCACTTAAAATAGAAAACTTTTTATTCTGAAAAGACGATGAACACAAAACATAAATAAACAGGAATTTCAAAATATTAAAAGACGATATTTCGAAATAATCAATGCATGCTAAAAAGACATTAGACTTCTTTTATTTATGTTTTCATCGCTGTTTTTCCTCGCATCGCTGAGGTATAATATTCACCAATAAAGTTGTACTTTATTTTTATTTTTTGTATTTGTGTGGTACTCGTAAAATCGTTTACAGAGAAGTATTAAATTTAAATGGCCCCTTTCAAATTCGCCCAAAATAATTCAATTTGAGTACCACTTACCAGGCATTGTGGACGGAGGATACCTCCCAGTCGACAATGCTGATACTCTACTTAACGTAGGCATTACCCGCATTACCCGGCTAATCCGGGTAAGATCAAGACCACTAACTTTGACACTAAGCTCGGCACCAGTCACCTGTTAGGTAGGTAGGCAGACATGGTGTTTCGGTGAAAATCCAATTAGCTCTATGTGCCGTTTTATGTATTTTTGAATTCTCAAATTCCTCAACCTGAGGTATGTATGAAAGACATAATATGGGTGGCGCTACAGTCCGAGGCGGACCTGAGCTTAGCTTCTCAGCAACCACTCGTGTTGTGCGTTCTTTCACGAGTGGAAGGGACCCACTACGCCACGGCGACCAGTATGAAAGACATTATTTCATTAATATACTTCACAGAGATCCCGTCAAATGAGTTGAAGAAGGGTCTACCAAGCGCTTGCTGTTTGTGTCTGGCAAAAGCAGAGCAGGCACAAGTGAAATGTGTTGAAGTCTTCCTCTCAGCTGTGTTGCGCAAATGTGTTTTGTCTGGGATACCTACTCTGACGGCATAATCTCCTATCGACCAGTGTCCCGTACAGACCGCCACTAATCTATCGATATGTGGTGTTTTTAAAGAAGGTGATGTTTTGTTTTTACTCAGGTCATCTTTGTATTGAGGTTGTAACGTTCATTACTCTGCCCCATCTAAGGTCTGTTAACGACTGGGTGGTGCGGTTGGTAGAGTGCCTGCCCCTGGTTAGCGGTGTCCCCGGTTTGAATCCCAGTGAAAGCAAAGTTAATACGCTTTTATCCGGCTTTCAAATCTGGTCCAGTTCCCATTTGCTCTTGGGATCAAATTAACGGCACTATCGCTGGAGTAGTCAATCAGTGGTAGTAGCCTGACTGTGGGTATCACAATGGACTAACATGGTCTAAGTGTGCTGGTGAAGCCCCCTACCTAAACTACCTAACATAAGGTCTATTGCTGCAAGGAAGTCTGAAGATATAATAGCCTTGACCGCTTGTAGTGGGATGTGCACCTCCTGTGCCGGCGAGCACTGAAGGGCTTTTCTTTTTTCTGGGTTGTCATTGTGAACTGAAACCACCTGACATTTCTTTTTAAACTGATCTTTTCCTGGCTAATTTATGCAGATCAGAGTAACCTTTTAGAGATTACTGAGCTGACTACAAATGCTTTCTTTGGTGCAGAGAAAATTGTAACCAACTTTGAGGCCCGGCGTAGTAGGTTTGTGCGTCGACTTCTACGCAGAGGGTGCAAGTTATGAATCCTCAATTTACCGACTTTCATAATCTTTTGAGTCACTGACAATGTTCAAAGAGTATTCTTCTCAACTTAGCTTCGGAATAAAACTGTAGATCCGTTCCACACGCACAACACGAATGTTTGCTGAGAAGCTAGGCCCAGGTCCACCTTAGACTGTACCGCAACCAGTTCATCGTCTAAGCACCTATTATGGAACATAGCATTCACGGCAAGTGAATATCCTTCGAAATAATAGTCTATTCATGTATACATGCATACATTGTTCAAACCAAGTGACGAAATATCTGTATACAGTTAACATATCGTATGGGCCTCTCTATGTTCAAGTCAAGGATGGAGGCAGAAGTGCAGCTTTCATCATGTTTTTTAGATTTGGATAAATCCGAGGTAATGGTTATTTCCAGATCGCCTCTCCAATCCACTTTACATGTTAGTCAAGTCCAATTGAAGCAGTTGGTAAAATTTATGTATTTAAGGGTCTCTTTCACTGTTGTTGGGAGGAGTAATGCTGACCTTTCTGTAGCTTTTCCTAAAGGGGGTCGAGTGGCAGAAGCACGGACGAGAGATCTCCAAGTCACTTGATTATCCGTCATCGACTCGGACTCATCAGGAGTTATTCTGTAGCGCAAACAGGTGAGTTTATGGATTTGGTTCAACTTAGGATCTGTCCTAGGAATGCCAAGCGGCCGCATGATAGAATCGCATTCATGCCACGAAGTCGTAACAGGGAGACATTCGTCTCACGTGACCAAACCATCGAAGTAAAGCCCTATCCGTTTGAAGAAGCAACTGGTCAAAATCGAGTTCATCGCGTACTGTGGTCTGACATGAATAGTAACTCCCACCACAGGCACGAAGCATTTTCAACTCTGCAGCTTGTATTCGCGATATTATTCTTATAGTCGTTACCCAAATGCCATGACTATAGCAGAGTTGGAATAATAAAAATAATTATATAAGAACATGGGTGGAGCTACAGTCCGTAGTCGGCTATTGTTTTCTCACGATTCGAAGGGACCTACAGTTTTGTGCCCACTCCGAACGCCCAAGTTTGAGAAGCTTTCTGTAGGCAGACAGCTATAATTCTTTGAGCATTGTCAGTGACTAGAAAATGGTTTGGCCGTACAAATTATTAGCGTCGTACCGGAGATCGAGCCTAGATAGTCTCAATTTCGTGGGAGTCGATGCACGGACCCAAAACACCAGAGCCGCCCCAATTTAGAATACAGACTGCTAAATAAGCTTTGACACCAATCACGGCCTTTCTGATTCCGTCACCTGGTAGAGTCAAATAGACATTTAATATTCACACAAGATTTGTCTGGAAGAAGATTATGTATCTATTTCGCACGCTAATGAGATTAATTTCCAAATGGTTGATGCATGCGCCAATTATTGAACCGACTAGCCGACACTTACAACCAGCGCAACATTTTGTTACGAACACCTGTTACAAGTTGTGCATCGAACGTTGTTTGTGGGAACTCGTAACTTGAACATGCAGCGGCTAGCTCAATTTCGAAATACTCCTGAGTCCTTTAACAGGCCATAATCAGACTGGCATCGACAGTTGAAATTAAGACCTAGTATCTGTGCACAGTGAAAGCTTTATGGAACAAACCTGAACATCTAAGAAATAATTTGAACTTTAAACTCATTAAAACCCGGCTCACTCGTTCCCTAATCGTGTGACAATAATTTGCTTCTGGCTTATTGATAAATTTCATTTTGCTAATGCTAATAAGTCTGTGCCTGCAGCCGGTCATTTGCTATTTCCAAAACCCTACACACTTGATCTGATGATCTGAAGATGTGATTGACAGCCGAGATAAATAAAGTAATTTTGTGGCGTTATAAGGCTGCATAGAGAGAACAGAAATTAAACGATATGAAATCAAATTAATTGTATAGTTTTGGTGGTGTTACGTAAAATATAAAGTATTTAATATAAAATGGTTTAAACACGAGAGGCTTACTTGATATAAGAGCACGCTCGGCTCAAAGGCTTCAAAATCGTTCAATAGTGATATCTGCCGTGTACGTGAAGGTTACAAGTTGAGGAAATTTCAAGGACTTTAAACAAACGTGTTTTCCGGTAATGAGTAGATGTGGTCTCTTAAGTTCAAAGTAATTAGTTCATAAAAAGTGTCTTAGCGCGTGTAATCCTGAAATGAAGTTAAAAAAGAGTGAAACCAAAAGGATCGCGTTTCTGGCCTTTCTGCAAGTGATATTTTTGACTGGGGGTCGGTGTGATGGGGATTTCAGACGATGCAACTATAACACAGTCCTCAAGCCAAATGACGTCATCTTCGCATATTCACCAAACTACCCGAATTACTCCCCCTCAGGAGTATCGTGTATGTACACAGCTACAGCACCTGAGGACTACGAAATACTTGTTGAGTGTGACCTCAACATACCAAAGGTGGGATAAATACTTGTGTGTGACTAATTTTAAGTTTTCTCTTCTCTCACTCGTTTCCTCATTGCGATTAAGATCAGTTCATATTTGACAACGCTGATATTAGAATAAAAAAAAATAAATTAAGGGGAAAACAAATTGAAATAACGGGATGGTTTGGTTAGAAGATAGAAAAGGTTTAATAAGTGTGTAGGTAGGTTAGGTAGTAAGTAGCTTTAAAGATGCACGTAGGCCTAACTAGGCCCATTGTGCTGCCACGTGGGTTTACAAACAAATGATTGGGTCGGCATGGTTACTATGACAGCCAGCCAGTTTTTTCAGTAAATTCCAGAATTGATCTGACCGGTGTTTCACTAAGGTCACAGACGTAGTAGCCCATTATGGCTCTCCGGATCGAAGCGAGTGCAGGGTTGCTGCAGAGAAAGTGTTGTACACTTGCTTCCTCTTCTTCATCTAGACAACTGCTGCTCAATAAGATACCAAAGATTCTATGGCTGTATACGTATTATTAATTTTCTCTGCAAATTCTGCGGAAATTATGTATGCTGTTTGTAGACACATTTTGTAGCCGGATTAGCTGTTTAAATAAATGCCCCAAACATCGTGTGATTAAACTGGCTGTAGCATGCATTTAATAACAAAAGCGACGATAAGTTATTATTTATCGAATTTATTCACCTATAGCCTTGATCTCCAAAAAATAAAGCTTGAAGTTTGCCCATTAATTGACGAAATTTCCTAGTAACCATTTTCTGCAAAATCATTGTCTGATATCTATAAACGGAGGAAAATTCTGTTTTAAATAAGCTACATGCATGCCAATATAATAGAATATTATTCAATGGGCGCCTCGGATTCGTTGGCATTGATTTATGACCTCGGTATATTTTTTGATGAGTGGCTCACATAATCCCTTGAAACAAAAAGGCACAGAGGCTTAAGTTATTCTTACAAATTTCTTTGCGCCCTTTTTTAATGCCGAACTAACTTACTTACATATTATATGCGGCTTTATTCCGGCAAAGTAGGTACCCGTGGCGTGTTGTCGGGCTCTGGGCACAGAATGTCGTTTCTTGACACAGGCTCTGAGCCATAAATGAACAGTGTCAGTGAAAATGATATTTTGGCCAAAAGCCGGAACTCCAGCCATTATATTCAGTGCTCTCTCGACGTATTTCTATGGATGTTCCGTTTTCAGTCATTTGGTCACAAAACAAATCGCAAAATTAGCTGGCGATAGCTCCTAATGGTCTTCTTTGATACTGGTATCTACGACAGCTATGCTTTCTTCATTTTTAGAAAGATCGCGACTTACAACCTCAAAACGTTCTAACTCACTAGCCTTAATCTTAAAGTTCTTGAGATAGTATAAGACAATATTGAGAAGTCCGGTGGAAGACCTATGTGAAATAAGCTGGGTCTTGGAGTAGTAGAGATAAGAGACAGATAATAAAATAATAGCATGGGTGACGCTACAGCCCGTAGAGGGCCAGGGCCTAGTTACTCAGCAACCACTCGTGTTGTGCATGCTATTCTTCTGTCAAGAGTGGAAGGGACTTACAGTTTTACGCCGACTCCGAACGGCCAAGTTTTTCTTAAGCATTGTCAGTGACTCGAAAGAGGTGGGACCGTGAAAATAATTTTTGGTCCGGCCGGGAATCGAACCCAGGCAGCGAGTTTAAGTTGCGTAGGGGTCGAAGCACATACTCACAACGCCACGGCCATCAAACAAAGTTAGACACATTTCAAATCGGATTCAAGGTGGAATTGAAATGGAATGATTGGGAATAATTTAGTTGAACATCATCCACCGATAATTTGACTGACCTAGATCGGAAAGGCGGCTTCTACATGACGGACTTTGTCTTACTCTGGGACTTAACAAATTCGGTGGTGTGGTCCATTTTTTCTTCTAGGCGTTGTACTTCGATTGCTGCTCAATTTCTGTTTCCTACACGTGTGTTATCTCTTTCTCACATATGTGTATAATGCTTCCAATAACCTCCACTGACGGCAGAGGAATAGAGAAACAAAACGAAGGAAAGAGATTGCGCAAAATCCCAACCAAAGCTGAAGCAAACGGGACTCGGTAAACTCGTAGCACGTCTCACCTCACTTGCCTACATATTCAAAATTCTCGTGACCAATTAAGCAAGTGTAGAAGTCGCCTTATGACCAAACAGACAAGATTCGGCACCAACATAGAACCTTGTGGAATGCCTTGTTAGACTATCCTTGAACCCCTTCATCTTCCTCATAACCTCACAGTGAATCAATGCATCATTTGTGATATCTTACCTTTTCTGCTTCATAAAACCATATTTTCAAGTTCCATCAACTCGACGGAACCGGTATATCCAATATGTTTCTCCAATCACACAACGTACGATGCGAGTGCCTTCAAAAGATCAGACTGAAACACTTGTGTAAACCACATCACAAATATTGTTGACATATGTCGCAATCATTAAGCGAATTATAATTAGAGAACTAAGTACATATCCAAAATAATCCACACCAACCCGTTACCGGCACATTTGTGCTTTGAATTAGAGCTTTACATGCTCCTCGGCAATAATCTCCATAAAATCTCGTAGAAACTGAGCTAACTTACAAGGTAAAGTGTCGAAATGTAACTGAATTCTTCGCGGCTAAACTGATAACTGCATCTAAAAGATAAATTCTCTTCCCATGTTTGTTAATGTGTTTTGAAATCAATTAGAAAAGAAAACAACGACTAGAGCACATTTATTCAAATATAACTCAGTTGTAGTTGTGAAGCAGAGAGCATTTGCAAGTGTCTAGTGTGTCAGCAAAGATGTGGTATAGTACTGTAGGTTGGTAAAATTTAAATTTTCCTTTGTGGCATGGTGTTTACCTATCGATTCCGCTACTTTAAGGTGTAGTTCTGCTGCTGCAGATTTTCACAGTTTCGGAAGCACTTTATGAAGGATGTGATAATTCATATGATCTTCAACCGGATAGTGTGGCATATCTGCAGTCGCCTTACTATCCCAATAAATACCCATCAGGGACATCCTGTCGCTACACCTTCACCGCGCCACTGGATTATGAGATTGTTGCTGAGTGTACGCTGAACATAGACAAAGTAAGTAGGATTTTTGTCTGGTTTTGAATTCAAGATTATTTCTTTGGAAGTGAAAAAAAGTTTAGTGTCTATATGTGTTATTAAGTTTTCCTGTGAAGGACTATTCATGAAACACTCACATTTTATCGAAAAATACTTCAGCACTCTACATTTGGGCTTTTAATTATAAAATGGGTGAGCCCGTGTAGGACCAGGGCCCAACTTCTACAGCAACCACTCGTGTTGTGCGTGCTTTTAAGCTTTTGTTGTATCTTAATCAGGCTTACATTCCATGTCACCTAAAGATTTTGTTGCTTAAATAGAAAATGCCTATCTTCGAGTAAATTAAACACTGCTCCAGACATCTTATTTTGTCTCCTGTGGTTTAGTATAGTTCCGCATTAATTCGTAGGTTCATTTCCATTCAAGGGGTTTAGTCTTGTATTGAGGTTGCAACTTGTCTTTTTCGGCAGTAGTCAGAAGATTTTTTGTGATTTTCAGGGATTAGACAACGAACATAACAATCTGTTGTCATTGGTTCTAGAAAGGCTTAAAACCGTTGGTATATTAAAATCACATTTAGCCCAGCGATGCATGGATTTTGTCTCATGGATCGGCTACCACTTGGTCTTCTGATTAATCTTCCACTTCTTGACATTTGGGGCTTGAACTCGAAGACCCTTTTAGAGGGAGGATTTGTGATAAAGCGATCGAAATGACCGAGCCAGTATAGAAGACGGATCCTTGACTTTCAGACTACATGCTCATATGTGTACAGATCATTGAGTTCACGTTTGTTTCTTTCTTGCGTATTTTTGTCGCAGATAGGACTAAGAACAAATGAACACCCTGTTCAAGCCATACGCTTAGCGCCCCAATATTCAATGACATTTCGATTGGAGAAACTAACTAAATATCAAAGATGGAGAAGGGCAGTGTAGGGATTTTGTAGAGTACGATTCTGTTCTTTCAATTGAGGAGTTTATGATATAGCAGTTTCAACTTCTCTACATTTCTCAAAATCAATGAGCTTTTATTACATCACGTGCCAATCGTAGATTACCATTTCCATTAGCTGTGTCTTTTTGCAAGCATATACGCTTAAATTTCGATGTGCAGTCCTATATCCGCTTAACTTACTCATCATATCTATCGCCGCTTAAGGAATAAGCGCGGATAAAAACAATGCTCCCAATCATTAATTTCTGTGTGTTCATTCCTGAATTCATTCATTCATTGCTTAGGTTGCTGTATGTGGCTTACACCTGCAGGTGTGGTTGATGTATTAGATCATTTTTCAATTTTTTGGCATCCATAAGTATGCAATTTTTGGTATATCCAGAGTCTCTGCTATACATTCCGTTTATGTTTCGTAATCGATTCTTTTCATTTGATGAACATTTTTTTTGTTTTATAATTATTAAGTGTTTTTGCCTTTAAAAGTGATGATCACGTACGTGGTTTAAAGTACACAGTCACAAAACGAACATTGTGACCATCAAAGATCAAAAATCACCTTCCACGACTACACCCTTGAATGCTTAGCAAATGTCATAAATGTTGTCGGTGCTGCCAAGATTTTATGATGAATCATTAAGCGCCGTTGATCGTTTTTTTGTGCACTTCAAAATTTTGCGTCTATACGCTTGCAAAAAAACACAGCTATTATGTACTGATCTCTTCAATTTGCTGTGGTTCGTGAACAAATTCGTCGGTGATCAAGAGGCTTGTGTGTAGCAAAAAATTGACTAAAAATTTATTTTAAGCTGTAGAGAGTATCTTTAAATTTGCAATTAGTGTCCATGGTGTCGAATAATGTTCCAAGAATCTCACGCGCTGGGTCAATGTTGGCATAACTGATGAAGTTAAAACTATTCCAACCACATTTTGTAAAATACTTCAATAAAGGAAACTCGCTGTTGTATCGTGTGAGATTTCGTATTTATTAACCCTAAGCTATCATCAGACAAATTGTCTATTTTTTTTTCAATGTTGCCAGTAATTTACACGCGCACAAATGGCGGAAAATTCAAGTCTTATGGAAATTTCGCCGTTTGTAGACTGAATAAAGACATGTTTCGTAGGTCGCCGTGGCATAGTGGGTTAGTGCGTCGACTCCTTCGCAGAGGGTGCCAGGTTCGACACCCGAATTTACCACCCTTGATAATTCACGGCTCTGACTCATTCGAGTCACTGACATTGCTCAGAGAGTATTCCTGTCTAGAAAAAGCTTCGCCGTTCGTATCCCTTCCACTCGTGGAAGAACAATAGCACGCACAACACGAGTGGTTGCTAAGAAACTAGGCCCAGGTCCGCCTCGGACTGTGGCGCCGCCCATGTTATTATTAATATTATTATAAAGATATCATTCCTATACTTAAAACGGAAGATGCCAACTGAGAAATTTGTTATAGTCTGTCTTTCCAAGTCATCGAGCTAAACTTGCTCTTTCGTTCTTGAGACAATAAATGGTCTAGTCGTCTGGTTCCCGGTATACTAAGTGTGCCTTAGTTTAGTATTCATCGCAGTACGCCAAGTATACCGTCGTTCTTCATCCTTACAAATCACTACGAAATTCATTGATTTCCACACGATGTTCATTGAAATAGATTACAAGTACGTTCTGGTTATGGTTGTTGAAATCCACTTATTTGCAAATACTTGAGTTCCACGAATGTACTAATTTACCAATCGATCGGATGCCCTAATTTAGATTCGTCTTGTCAGACTTTGTGGGCAAACTTTTTTGAAAAATGTTCAGAACCTTAAAAGGTATTCTTCACACACATCTTATCATCAATTTTTACAATTTAAAAACAGTAAGTATCGAAATGTGGGTTTCACAGAAATTTCGAAATTTCGACAATTATCATCCACACAAAAATCTGCTGAAATCTACACTATCCGACATGAATTTCACTTAATTTGGCTTAATTTACATGTGTGTGAATAAAACGTCTGACTTTCAGGGCTCGTCTGGATGTACAACTGAGTATTTCTACATATCCAGGGAAGGTGACAAAAGTCTTCGTGGCGCCGATCAATTCTGTGGATCTGGTACTGTGACCCGCGCCTCACTTTTCCGCAAGATCGTCATGGCATACGTCTCGTCGGGTTCGAACGGAGTTGGGGGACGTTTCCTTTGCAAGCTAACAACACGTCCACAAAGCTGCGACTGTGGATGGTCACAAAGTACAAGGATAGTGGGTGGACAGGAAACCGCCATCGGAGAATTCCCTAGCATGGTTGGACTGTATCATGTGCCGTCCAAGACCTTATTCTGTGGAGGAGCTATAAGTACGGATTGACTTGACAGAAAATAAGTTCGCGTTAATTCGTTTCTTGATAATTTCAGTCAATCATCGAACGGTTATAACTGCTGCTCACTGCACAAATCTGTATCCGAACCCAAATGAAATATTAATTGTAGCTGGAGATCATGACTTGTCCTCTGGTAAGTTGGCACTGCATATCAGGTATTAAATTTTGATTTAAAATCCGAGTCTTGTTTATTGTATAGCCACCGAATCAGAGTATGCCACTACCTATAGCGTGTACAAATACATTCAGAACGCAGGCTACAATTCAACCAACGAGTACAACGATATCTCGTTACTCATCACTACCACGGACATTGAATGGAACAGAGGAGTTGGACCTATTTGTCTACCTTTAGACGTAGCGTAAGTCATGGAATGAGGGTAGTTAATGCAGCCATTGTAAATCTGTATCTTATGTCGACCATTTTTGTCATGCATTTTGGTTTCCAGTTATGTCTTTACCAAAGGCTACTCATTACACGAAATGAAAACCAGTGCCATCATATTTGCCCATTTGCTGCTAAGAAGTCAGCTAGATATACCTAGCACCCTGTGATCTGCAGCGTTTACATAAAAGATCGTGACTGATACCCATTAAAAAGTTTTGAAATACCTAGTGCCACATTCACCGTTGCATAGTTCATGATGCTGTGCTTTATGAAAATTATTCTCCTTCGTAGCAGGGGAACCTGGGTCAACAACAACCAATAATTCTTGCCAGCTGGCACAAATAAGAAGTTAGGTTGACAGTGGCTTCGAGAAAGTAACCCACTACGCCACGGCCATCACAGTTTTCACAACAGAGCCTATAAAAGTAATTTAAGAAATTTTTAATTTAAAGAAATGCAATAGTTGCTAGGGCAAGAATTGAGGACATTCGAATTCTTAAAGATCCTATAATGTAGACTTACGAAAGGAATGCTAACGGTACATCAAACATTTCTGGAAATTTTAAAATATGAAAGACCGGGGATTAGTTTTTGAAATCGACGGATTGGCGTTCATCTCATGACATGGCATGGTCCATGGCATGGTGTAAGGGAAGCAAGCTGTGTTGGATAAGCTTTCAAATCCGCCATCTCTTTTTTTTAAAACCTCATTCAGGCTCAGTTTTTCCTTTTGGGCAGATGTGTTTCTTAAGACCAGACCACATTCAAAGAAAGTTAAAAATGAGAAAAAGGCACGTATTGGATTGAAAATTGTTGTAAGGCGAAATGATCCAATTAATTTATTAGTGCTAATATGTAGTGGGTCGCCGTGGTTTAGTGGGTTAGTGCGTCGACTCGTCGCCGTGACTTAGTGGGTTAGTGCGTCGACTCCTAAGCAGAGGGTGCCAGGTTCGGATGTACAATTAACGGCTCCACCTCTTTCGAGTCACTGACAATGCTCAAATAGTATTCCTGTCTAGAAAAAGCTTCTCAACTTCGCCGTTCGTGTCCCTTCCACTCGTGGAAGAACAATATCACGCACAACTCGAGTGGTTGCTGAGAAGCTAGGCCCAAGTCCGCCTCGGACTGTAGCGCCCCCTTATTTATCTATATATATATATATGTAGGGAAATACCACAATGTTTTTGTGAGTCCTAAACCTTGCCGCTGCGACCAGTAGAAGGTAGGACTTCTTGGACTTGACCATTGAAAAGTCTCCCATGTACCGAAAAAAGGGTTTCCCTGCCATCGGACCGAACAATAAAATAAGTATAAATTGGCAGCAAAACATTTTTCGCAGAATTCTGAAAAGAGTTGCCAAAGACATCAGTCCTATATCTCCTACCTCTATCGCCTACCACAAACAATTAATTTTTAAATCTATAGATTAAAAGGAAAAATGACCTTCACGGCTTTGCTGTCAAATACGCATACTTCTGTTGAAATTTTTATATCACCGTTCTGCATTGGTATGTATGTGGCTATCTGTGTCTTTGATGCAGCGTTCAATTTCCTCTTGTAATGCAGGAGTGGTTATGGACTTCTTGACATAGACCTTTGACTTCCAATCAATCGGCATAGAAAATCGAATGCTATTAAATCACATGATCTAGGGGGCAACACTGATCACCGAAACTTGAGATAACGTGACAAGAAAATGTCTCATAAGGTAAATGAATTGCCTTAAGGGCTGCATGGCATGTGGCAAAGTGTTGTTAAGACTTCATATTGACCAAATCAATATCAATCAATTTCGGCAGAAAGAACTGTGTTATTATGTCGCAATCGAACACCAGTAATAGTCACTGCTTGGTCAGTCTTATTTTCAAAAAAGTTTGATCGCCAAATTTTCAGTACATTTCGGGTATTGCTCAATAATGAAAACACGTGTCTTGTATTGTGTATTGCTCCGTTTTAATTAACCCTAAACCCTCAGCTGCAGGTGGTTAAAGATCGAGCCAGTTGCAGTGCCTTGTTAGCGGAGGCCAAGGCCAGTAGCGGCCGTAGAAGAAGAAATCATCAGTTATCGACAAATTCAAATCTTGCGTTAATCTTGGGATATCCTTTAATATCATATACATTCCCGCGGTGATAAGTGTGTTTTTTGCAAGCGTATATACGCTTAAATTTCAATTTGCGTGTTAAGCACACTGACAACTAATCCTATATCCGCTTAAGTGTTTTTGCTTTTAAAGTGATGGTCACGCTACACAATCGCAAACCAAAGATTATGCCCATTAACGATCAACTATCACCTCCTGACTGTCACAATTGTCATAAATATCGTCGGTGCTGCTAAGATTTGATGAGGAATTATTAAGCGCCGATGATCGTTTTTTTGTGCACTTAAACTAATTTAAGCGTATATACGCTTGCAAAAAAAAACACAGCTGATGTCGCGCAAACAAATGCCATGTCGCAAACACAACCATATCTCAGTGGTTCCTTTCACTTACGATCAACAACTCAATGTTGACACGATTTATAATTCAGTTTGTCGCAAAGGGTGTTGTATGATTTTTCTTGTGTTAGATAAATTTGGAGAGAGATTAAGGCAGAAGCCTCAACCCGGGAGGAATCTGTTGTTGTCAGTTACTCTACAAGCTCTCTGTGTAAGTGGAAGTGATATATCAGGTCTGTCTGTGTCAGTATATCAGCTGATGTTGCAAGTTGTGACTCTTGTGTTAACTCACAGACTCATACAACTTAATCATATTTTATCTTGTTATCTTTATTACATCATATCAAAGTTCTTATCGCAAAATAAGAAGAGCTGTTTAGACTTTTCATTAGGAAAACTGCACAGTTCCAGCGTTTAGATAGACAGCCAGTTTTTCTCATTTACTCTGCAACCACTGTAGATCATAGTCCCTACATTGGCTGAAGATTAGATGAACGTTTACTAATTGCCTACCTTTGGCTCACTCGTATTCCTATAGCGGCAATGGAGACAAAACAATATTTAAGAAGTCTTATTTTTATTTTTTTGCATTACCCAGTTGGTTCTACACTGATGATTGAAGTGGAACTATAGTCTTGCACTCAACTAACCTGAAGTTTAGATATCCCAATATTTGTACTTTCTGCCTGGAGATAAATAGTGACGTGATGAAAGTGTTTGTGCCCATAGATCCTTTGGTTGATGAGTCGATATATTACACCATTTGAAGCTCTAAATAAAAATCTTCGTGCAGAGCAACAGTAGCTAGTTAACCTGGGCCTCAACTAACAAACATTTTCAACTAGCCAGTGTCGCACGCCAAGTTGGTTGAGCTCTTTTTCCTCATGGGTACGGCAGCTCCGCTAGGTTGTCAAAAAGAATCGTAGCTGATGACGCAGGTTGTTGAAAGCAGCTCCGCTAGCTTATCAAAAAGATTCGGAGCTGATGACGGGAAATATTATAACTTATTCTAATTCAATGAGTTCCGCCACTATTACAAGTTAAGCAGAGCTGAACAGAATATGTGCCACATCTTGACCACATCTTTCTATTTCAGTTAAGTTATTTTTAACTATCTAGACTAACTGGACTGTGTTACCAAAATTATAAAATGTGTTACATTTTCAGCCCTGTGCGACAGCTAATGGTCGCCTCGGCTTCGGCGGTAACTTAGGAGATTTCATTGAGAATCCACATCCACATGCCAATTTTGAAGATCAGTAAAAATCCATAGATCTACATTCGAAAGCAATAAGTTCAAACAAATTTGGAGTTCGTACTCCTTTCCACGGAATCTCGACACAAAACACCTACTTTTGCTTTATACGATTTATTGAACCCGACCTATGAATCATGAGTGATCGCAGGCTTGATGCCTTGTATCTCTGCTTATTTTGAATGCAGAGATACAAGGCATCAAGCCGAAACTTGAAAGAAATAATCGCCACTTCCTATCAAACATTTAATTACTTCTAAAAGAATTTCTTAAAAAGGAATATTTATTTTTTTTTATCTCTTCATAGACAATATGACTTTACGAACACCAATGTAAACGTCATTGGCTGGGGTACAACATCATTCGGTGGAAGCAGATCGACCACTCTTCAGAAGGCGTCGGTTAACATTGTAGGAAACAGCGCTTGCCAGCAGGTCTATCCTACACTCGCCCCTACACAAGTTTGCACCTACTTCCCCAACAGGGATTCGTGTCAATTTGATTCCGGTGGTCCGGTAGTGTACAAGGCTGCCGTTCGCGAATTTCTACTAGGAGTCATTAGCTTTGGAAATGGATGCGGATTAAATCCAGGAGTGAACACAAGAGTGACATCGTACGTTAATTGGATCCTAAACAACGCTGTTGGCAGTGTTTGTCGAAAAGCCTTTGTTTGAATAAAATTATGAATTAAATTGGTTTTATTTTAAACTTGCCTAGGAAGTAAGTGATTGTCATTTCGATTAGATTTAACAATCATGCGATATAAGATGAAAATGTTCAGGGCTGCCGCTGTGCTACTTTAGTCGAAATTTGGATCCTTTTTTAAAACCTCACAAGTTTTTACAATCCTGTTTTCGCCCCGTTTTTAATTACTTTAGCAGGTGATAAGATGAGCCTGTTAAACACGAGCGACAAAGAGAGCGTGTGGTGTCCAGGGGGATGGAAATTGTGAGACATTATAACAGTCGACGATGTAAATAAACAATCGTCGATCCCAAGTTACATCCTTCTTCTTCTTCGATTGGCCCAACAGTCCGGGTGGGTCTGGGTCTCAAACAATAAGCCCCACAAACTATGCAATCTTTGGACAGCTGCCTCCAGTTACGCACTCCAAGTTGATTAAGGTCCTCTTCCGACTGGGAGCGTCATCTAAGACGCGAGCGACCCCGATTGCGTTGTCCCACAGGTTGTCCCAGGAGTCATAGACTCTTCGGGCTGGGGCTTTTCCGTCCATGCTCTTTAAATCGTGCAGCTATCTTACGCCTTGGATCCGTAGACGTATGACTAGACTCATGTTTCAATCCTCCTAATGCCGTTAACGGAAACATAAGCAAAGATCGTATGCTGAACATTTCTTTCGAAGAAACCAAGGACTTATTGTTCCACAATCTCAATGTAGTCTGCGACTGGGGTGATCAGTGTCTTACATAAAGTCAGTTTAATCATTCTAAAGAAGGCGTTAGACGGAGAAGAGAAGAGTGACTTGCGTTTGATCTCGGTACTAATGTTGTTAGTACTATTTACTATAGACGGAGAACTTAACTACCTCGAACATACAGCTGCACTTTGTGACGCTCTTTCCAAGACGTCGATGTGCTAAGTCCTTTTCTAGAGACGAGGACATCATATACTTCGTTTTGCCTTCATTCAAGTTACATCCTCTATATAAGGAAAGCTGTTACAGATGAACTCTCCACCACTGTAAAACCATTATGATTTTCCATTGTGTAGAGGTGTGCATTCTAGATGGGTAATGGAAGATATTTCTGGAAATGAGGTAAGATTTGTTGTCCTAGCCATTAGAACAGAAATGGGCACCGTCAATTTCGTGAATAAACAGAATAGCTAGCGTAACTCTGAAATAATATTCAAGGCCCATAAGTTAAGGACACAAGATCTGAATCCTCTGAATCCACAAGTTCATCAAATGCGACGTGGATCCTACTGAGTTTCCCTCATTTCATCGCTCTGAGAATGAATGTTCCCACCAAAGTGCGCTAAGTGCATTCGTCTCTATCCACGTTCCTAAGGAATGCATATTGTCACACCTCCATGTTGATATTTGTGTCCATTATTAAAAGTAGAAGTGGTCACCGTGGCGTAGTGGGTAAGTGCGTCGACTCCTACGCAGAGGGTGCCAGGTTCGATACCCGAATTTACCACCTTCCACCTCTTTCGAGTCACTGACAATGCTCAGAGAGTATTCCTGTCTAGAAAGAGCTTCTCAACTTCGCCGTTCGGAGTCGGCATTAAACTGTAGGTCCCCTCCACTCGTGAAAGAACAATAGCACGCACAACACGAGTGGTTGCTGAGAAGCTAGGCCCAGGTCCGCGCCGGACTGTAGCGCCACCCATATTATTATTATTATTAAAAGTAGAAGTGTTCACTAGCCGTGATCCTTAGGGAGGGCGTCCATTGTGAAGCGATTGAATACACGATAGCCCCATCTTCTTGCCGAGATTATGGGGAATTTTCTATAGAGAGAGGTGTCCTTTATGGAGGGGTGTACGTAAAGAGAAGTTTCACTGTACTATGCCACCGGTCAAGTGTCAAGTGGCTGCATCATGCACCTGGTTCTGTTGGATATACTACGCCGAGAATATTTACTATAAATATCCGCCGTGTGTGTCGGTGATTTCCACTGTCGTCGTTAAAATACAAATAGTCAGCTTTAATTGGGGAGGGAGGACGTGTGGGCCGAAGGACGTCTACGAAATTGACTAGACGAAGTAATAGTTATTACTTTATTTATTTGAAACCATATGGCAAGCAGCTCAACTCCCTAACGTCCAGCAATCACCTTGATTTGTGTTGTTCTCAAAAACCATTCAGCTGCTAAAGCATTCTTCAGCATAGAGCCAATCATTGACCTAATTCATTAAATATACATCAAATGCAGACACATCGTTGAAAAAAGTAAACTCCTCGTTTAAAGAAAAGAAAAAATAATAATAATACTCATCATTTAGGGGCAAACGTATTTGCTAATATAATACTTCAGCGCACATGACACGTGCCAAAAAAGCAAAATCCTCCAAGGACGAATCCATTCTATGTTTCACTGCAGCATATTTCAGGGGCTAGGCAGACAATTTTTTTCAATTTCACAAGATACGAAACTCAAGTGGAGCTGAATGAATTCCCGTTGTTTTTTTCTCTTTTTCAGTTTAAAAAAAAAAATTGTCTCGTAATGAAAGGGTTTCATTATTGTTATGCTTCTCGTCCTTCCGTTCATCCTCGCCCCAGTGTTTTAGTCCTTTAATAAGGTTTGTTCTGTGCTCTTGTCGTCGGTTTTTTGTTGCTACATTTGTCCCAAGTGCACTTATGGATGGCTTTCGAAAAAAAAAAAGAAGAATACTCTTTTACTTTGTAACTTTTCAATTAAATTTTTAAAAAAATATATATTAATATGTACGTAGGCTTTGTGTTGGTTGCCAAGGTGGATGGCGCTGCTGTTGTTATGTGAACGGTGTTATATATTAATTTTGTCTTTGTCCAACATGCAGATGGGATACGGGAAACGGACTTAATTTGCCTAATTAGTGAGGCTCTTCTTATGCAGTCTTAAACCGTGCCACTTGAGGGCCCAACTGCATCCACTTGGGATACCGTTTGAGAACTTCAACTTGTGGACTTAGAATTTGAAATAGCTTAAGACGGTTTTGCTGCCTTTTTTGCATTGCTTCATGTGACGGGACTGGACACGAGTGATGTCGGAGTTATTTAATTTCATTTTAAAGAAAATATTACATGGTCCGAGTGGTGTGTGTTGCCCAGTCAGTTGAACTTTCGAATATACTGCTAATTATCTGAGCACGCTTGTGCGGCACAAACCACGATTGTCATGATCAAAGTAACGATGATTGAAGAGATCTTGAGCTTCAGTTAATCGTTGCTTGAGATAATTTGAAACACGTTTGTACGCTAGGAATATGTTGCGCTCGATGAAAAAAACGCCTTATTTTTCGACTGGACAATTTACAATATGCTAGGACACGTGACATTTTAGGTTTTTAGATTGTAGCAATTATTTTTACATATTGCATTTCTTATTAAACAGTTATTCTATTGTATTATAATTTATACTAACACTATTGCTGTTCCTTCCAAATGTAGTTGTGTAACGCTTACATCTGGCGAGAATTGGCAGCACTACGAAGAGATTCAGAAAAGTGTTGCAGGAAAAGGAGAGTAGATGATATTGCTTGTTGAACATTCAGAGTGAACAGTGTACGAATATTTAAGCCATAAAATACACAATAAAAATTTAGTTGGCTCTCTTGACTAAATTAAGTTTTGGGGTTAAATTTGTGTCAAAATGGAAAGAAAACAAATATCAAAATAACTTCATCATCGACATTTTTTGTTTGCAGTTGCTTTCCAGAAGATCGCTTGGCAGCACCTTTTTTTTCCCGCATATTTCACGGTTGCATCATTTCGTCAATGGTTAGGTTATTTTGTTGTCCAGTGCAAGTGTATGGCAAAAGAATTTATTAAGGGTTCTAATTTCACTTTGGACTGTATATCAATAACGCCTATTTCCGCACTATTATGGTAAACTTCTTCTTCTCGAGATATAACGTTCTGTAGATTTCGAAACGATGCTTGCAACTCTTATGTTATGTTTCCACAGAATGGAAACTGCGAGGTTCGAAAGAACTTTTATTGAAACCCCAATAGGCCGTTCCCACAGAGGTTGAAGTGGTTTCGCTCTCAATTTTCGCGTTATTCGCTCCCAATGTATAAGTAGCTGCCAATACAAATGTCAATCGCTCTCAATTTTTAAATGGTCTCCAGAACATGTGTAAGTCGACTGGAAATAATAGAGTGAGAACTGCTAACACAAGAAAATAGAGCGAGATACAATGCGAAAATTAACAACAAAATGCCACAAATTCACATTGTAGGCTTGTTTGGTTTGACAACCTCTCAAGGACGGATGAATTCAAGGAGGTGCAATAAGAAACAGTAGGGTTTCCAGACAAACGAAAATAAGTAAGTCCATTGGTTGCAAAAATCGAGTGCTGCAGTAATCGAAGATGCATAAATCGAGACTATGATCGAGACTAAGTGAATTAAATTAATCAAAAAATAATAGCCACCATATAGTTTCTGAGGTAAATATAATCCCCAAAGGACCAAGGACAGGTAAATACAGATCCATAAGTACGGATTAATACATGAATAGCTGTAGAAACGATTTAGCACCTACTAGTCCAATGAATAATCATCAAGATTGTTAATTAATAGCAAAATAATATTAACTGGGACTTATTACCAAAACATCCGACCTGGTGAGGTTACAACATTTTTAGAAAGAGCAATAAGATCCCAGATTAACGAACGGCACCAAGATGCTTATTACATTCACGCATGTGATTTTAACTCTAAAAATAAATTCAAATTGTAAACAATAAAATATCGATTATGTGAACTAATTGAAACATGGCAAGTTCACATTTTAGAGAAATTCAAATCATCGAATAGAAAAACAAACAACTTTTCTTTGTTGAAAAATACATCAATCAAAATGAATTTTTCATATACGCAATTGGATAAACAGCTAAAACAGTAAGTAGAGTTAAAAAACTAATCCAACAAAGCCAATAAAGTTAATGTATACATACACTATACTATTCAAAAGAAATACCAGAAAATTGTTTCCGTGTAAACAAATATGTGATCTTCGTTTCCTTGACGCAGGCATGAAATTCTTCCAAAAAGGCCTTTACAGATTCATGGTCTGCAGACAACTTACCTCGCATATGTTTAAAATTCGGAGTTCATGACGTTTTCGAAATGTAATGGTCTTCATCACTAGTATTAAAATTAGGTGATTCCTTAAACCGACTGTTAAAGTGATTGGCTTGATTTCTGAATGAGTTAGTTGAAATTGGTAAATTTGCTTCCAGCTGTACCTCAAGCTATTAAAGGAGAGCAGTTTCCATTTGAGTCTCAACATATTGTTCCTTGATTTTCTTATGGCTGTTATTGTGGATTTTTTATTTCCATAGGCGAAAGGCATAATTTTGCGTAGCCAGTAAAAATGTCTGCTTTTGCCTTGATTGTAAGGAAACTCTCTGTTGCTTTTGCTTTAACGCACTCCACACATCAGAAGACAAAAGGAAGATATATTTCTGTGTTACAAAGACAAGTTAAAAAATACACATTTCCGAAAAGGAAATGTCACGAGTTCATATTTTTCCAGATCATAGATTTGAATAGTTCACATTATCGGGGTTTCTCTGTACTCTAAAACGCAGCTTGAAACGGACTTGAATGATAAAAGGGTAGTAATATTAATTTGTAAGCTTTTCACTTATTTGGGGAACGATTGAGTATGCCGATTTTACTTAGTTGGGCATTTCTGGTTTCGAAACTGTAGTAATGAGCCACTTCCACATCAAACTACCTTGAAAATTAGAGCAATCACAATATAACCTTGATCATAATTTTGTCTCAGTCGTGATGAATTTTGGGACAATTTAAGCTCACAGAACACGGCTCTTCACTTCCTATCTTTAAACTTAAATAAATCAAAGCGTGTCTGAGATATCATCGACATTTATTCTTTGTTTGAAAGGCCTCTCGGTCCCATTATGTCTGGAATATTACATCGTTCATATGTCCACCATGGCGTCTGTAGATGGCGCGTATTCGTAATTTCCAACTTTCCAGACTGAATTTGACTGATGGCATGTGCTATGTTGGCTTTGAGGGTTCGTGGCTTATATACATAGCTCTGCGACTTCGGAAAACCCCACAAGAAAGAGTCTAACGGAGTCAAATCGCACGGTCTTGGTGGTCAGTTCACAAGACCTCCACGTGAGATGAACATGCCCTCGAAGAGCGTGAGCTGTGCGCCGAGTCGTCATATCATTAAAATTCGTTCTCAAAGAAATATGGACCGATAGAGCCTCCAGCAAAATCTACCCCAAACTGTTACTTTTTCGGGATCCATCGGACGCTCTTGGACCTCATGTGGATTGGTATAGTATCAAATTCGACATTTATGTCTGTCACATGCGGACCTTTGCATTTTTTGGCAAGACAGACAGAATACATGAAATTCTGAGTAAATGACATCCAATTTGACAGATGTTGCTTGAAAAAATAGCCGCTATCAACTTTCAAAGTTCGGAAGTCCCATTGTATTAACGGTTGGTTGGTTTTGTTTGTAGCATACATATTTTCAATTGGAACTGTATGGGTATAGAATGCGTAACTGCATGAGAGCTTACGTTTTATATGACAGCACAATGGACCTTATCAGAAATGAAGTATTACAGAGATGCCCGACTTCTACGTCTCTTGCCCCCTAAGATTTTTGACAACTGTTTTTATAACGTGTTCATAAACCAAATTGCCCAATCAGAGGATGGCATTTACGTTATTTCGTGAATAACCGTCAAAATATCATGAATATTCGTCAAAAAGGCACTCACATTCGTGGATGGACTAGGACAATCAGCTGTGAAATCGGCTATCTCTGTAATACTTCATTTCTGGACCTAATTTGGTTAACTTCAACCAGCGTATCCATACATTTTTTCACAGATTCAATTTTCTGAAAGCAAAAACGAAATAAAGAAGCAAGGAAAGGCAAATAAAATACACTTTATCAACACATCATAATTTATTATTTAATTATTTTCAGTTAAATGGCTTTGAGCACAAAGTTCCCGCAGAATTTTGTCTAATCCAGTCTAGGAAATAAGTCAACCGTGTGTTCACACCTGGATTCGAACCACACGCATACCCGTAGCTAATCAATCCTACAGCAAACTCCCTTATACTGCCCATTTTCACAACAGGGCCACCCGAATCGAACTGGCATGCATCCCGGCCCTCAGTGTAAGTGCACATATGAGACGGCAACAGAGAAGGGTACACTGTCGCACATGCATCGTTTGTAATGACATTGACCATTGCTTTCTGTAATATATCCGATCTTGGCCCGGCAAAAGAAGTGGTTCCCCATCCCACCAAGTAGACAGCCGTGTAGTCAAATGTATTGTTCCTGAAACGATCAATGTTCAATAACTACATGTCCAGGGTAGAGATATTTAAAACCTACACTTGATCGAATGGAAGACAAATAGGTCCCACTCCACGGGACCATTCGATGTTGGTGGAAGTTATGAGTATAGCAATGTCATTCGCATTGTTGGTTGCATTGTAACCCGGATGTATGGTGTAACTGTTTACGTTGTATGTTGCTGCATATGAAGACTCCGAACCTAAATCGAGAAACACTTAAATTCAGTATTCTAAGCTCCGTGGGGTTCACTTACTACTAGACAAGTCGTAATCTCCCACCAGTAACCTGATGTCATTGACATTTGGATACAGTTGGATGCAATGGGCTGCGGTAAGAACTGTTCTGTGACTAACTGGAAATAATAAATGTTAGAAAACTCTACATATGCATTTTTGAAAGAACACTTACTTATCATGGCTCCGCAAAAGGCCGATTGAGTCTGTACATTATAGAGAGCCACCATTCCCGGAAACTCCCCCATAAATGCGTCTTCACCACCGACAATGCGTGTGTTTTGTGCCCATCCACAGTCACATGCCTGCGGCCGCGTTGTAAGCGAGCAGTTGAACAAACCTCCAGTTGTGGAACCGACTGCTGCTCCGGATATGTAGGCGATGACTAGAGTCCGGAATTGTGTGGTTCGTGTTAGAGTTCCCGCACCGCACAGCTGTTCAGCTCCACTCAATGTCGAATCACCATCTCGGGACAAGTAGAAATATTCAGTGGAGCAGCTTGAGGGAGCCTATAGTAAATGAGATCGTTAATAAATGTTTTAACTAAATTCAAGCTTAACGACGGACAGATTAATTCACGAAATAGCGATCAAGTAATTTTGATTTTCAAAAATTCCGATAACCTTTAATCTTTATTTAGAGAGAAAAATTCACGCAAACTCTTGAAGGCGCGGAGGATCTGCAAGTCGCATGTCTTCAGTTGGCCGTCAATTTGAAGAAATACTGTTTTTTTAGGCAATTTTTTTACGCCAGTCAAGCTTGGTGTTATGTGATATAATAGTGATGGGAGCATTCGAAGGATTAATACAACATCTCGAGAACATCTCGATTATCAAACTCAGGTAAATGATTGCTAACTCATTCGAGTGACTAGATACTAACTAATTCCTTTTATTTAGTCAAATGTCCCGTAGCCGTGTAGATAGGAATGGAACAACAACTCCACTTGGATGAAGGATGGACTCCATAAATGGTATACGAATAGGTCAAAATCCGAAAACATGATAGCGGCTGGTGTGATAAAACCAAGTGAGCCCACACATTCCTCTCTGCAAGGGGACAACGGTATTTTAGGCTTAATTGTTTGTATAATTAATGGAAATCGACAATAAATAGAAATCAACCAGCCAGACAACCAAGCGGTTCTTAAGGTGCTAAAGAGCTGCACATTTAACTTAAAGGCCGTCTGGGAATTTTACAAAAGACTAAACACTCTGACAGAAAATAACAGACTAAAACCGATTTCGGTGCCAGGACTGGTATGCAAGCCAAAGCACTAACTGGACATGTAATTATCACCTTCATAAAATAGGCCTTGCAAGTGCAGACATCTACAGGCACTGTGGCCAGGCGAAAGAGACTATGGGACGCATGTAGTATGTCCAACGACTGTCCAAGCCTTGCCAGAGAGGAAGATTCAAAATAATAAATAGAGCATCCGTGACATGATCCGTGATCTTTACCCTCTTTGGTGGAAGATTACACATATGTTCTTAAGATTCTAAATTGCAAAACTAAGTTAAACATGTTTACAGAAACTTAAAATTAAGCCTCTAATGCCTACCACCGCCTCTAGGCGTGGAATATGTTTGCATGTGCTAAGAGCTAACGCTTAATTTTTTCATTTTTGTTAGAACCCTTAAAAGCTCTACCTCTAGTTTAAAGATTGCACTTGCCGTTGCAATTTATTTTATAACTGCAGTGCATTTTGTTTCAAGGCTAAGTTCGTTTGAAGTCGAAAAAGCACCTTTTGAACGAAAATAAATATTTTTGTGCAGACAAGATTTTCAAAAAAACAAAAATTAATTTTTTTTTAAATCAAAATGGGAAAATTATATATATAAATACACAACATTATTATTAAACGCTCTTTTCAAATTTAACATGAGTGTAAGTCTCTTGTCCCTTAACAACCCAAGGCGGTTTTAAGGAGGTGCTTGGATTTTGACCTATTTTTGCGTGTGAAATGCTTTTTATTTATTGCAGAAAAATTTGAATCGAATCGAAAAACAAAGCATTAGAAGGTGAACCTTTTTTTAACTACATATAAAAACGTAGTCCACATATGTGTTGTTCTAAAACTAATATTTGCAAAACACAAAAAATATTTTCTTAATTAAATCATTCTTAATTAAAATCAACTTTTGACCCATATCAGCAAGAAACAAAAGAAAAACTAAATTATTTCGGTACAGCTTGGGGTCGGAAAGGAAGAGGTTATAGTCGCATTACTAGTGTCTTGTCATGACACACCCCCAATTCAAATAACACTCACATCTAACTACTAAGACAAGAGAACTCGATAAATGTCTCTTTTCAAAATCAGTTGAATGAGTTCAAAATTTGTATTTCTTTTAATTAATAAACCGAGAAGCTTCTAATTTCCTTTGGTTAATTCAATTTGTGTCCCTGATTAGAATTTCTCAACGAGAAATTTTTGGTACTTGTTCTCGCGCTGAAGTGAGGCATGTATCGACTCATCTTGAGTTAGTAGTTAGTAGTCATTCGAATCATTTTGAGAAGTAACCCGTTGTGTTATTCGAATAGCACTCGAGTATCATTCGACTGCACCCATCTCGAGTGATCATTCGATTATTAAAATATCGCGATTACTAAAGTCTCGATTTCCAAAATCATTCGATTATGGTCATCTCTAGTGCGCAATGTGCCGCAGATTTGATAATAAACTGAGAGAGAGAGTTAAAACCGTCTCAAAGAAATTTATAACAAATGGAAACGCGCTTTGAACAACACTAAAGTCCTCTTAAATGTCCTTACCGTCATACATGAAATGAAGGTCGTGGTTCGTGGTGAAATGATGCACTTTACCGATCACTGAGACAGAAGGTCGAAGCAATAATCCCGAAACGAACGAATGTGGCGCACTCAATTCCACGATCGACATTTACAAATTATTGGTAAAAAAACACAGCCTCAATAGCCCGACTTAAAATCCGTCATTCGAAAATTTAGGTACACTCCTGGGCATGGGTATAAACAACTTACCTTATCAATTGCAATGTTACATACAGCCACAATTTCATAGTCCAGTGGTGCAATAAATTTATAACGACATGATGATCCTGCCGGATACTTATCATTATAGTACGGCGACTGTAGCCAAGCTGTACTGTCCGCCTTAAGATTATATGTGTGATCACATCCCTCGAAAAGGGCCTCGCAAAGTCCAATAAGCGGCAATAAGATGCCTAAAGAAATCGAAAAATAATTTTAAAAATAAATCACTTCAAAGAGAATAATGTTAACAAACCCAAAATTTTCAGCGACAACATCATTCCTTGTACGACTGTACCTGGCGTATGATAAGTTCTGTTCTGTGCTCGCGGTATTTCTTATTTTTGTATTCGATCGCGTTTAGTCAAATTCGTATTTTTTATTTGCACCTTGAAAGTAAATGGGTATTCGCACAGCCTTGTCCGGGGGTGAAATTTCGGTTAATCTCTCACCCAATGCTCTTATCAGTCTTAGCGCGTAGTGCTTTTGACAGCAATTAGTTATTTAAATCTGCTGGTTTATCTTTATGTGTATCTTTTTGCTTTTGTCGACAAATATGAAGAGTGCAAATATTTCATCTCGGCTTTATGGTGTTAATGCGTTCTGATTTGTTTCCAAGAAGTGTTGTGGTGTCAAACAATTTAATGAGTGCTCTAGCAAGTGTTCTAATTATTTCGCGCACATAGCCTTCTATTAGACGTGGCGGCGCTGCGTTTCACTGCAATGCAATAACATAATCTGACTGCACCTGCTGATAAGGTGAAATCGAGGATTTACTTTTAATTGACGCTTTTTCCATTGATAACCATTTAATTTGAACTTGAGGGTGTTGTAATAACCGACAAGCACTGAATGCCATATGGGTTGAAATTGTTTGTTTTTCATTCGGAAGTTCATGATGGTAGGGAATCGGACAGTGGCGTAGATGAGGGGGTACTTTTGTGTAAATTTCGATCGACATGACGGTTGGCACCGACATTTTAACCAAATGGTTATAATCACTACTCTGGACTATGTTGGTAACTAGACAAAGGCAAAGTCAGTACGCGTTCCTTATTCAATTGAACCAAAATGACATAACGAACTATAGCTGAGTATGTCTGATAACATCTAGCATAAATGTTTTCAAAGTGTACTCCTCATAGCTGCTGAATCAACGTTTGATATGTGATAGCATAAACTCGAAATGTCTAACTTCACAGCTGATGGCTCTCTTGTACATAACACCTTAACCTTATAAAATGAATAGACAACAATTTCAAAGGGCAAGAGGTAGAAGCCCGGTGCTTACATTTTACTCGATCCCTGGTATAAACAGAGAAATAATGAGACTTCCATGGTTCTTTCATCCCACACACATTTTTAGTGCGGAGTTATTAGCTATAAATCTTATTTGCTTAGGATAAGTGGACCTACATTTCTAACGCTTAAGTGGAGCTTACGGTGCCCGTAGAAGGATTTCAAAAAATTAGTTAAGCTGGTTTTTGTAATTTTTGCAATCTGTGATTCAGAATATTAGTTTTGAACTTTGTTTGTGTAACGCGATCGGAGAATATAGCAACACTCTATTTCGTTTGTGTGGCTGCTTCAATTTATATTGATTTTCGATGTATATACAGTGGGATCTCTTTTTCTCCGTATCTCGAATTTCTTCGCCATATTTTAGCATTCCTCTCAATTTTCCATACAAAAGTATCCCCGTTAAGTCGAAACTCCCTCTAACTCGTACACATTATCTCGATTCCTTGCGCCTCTTTTTCTCCCCTTAAATCGAATTTCGCGTAAAAAAATTAAAATATTAGCCCCTCTGTCTCCTTGGAGAGGGTCTATTGTACGTAGCCTTACCCGTGCATAGCGTGTCTGCACAAGCGGACCATATTTTCCGGTTCTATTCGTGGGACCACAATCTTTAACAACAAAACAACGAAGATACAGAAACATGAAATAATACAGAAAATTCTTCAGCGCTATAAAAATGAAGACATCAGCGACAGGAATGTTGGTGGCGACAAGAAAGGAAGCCTCGACGGCCAAAACCTCGGAGGAGTAAATCTCAACTCCTCTTGGAGCTCACAGTTCGTATTTAGTTATACAATAACTAACTATTCGTCGAGAATGTCATCATCGTAAGTGCGTTGTGTTTCTACTGCGTTGGCTTTGTACAATTTAGCTGCTTTCACACAGCTGGCTTTTTAAGTAAGATTGTTTTTATTTGTGTGTATGATTTAGTGTGATTCCTTTTGCATCACCCCCTTTTCGCCAACATTGAAAAGTCGGCGATGAATTAAGCGTGTTTATAGCGGCCTTTGTACAAAAATGTTATACTTTCCCCAGAGTTGTTCGCTGAATTCACCATGTTTACCATTTTATGGCAATAAAAATCCATCTAGAAAAAACGATCTTGTGGTCTGTAGTGAAACTTCAGTTGGAACTCCAAAATCGGTTGATTGTAGGCAGTGCAACAGAGCTGATGCAGTTAGTCGCTCTCTAACTCTATTTTGTACAAATCATGGTGACCAGAGAAATTTTAACCAGGGAGTCTACTGCATTTGCTATACTCTTAAGCTTTGAAATGCTTTTGTTTCCGTCCTTTGGATCTTCCTTAGCTCGTCTTTATTTAGATACAAAAAAGAAGACTTCAAACACCCCAGTGAATGAAAAATAATAAATGGATAAAAATCTGAAGAAACTAGTCCGTGTACGAAAAACTTTGCCAACATGAAGCATTTAATACTTAGTGTATAGGTGTTATCAATTCTTCACACGTCAAGTCAAGCTCAACAAATGAAAGCCAGAACGGTTAAAATAATGCATGTAATCTCGGGGAAGGAGATCCCTTTGAAGCGTACCGAAAAACAAAAGTATATAAATAGTTATTTGCTCCTAACATCATATCGCATGTACATCTACGGCTTCATCAATGCAGGAACTGTGAAAGTGTTACTGGCGGCATGATGGACAGACATGATATATTTTTCATTTCAATAAAACCTAAATGCGATGTGGACCAAAAAGCCACTTCAGTTGCCCCCTGTGTATGTATGTATGAATGACCACATTTACTACAGCCATCGTAAGTTGCCCTTAACCAACTGATTAACTCTAAGTTATAAATGCGACATTCGTCGAGATTATTTGTTCTTTTTCGAGAACAACATACGCACGTCACGTCTTTCTTTCGGTTGGCACTACACATTTGCACGACAAATTTTCTAGATATAAATGTTTGAAACTTCTGTAATCGCGTTTCAAAAATGCCGCAAATGCAAAAAATTAAACAACAGCTCCTAGACGAAGGCAGCTCTAGTCTTGGTGATAGATCTCGACAATTCATCTAAATGATCTTACTAGGATAGCGGTTTGTTTCTCTTACAGAAACCCTGTTTACGTGTCTTCGAACCGAATCTGAAAATGAAAATTTGGCATCTGTGTAGGAGCCGGCGATTGAATACCATACGAAGACCTCTACTCTTTTAATTATAAAAAGGCTTAGTCATCAAAAGAGTACATCACTGACTCGCCCACGAATTCATAAATTACAGTTGTAGTTTTAACTCGCAGTCTGGCTAACCACACAGATTCCAACGTCATAGTCGAGACAACTGGAAGAGTCCTTGTACATCGATTCCAATAAAAGACTCTGTATAAGACTCATTGTATCAATCACCCTGTTTGGCTAAGTCCACTGTAATTTTCAAACTCATAATCCATCAGAATCTTTCACAAAACAACAATTCACTCCCCCTTGCCATACATTATAGAAAACGAGTCGTTACCATCAAGGATAGGTAGGTCAATTTTATCAGAGCATTTTCGCAAATGAAATACGGAACACTTCCACCACTCAGTCGTATCTACGTGAGAAGTATCTTTTGCGTTTACTTTATTTCACTAAACTTTATCAGAGCTTACATATTTGATCACACTCCTTCGATGCTCGTCACTCAGTAGGAGAGACGGTTTAGCAAAAGAAATAAATCGCATGTATATCAAGTCCCACTTAAAAATAAAATTGACCTGTAAAGTGAATTACGTTTTCTTTAAATCACAAATTATCGCCAAACTATAGTTGACGAATACATTTAAGTCACTTGGCACAGCACAAATAAGTTTCTCTTCAATTTATAGGTCAACGAATTTCAATGCATAATTGTGTTGAGAACGAACCGCGATAAGAACAAAACCACCAAAAACACGAACGATTACATTTTCGTTGCGCCGGACTCAAATCACAAATCACACGCACAAGTACATGCCTCGATCTTCATTAAGTTCACTGTTAAAGCGGTTCAGTAAAACAATACACACTTTCACCTATTTCAAATTTGCATTTGTTACCACTTTTAAGTCATGATTCGTTGGGAATTTTGTAAAGCAGAACCTTACGTAGGGAATGACATAACCTTACTTCTTAAATGTTACTAGTTCTGTTCTGTGTATGTAAGTATCCTTGAGAGCTGATAGGTTTCATCTCATTATTGTTAGGCCGAACGCACGAAGATTAGATTTAAACTGTGACAAGAAACACGCGAGAGAAACTCTTTGAATGACATCTTTAATCGTCTCTCATCGGCGAACGAAACGACAATGACAAGCGGCTTGTGGACATCAGCAACTTGAATTTCGCTTGATCGCGAGACCTGGCAGAAGATTAGTTCAAATCCAACTGATAGGCAGGGCACGTTCACGTCGATCACTTGGCCACCAGCCGGCTGTATAGAAATTGCATGTTTAACATCCGTAACAAGCGCGGCGTGCTTATCACATTGTTACCATCTCATCGTTGTTCTTGTACGCCTTCATACTGCAACCAATCGAAGCAGACTAGCAAACATGCTTAACATTCTGAAGTTCAATGCTGAAAGCTTTATTTTGCGCCAACAATTCCCGGAACACCTCGTTAAATTAAGAAGAGTGTATTTTGTGCGACAAGCACGAAGTCGAATGGGTGAGCGGCAAAATAGTTATCACCAAATGGTTAGTCGAAATTAGGAACTGATTGAGTAGAGTGCAGCTATGTACAATGAGTAATGGATCTTCTTGCTGAAGAAATGTTGAGACGTTTCCATTTTTGGACATTTGATTAAGGTGAGGAGGAAAGCATTCTTCAGCAACTGTTCTGCTCTTGCCTCAACTAGAAAAGCCACTTCAGGCCTTCACTTCTACGACGGTCTAAACGACCTCAGTGAAATATCGGTCAAGGCACTATTAAGATTCGTTGAGAAAACTGGCTAACTGTCATGAATCACGGCAACCCTCTTTAGTATGAAAAACCCACGGGGCGGTAGAATGGGCCTACTTTAGTCTAAGTGCATTAATGCCACTTCCTACCTACCTACCTACCTTCTATTTATGCCCACAAGATATCTCTTACAAAAATTGCAATTCTTGGATATATCAAAACTATCGTTACCGCGAACCTTAGCGACTCACGAGTATGTTGCTCCCATTTAGGATGTGGTTATGATTTTCGAAGCTTGTAGAAAGATAAGTTTGATGTAACTGAGCTGACTGAACCATGAGGGATATTTTGGATTTATCTCACGGTCAAAATCTGGCACTCGAATATCATCTCAAGGATAAGCTCTTGAACTCTTGCACTTCCAGCCAACAAAGAACAGCATTCATAGGCACACCTGGTGCTCTACGGTCTTCCTCAGAAGACATGACGGTAGTGCTACATCTTCTTCCCTTGGACATTCACTTCACTTATAGCATACAGCGCCATTTGGCTCAGAGAGTCTGAGTGCCAGAAAGCAAAACATTACGGCCATAGAAACAACCTAGATGTGATGCCGAGAGATCTTGTATCAACATCAACAAACTATACGGTCCCCAGATTTAATCGCAAACGCCTTCGGAATACTAGGCAGATGTGCGGCGGAGTCGAGCGGGTGTGTTCTCCTAGTTCCTGAACATTCCCTGCAGACTGTCAGACTATTCCAGTGTATTCCAGGTGGAACTATTTTCAATTCGAAAACCGTGTCCGCCTACTCAAATTACAACCAAAAATCTTGCCAAGGGGTGCGTCGACTCCTACGCAGAGGGTGCCAGGTTCGAGACCCGAATTTACCACCTCTTCACGGCTCTACCTCTTTCGAGTCAGTGACAATGGTCAAAGAGTATTTCCTGTGTAGAAAAAGCTTCCTCAACTTCGCCGTTCGCCTTCCACTCGTAAAAGAACAATAGCACGCACAGCGCGAGTGGTTGCTGAGAATCTGGGCTCAGGTCCGCCTCCGGACTGTCGCGCCATCAATATTATTATATTATCTTACCAAGGCAGAAGGTTTTAATATGTGTTGAAAGCCAAGCCAGAAATCACAGCTATTGTCTCAGCTACTTTAAATTCAAAACTAGTGCAGGAATGCCCGCTAAGCTAGCGTCGTTAGAGGGCCTTATCTAAGACAATGAGGGTCCCCAGTGACATCCTAGGAAATGAGAAGGGCGATGAACTAACCCGCTCGTCAGGGATCTGCACTCCTGTGCTCGCTTGCACAGGAGGTGCACATCCCAATTTAGTTGACTTTAAAAATTCTTGAATGATTTCAATTCACGTATCGTATGTAACTGAAGTTTAATCCTTGTAGTCCACATGACGTCGTGCTGCATTACCTTGTTGATTTCGGCCTTTTGCAAAATGTAGTGGCATAAATTTAGTTTTTCGGATCTCATAGACCAAGAAATTCCAGAAGACTCAAATAAAACGATACAAGCTGCAGGGGAATAGCCAACAAGTATCCATTGTTTAAAAATGTAATACAATTCTGCTCACTTATCTTGCTCAGTCCATAAAAAGGTCCTGTAACAATATTTTATACAAAGCTAAAGCGTAACAAGTCATAGCAAAGGATAAAGAATTGCATACACATATCGAATAATGTCAAGAGCCCTTAGCGAGGACATTGACATTTCCTGGAACGCCCACTTGTAACGAATAAGAATGACAAGTCTTATTCTCAGCATGTCTATTCCATTAAACCCGGTAGTCGGTCATGTCCCTCTATATGCACGTACCATGTCACCGCAAATGCATTGTTTTTAATTAAGCTTTCATTCTGCGGTAAATATAAAACAGACGGAAATTGAAGGCACCGCAAAAAAGTAATAACAGACGTATGCGAGTAGACACCACCAAACACAACAACGCAACCACCAACAACGGAAAAATTAACTTAATATGAAAATATATATATAAGCTTTCTCTCACTCTCTCTTTCGTTCTCTCTCGTTCTCTCCCTCTCTGGTCATAATGAATTTTTCACAAGTTGAAAGCCGGAAAATTCATTTTAATTTAATTCTTTGAAACATTTTTGAACTGATTTATGTTTTCTTTTTCGCTTTTCAGTGCTTTTTTCTTTCTTTCTTTTTTTTGATATTTAATCTCGTCATATGGTCCATATGTTGCACACATCAAGTATATGGTCTTGTGTCTAGTGGACGGGCGTGATGCCAGGGTTATCCATTGACATACATGCATCAGTTAGCAGCTTTGCGATGGCTTCATATTTCCAACTGAATTCGTTTAATTTTTAGCCGCAAAAGATATTTGAAAAACTAATGTTGGGGCGCACCAGAAGCGAAAGCTTAAAACATCTTTTTTTTTGTCAGTCGAATGATTCGAGTGAAGTGAAAAAATTGTATAAATAGCAAGGATTATAAAGAGGAGTGTGAATCGGAGGCCGGGGTTGATATTAACATCATTAGTTGGGTGAAAGGATTCCAGTGAAAGAGACAAGCGCATGCAGATGCGATACTTGTGGTGTGTGTATGTGCATCATTTGCTTCGTTTTGTGCAACTTATTCGGGAATGCACGAGGGGCTGCGCGTAACGTAGTTTTTATCTAAAAGGATTTGGTGAAAATAAATTAAGTTTTTACCTAATTTGGACACTTTAGAAGCAGGTTAATGAATCGCGATGTTTTCATTTCAGTGGAAGGTGGGTACTTAGTCTCTAACATCTCAAAATTACAGTGGACTCCCCCTAAGTCGAATTGTCACATGATACCAAAATTTGTTCGAGTTTGAGAGAGTTTGACTAAGAGAGAGGTTTTTGTATGGGAAATGTATGTAAAATATGGCGAAAAAGATCGAGTTAGAGAGAGTTTCGACTAAAGGAGAGTTCTATTTAGGGAGAGTCCACTGTATTATAATTTGAAAACCATCCTACAGACGTTTTCTGTTAGAGTACTAATGTAAAAAAATACAAATAAATTCATGTTCCACTCCACACTCCAGAATTTCGTCCCCCCAACCCAGTCGAAGTCGAAGCTGTAGAGACGAGGAGGAGGAAGAAAATACACTTCACCTCCTCGGCACTTGTCCAGCACTAGAAATAATATACTAGGCAACTACTTTTTCAGTAACCTAGAGGAAATGTCCCACTTAAAGATACAAGGCATAGCAAAGCTTATCAGGAAAACAAATTGGCTGTAAATCAGCACAGGAGTGGATTTGTCAAATTAGGCCACTAGAATATCATTAGACAGTCTCCAGGTTTATTTTGTTTCCTTTAGTGTAGTCCCTTTGAATTAAAGAGGAGCCGGTGTAAAGCAGCGGGAAGTGATAGCAAAAGGGATTTAACCAGGATTTAAGCGGGCTACAACTGCTACAGTGGTGGCAATCACCCTAACTTAACCTAACCTAGTCAAGATAGCGATATCGAGACTGAATTCGAACAAAGCTGCTAGTGCAGACGGGCTGTCTGCAGAACTCTTTAAGGCAGCTGGAGATGAGCTGGTAGGGTACATGCGCCAACTCATCGGTAATATATAGTCGGAGGAATCTCAGTATCGTTTGCCTGATCCACAAAAACGGAGACCCCTTCAACTGCTCCAACAACCGAGAAATAAGTCTCCTTAACATCGCTTACAAGATGTTTTCAGTCGTTTTGTGTCAGCGCCTAAACCAATTGTGAATAACCTAATAAGAACTTAACAGTGCGGTTTCAGGCCGACGAAGTCCACCATCAACCAATACGACACATCCTGGAAAAGACGCAAATCGACACACATCACCTATTCGTCAATTTCAAGGCCGTAAATGACAACATACATAGAGACGAACCATCAACGCCATGTCTAGTTTTGACATACCTGCCATACTTGTCATTTTTTGCAGAATGACGATGGAGAATTCTCGCTGCTCCATCAAGATCGGAAGCGAACTCACCGAGACCTTCAATGTCAAAAAAGGTTTGTGACTTTTTCACCATTATTTTTGAGAAAGTCGATCAACACAAGACCCACGATCTTACAAAAGTCCGCACAACTACTAGCATACGTGGTAGTGATTACTGACGTGATTACTCGAACACAGCGAGCCGTTAATGTAGCTTTGGCTTATATTGAAACGGAGGCGGCCAAAATGGGCTTAGCGGTGAACGAGATCAAAACAAAGTATATGCTGCCATCGAGAAAGACCGCACATCGACAACTCGGGAAGATCATAACCATAGGCTAAATAACAAATTCGAGAAAGTGAATTACTTTGTACCGAAATTAAACGCAAAATTACTCTTGCCAATCGCTGTTTCTTTGGGCTTAAGAGGCAATTGAGTAGTAGAGCTCTCTCTCAAAGGACCAAGCTAACATCATATAACACATTGATCATCCCTGCTCTGCTCTATGGCGCGGAGGCATGGACAGTCTCAAAAGCAGATGAAGAAGCTTTTCGAGAGAAAAGTAGGAGTAGGAGGCGGTTCAGGAGAAGAATAAACGCTAACACACGCTACTACATAAGCGCAAAAATCTCGAAAACGATGCCTCCGACTCAGGACCGTTCTTCTAGACATCGATAGCGGAGCCAATAACGAATAACGCCAGGTTTTTGCTGCTAGCCCCAATACCAGCCCCACAGGAGCCCAATACACGGAGTAGGAGGCGGTTTAGGAGAAGAATAATCGCTAACACACGCTACTCGCGGCTCTTTGGTCCCATTCCCGTTGATGGTACAGCGACATGAGTCTAGTTAGGCGTCTACGGATCCAACGCCTAAGATGGCTAGCGTATGGACAACTTAGTTCCTGCCCGAAGAATCTGCGACTCTGAACCCGTGAGACAACGCAACAGAGAACGCCCCCGTACAAGCTGGCGCAAGCAAGTCGAGTGGGACCTCAACCGGCTTTGTGAGCGAAACTGAAGGCAGCTGGCGAAGGATGGGGCCGGCTGGAGAGGCATATTGGGTGAGGCCCAGGTATTCCCCGGACTGTAGAGCCCCAAGAAGAGGAAGAAGAATTCCATGTATGATTCTGTCAGGCATTGTCATCCTTCTGATTGCCAATAGTGGAACAGACAAATGAGCTACACAGCCCTTCATATTCCTGTGGGCTTGACTGTTCAGCCATCCTTGTATCTTAATGAATCTGAAAGGAAACATTAGTGGGATTTTCATTCGATCCTGGAGGTCTTGGAAGAAGTATTCTCCCAGTGTCCTATGTTCCAATTGGCAAAGACTGTGGCAATGGCAAAGATAATGAGGAGTGTCCTCTAGTTGTTCTCTAGTCCCATTTTCATTTCGTAGCACTTCAGATGATTATAGGATATCGATAGGAACAGTTTATCTCATCGACGGAGCCTGTCGGTTTTTGCACTGATCAACATGGACAAAGCAGTGGTCCGAGTGTCAGAGGCGATTCTTCGTCTTATCTTGGCCAGAATGTCGATCGTTGAGTTCACGCTTGCCACGAGGTAGACAAACAGCTACCTCTAGATGTGACCGTATCAATAAGGAAACTAGTTCCATGTTTGGTACACAAGATGGCAGGAAGACCGTGACTCACTCACTCAGACGACCGTGGTGGATCCATTGTGGTCTTAATTGTGGATGGTTTTCTATCGCAAGACATTTCAATTCATATAGCATAAGAAGTTTTTCAGTTCATCACCGCCTAGGTTAGGTAGATTAGGTAGGGGAGCGCTAGTGAATTGACCAGCCCACTGAGACCATGTTGGTCCATTGTGATACCCACGGTCAGACTGCTACCACTGATTGACCACTCCAGTGACAGTGTCTGGGATTCAAACAGGGGACCAGGGGCAGTCACTCGACCAACTGCGCCATCCAGTCGTCTCCATCAACATCGCCTAAGTCCTCCAGGTTTACGAAGAAGTGCTTTCCTAGGAACTGCATCATTTTTTTGCTGTGGCTTGGCATTCGCAGAGCAGATGGTAGACAGATTCTATATCTTCCTTCTCTCTGCAGCTTTTTTTCTTCAAGCTTCTCCCTGGGGTGTAGTGCCCGGTAAGGACTCATACAAGCAGTCCCGCTTCCTTGCGGCTACAACTGTCTAATAAATGATGATGATCTCTTCAGCCGTCAGCCACTGAGCACTTGCTGTTACTTCAATACCCATGCCAAGAAATCTATTTCTGGCTCGACCTAGAGCTTTGTCTTCCAGTTTTTTCCTTAGGGGGCTGGCCTTGGCCTCGGTATCAATGTGGTCTCTCAATGCAAGCCGAGAATCGTGCATTATCGACATTTCAGTTCGAAAAACGCTTCAGTCCTTTCTTAGTTCCAGGGATTGCTAGAAGTGGTCACAGAAAACCTCTGCGTACTCTTGTAGACGTGCTCTCTGTTGAGCCGTCAGTGTATAGGGAGATTTCCCCTTCTGCTTATTTTAGTGACGTCACGACTATCTAACTGTCTGCTTATCAGCTATAATCACGGTAAAGAGGCAGGTGAATAAATACGTGCGTCACCGTGGTTTGGTGAGTTGACTCCTAAATGTTCCCAAATTTGTCAACTTTCATAATTCACGGCTTCACCTCCTTCGAGACAATGACAATGCTGAAAGTTGGCTCTTGTCTAGAAAAAGCTTCTCAAACTTCGCCGTTCGTAGTCGGCAAAAACCTGTAGTTCCCATCAACTCGCTGAAGCTAGGCCCAGGTCCGCCTCGGACTGTCGCGCCACGCTTGGCACATTGTCAGTATCTTGCTTTGAGCACAACAACTTTTATTAAACAAAGATAATGTTATAATTTCTACAAAAAATATTTCTTGTGTGAAACCTTTCTTCCTCTCTTTCTTTCAGTCTACAATCGTATGTCCATAATGAAAATAGAAAACATTGTTCCACTTACCCCACCCAACTTCATGCATACTGCGTTGGATGTACACCGCAGCGGGAACTGCAGTGTCCGGCTTTGCCGCACACACACTTCGATGCGATGGTTTCTTCGTCTGATTGGCACTAGTACCTTTGATGTCAAGACATTTTAACTTGATGCACTTAATTGTGAAATACCATATTTATAGATTTGTGCTTGAGAGGAATAGACTTCATATGCAATCTCATATGCAACAACCACATCCCAGGGATGACAATCTGTCTGCAGATACCGCATCAGAATGTTACAGGGAGTGCATAGCCTATAGGTATACCGTATACCGTATACCGGTCGCATACATCCCACCACGACTGCGAGGACTGTTTCAGTTTTGAATATTCCAAACTATAAGGGCTTTTGGACATTTACTTTGTTTTATTGATCAATATGGATGGAATCTGCAGTGAAGACAGATGCTGGGTGGTAATAGGTTGACTGTCATGAATCTCTGTCACTTTCAGGTTTGGTAGGCTATTGCCATTTTGAGTAAAATTTCCATAAAATCATTCTTGTGTTGTGGAAATACTGCACGATGTTGCTTCGAGCAAACTGTATATGTTTAGTCGATGTACATAGCATTTCAGGCTGAGGCTCGTGAATGCATATGCAAAAAAATACTCGTTTCTTAGGACACTCCTATGGATGGCATATTCATTACGAAATTGTTTTACTTTAAATCAGACGTTTGATTGATTTGCAGACAATCACATGGGTGTCATAACGAGACACCCGAAAATGCACAACGAAAGTAGAGAGTCGTGTTCGTTAATCCAGATTTTTAAGTATCACCCGGCAGCTTGATGATCCAGTGGATACCATGTTAACAAGATGCATTTAGAAAATTCATATGTTCCAATTAAATATTGTTTAAGAACAAAGGCTAAATATTACAACTACTGAATAATTTATTAAATATAAACTTATTTTCAAATTTTACAATCGCAATCAACAAAGGTAAATCTCGCAAGCGATATAAGGGATATTAAAGTAATGATCTTAAATAGTGTGGAGTGGATTCTGCTTTTCGGGACAGCTGCTTGGGACAAAAAAAAACTGAGCCCGAAGTGTCCTAATAAAGCGGAGTCCACTGTATTACATTTCTATCTTCAGGCAGCGACTTCCTTACATGGTATAACTTTATTTGTCCCTCCTTAATGTGTTGTACATTTAACACCGAAATTTGAAAAAAAAAAACATTTAAAAAACATTCAAGCAACTAGCGAATTTTCAAAGAAGAACTCTTATTCAACCAACTTCTATGATTCGGAAAGGGTATCAGCTGTTCACACCATCTCAGACACATTAGCAGATACGGGGCAGATGAAATCAAGGGGCAAAGGAGATAGACGAAAACCTTGTTTAATAGAAGATACCCTTTCCATTTATTTCTGCGTTTAAGGCAACGTACAAATTTGTCCCACCTCCAAATGGATCATCTATACATGTGGAACTGTCGAACATGGTCTCAATATCTCAGGCGAATGTAACCACAGTGAACTAGTGGCTTTGATTTTTATCTGTCAAATTATATGAAAAGAAATTCATTTGTTCGAAATTGATGTCAAAATGTTGGAAAAAAAAAATCGAAGTCGAATTTTTATCGGCCCGGCCGATATTATAGGCAGTTATAGACAGTAGGTTGTGCTTAACGTGCAAAATTCTACTTCACTATTTATAGATTTTTGAAAAAAAAAACACGGCTATAATTTCGAGTTCGACTTATGCCTGAAACACAATAGTGCGTTTGCTCTGGCGTTGGCTTTCAACACACACAATTCAATGGCCAAGCACAAAATACAGTGGACAGAGGGGCGAGCTGTGAGAGTGATTTTCTCCCAGAGTGAGATTTTTCTTCTAAATTGAGAGTATTTTGTATCAATTGTCATTTCAGAAACGAAAACAGATGATTAAAAATAATTTAACGACAAAAGACATTTCAAATGAGTATATGCAGAAAGGCGGCAATATTTTTCATCAGCTGATAAATTGAGTATTTATTTCAACGCAGTGCGTCATCGTAACATGAAGTCGGCTGGCGCAGCGCACTATTGTGTTTCAGGCATTAAGGAGAGTCCACTGTATATACTAACTTGTCAAGCAATTACGCTTCTCGAAACTCGAAACAAATTAAATTAGGTTAAAAATAGTATTTCCAACAGCATGACCACCTTCTCTATTTTAAATCATGTTCATATTAAATTCTCTGCGCTCGCAAGCGATAGAGAGCTACATGTTGCTGTGCAGTCAATTCTGGAGATAGAGCCAGTGGTTTGAGATAAGACAAAAAGGCTCTCAGGGCACAATATCTCGGCCGAGCGAAGCTCAATTCTTCTCATAGATTATGGTTCATTGAACGGAAATAACACCATTTTTAGGTAAAATCAACAGTTCTGCGTGTTAGTAACCATTCGATTACGCAGTACAACCAGCGGCTATATTATTCTACCACTGGAGGCAGGACTCCCTGATACTTAGTTCCTGACCAGACGCCTGGCCCCTTTCCGTGAGCATCGTGACGTTTGAAGCTTAAGCCCGATCTACGGGGAGAGTTAAGGATAAATACCACCGCGGCATGAATTCTAACACGACCATGAGCCTTTTGCATATTAAGACTCCTTCGACCTGACTGTCTCCATTTCTGCGCTCTGCCTCGCATTTCGATTTTGTAGTCGCACCATGGTTTCACACGTTCAAATTGCAAAATTTCGTACATGACGTTGTCTCTTAGGTTAGGTTAGGTAGGTGGGCTAGTAGTGCATTCACCAGCACACTTGGACCATGTGGGTCCATTGTGATACCCACAGTCAGACTACTACCACCGATTGACCACACTCCAGTGATAGTGCCGTTATTTGATCCCAACGAGAAATGGTGACTACACCAGATAAACCAGATAAGAGCGTATTAACTTTGCTTTCACTGGGATTCGAACCGAGGACCCCGCTAACCAGGGGCAGGCACTCTACCTACTGCGCCATCATGTCGTCACGTGGTCCCTAACTCGACCATGAATTACATGCTTAAGATCGGGGCTGCACGATTTGATTCTTTTCTGCTCACGACTTTTTTTTTAGAAAACAAAAATTCTTCTTCTTGTTTATTTTTATATTTTTTGCAACTTTTTGAAAGAAATGTTAAATCCATGGATTTTTTTCCATCTTGTAAATTTGTAAACAAAATAAAAAAAAGCAAAACCATTTGGGAAAAATAGAAATTGGCCAAGAAAATAGGAAGATGCCACTAAAATTGCAGTATTTTAGCGCTCTTATTTCCAGAATATAGAAAATGTGTGAAAGGACACTTTCTTGTCATATTCGTTGCAAATAGGTAGTACCAAGCAAAAGAGGAAGCATTGTTCCTTAAGCAATGATGGCCGTGATTCGGCATTTCCGGTGCACGAGAAAACGATGATCCTTATTATATTTGATAATAATATGCTTTTGTCGAGTTTATGACGGCCATGGCGTTGTGGTTCTGTGCGCCGACACCTAATCACTTGATCTCCCGGTACTCGGGGTCGATTCCGGGTACGACATAATTCTTTTTCACGACCTCACCTCTTCCAAGTCACTGACAATGTTCAAAGGGCTAATAAATGCTGTTTAGAAAAATCTTCTCAAAATTAGTCGTTCGCTGACGGCAAAAGTCTTAAGGTCACTCCAACTCGTGGCAGAATAATACAACACGAGTGCTGTAAAAGCTAGGCACTAGCCCTCCTAAATTTGCGAAAAAAAGTGTCACGGCGCAAAAACAGTCGCAATAACAATTAACAAAGATGAATGTAATTTTTAGTGCCGTAGTCTCGCCACGGTTACCAAAAGCAGAAAAAACGTTCGACTAGATCTTCTCAAATTTCAATTGTAATTGAAGAGTTATAGAAGTCTGACCGCAACAACTAATTAAACTTTATCGAATTGTGTGAGAATAAAATCGACCATACGAACAGATTGAGCAATGTTCAAGTCCGGATATGTGGTTGCATGTAGCTGTGCAAGCTTAGACAACCAATTAAAAACATGTTTTTTTCTGAGCGGACAAAGACCAGTTTGACTTCTGCATTCTCCACGTCTCATAATGCTTAGGAGTAGTGCAGCCTTTAAGTTGCATCTTCTTTCCTTGAACTAATTCAATTTTTTCCAAAGGTTTTTTGTGCTTTAAATGGTTCCTTAGACTCGGAAATAATTGTTAGCATATGTTACAGAATGGTTGCGTTGTGTCCAGATCTTGACTAATCGATCCAGCACATCATCCATTCTTTGAAATGCATACTTTTCAAAATAATTTCAAATATTGTGACTCTGAATCAGAATCCACAAAGGATACTGATATAATTCTGACCCGACTCCGAATCTGTTACATGGAACAAATTTCTCTTCTAAAATAGTCTGCAAAAGTCGTAAGAAAATATAAAAAGTGTCAAAATGGAGCTATTTTTAAAAAGTCATGTTATGGTCTGTAGGCCTTTAAAAAGGGTAAGAGTGCGACAAAAGTCCCATAGCGGCAACTCTACTGCGAGCTGTTACGATATATTTTTATTATTCCATTTCTAGAATTTCTGCTTAACCCTCATCTCATCCTTGAGTAGAAAACTACGCAAGAGCTACTTTTTGTCTTATTTTCTTTTTCAAAAACCACATACTGGAAACTTCCGAAATTTTCTGACTTAATTACAATCCTTATTTTACGCATTCCTTCTAACGTAGAATTCAAAAAAAGTCTTTAAAAAATAAGAATCATGGAAAACGCACTAAAATACCGCATGCGTATGAGATTAGGGTTAAGCCAGCTTTGATCAACGAATCCATATTCAGCCCTCCTTCTGGATTCTAGACACCAGGGATAGGTAACTTTGACTTAAAATAAACCCAGCATTTTTAAGACAATTGTTGGCCACACAGCAATCACATTCGTACCACTTGGACATTTCAGTGTACGCCGCTGACGCACTAGGAATTAATTAATACGTCCATTGTCAACAGTCACACATCACATAACATCCACACGATAGATAGACTCTTGCATCGATTTTGACACCATTCATAATGTCGTCTGCAGTACTTCCGCACTTTTTTTTTCCTTATCCATACGAATACAAAGAATTTGTTTAAGTACACGACTCTGGTAGGTGAGATTGAATATAAAAAGTCAATTGCTCGATTGACCTTATATTAAACAAGTCAAGCCACGATTATCGAGACAGCTTCCCTACGTGGCATTGTTGCCATTATTAGACGAACTCCAACATAAAAGGACACACGGAAACAATGGTGAGACTAAATTGGCCTTTTGTTGGAATCCTTTAAGCATGCCTTTTATTAATATTACGAGCATTATTATAATGTCACTGTGGTGCATGCTGTAGAATACAAGCGGCGGGTGCGTACTTTTTTTGTATGAACTCAAAGCTGATGCGAGTGCTTGCATTGAATTCAGTTACGATATGGTTGGCAAGCATTCAAACACCCTTTCTCTTATAAAATGATTCAGAAGAGTATAAAATATGAGTTATTGTTATTTTTTTAGTTGCAGTTGCTTGCAGCAACTACTTGTCGACAACGACGTAGGTTGAGTCTGACTTTCTGAATTTTGCGAGACAAGATGATCTTGCAGAAGGCCGAAGGGTGATTGTCTTCAACAGATATCATTGCCTCGTCACGGGATATTGCGCCTGTATGAAAGGATTAAGCGGCTTGGAGTGGCCACTGGTAATGGGAAGCGAACACAAAGAGTTCCAGAAGCTATCAGAGATAAGAAGAACTACAGAGATTCTCTTAACTGGCTGTGCAGTCTGACAGAGATTGTCAATTGTGATCATAATAATAATAATATGGGTGGCGCGACAGTCCGAGGCGGACCTGGGCCTAGCTTCTCAGCAACCACTCGTGTCGTGCGTGCTATTGTTCTTTCACGAGTGGAAGGGACCTACAGTTTAATGCGGACTCCGAACAGCGAATTTGAGAAGCTTTTACTTGACAGGAAATACTCTTTAAGCATTGTTGTGCAATTGTGATCATAGAACTCCAAAAAAATTGTTCTAATAAACCATTCACCGACTTGGAGGAAAGAAATTCAACATCATCGAATGAGTCAAATCAGAAGATGGTGTATTGCTTTCCAATGAGGGGGACAGCACTTTTTGGAGCTGCTGAATCTCGAACGTAACAATGAGGGTGGTAGACCGTTGTCTTGAGTGGGACGGAGGATGGTCCTAATGTGCAGGAATTTTGTATTTCCTAATGATGACGATAAGATTGCTATTTGATGCGTTAGGTTAGGTTAGGTTAGGTTAGGTAGGTGGGCTGCTAGTGTTGTTGTTGGTCCATTGTGATATCCACAGTCAGACTGTTAATTTGATCCCAACGGCCAGACTGGTGACTGGACCAGATTTGAAAACCAGATAAAAGCCTATTAACTTTGCTTTCTTCCACTCGTGAGAGAACAATAGCACGCACAACACAAGTGGTTGCTGAGAAGCTAGGCCCAGGTCCACCTCGGACTGTCGTGCCACCCATATTATTATATTATATTATTAACTTTGCTTTCACTGGGATTCGAACCAGGGACCAAGCTAACCAGGGGCAGGCACTCTACCAACTGCGATATCCAGTCGTTTATTTGATGCGTTACAATTTCGACAATTTTGTTTTAGATTTTCCAATGCCTGTAAAAATAGAAATGACTTCTGCAAGGGCCACGATCGTTCACACTGCCTCTTGCATATCTTCTTGTTCTGCTGGCACTACAGTTAATGGTGAATTTTGGCATCGGCCAACAAGCCACTCTAGCTGGCGATCTTTAGCCAGTCGTCTCTGATTTCTCACTCCAAGCTGATTGAGGTCCTACTGTACTACTGTGAGTCATCTGTTTCATGGGCGGCCTCTATTGCTTGATCCCATTAGTGTATAGTCAAAGGCTCTAAGGACTGAAGAAGTATTTTGCATGCACTCTTCATGACCTAGCCACTTTAAGCTTTGAATTCGTAGACCTCAGATTGGGCTCAGTTTGCTGCACACGCCTTAAAGTTCGTGATTGAATCGCCTTCTCCAAATGCCAACTTCTATGACGCCGCGAATTTGAGAAGACCAAGCACCGCTTCATCTGTTCCTTAGATTATCCATGTATCCAAGATAGGGTCCACACCTCAAGCCATCAGAAAAAACCAGATATCGAAAGTGTTGCCATGATTAATATGATTTCACATGGGCGGATTTGCGTTTTTATAATGCTCCTGGAAAAATTATCCTTGAGTGCCCAGCGTCAAGACACAGGACGGACCGAAGGTATAAGGGGAGAATAAGAAAGGAGATCGGCTTCCTGTGCAGATTGGTCTTAAATTTCCGCGACTGAAAACAATCTCAAAAGCGTATGAGGAAGTCCATGGTCTTCTGGTCTTCTGGAGGTTTCTGGAGGAGAACGTTCAACCACGAACTGTACGGGCTGTACAGCGACATGAGTCTAGTCAGGCGTCTTCGGATCCAAAGCCTAAGATGGCTAGACCATGTAGAGCGTATGGACACCTCAGCTCCGGCCCGAAGAGTCTTCGACTCCGAACCCGTGGGACAACGCAACAGAGGACTAGCACCCAGGTGGAGAAGGACTTCAACCAACTTGGTGTGCGACACTGGAGACAGCTAGCCAGAGACCGTGCTGGCTGGAGAGGCTTGTTGGTTGAGGCCCAGGTCCACCCCGGACTGTATCGCCAAATAAAGAAGAAGAAGACTGAAAAACCAGTGCCTAAGCTTCTAGTCTCTTGTCTGAAGGCAGGATTGAGGGCTATCTGATGAGCGAGTTTTCGGCTATTGGCACAAAGGGTATTGCGGGTGAAATCGTCGAGCGGACATAAGCAATTGGCAAGCTAGATTTCACAGCACAGGTTAAAGGAAGACACAGTACGTCGGTTTCCATTGACTTTGCAAAATTATGTCTGCCATTAGATCAATAAATTTTAATGCTTTGGATTCTAGTTCGATAGTAGTCTTAGGGTCGACAAACCAGATATGAGCGTTAAGGCAGACTGGGAGGCTATAAATTGAAGCCAAATCAGAGGGGATCAATTATTGCCCGCAACAATTATGGAAACCTAGATATGTTTGCTTTTGCTTGGGCTGGTGAAAATCTTAAACAAGACACTATGAGACCACAAGACACAATCTGACTTCTTCGTTACAATTATGTTTCCTTATCTATTTCTTTACTTTTCAAGATGTTTTCGTGTTTTGCAGGTAGACCTCCGGTACAATCAACTGTCAAAACCATAGATAAGTTGGTTTATTATTATTGCACTAAATCGAGCGGTCTCGTACGTTGGCGAATTAAACGTCTCATGTCCAAAGTTTGGAACTGGCTTGATTACAATGACCATAAAGTCAGATTCATCGCTAATTCCTTAGTCGACGGTTGTTATCACTAGGTCTCTCTGTATATCATAATCAAATAAAGATATCAGGGTTCTTTAATAATGGCTCATATATTTTGAAAAGACTGAATATATCGTTTGCATTAGTGCAACCCCACAGTTGTATGCCGGATGTCCATGTAGGCTTCAGTACTTGCTTGCTGTATAATAACAGTTTGATGCACATGCTTAACTTGGAGTGCCTTCCAAGCAACCAGTACATTACTCTCTACCGTTTTGTAGAGATCTTCCGAAATAAGTTTTATCTTGATGCACAAGTATGAGAATTCGATTGGAGTCATCCAATCGTGTCTTTGTATTGGTTGGGTAGTGGTTGTGTGTGTCAGAGGACAAGATTCAGATTTGGAAACATAGAGTTCCACTGCATTGTTCTTACACCAGTAGATTATGCCGTAAGATGGAAATTCAATGCTTAACATCCGGTAGCTTCCAATTCACGACAGGGTCGTGAGACTTAAAACGAATGTGAAAGTCTGAATTTCCTGTCATCAAAGAAGGAGTGAATTGTTCGGGTTTTAGAAGACAGGGCATCATATATAAAAAAGAGAAAGAGTATCGTGGATAGTACAGAGCCTTGGGGAACATCAGTGTTTATTTGGTGGATATCAGACCTTGTATCCATCATCCAGAAGAACACGTATGTAAGTATGTAGTACATAGAAGAAAAAATTCATACATAATGGCAAAATATGTCTTAGGTACCTCAAGCGCAATGATCTTGCTTTACCTACATTTTACAAAAATTGGTTCGACTTTTCGGCGACCATCAAATCCCCACTCGACCTGTGGCTGCCGATGATCTAAACAGCTCGAGGCCTTAACTATGCATTGCAGCACGGATACGATTCTTTTCTGAATTCGCAAAATCGATTCTAAAGGGCTGTATACTTTTTTGAACCTGACCATGAACTGCCTATGCCTGACAGTTCTCGTTCTGTACTGAATACACTAGTAAGGTCTATGACATATTGTCGACTCCTAGTTGTGCAGGTACATTTGTTGCCCATTGTCTTTACAGTCTTGATGATGTGCAGTGTCTGCCGATGCGGTCATTTGTAAGACTTCTTCGCGCCCTTCACTGCCTTCATACACAAACATCACTGACTATGGCCAATGAGGAAAACGACAAGATGGCACAGTTGGTTAAGTGCTTGCCCTTGGTTAGTGGGGTCCCCCGTTCGAATCCCAGTGAAAGCAAACTTAAAACGCTTTCATCTGGTTTTCAAATCTGGTGTAGACACTATTTCCTGTTGGGGTCAAATTAACGACACTATCACTGGAGTGGTCAATCATTGGTAGTAGTCTGACTGTGTGTATCACAATAGACCAACATGGTCTTAGTGTGCTGGTGAATTCACTAGAAGCGCAACTTCCTACGTACCTACATGGCCAATGCGGTGTAGTGCATAGTTCCCGATCAGGGTGGATTAAATACGGACGCCTTCATTTTTCGCGGTACAACATCTCGCAAGGCTCCTCAAAAAACCCCCAAAAACCTCAACACTGTAAATTTTCTCTCACCTAGATTCGAAATAAACTGATTGGTCCTCGCCACTCATGACACTTCTCACAAAACGGTTGCTGTTAGACTGGGCGGTAATTCATTTCGGACTACAAGTTTATTGTCCTAGTGCATTACCCACCGACGGCCATGTCCAGAGCCAGTTGAGTGCATTCCAAATGTGGAACATTATCTATCTCCTCCTCGCACTTACAGCTTCCGCAATCACAAAGCATTCATTTTTAGAAATAAAGACGTTTTAAAAATTACAACAAAAATGTAGAAACGCGGTGGACAAAAAACTTCTATCTGATGATCAAATACTCAGTAGATTTATTCGCACCAAAGCACTTTCTTGCTATTCCCACAGTATTAAAGCTCGGAAGATGCATAAATCAACCCCTTTTCACAAACAACAGAACCGTACACAGCATCTCCACCGAGTTCATCCGTGCACCCGCCTCGCAGCCGCATCCTATCAAAACACTAACAATGTAAAGTGTTCTTTTGATTTCTTGATTCTCTCTGATTTCTGTGTCCTTTCTGGCAGGATCTCGTCAGTCTATCCACCTCCTTTTTGTTTTGTTTTTATGTGGGAAAAAATCACTTGACGGAAATATAACAAGAGACCAAGTGGGGCGCACAACTTTACAAGACGTCGACGACGATGAGTACAGGATACAACGGACAAGCATCATGTAAGCAAGTACAAAAAAAAAAAAGAAGGTAAAGCACCAAAAGGGAAGCACAAATCGTATTAATATAGCGCATCTGTGGTTGTGGGTGTACTTACGCTGTGTGTCACAATGTGAGGAATGAAGGAGCGAAAGGACTGCAGTGCAGTTTTTCTCTGATTTTGCATGGCGACATTATGGTTAATTGTAATGAGTTGTTTTTAGCTGGGTTTAAATGTTTTTCTTTTTTTGTTTTTGGTCCCTTTTGATGATTACATTATTGCAATTATTCCATGGTAATTAAGTCTTCTATGTGTGCGAGCGGCGGCGAGGACAAGGACGACGACAACGACGACAATGACGACCCACTTGCAATTAGCATTGTTCAAGTACGCTTGTTTACGAATTTTTTCTTTGACTTGTAATCCTTATTTCTTAATTATAATATGTTTTTTTTTCCCTTCGACTACATAGGGTGCACTGTATTTTGATCGTGTGTTTGGCTAGAAATGGTTGCTAATGTGAGTCTTCAGAGAAAATGTAAGGTACAAGTACTTCAAATTAGATCTTGTGGATACACGCATATTATTCTATAAAGCGTTTGCTGGCATTGAGATGGAAACGGTGGTGAACGAGAACAAAATGAAGTACATGTCCGCAATAAATAGTACAAACAACATCAGTACCGAAATCAAACGCAATGTAACTCATGCTAACCGCTGTTACTATGAGCTCAAGAGGCAATTGAGTAATAGATGCCTCTCTCGAAGCTGAGCCTGTATAACACCGTCATCGTCCATGTCCTGCTGTACCGCGTGGTGGAATGGACAATCTCAAAAGCGCATGAGGAAGTTTTAAGCCTGTTCGAGAGAAGAGTTCTGCATGCGATCCATGGCCCTGTTTGCGTTGACGGTTTTTGGAGAAGAAGATTCAACCATAAACTGTACCGGATATAGAGAGAGCCTTATCAGGCGCTTATAGATTCAGCGCCTACAGTGGCTGGGCCATGTAGAACGCGTGGACCATGAAGAGCGCATGGAAAACTTAGCTCCGGCCCGGAGAGCCAACTCCGAACCCGTGGGACAATGCAACACCAAACTGGCCGCTTCTGAGATTACTTCATCCATTGGAAGGAAGAATTCTTGACAATAAAGGTCAGAATTATGAGTTTTGTCGTAGCAGATGATTTCCTGCCAATCTGGTTTGGCCATAGTTTGAGCCGACTCTCCTCGATTCCACACCATTTCCGCTTAACGTTGTCGTAAGTGATCCACTTTTCGTCACCAACAACCACCCGCTTCAACAACCACGTCGCTGTTTTACCGATTGAGCAGAAGTTCGCAGATGGGAAATCGGTCCACGAGGTTCTTTGTGGGTTAACTCGCGTGGTACCCATACATCGAGCTTCTTCTTGTATCCAGTCTTGTTGAAATGGTTCCAAGCGGTCTTTTGTGCGGTGCTTACATCCTGGGCAAATCTCAATTTCCAATTATCTTTTCGACTACCTAATCACTGTAGCGTCTTTCAGGCGGAAACTATAGCGATTAAGGAAGCCCTGTCCTGGCTGAAAAACAATGTAATATCGCGCACGGATATCGTCATCTGTTCCGATAGGCAGGTAGCGATCAAATCTCTGGATTCAGTCACTTTTAATTCCAAGACTTCCCTTAATTGCCGCCTATCTCTTAACGAGATGGCCAAGTATTTTAGCATCCAACTGATGTGGGTGCCAGGACACTGTGACATTCCAAAGAATTGCAAAGCGGACGAACTCGCTAGAAAGGGCACAAACTCCGTGCTCTTTCCGGCTACTATAAAACATCTGCTTAAGCATGAAACGCTTGATCAAACAAACCTCGGATGGATATCTGGTTCAGGATGCCTCATTACCAAACATCTACTCTGGCCTATGATAGATCCCAAACGATCGCTTAGCTTGATCAGATTAAGCAGGCCAAACCTCAGATCTCTTATTGGCGTTCTAACAGGGCATTGTGCCATCGGAACTCACGCCTCTAGGCTAGGCTTTCCCTATAATGATTTCTGTAGAAGCTGCTTGGACGAAGATGAGGAAGAAACCAGCGAACACTTACCATGTAGCTGCAGTGCTCTCTCATCCCGTAGATTCAGACTTCTGTGGGCCCAATTCTTTGTTAATCTGTCTGAACTGAGCAGCATCAAAATCAGCCCTCTTCTTCACTTTATCAAAGGCACAGATTGGTTTGCGGCATAGGTAGCCTAAGATCCGCGTGATAACACAATGAGCCTATGTTTGGCCTAAGTGTGTCTGCTGCTTGTGTGAGCGGCAGTCAGCCACCTCAACCTAACCTAACCTACCATCAACCAGAAAGTTCTTTTATGACGGTTGACGGATTTCTATGAATCGACGTATTTTCTCTTTGGTGATGTCCATCTTTGACGCGCTCTGAATCAATCAAACATTAAAAAAACTTTCCGTAGAGTTTTTTCTTGGTACGAAATCTTGTCTTACAGATGTAAATACATATCTTCATTCCGTTGTTTTTGTGGGAGTAAGTACCTACATTACTTTTCGAAAGAGGTTTGGAGGATCCAAGAAACTCCGATTCCTGAACCTTTAAATTCAGGTGTCTTCCTAGGCATATCTTCGATTCAAAAACATTGTCTGAACAGAACTCCGATAACAAACGTCAGTCGATAAAGGATATCGGCTCGTGGCCATTAGGGAGTTTCTCGTGCGTTTTATATACTTAAGCGTGTCTCTAGTTGCCGAGGGTTCATCATTATCTGCACGTATTTCAAAACATGCCATCATCAGGCGACTTATCATACCGAGACCCATGCTATCAAGACAACACGGGACATCCCTGTACAGTAAATTAACTTCCGCACAATTTAAGTTAGTAACTAACACATGGGCCTCCACTTGCCCTAAGTGTGTCTGCTGTCCTTCTGCGCGGCGGTCAGCCACCTCAACCTAACTTCCGCCTAAGAAGAGTTTTTTTTGACCATCATTATCATGCTTCTATTGCTATCTGCTCTTACTTTCAATATCCCCACTCAAAGACAACTGAAAAGCATGCCGTGTACAAAATTAGTTAAGAAAAATCCGGACTATTGCTTCCCAAAAGAGCACTTCCAAGTAATGAGCTAAATCAGTATTTTTACTGCACCAAGTACAAGTGTTACACTTCATAACTCCCCTCCTCTTGCCATCAGTTATCTCATCATAACTCATTTGTTGGTTGTGCTGTCTTTATTCCATTTTCATCAACTCATACTTACACGCGAGAGAAAAACGCAGGAGTGATTTGCAGACAAAGGAGCTCATTTGCATTTTAATTAGAAAAACGAGAATGTCGTCAGCGTGTGCTACACCATTACTGTTTCTATGTAATGCCCATAGTTTGGGTTACAAAGCTTAATGTCTCCTTCAACCAGTCCAGCTACGAGGTCTACACGATTCAATCGTTTGCCGCCGCATCATGGACATGGCACCCGATGTCTCAGTGTACTGACATTGTGGAGAGTTGACGCCGCACCCGGTAAGGGATAGCTTGTTCAGAAGGCATTATTAAAAAATAACAATAGTAGTTTTTGGACATTCAAGCTGATGTCGGAACAAGTTTAATTGAAAATTATGAATAACAAATGAATAAGTTGAGTTGGTTGAAGCTTACGAAGTTTTACAATTGAATATAATTCCTCAGTCATTGAATTAATTCGACTAAAGCGAATTGTGGACGATCTGGGTCATATTCACTAGAAATTAAATCAAATGCCATGGTTTTTGGTACAAACCTGGTGGCTTTTGTATTCATCTCCTCATATGGTAGAGATTCAGTGTGGGTTGAGTTTTGTAGACTTACATTTTTGTATTTTACTTGGCCTGTGTGTTGGTGTAAGTAATATATAGGAGCATGTACTCCGGTTGCATGGATGTAAATTGTGTTAAATTTCATCGCGGGGCAAGTTGCAACATGGATGGGGCAACATGTACCTTTGTTTTTAAATAAATAATTAACATCGTTGTAGTTGTGTCAATTTTAGATGTTTTTTTTGCAAGCGTATATACGCTTAATTATAAGTGCACAAAAAAACGATCATCGGCGCTTAATGATTCATCATAAAATCTTGGCAGCACCGACAACGTTTATGAGATTTGCTAAGCAGTCAGGGGTGTAGTCGTGGAACGTGATGGTTGATCTTTGATGGTCGCAATCTTCGTTTTGTGACTGTGTACTTTAAACCACGGACGTTACCATCACTTTAAATGCAAAAACACTTAATAATTATAAAATAAAAAAATGTTCATCAAATGAAAAGAATCGATTACGACACATAAACGTAGTGTATAGCAGAGACTCTGGATATACCAAAAATTGCATACTTATGGATGCCATAAAATTGAAAAATGATCTAATACATCAACCAAACCTGCAGGTGTAAGCCACATACAGCAACCTAAACAATGAATGAATGAATTCAGGAATGAACACACAGAAAATAACGTCTGGAAGCATTGTTTTTATTCGCGCTTATTCCTTAAGCGCCGATAGATATGATGAGTAAGTTAAGCGGATATAGGATTAGTTGTTAGTGTATTTTACATGCAAATCGAAATGTAAGCGTATATACGCTTGCAAAAAAACGCTGCTGTAAATACCGCGCAAACGAGTTGGGGCTGTAACATCAGCTGAGCGAAATACATTAGTTAAAGTTTGCGCAACAGTTAGTGCTTCTAGAAATTCGATCTCAAATATATTTGTTTTTACAAGTATATACAATTTAGGAATTATTTTGTTGACGGATCTCCGGACCTTCAAAGAGTATAGGAGCTGGAAAGGCTTCGAGTTTGAGGATAGCACACTTGTTCTGAATGCTATATCTTGTCCCAGCGTCGACTGCTAAGCTGGGGCGCGGGCTTCAATAAGGTTCGAAAATTCACCGTTCGGATACGGCATGAAATTGTAGATGGAATCTAAAAGTGATGACCAGGGCTGTATAAGATCAAGTACAAGTACCATTACCTGGAATTGTATTGTTACCTTATTTGAACCATGTTCAAGTACTTTTTATTAACCAGTTATAAGTACTTCAAAGTACTGTTCAAGTACTAAAGTCCTTATTTATGTGCTTAAGTACGTAAAAATTATTACTATTACGTAAGAATACTTACTTAAAAAGTTACTAAAGGAAAACAAGTACCAGAGGACTTCAGTCTTTTCAAGTACAAGTACCGCTGTACTGAAGTCCGATAATACAGAACTACTTTACAGCCCTGGTGACGACACAACAAGTTTGACCACTGCTTTTGGTAAACTGTGTTACAAGTTTTGAAGACTTGTAAGGAGTCAGTGAAGGTGACTGGATGTCGCAGTTGGTACAGTGCCTGCCTCTGGTTAGCGGGGTCTCCGGTTCGAATGCCAGTGAAAGCAGAGTTAATTCGCTTTTATATGGTTTTCAAGTCTGCTCCAGTCACCATTTGCCGTTGGGATCAAATTAAGGGCACTATCACTGGAGTGGTCAATCAGTGGTAGTAGTGTGACTACGGGTATAACAATGGACCAACATGGTCTAAATGTGCTGTTGAATGCATTAGCAGCCCCCCCTACCTAAACTAACCCTAACCTAAGGAGTCAGATACATCTTCAAAAATAAATACCCACGATTGCCTTCTGATCTCGAAGAAGCAGTGATTCGCGAAAGTTGTTATGTCTTTGTTCAAGCTTCAAAAAAAGAAAATGAAATGACATGTGCAATATAGCCTGGGAACGCGGTAAGACAAATGGCGATTGCCAAACTTCTGTGATCGTCCCTCTTTTTAAGAAGGGGGACAAAAGAGACTGCACCTACTACAGGGGCATACCCCTCTTAAGCCTCCCCGGTAAAGTCTACGCTAAGGTTTGGGAGGCGCGTTCTAGAGCTATGCTCGAGGCCAGGATGGGGGATGAACAGTGCGGCTTTCGTCCCGGCAGAAGTACAATCGACCCGCTTTTCACTCTGAGAATGGTACTTGAGAAGGCCTTGGAGTATGTCAAATCCATTTACATCTGTTTTGTAGATTTGGAAAAAGCATATGACCGAGTTGCTCGAAGTAAGCTCTGGAATGTTCTGCAGGAGTATGGGATGGAGGGTCCTCTTTTGAGGGCCATTCAATGTCTATACACAAACTGTAGCAGCTGTGTTCGGGTTAAAGGTGCTTAATCAAAACCTTTTACCGTGGGCGTTGGACTTCGCCAAGGGTGCTTCTTGTCACCTCTCCTTTTCATTGTTTATATAGACTGGAGGTGGCAGCGCAGCCCAGGCGAGGAATGTTTCACATTGGCAGAGTTGATTGTTAGTCAAGCTACTTTATTCTCACATCTTCCCAGACGGAACTCCAGCGCGCACTCCATAAGTTTGTGGCCGTATGTGCTGGTTCTGGGATGAAGGTTAACGTGAACGCGGTTTTATTCACAAGTGATGGGAGGAGTAAAGTGAACTTTCTTGTAGGATTGGGCCTTGAATGCGATTCCACCAGGTAGGCGACCAGGATGAGGTGGTAGGACCAAATCCATAAGCTCGCCTGATTACGCTTGGGCATAGTCCCTGATGAGTTAGATTCGATGACGGCGGATCGAGTTTCCTGGAGATCTCTTGTGCGCGGCTTACCCCCGCGAGTGGATTATGGTGGTCAGAAAATGATGATGATGATTATATTGCATGCAACCTCTTTGATATCAATGATCTTGAAGAAGCCACGAGGGTTCTCCAAAATTATCCAACGAAAGTGTTTGATTTGTACATTGCCTCCAGAAATGGACTATTAACTTGACCTCCAAAAAGTGAAATCTAAACGCCGATGAATCTCGCAGAGACAACACTAGATATAGATTTGAACGCCAATGTTACAAAGAGTCCTATATTACGTCAAAAATGAATCAGAAGATGTATACGGATTGGTAAAGGCCCTTAGGGAGGCCTTAAAATATTACCTCTCGATGGTTTCTCCCAGTAAAAGCTGTCCAACATATTTTTTTTTTTAATTTCCAACAATTTCGAATGATTTTACTTTAAAAACTTCAAACTCTTCACGTGTGCCAATGCCAAGGAAAGCCCAGTGGAGTAAAAATTTACTCCAGATTCAGATATCATTGAGATGTTTAAAAATCCAATTCTAATATCGTACAGTTACATACAAATATCAATCAGATTGTCTCGTTTCGAGCTATGAAAGTCGTTTTTTAGCACTATTTCCAACTTTGGCATGATGACACACACCCTTCTACAATATTGTCAAGTTCCAAAATAATGCTTCTGTGTCTCAATCTTATAGAACAGCAACATCTTCCCTTAAAATGATGTGGCACTGATATGGATTATGAGATTGTTCACGGGATGTGCGAACTAAAAAGATATAGAAGAACTACAAAAATTTGACATCGTTGACAATAGCTTCGTCTTTGTCTGTCCAGTTTTTGGTAAACTTTAGACGGACAGTGTTTCGGCTAACAGCATATACCTCGTGAACGAACCACATGACCATTGTGTGCACGGATTTTATATTAAAAAGTTTATTTACTCTAGAGTCGTTACATCCCGAAAAATTAATAGTTAGATGCGCTCTGATTGACTTGCTGAATCCTATGCCATATTGTTTCTTCAGCAATTAGTATTTTCCACAAGAAAAGCCCTACATGCCATATAGCAATGGTAAAATTTATTTTTTATCTTATACGATTAAAAATGGAAAATATTGGGGTTGTAAATTGGATTTCCGTGGCGGCCGTGACGTTGTGGGTATGTACATCGACTATTAAGCAAATTAACCTCTCTGCTTGGGTTCGTTTCCAAATACGACCAATATCCTTTACCACGGCCCCCATCCATTTCGAGTCATTGACAATACTCAGAGTTTCGTCATGTCTACAAAAATCTTCTCAAATTTCGGCTTTCGCAGGCGGCATGAACCTGTAGTCCCATCCACTCGTAACAGAACATTAGCACGCACAACACCAGGAATGAAGTATGACAAAGATAGCGGACTTCACAGCTGATTGCCCCCTAGTCCATCGACGAATTCGAGTGGCTTTTCGTCAGATATTCATGAATTTTTGACGAAATAACGTATATGCCGTCCTCTGATTAGTCAATTTGGTTTATAAACACGTTATAAAAACAGCTGTCAAACATTTTAAGGAGCAAGAGAGGTAGAAGTCGTGCATCTCTGTAATACTTCATTTCTGTACAACACGAGTGGTTGCTGTGGAAGCTAGGCACACCTTGTTTCGTCAATCCTACCAACTTACCCCCTGTACAAATGCCAGTCTTACATCAATGTTCTATTTATTTGATATTATTGGATACTCTTAAAGTGATGTACACAACGTCGTGTCTTCCAAACTATGGACTCCGAACTTCGCAAAATTGGAGCCTTTATTCACATGGAATTTTTTCTCTTGGCCGATGGCCCAAACCCATAGAATCCGTAGAGTACGTAGCTTTTGGAATCCACAAAAATTGTAGTTGCCGTGTAGCAAAATGACGTATGTTGCGTGCGTAATCCACTCTTAAAAAAATCAAAAACATTCGAAATTTTAAAGTTCCCGAATTATTAGGAACTATTCAAAAACAGTTTTAAATAAAACACAAAGCATTCTTTCATTCATAAAATATCGTAAAAAATCATATAAAGAGCGCAAAGAAAGCTATATTTAGTTGCTAAATTCCATCTGTCGTGGTGAATTTCACTTGTGGGCTGCATTTACTGTCTCTCTCCCTCTCATAAGGCCTTATGAGTTGTCAATTTTTTGACATGACGCAAAGCCGCAACGTGACGATTTCTATGGGCTTGGGCCATGAGAGCTACGGCTAGGATTTGCAATTTTTTCAGACGTCAGTTTGTATCAAATTTGGATCTTAGACATATCGCAACGACGCGTTCGGGAATTCGGGCGTCGACATTTTATGTAGGATACATGTAAATCATGTGTAAAAGCCGAAATGGGGCGGTCGCGCATTTAAATTTCACAGACCGTAATATCGAAGGCCCGTGCACAAATTTCTAGGTAAAGCTACTCTCCAGTCACTCGGGCTTTTTGACGTTTGTAAAACATTTTTTTTTTTTAATTATTTCTCAGTTTGAATATCTGGCAAGCTGCCGCGATTATTTGTGCAAATAATGAATTTTTTCTAAGAACTTTATTTACGGTAATTTCACATATTTTTTTGAAAATTGCAATTGAATCCATTCGATTGTTCAATTCGATATGGAAAAATGAGGCTGCCGCCTTCTGACACAATACTCTTGAAAGCTCGATAAAATGCATAGCAGCGCCTATTAAAGACCGACTGCGCAAGCGCCATAGTTCAGGCTTCTTTTTGGACCTCGTTTCCAGTATGACACTTTGTCAAGTGAAAGATTGATTTATGGAAAAAAAACTAACGCTTATCAACATTTTTGTCGATAAAAACACCACTCGATAATTACAGTCTTGATGCTTTGAGCTTTTGGTATACCAACATTTTCGATGAAAATTTGTTATTTCTGAGAATTCGCGTTCGTAGTTCGCTACTCATGTGCACTCGAGAATAGATTCTTGATCAATTCAGGACAGATTTGCGCAGCACAAGCAAATTTACAGACGACCATCTCCGATCGAATTTTTCAATCTTGAACAGAACGCAGTAAATTTAGCTTGTTAAGGATTATTTCACGCCATACAACAACCTGCTGGGATGAAGGCTAACTATTTAGGAAATTTTGAATTAATTTTGAATTCCAAAAAAATTTTGTGAAAAACTATTCAAACCACATAAACCCATTCGTTTATCTGGCGCATTCAAATATTCATCCATAAGCCGGCGTTTTAAAAGAGATTTCTGAAACAAACCATAGGGACAGCGATTTTGTCGTTTTACCTCCTCCCTTTTCTCGATTTTATTAGAAACGACACAATTGCACCTGACATCGTCCTGCTGTGTGGACCCCACTCCACTGAATGCGTTCCATATCTATTCCTTAAAACAAGGAAAAAGCAGTCGCAGTCACATTCACGTTTCGTATTAATCGTCCCCAATGCTATAACGAATAAGAACAACCAGAATCGCGGTCACTCGAAATTTACATTTTCTACTGCGGGGCTAACCGATTTTGTTTGCACCACCCCCCCACCCACCGCGCTGGCAGGTTCAATTTATTTCACCCAACACACAAGTCAGGTCGGTCCTGCTCGCAACGTGAATTTCTGTGTACCTACACACGGCGGTTTTTCTTGCGTTTATTTTCGGCTATCCGAACAGTTTTTCATTTTTTACCTCAAGCCACCACCTCGCTCGCATGCCAACCAACGTTAAGGGGATCTCGCAGAACCACAACGAAAGACACCGACCATATAATGAACAAAACAAACAAAAAAAAAAACGCAGTAAAACTAGGAAATGCCGGGGCGCGTTTTACAAAATTTCCGCGATACACAAACAGAAATAGTGCAAAACGACAAGAGAAAAAGAAAAGAAGGAAAGCCGTGGAAAAGGAACAAAACAAAGAAACAATAATAACGAATAACGAAAATTTGAAAGTACACAGTGCACACCGTAACACAGTCCCGCCAATAAAGGAGGCAAGTGGAGCTCCGCCTACAAGAGAATTTTCGTGAAATATACCGAAATCATTTGCTTTGGTCACGCAAGGCGCGATTGGTCCAGAAAAATTAATCTCGCATCGAATATCGATCGAGTGCGACCCGAAAAGTTGCAATGTTGCAACACTCCTGTTGTGGGAAAGTTTCGCAGGGCCAATACTGGTCTCCAGAGAGACGGTTGCTGGGTGTTCTTTATTTCGTTTGGTTTTTGTTTTTGTTTTTAGTTTTGCACTTCTGTGAAATGCTGCACGGGCTGCGTTGTGTAGTGCGCCTCTGCTTCAGCTACCCTTGATCGACTGTGTATCTCAGTGTGAAGGAATTTTCTTATTGTCTTTTGGGTCTAATCTCAATCGCATAGGGAGTGAGGAGAAATTGATGAACGAACGTAAAAAATACCGTGCATCGGGAGCAGATAAAAGTGATGCCACTTTTTTGAATATTTTCCGCAGAAGTCATATGTGTGAGATGGATTTTGAATAGCCAATCACGTGTTGGAGGAGCGTGGTTTTGAACGAATCTTAGGTTAGACTGGAGTGGTTGACTACTGGTTGGTATCAGTCCCACTTAGGCCAGAGTAGGCCCATTGTATCACAATGTGGATCTGATTGATTTTATTTGGCAAGTTAGTTAATGCGTTTGCTATTCCGGCGAAGACTAATACTGCTTAGGTGCGCCAGGTTGTTGAAGTAAACGGTTTCTAAGTGAGTTCTTCTTCGGGAGGAGAGACACGATATGCAATAGTTTCTTCCTCCATCTCGTCTCTGCAGAAGTCATTAAGACTCTGTTCCAAGGAAGCAATGCCCGGCTATGACCCTGATAAGAGTTCTGAGATTCGGCCTACTCATTCTGATCAAGCTGTGTGAGCGTTTTCGACCGTGGCTTCCACAGATGCCTGTATGAGCAAGCGTTTCAAGCTTCAGTAGATATTTTGCGGTGGCGACGGTCATGGATGGCAAATCTCCATCAGGAAAAAGTACGGAACCAGTAGCCTTTCAAGCCAGTTCGACCGCTTCCCAGTTCTCTGAAATGTTCCATCATCCAGATATAGTGGAATAAACGACAATTGCATAACTTTTATTTCATTTCCATGCCTGGGTGTTGGATTGCCAGCTTAATTTTGTATTTGTATTAATTATGTTGATCGGTCGCCGTGGTGTAGTGGGTAAGTGCGTCGAATCCTACGCAGAGGATGCCAGGCTTGATACCCGAATTTACCACCTTTGATAATTCACGAATCCGCCTGTTTCGAGTCACTGACAATACTCAAAAGTATTCCTGTCTATTCCGGAGTCGGTATTAAACTGTAGGTCCCTTTCACCTTTCACCTTTTGTGTGGTTGCTGAGAAGCTAGGCCTAGGTCCGCCTCGGACTATCGCGCCACTCATATTATTATTATTATTATAATTAACTATGTTGAGAAGAAAAGAGAAGAAGCATGGTGATACATTCTGAAACCAAAAAATGAGCACTAAAATAAACTAAGGTTCACGCTATAGGCTTGTTCCGTTTGACAGGTGAAATCAAGGGGACTAAAACTGAACCGAAATCGCGAGGTCTGGAAACCTCAAAATGTTCAATTCGGGAATTTGGAGAAATTGGATGAAAACTCTAGATTTTGTTTTTTGGTAACTTGGAACACAGCTTAATACAATCGTCGTTGATTGACATAAGTTGAGATTAGCTTGTTTAAACGAATCGTAGTCCATCCAGACATCTATATAACAAAACCCAAATTACTTGGTATAACGAATACTTTCTAATTCCTTTCAGTTTCGTAGAATCAAGACTGCACTGTGTGGTTTGAAGGACCGTAAGCGATGGAACGCACTTATAGCTCAGGCTTTTTTTTTTTTTTTTAATTCATTTTTATTTTTAATTCATTACATACTTAGGTACTAGACAAAAATGCTTAAAACTAGTTAGACGAACATTATGCTAAATATAACTTAATGGCCCTCGGCGGGCACTCTAAGCTAAGCTTAACCTTATACAATGTCTTTCGACCTAGACTAACAACCTTTCTATTTACGCTAAACATAGATATTGACTGACACTTTCAGTTGAAAATTAAGAAAATTTACCAAAAACTTAATGAAATAACTGTTTTCCTTAAAACTTATATACTAACTTACATACTACCTTAAAATAACTTAAACTACCTTATGCTAAAGTTAAATACATATACATATGGATATATGATAACATATACACGTATATATAATGCACTTAATTAATATATATATATACATATGCATACACATAAGTACATACAAGTGTACACATGTGTATACCAAAAATTATTATTTTTTTTTTTTTTAATATTTTTTTTTTTTTTTTTTTGTACAACTTATGGCTACCTTAAAACTACCCTAATATGTGTAAGTCGGCCAAGGGATGCAGCAGATAGACCTACTTCGAATCCACTGCAAGACGGAGACCGAATATTCCCCAATTCGGGGATACGCACTACCCTTTTTACCCCAGGTCTAAAGGGTTCGACGCTGGAGTTCTTTCGCTCCCCAGCTACCAGAACTTTCGATGTTGCATAGCAACATCCCATTTATCCCGTCTTGAGACCACCGTACTGAAACGGAGGAAATCCTCCGCAGCTCGTTGTGCGACGGAGCGGTCGTGGTTGAGTCGCCCATCCACAGTTGATCTGGCGATGTGGTAGATGAGCGGTACCGCATTAATATCTTGTATCAGTCCATTTTTGTCGAGGTGCAGAAAAGCTTCTTGGGGGATGAAGCCACTAGAACGTACCCTTTCGTGGTATTCTGGATTGGGGTAGTAAGCCCCCGAGATCAAGTTATTGACCGAGTTCATCGCTCTAGCAGTGTGACCTCGAATCAACTTCACCAGGAAATTGTCCACTCTTATCAGGTTTGCCCTGTTGTATAAGACCTCATTGGAATAGTATTTTATGTACTGGGACTCTGGAGTTCTATAAAGGCGAAGACAAGCCCTAAGGCAAGCCCTCTCGAACAACCGAATCTTTTCCATCAAGCTTGCACTCACGTTGAACCACACGGGACACCCATAGGTCAGCATTGGCCGGATGAGGGCCATGTAGCAGATAACTTTCACCCTCGCATCGAGTTGGCTGTTGTAAAACAGTCTCTTTGTAAGGGCAAAAGCGCCTCGGGCCCTGGCCAGAGCAGCATCTACATGTTTATTAAAATATAGATACTGATCTAGCCAGATCCCCAGGTATCTGACTACAGTCCTTTGCGCCAGAGGTTCCCCGTGTCTTCCAACGATTGAGAACTTTCGCCAATTCTTTTTCGTATCCGCCGAGGCCTTATACAACGGCGTCCTGAACAGAATGGTTTCCGACTTCCGGAAGTTGATACTCAACTTCCAGTCATCGCAACTTCTCATGAATGAATCGAAGTCACCCTGCGTGAGGGTAGTGATTTCCTCGATCTTTTTGCCTGATCTGTACACGATCAAGTCATCGGCATACGCAATTGCATGAGGAAGAGAACTTAACAGATCGCTCAAATAAATGTTGAACAGGATCGGCGAATTAACGGCACCCTGTTGGAGACCATTTTTAACTTGGAATATACCTGTGGAGGTCACGTTGCCATTCTTGACTACGAACCGTCTACCGGTAAGCATGTTACACAGTAGGTACAGCAGTGGTTTGCTTATGCCTAGCTGATTGAGCTTGTAGAAAAGACCTTCTAACCATACGGTGTCAAAGGCCTTCGCAAGGTCAATCAAGCAGGCACCCGTACATTGTTTCTGGCTCTTGTTCCATTGGATATCCGACACCAGTTTCGACGCAGCATGAATAGTGTCATGCCCCGCTTTGAAACCGAATTGGTTATCCGGAATTATATTTTTGTCCTTAGTCCAGTTGATCAGAGTTCTATTGATCACCTTCTCGAATACCTTGCTGATGTTCGGAAGGAGACTAATTGACCGGAGGTTGCAAGGATTCGAAGAATCTTTTCCTCTCTTGGATATGGGTTGCACAATAGCCGTTTTCCAATGCTCCGGATAATGTGCATTATTCAGAGCATTGTTAAACAGGATTGTGTACATATTAACCACTTCCAGGGGGAGGTGTCTAAGCACAATGTTGGAGATCCCGTCGATTCCAACAGACTTTTTCTTCTTTAATGATTCGAAGACCGCTTGGAGTTCTGTCTTCGATATGAACGGGGGATGCACCCCTTCGTCGGCGATGGCATTATCTGCCATGTATAGCTCAGGCTGAGATCCTGTGTATTCCACATACGCCATGGTGCACGCTAAGTCGATTTTTGTGCACTAAATACAAATTGTGTTATATATAAACAAATTGATTAAATCAAAAGGCAAAAGGCACTTGATAAGTATAAGTCGGTATTTGTGTGATAAAAGGAACTATATTTAGTGCGTGAAATATATCAGTAAAGTTGAAGAGAAAAGAATTAACTTTCACTGACCGAGCGAAATACTTGCGTGTTATCTATATATAAACTAAACTGGAGGCATAACAATCAGGAGCGCATCGTGAAAGCATCGATTGCACTCTACTCCTGTAAAAAATTAAAATAATACTGGAAAATAATACACTGGCTTTACACGGCAGAGTACAAGACCAGTACTGACTTATGGAGTACTAGTGTGGTGGAAGGCATTACGAATACAGCAAAACCTAATCAGAATAAGCAGAATAAAAAGATCTGCATGCATCTGTATCACAGGTGCACTCAGATCAACACCCGCGGTGACCCGAAATCTTACCCAATCTCTTTCTCATGGACATCTAAGGGAAGCTTATTGCCACTTATGCTGCATTAAGACTCTGAGAGTGGAGCAATGGGGAAAAGCCCACACTAAGGGGCACATGGAGATACTTTAAAACTCGAAGATTCCTAAACAATCTGGTTACCTAACTCCATTAGTGAACTTCGAAATCAAGCACAAAGCATAAATCTTCTCGAGACTAGAGTGGGACGAAGGAAAGGTTTCGGAAATTTACACTGACGGGTCCAAGTCGGAAGAAGTCACAGCCTCTGGTATATACTGACTACTCTGATATATATACGCCAGCTAGCCAGAGCTAGCAGTAACCATACGGCTCCGAACCACTGCAGTATTTTCCAGGCACAATCAACAGCTATTCAATAGTCAGCCCACCGACTATCAAGTACCCCGATAGACGGAAGATCTATTTATTTAGTTTATTTTTTTTAATTTGTTTTATTATTTATTAGTTATTTACTTAGATAGCCAGGCGGTCATAATGGCTCTGGAAACACCATCGATCAACTCTGAGATGGTAAAACTCTGCCGTCAACCTCTGACGAGGATAGTGGACAGAAGCAACCTTACCCTGTGCTGGGTCCCTGGGCACATGGGTATTCCGGACAACGAAAGAGCCGACGAATTACCAACAAGCCGGGCGAGTCTACCATTGGCGCAAAATCAGGAAACACCTTAACCCCCAATGAGATCGGTAAAAACAATGCTGTCAACAAACGCCATAATCAATACAAATCGTAGATGGGCGGAATAAGACACATGTAGTTCAACGAAAACGATGTGGCCTAACTAAAGCTCTCCTAGAATTGGACAAGAGAAACATTAGTAAAATAGTAGGCGTAATCACTGCCTAATTTCGCACCAATTTTCGCACCAATTTCAATAGTCTTGACGATCCAGCAACTACCAACATTAAAGACATCCCCAAGTTCATTAAAACCACCAACTGGTTATTACACACACCAAAAGAGGTAAGTGAGAAAGAGTGTAGTAGGTCAACGAAGTGGCAGGAAAAGCCGAATGGTGACAGAACAACGGAGCTAAAAGGTCTAAGTGAGCCAAATACCCATGAGGGCATTGCCAGTCACATCTACCTACCTATCTACCTAGTGCATCAAATTCTCAGACTATCAACGGTCCTCATAGTGTCTATTCTTCACCTACCCTCTCCACAAAAATAGAAACGAGTGACTATATCCAATTCCTCCTTTCTGGATCTGTGAGCAACAAAATCTGCTATCATACGAAGGTCATAACCGATATTGCGACACAAGTTTTTTGCCGGTATACTGCGATGAAAGAGTAATAAGTGCTTGAAAAGAAATACTACTCCTGAGGGAAGCTTGCTTTACCGCAGCGTTACCAGATTAAGCAGTTTCCTGCGATTTTAGCACGATTTGACCATAAAAATAAAATGCAGCAGATTTTTTAGCATCTTTAAAAATTCGTATTAACTTTGCTTTCACTGGGATTCGAACCGGGGACCCCCCTAACCAGGGGCAGGCACTCTACCAACTGCGCCATCCAGTCGTTCAAAATGTGCTAAAAATCGTCGTTTTGGACCATTTTTGGTCAGGTAATCCTCCAACTGCCACATCGGCCCTATTAGACCTATCTAAAAATAAACGTATTTCTTAAGGAGAAATCGACCGCAGTTTTTTTTAGCATTTTTTCGTTTTTGTCTAGCCGATTTAGCAGTTTCTCGTCCTAGCTTTAGCAGGTTTGAACAAACTAATCTGGTAACGCTGCTTTACCGTAGACTGATTCCTTTCTATTTGCAAAGGATCAAGATCAACCGAAATAATGACAGCTTAGGCATAACTTTATGATGTTAGGGGATAATGTGAATATCCTCGGTTGCGTTCATCAAGATGACGTTTTGGTTTGGGCTTTGCGCCTCCAAATCCGATGGAGATAGATGAATTAGCCGATCTATGTCGGTAACGCGACCTAAAGTTGCTAGGTTGGCATATCTGAATCATATCTGAAATTTCCCTTATCCATCACCCAGGGAGGCGCTCGGTAGTGGAAGTATCAAACCTCCTCAAGAACAGAAAATATCGTCAAACTTATTAAAGCGATGTATACCAAGTTCGGATGTTGTATACTGCACAAAGGTAGACTGTCGAGATGCTTTGAAGTTAAGACTGGTGTGTGACAAGGGTATAATCTTTCCCCCTTGCTATTCATACTAGTCTTGGATGGAGTCATGCGAGCTGCGCTAACAGGAATCCAAGGGGGTTTACATATTTGATCAACTTGAAGACACCGACGATGTTAGAGATGAACATTGTAAAAACATAAACTCCGACTAGTGGAAATGGAGCTGCTGCGGCCTCTGACTTAAGGTTTGGCGATGAAAGCATCGAATGCTACTAATCTGTCACTTTCGACTCTTGCAGCTAAAAAAAGATCCATCACTGAGATTAAAAATCGCAAATGGTCCTGGATCGGGCACACATCGTGAGACAGACTCATCGATGGAATCCGCAAGGCTGCCTACGGCCTGGAGCTCCAGCTAAAATGTGGCGAAGGACAGTTGGGAAGGAGCTTCTGCGTGCGCAGCATACATGGAACGACATCTCAAGAGAAGCACTTAATTGAGTCAGGTTTAGAAGTATCGTGGAGGACCTATGTTCCACATAAGGAGGAAGGGACAAGAATAAGAAGAAGAAGAAGAAGTGAAAGTCTTTGCAGCACTCAAGAGGCACCAAATAGAGTCAGGCTTAGAAGGATCGTGGAAGCTCTAGGTTCCACATAAGGAGGAAGGGACAAGAAGAAGAAGATGAAGTGAATGTCGTTGCAGCACTCAAGAGGCACCAAATAGAGTCAGGCTTGGAAGGATCGTGGAAGCTCTAGGTTCCACATAAGGAGGAAGGGACAAGAAGAAGAAGAAGAAGTGAATGTCTTTGCAAAACTCAAGAGGCACTTTCATCAAGACGATTAAGGCCACCAGTCAGAAAGAGAAATGAAAAAAACCGCCAGTCTATCGACGTAGGGCAATTTTTCCGTTTCTGTTTGAACGTCACTTGCTATAACTTTCTCCTATTCTTTATAATGCTTAAGCTAATGTCCTGTGTTAGTAAATTTAAGTAAAGTGCTGTTTAAAAATGCAAGAAGTTGCAATAAGTTAACCGGAAATATGGTAAAGTCACTAGATCTGGGCTGTTAACGTGTTTCTAAACTTTGACGTGAACTCATTTTCTTACTCTGAATGCTTCCGTGGATTGTTATAGTGTTTTTGCAAGTGTAGATATTTTTTGATAATTTGAAGTTCACACAATTTTTAAATGATATAGCAACCATAACTTATTAAATCGTTAATGATTCTCCCGCCACAATGTGGACTCATAAAGACGACCCAGTCTGAACCCTAGAACTGTCCGAGTTCTAGCGTCATAACCCATAAACTTGCTTCTAAAATTGCAAACTATATAATACGAATCGACTTTTCCTTTGATCGCTGAAATATTTACAAAGAGTGGATACAGAGGCCCAAAGCAAACCCTTTTTTCAAAAAAAATAACGTTCCCTGTTCTTCTCCTTATTTCTCGTAAAAATCATCTCAACGATGTGCTTCCGAATGTACTGAACTCGGAAAAGATACGCTCAAGCTCGATTGGAAAAGTGATTTTTCCTTGAAAGACGACGGCAAACCCCTCCTCCCTCACTGACCGAACTGCCATGCAACATACATACGCTCACACGTACATGTGTACATCTTTTTCGATCAGCAAAGCACTTTTCTTGTTGCTTTTGCATTCGAATTTCATTGCTCCGCTCTTCATCTCCACTCACCCTCGCGCAAAAGTGACGCATTCTAATCTAAATTGCGATTTCACCGATGCACGAATGTTTATGTGTGTGCGTGCGTGGTTGTGTGTGAAGCTTCGGCATTGGCAACTTTTTCTCAACCGTGCACCGAGTTTAATTTCGTCGGCAATTTTTCTTGCCTCTTCTTTGAAATCCCACTCCTCGGCGACCACCCACGCCCACTCACTGCGTGCGTGTATTCGTGTGCAACGTGGATACGTGCTGTAGGTTTTTTTCATGTATCGTACATGCAGATAGATAGTCATTTTAATTATGTAACGCTGCATGTCCTGGAAGTTGTCCTCAAGGCTATCCGTCTGGTTTACATGCGAAATTTGTTAATCTCCTTCTTTTAATGGTTCATCTGTCATTTTGTATCTAAGCGCAATCCAATTGAATCTTCAATACTCAATTCTCCTCGGTCTCGTTCTCGGTCCACTGGACAGTGAGTATCTATTGAAAACTAATTTTTTGCACACAGTTCTCATTTGTTTTCGATTCTTTTTTCTATTTCGAGTCGGCGTCGGGAGGAACAATGAGTATGGATGCTCGTACATAGCGTAGAGATTCTTATGCAATTGCATGCGTGTTGATGCCATGTTCTTCTAAACAGGAAACAAAATTGCAAACAGCCACACCCCCTTTTTTGTGCGCCTAGCAAATAGGAAGATCTATTTTTTCTCTTCGTTCTTTTTACGTTAGTTTGCGTTTTCTTTTTTCTTTTGTTTTCTTTTTGTTTCTTTTTGCGGTTTAATTAAGGATTTGAGCACACTACAGGCCGAATGATGTACACATGCATGCATATACCTATACGCGCTGTGCCAGAGAACGATTGTCTGAAGCAGTCCCATCACAAGCGTTCCACTACAAAACTGCAGGGATATTTAAGCGCAGTTTTGAACGATTTTTAGAATTTGATTTCCTTGTTGCCACAGACCAGCAGATGCAGATCCTTTTTATAAGGATATCCCTCGAATCTAATGAATTCAAAAAGGGAACTGTGTGAACGGATCTCTGTGTGTGTGTGTGTGTTGTCTTTTCAATTTTGCGTCCTTATTGGGGTTTTAATTTTCCTCAGCAACCGTTCCGCACTCATGTGATTGGTTTTCAAGTGAGGAACTGTGAATAGCGCTGGAGGTAATTTTCGAGTGTTCTTCGATGGCAAGCGTTGTGTCATCCTCCCCACCAAGGCACCAAGGCACCAACGTCATCATCCAATGACTCAGATCTGTTTGATGGACTCATTAATTATAGATAGGTAAATAGACAATTTCAAGGATGCATTTGATGGGATGTGTTTGCTTTTAATTAAATCATGCCAATCGAATGTCTATGGGCACTCGAATGAGAATGGGAGTGCAGTGCATGTAAACGCGTTGAACCGATTTTTAAGTTGATGGTGCGAAATGGTGATTAATTAACACGCATACTTGATGTGGTTGGGCAAATGAAAATAAGAAAAAATTGCATATCACATCCCCGAAAAGGGGTAGTTAAACACTGAAGAGTGTTGATTTTCGCACTTAGAAAGCGTTGCTCCTTTGCGCAACTCCCCCTGTGAACCTATGAAATCGAATGAATTCTAAGGGGAATTGGATTGGTATTATTATATGTCTGCTAATTAAGATAACAAGATGGGGAGGATTTATACTTGTATGTAAGCTAATTCCCGACCCCATGATGGCTGTTAGTGACGGGCGCATTCGAATGGTAATTCGAGTGATAATCGATTAATACAACACCAGACCAAGTAATCGCGGATGCAAGGCAGCTTGGTTTTGGTGATTGGAAGCAGCCTAGGACCTTTAATAATGGAAAGCAGCTATCGGTCAGGCTCGGACCCTGCATGGGTCGCCAGCCGCATAAGTGAGTAAGTGCTAGCACACGCAGAGGAAGAATTGAAGTCATTAGAATCGTCTCTTCTTCTTCGATTCCTAAGAGAATTTGGGTCAGAGGGAATTTTCTAGAACAAATCTCTTCCACATTGGCGCAACAGGAGTCCATAATCCTCGAGAAAGCAAAGGTATGAAAAGGAGGGTACTATAGGGACATAGACAGCACATGATGCTGTCCAAGATATCTCTTGCTAGTGTTTCTGGTGGTTATCATCGATGTACTCCGTGCAGCACTGGCGGGAGGGAATTACGGCATTCGATCAACTATAACCTTAAACACCTAGACTACGCTGACGATGGTTATCTACTTTCGCATCGGATAATGGATCTTCACTTGATGGCCCACAGTCTAGAAGCTGGGGAAAGCAAAGTGGTGCTCAAAACAAATACAGTCAAAACTAAAGCCCTTATCATTTCTAACAGAAGCGCCCAACTGAACATAGCCGGGCAGAAAGTCGAGAAAGTTAGCAGCTTTCTATATTTAGGAATGCTAGTCTCTAAGTAAGTAAGCAAAGATATCTCTTCGTCTTGTGTACTCTCAGAGCCCCCGAGCCACAATCTACAAAATTAATGATGACGAGTCTTTGAACTCCGAACCCGTGGGACAACGCAATAGAGGACGCCCGCGTTTAAGGTGGAGCACCCAGGTGGAGGAGGACCTCAACCAACTTGGCGTGCGACACTGGAGACAGCTAACCAGAGACCGTGCTAGCTGGAGAAGCTTGTTGGTTGTGGCCCAGGTCCACCCCGTACTGTAGTGCCAAATAAAGAAGAAGAAGAGTTAAACACAATTCAAATATCAACAGGCACGTCTTCTTTACCAACAATTCGCTAGACGGCAGAGGACGGTTTGTGTATGCATTAGCGGAGCGCTAAAGACTTCCTCCTCCGAAGCAGTTAACATACTCCTCAACCTGCCAACGATAGGACAAATTGGCAGACAGACAGCAGTGAGTACGGCGATCAGATTAAGATCGCTGAGCAGCTGGAAATAACTGCAGTTTGGACACTCAACGATCCTACACAGGTATGCCTATTTACCCATAGATACAGACCTCACAGTGCATAGGCACGCCAGCAAGTGGTTCGGAACCGAACTCAGGCACCAGTCACCACCGCACCACCGCAAAGAACTTTGTAACTATCGATATTTGGCGCTTTAAGTTGACGGTGATGGCCTCTTGGTACAACAGTTATGGTGACTGTAAAATGGACGAAGCGCACGGAACGTTGCCCGAACAGAATACACATTTTGACAAAACAGACGTTAGTCAGACTTTTGGCAAAACAGACTGAATAAATGGCAAAGAATTTGGCAGATGTAGCTTCAGCAATATGGCCGCTGTCAACTGTCAAAGTAAGGAAGCCCCTAGTGGAAGACCGTTTTGTACAAAAATAGGGCCAATAGTTGGATACCAAAAACTAGAGCTGTTACAGAAGATTTGAAATCATCGACCAAACATCTTCCAATTTTTTTCCATTTTGTTCTGTTTGAGTATGAGTTAATGTCCAGAGTCGTGTAAGTCCCTCAAATAGGGGGAAAATACAAAGTTGCTTATTACCACTTTACACCAACAGTGCTCGTGACTCTCCAAAGATCGGGATGCCACTGATCCGTTGTAAGAAAGTGCGTGGAATAGACAATGTGGCATTCCAGAGAATTGCGAAGCGGACAAACTCGCTAGAAAGGGCACAAATTCTGTACTTTTTCCGGGTGGAGACCCACCCTCCACGCCTATTGCTACTAAAAGACATCTGCTAAAGCTTAAAAAGCTTGCTCAAACAAACCGCGGATGGATATCTATATGTCTTTACCAAACAACATGGCCCATGATCGATCCCAAACGATCGCTTAGCTTGATCAGATTAATCAGGCCAAACCTCGGATCTCTTATTGGCGTTCTAACAGGGCATTGTGCCATCGGAACTCACGCCTCTAGACTAGGCTTTCCCTATAATGATTTCTGTAGAAGCTGCAGGGACGAGGATGAGGAAGAAACTATTGAACACTTGCTATGCAGCTACAGTGCTCTCTCATCCCGTAGATTCAGACTTCTGGGGGCCCATTTGTTTGTTAATCTGGCTGAACTGAGCAGTATCAGAATCAGCCGTCTTCTTCGCTTTATCAAAAGCACAAATTGGTTTGCGGAATAGGTACTTTTGATCCGCGTGGTAACACAATCGGCCTTCGCTTGGCCTGAGTGTGCCTGCTGTCCGTATACGTAGCAGTCAGCCACCTCATCCTAACCCAACCTTACTAACGACCAACGCGTGTCGACGCCCAACTTTAACAACGAAGCAGTAAAGTAAGACGAACAAGTGGGTCCTAATAAGAAAATTAATTACGCACACACATCGTTGCTCAGGCACAAAGGGAACCTGAGAATGCAATTATAATCATTTCCACAACTTCTTCTCACTTAGTGACGATTTTAGAATAGACTAAGTGTCAAACTAGAAATTGGTGATGCTTAAGAGCGCTCACGCACAGAAACATTGAATCGGTTTCCTTATCCTTTACCGAGTTACCAGACAATGGCTAAGACAACTAAATCACATCATTGCGGTCAAGAAGTGTCGACAAATACCCCACTCACCACCCAGAACTCAGCAAACCCACCTCTTACTTATAGGAACAGAACCAACCCCACTCCAAGTGAAATCACTCAAATGTGAATCTGTTAATTAATGACTTATTTTGCACAACGAAATTATATTTAACACATTCAGCTGTGATTTTAAATGCCGCTATCACTATACGCACGCACCGGATGGAATGTCCCACCTCAGTCCGCCTGAAAATGCGCAAAGTGCGTAAAAACCCTCATCCGGAATTTGCGGCTGAACAGATTGTTTTCGATTGGAGCGCGACACGACTCGACTCGAAACGATGCGACGTATGGCATCGGACACCGTTTCGGTATCTGAATGTGTTCAAACATGATGTCTACTCATTTAAACCGTTTAAACAATTAATGAATTTATAAATTCCGAATACACATATATCCACGGCAAACCGAAGGGCAGCCGGAACACCGTCACGTCACCAGCTATGACCCATTCTTCCGTGGCACCATTCAAAACCGAGTCCGCACCTTCCGAACTCTGCCACAAATGCATTCATCGGTTGCCACGTGCGTTTGCTGACCCATTGCTTGCGTCCACGGTTCGCATGGGGATACATGCCTGTATCTACGAGTACATTGATTATTGCCAATGATCGGCTGGCTGTTTGGCTTGGGTAACCTATCGTCACCCACCTACTTAACTTCCCTCTGAACTGGTTGGTTGGCTTTTTTGTGTGTGCGGCGCTACCCTTTCGGATCTGAATGTAATTTAACCAAAATGATTATTATCACGGTAAATCGAGCAATGAGCGTTAATTAAGCCCGAATGAACGAACAATAAAGTGTATGTTTGTGAAGGCACTAGTTAGGATTATATCACACAGGAGCTGACGAATTTGACAATTTTGAGAGGCATTCCTATTACAGTTGCACAGTAAGTGTGTGGTAGATCATGCGGGCTTAGGAGGTACTCAAAGGCATTGGAAATCAAAGTCAATAGAGGGTCCACAAAAAAGGGATCTCCAACTACCGAGGGATAAGCCTCCCAAACATCGCCCTCGAAACCATTCTTGAATAACGTGTAAGGTCTTTACCAGTGCTGTTTCAGGCCGGCGAAGTGCACGACCAAAATTTCACAATACGACAGATCCTGGAAACACAAGAGATTCGGATATACACCCTAGGTTGTGGTTTTTTGGTTTCGCCGTATATGACAACGTGCACGAGCTATACAACGCCATGTCTAGTTTTGACAATTCTGACAAACTCGTCAGGCGGTGCAAGATGTCGATGGAGAACTCTCACTGCTCCATCAAGTTCGGCAACGAACTCACCTGCTCCTTCAACGTCAAAAAAAGGCTTTAAAGAGGGCCACGCGCTTCAATATAAGTTCTTCATTCTTCTTCAGTTTATCATTCGTGAGATGACCGCCCAAAAATCAATCGTCACTCAAAAGTGGCACGATATTCCAAACGAACACAGCTAGATGCCAAGGAAGCGTTTATTACCATTGAAAAGGAAGCTCCTAAAGTTGATCTGGCTGTAAACGAGGGTAATACAAAGTACATGCTATCATGGAGAAAGGGCGCATAACATCGACGATTCGGCAGCTATAATTTCGAGGTAGTGAACAGATTCGTCCTGGAATCAAACGTAAAATAACGCTGTTTTTTTTAATTTTTTCTGTGGGCTCAAAAGGTAATTGGGTAACAGAGCCCTTTCTCGGAGGAATAAATTGACTCTGTATAAAACCATGATCATCCCCGTCCTGTTCGGGGCATGGACTATGTCCAAAGCAGGTGAAGAGGCTCTTAGTCTTTTCGAGAGATAATTTGTGCGTTCAATCTTTTTTCTTGTTTGCTTCGATGGTTTTCACCATCAATTTTTGCATTCAATCTTTGGTCTTGTTTGGTTTGATGGTTTAGATGAAGAGAAGATTCAACCATCTATGGGCTGTACAACAACATAGTAATATTCATTGGGAATATTACTTGGCATCAACCCACCAATGGACTACGCTGAGAATGTTTGTCCACTTTCGATAGTGGATCTTCACTCGATTGCCCACAGTCTAAGAGCTGAGGCAAGCAAAGTGATGCTCAAAATAAATACCGTCAAAACAAAAGCCCTTATCATTTATAAAAGACACGCCCAACTGAACATAGCCGGACAGAAAGCCGAGAAAGTTAGCAGCTTCCTATATTTAGGAAGGGTGGTATCTAAGTAAGTCTGTCTTGTCTCACTCGACAGGACAGCACTCTCAGAACCTCTCAGACACAATCTGCAAAATGAATGTGGATTATCTAGGAATAGGCTACGTAAGCACCACTTCTTCGGTGTTAGTTAGTCCCTTGGTTAGCTAAAAAAATTGTGTGAAAATTACCGGAAATTGAAAAAAAAGCACTATGGATTCATTCAGGATCTAAGTGGGTCACAATTTATGCAGTTGCTATAGACACGCGTTAACCTAACCTTACCTAATCTATTTTTGTGTTTGAGGAATGAAAAAATTAATCAACTCTTTTCTTTTTCGATCAGATGCAGACTGCCTCCACCGTCCATTCCGATCGTACTTCCTCCCCTAGGTCAACCTCCGCAGGTTGCCTAGATTAACCGCATTCGGTATATGGTATTCGTATTCTTGCCTTTGCTCAGTGGGCAAAAATACGTAACATGTGCAATTGTCATTTGACGCCCCAATGCATTGTTGCATTTGTTGCATTTGACCTTGCATTCGTTTGTGAGCCATGTTCTTTCAAGAATACGTAGCACATTTGAGAATAGGAACACTTAATCTGGCACTAGTGGCCTACTTATATGTTATGTCACTTGTTTAGTCTCACGTGGGTGAAGTGTTGGGCGCAGCACTATGTGTGAATAAGAATTGTCAAATTTCTTGTTAACAAGGATTAGATAACTTATTAGGTCGATAGGAACTCAAAACTTATTTTTCATCAAAATAGTGGGATCTTGCAAAAATAGAAAGAAGAAGACCAAAGCACACACCTCGAGAATAACGATTTTACCGACAGTGGTGTAATGGCGAAAGTTTTTGGGGATCATTGGACTCAACCACCTTCAAACGAGTTGGTCACAGACTTATGACCAAATAATTGATTCTGTGTATATTAGTTGAAATTCCATTGAAGACTTTTTTGCAAGTAAAAATAAGAAATCCGCTCTTCAGTAATGCATAACGGACTATTTTAATTTATTTAAATAATTATGTTTTTTGTGTATAAGATCGCATAAAATTACATATTTATATATTATATGTTGTATTTTATGCAATAACTTTCGAGTTATCTAAGTTCGGACTGTATACATTTTTTCAAATGGGGTTTTATACCATATTTCTATTTATTATTAGGTGCTGTTCTGCTAATTCTGAAATGTGTTTTTTAATTACAACAACACGATAGCGTATATCCGCTTAAGTTAGCGAGGAAAACTATCGTCTCTAAGTCATAAGTGGCGATAAAAACAGTGCCACCATAACATTTTTCTTATCCCCAATCGGTAAGTTTTCAATAATTGTCCCACATTTTACTCAAATATGACATTTCGTTTGGAAATCAAATCTCAGGAACTGGGTGAAACTTCCAGCGAAGTTTCTTCTTTCCATTTGAGAGAAAGTAGACGATTGAAACTTTTTTTAAATAGAACTCAACGTACGTACTCCATAGTTGGTCGTTGAGACCTCATATGTAACCTGAAGTCAACAACGCTGCATTCGTCAATTGTTCCAATGGAATTCTTGCATTTAATATTCTGTTCCTGTTCCAGATCAGATTCTTCGGAATTCGAAATGGAAGAAACAGCATATATGTATGTATACACGATGTTAGGTCTGCCAATGTTCTTCTCCAATTTAAATTTAGAAATAAACCCTGATTTTTCAACTAGAATGTAGCTGTTAGCGCTAAGTATGATGTCATGGTCATAACGACGAAATTTGTCATAAATTACGATGCGCCAAGCTTACACCTAACGGTGCAAAACAAATACATGCGTTCCTCATGGTTTTTATGTAAAATATTGTAAATGTACGACTTCTTTCATCGTTTTTCTTTTAGCAACTGAACAAGAAAACTGCTCTGAAAAATTCTTAAGACAGCTCGGAAAAGTCTTAAGGGAACAATTAATAGATGAAATACCACGAAAACCGAAATTTTGTAGCCACTGTATGTCCCTTTTGTGCTATTCATCCATTCTTTGAAAAATAAATGCATCAACGTGAATGCATTTTTTTTTCACGTGTGCTTTATATTCAATATTGCACCTTTTCTTATCAGAATTGAAATAAATGCAGAACGTATTAATTGATTTCGTTGTGGCCAAACTGAAATATATTAATTATCAGGCGTTATCTTAAATCCGAAATCGTAGTCGATTATGAATATTTATTTAGTAATTAAATTGAATATTCAACTGGAAATCATATCGATGTAACAGCATACGCTACGCACAACCCACGACCACGACGCACCCCAGAGGACAAGACCACAATCCACTGATGGGGCGAGCTGTAAACGCACATTAATTCCTTTTATCGGGAAAATATTTGCTGCTGCAAATATTTATTATTATCTGTTGATTATTTATATCCGAGTTCATCTAGTTATGCAAATTGATGATGATGCAGTTCGATATTACCTCCAAGCGGTGGTGGCGGTGGAAGCGGCGGCGGCGTCGCGTCGTACGTACGAATGTATGTTCGTGCATGAACACCACGTCCTCACGCATGTGCTACTTAACAAGGATAATTGGAATAAATTGGCATTTTATGCGTTGTTTTCGCTGCGAGATGAGGGCGTTAAATCACCGCATTGATAACATCATTAAGTGATATAGAATTCAATTTTAGAACGAATAGCTCCAGCATCACTGCTGTAATTGGCCGCGGGATGATTGGCGATTGTGTTTGATTGCGTCGAGGTGTTATCATCAGATGCGTGCGTATATTGGGTGGTGTGTGTGTACAATGGAGGTGTATGTTGCTTTTGGCACTCGATTGTGGCTTGTTGGATGACCACAATATGCTAATTAATTTCCATTACAGAATTTAAATTGGTTGCAATTGGTTTATTGGTTTTCACTTCATGTTGAGTGATCGCAAGATTTTAATTGAAACCGAATTTATTTTACGACGCCTTTTTTTTTAATCAAAATTAAGCTTGACCATAGTTAAATATCGAAGGTCTCACACTGATTGACTCCCCATCAACTGATGGGCTAGTGCACCGTGGAGTATTTCCTGGGCATTGAAACGGCGACGTTCTTAGCTTGAGTCAGGTTGACAAACACAGTTCCGTACGTGGAATGTAGAGTGTTGTAACAGACGAGGCAAAGGATGCATTCGAGGCAGTCGTAGATTCAAATCTGCCGATCGGTAACGTTCTCACCGAGACCTTTCTGAATCAAACCCAATGCTGCCTTGCTAACACAGTAATCCTCCAACACAAACAATTCAAAGGCAAAATACTGCTTCGTGCTAAGTTTCTTTACGACGAACGTGATAAACGCAAAGCGTTCAAAGAGTGTTAAAACGTGTTGAAAGACTTGCGCGAGAGTTAGGTTGAGTTAGATAAGTTTAAAGTCATGATATTCTGGAATGGTGGCGGTAGATACTCTCGCAATAAAAAATAGACACACAAAGCTGATAATATTGAAATAGCACGGGTGTATAAATATCTGGGAGTATTAATAGCCTGGAATCTTAATATGAAAAATCATTTCCAGTGCAAGTTAGCTGAGGCGAAGAGAGCAATTTCTTCGGTTTGGGGCGTGGTATTCGCAACAAATATGTTGAACATGATTTAAAGATAAAGCTATTTCGAGCTACCGCATTTTCTAATCGGCTGTACGGTGCTCAAATCTGGTGATGCAGACAATTTGATGAAGTGGAAAAATTCTTAAGATAGCGAATCTTCTGTTTGACAAACTACACTCCAAATTATATGCTTCATTTGGCAACAAAAGTGCATCTCCTGTTTCTAGACACTCTTAAATTGCATTTCGAATATATAGTAAAAGTGTTAGGAATGGACGAGGAAAGACTGCCCAAGCAAATTCTTGAGTATAATTTAGCTTCAAGAGGGCAGCTTATTGAAACCTGGGAAGATCTGGTACATGACTGAGGTGTTGCTGTACGTATTTCCGAAAATATAAGCATTACATCACACTTTAACACCATTTTGGAAAAAATTGAGTCACTCAATCTATGAAAGATATATAAATGAAGCACCATCATTCGAATTCAGAACAGTATATATATTCAGTATAACAGTAAATATATTTTCGGAAATACGTACAGCAACACCTAAGTCATGTCCCAGATCTTCCCATGTTTCAATTTGATTTGCAAGAAAATACGTACTTCCAGAACCGCTTTTCTATTAATATGATAAGTTCAAAACCAGAGGTGAAACGATCAGACTTACCGGTTATCTGTGATCTCTGTAATTTGAACGATAGAGAGGACATATGCCATTTCATCGCAAGGTGTCCCATCTGAAAGGAGCTCCGACAAATGGACTTTGGTGTAAATGCGTTCAATATGGCCGAAGTGGTTAACGTTTTAAATGGCAAAATTGGCTGGGAAATCTTGTACAAATATTTAGCATCTGCGTTAAGATATAGGCAACGTATAATTGAGGGAGACTTTTATCAAGCAAACAAGTTATAAAAATATTTACTTTATAAGTCAATATCTGGTAGACGGCTTTTAGCCACACCATATGAAGCTTCCTCTCGTGTAAGAACAATAGCACGCACAGCACGAGTGGTTGCTGAGAAGCTAGTCCCAGGTGCGCCTCTGACTGTAGCGCCACCCATATTATTATTATTATATGAAGCTTAGGATAAAAACAAATATTAATTATAAAATGAATGAAGTAAAATAAAGTTTTTAACTAACTTGAGAGATTTTTGTGTCGACTGACATTTGAGAAAAGAAAATAGCTGATAAATTCGGTTGTCATTTTTAAGTATGTCTGAAGGACAACCCTCCTTAACGCGAAGAAGGTAGGAACAAAAGGAGGTGTCGCGCTTTCGTGGGGTAAAACTCACTGGCGGGCGATGTTTGGTTGTGTTTGCTTTGAATCGGTAGAGCTACCCAGCGCCCTCTCAACGACAGAGGACGCCCGCGCTTATGACTGCGCTGTGAAGAGAATGACAACAAAACACTATACGGAGCTGGAGAACTAGCTTGGAGAATCTTGACGGCTTTTCAAAATAATTTCAAAATATTTCAATCTTAGATCTACTACATCATCCAGTTTCGAATGGACAGCCAATGAATATCCATCATTTTTCTGAATTGTTCTTTCATTCCCCATAATATAGTACAAAATAAGGCCCAGTCCCCTCTCGCTGCATTACTATTAATATAGGTTAGGCTAGGTAGCTGGGCTGCTAGTGAATTCACCAGCATATTAGACCATATTGGTGCATTGTGATACCCATTGTTAGCGCTACCAGAGCATCTCTTTTAAAGAGGAAATGTCCCCTTTTTTGGCGTTGATCTTATATGCACTCTCTTTTTTCATCTAGATATTTTTTGTTCTCTTTATGTTTCTGCGTTTACTTTTGTCCTCTTTTTCATAATTTAGTACTACGAGGTTCCAACTTGGTCTGATGTTGAAAAAACGGTCAACTACCTAACTTGGGCTGGTGTTTAGCAAAAACTGTCCTCTTTTTTCTGGCTCGCAATATGGACACCCTACCCATAGACAGAGTCAGACTACAACCACTGATTGACTACTCCAGTGATAGTGAGTCACGCCAAATGGTGACTCGACCAGATTTGAAAACCTGATAAAAGCGTTAATACGCTGCTTCACTGGGATTCGAACCGGGGACCCCGCTAACCAGGGCAGGCACTCTACCAACTTTGACATCCAGTCGTTTACTATTAATATAACTTGCCACATTGATGGTAGGAATTTTTCTGTAATTTTATGTAAAATGGGGGGTTTCGAAATTGTTTCTATTGTGCTTTCGAGCCTTGGCTCTGCTTTCTTGCTTTCAAATTATCATTTTCGCGGTGTTTTTCAGAATACTACTACTTCTGCCTCGGCGATGGTTTCGGAACATTAAATGTGATAAAACCTCTCGAGACCGCAATACTTAACACTTTTTTTTTACACCCACAACTATGTTCCTAAACAACTTTATACTTACGGCCAAGTTTACTTCCCCTCATCATCTGCATGTCTCTTGTGAGCGCTCCAGCCATAAATTATCTAGCTTATAGTTTTGGAGAGAGACGCTGACACCCACCCCACTCGCTGTTGGGAAAGTCTGTTGTGAAATCCCAATCATATGATTCGTTCAGGTTTAACTAATTTCTCATCACTTTTGGTCTCGATACTTCAGAACAAGTGACAAGAAATTAAAGTGGCAAAGCTTGCAAACCTCCTCTTCCAAGACACCAGAGAAGTCCAGATTTGGGAGTGGCTCTTACTTCGGTTGGAGGATTTACTTGGTTTACCAAGTGTTTCAAGACGGAAGCGACAGAGAAATAGGCACATTTATGCCAAGGCCTACAAGCTATAAATATTGCATTTATTTTAACCGGGATCAACAAAACTGAAACTTTAAAATGTCCAAAATCACTGCTGCTGTCGACAAACAATTTCACACACCTTGTTTCAGAGCGTCGTCTCCTACGCAGAGGGTGCCAGGTTCGATACCCGAATTTACCACCTTTAATATTTCACGGCTCCACCACTTTTGAGTCACTGACAATGATCAAAGAGTATTTCTTGTCTAGAAAAAGCTTCATTCACCTACGACATTAATCTGTAGGTCCCTTGAGATTACAAAAGCACGCACAACACGAGTGGTTGCTGAGAAGCTAGGAACTGGCCCTCTACGGGCTGTCGCCACCCACATTATTATTATTATTGTTTCATGTGACATTCAGATGATTGACCACATTTCAACTCTCGCAACCTAGCAGCTCAAGGATATCGAAGAGTCTAGAGACAAGCAGACAATACGGGCCTTTTATAAAAAAGCCAAAAGCCTTCCCGATGACTTTAGGAAAGACACCCAGGCTCTTTGAAACTGTGTTGAGCGATATTTCACGTGGAATAAAAATGATCATGATCATGATCCTCAATCGACTCATTCATCAACATAAACTACCCTCTAGAATGAAAGAGAGGGTGGCTAACGATCGGGTGAATAGAGAGGACATGCATGGGCAATCGTCTTTGGATCACGGAAAGGGACGGTCATTGGTTTACCCGTGGTAGCAATATTTCGCCTCTAATACTTGTTATTGACAAGCAGGCAATAATGAAGCAGCACACAAGGGGGATGAGCAGGAAAGAGTGATAAGGAACCAAGAAATCCCAATTATAGCTGCGTTTTTTTGCAAGCGTATATACGCCTAAATTGCACTTTGCATGTAAAATACACTAACAACGAGTCCTATATCCGCTTAAGTTACTCACCATATCTATCGCCGCTTAAGGAATAAGCGCGGATAAAAACAATGCTCCCAATCATTAATTTCTGTGTGTTCATTCCTGAATTCATCCATTCATTGTTTAGGTTGCTGTATGTGGCTTACACCTGCAGGTGTGGTTGATGTATTAGATCATTTTTCAAATTTTTGGCATCCATAAGTATGCAATTTTTGGTATACTCAGAGTGTCTCTGCTGTACATTCCGTTTTGGCTTCGTAAACGATTCTTTTCATTTCACGAAATTTTTTTTTATATTTTATAATTATTAAGTGGTTTTGCTTTTAAATTGATGGTCACGCTACACAGTCACAAAACGAAGATTGTGACCATCAAAGATCAACCATCGCCTTCCACGACTACACCCCTGACTGCTTAGCAAACGTCATAAATGTAGTCGGTGCTGCCAAGATTTTATGATGAATCATTAAGCGCCGATGATCGTTTTTTTGTGCACTTATAAATTAACGTATACACGCTTGCAAAAAAACACAGCTATAGTTGACGAAGTAGTCCTTTCAACTAGCTTTGAACAAGTCGGCACAAATGTAAAAATGCTACAGGCGCAGGCTGACGTAGTTTCCTTTCAGAGGTCTTCAACAACCGCGACTATGTTCTTGTAGGGACAATGCAGCAGATCATCTGCAGAATTTAGGAAGACGGAAGCATGTCCGATGACTGGAATGTGTGTTTCATGCAAATTTAATAAGCGACATTATGCAGATTACGATTCATCTGAATTTGCAAAAACTATAAATAGAATGGCATTTGGCAGATTAAGGCACTCAAAAGGTGGACAAACTTAACATGGAGAGCAAGTCACTTAAATGGAACTTTGAACAAAGCTAATTCTTATATCTGCTGGCGTATACGAGAATAGATCAAATTCAAGCCTGTATTCGAATAATTTGGATTCAGGATAAAGTTCTGAACCTAAAGAATAAATGGGCGGGAAGTTCTCTACAGCTACGCTTTTTAATCATGTAAATTCATATTTCTCGTTAATAAATAATAATAATAATTAAAATAAAGAATAATTAACCCGAAGACACAAACTTACTCAGATTTCAAAAACTCAATTTTAATGCACCCTCATTGGCCTCTCCGTTTTGTCGAGTCGCATAAAAGAGCCAGAAACAAAAAAACCTTACCCGCTTGACCCAAATACTTCTAGAGAAAATAAAGTAAAGCAGCATCGCTTGGGGGACTTCTGTTTTTTTCCTCTTTTCTCTTTTCACTCCAAAGGTAGAACTAAAAACAAAAGAAATTTTGCGTCAAAAATTCATTCATGCAGAAGAACACAGTACTTAGCCAAGAAAAATAATCACATCTCATCACAGTGAGTGCAGAATCCACAGCTACAATGGCAAAACACCCTACTTCCTTATTCCTCCAATTAGCAAGGATATCAACTGTTATACTATCTGTGCATTGCATTGTTATTTGTTCCGCCTGACGTACACCCCCCCCCCCCCCCCTCCCTCGCATAGACGATTATCATGTTTATTTATATTAAAGCCCACTCCTGCCCCCACTGGCGTCGCGCCGGTTGGTCTATTGAAACCGGAAAGGTACTTAGCATAAATTCTATGCACGGTCGAGCAGGGCAAGGCAGCAGAAGACATGCAAGGACAATGAAATTGTGTGCCTTTGTTTAATTATTATTTCATAAAAATGCCCACAGGTAATTTGTCTTCATTAAATCCATCACCGTTATAATTGTCATCTACATCCTCATCAGCCGTATGATGCTCTCAGCATTGTCATCCTGACGGTGGTCCTTGTGACTTTTAGTGCTTCTGCTTTGTGAATGCTTCGCAGTCGTTGCCTGACAAAATCACTTTCATCTAGTTGCTACTTCCTCTCTCATTATCCTGTAAGTGTGCATATAATTTTTAGAGATTTTTATTTAATGTTGACAGATACTGTAATGAATTGCAGGACATTTGCATGCAGACACACCGTGAACGGGTGTTTGACAATAAAAATTCTGCAGAGGCGGTTACAAGGACTATCCTGGGGTTTGAACAACGTCATGGGGAAGTGAACACATTCATATGCTGCGACTGTAGACGATGATGGGTTATCTTAACAACACTATTGTCTTCGTGTCCTCCATTCGAGGGCATACAGGCATACATTGCAGTGTCTACTGCGATGCAGTCGAGAATTAGGGGTCCCCATGCGAGATTGTGGTATTTGTGGCAAGCATGGCTTTAGACTTAAAAAAGTTATTTTCACCTTGAGAAGCTCGTCATGATTAAGATGAATACAATAACTCTTTCTAAGGACATGTACACAATTTGCATCAAATAAAGAATTCACCACATTATTTTGCATTTGAACGATAGAGTAGATCTCTGAATTGAAAGGGTTGAAATGTCTTGTGTTGCATTACATATCTTGTGTTGCTCATTTCAGAAATATACGAGAATATACGAACAAGGCAGTTATGGGTGACCTTTTGATTTACATTTGATGGGTGGTCGCCGTGGCGTTGTGGGTAAGTGCGTCGACTCCTACGCAGAGGGTGCCAGGTTCGATACCCCAATTTTTACCACCTATCATAATTCACGGCTCCACCTCTTTCGAGTCACTGACAATGCTCAAAGAGTATTTCTTGTCTAGAAAAGGCTTCATTCACCTACGACATTAATCTGTAGGTCCCTTCCACGCTTGAGTTTACAATAGCACGCACAACACACGTGGTTGCTGAGAAGCTAGGCCCAGGTCCACCTCGGACTGTCGCGCCACCCATATTATTATTATTATTTTGATTTACATATATTTAGATACTTACTTACTTATCAGACCAGCGACCCATGTACCATGCGGTATTGCCTTAAGCACTTAAATCCCCTACTCGTCAAACTAGACAACTTATGTACATCCGCCAAGATTGTCATCCCTTGCAACGGGCTATGCTTACACACACTTCATTCATTTTTGCCTACCTCATAGTGTCATTAACTGGAATTAAATTAATAAAATTTATTAAGCAAAAGTATTTTTAATGTTTAATTTGCACCATAAGAGATGTGAGCATGAGCAATCGCTACCATCTTTGGTACGACAGTATTTGGTACGCTGCGGCTAGTCATCCTTACCAAGCCATTTTGAGTCCACGATAACTTTTCTTTTACCGGAGGTTCGGTCTTTCTCTCCCTGTCAAACCAAGAGGCTCGGATTCGACTACCCTCTTTGTAGGAGCATTCGTGTCCATGCGCTCGATGTAGCCAAGGCAGTCATTGATTTTTGCCTTCCGGACTACATCTTGATACAGTCGATTTCATCTGCGTAACCCAACATTTGGACTGAATTGTAGAAGATAATGCCTCTCATATTAACGGCCCGCGGAACTTCCAGCCTCTCCAGTGTGCACGGTGCACCCCGTAGGTGTTAACGTGGTAAGAATCACCGGGATCAACTTTCTCGGAATCCCTAGTTTGGCCATCGCTTTGAATAGTTCCTTGTGATGAATACATTCGCATGCGATACAGTGAAATCTCCCTTAGACGGACAGCGGCACGGTCGCAGGACTTATGTCGGGCTAAGAGAGTTGTCCGTTCATGGGAATGTAGGGAACTTCAATTCAAAATCTATTGTCGTGAGAAATTGTCCGCTCAAGGGAATTGTCCGTCTAAGAGAGTGTCCGTAATTAGATACATACACTGGATAGAGATATTGACAGACAAGTTGACTTAGTGTAAATTTTGGTCTATAGTCGATTAACCGGGCTGGAAGCCACACTAGTGGTAGTGATCATGTTGATGTACACACACCATCTAAGTAGATAGGTAGGCCAGAAAGTGTTAATAATATGATTGTTAATTTGATGATGAATATTTGCTTACAAAATATTTCCAAAAAAGGTTCCTAAATCCTTCATTTAGGCTCCCATCAACTCAATAATCGGTTACGGTGAGTATATTCCATTGCATTCGTCGTTAGCTACCACATATTTTGCGTGAGTACTGATTGCAATTGATGCCGCTTGGGCGGATGTGCATACCAAGTTCTGTTAAAATTGACAATTTCTTATAGTAATAATATGTAAAAAAAAATCCTATCAATATGCTAGCTAAACGGTCAAAAATAAAATCTTTACATTTCGTGCTAAATATTCCAAGCGATACCGGACTTTATGTTTACACGATTAATTAATAATAATTACAATTAATATATAACATATGAAAGTCTGTTACCGAGGACGTGGCTTCCTTCAAAATCATAAAACGCATCATCATCATATTCTGGTAAACTTTGTGCTTTAAACCGGATACACGAATGGATCCGCTGAACACTCAGCGAATTGAGCTTAATGAAACTAAATCCGGTCATATAAATTTTACGTAAAAGCTAAAAATAAATTACCCGTTTTTATAAATAATGTTCAAATACCCTTCGGCAATGAAGCGAACTACCTCGGAATGACTCTCGATGTAAAGCTTAAATGGAAGGAGTACGTCAAAAAGGAACGCGAGGAGTTCCAATTAAGATACAAAGACACGTCCTGTCTTATTGGAAAATATTCCAAGCTAAGTACTGACAACAAATTGCTTATATACAAGCACGTGCTAAAGCCCGTCTGGACGTATGGTATACAACTATGGGCTTGTACCAAAGAAAGTAATTGAAACAAACTACAAACTTTCCAAAATAATGTGCTAAGGGCCATCGTCAACGCACCCTCGTATATACGAAAAACGATATCCACAGAGATCTTGGAATTTCTTCAGTCCAAGATGAAGTTACGACTTTTGCTCGTAAGCATAAGCGTCGTCTGGAAGAGCACATGAACTCTGCTGTCCGTCCGATTCCCGACGAAAGAAACTCTTTTCGCCGTCTTCAAAGGACTAAACCCCTTGACCTAACACGGTCAATTCAACCCGCGCTTAGCTGCGACGTCAGCAAGAACTCTCAATGTAGAATCTCTTGCCAAATGCGTCTAAACAAGGAAGTAAAACTGGTGGATAAGTGTAAAACTTAGTTGTAGTGGAAATATATTTTATTTGAAGGGAGGTGTTTTTATTGGGTAAACATCCCTATCGCTATGTGGGAACGGTTCCCATAGTTAAAGATTTTCAGCGACCCTCGCAAAAAAAAAAAAATCTTCTGGTAAGCCACGCAGAAGAAATCTCCAGGTAACTCGATCCTCCGCCATCGACTCTAACTCATCGGGGGTTATGCCCAAGCGTAACCAGCGAGCTTATGGACTTAGTCCATAAGTTGTGGGAATTACTTTCCCTGCGAGTAATTCCCACAACAGCACGAGGAAATCTCATCTCAGCAGCGTGTATTCGCGATCTTATTCTTTCGGTAATAAAACGCATTAAGAATCTATCTCTTGGGTAATCTGAAAACGACTTATGCTGCCAAAACTAAAGAAGGGCGTGCCAAAGGCAGTGCTTATACGAGGCGCTCATTTGGCTTTGCATGGTCGGGACCCTGGAGTGATTGCAGAGTATAGCGACTACATCCTTGTGGTGGAGTTTTGGTTAAATAACACTTGGAATACATGAAATAAACGTGAATATATTATAAGTTTGGCTGGTTGTTACATCGATTTTTTGACCCACGCGAAACCTCGTCCGGGAGGGTGCCTGACCAGCCGTGGTCTTGTTGTTGGTTAAATTTGTATATGGGCACCACGCGATTGACCTACCGCACGACCTTTTGAGCCGCGACAATAAGATAGTAGTCCGCTTTTTAATTTTCTTCACAATTTTAATTAATTATACTTATACTACTAACTTATACAATTTTTGCTTAAACAAACTTAACTAACGTCTAATTCAAAAAAGAAGGCAAAAAAAGGAAAAAAAAAATAATAACGTATCCAAAATGCAAAAATCAAAAAAAAAAAAAATAATGTTTGTTCTTTCGGGATTCGAACTCTGTTCCCACCGATCTGGAATGAAAAATGTGCGAGCACGAACGCGCACCGCCAACTCATGGACTGATCGTGACTCTATTTTTCTTCTAGGCGAGGATTTAGAATTACCGATCGTTTCGATTTTCTCCGAACACAAAGCACACCCGGTTTAACCACATACGAGGATCTATAACCTGGTCTTAGATTTATGTTGCCTCAGGCTTATTAATTTAGGTACTAATCGGCGATCCCATCTAAGGGTCATGCACCACTTGTCGGGTGTGGCGTGTTTCTGGTACTCCTCCCTCGGTCATGTTCCACTGTTGTGATAATGACCGGGTGGGACGCGAATGCTCTTCTAGCCGTCCAACTGCCACGTCAACGCAACAAGAATAGGTGGGAAGGAAAGGCCTCGAATCACTGTAAGCCAAATATAATATACGTAAGACAAAATTAGACACCCTGTTTCGCCCGAAGACGAGAAATCCTCCCTACCTTCACTCGTTCTCGTTCTTCACCTAATATATGATTACTGTTATGACAACTGCACTACTTCTCTTCAATTTAGTTCATCATGCACAACGTTCCATCCACGAAGTCAGAATGCGACTGAAGTGGATGGGTCCAGCTGTCCTCTGCATCGGCTGTACTTTGTAGAGTTGCGGGTCTCCACAACATCATACCATCCGCAGAGCATCTAATTCCCAATTTACCACTTCAGCAGCCACTTCAAGGTCATTTAACCATAATTGGAGCAACTTGGAACAACAGAAAAAAAAGAGAAGCACTACCTGACAGGATTCGAACCTGAGCCCCAAAGATCCGAGCTAGAGCTAGTTTTTTTTTTAATGTAAATTTTGTTTTTATTTTAATAAGAAAACCTTACTTGCTAGACAAAATATACTTAAAACTAGCTTTAATATCTTAAATAACTTATTGTATTTAATCCTAACTTACTGACCCTATGCGAGTACACTAAGCTATTCTAATTTTTAATTATTTGTGCCTTTCGGCTTAAACAACATTTTTTTTTAGTCCTTAGAGACAATATTTTATTAATTTTATTCACCAAGAAAACTTGAAAAACTTGGTTTAACCTAGCTAACCTATGAAAAAAAAATAACTTAAAACTAACTTATTAATACCTTAACCTAACATAACCTTAAAACTACCTTAAATGTGTCCGTAAGAGACATACGTGTGCACCTAGGCGTATATGTTATGTATATTCATAACATATACATCTATGCGCCGAGGTGCACCTTTTTTTGATTTTTTATAGTTTTTTTCTTAAAATAACTTAATTCTATGTAAGTTGGCCACCATGGTCAACTGTATCGCCGTTTGGAAGAGCCAACGCCGGCGGAGACCGATTCTGGTGCAACCACCAATAAAAGTGCCGTTCTTAGGCTGACTCGTACTGGAGTCGCCTGTCCACTGTTCGGCGTACGGCATGGAAGATCAGCGCACATCCATCCGTATCCTGTATTAGGCCAATTTGATCGAGATAGAGGAATGCTTCAGGTGGAATAAGGCCGTTGAGGCGTACTCTGTCTTGGTACATAGCGTTTGGGTAGTAAGACCCAAAGATCAGACTGTTCGAAGATGTCATAGCTCGTGCAATGTGCCTTCTAATCAGCTTAATAATAAAATTATCTATCCTGTTCAAGTTTGCCTCGTTGTACAGGACCTCGTTAGGATAGTAGGAGCTAGAGCTAGAACCACAGACCTACGAACACCTCTAGCAACGTACGAACTAATACTAGTGACGTAATGTTACGTCACACACTACACCCTAAACACAATAGGAATTCTGAAACCGGGCGAAAACCGTTATAGCCTTTAGGCCTAACATGGTTTGAATTGAAAAATTATTTCTGTGTCGGAGGAGGGAGGAATGCTTTAGGTTTTACAACACCACGCTGCGACCAAGAGGAAAAATGATTCGTTTTTAAGAGCTTCCGAAGCGTGGGCTGCGGAAACAGTTCGAGTTGCGCAAAAATCATGTATAATACAACTGCTCATCATTAAGAGTTCTATAAAAAAGTTCTTGACAGCATAGATCCCTTAAGATTGACTTACTATAACCTTTTTTATGGTAATCAAATTTGCTCCAAAATAATATTATTTATCCAACCACGATAACTGACATCCACTGGGACGAAGTCGCGGGGGAACAGCTAGTGAAGCACATCTATTTCAAATTAAATTTAAAGCTCACCTGCAACGACATTCCAAATGAAATTAGTATCACACAGTTAATATTCCTTCCTTGCCCTGATTGAAAATGCAATACGCTTCAACTGCAACGTATCGCTGCGCCCCTTCTCAACGCATGCGATTAAAATCAAGAAGATACACACGTGCATGTACATGAAGACAACCGTATCACACATTTACTGCTTAGGCTCACAGCCGCGCCGCCTAACACGGAACTTCGCTACCGCAGAAGTGAAATAATTTGACCAAAAATGTGCTTCCGAAAGCGGATTCATTTCCCGTACAACCCATCGAATCCCTTCGAACGTGCATGCGGTGAGTCGGATCTGAAGCATGGTCTTCTAGACCTACGCCTGGAATTTCCATGAAAATAGTTTCCTAATTATTTCGAGTACAATTTATGAGACTACCGATATTCGAAAGCGTACACCATTGCCCGAAGCGTAGGAGTCGCACAATGGGCCCGTTTCAATTAGCGCCCAAGGATGCGTACGCATAAATCTTTCCGTTATTCGAAATTGATTTCTAATTATGTTTTATTTCCGAGGAGAAAACCCTTCAAAGATCAATAATCGCAAGCATCCTCCGTTGGCGGTGGACACTGAAGTACTCATTACGAATGTGGTTGTGGGTTGGGATCATATTCAAATCCATTGAAACGCGGTTTTTGTAATTAAACTAATGTCCCTTATTGAACTGACAAGGGATGACTCGGTTCATTTTGAAGTAGGATACGACTATGCGAGAGTCGAGAGTATTTGTCGTATGCAAATTTTTGGAAACATGCCCACACCCCTTTGACGTCGAATTTCGTTGATCCAATTCAAATTTAGCAGCAGTCTCGTCCATCTGACTATTGTTCTTGTCTCGATTGGGTTGAGGGGAAAACCGACGAGCGTTGGAACGAAATTAAAATGAACAGTTTAACAAACATTGAAAGTGGCAAGAAGATTGCGAGGGCAGAATTAAAGATGATGAAGTTATCCTTTCGATTTTCGTTGACGATGGGGTTGACAGAAGGAATGGTTGGCTATGCTGGTCGGTGGTGAATTGTAGATGTTCCGGGGAAAGGCCGAACAGCATTTCACACAATAATTTGTGAAAATTCATAAATATGGAACATGCCCTGTTTTTGGACGCGTCCGCCGTCACCGTCGCCGCCGCTGCGGTATGGGGGAAGACGCAATTAATGAGATTATTCAATTTCTTTCCAAGAGTTCGTTCCGAAATGATGCTAATGATGTTCAGTTGATGGGGAGTCTAGGCGGCGGTGGCGGCGACAACGCCAGAGCAGGTCCGCTTGACTTAATCTCTTGGAGCAGTCAAATCAAAGGGTTTTTGCCGTCATTCCAAGATGATAATTACGAATGAGGTGGAATTTCATTAAGACACCGTTTTCGAGACAAGCAATTTGAATTTAAAAAGCATTTGCCATTCACTATTCTTTGATTTCTGAGCAAAATAAAATTTACATAATGAAGGATGTATACTTTGCCGGGCCGCTGTTGGCTTTCTTCGAGGGGTGGTTATTTGTGTCCATTTGCATATAATATAACTATTTCTCGTGTCTGAGTTTGTTGTAGCCCAGAACTCTTAATCATCTTGTCACAAGAAACTTAAGCTATTGCTATTAATATTGAAATATTGCACGACTGTATTTTTGTCGAGCTATGACTGGGTTTCCATCCCTAAAGCGGATATTGAAGAGAGCTTTAAGAACTCCGATGGCTGGTGACGCTCCTTAGAAAGAGGAAAGGTGTGATACGCATTTACTGGGTGCCTCTAATTACAGCATCTTTAATTGAAAATAGTAAAGTACTATGCACTATGCGTCAATTGCATATTCATCTATAGTAGGGTGGGTAGGGAAGGGTCACCAGCACACTTAGACCATGTTCGTCCGTTGTGGTACCCACCGTTAGATAACTATCGCTGATTAACCACCCCAGTGACAGTGCCTTTAATTTTATCCCAACGACAAATGGTAACTGGACAAGATTTGAAATTCGGATAAAGCTTATTTACTTGGCTTCCACTGGGACTCGAACCTGGAACTCCTCTAACCAAGGCAGGCATCTAAACAACTGCGCCATCTAGTCGTTTACACAGTCGTTTCCAGCAGCACAATTTAAATCATAGACACATACAGTGCCTGTGTAAAAGGAAGCAAAACCATTTCATAATGAGTATGGGCTGGGATGGGATGCCAACAGTTGTTTTCAATTCCGCTCAAGATATGAGAGGTCCCCCAGTCTAATGGAGTAGCAAGTTCCAAAATCTTAGTCTTTTCATTGACTTTCGATGCAGTCCATAATCGAGAAGTGTCTCCGGGTATACTTCTAGCTAGCAGTTCATTCATAATATCTGGGAGTAATCTTGGACAAACGACTCGACTGAAACTCACACATCAAGTCCGCCATAGAGCTACAGTGCTAGAGCACTGTATGCCAGTAGACGTGAATGCGCTAGCACTTGGGCTCTCTCTCCCCAAATTATACATTCGTTGTACACAATGATGGCGTGACCAATACGTGGCCATTTTTTGGTGGCCTAAAACACTCCAATTGACAACGGCAAATGAGTTGCAGAAATTACAATGAACTGCTTGTCTTGGCATATAAGAGGTACCATGTGCACCTGCCTAACAACAGCTCTGGAAGCTGTAGTCGGGCTAACTCCCTTACGAATCTTCGTTAGAAAGATAGCTGCAGCTTGAGTATAATTATAACTTAGCGGCTCACCTTGGCATACGCAACTCAATCCCTAAGAGAGACATGTTTTGTACCATGCCGGATATTATGGTCAGGCAGCAATGTTTCGGTTGGCTTTTCGAAGTTGAAATATTGTATCGCAAAAGCTAGTCAAATGGTGTGCATGCACTAGACTCTTGAAGTCTGGCATCGCTCACGGACGGATGAAGGATTGATTCAGGAGTAGGGGCAGGAGTCTTTAGCCCACCACAAGGTTTCCGTACCAATGGAGTCAAGTTCCAAGCCGAAATCCGCAGGAGTAGGGGCAGGAGTCTTTAGCCCACCACAAGGTTTCCGTACCAATGGAGTCAAGTTCCAAGCTGAAATCCGCACCATCGAGATCTGCGCCAAACAAAACCTCCATAAATGTATAAGCGGCGCTAAAATAAAGATATTTTTAGACAGCCAAGCAGATCTAAAAGCACTTTGGTCCAATATAGCGCACTCCAAAGCAGTCGAATGCTATGACGCTCTACAATTCCCTGCCAGACACAACAAAGTGAAGCTTGGCTGGGTCCCTGTTCACAGGGGGATTGTAGGCAACGAATTATTCGCAGATGAGCATGGAATCTACGTTCATCGGTCCTGAACCGTACTGTAATGTCAATTGGACAGCAGCTACAACTCTGATTAACGAATGGGAAAACAAACTTCGCCTTGAACAATGGTCATGGTCTTGGGCAATCCAAGCGATTAATCAAACCTTATTCGGATAATAAAATTCTCCATCTTAATAAAGAAAGCATAAGATTTGTAATGAGCTTTCTTTCGGGCTACTGCGGCCTGAATTATCACTTTAACAAATTAAGCGTGTGTCAAGACATGGTATCATTGTCAGCTTTGCCTCGAAGAGAACCAATCATAGGGATAGGGATACTGACTTCAGTGGAATTCAAAAATTCCACTACAAAGGAGTTTCTATCTTTCATGAGGGAAGTAGTACGTCTTTTGATTTAGCTCCAACCCTTCCTACAACCCTAAATCTAGCCTAGTCGCGACCTCGTTGCCTTCACGGCATGGATTGTACAAAGAGAAAAAAACAAAACCAGTTCATTGCTCTGCCTGGGTACATCAGACCAAGCACGGGAATTATATATTTATATTATTGTAATGAATTCGATGTTATATCGAAAATACAAATAAAAACAAGAGAAGGAGAAATTAAATGAAAGAACACACTTGTAAAATTACTTAAAATATTTATTTTAAAAAAGGAGAAGAATCTTAACACTAGGGAGAACTTGACACGTTCTCGTCGAACTGGAGACCGGTCATTATCGCACCGTGAGCTCCAGTGGTTAGTCCCTTTTACTATCGCAAACTATCCCATCCGACCTCAAGTGGATTTACGATTTAACGATCGTTCCATTTAGCGATCGTATGACCATATCGTCATTTGGGACTACGACATCCTTATCTGCTGGGTGTGAGTATGACCTGTCATATCCGAGATTGCTGGCGTTGACATGTATATGACTCGAGCATCCTCTGTTGGGTTTCCCAACCGCCTTCAGGCTTACCTCTCTCCACATAAGTTCATAGGCCATTTCCCTTCAAGGGACCAATGACTTGTTTAATCTCTTATGAAATTGTTGATTCGTCTGAGATGATATATGTCCTGCATGAAGAGAACTTCATTCTTCAATCCTTACTATATTCCGTCTTAACTCATAGAAATAAAGGTTGGCAAGAATTATTCTACGTTTAATCTGCGTACAGATGCTATAACATAGTTATATCTGCCAGGAAATGTATGTCCATCAGGACACAGTTGTCATTGACTACCACAAAGGTTTACTGGCCGCTCTTTCAAAGAAGTCGATGAATTGTGCCATTTCTTACCAAGAGCATACGAATAAACCTCGTTTTCCCACTGACGGCTCTCTCTGCGAGCGGCCGGAACACTTCAATATCATAAACGTATGTCAACAGCTGAACTGACGTCTGAAAGATCATGTATATCGTCATCTTACATAAGCCGACGAGTGTTACTTCTTCTTTCTTCTTCTTTATTTGGCCTCAACCAACAACCCTCTCCAGCTAGCACGGTCTCTGGCTCGTTGTCTCCAGTGTCGCACGCCAAGTTGGTTGAGGTCATTTTCCACCTGGTTGCGCCACCTCAAACACAGGCGTCCTCTGTTGCGTTGTCCCACGGGTTCGGGGTCGAAGACTCTTCGAGCCGGAGACAAGTAGTCCATTCGCTCTACATGGCCTAGCTGTCTTCGGCGTTGGATCCGAAGACGCCTAGACTCATGTCACTGTACAGCCCGTACAGTTCGTGGTTGAATCTTCTTCTCCAGAAACCGTCAACGCAAACAGAACCAAAGATCGCACGCAGAGCTTTTCTCTCGAAGAGACCAAGAACTTCCTCATCCGCTTTTGAGATTGTCCATGTCTCCGGACCATAGAGCAGGACAGGGATGATCAAGGTCTTGTATAAAGTCAGCTTGGTCCTCCGAGAGATAGCTCTACTACTCAATTGCCTGTTGAGTCCATAGAAACAGCGGTTGGCAAGAGTTACTCCTACTGATGTTGTTTGTACTATTTACTGCGGAGCCGAGGTAGACGAAGTCCTTGAATACCTCGAAGTCGAGTCTTACAGGAACCCGCAAAGCTAAAAGCACATTTAATGCTTTTCATAATAATTGCAACTATTATTTCCTGCCGTGGCGTAGTCGGCAGGTTCGTCAATTGCTTCGTTGAGCATTTAAGTTCGATCTCCGGTCCGAACAAGTTCCACAAATCGGTGATCCACAACAAAGAATCACCATAGAGGGTCTAACTCTAAAGAGAGTCCCTAACTGCTCAGAGAGTGTGAACACCTAAAAAAAAAACTTTGCCTTTCGGAACCGGAATTCAACTGAAGGTCTCTTTGAAAGACAACACATGAGAGGACATTCGCACGCGTGCTTTAGAAGCTGAAGCTAAGTGCCCCTAGAACTTTTACACCAACTCTCCCACTCCATGTCTGTCTGAGTAATTTTCAAGCTTCAACTCTCGCCAGTTTTATGCCAAGTGTCATTTAAGGATTAAACTACATTTGCCTGTGACACTGAGTTCAACGAGTGAGTCAATTATCAATTGTGTTAATACGCGATTTTCGTCGTTCTCAGGTATCACTGAGGACAATGCGCTGAAACTTTCTACAGTCGTATAAATTCTCATCTCTCTCACTCCCTTAGTGGACCATGCTAGGTCATTGTAGGTGAGTATGACCTAGCATGGTTCACTAAAGGAGTCGCGGAGGAAAAGCACGGCAAAGCACGCATGAGAGATATACAGACCTTCGAATCTTACTCATCAGCAGTTATCATCAGCGTCCTACCCGGCCAGTTTTTGGATTTGGTAGAACCACTAATCCTAGGTCTGTCAATCGGTCACCTGTCTGATGAAATGACATTCAAGGCACGCCTCGGAAGTCCTGAAGATGGTGACATTCGTGCAACATGACCAAACCATCGAAGCATAGCCCTTTCCGTTCATAGAAGCAGCTGCTCAAAATTGAGCTCGCCGCGTATTGCCGTGTCTCTCGCCCTATCCCGGCGAGTAGAAAACTCATTTCTGCAGCTCGTATTTGTGATCATATCCTTTCGATCATAACCGTAAAAATGAGCTCTTCGTAATTACTCAGTTGCCAACATCGGAGGCACGATCTTCCAAAAGTCCATACATCTGGTAGCATGTGCGGATGGCATTGACTTGTTTGGTCGAACACAGCGAGCTGTCAATGAAGTGTTTTTTGGTGTTGAAACGGCCACAATGGGCTTAGCGAAAAAGAAGTATATTTTGTCATCGAGGAAGAACGCACGATATCAACGACTCGGCCAGAATGTCACCTTTAAGTTCATGGTACAGTACTAACTATCAGCACTGATATAAAGCGCAGAATGACTCTTGTCAATCGCTGTTTCTTTGGGCTCAAGAGCCAATTGAGAAGGAGAGCCCTCTCTCGGAGGAATGAATTGACTCTGTATATAACCTTGATCATCCCCGTCCTGTTCTACGGTGCAGAGGTATGGACTATAGGCAAAGCAGATCCTTCATCTGCTCTTAGTCTTTTCGAGAAAAAATTTTTGCGTTCAATCTTTGGTCCTGTTTGCCTTGATGGCATTTGGAGAAGAAGGCTCTACCGTGAACTGTAAAGGCTGTACACTGTAAAGGTAGCTAGCCCATGCTGGGTGAGGCTGAAAATCCACCCCGTACCGTAGAACCTTAAGAAGAAGAGGACGAATTACTCAGTTGCTGGATCGATTAAATGTTGCGTTGCCAAGATAACCTTTTTTCAGCAAACAAAGACCCCTTTAGCTCGACGTATCATGGGTGTGTACAAAATTAAAATAATAGCTGCGTTTTTTTGCAAGCGTGTATACGCTTAAATTTCGATGTGCATGTAAAATACACTAACAACGAGTCCTATATCCGCTTAACTTACTCATCATATCTATCGCCGCTTAAGGAATAGATATTGTGTGTTCATTCCTGAATTCATACATTCATTGTTTAGGCCACATACAGCAAATGTGGCTTACACCTGCAGGTTTTGGTTGATGTATTAGATAATTTTTAATTTTGTTGGCATCCATAAGTATGCAATTTTTGGTACACTCAGAGTGTCTCTGCTATACATTTCGTTTTGGCTTCGTAAGCGATTCTTTCATCAGAAGATTGTGACCATCAAAGATCAACCATCACCTTCCACGATTACACCCCTGACTGCTTAGCAAATGTCATAAATGTCGTCGGTGCTGCCAAGATTTTATGATGAATCATTTTATCATTCAAAATTAAGCGTATATAAGCTTGCAAAAAAAACACAGCTATAAATAACCCTTCAGTTTTTGCCAGAAGCGTCTATTTTCTCCGAATAACACTTCACTCAAAAATTGGCAAACGGTATCGGAACTCTCAGTCCTTACTTTTCTCACGAAATGATCTCTTGTGGCAGGTATTGGCAGCCCCCACATAAGTCTTGTACTTATGTAGTCTAGCTGTCATGCTAGACTTTGTCGAATGTCTGAGTGACGATCCGTTTTCTTTAAGACATTGTCAATTTCATTGGAGATTATAGATACCTGGAATGATGCGTCATTAGACCTCTAAAAGGAAGGTCCAACGGCAGGCAAACCGTTTTCGGTAAATGTGCGACTTTTCAACAGTCAAGTCGAAAAAGTCACTTTTGCCGACACTTTTTCTTCCTACCTTCTACTGGTCGCAACGGCATGGTTTAGGGCTCATTGGACCCTGGTCCATCGTAGTGTACTTGAACGTGAAGAGAAATCTTTCTTCGACATCGAAGAGCTGTCAATATTATCGAAAGAAGCGACTTCAGTCTATACAAATATCTCTGCACATACATTAATTAATTAAAATAAGTTAACCGCGCGGAGTCAAAATGAACACCATCTATCATAGCTTAAGCAACAAATTAACACACGAAACGTGAGCACATCCTTTGATCAAGTTATAACTCCAAGTTCAACAACATTCCACCTATTCATGACCATCGCATAATTCAGAAAGGGGTTCGTCCACGTTACACAGGTGAGCAACTCATCAGCGCTCCTAGGCCGCTAAGAGCATCCAATTCATTCCATTTTTTTTTTTTAATTAAGAAGCCAAACAAAACTAGACTCTCTAGACATCATTTAGTGTTCTAGCGAGCAAAACCGACTAAAGTACGAGAATATAACTAAAAGCCAACGCGAACCAACAAAAAGAAGGTGGGACGTTGAGCAAAAAATTAAAAAAGAAAAAAAAAACCAAAACGAAACGAAACGAAAATCCTTCATCTCTTCATGTGGGTGAGTACGTGTGAAGTGTGTGTTTGTGTATGTGTATGCTCAAGAATGATAATACTAAACTGGAAGAGGACTGGTGGCCCGAAACTACACCCAGTCGCTACATCATCGGGAAAACAAAAGTAGGTACGGTGCTGGGAGAAATATTGTATTCTCGACCAAGAGGAGCACCGCGCTGGTCATCGCCGCCAACGAAAGTCCGAAGGGATGAGCGCGAATGAAAAATCGCAGAGAAGCAGCAGAAGCAGCATCAGCAGCAGCAGCAGCAGCACCATCAGCACCCAGTTGCCATACAACGAAGCCGAGTGCTCGCGATTTTTCTTTCTTTATTTCACGTTGGCTTTTTTTTTTGTTTTTTTGAACAATTTCTGCCGCAAAAAGACACATACAACGATGAATGAATGAATTTAGCATTTTTTGATAGGAATTGATTCCTGGTTTACTTTTTTTCCGTGTCCAGCGAATTTCTATCGTTTTTTTAGCTGAAATTTCGCGCCGCGCCGTGCCGTCCAGAGTCGACGTATGTAGTCCTTAGAGCCTTTTGCGAGTCCACCATGCTGCCCTACCACGCTGCTGCGGCGGCAATGGCAATGGCAACGGCGACGTCCACGACGATGATGGGGACGATGCGAGCATGTGTGTGAGACAGTGGTGGCAGCCCCCAAATTCTGTTCGGTGTACGCTGCATTGATGGGAAGAGTACCACAAGTGGAACACACATCGTGTTTGTTTGTCCGTCGTACTTTGCCTTCGTTTTTCAAGGATTTTCCTAGCATCCTGTAGCATGAGAAAAGTGATAGAGCTGGTACGGGTGCAGGGTTTGGGTACGTAGTACTAGGACGCCAAGTTGAACAATAAAAATGTATAATTGGATATGTGCAGTGTTTTCTTCTATTTTTTGTTTTTCTGTGCGAGAGCTGAAGCGGCTTCGCGATACCCCGCAATCCGTTCCCTTAGCTCTATGGTCAACATTTACTTTTTACATGTTGTCCTTGAAGTAAAAGCAAAACAAATGCCGAAGAAGGCAGGCGGGAGCACAGATCTGTGTGTTGGTTAATGCAAAAAACGACAAGAGAAAAACTTAAAACAAATGCAAATGAAATGAACGCAACGACTGGCCACTGGTCATCATGCCGTTTGGTCGGGTGGTCGGTCGGTTGGTCGACGAGTTCAGCTGGGAGTTGTGGGGTGTATTCTGGTCACCTACCTAGATGACTTCTGGAGTTGAATGCAGAGGAGAACAATCGAAAGAATCACCGTAATCATAATAAAGTACTTTTAGAAGTGTGGGGGATGATGGAGGCCGGGTTCTTTTTTTTTTTTTTTCTTTTGGTTGGCGAGTTCTGAAAGCGTGGAGGGTTTTGTGTATTGGGTAACGTCTGTCGAATACAGTCTCTGCTGGGGGATAGGTGGTTTTATGCTTTAAATTATTTCAATTATTTAGATATGTACACACATCAGATTGGATGATGAAATCAATAAGAGCGCACAAACGACGTACGTGGCTCGGCGTTTGGAATCGGTTTCCATGGAAGGAGTCGCTTTGCTGAGATTCCGAGGAAGATTTCATCGATTTGACACAGCAGGGTGAAACTATAATTTACAGACAACACAGAGCGACGTTTAATTGAATAAGCAGATCGTTTATTTAGGAACTCTTTCCTGGAAGTTGTTGTTAGCAGCAAAGTGGATTTGAGCCGGTCGCCGATTTGAGTAAATGTAGTCTAGGAGATCTCAGATCACAGATCCACTGATCTGTTTAGACAATCTTAACTAGACATCCCTGGGTGTTTTTATTGTAAAACCTTGGTTGGAAAAAGAGCATAGCAATTGCTTAAACGGATCTTCATATTCTAGGTGGATCTAGAACTAACTGCTATAGTAATCAGTCGCATTGTGAATGCCTCAAAAGTGGAGAGATACTACACTCTTATTCGACTCCGAAGGCCCTTGTCAGTTGACCACATGTTCTTTTTCTGGTTCGAATTTTAATGGCTTAAAAACAAATCACTATAGCCAGTGTAAATGATAAAAAAAGCCAGTAAAAAGGAAAAAAGATCATCACAACATGACAACTGCTCCATGGTCAACGTTCTTCAAGAAATAAGAACATTTTTTGACAAACATTTCATCTTGTTTAGCAGACAAAAGTCTTTTAGATTTTCTTGACCCCTAGACATCCTAAATCCTCTGCTGGAGATCACAAAACGTCGCAATCGGAACCAGCGTTTAATCTCTTTTACAAGTTGAGCAGGGTGTTTCCTAGGGGTCAATAATAAGTCGAATTGTTTTTTTACATGCTAATCAACGATCTACCATCCGCTGCAGTCATTATTCAGTACTCAAGTATGCTGATGATATTAAAGCGTATCTATCCAAATTATGGTTTAAACAGTATTTATGTTTGGTCAACTAACCTAATCAAGTCCCAAGTAACTTGCCCACTACCAAAGCACTGCTAAAATAAGATCCGTAGAGAAAACTTAACCACTAGGTTAATATATGTAATAATCACAAATATATCGTAATATGATCATATCAATACATATTGTCGTCCGTAGCATCTAAGGATCGCAAGTTGTGGGGAGGTGCCTATTACAAAATGTTAGATACATGACTCGCTCTTTATGCACAAACTATGCAATTCCTTGTTAACTTCATTCGTAGAAGTGAGACAGTGCTTGTGCTACACACTAGATTGTGTCTTATGTATCTACAACAGTACATCAACACCAGGACATGTATTCTCCTTTCTGCGAAAAGTCCGGAATAATTGGATAGATCCCAAACCTTAATTCCTTTTCCCAGTAATTTCTTCATCAGGTTATGCAACTCCTTACTTTCCCACATAAAATCCGCATCAAATCGCAGAGATTTTGAAAGTGCAATTATTCTTCATTTTTACACACTTCCAGTGTAAATTTTTTGTTGCATTGTTTATTTGGAGTACTAAAAAAGATAGAAATATAATGAGTATAATGTAGTAAATATAATAAATAATATAATATAGTAATATAACATAATGATATAATAATATAATAAATATAACAACTAAATATACTTAAACATTAATGTATGTTGTAATGTAAACATGTTTCAGTCTACGTCGATTACTTGATTCCGACTATTATTCTCTTAAGCATACCACTTAAATTAAATAAATAAACGAACAAATAAATTAAAAGGAATCACAGTGGATGTCATATTGTGACAAATAAGCGCGTTGCGTCTTTTATTATGACAACCAGATTTTTAGATGCCCGGATTGTTCCATATTTTCCATCTGTGATCCGATTCACATGACATCAAAATTTTCAAGAAAAATTAACGTAAACCATCTTTCTATTCGCGCTTCATGTGATGATGATAGCAATCCGCTACTTGCCGCACATACTTAACCAGGATAGACGTTTTCTTGTGGAATATCTGTGAGCCGCAAGCAGGACCGGATTACAGAATGCGCATGCATGTGAAGCATATGTAAAAAAAGACTTACAGCCAATAAGCTTCTCCTTCTGTTCTGTTCGCAAAAAATAAGAAATCCTAATTCGAAAAGTGCCAAAATAAAAACTGATTGTATTTCTAGTATTCTTTCCAAATTTCCATTGATCTCGTCGACAAAAAAAGACTGTATGCCTATGAATGCTCCAAAAATATTTTAGAAACAAAAAAAAAAAAGTTCAAATTAGATTTCTTTTCAAAACACCAGATCAAGCGATTCAATCAATTACAATTAACACCAATTTTTCATTTTTAAATTACAGGCGAATGTTTGAAAAATAATAATTTACCTAAATACAATAATGTAGCAGTCTAAAGATTTGTCCACGGAGGCGTATACGTACAATTTTATATCGCTACTAGTAGGCAGTCTTAAGAGTTGCCTAGAAAGGCCACGGAGGCGTATACGTAACATTTTACATCGAGGCGAGGAGGCAGTCTTGTCTAGAAAGGACACGAAGGCGTATACGTAGCATTTTACATCGAGACAAGGAGGCAGTCTTGTCTAGAAAGGCCACGGAGGCGTATGCGTAACTTTTACATCGAGACGAGCAGGCAGTTTTAAGAGTTGTCTAGAAAGGCCACGGAGGCGTATACGTAATATTTTACATCGAGGCGAGGAGGCAGTCTTGTCTAGAAAGGACACGAAGGCGTATACGTAGCATTTTACATCGAGACAAGGAGGCAGTCTTGTCTAGAAAGGCCATGGAGGCGTATACGTAGCATTTTACATCGAGACAAGGAGGCAGTCTTGTCTAGAAAGGCCATGGAGGCGTATACGTAACATTTTACATCGAGACGAGGAGGCAGTCTTGTCTAGAAAGGCCACGGAGGCGTATACGTAAAATTTTACATCGAGACGAGGAGGCAGTCTTGTCTAGAAAGGCCACGTAGGCGTATACGTAATATTTTACATTGAGACGAGGAGGCAGTCTTGTCTAGAAAGGCCACGTAGGCGTATACGTAATATTTTACATTGAGACGAGGAGGCAGTCTTGTCCAGAAAGGCCACGTAGGCGTATACGTAATATTTTACATTGAGACGAGGAGGCAATCTTGTCTACAAAAGGCCACGGAGGCGTATACGTAACATTTTACATCGAGACGAGGAGGCAGTCTTGTCTAGAAAGGCCATGGAGGCGTATACGTAATATTTTACATCGAGACGAGGAGGCAGTCTTGTCTAGAAAGGCCACGTAGGCGTATACGTAATATTTTACATTGAGACGAGGAGGCAGTCTTGTCCAGAAAGGCCGCGGAGTCGTATACGTAAAATTTTACATCGAGACGAGCAGGCAGTTTTAAGAGTTCTCTAGAAAGGCCACGGAGGCGTATACGTAACATTTTACATCGAGGCGAGGTGGCAGTCTTGTCTAGAAAGGACACGAATGCGTATACGTAGCATTTTACATCGAGACGAGGAGGCAGTCTTGTCTAGAAAGGCCATGGAGGCGTATACGTAACATTTTACATCGAGACGAGGATGCAGTCTTGTCTAGAAAGGCCACGGAGGCGTATGCGTAACATTTTACATCGAGACGAGGAGGCAGTCTTGTCTAGAAAGGCATTTGACATAGTGACCTTGATTTCCAAAGCGTTTTCGCCTTTTGAGGCTTAAAGATTTAGATGGGGCAGAGTTGTATCAAGTATTGGTGGCAGAAAAGTCCATATTTAGAAGCTTTCAATTGTATGTTTAGTTCAAGCCTAGAAGACCTTACCAATGCCCTCAAAAAATTAATTGAAGTCTTTAGACTTTGACGACCTTATAATGAATTTGCTAAATCTTAGACAAAATTGAATGAAGCGAGACTAACTATGTTGTATGTTCATCAATATTGGCAAAACATCGATGTTGAGCTACCAAATATTGATGCTTTGACATCGATGTTCAAGTTTATAAAATATCGCTTAATCGATGTTAAGCACAAAACATAGGTCATCGATGTTATCAAAAGAAAATCTACTATTAATTGTAGATTTTGACAATTTTCTGGAATTTCATCATAATGACGTAAGCATTTCGTAGAAATACCACTGATCAGTTTTTGGGTTGGTTCCTGGAATGTTTCGACATGAGTCTGATAACAAAATTAAATTTTTCGAGTATACAGAATGCTTTGAAGATTTTTAGTATTTATTAGTGAGTATTTTTTGTATTATTTTATTCTGGGTTTTTGATGTGAAGTGTACGGTAGCAAACTATGCACGTATGTGGTTTTCTTACACTATTAGTCGGAATTGTATCAATTCATTTTATAACATCGATGTTAACGAACATCTATGTTTTGATTTCGATTATTATCGGTAGTAGATGTTCACGATGTTGACATCGACTTCAACAGCGATGTTTTGCCAACATCGAACATCCTTAGGCGGTACACTTAGATTTTGCACAGGGTGCTCATTTGACTCGAACCGACCTTGGCCGCAAGGCTAAGCTGCAAACGTTTCAACACAGCAAATTAACAATTAAATCATCCTCCCGTGCCACCACTGAATTGTAGCACTAGCCACATATATGGCAAGAGTAATCGAAATTCGACATCTCTCTTGAGCCGCGATACATTCAAATAAAACCAAAAATTAGTTAATGCCTAACAGACACCTGGTTATCCTAAATTTTGAATTTGTATTTTGTTTGAAAAAAAGAAAAAGTCTATATTTTGTTAACTATTCGTATATAATAATAATAATATTGGTGGCGCGACAGTCCGGGACGGACCTGAGCCTAGCTTCTCAGCAACCACTTGTGTTGTGCGTGCTATTGTTCTTTCACGACTGGGAGAGACCTACAGTTTTATGCCGACTCCGAACGGCAAAGTTGAGAAGCTTATTCTAGACAGGAGTACTCTCTGAGCGAATTGTCGGTGACTATTCGTATCATCAGTAAGCGAATATTCTCAAAATGCATTATACACACAGATACAACCCCCCCTTCTATTGTCGTGTCTCGAAGTATCAGTCTAATGAACTCAATTTGACTAAACGTGTTCCGAATATCTATGTACAAATTATTTGAAGTCAACTCTTCCATAAATCGGATTAAAATATTAAAGACATTCCGCTTAATTGAAACAAAAACTGATTAAAAAAAAAGAATTATATGAATTCCCTCCATCGCCTAGGGCCGTCTCATATCACTCATCAGGCTGCTCATTCGTTACGACACATACTCTCGCCATCCACAACAAATTCTATAATAAATCAAAAGATACAATAAAAAAAAGAAAACGACGAACGAAAAAAAAAACCACTTCATGACGAGCCATCGCACCATCATCGTCATCTCATCATCCTCATCAACATCAACATCATCGTTCCCGTCTTCATTTTATCGTTTGTCGATCTCATTGCCACCAGCGAGCTCCAGGCACAGATGACGGGCTGCGCTAAGCGGAGAGTGCCAGAAAGAGATTGCCCTTGCAAACATCATCTATCAGGTTTCAGGTGATGGTGGATAGCCCAAGAGAAATCGCCTTCAATTGGACACATTCGCATTATTTCAACCCAAAGGATGCAGTCAGCTACTCGCACCCTTCGTTTTTAGAATTTTTCGATAATTTTCACTTGTTCCTTTTGCAGAGATGCGAAACTCATTCTGTTCAGTTTTTTTTGTTTCTGTACACTTTTGCTCATTTGCTGTGCGACCGGGTGAGGGCTCTTTGTTGCTGGCTAAATGTTTTGATTATGGCAAAAAACTGACTATATAACTGGACACCCTCTGGTGTGTCTATAATGGTAAAAATAAGCCCGAAAAAGTTATGTTCCTGGCTGTTAAGGGTTGCCATCAATGCAAGTGTGTGACTAGCAAATTTAGATAGAGGAATCAGCTACGTTCGGGGTGCAGATAATCGCCCATACTTGATTGGAAATACACATGTACATATTTATGTATGCGTGTGTATATGGGGAGGTGGATTAGGGAGGTATTTGGCGACACTGTAGAAGAGTTTTAGGTCAATTCAATTGAGAGTGCATGCATGGAGACATCATTTTAAAGGCGTGCCAGTCACTTTTTCACTTCCGCTTTTTTATTTGTGATAAGTTCTGTTTCCTGGTGTCCACAGGTGCCAGATGGTGACATACTCTTTTATGAAATATAAAAAAATAGTAATCTAAACAGACTTACATTGCCCGCTGATCGAGAGAACACCTGGAGGCTGACCAATTCTACAGGAAAGTTCAGCATTGCTCCTTCCATCAATCTTGAAGAAGACCCCGAGATACTTGAACTCTTCCACCTGCTTCAATAGGACTCCACTAAATGTTAGAGACTGTACTGAACAGGCGTTCTGGAAATGACCATAACCTCTGATTTGCCCACGTTGACCGTCATCCCAGCACCTGCAGATATTGCGACAAACCTATCGGGTGCACGTTGAAGTTCCGTCTGAGAGGATGTAAGCATAACTAAGTCATCTGGAAGAAGAAGATGACTCACCCTCAACTCTCCCAAAGTGAAACATTTCTCAGCTCGGCTGCGTAACATGATCCAGTTCATATAAACAAGGAAAGGGAGAGGTGACAAGACGCACCCTTGGCGAAGTCCAACGCCTACTGTGAAAGGTGTTGATTTAACACCGTCAACGCGAATACAGAGCTACAGTTTGTGTATAGCGACTGAATGGCGCTAAAAAAAATCCATCAATCCCATACTCCTGCAGGTCGCTCCAGAGTTTAACGTCGAGGAATGCCTTTTCCAAACCTACAAAACAGATGTAGATGCGTTTGACATACTCCCAAGCCTTCGCAAGAAAGTAGTTCGATGAAAAAGGTTGCCGACGATAAAGCCTGTCGTCTAAATACATCTTGGGTAATGTAGGAACGGCTTATGATGCCAAAACTGAAGACCGGGTGCTAGACGTAGAGTATGAACAGGGCACTCTTTTGGCTAGGATCGCTCCTGCTGATAAGGGACTCCTACTACACTCAGCTTTAACAATAACCAAACGTATTAAACTGACATCAAGACAACGGAAAATCGCGACGTTTTGATTTTCTCTTCAGTCGCCAAATGACATTTAATAAGACATTTACACAATTTATGTAATTAATGAAATGAGGCGCTCTGTCATTGTCTCCACGCGTACGCAACCGATGGAAGGCCTAGTCAGCGACCCCGACTGGCGGTAGGACTTAATTTTCCCCACCATCAACTGTTGCTACTAATGTCAAAATTGTCATTCTTATTACATTTATGCCACTCTTCTTCGGAAAAATTGAAGATGTTTCCTTTTTTTTCTTCTTGTCTTGCCTAGATACAGAGATAAACAAACTTCTGCCAAAAAGACACACACAAAAAAAAAGCAACAACGTTGAGGGCACGGACAGTGATCATCGCATTTAGGAGGGCAATTAATTAAATAGCCGCGTGGAAGTGAAAACTAAAGAACTAGATCCTGGAGGCAACAATCCCAATATGGTTTACCCAATTTAAAGGAAGTTAAGCTAGCAACCCTAAAAAAAAGAGGAGGAAAGAAAAAATTAGCCGACCATTAACCAACAGGCTTCCAGAAGTATCTAGTACGAGTCACTCATTCAGAGGGCCTACTAGAAATGGCAGAACCGTTGGCAAGCCGAAACCCAAACCCGCATTTGGTGCGCAAGAAGCTGGAGCGCCGATGAACAAAACGGTCAAATGACCGAGGTCCAAGGAAGATGAGGAGCGCCTTGGACAACCTTACCTATATGATCTCGGACCTCATATGTCATATGACGTATCATATGACGAGGACAAGTTCAGTCTAGAACTGGAGCATTGAAGAGCCTTAATGACCCTGGTAGCCAGAGAGATATTGCACTTCATAACGCAGCAACTTCACTGACGCCGAATGGTTCTCAAACGACGCCAATCTAATTAAATGTCGCAATAAGCCTCTTCGGAGCTCCTGAAAGCAACAAGACCAAAATCAAGGACCCCTGGACCTTGAGAGTCTAGTGCTTAACCACTGCTTGCAAGTCCCTGTCGGGCCTCTAGCCACAGCATAGATGCTTCCGGGTCCTAAAGAGGGGGCTACTATATAATAATATTGATGGCGCGACAGTCCAAGTCGGACCTGGGCCTAGCTTCTCAGCTACCACTCGTATTGTGCGTGCTATTGTTCTTTCACGAATGGAAGGGACCTACAGCTTAATAACGACTCCGAACGGCGAAGTTGAGAAGCATTTTCTAGACAGGACTACTCTTTGAGAATTGTCAGTAACTCGAAAGAGGTGGAGGCCGTGAATAATGAAAGTTGGTAGATTGGGGATTCGAACCCGGCACCCTCTGCTTAGGATTCGAGGCACTAACCCACAAAGCCACGGCGACGCACTGAAGGGGCTCCAGGCTTCCGTCAAGTCTGAGGAAAGGATAGTTTGATCTTATCAATCAAGAATTGATCACGACTAGTAATTAGTAAAGATATGACACAAATCAACTTCAAAGTCAGAGACTAGAACGAACTACTTATTTCGAGTGTGCCTTCGTCGCTAGGTAACCGCGGAGTCGTTTCCACGGTAATTGTGCCACTATTGCAATGCTTGATATCAACTTATGCCACAAAACCACACCTGGGTGACCAATCACACATTGTTTGCCTGCATCAATACCATCTCCAATCAAGGGCACACCTGTTCAATTTTTCATATCTACGCGGCACTGCAAGATTATTTAGAGTCTAATCCATTATTCACTTCACTCGGATACAGTCCTACATCGTTGAAGTCTCCTTCAAACTGCATCATATAGCGAGTTACCATGAGTATCTGCGCCCCAACAACATCAACATATTCATGCTGCCACCAAATCGGAGCAAAAAAAAAACATGAAAAAAAAAGAAACGGGAAAAAAAACCAACAACATCAAAACATTTCAAAATTCCACTTCAAATTTTATTGGGTTAACACCACCACAAAAAAATAACTCGTTTCTCATTTAACACAAAACTTCGCATTATTCGTTTTGCGTTGCACCCACTTCAAATACGTAGAAATCCTAGAATTCACTGATGGAACTTCGCCGGCGCATGCATAGCCATAGCTAACAATCCCAACGGCATACATCCGACTCATCCTCAAATAGAGCCCACCACCCGAATCATACTGGCACGTGTCCCTTCCAGGCGTCGACGTACAAAATTGGCTAGCTGTCACTGCACTCACACTCTGTTTGCACACATCGTTCCCCAGGATATCCAGGCTGGTTTTCAATAATTTACTCGACTGTTGACCACCAAAACTAGTTGTACCCCAACCGGCTGTGTCCACATTGAAGCCGGCCAACGACTTCTTGGCGAAACGAAATGGCAAACAGGCCGGACCGACCACCCGGTTCCATTCCACACTTTTAACGGTCTTCAGCAAGGCAATATCGTTCCTTAGATTCGTCATTCGGAAGCTCTTGTGGGTTATGATCTTCTCAATGTCGTACTGTTGGCTGTAGAAGGAATCGTAAACTGAACGGCAGAGAGGATAATAACAGGCGACTCTTGAACACATCAATATCTAGTACTTACTCGACGAAAGGTCAGTCTCGCCAACAACAATTTCAATCAATTCCGGCAGAGACATTTCGGGCGCTGCAAAGCAATGAGCTGCTGACAAGAGGTATCGATGATGAACTGCAAGGAATGAAGAGCGAAGGATAAAAACAAACGTTTTCAAGCATCTTTACCCTCATCTGCCTTCGGATGAGGATTTAACTCACTTATTGTGGCGCCACAAAAAATTGCACTTCCCATCTTTCGAACGACAGCTGCCATGGAGGGGAACTCACCCACGACGGCTTCGGTCCCACCGGCCACCCTCACTGTTGCACTCCATCCACAGTCACAGGGTGGCTCGAATGCCTCCACTAAACACGAGAAGTATCCGGTGGTGTTGTCGGTAATGGGATCTGTGATACTCGACGAGATGTACGAAATCGTAGCTCGGTTGATAAAACTTTTCCTCTCAAAACTTCCTGACCCACAAAAGAAGTCTGATCCGGAGAAGAGCTCGCTACCCTCGGGGTTGAAGTAAAATATTTCCGTGCTGCAATTGGTTCCATTTGACTGAAATGAAATTTTACGGTAATGGTACGATGAGTGGAGCATTTGTTCTTCAAGGTTAATGTTGGGTATTTTAAAATACAGGGCTATGGGTATAAACGAACTTAAGGTGGTCCGCTTCTGATGGCAGGCCAAGAAGGGGGGATCGGAGCGTGAACGATGCGATTTGAAGACTAATTGTTAAGTAATCTTATTCGCCAATCGACTTTACTTAAAGCAGTGGTTGACCATGGGATCAGAGTCTTGTCTTTGCTTGTAGAACCTATCCTAACTATGTTTCAAAAACATCTCACTAGGATGACTGTTGGGATACTGACAAACACGGTAAGCTGTAAAGCACGTCTTTGTTTAAATCATGGGAAGCAACCGGCAACCACACTACAACCAATAAGGGAATCAGACTGGTGTCTATCTACTAGCATGTGGAACCGTCTGCTATCTACAGAGAGGTCCCGTGCTCAATCAACCATCAATTGAGTACAACAAACACTCCTCCAACATTCTTGACTATCAAAGCTCTCAAGGAGACACTGTTAAGTCAGATCATTTCCTTGTTCTAGCCAAGATCTTCGACTCGAAACATGTGGGACAACTCCATCAGATGACAGCCTTGTCTAAGGTGGCACAGCGAAGTCGAGAAGGATATCAACCAACGTGTTGCTCGCGCTAGATGGAGAGACTAATTGGCCAAGGACCACCACGTATTTTAGCGCCACAAAATCGACGATGATAAGGTAAGAACCCGTCCATCGAGAGAACTACGTTTTCGACGAAGAACCTAACCTCACAATAAATTCCCCCGAAAGAGCCACATGCCTTGCGGGGCTGCAAACCAGATATGTGCATTCGATCCAGTCGAATTTTGAGCACCTTCGGTTGTGTAGATTGAGATTATATTTGCATCGAAAGCTGTTTATTGGGTAACCATTCGTTGTGAGTTACCATCCGAATCTCTGGATTTATTAGGTGCATTAATTCCACATCCAATGCAACAGCATCCGCATATCTTGCGGTCACATAATCGCGAGAAGTGCAAACAAAATTATCGCCGTCACATCTCGGCGTGCTCCAATAAACTGCTACTGATTTCCCAATTAGAAGCCAGTGGTGTACTAGTTACCGAACGGTTTCCAAGTTGTACTGTCTTTGTTATCATATCCTTCTCACTGTTGGCATTTATTTAAGTCAGTATGACCACAAGTGATGATTCTGCATTCGATTTGATTATGTATCATGCGGATTGCACGTGTACGGATGCGGGACTACTCATGATGTTCTCAACTGGTATTTCATCCTATATCAGTGACCTACTCTGTTGGTTTCTAGGAAGCGGTAAAAGATCTGTTAAACACAATCTTCGTCGCATAACTCAGTCAGTATACCCTTGAATGGATTCATTATCCTGTCATGTTAAATTATAATCATTTATGGCACACATCTACTAACGACTTAGACCCATTAGAATGGCCTGATCACATTTGAGGTGAACAGCTGGTTTCTGTTAACAAGTTGTACGCGTAGTTACTTAACAGATGGAGACATCAGAGCTCCTCCTCTCTAACGATTTTACACAGTTAAGCAAATTATGGCTGAATAGATATCAATTCAATCAAATCTGATTTCAATCTTTGGTCATTTTTTTTCCTTGGTGATTGTGGTAAGGTCTGTAATGCCCCACAGTATGCATGAGCCAAGCCAGTTCTCTAGGGAGAGTGGTAGAAGTGTGCAGAGGTGTGGCTTAGGACGTAGGCGCGAGGAAAAAGGAGAATAATATAGCGTGAATCGTTCATGCTGGTAGCACGGGTTACCAGTATCTTGAAGATTCCTCATCCATTGGCGAAAATCATAAAACAACAAAAAAAATTGTCTACGGATCCAATGCTCAAGGTGGCTAGGCCATGTTTCAGTCGGCATTTTCTATCCTAGTTCGTCGGTTGGAAATTGTCTATTCTGCTCTCTCTGCAACAGAGGACTGCCCACAACCATGGTTTGTGTTCAGAAGTTGGCTGATATTTTTAAGGGCAAATACATTGTATAGGCCACGCGCTATTTACCGGAATACTTGACACCAATTTAATTCTTGAGAGTAGAGTGAAGCAAAAAATCACTATTCGCAATTTTTTCCCTAATTGCGATTTATCGCTTCCACGATCACAAACACCAATCCCACTTGCATTTTAATTCACACAAATGATTTCACGCGATTTCAAGTGTTGAAGTGTGACAGAGGCGAATGAAAGGGTGTGCGTTTGTACAAAATCTGAGTATTCTATGCCAAGGGTTGCCGTTGATATTTTTGGTAAAAGCTAAGAAATTGTAGACAGCGTCAACTTGACACCATTGCGGTAGGGGAGGCTCGATGGCGTGACAGTACCAAGCGTCATGCTGCTTGCCGTCACATCATACGAGCCATTTTTTATGGCAAAGCACGCTAATATATGTTACACATTTTAAGGTACACAATCTGAAATGGAACGACTTCTTCCTTTCGCGGTCTAAGTTTGACTGTGTCTTTTATTCATCTTCTTTTCATATTTTTTCTCTTATTACCGGCAGCCAGTTTCTACTCTCTTAGGATGGTCTTATTCTAGGTGTTTTTCTCAGAATTGCCACAACATCAGAGATTATTTAAGCTGAATTCAGTAATTTCCGCCGTAAAAAACAAGCAAAAGCTTTCCTGCTTTGACAACGAAGGCAGATAAATTTTGAACATAGCGAGGGCCAAATGGCTACAACTTTCCAAGCTTTCATCTATGAGGCACAAATTCTTTTGAGTTAAAGCAAGTATAACTAATCTTCTCAAACTTAGCCTCTGTAGCCGCCATCACACAGTCGTTCCCGTGTCCTCAAGAGATATTAAGATTTAACACGCACAATACGAGTGTTTGCTGGAAATGCATCACCCAGATCCCTCCATCAACTCGGTACCAACACAAACAATACGTCGAAGAAATCCAAGTCTTAATAGAGGAATTGATAAGTGTTGAATCGATATGATGAACATGAATTATGCCCAAAAAGTGTTCACTGTCATAAGCTCTGAATAAGATAGGACCAAATGTCAGACCGATATCTGATTGGGCAAATATTGACAATACAGTCCACAATGAGAACTTAGAAAATACATAAGCAGCTGTTAAACCAGTCAGGAAGACACATTTAGCGCTGTCATAATGATGTTAAAATAAGAGTCTTGTAGAGCATGATCTTGGTCCTTCGAGTAAGGAGTTTTGAACGCAGTTGTTTCGACAAACCGAAGTAACATCGATTGCCAAGGGAGATTCTACGTCGGATCTCCACTGTGATGTCATTCGTGGAGTTCACGTTGGCCTCGAGGAATTTCTTCTCCTATTAGTGACGCGATAGCCTAAATTGAACATAGTCATCTATCTTTTACTGAAACGGCCTCTAACAAGGCGATTGAGAAAATTTATGTCTGTCGCCTTAAAAGTACATGGTCAGTGTGCCATTACTCCCGAGTTGAAGAAGAACCCAGCAGTCCAAGCGGTCTACATGGTCCAGCGACCTTAGTCGTTGGACTCACGTTGGTCTACAACTCCCGTATGGTTAAATCTAACGATAAATGCAAGCAGGATCAAAGATCGCCCGCTGAACTTTGATCAAAGAACCACTGCTTCTTCATTTGCTCTTAAAATTGTACGTGCCTCTGAGCCGCAAGGCAGACCTGGAATGATCACTGTCTTATACAAAATTAGGTGTTCCTTCGAGAGGACTCTAATCCAAAAGGACTCAAAGAAACAACGACTGGCAAGGGCTTTTGCCGCGAATCGAGGTGGACGGAGTTCCTAAGACCCTCGAACATATAGCAGCCAATTGTGACGCTCTGTCGATGTCGACCTCAACAGACTTCCTTTTATCCTCGTTGACCGCCTGAACCATTTGATGCGATGAAGACAAACACCTTTTGACCTCTCGCTACGTTCGACCGTGCCACTGCTGTTGGCTACTTTTGGGCTTCGCACGATCTTCTGGAGTACGTTTTTGTGGTCCAATACATAGAATCTCGTATTAAATTAAAGGCCTCTGTAACATCTTTACGGACCTTGAAGAAGAATTATCAAAGCGAGACTTCTCCAGAGACATGTCCTTTCACAAGTCCATGTGGGGGTACCGCGGGTAACATCAACGTCCTTAGTCAAACAGAGTTAGGCGATTTGAAAAATTGATTGAATTGAAACAAATTCACTTAACCGACAACAACAAGTGTTAATTCGTGTACTCGTAAAAAGATAAGTTCAATAACACATACAATGCCGGGAAGAAAACAATTACAAGACCGGTATCCATAGCTGAACAAAAACTTGAACAAACCAATCAACCAACAACATTACTAACCGAGTTCAAACTTATGTCACATTTGAATTTCAGCTCATAGTCCGTAGGCGCTTCCACTGTATACCGGCACGACGTACCTCGCGGATAATCACTCGGATAATATGGTGAATTAATAAAGATCTTCTGACCCGCTTTCAGTTTAACCAAATGATTGCAATCCGCAAAAAGACCAACTGCGATGGTACATTGAAGACACAAGAACACAACGAACGGAAGAAACACGCGTCCACTACTCATCGCGAACTTCTGAATCAAAAGCGTAGCTTTATGCCGCACAGATTCGATTTGAACTGACCACTGAAAGTTTCATTTCGTTTGGTGTTCCTGTTCTCTGCATCTCTGGGCTATTCTTCGTGGCAATAGATTTGAGGTTTCTAATGATTTAATAACACCTTATTGCGGCAGAACACAACATAGAGCGGTTGGCTTGTGATGATGGAAGCACGGTCTACCCTAGAATCACATGCTAGATGGAATTTTACTGCGGGTTGGCCATTTGTGGGAACACGCTCTTCTCAATCAATGCAGTAGGATTCTTCGCTTGACCGATACACACCTTTTTTCATACCATTCCTCCTAACACTAACACTCAAGTGCTTCAAACACGATTCGTAGGGTAAACGGGTAAAACAAAGCACACACGAGTGAGCGACTTGATGCCGGAATGTTTGGCACATTTATTCGAATTAATTGGTTTCTTACCTGTTGGGAGAGTAGAGACGGGCACTAATGATTAGACTGCTTCGAACGATGTTCATCTTAAGATGTTATTATCGGATTAAAAGATAAATGCATTCAAAATAATATACCGCCTTCTTCCTTCTTATTCATGTCTTAAGGTATGAATTAACTTGGGACTTGTGTCTCTCCATTTTAATTGTATTCTCGTAGAATCTTGACCTGGTTTGAAGTGTGGAGCAATTTATAAATGAGAAACAAGAATATAGTGATCTCTCCCTGATTCGAACTCTCCCTAAGTGGAAGGTCTCTCTACCTCGAACTTTTTCAGTTTTCCACACAAAAACCTCTTCTCTCTGAAATTATTTAATTATAAATGTAACTGGTTCGAGAGGGGCCAGTGCCTGGTTTCAACAACTCACGATGAGTTGGTTATCAGTGGAAGGTCTACAATTTAAAGTCTACTCTGGGGGGCAATCCCCGAGAGGCTTCTCTTTCCAGTTATACTGTGTGAACATTATCACTGACAAGCGAGAAGCGGCCCCTTTTTAAAATAACATTAGTGCGTTCATCCACTGACTACACTCTGAGCATTAATGTTTTATTCATTTAAATGTTTTATACAAATTCAATTAAGAGCAGGCCAGTCCATACCATGAACCCAGTTTATATAGAGTATTTGAGCGATTATCCAGCTGGAAGATGGACATTTGTGGAATTTGTTCTTTCGCAATGGGAATAACATTTCGGTCGCATTTTATAATAAGATCAATCAAGGCGGAGTACGAAGTAGCTTTTTCTCGGAGGGTCTGAGCCTGAACAAATCCGTTCGTCCTTCCAAATCACTGCACCCTCTTCCAAGCGGAACTCCAGTGTTAGACACTTTCCAGTCCAGTGTTAGAAACATTTAAAGAAAACGCCTGAAACAACCAGAAACGTCTGGTTCGATAAAAAAAAAGATATTTTTCAAAAATGATGAAATCGCTTCTTCGAATGAAGATGAATGTGAAAAAATATTCGAAAATTGTAGCAGCAAACCAATCATCATACACGTTTGTGTGGTGCGTTGTTACATGCTATAGAACCGAAAAAAAAAAATAAAACAAATTTTTTTGTGGTTGAAAAATATCTTTTCAATGTACCCTGGTGTCATGATGTTAAGAGGTCTTATCGCCATAAAATGAGGCCACTATAAGCGAAAATTCACAAAAACTCAAACAAAAGCGCGTAGACTTTTATCGTCACCACCAGCTAATATCCTAGTGCACAGCTGTTTTATAGCTCCGGCTTAATTAACTATACTCTGGGAAACATATTACGTATCAATTATGAACTATAATCACTAAATAATTGATTATTATTAAAAATGAATATGTTCTTACCATATTTTTGATAGCCCCATAAAGTTTCGTTAAAATACATTTAGCTCCGCATCCGTATCCGCGGATGGGAGAGTTCAAAAATCTGCATCCGTGGATTTTAAAAAATCAGCATCCGCAACATTCCTGATAAAGACATCCGAATAAACTGCAGAAACAGCAGAACTCTATAAGAGCGCCACTAGACAGCCAGATGATGGAATTTCTCGTAACATATAAATCCCCATAGCTACCTTCAAGTTACAGCTCAATAACTCCTACGCACAGAAAATCAGATGCTAGACAGGCATCACTTATCGAACCTCAAACTCAAATTTGGTCTCTTCTTGATCCAATATAATCAATCAGTCTGGTCTAACTTAAGGGATCTAAAATTAGCACTGCAGTGGGAATATTTACCGGACACAGGTCCTTACGCAATAAGACCAGGCATATTCTCCAACGACTTCTGTGGAAGCTGCCTAGACGAGGGTGACAAGGAAAGCCCTTCTCTGAGACTGACCTTCTCCTGCCTCAACTAGGAAGGCCACTTAAGGCGCTCCTTTTACTTATGGTCTAAACAACCTCAGTAAAATCCCGCTCAATGCACTAGTAAAATTTGCTAACAAAACTGACTGTAAGTGAGTGAGCTTTATTGTCTCAATATAAGATTACCTTCCAATGACACCATGGAGTTATCTCTTCAATACTGGATAAAACCTTGAAGCTGTCATAATCAGGGAAACCTTCTCCAATTTGAAACACCCACTTTCCGATGCATGATGAGGTAGGTAGTGGTACCTACCTCCATTGAATTAAACGTGATTGCGTTCGGAGATTTTATCGCCGACTTGCTGTCAGAACGGATGATAATATCTGTGTTTGTCTCCTTTATCTCTGTAGTTTCCGCCTTAAAGACGCTACAGGGATTTGGTAACCGGAATGGCAGTTGAATATTTAGGTCCTTAGAGTGGACACCCGGGTCCACGCCTTCGCCCATCTTCAATACATTTTTGAGATTTTGCAGATGACCATCCAGCGTCTGTTCTTCGGACTTCCAGTATGATCTGGATGAATGCTGGTTGAGAAATTCTTCTCGAACAGGAGCTTAGTTATCAAGAGGTCGATGTCTTCGGGTACGGATCAACATCTGCCAAGAATAGTAGAGTGTCCCGACGGAGTTCTTTTCACATATCACGATTTCAATGCCTGTAGGGAGCATGTTCAATAATGCTGAGGGGGGTATTCTGTGGGTGTTCAAAACTATTCTTATTAATTTTGTAATTTTGGACTTAAGTTACCCTTTTTATGTCTTTATGGGCAATATTTATTTAAATTTGGAATACCAAGAAAAGTGCAATAAACGTGGCTTAGTCTAACTTTATTTATTCGTTTATTTTTCTTTTAGTTTTCGGGGTTTTTGATTCTACCTTAAGTTGGCCACCATGGATAGTAGTAACTTCGATTGTTTAGACAAGCCACCTAGCGGAGGAGAGTAGTTTTTTTGTAAGCATTATAAGTGCCCTTCTCTCTTATTGCAAGCAGAGATCGCTTATTGAACTGGACCACCTCGATCCTCGTTGTTGCGAGAAACAACTCGTTCGTACTGGAGCCTGTCCCCTGTTCGTACGATGTGCCAAGTGTTTCAGGAGCAATGAATTCGTTCAGGCGCACTTTTCGATGGTACATAGTGCTGTGGTAGTGAGCCCCTATTATCACACGGATGGAGGAAGTCATAGCTCGTGCAATATTGCCTGGTGATCAGTTTAATAAAAAAAATTATCCATCTTGTTCAACTTTGTTTTGTTGTACAGGACATCGTTAGGATTCAACTTCTTGCACTCACTTGACACTGGCGTACGATACAAACGGAAACGGGGCCGAAGACGCTGTCTCTCGAACAAACCCATCTTTCCCATCTAATCAAGACTCTCGCTGACCAAAATTCGACAACCGTGCGCTAAAAGTTGACGCACCTAACCACTAGGCCAAGGCGGATCGAAATCTTCCGATTACATAGAGAGCACTGCATTCGGCGTATTTTGCTTTCGGATTTGTATCTTCGCTCTTATGAAGTTGGCTTCACTCAAGAATTGAAACTCGCTGACCACGGGTTGAGTGTGACCAATTATCACACAACATTTTCTTCAGGGATGCTGTGAACCGTTTTGGTGATCTGAACCGTCCCGCAGGATCGTGCAGGCACTTTGAAAACTCTCGACGCTTTAAAGAGTAATATTCGTCAAGTTATACTCGTTGGTGCCCGAATTGATTCGTAAAGCCACGGAAAAGAACGTTGTTCTATAAGCCAGGAGATGTTACATTCAATTAATAATGGACATATATAAATTGGAACCAGAAAAGCAAGATAAATGAAATTTCGATGGCATAGATTACTCCTGCCCCCAAACCCCTTACAGACGAAGAGTAACGAATATTTTTATAAATTTAACAATGCACAAAGTGTGCAACGTGCACAATCACCAAGGCACTGTTAGGGTTAAGCCTGCAAGAATATTGGTTCTAATTGTTTGCGTAATCATCTTTCTTTCTTGAGAACTTTGCACTTTATTACTGCCCTCCCCGGTGGAACAGGGCATTTACATATAACAAGTTCCAACACCTCAGAGCTGTGGAAACCAAGTCCCCATAAGTTCCCACTTACGTATTCAAAGCGATGAAAAGTTGTTGCTTATATTTTACCACCGTTCCAGTCAAGGTTCCCCATTGGACATGTTAAATTGAATTCAATATTGAGAATCAGGTAACATGCGAGGAGGATGGAGAACGACGGCAAGGAGGTGAATGTCTGAGTGAAACTTTTCAAAGTCCATGGCATGATGCATGTGTGCACAAGGTAAATCCATTTTACTTGCAACATTCCCACACACGACGCCTCCGAAAGGCAATGTCGATGAATCTGACGATTCTAATGTCGTCGTCTTTGGCGCTGTCCTCCGTTGAGGGAGGGGGGTGGTGAGTCGGGGAACGGCATACCAAGGACTTTCTTCATCAGCGCAGAGGGCACGGAATGGCCCTCCTTTGATATTCGTAATTATATCGTGTGTTGAGCGACATACACACGCACACACACACACCGCATCGAACATGGGAGATGCAAATGTATGAATGTGCGGAGGACATCGGCAATAGCGAGCTAAAATTTTAATAGAACCGAGCACACACCTACCGCCGACACGGACTGAGAAAAAGACTGAAGCCAAAGCTGGAGCCGAAGCATGAAGCCCATCATCATCGTCGTCATCAAGGAGGAATCATATAGGCTCACATTACATCGACTAGCTTGGTTTGACTGCAGCTCCTGCTGGTCCTAATGGCAGAATGACAGTGGGAGGGAGATGGTGGTGGTGACGCCATTGGTACCAACATATAGAGGAGCTGCGGAAGACTGCAATTGCAATGTGTGGAAGAATGGAGCAACTATTTGATGAGGTTGACAAGGATTTAACTTAATTTCATTTGCACCGAAATTGGAAATAAGGAATTTCGAGTTTTGATCTTATAGTTTTGATCCCCTGTCCCCTGCGTCGCATACGGCTCTGGCAGCAGGTTCCGACGAGGTCATGCCCCATACGCATGACTCGTACTCGGTTCATGTACAGCGCCGTTGTGTAACATCCTTTGCGAGTGGGAAATTTTAATTTAATGACATTACGGGAGAGGCGAGGCGGTATGCCGAACGAAGAATGAATATGAATTGATAAAGTTTGATGTTGAAACAGACCGCCCGGTCCCGTGACTAGCTTCCCCTCCCCCCACCGTGTTCTGCCAAGAAACTTTTCATTAGTTTACGCAAGATTACACAATTAAAAACTTCAATGGATATTGGAACGTGTGATGTGAATGTATGGCTTGGCATTGGGTAATTACTAAGCACTATTGGCTTAGATGATCTTCTATTCGGTTGCACGTTTACTTGCACATGCGGGAATGGTTTTGTTTGTGGTGCAGATTTACCTCGGATTTTGAGATTTCTTGAAGGACTATGTGATTGTTGTGCTTTTTTTCATTCTTTCGTCTTGATTTACTAATTGGACTTGGTTCAGATTCAGACAAACCGATGTGGCGAAGGTTCTAGGAATGTTATTTGTGCCTCTTTTTAATTGAACTCGATTCTTATGTGTTTTCCCCATGGTCAGCACTGCAATGTGTGCTGAAATTCAATATGAAAACTTATGAAAGTGTTGCAGTTGTACAACAGCTCAGCCACGATCTTATAATAAGAACACAGTTGGCGTGACAGTCCGAGATGGACCAGGGACAGGCTTCCACAGCAACCACTCATGTTGGGCTAAACTGAAGCCCAACATGAGTGGTTGCTGTAGAAGCCTATCCCTGCCGACTTCGAACGGCGAAGTTCTAAGTAGTTCTAGTAAATCAACTATTTTTCATTCACAATCGCTTTATTGCAGCTCTTACTCGTTTCATATTTGATTTTTCAAAAATTGGGACGGGAGCAGGATCGATTGTGGTGAAAGCTAGAATCAGTCCAAGCATTTAATTGCTTTTATTGGGTCTCCTTTTTGTTGAAGTGTGCATCTTAGATTTAAAAGAAGATCGTCAGCATTAATATGCCATCGATGAGTGTAGGAGTAGCAGGTCAAGCCGTTTAGTCAGAAGAAGACGAAGTAATAAGTGATTTTTCAATGATATGATTTCGAGAGCTCACGCTTTATTCATGACAGGCTGAGTAAGAAATGTTATATTTATCTGACATCATGGGCTTATGCCAAGTCATTGCTTACAAATTACTAGCTTTTATTAAAATGCGTGCTCTGTGGAATATTGTCTGTCTTGAACGTCGAAGCTCATATTGGGTGAATGGGTGAAATTGGGTGAAACACCGAGAAAAATGCATTGTTGTAACTTTGGCCAGTACTTTTTTAACGATGGCGGTGAGCGGCAATGATGTCCGCTATCGTTCAATGATTACAAATGTTGTTTGCTCAAAATGTACTATAAATTAACGAGGGCAATAAGATAAGTCAGTGACTTCTTGGATTTCGTGCTCCAGTTGTAAATACAGAGAAAAAATAATTTCGTCGAGGAAAGTTTGAGCGTAGCGTAAGTGCCCTCTTTTAAGCCTCACCCACCAACTAGACAGAGATGGGTGCGAAATAAAGAAAAAGTATCCTCCGTAGCAGACCCAGTAATGTCTATTCGTCGCCAATCAGCTGAATGCGCATCGCTAGAGAGTCAAAACGGTTTATTATGCGGTTGGATTTGAGCCTACATCCGTAAATGATTTTTCGTGTGCCGTTACATTGTTGCATTGACTAAATTTGGGATGATAGTCTAGACGTATTTATATACCGATGCTCCCTGACTAGCAAGCTGATTATCTCCCATGCTCTGGAAGCTTGTGGTAAATAAACAATTGCTACTTCTAGAAGGAGAGCAGTGCAATGTGATAGCATACGCAGCTGCCGTTGCTAGGGATCTCTCCTTCTCTCTCTCTGTAAATCACCCCATTGGTCTAAAGTCCTCCTAAGCACTCCCGACATGAGCTAGAAAATTGGGTTTATCAGGCACTACTACCGATAGAGTCAACGTGATCCTAAATTGATAAATTGCCGCTAGAGCTTGCTTATTGACAAAAAAAGATCTAAATATTACCGCTTCCCAGATTAGTAGAGAATTTTGATATTAGCACTTTTGTGCACCACTGTCGTAAGCGTTGAACTCAAATTCAGAGTCAGTTATTTAGCTGCAAATTAATTATGTATGTTCGATCATCCGATCAGGTGAACGACCTGAGAACTCTCAGATCTGCCAACTCAGAAACAGCGTTCATTAAACGGATAACCACACACTCGTATTATTTTGTTGATTTATTTTCTCCACATACGCCTACAGCCTACAAACACAGAGTGAGCGTAGGTGTCATCACTGAAGACTGTCTTATTTTAGAGCAGCCGAGAAGGCTCGGAGGCTTGACCAATGACTTCTACTGAAGTTCCGTCTTGATGACGATGAAAACGAGAGCACCCATCTATATCTGCCACTCACTGGAACTAGACTACAGCGTCATGGTATATTCTCATTCTCAAAAACTTAAGAGAAATAACTCTGTGTCAACAGTGTATTACAATATATAGAAACTCAGACCGGTTTTCAGATTCTTGATAGACGGATTGAACCTGGACATAATTGAACATATATTGAATAGACAAAATATTGAGCTGGTGAACTTTTAACCTGCTGTTTTTTTTAATTTATTTTTATTATTCATTTCATAATAACTTACACACCAGACAAAAATGCTTAAAACTAGATAGACGAACAATGCTTATATTTCTAACTTACTTGCCCTATGTCTTTCGACCTAACCTAACTGAGTAAAACATAAATGGAAATTTAAAAAGAACAACTTACAATTTTAACCTACAGTCTGTCGAAGTACGATTCGAAAGATCAAACCGATTCAAAATCAATTGAGTTCACATGTAAAATCGAACTGGAAACAAAAAGGTGATTAACTCGACCTGCGAGTGCAAAAGGATCACCTGCATTTATGTTGTGAAATGCTGACGCAACATTTATGGTATTCTATGCATGTTGCGCCAGGTTTTTATTTCCTGTAAATGCAGTGTGTCGAAGCACCCGAGTTCAATGGCTGTGCTGACCCTTAACTCTTGGGTGAACATAACCGAGACAGGTTTAAAGCATGTGTCAAAGTGAACAAGAACAACCTCCGTACGCTTACATGCTTCGGATTACAAAGCACTGCAGACTCCGGGAGCACTTAAGGAAACCAGGTTTATCAGAAAACTGTCTCTGCGGATTCTGTGGAGAATCTAAGTAAATTCTAAAACATGCCCTAAGCGACTGGATGGCGCAGTTGGCAGAGTGCCTGCCCCTGGTTAGCCGGTTCGAATCTCAGTGAAAGCAAAGTTAATACGCTTTTATCTGGTTTTCAAATCTGGTCCAGTCACCTGTCGTCGTTGGGATCAAATTAACGGCCCTATCACTGGAGTAAGTCAATCAGTGGTAGTTGTCTGACTATGGGTATCATAATGTACCAATATGATCTAAGTGTGCTGGTGCATGCACTAGCAGCCCACCTACCTAAATAACCTAAAACATGTCCTGCGATTCTGTGAGGCTAGTATACAGCCCATGGAAGAAGAATATGTCTGGGCAAGCAATCAAGGAATTTGGCTTAAAATATACATTGTAGAGTACTCTGGAATAGATTTCTCCCACTTATGTGACCTGTGTGAAAAGAATTGTCTGTGAGGGGAACTCGAAAGAGAGCAAAGGTACCAAAAGGGGCCACAATAGTTTTAAGGGACGGAGTGCAATATGCCCCAACAACAATAATAATAACCATTAGTCATGCGATAACATGATTTCATCTGATTCAAAACGCATTCAATAAATATCATATTGGTGTCCGTGGTGTTGTGGGTGTGTGCTTCGACTCCTACGCAACTGAGCCTCACTCTCTCGGTTCGATTCTCGGTACGACTAAGAATATTTGTCAACAATCCTACCCATTCGTGAAAGAACAAAATCACGCACAACACAAGTGGCTGCTGTAGAAGCTAGGCCCTTCGAAGCTTCCGAAAGGTCACACCTATGTACAGTGGTGAAAAAAACTGTTTACATAATTTCAACTATGGTGTGGCCAACTCAAACTCCGGATATAAATCCGAAGGCAAACTTGTAGGCTGCTCTCTAGGGGAAATAGGCGAATTGGAAAGGGCACCGACATTGAATTTTGAAGCGTAGTGACTAAGACTTCACGCTGAAAGATCAAGCATTTCGGTTGAAACTATTCACAGCCTCGTAGTAAAAATAAAAGATTACTTACTTACTTATCAGGCTGACGACCCATGCAGGGTCCGAGCCTCAGCGGTAGCTGCTTTCCATTGTTGATCTTTGCCTTCCGGACTACATCCACATCCTGGTACAGCTCGTAGAGTTCGCGGTTGTGTCTTCTTCCGCAGACTGGATTTATATATCCGACGTAGAATTTACCTCTCGATGGCACCAAGTATCAGCTCCGCAATTATGCTTATCGTCCAGCTTTCAGCTCCATATAGCAGGACTGGCTCTTCGAGTCCTTCGAGTCAGTTAGTCCTTGGCGTCAAGCCAGTTGTTTTGACAAACCGAAGTAACACCGGTTGCCAAAGGCGGTTCTACTTCGGATCTAAACAATCATGTCGTTTGTGGAGTTTACGTTTGCCCCGAGGTAGACAAACTCCTTTACTACCTCGAAATTGTAGCTGTCGATTGTAATATTTTGTCCTAGGTGGTGTGTGACGGATCGTTTTTTGGTCGACAGCATATACTTTGTTTTATCCTCATTGACCTTAAGACCAGTTCTCTTCGCCTCCTGTTCAATTGCCATAAATGGTTCCACTACTGCACGTTGGGAACGTGCAACGATGTCGATGTCGTCTGCATATCCCAGCGCGGAGTCCTTTTCTTAGCGGTCTCCGCAGCTCGCTTCAAGAAAGGCAAAAACTTCCGGAATTAGTTTGAGTAAAGAATTCAAGACTGACTTTATTTTCTAAAACTCATTCTATTTATACAGAAATTCTTACAACTAAATTATAGAATTCTAAGATGTATGGATAGTGCAACAGATGAAAGTGTAAACAATAACAAATACATAAACTCCACTGACGTCTGCGTAGCGTGAATCAAGTTTATACCGATCATGCCACTTGACACTTTGGGGCATCTCGAGCGATACAATAAAACGTAATGGGTTTTCTTGCTGTGAGGTTGCATTGCTCCATCAAGGTCCGAGGCGAAATGACCGAGACCTTCAATTTCAAAAAAGGTCTTAGACAAGGTGACGCGCTGTCATGTGACTTTTTCAACATTATTCTTGAGAAGGTCGTGCAGAACTCACTCGCTAACACAAGAGGCACGATCTTCCCCAAAGGTCCATACAAGTGCTAGCAATCGCGGATGACATTGTTGTGATTGGTCGAACACTGGGAGCCCTCAATGAAGCTTTTGCTGGTATTGAAATGGAGGCGGCCAAAATGGGTTTAGCAGTGAACGAGGGCAAAACGAAGTATATGCTGTCATCGAGAAAGGACGCACAACATCGACGACTCGGCCAGAACGTCACCATAGGCAGCTATAACTTCGAGGTAGTGAAGGACTTCGTGTGCCTCCGCTCCCAAGTAAACAGAGAGAACAACAGCAGTACCGAGATTGAAAGTAGAAAAACTCTTGACAATTGCTGCTTTTTGGGCTCGAGAGCCAATTGTGTAAAGCCCTCTTGCGAAGGGCCAAGCTTACATATCATACCTCACACCTTGATCAACCCTGTCCTGCTCTAAAAATCTCAAAAGCGGATAAAGAAGCCCTTGGTCTTTGCAAGAGAAAAGTTCTGCGTGCGAAGATTCAGCCACGAACTGTACAGCCACATGAGCCCAGCCAGGCGTCAACAGAATCAACGCCTAAGATGGCTAGACCATGTAGAGCGCATGGACAACACTGCTCCAGCCCGACGAGTATTCGAATCCGAAACAGTAGGACAACGCAATAGATGACGCCCACGGAACGGATGGTGCACCCAGATGGAGAAGGACCTTAACCAACTTAGCGTGCGCAGTTGGAGACAGCTGGCTAAAGATCGTGGCAGCTGGAGAGGCTTGTAGGTTGAGGCCCACCCCGGACTGTCGAGCCACAAGGAGAAGAGGTTGCATGGATTTTAGATGTATGTGCTAGTGCTGTGTGCTTCCATCGGATCACTACACCATCATGCACAACCTGTCTAGGCGCAGAGACGTTTGGCAGAAATATCGAAACTAAACATGACGGTGCATATCTCGTCTCTATGCATGCCATCATACGCGGCCTTGAAATCGAATTGTATACGATTAGATGCAAGGTTTTGATCTGCATTTCTTTGTTTTTTTTAGGATCTGACGTAGTTTGAAGATATGGTTGTATGTGAGCTTCTCTGGATCGAAGACCTATCAGATTATTCGCGTATGATTACAGGCGCTGTAAGAAATCGACAGGGAAGACAGTTAACGCGTTTTGCGAAACATATCCCTCGGCAGTTGGCGCAGTTAAATCGGTTTCCTTTTTTTGTGGATCAAACCAATCACACTCGGTTTTCACACCCGCGATTCATCTTCGAAAAGTCTACGCCGCACTTGTCAAGGTCGACCCATTATTCTGCCTGCCTGTTAAATTACACTGGGATGGTATTTTTAAGCTATAAAGACTGGCATTGAAATGCATTGAAAAAGAACACCATTTCACAGTCAATTGTGTGGACGTTTTCTTGGCAACATACACGTGTAATCAGATTGACCCTTGACAACTCGCAACCACGGTTACAAATCTATATTTGCAACCACAAACGGCATCATTCAACTCTGTCTTAATTTCATCGTCTAATCTAAACCATTCGACATCCGCCGACGGTGAGTGGGAGCCTAATAAATAAATTACATCACCGAACGCTCTTGACTCTAAAATGAGTACACCGTCATCTTCTAACTTGGCCTGCTATCACATTTCCATCTGCCTTATACCGTCGTCGTCGTCGTTCATCGCCTTCCACCCCAGCCTTTAACTATCTGCCTTAATTAGAGTGAAATTTGCTCCCGAGTGTCCTTAATCATGGACCTGCATTTTAGGAATAAAATTAGCAGCGATGTGCTGTGGCAGCTTCTCTTGCCCTCAGAGTGTGTGTGCGTGAATGGCTTCAACATGCCTCTGGACCTTGTTTCTAATTTACGTTGACTTCAAGATAAATTGAGATTTAACATTTCAAATACGCTGTATGCGCCGTCACTTCCAAAGGAATTGCTATCTCTGTGTGCATGCCCTACGACTACGTCTGCAGCCGTCTTCACTATTTACCCGTGAGTTGTAGATACCCGGGCCTGGGTGTGTAGTCGGGACAGTGTTCGTGTTGACGGTGCACCACCTTCAATCGGGTTCAGGTAGGACAATTTTCCAGAAAAGGGAAAATTACACCGAGCCGAAGCAGTGTCTATCACTGCGATGACAGCGATATGAACAACGCCTAATGTACTCTTGCGGGCAGCAAGGCTGTCTTCATATGGAGTGTGGAGAGAAAATTAATTTTGCCATGGCCGGGTCTGTGGTGGCATTGCGCGCTCCTTCGTTGCCGGGGCTTCTCATTATTATTCCATGGTGTGTCCTTAATTGCAGGAATTTCATTTAAACAATTAACATCTATTAGATCAGCGTGGAACAAGAAGGATACACCGCCCCGGCGTTGTGTTGTCATGGCGACTGAAGACTAGCTGCACTCAGATGAGGGTGCACGGTGGATATAGGGGGAGTATCCTGGATTAGCATTGCCCTAAGCCATAATCAAGGCTACCAGCTTATAGATGAGATGGTCAGAAAAGGCAAACAAAAAATGGAGAGCACCTAAGTTTTAGACTGCTGTGAATGCTGTATCTGGATGATCAAAGTATCAACCTAATGTTGTAGTAAAACGATGTTTACATATTTTTAGAAATCCAACTATCACTTCTTCGTGAGTCTGTTACGCCTTTTCGACACCTCTGTTTAGTCTAAAAAGGATCCGGGCATGAGTGGGTTTATGTTGCGTTTGGGAAACTCAAAGTTTACGATAAGGTTGACTTATACAATGCGATGGCGTATTATTCATGGGATGCCTCTAGCTACATGCGACCCAGTTGATTGGTCGGAGCTACGTGCCAAACATGCAAAATGGTCTAGACACCCATCGGTCTATGCATCGGTTATCTCTTAATAGATCATGTGGTTGGTGTTATTACAGAACTCTGCGCTTTGGGAGAGCATGGAGGAACAACAATAAGGACTAGACCTAGTGGAAGATACAATACGTTAGACACCTTCACTGGACTCGCCTACCTCACATATTTCTTTGAGCCAGTGCCCAGGCACAGGGTGTAGGCCCAGGAGTACCCAAAAATGACCAACTTCAATTACACGCACACGAGGGCTCAAATATAGAAGCTCGCACCGGGCCCATAAAGCGTAGTTTCGGCACTGCTAGGAGCTCACTTTTATGCGTCTTAGGGATACATCCGTGTTTCTCTCTCTTCTCATCTCGGATAAACACGTCAATGTCATCTACGTTTGCTTACATCTGAACGGACTGTGGATGTATACTCGTATAGAGCCTACGACACCCAAATTCCTCAGGAACTCTTGGAGGAAGACTGCCACAGAACCTCATTCTGAACACATCATCAAATTGGGTAGTGGTTAAATCCGGCAAGTTATGCTCCAGAAGGCGGCATAACGAATCGCGGAACAAACAATATTCTAGGCGTGGTGCCTCTCCCGAGAGAGAATACCTGACAAAAAAAAGGCTTACAATACTTAGCCTTTCGGAATCTGCAGAAAAGCCTTTAAGGCTTCACGGAAAATTGTAACCTAATAATAATGAAATAAAATTTATTGAACTGAATTGAATTGAATTGAATTGGTATAAGATTATCGATCCAAACCTCTCCTTCTCGAGTCAGAAAGACCTTCAATAAGAGGCTCTCCTGTAAATTGCTTGATTACGATCTCGACAACCTTATTGAGGTAACGTCTATAACACGCATTTTTGGTTTGACTAAGTGCGTGATTAAAATCTTTGATAGAGCTTAGAATCGTGAACTTGTGAAGATGTTCACTAAAGTCAAAATCGATTTCGAATGGGACAGTCAGAAATAAGAAAAGGGACTAACCACTCGGCCTCATTGTGGGATATCGATGACGATCAATTATGAAAGGCATCAGATGCAGATTGTGGGAACAATCGTGGCAGTATCCAGTACGACGAGAGAGAGACTGATATGTTCTCCGCTTTATCATGGAATAAATGCTTTAAGTGTGCAAATCTGTTCTTTGTATTTACTTTCTTAGATCCTCGTTTTATTGCATAACTCATGCAAATTAAATATTTTACTCCCGGAAAAAATTAAATTGATGCTTGAGACCAGTGATGGGACTTCTACCACTTTGTGAAAATTTGAAAAACCTACCAATCTTAACGATAAATCTACCACACTCTACCCATCACTCATCATATTCCTATAGTTGTTCGGTATATACAGTCCGCGTGAAAAGTGAGTGCAAAGCACAAAATGTGCCTGTGTTCTCAAAAAATCTTAAATGCTGTTTTTTAAAGCAACTAGTTATGTACTTAAAACAATTGCTATCAATAAGGATATCTCAGAAACTATGAGTAGGCGGTCATAAAGCAAAAACGTAACGAAATTTAGATCACCAATAAAAAAACCAATGGAAAACAAGAACAGCGCAAGAGAAGTGGCTTTGAAGATGAGAGGAGAAGAAACATCTACGCCAGAGGAAATGGTCTCTGGCAACCTCCCAGCTCAAGGATATCGAAAAGTTTTGGGATAGACAGAAAGTTCGGGCCTTTTATAAAAAAGCCAACAGTTTCGCTGTTGGCTTTAGGAAAAGCAGTCAGGCTCTTCGGAACAGTGACGGCAATCCTGTTACTGACCCGCAAAGAATAGTGGATGAGTTTAACCAGCACTTCCAAAATCTGCTTATCGGGCTTGAGTGGAAGGGTTAATTTTGATTCCTGGTGCTATTCTTGGAACCTGAATGTATATGAAGACATAACTCTTAATTGTACGAGCTGTACCTAAATGTGGATGTAGCCAGGAAGAGCATGAAGCATATGGTCGAGAGGAAGACCGACCCGTCGGTATAAGGACAAAATCATCACAGACGCAGGACAGCTTTGTCTTGATGACTGGAAGCAACTTGCGCAGGGCCGTCAACAATGGAAAGAAGCTATTGCTCCGACTTGGAATCAAGTCGGTATCAAAAAACAAGCCGGTTAAAATGATAAAAAATGACAAAAGAAAAGGCTTCTTCGGGCATTAATAGCCAAAGAACTTTTGGTAAATGAGAAAGATTTTCATCCCTATCATTCTTCTTCTCAGATTATTGTCAAAAAGGGAAATAATTTTATTAAATTATGTAAAACCGAAAAATATATATATACAGTGGACTCCCCCTAAGTCGAATTGTCACGGGATACCAAAATTTGTTCGAGTTAGAGAGAGTTTGACTTAGAGAGAGGTTTTTGTATGGAAAGTTGATGGCGAAAAAGTTCGAGTTAGAGAGAGTTTCGACTTAGGGAGAGTCCACTGTATACCAATAAAGTGATTTTAATTTACAGTGCATTCTCGATTACCGCAACGAATAGAAACTGGGGTAGTTGCAATTATCGAGGATCTGTATATTTGAAAAATTGCGTTTACTGCGCCAGTAATGATAAAAAATTAAATTTTGCTGTTGCGAAAATGGAGAACTTACTGTATTTACTTTTTTTCTGTTTATTTACCACCATTATTCATTTCACAAGTCCCAACACTGCTGGAGACCTTTCCAGATCGTGTATTCTTTCTTAAGGCCAGAAGTGACCGACATTAGATTTCTTTTTAAGTTTTTTCTTATGTTATCAAAGGTCTAAGCCAAGAAGGCACCATCTACACAGGACAGGAGGAAATTAAATGCAACATCAGAAAAATTCAGTCACATTTATGCAGAAAAATAATAATAATATGGGTGGCGCTACAGTCCGAGACGGACCTGGGCCTTACTTCTCTGCAAGCACTCGTGTTGTGCGTGCTATTGTTTTTTCAAAGGGATCTACAGTTTAATGCCGTCTCCGAACGGCGAAGTTGAGAAGTTTTTTTTAGACAGGAATACTCTTTGAGCATTGTCAGTGACTCGGAAGAGGTGGAGCTGTGAATTGTCAATAGTGGTAAATTCGGGTATCGAACCTGGCACCCTTTGCGTAGGAGTCGACTCACTTACCCACTACGCCACGGCGACTCACCCACCATTTATGCAGAATGGTCAAGCAAAATTTCGACAAAAGAGTGCCGTGGAGACCAATAGCCCGATGTGTTATTCCATAAATACGTGCGTTATAATTCAATAGAAATAAATTTTTTTAAATTAGATAGGATTTTATTATTTTCACAAAATAATGTTTTAACAAAAATTTGATTTTGATTGACATATTGTCAATGATACATAATAAACAATTATTCTCAATATAAATACAAAATTCAAAAGTTCCCTGTTAGAATATTCTTCCGATATTTTAGCGCAATTTTGCAGTATCTGAATAACTTGGGTACTTCCATAGCGTTGCTCCGAAAGGCAGTCTTTCTCCTTGTTTCCCTTAAGTTTGGACATTTACCTAGGAAATGCAGAGTATATTCTTCTTCGTCTGGTGGCACTACAGTCCGGGGTGGACCTAGGCCCCAACCAGCAAGCCTCTCCAGCCGACACGATCTTTAGCCAGCTGTCTCCAACTGCGAACACAGTTGATTGAGGTCCTTCTCCACCTGGGTGCGCCATCGCTTTCGTAAGCGTCCTCTACAGCGTCACCCCACTAGTTCGGTGTCGAAGACACTTCGGGCTGGAGCAGTGTTGTCCATGCGCTCTACATGGTCTAGCCATCTTAGGCGTTGAATCCGTAGACCCCTGTCTAGACTCATGTCACTGTACAGTTCGTGGTTGAATCTTCTTCTCCAATAACCATCAACGCAGACAGGACCAAAGATTGAACGCAGAATTTTTCTCTCGAAAAGACCAAGGGCTTCTTCACCCGCTTTTGAGAGCAGTTCAGGGATGTTCAAGGTGTTATATAATGTTAGCTTGGTCCTTTGAAATAGGGCTCTACTACTCAATTGCCTCTTGAGCCCAGAGTATTTTCTCTCTCATCTAAATTGCACATGCTGCAGGGAGATCACTTCTATGGAGGGTTTTAGTGAGCCTTAGAAATTTTGCACGGAGTTTTTTTTGTATTACTTCTGGGTGCTATAGATGTCTATAAAATAATTTTTGTGCTCCAGGTTGTGGTTAAGCCGGCTGGATATACAGCGAAGTACTGATCTTGTTGCCTGTTCTACAAAGTGCATTCTGGCTTGATCATCAGAATGTCTTATTATCTGGTAAAGTAAGTTATCCCTGTCTGTACCATCCGTATCCACTACTACACCACACCAACGAGGCAATTTCATCCACTCTTCGACCCACGCAGTTCGAATTGTTTGTAGGACAACAATTTTTGGGAGTCCGTTGTCTGCCAATTTTAGAACCCGTAGTATGTCACGGGTTGTTCATTTGGATCTTGTGTGATCTTGTATACAGAGGAGATAGGCCTGTTTCCAGCGTAAGCATATAGTTCGGCGTTCGTGGAGGGAGCTTAAAAATGTTCTTGATATAAATTCAATGAAATTTCTCGCCCTACTTATTAGGCTTATATCCCCATACTTGAGCCGCGTTCAACTCAAAAGAAATAAAACAATCGAAGGACCTAAAACTGTGTGTTTTATTTAATTCAAATCTTGCTTGCATTTTGTGGCACCCTTTAGCATAGCTAACTACGATGAATGTCAAAAAACAATACAAAAAATGTCACCATGGTATAGTCAGAAAAACGTCCTGACATTGTACATTGTAATTTTAAGCAAAATTTTAAAAGAAGAATTGAATTCTACAAGAAATGTGCTACGAACTTTCCCCTAAACAGGCCTAGAGAAACGTAGTGAACACCTGAAACTTATTGGCTTCCGAACAGATCAGCTTGAACTTACATACATTGCAATCGTACCCAAACCGCACACATTTAATACTTACATCACCTTCCGTAAGCATGTCATAGTCATTTACATATCCCAGATCAACTAACCTTCGCAAGGCATCTACATCTGCAACGCACCTGACATCAACTAGAGAACAGAGTGCTCGACACTGGAAAAAGCTCGCACACGCAAAGCGTACATTTCCCCCATCCTCAACCCAATCGGCACCCAAAGGGTGGGATAAGAAGCAAAAATTCGCGCACACTCTTCTAACTCGTAATACCGTAAAACGTGTCCTTGTTTTCCACAATCTCACACACATACCCAAAAGCTCCCTACCAGCAGAGCAGGCACCACGAACGAATGAGTTTTCCATTTCGTGCGTTTTCGGGCACTTTTTCTGACGCTGTCCTGTGTAAGCCCACCGCAGCGACACTCGCAGAGAGAATTGTTTCCCTCAGCCAGGATGCCAACGTGCACTCATTTCTCCGAGAAAAAAAAAAAACTCATGCGGTAAGAGCGAAGGATGTACGGGAAAAAAATGTGTCCCTCCTGTTACACACGTTCACCGGCTCTCTGCTGTTCCTCTCTTTTGGGCTCTCATTCACACGGACGACGGGGGCTGCTGCTGCTGCTGCTGCCTCTGAGTCTGAGCCCTTAGAGCCTCTGACGTTGCGATGCTATGATGATGAAGATGATTACATTAATATTGTACTTGTGGTAGAGTAGTGCTGGTATTAGTAGTAGTTGCGTTGTATTGTATCCTCTTTAACTCACATGTCATATCATCCTTAAATGAGATTGGTGCAGAGCAACCCTACCCTCCTTTATTCGACGAAAGCTACAAGGAAGTAAATAATTTCCTATCTTAGTAGTACATAATTTTTTACCCAATACTTGTCGGGTGTGTAGTGTGGTGGTGCTGTGCTCGCGTTTTCGTTTTCAGTACATCCTTGTGATGCTGATGATGATGCTTTTCATCCTTGCTAGTGTAACTCCGCCCCGTACGTCAGTCGTCGTAGTGGTTCTGTTAAGTTTTCTTTCGCATTTTTCTCAGTTTTCTCATGTGTTTTCCTCTAGTTTTGCGTGAGGGGAGCCTTGTGCTTATACCTGCCTCCATCTCCGTTAATGGGCGCTGTAGTTGAATGCCTTCATTTTTGGTTGCACATCTATACCGTGTGGAATACATTCGCGTATCCATACGCTCTCATTAAAAAAGATCAAAAAGGGGAGCGGAAGATACCGCGGGAAGTAGGCGTTCTTTTGTCTCACGGGAACAAAAAAATGAACAATAAACAGGGCATTTTGCTTTGATTTCTTTAAGGCAAATAAACAAAGGGCTATGTGTATGTGTATCCCGAAGATATACACTGCAGCATATCCTTTTACTTGATGTATTGCTCTGCAGGAAACAAATTTTCTCAATTTGCCTCCTTCCGCTGTGTTGAAATTCGAAACAAACAAATAGAAAAAAAAAGAATTCACGCTCATCTATGTATCCCGGTGTTATCCTGGCGGATGAGATGGAGGTAAATCCTTCATGCTATTGCAATTAATTATCGTCCTTTTTATGTTATCCCGCTTCTTGACTACTTCCACACCAGTGCCAGTACCGATTGCCCGGCACCGTCGCGCAGAAGTTACTGGTTTTGGTTTTCACACTCCACACTCTGCACTGCACGCTCTAGACATGTGTATGAATATCGTTCCACGGTCTAAGAGTTGTCCTTGTAAAAGGAAAAAAAAACCTACATCATGCCGAGCCCAATTCCATTCTAATAAATGAACGTTATCGATTCACTAATGCTCTCCGCTCGACATGACAGACTATTGAGGTTGTTCCAGAGTTTTTCACCTCGCCTCGACTTTGCCTCGTGTGCACCGCCCTGGGATATTGCACATCCTTTGGTCTTGTAGTTTATTTTCTATTTTTTTTTTTTAAGGAAACAATTTTCTTGATGGCTCTCTGTTGTGTTTTATTTCGTTTCTCCTTTTCGTTGGTTATTTTTCCTCCTTTTTTTTTTTGCCCGAGATGTTCTCAATCCATCATCGAACTTAATTAGTGATCGCTTTTTTCTCTGCTACATCTGCCTCTATCCTGTTTGTAATAAGTGAGTGCAGAACGGATACAGTTAAATGGATTCAGTGACTTATGTAGAGAGTATTAAAAGTTGATGAGATTTCGAGTGGACTTCGAAATGAAGTCACACGTATGAAACAAAATTGCCTAGAATGATCAATTTGGATTTTTTTTTAAGTAATTGTATTCATAAGGTTGTGCTTCACACTTGTCCTGTCTTATACAGAAAACCTCTTGCGTTGTGGGCGTATTAATTATGTGTACAAGTGGTAATCTGATTTCTCAAAGTACATCTCCGCCTGAAGCAATACTATGTACCCTGCGGCTATTTCCCCTTAAACTGTCGGAGCATTCACATTAACCTCTAACAGAAATCCAGAAAATATTTTTCGTTCCATACCTACGCGGTGCACCATCCAATTCGCACCCTCTCGAAACCTGTGCCGAATTTCGGCAAGGACATGCGCGGTCATGTAGTTTCTTCCTTCTGGTCTGACCAAGAACTCAAGTATCTTGGCGTTAACTTCACGAGAGGGCTGAAGTTCAACAACCATTCGAAACTCACTCTTAAGAAGGCCAACGTCAGTTTCCATCTCATCAATGGATAGATGCGATGGAAGCCTAGGTTGTACTAAGCTGCTGTGCTACAAGCAACTAATGCGGCCGATCATTACGTACGGCTTTCCAATATAACACAGCATCTCGAAGACAAGCATGAAGAAGCTGTCAATTTTTCGAAAGGAAAATACTGCGAATATGTACTGGATACGTGGGGGCCGTGGACTTGTGGGCATGTGCATCGACCCCTACCCAACTTGACCTCGCAGCCTGGATTCGATTCCCTGCCGGTGCAACCAAAAATAATTTTCACGATCCCACCTCGTTCGAGTCACTGACAATTCACAAAGACTAATAACTATCTCAAACTTGGCCGTTCGGAGTCGGCATAAAACTTTAAGTCCCTTCCAATCGTGAGAGAACAATAGAACGCACAACACGAGTGGTTGATGAGAAACTAGCCCCTGGCCCTCTACGGGCTGTAGCGACACCCATATTATTATTATTATATAGCCCGCACTGACCTTCGACAGGCACGTCAACGACACCACAGCTAAGCTTTACGACCAAGCACGCATCATCCCCCTGCAACAGTGGATGATGACACTGGCCAGGAAGCAGCAACTAGACATCAACAACCATCCTAATGAAGAAATCAGGAACTTGAGAAACACAATCTCCGGACAACGCAACGTCAACGCGCTAAATCTGCTAAATGAGGACAAAACGAAATATAACATATGCCGTCGACTAAGACAAGCACCACGATACTAAAGAACATCATGATGGGCACCTACAATTTAGAGGCAGTAAAGGACTTTGTCTATGTACCTCAGGGCAAACGTGAACTCCCAGCCTGACATCCTAGTCAAGATCCGACGAAGAAGCGCCCTTGGGAATCGCTGCTACTTCGCTTTGTCTAAACTTCTTCTTCTTCTAATGGCTCCACAGTCCGGGATGGACCTGAGCCTCAACCAACAAGCCTGGTCTAAGCAACTGTGCTCAAAACTCCTGATCCAGAAAACTCTTATTTTCCCCGTCCTGCTATATGGAGCCGAGAACCGGACGATAAGCAAAGGTGATCATCGGTGTCTTCTAAAAGAAAAACCTACGTCGGATATATGTATGCTTATGGCTGCGAGGAAGACAAATGTAGTGTACACAAGCGCTAAATCTACAAGATGTAGATGTAGTACCTGAAGCAGGAATCCGTCGACTGAACTGGCTTCTAGCTAAAAGGGTCTTCGAATACGAGCCTTCTGGTTCGAGAAGGAGAGGAAAACCGAACCTGCAGTATAAAGACCAGGTTATCGCGGAGGCTTGCTCTTGATGACTGAAAGCAGCATGTCCGGCAGCGATGGGAGGCAGCTAGAGTTTAGATGAGTAATTAAGCCATTTATAACAGAATGATTGCCATGAGCAGTAACCTCTTAACAGCAAACGTACAATAGCTCCAAACGCCCCAAATTAAAAAAATTTGAAAACGAAACATTACTTTGAAGTATTCTTTGAAGTCTTCGGACCGTTCACTGCCAATAGATATCAGTACTGACATTGTAAACGCACATACAAAAGTGAGAGATTACTTTTCATCAGTGTCTCTTCTGAATGTTGTTACATATTTTTTTTTTCTTTTTTTAATGAATATTCTATATCCATTGTCAATGGTAAAGTTAAAATAATTAAACCTGCGTTATAGGAGTACACGGTGAAATCAGTATTAGTCCCATTAGCACATGCTGCCCACAAAAAAGCTATTACGCATCAAATGTTGCCTTTCAAGTACAAGTATTATACGAAAAAGATAGTTAGTAGTTTTAAGATTGTACAACTTTCTGGATACATTGCTTGAGATATTCTATTGTTCCAAGGGGGGTAGGTGGTTAGAGTTTGAACTGGATCTTTCTAACTTTGTTCCCATTTTCTTCCGACTCGTTCTTCAGTGTCCGAAAGAGACCTTTAATGAAAAAAAAAAAGGATTTAGAAATGCTAATCCACTGTCATGTGACTTCTTTCACGTCATTCTTAAGATCGTGCAAAAACCCCACACCAACAGTAGAGGCACGATCATGCAGAAGTCCGTACAATAGTTAGCATTCGCCGATGGCGTTAACGCGATTGACAGAACAATGTCCAAAAGAAATGAGTCGTGAATGAGTGCAAACGCCCTTGAGAATGGACATACGACATCGATGCCTCGGACAGAGCGTCTTATGACTGCGAGGTTTTTACTGACTTCGGTTCCGCAATAAACTATAGTAAATAAGACACTCATTACAGTGCTGCGGTGCGGCTCAGAGACATGGAAAATCTAAAACTCGCATATATAGAAAACTAATGGTTGTTTCAAAAGCTTGCTCCAGTTCAACCCGGATTGTCGCACCATCCAAAAAGGAATTTTTCGACGTACCTCGACAAAAATGACTACTGGCCCATCTATTAATGACCAAATTAACAGTATAGACAATCATCATATATGTCATCTCATCTCATCTTCAGCGGGCTCCGTATGATCCACTAAGAGGCCAAGAGCACTAGAGATTTCCAGGTCTCTCGATCGTTTGCCATCAACTCTAGCTCATCAGGAGCTATTACCAAGCACAACCAGGCTAGTTTTTGGACATTGCCAATCAACCTTATCTCTGCCTAGTGGCTACCTGAAGGAATCGCATTCAATGTACTTCTCTCGGAAGTCGTGTCGTGATGATGGCTACATCCGGGCCACGTGACCAAACAATAGAAACATAGCCTTTTCCGTTCGAAGAAGCAGTCGCTCAACATTGAGCTATTCGCGTACTGCCGTGTTTCTCACCCTATCCCGGCGAGTAACTGCATGTACTATTCACGCCACACTATTCAGAAAGCAGCTACTGAACATCAACAACCATCCTAACAAGGCAATCAGAAACCTAAGAAACACAATCTCCGGACAACGCTACCTCAACGCGCTTAATCTGCTAAACGAGCAGAACTTTCTAACGACGTCGAACAACGAACAAATCGGGTACTACACCACCACTCCATCCCAAAAGGGCCAGCATAGACAATTGTAGAAATAATTTTTCAAGAAAGTAGCAATTGTTGATGCAATTGTTTATGATGATGGTGTGGTATTCGCTTCAGGACGACATTCGAAATATTTTCGGCTCCGGCTGCTTTCCTCGTTGGGCTACATTGAATAATTCTCGCGCTTTCCTCGGCTGTTGTGTGATCTACTGTGTTTGGAGCAGTTGAGGAAGCATCAGGGGAAAATTAATTCACTTGGTGTCAGAATGAGCTAAATCTTCATCTAATCCATTAACCACTCCAGTGCTAATAAAATCCTCATAATCATCATTCCTCAAACTGTGAAATTTGACACTTCTATCTTATCCCCAAATCCTACCCTAGCCCAGTCGCACCAAAAACTCAGTAGATCCACACACCACGGCTGCATCGTCACGACCTTTCTCATATATAGATGTCACTTTATTGTGGAAAAAAATGTCCCTACTGATAAACAAGTGAATCGGTTCAACGTTGTAGAATGGGCTTGGAAATACAATAAGTGCGCTTAGAAGTAGCCAGCACAGCCATTGCAAAATGATTTAGAAATATATTGCACTTACTGCACGAAATTTATGTGGCTTGCAGTTTAAGTGAATACTGAGTAACCTATCAGTCAAATATGAAACTGAAAACAAATCCTTGGGTGCACCTAGAGTTTGAGGAACCTTATAATGTTGAAGGGTGGCTGGTTTGTTTTTTTTTTATCGGTGGAGCTGCTGTTAATTATGTATCAAAGGCACCAAAAATTAGCTCTGATGTTTTTCTTGACGTCCAGCTGCCGTATCCTTATAGTAGGGACTGGCAAAATAATAGTTTGGCAAAACATGATCTTGGTAAGCAGATTTGAGCCCAGTAGTTTAGACATACCGTAGTAGGAGTGGTTGCCAAGGCTAGGTCGGATGGCCACTAAGGCTGCTTTCACACACAAGAATGTCGTCTGCGATTTTTCCATATTATAGGCAAGGGAGGTGGGACGTGATAGGGGTAGCCCGCGTCTCGTGTGCTCGGGGCTTGCCTTTGGATTTTCTATCGATTTTCTTCTTTCTTTGAGTTGCTTTATTCTTATGTTCTCAATGTTGGGTATTGGCTGCATGCTGTACATGTGTGAGAAAGAGATGACGCATGCGTGCGAGGGGGTAGAAAATAGTTTAGCATTGAGATCTCAATTGGAGAGACTGAAAGATTTCCTGTGTGAAAGTAGCTTGAGATCACAAAAGGGAATTTGAAAGAATCGCCGACTAATCTTAGCGAGTGTGAAAACAGCCTAAGATGTCGTTTGTGGAGTTCCCGACTGCCAACTGGTAGACAAACTTCCTTACCACCCCAAGATTGTTGATCTCGATCATAATGTTTTCTCCCAATTGGTGTGTGCTCCAGCTTGCTCGACAGAAACCCAGTTCCCTAACCCCAGAAGGAGACTTGAGATTACCAGCAATATTGAGCCGCCCAGATTTCATCTAGCCCTGTCACCTTGTTTCATCTGAAAAACCAGAATCAGAATTTGACTCTTTGACTCCAGAATTGATTACCTATTTTTGCATCGATAAATCACAAGAACATTCCGTGAATTGGTGCACGATTTACATTTCAAATGTCGGAACTACTTCATGACATAGAAAGGGGATTGCGTTTGAGTGAACAATAATACCCTTTCTTCTTAACCTTTTTCGTAGCAATGTGCTCATTTTCTTCTCATTTTTTATCCGTTTCGATTCCTGTGGAATCTCTGAGAAAATGATTCAGAATTCGGACGGTATTCATTTTATATGAAATATTGTACAAAACTGATGGTTGATTGAAGGATCTTCTGAGAATCACGACCACATGTACATTAAGTTTCGCTCGAAAAATATTTCGCGTGGAAATTATGATTCGCCCGGATGCTAAGGACAACGAGTTGGTGAGCACGTCCAGTAATTATTTGAATTGTATGTTCGAAACTGTGTGTTGAAAGTCACAATAGCTTTTCTTTAGCTATTGTGACTTTCACGTGTACTAAAGTTCACTTCGAATCAGCTGTGGCATTTCGAACATAGATTCACAGTAGGTAAATAAAGAAGTTAAGGAACAAATGCTAGTGTAAAAGTAACATTGAACGAATTAAAAAGAAATTTTGTAATATTATATTCTGCTCACATTTATTTTCCAGATTTCAAAAGCGCTACTGATTAAATAAACGAGCAATTTAAATAATTACTGCACATGCTGACCAACTCCTTGTCCCCAGCAAAACAACGGATACAAAAATGGAGTTAGCAAGTACTACGAACTTGGTTTGGTACAGTCGTCTTTTAGCCAAATGATTGCTCAAGTTGTAGATGTTTTCGAAAACGAGCTTTGCGCTTGGCCAACGTAAGATGAACAACAAAGAATTTCTCATTATTTTTTATTTCAAAAACCTCGCTTAATAAGTTGTATTGCTGAAAAACAACTAAACATCTATGTATCTATTCTCTATGCATTAAAAGAAAAGAAAAACATTTAATTCTTCCTTTTTTCACGCCAACAATAGCTGGGCTTTTTTGCAAGCGTATATACGCCTTAATTTCAATTTGCATGTAAAATCCACTAACAACGAGTGCTATATCCGCTTAACTTACTCATCATATCTATCGCCGCTTAAGGAATAAGCGCGGATAAAAACAATGCTCCCAATCATTAATTTCTGTGTGTTCATTCCTGAATTCATTCATTCATTGTTTAGGTTGCTGTATGTGGCTTACAACTGCAGGTGTGGTTGATGTATTAGATCATTTTCAATTATTTTGCCATCCATAAGTATGCAATTTTTGATCTACCCAGAGTGTCCTGCTATACATTCCGTTTAGGTTTCGTAAACGATTCTCTTCATTTGATAAACATTTTTTTTATTTTATAATTATTAAGTGTTTTTGCTTTTAAATTGAGGGTCACGCTATGACTGTATAGTGTATAGTAAAACGAAGATTGTGACCATCAAAGATCAATCATCGCCTTTCACGACTACACCCCTGACTGCTTAGCAAATGTCATAAATGTCGTCGGTGGTGCCAAGATTTTATGATGAATCATTAAGCGCCGATGATCGTTTTTTTGTGCACTTCAAAATTAAGCGTATATACGCTTGCAAAAAAACACAGCTAATTATAGCATATATCAAATATTCGAACCACTGTTCACTCTGAACGTTCAACAAGCAATGCCATCTGCTCTCCTTTTCCTGCAACACTTTTTGAAGCTCTTCTTAGTACTGCAAAGTCTCGCCAGGTGTAAGTGTTACACGTTTTCTCAGCTTGGTGGACTCGTGTAGGTTAGCTCCGAGCTAACTTTCCTCCAGAACTTTTCGAAGATGAGCAATTTTTCGCTCGAAACTCACGATAGGGGAGACGTGAGAAGGGATTTTTTTTTTTCACGTGGAATTTTGTTTGGGCGAAACTCACAATAAGACTGGACGTTTGTTTATATTCCCCTGACTGCAATTTATGTACATACATGTACGCTTATCGAAAATAGATAAGTCAAAGTTAGAAATGAAGTATTACAAGATAGCCGACTCCCTCACAATCATCTGTGATGCCCCTAGTCCGTCGACGAATGGGTGCCTTTTTGACGGATATTCATGAATTTTTGACGTTTATTCAAGAAATAACGTAAATGCCGTCTTCTGATTGTGAGTTTAGTTTATGAACACTTCATTTAAAACAGTTGTCATCTTAAGGGGAAAGAGAGGTAGAAGTCGGGCATCTCTGAAATACTCCATTGCTGGTCAAAGTCTGTCCCCTTAAACTCCGTTGAGACATAAGCTTGTCATTCAGCTGCACAAATTAGCTTTCCATCGATGGCCAAGGCTGGAACTGAAATCAATGGTGGTGATGGCTTCCCAATAAAAAAAAAGACATTGCCAAAGATATACATATTTATATACATTTATTTATTATTCCATTTTTATCCATGGCTTTCTATGCTTCCTCACCGCAGTGAGTTTTGTATTGTATGAAAATCACAGATAATTAATTTTTAAAAAACCAAGGTTAACACAAAAACTTGAACTAGAGTCAGCGAAACAGAGAACACATCAACCTAAGCCAATAATTCATAAATACATTCTATACACACACAAACGCGTGCAAATTCTTACGCAGCTAAGTGAACAAAAAAGACTTGTATTTTAAAAAATTCAACAAATAAATGAGAGAACGAGAAGAAAAAAACCGTAAAAACGTAAACATTTGTTGAAACATAAAACTGAGAAACATCTTCCTTGCACCGCAGCACCGAGCACCGAGATCTTCTACCAGGGTCGCCACATGCTCTCGGAGCCTTCTTCGACATTTTGGTCTTTCTTGATGTTGCCATTGCCATCGGTGTTGTGCGGCTTTTCTGAGTGCCTCCTCTTGGGTGTAGGGCCGTCGGAGCTGTCGCCGGAAGCGTAAGGATTGAACCGCTTCGAAGAGCTTACTGCTTCACTTGGTGGCATAGCCTGATGGGCTTCTGGTGTGTAGACCTTACTCGACTCGGCGCTAGATGGAGTGGAGAACACCCCGGAGAAGCTGCTGCGACTTCCGTCTAGAGGAGGAGTTATCGAACGAGAAGCAAAGTCGGAACTTGTGTGCATAATCGAATCATCTTCGTGACTAGAAATCGATGAGATCGGACTTAGCGGTGGACTAGTTGCGGTTGCTGACGTCGGAACAGATGAGTTTAGATCATTGTAACTTGGAGGCGGATATGGCATCTTGTTCGAAGGCTTGCTGAAGGCGCTCGCACGTGTGAAAGTGGCGCCGAAGTCTACATTTGGTGTGGATATGGTTGGAACCGAAAATGCAGTCGGTTCGTTGATCGTCGGCTTGACTACGTTCGCATTGGCAGTGGGCATGATGAGAGCAAACTCCCCAGACGGCAAGAGTGATGGAATCAAATTGACACCGCCCATTTGAACGCGTCCGTTGTTGTTGGCGTCGTGGGGCACTGGCAGTGGCATTTGATTTGCAAGCGTAGGCATGGTGCCGAACGTCTGCGCAGTCTGTGATCGGTAGGCATTGGAGAAGTTTGTGAATGAACCAATCTGCTCCAAGCTGTTTGCGCAATTGTTCAAATAGCTCGACAGGCGTTGACGAGTTCCAGTATCAACACTGTCCAGCTGACCGATATACCGTTTGACTTCTTCGGCGCATTCTACGAATCCGGTCTTGAATTTGTGGATCACCGTGGGATCGGTTTGAATCGCCATCGAAAGCTGCCGCCGCTGAATCGATTGAAGGTGTTTCACTGTCATCTCGAGAATATCGGCTTTTTCCAGTTTCGTGTGACGTGCTGGCTGTAATGAGAACAAATGGATTGATTAGTATTTTCTGCTAAGCTAGTCTTTCTGAGAGAAAAGGTCTGGCAGTAAGATCCTATGAGGAATTTCCAAGAACACCTGACAAAGTGATATCCTTTTTCAGGAAACCTGAGGCAGACCACTGGCTGACCCACAATGTCCAGTCCTTTATGTGGATTCAATCCAGAAAACCGACAACCCCCCGTGGTCCACTGTACCGCACCGTAGCCCGAATCCTGTGGATACCTTTCCATTCTCACGAAACCAAAACACTAAGTACCTGTACCCTAGAACCATGGATGCGACAGCGTGAAAGCGGTCACTGACCTTGGTTAGAAGAGTGATCATTGCCAATTATCAGGTATCTAGAAAATCTATTGGATGCCTGCAAACGGGACCATAAAACACAAACATTCTCACAGGACCTGCTTCAATGTCATGTGAGTTTATAGGCATAGGCGGGGCCCAGAACACATCCATGAAACCCAAAAAACAAAAAAAAAATAAAAGTAAAATTCACACGAGCCCTTTAAATAAACCTAACGAGATCCTTTCATCAGCCAAAGCGGAATTTCATTATCATACACTCGTACGTCTTATGCATGGGAACGGACCGCTGAGTCAAGTGCATGAAATCGAAAACAAAAGCAAAACCGAAAAGGAGAATCAGAAAACCTCCACAGTGAAGGCAGGAATGGTTCTCATCGGAAATAAATGTCTGCCAAGGCGGGAGGCAATGGATAACGACAACAACAACAACAACAACATCAGCGACGACGACCACGACGACTACATCTTAAGGAAACCAAACCGATTACAATCGAGAAAGAATCGTTTTCTTTCTCTGTAACTGTTCTCAATCTTCTTTGGCACAGGTACCCATGCGCATACTATATTGAAACATGCTGATGATCGAATTTCTCATCCTTCTTATCCTTCATTCGTTCATCGGCCGATGCTGTTGGAGCAGCGCGAGATCGTCACAAGGCATACTCTGTAAGGTCGTGCGAAATGCTGATGAACGCTTTTCGTTTCAAGCGGAGCGTAGTTATATCTGCCTACACGTTAGAATTGACTCAAGGTTCCCAAGCGCATTTTTGGTGTGATGCGCTCCTCCTTCCCTCTGCCGACCCATATGCGGTGTCTGCATTATGTTGGCCTGCATACCTGTTCACATGGAACCTGTTCTTCGGTCTTTTTTTTGCTTTCGTTTGTTTTTGTTCTCTTTTTTTTGTGTAAATATTTACATGTCTTAAGGAATTGAGTGCATTATTGAGACGGCGAAATTTCCCATGTAGGCTGAGAGTGGGAAATCTTCGCAAAGGATTTGGATTTGACGAAATGTGTTGACGTATTATTACAAAGGAAGACCAAGAATGTTTGTATGTTTAACCACACGATGTCTCAAAATTTGGCAGAAAGGTTCACCTGGAGGTCGGTTGCCATCATTGTGATTGCGTATATAATTTAAGGTGCATGTATCCTGTGTTTAATTGAGTTCTTGTCGGCGCCACCGAGGAAGATGTCAATGATTTAAGGTATTTCAGGACATTGATGGTGTTAGCTTTCTCATTTCAAGGGCCTTTTATTTTTGGTGAGGGTTTTATTCTGCTGCGGAGTGATTCCAAAATACTTCAACAATAACGAAACTATCAACATCCGAAAATGTTAAATATACACCGCGGCTTGTTTTGGAAGACCTTGCGGAATGCCTTTGATCTACTTCGACTCGGAAGAAGATCACAAGAGAAGCTGTGGCGTAGATGGTTAGTGCGTCGACTCCTACGCAGAGAGTGCCAGGTTCGAATCCCCAATCTAACAACTTTCATAATTCACGGCGTCCTGAAAAAGCTTTCCAAGTTTGCCGTTCGGAGTCGGCATAAAACTGTAGGTCCCTTCCACTCATGAAAGGACAGTAGGACGCACAACACGAGTGGTTGCTGAGAAGCTAGGCCCAGGTCCGCCTCGGACTATCGCGCGAGCAATATTATTATTATAAGAAGGTCACCGAAAAACGTGTTTCATAAACTACGACCGACAAATAGGTCATTAAGATTGTACAGATTGCACGTCGCTATATTACATATATAAATTCGCATGTGAATCAATTGGGATTACAAATTTGTTGCTATTGCCTCGTAATATTCACATCTAGCGTGCGAATGTCTGTAAGTTGCACTTCAGTTCAATTCTTGAATTAAGGACCCCGATAACTTGAGGAATCGATACAGTATGGGTTGAATATTACTTCTAAAAATGTTATGTATACATATATTACTTCTAAATGTTTGTTTAGATCCTACGAGTGGTTGTCCAAGGGGGCAATGAATAGTCTAAGCTGCGCATAACAACGATAAGCAAATCTCGACATTTATGACAAGCTATCAAAGAAATGGTGTCACTCTTGGTGACTTCGACTATTCTCCATCGTATGGACTGTCCTGTCGGCGAATAATGTGATTAAAGAAGTCAACATAATCGCGAGTTCTATTAGCTGTAATAAAATGTAGTGGACAACATGTCAGGCCATGTCAGGCGACAAGTCTGCACAGGACTGCTTCGGCGCATGATCACGAATTTTCCAGTTAAGACTGTCTTCTAATCTGAGCCTCCTGGTTCGAGAGGGAAAGAAGACCAAACCTATGATGTAAACACCAAGTTATCGCGAACGCAAAACAGCTTGGTCTTGATGTCTGATAGCTGATAGCAGAGTGCCCAGGACCGTCAGCTAGTTAGTTTCAAAGAAGTGTGTGAACGTGTATTTAAAATTATAATTGGAATTTATTTAAATTGTATTTATTTAATTTAATTTTTATTGGGTGAGATGTCACAAAAGGCTCGTAGATATATTCATTTATTTACGTCTCTTTAAGAGAACTCAATCATCTGGTTCAACTTCACACACAACATCACCATCTACCAAGTTAACCCTGGAGAATGGAGATAACTCATCATTCACTGCCAACGATAACTGACGCTTCCGATGGTCGTTCGAGACCCACATATTTCACCATGTCAACTGTATGCATTTATTGTTGTAGACACAGTGTCATGTGAAATGGTATTTTTAACGTTGTTTTTCTTCCTTTTAATTGTGAGAAATAACTCCAGTGTGTAAATTAATTTCAAATGATCACACATAGTTGTTAATCACCTTAACTGATTGTTATTTACTCTTGTTTGCAGAATCACTGTACATATGTGTCGTGAACTGCGAACGCGCACTTTCAAAAACAACTATTTTCCAGCAACTATAAACAATAAGGGTTATTCTTATTGTTATGCCAAAAGATGAATTCACTAGAGAACTTCGCAACAAAAAGCCAGGCGTCCGATTTAAAATCCTTTCACTGCGGATCAATCGTTCTATTTGCGAGATGTCAACTTGAGAATGCAATACAAAAAGAAAAAAAAATATCCTAAAAAATATACCCTATCCACAAATTCATTATTATCATCGATGCGACAACCGGGGTCCGGTCTGGGCCTCTTGGAGCAAGTACTTCCACCTATCCCGATCGCGGGGAGATGCCGGCCCAGTTTGCACCCTAAGGCTTCGGGCGTCCTGGTCTACGCTATCTTTCCAGCGTAAGTGTAGTTGACTATGTTGCCTTCTACCGTGAATTGTACTTTCCAAGCGGGATCCTCTTCGCTCATAAGAGATCTACAAATTCACGACTAAACAATTCTCAAATTCTACTCGCAGCTCTCTACGAATAGGGAAATGCCATGAAAGTGTCAAAGTTTGCCAAGATCCCAATTCGTAAGGTACTCATATGAACAGTATTTAGCTACTTGAATTTCAAAACAAACAAGCATATTTAATGAAAACGTTTCTGCCTTAAATTCCTTTGCGAAAGCATTCTCTTTAGGTTCTAGGAAATACCATTAACTCCCTAATGTCATATTTTGATGACTCTACATTCAACATTTTTGTTATACAAATTAAATGACTAACTTGTAAAAACAAACAAAATATTGAATTTAAATGTCCTAAAAATAGGACAGTGTTGGAGTAATGGGTTAAGATGTTTGACTTCTCGTATTGGAATCATAATTTGGAAAGCTGTCGTTTTGACCTGTCAAATAAACAAAGATTAAGGGATCGATTTTAAATTTTAGGCGTCGTTAACCTATGCCGGGATATAGAAACAAAGAAGGTCACTCACAGTGGCCAGTACTTCGAAAAACTGATGAGGTTATAAAATGCCTCAACTCGACAAAATTCCCGGCCTTGTTCTGTTGCTGAAATATCAATCCCTCGCATAATTGCCTATTGTCACAAATATCGCGACGACGTGTTTTTAAGAAACATGAAATAAAAACGTTAACCTGTAATAAAGTGTTCAATTTCCCTAAGCAGCATCATAATAAAAATGATTATGAAGGTTCTTCATTTATGTGCAGCGTAGAGAAGGTCCTTCAACTACGTGCCGTTGTACAATGTACATCTGATTTGTATTTGCAAAATGTTAGTGGTCGTAAACTCATTAAGCCGTAGGTAAACAATGGATGCCTAATAATTTCAGCTATGATGACATTGAAGGATAACAACAAACTCAGGCGGTAATAAATAAAAGGGACGCAAGCACGCAGTCTTCTTTCGCGGCACACGTAAGGAGGAAAAAATGGAAACACTTATGGATGCATTCAACTTACGTCTTTCTTCATTGCTTCTAAAATGAGGGATTTCAGTTCGTTCAGGCAGTGATTTATTCTGGCACGTCTTCGTTTCTCCATAATTGGTTTGTTACTCTGTGGAAGACAATGGGTTTTAGTTAATTTTCAGTCTTTGATGGATCATGGGTGGGGGAAGTTTTTAGTTGGAAATTAAGGATCTAACGTGGACTATGAGGAGAACAAAACGACTACATGACAATGGACCCATTTAGTCAGCTTCATTTCCTTTTTGTTGATTGACAGCATACATGAACGATAGAACTTGTGCAATTGTCAACAAAACTACTACTAAATTTTAACATCTTTGTAACACAAGAATTCAAATGTTAACAACTACGCAACAATCACTCAAATCATGCAACTATCCAAAGAGGGTTGATGTTGTCGCATAAAAGGAAAAACATGCCCTTATTCAAAACACATACTAACCCTTCGCAATTCAGCTTTCGAAAGTCCGTTAGGATTCTTTGACTGACTATTGCCATTGTTGTCGGTGCCATAGCCGCATACATTCCCATCAAAGTCATCGTCCGAATTCATATTGTATTCCATTTTCTTGCTATTGTAATCCATTTATTTTTTGTTTATGTTTATTAATTTAAACTATTATTGCAGTAATCCAAATGTTGTAAAATGAGTTACCACCAAATATTTTTGTTTTTCTTTTATTTTGCACAAAACACTTTGCGATTGACTATCACGAACAGCAATGAATTAAAAAATAATTATTTCCCTGATAGTTTAGTTCAAATAGAAACATTGTTTCAACACACGAGAGAACGAACAACAAACGCGAATAACAAGAATATAACAAATTTTTTGAGACCACCTCCGGTGAACCTCACACATTCGCGTTCCAAAGGACACTGATCGCACAAGACGTGTCTTTCAACACTGTCCATTCGTCTTCACAGTCGCACACCGTGCAGTGGTATTTTTATTTTTATTTTTTTTCCCTCTTCTTGTTTCTCTCGTTTTCCTTGGGCGAGTACGCGATCCCTCCCTATCGTGTGAACTCCTTTTGGCAGCTCACGGAATATCTTAAAGGCACTGAACTCAAATGGAAATTATTTCACTAAGGGATGATCAAATGACGGCCCGGTAACAAAATACCAACCCCTATCGTTCGCTGTTTTACTCTAACGATATGCGACGCACACTGATCAAGCAATAGACTTCGACTTGGAGTGGCATGACATGATGATGGGAATTCCGAAACACCCCTTCGGGCAGCAATAGGAATAACAATTTATTAATTGTGTGTGTGTGCGCCTGTGTGAGTGATGTACGGTGAGTATGGCGCTGTAATGCGGGACCACAACTGGAAATGAACAAACTCGATTTTATTGTCAAAAAGCCAGTTATATTCAAATGATAGTTTGTTACGTTTCAAGAAAGTTGAAATTCGAATAATTTTGAGGTTACGATTTAATTTTTAAATCAGCCTAGGTACCCTCTTTAATAGAAATCTGAAATGAAGCGTTGAACGTTTTTTGAGATTCCTTTCCTTAGAACTTTGTACTCTTAGACAAATTGTAATAACCGTAAGGCACCCCTTGTCGTTCTAAGCATCGTGACTTAGCCGTGGCCTTTGAAGTGGGTGGGCTAACGCCTATACTGAGTGCCTTGGTATAATTCCCTATAAAGAACAATTTTGAAGATTCACGCCTCTATCCTCTCGCGACGTTGACAATGCACAGAAAGTATTCCTGAGTAGAAAAAGCTTCACCATTCGGAGTCTTAAGAAGACTTTAAGCCTCCTTTTTCTGTGAGAAATATACCACACACAACACGATTGGTTGCTGCAGAAGCTAGACCCTGGATCTCCTCGGAATGCTGTATGACCCATAATGAAATGATAGTGACAATCGGTGCCTTTACATCTTGTTGTAAGGTCAAAAATGGATAATATAACACATTTTCAAACTAAGAGTAACCCTCAAGTCGATCCTCAAATGTACGACAAATTTTCTCGACGTTTATAAAGTCGCAGCCGAAATGAGTTAAACAGCTAATACACCAACTCTAATCCCGACAGGTTCTTCAGGAGACAATGAAGGATTCTCCTACTTCGTCGAGGTAAAAGGATTTAATTCCAAAAGACAGTTTTATGAGCCATGTGGTGTTGTACAGCCTATTAGCAAATTTCTTCTAACGAGCAATACTCTTTTCGGTGAAAGAATACACACATGTGGACTCAAATTTAAGATAAATAAAAATTCTAAGTTAAATTAAAAATGTTTACAGAAACGAAAACTAAACCGTAGTCCACATATGTGTTCACCTAAAAAAAAATAGTTTTTTTTAATCAAAATCAACTTTAGCCCATATTTAACAAGAAACAAAAGAACAACTTAACTACATCAGTACAGCTAGTGGTCGGGATGAAAGAGGTAAATGATGTTCTTGCAAAGGTTCTTCTTCGTCTTCTGTTGCGCTGACATATAGGTTCGGAGTCGAAAACTCTTCGGACCGGAGCGGAGTTGTCCATGCGCTCTACATGGTCTAACTATAGATGAGTGGCTACATGTCCCACTCCGAACCACCAAGCTACCACTGTGAACTGTCAATAATCAGCTTGCTGCTATTGATACAGAAGTGGTCAAAATGTGTATGACATCAAATGATAAGTGAGTGCAAAGCTGGGTAGAAAACTGAGCTATGAATGTTCCCTCATAATTCAACGTCTACGTATGGCAGTCCTGCATGGACTTGTAAAATCGATTGAAGCGGTGCTAGGTCGATCTGAGATAGAAAACTTTGTGTTTCTTTTTTACCATTTGATGGGTAGACTCTTAACTGCCGGCCCCCGAACATTGTAATCCTATTTACGGGTCTCATGATCGATCAATTATATTGGCTGAACCACGTGGACAGTGAGTAGAAAGAACAAACCAAAGAAGCTTTGTTTGCAATGCTGGACAGGACCACTCCACTAATGATGTGAGCCCAAGTAGAGGGAATTCTTAATTGTAATTCTCTCTCTCCTCATAACATTTAATTTTAAAATGCAACCAAATTAGAATTTAATTTTGGGAATTGTTTCAGTTCTTGTTGGACAGGTGAGAGAAAGAAGATCAACAAAACTGTCTGCATTCAATCTTGGAGCGTACCTTTGAAGGTTGAAACATGTATGGGTTTCGAAATACTATGACTAGCTTGATGTATTGGAAATGACTTTGAAGAGTAGCGTGCATGTTCTGTAGGTGGTCTTAAACCACATCCAATTCACAACCAAGAGAATGTGACTTTGCTTCGAGACATGATCAAGTCTTCGAAGGTTAAAGATCAGTTACTTTGGTTGCGATAAACAATTATTACTAAGAGAAATTATTACAGTCAGTAAACATCTCACAGCCGAAGGTTAAGAGATGGATTAACCGATAATAATTCTTTGGCAAGTTTTCACATGGTTTCCGTTGATCCGTTTCAAACACAAAACATGATCGAATTGCATGACTCCCCCAGCGCCAGCTACAAACAATTTCAAATCGGACATCATTTCGCGCAGATGGTCTGTGATTTGAATTGGTGGGATTTATTTCTTAAGATTTGTATACAAATTTGTTTGTCTGCGCTGACAAAACAAGGGAGGGGACTTTAGAATCAACGTTCGCTTTGAGACTGCCGATATACGATCGCAGCTGCTCGAAAGTGTTATAAACTTTCAGATTCCAGTGGCAACTGTGTAGACGAATGTGTATGTAATGAAAAGTCAACATAATCTCCCTTGCGACAGTTGGATGCAAATGTCATCACTTGTCATCTCTCAAAACGCATTCTGACATTAACAGGCTTTTAATTGATGCAGTCCAAGTTTTAAATAAAATACCCATACACCTATTGTTGAAAATGCTACACAAGATATTCTGCACATGTATACGTATTTCTGATCGTTGGTTGTTCAGTCAAATGTGAAGAAGGGCGACTCTATTCCCACCAGTTATTCTTGCACCGTCTGATTTTTACAGACATTGTATTCGAATAAAAGGTTTAAGTTTCTGCATTTCTTTCCATTCTTCATTATTCATAATTTGTATTTATTCCCCTTCTTTTTTTGGTCATATACATATTTTTTGTTTTCGAAATTGTAGAAATGTGCAGTGCCAAAATATATTCGCAATTTACATTAAGACTTGCTATCCAGGTCGCTCACTTGTCACAGATTCACAGATTTATACGAAAAGATGAATATGGCAAGTCAATTGAAATACAATATGTGCGTCCATTAATGTAATCAACATTTATTTCACCATTTGACAGAAATCAATTTAACCACTGTACAAATTCAAAGATGACATCCAACCACCAAACTGTTTTCCACTTGCTCTGACCCCTCCACTTGTCATGCCATGACCACTCCCTCTGTTGAGCGTGCTATTGTTCTATCACGAATGAATGGGACCTACAGCCGACTCCGAACGAAACATTTTCAGAGGCTTACTTTAGAGTAGGAATACTCTTCGAGCATTGTCAGTGACTCGGAAGAGCTGGATACATGAATTATGAGAAGTTGATAAATTCAAGGATTGTACCTGGCGTAGGAGTCGGTGCAGCAACCCGACCCGAGCAGAATAAAAAGGTTGAATAAGAATTTTGCTATGAGCTGCTTGCACGCATTCGAAACATCACATAGTTACGAGCTCCGTAAAAGTAGCTCATTGGAATCTTTGCATACTTTTGAATGTGGATTTTTGTCGGATAGAGTAGTTGTATGGAAATTCTCAATATTTGCTCCGCAGAATTAAAATTTCTGTCAATCAAATCGACTAACTGTCCTTAGAAACACAATCTAATTGAAAAGCGAAGTGTGAGAATAAACGAGAACATCTCATCTGTGACACTCGCAATTCGCATGCCCCCCATTCCTTGCAATTACTTTATCCCCTTCCCTTTTAACACACAGCCAAGGGCTATGATCGTTTCGCAATACATGCAATTTTTGTTCGTGGTCTGTCTCACCTCACACCCCTTTGTGTACCGCTGCGGCTGAGCCATCATTCCCTCCAAAGTATGTATCAGTATCGGAATGGTCGTGCGACTGCTTGCTAATACTCATGAGGACGACTAGAACGCGCAGCGACGACCGACACGGCGACGACGGCAAGGAGTATGGGTATTTTTAAATGGTGGTTCCCACACTTCCACGACCACTCACATTCGTTTCATTTTCTCACTCTTAGTTCTTTTATGATAATGCGAGGTCTACCGTTCTGCGTGGATGATCTTTACTTTTGTAGGGATAAAAGGGATGGAACGGAAGAAAAGAGCGTGAGAATATTTGTTTCTGTGTTTTGGTAATCTCATTCGCGTTTTCGGTTCGCAAGGGAATGGCGAAGTGTTTCGGGTTTTACTCTGATAACTTTGCGTTGCATCGATGTGAAGGAATGGAACTTTGCAATCATCTTTTAGAGCAGAGATGTTAACGTAAAGATACGTCGTGAGACGGGGGCATTCAAGTTAAATGTTTGCTGATGAAGGCGTGGATAAATAAATAAATTCTTTTGCACACATAAGTGGGACTAAATAGATAGATAAAAATGATATTAATTAAATAAAATTCAAAGTATTTTTGATAAGCAAGTGCCAGTGCAGGCAGCGAAACAAGTATTTGATTTATGTTAATCTGCGACGAAATGACGCACATTACTATTAATTAAGATTGTTCTTGTTGCAAACTTATGTTAACAACTGATGAACTATCCAAAGTAAGGCCGACAAAATTCGTAGACACTTATGTGTATACGACTTCGATTTCTGAACAACATATCTATCCACATTGTCAAAACTACGGGAAATAGGAACTACATACTGTCGTTGGAGCAGATTTCATTTAACGTATTTACTAGAGTACGAAACACAGTAACCGATTCCGGTTATTAAACTTTATCACATGGCGGAACCCTCTAGCCAGCATCCGGTTCCCACAACTCAACATCCAAAAAGGGTTCCAGTGGTCTCCTGATCAATCAACTGTCAAACAGATTGATCGCATTGCAATCTGTTACAACACTCCTCGAGTACACGTGACATCTGAACTTTTTATTCGTATAATTTTCTTAAGAGAGCAAAATCACGATAGAAAGTTGGAAGCCGAATCAAGTCGAAACTCACGATTGTACGTCGAAAATTTGCAATCCCAGTAAATGGTCCGTTTGCGATCTTCCCTTGAAAACAAATGTAGAGAAGCAACTCAAACTTTCTAAAGAGATGAAGGTATGGCAGCGAAAACTATTCAAATATCGGTACCTTCCATTCACCCTGGAAATAACTAACTTGTCAGGCCTACCACCCATGGAGGGCCTGAGCCCGATCGCTGTCTTCCACTGTTGACGGTCGTGGGCACGCTCCTTCCATTCAATAATAAACTGTCTTACAAGCTTGCGCAATAATTCCGCTTTCATCATCGAAGTAACGAAGCAAATTAAGAAGATTTTTTCATTGTGTGATGCCTTCCGCATAGCCTCCCCTTGACTACAACGTTGAATCGTCAGCAACGATTTTGGGAGTGTAAAAGGGGTCATGTAGTTCACTGCTCAGGAAAGCATAAGAAACAAAACTTACCCAGAAAGAAATTTCCACCGGCAACGCAACAATGCTTCATGTGCATGTACAGCAGCACAAACAGACAAAAAACAACCCTGATGAGCAGCAAAAACAATGCCCATACACACACAAAGCAAAGCGCTCAATTTAGTTCAATCGTTCCTATTGAGTTTGGTGAACTACTGAACGAAATGATCGAAAATATAGTGAACTTTGTTCACTTAGCTCACTTGCTCTCGCTTTTTTTTGAACTAGTTCGTTTTTGAACTAGGCAAGCCTAGCTAGAATCCTCTGCCCTGACTGGGGTACCCAAAAATCTAAGAATGGCCTCGTTGAAGGTGCTGGATGTACGAACTCAAACTCACCCACAGGATATATTCAGTAATCCAGCTCCAAGGTTAGATAAAACATCGAAACAGGTGCCCACTTGCGAAAGCAAGTGTCTCATTCTACACAGAAAATAAATAGGTTAAATGTTTACATCTCCATAAGTGCGTGTACAGGTATCCGTATGCACACAAATAAATACAATAACAACTTTGACGTCCAAAATCCAAAAAAAACCATATCCGCATAGTGTGGGAATCCTTTTGCTTAAGATACAAATACAATTGATTCCTACTTCCGGAGTATAGAATAAATTACTTCTCTACACCCTTGCGATCAAATTTCCATCATCAACTGAGCCCAAGCATTCGAGGACCTGCTACTTGACAAGATAATAAAGATCTCGTGGACGCATTTCAGAACTAGAACCTCGGAGAAGACTCAATTGTGTTACATAGCCCTTGGTCAACTCTTAATTTTGTTTTCGTCGGACAACCGCCGGCCGAATCGTAATCGCCGCCGTCACCTTTAGTCGTTTGGATTCACACACGATCCAATATTTCCCATGCATTTCAGACTGCCATATGTGTGAATATCCATCTATGGGAACGCTTCCCTGCAGATATGTACGAACGAACGTACTGCAGTCATATCACACAGCCTGTGGGAATTTTTATATTCCTCTTTCACCTCTAAGAATGTATGCAGGCCATGTTGTACACGCATTCACACATCCGTACAACGCATCTACATACGAATGTAGGATACTTTCCCTCTCGGAATGATAAATGAAAACACACGCGTTTGTCGTGCGATGGCTCATTTTGAGAGCAATTCTTTCCCGTCTGCGGGGATGATTAAGATTCTCAGGCATTCCATCACTTCGAGGCTCCTAACAGTGTTACAGTTCAATTCACCCATAAGGCCAGCCGTCCATAGGGTTAGCGTGATTGTTGTCCCCCTTTTTTTTCGTGTTGAATCGGAAGTAGGGATTACGTAGTATGCGGTGATCCGTAATGAGACCGCGTTTGAAATGTTCGGATTGGTTACTTCTCGTTCTGTTGGGGTCACTTGTCGCAGTGTCAATTTCAATCACTATGCTGTCACATGTGTTATGAGGGAGGAAATTGTACTCACTACACATACGCGTTCAATTGTTTGTAATTCCTGGGAAAGGAAAATATTTGTACTCGTAAGTTCAAAAGTGTAAACAAATGTTGCAGTTTAAGTGCCTCTTAGACGTACTCCTGGACTTGTCCTACAGACATTAAATTAATTATTAAGGAAGCTAAGTCTGAGCTGACGTGACGTCTCATCTAAATATTTTGAAAATTGAGTTTAGTTAAATAAGCATTATTGTGGGCGCCTCTCCGTGGCGTAGTGGGTAGGTGCGTTGAGTGTTACGCTCGGGGTTCTAAGTTCATCTCCGATTTTTTGGAAACTGTTATAATTCACGTATCCACCTCTTTTTAATAATAATAATAATATTGGTGGCGCGACAGTCCGAGGCGAACCTGGGGCCTAGCTTCTCAGCAAGCACTTGTGTCGTGCATGCTATTGTTTTCTCTCATGATTGAAAGGGACCTACACTTTTATGCCGACTCCGAACGGCAAAGTTGACAAGCTTTTTCTAGACAGGAATACTCTTTGAGCATTGTCTGGGACTCGAAAGAGGTGGAAGCCGTGAATTATGAAAGTTTGTAGATTGGGTGTTCGAACCTGGCACCCTCTGCGTAGGAGTCGACGTACTAACCCACTACACCATGGCGACTCCACCTCTTTTGAGTCACTGACAATTTCGGAATATTCTCAACTTCGCCGTGCGGAGTCGATATCAAGCGGGGTACCTACGTAGTACCCAAGTGCAAAATTCCCAAAACGCAAAATCTTCACCTTTTGAAAAATACACGATTTTATAATTACCAAACAAATTTCAGTGCAGGGTCATAAGTCCACAGGCCATAAGTCCACTATGGACAATAACACTTAGGTGGGTTATAAGTCCATATTTCAATACTCTAGTGTAAATATAATTAAACTTTTGCTCCAGGCGCCTGCCTGGGAGGTGTTGACATACCCTTATCAGCGACGAAGTCGAATGAGCGGGTTAAGCCCGTAGGAAAAAAGGGTTGAAATTCAGTTAGCGACAGAACCGAGTCAGACTTCTTTTTTGGCCCTCTTTCCAAATCAAACTTAGCCATATTTCGATTTGGAAATGGAAATAAAACCAATGCCAAATTTAATTTCTTTGATAGACTCTATAGAACTATAGAGGGTTTTGTATTTGGGGATATTGACTTGGGGATTTCAGTCTGGGGGTTTTAATTTTGGAGTTTTCGTACCCAACCCTATCAAGGTGTACATCCCATTCACTCTTCATGAAACAAACGAGTAGGGCCAGGCCTACATCGGGCTGCGCGCCACCAAGTATCCGCCTCCCCTTTCACGGGCTATTAAAATTAATTCAGGTTAGAGAGAAATCCGAACTAGAGGGAGCCGATTGTATTTTCAAAACAGAAAACTAATCTTGTTGTGTATCATTTATTATTCTGCATTTCAGAAGCAAGCTGATAACTAATACCATGGGGGACACAGACCAGTGCTTTTTACAGTGCAATATTACAATTTTGGATTTGAAAAATTCGGCCCAGAGACAACTACTTAACTTCACAAAGTCAGAGACAAGTCTAATTATTTATTCTCTGTAAAGGGTGTTAGATGAGATAGCAATGTTTTTTTTCTAATTGTTATGTTTTAGCAGTAAGGCATCTGTCTGTCGAAATATTCAGTAAAGCTTGGCTTTCATTATGCAGCGTTTGTCGAAAGTATTAAAAATATTTATCGGCATTCCGGTTTAGTTGTAAACACTCAACGATCCAATATGCAACGCTTTAGTGTGCAGACAATTCAACAGAAAAGCTTGGACGTGAGTACACTCTTTAGCCACCAACCACAAGAGAAATTGGAGCGAATTGAGGAAAGCATATCCGCCGTAACGACCAGTATCTAAAAGAAGCCAGCAATGTCGGTTTTCGCCGCCGACCAGCTCAATTGGGCATTACCAGAGAGAGAGGTAGAATTTTTGATCCGCGTAAGATTGTGCTTACACAAGAATGCTGAACGGGCATTACCAGAGAGTGAGGTTTGCGATCCGCGTAAGATTGTGCTTACACAAGAATGCTGAAAGTCCATAGACAACGACGTCGTGTGTCCGATTTTTGGGCGGTGGAAATGTTGGGCCGAACTCTAGATAGAAGGCTGATTTAACCGGAATACAATTAAGAACCCGGACAAAATTTAGTTGAATTGAAAGCTGTTTACACAGGCGAATAAAAAAAAAACTTTGTTCTGGGTCACTACCACTCAAACGATTCTGGTAAATGTTTTGATGGCTGAGTGCAATGCGTGCGCATTTATTTTATAATTTTAAATAAGAAGTATAAACGAACGAAGGCATTCAATTTTAGCTGGTATTGAAATGTTTACTCGCCCTTTCACTTTTCGTTTTCTATTTCGCATTCACCGACAGAAAATATTAACAAAACTCTAAGAATCTCAGTTTTTTTTGTTATTCATGCCTCAACCCGAACCAGTCGAACAATGTAACAGAGGACAACCTCGTCTAAGGTGAGACGTTGGTGTCTTCTTTTGGAGGACTACCTCGTCTAAGGTGAGACGTTGGTGTCTTCTTTTGGGGAAGGACCTTAACCAAAACACCGTCTCTAACTGGAGACAGTTAGCCAGAGATCGCCCTAGTTGGAGAAGCTTGTTGGTTGAAGCCCTGTACTGTAGCTCCAAATAAAGAAGAAGATTCCTCCACTCCATGCATTCACACTTCCTTCACAGATTGCTACTAGCTCTTTTCGTATTTTACAAACAATGACAGGGGTAGAACGAGTTTGGCTAAGATTTCCAGATTCCGGACATATCCTTATAATAAACAAAACATCGACTCCTCTAATATTTCAACAAGTCAAACTGCCCAAGCCAAATTGTAATTTTTGTATTTTTGTATTTTTGTATTAGCTTAAGCGTCAGAGATTGAACTCACATACACGTCCAAGTCCATTGAGTATGTATGAGTGTGTGGTAAGCATATTTAAAAATATCTTGGCATCGACAATTGAATTTTACTCCTGTTTCTCAGAAAAGTTTAGAAAATTTCACACGCGATCGCACGTATGACGTAGGACTCGTACCAACAGTATGCATATGCATGACATTTCCACCCTTCGGAGGTCCCCTAATTGTACAACTTTGGGGTGAACTCTGATTAGCGACAGATGTGTACTGTGTGAAGATCTTGAAAAATAATAGGGGAAGACATGCTCGCCCTGTTGAGGGTCAATATCAGTGGTACGTAATAAATATAAGAAACAAAAAAAAAATAGAAAGACGGAAGGAAGGATGTATAGACGGCAAGAAATCGGATGTAAAATTTGGTTCGTGTGCATTGTTTATTCACGGTTATGTGTGTGCGTTCAGCAGTGCGGGAATCACACGACGCAGATGAGGGGATCCTTGCACCCTTCTTATGCATTTCAATCGCATTTCAAGTCCAGGTAGGGGAAGGCAAGGCTGACTGCGTTCACGAAGGGTTCTGCATATTTGCAGACGATGACAAATCAAGCTTATATTTTATACACGGTGTGAAGTCGTGCGAGCATAATCAGCTTCCAGAACTGTAACTAAAGTCATTATTATGGCAATATAAAATATTTTTTACGGTAGTTATTTTGACGATCAGATGCAGTTGGACTTGTTCAATAGATTTGCGGACATTACACACATTTTCAGCCGGAATCAAAGCTCCACTTAATAAGTCGACATCGGCTGACTGCCAGCAGAGGTGGAGGTACTTTTTAAGCGAGGTTTATAGTTAAGGTGAGTCGCCGTGGCGTTAATCTCGCAGGTTCGATTCACCTGGGTTCGATTCCCGGCCGGTACCATCTCTTCCGAGTCACTGACAATGAAATGAAAATGACAATGTTTGTTTGAAGAATGTACGCTTCCGCCGTTGTTAGTTTATTTAAATTTATGTTCCCTTCGGTCTTGTCTGGCCACTCTGTACCAGCCATTGGCTTTGAAGGTACATTCGATTTTTGTTTAGCCTTAGGTGAGTAAATTGTATGGATCAAAAGATTTCTCGAGAATAAGCCATATTTTCTTCAAGACCACATCGCCTTGTTCAGCTTGTTAGCACCCTAAGGAGTTGTGTACTAAGTAGCGAAGACCTGGAAAATGTTTCCAACTCCTTGGTATTACAATGGCATCCGCATTGGTCGAGCGATAGTTCGGATACAGTAAGAAGTCATTACAGCAGCGATACCGCATGTGTTTTTTTGCGTTTCAGCCGAATTCCGACTTTTTTCTCTCGCCACTTGTTTAATCCTGTACGTTTGTATTTGTATCCTTGGACCCATAACTTGTTAAAAGCTCTGGCTTCTATATTTTTGAAAACGTGTTTTCTATATCAGTGAATGCTATCAGGGCGAATGTTATCTTTAACAACTTCTTTATAGTAAGAATTAAGAGAAGTTTCTAGTTTTGTAGTGCATTGTTATGTAGTCTTTGAATAATGCGTACGTTAACTGCCTTATGTTAAACTACTTTTACAGTACGTACTCGTTATTCAAGATGTGTATAGTTTCAGTAGTCATAGTCTTTAAAGTGTATTTATAGAGGAGAAAGCAGAAAGTCCAAGCAAGTTTTCTTTAGCACGAGGTTAATTCATCATTCTCACTACTGCCCGGAAAGTGTGTGGGCAGATATCCAGGAGATGTAGAGTTTCGTACGTCAGTTAGGTAGGTGCGGCTGATTGCAGAGGGCAGTCAAACTTGAACTTGGTGAAAGTAGGCATATTATGACACAAGAATGAATACTCATAAACTTGGAACCAGTTGGTGCTTATGACAAAGCGGTTTTGCTGTCTTACACTGGCACCATTTTGTTCGATGAAATAATTAAAATAATAGCTAGCTAGAGGGATATACGAGCAGAAAAATACTCATTGTACGAGACACCCATCTTGAGGGCGTGTATGCCAATTACACAGCGTCCGTTTATGAGGCCGATGACCGTCCTGAGTGTAGGTCTGTTTTAGTCTGAGCAGACTCAGTGCAAGATGTAATGTTAGCTTGCTGTATGGCAAGTGGTGCCTTCTAAGCATTTGTGGGTGGTTGTTCTAATCGTGTGTGTATTTTGAGAAAATGGCGGGCTGTAACGATAGAAACAGAAGGTCGAAGGTGGTCCGTATGGTATCAGAGGAGAGGTTGTACCACATCTAGCGAGTTGATCGGCCTTGCAATTTCCCGACACCCACGTTCGGTGCACATAATATTAAAATTCTGATATATATAAGTCGTTCTTGACCAATACATCGTTCTTGGCCATATTATCGTAGTAGTTTCTATTTCAAAAACGCTGCAGCGATCAGGGAGTTTTAAGGAGAGGGAAATATTGAGGTTATTGGAATAGACACCTAGGTAAGGTTAGGTTAGGTTAATGTGATTACCACAACTGAAGCAGTTCTGGTCCACTTAGATCCTGATTGGATCCATTGTGATATCACTAATCGGCAGCTAACCTGCCGGTTCCTCTTTGGGTACTAAATAAAACGCCTAAAGATACCTACTGTAGTATGCTAGTGGCATATCCTGGATGATGCACTCCTTTGCTGGGTTACAGCCAATTAGTATTTTTTATGAATTTTGCTATGTCCAGAATTTTAAAGCCAGACATTTCCTCAAAGCTATTGAATGAATAGTTGTCTTGCGTGGTTTTCCTTGTCCTTGAAAGAGCTGGCCAGGTGCCGAGGTAGTGAAGTATAAGAAGAAATTCTTCCTCTTCGTCCCTACAGCTCCTACAAAAGTCATTGTAGGGGGTTCCCATTTTCCTTGCGTGTTTGTCTAATAGGCAGTGACCAGTAATAATGCCAACTACATTGCTGATTTCCTTTCTATTTAGTTTTAGGAGTGTGCTTGTTTTTTTGGGATTTATTGAAGGTCATATTAGCATTGAAGTCCTACAAGTATCTAATTCCATCCACCTCCGCTTAGCGGCGTTGATCGCATCTGTAAGCAACGAAGTGTTTATTACTTGAAGAGAGAGGTATGGGGTGTCCTGATTAATTGCCATTGGCAAAACCACCCCCGTTCTAGCTAGCTCGTCGGCCTTTTCGTTGTTTGGAATACCACTATGCCTAGGGACCCAGCATAGGGTAAGGTTGTATCTAACCGCTATTTAGATTACCATTTTCGTTCTAATTGATGGGTTATCCAGAGCCTTGATGGCCGCCTGACTGTCTATGTATATAACGATAGATAGCCCGTCCATCGGGTGACTTTACCAGTAAGCGGGCAGCCTCTTGGATAGTTTTTACTTCTGCCTGGAATATACTACAGTGGTTCGACAATCGACGGGACAAAGAGAAGGATATTTCCTGTGATGACGCAAATACTCCTAGTCTAGTGCCTTCTGCCGTTTTGGAACCGTCTGTGTATACTTCCAGATGGGTAGCTTCTCTGACTACGTCTAATGCCCAGTCTTCTCTATTTGGCGCGATATAAGCTGTATGCTTTGGGATGTTCGCATTCTTGATTATTTCCATGTGACCTAAACTGTGCAAAATAGACACCTATATCATCCGTCTTCGATGCACTTGGTATATTCGCAGGAGATCGTCCAGTGTCTGATTGTCAGACATCCAATCCAATCTGGAAGGCATGCTGGTTTCTTCTCGAATAAGTTTCTCGAGTTAACCCTGAACCATCGGTCTCAGAGACCGCACCGATTTCTCACTTGAATGCATTCAAATAATTCAACGACGTGTTATGTCCTATGAGGCATTAAGTAATTTATTACCGCAAAATGATAAAGTAACCCCAAATTTGTTTCATAATCTATGGGAGCTCTCCAGGACCCCAAAAATTGTAGGTGGTTAACGGCTCGATTAGACAGGAATTTGTCTTTGCCGATACTGTCTCTTTTTTTTGCTCTCGTTGTTGGAGTCCTCTCTCCAGGTTTTGTACTTATTTCTCCTGATCATTGTTTTATAGATTTGAAGACAGCATTGTTCCCGTTCGTCTTCCTACTATTAAGAAGGATCTACTTTCTCAACTGACCACACCTTGCATATGCCTTCCGCGGATTTCCGTTCCGTGGCATTGAAAAATCGCCTGGTTGTTCTTGGGTAAAAAAAAACTCGTGATGGAATGGAGTCGATGGCAGAGGATCCATAGGCGTATCGTATCATGAGTCTTTTGCTACCGCTAACCCATAAGCGAAACCCTAGTAGGAAATCAAATACTAGTTTCATTATGAAGTCGTACACCAAGTACGAAGAGCAGCTTCCAAGAAATAAAAGAAATCGTTTAAGAAAATGTGAAATTGATATCAGTTCAATTTTATTTTTATTTTACAATTAATGTGATTGTGCGATTTTTTTTATTAAAAAAATTATCATGAGTAAAAGTTGATGTTTTGTTTCGTATTTAAATTTAAATTTAAAAAAGAATAATCTCCTTCGTTTCAATTATTTATCTAAAGAGAACAACCAAAGAAATAATAATAAAAAAAATAAGACAAATTAAATAAAAACATGAAAAACAAAGATTAAATAAAATGTCTTGAGCTTAAATACACAGTCAGCTTTTTGTTCGCATTAAAAATATTTAACTTAATTTTACGACTTCTAATGTGCTATTTCAGATATCATTCATTCTCTGGTAAATCCGTAGAAAAGTTTATTTACACAAATGCTTTACCAGATCGATAATGTGATGAGTTAGTCGAGATATATGAAAATTAAAAATTATTTTAGGCTTTTCTCATGTTCATAAGAAATATTAAAAATAAAGAATTAAAATAGACTAAATTCGATTTGTTTGCATTTGTTTGCAACCTATGGCAAGGTAGTATGTGTATGTGTATTTTCGTGAAGGACTTCATTCCTTAACCTTTAGCTGCCTAGTTTCTGATCAAAGAATATCCGGTGTGGTTGTGTCGTCGTGTGAGTGCTGCAGCAAGCCCTTTCGTTCGTCAGGCGCTGTACTGACACTTTCTGATGCAGAGGGTTCTGCAATCGCCCCAGCGTACATTGATTCGTAGACTGGATTTGCGAAATTTCCCTGAAAAAAATATATATAGAATGCATACATTAGTTATACATAATTTGTTTTGTTTTAAACCCATACACATAGCATGTGTTTTAAGTCTCGGTTAGTAAGGTCTGATATAAGGAATGCCTAAAGGGGCTTAAAAAGTTGAGCAGGAGAAGCAGACAAAAACTGTGGTGGCCATAAAGGGATAGAAGGCAATGAAATGTCCGCCTCCCTACCCAGGAAAGGATCTTCGGAACCTTTTATTGGTCCCGAACAATTCTGCGCTGTAGGAGATATGTACTCAGAGAAGAAGTCATGGAACTAGAAAGGAGGAACCGGACAGAAACCTGGAACAAAGCTTAAGGCATGAAGCAGGCAAAGAAACTCTTGGGTCAATACAACCGAAAGAGTTTTGAGAGGTGTATCAAGATCCTAGCAAGCTTCCTAACAGGGCACAACAGTCTCAGGGCGCACCTAAGGAATCTAGGAGTATCAGAAGGTCTCCGCAGATTTTGTGGAGAATCTAACGATATTCCAAAACATGTACTGCGATTTTGTGAGTCCTAAAGGAAGCTGGCTTAGGGAGAATAATCTAGAATAAATCTCTACCACATTCGCTCAACAGGAGTCCATAACCCTCAATACAACTCTGAAAATAACTGAAAGTGAGAGGAACTCTTAAGAAAAGAAATGTATGGAGGCAATAGATAGCGATTGGAAAGGAGAAATAAGAGCCTGAGAGATGCAATTGAAAAGGAGCAACAACGAGGTAAGGCGTATTTTGACGCGCACCGATATATGGCGAAAGAAAAATAAAGTGAATAGTTATAAAATTAGTTACTATTGATAGTTTACCATTCAAACAAAACGTGGTCGATTTAAACTGGAACTTCAATAAGTACGTCAAGATATATATTAAATATATATATAAAAACTAGAACCATAGTGCAGTGGAGCAAGTCCTTATTGGGACACTCTGCAATTGGGGTACCTCCGAAATGAATCACATTTCATGCATACACACCTTGAGGAATTGGTTCATGGAGCTACGTCCAATTTGGGACAAAACGCAAAGAAAGGTAGAAATTACAAATGTCAAAACTGATTTTGTGAATTTGGATATGCATATACATATATATGTACTTGCTATGATGCAAAACATATGCGATACCCCTGGAATTTCGGAAATGCGTTTGAAAACAAATCCTTACTCTTGTTCAGTTGTTGCCACATAGGTCGTTGAGATTGAACAGTATGTTTATTTAATAATTTATAATGGACGCTTAACTATTCAGGAACATTTAATACCAGAGCTATTTATAATTGGGGTAGAATGGTAGTTGGGCCACTTTAGAAGTCCTTTCTTAGTCACTTGTAGTGTATTTTCAAAGCGTTATTACATATTTCTTACCTTGTCATCTTCGTTAACAAATGACGGTGTCTCATCAATATCACCTCTATACATTGGATTCGTAATCTCCACATTATCCGTGAGTCTCGCATGAGAGAACGGTTGACTAATTTTTCGTTTCCTGTAAAGCAAATGAATTTGATTGTTTCCAATATTCCAATACAATAGTGTGAGAGTACTTACTTCAAAAAGAAGATGGCACTTCCAAACAAAGCAATCAATAATAACATGGTTGCCAGTAGAACGCTTAGAATGGTTAAAACTTGCGCCGAATCTTGCATAGCTGATCCTAATGCATCTGGATCGCTGGATAAACATGCTGCGATACGTCCATCGTCACATCTTAAACAGAATCATCAGTCATTTAAATGAAAAAATCCACTATATTAAGATACTTACAAACATTCGTTAATAGAGCTCCCTTTAACACAAACCCCACATTCATCCACACATTTTGGTGGTCTGTTGCAGCGATAACCTTGCCATTCGCCATCGCAGGTACACTGTGGCACCATGTACGCATCTAGTTGGCATATTCCATTGTTCAGGCAATGACCATTGCACGGATTTTCATAGCGAAGTGGGTTCTAAAAATAAATAAATTATGCAACGGGGTTTGGCAGGCATTTGCTTGTACGTACATCACAGAGATTTCCATTCCAATGTCCTGTGCAATTGCACATTGCCACACCCTTAATGACACGACATCTACCACCGTTTTGACAAAGTATTTCCGCGCAAGGATTACTGTATGGAACAAGAGCTTTTTTACAAACTGAATATACATTTGAAAAAAAAAAAAAAAACAAACAAATTAGTATACACCAAAGATATATAAAGATTTTCATGAATTACTGGTTGGTGGATGTGATGTCTGACAGAGATCGGTTTCACACCGGTACCCTACATAGCGGTGAGCGCAAGCACAAACCAACTCTTGACCTTGTTCCGTACAAGTGCCGTTATTTAGGCAATAATCGTTGCAGGAATCAAATGCACATTGTTCTCCAAAATATCCCTGCGGACATTTACATTGTGCTCCTCCTTTGTTGCCAATAACGCAAACTCCATTATTTTTACAGAAACCTTCACAGACATTCGTTTCGCATCGTTTTCCAGTAAATCTGATGACAGATATAGTTTTGTTATGAATATTTGAAATTTCTGCCTTAATCTTTTCCAATGCTTACCCATCGGGACAGTCACATTGTGTGCCACCAGTTGCGGTTTCGCGACAAATTCCTCTATTTTCACACGTAAGATTTGCGCAATGTTCACATTTGTCACCAATGAACTCCTCGGGACATGTACACTTCATACCTTCCTCGGTGATAAGACAGGCTCCTCCATTATGACAACGACTCTGACATTCCGAAATGGACGTTTCACATTTAGCTCCACCCCATCCCGAAGGACACTGGCATTTCAATGGTGGCGGTTCCGAAGCACTGGGTAAAGCAGCGGCAACTGTACACAGTCCCCCATTCATACAGTATCCTGAGCAACGATAGTGCTCGCAAAGATCTCCTTCAAATTGCGATTGACATATACATTTTGGAACGTGATCAACAATTTTACAAGTGCCAAGGTTGCATTTCAGCGGACAGTAATCAGGAACGTCAATGTGCTGTTTGCATTCATCTTGCTGCAGTAGATAAGCACGCATAAGTAAACATTGTCTGAAGATAATCGATTTTACTTACCGCCAGCACTGAGCCACTCGGGCAGAGGCAAGTGTAGCCAGTAGTACTTTCGGAGGAAAGTATGCAGAGGGCTCGTTTCGCCTTGCAAGGTTCCTTTGAACACGGATTTGTGACTAGTTTAAGCAGAAATAATCAATTTCAATGAATCAAACCTTACCCAAGGGACTTACTGTTTTTATTTTGTTTCAAAGGATGAAGTATTCCAATATCCGACGAGCGGTAGCCTTTTAATAAATAAGTTCCATTATCGTTGCCAAACTTATTCATTTGGATTATACTCTGGTCGTATAGTTTAATGTAAAGATAATCTTCGAAGACATCAATTTTTTGAGGTTTCTCTTTATTAGAGAATCTCCGCACAACATTTCGATCCCTGCCATTCAATCGAACTGTTTCGATGGTACCCTTACGGTAGTCAGCCCAGTACAGGCGACCGGTTGGATAATCGATTGACAAGCTAATTGGCCACCCAACGTCTATCTCCACGAGGCTCTTCTTATTTGTGCCATCTAAGGATGCAACTAAAATTCCATTTTCCAATGTAGACCATATCATTATTCTTGACTCGGGCTCCAAGACTATGTCGGTTGGATTCATTCCAGTAGAAACCAGTGGAATATGTTTTTTGCCATCAATATCTGTTGCGATAATTTGATTGTGTCGTGAATCAATAATGTACACCATCTGAGTTATCCAATCTACGGCCAGAGACTTAGGATCATCGAGAGAAGGTATCTGAAAGAAAATTTCATTTGATTGCACATTACAGGATGATTATGACGAAGTAATTACATCAAAAGCTGTCAGCTCCTTGAGATCCCTCTTAGACCGAGCAGTCTCATGCCGTACGTCACTGGAGGGAGTGGCAATCTTCATTTTGTGAACCTTGCCGTGATGTGAATCAATCCAGAAGAGTAATGTATCCTTGACACGAACTAAAATGTCAAAAACATCGATTTTTATGCTGTCTGTTTGGAAGAAGCCCACAACGGTGGTTCCCTCTTGCTTTTCTGGAAGTATAAAACGGATTTCTTGTTCCGAAGCCAGCAGTAATATCTGTTCTGGTCCCGACGCTAGACAAGTATCGTTCTTCTTTGGCCCCTTTTGGTATCCGTCGGTGCATTTACAATTGTAGTGGCCAGCTTTCTTTTCAATGCAAATCTGCGAACATGTTCCAAAGCCACAAACTGGAGGCTGACAATTCATTTCATCAGATCCATCTATGCAGTTGTATTGACCTGAAAACAATTTGAAATACACTAAAATCTCAAGGTTTGTTCTCTGGCAAACAAATTACCATCACATCTGAAGATCTTTGATATGCAATCGTCGTTTTCACACTGGAACTGGTCATGTCTGCATTTTGGTAGTGCCGCACATACCTCCGGTGCCTCATCCTCCTTATCGCCACAATCGTTGATTCCATCACATAAGGCAGACTTTCTTATACACTTTCGATCGTTGCATCTACAACATCAATGTTATTAAACGTGTTCCCATCTTAGACCAAGGAGGTTTTCAGGACTACTTACTTGAATGCATTGACATGACACGGAACATCCGCACAAGTTGCTAGACTCTCATCTGATCCGTCCGTGCAATCGTCCCATCCATCGCATTTCCATCGGCTCATGATGCATTTACCATTGACACAATTGAAATGGTCTGGTGGACAAGTGCAATTCACTTCATCCGATCCATCGGGACAATCTTCATCACCATCGCATTGGTAGCTTCTATTAATTTTAAAATTGCAAAGAAATCAATGAATTTGACATCTTAGAAAACCATGGAAACTCTTACTTGTTGATGCATGTATTGAATGCAGCACATTTGAATTGGTTCTCTTTACAGGTTATGTTACAATCGATCTCATCACTGTTGTCATCACAATGAATTTCTCCATCACAACGTTGATCGTGTTTAATACATTTTCCAGTTCCACATCTACAAAACACACAATTGAAAATTGAATAAACCCACTCATCGGAATAAAATCGAGTATAGTAGATGGCCTTCGATTGGAAGGACGACCAATCGTTCGGTAGCGTATACAGCTGAAGAGGGGCCTTAGATCAGTTGAAGGTGCGAAGCAAATAGCACAAGACCGTGCTGGATGAAGAGGCATGTTGGGGCTGAGGCTCAGGTCCAGCCGGACTGTAGCGCGAGTCAAAGAAGAAGAAAATCGTGGAAGGAACTGTGCTCAAACAATATAAACCGAGCAGAGAGCCTAAACTAAAGAAAGGAATTTCAAAAAAACATCAGTCTCCGGCCGGCTACATTAATATGAAACGGTTGAAGATGCGTTTAAAGGACCTTGTTGCATACGCGTTATGGCAATTGAGGATTACAAAATCCTGAGTTTATTCAACACTTTTATGGATTCAGCTAGATGGTTGGACTATGTCAAGGGTATTCAAGCAGCTCTTCGACTACCGTCAGATAATAAACGAACTGATTACACAAGCTTCTGGCTTTTTGTAGAAGTCCAAGATTTGTTACCAACTAGAGGAGTCCAACAAATGTATAAACAAACTAAGTTATTTCAAAAAAACACAAAAAAAAAACATTTCCAAACTAAAGCAAGTTTTATTAAATTTTAATTATTTCTGTTTTGTTTAAGAACTCATTTATATATATCCAATTCCAGGACGCTTTCCGTATCCACCGTACCCACCGAATCCACCAAATCCAACAAATCCGCCGAATCCACCACCTCCTCCATAACCACCACCTCCTCCGTGTCTGCCACCTCCTCCGTATCCACCAAATCCTCCATGTCTGCCACCTCCTCCTCCATATCCGCCGTGTCCACGGGCCACTACTAGTGGTACTGCATAATTTATTCTTGGCTGAGCAACAATAACAACGGGCCTTCGCGGTGCCGCCCAGGTGGTTGCTGTAGTAAAATTCACATTACACAGAATGCAAAGTGATGCTACTATGAGAGCAACCAATCCGGAATGTAGTTTCATTTTGAAATCTAAACTTCTAATGACATTTATTGAATCTTACTGGATTGTATTTATATCAGTCTGAGATGCGAAACAATTTAACGTGGGGATGTACACATTCTACAAGAGATATGCATATGCATTCATGCATATCGTACATCCCCGAGAAGCGGATATGAAACACATCAAGAAGATACTTCAACTTCATTGCACACATATTCACTTACTTTGTGTGGAATTACTCTAACGCACGTGTTTATTCCTTTGTACACGCTTTTTTAAGACGTCTTCTTTTTTCAATGTTAGAGGACTTATGAAATTGCCACGTTGATATGGATCACATTTTCATTTGTAAACTGAGGCCACGAAAAGAGGTCATCGTGCCTATGCCAAAGACAATATGCTTCAATCATCGTTTTATAATTTAACTTAAGCATGACTTAACAATAACCGGTAATTAATGGATTTCCCAAGCATTAACGTATGGAAGCTCATTATTTGCTTACGTTTGTTTAGTAATTGAAGCAGAAACTATACGATGATTCTTTAGCTGGGTTTTCCTATTTTTGACTTGGGTAGATATGGCGATGACGATAGGTAAACTATGTTTTCAAGTTGAGAGCAATTATTATTCTCTACGATTTTCCTGTGCTGTGAACACCTTCAGTGGATTAGAATCATCTTCGAACTCCGTTGGCAAATTAGCATCACGTAGGTAACCTTTTTCTATGACTGAACATCGCAGTATAGTAACTATTACTTTATTTTATAGAATGAACCAAATTGAAAGGTTTAAGGAGAGTTCTAAGCTAAACTGCACAGAGAAGATATTTTTACTTCGACTTTATCACATTGGTCTGTCTATAAGCAATGCAGTGTTTTTACGTCTTAACATCAGTGGCTGATGGTTTCGTCTCCAGATGAACTGGATTGCTTACGTTGCCCTTGCCGACTTGCGCATTTCCGCGGAGTCAACGTCGAATAATTTCCTTTCCAATTTTTCATACACATTCAACATTCTGTCTGTGAGGCAGAGAGATCTGTGAGGAGAGGAATAAGGCGAATCTGAACACTTAAAAAATAGGAACTGTATTTGAGGCGCGCGTAGTATGCTGTCATTAAAGCATTTCCAATAAATAGATCGCAATGGTGTTTTACAGAACCGCGAACTCTACTGGCTTTATCATGATGAGAGTGTAGTCCGGAAGCCCCAGTTAAAATACCATATCAGCGCGGCTGCAAGACAGTTTGAAGGTCTTCGAATCTGAGCCTCCTGGTTCGAGAAGAAGAGGAAGACCGAACCTCCACTAAAAAACCAAATCACCGTGGCTACAAGCCAGCTTGAGGGTCTTCGAATCCGAGCCTCCTGGTTCGAGAAGGAGAGGAAGACCAAAGCTCCAGTTAAAATACCAAGTCATCGTGGCTGCAATACAGCTTGGTCTTGACGACTGCAAGCAGCGTCCTGCGTGCAGTTCAGGTTCTGACTCTCAAAGGGTCATTGGCTTGATAAGTAAGTAAGTGTTCTACTGACACCAAGAAACTCGCACTGCATTGCTATCTTTTTAATGAACGCAAATGACAACTCGAACAACTTGAACTTCGGTGTCTAGAAGGGGCTGCTAGTGAATTCACCTGCACACTTAGACCATGCCAGGGCCATTATGATATCCACAGTTAGACTACTGCCACTGATCCAGTGATTGCCTTTAATTTGATCGCACCAACAAATGGTGACAGGACCAGATTTGAAAACCAGATAAAACTGTATGAACTTTGCCTTCGAACCGGGGATCCCAATAACCAAGAGCAGACTCAACTGCGACATCTAATGGTGCAACAAAAATCATTTTTCACGGCCCCATCTCTTTCGAGACACTGTCAATGCTCAAAGAGTATTCCTGCCTAGAAAAAGCTTTTCTGTTCGGAGTCAACATTAAACTGTAGGTCTCTTCCACTCGTGAGAGAACAGCTTGCAAGCACAACAGGAGTGGTTGCTATAGAAACTAGATCCTGGCCCTATACGGGCTGTAGCGCCATCTATATTGTTATTATATTATTGGAAATGACAACTCTGCTAGCAGCAAACCGAAATCGTTGCAAAATAATGACGAAGATTGATGGTGAATAAATAACCTAAAAAGGAGTTAGTTTCAACGTCTTAAGAAATTACCTGAATTCACTCTCCGAGCAATTTCGCATTTCGCAATTGAGTTCATCACTACCGTCGATACAGTCATTGTCATAGTCACAACGCCACCGCCCGGGAATGCACTTTGAATTATGACACCTAGGGAATACGATTAGATTTTCTCCTTGAATACAATCTTAGTCATGCTTACTTGAAATATGTAGCATCACAGGTCTCATTCAAAGCGTGACAACTTGGTGGTTCATCCTCCCCATTCGGGCAATCCTTTTCTCCATCACATCGCCACGTCATTGGAATGCATCGTCCAGAAGAACAGCTAAATGCGTACATTTGAAATTGATTGACTTGAATTGAGAAATTTAACTTACGCAAAATCAGTTGTTGCACACCATGTCTGATCGCAGTTTTCTTCATCAGACTTATCTGGACAATCTGCGTCACCATCACATACCCAAACATTCGGTATGCAACGATTATTTCCACACCGGAACTCGTCCCTCTTGCAAACAACTGCTTTACAGCCAGCCTCGTCTTCTCCTCCCGGGCATTCTTTAATGCCATTGCATTTCTTCGCTTGATCAATACAAAAAGCTGAACTATTGCCCCATGGTTGGCATTTGAAGTGATTTTCGAAGCAAGTAAACTTCTCGCAGTTTTGCTCATCAGAGTTGTCGCCGCATTGGTTTAATCCATCACAAATTGACGAGGGATGAATGCACTTATTGTTGAAACACTGAAATTGGCCAGGTTCACAGTGGAAAGCTGGACAGTTGCTGGGTTCATCACTTCCGTCTCCGCAATCATCCTGGGTATCACATTTCCAATAGAAGGGAATGCATTTGTACGTGTTCACGCACTGGAAGTGCGCGGCAGTACAATTCGCTTTACACGACCGCCCATCAACATCGAGTATGAAATTATTCGGGCAAGCACATTTGTAGTATGGTGGATCGGGAGAGAGAAGGCACAGTGTTGAACATCCAGCGGTCTTACAAGGATTTTCGCTTTTTGGTGCCATTTGTCGGTATGGGTGATATACTCGCAGATCCATTGGTCGGTGAATTGTTGTTATAAGGGTTGAGCAGTTCTTTCCGTCGGACTTGCTGCAATACTCAATCGATTTCGTTTCCCAGTCTGACCAGTAAATTCGATCCTCCCACACGGCAATGGCAAATATGTGGTGAAGCTTGAGCGCGGGGTTGATAGTCCGTGACAGAAGCATTCGCTGATTCTTTCCCTCTAAGTCACTCACAGCAATAAAGTCCTCCCTTGCGTCGCCCCAAAACAGTTCGTTTGTCTCGAAACTAATTGTGAGCGCATTGGGCCAGCCTAAGTTCTCCTGGATTATGATTCTGCTGTTCGATCCATCCATTCCGGCCTTGCCAATATGTGGATTATCGCCCCAATCTGACCAAAATATGTTTCGATTGAAGGGATCCAGCACAATGGCTCGCGGCTCACTCAGATTCTTGTTTATCAAAACCCTGCGGTACTTTCCATCCAATTGGGAAACCTCTATCGTATCCAAACCCTTGTCGCACCAATATAAGTTCTTTCCCACCCAATCTACGGCCAGTCCATCGGGGTTTTTCAGCATAGCGTGGTGCAGCGTAAGCGTCTTATTGTCCGAAGGGCAGTATCTTTTTATGATTCCGACAGTTGGTGTCACATCTGACCAGAAAAGGCACTTGGAATCCCAATCGAAGTCCAATGCAACTGCATTCGATAACTGATGCATTAAAATGGAAACGTTGCCTCTCATATCAACTTCCCGAATGTAATATCTGTTGGAGAATATAAACTTTACAGCCTCATCAGACGTCGCCTTACATGTATGACGATCCTTCAACTCATATCCTTGATTGCAGAGACACTTATACGATCCATAGGTGTTGACACACATTTGACTGCACGGTCGCTGTTCTTCACATTCATTTATATCGTCGCATAGTTGGTGATTTAGCTCGTGCACTTTGTAACCTGGTTTGCAGAGGCATTTGTACCCAATCGGAAGGTCCACACACTCATGTTCGCATATGTTAACTAAATTACACTCGTTCACTCCGCAATGCTCCTCATCACTCATGTCCATGCAGTCGTTTGATCCATCGCATAACACGCTAGTGTTGACGCATGCGCCATTCTTGCAGCGAAACATTTCTGGCCCAGTGCACAATCTGGTTGAGTTGGCACAGAGTAGAGCGTCCTCATCAGACTGATCTTCGCAATCAGGCTTAGAATCACAGGTAAGGTTGCGTGCTATACAGACCAAATTCGATGCACATGAAAATTCATCTTGTCCACAAACAGACGTTCTCCACAAGTTGTGCGAACAATCTTCGTATTCATCTTCGCCTCCTGGGCAGTCTGGCTCTCCATCACAAACATATTGTCGATCAATACAATGACCATTAGAACATAAGAATTGTGGTGGAGGGCAAACTTCCACTTGAGTTTGAAGGGACGTCAAACCACAATGTTCGCCTTCATCTTCCAAGCCAGGTGCAGGGCAATCGGGTTCACCATCGCACACCCAGCGCTGTGTTATACATCGTCCGGACAATGTACAGCGGAACATATTTGGCAAGCATTCTCGATTAGAGCACTGCGGGCCCTCATCTGAGCCGTCACGACAGTCGGGTTTCTCATCGCATTGCCAACTGCTCGGAATGCACCCATTGTCACAATGAAACTGATTCGGTTTGCATTGAATCAAGCAATTCATTTCATCTGAACTTGGAGTTCCATCATTGCAATCGTTTTCCCCATCACAGCGCCACTTCTCACTGATACAGTGCCCATTCGAGCATTGGAATTGCCGAGATGCACAGCCCAAAGTGGTTATGTTGTGGCAGTCCGCTTCATCACTTCCATTGGGACAGTCTGGGAATCCGTCACAGCGGAAACGTTTCATATAGCAAATCGAAGAATTACCGCAATGAGTGAAATTTACATCACCCTGTAGGCATTCACGGGGCGGACAATACCTTTCGTCGCTAAAATCTTTGCAGTCTTTGAGGCCGTTGCAACGCAATGTCATTGGAATGCACTCGCCACTGTTGCAATGATAGTGATCCGATGCGCACTTGCACGTGGGTTCAGACTCATCAGATCCATCCCCACAGTCCTGTTCCCCATTACACGTTTGATCTCGCGGAATACATCGATGATTCTGGCACATGAAAAAGTCTTCCGGGCACTCGCGTATAATGCAGTAACTGCGAACTTCGTCTGAGCCATCCAAGCAATGAGCTATGTTGTCACATGTCATCTTAAACGGAATGCATTCCCCGGACTTACAGGTAAATTGATCCTTGCTGCATGAGCTATTAAACGTTTGAATACAACGTTTGCCATCCGAAGCCAAGGTTCCTCGTGTGCACTGGCATGTGACAGTTCCGTTTTTGCTCAAAATACAAACATCTTCGCAGCCGCCGTTCAGAACTTTACACTGATCTGAGTCACAATTAATCGTAGTGTTTTGGACAGCAATTATTCCCATTGGACGGACAACGTCTTCACGGAGGAATATCACATCTGATCCGGAGTACTTGTTGGCTCTCACAACAGCGTGCAACACCCAGTCTGTCCAAAATAGCAGATCTCCATAAACAGTCATGGAGAATGCATGCTTCGGCGTTGAGTGGGCCAACACAACGCGATGAGTACCATCGTAGTCCGATCGTTCAATTTTATCGAGCGTTGCGTCGGCCCAATAAAGTTTTTGCTCTTCAAAGTCAAGTGTCAATGCATTTGGCATGAGGATGTCATTTTTAATTATTGACTCTACACCAAATCCAGTAACATACGCCCTCTGAATAGAGGGTCTTTGTTCGTTCCAATTCGTCCAATAAATCATCCCCATGCATGGTTCAACGGCAATCCCGCGCGGTTTATCGTGCGTCATGAGTTTCAAAATTGTGTTGACAAGATGAATGTTGTTGTCCGGATTGTCCGACATCTTCAATAAGTCGATGCTTCGAATGGTAGCGTCATTATTTGATGTCCAAAATAAGTGACGATTGACATCATCAAATGTCAATCCCTCCACTCGTCCCTGTCTGTTCACAAGAACAGTGTTTTTGGTTCCATTGAAATGCACCGAATTGATCGTGCTCATGTGCACGTCGGAATAAAACACTTTGCTATTTTTGTAGTCGTAGGCAAGAGCTATCACATTTCGCATGTTCGTTTCGTTCACAATTCGCTGAATGGGTCCAGTTTTATTCATAAAATCAGTCATATGAATGCTGTCAATTGAACCTCGAAGTGAGAAAAGCAAGAAACTATCGTATGGTTCGCAACTGAATCCATCGGCTGCAATTCGACTGTGCGAACAGGCACAAATCGCACTGGTCCCATTGAAGAGACACAAGTCTTGACAACCACCATTATTTTGTCCACAGGGATTTGTTCCCTTTTGAATTCGTTTTGAAAATATCTTCAAATCCTTTATTGTGCTGCCCTCGGACTTGAGAATTTCTGTGAAATCTGTGAGGTTATGCAAGGGTGCCACTTTAATGCTTCCCTTGTTGTGGTTATTGTCTGCCCAGTATAGAAGGTCATCGATTAGACCCAATGCCACGATTCTATTGTACACACTATGGTTGTATATGCTGTGATTTAATAGTTGCGTTTTTAGGTTTCCATCATAGTCCACTTTCATGATGACAGCGTTACCGGCTTCGCACCAATACACTTTTGTTGCATCAATATCCAGTACTAAATTGTGAACTGGTTTGGTTTGATTAACCAGAATGAATGGTTGACTGCCATCTAACCCCGTTCGTCCAATCACACCGTCACCAACGTAGAACAAGAATCCCTGGATCGGATCGACCGCCAATGCGGACGGGCTTTCTACACCGGATATTACAACATATCTAGACGAACCGTTCAATCGAGACACCTCGATAATGTTTCTCTTCGTGTCACTCCAGTAAATATTCCCAGCGACCCAGTCGATTGCGATTCCTCCCAGCCAGAACTGACTATTTTGATCTGTTTGGTCAAGGCGTTCCAGTATGACTTCTCCCTCTGTTCCATCTCGTTTTATCCGCGATATTATTCCCTTGTCACTGTCTGCCCAATAAAGGTAGTCACCCACGGCGTAATAATCAATATGCGTCGCCAATGACATTCGGAAAATAGATCCCAGAGCCTGAAGAATAGATCTCCACTTATTCGAGCAAGACAAATAACAATATCACAACGCATTCACATACCTTTTTCTCTTCCAAATTCTGAGTGGGGTTGGCAACATCGAATAGTTCGATGCCCTTCAATTCATGATTTGAGTAAAATATGAACTCCTCCTTGCCGACACACTTGGCAGGATCATTCGGATCAGTTTCAAATCCCATGGCGCACTTGCAAACATGCTCATCGCTGCTAATTGAAAAACAAAGATGTTCACATCCGCCACGTCTTTCGCCGGCACACGAGTTGACACCTTTCTGTGCGTCGTTGTAGAACATTTTCAGAGCTTGGATACTTTCTAAACAAGTAATTAAGAACAAATACAAATGAAAAGAATTTGAAGCCACAAATGGTCACTGACTCACTGGTAGTTTTTCTTAAGATTGAAAAATTTGCGCATGTGTTCTTCTCGCAGCTCATAATAACACTCTGAATGTTTTCCGGGAAATACAAAGTGCCATTGTAAACGGTGACACTGCTGATACTCATGACATCGCTTGCAGTCAGAACGTGGGTTATTTCCTTTTTGTTCATGTCGTAGTATGAGATCCCGGAACCTTGATACACAAAATACAACCGCCGAGAGTCGAAGTCCACTGTTAAACTGAGAACCGTTTCCATCATGGATGAAATAATCGTGCGACCAGAACCGTCCAAGTTGCTTACTTCGATTTTAGTCACATTGTTATCTCGAGAGCAATGTGACCAGTACATTTTACCACTAGAAATGGAAACAATCGATAAATCGTCTTGAAGCAATATACATTAACGCTTATTCTTACTTTGCTGGATCGAGTGCTATGCTCTCCACTAATCCCAAGTCTTTATGAATCTCTGTAAAATATTCCCCCTTGAGGTTGCTTGCAAAAATTTGGCACTTTTGTTTCCCTGATGAAAAGTACATGTTCCTGGCGATCCAGTCGATTGCGAAGCCCTGCATTTATGGAAAAATATTCGTTTGTTCCACTAAACCAGATGATTGTCAACTGAACTTACATATGGCTTCTGTATGTCTGTATTTAGGATGGTGTTTATCAGCCCGTTTGCAAGTCCTGCTGTTTTAATTTCATTTAAATACACATCTGTCCAATATATTCGACTGTCATCAACCGTGAAGTCTATCCTCTGGGGACCAAGGACCTTTAAGGATTCATTTGATTGAAAGAACTCTATTTCAGGAATGAAGTGTGCACTTACCTGTGGGGACTGACGAATGGTGGGAATCGTATGGTGATTGGGTTGCATCAGATCAATTCCGCGAATCTCATCTCCCATAATAAACAGCAGTACTTGTTCATTCGGCACACACGTCTTCTGGTCAGTGGAGTCCAGACGCATCACATGAGGACACTCGCATTTAAAGGATTTCTTCCCACTGCAACATAGATTCAAAATTTGATAAAGGACTTATGATTATGAGCTAATGCGCTTACCTTAGCAAACACAAATGAGAACAGCCTCCATTGTTGCTTCCGCAAGGATTTTCGCCGTATGGTTGCCTACTCGAATGCAGCACTTGTATTCCAAATAGTTGAGACAGAGTCCTTTGAATGACCTGAATGTCCGATCCGTTCCATTTGTTCGCTCTTATAACTGACGTCGTCCGCCAATCAGTCCAGTAAACATAATTCTCAAAAACGGATATGGCAAATGGATGGGAAAGGATCTCCTTGTCTCGCACAACTAGGTGGTGGTCGCTTCCATCGTATTTCGTAGTGTATATGGCATCCGCTTTAGCATCCACCCAATAGACGCGTTTTTGTGTATAATCCAATGTGAGGCCGTTCGGCCAAGCGGAGCTCACCTGATTTGTTTGAGTGATTATTCTTCGGGATTCACCTGCCATGGAGCATCGCTCGATTCGAGGAAAATTATCATCCCAGTCTGTCCAAAATAGAAGTCCTTCTCGGGGATCTAAGGCAATTGCTCTAGGACTCTCCATGTCGCCAGCGACTATGGTCCTTCGAAAGCTGCCATTGAGTAGGGCTACCTCGATTTGATCGAATTTACTATCGATCCAATACAGATTCAAGCCAATCCAATCCACTGCAAGTCCTTCGGTCGTCGACAATCCCGTGCGTACTACTGCCTCGGCATTTCGAATAGATTCACCCACCAAGTGGCCTCTGTAAATTTTCTCATCTATCACATCAGTCCAGAAAATTTCCACCGAACCATTGTGGTATAAGAAATCTAATGCAATTGTGTTCCGTAGGGAAGTATAAAAGTTACTAACCACCGATGTCTTTAGATTTACACCGCGTATCTCTTGTCGGTTACTAAATATGACATATGGTTCATCTGTTGCTGTACTCTTGCAAGTGAATTTATCGTACTGCAAACTGTAACCTTCGTGGCATTTGCACTCATAAACCTTACCGACTCTTTCGCAGATCTGAGAGCATGTATCCCAATGCTCACACGAATGATCCATACTGCAGCGCAGTCCATTCGGTTGCATGTACATATGTGGCGGGCAAGAGCAAACAAATCCTTCTGGCGCATTGTGACAGTAATGTGAACAAGCATTATGCCTTTCACAAACCTTTTCCATGCAGCCAAAGCCCTCATCAGTTGCATCTTCACAATCGATTACTCCGTCACACAACTGATGCACACCTATGCATTTATTCGAAATCGGACATAGTCGATCTGGGGGATCGCATGTTATGGTCTCATTGAACTCTCTCGCGGGGGTTATTTTTGTGCAGTTTTCCTCGTCGGTGTTGTCGAAACAATGAGCTACGCCATCACATCGAAGTATACTTGGAATGCACTCAAATGGATTGCCACAAGCAAATTCCAATGGTCCGCACGTATTTACCGTGCCTAGATCGTCTTTATGGTTATCGCTTTTGGTATCGGTACAGTTGGCTTCATCGCTGAAATCCAAGCAATCGTGTATTCCATCACAGCGCATTTGATCACTGTAACACCCCAATGATGGGCAGTAGCTTTTGCCGAGACCACAATTCGAATCACAACCCGTCTCATCTGACATGTCACTGAAAATTGAAATTGAACTTCTTAGGAGGGCACGAGGATAACATTGTTCTTCACATACCCACAATTGTCTACTCCATCACAATGTTCTGCAAACGAATAACAACGGTGATTATTACATTCGTACTCAAAGCAAATCACATCCTCAATGCTCTCATCAGATATGTCGCCTATGCCTGTTTAAAGATTAAAATTTATCTATGATGGCACATTAAAGAGAAAGCTATAACATACCACAGTCAAACTCGCCATCGCCAACCCATGAAATGGGTATACATTTCCTAGTTGATGCGCATGTAAACTCAGAGTTGCTGCATGCTTTTTTCTCACATTCAGTTTGGTCTGTTCCATCCATGCAGTAAGCAATCGAGCTGCACATCAAGGTTCTTTGAAGGCATCGGGTTTTATCACAAATAAAATGGGTAGTCAAATCGCAATCTTGGGCATGGCATGGTCCATGCTCGTCATACGCCTCATCGCTGCCATCTTCACAATCTTCGAAGCCATCACAGACATCCTTCCATTTGAAGCATTTATGCCCGTCTTTACACATAAATTCCGTGCAGTTCTTTTTCGGCACTTCGTCTATGCTCTCCAACTTCGGAAGGCACTGATTCCCACTGCCATTCAAGATAAATCCATCAGGGCATTTGCAAATCGGACCTTTTGGAGTATTGAAGCATATGCCTGGGCATTTTTTGATTTCACACGTATGGTATCCAGCCTCCTCCGCGAATTCGAAAATCCTTAAACCGAGTATTTCCCCCCGAATAACAGCAAAAATCTCTGGTTGGCTGGGTATTATTGAAAAAAGTGCGTTAATTGTAGAAAAACTAAGCTGTATCAAGCAAGTAAACTTACGAATTTGCACCCGTATCGGCCTTTTCTGGACGATGCACGTTAAGCCTCTTTATGCTGTCGTTTTTATTGTCAACCCAGAAGACAAACCCGTTATGGTAGGCCAATGAGATCGGATGAAATTGTCCGTGCCGGTATAAAATAGAACGTGCAGTTCCGTCTAAATTCACTCGCTCAATGGAGTTCTCTTTAATGTCACACCTAGAAAGACGGCAGCGAGAGGGTTTTTACTTGAAAATTTCCTTGACAAACAGCAAACTCACCAATATAACTGCCTTCTTATATGATCGATAGTTATACTCCTTGGCCATAACATGGGCATGCTTTTTGATGATTCGACTAGTGTGGTCTTGTGAGAGCCATCAGTCCAAGCGCGCTTTATGGAACCATCTTCTTCTCCAAAAAACCAATGTGACCAATAAATGAAGCCATCTGCGGCATTTGTTGCTAATGATCTAAAAGATGTACACGATATGCTTTAGCATCGATCATAATTATAAACATAAACACACTTACTTTGGTTCCTTGCCAATGGACAACGTCAAAGTCATCGAAAAATTCGAAATTGGTGCAACTTTCACTTCATTGTTGTTGCTCCAATAAAGATACTTCGATACATCATCATATGCAAACACGGAATCTACTTCCGGGCCTTCAACCAGCAACCTTCTTTCTGTCCCATCGAATTTCTGACTATGAATTGCGTATCCATTTCTGTTGCATGCGATAAAAAAAAACGTCAATCAATTAAACATGAATATAAACAGGATGACGTTTCCTTACCGTGTACTTTGTATGAAATAAACTAGTTTCTCTTGAGAGTTAACATCAATCCCTGATGATCTACTTATATTATAAATTGGCACAATAACATCCTCGATATCTTGCAAGTCTGTTGTTCTATTTAAAGGATTCAATGACATTCCTGATACACAGGGCAATCGTTTTTGGACGTATAGTAAAAAAGTGTCTTCTTCAATGAGAACGCATTCGGTTTTGTTTACTAGTCTGTAGCCCGGTGAGCAATCGCATTGAACAGCAGCGAAGGTTTTCTTCCAAAGTGGAATGCACATTTGACTGCAGTTACCGTTGTTATCGCGACACGGATGTGCAACTGTAGAATAGAAAACAAGTGTTTCCATTTAAGTTTCTGATGATAAGAAAGAACACACAATCATAGTTCACCTTCAGGCTGCTTTTGACGATGAAATATCCTAAAATCGTAAGGTTTCTTGACACCATCAACCAATTGCTTAGCTTTCAATGTAAATTTATTCATTGTTATCACATAGTTATCTGCCCATGGTGCAATATAAATTGTATCCTCAAAAATTTCTACTTCATGGAAAGACTTCAAGGTAAAAGGAGTCTACAAGAAACACAACACACACATTGTTATGCTACTACATTGAGTTTTGCAATACACTTACATCTAAAGTTTTTTTCATCACCCATCTATGTTGGCCGTCGTAGTCAACACGTTCAATGGCATCTTCATAAACATCAATCCAATAGACGTGCTCATTTGCAAGATCAAGATTAACACGATGAGGATAATAAATCGCAGTAGAGACTATCACAGTTTGATTAGTGCCATCCAAATTGGCACGGCTAAGGCTTGGGCTCCAATCGGCGAAAAAGATCAACCTATGAAGTTATTAAAAAAAGATTCAATACACATCGACAGATTGAAGAAAGTGTGTTCGTTGACAGTCTGAAGAGTTTTGAGCCGTGACAAAGGAAAATCCTCAATCCTCCAGCAGTTCTTGTTTGTCACTGTAAACATAAATTTAAACATCTCAACATATCCACCATAACAAACACCCATTGTTTAATAAACCAAATATGTTCAATTGTCAGTCCCAAAACTTTTCTGACTGCATTTGAGGTAGAATTTACTTATTATTCAAATTATATGTATACACACCCCTTTGTTGGATCTAGAACCATCGATGCTGGCTTAAGAACGTTGTTCAGAATGATCTTACAATGAATCATATCATTTGTACACAAAAAAATAAGGCCGAGTTCATTGCTGAGAAAATACCAATTTCCTGATATCCAATCCAAACGAATTTTATCAATTGCTGCAAAGAGAAAACATAGGCAATCAAACCGAACCCTACTTCAAAAGATCATTTTGAAATTTTTTTAAGCAAGAATAAAAGGAGCCTGGGCCATATGGAGACGAAGAATATCGAATAGTTCCGATTGATGATTTATTTATATTTACATATGTGTATTAATGCATTGATGATGATATCGAGTATATTTTATTAGCATATATTAGCTTTCTTAATTGTTTTAATAACGAACGAAATCGCTGCAAATGTACTGCATCTGTTATATTATAAGTAATATAGTTCATTAACATTTCTAGCTGGTTTAAGTATACTTCTATCCCTCCGTGGTCTAATCAGCCAATAAAACGATATCATATATAAAAGCATGGATTAAGAAACTAAGTCCCTAGTAAAAATAAAAAGCACAATGACTAAACCTTCTCAATTAAATATTTTTTTTTGAAACGCTTCCAATATTCAATATTCTTATACGCATCATAAACCCTTTTTTCTATCTAAGTTCTTTAACGTTGCCTTAAGCAAAATGAAAATACGCTTCTTTTGAGCCCTAAACCATGCCGTTGTGTCCAATAGAAGATAGGAAAATGTTAAGGCAAAAGTAACCCTTAGGATTCCAACTTGAAAAACCGCCCATATATCGAAAACAGTGTGTCTGTAGTCGGAGCTTCCTTCTGGACATCAATAGAGATTCCAATGATGCATCTATCCATGTCAAAATGTTTCCGCTACATAAAAGCGGAAAAGGTGACCTGGAGGATTTCAGGTTCGAAAATGGTCCATATCTTGAAAGAGGTGCGTTCTTCGGCAATATCGCATCCTGGGAGTCAGTTGCCTTAAGCAGAATGAAAAGACGCTTCTTCTGAACCATGCCGCTGGTTCAGCACAGCACACAGTAATAAAATTAAGATCTATTCACAATGTGTTGGGACGGATTCGACCTCATTTTCTTTAGATTCCCTAGAACTATTTTAAAAATTATAGTATAGTAGTATTATGGTAATAGTTTATAAAAAATTATTTTAAAACTACCTAGCACATTTGTCTTACTTGTGTGGCACATTCGACAGGGTATCTATTTCTCTTATGGCAAACTATTTACTTTTAATAAATCAATATTATATCAATAAAAATCTTAAACTTAATGAGATACAACAGAAAATTAAATTTAAAACTAAACATAGTAAAAAAAATGTTTAAAAGTTCATTGCGCAATGTGTCCAGATCATTAAAGAAGAACAGGTAAGAACATCTTGATGAACCAACTGAGTGCTTGCCAAATCTAAAACTTCAATTACCGCACGTGCTTTCGTCGAATGTGCCCCTTGCTTCGGCTTTATAAAAATTCACATTCATTTCAAAGAAAAATTCATGAAAAAAATAAATTATGTTAATACTGTACACTAAATCTTGAATACTGAATTACGTCAAAAAAATAATAAACAAATCAAATAATATTCTTACCTCGAATCCCAGCAAAATTAAAGAAATATAAACAAACAACTGTTGTCTAAACATTTATTCAAAGAAAACCTTTCGTCTCCTTTTACGATTTGCTATAAACCTTTTATATTTAAAACTCAATTGTATTTCTAAACATTTCACTTTTTTCGAAAGTGCCCCACCCTACCCTACTTCAATTTGATCTGAAACACTCACAAAAAGGTATAGTTTCCATGAACAGATAAGTCATTGTTCCACTTTATTAAAGTCATGTGTTGTCTGTACAAACTAACTGCGAAGCGAGCAAAAAGAATAAAAAAAGGAGTGCAGGAGTCAAATGAAATTGCAATTATTTATTCGACATGTTAACATTCCCTTGATTCCACTGAACGACAACGGGGAATTCATCAAATTTCTCCAAATTTCCTATGTTTCGCCAGGCTTGATAACCTCGCGATTTCATTGAAATGCAGTTGAAACCCCATTAAGTTCATCCGTTTGTGAGAACTTAACAATCCCAACAAGCCTACAGCGTGAGTTTCAGTTCATTTCTTACATTTTCTATCCCCCTCTGGTGCACTATTAATTCATCGTTTTGCCCCTTCAAAACTCGGTTGTTATGGCTTATTCAGGTTTCAATAAGAAGTCATCCAAATCACGGGTAAAAATAAATATTTATAAAAAATCTATAAAGCTTTCCCTGAAAGTCAATGGTTACGTTAAAAACATGTTTTACTGATTACACTTATACAAATACATAACATCGCTTTCTTGTTCCTCTAAGAAAATTTCTAACAATGACAACCTCGTTTTCAGAGAATAATTAGTTAATACTATTGCTTAATATTTAATTAAATAGTTTGTAAGTTTCATTATCTTAGCAACCGATTGTTTACATTCCGATTGCCTCCCTAACCAAAATTCAACCGCTGACAACAATTATCTTCTTATTTTAACTAGTTGTTAAAACACCATTTTGTAACAAAGCTCTATAATTTAACCATCGCAACCAAGATAAACATAAACATAAATGATTGCACACCAAACCAATCGAGTGTAACCTCCACATGAATGAGGGTTTATATATTGTGTCAATGAATTACTATGCAATATGAATCACAGAACACGTATAAAGCCGAGAACAGTTTAAGCTAAGACGGAAAAATATTAGTCACACTTTCAGGTTAAAAAAAAAAAACTTAAGCAATGAATGATTAGCATCATAGATGACAAACACGTTAAAAAAAAAAGTTAAAACGTCTTATAACCGCTGTGTTTGAAACAAAAAAGTGGAGAGCAACCCAAATGTTAACGTGAAAGGAAGACACCAAAAGCACTTTCTGATTGACTTGAAACCACTGTCAAATTATAATTATCAATGAACAGAAGAGATCAGCTGCTCTGAACATTAGACGAAGTAAAAATTGTTTAAACATTTAACATATAACAGTCACTTCTCTTTGCGTACGTTGTTTATAAGACCCAAACTCAATGTAACCGAGGTTTGAAGTAAGTTCCGATGTTTCCAGTGCTTTAGCCTTGTACTTCTGTACCTATGAATGTATATTTAAATGTATTTTTTCAGAGTCCTCAACTCACAGTGTGCACTAGCGATGATCTGTGGCAATGGCATCAGCCAGTTATCAGTTAAATTGTCTATTCTATGGCACCGCATCGTTTTCTCCTCCCAAGGACTAACGTACATGGCACATAAAGTTCGATTCCTATGCCAGATTTCTATTGCAGAAACTGACGAACTTGGATACACTCCCAGCGACTGCCCACTCGTTGATACCAGTTGTATATCATTTTGTGTAAAAAACGCTAGTGATGCATTCTCGTTTTGTGGAACTGAAAAGGAAGACTATAATTAAAATCACAATGTTGAGGTTTAAAAGGTATTCAACTCAAATACCATTAATGGCGAAACATCGATTTTTACTCCTCACATACCCCGAAACACATTGGCACTCATAGGATCCATGTGTATTTTTACATTGCTGATCACATATCCCATCGACAGAACACTCGTCAAAGTCCTGACATTGTGTTCCAACTGGTTCCTGACCCAATGGACAAAAGCACTTTGGTCCATTATTAGTAAGTTTACAATTATATGAACAGTTCATTGAACTGCATAATTTTTCTTGGGTATCTTTAAGAGGAAAAAAAAAAACATACGAATTAATTTCCAACATTTTGCAACTGTTCACTTGATTACTTACCACATTTCCATTCATCGCTGTCACAGTCCCAATTACCGTCACAGAATTTCGAAATATCCAAACAAACTCCATTCTTGCACTCACTTTGATATGAATAACACTTTGGTGTGGCACTTCGACCTTGTGAATAAAATAGCAGAATAAGTGAACGCACGCTAGTAGAATTGATTAAAATATTCTTACAATTGCTTTCATCTGATATATCGTTTAGACCACAGTCATACTCGCCGTCGCACATCCAATTGTTCGGTATACATTTGCGTGTCGTCGTGCATAAAAACTGTCCCTCATTGCATTTCGTTGCGTTTGCTGCAAATAAATAAACAGCTGATTACATTTGCATTCCAATGTGAAGAATTGTAATTATCCTCAATTACAAGTATAGCCTAACTGCAATAAATTTAATAATTGTATTTTTCATCTCTAGTTTATTAAAGTGGCTCTCTGCACATGCATTTCCTGCTTGAGTTCATTGCATCTAAGTAACTTGGGTTAGTGGATTTGTACAATTAAAACTTATTGAAGAAGTAATGAGATTAATGTATGTTCATAAAGTATGGGCACACAAACAAGCAGTCAATAAAGTGCAGAACATAAGACGCACTGTACTGGAATTTCGTAGGGAATCCCATAAGAGCGTATGCTATGTCCCCGAATTTTAGTCTATCGCACAAAAAGGCTAACAACTAATATCCACGAATTATTGAAAGGGGAATCGGCACAAAATTTACACAATTAATGGAAAGATTAACTATTGCGATTGCTGCAGAAAAAACAACGTGATTAGCGTGCATCAATAACGCCCGATTTCATAGTGTGAGCTTAAGTGTCGATCCATCGATAAACTCCAAATCAGTAGAAATTTCGTTAAAACAGTGGAAGTTAAGGCCCAAACCCCTAGAATCCGTCGGTTCCGCACACCACGTCACTTAAGGTGTTTCTACAAACGTGTTTATACGAGGGGCGTTTTATGCGTTGCCCTTAGGATCGGATTAGTAACTCTTCTGGTCTGAGCCAAGTTGTCAATGCGCATTACATGACCCAGTCACCTTAGCCGTACGAGCAGTTCATGGTTGACGCTTTTCTCCTCCAGATAGCAGCAACGCAAAGATATTATCTTCGAGAAAAAGTCATGAAGTCAATATTGTTCCAAAGTCTTTTTACTTTACTTTAGGAGGAGCAATCAGCACATACCCGGCGATTTACACTCGTACCAGATTTCGGCAAGGAGATGCGCTATTGCAAAAGCTATGTGAACGCCAATACTCCGGCTAAGGATCTTGGATTCAGATTGTCTCGATTTGAGACGGCGACGACACACCGAATATCGGGTATAATGACAAGGTAGGTAGGTAATTGCGCATGGACAATAAAGCTGCAGCTAAGAGGGTCATCGAATCCGAGTCTCCTCTCAAAGAGAGGGCTGTACTACGGTCTTCCTAAAGCTGTCTTGGATCCTCGATTGCTTGGTATAAAGACCAATATTGCATCTGCGATTACTTGGTATAAAGACCAAAGGTCTGGCTTTGGTATAAAGACCAAGTAATCGCGGATGTAAGACAGCTTGGTATTGATGACTAGAAGCAACGTGCCCAGGACTGTCAACAATCTTCCCAGCTATCGCTCAGGCTTGGGCATTGCATTGGTCGCCAGCCCGACAAGTAAGTAAGTAAGGTAGGTAGGAGAGGCTGCTGGTGAAGTCACCAGCGCACTTAAACCATATTGGTCCATTGTGACACCCACATTCAGACTACAGCCACTGATCTACCACTCCAGTGTTAATGCCGTTAATTTGATCACAACGGCAAATAGTGACAGGACCAGATTTTAAAACCAGATAAAAGTGTATTAACTTTGCCTTCACTGGGATTGAAACCGGGGATCCCACTAACCAAAGGCAGGCACTTAACCAACTGTGCGTTAGGAATGAAACACAGTTCAAGGTCTGACTTAGAACCATGATTCGCTGACCTGAGAATTTAGTTGTTTTTTATTTCTCATATGCTGCAAAATTAAATCATGCACAATACAAACTTGAAGTTCTTATAAAAAAAAAACAATTCTACGAAGCATTGTTAATAGAAAAGCGGCAGACTTACCACATTCAGGAGGCTCATCGGATTTATCATGACAATCATATTTCGAATCGCATTTCCACCTCATTGGAATGCAATTACCATCGTTGCAGGTGAAATATGATGGCGGGCAAGTTCCTACACAGAAAATGAGATGAAAATAATGAGTACAAAACAAACACACATATGTACAGTATGAAGATTCAAATGTGTTTTTTTTTTTTCTTTTTTAAACAGATGAAATGAATTGCAAATGTTCTACTGATACGATATTCTGGAAAATGAAAAAAAGAGGTGAAACTAGAACACTTCAATCAGACAACAGAAGACCGGCGACAACTAGACTAACATGTGTCAGTGTCGGATTACCGAATTCGTCCGACTATAGAATACCGCCCTAGACCACATGTATTTCTAACTTTTTGAAAATGATTTGTCAACGAATGACAAATCAAAATGCACAATAAATAATACTAATTATGTACATATGTGGAATTGATCATAAGAAACAGAAAGGAGAACAAAGGTATACGCGTCGGTCAGGCGCGAAATAGTGACCTGATCAAGCACACATTAACGAACATTTTCCGAAAGAAATTGTATGTACCTACAGGCAAGTCACGTTACGAGCAATAGTTATGTCGAATTATAAGGGGAGGGCGGTTCAGACAGTTGTCGGATTATTGCCGGTCTACTACATAGGTTTTTTTATATCAGCTGAAAGCTATTTACAAATAGCTTGGTTCACATGTCACAAAAAGGAGACCGTCTGAATTCCGCCAGCTGTAGAGCTACCATGTTCTGAACATCGCACACAAGATCTTATCGTGTTGTGTAAAACCTAAAGCCGTTCGTAGGTAACTTAGTCGGGTCATAACATTGTGGCTCTAGGCCAGGAAATTCCACCCACCGACCAAATATTTACACAGCTATAAACCGAGAGGCAACAAAGCGAAATCGAATCGAATTTAAGGCTGCTTATGACAGCATCTAAAGAGACGAGGTACATAGAGCAATGTCTAGTTTTAACATCCCTACCACACTTGTCCTTTTCTGTAGGATGACGATGGAGAATGTGTGACGATGGAAATGGTGGGTAAAGAACTAATCGCGACAGTTGATGTTAAAAAGAGATTCAAACAAGGCGACGCACTGTAATGTGACTTCTTCAACGTCATTCTTGGAAAAAAATTGTCAAAAACTCACAACTCACATGCATTTCCCGACGGTATTGACATAATCAGAAGCGGGATGCCATGACACTTTTGTGAGTATTGCGATGAAAGCCGCGAAGGTGGGCTTAACGGTAGATCGGACAGAACGTCACAGTAGACAGATATAGCTTTGACATAATCAAAGACTTTGTCTACAATCCGCACTATGGCAGAGGCATGGACTTTGTCAAAAGCGGATGGTTTGAGAGGAAAATTGTTCGTCTCATTTTCGATTCTATCCGCGATGGAGAGTGGAGCAGAAAATAAAACAACGAACCGTTCGAGCTGTTCAGCGACATCTACTTAGCTCAAGGATGGGCACAAACAACCATCGAAGACTCGTGGCTCGTCACCTTGATGATGTTGTTATTTCGAACCAACGACAATTCTCCCTTACATCCTGACAAGCTTCCTGATGTGGCTGACGTCTAGACAATGTTATCATATTTGACAATGGTGTTCAAACCGAGCGCTTTCTAAGAAAAAAAATGGGTATACTTTTAGGCATGGCAATAATGTACACTGTGCAATAATTTAAGGCATCCCTAAATTTACCGATTGCATATTGCATGTTAACGGACCCACTTTGTGCAAGATTATCGTCATCAAGGTAAAATCAGGCAAAAACCCTGCACTGGTAGATCCACCACAAGACCTTAGCCCCCTTGCACAGATGCCCAGATGAATCAACTTCTCTAGGCTCTCTCGCAAAAAATTGAAACTATAAATGATTCTCGGAACTTTAAACACACTTTTTGTATTCCTACAAATAGTGATGATCAACTCAGTTGTCTGACGTCATTGTAATCCCAGGATATAAATACGAATGATTTAAAAACGGACAAAAATGTATGAAATTATGCGTACAATTCCAACTAAACTGCAAGTCATGAAACTCAGTGACGTAACACTCCTTAATACGTCTTGCGCTCCAAGAAACCCTAACCACAATCAAATGACTTCAGTATGACTCAAATACGACCAATAAAACCGCACGCCAAATTTCATAAGCAAGAGATTAATTTCTTTGAATAAAACAAAGCACTGGAAGAAACTCTTCTGTACGGAGAGAGAAAATGCAAAGCAGAAAAACTAACCGATTGAATTGTAACGACCTGATTTAAGTATATTAGTGGATTTTCTTCTACTGGCGCTATGTCTGGAGTGGATTGGGCCTAGCTTCGGCAGTACCCACTCGTTCGGTGTGTGTGCTGTTGTTCTCCCAGGAGGAGGGAGCATGCGGTTTTAGTTGAAAATTGGAGCAGCTGTTCCCACCTGTATTACTTTTTAAACGTAACATATGAAGTTGATGTTCCAAGTTACGAAAATAGACTGTCTTCCGCATAAAGGAAGCCGTCACTAGGAGTGTTGATGAATCGAATTTTTACAAACAAAATACAAGTTTCAATGATGACGAACAAGCTGTAACATATGCGCATGACCTTGTACGTGGGAGCTAAAATCCAATAATGCAACAAGGTGGGTGTTCGAAGACATCAGTGTAAGAAGAAACTGCATCCCGTACAGGAAAGGTTCTTTAATTTATTGAAGAGGTTAATACAAATACGAAGTATTATAAGTACTTAGCCTCAGCGCCCGATGGAGCAACTATCGAAAGAGAAATTTACTATCGTACATTCTCGTTGACGGCTGACTCGTACTGACTGACTCTTAGTTTTGTTTTGACCGCGGGTAAAAGTGGGCGTGTCCTCGATGACAGCGGACGGGCTCACAACTCCTCCCTTCACCTCGGCCAAATTGGTCGAATTAGGCTACGATCTGCGGGTCTGCTGATCTGTCCCCTGGAAAAGTCATTCGCCGAGTAGACATTGAAGGAGGTTATCGACGCAACAGAGGCCTATCTTGCAGATATCCAGAAAACATATTTTTCAGACGGGTTAAATAAGTTGGAGCATCGCTGAGTCAAGTGTAACGAGCATTTATATTAATTATAATTATTATTGTTGAGGGTATGTTGCACCGCGACCTTTAGATCTATTGTGCTTCTATTCATACTTCTGCTTTCTTAAGAGCCCCTTCCCATGCAGTTTTTTTTTTCAGAGTTGTATTGAGAGTTATATGCTCCTTTTGTGCGGAGGAGATTTATGCAAGAGTATTCTCTCCAAGTCAGTTTCTTTCGGAATCGGAGAATGAGAGCTGATTTTAGTGACTTCAGTTCTTGCTCTGATATTAGGTGCTTCTCCAGATAGCTTCTTTTGTGGGCTAGTGCCTCACAAATATTTTCTGAAATTTCTTTAGATTCTCCGCAGAAACTGCAGAGACCTGCTTCTAACACTCCGAGTTTCCTCAGGTGCTCCCTAACTCTACAGTGCCCCGTTAGGAAGCCTGTTAGGATACGGAGGTTGTTCTTGCTCATACTGATACGTCTCAAACCTCTTCCGGTTATATTGACCCAAGAGTTTGTTGGCCTGCTTCCTGCCATGAGCGTTGTTCCAGGCATCTGCCCGGTTCCTTCCTAGTTTTCTGAACTCTTCCCTGAGCACATCAACTTCTACAGCGCAATGGTTCGGGGCCCAGATATCCAGCAGAGTTTCAATTTGTTTCTCCTGCTCAGTTTCTTAAGCTTCTGTAGACATTCCCACACATGTTTAGATTAAATCATATAGGAGTCTAGTGCCAGGTTAGCTACACGACTGTCTGACATAATTGCTATGTCGCAGTTGTTATAGTTCCTGTCAAGATTGATTTGAGCGGAGCTGTCTATGGCGTATACTTCTGCTTGTACGATACTGGTCTGTTTGCCCATGGGTTCGTAGTACTTTGTCTTGGTTCAGATACTCCTGCCCTGTTCCTTCATCAGTTCTTGATCCATCGGTATACCATTTAACCGTATTGCTGATCAGTCTGTCAATGTCAATGAACCCTTCAGTCTGAGTGAATCGATCGCTTATGATGGTAGTCACATCACCTAGCCTAACCTAACCTAGTCCGGCCATTTCGCTTTTCCAGACACAGCCGAAGACTAGTGAGGCTGTATTGTACTTAAAATCGAAACATCCTCTTGGTGTGGATACAATTTCTGGTACCCATAATTAGGACCACTAAGAGTGTAAAATGGACAGAATTGTATGCATTTCTGACACATACTCGTCGTGGCGTGCCGTTTATGTGCATCGGCTCCTACACAGAGGGCTTTGGTTTAAATCCCCGGCTAATTTTCAAAATTCACGGTTTCACATCTTTCGAGTTACTGACAGTGCTCAGAAGGACCACATCTATCCAGAAAAGGGTTTTCAAACATCGCCGTTAAACTGTAGATTCTCTCCACTCGAGAGAACAGTTTCCTGTAAGAGTTATCCAGCGGCAGAAAATACTTTTATGACATGGTTCATGCAACAATGGAATCATCTCCATATAGTCTGGACATTTGTAGTGTTTTTCAGGCAGAAATAAAGGCAATTCCTGAACCCGCTGAATGGCTTTTGATGAGAACTATATCGAACGAGAGTATCGTAGTAGAACCACGCAAATGATTATTCCCTCTTATTCTCTTAGACGATGTCTCTAGTCGTCACAAATTTATCAAAGCGGCACATATTTTTGGGTCGCGTCACCCAACAAGGGAGATTGTTATCAACTCCCAAAGTTCTGTGCTCTCTTCATATTCTAATATGAGACGGGATAGGAAGGTAAACATCGAAGTTGGCTCAACCAGGATATGGCTTCATGAGCGAACACATTTAATTAATAAAGTTAAACAAATTCTGAAATCCGGGAACACGTGCTCAACGTGAAACTCTCGTGAATGGGGAAAAGTTTGACGTTTTTTTTTGTGTCTACATATTTTCAAATCATCAGCGTCAACAAGCTTTACAGCCCTCAATGTAGTTAAAACTATAATGCAGTGTACTCGCAATGAAAACATGAGACAAATTCCAAACTATTCACAAAAAAGGTAAACTACAACTTTTGCAGGAAAGTTCGAGTTAAAGCATGCTACTCACAGCTGCAACTTTGATAGTCTCGTTTTGCCCACTCCAGTGAGAACAGTGAACAGTTCATAAAAAGAAGACCAGCAGACCACAGTCTTTAATTCTAAACATTAGCACTTGATAAGGTTTTTTATGTTAATTCCCTCACAAGTTGTATTTTCCATTACTACCGATTAAATGAAAAATGTGGTGATAATAAGCACACACCGTTGTTTTACGGCAAATTTTATTTTTATGCATATTTCATTGCACACGCGACAGTTCTCATCTTTCTTGCATTAGAATTACTTCCTGCTTTCGTTGTTTACGTGTAAACTTCCACGCCGTTTACATAATGTGAAGAAACATGCGAGATAGTGACCGAGTGGAGGTTTAGGCCATTGACCCAATTTCTGTAAACGCAGAGGGGTTTTTATCTTTATGTAAATAAGGGATGGAATGTTAATTTCATCAGCTTTTGAATACCATTTGACTGCAATCTATAGTCGAGATATTGCTGAGGGCTTGCGTTACTACTTTCTTGAAAAATAAGGGAGTTGGCCAGCTTCGGTGACCAGATAAAAACGGTGGGAATAACAAACAATGACATTATTAATGAAATAACATTATTCAACATTCAAATGGCTTTGCTGGCATTGCTTCAAGCGGTTTCCAATTTGTACGGCAATAGGGTCTCAAAAGTTGGCCTCAAGCTCGTCCCAAGTGGGCGTTGACTGAGGACTCGATGTAGCCGCAGAGAAAACTGTCGGTTGGCATGTAGCACAATTTTGTCGCAATCACAACTCGGACGTATGGATGTTGTCGAGCCCTGGCCACAAAAAGTCGGTTAACATTGCACCAGACCATTGACGGTAACGGCCAAATGATATTGGCATTGCTTAAACATCATCAGCAAACATCGCTCCAATTTTAAATTTTTTTTTATGTAGCCACAGCCAAAAATTGAACGTCCATGAAGATGAGTTTTTGATCAGTATCTGGTTCTCCGGGAATGTTTCGAGGGGAAAATAAGCGTACTCACGACATTGTCTGTGTCATTCCTTACATTCTTAGGTTAGCACAAACTTATACGGGTGTAAGACCAACTCATAAGCCGGGTACACTCTCTGGCGATGCCCAGTTCAGCTGATCTGCATTTAACCCTAGGATGGGCAGTTGGGCCAAATCAGGCTAAATTTGAATTGGCCATGTATAAGCTTCTTTTTTCCAAATAAATATGAGCGAAACTCAATGACTTCTTTCAGTAATGCAGTAAAAAAAAATGTTGAGCCCATACCCGGATTAGTCCGGACCAAGTTCTCGGGGATTTTTTTTTTGGCTCAATGGGTTCATCAATAAGCAAAATATGCAGTATTGGTCGGGTGAAAATCCAAGTGTGCTCCATCAATCACCACTTCGTCCACAAAAAATAACTGTTTAGTGCGGTTTGCATGCCGGCGACGTTATTTTTTCGTCGATCGTCACGTTACTGTGAATAGTCAGCGTTATCACGCCATGATTACCGATTATTTTTGGCCCGAATTAGAAGATATGGTCTTGGACGACATGTGATTTCAACAGGCTGGTGCCACAAACCACACATCACACGTTAGGATCGATTTATTGAAGAGCAAGTATAGGAAGCGTGTTATCTCAAGAAATGAGCCAGTCGATTGGCCGCGTAGGTCGTGCGATTTAACGCCGCTTGACTATTTTCTGTGGAGCTACCTTAAGTCATTTGTTTATGCCAACAAGCCGACGACGGTGGAAGAACTCACAGCCAACATAGAACGCGAAATAGCAGCCGTTTCAAGCGAAATGTGTAGCCGAGTCGCTGAATATTGGGTCCATCGAATAGAGCGCAGCAAACGTGGCCGCGGAGGCCATATGAACGAAGTCGAGTTCGATTCTCATAAATCTTTTGATTGTTAATTATAATGTTTTTGGATTAACCCAAATGGTTTTCGTTTTATTTAAAAGTAAAAGTTATCAAGTCCTTATTGGCAAACACTTTACTTAAAACAAAAAAAAAATATGAGGATATCTCAAAAACTATAGGCACGGCTGGTCATAAACGAATTACATAACGAAATTTAGATCACCAATAAATGGACCTTCTAAGCTTTGTTTGCAAACGCTTTTGGCACAGATTACTCTTTAGACAGTTCAAATAACCAAACACATCCATATGTTGATTAGTGGTCTCTAAATTGACCACGTTACACTTACTGAAACCACATTAGGGCAGATTTCCTTTAGTTATTTACATGCTGTATACTTACTTTTGATATGCTCACTTTTTTCGCTTCATGTTTTGGTTTATGACTCGCTGTGTCTAAGGTTTTTGAGATATTTTGATATTTTTTCTTTTTGCTTTATTTTCATTATTAACTAGCTCAGAAAGGAAGTCCACCATCCACCAGATTTTCACACTACGGCTGATCCTGGAAAAGACCCAAGAAATGCAAATCGACACCCACCACCTTTTTGTCGATTTCAAGGCCGCATATGACAGCGTGCATAGGGACGAGCTATACAACGCCATGTCTAGTTTTGACATTCCTGCCAAACTCGTCAGGTTGTGCAGGATGACGATGCAGAATTCTCGCTGCTCGATCAAGGTCGGTAACGAACTCACCGAGACCTTCAATGTCAAAAAAGGATTTAGACAAGGTGACGCGCTGTCATGTGATTTCTTTAACATCATCCTGGAGAAGATCGTGCAAGACTAACACGCCAACACTAGAGGCACGATCTTCCAGAAGTCCGTACAACTGCTAGCATACGCGGATGACATTGACGTGATTGGCAGAACACAGCGAGCCGTCAATGAGGCGTTTGCTGGCATTGAGGCGGAGGCGGCTAAAATGGGTCTAGCGGTGAATGAGGGCAAAACGAAGTATATGCTGTCATCAAGAAAGGACACACAACATCGACGTCTTGGACAGAGCGTCACAATGGGCAGCTATAACTTCGAGGTAGTCAAGGACTTCGTCTACCTCGGATCCGCAGTAAACAGTACAAACAACATCAGTACCGAGATCAAACGCAGAGTAACTCTTGCCAACCGCTGTTTCTATGGGCTCAAGGGGCAATTGAGTAGTAGAGCCATCTCTCGAAGGACCAAGCTGACCCTATACAAGACCTTGATCATCCCAGTCCTGCTGTACGGCGCGGAGGCATGGACAATCTCAAAAGCGGATGAGGAATCCATGGTATTTTCGAGAGAAAAGCTCTGCGTGCGATCTTTGGTCCTGTTTGCGTAGGAGAAGGAGAAGATTCAACCACGAACTGTACGGGCTGTACAGCGACATGAGTCTAGTCAGGCGTCCTCGGATCCAACGCCTAAGATGGCTACGCCATGTAGAGCGTATGGACAACTCAGCTCCAGCCCGGAGAGTCTTCGACTCCGAACCCGTGGGACAATGCAACAGAGGACGCCCGCGTTTAAGGTGGCGCACCCAGGTGGAGAAGGACCTCAACCAACTTGGCGTGCGACACTGGAGACAGCTAGCCAGAGACCGTGCTAGCTGGAGAGGCTTGTTGGTTGAGCCCAGGTCCACCCCGGACTGTAGCGCCAAATGAAGAAGAACTATCTCAGAAAACGGAATTTGAATGAAAAAAATAAAATTCCTATGAGTTTATCGAGGACTAGCCCCATGTTATAATAATAATATAATAATGCGGGTGGTAGAGGGCCACGGCCTAGCTTCTCAGCAAGAGCAAGGCAGCTACAGTTTTATGCCAAATCCGAACGGCCAAGTTTGAGAAGATTTGTCAAGACAGTAATTACTCTTTGAACACTGTCAGGGACTTGGAGGTGGGACCTTGAAAGATTATTTTTTGGTCGTACCGGCCGGGAGTCGAACATAGGCAGCGAGACTAATTTGCGTTAGTGTACACACACATATCCATAACGCCACGGCCACCACAGCCCCATGTTACCGCCTCACAAACAGCTGCCCGTCCAGGGTTAAGGTCCGAAATGTCCGAATGCTGAAGAATATCTTGCACACATTAGTAATTGTTTGTTTTGACATTGATAATTCGGAAGTGTGCACAACATGGAATCAAATACAGTCAAACTTCCATAACTTCAAAATTTGATAACTCGAATGAACTTGGTTCGCAATAGCGGCAAGACTGAAATTTATATGTAATTTGACTTCGATAACTCGACCTTTGATTACTCGAATGTTACTCGAATGCCAAATAACTCGAATAGATTATTTGGCGTCAACTTCGATAATTCGATTCTGAAAATAAATCCCCGAATTCTGCGTATTCTACAAGTTTGTTTAATAAAGAATCACATTTGGGGACTGCGTTTGCATGTTCTTTTGACATAGTACAAAAAAATCGTGGTTTTGGTAAATATTCTGAGCGGGAGAAGAGGATGAAATTCCTATGATTTTCAGAACTGAACTCCCAAATGAAAGAAATGAGGGAGAATTCAACTGAAAGTTGAATTTGAAGGTTGAAAACTGCCACAAATATACAAGGTGTTGCGTATGATGATTTTCTGTAGGAGAATGGCGATATTGTTGCTTTGGAGTTTCCCACAGATAAAGATATTGTCGAAATATTAAGATGTGAATCCGAATCTTCTCACCTCGCCAATATTTATGACAGCGGCACTGAGGTTATAGTGAAAGACTTGCCGAAGATTGAGGATGATTTGACTCAACCGATGGTAGCAAGTTAATTAATTCATTTTGCGTTTATATCATGAAACAACAGACGATTCTGTGCACCTACAATGGTTTAAATTCCATTGAAGATTTTTTTAAGGACCAAAATAAAAAATCCGCTCTTCAGTCATGAGTAAAAGACTTTTAAATAATAATTATGCTCCTCTAAGTGTAATGTGTTCGTATTTCTCTTGATAACTCGAAGTCTTAATGACTCGAATTTTTTTGGTAGCAAGTGGTGGTTCGACTTGTCGGAGTTCGACTGTATGTATAACAACAAGACGCTCCTCCGAGATCTGTCGTTCATTACCCTAATTTTATGACATTAAGTGAGAGTTGGATAATCTACTGAATTGTTTTTGACACCAACCTGTAAGCCTTTTTTGTGACTTTTCCAACGATTTTAGCGGCAACACTGACCCGATTGATAAGATCAAAATTTTAGGCCGTCAAAAAGTGTGAAGAGTTTGTTGGATGCTCCCCCTGAGCAAGTCAAAGCTAAAACAATCGAAGACTGTTTTTTAAAACCTGAGTTTTGAAACACCAGTTAGGACAAGCCTTGAACAATTCGATCCAGAAAATGATTTCTTATCGCAATAAGTTCTCTTTTTCTTCAATATGACGACGAACATGTGAACAAGAAGAGAGTCCATGCATAATTTGATTCTTCTTTTTTCCACAATTCCTCTTGGACGGGCAAAGGCAAATGGAAATCTTCTCACCTTCGTTGTTCGCCTAGGAGCGATTTCAATGTTTACTTCCTTGTCATCTCCCTTCTCACTCCTGCTGCGATGTCGTGTTCGGTTTGATTTTTTTTCTTCTCCTCGCACAAACAAACTTCCACAACATACATACTTAAGCACAAAAACTTCCAAATTGTTTGTACAAAATTAATAATCCAATATGAAGACATGTGTAAGTATCTTGCAAACAAACATATGCAGGTGTGCACAGATGTATTTCCCACAGCAAAGGAAAACAAATTTCAAAATTAGAATCGATTTCACTTTCTTCGAATACACAAAATGTGCTCTATAAGTGTCAGCACAAAGACACCTCTGTGGAGAGTTCAACAACCCCGCGCCGCGGCGCCAGCAGGCATTCTCGTATAATACAAAACTATAACGATGGCACATCTCCCACCACTCGACACAGCATTGCACACAGGCACGCAAACAGGACTAGCCTTTGTTTAAAACAGCACTTATCACATGTCCCCTTGCGTGATGTTTTCCTCAATATTGACCCAATGGACACATTTAATTCCCAAATGGCTTTCGACTATCTTTAATCCAAATGTCCGTTTCTTATGCGGTGGCACAGGGGCGAACATCTTATCGCAAAACGGATTCAATCATAAAACCTTACACGTACGGAATCATGATATCAAAGTTCTCCCAATTCCGTCTTTTTTCCCCAGTCCAAAGAGAAGAATAATGGAGCCAGTTTGGTAAATTGAATCAATAAGGGACGGCCGCTCTAATTAACCCTTCGTCGGAGCTGATGTCTGATAGATATTCGAATTTACCTTCCACAGTACACATCCACATGCGGCACGTTGCCGTTGCGTTAAATAGATTAACGTCGACTTCACCCTATTTGTGCTCGTACGCGTGCACACAAAGGAATTCTTTGCATTTATCATTACAAATAGATAAATTAAATGAACGTAAGCCGGTGAGTTGTGTATATTTATTTATTTAATTTTTTCACACATACAAATTTAATGAAATATTCAATTTGAAACGGAAGACTCAATTAAAACTGTGCTCTTGACAAGGAGGGGCATCATGCGATGCACGTCGTTGGCATTCATCTCAAAAATTAAGCGAGACTCAATTTAAGTTGAAGTAATGCCCGTTGTCAACAAGCCGTCCGCAAGTGATGGACACATGTACGAATGAATGTTTCAAGTCAAAATATTCCATTACAGTTGCAGCCGACCCGCGTCCAGTTCAGATAGATAGAAAATTCAATGGGTTTCTTTTCAAGCAAATACAATAATGCAAGCAAGTATCATCTTTGTGAATGTTCTTTATTGTTATCATTATTGCCATCATTCATACAATAAATATGTCAACGATAACTTGTATCGTGTGTATCTCATAAATGCGACTCGGCAAAAAAAAAATAAACCTATTCATCCGTGTTTGCTTTTACGCTTTGCGAATTGTGTATTATGATGAAGAGTTTACTTAGTTAAGTGTACCTATTCGTATATTCTTGTTTGTTTCGTACTCAATGGGTCGGTGACACGGAAGGTCAGAAGATGGATTTAATCAGTGTGCAGTTGAGGGGACTCCTTCAGACTTATCAGGAGCACAAATAAATATTGCCATAAGCGCCTCCGTGGTGTTTGGTGACTCAAACTGGCTTTTTACAATGTCCTTCTTACGCGCTGCAGTACTAAAAAGTTGGAAAGCGGCAAACCGATTACCTTTCACCAACCTTGGCTCCGTAACAGGGGTTTCTATCAACGATTTACGGACAGGGAACAATGGAACGAACTGATGGCAGCAGAGGGAGAGATTTCTCTATACACCGATGGCTCAAAGACGAGCGGGGTTCTGGGGCAGGACTCTTCGAAAAATGTCTGGCGCTAAGGGACGACTTCAACGTTTTTCAAGCGTCATACACGAAGCGGCGCTTGTTCGGTAAGGCTAATGCGATACCGGCGAATCGATCACCATCTTTTAAGGTCTAGCATCAGACATTCTGACATCGAAGCTGGTTGGACTGTACAGTCAAAGCAGCAACAAGCTCCTTGGAGAATTCGTTGATCCTCTGTTGGGTGCCGGGGATGTACTGGAATCCAAAGGTAATGAAAGGGCTCGAGACTGTCCCCGCGAAGAAAGACTAGGACGTGGCAGGACCTCTGGCAATCCCGAACGCGCAGACCCCACTCAGCTCCATAAAGAAGAATCTAAAAGACGAAGCTCTGGTTAGCCTAACCTCTGCAGCCACACCAAGGCCGAAGCTGAACCAGAAGAGATCAACATCATTGATCGGTTTCAGTCGCAGAGACATACGTACGCTAATAGAAGGCCTTACCGGACACACATGCAATGCGACTGAACATACCGCACAATGATTTTTGCAGAAGCAGTAAAGACGAGGAAGAAATAGAATCTATCCAACATCTGCTCTGCGAATGTTCTGACCTAGCAATAAAAAGAAGGTATATTTTTAGAAAGCACTTCTTCTTGGATCTAGAGGACCTAAGCGGTGTTGGTTTGAATAACATTCTAGGATTCACACATGAATCCGGCTGGGTTTAGAACTGCAGTAGGTTAACACTTCCAAACATGTTAACATGGGCACCTTGGTCTAAGTGAACCGAAACCAGTAGGCCGTTAGGGCACCGAATATACCTACCTACCTAGAAACGTGCTTCCCAGTGCGTTGCACACTATCACATCCACGTCCAAAGGCTTAAGTCGACTGCATTTTTGTGATATGACTGCATGCGCATTCTTTATAGAAAGCCCAATAACATGCTTCTTGTTCAACGGATTTTTATGCATTTATTTTGTTTTGTTTTCGATTATTTAGACGTCCAGAATGTTTTTCAGCTTTTATGACTGCCAAACGAACATTAAAGTTTCATTGTGATAAACATCTCCGTGCATTCCCCCGAAATACCCTGCAATGTGTAAACAAACAGCATGCACACAAGAATCGAATTGAAACATTAAACCCCAGACCGAAAATAAGTCTTGCAAGTACATATACTTCGAACGAAGAAAATTGCACGACTGATCTGGATGGAGAATAGAGAAACGTGATGAAACAAACAAGAGCTGTGTTAACTTATGGGTATCAAAAATAACTGAATGGAATCCATGCACCGATCAGCGAGTACTTACATCTGCTAGTACCTGCCGTGATTACTAAGTGTTAACTATTAAGCAACTGTTCTCACACACGCATCCATATAGGGAAATGGAGATTGTGCGTCACAATGACATATAAGATCGACTCAGAATACTTAAATAACAACTCACGGTATGGGCAGAAGCTCTTATGGACAGGAAAGTAGCTGTGGCGTATGTAAGAAATTAATTCAAATCTCGAGTGTCAAGAGGAAGTATAGTACATAGCACACTGTTTGCAGCAGAGAATATTACCGATTCATAATAATTCTGGTCGTTCGTTTGCAGCGAGATTTGTTTCGGTGGATCGGCAGGTAGGGTCTTTGTAGGTTTCAGAAATTAAGACTAAGAAGGGCATTGCCAAATGTGAAGCTTATTCTTTTGACGCGTAAAAGAATCAATCATTCGGTGTATCTGGTATTTAACACAAAATCTTAGCAGTAAGCGATTTTTTGGCGGCCGTGGGGTTGTGGGTCTGTGCGTCGATTCATGCGCACTTGAACTTCGTTGTCTGGGTTCGATGCCCTATAAGACAAAAGAAAAAAAGAATAATTTTCACGGCCCACCTCTTTTGAGTCGCTGACAAGCCTCAAATAGTAATAACTGTCTGTCTGGAAAAAAAAAAACTTCGGAGTCGGCATAAAACTGGAGACATACACTTGTGCGAGAACAGTAGTACGCACAAAACGAGCGATTGCTGTAGAGGCTAGGCTCTGGCCCTCTAAGGGCTGTGTGCCTATGGCATATTATATTAAACTATTTTTTAAGAATCTTATGGAATGATTCAAAAGAGAGGTTTCATAGTTTGAAACGGCTCCAGCTCTACCCTTTGTGATTTCCTGACGTTGACCCTCCCTTAACCTGTTGAAGGGAAGGTTTACCACTTGGGCATCACAATGGATCCAATAAGACCTTAGTGTGGCGCGGCCCCACCGCGTCAACCCACGTACCTAACCTAACCTGTTGAAGCTCCTTAAATCTGATTGGCAGCGCCACTTCTTCGGTCTAAACCTGGGCTGGAAATTAAACTGGAAACCTAATACCCAGGAAGTGGCAATAAATATACCAGGAAGTGCCCTCCTTTATATAGCTGTTAAAAGGCTATACCTGGAATGCAACTTGGTATTACAGCCTGGCATCGTCCACCGGCTACACATCGCAATAGTCAGACACAGACTGTTGTATGGAGTCGCGATTTTGTTAAGCTGCGCCCTGCAGAGACATTTCCTGGAAACCACTCGATAGAGCGCAACGTATGGCATGCGTATGCATTGGCGGAGGGTTAAGAACAACCCCCTCCGCCGCTTTGAACATACTCCTTTATCTTCCGCCGATAGACTTAATCGACAGCGGCCAGTACGGCTATGAGATTGAATTCGCGAAGAAAAGGTAGCTCCATACTCTACCACAGAGCATCTATTGACTAGTTGAACAACGAACAACAATCATCACAAGAACAATAGAAGCACACCTTACATTTATTATTTTAACAAGATGTCAGATGATTCCAAGTAAAATAAATTCTGATTGAATTTGTCACACAAATAAGTACAGAATAGAGACATTTTTCTTCTTTTAATTTAAAATTGCATTTGCAAGAAACAAAAGAAATGTTGTTTACTCTATTTGTGACTTCTTAACCTACACCTCAGAATTTTGACTGCTCTTGTAACTCTCACAATCTCCGAAATTTTGGTTAGGGTATGTACCTCATAATTTCTTGGCTCATATGCTCTTGAGTCTTGTGAACAAACACGAATCTAGCTGCAGATGGGGTGTGGGGTATGAAACATGAAAAGATAAGTTTCGACATGTGCTTGGTTTTGAGTTCAGAGAGGTGGAAGGGATTCACACTTTCCATGTGTTTTGAGAGACGCTTGCTTTTTATCGATTCAAGCTAAGACTTGAGGCATTACTTGGTTCTAAGCGTCTTCCTTTGGTCCTACATTTTGAGGTCCTAAACAAGCTAGTCAAGGGAGTAGAAGTACAGTGAAAGCTTCTCCTAGGCGGACAGCGACGGTCGCATCACCTTTGTCCGACTAAATGAGTTGCCCGTCCATGGGAATGGATGGAACTTCAATTCATGATTCACGGTCGTGAGAAATAGTCCGGTCCAGGGGATCGTCCGCCTAATAGAGTGTCCGTAATAGAAGCTACCACCCTAGTCGAAGGTTGTTGAGAAGTAGTTCAGATTGTGGAGCTAACACGGTCAAAGAATTCCCTTTCAATTGAATGAAGTTCAATTGAATTTAAAAGAATTCAAAGAATTCCTTTCAAGTTCTGGAAGTCGTTAGATCCAAGGTAACGGGTTGCAGTTGACACACGAAAGTTACCGAACAAAATACAGCTCGTGTGTCAAACACAAGATTTTGTATAAAACGCGGAAGCGAACGGTGTCGCTGCCATTTGGACGTTCTTGTGTCGTTAGCTTACATTACATTCTCATATGCGCACACTGGGCGATGCCAAGGAATGTGTCTGATTATGAGAGGTGTCCGCCCATGAGGGGAGTCTGTGAAGAGAGAGCACATTGTAATTTATGCGAGTGTGGATCATACAGTAGAAAAAAGTAAGGAAGAGCCATTACGGCCTTGTATATGCGCAAGAAGGCCAGATGGGGTTCTCAACTTTATATGAAACACTGGCTTTATAAAGCTGTCATCAGACCCATCCTCTTCTACGGAGTGGACGTTCGGTGGCCCATACTCGAAGTCGGTGCCCATTTCAATAAATTTGGGAAGGTACAGAGACAGGTCTGCATCTGCATCCGTGGAGTCCTTCATACCACTCCCTTTTCTGTTCTGGAAATTCCCTTGAACCTTGCCTTAAACTATTGTAGGTACACTTCTTTAGTCTTTTAATATAAACGGAAAATGAGTAATGAATTTGCAACCAACTCGTTTAAAGGTGGTTGAATCAGACCATCCTCAACTTTCGCCTAGTCTTTCCCTATTACATCACTGCCGCTGTCATCGATATTGTCGAGCTGAGAAGATTCGGATTCACATCTAAATATCTCGACTTATATCTTCATCTGTGGGCAACTCCAGTAACATCGCCATTCCTGCAGAAAATCATAATACTTAAACCTTGGATATTTCTGGCATTTTTCAAGCTTCAAATTCCATTTTGAATTCACCCTCATTTCTTACATTTGGGAGTTCAGTTCTGAAAATCATAGGAATTTCATCCTCTTCTCCCGCTCAGAATATTCACCAAAACCTACTAGGTCAAAGGAATATACAAACGTAGTGCCCCGAATGTGATTCCTTATAAACGGACTTGTAGAATACGCAGAAATTAAGAATTTCTCTTCAGAATTCGACTTATCGAAGGTGACGCAAATAATCTGTTCGAGTTATCAAAACTTTCGAGTAATCGAACTTCGAGTTATCGAAGTCGAATTATATGTAAATTTCAGTCTTAGCGCTATTGCCAATCAATTTCATTCAATTTATCAAAGTTCGACTGTATTTAATTTTTTATTCATTTCATAAAAATGTACCTGCTAAATGGTCATCCTCACGGATATACGCATTGACGTGGCAGTTACGATGCAAAATGCAGTCACGCAATACCTCTAGGTACAACCAGCGATCACTGAAGAATTTGCAGAGACTCAGAAGAAATGTAATTTAACTTTAGATCAAAGATTCTTTGGTCAGCTAAATGAGTTGAAAACCTTTCTGAGAATCACGTTTAAGTCTTCATCATTTCTAAAGACCGCAATGGTTCATAAATTGTTAGTTTGTGAGCTGTTTCTGCAAGACCAAGGACATACATATGCCATATAGTCACCAAGCTACATAGATAGCGCTAACGTAGATTAGATTGGCTTAGAGTACCCGCATAGGGTCAGTAGGTTAGTATTAAGAACATTTGTAATTCTTAAGTTAGTTAAGCTAGTTTTAAGTAATTTTGTCTAGCAATTAAGTCCACATACGTGAAATTTAATAAAATTACATGGAAAAAAAAATTTTTCAACGAACTATTCTGTTGACTCATCGCCACGCCGGTGCAGGGAACTAAGTCCACTGCGGGCAGGCGCCTGGTTGGATAAATAGAATTACTTTCTATAAAAAAAGTCTGTGACAGCATATGTCTATATTTTAACATTCCCTCTCTATAACCTTTTTTATGGTAATCAAATTTGTTCGAAAGAAATATTGTTTATCCAACCGCGATAACTGGAATTCACTTGGACGAAGTCGGGGGATCTAGTAAATAAAATAATACGTTAGCTTAAATTACGAATTTTGCTGTCACATCTCTATGACATCCGTTTGAGTTTATCATTCAAAGCAATCAGCAAGTGTAGGCTGCTTGACGTCTCTACTTAAACCCCTCTGTCCTTGAATCTTTGGAGACTTTGAGACATCGGTACCCCAGGGAACATATAACACGTTCAATAAACAGCAAACCATTTATCTGGTAAAGAACGTATCATTTGTATAAAATCGCATTTAAAAAAAAAAACCTTAAGTAGCACGGTACGCAAATCTCATCTGTAAAAAGAGCCTTATTCACAGACTTCCAATAGCTCGAAACTGTATCAAATGCCTGTCCCGTTTGTCTCATGTTGTCTTCACACGATAACAGGTATTAAATAGGTAGTAAGGACCCCTATACACATCGACACGTTAAAAATTATTGAAAACTAGCTCCGCCCAAGAACTCGTTTATGGAAAATAATATCATTATTTACGACCCACAAACAAAAAATACTCCGAATTTCACCCCAACACATTCTAAATATGTAGAAGAAAGTTATATCAAAACGCCCTTAGCCATAAATAAGGAAAACTAGTTTCAACAGCTTCACCTTCCTAAATTGAGAAATGTCTCAAACGAGCTGGTAACGCGTTAATATCGTATCCCCCGCGGCCTGAAAAACATTAACCTTTCATAACTATAAAAGAAACCCATAAAGGCTGCCGTGACATAATGTGGAACTGCATCGACGCCTACGCTGAAGTTCTATGTTCGATTCCAGAAGAATTTTCAATTGAGAACGAACGAAAATGACAACAGCTTTTTGGAGTGACTGACAAAGGCACGGGGAGTATAATTTGAAGAGCATTTGGACTTCGCATTGACACTATATGCCCCTCAACTCGTGGAAGGAAAATAACGAACTGTGGAGAACCTAGGAGAAAACGAAGAGCATCCTTATAGGAAATACAGGACGCCTGAATTCCGAACCTCCGAACCGAGGGTCATCGTATTCGAGAACGAGAGCAATACCGAGGCTGTGGTAGAAATACCAAGTCGTCGCGGCTGCAAGACAGCTTGATGACTGGAAGCAGCCTGCCCAGGACCGTCAACGACAGAAAGCATCGATATCTCAGGCTCTGACCTAAGTGACTAAGTAAGTATGACAGCATTTATTGAGACGAGTTATACAGAGCAATGTCTAGTTTGAGCATCCCTACCAAAAAGTCCGTTTGTCTAGGATGACGACGGAGAATGAACCCTACTCCATCAAGGTGGGTAAAGGCCTAACCGAAACCATTGATTTCAAAAAAGTATTCAGACAAGGCGACGCACTGTCATGTGACTTCTTCAACGTCATTCTTGAAAGAATTGCTTAAAACTCATTCGCAGATCCCGACGATATGGACGACATATTTGTGAGTATTGCGACAGAAGCCGCGAAAATGGGTTTGATGGTAAATGAGGCCAAGACCAAGTATAAGCAGTCAACGAAAGCACAACACTGTCGTCTCGGGTAGAATGTCACACATATAGGTTTGAGGTAGTCAAAGACTTTGTCTGCAGTCCACAAAGGCATACAATTTTCAAAAGCGGTCCTCTTGACTGCCATGAGATGGAAATTGTTCGGCTCACTTTCGGTCTCATCCTGGATGGTGAGTGGAGGAGAAAATGCAATAACTTTACGAGTTGTTCAGCGACAGTCGACTTAGCTAGAAGAGTCAAGATCCAACGATTGGAATGTTAAGGTCGTGTAGAGCCAATGCTCCGGTCCGGAAAAACTTCGCATCCACCTTGAGGGACGGCGCACAGTGGGTCAACAGCGGAAAAAATGTCTTTGGAGAAAGTCTTTTGTAGCATTCTTAGTTTTATGTCTAAGTACTCTTAAATAACCCGGGCTTATAATTTCAAACCTTATATATGTACTAAACACTCATTTATAAGCCCTCAAAGTCAACAAAATATTTATTCAAGTTGCGAGCCATATTTTCAACAAAAGTTTGCATGTCTTACATCATATCTTTATACATCATTCTATTGGTATGTTCTTGTGTGGGTCGCCGTGGCGTAGTGGGTAAGTGCGTCGACTCCTACGCAGAGGATACCAGGTTCGATACCCGAATTTACCACATATCATAATTCACGGCTGCACCTCTTTCGAGTCACTGACAATGCTCAATGAGTATTCCTGTCTAGGAAAAGCTTTTCAAATTCGCCGTTCGGAGTCGGCATTAAACTGAAGGTCCCTTCCGCGCGTGAAAGAACAATAGCACGCTCAACACGAGTGGTTGCTGAAAAGCTAGTCCCAGGTCCATCTCGGACTGTCGCCCCACAAATATTATTATTATTATTATTGGTCTGTTCTTGACTATTTAAAACAAAAAAATAAAAATTTTAAAAAAATCTTCAAATATACCTGCGATAAGTAGCTTCAAACATAGGTGTTAAAAAAAATCGCTGATAGATCTCTTTGTCGTACCAGCGTGTTGGAATCGGATGGTTTGTGACGTTCTTGTGATTAGACGGGCTGAACTGTCTAGTAGTCTAGGGTTTTGGAAGAGCGTTCTAGAACTATGGTCGAGTCAAGAGTGGGAGATGAACAGTGCGACCAGCTTTTAACTCTAAGAATGGTACTTGAGAAGTCTTGGGAGTATGCCAAAGCCATCTACAGCTCGAGCTAAACTCTGCCGTGTTCTGCAGGCGTATGATATTGACGGTGCTTTTTTGAGGGTCATTCAATCTCTATACACAAACTGTAGCAGCTGTGTTTTTAACCGATTAAAGGTGCTAATTCAACACCTTTCACCGTGGGCGTTGGACTTCCCCAAAGGTGCGTCTTGTCACCTCTTCTTTTCATTGTTTGTATGGATTGGATGTTGCACCGCAGCCGAGGCGAGGAATGTTTGGGAATGCATTGGGAGAGAACTCAGGAGGGTAAGTCATCTTCTTTTTGGGGATAATTTAGTTATCCTCACATCTTGTCCGACGGAACTCCAACGCGCACTGGATAGGTTTGTGGCCGTATGTACTGATTCTGGGATGAAGGTTAACGTGGACAAATCAGAGGTTATGGTAATTTCCAGAACACCTGTTTAACGCACTCTACATGTGAGTGGAGTCCCATTGAAGCAGGTGGAGAAGTTTAAGTATCTCGGGGTTTTCTTCACGAGTGATGGGAGGAGTAATACTGATACTCCTATAGGATTGGTCAATCTGGGTCAGTTAGCCAAGTTAGCAGTTTTCAACTCAGTATTTGTTCCAACTCTCACCTATGTTCATGAAATTTGGGCAATGATCGAAAGAATAAGATCGCGAATACAAGCTGCTGAGATGAGATTTCTTCGTGCTCTTGTGAGAATTACTCGCCGGGATAGGGTGAGAAAGACGACAGTGCGCGAGGAACTCAACGTTGAGCAGCTGCTTCTCCGAACGGAAAGAGCTATGCTTCGTTTGTTTGGTCACGTAGCACGTATGTCCCCACCTTCAAGTCTTCCGAGGCGGGCGATTTCATCCGGTGGGCTTGGCAGACCCAGGTTGAGATGGTTGGACCAAGTCCATAAGCTCGCCTGGTTACGCTTGGGAATAACTTCTGACGAGTTAGAGTCGATGGCGGAGGATCGAGTTGCCTGGAGATCTCTCGTGCGTGGTTTACCCCGCGATCCCTTTAGTGGATCATGCGGGTCAGAAGATGATGAAAAAAACTTTTGATGACTACTCCTTGAAATCGGCTTATATCAAAGTGTGCTTCATACTTTCAAATTGCAACCTTCGGCGTTATGTTTAAATTTGTTTCGCTGTATCGGAGTTGAAAAACACGATTTTTACTTTGGTCATGTTACAAAAGTCACAAGTTTCATAGCTGATAATGATTGGAATGAATGCAACTAGGACTTTATATTTAAAAGAATTATAAAGCTTGACTTAAAAATTTTGGTTGATCCATGGACGGTTTTTTCTGAAATTTGAAGACCTGCTATATTGATGTTGCAAAAAAAAAAAATATCCCCCTACCGACCACTTTAGCCGCAAGAGACTCTTATGTGTAGTAATACGTTGACATAAGCTAAAAAAATGGCAATTTTGTTATAATTACCAAGCTACGACGAGTACTAGTTCCGCAAAGTAATAAATATGTGGGTTAGGTTAGGTAGAGGGGCTGCTAGTGCATTCACCAGCACACTTAGACCATATTCATCCATTGTGATACCCACAGTCAATCTTCTATCACTGATTGACTACTCCAGTGACAGTGCCGTTAATTTGATCCCAATGGCAAATGTTGACTGGACCATATTTAAAAACCAGATAAAAGCGTATTAACTCTGCTTTCACTGGGATTCGAACCGTGGACCCCGCTAACCACACAACCAAGCCATCCCATAAGCCATCCAGTGGTCCAAGAAATATCTAACTCTTGAATTGGTTGACCGAATTTAATGAAATTAAAAAGAAATCTTTTGGTGGTTCAAGAAAACGATACATTTTATATTTTATTTTTTTCACTTAAGTTTACTCCGTTAATGAGTAATCCGTTTGAGTTACATCAACCATTCCATGTACAATGTTTCAAATTTCATTAAGATCGGTTCACGGGTTCATAAGTAACGTATTTATTTCCGCTCACTCATACAAAGCCAACCACTGTGCGACACAGTAGAGAAAGGCCACAACTCAGGAGGGGAAGTGGAAAGAGACCTCAACCAACTATGCGTGCGAAACTAGAGACAGCTAGCTAAAGATCCGGCCGACTGGAGACGCTTGTTGAATGAGGCCCGGGTCCACTCCGGACACGGCCATTCACTGATAACGCCAGCTACATTGCTTTGATTCGTCCACTTACTGCCAACACAGGGGAATGAGATAATGCAAAAACTGACGTCATATTTATATTCCGAAACTCGAGTTTTGGTCCATGGGAACCACTGTGCGTTGTTTAGAATTTAATGCTTTACGAGTTATTATACCAACAGATGTCTATCTGTTTTGATTCAATTTCAAAGTTTTGTATTTACAAAGACAAATTGACATCTGGCGTATCTCATGAAAACATCATTTTTGTTTGCTTTCGTAAAAATCATTTAACCTAATTCAAGCAATCGCGTAATAAACAAAGCAAACAAATCACATCAATTGGACCAACCACAACAAGCATCCTTAATGTACACATCAATACGCGAACATTGAAGTAAGTTCAACGCATACAAACAATGTGCATACACCTTGTGGTATATGCTATACACACTTTCATTTCAACGTAAAGTAAAATTTATTCGTTTTCTTGTGAATCAGTTAACAACAAGCGTCGCTGACTCATAAGTTGTCACTGCATATGTATCCACTTAACATCAGTATTTCAACGTCTTCAAGAATATACTGACTTAAGTTGTAACTAAGTGTGTAGGGATTTGTTTTTCATCTTCCCGACATATTTACATTCGCTTTTTGTTTCCGCAATGTCATTGTGACTTAATCACTCGTCTTTGACATAAAAATTAGTTAAAAGTGAATTTAATCGTGTTTCGAATACAAAGCTAATGACATATTTGATTTATCGCTGCGCTCGTTATTTATGGAACATTTTCCTGATTTTAAAACTATTTACACATAGACACATAGATTCTCCCAGATGGGAATTTATCCCTTTTTGCTCTAGGGACAACCAATAACTGATAATGGAACTCAAATGCAATTCCCACACATTGCATAGGGAATTCAATTCTGTTTGAAAGTTGCAATTGCTACCGATTGCAGGAATCTGAAACTGAATGCGGAGAATTAGCGCAAAACGAATAAAACCATAAATGCTTCAAATTAAGTTAATAATTTGAAATGTTTATTGTTGTTGGGAAAGCTAAACACAACGCAGGCGATATGTTTACAGATTCCTGCGTCTGTTATGACAAACTGGCTTGAGCATTACAGCAATAGCCAGAAATTATAAACAAATCAATTCTAGTATTGATTCTATTGGAATATCTCCGTCTTTCGAAGGTAATCTAAATTCATTGAAGACAATTTTTCATCCTAAATACGGGAGCTATTAACGTTAGGTTATGTTAGAGTGATGTCCCAGTATAGTTAGACATTTTGAAGTCCTTTGTGATGTCACTTAAAAACTGGTGTTTTGTGTACGTTGGTCGTCCCGTTTGATTAACCCATTACTCCCCAGTGTCCTATTTTTAGGACAATATATCCAATGTTTTCTTTATTTTACCTTTTTTTTAATTTTATCATTTTTTTATGTTACCTTTTTTTTTAATTTTACCTTTTATATTTTTACTTAATTTGTGAAATTTGTGAAAAAAATAAGTATTCAATATAGTGTCCTAAAAATATTACAATGGGGAATAATGGATTAATGGAACGGGACAGTCCAAAGCCATCAAGAGAACGGAGGTACACAAAACACCGGTTTTTAAGTGACATCATAATGGACTTTAAAATGTCTAACTATCCTGGGACATCACACGAACCGAACATAACGTTACGAGCTCCCGTAATGGGTTAAGATATCTATTTAGTCGTGTCCATTTTTGGGCATAGCTAAAGACTCTAAGCAGCTTTTGTTAATTTTGACAGAACTGAGCGCGTGCCTTCTTCGTTCTCATCCTCCAGCTTCTACAGAAGTCCTGCGGCCAATGAGGCACTGTCAGATAATAGTACCCACCACTTTGCCTGCGCATCCCTTGTTTGTTGAGACGAGGGTTATGGTAGTTTTCGGGTTGAACAAGGCCACATTAGCCTTATCGCTTTCCAGGTTTACATTGGATTCCATCTTCTGTTAGGGTTTGTGATGGCCTTTGCTTATACAGTAGACTCTCGATAACGTGAACACCGTGTAGTGTGAACACCGGATAACGTCAACAGATTTTTTTTTTTGCTTGGCATCTCTAAAGCGTTGCTACAGGTTAACAATAAACTGTTCGAGCGAACTCTCTAACTAGAAATGTTTCGCCATATTTTACATACATTTTCCTCAATTGTACATACAAAAACATCTCGCTAAGTCAAACTCTCCCTAACTCGAACAAAATTTGGGATCCCGTGACAATTCGACTTAGGGAGAGTCTACTCTAATTTCGAGACCATCGTGCGTAACTCAGATGTCAGCACTAGATGCACGACCTCCCGCAAGTCTATATTGACATTGGCATCATCGAAAGAAAACAATAGACCAAGTAAGCTAAATCCACTTACACATGAGGATGAGAAGTCTTCAGGTACCAATTAAGTTCATGGACAACTTCTCTCTCACTCGGTAAAGTGCGAAGTCGATATAAAACGTCTTGCTGCTCTTGATGGTGCTCACAGTCGCGCACGACCATGACGTCACATATTAGAGGATGTGTTAGCATTAATCTCATATCATCCCGTGATTTGGGCTTAATGCACAGCCTCCAAGACGCTCTTACAAGTGGGACGCCGCTTTGTCGCTCTGAAGCCTGCAATTAGTCTCAGAGGTTGTTGACCTACCATCAGCATCAGACGAAGCTTCGCAATCGAGTGGTATGCGGGATGACTTGCGTAAGAAGAAATGTGACTTCCACTCAATGACGCATATAATCCAATAGAACACTGGGCGTTAGTCAGCGAACATATTTCGTTTTACGAGCTTTTTGAAATTTAATATTAAGCCGTGTAGTAGGGTCTAGTAGTCTTATGCGCCGTCTAGGGAGAAGACTACTACACAGAAGATAATTGCTGGAATTGGAGGGAGTTAGGCGAAATTAATGGAAGACCGTATATTAATTAAAAGTTAGGTGAAAGCGATCAGTGTTCAGAGTCTACTCCGAAAGGAGAAGATTTACTTCGCTTTTTACAAAATTTTTAAATCTACACTCGCTACTCGTTTTTGTTCATAGTCTACTTCCAAAAAATGCCACATGAAAATACTTGTTAGCTCCTTTGGAACTAAAACAGTCCACGACTTTTGTTATGTTGTCATTTCAGTTTCATCGAAAAATCCATCATCACTCATCACGCTTTGCACACTATTTTCTATTATAAATTATTTGTGAAAAATGAGAAAGCAATATGCCGCATGAAAACAGTATTCCTTTCACTCAAACAGATCCGTCTCAACGCAAAACACACCAATCATAAGCATAACTACTATTCTTCCTTCTAAAACTACTATTTTTTGTAGAAAATGGTACATTTAATTGAAACTGATAATCTACTCCGAAAATTTGGTTTTCCCTTCGCTTTTTCTTTCAATCTACTTCGAATTGAGATATCTGAAGTCCGAACACTGCAAGCGATGGAGCGATTGTTAAATAAACTTTGTTCATTTTTCAAATTTTCACCAGAGTGCCATATTGAATCCTTTTCATTTCTATGAAAAAGTGTCATAGTGGCACGTGCCACATCCTTCGCCGACAGGGGGCCCTGTCTAGATTAGTTTGTTCACTATGCCCTGGTATTTAGCATGGGTGAGATTACATCCGACCGATATCCCCTCGAGAGATATGCGGCAATGTTTTGACCGTCTTGGAATTCGTGGACGGTCTCCGCAGAGCCTATATGGGCGGTTGACTGCAATATAAAGATTGATAATAATAATAATATGTGTGGCGCTACAGCCCGTGGAGGGCCAGGGCCTAACTTCTCAGCAACCACTCGTGTTGTGCGTGCTATTGTTCTCTCACGAGTGGAACGGACCTACAGTTTAATGCCGACTCCGAACGGCGTAGTTGAGAAGCTTTTTTTTTCTAGACAGGAAATATTCTTTGAGCATTGTCAATGACTCGAAAGAGATGGTGCCGTGAAATATGAAAGTTGGTAAATTCGGGTATCGAACCTGGCACCCTCTGCGTAGAAGTCGACGCACTAACTCACTACGCTATGGCGATCCACATCTATATAAAGATTCATACTTTTTCCATATATCAGACTCATTGACAGAAAGCGAGCACTCTCTTGATTAAGCGTTACTTCTACTCGGAATACGCTACAGTGATTTGGAAAGCAGACAATCTTTTATAATGTAAGCAATGTTCTTTTTGTCATTGCCTTGGTAGAAAAGAACCCAGATTCAAGCTGTCGATGAATGCTTTCAACAACTAGATTACCTACACCTCGGAAAAGCTACAGGACACCAAGCCATTACGCCGCCACCACCACTGTACTTTACCGTAGAAACTAAATTTATAAGATTTGCTGTGATACCATAGGATGTGTCATCAGTAGAATTCATTGATGCCGAGATAAATTCGTGGTCACAACAAATCTCTTGTTCTGTTTGCATTACTGGTGTGTAGCAAAACACGCAGTTTCTCGAATTGATAACGTTTTTGTGTAAAATCAGTCCAGTCGGCTTTAATGGACCCTGAACTTTTTTTTTTTCAGCAGGTTACAGCATTTACCAAATCATATCGGTATAAACTTTCAGGATGGACTGAACGTCCAAGGAAAATTAGAGAAAGCTGCCCATTTGACTTATGGCAACCAGCTTGTTGAAATATTAATTAGTAAAATATACAGCTTCACAATGCGGAAGTAACAAGCGAATGCAATTCCTTTCTGAGAAGACCTGAACTTTATTGACGCAACATTTAACTGATGCCGTGATATGGAATGATTCGGGAAGCCATGGCAATGGGATTGAATTTGTTTGCAGTGAGATACATAGATTTAAAAGACTGTACAGCGACACTAGCCTAAAGAATTGTGCATTTCTTTATTTTGCTAAGGAATAAGGACCCGACAACAATGATAAGTGGACCAAGGACAGCAACCATAACCACCTTGTTCTACGCTTACAAGCTGGCCCTCTTAAGACCTCTAAATTCAATCACGCTAAGTAAAAGAATGAAACACACAATTCATCCCCACATCACCTTTAGTGGAAATTTAATCAAGAACAACAAAAGAGCATTCTTTGTCCCCAAGACTATATGCCTCCCATATCCTGACGTCATGATCAGCAGATACGCAGATTACGTCGGATGGTATTTGGCCGATGTGGTATGTAGCATTCATACGAAAATTAAACACCCACCAGCTGTTCTTGACAACGATAAAAGGCTGATTTGCAAAGGCGCGTTCACGCGGTCGCTCTTTGATAGACGTGCTACGCGTTTTATCGAGCTTAAGAGAATGTAGTTTCAGAACGCGGCAGCCTCAATGTTCCCAAATCGAAATGAACGCGCGCTTTTATCCTACTAAAATGGTTTGAAATATAATTTTCAAGAAAAATATGAAATTATTACTTAAATAAAATGCCTAGAAAAAATTAATTACTTGTGGAAATAATCGTGTTAGTTTGCCAAAAATTAAAAAAAATTGTTTCACAAATGTCAAAAAGCCCGAGTGACTGACTCTACATAGAAATTTATGCGCGCGCTTACGATATTACGGTCTGTGAAAATTCAACGCGCGACCACCCCATTTCAAATTTAACATAAGATTTGCATGTATCCTTCTGAAAATGTCAAAGTCCGATCGCCTGAACGCGCCGTTGGGATATGGGCATAAAACTTACGAGGTACTTAGTTATTCGTCTTAACTTTGCTGTTAAAAAGCCTATCTTTTCATCTGAATTATAAAACCCAATTGAAATGTCGGCAGTTTCATGCAAGTACATTGTTATACTTGTTTAAAAGGTCGTTGACATTGCATTGTATCCTGCTAGTATTTCTTATTCCACGAATTAAATATAACCACTCATCGGAATGTACACAAACATGGTCAATGAACCAAACAACAATAATGGCTATAACATTGCAGGCAATGACCACCACTCACACCAAACCGTGTCTTAATATCCGAATGAATTTATTAATACCAGATATTTGATGGGAATAATCACTTGGAATTATAAGGCAAACGACTTCGTGTCTCTGATCTTCCTGCAGCTGGAACTCTCTTCCATGTGCATTCGTTTCGTGTGCATGTAGCACAACTTGATTATTCTGTTAGAAGTCAACAAATTATCGACCTCGTCCTCATCCAAAGCCGTGACATCACAATATATCACACATAAATATATGAATATTTATGTACATTTCTCTGTTACAAGTTGTTGATTTCAAGTTCAAGGCCAGTCGATAACCAAACAGCACCTACGCAGCTCAGTATATATGGATGTGCAGTCGTTCATCCCATCACCATAACCAGTGACTTACTTTCGCAAATCTACATTTAAATTAATTAAGTATCAAGGCATTTCATTGCGTTATCTCGTTTAATTGTAGTTCTGTCTGTTTTCACAATAAATGGATTAGACATGATCCGTGATCGTCTCCGACGTACATATCTCCATATAGAAATATAAATTTAAAATTGTGTCAAATGTGCCACCTCAGACGGATTTTTGGAGTACACGAAATTAATCTTCTTATCTCTCCTTTGTTTTCGCATGGAATTTTGTGATATTGAGATCAGAAATCAGAGGTTATATCAAATGGATTAGCTTACGTGTATGTAGACATTAAACACACGTTTTAAGCACCAAATGCATATACAGTGTTGCCCAAAACAAAAAACTTAAGCTAACGAATCTTGTGATAGTTCAAAAATTATTTTTTCCTCAATATATCTCTCTTCTTCAGACACCCGCATGATCCACTAAAGTGGTCGCAAAGCACACATTCACAACATAAAAGTCATTTATTAAAAATTATTTATTGTATCATAAATCCCATCTTATTATATGTATATACTATGAAATTATTAAAAATCCCCCGCCTTCGCTTCGATAACAAGTTTAGGGGTTTGTTTAGGATCGTTGTCATGATGGAAGATTCATAGTAACGACAAATTCTCCTTGGCATAAGGAAGCATGGCGTTCTAAAGAAAATCCCGGTACACGAAACTATGAATAGAAATATTCATCAGAAAAGAGGGCAATTTCCCATTTTAGTTGAACCTCGCCAAACTATAGTCTAGTGCGAACACCATTCACTACAGTCCACACCAGTCAGCCACTTCCACCTACCGCTAGTGTCGCCATCTGTCGATATAAGCATCGATCATAATTTCGAAAACCACTCTCGAAACAGGGGTTATCGTACGCTGATCTATCTAAAATCCACAGAAAAATTAGCATCACATCACGGAAATGTACAAAAGCGTCATCTGAAGAGTTCATAGCCAGATGGCGACAGGGTGTTCTAGAAACCATGAAGGGAGGTATAAATATCGGGTCGGTGGCCATAACATATATATATATATACATAATTTTAGATTTTGTATAAGAAGAAGTGATCAGTGTAAATCCGCCTGAAAAACAGTTGTGAGTTTCGTAAATGCAATTTCTGTAAAATAATTGATAAAATAAACGACTGTTACAAGTATTAGTTTATTTTTATTCGTCCACCCTTCGTGACAACTTCAAAAAGAGTGTGTTACAAACGTCAAAAAGAAAACAAAAGTAAAAGTAGCGGCATCTTCACGTCACAAAGGCATTAATATTGTTAGCTAGGAGTTACATTAACTCTAACACTAATAAATAAAAAGTTTAGATAAGTTTTGGAAGCAACCACTGCCTCTAAATAAATTTAGTTTTATTTCGTCTCCTACCAGTGATTACTGTGCGCAATTAAGATTACGGTCATTCATTCGCGTAAACTGTAAATGCTTTCGGTTCATCTTAAATTAAGGACTCTTACACAACGACTGCCGAGGCGGACCTTGAATGCGATTCTATCAGGAAGGCGACCACTTGGCAGAATCAAGACGAGGTGGTGGGACCAAGTCCATAAACTCGACTGGACACTCCTGATGAGTTAGAGTCGATGGCGAAGTATCGAGTTGCCTGGAGATCTCTCGTGCCTGCGTTATACCCCGCAACCCCTTTAGTGGATCTTGCGGGTCAGAAGAAGAGGATGATGACATCGTGTTACTTATTCCAGGCCGACAAATCTCAATGTTTCGCCATCAAACTTTACAGTTTCCGTTCCCCCGTCTGTCTATCTGTAATTTATAGATACTAGATTTAATAAGGACGCCAACATCGACGACTCGACCAGAAAGTCACCACAGGTAGCTATAACTGCGAGGTAGTAAAGGATACCGTGTACCTCGGTCCCTAAGTAAACAGTACAAAGAACACCAGTACCAAGATTAAACGCAGAATAACTCTTGTCAATCGCTGCTTCTTTGGTTTCAAGAAGCAATTGAGTAGTGGAGCCCTTTTTCGAAGGTCAAAGCTAACATTACATAGCATCTTGATTATTCCTATCCTGCTCTATGGCGCAGAGGCATGGACTATCTCAAAAGCGGATGAAGACGCCCGTGGCCTTTTCGAGACAAAAGTTCTGCGGTCAATCTTGGGTCGTGTTTGCATTGACAGTTTTTGATGGCTAGGCCTTGTAGAGCGCATGGATAACACTGCGCCAGACCGAATAGTCCGCGACTCCGAACCAGTAGGACAACGCAATAGAGTACGCCCACGGAACCGATGGCACACCTAGGTGGAAAAGGACCTTAACCAACTCGTTGTGCGCATTGAGAGACAGCTGGCAGTACGTATGTCTCTTTAAACGTAACTTCAGAACATTGCATTGAAATAATTGAGTATAGAGTAATTGATAAATAGTAATAATTGAGTATGGAGTATAAGTACTACTCGCATTAGACCACCTTTATTAAATAACATTCAAATGGAACAAGACAATTGTTATAATCGGACCCCACAATAAAGACAAACTTTTTTTTCTATAAACGTTGCAGACTTGTAATGATATATCAACAAATTAATTTCAAACGTTGTCATTAATTGTCAGGGTTTAGCTCTGATCGCATCGTAACACGAGCTGTGTTACTCTTTGAATGTTAATGTATCAATTGATGGCTTCCGGTTCCAAGTTCTCGACATATGATTTACACCAAAAGTCATTACATTTTCTCTGCGTTATCTCAATTGATTTAAAATGGTCATGCGTTTGTCGCGGCAATAACTTGACATCGGCTACTCGATACAACAGTCGACAAATTTCTTTCAACCCAAAATGGTACTCAAACAAAATGTTCTTACCACACAAAAAGCACCTTGTATTTGTCCTGAGAGGAAATGTGCGTATTCCATGTTTCGGACATGTGAGATGATTTAGGCGTTGGTGAATTGCTACCAGCGTCAGTCTTCTCTTCTGCAAAATTGATAGTACAGTCGCCTCCGTTTATATACACTCCGCTTAAACGAAACTTTCGGTTATATGCACAAGAAATTTATCACGGTACAACAAAGTTGCCTTTATACGAACATCGTTTGTATGAAAACTCCGCTTAGTTGCAATACATTTTCTGAATTTTTTGTGTTGCAAATAAGCGGAGTCGACTGTATTTGCTTTAGAAGCAGTGTCTGTATAAGTGGAGGGGTATTTTTTTCCCAGATTCGTTTTTTTAGCAAAAAACAGTGAGCCCGAACTTGAACCTCCTCATCGTTAAATTTGAGAATTTTGTCGGCTTTTGAGTACCATTTTAAGTTGCTGTATGTGTTCAACAAATAGGTGTAATTAATAACGCCCGCGTTAGCCAAATGGTCGGCGGTTTTATTGCCAAGTAGAACTGTCATTAAAGATATTTTTACTGTTGCCTTTTGTGCTGACATAAACTGGCTGGAAAAATAATGTGCATTAAATAACACAAGCGCCTCTAATATTGTCTGTTCATAAATGGTTAAGGCAGATGAAGTGGTGTACTGCACTTAAACAACGCAGTAATAAAAGCGAACAATATATCAAGAATTATTCTGATTCTTCGAATGTGCTTTTAATTTCTTAGACATTTATATATGAAATGAACAAAATATTACCGCAGGAAAGAATTCGTGCCAATCTGCGAATTCTAATAATAACATAAAAGCGGATTTTTTGCAGGGGCATGCAGATAACAATAATAATAATAATTTTTGTGATGCTGCAGTTCGGTGTGAAATTGGGGGTAGCTTCTACAACAACCAAAGATGTTGTGCGTGCTTTTGTTCCCTCACGGGTCGAGGAGACTTACAGTTGTCTGACGACTTCGAAGGGGGTGTTTAAGAAGCTTAAGTGTTCTCTTAACTTGAAAGCGTCGCAGCCATGAATTATGAAAGTTGTTTGTGACGGGGATTGAACCAATAATATTACGTCATTTGCATGAAGGACCTGGGTTCTGCCGAAACCACTGGTGTTGTGCGTGCTCTTATTCTATCACACGTGGATAGCACCTACATTTTTGCCGACACTGATAGGCGAATTTTGAGAAGGATTTGCTGGACAGAAATACTCTTTGGACTGTCAGGGGCTGGAGAGAGGTGAAGCCGTGATTTCTGAAACTTGGTAGTTTAGGGGATTGGAGCTGGCAAGCGCAGGGTAGGAGTCAAGGCTCCAAGGCCACACCGATTAAGAAGAAAATATAACATATTTAAATAATTACTTTGCCTAAATAAGGTGAAGTCGGAAATTAACATCCACTCTTATCTACTATCTATTACTGCTTGAACTTAAACCTGAGCTTATTCATGGTAGTCTTGGAGAAGTAATACTTGTTTCTATCTATGCAGTATCAAAAAGGAAAAAGGAAATAGAAGGACTCATTGGTTCTTAGCGATACCCTGCCGTCATGAACATTTCGGTTATCTCCCATATGTAACATCAATCTTCTTTACGATTAGGTGGACAGGATCTGAATAATAAGGAACCCCTAGTTAATGCTATTCGAAGGCAGGTTACAGGGACACAGACATTGACTCTTATCAGTTTCGGTTCTAATTATATTCATAGTCGAAAAATAAATCTATTCATTTCACCCTTGTTACTTATAATACTGCAAAAGCATAAATGTCATAGAAAATGTCTGTGTTCTGAGTCGACATAAAAATGTGCCACTATTCGTACGAGAACATTAGAACTGCGTGTGTTCCTCACGAGCCATAATGTCTAATTTAATTTGTATACATGCATTCTCTTAATTTAATTTTTGAATGAGAGACCTGTGTAGGTACTTTGATGTCACGCAATAAGGAAATAAATTTCAGGCAGAAAAATGCGACGAAACTGTGGAGGGTCAAGCTTGCTTGTTTTGCAAGCACTTTTTCTCTAATATTTTCTCGCAAATGTATTCCTTCACTTCTGGCATTAACGTGTTGTTATAACCAAATATGTATGTGCGTTTGTCTTAATGTCATTCAACTTTAGTTGAAAGGACGAGAGCTTACAAAATAACCTAGTGTGATAAAAAAGTATGCAAACATTTAATTGATTTATTTAAACGTTTGATTAGAGGAACCTGCACACACCAGTTGAGTGTAATTGCTATCAGACTTCTCATTCCAACTAAACTGATTTATAAAACCGTATTAGATGTCACGTTTTCAATCATTTTCAATTAATATTGAAAAATAAGTTGTGAAGTAGGAAACGTTGATACAGTGCCGTAACTAGGGCAGTGACTGTGGTGTCCAGGCACAGGGCGTAGGCCCAGGAGGGTACAAAAATGACCGGGACCAACTTCAATTACACACATACAAGGGCGCAAATATTTAAGCTGGCACCGGGCGCATAAAAGTCTAGTTATGTGTGAATTGCTTTTATCATTTAAATTGAAACCCATAACTGTGGTGATAATAATATCCACGGCGTACCTACATTGCTATTTGGCGGATTTTGGATGTGAGGTCTTTTGTTTCACGACTTTACAAATTCTTTTGTGCGATCCGTTTTGACTCATTTCCCTTGGCTACAAATTTAAAACTCTTGTAAACAATTTCACGAGTGTAAAAGCCGCCTATGTACACATAGCTTCATGATACTTGAACATACATTGAACTACTACCTTATTTATTGGCTAACATTTACTGCAGCAGGGGTCTCTAATAAAATCAGCCCAGAATGGTTTAAGGAACAAATGCTCGTACTAGCATTCTCTGATATCCACACCGGCAATCACCAGTTAATAGCTTACAACTAAGACATGGGCTAAATACTAAAGGAGGAGTTATTGAAATGTTTCAGTTCCACTGGATCATGAGCTTCAATAATTAGATCCGTATCTGCTAAGAAGGTATGTCCAGGCTCTACACGGGCCCTGCTCGCCGCCTATATTATTATAATATTCCCAAGGTGACACTTAACGTCAGACATAAGGACAAGCAACGATTAATAAAAGCGGTTCTAGTGATCAACTGCAAAAGGACAAAACCGACGAGAATCAATGCCAACAACAAACGCCGCTGATTATAGGAAGTGAACAAATAGAAGAGGTCAATCATTTCGAATACTTAGGTAGTCAGATTACGTCAAATGATGTCGAACGCAGATGTTAACAACCCCGTTTTTCACACAAGCCAACAAACAATACAAAAAAATACCGATCTGTCAAACGTTGTGAGATGATTGAATTCTTTCTTTTTCAAAATAGAGGTTAACTGGGAAACCAGCAGAGAAATTACTAAAGAGAACCTTACTTCATATATATATATATAATTCACATAAGTAATTGAATTATAATTTTAGGAATTTGTGTAACCCACTAATGAATGAAGCTTGAATTAACTTGTTCGTTTTATTTCTGGGTTCCCGAAATATGAAAACAAAATTTCAAACAGCAGAATTAAAAAGGCAAGAACTGTATTTGCTAGACTTAACAGTGTCTGGAAGTCGCCAGAAGACAAAAATCAAAATCTTCTTCTGTGAAAACTGTGCTGTTCCATGGTGTCGTAACTTGGCACCTGACGACTATTGTCCCTTGAAAGCTCCAGGCCTTCATAAATCCTTATTTAATGAGAATCTTGAAAGTCTGGTGGCCCAGAACCATAAGCAATGAAAGACTCTGGAAGATATGCAACCAACACAGTGTGGAAACTGAAATAAAGTACGACTAAAGTACGGATGGATACGGCATACACTACGAAAGCCATCAGACGAACTGTCGTAAACTGTTCTGCAATGGATTGCTCAAGGCAAAATGAATAGGAGGGCCAGTCCACGAAACACTTGGAGAAGAGCGTCAACACTGAAACCAATGAACTACGCTCCACTGCCCGAAATAGACCTAAACAGAAATCGTACGTTAACAACTGGACCACTTAATTTTGTCTGTAAATGCATATGATAATATTGGTGGCACGACAGTCCGAGGTGGACTGGGGCCTAGCTTCTCAGCAACCAGTCTTGTAATGCGTGATTTTGTTCTTTCACGAGTGGAAGGGACCTTAAAAGTTTTATGGCGACTCCGAATGACGAAGTTGAGTACCTATTTATACTCTTTGATCATTGTCAGTGACTCGAAAGCGGTAAATTATGAAAATTAGAAATTCGGACCTGGCGTAGGAGTAAACGCACTAACCCACGACGCAACGACGACACACTGTAAATACATACTGTTCTTCTAAAAAGTTAGTCTTTAATTGTGAGTTGACAATATTTATAATTTTATACAATTGTAAATAGTCGTAATAATAACAATAATCATGAGCTTGAAAATAAAGAATTTCATTATAGAAGCAACCAGAATTTTCGCATGTTCTGAACAACTATGGCCGGACAGCTGCTGCAGTTGTCATTCCCTCCAATTTTGTTCCTTTCCCTGAATTAGTACTCATCTATAAATAAAACGCTTTGATATGTTTGATCCCTCTTTTTCGGTCACTGTTTTCAGTAGTCCACATTCTACACTATTTCGTTAATCTAAACAAGTAATTTTATTTATACAACTGATAACATATATGAGGTTCAAGGCAGCATGCAGTAAATGCATGCCCAACAAGCCAAGAACGAAATTCCAAGAAAAGGAATGTGAAAAGGCTATTTTCCTTAGTTAAAAATAACATTATTTTAAATAGTGCATACATTGCTAAAGCAAGCCAGACGCTCTTCTTTCCTGTACAATCATTCTCTAAACTTGTTTTACAATTAAAAAAACACTAGAGTATCGTGCGATGTTCTCTTGTGTCTTCATATCTGTATTAATAGGTCACATTTTTTTTTCCAACAAAATATAACACAGTAGACACCGCTATTGAATCCAAGTTCTAGTTATCATCCAAACGATCAGCAAACAACTTTAAGTTAGTTTTTTTTAATCATTCATATACCTAAGTGGAAATGTTGATTACATTATTAACCAAAGCTGAGCCATATAATTGGATTGCTTATTCTTTTTGCTTTGATGTAAATAATAAAGTGTAAAGTGCAAACGAGAGAAAAATATTAAGCCCGAAACAAAAGTGTGGCGGCCTCATTGAGCCCATTCATACTGTTAAAATTAATTTAATGATTTCCGATTAGAATTTGTATGCCTAAACCACCACTGATGCGCCCTTATGATTCTTCCATTTAAACACATAATTGATCCCTCTGCTGATGTACAGACTGTGTATGCATGTATAAACTGAGAAGGCACTTATTCAATAAAGGAGAACATTACTTTCAGAATAGAAAACGAATTTGTTTTACAAGTGCTTTAATTACGTCGTCGTGATATGGTTTCCCAATGCAACATCGAAGGAAACGACTGACTTTAATTGAGTTTTATCATGCCGCTGCTGCACGGACCAAAACGACTCATAAATCACACCCACTCCACCCGTGATGGAAATTGTTGTAACAGTTACAGGTGGCAAACGAGTTAGTCCAACCGCCACCAGAGCTATTTGCTACAATATTTACAGATTGCAATTCTAATAAAGTTTTTTTTTTTTTTCATTTTTCAAACAAATTCACATCAAATTGTCAAGTGAAAACATGTCGAACTTCTTTTCAAATATAAATTCTAAGCCCACGTACATACACATTATGTATACATCTACGTACAAGTATACACGATGCTTGTACCTATAAGTACACTCACAGCATAGAACACAACATTCGCCATAATAAAGCGATACATCTTAAATTATGACCTCAAGTTTGCACCCCTGGATTTTATTCATCGAAATTATAATAATTGTACGTACTTTTCTCACCCTTTGATACACTTTCAGTAGTATCATTCCTAGCTACTCGAAAGTGTGTGCTGAACTTCTTTCTACGATGTACCGCAGATGAATCTTTGAGATTCTTGTTGGCTATAGGTTGCTTGGAAAACTCGTCATTATAAATGGTATATCCACCACTCGTTGTCGCTGAATCGAATGCAGAAGGCACTGAAGTTGTTGATGACGATGACGATGAAGATGTGGATGTGGATATTGAAGATGCATCTGTTGGTGCAATTGGCGGATGCTGTTGATGTCCGTGCCTCACTCTTTGTAACTCGCTATCTACATAGCTTCTGGACACTTGAGGACGTATTTTGTCATCACTACCACCGCCAAATGCGAAACTCACTTGCAACAAAAATATAATAACGAGCGCACATACATTCACTGACAGAGAATATCGAAGAACATTTGGGAAAATGTTAAATTTCCTGCATTTCATCTTGGATGGAGGCGATGAACGGGGACGACGACGACGCATTTAGGATTTTATTTCACCGAACCACGATGGCTCTGGCCAAACGAAGGCGACACAAATGAAAAATTAATGGACTCTTCTTTGTTTTCTTATTAAATTGTAATGCAAATAGGGTGAGTATTTAGTTTTATTTTTTTTTTCTTTCTTTTTTACCGGCCCGACACAGGTACACGGAAACGAGAGAAACGCGAAAAAACTATATTCACGTTCTTGCAAAAAAAGCCATTAATTAAGAGTGATGTGAATTTTCTTTATTTTGCAATAAATCTCACTTTATTTACTTATGGGGGGAACAGAAAAAAATTACATTTTTTATATATTGACATAAGAACACAAACAGCGCAACGAAGAACTACGAAAAATAACAATCCTCACAAAGCAAAGACGAAGAACTATAGAATGATATTTGACATAGAGCAGGTTCTCATTTCTCTTATAGGCGCTTACAATCAGCACGGTTTCATAAAATGTATCGTTGTAGTGGTGCGATTGTGAGCATTTTGAGTGCATTCAGGGAAGATGTACATTTTAACGTACATATCGCTTTAAATTGGTATTCGAAAGAAAAATAAATCAAAATAAAGAATGAAAATTATTCATTCTTAGAAATAGAATAATTGCATATTTGATGCATCTATGGCGCTTGATGAAAGCATTTTTATTTGTATATCAAAACGAGTGCTTTTAATTGTCGCGTATTCGTAGTGTGTGCAATTTATAGACACATACAGTGGACTCCCCATAGGAGTCCCCATGGAGTTTGACTGAGAGAGAGAATGTTTTTTTAAGGGAAATTATGGGAAATGTATACAAAATATGAAGAAAAAAGGACGAGTTAGGGAAAGTCTACTGTGTTTAGTTTAATTTTTCAAATAGTCGATTACACTTTCAAGCATTTTCGGCGGTTTGTCAAACTGAAAACGCAATCCTTCTTCTGCCGCAACTGTAACACTGCTTTACTGACTACTAGGAGAACGTACTCCTTCAAATTGCTAATGATATGTGCATTTATACAATATATAAAAAAGTGGCGCTACCATTTAGGGTGGACCTGGGATTATCTTCTACAGTAATTAATCGCATTGCGCTCTAGAAGCTTATTTTTGAACAGGTATACTCTCTGAGCCTAATCAAGGACACGAGAGTTGAGTGACTTATGAAACTGTCGTTCGTATCGGAAATTGAACCCAGACACCCAGTCAGATAGGAAGTATTATAGACTTCTACATCATTTGCCTTGTAACACTTTTTGTCATCCTTTTTCATAAAGTTTTTTAAAATCCAATCAGACTGTCAACGGATATCTTCAAAGGACTTCATATTTTCATATTTGCACACAACACAAAATAGGTGGCTTAGATTCCGTTGCAACTTGACTTACAGATTTTCTCGGCTTCTGTGTCTCTATAAGCATTCATGTATCGTGTTTTGTAAGACTCTCTAATTATCCTTGCTTCCTTATTTTAAATTTCAAATTGATAGTCATCGCCAAATTCAATTGGGAGTTTAACAAAAACAAAAGGGAATAGTATTTAAATAATTGATTTACAATAGGAGAAAGCGACAATGATGATATACCTATTCTCAGAACGGATAATGGAGTACATAAGCATTGGCTTATACCTCTATCCATCATCTACATATTCTAGACAACCATGAAGGATATGAGTTCCCAAAAAAGACAGAAGTGGGTATTTTGTCATATTACAAAAGAGGCTAATGGCCTAGAGTCAAAGGGTCAGCCATAAAGGGCGTACATATGCGCTGACCTCCCTTTCGTTAGGTTCGCTCATTTTAACTTGCTGCAGTAGGAGCGATTTGAATTGTTTTCAACGTACGTAAATGTCAGTTGGCAACAAGAACGGCAATTTACGTACACAAATTGTAATTCATATTGCTCCCACGTAGTAAGCAATAGTGAACGAAATGAAAACGGTTGGCCGGAATAGTTTTGACGTTCTTATTATCTGCTTGGATTCGTTAGACAATCGGAATCTACCTCAAGATAAAAAATGAAACTATTATAACCTTATGGGGCTTTAAAATGAGAGCCTACGACTTCATTCGTTTACGCTATCACGGGATGTACTGAAAATACTATTCTCTCTGACTTAATTTCACAGAATTTATATTTATTTCCACATTTCAAATTCTTCTATGGTCATATCCGTACGTCACTTTGCAATCACATTGCAATCAAACGCGCTTATTCCCAGTATACCGTGCAAGAACGTACATAGCTGTTCACGTCTATTTACGAGGATCACGGGATTTCGTAAATTAATTTCACGCATTCTTAGGCAGTATCTGTATTGACTTGAATTTGGCCTTTTTGTGCCGTGTTGACGTGATTATTTACTGGCCATTGTTGGGCAGCCTTCTCTACTTCCCTACATGTCCTGACTGATATAGCGCGTTATGATCGATTCTGGGTGTAGCGAATAGAGTACGACGAAATGCATGCCAATAAATGTAGTTAGTCTTTGTGTATATAGTTATGTAGTTATGATTTACAACTCAAAAATGTTTGAATTGAATTCAGTATTTGTCGGTATTTTAAATCCAACCAGCCAGTATGTGTGAATGTAAACTGTTCCGAAATGTTACGAATGTAACGACCAAAATAATTAAAAAAAAAATTGAAATACTTTCTTAAGGATTTTTTCCGGAAAGTAAAAAGTTTCCTTTTTATACTCAAGATATACAAGACACGACGTTTAACATTGTGCAACCAAGCGGAGGACTAGATCCAACATGGCGTTTGTGACAGTCGAAAGCTATCTATCCAAAGACTTGGCTGCTTGAGACGAACTTCACCCGAAACTAAATAAGCGGCTTCTAGTGCCTTCGTCAACTGATGCAACAACCTAAGCATTCAATTCAAATTCGTTGTCTTCATTGTGTTAGATATTTTTTTATTAACTTTATACAATACCTAATACTCAAATGCGTGTAGATATTATTGTCTACACAAAGGCAACTTTAGTTCTTACACTCATGGTCATAACTTAAATAAACATATTTCTTTTAAATCATTAACTTTACACGTAATTTAATTCATCCACTTTCGGCAATTGGGAGCATCACACATACATGATATCTTATGAGCATCATCCTCTATATCAAATTTGTAATCATAAGAAAGCTGAAAAGAAGACACGATGTTATTAAAAATCATTTGTTGAAGAAATGAAATGAAATTATTACCTCTTCCCCTTTGTTGATTCTTCGCTTTGCGAAAATAATGATTCTATATTCTCTATCTACATCCACAATCTCAGTAACACAATTCGGATTGCAAGAGTGGTTAATATAACGTGCTAAGCCTCCAGAAAGTGTCGCATCCACAACACGTTCCTCATCAAGTCTGAACATATAGATCCCTCTGTTCTGTAAGATTTAACAACCAAATAATTACACACTAATGCAGACGTATTAAAGTAAGGACTTACCCTAAGATCGTATTGTTTTTCTCTCAATTCCGATACTTCAGTACGTATAACCTGACCAATGTACTCGATTACCATTGTATGTTTTTCTAAGTCTCGTGCTGCATACAGCCCAAGGCCTTGTATTTTTGATCTGAAGAAAACAGCGGTAGGTAATCCCGAATTGCTGTATTGAAAATGCACACACTTACCTTGCCAGATAAACATTATTCCGCCACTCCTGCTTCATCTTCCTGTACTGCGAGCTTTTAGAATGAACAAACTGTTTGCTGTAGGGACATGCAACTTCACCTGCCACCAGCGACGACGGGGAGAGAGAAAGTTTTAAATTGATCGAGCTGGTTCGCTGCGTATGGGCTTTTTTCCAGTTTATAATATGCCTCTGCTTGGGTTCTGTTCTAGCCGAACCTGAGGGATTTATTGCCAATGGTAATTCCAGCAAGGGATTGCGCCCATACTTAAACCGATAATCCGTCAAACTTTCAACCCCGGGTAAACTCTCTAAAATTCGCACAATTGATGGCTCAGACAAACCGAACAGATCTTCGCCTGTGAAGAATTCGGTGAACAGTTGAACGAGACCTTGCCCTTTTCTAAGTGCCACTATTTTCTCTAACACCTTTTGCCAAACCGCTTTTGGTGTTTCATCGCGCAACTCTACATCACTTTCGAACGGCTCTTGTATTTGAATGACAAACTCTGGTCGGCCATTTGCCTCAGCTATTGAGCAGATATACCTGCAACGCTTATTCACTTTTCTTGTTGACCAGAAAAATCGTACCTGCGGCGAAAGTTGATTAAAAACATATTCTAATGCAATAAATCGATTACCATACTATTTTGTAGCCAATCGGATAGATGTAGTTGGGAGTGTGAAAAGCTTCCAACTGGTGTGGTAAAAGTTGTCCCACGTTGATGAATGTAAGGTTTCCAATTCTAAGTAGATTACTTAATTCTAAATGATGCATGACCGCAGCTACTTGACGATTTTCATCGCGCTCAATGTAAACTCTTCTGCGAACGCGAATTGAGTTCAATTCGTTCTTTTTGTCTATTCTGTGTGCATGTGAAGCGCAATGAATGGTTTTGTTCTTGTAAAACACGCAATGTTCTTTGATAGCGCAAGGCAAATGATAAATGTGTCCACATCTCATTTTAAAGCATTTTATACTTGCACCGTATTGATTGCAAAATGAACATATTTGATGCAACCCATGTTGCATTGTTAGTTCTAAATTCATGAGGCCTCCATTTATTGTCTCGTATACGCTGTTTGACCAGAGTGCACAATTTAAGTGAACCTGTTGATAAGAATGAATAGGCAATAAGTGGGAAATGTCTACAAACAAGAATGTGTAACCAAATATTACTGAATAGCATACGTACCCATTTATTGACATCATAATTTAGAAGTCTTGAAGACCCGTCTGCAAAAGCGTCTCCCTTTTGATTGCACAATATACACCGCCTAGTGTCTTTACTCGTATTCAAAGTGATTGCTATACGCATTTTTAAACAAATTTCATTTGCATCTTCACTGGTAGCCCCCTTGTACGAGGGTTTCCAGAAGCTATTTGGACCGACAATTTTGTAACTCGAATTGTTACAGCAATTATTCTCATTTGCACTGATTTGTTTCACCGGTTTGCTATTTTGTATACAGCGTTCGCGTTTTCTCGACAAAACGTATTTTTTACCCTTCTTTTTGTACTGTATGCAGCAGTATTTGTCACAAAAATGATTTTCATTCATGATTTTCTTTTTGATGCCCGAATTAGATTCCGCACCAACTATTCCACAAATTATTATCATATGACAATTTCGGCAACACTTGTAAGTACCATTCAAGAAGTTTTGGATATTGGTCGATTGCGTTCTCTGAAGATTTTTCACTCGAGATATATAAAGGCTCTTTATGTTGCGTGCATTTACTCGGTCATTGTTAAGTAGCTTATGTGAAACGGGCGAATAGACGTGAAGTAAGTTATCCAAATCGCGTAGAATATCGAGGATATTCTTTGCAACAAATGACGATAGTGACAGGATGACAGTTGTCTCGACATTCCCATAAACACTGAAATTTAGACAGAAAGTGTTAAAGAAACGAATCAAAAAGGAAAACATCAAATTAGGTACACACTTACCATTTATTCCGTTTCAAATGAGTTGGCTTCTTTCGCGTTACTGCACCAAAGTTATTTGAATTCATATACGGGATAACAGGCGACAAACGGTCAGTATTTATGCTAAAATGTTTCGAAAACTTAACACCGGGATAGTAGCAATTTGATGGCGAGCTCGAACTGCGCGGTGAGCTCGGAACCAATGAGAAATTTTCAGCTGGCTGTAGACTTTGCTGCTTGAGAGTGGTTATGAAATTATACAATTTATCACAGGACTCATTGTTCATTGATGAAAACTCTTCGTCGTAGAATTTATTTTGAAAAGTAGGCACATTATTTGTCTTTGCATTGTGATTTGGTCCGTATGGTTTGATTGAATAATAGTCAACCAGATTTTTCAGGTTTGTCCTGCCGAAATCTTCCTTGAAGGCATTTTGGTATGCATGTTCGACTTGATTGCGAACACGGTCATTGTAACCGTAGACTGAACAAATTCCAAGAAATGTACTTAACAGTGGCTCCAGTACTTCCAGCACGAACATTTGTTTCATTTGAACGACTTTATTCTCAATGAATTCATCAAAGTCTTCACTTGCTTTTGATAATTTACGCGACTTCTTCTTCTGATGACCTTGTGGTTCCTTGTTCAATAACAATTGGCGCTTGTGTTTTTGATAATCACGCTTGAATTTCTTTCTCATTTCAATATTTTGTTCAACATCCAGTTTCGAGAGCTTAGTCTTCACTGTGGGCGAACTACTCATGCCATCATAAACAGTACTATCATATTCCTTTTTTATGGTTAATTGCAAAGTTTCACAGTTCTCTTCTGGAGATCTCAATTTGTTTTGTATAGGACTAGTATTCGGTTGACTTTTATTTTCATCCTTTTGTCTGAACAGCTTGAATAAGTTGATTGCATTGTAGTTACTATTTGTTGATGTTGATGTTGAGGTTGATGTCGATGCTGATGCTGATGTAGAAATGGATGTCTGCAAATGAATAATCTTGTTGTTGTCCACATCGGATGCCAGGCTTGTGTTGGTTTGAATGCTTGATAATTTCTCTGTTTCAAGAGAATTAGTAGTCATTTTTTGTCTGGGTGGAAATGTTGACACGAATGATGTTTCTCTAGAGATGATTTCTGGTCGACTTTTTATGTTCAGATTTTCGCGATCCATCGTGGGCTTCTTTAGTTTGTCATTTGCTATTTTATTGGGTAGTTTTAATTCCGACTTCATCTCGCCCACGGACGACACAGGAGGGATAACTGGACGTGCCAATTGGGCTTCAAGTGAACTAACTACACCAAGACTTGGAGCACGAACCGTGGCAAGTTTACGTGGGGCCATATTCTGACTGCATGATGTGTTTGAACGTTGATTAATCGACGATTGCAACAGATGCTTAAGAAGCACATTCTGTGTCTCTTCGGACTTATTGTTATTCGGCCTCTCTACCTTATCGATGTTTGTAACCAAAACTGTATCACTGCTTCCCGTTTGGCTAATGATTGGATTTAGTTTCGTCATCTGTCTTTTTGCATTAGATATTCCAATAAAATCTGTGTTCTTTTCCGCTCTTTTCATCTTGTTATCGTCCATCACTTTTGAAACCTTTAATTGGAGACGATTATTTTGAACAGCTAAAGCAATTTGCTTTCGCAATAGACTACTATCTTCTAGCTTTTTGCTAAACGAGATGTTGTCCGGTAGTTGTTGGTTTTCCTTCGGCATGTTAGCATTTAATACCTCGCATAAATCCTTAGCAGTTGCTGCGCTCATTACTTCCGATGTGCCAGACGTTTTACTGAACATGATTGGCCTCCTCAAACTCTTCGCAACGGTGGCCGAAACTTTGGGTAGTGCATTTTCTGCGCTTGATGTTACGGTAATCGAAGGTGGTAGACTATCGGCCAAGGGGTTTTCAAAAGGTTTCGTGTGAGTATTTTTGTCTGCATCTATAACGCACAATTGTGTCAGATAAGGTGCGCTGCTTTTGGGAACGTGGTCTTCGTGGACTTGCGATTTGGTATTTGTCTCCTTCGGTTTCGCTAAAGTTTTATTGATAATATTACTTACAACTGAACTGTCAATTGATTTCAATTCACTCTCCTCTGTATTCGGGCCCTGCACTTGATTTGGCTTCTCCACGATGACCGGTTCATCTTCAAATATTTGCTTTGGCAATGTTGTCACGGCAATAGGTGAAGGCTGGACCATATTTGATTTTATAAAACTCGACGATGATTTAAAACCCATATTTGGTAGTTGAATCTTGTTACCGACTAGTGTAGCCTGAACGATTTTTGTATTGGTTTTGTTATTCAGTTGCAGCTGAGATAATTGCACTATTGTTGGCGCCCTGATCTTTTTTCCACGAATATTAATAACTTTACGAACAATGTTAGGCACAGATTTACCATCGCTTGCAATAATATCCTTTAACAGGGGCACCGATAATGTTGTATTCCCGATTGAGACCTTAGCAGTTGTGTGACCAGCTACTACTTTCTTCTTTTCACTAGAAGCAATTGCTTCAACATTATGAATGTTCAGCTGTGAAGGATTATTGCTTCCCAAATTAGAATTAACCTTTGATGCAGTGCCTTCATCGATAGGCTTTATTGTAAGATTCGTTGAATCCAATGACTTTTTTATGATTATTGAATCTTTTATGCTCACTGTATCCGAAGTAACCACTTCCTTCTCCGTTGGAATACAAATAGAATTACTATCGGACATCGGATGAATGCTGGGACTACTTTCAATTGCCGCTGTATTAGTTTCGAAATCAATCAAGATATCATTTTCCCTATGCAGAAGTTTATAATTGCTCAATGAATCCATTGATTCATTTTCTTGTTTTGCATTTGGATTTGGATCGTGCTTTCCTTCGGAATTCTCTTGTGATAGCATATTGCCAGAATACACATTCTTTCCTGGACTAGAGCTAACAATATCAGATGTGCTCTGAGTATTTTCTTCACTCTCGTCACATTTGATAGTTTTTTGAAAAGTTTCCTTAAATTCCGCAGATTCGTTTTCACTTGTTTCCGTTTTTACAAAGGTTTTCATTGCAGAATTTCCAACAGGAGATTTATTATTTATTACATTTAAATTATTATATTCACTACATTCTGCAGAAGGGATACCCTGCGACAGAGACTCACTTTCGGTATCATTTTCTTTTGAATGAACGTATTGCGATGGCACTGAATTTGCTTCGGTCTTTTCTTGATCATTATTAACCGCAATATCCAATTTTGGTTTTTTTGGGCAAATATAGTCTGAATTTTTACGAACCCTCTTCTGCATTTTCCACAAAATAAAAAATATTTCACTTCATACCACAAAATAAACATAGAAGGTTCACACGATACAATGCTAGTCAAAATCGTGACGTTTTATCAAAACTTCGTTTTCCGACCTCGAGACTCGATGTATTTTCGTAGCGAAACGATGAGCGCGAAGTAATTTTCCAACTTAAGGTCGATACACAAGGGATTTTGTTTGTTAAGTAAATTCTTTTGGATAACTGTTTTTTCAGAAAACCAAATTCAATAATAATTCACGTAAATAATGATCATAAGATTTTCCACAAATTCTTTGGAATATGAAATCAATTTGTTTCCATTGTTACAAATGCAATTTTGCAAAAAAAAAACAAAGGTACACCATTTTTTTGTGTGACGTAGGAATACTAATTGCATTGTAAATCGATATTTAAATCATATAAATTAAATTGGAGTCTTATATTTCTTGAATTTATTGCAGAATGTCTGCCAGATTGTCGGAATAAGTACGGCCTGGAAAGCAAACATATCCCGTAAGATAGATGACCGTAAATCAGATTGTGTGCATTCCAAGAAATGCTGGAAATCAATACAGACTTTCATTTATTTATGCTCTCTGGTTTGTTTTGATTTTTGAAAGGCGCGACAATCGCCATGGATCCTGGTGTAATCAAAAAACTTGAAGAAGCTGTCGTGAACCGCATTGCAGCTGGAGAAATCATTCAGAGACCTGCCAATGCCGTAAAAGAGCTTATAGAAAACAGGTGCGCCTCGATTTTGTTCTTCGCTAAATAGTTCCAATTCTCAACCCTGAAAATCTTTATATTAGCCTTGACGCAAAGTCATCTGCAATTCAGGTAACCGTCAAATCGGGTGGACTAAAATATCTGCAGATCCTTGACAATGGCACCGGCATCCGAAAGGAAGATATGGAAATCGTCTGCCACCGGTTTACAACTTCCAAACTGGTCGCATTCGAAGACTTGTCAAACATTGCAACATTCGGTTTTCGCGGTGAGGCATTGGCTAGTATCAGTCATGTAGCCCGTCTTTCAATCCAAACAAAGACTAGAAACGAGCAGAGTGCTTACAAGTGAGTCGAACTGAGTTGAGTTTTTATTTTATTCAATATTAAACTGTTCTTATATGTAGATCATCTTATGAAGACGGAAAGCTTGCAGCTCCCCTCACACATTGTGCTGGCACACAAGGGACAATCATTACCATTGAGGATTTGTTTTACAATATGCCACAAAGAAAGCAAGCATTAAAGTCACCGAACGAAGAATTTCAACGGATTGCCGATGTCCTTATGAAATATGCTGTTCATAACCCTAAAGTTGGAATTACTCTGAAAAAAATGGGACAAAGCCCCTCGATTCGTACCATGCCCAACAGCACCCACCAAGGCAACATCAGAACTCTATATGGTAGCCAAATTGCAGAACAGTTAATGGAGGCAGAACTGACTGATGATGTGTATAAGTTTCAGATGAAGGCATTATTGACTAAGGTTAACTATTCAGCCAAAAAAATGACGTTCTTACTTTTCATTAATCACCGCCTTGTTGAATCGACAGGATTGAAGGCAGCAATTGACGCTGCATATAGTTCACTTCTTGGTAAGGGTACACATCCTTTCGTCTACATGAGCCTCTCGTTGGATCCCAAGAATGTTGATGTTAATGTTCATCCCACAAAGCATGAAGTGCACTTCCTTAATGAAACTGAAATCATTGACAAGATCAAAGAAACGCTAGAAACGAAACTTTTAGGCAGCAAAGAAACGAAAAAGATATATCAGCAACTTAAGTTGCCCGGGGTATCTGCGGATCTACCAAACACATCGAAAACATCTGCCAATGATGAATCGATCCGACCTAACAACATGATTCGAACCGATTCAAAAGATCAGAAATTAGAAAAGTTTTTCATAAAGCCTCGTGATTGTGAACAAATTACTGATTCTGATACTACCCTTCAAGGAAGTAATAAAAAGTCCAAAGAAGTGAAACTATCGAGTATTTTGAGAATGAGAAGACGCATTGAAAATGCATGCAGTTCGGAGCTGAGAAACACCATAAAGGAAATGGTGTTTGTAGGGGTTGTGGACAGAACGTTTTCATTGTATCAATATGGAGTGAAGTTATACCTTTGCAACACTATTAAATTATGGTAAGTTGTTTTTGATATACTCATGATGACCAGATGGGGTCGTGACTAGTTTGCCAAGGCTCGCGGACTAAGAGTCGCAAGCTGATCCGTCTTTTATGTCCAACGCTCACAGAGTCAAACTGTTTAGAACAACCTTCTTAAACGCCGGCGAACAGCTGCAGATCTGTTAAGCTAACAATAGCACGCAGAAAATGAGTGTTAGCTGTAGAACCACTTCGGACTGTAGCGTCGCCGTCGTATTATTACATATTTGGCTTGCCTCAAAAGCGAGAACATACACTAAAATCACGTTTGCCAGTTGTTCCTTCGTTGCTTACCGTGTTTCAGAAACTTATTAATAATATTCATTACATTAATTTATTCGATTTGACAACCATTATATTCTTTTTTTTTAATTTCAGTGAGGAATTATTTTACCAACGTCTCGTCTATGACTTTCAGTGCTTTCCTGAAATATCTTTCAGTTCTGGCTTAAACATCAAAGATCTTCTGTCGATTGCTTTTGAATCCATTGGATGGAGTGACGAAGATGGCGACATGCAGGAAATAGTAGAACGCGCTGCAAAAATACTTATTGAAAAGGCGCCTCTAATGCGGGAATATTTCTCGATTAAGATCACTAACGGCGGAGTCCTTGAATGCATTCCGTGTCTCCTAGAAAATCACGTACCAAGTACAACATTCCTTCCACTTTATTTATTGAAACTTTCCACGAAGGTCGACTGGAACAGCGAGGAAGAGTGCTTCGAAACATTCTGTAGGGAAACCTCAAGATTCTACGCCAATGTTGCCAGAGCAGACGCATTAACAAAAAAACACAAGTGGTCCGTGGAACATGTCATCAGTCCAGCCATGAAAAGATTTCTGCTACCCGATAATTCAATTAAAACTCATTTGTACGAATTAACTAATCTGCAAACACTTTATAAGGTCTTCGAGAGATGTTAAATACTGAGATTTACTTAAGAACATTTTTCATTATATATTTTTTTTTTCAATAAATTATATTTCATCATAATTTAGAGATTTGGTTGACGATATCTGGCTTGTTTGTCCTCGTTAGAAACATGTTTCTTTAATTTGTTCATGATCTCATTGTCGAATTCTGGTGGTGTGGGTTTTGTGTTTGTCGCCCAGTAGTAGATATCCCAATCGTTTGATACTCCATTTATGAGGTGGTCATACAAATCGGTTTCTTCCTTAGACATGCTTGCAAGGTACTTAGCGGCAAATGTGCTTAACAATAAATCGTTTTCCAGCATACCTCGTTTACGAGACTGATAGATTAACCTGCAATCAATACAATTAAACCTTCAAACTCAATCATGAATCACATTTGATGTGAACCTCTGTTTCTGTTGTTCAAGTGGTTCATTGAGCTTCTTAGGATACTCGGGAAGGGGAAGTTGAATTGGATCATCGAAATCAATGATGGGTACTTCTAAATGGTTGGGGTATTGTGGCGGTTTCTGCTCTCCTGCACTTGAAAAATGTCGTAGAGTGCCGACTATATTGGTGCATTGCCTGATATGACGAAACTTCAAGAAACAACCAAATTGCGCTCGTTATATAACGTTGTGAAATATGCACACTTAATTATTTACCTCGAAAATCTTGCGAAGCATTGTGAAATAAATATTTTGAGAGCTTGTTGAATTCTTGAAAATCAAACAGCGCTGTTGAATGCTGTGTATTTAAAAATGTTGCCACAACACGAATTTGACTTCAAAACAATATTATTTCGACGGCGTCGATCGGCTTCAATAAATCAAACTGGAGTGTCAATAAATACAGAACATATGTTTTGCTGTCAACACTTACGTCATGCTCCTAAGGTTGTATTCAGCGTCGTATTTCTCTTTGTGCCAGTCGATGTTTACACGATGACTGGAGAGGCGCGATTCTTTTCATACCATCTTCGTCAAGGGTGAAGAAGAGGGATGAAATGAAGTAGAAATTCACCATATGAATACAGACACAATAATGATTGCCTTTATTTATTATTGCATACTAGGATTCATTGAAACTATATAGAATTTCTTAAATTTATCTTATTTATAGATTTTTTTAGTTATTATTATTATATAATTATTATAAATTATTTATTTAATTGCAACCAAAGTGTAACTACCAACAACCCAACCACTCTTACATCATAGAACAGTTGTTAAAGTTTCTTACCTCTCTGTATGATTCCATTTTCATGTCAAGACTCCCACTAGTGACAACAGTAGAACGCAAAAACCAAACCAATCACAAGAAAAGAGATGGATATACTGCATTGTAGAAGCATTCCCGTTTGCAAATAGAGATAACCTGTGTAGAGGAATTGGATTTGAATTTGATTCAAAATTCTGAAAAATAACGCCCGGCGTGAGAAGTTAGATCTCAGATCTCGAATCGCAAGATTGTTTACCATAGTTAGTGAGTTCTTAATTTGGTTTGGTGAAAATATCTCCAACTGTAGCATTGAATTTTAATTTTGAGTTTTTACAGAATTTGTTTTACTTTGAGGAGTAGTCACAAACTCTGAGTCAAAAAGGACTAGTAAGTTACATTATGGTGTATATAATATCGAATATAATTGCTTCCAGTTAGCATTTAGCGCTTGAGTGAGAATTTGGTATTTGTGGTTGCATTAGTTGAAAAGTTATATTTTTATAATGGTGGTTTTGTGTTTTCGCTAACATAATTTAATGAATGGAACTTTATTCAAGAATTGAAGGTACAAATACAGGCTATATGCCGAAATGAGAAATATTGCACTTGGAGGAAATTGTTTGCATGTTGTGCGACATTTAATCTGGTTAGACCGAGTGTTTGACGCCGCTTTTGATTTTGCTTAATACTAAAGCTGACTCGTTGAAATTTGTTACAGTATTCTACAGATTGCAATTTTCTAGTAACTGCAGTACCCATTTCGCAAACATATTTGATTGTGTTTGTTTTGGTATAATAAACATAATTTTTTTTACAAATGATTATCAACCAGTGCACAGAAAAGTAAAATAAATAAAAACATTTTGTCTTTGTAGCATAAAAACTTGGTATTATTCAGACGTGGATGCCATCCTCTGGCGAATAGACAATATTGATGGCAAAAGTAAGATTTACAATCTACCGCCATTTTTAGTTTCATATTTTATTAGATATTGAATAGCTTGGATGTGGCTGTGAAATGCAGATGTAGATGATGACATGTGTTATTGTTCTTCGTTTGGCGCTTCAGTCCAGGGTGGACGTGTGCCTCAACCAACAAGTTTCTCCAACTAGTGTTCCACTGCAAGTTGGCTGAGGTCCTTTTCCGCCAGGGGCGGCACCTCTTATGCTGCCGTCCTCTGTTGCATTGTCCCACGGGTTCTGAGTCTCTTCGGGGAAGCTGTTGTCCGTACGCTCTACATCGCCTAGTGTTGGATCCGTAGACGCCTGACTAGACTAATGCCCTTTGAAAGCAGTCGTAGTTTTACTACGGTTTGATAGCTTAGGCTTTTTTCCCGCGATTTTCAATGTTTTGTTTAAATTTGTCATAGGCTTACCCTTTTAATATGAATGTATGTATATGTTTCAATGGCTATATGCTTAGCATAGCTGTCCGAATGCATTTATCTCTATTAAGCTGCGCACGACATAGGAATATAGATTTTACGTTTTTTAAATAAGTGTTCTGAAGGTTTTTAATATGACCAACAACGCATCATAAAGGATTACAATGTTCTATTAAACATCAGACAGTTAAACAATTTGCTTTGTTTCGTCTTGTTGTTTTTTCTCTTATAAGAAAATTTTTACGGACGGATTGGATCAGACAGCAATCACTCCTAGTTAGACCATGTTCCTAAAGTTCCGAATAGCGTACCACATCCATTTTCTCGCTTGTTTATTCAGCCATGATTTTAAATTTGAACAGCTTGGGCATTGATCCTTCGATTGCTCTCCCTCATGGTTCTATGTGAATTTTTGCATAGTCTCGTGCTAGTGTAGAATTGAAAGTACAAAAGAAAGTACAACACTTCTTTAAAAAATAAATCTTTGGGATTGCAAAATTCAGATACGAATGTACCCCCATTCGATGTACTCAGCTGTGCACACCATTCCTATTCGGTTGTCTTTAATTCAAACCATACGGTAACAAAAAACAACCTCAGATTCTGTTCGTCAGCAGAAGTGACAAAGTAACAAGTTCACAAAGTAATACTTTTTGAATAGTCACTTTTACAGAAATTGACCTCGATTACAATAGTCAATTTAGTAAACCAGCACAAGTTGTTTTGAGAGTCTAGTCGCTTTATAGGCATTTAAGTATCGGTATTACGAACCTATATCGAGTCTATCATAAATACGTTACGTGGCGATAAATCTCGTATCGCCAGATGTTGTTTTATGCCGTAGAACGACTACTTTGACGGCAATCATAATACCGAATTCAAAGAGACGTTTTGAGACACGCCTTTAAACGACTTTCGTAATCGGGGTGATTTCCTTGTAAATTTAGAAATACATCACATGCCAGATACATACATTCACTGAAACATATATATTTTCCTTGCAGACATCTTATACCACAATGGAGCAGCACAGGTTTCTCTTCAAGACAAACTCTTCACTCCTGAGAGACAAACACAGCAACATCAAGGCTGCCAATGAAATTAGAGCGAAGCAACGTAGAGATCTGTACAGTTCAACCAGACACATATCGCCGAGTCCGTCGCCAACACGACAACCAGAACAGAAAGAGAACATACAGCCTCCCACACTAACCGAAGCGCACAAACCGGACGCAAAGCCCTCATCTCAAACGGAAGCAAAGCCCGCATCCAAAACGGAAAATGAAAAATCATCTCGTCAAAAGGCATACCTCATGAAATACATGGCATGGAAGGCAAACAAGATAAAAGAGGAACAGGCCAAGAAAGAACAAACTAAGAGGCCCGTGTTTATACCCTATGGCAATGGACCGTCAAATGGCACAAGGAACTTAAAGAAATCATTTGCCCCAAAAAATCATACATTCAAGCCGCCACCTAATTTGGAAGATCTTACCATAGACATTGTCGGCCAAAATAAATTTCGTTGTGCAAGTGGTAATCAGCAAGTGACGTACAATTTTGTTCCGACTCCCAAAAAAGAAAATACCATACAATCAAGGATTGCTGCAATGAAAGTAAAAAATTCAAAACCTATTAGTTCAAAGCCGCTTTATTTGAAGCCTGTTCCAAAGCCCGAAATATCTAAGCCAGTAGTTGCTCCTCCTCCAAAGCCCGTTACGAATGCTACAAAGACCCCATCGACAGCGTTTAAGCTTGTACCACGAAACACAGCTAATAGCAAAGTGACACGACCGCCGACTACACAACCAGCTATTAAACCGTCCCTTAGATCGGACTCGAAGACCCCAGTTCCAGCGAAACCACATCCAACAGTACATGTCGCAGATTCAGTGACAAAACCCCGGATCAAACCGCCGCCAATACAAATGCCCGCGAAGCCGATTCCGAAGAGGGAAAACAACATAGCTTCTAAACTGAAGATGCCTCCGCCTTCACAATACAATGTCAAAAACGTTAAGAAAGCAACTACAACATCCAAAGTAGCATCGTTGTCAACGAAAGGTGTCAATTCCCAATTAGGTTTACCACCGCTCAAGCGTCCAAACTTCAAGGCATCGAAAAAGGTCAGCACATCAATTTCCAGTGCTTTCTCCACAGTGAATGCAAAAATGAACAAGAAAAAATCGCCCAATACGGAAAGTAAACTCTTACTTCCCAATCCGAAAAATGAGTGCGTTGTTTCCGAAACTCCAAGCGATCTAAATTCGTTGAACACAGTGTTCGAATTTGTGACTTCAACGAAGCGAAAATCGTCATCATTGAAGAATTCAAAAGTAGATCTTCTGTTTGCTGCTGAAGGTAAAACAATGAGTCCTGTGGACAGTTCTGCTCCTGCAAGACCGGATTTCATCCGGTATTCCATTGTGCAGACAGACTCGGAAAAAACTCCAAACGAGGAAGAGCCAAAGACCGTGAAACCATCAAATGGTGAGGGTATCAAAGAAGATGTTGTAACACCAATAAAGAACATTGCTGAAAATACAACGCCTACAACTTACATGAGTCCCTACGTATCCGTGTCCCGTGGTAAGGTCAGTACGAAAATCGAACGAGAGAAACGGAATAGCGTATACATGGGCACGGAAAATTCTGTAGTCCCTGAGGAAGTTGCACTGGAGCATCATACAATGGCGACTGTTCGATACTATCAAAAGCAGTTATCGGAGGAAGTCGATCGTTTGAATGAACAGTGCAGAGTGTGGGAGGAATATAAAGAAGCTAATCCTCAGCTTGGCGATGCTGGTGGAACAGATATGATCGATGTCACAATCGGCCAGACAAAACTGCTCATCAATAAGAAACTAAAACAGTTTAGAGGACTGATTGACCGTTGTGAAGAGGGACTACGGTCTAAGAAGACAACCAACAATGGTGACGATGAAAGCTTCCTGCCGGTGTTACCAGAGGATTTGGACGGATTTTGGTCAATGGTGGGTTTGCAGATTGAAAACGTGGATAAACGTTTTGCCAACATCGAACGCTGGAAAGCTAATAATTGGGCCGATCCAGATGAAATCCCAGTACAACAAGCGAAAACTAAAAAAACTAAGAAATCCAAACCGACTGCTACTGCAAGACCGAATCAGGCGTTGCAGAAAATGCTGAAAGCTGCACATGCGGCCTATTTAAAAAAGAAAACAGTCGGTGATACTGACAATGACGTGATCTTGACGCCATCAAAGAGGCAGGTGGTAATTAAAGACCGTCGCTCAAGATCTGCTGCTGCCACTGTTATCACAGTGAACACAACTAAAGTCAAGCGAATATCGGGTGAAAAGAACCAAGTTGATTTAAATCAAACTCCTAAACTTACTCCGAGCCTTAATGGTTTTCGCAAAAGCGTCAATCTTTTGAGAAACACCCTCATAGGCGAACAGGATCGCAAGTCTCCCGCCGATGATGGTTTTAGTTCGCCCTGCCAGAAGAGTAGCAGAAAATCAATCCTAAAAACACCAGGATCCGTGCGCAGGTCGAAGAATGTAATATTTAATAGTAAAGCCTTGAAATTTACAATTGAAGACACACTGAATGACTTCAATTCCGATCCTGGGCAAGATTCGGAAGAGGATCAACGAACATACAAGTTACGAAATAGAAAGGTCGTTCTAAGGGATTCTGCCGAAATTGAGATCCCAAAGTAAAACGGGGGATGTTTGTTTGTTTCATAAGTGACTCATATTTGTGTGTTCGCAATGTTTTCTTATTTCTGTTAGCCGTAAGTTAAGTTTTCTTATTTTATTTATTTTGTACGATAGATGTCTGTTAAGTCAGATGATTTAGTAAATAAAATTCATAAAACGAATAAATTTGTTGAAAACCAAATGAGAGTACTTTCGCTTGACTTACATTCTTCGGTTTTCGGTCGGTGTGCATCTTCCAGTCTAGTGAACTGTTCACTATTGTGTTTGCTGACTTCAATCAAATGAAAGTCAAATGAAAATTTAATACTAAAAACCATTAAATAGCGGATGACCGAGATCTGTTTCATTTTCCTCTCTGTAGCGATACGAGGATGTGTTTTCATCATCAGTTGTCTAGATGTCCATCCTGAATAGTCCAAAACGAAACTGGATCGTTTAAATAACAAGGCGGTTGACTACAGACATAATCTGAACAGGATGAATAGGCGAGATTTATTTAAAATAATTCAATGGGTTTAAGGGTGATTTGTACGTTTGTGTCCACTTGATGATGACTGGGAAGAGCAAATCAATAGAGCAAGCATAGATAACTAATTTATATGAGGTCCAGATGTCAGCTTTCTAAACTGATACTGCAGGTCCATCTATGTACTTCATTAGGACTCTAAACGTCGCAAAACATTGTAAAGATGGAGCAGTATGATGCTCACAGTCTGGTGCTCACGATCTGGCAATTCAAAATTTTGGCGGACGGATCAAAAGGTCGTGCGTCCTTTATACAAATTCCTCGTTTTTGTAGATACCGACGATGACTTCCTTATTTTTTGGTCATGTCAATTAAGTTGTTCCCAAATATTTCCAATTGCCACAGTAGTTTAGAAGCTGGGTTTTGGCTCCAAGTTTCTGGAAAATTTCATTGAAAGCTGAAATTCATGAAATTCGGTTCAGTATGTTAAAAACTCTGAGCGTAAGCAGCTACTTCATGATTGTAGTTTTCAGTTGCATGAAAAATAACTAGTACATATGCACCAAACAGTGGTAATTGTGCATAAGCTCCATCTAAAGAGGTGGAGACGACAATTATGAACGCTCGTGAACTCGGCTATTGAAGCTAGAATGCTCGGCGTAGCAATCTAGGCGCTTACCAACTTCGCTACAACAACTCCTAAAGAAGACAAATGAGTATTTTCAGGTAAACCCACTCGCTATTAATTATTTTAACGCAGTGTGTCATCGCACGCTCTCCGTAACATCAAGTCGGCTGGCGCAGCGCACTATTGTGTTTCAGGCATTACTCCCGTGGTATGCCGTTACTCTTATCATCATCCACTCGCATTTTTAGAATAACCTACAAACATGAACTAAATGACAGTTGTATTGGACGAACATCATAAAGGAAGCAGTTTACCTACTTTCAAAGAAATCTTGTTGCAATAACTACTCGATATTGCTGTTTTTCAATTTTTGGAAGCGTAGTTTTTATCTACCATGTCGTTTGAAGCGATTGCAGAAAAAAAAAATCTGAAGAATATTTGCGCTATATTCCAAAGACCTATGTTATATCTGGAGTGTCTTGAACTCACTCTATTCTAGAATATAATGATTTGACATTTGGGTCAGACAACTTATTCCCACCATTCCATTATACAATTACTCGTAATTAAGATTCCCTCATCATCACAAAAGAGTGATGACATGAATTATGAGCAATGTTTGGAGGATAGTTAATTTAGTTCACGCCGTACGTGGATAGTTGTAGAAATTCGTGTGAATTCTCTATGTGAATGATTAATGCGTAAACATTTTCAATATACCAAAATATAAGTGCACACTTGATATATTCAACACAGGGTGCTGAAATGCATCCTACATTTAACAGCTAGAAAAGAAAATGAACGAAATAAAAATAGCAACTCGTTGTATGAATAGTTGAGCTTCTTTCAAATCGTTTTTAATTAAAACTAGTATGTCTTGCAAATCGTATGAAACATTTTATATGGGCTTAATTTTAAAATGCAATCCAATTAAAGAAAATACTAGACACTTCAGATCTTGAACAAGATAATAAAAGCACCTTAAGCCTTCCGGGTCCTTTGATCTGTTGACGTCCACGAGTGAACCAGTTTTTGAGGTAGTAAAAGATATGTGCTCATCGCCTATGACAATCTCAAGTTCCTGCAAATAAAGATCAAAATACATGCGTGTTTACAACTTTCTCTCTATGCCAACACTATTCTAGATTACCTGTCTGCCGACCCTATCCGGTGGTGGCCATGGTGTATCGTCTTCCGCCATTATTTCTGAGTCCAGTATTATTCGCTTAAGTTCCTCCATTACAGCCTGATGCACAAATGCCTCCTTTCGGATCATAGTATCATTTTTGTAATTGGAATTGTTTGCGTAGCGCAACTTGCCATCTGGACGAAATTCAAATTCCAAAAATTCATGACCAAATTTACCCTTATGCCCAACGTAGTAACGTAAATAAAAATCTTCGGTAGTCATAACTAGGCGTTTGATAAAACTAAATTCAGTTGATTAATTAATCTTAAGAAATGATTCTCGTTTGTATAAAATAACCTAAATGCAAAAAAATGAAAATGGAGTAAGCCGCCTTATGTCAACGCATTTGTCAAAGGTGACAGTGATGCCAAGCCACGGGTTGTGTTCTGTGATGAACTTATATATATATTAAAAAAAAGTGAATGTATTTAATAACACGCAAATATGCGTTTTTATTAAAAGCAGTCTTATTCTGTTGTTACTATTTCTGTACGATTCATAACTCCTCGAGTAGTCTCAGTGCCTCCATTGGTCACTGGCCTGATGAGGAAGAATAAGTAAGTTATAGAGAATATATAGAAGTTATAGAGATCATTCTGAATATGGAATAATTCAGGTGTTGTGTTATTTATGTTTTATACAAATTGAATGCACCCTAATTTGCGAGTGATGCCAAGCTCTGGGCTGGAGACTTCTGTAATAGTTAATTTCGCCCACTCAGCTGAGTTCTGTTGGTGGGGCTAGAATGATGGTCCCCTCTTTTGAAATCATATATACGAATTTCCCCTACGGGAGCCAAGTGAATTGTTGTCCTCGAATATTCCTGCGTCGTTCTACTTGACAGTTACATGGAGCAAGGACGAAACGACGCTTGTGTGCTTTAGCTTCATAATAGTGGAATTTTCACATAAAATATATCTCAAATAAATCTACTTCAGAAAAAAATTGTGCCGCGTCATTAACAAATTTTCTACAACTGCATTGTGTATCATTATTTGCCGGTGTTCGTAAAAATTGACAATAAAGTTCCCGATGTAATGGAGGCCACGGAATATTGAATCTCGGTCAAAGTAATTTTACATCTCGCCAAGTGAAAGTGCAAGGAGTTTAACATTGTTCTAGGCATGTGCAGAAAATATCCACGGGGAGAATCGATGATGATAGAGTGGATTCAGATAAACCTTGGAGAAATAGAACATAATTTTAAATGAAAAATAAGGATCATATAAGTAAAATTAAGAAGAGCAGTATTATTTTTATTTTTGACTGAGCAAAATTACTGAGCGACATCTTAAAGTCTGATCCTTCACTTGAGAGGCTTATCAACCCCACTTCAACCATGCCCATGCCCAGTAGTAACTTCTATCAGTTCGTTGCGATTGTGTCGGTGTGCACGTTGTGTTATTACAATAGCACTTCATGCGGCTTAGTATTTGACGACATCACTGCTGTAAAGGACAATAAGGATTTGCGCCCATCCACACCCCTGAAGAACATATTTTTGAATGATTTTTGGGGCACACCAATGCGCAAAGAGCAATCGCATAAATCATATCGTCCGTTGACAGTATTAACTTTTCGTTGGAACTACTTCGTGCATCAGCTGGAGCCTGCTGGGTATCATGTTGTAAACGTCATAATGCATGTGTTGGTGTGCATCTTATTTAAGCGGGCATGCAAACAATTGATGGGGTTGGGGTTCCCTGGTGGAGCTGGTAAACAAATAAGTTTCGTGGCAGCAATGCTGTTTGCCGTGCATCCAGTGCATACGGAGGCAGTTACAGGTGTTGTGGGGCGGGCAGAACTGCTTTCATCGATTTTCTTCCTGGGTGCATTTCTTTGTTATTCCAAAGCTGTAAAATCACAGAAAAATACTCGATGGGTGTCTTTAGTAAATTTTGCCGTGTGTCTTCTTTGCTCGATACTAAGCAAAGAACAAGGAATCACGATTGCTGGAATTTGTGCTGTCTATGAAATATTCGTCGTTCAACAGATTCGCCCAATACAAATATTCCATTTCATAAAAGATCTCTTCGAGGAGAAGAAAAGAAAAACAAGTCAAGAGTGTGTTGGAAATCTTTACAGCTCAACGCTCATAAAACGCATTGGATTTCTGGTTTCAGTAACACTTGTTCTACTCATCGGACGTCTCTATGTTATGGGTTCACAGTTGCCAGTATTTACAAGGTTCGATAACCCAGCATCGGCTGCAGAGACACCATCGCGTCAGTTAACTTTTAGCTATCTTATCTACCTCAATTGCTGGTTGTTGGTGTTCCCGTGCAATCTGTGCTGTGATTGGACAATGGGTGAGTATGCAGTGATATATGTAATAAACCTTTTGACTGCAACTTTGTGTGCAAAAATGATGCACTATGTATGCTCACCGTGGTACAATGTTGCGCAGCTAGTCAGCGTTACTTTAGATGTTCGAAATGCAAGCAGTGCGCGCGAAATGCGGGGAAAATGCATTACATTGTAAGGGTAGTAATGAACTTTGATATGGAACCATGTAATATGGATTAAGCTTAGCAACAATATTGTGTGCACATAAGGCAGTTTTTTCTTACTGCACTATTAGTATATCACATCGCCACTTTGAGTATATATTGGACATGGGCAAAGTAAATACATGCCGTTACTTCGAGTAAATAATTTACTTAAAATATATGCACCTGTTTACGTACATATGTCAAATGCTGGCCGTTGACCTCTCCAGCTTTACAAACTGTATTGATTGAAGAACACATTCGGAAATACAATTTATTCCACAAGATGTTGTACATATGTAGACGGTTTTTGCACAATCTGATGACATTCAAATTGCAAGTGTCTTAATGATTTAAATTCATGCCACACCCAAAACGGTTTCGTAATGGTTGCTAACTCTCACGTAATCTAGTTGTAAAAGAGTACATACATGCACTTATGTGTGTTTAGTGTAAAATTAAGCTTAATTTCCTCTTCATTCGCTCAATTAAATCCAATAAACCATTGACATTTAAACGTAGATTCTACAATGTCCACCGACGCAATCCGCAATTCAACGTTTAGCTGCGATAGACGTGTATATTCCGATTGGTTTGTGTATTCCGATCACGGCTTGCTTTGGATTTGATGTGGTTAACAAATCTTTTTAAATTTGGTAAAACATGACCAGCTTAGAACGAACGATCTTCTCAAGGAAGAAGGACAAACTTTGCTCCACTTCCTTTGTGCCTGCACGGCATTTATAGATAATGCATGTAGCGCCTACATCTGCCCCTGATGACGAAGGAATAATAATACACGTCCCTATCCATGTGGCGGTTTAACAGATAGTCTTAACGAGATCCGTAATGTAATTCAAAACTAATATACATCTCTCATTACCCGTTAATGTTAATTCTGAAGGCATATTGAGTAAACGAAACGATTAGAGCTAAATGAAGTTAGTCAAGATTAAAGCACCCTGGCTAAAAGTTTTAGGTGGGTCAGTGCATGGTTTTAAATTGAATATGAAAGGTAGGTATACTCTCGAGAGAGAACTTGAATGTAGTCGTCTCATGCTGGAGATATTTTATACATAATTTATGCGTCGCCGTGGCCTAGTGGCCTGGTGCGTCTACTCCTACGCAGAGGGTGGCAACTTCGATCGCCGAATTTACCAACTTTCATAATTCAAGGCTCCGCCTCTTTCGATTCACTGATAATGCTCAAAGAGTACTCCTGGCTAAAAAGACCTCTTAAACTTCGCCACTTCTTTCCATCCACTCGTGAAAGAACAATAGCACGCACAGCACGAGTCACTGGACTTCGTTCGGACTGTCACGCCACCCATATTATTATTAGTATGTCTGAATTAGAAGTACTGTTTATCAAACCTAATTAAATAGACATGTTAAATCTCATCGAAGAATTTGATGGATATTGCTGCCATAATCAATCATCTTGAATATTCCTGGGTGTACCACTAATAACCAATCGATTATATTTAATCAACTTGTCTATAACACATCAATTGTTAGTGAATATAATTTAATGTAATAACTTTTGATTCTTTGCAGGTACCATTCCTCTCATCGAAGGTTTCAGTGATATACGCAACTTATTGACATTAATTACATTCACAATCCTGTTTATCATTGGATTGACAGGAATTCTTACAAAAAATCTCCAACATTCCAAAATGATTATCATGAGCCTGGCGTGGATGACCTTACCCTTTCTCCCAGCGTCAAATCTTTTCTTTCCAGTCGGCTTTGTAGTTGCTGAACGGGTACTTTATATGCCTTCCATGGGACTTTGTATGCTAACAGCATACGGATTCTACAATCTGTCGAGGACGAACAGACGTTTTGCTGAATTTTTCCTTTTCATTTTACTCATAAGTCATGGCTTAAAGACATACAACAGGAATAAGGACTGGGAAAATGAATATTCCCTTTTTATGTCGGGTCTAAAAGTGAATACTCAGAATGCTAAGTTGTTCAACAACGTCGGACATGCCCTTGAAAATGAAGGAAATTACACACAAGCACTTTTGTATTTTCAAAAAGCTGTACATATACAAACAGATGATATTGGAGCATACATCAATGTAGGCAGGGCATACAACCATTTGAAAATGTACAAAGAAGCCGAGGAGGCATACTTAAAAGCGAAGAGTCTCTTTCCCAAAATAAAGCCTGGGGAATCTTATCAAGCCCGAATTGCTCCGAATCACTTGAATGTCTTCATCAACTTAGCTAATCTCATTTCAAAGAATCTCACACGATTAGAGGAAGCAGATCATTTGTACAAGCAAGCCATCAGCATGCGAGCCGATTATGTTCAAGCCTACATCAATCGTGGTGACATTCTGATGAAACTGAATAGAACCGCCGAAGCACAACAGGTATATGAGAAGGCTCTACTGTACGATAACGAAAATGCTGATATTTACTACAACCTTGGAGTGGTGTTTCTTGAGCAGGGAAAGTCATCACAAGCGAATGTCTACTTTAATAAGGCAATTGAACTGGCGCCCGATCACGAACAGGCTCTGTTGAATTCAGCTATTCTTCTCCAGGAGATGGGTGGGGAAGAGTCACGTAAAGTCTCAAAAGAACGGCTATATAAGATTCTGAAAAAGGACCGCGATAATGAGCGTGTCTATTTCAATCTGGGCATGCTGGCCATGGATGAGAATAACTTCGAAGAGGCAGAAAATTATTTTAAACGTGCAATTCACATCAAAACGGACTTCCGCAGTGCCTTGTTTAACTTAGCTCTATTACTTGCAGACGCCAATCGTCCACTTGATGCTGTTCCATTCCTAAATCAGCTAATTCGGTACCACCCCGATCATATTAAGGGGTTGATACTATTGGGTGACATATACATTAACCACATGAAAGACCTCGATGCCGCGGAAGTATGCTATCGCAGCATTCTTCGGTATGAACCGAAAAATATTCAGGGACTTCATAATTTATGCGTAGTATTTGTGGAAAGGAGAAAACTCGCTAAAGCCATGGCTTGCCTGAAATTTGCTCACCATTTAGCTCCTAGTGAAGAGTATATCCTAAAGCACCTAAAAATCGTTCGACTACGTTTGGAAAAGATAAATAAACTGCCAGACTCATCAAATGAAAAACTACTTGCTGTGTCTGACTACGATCCGAATGAATTTAATATAAGCAACATTCAAGAGCAAACTCCCGATATACACGCTACGGCAGCTTCAACAATGACAACAACGAACCGATCCATTAATACGAAGACTAGACCGCCCTTATAGCAGCGCTTCCGGCGGAGACAACAATAAATACATGAAAGACACACCTTCAGCAATCTCATAAGCTTGACCTATCCACTGTGAAATAAATGAATCTGTAAGATACGAATTCGTAGTACACCTTTTATGTGAAACTTAAAGTACTTAGTTTAGATTAAGTTAGATCCAAATTTCTTGTAAAAATTAGCAAAAATGTAGAGAAATATTTGAAATGTTTTACTATTTTTCCCCTGTTAGCGTTTTTGTTTTGAACTTTTGAAGTTTTCAATCCTTAAGGATTTATATGTTTTGATCTTGTTGAGTCGTAATTCTAAGGGCTATTGACTATTGACTGGGGAGTAGATTTGTTGTAGTTATATACTGGTGTTTATAAACACCTTATGATATATATTTATACGTAAGTTTTTAGCTAATAAGAAATTAAATCTTTATTTGATTATTACACAATGATCCCATTTATGATGGAATTAAATAAAAAGTGGGAGTTATTCCCTATTTTTTAAATGAATTTATGTTTTCTTAAAAGACGACACTGAAATCCATGCGATTACATGGGCTTTGTGCGCCTTATTATCTATTTTTTTAAATCCTCAGAACGTTAGGTATTTTAGAGAAAGTCGACTTTTACTTATCAGCTCATCCTTAATGACCATGATCCACCAAACGAATCTTGTTGCTAAGAGTGTTTTTTTTTTGATGATGGAATCAATGACATCCAGCTGTCAAAATATGGTATATAATATTCGCGATTTCATTATGCATCATTTTACAACTTGTTATCGAAATTCCGGCTCTGTACGCAAGGTTTTGAAATAGAAATCTGACTGAGTCTGAGCTGACATTACTCTGTTGTTTTCTCTAAGGGGCTGAACGAGCTCAAGGCAAGGGGCTATTATCGGAACAACAGCATGCTTATTCCACCGAGTCATCAAAATTAGATCGACCGATCTTAACCAACTCGGTTCAGCTTGCTGGTTAAGTCCTGAACGGATGCATGGATTGGGTTACCACATTAGGGTGTTTTTTCCTTTGGATGTGATCATCTTAGAAATGAGCACCACTTGCAAAAAACGCCAGAATCTGGCGTCAATCCATTGTTTTCCCTGATGCCCTTGTAGTGGCACCTTCTGCACTCACATCATACACTATTCAGCCACAATCACTCCATGTGAGGTCAGATATACATAGATTCAATAACAATCGCTGTCTGTATGTCTCATTTAATCTCTAATAAGACATTATTCCGTGTTCAGAGATCCCGATAGTGGCAAACTAGTTCACGGTCTGTGAGCATGGTCATCACTGTTCCACTTCTCCTCAGAATCCCCTTGACTCCACTTAATCAATTCTATCTCGTTTTAATTTAAATATCCGGCACTAATTTTTACCTTCTTTTGGGCGCACCGGCACGGCTTAGGCTCAAAAGAACTGGCCTTGCATTATGTATAAAGCTAAATTCTCATAAGCTACGACAACGCCGAAAAACTCACTCACAGTTATTAGGAGATATGCCCAAGCGCATCCAGGCGATTTTTTGGAAGCATTCCCTGCGCGTTCTGGTGCTCAACAATGAGTTCCTCGCGTACGGCCGTGTTTGTCACCCCAGGTCTAACTCTTAGGTCTTATTCTTTCGGTCTCTCATGACCGTATTAACAACTGAGTTGAAAACCAAAAAAAAAATAATTAATATCAATGATCTAGCCTGACCAGTCCTACATGAAACCTCAGCATTACCCCTCCCATCACACTCCACCTGCTTGAATGGGACTCCACTAACATATAAAGTGCATTGATCACACGTTCTGGAAATAATAATATCTACGTTAACCTTCATCACAAAATCATCACATACGTCCACAAACCTGTCGAGTGCGCTGGAGTTCCGTTTGGAAGGATGGGAGGTAGTTGACCTCCGAGTCATCTGCAAAACAGAAAATAAATTATCTTCTCTCACGCTCTCAATGAAACATTCCTAGCCTCGCTGCAACATCCCGTCTATATATATAATGAAACAGAGAGGTGACAAGACGCACCCTTGACAAAATCTAACGCCCACCTTGAAATGTGCTGATTTAGCACCGTTAATCCGAACACAGTTCGTGTATAGGGACTGAATGGCCCTCGAAAGAAGACCACCAATCGCATACTCCTGTAGAACACGCTCAAGTTTACCTCGAGAAACTCGATCGGCTTGGCATAGTCCCACGACTTCCCAAGTACCTACAATTCTTAGGCGATCGCTGTTCATCTCCCACCTTGGGCTCGACCATAGCTACGACCTTTCCCGACAAGACTTAAAAGATCTATCCCCCTGTGGGGGGAGAAAACTCTCACCCCAGTTTGCAAATCGCCGGGTTTCTCACCGCATGCCAAAGCCACTTTATTGATACGAGATAGTCATAATACTCTCTTCACGCAATGCATTAAGCATTTCTGGCCGGATTTCCGTCGGATATGTGAATTTTCAAGGAATCCATCACCAAAATGACTTCCTCCAGCCTTGGATTATTCTCTGTCCTACTCAAGAGTACAGGTCCGTCATCCTCAGTGCTCTGTTCGGGATTGAGCAGCACCGAAAAGTGATCGCTCCATCTTCGCAAAATGTCCACATGATTGGAAAACAACTGGCTCTTTTAAATTATCTCTTTTTGCGTTCGTTAAAATATTTTCCATGGATATTTCAGTGAATCTGAATGAACAAGTATGAAAACCAATGCTCTAACAAGACGATCTTCGGAGCCTCCTGGTTCGAGAAAAAAAGGAAGACGAGTCTCCGGTATAAAGACCAAGTCATCGCGACTGCAAGACAACTTGGTTCTGATGACAGGAAGCAGCGTGACCAGGACCGCTAGCGATTGCTCAGGTTCAGACCTTCCACAGTTGACAGGCCTGATAAGTAAGCTAGAACTTCTATCTGATGAGCTCTGAGAGCAGAAACGAACCCCTCCAAAATGTCAACTTCACACATATGTACATTAGATCGGATCGTTCTCGTTAAAAAAAATAGTAAAAATAGTTTCGTTATAATTAGCTACAGCCCTTAGAGCGTCAGGGCCTAGCTTCTACGGCAACCATTTGTTTTGTGCGTGCTATTGTCCTCTCGCGACTGGAAGTGATCTGCTGTTTTATACAGGCACCAAACCCTGTATAATAAGGTTGCAATAAGGTTTTCACTCTTTCCCGACACCGGACTTAATTTGTGTTACCGTTTCCTTGGTTATTATGTTTTTGGTTAGCAGCACGCCAAACATTCTCTTCCCATCTGATCTGAACCTGCAAAAACCTTTGATTCATCATTCCACAGCAAATGTTTCCAAACTCATCGCTCTATGAAGACGAAATTACAAAAGTTTTAATTGCTCCTAAATGTGTGCTGTTGTGTGGTAATTATGTGACCACCACTGTATACACGTCTGTTAATGTCTCAATCTGAATAGATCACCAGAATTCCGATAACATTTGATTTAGGGTTCAAATAAAATGCAATTTGCTTGTGTACTTTCGAGACTGGCATTAAATTTAGATTAATTTTCAATAATGCAAAAGCCTTATCAACAAATTGGAGTCATTCCATCGAATTGGTGTGCTAATAGCTAAATCAATTTTTACAAAATGCTACATTGTAGCTTTTAAAAATCAACCTACATATACTAGGTCAAGGAGAGAAATGTCTTCAGCATAGCTTATATGCATGCATGAAGCTGTACATGCACACGTACATATATGCTATGCTGAATACGTCATGACGGGAATTTATGAAAGACGCTTTTTCTATTTGATTTCATGAACTTTCTTCTTCTTCGTCTTCTGGTGACACTACTAATGTCCTGTATCCCCTTGTGGGTCCTGCAGCCTCTACAATGCCTACGCGTTATAGAGTGCGGTTTCGGGAAATGTGTCTCAGCCCTCCTTCATTTTTTCCCAGTTGCCGTGTGTCCTTCTCAACTGTTCTGCGCCACGTACTCCTAGGACCGCAGTGCTTCCTGCCATGCGTAAGCCAATATTTCGGAGACCAATCCGCTGTCACTTTTCATATGGGTGTGTCTATAGGTTCGTGGCACGTTCTCTGATAAAGCTATTCGTTAGAAATTTGAAAATGTATTGACAAACATTTTCAGCTTCCTCTTGATAGTTGTGGTTACCTCCCAAGTCCTACATCCATGTAGTAGCACGGATTCAACGTTGGAACGCAACAGTCCGAGCTTGGTGTTTAAGCTAATTGCATTACTTCGCCAAACCGTGGATAAGTTTGCCTATGCGGTTGGCAATATCCAGTTCGGTTCCGCCATCGGTTCAGACAATGCTCCGAAGCTATACTCTCTTAGGCAGACAATCCCCTTGCGCGGACAATTTCTCACGACCGTGGATCTTGAACTAGTTACATATATTCCCATGGACCGACAGCTCCATTAGCCGGACAAAAGTGTTTCGATCGTCGCTGCCCGCCTATGAGAGCTTTCACTGCATATGAGTTGATGAGTTTGGTCTAAGGGTGATCATTTTTGTTTTTGCTGTGTTAATTTTCAGCACAACGACGTCTGCTTCTCCTTTCCCACATTTGCTGTCATTTTTCTGTGAGACAGAAGGCATACATCGTCGGCGTATAGTCAAGGTGCTTCTGTCTATCTAAGTCCTCCATTTCCTGTTGACAATGCCGCATTTAGCAGATCGCTAATTACCAATAGAAATAGTAAAAAGGGGTGGACCTGGACCAACAACCCTCGCTCACTAGCTTGGTAGCTGGCTAGCTGCCTCCAGTGTTACTTTACGCCAAGATGGTTCAAGTCTTTCTCCACCTGGATGCGCCACTTTCAAAGCCGGCGTCCTCTGTTGCCTTGTCCCACTGGTTGTGAGTCGTTCTATTCCGCACAGCAGTAAGTGCCAGTACCAGTAGTTTATAAAAAAAAATGCTGCTCGGTTCGGCCAGGGTACAAACAAAGCAGGGACTACTTTAAGTGAATTCTCATTCGGGGGGAGATTGCAATTGCAGTGAGTGTACACGATCGTTTCCTCCATCTCGTCATTTCTGCAGCTTCTGCAGAAGTCTTTGAGGGCAACCCCAATCTTGAACCGTGAAGTCACAGTGTCCAGGGATGACGCCGATAAGTGCTGTGAGATTCGGAATGCTCATTCTCATTTGATCCGGCTGTGTGATCGCCTCGCATAAAGAGTAGGTCATAATTGGTTCCAAATGAGGAGTCCTGTGCCAATCGACCATCGACTTTTTGTGTTTGGCAATTGGTTCAAGCTTCAGTAGATGTGTTCAATGGGCGATGGACCTGGATGGCAGATCTCGATTCGGAGGGTGTACTGAACTAGGGCCCTCTCTAGCAAGCAGCACTCACATAAGTTGGATGCTAAAATACCCGGCCATCTTGTTAAGAGACAGGCGGCTGTTTAGTGAAGTCTTAGATGTAAGTTTGAAATTATAATCTATACGGCCGAGTCTTTATGGGAGGTTCACTCAGACTCTAGGCCACCAGACACATCGCGCACGAGACTGTGGCGCAGAGGAAGTGTAACAGCCGCCTTTAAGAGCAAACAAATACAAATATGGCGATTATATAGAGGTATAATCGCCACCGTCTGACAAATGACGACAGCTTCCATCCCTACGGTCTGTTCCTAAACGGAGTATTTTCAAGGCCGCGGAGAGACTTGTTTTCGGTGAAAACGAATGAACAAACAAGAAGAAACAAACAAACACGCAAGAACAAATGTGCCTTCATGAATTTATCGATGAGTATAAAGTCAGGTTGCCAACATCAAAAATTCTTCCGCAGATCAAGTGCGGTTTTTAGCTTACTATTGTATGAGTAATCAAGATTATGACGATAAGGCTTGCCCTCAGAATTGAGGATAAGTCGATGGAGTTGCTATCACAAGCTTGAGATAAAGATTCCATTATTATACATTGTTGCGTACAATCGCCCAGTGCTTGTGAACGAGGTCAGAAATCGAGTTTCACGTTAAAGATAAGATACATTTTTATTATCAATGAGTGCATATCAGAGGAACCACAGCTGGTGCTTGGTAGTGCAGTATAGACTATTCTTGTTACAATCGCATACATATCAGTAGTTCTCGTAATTAATTTGCACTCAATAGTAATGTGACGGAATAGCTTTTGCAAATAAATCGGATTAATAACAACCAAACTTTCCTAAGAAATAACATCGTTTCTTATCAACAACAGTGAGCACATGGCACCTGGCTTTAGCATAGTCCACAGACCCAATTACGGACCACCCTGTTGGAGATTACTTTTTATCGCATAACATGGCTACAATTCATTCGGTACATTCATACATGAAACAGTCAGTATTATCTGTGATTATGTACTCACAACTGATTTGAATCACATTCGATGTGTAAGCGAGTGCAAGTGCACTCTGCGGCACTGAGAGTGTAAGATCAGTCTTATCGTGTAGGGGGACATTTCAAGTGTTTTGTCCGCAGCTATCGGTCACACTTGTACATACAGTCCCGGTTGTGGGAGACCAATAAAACGATTTCATACACCTTAAGTACTACGAATATTCGGGTTCAACGTACAGGTTTTTTATTTGTTTATATATCCCTCGACGCCGTTCAGCAGTTCGCAGTCACTCTTTGCATTTTCGTAAGATCGGTTTACAAGAGCGGAACTCTAAGTGCATCGAAAGTTTTGTGCTCATATTAAAGCTGCAGTTCAATGGGTGAAGATAATCTTAAAAAGGACTGCAAAGTTAAACCCGGAACCAGATTCAATTCGGAGGAACATACAAACTTAGGTAAAATTAAAGAAAATTACTGCAATCGCGAATGAAGACGAAGGCAGTCTTCAATTGAGATTAAGTGGTGCATTTAATAAGAAAATAAATAAATTATAGGCTGAATGCATGTACGCAGTTGCTTATCGAAGGTGTGATGTGATGTGCATTGTGGTTCCTGCAAATTTTGTGACGGTCTGTTGTGTTCACGATTATCTGACCACGTGGAGTTAGATTTGAGTTCTGAAAACTCAAGAGAATACAGTTGTTTTCCGGATTGTCGTTTAGTGCCAGTGAGCTCTATTTTCAGCAGAGATGTATTTTAATTGTGTTGTGGAAGTGAATGAATAAAGTCCTTCACTGAATCACATAAAGAACAAAAGAATTGTATACGATATGTTTGGTGATGCATAAATCTTGTCAGACTCACCGCCTGTGGCCTTGTGCTACTCATTATATCAGTGACACATAACAAATACTCATATAAAGCAAATGGGAGCACAGAAAAAACATTTTTGTTTTTTCAATTTTGAAACGATTTTTGTGAATGCTTATTCATTTGCAATGAGACTGAACTCTGATCTGTGTTTTGTATCAAATTTTGTAATGTTAACTCTCGATGCACGTTGAATTTAAGCTGATAATTGTCAATTTGTTTTTTTTTTGCAATTTCTGGCCATTGAACTTGGATTCTATGACTCTGCTGTACTTAGCAATGGATGCCAAGGACAAATATGTTCGTTTAAAAATATTTTAACAGACTGATCCTTATTTCCGATCTTGTTCTATATTTTTGATAATAGTATAAGTGATTTGGGAACAGGCATACCTACATACATTACGTTTGTATAAACTGAACACTTATGAACTCAAGCAAACACAATAAGGTTCGATTTATTTAAGAAAAGTCATCATAAATGGGATAAAACAAAAACGTTCTTAGGTGGGAGATATGTGGGTAGGTAGACGGATGCACTTAGTCCTCATCTAAACCAATGAGTAGGGTCCATTGTGACCTTGATGACATATTTCCACCGTGTGTCCTTCCTTTTCTGAAGTAAACCAGTTTCTGAGATATTTAAAATGGTCCAGTTCTGTAAGGACCAGTTTTCCGAGAAACTCCTCTTTCGTGCTGGCTGGTAGATGGGTAGCGGGGACTGCTAGTAGATTCACCAGCACACTTAGATCATGTTGATCCTTTGTGATATCCACAGTAAGACTACTGATTGACCACTCCAGTGATAGTGCGGTTAATTGGATCCCAACAGTGAATTGTGACTGGGCCAGATTTGACAACCAGATAAGAGCGTATTAACTTTGCCTTCACTGGGATTAGAACCACTAAGTAACGGCAGGCACTTAAGCAACTGATGCATCCAGTCGTCATGGCTGGGTGCTCTCAGAGCAAATGTCTAGCATTTTATTTTCTTCTTGGATTGAACAAGTTCTACAAAAGTCACTATGAGGGATATTGGAACTCTGAAATATTTCATGTTGTTTCCGGGATGACATTCAGGTATTGAGTTCTGTCCCAGCCCCTTGTCCTAACTATTATTAGCACATAAATAAGATACTCATTTATCGTTGAAAGGAATTGCCTAACTAGCTGAATGGTCAAGTCGTCCTCGCCTTCGGCTACTGCAAGACCAACTCCCTCCAGTGATTATATCGAAGAGAAGTGGTCAGAGGAGTCCTTCCTCTGTTTGCCATCCTAATACACCAACAAAACCCCGATCGATTCGCAGAGCTCCGCATCATTTACTTACAATACAGTGGCCATTTTTCTCCATAGTCCAGTCTCTGGGCCCGAGCCTTCGAGGGACCGGTTAAGGAGACATGTGGGAGCGTCAACTGTGTTGTCTACAACCTCCGAAATGCTTAAAGTTTTTTCCTGGGAACAAAACGTGGATGTTGTACAGGTCAGAGCGGAGCCCCTGTTAGATGAAAAGTGTGAGATTGAAATTTCTTAGTCTTTTTTTTCGAAATCATTTAATTAATAGGTAGCAAACAAAATGTTCCACTTAAGAAAACGATTTTAGAGATGATTAATCGCATTTCGAGGCGCACATGAATATTACGTGATTATGTCATAAGTTCCACTGCATGTGTAGTAAAGTGAAAACAAATTCCTAATCGGGAACATTTCAGATCAAGTTGATTAGATTAATTTGTCTTTAGATAGTATTTACAATACGGACTTGTACTTGTACTAGGGTATACTGAATATGGTTACAATAAAGCATTTCAAGAGCTGTGTTTACAATATTTATGATCTTATGTACATATGTAATTTACAGAATGGTTATGCTTATTGTGTACCTAATCGACAGCTTGTCAATACTGCCATCTTTTTGTTTTGTGACAGGGTCGGTTTTCAACAGTTTTCAGCAAAAAGGTTATTTGCATCAACCTATAAAGTTTGGTTGACACACGCAACTCCCTCTACGACGTCACGCCTATCCACCATAATGTCAGAGATAATGGATGATATTATAGGCTATATCTGATAATGTCCTGCATAACTTCTTTTCTTACACCACGCTGTACTCGTAAACATTATTTCTCACATTAGGTTAACAAGTTTAGCATCTACAACACAGACCTTTGTATGAAACTTAAACTACAATTTTCAATCCTTTGTTATTCACTTTAACAGCTGTCAGTGTGCAGATTAACTAACTGGTGTCATAAACTGACTTCCTCTCATGAATTCTTTAATCTCTACTACTCTTCACAGTTGTTTGTTATTGCATGGCTTCGGCTCGAAAACAGCTTCTTTTTACATCCATGCAAGAGTTCTCAATTGGATTAAGGTTAGGGGATTGAGCAGATCTACCCAAGACCTCAATTGAAATTGTTTGTTTCTGTGTTTCGTATTGTTTTCCAGTTCAGGCACCCATTTCAAACTCGTCTTAAGGAAACATAACTTGCTCAAGAATGCCAACGTATAAATGTTGATCCATTGTAGCATATTACATAAACTCACTCCTTTGTACAGTCTCCAGGATCTTGTATCAACTTCACGGTGGAAGGGTCCCGAAGAAGGAAGTCCTTTTAGATGTCTCTGCATGAGTTGAATTAAAGTGTGAGTTCTAAGTTCTAGTGAATAAGTGCAGTCGTTTGGTTACGACCTACCTTTAAAAGAAATCAAATTCAGATATTCTGATTTTGAGATTCTGAAATGTTTCATTTTCCTATTTGTATTTTTATTTTCCTCGTTTTATAGCCCACAGAGGGCTAGGGCTTCTTCTACACCCACCACTCGTGTTGAGCGTGCTATCGTTCTTTCACAAGTGCAAGGGAACTTAAGTTGTATGCCGACTCCGAACAAGAAATGAAGTATTACAGAGATGCTCGACTTCTACCTCTAACGTTTTCTTAAACCAAATTGGCCAGTCAGAGGACGGCATTTACGTTATTTCGTGTATAACCGTCAAAAATTAATGAATATCTGTCAAAAAAGCACTCAAATTTGCCGATGGACTAGGGGGCAATCAGCTGTGAAGTCGGATATCTCTGTAATACTTAATTTCTGCTTCGAACGGTCAGTTTTCAGATGTTTTTTCTAGACCGGAGAGTAACAATTCTACTCTTTGAGCATTGTCAGTGAGTCAATAGACATGGCGAACCGATTTTATTTTTTTCATATTAGGATTCGAACCCAGACACCGTAGGTTAAAGAGTGTAGGAATCGACTCACAAAGAAACAACGCCACGGCCGTCTATAAAAAGAAATGCTTTATTTAATACCATGCTGGCCACGGAACGATTGCTAAGTCTTTTACAACAATATGTAAATATTTATAGTTGAAAGAACTACCACCAATTGAGCTCAGCAGATAAAACATATATTCCACATACATTCCCAAATGTAATTGATTTGACTATAATGCATGCGGGTTTCCTCAAAATGACGTGATAGTAGTGACTACTGATTAAGTGCGTTGATGTCTATTCAAGTGGTATCAAATTAGCTTACAATCGATATGACTCACGAGTCATTGTTCCTCAGTGAAGAGTGTTTAAAAAATGCTTTGTATTATCCCTCAGGACCAGCAATGCTCTCTTAATCCTAATTAATCCCATTAATACAGGATTGATGGCTATTTTAATAGAAACAATAACAAAATGAGAGCTACAAGAAACACGTCCTACTTGAAATTGGGCTGGATTTGAACTTGTGTTCACTACTTGCTACTATAGCAATCAAGCATTATATCTACAATCTGCAGCATCACTTCGAAACAACTTTTAAGTACTCGATGAATGTTGGAACCTCAAGGCTGGCCTCACATTAAGTTGTGTTTGCTTTGGTTTATTCCCAAAAAGTTGTACGCAGTGATGTATTTCACAATTGGAAACATCTATGTACATATGACGCATTCATCATGAACAAACAATCAAACTGACGACCAAAATTCCTTTTTCCAGGTGAAGTACATGCCCACGAAATGGATTTAGGATTTGTAAGACAAAGGCTCGAGGTAAGGCAGTTGACGACTACTTATACACATGTTCATTCATAACAACATTACTATTTCTTGCACAGCTCCTACACACAGACATTATAAAGGAAGTCGATCGAAGGCTATCAACGACGATAGACGATATTCTTCAGGAGATCCGTCAAAGGGAGCTACAAACGAATGAATTCAATAACTTTGCACAAAATCACAGCAAGAAAAATGGGACTTGGAGTAACCGCTTGCCTCAGAAGACGCAATCAACAGATAACGAGGTTAGCAAAGAGAAGACTAATGGGCGGAAGAAGGCCCTTCCCGACAAGGTGTTCGTGATGAGAGAATCGTACCTTACCGCCCTACTCGAGGTGGATCACATGAAAAGTATCTACAATATATTTTTCACCGTCTTGGTGGTATTCCTGATGAACACGGTGTGCTATGACTTTTTCGTGGAGGGAGAGTGAGTTAATTCAGATTGTAAATGCAAATAGTTGATGATTTTTGACTGAACTTTTAAGGATAAACCTTGGGATAGGAACCATAAAGGGAGGTTTCCGGGACATCCATCGCGTGATGGGCGTTTGGAGTCTTCTTCATATTCCCATATTGGGTGTCTACTTTGCTTTGAGAACGTGGGCAGTGGTTCGTCAGAAGCTGAGGAAAAGTAAGTGGCTTTATGGACGGATTGAATGACTAACAATAATTGTGTCCTCTCTTTTAGATCAACGTGCGCAGGCACTCTGGAGTTATTCGTGCTTGATGGTTCTGATCGCATTCCAAGCGTCAATGCTGTATGTGGGAACAGTTACGTGCCTGAGACTGAATCTGCCGTATGTGTCCGCATGCGTGATGCTGTTGGAGACAACCCGCCTCATGATGAAGGTACACGCTTTCGTCAGAACAAACGCCGCTCGAATACTGTCAGCCAAATCGAAAACTGATGGCGAACACGTGAAAAATACGGTTCAGATGCCGCCAATCTCGTGCTACCTTTACTATCTGTTTGCCCCAACACTCATCTACAGAGATTCGTATCCTCGGACCAAGCAAATACGATGGAAGTTTGCGCTTAATCGTTTCTTAGAAGTCTTGGCCGTGGCGTTCCTGTACAGCTACATTTACGAACGTTACATCCACGTGCATTTCGGAAATTACGGAGCTGACAAGCTGACCAACGCAAGTCTTCTCGTTAAGCTCTTCGGAATGATCATGCCGGGCTTCATCATCTTCCTGTGTGCCTTCTATCTAATTTTACACGCCTGGCTGAACTTCACAGCTGAGCTGCTTCGGTTTGGAGACCGCATGTTCTACAAAGACTGGTGGACGTCGTCAAATTATGAAGCATACTACCGAAATTGGAACGTTGTGGTGCACGATTGGCTGTACGAATATGTCTACAAGGATTGCTACAACTACATATTCAAAGGATCGAAAGTGGCTTCGTCGATATTTGTATTCCTTTTGTCGGCCTACATGCATGAGCACATTATTGGCTTCGCCTTGCAAGTGTTTTATCCGGCTCTGTTTGTAACATTTGGACTCTTTGGAGTCCTTCTAGTATTCCTGTCCAAGGACTTCCCCGCGAGATTCGGGAATATATTCCTGTGGTTTTCTTTGATCATCGGAAGCAGCTTGTTGATTTCATTGTATTCAATGGAGTACTTTGCCCGACAACATTGTCCGCCTGTGGACGCCAAGAGCTGGGTGGAATGGTTAACGCCAGTTTCATGGGTATGCAATGGTATGGATATTAGTTAGAATTAGACATGTAAGCAGCAACTAGAGAGTATGACTGAATGTGAGATTGTAAGGTACCACCTAAGTTCGAATAAATATTTTTGTTTTCAAATCACTTGTAAGCTTGATTTTCTTTTTGGAAAAATGCATTATGTGGGAATAGATAGTGATTATAATCATACCCAGCCAGTACTTGTCACGTACGTAAATAACACCTCTGGGTACCTACCGTGTACCTGCTCTTAATTAGGGTTAAGTTGTTGAATGAACCACGAAATGTTATCATGTACCCATTTTAATCGACATGGAGTTCAACGAGTGGGCCTTGAGGCAATTACTTATGATTGCTCTAAAACGTTTTAAGAGGTCATAGATCATGCATTTAGCGGTGTTTTAAAGTATAGCGCTATCGTTGAGTGTTGCTTTAACTAATTACCTAAATTGGTCTGTGAGGTATTTTTCAAACACAATTAGTCGGTGTTTAGCAAATCTTGTTGAGGGAAAAAACTAGATTTGAAGTATTTTTTCTCTTGTCACTGAGATCATCTCAAATAATGTCTGATTATGATCAGTCACTAATCCGTGTCCTCCATTCGTCTTCTAGAAAATTCTTTGTTTTTTTAATTTTGCTGAAGATTGTAGATATTATGCGCGTATTTATTTTTCAGACATCCAAACCTGACAAACGAACCACAAACCCCCTGTTCCGGAAGATAGCCAGAACTCCGAGGCGAGCCTGAATGGTGTCATTATGCAAGCGCCTGGTAGCCTCCCCTGTGGCAGGCGGTAGGTTTAGCCCGAAGCCCAGCTAACCAGAAATGAGGTATTACAGAGATGCCCGACTTCTACCTCTCTCTACCCTTAAGATTTTGACAATCAGAGGACGGCATTTACGTTAATTCGTAAATAACCGTCAAAAATTCATGAATATCTTTCAAAAAAGTACTAAAATTCGTCGATGGACTACGGGCGATCAGCTGTGAAGTCGGCTATCTCTGTAATACTTCATTTCTGCAGCTAACTATGTGGACATTAAATTATTTTTTGGAAAAATGAAACAAAATGATTTATTTTCAAGAGGGCCGCTGTCTTCAGCTTCGCCGCACACTCCTTCAGACCGACAAATAATCACCGATTTGGTGATATTCGGTCGGTTTTATATTATGAAAATTGATTAGCCTAGCACTTCTCAACTTCCAATTCGGAGGAAGTCGATTTTGTTGGCTTCGCACTTTTCGGTGTTTTTTGCTTCTTCACATTCTGTTAATGCAAAAATGCCATCTTGCAATTTTGCAATTGTGTTTGGAAGGTGAAACGTAACTCGTGCGAAACTGAAGATCGAGCTGGCTGGAGGAGCTTGTTGGTTTAGACTCATGTTCACCCCGGACTGTAGTTCCACCTTAAGTAAGTAAGTATTTATTCCACCTCTCATCTCTGGTCATGCAATTTGGGTGATGCCCGAAAGAATACCAATTCAACTTTCCGAGATGATAATTCTTTGTGCAGTTGTGGGAGTAAATCGCCGTGATTGGCAGTAAGTCAGGAATCCGGTTTTGGGCAGCTGTTTTTTTTCGAACGGAATGGTCTTCGATAGTTTGGTCACTTGGCACTAATGTCTCCATCACCGTCTTCCGAGACTTCCGGCCTTGAACGCGACTCCATCAGTTCGACGATCGGTTGGCCAGCCGAGGTCGCGTTGGTAAGATCATGTCCAAGAACTCGACTGGTTGAGTTTGGGCACAACTCCTGATGAGTAATAGTCGATGGCTGAGGATCGAGCGGACCTGGAGATGTCTCTTGCGTGCTTTTTCTCCTCGACCCATTAAGTGGATCAGGAGGAGATGAGATATTCGTATTGTCCCACAACTGAGAACCGCTTCTTAAGCCACCTGAAAAAGAAATCTGGGTGTAACTGGTGTCAGAAGACTCCTCGGAACATCCCAGATAAAGGTGAGAGGTGCAGTTCCTTATAAGAGAGTAGGCCCCTTCTACACAGTTAAATTTCGTCAAATTTCAGCTCACCAATCCCATCAACATCAACTTTCGAGAGAGCTTTTTCACTCTTCCTTTCTTTTCTATATTTTTATTCTCAGTTTTGGGTATCGGATGAATGGAGCGCATGTGTGAGTCAAAGACAACGTGTGTGTGGGATAGCAAAAATCATATGCTCTCGACATTTGGTTCGAATTTGAAACTAACCGTGTGAAAGCATGATATGCGATAAATGACGGAATTCGATGTGTAGAAATTTGACCGTGTTTGAACGTGGGCCATAGAAGTTGAGACATGCTAAGGCGGGTTTTACACACGCTTAATTATTCGTAGCAGATTTTTCAAGACTTCTGGGCTGCTAGGATGGACTGTCTGTTCCGTGTGCTCGGGGTCTGTTTGGGATGTTTCGGGTTCTCTGTTTCGAATTGCTTTAATTCTCGTGTTATCAGTTCTCAGTGTTCGGTATTGGAAGTATGCCGTATATACGTGGGAAAGAGGTGCTGCATGTGTGACAATGGTTATGATAATGAAACGGCGACCAGGGTGATTTCATAAACAAAATAAAAACATCTTTTCTGCATTCAAATTAGGTAAAAGCAAAATGTTGTCTAAGGGATGTTTTTTGGCTGAGGACATTACGATGTACACCGATTTCGATCGAGATAGCTTTTTTCGTCTTGATCACTATCTTTGCCAGTAGTCTCTAAGCTATGGGGCAAATTACAGTGGACTCTCCCTACGTCGAAACTATCTCCAACTCGAACTTTTTCGCCATATTTTACACACATTTCCCCCAAATTCTCTATACAAAAACCTCTCTCTAAATCAAGCTGTCGCTAACTCGGAGAAATTATCGTGACAATTCGACTAAGGGGGAATCGACAGTATATATATATCATCTACACTAACAAATACGGGATGTATTGTGCAATTTGGCTCAAGGTCCCGTCTAGAAGGACGGCGAGTGGAGGAGAAGACACAACCGCGAACTTTAAAAGCTGTACCAGGAAGTGGATGTAGTCCGGAAGGCAAAGATCCGTCGACTGCACTGGAACGGCCACATTGATCGTATTGACATCAATACCAGCTCAGAGGGTCTTAGAATCGAGCCTCCTGGGTCGAGGAGAGGAGGACCGAATCTACGGCATAAACACCAAGTAATCGCTAATGTAAGACACCATCCATAGGTCGCCGGCCTGATAAGTAAGTATCTACTCTGAGACTAAATGAAAGACGGATTATTTTTTTTGAAAATTTGATTTCTTACATCGTAGTTATTATTAGTTAATTATTCTTCAACAGAATGGGCAATTTCTATTACAATTATACAATGATCTTATCTAAATATCCCTACAGTATTCTACCACCTTCGTCAGATTCTTGCGAACTATGACAAAAAACGAATTAGTGCATTTTCTCTCTCTCTCTGTTTTGTATGACACGGTGGCAATAGAAAGTATCGTACAAAGGTTTGTTTTGTTCTCGTTTCTGTTCTGCTTTCATAAGTTCTTAATCCGTCTTTTGCGTTTCGTTTCAGCGAAATTTTTACAGTTTCTCCTTTTTGTTACAAATCATAAAATAAACAAAGACCAAAACATACTAGCAATCAACTAAAAGAAAAGGAACAAAAAAGTAAGAAATATAAATACGAAAATAATAACAAACGTGAATGTTGTTCATAAACATTTAATGGTAATATTAGCTATGTTCTGATATAGTATTTTTTACACATAAACCATGAGAAAACAATAAAAATTATATATTAATTAATGTTTGTAATAGTTTTTTTTTTTTTGTTTTTAAATTAATTTGCACGAGACACTGCAACGACTCTACACATACACATACGAGCAACTAATAGAAACTAATAAAGTATCGCATAACAAAATGAAACAAAACAGAATTAACTTTGATATTTTTGGTATCTATTCACATAAGGCCACCGAAATGCTTCTCAGCAAAAGAAGAAGAAAAGAAATCAATTTTTTTACTTTGCAAAATGAAATTTTGTCTCATTTCTTTGTTAACTTTACTTTTTTGTTTTGTTTTTTCTTTTTTGGTTTAAAGCACATATTTCAAATGGAATTATATGAAATGAAAAGATGCAAAATCGAACTGAAATTGAATACAAAGAAGTTTCATCTAGACGACTGTAATAATTTGCGGTGGTTCTACAGAGGATGATGTTTTATTAGTTTCTGTTGCTGTTACTGTCACGGGTGTAGTTGGATTGTGTGTGGCTACCGGCGAAATATCCTTTGCCGATGCTGTGAATTTGTCGCTCTTCTGCGGTGTCTGTGCGGCTAATTGTCACTTTGTCTCACCTACTCGCTGATAACGCGGCTTATTGCGGGTAAATGGTAAATACTTGTGTTTTATCATATGCTGTAAGAATTAAAAGAAATAAACAAATTAAAGCTCAGGTAAAAACAGATTACTGATTTCAATTGGCTTACCTTGATTTGCCGTTTCATTGTTATACAAAACAGCGTTATAAAGTACATGACCAGTATGGGCCAAAACACTGGTATATTGAATAAGTCAAAGAATGTACACGTCAATCCTATTAATGTACTTTTCGCAATTGAGAGCCAAAATTTGAACTCCGGCAAACGTCTAATAAACGGTCGGAATTCTTCGTTAACTGTTGTTGGCAATTCGGGACCCTGGTCATCTGAAAATTAAGATACAAACCAATGACATATTTACAAAGCATTTTATTTAATTTTTGATAACGACGTTGTCTAGATGAGCAGATATGTGCATTTTTTAATTGCGATTCGTTGGTAAAGACGAGATGAGTGCAATTCATGATTTAGGTGAGTCTACAAAGCCGTTCAAACGAATTAAGGTTTTCAATGAACACAAATAAATTAAATTAAGTAAAAGTGTCTTGAGTACGATCACCCCTATCGACGAATCTATCGGAATTGAGTTTCACTCACAGCTATTCGTTTCTCTTTCACTTTGTATTGCTATCGTAGAGTCAGACGAAAGGTCTCTTTATCGACAGGTATTTGGGAAAGGTGGTTTCACTACCAAACAGCTGTCATTCATTTCGCATGGGAAATAAAACCATCATTTAGCCAGCATTTAGTTACATTTTTGTTTGCAAATAGAAGACAAAAATCAACCAGATCGTATGAAATCCGCAACTGCAGTGGACTCTCTCTCCTAAGTCGAATTTCCACGGGAGAACATAAGTTGTTCGGGTTAGAGAGAGGTTTTTGTATGGAAAATTGAGAGAGATGAACGTAAAATATGGCGAAGAAGTTTGAGTCCGGGAGAGTTGCGACTTAGAGAGAGTCCACTGTATTTTGATGCAGATGCGAAAAATTAGCTTCCTCGGGGAAAAAAATCCGATCCGAACGTTTTTCGGGATACAGTGCAACTCATTCACTTTGCCGATGCTGAAATATTTTTCCAGCGAATAATTCGCCCGACGGATTCCATAATAGGGCTGTATATCTTACAATAGGCCGAAAATAGTGCGATGACGAGGGAACAGAAAGCGAATCTGATCCGAGGAAATGGAGGTTAATGTACAGGAAAACCTTTCAGTTTTAATCCATCTTCAGCTGGGGGCAAAGCGTTTAAACATGTGATTCCATTTGTAATACATGTGCTAACATTCATATCAAAAAATTCTTATCACACCATAGGTATATAAAAAGTGTTCAAATCTTATTGCAATAGATCATTGTCGGAAGGTACGACCTAAGATATTTTCTTGTCGATAGTACATATTATTTGATTACTTTGATAAAAAGCATTAGAAACCACTATAACGTGGGACCCCAGACCCCCAGATCTGAAGATAACTGTATTTGTAGCATTTTAGGATCTAGACCATCCGAAGAAAGGAAGGAAATCCGAAAGACTTAAGCTAGAGAGATTCATTTTGTGACACAGGGAATCTCTCAAAGCTGAAACTCACCAAAAGCGATGAGCAACACGAGCCATTAACACACATCTAGAGAGGACCGTATGTTGGTCAACATGCGCATACAGTGTAACATAAACTCTTTCGACAGTAACCCAGTAATCCCATCGACTTGGTTTCATTATTAAGGTACGACTCAAAGGCCTTTATATGACAGCTTCTTCTTTGCCCATAGGTTGTACTCACTAAAACACTAAAAGATAAGTTTCCACGTTGAAGATAAAGGTACTAAAAGATAAGTATCAAACGTTTCACAATTTCCTCTGTCCACCTTTTAAACTCTAAAGACAAAATCAGTCGACTAACATTTATAATAATAATATGGGCGGCGCTACAGCCAGTAAAGGGCCAGGGCCTAGATTCTAGAGCAACCACTCGTGTTGTGCGTGCTTTTGTTGTCTCACGAGTGAAAGTGACCTACAGTTTTATGCCGTTTCCAAACAAACATTTGAGAAGCTTTTTCTAGACCGTCATTACTCCTTGAGCATTGTCAGTGACTCGAAAGAGGTGAGACTGTGAACATTTTGCTTTTTGTTGCACCGGCCGGGAATCGAACCCAGGCGTAGGTCGACGCATATACCCACAACGTCACGACCACCGCGACTATCCTTTATTTCAGAAAAAAAAAACCTTTTGTTGGAAACTTGCTAATACTTTTGGTCACACTATTTTTAACAATTTTTTACGTGACACCGTAGTCACAAAACGACAGTGAGAAGAATGTAATTGATTCCTGTCATTAATCGGGTTATTTCATCTAGAGTATAACCCTTGCACGGCACTACAACTCAAAAGAATCTAAGAGTTCGAGACTATAACCGGCACCAAAATCAGTTTGTCACAAAACCGACTCAAAACGGAAGCAACTTTGATGATAGGGCCGAATAAGTACGTCAATCAATCCAAACACTTTTTAACTAACAACTAGCATAGCTGTTTGTTGAATTAGGTCTAAATCACAGACGTAGACTCTTCCATAAAAAACGACCTACAGCAATGTTTTGTTGAACACAGCATCATACACATGAATACAGAGTATACGACGAGGACAAAAGAGCAATAACAAATTGCATACAAATTAATCAAAGATAACTGTCTGACCCTCCTTATCACTTAGTGTCTTCTTATTAATTAATGTTACTTTACATCTATAGATTAGGTTAACAGAGATATGAAAAGCAATGTTTGGTTAAAATGTCGAATACTACGATCTCGAAATTTGTTATCAATCAAAAACCCCAATACCAACGACTCGCATGTCTTACTTTAAATTCGTCGAATCATAATCACAAAACCGATCATTATCGTAAAAAAAAAAAACCATACTACAACCACTCGCTGTTCTGCCTAACAGGCTTAAACTTGTCAATCATTTTCAGGGCTTAAGAATATCGATTTTCGACTCAGTTGTTGCCTTGAATTTGCTGATATTCACTTTCGAATGATTTCCTGACCCCTTGACTATTCCCACATAAATAAATCAATAAAATTAATTCTTCACAGTAGTATGATTAAATTTTTAAGAATACTCACCACCATAAGGATCGAAATCGGGATCGATCTTCGGAGTTAAGAAAGCAATAAATAGATTCAAATGGTAGATTCCCAGTGCATAGCAAACAATGTACCAGCCTTGTTTGAGGAAAACACGAAGGAGAAACAATAAAACTAAGATTGCAGCGCCAGTCCAGCGCAGTCGGGTGTGCGGTGTCCATTTGTCTAGTATCAATTGGTATGTCTACATATGGAGAAACAATTAGAATCACTTAAGTTTCAGCTGTATATTAATGAATTGTAAAGGAAAAATCAACCCCTCCTTGCTGTCCTACTGTACCTGTGACAATCGGGTGAAAATTTTTGTGATACCGCCACCGGACGAAGACGATGATGTCGTCTCCTCATTCATCATACTTCGCTAAAATATCCACTGAATTAATTTAATTATCTACGTTAACGTTCTACGCACAAACTGCATAATTTACAAGCTATTTTTGTTTGAAAAAATTACCAATTTTTCATAGTTTTTCAATGAGATTATATGAAAAATAAATTGATGAGATTTTTTCTAGTTGAAACGGGACCACGTCATTTATGTCAAAGTCTATTGTCGATTGAATGTGAAGTTGGAAGCGGTTGTATTTTGAATAGGGTGGTACGTCAAATCAATACGTTGAAGAAAGTGATGCCAAGTTATAAAATTCGTGTATGCGAATATACAAATTTTAAATTTTATAACGATAGATTCAAAGACTTGAAAAATATGCTTTATATTTTTACAAGCTGCAATTTCAAGTATGACACATTCTATATCGATTAGCTGGCCGGTAGAAAATCTGTACTGATGCATGTGGCTGACAGAAAGGAATATGATTGCCCCATGTTTTTAAGGATAGATCTAGTGAGGAGTGTGCCTAGTACATTCATGCCTTCCTTGTACAGGCAACACCACACCACCTTTGCCTTCAAACAACTATTTCATTGCTGACTTGGAAGCAGCTTGAGTACAGGAGCTTATATATCCGAATAAGTTATAAATTAAAATCATTCATTTTATTTAATTTAACAATATTTATTATTCCAAATAAATACAAAATTTTATTTTTTTCGTAAGTTTAAATACATGCTATATGACCTACTAATTTATACTTACAACTAACATTTCTTTGGATTCGAAAAACGACTTAATAGCTAAATATTCACTTAAATGCGAAAAAATCCCTAGGTTAAGTAGCGTTCTAAAATATGACTCAATGTTCCGTTCTGCTTTAAATGTATGTACATCCTTAAGTACTTAGAAATAAGTTGAAATAAATAGAAATTATAATTAAGAAAAATAAATTACATAAGAAAATAAGTTGTCGGCAATGTATGTATTCGTCCAGGTTCATTGAGAATGAAGTCCTATGAAGTATACCACAAGCAGCGAAACGATTCTTCCTTTTCCAACGCACGACCACCATGGTGCTGACGATGAGGAACTCATTGGCGCTGTTTCCATATGAATGTGATACGGACACAAACTTGGTTGACGAACAAATGTTGTGAAGTTTGGATACCGTATTATTTCCGATGGCTAAAGGCAATTAAATGGGTGTTAATTTTCATTTAGAAAGCAATCAATTGGGTGGGAGACTTACAATTGAAATGGATTCATTTGAAACTCGGCAAAAAGTCATATGCTTTCCGGTTATTATACCTTGTTCAACACGTTTTGTGAACAATGGCTCCGACCACGGTAACTGGTTGAGGTGTGAAAGGAATGTCCTGTCATGAAATTCCACGGGATCAGATATAATTAGCTGGTCTGGAATGATATCAAACAGTTATTAGAGATCGGTTTTTGATGCAGCTCTTACTCGAACATACTTAAGAGGGATTTTTGGTAGAGCATATCTTCTTCATCCGCGTATGCAGTCGACCCTTTCGTGCGATTCGCTTTCGGCTTTTTTGGGAAGATTGTGTTCGGCAGTAAATCCAAGATATTCCTGTGAAAGAGAATGAATTATAAGAAATGTTATCTTGAATTTGATGTGTTCCACTGAAAGGATTTAACTTTTATATTAAAATTGTAGTTTCTAACTAAGTTCTAACAAGTGAATTCGTATATTCAGCATGTCCAAAGACAAGTTAGTGACAAAGTTAGCAAGTCTTGACATTAATTATCCATCACGGAGGTGCATAGTTGGGCGATTTCGAGATGAAACCACCGTTGAATGCATCTTCTTCCATCGTAGGATCTATCGTCGTTAATTTTGGATGTAGTATCTTCAGAGGAGTGACTGACATTCAAGTGTCTTTATAATTAAATACGACTATTTGCAGTAAGTTCCAATTGGGAACATTTGCCTGAGGCTTCTGGAATTAATATAATCAATGATATTTGTGTTTCCGACCGTACCTTCCATCTACGAAAGCCCGCTCGTTTTCAGTCAAATTTCCAAGATGAACTACGGAGTTGTCACATAAATATTCTTATTACATAGAAACAAGATTAGTTTGTCTACAGGAATATGCTAAAGCCTTTCAAGCAGCTTGGCTTAAATGCAATATCTCTGCTTCCAACTACCCCACAAATTCCTAGCATTCTTATCTGTTCGCAAGAATGCATTCAAACGTGAAGAAAATTCACAAGCTTTTACTTTCATCACGGGTCATTTGAGGATCGGGAATTAGGGGACTATGTTTGGCTTTCGTCGCAAGAACAAAAGTGGCAAACAAATGCACACAATAGTGCCCAATTAGCATTTTGGCCTGTCGTACTTGATTCAGTGGGACAATCCGGTAGGAAGGTTAGGTTAGGATAGGTTTAGTAAGGGGAGTGTGATAAAAAAAACATTACTTCCACTCGGAGGCTTTGTGAACCCCTTCATTTGTGTAGTACATATTCTAATTAAACCTATCCAGTGTCACGTGATGGCTTAATCCACCCGTGCTCTTTACAAATCCTAAAACACCCGATATAGCATTCGCTAAGTCCGCAGTCTCTGTGAGTAATCTTTGTCTCAGCCAAGCTAGGCGACGATTCTGGAGAGCTGGGCAGTGGCAAAGCAGAAGTTGGATCCTTTCGGTCTCTTCCTTGTCATCGCATACCACTCGGCAGAGTTCGCGGGATTCCGCAGTCCATTTCCGAAGCATTGCTCTGATGTGGCAGTGTCCTGTGAACACTCCGACGAGCACACGGATCGACTTGCGGTCCAAGACCAGAAGCGTCTTTTTTCTGCCGCTGTCTGTCCACGTTAATCTTGTCGTGTGACAGTCATTTCTTGGGAGCCAAGATGAGTTGGTTCCTTTAAGAATGGTGACACTTATAGTCCGACGCAAAATGAACACCATCCGCCAGGTTTGAAAGAAACAAATATTACACGCCAACCTTACAACTTTGAACAGGTGTAACCGTTAGCTAACAAAGTATTACCCATTGTAAAGAAACAGATTTTCAACGTCTGTCATATTCAACGAATAAAACTGATAAACTCCAAATGTTTCGAAGAACTCCCTCACAGGTGTCATGCTATAGCATCCAGCCAGATCAATTTTTGGATAGTATGTGATGAAAGACAAGCACATTTCCTGCTTTGTTGAATATCCTCCAAATGTCGGTCGTTTTCGGTTGGTCGTCTGAAAGGCAATCATTAATAACGGTCTTATGTTTATACAAGTTTATACAATTGACACTTACCTCATAGCCGCAGTCCGTAATAATGTAATCTCCCGGCAAGACAACAGTTTCATTCTCCAGCTGTCTCACCTGTTGATAGTTGTAATCGTAATTGTCATCTTCAATGATGCGTTCCAGTTCCTTGCCTTTTCGCACATGGCGCAAGGTCATTTTACGACCAGCTCTATGCGAATGCAATGTACCGGAAATTATTTTGATCCCCTCTTCGGGAAACATCTAAAAAAAAATATTAAAAATCCCAAAGGATACAAGAATGTAATGAATGACGATGCTAGGCTTTGTGTTTATTTTTATTTCTGTTTTTGAAAGAGAAGCGCCGCACTGGATTGGGTCTTTCTTCAAGGAATTATTCTTTGCCATCAAAGGTTATGTCTGTTTGTGTTGAGGAATTGAAGGAAAATCGTGTTCACGAACGATTAGGTAAAAGTGTCTAAGTAGAATTCCTTTATTGTTATGGGGATGGTGGTGGTTGTAGGTTGTTGTTACTCTATCTGAAAACTCGAAACGATTGTGTGGACTGTACAAGGATATTCGTGTGACTGTGGGTCGTTTACTTTTGGTGTGGGAAATGAGAACGATAAGAATTTGTCTAATTTTCTTTGAAGTTGCCTTGGGACTCGTGAGTAGCTCTATCGGAGCTTATAGCCAGTTCAGTTTCTTTGATGATGGTGTCATTATGTGGTTGTTGGTAGCCATAGCAAAGGTACAATAAGAAAGTACATGTTGCCACGGACTTCTGGTGTACTTGCGGTTTCTTTGTTACCATATCAAAATATTGTGTACAATAAAAAGCCACTGTAGGTGTTGTGAATGTAGAAACTCGTCAAGGTTATACGACCGCCCATCTTTATGCAAAGAAGGCACATGACAGACTGATACGACAAAGAGATGATGGAGGTGAACACATGCAAACGCAGGAGTCTATAATTTTATTTCCGAGGACGAGTTACAAACTCTCAGAGAGCGTGGAACTATATTTCGGAAATCAGATCATCACCCAAACATCATTTCATAGACAAGAAATAAAAGAAGTTAACTATTTTAAATTTACTGCAATTCTTTTGCATTCCCTTTGCAAAAACAAAGTTCAAAGGTTGTAATACCTCTGTATTACAGGGGCCCAGATAATTTGCCCAACTGCTGCCATGGATGTGCTATTGGAGCTGACACCCTTGCATCTAGGAGTCAACTTTGGTACTCACTTCAATAAATTAAGGAATGTATAGAGACGGCAGATCCTGGAAAAGACACAAGAAATGCAAATCGATACCCACCACCTTTTTGTCGTTTTCAAGGTCGCATATGACAGCGTGCATAGGGACGAGCTATACAACGCCATGTCTAGTTTTGACATTCCTACCAAACTCGTCAGGTTGTGCAGGATGACGGAGAATTCTCGCTGCTCCATCAAGGTCGGTTACGAACTCACCGAGACCTTCAATGTCAAACAAGGTTTTAGACAAATCGACGCGCCAGCATCTTCATCAGTGGAGCTCTCAAATCTACTCCCTAAAAACTTCTCTTGAACCTTCCCTATTAGCGCAGTTCGTTTAAAGGCTTCCTCTCAATGGTGCGATTACATCCACGGACACGCAAAAATCCTTCACGAACAAAACCTCAACCTCGTTACATTTGGACTACACTTCCCCACAACACTTGCTAGAGAACGACTTCGAAATCCTGATTCCAGACAGAGACCTATGGTACGGCGGCACCATACCCTTTGACGACCTAGCTAAGCAAGGTTCCCCACTCGACAGCTTGTCCGCCATGGAGGTGGATATACCAATGGGACTAGTCAAAGCTAGAATCAATTGAAACTTCCTAAAAACTGTTGGTCTTAGGTGGCCTCAACTTACCACCCGCGGAAAATCCAGGAAACATGGACCCGCATTGATATCGCAAGAATACTAGCGGTCATGACGGGGCACTGGCCGATAGGAGAACACGCAATCAGAATACACATTCCATACAATACACATTGTCGCAGCTGTATGTTATGTTGTATGACACTTCAGAAATTGAAGCATTAACTTATTTTCTGTACAGCTGCCCTTGCTATCCCTCGCTGAAATATCCAACAAGACCAAAAAGAAACTAATTGATTCTCTAAATGCAAAACGCTGGTTGTAAGAAAAAATTCCAATATCTAACGAAATCATAAACAAGAGAGAGCTGTAGTATCGGCACCACTCCTACCTACCTACCCACCTACCTGTATAGAGCTATTTTAAAAGCACATCCATCTCTTGGATGGATACAAGTTGCTATGGAATCTACAAGGTATTTCGAAAAATAGAATATTATTTTTACAAAAATGAATTTCAATGCAATAGCATGGAACCATCAAACTTTTCTATAAACTGACCTACTTTTTGAAGTAGCCAGAATCACGGAACCGTCAATGTGGAAGGGATAAGTTTCGAGTGTACTACAATGCTCAGGGTATGGAGAAACAATATAACTTAATTACGCACAAATATTCATTATAAGTTCGCAATGTGTGAGTAATAAAATCAGTTTCCGCATAAAAACATCTCCTTGATAAAATATAAAAGTGAATTCTCTGAATGAATTTCTTTTATGTAACGTAACTTGTAACCAAGTACTACGAACCCATGGGCAAACGGACCAATTCTTTCAAGCAGAAGTCTGTGTTATAGACAGATGCTCAAAAATCAGTCTTGACAGGAACTATACCAACTGAGACATAGTAATAATAATATATCCTGGCACTAGACTCCTACATCGTCAAATCCAAGCTTGTGTGGGAGTGTCTACAGAAGCTAAAGAGCGGGAGTAACAGAGTAAAACTTTGCTGGATATCTTGCCATATAGGGATAGAAGGCAACGAAATGGCCGACTCCCTCGCTAGGAAAGGACCATCGGATCCCTTATAGAACCATTCTGCGCTGTAGGAGATCATGTCCTCAGGGAAGAGTTCACGGAACTAGGAAGAACAAACCGGGCAGATGCCTTTAACAACGCTCATGACATGAAGCAGGCCAAGATACTCTTGGGTCAATATGATCTGAAGAGGTTTGAGTCATGCATCAAAATGAGCAAGAACAACCTTCGTATTCCAACAGGTTTTCTAACATGCCACTGAAGACTTACGGAGCACCTAAGGAAACTAGGTGTTGTATGGATTATAACTGTTATATCAATTTTACATTTAACCACATTAATATGGCTGATGAACACGCTCATTTTGTATAACACTAAGTTAAGCTAGGTTAAGAAATGAATTAATAAAAACTGAACTGTCACTTCATCCTAAAATGTGCTTCAAACAATACAACACTAGGAGTATCAGAAGAAGGTCTCTGTACATTCTGCGGAGAATCTAACGAAATTCCAGAACATATACTGAGATTTTTGAGGCACTAGCTTACAAAAGACAAAGCTGTCAGTAGTGAAGTCACTAGGACCAGCTCTCATTCTCAGATTCCTAATGGAAACTGGCTTAGATAATACTCTAGGTTATATCTGTTCCATCTTAGCGCAAAAGGAGCATATAACCCTCAATACAACTCTGAGAAGAGCTGCATGGGAGGAGCTCTTAAGAAAGACAAGGTATGAAACGGGGGCACAATAGACCTAAAGGTCGTGGTGCAGCTTACCCTCAACAATAATAATAACAACTTGTAATCAATTAGAGCACAAAAGGCACTGCGTGGGGACTGAAAGAGTGGCAGGAATTAATGAAGTTTCCCTTAAAAATTATGACTAACCGAAAGGGTATTATAAGCGTGCCTGGCTGTTCTTTCATATTCTCTGTGTTGCATGGTTATTCTACAGTAGGTTAAGTTAGGTTAGAGTGGCTGTCTACTTCAAAAGAAGTCACACTTAGGCCAATAGTGGACCAGTTGTGTTACCACAAAGCAATAATAGATCCAACCATCTGGATCATTAAATAAAGCTACCTCTTCCTTAGCTTTAAATACACTCCTCAACCTTCCGCCGATAGATCTCTCGGCAGGCAGATTGAAATAGTTGCGTATCTGGAAGGAGCTCAGCTCCGGACACTACCATCCTCAATGAATTTGGATCTCTACCAGGAAACTCCAACCTCACGATACCTAAGCTCATCGTCGAGAACATTTTCTCAACCAGAAAACTACCCACATCTTACTGGACGTCAGAACACCAGACGCTGGACGGTCCTCTGCGAATTGTCACAGATGGATCGGGGATGGGCGAATGAGTGCGTATGGGAGTCTACTCTAAGAATCTGAATTTTCAACTGTCATTCTGACTACCTTCCCACTGTAGCGTCTTTCAGGCAGAGACTACAGCAATTAAAGAAGCTTTTTCTTGGCTAAAAACCAATGAGATATTAGGTGCAGATCATGGTCATCTGTTCGGACAGCGATCAAATCTTTGAGTGCAGTCACATTTGACTCCAAGATAACCCTCTGTGGGTCTTAACGAGATGGCCAGGTATTTCAGCATCCAACTCATGGGGGTGGCGGGACACAGTGACATCCCAGAGAATCCCATCCAGAGACACCCAGAGAACTCGCTAGAAAGGGCAACACACTTTTCGGACGGGAAACTGTTGTCGATTCTTATCGCTACTGCATAACATATACTAAAGCTTTAAACGCTTACCCACGCCAAAGGTAGATGGTCGTCTGGCACTCGGTGCCTCATCACAAGCCTACTGCCGATCCAAAACGCTCACGCGACCTTATTAGAATGAGTAGGCCTAGTCTTAGAACTCACTTTGGTCTCATAACCGGGCATCGTGCCATTGGAACTCACGTCTCAAGACTAGGTATCCCCTACAACGACTTCTGCTGAAGTTACAGGGATGAAGAGGAAGAAGAAACCATTGCACCCTTTCTCTGCAATTACAGTGGCCTCTCATCACGCAGATTTAGACAATTGGACGCCCCATATCAGCATAAGTCAACTTCATTGCTTTATTAAATGATCCAGATGGTTCGCGGATTAGGGTCTATTAGAGCTTTCTTGGTAACACAACGGGCCTACTTTTGGCCCAAGTGTGGCTACCTTTAAAGTAGGCAATCTAACCTAACCTTCATAGACCAACCATGCAACACAGAGAATATGAAAGAACGGGGAGGCACGCTTATAATTTGATAGAAAATCCCTACTTTGATTTAACGAACTCAATAATAAATAGCAGTCTTTCCGTTTACGTTCTAATTTATGTTATGGTCCCATTACCTGTTATTAGACCAATAAATTCCATATATAATGCCATCCAATTACGAAATAGTCACGATAATACTCACCACATTCGAACACGATGGTCCACAAATCCCAATGTTACGGTACAGCTTCTGGCCAGGGGGAATTAATTGCGTATCGGATACCGACACGCCTGAGATCATAATGCCAGCGTCGTTCTTCCTTAAATGGCGTGTATAATGGATTCTAAACCCGGAATGGTCAATAACTGCAAATGAATTGGTCAGCAACAGTTTACACGCATTAATGTTAGTCCCTGGCTGTGGTACTACTTACCTCTATTTGCATTTGGATTATCGTAATGAATCTCGAGCATATAATACTTTGGACCGGTCTTTCCGCCAATTGGTATTCCCACGTGTTCAGGAAGAAATTGTCCTTTACAAAAGCAAATGAATTCAACTCCAATGTGAAGTGTGAGGAATGATAAATGATTGTACTTACCAGTGGAACCAATGGACCAAACTGCAACAGGGGTTATACATGAATCCCAATCACGTGGAGTTAATAAATTGCTATTACACACAGCGCCACTGCTTTTTACCCAAACATCCCACGACGTTGGATCCGAACCGGGATACGATTTTGTTGAGCACTCAAAAAGTGTCATGTGGTGGACTAAGGGTTGATCTGTCGTGCTGGAAACGAGAACGTGATGTAATTAAGAAAATTGAGGAGAAGAACAATGGCAACTTTTATATTGATTTGCTATAAAGACACTTCTTGCAGAAAAGAAACCAATTTTTTGAAATGGCAAAGGACCCAATTGCAATGACGGTTATTGACATACAAGTGCTGTGAAGTTTCAAAACAACGACGGCTTAGAATTGGCTGGTTTTAAAATGTGTGAGAAGTGCGTGTTGTATACGAAGGTATTCATTTTTCATTTATTTAATACTTTATCTTTATTATTTCCTATTGTTTTGAAAATATGGCGAGACTTGAATGTACAAGTTTTGTTTTTGATTTTTTTGAAGCAGAAAAACAAAAATGTGCAGAATTATGAAAATGCCCAACGATGCAAAAAACGCTTTAAATATAAACTCATCGTACCAGGGCGGTCCGATAAGTATGTAGCCGCACCGCCCGATGGCGCCACAATCCCAATTGCTATCGTGTATAACATTCTCGGAGACGGCTTTGACCGCGCGTGGAAGTCTCGGCGGATTTTAGAAAAATTGGAATACAGCCAGACAACGAGCGCTTGGTAGACTCTCAATTCACTTGATGAAATTTTTGCGAAAAATGGTGGAAGGCACCGGGTAGTGATAGCACAAAGGATCCAACCAGGATCTAAGTGGGCCACAACTGCTACAGTGGTGGCAATCACCCAAACCTAACCTAACCTAAGACTGCTGTTCAGGCAGATGGTACACTAATGTAATCAGCGACGGAGATGAGCGCAGTAAGTAAACGCCATTTAGAGAATATCTTCGTGTTTTTATTGGACGCCAAGTACGTTAATATGATTCTAATACATTCGAGGTGCGCTTTATGATGGGCCCGACTTCAAAATAATCAATAAGCGACACAGGAAGTGGTGACCAAACTCATTATCTGAACATTTTCACGAAATACAATACATACTAGTATTGCATGTACGAACAAATAAGTCTTCTGGCGCTCAGTTTCTTGTTTGTGTAAAAAGTCCAAGACACTTTTGTGGTATGGATTACTCTGCGAATTTCCATAAATCAGATCAGCTTTTCAGGGGATTCCATAACCGCATAACAGTTTATCTCTGTTAGAACAAAACTGAACAAACCACCCACGGTTTAAATGTCTTTTGTGATTCGAAATCGATTTAAATTGATATGAATTTATGGGCATAGTCCAAGTCATTTGAATGTAATCTTTGTATATATACATGTAAGATACATATGAATGTACGTAAGTCTAGAAAGCAAAGTGAGTTAGTTTGCTTAAATTCGTTGTCCAATCGAAGGAAGTTAAAGTGAATTCACAGTAGCAGGATAGAAGATCCAAAACAAAATTATCTCAAATGGCCATCGGACATTTCTATCGAAATTGAATCTGGGGACTTAAGGTTGATAAAATCCCGGCAAAGTGTGTACATTTTGTTTGGCTGTACCTATATCCCCAAACCAAAAACATTTCTATTCAATTGAAATCGATACATAATCGGGAGTATGTATCGAAACAAAAGGCACATGGCATAACGGAAATGAGATGACAAGAAGTCGTTTATTTCGATTCAATTGAAGTCGTCTTTCACCCTCACACAGAGATTAAGGCTGTGGCTTTGAGATGAAATATTTTTGAAGTAAAAACGGCAAACGCAGTCTTCTCAGATATTTCCCTTTGGTCTCCACACGAATTTACAACTGTATCTCACAAAACGAAGTTAATAATAAATGATATCTGTGCGAATTAGTGATGCGCATGCAAGATCAAGTCTAAAAATATAACGATTTTCTCATTAGAATACTTTATCTATGATCTTAGGTACAAAGTGATATTTTTTGTAATTTAATAACTGTAATGTGAAGAATATTGTGTCCTTTTTCTTTGCGAGTAATGTGACATGTGGAGATTAGTCTTACCTTTCCCTTGTCAGAAGTGCCTCGTATCCGATAATGTGATGTTTCTCTGGCAGCGTGGGCGCTCCAATTATCTTACACCAATACAATGTGTCCATATTGGCATCAACTGATACCTGTCAGAGAGAGAGAGAGAGAGAGAGCAAAAAGAATGTAGGTAATTAAAGTAAGGAACATGATACAATTAATTGTCTGGTATTTATTTGAGCATTAAAATGGCTACTGTAACATATTGAATTGGTCTGAAGGATTCTGTTTTACTGATTCTGATCTGATTACCAGCATCGATAATTGCTGATTAATTGCATGGAATAAGTAGGTAGCTTGTACACTTTCAATAAAGTGAATTCTATTTCTGTTTGGACCCAAAAACATCGACGGACAAATTATTTGTGTGACTACATAATGTAAAGCATGTAACAATGAATATATGTGTTCATGGATAGAGCGTACAGAGAAGCTAAGAAGCTGGCGTCACTTTGTAAAGGGTTCCTTTTCCATTATTCATTAAATCATCGCTTTATTTCCCTTCGAATGGCTGGAATGGTAGGTTAACCTCTAAATGTTTTCAATATGAGTGTCTATTTTGATGTAAACTATGGCAAAAGTAATCAAATGTGTTCGTTCCTAAGTCAAGAAATCTATGATTTAATCTGCTGAACAAAGTTCATCAAGACTTTCAAGGTATTTGCCAAATAGAACGACGGAACAGGTTTTTGTTCCCTTATTCATACAACCCATTGTCTTCGGTGGACCTGGGCTTCAACCAATAAGCCTTTCCAACTAGCACGGTCCTTAGCCAGCTGCCTCCAATTTCGCACCCCAATTTGGTTGAGGTTCTTCTTCCCTTGTGTGCCCCATCGGTTTCATGGGCGTCCTCAGTTGCATTGTCCCACTGATTCGGAGTGGAAGACTGAACTACTAGAATGATTACAAACGGCTTAAGGCGAGCACACAAATGGGCAGAGAAGATCTTAGATGCGATGATTAAGAGTCTTAAACCCTTTGACGCTACACTCTTTCCGCCTTTTTAAAGTACTAAAAAATTAACTTAGAGCAGGACGAAGCAGTCAAAGTGTTCAAATTTGCATTAAGTGTGAGCACGTACACACTAACCTTGTAAACAGAAATGAAGAATTACAGAGATAGCCGACATAGCTGATTGTCTCCTAGTCCACCGACGAATTTGAGTACTTTTTGACAGATATTCATGAATTTCTGACAGTTATTCACGGAATAACGTAAATGCCGTCCTCTGATTGATCAATTTGGTTTAATAAAACGTTATAAAAACAGTTGTCAAAAATTTCAACAGGCAAGAGAGGGAGTCGTGTCGTCGTGCATCTCTGTAATTCTTCATTTCTGCTTATAAATGTGAACAGAACGTCAAAACAAATGCATAAAAATGTAACTCTTTTTTTGACATTTCTGCATTCTTCTCTTTTGAAAACCAACCAATTTGAATCCCTGCAAAATAATTGATCTCTTTCCAAAAAAAAAAAAAAAAAAAAACGCATCTCTTCTGTGAGCTCTTGTGAGCGGGAAACGATATCGAGATTCAACTTGTCGGCCATGCTTTCCTCCGGTCATTTCTTATAAATGAGCTGATGTTTAAGCTCAGCTACGTGACTCACGTGACAGGTGAGAAGGAGAAAATATTCCAAGACCTTAAATAGTATTTGAAGGACAGCAGAAAAAGGCAACGCAATGGTTCAGTATGCATCAACTATCAAAGAAGGATATTTTTTTACAGCTTAACCTCCTGCTTTAATCGAATCCAAAACAAACCTATGTGTTTACCCATCTTTGATATAAGCGAGCCCAAGGTCGAATAACTAAACCCTAGTGCGAATCAAGGCTCTTCCAGCGATGCTGGGCCATAAAGATTGACGACTATTATGAGAATACACTGTACGCTCATATGTACAGAATTCAACAAATCTTGTCGGCAGGGATTTAGGGAACTACGTAGGTCCCAAATGCATTAAGACATTGAAATTTAAATGGGCGGATATAAAAACAGGATTTGTGGGACAGGTAAGACACTTCTTTTACGACACAAAATATTTATTACGATGCAGGTGCTGAAAATTATGTAAATCATGAAAAGATTTGAAGCAGTTTTAAGATTTCTTAGTCTATGCTCGTTTGGAGGACAAGCAAAACATCGGAGTGTGTTTAGACGACTTTTATTTGTTTTATTTCGAAATTACACTTTTACGACAACATATGAATTTGGAGTACATAGCTTTGAGCTCTAAAGTCATCGGAATTTGTGCACAAAGTGACACCGCAACACTCTGCACATTTATTACTGCCTTCGGTATTTACAATGTTTTTTCGCATTTCCTTTTTATGCTGCACACGAGCAGATGTCCGTAAAACGTTCCTCCAAGGTTTTCTGCGTTCGGGGACTGTTCGATGAGAGGATATACCCTACGTAATCTAATCATGTTATAAGTTAGTTCGTCTCAATTCGAGCACGAGCACGAGCATAATGTGAATCACAATTAACGACGAGTGGTATCTGCTAATCAAGGTCAAGCACGCTTACATATGCGCATATATTGACTTCAGAAGAAAGCCAAACTCTCTGTACGTCTCTATTAATTCCCAAATCTATTGCCAGTTGAGACACAATGGTTTACAATTAGAACTGAAGTTGGTGTATTAATTATTCATACGGTTAACTTACGTTTTGCACAGTGACATCCCATTTTTGCAATTCGTTTCTGTTGAACGGTTTCCGAAACATCGGGCCAAGTAGGTGCAAAGACTTCACGCCTCGATTCATTCCATGTCCTTTCAAATTGCCGTGTATTGGATCCTTTTCGCCGTAAGACCAAAGCACTTTAATAGTATCCGCCTGTGAAAGAAAAAGAAAAAAAATAAATTCAATTAAAAAAAAGCCGCCTGTCAAAAATATGATGAATGCAATTTGTTGCGTTCTCCGAAACTAAATACAATTCATGGACGGATTATTGCATACAATAGACCTACCCTGGTCGCGGTGACGTTACCTACACGGCATGGGTTGCACAAGAGGAAACAAAAAAGGACGGATTAACCAAATGTTTGCACATGTTTTTCCTTTGAATTCATGTTGATATAGAATTGTGGACTAAACTGAAAGCCTGTTGAGTGGATGTTTGTTTTCCTTTGACATCATAATGAATTCATGCGTATTTCAAAACAAAACTAGTCAAATGAAATTTAAGTGTAAAGTTTCACAGAATCGGCGCCGATTCAATATGTCTGCAATATTAATTTTCTGCCTTTGATTAAGAGAAATCAGTATTCAATCGCAGCCGGTGTTTACTTCAAATCCCTTAATGTTGACTGTTGTCATGGCTAGATTTTCACTGCTGATGGCACCCTCCAATGGGCACCTGGGTTTTCCAGAGAAACCTATAACTTTAGGTTTAGAGATAAAAACTCTTGGAGCTGACCAAAGCAAGAAATATCGACTAAATGGTCCCCAGAATTGAATTATGGATACGCTCTAAAAATAGCGTCAGATTTGGCACCAACGAGAGATGGCAGAGCGTCGCAAGACTGATCTGGTAAAAACTGAATTATCGCAACAACTAGGAATGGGAACGCAAATCATCGGTAATCTAATCGGAGCCCTTACAGCCCAGCCCCTTCCATGCAGCAAGATTAGGTTTACCTTTCAATGAATTCTGTGGACGATGCCTGTATGAAAAGGGAGCCGGCAACAGGGATGGAAGCAATATTGAACATCCCACAACTACACACTGCTATACAGGCTGAAGCTGCAAAACAGGCCTTGATTACAAGCAGAGAGCCTATGATTACAAAGAAATCTGGTTGGACATCTAGAAATTCTGAAAAGAGTAAGTGAGCTGATGTCTCCTGAGTTATGAAATACTCATACCAAGTAGAGATGAATGGAACAACACTTGGTTGGAGGATGAAGCCTAAAAATGGTACACAGATGGGTCGAAATACAAAAACAAGGTAGGGGCTTTGGCAGTCTATGGAAAACATGAATAAAAAGAAACTTTCAAGAACCTCGCATTTGCCCCAAATCCTATAATGACCCAGGTAGGGGGGTTGCATACCACTTCTACTTTCATGTACCGAATTAATATACAATTAAGTGTGTCTTCTTCTTTTCATTTTATTTGCTTAGACAAGCTAATTGTGGACTGGGTCATAAGTCCATGGCTAAATGTTGTGTAATTAACTGTCGACTAGACAGCAGGACTGAACTGAAAAACCTACTTTGGCTTAATCTCCTTTCATAAGAATTGTACACCAGCTATTGCTAATGGCAGACGAGACGAGGGTTGCTATATCTCTCGAAGCACAGCGGGACAAATCACAAAAATGTGCAAAAATACCGGGATTATAAATTTTTATCCGGTTCAAATAAAAAACCAAAAAATTGTAATGATAAATCAAATTTGAAAAGTTAGTCAGAATGCAAAAGTTATTATTCAAATATTAAGGAGGTGTTTACACTGAGCTTAGGTTTCCCGGCGGGACAGTTGAATTTTTGTCTAAAACCAGGATGTCCCGGGAAAGCCGGATCGTCTGGCAACGCTTGTGGCGCCACACCAATACCAAAACAATGGAACACAGACAATTATGCCTACAGAATTATATCTGCTCGCAATCCCTAGTGCCACAACAAAAAGCCTTCGAATAATTGTTTTATTTATTTCTTTACAAAGCAACATAAACTACTTGAGTCTGTCGATTACTTCAGTCACTTCTGACTTATGTATACTTAAATTTTATTTTATTTTATTTAACCATTAAATTAATCTGCCTATTGTGACTGATCTTAGATTTCGTGACTGATCTGGACTGACGGTAAGGTAGTGTTGACCATTGCCTTGTGAATCTTCCGCAATTCAGAAATCTCGTTGCAGAGTTAATTCGTATATTCGCGAGTGAGTTGTAAATAGTTTTGACAATTTATTAAGGGCAGTTATGAATAAGCAATTTGGTACAGAAAGTAATCAAATTTCCCATTGAAGTCATTTCATAAGTTTCCTTCTAGCACTGGACTACCTCAAACCGTACAACATTCGCCGGCTTAAAAAGGCGTGTGCCTCCAGCAATTCACAACTTGAAGCGGTCGATTATTATGGCAACACAGCTCTGCTCAAAGCATGCTTTCTGGGCAATCTCGAAGCTGTCCGTATTCTCCTCGCATTCAATGCGAACTTGCATGCGATCAACTTTTTCGGTAACGATGCCAATGCACATTTGAAATTCCAATTGAATGCTCATTTTAATTTGATGCAGGACAAAACGCTTTGACACTCGCAACAAATGCTGGATGCTTGGACATTGTGTGTGAGCTGTTAAACTATCGCAGTTACGTTGACTTTGCGCTGTCCTCCATGACTCCGCCCCTTTGCGTGGCCGTACTAAAGGGCCACCGGCATTTGGTGGAACTCTTCCAACACCTACATCCGGACGAGAGTAGCTTTCGAACCGTTCATGGTAAGTGGCAGTGGGAAAGTTTAGAATTATAAATTTATGAAAACTGGAAACTTTACTTGCAGGAATAAGTGCTGGGGAATTGCAGGAAATGCAGACCACAGTTCGACATGAAACTTGAAAGTCTAGAGGATAGAAACTTGTTACGGCGGCTTACTTGGTTTTTGTAGTGTTGACTTTATTCTTATTTTGTTCGTTTTTAATGTTCCCGTGGACTGTGACTGCATGTAATTTGCAAATTGTGTTAACCAAAATTATGAAATCAATGTTTTTTAAATAAACTCAATTCTCATTTTTCGTTCTGTAATTTGCGACAAAAGAAATTTTAGGCAACTTTATGAATGATTTCCTTCCCAGACTTAGGTTATGGTAGGTATGTTGGTCTACGGGTATTTACCACGTCTCGCTTACACTGGTGTGCAAAATAATGAGCACACTTGTTTCTTATCCTTCTCGCTCTCGCCAACACTTTGATCGATAATGCAGACGGCTGATTTTACATTATTTTTGTATAATGTGAATAACTTTAAAAATAAGAGCAACAGTATGCCTCTCTTTGTTTACTTTAGTAGTTCTGAGCAGTTTCAATTTTTACGTGTGCAAAAAAATAAGCACAAACTGTATTTTTATCGTAGTTTTCCATTGGAAGTAACAAAAAACAAAAATTAAAATAAAGTTAGATTAATAATTGAAAACGAAAATTTGTCGGAAGTGGCATTTCTCACCAGAACTATGATTATTAAAAACCAGTTCCAAAACGAAGGACAATGACTACGAGTTGTTGCCAAGAATGTTTCTTGGTCTGTAGGAATGGTAAAAAATGCTTTGAAAGTAGAATAGCGTTCTGTTTTCTTCTATTTCCTCATTATCTGTGTAATCATTTTCGTGTTTTGTTAAATGTGCTTATTTTTTGCAAGACTAAAAATATCCAATTGAAAAAAAATTTACTGTTTGAGCATAACATTTTCGTTCTTAGTTTTAATGTAAGATTAATGTAAAAAAGCAGACAAAAAATAAGTCGTTTTGAGTTTAATAACCGGAATTAATTTTTTGACCACCAATTTGTGCTTATTATTTTGCACAGCATCATGAAAGGGGCCCATTGTGATGCTTTTGGGAAAGAAAGTACTTTTAGTTGTGCCATCTAGGTACGTATATATCAGAGACCTGCAGCGATACACTGCACTACCATTAATCCGTCAAAAAATGTTCATTGCTATCGCATTGATTGGAAACACATATGGTGTTGCGTTCATGTAGTCATACCAAGCGAAGCTCAATGTGATGTTTGATTATTTTTCCTCAGATTATAGCAATGAGTGAGAAAAAGCGGTGTGAGTGTTAACCGCCACCACAATTGCTGCGATAATTTTGTATATGTATCTATGCAAGTTAACACATTGGAACCTCACTCCACTTGCCTGAGATGACCAGCGGTAGTGCAGGAGTCAAACACGTAGTACTCGAGTTCATAAGAGAAACATAACCAATCGTGTATGGTAAACACAACCATCGCTTCGATTGCGGTGGCGGTACACACTGTCACTCTGTGTAGATTTTTGAGTCAAAAAAAAAATGATCGCATCTCAATCGCTGCCGGTCACACTTGTACCGCCTTTTTGTGAGTATATCGCAAGTCCAAAAATATGATCGAATGCCGATCGCTGGTTTGTATACTCACGGCGACTTGTGTTATTTAATGTAAGAACCAGAAATCGACAACAGAGACTACGTCGACTTCACAACTGATTGACCTCTTGTCCATTGACGAATTTGAGGGTCTATAGACAGTTATTTATGCATTTTAGAAGGTTATTCACTGAATAATGTAAATGACATTCTCTGACTGGCCTAAGAAAACGATATAAAAAAACTATCAAACAATTTACAAAAGAAACTACAAAACAATTGATATCAAACTATCAACTATCAGATTTAGTTGATATTTCCACCCTATTTACTTTCCTTAAGAAGTATGATCCACTCAGACTTATCGCATCCATTCTCCTCTCGATGATCTCCTTGTGGTGCTCAAAAGCGTACCATTTTTATAACCATTTGGTAGTTTCAGTGTATTTAATGGTATCGTTTTTATTGACGTTTCGCAATTCTTCGAGTTCGTTTAAATGGTAATTACCTAGCAATCATCTTCCAGCTTCTACAAGAGCGGAGAGAGTACGAGGTATTTAAGTACTGGTTTCCCTTCATCCATGCAGCTTCTGCAGAAATCATTCTAGAGCGCTCCAAGTCTTCTGGCTTGATTGCTTATGAGGCAGTGTCCAATTATTACTCCCACCAGTTTGCTAATATGCTTCCTGTCCAACACTAGGAGAGCTTTATTTTTGTTTAGATTTAATTTACATTTAGGGCACATCGTTACCGAATCTATGTAGATCCGCCCATTTACGGTTGGTGGATTTTGTCAGTAGCCACGATTTGATTTATTTTAGCGGGGGATGGAGTGTCTCCTGATTCTGTGGCAGTGGTGGTCCGGAAAACCCTTGCATCCATCTGTCTGATATCTTCTTCAGAGATAGGCAGCAAAGCTTTACCGTCTTGAAGTTGATCAATGGTGTTTCAATAGATCTACCATATATCAGACTCATTGATAGCGAGCGGCCTTCTAAACTTCTAAAACTTTTGCCTCGAAAGCTCTGCAGTGGTTCACTAGACGGTCAGACAAATATCTGGAGACCTAGCATATACACCAAGTCCCATGCCTTCATCCGATTTATATTTGGGGTTTATTTCTATGTCTTCTAGACGTGGAAAATAATCCGATTTTTACCCTTTGCTGTGATTTTAAACGATTGCTTTCTGTTAGCTCCATGTGTAGCCGTAATATTCCACTTCATACCAATGGGAGGGAGGAAGGCTGTAGACCTCGATTTGAGTTTCCCTCTAATAGCGATAGTTTCCCTCTTGATCGATATTCAGCCATCCCAAGGAGCAGTGACGTAGATAGTGAGACTCCCCCTCCTAGTCCTTGGTAAGGTTAATTTTCATATTCTGAAACTTCAGGCGAAGTGGCCAGCGACTGATCCAATCACCATCGTTACCAACTTTTTGCCCCACTAAATGTCTATATTGGATATAATATTGGGGAATGATGTCCAAACCGTTGATGGTTAAGGTTAGGGGCGAAAAGAAAGCAGCCACACTTAGGCCAGCTAAGGCCCTTTTTGCTACCACGCCTATTTAGCCTAAACCAGTTAGTCCTTTTAATAAAGCGAAGAAGATGGCTGACTTTTAAGCGTCTATAGAGCTTCTATAGAAATAGTATGACAAAGCACTCCAGTTGCACAGCAAGTGAACAATGGTTTCTTCATCATCTTCGTCTCATCAGCATCTGCAGAAAGGTAGGCCAAGTCTGCAGGCGTTAGTTCCTATGGCGCAATGCCCTGTTATAACGCCAATGAGGCCTCTAAGATTCTGCCTACTCATTCTAATCTGATATCGCTTAGGGTCATTCGTAGGGGAGTCGTCCATCGACGATTCATTTGAGCAAGCGTTTCTTGATTTAGAAGATGTTTTATATTAGCGATAGGCATGGAGGGTGGAGGTGGGTCGCCGTGGCGTAGTGGGTAAGTGCGTCGACTCCTACGCAGAGGGTGCCAGGTTCGATACCCGAATTCACCACCTTTCATATTTCACGGCTCCACCTCTTTCGAGTCATGGACAATGCTCAAAGAGTATTCCTGTCTAGAAAAAGATTCTCAACTTCGCCGTTCGGAGTCGGCATTGAACTGTAGGTCCCTTCCACGCGTGAAAGAACAATAGCGTGCACAACACGAGTGGTTGCTGAGAAGCTAGGCCCAGGTCCGCCTCGGACTGTAGCGCCACCCATATTATTATTATATGGAGGGTGGAACAGACTTTGTATCCTCTCTAGCGAGTTCGCAATTCTCTGGAATGTAACAGTGTTCTGCCACCCACATAAGATGAGTGCTAAAATAGTTGGCCATCTCGTTAAGAGATATGCGGCAATTAAGGGAAGTCTTGGAGTTCTAGTTAATGAACTCCACCTTCTGTTTGCCGACCTTATCTCGAAGTGGTTCAGACCATCCATGGGTCGCAGGCCTGACAAGTATGTGATAAGTAAGTTACCTACATACATATATAACCTATACATAGTTACCTATAATACATAACAAATGATTTGCTAAATATTTGATCAGATCTTGCAGTTTTAGGGAACAAAATAAAGTTAAATCTTTAAAAATGAGAACAATTAAATGAATGCTCATGCGAACAATAGAAAGTGTTGTTTGTTCATTGTAAATATAATATTAGCACAAACTGCGATTTGGATGAGAACTTACCCCAAATGGCAGGTCATATGGATCACATGTTTCAATTTGCCGAAAGAACTCCACTTGAGTGTGTGTATTATTTTGAAATCCATCGACGACGTTGTAATTCTGTGTATCATCCTGTATAGGGACACCATTTCCGTTCTGCGGCCCGTGGCAATCCTAAAAAAAAGCGGTAACTCTAATAATTAAAGGAAAGACAAACACATTTGAAATGAATCAACTAAAGTACGAATAAACAAGGCAAATAAAATACTGCTGATGGAGAAGTTGATTTATTTGTACAGTCAAGGGAGATAATTGAAGAGGCTTGATTATAAGGTGATGTCTTATGTATTTTCCAGTTCGGAATCTAATTGTAGATTAGGTGGAAAAAGCCTTTTTGGCATCTTTATTTGGTTTTGCTAATGGGCTTCATGTGATGATGAAACTACAATATGTACACGCGCTTGACGATGGGATATTGGAATTCAACTCGGAGGTAAATAATTCTACGCATGTCGTAGAACGGCACAAGATTTCTATGTTTGATCAGATATAATATTTGTTGAGTGTTTGGAACAGAAATGAAGTATTACAGAGATGCCCGACTTTTATCCCTCTTTCCCCTTAAGATTTTTGACAGCTGTATTTTATAACGTGTTCATAAACCAAATTGAACAATCAGTGAACGGCATTTACGTTATTTCATGAATAAACGTCAATAATTCATGAATATCTGTCAAAAAAATACTCAAATTCGTCGAAGGACTAGGGGGCAATCAGCTGCGAAGTCGGCTATCTCTGTGATACTTCATTTCTGTTCCAAACACTCAACAAATATTATATCTGATTAAAGATTTAGTCTTAGAAATAGGCTTGGACAAATCGTTAAGCCCCGGGTATATGTACATAATATGCAAGCATGATTTTTATATACCCTAGAAAGGAGTGCCACAATATCAAGACGGTCCTAGGAGATCTTACACCACCAATTTTCTCGCTGACTCTGGCGTATGAGTATTTTTTTTTTTTTTAAAGATATGTGATTTTCTTAAAAAGGTAACCATCGCAGCCAGTGCTATTGGCTTGCTGTATTTTGAACACATACAAGCAATGTATATCCTATCTACAGAGCAAGACAACAAGCACTTCTTCATAAGACCGGAATAGATGAGATGAGTTTTGCAAGTTCTGTACTAGATGTAATTTTTTGCGCTTTGGACCATTCGATGCCATTTAGATTTAGATTCAGAAATCACGAAGTAAGATACATAATACCTAATCACGAATTACGGCTCAAAAGTAAGTAATTTTGTTCAAGTAAATACCATATCTTGATGTTTCTCAATTATCTTGGATGAAACACATCATTCCTTTTTAGAAACGAATTCTGTTTCCAAATCCATGAATCCTGGGGTACCGCAAGAAAGTGCACTAAAGCCTATTCTTTGCTTGATTCATAAGGGGGATGTACCGCTAATGGCTGAGAATATGTCTATTTTGTGTTAAATGTTGAAAATAAGACATGCTTTCATTAGGGTTCGTGTAGACAAATTTGCATATCGATTTATTCGATTTATGAGGCAAGTCAAAATGTAGCTTGGTGTAGGTCCAGATCGAAAACACTTGAGTGTGAGTCACACCGCAAGACTCAAGGGGAATAAGGGCGTTTCCAAGAAACGTGAACAGCTTGAGAGCTGTTGTATTGATATTTACACCTTGATTGTAAACGGTTAATTATTCGCAGCAAATTACTTTTGTATAAGCAACCACGACACCGTAAGTACAACTCTAGTGTTCAACAAAGTGCCAAGAACTATTGTCGAGGCAACTTAATACATAAGAAGTAGCGTATTCCACATTTGGGAATTATGACGGTCTAAGATGAAAGTGGGTCGCCTTGGCGTAGTGGGTAAGTGCGTCAATCATTTTTTGTCAGGCGTCGCCTAATCTCTAGAATTTGACGTGTTTTTCATGCACTCTTTGCAGATTTGTCGAGTGGTTACTTGAACGAGTTCGCAGTTCGTTGTCTAGTCTTCGTTCAAAATGAATTCAAGAAAGATCGAGTGCATTTCTATCAAGATTGCAATAATTAGACCGGGGCATAATTCGAAATGTTAAAACTCTCTAACGAACAGAAACCGTGTCCCCTGTGGTTGGTAGAATTGAGAAAGGTGGGAAAGTGACCGCTATAATCATGATTCACAAGGCCTACAGAAACGTCAAATCTACGCCTATAATATAATATGGCGACAGTCCGAGGTGGACCTGGGCCTAGCTTCTCAGCATTCCACTCGTGTTGTGCGTGCTATTGTTCTTTCACGAGGGGAAGGGACCTACAGTTTAATGCCGACTCCGAACGGCGAATTTGAGAAGCTTTTTCTAGACAGGAATACTCTTTGAGCTTTGTCAGTGACTCGAAAGAGGTGGAGCCGTGAATTATCAAAGGTGGTCAAATTTCGGGCATCAAACCTGGCACCCTCTGCGTGGGAGTCGACGCACTTACCCACTACGCCACGAAGACCACATATCTACGACTACTATATTTATATACTTTAGCAGCGAAAATAGCAGTTATCAGAGCCGCCAAAAATTAGAAATATTGGCTCAGGGTGGGCACTTCTACTTAACTATGGGGAATTATCTTTGAGGGTTGTGTTCATGTTGACGGTAGCATTAGTCTCCATGGTGTCCTAGCCGATGTCCCTCTAGATAAAGACAAAGAAGGAAACGAAGAAAAACAACCGCAAATTCCAAATTCATTGTGCGTGTATTCTTTATTCTTTAGGACTATAGAGATCATATAGACAACAAATCATTGATTTATACGTCTATAGCTCATGATCCTGCTTAACATGACACACGTAACTGAAAACACATAGAAGGTGACGGAAAGTTGATCTAGTGCCACAGGATTTCAAACCGTTGATGTAGTGTCTCATGAAGGCACAAGGGTCTGCACTTAGCCTCTATCAACGAACTCCTACTCTCACCTCCACGTGGTGAATTTTGGGAGCCGAGTACCTTCGATAGAAGATGGGGACGACGTTGGCGGCTGCAGACGTGAGAGGGGAAGAGTGAGTCTGTACCAGGGCTCATCTCTCTTTATGGATGGTGACGAAGGAACTGGAAAACCCTCTGGTCAACGGAGGCATCTGAAAGTCCAGTCAGTAGGAGCTACCTGGTGAGCTGTCCTAAAGCTACGTCGCAAATCGGAGTACAGGTCTAGCAGGTTCTTTTAAGGCCAGGACGGGGCATTGGAATTGAAATGTCGGCGGAAGAGCCCTTTAGTCGTAGGCCTCAGCGAGATTGCCGACATCAGATAAACCCGGACCCTTCGCCCAATAGTTAAAGAATAGGGCCTACCTCCCAGTTAGGGGTTGTGCGTGAGGTTAACTCGCTCACCACGTAAAAATATTATGATTCAGAAACAACCAACTGTCTCGAATACGGGCGGAATTAATGTTGAAGAAAATGAATCAGTATGAAGAAAAACCCACGAATACGCATTTATTTTCTCGTAAAAATAATTCTCTACAAAATCCACTTATTTAAAGAGATATGCTCTCACTTCAACAGTGGGTTCCACTGTTTGCCGTTATTCATTTACAATTGTATTTTATGACATCAATGGCTCTAGCAATCGCCACGTTCAATACCAATTTATTTCTCCGAACTCAATTATCGCACAGTTTGTCAGAATAATTCTACCAAGCAATCACCCAATAAACCTCACCTAGCAATCTTTTATAGCTGAAGTTGACACTTCGAAGAGAATTACATCCCTTGAATCGGAAAGTATCTTCTCAACGCCATCACATGTACCACGAGTGTGGAGTCGTAAAAATGACAAGGAGTCTAGCGAAAACACGGAGATAATAATAATTCAAAGACAAGGACTTTGCAATTGAGATGTACGTATAAGTAAGTATCTGCAACTTGGTATACACTCAATTTGTGTGTTAAATACATCGATGTCAATTGATGGACGGGGTGTATCCACTTGCATGCCAAGTGTTCTCGGGGTCTGAGAGATGAGTTGAAAGTGTATCGTTGTAAGGGACAAGGCGGTGTTTTTGTGGTTTAAACAGACTTTAAACTTTCTTTCACTTTGATTAAGTATTTGGCACGGATTGTGTTTTACGAGAAATATATTTGTTTTTCAGTAATTGTTCTCTAATTGATGAATTAAATATAAAGAAGAGTGCTGCAATGGGAACAGTGCTGCAACCTGCGGAGCATGGTAACTAGTTAAAAGGGGGGGCTGGTAGCAAATTCACCAGCACTCTTTGACCACTGATACATGTGCCCTTCTGACTCCTATCACTGTGGTAGTCAGTGTGATAGTGCCGTTAATTTGTTCACAACGGCAAATAGTTTGCTTTCGCTGGGATTCGAACCGGGGACCCCACTTTCGGACACTTAACCAAATGCGTCATCCAGTCATTGCGTGGAGCATAGACCGAAGAAAATTATAGGGATCGTTGGACTAAGACAGATTGAACAGGTGGAAGGGGCGAAGTAATTGGGTCTGTAGTCACAGCCAAGCTGTACTTAAGGCTTTGCTCAACCTTTAACCACTTCCAGGAAAGTTTAGAAATGCAGCTATTTGAATTTCTACTACCAGTCTAAATTGACTAAAATTGGTCTGGGTCCCAGGGCACTGCGGGATCACTGGAAACGAGACCGCCGATGAACTTGCTAAACAGGGATCAGGGGAGACATTCTCAGGACCTGAACCTGCTCTCGGCCTACCTGCGTTCTTGGTTAGAGCTTCAGTTGGGCCTCTCGAGAACAAAATCGGAGGTGGCTCCCTAATGTGAGTAAGAAATCCGTGGGAATATTGTTATCTCTAGACAGAAAAGACTGCAGACGACTTACAGGAGTACTAACGGAACACTACACCTTTGCCACACATCTAATTGTGCTTGGTCTAAACCACGAAACCCTCTTCGACGTCCGTGAAGAAGATGATGACACTGCAGGACACTGCCTCTGTCACTTTCCCGAGCTTGCCCGGATCAGGTGGCAGGTTTTCGGTGCTTATGTGGGATCTTCTTTCGGAAGACCAAGAAATTGCAACAAAAGTAGCTTCCTCTGACAGTATGATGCACCAGTTTTTTGAGTCTGAGTGCTCCAGTGCAGTGGTAAAAATCTCCAACAAAAAAAGACATCTAGTCTCAAACACCTTCACTACTTTCACGATCTGTGTCTCCTTTCACATCGGAAAGTTGATCTTCACTTGATCACCCTCAATCTAGAGCTTGAGGCAAACAAAGTAGATCTCCAAATAAATACAACAAAAATTAAAGCCCTTGGCATTCTTAACTCCCGCTTTCATTCGGAACTCTATCCTCGTTTTAAAGAAGTAAAGTTTTGCTCCAACGTTGAATCGGTTCTGCTGTATGGATGCAGTCCCTGCAAAGTATGGAAGACAACTCAATTGTAAACAAAACAACTAGTTGAAAGAGCTCAAACGCGTTGCAGAACTCCAAACGAGAGGGCGCCCAGTAATGTCTGCCCACGAGAAACGAGGCCCTATGCCGTCTAAGAAGAGGACAAGTCAAAATTGTATTCTTAGTTCTACGTCGGAAAAAATATAGTTAAGGTGCAGATTGAGCTTAGAGTACCCGTGCAAGAATAAAAGCATGCATCAGCCAGTACTTGCGTACTACTTGCGAAATTAAAGTTACGATGTGTATTTGAAACGACCAGCGTGCATTTGAAATTGCTAAGAACTAGAAATACGATAACTGCGGATCGCTGCCAGCAACAACTGATGCAATTTAACCGAGTAATGAAGCAAAAATCCATAACTATCCATCAAGATATTTAATTGGGATGTTCTGGGCTCTAATCGCGTAAGGTGAAAATCGTCTCGCGATAGCGCATCGATGATAGTTTCGCTTCATGTAAGCATAAAAAAATGATAGCGTCTGAGAGATATCGTTTTGTCTGCTTCGCGTAGACTGAAAACTGTCATTAGCTATCGTCTCGCGATTTTTGGCGATACCTATTTCAGTATCGTCTCCTATTAAATGAGAACAAATTGTGTATACATATCTTGTTCTACACTTTTGAGACATTTTTAGAGGGATAGGTCGCATTTGTAATAGCTTTGTTCGCAAACTGAAATGAGAATGTGTGAAATTTGAGAGGAATGAGAGCATAGATGTCATTTTAACGTGAGAGTTAATATTTTCAGAGCACTCAAACTGTAACGATAGGCGAGACGATAGTGAGTGTCTTACGTGAAGCAAATCATCGACGATATCATCAAAGAGAATCGAAAGGACGATAGTCGTCTGAAAAGTTACGCGATGAGAGCCCTGGTCTACCTGCCATATCCACTTGTCCTTTGCTGCTTTCGATCATTATTTCCTTCGAACAAAGCAAAATACACACACCAACTTGATGAATGGTTGATCTCAAAGGCGAGCTTTCTTATTGGAGCGAAATGGATAAATCGCAGAAAATGGGACACAGTCATACTTGAAGCTTGTACATCGTTGGTAGTTAATTATTGCATATATTTCAGGTTTTTTAAGTACATTAGTTTTTGAGAAAAATCGTCATTTTACAGTCAAGCACCCTAGACTTAAGTCTTCATTTTTTATGTGACACACTTCTACCAAAGACCACACCCTTTCGCGATCCAAAGACGATTGGCAATGCCTGTTTTCTCTGATTCACCCGATCGTTGGTCACCCTCTCTTTCATTCAAGAGGGTAGTTTTTGTTGCTGGTTGAGTCGATTGACGAAAGGTATAATTTTTATTCCTCGTGCACATGGATCTGTGTCACGCTAATCTATTGATTCTTCCCATTCACAATGTGCAGTCCACTGATTTTCTTCTTGCGACCCATGGTGGTGTGACAGTCGAAGTCAAGCGAATTTCAGTCACTAAGACCAAACAGTCTACTGGAGGTTCGGTCTTCCGAAAGGAGGTTCGGATCAGAAAACCATCTGAGCTTGAGCACGCTGCTTTCAGTCATCAAGGCACATAACTTGCTCTTTGCTCTTCGGTCTTCCTCTCCTTCTTGCACCAGGAAGCTCGTATCTCTCCGCTGGCTACGACCGTGTAGGCTGGAGCATTGGTGTCCATGCGCTCCACGTGGCTAAGACAGTATAGTCGATGTAGTTTTGCCTTCCGCGACTGCATCCACATCTTGGTACAGCTCTTCCTCCATTCAATCGACCATATATCCGACAAAGAATATTCAAATTCTTATAACATTTGCAACCCACAGCTTACATTCAATTAACAAATATAAAGATTGAACAGCAATACATTTGATGTGCTTATGGTGTTGTAACAGAAAACTCTGTTACAATGTTTTCGTGACCAACTGTACACAGATCTATTGCTGTGACAAAAAGTGAAGAATTGAACATAAATTCGATTTTTACTGCATAGACATAAAATTGCGTCCATAATTATGACTTGAACAGAATACTGGATTAGTTCTATGTATTTATATTGATTTTCGATTCGGGCCACTGTATATTTTCATAAGCGTCATCCATAAGAATAATCGCGTAGAAAGCATGCTCCGGCAGAGCTCTTTCCAGGAACTTAGGATCGTATTTAGTGCGATGGCCCTAACCCTAGTCACGTCTGCACATCAAATTGTGCCCGATTAATAGTCAAAGTCTCGTCGATGAACATAAGCGTTTTGGGGATATTATGCTTTAAGAACTTTTGAGATTTTTTTTTTTCGTGTCTTTGTATGTACATGGAATTTGAATTGAAATAAAGTACTCAGTCATTTTTATGCCATGAAAATCAAATGCGAGTAGATATAAGAAGAGCTTGATGACATTATATGAAGTTCGAGTTTATTTTGGCACTTCGAGCATTTCAAGAGTTTTAGGGGTGCTGGGATGGAAATGCTCTCGATTTTGGCATCAAAGATTAGAATCATAATCTTCTTCAAGTATCGTCGTATACAAAGGTTCAGTTTCGTATTACCATATCGACTCTTCACATTCACAAAGTTCAGCCCATTGATCTTTATCTTAAGCGAGCGCTACAGTCAGGGGTACACTGGGGGCTTCAATCAGCATTCTTTTCCAACTAGCACTAGCTCTAGTCATATTTGTCTAGGACAATGTCGTTGTATAGCTCGCTCAATCGTCTCCTCCGAATTCCTTTTGCGCAAAGGGGACTGAATATAATTCGAAGGCTTTTTGTCTAAAATCTCTTCGTCCGCTTTTGGTATTGTCCATACTTCTGCGTCATACAGAAGGACTGGGACTATCAAGGACTTTTATGGAGATAGCTTGGTGCTTCGAGGGAGGGCTTTAATTTTTCAATTGCCGTCCAAGCTTAAAGTCAAAGCGATTGGCCACAGCTGTCCTCCGTTTTATTGTCGCCCTAGTGTGATTTCCGGAGTTTACCTTGGAGCCTAGGTAGACAAGGTCCTTTACTTCCTCGGAATTGTATGTGTCCTATGGGGACAATCAGTCCAACACGTCGGAGTTGTTGGACGTTTTCTGAAGACAAGTCTACAACGAGTCTTACCTCATTCACCACAAGACCCATCTCAAGATCTTCTTTCTCGATGCTCGCTATTTGCTCTCTGACAGCTAGTTGAGTTCTTCCGGTGACGTCAATGTCATCGGCATGTGCGAGTAGTTGCACAGACTTGTGCAAAATCGTTTCTCTAAATTTGACTTCTGAATAAGGTGGGGTCGTCTCATCACATGTTAAAGTGATTTTGCGGCCAACACTGATGGACAAAACGGGAAACAGAACCAAGCTGTTTATACCGTGTGATTTGTAGTACGTAGGTGGCATGCCTAGCAGGTTTGATAAAAATTATGTTCCACTTCTTCTTCTTCTTCATTACAGTTCAGGATGAGTCTGGGGTAACTAGGGATATGCCTCGGGTAAAAACCCAACGGGTGGGTATTAAAAAATGGGTATTTACCGGGTATGTACCCGAAATTGTAAATACCCACCCAAATTAGGGTATTTATAATTTCGATGTGATTAGTCAACTTTTACTCATTTATCTCATGTTTTTGAAATAGTAAATTGACACAAAACAAAACTAAGTTTTTCATTATTTACAGCTTACATCTTCCTTAAAAACTACCCTAGGCTATGAAGGTCGGCCATAGGTTGCATCTAATTTGCTGCAAAACAGTGACCGACTAGTCCCCCATTCGGGGATACGTACTACCCTTTCTACCCCGGGTCCAAGGGGTTCGACGAGGGAGTTCCCTCTCCCCCTAGCCACCGGAAGTTTCGATGTTGCATTGCAACATCCCGAACATCACTCCTTGATAAGGCCGTACTGAACCGGAGGGGACCCTCCTCAGCTCGTTGTGCGACGGGAAGCTCGTCGTTGAGTCGCCCATCCACAGTTGAACGGGCTATGTGGAAGATGAGCGGTACCGCATTTATATTCTGTCCGTTCTTGTCTAAATGGAGAAAGGCTTCTGGGGGACGAATCCATTGTGCCGTACCCTTTCGTGGTATTCTGGATTGGGGAAGTAAGACCCTGAGATCAAGTTATTGGACGAGTTCATCGCTCTAGCAGTATGACCTCGAATCAACTTCAACAGGAAATTGTCCACTCTTATCAGGTTAGCCATGTTGTTTAAAACCTCATTGGAATAGAATTTTATGTACTGGGACTCTGGAGTTTAATAAAGACGAAGACAAGCCCTCTCAAACAAACGAATCTTTTCCATCAAGCTTGCACTCACGTTGAACCACACGGGACAGCCATAAGTGAGCATTGGCCGGATGAGGCCCATGTAGCAGATAACCTTCACCCTCGCATCGAGTTGGCTGTTGTAAAACAGTCTCTTTGTAAGGGCAAAAGCGCCTCGGGCCCTGGCCAGAGCAGCATCTACATGTTTGTTAAAATATAGATACTGATCTAGCCAGATCCCCCGGTATCTGACTACAGTCTTTTGCGCCAGTGGTTCCTCGTGTCTTCCAATTCTTTTTCGTATCCGCCGAGGCCTTATGGATCTACACTGTCCAATCTACACGGTTACTCGTCAACTCACGGAACGCGTTCGCCAGCTATATGAACACTATGTTCGATGTCGCACTATGCAGAACTGGAAATTCTGTATTGTAGGTTCCCTCAATCTAATAAGTTGCTTCTGAGATCTTTAAAATGTCTCTTTTTGTTTAGGTTCTAGCTCGGCCTCATACTAGAACCTTTATTGACCTCATATACGACAGCAGTGTCCAGTGCTAGCACGGATGAACTTCGTCGTACGGTTTTCCTCCGGGCGGATCAGCACTGCTCACTCGTTGATCTTCTACCAGGTAACCTACCTCGTCTTATCTCTTCCAACTCATTTCAGCTGTTTCAAATAAGCTACGCTACCTATCGACAACAACCGACATCCTATCAGACCCGCGATCAACACTTCAAGAGGAGGTGTCAAATGCGATCAACAACACTCTAGAATCTAAACGGTTCATAGTTGCAGAGAGGATGTTTCAAAAATTGGAAATGGGAAATTTCTATGGAACCGAAAGTTATATTTGGGAACATTTTGAGAAATCCGAGAAAACACCAAAGTAGTGCACATTTTGCTGAAAGAAGCACTTTCCAAATATAACTAAAATAACGAAGTATGTGATCAATTGCTTTAAATGTCCATTTGATACTAAGAACGTTCTCAGCTGTGAAATAAGATTCTAGCTGCAGTAACAAGTTCAGCACAACACAATCATCGAAATCAATAGACTCCGCTTAATAATAATATGGGTGGCGCGACAGTCCGAGCCGGACCTGGGCCTAGCTTCTGAGCAACCACTCGTGTTGTGAGTTCTTTGTTCTTTCACGCGTGGAAGGGACCTACAGTTTTATGCCGACTCCGAACGGCGAAGCCGAATACTCTTTGAGCATTGTCAGTGACTCGAAAGATGTGGAGCCGTGAATTCTCAAAGGTGGTAAAATTTCGGGCATCGAACCTGGCACCCTCTGCGTAGGAGTCGACGCACTTACCCCATACGCCACGGCGACCCAGACTCCGCTTGTCTTAATGAAATTCAAGATGATTTATCAGATTCCAGGAACTTAGATGCATTTCTATCGATTACTTATGTATTTTTGTATTAAAAAAATAGAAAACAATTTTGTTTACCGAAAATGTAGTATTTTTTATGAAAATAAGTAAATACCCACTTGGGTAAGAACCCCGGGAATATACCGGGTAAATACCTTGAGAGGATATATACAAATGCTGATTTGATTTTACAGCGACGTCATGTTCTTCTTTCCTGTTCCACTTTTGATAGACCAGAACTGTCAGCTGTCACACTGCTCTTTCCTTTGGTAGTCAACAAGTCGACTGGGAAGATTATTTACATTTTTCCAATAAATTGAAACGCTTGTTGAATGCATGGAAACGCATCCATTTATCGCCATCGTCCTTGTGCACTGTCACACTGCACAAGATACATTGAAGAGCTTTTCAATGTCAGCGACGCTTTATTGAAAATCCACAAAACACCCATGTGTACAAGTGTAACCCTTTAAATCGCATTACCCCCCTTTACACATTGATCCCGCAACTCGTACAAAAGTTTAAAATAACATGCCCTTCATCAAGATCGAAACTCCAAATATATATCACACGACAGGAATGACACATGATATCGGTGCCAATGCGAAACGAGACGACAAAGTATTGCACGGGTGTAGTCAGCAGTGCGCTTACGGGTATTTTCATGAGTAAAAAAGTTCCCACGCTGACATTGCTGCGCGTCGAGGCATTGCGTTGTCCTTGCAACGAGGAGTCTCGCTTTACGCAATAAATTTGTGGGATTAAATGGAAAACGGATAACGAGACAGATTCAAATTTCTTCCCTAAGCAACCAAATGCAAACTATAGGAGTAATCAATTGCTTGCGATGCAAGACACCCACGAGAATGGTGAATGTAACAGTATAATTGATTTCAGTTGTTTCGCCTTATGAAACAATTTCACCTTTCGACGCCAGAGGATGGATATAGGAAGCAGTTCCAAGAAATTGCTAGCGCTCCTGCAATCGATATGAATTCAAACTAATTACGTTGCGTGGCTTGATTATCGGGGAATGGCTTGATAGCTCAATCCGATGATGTTGATGTAGATACATGTATGTAGGTATGCATTCTTGCATTTGCGGCAACTCGATAACAGTGTACAGCCCGAGTCAAATGCAATTAAATCGATCCCCTAGTTGTGGGAGGTCCCATCGTGCAGAATTCAATTTCGGTTATTTAAGGATGCGGATATAATTGCAACAATTTCATGCGCAATATCCGAGCTTTTGGAGAAAGAGTAAATTGCTTTTGATTTCAGTTACAAGATATTTTTGTATACACGCAACGCCAACTTTAAAAATTAATATCAAATTTTGAAATTGATTTAAGAAATTTATATTTCACAGGGTGGGAAAACTGGGTGTTATATTTTTTTTAAATCATAGGTTATTTTGACAGTGACGGCTGTTACCCGCTCGAAATCTTGACCGAAGGTCAGTATAGCCGCGTTCACACTCAACAATTTGTTTGGAACCCGTGGCTGATGGGTCAAATCGTCAATGTGAATGCTCGTTACAACAAAATGACAGTCCTGTTTTGCAGTAGACAAAACTTTTCACTTTTCAGCTTCAAAAAATCGTCAGGACAATTTTTTGTGTCTAAATGCCGGACTCCGCAGAATGAAATGAGTCGCTTTACACTTGACACTTGCTGTGCAACCCAAACAGAGAGTTTTTTGAAAAGAAGTTTTGGTGAAAATGAAAACTGCTGTACGCAAGTTTGTGCAAAAAGTTTGACGGACAACACCCATGGTCTCCGTCGTCGTACCGTGCGCTCAGATGAGAATGTTGCTGCTATGGAGAGGGCATCATTCGATCCTTGTTTTTGGAAAATGAATGGACCGGACGTCCTCCGGTTCATACAAGATTATATACGTCATGCCACAGAGCCCAAATCATGTTATCAGCCATCTTAGCGATGCTGGCCGTCTCGAAGCTGCGATTTGAGGACATTCTTTTTAGTGAGGAACCCTGTTGGACTGATGTCAACAAATCGGAAACGATTCAAGCACTTAAGGGCAATATCATCGAAGTAACCTGTGAGCTATAGCCCGGGACCATCAACAAGGTCTTGGAAAATTGGGGTGACTGAATGCGCTTCTGCGAAGCCAGCCGAGGCAGCCAATTGAACGATTTTGTTATGGGACTGTTTGTTCTGACTAATTAAGCCACAATACATAGACAAAATTTAATTTTGTTCATTTTACTGCATCTTTAAGAAAAAACGTTATCCTGACCCACCCTGTGTATTTATATTTTTGACGGGATTTAAAAAAAAAATTGTGTTACTATCTTTCGCTGCCGATTGCTTGGGGCTTAAGCTCATAGATTTATTTTTGCGATCCACTATAGGCCCAACTTTGGTATTTTCGAGAGAAAAGTACTGCGTTCAATCTTTGGTCCTGTCTCCGTTGATGGTTACTGGAGAAGAAGATTCAACCACGAACCGTTCGGCATGAGCCTAGGCAGGCGTCTACGGATTCAACGCTTAAGATAAGATAAGATAAGTAAGAGGCCCGTCCACCCCGGACTGTAGCGCCACCAGAAGAAGAAGAAGATAGACTCAACTAATCTTTTGCTATTGATATGCGTACAGCAACAATAGATACCATTGGGAAATCACTAAGCTTCCTTGGAATATACAGAAGGAGACAGAAGGAAACATCTACCAACGTACAGGTTTCACAGGCACTAGAGGATTTGAATGAAGAAGCGTAAACTATAGTATTAATAGATCAAATAGATTAATTAATTCTCGGGAAGGGGTACACCATCAAAAAGGAGGACTATCCCCTCTTATTTTAAACTTGCAGTGAATAAACTGCTACTACTGCTGGAGAAGACGTTTTGCAAAGCGAATGCCTATGTGGACCGCGTTGCCTAGTCTTCTCAGGAAAATATCTCCAAGTCCTGAGGGATCTTAACAACTCAGCAACTGGGCGACTGAAAATGGTCTGGGTGTTTATGCAATGAAAACAGAAATCGTCCTTTTTGCTAGAAAAAATAAAGTCACCCTTTTTCTAGAAAATAGATCCCTCTTTCGACCCCCGGTCTTCTATTTTCGAATAAAACCTTGGCTTTATACTGTACAGTAGACTAAACTGGAAGCTCTACACAGAAGACAGAGAAACGCATGCCATTACGAATTTATACATGAGCGAGAAAGCCATTGGACGCAAATGGGGTGTTCAAGCTTATATGACACACTGGCATTTTATAACTGTCACGGCGTAGTTGAATGTTGACCCATACTCAACAAATTAAGGAAGGTATAGAGACAAGCCTGCATCTGCATCAGCTGAGCCCTCACTGATGTTTTGGAAATTCTCTTGAACCTTAGCTCCTTATATATTTTTGGGTGTTCGCCTAAATGCATGCAATCAATGGTGTGATTAAATTATGAACATGCCAAAATCCTACAGGAACAAATACTTACCTTAATTCACATAAAAGATCTAGCCGCCTGACCTCCCTAGAGAGATTTAAGATTCGTATCGAAGTGGGAATAATTACAGGACGTCCTTCACAGTCACTGTCATTAGGCCTTCTCGCAAAAAGACAAGGACTATTCTCAAACTTCTTCAGTAGAAGCTGCCCAGACGAGGATGAGGAGGAAAGCACCCAGCACACATTCTCTGCAACTGTCCTGCCCTCGCCTCAACTAAGAAAGCCACTTTAGGCTCCTACTTCTATCGATGATCGTCTAAACGACTTCAGTAAAGTACCGGACAAAAAAATACCGGACTGTCTGTCATAATCAACCACGGCAACCTTCTCGTCCAATTTGAAACACTCACGTGGCGGTACAATGGGCTTATTTTGGCCTAAGTGCATTAATGTCCTAAGCTCATCCATAACGTTCAATTGCCGACTTCGGGTGTTCTGTTCCTCATGTGATCTGCTGTTGCTGTACGCATGTTGATAAAGGGGAAAGATTAGTTGGTTCTATTTTCTTCTTCTTCTAGTAGCGCTGCAGTCCGGGGTGGACCTGGGCCTCTTACCAGCCATCTTAGGTGTGGAAAACTATTCATTTTGTTCAACATGTTTTTCGTCTTGATTAAATTAAACATTCCCACGCAGCTTATGTCAAGATAAGGCCTGTTGCCAGCCATTCAATGTGTATAAACATGTCATCACGTATAGTGGACCTCAAGAACTAGACAGAATCCTCACGTGGTGTTTTTCCAATGGCTGTGAGTGGTTTTTGGGGTATTGTACGCTATGATGAAATCAGGTTCACGGACGTAGCCTGACACAGTTTCTGTGCTTGTTACGTGAGATGGTTTTTATTGAATACATGAATTTTAGTTCTATAAGAGAACCTCAACTATTAAAAACTTCAAAGAATGGATTCTGGCGATGTATACAATTTCACATTCGTGTACTCCGGGGGGAAAGACAGAAAAAATGTATGCAACTGGCTATCTCAGTAAAGCAATGAAATGGGGATAGGCATGCAACGCTGTGGTTATGTTCAAAGCACGTAATTGTTCCATTAATGGTTATGTCTTTTCTATCTCCCTCAATTCTTAAGACTCAAATAATATGGGACAACACCGGTCCAGATATGTGAACTATCCTTCGGTTTCAGACGTACAGTCAGTCCCAAAAGTGAGCAAACAGCATTAAAGGTGCCCGCGTTGTCAACAAAAATTGATTTCACACAGGACTCCAAGGAAAAAATATCTAAAATGCAGTTTTCCCATACAGTTAGTTATTTATTTTAAGCAAAAAACTCCATGCCAATAGTTTTTGGGATTTGTCTCCTCAATTTTTTGGTTTTAAATACATACCTAACACCTAAGACTTTTTTCTTTAGAGTACTGTTTGAATAAAATTTTTACTCAGAATGCAGTCCGCCAGTATGCTGTGCTGTATCCACCCTTTTGAGACTGAGTGTACATTAAAAACAGATTAAAAAAATGTTGCTACGTCCACCCAAACAATTCACGGCATTTAAGGGACCTGAAGCATGCGATCTGTCCATAGACATGTGTCAAGTTAACCTTCTTCTACAAAGGATATGCAGCAAAGCCGTGAAGGCCAGTAGCATGATGTGTTATTCCATAAGTAACCCTATCCTATGGACTTTATGAAAAAATATTTTCTATTTAATTTAAGTCTTTTGTTAATCTTGGTACACTCTTTATAAGCATAGTTAGAGGGTTGAAGTTGCTCTTGTTTAGTTCCATACAAACCCCTGTCTAGTAAGTTGACTTCCCCCCACCAGCGGTAAGGGGTCAATAAATTATTATTCAGGCGTTAACTAACACATTGTTGCTTAAGACAATCATTGGTCCTTCGAGAAAAGAACAGCGAATTGAACATCGTATCCAAGGCTCACATTTGAAGTGAATAGCGTAAACAGGGCTATAAAAATTGGTAGTGAATCATAAATACATATCTACGAGTGCAGCATCATTAACAATAAATTAAGATGGAAGAATATGAAGAAACAAAAATCAATTTGGGTAAAGACAGTGCCTCAAGCAATTAAGAAAATTGAAGACATTCGGACAGAATGTCAGGAAAATCACGAAAAAATCAATCAGTGCGGTGAAAGATGAGACGCCCTCGATACAAGGAAATACGTACCAACTAGTGAAAACGCTGTACGAAAATTTAAAACATGATTTGGAAAACATAAAACCTATAGAAACTAAACCTACACTTAGTGGTAAACTTGCCTCGATATCTACGGAAAACAGCGATCAAATTTAACGCTTGAATAAATTAGACATCAAGATTGGTGCCATTATGATTATTGACGCCTTCGAGCAAACATTCGAGAAATACTCTACAGAGGTTCACGAATACCAACAACGGATTTTACTAGATCAATGGAGAAACCTCACGGAACTACACGAGGCATTCTTATCAAGTGGGTCTTCACAAGACTATAAGCTTCCCTACATGATCCATAGGCGTTACGAAGAAGTCGAGGGCGATGTTGTCGCGTGCCCTACCGCCCTACCCGACTGCTCAGCTGGGGCAGGTCCCCAAAATTGGCACACCCAAAACTTTCCACAACTCAATATAATAACAACGTTCTTCTTCAGATGGCATCACGAATGTCAGAAATTAATAAAAAGAAAGAAGTGCAGGCAACCACAGAGGTTCAGCTTCCAAATTAAAGATTCCTGTCTTTAAAGGAAATTACTTAGAATGGCAATCGTTTTGTGATATATTCACAATGATTATTCACAACAAAGCAACATTAGGTGGCACCGAAAAAATGGAGTACCTAAAACCACAATTGGAAGGTGAACCAATGCAATTAATACAGCACTTAAGAATATCAAGTGTAAACTATAACTGCGCCTGGGAGACCTTAAAAGCTAGATACAAAATCTTCGGAATGCACATCGAAAAAATGACGAAAGGCGGTCATCAGGGAAATCAATCAGCGGCAAATTCAATAAGGTCACTACTGGATGCAATAAAGGAAGGACTGTCGGCAATAAAAAACATGGGTTTTGACACATCATCGTGGCGCCCAGTCATAGTCCATTTAGTTACAAAGGCATTAGATCAAGAGAGCAGAAACCTTTTCGAGCAAGGACTACAACAGCCAAACAAGATGCTCTCCATTCCAAAGTTATACGACTTTCTACAAAAGAGATATCAAGCCTTGGAAGTACTAGGTTCATCGCGCGAGGAAGAGTACAAGGAAGAAACTAAGGTTACGGTACGCAATTATCATTTAGCAACCCGAGCTAAGTGTATATTCTGCAAAAAAGGCCATGACATTAATTCATGTCAAAGTTTATGAACTGGACTCCTAAAGAACGTTGTGAGCAAGTAAAACAAGAAAGGCTGTGCATGAACTGTCTAAGGCATGATAGAAAGAGTACTTACACTAGTTTGCGTACATGCAAGCAGTGTAATAGATAACATCATACTCTACTTCACCAAGATATCTGCACGACAATGAGGCAACCCGATCAAACTCAATTGGAAGGAATACAGTAAAATTATGGGCGCCAAAACCAAGGTCTCGTCGCCACAGCAATTGTCATGGCGACCAACATGGATAGTCAATGTTAAGAACCCAAATTGACCCAGGATCCCAGGCTACACTTATAACTGAAGAAGCAGGCCAATCACTGGGTCTACCGAAAGAAGTGTGCTGTGTGCGAAATGAGTTGGCGTCATATACCATCAGTTGTTGTGATCAGAACAGTTGCTTTTAGGAGGCCATCATTTTGTTCAAAATCAATGCGGTCATCATCTTAGATTCATGGGCTACGGACGAGTAGATGTTCAAACCTTAAAACGTACAAGAGCACCTTAGCGTGCTAAGCCAGATTGGAATCCACGTTGTCTTCAAGATCGTAAGACCTTAGAGATGTAACTTCAAGTATCGTACCAGTTGGCGTTCGTTGTTCTAGTCTTTCGATCAAGTTTGAACACATCTGTCAAGTGATTAAGTAAAACAGTACATAACTCAAAGTTCCTGATACTTCATACCACGCTGGGGTGTATCTTATAATTTCACCCTCTCTTATTCACCACCCTTTCCATTCGCAGCAAATTAATATTTACCAGTCTCGGAATTGATTACAAAAGAAAGAATGTTTGCAAAACATTTTTTAATTCATTTAACAAATAAAGTTTTCATTGTTAGACGAGCGGGTGCATGAACAACACGAGTTTTCCAACTGTCCAAAGATTGATGTAGGTCCCTTAGATAAGTCGGCTGTATATTTCTCCGGTTGATAATAGAGTTCAGGGGCATGTCCATACTTCACTATGCTTGTTTTTCTTTTGCCGGTCGACCTTTTCGTTTCCCATTACCATTCGAGAAATTGGTCATGTGAAATAAAGATCTGGAAAAGGTATTCTCCGGACATAATGTGGATTGATGGATAGAAGGAGTCGGAATATAAGTTATGAGATTTATTCCTAGGGTGTGTCACTTGTAACTGGGCAAGTATTAAATTCTTGGTAAATGATTAGTGAGACGCTTAGTATCATTTAAGAAAATGGTGGTCTGGTTGAGACATCATAAGTTACTCATTTCAGTTCCGATAGATTAAGTCGTTTTTGAGCGCCCAAAGGGTTTTTCGACTTCGAAAACGGAACAGCTACCGCACGTGTCAGTGGTAATGACTGAGAGATGAAGCGGTTTGCTATTGGCTTGAAATGTTTATGAAATGTAGTGCGAAAGGAAACGTGGACCCAGTGAACGATATCGCATGCTGGAGTCAAGTGGGATGGAGAGCGATGAAAGTTAAACATACATTTGTAGCATCCCGGACACAAAAGTTGACGATTCCTTGACTTTACAAAGGAGCTACATATATAGACAAGTGTGAAGGGGTGAGAAGACAACTGGGCTTTTCTAGGAACACTCTGAAACATGCTGTTTTAAAGGAGAAGGACTGATGTAAACAGGGTTGGGGAAAAACCACACCAATTTGTTGGATTAGAGCAAGTGTTACTGAGCATCGGAAAGCTAAAATCGCAACGGACTGCTAGGATCTTTGCCGATCGAGTCTCCCGGAATCTCTCTCTAAGTTTGTCGCCACCTGCGCAAGCAATCGAAGAAGATTGGAGGCGTTGTCAAGAAGACATCAAAGATGCTGCCACTGATGTGCTGCGTTTTACTTCACTATCCAGAAAAAACCCATGGTTTGACAACGAGTGCAGGCTGGCACATGCAGCGAAGCTGGAAGCCTACAAAGCAACGCTGCAACGAACAACGAGAGCTGTTCGTGAGCTCTACGAACAGAGACGAGACCCGGCTTCTCAGGGGAAAGAAGAAAGCGCAGGAGATGCGCGCGATCGAGGAGATGGAGAGGTGCCTCGACAGGAACGATGTCCGAAAGACCAGAGGGTGAATCAGTTATCCAGTGGATATAAGGTTCGGACAGAAGCCTGCCGGGACGAGAATGGACAACTAGTAGTAGAGTTGCAGTCGATACTGAGAATCTGGAAGAACCATTTCTGCAGGCTGCTAAACGGCGATGATGACATCAATACCGCTGTCAGGCAGAATGAATGTTCCGCTCAATATGGACTATGGTCGACGAGAATTCTGTCCCCCCGACCTAGACGAAGTCAAGATAGCGATATCGAGACTGAAGTCTAACAAAGCAGCCGGTGCGGACGGATTGTCCGCTGAAATGCTTAAGGCAGCTGGAGATGATCTGCTTGGGCGCATGCACCAGTTCATCTGTAAGATATGGTCGGAGGAAAACATGTCCGACGAGTGGAATCTCAGTATCGTTTGCGCGATCCTCAAGAAAGGAGACCTCTTTGACTTCGCCAACTATAGAGGGATAAGTCTCCTGAACATCGCATACAAGATCTTCTCTGCCGTTTTGTGTACTCGCCTGAAGCCGTTTATAAATAACCTGATAGGTCCATATCAGTGTGGCTTCAGGCCAGGGAAGCCCACCATCGACCAGATTTTCACACTACGGCAGATCCTGGAAAAGACCCAAGAAATACAAATCGACACCCACCACCTATTCGTCGATTTCAAGGCCGCATATGACAGCGTGCATAGGGACGAGCTATACAACGCCATGTCTAGTTTTGAAATTCCTGCCAAAGTCGTCAGGTTGTGCAGGATGACGATGGAGGATTCTCGCTGCTCCATCAAGGTCGGTAACGAACTCACCGAGACCTTCAATGTCAAAAAAGGATTTAGACAAGGCGACGCGCTGTCATGTGATTTCTTTATCATCATCCTGGAGAAGATCGTGCAAGACTCACACGCCAACACTAGAGGCACGGTCTTCCAGAAGTCCGTACAACTGCTAGCATACGCGGATGACATTGACGTGATTGGCAGAACACAGCGAGCCGTCAATGAGGCGTTTGCTGGCATTGAGGCGGAGGCGGCTAAAATGGGTCTAGCGGTGAATGAGGGCAAAACGAAGTATAGGCTGTCATCAAGAAAGGACACACAACATCGACGTCTTGGACAGAGCGTCACAATGGGCAGCTATAACTTCGAGGTAGTCAAGGACTTCGTCTACCTCGGCTCGCAAGTGAACAGTACTGAGATTAAACGCAGAATTACTCTTGCCAATCGCTGTTTCTATGGGCTCAAGAGGCAATTGAGTAGTAGAGTCATCTCTCGAAGGACCAAGCTGACTTTATATAAGACCTTGATCATCCCAGTCCTGCTGTACGGCGCGGAGGCATGGACAATCTGAAAAGCGGATGAGGAAGTCCTTGGTTTTTTCGAGAGAAAAGCTCTGCGTGCGATCTTTGGTCCTGTTTGCGTTGACGGTTTCTGGAGGAGAAGATTCAACTACGAACTGTACGGGCTGTACAGCGACATGAGTCTAGTCAGGCTTCTTCGGATCCATCGAATCCGAATCCGAATCATCCATACATCCTTCGACTCCGAACCCGTGGGACAACGCAACAGAGGACGCCCGCGCTTAAGGTGGCGCACCCAGGTGGAGAAGGACCTCAATAAACATGACGTGCGACACTGGAGACAGCTAGCCAGAGACCAAATAAAAAAGAAGAAGAAGAATTCGGTGGCGGCCGTTTCAGACATAATTTGAAGTATACATGTCTAATAAGGTGATATCAAAACCGTTTTTACATTTCTTGTATTAGCCTTTAAGTCTACAGTCTGTAGCAAGAGAGCACATAATACACCTACAGCGTGACCATGACTATGTACATTTCGCATGTGTTTCGCTGTGTGCTGATGTACTACTTCATTCTGTGTTGAAACAAATTACATGTTCCAAGTTTTTAAGGCGGGGCACAGCCAGCATAGAAACAAAAATGTATTTTCGCTGCCAATCAATCATTACCTTGGTGAATTCTCAAATTAAAAACGCGTTCCACAAAGAGGCAGACGCGATCCACAAATTGACGACTAGAAAAATTCTGACCGCCCGCATATCATGTGTACAGTACTTAACACGAACTACAACTCTTTATGAAAATTTCAAAAATCGTAGATTCTAATTATTGCACGACTAGAAACGCAGTTATCCTTAATGGCTTGTCCGTTATCACTCGAGGGAGTATCAGACTAATCCTTCTTTTGTAACCATTTACGAACTATGCGCTTTAATTGAATCATCATCGTAGTTACCATCTATTGTGCAATCCCTGATTGTTAATCATGCAAAAGCGTTATGCAAAGACTGGACTTAATTTACATAAATTTACAGTTGCCATCCTATTCCCACAAGCGGATCAACTTGTGTTTGCCGAAACACAATTGTGTCCCCACAATTAGGCGCCGTAATTGATGACATGACTACAAAGGGTTATGGTGACGTGTGGGTGTCGTAATTAAACGAAATAAATTACTCTCACTGTCTGCAGAATAATGTGTGGTCAAAATATGGGATAAGTTAATGATGAATGCGAATGTCATTATTTGTGGAATGTAAGTAATGAATGAATTTTTTCACACCTCGATTGTCACTATGTTGGGCGCTACGCCTTGCTTCTGCAGAAATGTTTTTGTTGCACGTGCTAGGGTTAGGTAAACGACTCAATCTTGGCAGCGTTGCCAGTGACGTGAGACCTCTTGTGTAATGTGGGAGTAGCTTACAACGCCATTGGATCCAGGAAGCTTCTACGTTTGAGTGAACGCTGTACTTTCGCAGGACTGATAGATACTTAGGGCTAATTCTAGTATCAAGTGGAAGCCTATTTTAATAGGGAAAGACATATCTACTACCACTCTCGGTCTAGAACTGTAAGAAGGAAAAAATGGGTCTCCACATAGTGCTGCTTTTGTTTGCCACGGCGGTAAACATCGGTTTCTGGTCGTCCACTTTTTCCTCCGCCTGAGGAAGCTGTGGTACACCGCACCTGTTATCAAGATCACACAAACAAGCTAGGAACACCATTACAGCTATAGCAAGTGCCGGGCAAGGATAAATGAAATGTGTTAGGGTCTCCCTGCAACAGTGTGTGTTGAATGGGATACCTAGTTGGACAGCTTGATCTCCTATCACCCAGACCCCCTCTACTTTAGCGATATCACACCGGGTTCGTTTTGAGGTGTGAGTACTAAAGGACACAGCCTGCCTAGCTAGCTCAACGGACACAGCCTACCTAGCCAGCTCAACGAACTTCTCATTTCTTGGGATGTTACCGTGACCTGGAAACCAGGTAAGGGACATTTTAACTGGCCCTCTAACGACTGCATTCCTGTGCTTCTTTTAAATATGAAGTTAAGGCGGCAATAGCATGGCTGCTTAGCTTCTGTGTGAAACACAGTGGACTTGTCCGGCAGTCTGACCAGGGATGGTGCTCTAGTTTTGCTATCCAGCCCCCCGATTCTTAGAGCCCGGTGGTGCTGTGTGATAGGTCCCAAGGTGCAATGTAGATACTTAGGGCTTATTCTAATATCAAGTGCAAGCCTAATTTAATGGGGAAGGTCATATCTACTACCACTCTCGGTGTATGGGTATCCACATAGTATTTCTGTTGTTTACCACGGCGGTATCCTAAGTCAAGCTTTTTTTAAAGCAGTCGGTACTAGGTCTTAGAATCGGACGAACCACCACCGTCTAAATTCATAGGCAGCTTTATTTAAGCACTCGATTTTCACAATTTTTCAACGTACACTTTTTTATTTACAGACAACAACTTCCTATATTTGATAACTGAGTACGTACATATTGATATCCGAATTTTTTCCAATAACGAAGTAGAAGAGGACAGATTTGTTTGTTTCGACTTTGTGTCCCTGCTTAAACGACGGTAAAATGGGTTAAATTGCTCAGCAATTGCAAATGGCACAAGTTTCTTATTTGTTTTTATCGCACAGCATGCGGGTAGAAAGTGAATATGCGAGAACTTTATCCTTTATCCTTCTGCGAGAGGGCACAGTGACAAATGTCTAAGTTTTTGCTCGCTTTCATCGTCCCAACTTCTTTGAAGAATGGTGCGCTGACGGTCGCAATGTTCGTAATGAACTAGATCGTGTACAACAAAGTTTCTGCAGTAACTTTTATTTCGCGTTGTAAGTCGGACAGTGCCTCGAAAGATGATTTTAATTGCGAGCGAATTCTTAGACGCATTCTTTCTTATTCTCTGCAGTGAAGATGCTGTGGGATTAACAACGATGGTTATCTGAAAACCACCTAGGGATTCAAATTTCCTTTTTCCTTCTGCCCGAGTCGTGGAGAGTAAGTAAATATCGATTAGAACTTAAATTACTTCGTCGTTTGCATTGCATTTGCCTGAATTGAAATTTATGAAAGAATATTCATTGAAGCATTTCATTAATGGCTGAAACACAATAGTGCGCTGCGCCAACCGACTTCATGTTACGCTGACGCACTTGAAATACTCAATTTATCAGCTGTTCTCTCTCTCTCTCTCATCTACTAGATGAAAAATATTGCCGCCTTTCTCCACACACTCATTTGAAATGACTTTTGTCATTAAATTATTTTTAATCAGCTGTTTTCGTTTCTTAAATTACAGTTGATACAAAATACTCTCAATTTGGAAGAAAACTCTCAATGTGGGAGAAAATTTCTCTCACAACGAACCCTGTCAAAAAATATCCAACATGCTGAATAATGACGTGCGATGGACTACGTTTTACGTTTTTATTAGAATCCTCTCAATCTCTCTCATATGCTTGGCCATTGAATTGTGTGCGTTGAAAGCGAACGCTAGCGCAAACGCACTATTGTGTTTTAGGCATAACAAAATCGTCGAAACGACGTCAGCTGCGTGTTTTTGCAAGCGTATATACGCTTAAATTTCGATTTGCATGTAAAATACACTAACAACGAGTCCTATATCCGCTTAACTTACTCATCATATCTATCGCCGCTTAAGGAATAAGCGCGGATAAAAACAATGCTCCCAATCATTAATTTCTGCGTGTTCATTCCTGAATTTATTCACTCATTGTTTAGGTTGCTGTATGTGGTTTACACCTGCAGGTGTGGTTGATGTATTAGATCATTTTTAAATTTTTTGGCATCCATAAGTATGCAATTTTTGGTATATCCAGAGTCTCTGCTATACATTGCGTTCATGTGTCGTAATCGATTCCCTTCATTTGATGAACATCAAGTGATGGTCACGTACGTGGTTTAAAGTACACAGTCACAAAACGAAGATTGTGACCATCAAAGATCAACCATCACTTTCCACGACTGCACTGCTGACTGCTTAGCAAATGTCATAAATGTCCTCGGTGCTGCCAAGATTTTATGATGAATCATTAAGCGCCGATGATCGTTTTTTTGTGCACTTCAAAATTAGGCGTATATACGCTTGCAAAAAAACACAGCTGTCGTTAGACGATTATCGTCTTACGCGATGAGAGCTCAGGCATGTCGTACTCACTGTAAGTTCACAAATACATTCAATTGTATTATTTGAGTGAGAATTTACGACGCATTGCGATCCAAAACCCGTCATTTTTTTTTTTTTTTTTTTTTTTAACGCAATTTTATTTAATTCAATTTTATATTTCTTACTTGCTAGACGAAATTACTTAAAACTAGCTTAACTAACTTAAGAATTACAATTGTTCTTAATACTAACCTACTGACCCTATGCGGGTACTCTAAGCTAATCTAATCTATGTTATAAATGTGCCTTTCGGCTTAATCTACGTTTTTTTTTTTAGTCTTTAGTGACAATCTTTTATTTATTTATTGCTTTGCCAAGAAAACTTATAAAAAACTTGGCTAAACCTAACTACTTAACCTACCTTATACTAACTTACCCTAAAATAAAACTTAATACTATCTTAACTATGTCCGTAACAGTACGGTCACGTGCACCAGGGCGTATATGTCGTGTATATGCATAACATATATAATTTATACGCCGTGATGCACCTTTTTTTTTGTTTTTGTTTCATGTATATATTTCTTTTTTTTGGATTTTATGTTTTATTATTTTTTTTGGTTTTTTGTTTTATTACTTTTTTTTTTTTTTTTTTTTCTTAAAGCTACCTTAAAAACTATGTAAGCTGGCCACTATGGTCAACTACCTGATCCTGTGGAAAAGCTAGCGGTGGCGGAGGCTGGTTTTGGTGTAACCACCAGTAAAATTGCCGTTCTTTGGCAGACTCTTTCCTATCTCGAGCGGGGATCGCTCTACTGAACCGGAGGAGATCCTCGTGGGTGCGAACGACATCCGGTTCGTATTGAAGTCGCCTATCCACTGTTCGGCGTACGACATGGAAGATGATAGGACATCCTTGTGGATCCTGTATTAGGCCAATTGTGTCTAGATAGAGGAATGCTTCGGGAGGAATAAAGCCGTTAAGGCGCACCCTTTCATGGTACATACAATTGGGGTAGTAAGCCCCAAAGATCAGACTGTTGGACGAGGTCATAGCTCGTGCAGTGTGCCTTCTGATTAGTTTAATTATAAAATTATCTACCCTATTCACGTTTGCCTCGTTGTACAGGACCTCGTTAGGGTAGTACTTCTTGTACTCAGACTCGGGTGTGCGATACAGACGGAGACAGCTCCTAAGACACTGCCTCTCGAACACCCTCATCTTTTCCATCTGGGAAGGACTCACGTTGAACCACAATGGACAACCGTACACCATAATAGGCCGTACTAGGGCCATGTAGCAGATTACCTTCACTCTGGTATCAAGTTGGCTGCTGAAAAACAACCTTCTTGCCGCAGCAAAGGCTTTTCTGGCTTTCGTCAGAGCAATATCTATATGTTTGTCAAAATACAGATATTGATCCAGCCAAATGCCTAGATATCTAACTACACTTTTTACAGCTAACGGCCGACCATGCGGGTCAACTATGCCGAACTTACGCCAGTTTTGGCGCGTATCTCGCGATGCCCTGTCCAACGGGGTCCGGAAAAGACTAGTTTCGCATTTCTGGAAGTTGATAAGCAACTTCCAGTCGTCGCAAAATCGCTGGATTTTCTCGAAGTCACGCTGCAACAAGATGTTTATTACCTCGACCTTCGGACCTGATCTGTACGCAACTAGGTCGTCGGCGTACGCAATTAAGTGCGGCATGGAACCTATAAGATCTGCAGTGAATATGGAAAACAGGATCGGGGAACCAATGGCCCCCTGTTGCAGACCGTTTTTAATGTTAAAGACCGTAGTGGAAGTTACGTCACCATTTTTCACAACGAACTTTCTACCTGTTATCATGTCATAGATCATGTATAGCAATGGTTTACTTATGCCAAGCCTGACCAACTTGAGGAAGAGGCCCTCTAACCAAACGGTGTCGAACGCCTTCTCCAAGTCAATCAGGCAGGCACCCGTGCACTGATTTTTGTTTTTATTCCATTGTATGTCGGAAACCAGTTTTGACGCGGCATTAATGGTATCATGCCCCGCTCGGAATCCGAACTGGTTGTCCGGTATGATTTTCTTTTCATCAGCCCATTGCTTCAGAACTCGAATGACTATCTTTTCAAAAACCTTGCTTATGCAAGGAAGAAGACTGATCGACCGAAGATTTGTCGGAATGGACTTATCTTTGTCCCGTTTAGGGATCGGTTGAACAACAGCTGTTTTCCAGTGCGTGGGGTAATGTGCATTACTCAGCGCATTGTTGAACAGGGTTGTGTACGTTTGGACCGCTTCGGGGGGAAGATGGCGAAGCACAATGTTCGGTATTCCATCGATTCCCACTGACTTTTTCTTCTTCAGCGAGTGGAAGATACCCTGGAGATCTTCTTGAGAAATCAAGATGTGATTCCCATCATTGGCGACGGCACTATGTGCCATGATCTCGTCATTGAACCTGGTGAACCCTGGATTCTCTGATCGCCATTGACTTATCTCATTGCGGAGATAGAAGTGGTTTAGCAGGGCTCTGTTCTCCAGATCGTGATTCGGCCTACTAACCTCGTTGACCGTATACACTCTCTGGAACACTGCACCAATAGCTGTAACCTTCTCCTGGGGATCTTCCACCGCAAAGAAGTCATTGTCTAGCACTGCCTCATCTGGATCGATGCCAACTGAAGTCAGTAAGTGTTCGTTGTCTGTCGTTCTGGGAAGCCTTACGATTTGAATGTCGTTTTGATCTTTCCTCCGAAATATTTTATTTACTTGCGGGAACATACCCGGGTTGTTGGATCGTACAGCCCGGATTTTGTTGCCCCAGTGCAAGCTTATAGCCAAGCTATAGTTTATTCGAATTAACTGTTGGAGGTTCTTGATCTCCGACTTCAATGCTCTGACTTCCGCGTTTTGCGGATCTGTAAAACGCCTGTGCAAGAGTTTGAGTCTTGACAGCAGCCTACTTTTGTGCACGTGAAGTGCGTCGATGGTAGCATTTCGATAAACATCGCTGTTGTCGATTTGAACTACCTTCGGAATTGTTTTGTCCATTGTACGTTTGATTACGTCGTCCATTTGTATGAGGTACCTGTCAACCTCTTCGTTCGTCAGGTTTCTGTTTGTCGGCGGATTGATCCCACTCGAACGTAGTTCTGTGGATAAAGTCCTGGAGAAGCGTGGCCAGCGGGCCTTATTATAATTATAAGGGTGCCTCTGGACATACTCTTCCAGTCCTTCCACCTCGTTCGGGAGCTGAATAACTGCGAAGAGCCCGCAGTGATCACTCTCGTACTCAACAGCAGTTAGACAGTTCCGTGTGCGTCTTTCCACGTCTAGTATAGTCAGTCGTTTGTCTATCAGCATCAGATCCAGATAGGACCCGCTTCTGGGATACGATGGCCTATCGGTTGCTAGCAAATCTAGCTTGAACTCAACATTGTGTTCTACCAACCAGTTATACAATGAGGTCCCCCTGGTGTTATGCACCACATTGCCCCACTCTATATGCCTAGAGTTCAAGTCCCCGGCTACGATATAGTAGTTCTCCTCCGAGCTCAGTCGAAGGCTAGTGAAAAGAGTATCGAGCTCTGAAATGAAATATTGGTTGATGCGTGACTTGTCAGTCGCATAGATAGCGATCACATATAGCCGCTTACCACCCCGAAGGGGGATGCGTGCGATACACGTTTCTATGGCCTGGAATCTCCGCACTTCACCGCTATACACGACCTTATGACAAAGGCCTTTTTTTATTAAGAGCGCGACTCCACCAGCTAGGTAGCTTCGATCTCTTCGAATAATATTGTAATTTTTGTACCTGAGTGGGTGCGTCTGGCTTAGCTTAGTTTCGCAAACCATCAACACATCAGGATTATGGGTCTGCAACAAGTTACCGAAATTTAATTGACGTTCAGGGCGGATCAGTGAATTCACATTCACTGCTAGAATTTTCAGGTTGCAGGCTGCCTGCGCAGCCATTATACCGATGTTGCGTTTGGCTCTCCAAACAGCGTCGAATAGATGAGGTCTATTCGCGCTGCTTGTTCTTGTAATTGGTTTTGGAACTGGGTTTGGAGTTGAGCGATCTGCCTCTGGATAGAGAGCAGGATCGTCTGCACATCCAAATTTGCTTCTGGTTGCCTGGCCACTGGGACCTGGGTAACTTTCGGCACTGTCTGTTGAACCGGTCGCCCAGCCGATGCCACTTGGGCATAGGAGACTGCCGGTGTAACAGTGGTAGCTGGAGCACGGGGCACTGGCCTCGCTTCTACCATTTTTCCATTACGTTTGGCCTGTATAATTTTTCTCATTTCTTGGACCTTAGGACATCCCCGATAGTTTGCAGGGTGTCCGCTGGTCTTACAGAGCACGCACGTCAGTTTGCTCCTGTCCTCGACTTTATCGGTCCCTAAAGGACATTCCCCGCGATTGTGGTTTCCTGCGCATTTGACACAGCGAGACTGCATATTGCAGTTCGCCGCGGCATGCCCAAACCTCTGACAACGAACACACTGGAGTGTGTTCTTTGTCTTTTTTATTGTTTCCCATGTAACAGACAGAGTGCCTAAATGGGTAATTTTTTTTAGGCTCTCTAGTTTGCTGTCTGGGGTGACCTGAACCAGGAAGAAAGGAAGTTTCCTATTCTCCCTTCTCGATGCCGCAGTGATGAAGGGCTTAACCCCTACGACCTGGACATCGTCGCTCTGCGCTTGGCGCAGAATAGCGAGGATCTCATCGGGATCAGTGTCGGGATCCACGTCCTTAAGGAGCATGGTCTGCACCTTTTCCCCTTTCGGAGTGTACGAGAAAAACTCGGCCTCCGACACCGCTAACCTTTCTTTAACTACGTGATAGTCTGCCATTGATAAGCAATGGACAGAGACACGTAGTGGACCCTTATACTTAATAAAATAAGAATTTTTCGTGACCAACTTACATAGTATATCAACGTCTTTCGTCTCCAGTCCGAAGACGTTGATCGGAGGGCATCTCTCCTTTTTGGCTGGCTGCTGCTGTTGCGGTTGCTTCTGCTGCGCCTTCTTCTGCTGATATCGTTGTTGTTTCTGCTGCTGCTCAGTCTGCTGCTGTTGTTGTTGCTGCTGCTGCTGCTTAGTCTGCTGCTGTTGTTGTTGCTGCTGCTGCTTAGGCTGCTGCTGTTGTTTCGGCTGCTTCTTTGGCTGCTGCTGTTGTTGTTGCTGCTGCTGCTTTGGCTGCTGCTGTTTGTGTAGCTGCAGTTGTTGCAGCTGCTGTTGTTGTTGTGCAGCCTCTTTGGCTGCTCTCCTGGCCCTTAATTTGGTTTGGAGGGCTTTGATGTGGGCGTCCAACTCCTCCCTCTCTCGTTGGCTCTTCTCGAGCCGCTCCCGGTCCTCTTCCTCTTCGTCCTCTGATTCGGAGGACGTTAGCGTGTGGAAGGGATTCTCTTTCCCACTGTAGGAGAATCTCCCCTCCCCCTCTGTCGACTCGTACTCGACGTCGTCGACCATTCTTGATGTTGCTGCTGATGTTGCCTGTGCAGCTGTTGTTGTTGTTATTGCTGCTGCTGTTTTGTTTGCGGCTTTAGCCGCAATTTTCCCGTCGCCTGATCCAAGGCTGGACCGGCGCTTGACGAGGTTGAGCTGAGGCTGGAGCTTCTTCCTCCTCTTCTTCCTCCCCTCTTCATTTGTTGACTGGTGGTCCGATGTCGAAGCCACCGGTACAATATCACCCGATTTCATGAGCTCGGGTCGCTCCACTGTCTCCATCACACTTCTTCCTTACACTAAGTGTCTCTACTTGCTTTTAATTAAAAAAAAAAAAGATCTCACTGTTTTTTCGGGATTTGAACCCGGCACCGCGATGTCACCGGCGAGCACTCTACCGAGAAGTTATCGATTCTTTTTCTGTTTTGGCGCTATTGTCCGCACTTAATATTTTTATTATTACCGCACTAAGTCGAAACACGTCCGCACTGCGTGGAGGTCTGTGAACGACTCCCAAAACCCGTCATAGTACATAACACATGTACAATTTTGAGAGCACTTCATACGAAAAAAATATTGTTCTTGTTACTTCCTTTTTTGCAAAATAACCCATTATCACCATAAAGTGGTATGCCCTATTAATGGTATATAATAAAATATTGAGTTTGAAAGCAATATTAGATCGGAAGTCAGCAGGTTCTCCGAAACAACAAAGCAAATACCGCATCATCGCTTCGCCGAACATAATCTCTGACATGCAAGTTCACAATGTAAAGAACTAGATGAGCGAATATCATGATTCTACTCATTGAATCGCACAAATCCCCATAATTTATGAGCAAACCAATCACAAGCGCAGCCCACATTCCTTATGCCATTGCCTTCAGGTACAGCCATCCCAAACACAACCGCATGCATTTACAAATTTTCAAGGAATTCAACCATTTGCCAGTTCTCATCATCGGACTCGGATGGGATGATTGATGTTCCTGACAGAATCCATGCACTTCGGGTACTCAAACCAATTTGCACATGGAATTTCTTCGGTTCGGTGATCTAATGGGATCAATTTTCCCAAACGCATTGTTACTTGAACTTCAATTAGTTCGGTTTTCTTTTCTTAAAAACCCGGACAACTGATAAGGGTAGACTGTACAGAAACTCATGTTACAAGCCCCTACGGCTTGTAATGAAACAAAAGCCAAAACAAATGGCAAATGTTAAATATTTTTTCAGCCAGTGTTTTGTACCCTTTCCACGAAAGGGACACCCTCTATGATTGAGTGTCTGGACAAAAGTGTGTATGTATTTTGGAAATCCCAATTTAAAGAACAAGCGATGTTTTTCGCATTTAACACGCTTTGTTGCCTTAAAGACAAAACGGATACACGTACACTTACAGTGAATGGGATTTCTGTACCTCATACAGTAGACAGCATGTCTGGTCGATAAATCAAAAATGACATGTTATCACAAAACCAGTGTGAACACTGGAATCATATTGAAACGGGTTGTTTGTCGGTATGGGGGATGATATCCGTTCTAGTCTATTAACTCCTCACCACAGGATGCCCCAAAATCGGATGGACTCTCCAATAAAATGACGCTGGAAATCACATGAGATGGGAACGAGTGGAGTGGTTTCAGAATACCTTAATCGGGTTTTAAGGTGTCATGCGATCTAAATTCCTTGGGAATGATTTGCGGAATATTGGCCATTGTCCATTCATCACTTTTGAGGTGTTGCAACGTTTCTTTGCAAAGAATCGGATCACGTCACTTCGAAAACGTTCACAGCGAGTAGAAGAAGCGGAGCGGTAGACGGGCATTACCTACGTCTTACGCTTGGCTTGATGAACATATTGCGACGCCGCCGGTGAAAAAAGTTCTCAATGGCAGAGTCCTCATGGTTCGATGTACCAATAATTCCTGAGCGACGTCCAGTCATCCAGAAATTTCTTATAAGTCTGAGCAGACGTAGAGTAGTTGTTTATTTGCAATGGCTTCGAGCTCATGGAAGAAGTATTCTGCCAAGTGTGAAATTTTCTCAAAGACATACATATGGCTGGACATTTGCAGGTGTGGCGAGGAGTATCTTCTTGTCTGTCACTGAACAAGTCATTTTCGTTCCAATACTTCAGACTATTGCGACGAGTGACCGCATTAAAATTCCTCGTTTGCAATTCTGTCGCAATAAAAAAGTTTGTTGGTTTAAACTAGTGTTCAGCCCGATGGACCTGGCAAGTGAACACAAGACCAAGATACTGGTCGATTGTAAATGTTTCAGGGGTTTTACTCAAGCACAAACAACCATAAGGAGCTTCTCTTTCAACAGCAAAGTAGTGAAGGCATATTTCTTCCTTGGATGAGGTCTCTAATGTATTATCATCCTGTCCACCGCAGACTTACCATGTTCAACAGATTATTTCATATACATTAGGATAAGGATTTAAATTAAAAATGTGAGTTTCGTTTTTAATAAGGGACTACTATTTGTGTGGTAAAAGCTTTAAAGACACCATACATACTTACGAGTATTATAACGTCTGGCACACAAGTGGTGCACTGAATTGTGTTGCTGTCGTATGAGGACAAAAGATGAAGCCATCGCCACGGAAGTAATGGTCACCAAAATCTACAAAACTGTTTTGGACGATCGTCGGGTCCTGGTTCGTCAGATTGCTTAAATTGTAGCAATGTGTGGAAATGATGTCTATGACGGGTTTTTTTTCCCTTTTGTGATTCTAAGATACTTCTGCAGCTGAAATCACCCAGTTTCGACTGCGGTTGAATTTTTCGGTTTTTCGCGAATGTGTCACCTATTTCTCACACATTCCATACATGTGCTTCTTAGAGTGAGAAGAGAAGAACAAAGCAATTCGAGAGAATACGCACAATACCAAGCAAACCTCGACTACTGGACACGGTCTATATCTTGCAAGTCTCACATCCCTTAGTGACAGTTAAAAAAACATCGAGGCAAAATCAACGCATAGAAGAACCCGCTAAGGTAAGGATATGATACCGTCATTCCAATAGGAACATGATGAAAAAAAAATTATTGGCATAGTAGTGCCGAGTTTGCTGACGTTTAACCGAAAGCGAAAATTCAATAGTGATTCAAGTGAACTGTTGACACTGTTGCGTAACAGTCTTAACGAGATATGGGCTTCTGTGAAGCTGACTAACTCGCGGAAATCGTTAAAACACTGCTAGATGACGGAACTTTTGTTGACATACAGAGCTGTTCAAAATAATAGGGATGATCACGTATAATCGATATTTCTACACATTTACACATTTTTTTTTCAACTTTTCGCAGCAGTATGCGGTACCGTTATTTGCACAACTGGATTGCCTTTACTATGCATGCACATAATGTCAACTAATCAATTATGTAAGTGGTGCAGTAGTACAAAGTACGGAAAACGTACGTATTCAAAATTTTGTTTTCTCCCGAATATCTTTATTCAAAAAGAGTTAAAAGGTATTTATTTGTGTTTGTTGTGTGTTCTTTGTGTATGCAAGAACTTTAGTTCATTTTACGAATAGCTCTGTAGATTTATTACAAAATGCGTAACAGGCATTGTTCTGAAGAAGAAAGCCGTATCCGTATCAAGAAACACAGACAACAGGGAAATACTTTACGAGTTGGAAAGATCGGTTAGTTTTGTTTTCAATGCACTTTCCAGAAACACGAGGCAGACCAAGAAAAACGACTTCCACTGATGACTCCTGTAAAGTGTAACTACACAAATTTAATCTCTATGTAAAATAGAAGTATAATTTAATAAAAATGTTACTTTGGTATTATTACATTCTTATTGTTTACTCTAAATTTCCCTATTATTTTGCCCAGTGTATTTGGAAGTAATTTCAATCACATAGTGATCAATTTAAATATGAATATGAAATTATAAAAAAATCTTAAGGGAAACATTTGTAATGATTTGCCAAAATAAACAAAACAAAAAATATAATCCTTGAAAAATATTCTATTTTACTCTTTCCCTATTATTTTGAACAGCTCTGTAGGTAGTCTGCTAGCTATCTTAAAGTAACAACTAAGAACTCAGTGTAACCTAACAGTCCATGCCGGATGGAATATAGGCAACACTTACCAAGCAAATATGGCCCAGTCTCGACCCCAAAAGATCTGATAGCTTGATCCCCAGTGTAAGTAATCACCAGACAATGCCTACTAGGTCTACACGCAAAGAAACTAAGACTATTCTCCAACGATTTCTGCAGAAGCTGCCTCGATTAAGAAGAGGAAGGAAGTGTACAGCACCTTCAATGCAGTTGCCCCTCACTTGCCTAAGCTAGTAAAGTCCCAATGGGCTCCTATTTCTTTGACAATCTACTAGGTTGGGTAAAGAGCAACCTCCTTGACCGCCAGAATGCGCTGCACTGTAAAAAAAAGGTTATGGTGCTTCTTGGAGAAACAGTTGCAAAACAAACAATAACTTCAAAGGTTACACTCAAGGAAACTCTGCTAATAGAATGGGATCGGGTACCCGAAGACTTAACCCAGAACATGTTTCGTTCAATACCGCAGAGGCTACAAGCTGTCCTCAAATTTCGTGGAGGTCAAACAAGCTACTAGCAAACTACTGCGAAGTAATAACCAATTTTTTTTAGAAGGAGTACGATGAATTATGACGGCCTGTGTATACTTTCTCGCTCATAATAATACTTCACTCAGTATGTTTACATTTCCATACCACTGTCTCCACTCTGTTCAGTCATCCTTCCTGCGTCCAATTGCAGCACAGAACAAATTCACAGCTTGGCGAATAAGGTGTCACAAATATCATATAGTATTTTCCAAAGAAAGCATTCTTCTTGCCTTATGTTCTTTGCTGAATCATGTCGCATCTAAGTCCATTTGATACGACTCTTCTCTCTTGACCCAAGAGGTTATCTTTCTTCGCATGACTATACATTAGAATACCAGATGTACCTTAATCTCATTTCATCCTTTGTCTTTCTATCCACAGAATTAAATGACCTAATCAGAATATTAGAGTAAACTCCTCTATGCGGTGAAAGATTCGAAACAGTACTGTCACTAAATTAAATTATTTCAAACAATCATTATGCCATTTTTAAAGTCGTGTGTTAATTATATGAAACGAGGAAAACAAATTAACTTTCCAAAAACTTTACGTGTGAGTCTCTCTAAAGCACTTTAAATGGGCAACCGTTTGGAAAGATTCCAGGGTTATAGCAAAAGGAACAAATTAAATTCAACAAAAAGAAACTATGCCAACCAACAAACACTCACAACTTGACAACATAATTTACAAGCAATTAGTTTACATAAACGCGTCCCTTCACATTTGGTTTTATTCTGAGTGCTTGAACGAATACCTATTCTATTCGACATCAAAGTTCGTTTAAATTCAAATGAAAATCCCTCCCCTCTTAAGGAACTTTATATTCATGTGTCCCTGCAAGTTACCCAGTCACCCAGTTTCCAAGTTTTTGCTCTTGACTTCCCTTTGAAATATTTCTTCTTTTAAAACAGCGTGCTTAAGGGAAATTGATTGAAATTTATTTTGAAACATTATCACTCCCCCACCACTGAGAGTCGTTGTAACGGAAGGGGCGTTGGTTTATGGAGGTGTGTGTGCATTTTTATCATTTTGAATGTTCACACATTATTAATGAAAGAATTAACCAAAACAGAAATTTAAACAGGTTAAGTTTTGCGCTTGAGACCGTAGCAGCTCTTGTTTGGGACATACGCACATGTATAAATGAATTATGCCTAATTTGACAAATTTGATATTTAACAAACTTCTCATCTTCTTCAACAAAATGGGTGGCGCGTTATTCCGATATGAACCTGAGTCCCGCTTCTCCTGCAACCATTAGTGTTGTGCATGCTATTGGTCTTTCAGGAGTGGATCCGACATGCAGTTGTATGCCGAATGGTTCGAACGGCGAAGTTTGAAGCCAGTGTCTGGAAAGAGGTGCGCCGTGAATTTAAGTTTACAAATTTTGCATTTATTTTGAAGCACTCTTCATGAGAGGGTATATTTTAATTATGTAGTAACAAATGGCTTAGTTTTGACTTTTATGTGCTTGGCCACATTGATCTTAAAAAACAAAAACAGTTCTTAAGATGGTTGTTAAGAAGTTCTTGCCGAAACATATGGATGTACATGCATGTTCCCACCAAATGAAATGCGGAGGTTTTGTAAAATTTCTTCAAGCCATACATTTTCCGGGTTTCGAAACCTCGCGCTTTCTGCGAAAGATGGTTGAAACCGCCTTGAGATTATCCGCCCGAGGCTGTCAAATCGTACAAGACTAAAGCGTGAACTTCAGTTTATTTTCGTCACTTTGGTGTTCATTTTCTCTCTCCTTTCTGGTGATCTCGGCAAATTTTATTTCCTGTCAACAAACAGCTGCTATGCGGGCCCCTTTAAAATGAAAGCGAATGACATTTGAAAACACTTCAAAGTCGGTAGGATTGCCCTATAGAGGTTTCATCAAACCTCGCGAATTCGGTTCGGTGGGAACATCAACACCATTTTACGGTCGTCGTATGGTGACGCCCAATTATCGATGAAATGGTACGTCAACAAACAATACTGTCAAACTTGGGACGATACCAATCCACATGGGATCCATGAGCATCCAATGCATCCCGAAAAAGTTACTGTTTGGTGTGAATCTTGAGCTGGCCACCGGCTCATATTTCTTTGAGAACGACGTTGGCCAGGTCATCAATGGCAAGCGATGATAACCAACTTTTTTTCGTCTAAATTGGATGATACGTACAGCAGCGACATGTGGTTTCAACAGGATGGGGCTTAGTGTCACACAGCTCATGCCGCATTGGAAATTCTGCACGAGCGATTCGAGGGCATAGCCATCTCACCGTGAGAGGGAATTGAGCTGGCCACCAAGATCGTGCGATTTGACTTATGGGGTTTCTGAAGTGGAAGGTCTATGCGAATAAGCCACGAACCACAGCAAAGTGCACATGCCTTGGGTCAAATTGTTATTTAAGCGCCAGAGCAATGATTGGGTGCGCGTCAACCAGAGTAACAGCGGCGACCATTTGAACGTCGTTCCATAAATCAACGCATCGATAGACCTTTCAAGCGAATAAAAAAATGTCGATGATATATCCCTCTTCTCCTTCTTTGGCTGGAACTACAGTCCGGGGTGGACCTGGGCCTCAGCCAACATGCCTTCCAGACACGCACGTTCAAGTGATTGAGATCTTTTGTCAGCTCCGTATGCCACCGGAGGCATGGTCTTCTTTTTCTTCCTTGTCCCTCGGGGTTGGAGTCGAAAACTTTCCGAGCCGGAGAATTGGTGTCCATTCGCTCTACATGGCCAAGCCATCTGAGACGAGAGACTCGAACTCGTTTGACCAGATCGATGTTGCTCTACAGTTAATCGTTCCTCCAAACACCAGCAGTACATACGGGTCCAAAGATAATACGAAGGACTTTCGTCTCGCGATCAAGAATCTCTTCGTCCGCTTTGGTTAGTGTCCATGCTTCTCCGCCATACAGCAGGACTGGGACTATCAACATCTTATACAGGCATATCTCGGTTCTTCGAGAGAGGGCTCTATTCCTCAATTGCTTTGCAAGCCCAAAAACATAGCGATTGGCAAGCGTGATCCTTCGTTTTACCTCTGCGGTGGTGTCATCTTTCGCGTTAACTTCGGAGGTAGACAGAGTCTTTCACTACTTGGAAGTTATAGCTGTCTATGGTAGTGTTTTGTCCAAGACGTCGGTGTTGGTGGACCTTTCTCGAAGACAGCATATATTTTGTCTTTTCTTCGTTGACCGCAAGACTCATCTTCGCCACTTCCTTCTCGATGCTCACGAACGCCCCACTAACATCCCGTTGTGTTCTTCCGATGAAGCCAATGTCTTCGGCATATGCGAGCAGTTGCACAGATTTGTGAAAGATCGTGCCTCTGGTGTTGATGTTTGAGTTTCGTACGTTCTTCTCGAGAATAATGTTAAAAAATCGCAAGACGGTGCGTCGCCTTGTCTAAGTCCTTTTTTGACATCAAAGTTCTCGGTAAAATCTTGAGGGAGCAACGGGCACTCTCCATCATCAAATATTTGGTCAATAGTGGATTTCGCTGGCCTGAACACGCACTGATATTGACCAATCACGCGGTTGACGTAGGCTGTCAGGCGTTTACACAAGACGGCAGAAAAGATCTGAAGTGGAAGGTCTATATGTAATTGGCACAGTTTAGAGGGATTGAGTGAGTTTAGATCAGACACACTAAATGAGACACCCTTTACATATATACTTGGTGCACTATTATTACATGTAGAAGACATATGATGCTCACAAAATATTCAATTTGCCGTACAGGTAGCAATACAGAATGCCTTATTACAACGTACTGAGTTCCACTCTTTGTTATTGCACAACAACTGGGAAAATTATTCACGCCCATATGATTTATGAGCAGAGTATTTTTTTAATGATTTCAATTCAATGTATGGAAATTAAAAAAAAATATCGCATGAAACTTTCAGAATGAAAAAAATGCTGTGCTCATAAATACCCATTGCCAAAGGACATTGTTACAAAAAAACAAGTGTATTTCAGTGTAGTTATCATCCAATTAAAACTTTGCGATAAATATATGCCTTTCACAGTACTTATTTTGATTTTTCAATACAAGCGGTGTTTAAACTTTACCGAATATACGGTTCATATATTTCGAATATAAGCAACTTCTCATCTTCTTCAGCTTTTCAATGAATTATTTTACGAGTTATAAACTAACAAAATGGGTGCGCTATTCCGAGATGAACCTGGGTCTGGCTTCTGCTGCAACCATTAGTGTTGTGGGTCCTATTGGTCTTTGAAGAGTGGATGCGACATGCAGTTGTATGCCGAAAGGTTAGAACGGCGAAGTTTGAGGAGTTTTTTTTTCTTGATACTCTTCAAGCATTGCCAGTGTGTAGAAAGAGGTGCGCCGTTAATTTAAGTTAAAAAATGTTCATTTATTTTAAAGCATTCTTTATGACAGGGTTAGTAAAACTATGTTCCGAAAGGTTGTTACAGGAGGCTCACATTCTCTACAGGCTGGAGGACCATAGAAAACAATGAACAATTAATTGACCCTTAAAAAAACGAATTTATAGACGTCATTAGCTGCGTTTTTTTTTTGCAAGCGTATATACGCTTAATTTTCAATTTGAATGTAAAATACACTAACAACGAATCCTATATCCGCTGAAGTTACTCATCATATCTATCGCCGCTTAAAGAATAAGCGCGGATAAAAACAATGCTTCCAATCATTAATTTCTGCGTGTTCATTCCCGAATTTATTCATTCATTGTTTAGGTTGCCGTATGTGGCTTACATCTGCAGGTGTGGTTGATGTATTAGATCATTTTAATTATTTTGGCATCCATAAGTATGCATTTTTTGGTATACCCAGAGTGTCTCTGCTATACACTCCGTTTAGGTTTCGTAAACGATTCTTTTCATTTGATGGACATTTTATATTTTATTTTATAATTATTAATTGTTTTTGCTTTTAAAGTGATGGTTACGCTACACAGTCACAAAACGAAGATTGTGACCATCAAAGATCAACCATCACCTTCCACTACTACACCCCTGACGGCTTAGCCAATGTCATAAATGTCGTCGGTGCTGCCAAGATTTTATGATGAATCATTAAGCGTCGATGATCGTTTTTTTGTGCACTTATAAATTAAGCGTATATACGATTGCAAAAAAACGCAGCTATAATAGAAAATCGACTGTAGCAAATTTCAAGTCGAGGTGAATGCGGAGTGATCGAATCCATCACCATTTTTTCGGATATCTCAGCGGGCTACAGAGCCACTCCAACATCAAAATATATCAGGTTGTCCGACAAAGCGTCAGCTGTGATATGCTTGACTAACACGGGAAATAACCCTATGCGGGATATCGGGACATACTGACATGCAAAGGCATGAAAAAGCGGACGATCTTGCAGAAGAGAGAACTTACAAAAATTAACCTCAACACTCTAGCACTCTTGCAAAAGTCCACCAAAATCGTCTTTTATCTGCAGCAATCTAATCCGTTCAGCATGATCTTTACCTGGCTTGGGCGTGATCTGTGATCGTGGGCTCAACTTTTGTTCCCATATCGATGATACTATAGGTATGTAGAGCAAATTCCGCACTTGGCTTTGTGAAACGCTGGTCAAAAGAATTTTGCATAATTCTTTCGAGCCACTGACAATTCTCAAAGAGTATTCCTGTCTAGAAAAAAAAAGCTTCCGCGTTCGGACCCGGCATGAAACTGCAGGTCCTTCCACTCGTGAAGAATAAATTCACGCACAAGACGAGTGGTTGCTGGGAAGTTAGACCCAGGTCCATCTCGGACTGTCGCGTTTCCCATATTATTATTATAAGTTACGAAACCTCTGCAAGCCAGCCAATTATAGTCACCTCTCTTCGCCATCCACTGTAGCCTAATTGAAAGTTGTCCAGCGTTATTTTCTATCCCAGTCCTAGTCCTGCCAATCTCTCTCTATCTCGACCTCTAACTAGACTCTAGGTTAAGCATTCATTTTTCAATTTAGATTGTTGCCTATCAGATTAATAATTACACGCCCCACTACAAGGAGAATCTCCAGCAGTCTTCTAGATTCCATAGAGACAGCAAGATGCAACACTGCATAGGGGCAGGAAACGATAGCTTATTGGCAGCATTGGACCTGCTGCGAGGGTTCTATGGCTCGCAGACCAACGCTACCCAAGAAGAGATTATCAATCGACAGTTTTAGTCACAAGGCCGTGCTTGTAGGAGTCCTTACCGGGCTCATGGCTGGATTGAATCTGGACGGTTTTATGAATACAGCCTTTCTACGGCATCAAAGGAATTTACAGCAGGCAAGTACAAATACAACGGATACCATCATTTGATAAGTTTACGCAATATAGAGTGGCATACAGAGATCTCTCGTGCGTGCTTTGTCCTGCGACCACTTGAGAGGATGATGGTGGTCGCTGAAAACGAGATGAGATGATAGAGGCATCTCTTTACACAGGAATGTCAGGGTCTGTACTGCGAAGAAATTAGTAGGTACTCATGATAATAAGGTAACACCTACAATTTCGAGGTAGTAAAGGGGTGTGTCTAACTCGGGGCAGACTTGAACTCCGCGAACGACATCACAGGCGACTGTCGACATTCGACGAACCTCTGTTACTTAGCTTTGTCAAAAGAACTGAGCTCGAAAACTCCTGACTCGAAGGACCAATATCATGCTCTACGAAACTCTTATGTTGTTACTCCTGCTAAATGGAGCCGAAAGGTCGACGATAAGCAAAACTTCGGAGTTGAGTCTTGGTGCCTTCGGAGTTGAGTCTGGGTACCTTCGGAAGAAAATGTCTACGTCCCTTCTGCGAGGAAAGCGAATGGAGGCGGAGACACAACCGCGGTCTCTAGGAACTGTACCAGGGTGTCGATGTAGTCCGGAAGGCAAAAATCCGTACACTGGACTTGCTCGGCCGCATCGAGCCAGCGCTCCAGTTATGAGGGTCTTCGAATCCGAGCCTTCTGGTTCGAGAAGGAGAGGCAGACTGAACCTGCTGTACAAAAACCAAGTCATCGCGGACGCAAGGCAGCTTGGACTTGATGACTGGGAGGAGCGTGCCCAGGACCTTCAAAGATGGAAGGCAGCTTTAGCTCAAGCTCTGAACATCCAAGGGTAAGTAAGTAAGTATGTAAGGTCTTCATAAGAGGAGTATAAGTGGTTCTTTGTCGAATTCACTTTGCAGCGTATTCCTCAACAATCTCAGCAAACTCAGAGAGATTAGTTTTTGGAGTCCACCTGAAAACACAGTCGATTATATTTAATTGGACTCCATGAGCAAGGAGCCATGAAAGGCGAAATGAGTTATCGAAAAAGGATTGATTATAACCAACTTCATCACTAATGCGGTGTTGATGACACCCGAGTCCTTAGATTCATTCCATTGCACGCTTGATTTCACATCTAAGTAATTAGTTTCCGTCATTAACACAAGTCACCATTGTCAGTAGTCGGTCAGTGGGCGCAAACAAATTATATGAATCCGATGTCTATGAAAACAACAAGACACAAAATGTCACCCGGCATTCTACCTCACACAAGGCCATTCCTCGATTTCGGTACAAGTTACGCCACACAAGGTTGAGTGAACACCCTTCATAAACCCTTTCGACAGTCGAAACTCAATGACCCTTACATAACGTGTAGAAGAAAGTGTACTGGTCTAGAAGTGTCCGACTGGATAACGTCTGCTCGATTTCAATCGATGGCAGACATACCCGAGATACATACCCCAGATAGCAATGCTTTTAAGAAATTAAATGAAGCGCATTGCAAATAGAGGAACTGTGCAAGTAATGACTAAGGTGAGAAGGCAAAATAAAAATTCACTGAGATCAAAGCTAACTTTGAAAAGGTTAATTTCGAATCCAACCCAGAGACTTCACTTTTATTGGATTAAAGATCTTGGAAAAGTCATTTTAAAATGCAGCACAAAAGGGAGTGACCTTTCTGCAGGACTTGGAGGTAATTAAATGGCAGAAACTATAAAATCATTATTTCTCCTGCCTCTGCGTGGAGTTATAATCCCGCGCATCGGGACAATTAAATTATATCTCCATTATGGAGGCAATTAGATTTAATTGATATTGCATTTGAAACCAGGCCGAATGGCTGCAATAAATTAGAATGACAACTTTTTAATTGGTGCACCGTTCAAACTCCAGATCAGGCAATAAATAAACCTGGAACGAGGTTTAGAAAAGCCTTCCACTTTTGGCATTTAATTGTGTACAGGTGGGCCGCGGGGGAGGGAAACTTGGGATCGAATTTAAATGAATACATATCTGAACTGGTATACACAGCTGGAGAGGGACCAGGAAAAATGTGGAGCTGGTGAAGCACGTTGGCTGGGGTTAAGGATCACCCCCGGACTGCAGCGCTAGCCAAAGAGACTCCAGAGAAAATTTAAATATAAATGTAAATTAAATGCCAGCTGTTTTGTAGATTAGGAAAACACATACGACCGAGTTCCTCGAGGTAGGATGTGGAGTGTTCTGCAGGAGGTTCTCTGGGATTGGTGGTCCTCCTTTGATACAAACTACAGGAGCTGTGTGCGGGTAAACGGTGCGAACTCAACACCTTGTATCAATGGCGTTGAATTTGAACTTCCGCAAGGGTGTGTCTTGTCACGTCTTCTTTTCATTTTATACATGGACTAGATGTTGCAGCGCAGCTGAGGTGAGGAATGTTTCACATTGAGAGAGTTGAGGGTCGTTAGGTGTTATCCTTACATTCTCCTAGACAGAACTCTATCGCGAGAGGATATGGTAATTTTCAGAACGCCCGCTCAATGCACTCTAAATGTAAGTGGAGTCCCATTCAAGGCTGTGGAAAAGATTAAGTATCTCGGGGTCTTTTCATGAGTGATGGGCAGGATAATGCTGTGCTTTCCTGTAAGATTGGCCAAGTTGAACCAATTTTGAAGCAGCTTGGAGGATCTGTGGGTCATAACGGTGCAGTGGATTAGGTTAGGGTAGCTAGTGGGGCTGCTAGTGCATTCACCACCTTGTGATAACCCTTGTCAGACTACTACCACGGCTTGGGTATTCCAGGGATAGTGCCGTTAATTTGATCCCAAAGGCCAATGAAGACTGGACCAGATTTGAAACGTACTAGCGTACTAACTTTACTTTCACTGGATTTCGAACCGGGGACCCCGATAACCAGAGGCAGGCACTCTATCAACTGCGCCATCCAGTCGATTCTCGTGCAGTGGATTAGTGCGTCGACTTCTAAGCCTGGGGTGCCAGGTTCTAACACCAAATTTACCAACTTTTATAATTCACGGCTCCACCTCTTTCGAGGCACTGCTCAAACATTACTCCTATCTAGAAAAAACTTTACAACTTCGCCGTTCGGAGTCGGCATAAGACTGTTGGTCCCATCCCCTCGTGATGGAATACAAATGTACGCACGACATGAGTGGCTGCTGTAGAAGCTAGACCTAGATCCACCTCCCGTATTATTATTATTATTGGAAGATCTATAACCAAGAATCAGGTTGTCTTAGAACAACTCCGACGGCAGTGCTTTTATACTCCTTTACCTGAACTTGCAGCACCAGTGCACCTCGGTCTTGAGGCTCAGAGAGGCGGTACTTTCTAAGGGGAATCATGCGGTCGGCCACGCTGCCAACTAAAAAACCACAAAAAAATGTTGTAAAGCAGCTCAGAACATAGGGTAAACCGATTACCTTGTACCAACCTTGGCTTCGGAAAAGTGTTTCTATCAACGATTTCCGGACCGCGAACAGAGGAGGACCGAGTGGCAAGGAAACACGATTACTGGTACAGGGCCAGGGATCTTCTGTGACCTCGTCGAAAAATCGCTGGCACTATGGGATGACTGCAGTGTTTGTCAAGCCGAAGTGGTTCCACACACGATGCGGGACTCACGCTGACAGAGCAACGCAACCGGCGAAGCAATCACTTCCTTCTGATAGCCACGGGGGAATAAAAGCATAGCATCGGACATTCTGACATCGAAACTGATTGATTGTTGGATCCTTGGAGAATTCTGTTACCCTCCTTGGGTACCGGGACATAGTTGAATCCAAGGACGGACAGTCTTGAGAAGAAGTGCTTGAAGCTGGGAGAATCCCTGGCAATCCTGCAATCAGCTGCATAAAGAAGAAGCTAGAAGACGAAGCCCTGTATAGAGACAGTATTCTCGCTGAATTAGCTTGAATACTGTAGCTACAGCAAGGGCCGAAGCTAAGCAAGAAGAGATAAATGTCATTCGGGCTTACGAAGGCTGCCTGGAAGTCCTGCCTGGTAAGGTGTGCCAAAGGTACACATGCAATGCGACTTAACATACATAGATGAGAAAGAAACAGAATCTATCCAACACCTGCTCTGCGAATGCCTAGCCCTAACAATGAAAAGAAGGTATTTTCACAAAACACTTCTTCTCTAAGCTAGAGGACTTAAGCGGTGTTAGTTTGAAAAACCTCCGCGGATTTACACATGAATCTGGCCAGTTTTAGGACTGTAGAAGATCTCAGGGTAACACTTCCATAAATGGACACAATCGAACACGTTGGTCTAAGTAATACGCGACTAGTAAGCCGCCAGGACACTCAATTTACCTACCCCACCTACATTTAATCGGGAAGGCCGTGCTTCGTGTCAAAATCAAATTAGCGTTTGTCACCTCAGTATTTATTCCAACTCCCTCACATATACTAATGGAATTTTGGGGATGAAAGGATAAGATCGCGAGATGATCTTTCGTACTCTTGTGAGAGTTAGTAACCGTGATGGGGTGAGACGCGGCAGGACACAAGTAACTCGATGTGGTAAGCTTTCGCTTGAAGAAGCAGCTTCGTGCTTCAATGGTTCGATTACTTAGTACGAATATCCCCATAATCACGACTTCCAAAGCGTGCCCTGAATGCGAATCCAACGATGTATGCGACCGCTTGGCAGATCCAAGACGAGTTGATTGGACCAAGTCGAAAAACTCGCCTGGTTCCGCTTCCACATAACACCTGATGAGTGAGTCGATGGCGGAGGATCGAGTAATCTGAAAATCTCTCGTGTGGATTTCCGTGACTGGTTGAGTGGACGATGAGGGTTATTGAAGATGAGAATGGAAGAAATGGAGTGGAAGCAGTCAATTTATTTCGAGTTTTTTTTTTTTTGGTGACAAACGTGGCTTTAAACACAATTTTGATTGCTTTAAGAAAATTCTTCCAGTTCGGCATTTATACTGCTATAAAGTGTTAAGGATTTTTTACAAAATATACGGTAACCTTAACTTCAAAATACTATACAATTATAATTTACTTGTCAATTCGTTGCATCTTGTTTCCGTTCCCAACTTCCGTACAACGGCTTTTCGTAATTCGTTTACTATGGCAGCGTGTCGCATTATTTAACAAGCTTCCTCTTTATCTCAGATCACTAAGACTTCCTGCTGCGTTTAGAAGAAATCTTAAAAGATGGCTCTTCAGCTAAGACAAAATTAATTTGGATTGTATACTTCGGGTCTAGTAGTACATTGTTTAAATATTTATTCCCATATTCTGGTTTATTTTATTTATTTTACTTCTATTTTATATCTTTTGTATGGAGAATTTAATAATAATAATAATATGGGTGGCGCTACAGTCCGAGGCGGACCTGGGCTTAGCTTCTCAGCAACCGCTCGTGTTGTGCGTGCTATTGTTCTCTCACGCGTGGAAGGGACGTGCAGTTTAATGCCGACTCTGAACGTCCAAGTTTGAGAAGCTTTTTCTAGACAAAAAATACTCTTTGAGCATTGCCAGTGACTCGAAAGAGGTGGAGCCGTGAAATATATGAAAGGTGCTCGAACCTGGCACCCTCTGCGTAGGAGTCGACGCACTTGTATTATTCTTTTGTTTTTTATTTAAATACTTTCACAAACCGTCACAAAATAATAACGTACAACAGTTGATGTGGCATAGTACTCTATTTTTTTGTATACAAATAATTTATGCCATTCAATTTTCTCACATTCTCATTCTTGTTAAAAATTCCATATCGAATTCTTCCATGTCTGACGTGTTTTTTCGAATTTTAATTAACAAATTACGCATGTGGGCACTGCTCAATAACAATCAATGTATTGAAAGACGCGTCTGCGGCGACGCAGTGGTCTCGCCGAAGTCAGAATGACGCACGTGTGTGTGCACCACTCAATTTACTTATGAGTGCCGTAAGACGCAAATGCGGTGACGCTGCGACACCGCGCGTTAAACTGACGCATGCGTGCACCGAGCATTAGTTGCTTCTTCAGCTGTTTCATCTCCCTAGATTCCCAGGTGTCCAGGAACCCATGCGGGAGGCTGCGTTGTTAGAACAAAGGTCTTGCAGCGCTTCGAAGCAGTTGAGTACCGATTTGGACTTTTTTACGTTACTGCTGACTATCAACATAGATATTAATGCGAGTGCGGTTTGCGATGCAGTTCCCAGTTCCGCCAGAAAGATACTGCTTCTTTCGTCCAGTTTGTAGCAGGTTTTGATATGCGATGCATTGTATACACTAGCACCGACACATTTAAGCTGCTTTTAGCCGTCTGTGTATACATTAATAGAGTTGTCCAGATCAGCTGAGGTTTCTGACCAGTGCTCTCTTGTCGGGATTATTATAGATCTGTATTAATATTAGCATCATTTAAAACGTTAGAATGTCCAAACGTTCTAAATTTGAAATTGCTGGATTCTCTGGCTTAGTGCAGATTTAGCCTCAACACCTTTGGCAATGAGAAGTAGGTGTAGAACCTTTAAAATTGGACTCATACACCTCACTAATATCTCCTCATAAAAATCCATCCCCTAGACTTAAGTACAACTATCAACTTGCCAAGCCACGACAACTAATTGAAGTCTCCGATTTGTACCTCACGCAATCGTCAATCAACATCAATTCCAAAATTCCTGAAATCCTTCACCACTCCCACGGCAGACGGAGAATTACATTTCTCAAAGATTAAGGATTTAATACATTCCCACGCATACAATTTATTTTATGACTCTCCGTTCCTAGGAACGTTTGCAAACGGTCCCATGTCATTTTTGACTGGTATTAATAAGTGGTTATCAAAACAAACTGTGAAATGAATTTTCTCCAACGGTGGGCGTTTTTTGTATTTTCAGCACGATTTGTAATTTTTCTGAAGTGATTTTTCATTTATCAGAAAGAGGGTTAACCGTCAACAGAATGCCTGCAGAGCCCTTTTGTTATGGTAAGCGTGAAATTAATCACTGCCAGCACTTTTAAAAGCACCCCTTTGGCTTTGCCGAAACCATTTCAATAATGGTCTGTGGCATATCAATCTTTTTTCCTTTAATTTCTTCATTTTCCACTGTAGCGAACAGAAAAATTGCCAACCATCGATATTTGACGTCTGCTGGTGTGTGCAATTTATTTGCATTTGTGTTGAAAGGGATCTTTGAAAGGTGGTAAGCGAAACAGATGGAATGAAATAAATAATACGCCCTAATATTACGGCGCTCGTAAAGAGGTATCTTCGTGAGTACCTTCTTGATTGATTTGGGAGGAAATATTCTCGTCACTGGCATGGCTTGGAGAATAATATTTTGAAATGTATTAAAATACATACATTTTTGGTTTTAGTAGATTTCACCCGAAAACGTCTTGTGGCAACGAAGCATAAAACGAAGAATCGACGGGGGTGGTGGCCCAAGTGATGTTTAAATTTCAATATGGTCCTCCCCACTGATGCGTTAACTTATATTTACAAATTTTTGAGAGACGTGGCAAGCAATCAAAACCTTACCCAGACAGGGAGGTAGCCTATCCATAGGGCTTCTGCCGAAATCAGTACATGCCCATCCTGTGGCTTGTCTGGGCAGACAGAGTGTCCGTAGGATTGAGTGCCGGCCATAGCTCCTTTGCTTTGAGTCAGGTCGTGCCTTGCAGTCTTTTATTTTATTGTACGAATCTTATGAACATGATCGGCAGGCTGTAGCGAGATGCAGATGTGTGAGAGAAGTTGTGATCAAGTGCCGCCATTGACGGCCATGGCGTTGGGGGTATGTGCGTCCACTCCTATGCACTTGAACCTCGCTGTCTAGGTTGGAATCTTGGTGCGAAAAATATTATTTCACGGCCCAGTTACTGGTTTGGTAACTTACGTACTTAAGGTGGGGTTACATTTCGAGAACAACCTAAGCCTCAACCAACAAGCGCCTCCAGTCAGCTCGATCTTTAGCTATCTGCCTCCAGTTTCGCATGCATCGTTGGTCGAAATCCTTTCCACTTGCGTGCGCCACCTAAGTCGCGGTCTTCCTCTCCTGCGCCGTCCCTCGGGTCTCCGAATTCAGACCTTCCAGGCCACAGAATTGGTTTACATCTGCTCTACATGACCTAGACATCTCAATTGCTCTTCAGGCTAACTCGATGTCGCCAAAAAGCTCGTACCGTTCTTCGTTATATCTCCTCCTTCCCTTCCATCACTGCAGACGGGACCGAAAATCTCCCGAAGAACATTCCTCTCAAAGCAGGCAAAAGTAACTTCGTCCGCTTTTGACAAAGTCCATGCCTCTGCGCCAAAAAGCAGGTCTGGGATGATTAAGGTCTTAAAGAGGGTTACTGGTGTCATACTGCTAGAGCGTCTCGTCCAATAACTTGATCTCAGGGGCTTACTACCCCAATCCAGAATACCACGAAAGGGTACGCCACAGTGGCTTCGTCCCTCCAGAAGCTTTTCTCCACTTAGATTTGTACGGCCTATTACAAGATATGAATGCGGTACCGCTCAATTTTCACATAGCCAGATCAACTGTGGATGGGCGACTCAACCACGACCGTTCCGTCGAACAACGAGCTGAGGAGGGTTTCCTCTGGTTCAGTACGGCGGTATCCAGCGACGTTCGGGATGTTGCTACACCATAATTTCTGGTGGCTGGGGAGCGAGCCTAACCTTTTAGACCCGGGGTAGAAATGGTAGTGCGTTCCCCCTTATGGGGCGCAGTCGGTCTCTGTCTTGCAGCGGATTAGACGGAAATCTATCAGCCGCAACCTATGGCCGACTTATATATCTTAGGGTAGTTTTAACGTAGGGTTTAAGTTGTATATAAGTGTACATATAAATAAAAAAAAAAAAATAAGTAAGTATACGCATGTGTACACCTGAGTGTACTTATTATACACATAAGTGTACACAATGTATATAGAGTACATAGTACATTTCATACATATTCGTTGTTGGGTTAGGTCGAAAGACGTAGAATAAGATTAAGCTTAGCTTAGACTGCCAGTCTAGGACCAGTAAGTTAGAAGAAGTATATACCAATGTTCGTTTAAGCATTTTTGTCTAGAATGTAAATTTCTCATGAAGTCTTAAAATAAAAATGAATTTGAAAAAAAAAATAGAGGCTTACTCTGGTTGTTAAAAAGGACTTTGTTTATCAATTGCTTATCAATTGCCCAAAGAAGCAGCGATTGGCAAGAGTTGTTCTCCGTTTGACTTCAGCGCTGGTGTCATCGTCTGAATTGATAGCGGTTCCTAGGAAGTGTTGGGTGTCCTTTCTCGTTGACAGCATATACTTAATCTTGCCTAAATTTACCATTAAACCCATCTTCGCGGCCTCAGTCGAAATACTTACAGAAATGCCATTGACATCACACGAAAGATAGTTCCTCTGGTGTTTGTGTGAGAGTTTTAAGCAATTCTTTCAAGAATCATGTTGAAGAAGTTGCATGACAGCATGTCGTCTTGTCTGAGTACTTTTTTGACACCATCAGGTCTCGGTTTGGTCTTTGCCGACCTTAATGGAGCAGCGTCACTGGTAATGCTCAAAAAATATTAATGTCTAAAAAAGGATTCTCAAACTTGGCCGGCCGGTGTCGGCATAAAACGGTGGCTGCCTTCAGTCGTGAGAGAACAATAACACGCGAGTTTCATACCCTTTGTCCACAACCATATCGCTGCGGCCAATGCCACCTAAGCAAATTATATGTCAGCACATCGGTGAATTGAATTTGTTGTGCTGACGCAAAACGATTGCACCACCGGAGTGTATGAACTCCGATATGACATCGATTGTACTATTGGAGTGAACAAAGGAACAAAGGCAACGAACCGAGTAAGCTGATACATATTCATAAGTAGGTCATAAGTGAATTGTAATTTTACATTTTCGAAAATTATAAAAGTCAGTCTTAACACCAGCACCAAAGAACACACAAGTGTTTTTTTAAACTTAATTCGCGCAACACGAGTGGTTGCTGTAGAAACTAGGCCCTGGTCCTCTTAGGGCTGTAGCGCACTAATATTACAGTGAAACCTCCTTACGGACAATCTCTTAGCTGACACTCCCCTTGAGCGGACAATTTCTCGTGACCGTGGATCTTGAATTGAAGTTACATATATTCCCATGGACGGACAACTCTCTTAGCCGGACAAAAGTGCTGCGACCGTCACTGTCTGCCTATGAGAGCTTTCAATGCATTATTAAAAGCCGTCATTTACTGCAAGTAATCGTATCATGCTTTCACAAGGTCAAATTCAAATTCGAATCAAATGTCCATAGCATATGATTTTTGCTATTCTTCCCTCCATCCCATACACACGTTATCTCTTACTGACACATGCGTTGCGTGCCTCGAGTCGTTATCCAACGCTACGAATGAAAATACTGAAAAAAGAGGCGAAACTCACTCCAAAGCAGGTATGAATTCCTCTCTCATGCGATGCAGGAGCCAGCCTCCCGCACTGTGCGCTTCCCTTGCTTATTTACATCGATCGAAAGTGATGCGACAAAATTGGACCGTGTGACTGGTAGATCTTTGCCATTGCCCGGAATATCACAGTGTCCCGGGACCTAGATGAGGTTTATAAGTTAATACAGAGAGCTCATTCATTCATTTCCGCTGACAGCGAACGCTCGCACGATCACCAAGAGGGGCCCGTCCTGCTCAAAAGCAGCATCATCATCATCATCTTCTGACCTAGGGGGGGGGGGGGGGGGGTAAACCACGCACGAGAGACCTTCAGGCAACCCTATCCTCCGCCATCGACTCTCACTCATCAGGGGTTATGCCCCAAGCGTAACCAGGCGAGCTTATGGACTTGGTCCAATCATCTCATCCTGGGACTGCCAAGTGGTCGCCTACCTGATGGAATCGCACTCAAGGCCCGCCTCGGAAGTCGTGATGGTGGGGACACTCAACGTTGAGTTCGTTGCGCACTGTCGTGTATCGAAGCACAAAGAAATCACATCTCAGCAGCTTATATTCGCGATATTATTCTTTCGGCCATTACCCAAATTTCGTGACCATACATGAGAGTTCGAACAAATACTGAGTTGAAAACTGCTTACTTAGCTTTCACACTAAGCTCGGCCTTCCTGATTACACACCTACTACAAGCTGCATCAAAACTGACCCAGCTTGAGCAATCCTACAGGAAAGTTCAGCATTACTCCTTCCATCACTCGTGAAGAACACCCCGAGATACTTAAACTTCTCCACCTGCTTCAATGGGACTCCACTAACATGTAGAGTGCATTGAGCAGGCGTTCTGGATATTACTATAACCTCTGAAAGGAGACTTTATCCCAGAATCAGCAGATACGGCCACAAACCTATCGAGTGCGCGGTGGAGTTCCGTCTAGGAAGATGTGAGGATAACTAAGTCATCCGCAAAAAAAAGATGGCTTACCTTCAACTCTCCCAATGTGAAACATTCCTCGCCTCGGCTGCGCTGCAACATCCGATCCATATAAACAATGAAAAGGAGAGGTGACTAGACGCACCCTTGGGGAACTCCAACGCCCACGGTGAAAGGTGTTGATTTAGCACTGTTAACCCGAACACAGCTGTGTATAGAGAAAATGGCCCTCAAAAGAGAACCCTCAATGCCATACTCCTGCACAACACTCCAGAGTTTACCTCGAGGAACTCGGTCATATGCCTGTTCCAAATCTACAAATTGGCTGTACATGGGTTTTACATACTCCCAAGCATTCTCAAGTACCATTCTTAGACTAAAAAGCTGGTCGGTTGTACTTCTGCCGGGCCGAAAGCCGCACTGTTCATCCCCCATCCTTGACTCGACCATAGCTCGAGAACGCGCTTCCAAAACCTTAGAGTAAACTTTTCCGGGGAGACTTAAGAGGGATATACCCCTGTAGTCGGAGCAGTCTCTTTTGTCCCCCTTCTTAAAAAGAGGGACAATCACCCCAGTTTGCCAATCGCCAGGTGTCTTACCGTGTTGTCACGAAGGAGCTATAACACTCCCTCTCTACCCATTACCTTGAGCATTTCTGGCCGGATTTTATCCACACCGGCGGATTTGCCAACTTTTAGCCAATCTATCGCCAAAATGACTTCCTCCACCGTTGGACTATTCTCCGCCCAACTTAAGACTTCGGGTCTGTTATCCTCAGTGCCCTGTACGGGATTGAGCAGCTCCGAAAAGTGCTCGCTCCATCTGCGCAAGATGTCCTCCTCATTGGAAAGCAACACACCATCTTTGGATTTGACTCATTCGATGATGTTGAATTCCCTTCGTCTGAATCGACGAATGGTTTGGCAGAACACCTTTTTCGCAGATCTATGATCGTGTCAGCATGTTTACCCCAAACACACGTACCTCGTCCACGAGATACAGCACACAGCACAAGCACCCATTCAATTAAACAGTTTTGTTACAAATAAAGATTAGTCAATATTAGACTGCAATCAAAGACACAAGCCTTTTAACTTATATTGAAGTGCTTAACCAGCTCAGTAAGAGACAGCAATTAAGGGATGTTTTTGACTTGAAAATGACACTGTCTAGGCCGTAGGAACTTAATTCCTGTCTGAACAAATAGTGATATCCCTCTCAAATATTCCATTGTTCTTGAGCTAGGACAGAGCTCCTTTAACCGCTTTGCTTTCTGCCTGAAAACCGCTGCGGTGATTAGGAAGCTTCATGAAGAGGGCTATAATGAGGTCTTTGGAGTAAAAGTCAAGTAACGCCCACCCCTTCCTCCGCCTTTGTTCCGTCTATGTACAAAAAATACATTATATAAAAATAAGCCAGAATTTCAACAATTTCCATCGAAAAACTGATTAACTCAAAAATAATTTTAAAGGCTTTCAAAGATTTTGAAATTGAGAGTGTTCTGTGAAAACGTGAATCAATGCTGTGTGTACCAGCAAAGGTTCCACGCAGGAAACCGCTCATCATCATTAGTGCATCTATTCACGATTTTGTTCGGTCGCGCCGCGCAGACACGGGTTTATATCATGTCATTAGTCTATTATACAAAATTAATAGGATAATGGACCACTATGTGAACGTCAGCCCACAGATGTGTAAGTGCGCTATTGCATAAGAGAAGTGACGAAATAGGAGGGGAATGGAGGGGAATTTTCTACCAAAGCTGCTTCTAATTCTAATTATACTTCTAATTAGTTGTGTACCCCTATATACCGCAATAATGTTGAGTCTTTTTAAATTGCGAAGGTTTGGTTAAGGAATTCTAAATTTCAACTCCTGGGATTTTATGTTATTCTCAAAAATATCAAATCTGCATATCTACATTACCTATAAACTCTAACGAAAGGAGTCTACATATTGGTGGCGCTGCAGCCCATAGAGGGCTATTGCCTAGCTTCTACAGCAACCACTCGTGTTGTGCGTGCTATAGTTCTTTAACGAGGGGAAGGGACCTACAGTGTTTCTTGGGTTGTCTGCTTATTTATTTATTTATTCGTCTTACTAGTTACAAACTGTTTTAGACTACTTAAGCACAAATAAGTATTTACATTCACTGAAGAGTTCACACAGTGACTCAAAAGAGGCGGGACCGAGAAAATAATTTTTGCTCCGGCCGGGAATCGAACCCAGGCAGCGAGGTTAATTAGCGTAGGAGTCGACGCACATACCAACACACCACGGCCGCCACTGTCGAAGTATAGTTACAACGTAACATTTTCTACGAGGAGGAGGCATTTGACTGGTGTGACCCAACTAAAATCACACGTATCTCCGCTGAAGCCTGGTATCTGGGGGTTACTCTAGATAGAAAACTTCTCAGGAAAGAAACTTTGAGTCGAAAATCGCCAAGGCGCTCTCAATTTTCTGGCAGTGAAAGGAGACTCTCTCTCCTGGCCACCAAAGAGACCTGGAAAAGTCTAGATCTACACGACTAAGATAACGCCCATTCTCTCCTACTCATCGGTCGTTTGGTTGAAAAAGCTTTCACGTACATGAGTAACTGCTGCCTACTATGCCTCACTGAGTCTCAAAGAACGGTCTGTCTTGGCTACACAGAGGACTTCCTAGCACCTGGCTCTGCTTTTGATGCATTGCTGAATCTCCCCTTGGAGATCCACGTAATGGGTTGCACTCCCAAGGCCATCTTAAAAGAAGTGGCCTTTGATACAACACGCAAGGCCTTGCACACCGCATTTCATTTGACACCAATCTTATGGATATGCCATCTGGCACACGGCGCACGCACAAAGTCGTTTTTCCCTCATTCAGGACTGGCTCTGGCCAGAATATAAACAAAGCATTCCATTCTTTCAGTCGAATCTTAACGGTTGGCTCCAAAACCAGTGAAGTAAAGTCGTTAGTGACAGCCAAGCTGTACTTAAAGCCTTGCTAAGCCCTATAACCTCCTCCAGGATAGTTCTGGAATGTGAGTCCTCTCTGAATTGATCACCACTCTAAATTCACTAAGGCTTGTCTGGGTCCCAGGTCACCATGGTATCGCTGGATATGAGATCGCCGATGAAATTGCTAAGCAGGGATCACAAGAGACATTCTCAGGACCTGAACCTGCGTTGGGTCTACCTGCGTCCTTGACAAAAGCTTCCATCGATGGTTGGGCATCTAGAGAACACAATCGTCGGGTGGCATGACTCTCTAGGTTGCATACTGACCAAGCGCAATACACACAAACGTCTGTAAGAAATCCGCGGCTTTCTTGTTATCGCTTGACGGAAAAGACTGCAGACAACTTACCGACAAAATAACAGGTCACTAAACCCTCGCCAAACACCGAAAAAAAAAAGAACAAGATCGGTCTGAATTCTTCGAAGGAGACCTTTACTGATTAATCAGAGTTTTTGTACGGATTTTTGCGTAGGGCGCCTTCGTGAGTTCAGCTTCGGCCTTCGTCTACCAAAACGTTATTGGTCCGCTGTCCAATGTGAATGTTTTCTACATTTCTAATATTATTGAATTGGTAAGTTTCCAAGCCACGCGGGAGCCCGAGGTGGACCTGTTCCAACCGCCGCAAGACCTGTCTTGAGCATACAATGACTGTAAAGTTGCTTTATATAGGGATTGAATATAAATCTACAACTCAGGAGTGTACACACCTAGCCACTACGGCATGACGTTCCATGATGTTCTTATTAAAATGATGGAACGTATTAAACATCGCGATGGCGGTACTGCGAGTAAGTGTGCCGACCTTTATCAAAGCCCGGGACTTGAACTTACTCCAGTGAAAGCTCTTATTATGGACAATCTCTTAGGCGGGCGTTACTCTTGAGCGCACAATTTTTTACCACCATGGACGGACAGCTCCGGATGCCCTATAAAAAGCTTCCTTCTTCTTCTTTATTTGGCGCTACAGTCCGGGGTGGACCTGGGCCTCAACCAACAAGCCTAGCTAGCACGTTCTCTGGCTAGCTGTCTCCAGTGTCGCACGCCAAGTTGGTTGAGGTCCTTCTCCACCTGGGTGCGCCACCTTAAAAGCGGGCGTCCTCTGCTGCGTTGTCCCACGGCTTCGGAGTCGAAGACTCTCCGTGCCGGAGCTGAGTTGTCCATACGCTCTACATGGCCTAGCCATCTTAGGCGTTGTATCCGAAGACGCCTGACTAGACTCATGTCGCTGTACAGCCCTTACAGTTCGTGGTTGAATCTTCTCCTCCAGAAACCGTCAACGCAAACAGGACCAAAGATCGCACGCAGAGCTTTTTTTCTCGAAGATACCAAGGACTTCCTCATCCGCATAAAAAGCTTCCACCGTACTAAATAGAAGTAAAGTTGAGTTCAGTTCAGTTCATGACAGTTTAACAACTATTTCACGCACATCATGTGGGATTGCTGCAGAAGCTAACACCTAGTCCACCTCGGTGTACACAATTTTGGTTAGGATGCGTGGGTTGAAACCAGAAATGAAGTATTTCAGAGATGCCCGACTTCTACCTCTCTTGCCCCTTAACATGTTTGACAACTGTTTTTTTTAAAAGATTTTCTCAATCCAAATTGACCAATCAGAGAACGGCATTTACGTTATTTCGTGAATAACCGTCAAAAATTCCTGAATATCTGTCAAAAAAGCACTCAAATTCGTCGATGGACTAGGGGGCAATCAGCTGTGAAGTCGGCTGTCTCTGTAATGCTTCATTTCTGGTTGAAATATGCGATTCAAGAAATGAGTTCCACAAAACATATTTCATCTTCCAATAACACAATTCATTTCCCCCGCTTGAGCGTCGAATACTATCTCCCTCCGAATGCCACTCGATGTAAAAGAGTGTATCGCATCACAAACTCGGTTCCGCGTGTGTACATTTTCTCATTCAAGTTAATTTTCTTAAATGAAAGATAAATCAAATTTACCAACTCATGCCGAGAAACTATGCACGAGAAAATCAGGATTAAAGAAAATATCACACCATCCATGTGCATGTGTAATCACGCGGACTGAAGAGGGAATATTTGCGAATATGAACTTCCACATCAGTGACGAAGAGGAGCATGTGTCTCGAGTGTGTTTTCCATAAATCCATTCAAGGAGGATGGCAGACTGAAAAAAAAAACTCAATCCGATTCATACGTGCGTGTATAGATAATTTTCCGTTTGAGCACCGTGCTCGTAAGTGGCCTTTTATTGCTTAACTAGCTGCTTGCCAGTGGATGTCCCGTCCCTCAAGAGAGGGCACACACTGGGCCTAATCAAATAAACATTGGGGACTCATTGGTGGCACGTTTCACACATGGTTTCATTGGCATTTATTATAAGACAACCGGAGTATCCTTTTTCTCCCGCCCCAAACTACGACAAGTTCTTTAAGGAGCAGTGGTATTTAAAAGAGTTTTAGTTTCTTTTTGGGGGAAAGAACTTTCAGCGAGTGTGAGTCCGGACACGGATTATTTATTTTGGGACTTCCACGCCAACATATGCCAGCAGGACTAACTCGGAATCCTCAGAGACATTAACATCTGGTTCGATGAAAGTTGATGCTCATGAAAAGTTGATGTCCTTCTCTCATATTTTCGTTAACGATGTGTGCACACACGACGGAGAAGGGTCGATGAGGCTGATTTAAGTAGAAATGTGAATGAAAGTGCTTTAAGACGGTTTTTTCTACTTCGTAATGGTGTTAGTAAACCTGTCTATGTGATAGCGCTAGTATCACAGCATCGTGATAGCGCTCCCTAAAAACGATGAACTAGCAAGCGTGGCATGAGGATCAAAGCTCAGAAGACAGATTTTGGCCAGGAGATGTAATGCAAATGCATGCCAACGGCTTCCTCTGTAAGCTCACCGATAACGTCAAACATTTAGAACTCATTCAGAGCATGTTGAGGCTTTGCACGAGCAGAAGAGTCATTGGCAAAAAATTGGTTATTCAAACACAAATAACTCATGGGACTTCCGTCGCCGGTGTCAGAGCCCTGTTCGGCGTCTGGGGGTCTGTCTTGGAATCGTTTAACACTACAACTGCCTGTCACTTTTAGGCCCAATGTCAAGCTTGCAATTCATTCTTTCGTTTTTAAGCTCTACCGGACCATCTCAGAATATTGTGAATATTACGAACTTGCCAGTCACACCAGCATTGCCACTCGAGCTTGTTAAGGCATGACCCTCATTAGATGGAACCTATTGTAAACAAACTTGAAACACGGTTAAGCAAGGCTGTCCTTGGCACAGCAGGCACTATTTGCAGTACTCGATTCTAGTGCTCTAAAAAAAACATGAGCAAACTCAAAATATAATGGATGCCATCACTGCCTTATTGGAGACCACGCGAAAAGGCTCGACACATTCACCAAAGACAGACTTCTGAAGAACCAGCCTTGATAGGAAGAAATACAAGAACGCTTAGGATGTTCTATGCCTGGCCTTAGTGCCGCCACCCAAGAATTAAGGGATGCATCTTTTACGTTTTCGATAAGGCTCAAATGAAAAGCTGGACGGTACGAAAATTGGCAGAGTTGATTTTTGGTGTCTTCTAAAGCACAAATTCTACTTTGAAACCTGTCTTCGACTCCGTATCCGTGGGACAACGCAGCAGAGGACGATCGTGTTTAAGGTGGCGCATCCAGATGGAGAAGGGCTTCAACCATATTAGTGTGCGACACTTGAGGCAGATAGCCATATCGATCAGTGCTAGTTGGAGGGGCTTGGTGGTTGAGGTTCAGGTCTTCCCCGGAGTGTAGCGTTAAATGAAGAAGATATATGGATATGTGGTCTTGTCTGCGATAAAGGCGAAAGCAGGAGAAGACATAACTGAGATCTCGATGAGCTGTATCAGGATGTGGACGTAATCTAGACTGCGAAAATCCGTCTTCTACCTGTGCTGGGCCACTTGGAGAGCATGGATAACAATCCTCCATCTTAGACGGTCAGCGCATCCGAGCCGCTGGTTGGAGAAGGAAAGGAAGACCGGTAGAAAGACCAAGTTATCGTGGACGCAAGTCAAGAAGCTAGGTCTTGACAAGTAGAGAAAGTGTGTGTAAGACCGTCTCAGGCACAGACACTCCATGGGTCGCTCAAGGGGATGGTCCGCCTAAGTGGACGCCTGTAGCAGTTGTGGCCCACTTAGATCCTGGTTCAATCATTTGTGCTATCACTACCCGATGCTTTCCACCGGCTCCTTTTAAAAGGAACTACCCTAACGAAAATTAAATAACCCTCGAGACTGTCAAATGGTATTCTAGTGGCCTACTTTAACAAGTCCACTCCTGTGCTGATTTAAAGCCAATTAGTTTTCCTGATAAACTTGGCTATGTTTTGTGTCTTTAAGTGTGACATTTCATCTAGGTTACTGAAAAAGTAGTTGCCTAGTATATCTTGCCTAGCAAGGACTGGACAAGTGCCGAGGAGATGAGGAGTATTATCTTCCTCCTCCTCGTCTCTACAGCTTCTGCAGAAGTCGTTGTGAGGGGCTCTCATTCATCTGGCATGGATACCGAGAAGTCAGTGGCCGGTGATAATGTCCACTACGTTCCTTATTACATTCCTGTTTAGTTTTAGGAGTGTATGTGTTTTCTTTGGTACTTAGTGCGGGAAAAATAAGCCCCGAAACCATACATGTTACTAATTCCATCCATCTCCGAATAGCGGGGTCGAAGGTAAGTATCATGGTGTTCATTACTTGGCGGGGGGGCGTTCCGATTATTTGTCAGTGGCATTCCCACCGCTATGCTTGCTTACTTGTCGGCCCTTTCGTTGCCTAGAAACCCACTATGAACAGGTACCCAGCATAGAGTTAGGTTGCATCTAACCGCTATCTCCCTTAGAGATAGACGGCAAAGTTTTAACATCTTCGCTTTAATTGATGGTTTTCCAGAGCATTTATGGCCGCCTGACTATCTATGTAAATAGCGATAGCCCATCTATCGGGTTCATCGACAGTAAGCGGAGAGCCTCTGTGATAGCTTTAACTTCTGCCTGGAATACACTACAATGGTTGGGCAGTCGAAGAGACAGGGAAAAGGATATGTCCGGCGATATCGCGAATACTCCTAGTCCGGTGCCCTCTGTCTGTTTTTGAGCCATCTGTGTAGATTTCCAGGTAACCTGGTTTTCTTACCAGATCTTCTTCCCAATCTTCTCTGTCTGGGATAAGTGTTTTGAACCCAAACTCGAAGTCCAGAGCGGGTGTTGAATAATCTGTATGCGTTGGTAGTCTCAAATTTCTGATCATCTCTGTTTGGCCTTAGCTATGTGAAATGCTCCAGCGGTTGCACTGTCGTAGCCTTGATTAAGGATAATGTTGCTGTGTTCTGATTGACAGAGGATGGGCCACTATTTATGGTCCAGTCTGATCCTGACAGCCGTTCGGAGTCGGCATTAAGCTTTAAAAGAAGGATAGCATGAAGAATTGCTGTAGAGCCTATGCTTAAGACCATTTTGAATTGTAACGAACTTGTTTTCCAGAAGTCATATCGACTTGCGATTCATTTCGAGAATACCCTCATTGGCAGTGGACCATGAAGACTTGTGCTGTGCTTTCTTTTTCATTTCCTTGTGGACTGCTTTCCTGAGGTTCCATATATTCCCATGGACGAACAACTTACTTATCCGGGCAAGAGTGCCGCGACGTTGTTGTCCGCCCATGGGGGCTTTCATTATAATACCAAAATTATCCGCCATGAACACATACACAGTCAGCTTCCTTCGCTTTCAGTGTGTTAGAATATTTAACCCGCTTTGGTAACCACTCTCCACCTCTATGTTATCATCATTGACTTGGCGCATGGACTAATAAAAAGACTCTGGAGGGTGGGACAAATTAAAGGAGAATATGGACTGTTCCCTCTGCAAATTGTGTGTCCTTTAATAAACGTCACCTCACCTGTAAAATTAGTTCCCCTTCGCAGACATAGTTACATTAGCCAAGGAAATGTAGAAACAGGTGTTGGGTCATAGGATTTCAAACAGCAATCTTATTCCCGCCTGTGACCATAATTGCCTCAGAACCAATTTCTACGAAAGGCACCCTCGCTTATATATAATTCAATAGCAACGTGGTACATTTTCGTGATTTCTTGGAATGTCATTTTGTACTGGCGTGCTCTCTCGCTGTGCACACAGCACCGACTAGCGGTACCTACAATTAATGACTCCCTCATAAATGTCTAAGAGCTTACAATTTCGTTGCCACAAATGGCACTGGAAATTTCTTTGCCATTCACAGCACCTGAGAACGAACTGATTTTGCTTCGTGAACTGGACAAAATTAAATTGGCTCCGTCCCCTCGATCACCATCGCTGCGTGCTTGTTTCATTATTTCTAGCCGCACAAGAGTGCAGACAAACAAACATCAGCAACCAACCAAGCAACCTCAACTTCTGGTAATTGTCAACAAAATAAAACAGTGAAGTTGTTTTATCACAGAATAAGAACAGCCCTTCGACAGCTCTCCATCAAGCTTCAAACGAATAATGCGACAATATTGTGCATTTCAATTGGACTCTCTGCATTTGATGTCACCTTGTTGAGACAGAGAGAGAGGGACACATCTGTCGGAGTACCCAACATTCAAAGCAAACGAGACGCAATTTATTTGCGTGCCATGGTATCGATGCTGTTGTTTCTGTCACGGTGGGGGGATCCAGGAGGACACACTGAAAAACAACTCTCCACCACGATGTGCTCTTGTGTTCCCATTTGCCACAGATTAAATGAAAAGTTTAGGGAATGCCTCCGAATTGTGTAAAGCTGTTTAATGCTTACTAAATGGGTCCTTTATTTCGTGTCTGCTTTTATTCAACTCACTTAAATATGCCAAAATTCCCCAAAATTACTCCGTTTAACCTGAGTGCGTGTGTGCTTTGCTCGGAGTTGTCACCATGCCATGCTGGGAATTAGAAGAATTTTTCGTTTCAAGAGATGAGAAAATAAAAGAGTCTATCCACGGCGCACACAACTGGTTCAGCTGGATGGTTAACCTCTTGGAATTGTCCCCACTTCAAACGTAAGTAATTGTTATGAAAATACCATGGAAAAATAAAATTTTGAAATTTGGCTACTGTACGTTTTGAGATGTTCTCTGTGGAGAGTGGAGACCACTTTACGATGAAATGAATAGGGTCTTGCGTTTGAAGTTGACTGGTTACACTGAAGTATATGGTGTGCCAAATATTTGAACAACTTTTGGACAGGCATTCTTTTTGTTCGAGGCTGTGGTTGGACGGAGTTATTTTCTGGGTAACTGACGTACAAGGTCGGCTTTTGAAGTTTCGTGGTGGGAAGGTCCTAATTTGCATTTTTCACATTCACTCTCAGTTACAAGTTTTGGGCATTTTTTGTGCACAACATCCAAGAGGTCAAGAGTGGTCGCCGTGCAGTAGTGGATATCTCTGTCGACTCGTACGAACGTCAAGCTTAAGTGCCTAGTGCCCTGGACGACAGACAATTTCATGGTCCTCTTTCGAATCACTGCACTTTTATTGGATTCTGATGCGAACGCGGGCAAGGAATGCTACAAAAGAATATTGCACGAGGATCAAAGTAGCGATCAGTAGGTTCAGTTGGACCTCCATCCCAACTTTTGAAGTGGTTCTTATTGCACACGAGATGCTGATGCCAGGTAGTCTCTTTATTCGAGGTGACTACAGTGTCTTCAAGTGTCTACAGTTCAACACACTATTCAGCATCTTTGAACACAGTCCTACGTTTTTACCCACGAGCTGGTAGAGGACTCAGGACGCCTTTTGGACAATTACGATTTCGTTGGCATTCAAGTAAATTTTACTCCTCAATGTCCACAGACCCTTTAACTCATCGTTGAGTGCAGCAGGGCGTTTCTTAGATCATAAGTTGGAAGACACAGCTCTGGACGGAGCAGGTACCCGTAGGTCTGGGTATTGCAGCAATGACAAGGGGTATATGACCGAGTTGCTTAGCCTCGGGAATGTCATCATAATTCAATTTTAGTTGAAGGGAAACAATATATGACGCTACAGCCAGGCCAGGGCTTGGCTTCTCAGCAACCACACGTGTTGTGCGTGCTATTGTTCACGAGTGGAAGAGACCGACAGTTTTATGCCGACTCCGAACGGCCAAGATTGAGAAGCTTTTTCTAGACAGTCATTGCTCTTTGAGCATTGTCAGTGACTCGAAAGAGACGGGACCGTGAAAAATTATTTTTTCGTACAGACTGGAAATCCAACCAAGGCTGCTAGGTTAAGTTGCTTTGGAGTCGACGTGGTGGCCGTGGCGTTGTGGGTATGTTGCACGTTAACAAGCGCTTGCTAATATGCGTCCTCACCGGACAGTCTACCATACACATGCACTGCGTCAGAACATACTGCACAACGACTTTACAGAACCTGCGAAGACGAGGTAGAGATAGAAGCCGCGTAACATCAGCTCTGCGAATGCCCTGTTTTAGGCAGTTCCGAGGAAAGCACTTCTTTGTCGAGCAGGAGGACTAAGAATGCAGTTACGAGGAAGCTTCATCGTAGAACTGGAGGACACGGTGTTGAATTCAAATAACTCCTACCTCCTTCATTTGGTGGTAGAACCTCTAAAGATTAATAAATTAATATATGTGATTTAGGAGTTTTTCCCGATCCTCAAGAGAGGAGACCCTTTTGACTGCGCCAACTATCGGGGCATCAGACATCTAAGACTTCTCTGCCGTTTTGTGTACTCGCCTGAAGCCGTCTATAAGCAATCTTATCCTGACGGAGGTCTGCACTGGGGTTCATATCAGTGTGGCTTCAGGCCAGGGAAGTTAATCATCTACCAAATACTCACATTACGGCAGATCCTAAGCCCAATCGACACCACCTACTCGTCGATTTCAAGGCCGCATATGACAGCGTGCATAGAGACCAGCTATACAACGTCATGTCTAGTTTTGACATTCTTCTCAAACTCGTCAGACTGAGCAGGGTGACGATGGATAATTCACGCTGCTCGATCAAGTTCGGTAATGAACTCACCGAGACTTTCAATGTCAAAAAAGGTTTTAGACACGGCGGCGCGCTGTGCAAGACTCACTCCCGGACAATAGATGCATGATTTTCCAGAAGTCCGTACAACTGTTTGCATACGGGTATGACATTGACGTGATTGGCAGAACACAGTGAGCCGTCAATGAGGCGTTTTCTGGCAGAGAGACGAAAGAGGCTAATATAGATCTGGCGGTGAACGAGTCCTCAAGAAAGGACAACATCGACGCCTTAGACAGAGCGTCATATTGGCCAGCTATAACTTCGAGGTAGTCAAGGACTTCGTCTATCTCGGTCCCGCAGTAAATAGTATGATCAACAGTAGAACCGAGACATGCGATGAGAAACTCTTGCGAACAGTAGAGGGGCTCAAGAGGCAATTGAGTAATAGAGCCGTCGCTCGAAGGACCAATTTGACCTTGATCATCCCAGTCCTGCTGTATGGCGCGGAGGCATGCGCAATCTCTAAAGCGGTGAGGTCCTTGCTCTCTTCCAGAGAAAAGTTCTGCGTGAGATCTTGTTTGAGTTGTGAAATATATAGGCTGTACAGAGAACATGGGTCTACGGATCCGACGTCTAAGATGGCTAGGCCGTGTAGAGCCTATGGACAACACAGCTCCGGCCCAGAGATGCTTCGACTCTGAACCTGTGGGACAAAGCAACAGATGACGCCCGCGTTTAAGGTGGCCAAGTGGAAAGGGACCTCAAACAACTAAGCGTGCGGCACTGGAGGCAGCTAGCCAAAGTCCGTGCTAGTTGGATATGCTTGTTGGTTGAGACCTGAGTCTACCCTGAAGAAGAACATTTTAGGAGTAAAAGGTCTCACGATATAGAATAGTTGATCTTACATTTGCTCTGCGAATGCCCAGGCAATGAATAGAAAAGATGACAGTTCCGAGGAAGGCTCTTCATAATGGAGTTGGAGGATTAAGAATGCATGTACGAGGAAGCTTCTTCGTAGTGCTAGAGGACTTGCCCAGTATTGGACTAGAAAAGTTTCTAGGATTCATACATTCATACAGTCACACACATCTGGGTGAAGAGGTCGCACGAAAGTAAGACACCCAACCTTACGAACACAATGAACCCAACACGTTGGTCCTCACGGACGCAAGGTCTTCAGGGTCCACTGCATCTAAAAAGACTCCGTTCAGTTTACCTTGTTTGGAAGCCTGGCCTTGTGAACATCGTCGTTAACGAAAAGCTATGCCAAAATGCAGAGTTTTTAAACAACCAACAAGGATCGAACAGATTGTTTCATATATGTTTTGAGAGTCTTAGGAATGAGATAAGCATCCCCTCTTCCCTGAAATAATGGCTATTGGTCTGATTGAGTCACGGTCCAATATATCTCCCTACCTACCTATAACCTGACTTAAGACCACGAACACTTCAGAGTTTTCGGAGTCATGGTCCACCATCTGATTATCGGTTGAAGGTTAGGATTTGTGACAACCGATGTGAACCGAATTTCCAGTCTGGTGACATCACAATGGACCCAATTGATGCTGCTAGCAAAACATCCCCGGTTAGGGCACCATGTACGTTGATCTAAGTGAGCCATAGCCGCAAGGTCATCAGCGCATCCACATATGCACCTACCTCCCTAGGTCTAAATAGTTTACAGCTTCTTGAATTGAATGAACTGAAGTCTTCTCATGGCCCCATTCCCAACGTGTTGTAAAGTCTTCTTGAATGGTATTCCCCACTCTTCCACAACGATGGCGATATCATTAGCATATCGAATAGACGTAAAGACGTGATAGACCGTACACACTGAGCCTCTGCTGAGATTGAATTAAGGTCTCGTGTGTGATATGAAACTGAATTTCATCACGCGCGTAGAGCCGATAATCCCTAAGGTACACAATTTCATGACAGAAATGTGGGCAGCACCTCATGTGACTTGATCCCTTTCGCATTTTATGACCTTTTCCCCCAGAGTCTCTCACAAGATACATCCAAGCTTTCGCTTATTGATGTTACGCCTGCCATTTGTTCGTCATACCGAATTCACATTTCGTTTTTAAAATGTCATTTCTTTCATTTGACGAAGTCATTCACGTAAACTCGGACACTGTAAGGTCCCTTTATTCATCACTTCCCCTGAGCCTACCTAGGAATAAAGTCATTGAATTAAGTGGAAGCTCCACATCAACTACAAAGAGTGAGGCTGGTGGAAATGAGGCAAAATATAGTACCAGTAGGTGGACTGCACTCGGTAAGGACATCGACAGCAAACCGCTCGGTGGGGTGCAACGGATGGCATGCGTATGCTCTGACCATGCTCCTTAATCCTCCGCCAATAGACTTGTGTGGCAGAGTGCCACGGCTACAAAAAGACTTACATCATGATCTGGGGTGGATGCTTGTTGAAAAATCCTTCTAGCATCGACCTTTGGCAGATCTTATGACAACTAAGCTGCTCTAAGAGAAGGATTTTTTAACCAGCATCCACCCCAGATCATGCTGTAAGTCTGAACATGAGGCTCTGGAAGGTCCTCTGCGAATCTTCAAAGATGGATCGCAGATGGTTTATAGCGCGGACGAGGGTTTCCAATCTTGGGACCTAATTATTCAACAGTCATTCCGACTACCAAATCTACGATAGCGTCTTTCAGTCGGAGACTATAACGATAAAGGAAGCTCCGTCCTGCCCAAGAAAACGATGTAAACAGCGCCGATAAAATCGCTGGGTGCAGTTATATCAAAGACTTCTCAGTATTGCCGCCTATCTGCAATGAGCTGTGTTAAAACTTGACAGATTGGCTAGTCCTTCAAGAAAGCTCAGCATTACTCGTCCGATCATTGGCGAAGAAGGCCCCGAGATTCTTTAACTTCTCCACCTGTCCCAATGGGACTCCACAAACATGTGTATTGAACAGGCGTTCTGGAAATATTCATAAGCTCAGATTTGTCCACTTTAACCTTCCACCTAGCATCATCACATTCGACCATAAGCTCTCGGTTCTGGGAGGATGAGAGGATAGCGAAGTCATCTGCGAAAAGAAGATGACTTACCCTCAGCTCTCCCAATGTGAAGCATTCCTCGCCTCGTTGAGGTGAATATACCAGCAGGACTAAGCTAGAAGAGATTCACATTTCCGCAAAATTGCTGGTCTTTGGTGGTCTCATCTGACCACATGTGCAAACCAGAATGTAACATCGCACGGACTGAGGATCTTCTCAGTCAAGCCCGAACGGACATCCCAGGATAAATAGCCGTCTTGGTCGATAGGGCACCAAGCAATCAGATTAAACATCCCTTGTAACACACACTGTCGCAGATGTAGTAACACTTCTCGAAAAGAAACACATCGATGTTGCAGGCAGCACTCTCCCGAATGCTCCACAGCATCGGTGGCCGTGGCTTCTGCTGTCCAGAGTGGTCATCTCACGCTGCTACGATACGGGCTGGTGCACTGACAATGATTGAGTGCAGGAAGAAGCTGTCGGCAAAATCTGTACAGGATCTGTGCAATCAGAGTCATCAGCGGCTTCCGAGCCATCTCTGAGGATGCAGCATATGTTCTAGCCGGAATAATCCCCATCGACATATTCGCAATTGAGAGACGGAGGGTGGGCCTGAGGCGGCCCCTGAATCGTCAGGAGGCAAGAAGAATAAAGACAGATGAAAGAGCGGTATCCATGACGCTGTGGCAAACCAGGTAGGGTGGCTTCACAAAGGGAAGGTGGACACATAGGCTCATTCCCACGAATGAATTATGGACGGACAGAGAAATAGGTAAATGCAATTTTCCACAGGTTTGAGGACGATAGCTTACCCGTGTGCCCCGAATGTCCAGACACGAATGGGGACGCGGAGCTTGCAGACGCTTCACAGACGATAAAGCGAGCTTGCCAAGTCCGGCGGATCTAGTGCGCTGACAAGATCGGCGAGTGACTGGACAGTGGTGTGCTCTTTCATAGCAAGCGTGCAGAATGCACTACGAAGAGCTGAAGCTCTAAGAAGATTTCAAGAGGCGGCCATACAGACGAGAGCGTAATTGCTAACCAGCCCCGCGAAGTAATACCTAATGGCAGTTCCCCGGGGGGAGTGGTAGAAGAGTGCAGAGGGGTGTGGGTTAGTATGTAGGCGTATTCCCAAAATCGATTACTTTGTAGAATTATTAGTATTTTTAGAAGATTGCCAAAACGTAACAAAAAAAAAAGTACAACTTGCGGGATTCTTAACTCCCGATTTAAACTTAAATTGACTGGGGTTATGTTGATTGCCCGGTACAATAACTCCCATTGATTCATCTGACACCTCATGTTCCCGAGCCATCTGACAGTGTCCGTCAAACTTTAACAATTTCCCAAGAAATGATTCCTTTTTAACCCCCAACGTCTGTATGTCTGGATGATTCCCTAAAGTTTCTTCTTCGAAATTCTTTTCCCATCAATCACCTCGCAAATCGCTTTATCCTTCGGCTAACTGGTCTGGACTGGAATGCACGTGATACGGACGTCCAAGCGTCGATGGTATGTGTCCAGGATGCCAAGTGACATTTGGTCCCTTGAAATTGTGCAAGCATTTCGCCCGCTTAAACCAGTTTGGTTGTACGCAAAAATTCATGCATTGCTCCGCGAAGAAACTCTACACACAAATGCACATGCAGTGGCAACAAGCTAAGTGAAGCCGAGTAACTGGTTGGAAATGTGGACAAGCTACACCTTCACGATGTGTGCGTTAGCACCTGCTTGCAACCTAAAATCGAGGTATTTCTCCTGGCTCACCTTCGAGTGCTGAAAGGTTTCTGATTTTGAGTTCGCGAATTTACAAAACCGCATGGGTGCCCGAAGAGAGGAGACAGCACTTGAGGCAATTAATTATTCCGCACAAATATTGCAACGCGCGCAAACATCGGACAGTGCAGGTGCCCAACAGGAACAAGGGAAATATTATGTCAAGCAAGTGAGTGGGGCTGGGGGACGGTCAGAGGTTTTGTGGTGCACACCCACACTCGGGGAGAGTAACACGCGTGCATTCCCCGTCAGATGTCGTGTTTGTACATGAAATGAATTCCTTTATGAAAGTTGATGCAGGCATTCCAGCCAAGGACAGACAATGTGTGCAAAAAATGTTTGCTTCCTTACAAGGAACACAGTCATACACACCGCATACGTTACGTTCTTGTGCTGACGATGTTTAACGAAACAATGAATTTGTGAGTGATTTTGCTGTGTTCTTCAATGCAATCCTCTTAGAGTCAGCAAGACCATCATTCTTCAGATTAATGAGTAGCTTGGTGCAAAGGATGCGAGGAAGATATAGTTCATACAAAAACAATTAAGTTTCGACATAAAAATACTGAGTGGTTTCCAAGGAGGATAGACTATTCTTAGGAAGGTTGGTAGGATGCCTCGAAACTGAATCGATCCACAAAAAGGGAGACCCTCTGAATTGCGACAACTGCGGAGGCATAGTATCCGTCAAACACCCAAAGCCCTTCGTCAATAACCTGGGCAGTTCATTCCAGTATGGCTTTAGGCCAGGAAAGCCCTTGATCGATCAGATATGCACATTACGGCAAATTTTGAAAAAAAAACATCGATACCGATCGATACCCACCACCCTTTCATCGATTTTAAGGCCGTGATTGACAGCGTTTATAGATACGAGCTAAACAGGGTAATGTCAAGTTTTGGAATCCCCACCAAACTCGTCCGTTTATGTAGGAGGACGTTGGAGAATGCACGCTGCTCCCTGAAGGTCGGCAAAGTCCTAGCCGAGGCTTTTGATGTCAAAACCGGATTCAGAAAAGGCGACGCGCGTATTATGCGACTTCTTCAACATCATTCTTGAAAGAATTTTATCGAAACTCGCACGCCAACTTCAAAGGATCAGTCATTCAGAAATGCGTTCAACTATAGCATATTTCGACGATATTGACATTATCGGAAGAACGCAGTGTGATGTCAATGGCATTTTTGTGGGGCCGCGAAGATGGGTTTGACGGTAAAAGAGGGCAAGACTAAGCAAATGCTGTCAAGGAAATGGACACTTAAAGCCGACGTCTTGGGCAGAACGTCAAAGTAGACAGATAGAACTTTGAGGTAGTCACAGACTTTGTCTGCCTAGAAACCGCTATCAACACACCAACGCTGAAGTCAAACGCAGACCAACTCTTGCCAATCGCTGCTTCTTGGGGCTTAGAAAGCAATTGATAAACAAAACCCTTTCTCGAATAAACAGAGTAACTCTCTATAAGACCTTAATCGTCCCAGTCCTGCTTTTCGGCGCAGATGCATGGACTTTGTGAAAAGAGGACTAAGTTACTGTTGGTTGCTTTGAGAGGAATGTTCTTCGGGTGATTTGCGGTCCTTTCTGCATTGATGGTAGTGGAGGAGGAGATACAACGACGAACGGTAAGAGCTGTTTAGCGACAATTAGCCTGAAGAGCAATTGCGATGTCTAGCTCATGTAGAGCAGATGGAAACCAAAGCTCCGGCAAAGAAAGTCTGGATTCGATGACCAGAGGGACGGCGCAGTAGACGGAGACAGAGACGCAGGTGGCGCACGCAAGTGGAGAGGGTCCTCAACCAAGTATGTGTGCGAAAATGGAGGCAGCTTGCTTAAGATTGAGCTGACTGGAGACGCTTGTTGGTCGAGACCCATGTCCACTCCGCACTGTAGCGCCACCTTAAGTAAGTATGGGTAGGTTGCCGCCTATCGTTCAGGCATACAGCCACGTCTCACTTAGTCCAATCGCTTTCTAAGATTGGATGGCCGATGGCAAAGGGCTTGAACTGGAAATATCTTTTATAAAAGGAATGAAATAACCAAGAGCAAGCCGAATGTTATTTGTTAAACAACGTTAAATCTTTGGCATTGGTTTCCAAGCATCGGCTTCCATCTGTCCTACATATCAATTTATTCTTCTGGCCAAGTCGATGTCGTTAAAGAGATCGTACAGTTCGTCGTTAATCCGCTCACCATCTAGGCAGACGGAACCGAAAATCACCCGAAGAACATTCCTCTCAAAGCAGCCAACTGTAGCTTCGTCCGCTTTTGACAAAGTCCATGCCTCTGCACCGAAAAGCAAGTCTGGGACCAAAAGCCTTACATTGGGATGAAATTCTTCTCTACAAACGTCTCTCCAGTGGAAACACCAATTTAAGCAATTTGACTCAAAACTCCGGTGGTCCCGGGGCCCAGCTACTACAGCACACACTCGTGGTGTGCGTGCTATTGGCTGGGACATACAGTCCTATGTCAACTTCGGTTTGAAATGCTTTTGCACGGCACATATCGGAAAGGTTTGAGCGAATTCCAACTGTTCCATAGCATGTAGAGGAAGAATGGCGACTGTTTTCAACAGCTGTCATTGCCTCTGCACGGGATGTTTGTGGAGTGAAGCGGCTTGGATTGGCGGCTGGTGGTGAGAAAAGAACTGCGTGGTTTAAAACACCCGGAGTTCAAGAAGCTATCAGAGAGAAGAGGAAGACCTACAGAGACTGGATTCTCTTGGGGGACGCTGCTTCTCGTGACCGGTACTGAGGCGCGAAGAACTTGCAAATTGGCTGTGCGAGCAGCTAAAGAGCAGTCTTGCAAGGAGTTCGGCGAGAAATTGGAAAGCGGCCATAGATCTGCGAAAAAGGTGTTCTGGCAAACCATTCGTCGATTCAGTTAAGGAAATTCAACATCATCGAAGGAGTCAAATCCAAAGATGGTGTGTTGCTTTCCAATGAGGAGGACATCTTGCGCAGATGGAGCGAGCACTTTTCGGAGCTGCTCAATCCCGAACAGTGCACTGATTATAACAGACCCGAAGTCTTAAGTTGGGCGGAGAATAGTCCAACGGTGGAGGAAGTCCTTTTGGCGATAGATTGGCTAAAAGTTGGCAAATCCGCCGGTGTGGATAAAATCCGGCCAGAAATGCTCAAGGTAATGGGTAGAGAGGGAGTGTTATAGCTCCTTCGTGACAACACGGTAAGACAACTGGGGAAACTGGGGTGATTGTCCCTCTTTTTAAGAAGGGGGACAAAAGAGACTGCTCCATCTACAGGGGCATATCTCTCTTAAGTCTCCCCGGAAAAGTTTACGCTAAGGTTTTGGAAGCGCGTTCTCGAGCTATGGTCGAGTCAAGGATGGGGGATGAACAGTGCGGCTTTCGGCCCGGCAGAAGTACAACCGACCAGCTTTTTACTCTAAGAATGGTACTTGAGAAGGCTTGGGAGTATGTCAAACCGATGTACAATTTCCAATTTGTGGATTTGGAACAGGCATATGACCGAGTTCCTCGAGGTAAGCTCTGGAGTGTTATGCAGGAGTATGGCATTGAGGGTTCTCTTTTGAGGGCCATTTTCTCTATACACAAACTGTAGCAGCTGTGTTCGAGTTAACAGTGCTAAATCAACACCTTGCACCGTGGGCGTTGGACTTCGCCAAGGGTGCGTCTTGTCACCTCTGCTTTTCATTTATATGGATTGGATATTGCAGCGCAGCCGAGGCGAGGAATGTTTCACATTGGGAGAGTTGAAGGTAAGTCATCTTCTTTTTGCGGACGACTTAGTTATCCTCACATCTTCCCAGACAGAACTCCACCGCGCACTCGATAGGTTTGTGGCCGTATCTGCTGATTGTGGGAGGAACTCTCCTTTCAGCGGTTATAGTAATTTCCAGAATGCCTGTTCAATGCACTCGACATGTTAGTGGAGTCCCATTGAAGCAGGTGGAGAAGTTTAAGTATCTCGGGGTGTTCATCACGAGTGATGGAAGGAGTAATGCTGAACTTTCCTGTAGGATTGCTCAAGCTGGGTCAGTTTTGACACAGCTTGGGAGGTCTGTAGTCAGGAAGGTCGAGCTTGGTGTGAAAGCCAAGTTAGCTGTTTTCAACTCAGTATTTGTTCCAACTCTCACCTATGGTCGCGAAATTTGGGTAATGACCGAAGAATAATATCGCGAATATAAGCTGCTGAGATGAGATTCTTTGGTCCTGTTGTGGGAATTACTCGCCGGGATAGGGTGAGAAACACGACCATGAATTAAGAAAGTTGATGAATTGGAAGATCGAACCTCTAAGTAGCAGTCGACGCACACCAACCCACTACGCCACGGCGACCAACCACTTTAACTTAAAATCCATTGTAAAGCTCTAAATACTATCATTTTACTTACAAAATAATTGCGTCTGCCAATTGGATTGACAGCTACAGTTGCCTGATGTAAGCGATGGGTTGGTGTACAGATTTCCAGTTCACACTGGGACTGGATTAAGAGTTAAAACCAGAAATGAAATGTTACGGAGATTACTGACTTCACAGCTGATTGCCCCCTAATCCATCCATGAATTTGAGTGACGTTGTGACAGATATTCATGAATTTTTGACGGTTATTCACGAAATAACGTAAATGCCAACCTCTGATTGGCCAATTTGGTTAAACAACACGTTATAAAAAAAAGTTGTCAAAACTCTTAAGAGGCAAGAGAGGTAGAAGTCGGGCATCTCTGTAATACTTCATTTCTGGTTAAAACCATATGATCATAGCGTGCATCGCACATTTGGTGATTGGGAAGAAAACTAAATCACTCTTCGAGATATAGCTTAGAAGCAACCTCATCCTATGTTGGGTCCCTGGGCAAAGTGGTTTTCCAGGCAACGAAAGGGCTGACCATTTGCAAGAGCGGGTATGGGTCTGCCATTGGTAAACCCCCACTCACAAGTAATAAACATCTTATTTCTTACAGATGTCATCAACCCGCGCTTATCAGGGATGGAAAAAACTAGACACTTGTAGGACTTTGAGGCTTATTTAGCCTTCAAGAAATCCAAACCAAACAAATACGCTCCTAAAACTAAGCAGGATTGAAATAAGAAATGTTGTGGGCATTATCTCCTTAACCTAACCTAACCTAATTCAAGCTGTGAATGACCTGCTAGCACACCCGATTGCAAATGACATCACGTTGCTCGAACTTCTCATTTTGCAGCGCAAGCAGACAAAGTGCTTCGGTCTTCGTACACAGCCTCATCTACACCCGAGCTCAACACCCTGAATGAATCCATGAACACACAAATAGCATGTTCGCAATAGAATTGAATTATTACACAGCCAGCTGTACACGCGCTAAGGACGTCCACCAGCCGTATGTACTGCGACATAACTCCATAATCGGGCACAAGCAGTAACAATAATAATAAATTCCCATATTTTATGCTCGCCGTCATTAAGACGTACCTACGTTCACATTCAATACGCTCCCGAAAAAAAATATTCATCACAAGATACAAGTACTCTGTCACCCGAAGAACGAACGAAAGACCCCAAAGTCGCTGTATGACATGAATGTTAACCGCTCCAAGCACTGGATTTCGTTAGAAAACCTCTGACTCAACAATGTGCCACACGTTGGATACAGCGGCACATCGCCACATCGCCATATCGCCACGCCGGCACGCAGCAGGTATGAAAGAATCCATAAAAAGTTAGGTTATGGCCGATGCGCTTATACCTTATTCCAAACGAATAAAAAGGGTGTTCATCGGGCCAATCAGCGATACGATGTCATCCCCATTAACAATTCAATTCGAATCGTATCAATTCTGACACATTGTGAATTTAGATTCATTTCTCATTGTTCTGATGTCCCGTGTAACGGATGTGACGACAGCCTTCTGGTCTGTCTGTCTTTTTGTCTAGCCAGCCGCTTTGGGTACATTTTGGAATTACGTCGTATGATTTAATACGTCCCGCAGAGAACTAAGAACCGGTTTCAGGCAAGAACAAACGCCAATCATGACAGGATGGATTTTGACCGGTCAAATGGCGTGTGTGGGTGCATTCTCTGAGAATGAAAATTTAAGTTGCTGCTTTATTTTCGAAGGCTTTCTCGTTGGCTGGTGTTTCAACGGAAGACTTGTTAAGACTTAAAGGTATTATCGATTCGATTGTACATGACATTCGAACAGTAGCAACCAGAAATGACGTATTACAGAGATGCCCGACTGCTACCTCTCTAGCCCCTTAAGATTTTTGACTGTTAAACTGTTTTTTATTGGTCGCCGTGGCGTAGTGGGTTAGTGTGTCGACTCCTACGCAGAGGGTGCCAGTTTCGATACCCGAATTAACCGCCTTTCATATTTCACGGCTCCACCTCTTTCGAGTCACTGACAATGCTCAGAGAGTATTTCCTGTCTAAAAAAGCTTCTCAAACTTGGCCGTTCGGAGTCGGCATTAAACTGCACGTCCCTTCCACGCGTGAAAGAACAATAGCACACACAACACGAGTGGTTGCTGAGAAGCTAGGCCCAGGTACACTTCGGACTGTAGCGCCACCCATACAAAAAAAAACAGTTTTTTATAACGTGTTCTTAAGCCAAATTGGCCAATCAGAGGTCGTCCGTTAAAAATTCTAAGTATCTGTCAAAAAATGTACTAAAATTCGTCGATGGACTAGGAGGCAATCAGCTGTGAAGTCGGCTATCTCTGCAATACTTCATTTCTGGTAGCAACGTTACCATAGCCTGCCTGATGAACAACCACCCACAGGCTGACAGTGAGGAAAGCTATTCCAAAAGCGTGCCTATTGTTCTAGTGGAAAAGATGTGCCCGATCAATCTCATTAAGAAGCTTGTTGTTATCTGATAGACATTCAATTACCATCATTTCCGAACGAGGTTAACCCTTTCACTAGGAAACGACTAACGACGCCAACTGGAAGCTCTCAAATAACGCAAAATGCGTGAGGCTTGTTGCCGGCAAGAAACGATGCTAGCAGGCACACCTAATGAAAATTATAAGAAAAGCTATGATAACACTGAACGTCACAAACCATAAGATAAGGATAATAAGGTGTGCTGGACGGTTCTACAGAGACTCTGCCCGACTTCATCGCGGGAATTTGTATGTCAAGAGAAACCTAAGGGCGGAAACAGAAATTTGTTCGCATCTTTTAAAAACGAAAACGGATTACTTTTCCAAATGTCTCAAATCACGGAACATTTTGGCATTTTTCTATGAAATGTCATTGATAAATGAATGAAATTCATTTATCTTACATCAATTTGAAAATTAATTATTGTTTTTCATAAATCATTTTTTTAAGTACGAAATTCAATTGTGATGTAAGCTTAAGAAACACATCCGTCCAATTTTAAAAATGGACCCTGAGAGACGTCACAAAACAAAAAATATGGCGGTTTTGACAAGCTGTCCAAGCACGCTCTTATTATCCGTCCACCATGGTCACAAACGACATGTACGATTTTAGGGAAGTTTGGGGAAGGGAGCCCTTACCTACCTTGGGCAAAATGTGAACTCTACTGATGACACTCCTAGTGAAGATCCGACCAAGATTGGGACGTTAATCATGATTCTTAAGGTTAAAAGGCCAACTACAGTGAGCAGGAGGGTGCGTAAGCTGCTGTAAAAAGAATTATAGTTGTCAATTAAATGGCAACAGCGCGGATGCTCCGTTGACAAGCGTTGCTACGAGTTTAATCGAATTTACAAGACTGTTGTGTTAGAAAGCGACGTCCTGAGTTGAAGAGACTAGCTTTACCGAGAACTGTGTGCTCGGGCTTACGATATTATTATTGTATATTATGGTCTGTGAAATTTAGCTCTGTCTGTGAAATCAACGCTCGACGGCACCTTTCTGACTTAGTTAAATGATATGCATATATACGTGTATCCTACTGAAAATTTTAGGTTAGGTTAGGTAGGCAGGCTGCTAGTACATTCACCAGCACCCTTAGACTATATTGTTGCATTGTGATACCCATACATAGTCAGACTACTACCACTGATTGACTACTCCAGTGGTAGTGCCGTTAATTTGATTCCAACGGCAAATGCTGACTGGACCATCTTTGAAAACCAGATAAAAGCGTATTAACTTAGCTTTCACTCAGATTCGAACCGGGGACCCCGCTAACCAGGGGCAGGCACTCTACCAACTGCACCATCCAGTCGTTCGTTGATTTAATTGAACTACTTCTTGAAAATGTATGTTCATTAAAAATGAGCAAATGAATAAGGATAACCGTACCTGTTGAAAGGATATTCTAAATCTGAATACTCTCTGAGCATTTTCAGTGACCCCAAAGGAGGTGGACAAGTGAATTACGAAGGTGGCAAATTGGGGATTCAAAAAGTGAGGTTACACTAAGCCGCCTTTGGATCTACGTTTCGAATCGTACTGCCTGGTAAGTCTATGTTAACTTGTTAAGCTGTTGACTATAGTGAAACCTGAGTAAATTGGTCAGCTGCGGTGCGAGCATTTTTGGCCATCTTAAAAGGGTGCGTGATTTTTTTCCCACACTAAAGGCATTCGCAAAGTGCAGAAATAAAGCCATCTAAATATATACCAACAAGAATTAACACCGCTTTGGCTGTCGCATTTTTAAACACACACCGCAAAATGTAGACGCCACAATGGCGACCAGCAGACGAATATGTTGCTGGCCTACTTTCGCAGATTATTTCGTTCGAAAGATGAAATAATATATCAAAAAGTGCGGCCAAGTTCAAGATTGACCGATTAAGTATTTGAAGGGACATTTGTGTGAAGTATTCTTGATTCTACTGTATACTCGACAACTTCGGCAGGTGGCAGGTGATTAAACAGACCAATCAATTAACTATGTGCCACATTGAGGTTTTATGCGACTGAAACTCATTCGCAGAGCATTGCTGATTTTGTACGAATGAACGTTCGAATGTATCCCGGATTGGTTTTGCGAGTTTTGAAACCGGAAGCATCCCTTTAAATATATAACTGTAGAAGACAACTATCGAAATAGCAAATGAAGCAAGAAGCATTTCTTTCCCATAGCTGACTTTATTTCATTTGTGGCGCCATCTATGGAACGCACATTCAAATTTACTTTCACTTAATAAAAATGTGCAAAATGACAACTTGACAAGTTCCACTGCATCACCAAACGTGATTTTTGAAAGACAATTTTCGTTCGACATTTCGACCTGTTTCTGCAGAGTGTGAATGGAATAGATGACACAACTGTGAACACTGTGAGCTGAACAAAGTTGTGAGTCCAAATAGAGCGCATGAACAAAGATGCTGTTGTCCCTTAAAGGAACCCTTGATAGTCAGCTATTATCCATGAATGGAGGTTGTGTCGATGAAACCTGAAAACTTTCCATCCTTGGTATGTGTATCAACACAACACTCAGTTGGAAAGATCACATATTTGAGGTCGCCACAAATGCTGCCAGATGTTTAGGTTTCCTTAATCGATGCAAGAAATGTTTCACCCCCACTTTAATTTATAAGGCTTACAGCCCAAGGTTGAGTTAAACGCTCATATCTGGTCTGGTGCCTCTAAGACCACCCTGCACCTCCTAGATTGAGTCCGAAAGCAGGCGATTAAACTTATATAAGGCAACAATATCGCTGAGTCATTAGATTCGCTTAAACACCGACGTACCGTCTACTCTTCCCTGGTTTATCGCTATATCAACAAGCGATGCTCAAGTGAACTAGCTCTCCATGAATTTACCCGCAATACCCGTCTCGCCAGGAATGCCCATAAGTCTACCCGGCAGCCTTCTTTCGGACGCATAATTAAATTTAGAGGCTCGTTCTTCAGTCGCACAACACGAATATGGAATGCTCATCCCAGCCTAAATTTTTAGACAGACCACAATCCGCAGATAGTTAAGATCAATGTGCACAGGTACCTTCTCTCCCTTTCTCCTCTATACCTTCAGCCGTGCGGACACAGAAGGGTATTACCAATCTCTAGAGCGCCCGAAAATTATAAAAAAAAGTGTAGTTTCACTATTTCTGTAAAAAGTTAAGCGCCCACAATACCCTCGCCTGTTGTAAGCAACTTACGCCAGTCCTTCCGGTGAACCCTCTTTTGTAAGCCAAATCTCTTGGATAATGTATGATTACCAAGGAATCAAACTAAGCATCCTTTTCCACGTATTGCAATCGTTCACCCAACACTGTGACGAACGATGGATAATTCTTGCAAGTTCATGCTCCACGTGGTTGTTGACTGCTGCATACCCTCACATCCCATCACATGCGTGTGGATAGCAATTGCAATTGCCTTCGGAGAAAGAGATAAACCTCAAGACATCCCCCCAAACATTGCAGTACTGGGGCAAACCGCAAACAGAGGATTTCTATGAAATAAGGTTAAGTCCTTGGCGTTAGTGTTTGCATCCTTTTGTGCTTGTGCACTTCTTCCACACCGATTTTTGCAAGCAAAGGCAAAAAAACTCGCGTACCAGAACCGATTTCCATACGGTGAACTGCAATTTAATTTATGCACATCGTAACGCGTACTTCCTTCGACCGCATAATCGCTAAAAGGATTCAATTTTTGTTCTCTCCTTATTCGCAAATGGGATTATATCTTGTACCTAGATAAACTGGGGTTTTACTGAATTTAATTGAAATTGTGCGTCATAAATGCACTCATTTGGATGCATGGACCTAGTAGCGAGTAGCAATTTTTAAGTTAAATGCATATGATTATAATTTAGTCTTTTCGTTACTACGATAATATGCAAAACAAAAGCACAGTATTCTCGTGACTAAGTGAATTTTAATAATAAAATAAATTATTCAGTATATTTACAAGAACTCTTGGCCTTTTTTAATAAAACAAGTTAAATCGAAGTTTAATGTCATTTACAGGCCTTTTTAAATATTAAGGTGGTGTTTACACTGGGTTTACCCGGGAATATAGGTGTCCCGGTGGGACAGTTGAATTTAAGTCTAAGAACCAAAATCGGGTTGTCCCGGTTAAACCTGGTCTGGCACCGATAGTGGTCAGCATACACATTTGCTTTTAGTTCACAACAGAGATTCCCCGTTCCAGTAAATGGCATGGAATCCGATGAGTACAATTTTGGCTGATATGGCTTTGAACTGAATTATCTACAAATTATCGAACTATAACAAACTCCATTACATGACCGAAGTAGCACCACAGCCGATAGTGCACAGAAGAAACTGATGAACTCGTGTCTGACACTCATTATCGGATGAGTATAAGCTGTCACACAAGCAGTTTATGACTGTGCCGATAAGACCAGATTTTTCTGAGTCTGTTCATCAGTTTATCAAGTGGCACCGCTGTACGTCGTGCGGTTTCGTGTGTTTAGGAAATAGAATAGATTTAGTCGAGCAGCCGAGTGAGTCGGTTTGGAAAATCTCCTCTCACATAGCGCGAACTGCTAAGCCCGTCGGCCAGCAAAGCAATATTTACTTACTTACTTATCAGGCTGACAACCCATGTAGCGTCCGAGCCTGAGCGATAACTGCTTTCCATTCTTGACGGTCCTGAACATGCTACTTCCAGTCATCAAGACCAAGCTGTTATATAATATGGGTGGCGCTACAGCCCGTAGAGGGCCAGGGCCTAGCTTCTCAGCAACCACTCGTGTTGTGCGTGCTATTGTTCTCTCACGCGTGGAAGGGACCTAGAGTTTAATGCCGACTCCGAACGGCGAAGTTGAGAAGCTGTTTCTAGACAGGAAATACTCTTTGAGCATTTTCAGTGACTCGAAAGAGGTGGAGCCGTGAAATATGAAAGGTGGTAAAATTCGGGTATACAACCTGGCACCCTCTGCGTAGGAGTTGATGCACTTACCCACTACGCCACGGTGATCCACGATCCGCGATTACTTGGTCTTTATACCGGAGATTCGGTCTTCCTCTCCTTCTCGAACCAGGAGGCTCGCATTCAAAGACCCTCTTAGCTCGGGGCATTGTTGTCCATACGCTCGATGTGGCCGAGCCAGTTCAGTCGACGGATCTTTGCCTTCCGGACTACATACACATCCTGGTACAGCTCGTAGAGTTCGCGGTTGTGTCTTCTCCTCCATTCGCCTTCCTCGCAGACGGAAGGCACCAAGAATCAGCTCCGCAGTTTTGCTTATCGTCCAGCTTTCGGCTCCATATAGTAGGACTGGCAAAATAAGGGTTTTTCAGAGCATGAGCTTAGTCCTTCGAGTCAGGAGTTTTGACGCCAGTTGTTTTGACAAACCGAAGTAACAGCGGTTATCAAAGGCGGTTTGACGTCGGATCTCCACAATGATGCCGTTTGTGGAGTTCACGTTTATCCCGAGTTCAATTTTTTTTTTAATTTCGGAGGCAAGTTAGCAAGTCCCTTTCACAACAAAAGTGGGATTAAAAATGTGAGTCAACTTCTGAACACCCCCCGAACAACCATACGTGATCGTGGACCAATTCACGAATCTGACGGCATTTTCCAAGAGAATTCGCGAATCGAGTGGAAAATTCACAAATTTGTCGCTATTTCCGTAGCTCCATTAGACACTTATTTTTTATGGCACCCCCTTCAAAAATGCCGCCACAGGACTTGGGATAAATCTGAATAAAGTTGGATATCCCCTTGACCACTTATGTGGTGCATCATCAAACAAATTGCGCAAGGTCTCGATTGTCACCACAAAGTATGCGATGGTGGCGATGAAGTACCGAGCATTGGCTCATAGGTATTTACGAGTCCTGACTAGGTATCATCTACAAGGGCTTCTGCAGAAGGCGCAGAGGTAAAGAGGAGGAAGAAACCTTTGCACACCTTCTGTGCAATTGAAGCGCCCTCTGGCAGATTTAGTCACTATACCTCAACGACGTGACAGAACTAAGCAGTCACCGTCATCGCTTGATTAGAAGCTCTAAATGGTTTGCGGGTTAGAATGGATAAGTGGATCCTTGTGGTAACACAATTGGCCTACAATGTTAGACTGCAATGTTATTCATGGCAGTCAGTCACACTAACCTAGCTTAAGGGCTGCTATCCAGCTAGGACTGACAATGTATAGAACTACTTTCCACTTTAAGCTTATGAAGAGTCGACCGATTTCTGATGACTACGCAAGCAATTTGTTGAGGATAGGATGGCTCACTTGTCGAAGTCACTGTTCGAAGATGCTGGTCATGCCAATGGCCCTTAAGATGCCGACCTAAGGTGTAATAAGTAACTTCAGAGGCTGTTAATAGATGTTAGCGTGTGCAGCTTGTTCAACTTTTCGACGTGTTTATATTTAATCCCGCCAATCGATAGCATTCCAGTTCCACGTACGTACCTCACAAATTGCCACGTGTACTCTGTAGTTAACAGCAACACAATTTTCTCATTAGAGTGCCTTCGCAAATGTGTGGCACTACTTTGCGCGAATTCTAAGACTTGACTGCACGTATGTATGTGTCAAGAATCTTGATTAAAAACATAGGGGACTTGAACGTATACACTTCCTTAGTGCGAATCAACTCCCAGTCAGACAAACATGCAGGGAACCTCATTAATTTGCTTACCCTTTGAAAGGGGCGCACAAATTCGCTTCCCCAAGAGGGTCTTGGATGTATGTGCATTTTTAATAGAGAACAATCCGCTACAGCACCTCCTTGAGGACTGAGTAATTATGAAACTGAAATGGATGTGTATTTTCTTCGCTTTAAAATATTCCCTTTGCTACAAGACAAAATGCTCAGTTTACGTGCAGTATTTCTGAACAAAACTACTTGTAAACTTGGATAGTAATCCTCTTTATTTACATGCAGCATTTAAGGCGATTTATCAAGAGCAAAATTCATTTTAAGTGCAGCCACTGGCAAGTGAATATGATTGATCGTGCTTTCCTCTTCATTGATGTGTGTAGCCTCGAGAGTAAACATGTTTACAGCATATTCCTTTCTTGTGGATTTGTTCTGAGAATGATTGAGTTCTGTATTAGTTATGAATGAATGCCATAAGTGTGTTGGATAAATTAGGGATAAGTATTCATGACATTCATTCAAGGATGTGACTTTGGAAGGACGAGTTACGTAAACACTCTGTTAAGCTGAAAAATCTATTTATCTTTGGTCTGTTATTCTGGTTATTTTTGACGGACTGTACGGTAAGAGAGCAGTCCAATTGCTATGTCGCCCATTGTGCTATGTCGCCCATTAATAATGTGAAGTATCATGTAAATGTGGGTCGAGTGGGTCGCCGTGGCGTAGTGGGTAAGTGCGTCGACTCCTACGCAGAGTCACTGACAATTCTCAAAGAGTACTTCCTATCTAGAAAAAGCTTCTCAAACTTGGCCGTTCGGAGTCGGCGTTAAACTGTAAGTCCCTTCGACGCGTGAAAGAACAATATCACGCACAACACGAGTGGTTGCTGAGAAGCTAGGCCCAGGTCCACCACGGACCGTCGCGCCGCCAATATTATTATATTATCATGTAAATCGCTTCAGTATAACAGATTGTGGAACATAATGTAGAACAGTTTAACATGGCTGACACTTGTCAACCTTTCATTTTCAGGACACTCTTCATCTAATTGCTCTGACACATATTTCTTAACGAGACTGCATTTTACTTAAATAAAAACTCCTGCCGTGAATTAAGAATTTGCATGTGCTTTTATTTCATAAAATAGAACATCATAAATAAAGCGATGAAGATGGTCGACTTTTATGCTGCTTAGTTCTCAGCCAGGCTACCAAAATAGTAGGCTCCCAGAAGTCGTACTCAACTGGATGAGGGAGCACTGCAGTTGCATAGCAAGTGGACAATGGATTCTTCCTCATCCGCGCCTTTAGTTTAGCTTCTGCAGAAGTCGTTGTCTTGCAGGCCAAGTCTGGAGACCTGTTCAAATTTAATCAGGCTATGCTATCGGTTAGGGTCGATCTTAGGCCAGAGTTGTTTGGTAGTGAGGCATCCTGTGCCAGTTGACCATCATTTAGTCACTTGAGCAAGCGTTTCTAGCTTTAGTAGATGTTTTATAGTAGCGATAGGCATGGTCTCCACCCGGAAAAAAGAACAGAGTGTGTACACTTTCTCGAGAATTGGTCCGCTTCGGATGGCATTCTCGGGAATGCCACAGTGTCCCGGCACCCACATAAGATGGATGCTAAAATACTTGAGTATCTCGCTAAGATACATGTGGCAACTAAGAGAAATCTTGTGACTGAATTCAGAGATTTGCCTCGGCTGGCATCGCAGTGGTGCAGTGGATTCTATCACCCCAATTTTACACGACCTTGTGGATGGTTTCGGGCTGTAGCTCACGTATTGCTTGGATGATATTGGCCTTAAGTGCTTGGTAGATCAGTAATCAGGAAGGCCGAGCTTAGTGTGGAAGCCAAGTTAGCAGTTGTCTTCTTTCACCCATGGTCAAAAAATTTGGGTAATGACCAAAAGAATAAGATCGCGAATATAATCTGCTGAGAAGAGAATACTTCGTGCTGTTGTGGGATAGGGTGAGAAACACGACAGTGCGCGAGGAACTCAACGTTGAGCAGTTGCTTCTCCGAACGGAAAGTGCTATGCTTCGATGGTTCGGTCACACGAATGATCCCACCATCATGGCTTCCGAGGCGGGTCTTGACTGCGAGTCCGTCAGGTAGGGGACACCACTTGGCAGACCCAGGATGAGATGGTTGAACCAAGTCCATAAGCTCGCCTGGTTACGCTTGGGCATAACCCCTGATGACTTAGAGTCGATGGCGGATGATCGAGTTGCCTGGGTGGCGAGTTCTCGTGCGTGGTTTACCCATGCGACCCCTTTAGTGGACCATGTGGGTCAGAAGATGATGATTGATTATGATCTTTAATCACTGTAGTTGTAGCCTGAAAGACGCTACACGAAGAAGTGATTAGAAGAAGTGGTATAGACGCCAGCACTCAAACCTGCATCCATCTTCGATCTTTCTGTAAAGATTCGCAGTGGACCTTGAAGAACCTGGTTGAGAAGTTCCTCTCGAAGAGAAGTTTGTGTATAGTGTGGTCTGTATCTATGGGTTTTTGGTCTGTTGCGTTATAAATATAAATGTGTTATAAGGCTTCAAATTAAAGCATTTTTCTTTCATCAATTAAATGTGTTTTTTCTCCAATTTGACTGAACGACGGTCGTGTGACTTAGAAGAAAATCTCTTAAAATCCTAATCCTCTCCTGCGAGGCACTCAACTGTTACTAAGTGAATTCACCCGCAATGCCCGTCTCGCCAGGAATGCCTATCTGTATACCCTTAAACCTACTTTCGGACGGACAGTTAAATTCAGAGACTCGTTCTTCAGCCGCACTGCACGAATATGGAATGCTCTTCCCAGCCTAATATTTCCCACAGACTACAAACCGCCGATATTTAATGCCTGAAACACAATAGTGCTTTTGCGCTGGCGTTGGCTTTCAACGCACACAATTCAATGGCCAAGCACAAAATACAGCAGTCGATCTGCGTTAGTGAAAATTGAGTGAGATGAGGGGATCGTAATAAAACGTAAAACGTAGCCCATCGCACGTCATTATGCAACATGTTGGATATTTTTTGACAGGGTTCGCTGTGAAAGAGATTTTCTCCCAGATTGAGAGTTTTCTTCCAAATTGAGAGTATTTTGTGTGAACTGTCATTTGAGAAATGGAAACAGCTGATTGAAAATACGACAAAAGTCATTTCAGATGAGTATATGCAGAAAGGCGGCAATATTTTTCCTCTGGTAGATGAGAGAGAGAGAACAGCTGATAATTTGGGTATTTATTTCAACACAGTGCGTCATCGCACTCGCTCCGTAACATGAAGGCTGACTGGCGCAACGCACAATTGTGTTTTGAGGCATAAGACCAATGTGCACAGGTACATCCTCTGACTTTCTCCCTCTATACCTTCGGGCCGTGCTATGTCTTGACCCCGGACGCAAGGAACACGCCCATGAAAGCTGTATGGTTCTGAATGTCGACACCAAACTAACTCACCATCCGAAAGCTTCCACGATTCTATATTGTTTTAAGAAGGCCGCTAAATGTACATAGATTGTGATTACTGCCGCGTATTGTCTATTGCTGTCCATATCAACAGACCTGTACTGCATTCGAAAAGGCTGCCAATTTTTCATCTTCTGAACCATGTGCAAAGATCGCCTTGGATGTGTATTAGAGCCCCAATAGTCACTTCGACTATACCACATACAGTTCTTTACCTTCCTCCGTTGAACATATTCTTAAGACAGCCGGCGCCAGCAGTAAGACTTAAGAGACTTTAGTGCCGCACTGGATAATCCACTATTTATTGATACATTTCTTCTTGGTGAGTCTCTTCGATAACTTGACAATCAATATTCCCTGAAGAACTTATTTGAAATTCTGAAGATCCAATCCAGCGCCTGATCAACAGACGCTGGATGGTCCTTGTATGATCACGCAACACGCTATTTGGTACCACTCAACAATTTAACGAATGTTTGCTTCGTTCATTTTACTACACCTATTCTCTTTCTCTTTGTACTTCTCACATCCGCTTTGTGACCTCCATATAGTCCAAATAAAAAGGAGTTAATTTTGATTGAAGGGTTTTTTATTTAAACAGTTATAATACAGTCCACATTTAGGTAACAAATTAATAAAAATAATTCCTTAAAATTATATCGCATAACAGTCCTATTTATGCCTTTACAGATGGATCGAAGATATACGAGGAAGTGGGAAAAAAAAGGAAGCATTGTCGCTCTGTAAACCATATCGGTGATCACGAATTTCGACGACGGGCATTACTTATGTGTGGGCATACTTGTGTGTGAACATAATTAAACTATGCTCCCCCTTGAGAGTGTAATACGTAGCATACCGAGTCAATATTTCATAAGATATAGTGGGTAACACACAACCTTATTAGGGGAGTCGGAATAAAAATGTAAAATAACTAAGTAGGTGAAGCAATATAAGGCAGATGAATGTAAAACATCATCGACACATATCAAGAGTTGAGAAACCATAAAGCGACCAACAAAACAAGAAGCACATGCAACGACTGTGCAGCGTGATGGGTTCGCGAACAGAAACGAGTAACACGGTTCTAACGAGCATACGCAGCGAGGATGTTGAAGCAATTGTAAGTTAGTTTGTAAATTTTAAAGTAAACATGTCCAGTCATTAAGATTTTCCTTTTTACAATTGCAGGCCGCTTACTCCAAAAAACGAAGAATGATAGCTCTCTATTCACCTATTAATCCACTAAAATTAAGAATGATCAGCAGGACATTCGTAACAGAGAGAGACATTCGAAAAATCCCATCAGGACAATTCTAAAGATTTTTTTTTAGGACAGCACTCAATTCCTATTCCAAAAGAAGGGAGTGCAATGTATCTTTATGGTGGCAGTACTAATGCTTGTATTAGAAGACCAGGACTTAGCTTCTACAGCAAACACTGGTGTTGTGCAAGCGATTGTTCTCTCACGAGTGGAAGGGACCTACAGTTTAATGCCGACTCCGAATGGCGAAGTTTGAGAAGCTTTTTCTAGACAGGAATACTCTTTGAGGATTGTCAGTGACTCGAATGAGGTGGAACCGTGAATTATCACAGGTGGTAAATTCGGGTATCGAACATGGCACTCTCTGCGTAGGAGTCGACGCACAACGCCACGGCGACCCCGAACACCTATTAATCCACGGCCCTAGTCTTGCACGTGAATGATTAAAATTGATAAACAGAACATTCGTAACAGGGAGAGACTTTAGGGTCGCAGTACTGGTGTTTTGTATAACACATCCCAAACTCTTCAATTCAATACAGCCCGTAGAAGACCAGGACTTAGCAACCACTGGTGTTATGCATGCTATTCTTCTTTCACGAGAGCAAGGGACATTCAGTTTAGGGCGTTTCTGTATTGGACTTCTCAACTGAGTATGAATGTAGGCATAGACTAAAAGAGACAGAGACACCCTACATCTAGAGATGGTCTCGAAGAATTGGGTTCAATTAATTTTAGACAAGACAGTTAAAGAGACTCATTTTCTAGAAATTCTTTGAAACTTGTCTGCACAATCCTTTTATTTCCGATGAGAGTGGTTTAATTTATAGACAAATAGTCAAACTGCAGCGCCATCTCTCATCTTGAACTTTGTATGGACATTTTTCGTCTATTAGGTATTACCTTTTAAGACTGTAAGTTGTTTCCGTTTCCTGTTTCACGGTATAGGAACAAACGAAGGAGGAAACAAAATCACTTGTGTCATTTTTGGAAAGGAATTATGGTGATCTTTGCTTTAATTTGACTAAATGTCATCTGGGACGAGCAATTCCGACCAAAGACCGCACAAGTTTAGGAAAGCATTGACTGCCGCTTGATGAAACCAACAATGGACGGAACGCCAACAATGGAAGCCACCCCATTTGGAGCGGTTGCCATTTGATTGCTTTTCAATTGAGTCAATATCCATCGGTGTTTCCCTAACCATCTTCTAGAAGGTAGAACAAAGGAATTGCAATGTTATTGCACATGGAATGACATTTTTTATGGATCGATAAATGTTAAATATCGGTTACAGCTTTGGCTTTCAGGACTAATATTTCGAAGTTTCTATTGGCGAGCGTAATAAAGAAGTGCACAACAACGACGACTCGGTCAAAACGTCACCATAGACAGCTATAACTTCGAGGTAGTGAAGGACTTCGTCTACCTCGGCTCGTAAGTGAACAGTACGAACAACACCAGTACCGGGATTAAACGCCGAATTACTCTTGCCAATCGCTGTTTCTTTGGGCTCAAGAGGCAATTGAGTAGTAGAGTCCTCTTTATAACATCTTGATCATCCCTGTCCTGCTCTATGGTGCGGAAGCATGGACAATCTCAAAAGCGGATGAGGACGTCCTTGGTCTTTTCGAGAGAAAAGTTCCGCGTTCAATCTTTGGTCCTGTTTGCGTTGATGGTTCATGGAGAAGAAGATTCAAGCACGAACTGTACGGGCTGTACAGCGACATGAAGCTAGCCAGGCGTCTACGGATTCAACGCCTAAGATGGCTGGGCCATGTAGAGCGCATGGACAATACACACCGATGGCGCAACCAGGTGGAGAAGGACCTCAATCGACTTGGTGTGTGCAGTTGGAAACAGCTGGCTAAAGATCGTGCTAGCTGGAGAGGCTTACTGGTTGAGGCCCAGGTCCACCCGGACAGTAGCGCCACCAGAAGAAGAATAATACAGTGTTAGAATTAACATGGGAATGAAATGAATTCAAGGCACTTTTATGAGTAGATCCTTGAATAATTTGGAACTTATCACACAGGGAAGTTGAATGAGACACTTAGAGAGAATCCTCAATTTTTTCGTTATCCCTGTGAATCCCCCCTTCACTTCATTGGTTCAATTAATTCGCGGGTTTGAATTGTTTGTACAGATAGTGATACTCATCACTCCTTGTTAGTCATCTGCTTTTAATCGGCGACTTTCAGAAAAGTTGTCAGGTGACATTGTCGGTGGCAGCACTGCCACATCAAGCGCACCTCGTTCGGGAAGGAGGAGATAACTGCTACTTCGCATTGATCGTGGACGTAAGACAACTTACTATTGATGACTAGAAGCTGCAGAGACTCAACAGAGTAAGTTGAAGGGCCTAGGAAGGAGTCTAATCAAATGATGGAATTCAAGTGAAAAAATAATCGATTCCTACTCGAGTGGGAATGCGACTCCCTTTAGTTGGCTGTAAATAAAAGGCCAAGTCTTAAGACCGTTATCACTTAAAAGAAATATTAACCCCTTACTGAAGGAATCTCATTGAAAGAGTTACTGTTGACATCGAAAGAGGATATTTTATTTATTATAACTAAAGAGCACGTTTAGGTTCTTGGACAAACGAGAGGTGACAACTGACGAGTATGGGTGTGGATATAGATTTCCAACAGAACTTATTAAAAAATAAACTTAGGTCAGAAAACACACTTTCGCTGGTACAATAAAATAATTGATTGCACGTCTATATGTAAAGGGTTTTCCAATAGGGATTTGAATTTAACTTGTGAACGCACTCTTTCACTAATAAACAAACTGTCACTGTCAATTTATTCAGTGAGCTAAACATTTTTATCATGGTAAAGTACACGAACGAGCAACGTCCGCAAATTATAAAAATGTTCTACCGAATGTCGAAGTCGGTGACCCCAACTTTAAGACCTATAACTCCAATTTTCGGCCGTATTTCTCGCCCTAGGCAATAACAAGTGTAGTGCAAAAATTTGAGTTTACATATTCGTTGTGTTGTCACATATGTCGTTATGTTGCCGTGTCAATGAGAAAACGGGTCTGCTGATCGATCGCTGTCATTCAGGCCTTCGTAGCAAACGATCCAAATCAGTCAATTCCAAGGTGTTCTCTAGAATTTGGCATCGTTTGGACCACATTATGGCGTATTTTGCGTAAGGATAGTGCTTTACACTCATACAAGATCAAGATATGGACTTGGACGACATGTGGTTTCAATAGAATAGCCACAAGTCACACAGCTCACGTTACAATCGAGTTATTGAAGAGTATGTATGGTGAGGGTGTTATCTCAAGAAATGGGCCAGTCGATTGGCCGTGCGATTTAACGCCACTTGACTATTTCCTGTGACTACCTTAAGTCATTGGTTTATGCCAACAAGCCGATGACGTTGGAAGAACTGAGAGCCAACATTGAACGCGAAATAGCGTGTGGACGAGTCGTTGAAAATTGGATCCAACGAAACGTGCCCGCTGTGGCCATATGAACGAAGTCGAGTTCCATTCATAAATGTTTTGATTGTACTTCAAGTCGACAATTAAGCAAATGGTTTGATGTGTAACGTCAACGTCACACTTTTTTTGGCTGTCTTCGAAGCTTAGAGCATTGAAGACAGATTGGCTTCAGGCTTAAAGATGCCTTAATACTGACGGGGTTGACTCGGAGGAACTCTCCTCATTACAACAACGCATTCGCACTGCCCGATTGGTAGCGTTACTCTAACGCACGTTCGAGCATACGACAGAAAGGTAAAGAGAATGCGAGAGTCAATTTTTGAAAAATTACGGCTGGACACAAGTTTGTTCGTTTTTGTGGCGTCTGTCAGTCAGTCGCAGGGGATTAATGCACTATATTTTTAGTTTGTCTCGCCAATCCACTGATTCAGACTGCCTTGCGAACACACCTGCCACGACTAGCTTCGACAAGAAGACAATCACCTTTATCTCCTTGAAGCTGCACCCCATTCCATGCGAACACCACCGAGGAGCAACGACTTGGAAATGCATTAAAACCTCAATACATCACCCGAATGTTACAGCTTGCGGTAAAAGGTTAAACCCACAATTAACATTAACAAATTATATCCTCGGGGGTACCTGCCACTTGTGTTGAAAAACCCTGTATCTAGTCACTCGCCGCGAACACATCAATATTCTCATACCTTTCCAAAAACACTTAACCATCAATGCATGCACACACACACACAGCCACATGCATAAACAAAAAAGACAACCGGTGACACAGTACGTGCAACAAGGTAATAAACCCCCGTGTGCCTCAATCTCCTAATCCTTCGGCCGACAACAAGTCGACATGTAATTTCAGTCTCCATTCCGCCAAGTCATTGAATTAATTATAATTTCTGAACGTTCGATGAATAAAGAATGCGATTCTGTTTCTTTCAGCCGCGCATCCACACAAGTCCCCACCGCCTCTATCTCTACCTGACCTGCAGAAGCAAGGGAAAAAGAAACCGAACAATCAACCTCCAGCAGACAAAATTAATTCCTGAAATGAAAAATAGAAATAAAAAGCTCCGTCCAGGGTGTGGACGTGGTATGAAGAAAAACAAAACAATCTCTCAACACAAATGGCCACCAAACAGCGAACACATCTCTCCTCTCCTCTCCCCTCCCCTACTGCAGCTATACACGAATAGAGTTTCCTCGTTGGGATACAAAAGATACGAGTGCGGAGGTACATAAAAACAAATGGAGAAGCTTATGTGGATGGTGGATTATTTGGCTGGCATTTAGTCTGATGGATGAGGCTGTGCTGTGCAGCTCCTCCTTATCGATGTGTGACTTCTACCACAGCCCGCGATGATGGTTCGATGAGTGAGTGATGTTCTTCTGTGCGATTCACTCGCATCCTTCAATGGGAAGCAAACATTTACTCGCTTTGGACAGTTAGACGGTGACGCCTTGACCCTGCTTGATGCGTACACATCGTTTATTTTGTCGGGAAAATAACTCAACTAATGCGCGATGATTTTCAGCTCGGAGGATGAGCTTGTCAAGTTGATTTGATTGTATTAATAATTTTCATACGAGTACGTACTGGGATGGGATGGGATCAGGATAAACCAATTACCTTGACATCGTTCCACGGAATGCGAGGTGACTTGTGTCAAAGCAGGTTGTTGCAGAAAATTGGGAACCACGGTTGAGTAATTTTCTTTTGAATTTCCCATCAGAAATAAGCAATTCGAAACTCAATTTCGTATTATTGCTACTGAGAGCGGGGGTAAAGGGTGGCAGAGAATTTGGATTCTGAATATTCGAGTCCCTTCATGTGGTGAACGGAACTAAGAACCATAAAGCAACGTCAAAGGCTACAAAGTAGGTAGCTGCTACGGACAATCAAGCTCGTCAATTCACCGATTGGCGAACTTAATTGGATCAGTGTATGTATCAGTTGGGTTCGGATCGATTTAAATACAGTACTGCCTTGGCAGTAGAGTCCGACTGAAGGCTAGTTTTTCGGCCGAAGTCGAGAATATCATAGCATTATCAGCATCATTTTTATTGAAATTGCCTCAATTTGGATTTTTTGCTGCCAATTTTGACGCTTTATACTTTTAACCAGTTCAAAGAAAATGGCATGCTTTTCTACAGACCATCTTGAATCTGTGGGTCGCCGTGGCTTAGTGGGTAAGTGCGTCGACTCCTACGCATCGGGTGCCAGGTTCGATACCCGAATTTACCACATTTCATATTTCACGGCTCCACCTCTTTCGAGTCACTGACAATGCTCAAAGAGTATTTGCTGTCTAGAAAAAGCTTCTCAAACATGGCCGTTCGGAGTCGGCATTAAACTGTAGGTCCCATCCACTCGTGAGAGAACAATAGCACGCACAACACGAGTGGTTGCTGAGAAGCTAGGCCCTGGCCCTCTACGGGCTGTAGCGCCACCCATATTATCTTGAAAATGCCAATTAATCAGGTGATCTTAAAGCTTTAAACAATCGAACTTCCAAAATACAAAAAACCCAAAAATAACAAGACCAAAACCACGCCTTTCCTTGCAACTTCACCTCCAACTATGGACACACTAGATACTTTAGCAAAATCAAAGAAACACAGCGCGACTTGCAAAATAAATCTATTTTTACAGAAAATTAAATTTTCGAATGTTTTGTCTAAGCGGAATGTTTTGCCGAAGGTTGTATTTTTAGCCGAATCCGATTGATCCGGACTAGCAAGTAGAGTCCGACCCCTACATGCTTGTCCGGACACTCGCTAGCCCGGACACTCGCTAGTCCGGACACATCCTAGACCGAATTTGTCTCATTTCACCCCGTGAAGCCTGTTATGATCCTGCCTACCTTTAGTGTGTAAACACCTAAAGTCATTCGTAACAACATGGTTTATTTGAAAAGCATATATATACTTGAGAACGAACGAAACACATATAAATCGTGATAACGGTCATGGGACTGGTTTTACAGTGGACTCTGTGGGTGAAGGTCATCTGCTACATGGCGCTCATCCGGCCAATGCTCACCTATGGCTGTCCCGTGTGGTTCAACGTGAGTGCAGGCTTGATGGAAAAGATTCGGTTGTTCGAGAGGGCTTGTCTTAGGGCTTGCCTTCGCCTTTATAGAACTCCAGAGTCCCAGTACATAAAATTCTATTCCAATGAGGTCTTATACAACAGGGCAAACCTGATAAGAGTGGACAATTTCCTGTTGAAGTTGATTTGAGGTCATACTGCTAGAGCGATGAACTCGTCCAATAACTTGATCTCAGGGGCTTACTACCCCAATCCAAAATACCACGAAAGGGTACGCCACAACGGCTTCGTTCCCCCAGAAGCATTCCTCTATTTTGACATGAACGGTCTGATACAAGACATAAATGCGGTACCGCTCCTCTTTCATACCGCCCGTTCAACTGTGGATGGGCGACTCAACCACGACCGCTCCGTCACACAACGAGCTGAGGAAGGCCTCCTCCGGTTCAGTATGGCGGTCTCAAGGCGGGATATACGGGATGTTGCAACGCAGCATCGAAAATTCTGGTGGCTGGGGAGCGAAGGAACTCCCTCGTCGAACCCTTTAGACCCTGGGTAGAAAGGGTATTGCGGATCTCCGTGTGGGAGCAGTCGGTCACTGTCTTGCAGCGAATTAGATGCAGATCTAGTAGCAGCAACCTACGGCCGACCTACATAGTCTAGTGTAGTGTAAGGTAGATTTTAAGATAAAATATAAAAAAAAAAAAAAAAAAAAAAAAAAAAAAAAAATAAGTATACACATGCGTATACGAGTGTGTACCCATGTGTATACAATGTATATATTTTAGTATATGGGTATGCATTTGTATATATCTTCATATATATACATATGCATATGTATGTAGTTTAGCTTAAGTTAGTGTAAGTTATTTTTGAGGTAGCATGTAAGTTAGTATATAAAATTTTTTAGTAAAACAGTTCATTTATTAAGTTTTTTTTCCATTTTTTCTTAATATAAAGTTGTACATTTAAATTGATTTTCATTTCGTTAAATAAGGTTAAGTCGAAAGACATAGTATAATATTAAGTTTAGCTTAGAGAGCCCGCCGAGGGCCAGTAAGTTAAAATAGATCCTTTGTTAGTCCAACTAGTTTCAGCATTTTTGTCTAGTATGTAAGAATATACGTTATGAATTGAGAAATAAAAATGAATTTAAAAAAAAAAAAAAAAAAAAAAAACAGTGGACTCTCCATAACTCGAACTCTCCCTAAGTCAAAACTCCCTCTAACTCGAACTTTTTCGCCATATTTTACATACATTTCCCCCAATTTCTCATACAAAAACCTCTCTCTAACTCGAAACGATTATGGTATCCCGTGACAATTCGACTTAGGGGGAGTCCACTGTATTTACCAACTTCGAGCTGCATGCCACTTTGTTTTTAATGATGCCTGTGCCAGATCACTGATCTGTAGCACTCTCCATTAACCACAAAACGTAACGAGTGAATAGTTCCATCAGCCATAACTTGGCATGACAACTTACAACTTGATTTTGTAAGTAAAACAGTACCCTTTAAAGGTTTGTAAATCTTCTTCTATACAAGCTCCTTTGTAAGCGCAAAGAAAAGGACGCATACATCCTTCAATTCTCAAGTGAAGAATTCAAAGTCATTAAAAAAATCGCTGCCAAGCAAAAAAAATATGCAAAAATACCCTCAGTCTAGCTTTGAATTACTTCTGTAGACTGTTCAAACGGCGGCGAGGACCCAAATATCGCTGTCAAGCAGGATGATACGCCTTATCTGGTCGATGAAAGACTAGAACCACTATAACTTCGTCCCACCAACCTACTCGAGGGCAAGATAAAAATATGGAGACTGAATTCAGGAAGGCATGACCGGAAAAGGCAAATCGGGGAAACGAAATACAGTGGACTCCCCTTTATAGGGACACTTCGGGCTATTTTTTTTTTTTAAGTCCCAATAAGGCGGCTGTCCGAATAATACGAAGTGAGTAAAGAACGAAGAAAAAGTCGAAGCAGGTAACTATTCCTTGTCATTTGTCTTAAGCCGTTTTGAAGAAATGTTAATATAGTCAAAAAAAGTGGAGTGCACTGTATATAGGTTATAGGGTTTAGATTTAGATTTAGGTTAGGTAATAATAAGAATGTATAGAGCGCCAAGTTTTTCTTAGTCTTAAACAATAAAGTCTGCCCTAAGGACAAAAAAAAAAAACAATAGTTTAGACGCCGAAAGGCAAATAGTTAGTTACATTAGAATATTTTAGAGTACCCGCGGAGGGTCAGTGAGATAGACTTAAGGACATGAATTTTTAGATATTAAGATAGATTTTTATGTCATTTTTGTATAGTATAAGTTGTCCTGAGAATTAAATAAAAATGAAATTTAAAAAAAAAGATAAAAAAGTGGAGTGCACTGTATTTGCACTTCTTCAAATCGGCATAAGATAGCGTTTATAGACACGAGCCATGTTTAGTTCTGGCATTCCTGCCAAACTCGTCTGGGCTTGCAGGATGGCGATGAAACCTCTTCACTAAGGTCGGCAACGATCTCACCAGGGCCTTCAAAATAAAAACAAGGTTGATTTGATTTGATTTTTATTAAAATTCCATATAAAAGGTAATTCACAGAATTCAACTTTAATATAAATATGTTTGTGACAGAATTCAAATATTTTACATTTATAGTAAAAACAAAATAAGGAAAGCAAGGCAAGTTTACTGACCAAACGACGCACAGTAATGCGTTTTCTTTAACACCGTTCTTGAGAAAATGGTGGGAACCTTACATGTCAACAGTAGAGGTCTTCTAGAAGTCCGTACGACTGTTAGCATATGAGGATGGCATTGGCGTGACTGGAGGAACGTAGTGAGCCTGAAACAATGCGGGTCTTGAGGTGAGTGAGGAGAAAATTCAGTTCATACACAACATCGACGTCTTGGATAGAGTGTCATAATCAGCAGTTATCACTTTAAGAAAGTCAGGGACTTACCACCACCATAATTACCGCGAATAGCTCTTACCAACTATTGCTTCTTTGAGCTCAAGAGGCAACTGAGCGCAAGTTGAATTTATATCAGACCTTGATCATCCCAGTCCTGCAGTACTGCACAGAGAGAACATTTTCAAAAGAGGTCCGTGGTCTCTTCGAGAAAATTGTTGAAAGCTCCGATCTTTGGTCCTTTTTGCGTTGATGGAAGACTCAAGCATAAGCCATACAGGCTGTACATGAGTCCTGCTCTGTGGGACGAAGTCATAAACGCGCCCCTGCTAAGTCCACTCATACACATAGCAGGACGGCTAGAAAGTTCGTATCGAACTATAAGTTTGAAGATTTTGAGTGAAGCAACTTTTGTTATATTGAAAAAAAATAAAAAATTAAAAAAAGAAACTTTGTGTCAATGAAACACTGTTTTTTTTATGCAACAAAAATCCTGCTGATATCAGAAAATGATCCAGACTCTGAGCTGGGCGAAGCAACCACTCGTAAGTGGTTTTCTAAATTCCGCACAGGACGTCCAAAAGAAGGCTGTTACGGAAAAATACGTAAAAAAAATCCCAAAAATGGTTTTGGATGACCACAAAGTGAAGTTGATCGAGATAGTTGATGATCTAAAGATATCAAAGGAATGTGTTGGGCATATATCCTTCATGAATATTTGAGTATGCGAAAGCTCTTTGCAAAGTGAGTCCACCGCGCGAGCTCACAATCAAGATAAACAAAGTCAGAAATCAATGAAAACTGTGTCAAAATTGCAAGAGTTGGACTTCGAATTACTTCCGCTTCCACCGTGTTCTTCAGATCTGGCCTCCAGCAAACTCTCCCCGTCCTTAGACCTTAAAATAATGCTCGCTGGAAAAAAATTTATCGCCGATGAAGAGGTAATCGCCGAGACTGAGGACTATTCCGAAGCAAAAGACGAATCATATTGCAAAAATGGTATCGGAAAGTTTGAAGATCGTATAATCGGTGTACGCACTGCGAATCAAAATTGTCTCAAAAACAAAAAAATTGTGTTCCTCTCTTGAAAACGATATGTAATTTCCAGCCACCTTCCTTTCAGCGGAAACAATATTTTCCAACAGATGACGTTCTTAATGTTAAACCAACAGAACCAATTTCGATGCACCCTATATAAGTTTCTTTTTTTAAATACTATTGTATATTCCAAATAATTCACACGGCTTCGCCTACTTCGCGCTGTCTACTGACGTGTCCAGGCTATGACTTATGCAGTCGAAAGGTTGGTTGTTTCTTTTTTACTTTGCCCGCTCAGTTGCCAGCCATTCAGCATTTTAATCAGCCCATTTGATCTCGAGTGCGCATAAGAGACGCCGTGCGATAAAATAACTCTGAATTGATTAAAATTAACAATTAGTGGTTCTGACATCAAGCAGTGAGAACGGACGCTCCAAAGAGCATAAATCCGCCAAAGAGGGGATGCGCAAACTGGTTCGGAATATTTATTATGCGACCAGAAGCCACCGCTTCGCCTGTACAACCTGCTACAGGCAAACTGCTCTCGTCCAATTGGCAGCAGTTCAGTGCTGCCGACTTTATCCTTATGGCCTATGGGTGCACACATAACTCATACAGCATGCAGTACACACCTGTAGACGTTCAATGGGGGCGCAGGCGGTGAGAAAAATCATTTTCATGAATAAATTTTTCTGAGGTTTTTTAAAGCAGTTGCAAGCTGGTGTGCGAGTGCTGCCAATTCCATTGGTAAACCGCAAGAATTAATCATCTGTTTACAGGATCAATTAACCAGCGGCGGTTTGGTGGCAAACGCACATAAGCTGTAAAGTGTAAAGTGCTTTGCGGTTTGGTTTGTGGAAAGAATTTTCTCTTATTCTAGTTCTGGGAATAAGTGTTGGTTTGAGGTGTTCTGTGTGGAATGGATGTGTTTGATTGATTTTAAATGGATCTCATTTGATTGTTGTTAGAAACCACAGGCAACATTGACACTTGACATTTCCGATATTATACACAGTTATATACAGATTCAAGCTAAAGTGAATGGAAATATTGTTAAATTTATTATGGCAGGCAGCTTGATTACCAAGCTTATTATAAAATTAAATCCCGTCTGCTTTAAAACTGTCATTACGTCATGGAAACTTCATCTGAAAGGTCCGACATAAACCACTTTGGGAGCCTCTTGATAGAAATGTTCGAATACAAGTCGTTTCTAAGTTATAACAAATCTCATTTAAAAACCGCCTCACAAAATTCCAGTACATGTCCTGGATTCTCATCAGATTGCCCACAGAATCTGTAAAAATCTTCTTCTGATGCACCTTGGGGGCTCCGTGAACCTGCTGTGCGTGCTAGGGCGCCTGTGAGGATATGGAAGTTGTTCTTGATCATCTTGATACTTGTCTCAAACCTCTTTTGGTTATACTGAGCCAAGAGTTCCTTGGCCTGCATCATGCTTTGAGCGTTCAAGGTTTCTGTAGGGCTCCTTCTTTCTTCTTCTTCTTAATTGGCGCTACAGTCCGGGGTGGAGCTGGGCCTCAACCAACAAGCCTCTCCAGCTAGCACGGTCTCTGGCTAGCTGTCTCCAGTGTCGCACGCCAAATTGGTTGAAGTCCTTCTCCACCTGGGTGCGCCACCTTTACGCGGGCATCCTCTGTTGCATTGTCCCACGGTTTTGGAGTCCTTCTTTTTAGCTCCCTGAATTTTTACTCGAGAGCTCTACAAACGAAGTTCTGCCTACAATGCAGTGTCTCATAATACACACAGCTTCCGTGTGCCATTTCATGATGCATTAAACGCCTTCAGATACGCCTCTGATTTGGATTAGTTACAATAGAACCCGATAAAATGTCGTACCAAACTGGCAACAAATTCAAAATTTATTAAAATCCCATTCAGAGGAAAATTCGCATCGCTTCTGGGTTGCATAAAATTTCGCATATTTCAGACAAGAACAAGACACGTACAAACACCGAAAATCCTTAAAGACACGATGAAAACACTGAACCTGTCAAAGTTTAAACAATAAACCCCGCAATATACAGGCTCTCGTGACGCTAAGGCGATTCCCTCGTAAACCTTATCCCAAATTCTCCAATGGAACAATTTTTTCATCGCCATTACTTCCTTGTACAGTATTTTATGACAGCAACCATCTGAACAAATTACACTTGCGCCTAGTGTTAAAGCGAACACTCTCGAAGCGACTGCCTGCCTGGGACGCCTTTGTCGTTTCGAAACAACAGGAAAACACAATATCCTGTCAGCGGTAGAGTAAAATAAGACGCAAAGAGCATCCCGAAAATATGGGATAAATAAACCGCTAAGCACTGCTCATAAAATAGCCGACCTTATTGTACTTTCAGGTAGAAAAAAAAAACTCTTTGCTTCGGTCATATTCACTCTCTCTCTCTCTCTCTCTCTCTCTTTGGTTTTCGGCGTCCTTCCACCACCTTTTTTCGAGGACACAGGTCGGAATTTTGTAAAACGCACGTGATGTAACCATGATACTTTCAATTCATCTTCCATTCTCCTCTTTTGCTGCGTAGTTATTCTTCCTTTAATGGACGAGAACACATTCGTGTGTGTGGCTGGTGTGTGTGTTAACATGGATTGGATTTCTTAGCCCGAAGGGAAATTGATATCATGTGCGGTGCGGCCGACTTTGTCGATGTCCCTACAACCCGGTACACATCCGTGTTTCCAACCCTTTGCTTCGGTTGCCTTCATAATAGTTACCGCTGTAAACTCACTAAACTCACCAAGTAAACAAGACATTTAATCGTTGAATGACTCAATGTGTTAAGGGTTCCTGATGGATCATAACTTCGGGCTGTGAATGGGAATAAAATCAGGGAAAAAACGTGTTAACCACTCTCCCAAACTGACGGGAGGTGATAATTACATGTACATACATAGTATTTGTTAGGGCGCCAAGAGGAAGAGGCTTTCCAACATTAATTTCAATTATAAGCACGTCATGTGTTATCTATTTCCTCGTTATGCAGGCACGCGCCTTGGCAAGATTTATGACTGTGGTGCCTTATGAGAGAAGGTCCTCATTCCCAAACTGGGAATATAGAAGCATTTCTCTAAAATAGTTGATGTTTCACGTACGCTGAGACAGATTTTTTGAATTGTCTACAACGAGAGAAGCACGTCTCAATTGTGGGAAGGTCTCCACAAAAAAAGATGGCATTATATATGTAGGAGAGGCATTTTGTAATTCCTAAACATTTGTGCACATTTTTTAATGTCCATACAGTGGCGTGCAAAACTGGTTACATAATTTTAGTTTGTTTTCAAATGGTTTTCTTACGACGAATTTGAAGTATTTTAGTGAATATTTATTAAATTAGTTGAAAAAAAAAACAAATAAGAATGTAACTTCTTCTGACAGATCGAACCTCAAAGTGAACGCTGCTCGTCGACTCGTCTAGTGTTGGGTAGGACACGTAATTCTAAGGTCTTGGGATACTCCTTTCAGAGAGTGAAGTGGTACAATGTCCGACATCATCTGAGGTGTAAAATTTGTCACATAAACATCTCTTGTGTTGCAAGTGTCGTCACAAATGTGAATGCATAATTGGAATTAAATAATTTCGTTATTTATTATTCACACGATGAATTGTCAGTTAAATATGCAATAAATTTCCCTTGCTTCTATAATCTAGACAATTGTACTGTCCTGCAAGGATGTCCCATAAATGACAACAGAAACAAATATATCCCAACTAAGACTAACAGATGATGTTAATGATAATGAATCAGCAAACACTTTGATCTTTTTTATCTATTGGATGTGGTTTTACCTCGAGAGCGAAAAGCCGTCGACTATACTGGCTAAGCCACATCGAGCGCATAGACAACAGTGCTTCCGCTAAGGTCTTCGAATCCGAGCCTTCTGCTTCGAGAAGGAGATGAAGACCAAATCTCCGGTATAAAGGCCAAGTAATCACGGACGCATGTGGTCGCTGTGGAGTAGTGGGTAAGTGCATCAACTCCTACGCAGAGAGTCCCAGGTTCGATACCCGAATTTACCACCTATCATAATTCACGGCTCCACCTCTTTCGAGTCACTGAAAATGCTCAAAGAGTATTCCTGTCTAGAAAAAGCTTCTCAACTTCGCCGTTCGGAGTCGGCATTAAACTGTAGGTCCCTTCCACTTGTGAAAGAACAATAGCACGCACAACACGAGTGGTTGCTGAGAAGCTAGGCCTAGGTCCACCTCGGACTGTCGCGCCACCCATATTATTATTATTAATCACGGATGCAAGACAACTTCATGACTGGAAGCAGCATTTCCAGGGCCTTCAGCGATGGAAGGCAGCAATTGCTCAGGCTCAGACCCTCCATGGGTCATCAGTCTGATAAGTAAGGTAATAACCGTCGAGCAAAATTCGTGGTACATTAACAACAGAACATAATTTTACGTAGACTCGAGTCGAGTTGTTTGCTACTTGATTGTCGGTCTGACAGTAGAGAAATACTTCGCTGTCCTGGTTACATCGTCTGTGGGCGTTTTCCAGTTCAGTTTGCTGTCCAAGATTACTCCGTTTCCTGGAGTCAGTGCTGTGGCCGGCAGACTTATTTGTTTTAGTCATTCCAAGTTTTCGTTTTCTTGTGAAAGGGACTATAGTGGTTTTTGACGGATATAGGTTAAGCCTTCCTTCGCGAGGTTGTACACCTTGTTGTGATGCGAAGGCTTACTACAGGTTTCAATGACTCTTGGGAACATTGCCTATGAGGAGACGGGAAGCCAGGATATAGCCATCCACTTCATCCTCTACTACTTTACCCTTTCCAATTCCCTTCCGGTGGGTTGGATCAATGTGTCACACGCACCGTGCCGATGAGCAGTTTGGCTGGGGCTGACTTTAAAAACTAGCTCAGTCGCTAACGGTGTGTCGGAGCCACCTTGCCTTCAAGCACCATTCCTTAGTTATTGTTACGCCCCGTTTAATGATATCACATAGGGTCTCCCCTTTCTTGCCCCTAGCTATGGTGACTATGTCATCCGCGTATGACCCCATGGTTATACAGTATCTCTAGAAGCTCGTCTACAACTAGGCTTCACATCAGAGAAGATAAGACTCCTCCTTGTAGCCATCCTCTAGTTGTGTCGATGTGTGAGTCTCCTGTGATCTCGTGCTCAGGAGGTCAGACATCCATGTATGGTGTCTGTAGCACTTCATCTCTTATGCAGTTGTCTACGGCTGTTTCGATGTTTGTACATAGAAGATACTTTAAATTGCAATGGCATTAAACTTGTATATCATGCCTTGGTACCGACAGGACACGCGCTATTGGTTGGAAAGCTGAAGAAAAAGCTTACACAGCGGAAGTGTCAGCTCTGCAGCAAACCTCTTCGGGAGCAAAGAGGGAATACCATCCGGACCAGAGGATTCATGTACGCGTTGGGATATTTTATTACCCTTGTGGATGTAGAAAAGGAAAAGGGCAATCTTGAAACATTGTGCCTGACACTGAGCCTGACATACATAGCATTGTACCATTATTGTTTTGGCAATTCCAATAGCAAGAATGAACGAATTGGAATATGAGCGAATCTGACATTTATTAAGAAGATACACTTCCTTGTGGAAAAGGATTTTATAGCATTTCTGCCGCAAAATGCACATGCACGTGCTGACGTGCACATGCCTGCCTTTCATTATACAATTCTGCTTAACTGATATCTCACTGGCTCCGTCTGTTTATAGAGCGGGGTTAATTTCGTGCGGTCGCCGTGGCGTAGTGGGTAAGTGCGTCGACTCCTACGCAGAGGATGCCAGGTTCGATACCCGAATTTACCACCTTTTCACGGCTCTACCTCTTTCGAGTCACTGACAATGCAAAGAGTATTCCTGTCTTGTCTAGAAAAAGCTTTTCAATTCCGTCGTTCGGAGTCGGCATTAAATTTGTAGGTCCTATCCATTAGCACGCACAACACGAGCGGTTGCTGTAGAAGCTAGGCCCAGGTCAGTCTCGGACTGTCGCGCCACCCATATTATTATTATTAAATTAATTCAATACCCACTAATTTTTCAGCTCATGTTACAGAGTTTAATTCGTTTATTGCAAGTTCCAGTTCGCTGCAAGTTGTGACTTTTCTCTTTTAAACATTATAAGACGCAACAAGACTTAATTTTCAAGACCTGAACCATTCATTTCCCTGAATTCGATATTCTTTGTTGAAGTTTTCCTCAAATTGAACGTGACGCGAATTTAAGCAAAAATGGTACCACTCTCATAATCCTGTTCTATCGAAACGGTGTGTCTTTCATATTCTGGCATTCTCCACATCCGCGTGTCCTTTGAACCGGGTCGAGCAAAATCGCACAGAAATATGAAATAACCCGAGCGTCATGTTGAACATACATGTCTGTCGACATTTTCGAGATATCGACATAAGTATGTTAATTTGAGAGAATCTCCGAGTGAGACAAACACGCATCGGAATTGGGCGTAATGAGATTTGCTCACATCACCAAACTTGCCTGAGTTCTACAGTTCATAAGAATACCCATTTATTGATCGCCCCAATGCCAACTGATGACTGTTGATGTTTGGAGCGACGCCTATACACCGGCAATGTTGTTTCGGCATTTCATGAAAACACACATATGCATGTATTCCGGACTAGATTTTTGTATAATCCTTGTGGCGTGCAAAGATGTGTTCTATAAAAAAAAAACACATTTATGGGTGGCTTGGGGTGATGGGCAGGTTTTCCTTTTGAATCAACTGCCTCATTCTATTCATGTCTCATTTCGGGATGAAGGAGTTCATAACGAAATTTATTGTAATACCCTCAATTTTGCATGCAAAAACTTCTCTCTAAGTCAAACTCCCTTTAACTCGAAAAAATTATTGTACCCCGTGACAAGAGAGTTCACTGTACGTTACAGTTGACCTGCGGTAATCCGGTAAACCTTCTGACCAAGGAGGGAGAACTGCATGACAGATGCCCTGGAGTCCGGAACTTTTTGAAAGAGAATCCTTATAATGCGACAAATTATAAATCAAATTGTGCTATATATCCATACAATGGGTGGTGTGAATAAAAATTGAGTGTAAGTGTTTTTTCAGCATTTGGAAGGAACACTTCACACAAAAATAAATTCCCTTAAGTTTACGAACAACTCTCCACTCCAACACATTTTGGCAGTTGAGTGTTCTGTCCATTTATCTATCTAACAGTACAGAAGTACGACGCTGTCCTGTTTACATCTTCTGTGTGCTTTTTCCAACTGGGTTTGCAGTCCAAGATTACTTCGTTTTCTGGAGTCAGTGTTGTGGCCGACATACTTATTGGTTTTAGTCGTTCCAAGTTTTCGTTTTCTTGTGAAAGGTACTATAGTGGTTTTTGAAGGATTTAGGTTAAGCCTTCCTTCGAGAGGCTGTACACCTTGTTGTGATGCGAAGGCTTAGTGCAGGTTTCAATGATTCTTGGGACCTTTCCTTATAATGAAGACGGAAAGCCAAGATATAGCCATCCACTGGGTCCTTCTTCTTCTTCTTCTGGTGGCGCTACAGTCCGGGGTGGACCTTGACCTCAACCAGTAAGCCTCCCCAGTCGCCACAATCTTTAGCCAGCTGTCTTCAACTGCGCACACCAAGTTGATTGAGGTCCTTCTCCACCTGGGTGCGCCATCGGTTCCGTGGGCGTCCACTATTGCGTTGTCCCACTGGTTCGGAGTCGAAGACTCTTCGGGCTGGAGCAGTGTTGTCCATGCGCTCTTCATGCCATCTTAGGCGTTGAATCCGTAGACGCCTGGCTAGCTTCATGTCGCTGTATAGCCCGTACAGTTCGTGGTTGAATCTTCTTTTCCATGAACCATCAACGCAGACAGGACCAAAGATTGAACGCAAAACTTTTCTCTCGAAAAGACCAAGAACGTCCTCATCCGCTTTTGAGATTGTCCATGCCTCCGGGCCATAGAGCTTGGTCCGTCGAGAGAGGACTCTACTTCTCAATTGCCTCTTGAGCCCAAAGAAACAGCGATTGGCAAGAGTTTAATCTCGGTTCTGGTGTTGTTCGTACTGTTCACTTGCGAGCCGAGGTAGACGAAGTCCTTCACTACCTCGAAGTTATAGCTGCCTATGGTGACGTTTTGGCCAAGTCGTCGATGTTGTGCGTCCTTTCTCGATGACAGCATATACTTCGTTTTGCCCTCGTTCACCGCTAAACCCATTTTTGGCCATCCACTGCGTCCTCAACTACGTTATCCTCTCCACTTCCCTTCCGATGCGCTGGAGCAAGGTGTCATACGCAGCGTGCCGATGATCAGTTTGGCTGGCCTCCGACTTTAAAAACTAGCTCAGTATGGTGTGGATAAAGATGAAATGTGTTGAGTGAACACTTGAAGAAGTTGAGTGTGCATTGGAGGTACTTTTAAGATAGCAAAATGGAAAAGCGATGCCAAGAGATGCTTTACCAACATCGATGAATATCGAACATCCCTACTTTGCACCCACCTTTGAACCCACTATTAAATTTAAAGACCTCTAGTTTTCAAACGTCAACTTGAGTTAAGGAATTATTTTTTATTCACACCAAATTGAGAGTCTCCATTAATGAATTAAAGTCATTCGGATTGTTTTTATGCACACCGTCCAATGGCTGTGGAATTTTGGAAGTGAACCAACGCGTCGCTAGACGCTTCGTGGAGGCGCGTTCAAAAATAAACACACATCAAAAAAGATTTTCCGAAAAAAAAAATGCACGCAGAATTGAGCTGCGTCTCATAATAGACATGTCGGATTACAGAGGGTTCCAATTAATACAGGAGCCGGATTAATACTGTAATTGTTGAAACTTGATTTTTGTCATTGATCACTGGGAATAGGTACAGGCTAGGAGATACTAAAAACTTAAATCGGCGCTGCACGCTCGCTTCCGGCGTCTGGCCTCGCTTAGCTAGCTTGCAACTACCTCGACTGTCTCTGAAAACACTCGCGGATCTGATGACAGTCAACTTTGATGATGGGCATAGTCGAACGATTCTAGGAATCGAGACATTAGTAATCGAGATATTTGAACAATTGAATGATCACCCGAGACTGCGGCATTCGCAGGATTATTCGAGTGATAACCGATTCGTACAACATCTCAATTCTCAAAATCAGTCGAATGCATACTAACACAAGATCGGGAACAAGTAACAAATAATTCTAGTCGATAAATACTAATCAGGAACATAACCAGAAACGTACTCAAATGTTACTCCATTTCTCAGTTCATTGATGAAGTGAAATAAAAATCGCTTAAATTGATACATTTGTCGAGTTCTCTAATTATTCGAATGATTTTAATGAGACACATTTATCGAGTTCTATTGTGTTAGTGCAGTGCAGGTTCTGCAACTCTCGATTTATGCAACCAATGTAATGGACTTGTCTATTTTCGAATACCGCAACGATTCGAAAAAAGTTTTCGATTTTCGTAACTTTAACTTTGTACGGCTCAAAATATGTACCAACATTCAGATATATGTGCGTACAATGTAACAGCGGATCATTGCACGACTGTTGATGCCATCGTAATCGCCTAGACTTAGTTCCGCCCAGAGACGAAGTGTTATAGAGATGGCCAAGTTCACAGCTGATTGTCCCCAGAATTTAATTGACTGTTTGGCGGCTGTTCACGAAATATTATTCGTTGCTCTTTTTTTTTTTCATGGAAAGAGTTAAAAAGGACTACCATCACTAAACGTTGGACAAAAAGTTATCATAACTCCTGAGCATTGGGAGGAAGAAGACTGTGTTCTTTTGCTTTTAATTCGGGATCAAATTTTGTCAGGAAGATCTGATATGACCAGCGATGCCATCTCTGAATGGAACTCCGAGAATCTATAAAACTTAGAAGCCCCAGAAGAAGTTTCCGATGATAGTGCGGCAATGGAAGTTATTGAGCCACAGGCCGTAATAAAATGGTTAACCATATACTTGTAGTGGGCTGAAAAAATGGTCTAAACATTGAAAACAAAATATGAAACCCTCCCAAGCAATCAAAGCAGCTACTGAGTTTTACATAAAAATGATTAGAAACCTTGATTGATTAGGTAAACGAACCAAAAGACCACCTCTTTGGTAGCTCATCAACTGCGTGGGAGATGGAAATTAGTTCAAATAAGACCCCCGTAGGGTACCATAAAGAAATCCCTTTTTCATCTGACAAGCATGACGAAGGACATCGTCCTGGGAATTAAAAACAGTCAGATATGCTTATCTACCAAACACACTACAAATCAAATTATTTTCCATACATAAGCAGACTTTAATCCCAGTCATCCCAGAGGCATGGAAATCGTTTCACATTAGCATAAAAATGAATCAAGGCCAGCATCGACTTACCAGAACATTTGGTTTCCCAGTTCGATCGTCGACCCAAAGGAGCACCAAATCGGAGCCAGACATTCGAACGGACTTGCGTGAGAATCCCAATCCAATAAATCCCTGAGTGTTCACTGTTGCGCGAAAGTGTATCTCTTTGCCCCTAATCCACCATTCGAGTTGGTATAATCCATTGGAATCCATTGTTTCGAGGCGACTCCAATTGTCGTGGCGCATTGCCTCCGAACTGGTATCCTGAGTCACTGTTGGTGACGCCGCTAGCATTGGCAGGAACTGCGCCAGGACCAGCGTAAGGACCCCAGCGAATGAATTGCACACTCTTGGGTACACCATGATTTTTCACTTTCTGATGAGATAGAAATCGGTAGATCACTTGAAGAGGACGCTAGCACAAAATTGTAAGCCACTGCTATTTTTAACTCGATGGATACGCGGTGTATTTTTATTTTAAGCAAGGCAAAATGCATGCACGTTATTTTTTTTTTTCTTATTTTCACCGCATCCACATCTGCTTCTTTACTTCATCACAAGCCCACTTCACCACTCTCAAACACACACACGCACGAATACACGCGAAGGAAGGGAAAACAAAACGGCAGCTGGTTCCGATGGAGTACTACAAGTCGAGGGCTAAGGCCTCGCTCGATCAATCAAGCGATGCGTTCCACCAACCGACAGATGCCTTTATTTATTTATCAACAGTCGTATGGTAAGAAATTCACGCAAAATTCAAGCACTGATAAGGAATAAAACGCCAACACACGCTTAGAACGTCAATTCAATATGTCGAAAAACTCCGAACTTAAAAATCCACAATCGATCTACAGATACTCGGCCGCACAAACGATCCAAACTGCGCGCGCATCCCTTTGCGAATACGGGCACGCTACCAGCTGGAACTCGTTAGACCTGAATACCTCTGGTCGGGAGGTATAGGGAATGTCTTTTTTGTATTTTTGCCGGTATATTCAAAAAGTGCAGTGGTGTGAGTGTTATGGGCTTCTTGGTATTGCATCCATGTCGGTATGACTAAGTGCTCTTAAACCATTGGCTTCACGGCATGGTGCGGTTCGGTTCGGTTTGAAATGTACAGGGTACACAGCATATTGGATTGGAAATTCGATTCATGCTCTCTGGGTTTTGGTTCGTGTTCTTCCGATGATGGTTTTTTGTTGGTGCTGGTTGCCTTCTTCTTCTTCTTCTTTTTTCTGTTTTGTTTTTTTTTTTCGTTTTTGTTTTTGTTTTTGTCTTCCTTTTGTGCTGGCTACCTACATGGATAGGTAGTGCTCATAAAACGTTTGGGTATTCGATACAGTTTTTGGTGGAACTCCAGGTCGAAGAGGTACTGGATGCATGTGTGTGTGTTTACGTCCACATAGCGATGGGTATGCATGTGTGTGTGTGGTTTTACGATGTTCTTTGATTATTGAGTGGCGATACTTTGGCGGAGGGAAGACACACATGACAGCACTTTTTAAGAAAATCTACGAAGAAAGTGCTGAAAAGGATTAGTGCATATTCGGTGGTATGAATCGGTTTAAAACGATGCCTCCCGCCAGGGATTAAGTCATTAGTGCATCAATTGTGTGTATTTCAAGGTACCGGGAACTTAAAACGATACACTTACCGTGGACTGGGCATTAAATATGGTGCTTGGTACACAGTTGCATAAAATTAGTTCATGGAAACATTTGACTTTAGTGAATTGTGTTCCAAGAATGAAAAGAAAAGTGCAGAGAACAGAGTAGATTAGGAGTAGGAAGTACATGGCTGAAATTAATTAATGTGACAATAATGACCTAGAATAGATCTTTAAAATTTGAAGACATTTAAAGAGTTAATCAACTTTTAGGTTATGTAATGTAATAGAATCTGTTGACCACTTTTTTTCATTTTGCTCTTGTCTAGTTACTAAAATATTTTGTGAAAAACGTTTGAAAAATGTCATTGAATGGGGATAAAAAATATATAAATACTAGCTGACCCGGCAAACGTTGTTTTGCCATATAAATTATTTCTACAGCATGGTTTGGCAGAAAAAAGTAACTAATTTATTGTGAATGTGTGAGGATGTGGTGAGGATATGAGTGAGAGACATGGAGTGCTGCGATCGATGACGGACAAAACAATAATAAATATATAAAATAAAACGCTAAAAATTTAGTTTTTAAATTTATTGCAATTGGTTTTTTTAAAATTATATATACACGATTTATTATTACAGTATTACTTAAAAACAATATTAATCCCATAACGCAATAGAGTGTACCATATTTTTTGTAATCCCATCTTTAGCTACCTACTCGAGAGCACGCTAGCATAATTGTGCGTGTGAAAAACATGGTGTACTAAAATCCAAGCCACAAACAGACATCGTTCGGCCTTGTGAGACTGTCATTGACAGTCATTGCAACTGCCAATCTAATTGGAAATTGAAGCCGCTTGAATTGAAGGTGTAATAGGAATCCGCGGTAGAAATATAATTTCACCTCGAAATTTGTCATTTAAAATTATGGCTTCGATGACGATATTCATCAATTTTTTAAAGATCGCGTGCCGTTGCACCGCCCCTGTGGATTCAAATTACGAAGCAAAATTACCGGAAATCAAATCTTCAGTTGTAAATTATGCGGTGGCATGCCTGGTAAAGTTTAAAAACTCTGTCGGATAATTCACAGCTTCGGTGGTATCGCAGACTGTATCAATATACACTAAGACTCCAGGCAACAACTATTGAATCTTGAAGTTCAATTCGCCAACGTCCACATTTTTTGCTGCTAAAATTGCTCTTTCAGCAAGCCACTAATGATTAGTGTACTATGAGTGTATGTCAGGAAATATCTTCTCAATGAGAGCATCTCTCACGATTGTGCAGAAATTCGCCGGCAATTGAATGCAGTCAGTTTCATCCGTAGTAACTTGCCCATCGCCGATATCTTACAGTTGTTTTGAGAATTTTTCAGTCGATGGATCTTGAAGCATTTGAACGCGCATATTTACTGTCAGCTCCAATTTTTCAAAATTGCGCCACAGTGGCGATGACTTTAAACATGCGTTTATCTCATCAGTGTATGTTTAACCCGGAATGACTGGGAGTGTTTGACTGAAATCACCTGAAAGGAGTATCAGAGTGCCGCCAAATAGTTTGTCGTTGTTTTTTATATCTTTCAATGTCTTATTCAAGCGAATGTTTGTGTGCCACAGTGCATTTTTCCCAGACAATAATTTTACACTGTTTCAGCACTGTGGTCGTGAGCGATTGTTTTTCGACTCTTCACAACGCTGCGTCGTTTTGAATATTTGGTGGCAACTTAAATACTGAATGCCAGATGATGCAACAGCCCGTGCGTTGCCATTATTAGATCGTACTTCGGCGAGAATTAGCGAAATAACTAAACGTTGTTCATTGAATCGACTAACAATTCATGAAATATAGGTGGTGGGGATAATTGAGTTGAAAATTAAAAAATTCCTATTATTTATTAAATAATTCCACTTATGAATATAAGAAATAGATAAAAACCCATTTTCAGCCCTAACGAATGTATATACGAAATTTCATTCAAATCGGCCGTTTTGGAGGATTTCGACCACAAACACTGTGACAGGAGAATTTCATATATTAGATTCAATTTGACAGTTACTGATTTTTAGAAATTACGAAAATAATGGAAAAAATATATATTTCGCTAGTGGTCGGCTACACAGCTTCAGTGGTAGGCATCTGAAGTTCTAGTGGTCGACCAGGTCCAAGCAATCAATAAATACGACATATTCAATGATCGAATTTAAATGTTTATTTAGAAGTAGAAAATTACATAAACAATACACATTTAAGCACAAAATCTGAGCTTGATGCATCTGGATAACTCAGTTCTTCCAAGGAAGTATATTCGGGGTGGAAGGTCGATGGACAAGAATCACACCCTATATTATTTCCTCACTTAGAAAGACTGAAATTTGGATTAAGGTGAGTGCTAGCAGACGGCACACATTACATTCTTCGACTTTGCAAGACAATGCATATAGCTTATGATTATCATAAATGTGCCAAATCACTAAAAAGGTTATTTTCCAAATATTTTGTAGCAAAAACTTACATTTTTGTAATCACACACCACAAAAGACAAGCAATCACCAATTTCTTACACTTTTACGAATTCGACTTAACTGATGTGTTTCTACCAGCTAATAAAGACATAATATGGGTGGCGTGACCGTCCGAAGCGGACCTGGGTCTAGCTTCTACAACAACCACTCGTGTTGTGCATGCTATTGTTCCCTTCACGGGTGGATGTGCCCTGTAGTTTAATGCCGACTCCGAACGTCTAAGTTGAGAAGGTTTTTCCAGACAGGAGTGCACTTTGAGCATTGTCAGTGATTCGAAAAATGTGGAGCCAACAGTCAGTCCAACTGTTGGGATAAGCAGACGACATCGACATCGTCGCGCGTTCCCAACGTGTCGTAGTAGAAGCATTTGCGGCAATTGAAGAAGAGACGAAGTGAGCTGGTCTTAAGGTCAACGAGGATAAAATTAAGTATACGCTGTCGATCAAAATTCGCCACACACCTAGGACAAAATATCACAATCGACCGCTAAAATTTCGAGTAAGTAAAGGAGTTTCTCTACCTCGGGACAAACGAAAGTCCGATCCGACGTAGAACTGCCTTTGGCAGCCGGTGTTACTTCGGTTTGCCAAAATAACTGAAGTCAAAGGACTAAGCTCATGCTCTGCAAAACCCTTATTTTGCCAGTTCTGCTATTTGTAGCCGAAAACTGGATGATACTAAAACCGCGGAGCTGATTCTTGGTGCCTTCGAAAGACAGATTCTACGTCGGATATATGGTCACGTCTGCGACGAAGGCGAATGGAGGAGAAGACACAACCGCGAACTCTACGATCCTCTCTACGAACTCTACGTATGGACAACAATGCTCCAGCTAAGAGTCAAGGCACTTTCCTAGTATAAAATCTATTTTACAATTATTTACAGTCCGTGGTGGACCTGATCTCAGCCAACAAGCCCTTCCTGCTGGCTCGATCTTTAGCCAGCTGTCTCCAATTGCGCACGCTCACTTGATTGAGGCCCTTCTTGACTTCTGTGCGCCATCGGTTCCGTGGGCGGTTTAATCCCTCTTCTACAAGAACCATCAATGAATACAGGACCAAAGATTGAACGCAGAACTTTTCTCTCGGAAAGATGAAGGGCTTGCTTATATGCTTCTGAGATTGTCCAGGGTTCCGTGCCATAGAGCAGGAGAAGGATGATCAAGGTGTTCTATAGTCTTAGCTTTGTCCTTCAAGAGAGGTCTCTACTTCTCAATTGCCTCTTGAGCCCATAGAAACAGCGATTGGCAAGAGGTAATCTGCATTTGGTCTCGGCACTGAATTTGTTCGTACTATTTGCTTGGGAGCCCAGGTAGATGAAGTCCTTCGCTACCTCGAAGTTAAAGCTACCTATGGTGACGTTCTGGCCGAGTCGTCGATGCTGTTGACTTCGTTTTGCCCTCATCCACAGCTAGACCCATTTTGGTCAAGTTCGAGCTATGAATTACAATTTAGATCTTATTTTCAGTCTTGTGTCGTTTGCCAACTATTACATATTCGAGTTATCGTAGTTCGACTTTTCAAAGGTCTAGTATATACGCGCCAATCGATGTGACAAGTTGTTGATTCAGAATACCGTCTGGTTCATACACAGCTTTATGTTTATTCCGAAGTTCCGGGAAGTAATGCTGATTGCTTCGGTTGAAGGCTTCTTTTGAAATTTGGAGGTGAGGAGCGTGTTAATGGCAATGAGCGTTTGATTGATTGTTTGCAATATTGCAATTCTATAACGAGCCGGTCTTCGAATTTTAACAGCATTTCTATCCCAGGTGCACTCTTTTGTTTGCCATTCAAAATATGAGGACTGTGAAATCTCACAAGACGGTTTCATTAAGTGGTTTGAATGAAATGTTCAAATTGCTATTCGTAATAGGGATACATCGTGACGTGATTCAATTCAAGGAAATCTGGCTTCTAAACACCATTTAATGGCACTAGTAGCCGGACAGTTAAAGTTTTTCTTTAATTTGACTTGAAGTCTCTTAATCTGAAGGTTTCGATGGACAGTTAAGGTCCAAGTCCGTAGAATCTGTTGAAAAATGACCAACTTATACAGTGAATGCGATCCACAAGTACACACATGAATACATCACGACTTATGAAGTTATGAACGAATGAGTATGTTGAGGTGTAATGTAAATGTACACAATCAATATAGTCAATTAGTAATCCATCATAACTCAATGTAAACTCGTTACTTTGTTTTGAATACAATTCAATGTAAACTGTCAAAAGATTAATTTTTCCTGCTGTTTTTTTAAATTGAATAAAGCTTTGAACAAGAAGACATTGTCTTATCATTTTTTAATCAAATTAAATTTGTCCAATCAAGTGAGATCGTGTCTTACTTCTACTATTCACAACAGGGAAACAAAAGCCCCTGCCTATCCTCAACAGAGTACGTTTTGTTTTGTTTATACTTTAAAATTTAAAATTTCTTAAATTTATACAACAGTGGATTCCACACGCAACGTTCGTCATTCGAAACCTTTCTGGATTCCAAACGCAAAGTACGCAACGGATTCTATAAGTTTGGTCATTTATACTGTTTTTGAAAGTCTAGAGATTTTTTGATAATTTGACATTCACACAATTTTCAAATGATGCATCAAAATAAGTAATTTAAAAAATGTTGGGCAGCAGAATTTCGTTTCCGATATACTATAGATACTTCTCTATTATTATCCGGACCCGAAAGTTTCGTGTAAATTGGCACCCCGCTTTTGTTTTGTGGTTAAAAATACCCAACTGTTTCCTGAATATTGGCCGAATTTTCAATAAATTCTATTGAAACTGAGCGGGTCTTGCCAACTCAAATTGCAAGATCTAGACGAATTGCTGATCGATTTATTTCCAAGTTTATGCTTAGCCAGCCTAGAAGTGTAAGGGTATGTTTGACTTGGACTTTGAAAAGGAGGTCCCAGCCTCAAAATACAAAAACGCCATCCTCTGAAAACTACTAGTTCTAAATCAGCTGACAGGAGAAGGTTCGACAAATGACAAGGGGGTCACTTCGCTGTTTGTAAGTATGCAACAGTTGTCACATACAACCAAGTGGAGGTCATAAGAGTATATAACAATTTGACTTACTGGTCAGGTCTGAGGCCAGTCTTAGTCTAAACAATAGCTGTCTTCCATCACTGACTGGTCTGGGCAGTCTGCTTCCAGTCATCAACACCAAGCTGTCTTGCGTCCGCGATAACTTGTTCTTTATACCAGAGCTTCGGTCTTTCTCTCGATTCGAAGACCATCGCAATCGATGTGGGCAAGCCAGTGTAGTCGAAGGGTTCCTTCCTTCCCGACTAAATCTACATTTTAGTGTTCATGGTTATGTCTTCTCCTCCATTCAGTAGATTACATATCCCACGACGAATTTGTCGTCGAAAAGACACAAAGCTCGAAGCTCTTTTGTTTTGTAGAGTCATCCGAGTCATGACTTCGGTACTCCGAATCAGAAGTCCACTTTCGACAAATCGAAGTAGCAACGGTTGACAAGGGCGATTCTACGTCCGATGACCACTAGGATGTCATTCGTGAGGTTCACGTTTGCCCCGAGCTAGACAAACTAAAAACATTGCTATCTCAGAATTGAATTCTAATTGTGTATCGCGGAGGAATGTTTCTTGCTCGACAGCATATATTTCGTCTTAATCTTAGTGGCCTTTAGACCAGCACGTTTCGCCTGTTTTTCAACCGCCGTGAACGCTTTCGCGCGACAAAGCAGTTGGACTGACTTGTCATCACATGGCAATCACACGGCAGCGCATCTCCTTGCCGAAAAGCGGTCTTTATAGGGGTACCAAAATTTGTAAAACATTTTGCAAAAGCATCCACCTGATAAGACACTGACACAGCCGTTCTTATAGGGCCATTGTAGAACTTCCTGCAATTGGGACACAATTTGATCCGTCGTTCAACACCAAAACAAATCATAATCGATATCTCTGATCTGTCAGTGCAAAAGTGACCTAAGAATACATTTACAAATTTCGACTCGTTCCAACATTTCAGCCCAAATGTTCAACTTTCCGCCATATATTTTTCAACATTTCGAAATGTTCGATTCCAGCGGTATGTTGAATTTTGTGGCTCCATTTGTAAGTTCGTCAATGCAAACAAAACTCTTAACAAATTCATCACGTCGCTTAATGACTTTTCAGCCCGCTGACGATAACAAAAAATTGATATTTGTGATTGAGTCAACAATAACTTAAATATGTCTGAATTAGCACTTAAATTCGTCATTAAATCAATATACATATTGTAGGCATTTTTTTGTACACTACTGTAAGTGTTCTCGTATAACACATACTTAAGATTGTCAGAAGTAAATATTAACCGAAAGTAAGAAACTATTGTCATAAGAAACTATTGTCATATCGTATGATGCTCACACTATCTCATTTCTTTTACATAAGCGTACCGCTTCATATGAAAGTATAAATATAACCCGTCATGTAAATTTTCTTCCTTCTCAATAAACTGTCGTAAGTAGCACATCTCCTCTCAAGTAGTTTCATTTGACTCGCTCGCCTATCCTACAAAATTCAGAAGTGGGATACCGTTTAACTTTATCTGAGTTCAAAGTATTTTTTTTAGTGTTTCAAAAATGTCAGAATTGTTTAAACAATTAGTTGATAAAGCGACGGTACCCATCCTAAAAAATATCTTACGATCGCTGGGTTTGAAAACTGATGGAACTAAAGCGGTGTTAAAACTACGGGTCGAGAAATCAGTTGAATCCTATACGGATGAGAATCTGGAAAAACTCGCGCAGGATTTTATGGCCGATGATGAGCAAGATAACGTAGATTCATCCACCGAACACGAGTCAGAGGAAGAAACGCTGGACGAATCACCTGTCCATGCACTACGCAACGAAGTTGATGAGGAGCTTAATAAGCTACGAGAAGCATGCAGAAAGAGGGAGGAAATCATTTCACTGAAGCGACGACTGAAAGAACTGCAAATGGAGGATAATGAAGAAAATCACAGTCAGGGATCACATGTTTCGCAAAACTTCAAGGACATGGAAGACTTATTGTGTCCATTTACTGGGGATGACAACTTACCCATTGTTCATTGGGTAGAACAGTTCGAGGAGAACGCCGAAAGCCTTCAACTCAACGATCGAACCAAGTTCATTTTCGGAAAGAGACTCCTTGGTGGAACAGCAAGGCTTTTCGTAAGATCTTTGAAAATACGAAACTTGACAGATCTCAGAGATGCACTTTTGGGTGAGTTTAAGCGCACTGTTACGAAAGCGGATATTTTTAGTGAGCTTAGTGCAAGGAAAAGACGGCGTGAGGAGACATTGCAGCAGTATGTGCTCAGCATGCAGGAAATTCATCCGGTGTTTTATTTCTCGAAGCGAGCTAGTGAAGCTGAAAATAAATTCCATAGCTATGAACTTGAGATCTTATCCATAGTCTATGCTTCGAGGCGGTTTCGTATATATTTGCTAGGTATTCCATTTAAGGTCGTCACGGATTGCCAAGCTCTTGTTCTGACGCTTAACAAAAAACATTGAATCCGCGAATATCAAGATGGGCGTTGGAGTTACAATCCTATGATTATTCAGTTGAGCACAGGAAAAGCGATCGGATGTCACACGTTGATTCTTTAAGTCGATCTTTCAACATTTTGAAGTGTAGACAAATGCTTTGAACATTTATCCGGGACTTACTGGTTTCCAAACATGAAGGAGAAGATTAGAAAAGTTTTTAAAGGCTGTCTTAAATGCATTTATTATTCACCGGACTCTGGTAAATCAGAAGGAATCTTGCATCCAATTCCAAAAGGAAAGATCCCATTCGATACGCGGAATGTTGAATTTTGTGGCTCCATTTGTAAGTTCGTCAATGCAAACAAACCTCTTAACAAATTCATCACATCGCTTAATGACTTTTCAGCCCGCTGACGATAACAAAAAGTTGATATTTGTGATTGAGTTAACAATAACTTAAATATGTCTGAATTAGCACTCAAATTCGTCATTAAATCAATGTACATATGTAGCTAGCTAAAAAAAGTTCAACCACTTCTAATTTCGAATCAGAACAAAATATCGGAAAACAATTCTGACACTAGCTGGCATTTGAAATGCTGAAATTCCTGTGGGAACGCAAAATTGGAATCTAAAATTTTGTTCTCGAAATGTTGGATTTAGGTGCGGTGTAAATGTAGTATAACCCGCAAAACCCACAAAATTTTAGAATATTAATATTTCAGTTGCTAGAAGACTCTACTCACATTTATCTCAATAGGACAGATATGGCGGTCAGACCACCATTGCACTGATAGCCTCAAGTGTAAATTGTAAGCTAGAGGACCTGCAGTACCTCCGCTGCTACTTCAATCCATTCAAGAACATCCGTGTCGATGTACATACACAGCAACAAAAATGATCATCTTGACATTTTAGTCACTTATGGCGGAAAATAAGAGGCGACTGTCTGCGTATTGTGTATGCATCGAATATTTGGTTCTGATTTAAGAATCTGGAAGACGAACAAACGCTTCAAGGATGTCGGCATAGTCTGTGAGGCATCCGCCATTGTTGTTGCTATTTTGTCAGTTTTTATTTTTCTTTTATTTTTAAGACACGGGCAATTCCCCATGGATATAAGCTGCATCGAGCAACACGGGCAATTGATACAACTTTGTAAGCAAAACGACTCTTGTTCCCCGACGAGTCCAATTTCGATGAAGTTGTGTTGGATGAACGACCAAAATTGACGATGCCTCGTGCAGACACGAGGTGCAACGGGAGTGTAGGATGTCAGTCTTTGGCGAGGATTGTAAATCGCCTGCTCTTTCGAAAAATACATCACCCTCACATCGCATCCTTTGGAGCGAATTGGATGATGTGGATGTGAACGACATTCTGGATACAAGCAATAGGACGGGGCCATGTGCCACACATTACGCTCGAGTGAATGTTCTAGCTTCCCACACAGAGAACAACGGACGTAAGTAAGAACGACCACAGATGCATGTTAAGCCTTCTTGTGGTGCTTCCTTAATTTGCAAGCTCATTAATCCTCAGTTCTTCGACTTTTTCGCCTTAAAACGATTATGCGGCGCTGTCCTTTCAACTGTTTAATACGCACACAAATTCATTCTTTTCAAACCTACGCAATAAATCTTAACCACCTTAAATGCCGGTGTAATAAGTCACTAATAAATTAAATTGATTTACCGCCCATCGACAATGACAGCAGTCAAAAAGCGTCTATTAAGTGTTCGAGACGTGTTCAGTGTTAACCATGTGAAGTCGCTCTGCGTGATTCTACACATTTAACGGTAGTCATTAATGGCATTCAACTAATGTGGTCGAAAACCTGCGACAACCTTTAACCAACCGACGATTCGATCCCATCCGAGCCGTGGCAAGGTTGATCGAATGAAATTAATTTATGCAAATGAATATTCGTTTAAATTAAATTAAAACAAAACGAAGAACACTATTCTTCTAAATTATGATCCGAGCGCAGCAGTTGGTAACCAGAATGGGCTTTGAAATACATATGTATTCATAAATATCTTGGATTCACACGCTCCACCAAAGCCGGTGCGCGCTGATAAGACTTACCTGCTTCATCATGATACAACACCACGCACCGTCGCGGCCGCGACTGGGCAAGTTCCCACGTCTGTTATGCTGTGGAGTTTGTTGAAGCGAGTGCCAATTGCTTGCAGCGTTCTGATGATGAGACTCAAATGCTGAATTTTAAAAATGCATTCACAAGAAACTCCTTGCAAACCGGATACTGCAAGTGCCTGCATTCATTGGACTTTGATTTAACCCATGTATAGGGTGACATGTATATTTTTTTACTTTCCAATAGTTAACTATAAATGGTTGTGTGCCAATTGTACGTGTAGCCACACAGTTCATGACATTTTACTTATTTAATCAAATTTTTGGCTTCTTCACTCTGTTTAACTGAAGTTGCTAATCAGATGTTTTGTTTAAGACCAGATGCACATGTTTTTTCTTTTTGTGAGGACTCTGTGGTATCTATGGGTCTTAAACCTTACTGGCAGATTTTTGTTTTTTTTTTTTTATTTATTTATTTATCTAAAATCTACAAATTACATATGTATTAACAGATTTTGTGTGAAGTGTTTTATAATTGTACAATATTTAATGATAAGTTAATACTTTATTTCAGAACTCAATACATTTTAAAAAGTAAAAAGGCTTAAAAGTTTACTTTTAAAGTGTTGTCTAGTATGGGACAGATCCAAATGTTGTGAATGTTCGTTAAAAACACGAATTATTCTTGTTAATGGTTAGTTTTTACCATAGTCTGTGCTATGAAACCTTTCAAATAAAAAATCCCAAGTACGGAGTGACCTTGAAGGCATATGAAATTGAATCTCAGATAAGAGACATGAACATTTTATATGATTGCAGAGTATATCCCTGACAAATATAACATCGTGGATGGTGCGTCTAGTTGATAGAGACTTTATACCAAGCAGTTGGCATCTAGCTTTGTAGCTAGGATGAAAATTCCAGTGCATTTTAAAGAAGATGTACTTGGTGAATCGCTTTTGAACTTTTTCAATACGTTCGGAAAAAGTGCTGAAAGCCGGGTTCCAGACTACGACCGCATATTCAAGGAAAGGTCGGACTAGGGAAATATACAGTGCTAATAAGGCAAATGGATCAGTAAATCCTTTAGTATTACGTTTGATGAAGCCGACTGCTGAGTTGGCTTTTGCTAAAATATGAGAGATATGATTTTGAAATGAAAATGGGCAAATCTTTGACACTGCTTACATTCGAAAGATATGAATTACCAATTGAATAATTAAATTGGATTTGAAAAGCTGATTTCGTAAAAGAGATATAATTGCATTTACCTAAGTTAAGACCAAGTTCATTATTTACACACCAATCAAAGATGCTGTTTATATCTGATTGAAGCATGATACAGTCATTAACATTTCGAATTGTTTTGAATATTTTCATGTCGTCAGCATATAGCAAACATCTACTGTGTTTAACTGAGAGAGTAATATCGTTAATGAATATTATAAATAATAAAGGGCCAAAGTGACTACCTTGCGGTACACCCGACCAACATTGAATTAGCTTTGATAAGGAATTACCAATTTTAACTCTTAGGGTTCTATTTTGGACGAAGGAAGATATCCAATTAAGAAAATTGGCATGGAACCCAAACGCTTTGAGTTTGTTTATTAAAAGCGAGTGTTTGACGGAATCAAAAGCTTTACTAAAATCAGTGTAAATTGCATCAACCTGTTTCTTGTTTTCAATCTCATTGATCACGAAAGAACAAATTGATAGGTTAGTAGAAGTCGATCGTCCAGATATGAAACCGTGCTGCGCTTCCGGTATGTGCTCTTTGATTAAGAATTCGGTCTTATTCTTGACTATACATTCAAATAATTTTGGAATTGCCGAGAGTTTGCAAATTCCTCTATAGTTGTCCACATTATTTTTAGAGCCCGATTTGTGAATGGGAACTAAGAAAGATTCTTTCCAATTATCTAGAAAAACACCTTCAGATAATGACAGATTGAAAGTGTGTAGAAGAGGATAGCAGAGTGAGTCAGCACAGTATTTAAGAATAATGGGTGGTATACCATCCACTCCACAACTGGGGTCCGACTTTAAATTCTGAAGTGCTAGAAAGACTTCAGTATAATTCAATGCTAACGACCCAAAGTCTACAGAACTAAGGAAGGTATATGGAGAGAAATTATTGGAGTTTGAAGTGGAAAAAGTAGATTGGAAGAAGTTCAAGAGTAGAGTTAATATTTTCTGACTCTTTTTCCTTGTACTGGATTAAATTAGGAATTCCTAGAGAACTCCTTTTGGAGTTTATATATTTCCAAAATGATTTGCTATCGCATTTAACATTTTGTTCGATGGAATGAATATAATTTTTGTAAAGGAACTTATTAAGGGAAAACAAATCTTTCCGTAATTTGCTAAAAATTTCATAATCCGAGGGGTTTTTTGTCTCTTTAAATTTTTTGAAAGCTTTGTTCTTACGATTTTTAAGATTTGTTAATTCTTTTGTATACCAAGGAGGTCTACTTGAGGTACATTCCGCGACAGATTTGCATACTGTCAACGTGGTCATGTGATTAAATTAGGGCCTTGAATGTAAACCTTAATTTTATGAGTGATGTAACATGAATGGGAGCGTAACAGCTCATCATCATGAAGTATGTGCAATCAAAACGTTTGTGTATGTTCATACATCCAGAACGAGCACCACTGTAAAGTGGTCGATTCGAGGTCACACATTTCGACGGACATTATCTCTCAATCAATACTGGCTCTTAGCTCCTTGCTGGCGTATTGGCATAGACTAATGATTATGGGATTTAGGCTGTCTAATTACAGGACCATTTATTGCTTCTGAGACCATTTATTGCTTCTGAGTTTCAAGTCGTTTGTTATATCGGCTGTATGGTTTGTATCGCCGTCTTGTTGAACGCACAAAGCTCTTCCGATCAGGACTGTAACGTGACGGCAATCTTCGCCAACGAGGAAACAAAAAACGGCCCTAGATATTACCGGAGTGGTATACTGCAGAAGATACACTTCTGTGGTCACAAGGAAAAACCGCTAAGGCCGACTTGAATCAAAACACTCAATTTCAGAGGGTATGCGAACTTGAAACTAATCTAGATCGATTCAAAACTTTAAACACTATGAAAAGTAAGAAAAAACAACTTCAGCTGCTTTTCCCTGTGACCACAGACTTCGCCACTGAAGATGATTTTGCGCTTATGTTGGTCATCTGCGAGTTGATTCCATCTTATAAGAGAAAAGGCCGTTTACTTATACTACACTTAAATCTACTTCATAGCCAAATTACGTTCTTAAGCGTTATGTTCAACTCTGCTTGTTGTTGCATTGCATTTGTATTTTTGCTATGATAAATGAAACCAACTCCACGTTCATTGTAAATGTCAAATTTGCCATTCTTAAGTGCTAATGAGAATGAATTTTATTGTGGGTCCAGCAGATGGCGTCAATCACTGATGGAAACGAGGCTATTAGACAAAAATATTTCTTGGGATTTGCCATAGCTGTCTTCGGTCATTTCTTATGCTTACATCAAAACAATCCTGGTTTCACTCGAAATGGAATGCTTTGTAAATTAGTTCCTATCACATAAGACCTTAAAGTGGAAATGTTTGAACGATGGTTGCAATTGGATTGTTTCTTCAAAATGCATGTTCATTAACTTTTTGTTTCAGCAAATGAATTAGAAACCAAACCTCTTGAAAACGTCTTGTGTCGTGAGCCAAAAACGTCTGTACAACGAAAGTTCGTCAAAGCTATACAAATATTAAATTCTTTTGAAGATCTTTTGTAGGTTAGTAAAGGAAAAGTAAAGGTTCCTTAAATGTTTTTCGTTCATGAATCTTACCATGATTTAAATGCTGAATGTAATTACATTGGTTTAAGGGTGAGTTCATAGTGAAAGACGACTTCCGGTTAAAAAATCCCTTTCCCAGAGGTAAAGGAATGTTTAAATGTTTGAAGGTCTATATGCATTCTTGGCTTGTGACGATCGCGAGGTTGTGGGTCTGCGCTTCGACTCCTATGTAACTAAACTTCGCGGACTGGTTTTGATTCCCGATGCGAACTAAATCATTTTTTACGGCCCACCTCCTTCGAGCAGCTGACAATGCTCAACGAGTAATAATAAATAAAAAAAAGCTTCTCAAGCCTTTCACACGGAAATGTATAATCTTTTGCAAAATAATTGCTGTCTCTTCCCAAGAAGGACTCTATATAAAAAAAAGCTTCTCAAGCCTTTCACACGGAAATGTATAATCTTTTGCAAAATAATTGCTGTCTCTTCCCAAGAAGGACTGTCTGTCTCTTTTCTGCCAAAGCATTAGATATATCTGTACAGCATTTTGTTTTCAAAATTTATTTCCTGCATTTGATGAAAGAGAATATGTTAATCAGTATTCTAACTTCTTCTTCTTCTGGTGGCGCTACAGTCCGGGGTGGACCTGGGCCTCAACCAGTAAGCCTCCCCAGCCGGCACAATCTTTAGCCAGCTGCCTCCAACTGCGCACACCAAATCGATTGAGGTCCTTCTTAACCTGAGTGCTCCATGGGTTCCGTGGGCGTCCTCAATTGCGTTGTCCAACTGGTTCAGAGTCGAAGTCTCTTCGGGCTGGAGCAGTGTTGTCCATGCGCTCTACATGGCCCAGCCATCTTAGGCATTGAATCCATAGACGCCTGACTAGACTCATGTCGCTGTACAGCCCGTACAGTTCGTGGTTGAATCTTCTTCTCCAATAACCATCAACGCAGACAGGACCAAAGATCGCACGCAGAGTTTTTCTCTCGAAGAGACCAAGTGCTTCTTCATCCGCTTTTAAGATTGTCCATGCCTCCGGACCATAGAGCAGGACAGGGATGATCAAGATGTTACATAATGTTAGCTTGGTCCTTCGAGAGAGGACTTATTTTCCTCTTGAGCCCAAAGAAACAGCGATTGGCAAGAGTTTAATCTCGGTTCTGGTGTTGTTCGTACTGTTCACTTGCCATCCGAGGTATACGAAGTCATTCACTATCTAGAAATTATAGCTGCCCATTGTGACGCTCTGTCCAAGACGTCGATGTTGTGTGTCCTTTTTTGATGACAGCATGTACTTCGTTTTGCCATCATTCACCGCTAAACCCATTTTATCCGCTTCCGCCTCAATGTGCGTTATTTTGACGGCTCGCTGTGTTCGACCAATCACGTCAATGTCATCCGCGTATGCTAGCAGTTGTACGGACTTCTGGAAGATCGTGCCTTTAGTGATGACGTGTGAGTCTTGCACGATCTTCTTCAGGATGATGTTAAAGAAGTCACATGACAGCGCGTCGCCTTGTCTAAAACCTTATTTCACATTGAAGGACTCGGTGAGTTCGTTACCGACCTTGATGGAGAAGCGAGAATTCTCCATCGTCATCCTGCACAACCTGACGAGTTTGGCAGGAATGACAAAGCTAGACATGGCGTTGTATAGCGGCCTTGAAATCGACAAAAGGTGGATCTGCATCTCTTGGGGTTTTTTCAAGGATCTGCCGTAGTGTGAAAATCTGGTCGATGATGGACTTCCCTGGCCTGAAGCCACACTGATATGGACCTATCAGGTTTTTTATAAACGGCTTCAGGCGAGTACACAAAACGGCAGAGAAGATCTTCTATGCAATGTTCAGGAGACTTATCCCTCGGTAGTTGGCGCAGTTGAAGGGGTCTCCTTTCTTGTGGATCGGACAAACGATACTGAGGTTCCACTCGTCGGGCATGCTTCCCTCCGACTATATCTTACAGATGAGTTGAAGCATGTATCCTCCAGCTGCCTTAAGCAGTTCCGCAGACAGTCCGTCTACACCAGCAGCTTTATTCGACTTTAGTCTCGATATCGCTATCTTGACTTCGTCTAGGTCGGGGGGACATAATTCTCGTCGATCATCGTCAATTGCGTGGAGTATTCTAACTTACTTTTATTAAAAAATTCACAATATGTTTTCATGGTCGTCCTCAGAAAACCGGCGATTCTCACTCCTCCCTTAATGACCACATCTATTTGCGTAAAAGCGAGTTTTCGAGTCGCGTGAAGTGCACTATCCCGCGAAATTGGAAAAGAAATTGACTTCCGAAGCCATATGAAATCACACCTTTAACCTATTTTCAGCAACGATATGTGACGTCGGTAATCTACGCATATGAACTAACCAGAGACCTGCATTGTGTTTCTTGGAAACCCACAAACGATTAAGGTTTACATTACTTAAAGCTTTTCATGCGAAAAATCCCCTCCTTACGAATAAATCCATAAATAAAAAATCCCTCTCGAACTTGACCTCATTTTGCGGCGGAGTGAGATATCTAGTTTATGCATCTGGGGCAGAACCTAAGGGAAGCAATCCATTACTCTGTACTTTACTCGTACTTCCTCGCAAAGTGTATTCAAATTTGAGGGGATGACTTAGAAGCATAACTCTATTTAGATGGTTTATCGACGACGAAAATAAAAAAAGGCAAACAATGTAAAAAGTTTTCCTGTGGGTTGTGTAAGTTTGGTTAGTCATGAGTGCTGTGGTGTAACGCCTTTGGGGCGTTTTTTAAGGTATTTCTTTGGTGTGGACTTTATGGATGATTTGCTCATTGGTGGTGAACCAGAAGAACGCTTTAAACGTCTTCGCAATATTCTCTGAATGCGAGGAGTATGGGAAGGTAGGCTGATAGGAATCGTTTTTTTTTGTGTAAGCGCATGAATTCATATGTCAATAATCTGAGACGTCTGAATATCACTTTGGAAGAATGAAGACTATAATCAACCAAAAACAGTCACGCAACAGTTTCGAGCAAAATTTAACACACAATTTTTTTTTTAATTTACAACTTTTACTTCAGTCCATCTCTACAGCATTAGCAAAAAGTCTAGTCTTAAATCCAAAGAAAAGTTGTAACTGCGGTTTAAAGGAAGATGAGGGGGGATAACGACGTCATTTTGAATTTTTAGCCACAACCCCCAACCCCCTCTCCACCACCCACTCTAACTTCCTCTAAGTCACAGCCCACAATTTGTCTATTCCATTCAAGACGGGAGTTTGTGCTGCCAGTTCCTGGAAAATACCAAATGAGTATAAATCGACAAGGCCAATCTTGAATGTCGAAAAAGTTTTAAGGCAAACCGGGGCACTGTTGCTAATGTCACGTCTGATGTTATTCTTAGTAATTCCGTTCTGAATGCCGTCTGTAGTCATAAAGGTTGCGGATCGTTGGTGTAGGAGAGAGGGGGGCACATTGGAACGTGTGGTACCATTAAACAGCACCAATAAAATCGTATGTGCTGTTATAAGGTAACCAATGTTCAAACGCGCTCTCTCTCCCCTAACCGTCATCCCCCAAATACTCTCTTAAGATTAGTCTAGAGATCAAGGTTGGAAAGCCAATGTATGGCCCAATCGAAAAGAGGACAAAGACAGGGATTGTCGTAAAGCAAGAGAAGGTTGGAAAGCCAATCTATGGCCTAATCGAAAAGAGGACAAAGACAGGGAATGTCCTAAAGCAAGAAGAGTCCTTCGAGGCAATAAATCAAAAATGGCAAAAGATGCAGGGCAACATTTTATTCAATTGCTTTTTCTTGAACTTTTAGACTAATCCTAACTAGAGTCGGCATAACATTTTTAATGTTTACGTATGTCCCCATCAGGTAGATTCCATCAGGTAGACGACCACTAGGCAGATGAGATGGTTGGACCAAGTCCATAAGCCCGCCTGGTGACGCTTGGTCATAACCCCTGATGAGTTAGAGTCGATGGCGGAGGATCGAGTTGCTTGGAGATCTCTCGTGCGTGGTTTACCCCCGCGACCCCTTTAGTTGATCATGCGGGTCGGAAGATGATGGTGATGATGTTTTAATTAACAGACGGAACTCCAGCGCGTACTCGATAAGCTTGTGGCCGTATTTTCTGATACCGAAGGTTGACGTCGACAAATCAGAGGTTATGGTCATTTCCAGAACTCCTGTTCAATACACTTTACATGATAAGAGAAAACTGTTAAGTTTTGATGTTGTCTGTAGAATCTGTTCGCTTTCATCAGCGCTGACCGCAATATTTAGTCCATGCGAATGCTCAGCTAACTTAATGGGTTAGTCACAGGTGGGATTTTGAGAATATCGAACATTTTGTTTGTTTTTCTTAATGTATAATATATTAAAACTATTTTCTGGAGCCGAAAGCTGGACGCTAAGCAAAATTGTGAAGCTGATTGGTGCCCTCGAAAACAAAAATTACACGTTGTCGGTTATATGGTCCCGTCTGCGAGGAATGCGAATGAAACAACCGCGAAATCTACGAGCTGTACCAGGATGTGAATGTAGTCTGGAAGGCAAAAATCGTTCGACTGCACTGGCTCGGCCACATTGAGCGTATGGACAAAAATACTCCAGCTAAGAGGAGCTTTGAATCCTAGCGACCAGGTTCGAAAAGGAGAGGAAGACCGAATCTCGGGTATAAAGACCAAGTAATCACGGATGCAAGACAACTTGATGACCGGAAGCAGCGTGTCCAGGACCGTCGGAGATGGAAGGCGGCAATCGTTCAGGCTCAGACCTTCCGTGGGTCGTAAGCCTGAGAAGTAACCATGTAACTATTCTCTAAAAATTTAAACCATATCGGACTATTGATTATGGATATAAATACCTTTGAGTGGAACCATCTCTATCTGCATGCTAAACGTACAGAAAACATTGGACACCATTTTCTCAAAATCCTGTCTTCGAAGTCGGTGATGACTGTAGATGTAGCTTGAGTGCGGCTTTACCTATCAGGTTTAAATTCGTATCACTTACATATTATATACTAAATTGTCGACCATGCTTTAGAAGGCAAGTTTAATCTGGACGAAAATGTGAACGAAATTTGGGTTCAAACAACAAATTTGAGTTTCAACGTCGGTTATTTTTAGAGAAGTTAAAATTCTTAAGATACCTTAATTCAACTGGACATCGAATCATTAACTAATGATTTTTGAATTCTTATGGATTTCAGATTATACCAGCCACGTATTTGTTTATATAGTCTTTTCGTACTTTGTCAATAGATGTCGTTGGAGTTGTCTATCTCCAGTGCTAGCAATCACATTGTGTCATACCACATGGTGTTGGAAAGGCGTCATACCATTTAACCATACCAATTAAATTCGGAGAAGTTGAAAAAAAGTTACAGCTGTTCAAAAATGCGTGAAAATAATGAAGAAATTCTCTATATTTTGAAATTTTTGTATATAAAAGGGAAGACTGCCGCGCAAGCCACCAATGAAAGTTGTGAAGTTTACGGAGACGATGCTGTATCAGTTCGTGTAGCACAACAATGGTTCGCTTCCGTTCTGGAAATTTCGATGTGAAAGATGCACCTCGCTCTGGTCGACCTGTCGTTCAAAAGTCGATGAAATTTTGGAAAAGATTGACCAGGACCGTCACATAAGCAGCCACGACATCGTCAATGAACTAAACATTCATCATCAAATGGTTTTGAACCATTTAAAAAAGGCTGGCTACAAAAATAAACATAAATTGTCTGTGAAAAAAGTTTGATTGGAAATACGAAAAGACTCTTTCGACTAGCCATTATATAAAATTCTCCTGTCACAGTGTTTGTGGTCTAACTCCGCCAAAACGGCTGAACAGATTCTTATGAAATTTTGTGTTTCATAGGTAGGTCTGAGAATAGTCTGATTTAGAACGGAATTTAGAACGGCAGCTTAAAGCGAATTCGCTACACGACACGTGACGAAGAAAAAAGCTCGCATCCGTCCCTCGCGAAGTAATATCTAGCTGTAGTTCTGAGGGCGAATAAACGGAAAGTTTTCACGGGAGGTGGTTTTAGTCAGTAAGAATCTGACACTACCAATGAACGTCGGACCATTGGTGCTTATGCAAGGCTTCCACCTACCCACGAAAAAAAAAATAATAAATAGTCATGTTTTAATTTTCTTATAGTTCGGTAAATGAAAACGTTGTCGAAGCAAGGTTCCGAGGAGAAAATGTATGACTACCCTATTATTCCCACGGATGAAAATCAATTGAGTTCAAAAGGGTTCAATTCCAAATTATATTGCCATTCGAAATGACGATAAATACGTCTCAAGGGATGTCTCAAACGATGCCTGTTCGTGGCTTAGTTTTGGGCACACTTTGTTTTTCACACGGGCAATTATACGTGGCATGTTCTCGCGTAGGTAAGCCATCCAGATTGTTGTCTTAGCTACTCTCTACAAATTACGTACACTACATTTCCCTAAGATACTGATAATGTTTTTTTTTTTCTTAAATTGTCATAATTTGTGATAGAGATTTAATTTGAAAGTCAATAGTTAAGATAGTAAAAATACAATGAATTTTGTTATTTCCATAGGCCGTCATCGATCACAGTGCTCCAATTCTCTTTCAGTCGTATACACATCCCCATATACTTAGAACAATTTAGTTATGTTTTCATTGACTATAAAAATATTCACTAGAAATAATTTATAAGGAAAAACAACGTTTGTCGGTCAGCTAGCTTTGATGTAAAAAATATGCTATTTATCTTAAAAACATATTCTTTGTGTTGAAGAACATTTGGATCCACAAAAAATCACTGTTTCGTCAGAATGAATTCCTTAAGCAAATATAAATTCTTAAACATTGTGAATTAAATATTGAATCATAACCAAATAGTATAATATTTGAATTTCGCGCCTAAGCGGCCATATTTATATTTTGACGAATATCGAAACAATACACATGTGAAAATCCAATTGAAAAAAAATAAAACCACTTGTCGTCACCCGAAAATCATGCGTTTTAGTTTTGAACCGGGCCGTCGCTAAATCCCTTTTTTTTGTTAGTTGAACAATAACTAGATGTCTACAAAAACGCTTGTAGATTTTTTAATCACTAAAAACAGCAATTTTTTTTGTCGGTCCTGAGACTACCCCTTTAGTACGACAAGGCTTTAAATCGAGTGGTACATCCTTATTTCACATTCACAGAGTACCATAAACAGGGTACAGTAAAGCTTTCAATTTAACCTCTACCGAAAATTTATTAAATTCATCCAATTCACAAGAAGTCTTCTTCGTTTTTTTTACCATAAGCATGGGCCATAGCTGTACATTTTATAAGCCAATAAACAGCATCACCCTGTGCAAATCGGAAACCAGTTTTTCATTGGTAATAGCAATTCGTTTTTTCTTAAAGAAAGCATTTATGGATTTAATTAAAGCCATTCGATTGGAAACGATGCGAGTTCAACGACGGTTGCAGTGAGAACTTTATAAATCATAACCTATTGGCAGTAGAATGTGATCGATCCACTGAAAGGCATTGCACTTGAATGTGCGTTCAAGTGGTAATCAAAGAAAACGGAAGGGGAAGCGCTTCTTTGAAGTTGTTTGACTGAGGGTTTTTTTATTACACTTTTTATGTGTGTGTTCCGAAATTCTTGAAAAGTGGCTTTTAATGAGGGAATGATGAAACGGAACAAACGAACAAATAGAGAAGGAATCACAAGAACTGCGATGGACTGGTGTTGAATTTTAAGTCATATTTATTCGTGTGACATACGTTTTAAATTACATTCGATTAAGCATTGACCTGTATTCAGTTGACAAACGAAGCAGTCATGGAGGAAATGTGTGGAATGTAGTGCAAATATGTGTCTTGTGATGATATGCATACGATACTGTGAGCCACAGTGCACTCAGAGTAAGGCAAGCTTTTTACTGACTTCTTCGCAATACACTACAAGCACTCCATGTTCATTCCTGGAATCTATCCTATCCATAAGAAGGACAGACAGAAGGAAAGCAGTTATCGCTCAGGCTCGGACATTGCCCCTTCACTCTTTATCGTTTGTGTTCGTCGGTCGTTACAGAGGGTGGTCAGAAAAACATCTGTCGTGATTGTATCGGAACCGGAGCCAGATTCGGAGGTGCAATTTAAACCGGATGACCAATCGGATTTGGAGTCGAAGCTTCGTATCATCCTTATCTCTCACAACGCTGTCTACCGATTGAAATAAATCGTTTTTGCCTTTCGTTTCGCTGCTTTTTTTTTATTCAACTTACAAATACCTTAAAACTACCCTAATATGTGTAAGTCTGCCATAGGATGCAGCAAGATAGACCTACATGAAACATGACATCTACATCACTGCAAGACAGAGACCGACTACTCCCCCATTCGGGGATACGCTATACCCTTTTTACCCCGGATCTAAAGGGTTCGACGCTGGAGTTCCCTCGCTCCCCAGCCACCAGAAATTTTGGTGCTGCCTAGCAACATCCCGAACATCCCGTCTTGAGACCGCCGTACTGAACCGGAGGAGACCCTCCTCAGCTCGTTGTGCGACGGAACGGTCGTGGTTGAGTCGCCCATCCACAGTTGATCTGGCGATGTGGTAGATGAGCGGTACCGCATTTATATCTTGTATCAATCCACTTTTGTCTAGGTGCCCTTTCGTGGTATTGTGAATAGGGGCAGTAAGCCCCCGAGATCAACTTATTGATCGAGTTCATCGCTCTAACAGTGTGACCTCGAATCAACTTCAACAGGAAATTGTCCACTCTTATCAGGTTTGCCCTGTTGTATAAGACCTCATTGGGATAGTATTTTATGTACTGGGACTCTGGAGTTCGATAAAGGCGGAGGCAAGCCCTAAGACAGGCCCTCTCGAACAACCGAATCTTTTCCATTAAGCTTGCACTCACGTTGAACCACACTGGACAGCCATAGGTAAGCATTGGCCGAATGAGGGCCATGTAGCAGATAACCTTCACCCTCGCATCGAGTTGGCTGTTGTAAAACAGTCTCTTTGTAAGAGCAAAAGCGCCTCGGGCTCTGGCCAGAGCAGCATCTACATGTTTGTTAAAATATAGATACTGATCTAGTCAGATCCCTGGGGATCCTTTGCCCCAGTGGTTCCCCGTGTCGTCCAACGATTGCGAACTGTCGCCAATTCTTTTTCGTGTCCGCCGAGGCCTTATACAACGGCGTCCTGAACAGAATGGTTTCCGACTTCTGGAAGTTGATACTCAACTTCCAATCATCGCAACTTCTCATGAATGAATCGAAGTCACCCTGCGTGAGGGTAGTGATTTCCTCGATCTTTTTGCCTGATCTGTACACGATCAAGTCATCGGCATACGCAATTGCATGAGGAAGAGAACTTAAAGATCGCTCAAGTAAATGTTGAACAGGATCGGCGAATTAACGGCACCCTGTTGGAGACCATTCTTAACTTGAAATGTACCTGTCGAGGTCACATTGCCATTTTTGACAACGAACCGTCTACCGGTAAGCATGTTACACAGTAGGTACAGCAGTGGTTTGCTTATGCCTAGCCGATCGAGCTTGTAGAAAAGACCTTCTAACCATACGGTGTCAAAAGCCTTCTCCAGATCGATCAAGCAGGCACCCGTACATTGTTTCTGGCTCTTGTTCCATTGGATACCTGACACCAGTTTCGACGCGGCATGAATAGTGTCATGCCCCGCTTTGAAACCGAATTGGTTATCCGGAATTATATTTTTGTCCTTAGTCCAGTTGATCAGAGTTCTATTGATCACCTTCTCGAATACCTTGCTGATGTTCGGAAGGAGACTTATTGACCGGAGGTTGCAAGGATTCGAAGAATCTTTTCCTCTCTTGGATATGGGTTGTACAATCGCAGTTTTCCAATTTCCGGATAATGTGCATTATTCAGAGCATTGTTAAACAGGATTGTGTACATATTAACTACTTCCAGGGGGAGGTGTCTTAGCACAATGTTGGAGATCCCGTCGATTCCCACAGACTTTTTCTTCTTTAATGATTCGAAAACCGCGTGGAGTTCTGTCTTCGATATGAACGGGGGATGAACCCCTTCCGTTTCGCTGCAGCACATATATAATTCTACTCCGCCACACATGCACACACGCAACAAATTTTATAATGATTAGGAATGTGAATGAGAGATTAAATGGTAAAATGGCAAAAGCAGCAAGCAATTTGTTAATCCAACAAAATCTTAAAGAACATCATGTCTTTTGCGCGATTCGAACGAGTGCGATGAAACTGGAACGTAGTGTTAAATCCCATTCGAAAAAGTGACACATTTTTTTCTCCGCGTGCTATGTAACATTTTACGTAGCACCTCAAGTTCTCTGTTTGCGTTACCCCTGATGGTCGACGAGCGAGCCAAACCCATACTAAAGATAGGAGTTCTTAAGATATATCTTCATTCCATGCTCACCATAGCCGCATAATTTTACTCACAAAATTACTTGCATTATTTATTTTGCATTAAAGGACTTTATCTAATTTTTCACGTACGATGCCTCCAATTTGTCCTTCAGCGTCTTACGGAAAATAACACTCATCTGCACCAGGAAGGCACGTCCAAGATTTCTCTAATTTGCCTTACTTAGAGAATGTTGTGGGCAATGAAGGAAATGCCATGGCCATCGTCATAGATACTCTTTCCTAAGTGCCCAAATGAAGTGAATTAACTATTAACAAGCTTAATCAGAATAAAGTTTGTGGACTCGATGCCTTTGAAACTCTTGGAGCAGCTGCAGATGTTCTTGAAATTGTGGCACCCAAGGGACACAGGTGCTTGAAGTGATTCCAATGTTTTGAGAACGCGATTTAACGAAAGAATCTGAATTTCGATTCTGATATTTTAATTACGGGGTATTTTTAAGGACTGATGTGAGGAGGAATGCCGAGCTCAACTGAAGGATGGGCCAGGCGGGGTCAAATTTGGAAGATCTGTGATCGGGGCCAAGCGTATTGTCAAGGCCTAGTTTGCGGTTTTCAACTGAGTACTTATGCCAGCTCTCAACTGTGTTTATGAAATTATGGTAAAGAATAAGATCGCGGATACAAGCTGACGAGCTGGGATTTCCTCATGCTTTTGTTCGACTTTATCGTGACAGGCTTCTTTGGACGGAAAGGGCTACGCTTCGGTTTGGTCATGTGTTACGAATGACTGCGATTCCATAAGGTAGTCGACAGCTTGGAAAACCCAGGGCGAGGCGGTAGAACCAAGTTCAAAAACTCGCCTGGTTGTGCTTGTGTCCTGGGGAACTTTGGTAAATGTTTTTCCCAGGTGACTCCCTTAGTGGATCACGCCTATCACTGAAGATGATTGAGATGAGGATGCCTTCAAGGCCCGTAGCTACTTTTTTGGAAAATACATGCATATGCCCAATAATTTGTACATATGCTAGATTAGTTCTAAGACTAAGCTATTTGTTGATAAGTCAAACTGTTTACTTCAGACAAGTCGACTGGATGGCGCAGTTGGTAGAGTGCCTGCTCCTGGTTAGCGGGGTCCCCGGTTCGAATGCCAGTGAAAGCAAAGTTAATTCGTTTTTATCTGGTTTTCAAATCTGGTCCAGTCACCATTTGCCGCTGGTATCAAATTAACGACACTATCACTGAATTGGTCAATCAGTAGTGGTAGTCTGACTAGGGGTATCACAATGGACCAATATGGTCTAAGTGGATCAATGCACTAGCAGCCCGCCTACCTTAACTAACCTAACAGGACACTGCAGACTCTGGCAGCACCTAAGGAAAGTAGGAGAATTGTATTCAAGCAAAGGAAATATGGTCAGCACTTTATATCAAACGCTTATCCTGCCTGCTCAGAATGAGCATTCAGGAAGTCAACTCTGATATCAACTGTACAGAAAAGGTTCGGAAATTGCAGAGTCAGCCGCCAGTCGTATAGCAGATGTATAGACGGCTCAAAAATGAATTGCGGAGTACGTTCGGGTATTTACTCTGATACTCTACGATGGTCTCGTTTAACAAAACTCTCCAATCTCTAGGAAGTCTTGGAATTCACTAGCAGTCCTCCTGCCTAACCTAACCTAAAGAGGTCGCGCACTGATATTGCAAAATTAACAGCAATAAGTACGAGACACTGGCCGCTAAGAGATCATGCATTTAGATTAGTAATTGCTCACAATGCACCTGTAACGACACATCATAACAAAAACCCTTCACTCACTTCCTGTGCGCAAACCATTCATTGAATCCTTTTGTAAGAAATCTCCGAACAGAGCGTCAAAGACCGGTAAATGTCCCTTAATCAATCGATGGTTCTTAACTCACTACAACACATTCCTATCAGAACCGTGGTTTAAAAATGGCACGCAATGCTAATTGCGTTCACCGTGAACCGCCACCCGCAGCAGTTGTAGAATGGGGATCAAACTCGGAGTAGTGCCAGATACCTCCTTTCTGCAGTCATTAACAAATTAAGTCAAGACACGGGATTTGGTGACAACGCGTTAACAATTTTCGACAAAATTGTCCGCATACAATTTTAGTCTCTCCAGATTCGTTATCAAATGAAAGCCGACGAAAACCCAAGAGAAATTGGTGAGAAGCTTATGCAAAGCCTCTGCTTGGTGTCGTTTTAAGAAACCGCGTGCCATAAATCTCACAGTGAATGAAACATAAACTTTATTGGACGAGATGTTCCCGCGATACACTATGAAGCAAAAAAAGGGATGAAATTTGATCACAGAAACTTAGTGACGCCACAGTGTGCCATAATTCATACCCTAGGCCGTTGGTGTGTGTTTCTTGATGCAATGATTAAAGACGTAATTCACAGGACGTGACGAGAGGGCATATGGGTGTGAAGTAGATGAAAGGACGTCGCCAAAATGTCAAACTAAATTTGGAAAATGGGTTAACGAAATCAGAGCATTGTAGGTTTATACCTAGTGGATATCTGTTAATGCTCTGCACACTGGTTCATGTGGACATCATTGGTTTGTCGAATGTCAACAAAGAAAACGTCAAAGTTGTCTTATAAGACAACTTGAAAGCGAGAAATTAAATGCAAATGAAATGGAGTCTTGCTTCGTCAAGAGCGCGAGAGTGAACACAAGGAAAAAGAGAAAAAAAAGACACCTTTTAAGATAGATAGATACATTTATTTTTTGCATAGTGTAACAATAATTTAGAAATAATGGTGTTATTTTCTCTAGCTTGCACAGGGATACGGTTTTATAGCAACCTTACTGCTGAATATACAATTGTTTTTCAAGTAAGGACATGCAGTTCATTAAGTTAACATCGTGTGTGTAAAATGTTCATCTCAGTTGTGATGCATAAAATGCGTGAGAAACGAAAATCATCTTCGTCAAGTGTTGTTAATGACAACGACGGCAGGAGCAACATCAACAGCAGAAACAGCAACATCACTTCAACAGCAGCAACAATGCTTAAATAAATGACTGCCTCTTCAGGTTATTGTTTAAAAGGGTAAAATAAACTGAAACGTAGTAATAAAATCAAATTTGTTTGGGTGAGAAATTCAACTATTCTCATACGTAAAACGGAAAGAGGTGATGTGATTAAAATTAAAAGTTTTGAGGATTTTTCTAAACTGAAAAATAATGATCATCGGGACCACATCCGATAACGGACTCAAGCTGGTGAACTTTGTCACGGGACGTAATATCTCTGTAGCTAGCACGCGGTTCCCACACCTCAACATCCTTAAAGGGACCTAGTGGTCCCTTGATAAATCAACCGTCAACCAGATTGATCATGTTGCGATCGACGTCAGGCACTCCTCCAGCATTCTTGATGTCCGAACGTTCCGAGGAGCCAACATCGACTCGGACCATTTCCTTGTTGTGGACAAGGTAAGAACTCGGATATCAAGAGATCAGCGGAGTCGAGAAAGGACACCAGGGTTTGAGGTCGGAAAGCTTCAATCGCAACGGACTGCTAGGAACTTTGACGATCGAGTCTCCCGGAATCTCTCTCTAAGTTCGTCGCCACCTGAGCAAACAATCGTAGAAAGGCTGGAGGCCAACCTTCAAGAAGCCATCAAAGATGCTGCCACTGATGTGCTGGGTTTTACGCCACCGCCTAGAAAAAACCCATGGTTTGACAACGAGTGCAGGCTGGCACGTGCAGCGAAGATGGAAGCAAAGCAACGCTGCAACGAACAACGAGAGCTGTTCGTGAGCTCTACGAACAGAGATGAAAGGACGAGACCCGACTTCTCAGGGGAAAGAAGAAAGCGCAATCGAGGAGATGGAGAGGTGCTTCGACAGGAACGATGTCCGAAAGTTTTACCAGAGGGTAAAACAGTTATCCAGTGGATATAATGTTCGGACAGAAGGGACGAGAATGGACAACTAGTAGTGGAATCGCAGGCGATACTGAGAATTTGGAAGAACCATTTCTGCAGACTGCTAAACGTCGATGACGCCACCAATACCGCTATCAGGCAGAATGTTCCACTCAATATGGACGATGATCGACGAGAATTCCGTCCCCCCGACTTAGACGAGGTCAAGATAGCAATATCATGACTGAAGTCCAACAAAGCTGCCGGTGCAGATGGACTGTCCTGCCGGTGCAGATGGACTGAAATGTTTAAGGCAGCTGGGAATGATCTGGTTGGGCGCATGCACCAGTTCATCTGTAAGACAGGGTCGGAGGAAAACATGCCCGATGAGTGGAATCTCAGTATCGTTTGCCCGATCCACAAGAAAGGAGACCCCTTTGACTTCGCCAACTGTAGAGGAACAAGTCTTCTGAACATCGCATACAAGATCTTCTCTGCCGTTTTGTGTACTCGCCTGAAGCCGTTTATAAATAACCTGATAGGTCCATTTCAGTATCCTGGAAAAGACCCTAGAGATGCAGATCGACATCCACCACATTTTTGTCGATTTCAAGGCCGCATAGGGACGAGCTATACAACGCCATGTCTAGTTTTGACATTCCTGCCAAACTCGTCAGGTTGTGCAGGATGACGATGGAGAATTCTCGCTTCTCCATCAAGGTCGGTAACGAACTCACCAAGACCGTCAATGTCAAAGTTTTCCAGGATGTGATTTCTTTAACATCATCCTGAAAAAGATCTTGCAAGACTCACACGCCAACACTAAAGGCACGATCTTCCAGAAATCCGTACAACTGCTAGCATACGCCAGTGACATTGACGTGATTGGCAGAACACAGCGAGCCGTCAATGAGACGATTGCTGTTATTGAGGTGGAAGCGGATAAAATGGTTCTAGCGGTGAATGAGGGCAAAACGAAGTATATGCTGTCATCAAGAAAGTACACAAAACATTGACGTCTTGGACAGAGCGTCACAATGGGCAGCTATAACTTCGAGCTTGTCAAGGATTTCGTCTACCTCGGCTCCGCAGTAAATAGTACGAAGAACATCAGTACCGAGATCAAATGCAGAGTAATTCTTGCCAACCGCTGTTTCTATGGGCTCAAGAGGCAATTGAGTTGTAGAGCCATCTCTCCAAGGACCAAGCTGACTTTATACAAGACCTTGATCATCCCAGTCCTTCTGTATGGCGCGGAGGCATGGACAATCTCAAAAGCAGATGAGGAAGTCCTTGGTCTTTTCGAAAGAAAAGCTCTGCTTGCGATCTTTGGTCCTGTTTGCTTTGACGGTTTCTGGAGGAGAAGATTCAGATACGAAGTGTACAGCGACATGAGTCTGGTCAGGCGTCTTCGGAATCAACGCCTAAGATGGCTAGGCCATGTAGAGCGTATGGACAACTCAGCTCCGTCCCGAAGAGTCTTCGACCTCGAACCAGTGGGACAACGTAACAAAGGACTCCCGCGCTTAAGGTGGCGTACCCAGGTGAAGAAGGACCTCAACCAACTTGGAGTGCGTCACTGGAGACAGCTAGCCAGAGATTAGCTGGAGAGGATAGTTGGTTGAGGCCCAGGTCCACCACGGACTGTAGCGCCAAATAAAGAAGAAGAAGCATGTTCATTCGTAGTTCTGATTCACTTCCCGAAGTAACACAAATTGTGTTCAGTAAACAATTCAGATGAAGTAATTTAATTCCTTTCTCATTTCATTCATTCCCATTTTTTGTTATTATATTATTTTGGTTTAAGCTTACATTTTTGTGCCCTGTAGCAACCGACTTCATTAACAAAACTTATAATTGCAGTACAATTTTACATCGTTTATATATCGTGTGATTAATTTTAAATCCCTCTTTTTTATCATATGCTTGTTTCCGACATAGTTTGGCTCTAATTGGCACAATTAACCTAGAGAAGCCATTTATTTCAACTATATTTGGGGTTGTTTTTCGAATAGAAGTAGTTATGGATACACAGTCGAACTTTGATAATTCGAACCGCCACTTGCCACAAAAAAAAATCGAATTATCAAATGAAATTCAAAATTGATATAAATACTTACCTATTTGCGATGCGAACACATAAAGCGTAGAGGAGCATAATTATTATTTAAAATGGTCTGTTATACAGGAGTGATTTTCTATTTTTTTTAAAATCTTCTTTGGAATTTAAACCATTGTTGGTACGTAGAAACGTTTGTTTTCATGGGCCTTCTCTATAGGTTAGGTTAGGTTAGGGTGATTTCCACCACTGTAGCAGTTGTGGCCCACTTAGTTCCTCGTTGGATCCTTTGTGCTATAACTACCCGGTGCTTTTCATCGGCTCCTTTTAAATGGGACTAAACTAAGGAAGATGAAATAAACCTAGAGACTACCTCATGGTATTCTAGTGGTCTAATTTGTCAAGTCCACTCCTGTGTTGATTTACAGCCAATTTGTTTTCGTGATAAACTTAGCTATGTTGAGTATCTTTAAGTGTGACATTTCCTCTAGGTTACTGAAAAAGTAGTTGCTAGTATATCTTTTCTAGGACTGGACAAGTGCCGAGGAGATGAAGCGTATTTTCTTCCTCCTCCTCGTCTCTACAACTTCTGCAGTAGTCGTTGTGAGGGGCTTTCATTCTTCTGGCATGGATATCGAGAAGGCAGTGGCTGCTGTTAATGCCCACTACGTTCCTTATTACATTCCTGTTTAGTTTTAAGAGTGTATTTAATTTGTTGGGTGGGTCGCCGTGGCGTAGTATGTAAGTGCGTCGACTCCTAAGCAGAGGGTGCCAGGTTCGATACCCGAATTTACCACCTTTAACAATTCACGGCTCCACCTCTTTCGAGTCACTGACAATGCTCAAAGTGCATTCCTGTCTATAATAAGCTTCTCAACTTGGCCGTTCGAAGTCGGCATTAAACTGTAGGTCCCTTCCACTCGTGACAGAACAATTGGACGCACAACATGATTGGTTGCTGAGAAGCTAGGCCCAGGTCCTCCTCGGACTGTCGCGCCACCCATATAATTATTATTTGATTTGTTTGAATTTAGTGAGGGCCAAGTAAGCCTCGAAGCCCTACATGTATCTAATTCCATCCATCGATTAGCGGAGTCATCTTTAAGTAACATGGTGTTTATTACTTGGAGTGAGGGATATGGGGTGCCCTGATTATTTGCCAGTGGCAGTCTCACCCATAATCTTGCAAACTTGTCGGCCCTTTCGTTGCCTGGAAAACCACCATGCCCAGGTACCCAGCATAGTATTAGGTTGCATCTAACCGCTGTCTCTCTGAGAGATAGACGGCAAAGTTTTACCATCTTCGATTTAATTGATAGTGTATCAAGAGCCTTTATAGTAAGGTGGCCAGACTATCTATGTAAATGGCTATAGATATCCTATTTGTCGGGTTCATCTACAGTACGGGGGCAGCCCCTTGCATACCTTTAACTTCTGCCTGGAATACATTACAATCGTTACATTACAATGGTCGAAGAGACGGAGAAAAGGATATATCCGGCGATATCGCGAATACTCCTCGACCGGTGCCCTCGTTCTGAACCGGTGAAAATCGGTATGGCTTTGATCGACATTCCGTTCGAAATGAGATCACCTGAATACTTACCACCTATATAGATACCTGCTTGTGGATGCTGTGTTAGGCTACACCGGTTTAGGTAAGGAAATGCTGAAAGGAATAAAGCCGTCCCGTGGGACTCTTTCATATTTTCATTCATGGTTGAAATACGCCTGATCTTAGGGATCAGCCTTTTGGAAGAAATCACAAGTCGTACAATATTACCGTCCTGTTTAAGTTTGCCGCTTTGTAAATAACCTCGTTAGGAGAGAACTTCTTGGACCTGGGAAATCGGCCCTTGAACAAGCTCACCTTCTCATTGTGGTAGTAGAACGAAAGTCGTAGGGCCCAAGATGAACCACGGTGGTCAACCGTACGCCATAACTTGAGAGAACATGACTGCCTAGACTATGGTTTGGTATGGTACGTAGGCAGGCGCAGTTATCCACGCCACACTTAGGTCCGGTTGGACCAATTGTGATACCCAGTTTGGGGGTAGCAAGAATCCTCTCTTTTTCTTACTCGTCGACCTTGAGGTATTGTTGGTCATTCCAGCCTTCTGGCAGTTCTGATGAACCTACAAATAGACATTAAAGGAATTTCTGCAAGCTCATGCAAATCTTGGAAGAATTATTCTCCCAGTGTTCTGCGTCTCAACGCAGTTAGACTCAAGCAATGATAATGAAAGTGAGGAATGTCCTCTGCAGGATCTGAATATGATATCCTAGGGGATTCCCATTTTGAATAAACTACCTTCATCCTGTCAAGTTGTCTGCTGTCAAAAAATCACCTTGCCAAAGCAAAATCCTCTTAAGTTTCTCCAAGGCAAGCCGTCAGAGACTTGTTTTACCTTCGGAATGGTCTTATCTATGCTTACTTTTGCTTATGTCCTCCATTTGCATGAGGTAAGGTTTCTGTGAGTTGGAGGAACGTAGTTCTTCGAGGAGGAAAAGTAGACAGTGGGCCTTATTGTAATTAAAGAGGAACCTCTCGATGTTATCCTCCAATTTTTCCACCACTTCTGGGAGCAGAATTACCGTCGCTAGTTCTCAGTGATCATTTCCAAACTCAATCAAACATTTCCGTGTGCGCCTTTCCATGCTCATGGCGATCAGCAGCTGAACAAGATAGGATCCGCATCTGGCGCAATGCCCCCTGCGTGGTGACAGTGAGTTTTTTTTAAATGATATCGTATGCGTCCTTCATTGTTCTTGTATTTACTTTTTTATTATCATTTGTGCTTCTGATTGTATTTAGGAAAGATACAAAATTCGGTATCAAAATCCAATCCATTTCTACCTGACTGCAAATTACAAAGCAAACCAATTTCAGATGCAGAACAGTTTTAATATCTTGTATGTTTTTTCCTTTCCCCTCGATTCAGTTACCATTCAGTGTACCGTTTTCGATTCCCCCTAGATTGCCACCACAATCCAGGTCAGTAGGGTCTGTAATCGATTAAAGGTCCAATGAAAGCATCATTCGCTGGATAGGCATTTTGATACTACCCTTTAAAAGTAAAACCAACAAAATTGAATACATTGTTGAGGCTGAGGGCAAATTCGGGGAATTCCGCTACGGTAACTCATGTGTGCAAATTTAGATTGCAGCCACTCTGGCAACAATGGAAATCAATTTCTGTAGACTGCGGAAGATGCATGGGGGTTAATTGAAAATTGTCTGTATGGCACTGAAGTACAAATAGGGGCCGAACCGCCGAAGGAAAGAAGGGCCGATAACGAGTGCAGGGATCAGTGCAAATATGTCCGTACATGACTACAGGAACTGATTCGGGTGTAACCCATATAGGCAGGTAATAGACTTGAGTTCTTTAAGAGGGGAACTGGCGCAGGATCCAATTAGGAGCCTATTGTTGTTAAACCTTCCGGGGAGGTAATTAACTTTCAATTGATGAAATTTGTTCAGTTGTACATTATTTGGATTGTGGTTGATTAGAGAGAGAGAGAGCGAGAGAGAGATAGAGATAGAGATAGAGATAGAGATAGAGATAGAGATAGATATAGAGATAGAGATAGAGATAGAGATAGAGATAGAGATAGAGATAGAGATAGAGATAGAGATAGAGATAGAGATAGAGATAGAGATAGAGATAGAGATAGAGATAGAGATAGAGATAGAGATAGAGATAGAGATAGAGATAGAGATAGAGATAGAGATAGAGATAGAGATAGAGATAGAGATAGAGATAGAGATAGAGATAGAGATAGAGATAGAGATAGAGATAGAGATAGAGATAGAGATAGAGATAGAGATAGAGATAGAGATAGAGATAGAGATAGAGATAGAGATAGAGATAGAGATAGAGATAGAGATAGAGATAGAGATAGAGATAGAGATAGAGATAGAGATAGAGATAGAGATAGAGATAGAGATAGAGATAGAGATAGAGATAGAGATAGAGATAGAGATAGAGATAGAGATAGAGATAGAGATAGAGATAGAGATAGAGATAGAGATAGAGATAGAGATAGAGATAGAGATAGAGATAGAGATAGAGATAGAGATAGAGATAGAGATAGAGATAGAGATAGAGATAGAGATAGAGAACGCAAGAGAGAGAGAGAGACAGATAGATAGAGAGAGAGAGAGAGAGAGACAGATAGATAGAGAGAGAGAGAAATAAATTTACAAAAACATGCGTCTGTCGACTGAAATAATGTTTTTATGTGTGCTTAAACATATTATATCCTGATACTGCTTGCTTTGAGAATTAAAAAAAGTGGAATAACATATTACCTAACCTTCTTTCATCTTTATTTGGCGCTACAGTCCGGGGTGGACCAGGACCTCAACCAACAAGCCTCTCCAGCTGGCAGGGTATCTGGCTAGCTGTCTTCAGAGTCGCACGCCAAGTTGGTTGAGGTCCGTCTCCACCTGGGTGTGCCACCTTAAAAGCGGGCGTCCTCTGTTACGTTGTCCCACGGGTTCGGAGTCGAAGAATCTTCGGGCCGGAGCTGAGTTGTCCATACGCTCTACATGGCCCAGCCATCTTAGGCGTTCCCTAATAAGCACAAATAATAAGGAAATGTAAGCATAAATATACAGAATGATTGCAAATTGACATAAGCTCGAGTTAAGTAGTTATAGTACCCACTAACCCCACACCGACAATAATATAATATTGTCGAGTCGACTGTTTTCCGTTGCCGTCGGTTATCGTCGTATCATGTTTCGAAACGTCTCCAATTTCGAAACACACTGTTGGCCCATTAATTAATGAGCGCCAGTTCGTATGTGCAGAACTGAAAGATCAGCAACTGCACTCGAACCCGAATGTAGATCGATATACGAATGACCGACCCGGATAAATAATATTTCCAGTCAGTATGACGCAATACGGAATCATGGAAATGCATGTGCAAACGAGTACATGGGGAAATTGATTGCGAGATTCGGTGTAGGCAAAATTAAGATGTCTTAAGATAGATTCAATAAAGGAATAACCGAGAAAGATACCGTGTTTTATTTCTTTTTTATAATCAAAATAATTTTGATTGAAACTTTAAGTCTCAGAGTAACGTCGCATTTCCCTTTGATAAGCATTTTTAGACTGCACATCGGGCCTTTTGCTCTTCAAAATTGTTCACAAGAAACTTTAAAACCATCTACTCATACCTGTTTAAAAATTTTTTTGCGAGGGTTGTTGGAAATCTTCAAAAGACACTATGGGGACCGTTCCCACATAGCGAAAGGGATTTTTACCCAGTACAAACACCTCCCTTCATATAAAATATATTTCCATTACAACTAAGTTTAAAACTTAGCCAGCAATTTTACTTTCTTGGTTTGGAAGCATTTGGCAAGAGATTCTCCATTTTTTTCTCCAAGCGCGGGTTGAATTCACCGTGCTACGTCAAGGGGATTAGTCCTGTGAAGACGGCGAAAAGAGTTTCTTTCGTCGAGAATTGGGACAGCAGAGTTTATGTGCTCTTCCAGCCGACCCTGCTTACGAGCAAAATTGGTAACTTCATCTTGCAGTGATGAAATTCCAAGATCACTGTGGATATCGTTGTTTCGTATATACCATACCCTTAGCCCTTTATTTTGGAAAGTTTGTAGTATGTTTCTCTTACTTTCTTTGGTACAACCCCATAGTTGTATACCATACGTCCAGACGGGTTGTAGCACTTGCTTGTATATAAGCAATTTGTTGTCAGTACTTAGCTTGGAATATTTTCCAATAAGCCAACACATGTCTGTGCATCTTAATTGGAGCTCCTCATGTTTCTTTTTGACGTGCTCCTTCCATTTAAGCTTTACATCAAGAGTCATTCCGAGGTATTTCGCTTCATTGCCGAAGTTATTCACGTTCTTATACGTAAAATGTATATGAACGGACTTAGCTTCGTTAAGCTCAATTCGCTGAGTGTTCGTTCATTCGTGTATCCGGTCTAAAGCACATTGCAATTGTCTAGTTGATTCCTTGACCGTTTGGACAGTTAGCAAAATGGCGGTGTCGTCAGCAAATGTGCCTAGCTCTGTGCCTATGTCCTGCGGTATATCGCTGCTATACAATAAGTAAAGGAGGGGACCAAGGACACTTCCTTGTGGTACTCCAGCTTGTATAGATTTGAATAGGGAGTATTCTTTCCCATATTTCACACGGAAGATTCTATCCGATAGATAATATAATAATATGGGTGGCGCTACAGTCCGAGGCCTGGGCCTAGCTTCTCAGCAACCACTCGTGTTGTGCGTGCTATTGTTCTTTCACGAGTGGAAGGGACCTACATTTTAATTCCGACTCCGAATGGCTAAGTTGAGGAAGCTTATTCTAGACAGGAATACTCTTTGAGCATTGTCAGTGACTCGAAAGAGGTGGAGCCGTGAATTATCAAAGGTGGTAAATTCGGGTATCGAACTTGGCACCCTCTGCATAGAAGTCGACGCACTTACCCGCTACGCCACGGCGACCTCCCTATCCAATAGATAGTTCGATAAAATTATGCAAGGTTTCTCGGGAATTGTCGAAGCTCGTGTTTCAAGCCTTCGTGTCAAACCTTGTCCAAGGCTTGAGGAACATTTCGAAATACAGCTGAGCAGACTTGCTTTTGTTCAAAACGTTTTTTCAAACGTACATCGTATAACTGATGTTATAGAAAAATCGTTTGAACAAAAGCAAGTTATTCACTTCTCCATCCATGGTGCATATCTCTGGAATCACCTACCTTCACAGGTATAGTCTATGGCAGACTACAAACAACTTAATTGTAAATCAAAACATTTTGATGTCTTAACTTCAAGGACGTCACTTAAGATCATATCCTTTTAATCATATTCTAGCCTCACTGCTGTATTTCCCTGACTTGGCCCCGCGCAACTTCTTTTTAGTTCCAAACTTTAGTAGCGTATGTTAGACACATTGTGACGCATTGTGAAACCTCCCGGACTGACTACTCCTAAAATTGGAGGCAGTTGGTTCTTGTGACAGTGGCTTAGCTGGCTTATATTGACATCACTGCGGCCGGCCTTTTAGTACAGATAGCGATAACTCTTTTCGATATTATGTTGTTTTTGTGCCAGAATGACTTGGAGTTTTAGACGATCGGTTTCGTTGGGAATAAAGTTGAATTCATTAAAAATGGTTGAGCGACCGATGGTGAGTGAGATCGATACAAGAGCCAAGACAAGAAAACATAATGTTCTTAGTGTACAGCAATACTTATCAAAAAACGGACTGAAATGAAAGGGTATGGCGGGAAAGTTGTAAGCTTTTCTTTTTCTTGTGAAAAAGAGGGTTTGCATTTTTTATCTACATACTTAACCCGATTTTTACAAATTGGGAAGATCTGACGTAAATAACTTCCACACGAGGGCCCAAGAACAGAACCATGTGGCGTTATGGTTTTCATCATAATCATCATAATTTTCTGACCCGCATGATCCACTAAAGGAGTCGCGGGGTAAACCACGCTCGAGAGATCTCCATTCAACTCGATCCTCCGCCATCGACTCTAACTCATCAAGGGTTATGCCGAAGTGTAACCAGGCGAGCTTACGGGATTGCCAAACAGTAAAACTCACTAGAAATACAGTACCATGATCTGTTGGACTTAGAGAGAGTTTGACTCAAGGAGTGTTCCATTTAGGGCGAGTCCGCTGTAAGTGCATAGAAAGTGTTGTCCTAAAATTGTCTTGACAGACTTAATTCATTGAAAGTCATGGATCTCGCTACTTGTTTGCGCCACCAATAGTCTTCTTAAGTTAGGGTAGGTAGGATGGCTGCTAGTGCACTCATTTGAAAACCAGATAAAAGCGTATTAACTTTGCTTTCGCTGGTATTCGAACCGGGACCCCGCTAACCAGGGCCAGATACTCTACCAACTGCGCCCTCCAATCGTTAACAGTCTCCTTTGGCACAGTCCTTCTTAATTCCATTCCCCCTCTGTTTTGTTGTCCCACAGCCTGAACATGAAAACTCTTCGGATAGGAGCTTTATTGTCCATATGCTCTACATAGCCCAGTTCGAAAACGCCTGTCTGCACTCATGTTGCTGTAAATCATCGTTCATTTCGTGGTTAAATGTTTGCCTCCATATGCCTTTAACACAACTAGGAAAAAAACCGCAAGCAAAATTACTCCCTCCAAGGACTTTATCCCTTTTTGCAGCTGCCCATACTTGCAGGGGGTGGGCAAAGTTCTGGTTGGTGCTCAGATTTCCCGGACGCGCAACATAAAGAAGCAGAATGAACATTTCAAATTTAACTGAAATGCGCATTAAATATGAAAATATTGAACTTTTTTCACACGTGAGCGTGGTCTTATTGTAAATCTTTCATAGGAAGGAGTACACTGGTTTTCCCGAAAAACGTACGACTTAACACCGCGTTAAGCCTTTAAAATGTTTTTCCGTGTGAGTAAAAGAAATATTGTGCACTTCATTAAAATTTACCACATTCGGTTCTTTTCATAATCCTTAAGCTCACTTACACCGTGTGTTGTATTCACGTGGAGGGTATTTACACGAATTTTTTAATATCGAATGTAACGAGCGGGTACACCTTTCAGTTTAGTGGTTTTTATCTTGGTTATAAATTTACTATTTTCAGAAATGAATTTAATTGCAGTGTAAAGCATGAGCATTTGACCTGAGATAAATAAATAATGCAAATATGCTTGTGGCTATGTAGAGTTCACAATGCAATGATTTGTAAACAAAGCTGTAAACACAGAAGGCACTATCTTCTACAAGTCACTCCAACTGTTGGGATAAGCAGACGACATCGACATCGTCGCGCGTTCACAATGTGCCGAAGCGCAAGCATTTACGGAAATTGAAAAAGAGGTGAAGCGAGCTGGTCTTAAGGTCAATGAGGATAAAACTAAGTATATGCTGTCGACCAACAAACGATCCGTCGCACACCACCTAGGACAAAATATCACAATCGACAGCTACAATATCGAGGTGGTAAAGGAGTCTACCTCGGGGTAAACGTAAACTCCACAAACGACATCACTGTGGAGAGCCGACGTAGAACCGCTTTTGGCAGCCGGTGTTACTTCGGTTTGTCAAAACAACTGGTGTCAGAACTCCTGACTCGAAGTGCTAAGCTCATGCTCTGCAAAACCCTTATTTTGCCAGTCCTGCTATATGGAGCCGAAAGCTGGACGATAAGCAAAACTGCGGAGCTGATTCTTGGTGCCTTCGAAGGAAAAATTCTACGTCGGATATACGGCCCCGTTTGCGAGGAACGTGAATGGAGGAGAAGACACAACCGCGACCTCTACGAACTGTACCAGGATGTGGATGTAGTCCGGAAGGCAAAGATCCGTCGACTGCATTGGCTGGGGCACATCGAGCGCATGGACAACAATGCTCCAGGTAAGAGGGTCTCTGAATTCGAGAAGGAGAGGAAGACCGAATCTCCGGTATAAAGACCAAGTAATCGTGGATGCAAGGCGGCTTGGTCTTGATGACTGGAAACAGCGTGCCCAGGGCTGTCAAGTATGGAAAGCAGCTTTCGCTCAGTCTCGGACCCTGCATGGGTCATCAGCCTGATGAGTAAGTAAGTAAATTCGCAATGCCAAAAAACCCATTTTAATTCCACATTTTCAGAAATTCCATTAAGTTGCACAAAGTTTGATTTTCATACCATAGGTTAGGTTATGTTAGGTAGGCGGGCTGCTAGTGCATTCACCAGCAAACTTAAACCGAATTGGTCCATTGTGATAACCCTAGTCAGGGACAGTGTCGTTAATTTGATCTCAACGGCAAATGGTGACTGGACCAGATTTGAAAACCAGATAAAAGCGAATTAACTTTGCTTTCACTGGCACTCGAACCGGGGACCCAACTAACCAGAGGTAGGCGTTTAACCCACTGCTCCATCAAGTCGTTAAGACCAGAGATAAGGAATAATATAGTTATCCAACTTCGGCCATTTTTCCCCTAGTCCACGCCGGAGAAAAATGCAAAAGTATTGGCATTCCCTTGCAATTCACAAATACTATTACACAAACCTTGGATCCACCACGCAATGCCGGCCGATTCGTGGATTTAGTGGCAAATGGCTGCAGATTTGTGAATTTAGTGGGAACAAATTGAGGCAGGTTACTGAATTTGCTCTTGATCCATGTCCGATAACATGTATGTTCTTCGGAGGGTGTTCAAAAGTTGACTCGTATTTTTAAAAAATTTCCTTATTTTGTAATATGGACGTTCGTACGTAAAAATGTATTGCAATGCCCATTTAACTGGAACTATTTGACCTAAAATTAATTCTTATGTGTATATACAGCTTATTCATTAACCAAAGCTGGCAAATTAATTCAACAAATGAGGTCCGCTGTATACGCTTAATTCATGAATTCTGAAAACTAATGAATTCAATTCACATAATTTGATAAGAACAATTGCAAGATAATGCAACTATTACTAATGCATAAAATCCTCTCGTGAAACAACAATAGCACGCATAACACGAGTGGTTGCTGAGAAGCTAGGCCCAGGTCCGCCTCGGACTGTCCCGCCACCAATATTATATTATATTAAATTTGCAATAAATTTGTGCATTCTTTAATTATGTCCTTGTATCTCAGATTGTAACTTGCTCAAAGTTTTTGTGAATCGACTTCATGAACATTAGCTTTGTTCGTTCGTTTAGCCCTCCATATATAACGTTCAAATAAAGAGCGAATTTTCAAATGCGAACTCTAATTCACCCCACTACTAAGGTTAGGAGGGGTATCAGCTGTTCTCAAGAGCTCACAGACACGGGACAAGACTCGTATAAAAAACGCTGTCAGATGAGATCTAGGGGCAATAGAGGTAGAAGGTGGATATCTCTATTATCCCTTATCTCTGGTTAAGACAGTGCTTTCTACTCAAGTGAGTTTTACAGTCTGGCAATTTAGATAATGGTGAGTGGTCTGAGGGATAAAAGCAAAAGACATTCTTAAAACACAAAAATAATGCATTGCTGAAACTGAATACTCACATTATGGAGAATTTTAAAATTGAATTGTTAACCATGAGAACCATGATCCATACTGTACCAGTACCGGTGTCACAAGGTTCTGTTCTTGGGCCTGTCGTGTGCAAGTCCTTACGTCAGATCTTCCCAATTAGTAGTTGATCAAGTTGGTAAAAAATCACAAGCAAAAGAAAAGCTTACAACGTTCCCGTCAGACCCTTTCATTTCATTTATTCATAATTATTGCTATATCTTAAGAATGATAATAATATTATATTACGGGAGAGGCTATAGAGGACCAGGGCCTAGCTTCTACAGCAACTACTCGTGTTGTGCGTGCTATTGTTATCTCACGAGTGGATGGGCCCTACAGTTTTAAGTCGACTACGAATGTCCAAGTTTAAGAAACTTTTCCTAGACAGTAATACTCTTTGAGCATTGTCAGTGACTCGGAAGAGGTAGGGCTGTAGGTCGTAAAGGGAATCGAACCCAGGCAGAGAGATTCAGTTCCATAGGAGTTGACGCACAGATTTACAATGCCTCGACCGCCATACTATAACGAATCGAATAATTGACTAAACTCATGTTCGGTGGGCTGCTGGCAATGAGCGGGTGGATTATATTTATCCCTAAGCTCAACTAGGGATTGACTTAGTGGGTTAGTGCGTCGACTCCTACGCAGAAGGTGCCAGGTTCGCGTCCCCAATCTACCAACTTTCATAATTCACGACTCCACCTCTTTCGAGTCACTGACAATGCTCAAAGTGTATTCCTGTCTCGAATAAGCTTCTCAACCTCGCCGTTCGGAGTCGGCATTAAACTGTAGGTCCCTTCCACTCGTGGGATAACAATAAGCACGCACAGCCGAGTGGTTGCTGAGAAGCTAGGCCCAGGTCGAACTCGGAATGTCGCGCCACCCGAAGCTTCAGTTTATTCGCGTATGTATGTATGTCATTTCTAAGTTTTAAAATCGTTCATTTGTTTTTTCTTGTCACTGATCGCCGCACTATACTTTGGTTCTTGGAACGGAACCCCAACAACGTATTCATCGATTTCAATGCTGCCTATTCTGACACTGTCAATAGCGACACGCTTGCAAAATTCTTTGAGGCGACGTGGTGAGCACCACCTACAGTTGCCCTACCTTCGTAAGGTTAACTTTATTGTGGATGTTGCCTTATCCAAAAGTTATTCTCTGGCCCCTTTGTGAAGTGCACCGCATTCCACTTCAGCAATATCCTCAGAGGTGTCCCTGAACTAGAGGCAGTCCTTGGCTGTCCCCATTGCAGAAACCATTAAGTGGTAAAGATAGTACATGGCAACCAGAAATGTCATTGTATCCGGAATACTAACTCGGGGTTCGTATGTGACATTATTTCATAAGCTCCTTTAAAAGAACACCTATTTAGCACTAAATGTGCCAGAATCAACGAGCCCGCATCAGCTTCTGCTGTTAATAAAGCATTTCCCATGCGATGCCAGCGTTAATTACCCCCTCAACATTCGCTCCGCGTACAACGTAACGGTGGAGCCTAGTCAAGAAATTGCTGGTACACGTCTCCAGATTGCAGACGAAGATTTGTCTTAAACCGTTAAAATCAAGGACAATGAACTTAATACGCACTGCCGCGTGAAGAACGATGAGACGATACTTCTCGCCATAATGTGAGTAAGCGGCAACGCCGAACAGGAGAATGATATCATTTCAACACAAATCGGAGAAACAACATTAAGAGTCAATCAAACAGGAAGTGTGAGGAAATGACTTGTTAATGACGCCACACGAACGTCCTCTCGATCCGAGTGTCTACGGACGTACACATGCAAACATGTGCGTTTCAAACGTCTATGACAGGTAGTCCTGATCCTGGCATCGGAAGACGTTACGCCGCTACGTATGATATTTCTATACCTTGACGGTGTAATCCAATTTTTATCACGTGAGGGTGACATCGATGCGAAAGCCTTCGCTGTTATGAAACCAAATGGAACGAAAAAAAAAATACAGAAATTCGAATGGAATTTCACGGCTCGAACGGGACTGATGGAATGGAAAATGAACGATTATAGTCAACTACAGCGGCGAAATTGATGCGCAAATGTGCTTTCACGATATCATGCGGAGTATCTTCAGGATAATGTCTTTCGCAAATTATATACGAACACAGCGAGGACATAGTCACGTTTCTACACTTCTTGCGTAATGACAAACGATACAGGGGGGACGCGAAATGCGTCGCTCTTCATTTGCGCGTAGGTGGATATAAGTCAAGTCGTTTTGTAGGCGAAATACATAAATTTCGCTGAGATGAAAGTCAAAGTTTGCGGAAATTTTAAGACGAAATTGCATTTTGGTATGGCGAAGGAGTTTCTATTTATTTTAGGATGACACCCGGGTGTACTGTAAATTTCGCGAATTTGTGCACTTTTTGTACAGGGTGGGCCACATAGGAGTTTCTTTTCAAAAATGCAATAAAATGAACAACATTACATTTTTTCCATGTGTTATGGCTTTATTAGTAATAACAAACATTCCCATTAATTATGAAATACAACGTCGTTCGAATGGCTTCCTCGGCTGGGTTCGCAGTGGCGCATTCTGTCACCCCAATTTTCCAAGACCTTGTTGATGGCTGTAACGGGCTGTAACTCATTGATTGGCCCTAAGTGCTTGAATCGTTTCCGGATTTTTGGCATAACATCGGTCTTTCACGGTTCCCCACAAAAAAGGGGATGAAATCGCAGCTCCGAGGCGGCCAATTGACATCGCCAAGACAGCCGATAACACGATTTGAGAATTTTGGTGCGCAAAAGATTGGTTGTGGCATGGGCTGTGTGCCATGGCGCGCCATCCTGCATGGTCGTCCAAAACCATTAACAAAAATTATCAAAAATAGACGTAGCATTGTACCACCTCTTAAGGATGGCAAAAAACGGCTCATAACACAAAGTGAGAAGGCAGAATGATTGGCTTCCGCCTTTAGCAAAAATCACTCGGTAGCGGCTCATCTTATTGATGCCAATACTGAAATTCAAGTGGTATCTGTGGAATCGCACATTTCGAGCAGAGCTTATGTTATTACACCGTAGGGTTAGGTTAGGTTAGGTAGGAGGGCTGCTAGTGCATTCACCAGCACACTTAGACCCTACTGGTCCATTGTGATACCCACAGTGAGACTACTACCACTGATTGACTACTCCAATGGTAGTGCCGTTAATTTGATCCCAACGGCAAATGGTGACTGGAACAGATTTGAAAACCAGTGCCATCCAGTCGTTTAATTACATCCAGTTACAAACCTTCATCAAGCAACTTAGGTCAACAATGTACTCTTGTAAGCCTTACCAAAGAAAGCACTTGAGCGCTTGACCGTAATTTTCAACTTACATTTTACAATTTGTATCGGTATGGCTTACTCATCTCTCCGAAATATAGAATTTGGTGTTTCCTAAGGATGACTTCGGGGCCCAACTGTGTTTAATACTTATTTAGCAGATCTTAGAGTGAGTGACGAACGTGCCCAATGTTTGCTGATGATACAGCAGTTTTCTCATCGGGGGAGCTTTATGTAAATGGCCCCAAATCTCATCAGCGATCCTTAAATGATTTTGAGAAATATGCTAAAAAATGGAAAATGAAGATTAATGAACTGAAAACTCAAGTCGTCTGGTTTCCCAGACCAGACGCAGAAGTCCGTGTTACCTTCCAAATGTTAACCACCTAAAACTGTACTCAGTTAATGTAGACTAACCAGATTCATGCAAATATCTTGGAGTGATATTTGATAAAAGACTCACCTTCCAAAAGCACATAGCTTCTCGCATCGAATAAACCTCATCACCAGAATTCTTTATCCTTTTATCAACAAAAAATCAAGTCATGGTTATCGTAAAAAAAAAATTATTATTATTATGATATTATTTAAAGCAATTTTTCAAGCCACACTACTCTCTGGAGCTCCTATTTCCTTTGATTGCCTTTGCGCAACTCATAAAAATTGTAAGGAAGTCAAAATAAGGTTTTGAAAAGTTATGCTCGGTTTACTAATCGACTTTCCAACCATTTGTCTCCATGTCTTGGCCAATGTCAATCTTATCACTACAATTGTTCAAAACTATCACAATAATTTTTATCAAAAATGTGTTTATTCAGAAAATTAACTCATTGCTTATTTATATTACTTTTTAAGTCTTAAATAAGGGTTTCTATTTGTAGCTTTTTTCCCTTAATAAAATAAATTGTTTATTTCATTATAAAGACGGATCATAAAAGCTGTAAAGGAACATATCCTAAATCTCTTGAAGCTTTATCTGATCAGTATTTCTTTCTAACTATGAATTGTGCTACTAGTAAAGTGAGTCTGAATCTGAAAATGTCTTCAATTTTCGCTTAAAATGGCTCTGTAACGCCCATCGTTGACCGAAACCTTGTTCCTAGCCTCATTTTCGAAAAAAAAAAATGGTCCAATGATGCCCTCAGCCACACCAGCCACATTCTTTCCACGACGCTGGGGACCATGTTTGTTATCCAGGGCCATATCAGTCTCACAAACTGTCGAGGAGGGTGCTTCATTTCGAACAAAACTTGTTTTCAAAAAAACGCACTGTTTGGCTACAACAGCTCATTTGGGACTAAGTCTTCAACATTTCCCAACGTGTTTCAAGCGTAAAGCCACTGATTTCGTTCCGCGGAGGTATGCTACCAGACATGAAGTATTACAAAGATGTCCGACTTTACAGCTGATTGCCGCCTAGTCCGTCTACGGATTTCAGTGCCTTTTCGACAGATATTCGTGCATTTTTGACTGTTATTCATAAAAATCGGTAATGAAGTATTACAGAGATGGCAGACTTCTACCTCTCTGTTTTTTTATAACGTGTTCTTAAACTAAATTCACCAATCAGAGGAAGGCATTTACGACATTTCCTGAATAGACGTCAAAATTAATGAATATCTGTAAAAAAGGCACTCAAATTCGTCGGTGGACTGGGGGCAATCAGCTGTGAAGTCGGCTATCTCTGAAGTACTTCATTTCTGACAAAAATGATGTGAATGTCGTCCTCGGGTTGGTCAATTTGGTATGAGTAACGACATAAAAAGCAACTGTCAAACATCTTAAGGGCCTAGATTGGTAGAAGTCTGGTCTCTCTATCATACTTCATTTCGGTATGATACCGACTTTCTGTCAACATTTCTATCCCGCAACAGCAGTCAGTGGCAGAATAAAAAAAAAGCCACTAGATTTCCCACCTTGTAAGAAGTGACTGAGATACAACCTCACAAACGCAGTTCCAAGGCAACGCTGGCTGCTTAAATTGAACAGCTCAAAGTAACCTTTAGACTGTTTAAAGTTGTTTATTTAAAGCTTAACAATTGGATGAAATCGTAAATTAATGCAAAATAATTACAATATTATATGCAGCCGTAAAAAACCAATTAATTTGGACTGACCGAAATAAAAAAATCCCTTGTTTGTGATATTGTACCCGGATACCGTATGATATCTCTAATCGCCCATCGAGAATAAAACTGCAATGATGAAAGCTGTACTATTGTTAGGGGCACACACGAAATATAATAGTCTTTGTAAACAATGTCGTTATAGTGAAGTAAAGCTTGATACGAAGTTGACATCATTGTTTATAAAAACAATCCTTCCATCGCTTACATCTAAGGTTTAATGAATATTATGTTCTGCCATTAATTCCCCATAACTCCAAGCAATTATCCTCTGTACAGTAGTGTTCCCTCAGAGAAGAGCTAGTTAGAGGTAAGATATGTGTGGCTTAAATTTGAATTACAAAAACATCGTAAAAAGAAGTATGTTTATTGAGTAAAACCCAGTCCTCTAATGGGTTATGGCTCATTGAGTGAACGTCGCATTTTATCTTTAGAAAAGCATACCACTCGAGTGCGAAGCTTCGTCAGATGCATAAACCCTTGAGACTAACAGCCGGTTTCAACCTGGCAAAGCGGGTGTAGTTCAGGTTGTGAATTCAACCCAATTTAATGGGATGGTTTGCGATTAATGGTTACTCGTCATCTAGTTGCTTACTGTCATGATCGTATGCGACTCTGAACGACATCAAGACCAGCATCACGTCTTAGATGGGCATCGCCCTTTACCGAGTGAGAGGCATTGTCTGATAATTCACGAACTTAATTGGTACCTGAAGTAAAGCTCAAAGCTTCGGCTGTGGTCCTCATGGGTAAGTGGATTCTGTGGTATGAGCCTTAGCTTGGTCCTTCCGAGAGTTGTGTTACAGTGGAAAACGGTTAAAAAACAAAACACGTTAAAAAACCAAAGTTGACTTTATTCTTAATCGTCCAAAACTCAAGTGAACTATATTTTCTTAAAACATAAACTAACAGCCAATACAAACATAAGCAATACCGACAAAAAGAGACAAAAAAGGACGCATGCTCGCCAAAAGGGAGCATGTAGAAAAGAGACACGTGACAATAGTTCGTAAACAACGGCGTCTTTTGTTTGTCAAGCCTGCTTAGCAACAGGTTGTTGGCGCTTGGGTTTGGGCCGAACCCGAACCCGAACTTTGTGGACTAGTTTGTCTTCTCCATATGATGCATCCACTTAGAGGCCTGTGGCTTTGTATGCATGTTTATAAACATATTAGAATGTTGATACTGCTACTGGAGAGCATGTCACTCGAGGTGCATTGTCTCGCAATGTACTCGAAATATGCCAGGACTTAAAAAGCCTTGCGGGAGGTCCTGCATCTAGTGTTAACATCTGAGTTAAGCACATGGTTTCGAAATAAATGATCTTAAAACGTCGTGCGTCGCCACAAAAAGATTTGGTATTTGGTATATTTTTGGCATTTTTCCGTTTGTGGCACCCTGAGCCTTGAATGAAAAGTGCCCACTGTTTTAAGAGCAGAGCTGGCATTTTGAAACGGCCGCCACACTGACAGCCATTTTTGTTTTCCTTGTACAATTCCTGCCGAGTAGGCAACGACACCGCGACCAGGGTGGTGGATCTATTGTATCGAAGGCTTGGAGTTAAATCAAAAGACTTACCAATTCCCTCATGAAAGATGGTAAATCTTTTGTAACTTAAGTGAGTATCTCTCTGTGGAAGATACATTCACACAAGATGTGCTCGGAAGCTTCATCCTCTTCGAGTCAAAGCCGACAAAGCGTGTCTTGACACAGATTTAGTTTGTTAAGGTGATATTTCAGGTCGCAGTGGCCGAAGGCCCCTAGATCTTCACTATCAAAAATGGTTTTAGACAAGGCGACTCGCGGTCATGTGATTTCTTTAACATCATCCTGGAGAAGATCGTGCAAGACTCACACGCCAACACTAGAGGCACGATCTTCCAGAAGTCCGTACAACTGGTAGCATACGCGGATGACATTGACGTGATTGGCAGAACACAGCGAGCCGTCAATGGGGTGTTTTCTGGCATTGAGGCGGGAGCGGCTAAAATGGGTCTAGCGGTGATTGAGAGCAAAACGAAGTATATGCTGATGACAAGAAAGGCAACACAACATCGACGTCTTGGACAGAGCGTCACAATGGGCAGCTATAACTTCGAGCTTGTCAAGGACTTCGTCTACCTCGGCTCCGCAGTAAACAGTACGAACAACATCAGTACCGAGATCAAACGCAGAGTAACTCTCGTCAACCGCTGTTTCTATGGGCTCAAGAGGCAGTTGAGTAGAAGAGCCATCTCTCGAAGGACCAAGCTGACTTTATACAAGACCTTGATCATCCCAGTCCTGCTGTACGGTGCGGAGGCATGGACAATCTCAAAAGCGGATGAGGAAGTCCTTGGTCTCTTCGAGAGAAAAGTTCTGCGTGCGATCTTTGGTCCTGTTTGCGTTGACGGTTTCTGGAGGAGAAGATTCAGCCACGAACTGTAGAGCGACATGAGTCTAGTCAGGCGTCTTCGGATCCAACGCCTAAGATGGCGATGTACAGCGCATGGACAACTCAGCTCCAGCCCGAATAGTCTTTGACTCCGAACCCGTGGGACAACGTAACAGAGGTGATGTGGCGCACCCAGGTGGAGACGGACCTCAACCAACTTGGCGTGTGACCCTGGAGACAGCTAGCCAGATACCGTGCTAGCTGGAAAGGCTTGTTGGTTGAGGCCCAGGTCCACCCCGGACTGTAGGGTTAGAAAGCTTGTTAGAAATCTTAAGCTATCCTTATTAAGATGGAGTAGTTCCTTATACGTATAAGGCCTGATTAATCTCTAGTCCACTGGTGTAGGCGAAGTTTTGTTTGCCGGGAGGTCAAGTCAATCTTCATTGAGTTTGCTTTAAGGTATCGCCTGTAAGTTCCTCACCGCAACTTTGCCATCCTGGATGTGAACGTATCCAATAACATTCGGTCGGTATGTGATTCACCGGGTGTGCTGTCGAATTTAATGCCATCGTACTTCGCTTGGTGGATGTCTCTTTCTGGTTTCCATATTAACGATCTTAAGGGAATATGTCAGAAAGGAAATTCATGCGCGCATGGAGCTAGGTATTTGGGAAACAAATTAATTGTTTTAGTTGTGTTCTTATCAAAAATGAAGTATTGCAGAGATAGCCTACTTCACAAATGATTGCCCCCTAGTCCATCGACGAATTTGAGTGCCTTTTTGCCGGATATTCATGAATTTTTGACGGTTATTCACGAAGTAACGTAAATGCCGTCCTCTGATTTGGTTTATAAACACGTTATAAAAAACAGTTGTCAAAAATCGTATGAAGGCAAGAGAAGTGTAATACTTCATTTCTGGCTTTTATATTCTGTAATGTGCCAAGTGTTGATAGTGATGGCACCTCCTATTAGTCTGCCACCGGAGCGGACCGTCCCACCCCCTCCCTTAGTCACCCAGTGCTGAGCACCTTCAACACAACGCAAAGGGACTGTTAAGTACTCTACTCCCAGGAGCAATGGAGAGTTTCCGTCGAGAGGTTACCATCTTATCACTGGTTTCGATCTTCATATACGTGGTTAAACAAGAAAAGCCATCTGTATCTGCTTGTTTAAACGATATTCAAATGATTGGTTGAAATTTCGTCTGAGACTTCTAGCACCGACACCATTTGATAACATTGTTTACAGATACAATCACCCATGAAAATACAAAAATTTGACACAATCCAAACATTCGGCGCCCCTTCAAATCCGGAGCACTATCTCAAAAGCTTATCGCCCAGACTCGTTCGCCCGCGCCACCGTCCACCCCTCAGCAAACTGGCAGACAAAAGATTATTCTGTCACTCTGAATAATGTTTTCATTGATTTGAGTTAAGTGCGAGGCGAATATGATCACCAGTCGGAGTCTCTCGGTGTTTACATAACAAACCACTCGGGAAGTGCATATCAATAAAATTCGAATTAAGTTTTGTTGCGTGAAAAATTAAAAATTGTGTGTTTGGTGCTGTTGTAGATGCTGTCAACGCTACGCACTCTATTTTACTTAATCCCTTATCTGTACGTAGTGTATTACGTTCAAGTTGCAAGATGGCAGCTGAGTTTGGTGGCCGAGGGCCTGGAGGAGTTCTTGCAGAATGGAACAGACGCGAAGACACTTGTTTTATTTTTGGTTTGAAGAGCATTTGCTGCTGACCTTGTGCTGGAATTTCGATTGTGTTGATTTGAATGAAAGGAAAAAATTGTAGTCTTATGAATAAATGATGTGAATGGAGGTGGAATGGTTTCTTTTTTCTTGCAACGCGTCTCCACGAGTAGTTCTTGAAAGTCAGCTGTTTTGTTGTGTCTTGAACATCGATCGTAGTGACAGCAAGCAGGCTAAGTGTCGTTTTTGCAATGGCTGAGGGAAAATACAATTTAATCAAACAACTTTATGCTTTTCGGTTCTTCCCTTATCTTCTCAGTCTTAGGAATTGTTTCAAGTGTCCAGTACGCGACTTTGTGCGACCTTGTTGTGGACGAAGTAATATGCTGTATCTGTTAAAACTCTGTTTTCTGTTTTGTTATGAAATGTAACAGATGGATGCGTTTGGGCAGTGAAAAGATGTACACTCTGCCATCAAGGAGGGACACACACCATCGACGACTTGGCCACGACGCGACGTTGCCAAAGGCAGACATATTTTTTGGGTAGTCAAGGTGGTCCCAAGTAAATTATACGAGTACAAGTAGTTCTTACTCAGTTGTTAGACATACGATCCATGGAGGGTCTAGCTCTGGCAATAGCTGCCTTGCATCACTCACGGTCTTCAGAAATACTGCTTCCAGTCATCAAAACCAAACTGTTCTGCCTTCACCATGCCTTGGTCCTTTGCCGGAGGTTTAGTCTTCATCGCCTTCTCGAATCAGGAGGCTGGGATTAGAAGGCCCATATAGCTGGAGTCTTGTGAAGTTGCCTGCCAGACTATATCCACCTTACGTGTACGACGACACGAGCCAAGACAGGCGTTTGCGGATCTAACGCCTTAGTTGGACAGGCCATGCAGAGCGCATGGACAACACTGCCCCAGCCTGAAGACTCTTCGGCAACCAAACCGATGTAACACATGTGAAGAAGTACCTCAGTAGCTGGCTAAAGATTGTCCTAAGATCGTCCTTGAAAGGGTTGTTGACTGAGCCCTAGGTCAACGCCGATAGGCTTGGGGTTGTGCATTAATCCAAGAGATCTCGGAAATCGTTGAAGATTAATGCTAGCGCACCTAGTCTTAGACGACTATGATGTCATCTGTCATGTGCGACTCTGATATGTGAATAGTAGATATAGTCTGGTATTGCGGGAAGAGCAGCGGGGTGTTTTACATCGGCTTGGTACTTTACCTTGTGACGGGTATTGTCCAATTTTTCATGAACTGAATTGGTACCTGAAGTAATACTCAACATCTAGGATTTATGTTTAGAGATAGCTTCGTCTTTTCGAACACCATTTTCTTCATCGCCATATACGAGCACTTACACAGACTTGCGGGGGATGGTGCCTTTGGTGTTACACACGATCGTTTCGGGAATGATTCTAAAAGGTCGTACGTCGGCTTGTGTAAGTATTTTTTTGATATTCTGATGAAGTCCATTACAATTTAGAAATACATATTTTTTAGTAGATCTCCATTTGTTGCTCCCAGGGGCATTTTGTTAGCATTGGTGGCTCTTTAGAAAATATATTCCCGGCAACACTAGGTCGGAGCGGACACCCAACTGTAAGTCGCATCCACTCGGGAGAGGACAATAGCACCCACACAAGTGGTTTCCGTAGAAGCTAGCCCCTGGTCGACTTCTGATTGTCGTGCCACCTAAATTCTAGTTTCTATTACTTAAGTGCTTAGTCTTTTGATTGGTCTTAGTAGTTTTTTGACACATTAAAATAATTTTAAATTTAACATTCTTAACATTTTTAACAAGTTTGTGACAAAAATTGTTAGGAGTCCAATTCGACAAGTTACCTACACTCTACTTACAAAAAAAAGTACTTCGGTTGAAATGGGTTTTTTCTGGAACATTTAGGGTTATAATTACTGAAATGGATGCAGATTCGTATCACAGTGTGGCAATCATCTAATTACCCATTGCCTACGCGACCTGTTGTGTTGTACTAGAGGACCCATCTAATCACTCGATGATGACCGAATCAAATGTCACAGTGGACGTCATTCGGAAAAGGGTTGACAAATGCCGTCACACGTTTTTAGACTAATAATAAGGTTAATTTAATTTGCTAATGGTAATTATGTTTAATTCAGCCAGATGAGTAGGTACTCTAAAGGTCGCTTCTTATCACGGCTACAACATTTCTAAAGAAACATTGTCCACCAGCGCACAGGAGAGGCAGCCATTATGCGGGATAATACGTAATTACTTTTGCATTTAGGGTGTTTTAATCAACAAATAGTATGCTCCCTAGTTCCATAAAGGGTAAGTTCTTTGAATTCAATTTTGGATAATTTTATATTCAAACGAAATGATAACAAATTGATTTAATGACTGTCATGTTTTTGGCTTAAGGTGGGGGAAGGAGGAGGACGCTATAAATAAGTGAATAAGAAATGGGAGGACAGTGTAAATAAGGAAAGATTAAATTTAAAATTAAATTTTAAGTTTATTAAGGTTTTCTTGACCCGACCAGCTTTTCAGTCTAAGAATGGTATTCGAGAAGAGTTGGGCGTATGCCAAACCCGATCAGTAGCTGTTGGAAAAAAGCGTACGACCGAGATAAACTCTGAAGTGTTGTGCAAGTGGATGGGATTGATGTCCTCTTTTGAGGGCCACTCAGGGTCTATACAGAAACTGTAGCAGCTCTGTTCGTGCAAAATGAGCGAAATTAACGAGGACGTTGGAATTCCTTCCAGCTTCTCCGGAAGAAAACGAAGGAGCATGAGAAGCGCGTGTTACACAATTGCAAGTCAGCAAACTTGCTGACGGCACATTTGTGTTGCCTCGCGACAAATAACAAAGGTGTCAATTGCATTCCGGTGTCAATGGTGCTGTCTGAAGGCAATCGGAAACGGAATGCGTTGACCCTTCGATATTTTTATTTTTAATAAAGAAAAATTGTGGGCAGTCTTGGTCCGGACGACACAAAAAGAAGTTGTGTTTCTATTATTTACATTAAGTAATATAACTCGCGCGACCAAATAGATTGAGAGATGTTGCTGCAGGAATGACGTACTGAAACCCTACCAACTGGTAATAAAAACTTGTCAAAAATAACCTAGTAGTGGAATCGCATTCGATGCTAAGAACGTGGCAAGATCACTTCTGCAGACTGTATAACGGCGATGGTGACCGAAATACCGCCGTCAGGCATAGTAAACCAACCAATATAGGCGATGACGGACAAGAACTCCGCCATCCCGACCTCAGTGAAGTTACGGCAGCCCCGCTAAAGTCTAACAAGGCTGCCGGTGCCGATGGACTGCCTGCCGAACTTTTCAAAGCTGCGGGTGATGATTTGGGAAGGTGCCAACTCATCTGTAAAATCTGATCGGATAAAAGTATGCCCGTCGGATGGAATCTCAGCACCATTTGCACGATCCTTAAGAAAGGAGCCGAGGTGAGATTTCCTCACGCTGTTGTGGGAGTTACTGGCCGTAATAGTTTGAGAAACACGGCAGTACGCGAGGAACTCAATGTTGAACAGCTTGGAATGGAAAGAGTTATGCTTCGACGTGGCAAGCACATTGTGGTTGGCTTAAGTATAAAACTTGCCTGGCATAACTTCTAATCATGTGTTTAAGGAGCAAGTGGCCTGGATATCTCTCGTATTTGCTTTGCCTCGCGACTCCTTTATTGAATTATGCGGGCCAATGAACATTAGATGAGAGGTCTTTGTTGGCAAAAAGATCTTAAAATTTGAGAGATTCGTTGGTTTGACTTCAGGTCCACTCCGAACATCGAACAAGTCCAATATCAACAAGCTCATCTTCGGAACGGGTTTTTTACTGGGTTAGGTTAGGTAGGCGGGCTGCTAGTGCATTTATCAGTACACTTACACCCTATTGGTCCCTTATGATACCCCTAGTCAGACTACTACCACTGATTGACCACTTCAGTGATTGTGTCGATAATTAGGTAGAAACGGAAAAGGGTGATTGGACCAGATTTGAAAACCAGATAAAAGCATATTGACTTTGCCTTCACTGGGATTGGAACCGGAGACCCCGCCAAACTTTTGACTGGGTTCTTCAGTATTTTTCTTTCTAAGAGTTTAATTTTTATGATTAAAGAGAATTGGATTCGTATATATTATGAGGACCAAAGTAATATTGACAATAGGCATTCTTCTTCTTTATCTGGCGCTACAGTCCGGGGTGGACATGGGCATCAAAGCAATCCAGGGCCTCCGCGAGTTCTTCGCTTGCACGTAGTCTTTAAGGGACCTAACATTCCACGTGCAGAACCGAAAATCGTTCACCTCGCTGAGGCTATTAGCGCCGTTGGTTGAGGTCCTCATCCACCAAGTGGGCATCCTCCGTTGCGTTGTCCCACTGGCTCCGAATCGAAGACTCTTCGAGCCGGAGTTGTGTTATCCATAGGCTCTATATGGCCTGGCCATCTTAGGCGTTGGAGACGTCAACACCTGACTTCCCTCATGTCGATCTACAGCCCGTAAAGTTCGTGTTTGAATCTTCTCTTCCAAACACCGTCAACGCAAACTGGATCAAAGATCGCACGCAGAACTTTTCGTTCGAGAAGACCAAGGACTTCATCATCCGCTTTCATTGTCCATGCCTCTGCGCCATACGGCAGGACTGCGATGATCAAGTTGTTATAGAAAGTCAACTTGGCCTTTCGGGTGATGGCTTTGTTACTCAAAAGAAACAGTGGTTAGCAAGCGCTACTCTGCGTTGGATCGCGGTACTGGTGTTGTTCGTCATGTTTACTGTGGAGCCGAGGTAGACGAAGTCATTGACTACCTCGGGGCTATGGCTGCCCATTATGACGCTCTGTCCAAGACGTCGATGTTGTAAGTCGTCTCTTGAGGACAGCGTATACTTGGTTTTGCCCTCGTTCGCATCTAGACAGCCTCTTCCACCTCTTCCACCAGTCTATATCAACGAAGTCATACACTTATCCCCAAGTGGTGAAATCTGGGAGCAGAGCACCTTCTATCGAAGATGGTGTACCCAACCCCCGTGGGAACGTCGTTGGCTGCTGCAGACGAGGGGGGGGGGTGAAAGCGAGTTCATCTATCTTTGTGGATGGCTATGGAGGAGCTGGAGAACTGTCTGGCCAACGGCGACATCCGAAACTCCAGTCAGAACGAGCTACCTGGTGCACTCTCCTTGTAGATCTACTCCGACACATTCGGAGCTCAGTTTTAGAATGTTCTTCTAAGGCGAGCTCGGGGTCTTGAAATAGAGATGGCTCCGGAAGAGTCTAGTAGTCTTAGGGCGGCGCTGGCCTCCCACTCTCTCACCACGTTAACATAATTATGTTGTGAGACAATCAGATGCCTCGGATCCGGAGGGGTTTCATATTGATGACCCCAGCAAAACTAAGCAACGATTTTCGGTTCTGCATGTGGAATGCTAGGTCCCTTAACAGAGCACGAGCAACCGAAGAGCTCGCGGAAGCCCTGGACTGCTGCAAAGCAGACATCACCGCAATCCAGGATAAGCAACTGCGTAGTCTACTTTGGTGATTGCTACAGAGAGAGGCGCTTATTTGGATGTAGATCGCCTTTTCAGTTTTACAAGTCGCCAAGGAAATAATTAATTAGATAATTAAATGTGCAATACTAGGCATACCATGAAGTATACAATGCTCCCTAATTTTGCTGAACATTGGTTATTTCAGGAAAAAAAATTCGCAGTTGCAGATCGCGACTCATTCGTGCACGGCCACGCAGCTCTTCCGAGAATACGTGATATATTCTTCAGCAACAGTTCGTCTTCATTAATCGAACAGTCAAGAAATAGGAAAGTAATGGTTAAAGTCATGCAGGCTCATGCTTTCGGCTCATGTCGGAGATAATTACATATCCACAATTAAGTAACCGTTCAGTCATTAAGTTTTCAAATTTTTTTTTAATAGTAAGTTGTTTTTTTTTTTAAATTCTCATTTGTATTTTACTCCGTAAGATTAGGTCGAAAGACATAGAATAAGGTTAAGTTTAGCTTAGAGTGCCCGCCTAGGGCCAGTAAGTTAGAAGTAGTAACAATGTACGTACAATTAGTTTTAAGCATTTTTGTCTAGTATATGAGTTGTTATGAATTCCACAATAAAAATTAATTAAAATGAAAAAACAATTAAGTAACAGCAATTCTTACCGAGTTATCCGAAGAACACACATGACCATGGCACGTGCCACAGTTTGGAAGAAAATCAACGTTGTCTATCCTCAGGTTCTTGGGAATGGCTCTAAATTGATGTTGATTAGTCTTTTGAAGTAATCCTAAACTCATACTTCTCTTAATCGACTTTCAAACGATACGCTGGACACACATGTTCTGTTTTGAAAGTCGTGTTTTAGGCGCAAACATTAAACATGGGGTCTTTCATGTTTATTTAAATTAAGTTATTCCTTATTATCTGTGCCGGATTGGCCTTAGAAATTTCGGGTTCAGCTTTGTTGGCAGACATAAAACATCATCATCGATGGGCGCGATTCTTGAATAATGTTATACAATTTTTGCGCAGTGACATAGTACTTGTACTTTTTGTTTTCTTGTTTAAACTGTTCGGATAAGCAATTAGTAATACTACATTTGTGAAACTGAATTAATTGATGGAGGAATCATTTGAATTAATTGATGAGATGATCGAAGTAGCCCAAGCTTGGTGTGAGCTGTGGAAGCCGATACAACGATCGATAGCACGGTGACAATGTCATTCGAGGTACTTATCATTGCGGCTGGCTGCTGAAAAAGCAGATATTCGCAGACGGTCTGTTGCTGAAAGGATGGCATAACGGCGGGCAGTCTTCGGAAGGAACACATGCAAGGCCGTAGCCAGACAAATACTTAGGTGGATCTTTAAAAAATATGTTTTTATTTTTAAGTTTGGGAGCGATTTAAGAATAATGTTAAATACCTAATTGATAGTATTATTGTAACTTATTGAAACAAAAGTAGAAATAGGTTAAAAAGTGACTATTATAAACTATGCCCTTGTCGTTTGATTTTTCTTGCCTTATATTGTACTTTCATTCCACTCTTAACTCCAATAAAATACCAACTCTTCTTTTAACCACAACTTTATTATCTTTTATTTAATTCCATTCCACAAGAAAAGGAGACCCCATTGACTGCGCCTATATAGAGGGATAAGTCTCCTGAACATCGCATACAAGATCTTCTTTGCCGTTTTGTGTACTCGCCTGAAGCCGTTTATAAATAACCTGATAGGTCAGTGTGGCTTCAGGCCAGGGAAGTCCACCAACGACCAGATTTTCACACTACGGCAGATCCTTAAAAAAACCCAAGAGATGCAGATCGACACCCACCACCTATTCGTCCATTTCAAGGTCGCATATGGTCGAGCTATACAACGCCATGTCTAGTTTTGACATTCCCGCCAAACTCGTCAGGTTATGCAGGATGACGATGGAGAATTCTCGCTGCTCCATCAAGGTCGGTAACGTACTCACCGAGACCTTCAATGTCAAAAAAGGTTTTAGACAAGGCGACGCGCTGTCATGTAACTTCTTTAACATCATCCTGAAGAAGATCGTGCAAGACTCACACGCCAACACTAAAGGCACGATCTTGCAGAAGTCCGTACAACTGCTAGCATACGCCAGTGACATTGACGTGATTGGCAGAACACAGCGAGCCGTCAATGAGGCGTTTGCTGGCATTGAGGCGGAGGCGGCTAAAATGGGTCTAGCGGTGAATGAGGGCAAAACGAAGTACATGCTGTCATCAAGAAAGGACACACAACATCGACGTCTTGGACAAAGCGTCACAATGGGCAACTATAACTTCGAGTTTGTAAAGGACTTCGGCTCCGCAGTAAGTAGTACAAACAACATCTTTCTGAGATCAAACGCAGAGTAACTCTTGCCAACCGCTATATCTATGGGCTCAAGAGGCAATTGAGTAGTAGAGTCATCTCTCCAAGGACCAAGCTGACTTTATACAAGACCTTGATCATCCCAGTCCTTCTGTACGGCGCGGAAGCATGGACGATCACAAAAGTAGAGAGAAGAGTTCTGCGTGCGATCTTTGGTCCTGTTTGCGTTGACGGTTTCTGGAGGAGAAGATTCAACCACGAACTGTACGCGCTGTACAGCGACATGAGTCTAGTTAGGCGTCTTCGGATGCAACACCTGAGATGGCTGGGCCATGTAGGGCGTATGGATAACTCAGCTCTAGCCTGAAGTGTCTTCGACTCCGAACCCGTGGGACAACGTAACAGAGGACGCCCGCGTTTAAGGTGGGGCACCCAGGTGGAGAAGGACCAACTTGGCGTGCGGCACTGGAGACTGGCACTCCTTTGAGGTCTACTGCTTGAATGCCCTTCGCTCCCATTCACCTCATACTCATTTTACCCCAGCGCTGTCACTGACTCCGTGGCCGTTTTGCTACACTATGTATATTTAATATAACATTATTTTATAAAAATAAATGTATTCGCCTGGTCATTTTTTACTTTCAATTCCTACATCAATTACTTTGTCGGTATTTATATCTATTTTCCAATGAATTTACATGGAGGCTTAACCAGGAAGTCGATCTTCACTGGTAGAGTTTAATAAAAAAAGATGTTAAGCGTTTCATCGTCGAAAACGCCCTCCCCCCCCCCCCCCCCCCCACACCCCCGGCCAACAACGCCCTTGCACACAGGGGGTTTATTTGAAAAAGCCACTTTTGACTAGGATGTGGACCTTAACTACCACAGTCACAGGCTTGTAAAATTATAAAAAGAGAACGGATGAACAAGGACTGCCAAGTGATAATTTCAACAATAGGCGATCCGATAGAGCCATTAAGAGAACTATTTTTAACTGGTACGGAAGAATCACTCCATTTTTTAAAACACATAAGAAACTATAATTCGTGTTTCCATATGGCATTTCGTGGAGCTGACGAAATTGATGCAACAGCAGGTTTTTCACCAACGTTCACCAAGCGCAAGTTTATCACCTGATCTGATCCCTACATCCTTCCTCAAAAAGTTCAACAAATTTATGATGAGGAAATAGGAACAGAAACCTGTTCCGGAATAGAACAAAGATTCGAGAGAGAAACACTAAAAAAATCAACGCTTGCTGCACAACAACAACGTTTAGGTCAGGTATTCAGGCCACTTCCGCACTCGTACAGTTGCAAGAGTATTGAAAGATCTCGACGTGCACAAATCCGCTGGCCCGGATGGTATTCCCCCTATACTTTTGAAGAGGTGTTCTTCTGTGCTGGCAAAACCACTGCGTAAGCTTTATCATCTATCCCATTCTTTAGGTTTCTTTCCGAGCAGATGAAAAACAGCATTTGTCCAGCCCGTCCCTAAAAAGGGCGAATCTTCGTCACCCACCTCGTACCGACCCATAGCACTTACGTCCCTTCTTTCTAAGGTCATGGAAACGCAGATAAATCGTCAGCTTATGAAATATCTTGAATAGCGGAAGCTTCTTAATGACCGACAATATGGTTTCCGCAGCGACCGGTCCACTGGTGATCTGATACCTTATCTCACCGAAAAGTGGAACCAGTCTTTGCACAATGCAGGCGAAAGCAAGATCGTTGCGCTTCATATTTCTAAAGCATTTGACAGAGTTTGGTATGAAGCTCTCTATGGTATCGATGAATCTCTTCTTCTATGGATTAGAAATTACCTTTCGAACCGTTCAATTCAAGTTCTGTTGGATGGGTTCAAGTCTGATATCCACCAACTAAATGCTGGTGTTCTCAAGGCTCGGTTCTGTCTCCGACACTCTTTCTCTTTTTTATAAGTGATCTCTTGTCTGCTACTTCTAATCCAATCCATTCCTTCGCTGATGACAGCACCCTCAGCTTTTCATATTCGTTCCAAGACTCACGACCCCGCCCTTCGGCCGTAGAATTGGAACGGCAGCGTATGTTAAGCACATTGAATTCTGGTCTTGAAACAATACAGTGGAATTCAATGCTTCAACAACTCAATGCTGTCTGCTGTCACTCAAGCGAACCCTTGTTATTCAGCCATTATCCATGAATGGCGCTTGAGTCGATGAAACCGGAAAACTGTCCATTCTTGGTATGTGTATCAACACAACTCTTAGTTGGAACGATCACATATTTGAGGTCGCCAAGAATGATGCGAAATGTTTAGGTTTCCTTAATCGACGCAAGAAATATTTCACCTCCTTTGATTTGCTTTAATTTATAAGGCGTACATCCGCCCCAAGCTTGAGAACAACGCTCATATCTGGTCTGGTGCCCCCAGGACCACCTGGCACCTACTTGATAGAATTCAAAAGCGAGAGATAAAACTTATAGGAGACAACAATATCGCAAAGTCATTAGACTCGCTCGAACATCGGCGTACCGTTTCTTCTTTGTCCGTGTTTTATCGCTATTTCAACAGCCAAGTGAGCTAGCCAACTGCATTCCTCCTCTGCATGAATTCACCCGCAATACCCGTCTCGCCAGGAATGCCCATCAGTATACCCTTAAGCCTACTTTCGGACGCACAGTTAAATTCAGAGACTCGGTCTTCAGCCGCACTGCACGAATAGGGAATGCTCTAACATTTCCCACTGACTACAACCCGCAGATATTTGAGACCAATGTGCACAGGTACCTCCTCTCCCTTTCTCTCTCTATACCTTCGGCCCGTGCTGTGTCTTAAGCCGGACATATAAGGATTTTAGCAATCCCTTGAGCACGAGCGAATTATAAAAAAAAATAAGCATTAGATAAGATCCCCGATGAAAATTACAAGGTTGTAGTTCATCCTGACCGTGTGCCGCGGGATCTACATGAAAGGACAACAAGCGAGATTGCAGCTATTGTGCCGAGTAATGAAGAGACTACAACGATGGATATCGTTTTGCATGCGCATGATGGAAGATTCAACAACGCTCTCCAGTATCCTATAATCTTGCGGAAAGAACAGAAAGGATATAACTTCAACATGGGCCAACATCAGCCTGCGGCTCGTCGCGTCTTCAAAAGAGATACCATGTATGGATGGCTAGGCATATGTGATCATGAGAACTTATTAATTCGGTGTGGACAGCTTTTCCGTCAATTTGTGGTGGTTATGTTGGAAATCGAGTGCCTAATATAAATATCACTGAAAAAAATAAGACCTGAGAATTGAATACATCTCCAGCAGTCAGCAGCTATCGTTAAGTCAATTCAACTAATGTGTGACAACTTATAACTCTTCCATCGCCATTTAAGAACAGCCGGTAAGGTGTACCTTCACTAGTACACGCAAGACGAATTCGCGTACGTACGAAACTACGGACTACCGGATCCTTTTATCACATTTAAGTGCAAACCAGCGTGGCCTGAAATAAAAAAATTGTCTGCGAATGCTTCTGCCCACCTATGCTGTTCAACCGCATACTGAGACCAACCAGCTTTCAAGAAGCCATTGATGGGCGACAGCAAGCTACGTGCAGAGAAGCGTGTGAGAAGCTGGGATTGTTAGAAGACGATAACCATTGGCTTTCTACTATGGAGGAAGCAGTATTGTGTCGTTCACTGCCAAAGTTGAGAGAACTCTTAGCTACATTAATTAGCAGTTCCGGGCTGATCAACCCGATACAGGTCACATTTTCCACTCCTGAAGGGGGTATCGGAAAGCTTTTCTATCGATGTCCAGAAGGTAGGTCTGACCGCTGACACACATGAGCTATTTTTCGTCGTCCAATCCTATACGTCACTTTTACTCACCTGCTGCTGTTTGCAGCGGCATGGTTTAGGGCTCAAAAGAAGCGTCTTCCATTCTCTATAACCCAACATGACAACCGATCTCACGAAGAAAGAGATGCTGCGAATTTTCAATTGAACCGGAAGGTATTTCGATATTTGTTAATAATTTCCGCACGTCCGTCAAGCTTGACCCGATGATGGAATGCAAACCTTACGAAATATTTTGACACCTGAATCTCGTTCGTAGCTCTTCGACAGCTGCTGAAAAATAACGATTATTGCTATCTGGTCACCTTTTCTTGTTAGGTACAAATGGCCTTGTAGAGGAGCTCAACAACTGTGCTCGCGGACACACATCCCTTTCGACAGCCATATTTTCGATCTTTTCGAATTTTTCAATTTTGCCCAAAGTACGCTCAGTTGGACACTTATGTTGACCATAATCTGCTAGTAATGCGCGAATCTACATTAAGTTTCCAAAATCTATGCATGTTCAGCTGCAGTTAAATGGGCTTTATTGCAAAAGAGTAAACCTTCACCTTAGCACGTACAGCCTCTGGTGGGAGTTTAGAAGCGTATCTGTCCTGAATGCCCTCATCTTATCCTTTCTCCAGAACGATAAAGCGAAAAACGATGACCTAGAATGTGGACTCCCTGAAAAGAAAGCAATCATCACCAAGGACATGTCGAAAATGAGTGAAGCATCAAAAAGTCCTTGTTGCCTGAATGAAAAGCGGTTTCATTGATGTAATGTGCTTCTTAGTTTATTCGAAGTTTTAACAAATTTCTTTCTTTACAACACAGTATTTGAATACAATTACAAGACTTTTCACTCGATAGTTCACAGTACAAAAGACAAAAGATATAATACAAGTATAATTAGACTGATGTGTAATTGCGGCTATTTACAAAAACAAATGACACTCAAAATATGCATCTTCAAGCATTACACATGCACGGCCTTAAGTGGTAAGTTCTAGTTAGTTAACAAATCGCTATTATTGACTGAAGAAAATTATTGAAAATGAATGTGTGGTAGGTTTTTAGCAGGTGCTACTGTTTTGCTCAGCTCGGTTCTATGTCACGTGTACTGCTCGCCCTGGATCTACAACGCACTCTCATTTTGGGAATATTTAGCCCAATCTCACATGAGACTATGCTCATGACGGTAGTTATAGTCGCAGTCAGCGTCGGTGCCGTTCATGCCGTTCGGCAGCATTGTTACAGTTGTCTCCTGGAGTCTGAAAAAGTATGCAATATTTTTTTATTTTAATTTGTTTGGATATATATTAAATAATTTATAAAAAATGCAAATGTTTATAACTGCCCAAAATATGTGAATACAAATTAGGTAACAAAGTTCATCATTTTGGGGACTGAGAGAAGTTAATTCAACACATTGGTAACCAACATGAAAATATTTGAGTCGGTTAGTGCGTCGACTTCAATGCAGAGGGTACCAGGTTCGTTTCCACAATTTATCACGGATCCACCTCCTTCGAGTCACTGACAATGCTCAAAGAGATAAGAGCTTCTCTACTTCGCCATTCAGAGTCGGCCTGAAACTGTAGGTCCCTTCCACTCCTTTACACTGAAAGAAGAATAGCACGCCAAACTCCAGTGGTTGCTGAGACGCTAGGACCGGGTCCACCTCGGACTGTAGCGCAACCCATATTTTATTATTAATATTATTTGGTCTTAAGTTGGGCAGTTAGGTAGGTAGGATCAGGATCAAGCCAGGCCTAGTTCGGTTGCTGCCATTCGTAGCAAAAATGTACAGATAATGAAGTCAACAAACAGTCTTCAGTGCATTGAAGGCCAGAGTTGATGCGTGCCTGGTTAGTTTGCCGGTGCACAGTTGCTTGGAATGTGTCCTGAGCCTGACAAGTACCACAGGTCGGTCTTAAAACGCTCAGCCAGCCTGAATAGCACTGCATTCATCTGTATGCAGTTCCTTAAATGAATTTGGTCGTCATCCTGGAGAACTCAGTCTGGTATCAAGGTCTTAAAATGTTTATTATCAGCCAAGCGGGACCTTGTGTGTTGTCTAGAGTTTGCCCCTGAAAACATTGTACTGCAAACTGAACATCAGCTGCATTTGTCATCTAAGGATGTCGAGTGAAGTAAGATTGAACATAGCGTTACTCTGAAGCAGAAATGAAATATTGCAGAGATGGCCGACTCCACAGATGATTGCCTCCTAGTCCATTGACGATTTTGAGTGCTTTTTTGGCAGATTTTCATGAATTTTTTGACAGTTTAAATTAACGTGAATGCCGTTCTCTGATTGGTCGAATTGATTTAAGGAGTTACCTTGATAAGCCGTTCTTAAGTTACTTTACTTAATTAATGCCGCCCTTAGACTGGACCATGTCCCTAGTCAATGGAACGTGGCAGAAGTTATAATGGTACCAAAACCATAGAAACCACCAATGGATAAGAAGTCCTGTGACCTATCTCACTACTCCCCATAATGTCTAAAGTATATGAACAAATTCTGCTTAGACGTTTAATTCCAATTGTGGAAGAAAAACAGCTCATACCAAATCACTAATTTGGTCTTAGAAGTAAACACTCAACTATTGACCAAGTACATGGAATAACTGATGTAATAGAAAAGGCATTTGAAAAAAAGCTCGTTTGTTCAGCCACATTTCTCGATGTTTCTCAAGCCTTTGAAAAAGTTTGACACGAAGGCCTGAAATATAAACTCTGCCAATCTCTACCGGGGAAACTTTATGGTATTTAAGTGAACTATCTCTCTGATAGGATCTTCCGTGTGATGCAATGAAGACTCTGCTTTTAAAAATATAAATGCTGGTGTACCGCAAGGCAGTGCTCTTTGCCCTCTGCTATACATACTGTATATTAGTGATTTACCACAAGAAGAACACACTGTTCTAGGCACGTTTGCTGACGACTGCGCTACCTTGGTAACAGCAAAAACGATTGAGGCAAAATTACAACGTTCACTAGATCGGATACACGAATGGATGAACATATGGCGAATTGTTTTTTATGAAATCAAATTAGTCCATATTAACTTCACTTATAAGCACGTTAATAATCGTGAGTCGTCGTGGCGTAGTGGGTTAGTGCGTCGACTCCTACGCAGAGGGTGCCAGGTTTGATACCCGAATTTACCACCTATCATAATTCACGGCTCCACCTCTTTCGGGTCACTGACAATGCTCAAAGAGTATTCCTATCTAGAAAAAGCCTCCACTTGTGAAAGAACAATAGCACGCACAATACGCAGTGGTTGCTGAGAAGCTAGGCCCAGGTCCACCTCGGACTGTCGCGCCACCCATATTATTATTACTTGCCAGTTTACCTAAATCGTGTCCAAATACCTTTTGGCAATGAAACAAAATACCTCGGGATGACTCTTGACGTCAAACTCAAGTGGAAAGAGCACGTTAAGAAGAACTTGAAATGGAATATAGAGATCTGTACTGGCTTACTGGTGAACATTCCAGGCTAAGTATTGACAACAAAATGCTTGTATATAAGCAAGTTTGTACCAAAGCAAGTAATTTGAACATAATACAGACTTTTCAAAATAAGGTGCTTAGAACTATCGTAAGTGCACCGTGGTATCTGTAGGATTTGGATTACTTAGTAAACCACTTGGAATACAGTGACAAAAGTTAGACTTTATTTTATTCAGATTAATTAGTGTATAGGGTTTTTCAAAATAGTTACAATTAATTCACTTTTACTTAAATTCTCATCAATTCGGTGCGTTTAATGACGACTACGGTTGACTGACGAGTAATGTGTACTGTACTGCACTGTTCGTTCGTTCTGTCTTTTATGTCCGTGGTTCGTCCCCAAGTCAGCTAATGAGTACGTGTGTAGGTTTTATTGTTCGAGTCTCACTATCATCGTCTTGTTCGTTAGGTCATGTGCGTGTCTTTTGTACTTGGGAGCATGTGTCTTCCTGTCTAGTCATCTGATTTTAAACAGATATTTCTCCACGTGATCTGTAAGTAGTTGGTCTGTCTGTCTGTAGGGTTTGTTTCGTATGTCCGGCTTCAGATTCCACATATATGAGAAACGACGATATCCACAGAGATCTTGGAATAATATCACTTCTAGATGAAGTAAGAACTCTGCTTATAAACATATGCGCCGCCTAGAAGAGCACATAAACACTGCAGTCTATCCGATCCTTGAGTGAACTAATGTCTTGCGCCGATTACAAAGGACTAGACCCCTTGATCTCGTGCGATAGTCTACACCCGCGCGTGGTGTCAGTGTTAGCAAGAATTTTCATTGGAGAGTAACCTGCCGATCAGTACCTAAATCCTGAAATACAAATTACTGGTTAAGTGCCTCACTTAGTTGTAGTCTTAAAAAAATACAGGGAGATGGTTTTAGTGAGTAAAAACCTCACACTTCTATGTGCGAACGTTCGCCATAGAGTCTTGTCGAAGATTTCGACCTACCCACGGAAAATCGCAAGTGTAGGCGATTTCCAAACAAAATAAAAATGTGCTACCTGCACTAGCCCTAGTTTCAATTCATGCGCACCCTGTGCACGTACTATACTTCTAAAGTAAATAAGCCGCCGTTAAATCGGTCCTAAGGTTCTTGAGCTCTGTTCGCGAAATTCTCCCGTTTACCCAATTCTATTTAAGATAGTGTAACACAATAAAACAGATAACGCCAAAACGTGAAGTCCTTGTTTCTTTCGGTCAGTCTCCTACACAAGAGAGGTAGAAGTCTGGCATCTCTGTAATACTTCATTTCTGCTCTGAAGTGATAATTCTGAGTGCAACGCTCAATCCCCAATTTCAAAAGGTTCTCAAAAGTTTATGGATTGCTATAAGCGAGAATAAGGGTTCCGTTTATTTTAGGAAAGACCATGAAATGAGCCCTTCTATTACCTTATTCAGCCAGATTGATTTTATGTGCATTTTGAATGACTTTTAAAGCATCCGTCATCAACAACGGAACTTCTACGCATATTTCCGCTGTGCGCGGTGTACAAGCTTTTCTTAATGAAAATAAACTCCCTGTAGGTTTCAGAGGTGTCTCGCAGATGGTTTCCATCCAACGCATCAGGATTGTGATAAGTTTCATATTCGTGCAGTTAGGATGAAGAACGAGTCTCTGAATTTAACTGTGCGTCCGAAAGTAGGCTGCAGAATAAACTGATGGGCATTCCTGGAGTGACGGGTATTGCGGGTAAATTTATGGAGAGGAGAAATGCAGTTGGCTAGTCCACTTGAGCATCGCTTGTAACTTGTCACATAAAACAGTGACAAAAAAGACACGGTACGTCGGTGTTTAGTCGAAATTATTGACTCAGCGGTACTGTTGCCTCCTATAAGTTGAATCGCCTGCTTTCGGACTCAATCTAGTAGGTGCAGGGTAGTCTTAGGGGCACCAGACCAAATATGAGCTTTGTACTCAACCTTGAGCCTTATAAATAAAAGAGGGGGTGAAATATTTCTTGCATAGATTAACCTAAACATTTCACAGCATTTTTGGCGACCACAAATATGTGATGGTTCCAAGTAAGTGTTGTGTTGATACACATACCAAGGACATCGAGATCTTTCAGTACTCTTACAACTGTACGAGTGCGGAAGTGCATTTGTCCCATTGTGAAATCAATGCTCTCAAGTACAGGTGGAGACATATTGGAATCTGGCAGTGTTGAGCTGGCTGCAAAATGAGCCGCAAGCAGATTAGCTTTGTCTAGGGAGCTGACAACTGGAATGCCATTGTGAATGAGCTTGGGAATGGAAGACGAGGCGGAATTCTTTATGTTTTTTACAAATGACCAAAGGTTTTTGCAACCCTTGGGACATTTTAGCACATTTTGCATCAACTTTTGTTCATAAGAGAATTTTACACGTCTGATTGCATTGCAGTCATTTCTGGCCCGTTAATACTTGTTCCGCTTTTCCACAGTAGTAGTAAACATTTCTCATGACACAATGTTAAACAAATTGTTTTCGGAGCGTTGACTTAATTCCTTAAAGTGCCCGAAGGTGTGCACTACGATTAAGTTTGTAGATGTTGTGCCTGGGTAAAATCTCAAAACTTTATGAACTTTATGTCGATGGCTTTAAACTTTACGGCGCATAGTGTGTCAGGCGGACGGACAGTCGAACTTAATGAATTTATAAAGGTTCCACGAGATCGATGATGCCCTTAGGTTTGGTTAGGTTGAGGTGTCAGTCAGCGCGTACGAACAGCAGACACACTTAGGCCAGATATAGGCCCATTGTGTTACCACGCGGATCCTAGGCTAAATATTCCGCAAACCAATCTCTGCCTTTGATAAAGCGAAGAAGAGGACTGATTTTGATGCTGATCAGTTCAGCCAGATTAGTAAAGAAATGGGCTCCCAGAAGTCTGAATCTACGGGATGAGAGAGCACTGCAGTTACATAGCTAGTGTCCGATGCTTTCTTCCTTATCCTCGTCCATGCAGCTTATGCAGACATCATTGTAAGTAGTCTAGAGGCGTGAGTTCCGATGGCACAATGCCCTGTTAAAACGCCAATAAGAGATCTGAGGTTGGGCCTGCTTAATCTGATTAAGCTAAGGAATCGCTTGGGATCTATCATAGGCCAGAGTAGATGTTTGGTAATGAGGCATCCTGTCCCAGATGTCCACCCGGGGTTTGTCTGAGCAAGTGTTTCAAGCTTTAGCAGATGTTTTATAGTAGCGATAGGCATGGAGGGGCGCTTTCTAGCGAGCTCGTCCGCTTTGCAATTCTCTGGAATATCACAGTGTCCCGGCATCCACATCAGTTGGATGCTAAAATACTTGGCCATTTCTTTAAGAGACAGGCGGCAATTAAGGGAAGTCTTGAATTGAAAATCTTGAAAATCTTGAATTACGGGCTGTACAGCGCCATGAGTCTAGTCAGGCCGCTTCGGATCCAACGGCTAAGATGGCTAGGCCATGTAGAGCGTATGGACAACTCAGCTCCGGCCCGGAGAGTCTTCGACTCCGAACCCGTGGGACAACCCAACAGAGGACGCCCGCGTTTAAGGTGGCGCACCCAGGTGGAGAAGGACCTCAACCAACTTGGCGAGCGACACTGGAGACAGTTAGCCAGAGACCATGCTAGCTGGAGAGGCTTGTTGGTTGAGGCCCAGGTCCACCCCGGACTGTAGCGCCAAATAAAAAAAAAGAATCGAGAGATTTGATCGCTGCTTGGCTATCGGAACAGATGACGATATCTGTGCGCGATATTGCATTGTTTTTCAGCCAGGACAGGGCTTCCTTAATCCTACAGTGATTAGGCAGTCGAAAAGATTGATATTTAGATCCTTGGAAAAGACACCAACACCCACATTTGCATCCATCTTCTATCCATCTGTGAAGATTCGCAGCGTCTGGTGTTCAGACACCCAGTAAGATCTGGGTGGCATGCTGGTTGAGAAATGCTTCTCTAAGAGGAGTTTAGGTAGAGTGAGGTCTAGGGCTTTTGGGTATAGAAGCATACCTGCGTAGGATCGTTGAGTGTCCAGACTGTAGTTCTTTCCACCTGCGCAGCGATCTTAATCTTATCGCCGTGCAAGCTGCTGTCTGTCTGACAATTAATTCTATCGATGGCAGGTTGAGGAACATGTTTCATGCTTCGGCGGAGGTAGTCCTTAGCACACCGCGAATGCATACGCATGCCACCCTCTGCACTCTAGCGAGTGGGGTGATGTTGATTCTCTTGTCGAGTGCGGTCCACCAAATTGCGACACGATATAGCAGAATGGGTCTGACTACAGATATAAATAGTCAGTGAACCATTCGGGGTTGCAGTCCCCATTTGCACCCAATGGCCCTTTTACAGGAGTAGAGAGCCGTTGAGGCCTTCTTGACACGTTCCTGGATATTTGGCTTCCAGCTTAACTTCGTGTCCAGTAAAAGGTCTAGGAACTTAGCGCTGTCGCTTAGCACCAAGGGGGTCCCGCATAGTGTGCGAGGGTCAAAGTTAGGAATTTTATACTTCCTAGTAAAGAGGACTGTGCTTGTGTTGTGAATTCGGGAATTCTCTACCAACTCCATCGATGCCAAACATTGATACAGCTACTCTGGTCCGGAATCCGCAACAGAATGCCATTCAGGCAGATAATCCTCAAAAGAAGAGCTGGAGTTGAAGCGAAAGATTGCCAAGGACAAAGCGGAGTATTCTTCGAAAAAGTCGAAAATTCTAGAGGAACAAGAAGGCGCGAGACAATACAGGTTCGAACTAAGTCAACTAGTTCACAATGCCATTTTATTTTAGTTACTGAACTAATTAGTTTATCAATCAGTAAGAATAACTGAACTAAATCGAACTAAACTGAACTAAAATGAGTGCTTTACTTTGTCTGTGTGTATGGTCATTGTGCACATGGGGGTTGTTTTGTTTAACTACCGCGGCCGGAGTATGTGAAGGGAATTTTAGAAATGTATGAGCAGGAATGTGTGTTTATATTGGTTACATGGGTTTTAAACGGTTTCCTGGCGCGATGAATGGACGAATTGTTGAGGAGATGAAACTAGAAATGAACTAGAATGACGAACTAGTTCAATAAAAAGAAGAAGTTTAGAAGATGACTGAACTAAAATGCACAAACCTAGGTCTTGTATCCAAAATGGAGAATATTGTAAGCCTTATCTTTTAAAAATTGTGTCCCGAACAGTGATCAAGGTTTGAGCAGGACCCCGTGAAAATCTCGCGTTGTAGACTTTTTTGTATGGAAACAGAGAGCTCTAATGAGTGAGAACTAGAATTTATCACAGAACATCCTTCCGCCAGTCATCTGTTCGCTTATAATTTCTACTTCACCTTCACTTCCGGATTGCTCTGGCAACCACCGCCTGGCACTTGATTTCGATGCTGGAGAATTTCATCGCACACAGGAAGTGAAGTGTAATTTATTTTCCGGTGTAAAAATGAACAAAAAAAACCGATTGTTTTCTTCTCGTTTGCCTCTAAATCTGCTGCATAGCCTTTGACACGACAGAAACTGTCCCTTTTTCTTCATGCAAAATATTCATTATAAATATTTTACACAAAGAAAATATTCAATTAAAATGGCTTCGCTCCACAGCTCGTCTGAGGTGTCAACTCCACGCATGTTTTCCTGGAGAGCCCCGAAAGTCACGAAAAATAAACTCAAAAGAAGTCCGTCTTACTCAATGTTTGGCAATATCGTGAACTTCAAACCAAAAGCGTGGCCATAACAATTCCTGGAATTCAGCTTATGTCAACATGACGAAAACATCATTGAAGCGAGCTTTCAACGCCTTTGGCTATGGTTATTCAATATCGCTTGAGTTTGTTGCTATTGTTCTCGTGAAAGTGAGAGAGGAGAGAAATGGAGAGCTTCAATCGAAATGCAGACGCACTGCATAACATCATCATCAAAACGGCACGGCGAGGCAATTTCATTTTAGCCTTCAATCAGAAGAGGATATACATTTGTTACATACATATGGAATTTAGGAGAACTCTTGCACAAGCAACAAATCCACACATGTTCATATTCCCATAATCCCATTCATCGTGACTGTTGCCTCAGGTTATCCTCAAATAAGGAGATCGAGTATCACGGTGTGTACTTCTTTTGTGATGAGGACTACTAAATAGAAGTGTGAATTTCGGGGGATGCATGAAATCCAACGCTGGAGAAGCGACACACACACCATCTCTTACAGAAATCTCTCCCAATTACATTCAACCCAAGGCTGTCTGAGAACTAGTGCTCAATAACACAACGGTCTGGCAGACATAGTGTACAACTTATGTACCCACGTAACTGTTGGTGGAAAAGATTAGAGAGAAGGAGGAGAACCTGTTCGTCTGCTCGAGTAGCTGAGGCGTCGACTACTGAGATATTTTTAGTGCATTCATTTTGACATTTTCACATTTCCACATTTATGAAGTTATTGCGCACGAATGACAGTTCAAATAGTGACGATGCTCTAATTTCATTTTCAGTTTAAAAAAATGCGGGCTAAATCCTACACGATAAACATTAATTTCACGAAATAGCATTAATTAAGCTGAAGCACACGCCAGCCATCCTTGCATTGTGTCCTTTCATGTAAATGTACTGATGTACATACTTATCCTTGACTAACAATCTTCAAGGACAATGTACGGATACGGTTCATGAAATTCGAAATTATTCTCCAGACAAAGCTTAGGTCTTCGAATTTGATTTGGGTTAAATTGTGGCAAATAAAAATCTACTCTAAATGAACCAAACTATGTGTGTACTGCGCAGAAGAACAATCATACTAGTCACGTCATGTACATAAAATTAAGGACGAACTTTTCAAAAGTTTAAGCAGAGCTAGGATGACATTTACATGACGCGACCCTGAATTATATGGTAAGTAATTTGTGAACAAACCTAAATGTCTGCCTTAGACATTGTTGAGGATGCAATGAGTAAGCACTCAAATGTGGGGTAATTCATAGCAACGGTGGATTATCTGAGGGTTGTTGAAAACATGAAATACTTGTAAATTGATTAAGAGGGTTCGGTGAAGGTACACTCAATCCGTTGAATCCCACGGAAATTCTTTCATTTGGTTATGTGAACATTAAACATGACCTTGCCAGTTTGATTTCCATTTGGGGCGGTTTAAAACTGCGACCATAGTCACATACGTCTAGTTTGGACGTATATATCGAAGCCGAAATCAAATGCTCGCAATTAACGCAAAAACATTTGCAATTGACTATGGAACAACATATACTACACTCGAAAATAAGGAAAAACAAAAAATTGACTGGAAAATAGTGGGAACTCGAAAAAGTCTTTTCGTATTTCTAATCATTCATGTGGTACCCAAACATGGAGCTTCTTTTTGTAGCCAGCCTTTTTTAAATGGTTCAAAACCGTTTGATGATGAATGTTTAATTCCTGGCGATGTCATGGCTGCTTATGTGACGGTCCTGGTCAGTCTTCGACTTTTTCAACGACAGGTCGACCAGAGCGAGGTGCACCTTTAACATCGAAATTTCCAGAACGGAAGCGAGCGAACAATTGTTGTGCTACACGAATTGATACAGCATCGTCTCCGTAAACTTCACAAATTTCATTGGTGGCTTGCGTGGCATTCTTCCCTTTTTTATACACAAATTTCAAAATATAGAGAATTTCTTCATTATTTTCACTAATTTTTGAACAGTAACTTTTGTTCAACTTCTCCGAATTTAATTTTTTTTTGGTTAAATAAAGCTTAAGATGTCACCTTTCTAACACCATATTGTATGACTTATATGATTGATAGCATGGGAATAAGAGGACTCCAACGACATCTATTGACAAAATACGAAAAGACTTTTTCGACTACCTAATATGATGGTACATGTATAAATAGGACAAAATATTTCAATCGACAGCTACACTTTCGAAGTCGTAAAGGAGTTTGTCTACCTCTGGCCAAACGTAAACTCCACAAACGACAGGACTGTGGATATCCGACTTAGAACCGCCTTTGGCAACCGGTGTTACTTCAGTTTGTCGAAACAACTGACGTCAAAACTCCTGACTCGAAGGACTAAGACCACGCTCTATAAAACTCTTACTTTGCCAGCAGTTAAGCAAAACTGCGAAGCTACTTCTTAATGGCTTTGAAAGAAAAATCCTACGTCGGATATATGGTCAATGGAGAAGAAGACACAACCGCGACCTCTACGAGCTGTACCAGGATGTGGATGTAGTTCGGAAGGCAAAGATCTGTCGACTGCACTGGCTCGGCTACATCAAGCGAATGAACAATAATCCTCCAGTTAAAAGGGTCTTCGAATCCGAGCCCTCTGGTTCGAGATGACGAGGAAGACCGAATCTCCGGTATAAAGACCAAATAATCGCGGACGCAAGGCAGCTTGGTCTTAATGCTTGGTAGCAGCTTGCCTAGTACCGTCAACAATGGAAAGCAGCTATGGCTCAGGCTCGGATCCTGCACAGGTGCCAGCCTGATAAGTAAGTAATGATTAAATAGAAAGGGATGTACATACATAGTTCCATAACCTGATTAAGAATACCCGTGGAAGCATGTCAATATAATCCACGAAGGAGTGTTGTGTATTACGCATCGTTATCTGAAGTGCACATGCAATTCCAATTGGGTTTCGTATTGGTCACCTTAGCGTGAGATTTCTTCAGGCGCGAGATCTGCAAAGTGCAAAATTTTTGTTTCGATTCTACAAGCGCAAGAAAGAGTGCACACATATTTGAACATTTTTTATAGGACATATTTTAGGATTCCTGTCTTCTCGCCTTTGAAAAAAGCTTTAACAAACGCTCTGAAAAGAGCCCCAGATTGGTGCCAGGCGAAGTTTTGTTGTTTCATTCGTCAATGTTCAGAGAACAAGAGCAGCGAGTTCTGCAAATGACGGCATTAGACTGTTGTCGTTTAGTAAAACCACACCATTCATTTATTTTCTGCGCACGAATTGCTATTTCTTGGGTTTTTGACCAACAACACATATTCTGTCTGTTGACAAAGCCGCTTAGCCAAAAATGCTCTTCTTCACTGATGATGATTTTGCCAAAATGATATTTCTACAGCCCAATTGGAAAACGAACATCCCTTCACATAATCGATTGGCTAGAGATCTTGAGTCAGAGATCCTTTCGCAGAATTCGCCGTAGGGTAGGCTTATCGATGTCAAATTCATGAGCCTGTTTTGATTCATTTGTGATGGACGCTTAATGGCGGCACTGTTCTCCGTACTTCGATCAAGCCGTTGACTAACGACAGGAGAGCATTCACCAGCTATCATTTAGACTGAAATTTATTCGATAGACTATGAATTGCTTGTCTACTGCGTCGACAATTACCACAAAAATTTGCGTTAACCCTCTCAAAGTTACCATCACCGACCCGGAATTCGGGTGATAAATTTAAACTTTTTTTGTAAAATTTCATCGATCATGAATTTGTGGCATTCGATAGTTTGGTCAATGGGTTAAGGGTGCGTTCACAGTGAGAGTTCAAGGTTAGTACCAATTGTAAGCCCCTGGTGTGTTTAATAATGCTTAGTGAGCATCTCAGTCATGTGCTAATGTCAGTTAATAACTGGACTCTTACACATGATGTCAACCCAAGTATAAACAGATTTGTTGCTCCTTACCAATAAGAGAATACCTAAGTTCATCTGTCCAACTTTAAATGGAGTTGAACTTAAAATCGCAAAGGCAGCGAGATATAATATATTCCATTAACATTAATAAAATTTCCTAAAATACATAGATTTTATGAAAACAATAAATGAAAATGAAATGAAATGAAAAATACTTGGGCGTTATACTCGATTCCAAACTCATGTGCAAACTGAACACAAAGACCATATAAAGAAGGCATACGTTGCATTCTACACGTGTAGAGGGACCTTCGGTAAAACATGGGGTCTCAAACCGCGGGGACCAATACTCAATTATAGTGAGTCCCTTCCTACCCTTAAAAATCCACGCTCTGATATAACAAGTTGTCTCAGTACAACACCGACAGCAGCTCTTGAAGCCATCCTCTTCCTGTCTCCTCTCTATTCTGTAGCATCAGTACAGCCTCTGAGACTCATACTACTCATGGTCTCCACGATAGGAATAATGGATTACCTTCTACCAAAGCTTGCCTCGGAGAAGAGTTTCTGTCATCGGTTTCCGAACCGGGAACAATGGAAAGAACAAGTGGCAAAAAGAGGAGGAGATCGACTTATACACCGGCGCGGGATCTCAAAGACGAGCACAGCACTTACACGGGCAGAGGTCCTTGAAAAACACCTTGGCACAAAGGCACGACTGCAGCATTTTTCAAGACGTAGTGGTTGTTATAAACGGCGGCACTCGCCTTGAGAGACCTGGTAGTCTGGTCGTCTGGTAGTCTAGCGGCAATAAAGGCGTTAGCCTCAGACATTCTGACATCGAAGCTGGTTAGGCTATGAAGACCCAGCATCAACGAGATATCCTTAGTTAATTCGGTGACCCTCTCCTGGGTACTGAGACATACTGGAATCCAAGGAGGCTCGAAGCTGTGAGAATCTCGGTTAATCCCGTAAGCGCAGGTGCGGTTCAGCATTGTAAAGGAAAACCAAGAAGATGGATCCCTGAAGGGAGCTAGTACTCTCTGGCGCAGCCTGAATACTGCAGCTACAGCAAGTGCCCTATGGCCGAAGCAGAGCAAGATGAGATCAAAATCATTGATCGGCTCTAGTCGTGGGGACGTACTAACGCTAGTAGAAGTCCTTACCGGACAGTGTGTCATAGGTACACATGAGTGAAAAAACATAGACGAGGAAGAAACCAAATCTATCCAACATCTACTCTGCGCATGCCCAAACCTAGCAAGGAAAAAATGACATTTTCTCGGAAAGCTCTCCTTAATAGAGCTGAGGGATTTAATAATAATAATATGGGTGGCGCGACAGTCCGAGGTGGACCTGGGCCTAGCTTCTCAGCAACCACTGCGTGTTGTGCGTGCGATTCCTCTTTCACGTGTGGAACGGACCTACAGTTTAATTCCGACTCCGAACGGCGAATTTGAGAAGCTTTTTCTAGACAGGAACACTCTTTGAACATTGTTAGTGACTCGAAAGAGGTGGAGCCGTGAAATATGAAAGGTGGTAAAATTCGGGTATCGAACCTGGCACCTTCTGCGTAGGAGTCGACGCACTTACCCAATACGACACGGCGACCCACGAAACGAGGGGATTAAGCGGTGTAAAATTGAAAAACCTCTGGTCTTAGGACTACAGTAGGTCTCACTGTACCTTAATACAACACGTAGGTGTAAATAAGTCATGGGCCGAAGGCCGTCAAAGCATCAAATCATCAACCTATTCAACAGTTCATTTAAGAATCTGTACGAATATTACAAGGCTGAAGAGTTTGTTCGGTTGAACGTGCTAATCTCAGGAGCTACTGGCTTGAATTGAAAAATTCTTTTGTGTTGGATAGTTCATTCATCGAGAAAGGCAATAGTATCAATTCAAGATGTTGCAAAACCTTTTGAGAGCTTCCGTTGTGTAAACCGCTTAAGATACTCAAAAGTAATGTTCTATGGAATTGTTCCTCTTTAAAAGTTCTATAAATAAGTCTGCGAGAGCATATATCTACCCTTCAAGATTGACTCACTATAACCCTTTTATGGTAATTAAATTTGTACGAAAGTAATATTCTTTATCCAACCGCGATAACTGATATTGACGCCGTCGATCAGCTAATTGAGAATATAATCGAATGGGTTTTCTAGAGAATTGTATTTCTAAATAGCTTTGAAGATATTCAGCCAACGTCCACCTTTTTCAAGCGAAAAATGAAGATACCGTGCTGTTAAACAATAGAAGTGACGAATTGAAACAAATTAAATGTCAAATCATAAAGAATACTGAGAAGAATTGATGATTGAACTCACCTCCTTATTGTACTCTGATGATACGATCGCCGTGAATTGTATCGTCTTGAAACAGTGCTCGTTAGTGACGTATCACGGGCGCCCAAGGTGTCAGCGCGTTTCTTCTTGCCTGCCGCAGTTCCTTGACAAAACAAATATCTACATAAATGTGCAAAAATTATCACTTAATTACACTAATATCAAAAACAGGCAATATATTTAAATTTTGTATCATTTTTACTTAATTTTATCAATTCCCTGGTTGCATTCAATGAAAAGAAACTTAACATAAGAGACTGAAGGCGGAAAAAATAGTCGACATTGATAGGTAGGGTAGAAAGCTCCAGAATAGGTACTCATACACAAATTTGATGGCACACGTACAGCACACATAAAATAATACAGACAGCGCACGGATAGTTGCGTTTCGATTCGAAATGAATATTGAATAGTTTATTTAGGTTTTCTTTTTTTTTTTTTCGTTTCATTTATTTACTGCGTTTGTATTTCGATTATGTAAGCAATTTATCGGGAAATAAATGTGTCATGCTTCGGGTGTATAGTTTATAAACAAATACCTATTGAAGTGCTTGCGAAATGCGCCGCTGACAAAGTACAGTGCCACGGGATTCGCGCAGCTATTTGCGAAGGATAAGCAAAAGCCGACGATTCGCATCACGTGCCAGAATGCATTGTAGTCCTGTTGGGATGTTGGCCTGTAAAAGAGAAAAAAAAACAAAACGAAATCAAAACAAGAAAATGGGCGAAATCATATTGTCTAACGGGGCATTACTTACCAATAGTAAAACCAGAGCATGAATACATGGTAGGGCAGGAAGCAAATGCCGAAGATTACCACGAAAGCGAGCACTGTTACGGCGACCTTTTTGCGAGCACGTACCTAGGGAGAGAATTTTTTTATTATTAACGCGTGCAAATCTAAATAGTGGCGTTGGGAACGTGTTAACAGTAAAAATGGATTTAAGAATATGGTTACAGTATTTTGCTAAGAGAGTGTAGATTTTGAGTTAAGATTATTAAATTAACGCTTAGCGACTGAGCTGGTAGTATGTCAGACACCTCAAAAACGAAAAAAAAAATGTGTTGCTCCGTAATTTTTCAAATGTTGAATCCCGCGTTCTCAGTACATTTCTGTCATTTGCTCAAACGTTTGTTAGAGTTACAGTTCCGTTCGAATGCGTTGTTGTAATAAGGAGACTGTCTACGAGTCAACTTCGCCAGTATTAAGGTGTCTTAAAGTCTGAAACCAATTTGTCCTCTATGTAATTATCCTTGTAATGACAGATTTTAATAAGACATTGACGAAATACCTCCTGTGTAAGTTTAATCCTCTTAAAAACCTCGTAAGTCTGAGTCCTGGAGGGCGAAATCGGAGTAGTATATGATTATGGTAATTCTAGTCTCACCAAAACCATCCAAGACAGATTACTTAATTGCTGCTAAAAATGTCATCGTGGGATACAAAAAATACGGTATCTTATTTGAGAGAAACTACTTTTGAATGCCAAACAGCGATAAGGACTTAAAAATAATGCTGTTCACTCATTCTGTGATCCGATCCAGAAGCTAGTCTATTTATTCATACTTTGACGATATTGTCTAAATAATGTTACAGGTGGAGATTATTCCCAAAAGGCGTTGTTTTTAAGCGACGAACCTTGAATTGAAGAACCCAAAAAAATGATGTTAATATGCATGTACTTTAGAAGTTAACTTTTAAATATGATTGTGGGCCTGTGACCTCTGCCCACAGGGTTTAAGAGTGTTGCATGAAAAAGTTTGTCATCATGTCGCTGTACAGTCTGGTCATAGCAATTTTAGTGGCCATTTGGACCAATGAATCCAGTGCATTAAACAGTGATTTTTTTGAATGTGCTTTGACAGTCACTTAAGTTTGAGTTTGAACCGTGCGAAACGAGCCGTGTTTTTCAAGATAAATTGGAATGATTTGCAATTGTTGATCCGTATGATGAATTGCCAAGCCCAATTAACCTCAAATAAAGGAATGCTGTCAAATCAGCTGTCACAGAAAACGATTATACCAATTTATGCTCGTCTCTAAGAAAACACATCAGCTTATGACAATCTCGTTTCTTAATTATTTTAACTATATAAAATTCTTCTAAGTTATGATATAACAAGTTCAATGAATATAATTAACCATTAGTGTAGGATGTGATCGCGCCATAAGGGAAATTCCTACATAAGGATATTTCAACGCGATAACGAAAGAGACGAGAAGGAGGACAATAAACGGCTTCGGGACTAATTACATTCGAGGAAACGTAATGAAGTCTCCTTTTGATCATTCTTTGTATTTCCTTTGTTCTGTAAACGTGTACTTTTTGTGTGTTATGTCGATTAATAATTAAAAACTGAATTACTTGGATTGTTTGACTTGGGTTGTTTTTTCCTGTATTAGTTAGTTAGGGTAGGCGCGTCGATACCTCCGTTGGATGTCTAACGTAGAGTGACGCCACATAAAACGTTCATCATTCAGGAATACACCCCATTCGAGTAATTGAAAGTCTCATTTCGAAATGATAAATTCAAGATGCTACTTTTTGACTTGTAAGCTCACGCCCGTTGATAGAAGAGCGTGCGAGCGCTGTTAAGCGGTATGGAACTCAAAATACACATAACATCGAGGTAAAGAAACAAGATGAGCATATTCCTAAAATGATTAACATAAGACGTCAAAAGAATTTATTGACTGGAAATTATTATTATTACTATAACTTTATAAGACAGTAATAAATTACATGATTAATCTTAAATTTGGGCGCCAGCTACCAGGGTTTCGGCCTAGGGAATTATTTGACTGACTGTTAGTACACACATCACTGTAGCACACCCATGTGATGGATCACAAGTCCCAACTGCCTCACAACAGCTAGGTAAGTACCAAATTATGAGGTTTTCGTATTCTGAGCAAAACTTCACAACTTATGAGCATCACAGTAAATGACGAAATTGTGATATTCTCTCGAGCACATCACAGGGAAGAGCAAACTCATGCTGATTAGCAAAGGCGAAAAATTAAGGGAGAACATTTTTCCTTTTGGTTTTTGTAATATCTGAAGAAGGAGAGAATTGAGATAAAAGGTAATTGGATTTCTATTGTTAATTGGCGTGTTCGGTACTTTCAAGGTAATGGTAATTTTTGTATTTTACTGTAAAGCAGAAAGAATCTAAGGAATTTACGAGAAATTAGTTCTCTCTTCTCATTGGGGGTAAAATGCTTAATCAAATTCTTCCGAATTCGCATGCCAGCACTTTCCACAATTCATACTTCCCGGAACAGTGAAACCATTTCAGCAGCTGAAACCTCTCAATTTTCGCATCACAAATATTTGTGAGTTGTGATTACATTCTACTTCAAAAGAAATAATAGCGCTGTAAAGCAAATACGTATGTTGACTCTATGCTAAGCATATTAAGATGTCGGCCAATTCCTTATCCTCATTGAATCTCATACGAAACGATGAAGTACTCTTTAAAATTTAAAAATGGAACTAGTGGTAATATGAAATAAAGCCGGTCTTAACATTTTTAATCTGCACGTAGAAATAATTAAATGCCGACAGAGACCGTATGAGCACAGAAGCCCGTATGAAAGTTCTGGGATTTTCTGAGCGAGATCTGGTACGGATGTTATCTGCAGCGTTTTAAATCTATTCAACATAGATCCTCTTGCACAAAGGGCTTCTCAGTTTCCCTTGGTTTGTCTTCTCATACATATTCCCTGTTACTTGATTTGAATTATTTTATTGTTCCATTCATTATATTTGCCATCCTGACCATCTTCATATTCAAACAATTCCGAAAGTGCCAATCATATGCGATGGTCCTTTCGTTGTCCTTCAAAAAGTTTCAGAAATGAGCTTATGCGCTTAGTGTTCTTCTTTACATCGATTTTTGTATTCACTTTCGAAGTGTCTCATTCATTTTTGAGTCCTCCGTATACATGCTGACAAAATCCACCCCAACTTGCTTCTGTTCGATTAATTAAAATTACATTTTTGAGAGGGAGGAAATGCTTTGGTCTTGCTCCACTAGTTTTTGGCGGGCTTTGCCAACTTTTTTCAAAATAAACAGGGAAAGTTTTAGTAATCTCTTAGAATCATGTTCAGGAGCTAGTTAATGTGTAAACATTGAAAAATTACTGAAGCGGAGGAACACAGTCTTAGACTAAGAAGAATGAGCCAATTGGAAATAAAACGGCCCAAGGTCCATATCCAGCTGGTAACGCAAACGTAGCCTCAGGTTTCGATGGGCAATTATTCTAATAGGGACCACATTCAATCTCTAGGCCACTCGATCTTTTTCGGCCATTGACTCTAACTCATCGTACCCAACCTTAACTTTCAATTGACCTAATGTAGTTATTTTTATCTTTAATTTTATAATTATTCTTATTTTATAATTATTATGTTATTCATTCAAAGTATTTCAAAAATTCATCCAAATGCTGATTTTCATTCACTTCCATTAAGCAATGAAGCGCAGTCCATGTTCCACTATATAAGTCGAATTGTCACGGGAACTATAAATTGTTCGGGTCAGAGAGAGCTTGACTTAGAAAGAGTTTTTTGCATGGGAAATTGAGGGAAATGTATAAAAAATAGTGCGAAAAAGTTCAAGACAGAGAGTGCATATGTATATATAAATATTTGTCTTACTTGAAAACGAGCCATGAAATGAGCTCACACCATTTGTATTATGTATGTATCCTATCTTTATAAAAATAGGTGCTGCTAATTTTAACGGCTTTCTACTGAACCGAATGGTATGATACTTGTATAATTGGAAAGGTAATTTCGCGTATATGTGGTCATTTTTGGTTGAGTAGATCCTTGGTAAGCACAAGTACAAAATGAGGTTATTTTACAACATATTTACAATTTTACGTAAGCCCCGTCAAAATTTTCTGTTTACGTTATCCCCGTTGTTGTCGAATTTTGACGACGATCGAGCCTTGTTTTATTAAAATCTGCGCACTGGTTATTAGAAGAGAATGAAAAAAGCAATACAATTGTTCTCCGCTAACACGTTTTCAACGTTTTCAAAAGTGTAATTTGTAATTCGCCTGATAGGTCCATATCAGAGTGGCTCCAGGCCAGGAAGTCCACCATCGACCAGATTTTCACCCTACGGCAGATCCTGGAAAAGATTCAAGAAATGCAAATCGACACCCACCACTTTTTTGTCGATTTCAAGACCGCATATGACAGCGTGCATAGAGACAAGATATGCAACGCCATGTCTAGTTTTGTCAGACTGAACAGGATGACGATGGAGAATTCTCGCTGCTCCATCGAGGTCGGTAACAAACTCACCGAGACCTTCAATGTCAAAAAAGGTTTTAGACAAGGCGACGCGCTGTCATGTGACTTCTTTAACATCATCCTGAAGAAGATCGTGCAAGACTCACACGCCAACACTAGAGGCACGATCTTCCAGAAGTCCGTACAACTGCTAGCATACGCGGACGACATTGACGTGATTGGCAGAACACAGCGAGCCGTCAATGAGGCGTTTGCTGGCATTGAGGCGGAGGCGGCTAAAATGTGAATGGTCTAGCGGTGAATGAGGGCAAAACGAAGTATATGCTGTCATCAAGAAAGGACACACAACATCGACGTCTTGGACAGAGCGTCACAATGGGCAGCTATAACTTCGAGGTAGTCAAGGACTTCGTCTACCTCGGCTCCGCAGTAAACAGTACAAACAACATCTGTACCGAGATCAAACGCAGAGTAACTCTTGCCAACCGCTGTTTATATGGGCTCAAGAAGCAATTGAGTAGTAGAGCCATCTTTCGAAGGACCAAGCTGACTTTATACAAGACCTTGATCATCCCAGTCCCGCTGTACGGCGTGGAGGCATGGACAATCTCAAAAGCGGATGAGGAAGTCCTTGGTATTTTCGAGAGAAAAGTTCTGCGTGCGATCTTTGGTCCTGTTTGCGTTGACGGTTTCTGGAGGAGAAGATTCAATCACGACTGTACCGGATGCACAGCGACATGAGTCTTGTCAGGCGTCTTCGGATCCAACGCCTAAGATGGCTAGGCCATGTAGAGCGTATGGACAACTCAGCTCCGGCTCAAAGAGAGTCTTCGACTCCGAACCCGTGGGACAACGTAACAGAGGACGCCCGCGTTCAAGGTGGCGCACCTAAGTGGAGATGGACCTCAACCAATTTGGCGTGCAATACTGGAGACAACTATCCAGAGACCGTGCCAGCTGAAGAGGCTTGTTGGTTGGTGCCCAGGTCCACCCCGGACTGTAGCGCCAAATAAAGAAGAGGAAGAATTTGTTATTCGAACTGTCAAAATTTACATGCCAAAAAGAATAAAATGAAATGAAAAAGGTGAAGTGGTCGCTGTTTGACTTAAGGCCATTATTTCATTTGGGAACAACTGGTTTAGATTGTACAGAGTATTAAGCCGACCGATGCGTGGCGGTTATACCGTCCACCAGACGATAAGAGAGTTGCAGCTGCAACAACAATCTCAGCTGAGAGGGAGACCTTAACACATTTCTTTCTTCCGGCTATTGCCGGACGCATCTTCCATGCACTTGATGGGATTTCTAGTCTTACCTCCTTTCTGCTTAAAGCACTCAAACGCGTGAGCTTCTGAAAGCAAAACCCTTTATTAACTCGCCTACCACACGGGCAAATCCACAAAAACGGCGCTGCCCCATCGGGTAGCCACCTGAAGCAACCTACCTACCTAGCACACTTGCGTGAGAATTTACTTTATGAACTCCACAACATGCTGATTTTTTTCAGCTTAGGGATTATAGCAGTACCCCTCAAGTAGTACTTCACAAATCCAATGCACAGAGAGAAGGAGTGTTACTCGGCAAATATGGCGGACAGTCGATCATGAGGAGTGAACGAGGACAGTATACATTTTAATTGAACAAATAATTACAGTGGCCTCTCCCTAAGTCGAATTTCTCTCTAACTCGCCATATTTTACGTACATTTCCCTCAATTTTCCACACGAAAACATCCTCTCTAAGTCACACTCCCTCTGACTCGAAAAAAAACCATGGTATCCCGTGAAAAATTCGATTTAGGGGTAGTCCACTGTAAATTGTTTTCTTTGACGCCTACACGATGTTCAGTAAAGCATTAAAAATATCACATACCTGCCGCACAGCTCCCTGCATCTCGCCAGGCACACTCGCCGTGTACATCAAATGTCTCGCTATTAGCACATAAAAGACTCCAATTATAGTCAACGGCACCGCGTAATAAACGAGGAATCGTAGAAGCACCATTGCCTGGGCGTACCTCTGCCCCCACTCATCGGGAAACGGATAGCAGTAGCAAAATGATTTCTTGCTATTTATGTCGACTTTCTGAGAAGAGAAAATGTGTGAAAAATAAATAAATTAAAGTCATCCTCTTGCGCGTTGTTATCGACACGCCACCTACCTTGATATTTGTCCCAATCACAGCTGGCACACCGCAAATCATCGCCAGGATCCAGATGGAAATAGCAATCGCTATAGTCATTCGTGTGGCCCGCTTGCCCCCACCTGGAAGAGCAAACACAAGAGGGTAAACAGGGAATGGACAGAAAGCATTTTCTCACTACCGTGTGCATGGAATTTTCTTAACGGATCAACAATGGCAAAGTATCGGTCCCCCGAGAGCGCTGTTAATGTGAAGACCGAGACTCCAATAGAGACGTCCTTGGTGAATTCAGAGAGCGTACACAAGAAGCTGCCCCACGGCCAGGAGTCGACTGTGTAAACAGTCGACGTCAGTGGGACGGTCGTCACAATCACCAGTAGGTCAGCCAGCGCCAGGGAAAGTATATAGCTGGAAGAGAAACGAGAAGGACAAGTTAAATGCTGCAAAGCGTCTCAAATTTCAAATTAAAATCGTAATTAATTAAAATCCCTCAATAGGTTGCGGAGGTGGCGTTACGTACACTTGCCCAAAGGACATCTCGTCCTCCTTTTGTTTACCGTCGGGGAGAGAAGAGGGAGTTTTGCTGTCAAGTGAAATCGCGTATGACAATAGGTTTGAAGTGACGAGTGATTCCGCGAAGCAGAAGATTCATTCTCTGCGTTGAATTAATTGTGAAGAGAGGGTCTCATGCGCTCTTCCGCTCTTGTGTTCATTGTAATTACCCGGGCAAATATTTCACGGGCGGTGGACAAAGGATGGCTGTATGACATGACAATGGGGGAGCGAAACGATGTCCCCTGGATTGTGATTAATGTACTTTCAATTTGATTATGCCTCAAAGGGCCGGAGAGAATGCCAGAGTAATAACTTTAACACCTCTGTGACAGCGGGCTGGAAAAAGGATTACTTTAATTAGCGAAGGACGGATGTTGCCGGCTTCTGTGTGAAACTTCGAAACGAGAGGAGAAAGTTTCGCAACCTTACAACCGGACATACACATGAGAGCTGAGTGGAGAGTGTCGAGTTTGTGTGAATGGAGCTAATAGCTTCAACTTGGATGCCAATCGATTGCCTATTCTCTGAGGCTTTGGTCTAACTATGATTTAACGATGATAAATGACTCAAGTGCTTTCTGTTCACGAAATCCTTTTTGGCCTCGAATGAACTGAAATCCATTCAGTGTGGCTTTGAGCTGCAGAAATTTAACTTCTGGAGTAGATTTGATTTTAAGCAAGTCATTCATGAACAACTAAGAGGGTTGACGACGCGATGAAAGAGCTGCTGAAAACCACGCTCATAATTTGTGGAAGTACATAATATGTGTAGGAAGAACCACCTAATAAGGACACTGAGAAACTGTGCCATAATCGACTAGGACATCAAATACAACTTCGAGGGCTTAGTTGGTGTACGGTATAGAGCAAGCACACTTGCATAATTGCTATACAGTGAACTCTCTCTTAAGTGGATAGCCATGAAACCGGAAAGGAGTGAGTCCGCTTTAAGGAGGTACCCTCAGTTAAGATTTTGGTTTCTTTTATTCAATTTTAAATATATTTTTTAAGATTATTAGAAATGTTTGTTTGTTTGTTTATTATGGCAGCAATCTTACAATGGTTATACATTACATTCTTTGTTTACAGAGATTCGGTGTTGTTACCTTTCTACCAAAATATTTATGAAAGTTCTGAAATAATACATCACATAAGTTATTTGAAGGAAAAGCCACTAAAAACCTTCATTAAAAAATCAGTGTCACTAGAGGGAAGGTAGATGCGAATTTTCAACTTCATTTCAAAAGTTTAAAGCAACCATGACACCTAATTCAAAGGAGACAAAGTGAATAAATAAATAAATAGATAAATGTACGAATAAATAAATAGAGAGTTAATAAATAAATAAATAAATAAGTACATATATAAATAGATAAATTGAAAATATAAATAAATAAACTTTTTAGAAGAAGAGTTTTCTCGTTGTTTCCCTTCAAATTGCTAAATCATTATTAAAACATTTTATTCCTACAATTGATTGAAATATTTCAGTAGAAAGATATACATAACATATCATATCTCTGTATTGTAAATTGTGTGGTGGCAAATGCTTGTAAACTTAAAAACGAAATATAGTATAAGTATACTGTAAATAAATACATTTTGTTGGTAAATAAATAAGTATCGAAGTATTGCACTTATAACGAAGTTAGATTTGAAATCAATTTATTTTCAGATGATAAGCGTGAGATGTCATATTTGTTTCAATTCTAGATGTAACCATTTCTATGCTAGCTATTTCATGAAGTACCTCTGTAGAGAAAAACCTTGGTAAGTTAAAAATCATTTTCAAAACTTTGTTTTCAGATATCTGAATTCTGCGAAGATGAGTCTTTGCGAACTTGCCCCCACATGGAAGATCCATAGAATATGATGGCTTGGAAAATAGCTTTAAAAATTAATAAATTGTTGTAAATGTCCAGGTGTGAGTTTCTACAAATAAATGGAGATTATTAGAAATAAGTTCGAGTGAAGCCGCGTCTATCTACATGCTAAGCGTACTCAACACTTTTGAGTTAACACATTTTTCTCGAAACCATATCTTCGATGTCGGTGATCAATGTAACTTGAAAATGGTTTTACCGATGAGTTTGAAATTCTTAGTACTTATTCTATTTAGTATTGTCCTCCGTGTGAACACAGGACTTTCTTTCTGGAGAAGTAGGTTTTTTTAAAGCGTAAAATGAGAGAGAGAGAGATTTGTGTTAAAACAACAAATTTGAGTTTCAACATCCTCCATTTTCACAAAAATCTAAATTTTTTTAAATTACTTGATTCAACCGGAACATCATAACATTTCCCAATGATCTTTGATTTTTTTTTTTTGATTTCACACAATCCAGTGTACAGCTGCAGTGATCACAGCAAACCCTTTTTTGTTTAGGACTCCGCACAAATGTATTGTGTTAAATGCATTTTTTTATAAAAAATTATTTTGGGAACGACTCTTTTCGCATTCAGAACTGGTTCCCCGTGACATGTCCGCGGAACTACGTAATTCCATGGATGTGTCTTGAACTTCCATTTATATTTCTCCGAAGGGAAAGGATAAATTAATGGCTACGTTGGCATGGATGTAAATATATGCATGGACGTATGATACATGATAGTTTCGACTCAAGTATGCACAAACGTGTGTGTACCATTTGTGTGTGTAGAATTTCTGTGTACAAATTGTGTGGACATGGGCATGTTTAGGTAGAGTTTATGGAAAGTAAGAACATTTTTCCGGCAGAGGACATAGTTCTGGGAGCTATATATGTCCGGAACCAAACAACTCTAGCCCGTAGATACTTTTTTGTTGAAGTTTTGCAGCACAATTCTGCATAAATTTGTCTGATTTTCGTTGGTGTTCTTCAGTCACCCTTATCTTGAGGGTATATTTGCCTGCGAGTTAGCAATTTTCCATAGATTTGTGAATGGTGCTGATTTTTGACTTCCAAACTACATCCACATCCTGGTACAGCTCACAGAGTTGTCGTCTCCCATTTATATATCCGACGCAGAATTCTTCCTTCGAAGACACCAAGAACCACCACCAACCAGCTTAGTGTCCAGCTGTCGACTCTATATAGCAGGACTGGCGAAATAAGAGTTTTGATATTGGTCCTTCGAGTGAGGAGATTTTAACCCAGTTGTGTCGATAAACCGAAGTAACATTGGTTGCCAAGGGAAATTCAACGTTGGGTGTCGACTAGGTTGTCGTTAGACAAAGTAGACAAAGTCCTTCACTACCGGAAACTTCTACCTGTCGATAGTGATGTTTTGCCGAACACCACGGCGGATGGTTTCTTGCTCGACAGCATATATTTCTTCGTATCCCCATTGACCTAAAGACAAGCTCGTTTCACCTGTTCTTCAATCGCCCTGAAAGTTTCATCTTAGGGGACGTTGGGAACTCGCGACGATATCGATGTCTTCTGGTTATCCCAACAGTTGGACTGATTTATAGAAGATAGTGCCTTCCGTGTATACAGCTGCTGGTCGCCCTATCTTCTCCAGTATCAAATTGAAGAAATCACACGAGAGCGTTTAAATGGAAGGAGCATGTCAAGAATAAACGTGAGGAGCTCCAATTAAGATGCAAAGACATGTGCTGGCTTATTGGAAAATATTCCAAGTTAAGACTGACAACAAATTGCTTATATACAAGCAAGTGCTAAAACCCGTCCGGACGTATTACGAATTTTGCTCGAAAGCAAAAGCTTCGCCTCGAAGAGCACATAAGCTCTGATGTCCTTCCAATTCTCGTCTACAGAAACTCTTTTCGCCGTCTTCAAAGGACTAATTCCCTTGACCTAGCACGGCGAATTCAACCCGCGCTTAGCTGCGGTGTTAGCAAGAACTCTCAATGGAGTTCAATCTCTTTCCAAATGCTTCCAAACCAAGAAAGTAAGACTGCTGGATAAGTGTAAAACTTAGTTGTAGTGGAAATATATTTTACTTGGGTAAAAATCCCTTTCGCTATGTGCGAATGGTCCTCATAGTGTCTTTTGAAGATTTTCACCTACCCCCGCAAAAAATTAAAAAAAAGGTTACACATACGCCGTGGTGTATGCGTTCGTATTGTGATACGAGCAATACGGAGTAAGCAATTTCTAAGTTTTCTGTTGCGTTAAGTCCGTTGATTTTTGTTAAGTCAAAATTGAACACCCTTCCTTTCCTGAGAGAGCATTGTTGCCCGGAACAGAAGTGCCATTCAGGCTGTCAGCATAGAAGTCGGCCATGTTAATATTTTTACTTATTTAGTAAATAAGAGTCCGTTCCAGAATATCACTCAAAACTTGTCCAACAAGCGTATAAAAGAGTATGGAAAAAATGTATAAAAAATTTATAAAAAAATAGAGGGGCACTTATGGTTGACTTTGTCATGATTCACTTCACTTTGTCATGATTCAGGGCATGGATTCAACAAGTTTTCTTGTGTTGATCATGTTTCTCGCGAGGTCAACATGTTTCCTCAGATCTTGAATTGTGTTTAGGTCCGATGATTAAGGAGCGAGATCCAATTATTTTGTGGTATTGTACAGCAGGCATTATCTCGCCATGTGCGATGTCTATTTAGTATCGCTGTCGTGTTGAAAGACCTACATAAGTGCTTTGTCTGCTATTTGCGGCAAATATTCAGGAACCCTCTTCTACCAGAGGGTTACCCATGTTTTATTGTAGACAAAACGTTTTGACAGCTCGTCTACACTCGATCCAAAAATGTTCACTCGCCTTGGACCCCAACTGAACATTGAGGTGAATTTTCAGACACGTTTGTGACAAAAACTACGACATTAATATTCTCCTTTATTTTCAGAGAAAGCCGTAGATCCTTGGTACACGTCATCATCAGCAAAACGAAAAACCTCATTTGGGTGTCCACACCCGACCAGTCCGCAATCTCTGTTTATTTGGATTAAACGAAATACGCCATCATGTGGGTTATTCATGGACCCAACATTAAATTGAATCTCGCATAGAAATGCGTAGCAATGCTACCACAGGAAATTGCGAAACGAAGCCCTATTCAATGGACCCTTTGTGTTTCGGCCAGGCCAGCAAATATATGCACCGCCTAAGTTAATTAGCCTCGCAACAACTTCTAATTAACAGCATAGTCTACAAAGGAAATTGAAGAGAGAATCCGACAATGAGATCTGGATGATTTGTTGAAATGAGAGCATTGGCATAATTAAGTCAAGTTTGTGCGCATCAATTCCGGGAACATAGATTATTCAGTTGGACGCCAGTGTGAAGGTGAAAACATGTCCGGGAAATGTTGCATTACGCGAAGTGCTTATGTGGGGTAGATGGTACTGTGGATTAATCATTACAGCACTTTTGGTGAAGGCAATGACTTGGATGCATTTGGATCAATTTTCATTCAGCTAACACTCATTTGTAGGGTATTTTAGAAAAGAGAAATCCATCAACAAAGCATGATGACGATAACTTGAAGTGAGCGAAGCACAGTGATGCGCTGCTATACAAAAGGAGCGTGGAAAGAAAAGTGTTTTTTCCTTGGTTCAGGTGTTATGAGGGTTATAAATGGATCGGATGGTATCCGGATCTTGCGAGAAAAGTCCTCATTTGTCGATAACCGGGGAAATATCCTAGAGTGGTGGGTCCTATCCTTATTCCTGATCCCCTTCTGAAAGTGATCCAACTGGCAATGATGCACTTTCTACGGAGATGATCCAATAAGTATTTAGCCTCCCGTGCAGAACACTCTAATAGATGGCTAATGTCAAAATCCGAGGCGTAGTTTTGTTTTGTCGCATGTGGAAGCGGGCGTTTGCGCGAATTTTCTCTTGCTTAATGACAGAGAACCGGCTCTTAAATTAGCCAAATTGGTCGAATAAGGCTAAGAACTGCTGGCCCATGCACCGTTTAAAATCTAAACTCAATTGATTTTGTATTTTTTAATTATCAGTCACCTTACCACTGGTGGGAGTAACTGATAATAAAGAAGAGACCTGAACGCTGCTGTTGCTTATTTAGATATTATTCTTTGGTCTGCATGACCATTTATATTATTTTTCTTATCTTATTTTCTATTTTATAACCCGACTTATTGCTGGTGCCCAACTCGGTCATTTGTTGCTGATTGTGGATTATCGTTATTTAGGTTTTACTCGGTTGCTCACCACTTGAGTTGTGTGTGACCTCTATGGTGTAGATCGGTTGCCGTTCGATTGATCAACCCTTAACGTAGTGAGCAATGTATATATGCGTAGGCTGCGGATGTATTGCGTGTTGGTTGGTTTTCCGTTTTTTTATTAAATACTTCAAGACACCGTATTCGCCAGATTTGGCCTCGTGCGAATTCTTTTTGTTTCCAAACGAGTCACTCGTCGGGCAGACATTTAGTCGAATGAGAATGTTAAAGGCACCCCGGTTCTTCTATCTGATCAGTGTAATCCAATTTTGTGAACTGTTGCGGGCATGTGATACCAACGATATCGCCAGTTAATATGTCACTTCCAAAAAAACCTTAAATTTCAGAGTGCACCTGATTCAGTTTTACACGGTAGATACGTTCCAGTTAAAAAAATACATGAAGCACAGAGAAAAAAGGGGGATTGGTTCCATATCCTTCAGCAACGTAAAAATATGTAAAATAATTAATTCATACAAAAAAAATTGTTGAGCCGTTTATAATTTTTTAAATATAACCAAATTTTTGAAAGATTAAGATTTGATAAAAATGGTTTTCCTTTAAAATGTTCACTAAAACCTTTTTCTTTTATTTTTTTTAACCATTTATGTTATTTCCAAACCATTTAAAAAAATACCGTGTAAAAGCATAATTAGGAGTACTGATTAAGAAGTTCCTGCACAGAACTTCCAGTATGACGACGCGACATGCCACTCTAGAATTCTTGTTTTTCCATGACATGAAAAACCATCGGATTAATTTCTTTATATCCCTGATGGAGTACCTACCGATATTGTTCAGTTCTTATGAAAAAGCATCACAGTTCGCTTGAATAAGGAATCATCACTGTCGACTTGACTGTCATGCCACCTTCCATTCCAGCTCTTATACCAAAATTCTCGATATCTATTCATAGATCAGTAAATAGCTTCAATTAGAATTGAGTATGCACTTTACAGTGTTTCAAAATAATGGAGTTAGGAGTGCGTTTTTAGTTCAGTCCATCACGACTGGATGGCGAAGTGGGTTAAGAGCATGCCCTTGGAGTCTCCGGTTTGCAAAGTTAATATGCTTTTATCTTGTTTTCAAATCTGATCCAGTCACCATTTGCCATTGGGATCAAGTAAACGGCAACATCACTGGAGTGGTAGATCAGTAGTAGTAGTCTGACTGTGGGTATCACAATCGACCAACATGGCCTAAGTGTGCTGGTAAATTCACAAGCAGCCCCCCTACCTAATCTAATCAGTCCACAGAACGATGTGGTTTAAATATTCAAATCAAAATGAAGTAAACTTACTCACATAATAGAAACAAATTATATATTTATGTAATTCTAATATTAAGTTAGGTTAAGTAGTTCCATGAGATAAGTCCGCAGAACTATGTAGTTCCACAGATATGTTCCGATTAAGGGAAAGATAAATGTTCGCAGAGCCTTGTAGTTCCATGTAATATGTTTAATATCTAGTCATATATTCCTTACATATCTGGCGATTCCTTTAGTTTATAAGGTATTTTATTGTCAACCCATTTTATGAAAAATCAATTAGAAAACATACTAACTTCAGGTTTTTTATCATAGTTTTCCTTCAAATGTTCTTTGCAACTAAATGAATGTCTATTTAATAATAATCTATACATTTTCCAGTTGTAGGATATAATGTAAATATTAAATCTCGGTACAAGCGGCGTATTTTCTCAAACATAAGGAATACTTATTGTATGACAAAATAAACGTATCTATCTATCTTCTGAGTAATATGTTTAATATGCTTGGTTTATATGGGTGGAGTATGAGAGAAGGATCCTCACATAGTAACTTGAAAAGCACAACGACATGCATATCAGAGATCGGCATGAGATAATTTTTTTGAGACTTGCGATATACTCAGAAACAAAGCGGTTCGAGTGTGACAAGCAGAGACTGAGATTAGATCATTTTTCTTTTAAACCAAAAATTTACTCACAAAAAAGGCACTGAAAGTGTGTACAGCCACCGCAACCCAAGCGGTAGTTGTGTTTGCCATACTCGAATGGGTATATGACGATTAGTGGTCTTACACGGGTAATACCCGATTCCACAGATTCCCGAGTTCCCCGGGTATGCGGGGATGGAGAGCTCTAGTATCGATTGGGTATGTTTCTCTTATAGGCTCGAGTACTACATTTTTGAGTCATCGTATCCTGTACTAATATAATATAATATGGGTGGCGTTACAGCCCGTAGAGGGCCAGGGCCTAGCTTCTAAGCAACCACTCGTGTTGTGCGTGCTATTATTCTCTCACGCGTGGAAGGGACCCACAGTTTAATGCCGACTCCGAACGGCGAAGTTGAGAATCTTTTTCTAGACAGGAAGACTCTTTGAGCATTGTCAGTGACTCGAAAGAGGTGGAGCTGTGAATTATCAAAGGTGGTAAATTCGGGCATCGAACCTGGCACCCTCTACGTAGGAGTCGATGCACTAACCCACTACGCTATGTATCCTGTACTGTTGCATGTTTATTTGATTATTGACACAGCCGAAGCGGTGGTATGTGCGGCTGCTTATGAATAGGAACAACACCAGTTGTGTAAGGTATTGTCAGGAACTTCTTTTTCATTGTTTAAAATAAAAAAAGCACACTTCTATCTGTTTTCCTTAATTTTTGTTTTTACACGACCATCGCTTACAAGATATCCCTACAGACTGACTCTCTTTTTCTTGTTCCACCGGCAGCCACGCACACTCTTTCGTTGGTCTCTCATTTTAAATTTTACAGCGTTGCCACTCTTGCGGTGTTTCTTTTGTTGTGTACTCCAACGATTGGATGAAAGATGGCAAAAGGAACGCAATTGACATATTTACAGATGCACGTATTAGTGCATTATATAAAATTTCAAAAATCCTTAGTCCTTGAGTCCTGAAAAAAATGCGGTATATGCCTCTTCGTCTAAGTCAATGTGAACATGTGGTAGTGTAGGATGCATCGATTCAAAAACGTATGCATAAATACATATGCAAAACTATCGCGGCTAATCCGGTGGCGGTTAACACTCGCAGCGCTTGTGATCTGAGGAAAAATGATCAAGCACCGCATTGTGCTTCGATTGGTATGACTACATGAACGCAACATCAAACGTGTTTGCGATCAATGCGATGGCGATGACTATTTTAGGAAGGATCAATGAGTTGGAGTGGTCAAAAAAAACCCAATCCACATACGTTGAACGCATAAGTGCGGTGCATCGCTGCAGATCTCTGGTGCATATGTAATATCTTCTTCAAGATACTTGCTACCAGCATGAACAATTCGCTGGATATTGTCCTCCTTTTCCTCGCGCCTACGTCCTAAACCACACCTCTGCACCCTTCTACCACTCTCCGTGGAACTAACGTTGGGTGTTCCTTCGAGAAGGTGATAAGCAATAATTACGCTATATTCAAGAAAGCATCCTGGGCCCTTCATTGTTCCCTGTGAAACGCCCTTTTCAACCCGTCTACCCTTTCGGCTAGGACGGGCGCAGCGTCGGCCGAGATTGCTCTGAAGCCGCTTATTACTCTTATTGCAACGAACCAACTCACTGCTGTCCTGCATCCTTTGATTTTTTCCCGATTTTCAATGCTTCTGCCTAAGCTCTGTGCCCATAACCAGGTCCACCAATATTCGGTCCACTTGCGTACATGACCACATCCCGTGGTCGTACATAACACCGAGGAATTCCACGAACTCTTTTGATTTAATTAGCTGGTTGCCTATATCATCAAAGCCAGTCAATTCCACAGTTCGGGAGAATTGAAAATTAAGGGAATTTTCGGTCAAAGGAACTAGGGTGCAGAAATTGGCAGTAAAATTTCCAGGAAAACATTTCATCCGCAATTAAATTCGTCCATGAACTTGGTTCTCAATATTAATAATCGACCTTGGGCAAATTGGAATTTGTGGCCGACTCATGGGCTCCCAGATTATCGTCGAAAGCATTCGCCCTGTCTACAAACAAGCCCTGTGGGGTGTTCTCATCCTTCTTGGCTTACATTTGCCGCAGGCTGTTAATCCTCAGTGCCAAAGCTCAACGGCCACATGTACACAGCAGCGAAGGAACAAACATGAAAAAGGACAGTTCGCTCTGTCATCCAAGTAATTAAATTAATTGACGGTCGACGATATTTATTCGCCCGGGAGGCGGACCAGGCTGGACGAGCACAGCCGACGCGGCAGACATATTGAAATCCGAATCGGATAAGAACTGCTTCAATATTCAACAGCATCGAAGACCATAAATCCGCGGGATCCCACAATTTCATCGTTTATCGCTGACCCATTAAGAACCTTCATGCACATGCCAAATTAATATACGCTCTTGGTGATAGCCATCGTCATCCTAATTTCCATTAGGCTTATCGCTGTCTCCGGCTTGGGGCGATCTCTTAATCACGAAGAGTCCAGCATAAGGAGGGAGGGAGCGTTTCTCCGGCCCGGTATAAAATTACGGCCGCTCTGTGTAGCTCCTGGCCTCTGCGTTAGACGATACTGAATAATTAATTTCGGGATAAATTCGAGATGTCCGCTATTTGACGAGATTTCTCCCAAGCCATTGTCTATACAGATGACAATTTGAGAGCACGGAAGATTAGTGCTGGGGCGATGGGCACGTAGTTTGTGCGTATGTTCAATGAGCTGCTGTCCTTTGAGTTGCAAAAGGTCGTAAGATGATATCCCAATTAGGGGATAATGCCCATACTAGGGGCCTAATGCTTAATGTGTCAAATGAAATTAACGACGAGTTTTCCTTTCCAGGATGAGACGTAGGACGTCACACTAAAGGTATTCTCTGTGTGTTGTGTAGGCTGTTCGAAATGACTTTCCCCTGTGGATTGAAGTATAAAAGTGCCATTTAAGGAGATTTCTTTCATCAGTCATGGATTAAAGAAGAGGTCCGCGCAACTTTCTAAATGAGACTCAAGGCCTGTTTGTCTGCCGTGTAAATTAATTCTGAAGACTGACCCGCTTATCGTGTTACCTAATATCATATTAATTCTGATGGAAAAAGGTTGACATCGTCAGCCAGTGTAATTATTTATGACTAAGATAATCTTCATGTAAAATGTTTGAAAGCATATGAGACTGATATCCCTTCCCAAGAGTCTACATATGTACCTATAGCAACAAGCTATAGCAAGAAAACATTGACACCAAGTTTCAGAGGACAAGTTTAATCTCCACATTTAGAATACGCAAAATTTTGCATCGGGCGTGGATGCATGCGTGGAGGCAGTTTTAAGAGTTGTCCTCCATGGCCACGGTTACGTATACGCAACATGTTGCATCGGGCGTGAATGCAGTCTTAAGAGTTGTCCTCCATGGCCACGGTGGCGTATACGCAACATTTTGCATCGGGCGAGGAGGCAGTCTTAAGAGTTGTCCTCCATGGCCACACTGGCGTATACGTAACATTTTTCATCGGGCGAGGAGGCAGTCTTAAGAGTTGTCCTCCATGGCCACACTGGCGTATACGTAACATTTTTCATCGGGGAGGAGGCAGTCTTAAGAGTTGTCCTCCATGGCCACACTGGCGTATACGTAACATTTTTCATCGGGGAGGAGGCAGTCTTAAGAGTTGTCCTCCATGGCCACGGTGGCGTATACGCAACATTTTGCATCGGGCGTGAATGCATGCGTGGAGGCAGTCTTAAGAGTTGTCCTCCATGGCCACGCTGGCGTATACGCAACATTTTGCATCGGGCGGGAGGCAGTGTTTTTTTTTGGAACCATGGAAATCGATTGGCGGCTTGCAACGGAACGGAAATTTCGGAATAGTTCGAAACGAAAATGGGAGTAAGACAAAGATGTACTCTAGGTAGGGTGGGAGGGTCACCAGCACACTTAGAGCATATTGGTCCATTGCGATACCCACAGTCAGACTACTTCCACTGAATCTCTACTCCAGTAATAGTGCCGTTTATTTGATACCAAAGGTAAATGGTGACCAGATTTGAAATCCACTAAATGGCGTTTAGGCTTTTCTCTCACTGGAATTCGAACAGGGGCCCCCCACAAACCAAGGACAGGTACTGAACCAACTGCGTCATCCAGTCGCTCTTAGCCCATTTCCTGTTGCTATGTATATTAACAATTTAACAAAAAAAGCCGGAGTTTCAGCTAAAGCCACTTCTTTCGCTGATTATGTGGTATTTTTGAACACTCCTTCGATACCTTGCAACTTATGATAAATGAAATTTCGAAATCGAAATGGTGACATTGGTACTGTAGCAAAGTGTATGTGGTAACGGGTATGCAATAAAGCACCATATACCGAAAGGTTACTCCTCAATGTATATCGTTACTATTATTGCCTAAATGTACTATCGACAACAGACATCGGTGCGTTCACTTCTTCTCTTCTAGTATACATGGTTTCTATATTGTTTTTGATGTGTTGTGCCACATCACGGAACGATACGGTTTAAGGGTATATCCTTTCCGTTCTGGTTGAACGTTATATCTCTCTTGAATGCGAAGAGCCTATTCAGAGCTTTTTTTGTGTGGAATACGATCGTATATCTATGTTTATTGTATCCTCGGGTAGTTATGTTTGGGATGGTATACATTAAGTTGCATCATATGCGCATCGGTAGGTATCGAAGCGGTATAGGAACGTTTCTTCACATTCATTTGGTATATGCTGCACTTGAAAATGCGAATATCTTCTGGACGTTTGTTTTGATTTAGTAGAGTAATTCCATTTTGCTCTTTAAAGAGGTAGGTATAATGAAAAGTGTTCTAATAACAAGAACTATATTTATTTTTGTGCGAATTTTGTGGACTTACATCATACTGTCATTATGAGTGCTTGTTTCATGTTATCAACAAAAAAAGTAGAGATCGTTCATGCCTACATAAATACTTTATTCAGTTGAATACAACTTTCCTATTTGAGGTCCTAAGATCAAAAGTCTAAATTTTAGCATTCAAATATCAATTTTGAAGAAAGTAACGAAGACAACTTACAGCGATATTAAAGTAACGAGTATTCGGATTCAAAGTAACGAATACGTATTCCCAAGTTGTCGTTACTTTTACTCCCTTAGATGTCTTGGAGTCATAAGAACGAGCAACCTAAATATGAAACCTCACTTAAATGGTAAGCATATAAAAGCAAAAAGTGCGATAAGCGCATCTTGAAAGAGATGTTTTTCTAATAAACTTGTTGATAATAGAGTCAAACAGAAAGCTTTTCGTACGGTAGCTGAAGCTGTCAAGATATATGCAGCACAAGTCTGGGTTACGGTAGGTACCAGACAGTGGAAAAACATTGAAACTTCTCTTCCCTTCTATGAGGGACAGCTTTCTATCTGGTTTAAAGGTCAAACTGAGTTCATTTTCAGCTTAGGCCTGGGCCTGGACCCAGTGGATCCATTTCCAACGTCAGTATTATACCGATTATCAGAGACCAGAATCATATCTCACGGTCACAGATCAGTTGCAATTTAATAAAGTAAATTAAGTCCGAAATGAAAATTGCATGCAATTGGTAAAAACGAATGCTGTCTATGGTCCTATCAAAACCAATACTTTTTAGTAAGCATTCAAAAAGCTGCTTTTAACCTTGTGCTTGAAAGTGGATCCTTGCTAATTACTGTGGGAGACTTCTGTGGTGTCCCGTAGAGTTTGCAGTCTCGTAACATTGTTCCTCGAGAAAAATACAGAAAGCTCTCAAAAGTCTCATAAGGCTGCTCTTCTTCTCATAGCTACTCTTTTTACAAAGCTATGTCCCACATAAAGTCCTTGACAGCAAAACACATTGTCTCGCCTTAATTCATTTAAAGGCAACCGCTCCTTGAACAAAATTGATTAATAATAACAGTAACTGGAAAGTGTGTCCTTAAGGTTCCCACATTTGCATTGAGCTCAGCCGATAATTAAGATTACGGCCACAATTGTTAAATGCCTTAAGCGAACCCATCAGCGGCGGCAAGGCATAACTCAACTCAAGAATAATTACGTAAGAACCTTTTCACCGAATTTTCCATAAAAAAACCACAATACCCAGACCCAAATAATTGTTTCCGCCCGAAGTCAATTAAAATTTGGCTCGCCCTTCTGTCGAAGGGGAGGGATCCCATTAAAATAGGCGCTTTGCCCGAAGTGTGAGAGGTGTTTGTTTGTACACCAAAAGTGGAACCATGGTCCCATGAATTGCTCCAAAAAGGATGAAATTAAGTGCAAAATAAGCAATTATCGGTGGGAATCAAATGTCTGGCCCACCTGAAGTCTTAGAAGAAGCGACGTACGGTGCAAAGAAAATGGTCTCCACATTTTTGTTCATCTCATGTTGGATTGAAGTCAAATCGGATTTTGCTGGTTTGAAAATAAAATTCATCAAAAACAATGCAGAGAGTAAATAAATTCGTTGAAACGGAAATTAAAAAAGTAGACGGTCGCAGGACCTTAAGGTCGCAGATAACGAAGGAATTGCTTTCATTTGTTTGACAAGTTGATTAAGGGTTCTGAGAATCAGAAGCGTCTCTTGGGAGAAAGATAAAAGAAAGCACATTTAAATGGGAAATGGAAAATTACATTTGGTATGCGATGCGAGCTATATACGATATGCGGACATTGTGAAACAGGTTCAAATATTAGGGGGAAGCATTTATATCAACATATTTGGGGGCGCTGGCATAGTGAGTAAGTACGTCAACTCCTACGCAGAGGGTGCCAGGTTCGATACCCGAATTTACCACCTTTGATAATTCACGGCTCCGCCTCTTTCGAGTCACTGACAATGCTCAAAGAGTATTTCCTGTCTAAGCTAACTTGCTGAAAAGCTAAGCCCTGGTCCGCCTCGGACTGTCGCGCCACCCATATTATTATTATTTATATCTGAAAACAGGACATTTAAAACCATGATGAACGCTGCTGAACTGGAGCCGGATTTTACTCGGAATCATTTGGACTCCCTGATATGTGCAGTATCTTCCAAGCAGAGTTTCTGGCAAAATAGAGACAGCAGCCAAACACATACAGGCAACCGATATCCTACCGTCAGATGCAACCATCTTTGTTGACAACCAGGTTGCGCTGAAGTCAATGAGATCAAAAGTTGTTATGAACAGAAGGTCCATCGGTCACCACAGAGTCAAACTCTGTTGAGTCCCGGAACACAGTTCAATAGCATGGAACGAGAGAGCAGACGAATTGGCAGACGGACACATCACTGCAATCACCGAGTAGTGCATTACGCCGGATCATAAGCGAAACAATAAGAAAAGAAGCAAACTCGTCGCAATGAGTGCCACACGACAAAATCGATGTGGCCAAAGCTTAATAAACGCGAAACAAAGTGGTTTTTGTCATTGGACCGAAACTTGATCTGTGTGCTTATCAAAGTGATCACAGGACATTGGAATCCAGCTGCTGCAACGAGAAAGAGACCAAGACGATCCAACAACTGCCTTGTCACTGCCACTGCCAAAGAAGCATCTCAGCCATCGCCGCTTAATCCCATCGAGTGTTGTGATAATTCAGAGGTAATTAGGGACATCGTCTACATCGACTTTTAGGATAAAAATCATCGAAAAATCATCAATCGAACCTAGACACCATAAGTTCAAGTCAAAAGAGTCGACGCACATACTCATTACGCCACGACGACCACTGCTTTAGAATTGCCTACTTTAAAACAAAACCTTCAGTAATGAAGCAGCTTAAATTGTATTGGAAAATGTGAAAACTTATACAGCACACAGTCAAAATTGAATCGGTTTCGGTCTTCCTCTCTTTCTCACACCAGGAAGCTCGCATTCAGAGACCATTTTAGAATTCGTGGGCTTGCAGAATTTTTCTTTCGAAGGCACGGCACGGCGAGTCGTCAGACTATCTTCTTAGATAGTAAACTGTGTCACCAAATTCAAATCGTTCGAGAAGTAAGAAGCAGGTCTCTCACAGCTGGCTGGATGATCATGGACGGTTTCCATATCTGGTCACTAAATTTAATTTCCGTCCAAGACATTGGAAGTCACGGTTCTCCTATGAGTTAGTGCCCTGTGGAGGCATTTATGCACATTGTTCTTGGATGCATTTTCTTAAAAAAAGGTTGGACCATATCATTCTAGAGGTATTCCCGTATTGCCAACAGTTGACGATATCTCCTTCGTGTGAAAGTATAAAACACACACACCAACCCATACGTGGGTTATGTAAAACAAACAAGTTAGGAGAAGTGAATTATTAAAACTCAGGGAAGTTCTCATCCAAAAGGGAATGTATGTCAGTGCCAACCAGTAAGTAGTACACTGGATGTGCAACGACCCGATTTATGTTTAGCAAGAATGCCTGAATCGGCATCTAAGACGGAAATCGCTATCGACTGGAAACAGTAGGAACAAATCAGCGATCTTAGGTATTTCGTGTTTAAGTCATCAAATTGACACTGGGGTACGATCAGAGTAATTTGGGAAGTGATAAAATAAACATCGATCTTTTCAAAAATAAATAACTTTCTTGAACGGTTTTCCCGAAAAAATTTTGCCAAGACCGTTCATTTAGCATTTTTCTGGAATGACTGGATGCTGATGAGAACTAGAAATGAGAGACATCTAGGTCCTAGATTAAGAACGAGATTCAAAGCCCGAATGGACACTTGCCCTTGCTTCGCAAAAAGTATAGATGTCATGACCGGATCTCACGTTCCAGCTATTCCAGGATAGTGCTACAGTGCTTTGGTAGTCTTTTAGCTAGACTGATGTTTAGAACTCTTGAGAAGACTTCACAACCCAGAGCCTCTTCCGCTTTCGATCTGCCAGTGCAAGTTCTACGAATGCCGTGAAATCTATAAAATGTCACAATCAGGGGTTAGGGCTTTGAAGTCATTATCAATAAAGTCAAGATGATGCCTGATCGGTATTCTTGGGCCGACAATTGGGGTTTTGTAGAATTTGATGGGGGGTGCTCAGGTTAAAGCCCTCTACGGGTCACAATCCTGATGCCAGTCAGAGATTGAGATTTAGGATTTATCCAGACTGAATATCGGGGAGAGCAAGTCTTCTACCTGATAAACCAAGGCCCAGCGGTAAGGGACACCAGAAGTCCGTCAAACGCAGAGGTCGTTGTTTGAGCATTGACGGATAATTGACGTTGTGAGAACAATGCATAAAATTCCTCAATACGCCTGAAAAAGTAGTCATCGGAAGAATCATCATCCAAGCCGATGCGTCAAACATTATTGGCGAGAGAACAAGAATTTAGTTCTCGATTCGATATGCCCAATACACCCTAATTTTGAATGCAGCCACCTCTCTCTTAATGGACACCATTTAAAGTGGGCGATTACGTATTAAGAAGGCGGCGGCAGCTGTTTACACATGTAAGGGTATCCTTGGCCCCACAAGGGAAATTAAACTAAAAATGGCTCACTGGATATATACGGCTGTTGTTAGACCCATATTAACATACGGTATCCTTGTTTGGTGGCCAGCACTGAATAACAAATCCAATCTTAAATTGATAACCAGTATTCAAAGATGAGAGTTTATCTGCATTTCAGGGGGATTACGATCCACCCCCACAACCGCCATGGAAACATTGCTACAGCTTCTTCCCATGGACATCTATGGGAAGCTGGTAGCTACCAAGGCAGCGGTAATGCTACTGGAGTGCAACCGCTGGAGCAGTTCACATAGCTTAGGTCAGAGATAATCAGAAAGGGTCCAGAGATAATCAGAAATGCGAGACTACCAACTTATCCAGATCAAGCAACACCCGCTTTAGACTTCGTGTTTGGGTTCAAAACACTCATCATAGACAGAGAAGATTGGGAAAAAATATTTGGCAAAGTCAACCAGGTGGGTCGCCGTGGCGTAGTGGGTTAGTGCGTCGACTCCTACGCAGAGGGTGCCAGGTTCGATATTTACCACCTTTGACAATTCACGGCTCCACCTCTTCCGAATCACTGACAATGCTCAAAGAGTATTCCTGTTTAGAGAAAGCTTCTCAGCCTCGCCGTTCGGAGTCGGCATTAAACTGTAGGTCCATCCACAATAGCACGCACAACACGAGTGGTTGCTGAGAAGCTAGGCCCAGGTCCGCCTCGGACTGTCGCGCCACCCATATTATTATTATATTAAGTCAACCAGGCTACCTGGAAATCTACACAGAAGGCTCTAAAGCAGACGAGAGCACCGGACTAGGAGTATTCGCGATATCGCCGGACATATCCTTTTCACTGTCTCTTCGACTGCCCAACCATTGTAGTGTATTCCAGGCAGAAGTTAAAGCTATCCAAGAGGCTGCCCGCTTACTGTCGATGAGCCCGATAGACAGGGATACATAGATATTCAGGCGGCCATAAAGACTTTTGATACACCATCAATTAAATCGAAAGTGGTAAAATTTGGTGTTAGATGCAACCTAACCCTATGCTGGGGTACATGGACATAGTGGTTTGCCAGGCAACGAAAGGGCCGACGAGTTAGCAAGAATAGGGGTGAGACTGCCACTGGCAAATAAACAGGACACCCCACATCAGTCACTTCAAGTAATAAACACAATGTTACTTACAGACGCCTTCGACTTCGCTAATCGGAGATCGGAGATGAAAGATACATGTAGGACATCGAATCCAAGCAGGAATGTAATAAGGAACGTAGTGGGCATTATCACCGGCCACTGCCTTCTCGGTATCCATGTCAGAAGAGCAGGAGCCCCCCACAACGACTACTGCAGAAGGTGTAAAGACGAGGAGGAGGAAGATAATACGCTTCATCTCCTCGGCACTTGTCCAACCCTTGCAAAAACTAGAAAAGATATACTAGGCAACTACTTTTTCAGGAACCTAGAAGAAATGTCACATTTAAAGATACAAGACATAGCTAAGTTTATCAGGAAAACTAATTGCCTGTAATTCAGCACAGTAGGCCACTAGAATAACATGAGGTAGTCCCTAGGTTTTTTTCATTTTCGTTAGTGTAGTCCCTTTTAGAGGAGCCGGTGGAAAGGACTGAGTAGTGATAGCACAAAGGATCCAAACAAGGTCTAAGTGGGGCACAAGTGGCAGTGGTGGCAATCACCCTAACCTAACCTAACCTAAGTGGGCGATTCTCTTAAGCGTAGCAGATGGCTGGTGGATATGATTTTTGTTGTTTTTTCCCTCTTAAGCAGACGCTCTCGCATGTGGACAAAAAACTCCGGTCTCATGGCTGTCCACTTAAGAGAGGGTCCCTGTATAAGTCTTGTAACCAGCCATCCATTTAATAAGTAGTCTTTTCACCTCAAATTAGTAATTTAAATGTTTCCTACAGCTTCACGTTGATTGGCAGTTTTGCTGTATCCACTAAGAGGACCTTCGACAGAATATCGTCTTAGAACAGTCTCACCTCTAGTTTGCTCAATTTCATTTGAATTCGTTACACAATTCCTATAAAAGCCAGACTTTATGCACAGACTGTTCTCAGAACACGCTCCTATGAGTCCGCCTGCGGATGCAATAAAACCCACACCTGACGCATGTGGATGTATGTGCTCAAGGTAAAATGCTCATTTAAAGACTTTCAAACTTACGTATTGGGTACATTTCTCATTTGTCGTACACCGAGGAACACCACAATAAGCGTTCCATTTCCCAGGACACCGACAATAAAGATGAACGCAAACAGCACTGGAACAATATAAGTTTCTGGTCGCAGCACATACGGTACGTAGGGTGTTTCCGTTGAGGTTGCATTTTGCATTAGAAATTCGAGTGCATCTTCGTCTGCGGTTGCTCCTGGACGGAATGAAAACGATGTCGTCGCCGCATGTTCCAGGAATGTGAGGGTATGGTTTGTGCTATATACATCCCGATCGTATTGTATGACGTCCTTCATGACCTTTTTTTAGAGGAACACAAACTTAGCTGCAAGTAATTCTATGTATTCGCCCCTTGTTCGGCGAACGATTTTTCGTTGACTTAGTGCTTTTCACTTCTGTGGGCAACCTGGCCAACCGACGCGTTTATAGATGAAACCGGCACTAAAAGCGGGTCTGCTGAATGTTGTTAAATGCAAATGTATCGTTCTGTGGCGCTCCTTGTTCTGGTTGGATATCAAATTGAGTCAGCTCCATTGTGTGTTATCTGAAAAGAGCGAGAAGGGAAAAAAAAGAGTTAGTTTTACAAGACTGTGAGGTATTTCGGTTGTTGGTGAATAAATTGGTATCAATTTATGTTGATATCATTCTGTTAAGCGCAGGCTTGTGGTGTGTTTGTGCTTTTAAAGGAGGAATAACTCAAGTTACAGGAAATAATTCGGACTCAGTCTTACGCGTTAACGCCTGCCTTTGAATAAATGCCAGCCTGAATGAGCGTGGTAACACAGGTTTGTCAAGAATAATGGGTCTGATATATAGTATTTGCACGTCGGTGGACGTGGCGTTGTGGGTAAATTTATGTGGGTTCTGGGTATGTGCGTCGACCCCTACGTCGCTGCCTGAGATCGATTCGCGGCCGGTACGAGTAAAAATAATTTTCACGGTCCCACCTCTTTCGAGTCACTGACAATCCTCAAAGGGCTCTCAAACTTGGCCGTTCGGAGTCGACATAAAACTGTAGGTCCTTTCCACTCGTGATGCTCGACACGCATGCACAATACGAGTGGTTCCTGTTGAAGATAGGCTCTGGTCCTCTGTAGCGCCACACATATATCATACGAATGTATATACAGTGGATACCGCGGTTATACGACGGATGTTTTGAATTTGTCGGACTATGAAGTACGTCAGAGTAACTTTCCGAACTTACAGAACTTACAGTACAGTCGAGTCACGTTATCACTTATAGGCATGTGTTTGATTGCGTCAGTTGTCGGTTAAGACAGAGGCCGGATACACGGGGGTCACTGTTTGGCCATGTTTGTCCAACGGATGAATTTGAAATAGGATATCTAGTGCTTTCAATAATGATAGGTTTTGCTCTTCAATCAATGGGCCTGTCTAGCATCCATTATCTTATTCACTTAAAAATACAAATTACTGCAAGAAACATTTGACTCGGTTCACTCTACTATGATCACGGACATTGACATGAGTCCGATCAGTGATTCAAGTAACTAGTACGCACAGCTTCACTAAAACCCTATTGCATCCAGAAATGTAGTGTAGTGCACCGAGGTCAAGATGGTCAGATACTTGAAAAAAATATTTCGAATTTCTTCATATTTTAATTAATTATAATAAATGTAAAAATGGTAAATAAAAAATAAATTGGGTTTTCCAATAGGGAATTTTGAATTTGATTTGTGAACGCATTCTTTCACTAATCATCAAACTGTCACTGTCAATGTCAACCCAACATTTTCATCATGACAAAGTACACGAACGAGCAACGTCAGCAAGTTATACAAATTTTCTATCAGTGACCGCAACTTTAAGAATGTTAACTCCAAATTTCGGTCGTGATTCTCGCCCTAGTATACAGGCAATATCAAGTTTAGTACAAAAATGTTAGTCTTCTTCAGTAACTAACATTGTGATGTTGCCGTGTCAGTCAGACAATGGGTCTGCCGATCGATGCTTGCTGCCATTCAGGCCTCCGTAGCAAACGATCAGTCAATTCCACGGCGATTTTAAGAATTGGCCATCGCTCAGACCGCATTATGGCGTATTTTGCATAAGGACCTTGGCTTACAGCCATACAAGATCAAGCTGACTCAAGAATTGAAGCCGATGTACCATTTAAAGCCACACAGTACACGTTACAATCGATTTATTGAAGAGTATGTATGGTGAGCGTGTTACCTCAAGAAATGGGCCCGTCGATTACCCGCCTCGTTCGTGCAACTTAACGCCGCTTGACTATTTTCTGTGAGGCTACGTTAAGTCAATGGTTTATGCGAACAACGACGTGGAAGAACTGAGGGCCAACATTGAACGCGAAATATCGACAGTTTCGGCTGAAATGTGTAGCCGAGGGGTTTAAAATTGGGTCCAACGAAGCAACCGCAGCGGCCATATGAGCGAAGTTGAGTTCCATTCATAAATGTTTTTTAAATGTTTTTCAAACCGATAATACCTGCGTTTTTTTTTTTTGCAAGCGTATATACGCCTAAATTTTTTTTCACTTTGCATGTAAAATACACTAACAACGAGTCCTATATCCGCTTAAGTTACTCATCATATCTATCGCCGCTTAAGAAATAAGCGCGGATAAAAACAATGCTTCCAATCATTAATTTCTGTGTGTTCATTCCTGAATTCATTCATTCATTGTTTAGGTTGCTGTATGTGGCTTACACCTGCAGGTGTGGTTGATGTATTAGATCATTTTTAATTTTGTTGGCATCCATAAGTATGCAATTTTTGGTATACTCAGAGTGTCTCTGCTATATCGTATCCGTTTTGCCTTCGTAAACGATTATTTCATTTGATGAACATTTTTTGTATTTTATAATTATTAAGTGTTTTTGCTTTTAAATTGATGGTCACGCTACACAGTCACAAAACGAAGATTGTGACCATCAAAGATCAACCATCGCCTTCCACGACTTCACCCCTGACTGCTTAGCAAATGTGATAAATGTCCTCGGTGCTGCAAAGATTTATTAATTAAATAATAATTATTAATTTATTAATAATTAATTAAGCGAATATACGCTTGCAAAAAAAACACAACTAATAAAGTTTTCGAAATATCTCAAATGGGTTCTTTAAAAAAAAAACTCTTGTCAAATCCTAATTGGAAAACCCTTTAGTAATAAAAATACGTTTTTAAATAAATAAATTTAATATAAATTTGTTCACTGAAATTGTGTAGGTGCATTATATTCCAATTTTTATAGATTTATAGATATTTTATTGTGGCAAGAAGTTACATTTTTGGATACAATTTTAGGGGTACAGAGATTTGGCTTGGTACCTTACTACTAAAATATTTGTACAAGTTTTTACTAAGGATAATATCACAGATTAATATGCAATTCGAAGGAAAAGCCACTAAAAACCTTCATTAAAATAAACATTCCAATTTTAAATTTAATCAATTTTAATATGTTTGTTTATATTTGGTGCAACTTTTTGGGCAAGTGGGGACAAAAACCGGTGTAAATGGATGATCAAGGGTAACCTTGCGGTTACAAATAAACGTCTAGAAAAGTTAACTTACATAGAGCGGGCTAAGTACAAGATTCTTTTTAAAAATACAATAAAATGAAAAAAAAAAAAAACTAAAATTTGTTTCCTGTATTATGGCTTCATCAGTAAGAAAAAACATTCTCATTAATATTTATGATATACAACGTCGGTCAAGTGGCTGCCTCGGTTGGATTCGCATTATGTCACCCGACTTTCCAAGACCTTGTTTATGGTTTCGGGCCGTAGCTCACCGATTGCTTGCATGAATCGTTTCCGAATTCTTGGCATATTATCGGTCCTTCATTGTTCCCGCAAAAAAAAGTCCACAGAGGTCAAATCGCAGCTACGAGGCGGCGAATTGACATCGCCTATACGGCTGATAATACTATTTGAGGATTTGGTGTGAAAAAGTCGATTGTGGCATGGGGCGCCATCCATGATATCAAATAAAATGCCTTTATAACGCCCATTGACCGAAACGCTGTTCGCAGCATCATTTTCGATAACTGGTCCAATGATGCTCTCGGCCGCAACAGCCAAATTCTCATCTGTGCGCACCGTACCACGAACGGGACCATGAGTGCTGTCCACTAGCATACCAGTCTCATGAACTATTTGCACACGCTTCCTTACAGCAGTCGCGGCGGGAGCTCCAATTCGGCTAAAACTTCTTTCCAAAAAAACTTACTGCTTCGGCTACTGTTGAACACTCGCTTTCGAAATAAATTTCCAATATTTCCCAACGTTGTTGGTCATTGATGTGATCAGCGGTGACACTGGCGGCCAACGTGATAGGTCTCTGGAAAGGGTGATGATAAATTCTTAAGAGATAACTGAAAATTTCCACATTCACCTCAAGTGAGTAACGGGTCATTGCGAATTTTGAAGCCGATGGAATCGCCGAGTTATTGCCTTCTATCTCCGCCATCTGGTAACCCTCTAGATCTACAACTCACTTTAACAAACATCCTCTTGGAAACTAAGCCAATCAGGCTAAAGAATCTTTGTTGGTCGGAAGGATCCATGTGGCAGGTTACAAAACAAGCCAAAAAATATAAGCATTTGCACATAGAGCCATAGGTACACACGATCTTCCTTATAAAGACATCAGCAGAACTCGAATAAATGACGAGGTCGAAGCACATCAAAAGTACTCTGCTACATATGTGCTCTTATTTACTGCGTAACATAATTATTCGATAATCTATGGTTTCATGTTGTCACATGCCCATGCTTGGCCTTAGCTTCTGGATGAGACACTCTATTTCAATAAAGGCCCCTCCCATGAAAACCGACTAATGCATAGAAAACTTCAAAAATCAATTAAGATACATGTATTTTCTCATAAATATTTATTTCATAATCTAATTGGAATTCATTTAGTCTTAACCGAACCAATGAGTGACTCCCAAGCCAGCACCATAGTTATTTCTTGGTGGCATGCCACCGCCGAAGGTTCGCGAAGCACTCCCCATCACGTCCACTGTAGTCTGCCTACTTGGCGATGACCACACGTTAGCCCTGCCCATCAGTCCAACATTATTCATGTTCAACTGGGGTATTCTGCTCGCCGTCAATGATGCACCATGTCCGGCGGCGTGATTGTAATTGAGTCCATTGCCGATGCGGTCGAATTTGAATCCATTGTCCATGTTCGTTCTGCTGTGGAAGGCGTTTGCATCGAATTTGTGCGTCTTGTCGTCGAACAGATTAACACGGCCATTCTGCGAGAACTCCGACCCGAACCCAGGCGTGTTTTTGTGCTGCAGTGATATTCCATGGCCGTTTCTAAGGGAATCAGATGAACAATGAGCAATTAGAGGTGTGTGTTCTGGCTTCACTTACTTATTCGCATCAAGGAAGGCTCCTGTTGTCACTGGACCTCCATTTGTGTTCCCCTGTGCAAAGACCCCTCCGCCAACGTTTGCGTTTTCGTCTCCAAACCGTTTCGTTGCGGCGACGTTCGCGTCAAATCCTCCTGCAGGATTGCTCGTCATGGACCCGCCAAGCTGCGCCGCAATGCAGGCTGCTGTGCACACCAAAACCAAACCAAAAAGTGAACTCTTCATCTCTGCGGGAATGTCGTTGCTGATTGCTGAAAATGTGATTGATGCTTGCCGAGAAGATGCGACACCATTTATACCAAAAATCTTCACATTTCGACGATCTGGTTATTCCCCTGAATTTGTGATAAGACAAGCCAACGTCGGTACATCCCAGCTTGAATTGAATTTCACCCGCGGTCAGATGTCTCTTGTCTCATGTCTTCAGAGATAAGACTGATGTTCTCTTTTTGTGAGGGGAAGCACTAAGAGATTACATTTTTTTAATTTGTCATGACTTGAGCTGATCTTCGAAGATGCGTATGTTTGTCTGTCTAGTGAACCTACGTCAGTATTGTTGTCTTCGGGGGTTTCGAGATAGATGAGGGTGTGATTTGATGGCACCCCAATAGAAATAATAAACCATGTGTATGGGGGATTTTTTTGGAACTCAGGTTTAAGTTGGCAAAACGTGTTGATATGAGATCTGGCGGCTTTTGCTTATGAAATAAATTTCACGGCGATAAGTTTGCGGCCTTAAATTGTACAGGGTACAATACAATGCTGCTTCCAATGACAGACAAGATGTTGAAGGGGTGATGATGGGTAGGTCGACCGATGTAATGGTCTAAAAATTGGTAGGTCGACCAATCTAAGGCTCTTCTATATAGAGCTAGCCAAAATATTGTGAAAAACTGGCTGCAATCAGTACGAGATACAAAGAAGACGAGTTTGCTCAATGCGACTGCCGCATTTGCAATGACTCAGCTCAACCAGCAGTTCTGATTCACTTCCTGTGCGCCTGTCAAGTTCCTGTTGGAGCCAGACAATGGACACCAGCCAATGAACACTTCCTCGTACCTCTCGACGATGAATCCGAAATAGCCAACGAGTAGATAATATTTTTTTGAATGCCACGCGATGATTCTAACGATCACAGCTATGTTCCTGCTAAACGGAGCTGAAAGCTGGATGCTAAGCAAAGCTGTAGAGCTGATTCTTGGTGCCTTGGAAAGAAAAAGTCTACGTCCTCCGTCTGAGAAGAAGGCGAAGGGAGGAGAAGACACAGCCGCGAACTCTACGAGGTGTACCAGGATGTGGATGTAGTCCGGAAGGCAAATATCATCATCGACTGTAGGTGCAAGGTACATGCATGAACACCAATCCTCCAGCGAAGAGAAGGTATTAGGTGGCCTGAGTTGGGAATATTTCACACAGAATAGCGTGCCATACCCATACATCATATAGTTCTTGTTTCTTTGGCGATACGGTTTGCGTGAACATGGGCTTCAGCGAACATCCCTCTCCAGTCGACTCCGCTCTGTCTCCCGCTAGTTGCTTCCAGCTACACACGTTCACCTGATTGAAGTCCTTTTGCAGCTTTGTCGCTACCGGAGGCGTGCTCTTCTTTTACCGCGTTGTTCCTCGAGTTGGAGTCGAAGAGTTTGCCGAAGCATTGGCATCCATACCCTCTACATGACCTAGCCATCTGTGACGAGAGACTCGACCTTTTTTGACCAAATCCATGTCTCTGTACAGTCTATACAGTTCGTCGTTGGTACCTTAACTAGGACAGTGACAGCGGTGACCACGCACATGGCGTAGGCCCACGAGGAGGCAAAAATGACCAGAACCAACTTGCCCGTCGTAGACTTTGAATTTAGGTATAAAACACTCATCCCAAATAGTGAAGACTGGGCATCAGACGTAGTCAGAGAAGCTACCTATCTGGAAGTATACACAGACGGATCCAAAACCGAAGAAGGCACTGGACTAGGAATACTTGCTTCATCGCAGGAAATATCCTTCTCTCTGTCCCGTCGATTGTCCAACCACTGTAGTATATTAAAGGCAGAAGTAAAAGCTATCCAAGAGGCTGCCCGCTTACTTTAAATGAACCCGATGGACAGTCAGGCGGCCATCAAGGCTCTGGATACACCATCAATCAAATCTAAGACGATAAAATTTGCAGTCTATCTCTCAGGGAGATAGCGGTTAGATGCAATCCAACCCTATTCCCTCGGTATAGTGGTATTCCAGGCAACGAAAGGGCCGACGAGCTAGCTAGAACAGGGGTGGCAAGCAATTAGGATACCCCATACTCCTTTCTTCAAGTAACACTGACTTTGTTACTTATAGATGCCATTAACGGAGGTGGATGGAAGTAGATATCTGCAGGACTCAATAAAACCAAAAAAACAAGCGCACTCCTTAATCTAAACTGGAAGGAAATCAGCAATGTAGTTGTCATTATTACTGGTCATTGCCTATTCGGTACGCACGCAAGGAGAATGGGAACACCCTACAATAACTTTTGTAGGAGCTCTAGGGACGAAGAGGAAGAAGAAAGTACACTTCACTTACTCGGCACCTACCCAGCATTTGCAAGGACATGGAAAAACAAGCTAGGCAGCTATTCATTCAATAGCCTTGAGGAAATGTCTGGTATTAAAATTCTGGACATAGTAAAATTATAAAAAAAATACTAATTGGCTGTAACCCATCAAAGGAGTGCATCATCCAGGATATGCCACTAGGATGCGTGATATCACAATGGTGGGATCCAATCAGGATCTAAGTGGGTCAGAACTGCTTCAGTTGTGGCAATCAAATAAACCTAACCTCACCTACTTTACTTACCTATCAGGCATGCGGAGTGTCTGAGCCTGAGCAATTGCTGCCTTCCATCGCTGATGGTCCTGGGCACGCTCCTTCCAGTCATCCCGACCAAGCTGTCTTGCGTCCGCGATTATTTGGTCTTTATACGGAGATACGGTCTTGCTCTCCTTCTAAGGAGGCTCGGATTCGAAGACGCTCTTAGCTGGACCATTGTTGTCCATGAGATCAATGTGGCCGTTCCAGTGCAGTCGGCGGATCTTTGCCTTAAGGACTACATCCACATCCTGGTACAGCTCGTAGAGTTCGCGGTTGTATCTTGGCCTCCATTCGCCTTCCTCGCAGACGAGAGGATTTTTCTTTCGAAGGCACCAATAAGCAGCTCCGCGGTCTTGCTTATCGTCCAGCTTTCGGCTCCAAATAGCAGGACAGGCAAAATAAAAACCTTAGTCCTTCGAGTGAGGAGATTTGAGCCCATTTGTTTCTACAAACCGAAGTAACATCGGTTGCTAAGGGTGATTCTACGTTCGATCTCCACTGAGATGTCGTTTGTGGAGTTCACGTTTGCACCGAGGTAGACAAACTCCTTCACTACCGCAAACTTCTACCTGTCGATAGTGCCGTTTTGTCGAACACCACGGCGGGTGGTTTCTTGCTCGACAGCATAAATATCGTCTAATCCTCATTGACCTAAAGACAAGCTCGATCCGTCTCTTTGGAAACGCACGACGTCAATGTCATCTGGTTATCCCAACAGTTGACCAACAACTGACTTGTAGAAGACTGTGCCTTCCGTGTTTGCAGCTGCCCCTACACTATTTTCTCGCACTACACTGCCCGTCCTTGCTGAAACAGCTCGGAATTCGTGGAGCCAAACTTCACGGTGCATGGCGCTAGTGTAAGCGCGCTCAATTTTTCCATCCCGAATTCAGCGATCGCGTCTAATAGCTCCTTGCTATGAACGCTGTCGCATGCGGCTTTGAAATCGATAAAAAGGTGGTGAGTATCGATTTGTCTTAGTCTGAAGATTTGGTCTAGAGTCGATTCGCCGGGCCGGATGCCGCTCGGGTATGTGCCGATAAGTGCAGTGCAAAACGCCTCTAGACGCTGAACGTACTGGTGACGCTGAACCTCTATAGTTGTTGCAAGAGGTAGGATCGCCTTTTTTTTGTGGATGGGGCATATGAAGCTGATGTTCCACTCGCCGGGTACGCTGTCGTCTTCCCAAATTCTACAGTTGATATGGTGCATGCTCCCTACCAGAACATCGCCACCGGCCGGCCTTGAAGAGTTTCGATGGTTAGTCATCCGAGCATGCAGCTTTCAAGGTCTTAGACAATTGGTGTGACAGAATGCGAAGCCAATAAAGGAGACCCCTTCAACTGCGCGACCTACAGAGGGATAAGGCTCCTCAACAGATCCTCTCTGCCTTTTTGTGTGAGCGCCTGAAACCATTCGTCAACAACCTGATAGGTCCATATAAGTGTGGCTTCAGGCCGGGGAAGTGCACCATCGACCAAATCTTCACATTACGGCAGATCCTGGAAAAGACACAAGAAATGCAAATCGACACCCACCACCTCGTCGATTTCAAGGCCGCATATGACAGCGTTTAAAGGGACGAGCTATACAACGCCATGTCTAGTCTTGACATTCCTGCCAAACTCGTTAGGTTGTGCAGGATGACGATGGAGAATTCTCGCTTCTCCATCAAGGTCGGTAACGAACTCACCGAGACCATCAATGTCAAAAGCGGCTTTAGACAAGGTGAGGCGCTGTCAATTGCCTTCTTTAACGTCATCCTGGAGAAGATCGTGCAAGACTCACACGCCAACACTAGAGGCACGATCTTCCAGAAGTCCGTACAACTGCTAGCATACGCGGATGACATTGACGTGATTGGCAGAACACAGCGAGCCGTCAATGAGGCGTTTGCTGGCATTGAGGCGGAGGCGGCTGAAATGGGTGAATGAGGTCAAAGCCTAGTATTCTGTCCTCAAGACGGGGCATACGCCACCGACGTCTCGGACAGAGCTTCACAATGGGCAGCTATATCTTCGAGGTAGTTAAGGACTACGTCTACCTTGGATCCACATCAAACAGTACAAAGAAGAAGAACTCTTGCCAACCGCTGTTTCTATTGGTCCACGAGGCACTTGAGTAATAGAGCCCTCTTTCCAAGGACCAATCTGACTTCATACAAGACGGGTCATCCCAGTCCTGCTTTATGGCGCGGGGGCAAAAGCGGATGAAGAAGTCTTGGTCTATTCGAAACAGAAGTTCTGCGTGCGATCCTTGGTCGTGTATGACGATATGTGGAGGAGATGATTCAACCAAACGGGCTGTACAGCGTCATGAGTCTAGCCGGGAGTCTACGGATCAACTGCCAAAGTTGTCGTCCGGGTCATGTAGGGGACATGGACAAGAAAGCTTGAGAGACTTTTGCGCCACACAAACAAGAAGAAGAAGAAGAACTTATCCGGGAGCAAGTATACAAATGAAATTGATATTTAATTAAATTTTATGTTTATGTGTGAGTAGGATCGTCAGATTAATCTTTTCTAAATTGTTTTGCAATTTGGAGTTGTTTGCAAAGCAACAATCTCCTTCCTCCATTGCGCAACCCCTCGAACGTCTCTTCAGACAGTACGTCATTTTGCAATCAAATAAAACAAAATCTTCCATTTGGCAAACCCAGCGCCAGCCAGTTCACTCACAAGTCCATTCAATAATTGCCCTGTCAAGAGTCAGATAAAATCACAATAAGTCCGCGCCAACTTTTGCTTGCCATCGAGCAACGTTAAGTCTTCCATATCATATTTCTGTCTGTTTTCATCTTCATTCCTTTGTCTGCACACCCAATGTACACGAGAATATGGACTTATTTTCCTTTATTGACTGGTTTCATTACACACAAAAAGAACAACCGAATCAATTGCTCACATCCTATCCGTTGCCCTGCAGCTGTGGATTGACTTCGTGGAGCTGACGACGGAGCACTTAAATTACACGACCGACAATCATTTCTTAAACTTTTCCAATCAGAGCATCTAAGAAGAACGCTAGAGCTAGTTAATTAAAAAAATATTATCCGCCTCTATCGTATTTCAGTCGACTTTTAGCGACTTTTCGCTGTGCTCGGCTCTGAGCCTGGCAAACACATCCCATTGTGGTTGATTCAAGGAAGAAAGGATGGCGGAGATAAAATCGCCCAGCTTGATGGTTTCTCTGTCATCTCTCATGAGTTGCTCCTTCCTGCCCATGGAGTGAGATAAGTGCTGTAATATTTAATTTGAAATTTTCTTGGCGTTCCTTCGTCCTTGTTAAAGACTGATGGATTAACATGCTTAGCTTCGTTTTTAAGTTTTCCGTATTTCATGTTTGGGACGTCAGCATTTTCTCATTAATTTATGATGTAATATTTGAGAATGGGGGAGAGGCCAGTTGGCCAGTTGGTGCTGCGCGAAGAATGTGGGAACTTTTGTTGCAGCACAATGGAAGGATTAATTAAGACGATGGAGTGGAAACAGTTGCTACATCACGGCGTGACTCGCACCATTGTACACGAAACCTGGTTAGTTTCAGATACAATGCTACGTAAGAGCATGATGTGAACATGTACGGTTTTAGTGACTTTGAAATTTAGAGAAATGAGTCGAATTATTAGCATTTTCATGAAGCGAATATGATCTATGCCGACTTGGTGGACAATACAGGGTGGGCCAAATGCGAGTTCCTGTTTAAAATTAAGAAACTTAATTTGTGCATGAAATACCACGTCATTCAAGTGGCTGCCTCGCTTGGCTTCGCGTTCTGCTTCTTCTCCTGGTGGCGCTACATTCCCGGGTGGACCTGGGCCTCAACCAACAAGCCTCTCCAGCCGACACGATCTTTAGTCTCCAACAGCGCACACCAAGTTGATTGAGGTCCTTCTCCACCTGGGTGCGCCATCGGTCCCGTGGGCGTCCTCTATTGCGTTGTCCCACTGGTTCGGCGTCGAAGACTCTTCAGTCTCTCTACATGGCCTAACCATCCGAAGACGCCTGACCGGACTCATGTCGCTGTACAGCCCGTACAGTTTGTGGTTGAATCTTCTACTCCAGAAACAGTCAACGCAAGCAGGACCAAAGATCGCACGCAGAGCTTTCCTCTGTAAGAGACCAAGGACTTCCTAATCCGCTTTTGAGATTGTCCATGCCTCCGCGCCGTACAGCAGGACTGGGATGATCAAGGTCTTGTATAAAGTCAGCTTGGTCCTTCGAGAGATGGCTCTTCTACTCAACTGCCTCTTGAGCCCAAAGAAACAGTGGTTAGCAAGAGTTATTCTGCGTTTGATCTCGGTACTGATGTTGTTCGTACTGTTCAATTGCGAGCCGAGATAGACGAAGTCCTTGACTACCTCGATGTTATACCTGCCCATTGTGACGCTCTGGCCAAGACGTCGATGTTGTGTGTGCTTTCTTGATGACATATACTCCGCACATACTTCGTTTTGCCCTCATTCACCGCTAGACCCATTTTAGCCGCCTCCGCCTCAATGCCAGCAAACGCCTCATTGACGGCTCGCTGTGTTCTGCCAATCACGTCAATGTCATCCGCGTATGCCAGCAGTTGTAGGGACTTCTGGAATATCGTGCCTCTAGTGTTGGCGTGTGAGTCTTGCACGATCTTCTCCAGGATGACGTTAAAGAAGGCACATGACAGCGCCTCACCTCTGAAGCCGTTTTTGATTTTGAAGGTCTCGGTGAGTTCGTTACCGACCTTGATGGAGCAGCGAGAATTCTCCATCGCCACCCTGTTCAGTCTGACGACGTTGGCAGGAATGTCTAAACTAAACATGGCGGTGTAAAGCTCCTCCCTATGCACGCTGTCATATGGGGCCTTGAAATGTGGTGAGTGTCGATCTGCTATATGCCATAGACAGATGGGTTCAAATCTATCTTGACAAGAACTATACCATATCGCGACATAGAAATCATTTCGGACAGGCGTGCCACTATCTTGGCACTAGACTTCTATACCATCAGATCCAAGCTTGTGTGGCAACAGAAGCTTGAGGAGTTGAGGAGGAGGAACAGAGTAGAATTCTGCTGGAAATCAGGCCATAGAGGGTAGAAGCAACGAAACGGGCGACTCGTAAGCCAGGAAAGGTGAATCGGAAACTTTCCCGGGTCCCGCACCATTCTACGCTGTAGGGGACCATGATTGATTGATTAAATCCTGTATCCTCTCACGGGGCCTAGGGCCTCTACTACTCGCGCCGTCGTGAGTTTCACGATCTCCAACTCTTCCCCAGAAGGTTTTGATGAAGCTATAGGAGACCATGAGAACTAGAATCAAGGAACAACGCTCATGGCATGAAGCAAGCCAAGACACTCTTGGGTCAATATAAGGGAAGTGGTTTGAGGCATGTATCAAGGTGAGCAAAAGCAACCTCCATATCCTGACAGGGCTCTGCAGACTCCGGGAGGACCTAAGGAAACTAGGTGCATCAGAAGAAGGTTTTCTCAGATTCTCTGGGAGCTCTGATGAAATTCCACAACATGTACTGTGAGGTGTTAGCCCTCAAAGATATCTAGGCTTCAGAGAACTATCAGAGGAAGAACTGCAGTCACTTGAACGATCTCTCATTTTCAGATTCTAAAGGTCTCGGTGGAATATACCTCTAACAACAATAATAATCATAAAGACTAGCATTTTAAGGACTGTCATAACACCTATTCGGCATCGAAATACATGCGCTACGGAAGTTATGACTGCCATGAGTGAAGGTTTTGATGAAGTTAGAAATTCATAGATCCACGGCAAATCACTGGCTGATCGCACACTAAAAGCCACTAGACTGCCAGTTGAAAGATTATCTCGTATTAGATTGTAAATAATGCTACCGCGGGTAAACCAATGACCGTACCCTTTCGCGATCCGAAGACTATTGCCCATGCATGTCCTCTCTCATTCACCCGATCTTTGGCCACCCTCTCTTTCACTGAAGAGGGTAGTTTATGTTGATGGTTGAGTCGATTGAGAAAGTTATCATTTTTATTCCTCGTGCAATATCGCGCAACACTCGTTACATAGGTACCCTTATAGCCACCTTCAAGTTGGAGCTCAATAATCTTCACGCAATGAAAACAAATGCCATATGGCTGTCAGGCATCACCTCTCGACTGTCAAATCAAATCTGACCACATCTCGATCGAAAAAGATCAACCTGTAGCCTGATGTTGCTAAAGAGATATAAGCTTATCACTGGACAATGCCTACTCTGCGTCTTCACGTAAAAAGATTTGGCATACTCTCCAGCGACTTCTGTAGGTGCTGCCAGGACGAAGAGAAGGAGGAAAGCACCCAACACCAACTGTCCTGCTCTGCCCCCATTAGCAAAGCCTACGACCGTCTAAACGACCTCGTCCAAATACCGGGCAGTGTACCAATAAAATTTGTTGAGAAAACAGGCTGGCTGTCTTAAGCTTCGGTAACCTTTTTTAATTTGAAACCCCAGATGGCGGTACAATGGGCGCACTTCCTACCTTCCTACCTACGTGGCCACATTAAATGGTAAGAAACTGAATGTAAATTAAAGACATAGGCCGTTTTTAATTTTATTTTCCCTCTATGAGGGACTTTATTTAAATTCAAGTCCGATCTTGCTTCGATCACTGCTTTCTTAAAACTTAACCTAAATAACTTAACCTATCCTAATTGCTCGATGTCGATGAGCAATGGCCTTGACACAATTGCGTCCCACGATGGATGATCGGCGACGCTCACACGGTGGTGTCGACTTGCATCGCTGTGCCTGGTCCCACGGTTTGCTTGGCTTGAAACGCTGACCTAGCGTCCGGCTGTTTGCAGACCTTTCTGCTCTCACACCTTCCGGCGTCTGGCTGTTCACTCACATTTGTAATGTGAGAGCGTGTTAACTTGTATTCATTTCGTTCGAAAATGTACACAATTGTAATGAGGTAAATTGAAACTTATTCAATAATCAGCTAAACCATAATACTTGAATTCGATATGTGGTTTTGCGGATTTTCTACCCAATTCTGTTGCAAGTTAATTATCGGAATTAAACTGAACCCCACATGACACCCACTTCGCAATAAAATGTCACATGAATAATCATTGACCGATTCAACTGATCCACCATCAGTCAGTCGGTTACGTCTCGTTCCTCATGTCGGTGATGTCCATTGATTGAATTAATTCCATTCAATCTCGTCTCGATTGCACAATTAATTGATTTAGTCGAGAGCATCATAGTTCATTCAATTCAATTGCCAATTACACGATTTTGAGAAAACGAGAAAATGTGTGCAAGTGTAACAAGAAGCACTCACTGTTGCTGTCCTAGCCAGCCAGTACAACATTGGTGAAGCAGATCACTGGAAATGGGCCTTGATGGGCACCCATTTACCTGCTTACTTTAGGCCATTTTATGAAAACAGGACGAGTATAATTTCGGTGTGTCCGTCTGTCACACTTTCATAGCTCCTCCACTTATGGAGTGAACAATATGAGGACTTGGAATTAGACCATTCGGTTCTGGACAGTGGACATCAATTGGACATCAATTACATTGCCTTACCTTACAATTACATTGGCAAGAACATTTAAGGGATATCTGGAGGTTGCTCTCATAAGTGCAAAGTTAGTGGACCGTTTTAAATGTAGCCCTAGCCATCGAATGAAATATCATCGCGTTTAGGCTAGTTAAGTTAAGTTTATTTATTGTGGCAGCAGTATTATAATATAATAATATGGGTGGCGCGACAGTCCCAGGCGGACCTGGGCCTAGCTTCTCAGCAACCACTCGTGTTGTGCGTGATATTGTTCTCACACGCGCAGCAGTATTACAATCTTGATTTACAGAGTTTTACCTATTATATACAAGTTCTTAAATATTCTTTCAAATGTGCAATTTTTGCAGGGGATTGACTGCATTTGCATCAGCAGAGCTTTAAACACACTCCTCAACCTTCCTCCATTATAAATCTTTTCGGCAGGCAGGTCGCTGTCACCACGGCAATTAGATTGAAATCTCTGTGTATGTGGAAGAAGCTTAGCTCCAGACACTCTACCACTCTACAACACCGATGCCTAAGCTCATCATCCAGAAAATGTCTCAACTGTAGCCATACATTGAAAAATTCAAGTAAAAACCTTAATTCTAAGAAACAACTGCCGGTAGGATACACTCATAGTGAGCACAATATTGCAAACCATTCATTCGAAAAGTAGATAGCAGTGAGTGCGGACGTAAAATATAAATAAAGTTAGAAAAATAACAAAGTGGTGCGTTATTTTTATTTAAAGAATTATTTCTTAGCTCCTGGAGAAGATCGTGCAAGACTCACATGCCAACACTAGAGGCACGATCTTCCAGAAGTCCGTACAACTGCTAGAATACGCGGATGACATTGACGTGATTGGCAGAACACAGCGAGCCGTCAATGAGGCGTTTGCTGGCATTGAGGCGGAGGCGGCTTAAATGGGTCTAGTGGTGAATGAGCGCAAAACGAAGTATATGCTGTCAGCAAGAAAGGACATCGACGTCTTGGACAGCGCGTCACAATGGGCTTCGTCTACCTCGGCTCCGCAGTAAACAGTACAAACAACATCAGTACCGAGATCAAACGCAGAGTAACTCTTGCCAACCGCTGTTTCTATAGGCTCAAGAGGCAATTGAGTAGTAGAGCCATCTCTCGAAGGACCAAGCTGACCTTATACAAGACCTTGATCATCCCAGTGCTGCTGTACGGCGCGGAGGCATGGACAATCTCAAAAGCGGATTAGGAAGTCCTTGGTATTTTCGAGAGAAAAGTTCTGCGTGCGATCTTTGGTCCTGTTTGCGTTGACTGTTTCTGGAGGAGGAGATTCAAGCACGAACTGTACGGGATGTACAGCGACATGAGTCTAGTCAGGCGTCTTCGGATCCAACGCCTAAGATGGCTGGGCCATGTAGAGCGTATGGACAACTCATCTCTGGCTCGGAGAGTCTTCGACTCCGAACCCGTGGGACAACGCAACAGAGGACGCCCGCGTTTAAGGTGGCGCACCCAGGTGGAGAAGGACCTCAACCAACTTGGCGTGCGACACTGGAGACAGCTAGCCAGAGACCGTGCTAGCTGGAGAGGCTTGTTGGTTGAGGCCCAGGTCCACCCCGGACTGTAGCGCCAAATGAAGAAGAAGAAGATTATTTCTTAGCTTGCTACACAACAAGTATACTTTCCAGATCTAACTGGACGTCTGAACAAAAGACGCTGGAGGGTCCTCTGCGAATTTTCACAGATGGATCGAAGATGCACGAAGAAGTGGTTGTGGGAGTCTACTCTAAGGAGCTGAATTTTCAACAGTCATTCCGAGTAGCTCCTCACTTTAGCGTCTTTCAGGCAGAGACTTTAGCCCTGCCCTGACTGAAAAGCTATGTAATATTAGGTGCACATATTGTCATCTGTTCGAACATCGAATCGCTGAGTGCAGCCACATTTAACTCCAAGACGCCCCTCAATTGCCGCCTAGCTCTTAACGAGATGTCCAAGTATTTCAACATCCTGCTTACGTGGGCACCGGGAGTTACATGTGTCCCTCAACACAACTGCCTAGCAACAGCGGGAACATGTACAGCGCAATATCAACAATGGGAGCAAGCGTCTAAATAAGGTACCACAGCATTGGTAAACATGCTGTTTTCACCAATCGAGCCGCTCTCCACATGCTTCCCCGCGAGACAGCATGGCAACAGAACACACTCCAACGAATGCTGTGAGTGAATGCTATCAGCCTAGCTTCTACAGCAACCACTCGTGTTGTACGTGCTATTGTTCTTTCCCGCGTGGAAGGGACCTACAATTTAATGCCGACGCCGAAATTGAGAAGCACTTTGATACACTTTGAGCATTGTGTTATTGTCTACTTTCGATCCAAAATATGTACGCCACCAGGTCAGGCAGGCGTCATAGGCAAGCGGTGTCCCATGGGAATTCACGCCTACTGACTAGGTTTCCCATATTTTTTGCAACTGCAGTGCAGATTTACTCACTTGGACGCCCCATATTTCTACGACTTGACAGATCTAAGTAATATCAGCATCAGTCAACTTCATCGCTTTATTAAAAGCTCCAGATGATTCTTGTGGCGCCGTGGCGTGGCGGGTAAGTGCGTCGACTCCTACGCAGAGGGTGCCAGGTTCGATACCCGAATTCACCACCTTTGATAATTCACGGCACCATCTCTTTCGAGTCACTGAAAATGCTCAAAGAGTATTCCTGTCTAGAAAAAGCTTCTTAAATTCGCCTTTCGGAGTCGGCATTAAACTGTAGGTCCCTTCCACTCATGAAAGAACAATAGCGCACACAACACGATTGGTTGCTGAGAAGCTAGGCCCAGGTCCACCTCGGACTGTCGCGCCACCCATATTATTATTATAGATGATTCGCTAATTACGATCTATTAGACCCTTGCGGCAACACAATGGCCCACTGCCTAAGTCTAACCACCTTTTTAGCTAGTCACCCACTCTAACCCAACGGTAAGGCTTTTACTTCTTCCTCATTTTCTTCCTTGTCTCAACCCAAAGGTTTGGCACCTTTCATGTTTTGCATCCAAGAGTTGTTTTGCCCTAATTTAAGCTTTTCCTTGTTTGGTGAATATACTTATGTCCGCTGCCATGGGCATAATTCGGCAGGTTCACAGTTGTAGCCCATGAAGGAATCCGAGAGTTGAACACATTGTGGCAGCTTATTCAAAAACTTAAGAAGTAAAATTTGCTGTAACAGCTGTGTGGACTTGTTTATTTTATTTATAATTAAATAACACTCTCTGCATTTCGACAATTTGTCCTCCAGATGATGACTCATATCTTGATAAGTCTGTATGGAACCCCAAGCCATTTCAACCGTTTCTTATTATGTCAAGAATGCCATACGCTTCACAAACTTCGACGCTGGGAGTGGGCACAGAACTGTAAGCACTCTCCACTCGTGAGACAACAATAGCGCATACAGCACCAGTGAGTGTCCTAGACGGTCCTTATAAACATATTGTGGATGCTAAGACTTGTTCCATAGCGGACCTTAACACCATCTATTATTGTACCACTGTCCGAAGGTACTTTTGTAGAATCGTGTGTGTCACTGGGATCAGCTCCGATAACGTCAGGAAAGTAGTTAATGACGTCAAGGCTTAAATCTTCTTTAAGCACTTAAGCTACACCCCAGTCTTACATTCGCAGAAATGGGAGCCGACTCATGGTACCCTTATGCGACTCATGGATGAATTTCCTGGATATGCTCATTTTATCATTTTTCACTTTCCAAGAAACTTGTTCCTTTTGTGGATTATTGGATTCGCGGGAGTAGTTATTCACTTCTAGGTGAATTTGTTTGTATCCAGCTTGCAGCACAGAAAATAATTGCATTGGCTCTTCATCTGCTTATTTTGAATCTTTAATTCCGGGAAAATAGCAACCTTTGGTGAAAGCATTCGTTTCGAACACGTTGTGGGGTAAATGTGGCAGTCCAACTCATAACCATGATATTATAGTCCTACGCTACGAGAGAGGACTTAATAAAGACAGTTCCGTTATGGACGCCTTTCATGGACTTCGGAAGTAAAACTCAAGACTTTAATACCGACCAGAGAAGAATGGTTCAAAGATACTAACACCCAGCTGAAGTAACAGCTGCTCAAAAGGCAGTCATCTGACTATCAACGAACTCAATAGATGGACGGATAGTAAGGCGGCCATAAAAGTTCTAGATGCACCATCGATTAACACCAAGATCGTAAAATTCTGCCAAGGAACTCTAATGGAGATAGCGGCCATGTGCAATCTTACCCTATGTTGGGTCCCCGGGTACAAGGGTATTCCGGGCAATGAACAAGCTGATGAACTAGCATGAAAGGTGGCCGGTATGGCAACAGCACTAGATCAGGGGAGACCCCATCCCCCATTGGAAGCAACAAAAGCCATAACAAATACAAACGAGCAGAAATGGACATAGAAAGCGAACTAAGAGGGTTTTAACTGGTCATTGTCTAATAGGGCCGCTTTCGCACACAAAAATTTCATCTGCGATTTTTCCATCTTGTAGGCAAGGGAGGTGGGTCTTTTTAGGGGTAGCCCGAGTCTGGTGTGCTCGGGGTTTGCCTTCGGATTTTCTATTCTCTTTTATCTCTCTTCGTTTTTTCTTTGAGTAGCTTTATTCTTATGTTCTCAATGGTGGGTATTGGATGCATGCTGTACGTGTGTGAGAAAGAGATGACGCGTGAGTGAGACGGGGTAGGAAACAGAAAAAGTTCAGCATTGAGATCTCAATTGCAGAGACTGACAGATTTCCTGTGTGAAACTGGCTTGAGATCACAAAAGGGAATTGGAAAGAAATGCCGACGAATCTTAGCGAGTGTGAAAGAGGTCTACGATTTCCTACATTAATTGGTGAATTCCTAGAAGAACCGATTCCATCCACTTCTCTTAGTCAAGACACATGAGCCAGGAAGGAACAGTGTCCGATAGCAGGCCAATGAAATTCCTCATTGAGAGGCAATCGGATGTGCTGTGTACACTGTGTCAGTCGGCAGGACAACTAGTTCACTTCAAGTGAACACGCAGATAGTTCGATAATAATGGCAGTGTACACTGGGAAGCAGTCAAAAGGGTATCTCGACAAATGGACATGAAATAATTGGCTAATGTAAAGCTTTTGAGTTCAGCGAACGCTCGCCCGCGTTGAATATTGCCATTCCCTGGGCCACACGATGTCAACTTACGATGGCTTTGTCATCAGCACGGTGTTCCATGTCCGAGCGATAATCCACAAATACGTTAACTTTCGTCAATTACTCTTCTTTGCTTGTCATTTGCTCTGGTCAACATCTCTTTATCGACTGTCTGTATGGATTGGAGTTCGTGGTCGACCGAAAGTGGTCGGAGGGGTTAATAAGATGGGAGATTTGTTGAGAGCAGCGATTCCGGAGACACTTTATTTAAGTGCGAGATGGATTCAAAATCAACAAATCTACAAATTTGAGTAGCAAATAAATACTTTCAGAGTTTAATTTTTATTAATAGAGAAACGGATTGCGTCAGACGGACTAAATTAACTTAAAACCCCGATTGCAAGGGATAAGAAAGAAAACGAACATTTGCCAACGTCGGATGCCATCTGAGACGTGACGATTTCCGTGAGTCCTCAGTGGGGCAAATAATATTATCTGGAATTTTTATTACATTCCTTTGCAACCAAGGATGGACCGGATAGGGAATGCTCTTTCGAACGGGAAGCAAAATGCAACATTATGTGCACTCTCTTCTGTAAATATCTCTTATATCCGACATTAAGGTCATTCCACGTGGCCCAGGATAAGACTACCCTCAGGTCATTGGCCTGACAAGGAGCGAAAAAATGTGTGTTTTCCACGAAACCCATGCGCTTTTAAGATCAAATTTATAAGCCGTTAAAGGCACTCACTGCGAAATTAAATGTACCTCCTGACATTCAAGAGTAATTACAGCGTTTTATGATATTCATAGATCCATGATTTTTAACCGGTTTCTATGACGAATACGGGATAATAATCTGAATGGATAAACATACATAGATTTTTACACCACGGCAGATCCTGGAAAATACCCAAGAAATGCAACTCGACACCCACCACCTTTTTGTCGATTTCAAGGCCGCATATGACAGCGTGCATAGGGACGAGCTATACAACGCCATGTCTAGTCTTGACATTCCTGCCAAACTCGTTAGGTTGTGCAGGATGACGATGGAGAATTCTCGCTTCTCCATCAAGGTCGGTAACGAACTCACCGAGACCTTCAATGTCAAAAACGGCTTTAGACAAGATGAGGCGCTGTCATGTGCCTTCTTTAACGTCATCCTGGAGAAGATCGTGCAAGACTCACACGCCAACACTAGAGGCACGGTCTTCCAGAAGTCCGTACAACTGCTAGCATACGCGGATGACATTGACGTGATTGGCAGAACACAGCGAGCCGTCAATGAGGCGTTTGCTGGCATTGAGGCGGAGGCGGCTAAAATGGGTCTAGTGGTGAATGAGCGCAAAACGAAGTATATGCTGTCATCAAGAAAGGACACACAACATCGACGTCTTGAGCAGAGCGTCAAAATGGGCAGCTATAACTTTGAGCTAGTCAAGAACTTCGTCTACCTCAGCTTCGCAGTAAATAGTACGAACAACATCAGTACCGAGATCAAACGCAGAATTAATCTTGCCAATCGCTGTTTCTTTGGGCTCAAGAGGCAGTTAAGTAGTAGAGCCACCTGTCGAAGGACCAAGCTTGAACAAGACCTTGATCATCCCAGTCCTTCTGTCCGGTGCGGAGGCATGGACAATCTCAAAAGCGGATGAGGAAGACCTTGATCTCTTCGAGAGAAAAGCTCTGCGTGCGATCTTTGGTCCTGTTTGCGTTGACGGTTTCTAGAGGAGAAGATTCAACCACGAACTGTACGGACTGTACAGCGACATGATTCTAGTCAGGCGTCTTCGGATCCAACGCCTAAGATGGCTAGACTTTGTAGAGCGTATGGACAACTCAGCTCCGGCCCGAAGAGTCTTCGACTCCGAACCCGTAGGACAACGCAACAGAGGCCGCCTGCGTTTGAGTTGGCGCACCCAGGTGGAGAAGGACCTCAACCAACTTGGCGTGCGACACTGGAGACAGCTAGCTAGAGACCGTGCTAGCTAGAGAAGCTTGTTGGTTGAGGCCCAGGTCCACCCCGGACTGTAGCGCCAAATAAAGAAGAAGAAGGATAAACATATAAAATCATGCCTAAAGGTGATGGTGCTTGAATTTGAAAAATTTGATGATATGAGACGGAAGCCGGTGATAAAAAATTCTCACTTGAGATCCTTAAATACAGGGTGGGCCATCTAGTGGGTTTTTTTTTAATCGCGTGTTATTTTGTCATTGACAGCTGTTTCCCGTTCGAAATCTTGACAGAAAGTCAGTATCATACCGCCGCGGAACGAAATGAGTCGGTTAACTCTTGAACAAAGTTGAGAAATTTAGAAAAGAGGGTGCTGTGTAGCTCAAATAGTGGGTTTTTTGAAGAAATTTTGGCGGAAATGAAGCACCTACTCCGAATGCGATACGCGAGTTTGTGCAAAATGTTCGTGAGAATGGTATGCTAGTTGACAACACCCATGGTCCCCGTCGTCGTGCAGATGACAAAGTGGCTGCTGTGGCTTAAAGCATTATTGGACCACTTTTCTTCAAAAATGAGGCTCGGAACAACGTTTCGGTAAACATAGGACGTTACAAAGCCATGTTAACCGAGTTTTGTTTTTTCTGAAACAAAAGACATGAATTTAGACGACCTCTGGCTCATGGAGGATGGCGCGTCATGCCACACAGTCCATGCCACAATCGATCTTCCCAAATCGTGTTATCAGCCGTCATGGCGATATCAATTGGTCGCCTGGGAGCTGTGACTTGACAACTTTTTCTTCGTGAAAAACCGATGTTATGGCAACAATCCGGAAACGATTCAAGCACATCATCATCATGATCTTCTGACCCGCATGATCCACTAAAGGGGTCGCGAGGGTAAGCCACGCACGGGCGATCTCCAGGCAACTCGATCCTCCGCCATCCACTCTAACTCATCAGGGGTTATGCCCAAGCGTAGCCAGGCGAGCTTATGGACTTGGTCCAACCATCTCATCATGGGTCTGCCAAGTGGTCCCCTACCTGATGGAATCGCATTCAAGGCCCGCCTCGGAAGTCGTGATGGTGGGGACATTCGTGGTACGTTTAACCATCGAAGCATAGCTCTTTCCATAGCTCAACGTTGAGTTCCTCGCGCACTGTCGTGTTTCTCACCCTATCCACAGCACGAAAAATCTCATCGCAGCAGCTTATATTCGCGATCCTATTCTTTCGGTCATTACCGAAATTTTGTGACCATGGGTGAAAGAAGAAAACTGCCAACATGGCTTCCACACTAAGCTCGGCCTTCCTTCCTGATTACTGATCTACCACGCACTTAAGGCCAATATCATCCAAGCAATACGTGAGCTACAGCCCGAAACCATCAACAAGATCTTGAAAAGTTGGAGTAATAGAATGCACCACTGCGAAGCCAGCAGAGGCATGCACTCGAACGACGTTGGATTTCATAATCAATGGGAATGTTTGTTCTTATCGATAAAGCCATAATACAGTTTTGTTCCTTTTGGTGCATTAAAAGAAACTTATCTTTGGCCCTCCCTGTGTATGCATTTCTTTTCACATGAACAAGCAATGCGGGAAAATCTCCACCAACAATGCCAAGCAACAACTTGAAATCCACATCAACCACTCCATTGGAATGTATACTACAAATCCCGATTATTGGAAGTACCCCCGGATGGAGCGTGCACTTGAATCCGGAAGAGCTTAACTTAACCAATGCTTGCATTGTTTGTCACTGTTTTAATGCCAAATGCTGGGGCGTTGGGCGGAATATTGCAAAATGTCATCACCGTGGGATGCTCCACGATGGAAGTTGCACAGTCATCAATGAAAGCAATTTGTTACAATCGGGTAAACCAATGCTTGCGACTTCAATATTGAGGACGAAACTTGAAGAACCGATGGACATTCGATTGACTTTGGGTATACATCCTTATTTCCTTGGTAAGCACAAGATGCGCATGCATAGTCCTCACCCGTTACATAGCTTTATTTCTTCCGAACACGTAGCAGTGGATATCGCCCTCAATCTAGATACAAAAGGCAGTTTTCGAAACTCCCAATGTAAACTGCGGTTGGACGCTGTGCATGACTGGGGACGAATCGAAGTGGATCTGTGCTGGCCTGACGCATGTGATATGACACGAAAAGGAGACAAACATGACGTGATAGAAATAGTTCGCAGGACATGTGGGCGGGCGTGGGTTAGACAATATCCCGTTGCCTTACTCAATGGGAGGATATTGTTTGCATTTCATTTTCATCATTAAGATAAGAGCCTGTCATGTGACTTGTCAAGGAACACAAAGCGGCTGCTTCATTAGGCGAGAAGGCAATTAAAACGAAAATGATGGATGATGGACTAATCTGCTTCTTCATTTTGCGAGGCAGAGAGATGTCGCAAAAGAATCTACACAGGGACGGTTGGTGGTCGGTCCAACAAAAAAGAAATCTGGCATACTACAATAATAACATATGTGGTGCTACAGCCCGGAGAGGGTCAGCGCATAGCTACTACAGCAACCACTTGTGCTGTGCGCGCTGTTGGTATCTCACGAGTGAAAGGGACCTAAAGTTTTATGCCGACTCCGAACTGCCAACTTTAAGAAGCTTTTTTCTCGACTCAAAAGACTGGGGCCGTGAAATTGATTTTGGGCTTACCGGGAAGTGAACCTAGGCAACGAGATTAAGTTGCGTCGTTAAGGAGTCGACGCACAACGCCACGTCTCATGCCCCTATGTAATCAGAGGCAATTTTTTTTTTTTGGTTATTTTTTTTTAAGATTTCTGACTATTTTTTGTGTAACAGAACGTTTCAAAAGCAATCCATTGCCAGGAAGTTACGTCTACGACAAACGAGCCGAGGAGTTTTCACATTGAACGCCTGACCATACCGGAGATTGGTGGAGTGTACAAAGAGAGACTCTCCAGTGGGCCCACGGCAATCATAAGTGGTTACATTGACGTCCAGCCACCACAAAGGCTAGAGAAACCACTTCACTATGGATAAGAGCAAGAAGAAGTAACACAAGAAGTAAACAAAAACAGTGTTCCTCTCAGAATTAAGAAACCCGTAAAAGAGGAAAAAAGGCAGTTCTGTAACTTTTTTACTTTTTGTGCGTTTGGTCTCCCTTCTTTTTTTTGGTCTGGTTTTAAACGTGGTTGTAACGTGGTTACGTGTTTTTTTGTAAGTTGTGGGGTCTTTTTGCGTAGCGAGTTGCAACTTTTTTACGGGGTAAGTTGTAACGTGTAACAACCCATCCCCGATGGTTTTTTTAACCGATTGCTATGAACGTTAGCACTGTTCCTACAACCTTGAGGTATTTATATCCGATGACGGAATAAAGAAAACAGATCATAACTAGAAAATTGAAAAAAAAAAAATAGCTATACTAACCGATACGCTAAAGAAGAGAAAAATCGTATGGCCGTTTTCACAGCGCGTGCTATTTGTTTCATAGCTCACATGGTTGGTGGATTCAATGGTTCACAATTCCAGGCTATCCATGGCTAACGTAAACCAACCTTAAAAATTGGCCGTGGAAGCGAAATTATGTTCTATCCTACACTTAGCTAAACGAGCACTTAAGCTTGAACTGTGCCAACGGGCATTAGAGGAGTAAAAGGGTGTACATCATGCAAAAAGTTGGCTTGCACTGCACAAAAGTATCCCTACGGTTACATGTCTGAATTAACAACGACTCGGGTGAGGACTCTTAATTTCAATTTGTATTTCCTTAACTTACACTTCTACAAAAATATATTACAAAAATGCCTTTATATTCCTTGAAAGACTTAGGTTCGTGTTACAACGTACTCCAGCCTATGTTACTTGGTTGGCTCATGTGTGGGGCAGGTTGTAACAGGCTGACTTTTTTCTTCAAAATTGTACTCGGAGTCATTTTGAACATATTTCTCTTAACTTATAATGAAAAATAAATTATTTGTTGAAACTTGCATTTTTTATTGAAAAGCAGCTTTGGTTGAATTATCTGCAAAATTCGAGGAGAAACATCGATTTTAGTAAAAAGCGTTACTGCACTCTCCCCTTCTCTCATCATTGGATAACTCGCCAAGCCATCACACTTCTGCTCATTCATGTACCGGATCAAGAAAAGATTGCAATTTTACTGTTGACACTTCGACCGATTCAACGGTGACACCTCAGTGGATCGTTAGGTTTCTTCGTCTTCCAGTATTAACTAGGAAATGAAGAGGGCCATGGACACTTCCTTGTGGCACAGCATTTATCATTGATTAAGATACAGAGTGGAAGATCCTATCTGAGAATTAAAACTCTAAAAAATTCTAAGGTTTTTGCGAAATAAACTGTCATCAGTATATTTCAAGCTTTCATGGCAAACAAGAGGTTGTGCCATCTGCTTACAAGACTTTTCATCGGTCCAAACTTTCCTGTGTTGACTTGGAACGTGTTGGACCCACACCGGTCGACCCAGGCCCACATTGTTTCTCCTTATTTTTTGTTGACTTTCTTGTAGAACGATTGTCGCAACGGAATTTAGCGCCAGTTCTGGAAAAACTTCTGTCGTTTAAGAGAAGTGTTTTCATTCGCAATTTATGTCGTCATCGATCATGAAATGCGTGCTATGTGATTGGAAATTTGATAAAAATTATTTAACTGGATCAATGGCACTATGGTCTGGCACCCAGTACAGGCGAATATTAAACTTGTAAGCCTCCTTTAAGGGGTTTCATCAATAAGTCAGTCCAAGTCCCCTTTATGTGGACGTGTTAAGATCATGGGATGCCGAAAGCTGGACGCTAAGCTAAACAGCGGATTGATTCATGGTGCCTCCGACGGCAAAATTCTACGTCGGGTACATGGTCGCCTCTGCGAGGAAGGTGAATGGCGTGAAGTCTACGAGCTGAACCAGGACGTGGCTGTAGTCCAGAAAGCAAAAATCCGTCGACTGCACTGGCTCGGCCACATCGATCGCATGGACAACAATGCTCTAGCAAAGAGGGTCTTCGAATCCGAGCCTCCAGGTTCGAGAAGGAGAGGAAGACAGACCTAGTAATCGCAAATTCAAGGCAGCTTGGTCTTTATAACTGGAAGCAACGTGCCCAGAAACGCAAGAGATGGAAGGCTCAGACTTCGACCTCTCGTATGGGTCGTATGCCTGATAAGTAGGTTAGGTTAGGTAGTGGGGCGACTAGTGTATTCACCAGCACACTTAGACCATTTGGCTCATTGTGATACCCTTGTCAGACTACTACCACTGATTGACTACTTCAGTGATTCTTCTTCTTCAGGTGGCTCTACAGTCCGTGGTGGACCTGGGCCTCAACCAGTAAACCTCCCCAGCCTCCACGATCTTTTGCCAGCAGTCTCCAACTGCGCACACTAAGTTGGTTGAGGTCTTCTCCACCTGGGTGCGCCATCGGTTCTGTGGGCGTCCTCTATTGCGTTGTCCCACTGGTTCGGAGTCGAAGACTCTTTGGGCTGGAGCAGTGTTGTCCATGCGCTCTACATGGCCCAGCCATCAAGTGCTTCATCATCCGCATTTGAGATTGTCCATGCTTCCACACCATAGAGCAGGACAGGGATGATCAAGTTCTTGTATAAAGTCAGGTTGGTCCTTCCAGAGAGGACTCTACTACTCAATTGCCTCTTGAGCCCAAAGAAACAGCGATTGGCAAGAGTAATTCTGCGTTTAATCTCGGTACTGTTCACTTGCGAGCCGAGGTAGACGAAGTCCTTGACTACCTCGAAGTTATAGCTGCCCATTGTGACGCTCTGTCCAAGATGTCGATGTTGTGTGTCCTTTCTTGATGACGCATATACTTCGTTTTGCCTTCATTCACAACTAGACCCATTTTAGCCGCCTCCGCCTCAATGCCAGCAAACGCCTAATTGACGGCTCGCTGTGTTCTGCCAATCACGTCAATGTCATCCGCGTATTCTAGCAGTTGTACGGACTTCTGGAATATCGTGCCTCTAGTGTTGGCGTGTGAGTCTTGCACGATCTTCTCCAGGATGACGTTAAAGAAGGCACATGACAGCGCCTCACCTTGTCTAAAGCCGTTTTTGACATTGAAGGTCTCGGTGAGTTCGTTACCGACCTTGATTGAGCAGCGAGAGTTCTCCATCGTCATCCTGCACAACATGACGAGTTTGGCAGGAATGTCAAAACTAGACATGGCGTTGTGTAGCTCGACCCTATGCACGCTGTCATATGCGGCCTTGAAATAAACGAATAGGTGGTGGGGGTCGATCTGCATTTTTGGGGTTTTTTCCAGGATCCTAGGGACCTATCAGGTTGTAGACGAATAGTTTCAGGCGCTCACACAAAACGGCAGAAAGGATCTTATAGGCGATGTTAAGGAGACTTATCCCTCTATAGTTGGCGCAGTCAAAGGGGTCTCCTTTCTTGTGGATCGGGCAAACGATACTGACATTCCACTCGTCGGGCATGCTTTCCTCCGACCATATCTTACAGATGAGTTGGTGCATGTACCTAACCAGCTCATCTCCGGCTGCCTTAAACAGTTCCGCAGACAGTCCGTCTGCACCAGCAGCTTTATTTGACTGTAGTCTCGATATCGCTATCTTTACTTCGTCTAGGTCGGGGGGACGGAATTCTAGTCCATCATCAGCAATTGCGTTAAGTGGAACATTCTGCCTGACAGCGGTATTGGAGTCTTCCTCGCCGTTTAACAGTCTACAGAAAGGATCCTTCCAGATTCTCAGGATCGACTGCGGATCTACTACGAGTTGTTCCTCTGTATCCATTGGATAGTCGTTTTACCCGTTGGGAGAACTTTCGGACGTCATTTCTTCCGTAACACCTCTCCATATCCTCGATCGCGCGCTTCTCATGCTCTTTCTTTTTCTTTTTGAGAAGCCGGTGCTCTTCCCTTCTTTTAAGTTCGTAGAGCTCACGAACCGTTCTCGTCCTTCTGTCCAGCGTCGCCTTGTATGCTGCTTACTCCAGTGATAGTGCCGTTGATTTGATCCCAACGGCAAATGGTGACTGGACCAGATTTTTTAAATCATATAAAAGCGTATTCACTTTGCTTTCACTGGGATTCGAACAGGGGACCTCGCTAACCAGAGGCAGGCACTCAACCCACTGCGTCATCCAGTCATTTATGCCTGATAAGTAAGTTAGTTAAAATCATGGGACAATAAATTCCCCTCACAAATCGCCATGACAACCTAAATTAACAAGAAAGTATTTCTCTAAAAATGACGAGTACGTAGCTGTTTGAAGAAATCTTCGCCTACCAACATTTTCAACCACCCGTTTTAAATGTTCGAGCCATCCGCGTTACTCCATCTGAATTATATTCTCAAATCTGTACGAAGCCGTAAAGGATTACTGGTCTATAAAAGGACTGATTAGAACTCAGTGCATGCCACATGGGATACCAACCAATGTAACATTTTAGTCTATTGGCTTTGGTTACAGGTTTCAGTTGCTTGGTGAGGCTTCTCATCTTTGCATAAGACTTCGACGAACCCATTCCGTTGCATGCAACCCCATGGTTGCTCGAGATGATAAATTACCAAAAATAACGACGAACACGAATTAAAGGCAAAACCAATCACAAAAAGAGAACACACAAGTGTGGCAGAGGAAGGAAATCACCAGAATCAGGGAAAGGGATTGGGGTGGTAGACTGAACGTTCGTGTTTAGTGCCCACCATGGTATAGTAGATAAGAGCATCCGCTCCAAATTACGCAAGTCCAAGGTTTGATACATGACCATTGCGAACATTAATTTTCATTTGCCGCTTCTCGTAAGTAACTGACAAATTGCTGTGTGTCTCTCCATGCGTGTGTGAAATATCGCTGGCACTTTCTTTAATCTATACTGAAAGTGAAAGTTGCAGCATTTTATGAAACCCCAATTTGATGCTAGGACAAGAGTACTCGAAGAGTTTCCGTGAACTGCCGTGAACTTCCCCCGACCAGCATGTTGCGAATAAATAAAAATATGCATTGCGACATGTTGTAAGCAAACAAACTTTCAGGAACTGCATTCCAATGATCTAGTGGATTGCGCAATGTTGAATATGCAATGATTGATATAAATAAAGTTTTGGAAACGCCGAACATTCTCGAGTAAATTAAATATGTACATACATCTTCAAAAATATGGAAGAATTTTTATTCATACCAAACTTTGTGCCAACATGTTTCGCATCCATTTCAAGGATTTTTTCGAATCCAGTAGCAACTGTCCCATGTGCAAATTTACGATGCCCGGTTTCAGACCGCGAATTCACGCGGCACGATCTAGAATCAGCGGTGACAAACTTAAAAGATGGTAAGGCTGCAGGTGCAACTGGTATTCCAGTAGAGACTTACAGGTACGGGAATATGTCTTTGAAGGAAGATCTGCTAGGGTTATTTAAGGGTACTCTTTCGGTAGACGAATTCCGTGACCCATCATACTTCCTGTTCACAAGAAAGGGTCCCTGTTAGATGGAACAAACTATCGGGGAATCTCTTGTCTCAAGGCAGCATATAAAATATTTACCACCATGTTACACAAGCGATTCTCAGCGTAGATTCCGGAGCAGAACCTCGTAAAAGATTTTCAAGCTGACTACAGATCAGGGTTTTCAACGATAAACAAGATTTTCATGGTCAGAAGCTTCGCTGAGAGCTTTCCTAAGCAAGGAAGGACACTGTGTGTATTCTTCACCGACTTTAAAGCTGCTTTCGATACAATTGACCAATGCGCACAATTCTACAAACTATATTGAGGTAGACTATCTCCGAAATTCTGACGTGTAATGGAACAAGACAGGCGTGTTGAATGGAGTAGAGCTTTCTGACTGGGAGTCAGGCAGGGTTCCACATGAGCCCCTCACTCTTTATCTTCCTGTTGGATGATCTTATCGACAACCTTCCCAGTGGAGTTAAGTTTGCAAGGGTCGATCTTCCAGAAGTGCGTGCAACTGTTAGCTAACGCGGATGACATGGACGTGATTGGCAGAACACAGCTAGCCAATGAGACGTTTGCTGGCATTGAGGCGGAAGCGGCTAAAATTGGTGTAGCGGTGAATGAGGGCAAACGGAATATATGCTGTCATCAAGAAAGGGCACACAACATCGACGTCTTGACCAGAGCGTTACAATGGGGAGCTTTAACTTCGAGGTAGTCAATAACTTCGTCTACCTCAGCTCCGCAGTAAACAGTACAAACAACATCAGTACCGAGATCAAATGCAGAGTAAATCTTGCCAACCGCTGTTTCTATGGGCTCAAGAGGCAATTGAGTTGTAGATCCACCTCTCCAAGGACCAAGCTGACTTTATACAAGACCTTGATCATCCCAGTCCTGCTGTACGGCGCGGAACCATGGACAATCTCAAAAGCGGATGAGGATGTCCTTGGTCTCCTCTAGAGAAAAGCTCTGCGTGCGATCGTTGGTCCTGTTTGCGTTGACGGTTTCTGGAGGAGAAGATTCAACCACGAACTGTACGGGCTGTACAGCGACATGACTCTAGTCAGGCGTCTTCGGATCCAACCCCTAAGATGGCTGGGCTATGTAGAGCGTATGGATAACTCAGCTCCGGCCGGAAGAGTCTTCGACTCCGAACCCGTGGGACAACGCAACAGGGGATGCCCGCGTTTAAGGTGGAGACGGACCTCAACCAACTTGGCGTGCGACACTGGAGACAGCTAGCCAGAGACTGGGCTAGCTGGAGAGGCTTGTTGGTTATGGCGCCAAATAAAGAAGAAGAAGAAACATTTGTTACTTAAATATTTTTCAAATCACAATGACATCGTATGTGAAACATATTTTGGTTGACAATCTGGGAGACAACCATGGTATAATGATTATGTATGTTATGGTTGTTAAGTTTAAATTAGTTTGTACTTAATGCAATAAAAAACAATGCCACTACTACTAGCACTTTATTTTTAAAAATTTTACATTTTTTTCAAATCTCTTACGAGTTTCTGCTCCGAGATCTACGTTGAGAATAGCTTGTGTAACATGGTGGTAAATATTTTATATGCTGCCTTGAGACAAGAGATTCCCCGATAGTTTGTTGCAACAGGGACCCTTTTTTGTGGATAGGAAGTATGAAGCTTCACGGAATTCGTCTGCCGAAAGAGTACCCTAAAGACTAGCAGACTTTCCTTTAAAGAGATAGAGAGCCTTTCTTGTAGAGTCTTACTGGAATACCATTTGCACCTGCAGCCTTACCATCTTTTAAGTTCGCCACCGCTGATTCTAGATCGTGCATCATGAATTCGCGGCCTAAAAGCAGGGATTACCTTTGCCATTATAGCATCGCAGATGTATGTCGACCAGTTAAACTATATCCCTGGTCCTTTTGAAGTTTGCCTATATCTTCTAGATGCATAGTGAATGTTCACATATTTCTAGGTCGCCGTGGCGTAGTGGGTAAGTGCGTCGACTCCTACGCAGAGGGTGCCAGGTTCGATACTCGAATTTACCACTTTTCATATTTTTCACGGCTCCACCTCTTTCGATTCACTGACAATGCTCAAAGAGTATTCCTGTCTAGAAAAAGCTTCTTAACTTCGCCGTTCGGAATCGGCATTAAATTGTAGGTCCCTTCCACTCGTCATAGAACAATAGCACGCACAACACAAGTGGTTGCTGAGAAGCTAGGCACAGGTTCTCCTCGGACTGTAGCGCCACCATTTATTATTATTATTATAAAATCAACTCAGTTGTGATTCCTGGTAAGTTGTTCCCCTTTCCTTTCCTTCTCACATATCTATAACATGCTTCAAATACCCAACACTGAGACGAGAAGAATAAGGCGATTCGAAAAAAACAAAACGAAAAGAGTTAAATTTGATTACCGAAAACCCAATCAAAACCGCTAGAAAACGAGACCACGGTCTACTCGCACCACTCTTGCCGAAAACGTTGAAAAATCTGCGACGAGCTTAGCATGTGCAAAAGCTGCCTTTTCAACATCCGGCCTTCACTCTGGAGCTGAGGAATTTGTATTGGAAAAGCTTAATTTTCTCAAAATCTTTAAGGAGCACACTGAGCTATCTTAACCCTTTGCATGATGCGTAAAATTGTTTTGTGTCCAGAGACACGGAAAATAATTAACTTTTATTATTATATATTATTTTTATTTATTTAATTTAAATAATTTTAAATTTTTATAATTTAGGACTTATGACTCTTATGAGCTACAGTGTTGCCAACACAGCCCATTTATTTTCCCTCGTGATTCAAAAAACCCTACTTGTCATGCAAAGGGTGAATACTCACTTGAATTGAGTTAAGTTCTGTGAACATGAATGGCCCTGTCTTGCGAACTGGGAACTTCTCACTCTCTGACATATCATTCACATGAAATTTTCTCTAAACGCAGAATTATTAGAAGTTGTGATTTTTTTAATCCTGATCTTCTGGAAAACGTCTATTCATCAATTATGAGGGCAAACTACGCTGTCTTCAAGGAACGACACATACTATCGACGACTTGATCACAGGGCCACCATATGCAGTAGATGATGCAGTCAAGGACTTCATCTAACTCCGCTCCCAACTAAACAGTATGGACACCATCAGAAAGAATTTATGCAGAATAACTCTTGCCAACAGATGTTTCCTTGGGCTTAAGAGGCAATTGAGTAGTAGAGCCCTCCCTTGAAGGACCAAGCTGTCGCTATTTAAGAACCATCTTGACGTGCATACTTGGAGACAGATGGAGGCAGGCCACCACCGGCTGTAGCGTCAGAGTAAGACTTAACATAGTACTTGAACAGGAGTAAAAATTTGTTAATTATGATGTTTAAGCTAACTTTTGTTCAGATTTTTCGACAGCAAAAAGCACGACGTTGTCCATATAAAGGTATAATACACTCCTTAAGGTCAAAAGTATGAGTATTTTTTTGTATCATACTAGCTAGTACACATACTTTTAGTTAGCATTTGACTAAGATTTTTTATTTCTGAAAATAAAAAAATTTCTCATGTGTCCATGTGTATAAACGAAAAATCTTACAAATCTTAAATGTAATATATAAATGAAAAATGGACGACTAAATGGCGCAATGTACGCCGTACGTTACGTAGCTTCCCCTGGTTAGTGGGGTCGCCGGTTTTAATTCCAGTGAAGACAAAGTTAATACGCTTGTCTGGTCCTGTCACCATTTGCCATTGGGATAAAATCAACGGCGCTAATACTGTAGTGGTCGGGCAGTGGTACTGTGGTGACTGTGGGTGACTGTGGGTATCTAAATCGACCAACATGGTCTAAGTGTACTCGTGAATTCATTAGTAGCCCCTTAACTAGCCTAACTTTATAATAATAATAATAATAATAATATGGATGGCGCTACAGTCCGTAGAGGGCCAGGGCCTAACTTCTCAGCAACCACTCGTTTTGTGCGTGCTATTGTTCTTTCACGCGTGGAAGGGACTTACAGTTTAATGCCGACTCCGAACGGCGAAGTTAAGAAGCTTTTTCTAGACAGGAATACTCTTTGAGCATTGTCAGTGGCTCGAAACAGGTGGAGCCGTGAAAAATGAAAGGTGGTAAATTCGGGTATCGAACCTGGCACCCTCTGCGTAGGAGTCGACGCACTTACCCACTACGCCACGGCGACCCAAAGCCTTACCTAATATAAAACTGAAATGTACATATATTCGAAAGATCTACCATTCTGTGTATTTGCAAAAAACTAAGAATTGAATACGAACAATTTCATGGCCCATACAAATTCTGAATGCTTCACATTTGTGATTCCAGCTTGATTCAGAACTTACTCTTCGGTTGCTCTACTGGATGTGAACTGCCTTAAAATTCAATCACTCCACTTTACACAGAGCACGGAATTGAAATAAATCCTTTCAAAAATCATTGCTCTCGTCATGTACCCAAGTTAATGTGTCCATTGATCATTAACTAGTAATTGGCAGTGCCATTAATTCCAGTCCATTTCCACACAGTCATTGTCCAATCAAGTATTAAATAGTTTAAGTTCCATTATCCAATCCAAGATCCGCTTCTTTTGTTACTCGCGATAAAGGACAGTGGAAAGAAAAATTAACACAATTTTCTCATTCAATTCTCACCCTCGAACATCGCCGAAATGGATCAAACGTCTTATCCACCTTTTCATCTATGTCATTAGCTGAGTTTTTTTGCGTTTAATATTCATCTCTCTCATTTAATCCGTAAGCATGCCGTTGGGCATACAATCCAATCAAGATATTGTTTTTCTTTCCCATTGCCCAACCGTTTCGGCGAAGAATGCTATTCCACGAACACTTAAAGCTAATGTGTATCCGAAGGGAGCCTTAAATGTAAGACACACTTCACTGAGTAAAACATAAAAACATTCATTAAATAGATTAAATCGAGGAAAAATATAATACGGGCAAGGAAATATTAATGCAACATAAATGCAATTTAAAATTATTGAACAGCGCCTAAATATACACAATTATATAGGGAAAAGCATGTATTTAAAGTATACCTTATAAAGGTGTTGCCAAATTAAGTTAAAAAAGCTGCATACACAGTATTTCCATTCAAAGTTCATATATTCGAAGGAATAATAGTCTAATGGCCAAAATTAATGTATTACCTGAAAGAAAAGAAAATAAATAATTAAATTAATTGCAAGAAGGTCAAAGTAGATAGGATGGATATAATGTATATGTTGTATGTATAGTATTAAGTTAGAAATATAGCTAGCACGGGTAAACTAACGACCGTACCCTTTCGCGATCCAAAGACGATCGCCCATGCATGTCCTCTCTGATTCACCCGATCGCTGGCCACCCTCTCTTTCACTCAATAGGGTAGTTTATGTTGATGGTTGAGTCGATTGAGAAAATATCGCTCAACACAAGACAATTTTTTGTAACAGCCTGTGGGAAACAATTATCATACGCAGATGGTACCACTTGGGACAGAAGGCGGCCATGACAAAAAAAGGGCATCTAATGATGATGAGAAATCGGAAAAAAAATTCAGAGGGTTGTGGAAAGTGGAAAGACCTCCCCCCACCCGTGGTCAAGCCATAACTCCAACAAAACCCTTTTCAAAAGCGACCGATTCTCCGAAATCATGATAAGCCACTAATCTGCAAAGGTGATCATTTGTAAAATATGGTCGGAATATAAAACATAAGAAAAAGCATGCACGAGTGGATTTCAGTATCGTTTGCCATCAATACAGTAGTCATCTGGAAAGTCAATCTGGAAAGCAGTACATGTGTTCGGACTGCCCACAAGTCAACATTCATCAACCTCATCAAGGAATTATCAACCGCAGATATTACAGATGCCAGGGAAAGTCTACGAAGGGAAACTATGAGAACCTTTTGAAATCGGAATTGGGGTTGAACAAGACTGTTTACTGTTACCAATGATATTCCTCATGGTCCTAGATAAAGTAATGACGAAATTAACAAGCAGACCGAGAGGCTTACAATGGATAGACATCCATTTTGCTGATGATTTGTGCTTGATATCTCACACTTAAAATGATATGCTAGGAAAACTTGAGAGCCTCGATACCCGAGGAAAGAAGGTAGGTAGGAGGCGCTGCTAGTGAAGTTACCAGCACACTTCGACCATATTGGTCCATTGTGATACCCCTAGTCAGACTACTATGACGGATTGACCACTCCAGTCTTAGTGTGGCAAATGGCAAATGGTTACTCGACCAGATTTGAAAACCAGATAAACGCGAATTAACTTTGCATTCACTGGGATTCGAACCTCGCTAACCAGGGCAGGCACTTAACGAACTGCGCCATCCAGTCTTATCCAAGGAAGGAAAATTGGCCTCAAAATTAACTTCGGAAAAACAAAAGAGATCATCACAAGAAACAACCACTAGCTAGAGGTGCCCAATGAAAGATAATAGAGCAGGTGGAGCAAGTCCAATATTTCGGAGGCATCGTGTCTCAGAAGGGTGCCAGTATGATGAGGGCCAAAGGAGCATCTGCGTAATTAATGCCGGAGTGAAGTTCAAACCAAATTAGGAGGAGTACCAAACTGAAAGAAATATGAAATCCGTACTTTTTTGTTTCTGTCAGACATGCAGACATGGAATGTTACCTAGGCGGTAACTAACAAGTTGCAAGTGTTCCTAAATAAATGTCTCCTAAGAATTATTGCCATATTTTCGCCGCATAGAACAACGAACGAAGATCTACTGAGAAGAGCAAATGGAAACCCTATCAGAGATGTCATCAAGAAAAGGAAGTTTGGGTGGCTAGGACACGCCCTGAGAAGACCAAACAACAGCATCTACCGTAAAGCTCTAGAGTGGAATCCTCAAGGAAACAGAAAAATAGGTAGGCTAAGGTAACTTGGAAGGGATTCGCAGAAAAGTTGGTAAATGCAGAAGGCAAGAATTTTGAGCCCGTGGAGAAACACGACCGGATTAAGGTGGAGCATCCACGTTGAAAAGGACCTCAATCAACTTGGCGTACGACACAGGAGGCAGCTAGCCAGAGACAGTGCTAGTTGGAGAGGCTTGTAGGCTTAGTGCTAGATCTACCCCAGACTGTAGCGCCAAATAAAGAAGGAGAGAAATAAGTGGAGAGAAATGAAGCAGGTTAAGATCTTTTGTTGCGGCCCCACTGGAGTAAAGAAATAAGGTCAAGAAAGTTTTATACAATACGCGAAAAATGGGCTCATTGAATGCGACAATTATTGAGAGATAGGTGTCCACTGTGAAGACCTAAGACCCTCTGGCAATAAAGAAAAAATAATTTAATACGTCTCGGACAGAACAAGAAAAAACGATAGTATAGGCCGAAAGGCAATTAGAGTAGCACACCAGATTAGCTTAGAATACCCGCATAGGTTTAGTAAGTTAGTTATAAGTTCAAATGAATTGTTAGAGTTAAGCTAGAACTAAACATTCTCTCTAGGATTAAGTTAGATACAAGATTGGAGCAAATAAAATTACCTAAGACCCTCTGTCCCCAGGCGCACGACTACGGCAGATCCTGAAAACGCCAAGTTAGCTTAGAGTTCCATTCGGAAACACATACTTAAAGTTGTTCTTGGAGTTACAGTTTTCTAGTGTATGGATGAAGAATTTTGCGAAAGCACTTTGAACATTGAACTTTCTCTTTGGTACACACTTGAATATGTGAAGCAAATCCACACTGGATGACGAGGAGGTTGCAAATGGTCTGAACATAGGTGTGGTGTGGTGTGCCGTTGATGTTAACCAATGAATAAGTAGATTCCATGTGAGATTAAATGAATTTGACGCATGTGTACACTTGGATGATTGGACATTTTAATTAAATTGAAATTTCGAGATACTTAAAATTAGAGTTGACTGAATTTAATCAAACGTGAATTCGCAAATATTTATGTTGACACGTGGGCTGTGGATACGCAGGAAGAAAAAAACACCATTGTGACCTATTTCATTGAGTCCATTTTTTGCATTATTGAAGTTTATATATGACTTAACACTTTCCCGATGACATTAATTTGATTTGCAAAATTGATTGTGTTCTGCAGTAATGTCAACAGACAAAAACACAAAATACACAAATGAGTAGGGGACGTGTAAGTCCAATGCTCAGTTTCAGAGTGTAAATTTATTTTCTGCGATGCCTGTATTTCGTTTTTCAGCTTCGTTTACAGTCTTGAACCGTGTTCGAAGCGGAGTTAAAATTAAATGATGATATTATGAAATTTAAACCTCAATTCAAGCTCGATATAGTGAACTAATAAAACCGGGCTTGCTCACTGAAGCGAATGTATCGAGCATGAACTCCTTGAAGCAAACTTAATCAAAATGTATGCCTTTACCAGAAATGAAGTATTTCAAAGATGTGCGACGTCTACCTCTCTTGCCCCTTAAGGAAGGATATAATAATAATAATATAGGTGGCGCGACAGTCCGAGGTGGAACTGGGCCAAGCTTCTTAGCAACCATTAGTGTTGTGCATGCTATTGTTCTTTCACGAGTGGAAGGGAGCTACAGTTTTTTAATGCCGACTCCGAACGGCGAAGTTGAGAGACAGGAATACTCTTTGAGCATTGTCAGTGACTCGAAAGAGGCGGAGGTGTGAATTATCAAAGATGGTGAATTCGGGTATCGAACCTGGCACGTAGGAGTCGGCGCACTTACCCGCCACGCCACGGCGACCCGACTTAAGGAATGATAGCACTTTTAAAATAGTAGGGGTTCGAAATTGATCTTATGTGGGATGGCAAGGAATTCCACAGTCTAACAGTGTGAATGACAAATAGGAGCGCGAGGAGCATAAATTATTGCTACGAAAAGGGATAATGTGAGTGGTTCTAAGAGACCGAGAGAAATTAGGTCTGTTATATAAATACGGCGGACTTCTTCTGCTTCTTCTGGTGGCGCTACAGTCCGGGGTGGACCTGGACTTCAACCAGTAAGCCGCTCTAGTCGATACGATCTTTAGTCAGCTTCTGGTGGCGCTACAGTCCGGGGTGGACCTGGACTTCAACCAGTAAGCCGCTTTAGTCGACACGATATTTAGTCTCTCTCCAACTGCGCACATCAAGTCGATTGATGTCCTTCTCCACCTGGGTGCGCCATCGGTTCCGTGGGCGTCCTCTGTTACATTGTCCCACGGGTTCGGAGACTCTTCGGGCTGGAGCAGTGTTGCTCTTCATGGCCCACCCATAATACGGCGGACTACGATTGTTAATTATTTTGTGTAAGAACATACAATTACTTGCGCTGATGTACTGCTGCATGTTACAGCCCAGAAAATGACGAGAGTACACAGACATAACGCGCAGCATCATTGAAAGCATTGAAAGCTTGTAACTTACGTTGAAATGGTGAGTCAAGGCTATTAAGTGCTGCTTCGGCATATGTTGGCAACATTATGGAGAGTACCAACTTCTTACGTGCTGCTAGCGGAGTAAAATAAGCAAAGAGCCACAGTGTTCGCAAAACAGCCACAAATACGACCACAACCATGTTTGTGCGCGCGTAGCCAGACAGATCATGAGTTACGACATATCCATGGTTGGTAGTAGACTCGACTGCCATAATGTGAGAGTTGTTGAGATTGTAAAATATCAGGATTGGAATAACTTGCGATTTTGTTGGGGTTAATAGCAATCCATTTTTGATTGACCAAGAGTAGATCCGCTTTAGATCGTCATTCATTAGATAAGCAAGTTCACGTAGATCAGAAAACGGTTAGTAGCTGGACGTCATCAGCATATAGATGTACAGAAGAGTGTTTGTATACAGAAGGGAGATCATTTATAAACATGCAGAACAGTATTGGTGGAAAGCCTAAGTGAACATCCAAAAAGGACGAACAATGTTCTCCTACCTCTATCCTTTGTGACCTGCCGGAAAGAAAACTTCTAATTAAGTGAACCGTCCTTTCACTAAAGCCGATATTGTCCCTTAATTTCCAACATAAAATATTATGGTTTACTTTATCGAAGGCCTTCGAGAAGTCACGCAAGCCGCGAAGAGAAACTTTGTTTTTGTCTCGGCAGATTGGAGCATATCTTCAAGCAGATTTACCATAGCTGAGGAACAACTGTGGTTTTCCCTAAAGCCCGATTGTTGAGCGTGCAGCAACTTAGCCAGTTCCTGGTTTTCACATGAGCAATAAGAGCCCTAAGTAAAGTCTTAATGCTTACACACCTACCGAAAAAACTTTACATGCTGTTTATCTACTTGGAGATCGAAAGTTGATAACTAAAGTTATTAAGACCAAAGAGTTGACAAATTGTGGGTGTGGTGGCACACGCCAGGTACAGCATAAATAGGCAAATTCTCATACATTCAATTGATCCTATTTTTTGATTATATCCAACACAACTTTTCGTGTAACCCAATTTCCTCACAGCTTAGGTGGACGACATCTGGAAGTTTTCAACTGCCCGGGTCTAGAGTTATCAGAAAAACTCTCGAAAAAGCAATCAAATATTTACATTCCGAGGACTTCACAAGTTCTTGGTCAACAAAATCAAATTGCCTATAACATTATGTGCATATATACTTTTATATATTTCCGAAAAAAGGACATTAAACCGCATGGAGGAAGCCGCCTGTGGCGGTGAGATAGTTCAGTCAACAACAGGCATTTTATTCATTTCTGGTTTGGTTTGCTCACATTTATTTGCTTTTTGTTATTTGAAAAGTTTGAAGCGTTCTCATGGTTGATTGCATTTTATGGATGCTTTGCTGAAGTTATTGCAATTTTATTCGAAATCCTTGGAATGGGGAATGGACTGCGTAAAAAGTGTGTTGTTGTGTAGACAATTTCAAGGAGGCTTTGTTTACCTCAAGGAACTTATTTAATTAATATTCTAAATTTCAGTCGTTGGCAGTTATAATTAGTAATTTTGAAGCCCCACAGAAGAATGGAGCAAATTAGAATTGTTATCCCTGGAAAGTGGTCTCCATGCTGTAGTTAGTAATCATACAGAAAATGCACAAGATTGACTTTGCGCTGAACTATCTCCCTCGAGTCAATCGTTTGGAGTTAGAAGAAGCGTGGACTCCTCCCTTGAAAGAAAAATGACACGAACCACATGAGTAGTTCCTGTAATTGCAAGGTAGGTGAGGTTACGATGGAGTGGTGTTCCCACAAGGATCTAGTTGATCCTAATCCGCGAACCATTTTGAAGTTTGATTAATGCCAATGTAGTGATAAGCGACAACATTCACGCGGACTGCGCTGTTCTCTATTCCACATTTCTATCCACGCTTGCCAAAAGTCAAGGCAAGCACAATCAGGTGATCGCGTACACATTTCCAAACGCTTGAGAACTACTGATAAGGTTGGTTCCCAAGCGCCCAGACGGTTCGGCTCAGATTACGTCTGGCAATTGTGGCCAGCCGCAATATGAAATAATTCAGGTTTACTACACTACAATAATATATGATATGAGTGGCGCTACAGTCCGAGTTGGACCTGGGCCTAGCTTCTCAGCAACTACTCGTGTTGCGCATGCTATTGTTCTTTCGCGAGTGGAAGGGACCTACAGTTTTATGCCGACTCCGAACTGCGAAGTTGAGGAAGCTTTTTCTAGACAGGAATACTCTTTGAGCATTGTCAGTGACTCCAAAGCGGTGGAGCCGTGAATTATCAAACGTGGTAAATTACGGTATCGGTAGGAGTCGACGCACTTACCCACTACGCCACGGCGAACCCACTAACATTACTTAGTTCTGTAAAATCGAAAAAATCCATGTGACAAAATCTGCTAGATGTGAGGGCAATGCGATCGCAAAGAAAGTGTGCGATGATTTCTTCTTTAGCTTCCTCTTAGAAGCAAGATTGATAATCAGAAAAGCAAGACTACCAACTACAGATTATACAACACGCGCTTTAGACTTCGACTTTGGGTTCAAACCACCTATCCCAGGCAGAGAAGATTAGGCAAAAGAACTGGTAAGAAAACCAGTATTAGGTTGATAATATATCTACCACGGGTAAACCAACGACCGTACCCTTTCGCGATCCGAAGACGATTGCCCGTGCATGTCCTCTCTGATTCATCCGATCGTTGGCCACCCTCTCTTTCATTTCATTTCAGGGTAGTTTATGTTGGTGATTGAGTCGATTGAGAAAAGGGATCATTTTTATTCCTCGTGCAATATCGCTCAACACCAGTCTACCTGGAAATGGCAGACAAGGTCACCGGACTAGGAGTATTCGCGATATCGCCGGACATATCCTTTTCCCTGTCTCTTCGACTGCCAACCATTGTTGTGTATTCCAGGCAGAAGTTAAAGCTATCCAAGAGGCTGCCTGCTTACTGTCGATGAAAGACGACTAGATGGCACAGTTGGTAGAGTGCCTGCCCCTAGTTAGCGGGGTCCCTGGTTTGAAAGCTTTTATCTGCTTTTCAAATCTGGTTCAGTCACCATTTGCCGTTGGGATCAAATTAAGGGCGCTAACACTGCAGTAGTCAATCAGAGGTAGTTCTCTGACTAGGGGTATCACAATGGACCAATATGGTCTAAGTGCGCTCGCGAATTCACTAGCAGCCCAACTACCTAACCTAACCTACTGTCGATGAACCTGATAGACGGGCTATCCATCGTCATTTACATATATAGTCAGGCGGCCATAAAGGCTCTTGATACACCATCAATTAAATCGAAGATGGTAAGATTTTGCCGTCTATCTCTCAGGGAGATAGCGGTTAGATGCAACCTAACCCTATGCTGGGTACCTGGGCATAGTGGTTTGCCAGACAACGAAAGGGCCGACGAGTTAGCAAGATTAGGGGTGGGACTGCATCATCAAATAATCAGGACACCCTATATTCCTTACTCCAAGTAATAAGCACCAAGTTACTGACAGATGCCGTCGACTCTGCTGATCGGAGATCGGAGATGGAAGACACATGTAGGACTTCGAGGCTTATTTTACCCTCACTAAATCCAAACAAATCAAATACACACCTAAAACTAAACAGGAATGTAGTAAGGAACGTAGTGGGCATTATCACCGGCCACTGCCTTCTCGGTATCCATGCCAGAAGAATGGGAGCCCCCCACAATGACCACTGTAGAGACGAGGAGGAGGAAGACAATACGCTTCATCTCCTTGGCACTTGTCCAGCCCTTGCAAAAACTAGAAATGACTTACTAGGCAACTACTTTTTCAGTAACCTAGAGGAAATGTCACACTTAAAGATACAAGACATAGCTTAGCTTATCAGGAAAACTAATTGGCTGTGAATAAACACAGGAGTGGGCTTGGCGAAGTAGGCCACTAGAATACCAATAGGCAGTCTCTAAGTTTATTTCATCCTCTTAAGTGCAGTCCCTTTAAGAGGAGCCGGTGGAAAGTACTGGGCAGCGATAGCACAAAGGATCCAACCAGGATCTAAGTGGGCCACAACGGCTACAGTGGTGGCAATCACCCTAACCAAACCTAACCCTTAGCTAGACATCATATTTTCATATACGCAAATACCCATAGCGGGCAAATCATAAACCACCAGATATCCGAACAGTTTCGAATACGCCCGTGTTGGGTCACGGGCCATAGAGACCTTGTGGGAAACTTCACTACCTCAGCACCTGCCCAGCACTAGCAAGGACAAGGAAAAGCACGCTTTGCAGCTATTCCTTTAATAGGCACGAGGAAATGTCTGGTATTCAAATTCTGGACATAGCAATAGCTCAGCACACTAAGACCACATGTTGGGGCCTTGTGATATCCACAGTCAGACTACTACCACTGATTGACCAGTCCAGTGACAGTGTCGTTAATCTGATCGCAACGATTGGACCGGTTTGGAAAACCAGATTAAAGCCCACTAACTTTGCTTTGTAACTAGCGAATTTTCCAATAAAAACTCTAATTCAGCCCGAAACTACATTTGGGGAAGGATATCAGCTGTCCTTAAGAGCGCACCTATTCACAGACACGGGAAAAAAATCGTACAAAAATTGCTGTCAGAAGAGTTAAAGGGGCAAGGGAGGAAGGAGTTTGTTCTGTCTCTCTTCCCTTATCGCGGATGAGTTTACTATGACTCCTTAGACTGGAGAGAATTCTTAGTCAGGACATTGTACATTCAATAGAATGGTTGTACACCAACCAGTCTTTACGTAGGCTGCACCCCCAATGCAACCGTTTTTCAGCTAATTTGGCAAAGGTGTGGAGGCGTACACGTCTGTCTTTGAGTGTAACAAACCCAAATACACTTCTCATCCAGCACTGGAATGAAAATCAACTTATTGAAAATTACCGAACCGAATGAAGATGATTTCCAATCCTATCAACAGTGTGTACATTCTGTATAAGACATGACGTCTTTCATGGAAAAGGCTCATAACATCAAAATCATAAGAAAACATAAGTAAATTGAGCACGTGAACAAGTCTGTCTTCCTCCAAGGCACGGAAAACCCCGAAATAAAGCAGCCAATATGTGATTGGAGACGTAAATGTAACCGCAATCAGTGATTTCCGAATCCATTATGATTCATGTTTGTACATCTATCCGCGGGCAATAATTTGATAAGTCATTGCAAAGGTTATTTTCTCCGTGATGACATACCTCACCCAGCAGCAAGATTATTATTCACTCGCATGGAGATTTGTAATGAGACGCCAGAGTGAAATAAGAATGAGAATGAAATACTTGATTATGTTGATGCACTGGTGGTGTGTAATTTGTTGGGTGGGGAAAGTGGTACTTTGGAGGATGTCTAGCTGAGTGTCAGAGTGTCAGAGTGTGGATAAAATGAAAACTGTCAGAAGGTTGCCAGTGCTTGACTTGGTATAGATGCTGGCCAATTTGGGTCAGGAAACGAGGGCACTAGAACTTCAGGAGGCGTGGACTTTGTCGACACCTTCACCCACTACACTCTATGTGGCAAGAATGTTGCATAATCATTGCATGGCGGTGTGTACAGTTACAAGACATCTCACGCTGCTCACATTGTTGTTCTAAGCACTCGCGCCAACTACCGGATGTAGCAGTTGGTTAAGTGTATTAGAGGCGAGTTTCTACCACGAGGTGCATATCCTTTTGCGATCCAAAGACGATTGCTAATGCATGTCCTCTCTGATTCACCCGATCGTAGGCCACCCTCTCTTTCACTCAAGAGGTTTATTTATGATGCTGGTTGAGTCGATTGAGGAAAGGTATCAATTTTATTCCTCGCTCAACAAGTGCCTGCCCTTGGTTAGTGAGGTAGTGACTACGGAAGGGTAGAAGAACGAACAAAGCTTATGTTCATGAGGTGGATCATTTAGCTGCTATTTGTGCAAGTTCAAGTCTGAGGTGTGGGTCAGCGTGACGTGCCAGGTTCGAATCCCCAATGTACCAACTTTCATAATTCACGGCTCCATGTCTTTCGAGTCACTGGCAATGGTCAGAGAGTAATTCTGTCAAGAAAAAGCTTCTCAAACTTGCTTTTCCGAGTCGGCATAAAACTGTAGGTTCCTTCTACTCGTGAGACAAACAGCACAAGTGGATGCTGTAAAAGCTGGACCCTGTCACTCTGTCGGACTGTAGCCCTATTATTATTATAATAATTTGAAGTTGCAATCGAGAGCGAGTAATTTGTCACAGGATATGCAGTGTGTATGCACATAGCCCGCAAGCTCTTGGCACATTGAAAAATAACATTCGTCGATTTATGTATTAGTCAGGATCTAGTCGCCTTTAATAGGAAGAACAAAATCCTTAACTTCGACCCTCCAACACTATGCCCCCATAATGCTAAATGACTAGGTAAAGGTGATAAATTCTTTGGTCTCATTTTCGACACAAAGCTTAGTTGAAAGTTAAATACCCAAGAACGTAACAAAAATGCCTCCACTGCGCTAGCACAGGATGGCTCAAAATCAAACAACTCAGGTCTCTGGACGACCCTAAGCGGTCGCGTAGCCTGATTAGATTGAGCAAACTGAATCCTAGAATTGTCATTGGCGGTGTAACAGGACCATCGAACCTCCCACCTCTAGATTACGCCTTCGTTACAACGAATTCGAACGGGAATGAGAAAGAAACCAGTGAACACTTGCTATGCAGCTACAGTGCTCTCTCACCACGCAGATTTAGACTTCTGAAGGCCTACTACTTTGATAACCTGTCTGAACTAAGCAGCATAAGCTTATGAAAAGCACTAACTGGTTTGCGAAACAGGTATTTACTTATCCACGTGGTAACACAATGGGCATATGTTGACCTAGGTGTGGCTGCTGTCTTTCCGAACTGCAGACAGCGACTTCAACATAACCTACCCTAGGTAAGATATAAACCTTTTTCTTTTTTGTACAGGTCTTGTGAAATATGGTCTTGTTAACTGCCGATGCTGACATATCGGTGAGCTCCATTTTCCGCTGGCTCCGTGATACAGAGTCGCTAGTCCGTTCGAGCGATGACACGATGTTTGTTTTGTGGACTCGATTGCGGCTTACTTAAGTCTTCGAGGACACCAAAAATCAGCTCTGCCATTCCTATACCTATCGTCCAGCTTCCGATTTAACAAAACTATAGTATTTTAGCGCATAATTTCTTACCTCTGATGGTCCAAGTTGTTTGGACGAAGTGCTAAAGGCTGCTCGGTATTAGATCTCTAAATGGAAACTGACAAACTCCTTAACAACCTGTTAAAACCAATTAATTTCGGAAGAGTTTCAGTCGGCCTGACATTGAACAAAGACCTTCCTGACACATCTTTGGTTCCATTTCCTTGCCAGATTCACATCCACATTCTCTTTAAAAATCACTATCAGGACATCAGGAATCTTCCCCCATTTCAAATTAACGTTATAAGCGGTACGTGCCCGCGAAATCTCTCAAATAAGTAATGCCTTACTTTTCATTGAGTGCGTGTATTCCTTTAAATTCATTAAACTGTCATGGGAGATAGAAGCTTGTCTGCTGCGATTAATTTTAACTCTCGAAGCCAAGTCTTATCGATTTGCTTGTCTTCAAAAAAGAGGCATGTACAATTTTAGCGACTGTTCAAATAAAGACAAATAATCTGGGTAATAAATATTTATTTAATAAATCCACAGTGCAAGTGCGTTAATTTAACCGAACCAATGAGTGACTCCCAAGCCAGCACCATAGTTATTTCTTGGTGGCATGCCTCCGCCAAAGGTCCGCGAAGCACTCCCCATCACGTCCACTGTAGTCTGCCTACTTGGCGATGACCACACGTTAGCCCTGCCCATCAGTCCAACATTATTCATGTTCAACTGGGGTATTCTGCTCGCCGTCAATGATGCACCATGTCCGGCGGCGTGATTGTAATTGAGTCCAGTGCCGATGCGGTCGAATTTGAATCCATTGTCCATGTTCGTTCTGCTGTGGAAGGCGTTTGCATCGAATTTGTGCGTCTTGTCGTCGAACAGATTAACACGGCCATTCTGCGAGAACTCCGACCCGAACCCAGGCGTGTTTTTGTGCTGCAGTGATATTCCATGGCCGTTTCTAAGGGAATCAGATGAACAATGAGCAATTAGAGGTGTGTGTTCTGGCTTCACTTACTTATTCGCATCAAGGAAGGCTCCTGTTGTCACTGGACCTCCATTTGTGTTCCCCTGTGCAAAGACCCCTCCGCCAACGTTTGCGTTTTCGTCTCCAAACCGTTTCGTTGCGGCGACGTTCGCGTCAAATCCTCCTGCAGGATTGCTCGTCATGGACCCGCCAAGCTGCGCCGCAATGCAGGCTGCTGTGCACACCAAAACCAAACCAAAAAGTGAACTCTTCATGTCTGCGGTAATGTCGTTGCTGATTGCTGAAAATGTGATTGATGCTTGCCGAGAAGATGCGACACCATTTATACCAAAAATCTTCACATCTCGACGGTCTGGTTGTTCCCCTGAATTTGTGATAAGACAATCCAGCGTCGGTACATCCCGGCTTCAATTGAATTTCACCCGCGGTCACCCGTCACTTGTCTCACGTCTTCACAGATAAGAAAGATGTTCTCTTTTTGTGGGGAAAGCACCAATTGATTAAATTTCTCATTTGTCATGACTTGGAACATATGTATGTTTGTCTACGTCAGTTTTATTGTTTCCTGGGGATTCGTGATGGATGATGATTTGTTTTTTGGTTTACACAGAAGCCTATTTGATGGCATCGCAATAAAAATAATGCCTTATTGGTCGGAGATGTTCAGAAATTGCGGAAAAAAAACTATTCGTGTGGTTCAATCAATATTTGGATGTAAGTCCCGCAAGAAAATTGATTGGCCTTTCACCGGCAGACTAATAAACGACAATCAAATTTACGAGCAGCAAATCTCCACCCGGCCATGCTTTAGGTTAGTTTCGTTGACGAGGGGGTGACTGAATCAGAGCGTAGAGAATGTACACAAATAATGTATATTATGACGGGTTGAAATGAGAAAAGAGTCCTTCTGACTTGTACCATTATTTTCACACCCTCCGTGCCTGGCACCATTTGATCGAAATTAGGGAAGGTAATGCCTTCGGTTTTGCTTCATCGGATGGGAATGGTGCAAGACGGTACCTGAAAGAGGACTACTAACGCAAAGGTTACTTACCGGGCATCCTTTTACAAAGTTTTGGCTGTTTAATGACCATTGTATATGCAAATATAAATCTTACGTGGATGACAACCCGACAAAAATCGCAAATCACACAATCGAACACTGACTACTACATTAGGTTAGGCTAGGTTGTGGCTGACTGCTGCGCAGAAGGACAGCGGACATACTTAGGCCAAACATGGGACCCATTTCGCAAACCAATTATTGCTTTTAATAAAGCGAAGGAGAAGGCTGATTATAATGTTGCTCAAATTAGCCCGGTTATCAAAGAAGTGGGCACCCAGAAGTGTGAATCTATGGGATGAGAGAGCACTACAGCTGCATAGCAAGTGTTCAATGGTTTCTTCCTTGACCGCTTCTGCAGAAATCATTGTAAGGAAGGTCTAGTCTAGAGGCGTGAGTTACGATGCCGCAATGCCCTGTTAGAACGCCAACAACAGATTTGAGATTCGGCCTGCTTAATCTGATCAAGCTAAGCGATCGTTTGGGATCGATCATAGGCCAGAGTTGTTTGGTTTTAAGGCATCCTATTCCTAATGTCCATCCGCTATTTTTTTGAGCAAGCGTTTCAAGTTTTAGCAGATGTTTTATAGTAGCTGTAGGTGAGGAGGATGGATCTCAGAAGTTGTACCCTTTCTAGCGTGTTCGTCCTGTTCTCTAGAATTTCACAGTGCCTCGGCACCCACATAAGATGGATGTTAAAATACTTGGTCATCTCGTTAAGAGAATTAAAGGATGTCTTAGAGTTGAAAGTGACAGAGTGCAGAGATTTGCTAGGCAGCGATAGGAACAGATGACGATATCTGTGCTTGATATTAAATTGTTTAGCCATGACAGCGGTTCCTTAATCGCTACAGTTGCAGCCTGAAAGACGCTACAATGATTTGGTAGTCGTAGACAAAGCAGGATGTTTAGATCCCTGGAATAGGCACCAGCTCCCACACCTTCATCCATCTTCGACCTATTTGTGAAGATTCGCAGTGGACCATCCAGAGTGGTGCTCAGACTCCCAGTACGATCTGGGCAGTATGCTGGTTGAGAGGTTTTTCTCTAAGAGGGGAGAAATCTGTATCTATGGGTATAGAGCTGTACCTTGAATGTCCTGACCGGAGTTCTTTCCAGCTATTCAGGAATCTTAATCTGATCGCCGTACTAGCTTCTGCCAATTAGTTCTATCGGTGACAGTTTAAGGAGTGTGTTTAGTGCCTCGGAAGAGGTCGTGTTGAATGCTCCGGCTAATGCATACGCACGCCGTCCTTTGCACTCTAGCGAGTGGTGTGATGTTGCATTTGTGCGGTCTCCAAATTGCGACGCCATAAGGCAGTATGAGTCTGCCTATTGAAACAAGCAGCGAGTGGACCAAAAGGGGTTTTAGCCTCCATTTGTACCCCATGACTCTTTTACAGGAGTAGAAAACGGAGGGGGCTATTTGACTCAATATAATATCCCACTTAAATTTATTTTCTCTTTTGGGCGACTCTCTACAACTATATCTCTGACCACTCCCGTTGTCTTGTGAGAGAAAAAATAGCACCTTCAGCACTGGTGTTCAGCTGTTACATTAAACAGCGAGCCACAACATATTCCCGGTCCACTTAGCGAAATTAATTAGCTTCGCCGTGATTAAATGCACGACGTTAACCACTACTCGTTCTCAGATTCATCCCGAGAGCAATCAATTAAATTCCAGACACGGTACTTTGTTGTCTAATCATGGAGGAAAATGAATCTGAATCAATCACCGATAAGTGAACAAATGTCAGCCGATTTCGATCCAACAACCATGGCTCGAGTAATCAATCCAACGCAGAGGTTGATTTTCACGTCCAGCTGGTGCGATGATGGAAGCAGTTTGGCTTCAGAATGACTTCAGAATGACCGAGGGTCGTTAGGAATCTGCTTGTCACTTGATCTGACCTTAAAGTCGTCCCTCTCCAATTTCCCATGACAGGCTCGTGAGATAAGAGGCCACAAATCCCGACGAAATACATCAACGTCAACAAAAGGATAACACTTATTTTGGGTTCAAATGCCTCCCAATGGAGACGTGTTGTGGGAATATCTGCATCAATCGATGTCTCTGAAGATTATTTATTTTGCATGACATCTCAAACTGTCAGCAAAGTACTTCCCGAAGTCAAAAATAAATTGGCCTGTCAATCACACAGTCCCCCACGCACCTGGTGGCGAAATCAATCAGGAATCATCGGATGAGGGAAATACAGAACTTTAACCACATGCGCGCACAGGGTGTTTGCTTTCAGTGCAAAAAGTTGCACGTCTTGGCGACCTCCACTTCAAACGGAGCAATCGTGCTTGTTCTTTGAAGGCGCTATAATTTCTGCGAAAGCAAAGAAGAGCCCATAGCTGACAAATGGATTTCGCAGAGGTATCTCATTAGTGAGGGGTCTTCGTTCTTCAAAGGATCGTCCTCCTCCAACAAACCTCATCGTTTCGTTTTCAAAGAAGCAATTCATTAAATCCCTCCAACGAAAGTCACGTAAATTTGACTCGACACTACGGTCGTTAATCAGTGTGCATCGCTTGTGTACAGCATTCGCGAGGGGAGCATCCACCCCTGTAAACAAATCAGCATTTCCCTACATGCGTAACGTACAAGAGGTCCGACTTAATTTGTATCTTTCGCGCGGATGATGCTTGAGCAGCGAGTGCGGAAAAGAAATCCCAACTCTTAAGAATCCCATCTGCTTGAATTTATAGCTGCTGCTCATGGCCGTAAATAAGATTACCGCACTTCTTTGGCCTGCTGAGAGGAAGACACTCGTGCTTCTGAAGTAGTCGGGGATGCTCTTGGCTTTCTTTTGCCAGGATAAGCTGGTGGCACTGCGGCAAGAATTCGTCGAGACTCTCCACACATTATTCAGAAGTGCCTGAAATGCCCCGCAAGCGAATACGTATATCCTCATTTGGCTGGCTCATGCTTGGCGTTATTCATTTTAAGTCTGATGTGTTTCTGGGATATGTGTAAACATGACAGTTAAGCCCTGCGCTGCTTTATGTTTGTGCTGTATGTTTGTGCAGACGAGGAGCCATGCTTTATCGACCTGGTTGAGTGGAATGATGTTTACTTTGCCGAACAGTTGGTACGTAATTGATAAGAGATTATGTGGTATTATGGCGGGAGTTGAACTAAGTGACAACAAAAATAACCAATAAGTAAGGGAATTATTTTAACATTGGCAGATGTCAGCGGATTTCTCGGGATCGGACGTGTGGAGTGTGTAGACACAAGCTGGCGAGCATAGTTAATTTGGAGGACTCTCAACGTATTTGTTTGTGTTTGGACTTGGAACACATGACAAACAACGGAAGTAGGGGCAACACATAATTCTGCTGATGATGTTGTGACGATGCCAATGTGTCATCGAAAAAGAGTCTTTGTAGTTTTTGGTTAGGGGCCGAGTGAAGGTAATTTGAACTGGATTTGTTTTTTGACTTCGGTCTGCCGCCCCATGAGATAAGGCATCTTCACCGTGAGCTTCTCCAGCCCTTATCCAGGATGAGGGTGTAACTGCATCACAGGGGCATTGTGATCCACCCCCACAGCCGCCATGGAAACATTGCTACAGCTTCTTCCCATGGACGTCTATGGGAAGCTGGTAGCCACCAAGACAGCTTTAAGGCTACCGGAGTGCAACCACTGGAGCAGTTCACATAGATTAGATCATCCAGAGATAATCAGAAATTCGAGAATACCAACGCTTCGAGTTTGGGTTCAAAATACTTATCCCAGGCAGAGAAGATTAGGCAAAAGATCTAGAAAGACAACCAGGCGTCCTGGAAATCCACACAGATGGCGGCTCAAAAGCAGACGAGGGCACCGGACTAGGAGTATTCGCGATATCGCCGGACATATCCTTTTCCCTGTCCCTCCGACTGCCCAACCATTGTAGTGTATTCCAGGCAGAAGTTAAAGCTATCCACGAGGCTGCCTGCCTACTGTCGATGAAAGACGACTGGATGGCACAGATGGTAGAGTGCCTGCCATTGGTTAGCGGTTCGGTTCGAGGCCCAGTGAAAGCAAAGTTTATACGCTTTTATATGGTTTTCGAATCTGGTCGAGTAACTATTTGCCGTTGAGATCAAATTAACGACACTGTCACTGGAGCAGTCAATCAGAGGTAGTAGTCTGACTAGGGGTATCACAATGGACCAATATGGTCTAAGTGTGCTCGCGAATTCACTAGCAGCCCAACTACCTAACCCAACCTACTGTCGATGAACCCGATAGACGGATTATCTATCGTCATTTACATATATAGTCAGGCGGCCATAAAGGCTCTTGATACACCATCAATCAAATCGAAGATGGTAAGATTTTGCCGTCTATCTCTCAGGGAGATAGCGGTTAGATGCAACCTAACCCTATGCTGGGTACCTGGGCATAGTGGTTTTCCAAGCAACGAAAGGGCCGATGAGTTGTCAAAATTAGGGGTAGGACTACCTCAACAAATAATCAGAACACCCTATATTCCTCACTCCAAGTAATAAGCACCAAGTTACTGACAGATGCCTTCGACTCCGCTAATCGGAGATCGGAGATGGAAGACACATGTAGGACTTCGAGGCTTATTTTGCCCTCACTAAATCCAAACAAATCAAATACACACCTACAACTAAACAGGAATGTAGTAAGGAACGTAGTGGGCATTATCACCGGCCACTGCCTTCTCGGTATCCATGCCAGAAGAATGGGAGCCCCCACACCGACTACTGTAGAAGCTGTAGAGACGAGTAGGAGGAAGAAAATACGCTTCATCTCCTTGGCACTTGTCCAACCCTTGCAAAAACTAGAAATGACTTACTAGGCAACTACTTTTTCAGTAACCTAGAGGAAATGTCACACTTAAAGATACAAGACATAGCTTACCTTATCAGGAAAACTAATTGGCTGTGAATAAACACAGGCGTGGGCTTGGCGAAGTAGGCCACTAGAATACCAATAGGCAGTCTCTAAGTTTATTTCATCTTCTTTAGTGCAGTCCCTTTAAGAGGAGCCGGTGGAAAGCACCGGGTAGTGATAGCACAAAGGATCCAACCAGGATCTAAGTGGGCCACAACTACTACAGTGGTGGCAATCACCCTAACCAAACCTAACCCTTAGCTAGACATCATATTTTCATATACGCAAATACGCATCACGGGGAAATCATATCAAATCATATACCACGTTTCCGCCGAATGAAACCGCGAGATATCCGAACAGTTTCGAATTCGCCCGTGTTGGGTCTCGGGCCATAGAGACCTTGTGGGAAACTTCACTACCTCAGCACCTGCCCAGCACTAGCAAGGGCAAGGAAAAGCACGCTATGCAGCTATTCCTTTAATAGGCACGAGGAAATGTCTGGCATTAAAATTCTGGACATAGCTAAATTTATCAAAAATACTAATTGGCTGTAAGCCAGCAAAGGAGTGCTGGGTATGCAGTAGGTATCTGCAGGTTTTTTAGTTAGTACCCAAAGAGGAACCGTCGCCGTCAGCTGCCGGGTAGGCCACAACTGGGCCACAACTGCTTCAGTTAATGCAATCACATAAACCTAATCTAACCTAACCTATGATTCCTGTTTCGAACTGCATGAGTATATAACTCAGCAGATCGATGATTTGGTTTGTGATGGTGTGAGAGGAGTGGAAAATAATTCCGAAACGAAGAGCGGGCTGTCTCACTCTGACTGTCAATGAGAAAGGTTTATTTTTGTGACGTAATAAAGTGACAATGGGTTTTTCATTAATTTTCCACTAGAAAAAGTTTCGTGTCTTATTTAATTGTTCAATCTAGTAAAGGAAGATGGACTCATAAGTAGTGACTAAAATGCAGTTCCAGTACTAGTGTCTGCACGACACATCTCAAGTTGGGAGGGGACATGGACCTCAACCAACTAGCCTCTTCAACTAACACGATCTCTGGCTAGTTGTTTCCTCTTTCGCACGCACGGTTGCGAGGCCTTCTCCACATGGGTGCGCCAGCATAAGGACGGGCGTCCTCTTCTGCTCTATTCCACAGGTTCGGAGTCGAAAACTCTTCGGCACGGAGATGAGTTGTTCTTGCGCTCTTCATGGCTCAGCCACCTTAGACATTGGGACCTTAGACGCCTGACTAGGCTCATGTCGCCGTACACCCGCTGTCAACCCGCACAGTTCGTTGTTGAATCTTCTCATTCAAATACTGTCAACGTAAAGAGGATCAAGGCAGTCTCTAGCGGAAACCAAGGAATTCTTCATACGCTTTTGAGATTGTCCACGCCTCCACGCCGTCGTACAGCAGGACAGAGATGATCAGCTGGCAATTCTAGGGATTTTTGGAAGATCGTGCCTCTTGCGTTGGCGAGTAGATTCACCATTTTCTCCAGAATGTCGTTGTACCGCTTTGGCTAAATCCTTGACCTTGATGGAGCAGCGACAGTTCTCTATCGTCAAGTTTGGCAGAACTGTCAAAACTAGAAATGACGTTGTTTCTATACGCTCTGTAACGTGAGTTAAGTATTGGTCGTAATTCTTAAAAATAAAAATATACAATGTGTCACCATACTTGCTTGTGTTTGCATTCTTCAATTGCACACCATAAATTCTTATCGTCATCACTTTTATGTGACCCATAAAAGTAACGATGACCGAAAGAGTAAACAAGGAAAGTGAACCAATGCATTCGGTTAACCTATTGAGAAATAGGGAGAATAAAACCAATGCATTCGGCTGACCTCTTGAAGAATGTAAGCCCAATCAAGTCAATTGGGGGACCGTGTTGAAATATTAAAAATAACAAAACCTTCTTCGGGCATTCGATTCGATCTGAGTGGTAGTTCATAGTAAACTCTCATCCGGATAGTACGGTGCAGCCCTGCTTAAGACAGCGGCCGTATTATTAATAGTAAATAAAGAACTAAAACCGTAATTATAATAGAATATATATAATAAAGAGAATATATTAAAAAAAAATTACGAAGTTCAGTTATTTATTTGGCGCAGTCGGTAGGATCAGGTACAACTATCCTGATCCACATTGAGAAAGTTCAATTCGCATTTCCTTAACCGCAATTTTCGACGAACGAAAAAAAAAAAAAAAAAAAAACACGGGAAAAGATTGTGTATAGTGAAACCCTTCTAAAACCGTAGTGGAAGTTGTTGGCATATAGTAATAGTGAAACGGGAAATATGGCAGAAAATCCAAACGTCATCCCTGAGGTATCCAACCGGGATATCCTAAATAGTATAATGGCTATAGTGGCGAGAATACCACAGCCGAGTCATGGGAGCAACGTGTTACGGGAAATTCAATACTTACCCGAATTCGATGGGGATAGCGAATCCCTAATGCACTTCATCGTAATGATAGAGAACCACCTTCGGAATACTATTGGAGATTACCAAGCCACCTGGAACATCATACAACAAGTGAAAATCAAAGGTCGAGCTATGGACCTACTGATCATCAATGGAGTCACTTCGTGGGAACAGGCGAAGGAGTTATTTAAACAACACTATCGACCGGTCATCAGCAGCAGCGATCTTACGAAGGAAATCAGCAATATGAAAGTGAGTTCAATATATGATTTGACCAATAAATTAGAATACCTTTTAAGCAAAGTAAATACATATGTAGTATTCTGTGACAATCAGGAACAAGAAAAACTATTGTACTATAATATTATAATAAACAAAATACGAGAATTAACAATAGGGAATTTAGCCAGAGAAATTAGGAATCTGTATGATTTACATGAAATAAAGAGTATTTTATTCTCCTACATAGGATACGATAATGGAAATTTAAGGAATAGTGAAATAGTTAGAACCACGGCAAATTACAATAACCAAAACAAAAATCATAGGTTTAGTCTCCCCGACAAGGAACGACGACCCAGTTACAATAATGGTCACAATAATAATTTTGGTGGACAAAATCATTCGGGAAGGTTTAGACAAAATGAGTATCGTTACCAAAATCACACTACTTCACAGAGACCTTTCCAGAACCACTCCATACAGAATAGACAGAATAGACTAGAACCAATGGATACCAATAATATCCAAACAAGTCAGGAACCGATCCGTCAGGACATTAACTCAGTAGAACCGCCGGTTTTTCTGAACTGAGCCTCGGACAATTAATGACAGTCGCCACTGAAATTCAGAACCAACGACACTATATTTTAGTAGACACTGGCAGTGCTATGACTATCATAAATACTAGTAAACTCGACATGACACCGTATAAAATTCTAGACACCCGACAGCTAGAGATAAAGACCATTAATAGTAGCGTAATCAGGAATACTGCAATAATTCAGTTTCCAATACCAAAAGAATTCGGTTACAGCGATAATACTTTTATTAAAGCTTACGCTCAGGCTTTAGAAAATAAAAACTATACGATACTCCTAGGAATGGATGTCCTTAAAAATATCATTGAAACCATTGATTTTGAGAAAGGAACTATAACTTTAAAAAATCAGACCATTCTAAAGATAGAACGAGGACATGAGTTGGCATGCAACTACCTAGAGGAAGGCAATCCTGACTTCGGCAGCCTTAATCGCGAAGAAACGACAGCATTGACCTCACTGCTAGACGAATTTAGAAACATCCAATATAAGGAAGGCGACATGTTAACTCATACCTCGGAAATAAAACATGAAATTCACCTTAAAGAAGACAAACCACTACATGCAAAAAGTTACCGATTACCAAAGAAACACGAAGAAGAAGTAGCTAAGCAAATCAAAGAGATGGAAAAACAAGGTATCATAAGAAGAAGCATGAGTAGACATGCTTCTCCGATCGTTGTAGTTGCTAAAAAGCCAGACAAAGATGGTCAAGTACAGTACCGCATTTGTGTTGACTATAGGGCTTTAAATGAAATTACTGAAGATGACAGATTTCCTCTGCCAAATATAGAAAACCTCTTCGATAAGTTAGGAAAAGCGGTCTATTTCTCGACGCTTGACTTAGCAAAAGGTTACCATCAAATTTTGATGCACCCAGCTGACATAGCGAAAACTGCGTTTATTACTCCACAAGGATTATACGAGTATGTCCGTATGCCTTTTGGACTTAAAAATGCACCAGCCACTTTTCAGCGACTAATGAACCACATACTAAGAGAATATATAAACAAAATTTGTGTCGTTTATTTAGATGACATTTTGATATTCTCCACGTCCCTAAAAGAACATATGAAAAACCTCAGAGACATCCTTCGAGTTTTGCAGAAACATAATTTAAAACTACAAATTAGCAAATGTTCATTCCTCAAGAAGGAAACCGAATTCCTAGGTCACATATTAACACCAAAGGGAATAATGCCTAATGGTAATAAGATCAGTATAATCAGAAACCTCCCACTACCCCACACAGAAAAACAACTTAGAAGTTTTTTAGGAGCCTCTGGCTACTACAGGAAATTCATTCAGGATTATGCAAAAATTGCATATCCAATGACTAGGTATCTCAAAAAGGACACCAAAATAAATATTAGTGATCCTGAATACGTGAATGCGTTTGAAACACTCCGAAACAAATTGATAACACAACCAATCCTAAAATTTCCAGAATTCGAAAAACCATTTCATTTATACACCGATGCCAGTAACTTTGCCATCGGATCTGTCCTAACACAGGACAAACAACCGGTTTGCTATATCTCTAGGACTCTGAACGAGCATGAAAGAAATTATTCCGTAACCGATAAAGAATTTCTAGCCATTGTCTGGAGTGTATCCAAACTAAGACCCTATCTGTGGGGAAATAAATTCAAGATCACAACTGATCATCTCCCCATAAAATATTTGAATAAAAAATATAATGGTGCAGAGTTCTCACAACGCAACCAACGATGGTTACTTAAATTACAAGAATTTGATTACGATATTGAATATCTCAAAGGTCAAGAAAATCGAGTGGCCGACTTTTTAAGTAGAATTGAGAAAGAAAACAATGAAGTGAATCAAATTTCTGATAGCAGAACGGGTCAATCGACAGCGGAAGGACAATCTGATCACATACCTATTAAAGAAGGTATTGTCAATATATATAAACAACAAATTATTGTGAGTTATGACAAAGAACCAAAAGTGGAAACACTAAATGGTAAAAGAATTTTATATATCAGAGCCTCGGACCCTATTGAGACGATAACAGAACAACTCAAAGAAATTGCCCCAGGAGTTAGCGGTATTTATTCTGAAGTACAAGAATCTGACTTTAACAAAATTCAACGGTTACTCATGAACTTGCAGTCAGGAAATAGAAAGGTTAAATTGATTAAACTAACACGGAGAGTTAGAGACTTAAGGACGGAGGAGGAAGTTAGGAAACAGGTCTCCATATACCATATCAGGGAAAGTCAACACTCAGGAATCATAGAGACCTACAATACGTTAAAACAACAGATTTACTACCCTAAACTTACAAGGATAATTACACAAATTATAAACAATTGCGACGTATGTCAAAAGGCTAAATACGAGAGGAAACCTATTCAAGGGAAATTCAAAGTAACAGAAACACCTAGTAAACCTAACGAAATAGTTCACATAGATATCTACCATTTTCATAAACACATTTTTTTGACAATGATTGACAAGCTGACAAAGAAAGGGTATGTATACAGACTTGAAAGTAAAAATCACATTCACAAAACAGACGCTATCACAGAACATTTAACTAGAGAAGGTCCACCCTATAAAATAATTACGGATAACGAGTTTAATACAACATACATCAGAGAATTTCTTAGGGAACGAAATATCGAAGTGCATTTCACTAAACCGAACTCACATACAGGCAATGCAGACGTTGAACGCTTACATAGTACTATAGCTGAGATACTACTTAGCATGAACCAGGCAGAATCAGTAAATACCAAAATGTTTAGAGCTTTTCAAATCTATAACAAAAGGTATCATACTACGATAGGTATGTCACCAGAACAGGCTCAACATACAAATATAGAAGCATTAGTAACCAAGCTAAAAATGAAAAAAACCAAGGTTATAAACAAAAGGAACCAAGATAGGGAAGATTATATAGAAAGAAGATCATTTGGTTATATAAAGAATTATAAACATGTGAGACACAAAAATGAACCCAATTTTCGATTTAAAAACCTAGATAGAGTACATACATCAAATATTAAACGACCAAGACAATTTGTAGGTACTCACACTGATGCTGCTACTCCTGATGACACCAATGAACCTAGTACAAGCAGCACTTGTAATAACACCAATCGAAAGTGACAACGGATTCACAACGATAAGCATGGGTGAAGGAGAAATCATCAACCAAACCCAAACCATCATCCACATAGTAAAAATAAAAATGTTGATAGACACCTTACAGGAAATAAAAAAATTTGAAATTGTAGGACAAGACTCAGAAATAAGAAAGGAATGTAATACAATTTTTACAAAAATACATAGTATCATGCCTCATAAGACAAGATCAAAAAGAGGTCTCGTAAATATAGTAGGAACGGCTCAGAAATGGTTGTTCGGTACTATGGACAACTCAGATAGGGAAGAAATAGAAGAACACATAAAAGCTACTGACACTAACAATCAGAATGCAATTCAGGAACTAAACAAGCAAATCAAAATTAATACTCAATTAAACGGAAACATAAAAAACATAAGAGACTTAGTTTTGAGAGATAGGGAAGAAATAGAACGCTATCAGAATGAAAACCAACAGTTACAAAATACGATACTTAAACGCCTACAACGAACCGAAATACTAACTAGATTACAGATGTTAGAAAGAGTAATTGATAATTTGTTAGACACGATAGCTGCAGCGAAAATGGGAATAACCCACCCTAGCTTACTCACTAAGGACGAACTAATCATGACAGATATGAATTGGAGCAAATTAAGAAATATTAAGTCAGGGGTAATGAAATATACAGATGATGCCATTATTATAGCTTTGAAAATACCAGAAGAGATTATAACACGTCCAATTAAAATAATCGTACCAATACCAAATCGAGAAAAACAAGAAGTTGACTTAGAACCCTTTGTTGTAATTGTAAACGAAGGAAAAGAGTATAAATATAACGAGGAGAAAATTAATGTTAACGAATTAAAAGAGAGAAATGATTGTATTAGTAAGCAAAATTGTTTAATGAGGATCAATAATAATTTTGAAATTATTAATCTGAACGAAAGAACTTATATTATTAAAAACGCTAAAAATGTAACCGTACAAAATAATTGTGACTCTAGAAATTTAACTTTTGCTGGAAATCTTATTGTTAATATTCAGAATTGTAATATTAAAATCAATGACGCTATAATTAAGAACAAAGAAACTAATTATACATTTCAATTCTATTATGAAGAAATAATGAAAGAAAATGCCACCATCAATACGGTGTTTACAAAATTTAAGGAACTACAAGAAATTGAAAATAGACATAACCTAGAATTAGTTCAATACCACAAAGTAAAAACCTATTTAATCTCTGGTACATCCATGTTAATAATTATTATTGGTATAAGTATCATTGGAATCGTAATGTACAAGAATGTCAGAAGTACCGGTAAAATTAAAATTAAAATTGATAGCTTAACAGAAGAGCAAGGAAAAAAACAAACGAAACCCTCAAATCAAAATTTCCAGGAGAAAACTTTCTCTAAGGAAGGAGGAGTTAAGTATTGGTCGTAATTCTTAAAAATAAAAATATACAATGTGTCACCATACTTGCTTGTGTTTGCATTCTTCAATTGCACACCATAAATTCTTATCGTCATCACTTTTATGTGACCCATAAAAGTAACGATGACCGAAAGAGTAAACAAGGAAAGTGAACCAATGCATTCGGTTAACCTATTGAGAAATAGGGAGAATAAAACCAATGCATTCGGCTGACCTCTTGAAGAATGTAAGCCCAATCAAGTCAATTGGGGGACCGTGTTGAAATATTAAAAATAACAAAACCTTCTTCGGGCATTCGATTCGATCTGAGTGGTAGTTCATAGTAAACTCTCATCCGGATAGTACGGTGCAGCCCTGCTTAAGACAGCGGCCGTATTATTAATAGTAAATAAAGAACTAAAACCGTAATTATAATAGAATATATATAATAAAGAGAATATATTAAAAAAAAATTACGAAGTTCAGTTATTTATTTCGTGCGGCATTGAAATCGACGAATAAGTGTTGGGTGTCGATTTAAACTTCTTAGGTATTTTCCAGGGTCTGCCGTGTGTGAAGATATGGTCGATATGGTGGTCTTCCCTGGCCTGAAGCCACACTGGTATGGATTTATCGGAATGTTAATAAGTTAACTTAATTTATTAATATTTGGTATCATTCACCGTCTCCAGCGCCGTGCTGATTCTGGGATGAAGTTCAACATGGATAATTCAGAGGTTATGGTTATTTCCAGAGAGCCTGTTCAATGCACTCTACATGTTCGTGGAGTCCCATTGAAGCTGGTGGAGAAGTTTAAGTATCTCGGGGCGTTCTTCACGAGCGATGGGAGGAGTAATACTGAACTTTCCTGTAGGATTGGTCAAGCTAGGTCAGTTTTGACATAGCTTGGGAGATCTGTAATCAGGAAGACCGGGCTTAGTGTGAAAGCCAAGTTAGCAGTTTTCTTCTGTCACCTATGGTCACGAAATTTGGGTAATGACCGAAAGAATAAGACCGCAAATACAAAAGCTACTTCCAACGGAAAGTGCTATGGTTCGGTCACACGAATGTTCCCACCATCACGGCTTCCGAGGCGGTCCCTGACTGCGATTCCATCAGGTAGGCGACCACTTGGTGGAGCCAGGATGAGGTGGTTAGTCCATAAGCTCGCCTGGGCCATAAGCTCGCCAAGTCCATAAGCTCACCTGGTTACGCTTGGGCTTGGGCCTTGAGTTAGAGTCGATAGCGGAGGATCGAGTTGCCTAAGATAGGGGGTAAATCACCGCGTCACCTTTAGTGGATGATGATGATGATGATGATTGATCATCATCTGACGACTGTCAACGCTGAATTAACTCCTACACTGATTCATACACGGACTTCTTTCGTAATTCGCGGAGTCGTTGACATTCCTCAGAAAGTGTGAATCTTTAGAAACAGGTTCTGGGACTACACCAGTCGGCAAAGGTCCCTTCCACTCATGAGACAACAGCACGATTGCTTCAGAAGCCAGGCCCCGATTCCCCTAGGAGTATAGCGCAACCGATTTTATTATTTGATTTATCGGCTTTTCATGCCCCATCAACAAGATAAACTAACAATCAATGCTTCCTCTTGCAACAACTGTACAGATATCCCTGCTCAGCGTACAAGATCCTTTCCAGTGTATTGTATGAACGCCTAAAGCCGTGTTCCACCACACATGCCAGTGCGGCTGCCGACCCGGCTAATCGACTTTAGACCATTTTGTTCACAGAAAGGCAAGTCCTGGAAAAGACAAGCGGGTTTCAATTCGATACGCATCACCTTTTCATTGATTATAAGGACGCATACGACAGCTTTCATTCCCAGGAACTATTGGAAGCTATGGCCGAGTTTGGGATCCTGGGAAAAATTATCCGATTGTGTAGCATAACGTTAATATATACGCGATGCACCATGCAGTTCGACGACCTTTGAAACAAAATTTTTAACGACGGATATGTGGTCCCGTGTGCGAGGAAGGTGAATGGAGGAGAAGTCGGCAGGCTCACATCGAGCGCATGGACACCAACGCTCCAGCTAAGGAGGAGAGGAAGACCGAATGTCCGGCATAAAGACGAAGCAATCGCTGATGCAAGACTCCTTGCTTTTGATGATTGGATGTAGTGTCAAGGCTCGGACCATGGGTCCCGGTTTGATAAGTGAGTTGTGGCAATTACTCGCTGTGTTAGGGTGAGAAACACGACACCATGAGATGAACTCAACGTTGAGCAGCTGCTTCTTTGAAAGGAAAGTGCTATCCTTCGATGGTTCGGTCACACGAATGTCCCCACCATCACGACTCCCGAGGCGGGCCTTAAATGCCATTCGATTTAGTAGACGACTGCTTAGCAGACCCAGGATGAATTGGACCAAGTCCATAAGCTCGCCTGGTTACGCTTGGGTATAACCCCTGATGAATTAGAGTCTATGGCAGAGGATCGCGTTGCCTGGCGATCTCCCGTGCGTGGTTTACCCCCGTGATCATTCATCGTCGACAGTCGTCGTTCTCTCCTATCGACTGCCGGCGATATTTTCGCAGAAGCGGACAAAATAATTCGGACCGTTGATTAAGGTAGACACTTGGTTTGAATGAGAATAACCTTGCCACCCCAGGTAAAAAAAACTGTCCGTTACTATTCGTTTAATGTTGATTCAGTTTAATTCATAAGAAGTAAAAAAAATCCAAGCCAAATTGTAATCTACGTCAATAATGCGGAGTAATCCCTTTTGCGCTGATATTTGGAATCCCACAAACTGGTCATTTAAAGTTTTTTACGGAAATTCATTCATAAATCCGATTCCATCGAATTTTCGGATTCTATGTGCGAATATCTGTAAAATGAACGCTCCACGGGCCACAGAAACGAGTCGATAAAATAAACCGCACACCTGCAACTGAAAAACGATTTTCATTCAAAAAAGAGTTATTTTACTCAATTTAGTAACACACTGCCAGCTTCCAATCAATTCAATTGACGCCTAAGGGGGTGGCACTCGTACACATGAAATCATTGAAGCGTTCCAAAAGCGTTAAGTAAAAAATAAAAATAAAATGATGATTGCGCTGTTTTTTGTGCAAACTCTCTTGCTTATCCACGTTATGACGTGTTATTCAATTGATTCACTCACTCATTCGAGGACGAGAGTCAACACGAGTGGCTGCTGAACGAGTTATGAAAACTGTAAGGGACGCACTATTCCCATGAAAAACTGAATTAGAAGAGCCAGAAGAGGACGTTCATCCAGATTTAGTACATCCAGAGGACGTACATTTAGATTTAGAATCTCTGAGTATGTTGCCGTTGGGATTTTTATGTCCTACGAGTTACTCGGCTTATCTAGCGCTGTACTACACACAAACGTATATTTACCAATGTGAATGAACATTGAAGTCCAACTAAACTAGTCGCCTCAAGCCAAATGTAGGCACAGTTGTTAAGATGAGAAATGTAAACCTTTAAATTTAATTTGCGTTAACTTTGCCAAACTTCTTGAACTTTGAAAATTGCGTTAAATTATCACCCTGAAATGCGTAATAAACTGCCCGGAGGGTCCGCAGAGCCAGGGACAAACTTTTTAAGGCAATAAATTTATGCGACCCTGGATTATGAGACGAGTTATTTATAAGCAAACATCAACCTGGCCGTGGTTGAAATGACCCTAAACTTTATTTGGGCAACAGTGATTAATCCTTTAATTGTGGGATAACTCATCATTGACAATGGTGCTCCAGGGTTCATTGAACCATAGAAAGAATTGAAGAGAGGGTCTATTTTGAACATGGTGGAGTTGATTTAACGATGGACCCACGGTAATCCGACGGACGTTTTGCAAGGCAGTGTCGCTTTGTCGAATTTGTGGGACTACCTCAGACATGTCCCTGTAGCTCGGAACTTTTTGGAAGAGGGTTTCAGTGTATCTACTAAATTAAGCAAAGCAAAAGAGAGCAATAGGTGTCGTTTGTGGTGCCGCGAACTAATTACGTCAAATGTTCAAAGATTTTTTTCGGAATAAGGAACATTTTTCGAAATAAATTCGAATAAACTCACAGTCGTGTCGCGTTATGATATATTAGCATGTCGAATTACCGGAGTTGTCAGATAAGACAGGTAGCATATTGAATCATCATCATTGGCTCTGATGTGTGAGCATTAAATGGATGAGTCGGTCGTTTACGCAGTTGACAAGCCAACACTAAGCCAAAGGCAATCTCACTTGGTCTTAACAACCTTAGGATCGAAAAGTCCTTAGCCGCTTTCATAAATTAGCTAGTTACCATCGGGGTAAGCCACTCTTATCTCTCATCGATCTGCGGAGGACTTTACCCGCCATCGGACACCCGGGTCTGGTCAGGCACAATTAATTTTTAATCATTAATAATAATATGAGTGGCGCGACAGTCCGAGACGGACCTGGGCCTAGCTTCGCGTGGAAGGGACCTACAGATTAATGCCGACTCCAAACGGCGAAGTTGAGAAAGCTTTTTCTAGACAGGAATACTCTTTGAGCATTGACAGTGACTCGAAAGAGGTGGAGCCGTGAATTATGAAAGGTGATAAATGCGGATATCGAACCTGGCACCCTCTGCGTAGGAGTCGACGCACTTACCCACTACGCCACGGCGACTCCCCCAATTTTTAAGCATAACTTACTGACTATTCTAATGAAGCCTTCGAATTGAAATTCGATGTAGCTTCCTAAAATTGTATGCTCTACTGATCTACCATTCCAAGCGGCAGGCAAATGAAAGAAAAAAGGAACTCTCAGACGAGCACATGTTGCCTGTCTGGACCCCATTGTAGTTTGTATGTAAATAAATGGAAAATAATGCATTTTGACAATTGTACTTATTTTTAACGCAACTAACGCAACAAGACTGACATTACTTTCGTTATCATCAGCGAAACAAATCGGTATGAAAGAGATGCAGCACAAAAATGGAATGCACAAAATGCCGAATCCAGACCAAGAATGTGGAATGATTTGATGAGCACTGAATTTGATGCATTTGTTGGAATGCCTTTGGCCGCTGTGGCATCACACAGTAATATGAACACATCCTCAGTGTTGTAAGAAATTCGTAAAGCATACCTGCATCTTATAAAAATGTATTTTTAGGTGGAACATATCTCCACACAAATGCATGTAAATTTATAGGGGTCTAGCCAGGCACCATGTGTCCGTTGGATGGCTTCAAAATAAGTGTCCCCCGGAGGGTTAATGGAGGAACCCCACAAGGAGGCGTACTCTCCAGTAAATGAGGTCTTCTACTTATTCACCAGACAGATAAAAAAATCCCCCAGCTTGACCACCCTACGCTGCAGCTGTGTGGCACTTCTCTGCAACCGGATAAGGTCAGGAAGGCTCCTTCTGCCATTTTTTTGGTTGATTCGTTTAAGTAGCTAACCCAGTGGGCTCAATCTTACTAGAAGTAGCACATTGTACCGTGAAAAAATAAATAGCACGCACAACACGAGTGGTTGCTGAGAAGCTAAGCCCAGGTCAGCCTCGGACTGTCGCGCCACCCATATTATTATTAAATCCAACCTCTGGAGCTTAGGAATTTGATTACGGTCGATTTGTAAATCCCCTCCACTCGAACAATAGCATGCCCAGCACATGACTGGTTTCTGTAAAACCTAGTCCCAGGTTCACTTCGAAACGCAACTCATGTTTTTCTTCTTCTTCTTTTGCTAGCGCTGTAGTTCGGAGTGGATCTAGAAATAAGCCAAATGCCTCTCGATTTATCTAGTTGCTTCCAGCCACGTCCGTTAAATTGATTGGGATCCCTGTCTAGCTGTGAGATACTGATACCAGGTCTTCGTTCATCGCGTTGTCTCTCGGAGTTGGAGTCGAATGCTTTCCAGGCCGGCTTATAGGTGTCCATTGGCTCTATACGGCCTAGTCATCTGAGACGAAAACACGTTCGTCCTGTCCAGTTCGCCATTAAGTCTTCTGCCCTAAGCACCATCAGCATATACGGGACCTAAGCTAATACTAAGCACTTTCCTCTCGAAGCGACGAAGAATCTCCTCGTCCGCTTTGGTTAGTGTCCATGCTTCTGCACCATACAGCAGTACTTGGTCTGTCAAGGTCCTATGGGTCATAAAGATTGTTCTTCGAGGGAGTGCTTTATTCCTTAATTGCTTTCCAAGTCCATCACACCCATTGACAAGGGTGGTCCTTCGTTTAATCTGGCCCTGGTGTCATTGCTTACGTTAACTTCCGAGCCTAGGTAGACAAAGTCTCTCATCACTTCCAAGTTATAGCTGTCTATTGTTTACAGTAACGTTTTGTCCAAGACGTGCGTCGGTTGTGGTGAACCTTTTTCGTAGATATCGTCTTACCCTCATTGACCGTAAGACCCATACTAGCCGCTTCCATGGCGATGCTCACAAACGTCTAACTGATGATAAACGTTGTGTTCTTCCGATGATGTCAATGTCATTGGCATATGCGAGCAGTTGCACAGATTCATGGAAGATGGTACCTCTGGTGTTGACGTTTGAGTTACTCACGATATTCTCGGGGATGATGTTAAAGAAATCGCATGACAGTTCGTCGGCTTTTTTGACATCGTCTCGCTAAAATTTTTACCGACATTGACGGAGCAATTGGCATTCCCCTTCCTCAATCTACAAAGACAGTTTTGCAGGGATGTCAAAACTGGACAATCCACTGTAAAGTTCGTCCCAATAAATACTGTCACACGCGGTCTTAAAGTCGATAAATAGATTGAATGTATCGATTTGAAACTCCTGTCTTTTCCATGATCTGTAACGTAACGTGGATATTTTGTCAATAGTCGATTTCGCTGGCCTGATACGCTGATGACGTGAGGTTTCAGGCGCTTACACAAAATGGAAGAAAATGTCTTTAACTTTGTTCAGTAGACTTATGCCTGAAACACAATAGTGCGCTGCGCCAGCCGACTTCATGTTACGGAGGGAGTGCGATGACGCACTGCGTTGAAATAAATACTCAATATATCAGCTGTTCTCTCTCTCTCTCTCTCATCTACCAGATGAATGATATTGTCGCCTTTCTGCATACACTCATTTGAAATGGCTTTTTTCGTTCAATTCTTTTAATCAGCTGTTTCCATTTCTCAAGTGACAGTTGACACAAAATACTCTCAATTTGGAAGAAAGATTCTCTCACAGCGCACCCCTCTGTCAAAAAATATTCTACATGTTGAATAACGACGTGCGATGGACTACGTTTTACGTTTTATTACGATCCTCTCATCACTCTCATTATTCACTGACGAAGGTCGACGCTGTATTTTGTGCTTCGCCCTTGAATTGTGTGCGTTGACAGCCAACGCCAGCGCAAACGCACAATTGTGTTTCAGGCATTATCGCTTTGTATTTGCCGCAGTTTAGAGGATCCCATTTCTCCACCCGTATTATTACCCGTTGAAGTCATGAAATGTGGTACAGGATAGAATGAGTCGTAAAAATACACATAAACCTCACATCTCGCTAGACTCAATGATGATTTGGCCTTGGTGAAGTTACCCTTCCGAGAAGAATGTCCTTTTTGTTCACTTCCGGCACAAATGGATTTGTAATTCTTCACCGAAGGGCTAAAAATAGGATGTTTAGGTTGATGCTGCATAAGCCATAGAAGTAAGTACATCAAGCGTCTGGTAAACATCTACTCTTCTATTTATAGAATCTTGCCCTGTTGTGCAGAATCAACTACAAATTAACCTACTCAAGCGGCGTAAAGTTGTTGATTGTTCCCAACCCCACGGTATGCCAGTAGCAGCGATTCCAGTGAAAGCCTCCCGCGGTGCGCTTTAGACGTGCCTTTCAACACCCGGCAAGAGGCCCTTTCAACGATGGGCAGGAGAACATTATGTTATTCATCGTTCCAACGTCTAATTAAGTACGTTTTTATGCTGGAGATTGAACGTCTCCTTAGTAAACGATTGAACTCAATTCACTGCGGGTGGTGTTGGAGAATTGCGAACCATTCCATTGTTCCGGTTTTCGTTGGAAAAATAAGAAAAAAGATTATTACATGGGATAGGTTACAGAAAGCAAACAAGTTTTAGTAATTAACCGCATTGGAACAAAATTACATCTGACTCAAACTTGCAACTCATTTGTAGGTTATTGGCAGCACTACGGTAGAGCATGTGAGGTGATCTTGGACATGTCATAATATCTGACCTCTTATCTTTGTTTTCCTGTGTGCATGTTGAATCCTGTCTCAGGGAAGTTGTCATCTGACCACTGGCTAGTGTGTGCCGGTACTAAAACATTGACAACTTGTGCCACACCTTTGCGGATATTACACACTTTTTATGTAATTATGAACGCCGCGAATAAAGTCATGAACTACGCTGTTTGCCACGAGTTACTAGTTAAGGAGCATCCTCTAATTTAGACCCCATTAACTCGTGATTGAATGTAAGTCCACGTTTAACTGACCATACAATGCAGTCGTAATTAACTCACGAAGAGACAATATGAGTAAACGATGTTTTAGATTTGTGCGCGCAATTATTTCCTGCTTAAGCGCCACCCATCTCCACTTCAAATATCGGAACAGAAGCCCGCCGAATCTGTAGAACGCCCAGACTGTAAAACGGCGATGCCGATCAAAATACCGCAGCCAGGCAGGATAAACCACTCAACACAGGCGATGATGGACAAAAGTTCTGCCCTCTCAACCTCAGGAAAGTTACGTCAGTAATCTCCAAGCTAAAGTCCCACAAGACTGCTGGTGCCGATGCCTGCCTGCTGCTGCTGGTGCGACTGCCTGCCCACCTTTTCAAAGACAGTAAGGAACATACGCCAACTTATCTGAATAATCTGGTCGGCTGAAAGTATGCCCGGCGTATGGCGATCCTCACGAAGGAAGACATTCTAAACTGTGCCAATTATTGAGGAAAAATACACCTGAATATAGGGCTGAAACCCTACGTCAACAGCCTGTTTGGTTAATATCAAGCCAGAAATCGACAATTGATCAAATATTCACATTACGGCAACTCATGGAAAAGACAGGAGTTTCAAATCGATACCTTCAATCTATTTATCGACGTTAAGGCCGTATGACTGCAACCTAAGAGACGAGCTACACCTACAGTACATTGTCTAGTTTTGGCATCCCTCAAGGTCGGTCTAAGGATTTTTCCGAGACCTTTGATGTCAAAAAAGGATTTAGACAAGGCGAGGCACTGTCACGCGATTTCTTTAACATCATTCTCTAGAATATCGTGTGTAACTCAAACGTCAACACCACAAGCATGATCTTTCACAAATTTGTACAACTGGTCGCATATGCCGATGAAATTGACATCATCGGAGGAACATAACTGGCTGTCACTGGGGCATTTGTGAGCATTGCGAAGGAAGCGGCTAAGATGGGTCTTGCTGTCAATGACTGCTGTCTATTAATAAGTTCCATCAACACCGAGTGAAAGTCTTTGTCTACCTAGGCTCGGAAGTTAACGTAAGCAATGACAACAGGGCCAGATTAAACGAAGGACCACCCTTGTCAATGGGTGTGATGGACTTGGAAAGCAATTAAGGAATAAAGCACTCCCTCGAAGAACAAGGCTATCTTTATGACCCATAAGACCTTGACAGACCAAGTACTGCTGTATGGTGCAGAAGCATGGACGCTAACCAAAGCGGACGAGGAGATTCTTCGTCGCTTCGAGAGGAAAGTGCTTAGTATTAGCTTAGGTCCCGTATATCCTGATGGTGCTTAGGGCAGAAGACTGAATGGCGGACTATGGACGAACGTGTTTTCGTCTCAGATGACTAGGCCGTATAGAGCCAATGGACACCTATAATCCGGCCTGGAAAGCATTCGACTCCAACTCCGAGAGACAACGCGGTGAACGAAGACCTGGTATCAGCTGGAGCTCACAGCTAGACAGGGATTCCAGTCAATTTAACGGGCGTGGCTAGAAGCAACTAGCAGACCGTGATGGATCGAGAGGCATTTGGCTTATTTCTAGATCCACTCCGAACTACAGCGCCAGCCAAAGAAGAAGAAGAAGAATATGAGTTGCGTTTCGAAGTGAACCTGGGACTAGCTTTAACAGAAACCAGTCATGTGCTGGGCATGCTATTGTTCGAGTGGAGGGGATTTACAAATCGACCGTAATCAAATTCCTAAGCTCCAGAGGTTGGATTTAATAATAATATGGGTGGCGCGACAGTCCGAGGCGGACCTGGGCTTAACTTCTCTGCAACCACTCTACAGTTTAATGCCGATTCCGATCGGAAAAGTTGAGAAGCTTTTTCTAGACAGGAATACTCTTTGAGCATTGTCAGTGACTCGAAAGAGGTGGAGCCGTGAATTATCAAAGGTGGTAAATGCGGGTATCGCACCTGGCACCCTCTGCGTAGGAGTCGACGCCACGGTGACCTACTGAATAGGCATAGTGACTCCATTAAAAAATGGGAAATACGTGACTCGGCATACCCGCTCAGAGAATGGCTAATTACTCCTAAGTGTAGAAGGTCCTTGCGCGCAGATTTTCACTGGGGCTCATAAACCTACACGCTGTTTAATTGAAATGACTCGTCACTAGTACACAGCACAAACATGCGTTCCCATTTGTGAAACGCAATTTTACTATTCCATACTTTATGAAATGAAGAACAGCTGATAAAAGGTGTGTTTTTTTTTGCAAGCGTATATACGCTTCAATTTCAATTTGTATGTAAAATACACTAACAATGAATCCTATATCCGCTTAAGTTACTCATCATATCTATCGCCGCTTAAGACATTGCTTCCAATCCTTATTTTCTGTGTGTTCATTCCTGAATTTATTCATTCATTGTTTAGGTTGCTGTATGTGGGTTACATTTGTAGGTGTGGTTGATGTATTAGATCATTTTTAAATTTTTTGCATCCATAAGTATGCAATTTTTGGTATACCCAGAGTGTCTCTGCTATACATTCCGTTTAGGTCTCGTCATTGATTCTTTTCATTTGATGAACATTTTTTTTTATTTTATAATTATTAATTGTTTTGGCTTTTAAAGTGATGGTCACGCTACACACTTGCAAACCGAAGATTGTGTCCATTAACGATAAACTATCACCTTCCACGACTACACCCCTGAGTGCTTAGCAAATGTCATAAATGGCGTCGGTGCGGCTAGGATTTTATGATGTTTTCTTGTACACTTCAAAATTAATACGTTTGCAAAAAAACACAGCTAAAAACCAAATTGGCGATGGATACTTGATTACACTGTCAAATGCTCATTCAAACCAGTTGCCCTATCAACTTTCAGATGTAAGTACACTTCGAGTGCAGAAATACAGCAGAACGAAATACCAAATACGTTTCATCGAATGGAAGTACGTTTATTCTCCCAAAAAAACAAAAACTGATGTAATCTCATTCAACAGTAAATTCTGTATGAGCAGTATGCCCAGCGGTTGTTTAGACAGTGAAAAGGAAGAGGGATAATGTAAATTCTAGAGCGCGGCAAAAAACGCTCGGCTCAGTCAGCTTTTCATCGAAAACCTTCAGGGCTGGCGGCAGTGTTTGGGAAAGGACAAAAAACCACGCACATCGCCGGAATCATCACCTGTGTTGACTGCGTCGTGTCTGTATCTGTTGAAGGACATGACTAGTGAGTGCTATCCAATCTACTATGTAAATGCAGCTTGCATTGCACGGGGACCAGTGTAGCACGGCTAATTAATCAACAATTCGATTTTCGTTGTTCGTTTTGGTTGAGGAAGGAGATAAATAAACGAACACAGTTCTGTTGTGTATGAAAGCTGACTGCGGCAAGTGGTCAAGGTACGTTTGGTAACACAAAAAAAAGAGATTCGTCCTGAATATAGTTCAAAATCCGAACCCTGTACGTTGTGGATCGCCGCGGCGTAGAGGGTAAGTGCGTCGACTCCTACGCAGATGGTCCCAAGTTCGATACCCGAATTGACCACCTTTTTTAATTCACGGCTCCACGTCTTTCGAGTCACTGACAATGCTCAAAGGGTATTCCTGTCTAGAAAAAGCTTCTCAATTTCGCCGTTCAGAGTCGGCATTAAACCTCCATGCATGAAAGAACAGTAGCACGCACAACACGCAGTGGTTGCTGAGAAGGTAGGCCTAGGTCCGCCTCGGACTGTCGCACCACCCATATTATAATGTACGTTGCAGGTCGGTCCCATTATATCTGCGGCCTGCGTGACAGTCTCTTTCACCGTTGTGAGCTGCGAAGTAACACCAAGTTTCCCTTCTCAAAGCTTCTGTTCAATTTTTTCCAGCCTCTTGGTGATGTCCACATGTCCACCACTTAATCTCCGGCGATTTTTCTCCAGAGTCCCATTCATATACTCTTTCCCTTGGAACCAAAACAAAATTCACTCGTCGCGTCTCTGCGTGATTCGTTTAGAAGTCATATCAATTTTTTGAAAAGGTAATCTCTTTTCTTTCTTTTTTTTAAATAGAGTATATTTCAAAAATTCCTGACGTCCGATAACATTTCACTCTTGGCTTATGTTCATATTTTGTGCAGCGCAAAATTATTACAGTGAGTGTTTCAGGAAACTTGCCACAATGCGCTGGGACACTGTCAGACAGCTCCCCGCAGAACTCAGAAGTCGGACGATAGCAGTTTTACGGTCAGGCACTTAGAAAGTCATAAACTCGCCGTCAGCCACAGTCTCCAAGGTCTGCTAATTAAAACATAAACTTTTACGATGAAAGATGACTGGCAGAGGGCGAATATTAACTTCTCACCTCATATGCCAAGTAAGCCCTTTCATCCTGACCGCAGAAAGAACAAATTCAGAGTTCGCAAAAGAACAGAAGGAAAACACACCGATAGTATCTCAACCACAAGTCAGCACCACAGGGCAACTGATTGCACGATGCTTCATTCTAATGTCCCGCAATTGAATACAGTGTCGCCAGTTGAGTGCATTTCACTGCGAATGTTTGTAATTACTTGTCCTTCAACGAAGCGCCTGTGTTCCTTCCACCGACGGCACTGCTGGCAAGTGGTCAATGAAAATGCAGTGCATCGCACTTGGTGGCCATATAGTGAACGTTGTGGAGGAATTATGGTGTGCTGATTGCCCACACAATCCAAGCCAGCTTCATTGTGAAATATTGTCCCTCAACGACAATGGCTGACCGAGATACACGAGAGGAAAGGGAAAACATGAAAATGTGTGTCTGAGGGATATTAGGGGGCCCACCTTCAATAATGTGAACTGAGCGGACAAGTGTCCACAAAAGCAAGTAATTTTGATTAATCTGCTAAGATTAGGGACGATCATTTTGTAGGTCTTCAGTCTTAGGATTAGTCAGCAGAAACATCCTTGTCACAAATGCGCTCAGCTACATCCTGTAACTGTGTGTTGCTGCCGCTCATGAAGAGGATTATTGTGAAGGACCCGTTTGGTACAAAGACTAAGCGACGCACAGTCCATTCATTTGGAACGTTTCCTTTGCAAAATTGAGCTTAATTGTAAATTCAATTGTTAGAAAGACAGAGGATATATGTTTCAAAATACAAAGAAATTCGCAAATCATTCCAGTCAGTGTGTATGATGATGTGGTTGTTTTTACGGTCAGATTTGGGTGCTTTCCTTGGGAATATATTCATACATCCAAACACACGGTCATAAACTGGTAATCCCTTAAATTAAAGTCGCCCATGTCTGCGTGAAATATTGTGTCCACTGACTTGTCCCTATGCTCACATTTCCGTAAGGACGATAAATGGTTGGTTCGAGCACAGGGTTTGCCATTAATTACAGTGTCCCCATTTGAGTTATTGTTATTTGATTACGTTAGTTCCAGCTTGTCTGCATCATTCACGGGAGATTGTTTTCAGTTCCAGGGGAATATGATTCTGGACCTACTTCGAAATTAAGTTACTACAGTGTATTGTTATTGTTGAGGGTATGCGCCGCGACCTGCAGATCTATGTGCTGTACCCTGTTGCGCAAAGGTGGAGATTTATTCTAAAGTATTCTCTCCAAGCCAGTTTCCTTTAGGAGTCTGAGAATGAGCTTTTGTGAGCTAATGGATGGTGTGAATAAAAACTGAGAAAACACTCCGAGGAGGAAGGAAATACTCAATTTGGTTGACCTCCTTGGTTTGACCTCCTTAAGTTGACGTTTGAAAACTAGAGTTCTTGTCGTTTAAGGGTGAGTGCAAGGTCGGGTAAAGGTGGGTGCAAAGTATATGCAAGCATACAAACGCGAAAAACAAAGAATTATAACTCATGTCCTTTCGGCGACGAAGGGGATAATTTCAAGAACGTGTATAGATTCGAGTTTGATAACAGAGAATGGTGAAGTACTCATTTATCCCACAAATATGTCTTTGCAGGTTTGTTAGGATCTCTGGATGGCTGGATGGAGGAGGACGATAACCAAATAATGCCTTGAAGTCAGAAGTTTTTCATCATCCGGCGATTGAGAAGATAGGAAGGGTTTCACCCCTTGGGCATCACAATGGGTCCAATAGGACGTGTGTCAGTGTGGCGCCGTCGCATCAATCCACTAACCTAACTTAACCCTAAATACTCATTTCCTTTCCGATATTCCTGAAGAATCCCGTGGTGGTGCTATAACTTTGATTGCTTTTTGTTCTCTTAATGTAATGGGAAGGCCGTTCGGAGTCGACATTAAACTGTAGGCCCCTTCCACTCGTGAAAGAACAATAGCATGCACAACACGAGTGGTTGCTGAGAAGCTAGGCCCAGGTCCGCCTCGAACTGTCGCGCCTCCCATAATAATATGTAATGGGAAGATTGCCCGTCTTTTTCTTATGGCCTTTTGAATTGACGCGGGCCTTCAAGTTATCATTTTTCTTCTTTATTTACGAGATGTTCAAATTCAAGCCAGGATTTTTTTTCATTTCTTCTTCTATATCTCTCACTGCTTGGAGCTTGGCTTTTTTCCAGCAAGCACCGATAAAATTTCAAACACTTGATGAAATCGTCATCATCCATTCCAGATCTATTTGTTTTTTGAAGATCTAGGTTTAATCCGTCAAAGTTGTTCTCTTCCGGCGCAGTATTTTCCATTTAAAGCGCATTTTAAATTGTTTTCACTTTTTTCTCTCTTGTGTGACCTCCTATGCACACCCAACTTCTACATGCGATATCTGAGCATATTCCATCTTTCTTCACACCAAACCGGAGGTAAGACTCAGCTGTCAAAGTATGTGAGCGGAGAGGATTCCTTAAACTTAAAGAAATACATTTTTACTCACACCAGATGAAGTATTTCCTTCAAAATGCTCACACTCAGTTTTAATTCACTCCACCCAATGCCTCACGTTCTGGAAATTATCCAAAAGATTCTGCAGAGCCCTTCTTCTGATACTCCTAGTTTCCACAGGTGCCTTCCTTAGGTCTGCAGTGTCCTGCTTGGAAGGCTCTTGGGATACGAAGGTTGTTCTTGTTCATCTTGATACATGCCTCAAGCCTCTTCCAGTTGTATTGACTCAAGAGTTTCGTGGCTTGCTGTATATCATGGGAGTTGTTCCAGTCATCTTCCCAGTTTCTTCCTTCTGAAACCGCGACCTCAACGAGCTGTACCATGTGGATGTAGTCCGGAAGGCAAAGATCCGTCGACTGCACTGGCTTGGTCACATCGAGCGCATGGACAACAATTCTCCAGCTAAGAGGGTCTTCGAATCCGAGCCTCCTGGTTCGTATCCTTCTCCGAGGACATGTTCAGAGAATGAGAGAACATGTTCAGGGTCTATGAAGTGTTCTAATGGTCCTTTCCTAGCTAGGGAGTCGGTCACTTCATTGCCTTCGAGAAGACCAGGTCTCTTAACATCCAACTTACTGCCTCCCGTCACTGTGACAATCCAGAGAATTGCGAAGCGGAAGAACTCACAGGAAATGGTACAAGCTCTGCACTCTCTACGGCCAGGTATCCTGTTGCTCGTGCTCAACTCTTTTAGCTTCCGTATGCGTTCCACTCAGCCTTGGATTTGATGATGTAGGAGTCTAATCTAGTCTAGATAGCGGCACAACTGTCCGACGTTATTTGCTACGACGCAGTTGATATAGTTCCTGGCAAGATTGATTGGAACCCATCTGTCTATGGCATATATTTGTGCTTGAAAGATTCTGGTGCATGGGACATACTTCTTCCGAGGTCCAAGAGCTCCCGCCCCTAGTTTCTTCATCAGTTCTTGATCCATCTGTACAGCATTTTATCGTGTTGCTTCTCAGTCTGTGGATTATGGATTCATTGCTGAGTTTAATGGAAATTGAATTTCCTAATCATGTCATCCCTCGGAAAGCCCAAGAGTCGTAGCTTTTTGACTAGTGCATCCAATTGTCTGCATTTAACGCACCTATCTCTTCGTTTGCCATTCTTGTGATTATTTTTTAGCACATTCTGCGACCACTAGATGCAATGGAGTCGGCTCTAGGCCATGGCCCCTGTATTACCGAGCCGTTCCAGTCTTTGAACTTTAATGAGTGCCTCTCTTGCACTGATCAGGTTGGATCTTTTGGACCGTTCCACTGACCGTATATTATTGTCAGTCTAACAGTAGGACATCCATTCAACGGGCAGCATCCCCAGCATTAGTCGCAGATGATAAAACTCATTTGAAACCTGACGACATCCCTGAAGCAAAGCATTCGAACATCGCCCTGCATTCGACAAGCGCTTAGCCTCACAGATGTTCACCGAGTGGTCTGTGCGAACAGACACAGGATAACAGCATCATGCCCAATGGCGACTGCCATTCGTTTTCTTTTGAAGATAAACTGGGCCTGTTGGTGCTATAGTTGGGTTGCTTAAAGCGAGGTGCTTACTGGAATTTGTGCAAGCCATTCCCTTTAGAGAGAAGATGAAACACGAGACTTGGTGCTATCACACAGTCTTCTGCGGAAGTTACAGGGATTAGGAGTATTCACTTAATGGAAGGTCCCCTTTTTAATGAAATAGATTTAGGTAGGTAACAGTACAAACCACATCAGTACCGAGATCAAACGCAGAGTAACTCTTGCCAACCGCTGTTTCTGTGGGCTCAAGAGCCAATTGAGTAGTGGAGCCATCTCTCGAAGGACCAAGCTGACTTTATACAAGACCTCGATCATCCCACTCCTGCTGTACGGCGCGGGGGCATGGACAATCTCAAAAGCGGATGAGGAAGTCCTCGGTCTCTTCAAGAGAAAGCTCTGCGTGCGATCTTTGGTCCTGTTTGCGTTGACGGTTTCTAGAGGAGAAGATTCAACTACGAACTGTACGGGCTGCACAGCGGCATGAGCTTAGCCAGGCGTCTACGGATTCAACGCCTAAGATGGCTTGCCCATGTAGAGCGTATGGACAACTCAGCTCCGGCCCGAAGAGTCTTGGACTTCGAACCCGTAGAACAACGCAACAGAAGACGCCCGCACCCAGGTGGAGAAGGACCTCAACCAACTTGGCGTGTGACACTGGAGACAGCTAGCCAAAGACCATGCTAGCTGAAGAGGCTTGTTGGTTGAGGCCCAGGTCCACCCCGGACTGTAGCGCCAAATAAGGAAGAAGAAGATGTACGTGGGGCTTCGAGGTAGTAAAGAAGTTTGTCTACCTCGGAGAAAACGTGAACTCCACGAATGACATCACCGTGGAGATCCGACGCCTTTGGCAACCGATGTTACTTCGGTTTGTCAAATCTCCTCACTCGAAGGACCAAGATCATGCTTTACAAAATTTTTATTTTGCCAGTCCTGCTTTATGGAACCGAAAACTGGACGAAGACCAAAACCGCGGAGCTGATACTTGGTGCCTTCGAAAGAAAAATTCTACGTCGGATATATGGTCCCGTCTGAGAGGAAAGCGAATGGAGGAGAAGACACAACCGCGACCTCAACGAGCTGTACCAGGATGTGGATGTAGTCCGGAAGGCAAAGATCGTGATTAATGCCGCCAATAAGGTCAGCACATCAATCGGTACGTAGCAATTCAAACTCAGAACCAACAAACCGACTATATAACGAATATTTACACAAATCGATACACATAGTCTCATCGAGTCTCATCTCATCCAGCTTGGCCTTGATGACTGAAAGAACACCAAAAACGTTGGCCTTCAAACGTTGGCCTGCATCAATAAGAGCTATCTCCGAGCCTTAAGCCGTGGTTATAGGCCAAAGGTATGTTTCTAAACAATCCCGCAGCAAATGTCCGAAAAATAACTTTCGTCGTCATCAAATCACTTCTAGGGTAAATCAGAACACAAATCCCTATCTATCTCGAATCACGAGAAAACAATAAAACTGACATACCCATGAACATCTATGTATGTCCAAGTCATGACAAATGAGAAATATAATCAATTGGTACTTTCACCCACGAGAAGTGAACATCAGCCTTATCTCTGAAGACGTGAGACAAGTGACCGCGGGTGAAATTCAATTGAAGCCGGGATGTACCGACGCTGGATTGTCTTATCACAAATTCAGGGGAACAACCAGACCGTCGAGATGTGAAGATTTTTGGTATAAATGGTGTCGCATCTTCTCGGCAAGCATCAATCACATTTTCAGCAATCAGCAACGACATTCCCGCAGACATGAAGAGTTCACTTTTTGGTTTGGTTTTGGTGTGCACAGCAGCCTGCATTGCGGCGCAGCTTGGCGGGTCCATGACTAGCAATCCTGCAGGAGGATTTGACGCGAACGTAGCCGCAACGAAACGGTTTGGAGACGAAAACGCAAACGTTGGCGGAGGGGTCTTTGCACAGGGGAACACAAATGGAGGTCCAGTGACAACAGGAGCCTTCCTTGATGCGAATAAGTAAGTGAACCCAGAACACACACCTCTAATTGCTCATTGTTCATCTGATTCCTTTAGAAACGGCCATGGAATATCACTGCAGCACAAGAAAACGCCTGGGTTCGGCTCGGAGTTCTCGCAGAATGGCCGTGTTAATCTGTTCGACGACAAGACGCACAAATTCGATGCAAACGCCTTCCACAGCAGAACGAACATGGACAATGGATTCAAATTCGACCGCATCGGCACTGGACTCAATTACAATCACGCCGCCGGACATGGTGCATCATTGACGGCGAGCAGAATACCCCAGTTGAACATGAATAATGTTGGACTGATGGGCAGGGCTAACGTGTGGTCATCGCCAAGTAGGCAGACTACAGTGGACGTGATGGGGAGTGCTTCGCGGACCTTCGGCGGTGGCATGCCACCAAGAAATAACTATGGTGCTGGCTTGGGAGTCACTCATTGGTTCGGTTAAATTAACCAACTTGGACTGTGGATTTATTAAATAAATATTTATTACTCACATTATTTGTCTTTATTTGAACAGTTGCTAAAATAGTACTGCCGCTTGCCTCTTTTTTGAAGAAAAGCAAATCGATAAGACTTGGCCTCGAGAGTTAAAATTAATCGCAGCAGAGAAGCTTCTATCTCCCATGACAGTTTAATGAATTTAAAGAATACACGCACTGAATGAAAAATAAGGCATTACAAATTTAAAACTTTCCGCGGGCACGTACCGGCTATCACGTTAATCCTCAGGGGAGAAAGATTGATGCGCCGACGTCGCACGTCGCAGGACATGAGTCGACCAACAAAAGCTCGAACATCTGGTGTGGCGTTGTCTATTAAAACTTGATTTCTGGTTACAACAATTCGACACATACCTCATTTGTAAAGAAGGAATTTGCAGTTGAAGCAGATTTCGTTTAAAAGTTTTACAAGAATCGAATTTGTTCAATTTATCGCATTGGACTCTGGAGATTGATTGATTACACCTTACGCTTGGTTTCAATGGCATCCCACAAGGGAAGACTCCAGACAAGGCAAGGACACAGAGAAAAATGGCAAAAAATTTGTCAGTTGCAAAGTTTGCGGCATCTTCTACAAAGGAGGCGAACTGTAGAATTGCAATTTCATACTGTGAGACGTGGCATCAGATTAAGTGGTATTGGAAATCGTGTGGACGAGGACGTTCTCCTTTCTCGCTTTTTTCGTGATGCCTTGGGGAAGGTGATTCAAAGATCTAGGTAACTAAAACAAGACTGTTCCAACCTTGAACGTACTGTTTAGAGTTTCTCAAGGAAGGGGAAGATTGGAATCAAATAACAGCAAGTACAATCGAAGTGTAAGGAAATAAGTAAAGGACGGACTGTCGCGCCACCAATAATATTATATTATTATTATATTCAATTGTGTAATCTGTTGAAGGTGAAAATCAAAGCATTCAAAAACAATCACTTAAATACTTATCTGCAAAAACATAAAATGACTACTCACTCTGGCAGGCGATGAAGGGGTTGAAAAACCCTGAATCACATAGCGCGACAATCCGGAAGAATGGAGAAGAGTCAGCAAAAGAAGATACAGATAAAGATAATCTCTTCGCAGATTACTTGGAGGAAAAGTTTTAGCCATTCGAGGGCCACACTCTTCCTACAATGGACCTGACGTATATGACGACAATTATGTAATGAGAAGTGCTACCCTGGCAGAGCCCAAGGAAGAACTAAAAAAGCGAAAACCGAAAAAAGCGAAAACCGAAAAAAGCTCCTGGTTACGATTTAATTACAGGAGGAGTTCTTAAAGAGTTATCTAAGACAGCCGTTCTTAAGTTATAATAATAATAATATGGGTGGCGCTACAGCCCGTAGAGGGCCAGAGCCTAGCTTCTCAGCAACCACTCGTGTTGTGCGTGCTATTGTTCTCTCATGCGTGGAAGGGACCTGCAGTTTAATGCCGACTCCGAACGGCCAAGTTTGAGAAGCTTCTTCTAGACAGGAAATACTATTTGAGCATTGTCAGTGACTCGAAAGAGGTGGAGCCGTGAAATATGAAAGGTGGAAAATTCGGGTATCGAACCTGGCACCATCTGCGTAGGAGTCGACGCAGTAACCCACTACGCCACGGCAACCCACCGTTCTTAAGCTTATCTACTTACTTAATGCCGCGCTTAGACTTGACCATGTCCCTAGTCAATGGAAAGTGACAGAAGTTATAAGGGTACCTAAACCCGGGAAACCACCAACGGGTAAAAAGTCCTAGAGACCTATTTCACTCGCCCCGATAATGTCTAAAGTATTTGAAATTATTCTGTTTGGACGTTTAAGTTCAATTCTGGAAGAAAAACAGCTCATACCAAGTCACCGATTGGGTCTTAGAAGTAAACACTCAACTATTGGACAAGAACATCGTATAACTGATGCAATAGAAAAGGCATTTGAATAAAAGCTCGTTTGTTCAGCCCCATTTCTCGACGTTTCTCAAGCCTTTGACAACGTTTGGCATGAAGGCCTGAAATATGAACTCTGCCGATCTCTATCGGGGAAACTGTATAGTATTTTAGAGAACTATCTCTCTGATAGGATCTTCCATGTGAAGCACGGAAATGAATACTCTGCGTTTAAAAATATAAATCCTGGTGTACCGCAAGGGAGTGTTCTTGGCCCTCAGCATACTAGTGATTTACCACAAGAAGAACACACTTTGCTGACGACACCGCCAATTTGGTAACAGCCTACAGGGGTTGAAGAGTCTACAGCAAAATGTGCACTAGATCAGATACACGAGTCGATGCACTTCTAGCGAATTGTGTCTAATGGATAAAGGGACAATAAAGGCATATCAGGTACGTTAATAACTTGTCAATCTTTCTAAATCGTGTACAAAATATCTTTTGGCAATGACTCTTGACGTAAAACTCAAGGAGAACGTTAAGAGGAAACGTGCAGAACTTGTCATGGAATACAAAGATGTGTACCGGCCTATTGGTAAACATTCCAAGCTAAGTATTGACAGTAATTTTCTTGTCTACAAGTAAAGCCTAAACCCTGCTTGGACGTCTGGCGTCCAACTTTGGGGTTGTACTAAAGCAAGTAATATGAACATAATACAGACTTTTCAAAATAAGGTGCTTAGAACTATCATTAAAGCACCATGGTATCTGTAGGATTTGGATTACTCAATAAAACACTTGGAATACAGTGACAAAGATTAGACTTTATTTTATTGTGTTTTCACAATAGATACAATTAATTCACTTTTACTTAAATTCTCATCAATTCGGTGCGTTTAATAGCTGTGTTTTTTTGCAAGCGTATATATGCTTAATTTTTTAAGTGCACAAAAAAACGATCATCGGTGCTTAATGATTCATCATAAAATCTTGGCAGCACCGACGAAATTTATAACATTTGTGTTAGTCAAGGGTGGAACCGTTTAAGGTTATGGTTGATCGTTAATGGTCACAATCTTCGGTTTTCGATTGTGTAGCGTGACCATCACTTTAAAAGCAAAAACAATTAATAATTATAAAATAAAAAAATGTTCATCAAATGAAAGGAATCAATGACGAGACCTAAACGGAATGTATAGCAGAGACACTCTGGGTATACCAAAAATTGCATACTTATGGATGCCAAAAAATTTAAAAATGATCTAATACATCAACCACACCTACAAATGTTACCCACATACAGCAACCTAAACAGTGAATGAATAAATTCAGGAATGAACACACAGAAAATAAGGATTGGAAGCATTGTCTTATGAGTAACTTAAGCGGATATAGGATTCGTTCTTAGTGTATTTTACATGCAAATTGAAATTTAAGCGAATATACGCTTACAAAAAAACGCAGCTACTGACGTCTACGGTTGACTGACGCGTAATGTGTACTGTACTGCACTTTTCGTTCGTTCTGTCTTTTATGTCCGTGGTTCGTCCCCAAGCCAGTTAATGAGTACGTGTGTATGTGTACGTTTTATTGTTCAAGTCTCACTATCGTCGTCTTGTTTGTTAGGTCGTGTGCGTGTCTCACTGTTCAGTCAGCTTCTTTTAAACAGTTATTTCGTCACGTGATCTGTAAGTAGCTGGTCTCTCTGTAGGGTTTGTTTCGTGTGTCCAGCTCCAGATCCCACATATATGAGAAACGACGATATGCACAGAGATCTTGGAATATTACCACTTCAAGATGAAGTAAGAACTTTGCTTATAAACATGAGCGCCGCCTAGAAGAGCATACAAACTCTGCAGTTTACCCGATCCCTGAGGAAACTAATGTCTTGCTTGAATTGAATTGGACTTCAAAGGACTAGACCCCTTGATCTCTTGCGATAGTCTACACCCGCGCATGGTTGCGGTGTTAGCAGGAACTTTCACTGGGGAGTAACCTGCCAATCAGTATCTAAGTCATGAAATACAAACTACTGGTTAGGTGCTTCACTTAGTTGTAGTCACATTGAATTAGGGGAGGTGGCTTTAGTGAGTAAAAACCGCACACTTCTATGTGCGACCGTCCAACTTAAAGCTGCTCACGAGCAGAGACGCATATGCCTAGGTGTGATCGAGGGGCAATCTCGACCACCCTCACAGCGGGCTTGGAGGTGCTTCCACTTGACTTCTTCCACTTGATCGAACCTCGCTAGAGCCTTCTTCCACTTGACTATACACAGATGACTGCCGCAAAGGGAGCCATTAGCCCAATCCAAAAACTGGCACCCCAGCCCCTATGGCCATACATGTATTCTTGATAGACTTCACAGTGAACAAATAGAAAGCGACTGCTCTCTCCCCACCCCTGACCACCCTACAAGGGAGGAGTAGAGCTCAAATGAACCCATTACTGACTCGAGTTCAATCCCTGTCTATACGGACGGGTCAAAGATGGAAAAAGGAACAGGCGCTGGCATCTGGTATTGCTCTAACAGACAACCTGATTACGGCGATGTTTTTCAAGCGGAGGTCCTTGCGGTCAAAGAAGCGGCCAAATTGATATCATTGTTGGAAATTCCACCAGCTGCTAATACCTTCTTAATTGACAGTCAAGCGGCCACTAAAGCAATTTCGGCTACTGAAATAAAGTTCAAACTAGCCCCAAGCTGTCGCGAAGAGCTCAAGGTTCTTTGCACACAGCATTCGATCACTCTCTGCTAGGTCACAGGAACATATCCGCAAACGAGGCAGCAGATGAACCTCTGTCTGACATCAAGAGAAAGGTGGACAGTCAAATCATGGAGCTAGCTAGTGAAAGGTGGAGTTCCCTCCCCACATGTGAGACCACTCGTACGATATGGCCTAGGTTCAACAGGACTAAAAACGATTCCCTCCTACAATGTAGCAGGAAACTGCTGAGGATGATGATCGGAGCTATAACTGGTCACAACCATCTGAGTTATCATGAACACAAAATGGGACTTACCCATGACACCATTTATAGAGGCTGTGAGGACGAAGATGAGATTGGGGATACATCCCACTTTCTTTGTCAATGCCCCCGTCTATTCAAATTGAGACAAAGAACCCTGGGAGAATATATCAGATATTCCACTAAAGTCTCTTTGTAGGTTTATTAGGATCTCTGGATGGCTGGATGGAGGAGGACGATAACCAAATAATGCCTTGAAGTCAGGAGTTTTTCATCATCCGGCGAGTGAGAAGATAGGAAGGGTTTTATCCCTTGGGCATCACAATGGTGCAATAGAAACTCAGTGTGGCGCGGCCCTACTAACCTAACCCAACCATGTGCGCCCGTCAGCCATAGTCTCTTGAAGACTTCCACCCTCGGCAAAAGGAAAAACATTACCTGATCGAAAGAGCTTTGTCAAGACAATATGTCACAATGAATTGCACACCAGATTCATGTCCAAAATACTTTATGTTGACGTACCAATTAAATTCATTCACAGAGAGTTATTGCCATGGACATGAAACCTAATCCGAACCAGCTTTCAAATATCTTGTCTTATGCTAAGCTGACGATTCACATTTAAGGAACACCAGTTGTATACACACTCCGACCCATTGTCTGGAAGTAGCTTGATTACGGGGATTTATTCGAAGATGGGGAAAGAAGATGGCACATGAGCACAGAATTATGTACAACAGCTTTGTCTAGCGATGAAGGACACACGAAAGCAGTCAGGGACGAATAACTCGAAAGACATACATACATGGAGCATTACCATAATGACTGAATGATGGGTGGTCTGTCCTTACACAGCAGCTGGGTATAGTCTGGTTTATTCGACTGGCTATGGATTTACGACTCCATCAAATAGACCCTGATTTGAATCAGTCTGCCATCAGCTCCGTAAGCAAAACAAGTTCAGCAGGAATTGAAAAATGATTAATCAGCGAACACAAACCACGAGTCAATCAAAACTCTCAAAAAAACACAAGGCGTAAAAAAATTGAAAATACGGGCAACACAACGCAAGCCCAGAGAAAAACAAAAAACCTTGTACAAACCCATGTTGAATGCGCGAGAATATTCCGATGGTGGTTGTGTACCCAGCGCCCTGACACTCTACCGCAAATGCCATTGGCAGGAAAAGGGATCAATGTCCTCTTGTGTTAAAGGTTCCTCCATCAAAAGCAGACACTTTTTAATTTAAATGTTTCCGTTCGCCAATCAGTTTGCAATCTGCTGATACGCAGGCATTTTGTAGCGCTATGCAACACTTGTGCATGTATGAAGCGGTTGAGATGCAATTTTGAAGTATTTACCTTAAAGCTCTTCACTGAAATGGACAAGCACACAAAAGTCGAAGGACATTAACCCTCGCATTGAAGACATAACTCGGGATCTGCGAACTGCGAAATTATAAATTTGTGAATGTAATCCACATGTACACATTAGTGGGTCGCCGTGGCATAGTGGGTTAGTGCGTCGACTCCTACGCAGAGGGTGCCAGGTTCGATACCAGAATTTACCACCTTTCATATTTCACGGCTCCACCTCTTTCGAGTCACTGGCAATGCTCAAAGAGTATTTCTTGTTTAGAAAAAGCTTCTCAACTTCGCTGGTCGGAGTCGGCATTAAGCTGTAGGTCCCTGCCACGCGTGAGAGAACAATAGCACGCACAACACGAGTGGTTGCTGAGAAGCTAGGCCCTGGCCCTCTACAGGCTGTAGCGCTACCCATATTATTATTATGTACACATTAGCCGCGACTTCAAATTACCAAAAATAATCGGTTATCAGCTAATAGGTACTAATAAAATATATGCTGTCGACAGTATGCCAAAACTGTTGCATTTAATTATCAAATTTTGGAGAAAAATCTCGACAGAATCTAGTTTATGTGCATATCCTTATTAAGGGTAATAAACGCTTCCCACAAAGTGGCAGACACGGTCCACAAACGCACGACTAAAGTACACACAGTGTGGTAACACGGAAAACTGTCAACTCCGCAAACTCTGACACTTCATTCCAGAAATGAAGCATTACAGAGATAGCCGACTTCACAGCTGATTGCCCCCTAGTCCATCGACGAATTTGAGTGCCATTTTGACGGATATTCATGCATTTTTGACGGTTATTCACGAAATAACGTAAATGACATCCTCTGATTGGTCAGATTGGTTTATGAACACGTTATAAAAAACAGTTGTCAAAAATCTTGAGCGGAAAGAGAGGTAGAAGTCGGGCATCTCTGTAATACTTCATTTCTGCTTCATTCATAACTCTGACACTTCACATGGTGTATTCTCATTCACAGAGAATTTCGGGTAGAATTTTAAAAACTGAGAGAGAGAAACTGAGCCAAAACTGAGACTTGATCGCGTATTGTTTCTCTCCTGAATTTGTAGATCGCGTCTGCCCCTTTGGGTATTGCGTTCTCAGTTTGACAAATTACCAAGGAAATGTATTTTCGCGGAGAAAAAACATAAAATCCTTGATCACGATACACGAGCTAACTTGTATTGAGAATTTTGTCGATGCGCACTTTTTTGCGCACCAAGAAGTGAAATTTCCCTTCGCAATTAGGGACTCCTGTGTAAAATTCTGATCATCCTACCGGAAGATGTTATAACGTCAATCATATTTGAAATTTGCGAACTAGACAGCTGCCAGTATTGGAGCTGTATACTCCGCAAGAGCGTTGAATAATTAAGTCGAAGTTTGTAATCAATAATCGGTCGGTGGTACAAGCAACGCGTGAATTTCGACGTCGATTTCCTAATGGTGTTGCGCCAACAGGACATGTTAAGTAACAAAATATTGTCTCACCAACGCTACACGTGCACTTTAACAGAAACAAACATCGTTCCTGCAAAACTGCCGACATAGCGTCTGGGACACCGGCGACACCGAAATCGCCGCTGCATTCCATCACGTACGCCGCATGGAAACCCGAGAGCATCAGAAGGTAGAATACGTTAAATTCATTGTTCAGTCTTAAGTTCGTTGTAAGGGGTTACTATAGACGTCTCTATGGCGCAGTTGGTAGAGTGCCTACCCCTGGTTAGCGGGGTCCTCGGTTCAAGGCGTGGCCAAGTCACCATTTGCCGTTGGGATCAAATTAATGGCATTATCACTAGAAGTAGTCTGACTAGCGGTACCACAATGGACCAATATGGTCTTAGTGTGCTGGTGAATGCACTAGCAGCCCGCCTACATAACCTAGCCTAAGGGGTTACTATGCCAATTTTGGAATAACCAACGCGTAATAATTTAATTTGTGAGTCGCAGTGGCGTAGTGAGTTAGTGCGTCGACGGGTGCCAGGTTCGAATCCCCAATCTACCAACTTTCATAATTCAAGGCTTCCACCGCTCAAAGAGTGTTCCAGTCTGGACAAAGCATCTCAACTTTGCCGTTCGGAGTCGGAATTAAACTGTAGGTCCCTTCCACTCGTGATAGAACAATAGCACGCACAACACGAGTGATTGCTGAGAAGCTAGGCCCAGGTCCGCCTCGGATTGTCGCGCCACCAATATTATTATTATATTATTATTATAATAATTTAATTTACATGACTGGAACTGAAAATACTGGAACCACAGGAGACCATTCAGCGTGTGGGCGCCACAGGAATGCGAACAGCCATCACTGGAAATCTTGCGGAAAGTCATGGAAAAATGCGATCAAACAGGCACAAATGTGTTTCAACACTGAAGGCAGCCACTTGACGGATATCATTTTTTATAAAATGGGTAATCGAAAAAGTGTTTTCGTATTTTGTCAATAGATGTCGTTGAAGTCGTCTATCTCCAGTACTACCAATCACAATTTGTCATACCATATGGTGTTGGAAAGGTGACATTTTAAGCTTCATTTAACCAAAAAATTAAATTCGGAGAAGTTGAAAAAAGTTATAGCCGATCAAAAACGTGTGAAAATAATGCAGAAATTCGCTATATTTTGAAATTTTTGAATAAAAAATGGAAGAATGCCACGCAAGCCACCAATAAAATGATTTTTGGAGACGATGCTGTATCAGTTCGTGTAGCACAGCAATGATTCGCTCTGGTCGACCTATCGTTGAAAAAGTCGATGAAATTATGGATAAGATTGACCACTACCGTCACATAAGCTGCCATGACATCGCCAAGGGACTAAACATACATCATCAAACGGTCTTGAACCATTTAAGAAACGCTGGCTACAAAAAGCTCGATGCTTGGATGCCACATGAATGGTCTGTGAAAAAAGTTTGATTAGAAACACGAAAAGACTCTTTCGACTACGCCTTGATATGAGTGGCGCTACAACCCGTAGAGAGCCAAGGTCTAGTTTCTTAGCATCCACTCGTGTTGTGCGTTCTATTGTTCTCTCACGAATGGATATCTCATTTTCTCCACTTAACTGACAAAATTTTAAGGGTTCAGGTAAGATTTCCTTCTCTCAACAATTTTTTTTTACTTAGTTAAAAAAGTAATTTAAAAACAATATTGGATGACTCATGTTTTCACAGTCCAATGCTCATCGACTGTAGTAGCTGTAGTCGTTCCATAATTCCAGTTCGTAATACATTTTCAAAAACATTAACCCAACCGATTATCCACTTTGTATCGCAGAGGCAATTCAATGCTCTTATTTTTATGGGTATGTGATCCACGAGCAAAGCTGCGTTTCAACGCGTGATAACTCACAGCCTTCGTACAAATTATGGAAAACCATTTGTAGCGCCTCATAAAACACAGCTTTTCACAGAATGGTTATTAGAAAAGCCCCCCTTAAGAGCTGGGAGATGAGAAATTGGCTTAGGAAAGGAAACCACGCATAATGTTGAAGGCAAAATCACAGGCATTTATAACCAGTCCTATTTGGCTTTGAACGAAGACTTCTAACATGGCTGCAATAAATAGTCAGAAATGGAAGCTGAGAAATTCGTTTAACTTCCGAGACACTTTTAAGAGCCTCATTTAAAAGCGGAAATAAGAAGGAAGACACCTTTTGAGATAGGATTTGCTTTTTGGATTCCAAAGAGAATACATTCAACACTAATTACGTCGTAAAAGGAAAAGTTGTGACACTCATGAAAAGGGAGCATGATTTGTGTGCTGAAGGTGCGAGATTAATTTGTGTGTAAATTCCGCAAAACATATTTGGCTTGTGCCCTCCTTGACTTTGGGTTTATTTTGTTAATTTTGCCATGTCTCTGATGAAAAGTACATGAATCAGGGCAGACGTAGTCAAATTTAATTCACTTACATTCACTCAAGTGCTTGTTTCTTATGACATACAGCCTGTAGGCCTTCTTCTTCTTTATTTGGCCGGGGTGGACCTGAGCCTCAACCAACAACCCTCTCCAGCTAGCACAGTCTTTGGCTAGCTGTGTCCAGTGTAGCACGCCAAGTTGGTTGAGGTCCTTCTCCACCTGGGTGCGCCATCTTAAACGCGGGCATCTTCTGTTGCGTTGTCCCACGGGTTCGGAAGAACTGTTTTTATCGCATTTTTCTTCAAAATCTTGTCAAATCACAGAAGCAAGCAATACTTTATAATAATAATATGGGTGGCTCTACAGTCCGAGGCGGACCTGGGCCTAGCTTCTCAGCAACCACTCGTGTTTTGCGTGCTATTGTTCTCTCACGCGTGGAAGGGACCTACAGTTTAATGCCGACTCCGAACGGCCAAGTTTGAGAAGCTTCTTCTAGACAGGAAATACTCTTTGAGCATTGTCATTGACTCGAAAGAGGTGGAGCCGTGAAATATCAAAGGTGGCAAATTCGGGTATCGAACCTGGCACCCTCTACGTAGGAGTCGACGCACTAACCCACTACGCCACGGCGACCCAAGCAATACTTTACGAACTAAAAAACTATGCATGATTCTACTTCAAGAGAGTACTAAGAGGTGTTCTTCTAGAGATTAGGAAATTTTCAAATTAAATAAAACCCAGGAAAATGGTTCCAATGTCGAGATTCTTTTCCTTCGTCCTTCGAGAGAGGACTCTACTACTCAATTGCCTCTTGAGCCCAAAGAAACAGCGATTGGCAAGAGTAATTCTGCGTTTAATCTCGGTACTGGTGTTGTTCGTACTGTTCACTTGCGAGCCGAGGTAGACGAAGTCTTTCACTACCTCGAAGTTATAGCTGCCTATGGTGACGTTTTGGCCAAGTCTTCGATGTTGTGCGTCCTTTCTCGAAGACAGCATACACTTCGTTTTGCCCTCGTTCACCGTTAAACCCATTTTGGCCGCCTCCGGTTCAATACCAGCAAACGCCTCATTGACGGCTCGCTCTGTTCTGCCAATCACCTCAATGTCATCCGCGTATGCTAACAGTTGTACGGACTTCTGCAAGATCGTGCTTCTAGTGTTGGCGTGTGATTCTTGCATGATCTTTTCCAGGATGATGTTAAAGAAATCACATGATAGCGCGTCGCCTTGTCTAGAACCTTTTTGGACATTGAAGGTCTGGGTGAGTTCGGTACCGACCTTGATGGAGCAGCGAGAGTTCTCCATCGTCATCCTGCACAACCTGACGAGTTTGGCTGGAATGTCAAAACTAGACATGGCGTTTTATAGATCGACCATATGCGGCCTTGAAATGGACGAATAGGTGGTGGGTGTCGATCTGCATTTCTTGGGTTTTTCCAGGATCTGCCGTAGTGTAAAGAGTTGGTCGATGGTGGACTTTCCCGGCCTGAAACCGCAATGATAAGGACCTCTCAGGTTGTTGACGAATGGTTTCAGGCGCTCACACAAAACGGCAGAAAGGATCTTATAGGCGATGTTAAGGAGACTTATCCCTCTATAGTTGGCGCAGTCAAATGGGTCTCCTTTCTTGTGGATCCGCCGAACGATACTGAGATTCCACTCGTCGGGCATGCTTTCCTCCTACCATATCTTACAGATGAGTTGGTGCATGTACCTAACCAGCTCATCTCCGGGTGCCTTAAACAGTTCCGCAGACAGTCCGTCTGCACCAGCAGCTTTATTCGACTTTAGTCTCGATATCGCTATCTTGACTTCGTCTAGGTCGGGGGGACAGAATTCTCGTCGATCGTCAGCAATTGCGTTAAGTGGAACATTCTGCCTGACAGCGGTATTGGAGTCTTCCTCGCCGTTTAACAGTCTACAGAAATGATCTTTCCAGATTCTCAGTATCGACTGCGAATCTACTACGAGTTGTCCCTCTGCGTCACGACAGGCTTCTGTCTTGCACAGATGTAGAAAAACTAGTGCACTGTATAACTCACCGTTGAATGTAAGGTTCGACTAATAGTTCCAGTCGAAAAATATGACTTAACTATTCGGTTGCCAGAATAAAAGTGAGAGTTTATTTATCTGAAGCTATGACAACTGGGAACTATATATTGCTTTGCCACCTTGATTAGTGTAGTAAAATGTTTGTTAGGTCGCCACAGCCGTTATTGTTGCTAAGAACTGCACCGACTACTGCAATGCAATGAATAAGTCGTTAAAGGTGATTGGTCTTTGCTGCTGAGGATTTTTAAGCCGTCCTCGTATGTGATTTATGTCCTTTAACCCCTCGGGGGGAATAGGGCCGCAATCACGCCTGCTCACCATCTCTTTCGAAGTTCTGCAATGCGTTTGAGCTCTCTCCAAACTATTCCTGAAGGATTCGATTTCACAGCATGGCATACTTCGCAATGGAGTTGTCATTCCGCCGTTGGACGTGTCCAATCCAATGCAACAGATGTTTACAGGTTCATCGCTCGTTCTCACGTACAATTTGTGGTTGGATATACTTCTTCTTCTTATGGCGCTAAAGTCCGGGGTGGACCTGGGCCTCATCCAACAGCCGGACCGATATCTCGTCAGCTTTCTCGAACTTCGCACACCAAGGTGGCTGAGGTCCCCCCTCAACTTGTGTGCGCCACCATCGTCCTCAGTTGTGTTTTCCCATGGTTGAACCTTCTACACACCTCCACATGCCATCAACGCAAACAGGACCAAAAATCGCACGCAGTACTTTTCTTTCAAAAAGACCAAGGGCCTCTTTATCCACTTTGGATGCAGTCCATGTCTCTACGCCCGTAGAGCAGGACGGAGATGCTCAAGATCTTATACAGAGTCAACTTGGTCTTCCGAGAGGCGGTTCTGTTACCCAATTGCTTTTTGTGCCCAAAAAAGCAGGTTTGGCAAATTATTCTACGTTAGACTTCGGCACCGGTATTGTTTCTACTGTTTACCGCTGAGCCAAGGTAGACGTCCTTCACAACCTCGGAGTTAAAGCTGCCTTCAGGGGGGTTCTCTTGGAGATACTGTTCGGCCAAAAAATCCTAAGGATGTTTCTTAAACATCGGTTTACAAATGAATGCCGCTTTGGTGCGGTAATAGTGTTCACCTTCCAGGTACTGCATTCATAAAGCACCACCGATTCCACGACAGAGCGAAATAGTCGCAGCGTTCGTTCTTTTGCTGATGACATTACTTTTCCAGATCATGGATAACATTCCGAATTTAGCTTCAGCCTTCCCAATTCTGCTTAACACATCCATTTCGATGCAATCACGGTTAACCGCCTTCCTAAATATAAAAAGCTGTCAAACTTCTCGACTTCCTGTTCGGTAATCTTCATTTGGGCGCGGTTATCTGAAATGCTACATAAGGGCCTTAGTTTTTACTGTATTTATTTTAATCCCGTCTTTGCCGCTTCTAGATTGTATACAATGGCTCATTGTTATACCATTAAGTGAAGGTACTTTATCTGGTTCGAATGTAGACAAACATCATCTGGGCAGTCAAGGCGCATAAAGTCCATCGAACGCCATGTCTTAGTACACCGTAGAACCTAATTGAGACGCTCTTGTCTAAGACCTTGCCAATGGCTCGTTGTTCTAACAAAAATGTCAATGAAACACGAAAGTATCGATTGACTGGAAAACAATGACGCGTCTGGCTTTTTAATGACGGTTAATGGTTGATGTGCCCTCGAAGGAAGAAGGGTTTGTTTCCTTCTCCCATTTGCATTTCTTTCATTTTGGGTCTTATAAGTCGGAACAAACATTCAAAACTGAAGATGATAAATAATTCAAAATAAACACAGTTTCATCCTCAAAATTAACGCAGTCCTGGAGCCCTTTAGTCGAACAATCGGGAAACATCACGTTTCACACGCAGGACACTTGCGTCTTTCCGTTTATTTGAATATGCGTGGTTGTAAACTGGGAAACGATGTAATCCCTTGTTACAATTAACTACATTCATTTATGCGCGAGTACAGGGCAGAACCGCTGCATTTTATTGAACGAATCTAAACAAAAGCCCATAAACTAGTCATGAGAAATTATTTCAAAACCATTCTGTTTTAGCGACGGAAATAAAACAGTCGATTGCACCAAGAGGACCTTTCGATAGGTAGTTTCCAGCACACCTAATCCATTGGGCTATTTTCTGATTTACTCAAGCTGTACAAATCCTGTCTGCCTCCGATGCAAATAAACATTTTATGGGATTGGATTTAGCTCTGTGAACACTTTTACACCGGTGAAAATGTCTCAGATGGAAATGCAGATTCCAACGAATATGAAAGCCCTAGTGTTTGCAATTTGCGACGAGGATTTATTTTGCAATGACTACAACTAAGCGTAATAAATAAGCCTCAATATCGGACTACCAACCGGCTGTAGTTGTCCTTGGGCAACAATGCAGCATGACATGTTTTTGTGACGACTTTTACATTTGATGGTTGGACTCATAAAGAATTTGAAAGCGGAACGTTTACTTGTTTTTACTCTTGTCATAGTTCGAGGGAGTCGTGAGCTTATAAAGGGTTCTCCAATAGGGACGAGTGTCCTTTGAGAGATCATTGCGATCAAGTTGTTTAGTATATCATATAACCTCGAGGGCCAGATTGAACGTGTTAATCAAATGCTTGAACTTAATTTCCAAATTGGTGCTCCCATGTGGTAAGGGTGAGCTTTTAATGGTTCGAATGTTCCCCTTCCCTTCAACTATTCAACGTTTGATGATCAAATTTGCACTTTACCGGTTCAATAGACAGTAAATCCTCAGCCAACGCCTTATATCCACAAGATCCTAGGAAAACATCGCTCTCTTTAGTAATGACAGGAAGTCAAACTGAGCCTGGAATTGGACCACAGAGACTACCGTGTGTTCCCTGACTGTGTTCTGAATAATTTTTGGACGAACGAATTTAAGCAAAATTCTTAAGCTTGGGAGGATTCCAATCCAAACAATTTACACCAAGTAACGAAACCGTTAAAAGTCACTCCGTGTGGATAGGTTGGCGGCATTATAGTACATCTTCGAGATTGAAGCTGGGATTCCCATTCCACCATTCCAAGGATGATAGAAATGTGTGAGAGGTAGCTCCAAGGTCCCCTTCAGGAGGTAGGTAGGTTAGGTTCGTGGGTTGACGCGGTGGAGCCGCGCCACACTGAGGTCCTATTGGACCCATTGTGATGCCCATGGGGTAAACATTCCTGTCTCCTTACTCGTCGTCGTGTCCTAAAAACTCATGACTCCAAGGTGCTAATTGGTTATTGTCCTCCTTCTAGCCATCCAGAGACTCCTGGAGGTAGGTAAGTGAATTGTGTGCTCTGACGGCGTATTGGCCGCAGCTCACCAAGACTTACGTGTTGGATCCGTTGTGCCCATATTAAGTGAGCCGCAGCTCACCAAGACTTACGTGTTGGATCCGTTGTGCCCATATTAAGGAGGAGTAAGCTAAGATACCACGAGACCTACAGCAATTCTAGCAACCATCCAGATTCATTTGCGAATCCTAGGAGGTTTTTCATACCAACACCGCTTAAGTCCTCTATCTTAGAGAAGAAGTGTTTTTCTAGAAAACACCTTATTTCCCCTGCTAGGGCTGGGGATTTGTAGATCATATGTTGAATAGATTCTATTTTTTCCTCGTCTCTGCAGCGTCTCCACAAATCTTTTTGCGGTATGTTCATTTGCATCGCATGTGTACCTAGGGCACTGCGTCCGGTAAGGACTCCTATGCTGTGTTGTCTTTGAGTGATAAATCAACTATTTTTCGTTGCGATCAGCTGCAGACTGCCTCCACCGTCCATTCTGAATTCCCGCGTAACCTCCGATCGTACTTCCTGCCATAGGTCAACCTCGTTATCGAATTGCCTCGGTTAACCGTATTCGGTATATCATATTCCTTTGCTCAGTGGGCAAGAATACGTAACCTGTGCAATTGTCATTTGACGCCCCATTGCATTGCTGCATTTGACCTATATTCTTGCATTCATTTGTGAGCCATGTTACACATACGTGACACATTTGAGAATAGTAACACTTGATTTGGCACTAATGGCCTACTTATATGCTGTGTCACATGTGTGGTCTCATGTTGGTGCAGTGCTGGGCAGAACGGCTGATGTCGCAATGAACATTCTGATCAACAGATTTGGACGCATAAGTCGTGAATTTATGTCAATAACGAAAGACCACATGATGCATGCCTCAGAGTCATCGGCAATTGGATACAAGATAACGAGGGTGGCTATGGAGATTTCTCGCTGCCCCGTCATGGGCGGCAACAAACTCAACTAGACCTTCAATGCCAAAAAAGGATTTTTACAAGACGATGACCTGTCTTCCTGGAACCAACACTAGACACACGCTCTTCTCGAAATCCGTACAATTCCTAACATACGCGTGACATTACTGTGAATGACAGAACAAAGCAAGCTGTAGATGGGGCGTTTGCTGGCATTGAGACGCAAGCGGCTTAAAATGGACAAGCGATGATTGAGGGAAAAAAGAAATCCAGATATACTGCCCTCAAGAAAGGACATACACTATCGACGTCTTGGAGAGATTATCACGATGGGCAGCCATAGCTTCCTCGGCTCTGCAGAAAATAGCACGAATAACACCAATACCACCAATCCACCTCTTTCGAGTCACTGACAATGCTCAAAGAGTATTCCTGTCTAGAAAGAGCTTCTCAACTTCGCCGTTCGGAGTCGGCATTAAACTGTAGGTCCCTTCCACTCGTGAAAGAACAATAGCACGCACAACACGAGTGGTTGCTGAGAAGCTAAACCCAGGTCCACCTCGGACTCTCGCGCCACCCATATTATAAAATAATAACACCAATACCGAAAACGTAGAATTCCTCTCGTCAACCGCTGTTTCTATAGTCTCAAGCGGCCCCTCTCGAAGGACAATATAAGACACTGGTCATCACGGTCCTGCTGTAGCTGTACGAGGTATGGACAATCTCAAAAGCGAATGAAGAAGTCCTTGGTCTCTTCGAGAGAAAAGTGCTGCGTGCGATCTTTGGTCCTGTTTGCGTTGACGGTTACTGGAGGAGAAGATTCAACCACGATCTGTACGGGTTGTACAGCGACATGAGCCTAGCCGAAGCCTATGATAACCGGGCCACGTGAAGCGTTCTCAGTTGGCCTAAAGAGTCTTCGTTTCTAAACCTGTGGGAAAGATCAATAGAGGACACCCGTGTCTAAGGTGGCGGAACGAGGTGGAGAAGGAATTCAAATAACTGGACTAACAGAAACCGCGGCTCCTTGGAGAGGCTGGTTGAGGCGAAGGATACGCGCCAAAGGTAACATTGTTTCGGAGTCCATTTTTCACATTCATCTTAGTGGAAAATCCTTTATAAGTGGACATTTACAGTTTTGTAAAAAGTAAGCTGAGTAGCATCGAAAGTGGTTAACCTGAAGAGTTTGTCTTCACCCTGGAATAAATGAATTCCTTTCGTTGGCTGCCTTAGGTAAGGTTAGGTTAGTTGGTTGACGCGGCGGAGGCGCGCCACACTGAGGTCCTGTTGGACCCATTGTGATGCACATGGGGTGAAACCCTTCCTATCGGATGATGATGGATGGCAATGTCTTCAAGGTTTTTGGTTATCGTCCTCCTCCATCCAGCCATCCAGAGATCCTAATTAACCTGTATAGAGAGATTTTAGTGGGATATCTGATATGTCATGGAGGGCACGGCTGCCTTAATCAACGTACTGACTTTGTTGTTTAATGAGTACCTCAACCTTATCTTATTTACTTCAATGTCAGATCAGCAGATCTGGTCCTCAGTTGTCAATACACTTTGTGATAGATGAAAAATACTGTTCTAGTAATAAATTTAATACATCATATCTTGAGCTTTTTAGATCAGAAATGTTCAAAAGTCGTAAGGCCCCAGCTTATAGAATGTGTTTCAAAACGAGAGATAGAGGGACACCAAATACAGCCCACAGGTGAAATGCATCACGACCAGTGAAGTTGATCAACTTTCAAGTTTTTGTGCGGTTGACAGATGGCAGCATCAGTTGGTGTTGGGTCTGCTGGATGTTGTGATTTGGTTGGATGTATTATTTACTTTATACTATGTTCCCATCCAAATTCCGCGATTTAGATGAAATCTTACCGAAACGTCAATAGACCGTTCCCACGGAGATAGAATTTTCAAGTCATTAGCTTTTTTAAAATGGCCGACAAAACAGCTGTCCTTTTTACACTGTCAACGTGATAGGAAATAATAGCTTAAGGACACCAGAAAATAAAGAGATAGAATAAGAGGATGACCACAACTAAACTGAAGTTCACGCTGTGGGATTCCTCCGTTTGACAACCTCTCACGGACGAATGAACTCGAGGGTGTTTCAAGAAAATTTCAACGAAATCGCGAGGAAATCAAACACCCGAAACCGAGGAGTTCGATGCGAACACGGTATTATTTTATAATGGATGAAGCAATAATGATAATGTGGATGGTAAAATGGAACGTATTCAATTGGTTACCTTAGAAGATCTGTAATTTTATTATAGCACCTTCTGGGTTAATGCTATGAAGGGCAACTATAATAATAACAAGAATAACATGGGGTACGCGACAGTCGGCGGCGGCCAGGACTTAGCTTCTAAAGCAACTATTCTCCTTTCACGAGTGGATGGGACCTACAGTTTTATGAGGCGTTGGCGTAGCTTGTGAAGCTTTTTCTTTTGACAGGATTACTCTTTTGTCAGTAACTCGAAAGAGGTGCAGCCGTGAATTATGAAAGTTGGTTCATTCGGGGATTATACCCGACACCCTTTGCCTAGGAGTCGACGCACCAATCCACTACGTCACAGCGACGTCCCCAATAAAAATCATATAAACACCCCTATTCCCAAATCCGCCGGCGGGAATCCTCTACCGATATCGAACATTTTCGATTCCGAAATCCTATCGAAGTGAATCGACCGCATGCCGGTAATGTGAATTGGGATTCACTGCATTCTTAAATCCGATCGAATCACTCCTTACAAGCAGATCCGCATCTGCAAGTAGATTGCTTGTAAAAAAAATAGGTTATTTGTATTCTGTTTAGCATTATATTAATAAATGAAATTCTAGGACAAACAGGGAACAACTCAAAGGGCAGGAAAGGAAAAAAATAGCGGACATAGCGAAAAACATGACAAAAATACGCCATGAAGAAGTAAAAGATTTTTGAGAAAATTTGCGATTAAGTTTGAACGAAAAAGCCTAAATCAGTATTTTTGTCATTGAAATATGCTTGTTTTCTTTGCGATGAAAAGAAATACAATTTTATTTATTCCCTACTACGTATGTATGTATGTATCCTACTTGCTTCATATGAGTCAGCTTGCTCACTTTCAGTTACTGGCTGGCCAGCAGCTCTCCTTGGACATGATCGCATTGTTAATTTGTTCACTTTTGCTTTGCGTCAACAAAAAAGTGAGCAATACTATCCATTATGTTCATTAACCAAACTATTTGGAAAGAAAAAGTCAAATTTCAAATTGGCCAAATTGGTAAAGTGGGTCGCCGTGGCGTAGTGGGTGAGAGCGTCGACTCCTACGTAGAGGGTGCCAGGTTCGAATTTACCACCTTTGATAATTCACGGCTGAATGAGGGCAAAACGAAGTATATGCTGTCATCAAGAAAGGACACACAACATCGACGTCTTGGACAGAGCGTCACAATGGGCAGCTATAACTTCGAGGTAGTCAAGGACTTCGTCTACCTCGGCTCCGCAGTAAACAGTACAAACAACATCAGTACCGAGATCAAACGCAGAGTAACTCTTGCCAACCGCTGTTTCTATGGGCTCAAGAGGCAATTGAATAGTAGAGCCATCTCTCGAAGGACCAAGCTGACCTTATACAAGACCTTGATCATCCCAGTCCTGCTGTACGGCGCGGAGGCATGGACAATCTCAAAAGCGGATGAGGAAGTTCTTGGTCTCTTCGAGAGAAAAGCTCTGCGTGCGATCTTTGGTCCTGTTTGCGTTGACGGTTTCTGGAGGGGAAGATTCAACCACGATCTGTACGCTCTGTACAGCCACGTGAGTCTAGTCAGGCGTCTTCGGATCCAACGCCTAAGATGGCTAGGCCATGTAGAGCGTATGGACAACTCAGCTCCGGCCCAAAGAGTCTTCGACTCCGAACCCGTGGGACAACGCAACAGAGGACGCCCGCGTTTAAGGTGGCGCACCCAGGTGGAGAAGGACCTCAACCAACTTGGCGTGCGACACTGGAGACAGCTAGCCAGAGACCGTGCTAGCTGGAGAGGCTTGTTGGTTGAGGCACAGGTCCACCCCGGACTGTAGCGCCAAATGAAGAAGAAGAAGAAGAAGATAATTCACGGCTCCACCTCTTTCGAGTCATTGACAATGCTCAAAGAGTATTCCTGTCTATAATAAGCTTCTCAACTTGGCCGTTCGGAGTTGGCATTAAACTGAAGGTCCCTTCCACTCGTCATAGAACAATGGCATGCACAACACGAGTGGTTGCTGAGAAGCTAGTCCCAGGTCCGCCTCGGACTGTCGCGCCACCCATATTATCTTATTATTATTAAATATCAAATTAAATTTCTTAAATCAGACGTCAGATCTCGGAACAGCTGACTTCGAAAAAGAAAGATGTGATGTCGATAATATAGTGCATCCAACGGATTTAATGATAGTGCGAATCCGTTCACGTGAATCGAACGACTGAAGGGAATCTCCGATCCGTCGTCTTTAAGAATAGGGGTGAAAATACGAACCAATGCTGCATCACTCATGCTGAACCTGGCTGTCCATATTTTTTTAAATTGCAAGTAATTTTATTCATGCATCACCCTGCATGCGTCGAAAATTTAAAAAAATCCCCGCATTTTCTCACGCGGGATGTTATTATCCGATTTTACGGGTCCATTCACTTTTACGTGCGCCCACTCCATTAACCCGAAAATAAAAAAATAAAAAGAAACCGACCTTTGTTATCTACTCAGCCAATAATTTCAGTCGAGTTGACCCTTTTTCGGCATAACCTGATTTGTCACGTTACCATGCACATGCCCGTGTGTGTACATGCGTACATTTAATGCCCCAGAGTTCACTGAATGTTGAATCAGTGCTCGTGTCTTAAACACCGAATAAAGGTCGTTTTTTGTTGATGTTACATCTTCCACAGCCCCATTGTGTGCTTCCTCATACGGCGTGATGAAGTCTTATCGCAAAGAGCCGTAATCCGGCATCCAAAAATCGCTCTCGTCCCAAATCCGCACATTCCGAATAAATGTCCGTCTATTCAGAATTCATTCTTGTGCGCCACATTAAGCCATCACTGACAACGCCGCACCGTGTTTCTCTGGAGTTAAAAAAGCTTTTAGCAAATTGACTTCATCGACGATATGGCAAATTGATAACCATCCCTTCGAACCGACCAACTATGTTTAAGTGAGCTCGGAAATGCCTTGCCGCCACCACAACAATTGCCTCTCTGATAGGGAGACTAACTCACTCTCATTGACTCGCCTCGAGTACTCGTAGGTGTATGGAGAAACACAACAGATGTCGCTTGGATTCAATTTGTGGCTATTATCTAGTGTGGTCCGCACCGAATCACGTACGTATGTGCTCGATAGCTTAAAAGCCTGTCAAGTGTCCTCCGGGTAGTGCGAGTGATTGGGCACTTAAGACACCTTTCCGTTGCCGACTAAATGGTGTTATTAAATTATGATATTCCACAGAGATGGGCTTGGTTTTTGTTACGTATACGCCCCAGAGTGAGCGTCTGCTCGTGAATGTGATGAACTGCTTTAGCTGGTGTAGTCTGGAAAATATGGAAGAAAATTACATCCCTTGACTTGAATAGCTAATATTTTTACAGAAGTTCTACTTTAAATGGCAAATACATTCGAGTGGGCGAACAGTTTGACTTCTCACGTAGTTGCTATTAAAGTCGGCTTTAATGTTCTCTAAATGCAAAAATTAGGTCCATAAGGCTGGACGTTATGTGACGTAAATGTTGAGGTGAATTAGATTCGACCTTTAGCCTATCATTCACTCAGGCTGCTTAAGAGCACTCGTGGCTTGTGAATTATGCAGTTTTTCCCCACTGTTCCGTGGTGTCGATAACTTGGGTGAAAGTGGTAGCGAGCATATTGATTTCAGGGAGTGGAGTACAACTACACATGTGCAAGATATAATTCCGTCACACTACGGAATATTGCACATGTTCTTGCTTAATTACGACTGAACACGAAGCAGATTCATGCAGAAGGTGTAATTGCAGTAGGAACATTATTTTCGATTACATATTAAAATGGATATGAAACGCGGCACTACGAACGGGCGCACACCATCGACGATTAAATGTAAAACATCATGATAAGAACTACAGTACTCACAGGTAATGTAGAAGGATATTGCAACTCAACGTAGGAGTCAAAACATCACGATAAGAATGACACTACTCACAATGTATACACACAAGTAATAAAGAAGGATATTGCAACAATCAATTTTGTGTGATAAATTGAAACTGATTGAAAAAAAGTGATAAAATCTAAAAATCAATGGTTTGGTCACAAAGCACGGATGTCACATCAGCAAGACTTCCGAGGACCACATTGAATGCAATAATAAAGCACCGTCAATCTGGCAACACATCAATCTGTCAAGCCAATTGTCAACAGTGACACTTCTGTTCACGTATGCAGTCTGAAACGTTTCAAAAATAACATTCAACATTTTTGGCTTCGTGTGTATTCTCATAAAGGTAATTGGACAATTTGTTGCGGTCGTGACGTTGTGGGTCTATAGGTCGACTCCTAGGCCGGTGGTGGCAGGTTCAATCCCCACCTCTTTCGAGTCACTGACAATGCTTCTCAAGCTTGCCGCCGTTTGGAGTTCCCTTCCACTCGTGAGAACTCACAACGAAAGTGGTTGCAGTAGAAGCTAGACCCTGGCTCGCAATGGGCTGTAGCACCACCCATCTTATTATTGTTTTGGACGTAATCCGCTGGGTGAATAGAAGAATGTGGCTACGATGTTCTTGGCCAACTGCATGGTCTCTCTGCAAATTAATATCCTATGCCACGGACATTATTATCTCACATCGAGTGCTTAAATTACTTATAATTAAACGATCAAAGGAAGAAAATAACAATGTCCTAGCTTCGAGGAATTTTTCCGTATTATATTTCTTCCTTAATGATCTAACCACCCAAGCAAGCAAGATCCAGCATAGATAAGGAACAGTTAAGGATTTCACCTTCTTAGCGGCCGTTGACCTGAAAGCCCTTAATTGTTTGACAAGAAACAGAAAAGACACGGTCTACTTTATTTGAGAACTTTTTGATTAATATTGAATGCGCTCGTATTATGGAACCTTAAAGGTTAACACACCCTGGGACGGTATAGCTCAGGCGAAAGGAAAAAAGGAAACGTCTGTTGCCAAGGGGCAAAGGACTTAATAAAATCGGATTCATTCAATTCCAAGATACATTCCACTTTCACATTTCCGAAATTGAATTTCAAAACTCAAGTTAAGCGCGCATTGAACTCGTCCACCCTTCAAGCATTACAAAGTGCAGACATCAAGGATACACCTCTTCAGGTTGATTATGACCGGGATTTGCAGAGGAAAGGAGTAAAAGGGGTTCTTTATCCAAGTGTGTACTTTGGGTACTTTTTATGAAGACCTTGCTTTTATTTTTGTTAATTTTTGTTGCACAGCTAAAATGCATGGGGTTTAAGAAACAGTCTGAAATGTTCATTTGGGACTCGTACAATGCCATATTAGGGAGTTGATAACGAACGAATAATCATCATTATTCGTTCATTTTCACACAGCAGCCACATTCCCAACAACAGGCCGTGAGTGTTGTCCACTAGCATACCAGTCTCATGAAGTTTAAGTCCCCGAGCTTTATTTAGGCCAACATTTCTTTTCAAAAAACCCAGTGTTTGGGCTACACAGCTCTTACTTTGGAAATGAGTTTTCAATATTCCCGACGTCGTTCAAGTGTAAAGCGACTCATTTCTTCCCGCGTCAAGATTTGGAGCGGGAAACAGCTGCAAGTGGTAAAATAAGCTATTTTAAAAAACCACCCGATCTCTCCTCTGTCTCGTGGCGTAACTAACCTATCGCCTGATCCTTTGTTAGTCTTACAAGTTTAATGTCCTAATCCCTTGTTTGTTCTATTTGTGTAATGTCACGTGACCCATTTCTCCTTGTGTATAAAAGGAGGACAGTTGGTGGAGAGCGAGTCAGTTTAGTGAAAATTGTTAAAGTGTAAAAATAAAGCCTAATTAAAAACAAAATCGCTTTTTTATTGAGTCTATAACTCGCGCACCCTTAATAGCGTATTGACAAGTTTACAATCCACAAGGCAATGGCACACCCCATCATCAAAGGCTTTCGTGCTACACACTCAAACACCAACATCATTAATAAAACCGAGCCCCCTTCACATCTTCGATGAGTTCTCGATTCTTCCTGATATCCAATCCTCTCATGCAACATCAGGGAACTTGATGCATTTCAAGCCAAGGTAAATGTCAAGCGTCATCCCAAAGTTTCCAGCTCACTTAAAACTTAGTCAATTAAGTGTATCCAATCAAAATGTGTGAACCATTTCATCCGGCGTTCCAGTGCGCAATGTCTAACGAAGTCTCCGGATTCAATTTACCAAATTATTCAAACGAACTCCTCCGAAATTTCGTTATAATTCAATTGAACCCATTAAATAAAACACTAAAGGCATTCTCTTACTCCTACCCCGTCAAACTTGCGCATCATTAAATGTTTTCGAAGAAAACTTTTCCCGCTCCTTGCCCGTCCTTGTAGCGATCAAACTTCTTGTGCGTCGTCCTTCCTTGTGCATCCTCGTCTGAAAAGTGCACTTCAACGTCGCGCGTCGGTTCATTTGCTCGCGTCTAATCGATTTCACACAGTGTTTCATGGCGGCAAAGAGTATTAAGTGTTTGATTTACGGAGCGCCGCGTTGTAATAATTTATTTTAATGCATCTCCAGAGTCCTGAGTCTAGGCCCACTTCCAACGACGGAATTTATGTGTTGCCCAGGTGTTGCCTGCCAATGGCGCTGCAACACAGCAAGGCACTCCTAGATTAAGGATCCATCCCAAAATAAACAAATATGTCCCGAGTACATCGTTGTCCTTTGTTGCCTGCGGCTAATTTTAATTAACGGTCGCGCTGATTTTGTCTAACTTTGATGATTGAGGTTGACTTCCAAAGTTAATTTGTTTTGCGGTTCCGAATGGAGTCCCTCAGAGTTTAGGAAACCGTCGCGAAGCATATCGTTGTTAATTCTCATCCTGCGGAGGCGGCGGTGGCGAATGGATTTCTTTTATTTTCTAGAAAACTGTGCGGGCTTGCATTCGGGTATGAATTCGGTGATTTGCTCCCATGCGACGAGACGATGAATATTAATGGTATTTTGCTGGATACTTTATCACTCACTACTCCCGCTGCTGTGGTGAATGCAAGTCCCACGATATTTAAACTGCTAACTGTGAATAATTTCGCTGACGGATGATGGAGCGACGACGATTTGGGAGGAATCGGATGCTATTGTGAAAAATTATGCCGGAAATTAGGCGGAATTATTAATTACGCAACATTCCACCGACTCATTTTTCATGCATAATGATCTGACGTGCATAACATACTGTAATCACATTAATCTTCCGCCAATTTTTTCGTTTACCACATCTCCAGCTGAGGGGCGTGAAAAAGAAACAAGGGGTCTTTCTAAGAGCTCATGTTTCAAATTAATGAATTTAATTTTGCTTCATTGAATTCACTGAGAAATAATTGTTCAGCAGTTCGTTTCAAGAGGTAGGATCCATTTTGCGACGTTCGCATAAATTTGGGCAATTAGGCCTCTAATGAAAACTGTCACAAGAAAATTGTCTAAGCACCCAGCCTGTGAAATGGAGGAAATCAATTGATTTCCTTATATTCTTCGCAGACATCTCATGATACAAGGGAACTGGGTCAAGGATTCTATTGTATTGTTGCACCTTCAAAGTTTCTATTTTATTCTCCCACCTGTCTAATAGACCTGATCCTCAATAGGCAAGCGCTTTCTAATTTTTGTTATCTTTTCAGTTGTGTTCATTCGATCTTGCAAAGGTGGTCATGCAGACGTCCAAGATATTTCGCAGTTCGTTGACATAACTCGAGTTAGTTTGAAAGCCTTATTCGATTTATCAGAGCAACACCTACTGAGGACTATGAAGGTTTATTCGACGACTGGACTGGATTCGCACTCTCGTCAATCCTTGAAATAGACATTCTTCTTATGTGCCTTGCCATTAGGACTTTCTATTGAGATTTGCGGAGGCATTTGTATTTCATGATGAGGTGTGTTTTTATGCCAGCCAAGTGACCGGAAGTAGGTCTTGCCAGAGCCGGAAGCGAGTATTCCTGTCTAATGTCCAGAGGAGCATGGTTTCCTACAAGTCAGTGTCCTTTGCTAACACGCACCAACCAATGTCATAGAATACAGCCTGGACAAGGCGTGTGTTAGTTTGGTTTCGTGAAACTCATACTCGGGGCAAAATACCATGGTAAGCCGGCAGTAGTCGTCTTTAAGGTTCCGCCTTCCATGGCATAGGTCTGTCCGTTCGCCTTCCATGTCCTGCATTTATGAACCGATTGAAATAAAACTGACGTAATAAATATAAATTGTGTGTCTAAGCACCAGTTTATATGATTTCATTTGAAGTAGGGCAGTATTTGAGGGTGGCTCTGTATTAGGAGCATGCTTGAAATTGGGGTGGAACTTGAATGATAAGTTCAAATGAATCCAACCACCTTTTCATATATATAACTTGGCTGATCTGAGCAACATTAGAATCAGCGTTCCATTTGATTTATTACAATCACTGATTGGATTGCGGAATAGGTACCCTTAGATCCACGTGGTAACAGAATGGGCTTATACTTGGCCTAAGTGTGTTTGCAGTACTTCTGCGCCACTTCAAACTATCCTAACCCAACCACATTTTGATTCAGATATATACTCTTAAAAGCTACTTGGATTCAACGTCTATGGTGGCTAGGCCATGTATAGCCTGGCCTACATGGCCATCATCCACTCCGAATCAGTGGGACAACGCAATGGAGGACGCCTACGAGACCGATGGCGCACACAAGTGTAGAAGGACTTCATCCAACTTAGCGTGCGAAATTAGAGGCAGCTGGGTAATGATTGTGCCAGCATGAGGGACAATTTGTCTGAGGCCCAAGTCCACTCTAGAACGAGAGAACTGTCTGTCGTTTGTCGAAACTTGTATTTGTGGTTTTTAATTTTTTAGCTTACGATTTAACGATTTTTTGTTGACATTGAATTTAATGAGAGTATTATTTATGTAGCTCATATATGCACGATCGACCCAAAATAATCGCTTAACCTGATTCGATTGAGCGAGCGGAATTTTCGAACACTCATTGACTTTATAACAGGGCATTGGGTCATGGCAACTCACGCCTCTAGACTAGGCCTTCCTTAGAACGACTTCTGCAGAAGCCGAAGGAACGAGGATAAGAAACCACTGATCAATTTCTATGTCATAGCAGTGCTCTCTCATCTAGCAGATTTTGACTTCTGGAGGCCCTCTACTTTGATAACCTGGCTGTACTAAGTAGCAAAAAAGTCAGCCAACTTTTTCGCTTTATTAAATGCACCAACTAGTTTGTGGAATAGGTATTCACAGATCCGCGTGGCAGCACAATGGGTTCATACTGGCGTAAGTGTGGCGGCTGTCTTTCCGCACAGCAGTCAGCGACTTCAACCTAACCTTACCTATGTACAATATTATAAAAATGTGTTTTCGGTCTAACAAGCCCGAAAGTCAAGTCCCTTAAGCTAGCTTATAAATAAGAGTCGTTGTCTTTGATTTTGTGTAGATCTGGGGAGGTAGATAGGTAGGCGAGGCTGCTAGTGAATTCACCAGCAAACTTAGACCATGGTGGTCCATTGTAATACCCAGTCACTACCACTGATTGACCACTTCAGTGATAGTGTGGTTAATTTGATCCCAACGGCAAATGGTGACTGGACCAGATTAGAAATCCAGATAAAAGTGTATTTACTTCGCATTCACTGGGATTTCATGCAGGGACTTAACCAACTGCGGCATCTAGTCATGATTTGTCTGGATCTAAGTACTTTCGTTTGTTTTGTAACGATCAGTTAATTTTCATACTGGGGCCTATTTCACAGATCATACATCACATACGTTTCATACAACATACAAAACTGTGATACATCAGACACATCATACAATTTTCTGTTTCTCAGATTCCACTTGAGTTATTGCATGATATGTTCTTTGATGTTTGATGTGTATTATTTTGACGTTTAGTTTTAAATGTCAAATTTCATTGAAAACTAAATTAAGCCCAGACACCAACAAACAAAAAACTAAATAATGGAGTTCCTCAACAATGAAGAAAAGATTAGAGATTAATTCAGCTATAATAACCATGTACTGTAGCACCAAATAAAGAAGATGCTCTCGGCCACAGTAGCCAGATGCTCATCTGGGCGGACCTTACGATGACGGAGATCATGCGTGTGGTCCACAAGCATACCAGTCTCATGGACTCTTTGAGAAAAAAAATCTTCTTTTTCTTTATCTTCTTCTTCTTTATTTGCCGCTAGACTCCGGAGGAGACTTGGGTCTCAACGCAAATTTGAGTACAGCAGCGTTTCAGATCTTTTGAAAAGCGCTCTATTTGGGCTACACAGCACTCACTTTGGAAACAAGTTTTCATTATTTTAAGTTGTTCAAGTGTCGGGCGACTCATTTCGTTCCGCGCAGGTTTACATTTGTCAGTGTCTAAATAACCTATTTCAAAAAAAATATATCTCTAGGTGGAGCACTCGGCATATACCTTGTACTTTTTGGTAGCAGCTTGCGAATTTCAATAGTTCCCACATATGAAACGAATGCAGTCCACATGAAATTATAGAAAAGCGAAAGTAAGCACCCCGAAAACGCACACACTTTTAGGCTGATAGAACCGAACCGTATTGAATGTTATTACGATCCAGTGCACCATAACGCCACAGGATGAGGGTCCTTCACAACGACTTCGGGAGAAGGTGCAGGGATGAAGTGGATAAGGAGACCATAAGCCATCACCTTCATGCAACGTACTCGCCATCTGGAAGAGAATACATCGAAAGTCTGAGTGCAGTATCAGCACCAGACAACTGAATCAATGCGTTGCAATTAGCAAATGGTTACGTATACGCCACCATGGCCATGCAAGACACCCCCAAACACTGTCTCCTCGACACTATAAAAAATATTCCGTATACGCCACCGTGACTATGCAACACAACTCTTAAGACTGCCACCTCGACTCTGTGTAAAATGTTATACTGATTGAAACCTTTGAGCAGTCCGATCTAGAATCTGAAGTTGAACTAGGTCTACTGTACTTGAAGAGAGGCGAATCTATTCCGAAGGCCGTACGCCTGGATTATCTGAGTATTCATTAACTGAAGTTTGAATTTTGTTTGTATAATTTTTTGATTCCAATAAATGAACCTTTAGACAATTCTGGGTACCATTATCACGTGTAGTCCTTTAAAAATTCAAAAACAATTATACTTATCAAAATACTTAGAACTTTAAAGGAAATTATTTTTTAGCTTTTAATAGCTTGAAAATTAATGTAATGACTAATATAACAGCCGTGTTTTTTTTCATCGCTATCGATAGTGAAGTGAAGTAAGATGCAAAAAAAACTATTCGCAGTGGCTTTGATTTTTATCTGTCAAAATACATGAAGAAAACAATTTATATTTCGAATTCGAACTCGAATTTTTAAAGGCAGTCACTTTTCACTGCCGATATTATCGGCAGTTGTAAGCAGTAGGTTGTTGTATGTGCTTTACGTGCAAAATCAAACAAAACAACACGGCTAATGTTGATTATTTTTTTAAGATCAGTCGTCTCTCCAGTTTCCTCCCAGGGTTACTTGGGCTCCTTTTTATATTATTCATACTCTTTTATCAAATTGACAGTAGTGGCGGTTACATTTTAAGGAGAGTTTTCAATCCTCCACAAAAAATTGTGACTGTACAGAGACTAGATGGGCCCAAAAAATGTTGTCAGACTTGCCCCAATCAGATATCTCTATGACCCTCCGGCTGCCGAAACACTGCACCCTATTCCAAACATAAGTAACAGTTGTTCAACAGGCAGCCCACGGACTAACAATGATCCCGATAGACGGCTTGTCTATTATTTTATGTATAGACAGTCAGGCGACCATTAAGCCTCTGGAAACACCCTCAATCATATCCATGGGCAGAAATGGATGCATGGAGGAAATCGAAAGTAATGTGACCTTCACTAAGTCAAAGTAAAACTTAATCCCTCCTTGAGATAGATAGGAAGAACATGAGTAAACAAATATGTTTGCTGACGGTTCACTGCATCATAGGCAACCAGGCCAGAAGATTAGGAACACCATATAACGACTTCTGCAGGCGCTGCATGGATAAGGAAGAAGAAGAAACAATCCCAAACTAACACGGAACCTGCCCGGCACTTGCAGAAACTAGAAGAAGATTACGTTGCAATTATCTTTGGCTCGAAGACATAACAAGAAAAGCCACAAACTGGTTATGAATTGATCAAGAGACCTTAGAAATGACCAAACAATTGTAAATAGGAAATTCAACACAAACACCAAGGTCAACGAATAAACTGGGATGGGTAGCTGTATAATGATAGAATCCATGATATAATCTCATCTCCTTACCTTACTTCCTATCTGAGCCAACCACTTTATCTTGGGATATCATGCATTTTGTGACCTTCACTAAGTCAATTTGGTATGGCATTGAAAACAGTCATCCTGGTAACCATTAAATCTGTTCTCATGTCATTGGTAGGAATAGCTGAATTGAGCTTCTCCTGTAGACGAGTGTTAATCATCCTCTTAAGCCTTGCAAATAACACTTAGGCGAGGTTAGGTTAGGTTGGAGTGGTTGATCCTATTTCGCAAACCAGTTCTCTTTAGAACAGAGGAGGCGACTAATACTAATTCTAGTTAGTTACGCCAACTTGCTTAGGTCGATGGGGTCTAAGTGACTTTTTCTAGGAGAGGAGAGAAGGCTCCAATTGCAAAAAAGAGAAATAGTGTTACCGGTACGTTCATCGTAATAAAGAAAAGACCAACTTCAACAACAATTTATTACATTACGTCTTCCCTGCACAGCTTCCCTCAAGCTAATGCCTGTCACGATCGGAGTTGCACGCAAACATCAGTGTGCGGACACCAAGCAGAGACGACCGACGTGAAGGGGTAGGATTACAATAGTTACTTCATCCTCCTTGCCTCTGCAGCTTCTGAAGAAGACATTGCAGGGGATATCTAATCTGACGGCGTGTTCAATGCGTATCATGCCTCTTATGGTTCCAAGATTGTGTCTACTCATTCCGATCAGACTACGTGAGCTTTTCCATTTTCCAGTTGTTAAGAGTTATGTAAAAATTAGGATGGAGCATTTAAACACCGCAGTTCAAAGGAACAATCCACAAGGGGCTCATATTACAACGTTGAGTGAATTGTGGCTGCTAACTACGTAGCCCTCATACTCCAAACTTCCGGTTTAACAAATTATCGAAATGACTCGACTGTGTTCCGTTCGACAATTCTTGAGACGTATCCCATCTCATGAATCAGAGAATTTATGCGTTCATTGACTACGTCCTTTTGCGAATTTGAATTCAACCCACAACTCCATCAAATCAGTGAACGAAAAAGTCTGCAATCATTGGCGCATGGTGCATTTTATGAACGCTATTGTGCTGCCTCGTGGCATTTCGAAAGAAATATTAGCAAATCATTCCAGGGGGCCATAAAATGCAGTGGCATCCCGACTGTCTGGCTTCTCCCCACCCGCGGAACTCGGCGAGTCTCCACATTGACATGCCAGCCATTCAACCAGAAAAGGGAACCGAGAAGCCGATTCGGACTGATGCAGATTATGAGCAAAACGATTTAATGCACACAGATGGCGCCTCATCTGCCAAAAACTGCGATGCCAAATCGAACACGCAAAACATAAAAAAAAAACTTGACAAGTGTGTGGGATGTTGATTCTGGAACAAAATATCCTTTTACAACCCCAAGGCTTGGTTTTATTTCAGGAATTGATTCACAATTCGTCACATACACATTTCATCTCAACGTTGTACGCTCTGCCGTAATATCCGGACAAATAGCATCACCACATGAGATAGATGTGTATACACAGCGTTCCTTTGAGAAACGTTTCCTTTTTCACATCAATTTGCCAGGCAACAGGTTCGTCCGTAAACATAAAACCGAGATGTCAGTTTAATTAGTCCAAATTTGTACTGAAATCCTTGGAATGTGTTCTTAAACGATCATAATTCCGTCTGCGGATGCTGTTGCCATTGTTCTGTGTGAAGAACGAAAAAGCACGCGCCAAAGTGAGAGCTTTGTGACCTTTATATTCTTGCGCTCTTTGAACTGCGACAATCCCGTTGTCGTCAACAATCTACAGGAGAGTTGATAAAAAAATGAATGTCATGAGAGTACACACGTAGAAAGTCTTGTCAATTGTGAATCGAAATGAATACAAAAGGGGACGAATTGTATTATGTAACATCTTGACATTTAAGACAACGTGCAAGCCCGCATCTCCGCCACTTGAACGCAGGCGAAATTCCTTGCTGTCACCATTTAAATGATGCCACTCAGTGGGTGGCTTGAGTTACGCAAAACGTGTTCGCGCTGATATCTCTTACGTAGATTGTGTGCATACGTATGCTTGGAAATTCATGCTTGTCAGTCACAGATACCTACCATTGATTAATGTTTGTTCCCGGGAAGAGTTTCCTTGCGAATTGCCCGCGGATAATGTCGTTAGCAAGCATTGTCAGATAGGAACATACGTTCGGTTCATAACACATTTTCCAAGAAAATTACACAACAGTCTTCGTGAAATAATTATGTGTCTGGATATCGGGGGAATTTAATGCTATTACCAACCTGCAGAGGCTTTGATTTTGACTCTAGTCGTGTGCAGGCATATTTTCCAGAGCACCGAATGCGGATTTCCGAGAAAAATCTTCACAAAATTTTGCTCGAATAACGTAATTAAAGATTTTGCCCTTGGCGATCAAACTGGGACGGCAATGCACAAAGAGGCAGGCGCGATCTATAAATTCAGGAATAAAGGCTCCGGCAGGTAAAATACTCTATTATCATGGCGTGACTTCCCCCCACCCCCGCAACGGCTCACGAGGCCATTGACGGGTTCCTCTTAGTTCCTTCAGACTAACCCCGACCGGCTGCCGAGCGGGACAGTCCAGCCAACAGACGCTCGCATACTGCCACCATTCAGGCCTGGCTCCAAATGGGGCCCTGACACACCAGGGTAGGCAATATCCGAGGCCAATCGCCTTCTTTTCGTCATCGCGGCTTTCGTCCCGCCAGAAGTACAACCGACTCTAAGAATGGTACTTGAGAAGGCTTGGGAGTATGCCAAACCCATCTATAGCCGTTCTGAATTTGGAGAAGGCATATGACCGAGTTCGAGGTACACTCTGGAGTGTTCTGCAGAAGTATGGAGTCCTCTTTGGAGGGCCATTCAATCTCTATACACACACTGTAGCAGCTGTGTTCGGTTTAACGGTGCTAAATCAGCACCTTTCACCGTGGGCGTTGGACTTCGCCAAGGGTGCGTCTTGTCACCTCTCCTTTTCATTGTTTATATGGATTGGATGTTGCAGCGCAGCCGAGGCGAGGAATGTTTCACATTGGGAGAGTTGAGGATAGGTTAGGTTAGGTAGGCGGGCTGTTAGTGCATTCACCAGCACACTTAGACCATATTGGTCCATTGTAATACCCCTAGTCAGAGTACTACCTCTGATCGACTACTGCAGTGATAGTGCCGTTAATTTGATCTCAACGGCAAATGGTGGCTGGACCAGATTTGAAAACCAGATAAAAGCGTATTAACTTTGTTTTCACTGGGATTCGAACCAGGGACCCCGGTAACTAAGGACAGGCACTCTACCAACTACGCCATCCAGTCTTCGTGTTGAGGGTAAGTCATCTTCCTTTTGCGGATGACTTAGTTCTACCACTCTACATGTTGGTGGAGTCCCATTGAAGCAGGTGGAGAAGTTTAAGTACCTCGGGGTCTTGTTCACGAGTGATAGGAGGCGTAATACTGAACTTTTCTGTAGGATTGGTATGTTTTAACACAGATTGGGAGATCTGTAATCAGGAAGGCAGAGCCTAGTGTGAAAGCCAAGTTAGCAGATATCTTCTCTCACCTATGGTTACGAAATTTCGGTAATGAGGATTTGGGTAAAATTGCGCGAGGCACTCAACGTTGAGCAGCTGCTTCTTCGAAAAGAAAGTGCTATGCTTAGATGGTTCGGTCACACGAATGTTCCCACCATCACGGCTTCCGGGGCGGTCCCTGACTGCGATTCCATCAGGTAGGCGACCACTTGGTAGACCCAGGATGAGGTGGTTAGTCCATAAGCTCGCCTGGGCCATAAGCTCGCCAAATCCATAAGCTCGCTTGGTTACGCTTGGGCTTGGGCCTTGAGTTAGAGTCGATAGCGGAGGATCGAGTTGCCTAAGATAGGGGGTAAATCACCGCGTCACCTTTATTGGATGATGATGATGATGATGATTCATCATCATCTGACGACTGTCAACGCTTAATTAACTCCTACACTGATTCACACACGGACTACTTTCGTAATTCGCGGAGTCGTTGACATTCCTCAGAAAGTGTGAATCTTTAGAAACAGGTTCTGGGACCACACCAGTCGGCAAAGGTCCCTTCCACTCATGAGACAACAGCACGATTGCTTTAGAAGCCAGGCCCCGATTCCCCTAGGACTATAGCGCAACCGATTTTATTATTTGGTTTATCGGCTTTATATGCAACATCAAACAAAAAAAAAAAATCTATGCTACCTCTTGCAACAACTGTACAGATATCCCTGCTCAGCGTACAAGATCCTTTCTAGTGTATTGTATGAACGTCTAAGGTCACCGCACGTGCCAGTGAGGCTTCTGACCTGGTGAACCGACTAAGGACCAATTTGTTCACAGTAAGGCAAGTCCTGGAAAAGACAAGCGGGTTTCAATTCGATACGCATCACTTTTCATTGATTATTAGGACGCATACGACAGCTTTCATTCCAAGGAACTATTGGAAGCTATGGCCGAGCTTGGGATCCCGGGAAAAAATGTATCCGATCGTGTCGCATAACGTTAATATATACCGGATGCACCATGCAGTTCAACGACCTTTTGAAAAGAAATTTTTACGTCGGATATATTGTCCCGTCGACGCATGAAAGAACAACAGCACGCACAACACTTGTGGTTGCTGAGAAGCTAGGCCCAGGTCCGCCTCGGACTGTCGCGCAACAAATATTATTATATATTGTCCCGTCTGCGAGGAAGGCGAACGGAGTAGAAGTCGACAGGCTCACATCGAGGGCATAGGCACCATGCTCCAAGCTCCAGATAAGAGGGTCTTCAAAACCGAGACTCTTAGTTTGGGAAGGAGAGGTACACAGCAAGTCCGGCATAAAGACGAATCAATCGCGAATGGAAGACAGCTTGGTCTTGATGACTGGAAGCAGTGTCAAGGCTCGGACCATGGGTTCCGCCGTGATAAGTACGTGAGTTGTGGCAATTACCGTGATAGGGTAAGAAACACGACACCACGAGAAGAACTAAAAGTTGAGTAGCTGCTTCTTCGAATGGAAAGGGCTGTTCTTCGATGCCTTTGACACATGGCATGAATGTCGTCATCATCGTGCATTTCGACAGATGCCTTGGAGGCGGTTCCATAAGGTATTGATGAGGTCTTAAAAGAGTCTTAAAACTTGTCTGTTTATGCTTGAGCATAACTTCGGATGAATTAGAGTCGATGAGGGAGGATCGAGTTGCCTGGAGATCCTTTGTGTAGCAGGCCAAAGAGAGGACGTATACAAGAGAAGAGAGAAACACTCGAAACAATGCAGTCGAGATCCTGACGCGGACGTGTAAGGTCATAAAATTGTTAAAAGAATAAATAATAAATATATCGAAGCTGTTTGTATTTTATTCTTTTTGATCGCCCTGTTAAACTTGCGCATCCATTATAACACCCTTAGTGTATAATGTGGCTCAGGAGATGCTGGTGAGGCTTTCTTTGATAATTTTTTAGGAGCATGTTTAATTAAGTTCAGTAAGACACATCAACTTTCTGCCATTCCAACGGTTGGATAAGCCTTATTCTTGGTTCAACCTCTTTGAATTATTTGTGAGAGTTCTGGATGCAAATAAATGGCTAAAAGATAAAGCATAAGTCCAGCAGCTTATCGCCAGCTGGGGTTGTCGGGGGAATTGCCACACGCCGACTCAGAAATAGATCTCAAAACAAATTGCTTAACAAGGAATTATTTGTCGTATCATTATTTAAATGCTATCAGGACAATGGTGCAGAGCATAAAACTGCCATTGTTCACGAACGGGCCTTCGTGGCTCGTTAAAACACCTTCGCAATCTTCCTTAATGTATTGCGTTGAACAGCTGTCTGTATCCGGGTGCTCCTAAAGAGAGACACATTATTGTTGAGATTGCAGCAAATGGCGGCATACCATCCCTTGATACCAGACAAGACACCAGTGTCCAAGCATAACGTGAATATTACAATTCTCACAAAGAAATACGACGCGACGTAACTTTAAGTGGTAAGAACGATTATAATGAAAAGCTTTCATGCCATTTTTATTGCTAAATAAAAAAGTGAATAAAAAAGGCGGCGCTCACCAAGCACATTTGAACACGTAGCTACTCTCTGAACGGGTTGAAATCATTTGTTTTAAATCCCTGACAAGATGAATGACCATCGCAAGCAGTTGGCTGGACTGGAAGCAATACTTCATCGACGTGGCATCTGTGTATTTCAACTGTCATAAAATGCGATGTAGAATTATGAATCGTCGATTATTTATCACTTGTAGTACGTTATTTTTGGTTGTAAGATTTGTGATTATTTGGAATGTACATGATTGTTCGCATGTCGGGCAGGGCATGGCAGATTCGGGCTCAGTCTGCCGGAAACACATTCCGCAACATAAAGTGGAGAGCGGATATGTGATGCGGTTTGGAAAGAACGTCATTTGTCATCGTGATCCTGACGTCGATGGAAAAAGTCGAGGGGAACAGCTTGTTATTTCATTAAATAAATGTCTATGGCTTAAAGTGTTTTATTAAATTATGTATGAACGTATTGCTCCCGAAGGTAACGCGTGCGTGTTTGCCAGCAATGACGTGGAGCTCACTAAAAAGAAAAACACCATGAAGACCAAAGATTGTCTTCTCTTAAGTTCACATCTTGCGTTTATTGGGGACACCTCAGACACCCTTCACATTCTCAATCAGAGAAATAAGAAGGATACAAGCTTATAAAGAGGAACAGCATGAAAACCAGCAGTGCACAGCAAAAGGAGAGACCAGCTGCTGTAGGTCCCGATTGAACACTACAGCCTGAAGAGCCATGGCAGGGGAGGTACTCACAGTGTTTCTGACACTACTTCCAGGACAAGAACGAATCAGTCACCAACAAAAGAATCATTATTGTGCCTTGTTGAAGCAGGGTGTTTTAACAATAGCAATTGTTCGTCTTCGTAGTCCTGACGTCTCTATTGAATACACTAAGCAACTTTCCTCACTTAATTTAAATTCAGTGGTAAAAGAGAAGACAACTGATCCACCTTAAAGCTGAAACCTTCCCGCACATCGATAAATCCTGGTGACATTCAATCTGTATTGACCGAACCTGAATAATGCCACAGCAAATCACTACCAACTCCTCAGTGAACAACATTAATTAGTTCCCAAGCAGAGGCACATATTTCATGTGGAATGCATGCATGTTATCACATCAGAGTAATCAACATGTTTGTTTATCTCTGGCCCAAGCACCTACGAGCACGACAATGGACAAACTAATGGCTAAAGTCAGAATACCTAATGACAAACGGACGCTATCACATTAACCTATCGCTAAGAACCTTCCTCAGCCACATGTACACAATGAAACACGCACAATTTCAGTGAAACAGAGCCACATGCCACTGAATTCGGAATGAGCCACGTCCAGGAAGTAGTGACAAAGGTCGCGTTGAAGTGTCACTGTCAAGTGCTTATAGAGAGACCATTGAAATGCGGAATAGAGCCTGATGCTCAGTCCAAGCAAACAAAAGCAGGTCAACAGAAGAAATCCCTCGAAATGGACAACCGGAAGTCAAACTTAATTCATCTCCAATTGAGTGTGTCTAAAAGCGATTTGCGTGACATTGCGCCCTCGTCAAAAGACAAATGTCCGCATATTTCTTGTCGCTTTGGCGTAATTTGACTCGGCCATTTGTCAGCCCTAGCTGAATGCTGTCGTCTGCCGAAATGAAAAATGCTATAAACGTTCAAATTGAAATGCTCAACACAATTCATTAAATCGCAACGAAATGCCGGAGGACGAAGGACTCAAATTAATGAGACCAACACGTCCTCGGTGGCGAAAGCGATTTGCATAAATCAAAATGATTCGCCCACCTAACGCAGCGCGAGCGAAAGGAAGGCACACTCCCTTGGCTTCAAACTTCAGAAAAGGGATGCGAATAAATTTTTCAAGGGGGGTTCCTCAAAATGACTTCCTCATTCTTGACGAAGGCAAACTCTAAGAAAGATATAAACGAAACTTTAGAATCCTCCCTCAAACAGATTTATTGCCGCTACGAGGCGATGTGGTACTCCTTGCTGCAGTGCCTGGTGACATCTTGCAAATTAGTTAGCATTTGGTTAAAACAAGCTTATCTTTATTGAAAAATGTTAATAACCGTTGGTGGTGACTTTTTTTTTTCAATTTAGGATACAAGGATAAGGAACAAGTAGCAGTTTTAAGAACATAAAAAGTTCTTTGAAGATCCCAGGCTGTCAGGACTGAAATGATTTCAATGTTGAGGTTATATCTGTCGTAGACCTATAGAAATCCTACATTGTATGATTTTAAAGGACCTCTAACTTTCGAACTCGAACTTAAATTAAGTACATTCTGTCCTCAAAATGGATCTACGGTACAGAGCGATAAAATAGTTAGTTCGAGGTGGTTAAGGACATTGTCTGTCTCGACTTCACAGTACGATCAATATTCGTACCGAGATCAAACCCAGAATAATAACTTGCCAAATTGTTTCTTTCGACGAGAATTCCGTCCCCCCGACATGGACGGGGTCAAGATAGCAATATCAAGACTGCCGGTGCGGACAGATCTGGCAGCTGGAGATGATCTGGATGGGCGCATGCACCAGCTCATCTGTAAGATATGATCGGAGGAAAGCATGCCCGATGAGTGGGTTCTCAATATCTTTGCCCGATCCACAAGAAAGCAGACCCGTTTGACTGCGCCAACTATAGAGGGATAAGTCTCCTGAACATCGTTTACAAGAAGTCGTTTATAAATAACCTGATAGGCCCATGTCAGTGTGGCTTCAGGCCAGGGAAGTCCACCATCGACCAGATTTTCACACAACGGCAGATCCTGGAAAAGACCCAAGGGATGCAGATCGACACCCACCACCTTTTCGTCGTGGCTTCAAGGCCGCATATGACAGCGTGCATAGAGACGAGCTATAAAACGCCATGTCTAGTTTTGACATTCCTGCCAAACTCGTCAGACTGTGCAGGATGACGATGGAGAATTCTCGCTGCTCCATCAAGGTCAGTAACGAACTCACCAAGACCATCAATGCCAAAAAGGTTTTAGACAAGGCAACGCGATGTCATCTGATTTCCTTAACATCATCCTGGAGGAGATCGTGCAAGACTCACACGCCAACACTAGAGGCACGAGGCATGGACAATCTCAAAAGCGGATGAGAAAGTCCTTGGTCTCTTCGAGAGAAAAGCTCTGCGTGCGATCTTTGGTCCTGTTTGCGTTGACGGTTTCAGGAGGAGAAGATTCAACCACGAACTGTACGGGCTGTACAGCGACATGAGTCTAGTCAGGCGTCTTCGGATCCAACGCCTAAGATGGCTAGGCCATGTATAGCGTATGGACAACTCAGCTCCGGCCCGGAGAGTCTTCGACTCCGAACCCTTGGGACAACGTAACAGAGGACGCCCTCGTTCAAGATGGCGCACCCGGGTGGAGAAGGACCTCAACCAACTTGGCGTGCGACACTGGAGACAGCTAGCCAGAGACAGTGCCAGCTGGCTTGTTGGTTGAGGCCCAGGTCCACGCCGAATAAAGAAAAAGAAGAACTTGTTTCTTTGGACTCAGAAGGCAATGAAGTACTAGAGCCGTCTGTGAAATGACCAAACTGACTTCAAACAAGACACCGATCATCTCAATCGTGCTCTATTGCGCAAAGGCATGAAAAATCCCAAAAGGGAATGATGAATTGATGGGATCAGGAGGAGACAAACAGCATAGTCAGGCATCTATGGTTCAGGTCCACGCCGAACAGAGAACTTCTTCGTCGGGCGGACAGACGGACATCAACCAACTTGTTGCGCGAAACAGGAGGCAGCTGGCCAGAGATCGCGCTAGTTGGAGAGTCTTGAAACCCATGTGCACCTCGGACATTAAGTGGGTCATTCACTGGACCTACTTTTTGAAGAAATATTTCAATAAAATCTATCAGCATCCACCAGATGTCCAAATAATGAATGTTGATAGTAGTGACCTTGTGGGGTTATGTGAAAGTGTATCGGCTTCTAGGCTGAAGGATCAGTTAAGATCGCGGACACATCAGCACCCACATTTTTAAGTACCAGTACCTCCTCTCTCCTCGGTACCTTTAAAATGTTTAAAACAAATAACCTTATAGAAGGGGCACCTAGAGACTTTAAGAGAGGTCGGTCGGAGTAGTCAGATAACCCATGTCAGTGATCACTTGGCCCCTGTCAGACACAGAATACGGAATCATTAAATCAAAAAGAGAAGAATAGGCAAACATCTCTTCTTGAATGAATAACGATGCACAGATATGGAATGGGTTGATGTCGGAAAGTGGAGCATTGTGGGAGACATATGTTATTTACACATTCCTCTCCCCGGAGAGTCCGCAATCTCCAAGCCGAACCCTTCGCCTGAAATGAATCAGATCATAGCATCAACAGCAGGCAAGTACCCAACTCAAAAATATCACTTTTTTTCAAACAGCCAAGGAGTACAGTAAGCGCTAAACAACTTTATATTCATTTCCAAGGATGTCTAGGCGAAGAAAAACAGGCTAAGACTGAAAAAATAGAACAAGAACCCCTTTTACTGGGACTTTCACAGGAACTTAGGAATTTAGTAGCTATGAAATAGCACAACACTTAAACATATACAATTCTGGAAAAGCCAGGAGGAACAAGAAGGCTAATCCCAGAATAAGCTATCTTACAAATTCCACCCTCGGGTCCATACGCTCTACATGACCTGGCTAGACGCATGTCGCTGTATCACCAATGTCGTTAGTAGAGTTCGAGGTTAAGTCTTCTTCAAATGCAAATCCGAATGCTAGACAAAGGGCTGAATGACGCAGCTAATACTGTGGACAGAAATGAAGTATTACCGACATGGCCGACTTCACAGCTCATTGCCTCCTAGTAAATCGGCGAATTTCAGTCACTTTTTGACAGTATATCAAATTTATTCACATGTGAATGCCCTTCACTGGTTTGCCAATTATAAAAAAAAAAAAGGTTGTCGAAAATTTTAAGGGGCAACGGAGACGTCTTGCATCTCGGTCATCATTTCTGACACCGTGTGGTCACAGTACACTCCACATACGCTGTATGGTCTCAGAATATTCCCCATACATCGTGGGGTCTCAGAATATTCCACATACGCCGTGTGGTCTCAGAATATTCCAAATACGCCGTGTGGTCTCAGAATATTCCACATACGTCGTGTGGTCTCAGAATATTCAACATACACCGTGTAGTCTCAGAATATTCCACATACACCGTGTGGTCTCAGAATATTCCACATACGCCGTGTGGTCTCAGAATATTCCACATACGCCGTGTGGTCTCAGAATATTCCACATACGCCGTGTAGTCTCAGAATATTCCACATACGCCGTGTTGTCTCAGAATATTCCACATACGCCGTGTGGTCTCAGAATATTCCACATACGTCGTGTGGTCTCAGAATATTCAACATACACCGTGTAGTCTCAGAATATTCCACATACACCGTGTGGTCTCAGAATATTCCATATACGCCGTGTGGTCTCAGAATATTCCACATACGCCGTGTGGTCTCAGAATATTCCACATACGCCGTTTAGTCTCAGAATATTCCACATACGCCGTTTAGTCTCAGAATATTCCACATACGCTGTGTGCTCTCAGAATATTCCACATACGCCGTGTGGTCTCAGAATATTCCCCATACGCCGTGTGGTCTCAGAATATTCCACATACGCCGTGTGGTCTCAGAATATTCCACATACGCCGTGTGGTCTCAGAATATTCCCCATACGCCGTGTAGTCTCAGAATATTCCACATACGCCGTGTAGTCTCAGAATATTCCACATACGCCGTGTGGTCACAGTACACTTCACATACGCCGTGTACTTATTCACACACGCCGTGTAGTCTCAGAATATTCCACATACGCCGTGTGGTCTCAGAATATTCCACATACGCCGTGTGGTCTCAGAATATTCCACATACGCCGTGTAGTCTCAGAATATTCCACATACGCCGTGTAGTCTCAGAATATTCCACATTCGCTGTGTGCTCTCAGAATATTCCACATACGCCGTGTGGTCTCAGAATATTCCACATACGCTGTGTGCTCTCAGAATATTCCACATACGCCGCGTGGTCTCAGAATATTCCACATACGCCGTGGGGTCACAGTACACTTCACATACGACGTGTGGCCACAGTACACTTCACATACGCCGTGTACTTATTCCACACACGCCGTGTGGTCTCAGAATATTCCACACACACCGTGTGGTCACAGTACACTTCACATACGCCGTGTGGTCTCAGAATATTCCACTAGACCATGTGGTCTCAGAATATTCCACATACGCCGTGTGGTCACAGTACACTCCACATACGCTTTGTGGTCTCAGAATATTCCACATACGCCGTGTGGTCACAGTACACTCCACATACGCTTTGTGGTCTCAGAATATTCCACATACGTCGTGTGGTCTCAGAATATTCAACATACACCGTGTAGTCTCAGAATATTCCACATACACCGTGTGGTCTCAGAATATTCCATATACGCCGTGTGGTCTCAGAATATTCCACATACGCCGTGTGGTCTCAGAATATTCCACATACGCCGTTTAGTCTCAGAATATTCCACATACGCCGTTTAGTCTCAGAATATTCCACATACGCTGTGTGCTCTCAGAATATTCCACATACGCCGTGTGGTCTCAGAATATTCCCCATACGCCGTGTGGTCTCAGAATATTCCACATACGCCGTGTGGTCACAGTACACTCCACATACACTTTGTGGTCTCAGAATATTCCACAAACGCCGTGTGGTCTCAGAATATCCCACATACGCTGTGTGCTCTCAGAATATTCCACATACGCCGTGTAGTCTCAGAATATTCCACATACACCGTGTGGTCACAGTACACTCCACATACGCTTTGTGGTCTCAGAATATTCCACATACGCCGTGTGGTAACAGTACACTTCACATACGACGTGTGGCCACAGTACACTTCACATACGCCGTGTACTTATTCCACACACGCCGTGTGGTCTCAGAATAGTCCACACACGCCGTGTAGTCTCAGAATATTCCACATACACCGTGTAGTCTCAGAATATTCCACAAACGCCGTGTGGTCTCAGAATATCCCACATACGCCGTGTGGTCTCTGAATATTCCCCATACGCCGTGTAGTCTCAGAATACTCCACATACGCCGTGTGGTCTCAGAATATTCCACATACGACGTGTAGTCTCAGAATATTTCACATACACCGTGTGGTCTCAGTATATTCCACATACGCCGTGTGGTCTCTGAATATTCCCCATACGCCGTGTAGTCTCAGAATACTCCACATACGCCGTGTGGTCTCAGAATATTCCACATACGACGTGAAGTCTCAGAATATTCCAAATACGCCGTGTAGTCTCAGAATATTCCACATACGCCCTGTGGTCACAGTACACGCCACTTACGCTGTGTGGTCTCAGAATATTCCCCATACGCCGTGTAGTCTCAGAATATTCCACATACGCCGTGTGGTCTCTGAATATTCCACATACGCCGTGTAGTCTCAGAATATTCCACATACGCCGTGTGGTCACAGTACACTCCACATACGCTTTGTGGTCTCAGAATATTCCACATACGCCGTGTGGTCACAGTACACTCCACATACGCTTTGTGGTCTCAGAATATTCCACATACGCCGTGTGGTCACAGTACACTCCACATACACTTTGTGGTCTCAGAATATTCCACAAACGCCGTGTGGTCTCAGAATATCCCACATACGCTGTGTGCTCTCAGAATATTCCACATACGGCGTGTAGTCTCAGAATATTCCACATACACCGTGTGGTCACAGTACACTCCACATACGCTTTGTGGTCTCAGAATATTCCACATACGCCGTGTGGTCACAGTACACTTCACATACGACGTGTGGCCACAGTACACTTCACATACGCCGTGTACTTATTCCACACACGCCGTGTGGTCTCAGAATAGTCCACACACGCCGTGTAGTCTCAGAATATTCCACATACACCGTGTAGTCTCAGAATATTCCACAAACGCCGTGTGGTCTCAGAATATCCCACATACGCCGTGTGGTCTCTGAATATTCCCCATACGCCGTGTAGTCTCAGAATACTCCACATACGCCGTGTGGTCTCAGAATATTCCACATACGACGTGTAGTCTCAGAATATTTCACATACACCGTGTGGTCTCAGTATATTCCACATACGCCGTGTGGTCTCTGAATATTCCCCATACGCCGTGTAGTCTCAGAATACTCCACATACGCCGTGTGGTCTCAGAATATTCCACATACGACGTGAAGTCTCAGAATATTCCACATACGCCGTGTAGTCTCAGAATATTCCACATACGCCCTGTGGTCACAGTACACGCCACTTACGCTGTGTGGTCTCAGAATATTCCCCATACGCCGTGTAGTCTCAGAATATTCCACATACGCCGTGTGGTCTCTGAATATTCCACATACGCCGTGTAGTCTCAGAATATTCCACATACGCCGTGTGGTCACAGTACACTCCACATACGCTTTGTGGTCTCAGAATATTCCACATACGCCGTGTGGTCACAGTACACTCCACATACGCTTTGTGGTCTCAGAATATTCCACATACGCCGTGTGGTCACAGTACACTCCACATACACTTTGTGGTCTCAGAATATTCCACAAACGCCGTGTGGTCTCAGAATATCCCACATACGCTGTGTGCTCTCAGAATATTCCACATACGCCGTGTAGTCTCAGAATATTCCACACACGACGTGTGGTCTCAGAATAGTCCACACACGCCGTGTAGTCTCAGAATATTCCACATACGTCGTGTGGTCACAGTACACTCCACATACGCTGTGTTGTCTCAGAATATTCCACATACGCAGTGTAGTCTCAGAATATTATACATACACCATGTGGTCTCAGAATATTCCCCATACGCCGTGTGGTCACAGTACACTCCACATACGCTGTGTGGTCTCAGAATATTCCACATACGCAGTGTAGTCTCAGAATATTGTACATACACCATGTGGTCTCAGAATATTCCACATACGCCGTGTGGTCTCAGAATATTCCACATACGCCGTGTGGTCACAGTACACTCAACATACGCTGTAGGGTCTCAGAATATTCCACATACGCCGTGTGGTCACAGTACACTCCACATACGCTGTGTGGTCTCAGAATATTCAACATACGCAGTGTAGTCTCAGAATATTATACATACACCATGTGGTCTCAGAATATTCCCCATACGCCGTGTGGTCACAGTACACTCCACATACGCCGTGTGGTCACAGTACACTCCACATACGCTGTGTGGTCTCAGAATATTCCACATACGCCGTGTAGTCTCAGAATATTATACATACACCATGTGGTCTCAGAATATTCCACATACGCCGTGTAGTCTCAGAATATTCCACATACGTCGTGTGGTCACAGTACACTCCACATACGCTGTGTGGTCTCAGAATATTCCACATACGCAGTGTAGTCTCAGAATATTATACATACACCATGTGGTCTCAGAATATTCCCCATACGCCGTGTGGTCACAGTACACTCCACATACGCCGTGTGGTCACAGTACACTCCACATACGCTGTAAGGTCTCAGAATATTCCACATACGCCGTGTAGTCTCAGAATATTGTACATACACCATGTGGTCTCAGAATATTCCACATACGCCGTGTGGTCTCAGAATATTCCACATACGCCGTGTGGTCACAGTACACTCAACATACGCTGTAGGGTCTCAGAATATTCCACATACGCCGTGTGGTCACAGTACACTCCACATACGCTGTGTGGTCTCAGAATATTCCACATACGCAGTGTAGTCTCAGAATATTATACATACACCATGTGGTCTCAGAATATTCCCCATACGCCGTGTGGTCACAGTACACTCCACATACGCTGTAAGGTCTCAGAATATTCCACATACGCCGTGTAGTCTCAGAATATTGTACATACACCATGTGGTCTCAGAATATTCCACATACGCCGTGTGGTCACAGTACACTCAACATACGCTGTAGGGTCTCAGAATATTCCACATACGCCGTGTGGTCACAGTACACTCCACATACGCTGTAAGGTCTCTGAATATTCCACATACGCCGTGTAGTCTCAGAATATTCCACATACGCCGCGTAGTCTCAGAATATTCCACATACGCCGTGTGGTCACAGTACACTCCACATACGCCGTGTGGTCTCAGAATATTCCACTAGACCATGTGGTCTCAGAATATTCCACATACGCCGTGTGGTCACAGTACACTCCACATACGCTGTGTGGTCTCAGAATATTCCACATACGCCGTGTGGTCACAGTACACTCCACATACGCCGTGTGGTCACAGTACACTCCACATACGCTGTATGGTCTCAGAATATTCCACATACGCAGTGTAGTCTCAGAATATTATACATACACCATGTGGTCTCAGAATATTCCACATAAACCGTGTGGTCTCAGAATATTCCACATACGCCGTGTGGCCTCAGAATATTGCACATACGCCGTGTGGTCTCAGAATATTCCACATACACCGTGTATTCTCAGAATATTCCACATACACCGTGTAGTCTCAGAATATTACACATACGCCGTGTGGTCACAGAATATTCCACATACGCCGTGTAGTCTTAGAATATTCCACATACGCCGTGTGGTCTCAGAATATTCCACATACGCCGTGTGGTCTCAGAATATTATACATACACCATGTGGTCTCAGAATATTCCACATACGCCGTGTGGTCTCAGAATATTCCACATACGCCGTGTGGGCTCAGAATATTATACATACACCATGTGGTCTCAGAATATTCCACATACACCGTGTATTCTCAGAATATTCCACATACACCGTATAGTCTCAGAATATTACACATACGCCGTGTGGTCACAGTACACTCCACATACGCTGTGTAGTCTCAGAATATTCCACATACGCTGTGTGGTCTCAGAATATTCCACATACGCCGTGTGGTCTCAGAATATTCCACATACGCCGTGTGGTCTCAGAATATTCCACATACGCCGTGTGGTCTCAGAATATTCCACATACACCGTGTAGTCTCAGAATATTCCACATACGCCGTGTGGTCTCAGAATATTGCACAAACACCGTGTAGTCTCAGAATATTCCACATACACCGTGTAGTCTCAGAACATTACACATACGCCGTGTGGTCACAGTACACTCCACGTACGCTGTGTAGTCTCAGAATATTCCACATACGCTGTGTGGTCTCAGAATATTCCACATACGCCGTGTGGTCTCAGAATATTCCACATACGCCGTGTGGTCTCAGAATATTCCACATACACCGTGTAGTCTCAGAATATTCCACATACGCCGTGTGGTCTCAGAATATTGCACAAACACCGTGTAGTCTCAGAATATTCCACATACACCGTGTAGTCTCAGAATATTACACATACGCCGTGTGGTCACAGTACACTCCACGTACGCTGTGTAGTCTCAGAATATTGCACATACACCGTGTAGTCTCAGAATATTACACATACGCCGTGTGGTCACAGTACACTCCACATACGCTGTGTAGTCTCAGAATATTCCACATACGCTGTGTGGTCTCAGAATATTCCACATACGCCGTGTGGTCTCAGAATATTCCACATACGCTGTGTGGTCTCAGAATATTCCACATACACCGTGTAGTCTCAGAATATTCCACAAACACCGTGTAGTCTCAGAATATTACACATACGCCGTGTGGTCACAGTACACTCCACGTACGCTGTGTAGTCTCAGAATATTCCACATACGCTGTGTGGTCTCAGAATATTCCACATACACCGTGTTGTCTCAGAATATTCTCCATGCACCGTGTAGTCTCAGAATATTACACATACGCCGTGTGGTCACAGTACACTCCACATACGCCGTGTGGTCTCAGAATATTCCCCATACGCCTTGTGGTCACAGTACACTCCACATAAGATGTGTGGTCTCAGAATATGCCACATACGCGGTGTGGTCTCAGAATATTCCACATACGCCGTGTGGTCACAGTACACTCCACATACGCTGTATGGACTCAGAATATTCCACATACGCCGTGTAGTCTCAGAATATTATACATACACCATGTGGTCTCAGAATATTCCACATACGCCGTGTGGTCACAGTACACTCCACATACGCCGTGTAGTCTCAGAATATTATACATACACCATGTGGTCTCAGAATATTCCACATACGCCTTGTGGTCACAGTACACTCCACATAAGATGTGTGGTCTCAGAATATTCCACATACACCGTGTGGTCTCAGAATATTCCACATACGCCGTGTAGTCTCAGAATATTATACATACACCATGTGGTGTCAAAATATTCCCCATACGCCGTGTGGTCACAGTACACTTCACATACGCCGTGTGGTCACAGTACACTCCACATACGCTGTATGGTCTCAGAATATTCCAGATACGCAGTGTAGTCTCAGAATATTATACATACACCATGTGGTCTCAGAATATTCCACATACACCGTGTGGTCTCAGAATATTCCACATACACCGTGTGGTCTCAGAATATTCCACATACGCCGTCTGGTCTCAGAATATTCCACATACACCGTGTGGTCTCAGAATATTCCACATACGCCGTGTGGTCTCAGAATATTCCACATACACCGTGTAGTCTCAGAATATTCCACATACGCAGTGTAGTCTCAGAATATTATACATACACCATGTGGTCTCAGAATATTCCACATAAACCGTGTGGTCTCAGAATATTCCACATACGCCGTGTAGTCTCAGAATATTATACATACACCATGTGGTGTCAAAATATTCCCCATACGCCGTGTGGTCACAGTACACTTCACATAAGCCGTGTGGTCACAGTTCACTCCACATACGCTGTATGGTCTCAGAATATTCCACATACGCAGTGTAGTCTCAGAATATTATACATACACCATGTGGTCTCAGAATATTCCACATAAACCGTGTGGTCTCAGAATATTCCACATACGCCGTGTAGTCTCAGAATATTATACATACACCATGTGGTGTCAAAATATTCCCCATACGCCGTGTGGTCACAGAATATTCCACATACGCCGTGTGGTCACAGTACACTCCACATACGCCGTGTGGTCACAGTACACTCCACATACGCTGTATGGTCTCAGAATATTCCACATACGCTGTGTGGTCTCAGAATATTCCACATACGCCGTGTGGTCTCAGAATATTCCACATACGCCGTGTGGTCTCAGAATATTCCACATACGCCGTGTGGTCTCAGAATATTCCACATACGCCGTGTGGTCTCAGAATATTCCGCATACGCCATGTGGTCTCAGAATATTCCGCATACGCCGTGTGGTCTCAGAATATTCCACATACACCGTGTAGTCTCAGAATATTCCACATACGCCGTGTGGTCTCAGAATATTCCACATACGCCGTGTAGTCTTAGAATATTATACATACACCATGTGGTCTCAGAATATTCCACATACGCCGTGTGGTCTCAGAATATTCCACATACGCCGTGTAGTCTTAGAATATTATACATACACCATGTGGTCTCAGAATATTCCACATACGCCGTGTGGTCTCAGAATATTCCACATACACCGTGTAGTCTCAGAATATTCCACATAAACCGTGTGGTCTCAGAATATTCCACATACACCGTGTGGTCTCAGAAAATTCCACATACGCCGTGTAGTCTCAGAATATTATACATACACCATGTGGTGTCAGAATATTCCCCATACGCCGTGTAGTCACGGTACACTTCACATACGCCGTGTGGTCACAGTACACTCCACATACGCCGTGTGGTCACAGTACACTCCACATACGCTGTATGGTCTCAGAATATTCCACATACGCCGTGTGGTCTCAGAATATTCCGCATACACCATGTGGTCTCAGAATATTCCACATAGACCGTGTGGTCTCAAAATATTCCACATACGCCGTGTAGTCTCAGAATATTATACATACACCATGTGGTGTCAAAATATTCCCCATACGCCGTGTGGTCACAGAATATTCCACATACGCCGTGTGGTCACAGTACACTCCACATACGCCGTGTGGTCACAGTACACTCCACATACGCTGTATGGTCTCAGAATATTCCACATACGCAGTGTAGTCTCAGAATATTATACATACACCATGTGGTCTCAGAATATTCCACATAAACCGTGTGGTCTCAGAATATTCCACATACGCCGTGTAGTCTCAGAATATTATACATACACCATGTGGTCTCAGAATATTCCACATAAACCGTGTGGTCTCAGAATATTTCACATACGCCGTGTGGCCTCAGAATATTGCACATACGCCGTGTGGTCTCAGAATATTCCACATACACCGTGTATTCTCAGAATATTCCACATACACCGTGTAGTCTCAGAATATTCCACATACGCCGTGTGGTCTCAGAATATTCCACATACGCCGTGTGGGCTCAGAATATTATACATACACCATGTGGTCTCAGAATATTCCACATACACCGTGTATTCTCAGAATATTCCACATACACCGTATAGTCTCAGAATATTACACATACGCCGTGTGGTCACAGTACACTCCACATACGCTGTGTAGTCTCAGAATATTCCACATACGCTGTGTGGTCTCAGAATATTCCACATACGCCGTGTGGTCTCAGAATATTCCACATACGCCGTGTGGTCTCAGAATATTCCACATACGCCGTGTGGTCTCAGAATATTCCACATACGCCGTGTGGTCTCAGAATATTCCACATACGCCGTGTGGTCTCAGAATATTCCACATACACCGTGTAGTCTCAGAATATTCCACATACGCCGTGTGGTCTCAGAATATTCCACATACACCGTGTATTCTCAGAATATTCCACATACGCCGTGTAGTCTCAGAATATTATACATACACCATGTGGTCTCAGAATATTCCACATAAACCGTGTGGTCACAGAATATTCCACATACGCCGTGTAGTCTTAGAATATTCCACATACGCCGTGTGGTCTCAGAATATTCCACATACGCCGTGTGGTCTCAGAATATTATACATACACCATGTGGTCTCAGAATATTCCACATACGCCGTGTGGTCTCAGAATATTCCACATACGCCGTGTGGGCTCAGAATATTATACATACACCATGTGGTCTCAGAATATTCCACATACACCGTGTATTCTCAGAATATTCCACATACACCGTATAGTCTCAGAATATTACACATACGCCGTGTGGTCACAGTACACTCCACATACGCTGTGTAGTCTCAGAATATTCCACATACGCTGTGTGGTCTCAGAATATTCCACATACGCCGTGTGGTCTCAGAATATTCCACATACGCCGTGTGGTCTCAGAATATTCCACATACGCCGTGTGGTCTCAGAATATTCCACATACACCGTGTAGTCTCAGAATATTCCACATACGCCGTGTTGTCTCAGAATATTCTCCATGCACCGTGTAGTCTCAGAATATTACACATACGCCGTGTGGTCACAGTACACTCCACATACGCCGTGTGGTCTCAGAATATTCCACATACGCCGTGTGGTCTCAGAATATTCCACATACGCCGTGTGGTCTCAGAATATTCCACATACGCCGTGTGGTCTCAGAATATTGCACAAACACCGTGTAGTCTCAGAATATTCCACATACGCCGTGTGGTCTCAGAATATTGCACAAACACCGTGTAGTCTCAGAATATTCCACATACACCGTGTAGTCTCAGAATATTACACATACGCCGTGTGGTCACAGTACACTCCACGTACGCTGTGTAGTCTCAGAATATTGCACATACACCGTGTAGTCTCAGAATATTCCACATACGCCGTGTGGTCTCAGAATATTGCACAAACACCGTGTAGTCTCAGAATATTCCACATACACCGTGTAGTCTCAGAATATTACACATACGCCGTGTGGTCACAGTACACTCCACATACGCCGTGTGGTCTCAGAATATTCCACATACGCTGTGTGGTCTCAGAATATTCCACATACACCGTGTAGTCTCAGAATATTCCACATACACCTTGTAGTCTCAGAATATTACACATACGCCGTGTGGTCACAGTACACTCCACGTACGCTGTGTAGTCTCAGAATATTCCACATACGCTGTGTGGTCTCAGAATATTCCACATACACCGTGTTGTCTCAGAATATTCTCCATGCACCGTGTAGTCTCAGAATATTACACATACGCCGTGTGGTCACAGTACACTCCACATACGCCGTGTGGTCTCAGAATATTCCACATACGCCGTGTGGTCTCAGAATATTCCACATACGCCGTGTGGTCTCAGAATATTCCACATACGCCGTGTGGTCTCAGAATATTCCACATACGCCGTGTAGTCTCAGAATATTATACATACACCATGTGGTCTCAGAATATTCCACATACACCGTGTGGTCACAGTACACCCCACGTACGCTGTGTGGTCTCAGAATATTCCACATACGCCGTGTAATCTCAGAATATTATACATACACCATGTGGTCTCAGAATATTCCACATACGCTGTGTGGTCACAGTACACTCCACATACGCCGTGTGGTCACAGTACACTTCACATACGCCGTGTACTTATTCCACATACGCCGTGTGGTCTCAGAATATTCCACATACGCCGTGTAATCTCAGAATATTATACATACACCATGTGGTCTCAGAATATTCCACATACACCGTGTAGTCTCAGAATATTCCACATACGCCGTGTGGTCACAGTACACTCCACATACGCTGTGTGTCTCAGAATATTTCACATACGCCGTGTAGTCTCAGAATATTATACATACACCATGTGGTCTCAGAATATTCCACATACATCGTGTAGTCTCAGAATATTCCACATACGCCGTGTGGTCTCAGAATATTCCACATACACCGTGTAGTCTCAGAACATCCTCCATGCACCGTGTAGTCTCAGAATATTCCACATACGCCGTGTGGTCTCAGAATATTCTACATACGCTGTGTGGTCTCAGAATATTCCACATACGCTGTGTGGTCTCAGAATATTCCACATACATCGTGTAGTCTCAGAATATTCCACATACGCCGTGTGGTCTCAGAATATTCCACATACGCCGTGTGGTCTCAGAATATTCCACATACGCCGTGTGGTCACAGTAAACTCCACATGCGCTGTATGGTATCAGAATATTCCACATACGCCGTGTAGTCTCAGAATATTATACATACACCATGTGGTCTCAGAATATTCCACATACGCCGTGTGGTCACAGTGCACTCCACATACGCTGTGTGGTCTCAGAATATTCCCCATACGCCGTGTGGTCACAGTACACTTCACATACGCCGTGTGGTCACAGTACACTCCACATACGCTGTATGGTCTCAGAATATTCCACATACGCCGTTTAGTCTCAGAATATTATACATACACCATGTGGTCTCAGAATATTCCACATACGCCGTGTAGTCTCAGAATATTATACATACACCATGTGGTCTCAGAATATTCCACATACGCCGTGTGGTCACAGTGCACTCCACATACGCTGTGTGGTCTCAGAATATTCCCCATACGCCGTGTGGTCACAGTACACTTCACATACGCTGTGTGGTCTCAGAATATTCCACATACGCCGTGTGGTCACAGTGCACTCCACATACGCTGTGTGGTTTCAGAATATTCCACATACGCTGTGTGGTCTCAGAATATTCCACATACATCGTGTAGTCTCAGAATATTCCACATACGCCGTGTGGTCTCAGAATATTCCACATACGCCGTGTGGTCTCAGAATATTCCACATACGCTGTGTGGTCTCAGAATATTCCACATACGCCGTGTGGTCACAGTACACTCCACATACGCTGTGTGTCTCAGAATATTTCACATACGCCGTGTAGTCTCAGAATATTCCACATACATCGTGTAGTCTCAGAATATTCCACATACGCCGTGTGGTCTCAGAATATTCCACATACATCGTGTAGTCTCAGAATATTCCACATACGCCGTGTGGTCTCAGAATATTCCACATACGCTGTGTGGTCTCAGAATATTCCACATACGCCGTGTGGTCACAGTACACTCCACATACGCTGTGTGTCTCAGAATATTCCACATACATCGTGTAGTCTCAGAATATTCCACATACGCCGTGTGGTCTCAGAATATTCCACATACGCCGTGTGGTCTCAGAATATTCCACATACGCTGTGTGGTCTCAGAATATTCCACATACGCCGTGTGGTCACAGTACACTCCACATACGCTGTGTGTCTCAGAATATTTCACATACGCCGTGTAGTCTCAGAATATTCCACATACATCGTGTAGTCTCAGAATATTCCACATACGCTGTGTGGTCTCAGAATATTCCACATACACCGTGTTGTCTCAGAATATTCTCCATGCACCGTGTAGTCTCAGAATATTACACATACGCCGTGTGGTCACAGTACACTCCACATACGCCGTGTGGTCTCAGAATATTCCACATACGCCGTGTGGTCTCAGAATATTCCACATACGCCGTGTGGTCTCAGAATATTCCACATACGCCGTGTGGTCTCAGAATATTCCACATACGCCGTGTAGTCTCAGAATATTATACATACACCATGTGGTCTCAGAATATTCCACATACACCGTGTGGTCACAGTACACCCCACGTACGCTGTGTGGTCTCAGAATATTCCACATACGCCGTGTAATCTCAGAATATTATACATACACCATGTGGTCTCAGAATATTCCACATACGCTGTGTGGTCACAGTACACTCCACATACGCCGTGTGGTCTCAGAATATTCCACATACGCCGTGTGGTCTCAGAATATTCCACATACACCGTGTAGTCTCAGAACATCCTCCATGCACCGTGTAGTCTCAGAATATTTCACATACGCCGTGTAGTCTCAGAATATTCCACATACATCGTGTAGTCTCAGAATATTCCACATACGCTGTGTGGTCTCAGAATATTCCACATACGCTGTGTGGTCTCAGAATATTACACATACGCCGTGTGGTCACAGTACACTCCACATACGCCGTGTGGTCTCAGAATATTCCACATACGCCGTGTGGTCTCAGAATATTCCACATACACCGTGTAGTCTCAGAACATCCTCCATGCACCGTGTAGTCTCAGAATATTTCACATACGCCGTGTAGTCTCAGAATATTCCACATACATCGTGTAGTCTCAGAACATCCTCCATGCACCGTGTAGTCTCAGAATATTTCACATACGCCGTGTAGTCTCAGAATATTCCACATACATCGTGTAGTCTCAGAATATTATACATACACCATGTGGTCTCAGAATATTCCACATACACCGTGTAGTCTCAGAATATTCCACATACGCCGTGTGGTCTCAGAATATTCCACATACGCCGTGTGGTCTCAGAATATTCCACATACACCGTGTAGTCTCAGAACATCCTCCATGCACCGTGTAGTCTCAGAATATTTCACATACGCCGTGTAGTCTCAGAATATTCCACATACATCGTGTAGTCTCAGAATATTCCACATACGCTGTGTGGTCTCAGAATATTCCACATACACCGTGTTGTCTCAGAATATTCTCCATGCACCGTGTAGTCTCAGAATATTACACATACGCCGTGTGGTCACAGTACACTCCACATACGCCGTGTGGTCACAGTACACTTCACATACGCCGTGTACTTATTCCACATACGCCGTGGGGTCTCAGAATATTCCACATACACCGTGTGGTCACAGTACACCCCACGTACTCTGTGTGGTCTCAGAATATTCCACATACGCCGTGTAATCTCAGAATATTATACATACACCATGTGGTCTCAGAATATTCCACATACACCGTGTAGTCTCAGAATATTCCACATACGCCGTGTGGTCACAGTACACTCCACATACGCTGTGTGTCTCAGAATATTTCACATACGCCGTGTAGTCTCAGAATATTATACATACACCATGTGGTCTCAGAATATTCCACATACATCGTGTAGTCTCAGAATATTCCACATACGCCGTGTGGTCTCAGAATATTCCACATACACCGTGTAGTCTCAGAACATCCTCCATGCACCGTGTAGTCTCAGAATATTCCACATACGCCGTGTGGTCTCAGAATATTCTACATACGCTGTGTGGTCTCAGAATATTCCACATACGCTGTGTGGTCTCAGAATATTCCACATACATCGTGTAGTCTCAGAATATTCCACATACGCCGTGTGGTCTCAGAATATTCCACATACGCCGTGTGGTCTCAGAATATTCCACATACGCCGTGTGGTCACAGTAAACTCCACATGCGCTGTATGGTATCAGAATATTCCACATACGCCGTGTAGTCTCAGAATATTATACATACACCATGTGGTCTCAGAATATTCCACATACGCCGTGTGGTCACAGTGCACTCCACATACGCTGTGTGGTCTCAGAATATTCCCCATACGCAATGTGGTCACAGTACACTTCACATACGCCGTGTGGTCACAGTACACTCCACATACGCTGTATGGTCTCAGAATATTCCACATACGCCGTTTAGTCTCAGAATATTATACATACACCATGTGGTCTCAGAATATTCCACATACGCCGTGTGGTCACAGTGCACTCCACATACGCTGTGTGGTCTCAGAATATTCCCCATACGCCGTGTGGTCACAGTACACTTCACATACGCTGTGTGGTCTCAGAATATTCCACATACGCCGTGTGGTCACAGTGCACTCCACATACGCTGTGTGGTTTCAGAATATTCCACATACGCCGTGTAGTCTCAGAATATTATACATATACCATGTGGTCTCAGAATATTCCACATACGCCGTGTGGTCACAGTGCACTCCACATTAGCTGTGTGGTCTCAGAATATTCCACATACGCCGTGTGGTCACAGTGCACTCCACATACGCTGTGTGGTTTCAGAATATTCCACATACGCTGTGTGGTCTCAGAATATTCCACATACATCGTGTAGTCTCAGAATATTCCACATACGCCGTGTGGTCACAGTACACTCCACATACGCTGTGTGTCTCAGAATATTTCACATACGCCGTGTAGTCTCAGAATATTCCACATACATCGTGTAGTCTCAGAATATTCCACATACGCCGTGTGGTCTCAGAATATTCCACATACATCGTGTAGTCTCAGAATATTCCACATACGCCGTGTGGTCTCAGAATATTCCACATACGCCGTGTGGTCTCAGAATATTCCACATACGCCGTGTGGTCTCAGAATATTCCACATACACCGTGTGGTCTCAGAATATTCCACATACGCCGTGTGGTCTCAGAATATTCCACATACGCCGTGTGGTCACAGTACACTCCACATACACCGTGTAGTCTCAGAACATCCTCCATGCACCGTGTAGTCTCAGAATATTACACATACGCCGTGTGGTCACAGTACACTCCACATACGCTGTGTGGTCTCAGAATATTCCACATACGCCGTGTGGTCTCAGAATATTCCACATACGCTGTGTGGTCTCAGAATATTCCACATACGCCGTGTGGTCTCAGAATATTCCACATACGCTGTGTGGTCTCAGAATATTCCACATACATCGTGTAGTCTCAGAATATTCCACATACGCCGTGTGGTCTCATAATATTCCACATACGCCGTGTGGTCACAGTACACTCCACATACGCTGTGTGGTCTCAGAATATTCCACATACGCCGTGTAGTCTCAGAATATTCCACATACGCTGTGTGGTCTCAGAATATTGCACATACGCCGTGTAGTCTCAGAATATTCCACATACGCCGTGTGGTCTCAGAATATTCCACATACGCCGTGTGGTCTCAGAATATTCCACATACGCTGTGTGGTCTCAGAATATTCCACATACGCCGTGTTGTCACAGTACACTCCACATACGCTGTGTGTCTCAGAATATTTCACATACGCCGTGTAGTCTCAGAATATTATACATACACCATGTGGTCTCAGAATATTCCACATACATCGTGTAGTCTCAGAATATTCCACATACGCCGTGTGGTCTCAGAATATTCCACATACGCCGTGTGGTCTCAGAATATTCCACATACGCTGTGTGGTCTCAGAATATTCCACATACGCCGTGTGGTCACAGTACACTCCACATACGCTGTGTGGTCTCAGAATATTCCACATACGCCGTGTAGTCTCAGAATATTATACATACACCATGTGGTGTCAGAATATTCCACATACATCGTGTGGTCTCAGAATATTCCACATACGCTGTGTGGTCTCAGAATATTCCACATACGCCGTGTAGTCTGAGAATATTATACATACACCATGTGGTCTCAGAATATTCCACATACGCCGTGTGGTCACAGTACACTCCACATACGCTGTGTGTCTCAGAATATTTCACATACGCCGTGTAGTCTCAGAATATTATACATACACCATGTGGTCTCAGAATATTCCACATACATCGTAAGGTCTCAGAATATTCCACATACGCTGTGTGGTCTCAGAATATTCCACATACATCGTGTAGTCTCAGAATATTCCACATACGCCGTGTGGTCTCAGAATATTCCACATACGCCGTGTGGTCACAGTACACTCCACGTACCCTGTGTGGTCTCAGAATATTCCACATACGCCGTGTAGTCTCAGAATATTATACATACACCATGTGGTCTCAGAATATTATACATACGCCGTGTAGTCTCAGAATATTCCACATACGCCGTGTGGTCTCAGAATATTCCACATACGCCGTGTGGTCACAGTACACTCCACATACGCTGTATGGTCTCAGAATATTCCACATACGCCGTGTAGTCTCAGTATATTATACATACACCATGTGGTCTCAGAATATTTCACATACGCCGTGTGGTCACAGTGCACTCCACATACGCTGTGTGGTCTCAGAATATTCCACATACGCCGTGTGGTCACAGTACAACCCACGTACGCTGTGTGGTCTCAGAATATTCCACATACGCCGTGTAGTCTCAGAATATTATACATACACCATGTGGTCTCAGAATATTATACATACGCTGTGTGGTCTCAGAATATTCCACATACGCCGTGCAGTCTCAGAATATTATACATACACCATGTGGTCTCAGAATATTATACATACGCTGTGTGGTCTCAGTATATTCCACATACGCCGTGTGGTCTCAGAATATTCCACATACGCCGTTTAGTCTCAGAATATTATACATTCACCATGTGGTCTCAGAATATTCCACATACGCCGTGTGGTCTCAGAATATTCCACATACGCCGTGTGGTCACAGTACACTCCACATACGCTGTATGGTCTCAGAATATTCCACATACGCCGTGTAGTCTCAGAATATTATACATACACCATGTGGTCTCAGAATATTTCACATACGCCGTGTGGTCACAGTGCACTCCACATACGCTGTGTGGTCTCAGAATACTCCACATACGCCGTGTGGTCACAGTACACTCCACATACGCTTTATGGTCTCAGAATATTCCACATACGCCGTTTAGTCTCAGAATATTATACATTCACCATGTGGTCTCAGAATATTCCACATACGCCGTGTGGTCACAGTACAACCCACGTACGCTGTGTGGTCTCAGAATATTCCACATACGCCGTGTAGTCTCAGAATATTATACATACACCATGTGGTCTCAGAATATTATACATACGCTGTGTGGTCTCAGAATATTCCACATACGCCGCGCAGTCTCAGAATATTATACATACACCATGTGGTCTCAGAATATTATACATACGCTGTGTGGTCTCAGTATATTCCACATACGCCGTGTGGTCTCAGAATATTCCACATACGCCGTTTAGTCTCAGAATATTATACATTCACCATGTGGTCTCAGAATATTCCACATACGCCGTGTGGTCTCAGAATATTCCACATACGCCGTGTAGTCTCAGAATATTATACATACACCATGTGGTCTCAGAATATTATACATATGCTGTGTGGTCTCAGAATATTCCACATACATCGTGTAGTCTCAGAATATTCCACATACGCCGTGTGGTCTCAGAATATTCCACATACGCCGTGTGGTCTCAGAATATTCCACATACGCTGTGTGGTCTCAGAATATTCCACATACGCCGTGTGGTCACAGTACACTTCACATACGCTGTGTGGTCTCAGAATATTCCACATACGCCGTGTAGTCTCAGAATATTATACATACACCATGTGGTGTCAGAATATTCCACATACGCCGTGTGGTCTCAGAATATTCCACATACGCTGTGTGGTCTCAGAATATTCCACATACGCCGTGTAGTCTCAGAATATTATACATACACCGTGTGGTCTCAGAATATTCCACATACGCCGTGTGGTCACAGTACACTCCACATACGCTGTGTGGTCTCAGAATATTCCACATACGCCGTGTAGTCTCAGAATATTATACATACACCATGTGGTCTCAGAATATTCCACATACATCGTGTGGTCTCAGAATATTCCACATACGCTGTGTGGTCTCAGAATATTCCACATACGCCGTGTAGTCTCAGAATATTATTCATACACCATGTGGTCTCAGAATATTCCACATACGCCGTGTGGTCTCAGAATATTCCACATACGCCGTGTAGTCTCAGAATATTATACATACACCATGTGGTCTCAGAATATTCCACATACGCCGTGTGGTCACAGTACACTCCACATACGCTGTATGGTCTCAGAATATTCCACATACGCTGTGTGGTCTCAGAATATTCCACATACGCCGTGTAGTCTCAGAATATTATACATACACCGTGTGTTCTCAGAATATTCCACATACGCCGTGTGGTCACAGTACACTCCACATACGCTGTATGGTCTCAGAATATTCCACATACGCCGTTTAGTCTCAGAATATTATACATACACCATGTGGTCTCAGAATATTCCACATACGCCGTGTGGTCTCAGAATATTCCACATACGCCGTGTGGTCACAGTACACTCCACGTACCCTGTGTGGTCTCAGAATATTCCACATACGCCGTGTAGTCTCAGAATATTATACATACGCTGTGTGGTCTCAGAATATTCCACATACATCGTGTAGTCTCAGAATATTCCACATACGCCGTGTGGTCTCAGAATATTCCACATACGCCGTGTGGTCACAGTACAACCCACGTACGCTGTGTGGTCTCAGAATATTCCACATACGCCGTGTAGTCTCAGAATATTATACATACACCATGTGGTCTCAGAATATTCCACATACGCCGTGTAGTCTCAGAATATTATACATACGCTGTGTGGTCTCAGAATATTCCACATACATCGTGTAGTCTCAGAATATTCCACATACGCCGTGTGGTCTCAGAATATTCCACATACGCCGTGTGGTCACAGTACAACCCACGTACGCTGTGTGGTCTCAGAATATTCCACATACGCCGTGTAGTCTCAGAATATTATACATACACCATGTGGTCTCAGAATATTCCACATACGCCGTGTGGTCACAGTACACTTCACATACGCCGTGTGGTCACAGTACACTCCACATACGCTGTATGGTCTCAGAATATTCCACATACGCCGTTTAGTCTCAGAATATTATACATACACCATGTGGTCTCAGAATATTCCACATACGCCGTGTGGTCTCAGAATATTCCACATACGCCGTGTGGTCACAGTACACTCCACGTACCCTGTGTGGTCTCAGAATATTCCACATACGCCGTGTAGTCTCAGAATATTATACATACGCTGTGTGGTCTCAGAATATTCCACATACATCGTGTAGTCTCAGAATATTCCACATACGCCGTGTGGTCTCAGAATATTCCACATACGCCGTGTGGTCACAGTACACTCCACGTACCCTGTGTGGTCTCAGAATATTCCACATACGCCGTGTAGTCTCAGAATATTATACATACACCATGTGGTCTCAGAATATTCCACATACGCCGTGTGGTCACAGTACACTTCACATACGCCGTGTGGTCACAGTGCACTCCACATACGCTGTATGGTCTCAGAATATTCCACATACGCCGTTTAGTCTCAGAATATTATACATACACCATGTGGTCTCAGAATATTCCACATACGCCGTGTGGTCTCAGAATATTCCACATACGCCGTGTGGTCACAGTACACTCCACATACGCTGTATGGTCTCAGAATATTCCACATACGCCGTGTAGTCTCAGAATATTATACATACACCATGTGGTCTCAGAATATTTCACATACGCCGTGTGGTCACAGTGCACTCCACATACGCTGTGTGGTCTCAGAATATTCTCTATACGACGTGTGGTCACAGTACACTTCACATACGCCGTGTGGTCACAGTACACTCCACATACGCTGTATGGTCTCAGAATATTCCACATACGCCGTGTAGTCTCAGAATATTATACATACACCATGTGGTCTCAGAATATTCCACATACGCCGTGTGGTCTCAGAATATTCCACATACGCCGTGTGGTCACAGTACACTCCACGTACCCTGTGTGGTCTCAGAATATTCCACATACGCCGTGTAGTCTCAGAATATTATACATACGCTGTGTGGTCTCAGAATATTCCACATACATCGTGTAGTCTCAGAATATTCCACATACGCCGTGTGGTCTCAGAATATTCCACATACGCCGTGTGGTCACAGTACACTCCACGTACCCTGTGTGGTCTCAGAATATTCCACATACGCCGTGTAGTCTCAGAATATTATACATACACCATGTGGTCTCAGAATATTCCACATACGCCGTGTGGTCACAGTACACTTCACATACGCCGTGTGGTCACAGTGCACTCCACATACGCTGTATGGTCTCAGAATATTCCACATACGCCGTTTAGTCTCAGAATATTATACATACACCATGTGGTCTCAGAATATTCCACATACGCCGTGTGGTCTCAGAATATTCCACATACGCCGTGTGGTCACAGTACACTCCACATACGCTGTATGGTCTCAGAATATTCCACATACGCCGTGTAGTCTCAGAATATTATACATACACCATGTGGTCTCAGAATATTTCACATACGCCGTGTGGTCACAGTGCACTCCACATACGCTGTGTGGTCTCAGAATATTCTCTATACGACGTGTGGTCACAGTACACTTCACATACGCCGTGTGGTCACAGTACACTCCACATACGCTGTGTGCTCTTAGAATATTCCACATAAACCGTGTGGTCTCAGAATATTCCACATACGCCGTGTAGTCTCAGAATATTATACATACACTATGTGGTCTCAGAATATTCCACATACGCCGTGTGGTCTCAGAATATTCCACATACGCCGTGTGGTCACAGTACACTCCACATACGCTGTATGGTCTCAGAATATTCCACATACGCCGTGTAGTCTCAGAATATTATACATACACCATGTGGTCTCAGAATATTCCACATACGCCGTGTGGTCACAGTTCACTCCACATACGCTGAATGGTTTCAGAATATTCCACATACGCCGTGTGGTCACAGTACACTTCACATACGCCGTGTGGTCACAGTACACTCCACATACGCTGTATGGTCTCAGAATATTCCACATACGCCGTTTAGTCTCAGAATATTATACATACACCATGTGGTCTCAGAATATTCCACATACGCCGTGTGGTCTCAGAATATTCCACATACGCCGTGTGGTCACAGTACACTCCACGTACCCTGTGTGGTCTCAGAATATTCCACATACGCCGTTTAGTCTCAGAATATTATACATTCACCATGTGGTCTCAGAATATTCCCCATACGACGTGTGGTCACAGTACACTCCACATACGCTGTGTGCTCTTAGAATATTCCACATAAACCGTGTGGTCTCAGAATATTCCACATACGCCGTGTAGTCTCAGAATATTATACATACACTATGTGGTCTCAGAATATTCCACATACGCCGTGTGGTCTCAGAATATTCCACATACGCCGTGTGGTCACAGTACACTCCACGTACCCTGTGTGGTCTCAGAATATTCCACATACGCCGTGTAGTCTCAGAATATTATACATACACCATGTGGTCTCAGAATATTATACATACGCCGTGTAGTCTCAGAATATTCCACATACGCCGTGTGGTCTCAGAATATTCCACATACGCCGTGTGGTCACAGTACACTCCACATACGCTGTATGGTCTCAGAATATTCCACATACGCCGTGTAGTCTCAGTATATTATACATACACCATGTGGTCTCAGAATATTTCACATACGCCGTGTGGTCACAGTGCACTCCACATACGCTGTGTGGTCTCAGAATATTCCACATACGCCGTGTGGTCACAGTACAACCCACGTACGCTGTGTGGTCTCAGAATATTCCACATACGCCGTGTAGTCTCAGAATATTATACATACACCATGTGGTCTCAGAATATTATACATACGCTGTGTGGTCTCAGAATATTCCACATACGCCGTGCAGTCTCAGAATATTATACATACACCATGTGGTCTCAGAATATTATACATACGCTGTGTGGTCTCAGTATATTCCACATACGCCGTGTGGTCTCAGAATATTCCACATACGCCGTTTAGTCTCAGAATATTATACATTCACCATGTGGTCTCAGAATATTCCACATACGCCGTGTGGTCTCAGAATATTCCACATACGCCGTGTGGTCACAGTACACTCCACATACGCTGTATGGTCTCAGAATATTCCACATACGCCGTGTAGTCTCAGAATATTATACATACACCATGTGGTCTCAGAATATTTCACATACGCCGTGTGGTCACAGTGCACTCCACATACGCTGTGTGGTCTCAGAATACTCCACATACGCCGTGTGGTCACAGTACACTCCACATACGCTTTATGGTCTCAGAATATTCCACATACGCCGTTTAGTCTCAGAATATTATACATTCACCATGTGGTCTCAGAATATTCCACATACGCCGTGTGGTCACAGTACAACCCACGTACGCTGTGTGGTCTCAGAATATTCCACATACGCCGTGTAGTCTCAGAATATTATACATACACCATGTGGTCTCAGAATATTATACATACGCTGTGTGGTCTCAGAATATTCCACATACGCCGCGCAGTCTCAGAATATTATACATACACCATGTGGTCTCAGAATATTATACATACGCTGTGTGGTCTCAGTATATTCCACATACGCCGTGTGGTCTCAGAATATTCCACATACGCCGTTTAGTCTCAGAATATTATACATTCACCATGTGGTCTCAGAATATTCCACATACGCCGTGTGGTCTCAGAATATTCCACATACGCCGTGTAGTCTCAGAATATTATACATACACCATGTGGTCTCAGAATATTATACATATGCTGTGTGGTCTCAGAATATTCCACATACATCGTGTAGTCTCAGAATATTCCACATACGCCGTGTGGTCTCAGAATATTCCACATACGCCGTGTGGTCTCAGAATATTCCACATACGCTGTGTGGTCTCAGAATATTCCACATACGCCGTGTGGTCACAGTACACTTCACATACGCTGTGTGGTCTCAGAATATTCCACATACGCCGTGTAGTCTCAGAATATTATACATACACCATGTGGTGTCAGAATATTCCACATACGCCGTGTGGTCTCAGAATATTCCACATACGCTGTGTGGTCTCAGAATATTCCACATACGCCGTGTAGTCTCAGAATATTATACATACACCGTGTGGTCTCAGAATATTCCACATACGCCGTGTGGTCACAGTACACTCCACATACGCTGTGTGGTCTCAGAATATTCCACATACGCCGTGTAGTCTCAGAATATTATACATACACCATGTGGTCTCAGAATATTCCACATACATCGTGTGGTCTCAGAATATTCCACATACGCTGTGTGGTCTCAGAATATTCCACATACGCCGTGTAGTCTCAGAATATTATTCATACACCATGTGGTCTCAGAATATTCCACATACGCCGTGTGGTCTCAGAATATTCCACATACGCCGTGTAGTCTCAGAATATTATACATACACCATGTGGTCTCAGAATATTCCACATACGCCGTGTGGTCACAGTACACTCCACATACGCTGTATGGTCTCAGAATATTCCACATACGCTGTGTGGTCTCAGAATATTCCACATACGCCGTGTAGTCTCAGAATATTATACATACACCGTGTGTTCTCAGAATATTCCACATACGCCGTGTGGTCACAGTACACTCCACATACGCTGTATGGTCTCAGAATATTCCACATACGCCGTTTAGTCTCAGAATATTATACATACACCATGTGGTCTCAGAATATTCCACATACGCCGTGTGGTCTCAGAATATTCCACATACGCCGTGTGGTCACAGTACACTCCACGTACCCTGTGTGGTCTCAGAATATTCCACATACGCCGTGTAGTCTCAGAATATTATACATACGCTGTGTGGTCTCAGAATATTCCACATACATCGTGTAGTCTCAGAATATTCCACATACGCCGTGTGGTCTCAGAATATTCCACATACGCCGTGTGGTCACAGTACAACCCACGTACGCTGTGTGGTCTCAGAATATTCCACATACGCCGTGTAGTCTCAGAATATTATACATACACCATGTGGTCTCAGAATATTCCACATACGCCGTGTAGTCTCAGAATATTATACATACGCTGTGTGGTCTCAGAATATTCCACATACATCGTGTAGTCTCAGAATATTCCACATACGCCGTGTGGTCTCAGAATATTCCACATACGCCGTGTGGTCACAGTACAACCCACGTACGCTGTGTGGTCTCAGAATATTCCACATACGCCGTGTAGTCTCAGAATATTATACATACACCATGTGGTCTCAGAATATTCCACATACGCCGTGTGGTCACAGTACACTTCACATACGCCGTGTGGTCACAGTACACTCCACATACGCTGTATGGTCTCAGAATATTCCACATACGCCGTTTAGTCTCAGAATATTATACATACACCATGTGGTCTCAGAATATTCCACATACGCCGTGTGGTCTCAGAATATTCCACATACGCCGTGTGGTCACAGTACACTCCACGTACCCTGTGTGGTCTCAGAATATTCCACATACGCCGTGTAGTCTCAGAATATTATACATACGCTGTGTGGTCTCAGAATATTCCACATACATCGTGTAGTCTCAGAATATTCCACATACGCCGTGTGGTCTCAGAATATTCCACATACGCCGTGTGGTCACAGTACACTCCACGTACCCTGTGTGGTCTCAGAATATTCCACATACGCCGTGTAGTCTCAGAATATTATACATACACCATGTGGTCTCAGAATATTCCACATACGCCGTGTGGTCACAGTACACTTCACATACGCCGTGTGGTCACAGTGCACTCCACATACGCTGTATGGTCTCAGAATATTCCACATACGCCGTTTAGTCTCAGAATATTATACATACACCATGTGGTCTCAGAATATTCCACATACGCCGTGTGGTCTCAGAATATTCCACATACGCCGTGTGGTCACAGTACACTCCACATACGCTGTATGGTCTCAGAATATTCCACATACGCCGTGTAGTCTCAGAATATTATACATACACCATGTGGTCTCAGAATATTTCACATACGCCGTGTGGTCACAGTGCACTCCACATACGCTGTGTGGTCTCAGAATATTCTCTATACGACGTGTGGTCACAGTACACTTCACATACGCCGTGTGGTCACAGTACACTCCACATACGCTGTATGGTCTCAGAATATTCCACATACGCCGTGTAGTCTCAGAATATTATACATACACCATGTGGTCTCAGAATATTCCACATACGCCGTGTGGTCTCAGAATATTCCACATACGCCGTGTGGTCACAGTACACTCCACGTACCCTGTGTGGTCTCAGAATATTCCACATACGCCGTGTAGTCTCAGAATATTATACATACGCTGTGTGGTCTCAGAATATTCCACATACATCGTGTAGTCTCAGAATATTCCACATACGCCGTGTGGTCTCAGAATATTCCACATACGCCGTGTGGTCACAGTACACTCCACGTACCCTGTGTGGTCTCAGAATATTCCACATACGCCGTGTAGTCTCAGAATATTATACATACACCATGTGGTCTCAGAATATTCCACATACGCCGTGTGGTCACAGTACACTTCACATACGCCGTGTGGTCACAGTGCACTCCACATACGCTGTATGGTCTCAGAATATTCCACATACGCCGTTTAGTCTCAGAATATTATACATACACCATGTGGTCTCAGAATATTCCACATACGCCGTGTGGTCTCAGAATATTCCACATACGCCGTGTGGTCACAGTACACTCCACATACGCTGTATGGTCTCAGAATATTCCACATACGCCGTGTAGTCTCAGAATATTATACATACACCATGTGGTCTCAGAATATTTCACATACGCCGTGTGGTCACAGTGCACTCCACATACGCTGTGTGGTCTCAGAATATTCTCTATACGACGTGTGGTCACAGTACACTTCACATACGCCGTGTGGTCACAGTACACTCCACATACGCTGTGTGCTCTTAGAATATTCCACATAAACCGTGTGGTCTCAGAATATTCCACATACGCCGTGTAGTCTCAGAATATTATACATACACTATGTGGTCTCAGAATATTCCACATACGCCGTGTGGTCTCAGAATATTCCACATACGCCGTGTGGTCACAGTACACTCCACATACGCTGTATGGTCTCAGAATATTCCACATACGCCGTGTAGTCTCAGAATATTATACATACACCATGTGGTCTCAGAATATTCCACATACGCCGTGTGGTCACAGTTCACTCCACATACGCTGAATGGTTTCAGAATATTCCACATACGCCGTGTGGTCACAGTACACTTCACATACGCCGTGTGGTCACAGTACACTCCACATACGCTGTATGGTCTCAGAATATTCCACATACGCCGTTTAGTCTCAGAATATTATACATACACCATGTGGTCTCAGAATATTCCACATACGCCGTGTGGTCTCAGAATATTCCACATACGCCGTGTGGTCACAGTACACTCCACGTACCCTGTGTGGTCTCAGAATATTCCACATACGCCGTTTAGTCTCAGAATATTATACATTCACCATGTGGTCTCAGAATATTCCCCATACGACGTGTGGTCACAGTACACTCCACATACGCTGTGTGCTCTTAGAATATTCCACATAAACCGTGTGGTCTCAGAATATTCCACATACGCCGTGTAGTCTCAGAATATTATACATACACTATGTGGTCTCAGAATATTCCACATACGCCGTGTGGTCTCAGAATATTCCACATACGCCGTGTGGTCACAGTACACTCCACATACGCTGTATGGTCTCAGAATATTCCAAATACGCCGTGTAGTCTCAGAATATTATACATACACCGTGTGGTCTCAGAATATTCCACATACGCCGTGTGGTCACAGTACACTCCACATACGCTGTATGGTCTCAGAATATTCCACATACGCTGTGTGGTCTCAGAATATTCCACATACGCCGTGTAGTCTCAGAATATTATACATACACCGTGTGGTCTCAGAATATTCCACATACGCCGTGTGGTCACAGTACACTCCACATACGCTGTATGGTCTCAGAATATTCCACATACGCCGTGTAGTCTCAGAATATTATACATACACCATGTGGTCTCAGAATATTCCACATACGCCGTGTGGTCACAGTACACTTCACATACGCCGTGTGGTCACAGTACACTCCACATACGCTGTATGGTCTCAGAATATTCCACATACGCCGTGTAGTCTCAGAATATTATACATACACCATGTGGTCTCAGAATATTTCACATACGCCGTGTGGTCTCAGAATATTCCACATACGCCGTGTGGTCACAGTACACTCCACATACGCTGTATGGTCTCAGAATATTCCACATACGCCGTGTAGTCTCAGAATATTATACATACACCATGTGGTCTCAGAATATTTCACATACGCCGTGTGGTCACAGTGCACTCCACATACGCTGTGTGGTCTCAGAATATTCTCCATACGACGTGTGGTCACAGTACACTTCACATACGCCGTGTGGTCACAGTACACTCCACATACGCTGTATGGTCTCAGAATATTCCACATACGCCGTTTAGTCTCAGAATATTATACATTCACCATGTGGTCTCAGAATATTCCACATACGCCGTGTGGTCTCAGAATATTCCACATACGCCGTGTAGTCTCAGAATATTATACATACACCATGTGGTCTCAGAATATTTCACATACGCCGTGTGGTCACAGTGCACTCCACATACGCTGTGTGGTCTCAGAATATTCTCCATACGACGTGTGGTCACAGTACACTTCACATACGCCGTGTGGTCACAGTACACTCCACATACGCTGTATGGTCTCAGAATATTCCACATACGCCGTGTAGTCTCAGAATATTATACATACACCATGTGGTCTCAGAATATTTCACATACGCCGTGTGGTCACAGTGCACTCCACATACGCTGTGTGGTCACAGTACACTCCACATACGCTGTATGGTCTCAGAATACTCCCCATACGACGTGTGGTCACAGTACACTTCACATACGCCGTGTGGTCACAGTACACTCCACATACGCTGTATGGTCTCAGAATATTCCACATACGCCGTGTAGTCTCAGAATATTATACATACACCATGTGGTCTCAGAATATTCCACATACGCCGTGTGGTCACAGTAAACTTCACATACGCCGTGTAGTCACAGTACACTCCACATACGCTGTATGGTCTCAGAATATTCCACATACGCCGTGTAGTCTCAGAATATTATACATACACCATGTGGTCTCAGAATATTCCACATACGCCGTGTGGTCACATTGCACTCCACATACGCCGTGTGGTCGCAGAATATTCCACATACGCCGTGTGGTCTCAGAATATTCCACATACACCGTGTAGTCCCAGAATATTCCACATGCACCGTGTAGTCTCAGAATATTCTCCATGCACCGTTTAGTCTCAGAATATTATACATACACCATGTGGTCTCAGAATATTCCACATACGCCGTGTGGTCTCAGAATATTCCACATACGCCGTGTGGTCACAGTACACTCCACGTACCCTGTGTGGTCTCAGAATATTCCACATACGCCGTTTAGTCTCAGAATATTATACATACACCATGTGGTCTCAGAATATTCCACATACGCCGTGTGGTCTCAGAATATTCCACATACGCCGTGTGGTCACAGTACACTCCACATACGCTGTATGGTCTCAGAATATTCCAAATACGCCGTGTAGTCTCAGAATATTATACATACACCATGTGGTCTCAGAATATTCCACATACGCCGTGTGGTCACAGTGCACTCCACATACGCTGTGTGGTCACAGTACACTCCACATACGCTGTATGGTCTCAGAATACTCCCCATACGACGTGTGGTCACAGTACACTTCACATACGCCGTGTGGTCACAGTACACTCCACATACGCTGTATGGTCTCAGAATATTCCACATACGCCGTTTAGTCTCAGAATATTATACATACACCATGTGGTCTCAGAATATTCCACATACGCCGTGTGGTCACAGTGCACTCCACATACGCTGTGTGGTCTCAGAATATTCCCCATACGACGTGTGGTCACAGTACACTTCACATACGCCCTGTGGTCACAGTACACTCCACATACGCTGTATGGTCTCAGAATATTCCACATACGCCGTTTAGTCTCAGAATATTATACATAAACCGTGTGGTCTCAGAATATTCCACATACGCCGTGTAGTCTCAGAATATTCCACATACATCGTGTAGTCTCAGAATATTCCACATACGCCGTGTGGTCACAGTGCACTTCACATACGCCCTGTGGTCACAGTACACTCCACATACGCTGTATGGTCTCAGAATATTCCACATACGCCGTTTAGTCTCAGAATATTATACATAAACCGTGTGGTCTCAGAATATTCCACATACGCCGTGTAGTCTCAGAATATTACACATACACCATGTGGTCTCAGAATATTCCACATACGCCGTGTGGTCTCAGAATATTCCACATACGCCGTGTGGTCACAGTGCACTCCACATACGCTGTGTGGTCTCAGAATATTCCCCATACGACGTGTGGTCACAGTACACTTCACATACGCCCTGTGGTCACAGTACACTCCACATACGCTGTATGGTCTCAGAATATTCCACATACGCCGTTTAGTCTCAGAATATTATACATAAACCGTGTGGTCTCAGAATATTCCACATACGCCGTGTAGTCTCAGAATATTACACATACACCATGTGGTCTCAGAATATTCCACATACGCCGTGTGGTCTCAGAATATTCCACATACGCCGTGTGGTCACAGTACACTCCACATACGCTGTGTGGTCTCAGAATATTCCCCATACGACGTGTGGTCACAGTACACTTCACATACGCCGTGTGGTCACAGTACACTCCACGCTGTATGGTCTCAGAATATTCCACATACGCCGTGTAGTCTCAGAATATTATACATACACCATGTGGTCTCAGAATATTACACATACGCCGTGTGGTCACAGTACACTTCACATACGCCGTGTGGTCACAGTACACTCCACATACGCTGTATGGTCTCAGAATATTCCACATACGCCGTTTAGTCTCAGAATATTATACATACACCATGTGGTCTCAGAATATTCCACATACGCCGTGTGGTCACAGTACACTCCACATACGCTGTACGGTCTCAGAATATTCCACATACGCCGTGTGATCTCAGAATATTCCCCATACGCCGTGTGGTCACAGTAAACTTCACATACGCCGTGTAGTCACAGTACACTCCACATACGCTGTACGGTCTCAGAATATTCCACATACGCCGTGTGGTCACAGTACACTCCACATACGCTGTGTGGTCTCAGAATATTCCCCATACGACGTGTGGTCACAGTACACTTCACATACGCCGTGTGGTCACAGTACACTCCACGCTGTATGGTCTCAGAATATTCCACATACGCCGTGTAGTCTCAGAATATTATACATACACCATGTGGTCTCAGAATATTACACATACGCCGTGTGGTCACATTGCACTCCACATACGCCGTGTGGTCGCAGAATATTCCACATACGCCGTGTGGTCTCAGAATATTCCACATACACCGTGTAGTCTCAGAATATTACACATACGCCGTGTGGTCACAGTACACTCCACATGCGCTGTGTGGTCTCAGAATATTCCACATACACCGTGTAGTCCCAGAATATTCCACATGCACCGTGTAGTCTCAGAATATTCTCCATGCACCGTGTGGTCACAGTACACTTCACATACGCCGTGTGGTCACAGTACACTCCATATACGCCGTATGGTCTCAGAATATTCCACATACGCCATGTGGTCACAGTACACTCCACATACGCCGTGTGGTCTCAGAATATTCCACATACATCGTGTAGTCTCAGAATATTCCACATACACCGTGTTGTCTCAGAATATTCTCCATGCACCGTGTAGTCTCAGAATATTACACATACGCCGTGTGGTCTCAGAATATTCCACATACACCGTGTAGTCTCAGAATATTACACATACGCCGTGTGGTCACAGTACACTCCACATGCGCTGTGTGGTCTCAGAATATTCCACATACACCGTGTAGTCCCAGAATATTCCACATGCACCGTGTAGTCTCAGAATATTCTCCATGCACCGTGTGGTCACAGTACACTTCACATACGCCGTGTGGTCACAGTACACTCCATATACGCCGTATGGTCTCAGAATATTCCACATACGCCATGTGGTCACAGTGCACTCCACATACGCTGTGTGGTCTCGGAATATTCCCCGTACGCCGTGTGGTCACAGTACACTTCACATACGCCGTGTGGTCACAGTACACTCCACATACGCTGTATGGTCTCAGAATATTCCACATACGCCGTTTAGTCTCAGAATATTATGCATACACCATGTGGTCTCAGAATATTCCACATACGCCGTGTGGTCACAGTGCACTCCACATACGCTGTGTGGTCTCAGAATATTCCCCATACGCCGTGTGGTCACAGTACACTTCACATACGCCGTGTGGTCACAGTACACTCCATATACGCCGTATGGTCTCAGAATATTCCACATACGCCATGTGGTCACAGTACACTCCACATACGCCGTGTGGTCTCAGAATATTCCACATACATCGTGTAGTCTCAGAATATTCCACATACACCGTGTTGTCTCAGAATATTCTCCATGCACCGTGTAGTCTCAGAATATTACACATACGCCGTGTGGGCTCAGAATATTCCACATACGCCGTGTAGTCTCAGAATATTATACATACACCATGTGGTCTCAGAATATTCCACATACGCCGTGTGGTCACAGTACACCCCACGTACGCTGTGTGGTCTCAGAATATTCCACATACGCCGTGTAGTTTCAGAATATTATAAATACACCATGTGGTCTCAGAATATTCCACATACATCGTGTAGTCTCAGAATATTCCACATACGCCGTGTGGTCTCAGAATATTCCCCATACGCCGTGTGGTCACAGTACACTCCACATACGCTGTCTGGTCTCAGAATATTCCACATACGCCGTGTAGTCTCAGAATATTCTACATACGCCGTGTAGTCTCAGAATATTATACATACACCATGTGGTCTCAGAATATTCCACATACGCCGTATCGGCTCAGAATATTCCACATACGCCGTGTGGTCACAGTACACTCCACGTACGCTGTATGGTCTCAGAATATTCTACATACGCCGTTTAGTCTCAGAATATTATACATACACCATGTGGTCTCAGAATATTCCACATACGCTGTACGGTCTCAGAATATTCCACATACGCCGTGTAGTCTCAGAATATTCCCCATACGCCGTGTGGTCACAGTACACTCCACATACGCTGTATGGTCTCAGAATATTCCACATACGCCGTGTAGTCTCAGAATATTCTACATACGCCGTGTAGTCTCAGAATATTATACATGCACCATGTGGTCTCAGAATATTCCACATACGCATTGTGGTCTCAGAATATTCCACATACGCCGTGTAGTCTCAGAATATTATACATACACCATGTGGTCTCAGAATATTCCACATACGCCGTGTGGGCTCAGAATATTCCACATACGCCGTGTGGTCACAGTACACTCCACGTACGCTGTATGGTCTCAGAATATTCCACATACGCCGTTTAGTCTCAGAATATTATACATACACCATGTGGTCTCAGAATATTCCACATACGCTGTACGGTCTCAGAATATTCCACATACGCCGTGTAGTCTCAGAATATTCCCCATACGCCGTGTGGTCACAGTACACTCCACATACGCTGTATGGTCTCAGAATATTCCACATACGCCGTGTAGTCTCAGAATATTCTACATACGCCGTGTAGTCTCAGAATATTATACATGCACCATGTGGTCTCAGAATATTCCACATACGCCGTGTGGTCACAGTACACTCCACATACGCCGTGTAGTCTCAGAATATTATACATACACCATGTGGTCTCAGAATATTCCACATACGCTGTATGGTCTCAGAATATTCCACATACGCCGTTTAGTCTCAGAATATTATACATACACCATGTGGTCTCAGAATATTCCACATACGCTGTACGGTCTCAGAATATTCCACATACGCCGTGTAGTCTCAGAATATTCCCCATACGCCGTGTGGTCACAGTACACTCCACATACGCTGTATGGTCTCAGAATATTCCACATACGCCGTGTAGTCTCAGAATATTCTACATACGCCGTGTAGTCTCAGAATATTATACATGCACCATGTGGTCTCAGAATATTCCACATACGCCGTGTGGTCTCAGAATATTCCACATACGCCGTGTAGTCTCAGAATATTATACATACACCATGTGGACTCAGAATATTCCACATACGCCGTGTGGTCACAGTACACTTCACATACGCCGTGTGGTCACAGTACACTCCACGTACGCTGTGTGGTCTCAGAATATTCCACATACATCGTGTAGTCTCAGAATATTCCACATACGCTGTGTAGTCTCAGAATATTCCACATAAACCGTGTGGTCTCAGAATATTCCACATACACCGTGTGGTCACACACTCCACATACGCTGTATGGTCTCAGATTATTCCACATACGCCGTGTAGTCTCAGAATATTATACATACACCATGTGGACTCAGAATATTCCACATACGCCGTGTGGTCACAGTACACTTCACATACGCCGTGTGGTCACAGTACACTCCATATACGCTGTATGGTCTGAGAATATTCCACATACGCCATGTGGTCACAGTACACTCCACATACGCCGTGTGGTCTCAGAATATTCTCCATGCACCGTGTAGTCTCAGAATATTACACATACGCCGTGTGGGCTCAGAATATTCCACATACGCCGTGTAGTCTCAGAATATTATACATACGCCGTGTGGTCACAGTACACTCCACATACGCTGTATGGTCTGAGAATATTCCACATACGCCATGTGGTCACAGTACACTCCACATACGCCGTGTGGTCTCAGAATATTCTCCATGCACCGTGTAGTCTCAGAATATTCCACATACGCCGTGTGGTCACAGTACACTCCACATACGCTGTATGGTCTCAGAATATTCCACATACGCCGTGTAGTTTCAGAATATTATACATACACCATGTGGTCTCAGCATATTCCACATACATCGTGTAGTCTCAGAATATTCCACATACGCCGTGTGGTCTCAGAATATTCCACATACGCCGTGTGGTCACACGACACTCCACGTACGCTGTGTGGTCTCAGAATATTCCACATACATCGTGTAGTCTCAGAATATTCCACATACGCTGTGTAGTCTCAGAATATTCCACATAAACCGTGTGGTCTCAGAATATTCCACATACACCGTGTGGTCACACACTCCACATACGCTGTATGGTCTCAGATTATTCCACATACGCCGTGTAGTCTCAGAATATTATACATACACCATGTGGACTCAGAATATTCCACATACGCCGTGTGGTCACAGTACACTTCACATACGCCGTGTGGTCACAGTACACTCCATATACGCTGTATGGTCTGAGAATATTCCACATACGCCATGTGGTCACAGTACACTCCACATACGCCGTGTGGTCTCAGAATATTCTCCATGCACCGTGTAGTCTCAGAATATTACACATACGCCGTGTGGTCTCAGAATATTCCACATACGCCGTGTGGTCACAGTACACTCCACGTACGCTGTGTGGTCTCAGAATATTCCACATACATCGTGTAGTCTCAGAATATTCCACATACGCTGTGTAGTCTCAGAATATTCCACATAAACCGTGTGGTCTCAGAATATTCCACATACACCGTGTGGTCACACACTCCACATACGCTGTATGGTCTCAGATTATTCCACATACGCCGTGTAGTCTCAGAATATTATACATACACCATGTGGACTCAGAATATTCCACATACGCCGTGTGGTCACAGTACACTTCACATACGCCGTGTGGTCACAGTACACTCCATATACGCTGTATGGTCTGAGAATATTCCACATACGCCATGTGGTCACAGTACACTCCACATACGCCGTGTGGTCTCAGAATATTCTCCATGCACCGTGTAGTCTCAGAATATTACACATACGCCGTGTGGGCTCAGAATATTCCACATACGCCGTGTAGTCTCAGAATATTATACATACGCCGTGTGGTCACAGTACACTCCACATACGCTGTATGGTCTCAGAATATTCCACATACGCCGTGTGGTCACAGTACACCCCACGTACGCTGTGTGGTCTCAGAATATTCCACATACGCCGTGTAGTTTCAGAATATTATACATACACCATGTGGTCTCAGCATATTCCACATACATCGTGTAGTCTCAGAATATTCCACATACGCCGTGTGGTCTCAGAATATTCCACATACGCCGTGTGGTCACACGACACTCCACGTACGCTGTGTGGTCTTAGAATATTCCACATACGCCGTGTAGTCTCAGAATATTATACATACACCATGTGGTCTCAGAATATTCCACATTTATCGTGTAGTCTCAGAATATTCCACATACGCCGTGTGGTCACAGTACACTCCACCTACACCATGTGGTCTCAGAATATTCCACATACGCTGTACGGTCTCAGAATATTCCACATACGCCGTGTAGTCTCAGAATATTCCCCATACGCCGTGTGGTCACAGTACACTCCACATACGCTGTATGGTCTCAGAATATTCCACATACGCCGTGTAGTTTCAGAATATTATACATACACCATGTGGTCTCAGCATATTCCACATACATCGTGTAGTCTCAGAATATTCCACATACGCCGTGTGGTCTCAGAATATTCCAAATACGCCGTGTAGTCTCAGAATATTCCACATACGCCGTGTAGTCTCAGAATATTATACATACACCATGTGGTCTCAGAATATTCCACATACGCCGTGTGGTCTCAGAATATTCCACATACGCCGTGTAGTCTCAGAATATTATACATACACCATGTGGTCTCAGAATATTCCACATACGCCGTGTGGTCACAGTACACTCCACGTACGCTGTGTGGTCTCAGAATATTCCACATACGCCGTGTAGTCTCAGAATATTATACATACACCATGTGGTCTCCGAATATTCCATATACATCGTGTAGTCTCAGAATATTCCACATACGCCGTGTGGTCTCAGAATATTCCCCATACGCCGTGTGGTCACAGTACACTTCACATACGCCGTGTGGTCACAGTACACTCCACATACGCTGTGTGGTCTCAGAATATTCCACATACGCCGTGTAGTCTCAGAATATTATACATACACCATGTGGTCTCAGAATATTCCACATACATCGTGTAGTCTCAGAATATTCCACATACGCCGTGTGGTCTCAGAATATTCCCCATACGCCGTGTGGTCACAGTACACTTCACATACGCCGTGTGGTCACAGTACACTCCACATACGCTGTGTGGTCTCAGAATATTCCACATACGCCGTGTGGGCTCAGAATATTCCACATGCGCCGTGTGGTCACAGTACACTCCACGTACGCTGTGTGGTCTCAGAATATTCCACACACGCCGTGTAGTCTCAGAATATTATACATACACCATGTGGTCTCAGAATACTCCATATACGCCGTGTGGGCTCAGAATATTCCACATACGCCGTTTAGTCTCAGAATATTATACATAAACCATGTGGTCTCAGAATATTCCACATACGCTGTACGGTCTCAGAATATTCCACATACGCCGTGTAGTCTCAGAATATTCCCCATACGCCGTGTGGTCACAGTACACTCCACGTACGCTGTGTGGTCTCAGAATATTCCACATACGCCGTTTAGTCTCAGAAAATTATACATACACCATGTGGTCTCAGAATATTCCACATACGCTGTACGGTCTCAGAATATTCCACACACGCCGTGTAGTCTCAGAATATTATACATACACCATGTGGTCTCAGAATACTCCATATACGCCGTGTGGGCTCAGAATATTCCACATACGCCGTGTGGTCACAGTACACTCCACGTACGCTGTGTGGTCTCAGAATATTCCACATACGCCGTTTAGTCTCAGAATATTATACATAAACCATGTGGTCTCAGAATATTCCACATACGCTGTACGGTCTCAGAATATTCCACATACGCCGTGTAGTCTCAGAATATTCCCCATACGCCGTGTGGTCACAGTACACTCCACGTACGCTGTGTGGTCTCAGAATATTCCACACACGCCGTGTAGTCTCAGAATATTATACATACACCATGTGGTCCCAGATTATTCCACATACGCCATGTGGTCACAGTACACTCCACATACGCCGTGTGGTCTCAGAATATTCCACATACATCGTGTAGTCTCAGAATATTATACATACACCATGTGGTCTCAGAATATTCCACATACGCCATGTGGTCACAGTACACTCCACATACGCCGTGTGGTCTCAGAATATTCCACATACATCGTGTAGTCTCAGAATATTCTACATACACCGTGTTGTCTCAGAATATTCTCCATGCACCGTGTAGTCTCAGAATATTACACATACGCCGTGTGGGCCCAGAATATTCCACATACGCCGTGTAGTCTCAGAATATTATACATACACCATGTGGTCTCAGAATATTCCACATACGCCGTGTGGTCTCAGAATATTCCCCATACGCCGTGTGGTCACAGTACACTTCACATACGCCGTGTGGTCAAAGTACACTCCACATACGCTGTGTGGTCTCAGAATGTTCCACATACGCCGTGTAGTCTCAGAATATTATACATACACCATGTGGTCTCAGAATATTCCACATACGCCGTGTGGGCTCAGAATATTCCACATACGCCGTGTGGTCACAGTACACTCCACGTACGCTGTGTGGTCTCAGAATATTCCACACACGCCGTGTAGTCTCAGAATATTATACATACACCATGTGGTCTCAGAATACTCCACATACGCCGTGTGGGCTCAGAATATTCCACATACGCCGTGTGGTCACAGTACACTCCACATACGCTGTACGGTCTCAGAATATTCCACATACGCCGTGTAGTCTCAGAATATTCCCCATACGCCGTGTGGTCACAGTACACTCCACACACGCTGTATGGTCTCAGAATATTTCACATACGCCGTGTAGTCTCAGAATATTCCACATACGCCGTGTAGTCTCAGAATATTATACATGCACCATGTGGTCTCAGAATATTCCACATACGCCGTGTGGTCTCAGAATATTCCACATACGCCGTGTAGTCTCAGAATATTATACATACACCATGTGGTCTCAGAATATTCCACATACGCCGTGTGGTCACAGTACACTCCACGTACGCTGTGTGGTCTCAGAATATTCCACATACGCCGTGTAGTCTCAGAATATTATACATACGCCGTGTAGTCTCAGAATATTCCCCATACGCCGTGTGGTCACAGTACACTCCACATACGCTGTATGGTCTCAGAATATTCCACATACGCCTGGTAGTCTCAGAATATTCCACATACGCCGTTTAGTCTCAGAATATTATACATACACCATGTGGTCTCAGAATATTCCACATACGCTGTACGGTCTCAGAATATTCCACATACGCCGTGTAGTCTCAGAATATTCCCCATACGCCGTGTGGTCACAGTACACTTCACATACGCCGTGTGGTCACAGTACACTCCACATACGCTGTATGGTCTCAGAATATTCCACATACGCCGTTTAGTCTCAGAATATTATACATACACCATGTGGTCTCAGAATATTCCACATACGCCGTGTGGTCTCAGAATATTCCACATACGCCGTGTGGTCACAGTACACTCCACATACGCTGTGTGGTCTCAGAATATTCCCCATACGCCATGTGGTCGCAGTACACTTCACACACGCCGTGTGGTCACAGTACACTCCACATACGCCGTGTGGTCTCAGAATATTCCACATAAACCGTGTGGTCTCAGAATATTCCACATACGCCGTGTGGTCACAGTACACTCCACGTACGCTGTGTGGTCTCAGAATATTCCACACACGCCGTGTAGTCTCAGAATATTATACATACACCATGTGGTCTCAGAATATTCCACATACGCCATGTGGTCACAGTACACTCCACATACGCCGTGTGGTCTCAGAATATTCCAAATACATCGTGTAGTCTCAGAATATTCTACATACACCGTGTTGTCTCAGAATATTCTCCATGCACCGTGTAGTCTCAGAATATTACACATACGCCGTGTGGGCTCAGAATATTATACATACACCATGTGGTCTCAGAATACTCCACATACGCCGTGTGGGCTCAGAATATTCCCCATACGCCGTGTGGTCACAGTACACTCCACGTACGCTGTGTGGTCTCAGAATATTCCACATACGCCGTGTAGTCTCAGAATATTATTCATACACCATGTGGTCTCAGAATATTCCACATACGCCGTGTGGTCACAGTACACCCCACGTACGCTGTGTGGTCTCAGAATATTCCACATACGCCGTGTAGTCTCAGAATATTATACATACACCATGTGGTCTCAGAATATTCCACATACATCGTGTAGTCTCAGAATATTCCACATACGCCGTGTGGTCTCAGAATATTCCACATACGCCGTGTGGTCACAGTACACTCCACGTACGCTGTGTGGTCTCAGAATATTCCACATACGCCGTGTAGTCTCAGAATATTATACATACACCATGTGGTCTCAGAATATTCCACATACATCGTGTAGTCTCAGAATATTCCACATACGCCGTGTGGTCTCAGAATATTCCCCATACGCCGTGTGGTCACAGTACACTTCACATACGCCGTGTGGTCACAGTACACTCCACATACGCTGTGTGGTCTCAGAATATTCCACATACGCCGTGTAGTCTCAGAATATTATACATACACCATGTGGTCTCAGAATATTCCACATACGCCGTGTGGGCTCAGAATATTCCACATACGCCGTGTGGTCACAGTACACTCCACGTACGCTGTGTGGTCTCAGAATATTCCACACACGCCGTGTAGTCTCAGAATATTATACATACACCATGTGGTCTCAGAATACTCCACATACGCCGTGTGGGCTCAGAATATTCCACATACGCCGTGTGGTCACAGTACACTCCACATACGCTGTACGGTCTCAGAATATTCCACATACGCCGTGTAGTCTCAGAATATTCCCCATACGCCGTGTGGTCACAGTACACTCCACACACGCTGTATGGTCTCAGAATATTTCACATACGCCGTGTAGTCTCAGAATATTCCACATACGCCGTGTAGTCTCAGAATATTATACATGCACCATGTGGTCTCAGAATATTCCACATACGCCGTGTAGTCTCAGAATATTCCACATACGCCGTGTAGTCTCAGAATATTCCACATACACCATGTGGTCTCAGAATATTCCACATACGCCGTGTGGCCTCAGAATATTCCACATACGCCGTGTAGTCTCAGAATATTCCCCATACGCCGTGTGGTCACAGTACACTCCACGTACGCTGTGTGGTCTCAGAATATTCCACATACGCCGTGTAGTCTCAGAATATTATACATACACCATGTGGTCTCAGAATATTCCACATACGCCGTGTGGCCTCAGAATATTCCACATACGCCGTGTAGTCTCAGAATATTCCACATACGCCGTGTGGTCACAGTACACTCCACGTACGCTGTGTGGTCTCAGAATATTCCACATACGCCGTGTAGTCTCAGAATATTATACATACACCATGTGGTCTCAGAATATTCCACATACGCCGTGTGGTCTCAGAATATTCCACATACGCCGTGTAGTCTCAGAATATTCCACATACGCCGTGTAGTCTCAGAATATTATACATACACCATGTGGTCTCAGAATATTCCACATACGCCGTGTGGTCTCAGAATATTCCACATACGCCGTGTAGCCTCAGAATATTATACATACACCATGTGGTCTCAGAATATTCCACATACGCCGTGTGGTCACAGTACACTCCACGTACGCTGTGTGGTCTCAGAATATTCCACATACGCCGTGTGGTCTCAGAATATTATACATACACCATGTGGTCTCAGAATATTCCACATACGCCGTGTGGGCTCAGAATATTCCACATACGCCGTGTGGTCACAGTACACTCCACATACGCTGTATGGTCTCAGAATATTCCACATACGCCGTTTAGTCTCAGAATATTATACATACACCATGTGGTCTCAGAATATACCACATACGCTGTACGGTCTCAGAATATTCCACATACGCCGTGTAGTCTCAGAATATTCCCCATATGCCGTGTGGTCACTGTACACTCCACATACGCCGTGTGGGCTCAGAATATTCCACATACGCCGTTTAGTCTCAGAATATTATACATACACCATGTGGTCTCAGAATATTCCACATACGCCGTGTGGTCACAGTACACTCCACATACGCTGTGTGGTCTCAGAATATTCCACATACGCCGTGTAGTCTCAGAATATTCCACATAAACCGTGTGGTCTCAGAATATTCCACATACACCGTGCAGTCTCAGAATATTCCACATACACCGTGTTGTCTCAGAATATTCTCCATGCACCGTGTAGTCTCAGAATATTACACATACGCCGTGTGGTCACAGTACACTCCACATACGCTGTGTTGTCTCAGAATATTCCACATAAACCGTGTGGTCTCAGAATATTCCACATACACCGTGTAGTCTCAGAATATTCCACATACGCCGTGTTGTCTCAGAATATTCTCCATGCACCGTGTAGTCTCAGAATATTACACATACGCCGTGTGGTCACAGTACACTCCACATACGCTGTGTGGTCTCAGAATATTCCACATACGCCGTGTAGTCTCAGAATATTCCACATAAACCGTGTGGTCTCAGAATATTCCACATACACCGTGCAGTCTCAGAATATTCCACATACACCGTGTTGTCTCAGAATATTCTCCATGCACCGTGTAGTCTCAGAATATTACACATACGCCGTGTGGTCACAGTACACTCCACATATGCTGTGTTGTCTCAGAATATTCCACATAAACCGTGTGGTCTCAGAATATTCCACATACACCGTGTAGTCTCAGAATATTCCACATACGCCGTGTTGTCTCAGAATATTCTCCATGCACCGTGTAGTCTCAGAATATTCCCCATACGCCGTGTGGTCACAGTACACTCCACATACGCTGTATGGTCTCAGAATATTCCACATACGCCGTGTGGTCACAGTACACTCCACATACGCCGTGTGGTCTCAGAATATTCCACATACGCCGTTTAGTCTCAGAATATTATACATACACCATGTGGTCTCAGAATATTCCACATACGCCGTGTGGTCTCAGAATATTCCACATACGCCGTGTAGTCTCAGAATATTATACATACACCATGTGGTTTCAGAATATTCCCCATACGCCATGTGGTCACAGTACACTCCACATACGCTGTGTGGTCTCAGAATATTCCCCGTACGCCGTGTGGTCACAGTACACTCCACATACGCCGTGTGGTCTCAGAATATTCCACATACGCCGTGTGGTCTCAGAATATTCCCCATACGCCATGTGGTCACAGTACACTCCACATACGCTGTGTGGTCTCAGAATATTCCCCATACGCCGTGTGGTCACAGTACACTCCACATACGCCGTGTGGTCTCAGAATATTCCACATACGCCGTGTGGTCTCAGAATATTCCCCATACGCCGTGTGGTCACAGTACACTCCACATACGCTGTATGGTCTCAGAATATTCCACATACGCCGTTTAGTCTCAGATTATTATACATACACCATGTGGTCTCAGAATATTCCCCATACGCCATGTGGTCACAGTACACTCCACATACGCCGTGTGGTCACAGTACACTCCACATACGCTGTATGGTCTCAGAATATTCCACATACGCCGTTTAGTCTCAGAATATTATACATACACCGTGTGGTCTCAGAATATTACACATACGCCGTGTGGTCACAGTACACTCCACATACGCTGTGTGGTCTCAGAATATTCCCCATACGCCATGTGGTCACAGTACACTCCACATACGCTGTGTGGTCTCAGAATATTCCACATACGCCGTGTGGTCTCAGAATATTCCACATACGCCGGGTGGTCTCAGAATATTCCACATACGCCGTGTGGTCTCAGAATATTCCACATACAGTACCACCATCAGTATACGCCATCAGGATACCCTTAAGCCTACTTTCGGACGCACAGGTAAATTCAGAGATTCGTCCTTCAGCCACACTACACGCATATCTAATGCTCTTCCCAGCCTAATGTTTTCCACAGACAACAACCCGCAGGTATTTAAGACCAATGTTCACAGGTACCTCCTCTCCCTTTCTCCCCCTATACCTTCGGCCTGCGCTGTGCCTTAACGCCGAACATTAGGGCATTAGCACGCGCAAATTATAAAAAAAAAACACCTGTGGTTGTTGCCCTTGACCTCTGAATGGACGTAAGCGCAAATCAGGGTCAAGCTGCTGATTTTAAGCACAATTCGGATTATTTTGAGGCTTTCGCATTTACAATCAAAGCGTAAAGACGGCTTTGCAGAAATCTACTTCGGGCAGCAAATTCGATATCCAAAGAAGCGCCTCTATTGGAATCCTCGTAAGATATCTACACCGGTGGTGCTAGGTTCAATCCCCGAATTCACCAGCTTTCATACTTCACGGCTCCATCTCTCGAGTCTCTGAAAGTTCACATCCTCCAGTTGCCCGACCCAATCCACTGAACTTTCTTGTGTGCAAGCGACAGTTTATTTTGGTTTATGGTTCAATTTATCACAACGTCTGAATTTTGTACTCAATTTGCAAAGCCAGATTGACGCTTCCTAGAATCATTAGGGCTTGCCGTAATTGCCTGTCAAATGTAAATCGAAATGCAACTTTTCGAATGACCCCCATGTGAGAAGGCCTTTCAAATAACCGTCCCATACAGCAAGACTTACATTGCGTCATTTCTGAGGACAAATTACAGAGCCGTCTTCGAAGAATTGTTTATTGTTCACAGGCAGGGGAGCAGAAACGCCTAAAAGGACGACTCATGATTCAAATTCGCATATAGACTCTTGTGTCAATTCTCTTATAGACCACCATGAGTTATTTTCATTTGTTTGCAGTTGTCTGTCTTCTCGTGGCTTCACATAATCTACACAATATTTTTCTGATGTCGTATTTGGTTTGCTTGAGTTGCTGAGACCCCCCGCACCGATGCCACATTTCATCCGGCGAATGAAAGTGGGTAAACATTCGCACACCGGATTCGGTCCGCCCACAGTTTCCTTTCATCTCCAGCCATATCCAGGCACACTTAAGAGTTACACGTCCATCAGGAAATTGTGAGTTATGCGCGCTCGCTTAGTACTCGCCCATAAGTCATCCTAACCACTTGCAATTTACTCGGGGCTCTTTGCGGTCGTCGCTTTCTCCGCAGACAACTTTCCGTGTCTCGTGCGAGCTTATTTTGCCTTCCACTTGTTTATGGGATCTTGCCAGATATACCTTGTCTCGTGCTATGTGGTTTTGTTTTTTTTACTTGATAAATAAAATTTGTTTATTTGTTCCTGCGAACACTTTTATGGTAAATTTTGAAGGTGGGCCCCAGTGGCCACCTTTCTGCTGGACTTGGACAGGGGTAAACAATTTTTCGTGGACAACATTGTATACTGCCAAGGGAAATATATATCATGGACGAGCGTTTGTTTATTCGCGCTGCCTGTGCGGATCAAAAGGTGTCATCGGGTCTGAGAATTCGAGTTCATGAATTCGCTCCTTGTAACGAACATGCAGACGTACAATCGCGTGTATACAGTGTTCAAAAAGCCACGAGAAGAGGAGGAGGATTGGAGATTCTGTAAATAAACAGGAACTCGGAGTGAATGATTTGTTAACGCGATGAGATTATGTCACGACAGAATGTTGACAAGTGGATTTACCGAAGCGGTGTGGATTCTTTTTGACGCCAGGTCTTGAGGAGATTTGCATTTGCGTGTCGCTCGGGGGCTGTCTGCTGGCATTAATTCAAATTCAAATTGGAAAATTGATTTTGTGTCAAATTTCTTCTGAGGTAAATGTTCAATGCCTCTTTGTGTTTGCCCTCGGTGTTGGGGAACGTATTTCTTTTCGCATTCTGGCCAAATTGATTTTTTAACATTTAAAGTTATCCGATATATTTAAATGGGAAATCTGAAAATGACTGAAATGTAAGCATGGCGTAAAATTCGAGAGGTCGCCGATTTTGAAGGTTGAGTTCTTTAGGAAATACTTTGTGTACGCAATCTTCACTGTGTCCTTTATTCTCAATCGATATTGTGCGTTTTATAGATACAGCAATGTCTAAGGGGATACGACAACATATTGTTGAGCGATATTGCACTAGGAATAAAAATGATTCCTTTCCTCAATCGACTCTACCAGCATCATAAACTACCCTCTTGAGTGAAAGAGTGGGTGGTCAACGGACGGGTGAATCAGAGAGGACATGCATTGGCATTCGTCTTTGAATCGCGAAAGGGTGCGTTCGTTAGTTTACCCGTGGTAGCAATATTTTAACTTAATAAAAAAACAGCTGGACAAATAAATGCCGCATCCGATTCTGGAACAATCAGGACGGACTTACGCACTCAAGAATTTTTATCCCAAAAGAACCAAGAGTAATCTAAATTCACTGTAGATGATGTAAGAGTGTAGTCTCTGTTGCTGACTTGACGATAGTTGCCGCAATCCAGTGGCGACATTACGGCGGGTCTCTTGATGTCGGCGAGGATACAACAGCACGATGGAATGTCACTCTCCTCTGAGTTTCAGGCCACAGCAAAATAGAGGGGAATGAGATTGATGACGAATTGGCGAATTGGCCACGTAAGAGCTTCCAGCAACGCCTCCACTACGATGGTGGGCCCCACAATCAATTACCTCTAGTACAACATCTAGCAACACTTCCTGCCCTTAGCAAGTAGAAGGTCGACTATGTCACACAGTTGGAGTTGCCTCGATAACCCAGAGGAAAAAAAGTTGGAGATGCCTCCACTCAGAGGAAAGTCTCCCTCACTTTCTCTGCGACTGTCAGGCACTAGCGTCCGGCAAACCCTCCCTTTGTGTCCGCTCTGAGATCGCTAACCAAAGCATATCGAACATAATCGGATTCCTAAACTCCACAGATTTAATTTAGCTTGTTCCAAACAACTCAGGGCTACGAGGATGGTATCGTAAACGGCGCATATTTGAGCTACTCGGACCCAGATTTAGCCAAATCGGGGAGCCACTTAAACAAACCAACCATCACATTTGATATCTTTGACGGGTTCTGGAAAAGAGGTGTTTCGTTCCAAATTGATTATGTTGTTCAGAGCGTTGTTTCACAATTTTCACTACGCCCTGTAACTAGACAGCTCCTTCTTCTTGACTCACGGCATATTGAAGAACCAAGCTAATATTATAAAATGCCTCAATCGAAAGAGCAGATGATGAAGTCCTTGGTCTTTCAAGAGAAAATGTTTAGTCACGCTTTCGGTGATGGTGCTTGGAGAAGATGAAAGAAGTCTATGGGCTATATAGCAACATTAGCCTAGCCAGGCGTCTACGAATCCAGCGTGGTGACTAGGATATGTTGACTACCATAAAGCTCTTCGAAAGGTCCGAAGGTCTTAGTACAAGATAAGCTGAGTAGGCTTATTGACTGAAGGCCAGGTTCCTCCCAGACTCCAGTCCTAGAAGAAGAAGAATCTATGATTAATACTTAATGCAGCTTCCAAATGAAGCCTCTAAAAACTTTGGTCCGTTCGTCCGTCAAGCCTTTCACTCTTTCACAGCTCCCACATTTATTAGACTAATTTTGGAATACGAGACTTTATATCATTTTCCAAGCTTTCACATTACATGCCACAACTTTACTTAGTCCTTTGTAAATCTATTAAGAGAAACAGCACCCCTTTCTACATGCAGTCTACAAGCCCTGAATTGTGTCTTTACATTCAGCAACATGGCAACAGGGCCACGGTTATCCTTGACGGACCACCAGTGGGTGGGACATTAGCCCGGGGAAAATTCCAATAAATCAGCAACTAATTTACACTCACAATTGGTGCCAACACCTTTATGGGTGTTTATGCTGCTCTCCGACCACCGGAATGATGATGAGCCGTCAAAACACTGATGGATCATTCGCACGTTCGAATATCGCAATTTCGCTCCGTCGGTTTTGTTGCGTAAATTTCCATTAGCCGAACAGGAGAACTCATTAACAAAAGGAACGTTTGCGAATAGAGGTGCCGTGAAAACTGCTCAATTGTTTACATCCAAGCGCGATTGCTGCCAGTACTCTTGGGAAGCAGAGTAGGTACGAATTTGATGGATAATCGTTCGTATCCGCGAATGTCAAGGAGGAAGCCACCAGCGTTCGATGCGATTACGTCGCAATGTTAAATGAAATTTATCGTATAAATTAGATGGAAATTGAAAAATCATAAATAAATTCTCGTTTTCGTTTCACTGGCGGTACATCGTCAGCAATTGTAAATATCTCAACAATCGCCGTGCGGCCCGATGACGCCTGGACGTTCGAAGTTCAAGGTGATGAATTTACGGCCATTAGCGTTCAGGGTCAAGACATGTGTTTGGCGTTCCAATGACTTAAGTTGCTGGACGATAAATATACAGATGTTTCTCGTGGGAATCCTCCCCTCGGCCCAATTGTTCGATTGTCCATAAATCCAGTGCGCGTCGAGGGGCGTGCGGAGAAACATTCTCAAGGGGGATCGCGGACTGATGGGGGAGGGAGAGCGCAAGCATTGGTGGACATGTGGAGGTAATACAAGTTATTTTTAGTTTTAATCGTTCCGCATTTGTATTTCTAAATTGAAATAGATGACTTCGATGAACTGCTGGAATCTCGGGCGCCACAATATGATCAATGTCTCAGCAGGCGTTCTAGGTTTCCGATCTCTTTCAAATTGTATGTTGACCACCGCTGTTGGAGTGCGTGAGTTCATTATGTGTTTGGCGATGAAAGTAGTAAACAAATATTGATCTGATAAACGACTTGAATTTATTTCGTTTCGTTTGCCATGCCATCAGTCATTTTTGGTTAGGAAACAGCTGAGATAAACTATTGTATGTGGTCTTTCAAATTCGATGACTTAAAAAAAAAACAATCCGGATGTTTGGGAGGAATGTACTGCGCCAATATTGGAAGCATATTAGTTATGCTGGAATGGAACCTTTGTCCATCTTTCTGTCGCGCTATAACAGCTCATATATATTAATGGTCGTCGTGGCATAGTGGGTTGGTGCCTCGACTCCTTCACGACTCCACGTACTTTGCCGTTCGGAGTCGGAATAAAACTGTAAATCCAAGAAGGCCAAGGTAGAAATATCAAGACTGAAATCTAACAAAGCTGCCGGTGCGAACCGTGCTGAAATCCGCTGAAATCTTTAAGGCACCAGCTCGACGAGTGGAATCCCAGTATCATGCGCCTGATCCGCAACTATCGAGAGATAAGTCTCCTGAACATCGAATACATGATCTTCTCTGCCGTTTTGTGTTCTCGCTTGAAGGAGTCAATATCAATGTCAATATCAGTGTGGATTCAGGCTAGAGGTGTCCACCATCGCCCAGATTTTCAATCTGACTGGAGGTTGCTACCTGACACTACAATGGACCAGTCGCAGTGTCTGAGCACTCCGGTGTGGTTTTTAATAACCTGTGAAAAAAAAGAACTGTCTCTCGATCATCCTCATCCTCTCACCGATCATACCCATCCTGCTGTACGACACGGAGGCATGGACAACCTCTAAAGCGGATGGGGAAGTCCTTGGTCTGTTCTAGAGAAAAGTTCTGAGAAAAGTTTCTGAAATCTTTGGTCCTGTTTGCGTTGACGATTTTTGGAGAAGAAGATTCAACCGCAAGCTATACGGGCTATACAGCAAAATGGGCCTAGTCCGGGGTCTACGAATCCAACGCCAAAGCTAGACCATAGAGGGAGAGACCTAAGAGATGTCGACTTCGAAACTGTGACGGCGCAACAGAGGACGCCCGCTTGTCAGGTAGCGCACTCAGGTGGAGAAGGACTTCAACCAACTTGGCATGCGGCACTGGAGGCAATTAGCCAGAGACCGTGTCAGTTAGAGAGGCTTGTTGGATGAGATCCAGGTCCACTCTCTACTGTAGCACCAAATAAAGAAGATGCTCTCGGCCACAGTAGCCAGATGCTCATCTGTGCGCACCTAACGATGACGGAGATCATGTGTGTGGTCCACAAGCATACCAGTCTCATGGACTCTTTGAGAAAAAAAAATCTTCTTTATTTGCCGCTAGACTCCGGAGGAGACTTGGGTCTCAACGCAAATATGAGTACAGCAGCGCTTCAGTTCTTTTGAAAAGCGCCCTATTTGGGCTACACAGCACTCACTTTGGAAATAAGTTTTCAATATTTTAAGTTTTTCAAGCGTTGGTCGACTTATTTCGTTCCGCGCAGGTTTACATCTGTCAGTGTTTAAATAACCTATTTCAAAAAAAAAAATATCTCTAGATGGAGCACTCTGCATATACCTTGTACCTTTTGGTAGCAGTTTGCGAATTTCAATAGTTCCCACATTTGAAACGAATGCAGTCCACATGAAATTATAGAAAAGCGAAAGTAAGCATCCCGAAAACGCACACACTTTTAGGCTGATAGAACCGAACCGAATTGAATGTTATTACGATCCAGTACAGCATAACGCCACAGGATGAGGCTCCTTCACAACGGCTTCGGAAGAAGGTGCAGGGATGAAGTGGATAAGGAGACCGGAAACCATCACCTTCATGCAACGTACTCGCCATCTGGAAGAGAATACATCGAAAGTCTGAGTTCAGTATCAGCACCAGACAACTGAATCAATGCGTTGCAATTAGCAAATGGTTACGTATACGCTACCATGGCCATGCAAGACACCCCCAAACATTGCCTCCTCGACACTATAAAAAATATTACGTACACGCCACCGTGGCCATGCAAGACACCTCCAAAGACTGCCTCCTTGACCCTATGAAAAATATTACGTATACGCCACCGTGGCCATGCAAGACACCTCCAAAGACTGCCTCCTTGACCCTATGAAAAATATTACGTATACGTCACCGTGGCCATACAAGACACCTCCAAAGACTGCCTCCTCGATCCTATGAAAAATATTACGTATACGCCACCGTGGCCATGCAAGACACCTCCAAAGACTGCCCCTCGACCCTATGAAAAATATTACGTATACGCCATCGCAGATGCCTAAGACTGACTGACTGCTGAAGCCCCAAGATAAAGTGGTTCTAAGCAGGAAAAAGACTATTTAACATGAAAAGATCAGTGCCTGGAAAAAAAAAACAAGAAATGTGAACGAAAGTAAATTGAGTGCGCCTTCAGCTTTATTCATACAAGTTAACACAACCAACAGCTAATCATCCTCGAAAGATTATCAAATAGATGTCGATCGTAGAAGCATATCATCAAGCACTCCACAACAGAGAGAGGCATAATATACACAATCACTCGACACCACACATCCAATAATAAGATCCTTATGACTACAGGAACGTAGTGGACATTATCACTGACCACTGACTTCTCGGTATCCATGCCAGAAGAATGGGAGCCCCCACAACGACAACTGCAGAAGCTGTAGAGACGAATAGGAGGAAGACAATACGCTTCATCTCCTCGGCACTTGCCCAGACCTTGCAAGAACTAGAAAAGATATACTAGGCAACTACTTTCTCAGTAACCTAGAGGAAATGTCACACTTAATACAAGACATAGCCAAGTTTATCACTAATTGGCTGTAAGTCAGCACATGAGTGGACTTGTCAGAGTAAGCCACTAGAATACCATTAGGTAGTCTCGCGGTTTACTTAATTTTCGTTAGTGTAGTCCCTTTTAAAAGGAGCCGGTGGCAAACACCGCGTTCTGATAGCACAAAGGATCCAACCAGGATCTACGTGGGCCACAACGGCTACATTGGTGGCAATCACCCAAACGTAACCAAACCTGACCTATCAGCACATGATCCCCTAGTAATGGGTCTTCCAATAGGGACTTAACAGCTTTGAATTTAATTTGTGAACGCACTCCTGCACTAATCATCAAACTGTCGCTGTCAATTTATTCAGTAAACTCAACATTTTCAACACGAACACAGCAACGTCTGCAAATTATAAAAATTTTCTACTGAAATTCGGAGTCGGTGACTGAAAATTTAGTGTTAAGACTGTTAACTCCAATTTTCGACAAGGCTCATTTTTGGTTCAATGGGTTCGTCAATAAGGAAAGTATTCGTTATTGGTCGGGTGTAAATCCACATGGGCTTCATGAATCACCACGTCATCTACAAAAAGTTACTGTTTGTTGCGGTTTGCATGCCGGCGGCGTTGTTGGGTCGAATTTGTTTGTCGACGATAACAATCGACACATTACTGTGAATGGTCAGAGTTATCCCGCTTGATGATTAGCGATTATTTTTGGCCTGAATTGGAAGTTATGGACTTCGACTTGCCACAAGCCACACATCACACGTTACAAAGAGTAAGTGTGGTGAGCGTGTTATCCCAAAAATTGGGCTAGTTGATTAACCGCCTCGTTCGTGCGACTTAACGCCGCTTGACTATTTTCTGTGGGGCTACGTTAAGTCATTCGTTTATGCCAACAAGCCGACAACGTTTGAAGAACTCAGAGTCAACATTGATAGCGAAATGGCCGAGTCTTTACAAACGTGTCCGCGGTGGCCATATGAACGAAGTCGAATCATCATCATCTTCTGACCCGCATCATCCACTAAAGGGGTCGCGGGGGTAAACACCGCACGAAAGACCTTCAGGCAACTCGATCCTCCGTGATCGACTCTAACTCATCAGGGGTTATGTCCAAGCGTAACCAGGCGAGCATATGGACTTGGGCCAACTACCTCAACCTGGGTCTGCCAAGTAGTCAGCTACCTGATGGAATCGCTTTCAAAGCCCGCCTCGGAAGTCGTGATGGTGGGGACATTCATGCGCGTGGGGATCAAACGGCAACGAAGTGGAGTTCCCTTGATTAATGTAAATAATATTTTTGAAATATCTCAAATGGTTTGCGTTTTATTTAAAAAAAATGTTGTCAAGTCCTTATTGGAAAACCCGTTATATATAAAGAGATTCAATGTATGGCAATATTGTTAAGATAGATGTGTGATTGAATTAGGTATACATTAAGAAGAGGAAGAGAAATAAAGTTATTTGAGATGGGACAACTCCACACAATATGTGTTTTATTATAATTTACATAAATATGTCTTCTTTTAATTCAACCGCCCACATCATCTCATTCTATTGCTTACATGGAATAAAATCTTTATTCAAGTCAATAACACAAGAGATATGTGGGTCGCCGTGGCGGGGTGGGTAAGTGCGTCGACTCCTACGCAGAGGGTGCCAGGTTCGATACCCGAATTTACCACCTTTGATAATTCACGGCTCCACCTCTTTCGAGTCACTGACAATGCTCAAAGAGTACTCCTGTCTAGAAAAAGCTTCTCAACTTCGCCGTTCAGAGTCGGCATTAAACTGTAGGTCCCTTCCAATCGTGAAAGAAAAATAGCACGCACAACACGAGTGGTTGCTGAGAAGTTAGGCCCTGGCCCTCTACGGACTGTAGCGCCATCCATATTATAATTATTAACAGAGGAGATATAATAAAAGCTTAGCAATTATGTAAATCTGCAAATTTTCCCAAAAGACTAAGAGTTTAAAAGTGGGTTCTAAGCTTCTCCGTTTCCCAAATTATGCAAACGAAGTCAAATAATAACAGAATCTTTGTCCGTTGACTTTGATGGAAAAGAAGTGCCACCCTTCAATCCGACGAGATTAACAAACATTAGGAATCACTCCAAAGGTAAACACCTCGCTCGACACTCCCGATTGATCCTGAAATGTGTAGCGCCAAAAGATACAAAACCCACTACAATTGTATGGCAACAAAAATCCCCACAGCAATGTGCCAACCCACGTATCTCCAGAAGTTAGTTCCTTTAACGACAATGTCCAACTTGCCATTGAGGAATGGTCAATCCTAACGACGTGTTTCGAGAAAACTTCAGTTCGACAGTGCCAATGGTAATAAAAAACAAATCATTCACAACCTTCAATCCAGAAGGCAATACGCGAGCAGTGCTAAGCGAAATGAAATTGTAATCGAATTGCAGCACGTCTCCCTTCGCTTCACTGAATCGCCGAATAAAGCATTCGTTCTAATAGCATGGTCTATCGAGTATCGATACAGTGCTTCGCAAAGGGAGCACAGGAAGCGATGGAGTCATTTCTCTCCATTACACTTACTACAATGGCAAAGTTTAGCAACCGATATGATTCACAGAATTTCAATTATCTCCATTCGACATCTGAACGTGTTCGTTGTACACCACCAGTGAACAAAAACTACGTTGACAATGACTCCTAAACAATGAAATCAGTTACTGTGCAATGCACTGGCGCGGTGGGAAAAGAGGTGTTCTTCCCAGCTCACTAATGGCCGCAACCATTTATTGAACAGATGTGTATTTTAAGCTTTTGCCAAAATTCAATTTCCTGTGACAAGTGGAAATGAAAAACAGAGACTCACTAATAAATTGATGAAAAGGAAAGGAATGTAGTTTATTTGTATGCAAATGGACGCTGTAGTGCACATTTGCGAAACGATTATGACTTGAAAGGGAATAAGCTAGAATACCACTCTTTCCTTTTGGAGTCTAATATCGACTTACTTTATTTTTTCATGTTTCAACTTAACGTAACCTGTTTTAACAGGAGTGCGAACGAGCTACGGTTTATACATGAAATGCTGACACTGGGTTTCAACACTCTACGGGCGTTTAGTTTGAGCGGAAGTACTGATGGTTAATAAATGGCTGTATTCATTGTTTCTTGAGTAAGATTTATGCAAATAACAACAACTTAGTGTCCAATTTTAGAGAGTTGATCTGTCGAGACACGTGAGTTGCAGGTTACTCGATGCATTGGTTGACGTATTTTGGAGGAGAAGATTCAACCACGAACAACGACATAAACCAAGTCAGGCGTCTACGGATCCAACATATCCAAAGTATGAGAGTTTTCTGCACAATCACATCTAGAAAATGTTACTCACTACTACTATGTTTACGCGTTTACAAAAAATGTGCATTTTTTTCTTATTAATTTCCACATTCTGCTACTCTATGTGGAGACCGTAGCACATCGCCTCGTAAAAACTTTGAAGCATATCTGGTTTCCCAGACAGCACATTCAGTTCAAATCTTGACAGAAGTCAGTATAATAACTCCGAGGAACAAAATGAGTCGCTTAGCTATTGTACAACGAGAAAATATTGACAACTTATTTCAAAAGTGATTGCGGTGTGCAGACCGGACAGTGGGTTTTTTGAAAACAAATTTTGGCCGAAACGAAGCCCACCGCGACTGCTGTACACAAGTTTGTGCAAAAAGTCCATGAGACTGGTATGCTAGTGGACACCACTCACAGTCCCCGTCGTCGTACGATGAGCACAGATGAGAATGTGGCTGTTGTGGTCGAGAGCATCGTTGGACCATTTTTCTCCGAAAATGACGCTGGGAACAACGTTTCAGTCAACGGTGAGCGTTATAGAGCCATGTTAACTGACTTCGTTTTTTACTGAAATTGAAGACAAAGATTTGGACGATTCGTGCAGGATGACACTTAAACATACAGCCCACGCCACAATTGATCTTTCGCAAGCCCAAAATCCCAAACAGCTGCTTGGCGATGTCAATTTGCCGCCTCGGAGCTGCGATTTGGCCCGTAAACGACCGAAGTTATGCTAACAATCCGGAAATGATTCAACTAATTAAGGCCAATAACATCCAAGCAATCCATGAGCTACAGCCTCAAACCATCACAAACTCTTCTGGTAAATGCAGATGGACGCAGAGATTGATCTTCAATATTGACCCTCGGATCAACAGGAATCATGGAGAGCTGAATTTCTACATAACGCAGATGCTTACTGGCCATGGATGTTTCAGAGCATATCTCTACAGATTCGCACATGAAGACATCCCTTATTGTCCAAGGTGCACAGAAGCTGTGGATAACGCGGAGCATGTAATGTTCCACTGTCTACGATATCGTAATTACCGTAACCTGGAGTGAACCTAGTCCCAGAGAATAAAATCACACTGATGTCAAGCACACAAGAAGCTTGGGAAGCAGTAAGTGAAACCATGGCCATCGTCATGAAGGAGCAACGACGACGGGAACGACAACGAAATGCAGCGCAAGTAATCTGCCCGTAAGAACAGACATCGCACATCCAGTTCATCTTTTATTCAGTAGAGCATTGCTTGCAGATAGATGTGAATATCTATTTGAGCCGACTGGATGGCGCAGTTGGTAGAGTGCCTGCCCCCAGTTAGCGGGGTCTCCGGTTCAAATCCCAGTGAAAACAAAGTTAATACGATTTTATCTGGTTTTCAAATCTGGTGCAGACACCATTTGCCGTTGGGATCAAATTAACAGCACTATCACTGTAGTGGTCAATCAGTGGTAGTAGTCTGACTGTGTGGGTATCACAATGGACCAATATGGTCTAAGTGCGCTGGTGAATTCACAAGCAGCCCCCCTACCTAAGCTAGCCTATCTATTTGATAATCATCAAACTCATAGAAACACCGTGAGCAACACCCCTGGCCTTGCCAACCGCTTCGTGGAATGATCCTTTCCTTTCTCAAGTTTGTATGTTGAATCGCAACTTTTCAGAAATCAACTAACAAGAATCAGAGCCAATCGAAGTACGGTAACTGAGTTGGCTACGCAGTTCCTTACCTGAAACAACGCATCTAAACAAAAAATTACTATGCCAGGGGCTTGTGTTTGGGAACTTGTGTAGACATGCACCTGAACGAGCAGAAATTACAATGTTTCTTTCAGCTCTAGCAGTTCTAGTTCCCATTCAAATGTGACCCTTGCCTGAATTTTTTGACTTGCCTTAAGAGTAATAAGGAAACAGACTCCACCAGCAGCAACTCTGAAGAAGAATCAATCTGTCGTACACAAAATGAAAATTTATTGCATGCGCAGTACTAAAGTGTAAAAACCAACATTCTGCATAAATATGCTTCAAGGACTTTCGGGGAAATCGGATTTTTACTCAAATTCCATCAAAACAGCACAGAACGCACGGTTGTAAATAGGGTTTATCCCATGTTCAAGGAAAACCCCTCCTACTTCTGGGTACGTTGCCTTTTTCACATAGTTCCCCCATACCACAACTCACCTACTTCAATGAAACAGAGTGGCGAATTCCTGGTATCGGGACCATGGGTATAGCGAGTGTAAGCGTGTACCGCTACAATATTTGTGGCTCGTAGCAGCGCGATAAGCCCCTCAAACCTCAGTGGGTTCTGTTCCGCAGAACCTGCGTCAAGATGAAGTCCGTTTTGGCAAATGCAGCACATTTTCAATTTTTAATTTAGAACGAATAATTTGGATACTGAATTAAATTGTTTCTGCTCCTCAAAGCAAGCACGACCAGGTTGCAGAGAGAGCCGAAAAAGAACATAATTTCGATTTTCATGTGCACCCGTAATCGAATACACTCAGTAGAAGTGTGTGAAATCGGAAGCAAATGTGAACCGAAAAGTTACCAGAGGAGGAACTCCTTCCTTCCGCAACTGTTCACCAGCCATCTCAAGAGACGACCGAAATTGCCATGATGGCGAAGAAACCGCGCTTACAACGTGTTAAATTTCAAAATTGAGTAAGCTTACTGCGAGTGAAAGATGCCATTAAAATGACGACAAGTTCCACTGCACTCCTTGAGCATCTACATGCCTGCGAGCTTCAGTTGCACAAAGCCGCACCAAACAAAGAAGTACGCAAAACAATGAAATTCAAGCTTTTATGAAGGTGTATCATGCACAATGAAAATCGGCCAGGGGGCAATAGACGAACGACTGCTGGGAAGAATACACCTGTCTGTGCAAGCAGCCGAACATTTCAAGGGGGTTGGTTGGCATCTCGGTGCAAGGATCATATGAGACAGACATTGTCAAGCGAAAGACAAGTAAAGCATATATCCTCGAGCAATCATGATTTTTGGGAATGCTATGGGGAACTTCGTGCAATGTCACAGGGGCACAGGCAGGAGAACATTTTCCCACCGAACACACTGAAGGATTTCCTTTCAAGGACATACTCATGGGCAGGATATTGTCGTTCAGGCATGAATGCTTGTTCTGTTTTCTTGGTGACTCAAGGTCAATACAAAATCAGGCGTCGTCGAATATTTGGTTCAGTCTGCGGGAGAGGTGGTTGAAGGTTAGGACACACCACGAACTCTATCATCTGTACAAAGATGCGACTGTAGTCCGGAAGGTAAGTACTCGTGGACTATTGGCAGTGTATGTGGACAAGAACCAAGTGGCCGCCAGCGCAAGACAAAGAGCGTATCCGGAAGTTAGCACGACAGCATTAACATAAGCTATTTTAAAAAATCAAGGGTTTGAGCACGACAGTGTGAACTACCTTACCGAACACTGTACCTCTACAATATAAAATGCAGGGCGGGCCATCCAATATAATAATAATATGGGTGGCGCTACAGTCCGAGGCGGACCTGGGCCTAGCTTCTCCGCAACCACTCGTGTTGTGCGTGCTGTGTTATATCAACTCTGACAGTTTCCCGCTGGAAATCTTGACAGAATTCTCCGGAACAAAATGAACCCTTTTAAGCTTAAAAAACGTTGGGAAATATAGAAAACGTATTTCCAAAGTGATTGCTGTGTGCAGACCGGACAGTGGGTTTTTTGAAAACAAATTTTGGCCGAAACGAAGCCCACCGCGACTGCTGTACACAAGTTTGTGCAAAAAGTCCATGAGACTGGTATGCTAGTGGACACCACTCACAGTCCCCGTCGTCGTACGATGCGCACAGATGAGAATGTGGCTGTTGTGGTCGAGAGCATCACTGGACCAATTTTCTTCGAAAATGAGGCTGGGAACAAATTTTCGGTCAACAGTGAGCGTTATAGAGCCATGTTAACTGACTTCGTTTCTTACTGAAATTGAAGACAAAGATTTGAACGACCTCTGATTCGTGCAGGATGACACTTAGACATACAGCCCACGCCACAATTGATCTTTCGCATATCAAATTCCCAAATCGTGTTAACAGCCATCTTCGCGATGTCAATTTGCCGCCTCGGAGCTGCGATTTGACCCGTAAACGACCGAAGTTATGCTAACAATCCGGAAACGATTCAACTAATTAAGGCCAATATCATCCAAGCAATCAGTGAGCTACAGTCCCAAACCAGCAGAAACTCTTCTGACAAATGCAGATGGACGCAGAGATTGATTTCCAACATTGACCCTCGGATCAACAGGAATCATGGAGAGCTGAATTTCTACATAACGCAGATGCTTACTGGCCATGGATGTTTCAGAGCATATCTCTACAGATTCGGACATGAAGACATCCCTTATTGTCCAAGGTGCACAGAAGCTGTGGATAAAGCGGAGCATGTAATGTTCCACTGTCCATGATAACCTGTTGGCGAACAGACTGGGCGTGAACCTAGTCCCAGAGAATATAATCACCACCTGATGCCAAGCACACAAGAAGCTTGGGAAGCAGTAAGTGAAACCATGGCCATCATCATGAAGGAGCAACGACGACGGGAACAACAACGAAACGCAGCGCAGGTATCTGTCAATACGAACGAGCCGAATGTATAAGGCCGAAGACTTCCCTCGAGATGAAATGCCTGACGGCAGTGCCGCGGGGACCAGGTACTTAGCACGGGTTGAGTTTCGTCTTTAAAAGCCCGAAACCATCAACAAGACCTTGGAAAATTGGGTGACAGAATGCGAACCCGGCCGAGGCAGCCAATTAAACGACATTGTATTTCATAATTAATGGGAATGTTCGTTCTCACTAGTAAAGCCATAATACATTGAAGAAATTAAATTTTGTTCATTTTATTGCATTTTTAAAAATAAACTTGTATTTGGCCCACCCTGTATAAGAATGGGATCTTAAAATTGTTGAAAGCTCTCAGAAATCAGTGCAATGTGTTCCAACACTCGTCAATCTTTCCTCTTGTCTTCTTTTCATCTCTCAACTGGATTCTTTGCTTCTGCACTTTCTTAAAACAAAGCCAAAATGCGCTCAAAATAATTCTCAAAATCGATGCAAGCACCAGTGCCTCGAGCTGAAAGAAAATAGTAGTTTGAAGAATCTGTGAGGATGGCAGTGGACAGATAAAACTCAAAAAGATTTAATGATCTATCTATTAAAATATCCTCTGCACGATGTTGGTACTTCATAAAGACTTTACAACCACTGTAAATCCAATTACGACGACAATAATTGGACGAACATATTATACGAAGCTACTTGTCTTCGGAAGTAAAGTCAATCATTTCGTCTGAACGCATTTACTTTGTACGTTCGAAAATACGTTCCACATGCTTTTTGGGTTTTGCTTTTCGTGTCGTGCGCATCACGTATAATTTTATTAATGCTACAGGGATATTCCATTGCCCACACTTAGTTGTTTAGACATTAAAGCATGTCATCCGTAGAGATGACTGGGTGGGCGATTTAATGGGCAGAGATTAATGAAGTAACGCTTGTGCTCACACACCATCCCAGCCCAAGAGCACTTCTCTCAGGATGTGTGTATGTTCCATTTAAGTCTTCTATAAATTTGGGGACGTTTGTTTCGAAAACTAGAATAATCACGAATTAATTTTAGTGGAAATGTGGGTTTCGTGTCCTTTTGAATCACTTGTTATTGACATATTTTTTGCTTACTCTTCTTCTTTTGTTTATATTTTCGCACACGAAATGGTTGGACGCTTGAACAAGACTGGACGATAATGCTGGACTACACGCCAACTGAGAAGAGAATATGTGATAACCACATGAAGTCGTTTGGTGGATTATGCGCCAACCGAAGAGAATATGTGATAACCATATGAAGTCGTGTGGTAAGCGTTTAAATGTCCGCCAAATGCGGCCAAGAACAAAAGCAGATTTATAGTATTTGCAGAAAGGTATAATAGTGAAGCCAATTCGTTCGAACATGACTGTTTGGAGTTGCGGCATTATTTGGTCATCCTGCATGAATCAAAAGTCGTTCAAATTCATGTCTTCAATTTCCGATAAAAAAAAGTGGGGCCTGTAAAGCACACCCTTGACCGATACGTTGTTCCCAGCTTCATTTTGGAGAAGAGTGGTCCATGGATACTCGCGGCCAGAGCAGCCACATTCTCATCTGTGCACCCTCATACGACGACGGAGCCATAAGTGTTGTTCACCAGCGTTACGAACGTTTTGCACAAGCTTGCGTACTGCAGTCGCGGCGGGTGCTTCAATTCTGCCACAACTTCTTTCAAAAAATCGGCACTCACTTTGGAAATACGTTTTCAATATTTTCCCGGTGTACAATCGTTAAGCGACTCATTGTGTTCCGCGGAGGTGTGATACTGACTTTCTGTCAAGATTTCGAGCGGGAAACAGCTGCTAGTGTCAAAGTAACCTACGATTTAAGAAAAATCCATCAGGTAGCCCAGGTAGGAGAACCTACCCGATGGCAGTAAGTAAGTAAGTAAGTAATTTTATAAATAAAAATTATTATATAAAATCAAATAGCATGGCTTTGCCATCTGCAAGATTGACAATTATTACGTTACTAAACATTGCATCTAATTTCTTTAATTAAGGTATATATATAATTTAAGTGTATTACTCTATCAATTTAGCAATTTTAAAAAGATTCTGTAAATATACTTTCCCTATATTTTAAAGCAATTTCACAGTATTCAAATAGCATTCATTTCATTGAGCGGTGATCCTATTTCCATTTCAGATAAGTAGTCTTTCTCAAAAACACTTCTTCGAGTCTCATTCAAAATTGGACACCTGCCTATGAAGTGCATGACATCTTCTCTTTCATTTAGAGTACACATGCCGCATAGTATCGGGAGGTCCTACCTGTGGGGAATAAAATTAAGTTTTAGTAGTTCTCCACGCAACTTGAACATTGTTGATATTTCGCGGATACTATTCGAATCTTTGAAATAATTTCTACTCCTCAGGTTGTAATTGAGCCGGTTGTACGTACTGCGATGCGTTGAAGATGTTGCTTTCTCCAGAAATTTCTTTCTCGCCTCCTCATCGACTTGAGTGTTTTTACATCTTGAGTGTTTTTCCAATAGAATAAATGTTTTTACAAATAGAGGAGATAATCCTGTTTCCAGCATAAGCATGTAGTTTGGCGTCATTGTAGGCAAATGGAAAATCCTTTTAATAAAAAAAACGTTGCAACCTCTCCACTTCCTCATAGGCTTTATGTCCCCACACTTGCGCCGCGTATAACATTACCGCCTCCAAAAACGCTTCAAATAGTTTGAGTTTACTGCTATGGTTGAAGTTTGGGTTTATTGAAGCATCTTTTGCACGCCATGTATACAACAGTCCTTGATTTGTTGAGCTTTTCCTGGAGATGTCTCTTCATATTAAGATTACTAGTTAATAAAATTCCTAGATATCTATACTCTTTGACAACTTCTATATTTATTCTATTATAATGCCATTTCTCATTACGCGCTGCTCTACCGCCGGCTCTTTTGAATATTATTATCTTTGATTTTTGTAAGTTCACGTATAGGCTCCATAGTTTGCAGTTCTCATATAGCTTATTAATCATCAATTGAAGAGACTCTGGTGATTTTGCCAACAGCACAATGTCGTCTGCAAATAGAAGCGCTTTGCAGAGAATTCCCGCATATTCTACGCCACCAGGAAGCAGGTCCACAATATCATCTATGAAGAGGGCAAACATGCTAGGGCTTAGCGAACATGCTTGTCTTAACCCCGAAAAAGTACGGAACCATGCCGATAGTTCCTCCCCATTCCACACAGCTGCCTTTGTGCTTCCGTAGAGATTTTGCAAGACTTTCCCGAATTTCGATGACATCCCCAATCCATACAGTTTATAACACACTGAATCGAACGCTGGTTGAAAATCTACGAAGAATGCAAACAGCTTCTTATTCCGATTTATAGGCTATGCTGTTCAATACGTTCCACTTGCTTTTTGGTTTTATAGGCTATGCTGTTCAACACAAAGATGTGGTCGATAGTTGACTAGCCGGATCTGAATCCTGCTTGAAACTCCTTTACTAATTGGTTGGTTTCTATCCAAGTGCTTAGCCGCTTTTGCAGTATTGAAGTGAAAATTGTATACGATGCGTTTAAGAAAGATATTCCTCGATAGTTTGCAGGCTCCGCAGTATCACCTTTCTTATGGATTGGGAATATCAGTGCTTCTCTTAACCGCTGTGGTACTACTCCCAAAGTTAAAATGTTGTTATACAACCTTGTGAGGGTTTCTTTCAGACTGTTGGTACTGTATTTGTAGAATTCAGTTGGTATACCATCCGATCCAGCTGCTTTTATCCTTCAGTTCAAATAGCACTCTTCTGAGCTCATCATTGGTTATCGGCCCATCTAGGATGTCATTTAGAATGTTTGGTGTTGCATATTCGATGGCCGATGGCAGTAAACGAGAGAAAAATGTCTCTAGCTAATAATAATAAAATATATCGTGCTGTAGCCTGCGGTACACTTGACCCTGGTGAACTCTCTTTTTTGCTTGTCCCCTAATCACGGTGGTCTTTGAGAACCATTTTCAAAACAAAATATTCTCCTTGAACTGACGAGCATACCGTAAATTATAAAACTTGCTCGATTCGGGGCCAAGGAACGTCCACCACAAACAAAACCCACACCTTGTGCGAAGCAGTAAATAAACTCCTATGATTCTTAAGGATCTTCGAAGAACTCGTATATAATTCAGCAATCAATCTTGTGATCGTGTTATTTCGCTCATGCTCTAAGTCAACCCATTTTGTTTCCATTGATTGTAAGAACTTTTAAACCGTCACGGCAATACAATCCACGATTATCCTAAATCATTGTTCAGTCACACATCCTTATCCAGCACTTCGCCGCTTTTATGGGACAAATAATCGTCGGCACTAATTTAACGTTTTACGACATGAAGCCCATAACACGAATGAGACAAGTGCTCGTTGACAGAATTTATCAATTCGCTGACGCGGAGAATAGTTTATTCGTGGATAACGAGATGCCGGGCCTAAAGGAAAGTGTATGCAGAGGAAAAAATCGAATCACTCAAATCAATACTTGGCGAGGAAATTGGATACATTTGGAAGCATGCTTTAAGAAGGTGGGAAATAAATAGGAGACTGCCGCTTGGATAGAGAGTTGTAAGGAGCATTGCAATATTTGTAACATTTTTGTAGCTTTTTCTTTCCTATCTCAGAGCTTGATCTGTGCAAATGCAAAAAGAGAAAGTACAGTGCCTGATTTTGTTGTAAAAATAAATTGCATTATGTTTTGTCTACGGAATGAAATTTCGGCTGCAGAGACGTTGATAATGTTCCACACTATAGGCCATGCCACAAAGAAAGGCAGACAAATGGGGAGCATGTAGTGGCTTTCATAGTTGAAGCAAGGACAGGACATTTGTAGAGGGAGTGTTGGGTGCTTTTCGCCTGCTCTTCGTTGAGGCAGCTCCTACAGAAGTCGTTGGAGAATAGGCCTTGGCTTATTGCGTGAAGTTCTAGTAGGCAGTGTCCGGAAATTATTCCCATTCTAGCACTGCAGGGAGATCAGGCTACTTGAACTTTTTGGCTCGACAGAGATTTGTTTTGAGATTCGACAAGCGATGCCTGTCAACCATCCGTCTTGGATCTTCACGTAAAGATTATTGAGCTGTACCTTGAAGGGGGGTAGGGATACCTTTGTTACGACAGAGTCCATCAACTGGCGCGTTTAGCCAGTTCATGAGCTGTGCAGTTCTCCGGGGTGTCCCTATGGCCTGGAGCCCAACACAGATGAATGTTGAACTGTTCGGATATCTCGTTAAGAGATGCCCGGCATCAGATTACTGTATAAGAGTTTATAGAGAAGGATGATGTAGATTTTATTGGTACCTGGCTATCCGTAAGTACACAGATATCGCAGATATAACTTTTCACCTTAACCAGGATAGGATCGCCATTGCCTCAGCTGAGAAGTAGCTGCAGGGATTGGGTGGATGAACGAATTTTTCCGGATTTAGACAGTCCGAGAAAATGCCACATCCTACTCCGTCATCCGTCTTGGATCCACCTGTGTACAAATGTATGGCTTTACCAAAGGGTATGGTACCGTCATAATACAGGTGCCTGTCCGGAATCAGCTATAATGCACTAAACGATCTCACTTTGCATTCATTCCTTGAGACCATTTCACACATATCCATCTCTGTTCATTCAAAGCTTGGGTTATGGCTTGATTTGGTACCGTGTGACTTCCGCCTATTCCCTAAGCTCAAGGGACCACTCAAGAGACAACGTTTCGACATGATAAGGAAATTACAAATCGCAGAAATTTGAAGTTCATTGGGATCAATTTGGTGAAGCTAAAAAAAATTGAGCAGACAAAATAAACGTCCTTATTGGTAGGTTAGGTTTGGGTGATCACTCTAGCAATTGTGGCCCACTTAGATCCTGGTTGAATCATTTGAGCCATCACTACTCAGTCCTTTCCACCGGCTCCTCTAAAAGGGACTACACTAACGAAAATGAAATAAACCTCAGGACTAACTAAAGGTATTCTAGTGGCCTACTTTGACAAGTCCACTCCTGTGCCAATTTACAGCCAATTAGCTTTCCTGATAAACTTGGCTATGGCTTGTATCTTTAAGTGTGACATTTCCTCTAGGTTACTGAAAAAGTAGTTGCCTAGTATATTTCTTCTATTTTTTGCAAGGACTGGGCAAGTGCCGAGGAGATGAAGCGTATTGTCTTCCTCCTCTTCGTCTCTACAGCTTCTGCTGTTGTTGTTGTGGAGGGCTCCCATTCTTCTTTCATGGATACCGAGAAGGCAGTGCCCACTACGTTCCTTATTCCATTCCTGTTTAGTTTTAGGAGTGTATTTGTTTTGTTCAGATTTAGTGAGGGCCAAATAAACCTCGAAGTCCTACATGTATCTAATTCCATCCATCTCCGATTAGTGGAGTCGGAGGCATTGTATTACTTGGAGTGAGGGATGTGGGGTGTCCTGATTATTTGCTAGTGGCAGTCCCACCCCTATTCTTGCTAACTCGTCGGCCCTTTCGGTGCCTGGAAAATCATTATACCCACTTACCCAAAATAGGGTTAGGTTGCATCTAGCCGCTGTCTCCCTGAGAGATAGACGGCAAAGTTTTACCACCTTCCATTTAATTGATGGTGTGTCAAGAGCCTTTATGGCCGCCTGACTATCTATGTAAATGACGATAGACAGCCCGTCTATCGGGCTCATCGACAGTAGGTTAGGTTAGGTACTTGGGCAGCTAGTGAATTCACCAGCACACTAAGACCATACTGGTCCATTGGGATACCCATAGTCAGACTACTACCATTGATTGACTACTCCAGTGATAGTGCCGTTAATTTGATCCCAACAGCAAATGTAACTGAACCAGATTCTGAAACCAGATAAAAGCATGTTAACTTTGTTCTCACTGGGACTCGAACCGGGGACCCCGCTAACTAGGGGCAGGCACACTACCAACTGTGCCATCCAGTCGTCTTTCATCGACAGTAAGCGGGCAGCCTGTTGGATAGCTTTAACTTCTGCCTGGAATACACTACAATGGTTGGACAGTCAAAGAGACAATGAAAAGAATATGTCCGGCGATATCGCGAATACTCCTAGTCCGGTGGCCTCGTCTGTTTTTGAGCCATCTGTGTAGACTTGCAGGTAGCCTAGTTTTCTTATAATAATATAATATAATATGGGTGGCGCGACAGTCAGAGGCGGACCTGGGCCTAGCTTCTCAGCAACTATTGTTCTCTCACGCGTGGAAGAAGAGAAGTTCTTTCTAGACAGAAACACTCTGTGAGCATTGTCAGTGACTCTAAAGAGGTGGAGCCGTGAATTAGGAAAGGTAGTAAATTCGAGTATCGAACCTGGCACCCTCTGCATAAGAGTCGACGCACTTACCCACTACTCCACGGCGACCCACTGGTTGCCTGGTTTTCTTACCTGTTTTTTTTGTTCCCCAATCTTCTCTGTCTGTGATGAGTGTTTTGAACTCAAATTCGAAGTCTAAAGCGGGTGTTGTCTAATCTGTATGCGTTGGTAGTCTCGAATTTGTGATTATCTCTGGATGACCTAAGCTATGTGAACTGCTGCAGCGGTTGCACTCCCGTAGCCGTAACGCTGCCTTGGTGGCTACCAGCTTCCCATAGATGTCCATGGGAGGAAGCTGTAGCAATGTTTCCATGGCGGCAGTGGGGATGCCTCTGTGATGCAGATACACGACGGTCTTTGAATGCTGTTTATCAATTTAAGATTGGATTTGAAAGAACGGACATTGCCAATCCATCTGCACTGAGTCTTTCTAGAGCGTTGCTTATTGCCTCAAATTTAACGTCAGTCCTCCAAAACTCTCGTTGCTTTTACTAGGTGGGGTGAAAAGTAACCTCCTAGACAGCCAGTATGCGCTGCTACTCCAAAAAAGGCTATGGTCCGTTCATATTTAGGCAGACATGCCACATTTCGGTGCGATACTGTCTTTAGTTTTGTTTTGACAGCTGATTGCTGTTGACGTGTTTGACATCCGACCCATTGAGCCTCCCTCGGCCGCTTCGGAGAACTCGTGCCGGCTTCAGTCCATTGCCAGTTCACTCATTCTGTCATTCTAAAAGTGTTCATTGCTTATTATCGCTGTTGGCGAAATTAGATCTCGGCCATCAATGAAACATATTAATGAGCTTGAATTGTGAATCTCCTGGTGAAATCTTAAAGGTCTTCCATTTGTCAATTTGCACACACCAACTCAGCAGTAAACAAGAAAAAGTCTTTCCACAAATATTTTTAAGTGTATTGACTGTGATAATGTATTTGGATTGCACTAGCAGTGACGGCAGTTCTTCAATGGCTGTTTGAGCACCAATCAGTATATCAAAATTATATGTCAAAGTTTTTCCCTCGTTCTGTCAACACGATGTGCATTTCGCTAAGGAACTGCTTGGCAGTGTGTACTACGACAAACTTTGCCAGAGATTATAGTAAACAAAAAGTCACGAAATTTCAACCGAAATACTTGTCAAGTTTCGTCTACGAACAAAAGAAAATCTCAACTCTTGCCAAAAATGTTCCTCTGACATTGGCAGTTGATGTGGTGAGACACGAATGTGTTAACCATGAACTGGAAAAGAAAACTTAAACAGTGGTTGGTGGTACTTATAATTTTCCAAGTCCGTCCAAATCGGCTGATGACAGTGACGTGATAGGCAGCACAGTTGTACAGTTGTTAACAGGTATGAAAGCTAGTGGCATAAAATGTTTAGATACAAATGACTACACATGCAAATTTTGAAAGTGTGATATTGGGGGGTTGGCTTGTCAATGTCAAAAAATCTTCATCTATTGTGTATTCTTCGGAAACAAAAAATAAAATAAATAAAAGTGTACTCTTAAGAATTCTCAAGCCTTATATAAGACACGAAATTAATCTGGAAGCTAAATATCCATGAACGTGTCAAGAAGGCCTCCACGGCTCTCTAGTGCTGTAAAAGTGCCATTGGGTGCAAATGGGGACTGCAACCCCGAATGATTCGCTGGCTATTTATTTCCTTAGTCAGACCCGCCGTAATTTGGTGGACCGCACTCGATCTCATCCAACACGCTAGAGTGCAGAGGATGGCATGCGTATGCATTACTGACTGGCATTATACTGAACATACTATATACTCCTCAACCTGCCACCAATAGAACAAATTGACAGACAGACAGCAGCTAGCACGGCGATTAGGTTAAGATCGCTGGACATTCAACTATCCTACGCAGGTATGCCTATATGCCCATAGATACAGACCTCACTTTACCTAAACTCCTCTTCGAGAGGAATTTCTCAACCAGAACTCTAGCGCCTGCCCCTGGTTAGCGGGGTCCCCTGTTCGAATTCCAGTGAAAGCAAAGTTAATACGCTTTTATCTGGTTTTCAAATCTGGTCCAGTCCCCTTTTGACGTTGGAAATCAATCTCACTATCACTGGAATGTGGGTCCCCGTGGCGTAGTGGGTAAGTGCGTCGACTCCTACGCAGAGGGTGCCAGGCTCGATACCCGAATTTACCACCTTTGATAATTCACGGCTCTACCTCTTTCGAGTCACTGACAATGCTCACAGAGTATTCCTGTCTAGAAAAAGCTTCTCAACTTGGCCGTTCGGAGTCGGTATTGAACTATATAGGACCCTTCCACGAGTGAAAGAACAATAGCACGCACAACACAAGTGGTTGTTGAGAAGCTAGGCCCAGGTCCACCTCGGACTGGCGCGCCACCCATATTATTATTATTATCATCACTGGAATGGGCAATCAGTGTTCTAGTCTGACTGTGGGTATCCCAATGGATCATCATGGTCTAAGCGTGCTGGTGAAGTCAGTAGCAGCCCCGCCTAGCCTACCCCCTATCTTCACTGACGCCTAAATCTTTTAGCAATTAAATAAGAAAACTGCTCGGGGAATTTTAAGCAAATCCGTGATAAGGAAACAATTTTGAATAACCACTAGAACATGAGTTTTGCTCGCCACTGTTGTGCAGTCGAACTTCGATTGCTCGAATATTTCATAATTCGAATGAAATTGGCGCTAAGACTGAAATTTACAAGTAATTCGACTTCGATTACTCGAAAGTCGGGATTACTCGAACAGATTATTTGTCGTCACCTAATCAAGTCGAATTCAGAACGGAAATTCCCAAATTTTGAGTATTCTCCAAGTTCGTTTTATAAGGAATCGCTTTCGGGGCTATGCTAATATATAACAATAAACACAATAATAATAATAAACGAAATTGTGCTTTTGGTGAATATTCTGAGCGAGGAGAAGAAGATGAAATGTGTATGATTTTCAGAACTGAACTCCCAAACGAAAGAAATGATGGGGAATTCAACTGAAAATGGAACATGAAGCTTGAAAAAAATACCAGAAATATGCAAGTTGTTACGCATGATGCTTTTCTGTAGGTGGGTGGCGATATTGTTGCTTTGGAGATGAAGATATTTTCGAGATATTTAGATGTGAACCCCAATCTTCTCAAGCTCGACAATAAAGACGACATCGGCAGTACGTCACTGGGAAAGATTATATGCAATAATTGAGGATTCAACCACCTTCAAACGAGTTGGTTGCAAATTCATTATTCATTTTGCATTTGTATCATGAAAGAACAAACGTCTCTGTGCACCTACTAACCTACCTACAATAGTTTAAATTCCATTTAAGATTTTTTAAAGACCAAAAATCCACTCTTCTGTCATGTGTAACAGACTATTCTAAACAATAACTATGCTCCTCTGCGTTTAATGTGTTATATCGCAGGTAAGAAAATATTTACAACAATTTTGCCTTTTACTTGATAACTCGAATTTTTTCTTGTGCCAAGTGGTGGTTCTCTTTCGAGTCACTGACAGAGTATTCCTGTCTAAAAAAAAGCTTCTCAACTTCGCCGTTCGGAGTCGGCTTTAAACTGTAGATCCCTTCCACGCGTGAAACACGAGTGGTTGCTGAGAAACTAGGCCCTAGTCCGCCTCGGACTGTCGCGCCACCCATATTATTATTATAAGTGGTGGTTCGAGAAATCCAAGTTCGACTTCATTTAAATAAATTGAAATAAGGAAGCTTGATGCTAAAGATGCCATCAAAGATAAACACTTTTATGTTTTAAAAATTAACTAAGAATCGTCTGTCTCTTCCAGGATTTGTTTGCCTCACTCTTCGAGAGTTAAATCGTGTAACCAGCAGCTTCGATGTTAATCCAACCAAATCCACTCGTTAAACAGTGTCTGTGCCTTTCTCCTCCCACCCAAAACCTGCCTGCTGTTGATTTCGCCAAAGAATATAAAACAACCAGCATTTTAAGAAATGGACGACCATCAAATTGTCCACCACAGCTGGTACTATCAACAAGACATGTTCCTTTATTTGTAGCACAAGTTCTGCTGCCCACAGCTCTCTCTCCTTTCCTCTCCTCTAAAAAGAAGACTGAAAGCAATAAAAGGGTTAGAGAAGAATGAAGATAAATGCGTGGGGGATGTGGCATCCTCTTTGTGTCATTACGTGTTTACCACACACCGTCGTAAATTTTGAGTAAAAGCGGTTCAGCGAAATAGGTGCAATTACTATCTACTTCATTTGTCGCTTTTTCTTTTCCATACGAGTTTCATTCGTCCATCCCCTAGACAACGACATGAAGTGAGAATCCAAATTCGATTAAGTCGACATATGAAAATGTGGAAAATATTCTCAGCACTCAATGCATCGGGAACAAGAGGAACATGAACGGCTTTCAAGTATTCACAATACAATTTCATAATTTAGAGTAAATACGAATACTTAGTCTAAATTAGGATTTTTTTCTTGTGACCGTGTTTTCCTTTACAGAGTAAATCGATGTCAGTAATCGAGTAACTTACTTTATCAGCTTGCATCAGTTACTCCACGACTTCGAAGTCCGAATGGAAATATATAGCTATGTCCATTAGCCATCTAGTGTGTGGCTGTTTAGACCCATGTCGCTGTACAGGATCTGGGCTCCAATAAGCCAGCGGCTCCTTAACAAGAGGTGACTCGATGGGAGCAACTATTGTTGCAAGAACTCTTGGTCTGACACCTTCTTGTTTATTTTTGCAATGTCTGGCTAGTTGTTGTACAGCGAGGAGAAGGATCGTCAAAAACCAACGTCCTTTAATGCCAGCAATGACAGGTCTTGAAATTTCGAAAAACGAAATGGTAATCGAGTCTTTAAAATGTATGGAGGAAAGTTGTTTAATAAGCCAAATCGTTTTTAGTTCGGTCCAAAAATAAAATTAAAGAGCCCAGTCTGTCACCAGATCAAATTTACAACACGGACTAGGCCTGCCTATTGGTTGATAATAATATAAATAAGCAACCACTCGTGTTGTGCGTGCTATTGTTCTTTCACGAGTGGAAGGGACCTGCAGTTTAATGCCGACTCCGAACGGCGAAGTTCAGAAGCTTTTTTCTAGACAGGAATACTCTTCAAACATTGTCAGTGACTCGAAAGAGGTGGATCCGTGAATTATCAAAGGTGGTAAAATTCGGGTATCGAACCTGGCACCCTCCGAACCCATGCTAAATAAAACATAAGAATCAATCGCTCCAAGTCAGAAGACAAGCAAAGAAAGAATAACGTACATCCTATGGCACAAGGTGCAGTATTCCTCAATACAAAAGTGCTGGAACCCTTTGATGAACCCAAGCAAGATTGCGACGGAGATGATGTGCTACCTTTGGACGGCATAAGGCACTAAATCCTTAAGGACTGCGAAATAATATCGATTAATGATTTGTTCCAAGAGCTATTCCGTAGTGACTGTTTCGAGGACACAAACGATTGGATTACCGAAAATGAAACCGACTTGAAACCGAGTTCAATTGAAATCGAAAGCGATAACGATAATAAAGTTAAATAATCCTCACCGTCAAAAATTAAGGCTGAGCCTCCGATTCAAGCGCTTAACATTTGCCTGCAATGGGCTGAAGAGAATGATGCTTCACTCAGTGAGTGGTGTGAATAAAAACTGAGCGTGAGCATTTCCTCAGCATTTTGGAGTAAATGCTCCTTTTGGTGTGAATAAAAATTTATTTCGTTAAGTTTAACGAGAATCCTCTCCGATCAGATATTTTGACAGCTGAGTCTTTCTCCATTTTGGTGTGATTAAAGATGGAATGTGTTTAGATGTCGCATGTAGATCATTGAGTGTGCATAGGAGGTGACTCCAAGAGAAAACTGAAAACAATTTAAAATAATGGAACATACTGCGCCGGGAGAGGAATACTTTGACGGATTAAACCTAAATCCTCAAGAAAAAGGAAATCTGGAATGGACGAGTGTTTGCAATTTTATCCGCGCTTGCTGGCAAAAAGCCAAGCTCCAAGAACTGAAAGATATAGAAGGAGAAATAAAAAAAAAACCATGGCTTCAATTTGAACATCTCGTAAATAAAGAAAAAAAATTGATAACATGAAGGCCCACGTCAAATCAAAAGGCGACCGGAAAAAGATGGGCAATCTTCCCACATTACATTAAAAGACCAAAAACAATCAAAGGTATGGCACCACCACGGGATTCTTCAGGAATATCGGAAAGGAAATGAGTACGTAGGGTTGGGTTAGGTTAGTGGGTTGATGCGGCCGCGCCACACGGAGGTCCTATTGGACCCATTGTGATGCCCAAGGGGTAAAACCCTGCCTATCTTCTCACTCGCCGGATGATGAAAAACTCCTGACTTCAAGGTATTATTTGGTTATCGTCCTCCTCCATCCAGCCATCCAGAGATCCTAATAACCCTGCAAAGAGGTTTTACTGGGATAAATGAGTACTAAACCATCCCATGTTATCAAACTCGAATCTATACACGTTCTTGAAATGATCGCCTGTGTCCTCGAAAGGACATGAGTTACGATTATTTGTTTTTCGCGTTTGTATGTTTGCAAATACTTTGCACCCACCTTTAGCCGACTCTGCGCTCACCCTTAAACGCCAAGAACCCTAGTTTTCAAACGTCAACTGAAGGGAGGGTACCTACTTTGAGGCATTTTTTTATTCACACCAAAGTGAGTATTTCCCTTAACGAACATACTCGACTCATGTGTTCTTACTCGGAGTTCATCACCCAGTATAATGCAACGTTTACGGTAGTCAGCTGTTGAAAAAACTTCTTGGTCCAAAAAGACAAAATCAAAAGTTTGTATCTTAAACTTCAGACCAAGATGGGAAATAAAACTCCGGATTTTCTTAATTTCCTTGAACAATCTTTTTTTTATTGGCTTCCACACGACCTCGCTCTCGCTTGTCACAATCTGCTGTGAAGTTTGCCACAGTTTGTGATCAAATCTACTTTATCATACGTATATAGGTTGATTATATAATTCACTACTAGAAGGCGCTACTATATTTTACTACAATATCGTCTTTGTACATATAACAATATTGCAGTATTTTTAATTTTTGATATATGTATGTACCTGGTTGAGGCCCAGGTCCTCCCCGGACTGTAGCGCCAAATAAAGGAGAAGAAGATGTGCTTATACACCGGTCTTCTCAACCAAGTGGAATGATACAACCATTGGAAAGGTCGCGTAGATGTGCACAATATGGGCAGGGTTGACTACAAATTTAGGTTATTTTACACCATATTTGTAGTTTTACGTAACCCCTGTCAAATTTCGACGACGGGCGAGCTTATTATGAATAAAATTTACAGTTTTGGTCTGTTTACTAGTGCAAGCCACGTTTTTTACTATTCTGAGGTTTTAAACTTTTTGGATCAAAAAATAAAGTATAAAATTATTTTATAACTGTTAATAATTTATAATTATTAACTATTATTTTTATAAAAAAAACTATTACTTATATAAATATATTATGCAACTGCTCACATTTGTATTAGTTGCTTTTATTGAGCTGGTACTGTATATAACTTCACATTACACGAGTTGGTGTACTTTCTTGAAAGGAGTATTAATGCCGCTAAACTTATTTCAGCCATCTCCATCTCCATACTGTACAGATACGTTTAAGTAGACTCATTTTCTTAAGTAGTAAAAATTCAACAGAGTCTTTTCTTTTTTGGTTTATCTATTATGTACGTTTTGGCTTTATTTTGAGTGACTAATTAAATTGTTTTGCTTTGAGTTGCGAAAGCTATTTTTGTACCTTGATGCAGATTCAAAATTTTGGCTGACTATTAGAATTGAATTCACGAATTGTTAAAGGGAACGAAGAGAAGAACTGCGTATGCTAACTGAACGCTTCTGGAATATAGTGTTTCTACTGTAGGCACGCGAGTTCCGTATGAGCTTTTGAAGAACGATGTTGAAGAAGAAGTCACAGAGACAGTGTCTCGCGCTGGCTAAAGGAATGATAGTGTTCGAGCCTAGCATTTTTTACTTAATATAAACAGTTGAGAAGAATTTACATTTCATTTCTTTAAATCTATTACATTCGTTATTCCTAAATCGATACTTTACTTGGTTTAGTAATCTACTACCTTTCATTCATTTGTTTGTCAAAAGGTACATATATAGACACAGTCCACTTCACGCGCTCGGAACAATAAGTCATACATTACAACTGAATCTTGTAATTTTACTCTTTTAAATAAATAAACCTTTGTTCAAGGTGAACAGTGGAACGTCGCGTGTTTCTTTTTAACCATTTCACTTCTTACAGAAGGGAACCAGCGCTTCGCTCGTGCGCGCACAGATAGGTAGATAGAGGAGTTTTAATACCACAGCTCTGCTACCAATAAATAAGGAAGTGCGACAGTCCGAGGCGGACCTGGGCCTAGCTTCTCAGCAACCACTCGTGTTGTGCGTGTCTGTATTGTTCTTTCACGCGTGGAAGGGACCTACAGTTTTAATGCCGACTCCGAACGACCAAGTTGAGAAGCTTTTTCTAGACAGGAATACTCCTGAGGTTTTTACGAAGGACATTAGTTCCTTAATATCCTTCTCAGGAATCTCATCAAGTGAGTTGAAGAAGGGTTTATCAAGCGGTCGCTGTCTGGATCTAGCAAAAGCTGGGCAGGTGCAAGACAGATGTGTTAAGGTCACTCTCTCAACAGCGTTGTTGCAGCTGGGTCAAATTTGTTGTGTGGGATCCCTAGTTTAATGGCCAGTGCCCTCTACAGACCGCCACTAGTCCAGCAATATCATGACGAGTTCGCCGAAGGAGGTATTTTGTTTTAGATTCGGGCATTTATTTTCCTTGATGTGGCACAGTTTGTCAGTCCGACCCATCTAAGGTTTGCAGTGTCAAGAAAGTGTGAAGATATATTAGGCTTAACTGCTTGCTCCTCTGCAAGCGAGCGCTGAAGGTCAGACAAGAGCTTAGCAAGTTAATCGGTCCTTTCATTTCTTGGGATGTCACTGTGTGTCACCTGCAACCCATGTAAGGGAAATGCGCAGGCCCTCTAACGACGCTATCTGGTCTCTGCTTTCTTGTACTGATTTCGAATTTGAATTGAAGGAGGCGATAGCTTTGGTGGCTGCTTGGCTATCAATGCGTGTTACAACCTTCTGCCTTGGCAAGATATTTGGGTTTTACGACATGCTTTCCGGATCGCAAAAAGTTCCGTTTGGAACACGTTGGAACTGTCGAGCAGTCAATAAGCTTTAGAAATTTTCCAGGGATTCTGAAAACACCCTCTTAGAACCGTCAGTGCAGAATGTCCATTTAAAAACTCAGAATCCTAAGCTGTCGCCTACCTGAGGGAATCGCATTCAAGGCCCGCCTCGGAAGTCGTGATGGTGGGGACATTCATGCACTAACCAGTCCCTGTGGGGATCAAACGGCAACGAAGTAGAGTTCCATTCATGTCGTTCATCATGGGATCAGAATGTCAAAGTCAGTTGAAAGATTAATTTTGGGGACTGTATAGTCCGTTGGGGATGATACTAGATCTCTTGGTATATAGTCAGGGATAGTGCTATGACCAAAGTTTTGTGATTTCCTGCATCCAGACTCTCTGAGCCTAACGCCACTGTGTGCTGAAGTGTAGTGGTATATCCAATACACAGATTCGAGACGATTTTTCCATACCCCATACCATTGAATTTGCTTGCAGGGAAGGGACTTGTATAAATTAAATAAAAATGTTGACTCAAAAAGGTTTTGAGTTACCTTATTCTAATAATCTTGAATTTCATCCAAGGATTCGTCTTCATCAGATAAATCCGAGACGGGTGCTCTTTGAAATTCAAATTCAATTAGCATTTGAATTGCGCATTACTGAGTTCTTGGCGGAAAACTTCATAATTTACCTCAGCTAATTAAATTTCTTTCAAGAAAAAAACCCTCACAATCCTTCGACAACAACCCTTTTCGGAATATGATTTGTATCTGCTCGACGAATCGAGCAAAGGACACTTTCTACATCTCCATGGTATTCTATTCAGTTTCCTCATTTCCCTTTTTCCGTGGATAGAAATAAAATTTCCATAGAAAAAGATACACTTCATTTAAACTCGTCCAGTCGAATGGAGTCCAACGATCCATCGCACAGAGGATTCAACTGAACATCAGAGACCAAGATATCAATTGGCAATTACATCAGCTGGCTGAGTGCAGACTCGTCGCTTACCTCGGAAATTCACGCAAACAAACTCATCCAATGGCAACGCATCTCCGTGATAAGAGGAATTCCTTTTCATGTTATTACGTCCTTGAGCAGGAACCTTGAACAGTTGTCGCAATACTCACGCACGCAATACTCTTGTCACTTGAAGGCTTACTGGTTTCGCTGGAATTTGGCATTAACATCATAGAAGTGGTGCCATTGTAATGGTTCTCTGATGTTTTTGAAAGGACTTTTCCGTTAATGCGTGGGTGGTGAGATGAGGAATACCTCATCTCGGTCTTTCTTAATTCCAAGCTGTTCTACGTTTATCCAGAAGCACTTATACGACGAAGTGGATTTCCACACTTTGAGGAAAGGGAACTATTTTCCGTGAAACCCAATGATGGTAATTCAACAAGAGCTGCGTCCTTAAAATCTATTAAAATCTTAATGTTGTTTCGTAGTTTTACGAGAATGAGTGCTTTTGTTCTTTGAGTAGAGGTGGTGGTGGTGGTTGTGTTCATTAGCTTCGCAGATCAGTCAACTAACATACATTTTTCCAAAATAAGTGTAAAGGCAGTAAGAACTCAGAATAGAGAGCAACAAGGAAAAAGAAATCGAATTCAATTGTATTTCAAGGTGAGTAGAAGTTAAGGGGTTGTATTTGAAATAAAACGCAGAAGATTTGAGATATTTCAAAAACTTTATTATCGGCTTGAAGTGCAATGAAAACATTTATGAATGGAACACTACTTCGTTGCCGTTTGATCCCCGCAGGCACTGGTTAGTGCATGAATGTCTCCACCATCAGGACTTCCGATGCGGGCCTTGTGATTACATCAGGTAGGCGACAGCCTGGGTCTGCACCCAGGATGAGGTGGTTGGACCAAGTCCATAAGAGCGCCTGGTTACGCTTGGGCATACCCCCTAATGAGTTAGAGTCGATGGCGGAGGATCGAGTTGCATGGAGATCTTTCGTGCGTGGTTTACCCCCTGACCCCTTAAGTGGATCATGCGGGTCAGAAGATGGTGATGATGATGACTATACTTTGTTCATATGGCCACCGCAGGTATCCAATTTTTGAAGACTCTGCCATTTCGTTGCTGGCATAACCAATGACTTGACGTAGCCCCTCAGAAAATAGTTAAGCGGCGTTAAATCGCTCGAACGAGGCTGTCAATCCTCTGGCCCATTTCTTGAAATAATACCATACCTCTCACCATACTTACTCTTCAATAAATCGATTGTACCTTGTGCTGTGTGGCTTGTGGCACCATCCAGTTGTCACAGTCCATATCTTCCAATTCGGGCCAAAAATAATCGGTAATCATCAAGCGCGATAACGCTGACCATTCACAGTAACGTGTCAAAAAATATGGCCCAATAACGCCGCCGGCATGCAAACCGCACCGTGAAAATTATTAGGAGTCCACTGTATATTAAAAAAAAAAAGATAAAATTTGTTTCGGGTGGTCCAGTAACTTGAACAACCCATGAACGCTCGGCTGTTAACGAGGGTCCACTGTAGTTGGAAATTTCATAATTTAATTCATTTCCAATTTAACTTATCTACAAAGATTTCACAAGTCTGAATCCAGACAGACAAGGAAATGGCTACCAATGGTGCTTTCCCGGCAAGGAACCCTGCAAAAATTCATAAGAAATACTTAAAGGATAACTACTCAATTGAACAAATTTGCAGAAGCCGTTGTTATCTTTCATTGGAAAGTGCAGGGAATGTGCATTCAAGAGGAATTGAAGGATGAAGTCCACTTCAGAGGAAATCCTCGTTAAAAAGGTACAAGTCCATGCCAAGCCATTATCAGACACTTTGTAGATGCTTATTGATTTCTTAGAAAAACCATGTCACTAAGGCAGTCTTGGAAATAACAGACGTGCATATATTTTGACCCTAAGAATACATATCTGTACATCTCTGTGTGGCGAAGGAGTGAATTAATGTCCAAGGACGGCTTCTGAATGGTATGTCACTGGGTCAACATCGTGTTGGAAGGTACACCGAAGATGACCCGGCAACATGAACGCACGCACGCCACACGCAAGTCTTAAAGATCCTCGAGGGTTCTCTTCATCAAAATTAATTACACTTTTATTACCAGTTAAAAGGATGCTTAAGTAACTTAACCATCTCCGGAGTTTATTTTGGGAAAACGTTTGGTTCACCATGGCTGGTCCATCGGCTTACTCAAAGTGGCCAACTGGGCGCAACATTTCACAGCAGGGACCTTAACATCAAGGCTGAGTTTAATTTAGTGGAATTGCAACTCTGCTTTATCTTCACGCACATCCAAGGGTCTCCTCCTCTTGAGCTCTGTCGTTGACTCGACTAACTGGTACATTTTCCAAAATCAATTCGAACTTCAAAACAAAATGCATATCTCGCACAGGGACAGCTTGCTTAAATCTGACAAAAAAAAAAACCATTCTAACCACTCTCAAAGCATCACTCTGCAGACTATTCAACTGCAGACCCTTAAAAGTAATTACTCAAGAAACTCTAGCAGCTTACAAAAGTTAAATCACTTCCAAAGATTCTCTAACCAAGAGTTGCACACACTTCCCCAAGAGTTTGCCTCATCCACACAGCACACATCACCGCACGAATTGTGAAGTTGAAGTGCTCCCAAAACCGAAAGTCTTCAAACTCAGTACAAAATCTTGTGCCTTCCGTTCACTTCCAGAGAAAGACGAAAGGTCAACAAAATTTTGAAACGAGTGTGTAATGCTAAATTGAAATCAGTATAAGCCGCTTAACGCTTATCAATCTTTTTCCTTAGACATACCCAAACATGATGACAAAAGTACTTTCCGTTCCAACTGCTTGCGTATCCTGTTTAGGCACTTTCAGCAAATATTTTTGAATCGTTTCACTTAGCACTGCTTCACTCAAACTTTAAATAAGCACTTTTTTTTAGGGGAATGCCCTAATTTGTATTCCACACTTAATTGACTTTCCACTCCTTTTCGAACAATTTCCCTTTTTTCCACGCGCGTAACTTATTTTTTGAATAAACTCACGAAATATACAAGCGCTACACACGGTTACGAATCGATCTTATTGTGCTCAACCGGCGATTTGAACTAAATGGCAATCGAAGTCCGTTGGCGAAAATAAACTTATCCTGCAAACGAAATGAGTTTTCCCGCGGTTGGCTGTGTGAAACCGTCGACTTGGCATGCGCGAGTTTTTGCAATGGAAAGCGGTTTCATTCATAAGTCCACGTGATGTTGCCCATAATGTTGCGAGTGAATACACTTGTTGCTTGCAACAGAGCCTCTGCATCTGTGTGTGAATGGTATAAGAATGTGCATCAGCTACGACTGAGTGGTTGCTGCCTTAGATATTCGATGAAGTGCGTGGAGAAAAAACCTCTCTTTCGAATTAAATGGTTTATAGGACGAGGTTTGTGGTGTTTTTTTTTTCAGGTGAGAGCAGAATTATTCGAGAACAGCTGATTTCATTGATAACTGTGGACACTATACCTGTGGACGATGAGTGTTATTTTTACTGCGTGTACGCATAAATCTGTCTCCACAAATGTCATTCCCGGTTAAGAATGGGAAAAAACGCATGTTTAACGAAGCTACCTACCAAAGGAAGCAGGATTGTCTGTCAAGCGTTTATTGTTCCCGAGCACTTAAACCTAGTTTCAAATTAAATTTCACTAATCATCAGCTGCATTTTATCCTCGACGGAAATAAACGTTTTGTCAGAAATCGTGATTGGGATTGCGACAGGCTACGTCTTTTTTTAGTTTACTCGTGTAACGCTTACATCTGGCGAGACTCTTAGTGCTGTCAAAGAAGAGCTTCAAAAAGTGTTGCAGGAAAAGGAGAGTAGGTGATATTGCTTGTTGAACGTTCAGAGTGAACAGTGTACGAATATTTAAGCAATAAATACGAATAGTTTATTCTCTTGACTAAATTAAGTGTTGCCGTTAAACTAGCTTGTAGACCTTCACATTACACATTCGCCCAAACAAGTTGTGACAACGCAGCACCCACAACCCTTCATTTGTCCAAAGAATGAAACCGGAAGCTGACAATGGTATACAGTAGAATCTAGGAGAGATGAACGGTTCTATAAAATGAACAGATCGGAGAGATGAGCGAGTTTTAAAAGAAGAACGGAGCATGTTGTGTGTCTGTTCATCTTTCTAAGCCTACTACTGTACTTGGATTTATTCATACGCAGGACTATCAAGATCCTATCACTGACTGACTATGACTCTCCTCACTTCAGCCACGCTCCAAATGATCGAAGGATCATGCGAGAATATCAAGCTGGCGACCTGGTTGTACTCCGTTACTTGGCTGCTGTCGTACCGGCTCACCACAGCCGGTGATCAGATCACAACTACCCTGCGACAAGATTGAACATGAACACAAGATAAGAGCTAAGATGCATGTCATGAGTGTTATGGCATATCGAAGAGCTCCCACGCTCTACCGTAGTGTTGCTATTACATACATTACAGCTGCCTCCGTCGAAGTAGCAGCGAAGTATTCTTACGGCAAACGCCGATAATTGCAGTTTTGCCATGTGAATGGTGCATACGTGCTATCTTTCAGTGTGACTAAGTGCTTGGAATTGCTTGCTTGCATGCTCAAGGGATTGCTAATACCCTTATGTGTCCGGAGTCAAGACAAAGCACGGGCCGAAGGTATAGGGGGAGAAAGGGAGAGGAAGTACCTGTGAACATTGGTCTTAAATATCTGCGAGTTGTTGTCTGTGGAAAACATTAGGCTGGGAAGAGCGTTCTATATTCTTGCAGTGTGGCTGAAGAACGAGTCTCTGAATTTAAACGTGCGTCCGAAAGTAGGCTTAAGGGTATACTGATGGGCACTCCTGGCGAGACGGGTATTGCGGGTGAATTCATGGAGAGCAGGAATGCAGTCGGCTAGCTCACTTGAGCATCGTCTGTTGAAATAGCGATAAGACACGGACAAAGAAGAGATGGTACGTCTATTTTCGAGCGAGTCTAATGACTCTGTGATATTTTTGTCTCCTATAAGTTTTATCTCTCGCTTTTGGATTCTATCAAGTAGGTGTAGTCTGGTCTTGGGGGCACAGACCAGATATGAACGTTGTACTCATGCTTGGGGCTGATGTACGCCTTATAAATTAAATCCAGATCAGAGGGGGTGAAATATTTCTTGCATCGATTAAGGAAACCTAAACATTTTGCAGTATTTTGGCGACCTCAAATATGTAATCGTTCCAACTAAGTGTTGTGTTGATACACATACCAAGGGAGGACAGTTTTCCGGTTTCATCGACACAAGCGCCAATCATGGATGATGGCTGATTATCAAGGGTTCGCTTGAGTGAAAGCAGACAGCACTGAGTTTTTGAAGCATTGAATTACACTCTTTTGTTGTTTTGTCCAGATAATTATGCTTAACATACGCTGCCGTTCCAAATGTGGGTTCGTGAGTCTTGGAACGAATATGAAAAGCTAATTGTGCTGTCATCAGCGAAGGAATGGATTGGATTAGAAGTAATAGACAAGAGATCATTTATAAAAATGAGAAAGAGTGTCGGAGACAGAACTGAGCCTTGGGGAACACCAGCATTTATTTGGTGGATATCGAACTTGAATTGAACGGTTCGAAAGGTAATTTCTAATCCATAGAAGAAGAGATTCATCGATACCATCGGCACGCATTTTCGACAAGAGAGCTTGCTGCCAAGCTCTATCAAATGCTCTAGAAATATCAAGCGCAACGATCTTGCTTTCGCCTGCATTGTGCAAAGACTGGTTCCACTTTTCGGTGAGATAAGCTATCAGATCACCAGGGGACCTGTCGGAAATTCAACTCTCTCATCCTAATAGCCTCTTTACACCTCGAGTCATACCATACGTTTGCTTTGGGCTTGATACTCTTCACTCTTTGCGGAATGAAGGTTCTCATGCCCAGCAGAAGAATATTTGTGATCATATCAGCAGCGGCATCTACGCCACTATCGAGGAAGCAAAGTGACCAGTTAAAATTCCTAAAGAAGTTGTTAAGTTCGTTCCAATCGACTTTCTCGTACAGCCATGCTGTTCTTTTAGGAATTTGTTCTCTAGCTGTGTGTGGTGATAACGAGAATTTTGCTGATACGACACAATGGTCCGACGAGCCTAGAGTCAGTATGTCAACAGAATATTTATCCGAATGAGAGGTGAGAAACAGGTCCAGGATGTTGGCGGAATGATCTACAACGTCAGGTATTCGTGTGGGCTCATTTACTAGCTGGGTCAGATTGTTTACCTCAGCAAAGATTTCGACGTACCTTCCTTCGGGTGTTGTCTGGCCTGAATGTCGAAGCCAATTAGAATTGCGTACATTCAAATCGCCCGCAATGGCAATTTCAGTGCGAGGATACAGGGATACAATCCGTGAGATGGAATAGGATAGCGCATCAAATTTGTTAAAGGTTGATTTGCTATCCAAGCTTGGACTTCTATTAATAAAGCGGTAGTGGATTAAATGCTTCCGGACATGGAGTTTTAACACGGAAAATTAAATTCCGGATTGGCACTCGCGGAGCTTTTGATGGTGGAGGGACCGCGGACCTCGGTTTTATTTTTATTTTTTTGATGTTGCACTCGCGTAATGTACGGACGGAGACAAGTCCACGCGTCGGAGAATGGCACAGAACCTTTACATTACATCACAGTGGAACTTCTCTTTACGGACACCGCTTGGAATTAAATTACAGTGGAACTTCTCTTTACGGACACCTCTTGGAATTAAATTACAGTGGAACTTCTCCTTACGGACACCTCTTGGAATTAAATTACAGTGGAACTTCTCTTTACGGACACCTCTTGGAATTAAATTACAGTGGAACTTTTGCCTACAGACACCTCTTGGAACTAAATTACAGTGGAACTTCGCTATACGGACACCTCTTGGAATTAAATTACAGTGGAACTTCTCTTTACGGACACCTCTTGGAATTAAATTCAGTGAAACTTCTCTTTACGGACACCTCTTGGAATTAAATTACAGTGGAACTTCTCCTTACGGACATCTCTTGGAATTAAATTACAGTGGAACTTCTCCTTACGGACACCTCTTGGAATTAAATTACAGTGAAACTTCTGCTTACGGACACCTCTTGGAATTAAATTACAGTGGAACTTCTCCTTACGGACACCTCTTGGAATTAAATTACAGTGTAACTTCTCCTTACGGACACCTCTTGGAATTAAATTACAGTGAAACTTCTCCTTACGGACACCTCTTGGAATTAAATAACAGTGGACCTTCGCTTTACGGACACCTCTTGGAATTAAATTCAGTGAAACTTCTCTTTACGGTCACCTCTTGGAATTAAATTACAGTGGAACTTCTGCTTACGGACACCTCTTGGAATTAAATTACAGTGGAACTTCGCTATACGGACACCTCTTGGAATTAAATTACAGTGGAACTTCTCTTTACGGACACCTCTTGGAATTAAATTCAGTGAAACTTCTCTTTACGGACACCTCTTGGAATTAAATTACAGTGGAACTTCTGCTTACGGACACCTCTTGGAATTAAATTACAGTGGAACTTCTCCTTACGGACACCTCTTGGAATTAAATTCAGTGAAACTTCTCTTTACGGACACCTCTTGGAATTAAATTCAGTGAAACTTCTCTTTACGGACACCTCACGGAATTAAATTACAGTGGAACTTTTCTTCATAGACACCTCTATATAAGAGACACCTCTCTTTACAGACAATTCGTCATGGTCTCGGCATAAAGGTCCCCTGCTGTCCGCCATAGAGAAGTTTCACGGTATCATCTTCAAGTCATTTATTCTTTTAGTTATTTATTAATTTTCTTGTTTTTGGATAATTAGCTTCGCATTAAAAATATGGTAGTTGTACGAATGTTTTCCTAATATACCGCAATCAATCGCTCATCACTTCGAAAGCATATATTTTACATAAGTACTAAGCATTCGTGGTAAGTTCGACGGATGAGCGATTGAAAGCTTTCACTTGTCACTCGTTAACCTCGTCCACTTGTTCTTCAGCCGCCAACCACTAAATATCTTGCCTTGATCGAAAAATATAATGTTGTTGGGCAAGGTACAGTTGTTGTAGGGCAAGGCTGCTCCGGGGATTTAGGGCTTTCTAGACCTCATCGGCTTTTGAGGACACTTCGTTGACCTACTTGACTTGTTCGCACTTTCCATCTGTTGGTGTATATACCTACAAACAACCACTTGGTGAATTTTAAGGATGTCCTTTATGCTCGCTATATCTTCAAGCTATCTTGAGAAAATAGCTGCCCATATGGTTTCTTCTTATCTATGCAAGGTACCAGGTAATGTAACAGAGTTTCCTCCTCATCTTCATCCATGTAGGTTCTGCAGAAGCCATTGCAGCGCACTCCAAGCTTTGATTGTCAACTGGGCAACGGCTGATACTCCTATCAATTTCTAGGAGAGCTTTAGTTCTTGCTGGATCCAATGTAGGCCACATCGTTTTCGATGTCTACGTGTATCAGTTAGGATTTATTTTAAAGCTTTCAATGGGAAGTGAGCGGTCTCCTGATTTTGTGCCAGTGGTAGACTCTCCCATCTTCTTGCTAATTCATCGGCCCTTTCATTGCCCCGGATACCATTGTGTTCAGGGACCCAGCATAGGGTAAGGTTGCATCTGTCCGCTTTCTACCATAGAGATAGGTGAACCATAGGATGGCGCAGTTGGTGGAGTGCGAAACTTTTTTGCTGAAATTCGATGCAGTTGATCTCCTAACGAACTCATTTCAGGTCACCAAGTCCAAAACTGTCAGACAATTACGTTAATGTGCTGAAAAGTTTGCTAAAATTAAATATCCCACTATTCACTCACGCCCCCTATGGACACACAGACGGGTGTGAGGACACGTCCTGTTTTTACACTAGTGCACAATCAAGCAAACAAAGTCACAACTTTCACTTCAATGGTTTTGTGTATTATGAACAAACAAGCCATAATTGCTTTTAAGCGGTAAGGTTAAATGAGTTTTTAGAAACCATTAGTGGTTTGTGCATGCATCTAAGCATGTGAGCGCAGCAGGGATAATGTTTCCATTAAGTTAACTCGACGGCATACACTGTGGACTATGACTTCTTCTTCTAACAGTCTGATTTTCAAGGCTGCTTAACCCAATGTAATGGATCATGAGAGAGCCCACCTCAACGGGTCTATAACTCCCGAAGCATTCCTCGATTAAGACACGATAAGGCAAATGTTGTTCCCATAAGGATGTCTATATTTAGCTTACAGTGAAATGGTTTCTACTCGGGACACACCAAAACCAAAACCATCCTCCGTCGTCTCTAACTTTTCAGTAACATATTCAACAATTGCATAATTGGTAGGTGAGCAATAGAAGAATAGGAGAAACGAGAATGTTAAGGAATACAAAAAATCGGCAAAAAATATAAAACAAAGAACTGCTAAAAATGGTGCACGGTGGCGTATACGCACTCCGTGCATAATGCAAATTCATTATGAATTAATTTAAGGAAAAAAAAACCTTTTTTGTCTTAATTAAATTCTATACAAAACCAGAACTGCCAAAATAACATTCATAATCCTTAGCATCTTTTGCCCGATCCACGAGTAAGGAGACCCCCTTTGTCTGCGCCAACTATAAAGGGGTAAGTATCCTCAACATCGCTTACAAGATCTTCTCTGCCGTTTTGTGTACTCGCCTGAGACCGTTTATAAATAACCTGATAGGTCCATATCAGTGTGGCTTCAGGCCTGGGAACCACCATCGACCAGATTTTCACACTACGGCAGATCCTGGAAAAGACCCAAGAGATGCAGATCGACACCCACCACATTTTCGTCGTGTTCAAGGTCGCATATGACAGCGTGCATAGGAACGAGCTATACAACGCCATAACTAGTTTTGACATTCCTGTCAAACTTGTCAGGTTGTGCAAAAATGTCAAAAAAGGTTTTAGACCAGGCGAACCGCTGTCATGTAATTTCTTTGACATCATCCTGGAAAAGATCGTGCAAGACCCACACGCCGACTCTAGAGGCATGATCTTCCAGAAGTCCGTACAACTGCTAGCATACGCGGATGACATTGACGTGATTGGCAGAACACAGCGAGCCGTCAATGGTTTGAGGCGGAAGCGGCTAAAACGGGTCTAGCGATAAATGAGGGCAAAAGGAAGTATATGCTGTCATCGAGAAAGGACACACAACATCGACATCTTGGACAGAGCGTCACAATGGGCAGCTATCACTTCCAGTAGTCAAGGACTTCGTCTACCTCGGCTCCGCACAACATCTGTACCGAGATCAAACGCAGAGTAACTCTTGCCAACAGCTGTTTCTATGAGCTCAAGAGGCAATTGAGTAGTAGAGCCATCCCTCGAAGGCCCAAGCTAACTTTATACAAGACCTTGATCAACCCAGTCCTGCTGTACGGCGCGGAGGCATGGACAATCTCAAAAGCGGTTGAGGAAGTCCTTGGTATCTTCGAGAGAAAAGCTCTGCGTGCGATCTTTTTTTCCTGTTTGCGTTGACGGTTTCTGGAGGAGAAGATTCAGCCACTAACTGTACGTGCTTCACAGCAACATGAGTCTAGTCAGGCGTCTTCGGATCAAACGCCTAAGATGGCTAGGCCATGTAGAGCGTATGGACAACTCAGCTCCGGCCCGAAGAGTCTTCGACTCCGAACCCGTGGGACAACATAACAGAGGACGCCCGCGTTCATGGTGGCGCACCCAGGTGGAGAAGGACCTCAACCAATTTGGCGTGCGACCCTGGAGACAGATGGCCAGGGCCTAGCTTTCCAGCAACCACTTGTGTTGTGCGTGCTATTGTTCTCTCATGAGTGGAAGGGGCAAGCTCCGAACGGCCAAGTTTGAGAAAGTTATTATTCTTTCAGACATCATTAAAAAGCACGTAGGTATAACCACCGGACACGCCTTTAGGATTACACGCGAAAAGACTAAGACTAAGATTTTCTAACGATTTCTGCAGAAGCTACCGAGACGAGGAAGAAGAGGAAAATGTGCAACACCTTCTGTGCAACCTCCCTGCACTTGCATCAGCTTGGAAAGCTACTCTATGCTCTTACTTCTTCGATAAACTAAGCGAACTGAGGGAGACATCAATGAAATCGCTTTTAGGCTTCAGTGACAGATCCGCCTGGCTGTCGTTGTAACTACGCCGGCCCTTCCCCTGCCTTTGACAAGCCCACGTGGTAGTACAACGAGCCTACTTTGGCCTAAGTGCATCTAAGCCACTAACTACTAATAAGTTAGGAATATAGCTACCAAGGGTAAACCAACGACCGTACCCTTTCGCGATCCAAAGACGATTGCCAATGCATGTCCTCTCTGATTCACCCGATCGTTGGCCACCCTCTCTTTCACTCAAGATGGTAGCTTATGTTGATGTTTGAGTCGATTGAGAAAAGGAAAAAATTTTATTCCTCGTGCAATATGGCTCAACACTACCTACCTACCTATTCTTACAGCATTGTCAGTGACTCGAAAGAGGTGATTAGAGAGAGATTGAGAGATGTCAGATTATTTTTGGTCGTACCCGCCGGGAATCGAACCCAGACAACGAGGTTAAGTTGCGTAGGGGTCGACACACATACCCACAATGCCACAATATTAAATAAATAACGCGAATATTCAAAATTGCCACGAACCCGAACCCGAATTGACCAACTTCCTCCGTCTTTATTCATTCCACTTGCGGGCCGCATCTGCTTTCTCTCTCCGTCTCCTTAGGGACCCATGGCACGCAGCGGATCCAATGGGGCGGTGCCTTATTGCCAAGCGATAATTATTCTAAAAATGCATTTAAATTAAATTGATTATTATGTCATGTCGTGTGCAATAGAGCATCGACCTAAATGCAGCTTGAAGTTATTTCCCTTTCAATGAATCCCTCGTTAGAGAAACATGGACTTAGCGGTATAGCGAAAAATAAATATTTTCCCCAGACACATACTGTTGTAGCTCTGTTTGTTTCATTTTAAATTAATTGGCACAGCCAGTGGAAAAGCAATTATCGTAACAAATTACAAGTTTCTTCCCACCTTATGGGTGGTAAGTGTTTATCTTTACAGGAGTGCCTGTTAATGTTTGCTAATAAAAATGCTCTTTTTGCGTGTGTATGTAGATTTATAGGAAACGTGAAAAAAGAAATTAAGGAATTGGGAATCTCATGTGCAGAAAACATTGAATTCGGAATGAGTTGGAAGTAATTTTTAGTTCAGGAATAATTTAAGGGGACCCCCCACCCTCCCCCCACTTCCTTGGGGACCCCCCTCCACTTGAGGACCCCCATCCCCCTCCCATTCGCGGTTTCAAATTTTGACGGTTTTCAATCCGCTAGTAAATATACATAAATTATTTTTTAGACTTGTAACTTTGCATACATTTATTTGAAGAAGAAAAGAAAATTGTTTGTTGTTGTTTCTTGTGATCAACGAAAAGCCCTTCTTTTCGGCGGCGCATGTGATTTCCGCTCACTGGAACATCTGAAACCAAAAATTCCAACAGGATTAGAAAGAGTACATGTTTGGCTCTGGTTATTAATCTCTCTGGTATTATTAATTTCGCACAAAAATTAACAAAATGGCGGACCTTTGAAATTATTATTTTTTTTAAGTCGAAAAAAAAGATCTTCACAGATTTAATTTATCCTAGTTCATACCATAGCTATATATGTATAGAATAACGTATGAAATTTGGAACCGATTGGATTAATAATTTTTGAGTAACCTTATGCACCAGTCGTAGAAATACAGTTTCAAGAAAAACGCGTTTAAAGTTTTGAAATTTGGTATAAAACCTACCTACATTCAATCAGCTATGCCATATCCATATAAAATTCCTCCCGTTTCTTCATAGTCTTGATTTTCCTTGGCTCGTTGGTCTCTCCGAGCAATTCTGGCTTCTCTTAAAACCTCAGTGAGGTCTTCCTCAGCCTGCGTGACGCGCTGCTCATCCCGCGTCTCTTGATTTTGACTCCCATTGTCTCCATTATTTTTAAAATTGTGACAAAACCTTCGTTAAATACACATGCCGCTGTTTGGGCAGCAATTACAACAATGTTTCTACAGTTATAGTGTAGGACTTAACGAAAAGAAAATTCTGTCAGGCGTATTTTTGCATACCATACTGTAGCTGGGTGACCAGTTTTTATTCAGCTCTCAATCTTGCACATGAGTACTTTTCTTTGCCAACCTGATTGTCTAATCTTCTCGAAATTATGGTAAACTGTTATATTCTTCGTTAAATTCTCAATATAAAAGTATTTAGAAATTGTCAAGCGATCTCTTTCTGGAATAAACCGTCATACGAGGAACACGAGCGTTGTTTTTTGGAATTCCCCTACAATAGATTCATTGCAAGAGACACAGTGCAACAGAGCATGTCAACGTGTTCTATATCCCTGTCCTGCTTGCCTAAATCTTATATTTGACGTATTCTCTTTTCTACTCTTTATATCGGTAAGTAGGGGGGATTAGAAGTAGATGCTTCAAGCAAGTAATCACAAAATAAACCGAAGGGGAACCCATGAAGGGACAGGGGCATTAATGAGAGCTAGGTACCTGAGAGGTGGCCCATGCTCCACTCACTCTCTCGCCGTCGCCTGACGCTTCTGCCATAAATCGGCTATATCTTCAACAGTTTTTGAAATTTCATCTGAAATTTTTGAAACCGTGAATGGGTTTCAACCACTTTCTGTTCAATTATTACTTCTGTCAAATAAATAAGCAACACAATCAAATCTTTTACAAATATGTTTGCTGCTACAATAGTCGGACTTAAAAAGATGAGTTGAAGGGCAATTGGAAATTACTATACACTGTAATGTCTTAAAAATTCAATCTTAGCAAGACCATTCAATTGGTGGGGAACACGTATGACATTGAAATTATTGAATACAATGTGTGGCTTGAAACGGCCTATAGAGGACCACGTACTGTACCAAGGACATTAGAACAAATATGAGCCCTACTGTAGCCAAGTTGAAAATACATACCCCGGAGAGTAAGAGTTTTATAATCTGAAAGAATTTTTGGAAAAAAATACATAAAATTGAATTATCTTAAATAAATTATCCAACTCTGGTCATTAAACAGGACAAATCAATGACAAAGGCTTATATCTCAATTTGATATTCACTGACTCGCGGATCCAGTAAAGAGGTAGCGGGGACAAAGCACGCAGGAGAGATCTCACGATCACTTGTTCATCCGGCAACTCATCAGGAGCTAAACTCCAGTGCAACCAGTCAAGTTTTTGGACTAAGTCCAATCACATCGTTCTGGTTAAGCGTGACCAAACCACTGTGTCATATTTTGAACATACATATGGTTGCGTATTCATATATTTATGTATTGAAATCCTGTTATGTATCGTATGATCTGTGCCTGTAGCCCATACTGCAAGCGGGCTCAAATACATTATCACTTCACTGGCATTCTGTCTGCCAATCAGTTCAGATCGGTTCTTCCTTCCCAAGTATTTTAGCTGGTTAATCACGTGTACATTATTCATCATAGTTATAAATAATAATTACTAGTAATTCGTGTTTTACTTAACGTCATAACAAATCTGGTGACGAGGAAAAAGCATACGGCGTGTGTGGACATAAATAAAAAAACCAAATCAGTAAAATGTCAAGTCGGTTGGTTGCTCACATCGAGCCATTTGTGTCGGGTGGAAGTTCCAATGCATATGAGGATAGAATTCAATAGTTTTTTCTTGTGAACGATCTGCAGGAAGAAGCGAAGAGCTGAAATTCACGAAATCTTGATGTCTTTGACGATGCCTGATCTCCCAAGTGCAAAGGACTTTGCAACCCTCATTGCTGCGGAATCATTTTTCACCGAAGAAAAATAAGCGAGCCGAAAGGTACGCATTTTATAAAGCAAAGCAAGAAGAAGGTGAGACGATAAATGACTGTATTGTGAGGTTAAAATCGTTGGATCAAACATGTGATTTTGGTGGGTTTTTAAAAACCGAGAAACCCAAAACAGCACCCAGAATTTCAATTGCGGATCACATGCTCAAAATTTTGGATGAAAATCTCACGGATCATTTGACACTGAATAGTTCCTTCATTGCTGTGCGAAAGAAGAAGTTCCTAAATATTATGCTCCCCGCGTACTCCCGTGTTTCTCAACCTGCCACATTGTAAGATGGTATGTTTAACTGTTGTTGTTGTCACTTCGGCTCGAAGTCAAAAAATGAGGCCTATCAGTACCTTGCCCTTATAATATACCTACTCATCGCAATGATTTGGCTAAAATGACTATGTTCTGTATCACTTCTTGCAAGCATAATCTCTTGGACATGATGTTTCCTAAGTGGGAAAATAATAAAAATCATTATCATTATTTCACAGTTTCTCTTAAATAAGCAACGAGAGCCCGCCATCGTCACCTGCATAGCCTGACCTGCTTCTCACGAATGTCGAAACTAGACATGGCAGTTTAAGGGCCGTCTGGAAGCCCGCTGCGTCCGTGAACTTTACAAGCCAACAAGGTCTAGTTGGATACTTTAATCTGATAAGGACCTGGTACATTATTGGCAAATGGTGTGCGCAGTTTAGGCCCGGTGAACACATGCGTTTTTTAACGCGCGATGTCGCTGCTTAATGACAGACAATGTACTGAAAGTCGCAACCGCGTCTGCGATGGCGCAGCGGTCTCGTAGAAACCTGCTAGTCTTTTTGCCTGCAAAAATGACAAACGTCTCCGCAGCGTCATCGCACGTATATACATATGTGTGCACCACTGAATTTATTTGTGAGTCCTGTAAAACGCCAAGGCGGTGCCGCTGCAAGTATGAACCGAGCCTTACGCCAATCGGCAGAGAAATCTCGAGGCTATATTAAGGCGACTTTTCCTCAACAGTTGGCCGCCCTTCTTGAGGATCAGGCAAACGATTCTAAGATTCCCCTCATCAGGCGAGCCAACCATTGACCATATCTTAATGTTGCTTGCGTCCTTCCACAGTATCCATCCAATAAATGGAAGGAAAATAAGGAATCAAGGTAAATATGCTTGAAACAAATTCGACATTATATTTCTTAAATATACATATATACATTCAGTTCAGAGTCAGAGTAGAACACTTAACCAAAATAATGAGTCATTCCAATTCCGGCACCAAAGTCATTCCTTGGCGGCATTCCGCCACCGAAGCTTCGCGAAGCAGACCCAGTTAAGTCCAGAGTAGTTTGTCGGCTTGGTGAACTCCACAAATTAGTTCTACCAGTCAAGCCAATGCTATTCCTGTCGAACTGAGGTATCCTGCTAGCCGTCAACGAGGCACCGTGTCCAGCGGCATGGTTGTAGTTGACTCCAGTGCCCACACGATCGAATTTGAAACCATTGTCCAAGTTCGTTCTGCTGTGGAAGGCATTTGCGTCGATTCTGTGGGTCTTGTCGTCGAAGAGGTTGACTCGTGCGTTCTGAGAGAACTCCTTGCCGAATCCGGGAGTGTTTGAGTGTTGCAACGAGATGCCATGACCATTCCTGCAGATGAACACATACACACGTCAGTAAAACGGAATGCAATCGATTAATTTCACTTACTTGTTAGCATCGAGGAATGCTCCTGTGGTGGCTGGGCCCTTAAGCGTGTTTCCACTGGCGAAGACGCCTCCTCCAATGTTTGCATTCTCGTCACCGAAACGCTTGCCAGCGGCAATGTTTGCATCGTGTCCACCGCCTGGGTTGGTCGATACGGACCCTGTCAGTTGTGCTGCAATGCAAGCCACTGCACTCACAATTACAACCGCGAACAGTGCTGTCTTCATCTTCGGTTCTACTGAATGGATTGGGCACAGTTGATTGATAACTCGACTAATGATGCTGACCGAGTGGAGGATGGCTATTTATATACGAAAACCGAAATCGAGTGGTGGTTCCCTATCTCCTTATCTCCGGTGCATCCCCATTGCAATTAGACTAAATAGCATGAAAGCATTCGTCAGCGATAAGAGTTCGTCAAATATAAAAGTTCTTCACTTCCCGGCTGGGAAACACCTTGGAAACTGTTCAGTTGACTTTGCATTCAAGTGAAACTTGAGTAAGGTGCATAAAAGAAACAAGATTGGCGAACAAATTGATTTAGGAAATACACTTAATCACGCATTTGCCTACATGAATGAGCGTATCTATGACACTAGAAGAAAAATGAAAAGGAACCAAAACTTACTTCGCATTTCTCTTCGTTCTTTCCTCACTTCGTACTATTGGGACAATATTAATACCAGATCATGGTGGAAGGATAATAAGATGTGCTTGTCTGTTCTACAGAGGCCCTGCGTGACGTCATTGCGGGAATTTGTGTGTCAACCGAAACTTAAAGGCGGAAACAAATAAAAAATGTTCTCACACCTTAAATGCGAAAACGGATTACTTTTCAAAATTCACCCTATCATTTTCCTACATAATATCATTAATAAATTAATTAAAGTCCTTCACTTTACATCAATATACATTTTAATTTCTGTTTTTCATACATCATTTTGTTTTGTGCGCAATTGAATTGTGATGTTAGCTTAAGAAACACATCTGTCCAATATCAAAAACGGACCCTGAATGACGTCACAAAACAAAAAGATGGCGGTTTTGACAAGCTGTCCAGCACACCTTATTATCCTTCCACCCTGTACCAGATAGCCTTTCATTGAAAGGTAATTCTACGCAATTGTGAACATGTTTAAATGCTTGCGTCACACAAATAAACGCTTCTGAACAAACAACGACGATTAAGACGGTTGGCTAGGTGCCTTGAATTATAAGACTTTTATTCAGAAGCGTTGGCCAGGCCAGTGTCATCAACCACGACCACTATAGGTCGATGACTACCAACTTCTTTTGGCCTGAATTGATATGGACAAAATGTGATCAGAAGGGCCGACGCTATGTGGCACACAGCTCGCCTCACATTGAAAATTCTGCACGACCAATTCGAGGACGTGAACTGGCCATCGAGATCATGCGAATTGACATCGTTGGCCTTTTTCTCATGGGATTTTCTGAAGTCGCAGGTCCATGCGGAAAAGCCACAAACGACAGCGGACATAACCCATGTCATCGGTCAAAGTCAGCCTATTTCATGCGCCAGAGTCATGCAAAATTTGACATTTCGGATGCACCTGAATAAAGGGGTTTCCAATAGGGACTTGACAACTTTGAATTTGTTGAAAGTGTTTGACCACAACTTTAAGAGCGTTACTCATATTTTCGACGAAGCGCATTTTTGGCTCAATGGGTTCGTCAATATCCAATATCCATAAGTTCTTCATGAATCACCACTTCATCCACATAAAATAACTGTTTGGTGCGGTTTGCATGCCGCTGCTATTGAGCCATATTTTTTCGTCGACGGTAACAATCGACACGTTACTGTGAGTGGTCAGCGTTATCTCACTTGACCTACCTATTATTTTTGGACCGAATTAGAAGTTATGGACATGGACGACATGTGGCTTCAACAGAATGGTGCCACAAGCCACACAGCGCACACATCGTGAGCGTGTTATCTCGAGAAATGGGCTTGAGATTGGCCGCCTCGTTCGTGCGACATAACGCCGCTTGACTATTTTCTGTGAGGCTACGTTATGTCATTGGTTCAAGCCAACAAGCCGACGACGTTGAAAGAATTCAGAGCTAACATTGAAAGCGAAATTGAAAATGTGTGGCCAAGTCGTTGATTTGAGTCCATGATGGACGAAGTAGAGTTCCATTCATAAATGTTCAAAAAAGTTGTCATGTCCTTATTGGAAAACCCTTTATTAAAGAAAAAATTGAATAATATAAATGACCCTTTACAACCATTTAATAAATACACAATATGCCGAATAACCTGCCTTCACTTGCCGAAACCCTTTGACACAAGTTATTCCTAACCGAACTCCAATCCCTAAGTACGAAGCACCATTGCTTCTTCTTCTAAAGACTTAGAACTAATCATCTCTAGGATATAAGTGATCACTGCAGCTATTCCCCCACTCTACCCGACTCGACCCACAATCTCGAATATAGAACACATCCAACGTTCACAAAATTTCAAGGTCATAGGTATTGATGAGTAATTAATATCTCACATGTCGCAGATTCAATGTAAATCCACTTAAGCATAATCATAAATGGAATTTTCCCCTCCCTCACGCCTAAAAGTGAAGGCAGTGTTATCGCTTAGAAAAGTGACTAATGCGGAGGCTAGTAGGCTTGTAACGTATAATCTCATTAGGATGGGGATGCACCAGAGATTGATGTGATTAGCGTCAGGGAACCACCACTTGATTTCGGATTTCGTGTATAAATAGCCATCGTCCACTCGGTCAGCATCATTAGTCGAGTTATCAATCAACTGTGCCCAATCCATTCAGTAGAACCGAAGATGAAGGCAGCACTGTTCGCGGTTGTAATTGTGAGTGCAGTGGCTTGCATTGCAGCACAACTGACAGGGTCCGTATCGACCAACCCAGGCGGTGGACACGATGCAAACATTGCCGCTGGCAAGCGTTTCGGTGACGAGAATGCAAACATTGGAGGAGGCGTCTTCGCCAGTGGAAACACGCTTAAGGGCCCAGCCACCACAGGAGCATTCCTCGATGCTAACAAGTAAGTGAAATTAATCGGTTGCATTCCGTTTTACTGACGTGTGTATGTGTTCATCTGCAGGAATGGTCATGGCATCTCGTTGCAACACTCAAACACTCCCGGATTCGGCAAGGAGTTCTCTCAGAACGCACGAGTCAACCTCTTCGACGACAAGACCCACAGAATCGACGCAAATGCCTTCCACAGCAGAACGAACTTGGACAATGGGTTCAAATTCGATCGTGTGGGCACTGGACTCAACTACAACCATGCCGCTGGACACGGTGCCTCGTTGACGGCTAGCAGGATACCTCAGTTCGACAGGAATAGCATTGGCTTGACTGGTAGAACTAATTTGTGGAGTTCACCAAGCCGACAAACTACTCTGGACTTAACTGGGTCTGCTTCGCGAAGCTTCGGTGGCGGAATGCCACCAAGGAATGACTTTGGCGCTGGAATTGGAATGACTCATTATTTTGGTTAAGTGTTCTACTCTGACTCTGAACTGAATGTTTATATGTATATTTAAGAAATATAATATCGAATTTGTTTCAAGCATATTTACCTTGATTCCTTATTTTCCTTCCATTTATTGGATGGATACTGTGGATAGACGCATGCAACATTAAGATATGGTCAATGGTTGGCTCGCCTGATGAGGGGAATCTTAGAATCGTTTGCCTGATCCTCAAGAAGGGCGGCCAACTGTTGAGGAAAAGTCGCCTTAATATAGCCTGCGAGATTTCTCTGCCGATTGGCGTAAGGCTCGGTGCACACATGCAGCGGCACCGCCTTTGCGTTTTACAGGACTCACAAATAAATTCAATGGTGCATACATATGTATATACGTGCGATGACGCTGCGGAGACGTGTGTCATTTTTGCAGGCAAAAAGACTAGCAGGTTTCTACGAGACCGCTGCGCCACCGCAGACGCGGTCGCGACTTTCAGTACATTGTTTGTTATTAAGCAGCGACCCCGCGCGTTATAAAAACGCATGTGTTCACCGGGCCTAATCTGCGCACACCATTTGCCAATAATGTACCAGGTCGTTATCAAAGAGTAAACTATCCAACTAGACCTTGTTTTGGTTAAGAGTTCTATTCTGAGTTGTTCAACTGAATGAGGGAGAGGAATTATAAGCAATAAAGAAACGGATTTATTTTAGTCGACGAACATATCTTTTTCCGCGATATATTTTGGCAAAGCAGAGTGGATTGAAAGTTGATAACTTCCAGTTTCTAAAACGCCCACTAGAGGTGCTAATAAAAATAATAAGCGGGTAAAGGGGAATTGAGGTCAAGGACTAGTTCATGAGCAACGTTCTACTGCTGAGAAGTGCAAATATTATTGCATTAACTTTAATAAGTGAAGTCAAATCAAAGATCAAAGATGGTGCGTTACTGTCCAATGAGGTGGACATTTTGCGCGAGCACCTTTCGGGACGCTATTTTGGGCGATTGACAAGTTTACAAATCCGCCGGTGTGGATGAAATCCGGCCAGAAATGCTTAAGGCAATGGGTAAAGAGGGAGTCTTATGGCTCTGTCGTGACACCTGGGAGCGCGGTGAGACACCTGGCGATTGGAAAAAAGGGGAATTGTCCCTCTTTTTAAGAAGGGGGACAAATGAGACTGCTCCAAGTACAGGGGCATATCTCTTTCTGAAGTTTTCCCAAGAAAGTGTACGCAAGGTGTTGGAAGCGTCTTCTAGAGCTTTGGTCGAGCCCAGGATGGAGGATTAACAGTGCGGCTTTCGTCCCGGCAGAGGTACAACCGGACAGCTTTTCACTCTAAGAACGGTACTAGGGAAGGCCTTGGGAGTATGCCGAACCCATCTGCAGTTGGTCTTGTAGATTTGGAAAAGGCGTATGATCGAGTTCCTCGAGGTAAACTCTGGAGTGTTCTGCAGGAGTATGAGATTAATGCTCCCCTTTTGAGGGCCATTCAGTCTCTATACACAAACTGACTACAAAGTTAAATGGTGTGTAGAGAGGTTTCCGTAATTTATTCTTAACGTAATCAATAACAACTTTCTTGTAGCAAAAAGTTGAACGACGGAAAAAGACAATTTGAGAGTGATGTACTCTCGTGTTTGGTAAATTCACACAAAAGCTCTAATTTTTACTTCTTGGTCTAAACCTTGACCTAAAAAAGTATAAAACCGAAAAAAGTTAACTTGGCTTCCCCAGGATATGCCTTCAATTGTTCTGTTTTATATTATGGTCCCATTGGACGAAATTGATTAATTTAAGCAATATTATTTGCAACCAATTTCAAAATTTACTCAATTACCTGAATCTTATTGAAATCCGAAATTGAGTATTACAACAAATTATGCCAGTTTCCGTGTAGTAATACCAACAAAACCAGCAGATTTCTAAACCATTATACCAGTTAACTAGCAAAATTCTCACCATTGTGGCACATTTCTGACAGATTGTGTTTTCATTCTTTGTTCTGTTCGGATAAAATAAATAAATACAGCGCTGTTGCTTTTGACATCAATCCAAATTGTTTCAATCAAAACATAACATTAAACTCAGAAATGGTTGTTCCATAAAATTATTGAGAACTGTTTTTTATAACGTTTACTTAAACCAAATTGACCATTTACGTTACTTTGTGAATAACCGTCAAAAATGCATGAATATCTGTCAAAAAAGTACTCAAATTCGTCGATGGACTAGAGGGCAATCAACTGTGAAGTCGGCTATCTATGTAATACTTCATTTCTGCATTAACCTAAACAAGTGTTCGGGCATCTTTCGAGTTTTTCAAGGCCAATATTTTTTCTCATACGCGCTCCCTGGATCGGTCATTTCATAGTTTTACAAATACAACATACCTTGCACATTATCCAGAAGGCAAGAAAGAAATGTTTTGCGCGTGTGTTTCGGGTCACCTTACCTTACAGAACCGAATTCTTACATATTTCGAGTACTTTAAAGATGCATGGTAATTTCAACAAACATTATACACAAAATATATATCAGCTGAGCGCACCCATTATTAAACTTCACTTTCCCACACACATATTTGTGTTCACATATAGATGGCGCTCGTGTCTGACATAAATTTGACATTTGACAGACTTCCGCTTATCCGTCTTTTTCGCTTGAATTCGGTCGGCAAAGGACTGCAAAATGGTATGATAGAACAAAATCCATTAATTTTCTTAACATCAGCAAAATTTTATCAAATATTTTGTTGAGAAAATACCCATTGTCGTGTTTTAAGTGATTTATCTTAACTATTTGACTGCGTGTTATATTGTATACTCCCAAAAATCAGAATTTTGTCCAGTGCACCAAATTGAAATGTTTGTTTATTTTTTCATTGCAGTCTCTCGTTATCCCAGAAAAGTTCCAGCATATCCTTCGTATCATGAATACGAATATCGATGGTAAACGCAAGGTTACCATCGCCATGACTGCGATCAAGGGTGTTGGTCGTCGTTATGCCAACATTGTCCTCAAGAAGGCTGATGTGGATCTCACCAAGCGCGCCGGAGAATGCACTGATGAAGAGGTCGACAAAATTGTCACCATCATCCAGAATCCAAGGCAATACAAGATCCCAAACTGGTTCTTGAATAGGCAAAAGGATGTCGTTGATGGCAAGTACACACAGAACACCTCATCGTATTTGGATTCAAAGCTTCGTGATGATTTGGAACTCTTGAAGAAGATCCGTGCCCATCGTGGTATGCGTCACTACTGGGGTCTCCGTGTCCGTGGTCAGCACACAAAGACAACTGGTCGTCGTGGTCGCACTGTTGGTGTGTCCAAGAAGAAGTAAACAAAAGTGTAGTATTTATGCTTTTTTTTTTATTTGCGACTGCGAACATCTAAGTCGTGTTAAAAATATTCGCGTTTTTTAAGAAAATAAAACAAAAATGAAAAATTCCAAATACGATATTTTGTTAATTGTGTTTTCAAGTTGCATGTGATTTGGGCAAGTGTTAGCATATATTTATGTCTGAGAGTGAATTCCCTTCGGTGGGAAAGTGGTAAAAGTATGAGAGCTGGAAATGGAGTACACCCGGCTTCTACAGTCCAGGCCAGTCAGTGTTCAGCTTTCAGTAGAGAAGTGGTGTAGAAAGTGTAATGTTTGCTGTCGATAACCAAAAGGAAGATTCTGATAAATTCGCGAACCATAAAGTATTCAAAATGCCTTTCATAATTGCTTTCATCTTCAGTTTTGTAGATGAAAGTAGTCTTTGGAAATTTAACCATTGCACTCACTACTCACTTCATCTCTGGATAGTCATAACTCAAGTTCAATAAAAATCAGTAGGCCAGTTTCACTGTCATTCGCACATGAAAATACTAGACATCCTCAAAGTTACCATTGGCAGCTAAGTAGTGGGTACTTCCTTGGGAACTTCAGTCTCTTATTGTGCTGAATTTTCACATCACTGTCATATGTCAATACTTAAAATCTCTTTGAATCATTGCAGATAATCATGAACAAAGTAGGAAGATATCTACTTGGAAAGCTTTATCTCCGTAAACAGTTCTTACTCTTTTCGGAGTGTTCACAGATTTTCATTGATGTCTTGTGAGAACTTAAGCAGGGCCCAGGGTCTAACAAATAAGTTCTAAACATTTCTACGATGATTTTGGTGTTGTTCGCAACATACTAGATAATACCTTCGAAAGTTGGCCACACTTCTGGACTTAAATGCTCAGTAAGATTAGAATTATAAAACATCTCGATGCAAGGGTTAAGACAGACGTGTACAACTTGCTTAATTCGCCTGACTACCTTCTTTCAATAATACTTCTTGTAAAGGCATACATAAGTAGTGCCGTGGGCATCTTCAGAAGACATCACTGGTATGTACAGCCATTTGTGGTACCCCGCATATGAAATATGGTTTTATGGATATACCCAACTGATAAAGTATCTGCTGAAATATAAATCAGAATGGTTCATATACCCATCACGGGTCTGATGATATTACCGACAAAAAAAACTTGGCTACGACGCCCGTCTGAATGTCACGAGCCAACCAGTTCAACCGTTTGCACAGATGATATGTGAAAATAGCCAAGTTGTGTAATTTTATGAAGTCAATCAAATTTTCTCGTAATAGCAAAGCGAATGAGTTGAATTTGGAAGAAAGACTGCATGACTCTTCTCCACGGTGATAGTGAATACTGGGGTGGAATCGTCTCAGGGGGTGGTTACACTCATCAGATTTTATCTGGATGCATCGATGAGAAAGTATACAAGCATCTTTTGGTCATTTGCAAATTTTGCTGTTAATCTTGTGTAGGAACCGCTGCATACGTTTTTTGATGAATGCTGATTATATATTTGTATTGCATACTTGTAGGAGCTAATATTTTCTGTACAATTTACACTAGTGTTCTCAAACAGACAAAACTAATGAATCTTACAAATCTTTGTTTAATTGTTGTCAGTTTCTCAGTTGGTGGTTCTACATTTCATCCAGTCCTTGTGGACGCTTCTACAGCTTGTTGCAGTCCGCATCCTGTGGTATAAATCTAGTTCTTTGACGATTCATGGGCTGAACGGCACGTCATAGAGGTCTTGTTTAGGTTATTTATGTTCACCGGAGGAAGATGTAAATGTGTATATTCCACGAATCATCTCATCTTATCAGCACACAGCCCATTTAATTTTCTATACCAAAAACAGTAGGAGAGTGTTGAAAATGTAAAAAAGAGTCTTATGAAACATCTACTCAGCAAATCTACTCCGATCTACTCCTAATTTTCTATAATCCACGCATGCAGCGGCACCTCAAAGCCCGCCTAGAGTTCGCAATTTATCTACCGACTTTCGTGGATGTGTAGATGGCGTACAAAATGGAAAAATATCGTTTATAGCAAGCATCAACTACGTACTTCATATATTCCTTCTAGGGCAGGGAAGAAAGCCGCACATTGGGGATGGATCCAACAATACAGCGGTCACTGCATTTCAAAATTTCAGATTGAGATCTCTTCAACTTCAGACATTGTATATCAAATGTTTTGTATATTTAAATCTATTTTCATCTTCCATAAGTTCTTGGACCACTCAACAATCACTTGGTACCAACAATAATTTAATGTTAGATGTTTTATAAGAACTTTTCCTTTCTTCTAACTTTTCTTTCTAGAAATCTTAAAATATGCCAGATTTTATAACCGCCCCATTTCATCTCACTTCAACTATTGACAAGACAATGGGACCACGAAGATGAATGGTGCTTCAACAAAGTGCAATAGATGAATCAAGAATCTAATAAATTTATTTATTTGTGAAATGCTTATCAATTTATGCTGCCTGTAAAAATAGAAAAAGATGGGCTGAGCCTGAGGTGTAGCTTCCTTCCACTGGAGACGATCCTGGCCACGATGCTTCCAGGGGTCAAGACGAAGTTGTCTTGCGTCCGTGACAATTTTCTCTTTATACAAAAAGTACGGTTTTCCTCTCCTCGTACCAGAAGGCTAGGATTCGAAAATCCTCTTATCTGGAGCATTGGTGTCCATGCGGTCGTTGTGGTCGAACTGGTTTAGCCAATAGGTTGGTGCCGCGCTGTTCGTCCGGTGTTATGTCTTCTTTTCCATTCACCTTTGATCTGGTAGTCTAAATATGAAAAGCCTGCATCATTCTCATCATCTTCACGGAATCCACTAAAGGGGACGAAGGTGTAAAGCACGGACGAGGGATCTCCAAACAACTCGGTCCTCCACCATCGACATACCAGGTGAGTTTTAGGACTTGGTCCAACCACCTTATTCTGGTTGCCAAGCGGTTGCCTACCTGATAGAATCGCATTCAACGCTTGCCTCGGAAGTCGTGATGGTGGGGACATTGGTGTGTCCGAACCATTGAAGCATAGCACTTTTAGTTCAAAGAATCAGCTGCTCAATGTTGAGTCCCTCGCGCACTGCTGTGTTGCTCACCATATCCGGGCGAGTAATTCCCAGCACGAAGAAATCTCATTTCAGCAGCTTGCATTCGCATTCTTATTCTTTCGGTCTTTACCCAAATTTCATGGCTTTAGGGTGAGAGTTGAAATAAATACTGAGTAAAAAAGCGCAAACTTGGCTTTCACACCAAGCTCGGCCTTCCTTATAACAGATATCCCAAGGTGTATCAAAACTGACCCAGCTTGGCCAATCCTACAGGAAAGCTCAGCATAACGCATCCCATCACACGTGAAAGAGAAACCTAGATACTACAACGAACCTTTGTGACACCATACTAAAAGAAGCCAACACGTCTTGGATCGCAAGAGATGACTGTCACATTGCCAGAGCTTAACAACGGCAAAATAAAGAAGCTTCTGGCGTTGGACCGCAACTCGATCCGTGTGTTCGTCGGAGAGATCTCAGGATACTGCCCCAACGGAGCAATGCTCCGGAAAATGGAATGCGATCTCTGTCGGAGTTACGGTGACGAGGAAGAGACCTAATAGATCCAACATCTGCCTTGCCACTACCCTGCTCTCCAGAATCGGCGCCTAGGTTGTATGGGCCAATGATTCTTCACACCGACAGCTTAGCAAACGCGGATATATCGGACCTTCGAAGATTCGTAAAGAGCACGGGGTGGTTTAAGCCATCACGTGACACAGATTAGGTTTAATCAGAATGTGTGCTCCACGAATGAAGGGATTTACGGTGGGCCCTAGGGACTCCGAGTGGAAGTGATGTTTTAATTATCAAACCCCGCTTCTAAAACCTATCCTAACCTAATTAAACTTCTCCACTCCACCATTACCATACATCAATCCATCGTAGAAAAGAAATATGAATATGAATTTTAATGGTTATCCGTTCACCCGTGACCTACATATGCAGGCGAATAGTCTTTCTACTCTTATTTCTAACAATACGAACGTAGCTCGCAGCCACGATCTCCTCTGGTTCCGTAGAGCGATCTCGAGCTCGTGATAGGAGAGAGTGTGCCAATGAACAACACTTTTACTGAAGATTACGATAATTATAGTGGTTAAGACAGTTATGCTAGTTCTAAAAATGTTTGTCTAGAATACAAGGAAACACATTTAAATTAAAACAAAAGTGAACAAAAAATTCCTTCCAAGGGGTCTTCCACATTCCTTGCAGATAAGATAACTGTCGATAACAAGTGCCTGTAGCGAAACATCATCCTTTTGTGAGAAAATTTATCGTAGCCGTGGTCCGTTCTCTTTTGCATAAAAAGAACATTGCTATAAATTTGTATTCAATAGAAAGTAAGGTTGCACGCTAACTTGTCCTTCAGCTACAAAAACTACACGGCTTCTAATGATTAACAAATCAATTTATTAAACACTCTCAGTTTCAATTAATTCATTAAAGCGTTAACAGCGAGATCAATTGCTTCATATTATGAATAATTTCATTCATTTGTAAAGTGCTACGTTCATCAGATATAACCCGACCAACATGACACACAATTGCGAAAAATTGGCAATATTTTAAATACAACCGATCTATAACTTTCTAGAAATCATTCAATTGAAGCGATAATTAAATCTCTCCAAAAGCAATATAGCACGTTATTTGAACGAAAGTATTTCATAACTATCAGTGGAATCTTCTATTCTACAGATATCCCATGATTACCTATTTTTAGAGAGCTTTCCCCTAACCTACCGCAATGACCTAGAACTTAAAACATCACCCATTTGAACACGTGATACGAGTTAAGTCATACGAACAACCCAATAACCTATAAACACCCCAAAAACTTGCTAAGCATTATTATTATTTTTTTTTTTGATTCAGATACGTTTTGTACATATTTTCGTGGTGCAAGTCATACCATTTAGCACTTAAAGATAATATGCGAATGATAATATACACGATGATTCAGGCCGATGACGTCCTCAAAAGCTTCTGATTTTTCGAATGCACCTAGCCCCGAAGTATTTTCTTATCGCCGAGTATGTGTGTGAAAAAAATTCGATTAAACGAAAAGGCTGTTAGATAATATTTCGGAAATTGTACTTTGAACTGTCATTTCGAGTAGAGCGGCAATCTAGAAATGAATGAGCAAATATTTTACTGATGTGGTACTTCAATAATTATATGGGGCTGTTATGCTAAATACATAAATATGAAATATTATTTGGTGGTTATGAATGGCAATCAGGTGTGGATTGAACTTAATTTTATATCTCTGCTTCTGAGATAGTTCTTATGACGCGACTTATCATCGATGTGGGAAGTATTTTCTCGTTGGTCGTCGTCATCGTAGCTATAGTAGCTATGACACTCATTAGCTGTTAGTGGCACATGTTTTTGAATGTGTTTGATTTTAATTTGATTAATGTCAGTAAAACCTTTTGCTGGATACATGCTTTCTCTTCGTGAATTTGCATAAAAACTGGTTCTTAGATTTTAGGCACCGAAAGCGACTTGTAAAAGAAATATATTTACTTTTTGATGCCACCAATAGTGTACAGTCACTCACGGAGTCTCTCGGAAACATTGGAGCATACTGTTGACAATTTGATTTGAAAGTATAGTGCTGTTCATACGAGTACTCTACGAATTGCGAACTTTCCAAACGCTGACACTTCATTCAAGTGAAATTTTTTCTATTCACAGATATCTTCGGCAAGCATCTGCGAATTTTTTAGTTGGGAATTTGTGGATCGCGTCTGCCTCTTTGTGTAATGCGTTTCCCATTTGACAGTTCGTAAAGAGAATGATCCATTCGCAGGGAAACAATTTATGCCTGAAACACAATAGTGTGTTTGCGCTGGCGTTGGCTTTCAACACACACAATTTAATGGCCAAGCAAAAAATACAGAGTCGAAATGCGTCAGTGAATAATGAGAGAGATTGAGAGAATCGTAATAAAACGTAAAACGTAGTCCATCGCACGTCATCATTCAACATGTTGGATATTTTTTGACAGAGGGGTGCACTGCGAGAGAAATTTTCTCCCAAATTGAGCGTATTTTGTGTCATCTGTCATTTGAGAAATGAAAACAGCTGATTTAAAATAATTTAACGACAAAAGTCATTTCAAAAGAGTGTATGCAGAAAGGCGGCAATATTTTTCCTCTGGCAGATGAGAGAGAGAGCTGATAAATTGAAATTGATAAATTGAGTAACAGTTCAAATTGTTAAAGAATATTGAGGACATAATATATCTACAGTGACAAGATTCTTGTGCGAGGCAAGGATCCTTTCCAAACAGGCTCGGGAAAATTATCCTGCAACATTTTCGACGGTTTGAGGTTTCCATCAGGTCAAGAGCAATCTGCTATCAAGTCCAACAGGATCCTCCTGCATCTAAAGGCATCTTTCTAAGATATCGATAGCATCGTCCAGCGGCGCGGTCAACTTAGATGAACCCTATAAAAAAAGACTTTATTGAATAATTAAAAAATGTATTAGGAGCGTAACCGTTTCCGCTCAGCTGCACCTCAAATCTTTTTGCTACTTGATTTTTAAAACTTTTTTCGGATCGAACGATATACAGGGTGAACTACATGTATTGCATGAAATGTATTTCTTGTGAAATTTGTCTACGCTCGTTACAATCTCTCTCCAGCGGAGATGGCAGAAATGTCACTTGTTTGGAATAACTACATTCCTCACGTCTGCTACTCATTGTGGTTGTTAATGTAGTATACATAAGAAAACATAGTAGACGTAGAAACAATGTCAAAATATAGACGAGTTGTCAATTTAACGTCAGTTCAATTGTGCTTGTATGTGACGAATGTGAAAACTTTTTGAAAACACTACAAAATCCACACGTTTGGAGTTTATTCAAATAAATTCGGGTGATTAATCGAGTAGATTACCTCATGTAATCTATTCTGCCATCTCTCTATTCTCCAGTGAACAGGCCTCGTTTTTATTAGTTCACTATATCGAGTGTGTACAGTACTTCTTGTGACATTCAACTGCTTAATCGTTCGATGCAGAAATGAAGTATTACAATGACGCACGACTTCTACTTCTCTTGTCCCTTAAAATGTTTGACAACTGTTTTTTACAACGTTTTCTTCAACCAAATTGACCAATCAGAGGACGACATTTACGTTATTTCGTGAATAACCGTCAAAAACTTATGAGTATCTGTCCAAAAAGTACTCAAATTCGTTGAAATGGGATAGGGGGGCAGCTGTGAAGTCGGCTATCTCGTATGGTTCGAAGCCTGCAGTTGATGTATGCTAGCAAGTCAAATAGGTTTTGACGCAAGGGAAAAAAATCCTCGCAATAAAATCACGTTTTTAAGGTGCTTAGCGTTGGCACAGTTATACAAGTTATACATCTATATCCAAGTAAAAGTGTATCTCTCACACTCTGAACTACGTTTTTCTCTAAATGACATTTGAATTATTGCTCTATTGTAGTGGATGCATGTGCTAACTTAGACGGCAAGACCGAGGCAGAATAAAATTGTTTTAAAGAATTCCCCAATATCTTGACCAACTACAAGGGGGCTCACAAATGTGTATCAAAACACTTAACAGAAAAAAGTGTAAAGGTCCAAATAATGATTCCCATCACTATATTTTTGTTTTGCACCGCCCTGTACTTGTACCTAGGTGTTATTCTGATAATTGATAACATTATTTACATTGTGTACCATCCATTCAGTCTGATTTTGGTACCACCGTGTTGGATCTTCAGTGTCTAATTGAACTAATTGGCAAAACATGGCCCCATTTATGGAGCTTCATTTTCGTTTCGGTTGGCATTTAACACGTCTCAGTAAAAATACTTAATTTCCGCTTGAAGGGACTCCTTGAAATACCTCAAATATTGTATTGTGTACTTTCTGATTCACTGTATTTTGTTATATTTAGTCCAACTCACAAACACTTTCTAAACAAATAAAACGATAAGAGCCAAAGTGATAAGTCATGTATGAATGATTTCCTCAAACCGGTTAAATAGTTCAATGTCACGAATTACAATATATTGATAGATGTACTGCACAGCGCTGCCGATAAAGAAGATTACGAGTTGCGTATACTACGCATTTATCGCTTAGTCAGACTTCCCCAATATGCCGGCAACAGGTGCGTGGTAAGGAGTGTATCGAAAGTTCTTTCAAGTCTTGAAAGTAATTCTGGAGAGTTTGTTGTAACGAAATATGTTTGACTAGAAATATTAATTTGAGTGACTTAGAATGGCATTCCTTTCAAGAGATTCTACCTTTCAATTTTTCGTATTAAGTGTCGTAACCATAAACGAAGTTTTTCAGAACCTTTGGAAATTCCATTATATCGATGGCCTTGAGGTAAACCACGTGAGATTAAAGTGCTAAAGTGTGTCTTAGGAGTGGCGAACTTTGCAATCTCTGACATTTCTTTTCATTTTCTTCATTCGCAGATAACTACGGGTACAATTTTCGAATTTTTTTTTGTCGTAACTTTTTCGACTGCGACCGGCACTTTGTGGATTGCGTTTTAATGAAGTGAGGAAAATAATGGAGAACAACTTTAAAATCAGAATATTTAACTCCACCTCAAATTCCGTTAATAGAAAGAGCAACTGTTGGAACACCAAGAATTAGGTTAATAAAATACATACCGTTTCCCTTTCCTCGAACCACAACGATCGATCGATCCCTTTCCGTTCAATTACTTCGAACTCTTGTGAGTCAAAAGCCGGTGTTAGTTTATTCGGGAAGATGTCATTTCGAAGGACCACTTTGTCTCCCACACCTATCTCAGAGACCTTAGCACTTCGATCTCTGTCTGCTCTCTACAGTGTTCTCCGTTTTATACGTTCGATATTACTTGTTGTTTTTTCCGCCGTGCTTGCCTATGTGCAATCACAACAACACCAGATACTCACCGGCTTCTCTCACAGCCTGCATTGGGTATAAATATGATGTAAGTGGGATGACGCCTCGTAGCCTCGCTGCTGCCGGCAGTTGAAAAAGTTATGACCTTAAATTTATCTCGTAACTCTGCGCTGCGTTAACGCTTTTAGTTACGCAAAAATCATGTAAAATGGAATTGTTCCTCTTTAAAAGTTCTAAAAAAAGTCCATGAAAGCATATTTCTACCTGTTTGGTTGGACTCACTGTAACCTTTTTTATGGTAATCAAATGTGTTCAAAATTAATGCATTATTAGCGAAGGAGTTGCAATACTGATAGTCACGCGGACGAAGTCGCGGGCAACGGCTAGTGCTAATACAAGTCAGTGCAGCCCGTAAGAGCCACTAGCATTTATTTGGTAAATTCCAAACTTAAGGTTCAACTGACCAAGTTGAATTGAGAAGCCTATCTAATCGAATGAAAGCAAATGTATGTGCATGACATCGCACTCATTCAATTAAATCCTACACACATATGTGTGTATGTCTAGATTTTCTGCTTAATGCATAACTGCTCTCAGGTTCTACTAATTTATTTGTTTAGATTCAGGCATTTCTCTGTATTTAATTGCTGATGAATCAATGACTGTTTCTATGCACGTGTGGGTAAAGAATAACATCACGTGATCCGACGAACACAAGTGGCCTGATTTGCTTCTATCAAGCTTTTCTTCTCCACTTGGTCTCTCTATAAGTCATGTATCATTCCGTGAGGTATGGGATCAAAGTCTCTACACCCAGTGACTCGGTCAAAAATGAGTCGACAACCAGACGGCTTCATTGATTCGCTGTAATGCGGCTTCTACATACATATGTATGGATATATTTTCTTCGTCGTGTGCGTGAAAGAATAATAGTAATTCGGGAAAAAAAACTAACACTGCATGGAGGGTGGTTTGGATTTATTCCCATTCCATGTGGCGGAAATGACGTTATTCTGAAGCACTCAATTAAAATAGATTCGTTAGGTTCAATGTGAAAGGTGAATTGTGTGAGTTTTTTTTTATTTCTTTAAGTCGTCTGTTGACCTACCACCACCATATGCCAAAGGCTACACACATGAAGTTCCCTGCCCACGTTTGTTATTCCACACTATTTCCACTCCTAACAAGTGTCACATACGAGAACGAATGCAGATCATGTGATTTACAGCCGCACACATTTGGGCGTTAATGTATAGATGATGTATGCAAATTATATTCACAGATAGAATCACGTCAAGAGAAAGGTTAACTCGGCTTGAACATCATTCACCTTTGAGAATCACAGGTTTCGTCAAGAATTTCTACGTACAGATAATGACAGGTATTATGAAAGTGTCACTTCGCGGCATCTGAAATGTGTATTGAAGCATTAGCATCTGCTTTTAGAAATTGCTGATTTGGATACGATTCTATCAAGATCAAGGCCACGTACGGTGGACAAAACTATTTTATGGCTCAGATTCAGAAAAGCAAGTCTGACAAAGAATTTACAAAGATCGGTACGCAGATAAGATGCCTCTTCGTGAACTTCAGTTCTAGTGCGAATTCATGTTATGCATATGTATAATGTGGTTTTGCTTTTTTGTGATAGCTACTATTCGTGACAGGTGGCTGTGACATTGTGCGTCGACCCTTAAACAACTTAACCTCTCTGCCTGGGTTCGATTCCCGGCCGGTACGACCAAAAAATAATTTTCACGATCCCGGCTCTTTCGAGTCACTGACAATGCTCAAAGAGTAATAACTGACTAGAAAAGGCTTCTCAAACTTGGGCGTTCGGAGTCGGCATAAAATTGGAGGTCCCTCCCACTCGTGAGGGAACAATAGCACGCTCAACACGAGTAGTGGAGGAGGTGGTAGGCCCTGGCCCTCTACGGGCATCTACGGTCACCCATATTTTATTATATTGCACTATTCGTGATATTGTTACAAGTGAAACACCTGTACGAGTTCCATTGTATTCCAAAAGAGAACAAATTCGACTCACACGTCAACACTAGAGACAAGATCTTCAAGAAGTCCGTACAGTTGTTAGATTTTGCCGATGACATTGACGTGACTGCCAGAACACAGAGAGCTGTCAATGAGGCGATCGCAGGCGGTTAGGCGCAAGCGCCTAAAAGGGATAATGTCAACAAGGATACACAGCATTGGCTTAATGGACAGAGCATCACATGTTTAAGAACTTCGTCTACCTCTGTTTTGAAGTAAGCATTGCGAACACTATAGATACAAACATCAAACTGTTGCCAACCGAAAGTCTCTCTGGGACACAGATTATCATAGTCCTGCTGTACGCTGCAGATGCATGGACAATCTAAAAAGCGAATGAAGTAGTCCTTTGTCTCTTCGAGAGAAAAGTTCAGCATACGGGCTTTGGTCCTCCTGATGGGATCTGGAGGAGGAGATTCAACCATAAACAGAGAAATGAGTCTAGTACGGCGTGTACGGATCCAAGGCTTAAGTGCTATGTCTAGCGCATGCACAACTTATCTCCACCCTGAACAATTTGGATTTTTTCAAAAGTTATGGAAGATAATAAACATATAAATTGATGAGATTTCTTTCACTTGCTTTTATTCAATTCAAGTTACACTAGGTGACTGTAATGAGCTGTATACTTGAGCCGGTATTTGTGGGAAATAAGCACATTTTAATAAATATTTATAAACAAAAATGCAATCAATGTAGGTGTTCTATTCCTTTGAGAAAACGCCTATATCTCCGTATCTGGATTCCGTATCAATAACATTTTAAAATTTGCATTTTCTGCAGGTCGCAGGATGGATATCACGTCCGTAGCACTTGAATGTGCAATTCACCATAAATCTACTTTAATAGTATGAGAAGATACTGTAATACCACAACATAAAGGCATTAGAAACTGTAAATTTAAAAGTGAATAAATAAATAAAATGTAAATAAAAAAGAGAATAAAGGATAAAAGGAAATAAACAGTCAGTCTGAATCGATACGGACATGTTTTATTTCAGCTCACTAATCCTAGGAAACAAATGCTTATAGTAGCAAATACTGATGACCCCTGATTGGTGTTAGAGAGCAATATGTGTCTTTCGTGCATATTTAGGTTCCACTAAAATGGGCTTGTGATTTTTTGTTCAGTTACCTGTGGATTGCAACGATTCTTCGTGGAGAGCGTTTTCAATTTTCCAAGCCTACAAGTTGATTTGTAGGCTTGAACCCATGATTGGGTCTTTCCCACCTTCTTGAACCAGAAGGCTTGGATTCCAAGACCCTCTTAGGCGGAATATTGGTGTCCATGCGCTTGATGTGGCCAGTCCAGTGCGCACAGCATCCACATCTTTGTACAGCTCGTAGAGTTCGCTGTTCTGTCTTCTTCTCCATTCACCTTCCTCACAGACGAGACCATATGTCAGACATAGAACTATTCTTTCGTAGGTACCAAGAATCAGCTCTGCAGTTTTGCTTGTCGTCCAGCTTTCGGCTCCAAATAGTAACACGGGCAAAATAAAAGTTTTGTGTAGAGCATGATCTTGGCCCTTCGGGTCAGGAGTTTTGACAAACCGAAGTAACACCGGTTTCCAAGGATGGTTCTACTTCGGATTTCTGTTAATATGTCGTTTTTGGAATTCACGTTTGCACCGAGGTAGACAAACTACATTACTGGCTCAAAGTTGTAGCTGCCCTAAGACCAGCTCTTTTCGCCTGTTCTTCAATGTAGGTGAGATCCTCCGATACGGGAGGGAACTGTGTACTATGTTGGGAACGTCCAACGGTTTCGATGTCATCTGCGTAACCCAACAGTTGGACTGAGTTGTGGGGGATAGTGACTTTCATGCATACAGCTGACCGCGGCACTCTTCAGTACCAGGCTCAAGAAATCACCCGACAGCTTAAATGATTCATAATATAATAATATGGGTGGCGCGACAGTTCTATATGGAAATGGGCCTAGCTTCTACAGCAACCACTCGTGCTGTTCTTTCACGAGTGGATGGGACCTACAGTTTTATGCCGACTCCGAACGGCCAAGTTGAGAAGCTTTTTCTAGACAGGAATACTCTTTGAGCATTGTCAGTCGAAAGAAGTGGAAGCCGTGAATTAAGAAAGTTGGTAAATTGGTGATTCGAACCTGGCACCCTCGACGCACTTACCCACTACGCCACGGCGACCCTTAAATGATTCAAACGGCACGAAAACGCTTGAGTCGAATTGCAGGGTTCATGTTGTATGTGATAGCGTGGTGCGAAACTGGGATAACGAAGTCGCATCGAATAGTTCCTCGCAATGAATGCTCTTCATAAAAATATGATGTGGAACTCACACGTTTTCTCCGAGATTTGCCTTTTTCAGATACTTAGTCTATGGTCGATTTATCGGGCAGAAAACCTCACTAAAACGTGACCATTAGTACCGTCCAAAACGGCTTTAAACGTTCGTCATTGGATAGGATCTTACAGGCGATGATCATGTTGCAAGAGGTTGCAAGAGATTCAACTGCATTTGCAAGGGGCTTTGAGAGATGATGTGTTCACAACTCAAAAAGCTCGTTGAGATGATGAGAAGATTCTGGCATGTCTCTAGATAAGAAATCACATGTTCGGTATTCGAGCAAACAAGCAATAAGTAAACTCACACGAATAGTAAACACGTTTTTATTATTATATTTGTTCAATCAAAACAGACATTTCATGCAAAAAACAAATTCACTACACGTGTTAATGATTCCTGTGAGGTTACTTGTAGGAGTAACAATTTAACCATGTAATATTATTTGCACTACAAACGTATTTATCAATTTTTGGCGTTTCATCCGAGACATCTTAAAGTTTTCGCAATTGACTTACAAACACGTCCAATGACACTCACCAATTTGTCGCGACATTTTGTTTGAAAATTGTGGTTGGCGGGCCAAATCATCAAAGTTAACGCTCGTTACAGTAAAACGGCAGACTTGTTTTGTGGTAGACGAAGCATTTTGACTTTTCAGCAACAAATTGTCGTGTCTGAACGTCGGCTGAAAATGAAATTTTACAAATATGCTTAAACAACAACAAGCTTCTCTAGACAGTAAAAGCTCCTGCTTCAGTTTGCCTGCTAAATCTTGCGTCCAAATTATTTGAACGTACTCAGAAGTACCTACAATTCCTCAAAGTGAAACACAAGACAGTTCTTAAGATTGTGCATCTGAACAAGTTTTTTTTATTAAAAGTGTAAAGCTTGTAACAAACAATTTTCATTCAAAAACACAACAGAATTGTTTTATTTAAATTGAAAAGAACACTATGATCTTAATATATCACCAAGTTCAGTCAACACAAGCAGGTGCTGCTAAAAAGAACAATTATGGTATATTCCTCGATACATTTACATTACAAATTAAAAAACATATTTATAATTGTTTGCTGTCGGAATATAGTTTACGTTCCTAAGTTAAATGAATGGATTCTGTACGTTTTTTTGTTTTTCTACACGTGCACAGAGAAATGACAATGGCTTTAAAAACATGATGTTATTTCTAAAATACAAAATTTGGAAGACATTTGACATGGTCCTTAATATCATAAGCATTTTATTTGTACAATTTCTAAATTTATCGCTTACAGCTTAAGTACAACAATTATTTTTACAGACACGTCATAAAAATTATATCATTTGAGCACAGTATGCATTTATATAGGAATGATGTAATGTAACAAAAAGAAATAAAAAATTCGAAAACATTTGTGACATCTTAACTTCTAATGTTGACGGTTACATTGTTTGTCATTTTAACATTTTTTTCTTAACAATTATCGGTAACAAAGTTTTGCTTAAGCTTTTGTTTAAGTAAAAATTTTCCTGAGTTTTCCCTTACACTGAACAATAACTTAACACTTTAACTCTGGGAGTTAGTTTAAAAATACATTGTTTTCCCCCACTAGAGTATTTAATTAATGACACCTACTTTGATTTACTGAAGCACATACAAACACGTAGGTAGTCCGATTGCGTAGGATATCCGCAAGACCTTCAGGGGAGTGTTTTATTCTACAATTTAATAATACACATTACATACCACCCAGCTTCACACATGCATACATCCTTGACTAATTCCACCAAGTACAATTTACAAGAAGGCAAAATCATTTCTTATACATATTGTCATATCTCGTAAAAAAAACACAAAATAACATTAAAAATCGGTATCCTTTGGGCAGTGTCCATTTCCGTTAAGGAAAACCATCTTTGACACTGACTTACGCTTCAAACACTTGGATAGTGGCGGGACAAACAGATCGTAGTCAATCTGGGTTTTAGCATCGTCTAGATAAATCGTATCGTTGTCGGCTAAATTTAATTTCTCCAAAATAACACTTAGCACATAACCAACAATTGAAGTCAAAAGGAATCCAATGACCGCAAACCAAAGGTAAGAGAGCTTGAATAGGTACAGATACTGTGTTTCGCTTTCTGCTGGCAATGCTGCTACCATTTCAGTGGCGTTGAAGTTCATACAGTTGTTGGTTGTTAATGGAAGAATCGGTATCGGAGGCTTAGGCTGGCCGAATCCTATCCAAAACGAAAACACGAAGCCAAGCAGCAGTCCTATTAATGAACCACGCTGATTTGCTTTAGTTGTGAACATTCCAATTGTGAAGAGACCAAGAAGGGGTCCTCCAACGACTCCAAAAATGGTTAAGGACGCCTGGAGGACACCACCCATGGCGCCGGCGCAAAATGCCAAAGCCACACAAATAATTCCGTACAAGCACGCCATGATTTTGGATGGAAGGGTAGTGCTGCTCTCCAGCATTGGCCGGTGAAGAATTTTCTCATAGAACGGCTTCAGGTAGTCCTCCAACGTCACAGCCGATAATGAGCTCACTGCAGAACTAACGGTCGATAAACTAGCCGAAAAGATTCCAGAAACAAACAGTCCAGCAAGTCCAGGATAAGCTCCCATAGTGTCCACAACGAACAGTGGCATTAGCTGATCCCTCACATTGATTCTTCCTTCCAAGACCGGATCACAGTCTTTGTAGTAATAGTATATCGCCAGGCCGCTGAACAGTGTTGAAAAACTAATTGCGCTGAGAATTGGCAGATTTAACCATAGCGCTCGCTGAGCACTCCTCAAGCTCTTCACTGACATTAATCTCTGCACCTGTGCTTGGTTTATTGCGTAAATGCTTAAGTATGTTGCCGAACCTCCTATTAGCAGTGACCAGAAGCTGTGGCGAATCGTGGGATCCGGGGTGAATACTGTAAAATTGATGCGACCATTTTCAGCAGCTCTTTCCCAGATGTCACCGAAACCATTCCCCTTGAGTGCTGATGTGAATATAACCGAGTAGATGGCTGCAAACATTAGGAGGGACTGGAATACGTCTGTCACCAGTACTGCTTTCATTCCACCAACAGTCGAGTAAAAAGTACACACAAATCCAAGTGCAAATATCGCAGTGCCCTTGTTGATTCCTGTTACTGCTTCAAGCGCCAGTGCAGGAGCGTACAACACAATTCCCATGTATAGGATCATCTGAACAGAAAACGCTATTGACGCCACCAACCTCGTCGTGTACCCAAACCTCTTCTCTAAATACTCGTACACACTCGTCGTCCGCATATTATAAAACACCGGCAGAAACAAATATGCAGCGATTGGGGTGCTGATGACGTACGACAAGTTTATCCATGCGAACATTGTTCCGTACTGATAACTTTCCTGAGAAACCCCCAGCAGTGTTATTGCCGACATAAAGCTGGCCATTAGACTGAATGAAACCGGCCATGCAGGCATGGAACCATCGGCAAGAAGGTATTCTTTTGTTGTTTTCTGTCTTCCCCCGGTGAGGCGATAGTACAAACCTATCCCTGCAGATATCAAGAGCACCAGCACAAGCAGTAAGTAGTCCCATAGTGTAAATGACGCCATTATGCGTTTGAATATTCAATTTACAGGCAACAAAAAACAAAAAAACAAACACGTTTCACTAAGTATGTATTCACCGCAACAACACTTTGCACTCGCTGTTCTAAATCGAAGTCCAAATGGTTCGCTATCGGTTCGCTGCTGACTGTGACATTGATTTTTTTCCCGAACTTAGATCTATCACATAATCAATGGGTCATTTAATCATTTTTTCAGATCCTTAAGATAGTTCTTTTACGAATGCAATACTAAGCACACTTCCGATGGATAAAAAAAACTGAACTGAATAGAATTTAGTGGCGTGATTTATCGAAACACTGCGAAATGCCAAATGACGAACGGCACACCACTCAACCGACGAACCCGCGTTATAACAGCTGACTGGTTATTCGCAGAAAATGCAATGAAATTTCAATTGGATATGAGTGCTTTTAAGCTTCGCGAGACTTTCGGTGAGCTTCGACGAAAACTTGGGAGCTTTCGATTATGTAGGAATGAGCAGATACTCACAAAATGTACTAGATTGTCTTAACTTTAGGTAATTCCGTTCAATCTAGGTGCGGATGTAAAATCGCAAAACTATTTATTCAGTGACGTAGTTTGTCACACAAAAGATATACAGGTCGAAATAGAGTCAACGGATATTCAAATACGCTGGATAAACATGTTTTCGTTATGACGCGATCCAAGCCACTTACAGGAAAGTTTACGGTGAGCATATTCTGTTTCAATGGAATAGTTAACGACATCATATTTAAGCGGTAAGTTCCAAGAGTAGTTAGAGGATGGAGAACGAGACACCGTTAAGGAATGAACTGAAAGTGAATTGAGATTGTTATTTAGGCTCTTTCTGAAGGTACAAGTAGCAAAAGTTGGGTATTTTATTTTTTCGCAACCATTGCCATCCAACGTTAATTCCGATACAATCGATTCCACTCTATCCAAACAGACTAGTTAACACCCGGAGTACCTGTTGGTATCCCAGTGGTCTATCTTAAAAGAATTACAACCGCTTTGTTATTGGTCCTTCGAGTCAGATCAGAGTTTTGACACAGCGAAATAGCAACGGTTGCCATTAACAAAGTCGTCCGAATACCACGTTGGTCCAAAGAAAGTAAACCCATTTTGTTGCAACGCAACACGGAAAAAGAAAACGCGTTGCCATCGGCTAAACAAATGGTCGCCTTACAATGGGCGGGGCTAAGGTAGGAGTGCAGAACTGCAAGCAAACATTATGAGGGTGATTGCGATTAAAATTCCTCCCAACTTTTTCCGTTTTGCCTTCCAATAAGAGAATAAGTTCGAGGGAATTTTATTCATAACCTTAAGCCTTGGGGGTTCTGCTTTGTGGTTTGCACTCAATGAGGATTTCTTCTGGCGACCGTGAACACCACCTACACTCCACGGCGTTAACCTGCACCAGCATTTGAATTGCATGGCAGCTGATCCAGCTAATCGGTCAACGACCTTTGATCGGATTCAGATGCCTTCATCGAAGGAGGGTTGAGCCACCAGGGAACCAATCGAGGATAAAGTTCTTACTTCAAAATAAAGCATTTGTATAACTACAGTGGACTCTCCCCAAGTCAAACTCCCCCTAACTCGAACAAATTATGTCATCCCGTGACAATTCGACTTAGGGGGAGTCCACTGTAGTTCAGGGCATGAATTCATTCCACAAATAAAGAATTAAACCGATTTCTGTGTTATTTGGACAATCCTCCTACCGAAGAGAGCTTTCTCAACTTTTCCTAGTGTCCTGGCGACACACTTTATCAATCCCATTCTGATCGGGCAGTGTGATCGTTTCGAATAGAGAGTAGGCCATGATTGTTTCGTAATTAAGCATCCTGTGCCAGTAGACCATCTACGATTTGCGCGAACAAGCGTTTTAAGACTTTAGATGTAGATGTTTGGCTACAGCGATATCAGATTCCAATACGAAGAAAATACTTCTCAATTTCCTGCAATAACTGTGTCCCCCAGACAGAAATAAGTTGGAAGGTAAAATACTAAGAGATACATTCAGGGATTTAATCGTCGCCTGTCTATCGGGAAATATGATGATACTTGCGCTTGGTATCATATTGCTTAGGCAAACCAATGCTTCCTTAATCCCTGCAGTTTCTATCTGTAAGACACTACAATGATTTCGTAGCCATATTGCTTTTATACATAGATCCATCCAGAGTAGACACTTATACCCACGTCTTCACCCCTCTTCGATCTGTCTGTGGTGATTCGCACTGGACTATACTGCGTCCGATGCTCAGACTTCTAGCATGATCCGTAGGGAATACTGGTTGGGAAGTTCTTATCGAAGAGGTGCTCAGGTGTCATGAGATCGGTGTCTCCAGGCACAGATCTAAAACTATCAAGGATGGTTGTTACTGCCGATATTTTACCATTATATTCATTTGCAATTTAAAGTCATTTAACACTTCATTAATTTACGCGCACAAAATCGTTTTTAAGCGCTCTTCGAAATAAACTTAAATATTACTAATAATCAGTGAAATAAAGTTGTTTTTTGAACAAGGAGTGCTCTTAAATATTTTGGTTTAATTTATTGTCCGACTGACTCGATTACCGCGCCGTAACAATAGTAGAGTATACAGAACGGAGTTTTTTCTAAACATGCAACGATATTCGCATAATCGCCTTATTGGGCGCTATCTGTCAGCCGAGTAAGACCATCGATGGAATATAACCTTTGGAGGTCCTGAAAAGTTCTACTGAAAAATACGTAGACCATCCGATCGACCAATTGCAGTTGATGTCCGTATCAGTGCAGTCCACCAAGCTACTGCAAATGCAAGGGAAAAAAGGCCACCTATGCGTGATATAAACGGTTGGGGGGAATTATGTTTACAAATATCTAAGATTTAAGGTTTTTCATTAAGGGCCCGATTTGGGCCTGTCAACACTCGTGTGTGTTGCCCCCTTTCAAGTTCGCCAAGGTTTTCAAAAATAAGAAAAGTAATGTCAAGGTCCGAACGACGGGTGGAGGCCATTGTATGCCACTTATTCCGCTCGAGAAAATAATAATAATAAATATTTTGATCTAGATGCTGCAGTAAGTGGCTCATCAAGTAACACCTCGGTTAGCATTTCTTCATCTGAACAATAAGAAATAAACGAAAAAGATGTCTTTGGAGGATATTTTACAGATAACAATCTTTTTCGGGGCAAAAAGTTGTCAATAAGAAAACCCAACGCAGACTTTTGGAACAGCAAGTGAAAAACCAAATACAATTTCAAAGGGGAATCATTGGACTGTTAGAAGACTTCAATAGAAGCAAGAAGGAAACCCCCAATCAGTGTTAAATTTATAATTATAATAATAATGTGGGTGGCGTGACAGTCCAAGGCTTCAGCAACAACCACTTGTGTTGTGCGTGCTATTGTTCTATCACGAGTAGATTGTGAACTTTGACTATTTTTAATATGATTTCTCAGTCTTGTACCATGATGATTTTCACCAAACAGACATTCATTTGGCAATGGGAGAAATATAAAAGGAGATCTATAAATGTGAATGAAAATGACTTAAATATTTGCTTTGAGAAATCCACTTTCGGATTTTTATGCGAGAAACTTGGCAGCATTCAGACACAATTCGAAAGTGAAACAAACTGTGACTTGGTTGTGGAATCGAATTGCATTAAGGATAGTTATTCGAAGTAGAAAGAGTCAGACTTCCGGAGTAAGCTTGTTAGTCTAAAGTGTAACCGTTTTTACAGCACTCGGTGAGTCATCATTTTAATCAGGGATCTCAAAACGCGGTGCGTCGCCGTGGCATAGTGGGCTAGTGCATCGAATTCCCAATTTACCAACTCTCATAATTCTCGGCTCCGCCTCTTTCGAATCACTGACAATGCTTAAATAGTATTACCGTCTAGAAAAAAGTTCCTCAACTTCGCCGTTCGGAGTCGGCATAAAATTGCAGGTCCACTCCACTCGTGAGAGAACAATAGCACGCGCAACACGAGTGGTTGCTGAGAAGCAAGGCCCACTCCAAACCGCGGCCAGCGAGCCGCATACCATCTGTGATGTAACTACGTGGTTATTTTGAGCTGATGAAGTAAAATTGAGTTTAAATAATATGAATGATTCGTTTTAATTAAATACTAGGCCCACGACTCCAGTCCGAACAGCCATAAACTCAAAATTTAGCAGTAGGTGCGTCCAAAGACTTGGCGATCTATGTATCCATATTACGATTGATTTCCTGCTTATCAAATTATTTATTTTCTGCTTGGAATATGCTGCCGTACTCCGATATGCTCTCAGCCAGACGAATCTCTGGCGGAGTACCGACTTCTGAGCCAATGCCGTCCTCCGCCTTAGAGCCGTCCGTACGTATGCACAAAGCAGTCGGACCTCTGTCTAGATCAATGTCCCACTGTTCCCCTTTGAAGGAAACTGTTTTGTAATGTATTTACTTAGTATTGCAGAAAGTAGTAAATCATTTTTCTGTTTAATTTATCTTTTTTTTTATTCAACGTTGAAAATACAAAACTAAAAACATGTCTTTCGATTAATTTATTTTCATTTCTGAATCGTATTGTGTACATTCTTTAATTTGTTTGTTCATTTTCAAATCGAAAAGTTAATTTCGGTGTATTTTAAATGATTGCTTGAGACATACGACTTCTTCTAATTGGTTCCAATCATGAACAGATATATCAGACAAACAAATTTCATAATTATTCCTAAATCGTTTTTAAAAGTGAAACACGCAATGCACAGCATCAATTAAGTCTATTTTTCGCCTAGGGCGACATTTGATATGACAACGACTTCGTCTTTTGACATTTTTAGCGGCGTTCAGTTAAGGCAATACGGGTTATAAGCCGAATTATGAATACATATTTGTAACACAACTGATATACTGATATACGGACTGACCAATTTGTATAGTTCCACAATTCTGCGAGTACTTACCAGGCCAATAACCAGGTCTTGGTTCTTTCAATCCATTATAAACTCGTTTTGTGTTCCATTTCGCATAAGGTGACGCGCTTTACAACCGCTCCCCTTTTTGCAGTTTCCAACGTCAATAACAAAGGAGCAATAACGATGGAAGGCAGTGATATCTCAGGCTTTGACACGAGGTCGTGGGTTCATGGGTCGTAGGCCTGCTAAGTAAGTAAGTAATTAAAAACGAGGGGCTTCCAAACAAAGACGTAAGAAAGTATTCTCCGATCGGTTTTGGTACGCAAAAAAATGTACTTTTGCACGCACTCTGGTGAGTATCACAGTTCCTTTCAATCACACTCCCCCATGTCGTTACATCCACACCCACGTGAGCATTGAAGTCACTCTTCAGGATACAGGAACCCATCTCCGCTACTCTATCAAGGGCAGCATCAACTTCATCTAAGAAAGCCGTGTACTCTGGTTTTAGATTTGGTGCATATACCTATACTAGGGCCAAAGTTGACCTTCCAAGTTTGAGTTTTAAGATCCGGACTCTTCCTCCTAATGGTAACATCTGCAGTATCCTGCCTGCCAGCCTGGGATTTATAAGTGTCCCCACTCCTGCCTATGCAGACATTTGAGGTGCAACTACCAACAGGAAGAGTTTCCACCCGTCAAAAAGGTTCACAGTTCTAGATCCCCATTGCTTCGTCGAGAAGATACCCACGATATCAGATACCTGGTAGCTTCCCCAACTAGCTTGAGATCCTTTCCTGTAAGCGATAAGACGTTCCATTAGCCTATCCTAAGTCGATTCCGTTTTCCGTTGCCTTTCGCTCCCCGCACGCACAGGTTAGTGCATGGCTAGACTCCCAAGTTTCTTCGTGCACGGCAGTGTACGAGGAACTCAACGTTGAGCAGGGGAAGGGGCTATGCTTCAATGGTTTGGTCACGTGGCACGAATGTCCCCATCATCGCGACTTCCGAGGCGGACGTTCAATGCGATTCCATCAGGTAAGCGATCAGATGGCAGACTCGGGACGAGGTGTTTGGAGCAAGTAAAAAAACTAGCCTGGTTACGATTGGACATAACTTCTGAGTTAGAGTCGATGAGGGAGGTTCGAGTTACTTGGAGATCTCTCGTGCGTGCTTTTCCCCCGCGACCCCTTTAGTGGATCGTGCTGGTCAGAAGATAATGAAGATGAAAAAATGACATGACACTTTAACAGGCAATTCAAAATATGGAACTTGCGTATTTTAATCAAATTTCACGCCGTCATCGCTCGTTACTGTACTGTACTTAGTCGACATTTGCGATTGTAAAATAACAACCCAGCAATTTATAATTATTTCATTTCACATCTAGAAAAGCTATTGTTCTATTACGATTAAATGTTACTTAGAGTTTTAATCCCACCCCGAATGGCAAACTTTAAGAAGCTTTTTCTAGACAGGAACACTGTTCGGGTATTGTCAGTGATTCGAATTAGGTGGAAGTGTGAATCAGGAATGAGAGATATAGAGCTCTCCTCTCATTTATTTCTCTCGTGAAATAGGAAACTTAGCTATCTCGGGTATTGAACAACGTGTGAAAACTTTCCGTCGGACCCTTATTTTAAAACCTTCCAACGGACACATGGTACCGGGCCAGACCTCTATTAATTCACATGCATTTCTATGGAGATGTGTGCCGCTTAGAAAGGAATTATTGTAAGAGGCAGGTATGTTTATGAATTTTTTTACAACAGTGACGATTTTTGCATTATTATTATGTGATGCCCCAGCAGCCAAAAGTATTCCAACAGCAAATTCAGTAATCGTCAAATTATTTCACATTCTTGGTTTGGAAACGGTTTTTTTTTCATTCCATTTTTGTGCTGCGCGCTTGCGAAAGTAATTTTAGTCTAGTTGCGTTAATAATAAGTAGAATTGTCAAAATGCATGATATTCCATTACTTCAATGGGGTCCAGCCAGGCACCATCTCCATGTCAGAAGGTGTATTTTTTTTCATTTGTTTGCCCCCTGGAATGGTAAATCGGTGTAGCATAACATTTTCGGAAGCTATCTGGAATTCCAAGTCGATAGCTTGTGCTTAGCCAGACGCGGGTGTCCGACGGAGGTTAAGTATTCAAAATACCAATTTTATAATTTTCTCCGCGATTCAAACATTTGCTGAGGACTTGCCAAAAAGACACGATTTATTTGCTTGCGAAATATTTAAATGGCAGTACATTGTTCTCCGGCCAAAACACGGTTATCTGCGCTCATGGGAAATCACATTTGAATGAAAAGTCAAAACATACTGTTTATTTCCGCTGTTTCTTATGTCGCGTCTCATTCATTAGAAGAGCTCAAGTAGAATAGATACGAAATGTGGAGTTTATGGTAATTATTGATGTTTTCGCCCTTCGATCCATGATCAAATGTCAGTCGATCGTCGATTTCTTTGATTTCCTCAGTCGATTGTCGATTGTAGATCGTGATCGATATTTATTAACACCGAAATGAATCCTTAAGTGGTTTCCGCATTCGGATACGGAATATGGAAAATAAAACTCACAAAAATACCAAGATTTGTCTTATTTATTTGTAACAATAAAATATCACACATTTTTAAGCAATTGGATTGTACATTAGATATATCTCTAAACTTAACATTTTCTACAATTCCATTCGTTTTGCTCTACCTTTAAAACTAAGTACTTGCTTTGAACTTTCACTGAATACAATTTTTATGTATTGTCAATTTTATTGTCATCATTGATTAAATAGTGTGTGTGCAACACCCTTTTCTTTAATTATTACTTATTTATAATTTTCTTAAAAATATTTCTATCGATGGGGCTAAGCATCATTGGAAGACAATTTGAATGGTCCTTGGAAATGAGTTTCTATTTTTTTTTAACATATCTTTACATACTTTCTTATACATATAATAGCTCTATACATTCACTTAAGCACATGACCGTTACATTCAAACATATTTTGGTATCCATACTTAGCGTTTCTATGTCATTTACATATTTATTTACACACTCGCAAGTTAAGTTGGTTGAAATACTCTTGACATAATTCAAGTATCTCTCATTTGTCTTTACATGCTTTCTCCAGAATGTCAGTGCTTCCTTAATTTATCCAATACATTGCAATTAACGATTAATTTTACATGTACACAGATTAGCAGACAATTAACTATAATTCATTAAGCAGTTCTCTGAGACTACAAACACAGACCAATCATTTTTCGCGTTCTAAGTTGATTGCTAACTGTAGTACTTATACATTGATTATAAGCATAACAATAAAATGGCAAATGAGAGCCTGTAAACAACGTACAATAATAGAGATGCAGTGATGTTAGACAGCTATACCTTTTGGGTTCTGGTCTCTGGCTTTGCTTGTCGCTTCAGTAGTTTCGACAGAGGAGGAACAAAAAGGTCAACGTCAATCAGAGTGTTTCCACCGTCCAAATAAATTGTGTCGTTACTAGCCAAGGACAACTTCTCTAGAATCACACTCAGACAATAACCAACAACAGCAGTTATAAGAAATCCAAAAACAGAGAGCCAGAGATAGGAAATTCTGTATAAATACGGATACTCTATCACACCGATCGCAGTCACATTGAGGGCAGTCATAGCTGAGGTTACGTTGTAATCAGTGCAACCAGCTGCGCTGATCGGAAGAACCGGGATAGGAGGCTTCGGTTTGCCGAATCCAATCCAAAATGAAAAAATCAACCCTGTCATGATACCAATCAAGGCCCCACGTTGATTAGCTTTAGTAGTGAACATACCAATTGTAAAGAGCCCAAGCAACGGCCCTCCAATGATTCCGAAGATAGTGAGTGAAGCTTGCAGTATACCGCCCATGGATCCAGCGAAGAAAGCCAGCACAATGCACACGATGCCATAGAAGAAAGCCATGATTTTCGATGGCAGGACAGTGTTCTTGTCCAGCATTTTATGGTGGAGAACATGTTCACAGAATGGCTTAAGGTAATCCTCTAAAGTGACCGCAGCTAAGGAACTCACTGCTGAGCTGACAGTCGACAAACTCGCCGAGAAGATTCCAGACACAATCAGCCCGGCCAGTCCAGGATACGCACCCATGGTGTCCATGATATATAACGGCATTAGCTGATCCCTAACATGAATTCGTCCTGCCAGAACAGGGTCACAGTTTTTGTAGTGGTGGAATATCACCAAGCCGGTGAGAAGCGATGTCAGTATTATCCCGATGAGAATTGGTAAATTCAACCATAACGCCGACTGCGCGCTCTTCAAACTCCGCACCGACATCAGCCGTTGTACTTGCATCTGATTTATTGCATAAAGACTCAAGAACGTCACCATCCCTCCAAAAATCAACGACCACAAGCTGTGGCGAATCGTAAGGTCCGGCGAGACTTCCCAAATGTTCAGGCGCCCATCCTCCACAGCGGTGCTCCAGACTTCTGCAAACCCGTTCTCCTTGAATGCAGAGGAGAATATCACACAAAAGACGGCAGCAAACATCAAGAGTGACTGCAGCACATCAGTAATCAGGACCGCCTTCATACCGCCGAGTGTTGAGTAAAACGTGCACAAAAGCCCTAGAATCATGATGCTCGTGTTGCGTTCAATCCCAGTGACCGCTTCCAGCGCCAGGGCAGGTGCGTACAGAACAATTCCCATGTACAGAATCATTTGGATCGAAAATGCAACAGATGCTACCAGTCTAGTTGCGTAGCCGAACCGCTTCTCCAGATATTCGTACACACTCATTGTTTGCATATTGTAGAAAACAGGCAGAAACAAATACACAGCGATTGGAGTGCTAATAATATATGCTAAGGTTATTAATACGAACGTCATGCCGAACTGATAGCTCTCCTGAGCCAGCCCCAGCAGAGTTATCGCCGACATGATACTGCACATTAAACTGAATGAAACTGGCCATGCGGGCATGCTACTGTTCGCGAGGAGATATTCTTTCGTTGTTTTCTGCTTCCCCCCGGTTAGGCGACAGTAAACTCCGACAACCGCGAACAAAAGAAGGATCGACACTAGCACTAAGTAGTCCCATGGTGTAAAAAAAGACATCGCACGGGAGTATTATTTATTATTTCACAAGACACCTGTTGAAATCGATATTTTCAGATGTTTCCTCACCAGAGAATCACTCAACACTGCCGGCGGTCCTCTCTACCATCCACACAATTTGTAGAACATGTAAATTCGAGAGCTTACAACTTATCATTTTCAATATCAAACGCGGACTAACTTTTCATGTCGTTGATTTCGGGGAAATTGTTTTAATTGCAGTCATAGCCGGCAGATTGCGTAATCTCAATCGTATGCTCCTCACCACACCACACAGTCAAGTGTCAAACACTGTGCTTGTGGAAAGCTTTCTTGGAAGCTAGAGATGTGTAAAATAAAAAAATGTCTGTTTTATATAAAGATGCAAGCTTTTATAAGGAATGTATTTTCGTATTTCGTTTGTATTTACAAACTAGTGCATATCAAGCGTTAGCACAAGTGTAGTTGCACTTTCACAGCACACGTCCTTTATTTTTCCTTCCCACTGGAATCCCACTTTGAATGAGGTAAGTTCATTCAATGTGTTGAAATATATTGGGTATGAAATTAACACAAAATTGTTCAGTTCGTTAAGCACATTCAAAGTTACGAGAAGTTATGAAGTGTGTCGTCACGACGGGGTACTCACATTACCACGTTGAACTGACGTAATTGATATTTCCCAACATTTTTCAATTGAAGATTCAATCATGCTTCGGACTTGGAATGAATGTGTAAATTAAGTTCTGGGCTTTTCTTTCCCTCTTTTATCGCTATTTTTCAAACGATGCTGTTGAGCTGGCCAATAGCATTCCTTCTCTCTATGAATTTATTTTCATTTACCTTCAAGCTTGCTTTCGGTTATATATAGAGACGAGGTTTTGAGCCGCAGTGCAAAGATAATGGATGCTTTTTACATTCTAGCTCAACATTGCCCACGGACTACGATCTACCCGGTATACATATACAAATCTCACATTTAAGCATTTATTGTAATTTTCGCTTATAATATTCTCTATTACAGCGTTATACATAGTGTCAATATCCAAGAAAGCTGTTGAAGTTGAAGTCAACATTTTAAGAATCATTTGGTGTACATTTTGTAAATAAGTGGAAAGACAAGAATGACATAGGATTATAATATACTGTTTTCATACATGGAGTAAAATAAGAAATACAATTTACAGCCAAGCGGTAGGACAATCATTGTATGGCTACTTTCAGTTTTCTTTAAAAAATGTATATACGGTACTGAAACGAAGTGGATGCATTTCAATGGCAACAACACAGTTTGATACCACCATTAAAACTTTCTTCTGGGGGTTGCTATTCCTGTTCCTAGCTAAGTGTGGCTTCACAATCTCATCATCATCGCAGCTTTTGCAAAAACTACTGGAAGATTTTGCTTGAATAATGCTACAGAGGACTACAAATATGTTTACTTTGTTTAGTGGTAGCAGTATGGACCTGAGCCTCTACGCCCTTACCTAATCCAAGCTTCAACTGTATGGATATTGATCATGATCAGATGAAAAAAAACATGCACACACCACTTTAGAGAGGTAAAACATTTAAAAAGGGAAAATTTACGTTTTTAAAAAATGTGCCTCCAGCAAAAAAGAAACACAGATGTTCGAAACGAAAACCAAATTGAATTCATATGTTAACTTAAACAAATAATTAATCTAGACTGTATATTCTTGTTCAGCCGAGGGTTAAGTATAACAGACATACATGTATTTTTCGGCCGTCGGTCGTTGGAAGCTGTGAATTGGGAAAATAAGACCCTACCAAGGCCCACCTATCATTACAGCGACGGAGGAACTAAAGAACAATTTGGTCCACAGCTCAGGCAAGTAAGAGCTATCTTATGCCCCAGAGCTACTCTCTCACATATATACTACAGTAGACTCTCCCTAAGTCGAAACTCTCTCTAACTCGAAATTTTTCGCCATATTTTACATACATTTCCCTCAATTTTCCATACAAAAACCTCTCTTCTAAGTCAAACTCTCTCTCTCTAACTCGAACAAATTATGTTATCTTGTGACAATTCGACTTATGGGGAGTCTACTGTATATCACCGATGAGTCATAGAGTAGCTCTGGTGCATAAGGTAGCTCTTACTTGCCTGAGCCGTGGACCACATTGTTGGTGACAGGTCTTAAGAGTGTTTCATAAGACTATGTATTATAGCTGAGACAGGTCCAAAGGCATACCTAAGCAGACCTGCCATTCCTAGGCTCAGATGTCCTATTTTGAGATATTACGCCTGAAAGTATTTAAGATAAGCTAAGTAAAAGAGTTCCTTTATTTAAAATAATTTCTCTATTTGCGGTCTATTTGTTTAATTAAATATGTTAATTAATATGTGTAAACTAATGTTAAGAGTATAATATATTTTCCATTTCCTAAAACCTTCGTGTGAGTCCGAAGCCAAATGAATTGTTCTTCTGCCCATCAAACATACCACCAATTGTTTGAGATGCCCCGGCATTTAAATCGAACCGAGTCATTTGGTCAGCTGACTTCCAGAGATTAGCAGTTGCATTGGCACCGACTGTTGCTCCTCCGAATTGCGGAATGTGACTAGCACTTACGCCAACTGAGTGCCCAGCCACGTGACTGTAATTCAGACCTCCTCCTGTGGCATTGAACTTGAAGCCGTTGTCAAGCTTCGTAGCACTGTGGAATGCATTCGCATCAACTCTGTGCACAGGGTCTTGGTGCAGGTTAACTGAGCCCATTCCAGTAAGAGTTGAACTAACGCCTGGTGTAACCGAGTGTTGAACCGATAAGCTGTGTTGGTTTCTGAAAATACACAAATCCCAGTCAGCCTTTCATTATTTTAAAAGGTTTCAATTAACTTACTTGGAATAGTCCACAAACGCTCCAGAGGTTACTGGTCCACCAGACAGACTTGTAGATGCAAACATTCCACCTCCAACGTTGTGGTTGGGCTCACCCACGTGCTGGGAGGCAACTATTTTTGCATTGGTCTCCTTGCCGTTAGTCGAAATTGTTGCTGTTTGAAAGATGGATATTTTATAAAATAGAAATAGTTTAAAAGAGTTGACAGATGCTTGCACAAACCTTCCATTTTGCTATGAATGTCTGGTCAGTTTCGTGGATTCTTTTAAATTGCCCAAGATCTCATTTTATTCAACTTTATATAGAGCATCGGCTGCGAATTCAGAAGAAATCCCCTTTTCGAGCGGGGGTTTCTCAAACCGTAGATTTTATTACACCATTGTGGACGGCGGTTTATATTTGGATGCATGCATACTCACATGAACATCCATATGTCTTGTACACTCTGCGCTGTGAGATCGGTGGCAATCGCCGGGGAACTTTATGAGAGAGAAGGCATGTTCGAGTTCAATTCAAATTCATTCATTTGTTGTGGTTGGTTCTTGTATTTCTTGTTATAAAGACTGAAATGGAAAAATATAATATTTGATGATATGATCAATTCATGGCATTGTAGACTACTGCAAAGAATTAGCTGTTAAGAAAACTCTTGTTTTATGTGAGTCATCTAATGATGTTGATTCAGTCACCATATGTGTATACACACAGGCACACATGGTGAGTGATGTGAAAATGTGATTTTCCATAACTTAAGAGACACGGCGATTAAAATCCGAGCCAAAAGACATATTTTCAGATCGAAAGTGCGTTTAATTTCTTATTAATACGTACGGACAGATTAGTACAAATTAACAAGTTAGTAAGTACCACTTCGAGCATGTGTTTGAGCATGGTGAGCGTTATTGCACACAATTTAAGTGAAGCGCAAAATATATTGAGAATATTTTCTGTCTTAGACAAATGGACAAATCAAAACATGACATTTCTTGAATTTTCCGAGGAGCTTACATTTTATTAAAATACTGGAGCGATGTTCTACTATCGCTAGCTTAGAAACCCAATCCAGATATCTGCCAAGCAAGTACTGACCAGATTAGACGATTATCGTTGACTGTCGGCTGTCAGGCAATGACAATGACTGCGTTAAGTGCTGCTCAACTCGGAGAGACGGGAAGCAAAAAGGTGGAATGGGTTAAATGAGCCGACGAGTAAGCTCGGCTTTCGTGCCCACTATTGACCACTATTAATCAATATATGGGCACTGTTTAGATCAGTGATCCATGTTCGTCAGGCAATGCCGAAATACAACAGAATGATTTATTTATTTGTTTTTGGTCCTTGATCTAGTAAGGACCAAATCTAGTGGATGAGGTGGGAGGTTCAGCATGAAAGTCTGTAGCCGTTGAAGACGGAAGACGAGGAGATGGATAAGCATGCAGAGAAGTCTTGCCATTAGTCGCAAATACTTCAGCATGCATGTATGTGTTGTATATGGGAGAGTTCGATTAGAATTGATCAGGTATAGGTTCTCACACACGTCAGATCCTCATGTGCTGGGCCAGATGCCGAGGTGAAGATAAGATAATTTTTGGCAAGCGAAGAGAATTAATTTTTTCTAAGGAAGATTGGATGAACTAAGATACCAGGTCATTTCTCGATAAAAGATTAGTGTTCATCGAGTCGCAGGAGATATTTTTTAAGCACATCGGTAACGATTGAGAGCTTCCTGTCAATACTTTTGACCAATCGTTGGAATTTTTCAATTCATAAAAACTTTTATTTAGGTCATCGAACTTCGATAGCTGGCCTATTATTTTCTTCTCACACACACAGTTTGTTGTCGGGCGTTAATGACGTGATGGGCCCACTGATTCACTTAAATCGACCAGGAAAATATTTTTTCATTCTTCGCAAGAAAAGGCGAACATTTATTGGCAAATTCCTTAACGTACCACGATACGATTGCGATTTTTTCCAGTCCAACAAGCGCAGTGTGAAAGTATGTTTATACCACGTATGCCATTGCACGGATCCATACCCGCGGTTGTTTCATTATATATGCAATTCGAGTAACCACAGAGCTTTGACATTGTATAAAGTGTTGGGGTGGGTCAGTGAAGACAAAATTGGGACGCGAAATTAAGGCGGTGTAGCTAATTTTGTTGTTAGTACAGTGCCTTCGCTGTAACTAGGAAAATCGCCGACTATTAAGACAATTTATCCGCTAAATCTGTTCATAACTAGATGTCTGCATGAATGCATTAATTTGCGTCTTCAAACAGTGTACAGTAATTCAGTGTACTGTATTAAATGTATTCATCCAAATAAAGTGCACTATGCATGAATACACAAATTCCAGAGATAAACACAGTATAACATGCGATCAACTGAACTGAACTGTTTGTTTTTATTTTGTATTAATATTAGGTATTAGAATATTAGTGGGCACGGCCTGAGCAGACAGGGCAAAGTTGTTGATAACTCCCAAATGAGATGCAAGCAACGGGCTCTGTTAAAGCTCAGGTACAGTTAAGCTGACGTACAGCCTCACCTCGGCTCCTCCGAGGTGAGCATTGAAAGCACGCGTTGTGAAGTGAATCAATGAATGCGGCGAATGTCCTAGGCAAAATGCCCCATGTACACCTCGACCCGATCGACGAGAGTAAACTGCCTCGAATATAAACATAAATTCACCAATTAGGTTTTAGAGAAAGCTACAATAGCTGTTCGCTAATGCTCACTTGTAAACAAACCATTCTGACGCATAAGAATGCAGGGGATGCACAAAGAAGTTAGATATCAGTTTATTATATGATTAGTGTAAGCTGTACAGTGACCAGACACCCAAGTATACGGGACAGTCCCGCTTTTTTATGAGTTAGTGTGTGGATTCCTACGCAGAGGGTGGCAGCTACGAATCTCGAATTTTACCAACATTCATAATTCACAACTTCACCTCTTTCGAGCCACTGAGTATTCCTGTCTGGGAAAAAGCTTCTCAACTTCGCCGTTCGGATCCCGCATAGAACTGTAGGTCCCTTCCAATCCTGAAAGGACAATATGAACAACAACACGAGTGGCTGCTGTAAAAGATAGTTATTATAATGTGCGGCTTTGATTTGACTCGCAAAGCCATGGCCCCGGTACTTTTTTTTTTTGCAGAAAAAACACGTCAGCAGAAAGCTAACGATAATTAAGAAAATTTGTTTTGGAATAGAAGACATAAGAATCAAGGACTAAAATAAAAGTCGTTCTCTTGTATTCTCACATCATCGCATTATGTACTCCCTGCTGGTCGCTACAGGTTATGGGTACAGGAAAACCTTTCCAAGTTGACCAACCGAGGTGCACACTTTTCTGACTGAGATTGCCAAAAGGCTAGGTACGTTTTTTTATAAAAAAAAACCAAAGTTGAATGAACAGAAAACAATTTCTTAATTTTTTTATATTTCTTAAAAAATTATATAGCTTTCTTAATTTCTTTTTCGTCCCACAATCCTTTTATTTCTTAATTTGTGAAACATAAGACACTTCAGCCTTTGAAGTCAAACACACAAAAACAAGTCTGCGTCACATTGTTGGAAATGAAGAAATACATGTTGGTTACTGTACCGATACTCCTTAGAAGCTGTGCTCCAATATTTTTTGATTCTAATCTGTTAGTCTGTCGGGTTTTATTAGCGCTAAATTGGTCACACGAATTTCTAAGCTGTAGGCAAGGGAGGTGAGACGTGTTCCATAGCATTTTGCCTGTGGATATCTTACACAATTTTTCTTTACATTGAAAAAAAATGAAAATTTCCGTCCAAGATAGACAGCTTTGCCAACATATTTATGCTGAAATTTTTTCAATATTTTTTATAAAACTCTCTTGGTGCATAAATAGTAGGCTCAAATTGACAGGTAGCCAACTTCGAAGGAGATCAACTTCCCAGATGTCATTGAGTATAGACTACACATCTGTTCCGTAATAGTGGTCAGTATAGATCTACAGTTAACTAATTTTTCATAAGTTTTTTAAAAAAAGCACAGATTACTCGTCGGCTCATTCCACCTTTCTGCTTTCCGTGGGTCGCTCCGAGTTGTGTAGCGATTAACTCACTTCTTGACAGGTAGGATCATCCCTTGCCTCATATAAAATCAATTATAAGTCTAAGACCCATTTACAGGCCGACATTCTACGAGAATCGTATAATCTGGTCAGAACTCTCCTGGAAGACATAGTTCTAGACTAGCAACAGCAGAACATGGCTCCAGAATTTTAGTAAAATGTAAGCTCCTCGGAAAATTCAAGAAATGTCATGTTTTGATTTGTCCATTTGTCTAAGACAGAAAATATTCTCAATATATTTTGCGCTTCACTTAAATTGTGTGCAATTACGCTCACCATGCTCAAACACGTACTCGAAGTGGTACTTGTTAATTTGTAATAATCTGCCCGTACGTATTAAGAAGAAATTAAACGCACTTCCGATCTGAAAATATGTCTTTTGGCTCGGATAATCGCCGTGTCTCTTAAGTTATGGAAAATCACATTTTCATATCACTCACCATGTGTGCCAATGTGTATACACATATGGTGATTGAATCAGCATCACTAGATGACTCATATAAAGCAAGAGTTTTCTTAACAGCAAATTCTTTGCAGTAGTCTACACTGCCATGAATTGATCATATCATCAAATATTATATTTTTCAATTTCAGTCTTTATAACAAGAAATACAAGAACCAACCACAACAAATGAATGAATTTGAATTGAACTCCAACATGCCTTCTCTCTCATAAAGTTCCCCGGCGATTTCCACCGATCACACAGCGGCGAATGTACAAGACATATGGATGTTCATGTGAGTATGCATGCATCCAAATATAAACCGCCGTCCACAATGGTGTAATAAAATCTACGGTTTGAGAAACCCCCGCTCGAAAAGGGGATTTTTTCTGAATTCGCAGCCGATGCTCTATATAAAGTTGAATAAAATGAGATCTTGGGCAATTTAAAAGAATCCACGAAACTGATCAGACATTCATAGCAAAATGGAAGGTTTGTGCAAGCATCTGTCAACTCTTTTAAACTATTTCTATTTTATAAAATATCCATCTTTCAAACAGCAACAATTTCGACTAACGGCAAGGAGACCAATGCAAAAATAGTTGCCTCTCAGCACGTGGGTGAGCCCAACCACAACGTTGGAGGTGGAATGTTTGCATCTACAAGTCTGTCTGGTGGACCAGTAACCTCTGGAGCGTTTGTGGACTATTCCAAGTAAGTTAATTGAAACCTTTTAAAATAATGAAAGACTGACTGGGATTTGTGTATTTTCAGAAACCAACACAGCTTATCGGTTCAACACTCGGTTACACCAGGCGTTAGTTCAACTCTTACTGGAATGGGCTCAGTTAACCTGCACCAAGACCCTGTGCACAGAGTTGATGCGAATGCATTCCACAGTGCTACGAAGCTTGACAACGGCTTCAAGTTCAATGCCACAGGAGGAGGTCTGAATTACAGTCACGTGGCTGGGCACTCAGTTGGCGTAACTGCAAGCCATGTTCCGCAATTCGGAGGAGCAACAGTCGGTGCCAATGCAACTGCTAATCTCTGGAAGTCAGCTGACCAAATGACTCGGTTCGATTTAAATGCCGGGGCATCTCGAACAATTGGTGGTATGTTTGATGGGCAGAAGAACAATTCATTAGGCTTCGGACTCACACGAAGGTTTTAAGGAAAAATGCAAAATATATTATACTCATATTATTAGTTTACACATATTAATTAACATATTATATTAAACAAATAGACCGCAAATAAAGAAATTATTTTATATAAAGGAACTCTTTTACTTAGCTTATCTTGCATACTTTGCTTTTTTTATTTTAATGTGATTTAAAAACTGACGATCTGTTCCCCAAACTGCACATTATATGCATCGATGGAATGTTGTGAAATCAGACATGCATTGAACCGATAAAATGTCTCCACGCTAAAATATTGAATATTTATGGCTTGCGCCATATATGCCGGACATTACGGACATAAGAATGCGGGAGTGTCACACAGAATTTGGCGTCTGGTCATTGTAGAAAAAAAAAAATCCCCCTTGACAGTGTTCTTATGTGTGTGAGCAGCGAACAGTTGTAATCTTTCTTTGCAGACTAATTTTGTAAATTAGTGTTCGTATCGTATCGCCGCGAAACCGCCAGACGGTCGATATGGGTATGCGCACAATTGTCTAGGGCGTTCGCTGATTACTTTGGTACACCTCACAACGGCTGCTGTTGGGATTGTCCAGAGGAGGCTGTATGTCAACTTGTCCTGACCATTACAACGGATCGTTAGTTGCATCCCGCCCATTTGATAGCAATTAAAAGCTTACCCTGTCTGGCCAGGCCTTTATATCTAATGTAAACGTCTAATATCTAATGTAGTGTAAATGCAAATATACAATACAAGTAAAATAAAAATCGACTGCAATCATGCTTTCCAATTTCCTAGAGCACTTGCGGAAGAGAAAACGAAGAAGTTCTAGAAGGAGATGCATTAACCGCCATTCAGTTGAAGTTCGGCTCTCAACTACTAGGGAAGAAGAAAGTACTGGTCCAAGTTCCGTGAACGTAAAATTGTTCCTAATTGTTTCTAGTGGTAAACAAATTAATGCAATTATTTCGAAAAAGTATTGTGATACTGAAGGCAGATAGGCTGAGAATTATTTGACACTAAACGTTATGTTTGTATGCAGACATGTACAAATGGGGTTAAATTAGGTTAGGTCCTAGTGACTGCGGAAAGTAGTCCCACTAAGGTTAATGTAATGTATCATATTGGGTATCAACATAGTCTGGATGTCTCCTGCATCGACAAATGTAATGACACCGAAACCTGTGCTGAGTACCAATCTACTCAGTCTAAGCTGAATAAGCGAGCATTTGAGGTTTGATATCGGCCAGACTAGCTTTTGGATTCAACGCTGTCTTTGGAACAGAACACTCCACATTTGATTGGGTATCAGTCTCTACCCTGTGCTTTAGAAAGTGTATAAATATCTGGTAGTAGCCGTTGCGGAGTTGGTCTGTGCATCGTCTCCTACGCACTTGAACTTTGGTTGTCTAGGTTCGATTTCCGGTACGACAGAAATAGTGTCCACTGTCCCACATCTTTGGAGTTACTGACAATGGTCAAACAGCAGTAACAATCTTATTTAAAAAAATCGGATCGCTTCGCCAGGCTTTAAAAAAATGTTCAACAATGCTTTTAAACAACGTGTTCAATTACCCCTATGTCTTTACTTTATACCATACACAAATTAAAGATAAAGAAAACTCCACTTCATACAACGAAATTTACCCGATTTCTGTGATGCATCGATGAGCCTCCACCCTGCGTTGGATTTTTCAAGAGACGGTCTTTAATTTGTCTATGGTCACAATCATATCGCAACGACGCTTTCAGACGTTCGGGCTTTGACATTTTCAGTAGGAAACACGTATCATTTGTTAGCCGGAGATAGAGCTACTGTCTTCGGCTAGGGCTTTTTAACATTTGTGAAACAATTTTTTAAAATTTATTTTGAGATGATTATCCGTGCATGTTATTCATTGTTTCCAGATATTTTATTTATGGCATTTTCATATTTTTCTCCAAAATGGTATTTCAGACTGTCTGAGTAGGTTTAACGTATATTTCGAAATGGAAGACTGAGACTGCCGCTTTCTGAAACAACATTCTCGTAAGCTCGATACAACGCATAGCAACGCTTATCGAGATCGGAAGGCGCCGTTCCGATTCTGCCTTCAAGCCGAAATCACTATATAGGGTTCGCGGGGTCGCGCGTTGATAGCCTTTGGTAAGCGTTTAATCGCGTTTACGAGAGTTTTATGTCAAAGCCCTGCTCCTTCACTTTTCCAAATTACGATACAACGCGACCGTTTTGCAAGAAAAACAATGCAATTTCTATACATCAAATCCCTATAAAAAATTAATTACTTCCACAAATAGTTGACAATTGTTTAACAGCTGTCAAAAGCCCGAGATTGTAGAAGTGGCTCTACCTAAAAAATTGTGCTCGCGCTTACGATATTACGGTGCGTGAACTATCACAGCGCGAGCGCTGCATTGTGACTTGTTTAATAGGCGCTTACGATATTACGGTGTGTGAACTATCACAGCGCGAGCGCTGCATTGTGACTTGTTTAATAGGCGCTTACGATATTACGGTCTGTGAACTATCAAAGCGCGAGCGCTGCATTGTGACTTGTTTAATAGGCGTTTACGATATTACGGTCTGTGAACTATCAAAGCGCGAGCGTTGCATTGTGACTTGCTTCGTGGATTTACGTGTATCGTACTTCAAATACCAGAGACAGACCCCGCGAACGCCCCGTTTTAACCATTAAACAATTCTAAAGTATGGACAGGAACAATGAACTCACCTAAAAGATTTACTATTTCAGTCTTTAATTTTTTTACTTGATAAAAGCAAATACTGCGATGTAACAACCCCATTATAGACACATGAAAACAAAGCACTATTTTTAGCTCTTGGCATTTTTCCCAGAATTAGCGTTTCCTTCATAGAAACGAAAAAAAGCGTATCGCATGTTTGTTATGTATTCAATGTCGACCGTATCCGTTATCACTGATAACGTCTCTATATAATACATATTATTTTTATAACTCACAAATCGACCATCTCTACAAAAAGTTTATTCGATATCACACCTAATCGCTTCCACCGATTTTGCAACAAACATTTCTGTTCACTGGAAAGTGACTTCCAGCTGTCAAAACCAGCTGGGCGACTTTCATCACAAAGGACAGTGGTTAAATTTGGCAGCACAGACATTTCCACAATTCGCAACTATATTTTAGCAATTTCTCTGAGTTCTTTGATATTTTAACAATATTGACAAATTACGCGTGTTCTGAACACTAAGCCACTGGTTAACCGAATAACGAAGTGAAGAACCAATAATCTCAAGTATTTCAAATGGACCCCACAATAATACATTACTATGGTAAACAGACCAGCAGGTGCGGCTATTGCAAACATACCGAATGTAGTAACTCTCATGGTAAGAATGGTATGATTTTTTTTTTCATTATTAATTAATTTGTAGATTATTGATTGTTAACTTTGACAAACAAAAACCCGCACTTTAATATGAGCACACTGTGATATCCGTGGGGCGGTCATCCGATTTTGATTCAAGATAACTTTTTGTTTGTTTGTTCGTACGTATGTCTATATGTATGTATGCATGATGCTCAAATGTTCTATTCATTAAGATAAGATAGGCGCTCTGAAATTGGGGTATGAAAATTGGGCGATAGCACAGATGTAAGCTTGGTCGCATTATGACGATGAGCTGGTTGTAAAAGAAGTGACAGACGCGTTAACACTTTCACATTGGTGAAATGTCTGCTTTTGTTTTGGTTTATCCCACTGGAAGTCAGTCCGCTGCATTGTTAATGGGTTTTTTTTTTCGAATAGAGTTATAAGTCCAATTGGCACACAAGTGATTTGAGAAATGCAAGAGAATTGTCTTCCACCGTCTGCAGAACCCCTTATCTGGAGAATAAATCACTGAAAATATGTATGTTCCAACTCGACAGTCTGAATAGGATGTGTCTTATCAAATTGGCTTGGTGGGGCGCGGGGCGTGTTTTACCGAATTGTATGTTTTTGCAGATTGTTAATTGCAGTAGTTCCTTAGGTTCCATTGCGATAGTCGCCGATGTACAATCTTCTGGCGTGCAGATAAGAAAATAATTAAGTTATTAATCTCGGTTAATTTTCCATTCATTCTATTTTTTATTCAATGAAATCCGCTTTTTTGGCTCAAAGTGCGAACATCATGTATGCACATATATATATGTATATTAAACTAATTTGACTTAATTAGGCTGTCATATACAAAGCGAAAGCTTATTTCTTTTGCTTTCAATGGAGATCAACGAACTTAGTGTTTGTTTAGATTTCCTAGATAAAGTGGCGGTGTATTTTTGAAGGGGAGTGTTATGGTATTTTAGAGAGCGTTCGAACAAGCGCCAAAGAGGTCATAGTCTATAATTGCACTTTCAAAAATAGTTTCTAATTTGTCATTCGGGAGTAATGGCGTTGTACATTTAAAGTTGCACCGACCATGGTCCGTGGTATTGCTCCATCCCCCAACAAATTTATTGAATCAGAGCTTGTGTTAGAGGAGGTTGTAACGACCATGGTCCGTGTTATTGCTCCATCCCCCAATAAGTTTATTGAATCAGAGCCTGCGTTGGACGTAATCACTATCTTCTTCTTTCTTTGGTTGGCTCTACAGTCCGGCGTGGTCATGGGCCTCAGTCAACATGCCTCTCCATCTAGCACGGTCTTGTGCTAGTTGCTTCCAATCACGCACGTTCAGCTAATTGCGGTCAGTTTCCAGATGCGTGGGCGACCGGAGGCGTAGTCTTCCTTTACCGCGTTGTCTCTCGGCGTTGGAGTCGAAGACTTTTCGGGCCGAAGCATTGGTGTCTATCCGCTCTGCATAGCATAGCCATTTGATAAGAGAGACTTGAACTCGTTTGATCAGATCGGTGTCGCTGTACAGACTCGTATAGTTCGTCGTTTAGTCTCCACCTCTAGACACCATCAGTACATACGGGACAAAAGAGAAAACTTAGGACTTTCCGCTCGATTCGGCCAAGAATGATTATTGTCCATACTTCTCTACTTCTACTTCCGCGATACCGCTGAACGGGGACAATCAAGGTCTTTTATAGGGGTATCTTGGTTCTTCGAAAGAGGGTTTTATTCCTCAATTGCCTTCCAAGTCCAAAAACAGCGATTTGCAAGCTTGATCATTCGACTTATCCCCGCGGTGGTGTTATTGCTTGCGTTAACTTTGAAGCCTAGGTAGACAAAGTCTTTCACTACTCCGAAGTTATAGCTGTCTATAGTAACGCTTTGTCCAAGACACCGGTGTTGATGGACCTTTTTCGTAGACAGCATTGATTGACCGCAAGACCCATCTTGGCCACTTCCTTCTCGATGTTCACAAACGCCCACTGAGAGACCGCTGTGTTCTTCCGATGATGCCCAGGTCATCGGCATATGCGAGCAGTTCCAGACATTTGTGGAAGATCGTGCCTCTGGTGTTGACGTTTGAGTTGCGCGGGATCTTCTCGAGAATTACGTTACCGACATCTCATAACAATGCGTCGCCTTGTCTAAATCCTTTTTTGGCGTCAAAGGTCTCGGTAAAATCTTTGCCGAACTTGACGGAGCAACGAGCATTCTCTATCGTTATTCTGCAAAGACGGTGGAGTGCAAGTGCAACAGGGGTCTAAATTTAAAACACAAAGTTCTTCTTTGGCTGGACCTGGGTCTCAGTCAACATGCCTCTACAACTAGTCCGGTCTTGGGCTAGATAGCTTCAGTTTGGTACACTCATGTGATTAAAGTTGGTTTCCATCTGGTTACGCAATCGGAGGCGAGGTCTTCCTCTACCACGTTCCCCTCAGGGTTGGCTTTGAAGACTTTCCGAGCCGGTTCGTTAGTGTCTATTCTCTCTACATGACCTACACATTTGAGTCGAGACAGTGGAATTCGTTTGACTATGCCAATGTCGTCGTTCAGCTAGTTGAGTTCGTCGTTTGTCGCAAACGGGACAGAATATAATTCAAAGATTGTCCCCTTGAAACCACAAAGAATCTCTCTATCCTCATTTGATATTATCCATGCTTCTGCTCCATACAACAGGACAGGCTATCAAAGTCTTATATAAAGATAGCTTTACTTTTCAATTGCTGTCCAAGCCCAAAGGTAATGCGATTGGCCGGTGTTATCCTTCGTCTTATCTTCGCGGTGATGTCATTCCCGGAGTTTACTCCGGAAACTAGATAGACAAAGTCGATGCACAAAGTTATCCATTTATTGCCTCAGAGTCGGGACCTAGTTCCGTACAATCTATTCGTGGTAGAACCGGTTTTGCATTTAGCATTTTTAAGTTATTGTTGCTTATAGATAATAGCAGTGAATATCTTAGTTAATAGCGATGGGGTTACAGCATCAGCTTCATTAGATGCAATTAAGCAATTATCAATGCCGATATCTAAGATAATGTTCGTCATTCCCTATGTGATGAACACGGGAGACGGTTGACTATTAAAAACAACTTGCCTGCAAAATGCTTGAACCGAAATCCTGGCGAACAGAGAGTTATACCTGCCTGTCGCATTATCTTCTGCAGTACTAGATTGAAGCAACAACGAGATAAAGTATTTAAAATTCAAAAATGCTACGGAGTTCTCAATTGTTTCAGGAGACCAAGAACTGTGCTGCCAAGAACAGTTCTTGGTCTCCTGAACGGCGCAACACAATCGGGTTTTAAATTCGAATAAATGCTTTGCTATAAATATTTCCGAACGCAGCTTTAACATTTTAGGACCATGTGTTGACTTGCAAATACAGTAAAGGTTCTCTATAGCGGACACCAGTGGGTCCATCATGATTGTCCTTTATGAAGGGCGGTCCATTCTTAAGAGGTTGAAATAAACAAATATTTTATGCCGACACCATGACGAATTGTAAATAAAGAGAGCCGTCAATTATAGAGGGGTGTATATAAAGAGAAGTTTCATTGTAGTAAGCTTTGATTACAGACAAGTCTCTCTGGGACAACGACCACATCCTGATGAAGATGAACATTTATTTGTGTATGGTTTGTTGGGAAACAAAGGCAGAGGTTGGTACTAGCCTATTCCCAAAAAAACTCGATCTTCGTCTTTCCAAAAGACACCCAGACGGTTGTAGCGTCTTAAAAACCGGAGATCATAGCGATTCGCGAAGCACAGTCACGACTTAAATGTAATGTAATACACGCGCACTACATTAGCAACTTAACCTCATTAGCATCTTGCTGTGAAAGACAATAATCGGTCTAATTAGCACGATATGGCTGGAAAACATGTCAAGCTCCGCCTCTGCAGAAGCTCCATGGATGGAGAAAAGATGGATAGCGTGCTACACTTCTGTTCCTGCCTGGTTCTGATTTCTCCTTGATGCTGAGTAGTGATCTAGGGCGCCTTAGATGATTTCAGACCCCAAAATTTCCAGTTGGTCAGATGCATACTCCTTACGGACTAGTCCCCGAAGAGCGTCACCTGGAGTTTTGCTGTTCCTATGTTTTTTTTACGGATTTGTCGACTTCTTCAATGTTGGGCGTTGCGTTTTACGATGCTACACCTAGTCGCCGTTCTTTTATGCTTATTCTCGCCATGCGGTTTTCTTGTAGGTTAGGTATGGCTATTCTTGCGTTAGGTCTGCCTTGTTTCATCCTGGAGAGACTTAGACACACAAAATAAATCTCTTTACAAAATCTTCTATCTTAGGAATGCACGCCTACAATTTAGCGCCACAAGACTATCAAGATCTCATTGACCGAGGTTGGAGACGATCTGGACACTACTGCTATAAACCTAATAATAAGAACACATGCTGCCCCTGCTACGCCATAAGGTGAGTTAGAGTGCAAAGCAGCACATTTGTGAAACATAACCTCATTAAATTCATTCCAGATGTGATACAAATGAATTCAAGTTATCCAAATCACATAAGAAAATTCTGAAACGTGTGAACCACTTCTTGAAGCATGGTAAACCGACAAAAAATGAAGAATCTGGAACAGGTGAGCCATCATCGACTGCCAATTTAAATGAGGGGAGTGGTGAAAAAATTGACGCCGACGAGAGCACCCCGTCGGGTATTCGCGACGAGCCTAAAGCACCCAATGTACCAATTAGAAACGTGGACATGCAATCCGTGGCGAAAGCGAATCCGCTCAAGGATTTCTCAATACCAGATAAAAAGTCAAAAGTAGTTCCCATCGTTGGTGCGTCATCTTCAGGCCCCTCCAGCTCTTTGGATGGATCAAAAAAATGTATGAAACATCATAATAAATGCACACAATTTAAGTTACACGTTGTATGTTAATTTTATAGCTTTTGACGAATCAAAGCCACCTTGCAAAAAAGCGAAGCAAATGCGCAAGGAACGAAAAGAGGCTAAGTTGAAAGCAAAAGGATGTGAGGAACAGCCACAGAAGAGTACCGCTTCAAGAAATCAAGAAAAGACTCTCAAAGAATACATTGAGTCGAATTCACCAAGTGATCGTCACAAACTTAAGGTATTTAGAATTCGCTTCAAATGTATACTGTATGCGTAGATATATTAGATAAAAATGAAAATAACGGCCTGAAAGCGACCTCTTTATTTGATTGCTGTACTTTTAGGTCTTCCTAGTCCCATCCAATAAAGGGGTCACAACCGAGACTTTCAATGTTTATCAAAAATATCAGCATATTGTGCATAAAGATGACCCTGCAACCCTCAAAATATCTTCTTTAGAAAGATTCTGCTATAAATCGCCCATAAAGGTAGTCATTTAATTGTTTTTTCTTATTTCTTTCTATTTCCCTCTGTTCTGTTAACTGCACTGTGGATTGGGTTCTCGATGAGATAGTTAAAATTGGTCCATGTGAATGGCAAGCAATTCAAGCTGACATTGAAAGATTCATACACTCTGTATGAGCGATATCAAACAACAATCCACAATGACCCAGAGAATAACATAATGGAGTATTTGGGATTCTTACAGAGGTCTCCGTTGAAGGTATTTGCCTCTAGTGTGACAGTGTGACACGAATGCGATAAAAATACACGATCTGCTGTGTTTTTGTACTCGTACTATCAGAGAAGGCATTATTGGAATACATTTATGTAATACTTCATTTTTCTCTTTACGATAAATATTTTGTCTAGCACACCAAGGCGGTTGACGGACCTCCCTGCGGATATGGTTCATTTCATCAGCAATATTGGCTGGATGATAAATTGATTGCCGTGGGAGTTATTGATATTTTGCCACTTTGCGTTAGTTCAGTGTATTTCTTCTATGATCCTGACTACAGCTTCTTATCATTGGGTACTTATGGATCATTAAGGTGAGTTTTAATTGATTTGGATTGTGAGTGCATTATATTGTGGAATGAATATTCTTTTTTAGGTTAACGTACCAAAAAGGTGAAAACGAGAGTCTTATAGTTTCTCTTTGGTGTCTCTTTGCCGGCTCTTTTTTAAATTTCTTTTTTTTTACTGGAGATGTAGCTAGACTAACACATTCTGTTAGGGTTAGGGACAGGGACACGTACTTTGCCCCGCAAGACTGACTGTTAATGTACAACATTAACGATCCAAAGATAGTTTTTTACGGTCACTAGTACCGCTTTTTTAAAATTTAAACTTGGGAATAAACGTACTTTTGCAGTTCGTTAAATCAATATATGTCACTTAACAATAATCTGATTACGGGCAGACATTCCCGGACTTTGTAGGAATCTAGACATGACCCCCTTACACACACCCTGTTGCTAAAATTTTCAGTGCCCGTTTTCGCAGTGCGAACTTAAGTGCCGATCAAAATACAAATTTCGTTTTCACAGTAGAGGTTTAACAATAAATTCCACTTAGTAGCGGTTTAACTTAAGCCACCAATTGCCATGGCTTAAGTGGGCTTATGTGGCAAGGCTTCTGATGTTGGCATCTCGTGATTGGACGAAATTCGCTCAAATATTGCTTGGTTTCACCGCACAGCCGCAGACACGTTTTGTGCCTGCCACACGTTCAGTGTTGAGTCACTATCATTTTTTTCATAAATCGTTCACAATGCCACTCAACCCAAGGCTTACCTAAACCACCCATAAATATTGACTGTGAAAACGAAGTCTTCTCGTGTGAAGTTTATGTTCGATCATACACTTAGCTAAGCCAGTAGATAAGCTTGCAATGTGAAAACGGGCATATGCGATTTTCCGTTTATTATATTACCTAGCAGGTTTAAATAATTGCGGCAATCCATGGTAGTATTAAAAACGGAACATATCGGCTCCTATTAAAATCTTTGCGCGATACCTATCTCGGTTTACTTTATCGAGCGCTCAAACACAACTTAACAACTCAAGAGTAACACAATTCTATGTCCAAAATTATACTCAACTCTTTTAACGCACTAAAGGAACTTTGTATTAACAACGCAGTCCCCTTCTGTGAGTTCCTGGGTAAATGGGATTCTGTGGACACGAAACTGCCGACGAACTAACTAAGCGTGGCGGCATGATGCCATTTAGCAAATCAAGCATCGCATCCTGTATTTTTATTCAATGACTGAATGAATTAGTTATGACAGCAAGCAATGCGTGGAAGAGGACTACTTGCTGCCTCAGAACCAAGATCATCTGTCCCAAATATAATATCGCCAAAACTAATCTAATCTTCGCAAGGTAACTGCGGCATATTAGTAGGGATCAAGGAATGCCACTGCTTGGTGGGTTGCCATATTCATAGACTAGGCAAAAACTGTAAGAAAAAACAGCGGTGGGTGAATCTCTGGAGTTTCTGTCAGCCTTAGACAAAACTCTAAGTCAATTATACTTCAAATCATTAAATGATGTTGCTGTCGTTGAATCACGCCATCTCATAAACTTTACCTTAACAAGGCTACAGTGAGCTACAACTAGGTTTACTCTGTGTTTTTCAGTTCTAAAAAGGACATGGGATGCTAATGGGGACAACCACGCATCGCTTATTGGGTCTTGACTTCCATTGTCAGAGCGACTCTTCTGTACTGGGTCTCAGTTTGGTGGACTGCACTAACCAAAGCTTTGAACTGCGCGATACTCAATCGGGTGCACAAACTTGCCTGCATGTGAATCACCGATCGGCTGAGAAGCACTCCGCCAGATGCACTTAAAATACTCCTCCACCCACTGAACATTTTTAGCAAACAGTTACCAACCAGCACAGCTCTGAGACCCTGCGACTGTGTTTCGAATTCACTATCGGCCAATCAACCATTCTAAACGAATATATTCTTCTTCCTAACGAGACCGATCGCCTACTACTCCAAGCAATCTTCGAGAAGAAATTCTCCACGAGCATTCCCTCTAGATCAGATTCGATATTTGATAACCAGACGCTGGTTGATCCCCTGCGCAGTTTCACAGAGCGATCGAAGACTGACGAGAAAATAGGTACAGGTGTATATTCCTCTTCTTCTTCTTTCTTTTTAATTTGCGCTACAGTCCAGGGTGGACCTGGGCCTCAACCAACAAGCCTCTCCAGCTAGCACGGTCTCTGGCTAGCTGTCTCCAGTGTCGCACGCCAAGTTGGTTGAGGTCCTTCTCCACCTGGGTGCGCCACATTAAACTCGGGCGTCCTCTGTTACGTTGTCCCGCGGTTTCGAAGTCTATTCAAAAAGACCTTAATAATGCTATCTCTCTGAAGCTCCCTGATCAGTGTAGCGTCTTCCGGGCAGAAATCATTGCGATAAAAGAGTTACTGCCATGGCTCAAGAACAATGTAATATCCAAAAGAGATATATGAGAGACTGTCTCTTAAGAAAATGACCGACCATTTTAACATACACCTGACGTGGCTGCCGAGACATTGTGCCATAGCGGGCAATTGCAAGGCCGATGAACTCGTTCGGTGTGGAACATCCTCCTCTCTAACACTAGGAGGAGTTCCACCTTTCATGCCAATTGCTATACCCTACCACCCTACACAAAATTAAAATGACAAGATTTAAAACAAAGTAAAAGCGGCTTTGAATGTTGGCATGGACATTCAAAGCTATTAGTCTGTCTGCTTAGATTAAGTAGGCCTTCACTCAGGACGTTCCTCGCCATCATAACCTGACACTGTGCAATTGGCATTCATGCCCGCAGGATGGGTTTCCCTTATAATAACTTTTACAGAAGCTGCGAGGATGAAGATGAGGTGAAAACCACAGATCACCAAGAAAGTCGTAGGAACTTCCACTTAGGGGACTACTACTACAATAATCGTAATGAGTTAAACAGCGTAGGCATTAGCCGGCTAAACCGTTTCGTATCAAGCACCAACTGGCTTATTGTTAGGGGAAATCTATGCGCGAGGCATCACAACGAGCCTACTCTGGCCAAAGTGTGAATTCCTTCTGCAGTCAGCCACTACAACCTCACCTAGTGTTAGCACTATTGGCCAACAGAGACTCAGTCGCCACACCCTAACCCAGCCTAAGCTGCTGCGCTCCTATATTTACAAATTTTTACTTATGATAAGACAGTCAAGACATTTGTTTCTTTGTTTTTATAGAGAAATACAATTTGTTCAACAACTAGTTGAAACTGTGCCATCATTAAAGTATTATTACATGGGCTATTATATACACTCATGCCCAAAAATGAGGTACAAAGGTAAGCTTGTACCGTCTTACTTGCTTTGCCCCGAAACTTACACATGGAATCTTTTGACAACTGGTAAGAGCGAGAGAGCGAGCGAGTGACTATCGAATCAATTTTGTTAAGAATAAATAACAATTTCTTTTCCCATTTGCATGCACAGAAATTCGACAACGACTGGACGCTCAAAAGTATCAACGTCTAAACGATGACCCAGAAGCAAAGGATGTTGATGACTTTTTAGAAAACCACCTGGATCTGGTGTTGTTGCTGATCGAGAACGATACCTGCATCACCTACCGGGAATACATACAGGTAATTGTAATATTGAAGGCATCTTATCTCTTCGTTTGTACTAAAACTCACACCTTTCCTTCCTTGCTTTTGTAATACTTCCTGTTTTGGTATTCTAATCTAAAATTTTGTTTCTGTCATTAACTTGCTCATTTTCTAACCTTCATTCATTCTGTTTTAATTATAACCTTGCTTCGTTTTGTTTTTGTTTTTTTGAAAAAAAAAAAAATATTTTCTTTTGTTTTTTGTTTCTTTTGTTGACGCGAAACAAAACGGATTTTTACAGTCTTTTAACATTGAGACGTTAGACAATATGTTGGATATGATAAGGAGTAGAATTTATAAAGAGGTAAATACATTTTGTTTTTTGTATTATTTTCCCCCTCCACCTATTATTTCATACTTATGGCTTCTTTGTTATAATACTTCGAACCTTTACGTTAATTTTGTTTTTCGATTCTCCTGTAGATGTTCTCTTAGTTTTCATTTATCTTTCCTTTGCCATTAACCGTCCAAATCGATTGCCAACGCAATTTATTCTCCAAATTCGTTTTCTTCTTTTGCTTTGTTTCCTTTCAGATAACCGGCGAAGATGATGATCGTGAATCTATTTTAGAATATGGCAAATTAGTTGGTAAAACATGTGCACACCGTATGCTCTATGTTAAGATCTAAATGGATGTGTTTAGTTTTATTTTCACTTAAAAAAACAAAAAAAAAAAAAAACAACTTTAATTTAATTATCTTAATATTATTACTCTGAAAGAAATTGTTTTTGAAAAGCGTTAATTGTTATAAACAAATTGTAGATTGTAATAGACACAAATTCGAAATAAATAATTTTGTCCTGGTTATACATTGATCTATTCGAAAGAAAATTGTAATTTAGAGTCAATGGATTATGTCTTGTTTAAAAATTGTTCAATTTGTTCATTATTAAGTTAAAAACAAACTCATGACCGCAAGCTGGCGTCTTTACGTAAGCGTTAGGTGATAAATATTTATTATAAAAACAAAAACACATAAATTAACTGTCAAACAATTACACTTATGTATATTTAATGTCATTTATTTTAAAATAAAACTTAGCAGTGTTATGCAATAATTATAAAAGCTAAATTCTCAATTAAAAATAAATAAAGTGAAACTTTTCTGCTTGTCGCAATAATCTCTTAAATTTCTGTTGGTCCTCTCTTTAAAGTAAATCAAAAATCTAACCCAACCTACACCTAAGTAAATAGCCTCTTTTAATTCGATTAGTTCGCCTTTTTCTTTCTCTTTGAAGATTAGTGGAAGTATTGCACAGAAGAATGTACATTTATAGTTTACACTTACGCATCTATAAACTCTTAAGAAGTCATAAACTGTCGCGTATCTCTTGACGAGATATCCGAACAGTTTCATATTCGCCTGTGGTCGGTACTAGGCCATAAAGACATGGGAAGCTGTGAAACTGAAAAACTCGCAAAATTGACGGAACCGCCTTTTGTGACATTGGTAGTCCGGTAGCAACCGCCTTTTGTGACATAGGTACTCGCGTATCTACCTTCAAGTTACAACTCAACGCTCAGAGCAAACTAATAGTCAATGCCAGATGAACTACAGGCAACCCTTGTCAAATCACCAAGCAAATCTGGCCTAGTCTCGACCCAAAAAGATCTGATAGTTTGATCTTTTAATAAAAATATCCAAAATCAGCACCGCAGTGGGAATAATCTCGGGACACTGCCTATTAGGTCTTCACGCGAGATGACTAAGACTATTCTCCAATGATTTCTGCAGAAGCTGCCTAGATAAAGAAGAGGAGGAAAGTATACAAGACCTTCTCTGCAACTGCCCTGCACTCGCCTTAACTCGGAAAGCCACAGTATGCTCCTAATTATTTGACCTGCACTCCCCATAACTAGGAAAGCCACAGTAGGCTCCTTCTTCTTTGACAATCTAACCGATCTTAGTGAAACACCAATCAGATCGTTAGTGGATTTTACTGACAAATCTGGCTGGCTGTTGTACTAATCACACTACCTCAACCTCCTTTGCATAAACCCAGGTGGCAGTACAACGGGCCTACTTTGGCCTAAGTGCACATCTTTTTAAAACCACTTATAACCTACCTCATACCTGCATCAGATCATCTAATCAAGACTACAGGTTCCCCTTACCAGAAAATCAAAAACTTTACTTACTTTATTCTTTTGTAAAAGCATGAACCCATTATCGTTATCTTCAGTAACCCGCATGATTCACTAAATGGCTCGCAAGGGCAAAGCATGCACTAGCGATCTCCGGGCAACTCGATCCTCCGCTATCGACTCTAACTCAGGAGTAAATCCCAAGTGTAACATCGTCCTGGGTCTGGCTGATGGAAATTGCATTCACGGCACGCCTCGGAAGTCGTGATGGTACGCTCATTCGTAGAAGCATAGCCCATTCCGTTCGAAGAAGCAAAACGACGTTAAAATTGAGTTCCTCGCATACTACCGTGTTTCTCAGCTTATGCCGGCGAGTATTTCCCACAGCAGCACGAAGAAATGTCACTTCAGCCATTTGTATTCGGGATTTTATTTTTTCGGTCGTCTACTAAATTGCATGACCATAGCTGAGAGTTGGAATAAAAATTGAGTTTAAAGCCTTCCAGATCATAGATCTTTCAAGCTGTTTCAAAATTGACCCCTTTTGGCCAATCACACAAAAAAGCTCAGCATTGCTCCTCGAATCACGTGAACATTTTTCTTTAATGAGACTCCACTAACATGTAGAGTGCGTTGAACAGGCGTTCCGGAAAATAGCATAACCCCTTATTTGTCCTTGTTCGTCTACATTTCAGCATCTGCACATACGGCTACAATCCTATCGAATGCGCGCTGTGGTCCCGTCTGGGAGGATGTGAGAATTCCAAGTCATATGCAAATAGAAGATTTTACTTACCCATAGCTCTCTCCATTTAAGCATTTCTCGCCTCGGCTGCCCTGCAACATCCAGTCCATATATATATATGTGTACATAATATGTCCATAAATGTGTAATGAAAAGCAGAGGTGACAAGACCCATCCTTGGCGATGGCCAACACCCACAGTGAGAGGCGTTGATTTAGAACCTTTGACCACGCAACTGCCACAGTTAGTGCAAAGACACAGAATGGCCCTCAAAAGATGACCACCGATGCCATACTCCTGCGTATCACTCCAGGTTACCTAGAGGAATGTTTGCCTTTTCCAAACCGAAAAAAAAACAGCAGATGGTTTGCAAAGTCCCAAGCCTTCAAGAGTACGATTTAAGAGCGAAAAGCTGGTGGCCCGTAACTCTTAACAATTCATTTTTTTTCATTTTTGAAATGTCACATTCTTTCGATTCACGCCCGGTGAACATTTTTTACTAGATTATTGAGACCGGGGTGGAGATGGGGCTCCGCGAACAAGCCTCTCTAGCTGCCATGATCCTTAGCCTCCAATTTCGCACGCCAATTTGGTTAAGGTCCTTCTCCGCTTGCGTGCGTCATTCGTTTCGTAGGCGTTGGTTGTTTCTCACTGCTTCGGAGTCGAAGTTTTGGGTGGAGGAGTGTTGTCCATTCGCTCTACATGGCCTAGGATATTAATCCCTAGACCCCTGGCTAGACTGAAATATAAACCAAAAGTGACTAAGAACTTGTCCTTCGAAATTATTTTATGCATCTGCTCTTGAGATTCTCCATGCATCTGCGCACGTACAGCAGGACAGTGATGCTGAAGGTGCTATATAATCAACCTGATTCCCTAAGGTTTAGTTTGGTCCTTCGAGAGAGGGCCCGACTATTCAATTGCGTCGTGAGCCCAACGAACCAGCGATTGGCAAGAGTTATTCTGCATTTAACTTCGGTTCTAGTTGAATTCGTACTGTTTACCGCGGAACCAAGGTAGACGAAGTCCTTCACTAAATTGAAAGTATATCTGCCTGTGGTGACTTTGTGGCCGGGCTGTCGATGGTGCGTGTCTTTCCTTGAAAATAGACTAGCCCCATTCACCAATTTTGGTTGCCCCCGATTCCATGCCAGCAAATGCTTCATTGACGGCTAGCTGTGTTCTACCAATCACGTCAAAATCGTCCGCGTATGCTACCAATTGTAGGGACTCTTGGAGCAGCGAGATTTGTCCATCGACAACCTCACGAGTTTGGAGGGAATATCAGACATGGCGTTGTATAGCTCGTCTCTAAGCACGGTGTCCTATTCGGCTTTGAAATCGGTGGTGGGTGTCGACCTGCACCTCTTCGGTTTATTCCATGATCTGCCGTAGTCTGAAAATCTGGTCGATGGTGGACTTCCCCTGCCTGAAACCTCACTGATAAGGACCTATCAGGTTATTCACGAATGGTTTCAGGCGCTCAAACAAAACGGCCGAGAAGAACTCATATGCGACGTTTAAAAGACTTATCCCGCTGAAATTGGCACAGTTGGGATCTCCTTTTTTGTGACATTCTCTTCTTCGACTATATCTTATAGATGAGTTAATGAATGTACCCCACCAGCTAGTCCCTGATTGCCTTAAAAAGTTCTGCAGATAGTTGCACAGATGCACCAGCGTGTAATACACACCAAACTGATATTTTATGATGAAAAACCCACACAGGCTACAAGAGCCTGTACCGTAAACAACTACAATAGCTGCAAGCTTGCCAAACGGAGTTAGTTGCGTATTAGTGATATTGTACCCCAGCCAACTAGTATCGCTGATTAAAATCGTTTGGGTGGTCGCTTCCGACAGTACCCACTTCCAATTGCTACCGAAATGAAATTAAAATCAAATTACACCGCTTTTCGTCATCTGATGTCGTGTCGCAGGTGTAATTACAAGCAGTATTGTTTCGCGGGCTTACACGTATTAATTAACTTGAAGAAACAATTTTATCAAGTCGGATTAATTAGTTCTATCATTGTATTCCTCTTCCTCCTTCTTACAAAATGTCTTTCAATGCCAGTACGACTTGGTTTAGATATTACAATTGCTTGAACATGTCGTTATCTTTGAAGCTTTCGAGCTTTCTGTTACACAACACTGCATTCATTACAATACCAAAGTTGTATCCATTAATGCTGGCAGATTGAAGAAGGGGACTTCGTTAAGATTTAAGTCCCCTCCAAGCAATGCAGTGTGACAAGGAACTTTGACCGTTAGAATGTTGCACGTAAAACATTTTATCTTTATAAGCAGATATTTCAAAACACGTAATGATTTTGTATTGTCATGGTCAATGTTCAAATATTTCCCTATATCTAAGGTTATAAACAGAGATTGCAGCTGAATAACGTCTGTTCTGTTTTGTTTGGCGTGAATTTGTCGTGCTTTGGGTTATAAACGTGTAAAAAGTTTTATAAACGCAATGCATATTTATGGATGTGATTTACTAATTTGTATTGGAACTCATTTGTTATTTTATTTGCCCAGGTTCCTGTTGTTTTGAAACTCGATAAGCATGTACACTGGGTTTCTTAAACATACTGCTACCCCTGTTTTTTTGTTTTTCCATTTATTTAAGACTAAAAAAGCAGTGAACAATACATTTTTTTACCTAAAAGCCTAATAACGCTGTGCTAGGCGTTACTTCGAGCATCTTGAATTCTAGTTTTGGGCTAAAAGTGGTTGGCTTGTTAGCGTAAACTTACTTGACTTGATGTGGCTCTTAAGAAACTAATCGAGTGGTGCCAAGTTGCATGCTAGCGGTGGTCAATTTTTTTTACAAACCCCAAGAGTTGACCCATTCCTTCACAACTTCCAGTGATGGATCGGTTTAATGGCGTCTAATGCCGCGCCGCACCGTCTTGTTAGGACCATAGCGAGGACATATAGATGCTGTCGGGTTCTAGTCACAGCAAGTTGGATTTGGTAGACAGCACTAAGAAACAAAGCTAATCTTAGAAACAAAGGTAGGACACAGAGATCCTTTAGCTGCCATGGAAACAATGCTACAGCTGCTTCCCATGGACATTTACGGGAATCTGACAGCTATCAAGGTAGCGAGTAGGTTAAGAGAAGGGGTATAAGACACAGTTTAGACACATGGAAATAATTAAGAATGCGAAGATCCCAAATATTGCACTTTTCGTTGACTTCGAATGGGTATAAAACACTGATTCCAGACAAATAAGACTGGGCAACAGACTTAGTCAGGAATTCCGGCGCTCTGGAATCATACACGGACGAATCCAAAACAGAAGAAGGCACCGAAGTAGGAGTACACGCGTTATCACATGAAATCTCCTCCCTGTTATTTCGATTGCCTAACCACTGTACAGGATTCCAGGCAGAAGTGAAAGCTATCCAAGAGGCTGCCTGTCAATGAACCCGATAGACGGGCTTTCTATCGCTGTATACATAGACAGTCAGGGGGCCATTAAGGCTCTGGACACATTCTCAATTAAATCAATGATGGAAAAGCTTTGCCGTCTATATCTCAGGGAGTTAAAGGCTGCATGCAACCTTACACTATGCTAGATCCCTGGGCATACCTGTCTACTTAACTAGAACCGGGCTTCCTATTAGCAGATAATCAGGACACCTCCTACCTCTCACATCAAGTAATAATCACATTATTACTTACAGATGCCACCAATGCAGCCAATCGGAGGTGCATGGAACTTGATACTTGCCAGACTTCAAGGCTAAACTGGCCTTCACTAAATTAAAAAAAAAAACAAGTTCACCAATAAAATGAAACAGAGACTCAATGAGATCCCTCCACAACGACTTCTGGAGTATGAAGGAAGACTACACTTCACTATCTTGACACTTATGCAGCACTTGCAAGGACAAGGAAGGCAACTAGTCAAATGTCAGACATACAAATTCTAGACAGTATAATTTATCAAAAAAACAAATTAGCTGTAGCCCAGAAAAGGAGTGGATCCTGTGCCATTACCGTACCAGCAAGCATTTCTCAGGTGTTTCGTTGAAACCTGCGTAAGTTGACCATCTACGATGCAAGCATTTTTGGTCAACTTATAAGGCTGCCTGATTTTCTTCTTCCCACCAAAATCAGAGAAACCCTGAAGTCAGTCGAACAAAACTGCATGTCTGTCCGAACATTTTGTTCCTTGACAAACGTGTGCTGCCCAACTATAGCAGGTTACTTAGTATGAAAAAAGTGCTGCCAAGTTCCAAGACAGACAGGCGGCTAACATACAGAGGCATTTGGAGGAATATTTGTATGAAATTTTCTTGGTGCTACTATATACAGTCCAACTTTAGTAGGTGGCCATTGGCCAACTTACAAGGGTGTCACTTGGCAGCTTTTACTGTCCTTGGCAAAAGGGGAACCTTTGAATGAGCTGCCGCCCAGTGATATCACAATGGATCCAATCAGGACATAAGACGGCCACAAGTGATGCAATTGTGACAGTCACTATAACCTTACTTAACCTAACTCGGTTAATATCGCTAGATACCGCGGACCATTGAGAGTAATAGTGTCTCGTTACGGATTTCGAAAGAAATAAGGTCTGATGATACTGACAAGCCATAAACCGCACTAAGCAGTGAACTTGGCTTTGGCTTGCTGATTTTGCATTTGAGTCCCTCGTCTGAGAAGAAATCTTTTATTTATAGATAGATATAGATAGATTATAGAGCTGACAGCGTCGTCTCTGGTCTTTAGCATTAGCACAAACTTATATGGATGTGAAATGGACATCACTGCAACCACCGATAGTGAATTATATCGGACCATAAGCAGCAGAATACGAAAAGAAGCCATTTCGTGTTGGACTGTCACACGACAAGAGCAACGTGGCCAGGGGTTAATTACGGCAAAACAAAGAAGCTTCTGGAGTTGGACCGAAACTGGATCCGTGTGCGTGCTCGTCGGAGTGATCACAGAACACTACCCCATTGGAACAGTTCTCCGGCAATTGAATGCGGAATGCAGCGATCTCTGCCGGAGTTGCGGAGACGGGGAAGAGATCGAGACGATCAAACATCTGCTTCACCACTACCCAGTTCTCCACAATCGGCGCCTAGCTTCGGTGGGCCAAACATTCTTCACAGAGACAGCAGATCTAAGGTAAGGAGCACGGGGTAGTCTAAGCCTTCAAGTGACAGGATTGTTTGACTGAATGTGTACTACAGAAATGAAGGGATTCACAATGGGCCCTAAGGCATCCGAAGTGGAATTTAATGATCAATCATCAAACTTCCCTTACCTAACCTATACGGCTGTAGGTCCAATGTGTCGAGTTGACAATTCCTAACTCAGGAAATAAGGACTTGCAGCGATTTATTAGCTCGTTAGTTTAGGGGTTTTATATTTGGCGTTCACGTCATAGAAACATCATGTCAAAGACAGTTATACAAAATTACTTCGTTACAACAGTTCAAGAACTTGGCATTTAGCTAGGTTTGGTTACAGTGACTCTTTGCAGGGTACAGCTCCACTTAGGCGAATATATGTGTTATTAAGCAGAATAGTTATTATCTTGATCATAAAACGAACGGGTGCATGCTCAAAGTCTGTATTTCTGTATATTTTTGAGATTAGGAGTGTTTCTTTTTGCAAGCGTATATACGCTTAAATTATAAGTGCACAACAAAACGATCATGGCGCTTAATAATTCATAATAAAAACTTGGCACCACTGACGACATTAATCACATTGGTGGCAATCAAGGGTGGCATTGTTTAAGGTGAAGATTGATCGGTTCGGGCCAACTTACAATCTGCATCAAAAGAAACCTTTGTTCCATACCATACTTTTAGGCGCAAATTAAGTTCTCCTCATTCTTACGCACATATAAATTTGAAACAATTTTAATCGTTCAAATTGGTAGGTAACAGGTTGTCAGTTAATATTAAAATTTAACAAAAAATAATATGCTAACGATATCATTTCTTCTGCTGGGATTCTTGGTTTATCAGCTATCACCACAAGTGATGTTCTCATCATTATGTACATAACTACAGACAGTCGACCCTTTCAGAAGTCAATCATTAAGTGAATTTCAAAGTAATGGTTAAGATCTGTATATTATTATTAAGAGAATGCACAACAGACAAATAAATACACAAAATTCCCTCTGGTGCTACGTATTGGTGCATATTTTACACCTGCTATCTCTCGTTACCTGACGGTATCTCACAGAACAAGTGTGATTGTGGTCCATTAAACCAATACTAATCAGCAGTCTGTCTGAAGCGCTCGCGGTCATAAGCACGAGTGTGATATCATGATACCAAACCAACGAAAATGTTCAAACGATCAGTCGACGTATTGCCAACCGATTATGCGTTAATTGTTGAACAAAAAAAAAAACCCCAAAAAAAAAACAAAATAAATACATCTACTCAACCAATATTGCTGGCGAAAAGAAAAAGGTTGCCTAAATTTAATGCTCATCCGTTTGACTGGCAGATCGCATTCGTTTTTGGAGCCCCGACGCGATCGTTTCGCATACGACAAGCAGTTAGTGCTTCAGTACACCAGCAGCGCTCGCGCAAACGTAGAACACGTCTTCCCCTAAAGTCTAGATCACGGTTTAGCTGAAGCTAATTTGTATTTATTTTTTTTTTTTCTTTAAAAATTTGTCACCATTCATACAGAGTTTGTCGCTCGCTGAGCAGTTGTGATACTGGCGCTGCAACCGCTGTTACAGTTACAGCGAGTGAGAGGGATTTATTAACTGTAGCGAAGTTCGACGAGTTGTTACATTAATGTTTGTTCGGTGATGTGTAAATCGTATTCGTTGGCAAATAATTGTGATATGTGTTAAAATAATTCGCAAAGAAGCAACATTGAATTTGTACAAACTGTGATACTGTGTTTTGTGATTGGTGATAACTTTTGCGAGGGATATTTGAACAAATGTGAGTCTACGTCTGCATTCTGCTTTAATATTTCCTTGTTTGACATTTTTGAATGATTTGTTGTTTCAAGGATTTTTCACACTTTTTGTTATCAAATCTGCGACAGATTCAACCAATTACTAGAAGTGCTTTCATATCGTTTTATTTATTTTACGAAGCAAATATTTACAATTTATTTCACTCTTCATCTTCGTCTCTCTATCACCTCGTTTTCGTTTAAATTAATATAATCGACTTTATCTTAGTTGCGATACGGTAGAAGACTTTTATTATTGGATTTTTATTTTACGACCGCTCGTGCAAGATGACAAGTGTATGAAAATAGTGATGATTTACTTATTTGCGTCTGACCTTCGGAGAAGATCCACAGAAGATTCCCTTCTACGAGGTGTGATTGTAACTTGCCGCAGCTTGACAGGAATTTAAGGAATGGAAGAAATGTCACTTTAATTACAAGAATATTTACTATCTTAATGAGTGGCCGGATTTAAAATTCACTTGGAAGAACTTGCAACTGTGCTTTAGTTTTGTCATCAACTTTCAATTGTGTTCATCCAGTGTTTGGGAAATTGTTTGTTTTTTTGTAACATTTTCTTCGATTTAATCTGGGCTTGCATGATTAATGATGATGAGCTTACGGTTCGAAGCAATTTCATTAAACTATTTTAAATCGGCCTCTAATTAGTTATCAATTACATTCGTGGAGTGCGTAAGAGACATGAAAATACATATGAACCAATATTCAAACATGGATCAGAATATGGTTACTAATACCCTCAAGTGTCCAGAGTCCAGACACAGCACGGGCCGAAGGTATAGAGGGAGAAATTAAGAGGAGGTACCTGTACCTGCATGGCTAAAATACCTGCGAGTTGTAGTCTGTGGGAAATAGTGTGCTGTGGAGAGCATTCCATATTTGTGGAGTGTGGCTGAAAAACGAGTATCTAAATTTAACTCTGCGTCCGAAAGCAGGAAAACGAAAACCAGAAAAATTAACTTAGCTTTCACTGCGATTTGAAGCGGGTAACCCACTAACCAAGGGCAGGAGTCATCCAATTGCGCCATCAAGTCGTCCAATCGAGTGGCGGATATATGTCTTATAGATTAAAGCCAAATCAGAGGGGGTTAAATATTTCTTGCATCGATTAAGGAAACCTAAACATTTCGCGACCTCAAATATTTTATCGTTCCAACTAAGTGTTGTGTTGATACAATTCTTGTCTAAAGAGGTCCTTTTGGTTTATCTATGCGACAAAGAACAATGTACTCTTAATCAGTGAGCAGTATGGTGTTTGCAAATCTAATCTATCTGGTCAGCCATGAAATATATAATTATTTTGTTAACTTCACAGTTTTTAATTGAGCTACAAATTTTTCCTGTTTCTGTTGAAATTAGTGTACCCATTGTTTGTTGATCTCTAGTCTGTTAGATCTAGAATCTTTCTCTGTGCCTTCAACAAAAATAGAAGACTTTTACCGGGTAGCCGCTGTGCGGCAACCACTTGTAAATTTACACGTCATTTGACCACATCGGTTAAGAATGCCAAATAAAAAATAAAAAATAATCGAAATGTCCAACATTGACTTTTGTCTATAACTCAATTATTTATGTTCAGGGGTGTGCATAGTAATAGTGAAGTTTTTCTTAGTAATGCCAGCTCAGAAATTGACACGGTGATAAATTCGTGTAGAAGAGGCAAAATCAGAGGATTTGTACAAAAAGGCAGTAAGGTATTCGTATGCTTTTATTCTGGTCCGGTGTGGGTCCCCTTTGTATAATGTTTATCCTGCTATCATAGAGTACACTTTATTGCTTAAGGGAGACATTGATGTACTTGACTACGATCCCTGGTATCCACTAAAAATGAAAATCACGAAGACAGAGAGAGAGAGAGAGCAAGAAGTATCAAATTACCACATTTTCTGCAGACGGGAACAAATTAGATTTTACAATAACAGTGCAACCTGCGAAAGTTGGCCAGCTGCGGTGCAAGAATTTTTGGTCAACTTATAAGAGTGTCTGCTTTCTTCACGAAAGTCAGAAAAACACTGTAGTCTTTCACAAAATAGAGATTGTATAGCCCAACAAAATTTGACACGAAAATAATTTTACCTCTATGTCTGTCAGTACAGTTTAAACTGCACTGAGCAAAATGTACAGCCAGACATAGAGGTAAAATACATACACAACAAAATGCAAACGCCACAATGGCGACCAGCAGTCAACTTTCAGAGGTTATTCAGTGCGAAAGATGAAATAATATATCAAAAAGTGCGGCCTAGTTCCACGACTGACAGGTGGCCAACATACACAGGCATTTGGAGGAATATTTGTATGGAGTGTTCTTGGTGCTACTATATAATGTCCAACATCGGCGGTGGCCAATTTACAAGAGTGGCCAACTTGACAGGATTCACTATCAGATGATATCAATATCAGATCAGATTTTCTTCTAACTAAAAATTTCGGTGTTGCAGTGATGATGGACATATGTCATAAAGTCAAAGTGCCAAGGAATTTCTTTCTGTGTGTCTTGGGGTTGGGTGTGTTTTCTTTTACAGAGTAATTCAATATAAGATAGGATATTTCTTTTTCAAAATACAGTGTACTCTCCATAAGTCGAACTCTCCTTAAGTCGAAACTCTCTCTAACTCGAACTTTTTCGCCATATTTTACATACATTTCCCTCAACTTTCCATACAAAAACCTCTCTCTAAGTCAAACTCTCTCTAAATCGAACAAATTTTGGTATCCCGTGACAATTCGACTTAGGGGCAGTTCACTGTGCATACACACATATACATATCAGTTAAAGTGATGACATTTGTTGTACCTTACCCACTTCAGCAGAATATTAAGAGTTATCAAATAAATTGTGGTCGCCGTGACGTAGTGGGTAAGTGCGTCGACTCCTACGCAAAGGGTGCCAGGTTCGATACCCGAATTTACCACCTATAATAATTCACGGCTCCACCTCTTTCGATTCTCTGACAATGCTCAAAGAGTATTCTTGTCTAGAAAAAGCTTCTCAAATTCGCCGTTCGGAGTCGGCATTAAACTGTAGATCCCTTCCCCTCGTGAAAGAACAATAGCACGCACAACACGAGTGGTTGTTGAGAAGCTAGGCCCAGGTCCACCTCGGACTGTTGCGCCACCCATATTATTATTTTTATGAATAAATTGTTTCATTGCCCTCATCTATGTCCAAATACTGCTTCAAAAGAAGAAAACAAAAAAAATTCACAGATGGACTAGTTTGATCGAAAGAAAGAGATTTTGGTACACTCCAGTTGGAATTTTGTCAAGATTTGATTCTGAACCTAAAATTTAGATTTATTTCTTGGGCAGTATGATAGGTTGGGTTAGGTAGACGGGCTTCTAGTGCATTCACCAGCACACTTAGGCCATGTTGGTCCACAGTCAGACTACTACCACTAATTGACAACTCCAGTGATAGTGCCGTTAATTTGATCCCAACGGCAAACGGTGACTGAACCAGACTTGAAAACCAGCCGTATTAACTTTGCTTTCACTGGGATTCGAATCGGGGACCACGCTAACTAGGGGCAGGCACTCAACCAACTGCGCCATCCAGCCTTTATCAGTATGATAAATTAAAATTGAAATTCCAGAAGTTGTACAAAATAAGAAATAATCTAATAACACCTAGTGGCCGCCGTGTTGTGGAGTAGGTACGTCGCCGACGACACTGGAGTGTAGGCAAACTCAACACAAAACTCAGACACCGCAAACTAAGTTCATCCAAATCAAATTTTTCGGGCTTACATGTGGCAGTGGATTTTAACACCAAAATGTGTTCTTTTGAAAATCAAAACCACAAATGTTGTTCAACTGTAAGCATACTGCTTCATTCACGAGCCCCTATTATTCCATTCTGCAGTCTTTAGTCTTATAAGGCTTTGTAGTAATCCTTACTTTAGCAATATATTGAATTTTTCTGCTTATATATTTTTTTTTTCGTTTGTTTCATGAATGTGCTATTTTCTTAAACCCTACTATTTCCTTCAACGTGATATGAAACTGGAATTGCGTTAATTTAAAACATTTTTCATTGGCAGGATCTTAAAATACTATATTCATGTATCTTTATTCTTTTCAAAGGAGAAAGTTTGTTAACTATAAAAAATAGTAATTCATTTTTATACCGTTTTGAAAAAAAAAAACAACCTATTCACAATATTTGAAGCTACAACCTTAAAGCTTCTTTAAATTCCATCGTTTTGTCAGTATGCGTTCAATTTTTGATTTTATATCTGATTTCACAAAAAAATCTTATCTCGAATTGTAATAAGTGCCTTTTATAGCTCCTCAAACCAGTCTTAATTGTATCTGCAATAAATGCTGTTACGGCCAACATGGAGCCAATTTATTTGCCTGGGTGAACCTCAGAGATTGTTAGCTGCAAGGGGCACCATATACCTAAAAAACTATTAAAATTTACACTTTTATGGATTATGCTTCAGCGTTACTGGCACGATACTCTTCTTATGTGCGTTGTTTGCGGACGTTTGGGGTTAATTTGGGTTCTATTGAGACTTTACAAGCCTTTAGAGGTAATGCCAAAGTTTTTCTTAACTAGTTGAGGCTATATAACTTAATTGTCTTTAGACGAAACATGAATTGATAGAGGATGAGAGATGCTTTTCTTGTTTGTAGGCTAAAGTACTGAGCTAGAAGACGATGAAGGGCAATGGAACTGGAAGTAGTCCGATCGATAACCATCAAAATGTGCACAATACTTTACAAATACAACTGAAAATTATTCATAACACAGTCATTTTGAGACGCCGCGCCGCTGTGAATTCTGTAAGCACCTGTTCCAATTACCTCCACTGTACTTCAAAACGGAACGTTTGGATACCGCACCTCCACCCAACAATTATTTTCTAATTTCCATTATCAGAATCAATAATTCGCAAATTACGTACACACACGTGGACGGTTGTGCAAAAATCTATTGAAACGAGGTTCACTATAAGGGAACTAAACCGTATTTGAGATGACTTGTGTTCAGTTGTGCGTCATGAAGATATCCATTGCTTACTCACAGTTGAATCGGACATTTGATAGGTCTCATGATCTTCAATGGCACTAAAGACATTCGATACTATCAAATCCAAGAAAGGCTCATTACGAGGTCAGTGCCACAGAACCGACTACGTACTCATTTCTAAGCTGTGTTTTGTGGTGTTCATTCTGAACTGTGTCACTTCTTATAAGACAAACTTTTGTTTGTTTCTGTGTTCGGCTGTTTTCTCAATGTTTTATGCAACCACAAACTAATTGATGATGTCTAAACATATTATCGGGTACAGATTCATTTTTAATTTTATTCAATATTGACTTGCAGACATGTGGATATCACCGTGACACCTGTCTGTTGCCGTGCTTCACTTGTACGGCTAATGAAATGTATCGGCTTTTTCCATTTGAGGCGGAGACTTGAACTTGAAAAATGCACACAGTAATTGGATATCAGCAAAGTAAAATATGTAAATTGTTGTATTTATGCATATTTGATGAAAAAATACGGCTTTCTTAGTTAATTAGTATTATCGCATTTACACCTACAGGAGTTGGACTAAATGAAATGTTTGGAATGCATTAGTTTGTGCAACAGGCATCAACAGGTGATAGTTCAGGCAACCACTCCTGTTATGCGGGCTACTGTTCTTTCACGAGTGGAAGGAACCTACAGTTTAATGCCGACTCCGAACTGCCAGCTATGAGAAGCTTTTTCTAGACAGTTATTACTCTTTGAGCATTGTCAGTGACTCGAAAGAGGTGGAGCAGTAAATTATGAAAGTTGGTAAATTCGGGTATCGAACCTGGCACCCTCTGCGTAGGAGTCGACGCACTTACCCACTACACCACGGCGACGCATTCTTAGCCAGAGCAGAGCCGGAAACTCATATAGAATGTGATCTTATGTCTTATGCTTTTCCAGGCAAAGCCGACATACCTTGTCTTGGCACAGGTTTATTTTGTTGAGATTGCAATTCAGGTCGCAGTGGCCAGGCTCCAGGCCGCAGGCTCGTTAGCAATTTTGTATCTAGTTTCCTTGTTGTGTCAAAGTATTTCTTTATGGGAATAAGCCCTGATTAGTCGCTTGGATTGCCTAAAACCATCCCCTTCGGTCCATAGGTCTACGCGAAGTTTGCTGTCCCATTCATTAATTAGCGTTGTAGCTGCTCTCTAGTTGACATTTCAGTACGGTTCGGGACCTATGAAGGCAGATACGGAGCCAGTCCTCGCGAGTTCATCAATAGATTCATTTCCTTTTATCCCCTTGTGTCCAGAAACCCAGACAAGCTTTACTTTGTTGTGTCAGCCAAGAGTTTGTGGTGCGTCTTAGCAACATTTGACAGTTTTAGTGTTCATTAACTTGGATCAAAGTGCTTTAAGTGCTGCTGTCTATCTTAGAAGTCTGAGGAGATTAGAATTCTAGCGTTCTCCTTAATACCTTTGAGGAGATTGTGTCTGCTGCAGATCTTTATTCCGTGGATTTTGACTTGAAACACGTTAGGACTCGACCCGATAGATACGAAAATCCTTGTTGGACGCAACCAAAGACCCTGCCCCCTACACAACAGAGTCCAACTTATCTTTGATCCGTCGGTGAACCAGGTCTGGTAGACTTCTGGGATCCACCATTGGTCCAATTCTCACGATCAAATATTTCAACCTTAAAAAGCTTAACGAAACAATGCGGCCTTACCATAATATCCGGCATTTTACAAAACAAGTCTCTTTTAGGGATTGAGTTGAGTGTACTATGTTGACCCGTTTGGTACACCTGCGTCCTCTAAATCTGTTCACTTTGTTTAGTTATTTAAAAAAATATAAAAATCTTCATCCGACATTCATCATGTTTTTTTCCCTGAGGGCGGCCACTCACTACACGAAATAACTGCTCATATTGACTTTATAAAATTTGAGTACTTCGCACGGCCTGCTTTAATAAAAGGCCTGTTTTTTGAAACACTGAAACAGCCCAGCAGAAATAAAGTATTACATAGACGCCCGACTTCTACCTCTCTTGCCCCTTAAAATGTTCGAAAACTGTTTTTTATAATGTGCGGCATTTACGTTATTTCGTGAATAGCCGTCAAAAATTCATGAATATCTGTCAAAAAGGCACTCCAATTCGTCGATGGACTAGGGGGCAATCAGATGTGAAATCGAAATGAAATCTCTGGAACACTACATTTCTGCAGCACAGTAAGTGAAATCTCAAAAAACGTTCCTTACTCAGATATACCTTTTTGTGTCAAAAGTCAATTCGACTAGACGTCAAATTTAAAATAGTTTTAGCAGTTGGTTGGCCAATGATTGTAGATATATGATTTTATTCGCTAGAAGCAAAGGATGGGTTACAAATTGGAATAAGATATCCTGTGTCGAGATTTAGAACACCAATGCCACACATTTTGCTGTATTTTTAAGAATATTTGTCATCGGCATCTGTGATTTAGTTGTGATATCTGAAACGCCATCTGTGCTTGAGAATATGCAACGCGCAAACTTGAGTAGACTCTGCAGGCAGAATTATATTCCAGTAAAAGTTTGAGTATGTTGCTTTGCCTTCAAATTTTCCAACTTGGCATTCTCAAAAAAACACATCTTATAATTCCCGCCTTATTGATTTCGATTTGTTATGTACCCGCACTTTGACATCCGCGAAACGTTGGTGCTTGCTAACTAACACTTGGTTCAGCATTAAAGTCCTTGCTTCTATATAATGTTCTTGTTGCTTTCTATATAATTTCATCCACATCTTGTTCGAACTGAAGCTTCTGGTGGATGATCTTATGCAGATTGCATTGTTAATGACTAATGAGTGACTGAGTTGAAGGTCACCCCGAAGTAGGACATTCGTCACATTTACGAATAAGCCCTCAAGGACCCCTAATGCTGGAGAAGTTCTCAGTTCCAACACTCCAATAAAATACCCCAAACTTCTGCTGTTTAGATTGATAGCCAATTAGCTGAAAGGTTTATAAAAAGAATTCGTTGATAACATCTTTTTCGAAATTAGATCCAAGTGCACAACTCACCAGCCCGCTTAATTTACTAGATCATCAGTACAGCCTACACACAGAATTTCCCTTAAAACAAACCTTGAACTTGAACTGATTTAAATCTCCAGCCCCTCCACCCGTGGTCCTCTGTAATAATGACTACCATAAAAAATCACTAAAGTGGGTAGTTCCCAAACCACTTATCAGACTTTGTTGCAAAAAGTTCTAATAAGCACCGGGGAAGCTCAGTCAACCGCACTCTTCAAAAAATACTACTCACACCCATTGACCTTGGTATTGTTATAAAAACCGGGGAGAAAAAATAATCATCTGAAGCGAAATAGCTTCTTAGTAGTTCTGTCAAACCAGACTTGTTTGAGTCAACATTGACACAAATGCGCAGATTTACATACTTACGGCATGCCGTTTATCTCTCACGCCGGTTTAAGCTGCCAATTTTAGAACCTGATTCTTGTAAGCAAAGCACCTCGTGTGCGTTCTTCAAAAACCGTAATTATACTCTCTGATTGACGTTGTTTACAAACTGATGCGAGCATGAATACATGCCTCCGCCATTCCTTTTTATATTTTTTTATTTCGGTGGTTATAGTTCTTGTTGTGCGTTGTGGGGAATGACGTCAAAAAGAAATATGTTATGCAGATATTTTAAGGAAATCAAGGGGGTTTCGATTTACTTTTGAACCAACAAAGTGTCTATTTTTGAGAGGAACTTGTTTAGGGAATAATAAGTAGTTGGCTACCGACCAACTCCGACAATAAGCTCAAATTACGGTGGCGACTGCGACGGAATTTAAAGGCGTCGCTAGGCAAAACAAGAGACTCGCAAGACGAGTAGGTACCGGTCTAGAAGACGGGAGAAGAAGAAGCTTCTACTCCTGAAGAAAAGATCTCTCGCAGCCTCACAGCTCAAGGATATCAAGGAGTCTAGGGACCGTAAGAAAATACCGGTCTAGAAAGAAAACCGCTGACTTTAAGAAAGGCACGAACTTGTGGGCGTAACCTCGGTTAGGAACCGTGAGTAAAGGTGGCATTAAACCAGCACTTCCAATAGGCATGGCGAGAGGAGACTGATAGGAAATCAAGGAATCCCAGTCGACGAATTGGTCCTATCACCCAGCTTTAAAGAATTTGACACAACCATTAAAGTTCAGGCTCAGATGGTTAAACGTCAAGGCCGTTAGGGATGTTCTGGTAGGAAGCATGCACCAGTTTATCTTAGGAGGACGAACGCATGCCCAATGACTGGAAAAACAGCTGGATCTGCCCATCCACAAAAAAGCCGATCCTCTTGCAACAACTACAAAGGTATATCCCTGCTTATTGTCGCCTACAAGATCCTGTACTGTGTAAACGCTTAAAGCAGTTTCGCGCCGCACTAATCTGCGTTTTCAAGTGTGGCTGCCAAGTGCCAAGCCGTTTGAAACCTGCACCGGCCTTCGGGAAGGAGATTTACTGTCGTGTGACTCATTCAATCTGCTCCTGGAGAGGATAGAGTGCGAGGTAGCTGTTAACACGGAAGGCAATATCTTCTACAAGTTACAGGGGTTACGCAAATGGCAGTGGCGTGGCGAAATGAGCTGCTCTTAAGGTCAATGAAATACATGCTGTCGACCAAGAAACGCCCCGTCACACACCACTTGGGACAAAACAACGCCATCGATGGCTACAATGAGGTAGTGAAGGAGTTTGTCTGTCTCTGGTAAAACGTGAACTCCATAAACGGCATTCCAGTGAAGGTCCAACGTAAACTCACTCTTCGCAACCCCGGTGCTACTTTGGTTTGTCCAAGCTCCTGACTCGAGGGACCAAAATCATACTCTTTAGAACCCTAATTTGGCCGTCCTGCTAAATGGAGCCGAATAGTGGGCGATAGGCAAAGCTGTAGACTGCGGACCTAATTCTTGGCGTCTTTGAAAGAGTCTTCTTCTTTATTTGGCGCTACAGTCCGGGGTCGACGTGGGCCTCAACCAACACGCCTCTCCAACTAGTGGCCTCTGCAATATCTAGCTAGCTGCCTCCGGTGTCGCACGGAGATTTGGTTGCTCCACTTGGTGGCAATAAAATGGATCTGGCCGCGCCACCTTTCACTCGAATGTCCTCGGTTGCGCTGCCTCAAAGGTTCGGAGTCGAAGACTCTTCGGGGCGACCTGAGTTGTCCATTTGCTCTAGATGGTCTAGCCATCTTAGGCATTGGATCCGTACATGCTCATATCGCTGTACAGTTCGTGGTTGAGTCTTCTCCACAAAAACCGTCAACCCAAACAGGACCAAAGATCGCAGGCAGAACTTTTCTCTCGGAGAGATCAAGAACTTCTTCATCTGATTTTGAGATTGTCCATGCCTCCACGGTGTGCACCAGTACTGGGATGAACAGGATCTTGTATAAAGTCAGCTTGGTCCTTCGTGAGAGAGCTCTTTTACGCAATTTCCTCTTGAGCCTGTAGGAACAGCGATTGGGAAGGGTCCTCTTGAACCTGTAGAAACAGCGTTTGGTAAGAGTTACTCTGCGTTTGACATCGGTACTGATGTTGCTCCTATTTACTGCGGAGTCGAGATAGACGAAGTCTTTAAAAACCTCGAAGATATAGCCGCCGATTGCGATGTTCTGTCGAAGAAAAATTCTACGTCCGATATCAGGTCACACAGGGAGGGCGGATGGAGGAGAACAAACAATCGCTAACTCTACGAGCTGTACCAAGAGGTGGATGTAGTCCGGAAGGCAAAAATCCCTCGTCTGGACAGGCTTGGCGACATCGAGCCCATGAATGCCTACGCCAGCTAAGAGATCCGAGCCTCCTGATTCGAGAAGGAGAGTAGACCAAATCTCCTGTAGAAAAACAAACTTATCATCGACGCAAGGCAGCTTAGTCTTGATGAAGCAGCATGACTAGGATGGTCAGCGATGGAACGCAGCTATTCCTCAGGCTCACCCCCTTCAAGGGTCCATGTGTCGTTGTGAACCTTTGAAGTTTTCGTCCGACTCTCTTCTTCCAATTTCATTGTAAACTGGGCGAGGAACTTCTTCTTTCACAAGAACAACTAAGACTTAATTACCAAAATTAAATGGCCTCAAACAGCAAATTAATTCTTGAAAGTTGTAAAAGTGGTAGAAGAGTGAAGAGAAATGTCATTTCGTGAATTTAGTTAGTTAACGTCTGTCTCAATTGCCCCTCGCATACCAGGAAGACTTTGTCTATAAAATCAACTATTTTATCACAAACATCTGTCACTACACTCGAACACAAAGTGCTAGTCGCACTTATTTTTTGCAGCCGCTTCTAAAGTCAAAAACTGGTTTCATTGCCAAAGAATGTGTACAGTTCTTACTTCCATTGTTTGAACATCGCAGAGCTGTTGAAACTATAGACATAGACATCGTCTCAAGTGCAAGAGTGCCAAAAAAAAAACCCAATCCATTGAATGGAAAAGTACTGCGCCAAGAGATTTGACGTCAAACCACAAAAGAAACACAAAAAGAAAGAAGCAAAAAGCGAAGAAAAAAGCAAATCACCAAACACAAACACGTAACTGTTAACAAATTCATTTGAAAACACCCAACCTCCATCGATATTTTCTTCTGCAGATCATACTGATTAAGTAATTACAATAAGCTTACCCGAACTAATAATATAATTAATATACCTTTACAGTGCATAAAAAGTGTATACCTACGAAAAGCTCTCGTGTTTTTGCCACAATCAATATCAATTCAATCAGCTCGGCTTCTGTGATTTATGGTTAATTTGAGGTGTTTTTTTCACTAATTTGCATAAATTATAGACAAGTCTGGTTAAAAACATGCAAAAAAACAGGCACGTTTATGCATAATTGGTATAAATACACATCGCGTGTGTTGGGCTGTTGTTAAATTAGTTGATTTCTGAAGGGCCCTCCGGTCCGGGACGCAACTTTGCAGAGTCAGGGGAAAGGTATTCAAAGCATGCGAATTTTTCGTCTGCTCCTAGCCGGTGTCTACGGTAATTTTGCTTAGTTAAATTTTTTTGATTTGTATTCTTGCTTCGATTGTGGTTGACGAACGCTGCTAATGCCCGGTGGCAGAAGATCTCAATTCAGTCGCTTTCTTATAGATGCTTTCTCAATTACAGAGACCCACACAGCTGTCAAATTTGACACTACAGACAGAAGAGCCAGCCACACATCTGTGCAAGCATTTGCAAAGTCCCACGTCTTCAAGGAACAACATGCTATGGCGGAACTTTCTAATACGTCTACTTGTGGTAATGTTTTTCAACTTGGTTTGGTGAGACCGAAAGTACTAGGTAGGTAGGCAGAAGTGGTGGTTCGATTTTACGGCTCCACCTCTTCTACCTGTCTAGAAGAAAAGCGTCTCAACTTCGCCGGTCGGAGTCGGCATAAACCTCAGGTCTCTTCCACTCGTAAAAGAATAATACGAGTGATTGCTGAGAACCTAGGCCCAGTTCCACCTCGGACTGTCGCGCGACCCATTTTATACGTATTAGATCCTTAATACCTTTCGCAGAAATCGCATCAAATGAGTTGAAAAAGGGCTTACCAAGCACTCGCTGTCTGGGTCTAGTAAGAGCTATGCCGGCGCAAAAGAAATGCGTTAAGGTCTCCCTCTCAGTTGTGTTGTTTCAACTGCTACAACTGTGCGTTATTGGGATACCAAGTTTGATCTTCAATCGACGAGTAGTCTGCACAGACCGCCACTAGTTTAATATGATGAAGAGTTCGCCGAGGGAGAACTTTTGTTTTAGATTTTTTGTATTCAGGCCATATTTCCCTTGATGATGCACAATTTGTCAGTCGTTCCCATCTAAGCTATTTTGTCCTGTCTATCCTTTCTGTTTCAAGGAGGTGTAGATACATATACTGGCCTTGACTGCTTGTAGTTGGATGTACACCTCCTTTTCCTCTGCAAGCGAGCCTCTCATTTCCTGGGATGTCACTATGACTTGGAAAACAAATAAGGAAAATAAGCTGGTCTTCTCACGACTCTATCTCAGCTCGGCATTCATGTGCTAATTTTCAATGTGAAGTGAAGGCGCCAATAAGCTTTGAAGGCTGCTTGGCTATCGATACAAATGGCAACCTTCTGCCTTGGAGAGACATTTGGGTGCATTTTGACTTTTGACGAGATCGCAAATATTTCCCCTTGGGGACACGAGGGAATTGTCCGGCAGTCTATAGGCCCTTGAAATATTACACATCCGCACCGACTCCGCCGCCCATCTTGGAGACGTCAGTGAAGATCCCCGCATATCTGCACACCATTTCATTCCGTTTTTTCTGGGATAAGAGTGTCCAAGTCGTGGGATCGTCTACGTCTAGGGACCGTATAGTTCGTTGGGCATGACACGAGATCTCTTGGTAAGAGATCAAGGAAAGTGCTATGGCTATAGGGTTTTGATGTTGATGAATTTGAGTTCTCAAAATAAAACTAACTGCTCTGTACTTCGATGTGCTGTAAACTGCCCCAACCGTCCATTCTGCATCCTCACGTAACCTCCGATCGTGCTTTCGGCCCTAGGTCAACTTTGTTATCGAGTTGACTTGGTTAACCGTATTCGGTATATCCTATTCGTATTCTTGCCTTTGCTCAGTGGACAAGAATACGTAACATGTTCTGTTGTCAATTGACGCCCCATTGCATTGTTTCATTTGACCTGTATTCTAGCATCCGTTTGTGAGTCATTTTGTTGCAAGAATACATGTTGAGCGACATTGCACGAAGAATACGAATCGCTTTCCTCAATCGACTCAACCATCAACTTAAACTACCCTCTTGAGTGAAAGAGAGGGTGGCCAACGATCGGGTGAATCAGAGAGGACATGCAGGAGCAATCGTCTTTGGGTCGCGAAAGGGTATAGTCGTTGGTTTACTCCTCTAATATACGTAATACATTTAAGAATAGTAAAAGGCCTACGTACATGTTATGTCACATATTTCAGAACTTGTAGCCACTTGTGTGTTTTGCAAGCATCGCATGTGTTGTCTCATGTTTGGCCCAGCAACAGATGATTTTAATGTTTAGGTCCAAAGGTAGAAGATGTAGCATTACCGTCAGAGGGCGTCTGATGGAGTTTACCGTAGGTTCTGCTGCAAGCGTAAAAAGCCATGCTGGCTTTCTTAACTCTAACTGGTTAATATTGAGCTTTCAGCTAAGTTCGGCATCTAAAGTAATTCGTTCGTTGAGTCGGGGAAGGGGGAAATTAGGTATTTTTGTTCTTGTGGTGAAAAGCATCAGTTACATTTTGCCTGAGTTGATACCTAAGCCGTATTTTTAGGGCAAGGTACATACCTTATCCAGTGCGCCCTCCATGAGCTAACTGATCACAGCCGGCAAATGATATTAAGATTACCCTCTCTTCCGTATACCCTACCACTTTGAAGCCTTCCCTATTTAGTCCCTACATAGTCTTGTTCATAACAATAAGCCATAGAAGAGGAGAGATGACACCGTCCTGTGGTGTGCCTCTACTGGCAAAATTGATTATACACCTGCTTCCTAGCGTTGCATGAATGTACCTAGTGCTAAGCATGGTTAAAATCCATTGGAATACCTAGCTTTGTTAAGGATTCAAGGAACACTTCCGTATGAACGCTGTTAAAGGTCCCTTCTATGTCTAAGAAGGCAGCTAGTGCCTACTCTTTATAGTACTATTTTCAGGCTTTTTCTCGTTTTAAACAGGTCGAAAGTTCGTGTATGGCCCAACTTTATTTGCCTCATTCCGGTTGGCATAGCCGGTTCGTTAAAATAGTTCCAAACTGCTGATAGCCCAGAGCATGTACGGGGATGAGAGAGCTCCTGACCGGGGACTGTCAGTTTTACGGCATAAAATACTGACCCTCCTCTCTAGGTTAAATAACATGGACACATAGCGTTTACTTAACAATTCAGCCGAGTCGCTATACAAATGCCATAAAATACTGCGTGGTCGCCGGGAATATTGGCTGCCCCCAACTTTGTTTGGTAACCTTAATCGAAAACAAACAAACAAACAAAACCTGAATTATGGCGTTTCCATTTTGGCAGTGGTTGGGTGTAGGCTTGGCAATTTTATTATGCAAAAATATACGATAGATCAAGGTGTTTTGTAAGAATTGTAGAAAAACAAATTCAATAAAATCAATCCGCAATAAAACAAAAAGAAAACGAAAGTTTGGGCATCGTTAAATTCTGCTTAATGCCTTGAGAGGAAACCACAACCTGCGTGAGATCACCTCAAATGTTTTGGTTCTCATAGAAAGTAATCAATCAATAAATCGCTCCGAAACCGTAGCGCTCAGGAAATTGAATTCAAGACAACAATTTTTGGGTGAATTTCGTATGAAGATTTGCATTTGGCACTCAAGCCAGTGGAGCAGTATGTTGTTGATATCAGCGGATTGACGTCGGTCTTTGTAGCGTTGAGCATCAGGGGACTTTTTGTGGGGATCCCCACAGCGCAAGGTTTATGCTACGAGAGGCGAAAAACATCCGCAATGGAAGTAAGGAAATGGTGGTTGAAGGATGATGAAATCTGATGAAATATTTCGAGGTTGAGGCCTTGGGGGGCGAATAGACATTCGTCGACTCCTACGCACCTGAACGGGGTCTAGATTCGATTCCTAGCTCTTTCAGGTAATTGACAATGACCTTCAGATCTATTGTGCCCCCTTTGCCTTTGCTCTCTTAAGAGTTCCCCTCACATACAGTTCTCTAAAGAGTTCTATTGATGGTTATGGACTCACGTGGCCCAAAAGTGGAAGAGATTTACTGCAGAGTATTCCCTCTAGGACAGTTTCCTTCAGGAATCTGGGAATGAGAGATGGTTCTAGTGACTTCCATACTTCCTCTGGTATTAGGTGCTGGCCCAGATATCTTTGCCTATTGTAAGCTATTGCCTCACAAATCTCAGGAATTTCATTAGATTCTCCAAAGAATCTGCAGAGACCTTGTTCTGATACTCCTAGTTTTCCTAGTCGCTCCCTGACTCTGCAGTGCCCTGTAAGGAAGCCTGTAAGGTTGTGGAGGTTCTTCTTGGTACATGCCTCAAACTTGGCTCGCTTCATGCCATCAGCGTTGTTCCAGGCTTCTCGCCAGTCCCTTCTTTCCTTCAACCCCGTGTGGGGGATAGGGCGGCGTCAAACTTCCTCCATCCTTCTTGATCTGCGGGCAGAAACTTCAGATCTGGCCACGTTATACGCTGCTTCGGCCAATACTGTTGATTTCCAAGTAGTTATTGGTCTACCAACTCGCCGTGTATCTTGAGGATTCCATTCGTTGTCGTTTGGTCTCCTCAACGTGTAGCCAATCCATCGCCACTTCCGCTGCCTAATTTCGACATTCAAAAGCTGTTTACCCGTTATGCACCACAATTCTTGCTTCGATATAATTCGCGGTCATGGGATCTTAAAGGCTCCGGCACATAGAATACTTTACTTGCGTAGCGTCAGAGCATACGTACACGCTGAAGTATCTGACGCAAGGGGATGACACAATGAATACGTCAACGCACAGCTGAGTTCATTTGACAGCTTCAAGATCGAATTGAAAATTCAAGTTCTTCTGCTTAACACTCAGTTACATATAAACATTCATTTATATTTTTATCTATTTTGAAAGTTGCTTCAACGAGAACCAATTCCCAAGCTTTAACATAAAATTCGAATTCCCTTGAAATGTCGCAATGTGAGGATTGTCAACGCTGAAGGAGAGAGAGAAAAGTTAAAAGTTGTATATCCGTCGCGTGGGTGTCAACGTTGGTCTATGTGTTACCTCCCATAAGAACACATGTATTTTATGTATCTGCCAAAGCATTGTTGACGCTCACGCATGTAAAGTATTCTATGTGCCGGAGCCTTAAGAATGTATCGAAGGCAGCGGTTGACATATGCTTCTACTCGAGATGGAGGTAGAGACTTTCGAGGTTTGGATTTGGATTCAAAAAGCCTTAGTTTGGTGCGCACGGATATTTGACTGGAGTTCCATACTGAAGACAACATTCCAAAGGCTCTGCGGGCTTTACTTATTCTGCTATTACCATCAAGATCTGTGCCTCCATCGGACGATACAAAGCTACCTAGCTAAATTGTTTGATCTCCACAATGGGCCTCTTTTGTGGATGACGCGACATTCCGAGACGGACCTGGGTCTAGCTTCAACAGCACCTACTAGTCTTGTGCGTGCTTTGTTCCTTCACGAGTGGATGGGACCTACAGTTTAATGCCGACTCCAAACGGCGAACTGGAAAAGCCTTTTCTAGACAGGAATACTCTTTGAGCATTGTCAGTGACTCGAAAGAGAGAAGATGGTAAATGCGGGTATCGAACCTGGCACCCTCTGCGCAGCAGTCGATGCACTAAATACGCCACGGCGACCCACAATGGACAACAATGGGCGTCTGTCTCAGAATATTGAGCTGATGTGCTAAACGGTCAGTGTGCATGTCTTGTTGGGATTGATATTAGGTTAGGTTATGTAGGGGGCTGCTAGTGCATTCACCAGCACACTTAGACCTAGTTGGTCCATTGTGATACCCACAATCAGGCTACTACCACTGATCGACCACTCCAGTGACAGTGCCGTTAATTTGATCCCCGGCAGATGGTGCCTGGACCAGATTTGAAAACCAGATAAAAGCGTATTAACTTGGTTTCACCGGGATTCGAACCGGGGACCCCGTTAACCAGATGCAGGCACTCAACCAACTGTGCCATCCAGTCGTCTTATTCGTGTTAAGACCAGCCATTTTTCCATTCAACTGCATTGATTGGCACATCTCGTTCATCTCGCTGTTGGTACTTGCTAGGAAGCAGATATCGTCGGCATAATCCAGGTGGCTTAGCCTCTCAAACGGTCTCATTTTTTATTTTAATTCATTTTTATAACACCTTATATACTAGACAAAAATGCTTAAAACTAGTTGGACGAACAGTGTTAAGTACTTATTCTAACTTACTGACCCTTGGCGGGTACTCTAAGCTAAGCTTAAACTTATTCTGTCATTCGACTTAACTAGTCCCTTTCTCTCAAACGGTCTCCATTGGATACCATGTTTCTCAGTTGTATCTACGCCCTATGGTGACAGTCAGTACGTCATCTACCGCTAGTAAAAACAGGATTGGCGACAGAATATCCCCTTGTCTTGCTTCTTGTCGCCTTTCGAAAGGGTCGGAAAGCTGTCTATTATGTATTACGAAGCATCTTGCGGTATGATAGGATTCCTTTATAACAGTAACACTCTTCGAGCTAATCCCTCTCCTAACTAAAGGTTTCCAGATTCAGTTGACTCGGTTCAATGCCTTCTCATAGTCAACGAACATAAGGTACAGCGGTGCTGTAAACTCGGGTGTTAATGTGATCGGCACAGGACCGACCTCTGCGTAAGCCAGCGTATTTTCGATCCTGTCCTTTTCAGTTCGAGGATGATAGTTGCCATTATTTTTGGAAAAACAGAAAATAAGGCCAGTTATTGCAGTTTTTAAGGTTTCCTAGTTTTGATTTCTGCAGTTTTTGGTGGTCCGGTGCCCATTCCCCAGTAAGATCGCCGCATTTCGAGCTGTTGGAAGCTCATCGTTGGACTCAGCTCATCTGATTCCTCGCTTAGCATGGTCCCTCTTCTTCGAGTTCCCTCAATTCTTGTCTGAGAAGCAACTCCTAGCGAGTTAGCCAACTTACATCCCAGGATTACAAGTTTTCCACGAAGCCACTTTGAATTCAAACACGTGTCTCAGCTGAACAACAGCCAACTGGCAGCTAACACACGGAAATCATTATTTCCCTTGCAAGCCAAAATCGCAAACTACTTTCAGCAGACACGTCCACGTGCTGTATCAAATAAACCACCAGTGCTTACGTCAAAATGCCTTTTTTGAGTAACTGCTCGTACTGAAGTCGTGACACTTGTACGGCGCATGCCAAAAATGCAACGAAGCCGCAACAGCGACGACCTTGACATTGCATAACACGTCGCAAGCGTCGATTGTTTTTCAATTGCAACTCCCCAGGCACGGCGCAGTGCAATCATTTTGATTGCTTGCATAATCGTGTATCCAGTTCCTATGGATTGCACAATACCTGCAGCTCTCAGCAATTCGGATAAACGCGCGTATCTGTGGTCTACCATCGAAGTAGTAAACTAAACCAGCGCGCATATCCACCTCCATCAATAGATGGCGATAGTCATGAACAAAAGCCAGTAGCAAAGTCACGGAGCGTGGCTATCTGAATGAACGGTGTCTGAAATGAGCGGTGTGATGTCTAGCGCGGACTGTCTTACATTTGCAAAGACGGAATCTAATTACGGCGGCGAGATACCGATGTTGTTCGATAGTGCTGAAGGTGACAATATCTGATTCCCATTCATGACTGTAAAGTCACAAATTGCTTGCGAATAGATCGCAACGCACGGTGATTCGAAAGAACACGCGATGTTACGCTTCAAGACACAAAGCTTACTTGATACATTTGATGGCTTTGCGCGAATGCGAATGCGAATGCGGTGGTGGGCGAGCAATTGCAAGCAGTTAATGTCGGAAGCCCAGTTGCGACTCGATCGAGCAGTCAATGCAAAATACGGACTTGCATGACTAGTTTCGATGCCGGCTTTTGGGTCATGTGAGATATTAGAAATGCACGCGGGCACCTTCTCTCTGTAAGGGAGCTCCGAATGTCATGGTCAAGTGCGTTGGCCTCAAATGGACTGTGAATGCCGTTTGAAATGACATTAATTGAGTCTTCGATGCTTTGCAAAAAGGTAGCCCAATGACGTGTGTTGCATGCGCAGTCCACTCTCTTGTATAAATCCAAGAAATTCGAAGTTTTCAAGTTCCAGCATTATTAGGAATTATTCAAAAACAGTTTTAAATAAAACGAAAAGTATTCTTTGGTTGGTAAAATATTGTAGAAAACGATCACATAAGGAGCACCCGAATGAATTTCCGTGACAACACCTGTCAAACGCACAGGAAGTTAAAAGTAGAAATGAAGTATTACAGAAATGCCCGACTTCTACTTAACTTGTTCATAAACCAAATTGACCAATCAGAGGGCGGCATTTACGTTATTTCGTGAATAACCGTCAAAAATTCATGAATATCTGTCAAAAAGGCACTCGTCGAAGAACTAGGGGGCAATCAGCTGTGAAGTCGGCTATCTCTGTAATACTTCATTTCTGGTTAAAATGCCATCCGTCGTGGTGAATTTCACTTGTGGGCAGTAGTTGCTATCTCTCTCCCTCTCATAAGGCCGTATGAGTTGTCAATTTTTTGACATGACGCAATGCACGCGACGGATTCTATGAGTAATACCGATACTTAAACGACTACAAAATGACATAACTGTCAAAACGCCTCGAGCCGAATAAATACAACGACAAGCGGAATAGGTGTGAATACATATGCACTACAAATAGTTTAAACCTAGAATTGTTTTTTTTTTATGTTTTGCGTTACCTTCGAATGCAACCACTACCAGATGTAAAAGTCATCAAAGCTTTCACAGAGTCACCGCACAAGTGTCCAAATAATACTAGTTTCCGACCATTTTGCATTTTGCACACTCGCACAACGTGAAGTGAAGCAAAATGCTGATGCAACATTTAAACGTCAGTTAATGTTCGAGGCCAGACGTGTTGTGGTTTTGTCTAGAAACATAAAAAAGTGTTTATTTATCAAAATATTATAATCGTTAGTACAGACACAAGGTGTGTCGCCTCCTACACACAGAGTGACAGGTTCGATCCCCGAATTTTCCAACATTCATAATTTACGGCTCCACCTCTGTCGAGTCACTGACAATGTTCAAAGAGTATTCCTGTCTAGAAAAAGCTTCTCAACTTCGCCGTTCGGAGTCGGTATTAAACTGTAGGTCCCTTTCACCCAACAATCGCACGCACAACACGAGTGGTTGCTGAGAAGCTAGGCCCAGGTCCGCCTCGGACTGTCGCGCCATCATTATTATTATATTATAACAGCACAGTGCAGTGCATACGTACAACAATATATAATGCTTAAAGAGTAACAATTGCTTAGAAAAACTTTCTCAAAATTAGCCATTCGGAGTCAGCGTAAAACTGTAGGTCCTTTCCTCTCGGGAGGGAACAATATCACGCACGAGTCGTTGCTGTGGAAGCCCTTGGCTCTCTACGGGCTTTAGCGCCACCCATATCGGGTTGCTTATTACAAAGTATTCTTTATTATAACATAATGACTGGCAATGCTTTTCATACAATGTTCCCCACTCTTTAACTATTTTGTTTACCCTTTTCTTAACACACAATCAAGGCAGTAATTCTTCTCGGGGAGCACACAGCACACCGCTCCAATACAAGGAGTCCGATTATTTCTTCATTAAACACGTTCCAAGTTGACAACGCATTTTGTTGACTTAAATGATTTCTAGGAATGCGACAGAATCTCTGAAACTTTCATTTAGTCGAAAATACACACCAGCGTATGCATGTGTATTTATACATTTTTTGTGGTGTTCAATAAGTAAGAATGTTTTCCATATAGAAATAAATCGTTACTGCTTGGCAGTTAAGTACGTATACAGACATTAAATACATCTTTGAGTAGCATACTAAAGAAATACACACGAAGTGTAAGTTCCTCGAAGAAACACGTGGTTTAGTGGTCCAGTGTGAATTATTTTGTTTTCGCTTGTATCCGGTTGTCACTGATAAAAAACAAAACACTCATTTACAAAAAACTGCAAAAGAAATCCCCGGCTTAAGAGTGCCTAGCAGCTGTTTGAAGAGGGGGTTTATTCGAATGGGGAATCCCTAACAGCCATTGCAATTAATTAGTTAAAGCGATACGAATGTAGTGTATTGACTTAACGACACGCGTTAGTAGCCACATTTATTATTACTTGTTCTGTGTCAAGCGTTTATTTTTTGGTGAATTTACTGTGGACTCTTTTGACATTTAGGTACATGTCGATCATTTCAACTCAACCAAAATGCTACTTACTACCAACGCGGTGTTAAAAAGTCCTTGATAAATGAAATAAACCACATTCCAGGTCATATTAACGTTTTCGTAACGTGTCTATACCTAAGATAAAAGATTGAGTGGATGCATTTTTTTGTACCTGATAGTGGTTGGCTGGGTTAATTACTGTCTTCTGTGATTCAAATGACACCCCAAATAATGTGCTCAACTTCAGGAATTAAGTTTGTATGGCACTGTAGTTATTTCCGAACTTTTGTAGTGCTTATATGGTTACATTTGTGGCGGCCGTGATGTTATGGGTATGTTCGTCGACCCCTATCCAACTTAACCTCACTGCCTGAGTTCAAACAAAAACACGGCCCCACCTTTTCGAGTCACTGACAATACTCATAGAATGAAATTACAAGCTAAGTTTTAAACTAAAGAAAAATCTTTATTTGATTTAAAAAACACAAAAATAATTTATTTTCTATAGGAGCAACCTCCCGACTTTATACTCGATTTGAACTGAGTATTCCTACAGAACTAATCTTAAATTATACCTCGTAGATAAAGAATCATATCATAAAAGGGATGCTATATTGTTTACGCATGTTACCGATAATGATTAAAGTGCGTGTGCATAAGCAAAGCGGAGACTTTATTGCCTGTGTCGATATTCTTAAGTACGGTCCAAGACGCAATTAAATGCCTTATATTTTTTTGTGGCTTTCTTTGTCTGTTCTTTGTCATGAACTATTTCAATGAGTTCTTTATCGGTTTGGTGTGATATGTCACTATAGAGTATTCGTGCCTAGAAAAGGCTTCAACTTGGCCGGTCGGATTCGACATAAAACAGTAGGTCCCTTCCACTCGCGAGAGAACAATAGCACGCACAACACGAGTGGTTGCTGTAGAAGGTCCTGCCCCTCTACGGGCTGTAGCGGCACCCGTAAATACAGTGGACTCTCCCTAAGTCGAACTCTCTCTAACTCGAACAAATTATGATATCCCGTGACAAGTCGACTTAGGGGGAGTCCTAACGACTGGAAGGCGCAGTTGGTAGAGTGCCTGCCCCTAGTAAGCGGGGTCGCCGGCTCGAATCCCAGTGAAAGCAAAGTTAATACGCTTTTATCTGGTTTTCAAATATGGTCCAGTCACCATTTGCCGTTAGGATCAAATTGATGGCACTATCACCGGAATGGTCAATCGGTGGTAGTAGTCTGACTATGGACATCACAGTGGACTATATATGGTCTAAGTGCGCTGGTGAATGCACTAGCAGCCCGCCTACCTAACCTAACCTAACGAGTGGAGTCCCCCACTGTATATATGTATATATGGCTACATTTCCAACCAAGTTGCTTTAACTAGAATTTAAAATCACTCAAACAGGCAATGGATATTGAACTCCACGTAGCCAAGTTGTTAATTCCCACTAAACGAACAAAAGCTTGTTCTCTGTTAGTAAGGACGTCAGTGGTTTATTCTCCAAGCTTAATTATTGTTTATCTTTGTTTCGGTCTGAGGTATTTTAGAATGTGGCAATATAATAATATCGGGTTACTTAAATTAACCGCATTCCTAAGAACTGGTTAACCAGTCAATCGTCATCGCCTCGGAGGGAATTGCAAATAACAGGCTACGGAATGGAAGTTATTTCGTCAGCTTATCTTGTTTTTAAACATCCAGTACTTACCACGTGATGGCACAAGGTACAGAGAACAGCATGCATAGGCTAGGCACCATGGGCACTCTGTGGTCGACTTCAATGCTACATCCTTTACTCTTGGACTTACGGTTTAAAAACACTACAGCACCCAGGCTCAAACAGTCTGGATTCTGGACAGCAAAGCCTAATGGTCATAGCACCGTTCGAGATCTTATACCGAGAGACCTCGTAGCATACCCAACAGACTATACGGTCCCTAAGCTAAGTCGATCGAACGGCTTGGAGACTCTTATCCCAGAAAGAACGGAATGGCATAGTGGGCAGATTTGCGGAGATGGAGAACTGGACAATCTACACTGACGGCTACAAGCTGGACGGCGGAGTCGTTGCGGGTGTGTTCTCGGATTTCCTGAACATGTCTAAATCCAAGCGGAACTGTTTGCAATCCGGGAAGCATATCGTCAAGCCAAAGGAGACAATAGCTTTGATAGCAGCTTTTGCGATCTCGTCAAAAGTCAAAACATACCCAAATATCTTGCCAAGGCCGAAGGTGGCATTGATAGCCAAGCAGCCATCAAAGCTATTGCCTACTTCACTTAGCTCTCAAAATTAGTACAGGAATGCCAAGCTGAGATAGCGTCGCAAGAAGGCCATCGCATATCCCTTATCTGTTTTCCAGCTCACAGTAACATCCCAGGAAATGAGAGGGCCGATGAACGGGCTAGACAGGGATCTGCTCGTTCAGCGCTCACTTGCAGAGGAGGTGTACATATAGTATATCTATATTTCCTTGAAACAGCAACGATACACAATACAGGATAAAACAGCTTGGATGGGAACGACTGACAAATTGTCCAACATCAAGGGAAATATGGCCTGAATACAAACAATCTAAAACAAAAGATCCCTATCGGCGAACTCGTTATGATATTGCTAGACTAGTGACGGTCTGGCACTGGCCGATAAAAAAATCCCACGCAACTCACATTGCCGCAGCTCCAACAACATAGCTGAGAAGAAGGCCGCATTTCTAACGCATTTCTTTTACGTCTTAGCCCAGCTCTTACTAGAGCCAGAGAACGAGTTCTGGGTACACCCTTTTTAAGTTAACTTTACGAGAGACTTCTGTGAAAGATAATAAGAAACTAAGGTCCTTCTTAAGTTCCTCAGGTTGTCCTTAGAGTTATCTCACCTTCCATATTTATAGGTAACAGAGCTGTGGCTTAAAAGTGCACATAGGGCTAACTTCTACTACTTCTATCTCCCTACCTATTGGATTAACTACGAGTAGACTACTAAGGCGTCAGTAAGGGCCTATTCGGAAACGCAAACTTTGCGCAAATTATACAAAGCATATCATTCGGAAATGCAGATACGATTAAGCAAACAATTCTAAAACGCAGTAGAAATTCGACAAATGTCAAAATCATGTTGCTTTTTTCTTTAAGTAAACAAACAGGAAATAAGGCATTTTTGTCTTTAATACACACTACACAGGGATTCTTATGTATTATGCGGGTAATCACTATTGTCTGCATCTCGTTTTTGTCTCGCATTAGCGCTGGCTTCTGCAGTTTGAAAAATATGACTGTCAACATCAATCTCCTGATTATGCTCATCAGACAGTCATCAGGAGCATGTTCACAATAAATAATATAGTTATGCAGAGCTGCGGAGATTATTACGAACTACTTGGTCTCGAGGAGTTTCCGAAACTAGTTTTTCCAGCTTTCCAAATGCTTGTTCAAAGCATACTCGAGTAGCAATGGCTATAAAAGATGTCATTGTGCAAACTGCTTGTAACCTCAAAAAGGGCCAGATTTTTAGGTATACGCTGCCCCGCACCATTGCAAATTTGTGTAAACAAGGAATAGTTATCTTGAAACCCAGTTTTTGAATATTATTATCGCAATGAATCAATAAATTGTTGGTGAGTGTTACATTCAAAATGTTCATTGGTATTTTCTTAAAGCAAAAGAGCAAATTATTTGTTCGTAAACTTTGAAAGTATGCTTTGCAATCTTATGCTTTTGATCAGAAATGAAGTATTACGGAGATGCCGGACTTCTACTTCTCTTGCCTCTTAAAAAAAAGCAAATTGACCAATCAGAAGTCGGTATTCATGAATACCTGTCAAAAATGTATAAATATCTGTCAAAAAGGCATTCAAATTCGTCGATTGACTAGGAGGCTGTGAAGTCGGTTATTGCTGTAATACTTCATTTCTGCTTTTGACGTTTCAACTGCTTTGTTGCTCTTGCTTTGCAAAGTTTGCCTTTCCGAATAGGTCATAACCTTTCACGTTGATTTTTAAAATTACCTTCGACGATATGTTTTCTAAAGTTTCAACAAGGTTTGACAAACAAGTCGATATGACTTGTTGATTTGTTGATTAAGCATGTCGATCAATTTCGAAATTCCGCACGAAACGTTGAATGTGTTTTATTTTCAGAACGAAATTATCCACATCCCCACGAAATGTTCTCAAAACACGCCAGTGAATGACCTTCGGCACAACAAACGACCAAACGTAATTATTTCCTTATCGGAAGTCGTCAGTAACCCTGACGTAGTCGAAAGCTTACGTGGATTCCAGGTCTTAGTCTCCGTTGGTTTTCATGAGCTTAACATTTTACAGTTATCAGAGTTTGTCCACTGAGACGGGTTTGCATAGCACATCATTTCAGTCAATTTTGACATTGGAAGACTTCCCGGATCGATGAAACAATTAAATGCTTTATTATTCATCACTTGACAAGTTTAAGGTTTGCGCCAGTTAAAGAAATTTATGAATGCTATTGGGGGTGCAATAGAGACTCTTACCGCATCGGAGCCCGGTCATTTCGTGGTGGTTTTGGACGGAATAATCTCAGCGATAAAACAGTTGCATAACGAGACGTTCTATATCGACCAGCGAACTCTGCATATTTTGACATTTCATTCTCATGGGGAATTTTCTGCGGTCACAAGTGGCCGTGGGCTCTAACAAAAGTCTGACATTTAAATGTCTTAAATTGGTTTTTTTTAATCTCAGTCACAAACCAAAAATATGTTAATTTCTATATTCTAGTAAGTGTATATTCTTCTCTGCTGTTTTGCTAATCGGCTAGCTTTTTTTCGGATTCGCTGCTGTGTTGTTTGACAGCAATTCAATGCAATTCGACGTGGAAAATTTGATGATTGGCAGAGAAGGCCGTTAGTTCAACCCCTATCCAGGAGCACTTGTTGTACCTACGGTTCGGCAATTGAACAATTGCATTTTCGTTCAATCCTCTTTATCCTTTTAAGCGATTCTTCATTTTTTCGTGGATTGATTCACATCCGGCAGCATTTTCACAACTGGGGACTGTCTTTTAATCTTTATTTAGGGACTAATAGAAGGTGATGGTTATTACAATCGTCTGCCGCCATTCCAGTGGTTATTACACTCGAATTCCGCTGCGGTCAGCGACGAAAACTCCGCAGGATCACAGTGATGACGTTTATTAATGATTGGGTGTTTTCATAAACATTGGAAATCTGCGCTAATAAGCGTTTCTTGTCTCACGCGTTTTTTGAACACGCACAAGCTGCAGAATGTGTTTCAAGCTAAAAATGTTTTCTTCCAATCGCGCTTTTTTGGTCGTCATCCACGACTTATCGACGTTTATCAACAGTAGGTAATGCAGTTCACTAAGTCAGTAAGATCGTCACTCTCCATCAATGGGCATGTCTCTCGCAGGCCTTCGTTAGTCGGACGTTTATGAAAACCCACAGATTCCGATGTTTGACGTCGTTAACATTCACTACCGCATCGTTATTTGCTTTGTAAGCCTTCGTCGCCTTCGTTGGAATTGTATTCGTGGCAGCACTTTTGTCCCTTCGCGGTCATTACTTAATTTCCGTCAGAGCACATTTCCCTATTCATTCTAAAATTCGAAAATCAAAATTGTCTCTTCCAAGATAGTTTCCTAAGTCCTTATCCAAAATGGACAAAATGGACCTACCCCCTAAGTCGAATTGTCACAGGATACCATAATCAGTTCAAGTTAGAGGGAGTTTGACTTAGGGAGAGACTAAAGGAGAGTCCACTCTATGTTGTATTTTCTTTTTTCAAAAATGATGATTTGGAACGATAGACGTCGGTAAAGTAGGAAGATGCGACTGGAACAGTTTCTCCAAGGATTTACTTCACTTATGCCTGAAACACAATAATGCGCTGCGCGAGAGTTACGGAGAGAGTGCCATGACACACAGCGTTGAAATATATACTCAATTTATCAGCTGTTCTCTCTCTCTCTCATCTATCATGTGAAAAATATAGCCGCCTTTCTGCATACACTCATTTGAACTTACTTTCGCCGTTAAATTATTTTCAATCAGCTGTTTTCATTTCTCTAGTGACAGTTGACATAAAATACTCTCAATTTGGGAGAAAATCTCTCTCCAAGCGCCCCTCTGTCAAAAAATATTCAACATGTTCAATAATGACTTGCGTTGGACTTACGTTTTACGTTTTATTACGATCCTCTCATCTCTCTTATTTTTCACTAACGCAGGCCGACGCTGTATTTTGTGCATGACCATTGAATTGCGTGCGTTGAAAGCCAACGCCAGCGCAAACACGATACTATTGTGTTTCAGCCATTAGACCTTTAAGGTCCATTGTAGGTCATTTAAGGTCGTTGATCTACTAGACTTGTTCTCACATTCCTTCTCTTCCCCGGTGTATGTACTGATACCTATAACCAGTTGGTGGTTTTTAGAAAGTTAAGGATGTCCTTTGTGCTTACGTTAGAAATTGTTTAAGACTGTTGAAGAAGTACAGCACTCCCCGGATAATAGCGCATACGCATGGGCATAAAATTGGGTTGCTTATAAGCGGGCTTCCAATTAAATCCCTACTAAGCGGGGACCTTAGGTAGGCTTAGGATGGCGTTGGTAAATCTCAGATGAATATAACTTGTTGCTATTAAAGAGGTTGCTTATATCCGGGACCTATTGTAGCTGTCCGTGTATTTTGTTTTTATCTCTGCAAGGGCCGAGCAGGCTCCGAGGTAGTGTAACACTGGTTTCTCTTCCTCCTCATACCTGCAGCTTCTGCAGAACTCATTGTAGGGTGCTCCAAGTCTCCAATTAGGCAATGACCAGTAATTACGCATACTAATTTACTAATAGTCTTCCTGTCAAGTTCTAGGAGAGCGTTAGTTCTTGTTGGAACTAAAGGTCCAATGCCGGGCATCTACGATTGGTTCTGCTTATGGCTCTGTCATTAGCATTGGCCGCCTGACTATCTATGAAAATAACAATAGATCTTTCGTTGAGGATCATTGATGGGCGGAGGTCTGCCCCTCGGGTAGGTGCTGCTTCTGCCTGGGAAACACTGCAGTTTTTCGGGAGCCGCATGACTATTGCTAGCTCAAGCGAACTGACGTATGCACCAGAGCCAGTGTCTCCCTCCGATCTCAGCCGTCAGTTTAAATTTCCGACACCTTTTCTTCATCCCACTCTATTCTCGTGGGAGGTCCTCAAAGGGTGTTATATAGTCAGCTTGCTTGGGAATCTTCGAGAAGTAACTCCATATGCTCCTTTATGTGGGCTTCCCTCAGCCTTATTCCTGCCTGCGTGGCAGTAAGCTTCCCGTAAATGTCCATCGGGACCTCAACCAACTTGGTGTGCGAAACTGGAGACAGCTGGCTAAAGATCGTGCCACCCGAAGAGGCTTGTTGGGTGAGGCCCAGGTTCACCCGGACTGCAGCGCCACCAGAAGAAGAAGAACAAATGTCCATGGGAAGGAGTTCGCCATGAACGTTGATCTAAGTTCACCTGTGATGCAGATGCAAGCCCACCTTAACGTCGGTTAGCTTCGCTTAAAACTTCGAACAGGAAATCGGGTCGAAGAAATTCCATTCGGTTTGCACTTGATCTTGATTTTGTCGAAACATTGGAATTTGTCAAATGGGTCCCAGCACGACATGCTCGTGTCGCTGTTAATGCTAATTTTATTCTGCTAACCTTAACTCAAAAGTCGCCTTAAAAAGCCTTGACGCTGGCAAACGTCAACAGCCTTATTTCAAATTCTTTCCGAAACGCTTTAACCGGACCGCATTCACGGCAAATCTGAGCACACGCTTTGTTCACAGGCCCGCTCTTAGGTTGTCGCACTCTCAAGACCAAAGCGTCTCCGTTTCGAGTGTGTCGGTAAGACAGCTCCACTTCATCAGCTCTGGCCCCAGGTCAGTCGGCCAGTCGTCATTCAGACGGATCTTACACCACCAAATAGACGCACTTGGCAACAGCCAACAACCAGGCACTCTAGTCCGAATCGAAGCCAAGTGCTGTTGCTGTAGACGATCACTTTCCATTTCCATTCGATAATATGCAAGTGCTTTTGCGAATACATTACCAAAAACCAAAACAGCATTGAAGTGATCAGTGATCACTGCGTGTGATCTTCAAAGCGTCGAACGTGAATCTAATACGCAAACGCCCGAGGTACCATTTAAGGCGAGCACTTCACGACCACGTGTGCGCCGATTGCGTCCAGTCACGCAAATTTTATTTCTTCAATCCAATTCTCCGCCCGAAAGTTCAGCTACACAAGCCGGTTAACACGTTTTTTTTTTTTTCCATTTCTGTGGAAGCGAGTTATTAAGTTCCAATTCGCAATAAATAATGTGAGCCAAGGAGAGAGCCGATGTGAGGAGGCATATATTTGATCGTCGCGTCGCATGGGGTTCTCGGCCTGACACATAAACAAGTGTTTAAAGGGAATCTTCGAACTCGTCTTCCGGGCCAATCAACCTTTTCTGTGTCGCGTGAGAAATGTGAAGTATTTTTGTGGAAAATTACCACGAGATGAAGAATTCGGGTGATACGCGAAAGACAGGCCGGGTTATTACACCAAGAAGATTGTCAGTGTGACATAAATAATCCGGTGTTTGGACATACGTGTGTAAGTGAACTTTTGAGTGGGTCAAGGAAGAGCAATGAACTGGGGAGGGACAGATAACGAATAATTAATTAAAAGTTTATTTGAGTTTGTCTGACGGTTGTCCACTTGTCGCTTGTCGGCTTACTAATTTTAATTTGTACATTGATTTATTGGAAGCCATCAATGTAGGCCATCTGAATGGCAGTAGAGAAAACCAGACGAGCGAGTGCACCACCGTCGGAGCGTGTGCGATCCTATATATGATCTACGACTAATTACTGGTGGTTGCGACGTAAATTCTTCCACGGTCTTTGACGTTTAAAATGATCTGCAAGAGGGGCCAGTTGCTTCGCGCAAGATTTTGACTATATTCAAGATTCAAAAATCAACAAATTGGTTCCTTGATTTCCGTCTTTGATCATAACAGTGGCTCGTCTATCCGAAGTGGACTATGGCCTAGCTTCTTCAGCAAACACTTGTGGTGTGCGTTTTATTGTTTCATCACGAGTGGATGGGTCTGACAGTTTTAAGCCGACTCCGAAACGGCGGAGTTCGACAAACTCTCTCTAGACTCTAGAAGAATATTCTTTGAGCATTGGCAGTGACTTCAAATGAAGTGCAGCCGTGAATTCTTGTTCTTGTTCATTCCTCCTGAAGTCGAACATAGGGCCTCCACGATACTTCTAAACCTGACTCTATTCGATGCTTCTCTTGAGATGTCGTTCCAAGTATACTGAAGTTCTTCCTCAACTGTCGTTCGCCACGTTTTAGCTGGAGCTCCAGGGCGTCAATAACCTTGCGTGTTCCAGCGAAGAGACTGTCACGCGATTTACGTTAGGTTTGGGGGGCTACTAGTGTATTCACCAGCCCACTTAGTCCATGTTGTTTCATTGTGATACCCACAGTAAGAATAATACAGTGACCGGTACTCCAGTGATAGTGCTAGACTTGACCAGATTTGAAAATCGGATAAAATCGTATTAACTTTCCTTTCACTGGGATTCGAACCGGGCACCCCGCCAAGCAGGGGCAGGCACTGAATCAACAGCTCCATCCAGTCGCTATGTAACTGTTTGGTTGGCTCAGGGTATGCCCAATCCAGGAGCATTTCCGTTTTTAATCTCGGCGACGGCTCTTTTTTTTCGGCTGTGCGGCTTCAAAGTTCCGAATTAGTTATCCTGTCTGGTCACCAGGTTTTAAGTATACACTGCAACCGGGCCATCTTCTATTCGGAATGCACGTCGTGCTTTCCCTGCTGTTTTTCATACAAATTCCCCTCTATGATCGGGATACCCGCCAATCGGACCAATCGGGACCACTAGTATAACATGAGCTGCTTAACGTATTTCCCTGTATGTCGTATGTATGTCCCTGTAATTTAATGAGTTCGGTGAACCATCTGTAAAATAACCTTTAATTGAGCCATTTAAAATGATCTTGAATTTCAAAAACGAGAAACTATGGTTAGGTTCGTGACTGAGCAGCAATTCTACTTGCGTGCAAAAGCCAATTACTGGTCCCACGATACCCAGAAAGGAATCTTAAATCTTATCTAGAGATCCACAAAGTTGCTAATTCAAAAAATTAGTGTGTTCTTTTCCTCGAAACACCTGTAACCATTACACCAAACCAAAATGAACTCGCATTTAATTGTTTGTTGATTTAAAAATCCATGCCCTCGTAAATCATTTCGCCGTAAATTCATTAAAACCCTACAATCCGTTCATAAAGATTCATTTCAATCGATTTGTTATCTTTTGCTCATGGTCGGCGCTTGAACTGCAGGGGCAGAGGGAAATTTTGAGAACCCACTTAATTGATGTCAAATCATACTGGAGAACACGGATTGTTAATTGATTAATAGATTTATCGCAGGTTGAGGTATTGATATGGACAGGCGCATTTATTGTTATAATCTTTATGGATTTATTGAAGTGACACACTTAGTGACAAGTCACAACTTCCTGTCGTAAATCAGGCGTTCATAGGATTACAAATTATTTGCATCGCTGCAATTTCAGTAGCCTCGTCATACTTAATGTAGGAACCTGATGTGGAATACAACAAGGTTTGTTTAATAATTGTTTAACTACCATTAAACTTTAATAGTAGTTGAGTGCCATTTTAAGTAACAGCCGGGTTGTGATAAGGCGGAGGCATGTGTGCAGCAATAATTTACAAAGTCGTTAAACGCAAGTTAAATACCGTACCTCATTATTGTGCAAGCTGAAAATACCTAAGTGGCAGGCGTATACTCATAATTACTTGTATAGGAAGTTGTCTAACTTTTAACACTTTTTTATATATGCTCATGCAATGGGGGGTTGCTGCTTGATGCATAATAAATGTTTGGACGAGGACGAACATTCTAGCCTTTCAAAATTCGAAACTCGCATCGCATTAACTCTACTGAATGAACTTCTACTAGCTTTGGCAAGGACGAGGCGCAAGGTCATTGCCTATGCCGATGATGTGGCCACCACGGCCTCTGGGAAATTCATATCCACGATTGGGGATATCATGCAGTCGCCTATTGCCGCATTTGAAAAATGGACTAATCGTTGCGGCCTAAGTCTTAATCCGCAGAAAACAGATCTAGTGCTCTTTACTCTTAACTGTCTTTGATCCCTCTAGTATCAGATGAGTCCCTCTAAAACTAAGCAACAGTGTCAAATTCCTAGGCCTCATTCTAAACGCGAAGCTAATCTGGGAAAGCAACATCCAGGAACGCGTAAAAAAAGCCTGCACGGATCTGGTGCAAATGGGGTCTACAGCGGCGAATGGCTCTCGAGCTACTCGCCTCAGTAGTCAGATCTGTACAACTGCACGGTGTCGCGATTTGCTGGACTGCGTTAGACAAAGTCACTAATTGCAAACCTTTCGAAAGGGTACAGTGGATGGCATGCATTTGCATCAGCGGAGCAATGCGAACTGCGCCTTCTCTACCTTTAAGTACACTCCTCGTCCTTCCACCGATAGATCGCTTAGGCAGGCAGATCGCTGCAAGCACGGCGATTAAATTGAAGTCGCTGCATTTTAATCTAATCAGAGTGCTTGCAGCGATTCGATTGAAGTCGCTGCATTTTAATCTAATCACCGTGCTTACTGCGACCTGCCTGCCTAAGCGATATCTCGGCGGAAGATCGAGGAGTGTACTAAAAGCTAGAGAAGGGGCAGCGGCCTGCCTGCCTAAGCCCGCCCAAGATCTATCGGCGAAGGTCAGCTCCGGACACTGTACCATCACTCGATAATTAATTTGGATCCCTACCAGGCAACACCGATCTTACGATACCTTACCTCGTCTGCACGAAGAAATTTCTCAACCAGCCTACCCCGCAGATCTTATACTTCTTCTACATCAACATCAGACGCTTTACGGTCCTCTGCGAATTTTCAAAAATGGATGGAGAATGGGCGAAGGAGTGGGAGTGGGACTCCATCGCCCATCTGTGAAGATAAATAAAAATATCGGGCTAGTCTACTCTAAGGATCTGAATTTTCACTTGTCATTCCGACTGCCTTCTCACTGTAGCGTCTTTCAGGCAGGGGCTATAGCGATTTAAGAAGCGCTGTCTTGGGTAAAAGAAATCAGTGTAATATTAGGCACAGATATTGGCATCTCCTCCGGCAGTCAATCAGCGATCAAATCTCTGAATGCAGTCACACTTAACTCCTCTAGACTTCCCTTAATTGCCGCCTATCTCTTAACGAGATGGCCAAATATTTCAGCGTTCAACTTATGTGGGTTGATGCCGGGAAACAGTAACATCCCAGAGAATTCCTAGACAGCCTACCACCTCAAAACTCTTTTCCGGGCTGGGGAACATCTACTAAAGCTCGAACCGCTTATCCACATCAAACACGTTGATGGGGTCGTCTGGCACAGGGTACCTTATCAAAAGCATGTATGGCCTACAATCGATCCAAAACGCTCAAGCGACTTGATCAGAATGAGTAGGGCGAGTGTTAGAACTCTCATTGGTGTCATAACTGGGCATGCCATTGGAACTCACGCCACAAGACTAGGCATACCCTGCAACGACTTCTGCAGAAGTTGCAGGGATGAAGACGAAGAGGGGTACCTTTGTTACGAGAGATTCCATCAACTGGCAGTCTAGTGGTGCGTTTAGCAAGTTAATCAGCTTTGCAGTTCCCCGGCCTATGCCTGGCACCCAGCCCAGGCGAATGTTTAACTGCTCGGATGCGCGGTAGTCGATCACTACTTTAGAGTTTATAGAGAGCGATGCCAGGGATTTGATTGCTGTCTGGCTATCCGTAAAGATACAGATATTGCGGGTGGATATCACGTTCCACCTTAGCCAGGACAGAGCTTAGGTAATCGCCATTATTTCAAACGAAATAGTATGCATAAACCCTATTTCCTTCTGCGTCTTGGATCCATCTGTGTACAAGTGTATGCCTTTACCAAAGTGTATGGGGCCGTCGTCCCACTGGATATACTGTCCGGAATCAGTATTTCGAAGTTATTCTCTGGGAAGTGTCGTGGCTGTTTGCTTACCAAAGTTATTTAAGTGGGTAAGGTGCAAGAGGATTGCCAGCGCATCAGTGGGAGTATTTCTAAGGGCTCCGCCCAAAATAGTACATATAGAGCTATCATTAAATTTAAATAAAACAAAGCGTGTGTGAGATGTCATTGAATTTTTGAATTCGTTTGAAAGGTCTCTCGATGTCATTATGAATGGAAAATAACGTCGTTCAAATGTCCGTCGGGGCTTATCTAGGTTGTGCGCATCAGAAATGTTAAAATCAGGCTGAATTTGACCGATGGCATGGATTGGTCTTGAGGGTCGGTGTGAACTGTGGCTTATTCGCATAGTCCTGCGGCTTCAGAAAACCCGACAAGAAAAAAAATTTTCTTCTTCCTTAATAGCGCTATAGTCCGGGGTGGACCTCGGCCTCAACCAACAAGCCGCTCTAGCTGACAGATCTTTGACTAGTTGCCTCCAGTGTCGTGCGCCAAGGTCTTTCTCCGCCTAGGTGGCCGCCTTAAACAACGGCTTCCTCTGTTGCCTTGTCCATTGGTTCGGCTCTAAATGACGTAGCCATCTTAGGCGTTGAGCAAATCTAACCGGGCGACAACTGGACGACGCAGTTGGCAGAGTGCCTGCCCCTGGTTAGCGGGGTCCCCGGTTCGAATTGCAGTGAAAGCAAAGTTAATACGCTTTTATCTGGGATCAAAATCTGGGATCAAATTATTGGCACTATCACTGGTGTAGACAATCAGTGGTAGTAGTCTGACTGTGGGTATCACAATGGACCAACATGACCTAAGTGTGCTGGTGAATGCAATAGCAGCCCCACCACCTAACCTAACCTAACCGGGCCAAATCCCACGATCTCGCTGGCCTGTTAACATCACTTCCACTTGAGATCACCACGCCCTCCAATCGCTTGTGCAGAATTTTCAATTTGGCATGAGCTGTGTCTCACGTAGCCCCGTCCTGTTAAAACTACGTCTAGTTGTCGTCAATATCATCCAATTCGGGCCAAAAGAAGTTGGTAATCATCGACCTATTGCAGTCGCCGTTGACGGTGATGGGCTGGCCAACGTCGATCTCAAAGAAATTTGGACCGTTGCCATCAGCCAAAAGGCACATTCGGGATGTATTGGATACTCTTGGGACTCATGTGGATTGGTAGCGTCCCAAATTCGAAGTACAAATTGGCTACCGTAAAATGGAAAGTTACTCAAACAGAAGACCTATTTTGATAAGTCACGCGAGTCATATACATGTAGACGCCAGCAAATATATAATTCGCATTGTTGGACGCTGTGTCCGCCCATGGTGATCATAGTATTTTTGTTTATGGTTTGAGCCAATGGATGTGGAGTATTCTTCGAGATACTAGTAACCCGTGATATTATTCTCCTTTCTCCTCGCGCCTACGTACTAAACCACACCTCTGCACTCTCCCCGTGGTACTCTCGTCGAGTTCGCGGTTGTTGTCTTCTCCTCCATTTGCCCTCCTCGCCTCCTCGCAGATGGTTTCCTTTCGGTGATCATGGAATGACCACTCTCAACTCTGAAAGGCTAGAAGTCCCCATTGGAAGACCCTTTACAACGGAACACTAAAGCAACGCGCGTTGTAAGAAACAGCTCAAAAAAATGTAAGCTGTCAAATTGACTTGTTAATGAAATCGCTGTTAAATATAACACGTGACGTCTCCGAATGCCCCTCTAATTTTCGAAGATGTGATCTTAGATCACTGGCCGATAATGCTGTCCATTGACTCCAACGTGAAGCCAACCACTTTGTTTTGGACAAAGTCCCAGGATGATGTCATTTACTGGCTTTTTTTTCATCAATCGTGGTTGTTTACATGTTTGTCTTAATTGAAAGGTTTGGCATTTTTCAAATGTTGTAGATCTCGTTATTCAACACGTTCTCCGTTCAAAGTAAAGCGGAACGTTTCAAGCTGCACGAGAGATCCGCCAATTCCTGACATCCTACTCATTCTTGTATCTGATCGATCTTATACGTGTTTGAGTACAGATATTTTTCACACCTCTCACTGTGAAGTGCATTTACCATGACTAAGCCGCTGCCAGTGACTCTGAAACTTTCACTGGCGACGAGTACAATTTCTTCCGTACGCACGTTATGTCACTTTGCGTCACGTAGAATATATGTGATTGCGGGATGTGGCCGCAACGCTACGAAAAGCGTGCACAGTTGATCGATTGTTAAGACCGGGATCACGTAGACTTCATGCGTTTCGCAAGCTAAATTCAAAATGAATCTGAGTGATGGGATCTTGTTCTTCTGGTGGAAACAGATTCAACGAACAAAAAAAGAAAATTAACAACCAAAAAGGGATCTCTGAGACTTTGATGCAACTGACTGAAGGGGTCTCATTTACATTTGCTTTTCACTCAAATTCACACATACTCTTTGTCTGTTATAACTCAGAAGAACTAAGAATACGCTAGGCAACCGATTTTTTGAGATATAATTTTATATCAGACCGGTGGCTCATGGAGGTTCAAAACCTGAGCAATTGCTGCCTTCCATCGCCGATGGGCTTGGGCATACTTTAAATGCTAAATGCCTTCAGTCATTAATATGAAGATATTTTGCAACCGCAATTACTTGGTCTTTATACCGGAAGTTCGATCTTCCTCTCCTTCTCGAAACAGGAGGCTCGAATTCGAAGACCCTCTTAGCTGGCGCATTGTTGTCCATGGGCTCGATGTGGCCGAGCCAGGGCAGTCGACGGATCCTTGACTTCCGGACTACATCCACATTCTGGTACAGCTCGTAGAGTTCGTGGTTGTGTCTTCTCCTGCATTCGCCTTCCTCGCAGACGGGACCATGTATCCGACGTAGAATTTTTCTTTCGAAGGCATCAAGGATCAGCTACGCAGGACTTGCAAAATAAGAGTTTTGTAGAGTATGATCTTCAGTCAAAGTCAGGAGTCTTGACAAACTGAAGTAAAGTCGGTTGCCAAGGGCGGTTCTACGTCGGATCTCCACAGTGATGTCGTTTCTAGTTTACGTTTGTCCCGAGGTAGACAAACTCCTTCACAACCTCGAAATTGTAGCTGTCGATTGTAATATTTTGTCCTAGGTGGTCTGTGACGGATCGTTTTTTTGATTCGACAGCATATACTTGGTTTTATCCTCGTTGACCTTAAGACCAGCTCGTTTCGCCGTAAATGCTTCCACTACGGCACGTTGGGAACGCGCCATGATGACGTTGTCGTCTGCATATCCAACAGTTGGATGACTTGTAGAAGATAGTGCCTACCGTGTTTACAGCAGCCCGCCGCACTATCTTCTCCAGTACCAAATAGAAGAAATCACACGACGGCGCATCCCCTTTGCAGAAACCCGGTTCAGTTTTCAAAAGACTCGGAAGTCCTTCAGCCAAACTGCACGGTGCAAGGCGTTGCGTTCTGCGTCACAGCCGGATAAATTTTCCCGGGATCTCGAATTCGGCCATCGCATCGAATACCTCCTTACGATGATGATGTGGATATGACACATAATCCTAACACGATTAGCTTTCCAAAATAATTATTTCAATATTCAGCTAGGACTATCCACCGTAGGTAGTCGGTTTAATGGGTTTCTCGTTAGCCCAAAGATCCACTGTGCTGTGACCATTGTCAGTGTTAAAAGCGTCACTTCTGGAACTATAGAAATGGAATTCTCCATGAATTTCCATAACCTCCTTAATCGTTCAGAAGCATGAAGTTTCCGACCGCAGTGGTTTTAATGGCTCCGATTTACGATTAGCTTACCGAGGTGACTCCTTCCTATAAAGATTCCGTCATCTCTCTCTGTGTCTCCCTCTCTCTATGTCTCTCTCTCTCTATCATCTTATCTCTGTCAGTGCTAAATCTCTGGCTTTGGTTTCAATTGACACAAAGGTTCAGGGTGTTTAAGAGCTCCTTACCACTCTAACGTTTTTCAGGCAGACACTTGCGATGAATGAAGTCTTGTCCTGGCTGAATGTAAATGTGCAAAATGTAATATCTAAAAGGGATGCCACTATCTGTTTAATTGAGTCCCCGAACAATGTCATTTTCAAACCAAAAACCCATTAATTGGCGGGATTCTCTTAATGAGGTGGCTTAACATTAATTTTATTTATGATACACACATGGGGCTTATATTATTTAATATTTAATATTATTTAATATAACCCCCATGTGTGTACCGAGACACTGGGGACACACCGGGCAATTGCAAGGCCGATGAGCTCGCACCGTGTGGTACAGCCCATTCTCTCACACCAAGAGGAAATCTACTCTCTCTGGGCATCTCTGGGCAGAGGCAATTTAGTATATTTGACTTTATACAAGGCAATGATTATCACAGTCCTGGGCAGAACCCTGGGCAATCTGAAAAGTGAATAAAGGAGTACTTAGTCTCTTCGAGAGAAAGGTACTGCATTCAATCTTTGATCCTGTTTGCCACTTGCGCGCGTATATGACTATGATTGGGCTGTAGAGCGACATGAGCGTCTACGAGTTCAACGCGTTAGGGGACTGGTCCATGTGGAGCGTATGGGAAACTCAGCTACCACAACGCAACAGAGTGTGCCCCTGTTTAAAGTGGCACATCTAGATCCATTGGAGGACAAGCACCTAAACCAACATGACGTGCGACACTAGACCCAGCTAGCCAGATATCGTGCTAGTTGGAGAGGCTTGTTGGTTGAGGCTCAGGTCCACCCCTGACTGTAGCGCCAAATAATGAAGAAGAAACCCCTTGAAACCGTGTTGACTGTGGTGTTGTGGGTATGTGCGTCGACCCATACGCAACTTAACCTGGGTTCAATTCCAGTCCGGTACGACCAAAAATGTTCACGGTCCAACCTCTTCCGGGTCAAAGAGTAATAACTGTCTAGAAAAAGCTTCAAAAAATTGGCCGTTCGGAGTCGCTATAAAACTATATGTCCCTTCCACTCGTGAGAGAACAATATCACGCACAACACGAGTGGTTGCTGAGAAGCTATACTCCGGTCCTCTACGGACCGTAGCGCCACAAATAATATTATTATTAAACGGCTTTCAAAGACAAGCAAGAAGTGGCTCAAAGTGCGGGAGCATGTCAATCCGCGTGATCTGACATTTCGATACATTGGTCTTCAGTCAGCCACTCTTACCTAACCTAACCTCTTCAGTGTTTCTCAAACCACACGATTTGTTGAGTTATTCGCTTGCCCTTATCTCCGGCTTGAGTTCTGACGCATTGTCTACTAATACACCCTTTCAGCCTTTAGTGTGTCTTGTAAGAAATGTGGTCTCGCCATCTGTTCCAAATTATTTGTTTCTTGGAATGTAACCTTAAATTCCCATCAGCATTCAGTTCAATTTTGACAAGCAAATATGTAAGGAATGCGTTTTCTATCAATCCAGTTGTGTGACCTAATTGCTTCAGAATGAGTCATCATTCTCTCTCACTCTTCCAGAGGCAGCGTATAACATTTCCAAGAATTCCTATTAAAATCTAACTCATGTGATGGATAGCTTTGAAAACTATTACTAATAGAAACGGCGCGGCGTATGGCGCTAACAAAGTGGGAATTACTTAAGTTTGTTGAATATACAAATTAAAGCAGAGGTGCTAAATGGTTTCATTAAAAACAAAGGTGCGGTACATTTTTTTGAAGAACGCACGCGAAAGGGTTTGGTTTTGTTTTGTTGTTTTCCATTCGCTTTGACCTTGAATTAATAATAATTGTTTGAAGGTTATTTATAGAATGTAGTTTCTTAGCGATTGGTTGTCTAAATAGGAGTTGTGACTTGACAGAACACGGATAGAGGCCGGATAGCCGAACTGAATTTCACCACTACTGAATTTCAATTATTTGTATTGATAACTTCTTCGTCTTCTTCTAATGGCGCTACAGTATTGGGCCTTACCTGGGTCTCAACCAAGAAGCCTCTACAGCTGGTATGATCTTTGGCCAGATGTCTCCAATTACGCATGCCAAGTTGTCTGAGGTTCTTCTTCACTTGGGTGCACCACCGATCTTGTGGGAGTCCTCTATTGTGTTGATTAAATGGTGTGGAGTCAAAGACCTTTCGAGCAGGAGCAGTGTTGTCCAAGGGCGCTACATGGCTTAACCACCATAGTGGCCTTTGGATCCGTAGACGCCTGACGTCGCCTTACATCCCTCAAAGTTCATGGTTGAATCTTCTTCCCCAAATATTATCAACAGGACCGGAGATTGAATGCAGAACTTTCCGTTCACTGAGACTGCAACCCAACCCGAGGAGGACCTGGGCTTAACTTCTCAGCAACCACTCGTGTTGTGCGTGCTATTGTTCTTTCACGAGTGGATGGGATGCCACTTGGAAGGGACGCCACTTGGAAGGGACGCCACTTTATTATCAACAATAGTTGTGTTTTGTTGCAAGCGTATATACGCTTCATTTTGAAGTGCACAAAAAAAGATCATCGGCGCTTAATGATTCATCATAAAATCTTGGCAGCACCAACGACATTTATAACATTTGCTAAACAGTAAGGGGTGTAGTCTTGGGAGGTGATGGTTGATCTTTGATGGTTACAATCTTCGTTTTGTGACTGTGTAGCGTTACCATCAATTTAAAATCAAAAACACTTAATAATTGTAAAATAAAAAAAAAGCGTGAAATGAAAAGAATCGTTTACGAAGCCAAAACGGAATGTATAGCAGCTCTGAGTATAGCAAAAATTGCATACTTATGGATGCCAACAAAATTAAAAATGATCTAATACATCAACCAAACCTGCAGATGTAAGCCACATACAGCAACCTAAAAAATTAATCCATGTATTCAGGAATGAACACACAGAAAATAATGATTAGAAGCATTGTTTTTATCCGCGCTTATTCCTTAAGCGGCGATAGATATGATGAGTAAGTTAAGCGGATATAGGATTCGTTGTTAGTGTATAGTGTATTTTACATGCAAATCAAAATTGAAGCGTATATACGCTTGCAAAAAAAAAAAACGCAGCTAATATTGACTGAACTTGAAATCATGTTTACATTGTTGTCATGTGACAAGTTGTTGGTTTAGCAGTTTGTGTGATTCGATATTTTTCTAAAGTAGTACTGCAGATTAATCCATCAGCTTGTTTAGTTGAGTAAGTTTCTAATGGCGATGTCTTCGGTTGGAGTCTTCTTGGAACTTTGAATGTGGAGAGTGTGTGAAAAGTAAAGTGCGTGTGATGAATGTTCGAAATATTGCTTTCGCTTTACGGCACGAGACTTCCAACGTCTGTGGTGTCAACTTACCCAACACAACTCATTTATTTGTTAAACATGACTAGTAGTAGTTCACGTAGGCAGTCACATGAATACTCTTGTATTTTGCCAGAAACAGCTAGAAGTATACACAGGATGTTCTTGCGTGCCTTCGTTTCCGTCCCTGACTAACCACGCATACGATTCAATAAGTATGTATACTTCATGGCTTGAAAGCAGCAGTGTACAATGTTCTTGACCTTTAAATGGCCTTTACACACTGTCGTCAGACCATCCTTACAGCAAGCACAGTCTAGTCCTTGGGATAGTCATCAAGTTCCCCATCGCTAGCAAATTTAGCAAAGGACAAAAGCTTTTCAATTTTCGTGGGAAAGCATGACAACACCCTCTTCTATGGGCTCATTCGGAGGCACACTCGTCACAGTCTGCGAAAAAAATGGGACATTTGCTAAGAAAACTGGGATATTTTCCATTCTTTCGTTTGATATCATTTTGTTGCCATGAGAAATTCTCGTGTCTTTTTCTGCTTCTATCGTAAGTTTTGTTGCAATTAAAGTACTCCCTCTCGGTGATTGATTGTCGTGTACAGAATATAACAATTAAACGATGAATTCCATTAAACAAATCTTTTCTCAAAGAAAGTGTCTTAATGATGGGTGTTTGCGTGGTGACAGAACAGTTTCTTGACGAGCTGTATTTAAGAGTGGCCATCTAGATATACTAGATTAGCCATGAACAATTGTCTGTTGTAGGTTTCGAATAATTAAAAGTGTTCTAAATGATATTTGTAGACAACTAAAATGCAATGAGTTTGAACACATGTTAAGAGGTTTAGGTAATATTCCCACCTATATTTCAATTCACGTACCTTTTGCTTGCATGTATAATTATCTTTCGAATTTTTCTTTCTTCTTTCAGACGACACCGCCAAGGAGATATGAAATCAACTGAAATTTGAGGAGACTTCAATTTTTACCGCGTGCAAACATATTTAACTCAAAATGACTTTTATTACGCTACCATTCCTCAAGGGATGTAAGTACTTCAGATGTGTATTTTGTGTGTGTGTGTGTGTGTAAGAATTGTATTTCTTTCTTAAATGAGGGTAGACTTGTTTTTTTCCTCTTCAACCTTCGAACTTGAATGAAGAGTAGTGAGGGCATGGTCAATAATCGTTTTGTTGCTTTCATTTGTTATGTTCTGAATCAATTTTCTGGGAGCGGAATTTTTAGGGCAGTTAGACATGGCAATGAAGAATATAATGGACACGAATCAACGAACGCAATTCCTACATAGACGGCGCAAGGAAGGATTTGATACATTTTTTTCTGTTCACTTTGTTTATTAGTTTTTTAATTTTTGTATTATTTGTTTACCCCTCTACTGCCTTATTTTTTATTCGATTACATTTTTTTTTCGTAAAATAGTATGCACCAGGGAACAAAGAATCTGCAAAACAAATTTCAAAAAATAGAATTTTTGACCTTTTAGGTGTAAAAATAGGTCGAAATCACATAACCGCCTTGGGTTGTTACGGCACAAGAGACATACACTCCTGTAACATTTGAAAAGAGCAAAGTATTGCGGATAGTTTTGCATCACTTTTCTTTGATTTATAAAATTTGTTCATATTTGTTTTTTTGGTCGAAAATCTTGTCTGCACATTTCATAAAACGTATAGTCCCCCTAGAGGCGGTGGTAAGCATTAGAGGGTTAATTTAATTAACAAACAGTTAGATATACAATCCGATACTAAAGATACTAGTACTCAAAATATCGCCTAATAATGAAGCACTCCACTACCAGTTCTTTCTTGTGTCTGCTATTTCTTTGACTATTTTTTAAATAAAAAAAATAATTGTACAAAATTAATAAACAAATAAAAAATAATAGGTATTAATTATAGGCCGGTAATCTGAATATTTCAATATTACCTAAAAGAGTGTACGTTCCTGTTTCATGATGACGCCACGATCAAAATCCTTCAGCTATGGAGATAGGTCGAGGTTTTATTTTTAGTTACTGCTGCTGGCGATTGGCAATGGCAACAAGAATTAACCAAATATCCCTTAATAGAAGTGGTATTCTACTTAACTTACTTATTCATCAGGCCAGCGACTTATGGAGGCCCTGAGCCTGATCTGTAGCTGCCTTCCATCGCTGACGGACCTGAACTCTTTGCTTCCAGTCATCAAGACCGAGGGTTTGGTCCTCCTCCCCTTCTCGAACATATTGGAAGACATTCCCCTACGTTCATTGATGTCCATGCGCTCGATGTGGCCAACCCAGTACGGTTGACGGACTAGCTCCACATCTTGCTACAGTTCGTTGAGTTCGCGGTGATCACTTTTCTCCTGCTTTCAGCTTTCCCGCAGATGGGACCATATATCCGACATGGATTTTTTCTTTCGAAGGCATCAAGAATTAATTCTCGTGTATTGATTATCGTCCAGGTTTCGGCTCCATGTGTCTAAAAATAGTTAAACTTTGGTGAAAATATTAATGAATTCGTTGATAAATGCCTCGACTTCCACGCTGAGGGATGGATTCGTTCCTTCACACAACAACTTTAATTTTCCAAGGCCACGGCATTGATCTCCAGTCACTGATAATGGTAAAAGCGTTTGACAATTTGAGACATCTTCTCAAACCTGGCTGCTTAGAGATGTCCATCGTGGACAGTCGTGAGAACTTCCTTTACTAAAATGAACTAAGTCTGGAGGTGGTACAGTTTCATCGTATTCTAGTCTGTCAGATCGTCAAAGCAACGTTTGCCCAGAAACTTCTTCAAAGAGCTTGAGCACTCGCAGAGCCGATTTCGAACTCATTCCGTTGTGCCGTTTTGTGCGAACAAGGCTGGAAAAGGACACTAGACGCGTATATCATCCGGCCATAGGGATCTTATCGTTGATTCGATAACTAGGTCGCTTCCGTTCGCTTCATCTTAGGATTCGGAGACTTATTGCCTTCTTTAAAAAGCTTAGCTGTTTGTGTGCATTCGGGGTGGCCCAGTTCAGCTCAGAGGCCTGTAAAAGTACACAATCCTTTATTTCTTTGGGCAGTGTTTCTCGGTACCCAGCAGAGGATCACCGTATTTATGACGTTCAATTTGCATAAGGCTCGAAAATCGGATCTGATGCAACAGCTCTGACTGCCGGGCCTGGGAGTATGTGGTCGGTAACATTCCGGTCGTTTTTGACTTGTGGTGCTTCATTTATCGCTACCACTTCAGACTGAGGGAAGCTACATTCTTAGTGTCAGGGAATCTGCGAAGACGTCATGGAAAACTCTCCTGAACCACTCATTTTTGAGCCATTAGAGCTAAACTCTCTGAGCCTCTATCAACTGTCGTTGCAAAACGTTGTGGTCAAGGGACTGTAGGACAGAAAATCTTTCAAAAACAGGGTCGGTGGAAGGTTCCCGGAATTTATATAATTTTGTTTGCTGCGCACAGTGGTAGGATAGAAGCGTGTTCATAACCTGCCGCCTCCACAGGATTTCTTATGTCTAACATTTGACGTTGACATCTAAAGACAGACATTTATGTTTGCGTGACTGGGCAAATTATTTCACGAGGTCACGACAATGTCACGTCTAGTTTTGACTTTCCTGCCAAACTTGTCAGACTAAGCAGGATGACGATGGAGAATTCTCGCTACTCCATCAAGGTCGGTAACGAATTCACTTAGACCTTTAATGTCAAAAAAGGATTTAGACAAGGCGACGCGCTGTCATGTGACTTATCCTTGAGATGGTCGTGCAGAAGTCACCAGCCAACACAAGAGGCACGATCTTCCAGAAGTCTGTAAAATTGCTATCATACGCGGATGACATTGGCGTGATTGGCAGAACACAGCGAGCCGTCTATGAAACGCGTGCTGGCATTGCAACGGAGGCGGTTTAGCGATGAACGAGGGAAAAGCGAAGTATATACAGTCATCGAGAAAGGACGCACATCCAGAGCGTCACTATACATAACTTCGAGGTAGTGAGGGATTTCGTCTACCGCTCCCAAGTATACTTTGCGAATGCCACCAGTACCGAGAGAAAACGCAGAGTATCTCTTGCCAATCGCTGTTTCTATGGGCTCAAGAGGCAATTTAGTAGTAGAGCCCTCTCTCGGAAGATTAAATTGAGTCTGTATAAGACCTTAATCATCCCAGCCCTGCTTTACGGCGCATAGGCATGGGCTATATCCAAAGTGGATAAAGAGGCTCTTGGTCTTTTCGAGAGAAGTGTTCTGCGCGCGATCTTTGGTTGGTCCTCTTTGCGTTGATGGCATTTGGAGAAGAAGGTCCAACCATGAACTGGGCTCTACAGCGACATGTCTAGCCAAGCGTCTAGAGCCTAGCTCCGTCCCGAAGAATCTTCGACTCTGAGCCTGTGGGACAACGCAACGGAGAACGTCCACGCACAAGGTGGCGCACACAAGTTGAGGGGGGACTCAGCCGGCTTCTTATGCGAAACTGGAGACAGCTGGCGAGTGAACGGACCGGATGAAGATAGAAGAAGAAAAAGATGAGGAGTTGCTGATGGATGGATGAATCAATGACAGAAATGGCAACGAAAAGTGAAACAAAATTGGAAAATTGTAAGTGACCACACGACGACATTCAAGGCGCAAACGCAAACAAAATTCGACCGTCAAAGTTCATGTCATAATTCTTCGTCTTCTTCTTCTGCCGCTATAGTCCGGGGTGGACCTGGGCCTCAACCAAGAAGCCTCTCCAGCTGGCACGATCCTTAGCCAGCTGTCTACAATTGCGCACGCCATGGTTGTGGTCATTCTCCACCTGGGTTCTGGGCCATCGGTTATGTGGGCGTCCTCTATTAGGCTGGCTCACTTGTTCGGAGTCGAGGGCTCTTTGGTGTTGTCCATGCGCTCTACATTGCCTAACCCTCTTATGCGTTGAATCCGTTGACGCCTGGCTGGGCTCATATCGCTGTGCAGCTAATTCAGTTCATGGTGGAATCTTCTTCTTCCCCAGAACCACCAACTATCAAACCCAGGGCTTCTTTGTCGAAAAGACCAAGGGCTTCTTCATCCGCTCTTATGATTATCCATATTTCCGCGCCATAGAACAGGACAGGGATGATCAAGGTCTTGGTAATTCGAGAGAGGGCTCTACTACTCACTTGCTGTTACAATTCTTTGTTAAAATAAAAATGTGAGATGGCTAGCCTCCTTTGGGAATTTCATGTAAAGTCAAGTCGGCATGCAATGAATCATGCCCAGTGGAGGCGGTCTGTAAGGGTTTGACACAATCTTTACAGACCTACGAGTATTTTCAAATAAATTTAAATGTTTCGACCGGCCAATTTTGTTAGTAAACTGTCGTAACTCAAATTGAATGTATACAGTTCGCATTCAACTTCTAAGGCGTGCCATATTACAAAACTGTAATGTAGGCAAGTTACCACCCAGTGCCCGCCTTACATTATTGTACCCATTAACTTCTGTGTGTCCGTACCACAAAAACACAATTAATTCATTGATTTAATGACAAACACGCGCGGTCCGCAAAATATTCCCAAGTTCCTTTCGCTGTTTGGCTAAACACAAATTATTGATAATTGGACATTTGCTCGGTTGCCGCTCCATTGGAATTTGTGACCCGAGCGTTAAGATATTGAGGTGATGAAACATCTCGAAATGTACCCGATGACCAATAAAACGAAAGTTTTTTTCACAACCCGGTGCCCAGATTTCAGACCAGTTCACCTTGACGTAATGTTGAATCAGTCGTTATTAGCCGATAATCAAAATAGCGTGAAATACTTAATCAGAACTGTCCATGGAAGCGTTCGCTTGGATAATGTCTTAATATGAGTCTGAATATAGAATTTCGTAGCTTCCGGCAAGTGAACTTGCTTAACGCACTGGATTCTGTGTGTATTCTTAAGTGAGTTGTCACGACTGTTCAATTATCACTTTTCGAATAGGATTTAGGTTATGTACGAGAGTGCATGTGTTTCGCCAATTGAATTACGTTTCCTTTGCCACTGGACGCGGTGCAAATGTAATTTGTGGAACCGAAGATGATCTCTTCAGTCGTGGCATCTCTTCGGTAAGTTTTCCATTAGCAGTTATTGGCGATGGCAATTACGGTGGAGTTAATTTATGCCATGAGCGAGTGTAGAACGAGGTCAGTTTATTAGGTTTCTCAAGGAAGCGGTGTGAGCTCTATTGATTGGAAAGTTTAGTATGCGGAATTCATAAGCTTATGCCATCGGGGAGCTTTGCGAAAGTTGTGTAAACGTAAATTTGTAAATTCGGGCGAAGGTAGGCATACTCGGGCGCACGCGATTGTTATCCTTACCTCTGATGCAAGAGAAGCGAAGATGATTTGAAGAAAAACACGCACGATTTCTTAAGTCGGCTGGATTAATATGCCGGCACATGATTGAATTTCAGACTTTCTTTCCACGTGTACAGGGTGGGACTCTTTTTTTTTAAATGCAACAAAATTAACTCAATTAAGGTGGTCCCATGTATTATGGCTTTATTAAGAACAAATATTCCTATTTATTATGAAATTCAACGCCGTTCGAGTGGCTGTCCCGGCTGACTTCGCAGTAGCGCATTCTGTGACACCAATTTTAGAAGACCTTGTTGATGGATGGCCTTAAGGGATTGAATCGTTTCCGGATTGTTGGCATAGCACCGGTCTTTCACCGTTCCCCACAGAGAGAGTCCAAAGGGGTCAGCTCAGCAGCTTCGAGCCGGCTAATTGATTTCCCCAAGATAACTGATAACACGGCTTGTGAATAAGGTGTTCAAAAGGCCGAATGTTGCATGGGCTGTGTGGCATGACGCGTTGTCCTGCGAAAATCAGAGGTCGTCCAAGTCCATATTTTCAATTTCAGTAAAAAAGGTCGGTTAATATGGCTTTGTAACGCCCACTGTTGACCGAGACGTTTCCAGGAGGGCTTTTGCTTTTAACCCGGGTAATACCCAATTTTGCAGTTTTCCGGGTACCCTAGTAGCCAAGCATTACGGATAATACCCAATTCGTGCAGGTAGCTGACCAGCCAAATCGGGTAGTGGGTTCTTAAGTCAAAAATGCAACGCCAAGTGCCCGAATGTTCAGAGGTGGATATCTGGTGGGTATTGGAGAGAGGGTTGGTATGATGGTTACAAAAGGAGGGCCCAATATTTTCTCTGACGGAGTGAGAAAGGTTCTTGTGAAGAGGCTGGAGATTAAGAGATAAGTCGGTTGGAGGCAGTTTGTAAGAAACACGCTTGATGGTGGCGACAGATATATTTTTCAAGAAGCACAAAAATGCAAAATAAATTAACGATACGAAGTCGAAGTCTCGAGTCACGTAGTTGCTTAATTAAGTGCGTCACCTCAACTTTATGCCTGAAGCCAGATAAGACAAGAAAATGCCAAGTACAGTGGACTCCCCCTAAGTCGAACTCTCCCTATGTCGAAACTCTCACTAACTCGAACTTTTTTCATCATATTTAATGTACGTTTCCGTCGAATTTCCAAACAACCCTCTCTTTAAGTCAAACTCTCTCTAACTCGAACAGATTATGGTATCCGGTGACAATTCGACTTAGGGGGAGGCGACTGTATGTACAATACAATATCCCACTGTTCAAAATACCATTTCTGGAATTACTATCATTGACAGAAGGGTATCTATATCATGCTTACTCAAGCTGATGACAACGCCCTTATCCGTGTTGTTGGGTATTTTTAAAACTTCGTTTTGAACAATGTGTTATCGCTGTGGCGTAGTGGGCAAGTGCGTCGACTCCTACGCAGAAGGTGCCAGGTTCGATACCCGAATTTACCACCTTTGATAATTCACGGTTCCGCCTCTTTCGAGTCACTGACAATGCTCAAAGAGTATTCCTGTTAGGAAAAAGCTTCTCAAATTTGCCGTTCGGAGTCGGCATTAAACTATAGGTCACGAGTGGATGCTGAGAAGCCAGGCCCAGGTCCGCCTCGGACTGTCGCGCCATATTATTATATATTTTAGATGAGTGCGAGAAGGAAATGTTGGCTGCCGCGGATTTCAAAATTAACTGAAGACAAGGCAGACGCTGTGTGCAATATTTGTGGTCCTGCAATATCGTATATCGATTTACAGTCATCAAATAATAAGCGGCTGCAAATTATTGACAAATACGATAAGGAGGCTGCACAAGCTGTAGAAGCTGACAATAATGACCACATCTTACTTAGTTACTTGTCAGGCATACGACCCGTTTAGGGTCCAAGCCTGAGATATCGCTGCCTTCAATCGTTGACGGTCGCCGGCACGCTGCCTCCAGTCATCAAGACCAAGGTGTCTTGGATCCGCGATTACATGGTCTTTATACCGGAGATTCGGTCTTCCTCTCCTTCTCGAACCAGGAAGCTCGGACTCGAAGGCCCTCTTACCTGGAGCATTGTATTCCATGCCCTCAATTTGGCCGAGACGAGCCAGTGCAGCCGACGAAATATTTGCCTTCTGGACACATCCACATCCTGGCACAGCTTGTAGAGTTCTCAATTGTGTCTACTCCTCTATTCACCTTCCTCGCAGACGGGACCATATATCCGACCTAGAATTTTTCTTTCGAAGGTACCAAGAATCAGCTCCGCTGTTTTGCTTATCGTCCAGCTTTCGGCTCCATATAGCAGAACTGGCAAAAAAAGGCATGATCTTGTTCCTTCGAGTCAGGAGCTTTGAGCCCAGTTGTTTCGACAAACCGAAGTAACATAGGTTTTCTAGAGCGATTCTACGTGGGATCTCCACTGTGATGCCATTCGTAGAGTTTACGTTTGCCTGGTTGTAGACAAACTTCTTCACCACCTCGAAATTGTAGCTATCGATTGTGATGTTTTGCCAATCGCCGTGAATGATTCCTCTAAACGTATCCCAACATCTGCGTATCCTAACAATTGGACTGACTTGTAGAAAATAGGGCCATCCGTGTTTACAGCAGCCCTCCACACTATCTTCTCCAGTAATAGATCGAAGACATCACACGACGACAGGGACTGCGCCCCTTGCCGAAATCCGCTGAAGGGTTCAAAAGGCTTGGAGGTCTTCTTTCAAGCTGCATGATGCATCACTTATGTGTTAACGAACAAACTACACCGTGCATCACGTATGCGTTAGCGTGGTGCGACTCAACAGGATCAGTTTTCCCAGGATCCCGAATTCGGCCATCGCATCAAATAGTTCCTTGGGATGAACAGGCCATGAGTGTTGTCCACGAACTTTTTGCACAAACTTGCGCAGCATTCGCGGTGGGTTCTTTATTCCGGCCAAGACTTCTTTTCAAAAAAGGACTCTGTTTTGGCTACACAGCACAAGTTTTCAATATTTCCCAACGTTGTCCAGTTGTAAATCGATTCATTTCGTTCCACGTTCCGGTATGGCACTGGCTTTCTGTAAAAACTTCGATCGGGAATCAGCAGTGTCAAGATAACCTGTGATTTAAAAAAAAAAAACAGTGGATGGTTGAAAGAGAGAATCAAAAATCTATTTGCTCACATTTCGGGCTTGGCATAGAATTTGGAATCCCACTCGGAGAGCTTTTTGATAAAAAGATACATCTGTTGATACAGAGTTAGTCTGACGGATGTGCCCACCCAGCAATGTCATTGTCGTCCTTTACAGCTCTTGCGCCCGAAAACATAAACAAATGCCTTCAGATTCAAGCGTCATTGCCGGAGATTGCTGTCCGGATCCTCTTTTAGGTTATTGGTCAAATGCCCGATGTGACAAGCAAGCAAAGTGGGCGTGTAATAAAAATACTCGCCTGTGCCAATGTCGGCAGCCATAAAATCATCCGTGACATTAGAATTGATTAGAAGTTTAATGACTCTGAGAAAATTAACGCTACGTGTTTTGCAATTTTATTGAAGTTAATGGTATTTCTGACGGCGAATACTTTCTATTCACGGTGTTTGCGAACTTTTTGGGGTTCTCTCTGATTGGTACCATCCGCGAGAGAACAAGAGCACGTCGGAACACCTGTGGTTTCTGTAGAAGGTAGGCCCAGACTTACTAGCTTTCATACAGTGGAAAGGAAAATACCATCTTAGTATGAATTAGATTGAATGAAACAAATTGCGTTAGCATTCGTAATGGCTTAGGCTGAATGCAGCAGCTATGCGTTACACAAACACTGGCAAGCGTGCTGGCATCATGGTTGCTCGTCTGGAAGAGATGGCTAAATAGACTAATATTGTGTTCCATTGGGTACCGGGTCGCAGAGACCTTCCAAGCAACTAGCGGTGGTTGATTCAAGCCCTTTCTGCAGAGCTTCCACGGATGAAGAGGGAACTGAAACCAGCCTTCTCTTTTTCTGCACACACTAGGCCTTGCGTATTATGACATGTCTCTAGTGAAGCACCCATCGTCTGTCTACATCTTTCCATCGCGCTCGGCAAATGGTTTCTCAGCAGTGAATTAATACAGCAGTCAATCCTTGTGACGGCACAATGGACAAGAGCAAGTTTAAGCACATCTTTCAAGACAGCCTCATGCTCGGTCTAACGTGCCTACCTATCATCAAAGTATGAGCATTTCCTCCTGAGCAATAGCCGATGCCCTTTTAGAGAAAATCACACTCGTATTCCTAGTGAACTACTCCAGATAACAGGCAGTAACTATTGTTACGAAGCTTAACCAAAGAAAGGCCACATCTTCTATGGAGGCCCGTGTCTCCTACGTGGCGTATCGCCTAGCAAATTCTTAACACTGTGTTAAAGATGTTACTAGTGGAGGGAGATGTAGCCGTCGTGGAGGGAGATGTAGCCCTCGTGGAGGGAGATGTAGCCCTCGTGGAGGGAGATGTAGCCCTCGTGGAGGGAGATGTAGCCCTCGTGGAGGGAGATGTAGCCCTCGTGGAGGGAGATGTAGCCCTCGTGGAGGGAGATGTAGCCCTCGTGGAGGGCAACAATATTGGACTCCACACCTCATTAAGTAAATTTACGTCGGTTTTCAAGCGGAAACCTAAGCGATCCTAATGGGCACGAGCTATATTGTGAATTTCAAGTGGATGGGGTGAAGTTCCTCTGTCTGTAGTGACGGCTAAGCTGTACCTTAGGCTTTACTCCACAATTCAGTTCAGTTCAGGAATGTATGCCATCTCTGAATTTGGTCGACAGTCAAAATTCACTAAGACTTGGCTGGGTAACGGTTCACCACGGGATCGCTGGAAATAAGCTCGTCGATGAACTTGCTCGATAAGGATCAGAGGAGACATTCTCAAGACTTGAACCGGCGCTGAAAGTACCTGCATCCTTCGTTAGGGCTCCCATCGATGGTATTGCCTCTCGGAAACCAAATTGGCATGACTCTCCAGGATGCAGACAGACCAATCGCATGCTTCATAACGTCTGTATGAAATGCGCAGGATTCTTGTTATCACCTGCAGACGACTTACAGGCATACTAGCGGGACACTCCTTTGCCCAACATTTAATTGTGCTTGGCCTAAGCGACCAAACTCTCTGAGACGCCTGTGGAGAAGACGACGATACTGTACAGCAATTCTTCTATCACTGGCCCGTCTTTACTCAGACCAGGTGGCAGGTTTCGGTGCTGATGTGGTGAGAGCTGATGATGCGGACTCGCCATCACAGACACGTCTGCTGGCCTTCCTTGGGAAGACGAACAAGTGAAATCAAATGTTGGTTGCTTGGAATGAACCAGTTTTTGAGTTTGAGTGCTCCAAAGCAGTGCTAAAAACCTCCGACAAAAAAAAAAAAGAAGGAGGACGTGGGCCATTCCAACCTATGTTCTGTAGAAATGGCCTCTATCTAAGGACTCCGTGATATCATTCCCAATGGCAAACAATAAGGAATAATCCAAAGACTTCCCTGTATAAATTCTAAAGCAACGCTAGTGCTCAAAAGTCAAGACAAAATGTAGTTGAGACCACATAATGCTCTAACCACACTCATTCCCCCTTTGTCACCGAAAATGTGTTGGCAGCTTGTTGAATTTGTAGCATTTGTGTGAATCGTGCTAACGGTGTGAATTGCTTCTCAAAACAGTTTCTTCAAATAAGAAAGTACGCGTAAGAGTGAGTGAGTGGGTGACTCACTCTAAACATTTGATTTCTTTTTGATATGGACGAGGATTTTCAACTGCTCGTGTCTTAAAGTCAACCCAAGGCCATTTGTATAATAATGGATAGTCGAACAAGTTTTTTTCGTATTTTGTCAATAGATGTCGTTGGAATCATCTACATATCTCCAGTGCTACCAATCGTATTATGTCAAACCATATGGTGTTGGAAAGGTGACATTTTAACCTTAATTTAATCAAAAAAGAAATTAAATTCTGAGAAGTTGACAAAAAGTTACAGCTGTTCAAAAATGAGTGAAAATAATGAAGAAATTCGCTATATTTTGAAATTTTTGTATAAAAAAGGGAAGATTGCCACGCAAGCCACCAATGAAATTTGTGAATTTTACGGAGACGATGCTGTATCGGTTTGTGTACACCAACAATGGTTCGCTAGCCTCCGTTCTGGAAATTTCGACGTGAAAGATGCACTTCATTCTGGTTGACCTATCGTTGAAAAATTCGATGAAATTATGGAAAATACTGACCGGGGCCGTCACATAAGCAGCCACGACATCGCCAAGGAACTAAACATTCATCATTTGGAATCATTTAAAAACGCTGGCTACAACAAGAAGCTCGATATTTGGGTACCACATGCATTGTCTGTGAAAAAAGTTTTATTAGAAATACGAAAAGACTTTTTCGACTGCTTATTAATTATAACATTATCAATAAAATATTTCTCGTCTGTCTTAACGAGTATCTGCCGGCCTTGATGAATTATTGGAAATGATTAGTCTTCAAGTTGTATACTCAAGCATGGCTTGCGATTGTAAGCAGTTGCTTTACTTTTATAAATTTGCCATATTTTACAGGCCAATTAACTCGAATTTTAGATTATTTCACCAATTAATTCATATACAGTGGACTCTCCTTAAGTCCAACTCTCCCTAAGTCAAAACACTCCCTAAGTCGAAACTCCCTCTAACTCGATGAACATTTTCGCCATATTTTACATACATTTCACTTAATTTTAAATGCAAAAACCTCTCTCTAAATCAAACTCCCTCTTACTCGAACAGATTATGGTATCCCGTGGCAATACGACTTAAGGAGAGTCCACTGTTTTACATTTTTAACATCGTCTGTAAGCAGAGTCTTGTTGCGGACGCTTCGTCTTTCACGAGTAGAGGGGACCTACATTTACATGTCGACTCGAAGTTATGACTGATATAATGTCTGTCTCAGTAACACCAGAGAAGTGGTACCGTGAAATATGAAAGTTATTGTATGTGATCCACGGATATTCGGCGTAGTAATCGATACATATACCCAAAACATGGCCGCCAAACAATTATCTTATATCAAACTCTATTTATTTATTTATTTTTTTTTTTCAATTCATTTTTATTTCAAAATTCATGACATGCTTACGTACTAGACAAAAATGCTTAAAACGAACAGTGTTACTATTTCTAACTTACAGGCCCCAAGCGAGCACTCTAAGCTAAACTTAATCTTATCAAATATCTTTCGACTTAAAGTAATATTATATTTCTTTGTGAACAAAAACGAGTTCAATACTGAACAACTACATTATAAGCTTTATTATGCCTAGTCCTTTATGTCTACAAGTGACTTACAAATAGATTCGGTTTAATGATAGGACCCATATTTGACATGGTACTGTGAAAATTGTATGACTTTATTGTGGGGTGGTTGTGGTTGACATCTTTTGCCAGTAGTTCTGACAGACTGCCCAAGTTCTAGCTGAGTAAAAGTACGCTTTTTATTTTTACATCAACGGCCATATAACACGAAGGTGGAGCATCTGGAATTTTGGATTGAAAGTTGTTTCGTCTTGGGTCTATCTTCAAGTCTAGTTTTATTTCTTCGTTGCCATTGCATATCTGTTGATCAATATATGAATCGAATTCTAAGCTTTTTATCTTACTTATATAATCATCCTGACCGAATGGTGGAAAATGGATTTGGATATTTGGTCATTCAACTTAGATGGTGTTGGTATTTGTTTTCGTTCAGTACATCTTCTTTATTTGGCGCTACAGTCCGGGGTGGGCGTGGGCCTCAACCAACAAGCCTCTCTGCCTAGCTGTCTCCAGTTTCGCACGCCAAGTTGGTTGAGGTCCTTCTCCTCCTGGGTGCGCCACCGTGAACGCGGGCGTCCTCTGTTACGTTGTCCCACGGGTTCGGAGTCGTTCAGTACAGGCTACGTAATTTGTAGCGTCCAACAGGTATCCATCTGCCCTTCGTGGATAGCATCTGTTTATAAGAAAGAATTCATTACTAATTCATCTGCTCATTCGTTCCTCGAAATACACTTCCACCCAGACACTCCCCAGAGGATAGATTTTCATGTTCCTTCGTTTTCTTAACACATTGGCTGCCATGACTGTCATACAGGATAGCCAGTGATATTTCCCAAGAAGCCTAGGCAATCAAATATGATAGCCATCTATAATTTTATTGGTATAAATCCGGTAAGGGGCGATTTTACCAGACACCCCACCGTGACTGTTGTTTGTGGAATGATAGCCACGGCATTAGCTTAGCGTGTGGTGGACCAAATGCACCCTGGACCTCCAGGAAACGAAGCAAATGTATGCAATGTCGACCTTTTTATTTTTTTGTGATCAAAAGTATTATTAACGAAATTTTTGAGCTGACACCCCATGAAATTTTCTCAAATTTGGCTTGGCAACCAACAACTTGGGTTACCAAGTTCTCCTGCATCAGGAGTGCTTCCAGTCGACTGACTATCTGCGTTCAATAGATCCTCCCTCTACTGGATTCATTTACAATAGGAGGGCTCCTTTTGATCAGCGTTTACTTCTGCCTGGAACACACAGTAGTGGTTCAGTAGAGGAATAGAGATGTATCCTTTGAAGTAAGTAATGCTCGGATTTTTGCCTTCATCCCATTTGAAGCCATCAGCTCAGATTAATGTTGTCCACCAAGGCCACCAATTCCCACAAAATATGTTTATTATTTTCAAGTCATGTTATATTTAAGGCAAGGTATTGCAGAGAGTATGAAAATCCGATGTGTGGTCGCCGTGGCGTAGTGGGTAAGTGCGTCGACTCCTACGCAGAGGGTGCCAGGTTCGATATCGATCGCTCCACCTCTTTCGTGTCACTGACAATGCTCAAAGAGTGTTCCTGTCTAGAAAAAGCTTCTCAAATTTGCCGTTCGGAGTCGGCATTAAACTGTAGATCGGTGAAAGAACAATAGCACGCACAACACGAGAGGTTGCTAAGAAGCTAGGCCCAGGTCCACCTCTGACTGTCGCGCCACCGATATTATATATTATGAAAATCCGATGGGCAATAAAAACATTTGCAGCCGTCTACGTAGTTTCATCAATTTATAAAATTAATTTATTAAATTGAGTAAGCTAATCATTTACAGATTCATGTAGACTAATACAGGCCCAACGCCTGCTGATTTTCCTGGGCTTCTCCCTTCCTTAGTGCAGTGATCCTGGATATCTTCTGACTTTTCTCTTGCCAATTGTGTCAGCAACCCTCATTCATTGTGCGAAGCGAAAACCACTACGCATTCAAATTCAAACGGATACAATTTTTAATCATTCGTGATACTCCCATTTTTCAAAAGCTTGTTTTTAAAGTGTTTTCCAATAAGGACGTGAAAACTTTTTTCTTAAATAAAACGTGAACCATTTGAGATATTTCAATAACTTTACTATCGGCTTGAAGTACAATCGAAACATTTTTGAATGGAACTCCACTTCGTTCATATATCGACCGGTTGCACGTTTGCAACGGTCGGTTTGTTGGCCCCAATTTCCAACGACTCGGGCATACATTTCTACACATTTTTAGCCCCACAGAAAATAGTCAAGCGGCGTTAAATCGGACGAATGAAGCGGCCAATCGACTCGTCCATTTCTTGAGACAACACGCTCACCATACTTAAATAATAATATGGGTGGCGCTACAGCCCGTAGAGGGCCAGGGCCTAGCTTCTCAGCAACCGCTCGTGTTGTGCGTGCTATTGTTCTCTCACGCGTGGAAGGGACCTACAGTTTAATGCCGACTCCGAACGGCGAAGTTGAGAAGCTTTTTCTAGACAGGAATACTCTTTGAGCATTGTCAGTGACTCGAAAGAGGTGGAGCCGTGAATTATGATTGGTGGTAAATTCGGGTATCGAACCTGGCACCCTCTGAGTAGGAGCCGAATCATGCCGCGATAACTCTGACCATTCACAGTAACGTGACGATTGTTATCGTCGACTTAAAAATGAAAAATATGGCCCAACAACGCCGGATGATGTGGATGAAGTGGTGATTCATGAAGCACGCGTGGATTTTCACCCGACGGCTTATGAACGAACCCATTCAGCCAAAAATGGGCTTCCTCGAAAATTCGAGATAACGCTCTTAAAGTTGCGGTCTCCGACTCCGAACTTCGGTAGGCAGTTTTTATAATTTGCAGACGTTGCTCGTTCGTGTACTTTACCATGATGTTGAGTTTACTGAATAATTTGACAGTGACAGATTGATGATTAGTGAAAGAGTGCGTTCGCAAATTAAATTCAAAGGTGTCAAGTTCCTACTGTAAAACCCCTTATTTAGCTCGAGACAGGTCCTCACAGGCGCCCGGTCGACTTTCATTAATTTTAATTCTTCGAGGTATTTTATTTCATAAGTAGGTCCAAGCCTTAGGATATAAAATGAAATATTTCAAAATAATGTATACATTCTAGAGGCCTTCGCAGAGTGTAAAAAATCAAGACCACACAGTACTTCTTACCACCATTTTTATTATTTTCTTACAGGTGCAATCCCAAAGAGATTCAACATAGCGGTGATGCTATTCATGATGTGCCTTATGGGATACATGATGCGTGTGAACTTGTCGATCAACATCATTGCGATGGCCAACTCGACGTCCCATGAGAACGAAACACTGACCGATGTAAGTTCCATTCACCCACACTGACCCCTTCCGAGCACGTCCTTATGCTTGATGTTTTCCTTTCAGCACGGACCTCGTTACGATTGGAGTGCCGATGACCAGGCGTTGCTGCTCGGTGCGTACTTCTACGGCTATCTCTGCACATCATTACCAGCCGGTATGTTAGCAGAGCGGTACGGCGGTAAGCCGGTTGCCGGCTACAGTTGTATTCTAGCAGCGATACTCACGGCGCTCACACCTCTGGCTGCGACCTGGGGAAAGTGGCCTGTGTTTGCTTTCAGATTTCTGATCGGTTTCCTTGGGGTAAGTTGTTGTCCAACCAAAACTTGACGCATTCTAACCACAATCCAATCGATAGGGTGTCATTTACCCGTGTTGCCACAATCTCATATCGAAATGGGCTCCACCCACGGAAAAGGGAAAATTCGTCGCCGCGCTGATGGGAGGCACCTTTGGCACGGTCATCACTTGGCCCATCAGTGGACTCATTATCGAGTCCATGGGGTGGGATTGGGCCTTCTACATTGTAGCCATCTTTGTTGCTATCGTCACAGCGGCCTGGTTCTTAATCGTTTCGGACAGTCCGGCTCAGCACTCTTCGATCACCCCAGAAGAACGTGATCTTATTCAAAAATCACTAGGAGACTCGGTGTCGACGAAGAAGGCACTTCCTCCATTTTCGAAACTGGCCGTGTCCCTGCCATTCTGGTCGCTGTTGTTGCTGCATTACGGAAGCATGTGGGGTCTGTTCTTCCTCATCACAGCTGCTCCCAAATTCATGAGCGAGGTAAGTGTGGAGAGTCATTTTAAGGGTGATGATTTGAAGCTACAACTGTCTCCCTGCAGGTTCTTGGCTTCCAACTCTCATCGGCCGGGTTCTTGTCAAGTCTTCCCCACTTGGCGCGACTTCTCTGCGCCTTTGGCTTCGGAGCCATTGCCGATGCTGTCAGGCGAAAGGAATGGCTGTCGGTTACAAAGATCCGAAAATATTTCTGTCTTCCTTGTAAGTTCAATTTATCCCATGCTTGATTTTCAACTGTTTAACACGCCTACTTTACAGCGCACATCATTCCTGGAATCTTCCTCATCGTGCTGGCTTACTTCGGACGGGATCCTTACGTTTGCGTCGCGATCATGACCCTTTCGCTTGGTTTCAATGGAGCTGCAACAGTGACGAACTTGGCAAACTCGCAGGATTTGGCTCCCAACTACGCCGGAACTCTGTATGGTACCATCAACTTCGTTGGAACCACTCCCGGCTTCTTCTCGCCGATGATTGTTGCCTATTTCACAAAGGATCAGGTTTGTCAAGCCCCTTCAATGCGCACTGAATTGCATTCACATTCAAGCTCATTTTCAGAACACAATATACGAATGGCAGAACATTTTCCTAATCGGTGCTGGGGCGTACATTGTTCCAGCGCTCATCTTCTGGGTGCTGGGATCTGGAGAAATCCAAAAGTGGAACGATCTCGACGAGGATAAGGCGAAGAAGGACGTGGCCAACTCAGAGTTGTGATTTTTACAAAACTAAACACAGTCTCTGTTAGTGTAAGCATTAGTTAAAGATCCAGCACTTTGCCGGAAAGGCAAGACGTTCGAAAGATCCCTTAAATCGTGTATTATTAGCAAATAAGTAATTTTATAAAGAAAAAACACAATTATAGTATATGTTAAAAATTACGGACGATGTTTTACTTATGAATTGGATGACAACCACTCTGTATTTTAAAGTACTCCAGGTATAATCAGATCCGCACACTCAGTCCTTCTAACAATTGGAGTCTTGTCTAGAAAGTTTTGGAGGGCGTTACTGGGAATCCCGAAACTTACAAATTGTTTTTGCAGTCAGGAATATCCGTGGGTATGAAGTGAAACAAACACCGGTACACCTGAGTTGGAAGCATCTGGATTCTAGTCAGTACTCCATTGTGACAGCTTCTTGTAGTTGTTGTGCCAGGTCACTGTGAAAAGTTGCAAGATGTCGTAAATGGAACGAAGCAGGATGAACACAACCACGCTCCATTTGAAAGTCTTAATTCAAAGTGCTCTGTGACTTCTTTAACATCATAATTTAGAAGATCGTACAAGACTCACACGCCTACCCTAGAGGCGCAATCTTCCAGAAGTCCGTACAACTGTTAGCATACGCGGATGACAGAGACGTAATTAGCAGAACACAGCGAGCCGTCAATGAGGCGTTTGCTGGCATTGAGGCGGAAGCGGCTGTCTTGAGGCAGTCTAGCGGTGAATGAGGGCAAAACGAAGTATATGCTGTCATCAAGAAAGGACACACGACATCGACGTCTTGGACAGAGCGTCACAATGGGCAGGTATAACTTCGAGGTACGCAAGGACTTCGTCTATCTTGGCTCGAACAACATCAGTATCGAGATCAAATGCAGAGTAGCTCTTGCCAACAGCTGTTTCTATGAGCTCAAGAGGCAATTGAGTAGTAGAGCCATCTCTCGAAGGACCAAGCTAACATTATATAACACCTTGATCATCCCTGTCCTACTCTATGGTGCGGAGCCTTAGACAATCTCAAAAGCGGATGAGGAAGTCCTTGGTCTCTTCGAGAGGAAAGCTCTGCGTGCGATCTTTGATCCTGTTTGCGTTGACGGTTTCTGAAGGAGAAGATTCAACCACGAACTGTACGGGCTGTACAGCGACATGAGTCTACTCAGACGTCTTCGTATCCAACGCCTAAGGTGGCTAGAGAATGTAGAGCGTATGGACAACTCAGCTCCGGCCCGATGAGTCTTCGACTCCGAACCCGTGGGACAACGCAACAGAGGACGCCCGTGTTTAAGGTGGTGCACCCGGGTGAAGAAGAGCCTCTGCCAACTTGGCGTGCGACACTGGAGACAGCTAGCCAGAGACCGTGCTAGCTGGAGAGGCTTGTTGGTTGAGGCCCAGGTCCACCCCGGACTGTAGCGCCAAATAAAGAAGAAGAAGAATTTATTAAATCTAGGAAAATCACGCTCTCTCGTAAGCGTTCAAAGAAAAAAAAAAACAGTAATTTAAAATCAAAAAAAAAAAAAAAAATACAGTGGACTCCCCCTAAGTCGAAACTCTCTCTAAGTCGAACTTTTTCGACATATTTTACATACATTTCCCTCGATTTTCCTTACAAAAACCTCTCGCTAAGTCTAACTCCCCCTAACTCGAACAAATTATGTCATCCCGTGACAATTCGACCTAGGGGGAGTCCACTGTACATTATATGTAAATCTTACTTATTAATCAGGCTGGTGACCCATGCGGGGACTGAGCCTGAACAATACTTGCTTTGCATTGCGGACGGTACTCCTGGCACGCCGATTCCAGTCACCAAGCTGTCCTTATACCGGAAGTTCGGTCTTCCTCTCCTTCTCGAACCAGGAGGCTCGGATTCGAAGACCCTCTCTCTTGTGCCATGCACTTAATTCGGTCGAGCCAGTGCAGTCGACGGATTTTGCCTTCAGGTCTTCTCCTCCATTCCTCCAAAGGTCATAGTTTTGCTCAGTATTCAAGTATTTCAAAGGTCAAAGTACCAATCCTTTATGTTTACAAATTTGAACCAAAGCATATAGCCGTCCTCTGTCTACTCGCGGTAATACACATCCCACCACGTCGAATACTATTTTAATATAATTGATTCATGTAAGAAGATTATATGGTCGCCGTGGCGTAGTGGGTTAGTGCGTCGATTCCTACGCAGAGGGTGCCAGGTTCGACACCCGAATTTACCACCTTTCATATTTCACGGCTCCACCTCTTTCGAGTCACTGACAATGCTCAAAGAGTATTTCTGTCTAGAAAGAGCTTCTCAACTACGCCGTTCGAAGTCGGCATTAAACTGTAGGTCCATTCCACGCGGGAGAGAACAATAGCACGCAAAACACGAGTGGTTGCTGAGAAGCTAGACCCTGGGCGTCTACGGGCTGTAGCCCCACCCATATTATTATAAAAAGATTATATTCTTCTCTCGATGAATAAATGACATCAACCAATGTCAGTATTTGATTCTTCCTGGCTTGATCCACAGAAATTACTTTACTAGCTTGTCAGTCTCGACATTTTCAAATTATTCAACTCGAACCTGTTTCGTGACAAATGATTCCCACATAATTAAGTCATGATTGACATATGGCCCCAATTACAGCATTTTTTTCCCAAACCTCACGAATACAACGAGGGAGAGAAGCAGCTATACCCTGTGTAAAAATTACCCACGACTTTCTTCTTCTGACAAGCTATCTGGCATACCTAGCTATTCATAGACCATAACCATGGCACCATGTGCAGCAAACTCTGAGCAACAGAGTGACAACTTCCAACACAGAGAGTGGAATATTTCTTTTTGATGGTTCCGACTGTCAGTAGGGTCCTCTCTTTTTTTCCAATAAATGCCAGCCTTGACTTTTGCATTACTCACTCAGTAAAAACGATTAGAAAGACTCCCATCTCAAATTCATCCCCATACTCTGCAAATGTCATTGTGTTTAGTCTCTGTCATCTATTTACTCTTTTTCGTGGCTCAGTCTTTGAATTTGCAGCTCATTTTAGTTACCGGCATTGAAGGAGTATGGCTAAATATGCACGTCAAATGACTAACTAACTCACACACTTGTCACCTACCTACATTACGTTCGAACTCCTTCATGGATTTAACTTATTTTCCTTCAAATGCGCTCACAAATATTTTTGTTGGATTGAGAGTCTATCAATGAGATAGTTTTGGACAGCTTCATGGGGACAGAGGGAACACCATCGATCATTTACTGTAATTATCGTTACCCGGCTGATTGGTGACTTTGCTCTGGAGTGCTAGAAATGTACTTCAACTTAGTACGTTGCACTTGTGGTTGCTCTGTATCGTCGTAGCACTGCTCCAACCAACTTCGATTTGCAAATTCAATTGCCTTAAAAGCTTACTCTTAGCAAACATTCAAATATTGCTCTCCATTGTGTGGGGCTATACAGTCCATACATCGGCTTCTTTTGGGATTTATCTCCAGATTAGCACGAGATAATGGAGGTGTTCCTTCTTCTTCTTCTCCGTGTGGACCTGAACAACAACCAAGTGAGGTTTTCTTTCACTTGGGGGTAGATTATTCTGACGGGGGTAGATTATTTTCAGCAGAATTCTTCAACACGACCAAAGGTAGAATGAATAGCTTTTCTTCTGAAAATACCAGGGAAAGTGTAAACAGATTTGGATATAGCCAATGCCTCTGCGCCATATTCATTAAAACGAAGGACAGCCTCCCAAATAAAGGGTAGAAGTGTAAGGTAATGATTTGAAGTAAAAGTTTGGAGTACAAGCTTTTCCTTCTTTTTGTATTCACAATGATTACCTTATACTTACGAGAATATACTTCAAGCACAGGTATGCTATAGTCAATCAATCTCATATTCGTACAGTGGATAAAAAGTAACTTTTTTTTCGATTTATTCAAGAACTACAATAATTTTTAGTGTTATTTGGTTGTGAAATTAAAGATCTAATGTACATCTACTGTCACACACAAAAAAAAGCACCATCATTCAACAAAAACAGAACTTTTAATTACAAAAACAAAACAAAAACAATTAACAGGCAACAAATTCATATTCGTACGCGTTTAACTCTATTTACAGAGCTTATGAACGGTTTCTTCGGGGCAACTTTACCAAATCCATGTTCCCGAATGCAATTTTTTAGGGTTTCGGTACAGTATTCCTTGCTTAGTTCCTGACGCAAACGTTTCGGCAAGTTTTAGTGCACAAGTTCTTGGTTTTTTTTTTATTTCACGCATGAGAACACGTTTATTATGTCTGTTAAACATTTCGCCTGTGGTGTTTCTCGGATTATTCTCTATTCTATTTTCCATTTTGTATCTTTGAACTAGTCATTGAACAGTAGAACGTGGTCTGCCAATTAAGTCTGATATTTCGTTTAAGGGCTTACCATAGGTATCGACTTAGGAGGAGTCCACTGCATTAAGAATACGAACAGAATGACCTGGGCCAGAGCCAACAAGCCTCTCCAGCTGTCTCGTTCTTTAGCCAGCTGGCTCCAATTTCGCACGCCAAATTGGTTGAGGTCCTTCTCCATTTGCGTGAGTCATCGGTTCCGAAAGCGTCCACTATGGATTTCCGTCATATTTTGCCAATTGTGTAGGAATGGGTGATCAAGGTTTTATATAAAGTCAGCTTGGTCTTTGTGGAAGATGGCTCTTTTACTCAATAGGCTCTGAAGCGATTCAGAAGAGGCTTTCTTCGTTGACCTTGGTACTGATGTTGCTCATACTGCTTACCGCGAATTTGAGGCGGACAAAATATTTGACTTCCTTAAAGTTATAGCTCCTCATTGTAACCATTTCTGGACAAGTCGCCGATGTTGTGTTTTTTTATTTTTTGAAACAGAGAAAATGTTATTCGAACTTGTTTTCTTTCAAAGCCCGAAAAGAAGCCAACGGCAGCCGCAGCAAGTGGAGCAACCACCTCCGCCAAGGCAGCAGCTCCCAAGTCTGCGGCTGCAAAGCCAGCTGCCCCCAAGAAGGCTGGCGAGAAGAAGCCTTGGCTGGTGCCAGCCAAGAAGCCAACAACTGCAGCCAAAAAGCCAGCTGCTGCTAAGAAGGCTGCACCAACCAAGAAGGTTGGAGTTAAGACTGCCGCTAAGCCATAGGCTAAGGATGGCAAGACCAAAAAGATCGCCGGAAGACCACAATCGATGGTGGCGAAATTGGCTGCCAAGGCTAGAGCAAAGGCCTTGAAGTTCAAGAAGGCAAAGCCAGGCCTTAAGGTTCAGAAGGGTACAGCCAAGGCTAAGGCTGTTGCTTTGTTGAATGCCAAGAAGGTGATCAAGGGAGCCTTTGGAATTCGCACCAGGAAGATACGCTGCAGCCTACATTTCCGCAGTCCCAAGACCCTGAAATTGCCCCGCAATCCAAAGTATCCAAGGAAGTCGGTCCCCAACAGGAATCACATGGATGCCTACAACATCATCAAGTATCGACTAACAACTGAAGTTCCAATGAAGAAGATCGAGGACAACGACACTCTGGTGTTCTTGACCCATTTGAGGACGAACAAGAATCACATTCGGGCTGCTGTCCGTAAGTTTTACGACATCAAGGTCGCCAAGGTGAACATCCTTGTCAGACCCGATGGACAGAAGAAGGCTTACGTGCGATTGGCTAGGGACTACGTTGAGCTTGACATAGCCAACAAGATCGGCATCAAATCAACAGTTTTTTACTCCAGAACTGTATTTTTTTTATGTATGGAGATAGCGATAACGTATTTTGGCTCACTGCAGCCTGAGTGTTTTCGTTTTAAAACCAGAACTTAAATAAAACGTTTTGTCCTTTTTAGTGCCATTTTTAGTCGCTCGATAGTTCGCCTGTTTGGCGGCTCGTTATGCTCTACCAGTCGCTCAACAATTAAATGGTGTTTTGGAAAATCATAGGTCTGGTCTTATCCATAGGTCTAGTGTATCCACGAAAAGTCAAATGGCAGCTCTTTTTCGATAAAGGGTCTCCGAGAGTTCCTCACAGTGGAACAGTGGTGCTTCTACATAAACATCAAAATCAACACTAACTCGTCTTAATGCACCTGTCATTTGTGATCTCAAAATTGACGAATTGATTGAGGCTATGTACATATTCAATTATTGGGACTGGTTTTGTATTGATTTTTGCAATTTAAACCACTCTGGGCTACCACATTGCTTACCACATTGTTTAAGACGAGTTTTTTCTCGAAGGCGCAGTCGAAGGATTCCCCTCTGGCTTACTTATTTACTTAAGGTGGCGCTATAGCCAGTTGGAACGTGGGCCTCAACCACCAACCAATGAGTGTCTCCAGCCAGCTCGATCTTTAGCTAGCTGCCTCCAGTTTTACACTCATAGTTGGTTTAGGTCCCATTCCACTTGCGTGTGTCACCTGAGTGTCAATCTTCCAGTACTGTGCCGACCCTCGGGTGTGGATTCTAAGACTTTCCGAGCCGGGGCATTGGTTTCCATTAGCTATCTCAATCCTTGAACTCTTCTGACAAAGTCTATCTCGCTGAACACTTCTACAGTTCGTTGCTACAGTTCTCCTCCTCCCCTCACCATCTAAGTAGACTGGACTGACAATCTCTCGAAGAATTTTCCTCTCAAGGCAGCCAAGAGCAACCTCATCCGTTTTGGAGAAAGGCCATGTCTATGCGCCACCAAGCACTGTGGTGCTGCGACGGTTAAGGTCTTATAGATAGTCACTTTGGTTGAAAGTCTTCACTCGACTTTGCTTATCAATTACTTTAATACCCCAAAGAACCGGTGATTGGCAAGATTTATTCTACGTCTGATCGCTGGCGTCGTTGTCAATACAAAGGCTTTGGCTACCTCAAATCTATATCTGTCCTCTGCGACGTTCTGTACTAGACGTCGATGTTGGCTGTCCTTTCTCGTTGATAGTACCGCTGATACCCATCTTCCCTTCGCAACACTGACAAAGAAAAGGAAAAATAAAGTCCTTGCCTTATTTTTAGTTCTCTATTGAAAGCTCTTATCGAAGATCAGGATATTTACACTCCCACAATTTAATTTTTATACTTCTGACATACTAATGTGGTTCACGTGTAATTCAATAAATTTCTTTCTTCGTGGAGACTGCAAGATTCGCTCACATCTTGTCGTTCAGGGGGAATTTTCTTTAAAAAGATACAATCTGTGTGCACTACAGTGAATCCCATCATTATCAGTAAGCGGTAACTGGTACGGTCGGACTTCCCTGATCTTCACGAGTCAACGTATAAATAGATTCGTGATGAGTTCAACAACTGTTGTAATTTATGCAGTCAATTTTATTAATTTGATTGCAACATGTAAATGATATTCTCAAGCAGTGGGATTTTTGCAGAGTGTGGTTTTTCTGCCACTAAATCAGCAATACTGGCAGTATTTCTGGTGAAGTCTCTTAAGAAACGGTTTCACTGTTTTATAAATGAAGTGGTAGAGAGTGGACAGCGAGAGGTACGAATGAAGACTACCAGAGGATAAGTATCTATTTTTGCAAGTGTTGAGCGATATTGCAGGAGGAATAAAAAATGATCCGTTTCCTCAATTGACTCAACGAGCAACATAAACTACCCTCTTGAGTGAAAGAGAGGGTGGCCAACGATGGGGTGAATCAGAGAGGACATGCATTGGCGATCGTCTTTGGATCGCGAATGGGTACGGTAGTTGGTCTACTCATGGTAGAAATCCGCCTAATACTATAGTAAGTACTTTGAATCAGAATTTTCACCCAAGCAAATAAGCGTAATATTTAGGTCTAGAAGTGAACTTCTGAAGCTCAATTATATGCCACATCGGGACGATGGCAATGCTAAATGCACGCTTTGCAATCGTAACGAGGCCGACGACATTTCCGGCTTTATCGCGATCTGCCCAATACTATTAGAATTGCGTTGACGTTACTTCTCCAAGGAGTCTCTCACACTTGAAGAAACAAAGAATGTTCTAAATGGAACAGAGGGATGGAACCTGCTTCTACGTTTTTGTATTCATGCCTTGAATTGCCGTAAAGGCTTTAATTAGTGCAAGTAGTAGTCGAACTTCTATATATTGTTTAAAATAGCCATTTACTTTTGTTCTGAATTATATATTTCTGAAAACAATGTCAAGAGTCAACAGACGCCGTTTTGCCATGTAAACTTTTCGTTTGTACATTAATTACTGTAACTACATGCATATATAGTAAATAAGCAATAAAGAGTGCTTAAATAATTAATTAATTTACATGGCTATTTGATCTTTCATGCCCGATAATCTAAGGAAATGTTCATTGCAATGACGATTTGAATCCTTTTTCCAGTGATGCCATCATCTCTAGTGCGGTGGTCTCGTTTTCCACATTCATGCACATTTTTTGACTCCACTGGACTTATCTTATAACGATCTTCTTCGTTATGTAGCGCCCTACAGTCCGGGGTGGACCTGGGCCTTAGCCAACAAGCCTATTCAGCTGGCTCCAACTTTGCACTCCGAATTGGTTGAGGTCCTTCTCCACTTGTGTGCGTCATCGGTTCCGTGGGCATCCTCTATTGCGTTGTCCACTGGTTCGGCGTTGAATCCATAGATCCCTGGCTAGACTCATGTTGCTGTACAGCCAATACAATTCATGATTGATTCTTCTTCCCTAAAAACGATTAACTCAAACAGGACCAAAGAGTGGATGCGGATCTTTTCAATTAACTCAAACAAGGCCAAAGAGTGGATGCGGATCGTTTTCCTCGAAAATACCAAGGGCTTCTTCATCTACTTTTGAGATTATTCAAACTTACGAAGCCATAGAGCCGGATGTAATAATGATAGAATGTCTTAAAGGGGATTCGTCTTCTTTAGCTTCACGCCTGCAATTGGCGTAAAAGTCCGATGTGGACCTTGCATTGTGCGTGCTATTGTTCTATCACGAGAATATGGGACCTTGCATTTTATACCGACTTCGAACGTCTAAATTTGAGAAGCCTTATATAGACAGGAATAGTCTTTCAACAATGCTGTGAATTATGAAAATCGGTTATCTTAGGCCTGTGTATGGGAGCGTGGAAATAAATGTGTAAAATTTTAACTTTGAAACGAAGAGTTTGATTGGGCTTACACACATCTCCAGAAAAAAAAATGACAGAAAAGTGATTAAAACACAATTTATTGACATTTTTAAGAATTATATGTTTTATTGATTGTATGAAAATATCCAAATATATGAAATATAGGAAAAAAAATAAATAAATAAGTAGATAGATAGATAGACAAAGATAGATAAATAAATAAGTATACGTATTCATCATCATCTTCTGACCCGCATGATCCACTAAAGGGGTCGCGTAAACCACGCACGACTGATCTTCAGACAACTCGATTCTCCGCCATCGACTCTAATTCATCAGGGGTTATGCCCAAGCGTAACAAGGTGAGTTTTCGGACTTGGCCCAACCACCTTGTTCTGGTTCTTCCAAACAGTCCTGATGGAATCACATTCAAGGCCCACCTCGGAAGTCGTGATGGTGGGGACATTCGTGCTACGTGACCAAACCAACGAAGCATATCTCTTTCCGTTCGGAGAAAGCAGCTGCTCAACGTTGAGTTCCTCGCGCACTATCGTCACCCTATCACGGCGAGTAATTCCCATAACAGCATGAAGAAATCTCATCTCAGCAGCTTGTATTCGCGATCTTATTCATTCGGTCATTAGTTGGACCAAATACTGATAGCTAAACCTAGCTTTCACACTAAGCTCGGCCTACCTGATTACAGAGTGTACGTAATAAATTACTTAATTAATTCAAGGGCCTTTTCACCCAAAGGAAGGTATTTTTTCTCTGCCTTGGATGATATCATGATCATGTGAACAATATTCTCATTCGTCGATACCAGAGAAAATTGTCTGGAGTGATGGGTTCTAGTCCTTATTCCTGCTTTCCTGATCCTCTTGTGAAAGCGATCCAATGGGAAAGGATGAACTTTCTATCGCTTCGTGTAATAAAACTGTGTGAACTGTTGCGGTCATGTGATACCAAGCTTAGCTGTCGCTTCAGAATAAACCTTGAATTTCTTGGTATTGATTGAAAAGTGACTGCAAAACACTTCCAATGTGACTTCGAGTCTTGTAATCAATCGAATGTCTATTTTAGTGATCAAACTTCGTGAAGTATTGCCGTCATTCGTTGTTGGAGTGGTTATAAACCTTTGTCTAAAATGTGAAACAAAAGGAGCTGAGACTGTAGCCCAAGGGAAAGATAATAAAATATTAGTTATTCGTGCACTCTGTTTAACTCAGCTAAAACAAGTGGTAAGCACAAAAACGCCAAGAATTCCTTATCCATGTATTTCCTCTATCCTTCCCGCACAAACAAAGAAATAAACAGTTCCCTATCCAAAACACCCATACACCCTAAATCCACATTCCCGTATTCCTATACATAATAATGAATAAGAGGTTCAAATAAAACATTTTTTTAATTATTAAGACATTTATTACACGTTAAACTTGATTCAATTAAGACTCACGTCCGATCCTTGACGATCCCAATCAGAAGAGGAAGCTAATCCCAACTCTCTTCCTGAAGAAGAAGAAAGTGAGCGCTTCATTCTTAAATGAGAGCAAGAACGTGGTAAGAGAGTGGGGGAGTAAGGCAATGATATTATGTGTATAAAGAAGGATTCGTTTGTACCGCCACCGTTGTGAAAGGATGTTCGCTCCGAATAAAGACCTTCAGATATAAATGCGTATTCCCTGTGTTTGTTGGGTTTCGTGCTCGTATCTATTTAACACAAGCAAATATTAATTTATTATTTTGCGAGCTTAAATAACCTAGTATTTATTGACGAAAATGGAAATCAAAAAAATCTTTATTTCAAATTTCATTTTTATTATTTTTTTCCGCTTTCAAACCCCCGTGCAGGGTAACGCAGGAGGCGATGCATCTACCCACTATGCTACAACGAACATTTCTATTAAATAAAAGTGTCGATATACTATCTCAGCAGTTACACCCATGTTCTATGCAATGTGCACCATTTTGTTGGGTCTTGTGGATTCTTTTCGCCGTCAATTAACCTTTCTGATTTCTGACGTGGTTCGTTTTCACGCTTAAGACCTTCAGAGCAAAACTTAGCAAACCACACTCAAATGCGCCATTAATAATTTCCAGTGCATTCTGTTCAAGATTAAATATGTAAGGACAGACTTGCAAACAATTCATAGAATAAAATTACTCCAGTTACAACGAACCCTAAAAGTCTCAAACGCAAATAACACGTAACACTTTATCTTATAAAAACAATCCGATTTCTGTTAAAGATGTTTACCCGAGAGCTTCTTATCGCGTTCTGAATGAAAATCGGACATTTCATGTTTACGACCTAATCACACAAATCTCAGCTTACACCATCGCAATAGACTCAATATTGTTCTTTGAAATCGCTCTGATAGGATGCTGTGCGATACTTCAAATGATTTGTGTACGAACTAATGGACAAGGTGAGTGGCTGTGATCATTCATTGGTTAGTAGCTGTTATCCAGAAGGCTAGGGGCTTTGAACAAAAAATCGCTCTTATCACCTCGTTAAGTTGAGTGTAATCAGTGATTTTGAGTAATCCCGTCTTCAAGCTCTGTAAAGGTTGATGCTATAACTTAATATAAGTATAATTCGTGTAATATCAAAAAGGCTCTTCCTTGTAGAGAATGTCGATTGTCATTTGAATCGATTAAAATATTTAACAATTTGAATTTATGGCAATAAAAATATCGACAACAATCATTAGGGGTGTATTACATACATTTATAGCATAAGGCTTCATCGCTCTGGCTTTACATCTAGCTTATAATTTTAATAATTATATGTTAGCTTTTTTTGAATAAATAAATATATACATCAGTTTTCTTCTAAATTGCAACAAGTCAATAAGACTACCCAAAACTATGTGACACAAATGCTATAACGTAAGAAATTCAGAAAGATAATTAACAATTACTGCTGTAAGAGCATACATTTAGGAGCTAAACATAGAACTAAACGAGTGCATTTGTCGAGTTGGGTTTTGAGCACCACTTTCCCATAAAAATACATTTTTTTCACACTTTACATGGTATGTTCTTCTCATGAGAGAAAAATTAATTTCTCTGCACTGACAATTCTGGGTATAAGCATTTCTTCCGTCTTTTGAGGGAGTTTTCGCTAAAAAATATGTATGCAGTGGATGCTTCGTTTGCTCGAAACACAAAGTATTGCCTTAATCAATTGAAGATGGATAGATTCTCTTTAAATACCTGACACAGAAAGATACGATGATCACAGACAGGCAAAGGTAAGACCGCATCGAAATGACAAAGTTGGTCGTTAACCGAGCACTCTGTAGTGCTAAACGGCTCGGTCCTGTATCTAAAAAGAAAACCTGAGACCTGTGAAGTTGGGAAGGTGTTGCAAAAAGAATGATACTCAAAAGGTTTGTTAAGGGGTACCAGGTTCAAAAGGAAGCCTGCTGGCACGAAAATATATAACTATTAGTAAAACTGCAGTCGATAGTAAGAATTTAAAAAAAAAACCGCTGTCAAGGAGATGGTTCCAATTCACTCTGTTCCCCGACTCAACTAGGTCAAAGTATTAACATCAGCCGGAAGACAAACAAAACTGCTGAGCTGAGCAAGAGCAATCTCTAAGGAAGCTCGAGACGTACGTAGAATATGGTCTGAGGAATACTTACAGCACATAAGTCCGTTGGTAAAAACATAGAAATGAATTTAACTGACAAAATGGTTAATTGGATTGAACATTGATAAATGTCATCATTTCTATTCTGAGATTGAGCGAAAGCCAGCAGGTGAGTGCATGACAAATGTTTGTATTTTTGGTCGCTGAGTCTGTTTACTTATTGATTATCATCAGAAAACATGGAACTCCACAGTAGGTAAGACTCATTTTGCTAATTTCGGAACAGTCTTAGAATTATGTATTCTGATAACTTCTCCTTCTTCTGGTGGCGCTAAGGTCCGGGGTGGACCTGGGCCTCAACCAACAAGCCACTCCAGCCGTCACGATATTTAGCCAGCTGTCTCCAACTCCGCAACTCAAGTTGATTGAAGTCCTTCTCCACCTGGGTACGCCAACGGTTCCGTGGGCGTCCTCTTTTACGTTGTCCACTGGTTCGGAGTAGCAGACTCTTCAGGCTGGAGCAGTGTTGTCCATGCGCTCCAAATTGCCCAGCCATCTCAGGCGTTGGATCCGTAGACGCCTGACTAGGCTCATGCCGCTGTACAGCTCATACAGTTCGTACTCGAATCTTCTTCCCGCAGACAGGACAAAAGATTGAAAGCAGAACTTTTTTCTCTCGAAAAGACCAAGTGCTTCTTCATCCGCTCTTGAGATTGTCCATGCCTCCGCACCATAGAGCAGGACAGGGATGATCAAGGAGAGAGGACTCTACTACTCAATTTTCTCTTGAGCCCTCAGAAACAGAGATTGGCAAGAGTAATTCTGCGTTTAATCTCGGTACTGGTGTTGTTCGTACTGTTCACTTGCGAGCTGAGGTAGGCGAAGTCCTTCAGTACCTCGAAGTTATAGCCCATTGTGACGCTCTGTCCATATTGTGTGTCGTTTCTTGATGACAGTATATACTACGTTTTTCCCTCATTCACCGCTTAACCCATTTTGGCCGCCTCAGCTTCAATACCAGCAAACGCTTTATTGACGGCTCGCTGTGTTCTGCCAATCACTTGAATGTCATCAGCGTATGCTAACAGTTCTACGGACTTCTGGAAGATTGTGCCTCTAGTATTGGCATGTGAGTCTCGCACGATCTTTTCCAGGATGATGTTAAAGAAATCACAAGACACCGCGTTGCCTTGTCTAGAACCTTTTTTGACATTGAAGGTCTCGGTGAGTTCGTTACCGACCTTGATGGAGCAGCGAGAATTCTGCACAACCTGACGAGTTTGACAGGAATGTCAAAACTAGACGTGGCGTTGTATAGCTCGTCCCTATGCACGCTGTCATATGCGGCCTTGAAATCGACGAATAGGTGGTGGGTGTCGATCTGCATCTCTTGGATCTTTTCTAGGATCTGCCGTAGTGTGAAAATCTGTTCGATGGTGGACTTCCCTGGCCTGAAGCCACACTGGTATGGACCTATCGGGTTGTTTATAAACGGCTTCAGGCGAGTACACAAAACGGCAGAGAAGATCTTGTAAGCGATGTTCAGGAGACTTATCCCTCGGTAGTTGGCGCAGTTGAAGGGGTCTCCTTTCTTCTGGAACGGGCAACGATACTGAGATTCCACTCATCGGGCATGCTTTCCTCCGAACATATCTGACAGTTGAGCTGGTGCATGTGCCCAACCAGATCATCTTCAGCTGCCTCAAAGATTTCAGCGGACAGTCCGTCCGCACCGGCAGCTTTGTTAGACTACAATCTGGATAATTGCGCGGGGACGGGATTCTCGTCGGTCATCGTCCACATTGAGTGGAACATTCTGCCTGACAGCGGTATTGGTGTCATCATCGCCGTTTAGCAGTCTGCAGAAATGGTTCTTCCAAATTCTCAGTATGGACTGCGACTCTACTACTAGTTGTCAATTCACGTCCCGGTATGCTTCTGTCCGGACCTTATATACTAAAAAACGTTCGGACATCGTTCCTGCCGTAGCACCTCTTCTTCTCCTCGATCGCGCGCTTCTCGTGGTCTTTCTTCTTCCTCCTGAGAAGCCGGGTCTCGTCCCTTCGTCTCTGTTCGTAGAGCTCACGAACAGCTCTCGTTGCTTTGCTTTGTAGGCTTCAAGCTTCGCTGCATGTGCCAGCCTACACTCGTTGTCAAACCTTGGGTTTTTTCTAGGTGGTGCCGTAAGACTCAGCACAACTATAGCGCTATAAGGGCTTCAAAAATTGGTAATAACGGCTACTGGAAATCGCGTTACCATGTCGATGCATCAGATGCCCTCGTACGAGCCATGATTGCTGCTGAGGATGCCGTTCGTAAATCTCAGCTTTTTTTTTTCCGTGGCTAGGTGTAAATCATCGACAAGACTCTATGGCGAATGTTCGCACATAGAAGTGTGAGATTTTTACTCACTAAAACCACCTCCCTGTATTTTTTAAGACTACAACTAAGTGAAGCACTTAACTAGAAGTTTGCATTTCATAATTTAGGTAATGATCGGCAGGTTACTCTCCAACACCGCAACCATGCGCGGGTGTAGACCATCGCACGAAATCAAGGGGTCTAGTCCTTTGTAGTCGGCGCAAGACATTAGTTTCCTCAAGGATAGGGTAAACAGCAGAGTTTGTGTGCTCTTCTAGGCGGCGCTTATGTTTATAAGCAAAGTTCTAAGCTTCATCTTGGAGTGGTAATATTCCAAGGTCTCTGTGGATATTATCGTTTCTGATAAACCATGGTGCATTAACGATAGTTCTAAGCACCTTATTTTGAAAAGTCTGTATTATGTTCAAATTAATTGCTTTGGTACAACCCCAAAGTTGTACGCCATACGTCCAAGCAGGTTTTAGGATTTGCTTGTAGACAACCAGTTTGTTGTCAATACTTAGTTTGGAATGTTTACCAATACAGCCAGAACAGATCTTTATATTTCATGTCAAGTTCCGCACATTTCTTCTTAACGTGCTCCTTCCACTTGAGTTTCACGTCAAGAGTCATCCCGTGGTATTTTGCTTCATTGCCAAAAGGTATTTGGACACGATTTAGATAAACTGGCAAGTTATTACCGTGCCTATAAGTAAAGAGAGTTACTATGGACTGATTTGCTTTCATTAGGGACAAGTCATAAGTTCATCCATTCGTGTACCCGATTTAGTGAACGTTGTAATTTTTCTGTAGTATCTTCAACCGTCAGCAAATGTGCCTAGAACAGTGTGTTCTTGTTGTGGTAAGTCACTAGTATACCATAGGTAAAGCAGAGGGCCAAGAAGACTCCCTTGCGGTACACCAGCATTTATATTTTTAAAAGCAGAGTAATCATTTCCATGCTTCACACGGAAGATCCTATCAGAGAGATAGTTCGCTAAAATACTACAAAGTTTCCCCGGTAGAGATCGTAAATCTCTACTAAATATACTTTGTTGCTTATATCTGCGGAGTACTGTAGCATCTTTTCGCATTTCGTCGGTCTAAATTGAACAGATCAATACGCTCAGAACCTTAGACTCACAACTTAGATATTTTATTCCTATATTTTCTTTGATCAATGAACTTGCTGATCTGTAGACATGGTGCCTGGTTTTTGATTTTGGTTAAACTACTCATACATCCCACATCACCTCAATAAAACTGACACACAATCCTTGGTTTTTGCTACAAGCAAGCTTTTGAAATACAATTTCCTATTCCCTTAGTAAATGAATAAGCTTTGAAAAAAAATGATTTATGATTATTTTTTGCCTCGCTGTCAATGAATTTATCGCAAATTTAATTTGCATTGATCGTCCAAATGGAGTTTGAGATCTCTGGTATATTTTTATTCCCCTGATTTCTTATTCAAACTCTAAATTCTTAATTTCAGTAACACTTACCAACGACTTAGAGAAAATAATTGCCGACGTCTTTTCCATGTTCGACCATTTAGGCAACAAAGTCGTCGATCACAGGGATGTCGGAATCATCCTCAGACTCCTTGGATGTTGTCCAACTCAGGAAAATATTGAGGACATAATAAATGCAACTCAATTCAAGGAATACCAAGGAAATATACATCTGGCAAGATTCCTCGCATATGTCTGTCCCATGCTGACTCAAGGAAAGTATGCTTGAATAAATCATTGAATAAAAAGACTTGAGCTGATCCCTTAATCTTAGAATGAAACCCGCTCCACCAGAGCAGCTTTTGAGATGTTTCGAATTCCTCGATCCAGATGGACTCGGGTTCCTTGAAAAGGATTACTTTGTTAGTCTGATGCGCAACGAAGGAGAGCCATTAAGCGAGGTGAGATTTTTAACAAGTGGAGAAAGGATTGGAATCAGATTGACATTCGTTACAGGATGATCTGAAGGAAATGTTAGCCTTCGCCTTGGACCCAGTGACAGAAGAGATATCTTACGAGTATTACATCAATCAGTTGGTGGTAAATACACTCAGAATTTAATTGCAAAAACATTTTCCTTGACTTGTGTTATTTTAAGTACTCTCCAAGTGATTCTATCTTCGATCTCGCTGCCAGAGTAGAAGATGAAAGGAAAGCTGCGCTGCATCCGACAAAAGCTCCCACATTTGAGTTGCCAAAATTCTAAAAATAAACTTCACCAACGTTGGAGCTTGTTTTCAAAAAGATGTCACATTAGATAGTTTCCAAAATTATGGTCCTTTCGCACAGATTTGAAGTCGAAGATGCCGGCACAACATGCGCCATCCTGGTTCTCAAAAGTCAAGTCCATAATCTCTGAGGAAGACGCTGGCACACACCTCATAGACGTCATCTAAGTGATATAAAATAAACCAAGAGCTATGGTTGTTGCAAATACCCAATACTTCTTTAAGAACAACATGTAACCAGCCATAAACTGTAGAATTCTTCTTCTTCTTAGGACGCTACAGTTCGGCCTGGAAATGGGCCTCACTCAAAATGCCTCTCCTGCCTTATCTCTAGCCAGCTGTCTTCAGTTTTGCAAATCAAATCGTCCGAGGTCCACCTTGTACGTTGGCCACCTTGTCGAAGATTCTTCTGGCTAAAGCTAAGTTGTCCATACGCTCTACATGGTTTAAGCATCATAGGCGTTGGCTTCGTAGATGCCCGGCTAGACTCATGTCACTGTACAGCCCATACAGTTCATCGTTGAACCTTCTTCTCCAAATGCCATCATGACATTGAAGGTCTCGGTGTGTTCGTTACTGATCCTGATGGAGTAACGAGAATTCTCCACCGTCATCCTGCTCAGTCTAACGAGTTTGGCAGGAAAGTCAAAACTAGACGTGGCGTTGTATAGCTCGCCTCTATGCACGCTGTCATGTGTTTGTCTATCTAGGAAACTCTATTACTTCAGACAACGACAATCAAACGAAGGATAACTCTTGCCAATCGCTGCTTCTTTGGGCTAAGACTGCAATTGATAAACAAAGCATCCTCTCGAGCAACCAAAATAACCCTCCGGAAGACCTTGATCATCCCAGGCCTGCTATATGATACAGTGGCAAGGTCTTTGTCAAAAGCGGAGGAAGGTACTTTTAGCAGCCTTGAGAGGAAAATTCTTCGGGCGATTTCCGGTCCCGTCTGCATAGATGGTGAGTGGAGGAGGAGATATAACGACGAACTGTACGAGCTGCTCAGCTACATCGACTTAGTCAGAAGACTGAGAATCCAACGAGATGGCTAGGTCATGTACAACGGATGGAAACCATTGCCCCGGCCTGGAAATTCTTCGAATTCACCACAGAGGGAGGGACTCAGGTGGCGCACAATTGTGGAAAGTAGAGCTCGGTCAATCGTTCAAGTCCAACGAACGAATCATTCAAGCATTTGTTAAAAAAAAGGTTCAATATTTCAATCGATCGTTTATTTCAATCATCGGTCATCCAAAGATAAAGACCAATATGTTGCATACGTTCGATACTACAGACAGCAACCAATCGATCATTATTTGAACAACAGGGCAGGGACGACAAAATAAAATCATCTCGCTCATTTCGCTCGGAACAATATGAACGAACGAAACAATTAAATACGAACGATATGTTCATAAGAGCGATCGAATCAAATGATCGACTGAACGAATTAACGAACGGAATAAAAATCTTGAATGGTTTCGTTTGTTCACATCGTTTCGATCATTCCTCGCAATTCGGTCGCTCATATCGTTTCGTTCGTTCATATAGCTCCGAACGAATCTCTTAAAGTATTGATATATGATTGATTTGTTTGTAGTCGTGTGCTTGCAATCACCAATGCTTTTGAATGAACGGGGCAAAACGAACGAATCAATCTCGATTGACGCAGCCCTAGTGGAAAGGGACCTCAACGAGCTAGCTAAAGATCGAGCTGGCTCGAGACGCTTATTGCTTGAAGCCCAGGTCCATTAAGTAAGTAAACGACTGGATGGTGCAGTTGGTAGAGTGCCTAAACAAAATTAAGAAAATGCAAAGTTTGAAGGGTTCTGCTTAAGAAAATCTAAGTAAGACCAAGACTTACTTCTTCGTTAAAAGTGGTTAGAAATGTCATAATATACAGATGTATGTGTGTATTTACAGAGACCTGCACGGGGTATCGAACCCATTTAGCTATTTATCTATACTTTTTAATTGTTAGTTTCTTATGGTAAATAACAAATGAGACAGGTTTCTCTTTTACTTGATAGCTTGGAGGCCTTAAGTTTATCCTTTAAAAAAATCAACTTTCAAGGTTTCTCTTTTGAAACTTTCGAACACGCCATGCTTCACTACCAGTTTCAGACTAGTCAAATCAACAAATGCAAGCGAGTTTGCTCTTACCTTACAAATCTTCACACACCGACCTGTGCACAGACATGAGCGCTGTCCCGGATCTATAGATAATGGATGCTAATGGCTCAAAAGTAGTGGATCGTACAATTTACAATTTCTTGATACGATCCCTAACACAATCGAGCTCGTTCTATGTAAATAAGAATATCTTTATGTAAGTGTACAAGAGTGGAATCGCAATATCGGTTTTCAAATCGTCTGAATAAGCCAACCATAGACGGAAAAGCCTCCTTAACATGGCGCACAAAATCTTCTCTGCCTTTTTGTGCGCTTGCCTGAAGCCTTTAGTGTGACTTTAGTGTCATTTGACTTCTCTAGGATCATACTAGAGACTAACACTAGAGGGACGATCTTCCAGAAGTCCGTATGACTGTCGGGAAAACTCAGTGAGCTGTCAATGAGGCGTTTGCTGGCATTTAGATAGAAGCTAAGCAAATGCTAACATGTGAAAGGACATACAACATCGATGACTTGGACGGAGCATCTTAATGGCTTGCTATAAATAAGAGAAAATCGTCTACCTCAGCTCTGGAGTAAACAGTAAAAAACATGAGTACCGATATCAATCTATCGGCTTAAGAGGCAATTGATTAGTAGAGCTGCCTCTTGAAGGACCAATCTGAATTTATATAAGAAACTTATCATCCCATTAGCTGCCATGGATGCAAGACAATCTCAAAAGTGGAGGAAGACGGGGTTGGCGGGATTTGGAAAGAAGATTTAACCACCAACATTTCGGGCTGTACAGCGACATGAGCCGCCTGGTAGATGCCCGATTGTCGGCGGATCCAATACCTTAGGCATTAGAGAACATATAGACAACTCAGCTATGGCCCTCCGTAGCTTGACTTGAACATATTTCGTATAACAACGCAACAGGGGAAGGACACAAACCAACTTGACGTGCGGAACTGGAGACTATCTAGAGATGGTTCTAACAGGCCAAACCTTGGACTGAAACGCCGAATAAAGCTGAAGAACCCTTAAGGGCACATGTCTAGTTGGACTAACAATATCGCTACGATAGTGGACTGTTTTTCGTTTGTTTTTGAGACGTTACATACGGTGGGTACTGTATGGAGCCGCCTGACTTGATTTTTAGCGGGGTCCCTGGTTAGAATCAAAGTGAAAGCAAATTTAATACGCTTTTATCTGGTTTTCAAATCTGGTCCAGTCACCATTTGCCGTTGGGATCAAATTAACGGCACTATCACTGGAGTAGTCAAACCAGTAGCCTGACTATGGTTATCACAATATGATCTAAGTGTGCTGGTGAATGCACTAGCAGCCCCACTACTTAACCTAACCTAAAATGAGAGTGAACATCAACCCTCGCATATATTAAATAAAACAGCAACTATTTCTTTAAGTTCATTCAATTAGTCAAACATTTCCAGTTAACTCACTGCTTCAACATTCTATATATTTCAGAACATTTTCGTTTTATTAATTCATCCATAGGTATACTTTTCAAATGTTTATGTTAAATACAATACAATTTAAAATTAAGAAAACTCTCTAACGTTTACAACAATCAACCGGATCAACGCATTTACATTTATTATCTCATAAATATTTCTTTAACATCCTGTGACTCCTCTATTTCACAAATCTACTGCAAACATCTAACAAACACTGATTTTCATTAATTAAAAGGAAAATTTACTACAAGTAGGTAAATGAATAACAAAAAAGAAAAAGAAAAAGAAACAACTGCGTGGCTGGTGCAGTCAATAGGTTGTTAATTCTTCCCGTTTGTCCATCAAAATCGATGGATTAATAAAAGGCACAGACACGCATACATTTGCTTTTTGAAAATTCGATTGAGTAGACCCGTGCTATAGAGGTTTGAGATTAATAAGTGCTTAATTGAAGACAACCCCTTACTTCTAATTGGAGGGCAAACATGGTATACAGTTATGAGCGAAATAAAAATATATTAATTTTTTTGTTTTTCTTTGTTTTACAATTACAATGTTAGTATAACGAGAATTCAATCGCAAGTAACACAATATTTTAATAAATGATCCAATTAAATCTCTTCAGTAGGACTCGCAAGAAAGCCACTTTCTTTGTTGTTACAGTGCATTTGCCAATTGGAAACACTTAAGCATCCGTTCGAGGATGTACTCGTTTATGTTTTCGTCGTAGATATGTGGAATGTGTATTTAAGAATACAATACTTAGTTGCTTTCTTTGATATGTGCTATCGAGTCCCGCCTAACGTTAACTTCTTTCGTTAAATGCAAAAGTGCAATTCTGTCGTTGAAATTTTCATTTTAATTTTTTGATTGTTAGTTTTACTCTTATGTAAGTCCGGCTGTGTATTTCCACACCTCCTTTGTCGCTTTGTTGCACTCACATAAATTTATATTCATTTATACTTAATTGTTAACTTAATCATAGTGTTAGTGTTGATTACTGTGATGGGTGTCGTTTGTGATGGCGTGGTGATAACGACGACGTTCGTTGCTCGGCCTTGCTTGGCATTTTGCTGCGCAGCATTTGTTCGTGAACGTATAGAAGGAGACCGATATCCCGATGACCAGCATTCCATGCGATTTTAAACGCGGTACTTCCGTCCTAGAAAAAAACAAATAACAACACAATTATTAGTACATGTGTAGTTAAGCATTTTAGGGATATTTATATTTTATAACTAAAAAAATATCAACACTTAAGAGGAGCCATATAATTTTGAAGAGGAATTAATTTGACTGCGACAGTGAACTTTGATTTTTATGTGGGAAAAGAATGGTGGTGATTCAATCCGAGATACCGAGATTGGTCTAACGAATGAATCCTGAATTATGCGGCCTGAGGTCTGCTGGTATGGAACAGCCGCCAGCTGAACCGTCTGATAGACCGTCAGCATCCGTTCATCGTAAGATATTGTTGCAGCCCTTATAACGAATTCAGGCACTCTTCTAAGAAAAAGAGATAAACATGTAAGAGGGACTACCGGTGTGAGAGCAGTGAACATGAATAAAGATCACTATTGTGTAGTTTGCGAAGCGATACGGACGTACCTTCAATAAAGTTGATCAGAAAAAATATATTCAAGTGTTTTATTATTGCTACTTCTATCGATGAAAATATAGAGGGAGAAAATCATGCCTAGTATTGTTTGTTGGACACAAGGTCCTTTAGGATCTAAGTGATCGGGGAATGTCTTTAGTATAAACCCTTCCCTGCCGATTTGTGTGAGTGCTTGAAACCAGCTAACAACTAATCTAACCGGTTGCCATCGATTTGTATTCAGACCAGGAACGTCCAGAATAGACTCTGATTTCCACACTGCGGTGGAAATAGCCAAACACTCCTGTATTTATCCATTCCTGAATTTGAAAACCCACTTGACAGCGTTCATAGAGACTATGCTATGCACTACTCCTGCCAAACTCGGCAGCCTATGCAGGACAACGATGGAGATTTATCGCTTTATCATGTTCATCATGTCAATTACAAGTTTTGTATGCAAAGCGACTCGTTATCATGAGAATTCATCAACATAATTCTGTACAGGACGAGCCGTTCGATCTTCCAAAAGTCTGCTAGGACACGAATTACGCCTGAAAGTAAGAAGGTAGGTAGGCTGCTAGACAATTAATCAGCACACTTAGACCATGTTGGCCCCTTGTTATACCCGCAGTCAGTCTATAACCACTCATTGCCCACTCCAGTGCTGTCAATTTGATCCCAACGGCAAATGATGACCAGATTTGAAAACCAGATCAAATCGCATTAACTTTGCTTTCACCGGGACTCGAACCGGGGACCCCGCTAACCAAGGGCAGGTACTTAACCAACTGCGCCATCCAGTCGCTCGCCTGAAAGTAACCTTACTTCGATCTTAACCGTCCGACCAGAAATCCAAAGCTTTGACGAGCAATTCCATCGATACCGAGAGCGCCTAAGTGAAACATGCTGACATCTCATGGAAACAATATTACATTGTTAGCAATTTCAATTGACGCAGTTGATCGTATTCATTTGGCAATCGTTTTGTAAAAGAATAGTCCACAAAAAAAGGTTGTTTCAATTAGTATAACTCATGCGGATCGGATGACGTTTACAGAAGGTGAAGAGAAGAGGAGGAAGAAGAATCTATTCTTCATCTACTTTGTAAATGCAGTGCTCTCTCCTTCCAGAGAAGAAGTCACTTAGAAGTGTACTACTTGAACAACCTGGCTGAGCTAAGAACATAGCATTAGTGCCGGTCATTTTTAACACCTAAACAAAAACACTGCTAACACACTGCGGAAAAGGATCATCTACATCCGCGTTGTAAAATAACCGGCATATACTGGCTTAAGTGCTGTCTACTCACTCATGCGGATCGGATGACGTTGATTGGTCGTCGAAATGTTGGCATTCAAGGCTTCTATAACTTCGAACAATAAAAATGACTTCAGCCCCGATATCAAAAGCAGAGTTACTCTTGCCAATCGCTGTCTTTGTGGATTCAAAGGGGAATTGAGTCACTTCTTGAAGGACCATGCTGACTTCATACAAGATATTGGTGATCTCCATTCCATCCTATGCTCGTCCTTTTATAAGAAAAGTGCTGCGTACCTGATCGTATAGATGGCATCTGGTGGTGAAAATTCCATCACGATCTATTCGAGCCGTACAACGACACTAGGTTTGTACAGATCCACCGTCCGAAAAGCCTTCGATACCTAACTAGTGCACCAACGCAACGTTACAGAGGTGGCTCACATAAATATAAGATGACCTCAACCAAACTGGTATAGAAATTGAAAAAAGCTACCACGATACCTTGTGTTAGTTGGAGAGTGTTCTTGATAGAGATCAAGGTACACTCTGGATTGTAGCGTGAACTGTCTCGTGTAGCGTGGAGGTAGAAAAGTGTGTCTGGTGTCAGTTTGTTCCGGATTAAAAGCGTTCTTGCGTTTCTTTTCATTCACAATAATGTTTGAACTTTATCCAATTAAATTGAAAGTGTATTTGTTAAGGGGCGAACCTATGACTATTAAAGACTGTTCCTTTAAAATTTCATAGCTGATTTCTGTAGAAGCGTCAGGCGACGTCGAGTCTGAGGAGGACCTCACTGAGGCATCCAGAGAGGCCATGTTGCTCTGAGAGACCAACGAGCCGAAGAAAATTAAACCTAGAAACGGAAGGAATTTTATATGGATATGGCATAGCTGATCGAAAGTAGGTATTTTTTATATCCAAGAATTTGCTTCTCAAAACTTTAAACGCGTTTTTCTCGAAACTGTGTTTTTACGACTGGCGCAGGAGGTTACTCAAAAACTATTAATCTAATCGGTTACAAATTATTATTATTAATACGTTATTCTATACACATATAGCTATGCAGTATGAACAAGGATAAATCAAATCAGTTCAGGATCTTCTTTACTTTTTAACTTGATTTGCGGCTGAAAAAACGGCGATTTTCAAAAAAACTTCAAAGGTCAGCCATTTTGTTAATTTTTGTGCGAAATTAATAATCCTAGTTCAAAACATGTATTCTTTCTAATCTCGTTGGAATTTTGTTTTCACGTGTTCAAGTGAGCGGAAATCACATGCGTCGCCTAAAAGAAGGGCTTGTTTTTGATCACAAAAGAGAAAAAAAAAATTGATTTTGTTCTTCTTTGTTAAGTCTTTAAATAAATGTAAGCTTTAATAATAATTTATGTTCATTTACCAGCAGATTGAAAGTCGTCAAAATTTGAAATCGTGAATCGAGGAGAGAGGGTCCCCTTAACTTAACTTTCTCACATTTGAAAATAACTTACATGGCTGTTTTTAATTAGAAATTAAAGAAATATAAAAAAAAGCTCTTGGGTTTGTTACTAAACAAAAAATACATTTGTTTCATCATTAACATCCTTGTAACATCAATTCATGTGAAAGATTGCAATTCTGGGTTTGTCTAAAGCAGGTGACTATTGGAAGATAAGTTCGCCTTCTTTAAAGTTCTCTTAAACAAGACACCAAGTTTGTCATATTCATTCCAAGGCTTATGGCCTAGGCCTTCGCCAGCAGTATTGTGTGCTAAGCACACTGAATTCGAACCTTGATAGCATAATCAATTGGGGTAAGAGAGTAAATAGAGTGAATTTAATGGTTTTAAAAATCAATGCTGTCTGCTGTCACATAAATGAAGCCTTAATAGTCCAGCACTTTCAATGAATGACACTTGTGGCAATGATATCGAAAGCCGCCATTCTACATCACACAGTTCGATTGGTGACATATTTGAGGCCGCTAGATGTGCTTAGGGGATTTCAAGGAGAGGAGAAGATTCAACCACGAACTGTACGGGCTGTACAGCGACATGAGTCTAGTCAGGAATCTTCGGATCCAACGCCTAAGATGGCTAGGCCATGTAGAGCGTATGGACAACTCAGCTCCGGCCCAGAGAGTCTTCGACTCCGAACCCGTGGAACAACGCAACAGAGGACACCCGCGTTTAAGGTGGCGCACCCAGGTGGAGAAGGACCTCAACCAACTTGGCGTGCGACACTGGAGACAGCTAGCCAGAGACCGTGCTAGCTGGAGAGGCTTGTTGGTTGAGGCCCAGGTCCACCCCGGACTGTAGCGCCAAATGAAGAAGAAGAAGAAGATGTGCTTAGGTTTCCTCAAGATGTGGCTTCACTATATAAGGCACTCCAAGGTATGTTGCAGATGACCGATGAGTATGCAGGGCTGTCCTGAACTTACTTGAAAGAACTGATGTAATTCGTAGAGGGTATACCGACATAGTATACCACAACTATGGCCAACTCTCGATCTAAGTCTCACTCAGAACTCTTATCGTGAGGAGAGGAGGAGGAAGAAGAATCTATTCTTCATTTACTTTGTAAATGCAGTGCTCTCTCCTTCCAGAGAAAAAGTCACTTAGAAAGTTACTACTTGAACAACCTGGCTGAACTAAGAATATAGCATTAGTGCCAGTCATCTTCAACGCTTTATCAAAAGCACTTGCTGTTTTGCGGAATAGGATCAAATACATGCGCCTTGTAAAATAACGGGCATATACTCCCTTAAGTGCTGTCTACCAGCTGTCAACCACTTACTACAACCTAACCTAACCTAACCGACTACAAGGAAGCCAAAAAGCTTGCAATTAAACTCATATCCATCCCGCCACGCGATTCTCTTGAACATCGGGGTAATGTAGACTTGTCAACGTAAACAAACGCTATTTTAATAATCGATGCCGAAAGGAGTTAACCATTTGCATTCCTTTCCTCCCTTAATTCGGCTACAATTCTCATCTCGTGGCTTTTTCTCATCCATCTCACTTCGGACTCACAGTTAACTTAATTTTTGAGCCTTACAGATATGGAATGCTCTTTCCAGCCCATAAACGCCACAAACAACAACTCACATGCAAGATCAAGCATTGATTTCTTTTAGCATTCCGTACATTTAACAATCGTTGCTCGTTACAACAAGGCTTGTAAAACTGCCCTCTATGGGCGAATTGTATCGTGGATCCTTACAAAACTTGCAAATGCAAATACATATAATTCTATATACAGTCAGTCTCAAAAGTCTGCACCCAGCATAAAGATAACATTTAAGATTTCTTTTCTTTTTTTCTTTCTTTGAATTAAATTCTTATTCAGACCACAGAGCAACTACATGCTGTATCCACACTTTTCCGACCGACTGTATGATTGTTGAATGTTCAAATTAAAAAGTCATCCTTACCACATCCTGAATTAAAGAATCACAATCTGATTGCGAAAGCAAATGCTTCACAATATCCACACGACCATGTTCGGCGGCACACATAAGCGCTGTGCTTCCATCCTCGTCCTGAATGTTGATATCAGCGCCAGCGCCTAACAACATTTCGACCATATCCAAGTTTCCATGGGAAACAGCAAGCATCAGGGCAGTTTGACAGTGCTGAAATAACATAAACAAGTTTAGAAATACTTCCTGATCCCATTACAAATTTCAAGAAAAAATTGTAAAAAACCTTCTTTGCTCGTATATTGACATCGGCCATCTGGAACAGTCGTTGGACGACCGTCCGATGAGCGGAATTTTTCAATTTCGCCAGCGAGACGAGCATAACACATGTGTATCCAGCATTATTCATTTGGTTTACATTGCAAACCTTAGAATCTAGTAGAATAGATACAACATCAAAATTGCCATGAGAAACTGCATAATGCATTGCTGTGTTTCCCTGTGAACGACACGCCGAAAGAGGATAAGTATGCGCACAGAGGAGCGTAACGCACAAATGACTTACATTGTTGTCCACCAAGTTGACGATGTACTTGAGCAGTGCCACGGAGAAGTCCTCAAAGCAGTCCAAGTAGTCTTCAACAATCAATGGGTCCGCCTTATCGGTGCTCGAGATGTGGAACCATTCCATTTGAACAACAGCTGTGGCGCTTTTATGGTCACTGGACTTTGACGAGAATTTCTGCAGAGAATCATTGATTACCTTGAGCGCTGCTTGCATCTCTTTCGATGGGAAGACTCTGCTGAGACAAGACACATTGAAGAGGGGATTCATTTGGAAGAAAATGGATTTGCACTCACTTTTCCCTTGGAACGGTGTCTTGGGTTACGATTTGATTCATAATCATTGTTTGTACCTCACGTTGCTTTCTTTGACTAGAAACTGGTTGAGGCTCGATTGGCCTTTGTGTGTGTTCTTGGATTAGAGCTTCGGCAGGACACACATCGGATGCGACATCCTCCTCACTGGGACTCGCATCAGCTGCAGCCGTATTCTCCGTATTCTCTATGACAGTTTGTACCGTGGACGATGTGGAAGTCGATGGGGCGGGCGAATTCTCTCTGGACCACGATATCCTTACCCTAGTTTCTTCTTTCACAATAAGATCCTCTTCAATGTCCCCAATGCCACCCTCGTGACAGAGTTCGCGAATTTTCGTGTTCTCATTGGAAATCCCCTCGAGAATCTGTTTCTGTTTCATTTCGTTGCTCTCGTTCTTTGACAGCGAAGGGCAATTTACCGAATCCAGACTGATGGCGTTCGATGATTTCTCATTTAACGAGCTGAAACACGGAAATTAAATTTAATCGATTACTGGACTTCAAGCACATTCACAGCCGACACTTGGATTTTTCATAAAATAAAATGCAATGCAAACAATTGGAATTAAACGAGCGGAAAATATAAATATGCAAGCGAGTGTAGAGGCAAACCGAAGTACTGCAAAGCTGAAGTCAAACAAAACGAAAGAGGGTCATGTTTTGCGCACCAAATGTTATGTGACCGTGAAGGCTTTACGTTTCGATTTTGCGTACTACCGAATTTATTCGCTCTTGCCCACCCTCACACTCACACAGATGCAGGCAGTGATTCTGGAAACATCTGGTAGATGGAGTGTACATATTACAGGAAAGAGAAAGTGCTTTTTTTTCGTTCACTTAAATTTTCGCGCTTTTTGAATGCGCATGAGCCTTTTTTCGCCCACCCCCCAGGCAATGGAAGGTTTATGCCTGGACGTTAGGAAAAAGAGAAAGTTGTGCGGTGGAAGACTGATGTTTCCCGTGAGACTGCGAGCCGATAAACAGGGTGATTGGGAAATGGGTGAATATACGAGGACCGACATAAAAAGGACGTTATGTGGCTTTTACAAGCAACTAGCAAACCCATCCCAGCTTCGCTAGGCTGCTCTCTTAAGGTGCACTTAAGTTACGAGGCGTGAAATTTGTTCAATTTGTCAGGATTGAGAAATGCTAAGGCCAGAGATACAACTTTAGATAAAATTCGTTTTTAAAATATTTTACATATTCAGGGAGAGTCCCTAAGTTGAACTCTCTCTCTAAGTCGAAACTCTCTCTCGAACTCTAACTTTTTCGCCATTTACATACATTTCACTTAATTTTCCATACAACACCTCTCTCTAAGTCAAGCTCCCTCTAACTCGAATAATTTTTGGTACCCCTTGACATTTCGACTTAGGGCGTGGGGTCTATAAAGGACAAATAAGCAAGCAGGCGTTGATTTTTATATTCTTTCAAAGGATAGACGTGGTCGGACTGTGATACTCGTCTGTATGCGATCTTGTTCCTCCTTTTCCACAACCGCGGGAACCGGAGTACCCATTTGATAGGATTTCACCCTCTGCTGTCGACTGTGAGAAAAGAGTACTTGGACCCTGAATTCACCTCATTCGCGCTTGCCCAATTCGACGCCAACTCAAATTGTGAATAATTGCATCCAAATTAAACATTTTGACAAGTTTATTTTTTTAAGTAAAAAAATATATTGCATACCTTAGCATCGTCTTCTTTTCCGCCACAGGACTAGGAGTGGGCGACGGCGTAATGGTGTAAGTATTCTGGCGCATGAACTTCTTCCTCACCGGGCTGGGACTGGATAGATGCTTTGGCCGAGGAATCCTAGACGAATCCCGGCCAACAACAGCGGTCGGACTCGGCGGGACCTTTGAGAAGTCCTTCGCCAAGTGCTTGATGGCATCTTTGCAAGAATCACAGTAGTTGTCAGCGCAAGCGATCGAGATGTGCGGCTTGACAATATCGCCACAGCCGATGTCGCGTTTGTTCGGCTGTTCGGTGTTCGACGCGGAGTGCTTTGTCTTAGCTGCGGGCAGCGTGTTAACCCCATGGTCCGTGGTTCGCACTTTGTCCGTATTGGAGCCGCTGTCACAAGTCTTTGTCTTGGGCGCTTCTGGTATTTCGTCGGTGTTCACTTGACTGGTGGTCAGTTTGATCAGATCTCTTGTGTCCGTTTGCCGGTGGGCATTCTGCGAGACACACTGAGTGGACTCCGTTTGCAGCTGCGGAACATTCTGAACTCCCACCGAGGAGACTGGCCACGACGTTTGCAGCCCAATCGATTGGTTAAGCCAGTGCGATTGAGTGCCTACAGTCTTTCGCTTTATGTTGAGTTTCTCGTTCTCGCCCAGACTGAACGTGAGACTGCGTCCTGGCATGTCCATCAGTTTGAGTGACACGGACTTTCGCTTTTCCTCTTCTGGCTCCGGTCCGCAGGCAACGGTTCGTTTCGGAACGTCGCACTTATTGCAGAGGGAGTCAGTGGTCTTGTGGTCTGAAGAGGCTGTCGATCGTGTCTCAGGCTTGCACATAACCATAGTGTCCCGAAGATTCGGTCGGGCCATCACGCCAATCGAGAACGTTGATGGAGGCCGTTCAGCCAAGGTCTGTACCGAGCTATCTCTTTGTTCCTTCTTGGGCGCATTGAACATTTGTGTTCCAACGGACACGACGTTTTTGCTTCTCGCTAAGACCCTCTGTTCCTCGTACTCCGTAATGCATGTTTTGACACGTTCGTTGACCTCTTCCTTTGTGTACAGGGTTTCGTAGACGTCGAAAGTGTGCGGCGGGCTTGTGCCGACCGATCGACTCAAAGTCGCTAGACCTCCGACTCCAATGTCCCTCGTATGAGCTGTGCACATGACGGCCACGTCTCGCTTAAATCCAGCTCGTTGTTCGTTTGATGAGGATGAACTGCTTCGCAGTCGAGCGCCCAGACTTTCTAGGGAAATCGGACTCACACGTTGCGGCGTGAAGGTGACTGGCGAAGCGTGTCTGGGACTGGGGGTCGAGGAAATATGTGGCACTGGAGATGCAGAGGGGATCTGCTCCTTGGACTTAACCAGTTCGTCTTCCTTCTTCTGCAGCTCATCCTGTAACTGCTGTTTTTCGTTGCGTAGTTGTATAAGTTCGGCCTGAAATGAAATTAAAGTGTGTGACTGTAAGTTTTTGAATTTTTAATGGAAAGGCTGACTTTTCCTAGACTCTGACTCGTTAAACATTTTCTAGTAACCTTTACTCATACGACTGGATGGCGCAGTTGGTACAGTGCCTGCCCCTGGTTAGCGGAGCCCCCGGTTCGAATCCCAGTGAAAACAAAGTTAATACGCTTTTATCTGGTTTTCACATCTGGCCCAGTCATCATTTGCCGTTGGGAGGGCTATCACAATGGACCAATATGGTCTAAGTGTGCTGGTGAATTCACTAGAAGCCCCTCTACCTAACCTAACCTTTCCTCATTGAGCTCTTCGAGCTAAAGACTCTGCGTGCGGTGGGTAAGTGTGTACCCCACCAACTCACAAACCCTGCTTACAGGAAGCAAGTGGAAAGAAAAAGCTTCACAAACATCACCCTCGCCCAAGCGGCTGGGCCAGAAGTTGGGTCCTATTTCAAATCATACTGTAGCCTCACCTAGATCTTTTTAGGTGTTTGTTAGAAAAAACACGAGTGCGCAGCTAAATAAATTCAGCCTCAAACTGGGGGCTTGACTCCGGTCGAGAATCAATTAATCAAACGTCTATGATGACTAAGGGCATTTAGCGCTTACATGGATGGATTAATGCCCCACAGAGTCTTTGACTCCGAACATCTGAGATAAGGCTAGAGGTCTCAAGCCAACTGCGAGCATCATAAAGAAGAAAGTAAGTGAGAGATCTATTGGCCTATTGGTTAAGCTCTAGTTTAAGGCGGACAATTTTGAAAATACAATTTCTAGAAAATTAACGATTTTTGTTTCCCCTTGTAGGACCCATGCCTTTAAGGCAACGAAAACGCGACCTGAAAAGATCTACTGTATCGAAGGGTTGAATTTAATCCAAAATACGTGCTACTCCCCTTATGCCCATCAGTATACCCTTAAGCCTACTTTCGGACGCACAGTCAAATTCAGAGACTTGTTCTTCAGCCGCACTGCACGAATATGGAATGCTCTTCCCAACCTAATATTTACAGCAGACTACAACCCGCAGATATTTAAGAGCAATGTCCACAGGTACCTCCTCTCCTTTTCACCCTCTATGCCTTCGGCCCGTGCTGTGTCTTGACCCCGGACACATAAGGGTATTAGCAATCCCTTGAGCTCGCGCAAATTATAAAAAAAAAAAGGAATGAGAGTATATAAACCCCAAACAGGAAGACCTTGAATTCAGGGCGATCAGTAAAGCGAAACAGACACTCAAAGGTGAGTTCCTAGGAGGTCAATTTTGCTTCAACTGGAGACTGTTAAATTGTACTATTGGCATTTTCCCGAAATCCTCGTCTATATACGACTTCTGCGATTTGTGCTCTTCCTATTAATCCGTTTTGTTCCTTATCCTTCAATAAAGAGTTGAAAATGCCACACCGGACTGCTTTTTCTTGAGTCTCGTACTTAAATTGGCTGGAAACTTCTCTAACTCCACTGAAGTGAGTATTTCCTTATGGAAGATACGTTTCCTTAACTAGAGTAGAGCCGGGCATTCACATTAAATGTGCCCGGATGTCTTATCCTCTTCGAGACAAAGGCGACACACAAACCTTGTCTTGGCACAGGTTTATTTTGCTGATTTTGTAATTCAGACTGCTGTGGTCAGTAAAGGTCGTTAGAATTCTAAGGGAAGTCCCTTGTTAGGAGTAAGTAAGGCCTAATTAGTAGTTTGGAATCCCTAAGACGATACCAAATGGTCCAGGCGAACATTGTTTTTCCATTCGTCAATCAGCGTTGAAGCTGCTGTCAAGTTGACATTATCGCACAGTTCGGGACCTATGAGCGCAGATTCCGAGCCCTCTCGAGAACTCATGTGCGGACTTGTTACCTGCAATCCCCTTGTTTCCAGGGAGCGAGACGAGCTTCTTTTTATTCTGTCTGGCAAGGGATTGTAGTACGTACATTTTTGAGGCCATTAACTTGGACGAAAGTACAATTATTGGCTGACTGTTCGAGAAGATTAGAGTTCTAGCGCCCTTAATACTATATGTCCTCCACAGATCTCCATAGCGTGGATTTCGGCTGGACCACGATAGGACTAGACGAAAATCCTTGTGTTGGCTCCAACGAATTCGGCCCCATTCCAAAGTCCATCTTTGATTAGTCTGTGCACCATACCTAATTTCAAGGGTCTTGTGTTCGAACACGATTGGTCCTGGTATCTGGTTAATGTCTGTTAGCTACCTTCCTAACGAAGACTGGTAAAGGAGTTCCACGGGCGATAGTTGCTAAACCTGGTGTGCATGGCACCTGTTAATTCAAGACATGCTACATTCGTTGTAATTTCTGCAAATTATTTTCCGTTGTCTGGAGGGTTTGAGGCTTCCAGACGAAGGCCGCGTATGAGATCTTACTTAGTAGAGAATAAAATCATCTAAAAAATTGGATTATATCTTTCAATGGGACGTTAGCTTCAGAAGTGAATGTACAATCAATTGCTTAAAAATCTTAGATGCCTGTAATTCAAGGTCTAAGGAGATTACATTCGCCAGCACACTTACTGTATCACAGCTAAAAGGGCTTGAAGGTCTTAAATACAGACTTATGGTCAAAGCTCTCCACTAGCTACAATTTCCCTGCATATGGCGAATGGAATACTCGGATAAATATTCTGTCTTCTTTGAGCGACGTGGTATCCGAATATGAACATCACGTTTGTTTGGTGTCCCTCGTGTGTTTTCCACGTGTGTGCACCACATTGAATGTCGGCCGTTCTCTGTTGTTACTTCTCATTGGCGAGAAGTCGACGACAAGTTGTCAATGTGTTCTACATGATCAGCAGAGGCATGAATAGACTCGTCCATGCTTCAGCTCGTGGTTGAATCTAATCTCTATCTGCGTAAGCTGAACTAAAGATTGAAACTGCATATCCCTTTTCGCCAAACAGCAGGACTGGGTTGCTTGTAAAACGTCAGCATGGTCCTACGAGAGGTAGCTTAGATGCTTCTTGAACCCAAAAGAAACAGGGGTTGGCAAGTGTTATTCTTCGTAAATGAAGCCCATCATTAGATCGAAGTAATAGCTGTTCATAGCGACCTTTCACCCGTCAAAATTACACGGCGAATCTATTTGAGATGCTTCTGTTTGAAAGTCAGCGGGTAACTCATGGACGGTTTGCTATACCTGATCAATTACGTCAATGTCTAGATTTCCATTTAAGATCGTTTTGCTGGTTAGCGTCATGAAAAGGAAAAAGGTCACAGCATCAATCCAGCCATCAATACAATTCGATGACAAAAGTCGCAGAACTAATAACTCAGCCAAAATAAACACAGCCGGCAATTAGTGTACTCAGGAACAAGCTTATTTCTATTTTAAAGTCAACACAACGGACTCATTATTGAGGAACATCGCAAGAGAACAGTGTGTGGACGATAACGTCAAAGGATGACAGACATTTTTAGGTTGCTTTCCCAACGGTCAGTATCACTTTCTGCGCCAAGGACTTGACATTGCCCCACATGGAGCGCGAATGAGTGACGTCAAGTAGCGAGGCTTTGGTGGCAAATTTTCTGATCTATTTTGGAGCGAAAGTGTTGAAATTGAGAACTCATTATTTTAATGGCCATCATGGCCAAGGCGTTGTGAGTATGTGCGTCGATCCCTGTGCAACTTAGCCTCGATGTCTGGTTTGATTTCCGACCGGTACGGTATTTTCACGGTCCGACCTCTTTCGAGTCACTGACAATGCTCAAAGAGTTGTAACTGTCTAGAAAAAGCTTCTCAAACTTGGCCTTTCGGAGTACGCACAGAGTTGTAGGTCCCTTCCACTCGTGAGAGAACATTTAAGACTAGAGTGGTTGCTGTATATTATTATTATTAATGACGCGATGAAGATGACAAAAGTGATACTAATGCTACTCAATTCTGGCAAGTCGTTGAAGTATAGGACGCCTAAGTAAGACTAAATCTACAAGAGGAGAGGGCACTCTAATTGCATAGAAGGTGAGCGATGGTTTCTTCCTCCTCTCCATCTTTACAACATCTACAGAAATCGTTGTGATACCTAGTCTGGAGGCGTGAATGCCGATGGCACAATGCTCGATGAGAGTTCTAAGATCCAGCCTAGTCATATTGATCAGGTAGCGTGAGAGTTTTGGATCGAGGCCGTAATATTTTGTGATGAGGTACTCATTTCCTACTAGTCCATCTAAATCTGAGTAAGCGATTCAAGCCTTAGTACTTGTAGCGTAGATGGATTGACAATGTTCTATCCCGAAGGTATATCCAGTCCGAATTAGGTCACCACAATATAACCAGAAAGGTATTCAGGGGAACCCCACAAGGGGGTACTCTAGCCCCCTTCTCTGAATATTTGTAATGGACGAAATTCTTAAGGAACGAAGTCGTACAGGCTGTAAGCCAATAGCCTATGCAGACGACATAGCCCAAGTTGTAAAGGGATATTATGAACTAATAAAATAGAGAAGTGGACAGGAAAAGCCGGACTGGATGTTAACCCGTCCAAAACAGAGCTCCTACTTTTCACGAGAAGACGTTTCACGAGAGAGCCCCCTAAGCTGAAGAAAAAGGAACTCAGCTTCACTAGTCAGGCCAAGTACTTAGGAGTAATCTTAGACAGCAAGTTAACCTGGAAACCAAACATTAAGGAACGTGTTAAGAAGGCGGCGGCAGCTATTTACACATGTAAGAGAATCCTCGGCCCACATGGGGAATTAAACTAAGGATGGCTCACTGGATGTACACCACTGTTGTTAGACGCATCTTAACATACAATTTGGTGGCCATCACTGAATAACAGATCCAATCTTAAATTGATAAACAGTATTCAAAGATCAGCGTGTGTCTGCATCACAGGGCATTGCGATCCACTCCCACAGCCGCTATGGAAACATTGCTACAGCTTCCCATGGACAGCTGGTAGCCACCAAGGCAGCGTCAAGGCTACGGGAGTGTAACCGCTGGAGTAGTTCGTATAGCTTAGTTCATACAGAGATAATCAGAAATGCGAGACTACCAACGCATACAGATTATACAACACCCGCTTTGGACTTCGAGTTTGGGTTCAAAACACTTACCTCAGACAGATAAGATTGGGAAATCTGGTAAGAAAACCAGGCTACCTGGAAATTTACACAGATGGCTCAAAAACAGACGAGGGCATCGGACGGAGTATTCGTGATTTCGCCGGACATATCCTCTTCTCTGTCCCTTCAACAGCCCAACCATTGTAGTGTATTCCAGGCAGAAGTTAAAACTCTCCAAGACCAGTACGGTATTTTCAGGGTCCGACCTCTTTCAAGTCACTGACAATGCTCAAAGAGTTGTAACTATCTAGAAAAAGCTTCTCAAACTCAAATGTGCTCAAAGAGTTGTAACTATCTAGAAAAAGCTTCTCAAACTCGGCCATTCGGAGTCGGCATAAAATGGTAGGTCCCTTCCACTCGTGAGAGAACTATAGCACGCACATAGCACGCCTACTGTCGATGAACCCGATAGACGGGCTATCTATCGCCATTTACGTAGATAATCAGGCGGCCATAAAGGCACCAATTAAATCGAATTAAATCGGTGGTAGGAGATAGCGTTTAGATGCAACCTAACCCTATGCTGGGTACCTGGGCATAGTGGTTTTCCATGCAACGAAAGTGCCGACGAGTAGACAAGAATAGGGGTGGGACTACCACTGACAAATAATCAGGACACCCCAGATCCCTCACTCCAAGTAATAAATACCATCTTACTTACAGATGCCGTCGACTCCGCTAATCGGAGATGGATGGAATTAGATACATGTAGGACTTCGAGGCTTATTTGGTCCTCACTAAATCCAAACAAAACAAATCCACTCCTAGAACTAAACAGGACTGTAATAAGGAACGTAGTGGGCATAATCACCGGCCACTGCCTTCTCGGTATCCATGTCAGAGATATGGGAGCCCCCACAACGATTACAGCAGAAGCTGTAGAGACGTAGGAGGAGGAGGAAGAAAATACACTTCATCTCCTCGGCACTTGTCTAGCCCTTGCAAAAACTAGAAAAGATAAACTAGACAATTATTTTTTCAGAAACCTAGACGAAATGTCACACTTAAAGATACAAGACATAGCTAAGTTTATCAGGAAAACTAATTGGCTGTAAATCAGTTTAAGAGTGGCCTTGTCAAAGTAGGCCTCTAGAATATCATTAGGCAGTCTCTAGGTTTATTTAATTTTCGTTAGTGTAGTCCCTTTAAGAGGAGCCGGTGGAGAGTACCGGGTAGTGATAGCACAAAGGATCCAACAAGGGCCACAACTGTTACAGTGGTGGCAATCGCCCAAACCTAACTTAACCTATACGCTTTACAGTAGCGGTAGACTTGGACGGCATGCCTCCACTCGGAAAGAGAGTTGAGGCCGTCGGTACCCTTTCTGAAATGTTTCAGTGTCCCGAGACCGACATGATCTTTGCCTCAAATTTGTATTGTTGTTTAGCCAGGACACAGCTTCAATTATCGCGAAGGTTTCTCCCTGAAAGATGATACATTGATTTGGTATGACAGTTGGAAATGCAAGTTCTTAGTCTAGACTCACATACCCCCTCGTTCCAGAGGACCATCCAGCGTCTGGCGTTCAGACGTCCAGTAGGATCTGTACGTCATGCTGGTCAGGGAAATTCTTCTTGAAGTGGAATTCAAGTCAGTCAGTGTTTCCTGGCAAGGATCTGAATTTCTCAAGGACGGTAGAGTTGTCGGAACTAAGTTCCTTCCACATAAGTAGCAATTTCAGTCTGATCGCCACCCGTTCCCAGGCCTGCTTGGCGACTACTGATATAAATGTCCAGTGAACTACTCTCGGCTGTATACCATATTTTTGCACCCTATAGTTTTTTTTACAACAATACAAAGCCGTTCAGGCTTTGTTAACGCGTTCCTGGATGTTTATATTTGTATTTCCAGATTCAGATTTTTTTTGGTAATTTCTTGCGATTAGCAAGCACCAATGAAAAATGTTGCAAAGGATGTGGAAAAATGATTCCTTCTCGAGCGCACGTAACGGAAGCACGTGCGCTGCTTAAACGGTTTAAGTTACACAAAAATCATGAATGACGGTATTGTTCCTCTTTAAAAGTTCTAAGACCAAGTCTCTGACAGCATTTGTCTATCATTTAAGATTGACTCTCTATAACCTTTTTTTGTTCGAAAGTAATATTATCTCTCCAACTGCGAAAACTGATATTCACGCGGATGAAGTCGCGGGCAACAGCTAGTGTGTCCTGTTCCTGTTCCTTCGACCATCTCAAGGTGTACCAACAATGAACCAACTGCTCCCCATCACTAAGCTTGAATAAAGGAACTTCGAATATATGCCGGCGTTCTAACCTCACTGAATCAGAATAACTAAAGAGGCACATTTGTTGCTTCAATAACGACCAAATAAGAAGTAACGTCGACTCTCGCCAGCGAGCAGATAAGATAAAATTAATCAATCATTAACCCTTAAACTATCCGACCGAACGCCATGTGCAAAGACGAACGTTAGACGGACGTCTACTTTGTGCCAGGTAGACACTCCACCAATTTATGTGCTTTTAACGTTCTAGTCGCCTCAAACTTTGCATTTTTGCGACATCAACACATCAAAGGTGACGTATGCCAAAATTCTGAACAACAGTCCTATGCGGTCATCAACTTCGCGTCAAGTCATCTACCTGATTCGTAAAACTTGCCAATCCGCACTATAAACTCATTGATGTTATTCAGTTTGGTTCCATTGGGTCTTCTTTGTGTACACTCAATGATACAGGTCAGCTCTAATCTCTCCAACTAAGGCTGATAAACACATTTCACATTCTCTCATTATCATGACACTTTGAACTTGCAAGCACTTGGTTCCGATAAGATAACGCGGCACTGATCTTACCTGCAGTTCGGGAATACTTTTCACTTGTTCCTCCAAGTCTTTCATGCGGTTCAGGCTTATCGCCATTTGCTGGCGTATGCTGTACAGCGTGAACGCCTCCGAAACAGGATCTCCGGGAGACACTGGTCCTTTGGTGGGCACCTCATCGTGGTCCTTAATTCGTCTAGGCGGTGGTGGTGGCGGAACCTTGGATCGTACAATATCCTCTTCATGATGCTTCTGCTTCGATGAGCGAGTTTTATTACCAGCAACGCAGGAATCTACAAAGAAGTACATAAATTATTCAACTTTATTCGCTAAGATCTTGCCAGATTCTGATTCTGGTTCTGGTTCAACGAACAACACACAAAAGCCCGTACCGATCAAAGTTATTTTTATTTGAACAAAACGTCTGCCAACTGACATTATCTATAGTCAGCTTGCCCTATAGCCGCCGCATTTAGATACTATTTGTGACTTGACTCGATGCGCTTCGAAACGTTAGCCAGCAGCTGCTGTACTGATTCCTTTACTAGCGAAAATATTATCACAGACCGAATGACACGTCTTTCAAAACGATGTCGTCAGGCAACAACAATAAACTGAATTAATAAAGTAAATGAATAAAGTTAGACATCAAAGAGGCAAAAGAGTATAGTTTGTATTTTTTTTTCTTTTCTGTTTTAATTGTCAACCGGTTTATACATGTGATGGATTGATACAGGTTCTCTGGAAACGCTTGCATGCATTCGCGGGTAGTATTGAAGGATAAGGCCAAAAGAATTATAGAAAGCCAATACAATTTCCGGAGTCGAATGTTGCCGTGATAAATTGTATCACTTAGCTTGCGAATCTACTTCATTTTGTTTTCCTGTCGTAAGTTGGCACCCCTGGCCGATGTTAATTCACACATTTCTGAGAAATATTAATTTCATTAGAAGGAGAGTGGATTGCAAAGCATAAGAAAACGTCCTCGAAACCACATGATGGACGGCATCAAAAGATCCATGATCACAATCATTAATTTGGCAGAGTGCCGGCGTCAATAAAACCCAGGGAAAAGGTGTATAATTAGAAAAAGGGCAATTGCTGTGATACACAAAGACGCGAGCGAGAACAAAGCGTACGACAGAAGTACGTTGGATATCAAAGTCAGGGAGATTTTGATTAGGCGAGAAGTCGGTTAATAGATAAACATAATTTTATTGTGAAATTGAAAAGAGGAAAATAAATTGAGAATCTTTCCTGAAGCGGAGAGCAATATCGGTTGCCCAAGGTTGTCACGGGGAAGGGCGTTTAGGCGCGAAAAATTTGCTATTTTTGGATCGGTATTATATTGTTTAGTTTTGATTTGTGTAACATTTCAAACGTGCAGCAGTCAAATGAGTATTCCTACGCGCTGGGCATTTATGGGCAACTCTTTGAAAGGTGTTTAGAACTCCAAACAGAACAAGCAAATGGAGTATAATAGAAGTCCGTTTGTTTAAGGCGATACAAGCTTCTATTTTGCACCAACCACATGACATTTCATTGACGTCGGGTGGGTCTGATCAACTTCATCCGAGAGGCAAGGTTTTGACCACGCGTTGAAACATCTGAGGCCATATTTCCAGATTATATTAAGTCCAGTCTAACGCATCTATTACTATTCAGCATAGCTTAGCGACGTGACGCCCTCTCGGAGAAAATGATCAAGACACCTCATATCGGCATCGTAGAACTCTAGGTAAGGTTAGGTAGGGGGCCTGCTGGTCCATTCACCAGCACACTTAGACCATGTTGGTCCATTGTGATAACCATAGTCAGGCTACTGGTTTGACTACTCCAGTGATAGTGCCGTTAATTTGATCCCAACGGCAAATGGTGACTGGACCAGATTTGAAAACCAGACGATAAGCGTATTAACTTTGCTTTCACTGGGATTCGAACCGGGGACCCCGCTAACCAGGGGCAGGTACTCTACCAACTGCGTCATCCAGTTGTTTAGGACATGTTATAGAATATACTTAGATTCTCCACAGAATCCGCAGAGACATTCTTCTGATAACCCTGGTTTCCTTAAGTGCTCCCGGAGTCTGCTTATGGTTAGGTTTTGGAAGGGGAATATGATGTTTGAGCATCACTTCCCCTCGGAGGCCTTAGGGTCATTGTGAATCGCTTTCTGCTCACACCCATGCTGTGTCACGTGACGGCTTAAACCACACGAATCCTAAAAGACCCGGTTTATTCTCATTCACTCAGTCCGCAGTCTCTGTGAAGAATATTTGGGCTCAGCGAAACCAGGCGCCGATTCTCGAGGGCTAGGCACTGGCAAAGCAGATGTTGGATCGTTTCGGTGGTCTCTTCCTTGTCCTCGCAACTCTGGCAGAGCTGCACTCCGAAGAAGCAGTGTCCTGTGATCACTCCGACGAGCAAACGGATCGAGTTGGGGTTCGACGGCAGAAATTTCTATGTTTTGCCGTTGTTAAGCTTTCCGAGCAGATGGAAAACAGCATTTGTCCAGCCCGTCCCTAAAAAGGGCGAATCGTCGTCACCCACCTCGTACCGACCCATAGCACATACGTCCCTTCTTTCTAAGGTCATGGAAAAGCTGATAAATTGTCAGCTTATGAAAAATCTTGAATCGCGGTAGCTTCTTAATGACCGACGATATGGTTTCCGCAGCGACAGGTCCACTGGTGCTCTGATAGCTTATCTCACCGAAAAGTGGAACCAGTCTTTGCACAATGCAGGCGAAAGCAAGGTCGTTGCGCTTGATATTTCTAGAGCATTTGACAGAGTTTGGCATCAAGCTCTCTTGTCGAAAATGCGTGCCTATGGTATCGATAAATCTCTTCTTCTATGGATTAGAAATTACCTTTCGAACCATTCAATTCAAGTTTTTTTTGGATGGGTTCAAGTCTGATATCCACCAAATAAATGCTGGTGTTCCCCAAGGCTCAGTTCTGTCTCCGACACTCTTTCTCATTTTTATAAATGATCTCGTGTCTGCTACTTTTAATCCAATCCATTCCTTTGCTGATGACAGCACCCTTAGCGTTTCATATTCGTTCCAAGACTCACGACCCCGCCCTTCAGCCGTAGAATTGGATCGGCAGGGTATGTTAAGCACATTGAATTCCGATCTTGACAGCATAATTAACTGGGGAAAAGACAAAAGAGTGGAATTCAATGCTTCAAAAACTCAATGCTGGCTGCTGTCACTCAAGCGCACCCTTGATAATCAGCCATTATTCATGATTCATGGCGCTTGTGTCGATGAAACCGGAAAACTTTCCATTCTTGGTATGTGTATCAACACATCACATATTTGAGGTTGCCAAAAATGCTGCGAAATGTTTAGGTTTCCTTAAACGATGCAAGAACTATTTCACCCCTTCTGATTTGGCTTTAATTTATAAGGCGAACATCCGCCCCAAGCTTGAGTATAACGCTCATATCTGGTCTGGTGCCTCCAAGACCACCCTGCACCTACTAGATAGAATCGAAAAGCGAGCGATAACACTTATAGGAGACAATAATATCGCAGAGTCATTAGACTCGCTCGAACATCGACGCACCGTCTCTTCTTTGTCCGTGTTTCATCGTTATTTCAACAAACGATGCTCAAGTGAGCTAGCCAACTGCATTCTCCATGAATTCACCCGCAATACTCGTCTCGCCACGAATGACCATCAGTATACCCTTAAGCCTACTTTCGGACGCACAGTTAAATTCAGAGACTCGTTCTTCAGCCGCACTGCACGAATATGGAATGCTCTTCCCAACCTAATATTTCCCAAAGACTACAACTCGCAGATATTTAAGAGCAATGTGCACAGGTACCTCCTCTCCCTCTCTCCCTCTATACCTTCGGCCGTGCTGTGTCTTGACCCCGGACACATCAGAGCATTAGCAATCCCTCTGGCCACGTTGATCTTGTCGTGTGACAGTCATCTCGTGTGAGCCAAGACGAGTTGCCTTCTTTTAGAATGGTGTCACTTATGGTCCGGTGGAGTGCACTGATCATGGATCCCTACTTTTCAATTATTTATTGTGTGTTCATCGGATGTTGAATGCGATTCCATCAGCTAGGCGACTACTTGGCAGACCCAGGATGAGGTGCCTGGACCAAGTCCATGAACTCGCCTGGCTACGCTTGGGCATAACACCTGATGAGATGGAGTCGAAGGGCGAGGATCAAGTAACCTGGAGATCTCTCGTGCGAGTTACACAAATGCAAGCCAACAAACTTGCTGATTTGTGTTGCTTCGCAGCCAATAAGTGTCAGTAGAGCATTCAGGTGTCAATGGATTTCGAGTAACGCAAATGAATGCACTTGCCTGTTGTTTTGTTGCTGGAAACCCAGCAGAAACTGAATGCATTGACCCCTATTCATTTTAAGTATAAAGGAATGCAAAAATTCGGAAGACTAAGTTGGACAAGAGACTTCAAGCAAATTGGTTGTTTTTTTGTGAATAGTCTTGTGAAATTATAACTTGCGTGGTTTATCCCCGTGACCACTTTAGTGGATCATGCGGGTTACAAGATGATGATGATGACTTGTTGATCGTTTCGATTGATGAGACGTTGTCCCTCCCTCTGGAACCCCATTCGTTCCACATTTATGGCGTTCCATGACGGAATGGAAAAGTGATTAAACTGAAAAAAAAACCTTCTTCGATGGGCTGATGGAATCCACAGATGCCACTAAAATGTGCAGTGTGCGGATAATCCCTACTCATATCCTCGCATCATTTAGATTATAATAATACAATAATATGGGTGGCGCTACAGTCCGAGGCGGACCTGGGTCTAGCTTCTCAGCAACTACTCGTGTTGTGCGTGCTATTGTTCTTTCACGAGTGGAAGGGGCCTATAGTTCAATGCCGACTCCGAACGGCGAAGTTGAGAAGCTTTTTCTAGACAGGAATACTCTTTGAACATTGTCAGTGACTCGAAAGAAGTGGAGTCGTGAGTGGTAGGGTATCGAACTTGGCACCCTCTGCGTAGGAGTCGATGTACTCACTACGCCACTGCGACGATACCATCATCCAAGTCCGAAAATTTAGCATAATCAGTAGTGGCTTCATGGGTCCCAGCTCTATGCCCAGATTAACTAACAGTCATAATTCACAGCTCAACTTCCTTCGAATCACTGCCAATGATCAATGAGTATTGCATGGCGCAACGTCAACGTAAATGATGGTTTATGGATACTGTTTTCATAAATTGAACAAACAAATGCCAAACTTTTTTTTTCTCCACAATAGTCTCCTCAGAGGATGCATGTTTTCTCCTTTTTATGCGTCTTGGTGCTGCTACAATGTGCAAAGGAATGAAAGGCAATAAGAGGAACTACAAATGGTGCTTTATAAACTCGACGGATGGAAACATAAATTTTGAATCACCATTTTTGGTTTGCGAAGAAGTCAGGACTTTGTTGAAGATACAGATTGACTTCTAAAATAAATAGCGAATAATCTATACTGTGTAATGAAATGTCAGTCAAGTGCCCGCCTAATTGCCGAGTCTCCGAGGGGTTGGACTTTTAAGCACTTCGCTCGTACAAATTTCACAGCACTAAATGTCAAAATCAAAATTTATTCGAGAAACTATTTGGAAATGTATGTACTAAATGCTGGTTGTTGCCGTGACGTAGTGGGTATGCACGTCGACTCCGGCGCACTTGAACTTATGGTGTCTAGGGCTAGGTTGGATTCAATTCTCACGGCACCAACTCTTTTCAGTGACAAACAGCGTTCAAAGACTGTCTAGACTGTCTTCGAGCTTGACATAAAACTGTAGGTCCCCTCCACTCGTGAAAGAACAATTGCATGCACGACACGAGTGGTTGCTGCACAAGTTTAACCCTGGCACTCTTTGCCATAAGTAACGCCACTTATATTTTTATTATGGAACAAACTCCAATTTACCCTACGACATGATCTTGTTTTGTTTAGAGACAGTAAGCACATTTTTCGATTATCTTTACGTTCAGCAAAATATTTAGATAGTATGTTCTACCTATTTATGAAACAAGTAAACACATTTATCTTAGAAATTTAAGTCAGATAGTACACATTGCCCGGCGTACACATTGTGTGTTTGCTATGGCGCCGCTTTATGCTCTCTCCTAGTTAATAGTAGAATCAATAAGATGTTCTATTCATGGTGAAAAGATCATACACCTCTACTGATCGCATTAGCAGGAAGAGGCTTTTAAGCAGAGATAATGGATGATAGAGATATCCAACTTCGGCCATTTTTTCCCCTAGCCCACAACGAAGATGTAGTGGTAATCCCTTGTATTTCACTTATACATTTACAACGCTCGTCAATTCACCACAATATGGCGGCCGATTCGTGAATTTTGTGGGAAAAAAGCGGCAGATTCGTGAATTTAGTGGGAATCCATGTACTTTCCATGTAACGTACATGGGTATGTTGTTCGGAGGGTGTTCAAAAGTTGACTAGTATTTTTAAGGGAATTTTCTTACATTGTTATATGGACTTTCGTGAATAACAATGTATTGCAATGTCCATTTAACTTGAACTATTTGACCTAAAATTAATTCTAATTAATTCTATATATACACTATAGCCTATTCATAAGCCATACCTGACAAATCAACTCAAAAAGTGAAGCCCGCTATATACGCTTAAATCATGAATTCTGAAAAACTCATGAATTCAATTTAAACAATTTGATAAGAACAATGGTAAGATATTGCAACTTTTACTAATGCTAAAAAATGGTTGTCAAAACATCTTATTTGTGATTCGCTTCAATAATATGTTTATTATTGGTTAACTGAACGTGTGAATGTATTATTAATTTTTATTCATATGAAACAATTCACACTATGTTGTGCATTCATTAATTATGTCCAAGTATTTCAGATTGTAAATTGTTCAAAGTTTTAATGAATCGACTTCATGAACGTAAGCTTTGTTCGTTCGTTTACCCCTCCATACTGTGTTGAAAATTGAACACCGAAATTTGAAGAAACGTTCAAATAACGAGCGAATTTTCAAATAAGAACTCTAATAGACCCCATTACTAAGGTGGGGAAGGGTATCAGCAGTTCCACAGCTGTTCTCAAGGGCTCACACGTATTCACAGACAGTGCACAAAAAGCGTATAAAAAACGCTGTCAGATGAAATCAAGGGGCAAGGGAGGTAGAAGTTGGATATCTCTATTATAGGTTATCTCTGCTTTTAAGTCACTAACAAGGACAATTCGATGTAAGCAGTGGACTACAGTAAAAGCTGCCATCACTGACACTCTCTTAGGTGGAAAATCCCCTTCTTCTCTCTTATTTAGCGATACAGTCCGGGGTGGACGTGGGCTTCAACCAACAAGCCAGCACGGTCTCTGGCTAGCTGTCAGCAGTGTCACATGCCAAGTTGGCTGAGGTCCTTCTCCACCTGGGTGCAGCACCTTTAACGCGGGCGTCCTCTGTTGCGTTATCCCACGTGTTCGGAGTCAAAGACTCTTCGGGCCAGAGGTGAGCTGCTCATACGCTCTACATGGCCTAGCCTTCTTAAGCGATGGATCCGAAGACGCCTGACTAGTTTCATGTCGCTGTACAGCCCGCTGTACAGCCCGTACGTCGTGGTTGAATTTTCTCCTCCTAAAACTGTCCACGCAAACAGGACCAAAGATCGCACGCAAAGCTTTTCTCTCGAAGAGAGCAAGGACTTCCTCATCCGCTTTTGAGATTGTCCATGCCTCCGCGCCGTACAGCATTCAAATTCGAACAATAATTTTGTAGAATCGAGTTACATCGTTGGCCCCCAGGACTGGGATGATCAAGGTTTTGTATAAAGTCAGCTTGGTCCTTGAACGGACAATTTCCATAGATTTTGAATTGAAGTTCCATACATTCCCATGGACGGGAAACTCACGTAGACGGACAAAAGTGCTGCGACCGTCACTGTCCGCCATTGAGAGCTTTCCAAATGATAATGCAGTGGACTCTTCCTAAGTCGAAACTATCCCAAATCCGAACAAATTGTGGTGTCCCATGACTCCCAGCTTCCCTAAGTGCTTCCTGTGCCTGCAGTGGCTTGTTAGGATACCCGTAAGGATACGAAGGTTGTTCTTGCAGATTTTGTAAAGTTAATATAAATCTCTTGTACAAACATTACACGGTTTATAGTTTGCAAGAGAAATCGATTTAAAGTGCGAGTTCGGCTCAAAAGCGATTTCAAAATTTTATTTGAACAGTAATATTTTTTAGCAATAGACTTAAAACTAAGGATTAGGATTTTGGCTCAACAATAGGCGCTCAACTGATAAACATTGTTTAATTTATAATAATAATAATAATAATATGGGTGGCGGGACAGTCCGAGCCGGACCTGGGCCTAGCTTCTGCAGCAACCACTCGTGTTGTGCGTGCTATTGTTCTTTCACGAGTCGAAGGGACCTGCAGTTGAATGCCGACTCCGAACGGCGAAGTTGAGGAAGCTTTTTCAAGACATGAATACTCCTTGAGAATTGTCAGTCACTTGAAGAAGGTGGTAAATTCGGGTATCGAACCTGGCACCCTCTGCGTAGGAGTCGACGCACTTACCCACTACGCCACTGCGACCCTCATAAAATTGGAACAAATACTGAGTTAAAAACTGCTAACTTGGCGTTCACACTAAGCCGTGCCTTCCAGATTAAAGATGTCCTCTGTCAAAATTGACCCAGATTGACCAATCCTACAGAACAGTTCAGCATTACTCCTCCCATCACTCATGGAGATACGTAAACTTAAACTCCCGAGATACTTAAACTTCTCAACCTGCTCTAAGGGGACTGCACTAACATGTAGAGTGCACTCAAAAGGCGTTCTGGAAATTACCATAACCTCTGATTTGTCCGCGTTAACCTTCATCCCAGAATCAGCACATAAGGCCACAAACCTATCGAGCTCGCGATGGAGCGATGGAGAGGATGTCTTGGGAGATGTGATGACAACTAAGTCATCCGCAAAGAGGAGATGACTTACCATCAACTCTCCCAATGTGAAACATTCCTCGACTGCCCTGGAACATCCAGTCCATATAAGCAATGAAAAGGAGAGGTGACAAGATGCACCCTTGGGGAAATCGAACGCTCCACGATGAAAGGTGTCTATTTAGCACTGTTAACAGCTGCTACAGTTTGTGTATAGAGATTGAATGGCCCTCAAAAGAGGACCCTCAATCCCATAGTCCTGCAGAACACTTTACCTCCAGGAATTCGGTCATATGCCTTTTCCAAATCTTAGAAGAACACAAAAACGAAAATATCCTCTCAGTTCAAAAGTATTCAAGAGCCAGAAATTGTGCAACGGGTAATGTGATATAGTGTTCCACATTAAAATGCATTGTACATCACAATACCCGCTAATTGTTCAACAGTCACTTCTTGGGTTATGCTACATTTATGGCAACAACTGTTTTACCGTCCGCTGAACAAACTTGTATAATTAACAATTAGGAGCCAATCAGTATTTCTTAAGTTTTAGCTAACTAGGTTTCGATTCAGGGCGATACTTTTGCAAAGATAGTCAAAATAGAAATGGGTAAACCACAATACCCGAAGTTCCTCTATTATAAAGCTGAAGTGTTTGTTTGGTTGAACGCGCTAATCTCAGGAACTACTGGTTTGAGCTGAACAATTATTTCTTGTGTTCGATAGTAAATTTATCGAGGAAGGCTTTAGTCTTTTAAACATCACGCTGAGAATAATAGGAGCGAAGTATCAAGAAAAACGTTCGCAAAAACGGGAAAAAAAATGTTCCTTTTTGAGAGCTACCCTTGCGTGCGCTGCGTAAACGGTTTAAGTGAGGCAAAAATCATGTATTATGGAACTGTTCCTCTTAAAAAGTTCTAAAAAACGTCCCTGACAGCATATGTCTATCTTTTAGAATTGACACACTATAACCGTTTTCTGGCAATCAAATTTGTTCGAAAGTAATTTTCTTTATTCAACCGCGATAACTGATATTCACGCGGAAGCCGTGGGGAACAGCTAGCTCGTAGATATAGTTCATGTAAGTCCAACCTTGTAATCAGCGCCAATTGCTTAAACAAACTTCAATACAATAGCACCACAAGTGCAACTAATTAAATGCCAGTTAAATTCTAAACTAAATCTATGTAAAACGACTTCAACAAGACACAGGCTTTGCTTGTAAATGCATGCCAAAACCATTCAAAGTTTCAAACGTCTTGAGTGTTGTTTACCAACGTGTGCTGAAAAATAAATCTTTATATGTATGTAATGTAAATGTGAACAGAAATATAAGCGTATTCAGACGTGCAAAATTAATTGAGTTCTTATCAGAGAATAAATATTTTTTCGAACTTAATCGTCAGTGCAAAAATAACGTACATTTCATCCACCATTTCTTGTCAATAAAATGTTCTTCGTACGAAGTGGTCTTGAATGGAGCATACATCATTTTGTCTTAATCTTTATGCCAATTGTAAAAAAAAAAACGAGTGAAACAATCCAAAAAAAAAAAACAAGCGCATGCAAATAGCCGTGTAGTGTGTGCTATTTCTTCGTCAATCTTCAGCATAGTCGAACATCAACACATTTCCATTAGTTACAGTTCCACACAAATCTCACTCACTCAATAGTAATTTCGTTTTAATTTTCCTAATAATTTTCATAATTTTCTCCTTATTTTTAATTTCTCAAATTTTCCGATACTCGTATCATTCGGTTTCGAATTCGTTTCGGTTTCTATTTTTTTGTTGGCTGTTAATTATTAATATTATTCAAATCGGTTAATGAGGAAACAAAGCAAATTAAGTATTCTAAAGTAAATTATCTCGATGTGTACCGACGCACGGCGATAAGAGCGCAGTATTATAATTGAAAACAACAAAAAAAAATAAATGTATTAGTCTAAGGAAAACGTATTTTAACAAATAGTGCTCGTTTGCGTAGTTACATCATCGAACGCGTTCAACAAAAATTCGTCGTCGACTAATTGGACAAATGTGCCAGAAGCTAAAGCTTCTAGGAGCTCAGCGAGAACTTAGAAAGTATATTTTTTTTTTGCCTCGTCGGTGAGAATATACAGATAAATTTAATTTGACAATATGTTTTGCAGGAAAATAACGCGTGACTCAATTATTCGGAGCGAGGTGGAAGAATATGGTTTCTTTAAAAAAATATGATGGCACGCATGGTGTTCGTTTAGAGGCTATTTTTGTACACACATTTTGACAAAATTTATGTTGAGGATATATTTGTTTATTTAAAGTGTACCCACGTGACTCCTTTAGAGGAACATGTGGGCAAGAAAATTATGATGAATTGAAAGTGTTTTAACCGAAAATCAGCCAGTTTTTATGTGGAACATATAAAGAATTCGATTCTGGGGCAACAGAAATTTTTCAACTTCACTATTAGGCCAATTTACGTCGATTTTTTCTTTACACCTTTTCACGACTAATGTGTCATATAGACGCATGGTGCTGCAGCGTCACCGCATTTGCGGCTTACAGTACTCATTGTGGTGCACACACTCCGCAACGTCATCGCACGTCGTTCTTGCGGGTAAAAAGACTCGCAGGTTTCGGCGAGACCGCTGCGTCATAAGGCCCGGTGCACACATGCGTTATTTTAACGCGCGGTCCCGCAGCGATGCCGCATTCTTTCCAGGCACACATACGGGTGTTTCTTGCAGGACTCATTCTGCAGATCGAGTTTGGATTGCAGCAATGTAGGGTTATAAAAATAAAAGGGTACTTTTAGCCTTAAAAAGGAACGACGTTATTAGGTTTGTCCTTTTGTTGATTATCGGCTAACAAAGGGAATATATTGGTTTTGCCGGTCATGGTATGACTCGTAAGCAACACTCCTTGTTTCTGGAAACTATTGATAAATAGCTAATTCTGTTGTGGTCGCCGTGGCGTAGTGGTTTAGTGTGTCGTGTTTGATACCCAAATTTACCACCTTCACAGCTCCACCTCTTTCGAGTCACTGACAATGTTCGAAGTCTGGAAAAAGCTTCTCAATTTCGCCGTTTAGAGTCGGCATTAAACTGTAGGTCCTATCCACTCGTGGTTGCTGCAGAAGCTAGCTAGGCCCAGGTCCGTCTCGGACTGTCGCGCCACACATATTATAATTATATTAAATAGGTAATTCTATATAAAATACTCCTGTGTTCGACATATTTTTTTGGATTTAATTAGTGTCCAAATCACGCATGTGTGCACTGCTCAAAAATAAACAATCTACTGAACGACGCAAACTAGATCTGCGGTGACGTAGTGGTCTTGTGGAAACCTACGAGTCTTTTTACCCGCAAGAATGACGAGCAATGTACTTGGATCATCACACGTGTGTGTTCATCACTCAATTTATTTGTGTGCACCGGGCCATATGACGCAGCGGTCTCGCTGAAACCAGTGACCTTTTTTACCCACAAGATCTGTAAAGTCTTCGACTCGTGATAACTCGGTTGCAGCTTCTGTTGGGGTATGCAGCTGAAAAGGGATCTCAATCAGTTGAACGTCCATAGCTGCGAGCAACTAGAACAAGCATGCAGCATGTTGTCTAAGGCCCAGGTACACCGTGGACTGTAGTTCTAGCCAGAGAATATGGCAAATATGGGACTTAAATCAGTCTTAAAATACATAAGTCAATGCCCCGAGACTACAGCTTTCATTCGGCGAGCTTCCGACGAGGCATAGGACTGCAAGTTCGAGCTTAAGAAAAGGTGAATGAAAGCTTAGTTCAAACGATTTCCACGCACGGGTAGCTTGATTGACCTAATCGTTCGACTTGTAGCAAGGCCGTAGCCAGACAAATATTTCGGGAAGGATATGACCTTTGAACAATTTCTTATGCCTGAAACACAATAGTGCGCTGCGCCTGCCGACTTTATGTTACGATGACGCACTGCGTTGAAATAAATACTCAATTTATCAGCTGTTCTCTCTCTCTCTCATCTATCATGTGAAAAATATTGCCGCCTTTCTGCATACACTCATTTGAAATACACTCATTTGAACTTTTGTCGTTAAATTATTTTAAATCAGCTGTTTTCGTTTCATACATGACAGTTGATACAAAATATTCTCAATTTGGAAGAAAACTCTCAATCTGGGAGAAAATCTATCTCACAGCGCACCCGTCTGTTAAAAAATATGCAACATGCTGAATAATGACGTGCGACGGACTACGTTTTACGTTTTATTACGATCCTCTCAATCTCTCTCATTATTCACTGACGCAGGTCGACGCTGTATTTTGTGCTTGACCATTGAATTGTGTGTGTTGAAAGCCAACGCCAGCGCAAACGCACTATTGTGTTTCAGGCATTAAATTTTTTCTTAATTTAAAATCGCGTTACCTACTCATCCTCCTTAAAAAAATTTACTTGTCAAGAATTTCGAGGGGCTGTCAAACCCATGTAATCCCCCCTAGTTACTGCCATGACTTGAAGTTTTTTATTTGATTGCATTGATGTGTCATAAATTATGAATGATTCCCTTTTTTTTCTTTTTGTTGAAACAGCTTCCACTCGAAACAAAAAGTATGACGTCTAAAGCAGAGAAAATGCTTTGGTTTCAGTATTCTGAGTCATTTCGGCAATTTCCTGTGGTGTGGAAAGTGTGGAAAATCAAAAATGATGAGTAGGTGTGCAAATAAAAAATTAAAAGAGCGATGAAAATTTGGCGCCATGTCTCGGAAGTGTCTTACATAAATAACGTCTGTCAAATCTTAGGTACAGTGTTTGATTATAGTTATGGAGGTTTCTCTGTCGCTAAAGTAACCACTCCGACAGAATTACAAGCACCGACACCTCTCATCAAAAGCCATTATAACAACCTGAACTCTCCAATTGCACTCCACAGCATTTCACGAGCAACAGCACGTGTCATTTTTCCCTTCACTGCCTAATTTCGTGACACATCATAAATTTGTATCCACAACTTTTCATAAAACATTCTAACCGTAAGCAACGTGAATCATTTCTTGTCACACGTACTATACGTTCCGTCCCCGTGCTCATTTATTCAATTACCCGCAATTCAATACAAAATATTGCGTTCCTTGATAATGGGTCGCCACACTGGAACCTCTCCTAGGTAAGATAAGCCAATCGTTGAGAACGAAAAACCTGCGCAGTCTCGCGAAAAAATTAAAGAGAAAAGTAGAACTGAAGCAAGTGAGCATCTTCCAAGCTTTTCATCGCTACTTGTTGTGATTATCGCACAGTGTGTAGGGTAAATGGTGCTTTGTGGTGTCTTTTGTAAAAGATTTGGTAAAGTAAGAGGTAAAGTGTCAAGTCGATTGGCGTTGTCTTATTTGTTTAAATAGAGAGTAGTTTGTCATAATGTGGCTACTAAATTGAGTGTTTAATTTACTATTCGTATTCGGAACAGTCTGTCGTGATTATAATAATAATAATAATGGTTGCAGCAACCACTCGTGTTGTGCGTGATTTTTTTCCTTCACGAGTGGGTGGGACCTACAGTTTAATGCCAACTCCGAACGGCGTAGTTCAGAAGCTTTTTTCTAGACATAGATACTCTTTGTGCATTGTCAGTGACTCGAAAGAGGTGGAGCCGTGAATTATGAAAGTTGGTAAACTGGGGATTCGAACCTGGCACCCTTGATGTAGGAGTCGACGCACTATCACACTACGGCACAGCGACCTGTCTATCGTGAACGCTGACCATGAAATCGTTCACTGATTACTATTTGTCGCTAAAGACAATGAACTCCATTGTAGTTTTATGATCTATAGAAGATCTCATTCCTCCACTAAGGTCAGCAACAAGCTTTGATTGACGGATAGGCTGTAGAATATGTAACACACGCGATGATCTAATTTTCGTCAGAGCTTACTTCAGAAGATCATGCGAAAAGCACTGCTCAACAAGTTTTTCTAAAAGTATGAACTGCGATAAAACTGATACTTTGAGAGGCAAAGAGAAATCGAGATGGCTGCCTCCAAAAACCCAGAACTTGTACAGTGGACTCTCCCCAAGTCGAATTTCTCTCTAATTCGCCATATTTTACATACATTTCCCTCAATTTTCGATATAAAAGCTCTCTTTAAGTCAAACTCTCCTTAACGCGAACAAATTATGGCATCCCGCGACAGGGAGAGTATTTATCTTCCTTTTTCTTTTAAGACGCTATAGCCAACAAATATCTCCAACTAACACAATCTGGCACAAGCAAACTGCCTCCAAAAACAAAAGTTGGCTGGCTGAGGTCCTCGTGGGCATCCTCTGTTGCGTTTTCCCTCTGGTGAGTGGAACTCGTGAAGTCGACGAGTTTCCGAGCTGTGTTGTGCATGAGCTATACATGGTCTAGCGACCTTAGGTGGAATACCCACTCTGACAGTTACTATTGAAAGTCTGTCCATCTGAGAGTTTTATTTGAAAGATTTTAAAGTTGGGATCATGCTCATAGGTTAATGCCATCAGCATGAGCGCAGCGCAATTATTGAAGGATTTTACAGGCAAAGGCGTGCATTCTCTTGTCTATGTTTCTTAAATCTACATTTTTCTTTATATCGAAAGGAGAGTACTTTTGACTTTCCTACTATTGTGCTTCGTAGGTATGCCGATTCACTGATTTCTGTCAGTGTCCTGTGTGTGAGTTAATTGAGGCACCGATTTCTCGATTCACCACACTTTGCGAGCGATACGAAAAGATTTACGATGTCTGTTTCCGTGTTTCTGAAAGTATGTAGCACAGAGCTACTCATAGCGCTGATACATCTTAGTCGGCCCACTCTTAACATTATTCGAAATAAAACCATCAATTTATGTTAATTTTTTGTGAAATCAACGGAAATTTACTGTGTAAGCACTTGTGAAACTATAGCAATAAACTACAACGAAAATGAAAAAAAAACACAACCTTACTGACAAACTTAACTAACAAATAATACTGCATCTTGCGCTCCAATTGTTGTTACAATCAATAGTTGTTCACTTGTTGTTTGTTGGTTGCTCCAGAACCATTGCAAACCGTCTTCGGACCAACGATCTGGCATTGGCTATTTGTTTCTTCACAACCTTATTACTTACTTAGTTGATCCCGAACACACAGAAAAAATAATACATAACAACATACAGTGAAAGCTCGTATTCAAAATCCATGGTCGTGAGAAATTGTCAGGGCGATTGTCCGCTAATTGGAGCTTTCACTGTAGTTTTATTATAATAATAAAATGATAGCCCTAGCTTCTACACAAACCACTTGCAATGTGGCGAAGTTGAGAAGGTATTTCCAGACTCTGAGAGTTTTCACGTGAATTATGAAAGTTGTTCCATTCGGGGATCGAACCTGCCACCCCCGGTGTGGCGTAAATGTCGACGCACAATCCCCCTACGCCATGGCGACCCACCCAATAGTTTTCTTCTACATATATTAAATAATTTATTTCCTTAGTTTGCGACTCGCGACTCGCTGCATATGAACCATGTAGGAAATCTACGAGTGTGCCTCTGATAGTAATAAAAAACGTTTAGTGGCTTGAGAAGGACTCGTGAAAAGGTTGAGTATCAAGCTCATCACCGTCAGGAACTCTTAGGATTGCATGCAATTGTTGGTTTGCTGTCGGGACTGTTTGCGAATCCAGGATGAAACCAGGCCTTCTTCTACACCCACTCGTGCTGTGAGTACTTATGGTCTATCATGACTGGATGAGACCCACAGTTTTATGGCGACTCCTCGCGGCTGTGTTTGAGAAGCTTTTTTTTAGATAGGAATACTCTCGTGGACCCGTGAACTATGAAACCTATTTAATTCTCTCAAACTAAGCTGGAAACCCAACATCAATGAAAGCAAATTCGGCTACAAAAAAAAAAAGGCAAAGAATATGCAAGACACAGCCACTCATTGCTCACTTTACAGATTCACAGTTTGATGGACAGCACTAACCCAAGCTGTCATCTGCAATCTACTCAACCAAACTGGTTACAGTGATTGGTTCAATGTGTATCAAGGAATCATTAAAAAGCACTTAGTCTGTTGCACTTCACATTCTCCTTCGGCTTTCTCCACTGTACTTATTCAGGAACCAGCTGGCAGCCCTAAAACTCAACTTTGACTGGTTCAAAATAAATCAAGAAACAACGCCCAAGCCATCATCAAAAAATACTTTGACATACTCCTTAAGGGAAAGACATAATTATATATTTACTAATTAGATGCGGTACATTATTCGAGGCGTATAAATCTTCAATCTTCTATTCTGTGCAAAAGATATTGGTACACATTGCTTTTTAATAATAATAGTAGTTTTATAGTATACCATACATTATATACGATTTTCTAATTGCATAGCTGTACACTACGTAACGTCGATGACTAGAGAGTTAATAGAGTCATAAACTTATCGGTCCAGACTTGGTCAGCAGACAATTGATGGTTTAACTTTATTGTCGGTACTTAATCAGCGGCGGTACTTAATCTCTTAAATTGTAGACACTGAAATTATATATTTTTATTTTTCGGCATTTCACTGCGTCTCCGTCTCGCTCCATATAACTGATGCGTAATTTACAACTTAACCACAAAAAATGGTGTCAAATCAAGTAGATCTTTGAATCAATACAAACCAACACGATTTACGCTAGTTTCAATATTTTCCTTCTAAGTTTACTTCACCTTAATAATTGTGCTGATCAAGTAGAATGACTAGCACAGCATTAAGCTCTTCCATTAATACACGAAAAAGCACATGTTGTTCCATCTACAACCCCGCAGTTTTCCCGTCTAGTACGAAGCATAGGCCACAAGAGTTGAACAAACCAATTGGTAGCCAAGTGTCGGTTTGTAAAGATACATTGTCAACCTGCTACACACGCACTTGATGTTTACTAATTATACATATCCCAAGAACAAAAAATAGAATTTACTAAGAGTGAGTCGACGCACACGAGTGTTCCCTATTGAGACCAACCACCACGATGAGTGTTGGAAGCTTTTCCTTTCTTTTCGTGAGACTGGTGTTCTCGTATCTATTGTGAGAATTTATTTTTGGCCACAATTTAGGAACCGTGCTTAAATTAGTCTCTGATCTCTTTGATACTTAAACAAATGTGCTTGCGAGGAGAATTTATTGGGAGATGCGTGATTCATAAGATTGATGGTGCGTGAGCGCTTTGATGAAGTGGTTACTAATTTTGAAATAAGCTTCGGTTTATTAAATTATGAACATCATCAGTGCACGCGCTGTGAGAGGTTTATTGGGACAATATCCTTTAAAATGTTTACATATGTACACCCAAAATAGACCGTAATAAACAGAAAGACAAACGAGCGTATCTGTGAAGAGAGTGGAAGGTCGTACAGCTTGCCGGCTGCTCATGTTGCACTGCTCACTTTCAAGGTGTTTTATTTTCATGATGTTCATCAATTGATATTAATTACGTTCAGTTTCAATGAAAATGATTCCGTGTGATGGACAGGGGAGGATGGTTGAATTGTTGTTAGAATTGTAGGTAGGCTTCTGTTGCAGGGAATGACTATACCGTCTGACAGCCAAGTGACCCGGAGGTGGAGAACATTGAGCTGCTCAGTAAGACTAGTTTAGTAAGCTTGACTGATGACAAGACAAAAAGTTGCCGAGCCTGCAATAGGTACGGGTATGGTAATCCTGTAAAGCTTAGAAATAAATTATGACGTGATGTAATGATGATAGTAAACAGAACAATGTCTCGTAGCGTGTAGGTACGTAAATAGCCTACACGTCTTTGCATCCCCTTACTTCCTTGCCGATAGTCCGCATGACTGTATAGGAAACATTTGCACAATATCGCCATTGTCTAGTTGGTTGGCGACGAGTTTTAATCCTCAATTCATAATTCACAGCTACACCTCTTTAGAGTCTTTGACAATGCCCAACGAATATCCCTGTCTAGAGCTGTTTAAAAACTCGCCATTCGGCTTCGGCATAAGACTGTAGGACACATGAAGAACGATAGTAGGAACAACAAAAGTAGTGGGCGTAAGGTGGCATTTCAGCCTATCGCGCTACATACATTATTATTAAAATAACACTTGACTGTCCAACTAAGTCGTCCTTTGCCGCTTAAACGGCACGCGGGTCAAATATTGCGTCAATTTTGAGGCGAATTGTTTTGTATCGATATCAGTCCGAAATAGTTCAAATCGTTAAGAAGACAGTAAGTTAATTAGCAGATCCATAGAAAAACCATTTTTCCTGCTTTTTAGGAAGCGAGGTTCTGAGTATCGATAACATTAAAAAAGTATGCGCAGATGGAAGTGTACACAGACGCATCCAAAACGGAAGAAGGCACTGGACTATGAGTATTTGCTTCATCGCAGGAAATATCCTTCTCTGCGTCTGTCCCGTCGATTGTCCAACCACTGTAGTATATTACAGGCAGAAGTAAAAGCAATGCAAGAGGCCAATGAACCCGATAACGTCAGGCGGCCATCAAGGCTCTGGATACACCATCAATCAAGATGGTCTAAGATGGTAAAACTTTGCGGTCTATCTCTTAGGGAGATGGAGGTTAGATGGAACCTTACCCTATGCTGGGTCCCTGGGCACAGTGGTATTCCAGGCAATGAAAGGGCAGACGAGCTAGCTAGAACAGGGGTGGGTTTGTCAATGGCAAGTAATCAGGACAACCCATACCCCTCTGTTCAAGTAATAAACACTTTGTTGCTTACTGATGCCATCAACCCCGCCAATCGGATGTGGATGGAAATAGATACTTGCAGGACTTCAAGGCTAATATGGCCTTCAATAAATCCCAAAAAAAAAACAAGCACACTCCTAAACTGAAATAGAAAGGAAATCAGCAATGTAATTGGCATTATTACTGGTCATTGGGAGAATAGGAACCCCCTACAATGACTTTTGTAGGAGCTGTAGGGACGAAGAGGAAGAAGAAACTATACTTCACTACCTCGGCAGCTGCCCAGTATTTACAAGGACAAGGAAAAACACGCTACGCAGCTATTCATTTAATAGCCTTGAGGAAACGTCTGGGATCAAAATTCTGGACATAGGAAAATTTCTAGAAAATACTAATTGGCTGTAACCCAGCAAAGGAGTGCATCATCCAGGATATGCCACTAGCATACCAGTAGGTATCTTTAGGTGTTTAATTTAGTAACCAAAGATGAACCGGCACGTCAGCCGCCGATTGGTGATATCACAATGGATCCAATCAGGATCTAAGTGGGCCAGAACTGCTTCAGTTGGGGCAATCACATTAATCTAACCTAAGCTAACCAATGCACAGATGGATGATACCATTGTCTCAGCTAGCTACGCTTAAGTTTACTCATACTGAAGCCTATGCTGAACAGATAAATGCGTTCACATTCAATCACCTTGACACAATTTGCAATCTTGAGAGATAATACAAAAAAAAAATGTGTTTACAAACAAAATCAGTTGAATTAGCTAAGCCCTTCAAACAATAATATTATTCTTTAAATTATTTACGCAATTAGTAACGAGAGCAAGTAATAGTATAAGTCGGCCTTATCGCAAATTGGAAAATAAAGAACGTACAAAGCGCCTCCATTTCCACTTCCTCGCTAGATTTTCTAATTAGCACTCTAATGTGATAACCAGGCTGCTGGCAAACATTGGCTTTGGTACATACTTTCAAATTAATGTATCCAGAAAACACGAGCTAGTCGCTGAACTTATTCAAACACCCGCATATGAACGCATGCAAATAATCAATGTGGATTGGATAATAACGCATGATATGATGACTCGTGATAAACGCAGTTGACGTAGTGTCTGTTGTCGCCAGAAGTCTCTTTATTAGATTTGAACTCACGAAAAATAAATGTGATGACCAGAAATGGAGAACTACAGAGATGGCCGACATCACAGCTGATTGCCCACTAGTCCATCGACGAATTTGTCAGATATTCATGAGCAATTGACGATTATTCACGAAATAATGCGAATGCCGTCCTCTGATCTGTCAATTTGGTTTGAGAGAGCGATATATAAAAAGCAGTTGTCAACAATGTTAAGGGGCAAGAGAGGTAGGTGGGCTGCCAGCACACTTAGACACTTAGGTTGGTCCATTGTGGTACCCACAGTTAGGCTACTACCACCGATCGCAATAGTGCCGTTAATTTGATCCCAACGGCAAATGGTGACTGGACCAGATTTGAAAACCAGATAAAAGCGTATTTACTTTGCTTTCACTGGGATTCGAACCGGGGACCCCGCTAACCAGGGACAGGCACTCTACCAACTGTGCCATCCAGTCATTTAAGAGATTTAGAAATCCGGAGTCTCTGTAGTACTTCATTTCTGGTGCTGACGAGACAAACGTCAAAGAGCTGTATTTTTGGGCGGGTGCTTCAAACGTCCTATTTTGAGTCATCGAATATCTAAAATTTTATGAAAGAAATAAGTCGTTCTTTGTCTCTTCTGTCTATTAAAAAAGAAAGCATTATGCGAGAAGATTAACAAATATTCATTATATTCATTCACATTTACAATTTACATGTATTTTGTGTGGGTCGCCGTGGCGTAGTGGGTAAGTTTTGAACAAAATACACGAAGTTTAACCCACCGTCGGAGATCCGGGACTGGCCAGGCACATTTCATTTTGAAGGGTTATTCGCTTATATTTTTAAACAGGCCATCAACATGAAATTCTAGGTAGCTTCCTAAAATGCCTTTTCTGGAAAGTGTAACACCAGGTACAAGACAAAAAGTAGATAAGTCCAGTTCAACTTTCAAAATATATTTTGCCTTTGAGTTTTAACGAGTGTGAGTTAAGGCACTAGAAATTAAATTCAGTTTTATAATTCTTTAAACAATAAGGAATTTAGTTTTATTTTGCGACCGTTTCGTTCGTGCTCAGTGGTCGACGTGGTGTAGTGGGTAAGTGCGTCGACTCCTACGCAGAGGGTGCCAGGTTCGATACCCAAATTAACCACCTTTGATAATTCACGGCTCCACCTCTTTCGAGTCACTGACAATGCTCAAAGAGTATTCCTGTCTAGAAAAAGCTTCTCAACTTCGCCGTTCGGAGTCGGCATTAAACTGTAGGGCCCCTTCCACGAGTGAGAGAACAATAGCACGCACAACATGAGTGGTTGCTGAGAAGCTAGGCCCAGGTGCGCCTCGGACTGTCGCTCCGCCCATATTATTATTATTATTATGTATTTTGTATGAGAGATTAGAACCACTCGGATATAAGATCTTGAATATTCATAATCGAGCGATTGCTTCGTATAGCTCTCAGATCGTTCATTTCTCCCCCAATTCGCCCGGCAATCCTTTTCCATTTTACGTTCATTTCGAATTTGGCTGTCGATCGAAATGTAATGACATTCTTACGTTGCATATCTTATTGAGCAAAAAATCTTAAGACAAGGATTTTATTGTGAACTTCATTGAGTGGTCAGACATGCAGTCATCCACATCGATAGCAGACAAACAGAGTCGCAAACGATAGCGTCACCCCGAGTGGATACAATGCTTCTGTTAAGCTTTAGTGCACTGTTGCCGTTGTACTAGGGATATAGGAGAAGGTGGGGCACCTCGAAATAATTCGTGTGATGAGACTCAAAAATAAAAAAGGCAGGACAATTATAACACGGTAAATTATTTGATGTGTTTCTAACTTAATTATTGCAGACGAATTTGCTCTCAGATCCATTCACAGAATGTATTAGGACCTATTTGTTAGAAAATTGAATTTGTATCAAACTGCCCAACTCACGGGGTACATTTATACATGTCAGGGGCACTTTGATTCAAAGCCAATGAATCAATATTTATTTAAAAACCCGAAATATTAAAATGTATATTTTTTTTTAATAATTGAAAAACACAAAGTATTTCGGTATTTGTTAATTCATGTTGACCTACGTTTAAAATATAATGAATTCTCCCTAATTCAAATTTATCTCTAACTCCATATATTACATGCACGTCCCTTAAGGGGAAAAGGGGCCCTTCCCCCCACCATTCACGGTTTCAAAAAATCAAACTATTCAAGGATGTTCAAATTTCAAGTGAAAATTTCAAAAACTCTTGAAGATACAGGCGACTTATGGCTGAACGTAGGTAGGTTTATACCCAAGAATTTGGGTCTCAAAACGTTAAACGCGTTTTTCTCGAAACAGTGTTTTTACGACTGGTGCATGAGGTTACTCAAAAACCATTAATCGAATCGGTTCCAAATTATTATTATTAATACGTTATTCTACACACATATAGCTATGGTATGAACTAGGATAAATCAAATCGGTCTTCTTTACTTTTTAACGTGATTTCGATTTAAAAAAAAAAAATTCAAGGTCCGCCATTTTGTTAATTTTTGTGCGAAATTAATAATCCTAGTTCATACCAGAGCCAAACAAGTACTCTTTCTAATCCTGTTGGAATTTGTTTGGTTTCAGATGTTCCAGTGAGCGGAAATCACATGCGCCGCTTAAAGAAGTGCTTTTGATTGATCACAAAAAACAACAACAAAAAAAATGTAAAATGTTTTTCTTCTTTTTTAAGTCTTCAAATAAATGTATGCAAAGTTAGAAGAAAATCGCCAAAATTTTAAATCGACAATGGGGTTGTCCCCTCAATTTTCCATACAAAGACCTCTCTCTATGTCAAACTCCATCTAACTCGAACAAATTATGTTATTCCGTTTGTTAGAAGAGGCATTTTAATAAAAACTACATACATACATGTCGTATGTAGTTTTTATTAAAAATAAATAATTTCCTAATATTTTTATGTAAATAACGTAAACAAAAGAGATCAATGGAAGGAACTTGGTATTTACTAGTTACCCCGGGGATCGTATGTGTCAACGTGCCCCAACTTACTTCACAAAAGAAATATTAAGTCCAGTTAATGCAATGTTTCATAATAAAATTACAAGTAAATATCACATTAAGGACAAGACTGTTGATTCGAATATACTCCAAAACTCATTTGAAAAAAAGACACAACATTTACTTGCAGACGTCCGAAACACACAAGGCTTAGACTGAACAGTGATGTCAACCAGATGCGTTTTTGCATTGATGGACATGTTGCGCTGTGAGTGGCCTATTGCGTTTTGTTTTTAAATAATGTCGTTTGTGCATGTATGTGCCCCATGCATCATCCGCTACAATCAATAAGGTTGATCCCCGGTTTCACAGTAAATTTTTAAGCTCCACTTTTGGTTAAGACTTCAGTTCGACGATTTATTTTTCGTTTAAGCCGCCTTTTTTGCACAGCGACTATGTAGTTTGGTAAACTTGACAAAATACGAAACCCATCAAATAATTTACTTTGTTGTTATTGTCAATATCCTGCCCTTTTTTCAGGTGCCCCATCTCCCCCTATATCCCTAGTGTAATGGCATCAGTGCCAGACTAAGCGATGTAGTGACTGAGGTGATTTAGTGTGTTCGTTATCTATTTCCCTTTCCCGATAACAGCAAGGACGCGGTTCAAAAGTTCCAAAAGACTGCACCAAAGGCAAAGCTTGTCATTTTCTTTCAAACAGAATTCAACTGAACTGACGTTCAGATTACAATTTGAGCTCGATTGTTCAGCTGAACTTAAGTTTAAACCTTCACTGTGAAACTAGCCATTAACAGGTACATTCCTTGAACTCGCCACATCAACTACGTGTTTGCTGTCATTAAAGGACACTGTCTCTGGGGCGATACGAGCGTATCGGTGAAGAGAGTGGAAGGTCGTACAGCTTGCGGGCTGCTCAGATTGCACTGTTCACTTTTAAGGTGTTTTATTTTTATGATACTCATCAATTGATATTAATTACGTTCAGTTTCAATGAAAATTATTCCGTGTGATGGACAGGGGAGGATTGTTGAATTGTTGTTAGAATTGTAGGTAGGCTTCTGTTGCAGGGAATGACTATACCGTCTGACAGCCAAGTGACCCGGAGGTGGAGAACATTGAGCTGCTCAGTAAGACTAGTTTAGTAAGCTTGACTGATGACAAGACAAAAAGTTGCCGAGCCTGCAATAGGTACGGGTATGGTAATCCTGTAAAGCTTAGAAATAAATTATGACGTGATGTAATGATGATAGTAAACAGAACAATGTCTCGTAGCGTGTAGGTACGTAAATAGCCTACACGTCTTTGCATCCCCTTACTTCCTTGCCGATAGTCCGCATGACTGTATAGGAAACATTTGCACAATATCGCCATTGTCTAGTTGGTTGGCGACGAGTTTTAATCCTCAATTCATAATTCACAGCTACACCTCTTTAGAGTCTTTGACAATGCCCAACGAATATCCCTGTCTAGAGCTGTTTAAAAACTCGCCATTCGGCTTCGGCATAAGACTGTAGGACACATGAAGAACGATAGTAGGAACAACAAAAGTAGTGGGCGTAAGGTGGCATTTCAGCCTATCGCGCTACATACATTATTATTAAAATAACACTTGACTGTCCAACTAAGTCGTCCTTTGCCGCTTAAACGGCACGCGGGTCAAATATTGCGTCAATTTTGAGGCGAATTGTTTTGTATCGATATCAGTCCGAAATAGTTCAAATCGTTAAGAAGACAGTAAGTTAATTAGCAGATCCATAGAAAAACCATTTTTCCTGCTTTTTAGGAAGCGAGGTTCTGAGTATCGATAACATTAAAAAAGTATGCGCAGATGGAAGTGTACACAGACGCATCCAAAACGGAAGAAGGCACTGGACTATGAGTATTTGCTTCATCGCAGGAAATATCCTTCTCTGCGTCTGTCCCGTCGATTGTCCAACCACTGTAGTATATTACAGGCAGAAGTAAAAGCAATGCAAGAGGCCAATGAACCCGATAACGTCAGGCGGCCATCAAGGCTCTGGATACACCATCAATCAAGATGGTCTAAGATGGTAAAACTTTGCGGTCTATCTCTTAGGGAGATGGAGGTTAGATGGAACCTTACCCTATGCTGGGTCCCTGGGCACAGTGGTATTCCAGGCAATGAAAGGGCAGACGAGCTAGCTAGAACAGGGGTGGGTTTGTCAATGGCAAGTAATCAGGACAACCCATACCCCTCTGTTCAAGTAATAAACACTTTGTTGCTTACTGATGCCATCAACCCCGCCAATCGGATGTGGATGGAAATAGATACTTGCAGGACTTCAAGGCTAATATGGCCTTCAATAAATCCCAAAAAAAAAACAAGCACACTCCTAAACTGAAATAGAAAGGAAATCAGCAATGTAATTGGCATTATTACTGGTCATTGGGAGAATAGGAACCCCCTACAATGACTTTTGTAGGAGCTGTAGGGACGAAGAGGAAGAAGAAACTATACTTCACTACCTCGGCAGCTGCCCAGTATTTACAAGGACAAGGAAAAACACGCTACGCAGCTATTCATTTAATAGCCTTGAGGAAACGTCTGGGATCAAAATTCTGGACATAGGAAAATTTCTAGAAAATACTAATTGGCTGTAACCCAGCAAAGGAGTGCATCATCCAGGATATGCCACTAGCATACCAGTAGGTATCTTTAGGTGTTTAATTTAGTAACCAAAGATGAACCGGCACGTCAGCCGCCGATTGGTGATATCACAATGGATCCAATCAGGATCTAAGTGGGCCAGAACTGCTTCAGTTGGGGCAATCACATTAATCTAACCTAAGCTAACCAATGCACAGATGGATGATACCATTGTCTCAGCTAGCTACGCTTAAGTTTACTCATACTGAAGCCTATGCTGAACAGATAAATGCGTTCACATTCAATCACCTTGACACAATTTGCAATCTTGAGAGATAATACAAAAAAAAAATGTGTTTACAAACAAAATCAGTTGAATTAGCTAAGCCCTTCAAACAATAATATTATTCTTTAAATTATTTACGCAATTAGTAACGAGAGCAAGTAATAGTATAAGTCGGCCTTATCGCAAATTGGAAAATAAAGAACGTACAAAGCGCCTCCATTTCCACTTCCTCGCTAGATTTTCTAATTAGCACTCTAATGTGATAACCAGGCTGCTGGCAAACATTGGCTTTGGTACATACTTTCAAATTAATGTATCCAGAAAACACGAGCTAGTCGCTGAACTTATTCAAACACCCGCATATGAACGCATGCAAATAATCAATGTGGATTGGATAATAACGCATGATATGATGACTCGTGATAAACGCAGTTGACGTAGTGTCTGTTGTCGCCAGAAGTCTCTTTATTAGATTTGAACTCACGAAAAATAAATGTGATGACCAGAAATGGAGAACTACAGAGATGGCCGACATCACAGCTGATTGCCCACTAGTCCATCGACGAATTTGTCAGATATTCATGAGCAATTGACGATTATTCACGAAATAATGCGAATGCCGTCCTCTGATCTGTCAATTTGGTTTGAGAGAGCGATATATAAAAAGCAGTTGTCAACAATGTTAAGGGGCAAGAGAGGTAGGTGGGCTGCCAGCACACTTAGACACTTAGGTTGGTCCATTGTGGTACCCACAGTTAGGCTACTACCACCGATCGCAATAGTGCCGTTAATTTGATCCCAACGGCAAATGGTGACTGGACCAGATTTGAAAACCAGATAAAAGCGTATTTACTTTGCTTTCACTGGGATTCGAACCGGGGACCCCGCTAACCAGGGACAGGCACTCTACCAACTGTGCCATCCAGTCATTTAAGAGATTTAGAAATCCGGAGTCTCTGTAGTACTTCATTTCTGGTGCTGACGAGACAAACGTCAAAGAGCTGTATTTTTGGGCGGGTGCTTCAAACGTCCTATTTTGAGTCATCGAATATCTAAAATTTTATGAAAGAAATAAGTCGTTCTTTGTCTCTTCTGTCTATTAAAAAAGAAAGCATTATGCGAGAAGATTAACAAATATTCATTATATTCATTCACATTTACAATTTACATGTATTTTGTGTGGGTCGCCGTGGCGTAGTGGGTAAGTTTTGAACAAAATACACGAAGTTTAACCCACCGTCGGAGATCCGGGACTGGCCAGGCACATTTCATTTTGAAGGGTTATTCGCTTATATTTTTAAACAGGCCATCAACATGAAATTCTAGGTAGCTTCCTAAAATGCCTTTTCTGGAAAGTGTAACACCAGGTACAAGACAAAAAGTAGATAAGTCCAGTTCAACTTTCAAAATATATTTTGCCTTTGAGTTTTAACGAGTGTGAGTTAAGGCACTAGAAATTAAATTCAGTTTTATAATTCTTTAAACAATAAGGAATTTAGTTTTATTTTGCGACCGTTTCGTTCGTGCTCAGTGGTCGACGTGGTGTAGTGGGTAAGTGCGTCGACTCCTACGCAGAGGGTGCCAGGTTCGATACCCAAATTAACCACCTTTGATAATTCACGGCTCCACCTCTTTCGAGTCACTGACAATGCTCAAAGAGTATTCCTGTCTAGAAAAAGCTTCTCAACTTCGCCGTTCGGAGTCGGCATTAAACTGTAGGGCCCCTTCCACGAGTGAGAGAACAATAGCACGCACAACATGAGTGGTTGCTGAGAAGCTAGGCCCAGGTGCGCCTCGGACTGTCGCTCCGCCCATATTATTATTATTATTATGTATTTTGTATGAGAGATTAGAACCACTCGGATATAAGATCTTGAATATTCATAATCGAGCGATTGCTTCGTATAGCTCTCAGATCGTTCATTTCTCCCCCAATTCGCCCGGCAATCCTTTTCCATTTTACGTTCATTTCGAATTTGGCTGTCGATCGAAATGTAATGACATTCTTACGTTGCATATCTTATTGAGCAAAAAATCTTAAGACAAGGATTTTATTGTGAACTTCATTGAGTGGTCAGACATGCAGTCATCCACATCGATAGCAGACAAACAGAGTCGCAAACGATAGCGTCACCCCGAGTGGATACAATGCTTCTGTTAAGCTTTAGTGCACTGTTGCCGTTGTACTAGGGATATAGGAGAAGGTGGGGCACCTCGAAATAATTCGTGTGATGAGACTCAAAAATAAAAAAGGCAGGACAATTATAACACGGTAAATTATTTGATGTGTTTCTAACTTAATTATTGCAGACGAATTTGCTCTCAGATCCATTCACAGAATGTATTAGGACCTATTTGTTAGAAAATTGAATTTGTATCAAACTGCCCAACTCACGGGGTACATTTATACATGTCAGGGGCACTTTGATTCAAAGCCAATGAATCAATATTTATTTAAAAACCCGAAATATTAAAATGTATATTTTTTTTTAATAATTGAAAAACACAAAGTATTTCGGTATTTGTTAATTCATGTTGACCTACGTTTAAAATATAATGAATTCTCCCTAATTCAAATTTATCTCTAACTCCATATATTACATGCACGTCCCTTAAGGGGAAAAGGGGCCCTTCCCCCCACCATTCACGGTTTCAAAAAATCAAACTATTCAAGGATGTTCAAATTTCAAGTGAAAATTTCAAAAACTCTTGAAGATACAGGCGACTTATGGCTGAACGTAGGTAGGTTTATACCCAAGAATTTGGGTCTCAAAACGTTAAACGCGTTTTTCTCGAAACAGTGTTTTTACGACTGGTGCATGAGGTTACTCAAAAACCATTAATCGAATCGGTTCCAAATTATTATTATTAATACGTTATTCTACACACATATAGCTATGGTATGAACTAGGATAAATCAAATCGGTCTTCTTTACTTTTTAACGTGATTTCGATTTAAAAAAAAAAAATTCAAGGTCCGCCATTTTGTTAATTTTTGTGCGAAATTAATAATCCTAGTTCATACCAGAGCCAAACAAGTACTCTTTCTAATCCTGTTGGAATTTGTTTGGTTTCAGATGTTCCAGTGAGCGGAAATCACATGCGCCGCTTAAAGAAGTGCTTTTGATTGATCACAAAAAACAACAACAAAAAAAATGTAAAATGTTTTTCTTCTTTTTTAAGTCTTCAAATAAATGTATGCAAAGTTAGAAGAAAATCGCCAAAATTTTAAATCGACAATGGGGTTGTCCCCTCAATTTTCCATACAAAGACCTCTCTCTATGTCAAACTCCATCTAACTCGAACAAATTATGTTATTCCGTTTGTTAGAAGAGGCATTTTAATAAAAACTACATACATACATGTCGTATGTAGTTTTTATTAAAAATAAATAATTTCCTAATATTTTTATGTAAATAACGTAAACAAAAGAGATCAATGGAAGGAACTTGGTATTTACTAGTTACCCCGGGGATCGTATGTGTCAACGTGCCCCAACTTACTTCACAAAAGAAATATTAAGTCCAGTTAATGCAATGTTTCATAATAAAATTACAAGTAAATATCACATTAAGGACAAGACTGTTGATTCGAATATACTCCAAAACTCATTTGAAAAAAAGACACAACATTTACTTGCAGACGTCCGAAACACACAAGGCTTAGACTGAACAGTGATGTCAACCAGATGCGTTTTTGCATTGATGGACATGTTGCGCTGTGAGTGGCCTATTGCGTTTTGTTTTTAAATAATGTCGTTTGTGCATGTATGTGCCCCATGCATCATCCGCTACAATCAATAAGGTTGATCCCCGGTTTCACAGTAAATTTTTAAGCTCCACTTTTGGTTAAGACTTCAGTTCGACGATTTATTTTTCGTTTAAGCCGTCTTTTTTTGCACAGCGACTATGTAGTTTGGTAAACTTGACAAAATACGAAACCCATCAAATAATTTACTTTGTTATTATTGTCAATATCCCGCCATTTTTTTAGGTGCCCCATCTCCCCCTATATCCCTAGTGTAATGGCATCAGTGCCAGACTAAGCGATGTAGTGACTGAGGTGATTTAGTATGTTCGTTATCTATTTCCCTTTCCCGATAACAGCAAGGACGCGGTTCAAAAGTTCCAAAGGACTGTATCAAAGGCAAAGCTTGTCATTTTCTTTCAAACAGAGTTCAACTGAACTGACGTTCAGATTACAATTTAAACTCGATTTAAAGTTCAGTTGAACTTAAGTTTAAACCTTCACTGTGAAACTAGCCATTAACAGGTACATTCCTTGAACTCGCCACGGCAACTACGTGTTTGCTGTTGTCTTAAAGGACACTGTCTCTGGGGCGATTACAGAAAGATAAACGAGCGTATCGGTGAAGAGAGTGGAAGGTCGTACAGCTTGCGGGCTGCTCAGATTGCACTGTTCACTTTTAAGGTGTTTTATTTTTATGATGTTCATCAATTGATATTAATTACGTTCAGTTTCAATGAAAATTATTCCGTGTGATGGACAGGGGAGGATGGTTGAATTGTTGTTAGAATTGTAGGTAGGCTTCTGTTGCAGGGAATGACTATACCGTCTGACAGCCAAGTGACCCGGAGGTGGAGAACATTGAGCTGCTCAGTAAGACTAGTTTAGTAAGCTTGACTGATGACAAGACAAACAGTTGCCGAGCCTGCAATAGGTACGGGTATGGTAATCCTGTAAAGCTTAGAAATAAATTATGACGTGATGTAATGATGATAGTAAACAGAACAATGTCTCGTAGGGTGTAGGTACGTAAATAGCCTACACGTCTTAGCATCCCCTTACTTCCTTGCCGATAGTCCGCATGACTGTATAGGAAAAATTTGCACAATATCGCCATTGTCGAGTTGGTTGGCCATACGACGGTGATAAATCATCAATTTTATCAGGTTTCATAATTCACTGCTAAACCTCTCTAGAGTAATTGACAATGCCCAAAGAATATCCCTCTCTAGAGCTGATTAAAACGAACCTTCCGGAGTCGGCATGAAACTGTAGATCTCATCCACAAAGAGCAATAGCAAGAACAGCACGAGTGGTTGCTGCAGAAGCTAGGCCCAGGTCCATCTCGAACTGTCGCGCTACCTACATTATTATTAAAATAACACTTAACTATCCAACCAAGTCACCCCTTACCGCTTAAAAGACAAGCTGGTCTAATATTGGGGCGATTACGAAAGGTTGCTAGCTCCCATCACAACTCACTTCTGCAGATCAAGCATGGATTTGGAAGAAGTAGAAAACATACCACACCACCTTGCCCGGTCTTTATGTCTTCAAGATACACTTGGCAGCTCACTTTTCAACGTCTTAAGAAATGGCTTTAAGGGCTCCCCAAGGCAAATTTCCCTCGCTCCAGCACATTTTCTAAGCTTCACCAGCTTCACCAATAGTTAACTCTTGTTGATAGCACAACCACTTTGACCCAAGTTACCTTCAGCTACTTTTACCAAAAATCACGACGTAGTCTTGTCGTAGGACATGGAAAAATTCCCAGACGTTGAATAATAAGCTGCCGACTTAAAATGAGTAGCAAAGTTATCAGATACTTTACGAGGCCATTTACGTTAATCCATTTTCACACGAATAGAAAGTTCTGGTGGTGGGAGAATGAACGCCTTGCTGAGTGGATCGTTTTCAGATGCGCTCACTGACAAGTAAGTAGCAACACCTGCTGAAGAATGTGGTCAAGCTGAGATTTGTCGCCTGCATCAATGAACAACATGAAGCAGGCATCTTTTTTTTATTTATTACTCACTCCAAAGACTGGATCCCACAAACCGCTTTTCACATAAACTGAAAAGTGAGACACCACAGAGGGATATCGGACGAGTCAAGTCGCAGGTGTGTACTGGCGGATTAAGTTTCACAAGTCCACAACCACACCAGACCACTCAATTAGAGCTAAACGGGTTCATCGTCTAACCGTCATGTGGGTGAAATCAATGGGATCTGATTGATCAGCTAACTGCACGCGGTGTGTACAAACGAACTCGTAGAACTCTATGACTAATCAAATAGAAATAAATTCCAGCGCCGATAAGGTCTGGGTTTCTGTTGGCAATGAAAACTGTTTGAATTTTATTCCTGCCCAAGATATATGAATCCCTATCTAATTAGGCAAATGGTACATCTGCCTAAGGTGCCGACGCGACCTTCTTCTTTCCGGTTTGTTACATTTTCGGCACGACGTGATCGTGAGCGTGTGATATGAAATGCCATTACCCCACAAATGACTTAACGGTTTTCACATAATTCAACTTTAAGTGCTACAACTACAAGTATGTGGGCGAGATGGTAATCGATGTTATTTGTGGCCTTAGGCCTTAGGTGCATCCGATCACGATACGAGTTTAATGCCCGCTTGTTGAAGTTAATCGTGAGGTTGTGTGCGCAGCCTTTGGGTTGTAAATTTCTTTTCAAAGGTGGATTGCATTGCATGTTCACGAGACTACTGACTGAGGCTTTTGATGTATTTTGCATTTGAGTGTGAAATTTGGCCTCGTGGTGGTTTTGGTTAAAACCATCATTGTCAATTTTTATTGCTATAACCGATTCGTTTGGGCACAGATCCAAGATCTAAGAATATGACCTTTTTTGCTTCACTGGAAAACACGTTTGAGTGATTTCCTTCTTCTTCTGGTGGCGCCACTGTCCGGGTGGACCTGGGCCTCACCCAGTAAGCCTCTCCAGCCGGTACGATATTTGGCCAGCTGTATCCAACTGCGCACACAAAGTTGATTGAGGTCCTTCTCCACCTGGGTGCGCCATCGGTTCCGTGGGCGTCCCATATTTGAGTGATTTTATGGCATCCGAAATCATTGAATTAAAGACACTGAGACCACGATAGGCCCATTACCCCTGGCTTCGCCGACGATATAGGGATTGTAGTAGTAGAATGTTTGGCTACTACTACGATCGCTATATCCTTGACTGAAGAATAAGAATATGATTGCAATGAAACCATCGGGATGGTGAGGGACTGTCATAAGCATGCACCTACAACTAGCAGAGGAAAAGACAGAGGTAGCAATAATCATGAGCCGACGGGTTATGGAGATTATAAGAGGGACCATGGTCGACCACGTTGTAGTGTCTAAACCAGAATTAAAGAACCTTGGTGTTACAATAGGTGGAAGGACAACTTTTAAGCAACATGGGTCGGAGAAGGCAGCGAGAACAACGGCTGCCCTGGCAAAGATCATGCCGAACATTCGTGGACCCAAACAAAAGGAAAGGCCGATATTAACCAGACCTTCAATGTCAAAAAAGGTTTTAGACAAGGCGAAGCGCTGTCATGTGAGTTCTTTAACATCATCCTAGAAAATATCGTGCAAGACTCACACGCCAACACTAGAGGCACGATCTTCCAGAAGTCCGTACAACTGCCAGCATACGCTGGTGACATTGACGTTATTGGCAGAACACAGCGAGCCGTCAATGAGGCGTTTGCTGGCATTGAAGCGGAGGCGGCCAAAATGGGTCTAGTGGTGAGTGAGGGAAAAACGAGGTATATGCTGTCATCAAGAAAGGACGCACAACATCGACGACTTGGCCAAAACGTCACCATAGGCAGCTATCACTTCGAGGTAGTGAAGGACTTCGTCTACCTCGGCTCGCAAGTGAACAGTTCGAACAACACCAGTACCGAGATTAAACGCAGAATTACTCTTGCCAATCGCTGTTTCTTTGGGCTCAAGAAGCAATTGAGTAGCAGAGCCATCCCTCGAAGGAAAAAGCTGACTCTATACAAGACCTTGATCATCCCTGTCCTGCTCTATGGTGCGGAGGCATGGACCATCACAAAAGCAGATGTTGAAGCACTTGCTCTTTTCGAGAGAAAAGTTCTGCGTTCAATCTTTGGTCCTCTCCCTGCGTTGATGGTTATTGGAGAAGAAGATTCAACCACGAACTGTACGGGCTGTGACATGACCCTAGCCAGGCGTCTACGGATTCAACGCCTAAGATGGCTGGGCCATGTAGAGCGCATGGACAACACTGCTCCAGCTGGAAGAGTCTTCGACTCCGAACCAGTGGGACAACGCAATAGAGGACGCGCCCACGGAACCGATGGCGCACCCAGGTGGAGAAGGACCTCAATCAACTTGGTGTGCGCAGTCGAAGACAGCTGGCTAAAGATCGTGCCGGCTGAAGAGGCTTGTTGGTTGCGGCTCAGGTCCACCCCGGACTGTAGCGCTACGAGAAGAAGAAGATCTTAACCAGGGTAGCTCTTCTTCTTCTTCTTCTGGTGGCGACCTCACATTTCACGTGAAGAACCGAAAGTCGTTGTCCTTATTTCGTTGTCCATGGTCGCCAGCAGTAGGGTCATCCGTATCCGAGGCTTCTGATCGTTTCTGAACTACCCACGCGCAACCCCCGAACCTGGAGGACCGGGTCCTGGTTTAAACCCCTGGACAAGGGAGCCACTACATACATTAGTTCACCTCTAAGCGGTTGCTTTAAAGGCTATCCGGGCGAGTAGCTCTATAGCTCCCAAATAAGGGCTGGGACAATGAGCAAAAAATCATACAGCCCACTGCTTTGAGAGTATGCAGAGCCTTCCGAACAACCTCATACGACGAGGCGTGCATACTGTGCGGAATGATGCCAATAGACCTCCTCACCTGCAATGGAAATATCGTGCCAATAGAGTAATGAGGCCAACAGATAATAGCCGAAGTGACGATGAGCTGCCACATACAGCAAAGAATGCCAAGAAAGATGGAACTCTTCTATTCAAGGCAGATGGACCCAAAGACTGGTCCCCAATTTCGACCTTTGGATCAGCAGAAAACATGGATTTCTACATGCTGTTTCAGAGCATATCTCTTAGAGATATGAATTGGTTTTCAGCACATAACTAATTGCTTAAGAAAACTGAAACTAAGATGTTTTTCTTTAGAGTACCGTTGGAATTCCATTTTTTAAGAGAACGCAGTGCACCTGTATCCATAGTTTTGCGACTGATTGTACATTAAAAACAAATCAAAAAAATGTTGCCACGTCCACCCAGAAAATTCACGGGATTTTTAGGGACGTGAAACCATATTTGGACATCAAGCCACCGCTTACTGTCCAATGAGCACAGAAGAAGTGGAAAACGCGAATCATATAAAGTTTCATTTACTGTCCACGATAGCGTGAAGACCGTAACCCGTTGGCGAACGGACTGGGCGTGACTGATGCTTAATACACAAGAAACTTGGGAAGCAGTAAGTGCAACCGTGGCCATCATCATGGCTGAGCAACGACAACATGAACGGCAACGAAACACAGCGCAGGTAGATGCCAATACAAACGGCAGTGCCACGAGGACCAGGGGTAGAAGGGGAGGTGATTACTTAGCCCGAGGTGAGTTTCGTCCTTGAAAGAATCCCTCCTCCCGAAAAAAGGGCTTATTGCCATAATGTCTTGATAACCCCTATAGATGAAATGATCTGATAATTGCAGAGTTGAGAGTTTTCTGTGCTGCTGTCTGCCCCATTTTTTGCCTGCGAAAAATGCAAGAGAAGTGCGCCACACAACATTCTTAGGTTAGGCTTGTTAGTTTTAATGGCTTCCTTGGGACGCCAATGATCGAGCACCTTCTGTAGCGGCAGTGGCGTTATGGGACTGTGCGTCGACTCCTGCGCACTTGAACTGTTCTAGGTTCGATTCCCGGTAGGAAAACATGAATTTTCACAGCCCCACCGATTTCGAGTGGCTAACAATGCTAAAGAGTATCCGTCTAGATAATATTTCTCAAATTTGTCCGTTCGTAGTTGGCCTACAGTCCGTGGAAGCTTTTGAGAGAACAATAACAGGTACAACACGAGTGGGATCTATAGTTTAATGCCGACTCTGAACGGCGCTGCTGAGATTTTTTTTCTGAACAGGAATACTCTTTGAACATTGTCAGTGACTCGAAAAAGGTGGAGCCGTGCAATGTGAAAAGTATCGAACGTGGCATGAGTCAACGCACCATTACGTCAAAGCGACCCACTAGTGTGCAGAGTGCTTTGTGGTATTCCCAGACACCCCTGGAATTTTAAATACAAAGCTGTTTAGATTACTGACTATCTATCTGAGATTATTGACACCCTAATCATAAATGAGATTTATTTCATTTTGCTATCGGAATGACATTTATTTTGAGGTATTGGGGTCAGCTGGAAAGCGTGTCACCGCTGTCTTTTTATTTTAGCACCAGACTCCGTGGCACACCACTCGACAGATGTGTTCCCTAAAGCTGCCCATACACAGCACTTATGTCGGTGGGTTGAGGTGTGTCCTGTGTGTGGTTTAGTTTTTTGTTGTGCCACACTTTGTGAGTAAAAGGAAAATGTTTTCAGTTTTAATGTCATTGTTCAGCAAAGATTGACGCGTGCGTGAAATTACGGGACGCGTGATGCTGAAAGGGACAACGATGTACACACCTAAGTGCGCGCACAAGTGTGCTTTGCATGGGCAGCTGTGCTGTTCAGTGGTCAATTGCACATCATTCAAATGTAATTTTCTTATCCGCAGAGAGATTTATAAGGGTCCCTGAAGAGCTTTAAACGTTCCTTTATTGGCGACAGTCCCTTAACGAGATGAGTAAGCATACCTCATGGAATGCTGTGACATGTTAGCCGATTAACTCACTAGGTTTGGTACAAACTTTTTGCTCACGCCAGGATGAATGGCCGCTTTAGCCTACCATCTTCGTAAGATTTAAACAATTAAAACAATCAGCCACAAATAGCTAGAAGGCATCAACCGCCATAAAACTACGACTAGTACTAAACTGCACATAGCTTAAGTGTGGCTGATACCCTCGGCTAGCCACTCTTACCTAACCTAACCTATTCGCAGAGAGTTAAGAGGGTCATTCATATGAGCCACGAACTGCGAACGCAAACTTTCAGAAACAACCAATTTCCACAAAATATAAGGTAGTCGAAAAAGTCTTTTCGTATTTCTAATCAAACTTCAACAATTTTTTTTTTTATAATGAACTTTATGGAACCAAATATGTAACATTTTGGTCCGGACCACCTTTGCCATTTTTCCGCTAGAGACATTATTCCATCAGTGTAAAACTTTTGTGGTTTCTCGGCGAAAAATTGCGACAGGTACTTTTCACAGGCTTCTCTTGAAGCCAAGTTTACTCCATTAAGGGTGTGCTACATTGACCGAAACAAATGGTTGTCCGATGGTGCAAGGTCAGGGTTATGTGGTGGATGCATCAAAACTTTCCAGCCAAGCTCTCCCAGTTTTTGCCGAGTCATCAAAGATGTGTGTGGTCCAGCGTTGTCCGGATGGAAGACGAAGCCCTTTCTGTTGATCAGTTCTGGCAGTTTTTTTTTCGATTGCTTGCTTCAATCTCAACAATTGTTGACAGTAAAGTGTAGAATCAATCGTTCGACCAGGCTGGAGCAGCTCATAGTCCATGATTCTTTCCAATCCCACCAAACATTCAGCATAACCTTTCGAGGCGTCAATCCTGGCTTTGCGATCAATTGTTGAGCTTCATCACGCTTTCACAATGATCTTTTTCGCACATTATTGTCGTATTTGATCCACATTTCGTCTCCTGTTACCATTCGTGGTTCGATTTCATTGCATTTCAGCAAAGAATCGCAGATGTTAATTCGGTCCATTAAATTTTTCACAAACAATTCATGTGGTACCCCAAATCGAGCTTCTTTTTGTAGCCAGCCTTTTTTAAATGATTCAAAACCGTTTGATGATGAATGTTTAGTTTCTTGGCGATGTCATGGCTGGTTATGTGACGGTCCTGGTCAATCTGTTCCATAATTTCATCGACTTTTCCAACGATAGGTCCACCAGAGCGAGGTGCATCTGTCACATTGAAATTTCCAGAACGGAAGCATGCGAACCATTGTTGTGCTACACGAACTGAAACAGCTCTATCTCCATAAACTTCACAAATTTCATTGGTGGCTTGCGTGGCATTCTTAAATTTTTTATACAAAAATTTCAAAATATAGCGAATTTCTTCATTATTTTCACTCATTTTTGAACAGCTGTAACTTTTTTTTCAACTACTCTGAATTTAATTTCTTAAGGCTAAAATCCTTAAGACCTTTCCAAAACCATATGGTTTGACACAATGTGATTGGTAGCACTGGAGATAGACGACTCCAACGACATCTATTGACAAATTTCGAATAGACTTTTTCGATTACCCATTATAAACAAAGAGGAGTACTTCTTTTTCAAAGAGATGATATCGAGTTTTTTTAGCAACAAAAATCTCAACAATAGTTAGTTTATGTATCCTTTTTCTCTATTTGAGAACAGTCTGTAGAGATACAGCCCGCGATCCTCAAATTTACAAACAAATAATTCGCGAAGAGGTGTCAGTTTTCTCAGAGAGTTTGCTAAGCTTGCAATTCGTTCTGTTCTCATGTGAATAGCACTTTAGAGATATCATTTGTACCTTTTTTTTTAACGTGAACTTCTGGATCGTGTCTTCATCTTTGTGTATTGCGGTTCTAGTTTGACAAACTCAAATAGAAGAAGGAAAAAAAAAATACTAACTAAAATTTCAAAACATGTTCAAGACTCCTGGTATTTCCTCCGCCTTGCCATTGTACATTCATTAAATTTCCATAATTTTTCAGTCTGAAATGTGCCCCTGTTATATCTTACTCCTGCGAAAAAAAATAGTGGCTTGCGGTCATACGATTCGATGACACAGTCATCGGAAGCTCTTTGAGTGAAACCCAAAGGAAGTGTTATAATTTGTTTGAATTCGAAGTTCGAAGAAATTGAGGACAAGCATGTAAAACAAAAAACTAGCTCAGATTCGAATGTGTCTAAAATTCAAGCAAGTCACACGAAAAATAATTCTCTTAATTCACGGCTAAATACAGAGATCTTCTCCCTTTCAAAAGTCGACTGAAAACGTTTAGCCAAGCCCAAAGACGATCACAAAAACTCTTCCTCTAAATCATTGATTTTCTTGAGGATTTTATTTCTCAAGGAGATCGCGGAATTTCTATTATCTGGCTTTCTTGTTTCAGCAGAAGATAGTTTATAAAATATATCCGCCAGCCATCAGCACCACAAGTTGAATTTATTTATAAATTGAGTCTTTACACGAACTCAATATAAAATATAATCTCTCTGGCAGGCGAATCCAGGTCTAAAAATACGCCAAAACAACATTTTGGCAAGATCCCTGAAGCGATCGCGCACATCGGATCATTACATGCACACACCACTCGCCATATGGCGAGTCGAGATCCCACTGGTTGGGATGATGCGACGGATGGTCGCATGGCTAAATCCGTTGTGTGCTTAAATTTAGACAACATCGACAACAAAACACAAAAAAAAAAAAAAAACGCATTAAAATCTTTGAAGTTGAGGTTCTCTCTATTCTGTGCGTTCAACTCACCAATGACATCGCTGAATTCATCCCATGAGTGGCAGCTTCGTTTCTGTTTCCTCTTGATGGATGTGCGCTCTAGAGTTCGTTCAAAGTCACTGACAACCTCATCCAGAGCGTCGTGTAGAAACGCTGACGTTTCTTCAGGTGGGCGCTGTGTGGTAGACGATTGAATGCCGCCGCCGCTTGAATTTGCATCTGTGGCCGCTGTGGACGAGGATGTGAGCGATGATGTCAGTGAGTCACTGTTGCATGTGTGTGCTGCTGTTGCGTCGCTCAGATTAATGGCCTTATTTGCGTGCACTAGCCTTGGGGATTCTGGTTCAATCTCAGCGGAAACCTAATAAAAATCGAATGCACATCAAATAAATAAACAAAGTTGTTTGTATTTTATTGGCCCAATGGTCCGTTTAGAGGCAAACCGACCACGGGATGAACTTCAATTCGGTTTATTTATTGAGAGCGATAAAGTTTATACTCATACTTCTGGTACGGATTGAACACGTCCTTCTGGCTCCCAGTGCTCGAATAGGCTTTCTAGGCCGAGCATAAATTCCATTGATTTTCTGGAAAGACGTCGGCTACGTCGTCGGAGTTGTTCTTCGGAGGGCTTGGCATTCGCCAGCGATTCGCAGTAGCGAACGAAGTCCAAATCGATGTGGTAGCCATATGGACAGCAGTTACAGTTGCGGATTTTCTTGTATTGTAGACCTGGAAAAAAAAAAAGAAAACATTTTCGGTTAAGGAGTGTTCCTTGCGGTTGGAGTCATAACAATAAAATGTGGTGTACAATATTTTGCGGCCTTATGACTGTTCTGCAGCTGGCGAGACGCCTACAAGTGGGTCAGCTCAAATGGTGGTCTACAGTGGAGGGTGCAGGGAATTTAATTGCTCAGAGGAATGTGAAGGTAAATAAACAAATCTAGACTTGTACAGCAGGCGACTTTATTATAGTAGCGCACATAAATCCATACAATCTGGGACAGAGGTGTCCTCACAAATTTCCAATTATAATTGAATGTTTGTCTGTTTATGGATCTGTTTGGGTATCCTAATCTTCTGAAGTATTGGACTGATCTTTATTACATTTTGACTGATTGAAGGATCGATCAGGAATTGGTTAACAAAACATAAATAATATGAAAGCAGTGAAAATACGTGGTGTCTGGGTGTAGTGCGGACTATTGTTCTTTCAAGAGTGGATGGGGCCCAACATTTTACACCGACTCCGAACTACTTCTTAACACTGTCAGGGAGTGGAAAGAGGTGGAGCCCTGAATTATGAAGCTCACTAAGTGCAGGGATTTGAAATGCACAAGGTTCTATGTCCCAGTGTCATCCCAGGAATTTAGAAGGCCGATGAACTGGCTGGTCAGGTATCTGGCCTCTATTGCTCGCTTACAGGGGAGGACAACACACTATAAGCATTCAAGGCTTCGAAGCGATAAATAACACTTTAATGAGACTTAAAGTAAAAGTCAGTATTCGGGACTGGGTTAAGAATGATGATTGTAATTACTTTGGAATGATCCCAAATAATTATCCAATCCGAACTAGGACACCACTGCATAGCTAGAGGAGTACTCAGAGTAAATGAAAGAAAGCATAACCAAGGCCACAGGGAGAAGTTCTTTCCCCTCTTCTCTGGATGCTGGTGGTGGACGGAATTCTTACGGAAGTTAATTATGTTGGCTGCAGGCCCATAGCTTATGCAGACGACATAGCTCTAGTCGTAACAGGCCCACTCTTCAAACAATAATTAACTTACTAAAATAGCCAAATGGACGGGGAGGAGCTGGTCTGGACGTGAACCCATCCAAAATAGATCTCCAGTAAGTCCACCAAGTTGAAGAATAATGAACTAAACTTGACTGTACAGGCCAACTACTTAGGCGAATTACGAGATAGTAAATTAAGGACACACAACATCGACGTCTTGGACAGAGCGTCACAATGGGCAGCTATAACTTCGAGGTAGTCAAGGACTTCGTCTACCTCGGCTCCGCAGTAAACAGTACAAACAACATCAGTACCGAGATCAAACGCAGAGTTACTCTTGCCAACCGCTGTTTCTATGGGCAATTGAGTAGTAGAGCCATCTCTCGAAGGACCAAGCTGACCCTATACAAGACCTTGATCATCCCAGTCCTGCTGTACGGCGCGGAGGCATGGACAATCTCAAAAGCGGATGAGGAAGTCCTTGGTATTTTCGAGAGAAAAGCTCTGCGTGCGATCTTTGGTCCTGTTTGCGTTGACGGTTTTTGGAGGAGAAGATTCAACCACGAACTGTACGGGCTGTACAGCGACATGAGTCTAGTCAGGCGTCTTCGGATCCAACGCCTAAGATGGCTAGGCCATGTAGAGCGTATGGACAACTCAGCTCCGGCCCGGAGAGTCTTCGACTCCGAACCCGTGGGACAACGCAACAGAGGACGCCCGCGTTTAAGGTGGCGCACCCAGGTGGAGAAGGACCTCAACCAACTTGGCGTGCGACACTGGAGACAGCTAGCCAGAGACCGTGCTAGCTGGAGAGGCTTGTTGGTTGAGGCCCAGGTCCACCCCGGACTGTAGCGCCAAATGAAGAAGAAGAAGAAATTAAGCGTGTTAGAAAGGCGGCGGTAACTGTCTAGGGGACGGTCCTCGGCCCCAAATGGAGACTGAAACCGAGAATGGCACACTGTATCCTGTGACGTAGTCATCAGACCAATTCTAAAATATGTCATCTTTGTTTGGTGGCCAGCATTAAAAAACAAAGATAATCTTAAAAGGTAGGAAGAATCCAGAGGTCATCGTGCATTTGACACGTTGCGGGATCTCTTCATTCCACACCACCATCCGCCATGGAAACTATGCTACAGTTTCTTCTTATGGACTTATAAAGCCTACCAAGCCGGTGATTAGGTTGAGAGACTGCAAACATTGGAGTAAGACTCATTGCTTATGTACACAGACAGTCAGGCGCCCACCAAGGCTCATGACACATGATCGATTCGATTCAGAGATGGTAGAACATTCCATCTTAGAGATATAGCGGTTAAATGCAACCTTGGCCTCATCTTTTCCTGGGCATAGAAGTATACCAGACTAGGGAGAGCCGACGAGCTAGGTAGAACTGGGATGGTCATTATTGTTGGCCATTGACATACAAGCAAGAAGGATAGGAGGAGTCCCCATAATGACTTCTGCAGAAGATCTGGGGATGAGAAAGAAGCTTCAATACCTCTGTTAAAGTAAACATTTCGATATTTCAACCAATATGAATTAGTCACTGTAGTTATTGTTTTCTAATGTTTGTTCTATTTATCATGTACTTATCCTTAGAAGTGATAATGCAAAAGAGTTAGTAAGTCACGAATTTTCAAAATTTTCAAGTGATAGTGGTATCAAAAGACAATTGACTGCTGAATATACACCCCAGCAGAACGGTATTGCAGAACGTATGAACCGAACATTAGTCGAGATGGTTCGATGTTTTCTAATTGAAGCAAATTTGCCAAAGTTTTTATGGGCTGAATTGGTAAGTGCAGATGCTTATGTACGTAATCGTTGTCCTACATCTCTAAATTTAAATAAAACACCAGAGCAAATTTGGACAGGCAAAATTCCGAATATTCACCACTTACGAAAAGTTGGATGCAGAGCTTTCGCATTAATAAAGGGTGAGCACAAAGGGAAATTTAGTCAAAGAAGCGAAGAATATGTTCTGCTTGGATATTCGGATGAGTCTAAAGCATATCGACTGTGGAGTAGGGGCACAAGAACAGTTATTAAAAGTCGTGACGTACGAAGAGAAGATACAATTTCGGAAGTAAAAAATATATCGGAAGACACACGAGAACATTAACAAATATTTTATAAATTTCAAAATAAGAGCAGTAACGAAATTGGAAACGATGATAAGAAAGTTGACAATATTCAAAATTCGGAGGTTGAAGTGGAAGTATTTGAGGATGCGGAAGATAACCCTAATTTGGAAAATCAGGACACAAACCTACCAAATACAACGTGTGAAGAAAACCCTAGTATAAAATATCGTTTAAGATGTCGCCAACGTAATGTTTCGAAATAGGTAATTGATAAAACATTCAACACAGAAGAAGAAGATCCATCCAACTTTCGCGGAGCAATGAATTCAGTACATGCAGATGAATGGGTTGAGGCAAACAGGAATATAACCCTCTCATCAAAAACAACACATGGAATATCTGTGATCTGCCAGCTGCTTTACTCTTGCAGGTGCAGCCGTTAGTTGGGAATCCAAGAAACAAAGAGTTGTAGCAACGTCAAGTGCTGAAGCGGAATACATAGCACTCACTGAAGCATCAAAAGAAGCCTATTCACTTCGCTATATATTAGATGAACTACAGCTTAGATATAGCGGATCAACAAACATTTACTGCGACAACCAGAGAGCACAACATATAGCTAACTTCGGAGGAAAGCATTCTCGAACTAAACAAATTGATTACAAGTATCATTTTGTGAGAGATGCCATTGAAAAGGGAGTGGTAAATGTAAAATATTTTGCGTCTGAAGACATGATCGCAGATGCTCAATTTTGACTAATTAATATTGAGGGGGAGTGTTAAAGTAAACTAAACATTTAGTCACTGTAGTTATTGTTTTCTAATGTTTGTTCTATTTATGTACTTGCGAATATAAATCGAATGATAGTATGCTATAATTTCTTTCTAAATTTCAATTGACAACTTAGCAACCTTATTTTCATTGTAATTTATTATTATTCCTTCTTCAATCGCTGAGCTGTTAAGACGTTTCAAGAAGAATAAAAGTATCGCTTCAATTTATCAATCTTTTAATAACCTCGAAAGGAAGAAAATGAAAGAAATGAAGAAATACTGGGCAATTATTCACTTAACAGCCTAGAAGAAATGTCAGATGTCAAAATTCAGGACGTGACAAAAATTAATAAGAAAACGAATTGGCAGTAAGCCAGTGACTGAGTGAATCATTTGTAGGTGTTGAATATTCCTTCCTCTAACTTGTAACTAGTAGGGAACCGGAGGATTAATTTGTGACAGTGACAGCAAAAAGGAACGAATCAGGATCTAAGTGAGTCACGGCTGATTCAACTGTAATAGTCACTGTAACCTTACCAAATCTAAGATCTATTTTGTACGCACTTCCTTCAAATTACATGACTGACAAGCTGTTCAACGTGACGGAAAGTATGGCCTGATTACAACTGATCTAAGACAAAAGATCTCCTTTAGCGATCTCGTCAAGATATCGATTCATCGGTGAAGTCTGTAGGGGACACTGACTGATAGGAGATCTTGCCGTCAAACTTTCATTTTCTTGCTTTCAAATCTCGGTACTTTAAGAATAAACTAAGTAAGAAACTTGGTATCTGACACAACACACAATTGTCGCAGTTTCGACAACACAGCTGAGAGGGAGACCTTAACACATTTCAGTTGTGCCTGCCCAGCTCGTGCTAGAGCCAAACAGCGAACGCTTGCTGGAGCCATCTTTAAATGATTGACGTAGTATCTGCGAAGGATATTAATGAGCTTAAATACCTCAAATTGAAGTTAGAAATATTTCAGAAATACACTTTATATATAACTATGGTCATCCGTGAATCCTGTGAATGTATCTTTGTTGGTTTCGTTTTTCAGTCTAGGGCTGTTCTGTATGACGTCCTTTTCACGGCTTGAGGCAGATACGCAGCATAAATTCGGCTGGTGGGTATTTGTTCGCATACTCGGTAAGCAGCCTGTTTGAGATAATTGGTAGTAGTGTATTTTTGTTCTTCAAGAGGTCTCTTAACCCTCCGTCGGACACCCTGGCCAGGCACATTTCATTTTTAACGAATCACGTTTCATACGCGCTTTATGGGATGAAATCTTGCAAAGTTCATAACTTTAATATACTTAGGTATCTGCCAGTACATTATCGCTGAATACGGTCGAATTTTCCAACATATACCAAAGGATTGAGGGCTAACTTTTAAGCACGAACTTTTAATTTAGTGAATGTTTTCTATTATTTCTGTGTATATAATACATTTTTTGTAACTATCTATAAGTTTTGAAAAAAAGGAAATAAAATAAAATAAATAATGCTGGCTCATGGTTTCTACATGCGCATAAACCAGAAAATCAGGAAGTCTCTTGTTTGTCATCTCGTCATGCTAATGGGCCGGTCGATTGAAAATAGAGCTTTTACGAATGCACATACACATGTGTGAAGATAAAGGTGGTAATATCGTAAAGATAACTTTTAATCGCAACTTTAACGAAAACATAAAGTGAGCACCTGTGTGCTTAACCCAAAGATTAGAGGAAAACGTGCATGTCACTACCAACATCAGACTTGCTAGGCAAATCTTAACAAATACCACGCTATGCTTCTGTTTGATTTCACCTCATCTGAGTTAACCCAATTTAAGGCTTGGAAGTACACGTGTGACAAAGGTTTTGATTAACAATGTACGTACAATACCTAAACATTTGCTTAAGTAAACTTCTGGTGTACTCAAAAATAGTCAATCTAAACAGAATATAATGGATGACCAGATAGCAATGATAGTTTCCTCAATGTCATAGACACTAATGGCACCCAAGTGTCAACCTGATTACTAAGGTTTGACATTGCATCATGCATCATTTGAAGCTTTCCGAACGAAGGAACTACGAAAACTATTGGAAAATGTTAAAATTCTTGCTCGGTTTTTAATACGCAACGTAAATTGCATCATGGCTTCAGTGCGCAGGCAATTCGTCGCGCCGTGGAAAAGTATGAGCATGCGTTCCCATTTTTTTTTAAATCAAGGCATCAACCATTAAGAGATTATTGCCAAATGGAATAACGCCCCACAAATTGGACGGAGTCATCAAACATTTAATGAACAGTTTAAGTACTGCCAGTAAACCGAGGCGGCCATTTGAAAGATGTGGTATTCCATAATTAATGCCATGACTGTATGTAGGTACAAGATAAAGCTAGAATTTATACACCACCAGTTCGATATCGATAGGTTCTGTAACGAAAAAAAAAAAAAAAACACTCATATAGTACGTGACGTGAGTGGGTCGCCGTGGCGTAGTGGGTAAGTGCGTCCACTCCTACGCAGAGGGTGCCAGGTTCGATACCCGAATTTACCACCTTTCATATTTCACGGCTTCACCTCTTTCGAGTCACTGACAATGCTCAAAGAGTATTCCTGTCTAGAAAAAGCTTCTCAAATTCGCCGTTCGGAGTCGGCATTAAACTGTAGGTCCTATCCACTCGTGAAAGAACAGTAGCACGCACAACACGAGTGGTTGATGAGAAGCTAGGCCCAGGTCCACCTCGGACTGTCGCGCCACCCATATTATATTATTATAATACGTGACGTTGTTCTCCCGCGAGAGTATGACTTTCCTATCTTCCAGGATTCTTACCATAAAGCGAATTTTGCAGAGATTGTTTGTTCTATGACCTTACTACTCAAAATTTATACAATTATCGAAACAAATATCGCATGAGGTCACTTAACAAAAGTGTCTACCTGATTTTCTTTAAGGGAAAAGGGAAGTAGTAAATACATCTTGCCAGTTATGAACTGAAACGGTCGTGTGGTAAGGTAAGTTTAGTTACTATTTAAGCAACTATTTAGCTAACCCTTAAACGCACCAAACACGCTTAATATCACCAATTTGATAAACGAACTATTGCGAAGAAAATTTAAAACTCCTCCAGAAAATACTTAACAATTCCACCGCGACTTATCGGCATAGACTATATAATACTAATTGCTTGCAACGAAGCAAAGGAGTGCATCACCCATTATATGCCACTAGCATACCAGTAGGTATCTTCAGGTGTTTTATTTAGAACCCAAAGCTGAACCGGCACGTAAGCCGCCGATTGGTGATATCACAATGGATCCAATCAGGATCTAAGTGGGCCAGAATTTCTTCAGTTGTGGCAATCACGTTAACCTAACCTAACCTATAGGCATGAACTAGAAGAATTGAATTTCACAAACAGTGGTAGATTTATACGGTGTAAGGCTTATTTCATTAGTTAAAGACATGATCTATTGAGAAACTACAGAACTAAGTGGTAAAATGCGTATGTTTCCCCCTGCCTCTCGTATTTTTCAACCAATTTAATTGTTATTCTTTTTCAATTATGGTGCAAAGGTGATATGCAGAAACAAAATACTTATGGGCCCGATAGGTGACGCTCTTCCTCCCTGGCGAAGCGGGCGGGGCACAAGCTAATAGGATTATAAAATTAACAATCTTGCCAAATATAATGGTGGTTTTAAGAAACAATAACATTAGAAAAACGAGAACATAATGACAGTAAGTAGAGTATCTCTTCAACAGAAATCGTTGATAGATCTCTTTGTGGTACCAGCGTGTGTGTGGTTTGTGATGTTCGTCTGATGAGAACGACTGAATTGTCAACTGGTCATCACCTTGTACGCTATACCTCCCCAATGAAGTACTTCTGGTTACACGCATACAGTAGGAGACACTACAGAACAGTGAGTTGAAGCTACATTTTGGACGGCACGTATCCGAAAGGCTTTACCGAATTCCAACTGTTCCATTGCATCTACATGAAGATTGGTGACTGTTTGCAACAGCTGTCACTGCCTCTGCACGGGATATTTGTGGTTTGGAGTGGCGGCTGGTGGCCAGAAAAGAATTGCGTGGTTCAAAACACCCGGATTTCAAGAAGCCTTCAGAGAGAAGAAGAAGACCTACAGAGATTGGATTCCCTAAGGGGACTCTGCTTCTGGTGATGGGTACACTGAGGCGAGAGGAACTTGCAAATTGGCTGGGAGCAATCTTGGAAGGAGTTTGGCGAGAATTTGAAGAATTTCTTGCAAACCATTCGCCGACTCAGAGGAAGGCAATTGAACATCATCGAAGGAGTCAAATCCAAAGATGGTGTGTTGCTTTCCGATGAGGTGGACAACTTGCGCAGATGGAGCGCGACCTTTTCGGAGTTGTTCAATCGCGAACAGGGCTCTGGGGATTACATCCGTACTGAGGATGACAGACCTGAAGCCAAAAGTTGGGCGGAGAATAGTCCAACGGGGAAGGAAGTCATTTTGGCGATTGTATCGGTGAAAGTTGGCAAGGCCGCTCCCGCGATTGTGGTTGAAATCCGCCCAGAAATGCTTAAGGCAATGGGTAAATGGGTAAAAATGAGTTTTGTGACTCTCTTATGCCATTAAGGTGTCCTGCGAACGCGGTAAGTCACCTGGCGATTGGCAGACTGGGGTGATTGTCCCTCTTTTTAAGAAGGGGGGCAAAAGAGACTGCTCCGAATACAGGGGCGTAGCCCACTTAAGTCTCACCGGGAAAGTCTACGCTGAGGTTTGCTGAGAATATCGGTCACAGTGACATATCGCTTACAACGACTATACATCGTCAGTCCCGCGAAGGTCGCTATAACCGGTTTTGACTGTATGTAAAAGAAATACCATTTTATTATATTGCAAAGGGGACTCCGGCGTTTTGTACAAGGTTAGTAGTAGTGGACCGCCGTGGCGTAGTGGGTAAGTGTATCGACTTACAGGGGCCATCGGTTCCCCGATCGTGTTTTCTGTATTCACTGCAGATCTTATAGGTTCCATGCCGTACTTAATTGCGTACGCCGACGATCTAGTAGCGTACATATCAGGCCCGAAGGTCGAAGTGATAAATAACTTGTTGCAATGTGACTTCGAACAAATCCAGCGATTTTGCGATGACTGGAAGTTGGTTATCAACTTTCAGAAGTGTGAAACAATCCTTTTCAGGACCCCGTGGTACATGGCATCTTGGGATACACGTATAAACTGGCGTAAGTTCGGCATAGTTGACCCGCAGGGACGGGCTTTGGATGTGAAAAGTGTAGTAAGGTATCTTGGCATTTGGTTGGATCAATATCTGTATCTTGACAAACATATAGATATTGCTCTGACAAAAGCTAAAAAGGCCCTTGCTTTGGCAATAGGGTTGTTTTACAGCGGCCAACTTGATACCAGGGTGAAGGTAATTTGCTACATGGCCCTCATCCGGCCAATTATGGTCTCCTGTGGTTCAACGTGAGTCCTTCCCAGATGGAAAAGATGAGGATGTTCGAGAGACAATGTCTTCGAACCTGTCTCCGGTTATATCGCACACGCCAGTCGGAGTACAGGAAGTTCTATCCTAACGAGGTCCTGTACAACGAGGCAAACTTGAATAGGATTGATAATTTTATTATAAAGTTCATCAGAAGGCACATTGCACGAGCTATGACTTCTTCCAACAGTCTTTTCTTTGGGGCTTATTACCCCAATAGTATGTATCATGAAAGAGTGCGCTTCAACGGCTTTGTTCCACCTGAAGCATTTCTATATTTGGACACAATTGGCCTCATACAGGATACTCAAGGATGTCCCGTCATCTTCCATGTCGTACGCCGAACAGTGGATAGGCGACTCCAATACGAACCGGATATCGCTCGCACCCAAGAGGATCTTCTTCGGTTCAGTAGAGCGATCCCCGCTCGAGATAGGAAAGAGTTTGCCAAAGAACGGCAATTTTACTGGTGGTTACACCAAAACCAGTCTCTGCCACCGCCAGCTTTTCTTAATGATCAGGTAGCAGCATCAGGTGCACGTGTCCGTACTGTTACGGACATAGTTAAGATAGTATTAAGTTTTATATTAGGGTAAGTTAGTATAAGGTAGTAGGTTAAGAAGTTCAGTCTGGCCAAGTTTTTCATAAGTTTTCTTGGTAAGCGAAAAAATAATAAAATTAGTCTTCAAAGACTAAAAAAAAAAAACGAAGATTAAGCCGAAAGGCACAATTATACAAACATTTGAGTATCTTAGAGTACCCGCTTAGGGTCAGTCAGTTAGTATTAAGAGCAATTGTTAACTGTTAAGTTAGTTAAGCTAGTTTTAAGTCCTTTTGTCTAGCAAGTAAGAAAAATAGATACGAATAAAACAAAATTACATGAAAAAAAAAAAAAGTAGAGTATATGTGATATCCATTTGCGTGTCGAGATGATTTGCCAGAGAAGTGACCAGATCTTACTCCCTTATTGGAAAAGAATTTATGACAAATTCCCCTAATGGACTGGGAACTGAGTCCCACGCAAATATGTGTGTCTGAGACTAGATATAAAACAGATGGTTAGCATATTTTGCCAGTTGCCTTTTGGAATCGTCATCACCCCCACGCGAGATTTATTTAAAATTGATCTGACTAATCATTCATTCACTAACTGCAGCTGCTTCAGTGCAAGGACATTCGCATTTCCTTATATTATGAGAGGCGAATTTCTACCACGAGAAGACCGATTACCGTACCCTTTCGCAAGATGATTGCAAATGCATTTCCTCTCTGAATTATCCGATCATTGGCCGGCCTGTCTTTCACTCAAGCTTATGTTGCTGGTTGAGTCGATTGATGGATAATTTTAATGATATTCTCATGATTCTGTTTCTTTCTCTGATTCTATTCTTTCAATGATATTCTGCTTCCATTTGAAAGTTGTTGGCAATTACGTCGTTAATTTCATTTCATCCTCTAATGCACACAAGTTGTAAGTGCTCCTTTGAATTGACGATGCAGCGGGATTTAGCACTTGACCCCTTAAAAGCCTTACGTTCGTACATTACAGAGCTTGTTAACGTTCCATAGAGGATTGCTTTTTGTGCGAAAGTTGTGCGCAAAAAATATGCAACTCAATGGGATCAATTTTTTGTGACTTTTTGAATCAAAGAACCTGATGAACCACTTTGAACTTTTTGCTTACTCCCGAAATTATGAAACAAATCAAAGGTCTTAATCGACCCACACGCAAAGACCCGCACGCAAGAAATCTCGTTAAGAGTGCCTGGAATTTGTCCAACCTCCTCGTCCTGGCAAGCGGTGAGACGCATTTAAGGCTCGCCTCGGAAGATGATGGGGACACTCTACACTATTACTATCCCGACGAGTAACTCCTATAATAGCGCCATGAGATCTCATCTCGGCAGATTGTTTTCGCCAGCGAGTTTCATGTGCGTAGGTGAGAGCTGGAATAAGCAATAATTACTGAGTTGATAACCGGCTTGACACCAAGCTCGTTCCTTCTGATTACGAAACTTCCAAGCTGTTTACAAATTTCCCTAGATTGGTCTTTCCTGTGGGACAACATTATGCCTCCCAGCGCTCGCCAAAAATATCCCGAGATACTTTAACTTCTCTACCTTCTCTACTCTACTTAATGAAGGACTATACTGACATGTAGTGTGCAGAAGTTCTGAAAATAACCACAAAGAAGTTCAACATTTTAAACATAAATCTAAACTTGATCCCCATTCTACCAACTTTCATAATTCACGGCTTTCACCTCTTTCGAGTCACTGACAATGCTCAAAGAGTATTCCTCTCTAGAAAAAGCTTGCCAACTTTGCCGTTCGGAGTCGGCATAAAATTGTAGGTCCCTTCCACACGTGAAAGAACATTAGCACGCCAAAAACGTGTGTTGCTGAGAAGTTAGGCCCAGGTCCGCCTCGGACTGTAGCGCCACCAATATATATATATTAAACTTGATGGATACGATCATAAAACTCTCGGTACATCGAATCGAAACGATGCTTTGTTTATCTTTTCAAAGAGATCATGTGAAACAACAAATTATTTCAACTTATGCGACAACGTACATGGCCAATCCTCCCGTATTTTCAGAGCCTATCCACGATCAATATCAATTAATTTTCAAGTTCCAATTAAGGTCACTTAAATTGCGCAAGACGTCTGCTTTCACTGGCCGTCACATCACTGCTTCAACACAAATAGTCGAAAGCCAACAAATTGGCCAAAAGATCCCTGGCCACTGAACTACAATTTACCACATCTGCCAGTACACGCATGGGTCCCCCATCATCCCACACAATCCACTTATTTTTGAGAATCAATAAAATATTTTTTTCTGCTGTCGCCAAACCATACTAGCTCCACCACCACCTACACCGCATAGCCATTTAAGTGCATTTCCACAGTGACAGCATGAAAAGCATTACCATGGTCAAAGTGACTATTCGCCGTCAAGGCGGGGGTCTACAGCGTTGCGTTATAACCTGAAAACTCTTCGGGCATATTGGCAAAGCTTCAACGCGACCAACACATGCAAAAACTATCCGAAAACCTGATTTCGCTAGCCAACGGTGGGTGACGACTAAGGTGACAAAATTCCACTAGAGCGGCTGCGAACAATTTTGTAAAACACACTCAAACTGGCGGGCCTATTGAGTGACTTTTCAAGCAACAAGCCGAACTGGCAATTAATAGAACTGTCACTCAAGAGCGGAAAGAAACTGTGTCAACGCCCAAGTGATGCATAGCGCTGGACGAACTCGGATGGCAGTCGTCTGCCCACGCAAATTACCCCACGTGCATCGTGCTGTAGGATATTGGGAAACTATCAATTTATCATCTCATGCTCAGATATGCACCGTCGGATGGAATTTAAATGGCAACTGTGACGATTTTATGGTAAATCCATATTTTAGCGCATTGTTTTAGTGATCCGTATTTTCTGAATGCATTTCGGTTGACAGTGCGGCCAGCCAACGGATAAATCATCCACGCGGATGTGGGTGAAGGCATGGCTGGAGGTGGAATAGTTTCAAAATGTTTCTATTTATAGTGTCGGAGTTTTCACGTGACCTTTAAAAAAGGTCTCCTGATATTTTTATCTTTGCCCATGTGGCACGATGAGGGAAAGATAATAATTTTATTTAATTATGATGTGGTTATGATTAGACGCCAGCTAGAGATTGTGCTTGATTACGAAACTGGTAAATCCACGTGAGTAAATAGTCCGGAAAACCATCACGATCACGGTCACAAAAATCTAAGTGAGATTGGAATAAGACTACTGAAGCTATGCACATATCTTTCAGCGTTGTGAATGGGAACTTTTTTAAACAAACAATCTGTCTACCAATTTTAAATAGAACGTTTGGACCATTTTGAGGAGCAGTACCTCCGTTGATCGCATCTCTAAAAGATGCAATTTTTTAGATAGATTACTTTTGTTCTGGATTAGGACAAAAACTACGTGCAATTAACACACTTAAAGTTATACAACCTTGTTCTTCGCATTTGCATATCTGCGACTGCGAGTCCTCTTAAGAATATTGCGACCATCTACATTTATTTCAAAATCGCTAATCTTTACGTGTGTCAGTTGGTGAATTGGAAAACAACTAAATGCCTGTGATGTGCTTAGTCAAATCGAAAAGAGCTCTGTGTTAAGCACTGAACCCAACAAACCGTGTTTCATTCCAGCAAGGCATCTTCCAGCAAGGAATCTTCCAGCAAGACCTTGCATATAACTAGCATCGTCATCCGAAAGTCGATTGATTTTTCACAATAAAAGGTTTTTGTGCAATTCAGAAATGAGCTGGTTGTTGAGGGGAGGAGTGCATTCGTGGAACATTAAGGCATTGCAAAAATTGGTGAAGAGTACAGATACGTTATAGTTGCGAAAATGTGCAGAATTGTTCGCTACATTATCGATTTATTGATATAACGATCATAGCATAAGAAGAGTAAGCCACCATTTTGCAATTTATCTCAACTCCAAACACATTTAATGACCGAATCAAAAATTAAGTAACAAATTCTACGTGGGTATTTCGTCTGGAAGATTTTACAGGCACTGTTCACTCAGACTTAATGATCGGCAAAATACTGGGTGATATCAAAATTCTCTGGTGAGACCCCATTAAAGTGGGTTTGATAATCGCAATCAAGTCCAAGCATGTCGCTCGCATGTTGCCTCGAAGAAAACAACGTAGTCCTCCTCCAGAAAGTCCTGTCGTAGATCCGTCTTAGGCCCTCGGATACAGGAAAATAGCCGTTTTTTACAAAAACTTGTTCTGTAAATAAGTTTTTTTTTCCAATTTTTCTTATTTTATATAATTTCGTCTTAATGTTTACCATTAAAATTAATACTGGTTAGTATAAGTCGAAAGACATAGTATAAGATTAAGTTTAGCTTAGAGTGCCCGTTAAGGGCCAGTAAGTTAGAAATAGGAAAATTGTTCTTCCAAAAAGTTTAAGCACTTTTGTCTAGCATATACGAATTTTCAATGAGTTCAAGAATAAAAATGCATTAAAAAAAAAATAAATAGCCGTCAATGCAATCGAAAATATTTGATATAAGTGCCTGTGGAGATGGTGATATTTTTTGGGAAAATGGGATCACATCCGATGAACCGAAACTACATACTACAGTATAAAATGAAAATTGTGTACATATTACTGTGACATAGAAAAATAAATTTCACTGTTGATTAAGTTGACCCATTCCAGAGGATCCACCTGCAGATGCAAAGCAAACGGACACGATACTGGAGTCATCGAACGGAAGGTGGTGCTCTCATCACAAGGAATAAATAATTCAATTGGGCTTGAGCACAACAAACCTGAGAGTGAAAAAAATGGTAGCTTGATGATATGTAAGTTTAAGGGTTTCTTGAATAAATGAAAATGGTATTTTAAATAAATATACAGATACTCCATTAGTCTGAGTAGCATCGTTCAGTAATAAATGGTTCAACGAACTAAGGCAACATAAAATCATCCATCCGCTAACTCGACCTAAGGTAAGAAAAAGCTAAATAAACTATATACATTTTCTAACATTTCCCTTAAAAAAAAATTTCCCAAAGATCATCTCTCAATAGGATGCTAATTATGTATGGGGTTCGAGAAGGGCCGCTATATCTGACTCCAAGCAATTGTACAATATTTAGACCGGGAGATTCATTAAACAGAGAATGAACCATAATCTCAGATAAAGTTACAAGGAAACCATCAATCTATGTCAAGAAAACATGAAATAGTGTTCATTACCACTATTTCATGACTTACAACAAAAAAGCCATTCTAGGAAGTAACCTTTCCTTTTTCGACAAACCACGTAATTTTGAAGATATAACTATTGGTAGTTGAACACTCACTTTTGATGTATATTCTTAGTTCTTTAACTCTTTAAATGGAATTGATTAATTTGTTTTCAAACAGATGTTAAGGCTTTGTTGCCTGAATGAAAACCCAAATTGAATTATCCCTTATTAACTCTCCCATAGATTGTATTAATAATCCGCTGTTATTAAAATTCTATTCCCAGAGCAGCAACTAGACATTTAGTTTCATTGCTTCAATAAATAAATGATTCGCCGTGGCCAACCCACTTGGAAACGGCTTCTGCACCACTACGTCGACTCCTAAGCTAATGGTGCCAGGATCGATCCACGAATTTACCAAGTATCTTAATTCACATCTTCGCCTTTCGAGTTACAGCCAATCCTAAAAGAGTACTCATTTCTAGAAAAAGCTTCTCAAACTTCGCCGTTCGGAGTCGGCATAAAACACTAGGTCCCATCAACTCGTGAAAGAACAATACCACACAAAAAACAAGGGTGGTTTCTGAAGAAGCTAGACACAGGTTCATGGACTGTAGCGCCACATATATTATTACTATTTAATAAAAGCATCTATAAATATAATGACTGGACATTAAATTTTATAGTTAATGAGCATCCGGGTCTGCACTTGCAGCAGCTGACTGTACATTCACTCATGGCGCTGACTGTAGACACAAATATTATGCAAACCTGTATAAACATATCATTTCGTATGCGAGGCAATTCGTGAAAATGCATTACATGTCATTGTCTACAGCATCTCATTGAGTCATGATTTGCATTCAGCCTCCCACCAAGAGTTCCTTAGTACGACGAGTTCATTCGCACGTGCCTTTCACAAGGGAATCTGCTAGAAGTCACTGTTTGATGTGATTTATTCGATGGCAGTGTGCAATATTACATTGAGTTGTGGTATTATAATGTGTTAAAAGTATGGTTGAAACTTGTGAATCATTGGACAACTGTGGAAATGAGTTCGGAGAACAATGTGTCTCTCATTACCGATAAATTGGACGGCTGGATTGAGTCGGAAGCAAGAGAGCAAGGTGATATCCAACTTCGCCCATTGTTAGCCCTAGTCCATGGCGGCAATTGCTCCAGCTCACACGTATTCACAGACACGGGCAGAAAAATGGTGTAAAATCTCTGTCAGATGAAATCAAGTGGCAAAGGAGGTAGAAGTTGTATATCTTCTTGTTCTCTTTTTGCGGGATTGTGTGATGTGGCCATTTGTTATGGGGATACGTCAAATCAATAGTCTAAGCCGATAAGCCTGTGTCATTAGCAATTTAGGAAGACAACGTAACAAGAGGTACCCCAAAAGGTTACTCCCTGTATGAAACCCTTAAGAAATAGCCGCGGTCAACCGACCGACATCAGCCTTCACATCTTACGTTAAGTACAATGTATGACCAGTTCCAATCGCGTGTATTCTGTGAACATCTTCTCATCGACTGCCATAAGTTGACCATAAGTACACACTTCAAAAACGAATCCTGCGATGTTCATCGAATACAATGGCGCTTGGGACCACAAGCAGCATTTCGATGTGATGGACGAATTTGAGAACCTGATAAATTGATGATTGACTCAGATCAACTCGGTTAAAGGATTTTCTGAACGGTTGAAAATCTGCGACGTATTTAGGCAAGGACATGCGCTATCTTGTGATCAGAGATTGAAGAAGCGAATATTTGGTCTTGTACGCGATGAAGTTAGACAACAGCCACGATCTCACGAGAATGAAATCGTCAAAGGCTGACTTGGCCGTCGACAAATACTTGCTTGGCCACATCTAGCACAACGCTTACACTAACGCTCCGGCTGAGAGGGTGCTTCAATGAGATGTTCTGGTTTAAAAAGTTGAAAAAGAAAAAGTGAAACTCGATATAAAGATTCAACGATCAACGCGCTATTAATGACTGAGAGCTAAGTGAGTCCGAGACCGTCAAGGATGGAAGTTCAGTTGTGCGCCGTTTTATTGAGAAGTGAGTAAGTAATTGATTGTTTATGCGGTTTTTGTTTACAACTTGCTTCAGAGCTGGCCTGAATAAAGAGCAATCCGAGAGTTCAGTTTTAAATACATTCATTCGAACAACACCGCCGTGAATGTTGTTTGCGAAATTGTCCACCGACCGACCGATTTATCTGAGTCAGTTATGAACGTACCACATATGTATATTCGCAGGAAGCCAAACAAACAATGCAATTTTAGGGTCAGTAAATTCGCTTGGCAAATGTTTATTTAAGTAAATTCACCCCTACGCGAAATAAATAACTGAACTTCGTAATTTTTTTTTTAATATATTCTCTTTATTATATATATTCTATTATAATTACGGTTTTAGTTCTTTATTTACTATTAATAATACGGCCGCTGTCTTAAGCAGGGCTGCACCGTACTATCCGGATGAGAGTTTACTATGAACTACCACTCAGATCGAATCGAATGCCCGAAGAAGGTTTTGTTATTTTTAATATTTCAACACGGTCCCCCAATTGACTTGATTGGGCTTACATTCTTCAAGAGGTCAGCCGAATGCATTGGTTTTATTCTCCCTATTTCTCAATAGGTTAACCGAATGCATTGGTTCACTTTCCTTGTTTACTCTTTCGGTCATCGTTACTTTTATGGGTCACATAAAAGTGATGACGATAAGAATTTATGGTGTGCAATTGAAGAATGCAAACACAAGCAAGTATGGTGACACATTGTATATTTTTATTTTTAAGAATTACGACCAATACTTAACTCCTCCTTCCTTAGAGAAAGTTTTCTCCTGGAAATTTTGATTTGAGGGTTTCGTTTGTTTTTTTCCTTGCTCTTCTGTTAAGCTATCAATTTTAATTTTAATTTTACCGGTACTTCTGACATTCTTGTACATTACGATTCCAATGATACTTATACCAATAATAATTATTAACATGGATGTACCAGAGATTAAATAGGTTTTTACTTTGTGGTATTGAACTAATTCTAGGTTATGTCTATTTTCAATTTCTTGTAGTTCCTTAAATTTTGTAAACACCGTATTGATGGTGGCATTTTCTTTCATTATTTCTTCATAATAGAATTGAAATGTATAATTAGTTTCTTTGTTCTTAATTATAGCGTCATTGATTTTAATATTACAATTCTGAATATTAACAATAAGATTTCCAGCAAAAGTTAAATTTCTAGAGTCACAATTATTTTGTACGGTTACATTTTTAGCGTTTTTAATAATATAAGTTCTTTCGTTCAGATTAATAATTTCAAAATTATTATTGATCCTCATTAAACAATTTTGCTTACTAATACAATCATTTCTCTCTTTTAATTCGTTAACATTAATTTTCTCCTCGTTATATTTATACTCTTTTCCTTCGTTTACAATTACAACAAAGGGTTCTAAGTCAACTTCTTGTTTTTCTCGATTTGGTATTGGTACGATTATTTTAATTGGACGTGTTATAATCTCTTCTGGTATTTTCAAAGCTATAATAATGGCATCATCTGTATATTTCATTACCCCTGACTTAATATTTCTTAATTTGCTCCAATTCATATCTGTCATGATTAGTTCGTCCTTAGTGAGTAAGCTAGGGTGGGTTATTCCCATTTTCGCTGCAGCTATCGTGTCTAACAAATTATCAATTACTCTTTCTAACATCTGTAATCTAGTTAGTATTTCGGTTCGTTGTAGGCGTTTAAGTATCGTATTTTGTAACTGTTGGTTTTCATTCTGATAGCGTTCTATTTCTTCCCTATCTCTCAAAACTAAGTCTCTTATGTTTTTTATGTTTCCGTTTAATTGAGTATTAATTTTGATTTGCTTGTTTAGTTCCTGAATTGCATTCTGATTGTTAGTGTCAGTAGCTTTTATGTGTTCTTCTATTTCTTCCCTATCTGAGTTGTCCATAGTACCGAACAACCATTTCTGAGCCGTTCCTACTATATTTACGAGACCTCTTTTTGATCTTGTCTTATGAGGCATGATACTATGTATTTTTGTAAAAATTGTATTACATTCCTTTCTTATTTCTGAGTCTTGTCCTACAATTTCAAATTTTTTTATTTCCTGTAAGGTGTCTATCAACATTTTTATTTTTACTATGTGGATGATGGTTTGGGTTTGGTTGATGATTTCTCCTTCACCCATGCTTATCGTTGTGAATCCGTTGTCACTTTCGATTGGTGTTATTACAAGTGCTGCTTGTACTAGGTTCATTGGTGTCATCAGGAGTAGCAGCATCAGTGTGAGTACCTACAAATTGTCTTGGTCGTTTAATATTTGATGTATGTACTCTATCTAGGTTTTTAAATCGAAAATTGGGTTCATTTTTGTGTCTCACATGTTTATAATTCTTTATATAACCAAATGATCTTCTTTCTATATAATCTTCCCTATCTTGGTTCCTTTTGTTTATAACCTTGGTTTTTTTCATTTTTAGCTTGGTTACTAATGCTTCTATATTTGTATGTTGAGCCTGTTCTGGTGACATACCTATCGTAGTATGATACCTTTTGTTATAGATTTGAAAAGCTCTAAACATTTTGGTATTTACTGATTCTGCCTGGTTCATGCTAAGTAGTATCTCAGCTATAGTACTATGTAAGCGTTCAACGTCTGCATTGCCTGTATGTGAGTTCGGTTTAGTGAAATGCACTTCGATATTTCGTTCCCTAAGAAATTCTCTGATGTATGTTGTATTAAACTCGTTATCCGTAATTATTTTATAGGGTGGACCTTCTCTAGTTAAATGTTCTGTGATAGCGTCTGTTTTGTGAATGTGATTTGTACTTTCAAGTCTGTATACATACCCTTTCTTTGTCAGCTTGTCAATCATTGTCAAAAAAATGTGTTTATGAAAATGGTAGATATCTATGTGAACTATTTCGTTAGGTTTACTAGGTGTTTCTGTTACTTTGAATTTCCCTTGAATAGGTTTCCTCTCGTATTTAGCCTTTTGACATACGTCGCAATTGTTTATAATTTGTGTAATTATCCTTGTAAGTTTAGGGTAGTAAATCTGTTGTTTTAACGTATTGTAGGTCTCTATGATTCCTGAGTGTTGACTTTCCCTGATATGGTATATGGAGACCTGTTTCCTAACTTCCTCCTCCGTCCTTAAGTCTCTAACTCTCCGTGTTAGTTTAATCAATTTAACCTTTCTATTTCCTGACTGCAAGTTCATGAGTAACCGTTGAATTTTGTTAAAGTCAGATTCTTGTACTTCAGAATAAATACCGCTAACTCCTGGGGCAATTTCTTTGAGTTGTTCTGTTATCGTCTCAATAGGGTCCGAGGCTCTGATATATAAAATTCTTTTACCATTTAGTGTTTCCACTTTTGGTTCTTTGTCATAACTCACAATAATTTGTTGTTTATATAACTCCTTCGCCTGTTCCCACGAAGTGACTCCATTGATGATCAGTAGGTCCATAGCTCGACCTTTGATTTTCACTTGTTGTATGATGTTCCAGGTGGCTTGGTAATCTCCAATAGTATTCCGAAGGTGGTTCTCTATCATTACGATGAAGTGCATTAGGGATTCGCTATCCCCATCGAATTCGGGTAAGTATTGAATTTCCCGTAACACGTTGCTCCCATGACTCGGCTGTGGTATTCTCGCCACTATAGCCATTATACTATTTAGGATATCCCGGTTGGATACCTCAGGGATGACGTTTGGATTTTCTGCCATATTTCCCGTTTCACTATTACTATATGCCAACAACTTCCACTACGGTTTTAGAAGGGTTTCACTATACACAATCTTTTCCCGTGTTTTTTTTTTTTTTTTTTTTCGTTCGTCGAAAATTGCGGTTAAGGAAATGCGAATTGAACTTTCTCAATGTGGATCAGGATAGTTGTACCTGATCCTACCGACTGCGCCAAATAAATAACTGAACTTCGTAATTTTTTTTTTAATATATTCTCTTTATTATATATATTCTATTATAATTACGGTTTTAGTTCTTTATTTACTATTAATAATACGGCCGCTGTCTTAAGCAGGGCTGCACCGTACTATCCGGATGAGAGTTTACTATGAACTACCACTCAGATCGAATCGAATGCCCGAAGAAGGTTTTGTTATTTTTAATATTTCAACACGGTCCCCCAATTGACTTGATTGGGCTTACATTCTTCAAGAGGTCAGCCGAATGCATTGGTTTTATTCTCCCTATTTCTCAATAGGTTAACCGAATGCATTGGTTCACTTTCCTTGTTTACTCTTTCGGTCATCGTTACTTTTATGGGTCACATAAAAGTGATGACGATAAGAATTTATGGTGTGCAATTGAAGAATGCAAACACAAGCAAGTATGGTGACACATTGTATATTTTTATTTTTAAGAATTACGACCAATACTTAACTCGCGCACTGGGCGACTTCTTATATGTTTATTTATATCGTCCACACCAATAACATAAAATTGTGGAACAACATTTTCGAAAGAAGCATAATGGTTCCCTTAGCCACTGAAGCACAACTGCCAGCCACTTTCGGGTGATGTGACGGCATATCAATAAAGATTTATGGATTTGTTTCAGTCCAACTTAATCAGTTATGAATGTTGAGGTAGCCAATTAGTGAAATATTCATCGCTAAGCAAAGTGCTGTAGTGAAGATGATGGCGAACATCAATCTCGATTAGAGTCCATTCACCGACCATGGGTAGCATATTTTTAGAGCTGCATATCATCTTTCAAATTAATTGCCTCACAAAATGTATATACCCAATTGGCATTTCTTATCGTCAAAGGAACCTTCAGCAATACGCATCGAATGGAAACATTAGAAATCGTGAGCGTTTGACGCCTTATAGTCGGTGGTGGCTAATCCCCGGTGAGCGTTAAAAATGTTTGTTTTTTTAAACTAATTGCACCCAGCGCGCGTTTGTACTCATATTAAAAAAATAAAAATTGGTACAAAAACCTTTTTCAATGAATTCTGAACTGCTAAGGACATCAGTGCTCTCTTGCCATTTAAGAATCCCTTTATAAATTCACACAAGCAAGCTAACATTGATTTTTATATATACAGATGTTCGTTACAGATCAAAGTATGTATCATGTATGTAATTAAATTTATTAAAACAGGGATACGAAGAAGAACTCGAACGCTTCGTATATATCGTCGTCCAGTATCATCCTTCAAACACCATCAGCACGATGATAACACTAAGGACTGACTTCTCTTTGATTACCGTACATGTCCATGCCATATTATTTATAGGGCATAGTGATATATTGGTTCTAAGTACGAGGCCTTTATTCCTCCAAGCCAAAGCGATTGGGCGGGAGTGATCCTTAGTTTAATCTACGCGAGGGTTAATTGAATTAACTTTGGAGCCTAGGTAATCAAAGTAGTTCACTACTTAAACAATTTCAGTTGAATATATGGGAGCTTTGTCGGAAATGGCGGTGTTAGTGGAGATTCTTTGTAGAAGTCATATACTTTGTCTTACTCTCTCTCATTCACCACAAGACACAACTAAGCGTCCTCCTTTTTTGGGATCAGAGGTATCGGTGACATTGTTACAGACTTAAACGGACCTACGTGCATTCTCCATCAACCAAATGAGATCGAAAGATTTTCCAACTGGTATGACAGTTGGAATCTCAAGTTAATGAAAATTAAAAAAAAGCCTGCAGGGCTATGGATGGAAGACTAGTAATGGAATTACACTCGGTGCTAGGGTTATGGAAGTTTGTTTCTGCAGACTGTATAAGTTCGGCAAAATTCCCACTGGTCAAAATTCATGCTGGTCGGATAAAAGAATGTCCAACCGACGGAATCTCAACATCGTTTGTCCGATCCAAACAAAACGATAACCTCTAAACCAGAAATGAAGTATTACAGAGATGCCCGACTTCTCTCTCTCTCTCTCTCTCTCTCTCTCTCTTTTCCCTAACAATTTTTGACAACTGTTTTTTTATAACGTGTTTAAAAGCCAAATTGACCAATCAGAGGACGGCATTTACGTTATTTCGCGAATAAGCGTCAAAAATTCATGAATATCCGTCAAAAAGAACCTCAAATTCGTTGATGGACTAGGGGGCACACAGCTGTGAAGTGGGCTTTCTCTGTAATACTTCATTTTTGCTCTAAACTGTGCAAATTACAGAGGTTTACTTATCCCAAATGTTGCATACAAAATTTTTTCTCTCGTCTTGTGGACATGCCTAAAACCAGGTCTAAGTCAACAGGCTCCTTGTGCCAGCGTCAGCGATATTCACTATCTACATATTCACAAACCAGGATTCTCAAGTTGATACCAACCATCTATGATTTTATCGACTTTAGGGCCACGTATGACCGCATTAATACCGATGCAACACATCGTCTGGCCTTGGCATCCCCGCAAAAATCATCCGTCATTGCAGATTTTGAGAATCTTTTCCTATCAGAAATATATTTCGTCATGGCAGATACTTCCATGTTAAAGGCAATGTCCGGTGCAGTTTTGTGTCTGACTATACCCCTGATTCTAAGCATTGTTCGTTTTCAAGTCTAAGATCTCCAAATAAGATTTAATAAGGCCTCCCCGACGTACAAACAAATACGTAAATACGCTCGGTCGACGCCAAACAATACTGTTTAACGATGCAGCTTCTAGACAAAGGGAATTGGGGGTCTCTAACCGCGCTATTGGTGTATCTAATTTGGTTAGCACTCATTTACAGAACTCACGCTCTTAACTCGTTGTGTCGGATCATGTTAACGGCGGATGCCATCAATTGGCACCACCATCTCAAGTATTATGTAAGATAAGTCATCTAGCAACTCGTCGCTTTCACTAGCTCCTTTCGTGACATGGGAATGCCCGTTGCCGACATTGATTAGACTGCTCTCTTCGATCATAGAGAAACTTGACCTGGTTGACTGATGTACGGAAAAATCAACAGCCACAGTTAGGCCATCTTGGGCCCATTGCGCTATCGCGGATCTATGAATACCTATTCCGCAAGCCAGTCAGCGCTTTTAGTAAAGCGAAGGTTGTTTCTGTTTAATTCAGCCAGGTTATCAAAATAATAAGCTCTCAAAAGGCTAAATCTGCGGAATGAGAGAGACCACTGCAACTTCATAGCTAGTGTACAATGGTTTTTAGATCCTCCTTGTCTCTGCAGACGTTGTTGCATGGAAGGTGTAGTCCAGTGGCTTGAGTTCCGATGGCACAATGCCCTGTAATACGGCCAATGAGAGTTCTAAGATTCAGCCTGTTCAACAGGCTTAGCGATGAGGCCTGCTGTGCCAGTTAACCATCTATGATTTAATTGAGCAAGTGTTTCTAAATTTAGTAAATTTTTTGAATTTTTCAGATCACCATCCTAAGGAGGTACAGAGCTTGTACCCTTTCTAGCGACTTTGTCCACTTCGCAATTTTCGGCACCCACATAAGTTATGTTAAAATGTTCTGTCATCTCGTTTAGAGACAAGCGGCTTTTAAGGGAAGCCTTGGAGTTGAAGTTGGTATACAGTTTGGCAATTCGCCTCTGGGGACCACTTCCGACTGCGAAAAGAATCGTGCTATGTCGGTTCCCTCGTCGGAACTGTTTACCACAACTCTAGTAGTTTCCGTACGAGGGTGGTCTGATAAGAACTCCAAGACTCCAAACGATCATTTTGGAAAGGTGGCGATTTATACTTCTCAATATAGTCTCCCTATGGCTCGATACACTTGACTCCGCTATGCTCCAACTTCTTTAACCCGTCTGAAGAATACGCTTTCTGGAGGTCTGCAAAGTAGGCCTCCGAGCAGGAGATAACCCGGCGAGTGACTTTTTCAAATTTGGAAACAAAAATAAGTCTCACTGGGCCAAATCTGGAGGTCTACTCTCCGGGTTATATCCGTACCCTAATGTGACCTAATTCGATTTGGCGGTGGCGACGGCGGAGGTCTCACGGTTGCACTTGTTGTTCGGAGTGAGCAAACGCGGCTCCAATCGCGCAGACAACTTTTTCGTGCCTAATAATGGGTAGACCCACGCGGACTTTTGAGATGCCTACTGTCTGAGCTAACTGCTGTACCTTCAATTGGAAGCCTGTCAATACGAGATCGTGGATTTTCGTCACTTTATCCTCCGTGGTTTCCGGTTTCGGGGCACCGGGGCGTGGCGCATCAAAAACCGATGTTGAAACTCCTTGAACCAATTTTTGACTGTCGTCATCGAAGGAGAAGAGCCAACGTACACAGCATCAAGTGCTCTTAAATTTCCCTGCCCTATTTCCTTTTCAAAAACAAGAATTGAATCACCGTCCAATATAGCTCTTTCTACGGTTCGTCTAAATTCAGTTTAACATTTTTTTAGCCGTCTACGAGGATGTACTACTCGATAGAAAACTTCCCTTTTGATTGTGGCGCCATCTGGCGGAGAGGCTACATACCTGTCGGACTACCCTCGTCTTTATTTCGTTGAGAAAAAAAATTGTCTCATGTCATTCATTAGACACAACGAAGAAGAAGCAGAGATGTTGTTGAACAGGTTAATGATGAGCAGTAGAAGTCATATTGGAGTCACCGAGGTTCACATCCAAATTCAGCAAACCAACTTCCACTTTCGCAACACCACCTCGCTCGGCACACTAATTACAATAGTTGGGGACAAAAGGGGATCCAATTCGACGATGGACAGCTTGAATAATTCACTACTCGTTAACTTCATGGAGACATCCAGAAGGATAATTTGCCATTGACGTGTGCCATCTGTCCTCACTTACTGCCCCATCCTTTGTAGGAAAACGTCACAAAAAGCCTTATACATCAAATCTCAGAATTCTTTTAGAAATTTCATAAACTCAAATTATTCTCTTTGATCCCACATCAGACCTCTTCGTACTCCATCCATCAACAGACTCCATTAAGATTCTCGAAAAGAAATATTCAAAAATCTCCCGCCAACAGCCAACCAACTCGTGATATTCTCTCATCAGTCTTAGTCCATAAAAAAAAATCACAATCACATGCGTCTAGCCAACAGCATAAAGTTCACCATCATCTAAAAACTAAAGACTTTTAAAAAATCACTCACCATTTTCATCCACAAACGCCGGCGACGTTCTCATTGCCACTGACCTGGAAAAGATAAAAACAAAGAAATTTCCAAAAATAAAATCGAATTCAACACGGAATTTAATTAGAACACAAATTTTACAATCCCAGAGGAATTTATGCTTGCAATTAAGTATAAATTAGACAAAACTTAAAATATTGTATGCGTCATGTTTGTCTGGACTGTGTTCCCTTGCAGGGCCAATCGACGCGGGAGTCGCATCGCGGAGATTTATTTAAGAGCCGGCCAGACGTCAAACCGCGTGTTGTCTGCTTCGAAAGGTTGACGAAATCAAGTTGATTTTCCAAAAATGAAGACAAATGCACGCAGCCAGCAGAGTGCACATTCACATAAAAGCTTCGCGTTCGAGATCACCGCCACGCCAACGAAATATTCAAAAACAAGCGATAAATCTTTTAATGTTTTCCGCTGCACACGCAGATGAAGAGACAAAGCTGCTGCACCATATTTTTATCACTCTGTCGTGTGACATAATTTTTTCCCGTGAAATCGGAAAAGGCGGATTAAAAATTTATTATGCCCGCTTTTTGAGGGATTAGGTCGTTTGGGGGAGAACCACAAATGTTGCGTGGGGCTTCTATGTGTTGCCGTGGTAGGATGTCGCAGGTTATGCCTTGTCTATTTTCTGTGCCGTGCGTCTGATGCTGATACGAATAACTCACGTGAAGCAAGATTAATAAATCTTTCTATTTCAAAGAGGCTCGCTTAATCATTCCATCTAAGGCGTTATCCTGACTGAACTGTTGCCGGAGATGATTCTAGAAACTGTGACAAGTGTTTACGCAGGACGAAGTGTATACACTATTTTTTATTTCTCTGTGAATACGAATTGAATCGCAGAAATAGGAGTTTTTGAAGAAACATTTGTTCCCGAAGGCCAAACTAAACAGAGACTTTCAGAGATTCGGTGAAACAAGATGAGCAACACAAACTGCCTAGTGAACAAGACTAATTTCAAGAAAAGGGCGGGAAGGCTACAGTCCACCCTGAACCTAGGCCTCAACCATCTAGCGCGGTCTCTGGCTAGCTGTCTCCAGTGCCGTACGCGAAGTTAGTTAAGACCTTTCTCTCCCTGGACGCTCCACCTTCGACACATGCGTCCTCTATTGCGTTGTCCCACAGGTTTGGAGTCGAAGACTCTTCGGTCTGGAGGAGTGTTGTCCATGTGCTCGACATGGGCCCACCACCTTTGACGTTCTAAACGTAGACGCCTGGCTTCTCCAAAACCCATCGAACGCAAACAGGGCCAAAGATTGAATGCTTCTTCATCCGCTTTTGAGATTGTCCATGTTTCCACGTTATAGAGCAGGACATGGATGACCAAGGCGTTATATGATGCAAGCTAACATCAGAGAGAGCTCTTCGAAGCCCTTCGAGAGAGAGCTCTCTACAAAAACAGTGATTGGCAAGAGTTATTCTGCGTTTAATCTCGGTACTGACGTTGTTCGTATTGTTTACTTGGTAGACGAGGTAGACGAGGTCTTCCACTACCCCGAAGGTATAGCTGCCTATGGCGACGTTCTGGCCGGTATAGCTGCCTATGGCGACGTTGTGCGTCCTCTCTCGGTGACAGCATATGCTTCGTTTTACACTCGTTCACGGCTAAATCGACTTTGGCCGCCTCCGTTTCAATACCAGCAAATGCTTCATTGACGGCTCCCTGTGTTCTGCCACTCACGTCAATGTCACCCGCGAATGCTAAGAGTTGTAGGGACTTCTGGGAGATCGTGCCTCTTGTGTTGGCGGGTGTGTTCTGCACGAACTTCTCAAGGATAATATTAAAAACGTCACAGCAAGCGGCCTTGCCTAAAACCTTCTCAGACATTGAAGGTCTCGGTGAGTTCGTTTCCGACCTTGATGGACCAGCGAGAATTCTCCATCGTCGTCCTGCACAACCTGATGAGTTTGGCAGGAATGCCACTTCTTTTTTTACATGGCGTTGTATAGTTCATCTCTATGCACGCCGTCATGAGCGACCTTGAAATCGACGATAGGTGGTGGGTGTCGATCTGTATCTTTTTTTCAGGACTACTTGATAATGTGAAGATTTGGTCGACGGTGGACCTCCCGGGACTAAAACGCACAAGGACGATAAGGACGTTTGTAGGCGCTCACACAACATGGCAGAGGAGATCTTGTAGGCGATGTTAAGGAGACTTATCTATCGGTAGTTGAGGCAGTTGAAGGGGTCTCGTTTCTTGTGGATCGCGCAAACGATACTGAGGTTGGGCATGTTTTCCATCGACTACAGATGAGTTGGTGCAAGTGCCCCACAAGGTCGTCTCCAGCTGCCTTCAACAGTTCCGCAGACAGTCCTCTGGACCAGTAGCTTTATTCGACTTTAGTCTCGATATTGCTCTCTCATTGTCCGTTGTGTAGAGTGGAACAAAATATGTGATCATCATTGATTCACAATTTGATCCTCCTCCGATCGCAGAAGGCAGTCGTCAAATAGACTCCGTGGAATATAGCATGAACAAGGTGCTTAAATGAAGTGAATTATCGGTGAAGAGTTTTTCATTTACATCAAGTACAGTGAAACATCTCAACAACGGACAGCAGCGAGACCAAACGATGTACAGGTTTGCCCTTTCGGAGGGGGTTGACCTACACGAGCACCCTCATGCCGGAACCATGACGAATGGTCCGTAAAGCGAGGAGTCCCTTATAAGATGCTATCCGTAAAGAGAAGCTTCACTGTAATAAATTCCTACGCAGAAGAGTTCAAAGGTTTTCTTTCGAAGAAATAGGGAAGGAATATGAAGCGGCAACGAAACAAAATAAGGAATTTGTTTGGAATTCCCAAACATTTCTCAAACAGTCTAAACAAACTTTGTCTTCGACTACCTCTTCACTCAAAAAAGAACGTCATTAATGCTCAAAATCTTCCCGATTGTGAGGCATGCCGTAGAACAAACACATGTCTTTAAAACACTCCTCATCTCATCTTCATTGGCCCGCATGATACACTAACTTGGTGGCGGCAGCTACGCATGCACGAGTGATCTCCTGGCCACTAGATGCCCCGCCATCGACTCTGACTCAAAAGGAGTTATGTGTAAGCGATATTTTGAACTTGGTCCAACCAGCTCGTCCTGGGTCCGCCAACTAGTTCCCTTATGGAATCACATGCAAAGGTTTTTTTTTTGGCTAAGTTACCAATGCGAGCTTCTGGTGCAATAATTAAATGTCGCGTTTTGTAGGTATGTAGGTAAATTGGGTGCCCCGACGGTCTGGTGGCCACGACGGACACAGAACAACGCGTTGGGTCCATTTTGGTGCCATGTTTGGGAGTGTAAAGCTCATCCTCAGACAGACTTAAAGGTCTGAGAGAAATGTCTTTCAATGCCATTCGAAGAATGTGACATCGGACTTTCTCGGTACTAGTTTCGGAACCATTTTCACCACGGCCAAAAAATAACCAGCACATCATTCAAATGACCGCTTTGGCTTTGCTGTCCTTCAAGCGGTCAGTCCAAATTTTGAATGCTACTGGCTCCAACATGTGCGGCGTGATTCCGGTAATAGAGTCTAACATGTTGGTCTGAAGGACGCCTAAAGTGCTTGGCTTTTATGTTTATATCACAAAAAATGTGTTAACGACTCTGACAATGCTAGCAGTACACCTATTGTTCTGGAGAAGTGTGTCTTCGGACTTGCCTGCGGTTATGTCGTACAGCCGAGTCGAGTACAAGAAGTTCTATCCTACCGAGATCGTGGACAGAGAGACAAACTTGAGAAGGATAGATAATTTTATTAAAAAGTTGATAAGAAGGCACATTGCACGAGTTATGACTTCTTTCATCAGTCTGATGTTTGGGGTTGTGCCTTACCGGCTTTATTCCCCCCGAAGCATTAATTTATCTCGACACGATTGGCCAAAAAAAGATCCTCAAAGATGTCATTTTGTCTTCAATGTGTCACTCGGAACAGTGGACAGACGCCTCCAATACGAACGGGATGACGCTTGCAGCCTCGACGATCTCCTCCGGTTCAGTAGAGCGATCTCTGCTCGAGACAGGAAAGGGCCTGCCAAAGAATGACAATTTTATTAGTGGCAAGATCGCCTTTCCAATCACGTCCAGATCATATTTAATAGCAGCACAGACTTGGCTAAACCATTCCACCGATGGAGTGAACATGGAACGGTTCGTTTAAGATCGGAACTAGTTCTGAGGAGACGTATCCGGCTTGAACTGAAATTTTTGAATTGAAGGAAATGCAGATTCGTAATACATTCAGAAGAAACTGCCCGCAAGGAGGTGCTGAAATTTCCAGCTGATAATACGATGATCCGACCAATTTGAGTACTAATTTTTATTCCATATTTTGCCCTTTGAGGATGCGATTCTGGTCCCCAAAAATATTATCAACCATGCTGTCAGAAATTTCAAATGAATTTTTCTAGTAATGCAATGTTCCCACCGAACCGAAATCGCGAGGTTTGGATGAACTTTTACTGAAAATCCGACAGACTGTTCCCAACGCGTTTGAAAAGTTTTCAAATGTCAATAGCTGAACATTTTTTAAGTTGCCGGCAAGGCACCTGTTTGTCGACAGGAAAAGGTAATTTTGTGAACATTCGAAAATGGAGAGAGAGAAAAAATGAAAACACTCCACAATTATCGAAGTAAGCTCATGCTCATCTTGAACAGTTTGACAACCTCTCACGGACGGATGAACTCAGGGGGATTTCAAATAGCTTTCGCCGACAGCGCGAGGTTTCGAAACCCAGAAATTGTATGGCGAAACTTAGGAGATTTGGGGAAATTTGATGGAACCTCGTTTGATGGGAACATAGCATTACTTGAAATTTGTTGCGGCATGTAATATATTCGGAAAATACTAATTTAATTGAGTTAAAATTAGTATTAGCATAAATAAGTTGGATTTGAATATAATTGATGTCTGGAATTAGGTAGGAATAAGGAACATGAACGTGAAACGACAACCATGTCCACGATGAACTATGTATTCCTTTTTTCTGTTCATTAATTCTACATATCTGGACGAAGTCGGAGTCATGAGACGGACATGTCTAGGTGTAGTATAAGGAGCGACAGGAGTTAGTTCCAACTGTGGTCATGTCCGGCACGAAGCAACTCCTCTCTTTTCAAGCATTTCAATTGGGAAGGGCGAATGCAAACAAGAAAGTAATAATTTTTTTAAATTCACAATTTCAAGTAATTCGTACAAAGTTATCCATTTATTCTATTTAACTCCCCTTTCAGCTCTTGAAGTTCAAACATTGGTTAATATAAGAATAATATGGGTGGCGCGACAGTCCGAGGCGGACCTGGGCCTAGTTTCTCAGCAACCACTCGTGTTGTGCGTGCTATTGTTCCTTCACAAGTGGAAGGGACCGTTTAATGCCGACTACGAACGGCGAAATTGAGAAGCTTTTTCTAGACAAGAACACTCTTTGAGCATTGTCAGTGACTCGAGAGAGGCGGAGCCGTGAAATATGAAAGGTGGTAAATTCGGGTATCGAACCTGGCACGCTCTGCGTAAGAGTCGACGCACTTACCCACTACGCCTCGGCGACAGTCAAACATTGGTTATCTTTGTTTATTTTCCTCTATGTAACTGGTTTCCACGAATTCGACCGCTTTACTATCAGTTATCGCGGTTGGATAAGTAATATTATTTTCGAACAAATTTGATTGCTATAAAAAGGGTTATAGTGTGTTAATTTTAAAAGATAGACATGTGCTGTCATGGACTTTCTTTTAGAACCTTTGAAGAGGAACATTTCCATCATACATGATTTTTGCGTAGCTTAAACCGTTTACGAAGGGCACCCAACGGAAGCTCTCGGAAAGGAATAATGTTTTTCTGTGCGTGCAACATTTTTCATCGATGCTTCGTTCCTATTGATCGCAGCGTGATGTTATAAAGCCTAAAGCCTTACGCTATAAATGAGCAATCAAACACAAAAATAATTGTTCAATTCAAGCCAGTTGTTTCTGAGATTAGCGCGTTCTACCAAACAAACTCTTCAGATTTATAATATTAGGTTAGAGTTATATACCCCTAGTCCGACTACTACCACTGATTGACTACTCCGGCGATAGTGCCGTTAATTTAATCCCAACGGCGAATGGTGACTGGACCAGATTTGAAAACCAGACGAAGGCGTATTAACTTTGAGGGATTCGAACCGGGAACCCCGCTAACCTTAAAGTCAGTTGACCCTAAAATGAAATAGCATGGCAAATGTTTTAACTAAAAAGGATAGCTGTCCCCTTGTCTTCGGACATTCCACGCCGTAAAAATGAAAAATCATTGTTGAACAGTCTGTCAAAAAAGTACATTCATAAAACCAAAAAAGAAAACAAACCTTAGGAAGTCCGCAAAATCGTTTCTCTTTAAAGTCTCTTCACCCATTGTTTATTTTCACTGCCAACTTGTCACACTTCACACATATAACCACTCGGAGGTGTTTAGTTTTTCGTTTTTAACCGCCCGACTCAACAAAACAACAAAATGACCATTAACTGCGAGCAACTTCGAATGCATGATACTCAAACAAATCTTTACACGAATCTAGACGCTCCAGCAATCATTCAATTAAACAGAAACAAAATCCAATTGTCAAGAATAAATAACAACAAAAACCTTTTATGAGTCATAATAAGTCACTAATTAAAGAGAGCACAACGCCAACGAACATTGGCCTGACATTCATTCAATCCAAACGAGGGCCATTAATGAACTAAGTCAACCTTTCCACACCAAAAATAGACCAAAATCATTCCAATGCCCGGAGAAGTCTTTTGTCTGGCGATAAGATATGAGCAGAACATCGCACACCCATACGGTGGATTTACGCAATTCAACCAACCCCACGCACCCACACAAGCAGCAATACACGATCGAACCCATCGCAGACACCGGCTTCCACGGGTAGGCGTATGCACTTGTTTGCATAAATTTTGCGATAACACATTCTTATCACCTTCGAAGCTCTTCTGGTTCGTACTCGTGGTCATAAATTGGGCCACCTGGGTGGACGGTCCCAGGGCGCGTTGCATGCACCGCAAATCGAACTCGAACTCGAACTGAACTTCGAAATGCAACTGCTGACTACATCGTTCTGAATTCTATGTTCTGCTAATAGTCCGAATGTGTAGTATCGCCATTAGTGTTACATCACCGAAATGTATACAAACTGGATAATCCGGTTTGAATATACTGATGTTCTAAGCGAATAAGAATGCTGAGTGGACAGGACAGGAAGGCATTCGGTGAATCTATTCTGTTTGTTTATACAGAAGACTGATTCGGATTTGCAGACACTGCATTCCTTGAATAAACACACGAAATCTAATCGTATCAGCGCGCTTTTATTTTGGTCTCTTTTTTCTTCGTTTTATTTCGTTCTTTTTTCAGTCTGTCTCTTTTGTGTGTGATAATGAACTCGTACAGCGGTTTGGGTTTGATTGACACCACACTATGAACCGTAATGAACGATAAAGTCAAACGCAAATGGAAGCCATTGAGTTTGTTTCAGACCAAGAATGTGGTACGCTATGATTACGGATCTGGTGAAGCGATTCTAATGCATTTCCACTTTGCTTTCAAATCCAGCCCGATGTATTCAATCCTCCTTCGGTAGGATTGGGAAGAGTTTTAAGAGGAATCCCCAGACTGTTCCAAAAGCTGCCGACCCTGGGATGATTCCCGATCGACCTTCTACAACTGTCACTTTCTTTCTTAGAAATGATGCTCGATCGATGGATATTTTTTTCAAAGGTGGGATGTGCTGTATCCAAGCGCCATCTCGACCATCAACTGGATCAAAAAGCGTATGTTGAATCTGTTTCGTGCCAATCTGTTGGAATGAAGTTGTTTGGAATCTTCTGGATGTCTTCTAGATATAGAAACAAGTTCCAAGCAGTCAAAAGTATTTATTGCTCGAATATTCAGACAGGGGTAAACAGCAACAACCAGAAATGAAGTATTACTACTTTTAGACAACTACTTTTAAACCAATCAGAGGATGGCATTTACGTTATTTCGTGAATAACCGTCAAAAATTCATGAATATCTGTCAAAAAGGCACTCAAATTCTTCGATGGACTAGCTATGAAGACGGGTATCTCTTCAATACTTCATTTCTTTGATAAGTTCTGTACAGTGTACTTATGTACAGTAATTATTTCAACAGAATCATTCCATAGCGTTATGGACACAGTGCTTGTGTCTGCAATCAGGATCTGTACCCCCTTAGAGTAAGCGAGTAAAATCTGTAGACAATTTATTTCCTGCGATTCTGTACATCTCTTTGGCGTCTTGTCGGATTGTAACGACGACTCAGCTACAGCCCGCTAGGCCAGAGCCTAACTTCTACATCAACCACTTGTGTACTATTGATCTCTCACGCGTGGAACAAAAATGTAAAAACGACCCACAAATTTGCCGCGATGCCTCACTTTTTTACATTGCTACTAAACGACTGCATGACGCAGTTGGTTAAATGCCTACCCCTGGTCAACGAGGTCCCCGGTTCGAACCCAGTGATAGTAAAGCTGGTTTTCAAATCTGGTCCAGTCAGCATTTTCCGTTTGGAACAAATTAAGGGCACTATCACTGGAGTGGTCAATCAGTGGTAGTAGTCTGACTGCGGGTATCACAATTTAGAAAAATGGTCTACTTCACTAGCAGCCCCTTCTACCGACATATCTATCTATATCTCGCCCACATTGAAATACATATCAATAACTTGCGGCGAAATGTCAATGTCATGCAAATACTCAATTACTATCAGGCTGACGACCCATGCAGGTTCCGAGCCTGAGCGATAGCTGCTTTCCATTACTGACGACCCTAGGCACGCTGCTTCCAGTCATCAAGACCAAGCTGTCTTGCATCCGGGATTACTTGGTCTTTATACCTGAGGTTCGGTCTTCCTCTCCATTTCGAACCAGGAGGCCTGGATTCGAAGACACTCTTAGCTGAAGCATTGTTGTCCATGCGCTCGATGTGGCCGAGCCAGTTCAGTCGACGGATCTTTGCCTTCCGGACTACATCCACATCTTCTCCATATATCCGACGTAGAATTTTTCTTTCGAAGGCACTTAGAATCAGCTCAGCAGTTCTGCTTATCGTCCAGGTTTCGGCTCCATATAGCAGGACATGCAAAATAAGGGTTTTGTAGAGCATGACCTTAGTCCTTCGAGTCAAGAGTTTTGAAGCCAGTTGTTTTGACAAACCGAAGTAACACCGGTCGCCAAAGGCGGTTCTAAGTTGTATCTCCACAGTGATGTCGTTTGTGGAGTTTACGTTATTCCCGAGGTAGACCAACTCCTTTACTACCTCGAAATTAGAGCTGTCGATTGTAATATTTTGTCCTAGGTGGTGAGTGACGGATCTTTTTTTGGTCGACAGCATGTACTTAGTTTTATCCTCGTTGGCCTTGAGACCAGTTCGCTTCGCCTCTTCTTCAACTGCTGTAAATGCATCTACTACGGCACGTTGCGAACACGTGACGATATTGATGCCGTCTGCATATCCCAACAGTTGGACTGACTTGTGGAAGATGGTGCCTTCCGTGTTTACAGCTGCCCGCCGCACTATCTTCTCCAGTACCAAATTGAAGAAATCACACGACAGCGCATCTCCTTGCCGAAATCTGGTGCAGGTTTCAAACGGTTCGGAAGTCCTCGAGCCGAACTGTACGGTGCATCGCGTATTTGTTAGCGTAGTGCAACACAAACGGATCAGTTTCCCCCATACGGCGCAGAAGCTTGCACTTAATCCAGCGAATGAAGACGATCTTGATAGATCATTTTTTTGAGAGAAAAGATCTGCGTCCGATCTTAGTCATATTTCCTTTGAGGGCATTTGCCAGTGTTCCTTTGAGTAGCCAGTCCTCTAAGGATCCAACGCATACGATGACTAGACCCTGGCTAGAGCTAGGCTCCGGGCCAAAAAACCGCGTCGACTCTAAGCCCGATGTCTCTCTATAGTGTACGAAAAAAGAGTTGACGCTCGATGTAACGAGTGTTCTTATTATCTAAGAAGAGGGACACATTCTTCTTTTTTTTTAGGGCGCTACAGTCCGAGGTGGATCTGTTTGGTACACCAAGTCGACTGATATATTCTTCGACTTGTGTGTGCCACCTTGTACGACAACGTCCTCTGGTGATTGGTCCATCGAGCTCAGAGTCGAAGATTGTTTGGCCCGGAGCTAAGTTGTGCATAAGCTCTAGCCAGGGCCTAGCCATCGTATGCATTGGATCCTTAGAGGACTGGATGGCTGAAACCTCCAAATGCCATCAACGCAAACATGACGGACGCAGATCTTTTCTCTCAAAAAAAAGATCTCTCAAGATCCTCTTCATTTGCTCGATTTAGTGCAAGCTTCTGCACCGTGTAGCTGGTTGCTGAGAAGCTTGGCCCAGGACCGCCTCTAACTGTCGCGCCACCACTGTTATTATTATTATTAACCTGGGTCGCCGTGGCGTAGTGGGTAAGTGCGTCGACTCTTACGCAGAGGGTGCCAGGTTCAATACCCGAATTTACCACCTTTCATATTTCACGGCTCCGTCTCTTTCGTGTCACTGACAATGTTCAAAGAGTGTTCCTGTCTAGAAAAAGCTTCTTAACTTCGCCGTTCGGAGTCGGCATTAAACTATAGGCCCCTTCCACGCGTGAGAGAACAATAGCACGCACAACACGAGTGGTTGCTGAGAAGCTAGGCCCTGGCCCTCTACGGGCTGTAGCGCCACCCAAATTATATTATATTATAACCTGAACATAAATATTTATATATTTATTTATTTTATTTTTTAAAGTGATTGAAATATCTGTTCGATTATTGCTACATGTCCTGTTTTCATTATTTAACAAAAAAAAAGTACACTGTATTTTTATCGTGCAAGAAATCTCGTCAAGTACAACAAGTGGATATAATGATTTGAGTCCATACAGATTCTCCACACCTCCGTCTTCCGCAAACACTCCTTTTACATTGAACAACTGCAAACGTTTCACTTTTTTCTATTGACTCACAATTTGTAGGCTTTGCGAAAAATCGAAGTGAATTATTTTCCTTATTTGCCGCAAAAGCGGCTGCCAGAACGGCTGACTGTAAACACACATAACAATGTTCTCCAAAATCGGACACAAGACCAAAGATCCCTCCTCACGTGTGAATCGCCATTGTTAGCCGGAGTGGCTTGGGATTGTATTCATTGAATTTATTATAACGCCAGAGAACTGTTGCACTTCCCTGCATGGCCATTGCATAACGATCAGACATCTCTGGTGACTGTGGGAGTTCAAGAGTATAGATGGAGCACCCTTATCGTGTGTTAAACTAATCAGTGAGTTATTTGTACAAAAACACAAGACTTTGTTTGATAATCAGAACACAAGCCTTTCGCTTGCATCCAACCAAGCCGAGCTTATCTCCCAGACTAGAGGTCAGAACTTAATTGTTTGTGGTACTAAACTAATCCAAGGGGTTATGCAGCACATGTTTCAATTCAATGGCTACATCGACAAACAGGGTCAAAAACCTCCTATTCGCCAGCTGACAGCGGCAAATGCTTCAAACTTACCGACAGCGATAACAAAATGGATGTCAGCCCAGTAAAACTCTTTCTTTCGACACATAAATGTGTGCCCTATTTAATTTCGACGAACACAGATTCTCAATTTTTGAGGAACGGACAATAAATAAAAATCAAAATAGCTAATCGCCTTGAAGAAATCGTTCCACTTGTCCGTACGTGGCGCCGCATCAAAGACGTAAGAAGCTTATTTGTATGCTCGACGCGGCCGAGTGTTGACACTTCGTTTTCGTATTCCAGTCACCTTCGTTTTCTATAAGACTTCTATTGGCTTTGCAATTCTGTTCCAGATCGTTAGGCGAATACTATTCCGCACACTCCATTGCCAATAAGAAGCGTACTTCCGATTTGTGTAGCCGCCTGAAACTCACAGGGAATACGTACGGATCTCATATGCACCGCAGGTGAATTCGTGAATAAATAGTTATCGTCTAACGACACTCGTATATACTGTTTGCATTAATGAACGTAGCGTAGCGATGATTTACTCCACGAATGCCATGAAAAGTTCAACGCTAATTCGAGTTCATGACGGTGTGCTTTGGGACGTCTACGCTGGCGACACTTTAGTTGTTTCATTGAGTATTTAATTACCACATCGGTGGCTAATTATCGAGTGGAAATTATATAGACGGATAATAACCCCGGTCCAAGGTTCAAGACTCGCGACTCAATTATGGAGATACATTTGGATGATAAGTCCGAGTTACATTTTTGTAAGATGAATCACGCGCAACGTTGATGAGATTCGACACGGTTAATTAAATGCAATTCATTTGAAATGCACTCGAAACAACCCGGACGTCACTTCAGTGAACTTCCACGTCTTTTCATGCAAAGCGATACATGTATCTAGATTTTGAAATCACGATCCACACACACGTCAAGCTTCCGAATCCCCAAGTGATGACGGAGCGCATCCCGAGGAATAACAAACAAACGTCAATGTGTCCAGTGTAACCAAACTAAGTGCGCAACGCTGGCATTGTTCAAACAAAAGCTAGAAATAAAAGTGTTTCAGTTTTCGTTTAGCCGCTATTTATAAACACGGTGTCAGACACTTTTGACATAGGTTTTCAGGCATTCATTACAAACTCCAATCAGTGCAGCAGCTTTTCATTAATCGGGCGGCGGACAGGGAGAACTAAGTATCGCCACATAGACGGCGTTACTCTGTCTTCAAAACAAATCCACAAATACATGTGTTTTGGTATAATTTACTTGTTGCATCAATCAGTGTTATTTTTCGACTTTTAGAAATCGAACATGAGTAACGCTTAGAGGGCGTGTCCATTTACGCAGAAAATATTGTGACCACGATCTTGTTAAAGGCAAGGATCTTGAATGGTTTTTGAATTTATAACTCTGACTGGCAGCAACCTGACTGGTATCACTCTGATTGACAGCACTAATTGGTATCACCGTGACTGGCTGACTGGTACCATTCTCACTGGTAGCAATCCGACTGGCAGCACTCGGAGTGGTAGCATCCTATTGGCACCACCCTGTCTGGCAGCACTCTGAACCACACTTCATTCCAAGCCAACACTGATTTGAGGCTTACAGGGAACTGCTCCCACACTTGAAAGTCCGTTCGAGACTCATGGCACGACATTATAACGAAGAATCTTCCACGTCCACTCCTAGATCCAGTGCGTTCCTTTAAGCGCTCAAAAACCTGCGATGATTGATGGAACTATTTTGATCCGTCAGTGTCCAACCGCACAAGTTAGGGTGTTGTCTTTGCAAAAGTGGGTTGCTGGTCTCAGAGAAAATTGCCGTCTCCAACAGAATGCACAGACACGCGCACATCCTTCCAAGAGACGCTTGACGCACATCCTTAGAGTTTCATTGAATCAAGTTTTGTTGTCTGTACGGAATTTATTTTAGAACTTGTGGAAGCCATGCGAAAGCACGCCATAAATGACGGTGCATAGAAACCACTTGAAAAACAATACATTCGAAAATGGTTTTCTGACAACTGAACGCTTAAGCTTGTGTTCGTGGATATCCACTATTATTTAGCGCAGTCCTGGAATCAGTTTAACAATTCGACTCCGCTGAAAAGACTGAAAAGGGGAAGTGTGGCAAAGTGCCGGTTGGCCATCTAGTGCCTTTATTTTAGATCATAGGTTATTTGGACACTGACAGCTGTTTCCGGCTCGAAATCTTGACAGAAAGTCAGAATCATACCTCCGAGGAACAACGTTACGAAATCTTTTTAAACAATTATTTTCAAAGCGAGTACTGTGTAGGCCAAGCAGCGCATCTTTTGAAAAGAAATTTAGGCCGAAATGAAGCACCCACCACGACCGATGTACGCAAGTTTGTGCAAAAAGTTCGTGAGACTGGTATGCTAGTGGACAACACTCATGGTCCCCGTCGTCGTATGGTGCGCAGAAAGGAGAGTGTGCCATCGGACCATTTTGTGGGCATCGGACCAATAGTGGGCTTTACAGATCCATGTTAACCGATTTTTTTTTACTAAAATTGAAGACATGGGTTTGGATGACCTCTGATTCATGCATGGTGCTACGCCTTGCCACAATCTATATTTTGTGTACTGATTTCCCAAATCGTGTTATCAGCCTTGTCAAGTCAGTTGGGCGCCTCGAAATTGCGATCATTCCCTTTTTTTTGTATGCAACTATAAAGGTCCGATCTTATGCTAATAATCCGGAAACGATTTAAGCCTTTATGGCCAATATCATCCAAGCAATCCGTGACCTGCAGTCCGAAACAAGAAACAACGTTTTTGAAAATTGGGGTAGAAGAATGCGTTACTGCGAATCCAGGCGAGGCAACCACTTGAACGACGTTTTATTTCATAATTAATGGGAATGTTTGTTCTTGCTAATAAAGCCATAACCCTTGATTTTGTCCATTTTATTGCATTTTTAAAAAGAAACTTATATCTAGCCCACCCTGTATATGCTGACGAGGAGAAGAGATTTGCAAAAAGCGCATATCCGGATGCTGTGGTCGCCGTGGCGTAGTGGGTAAGTGCGTCGACTCCTACGCAGAGGGTGCCAGGTTCGATACCCGAATTTACCACCTATCAAAATTCACGGCTCCACCTCTTTCGAGTGACTGACAATGCTCAAAGAGTATTCCTGTCTAGAAAAAGCTTCTCAACTTCGCCGTTCGGAGTCGGCATTAAACTGTAGGTCCCTTTCACTCGTGAAAGAAAAATAGCACGCACAACACACGTGGTTGCTGAGAAGCTAGGCCCAGGTCCACCTCGGACTGTCGCGCCACCCATATTATTATATATTAGTGGTTGCCTCGCCTGGATTCGCAGTAACGCATTCTGCTACCCCAATTTTCAAAAACTTTGTTAATTGTTTCGGACTGGAGGTTACGGATGCTTCCCGAAAAGTTCTACTTCGGATATATGGTCCCATCTGCGAGAAAGGTGAATAGAGGAGAAGACATAACCGCGACCTCTACGAGCTGCACCAAGATGTGGATGTAGTCCTGACTTGGCCGACTTGTCTATGCACTTTCCTTAATTTATTAAGGTGGGTACGACGTTGTAACTACGACGCTATAACTTCAAGGTAGTCAAGGTCTTCGTCTACATCGGCTCCGCAGTAAATAGTAGAAACAACATCCGTACCGAGATCAAACGCAGAGTAACTCTTGCCAACCGCTGTTTCTATGGGCTCAAGAGGCAATTGAGTAGTAGAGCCATCTCTCGAAGGACCAAGCTGACTTTATACAAGACCTTGATCATCCCTGTCCTGCTCTATGGTGCGGAGGTATGGACAATCTCAAAAGCGGATGAGGAAGTCCTCGGTCTCTTCGAGAGAAAAGCTCTGCGTGCGATCATTGGTCCTGTTTGCGTTGACGGTTTCTGGAGGAGCAGATTCAACGACGAACTGTACGGGTTGTACAGCGACATGAGTCTACTCAGGCGTCTTCGGATACAATGCCTAAGATGGCTAGTCCATGTAGAGCGTATGGACAACTCAGCTCCGGCCCGAAGAGTCTTCGACTCCGAACCCGTGGGACAACGCAACAGAGGACGCCCCCGTTTAAGGTGGCGTAATAAGGTGGAAAAGGACCTCAACCAGAGACCGTGCTAGCTGGAGAGGCTTGTTGGTTGAGGCCCAGGTCCACCCCGGACTGTAGCGCCAAATAAAGGGTACGCCATTGAGATTGGGCCTCCACACAACTACGCCGTATAAGAGGATGTGTCAGATGACAGCTATAAAAAACCAGTGTATCATTTAAGGCTGAATACCTCATTTGTGTCGACATGCTTCCTTGCTCGTGTATAAGGCTTTCCTTACTCACTGAGTGTTGATCTTCCCGTTTAGTACACTGTCCAGTACAAGAACTAGTTAATTTGCCTTAATCGAGAACGGAATACTGGTGCCATATAGATTGCTGTTAGAGAGGGGGGAAGGGGTGGATTGGGGAGATATAAGAGGATTTTATATTTTCTAGTAAAATGGAAGGTTTCGGTCTTCTGAGAATTAACACCCAGATCGCAAGTTGTCAAGACAAGGCAAATTGCACTCTTTCTCATTTTGTTGGTACACTACATACAATATCTCCAGTGTTCTTCAGTACAGTGTGTGGATCCCCGACAAGCCGCTTGTAAGCAACAGATTTGGATGAAACGATTGGAATGTTGCTGTAAATCAAGTTCGGATAACATTTTCAGATTTAGGAAAGCCCGAATTGTGCCATCAGACTTCCGCAAATACCCAATTAATCATTTGGTCATTTGAAACCTGTTCCGCATTTCACGTTTTCTGCTACATACTTTCAGTTCCGAAGCTGGATGGTGATGTATTCTCGAGGTGTTTTAAAATTAATGAGTGAATAAATAAATCAATCAAGGCCATCTCAATGCTGTCGATGGTTGTTAATAGTTCATCTACAAGAAGCACTCAACACTCTTGTGGAGCTGAAACTCTTGACAGAATCACTAGACTTGTCTGTAGGCAGAAATGCTAAATGACTGAAAAATCGAATGATAAGACAGATTGCTTGTAAATACCAGAAATGAAGCTTCACAGAGATAGCCGACTTCACAGCTGATTGCCCTCTAGTCCATCGACGAATTTGGGTGCCTTTTAGACGGACATTCATGAATTTTTGACGGTTATTCACGAAACAACGTAAATGCCGTTCTCTGATTGGTCAATTTAAAAAACAGTTGTCAAGGGGCATGAGTGGTAGAAGTCGGGCATCTCTGTAAACTTCATTTCTGGTAAATACGCTGTCCAAACATTAAACAATTTGCTTACGTGTTCCATTGCTGGCAGTAATTTATGCGAAATTGTAATGAAACCTAAAGAAAAACATGCATCCAGTTGCAAAATAAAGAATTCTTCTTCTTTCTTATGTCCTGTGACCCCTTGAGACTCCTAAGGCCTCTACAATTTCTACAGGCCTCAGCTTTCCTCAACTGTTTCCCAGTTGCCTTGCTTCCATCTCAACTGTTCTGTGCCACGTACTCCTAGGACCTACGCACATCTTGCCATCCTGAGTAAGCGTGTTCGATTGTATCGCTTGGCTAGATATGGACCTGTCACCCTTTCGGAGAGTGTGACCAATCTACTGCCACTTCCGTCATGGTTGCCTCCTAGCCTGTTCTCTGTTAAAGCTGTTCGTTAGAGATACGGCTTGGCCAGAATATCCTTAAGATATATCGTAGGCAGCTATTGACAAACGTTCCTCGTGACAATCATGGTCACCTCTCCAAGTGCTACATGCACTTAGTAGCATGAAGTAACGTTGTAACGGAACAGTCTTAGCTTGACGTTTAAGCTAATTGCAATATTGCGCCAAACTGTTGATAGCATCCCAAACGCAGATTTTGCTTTGCCATGCTGGTTATATCCAGTTCGGTTCCGCCATCGGTTGAGACAATACTCCCAAATATTGGAAACTCTCTTAACCCTCAACCGCCTGTCCAGTAGTATATATATGACTCAATGATTTTGGTCTTAGGCCGATCATTTTTATTTTTGCCGTGTTAAATTTCCTCTGCTTGCCTCAACACATTTGCTGTCATTTGGTCATTGGCACGTCGTCGGCGTAGTCAAGGTGTTTCAGTTCAGATGTTAGAGTCCTTTCCTGTTGACAAGGCCACATTCAGCACATTGCTAATTACCAATAGAAATATTACTTGTGAAAGTATGCAGCCTTGCCGAACCCCAGCTTGGCATTCGAATTCCTCTGACAGCCTTCCTCTGTGTAAGACGAGACATGTGGACCCATTATATTTATCAGGAATGCCCCTCCTGCGCAAGGCACGCCAGATAAATTCTCCATTTACGCAATTAAACGCCTTTTAAAAGCAGATGAACAGCAAATGAAGTGGTGATCGATACTCAACACACTGCTCGATGATGATCCGCAAGGTGTTGACACAGGACGATCCAATGCGGAAACCTGCTTATTCGGCGTCGAGTGTGTCTTCGAGATGTTCTTTGATTCATTTCAGAGGCCATAAATCAAAGATAGCGAATTTTGACAAGCTCTCGAGCAGATCCTAACGAGACATGTCTAAAGGAGACGTCTAAATGAAAATCAAATAAAAATGAATTAACTAAAATTGATATTATATAAACATAACAATTCCAATGTAGAAAGAGTATAGAAGAATTCGGTGAATTAATTTTCATGGCATGCCTGTGGTAAGTAATTGACCATGTCTGTGGTGAGTAATTCACTGAGTAATGAATGGTAGCACATTCGTCAATTAGAAACGAGTTATGTATGCATGTGCTTAAGCGACTAGCATTCACGCTGCAAAACCGCATATTTAATGAAGGTCGATTCCAGGGCTTCATTTCAGGTGACACCTTGAATAGACAACTTCAACAAATAATGTAATCATATTCGAAGCTTAATGCCAGCGATCCCATATTCAATTCTCAAATGGGTATTTATAATGATGCAAGTGCTACCTACACTTCTGGGTACATTCCGATAGAATGTCAAGGAGTTTGAAGAGAATGGAACTTTGTTTATTTTTAAAGTTTAATGAACAAATTCATGCAATAATTCAAAAATTACCCTTAAAGCCTCCCTGTGGTCCAGCGCGATGGCAGAAACTCAACAACGCAACATATTCGCCGCATTCAAAGATCGTACAACATCGTCCTTTTGTGACGTACGCTATGGTGTTCCTCAAGGTTCCATTCTCTGTCCGTTATTATTTTCAATGTTAATCAATGACCTTCCACTAGTTTTATAGTTTTATTGCAAATTCCATATCTACGCAGACGATGTCCAAATCTACCTAAGTTTCCCTCTTGGTATGGTTGAAGACTCAGTTGCTAAAATTAACGAGGATTTGGGCTCTATTGCAAACTGGGCTACACAAAATGGTCTAATGCTCAATCCTAACAAAACCAAAGCCATCCCGTTCTCGAAACAACCGCCTTCCTTGTCAATTTTCCCGCTAATAGAACTGAACTCTGTAAAAAACCTTGGAATAATGTGCAATAGTGAACTGACGTGGACTGACCACATTGATAGCGTAGTATCAAAGGTCTATACATCTCTAAGAGGCTTATCAATCAGCAAATACATTCTCCCTGTGAACATTAAATTAAAGCTCTCACAGTGCCAATCTTGACATATGGATCTGAGTTGTACGCTGACTGTGATTATTCTTCCTCCCTTAAATTGACAAAAGCAATTAACGCGGCTGCACGGTATGTTTTTAACCTTCGCAGATTTGATCATGTCTCGGAACAACGTCGCATTCTCCTAGGATGCGAATTGGATGCATTCTTATGCTACCGGTTGTGCTTATTACTCTTCAAAATTATTCACAAGAACCAGCCAAAATATTTATATGAAAAGATCACCTTCTGTCGATCAAGTCGTAATATTACCTTGAAACCCTCCAATCATACCTGTTTGAAACGCTTGTTTCTCATATTTCTCCCGCTCGAAATGATTTTTTTGATATTATTTATTTTTTTGTTTTTTTTTTCAATCATGTCACAACAAATAATATTTTATGTTATAATGTTCCTGTGCTAGTAAAATAATATATGATTCTTGAAGTACAGCGATAGATATTCAAAATAAATAAAAGAAAAAATGAAAAAAATAAAATCGTCTTGGGAAATTTTCAAGTGTCAAGAATTTTCACCACTCTCGTTAAGGTTTATGGTGTATTTTAGATTTTAAATTTTTTCTGTTTCATTCATCTAAGAATACAATGAGAGAATTACAAAGTGTCTAGAATCTTATAACAAATGACGAAGATTGTCTGACGTTATCGTTTGGACGATAGTTTCGCTTCAAGTAAGCATGAGAAAGCGCTAGCGACTTATACTTTATCCCCAAGGCCTGTTTCAATTAACCTGAAACCATGTAAGAATACAATGAGAGAATCATAAAGAGCCTGTGATCTAATAACAAATAATGACGATTGTCTGACATTATCGTTTGGACGACAGTGTCGCTTCAAGTAAGCATGAGAAAGCGCTAGCGACTTATACTTTATCCCAACGGCCTGCTTCCATAAACCTGAAACCATCTAAGAATACAATGAGAGAATTATAAACTGTCTATGATCTAATTACAAATGACGAAGATTGTCTGACGTTATCGTTTGTACGGTAGTCTCGCTTCAAGTAAGCATGAGAAAGCGCTAGCGATTTATACTCATATCTCAGCGGTCTGCTTCAATTAACCTTTTAACAGACCTTAATCTGAAAACTGACTAAGTATCGTCTTCCATTGAATAAGAATAATAAAGGTGACTATGTACAACAACTACATTGTCACTAAACATGATTAAACACCTACTAAGATCCCATTAGCTTATCTGTCGAAGGCCTTGCGACTAAATCGAAAAGAGTCCAACAATTTTAAATTTAGAACTTTATGGCGTTGTAACTTTATAAAAAATGCTAATATTAATACTAATACAATTTACCATCAGTCCATCCCCCGCTTCGACCGAAATTTTTGCCCTCAGCTGAGTCGGAAAACTCGATTATTATATACACAGACGGCTCAAAGCAGCATGAAGGTGTCGGTGCTGGTGATGCATCGCAAGATATCAAAGCAACGGAGAGCCTGAAAGGCAGAGCAAACCGTACCCGCATGAATCTCTTTGTAGATAATCAGGCAGCGCTAAAAGCAGCTCTTTACTAACAACGTAGTATGGGTTCATGGGCACATGAGAATTCAGGGAAACGAAACATCTGATGAAGTTCCTAAGTGTGGCGTGACAATGCCATTTGACAAGCTAAGCACAGCAAGTACAATAAAATTGTTTGACAATGAACTATTTATACAACAATTAATACATGTCTCAAAACCATAAACTTCTGGCCCAAATACAACATCGCCAAGATAAAGCTAGTAATCTGAGTATACTTGTGGGAATCATTACAGGCCACTGCCTGATGGGCCACCCTGCGCACAGACTAGGCCTGATGCAGAAACTGCAGAGACTCACCATTCGTTGAAACTCTAGAGGATCTTTTGTTTCTGCCCGGCTTTAGCCAAGACTCGATAATATTCTAGGTCAACAAGTTCTTAAGTCCCCAAATGAAGTGGCCATCATGAAACCACAACATCTTATACATTTCGCAAGCACCACTGGAACATTTTGCTTAAATGGAGGTACTAGAACTTCAACTAGGTTTACTCTGTTCAGGACCAACAGGTCTATGTGAGGATGAGTTGCCACCCCTAACCTAGAACCGAATGGATGGCGTAGTTGCCCCCGGTTTTATCTGACTTTTATCTGGTTTTCAAATCTGGTCCAGTCTCCATTTGCCGCCCAACTGTCACTGGAGTGGTCAATCAGTGGTAGTAGTCTGACTGTGGGTATTACAATGGACCAACAAGGTTTAAGCCCTCTACCTAACCTAACCTGTAAACATATCTTGTTCTACACGTTTGTGACGATGTCAGAGTGATAGCATGCATTTGAATTACCTTTGAGCAAGCGTGAGAAATATTTCTCTTATTAGCACTCAAACCGTATACAAAATAAACAATAGAAGTGACTCGACTGCATGATAGTCGTCTGAAAACTTACGTGATGAGAGCCCTGAATACCGAAAGACGTTGACTGCCTCAGATCAACAAATTTGTGTATAAAGTGTGCTGTATAAAAAACCAACCTCATTTAACTCATTAGTTTGTAATTATTCCCAACCCACATCGTAATGTTTGACCGGAAATTGGTTTCTCCAGTGTGTTGCGTTTTCCAACTTCCACTGCACAGTGTTTATTTCAAAATCCGCACTCAATGCCACGATAGCTGTAAATGTAAACACCAACGTACTTCGCCTCTAAAGCAGTCATTTTCACACAATTAGCCTGCATACACCGCAGCAGCTAGCAACTACACACCCTCCTCCTATCCACCAGCGATTTGAATCTACAAACAAAAATTTGCCCACGCTTGCGTAACACTACTACCCAGGCCGATAACAATGCAAAAAAAGGCACAACGTCGAAGCTAGACTAAACAAAGACGCTATCCATCCGTAATCCGATCATGTGGCACGTAACCAATCGTAGCTTCAGCCTCAAATTACGTTACGATTGCTAAGCACATTGTTCAAGGCATCAGGCAAATGACTTTACGGCCCGGGGGAGGCAAATTAGAAATTCGTCTGCGTCTCAGCGAATCTAGAGAATCTGATTCCATCGATCGATCGATCATGCTTACAGATCTACAAGTCAGCGTTTGAGACGTGAAAATTGTTTTAGCGAAACGTGATCATTTTTCGCACCAAGCATTCGCTGTGTCCATATGCAGTGAGATCATCTTGTAGTTCAACCTCAGCTTATGCATGCTACACACGATTTGTGGCGTAATTTTACTTCATTTGACTATATTTAGAGAATTGTGCAATTTAAGACATATTCCTCAAATTATACCTTGCTCGATGTCGATGAGCACATTCAGACGTTTCAGAGAGCATGTGCAACTGCGGATACATTAAGATCTTGTCTGTTGATCGATTAAAACTCAATTTGATTGACCAGTTGCGGCGGTGACGTGCTACCGCTGTGCTGCCGTATGTTTGCATCATTAAGTTGATGATAATCTGAGGTGATACTGAATGGCTCATTAAGTTTCCCGCTGCCTTCATTCAATATTATCAAGACATTTTTACGACTACAAGGCAACCCAATCATCTGGAGATTATGTTGGCGTTGACGCTGTGGGGAGTCGAATCGGTGAGAAGAGCTCACTCGTAAAATATCATACAAATGTGGATTGATACGCGGTGCTTTGGACTGTTTATTGTGGGCTTCTAAGTTGACAGACGTTATTGTTAAACCATTAACGTGCTACTGACCATGGTTAACCTCCCCGGCAACGCCGCTTTATCAATCAACGGTTCGAGGTTACTACTCAATTAGTGCCTGAACGTCGTAACCTTCAATTTTAACGTGATACACATTTAGCTTATTTTCTCTTCCTGGTTTGCCTCACTTGCACACAGAAGAAATTGATGAAAGGAGAGATTTAGAGATTAAGCTGGAGAGAAAGGCAGATCGGAACACGATCGTTTCCGCTTATTTGTGCAAGAATAAAGATGCCAAGAAAGTGGGCCTATTTCAGTAAAACCTAATGATGCCACCATAAGCAGGAGAATATTATTTTCGTTGTTCACCTCGCGTATTAATCCCCTTAGAGTTTCCGGGGAAAGATTTAAATGATCCGCGTGGTAGCATAATGTGCCTATGTTGGCCGATGTGTGACTGGTCCCTTTAGAACCCTGGTTCTTGCCGTAATTTTGGGGACTTCTCTTTGATCTTTTTGCAGTTCCTTGTTTTAGAGATTGATGTCATATCCACTCGTCTGCTTTGACTTGTCTAATTGGGTTTTGAGCGACGAGAGGAAAGCCCTTGTGTGTTGGTGGAGGCGACTAAACGACGAACTGCACAGCGACTTCGATCTGGTCAAACGAGTTCGAGTATCTCGAGTACCAATGCTCCCGCCCAGAAAGTCTTCGACTCCAACCCCGTCGGACGACGCGGTAAAGGAAGACCACGCCTCCGGCTGGAAAAGGACCTCAATCAGCTAAACTTGCGTGAGTGGGAGCAACTAGCAAGACCGTGCTAGATGGAGAGGCATGTTGGCTGTGTCCCAGGCCCACCCCGGACTGTAGCGCCAACCAAAGAAAAATGAATTGAATTGGGTTGTGAGGCATTTTGAGACTATTGGTTATTAAGAGAATAAGCACATAAAATCGTGTTCCTGTCCCTGCAAGGGCGGGACACCTCTATAAAATGGGTATTTCAGTTACCACTGAAATCTGTAAGCTCAGTGCCCAGATGAAGGAAACCATGGAATACCTGATAATCGACTGAGAAAGCCTTTTCAGAGAAAGATTCAAAATTATGAACAGAACATCCTTAACAGGGAGAGACTTTCAAGAAATCCCATCTAGGAAGGTTCAGTTTTTGAAGGCAGCACTTAAGTCCTTGACCAAAAGAAGGGGGATACAATAAAACTACATGGTCGCAATACTAGTGTTTGTAATTTGTATGACATACTCTAAGTTCACCAATTCAATTCAAAGACCGTTTCGTCGTCGTCCTCATCCATGCAGGCATTACAGAAGTCATTCTAGGGCGTTCCAAGGCTTCTGACATGATTACTATGAGGCTGTGTCAAGTTTGCTAATTTGTTTCCTGTCTAACCTCAGGAGAGCTTCAGCCTTGTTTAGATTCAATACAAGTAGATATTCGATGATCTATATGTATGCAATTTCGATCACTTACGGCCTTTGTCGTTTATGGCGGTTGTCATCAGTCATGTTTTAATTGCTTTTATTTAGGGGGTTTTCGTGCCACTGACAAATCCGTTGATTGCATGCTTCATCGGATCTTTCGTCGCCCGGAATACGCTTGTGCCCAAGGACACATCAAAGGAGTAACAAATGCTGTGTTGGGCTTGGTGCATGGACTTTCCAAGAAAGGACTGTACAACTGATTCTTTCTAATACAATTATGTGTATTCGGCTTCCATTTGAATTTACTATCTAGGATGACTCGAAGGTATTCAGCTCGTCCGTTGTCCGTCTGACTATCTATTACATTTGTACCTAACCAGACTCTAAAGTCTAAGCCAAGCTAAATTTGTCTCTATGAGTGAATATTTTTTGATTGCATAAGTTGGCTTGACCATGGAGAGCGCATGGACAAAACTGATCCAGCCCGAAGAGTATTTGACTCCGAATCAGTAGGACAACGCAGTAGTTCACGGATTTGATTGAAAGCAGCTGGCTAAAGATCGTGCCACTCAACTCATGTAATAATTCCACAGTTCTTGCACAACATTGGAACTCGTGGAAATAATGCACACACTTCAGTTAGAGTACGTAGGTTTGTTAAGAAAACTCGATTTTCGATTCGAAACTGATTGACAAACGAAAACATTGCCATGGTCATCATCTGAACTTCAGTGTGTACGAGTATTTTGCAGCAGTTGCCAAAAGTGTAATACTAAACTCAAGAACCTCCACTCGCCATGGACCTCAGCAACTGAACATCAATCACACTAGGCTTCCTGAGGTCTAATTGACTCAGGAATTGAAGCCAAATACGTGGTGCATGCCACACAAGCCATCTAACAATCAATTTATTGTCCACTTAGTTCAATAATCGTGCATTCAGTCATTTTAGCTGTGTTGCTGCTGAAGCCGACTTTCGGGAAGATCGAAGCTATGCCAACAATTCGAGTTCAGACAATCATCCACTTTACACCAAAATCGATCAATCTTAAATGCACTTAATGAACCAACAATGCTTTAACAAAATTGAATAGTGTTTTTAAGGGCCGAATCCGTTGCATATTTAATCCACCAGGACCATAGTTGGCAGATTGCAAGGAGGTACCAAATGAATACGTACATATGTTCGTTGCATCCGAAATTCATCCAACGTCCCTGCCAATACATCACAATAACAATATGCGTGGAAAAAGCAACTGACGAAGTAACAGTCAATGAACAAGTTAGGAATTTAAAATTCATCCGTAGTGATGCATTCCACTTGTGGGCCGCATTCGCTGTTTATGTTCATCTGATCTCATGATGTGTCAATTTTTTGACTTTACGCAACGCACCTAATGGATTCTACGGGCTTGAGACTTTAATTTCAGGGTATTACCCTCTCACTAATATCCTACAATTACATCCTTAATTTAATGCATTTGCTGGTAGTCGACAGCCCGCAAAATGTGTTCACGTACCGAATAAATTGTACGGCAGTAAGTTAGACCTTCTTCAACTGGTTAAGGATTTGGACGTCATTCCTTGCAATAATTGTGGGTTACTTTCTAAAATCATTGCTGAAATCACATGTTGGAAAAAATGAAGATGAATGCTGGAAAAAATGGTGAATAGAAATATCGACGAAGCCAATATATTCACCATTCACTGTGCAAGTACCTTGTTGTCGGTGAGTTCTAAAAACACAGCAAGTCAGCCAGTTAATCTGATCGTGAAATTGCCGTAAGAGTCCATAAACTTTTTTATTTCACTTTTAATCGGTGTATGTTGATGTCATCAACCGACAGATTCATTAAAGGTGTCTGAGTCGCTGTAAAGAAAACACGTTCGTGCTGTAGAGATAGGATGCCATAAGGATGATGTTATCCTGGAGCAAGTCATGACATTCACAATCTTGCAGAATTAAGGGAGGAAAACAATGTCGTGGTGGACGTGGCATTGTGGGTATGTGCATCGACCTCTAGGCAAGTTAACCAACCTACCTGGGCTCGATCCCGGTAATTTTCACGGCCTTCCACTCTCTTTCGAGTCACTGATATGCTCAAAGAGTAATAACTGTCTAGAAAAATCTTCTAAAATTTGGCCGATCGGAGTCGGCATAAACCTGGAGGTCCCTTAATCTAGTGAGAGAATGGTAGCACTCACAACACGAGTGGCTAGGCCCCTGGCCCTTTATGAGCTGTAGGGCCACCCAAATTATTATATTATTGAAACGCTTTCATCTGGCGAAACTTGGGAGCCCTAAGAAGAGCTTCTGAAAATGCTGCAGATAAAGGACAGATGATGACATTCCTTACTAATCAAAGATTGAACAGAGGTTTGAAAATTTGGCAATAAAATACGAAATATGAAATCGACTATTAAATTTCTATGTATCTAATTAATTGTTGGCGTTAAATTAAAATCTCTAGTTCTTAGGAAGTGTTTTTAAAAATTTGTATTTAAATTCCTCCTACTGTACCGAGTACGACCATCACGTTTCACCTCGACTTACGAACTAACAATTCCTTTTCTTAAAACTATCCTATCCTACTGATGACATTACTTCGATGATCTCATTCGAGTGGCGGTTGTGTTGTTGTCGTCTGAGTGCGTTCGTTTCCTTATGTCCAATCAGGGCCTTTGCTAAGTGTGCTTACAACCAATGCGTCAATCGAGATTTCAGGGCGATTCTTCGTATTTATAAGAGCTGATCGTTGACGTTAATTTATTATAAACAAAGTCGTGTTAAACGCGTCAGTCTTGATATATGTACACCGAAGGCAGAGATCTACGCGCTCGGCAAGTCTAATGGAAGTTTTTCAAATTATAAGAAAACAATACAACATGGCGCATTCGTAGTTAGAATTTTGAAATTAAAGAAAATAACAAGCAGACGGAATTTGAATAAAGAAGCAGTCAGAAATTTTGGAAACAGAAAAAAAATGGATTTTACAAGACTAGGACCTTTGCATTTGGAGGGGAATTTAAAAGAAAACTGGAAACGGTTCAAGACTCAATTCGACGTTTACGCGAAAGCCACAAAAACTAATAAAGAGGGATCGGGAATTCAGATAGCAAGGTTACTAAGCTATGCTGGAGCGGAAGCCATCGAACTATTCCAAGCGTTCAACTTAAACGAGCAAGACAAGAAAAATTTTGAAGAGTTTAAAGAATAGTGCAACCCTCGTGGCAATATAGTGTACTTGAGCGGTACTTGTTTTATTCAAGTTCTCAAAAGGAAGGGGAACCATTCGACCACTTTTAAATGGACATAGCGAAGCAGCTGGGGAATTGAGACTTCGAAGAACGATGGAATAGTCATTGGAATCAATAACCAGAATGAACAGACGCAGCTTCTCAAAATGGATAACCTAACCTTGGAAAAAGCGATTGAGACGTGCCGGATTGTAGAAACCACTATGGAACATTGCAAGGTGATGCAGAAAACAATACAACAAGTTATAGCTGCTTATACTCTTGAAAGTGCAAGTTTTCTCCATAAGCCAAATATACCGAGAATCCACTGGATAGACAATATCGACCAGTGATTCGTGTGTGTTTACTACCTTCTTCTTCGGCATGTAAAAGCTTTATAACCCGTAAAAAGTACTAGTGAAAACATGAGCAGACTTGCCTAAGAGCATTGATCGAAGAAAGAGTTTTCAGAGGAATTTTCAAATTCCATTAAATTCAAAAATCCTTCTCTTCTAAATCTCGTCCGCTTGTTGGCCCAAAACAAGTCAAGGGGATTTCTTATGATGAAGCAACATCAAATTACTAACACGCAACACTCAAGCACTTTCACTACAACGTTAATACCATAGGCGTGAACATTATAGCCATGAACTCACGGAATGACCAACAATGCGGAAGAACACAATCAGCTACTAGCTACTTATTTCCTTCTGCCTTGAGGGAACTGAGAAGAATTATAAAATGTATATGAAATCAATATCCCGTAAAAGATTATGGTAGATACTGATAATAACAGGGTTCAATAGACGATGTACATAATCACAAAAAATTTATGTGTATTGATATGAATTCCAAATTTCATTATGCTTAATCTACTGAATAAAACATAGAGAAGACCCAAGGTTCTTTGTAACAATGAACTAAATTAATTAACGATTAGTTTGCATAAATTGAAATTAATATGCGAATCTGTGAATGGAAATTAAAAATTAGCTGGTAGCAAACAAGCAATCATGAAATGCCTGAATGATATGTCGATGATTTTATGATTGTTATCAATCAACAGATTCCCCCCAATTTCAGGAGGCAGAGAGGAGGTTTTATGAGACTAAACCCAACCTTTCCAACTTATACAGTGGACTCCCCCTAAGTCGAATTGTCACGGATATTGAGTTAGAGAGAGGGTTTTGTATGGAAATTTGAGAGAAATACATGCAAAATATGGCGAAAAGGTTCGAGTTAGAGAGAGTTTCGACTTAGGTAGAGTCTACTGTAATACGATTATGACTCTGGGGTGGTCATTTCTACCCGTAGGATCATTCACACATGACTACAGTATATTCATTGAAAGCTTGCTCAGGCAAGAAATATGCTTCAGTCATCAAAAGCCCTTCCAGTTCATTGAAATTGATAGCTTGTAGTGGTTTTTCTTTCTGCCTCGGAAACACTCTAAATCAGTTATTGAGTTTTGCTGGTGCCGCTCCTGAAGAAGAAAATATTTCATTCCGACATTCCACGGAATGTAACAATTTATGTAAAAATTAGCCAAAGCCAAGCAAAAGCTCCTTAATCTTAGCGTAAGCTCATAAAAATTGGCATTTTTTCTTCCTCTTAAAGGACTACATTGTTCTACGTCAAGTGTTCCCTGACTCTGAGAACTTTTATAATTAAGGGCTCCACCTCTTTCGAGTCACTGAAAATACTCAAATATTGTTTCTCTCTAGAAAAAAGTTCTCAAACTTCGCCGTTCGAAGCCGGCACAAAACCGAGAGTTCCTTCCCCTCGTGGAAAGATATTACTATACGTAACAGGTAGCTTTAGAAGGTAAGCCCAGCTCTAAAACTAACCTTTACCGAGTGCCAGCATGTAGCAGTCACATTTAGGCCTGTGCAAAGCACTTCTTTTACCGATAGAAGATATAATAGCTGTGTTTTTTTGCAAGCGTATATACGCTTAATTTTGAAGTGCACAAAGAAACGATCATCGGCGCTTAATGATTCATCATAAAATCTTGGCAGCACCAACGACATTTATGACATTTGCTAAGCAGTCAGGGGTGTAGTCTTGGAAGGTGATGGTTGATCTTTGATGGTCACAATCTTCGCTTTGCGATTTTGTAGCGTGACAAGCACTTTAAAAGCAAAAGCACTTAATAATTATAAAATAAAAAAAAAATGTTCGTGAAGTGAAAAGAATCGTTTACGAAGCCAAAACGGAATGTGTAGCAGAGACACTCTGGGTATACCAAAAATTTTATACTTATGGATGCCAAAAGAATTAAAAATTATCTAATACATCAATCACACCTGCAGATGTAAGCCACATACAGCAACCTTAACAAGGAATGAATAAATTCAGGAATGAACACACAGAAAATAATGTTTGGAAGCATTGTTTTTATCCGCGCTTATTCCTTAAGCGGCGACAGATGTGATGAGTAAGTTAAGCGGATATAGGATTCGTTGTTAGTGTATTTTACATGCAAATTGAAATTAAGGTGTATATACGCTTGAAAAAAAAACGCAGCTAATAATAATAATCTGGGTGACGATACCGACCGTACAGGGCCAGGACCTAGCTTCTCAGCAACCACTCAAAATTGTGTGCACCATTGTTCTCTCACGAGTGGATGAGACCTACTGTTTTTATGCAGACTCCATACGGCGAAGTTGAAAAGCTTTTTTCTAGACAAGAATACTCTTTGAGCATTGTCAGTGACTCAAAAAGAGTTGGGGCCATGAATTATGAAAGCTTGTTAAATGCGGATTCTAACCTGTCTCCCTCTGTGTAGGAGTCGATGCACTGACACACTACGCCATGGCAACCCCGTCTTTATAGCTTCTGCATAAGTCATTAAAGGGCATGCCCAATCTAAAGGCGTGGTTTCCAATGAATCCTGAACCCAGTGACAATGTCTATGCGAGTCCTGCGAGTCGAGCAGCTCTTCCCGATCAGCCTGTGTGACCGTCTCGGATTGAGAGTACACTTCAGTTGTTTCGTAGTGAAGTAGGTGCCCTAAACCATTAGATCATCATCAATTGGTGTGAGCAAGAAGATCCAATTAACATCTATCCCAAATCTCCACCTTGAAAACGAGTGTCCTTTTCAGTCGAGTTCGTCAGTTTCACAATTTTTCAGGACTTTTACAGTGCCTCGAAACCCACGTCTGCTTAAATACTTGGTCATCCCATTAAGGTACATATAAGCAACAGTTCTTCTTCTTAGAATTCAATCTTAGACTTAAGTCAGGTTAGGTAGGGGGGCAGCCAGTGAATTCACCAGCACACTTAGACAATGTTGGTCCAATGTGATACCCATAGTCAGACTACTACCTCTGATCGACCACTGCAGTGATAGTGACGTAAATTTGATCCCAACGACAAATGGTGATTGGGCCAGATTTGAAAACCAGATAAAAGCGTATTAACTTTGCTTTCACTGGGATTCGAACTGGGGACCCCACTAACCAAGGAAGGCACTCAACCCACTGCGCCATCTTAGCCTTAGTTTAACTTGAAATAAAGACGGATATAATGAACTAAGGGAATAACGAAATATTTTTTAATAAATAATGAGTTTATACCTTTCATTGATACTTTGTATATACTTTACAATGTTTAATTCCTTTGTGATTTATTTGTGTTTCGAAACATAATATTCTCCTTAACTCTACTGTCACCCCATCCACGACTCACAAAAAAAGAAACATTAATCTTTATTTTGGTATCGCATCGTCTATTGCAGCGGTCGTATTTATTTTGTCATTTTCAAAATTTCAAGGACGACTTTCAATGTTTATGAATGAATTGTGAATAGTAATAAAAATAAAAAGTTATTCTCATTCACGCCATAAACTTGGTTGGCCATTCATAAATTATTGAATTAATTTCCCAAATTTAGCAAGTGTGTGTTAATATAATTATCTGCCTGTAAAATATTGCATAAGAAAAGCCTTAGATAATATTTTCAAAATAGAAATAAGAAATGCGATAGAAACTCATCGAAGTCATACAGACTATAGCAGATGCAGTAGTTCCTCTATTATTCGACACTCATTTATTTGAATCTCTTGGTAAATTGAATTTTTTCCCGGTCCCTTAAAAAATGCTCGATAATTTTAATAAAATCCGTATTAATTGGTCCCCTTGGTAATTCAAAAGTTGAAAAAATAGCATCCTACCCGCCGACATTCAATAACTCGAAGTCGGTCTTCACCTACTCTGTATAACTTGACGCATTTGAAGGTCAGGCCTGTCATTTGTACAGACCTGTCGAGTGTTTGCCTGAAAGAAGTATGGCTGGGTTCGGAGAGTTAACTTTGAGTTTGAACCTCATGTTGATGATGGCATTAGAGTCCACCGATGTTGAACTCAAGATAAAAACTAAGAAGAAAACAAAGAAGAAAAACTTTAAATTTCAGTCACAATGACCAGGTCAAGGAGATCTTTTACTACCCCACGCGTCCAGCCTGTCAGGACCCACACGATTGTGACGATTTGTTGTCAGCATTATCGAAAATTCATTGGGAAGACGGTCACTCAACAGAACATTAAGGACTTCTTTTCAAAGTTAAAGTGTATTAGAGGCGAATACCCACCACGAGCAGACCAACGACCTTGCTCTCCAAAGACGATTGCCAATGCATGTCCTCTCTGATTCACCCGATCGTTGGCCACCCTCTCTTTCACTCAAGAGTATAGTTCATGTTGGTGGTTGAGTCTGTTGAGGAAAGGGATCATTTTTATTCCTCGTGCAATATCGTTCAACACGTGGATAAATTGTAGTCAACCTCTTCTTTTATATCAACTCTTTCCGCCCTCCCTTGTGGTTATCTAAACTCGTGTTATTTTGAATCTTGAAATTTTTCTCTGGTCCCTTGAGTTTGAAATTACTGACGTCGACTCTACATGCAAGAACATGAGAATATTAGCACACATTATGCATTTTCAGCGCTTCGGAAGCAGGAACATGCTAGATACCTCCGGCTGTCGATGTTCCTTCCCGCGAAGATACACTCCGTCTTCATTGATTTTACTTTCCAATTTTCTCCAAGTTCATTACATTCCGAAACCAAAACGATCACATTAAACTCGTCTGCTTTCGACAGATCGGAACCACCAATGATCGTAAAAATAGGAATCGATCTGCCAAAGGATGATGGCGGTATCCAATTACTTTAAAATGCTTTTAGATGCCGAATTCAAATTGAAATATTCCGCCTTAAAAATGCGGCGTCGGCGTGTGTTAGCCTGCGTTCCAAAACCGTTTTAATGATCTCAACCGAGTGACATAACGACAGATATAAATATCTAAATTTAAGCGAAGCGAAACAAAATCCAATAGTGGCGATTGACAACGGCGCGGCGGCGTAACCAGCAATAAAATTCGTTCGATCGTGCTTATGAATAATACGAAATTAAATACCTACATATAGCAAAACAAATCCGTTAACTCGTTTCTGAATTCAAGAACAACATACGAAGCGAATAGCACGCATATCTCAAGGACACGCGGACTTGAATCAACTGCGACATAGCCGAAGCATAGCTCTTGGCCAGCGGCGCATTAATCCCTCTGCACGATCGGTCCGAAGCCGACCGACACGCACACACACACAGAAGCCCACATCCCTGACTGCAATTGACTAAAGGTAACGAACAGATGTGGTGTAGTTGTTGGTACTTACATGTCTTTTCTTTTTTTCACTTGTTCCTCTTCCGTATGTTAGATGCTCGAAGGCACAGATGAGAGGCAGATTGAAAACAGGTTGTCGATACTCTGCTCTTCCACGTATCTGCACGTATGTGTGCGCGTGGTTTTCAGATTTGGTTTTGTTTTATGTATCCACGGCCTTTACACACACACCACCATCATGTGGATTCCAAGAAACATATTTGCACTCAATTAGCACCAATACCGGGTCGGAGACTCATTCTACTTTAAACAACAATCGGCACTGAATGAAACGACTCCAAAGCATCGACCAGTTAACGACGGATAAGGTCATTCATTGTAACGTAACAAATGTTGTGTCTGCTTCAATACAGAGGTAGTGCTTCGACTCTGGTGCGTATCTCGTTGAAGTCAAATTGACCGAAGCCGGCGTGGACTCAAACAAACGACGAGTTTTTTTTTCCCCTCTCGACACAAACAAACAGGCGGACAATGAGCAGTTTGACCGATCACGCTGAGTACACGATTTTTCCTTCTATTGAAAACACTTGCCGTATACCTCTCCTTCGAGCACAACTTTCTTTTCTCAATTCACTTCAAAGGACACACCGAACACGGGCCATAAATCATTCACCGTTGCTTGGGCTCACCGGAACATCTCACCGATCACACTTTGCAACGCACAATAGAATCTGCAAAAACACCTGTTATTTTATTTCAATTGGATACTTTTAATCAATTAAGGCCCACACGCGTTGGTGGCTTGAAGACAGCCCAACTAAGCGACAACTGCTAACACTTAAAGCCCACACCTGCTTCGATTATCTTCACGGTCATTCAAAATAATTCAAAAGAATTTGTTGCTCCATTCTCTTCAGATACACCGAAACATCACATCGGTCCGACCGAGACACCAACATCTGCGCGCAACATCTCTTGACTGACGACTACCGACTGACGGTTTCAGCTACAGCTACAGACCAGAAAACGCACAAGGCAAAAGCATTTCAAAGATTTTGTTTCTGTTTTGGTGAAACCACTTTCATTCAATTTACAACGTTTTAACAATAAGGCGGACAGCCAGAAGCGGATCGTCCCTGATGATCTTCCAGTTGAAAACACAACTCACCACACTCACGATTTCCAGTGTTCAACTCGTGCCGAGAGATTTAGTTCGAAACTATCTGTATTTGTATGTGGCGCGGGTATGTTTGAATGAGTTGTTGTAAATAAACAAATAAAAATTGACTGCACCGCAGCACGATCGACACGATCAAATGCTTGCCGTGACTGGTGCGGAGCGATAGATGCGATTTCTTGAATGCGTACCTTTCAAATCGGCGCACAACTCGGGCCACATTGTTTCTCACTCAACTGGAATGGCTTGAGTTTCGCAAATTCTGCTGGAGTGGAGTTGCTTCTTGGAATGAGTGCGACTTCTGAGTGACACCACTTGTGTGTACTCGTTAGTCTTTCTTGTATTCATAGGCCGTTGTGGTGAAGTCGCACGTGTATCATTTCTACTTGAAGTGACGACAACCGGCGCGAGTGTCATAAAACTAGTGCGATTAATATTTAATTATCTGACTGGTAATGAGCGTTGGGATTTGGTTTATGTATTTCACCTAACGCTTGCTGTCAGTGTACACGTGAAGATATTCTGTCGTGTTTTGCATTTGATCCCGTGCCGTGTAAGGTGGTAACATAAAATATAGAGCAGATTCTTAATCAGCTGGACGTGTTAATGATTTGTTTTTATTACATTTTCCTGGTTACATTATCTTTATTAAGATCAAAACGTATTGATTTTAGCTTCTTGGACTTATTTTAGATTTTATTTGAACTGGAAGGTAGCAATCCGTCATACTAGCCAATCCTAAAATGGCCTTCGATTCGAATCCCATATCGACTCAAGACTGAGAAGAAGCCCGTACTTCCGGTATGTAGAGCTCAGGCTATCGTGGGCGTGGGAAAATTTGGTTTAGCATGAGTCGCCACGTATGGATGGCAGGATTAGCTCAAGCTCAGTATGGTGAAGTAAGCTAGTAAGTTAGGACATTCACATTTTCATCTCCGTGCGGCACTCTAGCCCGTTGTGTATCAAGTCGCCACGCCATTATATTTTGTATGTAGAATGATTTGACGAGACCTGAACTTTATGCATTTTTCGCTGAGGCATCACACAATAATATACAAAAGTCGTCAGTGTTGTAACAACTTCAAATAACACACCATCTAAAAAATGGTTTCCATACAAATTCATGTAAATTGATAGGGGTCTGGCCAGGCACCATTTGTCCTTTGGAAGATTTTAAAATAAATGTCCGATGGAGGGTTAAGTATAAACGCATAAGCTTATAGTATGTAAGTTCAGTAAATATAATATAATGAATAAAATTTTGAAAACAAAATTATTTTTTTTCGACATTGCCTTGGATTAGGCTATGTTTAGTGGCTGACAGCTGGAAGACAACAATCAAACTTGGGCCAACATATGCCCTTTGTTTTACCAAGCGAGTTCGAGCAGGTTGCTAAAATCGCAGGCTTCTTGGTGACTTAGTCTTCGGGAGGAGGGAGCACTGAAACTGCAGAGTAGATGTACACAGATTTCGTGAAACCCTTCGACAGACTTTTAATTGGAAAAACTTGCAAAAATGGGATTCAATTTCCGTGGTAAAGCTTTTACAAGGAATTTAATATTTCTAAGTGAACGATTTTTAAATCTTTTCGGTTATTACTACTAGTGGTTTTCAGCTGTTACCTTGGTAATTAAATACTTTTGTCTGTTAATGTACTAATATTTGATTCCATGTTCAGCATATTGGAATTACAGTGGTACCGCGATTCTTGCTCGCAATGAAAACCGGGCTCGGTGCAAGTTTAAAGAATATAGCGAGTAAAGCATACTTACTTTTCATGTAAATTATAAAGCCATTATAAGTCTAAAAAAGCAATAATACGGTAATGTATAATAAGTACATTATATATTCTCTATTTTATAGTGTGCAACATTTATCATAAAAAATTAGAAATAAACGAGAGCTATAAGATTCATACACTTTATTGGTCACATCCACACTTAAGACTAACTTAATGCTAGACGCCAACAATATTGACGTGCCTTGTCTGTATATGTATTCTCGCAAGACAAGGATAGAGATCATTTCCCGTTTCCGTGTGGCGTGGTGAAAAGTGTTGCCATTTTAAATATTACATAGTACATGTAATACATTTATTATATGACAATATGGAATTAAATAAAGTTTATAATTTTAATTAAATAGTTAATTAATTTTAGAATTAAAAAAGTTCATAATTTTAGTTTGTTTTGTAAAGACACGCCTGTTCAGTCCCACCTTGCTTCTAAGCCTCTGAAGCAGAGATAACCTATAATAGAGATATCCAACTTCTACCTCTCTTGCCCCTTGATTTCATCTGACAGCGTTTTTTATACGCTTTTTGTCCCCTGTCTGTGAATACGTGTGAGCTCTTGAGAACAGCTGTGGAACAGCTGATACCCTTCCCCACCTTCGTATTGTGGTGAATTAAAGTTCTCATTTGAAAATTCGCTCGTTATTTGAACGTTTTTTCAAATTTCGATGTTCAATTTTCAACACAGTATGGAGGGGTAAACGAACGAACAAAGCTAATGTTCATGAAGTCGATTCATTAAAACTTTGAGCAATTTACAATCTGAAATACTTAGACATAATTAATGAATGCACAACATAGTGTGAGTAGTAACCAATAATAAAAATATTATTGAAGCGTGAATATCAAATAAGATGTTTTGACAACAATTTTTTAGCATTAGTAAAAGTTACAATATATTGCCATTGTTCTTATCAAATTGTGAGTTTTTCAGTTGAATTCTTGAGTTTTTCAGAATTCATGATTTAAGCGTATAAAGCGGGGTTCGTTCTTTTAGTTAATTTGTCAGGTATGGTTTATGAATAAGCTATATATACACTTAAGAATTAATTTTAGATCAAATAGTTCCAGTTATATGGGCATTGCAATGCATTTTTATTCACAAAAGTCCATATAACAATGTAAGAAAATTCCCTTAAAAATACTAGTCAACTTTTGAACACCCTCCGAACAACATACCCATGTACGTTACATGGAAAGTACATGGATTCCCACTAAATTCATGAATCTGCCGCTTTTTTCCCACAAAATTCACGAATCGGCCGCCATATTGTGGTGAATTGACGAGCGTTGTAAATGTATAAGTGAAATACAAGGGATTACCACTACATCTTCGTTGTGGGCTAGGGGAAAAAATGGCCGAAGTTGGATATCTCTATCATCCATTATCTCTGCTCTGAAGCGTGAAATGTGCAAGAAAATGGCGCTTAAAAATGTATCTATAAGGTATTCCCCGAATTGGATCTACTAAAAGAGACGTCATCTACAAGGAGCAAAATAAAAATTGTCGCAGGTACTGAGTTCAAATTTGTTGGGTGTTGCAAGCACTGAGTACGTAATGTAAGCAAATGTATGTCCAAAAATCGAGTTGTGCAAGTACCGCATACGTACATGATCCACGGTATTACTGTATATAACTCCCAAAACAAATTCTGTGTTTGGCTTTCTAAAGCAGAGTTCAACGATGCGCATACTCCAAAAACGCTTTATTTTTCATTAGAGTTGCCTATTCTGAAATACTTCTGCGGTTTTTGGTTTCCTTTTTACGATAACTACTTCAAGAGAAGTGAATGTTCTCAAAAACGAAAGAGAAAACGCGTTTTGCATTAAATAACTTACGGTGGTCTGAAGGTTCGGCGAGTTATAGTTGTACATGCGCATCGATTGATATAAAACCCTTAAAATGTCGAAAACAAGCTCAAAGGTTATTTTGGATGGACACAGTTAATGGAAATATTAAGTCTCAGGATTTACTTTCTCTTGTACATATATTTTTATACACCTGAGAGAAACATAAGCAATCAGGACCCTGTCGTATTTATTCATTATCATAGTACGAATTTTTTTTCGTTCTATAATTTTTGTATTTAACATGGATTCGACTTTCAACGGAATGGAATCATGTGTTAATAAAAACCAAGGATTAATTTAATATTCATAGGAATATTTTTTTCAACTTCATTATGCTCCAAAGTTTGACAGAAGAAGAGAGTTAAAAAAAGGGAGCAACGGATTTTGACACTTGGGTACAATTATGAAGTTGTTTGTAGGTCAAATAAATTAAAGTTAAGTATATATGTTATTTCCTTATGGTGATAACATCATGTTTAAATAAATTGTACAAAATAAAAATAAATAAACAAATAGATGTATAATAGTTACATCCTTCTCCACGACTCCGCAGCTTCTGCAAGAGTCTTTGCTGGAAATATTATTTATTTTTTTATTATTTTTAAACAATAAACTTGCTAAATTGTATTTTCCATTTTCGTTTTATTCAACGTTTTCGCTTATCAAAAGAGGTGTTTGTACTAGTGCTGGAAACAGTAAACCCAAGGAGCTCGCGGTCAACATATATTCCTTGGACTTGGCGCTACCTTGGAAGTCCCAGCTGGAGGTGGCTACCAATGGTTCGTTTGCATCTTCATTCAAGTGCTGGCAACTGTAAACCCAAGGAGCGCTCGGTCAACATATATTCCTTGGACTTGGCGCTACCTTGGAAGTCCCAGCTGGAGGTGGCTACCAATGGTTCGTTTGCATCTTCATTCAAGTGCTGGCAACTGTAAACCCAAGGAGCGCTCGGTCAACATATATTCCTTGGACTTGGCGCTACCTTGGAAGTCCCAGCTGGAGGTGGCTACCAATGGTTCGTTTGCATCTTCATTCAAGTGCTGGAAACAGTAAACCCAAGGAGCTCTCGGTCAACATATATTCCTTGGACTTGGCGCTACCTTGGAAGTCCCAGCTGGAGGTGGCTACCAATGGTTCGTTTGCATCTTCATTCACCGCACTTCGACCGCACCAATTCGAACTGCTACTTGTCACAACACTACGAAGGGAAGCCATCTGAATTGCCTTTTCCTCCAGCTCGGCTATTGGAATTTGATCAGATGGCCCACCCCTTGTTTTTTTAATGAAATCAAATTTTGGCTGCATTTCTTTTTTGCTCGATATTTTTAAAACTATCCATACCTAAATTTTAACTTGAACTTGTGATGTTCATATTATGTACTTACTTTCCTCCAAGCAGGTACAGACTTATTGGGTAGCCCAATGGCATTCAGTTTTTGAGCCAAACCTGCCCACCGCTTGTTAATAGACTGCCTGCCTTGTGTGGTTCTTGACATGTAACTTTTTCCCTTTTCAGGATGTTCATCCATGTAATGAATGATAACTTTCATTTGCCTTTCCGTTGCTGACTTAGTGTGTTGATTAATAAATCAATTAATTGAGAAAAACTTATTTAATTCTTATGTACATGTTTTCGGATTTTTTCAAATGAATAGGACAATTTTAAGAGTGACAGCATAAATTCCGTTTTCTATATGATATTTAACGTGTTTAGTAGTTCTCAAACTGCCTACTATTTGAACGATTGACGACCCGACTGGACGATTCGATTGAAGTGTTACACGAAGTAAATTTTTGACAACGTCGGTTAATACAATTGTTTGAACGACGATCGTCTTAAAAGTCACGCGATGAGAGCCCAGTGTCCTCCTTTTCTGTCCTTCCAGAGCGATTTGGTCCACTTCACTCTGGAATGTCATAGTGTACCGGCACCCACATAAGTTAAATGATAAAATACTCGGCCGTCTGGAGAGAGGGAAGTCTTGCAGTTGATATTGACTATACTCAAAAATTTGATCGCTGCATGGCTGTCAGAATAGATGATGATATCTGTACTTGAGATTACTTTGTTTTTTCTTGGTAGGATACAGCTTTCTTTATCGCTGTAGTTTGTGGAACCTGGAATACGCTACAGTGAATGTTAAGATCGTTAGACTAGCCAACCACGCCCACGCCTTCATCCATCTTCGATTCGTATGTGAAGATGCGCAGAGGAGGCCTTTACCTGGGCGATGCCGGTTGAGAAAACCTTCTCGAAGAGGAGTTAAGTTCAAGTCATCATAAGCTTACTCGAGCGGGGACATTTTCTGGCAAAGAATGTTTCTGCTTAATCTGTAAACTGATCGCCATGTGCTTACCACGCGAGTGTATTTATAATAATGTCCTCGTCGAACGGCGTCACGAAGAAGTCAACTTTATCTACTTCGACTCCACGGTGAACAGTAACAATAAAATCAACTTACATACTTAGCAAGCCTACGTCCTATTCAGGGTCCGAGCCTGAGCAACTGCTGCCTCACATCGTTGACAGTCCCCGGAGACGATGCTTCCAGTCATCAAGACTTGCGCCTGCGATGACTTGCGATGACTAACGGAGGTTCGGTCTTCCTCTCCTTCTCGAACCAGGAGGCTCGGATTCGAAGATTGTCTTTTAAGGAGCGTTGATGGCCATGCGATCGATATGGCCGCGTTAGTGCAGTCAACGGATTTCTGCCCTCCGGACTACATCCACATCCTGGTTCAGTTCGTCGAATTCTTCTCCTCCAATCGTCTTCCTCGCAGACAAGACCATAAGCCTAACGCAACATTATTCTTTGAATGGTACCAAGTATCACCTCTGCCGTTTTTCTTAGCGTCTGGCTTGCTCCATATAGCAAGACTGGCATAGTAAGAGTTTTGTAGAGTCTGCTCTTGGTCCTTCGAGTCAGGAGTTTCGAGCCCAGTTGTTTTGACAAACCGAAGTAATAGCGGTTGCAAAGGGCAATCCTACGTCAGATGCACACTGTGATGTCGTTCGTGGAGTTCACGTTTGCACCGAGGTAGACAAACTCCTTCTACCTTCATCCTCCTTCACCACCTCAAAATTGTAGCTGTCGATTATAGCGTTACAGTCTTTGTGTACCTTTGTCCCTAACTAAGCACACACCCTTTCCAGTGAGCACTCGTACTTTCTTCCTATGAAAGGCATTCTCATTGCGAACCCATTATCCTGTGTGACCACTTCGGCTTCAATTTCAAAGCAAGTTCTCGCATGAATTAAGTGTGTTCCCCAACTTGCAGCACATACTGAGAGTAAGTAGGCTAATCTGCGACGAAATACTTGCAAAATGTGCGCATGCCCACACGTTTGACATATTTTCACCCGAATGACAGTGTTAATTGGGTCCACGCTGCTAGATCTTGCGGCAGTGACTTTATGCGCCCATTAGGAAAAGCGGACATTTCTGCTTTCTATACGGCTATTCAGGCACACAAATTCATGTTATGCGCATTTCGTGCATTTCTGCAGTCCCATGCATGTTGCTTGTGCAGTAAGCTGGGATTAACGGCCATCGCTTGGCGGAGTGCCGCCAAACAGGAAGCAACGATATGAAGAATCATATCTCCTTCGGGAAGACAGCACGGTGGTCCTCCACGTCGGTTCTTCTAGACACATCTACATGTGCATGCATTATGTTCGAGAAAAAGTATAATAAGCGCTTGGCGGTGGGTCCGCGCAAGCGATTCATGGAGACACCTTTGCCGTGGCCTGGACATTTGTAATTCGTTTTGGCACAGTCACGAAAATTATTCTCAATCCGAGTGTGGTGCTAAGGAGCATTAGAATCGGTATCCATATGCATACCTTGACTGTGCATCGAGCGAACTGATCTGGAAGCGAGAGAAGAATTTGGCACAGTGCATCCGTTGCAGGTACATAAGCAAATACGTTTTATTTTTGGATTTTCAACCGCCGCTGGAAGGAGGAGATGGAAATGACTCAATGCAAATTGGACACCGTCTGCTGATCACCGTGTCGCCCTTAATCCGGTGATGTGTGTTCTATGTGCGAGAACGAGCATAAGCTTTGTGAATTCGCCTTTTCGAGTGCGGATACGAAACTAATTTGCAATTTTTTACGCACATTAATACACAGTGTTTGTGCTCACGCCGCTTTAAAGGGAATGAGTGCAATATATGTATCGAAATAATAAATAATATTTATAGGGGTGAAAAAAAGGATAGGATATTTTTCATTCAAGCTTATTTTGAGATTCGATCGAATAGCTAATGGAATACTTTATGTGCGCAATAATTTCGTTACTGACCTATTCTTTCGAGATAGGTGATATGTAAATATGGAAATCTATTATCGCCCAGGAGCAACAACCAGGCATTCACGCCAGCAGCGCAGTGTTCTGTTCTTTTGGACGTAATTTTGTTTTTTGCCTATCTTTGCGAGGCCACCGAGACGACTTATTATTGGATGCAATTTTTTAAGATTGCTGAAAGTTATATCCAAATATGGCCCATTTGTTGAGAATCGGGCAATCAGTAGATGATAAGACACGAGTCAGCTCGTTTGGGGAAAAAAGTGAGGACAATTATATCGTGAAAGACACCCACCAGGGGGAGAGGGCTCTCCTTCAAGTACAACGTTTTTTGGGAAAGTTAAACTACTTTATACATTTTTCTTGGCATCTACGTATCGTTGGGATATTTTCATAAAAAAGGCGGTGTGTCGGTCAAGAGACATGTAGACACTAGATGGAGTGCTCATCACGAGGCTGTTAAGCCATTGAAGGAAGATTTCGCGAAGATAGTTTTAACTCTTGAACTCCTTTGTGATCCTTAAAATGCAAAATTTGTATAGAAGAGGAGTTGTAAGCATACCCTTATCTGCTGTAGGTGACTTTACGTTTTTGTGACATCTTTCATTCTAGCGCGATATTTTCGAAGAAGTTGACGTTGCAAAGAAAAACTCCCAAGAATCCGCTTGCACGGGGTGATAAAAGTGTAATAAAACTTAAGACACTCGCGAGTTTTCTTCATGAACATTGCGATGAAACCGTGAAAAGGGTCATAATATACGCAAGAGAGCAACGTTCGAAAAGGAAACACGAAGATCCATGTGAGAACATCAAGATACATTTTACACCGAACCCAGACATCGGCCATAGAAGACATGGCTTCAGTTGTCTCAGGTCTTCAACCGAAAATATTGCTGAATGAAATGGAAGAACAACTGGGCTCTAATCGCGTAAGGCGACAATTGCCTCGCGCTAGCGTTTCGACGATAATTTGGCTTCATGTAAGCATAAGAAAACGATAGCGTCTAAGAGACATCGTTTTGCCTGCTTCGGGTAAACTAAATACTTTCATTAACTATCGTCTCGACGTCTGATTTTTTACGATACCTATTTCAGTATCATCGCACTCAAACTGTAACGATAGGCGAGACGATAGTGATGGTCTTACATGAAGCAAGCATCATAGACGATATCATCGAAGTGAATCAAAAGAACGATAGTTGTCTGAAAAGTTAGGCGATGAGAGCCCAATGCTCATCTCGAAATTTACAGAACTAACGGAAACAGTATCATATTTAAAATCGGGCGAATACGACATCACATGGGAGCTGCAAAAATAAATTCAAAAAAACAACACAGAATTTTGAACAGCCTTTGCATTTTTAAGCTTCGTTATTAAGAGGGACTTTTCAGAGGTGCAGGAAAGTCCACTTTATCAAAGTGGTTTCCCATTTGATGGGAACTAAGACCCGCAGTGGACTTAGTTCCCTGCACCCTTTTCAGACTCGTCACGAGTCTCTCATTGGCGATGAGTGTGAGTCACAACAAGGTCACATCGATGCATTGATATTCTGGATCTCTCAGTTCCCTTGGATTTCCTTTTAACCAAAACATGGACTGCAACAACTCACATACGGAATTTAAGATTTCACATAGATCGTAAGAAGGTTTCTCAAGAAGCCTGCGCTATCCAATTATTTTCAAAAAAGATTAACAGACAGTGGTGCAGATTTGAGTAAATACAATTACGGACAAAACAATAAGACCAGTAGGGAAAAAACCAAGGAAATTCAAAATTAACTACTAAGCCAGGCTGCAAGTTTATTCTCAGTATGTAAGAGATGCCATGTAAGCATGAATGTATAGAAAAAAATTTGTCGGTAAACGAGAGAAACTTAACGAATGTCCGCAGCATTTATTAATTAATAAGACCGGTGTACTTGTTCTTGATTTCTAGATTGCGGCGAGTAATGTTTTATTTTACTTTTGAAGTAAAATAGACAATATCTGTTTGCTAAGCAGAAATGAAGTATAACAGAGATAGCCGACTTCAAAACTGAAGTCCATCCACCCCTAGTCCATCGACGAATTTGAGGTTATTTTTGACGGATATTCATGAATTTTTGACGGTTATTCACGAAATAACGTAAATGCTGTCCTTTGATTGGTCAATTTGGTTTATGATCACCTTATAAAAAACAGTTGTCAAAAATCTTAAGGGGAAAAAGAGGTAAAAGTCGGGCATCTCTTCATTTCTTACTATTCTTCTTACTATACTTCATTTCTGATGCTAAGTTGCATAGATTATGAAAGCAGGAAAAGTGTTCTGTGGCGAGAACTGCTTTGTAACCGAACGAGATTTAGCAATAAATCTGACGAAGGAAGGGGAGTGTCCAGACTCATTCTAGGATCAGTAACACTTATTTTGAATACCCTACATCCATCAAAATCGCACATGCCATGAGGTTGGCCATGCACACTCTCTCAGATGATGGTAATACAAAAGGTATGTCCAAGGAATGCCGTTTGAAGTAAGCTTCTGAGATTATGGTTGAATTAGACTTCCTAGTCTATTCTCCAACAATACCAAGAAGAATTGAAGAACAACATCTCTTCGGAAGAAATCCCAGAGAAGGTTAGGTTAAGGGGAGTGTGATGGTAGAACATCACTTCCACTCGGAGGCCTTAGGGCCCATTGTGAATCCCTACATCTGTGGAACACCTTTTTTGAATAAACCTATTCTGTGTAACGTGAAGGCTTGAACTACCCTGTGCTCTTTAAAAATCTTATAAGATCCGATATATCCGAATTTGCTAGGTCCGCGGTCTCTGGGAAGAATCTTTGGCCCAGCGAAGCTAGGCGACGGTTGTGGAGAGCTGGGCAGTGGCAAAGCAAATGTTGGATCGTTTCGGTCTCTTCCTCGTCACCGCAGCTCCGGCAGAGATCGCTACATTCCGCATTCCATGTGTCAGTGTCCTGTAATCATTCCGACGAGCAAACGGATTGAGTTGCGGTCCAATGCCAGGAGCTCCTTTGTTTTACCGATGTTGAGATCTGGCCACGTTGATCTTTTCATATGACAGTCATCTCTTGCGGGCCAAGAGGAGTTGACTTCTTTAAGAATGGAGTCGAAGTGGTGCACTGACCCGGTGGCTGCAGTGATGTGTCCGCTTCGCGGATGTCCATTTCAGACCCTTGTCTGGTCAATTCGTCCGCCCTCTCGTTCCCTGCTATTGAGCTGTGGCCCGGGACCCAGCAGAGTGTGATCTTGTCGTGACTGATGGACTTTAGTGAGATGCGGCAGTTCATAACAGCCCTTGATCTCGTCGTACAGTATCCTATCGATTTCAGTGCAGCCTGGTTGTCAACAAAGATGGTGATATCTGACGGTGGGATATCGATGTCTTGTATGTGTTTGGCTGTTTTCTCTATTGCCAGAATCTCTGCTTGGAAGACACTACAGAGATCAGGGAGTCTTAACGATTCTTGCAAGGTATCCGAGTAGAATCCGGCCCCAGTCCCAGAGTAGCGATAAAACTTCTATGTTCTATATGTTCTAACTCATGCGTACTCCATATCCCGGCAGAGTTCCACAAATATCAAAATATTCAGATACTCAAACTGAAAAAAATATACATTCCCAGTCAAGTATACAAGCCATTGTGCCATGGTGTTGAGTGCTTATTTATGAGGAATATATTTGAGGAATCACGTCTAAAGTGTCATTCATATAAGCCGCGAAACGCGAACGCGAACTCTCAGAGACAACCAAATATATATGCAGTAAGACGGGGATTGAATTATCAAATTTTATTGTCGACCAAAATCCCAATAACAGTTAGTTTAAGTATACTTTATAACGATTTTTAATTTTCTCTTTACGAATCAATCATTCTCATTGCGAGCTGTCAATCTGAGTTCGCAATACACAAGAGAGGCAAACGCGATCCACAAATTCACGACCAACAAATTTGCGATGAAAGGCTCAAACCCATAGAATCCGTCGAGTGCGTTGCTTTTGGAATTCACAAGAATGTTAGTTGCCGGACTGCAAAGAGGTGCCCAATGACTGTGTAGCGTGCGCAATCCACTCTTGCATAAATCTAAGAAATTCGAAATTGTAAAGTTATCTGACATATTAGAAATTATTTCAAAACAAATTTAAATAGAACAAGAAGTTCATAAAATATCGTAAAAACATTCACGTATGAACATTCCGAATGAATTTCCGTAAAAACATCTGTCAAACGCAGAGAAAGCTAAAAGTTGCCCAATTCCATTCGTCGTGGTGAATATCACTTGTGGATTGCATTCGTGAGTCGCCGTGGCGTAGTGGGTTAGTACGTCGACTCTTACGCAGAGGGTGCCAGGTTCGAATCCCCAATCTAACAACTTTCATAATTCACGGCTTCCACCTCTTTGGAGTCACTGACAATGTTCAAAGAGTATTCCTGTCTAGAAAAGCTCTCCCGAGAAGCTAAGCCCAGGTCCACCTCGGATTGTCGCGCCACCAATATTATTATATTATTATTATTGCATTGGTTGCCTCTCTCTCTCATTATGCCCAGAAATGAAGTATTACAGAGATATCCGACTTCACAGCTGATTGCCCCCTAGTCCAACGACGAGTTTGAGTGCTTTTTTGACAGACATTCATGAATTTTCGACGGTTATTCATGAAATAACGTAAATCTCGGCCTCTGATTGGTCAATTGGGTTTAAGAAAACGTTATAAAAAACAGTTGTCAAACACTTTAAGGGGCAAGAGAGGTAGAAGTCGGGCATCTCCGTAATACTTCATTTCTGATAAGGCCTAATGAGTTGTCAATTTTGTGATACGACGGATTCTATGGGTTTGGGCCTGAATTGTTTGCTTGCTCAATTGCTCTCTGCGAATGAGAGAATTAAGTGTCAGAGCTTACGAAGTTAGCCATTCTTAGTGACCTCATATGAATGACCCTCTAGTCTAACCGTCACTAGCCTATCCGTGAACTGGAAGACGATGTGGTTGTCCATGGAAGGAGCATTCAAATCAAACATGGCCCTGTAAACAGACTTACCTATTCATTTGTAAAATTAGGTATTTTCCAATGTCTTCGTCATCAAAAAACAATCAAGACAACTTTTGTGCTATTCTTTTTTTTATTCATTGGAAGAAGATAAGCACCTCACCCCGTTATTAAATTAAAATAAAAATTTTCTGACAAATTAAAAAAAATAATAATAATTATCAAATTCACCTACATCGAGGCCAAAGTATGGGAACTAATTACAGGAGAGCACGTGCTACTTAACTAACTCCTTCATGTTATCCTTCATATATTTTTATTTGAATCTTTGGCATCTTTCTCTTATGTTTGACATGCTCACATCGTGACATTATTCAAACTTATCCTGAACACCTAACCCTCCAAATTAAGAACCGTACTCCGTGCCCCTCTAGTATAATCGGACACTATTCATTTCGACGGTATGGCACGGAGAACAACACCAAAACGAAAAAAGAAACAACTAAAGTAGGTAAATATTCTAGAACTTCACAACATAGCATGCATTAAACTAGAAGTAAATTAAATTAAAGTAAGTAGTCGAACTTGTATACAAAAGGTTGTTGTTGTTTTCTTTTTTTTTTTTACATAAAATAAGGCTAGACTATGCGCTTAGACGACGTATTACAGTTTCGCTCGAACCACCGGAATGCTAGACTCGTGATGAATATTCGCCGAATCCGTTGGTGATTTCAAGTTCCCTGCGGCGAATATGTTTTTAGGATCCAATTCCTTTTTGGCCGCATCATAGAGACCGATACCAACGTTCGAGACGGTCTGCTTGTACCACTGACTTCGAATCTTCCCCACGCCGTGGTGATGCGACAGGGAACCACCCGATAATAGGATTTCTTCCCGGGCACTGTTCTCGATGGACTCGTACGTTTCGACCGGATTCGCGATGCCGGTGTGCTTGAAGGCGAAGTAAAAATATATGCAGCAACCGGCGTCGTATGTTTGCGTAACTCGACATGAAATTAGGAAATATTTGATTTTATTTCGAGCACATTCCTGAAAAGAAAAATTAATTAATAAATCAAGAATTGCATACATCTTCATTTAATGCATTGTCGTGAAAATGATGGACGTGTGCTTAACACGGCCCGCCGTGTAATGAGAAATTGACAACACGTGTTAATTAAAAAAAATCATTAACATTTCCGTGTCCGGCAGTTAGGTCAATAGGAATTGCAATAATTTGTACCACTTATTTACAAGTGGGTTTTGAATTTCAGTAATGGACTAGGTCTCTATCTACTTAATTGCTCATATTTACACTGCATGCAAGTGTAGTTGCCGGCTGATGGACAAGAATGTTCATGTAATTGAAACCATAACTTGTTGCTGCAATGAGAATCAATGGGATCATTAATATAGAAATATGGGTGGCGCTGCGGCGCGTAGAGGACCAGGACCTAGCTTCTACAACAAGCACTTGTGTTGTGCGTGGTAATGTTTTATGACGAGTGAATGGGACCCATAGTTTTATGGCGACTCCGAATGGCGAAACTTGAGATGTACCTTTTGAGCATTGTCAGAGACTCTTAAGAGGTGACGCCGAGAAAATCAAACCTAAACAGAAGACACCATAGGTTCAAGTTGGTAGGAGCCATGCACATATTCGCCACCACCCACTACGGTTCGGGCCACGAATTGAGATCACTAGATTGTACAAATAGATCGGGCTGACGAGTAACCATCTTTGTACTTCAAGAAGCATTTGTCATATATTCCAAATAGATAGCGGAGGACGAGGTGGTTGTACCAAGTCCTTATACCCGTCTGGCTGCGCTTGCGTATAACTCCTGATGAGTTAGAATTGAGCGGAGGATCAAGTGACTCTCTGTGCTTTAGATACCTACGCAACCTTTTTTTTTGTTTCCTCTTGTACAACCCATGCCGTGTAGGCAACGACACCGCGACGAGGGCAGATCTATTGTATCGAATACGGAACCTATTTAGGGTCGTTTTGTTCACCATTGGTCAACTTGCCGGAAACTGGGGAGTTGATCAACTGCGGAGTTGGTCTCAATTAGTTCCAGCTGTGTTTTTTTGCAAGCGTGTATATACGCTTAAATTGCATGTAAAATATACTAACAAATAATCTTATACCCGCTTAAGTTACTCGTCATATCTATCGCCGCTTATGAAATAAGCGCGGATAGAAACAATGCTTCCAATCATTATTTTCTGAGTGTTCACTGAATTTATTTATTCATTGTTTATGTTGCTGTATGTGGCTCACATTTGTATGTTTGGTTGATGTATTAGATAATTTTTAAATGTTTTTGCATCCGTAAGTATGCAACTCTTGGTGTATCCAGAGTGTCTCCGTTTAGGTTTCGTAATCGATTCTTTTCATTTGATTAAAATTGTTTTTATTTTATAATTACGGTGAGTGCTGTTCGTGTGCGCTATGAGAAGGAGAATAGAGAGCGATCGCTTACAGCAGAGATAGTGGTTGGATGTCCTTCATTATCTCTGGTTTTCAGTTGTCGCCGGCAAAGTTATCAAGGACAGCAAAAGCGAAGATGCACATTTGTAAAGCTTACACCAATAAAGTCTGCATTCACCTTTTGAATTGATCCGAGCGCATATTATTGTAATGCGATTGGTCAGTGTGTAATTGCAATGAAAAAGAATCTATCAAATACTTCATTATTTCAAAACAAATCGAGTGGGCCTTCTCTCGTTTCATGGCAATGAATCCTCGTATTAGTTCGATCGCCATTATTTTTGTTCACCGTGAGAGACGAAAACGATGAAATCACAATCATCCCAGGCCAGGACTACGTACGGTTATGGAAGAAAAGAGAAATAGAGAGCAAAAATCTTGATTTCATAGTTCACCCCTTGACTTCAGATATTTCCGTAAGTTGAAGAAACGAGAAATCTATAAACTCACGAGTTTTAAATTGAAAGTTGAAGCTATAACTTTTTTTGTGTGAATGAAAGCAAATTCAGAAGTTGAAGTTGATGTTGAAGACAAAAATCCCGGAGTTGAGTTTAACTTTTGGTGAACAAAATGACTCTTAGTGAATCATGCGGGTCTCAAGAGATGAAACGAGATGTCATAGGTTCCAATTGCACAAACAGCGTTTCGTATATTTATTTGCTGTTTTTTTTTTTTTTTTGAAAGAAAACCTCTGCTTAATGTCGTCGATTGCTAGGTGAGTGTGCGCCCTTTTTTGTTATATATGTACGCATCGTACGAGAGGTCATTATGCTGTGAATTTGGTGGACACGACAACTGCTAAATAATACAGACTAACAGCTGTGAAGTAAGAGCTCATTCCCACTGCGGAAGGTTTGCCAACAAATGACGTGTATGAAATGTACTTTCTGCAAGAGTTTGACCATGACGCATTTAATTAGCTTGCCGTTGTCTCTAGGTCACGTTAGATGTGATGATTGGTTCTTACATAGACCACCTTGGCCCTCGGAGTAAATCAAGGTGTTACCATCAGTTCCTTACTCAAGCCAGAGGTTTTTGACTTGTTCTGGCCAACACCTGGGTCTGTGGCAAGGCCAGAGTTTGTGCACACAGAGCAAAGTTGTTGATCACTCCGAACTTAGACGGATGCCAGCAACCACACTTGTTGATGAACGGATCAAGTTGACATCCAGACTCCTCGCTGCGCCCACTGGATAGCCTTCACAACACCTGTTGTGAGGTGCCCTCGTCGTTGTACGGAAGGCTCACAAACCGCCCACCTAAGAAATTCAATCGTTATGAGAGAGCAAGCTGCCTTAGAAAGATAGACGACACGGCTCGAAAAAGGACAATGATTTGCGAGTGTGCTCCTGGAATGTAAGAACACTCTACACTCCAACTCATAAAAACCTGGAAAACATCCTCACGCAGTACAAGGTGGATATTACTGCGATCCAGGAAATGCACTGGATAGGACAAGGGAACTCTACGAGCTGTACAAGCATGTGGATGTAATCCGGAAGACAAAAATCCGTCGACTTCTATGGCTCGGCCACATCGAGCGCATGGACATCAACGCTCCAGCAAGGAGGGTCTTCAAATCCGAACCTTCTGCTTCGAGAAGGAGAAGATGGCCGAACCTCCAGTATAAAGACCAAGTCATCTTGGATGCAAGACTTGAAGACTGAAAGCAGCGTGCCCAGGACGGTCAGCGATGGAAAGCAGCTATTGCTCAGGCTCCGACCCTCCATCGGTTGCCGGCCTGATAAGTAAGTGAATCCAGCCAACACCGAACAAAAACAGAGGATATGTTCCACTGCTTAACTGACTGTTGATTCACTCCGGGAAAGGAAAAAATATCTAAAAAATCGATCAAGACTTCGAAGGATTGATGGCGGAATGCAGAGTTCCTTTATGTTACACTTGACTTGATATTTTGTCAATATTTGGACACTTACTAAGCCAATCCCACGTTTTGATTAATTCCTTCAATATGTTTATTTATATTTATAGACCACCACAGCCACAAGTTGCAAAAACAGTGGATTCATATTATTTATTGTTTTCTTACGAGCAACAATGATAAAAAAAGTAGGTTTATGGTTTAAGTGGCAGACATCAAATCATATTAATGTGTATGTCATAAAACCGTCGAAGGATTGCCACCTCAAAAGCCATACCCTGCTGCAAATCTGACCAACCTCATTTTAAGTACGTTTCTAAGGACGAAGATAGGTCAAATTGGTGGGCCATTCCTTCGACATTTGTTTCGTTTTGAATGCTAATGAAGGGGGCACGAGACAATCGTCAGAATTAATGAATAGATTCCACTCACAAATCTATCAATTATTTCCCAACCAATGGCAAGACAGATATGGTGTACCTATTCTAAGAATCTATTCGTAAATAAACGCCCTCGATGGTAAAATTATTTTTAAATTACTGCAGCAAAGTGTAGCTCGAAGGGAACTAATTATAAAGTTAAATTTAGCTTACGGTGCTTGAAGAGGGTGACAAAGAACTAGTTTGAGGGAAATTAAGTTACTCAAGCCTAGATGGCTATGTGTTATGACTTCGACAAGGTGACGCGCTGTCATTAACATCGTACTTGAAACAATTGTGCGAAACTCAAACGCAAACACCGGAGGTACAATCTTTCAAGATGTCGGTGGCAGTGTGCGCCGACGAAATGTAGATCACGGTTGGCTGGCAAGACCGCAAGGGGGTCCCTTGGCTGGGATCCCAGCAATATTTCGTATTAATTTTTTACTACAACGGTAGAATGAGGATTAAGAATGAACGAAAAAAAAAAACAAAAAATGGCCTGAAAAAATTGCTTCGGGCGGCTATGACCAGAAACCAGGGGGATGCCACTGGTGTGACCGCTTAAGCTGTCAAAATGGGTTTATCAGTAAATGAGAGCGAAACCAAGTATATTCTGTCAACAAGCAGGAATACACAACAACGACGAATCGGACAGAACGGCACAATCGACGGCTATAACTTTGAGGCAGTAAGGGGCTCTGTCAACATTGGCTATAAACTCTTACAATAACACCTCGGCAGAAATAAAACGAAGAATAAGTTGGTCTGAGAAGGCAAGAGAGATCAGCCCAGTCCTGCTTTGTGGCGCTAAAGCATGGGGAGGATATCCCTGATTCTTTTGTCAAATTTACACTCCCTTATGCGTTGACGGCCCGTGGAGGAGGAAATTAAACGACGACCTAGGTGAGCAGTACAGCGATATCGACCTACTCAAAAAACCGCGCATGAGCCGCTTAATAGGGCTAGGATAAGTAGAGTGAATGGACGTCAATGCTCCGGCCCGTGGAGTCTTCGAATCTAACCCCGATGGAAAACGCAGTAGAGGAAAACCCCGGCGGGCACAAGTTAAAGGGGACGTCAACCAGCTTGGAGTGCCCAACTGGAGGCAGCTAGCTCAGGACCGTGCCAGATGGAGAGGCTTGTTAGTTGAGGCCCGGGTTCACCCGAACTGTAGCGCTATCTAGGTAGGCAAGTAAGATAGCTAAGTATATTTCATATACATACACTCGTCGTCACACACAATTCTATCTTTGAACTCATCTTCCCTTTACACTATGTTAGCCATGAGCCTAGGATAAAGCCTAGGTCCTAGAAATATATTTAAACGAATAAACTAAATATATGTTGTACGAAAAGTCAGCCATAAGAGAGGAGTTACTAAAGCGAAACCGCAGAAAATAAAACTGGTGTTCGTGGATCAAGTGCTAAGACAGGAAATCAGTGAACTAGAAAGAAGGAACCACACAGAAGCCTGGAACAAAGACAATGGCTTGTATCAAAATGAGCAAGGACAACTTCTTTACCCAAACAGGTTTCCTAGATCCATTTGGGAATTTTAGAAATTTGAAAAATATATTTTCTTAATCAGAAATGAATTATTAGAGAGATGCCCGACTTCTACCTCTCTTGTCCCTTAAAATGTTCGACAAATATTTTTTACAACGTGTTCTTAAACCAAAGTGACCAATCAGAGGCCGGGATTTACGTTATTTCGTTAATAACCGTCAAAAATGCACGAATATCTGTCAAAATGTACTCAAATTCGTCGATGGACTAGGGGGCAATCAGCTGTGAAGTCGGTTATCTCTGTAATACTTCATTTCTGTTCTTAATGTAGAATATAACAAGCTGAAAATTGAAACCAGATCGGAGTATTATTTTTGATGATAAATTACTCTGAGTGGATCCATCTCTATGTGCATGCTAAACGTACTCAAAACTTTAAACACTGATTTTATGATGCACTAGCCCCCCACCTTCTACTATCAAATGATGAAATGAAATCCCTAGAACAATTTCTCGGTCTTGGATTCCTAAAAGAAACTGACTCAAAGGGAGTACTCTAAAATAGACTCCTTCAACCTTTGAGCGCAACAGGCAGGGTTCGGACTTTGCACCAAAATGAGTAGATTCACTTAGCTCTTCGCGATATTTTAAAGTCTAATCCACCATTCCTTTTATTCCACTAAATCTACTTTGAATAAAACAACAAATGAAAGTAGGTTTTAGCACCTTTGCACTTAAAAGGGTGCGTGACTTTTGTTATGTTGTCATTTCCGTTTCAATGGAAAAAATCGACTCATTTCCTACAGGCAATAATTCTACCTCACGGTAATTAAGAGGTAGGCAATGGCCTACAATAAGCCTACCTCTTATTACACAGTGGACTCTCTCTAAGTCCACTAAGCGAGAGTGTCGCCTTAGGGAGTGGTTTTTGTATGGAAAATCGAGGGAAATGTATGTAAAACATGGCGAAAAAGTTCGAGTTAGAGAAAGTGTCGATTTAGGGAGAGTGCGACGAGAGAGGGAGTCCACTTTATGTGGACAAATAAGAAAACAACAGGCCACTGGCCAATAGCAAACAGCCATCCCCTCAAATGGAGCACAAGACAATACACAGCAGTCCTAAGCTTTACTACTATTTCTACTACTGTAACTACTATTTTATTACAAACATTTGTTCGTTTGATACATTCGTTTACTTTGTCTTTTTTCAATCTACTTCGAAAGGGGATTTCTGAAGCCTGAACACTAAATAGGAGTCCTTTTGCCGTTTGACAACTGACACCGTGGCAGTTGTAACGACTTTGTTACTTATCCAGTACCGTGACAAATTTCTTGTTACTACAAAATTCTAGTTGACTTTCTAGTGAGTTTTTGCAAAAACATGTTTTTCTGAATATTACGCCGGAAACATAGAATAAATTCTCAAGCAATGGACGACTACTAATATTGTGAAATGGCAAGCGCTTCAAGATGGCCTAAAGTTTTGTGGAGAAGTTTCGCGTTATAAGAATACATCGGGGGAATATTTCACAAATCACACATTACAAACATTTCATACATCGTACAAATTTCTGTTTCTCAGATTCCACTGGCAGTATTGTATGATATCTTCTTTGTTGTAAGATGTGTATTATTTTGACGTTTAATTTTGAATAACAAAATTTCATTGAAAACTAAATAGTGTCGTAAATTAAACACAGACACCATATAGGTGGACAGATCCACAAAAAAACTAAAAATGGAGTTCTGAATGAAGAATGATATGTTTTCGAAATTATTGAGATAAATTCAACTGTGTATAGAACATGATTTTGAACAAAAATTTCTTGAAGAACTAGCATTCGTTGTACCTTACATGTCTAATTAAAAAAAAGATGAACAAAAATCATAAACCAAAAATTCTTATTTTTGTGCATTTCCTCTTTTGAAAACTAATTTTTGTAGTGGCTACAGCAGTTTGAAGTGCTGTATAAAATGTATGATAAATTTGTAATAAGACTGTTGTATGATGTGTATGATTTTTTTTCTGTAAAACCTAATCATACAACTTTTCCCATATTTCCTGTGTTAACTTTGGGTAACACATGTTACAGCGGTTCATACAACAAATCTGAGAAACAGAAATCATAAAGCAGAAGTGTCAGAATTATACAATGTGTGTGAATTATGTTCTGTGAAATAGGCCCCGGCCAGAAATGAAGTATTACAGAGATACCGAGCCGACTTCACAGGTGATTGACTGCCCCCTAGTCCATCAACGAATTTGAGAGCGGTTTTGACAGATGTTCATGAATTTTGTCCTCTGATTGGTCAATTTGTTTTAAGAAACCTTTATAAAAATACAGCTGTCGCAAAGTTTAAGGGGTAAGAGAGGTAGAAGTCGGGCATCCCTGTAAAACTTCATTTCTGGCCCCGGGTATCAAAATGTATGAAGAATTATTCCAGCGTGCTCGAACTGCAATGTCAATTCCACATTGTAATTCCAAAGTTAAACTCGAAGTTAAACGCATTTAGTTAACAGCAACTTCAGAAACAAAATGTCAACGAAAACCTTGAACCCAATCAGAAATCAATTAAAGATACAAAAAAGCGGTTGCCATGAATACGAAATAATTTTAAAAATGCATCCGATTTTGAAGTGAATGAAACTCACGACGATGTAATCGATGCAATTATTCGTGATTTGTAAAGTGATTTTACAAACAAACTTATTTTGAATTAAGTAGTTTAGAGACTGAATTTGTTTTTCTTTTTTAAAGTTCACCTATTTTTGACTTACTGTTCAAAATGAACATTTTGTTAAAATTATATTATTTTTGTTTTTCTGGTAACTTTTTGTTTCTTAACTTCTAGCGTACCTAGTGGAGTCAGGGTCAAGTTAGTTTTTTTTAAAGCTCACAACACTGTCCATAACCGTTACACAACGCATACAATTTAGAACGAACGATATGTGTGGGGAACTCGAAGGAGAGCAAAATTATCAAAAGGGAGCTCAATAGATCTAAAGGTCGCGGGGCAATATACCCTTAACAACACAGTAAACCATCCCGAGCTACTGACCATGCATTATTAATCAGCGTAAGAAAGTGTCGTTGCCACTACTGGTCAGAAGATGAAACTTGTGGAGATCTGTAACTCCCGATTATGACCAGCCAGCTGCAGGTACCCACACTGATCAGTCGCATGCACTTGTCATGTACACACTTGCTGGGAGTCAGTCTAGTAGTCACCGAGCAATAAGTGTCAATAAGTGTGGGGAAATAAAAAAAAAATCATTATCCTTTAACTATTGAGCAGAGTGTTCTGTTGATTTCGATAGACCACGGGCCATTACAAAACTCATAAGCAAAGTTCGCAAATGTTAAGCATTAATTTTCCTTAAGCATGACAAGTATACATCATACAACTTACCACTTCTACGCGACGTTTAACATTCCGGCACAAGGAACTACACCTGTCCCACGATACGGACGTTTCGAAAGACTCCGCAACGATCTCCTGGAGTAATGCAAAGTCCTGAAATAAACGCACATTTCATTGCATCCCCTGTCAACGGCACAATTCTTCAAACACTCACCCGAATGTAGGCAATGACAAAGGTCAGAATGTATCCTCTTTCGCCGTTCTGTCCTCCAGCTGGAAAGCCCTTGTATTTTTTCGCAATCTCATATATCAAGCTCTCCTGCCTGTGGACATCTTCAGGCTCACCCTCGAACAGCAACGTCGCCGCGCAGATCTTCTTCAAGTCCAACCCTTTTACGCCAGTCAGATATGATTTCTTTAAGTTATCCATCGTATTTGCCAGCCATCCCTTAACCGGCTTGAGACTCTGCCCAAAAACGAATTGTTCATTGTCCATCAGCCTCACGCTGGCCGGCTGACAGCGTCGCCTCGCCACTTCACGCATAAACAACACGCCGCACTCGAAGTCGGGAAACACCAAGGAACTGTACTTCTTAATCGGCGGCAGCGGTCGAACCTTCAGCACGACTTCGGTTACAACGCCAAGTGTGCCCTCCGAGCCCATTATGAGGTGGTTAAAGTCAGGTCCACAACTCACTCTAGGAGCGGAGCACTCCCGCTCCAGGACACCTTTGGGCGTTACCATCTTCACCTTGACCACCAGATCCTCAATGTTGCCGTACACATTTTTCTTCATCCCCGACGCTCTGGTGGCCACCCAGCCGCCTAGTGTGGAAAATTCGTAGCTGTCAGGCTCGTGGCCAACCGTGAGGCCGAGGTTCTTCAGTTCGCGCTCCAGGTCCTGCCCGACGATTCCACTCTCAAAGCACACTGTAAGGTTCTCCCTGCTCAGCCACAGCAAACGATTCATCTGAGACGTGTCCAAGACGCAGATTGATCGCGGTTCATTTTGCGGACACGTTATTGAGCCGGACACCGACGTTCCACCGCCAAAGGGGATGACCACCACATCGTGCTCGTGGGCTGTGCTAATGATTGTAACCACGTCGTCATGACACGTCGGCCAGACGACCAGATCTGGAATCCTTGTGTAAGCATCGCGCCATAAGTAGTAAATGTCGTGTAGCGTCTGGCCGTGGCAGCGTATTAGTCGGTCTTCTCCCTGCTCTGAGTAGCTGATGCCCGACGCCTTAAGAGCGCGCATGAAATCTTCGTTTAGAACCGGATCCGGAAAGTCTTTCGGCAGTTCCGGAAAGGAAACGTGCGGGTCAACCACTGCATTGAACTTCTGGTAGACCCAGTCGGTAAAATAAGGCAACGCACAACCCTCCAAAGGGTACCTGCGAAAATTCACAATTAGCCATTGAACTGAACAAATAAATAGGAGTTCCGCACTGCTTACCTATCACCTCTAAAACATATTGTATTATTTTCATTCACATAGAACTGTGAATCCTTGTAGCCCCAGCCGTACCACTTCAGGATGTCTTGTCTGAAAACGAAAACCGGATCAGTTTCAAAACATAGACGCCAGGAGGATTATTGCTCACCTCTTTTTCGGAATAGCACTCTTGATTTCCTGTGACATCCTCGCATCTATGGACACCTGAGATGAGGATGTCAAATTGTCTTGGGCTCTCATTTCGATATTTCGATGCAAACTCTCTTATTGGTTCTACAGAAGGGGGGTTGATAAATATCCAAATTCAGTGAACAGAATTTAATTCAAAATATTGCTTAAACTTGATGATAAACTGTATAAAACACGACTGGTGGCGAGACCAATGACGACGAGCTAACGATGACAAAACGCGGAACACAGAAATACACTCTCTCTGGCACGCAACGAGGGACGAAAACATTCTGAAAACTATGCTATGAAAATCGATTATTATTTTTCTTCATCAAATCTTTCTGTCTCTCATTCGTTTAATTTTACTCGCTCTCAGTCTCTCTCCTTGTCTCTTTCTCTCTGCGGCAGCCACCACACCACCCAACTTGTCTCTGTGTGTGCGCGATACTCGCCGCTCGCGTATCCATTCATACTTTGCGAAGGAAGATGTGCGCAAGGCCGTCATAGCGTCGTCGTTTCCATTGCCCCACGCTCGCTGTGTCGTATATCGTACACGCCATTCAAAAACGCCACCATGTGCGTGACGATATTCAAAGTGTGGGCCTTGCAAAGGGGATGAGGGCAGGCGAGGCGGCTGTGCCGGTAAGGGTAAGTCTTCTCTATCCAACCCCTAGCCGACCAGCCGGCTTTTGCGTTGACGATGACTAAGTCTCAACGTTGCTAGGCCCGGCCTGTGGCCGTGTGCGGGGGGGGAAACAAACAAAAAACAAACGATAGAATAGAGGCATTATTTGCATTTTTAATTTCAAGGGAAACACATCATGTGTGTGCTCCACTTTTCAGAATGCGAGAGCGCGACTGGAGAGGAGGCGATTTGGGGGATAATTAAAGGGACTTCTCGTTCGTATCATATCACAATTAAAATATTAATGACTGGCATTATAAACTTGCTACGCAGACGAGTATAGATGGTCCGGCTACTGCCTACACCATGTTTATAGCCGGAGTCGTCAATTGTGACAGATTCTATGAACATTCCGCCACCGTTGTTGTGCATCACCATCTGGAGAGCAAGCAACAACTTGGATTCGAGTTTGAAAATTCGAATGGAATCTTTTGCGACCGATGACTTATTAGACGGCAGAGGAATCAGTTTTGTGGGATGAATTATGTTAAATGTTAGTCTTAGAAGGAAGTTTATATGCACTTTCTTACTTTTGGAGCTACACCATTTTTTGCAAGGTTCAAGGGTAGTAACTTGGGTTTTGAACAAAATACACGAAATTTAACCCGCCGTCGGAGATCCGGGACTGGCCAGGCACATTTCATGAAGCGTTATTCGCTTATATTTCTAAACAGGCCATCAACATGAAATTCTAGGTAGCTTCCTAAAATTTCTTTTCTGGAAAGTGTAACACCGGGTACAAGACAAAAAGTAGATAAGTCCAGTTCAACTTTCAAAATATATTTTGCTTTTGAGTTTTAACGAGTGTGAGTTAAGGCACTAGAAATTAAACTCAGTTTTATAATTCTTTAAACAATAAGGAATTTAGTTTTATTTTGCGACCGTTTCGTTCGTGCTCAGTGGTCGACGTGGCGTAGTGGGTAAGTGCGTCGACTCCTACGCAGAGGGTGCCAGGTTCGATATCCAAATTAACCACCTTTGATAATTCACGGCTCCACCTCTTTCGAGTCACTGACAATGCTCAAAGAGTATTCCTGTCTAGAAAAAGCTTCTCGAATTCGCCGTTCGGAGTCGGCATTAAACTGTAGGTCCCTTTTACTCGTGAAAGAACAATAGCACCCACAACACGAGTGGTTGCTGAGAAGCTAGGCCCAGGTCCAACTCGGATTGTCGCGCCACCCATATTATTATTATTATATTCGTTCGTGCTCCTGACATCGAAATGATGAGTTTCAGTTCAAATGAATAATTCGCCGCATGCTTGGCGATGACAATTTTAAGAGGTTTTAAAGAGATTACCGGCAGCTCTTAAAATTGTAAATTGGTTCTTAGAATTTTATTCATTCTTTCTTGACTTCTTTTTCTTTTTGGTGTCTACAGTATTTAATTATTTTCGAGTAAGATATGATTGCAATTAATATTTACTCATAAATGCACTTAAACAAAATTAAAACCAATTTGTATCACGTAACAAATAGTCACTGGTGTGACTACTAACTTCACTTCTACCAAAATCTGTATCAAACTGAATACATGAATATCCTTGGGTTGTCCTTGAGTTTTCGAGCGCTTGTACAGGGGCAGGGCTCTTCCGAGAGCTCTTTGAAAAAGCCGAGAACAGCTGCACCGTTTTTAGGCGGCGCCCATACTGAAAGACCAAGCCTCATTCAAATGAATTTCTAAAAGAGGACAAACAATTAAACGAAAAAATGACACCTTTGGGCCGACAAATGGTGCCTGTCTGGACTCCATTATATTTTGTAAGTAAATAAACGGAATATCATGAATTTTGACAATTCTACTTATTTTTAATGCAATTAGTCTAATATTACTCTCGTTATAATGAGCGAAACAAATCGGTATGGAAGAGATGCAGAAAGAAATGATATGAGCTAAGTACTGAAGCCAGACGAGCACTCAATTTGAAAAATTTTTTGGCCGCTGCAGCCCAGCGCGCTTGGTGCATCTCACAATAATATGCAAAAATCCCCAGTGCTGTAAGAAATTAATAAAACATATATGGGCCTAGCTTCTCAGCAACCACTCGTGTTGTGGGTGCTATTGTTTAAAGCCGACTCCGAAGGGCCAAGTCTGAGAAACTTTTTCTTGACAGGAAGTACTCTTTGAGCATTGTCAGTGCCTCGAAAGAGGCGGAGCCGTGAAATATGAAAGGTGGTAAATTTGGGTATCGAACCTGGCACCCTCTGCGTAGGAGGTGACGCACTAACCCACTACGCCACGGCGACCCACGAAAAAATACCTGCATCTTAATAAAATTGGTTTCTAATTTGCACATATCTCCATACAAATGCATGTCATTGATAGGGGTCTGGCCAAGCACCATGTGTCCGTTGGAAGGTTTTAAAATAAGTGCCCGACGGAGGCTTCAAGAGATTTATGTTCCAGCAATGTGTGTTCAATCAAAGGAACACGTTCGTCAAACATGAATCGACATCCTTAAAAAGCTTCGGGTCAGACCTCAACTCAGCTGGATCTGATGAATAGCACATATTCATGCCGTTTCTTCTCAAAATCAGGATGGCTCAACAATGGCTTCTAATCGATTGTTGCTAGCATCAGCATAGACTAGACTAGCGACTAGACTAAATAACATAACACAAAACATGCGTGGCGCTACAGCCCGTAGACGACCTAGCTTCTCAGCAGCCACTCGTGCTGTGCGTGCTATTGTTCTCTCTGGAGTGGAAGGGACCTACAGTTTAGATCCGACTCCGAATGACCAAGTTTGCAAAGCTTTCTTAAGACAGTTTTTACGCTTTGAGCATCGATTCGAAATAGGTGGGCCGTGAAAATTATTATGGTCGTACCGGGAATCGAACCCCGGCAGCGAGGTTCAATTGCTTAAGAGTATACCTTAAGAAAATAATCAAAAAGCCAACTTGTAAGCCAACTTCAAGGTCTATTAGGCGAAGTTATGCGTTCATAGACGTCGCATTTGATTAAGCTTATTATACGACTGCTGTATGGCACGGTCCTGTTTTTAATCGTTCAGTTGGGAGTTAAACTGGGCCTATCAAAGACTCGTGATCACTATTATTCCATCACGAGAGAATATGACCGCAGTTTTATGCCGACATCGAACGGCAAAGCTTGAGAATCTGTTTCTAGATAAGTCTACTTTTTGAGACTTGTCTGTGACTCCAAAGAGGCGAGGACACTGACCACCATGCCATATAGAATGATTTCTTATTTCATAAATAAGTCAGACGTCTGAAGTAAGGATTAATGATCGAAAGTCATTCGCTGTGCTGTGGTTAGCCTTTTCCGCTTTGTGGATGAAGACAACTTTAACTTGTTCTCAAGCAGATGAAATGACGTGATTAAAGCTTCACATTACTTCAGGATTCGAAGGATTATATGCTTGATCTTGTGCAGCATGATGGGTAGAATACCGCCAACTCCCTGGCGGTTATGAATGGCCAATCTGATCTTTTGGATCTTCTAATCTTTCCTGCGTTGACAACACCACTCGGAACATAAAGTTCGACAAGATCAGTTCTTCCGTTGGGGATTCAACGTCTCCTAGGAGACGTCAAGTCTCACTTGACAACTTTCCCCAGTTACCATCTTTATCGTATCCACAGTCTGAAACCATGGAATTTTTAGATAGAATTTTCTTTATCCTGGCAGGCCTGTAAAGTATTCAAAACCTCACTGCAGTAAGACCGCCTGGATTGGCGTATAGTAGTGACAATTGCTTTTTTGAAAATTCTAAGGCAGTCCTTACAGGCAATCCAATCGTGTGGTGGCTTGCACGCTTTGGCTGCATTCTCTTAATGCTGATGATCTTGCTATAATATGAGTGCCGAAGTGGACCTGGGTACTAGCTTCCACAACATACACTCGTGTTGTGCGTTCTTTCACGGATGGGATGGGACCTAAAGTTTTCTGGCGACTCCAAACGGCCAAGATTAAGAAGCTTCTAGACTGGAGTACTCTTTGAGCTTTGTCAGTGTGTCAGAAGAGGTGGAGCCGTGGACATTACTTCGGTCGAAGTGGGAATCGAACCCAGGCAACGAGGTCCAATTGCGTAGGGGTCGACGGACATATCCACAAGGCCACGGCCACCACATAATAATAATAATAATATGGCAGCAACCACTCGTGAGGTGGGTGCTATTGTTCTTTCACGCGTGGAAGGGACCTAGAGTTTAATGCCGACTTCGAACGGCGAAGTTGAGAAGCTTTTTCTAGACGGGAATACTCTTTGAGCATTGTCAGTGACTCGAAAGAGGCAGAGCCGTGAATTATCAAAGGCGGTAAATTCGGGTATCTAACCTGGCACCCTCTGCGTAGGAGTCGACGCACCTACCCACTACGCCACGGCCACCACATGCAGCAATTAAATCCGTGGCATCGTTCTCTATAAACTCTAAGGTAGTAATCGACTGCCGCGCATATCTAAACGAGATCCGGAAAGTTCAACATTCGGCTGTACTGGGTGCTTGGCCATAGGGACATCCCGGGAAACTGCAAAGCTGATGAACTCGCTTAACGCACCACTACATTGCCAGATTATGGAATCTCTCGTAACATAGCTACTCTTAAATCTACTTTTAAGTTACAGCTCAATAACTTCTACACACACAAAATATTGCCAGAGGGTTGACAGGCATCACTTGTCGAACCTCAAAACAAATCTGGCTTCATCTCGATGCAAAAAGATCAAGTAGCCTGGAGATCTAAAATTAATACTGCAGTGATAATAATTACCGGACACTGTCTACCAGGCAAAATACTAGGACTATTCTCCAACGACGTCTTTAGACTCTGTCTAGACGAGGATGAGGAAGACAGCACCGAACACCTTCTCCACAACTGTCCTGCACTTTCATCGACTAGGAGAGCCACTATAGGCTAGGCTCCTACGTCTTGGACAGTCTAAGCGACTTCAGAAAAATACCGACTCAGTCACATTTGTTGGCAAAACTTGCTGGCTACTCTTAAATCTACTTTTAAGTTACAGCTCAATAACTTCTACACACACAAAATATTGCCAGAGGGTTGACAGGCATCACTTGTCGAACCTCAAAACAAATCTGGCTTCAACTCGATGCAAAAAGATCAAGTAGCCTGGAGATCTAAAATTAATACTGCAGTGATAATAATTACCGGACACTGTCTACCAGGCAAAATACAAGGACTATTCTCCAACGACGTCTTTAGACTCTGTCTAGACGAGGATGAGGAAGACAGCACCGAACACCTTCTCCACAACTGTCCTGCACTTTCATCGACTAGGAGAGCCACTATAGGCTAGGCTCCTACGTCTTGGACAGTCTAAGCGACTTCAGAAAAATACCGACTCAGTCACATTTGTTGGCAAAACTTGCTGGCTGTCATAATCACGCAAGACTCTTCATTAACTTAAATATTGTGTACAATGGGTATGGTTTAGCCTAAGTGCATTAATGCGACCGAGCTTCCAACCTGCAAGTTCACATTTTAGAGCCGCAATGAAAGACAGTTTGCAAATGATCACTTGCAATGCCACTGCCGCTAATGTGCTTATAACCAAAACAAAACAATTCCTTAAAGAAACCTTTTTTCTGGCACTTAGAAGCGAAACGTTGTTCAGTGTTACAACAAAGAGCATGAAAAGGTTGAGATCTTTCACGTCGTGTCATCAAGTGATATGTTATTTGCTACTTCATTTGGAGATACTCAAGATCTCCGCAAACATGAGATTCACACCATCAGACAAATAAATGCTGGCCACTCAATAAGTCTTATGCTGAGCAATTGTAAAAGGGTAAGATTAATAAACTGGGAGTCACACTTACCGTGCACGAGATACATAAATATAACCATTTCACCACAACATAAACTAAACACCTTTTGGAATACTTTGTTTTGATTGATGTGGCTAGCTTAATATGAGACAGGAACTTGCTCAGTCATTCATCAGACCATGTGGCCCATACGGAAGTCATCAATTTGCCGCAAAGTATGTTTGAAACACTCGCATGTTTTCTTTAATTATGATCAAAAATAAATTGTTCTGCTGTCATTAACATTGAACTGAAGGTTTCGTAACGTCATTGGTCGTGTATTTTAACCTTGCTAGCATGGAGGTTCCATTACTGCTGCACAATTCTCCCTCTGCTTCAGAATATACTTCAGTAAATTGGTTGACCTCTGTACAATTAAAATAAAATGTGTTAAATTACAAATATGTCCTAACCTAACATTGAACTTCGTTGGAATCCCCAGACTGTGTGAACAATAACTCACCGAGAGCTTAAAATATTAATGCTTTGAATGTTTCTAGGTCTCAGTCTCGCTCTCAATTGTATACAGGTCGTCTCCAGTGCATGAAAATTCGTGGAACACCGAACTACAAGCCAAAAAGTAAAAGTGGTGGCGTAAGAGTCCGGTGAGGATCGGGCTTCAACCAGCAAGCCTCTCCAGCCGGCATAATCTTTAGCCAGCTGTCTCCAACTGCGCACACCAAGTTGATTGAGGTACTTCTCCACCTGGGTGCGCCATCGGTTCAGTGGGCATCCTCTATTGCGTTGTCCCACTTGTTCGGAGAAGACTCTTCGAGCTGGAGCAGTGTTGGCAATGCGCTCTACTTAGCCTAGCCACCTTAGGCGTTGATGCCGTAGACGGCTGGGTAGGCTCATGTCGCTGTACAGCCCGCACAGTTCGTGGTTGTATCCTCTTCTCCAACAACGCAGACAAAATCAGACAGGACCAAAGATTGTCCAGTTCAACTTTCAAAATATATTTAGCTTTTGAGTTTTAACGAGGTCAACGCAAATTGTTTCGTATTTAATTAAATTCGAGTAAATTATTATTGCAATTAATATTTACTCATAAAAGCAGTACTTAAACAAAATTAAAACCAATTTGTGTCACTTAACAAATAGTCCCTTTTATGAGTACTAACTTCATTTCTAATAGAATCTGTGTCAAACTGAATACGTGAATATCCTTAGTTGTCTTTGGGTTTTCGAGCCTCGATACAGGGGCAGGAATCTTCTGTGAGCTCTTTCAAAAAGCACAGGCACTAAGGGACAACTGCAACGCGTCTTGCAAGCTGAAGTGGCTGCCATACATGAGGCGGCGCAGAAGCTAGAAGAAGAAACCCTGGAAACTCTGCCCCGACTCGTTGGCCTTAACGGCTGTTCGATCACCATCTTTTCTGATAGTTAACCCTAGAAAGATAACGTGCGCCTAAAAGGCGCCTGCTACACATATATATTGCTGTCCTCTTTTAACGGACGCGTGTACAGTCACGTCTTTCTTAGCCAACTCAGTCCTCGATCAACACGAGAGACAATCGTTTTTCTCCAATAATGCAACAATTCACTGAAGTTGTTAAAAAAAGGAATAATTAATTTAACTTTTGAAATAAATCTTATTTTTAAGTTGGGCGTCTCTCAGGCGCATGTTTATCCTTTCAGTACTATAAAATAAAGTTATCTTTCTAGGCTTAAGCAACAATAAAGTCATAGCAGACATTCTGACACCGAAGCTAGTGAGGCCATACAAACAGAACATCAAAGAGATGTCCTTGGAGAATTAAGGCTCCTCTGCTGGGAACCGGACCTACTGGAATCCAAAGAAAAAGAAAAGGCGGATAATCTCGCAAAGAAGGTCTCTCTATACGTACACGCCGCTAAGCTCAATAAAGAAAACGCTAGAAGACGAGGCCCTGGAAACTCTGGACCGTGCCCGGACTTGTTGTCTTGGCCTGTATATAAGACCTACAAAGGGCTATATGGCTGACGAGCAAGAAAAGATCAACATAATTGATCGGCTTTATTCGCAAGGACGCTCGTCCTCGCATGTGGTAGTGAGGGAGCTTAATCCAACCCACAAGCCTGCTGAAAGGGTGACTCTACCAGGAGGAGCAATGCTACATCTTGGACAGATGTGCCCTAATCAGAAGGATGGAGTGATCAGTTCATAAGCGAACCGTGTTCATTAGATAGTTAGCAACCAGGTGCATCTCCTCTGCCGGGCCACCTTGGGGAGTAATAATGGCTTTGCCAAGTTGATGTCTAGCCTCTGCCGTGGCCAACCAATTTTTCCTCAGACACTCGTAGAAACAACAATAAAACCAAAAAACAAAACAAAAATATAGGCTGAGCTAAAAGCACTGCAGAGGCTGACATCTGATGTTGCAGTGAGCCGCGTCATGCACGGGCTAAGCGAAAAACCCAAACGTGTCAAGCCGGCGGCAAGTGCGGGTGTGGCGGATGGTCGTACAGCCTAGCACTAACCGGCAAGCTGCAATAACCCAAAGCTGAAGTGCACGCAATCTGCCGAAAGGGGAAAACAGGAGTATAGTTCTAGCTTCCCAATCTCTAGCTGAGGCAGTAAAGGAAAAACGGGAAACAAAGATGAACCAAGTTCAAAATTCCGCGACCTCTCGATTCTCTGCTAGCAAAGCGACGAGGGAAAGGCGCCCCCGATGTCATCTTCGGGAAAACCCGGCGGAATGGATGTTCTACTCTGAAAACGGCTTGCTAATAGGAGCCCTTACCGGGAACACATGCAATCCGACTGAACATAGTCCACAACTGCAGGCATGAAGGACCAACAAACTCCGCTCTGCCATTCTCCAGCCCTTGCAAGAAAAATAAATAAAAAGGACTTCAGCGGTGTTGAATTGAAAAACATCTTAAGATTCGTACCTTAAAACGAATGGATGGCGCATTTGATTGAGTGCCTGCCCCTGGTTAGTGGGGTCCCCGGTTCGAATCCCAGTGATAGCAAAGTTAATACGCTTTTATCTGGTTTTCAAATCTGGTCCTGTCACCATTTGGCGTTGGGATCAAATTAACGTCACTATCACTGGAGTAGTCAATCGGTGGTAATTGTCTAACTATGGGCATCACAATGGACCAACATGGTCTAAGTGTGCTGGTGAATTCACTAGCAGCCCCCGTACCTAACCTAACCTTAGATTCGTACCTGAATGTGGCTGGTTTAAGGACTGCCGTAGCATTAACACTCCTTAGAATGGGCACAATGGCCACGGTTTAGAAAAGGAAGGGCAGAGACGGACGCTTGCTGTCGCCATTGAAATAAAAAGTTTAATAAGAGTGTTTCTTTACGAGGGCACTGTTCGATTTTAAAATCTTCTGGGATGAAGTTCATGGCCATCCAGCGTCAAGAGCAACTTGATCAGATAGAGGAGAGAAAGACACAGTTGCACATCGTGGACAAAATTGAAACTCCGTTTAAGAAATTTGAAAATGATGCGGTTGCCTGGTATAAACATGACAACCGTCATTTGACATAACCGTCAAAAATTCATGAATATCGGTCAAAAAGGCACTCAGATACCTCGATGTACTAGGGGGAATCAGCTGTGAAGTCGGCTATCTCCGTAATACTTCATTTCTGCGTCAGTATTTATAGATTTCGGAAAAAAAAACATGGCTATTGATGAGATACTGGTCTCCGTCCGAGCTCATCACGGATATTACAAAATCCCGCTTAATAGATTTTTCTACAAAATGACAGTTATTTGATTTTTCCCAACCACCCTTGAGAATATACACAATCAGAGGCTATGTTTAGTTTACAATTAAAAACATTAACATTTTCTTTAATCATCTAGCCGGAAACTGGAATTCTCTAAAGGGTTGACTATAATGCGCATGAGCTAGTGTCAAATGCGCATGGGTGAGTGATCGAATACACCTACCCCTATGAGCCAATCTATAATTGTCGTTTTTAACACGGTGACTTTGGGTCATAACCTGGCTGGTTTGGGGAACAAACTGACTTGGGCTGATTAGGATTAGCGTTGAACTCAAGGTTTTGTAAAGTCTTTCCTCGTGGAGGTAGAATCGCGGCTGTGCTCTCAATTTTCTCTACTCTGGGTTAAGCTAATCAGAAGTGAACTATTACAGAGATAGCCGACTTCACAGCTGATTGCCTCCTAGTCCATAGACGATTTTTAGTGCTTTTTTTACAGATGTTCATGAAGAGAGAATATAGCCTGAATACGAAGAGTCTTCGACTCCGAACCAGTGGGAGAATGCCACGGAACCGATGGCGCATCCAGGTGGAGAAGGACCTCAATCGACTTGGTGTGCGCAATTGGAGACAGCTGGCTAAAGATCGTGCCGGCTGGAGAGGCTTGTTGGTTGAGGCCCAGGTCCACCCCGGACTGTTGCGCCACCAGAAGAAGAAGAAGTATTATTCACGAAATACCGTGAATGTCGTCCTCTGATTGGTCAATGTGGCTTAAGAAACCGGTATAAAAAACAGTAGACATAAATTTTAAGGGGCAAAAGAAGGTACAAGACTGGCGTCTCTGTAATACTTAATTTCTGATGCTAACATGATTGACATCATTGAGCATTTGAGCTCACATTATTGATATAATTTACTCACTCTGTTCGTTCTTAAGTTGAATGTGTAAGTAACAAAAAACAAGCCACTGGATAATATTGCCTAAAAATTCAGCAAATTTAGCAGAGTCACTTCTTAAACAACTTGATTCAATGCGCACCGATGCCAGAAAGTGAATCCGCGGAGACGATAACTTCGAGATATGAAAATAAATTGTAAGTAAAGAAATTTTCCACAATTCGACCACAACACATAAAAGTTACTATTTAAGAAGTATTTTTTAAATTAATAAAACAAATACAAAGGACCTTGAAAGGTATTGCATCCACTGACTCATAACCGAAAATTGTTTTTAATATTCACACAATGACACATAATTAAACCATTTATCGGTTTTATGTATTTCTCTTATTCCTCTCTCCACTGGTACTCACTTATTGACGAAACAAATTTTAACAGAATCCGCAAATAAACCGCTCTCTACTAGTCGCTGACAGAGACGAATGACATTTGATTCAAAACCAATCCAAGTTTACAACTTTTAAACTCTTACCGCGTTCGGCGCGTGTGTAATTACAACTCTCCAACTTTTTGAAAGATACAAAACTTAGACGTCCGGCTGTGTATTTGCATTCCGTGTTTGCTTTTACCAATGATTAAACAATGTAAGCGGGACAAGGCCCGGCCAGTAATGCAACCAACGCTTGCAGGAAGTCACAGTCGCGTCACAGCCGCGTCACAACCGCTCAGAGGTCGTTATAAGCTGAGGGCTATATGACGTTATCACAGGGACTTGTTGACAGTTTAAATACAAAGCTTTATTGACCTGACTCTTAATATAAGTGAAGACTTGTCTGCAAATACTTGAGCTCACATGATATAATCGATTGAATGAATTCGAACAAAAAGAAAACTTCAGACTCACAGACTCCCTCTTCAGAGTGGGTACTTAAACATGGGTGCAGACAAAAAAGATGGTTAAGGATCACTGGAACACACCCACGTACGCAACTCTACAGAAGCGAAAAACTTAAATACGTCCTACCCAAATATGACGAGAAATTTTATGCTGTTAACCGATACGTCCATCAGTCAGTTCCGGTGAACTGTTGTGGCCAACTGATGTGCATCTTGTCACACCTCATTTTGCCACAGCACATACGGCGGTATTGAGATGTCTGGTTAAGTGAAGACGAAAGTGTGAACATAGTTGACCAAACAATACAACAGGTATGCGGCGGCGCGGCGCTAACTTGAGATCTTGGCCAGAGATAGGAGGAAAAAGTACACGATAAAAGGAATGACATGACGGTCGGTCTGTGGGTAAACGAACGTGTGAATGCATAAAGCAATTCATGCAATAAAAAACTGTGTCAACTATGGAGTTGAAAATGATACATAATACGAGGTGTGTTTGACCGTTCGAAGATCGTTTTACCTTTACTTTTACTTTGCGATGCTTTGCTGTACTTTGCTTTGCTTTGCTTTGCTTTTATCTCGGCATGACATAATGCCTATTATTATTGCAAACTTATCTGCGGTAAAGTCATGTTGGCGTCACTCATAATTGTTTATTTACATGGACTTGACAATTGAGCTAACTTCCATTAAGTAAGACGGCAACATTTAGCATTACAAGTCGGGTTCAAGTTATATAAGGTACAGCAGTTTTGGAAGGGGAAGGGAAAATATTTGAATATTTTCCGTTTGGTGTTATGAATGGATACCGTTTGGTGTTATATAAACTGATTAAATCTCTCTGTCTATCTATCTCTCTCCCTCTCTCTATATCTCTCTCTCCCTCTCTCTAGGTATATATATCTAGGTATGCAATGATGATAGGGCATTTACCATAGGGCTTTGATTTCCAGCATCCAGACTCTCTGCGCCTGATGGCGCCTTGTACTATAGTGTTTTTTATATGTAAGTCCAAGGACAGCCTGTGCGGGCTATGCACACTGTTCTTTGTACCAGCCACCATACTACTGCCGTATACATCCACACAGCTTCCAGCTGAGTTTGGTATCTAACGTAAGGTCCAGGTATGTGGCGCTGGCGCTGGTAGATAAGGAGAGCTGGTGATCATTGCCATTCTGCTCTCTAAGCCATTAGAATGATTTTTAATTCGATTTTAAACGGCGACGAACAGCCACTCCACACAATGGACCACGATAGAAGAGCATTCCGTCTCCCCGACCTAGACGAAGTCAAGATAGCGAGACTAAGTTCGTAAAAACCTGCTGGTGACGGACTGTCTTGCAAAACTCACTAGCCAATAGACGATCTTTCAAAAGTCCAACTGATAACATACGCGAACGACATTGACGAAATTGGTCCAACGCGTTTGCTGGAATTAACACAGATGCGTCCAAAATGGGTTTAGCCGTGAACGAGGGCAAAACGAAATATATGCTGCCATCCAGAATGGACATGGGAAGCTAGCTATACTTCCGAGGTAGTGGAGGCCTTCGTCTATCTCGGCTTCTTTCGAACAACACCAGTACCGAAAGTAAACGCAAAATAACTCTTGTCAAGAGGCAATTGAGTAGTAGAGCCCTATCTCGAAGGACCAGGCTAATATTATATAGCACCTTGATCATCCCTGTCCTGCTCTATGGTGCGGAAACATGGACAATGTCAAAAGCAGATGAAGAAGTCCTTTGTCTCTTCGAGAGAAAAGTTCTGCGATCAATCTTTGGTCCTGATTGCATTGATGGTTCTTGGAGAATAAGATTCAACCATAAAATGTAAATAAAACGGGCTGTAGTGCAAAATGAGCCTTGCCAGGCGTCTATGTATTCAACGCCTAAGATGGCTAGGCCACGTAGAGCGCATGGACAATATTGCTCCAGCCCGAAGAGTCTTTGACTTCGAACAAGTGGGACAAAGCAATAGAAACTCAACGACGACCTGTGTAGCACCATGAGCCTACCGTGGTGTCTAGGGATCCACCACCTAAAGTGGCTGGGTCATGTAGAGCGCAAGAGCATAACGCAGCAAAGGAAGTCAGAGTTACATGTTGGGGATCTTAGAAATCCATCGGCCAAGCACAGTGTGTTTATGCAGCTCTTCAGTTTTCCCAATTCTTGATGCATTTCTCATTTGTTTAACCGATGCCGTCCTTTGTTATCTGTTTGTTTTTTACGTGCAATCTAATTTTTCTATTTTGAGTTCTATATCGTCTTTTTTTGTTTTAAAAAGCGCGTGGATGCTGACCGATTGTCAGTCTATAAACAAGATAACCTAATTCTTTGTTGCAATATAGTCAAATGTCCCGCTAGATAGGCATGCTCATCATGAAAATTGTCTTGATAATTCCCCGCTATTGACAATTTGTTCGTTTTTTTTTTCTCCCCAAGGTTAGTTCGAAATTGTATTCGAAAATGTGATTAGTGTATACGGTAACATTTGAGGATATATACATTCCATCAGTTGCAAGGTTGGTTTGTGCATTAGCTGGATTCAGTAATTTCCTTGCATACTTCTGGAAATCCGGCGTGCCTTGGTACCTCATAATTTCTTTTGAATTGTCTCGTATTTGGTTTTTTTTAATTGCACGGTAGTCGATGAAGAATGTCTATAAATTGATAATAACTACCATTGGTTTCATATTGAAATCGTTGGAGGCAATTTTATTCATAATAAAAGCCATGTTTACTTGAATTTCCCTAACAAAATGATAGGGCAGTTGAGGGAAATTTACCATGGGAAAGTCCTTCACAATAAGAAGTGCTTTTTCCTTTCGAACATTCTTCACAATAGCAAATTTCCCAATAAGAGATCAAATCTCGAGGGAGATTTATTCATAACTAGCATGAGAAAGTCTTGTTAACCGCGGTTTGACACCCACCACATAAATTTAAGGTGTTATGTTGCACTATGAAATAAAACGAAGGAAACCTTTTTTCGTGAGCCAAACTCAAGCACCGTCATTAACTTTCATCAATTTTATTTACATGTTTGCGTACACATTCTTAGTAAGTAGCTATGTGTAAACCATAGGTCCTCTGACCCGTTTCACAAAATCATCCTCGACCCGCGATCCAGTGGGAACAATGTAGAACAGTAAGGAACCTCCGGTTACATAAAAGCTGTGAACAGTTTAAACAATTTTATCATAGTCCATAAAAAAGGCATATTTTGCAGAGAACTTACTTCTTCTCGCTCACAATGTCAGCAATGCGCTTGTTCAAGGCAACCTTGTGCACTTTTGCTGCCAATCTGTTCTCGTAGTACACACTTAATTTACCGGGTTGATACTTTCCTTCCTTGTCGCAAGGTAATCGCTCCGAGAACATTGTTGCGATTACATTACTCATTCTGTGAAAAGAGAAAAAACAAAATCTAAAAACCATTTCGAGCGAATGGTGGCCATAGCATACATGTCGTCTTCGCTTAGATTCTGATGGAAATCACTGATCAAAAATTCTGGGTAGGAGAAGGCAGATGGCCATATCAAAACGCCGTCCTCATCAATGTGCACAGGAAAATCTTCCAAAGGTAAGAATGTTGGCTTAAGCAGTTCCTGTGTTATAGCTCGTCCTTCCTTTAGTCCTTCGAACTTTACATTACGTTTCGTAAGAGCGTCCACCAACCGATGAAATTCAGCTAACTTCTTCTTAGCTTCTGCTGCAGCCTTACGCTCGTTCCGCCCTGCTTCGTTCTTTACACAGACTTTTAATAGAGAATCTGCTTTTTGTGATGACTAATAATGTGAGTACCTTCTTTAGCTTGATTTTCTTCATAAGCTCCATTGCTTCTGAAGTATTATTGCCCTTTTCCACCATATCTTCGCAATACTGAATGCACTGCTCGTATCTGTTCAAATGGAATGCGCACTGTGCAGCTCTCCATCTTGCTTTAGCATAATCTGGATTCAGGGCTAAGGCTGCATCTGCATCCGCAAGTGAGGATCTGTATTGATAATTCATAAGCAAGGAAGTGAATACCTATAAGGCACGAATGGTTATCTACCTATAGTTATGCAAAAAGAAATGCGCCGCACTTCTGTTGTTGTATAAAATGGAATTCACTTCGTTACTATCGCACTTTGCTTTCAGCCCTTCCGTAAAACTATACACTGACATTCTGAATTTCTTATGTTTCATATAGAAATTGCCATCGGCTTTATAGTTCAATGCCAAGTCTTCGGCTGTATTCTCGTCCGGATCGTATTTCAATTTCTGCAGACCTTCGAAGAGTGGATGTACCTCGTCGCCTGGCTGTGGAGCTCTTTTCATAAAGAATGGATGCTTTTCCATTTCCTAAAATCGGATGATAATCCTATTAGAAATCACAAAACATGTGTACAGTATGAGGAAACCCACTTCTTGCCAACGATCCTCCGGCCATCCTTCGTCGTAGCGTTTTCGCTCCAATCCCTCAATAAAAGCATCCAGATCTTTGTCTAATTTTGATGCCAATTCCAACCTCTCCTCATCCGTGAAACTGGCTTTTGCCAACTTTTCCTTTGTGTCTGGCATTACAATAAATATTTTATTCACAAAAATAGAAAAGAAAAAGCAAATTCAAATTAAAAGGCTGCCAATGAAAACACATCTAACAAAACCGAATGACTTTGACAGCTGACAAGCAAAACGAAAACAAAATTAGACATGTGCTCATTGACGTCCGAGTGGACGCATTCAGTAGAGAAAATGGTTAGAATTGACTCAGCGAGCAATTTATTAAAGAAAATTATATACAGAAACTCATTTTGAGATGTTTTACCAAATTTCTTCAATAATGATACACAGTAGTCTAGAATTTACGGCTCTGGTTTTTTATTCTAACAATCATTGCTGTGCCCAGAAGTAAATTGAGAATAGTTTTCTTATAAGGAACCGGCAAACTCTGTCAATTTGGGAGACTCATAGCTCCATAAACGTTTATTGTGAACTTCGTTCTGGAGAACGGCGTCAGGAAATCCTCACACATTTTTCCTTTCGTCGTTCGCCCTGATTCCGAAGTCAGCTGATGATTTTGACATTTAATTTAAAGTGTTGGCGGCAAACAGTTGATTATTTACTTCTCCATTTCAAAAAAGTTGCATGAATTTGCTGGATTTATTACAACATTGAAATGGAAGTGGACGAGGAAAAAATCAAACCCCCGTGAGTTTTAGTTGCCCACACACACGGTATCAGAAATAACAAGTTGTGTTGTAGATACATTAGGACACCAGAAGATGTAGCGGATATTATAAAATATGCCCGTTTGGAAGAACGCAACCTAACTCCAGTCACACAGGCAAGTACTGAAATCAATTCATTAACTAAATTGCTAATTGAAATGCTAAATGAATAGGCCTTCTATTATCCGGAAAGCGGGCCAGAACTGGAGAACTGGTCGCTCCTCGAACTCAACCCCCATCTGATGGAAAATATTCGCGATGGACAAAATATGCAATTCAAAGGGGGTCTCAATGAAGGCGCAGTTCTGTGTACTGATGATAAAACATTCGAAATCAAAGCCACAGAGATATCCAATTGTCTGATGGTGGTCACCGATTTAAAGTTTGGCGCTCAAACGACTACGTCCCCATTGAAAAGTCCACGGGTTGCAGCTGATGGTTCCATTGATCGAATCAACGATGATGACAGCGACGATGAGGTGACCATCGAGCGAATTCTGGAACAGAAAAAGGTCTTAAAGATATTCTATGAGTATTATGAGTGCAGAGAAATTCAACCACGCTTCCGAAAGTTATGCGACCTGCTCATGATGACACGTTACTCGGGCCCGGAGAACGAATATCTGATTGATAAGAAACTGCTTTTTACATACGACCAGCTTCTGGACACGGTTCAATGCAGCAAGAAAGAATTCGATAGAGGGATGCATCAGTTGCGAGCCATTGAACTGGGTGGTTACTTCAGAATATTAGAGTACGAGTATGAGTACAGAATCATTAATGTTATGATGGGTTTGATAAGTGAAAACTCTTGGGCTCTGGATGAAATCGATAGGGATGAGACCATAAAGGCACTGCATGGCATTGCACCGGATGACATTGTCGAGGGCATATTCCATATTTACACGGTGCCAGTGCAAGAGAAACCCGGAAAATTTCAGTACAAAACCGAACTGCTGGCACGAATAGTGGCGCTTAATATTCTGCAACCAGGTCTGAAATTTCGAATAGATGAATTTATGTCCACGTGGCAGGACGCTTTAGTTGAGGGTATAAAGGCTGATGTGTGTTTTTTTGCATTTGTAACAGAGAATGTGTTTGGTTTAACGAATTCACTTTTCAGGAAAAATATCTCCGAGGTATCGGCATCGTCGACTTAGACTCAAAGCCACCATGCATAAGGTCCTTGAACGAGGAGAATATAACGATAAACTTGATAGATAGAATCGAGTTGTTGTTCAACATCAAAGCGAAGTGGACTCTTCCGGAAATTGAACCATATTTAGAATATTTCAGCACACCGACGGTTAATGTGACCATGATTCTAGCGAAGCACGCCAGGTCCTACCTTGACAAGGGTGTAAGGTGTTACGTTGCCAAACATTTGTGATACGCAAACAATAATTTGCTTCTCATAATAAAGTGTGAAAAAAAACGACTTGATCTGTTTTTGTTGTCCAACTGGTTTTTGAAGGTGGAATCTGAGGTGAGTATGTTCTAGCTTGCCAAAGCTCTCTAGACAAAGAAGTCAATAAAGGGACAGTACCAATAAAGCTGGGCTTTGTTCTTAGGATAACTTGGTTATTTCTACAAGTTAAGAGACTTCTGTCTTGACATCCAGTCCGATCATGACTGCCTTTATTTTCTTTTGTATAACTTAAAACTGACCTATCTTAACGCTAACAATTAGGGTGATTATGCTCGGGTAATCCAGGTGCGGAAATGCTGACGTTGGAATTGAACGTTGTGTGAATGTGCCGGGGTATTGCTGGTGCGAAAATGCTTAATATGTTCATCTTATTAACGTACATGCTTTTATCTAGGTTGAAGGTTAAGTTGAAGTGGCTGACTGGTGTGCAGAAAGATAGCAGCGACACTTAAGCCAGCATAGGTTCATTGCGCTTATCTGACAATGTGCTCTTTATTCCGATAAAACTTCATTTGATGTTTCGAATCCACAGAAAGGTTTCTGATCAGGAGTAGAACTTCTGCTGGGCAGTTTATCACTTAATAATTCAATTTCCATTTCAGAAATAACTTGAAATACCCTTGCTTTGGCAATGGCTCTCTCGCGCAGTGGAAACGTCCTCACGGTTGTGGCTATACTAGTGAAGAACTGTTCGGTATCATTCAAGTCGTTCTTACGATTCAACAGGTATTTCATCAGCGATGAAGAAACATATCCTTGACGTTCGGGTCTCTGATGTAGGAACTTTCGTTTGCGATTAATCGGAATCAGCTCAGGCGCTAGATTAGTGACCGTACTCGGGTTATCCGATGAGACTTCATTGAGCGGATAATCGATCGAAAATTTATAGTCGTCGGTTTCGGAGTTTTTGTCACAATCATTAGAATATTCTGGTTTAGCAAATTCATTTTTCGAATTTGACTTTTCCATCTTGAAAGCTAGCAAAAAAGACATGTTATCTAAGTATTTCCATTTTCGGAATGGCGGTTTTCGTTCACCATTCTGTGCTTGAGTTTCTGTTTTCATAGCACGCCTGAATCCGTCTCGTAATAGCGCCCAGCATCTTCTGCAATCCCTGTCTGATAAAGAAATGATGAATTTACAAATGAATGCACAAATATTTTATGTATTGAGAGAGAATGCAATCAACATGTGTGCGCCATAACTTGGTGAAGTGTTTAAAGTTGGTGCTCGATTTAAGAAGGTCGGACGTGCACCAAATGTGAAGACATCTTTTAAAACGACTTACCTACAATTTATGGCGACAGCGTAAAACCAACTTGTCACACAAATCGAATTAAAATACAAAAAAATTCGCACAAATGCATATTGTATGTACATGTACCTTGCACTTTGAGTTTCCTCGAAATCTCTGTCCATGCCGTGTCTTTTTGTGAGTTATCCCAATATTTTTTATCGTTTGGATCATAAAGAAATGGATATCCCTTAACTAGTTCAATTAATTTTTCGTTATCCATTGCTCTTTATTTTGATATCAAAATCAGCAAATCTGTCTGCACGGTTTGCGTCAAATATTTCCACTGACAGCACAGGCAGCGGCAGACAATGAACTACAGACATACAGCACAGACAGCATTCCACATACCTGCTATAATGACGTATTGAACTTTGCTTGGGTACAAACGTGTACAAACGAACGTTGCGCGTGTACACAAAATGCATCCACAGAGTCGACTCGTAGGGGGTAGTAGCTACGAGATTACAGATGTATGTGGCTACAGGTAGCCTTTATGCGCTTAGTTTTCTGTCAGGTAATCAATCAGGGTTGATATGCAGATGTGGGTACATATGCGTAGTTGAACACACCTGCGTATAGTGACTGGGAAGAACCCGTTTTTCTAATCAAAAGTAGTTTTCTAATACAAAAGGAATAAGTAAATATCTCGATAAACTCGACTTGTTAAATTAATTTTATTTATTTTTTTCTTAGGATTAAAGTATGGAACGTAGCACATCCAGGTACACAGGCATATACCTTCATATATAACTGATTAATTGCCAATGCTGCTTCTTTTAATGCTAAGGGGTTTTTTTCCAACACAGTGGTTGAAAAGCAAAAATAATGTTCCATTTATATGTTTATAGATATGTACCTGGCCTATGTTTTGCCATTTGGGCAAGTAATGTCCAGGGATATGCGAGAGCTCTGTATCTCTTAAGTTGCACTTTCTGTTAGTTTTTACATTCATGTATTTTCTCGCAGTATATCAAGAGATCAACGGAGTCGAGAAAGGACACCACGGTTTGACGTCAAAAAGCTACAATCGCAGCGAACTGCTCCCGGAATCTCTCCCTAAGTTCGTCGCCACTGCGCAAACAATCGAAGAAGATTGGAGGCGTTGTTTGACCAGAGGGTGAAACAGTTATCCAGTGGATATAAGTTTCAGAAGCACGTCGGGACGAGAATTGACAACTAGTAGTAGAGTCGCAGTCGATACTGAGAATTTGGAAGAACCATTTCTGCAGACTGCTAAACGGCGATGATGACACAAATACCGCTGTCAGGCAGATTTTCACACTACGGCAGATCCTGGAAAAAGACCCAAGAGATGCGGATCGACACCCACCATCTTTTTGTCGATTTCAAGGCCGCATATGACAGCGTTCATAGCTTCAGAGATGAATGACTTATTGAGGCTGCAATCAAGAATCCTAAATGAAGAAGCTCCTATTCTGAGAATGTCAAGACTACATGCATTGATTAGATTTATGGAGTACCATCTGGGTTACAACTTAACCTTTAAATCATGGAGATCATGGATAACGAGGCTACTTGTTCTATTAATAATAATATGGGTAGCGCGACAGTCCGAGGTGGAACTGCAAGCAACCACTCGTGTTGGGCGTGCTATTGTTCTTTCACGAGTGGAAGGGACCTACAGTTTAATGCCGACTCCGAACGGCGAAGTTGAGAAGCTTTTTCTAGACGGGAATACTCTTTGAGCATTGTCAGTGACTCGAAAGAGGCGGATCCGTGAACTATCAAATGTGGTAAGTTCGGGTATCGAACCTGGTAACCTCTGCGTAGGAGTCGACGCACATACCCACTACGCCACTGCGACCCACTCTCGTTCTATTAAGGAATACAAAAAACAACAAAAAAGAACAAGCGAAGTCAGCATTCAGATTTGGGATCAGTCAACCTAGACATTCCCACCAAATCAAATACCGCTACCGATAGTGCCTGCTTTCAAAGAATTTTTGAAAGTCCAAATGTAGCTGCAGAGGTCACTAAAATTGACAACTGATTGATAACCAGACTGGCAGTCACATTGGAAATTATTTCCAGCAACTTTTCAATCAATACCGAGTAATTTAAGGTTTATGCTGAGGAAACAGCCAAACTCGTGCTTTAGTTATACCCCTGGTAACACATGCTCTCAACAGTTCACAAAATTTTAACCACACGGAGCAGAAGTAAAAGAAAGTTACAACAACTGGATGTCACAGTTGATTGAGTGCCTGCCCCTGGTAAGCGGGGTCCCCGGTTCAAATCCCAGTGAAAGCAAAGTTAATACGCTTTCATCTGGTTTTAAAATCTGCCCTAGTCACGACTGGCCTTTGGGATGAAATTAACGGCACTATCACTGCAGAAGTCAATTAGTGGTACTAGCCTAACTGTGTGTATCACAATGGACCAACATGGTGCTGGTGAATTCACTAGCAGCCCCTCTACCTAACCTAATCTAACCTATCATACTTAACCTATATTTCACATTCTTAGCAATTTTCATAAAAGTCAATACAACACATAAAGTGTAACCTGTAAAGTTGGCCACCCTTGTAAGTTGTCCAAAAATCCTTGTACCGCAGCTGGCCAACTTTCGCAGGTTTCACTGTAATTCCTAAAAATGTCAATAGCTGTGTTCTAATGACTTCTTTTTCAGCAGATGGAGATGGGCCAGATGTAAGCCCAATCAAAACTGCATACCAAGAGGAACGCGCCCATGCCAGAATGTTACAACCACCTTGCTTGATAGTCTTCCTGATGAACCCAGGAGTCAGTTCTGCGCGATGATGTGATCATGATGTGTGCGTGATGATGATCCTATGTCAGCTATCATATACAAAACAAAATTCTACTTTCAATCGGCGTCTCCTCTTCTCTATACGTACATATATACAAATCAATGTTTTTTTTTATGGTTTGCGCCAATGGATGTGGAATCTTCTTCAAGATACTGGTAACCCGTGTTACCAGCATGAACGATTCATGGGATATTATTCTCCTTTTTTCCTCGCGCCTACGTCCTAAACCACACCTCTGCACACTTGTACCACTCTCCCCGCGGAACTTCCGTTAGGTATTACTTCGCGGGACTGGTTAGCATATCACGCTATGTGATCTATATTTTCCAATTCCGCCTTTCTTTCTCTTTCGAGCCTTCTTAGGTCGATCTGCACCCTTGTAATAAAGAAGCAGGTCACCAGCCATTTGTCAGCTGACTCCGTCATATGGCTAACTAGGAGCTCGTTAGTTGGTAGACTTTCTCTCGCCACGGCAAAGCGTCTGCAATGGAATATTGCGTGCTCTGTGTCTTCATCTTCGCGCGAAATAAATAACTGAACTTCGTAATTTTTTTTTAATATATTCTCTTTATTATATATATTCTATTATAATTACGGTTTTAGTTCTTTATTTACTATTAATAATACGGCCGCTGTCTTAAGCAGGGCTGCACCGTACTATCCGGATGAGAGTTTACTATGAACTACCACTCAGATCGAATCGAATGCCCGAAGAAGGTTTTGTTATTTTTAATATTTCAACACGGTCCCCCAATTGACTTGATTGGGCCTACATTCCTCAAGAGGTCAGCCGAATGCATTGGTTTTATTCTCCCTATTTCTCAATAGGTTAACCGAATGCATTGGTTCACTTTCTTTGTTTACTCTTTCGGTCATCGTTACTTTTATGGGTCACATAAAAGTGATGACGATAAGAATTTATGGTGTGCAATTGAAGAATGCAAACACAAGCAAGTATGGTGACACATTGTATATTTTTATTTTTAAGAATTACGACCAATACTTAACTCCTCCTTCCTTAGAGAAAGTTTTCTCCTGGAAATTTTGATTTGAGGGTTTCGTTTGTTTTTTTCCTTGCTCTTCTGTTAAGCTATCAATTTTAATTTTAATTTTACCGGTACTTCTGACATTCTTGTACATTACGATTCCAATGATACTTATACCAATAATAATTATTAACATGGATGTACCAGAGATTAAATAGGTTTTTACTTTGTGGTATTGAACTAATTCTAGGTTATGTCTATTTTCAATTTCTTGTAGTTCCTTAAATTTTGTAAACACCGTATTGATGGTGGCATTTTCTTTCATTATTTCTTCATAATAGAATTGAAATGTATAATTAGTTTCTTTGTTCTTAATTATAGCGTCATTGATTTTAATATTACAATTCTGAATATTAACAATAAGATTTCCAGCAAAAGTTAAATTTCTAGAGTCACAATTATTTTGTACGGTTACATTTTTAGCGTTTTTAATAATATAAGTTCTTTCGTTCAGATTAATAATTTCAAAATTATTATTGATCCTCATTAAACAATTTTGCTTACTAATACAATCATTTCTCTCTTTTAATTCGTTAACATTAATTTTCTCCTCGTTATATTTATACTCTTTTCCTTCGTTTACAATTACAACAAAGGGTTCTAAGTCAACTTCTTGTTTTTCTCGATTTGGTATTGGTACGATTATTTTAATTGGACGTGTTATAATCTCTTCTGGTATTTTCAAAGCTATAATAATGGCATCATCTGTATATTTCATTACCCCTGACTTAATATTTCTTAATTTGCTCCAATTCATATCTGTCATGATTAGTTCGTCCTTAGTGAGTAAGCTAGGGTGGGTTATTCCCATTTTCGCTGCAGCTATCGTGTCTAACAAATTATCAATTACTCTTTCTAACATCTGTAATCTAGTTAGTATTTCGGTTCGTTGTAGGCGTTTAAGTATCGTATTTTGTAACTGTTGGTTTTCATTCTGATAGCGTTCTATTTCTTCCCTATCTCTCAAAACTAAGTCTCTTATGTTTTTTATGTTTCCGTTTAATTGAGTATTAATTTTGATTTGCTTGTTTAGTTCCTGAATTGCATTCTGATTGTTAGTGTCAGTAGCTTTTATGTGTTCTTCTATTTCTTCCCTATCTGAGTTGTCCATAGTACCGAACAACCATTTCTGAGCCGTTCCTACTATATTTACGAGACCTCTTTTTGATCTTGTCTTATGAGGCATGATACTATGTATTTTTGTAAAAATTGTATTACATTCCTTTCTTATTTCTGAGTCTTGTCCTACAATTTCAAATTTTTTTATTTCCTGTAAGGTGTCTATCAACATTTTTATTTTTACTATGTGGATGATGGTTTGGGTTTGGTTGATGATTTCTCCTTCACCCATGCTTATCGTTGTGAATCCGTTGTCACTTTCGATTGGTGTTATTACAAGTGCTGCTTGTACTAGGTTCATTGGTGTCATCAGGAGTAGCAGCATCAGTGTGAGTACCTACAAATTGTCTTGGTCGTTTAATATTTGATGTATGTACTCTATCTAGGTTTTTAAATCGAAAATTGGGTTCATTTTTGTGTCTCACATGTTTATAATTCTTTATATAACCAAATGATCTTCTTTCTATATAATCTTCCCTATCTTCGTTCCTTTTGTTTATAACCTTGGTTTTTTTCATTTTTAGCTTGGTTACTAATGCTTCTATATTTGTATGTTGAGCCTGTTCTGGTGACATACCTATCGTAGTATGATACCTTTTGTTATAGATTTGAAAAGCTCTAAACATTTTGGTATTTACTGATTCTGCCTGGTTCATGCTAAGTAGTATCTCAGCTATAGTACTATGTAAGCGTTCAACGTCTGCATTGCCTGTATGTGAGTTCGGTTTAGTGAAATGCACTTCGATATTTCGTTCCCTAAGAAATTCTCTGATGTATGTTGTATTAAACTCGTTATCCGTAATTATTTTATAGGGTGGACCTTCTCTAGTTAAATGTTCTGTGATAGCGTCTGTTTTGTGAATGTGATTTTTACTTTCAAGTCTGTATACATACCCTTTCTTTGTCAGCTTGTCAATCATTGTCAAAAAAATGTGTTTATGAAAATGGTAGATATCTATGTGAACTATTTCGTTAGGTTTACTAGGTGTTTCTGTTACTTTGAATTTCCCTTGAATAGGTTTCCTCTCGTATTTAGCCTTTTGACATACGTCGCAATTGTTTATAATTTGTGTAATTATCCTTGTAAGTTTAGGGTAGTAAATCTGTTGTTTTAACGTATTGTAGGTCTCTATGATTCCTGAGTGTTGACTTTCCCTGATATGGTATATGGAGACCTGTTTCCTAACTTCCTCCTCCGTCCTTAAGTCTCTAACTCTCCGTGTTAGTTTAATCAATTTAACCTTTCTATTTCCTGACTGCAAGTTCATGAGTAACCGTTGAATTTTGTTAAAGTCAGATTCTTGTACTTCAGAATAAATACCGCTAACTCCTGGGGCAATTTCTTTGAGTTGTTCTGTTATCGTCTCAATAGGGTCCGAGGCTCTGATATATAAAATTCTTTTACCATTTAGTGTTTCCACTTTTGGTTCTTTGTCATAACTCACAATAATTTGTTGTTTATATATATTGACAATACCTTCTTTAATAGGTATGTGATCAGATTGTCCTTCCGCTGTCGATTGACCCGTTCTGCTATCAGAAATTTGATTCACTTCATTGTTTTCTTTCTCAATTCTACTTAAAAAGTCGGCCACTCGATTTTCTTGACCTTTGAGATATTCAATATCGTAATCAAATTCTTGTAATTTAAGTAACCATCGTTGGTTGCGTTGTGAGAACTCTGCACCATTATATTTTTTATTCAAATATTTTATGGGGAGATGATCAGTTGTATTTTTTTTTTTGCATTTTAATTCATTTTTATTGTGGAATTCATAACAACTTATATACTAGACAAAAATGCTTAAAACTAGTTGTACGTACATTGTTACTACTTCTAACTTACTGGCCCTAGGCGGGCACTCTAAGCTAAACTTAACCTTATTCTATGTCTTTCGACCTAATCTTACGGAGTGAAATATAAATGAGAATTTAAAAAGAACAACTTACTATTAAGAAAAAATTTGAAAACTTAATGACTGAACGGTTTATATTAAAACTTACAAGCTAACTTACAATCTACCTTAAAATAAAACTTACAAACTAACTTAAGCTAACCCACGTATATATGCATATACACCAGTCTATACCCCTATACACATGTGTATACGCATATATCCTTAATATACACAATGTATACATGTATAGTCATGTATACACATATACATTCTTGCTATTTTTTTTTTTTTTTTTTTTTTTTTTTTTTTTTTTTTTTTTTTTTTTTAGTTTTTTATTATTATTATTTTTTTTTTTTTCACATATATACAACTTAAAAAACTACCTAAAAACTACCCTAAGATATATAAGTCGGCCATAGGTTGCGGCTGATAGATTTCCATCTAATTCGCTGCAAGACAGAGACCGACTGCGCCCCTTAAGGGGGAACGCACTACCCTTTCTACCCCGGGTCTAAAGGGTTCGACGCTGGAGTTCCCTCGCTCCCCAGCCACCAGAAATTTTGGTGCTGCCTAGCAACATCCCGAATGTCTCGGCTGGATACCGCCGTACTGAACCGGAGGAGACCCTCCTCAGCTCGTTGTGCGACAGAACGGTCGTGGTTGAGTCGCCCATCCACAATTGATCTGGCTATGTGAAAAATGAGCGGTACCGCATTCATATCTTGTAACAGGCCGTGCTTATCTAAATGGAGAAAAGCTTCTGGGGGAACGAAGCCACTGTGGCGTACCTTTTCGTGGTATTCTGGATTGGGGTAGTAAGCCCCTGAGATCAAGTTATTGGACGAGTTCATCGCTCTAGCAGTGTGACCTCGAATCAACTTCAACAGGAAATTGTCCACTCTTATCAGGTTTGCCCTGTTGTATAAAACCTCATTGGAATAGAATTTTATGTACTGGGACTCTGGAGTTCGATAAAGGCGAAGGCAAGCCCTAAGACAAGCCCTCTCGAACAACCGAATCTTTTCCATTAAGCTTGCACTCACGTTGAACCACACGGGACAGCCATAGGTGATCATTGGCCGGATGAGGGCCATGTAGCAGATAACCTTCACCCTCGCATCGAGTTGGCTGTTGTAAAACAGTCTCTTTGTAAGGGCAAATGCGCCTCGGGCCCTGGCCAGAGCAGCATCTACATGTTTGTTAAAATATAGATACTGATCTAGCCAGATCCCCAGGTATCTGACTACAGTCTTTTGCGCCAGTGGCTCCCCGTGTCTTCCAACGATTGAGAATTTTCGCCAATTCTTTTTCGTATCCGCCGAGGCCTTATACAACGGCGTCCTGAACAGAATGGTTTCCGACTTCCGGAAGTTGATACTCAACTTCCAGTCATCGCAACTTCTCATGAATGAATCGAAGTCACCCTGCGTGAGGGTAGTGATTTCCTCGATCTTTTTTCCTGATCTGTACACGATCAAGTCATCGGCATACGCAATTACGTGAGGAAGAGAACTTATTAGATCGCTCAAGTAAATGTTGAACAGGATCGGCGAATTAACGGCACCCTGTTGGAGACCATTTTTAACTTGGAATATACCTGTCGAGGTCACGTTGCCATTCTTGACTACGAACCGTCTACCGGTAAGCATGTTACACAGTAGGTACAGCAGTGGTTTGCTTATGCCTAGCTGATTGAGCTTGTAGAAAAGACCTTCTAACCATACGGTGTCAAAGGCCTTCTCCAGGTCAATCAAGCAGGCACCCGTACATTGTTTCTGGCTCTTGTTCCATTGGATATCCGACACCAGTTTCGACGCAGCATGAATAGTGTCATGCCCCGCTTTGAAACCGAATTGGTTATCCGGAATTATATTTTTGTCCTTAGTCCAGTTGATCAGAGTTCTATTGATCACCTTCTCGAATACCTTGCTGATATTCGGAAGGAGACTTATTGACCGGAGGTTGCAAGGATTCGAAGAATCTTTTCCTCTCTTGGATATGGGTTGCACAATCGCAGTTTTCCAATGCTCTGGATAATGTGCATTATTCAAAGCATTGTTAAACAGGATTGTGTACATGTTAACCACTTCCAGGGGGAGGTGTCTTAGCACAATGTTGGAGATCCCGTCGATTCCAACAGACTTTTTCTTCTTTATTGATTCGAAGACCGCTTGGAGTTCTGTCTTCGATATGAACGGGGGTTGAACCCCTTCGTCGGCGATGGCATTATCTGCCATGTTATCATCATTGAACACGACAAAGCCAGTGTTCTCAGATCGCCATTGTTGCATGTCTTCTCGAAGTTGAGAGTTGCTAGCCAGTACGCGGTTATCCAAGTCGTAGTTCGGGCGAACGCTCTCATTCACCTTGTACACTTCTTGGAAGACCGCGCCTAGTACCTCCATTTTTTCTTGCGGATCTTCGACCACAAAGAAGTTATCATCGAGTACGGCATTATCTGGAGTGATACCTGCTGTAGTCAGTATACGTTCGTTGTCCGTCGTTCTGGGAAGTTTAAGACACGGAAGATCGCTATTTTTGCTACGGAAGAATTTGTTTATTTGCGGGAACATGCTCGGGTTGTTAGATCTAACAGCCCGAATCTTATCATTCCAGTAAGAATTAACAGAAAGTCTGTAATTCTGGGCAATTAATGTCTGAATGTTCTTAATGAGCGATTTCAGTGTCCTAACTTCCTCACTACGTCTGTCAGTAAACCGCCTGTACAAGTTTTTTAATCTTGTTAGGAGTCTACTTTTTTGTTGGTGTAGTGCGTCAATTGTCGCATTGCGGTAAATGACTTGGTTGTTTGTACGTATATACCGTGGTATCGTGCTGTCCATCGTTCGTTTGATTGTCTCGTCCAATTGAATTAGATACATGTCAATCTCTTCGTTTGACAAGTTTCTATTGGACGGTATGTGGAGCTCGTTCGAAGAGAGTGCTCGCGTCATTTGTCTGGAGAAGCGTGTCCATCGTGCCCTACTGTAGTTGTAGGGGTACGTTTGAACAAACTCTCCTAATTCCGCAATATCGTTAGGGATCTTGATTTTGGCACTGAGTCCGCAATGGTCACTGAGATACACGAATGTGTTCAAACAGTTTACCGTTTGTGCGTCTGTGTCTGTCAGCTGCAGTCTTGCGTCTAACAACAGGAGATCCAGATAAGAGCCGCTCCTGGGATAGGACGAGATCTCTGTTGCCTTCAAATCGAGTCTATACTCGACACTGTGCAAGCAAAACCAGCTGTAAAGCTGGTCCCCTCTATTGTTGGAAATTGTGTTTCCCCAATATCCATGTCGGGCATTTAAGTCCCCGGCCAAAATAAAATAGTTCTCCTCCGAGTCCAGCCTTAGGCATCGGAAGAGTGAATCGAGCTCTGTTATAGTCGTTCTGGAACTAGGGTTGCCGGAGGAGTAGACCGATACCGCATACAACCTCCTTCCACTGCGGAGCGAAATGCACACGATGCAGGCCTCCAACTCCTGAAACCTTCGTACTTCACCACTATACACTACTTTATGTTTTATGTTATTTTTAATGAAGATCGCAACACCGCCTCCACCACTGGAATTGGGCCGGTCTCTTCTAATAACACTATAATTGCTGTGCTCCAGTATGCCTCTCCGAGTTAGCTTGGTTTCGCTAATCAGCATCAGCTCTGGGCTTTGGTCGTCCAAAAGTTTATAGAGCTCGTTTTTTCGAGGGATCCCTATCAATGAATTTGCATTCACTGCAAGGATCTTGTAAGTAGACTCGTTCGTCTGCGCAGCCATTAAAATGGTTGTCGTGGTTGGCTCTGCAGGAGCGCCAAGATTTGGTCTACCCGCTCCTCTAACCGATCCATACGCCTTTCAATGGAGGATTTCCAATCCGGCGTTGGATCGTGTGCTCTTGGCACTGAAGGTTGCGGCACTACCTTCGGTAGTTGCTGCTTTTCCGTATTCCCCTGACCGGACACCATTTGGGCGAACGTCATTTGAGGCGTTACGGGTATGGCTGCCCCGAGTGGATTTTTCACTGGGGGCTGCTTCTGCAGAACCATTTTTGCTTTCCGCTCTTGGAATTTAGGGCAACCCCGATAGTTGGCGGTGTGCCCCGCGTTCCCGCAGAGTACGCATTTGAGCTGACTCTTGTCAGCTGCTCCCTTTTGCCCCAGAGGACAATTCTCCGCACTGTGGTTCTCACTGCACTTGACGCATCGAGGCTGCATTTGGCAGTTCGACGCGGCGTGCCCGAACCTTTGGCAGCGAAAGCATTGCGCACTGCCCTCCCGCCTTCTTATGCTGTCCCACTCGCATTTATGGTAATCTAATAACTTGATTTTCTTTAGATTATCCACTTTGCTTGTGGGTGTAACCTGTACAATATAGAAGGGTAATTTCCGCCCCTCTCTCTTTGCCTTAACTGTGTTGAAAGGCTTGACCCCGACGTACTCAATTCCCTCGCACACTTGCTCTTTGAGCAGTTGGAGGACCTTCTCCGCTTCGATCGGGGAAGTAAGCTTTAACAGCCGAGACTGACACTTTTCGCCTTTTGGAGTGAACGAAAAGAACTCCAACGTCGACCTCTTTAAAAACCTTTTTAATATATTATAGTCATCCACTGTCTTGCAGTGGATTGCGTACTTTTCAAAGCCTTTACTTCTACTAATATAAAAATTACCTGAACCTACGGCCTCCTTGCACATCTTGGCAGTTTGTTCAATATCCGCCTTGTAGATATTGATTGGCGGCACTTTTTCTTTCTTCTGCTGCTGTTGCGTTAGTGGTTGCTGCTGTTCAGTTGCTGGTTGCTGCTGTTCGGTTGTTTGTTTCTGCTGTTGTGTTTCTTCTTGACGTCGCTGTTTCTTTGCCGAGCGCTCTTTTGTTGCTGGTCGTTGGTGTTGCTCGACCGCTGGCGGCTGTTGTGTTGCTGGCAGTTTTGCAGTTTTTGTCCGCTGTTGTTGCTGAGTTTGTTTCAGCTGTTGTTGTTGTTCAGCTGTTGGTTGTTGTTGCTGGACTGCAGTCCTTGGTTGCTGCTGCTTCTTTTTTTGTTGTGGCTTATTTGCCACTTGTTGTTGCTTCTTTTGCTGATCCAGCATTCTTCTCGCAACAGTCTTCGCTTTCAGCTCTCTGATTTCATGCAGGAGTCGCTGAATTCTCTCCTGCATGTCGTCGACTAGCGTCTCCTTCATGCGAAGTACCCGCTCGACTTCGTCTTCTGTGTCGGAGGAGAGGGAATCAAAGCTGTTGCTGCTCACAGCGAACAAGCCTTCCCCTCCATCGGACACATACTGCACCGTGTCTTCCACCTCCGACTCGCCTTCAGTTGTGCAAGCCGATGCCGCTTCACTTAGCTCTCCCCCTTGCCGCTCTTCGGATGACTCATTTATATTACGGCGTTTTACGCTTTTCGGCGACGCCTTCTTCCTCCTCCTCTTACCAGTGCCTTCGATGGACACTGCTTCTGGATGGCCTGATGCTGCCACCGGTTGTTGTTGGTCGTTGTCCGCTTCTAAGAGCGCGGACCGCTCGACAGATTCCATTTCTCAGCACTTACTTCTAGCGATGTTCTGTAGTGTGCCAGGAAATAAATAAATAAAAAAAGTTTTTTTTTTTTTTGGTTCAGCCCCAAGTCGGCCTCGAACCGGGCACCTGTAGAGCCAGAAGCACTGACACTACCTATTCGGCCACTCGTCTGTTATATAAACTCGCGGCAACTTTCGCACTTGATAACTGCAAGTCTTATTTTTTTATTTTTCTAGACACTAATCACTCGCGAACTGCACTACTCGAAGGTCTGTGAGTGACAAGAGAGAGAGAGAGAGAGAACTCTGCACCATTATATTTTTTATTCAAATATTTTATGGGGAGATGATCAGTTGTGATCTTGAATTTATTTCCCCACAGATAGGGTCTTAGTTTGGATACACTCCAGACAATGGCTAGAAATTCTTTATCGGTTACGGAATAATTTCTTTCATGTTCGTTCAGAGTCCTAGAGATATAGCAAACCGGTTGTTTGTCCTGTGTTAGGACAGATCCGATGGCAAAGTTACTGGCATCGGTGTATAAATGAAATGGTTTTTCGAATTCTGGAAATTTTAGGATTGGTTGTGTTATCAATTTGTTTCGGAGTGTTTCAAACGCATTCACGTATTCAGGATCACTAATATTTATTTTGGTGTCCTTTTTGAGATACCTAGTCATTGGATATGCAATTTTTGCATAATCCTGAATGAATTTCCTGTAGTAGCCAGAGGCTCCTAAAAAACTTCTAAGTTGTTTTTCTGTGTGGGGTAGTGGGAGGTTTCTGATTATACTGATCTTATTACCATTAGGCATTATTCCCTTTGGTGTTAATATGTGACCTAGGAATTCGGTTTCCTTCTTGAGGAATGAACATTTGCTAATTTGTAGTTTTAAATTATGTTTCTGCAAAACTCGAAGGATGTCTCTGAGGTTTTTCATATGTTCTTTTAGGGACGTGGAGAATATCAAAATGTCATCTAAATAAACGACACAAATTTTGTTTATATATTCTCTTAGTATGTGGTTCATTAGTCGCTGAAAAGTGGCTGGTGCATTTTTAAGTCCAAAAGGCATACGGACATACTCGTATAATCCTTGTGGAGTAATAAACGCAGTTTTCGCTATGTCAGCTGGGTGCATCAAAATTTGATGGTAACCTTTTGCTAAGTCAAGCGTCGAGAAATAGACCGCTTTTCCTAACTTATCGAAGAGGTTTTCTATATTTGGCAGAGGAAATCTGTCATCTTCAGTAATTTCATTTAAAGCCCTATAGTCAACACAAATGCGGTACTGTACTTGACCATCTTTGTCTGGCTTTTTAGCAACTACAACGATCGGAGAAGCATGTCTACTCATGCTTCTTCTTATGATACCTTGTTTTTCCATCTCTTTGATTTGCTTAGCTACTTCTTCTTCGTGTTTCTTTGGTAATCGGTAACTTTTTGCATGTAGTGGTTTGTCTTCTTTAAGGTGAATTTCATGTTTTATTTCCGAGGTATGAGTTAACATGTCGCCTTCCTTATATTGGATGTTTCTAAATTCGTCTAGCAGTGAGGTCAATGCTGTCGTTTCTTCGCGATTAAGGCTGCCGAAGTCAGGATTGCCTTCCTCTAGGTAGTTGCATGCCAACTCGTGTCCTCGTTCTATCTTTAGAATGGTCTGATTTTTTAAAGTTATAGTTCCTTTCTCAAAATCAATGGTTTCAATGATATTTTTAAGGACATCCATTCCTAGGAGTATCGTATAGTTTTTATTTTCTAAAGCCTGAGCGTAAGCTTTAATAAAAGTATTATCGCTGTAACCGAATTCTTTTGGTATTGGAAACTGAATTATTGCAGTATTCCTGATTACGCTACTATTAATGGTCTTTATCTCTAGCTGTCGGGTGTCTAGAATTTTATACGGTGTCATGTCGAGTTTACTAGTATTTATGATAGTCATAGCACTGCCAGTGTCTACTAAAATATAGTGTCGTTGGTTCTGAATTTCAGTGGCGACTGTCATTAATTGTCCGAGGCTCAGTTCAGAAAAACCGGCGGTTCTACTGAGTTAATGTCCTGACGGATCGGTTCCTGACTTGTTTGGATATTATTGGTATCCATTGGTTCTAGTCTATTCTGTCTATTCTGTATGGAGTGGTTCTGGAAAGGTCTCTGTGAAGTAGTGTGATTTTGGTAACGATACTCATTTTGTCTAAACCTTCCCGAATGATTTTGTCCACCAAAATTATTATTGTGACCATTATTGTAACTGGGTCGTCGTTCCTTGTCGGGGAGACTAAACCTATGATTTTTGTTTTGGTTATTGTAATTTGCCGTGGTTCTAACTATTTCACTATTCCTTAAATTTCCATTATCGTATCCTATGTAGGAGAATAAAATACTCTTTATTTCATGTAAATCATACAGATTCCTAATTTCTCTGGCTAAATTCCCTATTGTTAATTCTCGTATTTTGTTTATTATAATATTATAGTACAATAGTTTTTCTTGTTCCTGATTGTCACAGAATACTACATATGTATTTACTTTGCTTAAAAGGTATTCTAATTTATTGGTCAAATCATATATTGAACTCACTTTCATATTGCTGATTTCCTTCGTAAGATCGCTGCTGCTGATGACCGGTCGATAGTGTTGTTTAAATAACTCCTTCGCCTGTTCCCACGAAGTGACTCCATTGATGATCAGTAGGTCCATAGCTCGACCTTTGATTTTCACTTGTTGTATGATGTTCCAGGTGGCTTGGTAATCTCCAATAGTATTCCGAAGGTGGTTCTCTATCATTACGATGAAGTGCATTAGGGATTCGCTATCCCCATCGAATTCGGGTAAGTATTGAATTTCCCGTAACACGTTGCTCCCATGACTCGGCTGTGGTATTCTCGCCACTATAGCCATTATACTATTTAGGATATCCCGGTTGGATACCTCAGGGATGACGTTTGGATTTTCTGCCATATTTCCCGTTTCACTATTACTATATGCCAACAACTTCCACTACGGTTTTAGAAGGGTTTCACTATACACAATCTTTTCCCGTGTTTTTTTTTTTTTTTTTTTTTTCGTTCGTCGAAAATTGCGGTTAAGGAAATGCGAATTGAACTTTCTCAATGTGGATCAGGATAGTTGTACCTGATCCTACCGACTGCGCCAAATAAATAACTGAACTTCGTAATTTTTTTTTAATATATTCTCTTTATTATATATATTCTATTATAATTACGGTTTTAGTTCTTTATTTACTATTAATAATACGGCCGCTGTCTTAAGCAGGGCTGCACCGTACTATCCGGATGAGAGTTTACTATGAACTACCACTCAGATCGAATCGAATGCCCGAAGAAGGTTTTGTTATTTTTAATATTTCAACACGGTCCCCCAATTGACTCGATTGGGCCTACATTCCTCAAGAGGTCAGCCGAATGCATTGGTTTTATTCTCCCTATTTCTCAATAGGTTAACCGAATGCATTGGTTCACTTTCTTTGTTTACTCTTTCGGTCATCGTTACTTTTATGGGTCACATAAAAGTGATGACGATAAGAATTTATGGTGTGCAATTGAAGAATGCAAACACAAGCAAGTATGGTGACACATTGTATATTTTTATTTTTAAGAATTACGACCAATACTTAACTCGCGCGCATTCTGGACAAGTGGGTGAGCTGTCGTGACCGAATCTGTGGAGGTATTTTCGGTAACCCCTAACTGGTCCGATAAGAACACTGCGTCAGATGGTAGTTGCAGTTCCCGTGAGCTCTCGTTGGCCAGGCTTCTATTCTGGGTATCAATTTATGGGTCCATCTGCCTTTGGTTGTGGTGTCTCACCTGGCTTGCCACAGTGCCATTGATGTTGCCCTTTCTTCTGATGTCACCCCTTGCGCTAGTCTCCGCGTGATTTGCAGATCTCCGTAGGTAGATCCTTTGCATTTCGGTGGGGAGAATGTCGATCGGGACCATACCCGCAATGACGCAGGCTGCTTCGTACGAAATTGTTCGGAAACCGCTGATTGCTCTTATCACGCAGACCCTGTATGATCTCGAGAGCTTCCTTGCTGCTTCCGTGTTCGCCAGGGTCAACGCCCATACTGGTGCAGCGTAAAGAAGGATTGAGCCTACCACCGTGGAAAGCAGGATCCCTCTCGCATAGCCAGGTCCTCCAATGTTGGGCAGCATTCCGGAGAGCGCTGCCTGCATCCTTGCTGCAGTACTCGACGTGAGTCTTAAAGTTCAGCCGGTTGTCGAGCATTACCCCTAGCTATCTTAGAGCCTCCTTCGATCGAATTATCTGGGAACCAACCCGGAAGTTCGCGTATTCCAAAGTCTTTCGGCTGGTTATTAAGACAGCCCCAGTCTTGTCGAGCCTGCTAGTTCTAGGTCGGCGGACTCCATCCAAACCTTGATCCTGGCGATCGCGTCGTTTGTGGCTGCTTCCACCTCGTGGATGTGCTTCGCCACTGTCACGGCCGCGATGTCGTCAGCAAAACCGATCACCTTGACTCCATGTGGTTGCGTTAGTCTCAGTACTCCGTCGTACATTAAGTTCCACAGGAGGGGTCGAAGAACTGAACCCTGTGGAACGCCTGCTGAGACTTCGTGGTATTTCATTCCGTCGTCAGTCTGGTATCTAAGTTTCCTGTTGGTGAATTCCTTATCTTCCTCAAGTACTGCGGTGTGTTCATCCTAGTCAAAGCTCTCATGATGCAGGACCAGTTCGCTGAGTTAAACGTTTGGTTGTTTGTCCTTTAAAGACTCTCAAATAGCGGCGTTAGGACACAACACCGTTTTGTTGTAACGAGCGTTCACATTGACGATTTGGTATATCGACCACACACTTCAAGAAAAAATGATCGCGATTGCAAATTGTTCAATGTGAACGCCACAAAGGTAAGAGACAGACTGACGTGTTGAGAATTCCGTGGAAAAGGTTTTGGTACCGCATCAGTTACCTACACCGAAGATGATGCACTGTGAAAAGTGAAAAAAAGTGATGTGTGAAATACGCTAAAAACAACCAATCTATGTTTTTTGAGCCACAGTACATAAAAATGTCCATAACATGTATTTCGAAAAATTACAACAAGAGTTATATGTGCTTAACTTTGGTAGGTCTATTTCGGACCACCCTGTGTTGTACAAACTCTCACCCACTAAGACACGACGACGACAATGATCTGAGTCGATAGTTAGTAATTCATGAATGTATGTAGTTACATCTCTTGAGCAACTGACGCCATCGATGGAAGACTGGAGAAAGTCTTGTTTATCGTTTATTAGGTGTTTAGTTTGTTCTAATTGCTACTTATTTATTCCTTCACTTCCTTGCACATTTTTCAGCATATTCAGCATACTAGTGTAACATTGTAACATGAAAGAGTTCCAGAGTTAGCACCCTTCCTTGACACTTCACTTGGTCGATGAAATGAGTCGCGGGCTTGGCGCTGAGCGCCCTTAATCACTGTCAGACGTAGAATGGTCATCGTATTTTCCTATATAATGGCCGAATACGTAGGGTTTTGTTAGGTTTGAGTGTATCATTGGAATTTGAATATCGCTGAAAATGAAACGCGTCAGGTTCGGGTCTGCTTTCGAATTCAAACAACGTTATACTAACCTATACTTTCTCTTGACGTCTGCCACCACTTTGTTTGCGATGCTGAGAATATCCGTTGTAAAGCCGTGCTTTTCCAAATTATCGCACAGAGTATTGATGAAAACTGACCCAAGTCTTGGATTAAGAAAGGATGCATAACCTAAAAAATTGAAGAAAAAAATTTTAACTCATTCGATTGAACACACATTGGAAAATGTGTCACCTTCTACACAGCTGTTCAGTTGCAAAATTTCTGATGGAAATACACTCGGCGGCTTTGCGTCTGGTCCTTCCACCTGAAATCGCATGGGGTCCACAGAACCCTTGCATGCTTGTGCCACAACCAGTTTCAGTTTGGATACCAAGGTTTGGTTCTGCAGAATTGGATACATGATGTCACGGTCTATCGAATAATGACCATCTTTGGCTGCCACAATGTTACCCTCATAGCCATGCGACATTATAACTATCATGAGGCAAGATACTTTTCGAAAGTCATGTGATGCAACTATAATTAATAAAAACAAAAGTTTATGAAGCATTGTCAGAGGGTCAGGTGCGGGCAGACAGAGATGTTTTTGTTTTTAACACTATGCCTATGAGCTTATCTTAAATGTGCTCTCTTCAGTCCAACTTCCGATGTTTACCTATTATCTAATTCGTTCGATTAATCTTATCACAAGCAATGTATGTACTCGCTTCGTTGTATTTGTTCTTAATAGTGTGGCGGCGTCCAAGATAGTAATTTCGAAACAAATAAATTAATAAAGCGTGTTCTTACTTTTTTTCATGAGAGATTTGACGTCGCTGAGTGTCGCGTCGAGGATGGATTCAATATTCATGTGAAATTTGTCCAGAACACTTATCAATCGCGTAACATCAACCAAACTTCCACGCCTCTCTTTAAGCAACAAGTCATTGAATCTCAGCGTATTTATTATGTATGCATTTCCAGCCTCAAGACCTTCGGTGTTGATATTTACTTCCTTGTCCTTTATTGCTCCGATAATGGGAAATGCTGGCGGAATATTTATTCCACTGATCGCGGCGAGTGCAGCTGCGCTTGTACTTGGTTTTACGTCATCCTTGTCACTGCTTCTTGATTTTGCTGATGAGCTTTTGCCTGGTTGACCATTTTTGCTACGAGCTGACGAACTTGCCCTTGGTCCCTCTATAGAATCACCAATTTGATCCGCCCATTTCCTACTCAACTCAAAAACACGGATGAAATTTATTCCGAATTCGTCATTGTTTTTCACAATCAATCCGGATTTTTCCAAAATCTCTGCAAGACCTTTCAAATCCATTTGAAAATTGAAACTTGAATAGAATCACACACGACGGAGTGTACCCTTTCAACTGAACGATTCAAACAGAACTACTTACATGCTTATCAGCTCACCAAGAACTTGAAAGAAATTCTTATCGCCAGAGGGGAAGGTACTTTTTATCCAGAATTTAAAAATATCAATAGTATTTGTGGGGCTTGTCTGTAAATTATTCAGAGTGACAAGTATTATTGTGTTAGTATTATCCATGAATACGTGCGTGTGTTTCTTAGACTCTGCTACTTTATTCCACAGTCTCGGTATGGGAGAAGCGTATTTGTTTTTTTTTTTTGCTTGGGTTGGTGAAAATCCTCAACAAGACACTGGGTGGGGTGAATAAAAACTGAGTGTGAGCATTTCCTTAGTATTTTCGAGTAAATGCTCCATCTGGTGTGAATAAAAATTTATTTCGTTAAGTTTAACGAATCCTCTCCGCTCAGATACAGCTGAGTCTTTCCTCCGTTTTGGTGTGAATAAAGATGGAATGAATAGAGAGCTCACTTGTGGAAGTAGAGTGAGCAATGGAGGTGACTTCAAGAGTGAAAACGAATTAAAATAATGGAGAATACTGCTTCAGAAGAGGAATACTTTGACGTATTAAACCTTAATCCTCCAATCCCTCTGAAATGGACGATGACGATTTCATCAAGTGTTTGCAATTTTATCCGTGCTTGCTGGAAAAAGGCAAAACTCCAGACGTGGAAAATAAAAAGCAATCTGAGTTGAAAGCTATGGAAGAAGAAATATAAAAAATCCATGGCTTTAATTTGAACATCTCGCAAATAAAGAAAAATATGATAACATAATGGCTCGCATCAAATCAAAAGGCGATAAGAAAAAGATGATCAATCATTAAAAGACCACAAACAACCAAAGCTATTGCACCACCACCGGTTTCTTCAGGACTCTCGGAAAGTAAATGAGTACTTAACCATTCCACGTAATCAAACTCGAATCTATACACGCTCTTGAAATTATCCCCTGTGTCCCCGAAAAGGCCTGAGTTATAATTCTTTGTTTATCGCGTTTGTATATTTTTGAAAACATTACTGCATATACTTTGCACTCATCCTTAAACGCCAAAAACTCTAGTTTTCAAACGTCAACTGAATGGAGGGTACCTACTTTATTCACACCAAATTGAGTATTTCCTTTAACGAAAATACTCGACTCATGTGTTCTTACTCAGTTTTTATTCACACCACCCAATGACTACTGGTTTTTATTTGCGACATTTTTGTTTCTGTTGTCATATATGGGATGATTGCAAGGCAAGTACAAATTGTTTAAATTTTCCAAACATTAATTCACATTTGTGGCAACACTTGCAACGCCATCCAAATAATCAAATATGGGAATCGTGCTTATGTGACAAATTGTACACCACTGTCACTGTCACTGTCTGAAATGAGTACCACATACTAACTCATTACAAATACGTGTCCTACCCAAAACTAAGACAAACGGCTCCAAGAAGCATGAAGGTGTCGATGCGGTGTTAACAAGCTATCAAAATCTGGGTAACTCTCATCGAGTAACTAAACAGAGTTCGGCATCAAGCTCTCTTGTCGAAAATGCGTGCCTATGTTATCGATGAATCCCTTCTTCTATGGATTAGAAATTACCTTTCGAACCGTTCAATTCAAGTTGTTTTGGATGGGTTGAAGTCTGATATCCACCAAATAAATGTGGTGTTCCCCAAGGCTCAGTTCTGTCTCCGACACTCTTTCTCATTTTTATAAATGATCTCGTGTCTGCTACTTTTAATCCAATCCATTCCTTCGCTGATGACAGCACCCTTAGCTTTTCATATTCGTTCCAAGACTCACGACCCCGCCCTTCGGCCGTAGAATCGGAACGGCAGCGTATGTTAAGCACATTGAATTCCGATATTGACAGAATAATTAACTGGGCAAAAAACAATAGAGTGGAATTCAATGTTTCAAAAACTCAATGCGAACCCTTGATAAACAGCCATTATCCATGAATGGCGCTTGTGTCGATGAAACCGGAAAACTTTCTTGTATCAACACAAAACTTAGTTGGAACGATCACATATTTGAGGTCGCCAAAAATGCTGCGAAATGTTTAGGTTTCCTTAATCCATGGAAGAAATATTTCACCTCTTCTGACTTGGCTTTAATTTATAGGCCCCAAGCTTGAGTACAGCGCCCATATTTGGTCTGGTGCCCCCAAGACCACCCTGCACTTATTTGACAGAATCCAAAAGCGAACGATAAAACTTATAGGAGACAATAATATCGCAGTCATTAGACTCGCTCGAACATTGTATGTGTAGAAACATTATTGCATATATTTTGCACCCACTTTTACCCGACTTTGCACTCACCCTTAAACGCCAACAACTCTAGTTTTCAAACGTCAACTGAAGGGAGAGTACCTACTTTGAGGCAATTTTTTATTCTCACCAAATTGAGTATTTTTGTTTGAGTGGTCGCCGTGGCGTAGTGGGTAAGTGCGTCGACTCCTACGCAGAGGGTGCCAGGTTCAATACCCCAATTTACCACCTAACTTTACCTCACAGCTCCGCCACTTTCAAGTCACTGACAATGCTCAAAGAGTATTCCTGTATAGAAAAAGCTTCTCAAATTCGCCGTTCGGAGTCGGCGTTAAACTGTAGGTCCCTTCCACTCGTGAAAGAACAATAGCACGCACAACACGAGTGGTTGCTGAGAAGCTAGGCCCACGTCCACCTCGGACTGTCGCTCCACCCATATTATTATTATAGTATTAAATTGAGTATTTCCTTTAACGAAAATACTCGACTGATGTGTTCTTACTCGGAGTCTGTACTCAGTTTTTATTCACACCACCCACTATGTGACCCCTGTCCACATAGTCAGATTTTTACTGACTACAAACACCCTTCGCCGTTTGTTTTTTTTCTGTAATACAATTAAGTTTCCTTATCTAGTAGTTTACTTTTGAAGATGTTCTTTTGTAGATGACTGCCATAATCATCGTTAGGTTGGTTTATTATCATTGCGCCAAATCGAGCGGTCTCATACGCTGGAGTCGGCGTACTTAACGTCTCATTTCCAAAGTTTGGAGGATGGCATTGTTAGAATGACCATGAAGTCTGATACTTGGCTTTCGATCGGAGGTTGTTCATCCCTAGGTCCCTTTGCATATTACAATTCCCGAGATACCAGGGAGATTTCACAATAGCTCGTATAATTTTAATTTGAAAGGACTGAATAAATCCTCTGTTATTTGCTTTGGTACAACCCCTTAGTTGTATGCCGAAAATCCATATAGGCTTTAGTACTTGCTTGTATAATAGCAGTTTGTTGTACATGCTTAACTTAGACTTTAACCGGTGTTCGAGCTCATCCCGTTTTTACGTCGGCCTTCCACGTGAGTTTCGTATCGAGAGTCACAGTTTCTCTTTATTGCAGCATAAATTACGTATTTCTTAAAACTACTTTTGCACGATTAACAGAGATTTGGTTATTGCAACCTTACTACTGACAGTCTATATACTTCTTGAAAATATGTAAAAGTTCTTTAATTAACAACCAGAGGAAAAGCTGATGAAAAACCTCTTCACAAGTTTGACTTCACAAAGAAATAAGGGAGGTGGTGGTGTTTTGCTTGATTTCAAGTCACATTCAACGTACAATTTAACAATTTAAATATAAACATTTTTATCAGTTACAATTAAATACTTTTATGAATAAATATACAATACATAAATAAATGAATAAATAAATAAAGAAGTAATAAAACAAATAAATACATAAATGAATATATAAATAAATAAGAAAATACATAAATAAATAAATAAATACATAAATAAAAATAAACAAATAATAAATAGAACGAGTGTATACGCAAACCAGTAATTGTACAGGAGTAAATGACTTAATAAATAAATGATAAATAGGATTAATATATTATGATTCGTTTAGTAGGCTTAAAATTAGAAATGAAGTATTACAGAGATTTCCGACTTCACAGCTGATTGCCCCCTAGTCCATCGACGATTTTGAGTGCTTTTTTGACAGATATTCACGAAATATCGTAAATGCCGTCATCTGATTGGACAATTTGGTTAATGAACACGTTAAAAACTGGTTATAAAAACAGTTGACAAAAATCTTAAGGGGAAAGAGAGGTAGAAGTGGGGCATCTCTGTAATACTTCATTTCTCCTTGAAATCAAATGGTTGTCAGCTGAACTGCAAAGGTCGCCGATAGCGCTCGAATAATTTATTTAATCTAATGTGAAAATTTTCGATTTTTTAAGCTAAGCGGAGATCACCAGTAGAAAAATACAAAGGCAGGTTGAGAATCATCTTCAGTAATTTATTTTGGGCTATTTGCAACTTATTGATGTGACTTTTCATGTACCCCAATCAGGTGAGCCATCAAAAATAATCGGCTGAAAAATTTCTTTCTAACAAGTTTATTTTCAATAATCATTTTTGATTTTCGATTAATAAACGGGTATAACATTTTTATATCCAGATTAATCCTTTTTATGGTTTCTTGAACGTGAAGACTAAAGGTAAGTGCATTGTCTAGATGCACCCCAAGATACTTACTACTTGATTTCCAATCTGTTTCAATGTTGTTTAAAATGATTTTGTTGCCCCTTAAGAAACAGGCTTTTCTTTTCCGTGTAAAAAAAGCAGACAGACCTGATTCTTTGAAGCATTTAATGTAATCTTCCATTTATTGAAATATGTTTTAATTTGATTCAGATTGCAGATGCTCCAGATTGCAATGAATTTTACAACCTAATGAATCTGAAGCAAAAATGCAAGTGTCGTCCGCGAATATAGCAGCTACACATGTGTTCAGTGATGGGAAGTCGTGTGTAAAAATATTGTACATGATTGGTGCAAGTACTGAGCCTTGAGGTACGCCGGCATCAATTGAGAAACTTTCTGAAGACTATCGTATATACCGGTGTTCGAGCTCATCCCGTTTTTACGTGGGCCCTTCTCGTGAGTTTCATGCCAAGATATTTTGCTTCATTAGCGTACGGTATTTGTACAGAATTAATGAAAACTGGTTGATTTAAAATATTTCTGTAGTTACAATTTATATGCGTTGATTTGGTCTCATTGGGAGCCATGCGCCAGCTTGACCAACCGTCTGCATTTCCAAAGACTAAGGTGGCTGAGTCATGCGCTCTACATGACCAGGATCTGATGAGTCCTCGAAAAAACGACCGTGTCTAATTTGACACACACAAGTGCTCATAATGGGAAGCAGCAAGTCATTGCACCGTCGAAGAGGTTTGTTGGTTGGCCTCACAAAGGCTATGAACACAAAATCACGTCACATCCTTCCGCAGCAGAAAACAGCGCGGGAAGCTTTCAAAATTGAAAAACGGTAGGACCCTCTTTTTTACAAAAGGCTTAACTCCTGTATGTAGCACCAAGACCCCGACATTCCTGTCAAGCCGTCCAGATCACAAGAACAAATCCAATTCTTCACCTTTTCCCAATACCAGTCAAATCACCCTTAATTCACTCATTTACCTATTCGCTCACGTGACTGCAATACAAGACTACACTAGTAGCAGTCCATTCAACCCCATCGGCACCCCGTAACTGGGCGAGACGCACAATACAAAGGAATGCTCGCAAATTCCTCTTAATTACATTCAAAATGGATAAATAATTTATTTAAAGTCTGCTCTTAGGCTAACGAGCAGAGGAGTTAGATTGGCACTTAATTCAAATGAGACGGGGGCGGTTGGCTCTGCTCCAGCAAAAGTGCGCGCCTCAACTAACAAAACACCCCACCAGCCAAAACTCGCCCAACTGAAACTTTTTTGTTGAATGCCCAGAAGTCACAGAGTATAGAGTACCTCCCCACACACTCGCCTTTTTGGCCAGGTGCAGAAGACAAATAATTAACAGATTAAAGTTTCTCGCCGGCTCCTTTCGCGACTTGAAGTAGCTTCTTCGCTTAACTGGCCGAACGAAATCCATCCGATCCGAGTGGCTGGACGGCGAGCGGTGTGAACTCCCGCGCGAACGACAGTCTCAGTTGTCGTTGTCTGAGAATTTGCATGCAAAAGGTGAAGGCGATAACATCCGAATGCACTGCAGAGGCGCGTGGTGGTGGTGGCAGTGGTGGTATCCCAGAAGGCTGTGAGTTATGGCCTGTGATGGCGGAGTATGTCGCAAGCAAAAATTTGTCGGGAAATAATGTGTTAATTTGCTGTACAATGCATTTAATTAAAATGCAACCGTGAAAGGAGCACGGTGACAGTCAGTTGCTGCCATTAAAGTCTTCATAAAGGACGAGACGTTATGGCGAGTTGGGGGTAGCAGAAATTTTCTGTTAATTAGATACTATTAGCTGTCTTCATTCATGGCGTGGGATGTACAAGGAAATTATTGGTCTGTGCTGTGCTACTTGTATCCACCATTGCGCGTTGTTGTAATCTGTTTAAAAGTAAGAAAAAGTATTTTTGAGTACTTTACGTAATACATGAAATAGAGTACAATACTCTATTTTAGAGTACGGTTGGCAACCCAACCCTCAAGCCGCCTGGTTTGAATTTAGACTCCAGCTCCAGTCTCGCACCTATCTTCCTAGCGAAGATTGGCAAGGGACTTAGTCCTGCTATAGGTTCAAGATCTGTTGTCTGCTTGGAAGTATTTAGGACACCAAAGGAATGGCCGCGTGTGTGATAGGGATGCCTTACGTCCCGCTCGGGACCGATAAATAGCTTTTGTCCCGCTTTGAAAATTGTCCCAATTTCAGTTTGTTCGAAATTTGCTATCAAGCCGGTGGTTTTCTTTAGTGCCAGCAATTGATCGTTCATGTTCATGTCTGTTAAGTCATACTATTTTTCAAGACAAAAAGTAGGTCCATATCTGAAAAACTTTTTTGAATTTGAAATTGCTGAAGAGCGTTTAGCATTTATTTCTCCTGTGGAGAAATATTCCAAAAGGTCATTATTTTGCAAAAATCCGAGGACACTACGGCTGTTAATTTATATAATATTATGAACAATGTCAGAGTTCAAATAAGAAACGAAGAGAAAAAAGATATTTTAGTTCACTAGTATCACAATTGTATCAAAATGTGATAATGATGAAATTGTTAACCAATTTTAAGGAGAAGTAGATGAATTCTATAAGAGCGCGCTTAATTATTTAGAAAAACACTTTGACCTTAACACCAAACTTCAGTATCTATCAGGGATGAATTTACAAAATAAACCAATTTCTGAAAATTATCTTAAACCTATAAACCTTTTTGAAATTAAAAAATATATATACTGACATACTTTTTGAGGAATTTATAACATTAAACAGTTTTTTTTTTTGAATTAATGATGAAGGATTTGAATGAAAAAAACGATGGAAAAAATTGGGTTAGTTTTTGTTTTTTGCAAAATTAATAAAACTCCAAGTGTGGAAATTCTTTGCAACTTGTATTTTCGTTGCCAGTTTCTAATGCCAGCTCTGACAGGATTTTCAGTTTCATGAAAAGTTCATGGCGAGATGATCGAAATCAGCTTTATATGGGAGTATTGGAAGCTGATCTTCTTATAAAACAAAATTGTTCAATGACTTGCAGAGAATTTAAAGAGTTTTGCGAAACCGAGTTTGAAAAAACTGAAATTGAAATCTATAAATTGAAGGACTTGAATTTAAATTATAGAGATGATGAGATTTTTTTTTACGTTTTTTTTGTAATCTGGCATCCCTAGTGTATGATAATGGGTCCTGCCACCATTAGGTGTGTTTTTTTGCAAGCGTATATACGCTTAAATTTCAATTTGCATGTAAAATACACTAACAGCAAATAGGATCCGCTTAAGTTATTCATCATATATGACTCGAGCTGTAAAGAGGATATTAGGATGAGAGAGTTGAATTTCCGGACATACAAAGCCAACCCTACTGAGGAAAACCGGAAGAAGTTTAAACGGGCCAGAAATGACTGCAATGCAACTATCAGACGTGTGAAATTCTCTTATGAGCAAAAGTTGAGGCAAAAAGTGCTACAATGTCCCAAGGGTAGCAAAAACTTTTGGTCATTTGTAAAAAACGTAAAGAATTCCGCCTCGTCTTCAATTCTCTCGCTCATTTACAATGACATTCCAGCTGTCAGCTCTTTAGACAAAGCTAATCTGCTTGCGGCTCATTTTGCAGCTAGCTCAACACTGCCAGATTCCAATTTGTCTCCACCTGTACTTGAGTGCGTTGATTTCACCATGGGACAAATCCACTACCGCACTTGCACAGTTGCAAGAGTACTGAAAGATCTCGACGTGCACAAATCCGCTGGACCGGATGGTATTCCCCCTATACTTCTGAAGAGGTGTTCTTCTGTGCTGGCAAAACCACTGCGTAAGCTTTTTCATCTATCCTACTCTTTAGGTCTCTTTCCGAGCAGATGGAAAACAGCATTAGTCCAGCCATTCCCTAAAAAGGGCGAATCTTCGTCACCCACCTCGTACCGACCCATAGCACTTACGTCCCTTCTTTCTAAGGTCATGGAAACGCTGATAAATCGTCAGCTTATGAAATATCTTGAATCGCGGAAACTTTTTAATGACCGACAATATGGTTTCCGCAGCGACAGGTCCACTGGTCATCTGATAGCTTATCTCACCGAAAAGTGGAACCAGTCTTTGCACAATGCAGGCGAAAGCAACATCGTTGCGCCTGATATTTCTAAAGCATTTGACAGAGTTTGGCATCAAGCTCTCTTGTCGAAAATGCGTGCCTATGGTATCGATGAATCCCTTCTTCTATGGATTAGAAAGTACCTTTCGAATCGTTCAATTCAAGTTGTTTAGGATGGGTTCAAGTCTGATATCCACCAAATAAATGCTGGTGTTCCCCAAGGCTCAGTCCTGTCTCCGACACTCTTTCTCATTTTTATAAATGATCTCGTGTCTGCTACTTCTAATCCAATCCATTCCTTCGCTGATGACAGCACCCTTAGTGTTTCATATTCGTTCCAAGACCCACGACCCCGCCCTTCGGCCGTAGAATTGGAACGGCAGCGTATTTACATAATTAACTAGGGAAAAAACAATAGAGTGGAATTCAATGCTTCAAAAACTCAATGCTGTCTGCTGTCACTCAAGCGAACCCTTGGTAATCAGCCATTATCCATGAATGGCGCTTGTGTCGATGAAATCGGAAAACTTTCCATTCTTGTTATGTGTATCAACACAACACTTAGTTGGAGCGATCACATATTTGAGGTCGCCAAAAATACCGTCTCTTCTTTGTCCGTGTTTTATCGTTATTTCAGCAAACGATGCTCAAGTGGGCTAGCCAACTGCATTCCTCCTCTCCATGAATTCACCCGCAATACTCGTCTTGCCAGGAATGACCATCATTATACCCTTAAGCCTACTTTCGGACGCACAGTTAAATTCAGAGACTCGTTCATCAGCTGCACTGCACGAATATGGAATGCTCTCCCAAACTAATATTTCCCACAGACTACAACCCGCTGATATTTAAGAGCAATGTGCACAGGTACCTCCTCTCCCTCTCTCCCTCTATACCTTCGGGCGTGCTGTGTCTTGACCCCGGACACATAAGGGTATTAGCAATCCCTTGAGCACACGCAAATTATAAAAAAAACATGCGCCTGAAAGCATTTTTTCCTGTATTTCTGAACATTCGTAGGGGTGGTTGATGTATTAAATAATATGGCAAAGATTTTACATCCATAAGTATGCAACTTTTGGTAACCTTAATAACCTACACATTCATTTTATGTTTCGTAATCGATTCTTTTTTTCATTTAAAGATATGGTCACGCTACACAATCGCAATCGAAGACCATTAACGATCAACCATCACCTTAAACGATTCCACCCTTAACTGCCACTAATGTCATTAATGTCGTCGGTGGTGCCAAGTTTTTATGACGAATTATTAAGTCCAGATGATCGTTTTTTTGTGCACATATAATTTAAGCGTATATTTTTGGGAAAAAAAGACGCGAAGTCCTGGTCAACAGTGCTCTAGTAGCAGGCTCTGTGGCGGACTATGCTATGTGAATTCCAGTTAAGTCTCTTGCCCAGGATTACTCCAAGATATTTGACCTCGCTGGAATAAACCAGAGTGGTGTTGTTGATTATTATGGGTTCATTGTTGACTCCTTAAAGGGATTGATCGATAATCCTCCTGTGCTACAAGCTATGCTTTCTCGAAACGTTAACAGACAACATAACAGCATTCCTCTTCCTCCCACACACCGGCAGTCGCCTTGTCCCACAATCACTGCAGAGACAGTCAAATTTGAAGACTGTCGGATTTCGTTCTAATACTGACAAACGGTAAAACAATGCCACTGCGAATGCAAATTATGAGATATCACCAACAGCAGGACACACGCAAACTGCCAGACAAGGACGACAACGACGACGACGACGACGGGAAAAAGTACAAGCCAAAGAAATTTCATTTGAACGTTGCTCGTGCGGCATTCCCAGCCACCTCCGCGGAGGGTTCGTTTGGCGAAATGCAAATCAAGATTATTTGCGTCGCCCTATGCGCCTGAATGCAAGCAAATCGAGAAAAAAAAACACACACACAAAGTTCTCCTGCTGTTGCGCAGCGGGGAGGGGGTGCGGGACCGAAATCACCGACAAACAAATGTTCGCGCAAAGTTTCCCTCAGTCTCAATACTGTCAGCTTCAGAGCTTCTGGGGCGGGTGCATGACGCGGCCCTATCCACAATCCTCAAGATAGTTCGGTTCGAGAATTTCAAGGAACATTATTTATAATTAATACAAAGTAAGTGAGATGGAGTGGAAAAGTTCATTTTAAGCTGTAAGCTGTAAGCTGTACCAAACTGTGCTGCGGTGCGGCGGCGGTGCCGAATGAAATTCTGGTGCTGTGGCAGTGATGCCGCTTACACCGCAACCTGGTGCCACGAACTTATCTTCGGCTTGGGAACCGCATTCACTTGAAGTGTTCCTGTATGGGGATTTGAATTTGAATACTTTTTCTTTCGTTTAGTTGGTGCGACAGTGCCTGTGGCTGCTTTTATTCTCCCTCGAAAATCGGGGTGAGGTTAATGATGTCAACTGGAATAGATTCAGTTTTTTAGTGAACACCTGAAAAGGCACTGGGATCTACTCTCAGAGGTCTGAGAGTGAAGAATAAGTCTTACTCTTGTTTCCTTCGGCTCAGCCAACAACTGAGAAATGGAGTCGTCGCTCGAAGGATCAAGCTGATTTTACATAAGACATTAATCATCGCAGTCCTGCCGTAGGCACAGTGGCACGGCATATCTCAAAAGCGGATGACGAAGACCTTGGGCTCTTCGAGGAAAATTCTGCAGTTTCCGTGGATGGTATCAGAGGAGAAGATTCATTTTCTCTACATGTCAGCCAAATCGCTATCAACTTGATGACCACGTCGTAACGCATTAGCTAAGGAACTGCGTCAACGTGTCAACGTGATCTACATACGTGCAGGAACCTATACTCAAGGATACATTCGATCCAAATCTTGGAACAAAAGGAGAAGACGCAATTTTTCAATTCAAGCTATTTGTCCTAATCACTTCGCTGATTTCAAGCCTTGTGGCTGATTCCAAGCTTTGTCGCATATCTGGCCGGTGTGCCGTTTGTTTTCAGGTGATAAATTCAAAAACAAAGAAAACACATTGATGTGCCATTCATGGGTTTGCAAAAAGAACCAGGGATGAGAGCAGCTTAGACGTTCAGTATCCAAAATTGATTTCATCGCCGCTTGACTGTCAATGACAATGTTGACATCGGAGATTTTTTGGAGTCCCGTTTGAATTAAATTGGCGCTACAGTCCGGGGTGGACCTGGGCCCCAACCAACAAGCTTCTCCAGCTAGTACTGTCTCTGCCTAGCTGTCTCCAGTGTCGCACGCAAAGTTGGTTGAGGTCCTTCTCCACCTTAAACGAGGGCGACCTCTGTTACGTTGTCCCACGGGTTCGGAGTCAAAGACTCTTCGGGCCGGAGCTAAGTTGTCCATACGCTCTACATGACCTAGCCATCTTATGCATTGGATCCGAAGACGCCTGACTAGACTCATGTCGCTGTACAGCCCGTACAGTGTGTGGTTCTCCTCCAGAAACCGTCAATGCAAACAGGACCACAATTCGCACGCAAAGCTTTTCTCTAGAAGAAACCTAGGACTTCCTCATCCGCTTTTGAGATTGTCCACGCTTCCGCGCCGTACAGCAGGACTGGGATGATCCAGGTCTTGTATAAAGTCAGCTTGGTCCTTCGAGAGATGGCTGTACTACTCAATTGCCTCTTGAGCCCATAGAAACAGTGGTTGGCAAGAGTTACTCTGCGTTTGATCTCGGTACTGATGTTGTTTGTACTGTTTACTGCGGAGCCGAGGTAGACAAAGTCCTTGACTACCTCGAAATTATAGCTGTCCATTGTGACGCTCTGTCCAAAACGTCGATGTTGTGTGTTCTTTCCTGATGAAAGCATATACATATACAATTACGTCAATGTCATCCGCGTATACTAACAGTTGTACGGACTTCTGGAAGATCGTGCCTCTAGTGTTGGCATGTGAGTCTTGCACGATCTTCTCCAGGACGATGTTAAAGAAGTAACATTACAGCGCGTGGCCTTGTCTAAAACCTGTTTTGACATTGAAGGTCTCGGTGAGTTCGTTACCGACCTTGATGGAGCAGCGAGAATTCTCCACCGTCATCCTGCACAACCTGACGAGTTTCTCAGGAATGTCAAAACTAGACATGGCGTTGTATAGCTCGTCCCTATGAACGCTGTCATATGCGGCCTTGAAATCGACAAAAAGATCTTGGGTGTCGATCCGCATCTCTTGGGTCTTTTCCAGGATCTGCCGTAGTGTGAAAATCTGGTGGACTTCTCTGGCCTGAAGCCACACTGATATGGACCTACCAGGTTATTTATAAACGGCTTCAGGCGAGTACACAAAACAGCGGAGAAGATCTTGTATGCGATGTTCAGGAGACTTATCCCTCCGTACTTGGCGCAGTCAAAGGCGTCTCCTTTCTTGTGGATCCGGCAAACGATACTGAGATTCCACTCAACGGGCATGCTTTCCTCCGACCATATCTTAGAGATGAGCTGGTGCATGCGCCCAACCTGGTCATCTCCAGCTGCCTTAAAGCATCAGCTTCTTTGTTAGACTTCAGTCTTGATATTGCTATCTTGACCTCGTCTGAGTCGGGGAGACGGAATTCTCGTCGGCCATCGTCCACATTGAGTGGAACATTCTGCCTGACAGCGGTATTTGTGTCATCATCGCAGCTTAGCAGTCTGCAGAAATGGTTCTTCCAAATTCTCAGTATCGACTGCGACTCTACTACTAGTTGTCCATTCTCGTCCCGGCAGGCTTCTGTCCGAACCTTATATCCACTGGATAACTGTTTCACCCTCTGGTCAAACTTTCGGATATCGTTCCTGCCGTAGCAACTCTCCATCTCCTCGATCGCGCGCTTCTCGTGCTCTTTCTTCTTTCTCCTGAGAAGCCGGGTCTCGTCCCTTCGTTTCTGTTCACGAACAGCTCTCATTGTTCGTTGCAGCGTTGCTTTGCAGGCTTCGCTGCATGTGCCAGCCTGCACTCGTTGTCAAACCATTGGCTTTTTCTAGGTGGTGGCGTGAAACAGCATCTTTGATGGCTTCTTGACAACGCCTCCAATCTTCTTCGATTGTTTGCGCAGGTGGCGACGAACTTAGAGAGAGATTCCGGGAGACTCGATCGGCAAAGATCCTAGCAGTCCGTTGCGATTTAAGCTTTCCGACGTCAAATCGTGGTGTCCTTTCTCGACTCCGTTGATCTCTTGATGTCCGAGGGCTTACCTTGGCTACAACAAGGAAATGGTCCGAGTCGATGGCTCCTCGGAACGTTCAGACATGTGCCTAACTTCGATCGCAACATGATCAATCTGGTTGACGGTTGATTGATCAGGGAACCGCCAAGTCCCTTAATGGATGTTGAGGTGTGAGAAACGCGTGCTAGCTACAAAGGGATTACGTCCCGTGACAAAGTCCATCAGCCTGAGTCCGTTATCGGATGTGGTGTCGTGCAGGCTGTGTTTCCCGTCTTCTTTACCCAGCTTTGCATTGAAATCTCCTAGAACGATCTTGGTGTCGAAGCTGGGGCACTGATCGTAAGTCCTTTCTAGGAGATCATAGAAGTCATCCTTGCTGTTGTCATCTTTGTCCTCTGTCGGGGCGTGGGCACAAACCTCCTGTTGTTCCCGAATTTAGCCTTGATGCGGATTGTTATGAGGCGTTCTTTTACAGACAAAGCTTAAGACTTTTTGCCTAAGTCTGCCTCGAACAACAAATCCACATCCAAATAAGCGCCTCTCCCTGTTGCAATCAACGTAGTAGATGGCGCAGTGTCTTAGCCTCTTTTTGCCCGGCCCATTCCACCGCACTTCCTGGATTGCGGTGATGTCTGCTTTGTAGCAGTCCAGGGCCTCCGCGAGTTCTTCGGCTGCACGTGGTCTGTTAAGGGACTTAACTTTCCACGTGCAGAACCGAAAATCTTTGTCCTTGTATCGTTTGCTGTGGTCGCCAACCTTAATTCCGTCCGTATCCGATGCATTTGGTTGTCTCTGAACCATAAAATGTTTAGGGGGTGAGGGAGTTAACCTCACGCACAACCCCCAACTGGGAGGCCAGGCCCTATTCTTTAACCCTCAGGCGGAGGGTCCGGGTTTATCCGGTGTCCGTAACCTCGCTGAGGCTGTGAGCGCCGCCGTTGTCCATAAAACTATAGGGATCTTCCGCCGCCATTCGAATTCTAAGGCCCCGACCTGGCCTTGAAAGAACCTTCTAGACCTGTGCTCCGGAAATGTCGTAGTAGCTCTAGAATGACTGCGTACCATATATAGCTCCTTCTGACTAAAGTTTCCAGTTTTCCAACTCCTCAGCCGCCATCCATAAAGAGAGATGAGCCCTGGTACAGGCACACTCTCCCCCCTCTCTCATCTGCCGCCGCCAACGACGTCCCACGGGGTTTGGCTACCCCATCTTGGATCGAAGGTGCTCGGCTCCCAGATTCCACCACGTGGTGAAGGTGAGAGTAGGAGTTTGCTGATAGAGGCTAAGTGCAGACGCTTGTGCCTGCATGAGACGCCATCCAACGCTTTGAAATCTTATTATGAGAACACTGTCGCCTTTATGCCGCGTAATTACTTTTTTGAGATTACTTACAGACCTTGGGACAGGATGCAATATGGCAAAAGAATCCAAACATCTCGACCATGTGCTCATTGAAGTTCGATATGCGCCAAAAATCCTAGATGTGCGAACACTCAGGGGGGCGACAGGGGACTTTGGCCATTTCCTCGTGGCAGCACGATTCAGTAATCAACTGTCCAATGTCGAGAAGCTGCACTAAGTGGAGTTTCAAAATTCGTGTATTTTCTTGCTTGGTATGAGAAGTGGCATTTTTATAAAAGTTTGTTCAAAACCAATTTCTTTAGTAAATCCGATGCAATTATTAATCGGCTCGGTAGCAATACAATCGGTCCTTAGGCGGCCATCGCATCAAATAGTGCCTTGTGATGAATTATGTCATACGTGGCTTTCAAAGCTATAAACAGATAATGCCGGCCATCCGGCAGCACTGGCACTGCACCAATTAGTGTAGATTTAGACGTTCACACAGTTCAATGGACAAGCGTATGGACCTCAACTATTCTGTGCAGAAGGATCGCCTTTCGGGCAAGCTTTCTTCGTCCCAAATTGCGTTGAAGATCTGATGGATGCTCCCTACCAGAACATCGCCACCGGTTCTAAATAGCTCTAATGGTAAACCATCGGCGTCTGTATTCTTTTGCTTTTTCGAGGGTTATACCGAAGTATTCAAATGGCGACTGTGGATGGCAGAAGGAACTCCTCTTTATTAGCTGGTCGAGCTATTGACCGTCCAGAGATGACGCCTTCCTGGTAGTCGTCTGAGTTTGACGATGCTGATAATTGACAATACAAGCAATTTCAATCTAGTACCCTTATTTCAACAACTGAGCATTAGCAAGACGCTGCGCACATCGAAAAGGACGACCAATCAATTCGTCCTGTTCGCTGATTCGTTTCCATGATCCCACAATAATGTGCATTCAAAGAAAAACAAAAAAAAGTACTTTCTTCCACAGGGACATTTGTTGTGTAGCATCGTTTTGTCAACGGCTATCCCCCCTTTCACGAGGATTCATAGAATCCATTTGGTTTGTCTATCGCTATCGATTTCCACGGGGACCACTTCCCGGTTCTGATGCATTCGTCCTTGAAAGACGACTGCCACAGCACAGCAGCGGGTAGACGAGTATAACTTTTAGCTGTCGTCAATTGTCAGCGACGGAATGGTGAAGGAGCGACCGGTCTGATTGAGGGCCAATAACAAAGAACGCACGACCAGCGAAGATTGAAGAGAAATTGTTATAAGTGTGTAAATAAAATTGGTGTATTTATTGCGGAGCGATGGAAGGGGTTAGGGAAATGTGAGAAATCGTTGCAAATAAACGGCTGTTTCTTGACAGAGAGAGCTTGCATTACATGCACGTCCTCCTGTGTTGGTATTCCGAGTGACACTCCGAGTAGGACTCACCAACTTTGACTTTGAAACTGAAGCTAGTATTGGTAGACAACAGAGGCAAAAAGCCCAAGTGGGCCAAATTGACACCCACCATCGATCTTAACGCGAAATGTGACGGCGTGTATGGAGATGAGCTATATAGAGTCACGTCCACTTTAAACATCCCTGCCTATCTAGCCTATCACTGCTCGGTCGGTAGCGGTCTCTGTGAGACCTCTGATGTCAAAAGAGGAGTTAGACAAAGAACTGTGCGAATCCCAAACGCCAACATTGGGGGCAAAACCTTTCAAAAGTCTGTGCAACTATTACATTCTTGAATCATTCTGGAAAGAATTGTTCAACACTCGCACCCCAACACCAGAGGCACAGTCTTTCAGAACTCCGTCCACCTACTCCCATATGCCAACGATATTGACATTATCGGAAGAACACAGATGGCACTTTTGTGAGTATTGCAACGGGGGCAGCGAAGATGGGTTTGGATTGGTTTGAATGAGGAGAAGACCAAGTATATACTGTCAACGAGAAAAGACTCCCAACACCGACGTCACGACAGACAGATAAAACTTTGAGGTAGTCAACGACGAACTACTTAGGGAACCACTATCAACTCAGACAACGACACCAGCACTGAAGTCAAACGAAGAATAACTCTTGCTAATCCCTGCTTCCTTAGGCTAAGAAAGAACATGACAAACAAACCTCTCTCTAACAAACAAGGTTAGGTTAGGTTAGGTTAGGTTAGGTATGCGGGCTGCTAGTGCTTTCAGAAGCACACTTCGATCATATTGGTCCATTGTGATACCCCTTGTGGGGCAGTGATGGTGCCGTTAATTTGATCCCAACAGCAAATGGTGACTGGACCAGATTTGCTTTCACTGGGATTCGAACTGGGTACCCCGCTAACCAGGGGCAAGCATCCTACCAACTGCGCCATCCATTCGTTTACAAACAAGGTAATCCTCTATAAGAGCTGAGGGTTGATGGCAGATGGCTGCTTCCAGAGGAATATTCTTCTTCGGTCCAATCTGCATGGATGGTGCGTGGAGGAGGAGATTGAACGACGAACTGTACGAGCTGTTCAGGGACATCGACTTAGGCAGAAGAGTGAAGAACCAACGATTGAGATGGCTAGGTCATGTAGAGCGGATGGAAACCAATATTTCGGCCCGGAAAGCCTTCGAATGCAATGCATGCATGTGGAAATGCATTTAAACCAACTATGCATGCAAAACTGAAGGCAGCTAGCTAAAGATCGAGCTGGCTAGAGGCGCTTGTTGCTTGAGGCCCGGGTCCACCCCGGTCTGTAGCGCCACCTTAAGTCAAGATACGTAAACAGACTCCGAACACTAAAATAAGACATCCTCAACTGGGACTAATTTCCGGAGCACCACGTCTAGGGAGAAAATAACATTTCTGAAAATAGTAGTCAAGTCCAAAGAATAGGCCGCACTCTCTGTGACTCAACACAACCCCTTTATTTTTAGCGCAATTCAAATATTATGTTCTGCTAGCATAAGGCTACCTCACAAGCAGTCCAAGACCCACGCGCACGTAGTCGCGAGTTATGCAAATAAAATAATGCGTGTTTTTCTGAATAATTCACTGATAACTCGAACAAATGATATTATTGATTTCTGGATGAAAGTTATCGTTCCCGCTGTCGATAAGAACTCCTTCCAGGTTCCGATTAAATGATGAGCAACACTGTTGCTGTAAGTACTTCTATTTGCATCGTTCAGTTGAAAGGGTACATTCCTTAGTGTGTGATTTATTTCAAAGTGAACGCGATTTCAAATGCATTGGCTTTCGCTTTTAGATGCTGTAGATAAATCTGGAATGATTGTGAAAAGAAATGGCGTACCCCAAATCAACTTGGAGCGTGTGTTTGAGTTGGGTAAATTATGTGTTAATCAAATTGCTGATAGAATAGAGGAGTCACGTACAAGTGCGCCACTATACCAATATGAGGATATAGATCAACCAAGTACAAGCTCAGCTGCATTCGATGTAATAAAGGACGAGAATATAAATGTTCCGCCAGCAATTCCCACTATTAAGGCAATAAAGGACAAGGAAGTAAAAATCAACCCCGAAGGTCTTGAGGCTGGATATGCATACATAATAAATACGTTGAGATTCAATGACTCGTCGCTGAACGAGAGGCGTGGCAGTATGATTGATGTTGCGCGATTGATAAGTGTTCTGGACAAATTTCACTTGCATATTGAATCCATCCTCGGCGGGACACTCAGCGACATCAAATCTCTCATGGAAAAAAGTAAGAACACTCTTTATTAATTTATTTGTTTCGAAATTACACTCTTTGTCCACATACAGTTCAAGAGCAAGCACAACGAAGTGAGCATACGCCTAATTGATTGATAAATAGTAGGTTATAAATAACAGGCAATTGATAAATAAAAAGTAAAGATCGGAAGTTAAACAGAAAAGATTATATTTAAGCTAAACTCATAGGCATTGTGTTTAAAAACTGTCTGTCTGTCTGCGCGAATTATGTTCCTGGATGCAGCTACTACGCAATCGATTACATTTTATGACAAATATTCTTGTCAGCCGAACATCAAGTTTGTCCGTTAAGGTCCAAACCCATAGAATCCGTCGCGTGAGTTACGTTCGGGAGCGAAACTTGTACAAAAAAAGAAACACCGAACATTTAAAAGAAACTAAATTTATTCCAAGATTTAACTACCGACTTGAACATCGGTGGTTTACAAATAACTGAGCTAGCGTCTATGCTCTTTGGACAAAACAATATGATATAACACTTAACAATTGACTTCAAAAGAACAAACAGGTGGAGATAAGGAAATGAAAAGGATGCTACTTAACATAAACATACATAAACAAATATGGCGAATGAGGGACTAGAAAAAGACATGTGCATGGACACATTGTCACATTGACACATTGAAACACAATAGTGTGTTTGCGCCGGAGATAATGGATGATAGAGATATCCAACTTCGGCCATTTTTACCCCTAGCCCACAACGAAGATGTAGTGGTAATCCCTTGTATTTCACTTATACATTTACAACGCTCGTCAATTCCCCACAATATGGCGGCCGATACGTGAATTTTGTGGGAAAAAAGCGGCAGATTCATGAATTTAGTGGGAATGAATTTAGTATGTTGTTCGGAGGGTGTTCAAAAGTTGACTAGTATTTCTAAGGGAATTTTCTTACATTGTTATATGGACTTTCGTGAGTAAAATTGTATTGCAATGTCCATTTAACTGGAACTATTTGACCTAAAATTAATTCTTAAGTGTATATATAGCCTATTTATAAACCATACCTGACAAATTAACTAAAAGAACGAACCCCGCTTTATACGCTTAAATCATGAATTCTGAAAAACTCAAGAATTCAACTGAAAAACTCACAATTTGATAAGAACAATGGCAATATATTGCAACTTTTACTAATGCTAAAAAATGGTTGTCAAAACATCTTATTTGTGATTCACGCTTCAATAATAATATTATTATTATTGGTTAACTGAACGTGTGAATGTATTATTAATTTTAATTCATATGAAAAAATGTACACTATGTTGTGCATTCATTAATTATGTCCAAGTATTTTGAGATTGTAAATTGCTGAAAGTTTTAATGAATCGACTTCATGAACATAAGCTTTGTTCGTTCGTTTACCCCTCCATACTGTGTTGAAAATTGAACACCGAAATTTGAAGAAACGTTCAAATAACGAGCGAATTTTCAAATAAGAACTCTAATAGACCCTATTACTAAGGTGGGGAAGGGTATCAGCTGTCTCCGCAGCTGTTCTCAATAGCTCACACGTATTCACAGACAGGGGACAAAAAGCGTATAAAAAACGCTGTCAGATGAAATCAAGGGGCAATGGAGGTAGAAGTTGGATATCTCTATTATAGATTATCTCTGGTTTGCGCTGGCATTGACTTTCAACGCACACAATTCAATGGCCAAGCACAAAATACAGCGTCGACCTGCATCAGTGAATAATGAGAGAGATTGAGAGTATCGTAATAAAACGTAAACCGTAGTCCATCCATCGCACGTCATTATTCATCATGTTGGATATTTTTTGACAGAGGGGTGCGCTGTGAGAGAGATTTTTTTCCCAAATTGAGAGTTTTCTTCCAAATTGAGAGTATTCTGTATCAACTGTCATTTAAGAAACGAAAACAGCTGATTAAAAATAATTTAACGACAAAAGTCATCTCAAGTGAGTGTATGCAGAAAGGCGGCAATATTTTTCATCTAGTAGATGAGAGAGAGAACAGCTGATAAATTGAGTATTTATTTCAACGCAGTGCGTCATCGTAACATGAAGTCGGCTAGCGCAGCGCACTATTGTGTTTCAGGCATAACTCGTGCGTTGCGTTTGGAGTCCACAAGAATCGAAGTTGCCGGATTGCAAAGCGGTGTCCAATGACTGCGTTTCGTTCGCAATCCACTCTTGCACAAATCTAAGAAATTCGAAATTTTAAAGTTCCTGATTTATTAGGAATTATTCAAAAACAATTTTAAATAAAACAAAAAGTATTCAAGGAGCACCCAAATGAATTTCGATTGAAACATCTGTTAAACGCACAGAAAGTTAAAAGATGTCCAATTCCATCTGTCGTGGTGAATTTCACTTGTGGGCTGCATTTGTTGGCTTATGAGTTGTCAATTTTATGACATGACACAAGGCAGGCGATGGATTCTATAATAATATGGGTGGCGTCCGAGGTGGAACTGGGCCTAGCTTCTCAGCAACCACTCGTGTTGTGCGTGCTATTGTTCTTTCACGCGTAGAAGGGGCCTACAGTTTAAGCGATTCTGAACGGCGATGTTGAGAAGCTTTTTCTAGACGGGAATACTCTTTAAGCATTGTCAGTGACTCGAAAGAGGCGGAGCCGTGAATTATCAAAGGTGGTAAATTCGGGTATCGAACTTGGCAACCTCTGCGTAGGAGTCGACGCACTTACCCACTACGCCACAGCGACCACTATTCGCCCATCGCTAATGTGAGGACATGCAGCAACGAAATCTATGAGATGGGGACTTTAGTGTTAGCACTGAATGGCGTTTAGCATTTTGAATGCTCTCTTCTGGCATTCCACTTGCAGAGTCATCCATTTTGTGGGTCGGAAAGAAACTTGATATAAAACAAATGCGAGTTCCACTCATTCTTATGTCCATACTCAACCAAGCGAGTTTCTTGACTTGGTCGAACCAACTCGTCCTCAGTCGCCTACTCCATACAAGCCACCCCTCGGAAGTCGTGATGATGACGGGCATTCCTCCCATTTGACCAAACCATCGAAACATAGCCCCTTCCGGTAAAAGGAGAAGCAGCTGCTCAACATTGAGCTCCTCGTTGAAAACCGTCAACACTAAATGTGAAATGAATAGGAATACGATGTCAGGTGGTACTGAAATTTTGCTTAAGTTCCCGGCAGCAATTATGGGCATATTTCCTGTTGTATGTGCATACCCATATTTTGTACTGTGCTGTGACAGTTTAAATCTTCTTTCTAAGCTTTTGTTTATATTTACAGTTGCATCACATGACTTTCGAAAAGTATCTTGCCTCATGATAGTTATAATGTCGCATGGCTATGAGGGTAACATTGTAGCAGCCAAAGATGGTCATTATTCGATAGACCGTGACATCATGTATCCAATTCTGCAGAACCAAACCTTGGTATCCAAACTGAAACTGGTTGTGGCACAAGCATGCAAGGGTTCTGTGGACCCCATGCGATTTCAGGTGGAAGGACCAGACGCAAAGCCGCCGAGTGTATTTCCATCAGAAATCTTGCAACTGAACAGCTGTGTAGAAGGTGACACATTTTCCAATGTGTGTTCAATCGAATGAGTTAAAATTTTTTTCTTCAATTTTTTAGGTTATGCATCCTTTCTTAATCCAAGACTTGGGTCAGTTTTCATCAATACTCTGTGCGATAATTTGGAAAAGCACGGCTTTACAACGGATATTCTCAGCATCGCAAACAAAGTGGTGGCAGACGTCAAGAAAACATATGGGTGAGTGTATACTGATTGAATGGGAACACAGGCACAAACCTGACGCGTTTCATTTTCAGCGATATTCAAATTCCAATGATACACTCAAACCTAACAAAACCCTACGTATTCGGCCATTATACAGGGGAATACGATGACCATTCTTTGTCTGACAGGGAATAGATCCCACCCAGTCATCGCCAAGGTTCTCTTCTCGTGAGCACCTACAGGGTGGTCCAAAGCAGATCTACCAGCGTTAAGCACATAAAACTCTTGCAATAATCACTTGTTTTAGTTATTTTTTTTTTATATATTAAATACATCATATGGACATTTTTTGCACCATGGGGATTAAATATGACATCAGCCAGAAATGTTATAGCGAGTTTTTCATTACACATATCATCCAAACTTTTTGTACCTTTTTTTAACCTCATTTATGTCAAGCCCAGCTCGGTTTGTATTTTTGTCAATCGCCGTGATACCTTCCACGATATAATTATGGAGACGCACGACGATGCCGATGCCAGCTGCGTAACCAAACAAATAGTGCCTTCCATGCTCACAGCTGCCAGCCGCACACAGTCGACGTTCACACAGCTCACTGGAGGGTATCTGATACGTAGAGCTGGACAGAGTTAGAGTAAATTAATTATTCTTTCCAGGAGACACATAGGATCACCATTGTGTTGAGCGATATTGCACGAGGAATAAAAATGATCCCTTTTCTCAATCGACTCAACCATCCGAGGAAAACCGACAGCAGGCACCCTCGGGAAACCCGAGGGTGCCTGCTGTTGTTAGCACTAGCCCGCCAGCCCACGCGTCATGTCGATCGACATGACAAAGGCCATATCTCCCTTGGCGAATTCATGGGAGATAGCCCCTTAGCGGAGACGTTAGCCACAGCCTAACGTTTTACCCCGTCAAATACCCCGAAGAGGACGGCCTTCGCTCACCCTACAAACACACATCAGCAAAGACAAATTACAGACCTTCACTCAGGACGCTCAACGGCATCATAATCGGACACTATTGGCATTCATGCCCACAAGAAGGGTGTCCCTAATAATGACTGTGGCAGAAGCTGCATAGATGAAGAGGACGTCGAAACCGCAGATCACCAACTCTGGTCGTGTAGCACTCTAGCAAGTCGTAGGCACACCGAGGGGGCTACTCCGTCAATAATCTCAATGACCTAAATAACAGCAGCATTAGGCAGCTAAACTGTTTTTGCTGCTTGTGATACCAACTGGTTCCAATTGTGAGGGGAAATCAATCCGCGTGGTATCACAACGGGCCTACAATGCCTTCCACAGTCGGCCACTGCTACATAACCTAACCTAAATGCTCATATCATTATTGCATTTGGGGCTAAGGGGATCAGCCAGGATCAGATATCCAATCTAATCTGGAGGGAATGCTGGTGAAGAATTTCCTCTTGAAGATAGCTTAGGCTAGTTGGCGAGGCGGTCGGTGTCATAAGGGAGAAATTTATATTCGTGAGGCGATTCAGTGGCCGTAGTTGGGCTAGGATGCAATTTTGGTACATAGAAGGGCCATTAGTTGTAAGAGTCATAATAGGGATTAGGTACACTGCTGATCATGCCTATTAACCAACCAAACAACCCAACCTTCCACCACCTACGGGTCGGCAAACGAGCCTGCCTCAACAACTCCAAAGCACCCGTGTGCCTTTTGGCTTTTTTATCGTATTTTTTGTTTACCGCTGCTTCGAGATCCCTGAGCTGGCAACATGAGAGAAAACTTTGCTTTTAGCATAGGCACTCCATCCCTTCTTATGCTGGTCATGGCAGCGCCTTTTGGTGTCTCGTCGATTAGGACCCTCCGGAGAGTCACTCGCTCCGGCTAGGAGGTCCAATGTCAGAATGCCTCTTAATTGGTTGCCCCAGTGGTGGAGGTGAGATGTTGGTTATGACCCAGGTCCAACCGGACAGTAGCGCCGTTAGAAGAAGAAGAAGGGAACAAGTGGTCGAGCGCCGCTGTAGTTGTCCTCGTTAAAAGAGCCTTCAACCTCGCCGGCAGGGTGTGTGCACACATGAGGTTGATGATCTTTAAGTTTGATAGTCTGTTATAACACTTTTAAGTCGCACTCTTTAGTCCTATTCAATCACTGTCCTATCCAGCGTATTGCATAAATCGCAGTAAGATCCGTCTTGTAGTGCGTGAACATCGGTTCCGGTTATAGAACCGCCCACCGACTGTAGACTGTTCGCCGTTGCAGATCCGGCATAGGATGCGATATGTGCTCTCTTGCCTAGGAGGTTAGCTGAATGCATGGATTGACCTATCTACGGGTGCAGTAGAAGCTACCCAGAGGGGAGGCTGTGTGTCAACTTGAGCTGAACATTAAAATCGATCGTTCCTGTTACTCTGTGAGCAGTCTCCAGCCTTAAGTTGCCCATTTATCATTTACTTTCATTTAAGTATACTGGTCAGATCTTGGTATCGTTAATCGAATACAAGATACGGGAGTTAACGCAGGACTGGATTAGGACGAGGTACATTTCGAGGACTCTTCGACTGCTACAACCCCCAAGACAGACGGCCCTCTACGTTCTTCATCTCCATCCACCAGCAGTGGCCACCGTAAGGCTATTCAATTGCAAGACCATGAATGAAACGACCGCAAGAATGCACTTCATCTAATGCATTTCATCCCCTAGTCGGGATATTGCCACTCCTAAGCGGTTCAATTAGGCGCAGGACATCTCCGAAAGACTGCTCCCAGTGCATTTGGCTTTTCATTGCAAAGCAAAACCTTCGCCCTCGCCAATGTCTGCTTCTGGTAAAGTTAATATCGCAGTAAATTGTCAAAATCATCCCTGCTTCTGTGAACACGCCGGGCTTAACGCGCCGCACTAATTATTTCCTTCAGTTCAGCCCTGCAGAAGCCAATCGGATGGATGAAGACGGGTAGACGAGCAGGGATGCAAAAGAAAAGTTTCTCTGGTCTCGCTGCGATGCCATCTGTTGTGCGCTTCCGCACTTTGAAGCGACGAGGACGGGGGATGCGCAATATTATCTTAATACCCTGATGGACTCTTTCTCATTCCCCCACGTCCCACCAACCATCATCATCGGGGAAAATGTGAAAGCAACACAAATACACTGGATGGCTTCGATGCAACCTGCGGCGGGCCGCTTATGGACGCTCCATATTCAATGCCCTCGCAGGCGAGTGTTGCTTCGAATAGGAACCGTTCAGAGGAACAAGTGGTGGAGCACAGCACATGAAGCACATGAAACCGAAGAGCAAATAACGAGCGAATTCAGGAATCAGGGATCATCTGTTGGCATCACCCTCAACTGGTAAACAAGTTTCCTTCATGTTGTGTCCACATTTTGGCCGTGGAGCTGGTGGTCGGTAGAGCAGCAGGACTCGTTGTCTTGGTGTGTGTGGACGGTTGCATCGGTACGTACTTCGATGGGGTTTTGTTCCAAAGGGGGGGAAACTTAGACCAGGACGACGATGACGCCGACGACTCAACTACGACTACGACAGAGGTTGAGGCCGAGGCTGAATCCAGTGGCTGGAGGGGACAAATGGTGGTGGAAAATTGCGCTCTTATCGGTTTAATTAGTTTTGAAAACTTTTATTTGCAGCAGTGCGGTTTCTTGCAGGCGGGGGTGTAGCACAACGTATCGCAGTGGCCAATCGGAAAGGATGGGGGGGGAGGGGCAGTGTGGATTGCGGTTAAAAGGATATTGGAAGGCAAGTTGAACCACAAGATAACAGCTAGAAGTAAGGAATGCGGTTCTGGGTTATGCCAGAGATGAAGCCAGATGAATGAAAGAAATTACACAGAAATGCGTTCGTATCGCTTAATGAGCGGTTACAAGTTGAGCCCGTTGCCGTCGTTTGGGCCCTCTTTCTCTCTCCTCTCTCTCTCTCTCTCTCTCGAGATTCGATTAATGACTCAGTCGTTCAACTTCGTCAGATGCATTTGATAAAATTGAATTAAAACGACTGAGTTAGTCAATGATGAGAATATTCGGCAGTTGGGCGTTGCAAGACAGAGTCATCGTGATGAGTGTCCTCATGGATTTTGCCTATTCACACACAGAGGCTGTCAGGTTATATTGGGACCGGCACATCTCGATCTAGAGGTTATCTCACTGGAGGATGAGTGCTGGAACACTCGGAAAGACTGTGCCGACCCTGGAAAGAGACACTTCCGAGCAGGAGAGATGAGGTGGACATGCAAACGGCGGATTATCCAACTCGTTCCCTTGCCGAAGCTAATGGTGGCTTCAAACTGAACATGGCATGACAAACAAGCTCCTGCTGCGAGGTCTTCAAGTGACACCTGTTTAATGCCGCACAGTAGTCCTCACTCAAAGCATGCACTTAAGGAAACCGCCGAAAAGTGATAGAAAACAGAAGTATCTTGAGAAGAATGGTTGGCGTCTCATAAATCTCCAACACTCCCTCTCCTTCGAATCCTTCAAATGCAAGCAAAATAAGAATTCCTTAATCTCAATAAATTCTCATACATCCCCCATCCGCCACTCACGAACCGAAGACGACGCTCTTTGTTATATTGCCTTCCAGTCTCGATTAAAGTCACCTCAAAATGAAATTGAATAAATTCCATTCAAGCCACCCGCGACAACGAGCAACGAGAACTCTTCCTATTCGCAGAAAATTGCAAAACGAATCAGCAAGAATTTATGCAGGAAAGGATTACAGTTCGCACACAAGAGGAGGCAAAGAACCAGAAGCAGAAACAGAAAAAGAAAAAAAAACAAAAAAAGATACGATAAAACCGGATTCATAGAAACGCAAGGAACACCTGGCGGAAAGTTTCCATCTCTTGAATTTAAAATAAGTCGCTGCTGCACAAGGACTCTTCTTTTTCACAAGTAGCCAGGGCATTATCTTTAAGACTTTTAATCGCAATTTTACTTTCTAATTGTTTTTACAAAAGTAATTAAATGGAAGTAAAAGGAACGACCGGCGTGGCGGCAGAGCGAAGACGAAGAAACAGATGAGCTGGGTCACACTGGGATGCATTCACCTTATTTCAATAATCCTTGCATTAATCAATTGGAATGGCCAAACGTATTCGTGGGCAGCCCCCATCACACCAAATTGATGTTCACTAGCGAAACCGCTAAGTAGAGCCGGTTTATTGAAGGAGCATGTGTTAAGAGGGATTACCATGACATATCCTCGTAGCAAGGCGCAGGGATTGGATCGGAACATAAGGAGCTTCGCAAGATTGGCATGAGTACATTGCCTAGACGGACAAATTAAGGACATTTCTAGAAGCTCATATTTTGAACATGGACACAAAAGTTGACATCTCAAAAGTCAACCGCAATGAACGTACGTTGACTTAAGTTTACGTCGAATCAAGACAAAAAGAAGGCAGAAGCATTGTCGAACATCATATTAATCACAGTTGCTTTTTGTCTCTTAAGCAAAATTTCATTTCGCCAAAATAAGTAAGCGCAATTTAACGGAACTGGACGAAGTGTTATTATTGACACTGTAGTTTCAGTTGACTTAAGACCTTAACTAGCTTCAGTAATCTTGGAAACTTGGATCTAGCTTCAGTAGTCAAAAGTTAGCGAAACTTAACGAAATTTAATGAAACTTAATGAAACTTAACGAAACTTAACGAAATTGATTAAAGTGGCTATGATGGGCACAAAAGCTTATGTACACTTAACTATGTACTTTATTTCGCCCCAATTAAAATAAACAAAAGTGAACGAAACTGAACGAAGTATTTATTGTGGACGGAGTAGTTTCAGTTGACTTATACCTTTGATTCATTGGGCTCCAGCTTAAGTAAACAAAAGTGAACGACTTTAACTTTAACTATTCATTATGGTCAGAGTAGCTTTAGCTGACTTCAGTCTTAGGTGGCAGTGGCTGACTGTGGAAGGCAGTCGATCTTAAGCCAAAGTAAGCCCCTTGTGACACCACGTTGATTGATTTCCCCTCACTGTTGGAACCAGTTGGTGTCACATGCACCAAAAGCGGTTTAGCAGTCTATGCTGTTATTTAGGTCATTGAGATTATTGACGGAGTAGCCCCCTCGGTGTGCCTACGACTTGCTAGAGTGCTACACGACCAGAGTTGGTGATCTGCGGTTTCGACGTCCTCTTCATGTATGCAGCTTCTGCCACAGTCATTATAAGGGACACCCTTCTTGTGGGCATGAATGCCAATAGTGTCCGATTATGATGCCGTTGGGCGTCCTGAGTGAAGGTCTGTAATTTGTCTTTGCTGATATGTGTGTGTAGGGTGAGGGAAGGCCGTTCTCTTCCGGGTATTTGACAGGGTGGAACGATAGGCTGTGGCTAACGTCTCCGTTAAGGGGCTATCTCCCATGAATTCGGTAGCAAAGGTCATGTCGATCGACATGAGGGATGGGCTGGCGGGCTAGTGCCAACAACAGCAGGCACCCTCGGGTTCTTTACGAACCTTAATCGCCAAACGACGCTGGAAGGGCGTTGAGTCGGATTAGAGCCGAGCTAGGTAGTTTTAATTTAGTCTAGGCTTAGGTTAGTTTTAGATTTAAGTTTATGTAGGTTAGTGTAGGCATAGATTAAGATAGATGGCTTAGCTCCGCGAGCCCTCTTCCGGTCTCTCCTGGTAGTAGAGGCATAGGCTTTGAGCACATTTTCCTCTTCCACTTTCCCTTCTCTTCTACTTCTTCTCTTTCCTATTTTTAGTCGTCCGTCCGTGGTCTGCTTTAGGGTATTAGGCTTTCTCTCTCTTTGTATCTTTTCTTATCTCTCTTCCATCGTAGCTAGACACCTAGCTACAGGCATGAGATTTTTTGTTTTCAAATGGGTGGCATACGAGGCAGGGGACAAGAACCACCCCGTCCGATGAGCTTAGCCGTGCAATCGCAAGCGTGCAGCCGTCCTCCTCCTCGACACTGAAGCTTCCCGCTTAGCCTGCTGCAACAAAAGTCTGTCGTTTAAGATTAAGTGATGGCCACTTGTTTTAAGGCAAGGTGGTGCCTTTTCCAGCGTCCACAATTGGGAGAGTTGATTGTGTTTATCTTAAAATGGATTGTCATGGAAGGTGGAGCTCCTTCTAGTGTTGGAGGGAAGGAGGTACCACACCCATCGAGTTCAGCGGCTTAGAAATTGCACGGTATGTCATAATGTATCTGCACCCAGACGAGGTGTATTTTAATATGCTCAGCCATCTCGTTAATAGACAGCCTGCACTTTAGGGAAGTTTTTGAGTTGAACATGACACTATCCAGAGAGCTAATTGCGGCCTGACTGTTCGATGGCTTGGCTTTGATGAATAAGGCCTACATCCGGCACAAGCTTGAGTACAATGCTCGTATGTGATCTGGTGCCCCCAAGACCACCGAGAGTTACATGTGTCCCTCAACACAACTGCCTAGCAACAGCGGGAACATGTACAGCGCAATATCATCAATGGGAGAAAGCGTCCAAATAAAGTACCACAGCATTGGTAAACATGCTGTTTTCACCAATCGAGCCGCTATCCACATGCTTCCTCACGAGACAGCATGGTAACAGAAAACACTCCAACGAATGCTGTGAGTGAATGCTATCAGCCGCACACATGTTGTTCACCAGTTATGGTACTGTCCCAACCTGCAACCACTAGTCCACCTGTTGGCTTGGCTTGATGTGCTGCACTTGTCGCATGATCGTTTCCTTCGTTTGTTCTCTGTTCGCTTTCTGTTTGTGTACTGTTATATTTTTCTGTACAACGTATGTTGGATGCAAGCTAAAAGCAAGTTGTGATTCACTTTTGTATTGACAGTCGAAAATAAAACACGTTTAAAGAAAAGTTGCGTTTAATTTTTATGTATATATATTACTCGAGGGGCTACATTTGGCGCATGCGATACGTTAGCATCTTGCACTCCTTCGATAACGGCTCATTTTGTCCCTCAATCTCTTTTGAACACCCAAGTGCTTTTGACCATTATTATTATATATTATATGTTGAGGGTACATTACACCGCCCCCTTTTATAGCTTTGCTTTCTTACGAGTTCCCCTCGCTTCCTAGGCTCCTGTTGCGAGAAGGTTTAAGAGATTTAGTCTAGAGTATTTTCTCTAAGCCAGTTTTCTTTATGACTTGATTTTTTTATTCTAGTGACTTGAATTCTTCCTCTGATAATGATGCTCCTAGTTTCCTTATGCGTCTCCTAAGTCTACAGTGCCCTGATACATGCTTCAAACCTCTTCCGATTATGTCGACCGACGAGTAACTCGGCCTGGTTCATGCCATGAGCGATGTTCAATGTATTTGTCCGGCTCCCTCTTTCTAGTTCCTTGAACTATTCCCTGAGGACGTGATCTCATACAGCGCAGACTGGTTCGGGACCTGTAAAAGGTTCCCATTCTCCTTTCCTACCGTGGGAGTCGGCCATTTCGTTGCGTTCTATCCCTGTATGGCCAAGTATAAAGCAGAGTTTTGCTCTATTACTCCTGTTCAGCTTCTTATGCTTCTGTAGGCATTCCTGTACGAGCTGGGATTGGATGATACAGGAGTCTAGTGCCAAGATAGCGGCACGACTGCCTGACATTATTGCTGTGTCGAAGTTGGCATAGTTCCCATCCGTCTATGGCATAGACTGCTTGAGCGATACTGGTGCGTTTTCCCATGGGTTCGTAGTACTTTGTCCGGGGTCCAAATACTGCTGCCCCTGTTCTTTTATCAGTTCTTGAATCTTGATCCACCTGATGCTTGACGGTAAACTTCTTTTGGAAATTTAATTTTTTGATGATCGTTTGGATTTAGATTTTGGATCAGGATCGGAAATAAGTTAGGTTAGGTTTTGGAAGGGGATTGTGGCATGTGAAAATCACTTCCACTCTGAGGCCTTAGGGTCCATTGTGAATCCCTTCGTTTGTGGAGTACAAATTCTGATTAAACCTATCCAGTGTCACGTGATGGCTTAAACCACCACCGTGATCTTTACGAATCTTAGTAATAATAATAATATTGGTGGCGCGACAGTCCGAGGTGGACATGGGCCTAGCTTCTCAGCAACCACTTGTGTTGTGCGTGCTATTGTTCTTTCACGAGTGGAAGGGACCTACAGTTTAATGCCGACTCCGAACGGCGAATTTGAGAAGCTTTTTCTGGACAGGAGTACTCTTTGAGCATTGTCAGTGACTCGAAAGAGGTGGAGCCGTGGAATTATGATAGGTGGTAAATTCTGGTATCGAACCTGGCACCCTCTGCGTAGGAGTCGACGCACTTACCCACTACGCCACGGCGACCCGAATCTTAGACGATCCGATATATCCGCATTCGCTGAGTCTGCAGTCTCTGTGAAGAATCTCTGGCCCAGCGAAGCTGGGCGCCGAATTCCTGGAGGATTGGGCAGTGGTCGTTCTTCGTCACCGCAACTCCAACAGAGATTTCTGGATTCTGCATTCCATTTCCGGAGCATTGCTCCGATGGGGAAGAGCCTGTGATCAGTCCGACGAGCACACGGATCGAGTTTCCGTCCAACGCCAGGTGTTCCTTTTTTTTGCCGTAGTTAAGCTCTGGCTACGAGGATCCTGTCTTGTGACAGTCATCTCTTGCGAGCCAAGGCGAGTTGGCTTGTTTTAGTATTGTGTCTGCAAAAAAACAAAATGTTCCCAGGAGGAACGGACGGTTGCTCAGTGACAACCGAATAGCACCCTGGGTCTAAGAGAATCCATCACTTTCGATGGAAGCCACATAACCTAACCTAATCTAGTATGGCGTCACTTAAGGTCCGGTGGAGTGCACTGATCGGTGGCTGCAGTGAGTGTCCGCTTCGCGGATGTCCATTTCTGCTCTCGTCTGCTCTCTCGTTCCCTGCTATTGAGAAGTGGCCCGGGACACAGCAGAGTTTGTGACTTACGCTGACTAATGGACCTTAGTGCCTCGCGTCAATTCATAACAGCCCTTGACCTCGTCGTACAGGATCCCATTGAAGGATCGGAGATCCTGTCGTCGTCGTCATCTGGCATACCAGCGGAATACTTGTACATTGCATCGTTTCGAATGTTCCTTGAGCTGTTTGGCTCAACAGAAAACAAGCCTTGACTCTTTGTGATTTGTCTCATCACCAAATGCTGGCGTCTTTGAGAAACAATTCAGGCATTGTCAGATCATTTAATAACAAAAAGAGGTGAATCGAGAAATCAGATATAATGGAAGTCATGTTATCCGTTCTCCTCATCTCACAGAGGCATTCGCAATTAACACGTTCCCATAAAATTCCTTGTGTCACCTGTCAGTGCAGAATGCAGAAATGCCACGCTATCCCAGCAGCCAGCCTATCCCACGTATTCGTCCGTGTGTATGCATGTGTTTCAGAATGCAGACATGCACACCAGCAACAACAAGTAACGAGGAATAAACGCCGAAGACCGACAATCCTGCTCGAAGACAAGGTGGCATACTCAAGTTACCACAATCCTCAATTAAACCCCCTCCTCTGGAAGAAGCCCCCAGAAGGGGGCACAGCCAGAAGGGGGTCCCCGGAGCCATTTGGCCGTTCGAAAATTCCTATCCAACTCTTCCCCCAGACCCTGGCGAAGGAAGCCTCATTCGGTGCGTAGTGTTGTCATCGAGCACTAAGCGACAGAGAGTGAGCGCATGCATGCGTATTCACTTGTGGACATTTGATGCAAGCTGGGGGCCAAAAGTGGAGACTCAATGCAATTTGTGCACGGCAAAGAACACGCATTGGGCCTTGGGTTGTCGGTGCCGCTGCACAGTGCGTGCTTATGTACGCGTAAGTAAATTAAGCCTGGTTGAATGCACAGACCAGGATTCTGTGATGTTCCCTTGGCGTGGGCGTGTGGGCGTGTGGGCGTGTATGCGTGACTGCGGTGTGAGGTGTGACTGTGAATAGCTGAATGGGACACGCTCAGAGCTGCAGGAGGACAATAATATTTTCTAAATTATATTGAGCGAATGATTCGATATGGCCGGCATCATAATTGATTCATAATTTGTGGAAAGTATGAGTGTGTGTTTGTGTGTGTGTATCTGTTGCCCATGAGTGCAATTGTTCGATTGATTGAGTTATCCTTGATTGACTTTGAAAGGAATCCTGGGCGACTGTCTTCAATCCAGGAGGTTCAATCATCTGGTTGATGGATCGAGGACTTGGAAGGTAATTAGATTGTCTATCTCAGCCATTGTCTGTCATGTAACCACCTTCACAAGCTGTTGAGCGTAGACATGTCGTAGGCGATGCTGATGCTTCTGTTTGACTGTGATCAGACGGGATTGGATACGTGGCCATTGTTTGAGACGGAAATTGGTGGTAACCGTGCTCGGAGATAGAGATGGACTCAGTCGCAGTAGATACTGTCAAACGCATCGGATCGCTGAGGATAATATATAATAATATAATATAATAGCCAACTTCAAGGTCTATTAGGCGAAGTTATGCGTTCATAGACGTCGCATTTGATTAAGCTTATTATACGACTGCTGTATGGCACGGTCCTGTTTTTAATCGTTCAGTTGGGAGTTAAACTGGGCCTATCAAAGACTCGTGATCACTATTATTCCATCACGAGAGAATATGACCGCAGTTTTATGCCGACATCGAACGGCAAAGCTTGAGAATCTGTTTCTAGATAAGTCTACTTTTTGAGACTTGTCTGTGACTCCAAAGAGGCGAGGACACTGACCACCATGCCATCTAGAATGATTTCTTATTTCATAAATAAGTCGATGAGCTTTTCAAAAGCCTTTCAGACGTCTGAGGTAAGGATTAATGATCGAAAGTCATTCGCTGTGCTGTGGTTAGCCTTTTCCGCTTTGTGGATGAAGACAACTTTAACTTGTTCTCAAGCAGATGAAATGTCGTGATTAAAGCTTCACATTACTTCAGGATTCGAAGGATTATATGCTTGATCTTGTACAGCATGTTGGGTAGAATACCGCCAACTCCCTGGCGGTTATGAATGGCCAATCTGATCTTTTGGATCTTCTAATCTTTCCTTCGTTGACAACACCACTCGGAACACAAAGTTCGACAAGATCAGTTCTTCCGTTGGGGATTCAACGTCTCCTAGGAGACGTCAAGTCTCACTTGACAACTTTCCCCAGTTACCATCTTTATCGTATCCACAGTCTGGAACCCTGGAATTTTTAGTTAGAATTTTCTTTATCCTGGCAGGCTGTATAGTTTTCAAACCCTCACTGCAGTAAGACCGCCTGGATTGGCGTATAGTAGTGACAATTGCTTTTTTGAAAATTCTAAGGCAGTCCTTACAGGCAATCCAATCGTGTGGTGGCTTGCACGCTTTGGCTGCATTCTCTTAATGCTGATGATCTTGCTATAATATGAGTGCCGAAGTGGACCTGGGTACTAGCTTCCACAACATACACTCGTGTTGTGCGTTCTTTCACGGATGGGATGGGACCTAAAGTTTTCTGGCGACTCCAAACGGCCAAGATTAAGAAGCTTCTAGACTGAAGTACTCTTTGAGCATTGTCAGTGAGTCAGAAGAGGTGGAGCCGTGGACATTACTTCGGTCGTAGCGGGAATCGAACCCAGGCAACGAGGTCCAATTGCGTAGGGGTCGACGGACATATCCACAAGGCCACGGCTACCACATAATAATAATAATAATATGGGTGGCGCGACAGTCCGGGGTGGACCTAGCTTCTCAGCAACCACTCGTGTGCGTGCTATTGTTCTCTCACGCGTGGAAGGGACCTACAGTTTAATTCCGACTCCGAACGGCGAATTTGAGAAGCTTTTTCTAGACAAGGAGTATTCTTTGAGGAGTGTCTGTGACTCGAAAGAGGTGGAGCCTTGAAATATGATAGGTTGTAAATTCGGGTATCGAACCTGGCACCCTCTGTGTGCCACCGATCGCTGAGGATAACAGAGGCCAAATCTCCCTGCTCTGTGGAGGAATTAAACAAGCAAACCCTTCAAGGGAGGTGCTTAAAACGAACTCTCCCTAAGTCAAACTTCCTCTAACCCTAACAAATGGTGGTATCCCGTGACAATTCGACTTAGGGGGAGGCTGTATGTAAACCAGTCCACTCCAGTCTGTATGTAACAGTGAAACTTCTCTTTACGGACAACCCTCTATAAGGGATACCTCTCTCTGCGGGCAGTTCGTCACGGTCCCAACATGAAGGTATTCTTCCCTACAACTTCTTCAGAACAGACACCTCTACATAATGGACAATCATAATGGGCCCACTGCTGTCCGATAGAGAGAAGTTTCATTGTACTTCAATAAATGAAATGTCATATGTTCTCGATTAACCCTCGCAGCTTAATTTAAATTATATCACTATTGGCGCAACGAGGTGGGTAGCCGTGGAGTAGTGGATTAGTGCATCGCCTCCTAAGCAGAGGGTGCCAGGTACGAATACCCAATTAACCAACGCTCTCCCTCCACCACTTTCTAGTCATTGACAATGGAATACTCTGTATTCCTCTCTAGAATAAGGAATAAATACATTTAAAGCAAAGCGACGAGCTGCAATATGTTTCGTGCAAAAGTCACCAGAGGTACGATCTTTCAGAGCCCATGAGTTTTATAGCATCCCAGTCCTTCTCTGCTTGTCAGAGATATGAAGAATTTTAAAAGCGAAAGATTCTTCGGTCTGTTCCATCGCACAGTTCTTCGTGCCATCTTTGGTCCTCGAGGAGAACATTCGATCACGAAGAGGACGAAAAGCGACTGTCAGTCTGCTCATGCGTTTACGGATTCAATGTCAAGGCAGAACCAGCAAACAAACAGACGTTAAAACAAGCGGAATGAAAACCAACAAGAGGTATACGCCCAAGGAGGAAATAATTCATCCCTTCTGTGAATCCTAGTTTAAGTTGGGTTAAGCAGGTATAAAGCCAGGAAGGTGTGGCTCCACGGTCCTATGTGATGCCACTAAAACCGGAGTGTTGGAAACCTTACATCTCCTCTATAATAATATGGGTGGCGCGATAGTCCGATTTGGACCTGGGCCTAGCTTCTCAGCAACCACTCGTGCTGTGCGTGCTATTGTTCTTCCACAAGTGGCTGGGACCTACAGTTTAATGCCGAGTCCGAACGGCGAAGTTGAGAAGCTTCTTCTAGACAGGAAATACTCTCTGAGCATTGTCAGTGCCTCGAAAGAGGTGGAGCCGTGAAATATGAAAGGTGGTAAATTCGGGTATCGAACCTGGCAACCTCTGCGTAGGGGTCGACGCAATAACTCAATTACCCACTACGCCACTGGGACCCACACTCGTTCTATTAAGGAATAGAAGTAAACAAAAGAATCGAACCTGGCACCCTCTGCGTACGAGTCGACGCAATAACCCACTAAGCCACGGCGATCCACACTACTTCTCCCCTGTCCTGCAAGAAATAACCCATTCGTGACGCCACGTGACAGAGTTTCGTGATTTGGAAAATGTCTACATGCGTTGTGATGACTGGGGGTGCCCTACCCCGTTTCATTAAGACACATAAGCCTTCAGCTCTCAATCTGTCATTAAGTAGTATTTGCCGAGCAGTTTTTAATCTTCCCTGACAGCTCTGGGCAAGGCGGGAGGTAGTGGGAAACCGTTTCTTCTGCCTCGGCTTTCCTACGGCTTCTGCACAAGCCATTGTAGGGGTTGCTTAAGCGTCTCGTGTGGTTGCCAAAAGAAAGCCCGCAACTCTGTCAATGTCTCTCCTGTTGATTGAAAGGATGGTTGGACCTTTTCGGGTTAAGGAAGGGCCACATGGCGGCCGCTCTTGAACTATGGTGCCTGGGTACGATTCCCCACTTTCGACTGCCTGTTTAATAAAAGCTTCTCAAACATAGCCATTCAGAGTCGGCGTAAGACTGTAGGCAACTTCCACTGGTGACAGAACTGTAGCAGGCACAACACGACTGGTTGCTGTGGAAGCTAGGCCCTGGCGCTACAGGCCTCCGATATTATTATATTTAAAGGGCTTCTGCTGGTGTTATTGATAGCATTTGCTGACAGTAGGCATTTAACTGGTCTTGTGGCATGCTCCCTGTCTAGCCAGTACGTCGGATCTATCGTTGCCTGGTAATCTTTGACCGTCCTGGAGTTCGCGAACTGTTCCGCCAGAGCCTTTCTGGCCGCATCAATCGAACTTATTGACAGATATCGAACAGCTGGAGTAGCAGTGACTTAGTGAAGCAATTCTAAGGGACGTCGAGATTTCTGTGAGGTTGCGAAGATTCCAACCCCAGGTCCGTTCACTGTTTCAGCTCCATCAGCGTTAGAGTGTATTCTTTCAGACATTGTCAGTAATCCTTCCGTCCTGCTTGGTATCGAGATTTGGTATATATTTTCGAAATCCTCAAAAGGCATAGTGTGTCTAACTGCCTTGGGATTCTCTTATTTCATAAATTGCATCCGAGCGAATGAGTCTTAAATCCGCGTTTGTAGGCATAAAATTCCCCTGGATATCAATTGGGTTGGATTGAGAGGGCGGCTGAGAGGGTGGAGCTTTTGATGTAAATGCGCGCTGATCTTTGTATTTTTTTTCATTAATTTTCAGTGCTGCCAACCAGGACACAATGTCAGTATCGATCTTACCACCTCGATTCAAAAGCAGTCCTACTGATGCCCACTGAACAATTGAGGGTTTCCCAATACGTTCGATTATGTTCTCTGTCTAGGATGGCGCCTAGACGTCTAGCGAAAATGATTTCTCTGCCTTTTAGTTTAGAATGGTTAGTGAAGTGTCATTAACTTTTTAGCGACAAACATTTCGATCTGTTCACGTCCAGTCCAACATTTGGCTCCCATTTCACTAGGATGCTGAGAGATGATTTCATGGCATCCCTCTTTGTCTTTAGAAATTTGTCAGTGACGGTTAGCCGGCATATCATCAGCTCAGGCAATTGGTCCAATCGTTTTTCCCCACAAAGAGCACTTCTCGTTTTGGAGTGCCGCTAAATACCTTCTTCGATAAACCGTAGTTTCCTAGATTATAGTCGACGGTTATTTTTGACAGCACTTCATTTTCCATTCTCGAATAGCGTTGTTAGTTCGAGCTTAATTAGAGCCTTGTCAATGGCTTCAGATCTGACGTTGTTGAACGATGCCTTTATATCCAGGAAGTCGATCATTGTAAAGACTTATTCATTAATATACTTCTCAATAGTCCAATTAAGGAATTGATTACAGTTTCCGTCGAATAGACTTTGCGGTGTGATGGTTAGTCTGATGATTGAACAGAGCTTTTACGAATAAAATCCACCAGCCTTTCCATGGACCTCAGCAGGAAAAGGCATTTTTAATCCAACGTTAATCAAGAGTGCAACAACATACGCATGCAACTCTCTTCTCCGGCAAGTTTTGAAAGCCGCATATTGAATTTAAAGCGGCCCACAAACGGGAAACTCCTGCGCGCTCTTCCAACGCACACCTCACATAAATTTTCAAGTTCAACTTCTAACCTTGTTCAGATGCCGTTTTTATTCCGCTAAAGCCAATTACCTGTTACTCGCTTAAACTGAGTATGCAGTTGATGCTCTGTCCATGAAGTAGCAACGAACCATAAAAATCAAAATATTTCCAGATTCCTCACAAAGTCTGTAGACGGACTAGCCTACCACTCACAGGGCACACTTCGGCCCGCCCGCTTGTTCGAGGAAGCCATCAGAGCTGCACACGTGAGATTTGTGAATTTATTACCTGCCTCACTAATTGTCTCCGTCTCCTAAGATCCTCGCCATATTTTGGGGGCATTTTTTTGTGCACCTGTGCACGAGCAATGCAACCGTTCTCCCGTCTCGCAGTCTCCCACCGCATGTGTCTTCAGGAATTCAGTTCGCACAAACTTTTGTTTTTTCGATGCGGGTCCCTTTAACGAAGAAGGAAGCACACTATTCGCATGCGACTCGGAAAACTTACAATCTGCCAACGCGCACACACAGCCCTCTCCTATTTCGTGGATTTATTATTATTTGCCAGCACGTTTTTCTTCTATTTTTCTTCATTATCTTCTTCTGGTTTGATGCGCTTCGCACACAGCAAAAGGTTCGCTGCACAGAAACTTGTGTGGAACGTTAATTCAAGATGCAACATTTTCTCCCGCACTCGCAGACGCAAGGGATGCGGCCAGGCAGAGGGTGCTAGTGGCAGCTTAAAATTTCAAATGACATAAATTAAAATGAATTCTTCTATAAGTTGGCACTATCTGTTACCTGGGTTAAGTTTACAGGTGCGAACAAAGCCATCTGTAACAATGTGCACTGGCTCTCACAAAAGTTTACTCAGTTTACCGAAAGGATTAACTTTACTCCACGAGTGGAGGCTGGTGTTGCACTTTGCTCCTGTCTCTTTGTTTCTCAAGAGTTTGTGGCAATGACTTTGGCTCCAACCATTTTTTTCTTATTAATTCAGGCGATGGCAGATCCAATGGCAAAGGTGACATGAGTTCTGTAGTTGAGGTTACGCATGCAAAATATCCACCAGAGCACACAACACACAACTGCCCTCAGAGCTGCCTAGTATCGGGACGTGGTACTGCCCTCAGAGCTGCCTAGTAGGGCAACTGGGACGTATGCGTGACATTTTCCATCGGGACGTGGAACTGCCTTCAGAGCTGCCTAGTAGGGCAACTGGGACGTATGCGTAACATTTTCCATCGGGACGTGGAACTGCCTTCAGAGCTGCCTAGTAGGGCAACTGGGACGTATGCGTAACATTTTCCATCGAGACGTGGAACTGCCTTCAGAGCTGCCTAGTAGGGCAACTGGGACGTATGCGTAACATTTTCCATCGGGACGTGGAACTGCCTTCAGAGCTGCCTAGTAGGGCAACTGGGACGTATGCGTAACATTTTCCATCCGGACGTGGAACTGCCTTCAGAGCTGCCTAGTAGGGCAACTGGGACGTATGCGTGACATTTTCCATCGGGACGTGGAACTGCCTTCAGAGCTGCCTAGTAGGGCAACTGGGACGTATGCGTAACATTTTCCATCGGGACGTGGAACTGCCTTCAGAGCTGCCTAGTAGGGCAACTGGGACGTATGCGTGACATTTTCCATCGGGACGTGGACCTGCCTTCAGAGCTGCCTAGTACGGCAACTGGGACGTACGCGTAACATTTTTCATCGGGACGTGGAACTGCCTTCAGAGCTGCCTAGTAGGGAAACTGGGACGTATGCGTAACATTTCATCGGGACGTGGAACTGCCTTCAGAGCTGCCTAGTAGGACAACTGGGACGTATGCGTAACATTTTCCATCGGGACGTGGAACTGCCTTCAGAGCTGCCTAGACGTGGAACTGCCTTCAGAGCTTGCTAGTAGGGCAACTGGGACGTATGCGTAACATTTTCCATCGGGACGTGGAACTGCCTTCAGAGCTGCCTAGTAGGGCAACTGGGACGTATGCGTAACATTTTCCATCGGGACGTGCAACTGCCTTCAGAGCTGCCTAGTAGGGCAACTGGGACGTATGCGTAACATTTTCCATCGGGACGTGGAACTGCCTTCAGAGCTGCCTAGTAGGGCAACTGGGACGTATGCGTGACATTTTCCATCGGGACGTGGAACTGCCTTCAGAGCTGCCTAGTAGGGCAACTGGGACGTATGCGTAACATTTTCCATCGGGACGTGGAACTGCCTTCAGAGCTGCCTAGTAGGGCAACTGGGACGTATGCGTGACATTTTCCATCGGGACGTGGAACTGCCTTCAGAGCTGCCTAGTAGGGCAACTGGGACGTATGCGTAACATTTTCCATCGGGACGTGGAACTGCCTTCAGAGCTGCCTAGTACGGCAACTGGGACGTACGCGTAACATTTTCCATCGGGACGTGGAACTGCCTTCAGAGCTGCCTAGTAGGGCAACTGGGACGTATGCGTAACATTTTCCATCGGCACGTGGAACTGCCTTCAGAGCTGCCTAGTACGGCAACTGGGACGTATGCGTAACATTTTCCATCGGGACGTGGAACTGCCCTCAGATCTGCCTAGTTAGGCAACTGGGACGTATACGTAACATTGTCTACAGGGACGTGGAACTGCCTTCAGAGCTGCCTAGTAGGGCAACTGGGACGTATGCGTAACATTTTCCATCGGGACGTGGAACTGCCTTCAGAGCTGCCTAGTACGGCCACTGGGACGTATGCGTAACATTTTCCATCGGGACGTGGACCTGCCTTCAGAGCTGCCTAGTACGGCAACTGGGACGTACGCGTAACATTTTCCATCGGGACGTGGAACTGCCTTCAGAGCTGCCTAGTAGGGCAACTGGGACGTATGCGTAACATTTTCCATCGGCACGTGGAACTGCCTTCAGAGCTGCCTAGTACGGCAACTGGGACGTATGCGTAACATTTTCCATCGGGACGTGGAACTGCCCTCAGATCTGCCTAGTTAGGCAACTGGGACGTATACGTAACATTGTCTACAGGGACGTGGAACTGCCTTCAGAGCTGCCTAGTACGGCAACTGGGACGTATGCGTAACATTTTCCATCGGGACGTGGAACTGCCCTCAGATCTGCCTAGTTAGGCAACTGGGACGTATACGTAACATTGTCTACAGGGACGTGGAACTGCCTTCAGAGCTGCCTAGTAGGGCAACTGGGACGTACGCGTAACATTTTCCATCGGGACGTGGAACTGCTTTCAGAGCTGCCTAGTACGGCAACTGGGACGTATGCGTAACATTTTCCATCGGCACGTGGAACTGCCTTCAGAGCTGCCTAGTACGGCAACTGGGACGTATGCGTAACATTTTCCATCGGGACGTGGAACTGCCCTCAGATCTGCCTAGTTAGGCAACTGGGACGTATACGTAACATTGTCTACAGGGACGTGGAACTGCCTTCAGAGCTGCCTAGACGTGGAACTGCCTTCAGAGCTTGCTAGAAGGGCAACTGGGACGTATGCGTAACATTTTCCATCGGGACGTGGACCTGCCTTCAGAGCTGCCTAGTACGGCAACTGGGACGTACGCGTAACATTTTCCATCGGGACGTGGAACTGCCTTCAGAGCTGCCTAGTAGGGCAACTGGGACGTATGCGTAACATTTTCCATCGGGACGTGGAACTGCCTTCAGAGCTGCCTAGACGTGGAACTGCCTTCAGAGCTTGCTAGTAGGGCAACTGGGACGTATGCGTAACATTTTCCATCGGGACGTGGAACTGCCTTCAGAGCTGCCTAGACGTGGAACTGCCTAGTACGGCAGCTGGGACGTATGCGCAACATTTTCTACCGGGACGTGGAACTGCCTTCAGAGCTGCCTAGTAGAGCAACTGGGACGTATGCGTAACATTTTCCATCGGGACGTGGAGCTGCCTTCAGAGATGCCTTTGTTTTGAATCGAGGGTAGCACACGTTCTGAAGTCGCTTTGAACTTCGAACGCGTTGGAGAACAGCAAGAAAAACGGTTGAATCCAAAAATGTGCGATTGTCCACGAATGGATGAAGTCGTGTGGTTTTCCTTGAACGTTTACTTCTTTTGGTCATTTAGCATTAATTATAGAAGTCATGTGTAGTTGCAGCAGTATCGTGATACGCCATACACACAAATAACGTTCTTGAGCCAATGCAATCACTAAAACATAAGCTTACACAGCCGATATCTGAAGCATTACCCTTCGTTGGCGAAAGCAAGTATGCAGTGTCTGCTCGTGGATCAACTTGACATTTTGTAGACCATAAATAGACGAGCAAGTTACGCACATTCGAACGTGACCATCATCCACCACACACACTCACCATAGGCATCCTCATGAGCATCCAACCAAAGGACCGTACACGACGACACTGCACGCAGCAAAGGCAGCATTATTTCGGCGGTGGCGACGACGCACTCCGGCATCAAACACCAGAGCAAAATATTAATGTAATTAGTCAAATGTCTGCAGAAGGAGGAGGAGGCAACAGCCGGATCAGATTAAGGACAGTGCTCAGGACATCGACAGCAGAGGTAACAACAACGCACACCAGCTCATGTCCATCCATGGATGGCCCATGAATTATGATGTGGCTACGTGATTATGGGACTACAATGCACTCCCACCCCGGTCTGCGTACTTTAGGCCGATTTTGGAATTTCAATTGTCGCCTACGTACCTCCACAGGGATCACTCATGCACATCATGCAAGCGAACGCACAGTCTGTCACATCAATGCATGTGCGTCGCCCCACACCCAAGCGTTCCCGGGCCCAAGCACGGGCTACTCGAAGGGAATTTTTAATTTCGCCCTCCTCCACAAGGGACGCGTCCGTTTGCATGTATCCGATGTTGGATGCTGTTGTTGGTGGTGTCCTTGATCTGCCTGAAGTAAATGTCGTGAATGTGGATTTGTAAAAAGAGGCAGAATTCTCTTTCTTGTTTCCGTGAGAGTGAGTGCATTGTTTATTTAAGTTTGATTCAAGAAGAAGAAGAAAAGGGGACCGTTCATCAAGAGGACACTCATACCTGCCGCTCTAGGGGCGTGTAGCGAAGCCGGCAACAACATAAGCCGAACATAAATAATTCAGTATTGCCAGTCGGACGGAAGTGTATAAATCAAAAAGCCACATAAGACGCCCGCATCTGAGGTGACTTAATCCGACCGCAGGTTGGCCGTCGGACAGGGGCCAAGACAGACAACCAGATGGACTAGCAAACAGATTTGTGTGTACGTGTGCGGCCGCCTGTGTGTGGGTGAGGTTTTGCTGGCAGTTGAACATCATTTATGGCTTGCACCGGATAAAGTTGTCACTCATTGATTAGAGTTGAATGATGAGGGGAAGGTTAACGCTGGAATCAATAAGGGAGGTTAGAGTTGCGATTTAATTCTCTCTGAAGACTTCTTATCAGAAATGAAGTATTACAGAGATAGCCAACTTCACAGCTGATTGCCCCCTAGTTCATCGACGAATTTGAGTACTTTTTTGACAGATATTCTTCAATTTTTGACAGATATTCACGAAATAATGTGAATGACGTTCTCTGATTGGTCAATTTGGCTTAAGAACACGTTATAAAAACAGTTGTCAAACATTTTAAGCGGCGAGAGAGATAAAAGTCGGTCATCTCTGCAATACTTCCGGCTCCGGAATGCAAAAGAGCACCATCCGTGACTACTCGCTAGTGGAGATGTGACCGAGAAGGAGATGAGGGAACATTCACCGAAATATGTAACAAGATTGTGGCATCAGAAGAAAGGCAAACCAACGAATCCCCCTCGCTATCTACAAAGCCGACCGAATCAGATACGGCACAATGCCGATTTCAATCCACAGAGGACTGGAAAACCCAACAACTTACATCGGTTTACTAATTTCTGATCTGCACAGATCCGTAGTCTAAGCTACACCACGGTTCAGGCTCAGCGGTCTTCTTGACGGATTGCAACATCTCTAATTCGTACCGCCTCCCAGTTCACTCGAGTTTCTTCGAGGTTGAAGTACTAGCGATCAGAGAAGCTTGTGAACTTCTCAGCCGCAGTAATCTGCACCATCAGTCAAGCAGCCATAATGACCATCTCCTCCAATTGGTGCAAGAACTCACAGACGTCAGTAGAAGATGCAAAATCACTCTCCTGTGGGTTCCAGGGAAATGCGTTTGCCGACGAACTTGCCAAGCAAGTAGCTTCCGGCAACACCCCCACTGAAATGGTGGGCCCCCCAATGAACCACCTCAAATAAATCATCTATCAACACTTCCTGTCCTTGCTAGTAGAAGGTGGCCTAGGACTTAATAGACTAGGACAAGTATAAATTCTCTAGAAAAACCTGGCCCTGCTCAACCGTTGCTGTGAACACAGAGGAGCATCCACGCTGCTAGACTCGGAATTCCGTTCAACGCACACCGTCGCAGTTGCCTAGACACTCACTCAGAGGAAAAAGTCTGCCTCACATTCTCGGTGACCGTCTGGGAATAGCCAAACAAAGGCACATGGCGTTCGGTAAACCTTTCCTCAGTGACCTCTCCGAGATCGCGAATATAACCAAATTCCTGGGCTAGCTAAACCTCCTGGGCTAGCTAACCCAAACAACCCAGGTCGGATGAAGTGCCGAAAAGTGCTGTAGGAGAACTCCAAATAAAACGCTCGTGTTCGTCGTATGACAGTTTATTCCAGAAAAGAGGTCGCTTGATTGTACATACTTTTCTATTGAGAAATCAACGAAGAGTATAACAGTTTACCATAATTGCGAGAAGATTGGACGAACAGGTTGGCAATGAAAAGTACTCATGTGCAAGATTGAGAGCTGAATAAAAACTCAGCTCACACAGCTACAGTATGTCATGCAATAATGCGCCATTGTCACACAGCTACAGTATGGTATGCAATAATGCGCCCGACAGAATTTTCTTTTCACTAAGTCCTACAGTACTCACCTTCGCAATATCCTTTTCGTACTTTCCAGTGGTTTGTGGTTAAAAAAGCGCTTATGATTTAATCTTCTTATTTTGTAGACTAAGCGTAGAAAAAATGTCAAGAAAATCGGAGGTGAGTACTTTTCGGAACGGGAGCCGCTACTTAAGCCAACCAACAAAGCAGAGAACGTAGCCCCAAAGATGATCGCGGCGACCAACTGATGAACGCTCACCGTGGGATGAATCCGTTGTCAAATTTCTCCACGATAACTTTCCTTGAAGGTGCACATAAAAGGAAGCTCTTAAGGGATACTTCCAGCCTTTGGAAATGTATATATGAATGTCTGTGGGTTATTTTTTGTGTTTCTTCTTTTTGTCTACTAATTATTTATTCGCTTTCTGAATTACTTTCCAGCCTTTCAAGGACCAGTCAAGACCCATCAAGATCAATACCTAATTTCACCAAACTTGCGACAACACCGCGGATCCGTGCTCAAGGCTCCCACCAGTCAGTGTCGGCAATGAATTTTACGTGTGCTGTGTAGTCTAAGAAGTTCGTTTTTTTTAAGAAGTTTTGGCCGAAATGAACCCGCCCAGAGTCTGTACGCAAGTTTGTGCAAAAATGCATGAGATTGGTATGCTATTGGACAACACTCATGGTCATTTCTTCGAAAATGAGCCTGGGAACAACGTTTTGGCTTTACAGAGCCATGTTAAGCGATTTTTCTTAAACTGTAATTGAAGACATGGACATAGACGACCTCTGGTTCAAGCAGGATGCGGCGCCATGCTACACGGGCCATTCTTTTTTGCCACCGATATCTTGTGCACCAATCAATTGGACGCCTCGGAGCTACGATTTGACCCGTTTGGACTTTTTTTTTGTGGGAAATCGAGAAGAACCGATGTTATGCCAATAATCCAGAAAGGATTCAAGCAGTTAAGGCCCGACAGGCACCAATGCTAGATAAATAAGATTGATGAGACAAATCTGCGGTGCTCGCTTCCGGCGTCTGGTCTATAGGTGCCCTCGACTACAGTACATCATCGACTGCAACGACTGAACTAAGAACTAAAAACGCTTGCAGACCTGATGATAGTCGACTTGGAATCAAACATGGTTGGAAACATTCTAACGTCCATACAATCCGTGAGCTAAAGCCCGAAACCAAAATTGTGTTGACGGATTGTGCTACTCAAAGCCAGCCGAGGTTGCCACTTGAACGACGTGCTATTTCAAAATTAATGGTTTGTTCGTAATAATAAAGCATTGATACATGAACAAATTGAATCTTGTTTATTTTATTGCATTTTTAAAAAGAAACTTGTATTCGGCCCACCCTGTATTTTCCTACCTCAATCCATTGTGTCGGCAGTCAATTCTCTCCCACCCTCACACATATACGTGTCTCCTAGAATCAAAAGCAGAGAGTTTTCCTCTGGTTTTTTCCGGATTTATTAGATCTTTTTGGACCCGTTGTTTGGACATTCTTATTTACATTGTTCTTATTTATTACTCGCTATAATCTTACCTATAATCGCTTCAGGTTACATACACCCAACGGATTTCACAGTTGGCAGTCGATAACGATTGATTATCTCTCGATAACTTACACTCGCAATAAAGGTCTTGGTTAAATCCTTATCGGTGCCGAATCGAATTCTGTATAGTTGGTGTAGTCCAAGTGAGTACACTCACGCTCAAACGCTTCCGCTCTACAATGAGTGCCGTACTCACTGAAGCCATGATAACGAACGATATCGCATCAAAATCAATTCACTAAAGAAATGACATAATTTTTACAAAAAAATAAAGAATTCAAGTAGGTACTTCCCCGATCATTAGAAAATACGCCACAAATAAACGAAACGACGCGAGAATGTATGGAATGAAAATAGCGTGCTTTCTCTGTTTACTTAATTGATTTATTTAAGTTGACCTCTTCCTTTAGCTTCACGTCATGTTTTTTTAATTTTATGTTTTAAGCCTGACGTAGACCTCTTTTCCTGCCTTAAAAGCTTCAATATACAAGTGGCCGAATTTAACGATTGACTACAATTGGAAATACAGTAGAATCTCGGAAACATGAACGGGTCTATAAGATGAACACTTCCGAAAGATGAGCGAATTCTGGGAACCATTTTCTTCAGGGCGAGAGTCTACCAGCAGGTTTTTAAAGAAAACTTCTAAATAAGTCTGTTTTTACTGTGTTACCTTTTATAAACAATTTTACTTTTTTGTTTGTTTGGTGGATAACCCAACGTTCCAATTTGATTCTCGAAAAGATGAACAATTTGAAAATATGAAAGGGTGACGTTTTATATCAGTTCATCTTTTTAAGATTCTACTGTATGCCTAAGGTATTGGTGTGTGAATAAAAACTGAGAAAAGACGCCGAGTAAGAACACATGAGTCGAGTAAAGGAAATTCTCAGTTTGGTGTGAATAAAAAATTGCCTCAAAGCAGGCACCGTCCCTTCAGTTGACGTTTAAAAACTAGAGTTCTTGGCTTTTAAGGGTGAGTGCAAAGTCGGGTGGGTCACCGTGGCGTAGTGGGTAAGTGCGTCAACTCCTACGCAGAGGGTGCCAGGTTCGATACCCGAATTTACCACCTATCATAATTCACGGCCCCAACTCTTTCGAGTCACTGACAATGCTCAAAGAGTATTCCTGTCTAGAAAAAGCTTCTCAAATTCGCCGTTCGGATTCGGCATTAAACTGTAGGTCCCTTCCACGCGTGAAAGAACAATAGCACGCACAACACAAGTGGTTGCTGAGAAGCTAGGCCCAGGTCCACCTCGGACTGTCGCGCCACCCATATTATTATTATTATTAAAGTCGGGTAAAGGAGGGCGCAAAGTATACAAATGCGAAAAACAATAAATTATAACTCATGTCCCTTCGGGGACACGGGGGATAATTTCAAGAACGGGTATAGATTCGAGTTTGATAACATTGAATGGTTAAGTACTCATTTCCTTTCCGGTATTCCTGAAGAAACCGGTGGTGGTGCCATAGCTTTGATTGTTTTTGGTCTTTTAATGTAATGGGAAGACTGCCCGTCTTTTTCTTGTCACCTTTTGATTTGACGCGGGCCTTCATGTTATCAATTTTTTTCTTTATTAACCGAGATGTTCAAATTAAACCCATGGATTTTTTTTATTTCTTCTTCCATAGGTTTCAACTCAGATAGCTTTTTATTTTTCACGTCCGGATTTTGGCTTTTTTCCAGCAAGCACGGATAAAATTGCAAACACTTGACGAAATCGGCATCGTCCATTCCAGATTTCCTTTTCTTTTGTTTTGAGGATTAAGGTTTAATCCGTCAAAGTATTCCTCTTCCGAAGCAGTATTTTCCATTATTTTAACTCGTTTTCACTCTTGAAGTCACTACCTTTGCACACTCAACTTCCACAAGAGACCCCTCCATTCATTCCATCTTTATTCACACCAAAACTGAGGAAAGACTCAGCTGTATCTGAGCGAAGAGGATTCGTTAAACTTAACGAAATAAATTTGTATCTACACCAGATGGAGCATTTACTCCAAAATGCTAAGGAAATGCTCACACTCGGTTTTTATTCACACCACCCATTATCTCTGACTCGAGATTTGAACATGTTCTAAGCCACTGGTCACAAGAATGATTGGAACTAGCAATCGTAGCCAGATACGTTCAACATGCAAAAACAGACTTTCAACACGAATAGATAAATGATATTCTTTCCTTATGATGGCTTCTAGTGCTGCAGTCGAGGTTGTTTTCATTGCATTTGAGATGCTGATACAAGCTAGTCCTTGCAGTTTGTTGAGCTTGGCTTGTGCAGTTGCTTGCTTTGTTTTCTACCACCAGACCAGTGCAGCCTAAGTGAGTATTCGTCTATGATGGCTGTATATAGCCAAGGAGATATTTTAGGGTTAACGACCCATGTTTTACCAATGAGACAGCTGCTAGTCCATAAGGCGGTCCTGGCTTTGTCAATGGTTATATTGATTTGAGAATTCCAGTTGAGTGTTTCGTCCATCGTCGCTTAAACCTTAGTTTTAATGAATATGCTTTTTCATTACTTTCCCTTAACTCCCTCGGATCCCAGCAATTATCTTTTGTACAGTTAGTGTCCTCCCGAGCTTAAGACGGTGTTTAAGACTACTAAACCCGAGAATTATGTTCACTGAGTAGGTCTCTTCGCAATTTTCACTGACACAGGTCGAAGCTGTATTTAGTGCTTGGCCATTGAATTGTGTGCGTTGAAAGCCAATGCCAGCGCAAACGCACTATTGTGTTTCAGGCATCAGCCAGACGGACCCACTTTTGACATTCGACAGCTGTTTTTCTTAAGCTCACATCACAATTCAATTTCGTATATAAAAGAGTGATGTTTGAATTGAATTGCAAATTTTGACTTGGCAGCACTAAGACGAGCGATAGAAGATAAAGAAGAGAAGATAACAATTATTGTTGTACATTCACAGTGAACAGTGGTTTGAATGTTTAAACAAAAAAATACCAAAATTTAAATATGCTTTGAGTTTTCTTGATGTAATTAATTGTTGACGTTAAAGTTGAAAGGATTTAATTCATTTATTAGAATTTTTAGGGAACATAAAAATAGAATAGAATTTTATAGGAAACCAATATAATGTGCAGTGAATTGTTGCACGAATAGATATAATTACTAGGACTATATTGGAAAGTAATTCGTATTTGTAAATGATAACATATTTGTTTCCGCCTTTAAGTTTCTGTTGACATACAAACTCCAGCGATGATTTCACGCAAGGTCTCTATCGTACTGTCCGGCGCACCTAACACCATACACAGTCAGCCGATCGTTCTGAATCTCATTGGCTTGTATTCGAATGTTCAGTCAACGTCAGTCGGCTGAGTGATCAACACGAATAAATCAAAAGAACAGTGTACATTGCTCCGGGTGAACTTTCTTTATTTTCAATTCGAAAATACATATCTGTAATCTTTCGTGCTTCATTTAGTTTGTACTTTTCTTGAGATAAACAGTAAGTGGATTGTGTATATACATATTGTGCATAGATTAGGTGTGACTGATAAAACCGACGGTTGACTGTGACATCCACTCAATTATAAATCGTCGTGCCTTTTTGGGCTTTTTTCTTCTGTTTCTTTCTTTCTTTTCAATTAACACAATTAACACAAAGATAACACATGGTTTCGTGACCAGTCACAAGTAAATTTTGGGAATCCCCCAATACCTCAATCAGAAAGAGCCCCAGTGTGGCTTTTTTCTTGGAATTGGCAAAATGTAGTCAGTTTATAAACGAAAAGATAAGTGATCAATGATTTTATTTCAATAGCGGCGTTCAGACACAACTATTTGTCGTGACAATTTGCTTTGACAACCGTGATTGATAGGCCAAATCAATGTGAACGCTCGTTACAACAAAACGGCAGATTTGATGTGCGGCAGATATTTTCTCACTGATGATTGTAGTTAGGTGTGAAAACAGAAATGAAGTATTACAGGGATAGTCGACTTCACAGCTGATTGCCCCCTAATCCATCGACAAATTTGAGTACTTTTTTGACAGATGTTCATGAATTTTTGACGGTTATTCATGAAATAACGTAAATGCCGTCCGGAAATGAAGTATTACAGAGATGCCCGACTTCTACTCCTTAAGATTTTTGACAACTGTATTTTATAACGTGTTCTTCAACCAAATTGACCAATCAGACGACGGCATTTACGTTAATTCGTGAATAACCGTCAAAAAGCATGAATATATTTCAAAAATGCACACAAATTCCTCGATGGACTAGGGGACAATCAGCTGTGAAGTCGGCTGTCTCTGTAATACTTCATTTCTGATTCCGTCTTCTGATTCGTCAATTTGGTTTAAGAACACGTTATAAAAATCAGTTATCAACAATTTTAAGTGGCAAGAGATGTAGAAGTCTGTCATCTCTGGAATACAGTCGACTCCACTTATTTGCAAAACAAAAAATGGAGACAATGTGTTGCAACTAAGCGGAGTTTTCATATAAACGATGTTCCGATATAGGCAACTTTGTTGTACTGTGATAAAATTATTTGTTGCATGTAACCGAAAGTTGCGTTTGAGTGGAGTTTATAAAAGCGGAGGCGACTGTACTTAATTTTCGGTTAAATGTTGCCCAATTCCATCCGTCGTTGTGAATTTCACTTATGGGCTGTATTTGCTGCTTCCTCTCTCTCTCTCTCTTTCTCTCTCTTTCTCTCTCTCTCTTTCTATCTCTCTCTCTTTCTCTCTCTCTCTCTCTCATAAGGCCTTATGAATTTTTTTACCTGAAATGAAGTATTACAGAGATAGCCGACTTCACAGCTGATTGCCCCCTAATCCATCGACAAATTTGAGTACTTTTTTGACAGATGTTCATGAATTTTTGACAGTTATTCACGAAATAATGTAAAAGCCGTCCTCTGATTGGTCAATTTGGTTTAAGAACACTTTATATAAAGCAGTTGTCAAACATTTTATGGGGCAAGAGTGGGTAGAAGTCGGACATCTCTGTAATACTTCATTTCTGGTTTTGACATGACGCAACGCACGCGAAGTATTCTTTGGTTTTGGGCCTTAACAAATTATCAAAAGTAGTCGTCGCTATGAATAATATATTTAGCTTTCAAAAAATATCTAAATAAGGTAGCGATTTTTTCCTGTAAAGAGAAAATAAGTAAGCGCACGGTAAAACCATTCTCCTATAAAAACATAAATGATGGCTTTCTTTTTTGTTCCAGCGCAAAGCGCATTTTTTCCCAATTTTGTACTTCATGCGTTTTACCTTTAGACCGATGATATTATTCTGTCTCGGCTGACAGTTCGGCGTCATCTCCGATTGGTGTAGAAGTGTCAAATCCAGGCCAGGATCCTTTCTATTTTTTGTTCATGAACGCCTTTCTATCCGAGTTTGATTCCCTTCAGATTTCATCTCATTATGCTACCAAAACAGTTCATGAATCGAATATCAGTACACTCTTCCCTTAGATCAACACCGTCGACGAATTATACAAACTCAAGGAGTCTGCTCCTCTCCTCCAGAAATGAATATGCATTGGATTCCTCATTAAAGCAATTTTCGATCCTTCAAAGATGCGATGTTTTCTGTTTGCAATCAAATTCGATTTTCGTTGTGCGCACATGTGGAAATTCGCTCTGAAACAAAAGTCCATAGACTCCCCACGGTGGCGAGTTACGAGTGCATTTCCGAAATCAATTTCCGCATCCCGTCCAGAGTAAAAAGAATCCACCATTGACAGTCAATGACGGGCGGGTGTTTTTGCCCGCAGAAGATTCCTCTCTGACAAATCACCGCATCCCTCCGCCGAACCGTAAGTTCTTAAGGCGTGACGAGACTCGTGAAATGAAGACCCACTCTGGGAAACCGAAATAAGATTAAGTTGTAAAACTAAAGAAACTTCACTTCACTTTAGAGTCATGAGCGCTGTATCCCCTGCTTAAATTTTCTCTTTGTAACTTTCTTATTCGTAGCCACACATGCACACAGTCACCACGCTTCATCCCCAGCAATCAGTCGCGACGAACGAAAGGTCCGGGCAACAGGAAAATGAACAGGAACAGGAGCGTATGGCCACATGGTCATATATTTTAAGTCCTTGTTCCAACAACTATACCATAAATTACCGATAGTAATTTCAAAGTTGTGTTCAGGTCGTTTGTTAGCTGCTCCCTGAGGGATGCTGTTCGTTCCATTGTTTGGCGTCCAGGTAAACAAGGCGAGCCACCACTGCCACCGGAAGATGCACACACACACACACACACCACACCACACAAACAAAGAAGAAAAAAGGGCCAATGTCGAGCTTCCAGTGGCTGAGAGGTGTTGTATGACTATATTACCCTGTTGCAGTCAACTCCCGCACACACAGACTGAACATTTGTTCACACATGGCAGTCGACCAGGTTGAACATGATAACTTTTGCACACTCACCATTTGAATATTGAGTGGAGCAGCACATTGGGTGGGTGTACGAGGCTGCCTGTGGGCGGAGGTCGGAGATCTGAAGACGGTCCTTTGGGAGTTGATGTCAAAACGTTTTCCTTGTTCGAAGACATTTCTTAGTGACCACTGAATGGACTTCGTCCTGGGGGACGTGCTTGCCCATGCCTGACATCCGCTGGGTTAGATGCAATGTGTCCTTGCTGTGTGCACGGAGCACGAATGTTAGTCCTGTTCCTGTAAGGACTGTGGACCACACTGCAATGGGGGATGGGGACAATTGGTGAAGCAAAGGATGGGTTAAGGGAACGAGACGTGTTGAAGGCTCTTGCAGCGATGGTGGAAGCCTACAAGGCAACTACGAGACGAACAGCGGCAAAAGGACGAGGACCCAAATTCTGAGGTGTAAGAAGGAAGAGCACGAGAAGCGCGCGATCGAGGGGATGGAGTGATGTCCGAAAGATTTTCTGGCAGACACTCACCGGATGGGAAATGGACAAATGGAAGTAGCGTCGCATCGACTATGCTGACAATTGAATCACTTCCGCAGAAAGTGAAACAACGGCTTTCATTCAAAATGTGCCGCCCACAGCCTTGGCTGGGATCGTGTGGAAAAAAGAAAGCTGTGGACCATCCGCTGAAGTCTTTAAAGCATCTCGGTATGACCCGGAGCACTTCTGTAAGATATGTTCGAAGGAAAGCATGTTCGACAAGTGGAATTTCAGAATCTATTGATTTGGCTGATCCTCGAAAAAAAAAGAGACTTCTTTGGAAGATCTCGTTGCAAGATCTTTCCGCTTTGTGTGAACGCTTGCAGCAGTTTATCAACAATCTTTCCTTGTCCTTGTCAGCAGATTGTAAGCGCTGTGCTGAAAAGAGCACATACTCCCGCCTCAGCAGAGAATCGACGAAGAAATTCCAATTCCCCCCCAAGGAGATGCGTTACGAGCCGTAATCATGACGTCCTGATGAATAATCACTCAGCAAACACTGCTGACAATAAAATGTCTACCACTGTTGGCATTTTCTAGGAAATTAATTACTCACTGACGCACAAATTCATTCATCAAATCAGATCCGTCCCTGACTGCATTTAATGCAGTTTTGATGGAATCCCTTATAATCCAGCTCCCAGCTCCCCCATGGCCCGCACTAGTCTGCACGGAGAGTGTTAAACAATTAAGCAATAATGAGACAACTTTCCATTTTAAACTCGCCCCCGCCCCCTTAGCCGGTGAGCTTTGCCATTTAACCTAAAGTCAGGCGAGAGAAAATGAGAAGTACGAAGCGAAACTTTTTTGCCCAACCTCAGCGTCCGGCGCAAGCATTTCTTGTCCATCAGCGCAACACAGAGCTCACAAACGATAACTTAAACAAGATTAATCACCTGACCGTGGGGAGAGCAGCCGTGCCAAGGCAGCGGCGACGATGGCGATGGCGATGGCGAACTCTGCATTTTTGTCAACCTCCTTGTGCCAACGCTGTCACAAACGTCAACCTAAGCTAAACGCTAAGTTAACTTTCAAGAATTCCAACGTTTGCAGCGACATAAGGGGTACAAGTCACACTGTGTGCAGAGCAGCGGCGGCGACGGTAGGGACAGCTGGAAATTAATGGTCTAATGCCGCTGGACATCAACGCCATCAAGACACACACACACAGACTCTCTCAAGCGCGACGTGGTGTTGGTGTTCATTGAAACTCGGCATGGAACTGTTCGCCTTGCCGTTAACGTGAATGCCGGTGCTGGATCCTTCGGCGAGGTGTTTTATTAGAATTGAAGATTTGTTTGGAATTCTGCACTTGGATTCGAATTTCTTCCTTTCAAGCATTTTCACAATTTTCGTGATATTTCCTTTGCTCGCAAATGGATGCGGAATAGGGTGGAAATGGGAAAAGGCGTAGGTGTCCTTTTCTGGCTCTGAATGAAGCTTCGCAACAGAATGTGAGGTGCAGCAACAGTGGATGGGTCTTACATCCATCGTGAGAATGGAATTTGTTATTTGTTGCACGAAATGCGATGCAATCTTGGAGTCCTTGGTGCGCCCCTCGAATGAAATATGAGCGTGGTTGTTACACCGATTTTTCGATCTTCGCGCGCCCTCGTCCGAGAGGGTGCCTGACCAGCCGTGGTCTTGTTGTTGGTTAAATTTGTATATGGGCGCCACGCGATTGACCTCCCGCACGATACACAACCTTTTGAAGCGCGACAATAAGATGGTAAGATGGATGGTGGGATCTAGCCCGGTACTCCTCCTGCGCTGCCCTAGTTTTTCCTTGCAGCACCTTTTGGTGGTATGCCTCATCAGTTGCATGTTTCTTCTGGTCACACTCGCCATCATACCACGGGTTCCTCGGCGGAGGTGGTAGGTTGCCTTAGGTGGTTTCGGCTACCTCTTTGATAGCCGAGCGGCAATGCAACCACACATCGTTGACGTTGGTGTGTGACGTGGTCATACCGGGGAGTCTCTCATTCAGTTGTTCTTCGAAGGCTCTGGCAATCTCGGATGTGCTTAGGCGTCCAATGTCAAATGGTTAGAGTCGACGTTTGCCTCCCTGAATGTTCGCACAGCCAGGATATTTGACGCATGCGTCACTGATCACATGGCCGATTTGGTTGGCGGGTCGACCGTCCGGAGATCGCCAGGTTGCTGTGTATATTCCTTGCTTGTGACCATATTACGTCTATTTATAACGGTTTCTGAAATAATCAATGTACCAGGTCCAGTTCACAAAAATATAAGCCTATTTTTGTAAGGACAACGCCAAGCCACGCACTTCGATAGAGACTCGCCAGAAGCTCCGGGAGCTTTATTCGGAGATAGAGAGGCAGTGATGGAAATTTAAGACAGCCTCAAAGACGTTGTATATCGTAATTAATGGGAATTTTTGTTCTCACTAATAAACCCACGATACATGAACAAAATTAGTTTTTTTTTCATTTTATTACATTTTTAAAAAGAAAAGAAGTAAAACTTGGCCCATCTTGTATATTTCAACGAATAAAATAAATGCATTCCCTTTTTCTTCTGGTAGCGCTACAGGCCGGGGTGGACCTGGGCCTCAGCCAACAAGCCTCCCCAGCTGGCACGATGTTTAGACAGACTATCTCCAATTGCACACGACAGGTTGAGGTCCTTCTCCACCTTGGTGGGCCATCGGTTCCATGGGCGTCCTCTATTGCGTTGTCCCACTGGTTCGGAGTCAAAGACTGGAGCAGTGTTGTCCATACGCTCTACTTGACCTAGCCAACTTAGGCGTTGAATCCGTAGATGCCTGTCTAGGCTCATGTCGCTTTACAGCCCATACAGTTCATGGTTGAATCTTCTTCTCCAGACAAGAGACCAAGTGCCTATTCACCTGCTTTTGACATTGTCCAGACTTCTGCGCCATACAGCAGGACAGGGATGATCAAGGTCTTAGGTTGGTCCTTCGAGAGATGGCTCTACTACTCAATTACCTCCTGAGCCCATAGAAACAGCGGTTGGCAAGAAATACTTTGCGTTTGATCTCCTTAGTGATGGTGTTCGTACTATTTCCTGCGGAGCCGAGGTAGACGAAGTTCTTGACAAGCTCGAAGTTATAGCCCATTGTGACGCTCTGTCCAAGCCGCCGATGTTGTGTAGCCTTTCTTGATGACAGCATATACTTCGTTGTGCCCTCGTTCACCGCTAAACCCATTTTGACCGCTTCCGCTTTAAAACCAGCAAACGCTTCATTGATCGGCTCGCTGTGTTCGACCAATCACGTCAATGTCATGCGCGTATGCTAGCAGTTGTACGGCCTCTTCGAAGATCGTGCCTCTTGTCTTGGCGAGTGAGTTTTGCACGACCTTCTCAAGAAAAAGTCACATGACAGGGAGGCGGCCTTGTCTAAAACCTTTTTTGACATTTAAAACGGCAGAAAATAAAACTGCTGAGCTCACCGACTCGACGGAGGATAACCATTGGTTTCTTTAACCTTTATTTTAGCCTCGTCCGACCAAATCACCCGTTTCCAATATTCAGCACACCATTTTACGAGACAATTCTTTTATCTTTAAACATGCACAGTACCTCACAAAATTGAGCATACACCTATCATTACTTCATATTCGTGGTGTTTTAAGGCCGACCACTTTTTTGTTTTATTTTTTTGGTTTAGTATATGCCAAATTCACAGATGTCATGTGTGCGTTATACACACACATTTGTTCAGGAATGAAGCAACAAATGTCCCTGATGATCATTTCTGCACACGCTTTTGAACTGAAAAAACCGATATTCTCTTCTTTGTGCGAAAATATGGAAAACATGCGAAAACAGACTACTTTGTCAACGAGAATGCTCAGAATTAAGCTATTTTGCGAGGGGAAGTCGATGCGAAAAATAGGAGAAAATGTAGGGCGATCGCATGCAACGGTACAAAAATAATAAACAATTATAGATATGAAGGGACACTAAAAAAAACAGACCTGGAAGGGGAAGAAAAAAATTGCTCTCAGAACAAAACGAGCGGTATATTGTTCGGACAATCAAGTCCAATCCAAAATCTAGCGTTCCAGGGCTGAGGTGTCATCCGTAATTAATAACCCTCTTTCATTGGAAACCGTTCGCAGAGTCTTGAGAAAGAATAATTTAAATGGTAGGATCGCCCGAAGAAAGCCGTACATTTCCCTAGTTAATAAGAAGAAAAGATTGGAGTTTGCTAGACAATATGTAAACCACCCGGAAAGCTTTTGGGAAGGTGTTCTGTTTTCAGATGAAACAAAAATAAATTTATTTGGGTCTGATGGCAAACAAATTGTTTGGAGGGAACCAAATACAGCTCTCAAAGCTAAAAATATAAAGTCAACCATAAAACACGGGGGAGGATCTGTGCTGTTGTGGGGTTGTATGGCTTCAAATGGCTGTGGAAAGTTCGTATTTATAGAAAATACTATGGACAAAATTGGGTATTTGAATATTTTAAAACGAAATCTACGAAGTTCCGCAGTAAAATTAGGTCTACCTTCTGTTTTCTACTTCCAACAAGATAATGATCCAAAACACATCTCCTATTTAGTACGCGAATGGTTGCTTTATAACGCTCCAAAGCAGCTTAAAACACCCCCACAATCGCCGGATCTTAACCCTATTGAACATCTATGGCACGAAATAAAAGTGCGGGTTAAAGAAAGTACCTGCTCCAATAAGCAGAAGGGATTCAGCCATCTTTTACTGAAAAACTGGTAAAATCCATGCCACGGCGGTTACAAGCTGTCATAGATGCTGAAGGAGGTGCCATGCGTTACTGAAATTTTATTTGTAACTGTTTTTGTTTTGTGTTTTAGTCGTAACACGAATTTACTTTAAGTGTATGCTCAATTATGTGTGTTAAAATGAAGTGCCTTTTTTTATTTTGGTTAGAAATAGCAAGTTTTTTTTTTTAATTTTCATATTTTTGTTTATGGTTTTTAGCAATTGAAATATGTCAATTCGAACTGCATTTAAGTTTTATTAATTAACTACTGTTTGTAAGGCGAAAAAGATAAAAATATGTTTAAGCTGTGAGTGTATGCTCACTTTTGTGAGGTACTGTACATATTTTTTTCTCACCACTGTATGTATGCGTATGTCAATGGAGTATTTATTTGCGTGAACTGTACATGTCATTCATTGGACTTATCGCGTTCATTCCTTATCAAAACTATTGTATTTTAATGTAACGATAATTCTTTAATGCCGCCGTTTGGTTAATCAACGCTCATGTCATCGCCTTTTCTCAGAACTAATTTTTGTTATGTGAAAATCAGCACCGAACTGTAAATTTCTTCTTCAATTCAAGATCAAACATGGCAGAAAACACACAAATTAAACGAGGAAAAGTGTTAGTGTTCAATACAACAGTGGACAGAAAGGGAACCCAGGGGGATGTTGACCTGATAGTGGGAACTTTTACGGCTTTGAATGCCGATGTGGAAATCTGTGATATCGCCAAGGTCAAAGAAATAATGAATAAAGGTAAGTATACAGTACATAGACATTTTTGATTACTGAAACACATTTGTAAGATTCTGAATACAGTAGTGTCTGAGTAGCGTGAACCCTTGATTGCGTGAATACTCCGCTCTGGCGAGAACACCCACTTTTTTATGAAGAGTACCTACTCTACAAGGCATGGGTGGGCAAACATTTTCATCGACTACTACTACTACTACAAATAATAATAATAATAATAATAAAAATTTGTTCCTTTAAGGGAGACCGGAGAAATGCGTTACGCACCATGGCGTTGTCCCATTGACTATCCCCTTGTGTCGGACTCGTTCAAGTTACCGACTAAAACTCCTTCATAACCCTTGTGGCGTCTGACCCACACCCCGGAACCGCTATTTGCATTACTTCAGGGGGGTTGTCATGTTTCCCTTGCGGGATTATCTTGCGGGCCCAACTGTTTCCCGATCGTTTTCTTCTTCTCTTTTTTTTCCTTCTGAGAATATGTTCTATGAACGTGCAGATTTTATGCCAGTTTTGGTCGCTGTACAATGTTGTCTTGCTCACCAGATCTCAACGATCAGCTTCCCACCTGCTGCAGGCAAGAAAGGTGTGATGGATATCGTCTGTCTCCGTACTGACATGCTGGACTATTCTTTTTGCCGATCTTGTGGAGGAAGGCATTGAAGTAACCGTGTTCGGTGAGGAACTGAGTTATCTAGTAGTTTCCGGTCGTTCCAGTCGGCTACGTCCCTGATCAGCCTTCCTGTCCAACGCCCTCTGCTTTCCGAGCTCCAGCGCTCTTGCCACTTTTGCTTGGTGTGTTGTTTTGCCTCCTCGGTTGCCGCTTTCAATAAAGTTTCAGCCTTTTTGACGTAGACGTACTTCCTTTCTGCTGCAAGAAGATCTATTGGAGTCACTCCTGCAACCACAACGACGGCTGGTTCTGAGACTGCTCGGTGTGAGCTGGCTACTCGTAGGGCGCCGCGTCTTTGTATGGCCGCCATCAGTTTTCGGTACTTCTCTTGTTGGAGTGAGTCTGCCCAGATTTCACTCCCATACAGAAGACTGTGTGAATTGTGGACGTCAGTAACTTTCGCTTACCGGCATTCGGCCCACCTATGTTCGCCATGAGTCTGCTGAGCGATGTGGTTGTTTTTGAGGCTCTTTCCGTTGCAGTCTTTATTTGTTGCCAGAGAGTTAGCTTTGTGTCGAGCCTCAATCCCAAGTTCTCCACCGCAATGCTGCTTCGTATCACTTCGCTACCGACTTGGAAGTCGATTTGAGCGGGAATCCTCTTCTTCGTCAGAAGGACTATCTCCGTTTTCTCGGTTGGCAGGCTTTGCCATTTCGCTCGCTCGTCGCATGACCTGAGATAACTTTCTGTGTGCGTTTTCGGTATCTCTTGCCGTTATCACCGCCGCGGTGTCATCGGCGTAACCAATCAGGAAGGTGTCTTCAGGCATATCCATGCGGAGGATGTCATCGTACGAAATTTTCCAGAGGTCTGGTCCTAAGATTGATCCTTGCGCTGCACCTGGTGTTACGTCTTTTCTCCTCGTGCCTTCTGTGGTTTCATAGATCAACCCTCGATCCCTGAGATAGTCCTTAACTATTCGTAGGAGATACGCTGGGAAATGGAGTCTCCTTTCGAGCGCTCTCCTGGCCGAGTTGAAGGCGTAAGACAATCTTCTTGGAGTAGTGGTATCCCTTTGGGTAGCGCGTACTACTTCTTTAATGGCTCCGATTGTAGATCTGCCACTTCTGAAGCCATACTGTCTCCCAGAAAGGTCGCCTGCTGCTTGTACTGCCGCTATCAGTCATGGCTTCAGTAGCTTTTCAAAAAGTTTGCCCGCGGTATCTAGCATGCACAAAGGGATGTGTGCCGATGGGGAGTCCGGGTCTCCTTTGTCTTTTCTAATTAGCACCAGACGTTGTTGCTTCCAGCTCTTCGGGAACACGCCTTCTTCGAGACAACTGTTGAACATGTTCAACATCAATTGAGGACATGTTTGGACGGTCATTTTCAGCACTTCTGCAGGGATCCCGTCTGGGCCGGGGGCTTTCTTGTTTTGCAGCGACTGCACCGCTATGCTCAACTCTTCTTTACTAAAGGCTGGAACTTCCTGTCGTTGAACCAGTGTGGTGTCGGGTGGTCTGACTGGGTGAGGTGGGAAGAGTGTGCTTACGATGTGGTCCATCTTTCCTTCGTTGAGGACGCAGGGTTTTACTTGGTGTAACAACCAGTAAAATTGCCGTTCTTTGGCAGACTCTTTCCTATCTCGAGCGGGGATCGCTCTACTGAACCGAAGAAGATCTTCGTGGCTGCGAGCGACATCCGGATCGTATTGGAGTCGCCTGTCCACTGTTCGGCGTACGACATGGAAGATGACAGGACATCCTTGTAGATCTTGTATGAGGCCAATCGTGTCTAGATAAAGGAATGCTTCGGGAGGAATAATGCGCACCCTTTCATGGTACATAATATTGGGGTAGTAAGCCCCAAAGATCAGACTTTAAGAAGAGGTCATAGCTCGTTCAGTGTGCCTTCTGATCAGCTTAATAATAAAATTATCTACCCTGTTCACGTTTGCCTGGTTGTACAGGACATCGTTAGGATAGTTCTTCTTGTACTCAGACTGGGGTGTACGATGCAGTCGGAGACAGCTCCTAAGACACTGCCCCTCGAACACCCTCATCTTTTCCATCTGGGAAGGACTCATGTGGAACCACAATGAACAACCGTACACAATAATTGGCCGTACTAGAGCCATATACCAGACTACACACTGGTATCAAGTTAGCTGCTGGAAAACAACCTCCTTGCCCCAGCAAAGGCTTTTCTGGTTTTCGTCAGAGCAATATCTATATGTTTGTCAAAATACAGATATTGATCCAGCCAAATGGTAAGATATCTAACTACACTTTTTACAGCTAACGGCCGACCATGCGGATCAACTATGCCGAACTTACGCCAGTCTTAGCGCGTATCCGGCGGTGCCATGTACATCGGGGTCAGGATAAGGCTGGTTTCGCACTTCAGGAAGTTGATAAGCAACTTCCAGTCGTCGCAAAATCGCTGAATTTTCGCAACAAGATTTTTATTACATCGACCTTCGAACCTGATCTGTACGCAACTAAGTGTCAGCGTACGCAATTAAGTGCGGCATGGAACCTATAAGATCTGCAGTGAATACAGAAAACAGGATCGGGGAACCGATGGCCCCTGTAAGTCGACACACTTACCCACTACGCCACGGCGGTCCACTACTACTAACCTTGTACAAAACGCCGGAGTCCCCTTTGCAATATAATAAAATGGTATTTCTTTTACATACAGTCAAAACCGGTTATAGCGACCTTCACGGGACTGACGATGTGTAGTCGTTGTAGGCGATATGCCGCTGTAACCGATATTCTCAGCAAACCTCAGCGTAGACTTTCCCGGTGAGACTTAAGAGGGCTACGCCCCTGTATTTGGAGCAGTCTCTTTTGCCCCCCTTCTTAAAAAGAGGGACAATCACCCCAGTCTGCCAATCGCCAGGTGACTTACCGCGTTCGCAAGACACCTTAAGTCACAAAACTCCCAATTTACCCATTGCCTTAAGCATTTCTGGGCGGATTTCATACACAATGGCGGACACGGACTTGCCAACTTTTAGCGATTCAATCGCTAAAATGACTTCCTCTGCCGTTGGACTATTCTCCGCCCAACTTATGGCTTCAGGTCTGTCATCCTCAGTTCAGATATCATCCTCAGTGCCCTGTTCGGGATTGAGCAGCTCCGAAAAGTGCTCATTCCATCTGCGCAAGAAGTCCACCTCATTGGAAAGCAACACACCATCTTTGGATTTGACTCCTTCGATGATGTTCAATTGCCTTCCTCTGAGTCGGCGAATGGTTTGCAAGAAATTCTCGATTGCTCCCAGCCAATTTGCAAGTTCCTCTCGCCTCAGTGTACCGATCACCAGAAGCAGAGTCCCCTTAGGGAATCCAATCTCTGTAGGTCTTCTTCTTCTCTCTGATGGCTTCTTGAACTCCGGGTGTTTTGAACCACGCAATTCTTTTCTGGCCACCAGCCGCCACTCCAAACCACAAACATCCCGTGCAGAGGCAGTGACAGCTGTTGCAAACAGTCACCAGTCTTCATGTAGATGCAATGGAACAGTTGGAATTCGGTAAAGCCTTTCGGATACGTTCCGTCCAAAATGTAGCTTCAACTCACTGTTCTGTAGTGTCTCCCACTGTATGCGTGTAACCAGAAGTACGTCATAGCGTACAAGTTGACAGTTCAGTCTCTCTCATCAGACGAACATCACAAACCACACACACGCTGGTACCACAAAGAGATCTATCAACGATTTCTGTTGAAGACTCTGCCGGTTCCACGTGAGGTAAATTCGTAACCCGAATAAAATAACAAGAAACACAACTATTCGGTGTCGAGTCTCTTTATTGACTTCTAGTAGTTGAAGATATTCCTTCTAGCTTACATAAAGATGAAGATGATTTCTGATACTTCTATATTTCTCTAAGGCTTTCGACACTGTCGACCACGCTTTGTAAAAAACTAGAATACTACTTTGGGTTTGGGTTTCCAGCTGCTGTTAAATTGATATCATCCTACTTAAGCAACCGAAAACAAGCTGTTTTTGTTAATAATGTCCTATCTGATTTTCTTAATTTAACTCGAGGGGTACCTCAAGGATCAATTCTGGGTCCTTTGTTATTCTCTCTATATATAAACGAAATTCCAGATCTAGTTACACATTCATGAACACACATTTATGCCAATGATGTCCAAATTTATAAAGGCTGCAAGTTGGGTTTCATTGAAAACTGTTGCCTTGAAACTAATCAGGATCTTAGTCACATATTTGACTGGTCTTTGGAAAATGGATTGACACTCAACCCCAATGCATAGTTATATCAAGAACGAAATAGGACCTGTCATATTTTCCGCAAATCACTTTAAACAACTCCCCCGTTGATTTTGTGGAAACATCAAGGAATTTGGGTGTTATATTTAACAGATTTTTAACATGGAACGACCATATCAACACCATTGCAGGGAAGGCTTACGGCGTTTTGAGAACTCTGTGGACAGCTCAACCAATTTCACCACTGGATACACGAATCATATTGGTAAAATCACTATTAATTCCAATCCTTGTGTATGGGTGTGAATTATAGGGGAATTGTGATTCAGTATGCATACGATAATTACAAGTCGCATTTGTGGCGTACATACTGAACTTAATACGAATCTCACGAAATATGGCAACACTTATAATATAACATTTATTTGTATATAACAATTATGTATAACAATTATTTTTGACACTTGCCATGAACATGAAATAAAGATGGTAGAAGAATAGAGTTCGTCATAGTTAATCACGCCACACATTCAACAGTTCCATTTGATACATATATGGGCTAAGAAGATATGACCATGTGTCATATCTATACTCTGATCTTTCTCTTCAATTTCCTTAACACACGACAACCTGCCTACCTCTTCAATAACTTACAATTCCCTGCGTCAAATAGATTCAACATTTTCATTATACCGAGATTTAATTATCTTAATATCCGAAAGAAAGTTCTTTATCAATGCCATCCGTCTTTGGAATTCACTACCTAGCGGACTAAGCGGTACACTCAAGCTTAAAAAAGAATTACAGCTTTTTCTGTCATGTCAAAACTACTGATTATTTTTTTTCGTATTTATATTGAATTATTTTGCATTTTTGGTTTGTTCCTTTTCATAGCCTTCGTAATCATATCCTACTTTTTCTTTAATTGTTCTTAATTATTGTTCTATTCATTTGAATTATTGTTTTAATTATTTAAAGTTAACTCACTCTATAATAACTAAACCAAATTGTAACTAAGTATGCACTGTAGCTAGCTATTACAAAGTTATAAGATTCATTCTTTAATAACTTTAATAATTTTTTAATAAACTAAACTTCTCATTCATTCATTTCTTAATCTAACTTATGACCTACGCTGCAATACGTTGGCTCGCCAACATGGTATCGACTCATCAACTTATTGCAATTAGATACCTGATATCAACGAACGAACCTCAAGGTGATCACCAAGCAAGCGGTTTGGCTGTGCTTACACTTTGGTGTGCAATGCTAAGTTCGTTGACTAGGTTCGAGTCAGCATTTCTGTTGTACTGCTCATATACATAACTCGGAAAAACTATCCTTGCTATAACGTCATCATTGAATACAAGTTAGGTTGTTTGGAATTTTGGTCTAGCCGTGCTTAGGTCTCTTCCGGTTTTACCTTAAATATTATAAACATTGTTGCAGCATGCACTAATTTCATATATTTGTATTTTTTCAGTGAAGAACTCGGACCTTAGTGAATATGATTACATCGCTATAGTATGGGGATCACATGGCACTGAAGACGACATAGTGAAGACGCCAACGCAAAAATACATATACTTGCGCCAGACGTTGCTGACGCCGCTGTGTAAAAATAAGACACTATCCGGAAAATTAAAATGGATTATTACACAAACATGCCGCGGAGGTATTAAAATGGAAGGTGTCGGCACAGAAGAAGAATTTTATGATCCCAAATATTATCTAATATCGTCTAGTACATCTGATGGTAAATCCAAGCACTTGGCTTATGATAAATTGCATTTGATTAATGATTTTATTCCTAGGGACGAAATCATGGCGGTTAGAGGATGCCGACTATTCATTCTTCATTAAAATTTTATGCAAACAAATCTTGGAGAATTATGCAGTTTTAGATATCCTGAGCATTTTGAAGAGAGTTAGAGCAGAGATAAAAAACGAATTCAAACAATTCGGAACCATTAAGTATGAAGGCTTTTGCATACTCCTTCCGTTTTCCATTCTGCAAAACAAGCTACATGATATTGCATGTTTTTTTTTTTGCTTCAAGTGGTTGCCTTGCATAGACCCAACCTGAAATTAAGGAGTACAGAGATAGCCGACTGCACAGCTGATTGCCTCCTAGTCCATCGTCGAATTTTAGTACTTTTTCTACGGATATTCATAAATAACGTAAATGTAGTCCTCTGATTGGTCAATTTGAAAACTTTATAAAAAAACAGTTGTCAAACATTTTAAGGCGCAAGAGATGTAGAAGACGGTCTTCCCTGTAATACTTCTTTTCTGGGCCCAACCACACAATTGTCAGAATCCAACGGAAAGTTGGAAAGAATCCGTGTCAAATGTCAAGTGCCCATAATTGCTTTCGGTCACTTATGGAAAATTCCAAAGCTAATTGTCATTAATGTTCGTGGATACTCTCCCACTTAAATAACAAGAACTGAACGAAACCTATCGAAACCCAGCGAAACGGTTGTTGTGGACACTGTGTATCATTTCTGGGTACAGTTATTCGTTCGATTACTTCAGTTGACTTATGACTACTGACGTCCAAAGTCTGGAAACCGTTACAGTGCTCCACTGAAACACAACATAAATCAGAACAAAATTAGCCTTTTGACAGAGCTTGACAGCGCTGACATTTTGAATGCAAAAATCAGAAATGATATATTACAGAGATGCCTGACTTCTACCTACCTTTCCATTTAAGATTTTTGACAACTGTTTCTTATAACGTTTTCTTAAACCAAATTGACCAATGAGAGGACGGCACTCTTTTTTTCCGGAATAACCGTGAAAAATTCATGAATATCTGTCGAAAAAGTACTAAAATTCGACGATGGACTAGGGGGCAATCAGCTGTGCAGTCGGCTATCTCTGTAATCCTTCATTTCTGGCAAAAATACGGCAAAAGAATGTTTTTCAGTGTGGAATACGGCGTTGATGCGTAGAGTTGTCATTTAATACATAACTTATACGTAACTTTATATATAATTCGACAGACAAAAACCCACCAATGAGGAAAATTTCGGGACCACATTCTCGTTTTCATTTTGCAATTAAATGTGAACTATGGCAATAGAAACTTTCATGACAAACGAAATTGTTCACCAGAATAACAGTGCAAATATTCATGGGTTACGGGTGTTCATTAACTATTCCACAAATCTTTTTCATAAATAATCTATAGCACAGCAGATAAATCAAAGAAAAATCAAAAAAAGAACACAACATTGTTGTAAAATATCACCTCACACGGCCGTCAGATGCTTGCTAACGATAACGGCACTGTAAACATACAAGGCGTTATTAGACGAACTAAAAATTGTTTTTTGTTATTCAATATTGGATGGAATAGAAAAATAATACTGTTCTATGATATATCCCTTTATTATATTTATTAAAAATAATTTGTTAAAGAAAAGTGATTTTATTTTAGTTTAAAAACAAATTTAATTTCCATAAAAAAGGTTAAAGTGAGTCAATATTAAAAAATAGACATGCTGTAAAGGACTTTTTCTTAGAATTTTTAAAGAGGCTGAATTCCATCAAACATGATTTATGCGTAAACTTAAACTGTTTACGCAGCGCACACAACGGAAGCTCTCAAAAAAGAGTATTTTGTATATACAGTGGACTCTCCCTAAGTCGAACTCTACTTAAGTCGAAACTCTTCCTTATTCTAACTTTTTTGCCATATTTCCCTCAACTTTCCATACAAAAACCTCTCTCCAAGTCAAACTCTCTCTAACTCGAACAAATTTTGGTATCGCGTGACAATTCGACTTAGGGGGAGTCCACTGTATATATATATATGTAATACATCGCTGCTCCATCAAGGTCGATAGCGAACTGACCGAGACCTTCAATGTCAAAAAAAAGTCTTGGACAAGGCAACGCACTGTCATGTGACTTTTTCAACATTATTCTTGAGGAGATCGTACAGAACTCACTCGTCAACACAAGAGGCACGATCTTCCAAAAGTTCGTACGCGAAAGACATTGACGTGATTCTTCGAACACAGCGAGCCGTTAACGTCGAGTTTGCGGGTATTGAAGCGGAAGCGGTCAAAATGGGTTTAGCGGTGAACGAGGGCAAAACGATGTATATGCTGTCATCAAGAGATGACACACAACATCGACGACTTGGCCAACACGTCACCATACGCAGCTATAACTTCGAGGTAGTGAAGGACTTCCTCCACCTCGGCTCGCAAGTGAACAGTACGAACAACACCAGTACCGAGATTAAACGCAGAGTAACTCTTGCCAATCGCTGTTTCTTGGGGCTCAAGAGGCAATTGAGTAGTAGAGCCCTCTCTCGAAGGACCAAGCTGACATTATATAACACCTTCACCATCCCTGTCCTGCTGTATGGCGCAGAAATCTGGACAATGTCAAAAGCTGGTGAATAAGCACTTGGTCTCTTCGAGACAAAAAAATTCTGCGTCCAATCTGTTTTTGGAGAAGAAGATGCAACCACGAACTGTACGCGCTGTACAGCGTCATGAGCCTAGTCAGGCGTCTACTGATTCAACGCCTAAGATGGCTGGGCCATGTAGAGCGCATGGACAACACTGCTCCAGCCGAAGAGTCTTCGACTCCGAACCAGTGGGACAACGCAATAGAGGACGTCCACGGAGTCGATGGCGCACCCAGGTGGAGAAGGACCTCAATCGACTTGGTGTGCGCAGTTGGAGACAACTGTCTGAAGATCGTGCAGGCTGGAGAGGCTTACTGAAAAATATTTTTTAATGCTTGGCATTCATATTTTATCTACCTCGGAATGAGACCAGTAGTTCATCAATCGTCAGGTTCATACCAGGCACATACATCATCTCCAAATTCTCATAACGTTGCAATTTTGTCACGGAAGTGCAAACGTATCTTTCTGCCGTCTATCTGATCTCGTTTACGTGTCATAGAACTGATTGTTGCCCTGAACACTACCTGCCTATAAGGTTCATTCCACAAGTTTATAAAATCAAATAAAATGACTCACTTAGTTCAGGTTTTGGGTCCATTGTGCATAGCTACGGAGTGCAATTGCGCACGTCCTTAGGAAGAAAACCGATCATTGATGTTGGTCACTTCTTGTCCCTCTGTGGCTTCAATATACATGCCTTTATGCCTGAAACACAATAGTGCGCTGCGCCAGCCGACTTCATGTTACGGAGAGAGTGCGATGACGCACTGCGTTGAAATAATAAAAAATATGAGATGAAAAAATTGCCGCCTTGCTGCATACACTCATTTCAAATGACTTTCGTCGTTAAATTATTTTAAATCAGCTTTTTTTCATTTCTCAAATGACAGTTGACACAAAATACTCTCAATTTGGAAGAAAACTCTCAATCTGTGAGAAAATCTCTCTCACAGCGCACCCCTCTGTCAAAAAATATCCAACATGTTGAATAATGACGTGCGATGGACTACGTTTTATAACGATCCTCTAATCTCTCTCATTATTCACTGCTGTATTTTGTGCTTGGGCATTGAATTGTGTGCGTTGAAAGCCAACAGCAGCGCAAACGCACTACTGTGTTTCAGGCATTATTCCATCTTCGTCAGACATTTTCTCGAATATTTCAGCTAGGTCGGGTCAGACACACTTCTCTGTCCACATCCGTCGCATGAAACATGTCCGGAGCAGATTTTTTACACGTCGTTCTTGGTGATCTCGTCTAGTTTGATAAATAGAAAAGAATAAAAGCCTTAATCTTATTCGTCTTGCCTTTCTCGACGAGTCTTAGTCAGCAAACCGCCCATCTGCTTTCCCCCAAAAACATTGCCCTACAATAACTACCCGGTGCTTCTTAAATTCGTCCCTTAGGTCCACAACTCTACTAGCTTCAATTCTCCCTTGTCAAGAATCCCAACGTTGACGAATACCATGGAATATTCATTCGGATTCCATCTCAGAAAACAGTCTCTTCGCAAAAGTCTTCTTTTCCACCTTAGTCCTGCCTTTTCCTCCTCCTTTTTTCCCGGCGTTAAGCATTTGTTCCTAAAAATAAGTTTACTCGAGTTTGATGTTTGTATTAAGCTATTCCATGCACTAAACTAAATTAACTTGAGCCACGAAAAGCCACAACTCAGTAAGCCAAGCAATCCAAATTCACAACTGAAGACTATTCTTCTTTGAAATAATGAGGCTAGTAAGGACATAACGTCAAAAGCGCCAGCTTCCCGCTTCAATGTCAATCCCAGCTTGATTTTACGAAGTCTCCAATAAGCAATTTGCTTCACACACACGCGCACACAGAAGTTCAACCTAATCGAAGGAAACTATTATACACTTAGGGTTCACAGAACTACATTTGGTATTTGTAAAAACGAAAACATTGCTGGCCACTGAATAATTAATGCGGTAATCCCAAATTCCCTGGCAAGTAATCATAATTATTTCGAACGAAGCAGTCTCACTGTTCTGCATCTAGCATCGGCAAAAATCCTGCGGTGGGGCAGACCGAATGGGAAACACGAACAATTCCAAGCAGACATGTGACATTGAACTCGAAATTCAAAATTAACCACAAAGAGAAGGAGTTTACCAAACAGTACGAACATGACACTTCGTCTGGACGGTGAAGCTGTAGTGCAGACGACTCTGAATGCCATTTGTAGTCATCTGTCGGCAGAGGGTTGTGCGAGGCAAATGGGATACAGCAGGAACCAAGGACACCGACTATGACTGCCGCTGTGTTTGATTTCCTGCACACACCATTAAACGATATTATTTTAAGCAAATTTACATAAATGATATCCCAGCAGTCAACTACTCCTCCTCCCACTCATTCCTTCAGACTCAGTGGAAGGATGATTAGTGACTAAAGTGCTAAAAGTGTGTGTCATACACTTCACTCTTAGATGCAAGAACTTTTAGTTTCAGTTGATATGCGAATAAGGAAAAGGACGCCGGCTGAGTGCTTTACATCTCATTGAGTTATTCTAATGACTTTAAAAATTTACTTGATCTGGTGGACAGTAAAGGATAATAGTTCTCGACGGATCTTCATCTATTGATAAGACACCGGCCAGGAACAAGGGTATTAGCCAAGCCAATAAACACGACTTCCACTGCAAATTAATGATAAGTGTGGAGATCAATGACTCCTGATGGTGGTCAAAAGGAAGACACACTCAGCGAACAACAATAGAAACACTGGTTATGGCCAATCTCAATCAACTCTTCTAAAGTAAAATGTGAATAGACCTAGTCGACAGATATTATTATGGTTAGAATCAAAAATGAAGTCCTACGGATATGGCCGACTTCACTGCTGATTGCCCAGAGTCCATCGACGAATTTGAGTGCTTTTCGTACAGATATTCATACATTTTTGACAGTTTTCACGAAATAACTTAAATGCCGTCCTCTCATTGGTCAACCTGGCTTAAGAAAACGTCATAAAAAACCGTTGTCAAACATTTTAAGGGGCAAGAGAGGTAGAAGTCCGGCATCTCTGTAATACTTCATTTCTGGTTAATACAGACTTACTGAGAAAGATTTCGGGGTTTAGCTTAATAATTTCGTGTCAAGAATTATTTTATTTATTTATGCTCAAAAAATTGTATACACATTACCTACAATTTTTCTTGGCAATAAAAACCAAATTTACTTACCTAACTGTGTGGCACGACTGGTAGATTGCCTGCCCCTGGTTAGCGGGGTCCCCGGTTCGAATCTCAGTGAAAGCAAAGTGAATACGCTTTTATCTGGTTTTCTTTAATCTGGCCGAGTCACCATTTGTCGTTGGGATCAACTAACGGAGTAGTCACTGGAGTAGTCAATCAATGGTAGTAGTCTGACTGTGGGTATCCCAATGGACCAATATGGTCTAAGTGTGCTCGTAAATGCACAAGCAGTCCCCTACCTAACTGTGCGAGGAAATAGGATAGTAAGATTCGGTGGCGAACTTGCAGATGAACCCTCCACGGGGCCTATTGAGATACTAATACTGCAACTGTCTCAACAGGCCACGTGGAGGGTTTGTCTACATGTTCACCGCCGAATCTCGAAGTTGTTGATAAATAAGGACTTCTTCGAAAATGTGTGCATAACGACTTCCCGCCTCGCGTATCAGGGATCGACTGAAGAGCATACGTCTAGAGAAGCTCTCAGAAACAGAAAGAAGAGATCCATAGCCTGAGCCACTAAAGTTGTACAAGGCATAGATGAGGAGAGCACTGAGAGCATAGCCAGACGGAAGCAAACTCACTTAGGTGTGATGCTGCTCGGCATCAGCCACTTCTAATTAAGCCTGGTGCTTGATAACGGAGGCCAGGTAACCTTTGCTAACCGAAACAGATTATTATGGCAAAATTATTACTCAGAGGAAGGATATTCAACGTCAACGAGCGAGTCAAATCCAAAGATGGTGTGTTGCTTTCCGATGAGGTGGACAACTTGCGCAGATGGAGCGTGCCCTTTTCGGAGTTGCTCAATCGCGAACAGGGCTCTGGGGATTACATCCGTACTGAGGATGACAGACCTGAAGCCATAAGTTGGGCGGAGAATAGTCCAACGGCAGAGGAAGTCATTTTAGCGATTGAATCGCTAAAAGTTGGCAAGTCCGTGTCCGCCGTTGTGTATGAAATCCGCCCAGAAATGCTTAAGGCAATGAGTAAATAGGGAGTTTTGTGACTTAAGGTGTCCTGCGAACGCGGTAAGTCACCTGGCGATTGGCAGACTGGGGTGATTGTCCGTCTTTTTAAGAAGTGGGGCAAAAGAGACTGCTCCAAATACAGGGGCGTAGCCCTCTTAAGTCTCACCGGGAAAGTCTACGCTGAGGTTTGCTGAGAATATCGGTTACAGCCGCATATTGCCTACAACGACTACACATCGTCAGTCCCGTGAAGGTCGCTATAACCGGTTTTGACTGTATGTAAAAGAAATACCATTTTATTATATTGCAAAGGGGACTCCGGCGTTTTGTACAAGGTTAGTAGTAGTGGACCGCCGTGGCGTAGTGGGTAAGTGTGTCGACTTACAGGGGCCATCGGTTCCCCGATCCTGTTTTCTGTATTCACTGCAGATCTTATAGGTTCCATGCCGCACTTAATTGCGTACGCTGACACTTAGTTGCGTACAGATCAGGTTCGAAGGTCGAGGTAATAAACATCTTGTTGCAGCGTGACTTCGAGAAAATTCAGCGATTTTGCGACGACTGGAAGTTGCTTATCAACTTCCTGAAGTGCGAAACTAGCCTTATCCGGACCCCGTTGTACATAGCACCGCCGGATACGCGTCAAGACTGGCGTAAGTTCGGCATAGTTGATCCGCATGGTAGGCCGTTAGCTGGTAAAAGTGTAGTTAGATATCTTGCCATTTGGCTGGATCAATATCTGTATTTTGACAAACATATAGATATTGCTCTGACGAAAGCCAGAAAAGCCTTTGCTGGTGCAAGGAGGTTGTTTTCCAGCAGCCAACTTGATACCAGAGTGTAATCTGGTACACGGCCCTAGTACGGCCAATTATTGTGTACGGTTGTTCATTGTGGTTCCACATGAGTCCTTCCCAGATGGAAAAGATGAGGGTGTTCGAGGGGCAGTGTCTTAGGAGCTGTCTCCGACTGCATCGTACACCCCAGTCTGAGTACAAGAAGAACTATCCTAACGATGTCCTGTACAACCAGGCAAACGTGAACAGGATAGACAATTTTATTATTAAGCTGATCAGAAGGCACACTGAACGAGCTATGACGTCTTCTTAAAGTCTGATCTTTGGGGCTTACTACCCCAATATTTTGTACCATGAAAGGGTGCGCATTATTCCTCCCGAAGCATTCCTTTATCTATACACAATTGGCCTCATACAGGATCTACAAGGATGTCCTGTCATCTTCCATGTCGTACGACGAACAGTGGACAGGCGACTCCAATACGATCCGGATGTCGCTCGCAGCCACGAAGCTCTTCTTCGGTTCAGTAGAGCTATCCCCGATCGAGATAGGAAAGAGTCTGCCAAACAACGGCAATTTTACAAGTAAAACCCTCCGTTCTCAACGAAGGAAAGATGGACCACATCGTAAGCACACTCTTCCCACCTCACCCAGTCAGACCACCCGACACCACACTGGTTCAACGACAGGAAGTTCCAGCCTTTAGTAAAGAAGAGTTGAGCATAGCGGTGCAGTCGCTGCAAAACAAGAAAGCCCCCGGCCCAGACGGGATCCCTGCAGAAGTGCTGAAAATGACCGTCCAAACATGTCCTCAACTGATGTTGAACATGTTCAACAGTTGTCTCGAAGAAGGCGTGTTCCCGAAGAGCTGGAAGCAACAACGTCTGGTGCTAATTAGAAAAGACAAAGGAGACCCGGACTCCCCATCGGTATACAGGCCGGTAAGTCACCTGGCGATTGGCAAACTGGGGTGATTGTCCCTCTTTTTAACAGAGGCATATCTCTCTTAAGTCTCCCCCGGGAAAGTCTACGCTGAGGTTTTGGAAGCGCGTTCTAGAGCTATGGTTGACCCCAGGATGGGGGATGAAGAACGCGGCTTTCTTTCCGGCAGAAGTGCGACCCACCAGCTTTTTGCTCTAAGAATGCTACATGAGAAGGCTTGGGAGTGTGCCAAACCCATCTACAGGTGTGACCGATTTCGCAGAGGTAAACTCTGGATTGTTCTGCAGGAGAATGGGATTGAGGGTCCTCTGTTGAGGGCCATTCAGTCTCTGTACCCAGACTGTAGCAGCTGTGTTCGGGGTAACGGTGCTAAATCAACACCTTTCACCTGGACGTTGGACTTCGCCAAGGGTGTGTCTTGTCACCTCTCCTTTTCATTATTTTTTGGACTGGATGTTGCAGCGCAGCCGAGGCGAAGAATGTTTCACATTGCAGAGTTGGGGGTAAGCAATCTTCTTTTTGCGGATGACTTAGTTAACCTTACATCTTCCCAGACAGAACTCCAGCGCGCACTCGATGGGTTGTGGCCGTATGTTCTGATGCTGAGATGAAGGTTAAAGTGGACAAATCAGAGGTTATGGTAATTTCCAGAACACCTGTCCAATGCACTCTAAATGTTAGTGGAGTCCCATTAAAGCAGGTGAAGAGGTTTAAGTATCTCCGGGTCTACTTCACGAGTGATGGGGGGAGTGATGCTGAACTTTCAATCTAAGTCAGTTTTGACACAACTTGTTAGATCTGTAATCAGGAAAGTCGAGTTTAGTGTGAAAGCCAAGTTAGTGGTTTCAGCTCAGTATTTATTCCAACACTCACCTATGGTCATGAAATTTGGGTAATGAGCGAAAGAATAAGATCGCGAATACAAATATTCTGCTAAGAAAATATTGAAGATAAATTATACAAAAAGGAATAAAACGAATTTTCAATTTTAAGTTGTAGCTCTTTATTGAAGACATTAAAACATTACGCAAATGATTTTTCCAATGACTGTATGGCTTTGTCGACTTCAGGACATGAAGCAAAATGGTCGGAACTGTATAAAAAATATACGATAGCCGAGACGAAAGTGATGGTCTTACATGATTCTTGAAACAAATCATCGACGGTATCTTTAAAGTGAATAATCAGACCAGAAATGAAGTATAACACAGATAGCAGACTTCACAGCCCTAGTCCATCTACGAATTTGAGTACTTTTTGACGGACATTCATGAAATTTTGACGGTTATTCGCGAAATAACGTAAATGCCGTCCTCGGATTGGTCAATTTGGTTTAAGAACACTTTATAAAAAGCAAAAGGTATTAATACGGGCATGTCCGTAATAATAGAGAGTCCCGATAATTTATTATCACAAAAAAACATAGTTTGAATTCAAAAAATACAGATTCTTATCATTCTAGTTCAAAGAATGTTGTTTGACGGCAGCATTTCGTACGCAAGTAGGTAACATCTGGTCACATTCAATTTGAACATACAAGAAGTGACGATATGACTGCTGATGTTTTTTTTTACAAAAGCCATTTCAAATTGAAGAGCTCAACGATTGCTTTTAGTGAAGGGGTTTTTACAATATAAAGCGATAAATTCAAGTAGCCACACTGTTCCACTTTCGTATTTTCCACTCGTTTTACTTCTTGCTTTCTTCGTTCCCCTGGGTAGAATTGCAATGGACGTTGCGTTTACTAAAAACCTACCCACAAGCTACATACACTTCTATTTCCATAATTATAACAGTTCGACAAGTAGTGTAATTCTATTGAAATACTGATATTCCCCGTATGTGCTGCACGAAAACGTTTCTGTAGCCAAATACAAATATCAACACATTTGTCATTTGTTCTAAATTGATAGGAATACTAACGCACAAGCCGTACGTGAAAACATTTAAATTAATTCATTTCTGAAAACTTTTGGTCAACACTGTGGAATAAACTGAAATTATGAACTGTTCGTTAAAACATGAACTAACAACATTTTCTTTTCGTTCAACGTGTCATCAAGTACATATTTGGTGACGTAAATAAAGCAGAACATTTACTTATAGCGTTTATAAATGACTAAATCGAATGAAATTTTGCAATAATCAGTAAACTTACAAGGAGTTCATTAAAAAATATACAAAAACATTGAACATAGTATTTAATTTCTGAACTCTCAAGAAATCTACTACATTCCTCGCAGCCACCACGCTATGTTCTGTTCATTGTGATTCAAGTGACAGTCAAGTGCACACATTCATCCATCCTTGTCTCTCGCAGGGACCGGTGGTACTGGCAAGTTGTTGGCTGTTTCACTTACACAACAAAATGGCTGACTGACATATTACAGTTTTCCAGCATTCCTCTTCCATGTGCTGCACGTGTTTTGCGAACTGACATTTCCATTTTCTTTTTATTTGTGAAGCTGTGCGGCAAGCCAGCACTGTGGTGACATAAAAGTTATTTTTTTTATAAAGTGTGTTTTATAGCGTGAAATTTGAAATTTTTAAATAAACAATGGGAAGACCAGGTAATTATCTTCATAGAAATGCTACACATTCCATAAATCGTTTGTTCTGTAATTGTTTGGGCGGGCAACATCTTGTGGGGTTAAGTCCGACCGAAACGTGCTTCAATTTCCATGCGTTATCATTGAAATTTGCGTGGAGATTGTTTCTTCAAATTAAACACAATTTAAATGTTTGTTTATTGCTTGTTTCAGGATTCTCTCCTCGTGGTGGTGGTGGCCGTGGCGGCGGTGGAGGTCGCGGTGGATTCGGTTCTCGTGGAGGCGGTGGCGGCGGTGGAGGTCGTGGCGGCGGCGGTGGTGGTGGTTTTGGTGGTAGAGGTCGTGGCGGCGGCGGTGGCCGTGGAGGAGGTGGCGGACGTGGTCGCGGCGGTGATCGTGGTCGTGGAGGTGGTCGCGGTGGAGGCGGCGGAGGAGGTTTCCGTGGCGGAAAAACAGTCGTCATCGAGCCGCATCGTCATGAAGGAGTGTTCATTGCCCGCGGCAAGGAAGATGCACTTGTTACCCGCAATTTCGTTCCTGGCTCAGAGGTGTACGGAGAAAAACGAATTTCCTCAGAGGTAAGCACACGCATTTTTTGAGTCAACATTATACTCGTTGTTGTCATGATGAAGATGTGTAGGGGTACAGAACTTGGCGAAATGTGGCCAAGAGGGTATTTCTCCATAAACCTCCAGTCCGGCCTGAGGCCAGTGAGACTGGAGGCGGAGAAAATCCCTTAGAAAGCGCTATCTGAACTCCCTACCACTCCGACTGTAGCTCCGTTCGAAGCAAACACTAAATCCATCGCATGTGTTTCTTTTTTTGTTTTCATTCTAGGTTGATGGGGAGAAAATTGAGTACAGAGTCTGGAATCCCTTCCGGTCGAAGCTGGCCGCAGCCATCCTCGGGGGTGTTGACAAAATTCACATGCCACCTGGATCGAAGGTTCTCTATTTGGGAGCCGCCTCAGGTACCACAGTATCGCATGTTTCAGACGTCGTCGGACCTGAGGGTCTCGTCTACGCAGTGGAGTTCTCACATCGGTCAGGACGTGATCTGATAAACGTGGCAAAGAAACGTACAAATATTATTCCTATCATTGAGGATGCCCGTCATCCACACAAATATCGAATGCTAGTCGGTATGGTTGACACTATATTTGCGGATGTAGCCCAGCCAGATCAGGGACGTATTGTAGCACTGAATGCCCAGCATTTCCTAAAGAACAACGGGCACTTTGTAATTTCCATTAAGGCGTCGTGCATTGACTCGACGGCGCAGCCTGAAGCCGTCTTCGCAGCTGAGGTGAAGAAAATGCAAGCAGACAAACTGAAGCCACAGGAGCAGATCACATTGGAGCCGTATGAGAGGGACCATGCTGTCGTTGTTGGTGTCTACAGACCGCCACCAAAGGGTGGAAGTTAACCATTTAGAATTTTATAACGCATTAGGATTAAGTATTTTTTTTTGAATAAAGTAGACTACAGAAAATGTATACTTAAGCTCTTGTTTTTCTTCTTGAACTATTGCGAACACGTGGGTTTCTTTTTCACATCACTAGCATTGGAGAGGTTGACAATTGTTTCCATTGAGTTGTGTTCAATTTCTTTAACTTGAGATACAATTAATCTGCAATATAGCCGCATTTCCACAATGCAACCAGGGTTCTGTGATTTGGGAGGTGAGACGTGCCTTGCTTACCAACATTTCGCTTGTTGGGAGATGTTCTATAGGTAATTCAGGGTTGCGTGCACCGTGACAACCGTCAACAGTGTCTTGAGGCGCCTATGACATGCAGCGCTCGTGGTTCAGAGTCTTGCCAACAATGCTGAATCGTCAATAATTGATGAATGTGACCAGAGAGACCGGCTCGGTTAGCATTCGTCTGACACTCATGATGTCCGGTGTACCTTGGCTAGCGAATCCCTTCCGCATTCATTTTATCTCAGTGAAGCATGGAGGCGAGCTTACCTACTAGATCAAAGAACGCGTAGCTAGTCAAAGTGGTTTATTGATTTGAGACGCGACTGTGTCCCCTTGCGCTGATCGATTGGGGAGGAGGAAGGAAAAAAAAAATACATTGATGATTAGGCGCTGGTACTTTAGGAAAGTAGATCGAAGTACGACATGGATTCCACAGTGAACGCGTAGCGAGTCAAAGCCTTTATTGACCTGAGGTGGCGGTAGTCTGCCGATATAAGTTGCTAGGTTTTCATACTCACTTTTGGGAACTAGCCAGGAAGCTGGATGAGACCGCAATCGCACAACCTGCATCGATTTCAAGGAACACACGCCTAATGATAGCAACAGTTCAGGCCGGTGACTAGAAGACCGTCACTAGAGGTCGAAAGGGCAACTGAACGATGAAGAGAGGCAACAATTTTGAAGTCTCATCAACACGTTCTGAGTTTGCCCACCAAAGAGGGTGGATGAACGGCTTTTGGCCATGACGTGATGAGTGGGTGGACTGATTTCTGTATTGGGTGACTGAGGTGTGTGGCGACCGTGGCGGTGTGGGTCTGGTAGTCGACTTCCACGCAATTGAACCTACGTTGCTTAGATTCGATGGAGTGGTCATAAAACTGTAGGTTTACCTTCCACTCGTGAGACAACAAATAGTAGACACAACGCGAGTAGTTATTGTAGAGTGCAGGCCGTGGCCCTCTACGAGCTGTAGCGTCATGTCCCTCAAGTCACTGACAATTCTTCGAATACAGCTGCCTAGACAGAACTTCTTCGCTTTTCGGAATTGACAAAAAGCTGTAGATAACCTTCACTCGTGACACATCTTGTGTGGTTGCCAGAAATGAAGTATTACAGAGATGCACGACTTCTACCTTTCTTGTTCCTTATGCTTTTTGACAACTGTTTTTTATAACGTACGTATAACCCTATTTGAATAAACCCAAATTGATCAATCAGAGGACGGTATTTACGTTATTTCGTGAATAACCGTCAAAAATTCATGAATATCTGTCAAAAAAGTACTCAAATTCGTCGATGGACTAGGGGGAAATCAGCTGTGAAGTCAGCTATCTCTGTGTTACTTCATTTCTTGTGGTTGCTGTAGAAGTTAGGACTACGCGCATTCTGAGGTGCCGATGTGATTCTTTGCTTTCTATTCACTAGATGGTCTCTCTACCTCCCATTCGTGGATTCCTTGAAAAGCAGAATTCCTTTCCAAAAGCCCATAAAACAACAGTTTCCCCGCGTTCATTCAAATAAAACACATATCAATTCTTGTTGAATTTAATTTTATTATCTTTGAGTTCATTTTTTGGATAAATAACTTTAAGATCTAAATCAATGAAAATACATCCAGTTTATAGTGGGTTACATTCCAAAATAAAAAAAATACGATACTCGGAAAAAATTAAAACATTTATGTATGCATGTGTGTGTAAGTCCAATCAAACACTTGAGTTTGATCTCAAATTCGAAAATAACACAAGTGGACAACAATGCATAGACATTGCAAATGAATGATTAAATTAGAAAATAACAAAAATGTATATGATTACAAAAAGGATAAAATTAAACAATATGGATGGAAATAAATTCCATAAATCACAATAATCTATCGTTAATGCTGAAAATGTGTAAAACAAAATATAATACTAATGAAAACAAAAATGAAATTAAATATATATCTATATATGTATATAAATGTAGGCATGTAATATATAAAAAAAAATGTATATATATAAACAATCACATTCAAATTCAATTCGTTTGTTTCGTTCGCTGATTAGCAGGTGTAGTTTAAATTAAACAAAAAAAAAGTAAACATCTACATCACTAGTTTGTAATAATAATCCTATAATCGTACAAAAGAAAATAATAATAATCACATGCGGGAAATTCGTAACAATATATGTATATGTTTGTTGAAACCTTAGAAAAAATAAAATCGATAAAAATAGGACAAAAAAAAAACTTAAACTCTTTAGAAATAAACAATCACATGAATAATCGATTTGTTTTGTTTCAGTTTGTTTCTCTTCAGAAATGTATGTTTTATGTTTGTGTGCTGAGTTATTCTTCTCTTTTTTCTGTTATATACCTAAATTAAAATCCATTGGGTTTTTTTTTCGTTTTCAAAATGAATTTTTATTTTAAAATTATAATAGGTATATCCAATACAATATTTATTGGTTTGTTTGTTTTTCTTTTTATTTTTTTCTTTTCTTCAATTTTCACTTTTTCTGTTCTGAATATATTATAATATATAAGGCAAATTAAAATTGTTGTATTTACTTTCATTTATTTTTTTTTTTATTTTTTGTTTTTCTTATTTATTTTTCAATTAATTATTATTAATTATTCTTCTTCGTTTACTTATAAATTATTTTCCATATTAATTTCTGGTGATTCATCTTCTCATAACTTTTGTTGTTCCAATAAATATCCTCATTCTAAACACAAAGAAAGAACAAAACCAAAAAAACATCGTCGTCTCCTCAATTCATTTGTTTTTCTTCAGTTAATTTCTTGTTTTTTTTTCCCAATTATTTCACGCATCACTTTCATTTCGTTTTCTATTTAGTTGATTTATGTAAATTAATTATTATAAAATCGTTATATGTACATAACAATTAAAAACTTATTCATTATACGCTAACCTATAATCAAAAATGGTATATATATATATATTTATAATAAAAATACAAATTTCTTCATTTTGTTTTTATAAAATAATCTTAAGGGAAACAAAATGATGGAAACTTAGGGCTATTATATTTATTTTTTTCATAGTTTTTCTTTATTCTTGTTTTTCTTTTCATGTTTTATTTCTAATATTTATTTATAATTACATTAACTGTTCTGGTTTTCTTTTTTTTTCATATTAATTTATAATAATAGTAACTAGGAAAGAGTATTGAAGATAGTTAATTTATTATTCTTTCATTATCCTTGTTTCATTGTATTTAGTTATAAAGGAAGTGCACAGGGGCCACAATCTGACTTGAAGGGAAAAGATATACGATTGTGTTGATTTTTGATTGATTTTGTTCATCGGTTTGTTGATAAGTTGAGATTCATGAAGTTGAGTGTTCTTATGTTTCAGAGGAAGGCGTGACCAAAATCAAATTCACTGACATAGGGATGGAGCTGAGTATATAAAAAAGATCAAGAGGACAACAATCAACATTATTACTTCATGCCTTCGATTGATCGACTCGCCACTTACCTTAATCCACACGTGCTTGAAGTGAAAAGCAAACTTGGACAAGGTATATGGAACGTGGAATGAAATGAGTTTTTAAAAAGAAAATCAAAAATTTATAGTCTCGGTGGATTGTCAACAAGTGGAGGAGCGGCTAAGGATACATTTCAGCTGATTTATTTTCCGCTCACTATACACCTCACCTTCAGTTGACAACTGTCATTATAGAAGTATCACAAATATAAAATGAATTTATACTCTCTGAGACCAGAATGTGTCAAAAAAAAAGTAAGCCAGCGACTTTAGTTCGATTTTCTTTTGGAACAATTCAAATGAGATAATGACCCCTGTTACGGCACGGCATTTTAAATATCTTTTGTTTGCTAATGTTTACTGAAAGTTTTATTAAGGTCTGATTATAATGGACGGAAAATTTCAATTATCAAATAATAAATAGAAAATAAAAATACAAGTAAAAAGTAGAATGAACTAATTCAAAGTAGTCTGCTGTTAAAAGTAAACAAACAAACAATTAAAACTGTACAACACGAAATGAAACCGATTCTCAAGTAGTATTCTTTTTCAGTTTTGTTGTAGTATTGTGTGTTTGCCTTTGTTTTTTTGCCTACTCTTTAACCTTAGTTTGCAAAAGATTGTGTTTTTTTTTTTTTCATTTAAATGTAATACGTTTTCTCTTTTGTTTTATTTTAGTAGTTAAGTATAATTATTGTTTACCTATATGTTCATATATTCATCATTTGTTTAGTTATTCTTTTGCTTTAAAGAGACCCTTCAAATAATAAATAATTCATTGCATTTTAACACGTCTACATTTCTTGTATCTTATGGTTTTTGTTTTATTTCATAACTTTTATTTTAGGTTTTGTTTTTGTTTTTATTTATTTTTGTATTCTTATTTTCTGCTGGTTGTTTTTGTGTAAAAACATTTATATATAAAATATTTTCAACTGTATTCATAAATATTTCTATAAAAAACTTCATTTTTGTTTAATATTTTATTTTCATCTAAGTTTTCATTTTGTTTTGTAATATAGTTTTTTTTTTCCTTTTCATGTTTTGTGTGATTTATTGTTTTCTCTGTTTTCTGTCTTTTATCTTGTTGTTTTGTTTTCTTTTTTGGGTTGCTTTTACTTTTGTTAAAATTGCGCTATTTCAGGAAAATTATTTAGTAAAGTGAATGAAATAAAAATGGATACCACCGTATTTTTCCGTTTATCATAACCAGCCCTTAAATCGTGTTGTTTTGTCTTTTTTTTTTTGTTTTCTTCTTATTTTTTGTTTTGGGGAAATTTGTTTCTAATGCATATTTATTTTAGTTATTCTTTTTTTTTTGTTTATTTTTACTAAACATTTTTGTTTAAAAATTTGTTTTTAAAGATCACATTTTTTCACATATATTTTATATACGTTGAGTATATTCATATTACTTATTTCTTTTATTTATAAAAACAAAAAAAAGAAAAACAATAACTTAAAAGAAATAATTTAATAGTTACAGTATTTATAAGAAAACGAAACACAAACGTTTTATTAGGAGAAGACATCGCATAAATATTTGTAAGTCTACGAACGTAAAACTACATAAAAAACATAAATTAGGAATAGTGTGGTGTATTAAACTATCTTCTTTCATCTTTATTTCATTTTAAACTTTTGGTTTAAGTTTCTGATTAAGAAGAGAAAACAAGTTTTGTTTTCTTTTTTTATTTTTATTAAAGTGTTTGTTTTTTTTTCTGTTTTTTACTTTTTTACCTTTAGTTGTGTATCGTTGCAAAAATAGGACGTGACAAATTTACTGCTCTTCATTTTATTCAAATTTTCTTATTTTTTTTTTTAGAGAAAATCTTTCATCGTCTCTCACTTAAAGTTTATTTTAGAAATGGAGTTTTTTTTTCTTTATTTATTAAAATAACTTCGAATATGGAACACTAATTTTTGAAATATTTTTTGTTTTGTTTCTTATTTTCATTTATTTATTATTGTTTTTACAGGGTTTGCGAAGCACTTGTACTTTGGCAAAATACTGCGTGGGGCGCTGCGGGGGAGTAATGAAATCTGTTGCGCATGAAAAGGACGGGATTCTGTAATTCAAGAACGTGAGCCCAAAAAACTCCAAGATCAGCATTTTCCATCTGAAACAATCAATAAACCAGTTGCTGGAAAACAGCGGTAATTTTTCAAATACCACAACGGAGCTATACTAAATGTCCTTCGCATCTTATACGAAATGAAACGAGCTACTTTGGAAAACGAATGAATTCTTTGTCTTATGGATATTTTCGAAATATTCACGACCATAAAGACAATTGGGACAAACGATCTGATTCGTCGTAAAGTCATTTGACGACTTTGAAAAGAATTTTGTTTTTGCAGTTTTCGAAAACATGGATTCCCTGTGAAACGGTACAGCTGTCCAAAAAAATGTACGTCAGAAATAAAAACAAAAAAATACATGAAATCTTTAGCCAACTGGCCAGGCTATGGCATGAACTAATGGCGAATTGATATAGTTAAACACTCGAACAAAACTGAAGGTTGCTTAAAAATGCTCAAAATTTTCGGTTAATTTGAAGATCCCGCCTTGGACTGTGACATGGATTCGTTTCAAAGCCAACATGTCCTCGTCCTACACTCGAACACAACTGAAGGTTGCTTAAAAATGCTTAAAATGTTCGGTTAATTTGAAGATCCCGCCTTGGACTGTGACATGGATCCGTTTCAAAGCCAACATGTCTTCGTCCTACACTCGAACACAACTGAAGGTTGCTTAAAAATGCTTAAAATGTTCGGTTAATTTGAAGATCCCGCCTTGGACTGTGACATGGATTCGTTTCAAAGCCAACATGTCCTCGTCCTACACTCGAACACAACTGAAGGTTGCTTAAAAATGCTTAAAATGTTCGGTTAATTTGAAGATCCCGCCTTGGACTGTGACATGGATCCGTTTCAAAGCCAACATGTCCTCGTCCTACACTCGAACACAACTGAAGGTTGCTTAAAAATGCTTAAAATGTTCGGTTAATTTGAAGATCCCGCCTTGGACTGTGACATGGATCCGTTTCAAAGCCAACATGTCCTCGTCCTACACTCGAACGCAACTGAAGGTTGCTTAAAAATGCTTAAAATGTTCGGTTAATTGAAGATCCCATCTTGGACTGTGACATGAATCCGTTTCAAAGCCACCATGTCCTCGTAATCCACGCCAAAAAAGTATTCAAACACTGCATGAAAATGCTGTCAATGCTTACGAAACTTAGCTGAATCTCTCTCTAAAACCCCGCTTTCTTATTTTAAAGAACTTGATTGAGTTATGATTATGATTTGAAACTCCCTCAAAATATACTATCGTGTAAAAACATTTAACACAAGTAAGCCAAAGATATTCCCTTTTACTCTTTTTTTTTCAACTCAAAAAGAAAACGTGTACAAACTCACCTCGTTTCCAAGCCGCAGAAACTGTCAAGTACCGATTCACCCCATATGCATGTATGCCTCCCACAGCGTTCTGAAGATGTTAACCCAACTTAAAAATAAAAATAATATATACATATATATCCAAGTACATGCAAGTATTTGCCAAATAGTGCTTCAACTCTTCATTTTTACGTTCACCTTTCTTTCATGATTTTTAGTAATGAAAATTGTAAATTTTCTCTTATTTCATATATATATTCTTTTAAATTTAATTATTTTACGTGTTGGTTTTTTTTTCGATCTTAAATGGATCACCTAAGTTTAGAGTAAATATATATTTCTAAATATATATTTCATTCTGTGTATAAAGTGTTCAATTTTTTATTTGTTCAGTATGTTGGTTTTCTTTTTGTTTTCATTTCATTTTAGTTATTTCTAAGTATAATTTTTTTTTCTCCTATTTTCATCAAGTCTTCTTAGATGTATTCTGGTTTTCTTTTAAATCAAAATATTTACTTTTTTGTTTTGTATTTTAATTATAGTATAAACGTCTTATATCTATACTATAATATTTAATATATATTGTTTATTCATTAAGTTTTTCTTTTACTCGAATCGCATTCTGAAAATGTATAATAATAGTAATTTTGTTTTTTTTTTTGTAATATTTTTGTTTTATATATATAAATATATATATGTATATATATTTAGTGTTTTTGTTGTATTTATGTTGTTGTTGTTGTCTATTTTGGAAATTTCCACATATAATTTGTTTGTTTGTTTATAAGTGCCTATAGTTATAGAAAATTCTCACTTGATGTTACTTAGTGTTTTGGTGTTAATTTATAATATATATTTTTTGTTTTTTTTTTTTTTTACAAATAAATATTTATATTTTATATTCATACAAACACGTGTATGAATGCATGAGATACATATAAAGTGTATGCGATTGGTGTGAGTGTGTGTATGTGTGTTTATGATTGTGTGTCATGGGAGTGGTGTAGTTAAAACGTTTATTTTTAATTTCTTATAAATATATATAAAATGAACTTTCACTCTATATAAATATTAAAATTGTTGTATTTTATTTTTTTTTATTATTTTATTCATTATTCAGTTTAATACCACATTTAACAATTTAAACTTAATATTAGAACATACCAACATCATCTGTGTTGTTGTGGTTGTTGTTTTATTTATTTATTTTTTTTATATATATTTATATAAATTTTTTTGTTTTGTAGTTATTTGATTCTACTATGTTGTTGTTGTTGTGTTTGCTGGCAGATTCGCAACATTTGAAGCAACTTGTTGTCCAATTGCATTAGCTAATTGAATATTTTTAATGATACCACCACCACGCCCACTTGCGGCCAATTGTGAATGTTGCTGACGATGGTGATGATGATGATGATGTTGTTGTTGTTGTTGTTGTGCGGCAGCAACCGATGAATAGAGAATCGGTCCAGCTGCATATGTTGGATTTGTCGATAAAAGAGGAATGCAATTCGCGTTAAAATCACTGATGCTACTATTGGCCAGATCGTAGTAGGTCAAATTTGATCCCAAAACAGGCTGAGCTTTTAAAAGATGTTGAAATGTTGGATTGTAGGCGGCAGCAGCTGCTATGGCGACTGTTGACAAATTATTTGCCGCTACTGTAGCCATAGGGGTTGCAATTGTTGTTGTCGATGTGGTCGGTGCAGTGTGATGGGGAGATGTTCCCGATGGATTTGTTGCCGTTGTGGTTTGTGTTGTACTTGGTGAATTGGTGGATGTCGATAGTTGTAGTTGTGACGGGTATGGTGATGGAATTATGTGATGTTGTGTATTGTTATTATTTTCAATATTATTACAGTATAGAATATTATTGTTAAAGTTATTCACTAGGTTATTATTGTTATTGTGGTTGCTTAGGCTGGTATATGCGGCAGAAGTTGCACGAGTAGTATTTGTGGTTATTGATAGTTGCTGTTGCTGTTCTGGCTTCTGTTCTATGGACGTTGTTGTTGTTGCTGTTTGCTGATGATGGTGCTGGTGCTGTGGCTGTTGCGGTGGTTGTTGATTGAATATTGTTGCCATTATATTAGCTGGAGGCAATACAACCGGTATGTGATAGTATTTACATAGTTTACGTCTGCACTGACCATTTGCATGATCACGACACACAGCCACACGTTGATCACATACTTCAACCTTATCGTCTGTAAGAAGAATTAAAATAAATTCAATACAAAAACTATACAAATGAAGATCGCTATGTAAACGCTTAATAAGACCAAACAAATAATAAAAAAAAAAAAACAAAAAATAAGCAGGTGTCCCTAAATTTAGTCAAACTTCTTCTTCTCTGGGTCACCTGGACCTGGGTCAAGTGCAGCCTTCACTTGTTTTGGACTATCTATTGTTTCCACAATTTATGGACGCTTTAGTGCCTATGCCAGCTATCAAAGGAGGCATTTAAAAAGAAAAACTAGCTGACGGTGGGAGATATAGATCGGGAGTGCTATTAATCGTAAATCGTCCAGCAGAGATTAAAAAAATAAAAACGAAAAAACATTTAATAATAAAATAAATGAACTATAAATAAACAAAAAATTGGTCTTCATCGGATAAATGTATACAATTAAGATAAAAATTACAAGACACACTTACCTTCAGTTAAATGAACGAATCTGCAATTTAACCGACTGCACATAGATCTATTAAAATCTTGGCACACCGGGAGGGTGTCCAGTAACTATATACGAATATATGCATACAAATGTTTGAGAATCCATAAAAAGAAGAAGAGAATTGGGGGAAAAAAAACAGAATAGGTTAGAAAAAGATTTTACACATTTGAATAAGTTTTCTAAAAATAAAAAATAAAAATTCAAAAGATTGGCAAATAGCGGCAAAAATATATTATAAATAATGCACACTGTTTGATGATTTGTTTCTTCCTAACCTTGGGTTAATAAATACAATTTTTCATCATTTTTTTTTTGTTCGCTTTACATAAATTAACAAAACGAATTAATTCTTTTTCTCATTCCTACAAAATTTGATTGATTTACATTGGATTTTACTTATGTTCTCTTGTTACTATATGTATTTTTTTTTTTCTGTCACTAAACAATTCTTCCTTAAGTCTTAAATGTTGTGTACTTTAATATATATATATAGTATGTACTTTTTTTTTTGGTGTGACATGATGTAAAATATTGTTATCTATATAAAAAGCGCATAAGCATAAAAAATTCCGTTCAATTTATTTTAATATGCGCAAGAAAACTAAGCAGCAAGGATACATATAGAAAACTTAAATACGGCATTTAATAAATTCATTATAAAACGCGTTTCATTTGGATTAACTGAAAACAAACAAAAACCAAAAAAATAAAAATAAATTGATATAAACAAAATAAAAACGTGTGGAGATAGTATAGAGAAAACAACAAGTTAAACGAATAATTCACTGCTGGACAAATAAACGAGACAACACTAAATAAGAAAACTATTGAAAAACAGTTTAAAAAATTTAAAACAAATTAACTCACATTATATTTTGTTTAGCTTTTGTTCGGTATTTTATTTATTTTCTGAAGAAAAGCTATTTTGAAATACTTTATTTATTATCGTTTCATTGGAATGCTTTTTTTCTTTTTTTTTTGGTTTCGTTTTAAGTAAGATTCAATAAATTTTGATTGCTGGTACAGACTATTTTTGATTTGATTTCCGTAAATCAGTTTAGTTTTGGTTTTTTTTTTATATCTGTCTACTTGTTTATTATTTATTTTTGTTTTGGTTGTGAAAAGGATGTATTATTGCACAGATACATATCCTAATAGGTGGCACTAGAAAAAGTAAGGGGGATGCAATTTGAATTTGATTATATTTTGTCTATAAGTAGATATCATTAATATGTAGAAATATTAAACGATGAAATGTTGATAAGCGTTTTTTATTTTGTTTGAAGACTTAAACTAAAGACAATTGAAAAAGAAAAGAAAAGAATAAGTACGTATATACACATGTACATATAGTTTTTGGTAAGCCATCAACTAGTGATACATGATGTACGAATATGCCATGTGGTAGAAACATAAATTGCCTACGATAGGACCTTTGCGGAAAAGAAAAAAAAAACGATATGGTATGTCCAAAAGAAAAGTACAAATAAACAATATCGCAACGTAAAAAACTATACATTGGTTTATCTAGGTATTGTTTACTGTAAAAAGCCAACACACACAATGCAAGATAATTTATTATTCTTGTTGTTGTTAAACAGATAAATCTAGATGAAATCAACTAAAATGAAATTGGAATGACGAAAATGAAAGGAGAAGAAGAATGACTTTCGTAGAGTTAACAATTAAAATCAATTGGAAAAACGAAAAAGAAAAAAAAAAATAACATAAAATATATGTATATAAACAAATAATATTTATCTATATTATTGTTTTGCGTTATAAAATATGTTGGCAGAAAAATTTGTTGTTTAATTTTCTTTTACCTAATTACATATATAATGCCGTTCATTAGAATAGGGCACTGCGAGTATAATACACCCGTCTCCGGAGGGGCTGAAAATTTAATAATGCATTGAGTTTTTGTTTTAAATTTTTGATTGTTTAAAAAATATTGAATTTTTTTTTGTTTGTGTTTTTTTTTTTTTATTTTTTTTAAATGTTTCAATTAACTAAGCGAAGGAGGGGATGTTTTTTCTATTGTTCAAAATTATTCGATTTTCAATATATTTCGTATCTTTTTATTTTATTCAGCTTGGTGAGTTTTCGTTTTTAAGTCAAGTAACGGAGTTGATAGTTTTATTTTCTTTTTGTAAGCAATATTTTTTCTAAGAAATGATTTGGAAAATTTTGTAGAACATGAACAAAAAGGAAATTAATGCAAGTAAAAAATAATTGAAATTAAAATAGAAGAACTTTGAATGTAATGGAAAAAGAAAAATTGGTTTTCCTATTGATTGATATATCACCTAGAATTTTATTAAAATAACTATAAGCCATTTGTTGTGTCAGACTACCTGCATTACAATTAGGGGGAGGTACATTTTCAATATTTACCTGCCTACTAAGTACTGATTGAGTATGAGTTATACATAGGCTGTGTGCGAAAAGGTCCAAAGTCCTCGTAAAAAATCTAATAATAAACCTGCTTGGATGACATGACCAAAAGATTAAACGGACCAGAAATTATTGCAATGCAATTATCAGGCGTGTGAAATTCTCTTATGAGCAAAAGTTGAGGCAAAAAGTGCTACAATGTAAAAAAAAACATTAGGAATTCTGCTTCGTCTTCAATTCCCACGCTCATCATTTACATCATTCATTTTCAAAGACATCCCAGCTGTCAGCTCTTTAGACAAAAGCCAATCTGCTTGCGACGCATTTTGCAGTCAGCTTAACACTGCCAATTTGTCATAACCTGTTCTCGAGAGAGTTGGTTTCACCATGGGACAAATTAACCTTCGCATTCGAACAGTTGCCAGAGTACTCAAGGATCTAGACGTGCACAAGTCCGCAGGCCCGCAAGGTATTCCCCGCATACTTCTGAAGATGTGTTCTTCTTCGGCACTACCCTACTCTTTAGGTTTTTTTCCGACCAGATGGCAAACAGCATTTGTACCGCCTATCCCTAAAAAAGGTAAATCTTCGTCACCCAACTCGCACCGACCCATAGCACTTACGTCCCTTCCTTCTAAGTTCATGGAAACGTTAATAAATCGTCAGCTTCTTACTGACCTTCAGTACGATTTCTGCAGCAAGAGGGACCTCTGGTGGTGAGGGTGGTGAGCTGATAGCTTATCTCACCGAGAAGTGGAACCAACCTTTGCACAGTGCAGGCGAAATCAAGATCCTTGCGCTTTATATTTTTAAGGCATTTGACATAGTTTGGCATCAAGCTCTCTTGTCGAAAATGCCTCTCAAAATCTCTTCTTCTATGTATTAGAAATTACCTTTCCAATCGTTCAGTTCAAGTCGGTTGAAGTCTGACGTCCACCAAATAAATGCTGGTGTTCCCTTAGGCTCAGTTCTGTCTCCGACACTCTTGCTTTTATAAATGATCTGTCTGCTTCTTCTAAGCCTATCCTTTCCTAATGATAGCACCCTCAGCTTTTCATATTCGTTCCAAGACTCACGACCACCCCACTCTTCGGCCACAGAATTTTAATGGCAGCGTATGCTAAGCGCAATGAATTCCGATCTTGACAGCATAATTAACTGGGGGGGGGGGGGGGGGGGGGGGGGGAAAAAACAATGGATTGGAATTCAAGGCTTCTAAAAGTCATTGCTGCCTCCTGTCAGTCAAACAAAACCTTTATAATCAGACATTATCCATGAATGACGCTTGTGCAGATGAAACCGTACAACTTTTCATCCTTGGTACGTTTATCAACACATGCTGCAATGAGGTCGCCAAAAATGCTGAGAAACATTTAGGTTTCCTTAATCGATGAAAGAAATATTTCACCACCCGTGATTTGGCTTTGATTTATCAGGCTTACATCCGCCCCAAGCTTGAGCAAAACCTGGTCTGGTGCCTCAAGGCCACCCTGGACTTACTAGATCCAAAAGCGAGCGATAAAACTTATAGAAGACAACTATATCGCAGTCATTAGACTCGCTCGAACAACGACGTGCCGTGAGCTAGCCAATTGCATTCCTCCTCTCCATGAATTCGCCTGTAAAGCCCGTCTCGACAGGAATGCCCATCAGTATTCTTCTTAAGCCTACTTTCAGGCGCATAGTTAATTTTAGAGACTCGTTCTTCAGCCGCACTACAAGAATAGGGAGTGCTCTTCTCAGCCTTATATTTTCCAAAGACCACAAACCGCCGATATTTGCACAGGTACCTCCTCTCCCTTTATACCTTCGGGCCACTTAAGGGTATCAGTAATCCCTTGAGCGCGAGCAAATTATAAAAAAAGAAGATATTAAGCGAGGTGTGAATTCTTAGTAATCTTTTGTGAATTCATCTCTGCCTAAGATCACTGATTTCCCCTTTTTGCAGAACCATTGATTACTTGGATTGTGATGGCGCTTGTTCTCTATTCAAGCACTATTTCTTCACCCCATTCTTCAGACATTAAAACCTGCCCTCACAAAACGACGTCTCTATTCAGAAAATTCTCCTTGATTGTATGCACATTCAAAGCTTTCATTTTCCAAGGAAATATCCACTTCACGTGAAGTTTGTGAGTGTACACATGACCACTCTCCTTTCAACCATTGGGCATTATCCGGATTTCGATCAGAATCTAAAACAAACCGAATGTGGAAAGCATACAAAGCCACAACCGAGAGAAAGTCGAATTTGATTAACCTATTTTTATTCTTGTCAAGAATTGCTCTGAAAATTCAATAAAGCTACCTGCTATCTGTTCAGTCTCTTTACTCAATAGGACTTCATTTTTGTTTCGCTTTTTGTTCGTACATTAGTTCAGCTGCATCTGTTCAAATTGATTTTTCCCCGAAATGAGTGACCTTCTTTTCGCTTTGAAATGAATTCGGCTAGCATCGATGGGGTGGGCGCAGAATGGACAGGAGAGAATTGAAATTAAAACGATCCGACTCTATTAAGGTATTGCATTCAATTAGTCGATTCGTTTGACATAGACTTTATTTATTTTGTGTGTGACCCCGACTGGTGAAGCGACGGGGGAATGTCTTCTGGTGGGCACTTGTGGAGTTTCAAGTCGTGTGTATTTTCTTATTTTTTGTCAAAAAAAATGGAACGTATTAGTTTGTGGACTTCGGACTCTTGTAGAAAATAACTCAACAGATTCAAGGATTGAATTTAGAATTATCTAGATTCCGCTTAAAAAGGTTACAGCCAATCCAGCGCGAAATATTCAACGTTGCGATGCAACCACTGCTCGACAAGTTCATAGAAACAAAGAATTGATGTCGAGTAAAGTGCCGTTCTAAATGTACCCCTTCCGATGCACTGGACTTGCCGAATTGTTTCACGAAACACTTCCTGTTTAAACATTGTGAAGGGAAGGTAGGTATTAAGTGGCTTTTGTGCACTTAAGCTAAAGAAGGCCCGTTGTATTGCGACGTAGGTTTACAGCAAGGGGGGCTTTGGGCGGCGTGATTTTTACAACAGCCAGGCAGATTTGGTAGTGAAATCCAGTAGCGATTTGATTGGTTTTCCCCTAAGATCGCTTAGGTTATTAAAGTAGGGGCCGGGAGTGGCTTTCCTAGCTAAGGCGAGCGCAGGGCAGCTGCAAACAAGGCATTGCACACTTTCCCCCTCTTATTCATCTAGATACCTTCTGCAAAAATCATTACAGAATGGTCTCAGTTTTTTTGCGTGTAGACCCAATAGGGAATATCCGGTGAGTATTTTGAATCTTTTTAAGGAGATACAACTAACATTAATTTTAGGCTCTAGACTGAGCCAAATTCGCTTGGTGATTTGACAAGTTTGCCTGGATTCAATCTGCCCTTGACTTCTAGCTTACTTTGATTAATGAGTTGCAACTTAAAGGTAGCTAAGGGAGTACCTTTGTCACAAAGGGTTCCTGTTCATCTGGCTGTGTGGTGGCGATTTTTGCAAGTTTGTCAGCTTCACAGGTTCCCTTAATATGTCTTGTGAAGGGCAATTCAAGTGCAACTTTTGTTTGGGAGTTTGAAAATTTAGAGTTGGTCTGTTATCATGAATCGATTCACACTGGAGCCACACTTGCAAGTTGGAGGCATTTACGTCACCAACATTTTAAGGCCACAGAAGGCCTACAAGCAATGGGACAACAAGTAATCGACATAGCTAAACAGAAACAGTAAACCCAGTCTGGAGAAAAGGAGACCTTCCTCTGAATTGCGAATTGCCAACTATAGAGGCATCAGTCTTGTGAACAGGGCACTATCTGCCGTGTTGTGTGAACACATAAAGCCATTTGTTAACAACCTGGTCGGTCCATACCAATGTGGCTTGAGGGCCGGAAAATCCACCATCGATCAACTATTGACACTCCGGCAAATTTTGGAGAAAACGCAGGAGCCACAGATCGATACCCATCACCTTTTCATCGATTTTAAGGCCGCGTATGACAGCGTTTATTGACACGAGCTACACAGAGCAATGACAAGTTTTGGCATCTCTACCAAACTCGTCCATTTGTTAAACAAGACGAGGGAGAATGCACGCTGCTCCATCAAGGTCGGCAAAGACTTAACCAAGACCTTTGCTGTCAAATAAGGATTTAGACAAGGCGACGCGCTGTCATGCAACTTCTTCAACATCATTCTTGAATTTTTCAACACTTGCACGCCAACACCAGAGTTTTTCAGAACTCCGTCTCGCATATGCCAACGATATTGACATTATCGGAAGAACACAGCGTGATGTCGATGGCACTTTTGTGAGTATTGGCCGCGAAGAAGGGTTTCACGGTAAATGAGGGTAAAACCAAGTATACGCTGTCAACGAGAAAGGACTCCCAACACCAACGTCACGTTAGACAGATAAAGCTTTGAGCCAGTCAAAGACTGTCTACTACGACAACGACACCAGGACTGAAGTCAAACGAAGAATAACTCTTGCCAATCGCTGCTTCCGAAGGCTAAGGAAGAACATGACAAACAAAGCCCTCTCTCGAACAAACAAGGTAACCCTACTCAAGACCTTAATCGGAGAGACATGGACTTTGTCAAAAGCGGACGTTGGAAGTTGCTGGGCTGCTTTGTGAGGAACCTTCGGATGATTTTGTCCCGTTTGCATAGATGGTGCGTGAAGGAGGACACAACGACGAACTGTTCAGCGACATCGACTTAGCCTGAAGAGTGAAGATCTAATGATTGAGATGGCTAGGTCATTTAGAGCGGATGGAAACCAACCATGGAAACCATCCGCTCTACATGACCTATCCCCGAATCTGAAACCTATGCTCCGGTCCGGAAAGTCTTGGAATCTATCCCCGAGGGACAGCGCAGAAGAGCAAGACCGCGAGACTCAGGTCCCGCAGGCAACTGGAAAGTGACCTAAACCAACTTTGCATGCGAAACTGGAGGCAACTAGCTACTGATCAAGGTGCCTGGAGACGCTTGTTGGTTGAGGCCCATATCCCCCTAGACTCTAGCGCCCCCTTAATTAAGTAAGGACCCAGTTCTAAAAAATGGAAATGGTAAATGGTGTTTCCGAAAGCCGGAGTTAGAATAACCCAACCTAAACCATTTCACAAGCTCGAAGTCTCAACCATAATTGAATTATGTGAACTTAAGCTTATACTTTTTATATTTTATACATCGACACCTTTGGGAACTCACGCATAGTCCAACATCAGCTGGCGTTTATGTACGCTTGAGTGATTTCTATGACTTCGTTCCCAAATTGAACGACACTCAACGAAACTGAACGAAGGGGGTAACATGATCGGAGTGCATCATTCCTGAGCATGTCTTCCTACGTTCGTTATAATCTGGCCTTTGCTGTGAGCTACGTGGGTGACAGAGGAGGTAATTAAAAGATCTGGAGTGATTTAAATCCTCTTTTTGAAAGCCTTGCTACCAGGACAAAAAATCAATTGCGTGTGTACTCCTCCGTCAGTCGTCAACGATGAAAGGCAACTGTAGCTCAGGCCCATACCATTCATTAGTCGCGGGCCCGTTCCATTCGATAAATTAATGCACATTCATTTTAAAGAAGTTTCCACCAATGACGGTGCCCTTGTTTGCGTGTACATCAAAGGTCTCGTATTGCGAAAAAATTCCATCCAGTGAATGGAAGGAAAATGCTTTTTATCTTGCTTTTAGTGAACGAGCAACGAGCACAATGTCCTCCTCCCTATTCCGTGTGCATTCCTTCTCCTCCAGTCGCTCTTCAACGTCCTTCTCAGCGATTCTTCGCAAATATTTACTTTTTAACGTTTGAAAATCAGATTTAAGGATTTAAGAGGACGGGCGAGTAACACACTCGACCGGAGGCACATGGGAAATTGAGTGCGCGTGACGCACAATCGAATAGCTGGAGAAACTTTCAGCTAATCTTGGGGGGCTTGGGCTCTGAAACTAATTACAAATCAACAATCCATACAGACACAGGCACAGTCTATTGATGATACAGTATATTGGCCGATATCCTGCCGAGTCATGTCTTCCGAACATCTCCCCTCTAAGGCCACTGCTGCTGAGGTGTGATCAGAAGTTTGATTTTGTTTTCATTACTCGCATAATTAAACCCTATTCTTAAGTGGGAGATCGATGGGTGGGTGGTCTAGTTTTATGCATCGCCTCGAAGCAATCAATCAATTTCATTCATATCGCATTAAAAGGCAACACATGTTAATCAGTTCTGAGGTTTACCACCGAACGCTCTAGTTTGCCCATTCAATGCGCTGTACATTTGTGAATCCATCGATTCCAGTAGGCTGCTACGCGCGTCTGCGTGTGTGTCGGAAGACGGAAGTTACAATTATCCCACACTATTCACCGCAAGAATCTACTTCATCGGTGAAGCAGCAGCAACGCAGAGGGGTTGTGCGAAAGGCTTGTAGTGCATTTAGCCCTTGGGGTGGGCTGGCCGGCTTACAGGGAACAGCTATTAGGAGTGAACAATAGAAACACATTTCCGGGCAAAGCCTTTAAGGCGAAATCAATAGACTATAACAGCACGCAAAAGGAGGCAGACTTACCAGTGCAGTGGTCATTTTAATCTCATTTGTACAAGAGCTTTTGCAAACAGTTTTGGTTTGCAAGAAATGTGAGAGGGACAAGGGACGTTGTAAAGTGTGTTCGTGGAAGAGCATGTTCTTTTGCAAAAAAAAAAAAAAAATGGTGCTGGCAGTTGGCTTGATGAGTCTGAAAGTGCCTTGTATCCTTAAAGCTGGACGCCATCGACATGACTCTTGCTATGTTCGAAAAGAAAATTACGTCTAAAATTTGTGAAGATGCCGGGCAAAACCTATGTGAGCTTGACAAAGATGTGGCTGCAGCCCAGATGTCAAGGATCCATCGAGAGATTTGTCATGAATTCTGCAGCTTAGAGGGTCTTTGAGTTCGAGATGGAGAGGAAGACCAAATCCAAGTCCAGTTAAAAATTCGGATGACCGCGACACAAGATCCGGCAGCTTGCCCGGGTTCGACAATGCTGGAATGTAGCCATAGTTAAAGCACAGAGGCTTCGAAGTAAGTAAGGTAAATGATACCCTTAGGGTTTGAATCTCAATCACTAATCCGACCTGAGAGCACCTTCGACTCTTAACTTCAATCAATCAACACACACTTCATAAACTGAAATCTGTGTTCCATCAAAATGGATTTGAAACCGTCGGGGATTTCACAGGGTTATAGGAGACCATGAAGATAACCAACAACAACCCCGATGGCAGTGCTTGAGCTCATCCTTTTCCTGACTGATTCTGCTAGTCTACTCGGCCCTGAAGCTCAAAGATGCGGGCGTTTGGAAGGAAGAGACGTACTGCCACGCTGCCATATTAAGCAGTTGGAAAGCAGCGCAAAACACAGGACAAAGCGACTATCGCCAGCTAACCTGGCTCCGGAAAAGAGTTTCTATCACCTATTTGCTGACCGGCAACAATGCAAGGAACGAGACGCTACAATAGAGGAGCAGATCGTCCTTTACATCGATATGGCTCGAGGAAGAGCACCGGCACAGGAGCAGGAATCTTCTGTGACCTCATTGATAAGTTCATGTCACGTTGAACTTATCTTAGGGATGGCTGCAGCGCGTTTTTCAAGCCAAAGTGACTGCCATACATGAGGCGGAGATCGCGAATTGGCGAATTGATCACCATCAGCTAACCGGCAAATCATTAGACATTCCGACATCGAAGCTGGTTAGACTCTGCAGACAAAGCGTCAACGAGATATCCTTGGAGAATTGAACGACCCTTTGTTGCGTACATGGACATACTGGAATCCAAGGTGACGAAAGGGCTCGGAGTTGGGATCACGTACGCGTCAGCTCCATGAAGGAGAAGCTTGAAAACGAAGTCCTAGCCAGGACTCATTGACTCAGCATGAATACTGCAGCCACAGCAAGGGCCCTAAGGCCGAAGCTGAGCAAGGAGAGGTCAACACCATTGATCGCGGGGACGTATGTACGCTAATAGGAGTCCTTACCGGTTACATAAGCACAAGCAATGTGACTGAACATACCGCACAACGAATTTTACAGAAGCTGCAGAGACGAGGAAGAAATCGAGTCTATCCAACATGTGCTCTGCGAATTCCCAGCCCTAGCAATGACAAGAAGGTATTTTCTAGGAAACCTCTTCTTCTCAGAGCTAGAGGACTTAAGCGGTGGAGGTTTGAAACCTCCTAGGATTCGCACATGAATCTAACTGGTTTTAGAATTACAGTAGGTCTCACGGTAGTTTATTACTCCTAAATGTGGACACAAAGGACACAACACGTAGGTTTAAGTTAGCCGCGCAAGGGCACCCATTATATCTACCAACCCAGAGAAGAATTTAGGGAACTAGGAAAAGGAATCGGGTAGAAGCCTGGAACAGCGCTCAAGGCATGAATGAGACCAAGAAACTAATCGGTCAATATAACCGAGGGAAGTTTGAGGCATGTATCAAGATGAGTAAGAACAACCTCCGTGTCGTTACAGGCTTCCTAAGAGGGCACTGCAGGCTCAGGGAGCACCAAGAGAACTAGAGGAAGATCTATGCAGATTGTGTGGAGCATGTACTGGGACTTTGTGAGGCACTAGGCCACAAAAGACAAAGATGTCTGGGCAAGCCCAAAGGAAGAAAAGGAATTGAAGTCACTAGAATCATCTCTTATTCGCAGAGCCCTGAAGGGAACTGGCATAGAGAAGTCCTCTTGAATAAATCTCTTCCACCTTTGCGCAACAGGAGAACATAACCCTCAAAACGACTCTGAAAAGAACTGCATGTGAGGGGAACTTTTAAGTAAGCAAAGGTATGAAAAGGGAGCACAATAGATCTAAAGGTAGCGGTCGAGTTGGGGCCATCGAGTCGAGGTGTCCCTTACATTACATGGCAATGTAAAAGGACCTTTCTAGAAGGATGATGATATCAGCAATCTCACACTGAGTTGAATTCATATAGAATGGTAATCTTACGAATATCATTTCTCTTGATTTAGAGGTGACTCTTCTTGACTGGAAACAGAAGACGAGCGCTAGACGAAAATGGCTGCCCAATCTCGCTTCGACCCCGAACCCGTGGGACAACGCAACAGAGGACGCCCACGTTTAAGGTGGCCCACCCAGCTGGAGAAGGACCTCAACGAACTTAGCGTGCGACACTGGAGACAGCTAGCCAGAGAGACCGTGCTAGCTGGAGAGGCTTATTGGTTGTGGCCCAGGTCCACCGCGGACTGTAGCGCCAAATAAAGAAGAAGAAGAACATGAGTTCCAAGCAAGGTAATTATTTCTCAGGGACTTGCTAACAGCAATAACTTCCTGGACTCAGTTCCTCGTCATGCAATCATTTTTGCATCAAAATCATCCAACTAACCAATAACTAGAGAACGGATCAAATTTATCGATAACCATGAATCTCTTTCGGAATTGTTACCACAGTGAAATGCACATAAATCTTCACCGCGCTAAGTACTGAAAATCCATTCAGAGGAAAGCAGCACATCATTAAAAGAAAATCCTTATTCACATTATCAATCGTCGTCGAGTCAATGCATTTTAGACTACGAATACGCTACCAGAGCGCCGCGCCGACTGTGATTGCGATGAGAATACACAAGAAGAAAGAATGCGTTTTTTCTTGTTCGGTCGGTTGGATGGGAACCAAACCGAAATAAGAATAAATGGGAATCCTTGAGTCCTGAATGCATTTTCTCAATTTCTCTTCTACGTTATTCATGCTTACGCTCGCATTGAAAATTGATGGAAAGCGTATATACAATTCAGAAAAAAATAGAAGAAGAAAAGGAACTCATTTGCTTTAGTTGATTGGTTGCAAGATTCATTCAACTGGGATACATTTTGTTCAACTTCACTTGCAATATCTTTCTTCAATATTCAGGGATCTGTCTTGTTGCAAATAATGACTCATTGTATGAATTGGCTACTGTGTTGCATTGTGAACATGACAGGAAGGATTTTGATATTTCGTTGATTAGGAAAAGTGCATATTGATTACGAATTGTACTCGATTGAAAATTGTGGGTATTATTTGAACACAACATCATGGATTGATTACAGAGACGGGTAAAGGAATAAACTTGCACAGGAGTTTTCGATTTGTATGAACGAGCATCGGTGTGGAATTGGTTTGGAAATTGATGAACATTTGATGAATAAAGGATGGCTATTGAGTACATTTCTAAGAAGCATGGGTTTGAAAAAAGTCGGACAGGATCTGTCGAGTCCAGTGGGGGGATTGGGGGACTATCCCCCAGATTGTCGTTGAAATGGCACTGTGGCACTTTAAGCTTGAATGTGGTGGCACTCTGGACAAAATTTGAAAAATGAACACACAGTCTATTAAACAATCGATGATTACTCCCCTTCAAAAGAGTTGTACCCTCGTTAAGTTTTGATGAACTTACATACGTTCTTCCTTTAGTTTCCCTAAACTTCTTCTAATCGAATCCACTATCTTCTGTAGAGAAGTGTTCTCCCGAGCTTGAGTCTGTAGAGCAGAAACGTCCCCTTAATTTCGAATTACAAAATGCAATCGTTTCTGCAAGATCCACAATTTTGCCATTTACTTGTAATTGCCTACGTTTCAATTTCTCGCTGGCACCATGCGTCAAAGCGTCATTTCCATAGTTGCAATATTTTGAAACCAGACAGTGGGTCAGCATTAATTTGTAATCACGAATAAATATAAAAAGACGAAGCAAATGAAATATGAGGGAGTTCGAACAACTATCTCAAGGAATAAATACGCGTTTTATTTAATTTTGTCTTGTTCTATTGCTATCCCCCCACTAGTGGTAATAGTTCAAGCCTAACATCCGTAGTAGGAAGTAGCATTCATATGATAATCGATCGATTAATGCAACATCTCGATTGTTAAAATCATTCGAATGACTAGTAACTCATTATCGATTAGGCCCATCACTACTAGAAAGTATTCTATATTTACTGAGTTATGCCCAGTCTTCTACTGGACTATTGCTCATTGAGTGCTCACATATTTTCTTAAGAAGGGCATCTCGCATACCACCTGAGTGAAAAGCTTTCCCAGATGCTGCTTTCAGACGGTGGGTTAGAAACCCTGAAACTAAAAGCTTGGCAAAGATAGTGCACTAAGCCCAAATCGCGGGGCTGGTTGGTTGAAGATTAATGCACACGCGTCATTCAGTTTGACACGACTGTGCTGTTATAGTCTTGTGCGACTCTGATACATGATATAAATAGTTTAGGCATGTATTTCGACATCGAAGGCAGCAAGGGATTTTACAAGTTTAGAGAAGTAAAACGCGGTGTTTCTGATCCTCATGGGAATGCGAATTTTGTCGTATAAGCCTTAGCTTGTCAAAGTCCTCGACATGAGCGAGCACTTACACAGACCTCCGGGAGTTCGTGCATCTAGTCGGCAATGATTTAAAAAGAAACGTACTTCGCCTTGTGGTGAGAATAGATTACCACACACATTAGACACTTTGAAAAGTTGATTAAAATACACTGAAACACATTTTTTGGTATATTGCCATTCGTGTCACCCTAGGCCTTAAAATGGCACTTTTTGCTAGCCGTGGTGGTACTTTGATATATATTTTATTTCTAGCAACCCTGTAGACCTACCTAAGTTCAAGTCCTGATCAACCGGATCGTTTTGGTCTTATTAGAGGATTCTAGAGGCAGCTGTTGACTACCTGGCAGCCAACTTTGAAGTGAAGGAACACGGGATATCTTGCCCACGAAAAAAAGGAACACGGATGGCTGTTCAGATTGTGGTTGTGACGTTGGACATCGGCATATCCAATGGGGACGGTGTGTCACTCTTATGCTCTGAACCTACTGGCATTTACGAAGAAGCCCTCATCTTCCATCTATAGGCTTACCTACTTAATGTACCTCATTTCTTGAATTCAAACTAATCACAGTCTAATATCCTCACTTGATTCTTACAACTACTGGGACATTTGAATAATTTATCTCAAATTTATTCCATTTCGGGTATAATAAAAATTAAAAAAAAAATATAATATTCTCGATTTATGAGGACTTTTCTTTTTTCCACACGATTAACTGGAAGTCCTTTTCTACTCAACGTGTTCAACTTTGACAATCAACTAAAAATGTATATTTAACTATTTCATATATCCTTGCTTGCTGAATTCTCTTATTTTTTTTTAAATAAATTTATCACAATTTTATATATTTTATAATTTTTTCAAAACAAAAAAAAAACGTAAAGAAAAGAATAAATATTGCATCTGATAATCTAACATCCTAGTCTATCGGAATGTAAGTAAACAAATAAAAAATAAAATATATTTATCACACAAAAGCTTAAATATTTCATAGATTTTCCACGAAGGGATTATTTTCGGTTCGTTTCAATAACAATACAACCATAAGTAATTTAATTCTATTTCAATTTAACGGTACCTGTCCATTTGCGTCAGTGTAGATAACATAAGAAGCATTTAATGGTACTTTACTGGATGCTATATTTATTTCAATTATCACAATTTTTTTTAAAGCACAAATCATGCAGTTTTTTTTTTTTTTGTAATTGTTTCGTTTGTTTTTTTGCCAAAGCATGTGTAAGCGTTATACGATTTTAACAAAACGCATATATGGTTAAATTAGAACAAAAAGGATTATAATGTAAGCAAAATCGATTAAAAAAAAAAATAATCATTATTATTTAGATTTATTTATTATTTTTCAATGAATATATTTTATTTATGTTAATAGAGTTAAATTGATTTTATGTGTATACAAGAGATAGTTTCAAAAATAAAAACAAAAAAATAAATGAAAAGACAAACAGAGAAAAAAAATGCGCAATGTCATATTGTGGGTGCAATAATAATTATAATATTAATCGCATGCAGGATAACACAGGATACAGGACACACACATGATGTTTTTTAAGGTTCAAGCATCAGAGCGCCAGCAGCCAAATAAGGTAGGAGGACGACAGCGTCAGGTGGTTGTTTTGCAGAAAGATAGTTGTGTTGCAGATATCCCAAAAAATAATATTCATCCAACACCATATCGTCCAGTGTCCGATGGATGTTTGTTCGATAAAATTTCATCGATTTTTTTTCATTTTTTTTTTGTTTTCGTTTGTTATTGTTTATATGCCAGTGAATGCATGAATATATATGTATTTGCGTGCGGGTAAGAGGATTGACATTTTTTCGTTTTTGATTCCGTTCCATTAAGTTTGTGATCCAATATGCAATTTACACGACACACACCAGGATGTGAGGTATTTTTTTTTTTTTTAAATAATCGATTCATTGCAAGTAGGTGTATGTGTGTAGATTGAGAAATGTGTGTGCATCGGTAAACATCACCAATCCAATGAATTTCATTTATTTTTCGTGCAACGCAGGATAGCAGTTGCGGCAGCCAGTGTAACCAAGTTATTTGCATATGCATGTACAGCCACCGCGCCAGGTATTGTGTGGTTGTAGATATTCGAGCATATATATTTTATTTAGTTGCAATTTTGTTGTTTAATGTTTTAATTTAATAAAGGAAATATTGTTGCAAAGTATTTTTTTTTTCAATTATATATTTTTGTTTTGATTTGTGCGTGTGTGAGAGAGAGAGGAAGGCGGCATGTAAATAATATTAAAATAAATGTTAAAAAAGATTTGCATTGTAGAGAAGGCAATAAATAAATTTTAAATATATTTTGTAATAAATTAATTGTATTTATTGTGATGTTTTGTGTTATTTTCTGTATTTTTTTTTTGCAGCGGATCAGAAAGGGAAAGGTAAAACTTTGTTCGTTGAATCAAACGAGGTTCAAGGCGCTGTTTAAGATTGATCTCAGAGGAGGTTTCAAGGAGAGGTGCAAATATAGAAGCTCGCACCAGGCCCATAAAATCCTGTATAGACACTAGTGAACGCAACTGAGAAGAACTTTAGGGCAAGAGGAAGAAATTTGGAGGTGAGTTGAGTTTATATCTAGCCAATAAATTGACAGGACGACAGTTAAACGAGTTTGATCCATTGTGTCCAAAGGGACATCAAAGCGTCTTCACCAAAGGGTCGCTCAGGGACAAACAAACAATAGTCTACAGTCTTTGGTAAAGTCTCGTAGGGTCTTCGGAATTGTGATGATGATTTTGGATGAGTCACTTCCAGGGGGGGCTTCACGGTCATGATTACTAGAGAATGAGAGCTTACGAAGAAATTCCAGCTCAAGTCGATCAAGTGGATCTTGCACATGGATCTGAAGAAGTCCACCCGGGAATCAAAAATCTGAAGAAGGAAGTGTCAAGGCCCTAGTTTAGACAGTCTTGCTTCGCCATTTTAAATGTGCATTGCCACGGCTTTGGATTGTTTGGATGCAAGGATGTGTTTAAAATATGCCATTTTTTGAAGAGACGTTTTGTTTAAATTTAGCTTACATTCATGTATCATTTTTAAAGACTTGCCAAACCAGAATTTGTCTGAGCATAACCATCTGAGGTTGCAGCTCTATTCTTCGACAGATCGGACGACTACTTCGTACTCAGTTCAGGGGGTTAGCTTAGGCTGTAGATAGCTGGCAGAAAAGCCCATAGTTAATAATAATAATAATATGGGTGGCGCGACAGTCCGAGGTGGACCCTGGCCTAGCTTCTCAGCAACCACTCGTGTTGTGCGTGTTATTGTTCTTTTACGAGTGGAAGGGACCTACAGTTGAATGCCGATTCCGAACGGTGAAGTTGACAAGCTTTTTCTAGACAGTTATACTCTTTGAGCATTGTTTTTGACTCGAAAGAGGTGGAGTCGTGAATTAAGATAGGTGGTAAATTCGGGTATCGAACCTGGCACCGTCTGCGTAGGAGTCGACGCACTTACCCACTACGCCACGGCGACTCAAAGCCCATAGTTATAACACTCTTCTATAACGAAGCGACTTCGCTGACTTCCGCTGAAGGCATTCACTTGGCTTAACTTACTGAGCCCCAGAGTGTGTAGGGTCCTCTGCTTCCGAAGAAAATATTTTATGGGAGACGTATTCTACGCACAGCCGTGCTAATTGCGCAGTTCCCTGGCGTCCATGAGTATGCTGAGTGCTGGACTAAGTAGACTAAGTGACCGTTTGAGGTCAATAGTTTGCTGGATTTACTTTTTGTAAAGACGTGGCTTCTAACCATTTGCGATTGATAACCTTAGAAAATGTAAGAAGCCACGAGCGAAAATATATCTTGTCAATGGTTTTTAAAGTCCTGTAAATTGGTGTCCCACTCGAGATTACAATCCACTTCACTGTAGTAATACGAGAGACTTCAATCAAGGTACACATGAATATGAGGCAAGAACCTTACAACTCTAACAATGAATGAGTGGAAATAAGTCACATTAGATGTTAATTACAATTAAAAGAAAAGACAAACAAAGACTGTCAAATATTAGCAGAAAGTTTTCCATCAAGACATTCACACAGGCTGAGTATGAAAATGAAGAGGCCTTCATCCAGCAGGAGTAAAGTTTTGTTGAAACTAAAGCTGCTGCCAAGCTCTCCGGCGCGACGCCCTCAATCTTCCGGTCTATCTACAATCCCCCTCCTACAAGAGGATATAGTTTCTCATTGTTGCGAATGAAGTATAGTGGATTATACGCTGGGACCGTATGCCCATAAAGGAGGAAAATAAATAGAGGGTGAAACACTCTCTTCTCACAAGAGACTCAAGTCCTCTTAGTTAAAATTATTACCATCCAATTTTTGTTGCCATTGTTCTTAAAACGTGTTAACATTCATTGTCTATTGTCTATGCGAAGCGAAAACAAGAAAAAGCAAAAAACAAAAAACAAAAAAAAAACGAAAAAAGGAGCGAACTAAAAATCTTAAAATATGTATGCACATCCTTGTTAAGTGCGGATTATAATAGTCGCCCATATGCGGAAGTATCTAGGTAATTTTTCGCTTATGTTAATGCACATGTTCCTCTTCATTATCCTATTTTGTGCTTTTAAGTTTTACCTTTCCCTTTCCATTTTTCTGCTTTGTTTTCCTTTTTCATTTAAGTCTTTGTACTCTTGCATGAAAGTGGAAGAGAGTTTGTGTGTATTTTTCGTGATAATTGTGTTTTTGTTTTCTTGTCGGTGGAATATGTGATAATGTTTTAAAGCAAAGGAAAATAAAGGGATTAAGTTTGAACGCGGCTCGGTTGATTGTTTTTCAAGCATTCCTGCGGAGCAGTCTTCAGTGTAGCTGAACTGTACGGGTGAATGGTTGGTTGTGCTGCCGTTGTAAACTGGGGGATGGTAGGGGTGTCTTTTTAAAATTCCAAAGTGACTTGTTCAGGGGAGGACGACAAAGGACACGACAAAGTTTTTGTTTATGGGCTGATGGTAAAATGAAAGTGTACACATGCTCTTTTGCAGTGCCATCGATTATAACTTGTTTAACTTGGATTTTACAGCAAGCAAGGCAAGTCTTTGATATTTACATGAGATATGCGGATACTGGACCTGGATCTAGATTCTACAACAACCACTCGTGCATTATGAGTGGAGAACCTTCGAGTGGCAATATTTGAAGAGCTTGATTTTAGTCGGAAGTTCTTCGTCCGGGAATTGAACGTAGACACCCAGTGTAGGTTGTCTGGCCCCGCTGTCAGTTAGTAAGATTTCAAGTGAATAAATACTTTATATTTATATTCAATTATATATGATTTATACATATTTTGTGTAGAGCTCGAAATCTTGTTTACAGAGGGGTATTAAATAAAAAGCCCGAATTGGGCCTGTCAACACCCCTGCGTGTTGCCTCTTCAAATTCGCCTAGTGACTAAAACAGTCTCATCATCAATTGCGGCACCACTGCTTGGCCGATTTGTAGGATTCAAGTTGGTTGACAATGTTCTTAGATTGAGAGGCTGAATAAGAAGTGAATTGGAAAAATTCGAATAAAGTCGACAACCATGCCTATTGTGAATAAAATTCCCCCGAACTTATTCAGGGAGAGTTTTGTCCAGAATCACCCCGAATTTGTTGATCTTGATCAGAAAATTGACTAAAAAACTTGTCAGTTTTCAAGGAATATTCATGATCGATTAAGACTTAATTCATGAATATTGTCAAACATTTAATGCAGAAGTTTAGACAGAAAAACGGTTTAGAAACTTGCATTCCTACTGCACGTGTGTCACTTTAAATAGATATGAAATTTTTGAAAAAAGTGCTTATTTTTCCAAAGGAACCCTTATATGAATTAAATTTAAATTTAAAATTTTATATAATTAATTTATATATAAATATATATAATTAATTTATACAAATTTTATAAATTATTATGTTATTCGTAAATTTCTATTATTAGGCGTGTTGACATGAATTCAAGCTGAAGCAGAAAAAGCCTGTAAAAAGCAGAGAAAGCATTAATAATTATCACACAATTTTCAATGCACACACAATCAATATAAATGCATACCTAGTTAAAGCTTGCGTTTATAAAAGCTGTAAGCGCCCAAAACAAAAAATAGAAAAAACAAAAACAAAACTTAACCATATATTAAATTACTTATATGTTTACTAAAGCGTAATACTTACTACAAAAAGCCTGTAAAAAATTATATACTGTAATTGTTAATAAAATATATATTTTTTTTTACCAAAAAACATATTCACCAATTGTTGTTTTTTTTATCTATCAATTGTAATTTGTTATATATAGTTTTGATTCGAAAAAATGTGTATGTTTTGTTTTATTGCAGTATTTTTTTTTTTAAATATATTTTGATATACGCATACGTATAAATTGGCGTGTGTAAAGTGTGTTGGTGTAACATTGGCAGTGTTTTTCATCCATAGTGTGGGTATGTATGTATTCAGTGTTAGATGATTAACTACGTGTTTGATCCTAAAAAAAGCAAATTATACAAACAAATTATTTTTTCGTATGTTTACAAAATGTTTGCACAAAAATGGTTTCCACAGGTTTATTTACGGTTTTTTTTTTTTTTTGCAGATACACACGCACATTCATAGCTTAGAATTTAATTGTTCAGATTTGAGCATTTCTTTAGCCATGCAACTTGTTCACAGAGAGTTCCATCATCCAAAGACATTAAGCAGGTGGAGATTTGATTTTGTTTTGAGTTATTACTTTTTTTTTTCTAAAAACAAATTCATTGTCTACATTTAAATAAATTACATACGTTATATTGTCGAGCTTGTTTTTTGCTCAATAGGTGCTCTATATATGTAGCTAAAATGAAACAAAATCAAAGCATTTTTCTTCTGATAATTTGATCGATTTAAAGTTTGAAGCGACAAATGTTAGTGAAGGTAACTAAAACAAAAAAAAAAGAAAAAAAATATATATATATATGAAATAAAAAAATGTTAGTCCAAAGTGGTACGGATTAAAACAACAAACGAAAAGGAAAGTTCTTATACATATTTTTCAATGGTAGAAGCGAACCTGGAGAAATAAAAGATAATTATATTAATTATTGTATATAAATGGTAAATATACATATATAAATATTTATATTAATTATTCACAAAATAAAAACAAAAATAAATAAATAAAAAAAAAGCAAATTAAAAAACACTACACCATCACCGAAAACATTGAGTAATAAATTAATAGAAATTTGAAAACAAAATCAGCAGAGAACCACTTCAGTGCGTCTTACCTTCAGTATTTTTGCATTTTGATATATTTTACTTTTTGTTTTTCTCAATAAAATGTGCAATTTTTGTTTTGTTTTGTTTAATTTGTTACACCAACTTGAAGCTCCAATTTAAATAAGACACAAAAATAGAATTAAATTAATAAATTAATCGACTCGTATAGCGGCAAACATTTTATTTTTTTTTTACTGAAATTATAGCAAAATAAAAAAAGAAATTTTTTATATTTGTTTCTAAAACAAATTTATATATCAACTCACTAGTTGTACAAACATCTTCTGCTGAAAAGTAAGAAGAGAAATAAAAGGAAAAACAAAACAACATAATACCAAAATACGAATGCGATTACGAGAGTCCATCGAAATAGTACACAGAAGAGAATAGTTTTATTTTTTACAGGATCATCATATTTTTCCAAATATGATTCGAGAAAACCTCACACAAAATTTATATCGAGAATAGAGAGAAGAGGAAAGGTTTATTTTGCATTGGAAATATCGAAACACAACATCGGATCTCCGTTCCAGAAGTGACAAATGATGTGATTGCAAAACTATTCATACTCTAAAATACAACGACGTTTTTTGTTTTTCTCCCAAACATCAAAAGTGAAGCAATACCTAGAAGATTACAAAAGATATTCAAAAGTGCCTTGCCATCTTTTTGCAGCGGGTCGTATTTTTTTTTCTTTTTTTGAAGTGCTGATGATTATTTTACTTAATGCTTTTGATAAATTAATAGCTCTTAATTGTTTTCAAATTTATTGTATCTGCATATCACCCCTTTTTGCTTTTGTAATGTTTCCGGTATCGTCTAAGAACATGTTTTAATTTGAAAGAGAACTTATTAAAAGAACGAGTGCTGATCACGTCCTCAGAGAATGTATCTGCTGTGTTTTCTCTTCGATAAAATAAGTTTGTTTGCATTCATATATGTAATACACTTGACTAGATACATAAACTAAGGCGTCTTCAATGCATAAATAAGAATATGAGAACTTAATGAGATATAGACTAAAATAGGGCTGGGCTGTACCCTCTACTCTGACGGCTATTCACTTTGTCCGTAAACATAATCTATTCTAAAAAGAAAATTGCTTTGTTTTGAGAGCATCATATAAATCTAAGGTTGTTTGATAATCTTCTCTAGGTCCGGCCATTCGTTTGGAGCAGTCTTAGTTAAGTTAAACACTCTGGCTTACAATTCAAAATCAATACGAACCTTGTTTATCTTCTAACAGTTCAAGGCTGATTTACATACTTATGAAAGCTTGCATGTTTAGAGCACTAACAAATTAATACATACAAAATTAAATTATCACGCGATGGAATGTACATTATAAGTACGACAATTAAGAAAATTAGAAAGACTCTGATAAGGCAAACTACATATTATCTCCCGTAGTATCAAACAAAACGTGCCTCGAATCGAGTTCAAAATGAACGTGATTTACTAAGCAGTTTGATGGTTGCACTTGGATGGTTCGACTGCCCACTTTCCCCTAAACCTGCGTATAGCGAAAATACCGACTTTAATGTTTTCAAACAGACTGCAATCCAACGTAAGTTTAAGGTAGATAGGAGGGACTGCCTGACCAGCACACTTATACCATATTGGTCCATTGTGATACCCGCAGTACAAAATACTACTGATTGACCACTTCAACGACTGAGTTGGACCAGAAAAGCGTAATTCCTTGGTTCGAATCCCAGTGAGAGAAAAGTCAGTGGGATTTGAACCACGGAATCCACTAACCAAGTGCAGACACTTAACAAATGACTGCGCCCTACAGTTGTGTAGGGCTTACTGTTTTTTGATTTGCTTGCCTACCCATGTAAAACTGACCGCAGAATTGAGGGCAGCTGCCCACGGGATGTTTAGAACTAGAACGGGTGCTTGGACTTTTGGATGACACAACATTTGGTTCAGCGAGTCTCATTGTTCACTCATTTGATACGTTAACAAAGTGAATTGTTGCATATGGGGAGGTGTAAAACGCCATAACACATTGGAAGGTTTTGGCTTTATTGCACAGATAGTTGGTGATGTGAAGTCCTGTGCAAATTATCGTATTTATGCACACTATTCCCACACAAATAAATATTCGCCGAGTTATGGCCGAATTATTGCATAAACTCCCATAGAAGTCTTTTGAACCATGTCATATTCCAGTCATAGAGGTAACCAATCTATTGAAGTAAGAACACGTTCGAAAATAAAATATATCAAAAATGTATTTTATTTAAATTTTCTTTCTCCGAACCACATACTGGACGACTGTCGGTCAAACTATCGAATTTTGTAATCGGTTCCTTATAAAATCTTCCACTAAATCGAAATTTGGCCCCTTTCAAAACTCCTTTCGACAGCATCTGATTTTAAATAAATCAGTGCATATCAGGCGAGAATCAGCTAAAATCGATTCTCAAATAAAATAAATAATGAAATTACAACATGAATTGTGCCTGAAACACAATAGTGCGTTTGCGCTGGCGTTGGCCTTCAACGCACACAATTCAATGGCCAAGCACAAAATACAGCGTCGACCTGCATCAGTGAATAATGAGAGAGATTAGAGGATCGTAATAAAACGTAGTCCATCGCACGTCATTATTCAACATGTTGGATATTTTTTGACAGAGGGGTGCGCTGTTAGAGAGATTTTCTCACAGATTGAGAGTTTTCTTCCAAATTGAGAGTATTTTGTATCAACTGTCATTTAAGAAACAAAATCAGCTGATTAAAAATAATTTAACGACGAAAGTTATTTGACATGAGTGTATGCAGAAAGGCGGCAATTTTTTCTTCTAGTAGATGAGAGAGAGAACAGCTGATAAATTGAGTATTTATTTCAACGCAGTGCGTCATCGTAAAATAAAGTCGGTGTTTCAGCCATTAGCCATTAGGGCCACATTAGCTAAAAAGGGAGTCACAGTGCCATATGAGATTGACGTCTACTCTTCGACTAGCTTTCGGAGCGAACCTTAGGCAGATGAAGAGTCGGTTGAATTCTTGAAAAGTGCTGAGTTAAGTTGAATTTTAGCTTATTTAAGATAGTGCCCGACTGTGCTGAATCTTAAGTATTGTCTCGGTTTCGCTTTCTGAGATTCAGTTTCCATTGGACAGCCAACATGAAAACCCCCTAAAGTCCGTAATGATCCTGTGCCTAGTTTGTATAGCAATCACTTATGTTCTGAGCGGCATTAATCTCGCGCGAGTTGTGGAATAGGTCTGTGTTGACATGAAATGGATTAAGAAAATCCTACTGTGTTTCAGAAATTGAACACAGTTGAGGGTAAATAAATTATGAATGGTAGGCCTTGGCACCTTGATCAATAGCCTGTCTTTGGCTAGAATTAGGCCTTGGCACCTTGATCAATAGCCTGTCTTTGGCTAGAATTTGCATTTGGCTAGGATTTGCATTTGAAGGCCTTGGCACCTTGATCAATAGCCTGTCTTTGGCTAGAATTTGCATTTGAAGCCTTTCTCCTCAGCCGTTGTGGTTCGCTGTGCTAACTGTGGTTCTTACTTTGGTGCTTTGCATTCTTCTCGTTTGCACCATTGCCTATATTCGATAAGGCAGCATGAGGAAATTAGCGTCAATGTATTGTTTGCAGATTTCCTAAGTCTATTGCCTTCGTTCTCCAAGTAATCTTGGCCAGGCCGCATAAGAGAGCGGTCGTCGAGTACTTGAACGAGGTGTCCTTGTACAAGGTGCCTCAAAATCGATCATCCTATTGGAAAATATTAGGATTCTTGCAAATAGCGTCGTAAGCCAAACATATTTGATATTTGTGGAATAGATAGCTGCAGTATACAGACAGAATAGAGAGAGAATCCGCAAGAGCGTGGATTAATATGAAATATTATTAATTTTAACCAATAGTCGGTGGGTGGTGTAAGGACAGCGTGAATTTCGACATCGATTTTTTTCGATTTCCTAATCGGGTCGTGCCAACTGGGCAAACATTCCTGCCCTACTAGCTACTCGACCCGAACAGACTAAGACCACAGGAGCCCATGGTGTCCGTAGCCACCGGATCGGAGTGGCCGTTCGGCCGCCGGAAATTTAGCGAAAAGTGAAACTGCGAAAATGGAAACGGCCACAAATGTGTATTTACACTGGCGGCAGCAACCCGTCAAGTGGCTGCCATTAATGTTGATATCATCTTTTCAAGAACAGAAAAAAATGGAAAGGTCCAAATAAGGATTTCCATCACTCAAAATACTTGATTTTTTATTTAGAACAATAGTAATTCAAAAACAAAATTGGATGTACCACCTTTTATAAACAATGGCATTGTAAAGCAAACTTGTCGGTTAAAAGTATATTTGTATACAGTGTGACTGAAGTTGAGCGCAACATGATTTCAAACGCCTTTCAAGACATTTACTCTGTTATTACAACTGGTATTCCCTGTGGATGATTTTTGTTTAAATACTGAGCTTCAACTACATTAGAAGCTATGTCAAGTCTCAATACAATAGATTAACTAACTACAGCACACCCGAGGGGATGAGCAAAATTGTGAATTTTCCTTTATAGAAACCCTATCCGGCATACATAAAATGTTAAACATAATCAATAACCTTACATTAGTTGATGTGCTATGAATGACTTTGGCTTCGACGTATCGTATATCACAAGGCACGGGTAAATTTGCAAATGCTGTCAAAACATTCCGACAGTGGGTTGAATATGAAATACGAGTCGACGGTAAACTTACTTACTGTTTACACTGTTACACCGAAGGTGTTAACAGCGAAAATGCCCTCCGGGCTAACACATACTCTCACACTCTCTGTCCGTACGTTAAAATTAAATTAAATAAAGTTTTTGCTATAATTTCAGTTCTAGTACCAGAAAGTTATGTTTTGACTTTAAAATACTGTAGTTATAACATAACAATAAGGGTATAGTATATGGTGAGAAGCATTTCATTCATTATATATTTATGTAAAACGTATTCTTGTTACAGAGTCACAGATGCAATACAGTGTGTTGTTTTTCTTTTTTTAAAATTTTATTTCTATAGAGTGTACATATGAAAGGCATGTGAGTGTCAGAATTGTTAATAACGCCAAACTATGGTGTGGTATTAAAGTAAACAAAATGCAAATAAGTTTTCCCGTAGCCCTCAATCATACTTAAAGCGTACAGACAGTGAAAAAAAAAATACAATAGAATTATCAAAAACAACCATTTTTTGGGGGTGTATTTTTGATACATAGAAGAATTGATTTTTTCTTTTACCTTCTGACAATGTGAATATATATATTTTTTTTGTTTGTAAATTGAGAAAACAACATGCACATCTATATAATACAATAAAACTTGGGATATCCAATATCCCAGAACTCTATCTTTTTGCAGATCTCCACCCACGTATTTTGGTTCACTATGCAAATTAATATCACATTAAATGAATTTAAAAAAAAAGGAAAATCATGTAGATTAAAATAAATAAAATATGAGAAAAAATTTATTGCAAAATCATTGAATCTCCACCTAATTGCATTAGACACTTACAAATAAACCAAAATTACAAAAAACACATTCAAAATTAAAATTGTATATAGAGCCCAATACCTAAGATTTTTTGTTTTGTATTTTTTTTTTTGCAGCAGATATATTGTATAAGGTTTGTTAATCAGTTCCATTGCAGTTTCTTGCAATCTAAAGCAAATAACATACAAAAGTAGAAATAAATAAAAGAAGCGATATATGTACGTAACCTTAAACGGTTTTTGGTTTGTTGGTTTAGATAGTTTTTTTTTGGTTTTGTTTTTTAGGTCATAGCAATGCTGGAAACATTACAAAAGCTTTTTGTTTGAATTGTAAAAAAAAATGATTTAAATAATTGTTTTCTAAGTTCTCTAGGTTTTTTATTTGTTGCAAATATTGAACATTACCATTTCGCCCCAGAATAAATAAACAAAAAAAAAAAAACGTTCATATATATAATATGTTTACAAAATGCAGTCTTGCTTTAAATATACAAAAACAGATCTCGAAACATGTGTTGCTATGTATATTTAAGTTTAAGAGTTGAAGTTTTTGAAAGTATACTAACAATTTTACACATGGCCTTCAGTCAAAGCCTTGAAACAAAAGAGAGAAGCGAAGAGGTGCACAAAAAATAAACAAATGAGAATGACACTTATACCTGATAATGAAGAAAAAAAAACCCTTAAATTATAAGCGAATTTCTTTTAAGGATCACATGTTAAGGCGGTAATTTTGTGTATGAAACAAAAGATAAAAACGAAAAAACGATGAGCGAGAGAGAATTCATTTTTTTTTTTGTAACAAATCAAAGCGCCATTGTGTAAAAGAGTTCTAGAGTCAACACTGATAGGGCATTTGTCTATTTGTCAATGTAAGTATTGTTAATGCAAAAAAAGAAAGTTATATATAAATTGATATGAACAAGGGTGAATGGAGATACATAAATGGGTTTTGCAGCATTTCTTAATGATAAATACGTTTATATATATATATCAAAATATCGTTAACAGATAAAGCGAGAGTATTTGTTTTTTTTTTTAATCACGGATTTCGCTGTTTATTTTGTTTTGTATAATCACTAGCACTACAAGAATATTACGAAAATTAAGGCAACACTTTCGCAGTAAGGTAAAAATGAAGAAATTCTAGTTTCAGTGGACATGGAGCAGGTACCAATAAACGAAAACACTTATGTATGAAATGAAGTATGAAATGAGAAAAAAACAAGAAAAGGAAACTATAAATTTTGAATAAACAAATGAAAAGTCGAAATTAAGTGATTACTTGCAAATAAATATATCCTTTCTAAGGGATTGGGGATGGGGAAGAAGGGATGGGACTTTCAGAGGGGTTTTGTCAAGCTATGAAATAAATAAGGGGAGGAATAGCCGGACAAAAGGGATAAGAAAAAAAAATCTGAAGTACAATACCAAAAACCAAAAGGTAGATATCTTAAGTCTAAGGAATCTGAATTGAAAAATGCCTCGAATGTTGAATCAAACGTTCTAAATCGAGGCGAAACAGATGAATATTCGATTTAAATGAAAGACATTCTGAGCGTGCGACTGTTGAGAAAGTTGATCCAGGTAGCAGGACAAGTTAAGTCAGAAACCACACTGCTCTGCGAAGTCGTGCTCAGCAAAGACGTGTACAAGTCTGATCGAGAAAAAGGCATTGGGTTGTTTGCGAATTCACCCAAGTTCTTCCTTCGTCTACCGTTTAAGCACTGATGAGTGTTCCAAGGAGCAGTTAAAGCTAGCCAACGGACTGTAAATTGTATTTTTTACTTTTCTAGCAATTAAATTCATCTGAATTTATTAAAAACAAAAACTTTCCGAATTAAAGAAGTTTAGCTTGGAGTGCCCGCCAAGGGCCAGTAAGTTAGAAGTAGTTACAATGTACGTCCAACTAGTTTTAAGCATTTTTGTCTAGAATCTAAGTCCGTTATGAACTATTAAAATAAAAAAAGGGTTAGCCTCGTTGCAGGCCTATGGCCTCCCTTTTTAATTTTAAAGCAAATAAGTCTTAACCCAGAAGGATTTAAGAAAAACAAAATGCTGGATGATTGATAGAAGATATTCTAAGAAAATAAGAAAGGTATCTTATCTACAACGGAATTGTACTTCAGACAACATGACAGATAAAGCGATAAGGGATAAAATGATCAGCAAAAAAAGTATATAATATTTGCAAAATTATATGGATCATAAGGAAAATTAAGAAAAAAAAAAATAAGAAAATAAAATATAAATCGCGTTCATATGACACAACGTGAATTACAAACGAAACAAAAAACTAAAAGTTAATCAAAAAAAAAGAAAGAAACATATATATGTAAATACAACTGGGTGAGCGTAAATGAGATGAGTGATAACCATGTACTAGAGAGAACAAAGAAAAAAGCATCAAATATAGTATATAATAGTATAATTGTATAATTACTTTTTTTTTAATATATATATAATAATAATTGTATAATATAATATTTGAAAACATCCATGCATGTAATTTTTTGTGTTCTGTTTCATAAATAATTTCGTTTTTTTTTTTGTATTTTTTTCTCATTTTGCTTGTCAAAAACGGTTTTATTTTTGTTTTTCATTAAATTTCAACATTAGTGTGTATTTCTTTTAAAACTTTTATATCATAAGTCAATATTTTCTTCTTTTTCTTTTTCCTTTCTGAATATTTTCATATAAAATAACTTTTCAGGATATATAAATATATGAATGTTGATGTTGACGTTTGCTTTCATTTCAAATATAACTTTCTAAATATGTTTTTTTTTTTATGTTGTTGTTTTATTTTTTAAGTATAAATATGTGTTTCATTGAAATCCTTAGAATAAGTTTTAGGTTTTTCTTTTCCTTTTTCAAATATTTAATTTGTTTATTTCACTTGTGTTTTTTTCTTTTTTTCAAGACAATAAATGTATATAATGTATGTGATGGTGGAGAGGGGGGGGGAGGGCACAAGGAAGAGGTTATATTTTAATAATTTTTTTTTGTATGCAGTTAATTTGTTGTTTCATAGAACGTCAAACAAACCGAAATGAATTGAATTTCTTCTTGCTATACGAATAAAAGTTTCATTGTTTGCTTAGTGTGGTAAGATTAAGTTCTAGTATGTTAGTGTATCTAGTGTACGTGTGAGAAAGACATATCGCAATGCTTTGTTCAATGGATTTATCCGCTTTTGTGTAGATGTAGATGACGTTATAGTTTGGTGTTTAATCTGACAAAGCATAAACTTTTCATGTATGTACATTAATCTTGTGGTTTTTGTTTTTTGTTTCTTTGAATATATTGCCGGACGGAATTAAGTAAAATATACAAATGTTAGGCATTTTTAAAAAAATATATGTATATACTTTCATTTATATTTATTATGTAGAAACTTTAAATATTCTATTGCATGCTGTGTGCACTTAATAATAAGATTCGTTTGTGGTTGTTGTGTTTTTTTTTGTTTTTTTCTTATTTGTGGGATAGTTTTTGTTTTTTTGTTTTATTGAAAAGTTTATACTTTGACAATTATTTCTAGGTATTAAGTCGAGGATATATAAACGTTGAAAATCATAACGAAATTAAGTACTGTTTGATAGAAACTGGTTGTTACGTTATTTAAGTTAAATCAGGCACTTTATTCAATTTTATTTTATTTTGTTTTGTTTTTTTTTTTACTCTTTTTAAGTTTAATCGTTTTCTTTAATTTCTTTTCTTTTTAAGTAGATAATTGTATATTGAAGAAATAGTAAATTATTTAGAATAGATTTTCATTTGAAAAGTGGAGCTTTCGGTCACTTAGTATAAGAAAATAAAGTACATCCGTTCAGGTACTTTTGCATATTTATGATACAGAATTAACTATGTGGTGTATTTGTGTATATCAAATGCTATACCTAATGATGGCTTGAAAAGAGAGAGAGAGAGAGAGTGTGAATTGCTAGTCTTAAAGCAAACTTTAAGCAAGATTGAACTACTAGAAACGTTGACACAGGTAATACTCGGGCGTATGAACAATTATTTGAAATTCATTTTGGTTTTAGGGCGAGACACTGAAATTCAATTCAATTGTAGTATTCTCGTAGACCCTTAACTCGTAGATGGCCTTATAGCATGATATTGATACGAAGAAGGAGTTTGATAGTGTATCAAGGTGCCAGCTTTCGAATTGATACAGCCAAAATAACTCCGGCAGATCTCTCTGAAGAATGGTCCGACGAGGCACATTAATGACAAGAATCGAAAATTGCAAATGCAATTTTAAGCAATTCTGTATTTAAATATTTTCTGTAAACAGTGGTGTCGAAGATGCTAGGTAATTTCAGCAATGCAACACCGGACGATAACGTCAGTGGATGGTAGAAGGTTCGTCTAGCTTAATAGTGGTTTGTTTAGTTATTAAGTTAAATATTTGAATTGAATTTATTCAATTAATTATTCAACAATTTCTTAGGGCATGGAACGTGATATAGCAAAATCCTATACAAATTTGCTTTTTTTCAAGAACTCACAATGCATGCATGTACTCAATGTGTGTCCCTTCTTGTCAGTAACTAAAATCTGACAGTTTTCGTTTACTAGATGTAGACAATCGAATTATCTTACCAATAAATTTTCAAATTCGAATTTTAGTAACATCAGAAGATGTAATTCATTCATGAACAATTCCAGCATTAGGAGTAAAAATTGATGGAACTCCAGGACGATTAAATCAAACTTAATTATTTCTTAATTCTAGTATACCGTCCTTAGCCAACTAGAGCTAATACTGTGTCATTTTTTAATTTATTTCATGAAATATTTGACTTGCCTTAAATAAAATTAAAGCGGTTCTAGAATCCAATAATCTTTGTGGAACGGATGAAGCTAAATGTGCATGAACAGAATGGGGAGTAAGCGTAGACCGCTGTATGTCCTTGCAATGCAAAAGCTATAAATGTTATTTTTGCAAAAATATTTTTATTCAAAATTACTATTGGAAGCTAGAGAAAAGAAATTGTACAATATATGACCCATTGAAAGCTCATTAATCGAATGTAATCTTGTAAGCCTAAATGATTGTAAAGATTTTATATAAAAGCGCCGATTAATCTGAATTACTTTATATTTCGCAACAGAAAGCTTATGAAAGGAAATTGTTTTTACCAAGATATTAACGTGCACTTGATTTTCTTTCGATTTTTTTTCGAAATTTCATATAAAAGACAATAAATAGAATAAATAAATCTTTAGAAGCCTTAATGCCTAGAATAATTTTCGATGCAACAAAAAATTGATTTTTTTCTTGAACAAAATATTATGTGTTTGTGTTTTTAGAACTATAATTTAGCAGAGTTTTAGTAGAACATATTCAGCATCATAGAGTTCATTGTTTAATTCTAGCACAGAAGTCTTTTTCTGTTTATAGTAACATGATCTGCTGTGAAAGTTTCTGTTTTTTTCGTTCGTTATGAATTTCAATTAAATGGTTTAATTTTTTAATATAGAATAAAACACTTGAGTAAGTCTATAATCCAGATACAAGATTATTTTTATGAATATCTACTTTATCTACCATACAATGGGAGTCATGTGAATTCCGTGAACGTTAGTAAAAGTACATGATACACCCGAAAATGTTGGGAAAGGGACGAGTAAAAAGCATTTGTTGTTGTAAATTAAGTAATTTTGTTTAGCAATATAAATCTAAGCACTTGGAAGGATAAACTTTTAGTATGAATGTTGGTTTCGTTTTCTATGTAAATTTCTATACAACCACATGCATCGTTTGAGAAGAAAGAAAACTTTTGAAATTATATCTCGAAGAGGAGAGAGAAAGAAATAAATAAATAAATTAAAGTAAGGGTCATTCCACTACTCTATAAGAACTGTAACACTTTTATTTTTGTTTATCTATTCTAAATTTGTTTTCTCTTCTGAGTTTATGTATTTGATAATAATATTTTACTTTTCACCGAACTATTGTATGTATATACAACTTGGATGCATGTATGTCTGGATTTGTTTTCTTACTTCTGCACAAAAAGGACGAATCATCAATAATATATGTTAAGTACTAGATAATATAAGTCAATTCATTTCTTTTCATCATAATATATATGTGATTCTAAATGATTTCCTTCCTTCGCTTCGTCATACTCGTACTTCATCAAAAAATTAGTGTTTAAGGTTATGTGTCTCAATAAATGTGTCACTTCGTTATTTTTCATAATATTCATTGTTTTCCTTCAAAATCTGCTGATGAAATATTTTTCTTTTATATCTATTCTACTTAAACTTGGACAAAATGCCTAAGACTAGTTTGTTTTGAAATATTCCCTAAAATGTATTCCATATCATACGTAAACATATACATATACAGAACAATATATACGTATGTACATGTATCATTGTACAATATAATTATAAATTTAATTATATATATATACTATATAACTTCTATTTTGTTTTTCTTATTGTTAAAATAACGTTGTTTCCTTAAAAAATGTATATATATAAGTGGTGTTTATAGTTATTGTTGTTGTTGTTAAGTTATCTCTTCTATCATATCAATATCCTTTCGTTATTTATTTTTTTGTTTTCCTTTTTAGTTTGAAGAAGAAACTCTTTGAAAGACTAAAAACTTGTAACTTGAAACTCTAAGTAATTTTTTTCTTCTTCAAATCCTACAATCTAAAATCCTATTCTAATTCGTTCAAAAATATTTGTAAGAAAAAATAACATAATAAAGTAAACGAGTACAAAAAATGATAATAAACAAATTAAATTTCTGTTTTTTTTTTATTGTAAAATAAAATAAACGTATCACAAAATAATTCGTTCATTGAACATCTCTTAAAAATGCAGATACAAGGCATTTTTCTTTTGAATTCATTTTTTATCTCTTCATTAATAAAGATCATAGTAGGAAGAAAGAAAAAATTGCAATGGTTTCGAATAAAATAAAAAAAAAATAAGAAATTCAACTTAGATAGACATTCATTCATATTACACATTTTTGTTTGTATTTTGGAAGACATTAACTTTTGTGTGATTTTCTTGTCATTAAAATTTACTTTTTTTTAATTAAATACAAACATCGTTGCAAGGAAAGAACTCAATGAATTTGGTTATGCTTTTACAAAGTTCAAGTTGTTTTTCTTTTTTTTTTCAAACTGAAAAGGATGTCGCCATGTACTTTCGACATTATTAATAATTCATACGCTGTGTAAAAACTTCAGTAAAGTATGAAGATTCAGCTCAAACGAGGCAAACACTTCTGCTTAGTAGTAGGTAAGATCCTGAAAGGACTAGGAGGAAATGTTCGAGCTATTAGAAGACCCTGCCAAAAATAACACTAATTATCTGAAAGGAAACCGACCTAAAACGACTCAATGTCCTTGAATACTGTTAAAAAAAAAACACTAAAAGAATTTTTTTTTAAAGAAACCCCATAATTATATAAAACTTCGAATGACCATATCGGAAAAAAAGAAATGTTGTGTTTAAGCTCAGATAAATAAAGCAAGTTCTTATTCATGCAACGTAAGTCTAACACACACGTCTAAGAGAAAACCTTTATTTATTTTCAATTGCAGCATTTAAAGTGAATGAGACAAAAAATAAGAATGGAAGAACAAAAAATATAAGCTAAGGAAGCGATAGATGATGATTTGATTAGCGAACAAAAATAAGCAAACCCCTTTCTAACGTGTTTAGCGTTAAGCTACACATGTAACACTTAAGTACGATGCAGGCACATTGTGGCAAAAAAACCGGTTGGACGCTTATAAATTTGTCTTTCTCAACTACTTCTGCATTATTTTAAATAATATAGAAACAAACTTTGTAAAAGCATTCAAAAGGCCAAAACCACATTTTTTTTTGTTTAAAGCTGTTCATACAAATTCGAGATTTATTCAAGAATTATTTCACTGTTTTTTTTTTTTTTAGCAAATGTCGATACAACAAAAAAAAAATAGAGAGAGAAAATATTTGTGAGAAATAAGAAGAAATTCAAAACACTACAACAAAGTGAATCACATCATTTCCATTGCCTGCGTATATAAAAGATATAAACAAAAATAAAGTGAAAATAAGAAGACTAAAAGTTTTAAACATTTTTTTTTTCAAACAAAATTTAATTTTTTATAAAAAAGATTGAAGATATCAACTCAATATATATATAATTTACAATTCACAAAGAAAAAAAAAACAAACAATCATTAAACAATAGTTTTGAAAGACAAGAGATGAAACAGAAAAATACTCAAAATTTACTATAACATTTAAATTGTATAAAATTAACATTAAAATTAAATAATCATAGAAATAAAGAAAAAAAAAAAACACACGAGATCTAACGTCAAATTAAATTAAAAGAAAACAGCAAACAAAATTAATATTGTTAAATAATCTAAAACAAAAGGACAAGAAAAACTAGTTCATAAAGTTCACAACGAAAATGAAATACATACATATACATAGGTAATTGTAACAATTGATTGTTTTGTTTTTCGTTTTTTTTTTGTAAGGAACTAAGAGATATTTAACAAATACAATAAAATTAATAATATGTAAACGATTCCTTTGAAAGGATCTACAAACTAAGGACAATAAGTGACTATCGATACTAGCTTTATGTATATATTATATAACTCCTAACTTTTACTGTCAATCCTTCGTTTAAAGTCAGTATTCTACATTAAGGTTTCATTTTATTTTTTTTTATTTATTTTTTTATGTATACTTTTAAGTTTTTCTCATTTTGTGTTTGTTTAAGTGTATAATTTATTGTGTCTTACAAACCTAGAAATTAGTGTGTGTTTTCTTATCAAATCTAAATTTTTGTTTTACATTCAAAAATAAAAACAGAAAAAAATGTATATATATATATAAACAAACAGAATTCAAATTTAACAAATAAATAAAATAAAGATTTATTTTAAAATTAAGGAGAGAGAGAAAAGTAGAGCAACAAGAAGAAAGAGAGACAATAAACTACCAAAAATCAAAATCCTATCTGTTTCTTATGTTCTACTCTTTATGTTGTGTAATTGTTTTGATTAAGTGATTTTCTTTTTTTTTTTTTTCAAAATGTTAGTTTATATGTTTTATTCACATATTTTTATCTTCTTCTAATGCTAGTGTTTTGCGTTTGTGTCGTTAAAGTCAGTGTAGTAGTTTGTTTGTTTGTTTGTAGGATGTTATTATTTATTTTTTTTTTGTAATGGCGGCAACAAGGAACGAAATATTCTAACCCCAAGCATTTTTGTTTTTCTATTCTGAATAGGACAAGAGTGTGTTATTTTTTGTTTCGTTTTTGTTTTTGTTTATTTTTTATTTTGAAGCTATCACAGTACTTCGCTATCCCATTTATAGTTCTTATGCTTTTATATTTAATTTTCTTCTCTCTTCATTTTAAACTATTGTTTTCTTTTATAAACACAATATACAGACGTTTTATTTTTCATTTTGTTTCTTCGTTCTTCTTCTGACAAGTTGAACTCACAAGGAAGGACATGGCGTTCTCAGTATTGTTTAATTGTTAAGGAACATAAATGTTATTATATAAACACAAAAATTGTTTTATGTACAAACTTAGATACGAAGGATGCAGGAGCCGAGGGGGGTGCTACTGCTCGGTTGTGATTGTGAAACACGAGTGGACTTGTGAGTGAGGTTCTTAAATCATCAGATCTGGTTCGTGAAATTCGTTGAGTGCAAGAACCGCCGCTCCACACGTGAAGAAGCTGTCGTTGGGCAAGCTTTGCTAAGGAACTGAGTCGGTCGGTATTTAATGCTCAACAAACCCAACCTTGATCAGATTTAAAAGAAACGATGACTACCTCGTCAGAACCCAGTCCTCCCTCTCATGAGTGTCTCATGCTCTTATAGAGCCTTATTCTCAAATCCACACACATCCTTTTCTTCTTCTTTAATTACTTTATTTTTATTTTGTTTCTTTCACTAGGCACATATTCTTTCGATAACCTAAGCTAATCTAAATAAGAACAAAACTCAGGAAAACGTGTATTTTATTTTTATTTTTTTCTTGTGACTTAAGTACAGAGGACCAGAGCCTGTAGCGCCTTGGCAGTGATGAACTTACGAGGTCTTCATCTTCTTGTAGGGATTCAACACAACCGCACTGCCCCCAGCTTGGGCAGCGGCCGCAGCTGCAGCCGCCTGGGACATTTGAGCCATTTGCGCTGCTTGCATTTGAGTGGGCATGCCGGGAACACCGCCGGCGGATGTGAGGCCAGGTACACCGGCCGCTGCCATGGGGAACGGGTAACCGGGCATCATGCCGGGGTAGAAAAATGACTGCTGATGCTGTTGCAGATACTGTTGGTTGACAGCAGCGGCAGCTGCAGCTGCGGCATACGGATTGCCGGCCGTTTGCGCCATCGGCATTTGCTGAGCGCGCATCATCTGTGACGCCTGCAAGTAACCGGCTGACGGTGCTCTAGACAGCAAGCTTGGCGTGGAGACGGGAGCTGCCACTGGAGTGCCCATAGCACTGGCCACTGAGTGCTGGCCCATGCGTAGACCGGCTACTTGGGCTGCCTGTGCGGCGGCAGCGGCCTGGGCGACGGCAGCAGCTTGCTGCTGCTGATGGTGGTGATGGTTGAGCGCGGCGGCTGCAGCGGCTTGATTTTGTGTGACGTACGCCTTGTTCAGGGGCAGACCTGTGTAGTTTAGGGTCGTTGTTAGGGGCTTGCCAGAGAGCGCGTTCGAGGCGGCGGCCATTTTGACCGCGTTGGCGTAGTTCTTTTGGGCCACTTCCTTGGCAATAGTGGCAGCGTCGGCATAGTAACTGGTTGTGGGGTAGGTTTGGTAAGACTGCGTCGGATACGACTGTGTCGGGTAAGAGGCATAGCTGTAGGCAGAGGCTGCCGACGAATAGGGAATAGACATGGTCGACGAAGTGACCGACGAGACCGGCGTGTACCCGTGGTGTGTGGCCATCACATTGGCATACGAGTGCGGTGTGCTGTAGAGCCGGTTGGGGGTGCTAATCGGATAAGAAATGCTTGGGGTCGCCGGGACGGACAGGGACGTTTCGGCTGTTGCCGCTGTGGTCGTTATGGCCGAGTTGCCATTCGTCTGATCGTACTTGAGTAGTCCGTTAGTCAGTTGTTGCTCAGCACTAGCCTGGGTAGCTTGTGTCGCAGTTGCGACGCTTGCCGCAGCGATAGTCGCGTTGCTGTATGTCGCATTTGTTAATGTAGCAGTAGAGTTAGCAGCGGTAGTCATAGCATCAGTAGCAGTTGCACTATTAGCATTACCAGCAGTGTTAGTAGTTTCAGTAGCATTAGCATTATTTACGACCATCCGCAGTGCATCATTATTGTCATCGTTAGTTGGTGTAGTTGTTGTTGTTGTTGTGCTTGAGTGTGAATTATTGTTATGCAACAATTGACTGAGCTGGCCACTGGCCGACGGCAACATCATCGATGTTGTTGCAGTCGCAACAGCAGCTGGCCCTGTCAATGCCGATGATGCCTCAGATGCAGAGGATGCGGCTGTTGGGGATAGGGAAGGTGGTGATGAGGATGAATATGTTGTGTTAAGTGTATTATTTGTTGATGACGACTGGGTTTGTGTTTGTGGTTGTGTTGTTGTGATTGTAATTGCAGATGAATTTGATTCTATAAGTGTATTAGTTGGTTTATTGTTGCTGGCTAAGAGGGCATTACTAGTGTTACTACCAATATTGTTATTATTTAGAGCGTATATATTGTTACTACTATTGCTAACGACAACACCGTTACTATTGTTACTCATTGTTGTAGCTGAAATAGCTGTTGTTGTTGTTGTTGATGTTGTTGCATTATTATTTAAATTATTCATATTCAATATACCATTACTAGCAATACTATTATGAACTGTGTTCAAATTTACTTGACTTGTCTTATTGTTGTTCAAATGATTGAAATTATTTAAAATAAAATTGTTATTATTATTATTATTATTGTTCATATTCATAATCGAATGATTATTGGTATTATTATTAGCGATAATTGGATTTGCCGTGGTGGATGTTTGTGGTTGTGGAATTGCAGTTGTAGCTGAAGGATTTTGACTTTGGTACTCACATGACACTGGTACAAATGGTTGTTGCAATTGCATTAGCTGTTGATAGGCTGTCGCACCGGGCTGAAACACGGGTATACCGGATTTTTCGGCAGCAGGCCGTTTATAGGGAACCATACCAGAGAATGCCTGTAATTAAATTCAAATTGAACAAAATGAAATGCAAATTATTTTATATTTCTTATAGATTTTTAAGGGAAAAATGTAAAAATAACTAAAGGATATCTAATGTTTGCTTGGTTTCATTGAAAAAAAAAAAGTTATCGTGTTGTGGTTCGCGGGCATTGATGTTAAGGACGGAATGTCTCGCTGATATATTTAAAGGCATCTCTCAGTACTTAAATATCATACAAATTTATTCATTTGGTTTATTTATTACGTGTTAAATTGGCTGTTTATTTTTTATGGGATGCCAAAAAATTACAATTCCTCATTAAATATTGAAAACAAAGTAAATTATATTTGGTTTATTTATTAAGTGTGTTCACCCATACGAATTTGGTTGTTTACTTTTTATGGGAGTTCCAAAAATTAAAAAATTAAATTAATTATTATTTGGTTTATAAAGGTTTATTATAACCAAGATAATTATATATTCCATTCTGTAAGCAATCCTAGATGAATAGTCACATCTTACACAGACTAAGCGACAGCGCTAAATTCTCAGGCCTTATACTAGACACGAAGTTAAGCTGAAAGCTTAATATCCAGGAACGTGTCAAGAAGGCCTCTACTCCTATAAAAGGGCCATTGGGTGGAAATGGGGACTGCAACCCCGAATGGTTCACTGGCCATTTATATTGGTAGTCAGACCCACACTGCTGTATGGTGTCGCAATTTGGTGGACTCCACTCGACAAGAGGGGCAACTTCACCCCACTCGCTAGAGTACAGAGGATGGCATGCGTATGCAATAGCAGGGCGCTGAGGACTACCTCCGCATTAAACATACTCCTAAACCTGCCTCCGATAGAACTAATTGGCAGACAGACAGCAGCTAGCACGCCGATTAGATTAAGAGCGCTGAGCAGTTGGACAGAACTGCAGTCTGGACATTCAACGATCCTACGCAGGTATGCCTCTATACCCATAGACACAGACCTCACCTAAGCCCCTCTTCGAGAAGAATTTCTCAACCAGCATCTGAGTCTGAAAACCAGACGCTAGATGGTCCACTGCGAATCTTCACAGATGGATCGAAGATGGATGGTCCACTGAAAATCTTCACAGATGGATCGAAAATGGATGCAGGTGTGGGCGCTGGTGTCTATTCCAAGGATCTAAATTTCCAGCTATCTTTTCGACTACCTAATCACTGCAGCATCTTTCAGGCTGAAACTATAGCGATTAAGGAAGCCCTGTTCTGGCTGAAAAGCAATGTAATATTGCGCACAGATATCGTCATCTGTTCCGATAGCCAGCCAGCGATCAAATCTCTGGATTCAGTCACCTTTAATTGCAAGACTTCCCTTAATTGCCGCCCATCTCTTAACGAGGTGGCCAAGAATTTTAGCATCCAACTAATGTGGGTGCCGGGACACTGTGACATTCCACAGAATTGCAAAGCGGACGAGCGCGCTAGAAAGGACGCAAACTTCGTGCTCTTTCCGGTTGGAGACCCATCCCCCATGCCTATCGCTACTATAAAACATCTGCTACAGCTTGAAACACTTGCCCAAACAATCCGCATATGTCCATGGCTGGCACAGGATGCCTCGTAACCAAACAACTCTGGCCTATGATCGATCCCAAACGATCGCTTAGCTTGATCAGATTAAGCAGGCCCAATCTCAGATCTCTTATTGGCGTTCTAACAGGGCAGGGAACTCACGCCTCTAGACTAGGCTTTCCCTATAATGACTTCTGTAGAAGCTGCTTGGACGAGGATGAGGAAGAAACCATCGAACACTTGCTATGCAATTGCAGTGCTCTCTCATCCCGCAGATTCAGACTTCTGAGGGCCCTTTTCTTTGGTAATCTGGCTGAACTGAGCAGCATCAGAATCAGCCCTCTTCTTCGCTTTATCAAAAGCACGGACTGGTTTGAGGAATAGGTAGCTTAAGATCCTTTGTTTGGCCTAAGTGTGTCTGCTGCTTGTGTGAGCGACCTAGCCTAACCTACGTGGTCCATCTTTGAACTCATCTTCTCTCCACACTATGTTAGCCAGGAGCTTCCTCTTTCCTTATTTGGTGCTGCAGTTCTGAGTGAACTTGGTTACCAACCACCACCAGAAGTTTAAGATGTCTTAGTCGTGGCATTGGGAGAGGAAGGTTCAACCAGGTATCCAGCCAAGCGTCTACGGATCCAACGCCTAAGATGGGCAACTTATCTCCGGCCCGAGGAAACATCGACTCTAAGCCTGCAGGACAACGCAACAGAGGACGTCCACATACAAGGTGGCACACACAAGTTGCGGGGGACCTCAGCCGGCCTGGTGTGCGAAACTGGGAACAGCTGGCGAGAAATTGGGCCGGCTGGAGAGGCATGTTGGGTGAGGCCCAGGTCCACTCCGGACTATAGCGCCGTATGAAGAAGAAGGCGGATTAACTAAATTTATCCCAGTATTGCTACTATTATTGCACGAAAAGATAGCCAAAAGGGATGAGTGACTTAAGAGAAGACGCAGAAATAAAACTGATGTTCGTCGATTTGACGAAGGATTATCATCCAAGCTTAACTATGATTGTAGTTTTATCAACTTGGTGGAGATCGATTGTCTTGCGAGAGTCCAAGCTTATGGATGAACTCATGTTTTGTCTGTACCGACTGGAATTGTCGTCTATTTAAGGCAAATGGGTGGCTTCCTTTTCGATCCAACTTCAGGTTGTAATAAAAACACAGGCAGCAGTGTTTTTTGTTTCATGTCCAGAAGCAACCTTCAGGCTCTGAATTTTGTCACATGCCAGCTCGGTGGATAAGGGTGGATTCCAACTGTGTGCCGTGAAGTTTCCGCAGCAAAATGCTGTGTGAAGGAAACTGAAAATACATCTTCTGTCTTCGGATAAGCAACAAGCGATGTCAATTCCATCCGAAGACATGAAACCCATTGGCAAGCTCTGTGAATAAATATGAAGCCAGAGTGAATGCCGAGCCTGCGGTTAAACATGACGCCTTGATATTGATGTAAGTTGCAAAAAACAATAACTTTAGATGAGGTGAGCACTTCCAGAAATCATCACATTTCAAACGCACATACTTAACACATCAAGATTCAAGACAGTAACTCAAGCTGTCTCCAATATTAATTATAATAATATGGGTGGCGCTACAGCCAGTAGGGGGCCAGAGCCTAGCTCCTACAGCAACCACTCGTGTTGTGAGTGTTATTGTTCTCTCACGAGTGGAATGGATCTACAGTTTGATGCCGACTCCGAAGGGCAAAGTTTGAGAAGCTTTTCTAGACACGTCATTGACTCGAAAGAGGTGGGAAAATTATTTTTGGTCGTACCGAGCTGGAGTCGAACCAGGCAACGAGGTTAAGTTGCTTAGGGGTCGACGCACATACCCACAACGCCACGGTCATCACCGAATAAAATATGTAAATGTTAATTTTGGGGGTATGTCGGAGGTGGTTTAACCACAGCAAGAATCACCCATCCTGCGCGAGTTTTGTGATCCATGCAGATGTTGATGTACTCCTCCATACCACTCCACAAATGTCACTGCCTTCTGGAGTCAAGAAGCAAAATGTCAGCAAATTATTTCGACGACGAGCAGACTTTTAAGACAAAAGAGTTGTTTACTTTTTTATGACAGAGGAGAAGTGTCCACAATTGTCATATAGTCAGAATGAATAAAGCTTCGAGTAATTATATGCTCTTGGCAAAGAAAAACACACCTCTTTTGACTTAATAATATAATAATAATATTGGTGGCGCGACAGTCCGTGCCGGACGTGGGCCTAACTTCTCAGCAACCAGTCATGCTGTGCGGACCATTTGTTCTTTCACGAGTGGAAGGGACCGACGACTCCGAACGGCGAAGTTGAGAAGCTTTTTCTAGACAGGAATACTCTTGTCAGTGACACGAAAGAGGTGGAAGCCGTGAATTATGAAAGTTGGTAGATTGGGGATTCGAACCTGGCACCCTCTGCGTAAGAGTCGACGCACTAACCCACTACGCCACGGCGACTCACACCTCTTTTGACTTAACTTTGACAAATGTTCACGGTCTCGAGATCAAAAAAAAAAAGGCCAAGGCATATTTACTTTTGTATAATTAACGCACAGAAGGTGTTACGATTAGTGCTCGGAGTCAAGATACGTCAGGAATCACGGGTACATAGAGAGAAACCGAGAAGATATAATGATAAATACAGTAACAAAGTCGACAACTCTCTTATCCTCCTTGAGCGGCCAATTTCACTCGGCCGTGGATATTGAATTGAAGTTCCATACATATTATGTTCCCCTCAGTGGACACCCTCTAACCCGGACGAGGACAGGGACTTCAGATGCAATTTGGTAAAATTAAATCTCTTAGGCGGTTTAATCCTATCAGAAACGATTTCAAAATCAATACGAGTTTAGGAATGTTCAATACATATTGTATTCGCTTTGTTAAACAACAGACAACTGCGACAGTGTGGGTTGAATGGTATTCCCAGTCTAGCAGTCTATGGGTGAGTGCCTCGTGCGTTCAGCAACGAATCTAGCTATTTCGAGTCGTCAGTCCTTCTTTTTCTAGAGAATTTGTACTTGGATGACTTTGCCCAACTTCTATTAGCTAAGGACAGGAAGCGTTGGTAGATAATGTATTTCAAATGGTTGACTGGGGGCCCACCAACTCAGTGTGGGTGTTGAGGTCTTCAGGTATTGAGGTCTATTCGCCTTGGCCATATTTTTAAAGAATGATTGCTTTGAAGATATACATTTTTAGTCGGTATCGATAATTTGGTTGATCTGAGTATTCGCATTCAGAGCATCGTCAACTTTGAAGGAAAATTGTAGAAAAAATGAAGAAGCATGTTGAACTTGTGGGATGACGGAATAGATGACTTAAATAATGAAAGGGGTTCACACAAGTAGAGGGGAATCCGTACCAAATAACCAAGCAAAATGAATACATCTTGTAAGAGGTCTTGGTATCCCTACAGACTCATCGGTTAAGGCAAAGGTTCATCCCGGACCCTAAATTTAGTTATTTCGGCCAAGAATATGATAAATTAAGTCTGTTTAAATTGAGTGACGTTTTTATGAATTTAATGAAACGTTGAAACCAAGCAAACGCAGCATTTCTTTAACTCAAAACAAAGATACGTAAATTTGAAACAATACAAAAATAGAGACTGTACACATACATTAAATCCAAAGACAGTTTCACAAGAAATAAAAATAAAATGAGAGACTACGATGCATGCTTAGCTAGATAACTAAAATGAAAATTTCATAAGTACGTGGGGCGACAATACTTTGGGACTTCAATTAACTACCGTGTATTCACGTTTTCGTGATAAATTATTGCATACGATCGGAGGCTTATGATACAGTAGAAGTACCTGTGAGACGGCTAAAAGTTACTATGGACCCCGACAATAATTAGAAAAATATTTATATGGAAACACGACTTTGATTTTAAAGCAAGGAATATAGTTTAAGAAGAATACTTCCAGTTCCAAAAATGTGCGCGATCTCTTTTGAAAATAATCGCCTTTCTTTTTTAAAAGAAATGGCGAATTTGAAAAAATGAACATGCATATTTTCTTTGTAATTTCGACGCCGAAACCTATAACATTTCATCCCAAAGAGAAGTAAAACCATAACAAGAAGAAATTAAATAAGATTTGGAAAAGAATAAGGAAAAACAAAAAAACATATTTTATATAAAATATAATGCAATTTAGCAATATGGTGAATGTTTAATTGTACTTACGAAATTTTCATAGTAAAATGAACCAACCGTTTTTACATCCATCTGTTGGTGGATCGTACGTGTTTCATGTTTGGTTTTGGTTTTTTTTTTTTTTTGTTTATTTAGATTTAGTCGGAGAGATGATCATATTTTGTTTACCAAAAAAATTACGCAATTTATGTATATATATGTGAGAAGGGAAGAAAAAGAGTACACAAAAAACACGAGATTAGTAATGTGGAAACAAAAAATATGTAAATAGAGCTTAGAACAGAGTTAGTACGATATAAAATATGAGTACGTTATAATTTCATAAATACATATAAAAAGTCTAGCTATAAATATATATATAAAATCATAATTTGTTTATAGTTATTTTACTGTTTTAAGAATAAATAAACTAAAATTTAACGGTTTGTATTCGATATTTCCATCTTCTCAGTTTTTTGGGGGGCAGAGAATTTCCTTTTGCTTGTTTTTGCGCAAAATTAAAACAAAATTATTATGCTATTTTGTTTAAAACAGAAAAAAAAACATATTATCTAAAAAAAAACGAACAAAATGCGAACATTTGTCATGATTACATTTCAATGAAAACATTATTTAAGCGTTTAGTTTTGTAGATACTATAGATTTTATGCATCGACAAAATGTCCAACAAATTCTTGGTAACTTCACCTGTTCTTATGTATAAATGCTTAGGTTTTAAAAATACACACACACATAAGCACGTTACAAAAAGCCTTCTAAGAAGCACTGAATTGAAATTGAACAAACTAAATCGCATAGAAAGCCTTATATGAAAGAGAGTCCTTACTCGAGTGTTACTTAAGGGGTTAGTACATAATTATATTGCTTGATGTTGTTCAGAAAGTCCGTTTTTATATTGAAATATCAGACAGAAGCCAGCCAAATTATAAACAAGAAGACGGCATTAATCTTCGAAATATAAACGTTTTAGGGGAGATTTTTGTGAGAGATGTTTAAAGGCGCGAAGCAGGATCTTGTTGGAATGCATTCTAAAGTCTTTGACGGAAAATCTAATGTTTCTGCTTGGTAAATGCAATTATTCTTAAAAGAATCCACGATCGATATATGTATAAGGGTGAAGCGCCAAAGAAAAAAAATGCCAACATTCGAGATCAACAGATGGTGGCCGGAGCTAACAGCTTCCGGAAATGGTTTTTCGAATTAAGGAACAACCATAATGACGAAAGTAGACTTAAGGCAACAGAAGCATTTAAACGTATACATAGAAATGATGCACAGTGACCATAATGACCACTTCGTTCAGTTTCGTCAAGTTTCTTAAGGCAACAGAAGTATTTGAATGTATACATCGAAATGACTATAATGACCACTTCCTTCAGTTTCGTCAAGTTTCTTAAGGCAAAAGAAGCATTTGAACGTGTACGTAGAAATGATACACAGTGATGTCCACTTCAGTTTCGGTCCACTTCGTCCAACTTCGTTCGTTAGGTGGGAGCGAAATTAATCAATTTTTGGTACGGTGCTGACGGTTTATAAGTTCCTATAAACAATGATGTTAGCTTTTAATATTTGAAGATTGCTTCTAGCTACATTTCGTTCGGTTCTGAAATAAGCTTAAATTTATTTAAGTGAATGATGACTGCACCCTTGTACATGGCAGAAATGAAAATTGCAGATATTACTGTCAATGCGAAGTCTGGCGGCTGGCAGGTTCATCTAAAGATAGACAAAATGTGAGTGTCATACTGATTGCCAGCGAGGTGTCGTGTTGGAAAAGAGCTTCTGAAATCGACCGTAGCAGAATAAGACTTAAGACACAGGCACGCTATATCACAAAATGCAATGTCCGCTTTTCTTAACCGAACAAATAGATATGCTAGCACAAGAAATGCAATTATTTTCTGAAGCTAAATGGATGGCAGAACAAGTTCGCACAAATAAATCAACTCTAAGTAAAAAAGTAGAGGCATGCAGAATGTTTTGAAACACATCATCACAAATAAGCCCATGCAAAGAGTTTTTTTCTTAATTTAATAAAAACTTTTTAATTTTCTAGTTAAAAAAAATCCAAAATTAGAAAAAAAAATTCGAAAAAAGACAAACAATTTGCAATCGAAAAACAAATTTGATTATAAGTTATTTAGAATTAAAAAAAAAAACTTGCAAAAGAAAACGAAAAAAAAAGTATTGAAAACTTAAAAAAAGGCAATACCAGTTGAAACATGTCATTTTCAGCTGCACGTTTCTTGCCCACTTCCAGTGGATGGCCAATGGCAACAGCATTTGGTGGAGGTGCAGCCCCAGGCGTTGGGATGGGATGTGTCAGAGTAGCAGCGGAAACAGGTGCAGTCTATGTATTTTTTATTTTCATGTTTTTTTTTTTCAAATTTTTGATTTTATTTGTCCGTGTACAGTTTTTGGAATAGTTATTTTATTTTGTTGGTTTGTTTTCAAAAATGTGTCATTATAAAGGTGTTTTTTTTTGTTTGTAAATATCATATTTTCGTAGTTTTTAATTATTGAATTGAAATGTGCAGAAAAAATACGTGTACAGATTGAATAGTGTTAGAATTGATTACATTATGCAAAAGCGAGAAGCATAAATAATGAATTATTAATTATTTTTGTTTTTTTTGTACGAAAAAGATTTTTTTTTTCATCCAAAATATATATTTTTTTTGATAGAAATTTTTAAGTTTCCAAATTTTTTGTATCGAAAGTAAAAAATGTGTGTAAATGTATAAAGTATTTTTTTTTAATTATATATTGTTGACCATCCATCGAAGCAATACATAGCAGGCGAACAGGTGAAATTAAAGGAAAAAAATGAAATAAAAAAGAATATATATATAAATATAAATATGGCATATATATTTTTTGTATTTACTTAATACATAAGTGTAAATACAAATTAGAAACAAAATAAATTATTATACTTTTTTAGTAACAATTATATTATATAATATTTTTTGTTTTTAAGAAACAAAAAATGAAAAATAAAGTACACCGAAAAATAATTGATCACATAAAATATGAGAGAACAAATAAAAAAGAAACCGAGAGAAAAAAGCCAAAGAAGCTGTTTCAAAAATAAACGATATTTAAATAAGCAATTATTTTTTCTTCGTTCTTAGTTTCCTGAAAATGAGATATTTTCAAATATCAAAATTTTATTGAATCCAGTTTGATGGAGAATCCAACGTCTTCTTTTTTTCCTGGGGAAATCTTACAAACTACACTTAAGTCTAGGAATATAATTTATTAATTAATTAAAACCATAAGAAAATACAACAAATCCCTTTTTTTGCTATAATTTACGACGCCAATTTACCAATTAGTTTGTTTTTTTTTTTTTTTTTTGTTTTTACCACCGATGCATCGATGCTGCGAACGTAACAAATTGAATGAAAAAAGATATTTTTAGTTCTTCGAAAATACACAAACAATAGTGCTTGTTTGTCCTGAAAGGAAATTTATTAAGTTAGTGTGTGACTTGGATATTTTCGATTTTGAAAATATATGAGAATTTACATATTTTTAGGAGAGATGGGTTTAGCTGGAGAGGCTTGTCGCCACAAGTTGTCTTAAGAACTGGAATTTTTTCAAAAGGAGATTGTCAGACTTTTCCATAAGCCACGACTTCTAAAGTCGGTTGAGAAGATTGATGGATACTTTTGACTGGACTTAACTTTAAAAGAGGTATTAATAAATTGGAACGACATTCTTGGAGATTTTTACTAGGAGAGTCTTATATGAGAGAGCTTTAAGAGGAGAAGAACAACTGCATTACATTTGTCTGTGCATTGGACAATGTGCGACTAATTTCGACCGAGATGAGATGTGGTTGTCCATCTTGATGCTTAAGCCAAACATAATTATAAACTGAGACCTATGACAGAACTGAAGGAAAGAAGCCGACGTTCAGGGGTCTATACTTTTATCTTTTATTTACGAACGTAACGAGTAATTGATGGGGCGTACATCCAAGACTGTCAAAGTGGACAAAATTTAACGAAACTGAACGAAGATGTTATAAAGGACACAGCATAATCGATCAAGAACCTCAATCGAAGCATATCTGGTGATTGAATGTCGGAAAGCTTTCAAAGGTTTACAGTGAAAGTTGTGATCAAGGGGATTGTGAGCCTAAGAAGGCTGTCCCTAATAGGAGCTTTCACTGAATCAGTTTCTGATAAGAGTAATATGGCTGGTGCAACAGACCGTAGAGGGCCAGGGCCTAGCTTCTCAGCAACCACTCGTGTCATGCGTGCTATTGTCCTCTCACGAGTCGAGTTTTATGCCGACTCCGAACGACCAAGTTTAAGAAGCTTTTTCTAGACAGGAATACTCTTTGAGCATTGTCAATGACTCGTAAGAGATGGAGTCTTGAATTATGAAAGAATCTGGCACCCTCTGCCAGTCCACTCATTAACCCACTACACCACGGCGACCTGTTCTAGAACAGTTTTCATCCTTAAAACGTTGGATCTTCTGAAAGCCAGATTTTTCTTCGAGGATCACTAAGCATTCACTTTGATTTAAAGGAAATAAATGGACTCTTCTCACTTCTCACAGCGAGCAGCCTTTAAATAATTTCATCATCCTCAAAGAAAACAAATGACCCAATTAAGCCACCTTAACAATCTAGAAAGAACCGCACAGCCCATGCACAACTCAATACAGGAGTTGTCATTGCCTCGACAAAGGCAATAACTTACCTATTTACCCCCATTTTTACCTAAAAGCTAATGTGCACCGCCATTGGATGTGCCATATTCGTAGTTACCGCCCGTTCTACATTTAAACTCGCCACTGCTGCTGGCAGCCAGCACACAATGACCCAAATAGAATGCCTACATTCCAACAAAGGTACACAAAAGGACATTATCATCATCATCATCATCAGCGTTATTGCAAAAGGCAAATGTCGAAACGATAAAGTGTACTGGGTAAACGATGGCAGCAGCAGTGGCGCCGCCAATGACGCCAGCGAGTGGCGGCAAGAGGTGCCACCGTCGATATCAAAACCCAAATGCGTTCCGACGGGGGCGTGGATAAGCATTAAGGGAGAATAATTGGGGGTAAAACGACATAATTTTTCTCCATTTTTATGCACACACAAACACACACACACAGCCCCACATGCCACTGTGTACGTGTGTGTCCTTTCAGTCAGGTGAACTAATAGCAAGGCAAACGACAGAAACAAAGGATCACATCGATTAACATACCAGTTGGTAGGACCGCGGTTGTGTCGCTTGTGCATGCTCCGACTCTGAATACCAAATATGCCAGAGAGTTAAAACAACGGTTTTTGGATTAGGTTACAAGGACTACAGTGTGGCCGGAGCCAAAATGGGTTGGGACGGGAGCAAGCAAGTTCATGCCGAAATCGATAATTGTCGTCCTTAAGTTTCGTGATGTAGTACGGCCCCTTGAGCGTGTTAAGTTGCACCGGGTGAACTGGGTTTGCCACCCAACCTCCCCCGCCGCCCACCACCCACATCATCATAGTACAGTTCAATTGGGGGCTGTGTGGGCTCTGGATCTGGCCAAGCAGAAGTCTGTGTGACTTTACTCACTCTCTCCCTCTCGCTTTTACTCTCTTTCATGAAAATGCAAATTTATCCTTTCGTGATACGGTACTTCCAAAAAATATTCAGAACATGAGAAATAAAACACAACGAAAAAAGGAGCACTGAGACTAGTGAGAAAAAATACACTCATCCATTTTCATTGGAGTTTATTCCGCCATTACGAAGCCTGGCGAACAGGGCACCTCCTCGGATGGCAGAGACACGACTCGACTCACGACGACTGCCATGGGTAGCGTAGCAAGCAACCTCTCTCGCACCAGGGATATAATGATTTAAAAATGCTGTGTAAAAAGGATTACGTTTAAAATGGTATTTTGTTCGGGTGAATAACGAATGTGAAGTGGAGGATTTCTGTGTTTTCCTCCTTTGTTCATATTTTCCCATTCGAAACATTGGCTGTTTCTCCGTCCCGACACCCCTACCCCCGCCCCAGCGCTACTGGCGTGCATCGTGCTGTTGTGGCGCCTCTGTATGTGTTGCCAGCCTTTTTGCGTTGCGAATGCTATTATAATATTTTACAGGAGATTAGAAGTAAATTAAGATCGTATATTCGAATTTAACAAAAAAGGATTACACACCGTATACACCCGCTCACCTGTGTGCGGGCGCCGCGGCGCGGCGGTGGGTTGCTTCCGGTGATAGTCACTTGGTAGGCATATTGTGAAATGAAATGTTCTCGCCGAGGATTTACGTGATTTGCTTTACATTTTTTGGCATTTAATATTCAAATGGGAATATTTACGGATAATGACGGCGTACACCGTGTGGAGGCGGGACGGTAAATATGTGCGTGTGAGCTCTTGGTATTCTTAGTGATATTAAATAAATTGTTTACAGGACAGAGGAAGCAGGGGTTCAAATGAAATTGGGTTCGTCATAAACTCTGTTTGACGCACAGTTCGTAGAAGGAAAGCTGGGCAAACTGTCAAGGGCACACAACTTCTACTCAGCTATACAGCTTTCAAACAGGTCTTAGCATTGGAATTTTGTAGGTAAGTCCAAGATGCGGCTTAGGCCAAAATGAGCCCATTGTACAGGCACGTGGGTGTTTCAATTTGGAGGACAGGGTTGCCGTGATTATGACTGCAGGCACATTTGTCAACATATTTTACTAGTGCGTTGACCGGTATTTTCCTGAGATCGTTTAGACTATCATAGAGGTAGGAGCATGTGGTGCCTTTTCTAGTTGAGGCGAGGGCAGGACAATTGCTGAGAAGGTGTTGGGTGCTTGCCTCCTCATCCTATAGAATCCATTGGAGAATAGGAGCACAGTATTTTTGCGAGGAGGCCTAATATCCAGTAATTACTCAGTGCAGTACTAATTTTAGACCTCTTTAAGAAGATTAGCCTGCTTTGAGGTTTGGCAAGTGATGCCTGTCAACCATACGCCATTCAACATAACAAAGCAATGAATTGTTTTACAAAACAAAATTTAATCGCCTGGCCTTCTATGACAAAGTCCAACAACAGCAAAGGCTCACATCAGCGGCAACTTCACTCAAGTGAAAGTCAAAATTCAGAATGTCCATAATTTCTCCTAGAGTGACGTGCAACACACTGCTTTGCACTTACATCACCACTCCCCTGCCTCAGCCCTACCTGCTACGAATAACGACTGGATGGCGCAGTTGGTAGAGTGCCTGCCCCTGGTTAGTGGGGTCCCCGGTTCATGCCGAAATCGATAATTGTCGTCCTTAAGTTTCGTGATGTAGTACGGCCCCTTGAGCGTGTTAAGTTGCACCGGGTGAACTGGGTTTGCCACCCACCCTCCCCCGCCACCCAGTGAAAGCAAAGTTAATACGCCTTTATTTGGCTTTCAAATCTGGTCCAGTCACTATTTCTCGTTGGCATCAAATTAACACTGTAGTAGTCAATCAGTGGTAGTAGTCTGACTAGTGTGCTGGTGAATGCACTAGCAGCCCCCTACCTAAACTAACCTACGCAAGATTCCAACACGATGTGACATTTACGAACGTAGGGATCAATTGGTCTTGCTCACTCTTAAGTAAGCAAAAGTTAACGAAACTTAACGAAATTCGAGGAAGGTTATTATCAGAAATGAAGTATTAGAGAGATAGCCGACTTCACAGCTGATTGCCCCCTGGTCCGTCAACGAATTTGAGTGCCTTTTTGACAGATATTCATGAATTTTTGACGTTTATTCACGAAATAACGTAAATGCCGTTCTCCGATTCGTCAATTTGGCTTATGAAAACGTTATAAAAAACAGTTGTCAAAAATCTTAAGGGGAAAGAGAGGTGTAATGCTTCTGTAATGCTTCATTTCTGGTTATTATGGTATGTCTGTCTGTAAGCATGTTTTGTGCTGAATGTCGTGAGATGAGCTGTCGATCAAAGGTCTCGAATCCTGTGTACTTTTTGACCAATAAAAGAGACTCAGGAGCACATTTTTGCAATAAAGGGGACTTGATTGAAAGCAGATTTTGCAACAAGTGCACAAAGCGATGAAGACCACCCGCAGTCGAAACTCCCTCCTGACGGACAACAGATCACTGTAGAGCTTATCAGAGGATGTCAAGGTGATACGCGCGTTATTGGCATACTCCTTAAGGTAACAACCAAGACATTAGGCTCAGTCTTTCTACACTCAAAACTTGTGTCAATCATGGGCTAACAGAGCAGCTCATCTTTCCAGAAAGGTTTAGCCCAACAAACAACTACGGAGCCTCTTGAAACATTTGCTTACTTTACTGGGTCTCTGGGTAGCCATTGGACCACCTGGCTTTTATCTTGGAATAAATCCCTTACTCCTTAAAAATTACTAAGATCGAGTTTAATTGCAGATGCCATTCTTGCCACGCGATATAGAACTTGACACCAAGCAAGACATCAAAACAAATGCGCCAAGAAATAACCAATTTATGATCAGGAGGCAAATAGAAAAGACATTCAGTAGGTGTCAGGCTTACTTAGCCGCCATTGTCGGAGGCTAAAATACGTGAAAAGTGGCTATGACTTAGAGAAATGTATTGGAAAAAAAGAAGAAGGAAGGGGGGGAGGGAAACGACTATTTAGCTCTAAGGATTCTTCAAGCTGGAAACATGGGCTAGGTTCTACGTGAGCTTAGGTTCGACATGAGCCTAGGTTCTACGTGAGCCTAGGTTCTACGAGAGCCTAGGTTGTACATGAGCCTAGGTTCTACATGAGCCTATGTTCTACATGAGCCTAGGTGTACATGAGCCTAGGTTGTACATAACCTAATCTGATCCAGTTATATTTTTTGTGTGAAGTTTACTATTTCCACAAACAGTTGTAAAATCAAGAGAATCTCAAAATAACTCAGGCATTGCGTTAACATCAACCATTCATGATCAAGAAGAAAAAAAAACCTCGAAAGCCCATCAAGATCGCACCCATAATACGCGCCGCGGCATGATTTTCAATCACTTAAGTGGAACAAACATTATCAGAGGATAAACAGTTTTCGAAGATTGTGAGGATTGTTTGTGTCTGTGAGATTTTTGTTCGTAGCAGTGTGGTTTTATTTGAAGGGAATAAGGAGGAGGTTAATTCGAAATAATATTACAAACAGAAGTAGAATAACAAAATCAAATAAAATATATAAAACACAAAACTTGAAAACTAAATTTGTGTGTTTTTGTGTGTGTAGAATAAATTGTATTTCTATTTGATTTTTCCTATCTAAACTAATAAATTTTTGACTCTAATTTCAAATTTTTTGAAAAAAAAAAAACAATCTATTCATCGTAATTATTATAAAAAAATAACAAGAAACGAATTCTAAAATTAACAAGTTATTTTAAATTTAACAATTAATTTTGAACATTTAGTTACAAATCTTTCTTAACAATGTACACAAGAGTATATCTGGGAGGACACATATTCATAATAATAACCATAAAAAGGAAAGAAAACAGAAGAAAAAAACAAAAGTCTTTAAAGGCATTTGCTAAGAGAAAATAAACAGTCTTGGGTTAAAGGTATTTGAACATATCTACATTTCAGAAAACAACAGAAGAAGAAAAAATCGAAATAAAAAAAAAATATATATATAGGAAAACAGGGGAAAACATTTTACTCACGCAGCACAGAAAATTGTATGTATCTTACATTTACTCTTTTTCAAAAAAAAAAAAAAAAAACACATTTACATTTGGGTAGATACGAGTATACAAAGGCGGCTAAAGCCATAGCTATATTAAAGAGTGGGGGAGGGTATGCTTTAAATGCTGAACCAAAAAAAAAGAAGAAGTAACAACAGAAACAAACAAAAATTCAAGTATCACTAGAGGACGATTATAAATTCGTTAACGGTTTTCTGTACAAACGTTTATCTTTTTTTTTTAAGGGTTTGTCATTTGAGAAAAAAAAGAATAATGCTAAAAAGAGGGGAGCTGAGGAAGTTGAGCTAATAGATATAGAAGGCAGCGCTGCATCGGCCAAGCTAAAATTTTGATAACAGATACAAATTTACGGGTTTAATTTTTTTTTTTTGGGGTTTGTTGCATTGCATACATAAATTCTTCATAAATAGATTTTTTTTTGTTTTGGTTTAGCATAGAATAGTAACGGAAAATATTTAGCTAGCTAATGGAAACTTAAAAAAGAAAAGTTTGAAAAAGTTTGATTTGACAGGAAAATAAAATAAAAGAAAACTCAAAAATTATTGATTGGAAATTATTCGTTTCTCTTAAAAGTAGATACATTTATTTTAACATCTACATTACACTACACTCTATTCTACGGAACTAAATATTTATGTGTTTTGTTTGTTTGTTTGTAGGTGTGTGTTCCTGTGAATGTCTAGACTAGATTTTTGATTTTCCATTGTTTTTTTTTTTTTCAGCTATTTTTTTAAGTTACTGGTTCGTATTTAGCTTTAATAAAATTGAATTAATTTTGGTAAAATGTACAGATTTTCGAGGTCAAACTTGCTAATTTTGAATCAAATTTAGAAAATTCAAATTTAAACCTTTTATATTAAGTTAAATTAATTATTTTTTATTGTATGGAAAATAATTGAATGATTTCAATGGGAAAACTGTAACGAAAATTCCAAGCGAATCGGAATGATCCCGTTCGGCATATCCTCTGTTTCTCTTCTGAGACAGAAGTCGTGATTTAAATTTTGTTAAACAATGTCGTACTTGCCCTCACGTGCCGGTACATATTCAACAACGGACACCAACCTGTTGACAGTGCATTTTCTCTCAAACAAATTTAAAGTGTCCTCTAACTGATGAAAAAGGAGCATTTTTGTTTACAAAATTTGCATATTTTTTCAAACGTCCAGATTTCCAGTCGAATGGAACTGATTGAGGAAATTACTTAATGACCAATCAATGCCAGTTGTGCACAAATCAGTACCTATTCAAAACGAACCAGTAACTTCTGCCGTCAATAAAAACAGCTTTCAATGCAAACAGCGTTTTGATGAAATTACGAGAGCTAATTAAAGAGGAATATATTTACTTAAAAAATAAGTATTCATTCATTTACTATTCACTATGCTGTGCATTGACTGCACACCATAACTAGGGGTGAGTGTTTTTTTGGTTTGTGTTCAAATGTTTATTATGTAAATGTTAAGTGATATATTCATATAAAGTTAATAAGGTATTTATTATTGAGTGAAAAGGGTTAATTGAAAATAATGCTCAACAAATTAAATTAAAAATTATATATATATATTCATAACGAGAAATTAATAGGGGGGGAGATAAATGAAAAACAAGTGCTAATTCAATCCGTTCTCATTGTTTTGAGAGATCCGTTTTGGCACGTTTAATTTGTTAAAGGAAAAATGGAAAAAAGGCATTCTTTTGAAATGGGTTAATCGAATTCTAGTTGATATTCATTGAAGAACATATTTATATTTAGTCGATGTAAGAGATTCATAAATAAACTCAGGGTTAGGATAAAAAAAAATCAAAACAATAAAAAGGTAATTAATTCAAACAAACAATTCCATCAATAATGATAAAAGTGTGTTGAGGGAAAAAAAGAAAACGAACAGAAAAAGACAACAAAATGAAAAAGAAAAACGAAAATGATGAAGAACTGTTTTTTAGCCATACCGCAGTAGCGCGAGATTGCGCCGCTTTTATTTGTGCCTGCAGGTGCAAGGGGGGATGGAAATAACGGCAAGGATCACGAGCGCATCTACCCTTCACGGCATCCATGCATACCGTGACGGAACCGTCTTCGTGCGTTGTAACGCTCTCCTGTGGGTGTGCAAAACGGCATTCGGACTCAGCTCGCTTGCAGGCACCGCGCATAAATTCGCGACAAACCTAAATAATATATTTAAGTATTTTTGTTTTGGAGTTTGTTTTTTGTTTGCTTGTTGGATTTTTTTTTATTTTTTATTTTTTTAGCATTAATTTGATTTGATGTAAAAATTATTATTCTTTTTCATACAGCTGCATTTTTTTTAGTATTTTTATGCGGTTGCACATGGCACATAAATTTGATTTTGATTCTTTTTTTGCTATTAATGTATTACTTGCCTTTAGTCAATGCTTATTGTAATACCAGGATACAACAGAAAAATTTATAAAACGTGTTAAAATGAAAATATTCTTATTTCAAACAAAATACGTTCGCATTCGGTGCACAGCAATAAAAAAAAACTGAAAAAATTGTTATTTTATTAATTTCTTATATATACATTTGAAATGTATATATGCACACGCTGTTTGTTTTTTCACTGCCAATTAGACCGCTTTCCATGGAGGAAGGGGTTGTTATTTGCCACAGCAAAATGCAGCCAATCATTCAAGTTCAGTTCACAAAGCCAATTGGTGGTCAGGTTATCCGATATTCCGAAAAAAAAATGTTTTAAAAGCTTGTAAGAAATATCAACGAAATATATTCATTTCAAGCAGAAAATCAAAACACAAAAAAAAAATCATACAAAATTGTTAAGTAAAAATAAAAAAGTGTGGCTGAAGTGCGATTCGAATGTGATCGGCTTACTGGGGGCCTCTGCAAGGAGTTGCAGATCAGTTTAACTTGCGGAACGATACTTGCGTAGCCAGCAAATTGGCTTTATTTGTAAAAATTAAATTCAAAATCACATTGCATATTCACAGGAGGGAGGAGGTGACTGAAGTTGGATGCTGACATGTTTCTTCTTTTGTGACACCACCACCATTTTATCAGCTGAGAAGAAACATTGTTTTCACAGATTGCATGGTTAGGTGAAAGCCCATTCTAAAGGGTTTGAAATTTAGCCGGTTAAATGCGCATTACTTCGCTGTGCAGCAACTTGAATAAATTATGTGTCTTTTTCTTGTGAATTCCGGCGACAGTGTTGTGATTTTAATCTGCTTTGCTGGCGCTGCTGGGGTGAGAGCATGCGGGAGCTTTGTCGAATGCGCAAAGCAAATGGTATTGCGTGTTTGAGTGTATTTAAAATTTTTTGCTGATTAATATTATCTTTATTGTTTTATATTAGCCAGGAATATGCAAATTGCAAATATATATGCATGAACTACAAACGGAGGGTTGGGTTTAATAAACATAAGGACATTCAGTGGTTTACCTTTAAATATTTATTTCGTTTGTGTATGAATATTGTGTGTGTGTGTACATGACTGAGAAGATAAATTTATAGCATTTGCCATTATTGCACGCACGCTTCAAACATATTCGCCATATAATCATAAACCCAAAGTAATGAATATTTTATATAATTGAATTGGGAAAAATTGCCTTGAACTATACACGAAACAGAATGATTAAGTGATCTATTGTAGCCACTAACTAAAAATAAATGTAGCTCCCTTTTGTTGGACTTGTTGGAAAATAAACATTTTGTAATAAAAATAAATCTTTCACATTAAAGAGCCAAAAGAAGACAAAAAAAAAAATTATATATATTTTTTTTAATTAACATCTATAGCTCTTTAAGTGAACAAATTATTTTCAGCATCAATTGAACTCCATAATTTTAAAATAGAGCTATAGAGTTCGAAAGCAAAATGTAATAAATGTCCGATCAACTGACTTGATGGCAGACATTTAAAAATTGGTAAGAAAAAGTTAATAAACACAAAACGACAAAGAAAAAAAAATATACTCTTTTTAGGTGACAACGAATTTGTTATTTTCCTTTGGTTTCAATTAATATTCAAATATACGAACTACATAAAGCCTTATAAACTAAAACATAAAATATGTATATAATCATTGTGCAGTGGAGTTGCAATTAATTTTAAATTGTTTTTGTCTTGTTGGAAGGTTTTGAGGGATCCACTGGCGGGTTGAGACAGTCCGGGGTGGACGTGGTCCTCAACCTGTCATGCTACGTATTTGAAGAATTTATTTAATTGTGGTATTTGAATTTTCAAAGATTTCTTTGAAGCTTTGGTGAAACATTGACCACGGGTTTGGTTGTTTTAGATTAATTGAGCAGTCTGCAGCCTGAACCTAGGCTCACTCAGCTGGCCACGGAATGCGTAGAACTTGAGCCGAGATTGGGTCTTGATTCGCTCATTTTTAAATGGCCAAAAATTTGCATAAACAAGACGTGACTTTATGGTTTGCAATTTCGTCTACTGGCGTCGATGGTACAATCTACTTTGAAAATGAGAAAGACTTAACAGCCACCGTCAATTTGAATCGCTGCAGCCCAAGAGCTTACCCAACTTTTTGGGTTCAAATCGAAGATATCAATGTGGAATGACATTCCCCTTTAAAAAGACTGTACCACATCTCACCTCGCAACAAGATCAGTTTTGGATTTATTGCAATAACCATTTGATTTGTTAATAACCATTTGCGATGTTCACTGGTTATGAGAATCGTTGGATTTTTCGCCTTTTTGTGGGACTATGCAAAAGATCGTGTCTGTGCACATAATTCGCGATGTCGCAACGTTTTCAAAACGAATATTCGTTAAGTTGTGGCTCAAAATGCATCGAAAAACAATGCAAAATCCCTTCCCTCAAATTTTTAATAGCTTCGATCACGAAGATATTGAGGTCTGAATGAAATCCAAACCATAAATGCACCCGAATTAAATTTACTTTTGGAACCACAAGATGGATGATCAGTCGACTTGAAAATATCAGGGTTAAGATTAAGAAAGCGATAGAAACGTTGTTATCGATGGTAGTAGGTGCCCTCGTTGACCAGAATCGTACTAGCTATATATTTAATCAGTTAAGATTAAGAAGAGAAAAAAGAAGTGCCCAACTTTGGATGATAGATACCAATTCAACAAAACATAAAAAAAAATGTTTGCAACTCCATTGCACATTTGAATGGCTGTTGAAAGTAAAAAATAAATGTTTACATAAGTTTCAAAACTCTACATGATGCTTAATTAAGTCCAACTAAACGAAAACATTTCTTAAAGAATGTATTTTCAAATTTAACTTCGAACAATAGCATATAATAATCCGTCCACGTGCATCAAGAACAATAGAAGAAGACAAAAAAAAAAAAAATAAAGTAAATTAAGTGTTTTTCAACAAATTTTACTTTCAAAACAGCCAATTCAATATTTTAAACAAAATATACGAGTATATAAGTATGTTTATAAATATTCGAAACTATCTACAATATTCATTCCTAGTTATTTTTTATTTTCTTTTCTTTTTTTTACAAAAAAAAAGCAAACATATGTATTAGAATGTTTAGATAAATTTTGAATTTAGTCATTACAACGCCAATGAATTCTAGCCGAATTTCAAAACACATAATATTAACTTTTATTATTTATTAGAAACCAAGATAACAAAGAAACAATAAAAAAATATATATATTTACAAAATTTCAAATTTAAAAAAATTAAGATGAAAAAAATGAATTGGAAAAAGAAACAATCACTCACCTCTAATCGATCGGATCTGGGAATTTTTTGTTGTGCAACAGGAACTGCTTGTGGTACAACTGGACCTAATTGTGATGCAACTGACGGATCTGGTCCTAATATTGTAGGCACTAGGTGTCCAGGAGCAAAATATGGACTGTACGTGTTTGCTGGTATACCAGCCAAGTAAGGATTTGTTGCCTGAAAAAAAGGAGAGAGAAACACGAAACACATAAAAACACGATCAACGTCATTGTTATAAAATTTTCGAAGGTTTTAATCTCGTTTTTTTTTTTTTCTTTGCTTTAATTCCGCAAAGCTTTGGTAAACCAAAAATTAGTATTCAGGATGCATAGCAAGTGGAGGAGTGTTTCTTTTTTGTTTTTCGTCGAACAGGAGGGAGACGACAACAGACCTTTGTTGGCATCCCTCAATTAAAAGGGTTGCGACTGAATGTGTTCATTTTGCAAGTTTTTGTTTTTGTTTCTGTTTTGATTCATTTTTATCGGCGGGCGTGATGAAACTCGCAGAAGGAAAGAGTGTGGCATTTGCTAAGCCGAGTAATTTGATTTTAATCGAGTTGTTGGCTTTTGTCCTTGTTCCCGTGATTATTGCGTGCTTTTGGAGATTTATTTTGTCCTTTGTTTTTTTTTTGAGAGTTTATAATGAACTAAATTTAGAAGAGGAATGATAAATGAGGCTGTGTCTCGGGGAAAATATTTATGGAAATAAATTTTCATTTGGAAAAAAATGGGCGATGTCGTGTTTGAACATGAAGTCAATAAATGGCTCTAGTGGACAAGCAGTTTAACCATCTCCTTTGGCCACGAGGCGTCAAAGACGTCGAACCTCCTTTGGCCACGAGGCGTCAAAGACGTCGAACTGCGAAGGTTTTCAAATATGCCTTAGGTAACAATTGAGTTAGTGTCTAAAGGGATAACCCCTCAATTATAATTAAGAACTACACAGAGACTAATCAAACAGCCCTTGCTGAGTCCAACCCCCCGACCATGACAAGCCATGTCAAAACAGAATCCAGTTGATCATCCTCCTTAAATATCAATCGGCGAATAGAGCAATTTTCTGAAATAGAAACCAAAGCCAATCTACTCTAATGCTGCTGCTAAAAATGCAGAGATCTTGCCAGGCAGCGTTCAATCATCCTATATAGAGTTGCCATTGCCAGGGACATGCCATGAAATAGGCTAATGTCGACCTGGCCCATGCACTCAAGAGGATCCAACAACCCCTTGAGGATGATAGGATGAAGGTTGAGAGTCGGCAACACATGTGCGATCACTCGGATCACTAGGCTTAAGTTTAACAGTGCTTACTTGATCGCGTTCCCATGGATATTTACGGGAAGCTTACTGCCACGCAAGCAGCATTAAGACTGAAGAAGTGTAAGCACTCCCACTTCATAAGATCCTAAGCAATGGGACTACATGACACCATTTGAGGACTTCGAAATCAAGCACAAAGCAATAACCCCCTCGAGACTAGAGTGGGACGAAGGAAAGGTGTCGGAAGTTTACACTGACAGCTCCAAGTCGGAGGAAGGCACAGGCTCTAAAGCATACGCCAGTTCGCCGGAACTGGCAATAGCCAAGCGGCTCCCGAATCACTTCTGTGTTTTCCAGGCAGATGTAGCCGCTGTTCAAGAGGCAGCACTTCGGCTATCAATGACCCCGATAGACGGAACATAGATAGCCAGGCGGCCATAAAGGCTCTGGAAACACCATCGATTAATTCCAAGATGGTAGAACTCTGCCGCCTACCTCTAAGGGAGACAGCGGTAGATACAAACTTACCATGTACTGCTTCCCTGGGTACAAGGGTATCCCGGGCAACGAAAGAGCCGAGAAATTAGCAAGATAGGACGCGAGACTACCATTGGCAGGGAATCAGGAGTACCCCCAAATTGAAAGCGCTAAAATCAATGCTATTGAAAGATGTCATAATCAAAAACAATCGTAGATGGGTGGCCTACACTACATCGATCAAGAACTAAAGCCTTGGACAGGATGAATATTAGTGAGCCAGTTGGTGTGGGTTGCCGTGGCGTAGTGGGTAAGTGCGTCGACTCCTACGCAGAGGGTGCCAGGTTCGATACCCGAATTTACCACCTTTGATAATTCAAGGCTCCGCCTCTTTCGAATCACTGACAATGTTCAAAGAGTCTTCCTGTCCAGAAAGAGTGTCTCAACTTGGCCGTTCGGAGTCGGCATTAAACTGTAAGTCCCTTCCACGCGTGAAAGAACAATAGCACGCACAACACAAGTGGTTGCTGAGAAGCTAGGCTCAGGTCCGCCTCGGACTGTCGCCCCACCCATATTATTATATAGTTGGCGTCATTGTGTAATTGGCTATCAGACCAAAAGGCACCCTACAATGACTTCTGTAGAAGCTGCAGGAATGAGGAGGAAGAGGAAACCGTGTTACATTGCCTCGAAACCTGCCCAGCCTTTGCAGAGATAAGAAAAAAGTATATGGGCAGCCATCTCCTCAGCAGTTTTAAGGACAACATAAACGTGAAGGGCATCCTCAAGTTTCTAATAACCACCAACAGAAGGAAATTGCGTACAAGTCAATTCGGTCAATGAAATGGCGGGAAAAGCCGATAAAATGACAGCACAACGGACCATAATGGTCAAAGCGAGGCAAATCCCCGAGGGAACTTAGCCAGTCACAACAGTCCGAGGCGGGCCTGAGCCTAGCTGCTACAAAACTCACTTGGGTTGTACGTGCCATTGCTCTTTCACGAGTGGAAGGGACTTTCTAGACAGTAATACGCTTTGAGCATTTTAAGTGACTCGAGTTAGGTGAAGCTATGAATTATGAAAGGTATTAAATTCGGGTATCGAACCTGCCACCCTCTGGGCGTACACCACGGCGACCCACTAGCTATGTAAATATAAAGGGATAAAAGGATTTCCGCCGTGGTCCTAGTCTTCGTCAGTTGAAATATAGAACAGTCGGAGAATACTGCTGCCATGATCTTCAAGGCATTACTTATATTCCATTACTCTGTCTTCCCAGATCTATCCAAACATTGAACACCGCCCAAGATTGAATCGTCCATCGGGCTATTACAGCAAGTGCTATTCCTTCTGCTCAGAGTCCCTAAGTGAGACGTGACAAAAGTCTAACATATCTCACATAGTGTCTGTATCCACTAAATGGATCGTTAATCTCTATCGAGCAACGCAGTTTTTCGATGGTTACGACTTAAGGCCCCTTTTCACTTTAAAAAGTAAGCGTCCAACCGTACCAAGCCAAATAGCATTATTTCGTTCAGTTTCGTTAAGTTGCCAAAATCAATCGCTCTCAGCTTCCGTAAATGACATCTTGTGTTGGAATTTCGCGTAAGTTCGAAGAAGCAATTATGGGCACTTTAAATTTTAAAGACGCTACTTTTCGTTAGGTTTTGTTAGTTTACTTGATTCGGTTATGGATTAGTGGTGTAAGTAGTGCGATTGTCGTACACAGCGACTCCGTCTTAGCGCCTGTAGCCGTAACCAAGTTCAAGCGCAATGTCAACGACACTTTCGTCGAAATATAAATTGGCAACAAAACGCATGCCCATGGCCAACACCAAATCCAACCAACACAACACATAAATGCAACATTTAAACAAAAAGTCATCATCATGAAATTGCTGAAATTCGTTTTTAATTCAATCATCTAAGGATCATTTTGAATATCCTTTTGATTCTGCCCCACATCAGAGGAAGAGCGGTAAAACCAAATGCACACAGAGCCACACGCATAATGGACGACGACAGTGGGACATTATTCCGCATTGATTTCATTATTTTCCACATGAGTTACTGTATGAATTAATTTCGGCCAACGGCGGATGCCCAAAGGACAAAACAGTACGCCAGCGAACGGAGGCAGTCGGTGAAATTTAACTCCTGGCTGCTGCTCCTGCTGTTGCTGCTGCTCGAGCACACACACACCGTTGATGTGATGGCGATGATGAATGCTGATTTGGCATTCCAGTGCACACGAGCTTAAGCGCGCACACATGATGACGATTTGCGTCCGCCTGTGTGGTTGAAAACTTTATTTGAATTAATGAGTTTTTGAATATTGAATGAGAATTCATTGATTTGTCGAAAAACGAAACCAAACCAATCCACAGACGCCTTCCAGTGCATCCCGTGCTCAGATGGCGGCATGAATTTGCTATCGTCTACCAAATTTCTATTTGATTTTAATTAGTAGTTGCAGCTATTATGCATTCATATCTCGTGGTGCCCGTGGATACGTGCATATTCAATGGAAATATGCCGAAACTGGGAAGTTCGAACGCGTGTCAATGTTGACAGTTCAATTTCCGAGCTAAATTTGTCATAAATCGTGCTAATAATCGGGCATGGACTTGCAGGGAACCATTGAGGGGTCTTGTGTTACTTCGCTGCGATTAATGTTGTGTAGTCTCAGTAGACACATTTAATTAAGGTACCCGTAGAGTAAGAGAATTTTACTTTTCCATGAAAAGGTTTTTTTTTGTGTAATTCATGGATTGAACGTCAGTACAGAGTTAAATGCTATGTGCCCATCGCACCGAAACCGCGAGGTTTGGTTGAACTTTACTAAAACCTCAATACGCCGTTCCCACCGAGTTTTAAGTGCTTTCAAACGTCATTTGCTGTCAACTCTGAGGTGGAAGATAGTGTCGAGAACACCAGAAAAGAGAGAGACGGAGAGAAAATGCGAAAATGAACACCAAATTGACCAAAACTGAACTCAAGTTCACGCTGTAGGCTTGTTCAGTGTGACAACATCACACGAACGGATGAATTCAAGTGGGTTTCAACTAACTTCGAAGCCCCGAAAATGTATAGCCAAACCTAGTAGGTTTCGGTTTGACAACCTCTCACGGACAGATGAACTCAAGGGGGTTTCAACTATCTTCGAAACCCCAAAAACTTATGGCGACACCTCAGAAATTTGGAGGAATTTGTTGAAACCTCGTGATTTCGATTGGTGGGAACATAGCATGAGCACAAAATGTATGGCGAAACCTCGGAGATTTGGAGTAATTTCATGAAACCTCGCGATTTCGTTTGGTGGGAACATAGCATGAGCACAAAATGTATGGCGAAACCTCGGAGATTTGGAGTAATTTCATGAAACCTCGCGATTTCCTTTGGTGGGAACATATCATGAGCACAAAATGTATGGCGAAACCTCGGAGATTTGGAGTAATTTCATGAAACCTCGCGATTTCGTTTGGTGGGAACATAGCATGAGCACAAAATGTATGGCGAAACCTCGGAGATTTGGAGTAATTTCATGAAACCTCGCGATTTCCTTTGGTGGGAACATAGCATGAGCACAAAATGTATGGCGAAACAAAGAGATTTGGAGAAATTTGATGAAACCTCGGGATTTCGTTTGGTGGGAACATAGCATGAGCACAAAATGTAGGGCCAAACCTCTGAAATTTGGAGGAATTTCATGAAACCTCGCGATTTCGATTGGTGGGAACATAGCATGAGCACAAAATGTATGGCGAAACCTCAGATATTTGAAGAAATTTCATGAAACATCGCGATTTCGGTTCAAGAACCTCAGGCGGACATCTGAATGTTGTTCCATTCCATTCATAATAGCAAGATTGAAGTAATGTAATGAAGTAAAGTTTGATTAGAAACAATGCCTTTCGTTACAGTTTACTTCCGAAACCACAAGAAGGATGATCCTGTTACCTCGCATTTCGCCAACCGTCCATCTCTCCATCTGAAAAACCATTCCCATCTGTACGACCAGCCAGACCAGACATCTAATTTGATTTCCTTCCCGCATTTACATGTTACTTAAGTTCCTTAAGGAACAAGGATCCCAGGAGCACATTTAAAAACCACTTGAAGACATCCCCTATTTGAATGTACAATTTCGAATGAATTCGTGTTCGAAATAGAATTGCGAAATCCCAATAAGGTGAAACTAAATCCAATTAGGATTCAAGTTCCTTGTTGGGAATTTAAATGGAAACATCCAACGAAAGGATATAGACTTGCAAAAGGAGAAGAGAATGCGTCTGTTCGTTGATGCACATGAGCATGATACTTACCACAGCTGGAACTTGTCCAGGTATAACTGGCTGTCCGGGTGCAATACCCATTTGTTGCATAAGTGCATTTTTCAAGGCAAGATGGTTTCTTCCATTTATTAATAACTGATCCTTAAGATGCTGTGGGGGATGGAAATATTTGCATGGCGGTTTATCACGATTGCAGCGACCCTGGAATGAAATAAAAGGAGAACAGTTTATTAAAAGATTCTTTGACTGCTGGAATGGGGAGAGATTAAATGAGAAAATAATTGTGTGCAATGAATGCAAACAGTTTTGATTGCTGCAGCATTTATTTGCTCAAGCATCAGTTCTATGATTTTTATGAGATGTAAGCATTCTGTTGACATCTAAGAAAGAAGATTTTTCCTCGTCAGATCCCACAAGGATATTCCTACGGTAAGTCATGCCAGTGACTAGGTCTAAGTAGTGACTGCTCATCTTTCACTTCGTTAACCCACTTGACTTGTTCGTTTGCCTGTGGACTTATTCTCCTCTGTCGATGTGTTCATTTATATCCATAACAAGTTGGTGGTTGTGTTAAATTTACGGAAGTAAGTTCGGACTGCCTGCAAACATCATCAACCTCATCAAAGAATTCTACAGAATTTACAGATGCCAGATAGTCCACGAAGGGAAACTACCAGAACTTTTTGAAATCGGAACTGGGGCTTAACAAGGCTGTTTACCAATGGTATTCCTCATGGTCTTGGACAAGGTAATGAGGGAAATAACAAGCAGACCGAGAGGCTTACAGTGGGGCCTAGTGGACAGGCTCGAAGACATCGATTTGCCGATGATTCCTGTTGGATACCTCACACTTTAAATGCCATGAGAGAAAAACTCGAAGGTCTCAATAACGAAAGCAAGAAAATTGGTCTCAAAATTAATAAAAGCGATGAGAATCAACCAGCAGTTAGAGGTGTGCAATAAATTAAAAGAGCAGGTGTGCCAATTTCAATGCCTCTGAAGCATCGTGTCTAAGAAAGGCGGGATTGACGTAACCAATAGGATACAGACAAAACGAAGAATATGGTCTCCTCTCACATCAAGGTCTTGACCACAACGATACAACGGGGAGCTTTAATTTTGAGGAAGTCAGAGACTTCGTCAAGCAGAATCTCCCTTGACAGCCACAGTTTCTCTGGGCTGAGTGTTAGAGCCCTCTTTCGTAGGTCCAAACTGACTTTATATTGGATTTGCACAACCGACACCACTGGGGGAGTCATACCAAGCTTCGGTTATTTGCAACAAATGCAAAATCCACACTTCTTTAAAGGGCCAGACATGGAAAGTTACCAAGACGGTAACTAACAAGCTACAGGCGTTTATAAATATATGAGTTTTCACATGTCTACTGAGAAAAGCGAATGAAAACCCTATAGGAGATGTCATCAAGAAAAGAAAGCTTTCATGGATAGGACACAACCTGAGAAGGCCAAACAACAGCAACTGCCCTCAAGCCATAGAGTGGAACCCGCAAGGAAACAGAAAATAGGGAGGCCTTAGATAACTTGGAAGAGGTCCGTGGGAAAGGACATGGAGGAGGAAGGCAAAAACAATCGAGAAATAAAGCAGATGGCCCAGCACCGTGTGCGGTGGAGATCATTTGTTGCGGTCTTACGTCCCCCGTGGGAATAAAGGAATTGAGCCAAGTAAATCTTTGGTGTTCTCTGAGTATTCAAGGCAGTTTCGTTAGCCCTAAACACATCCGAGTTTTCGATGAGTTGTCTTCAACTCATTCGTCACCGCAAGAGAAACGATCTTGTAAGGGCTTGCATCTTGTAAACACTTTTACTGGGCAACTGGGCCATTGGCGCGATTGCTCGAATACTACGAGAAGTATAGGAAGCGATTGCTGGTATTGAACCGAAAGTGGCCAATATTCTGCCGGCTGTAAACAAAGACAAAACGAAGAATATGGTGACCCCAAAAAAGCCATACAACATCGTCATCGTGACCACATCGTCACAATGGACTTCTATAACTTCGATTTTCGATGTCAGGACTTCGTAGCGCATAATCCTATCCAACCAGTTTCCTTAGGCTTAAGAAAGCAGAGTCCTCTGTAGAAAGACCAAGTTTGGGACTTTATATGGGGGTCTTGTTTAAGTCCTGTCCTTCTCTATGCCCGGAGATCTCGACACTGTCAAGAGTAGATAAAGAAGCTGTTGGTCTTTTCGAGGCAGAAACATGAGTTGATGGCATTTAAAGAACAGGATGTAGCTAGGAACCGTGTGGGCTAGTCCAGCAAGACTTAAAGCTTCAACGCTTAACATGGCTAAGTCATGTACAGAGCAAATATAAAAAACTGCTCCAAATTGAGTGCCAGTGGAAAACTACAAAAGAGGAAGCTACTGGAATATGATCGATGGTGCACATAGGTGGACAATGATCTCAGCCTAAGGTAAAGATCGTACCAGCTTCACAGGCTTGTTCGTTAAGGCTCAGAGATCCATCCCGGCACCATTAAACGAGAGAAAGTCGTAGAGGCCACATCCGTGTTACCTGCTATTGGTCTTAAAGACAGCTTATATGGTTCCTTCCGTAACCCCTCACAATTATGTCGAAATGAGATTAGAGGAAGAAAAGGTTTGCCCTATGGCAAGACCGTGGAGGTTGTGTGACACGATTTCTTGGAGGACACGCTAAGACGGTTTCTTCCAAGAAATGTGTACGAGATCTTAGAGTAAACAGCGAAAATTAAGTTGGAAAAGATGTTGAAATGAAGTTGCATCGAATTTGAAAAAATTGCCGACGGGGTACCGCAGGAGATCGTTTTTGGTCCTACATTTAGGAATATAGCCGACGGGGTACGGCAGGAGATTGTTTTTGGTCCTACATTTAGGAAAATAGCCGACGGGGTACCACAGGAGATCGTTCTTGGTCCTACATTATTCATGTATGCTATATTCATTCCGGAAACTCATTTGTGGCTTCATGACAACAAAAACCAATTGAAAAACTGCAATGAAACATTTGGCACGCACCTTTTATTGAGCAGACAGAAAAAATATAAGAAATAACCGTGGAGACGGTACAAGTAACGTATGCAACTGAAGCTAAATACCGGGGGATGACCCTCGACGCAAAACTTGTGCTATTCAACTCTCATCCGAAGGCCGATAAGATAAGACAAAAAGTGCATCACACAATGAAGCACAGCCATCAAAGCCTAGAATAAGATAATCCCTCTTATCTGGTACCTCTCGTAAACATCAAACATTCTATTCCCTCTTCAAGGCAAGCTAAAACCAAAACAAATGCTCTTAGCCATTTCTCCGTCAATTTGGAGTTAAGGTAAACCAGGACTTTAATCGCTGTTCGACGAAGCATTTCCCCGATAACAAAGCAATGATTTAACCGAAATCCTTTCCATTAGTTTTCAATGAAAAACAAAAAAAGAAGAGAAAAGAAAGACCATCTCGAACGGTCCTACATCAGCGAGCTTAAAGGTTCAGTAACTTCAGAGAGACAAACAGAAACTAAGGCAGGAGACTATTTTTTCGTCCAGTCTATCCATCCCCGTTGTATCTTTTGCTGTCTTAGTCGACCCTGTCATTCTAATTCACATGACAACATCTACACTGCAGAGCGGCAGCAGCAGCAACAGCAGCACGAGCAGACGGCAGAAGGGGCGAGCAGAAAATCAAATAAAGAAGAAAAAAACACTGACAATGCAAACAATTTTATGCAGGCGTGGGCACTGTCCATTTAAGTGGGTGGCCGCTCTCCAGATAGGAGGACCTACCACTCTAAGTCCTCCCTCAATACACGTACACCGAGTGGATGGATACAAAAATAAGTAGATGTACACTTTTCTTTTGGGATGATATCCGGGGGTGATATCATTTTCGCTTCTATTTATTTATTTATTTTTCGTTTCGTTTTCCCTTAACTCACTGTCAGAGATTAGCTTAGTTGTCAAGAAATAAGAATGGCATTCGAATAAAGAAGCGCACGAAGTAGCAGAGAAGCCGAAGGTTTTTTGGGATAAAGAAATGGAAACTTCCAACTGGGCAAAGATATTTCTCCGAGTAATCATTGCATATTTAAAGGATAATCCTCCTTGTGAAAGTATTTCTTCTTCTGGTGCATTCTCTCCATCTACGGTGTTCATTTGAAATTCGCAAAACGAAAGGCACCAGGAAAGTGGTGAAGGATGAACGTGTCAGGGTGTGAGATTTAAGTGTAGTACGTCCGTGGCACTAAAGGGCAAACGAACAATCATGGGAAGCAATAAATCGATAAATGTTCGTTCTTTCACTCATTCAGGCGAACAGAAATCAGGCGTGTGTCAGGATTACAAATAAGCCAGCCAGCACACAGTGTCACTGCAATTGATTTCAAGGCTGGGTCTGGGTACAACTCTGTCAATCCGCTGATTTGTGTTCACTTCGGAATGACTGCAGAAAGATTGGTTGGCGGAATGATGACGTGTTGTCGAGTCAATGTCGCGACAAAATATTCACTGACGAGTGATAAAGAATTCGAACTGTCTGAGTTGCAGAGATCCTTGTCAGAGCAGACTTCCAGCCGGTGACTGACATCGACTACATTTTTCCTTGTTCTAGTTCCTGTCACAATTTGGACGTAATTGAGTTTTGCATTCACATCCTTTATCGTCATCACATAAAACAAACATAAGCACATTCGATTGCCTGTAAGCAGCACGCACAAGGTTTACGACTTCCTCCATGTTCTGCCGACTCCACGTCCCGTTCTAGAGGTGAGCGCAAAGCAGTTCATGTGTCTCTCCTCGCCCCGTTCTAGAGGTGAGCGCAAAGCAGTTCATGTGTCTCTCCTCGCCCCGTTCTTGAGGTAAGGGCAAAGCAGTTCATGTGTCCATCTGTCCTCACAGACCTTCGGTTCAGCAATTGAATAATAATTCGAACTTCACATTCAACCCCTTTTTTTCCGTCCATCCTGTTAGATCCCCTCTAAGACGACCATTATCATTATCATGCACTATTCATTGCCCTCGGAGAGTGAAAATAAATAAAAATAAAAGGTCCACAGCGACATGTGTGGTGTACGTCGTCGTGTCGGTGGTGGTCCCCTCAAATTTTGACCATGCCTCGAAAACCGACTGAATCTGCGAAGAAATCAAATTGAACGAAAACTGGAGCGAAGAGGAACGAAGAAGAAGACCAGAGCACTGGAAAAGGAAAAGGGTCAAGTCATTCTACTCATTCGCATACGTTATCCTTTAATAAGGATACACCTGGAAATTTCCATATGCACACACTAAATGGTCCCTTTTTTCTAGTTTTTTTTCCCATTTTTTCATTTTCTAAATTGAATTCACAACGAACATGATGGAACAAACGAAGAGAAAGAGAGAGAGAGAAACCTAGACATGAAGACATCTAGAAAATGTTATTTGCATAAAATTCTTATAATTTCATCCTTCCACCCCTCTGAGACCAGGGGGATGATGAAACATAAGTCTAAAGGAGGATGCTGATGGATGAGGCAAATGAGAAAACGAAACGCATGGCCATGTGAACTATTCTCCCGCCATTTCTTGTCTCCAGTGGTCCATGGTCCTTGCTTTTTTTTCGGTTGGCAGTAGTTTTTCGAAGTGTGACCGCTTGAATGAGTTGAATTATTGTGGGAGTACAGCTGGAGAGATGAGACGTACAGAATCCAAACAGGACATGATCTTCATCTTCTGGCGGAGTACATTTCCAGACATCGGCTTCAACATAAAGAGCGTGTCAATAAATCCATTTACCAAGATCGAAACAAGGTGCTCCGCAGCGCCTCTAATAACCCATATTTGAAATCCTTCACAAAGACTGAGAATGATTTTAATTACATTCGTCGAAACTTTTAAGCCAACAATTTAAGCGAATTAAGGTCTTGAGAAGCACGTGTTGCTTCTCAGAGGAAAACTTTTAATTATTTGACCACAGAACCCTGAAAGAAATTTGTGACAATTTTCAAAAGACACCACGTGTGAGCTGTGAATTTCCGTCGGAAAACTCTGCACAAAATGTGAAGAACATGCGGCCCTCATTTATTCTCTCCCACAGCACAGAAGACCGCCACAAGATTGAAACGGAACTTCAAATTGAATCAAATCTCTGTCCGCATCTCTCTCGTTTCGTTTGATTGAATAAAAATAAAAACCTGAAAAACCAAACTGTCCTGTGCTCCTTATCAACTGAACGTATTTGAAACATTTCCTAAGGACTTTACGATGACTTCACTCCCTGGGCTGGACGAAGAAGAAAGGATGTAATAACGAGCCTCGTTGAGCAATCAATAGATTTTTTTTTTGTTTCTCTCTCGCTCTCGCACTTGTCTAGGGAATCTCTTCAATAACTTTTGAGGATCTCCTCTGTACAACAAGCGGACATGAAGGACATTATTATGTGTGTTCATCCTTCTTAGAGAAAATGCACATGATGACAATAAGGTTACGTAACTGTCCACTCCTAGACGTCGTCGGAACAAAGCACAGGCAAAGGAAAAAAAATGAGAAAAAGCCATTCAAGAAAACCTGAAGATACCAGCTAGTTCATATGTCTATCGCCGTATCTGTCTGGAAGGGCATCCGCTGCTCTGTCCCATCCACCTCTGTCCACCGCCCACTTTTGCCAATAATGCTTCTGGTGGTTGTTTTTTCGATTCTTTGTTGATCAAGTCGTCCGTCCGGACCTCGATTTGTGTGGTGATGAAGGCGAGAAAACCAGCAACAACAACTTTATCGCATTGACATTTCGATGAAGCGATACAGTGCGATTGCAGACGCTACCTCGGGTGGGGTAGCCTGGAACCCTATTCGCTGCAATCTTCTTCAGTTTGCATTTGCAATGTTGCGCGCGGTGGCACGAGTGTGAGGGGGTGTGTGCTCAAGGAAGACCTCTAAGAATCGCTTTGGATAGCCAGTAATGACGTCCTTCAGTTGGTTTTATTAAGTTACCATCGGATTGGTCTATGAATACTGAAAACAATTGAGTTGTTCATTTTATTGATTTTCCTTCTGTGATTGCCGCTGTGTCTTGGTCTGTTGACGACGCACAGTGGCGGCAGTGGTCTCGCCGAAAATCAACAATAAAGCAATCAATACGACCGACGTAAGGCTGCGTGGAAACAAACCAAAGTCTCTCATCAAATGACTTGCTATGAACTCATTAAAACCCCGACACGATGTTAGTTCATTACCTCGGTGCGGCGACATAAGGGCTATTTGGGGGGCCATGTCGGCGATTCCGAAACTACGACGCCGCCATTCTGCAGAGGGTGAGTGCTGGCAAGGGGTCGCAATATGAAATAACAAGAAAAAGCATTTTTCTTTCAACTTAATCCGAACGATTTCGTAATGGAAACGTCAGGCGGGGGTGGTGGTGGCTTGTTGTGCTTGTGCCCACATTCACAGGATTTTTATGTGTGTGGCGCTCGGTATCACTTATGTATATCAATTGCGAGGGCAACAGAAATGAATATGGCCATAAAGTGACCAATTTTATTGCATTTGAGGGTTGCTTCTGGACTAGTCTCTCTCTACTAGCACTAACATTTATTTTTTCTCTGTTTACATAAATAATCAAATTGATTGGGGGTGTGTGCGTGTGCCTGCGTGTAGATGCATTGGGAGAGATCCTTGGGGATTGGGGTGGAAATAAATTGGCATCTTCGATAGAGAACTTGTCGATATTCACTTCAATTGCGGCTGATTGTTGCCATGGTTTGACTTTTTTTTCTCGATTCAGCAATTAATAGAAAATGTTTGTGTCTTCATATGGGGGCTGTTTGACAAGTCAGTGAGTGGTCGGAATTTTGCATGTAGAGGAGAAAGAGGGGCTAGTTGTAACAACAAAACACATAAAAATATTCCTCTCTTCCTCTTGTGTCAACGCACTTCGAGATACATATATGGACAGTCTATAGCCTCGTGTACGCGGTACGAGAAGCAATTTTCATGGAGCCACCTCTTTCGAGTGTCTACAGCTGTCTAGAAAAAGCTTCTTAAGCCTGTGCGTTCGACCCATACACACGTTAGAGAACAATATCGCGTTCAACACGCGTGGTTGCTGTAGAAGCTAAGAACTGACTCTCTAGGGGGTGCAGTCCCACCCATATTTACACGAGGGAGTATCGTGTCAATTCGTCGTCAAAGATACCATCGTTTAGTGTACAATTTAATTTTCTGTCCTATATAGCATCTCTCATATGCCGCGTCCTCAAAAACGACGATCCTACCTCTTCCAACCACTATAGAGGTATACTTCTGCTCACCGTCGCCTACAAGATCCTGTCTAGTCGTTAAGTCATTTTGATCCGCACTAATCAGCAAGCACGGCAAATTGTCTAAAGACCGAATCTTCACACGAAGGTAAATCCTGCAGAAGGATACGCACCACCTTTTCATCGATTTTAAAGCCGCATACGACTGCCTTCATTGTAAGGAACTATTCGAAGCAATGTCCGAATTCGGGATCACCGGCTGTGTCGCACCACGCTGAAGGTAATAAACGATGGATACGCACCACCTTTTTCATCGATTTTAAGGCCGGATACGACTGCCTTCATTGTAAGGAACTATTCGAAGCAATGTCCGAATTGGGGATCACCGGTTGTGTCGCACCATGCTGAAGGTAATAAACGACGAACATGCTCGCCGAACTTGTTGAACATTTGCAACGTCTACAAATCAGTCCAAATGTTGGGGTATGCAGATGACATAAACATCGTCTCGCTTTCCCAAAGCATCGCCTGAAAGCATTCATCGCAAGGAGCTATTTGATGCGATGCCCGATATGGGATGGAGATGGGATCTCGAAGAAACTGGTCGGATTGTTTCGAACCACACTTCAACATGTGCGATGTACCGTGCAGTTTGGTTCAAGTACCTGCGCACCGTGTGAATTCTTCAGTCTGGTACTGTGGAGGGCTGCTGTAAATTCGGAAGGCACCATCTTTTACAAATCAATCTAACTGTTGGGCTACGCAGATGATATCGACATGGTCGGCAGTAAAGGAGTACCTCGAGGCAAACGTGAGCCCTCCTTTCCAACCGCTGCAATTTCGATTGGTCTAAACAAGTGGGCTCAAAACTCCTCACTCGAAGGACCAACATCATGCTCCACAACACACTTATTTTGCCAGTCCTGCTAAAAGGAGACGAAAGCTGGACGATAAGCAAAACTGCAGAGCTGAATCCTGTTGCCTTTGACAGGCAAATTCTAGGAACCGTGAACTTACCTCAAGATTATCCATTTAAGAACACGATCGGCTCTATGAGCATACTACAAAGATAGTGCTTCCATTTGTTTGAGTGACTCTGTCTAGGCCATGTAGAGCGCATGGACAACTCTGCTCCAGGCCGAAGAGTCTTCGACTCCGGACCAGTGGGACAACGCAATAGAGGACGCCCAAGGAAACGATGGCGCACACAAGTGGAGAAGGATCTCAACCAACTTGGCGGGCGAAATTGGAGGGAGTCGGCTGAAGCTCAGTCAGCTGGAGAGGACCAGGTCCACCCCGGACCCTGGATTTTGTTTGTACTCAGGAGCTTTAAGATAATCACATAAAATCGGTCGACGTGGAAAAGGCGAAGGATGACGTTAGTGTACAAAAAATGAGGATGACGTTCCAGGGTTAAATAAGAAAAAGATTGTGAGTAAAACGAGACTGAAAAACCAAATGCAGCGACAAGGACTTGTCTGAAACATCACGGCAGCTTGTCACAGATTCAAGTCCCAATGCCCACAGCAGTCTTGTGGCCTTCCAAGCCAATCATCACATTTCATGGTTTGAAGGGATACCCGGTCAACTAATGGCTGATCCTTCCAATCAACCATCAAAGGCATGAGAAAAAAAAAACCCATCTTTCCTCTGCACCATGCAACAGATTCATTTCAAAAAGGCTGGAATTTTTGCCCGCGTTTTTATTGGAACATCGACATTTTGATTGTTATTTTTCGGCTTGCAATTTTTTAATTGACTTGAATAAATACACGCACACATGTGAGAGGGGGGTGAGGAGGTTTGAAATAATTTCAATTCGATTTCTATTTGCACCATGTCGACGAGATGACCATGACGTCTCTAGTTGATACGCTCAAGCGTTCAGACCACGTTTCACGTTCCCATGAACGTTTTTCCAATCTTAATTTCCGTTTTTCTGATTGAAAATTGTTTCAATTCCATTCGCTCTGTCATCCGTCCGTCTGTCCGTCCGAGCGAGCGAGCGCCTCTCGCTCATGGTCCGGGTTGCAGCTTTTACACTAAATAAACTTTGTGTAGTCCAGAGCTGGATGCATGTGCAGTCCAGAAAATAACTGACCATTGTGCATTTGTGCCGACATTTTGACCAACCCCCTACCCCACCCCATCATCATCAGCAGCAGCAGCATCATCATCATCATCGTCGTCATTCAGCAGAAGAAGCAGCAGTAGCACCTCGTCAGCCCCATGTCCGGGCTTCCACTCGGTTTCAGGATTCTTTTGTCCTTTTGTGTGTTGTATTGCATTCAACATTATTATTTTCCAATCGTAACTGCAAGTGGGTGGTGCTGGGCAGCTGCCCACAGCCGGGTTCATTGGCTACAGTGAGAGATTGTGTGTAATCCCAGAGGTGGACCGGCGGCGGCGGCAGTGTGGTGAGGAAGTCCCTGGTCATCCAGCTGTATGTGTGAATGGAATATGTTAGAAATTCAACCAGCACTGCGAGCTCACATACATGAGATCAGCCAGCATGTGTGTGCTTTCGGCCAATGGTCAGTGACGATGATGATGCTGCAGCAAGCGATGAAAACTGCAGTTAGCGTCGTCGTGCTCCCACTTCCCATGCACAGAGGACACAGGCGCGTCCAGGTCCAGCAGACGGTAAAATCGTTGCATTGAAATCTAAATATTGACCATTTGCATTACAATATGTTTGCATTTTGAAAATATTTTCATTTAGCATATTGCCATGGAATATGAAAATCCACAAAAAGGATATGCACTGGCGACGGCTACACACAGTCCCCCTCTCGCTCTCTCTCTCTCTTTCTCTCGATGCGTTGAAAATGAATACTTGTGTGCCACTCGGAATCATATCGGGCGGTCAGTGGCTTTATATTCATCCATTCACTGGTTTACTTATTCGATTCGACACGGGAGGGGGCGCGTGGTGGGGGTGTGGTGAGGGTGTCAGCAGTCGCCGTCGTCGTTGCAATCGACTGGAAAAGCACACTGAATGAGTTCAAGCAGTGCAATCCTGTCCAGCGGGAGAAAAAGGAAATTATTTTCTTGCCATTTCGAGGACTCACAAGATGAGTACCTGTGTGTGAGGAAACATTTCGGCTGGAGGCGAGTGTTGTGCCAATTCATTGCTTTGGGGCTTTCCAATAACGCTGCTTTAATCGAATACTTCTCGAGGGATGGGATTTCAGTTTAGGACACTCTTTTACTTCGTGTTCTTTTATTTTGAACGGAATTCAGATGCCAGCCACTGTGATGATTAACAGGAAGACTGAATCAGAATTTGAGAGCCTTATCCACTGGCAGCACCAACTGAAGTAGGATCACCATTTCAATGTGTCACATGTTCAATGCTTCGATCGAATATTTCAAAAATTCTTCTGGCTTTGTGTGAGGGTTAGACCTGGACGTTAACCAGCAACCCTCTCTCTCTAAGGCTGCTTTCACACTCGCTAAGATTCGTCGGCGATTCTTTCAAATTCCCTTTTGTGATCTCAAGCCACTTTCACACAGTGTTTCTCTGCAATTGAGATTCAATTCTGAACTTTTTTCTATTTCCTACCCTCTCTCACACATGCGTCATCTCTTTCTCACACATCTCTTACCCAACATTGAGAACATAAGAATAAAGCAACTCAAAGAAAAAACGAAGAGAGATAAAAGAGAATAAAAAATCCAAAAGCAAGCCCCGAGCACACCAGACGCGGGCTACCGCTAGCACGACTCACCTCCCTTGCTAACAAGATGGAAAAATCGTTGACAAAAATTTTCTGTGTGAATGCGGTCTAACTTGTGTTGAGCGAAATTGCACGAGGAATAAAAGTGATCCCTTTTCTCAATCGACTCAACCATCAACATTTACTACACTCTTGAGTGAAAGAGAGGGTGGCCAACGATCGGGTGAATCAGAGAGGACATGCATGGGCAATCGTCTTTGGATCGCGAATGGGTACGGTTGTTGGTTTACCCGTGGAAGTTATTTTTAATTTAACTTAATATTTGCGATATCTTCGAACACAACTTAGGATTCAAATTGGATCTTAGGCCAGTTCTGGTCGCTGTCTAGCACCTTCTGTAAAATGTTCTCCGGCGTGACGTCACCAATGCTGCTCACCAGATCTCGACGATCGGCTTCCCATCTGCCGTGGATGAAAAAATACATACAGTGCGACCTATATATGTGCAACTCCTCGATAGAAGCAACGACTTAAGTCTTACTCAGTAAAAGGTAACTCGATAAAAGCCTGTGTGAGCCTTTGGTCGTAAGCCAAGGACCAGATTTGGAGACTTAAATAAAATCATATAGTTTGTGGGTTATGCGTAGGACAAGATAAAGTCTACGGCAATAGAAGAGTGCTGGAAGCCTTTGTTTAACCCAAGCAATGATCACGGCGAAGATGATGTCCTAGACATCTTTGAGTGTCAGAAGGGACGAAATCCGAAAACACCTTAAAATAATGTCAACGATCTCTATCATCGATTAAAGAAGTTTGTTTGAAGACCTATCGCCTATTGACCACTCATAATGCACGACATAAATTCTGGGATAGCTGAAAATTTAACCGATCTCGAACCTACTTTGCTGCAAGTCGGGAAGCAGAAGTGGTGACAAAAATGCAATTCAAGATTCCCCACAATTAAAGCAGGGATTGCAATTCAGGCGTTCTCAAGAAAGTGAGTCTTCACTGAGTACCATGTTAGCTCTGCAAAACTTACTGGAGTCAGCTGTGGATGAGAATTCTACGTCCAAACGGACACCCTTAAAAATTTCTCAATTTTTGAAAAACAATTCAAATTTATATTTTTATCATCTGTAAGTTTGATTATCACTTTTGGGCTATTTTGGTTATTTTTGAAAAGTTTTTGACTCGCCTATTGCAACAAACTCAATAGAAGCAGCCGCCCAAATTTCTATTAGCTGCTTTCATTGAGCTGCTAATTCTGACAAGCTTTTGGGATTAGCTCTTTTGTTCGTCACGACTTCCGAGGCGAGCGTAGAGTGTGCTTCCATCAGGTAGGCTCTCGTCTCGGCAGTGGTTTGACTGAGTTCAAAAACTCGCCTGGGCAGAACTTCTGATGAGTAAGAGTCGATGGTGGAGGATCGAGTGCCTGGAGATCGCTCGTGATTGATTTATCCCCGCCACCCCTTAAGTGGATCACGCAGGCTCGAAGATGGTGGTGATGATAAACTGTTCTAAAGCCTATTAGAGCAATCGACTTGACTACCCAACAGTTTATAGTCTTAACTTTGTACGAAAAATACCATTTTCTTGTTTTTTTTTTGATTTTTGACAATTCACACAGTCCACTTCAATTGTCAAAAATCCAAAAAAAAAAGAAGAAAATGGTAATTTTCATACACATCGTACAAATTTAAGACAATGAACTGTAGACAGTATTGATGCTCACAAGGGCGGACCAAAATTGGAGCTTATCTGAAAAAGGTACCAAAGAGCATTGTCTTCTTTTTGCCAGTTGCAATACATCTAAATGTGCGTCGCCGTGGCGTAGTGGGTAAGTACGTCGACTCCTAAACAGAGGGTGCCAGGTTCAATACCCGAATTTACCACCTTTGATAATTGACGGCTCCGCCTCTTTCGAGTCACTGACAATACTTAAAGAGCAGTCCTGTCTTGAAAAAGCTTCTCAACTTCGCCGTTCGGAATCGGCATTAAATTGTAGATCCCTTTCACGCGTGAAAGAACAGTAGCACGCACAACACGAGTGGTTGCTCAGAAGCTAGGCCCTGGCCCTCTACGGACTGTAGCCCCACCCATGTTATATTATATATATTAATTCACCTAAATTTATGCCTTATATTACAAAGAGCTCAATAGATCTTTCAAAAACAAAATTTGTCAGAAAAATTGCAGTTGTCTTATTTTCCGTACAAACAATGGGATAACACTGAACCTTCAGACCGCGAGTTGGTAGGTTTCCGGCTTTAGGCCAACGACTTGGGTCCATTGGGCCCTTGACGGGGGACATCTCTGGGCTATACATGTAGGGTAGGTTATGTTGGAGCTGCTGAGTGGTTCCAAAGAAAGACAGCAGTCACACTTTGGCCACCATAGGCCGACTGTGCTACCATGTGGATCGATATATTCCTCTTCCGCAAATCAGTTAGTGATTGTAGACAATCGTATCCTTTCATCCTCCTCTTTGTCTCTGCAGCGTCTACAGAAGGCGCTGTAAGAAATGCCTGGTCTAGAGCCGTGAGCTCCTCCGAGATTTTTGGGATTCGACCTATTTAGTCTGGGCGTTTTGGATTCACTGCAGGGACACGTTGCTGTTTCGAACTTGAGTAAATGTTTTTCCGTACCGAGAGGCGCATGCATCTTAGCTCAATCCTTCTCATATCCAAAGGGGTTCTTCAAAGGGGTCTACAATCGCAGAGGATTGATTAAATCCGTCACTCTAAGGGAAGCCACGAAGAAGTGGATGTGTGACAATAGCACAGCGAGGGTATGTGACTCAGATTTTGAGCATTCCAAGGAACTCGTACACACAAGTGACGGTATTTATTCTCGTGTGTCAAATCTGAAGTTGAGGCGAGTGCTTTTTCCTTGTTTCTGAGCCTGTGGCACAACCAGGTGGAGAAGGATCTCAAGCGACACTGGAGACAGCTAGCCAGAGACCGTGCTTGCAGGAGAGGCTTGTTCGTTGAGGCCCAGGTCAACCCGGGACTGTATGCAACAAAAGAACCCCGCCGCTAATGTGGCGCACACAAGTAGAAAAGGACCTCAACTAACTTGGAAGCTGTTTGCAAAGGATGGCTTGTGGAGCTAGAGGGTGCTTGTTGGTGGAGACCGTGCTCAGACCCAGACAAGGACTAAGCCATTGTCCAAGACTCGAATTATGGAACTTTTTTGTAAATACATCGCTGCCATCGATCGATGAAACAATTTGCTGTGGTCCACAAGTGTCCTTGTTGCATTTTCACTTGCGCCTGCTTTGATGGGCCAGATGCCATGCAAAGCCTTACCTTTCACCCAGCTCATATCCACAACCCCCCGTCAAAAATCTCATTCCAATAAACGACCGATTTCGTGAGGTGTTGATGAGCAGGTCTGACGCCATCCCATCCAGCGTCTTGGAAAAATACAATTTAAAAGAAAACTGACGATACTTACGCCACCCAGTATTGGATCGTTTAAGGACATCCTATTCCCGAAACCCCGGCAAATTGCAGACCCACCCACAGAAGTATGTGTGCACAGCCATTAGGCCGACCCTCATCTCATGCCCATCACATATCGAGGCCACATCCTGTGTGTGCGGCCAAACACACATCACAACAAATTTCTGAAGCCAACAAGACGAGCACAATGTTTTGTTAACCAACTCACGTATCTGTGCTGCCGAAATTATTTCGTTATTGTGACTTCAATACACAAGACACGACTTTTGAATACATCCCAGTCCCGCCCGGATCACCCAGTCAAGCGCCCAAGGCGGACAACTCTAAGGACACACCAGTTTCGGAGATAGACTGATATATGCTGTCAGATCCACCAGATACGTGTGAATTTATGTGGGGGGAGGGGACTCTATTTGACTGCGCGACGACAACGATGTTCGAAAATTGAGAAAAATCCTGGGAAACACACCACAGCAGAATGGTTCCAAGGAGAATGGAGTGAGTGGAGGACAGAGAGCAAGGGCCATGGATGGCGTCTTGCCGAGTTGCTGCAGCAATGTGCCTCCACTAAAGCAGCATTAAGAGCGCATTTATATTAATGTAATTTTTCGAAAACCGTTTTATCGGTCAGGCTTGGTCTGTGCGGGCCGGTGGGTGGGGGTACACGAGGGGGTTGTTGTGGAAAAAATACCACCCGGCACGTATACCCCTCTCATACGCCATACGGGACACCATGCATAATCCCCTAATTTTCAAGAAAAACGAACAAAAAGTGGCGTGGTGACTGGTGGCATCAACTGTAATCACCCCCCGTTGCTGATGTACGTGGATCGTCTGCAAGAGTCTTTCCCCCGTCGCAAGGACCTGACTAGACTGCAGACTGAAATCAATATTCACGTGAGACAGGAAGAGCCGGTCCCTCGCACGGGAGTGGTTTTTATGTGCGCGCAAAAATTATATTTCATTGTTTGTGTTTCTCATTGTAGATGCACACACACACAGGTGTGCGGAGCGGGGTGCGAACATATGCCGTTAGCTGATCGCCTTCTTATTATTATCTTTTTATTTATGGCTTGTATGTAGATTCCCCCGTCTTGTGTGCGCTCAGGAGGGCTCTCATAATTGGCACAAACGGCGCAACAACGACGGCGCGAACGCACGAAGAAGGTGGTGATATCGTTCGTTTATTGTGTTTTATCGCCATCCATTGTCGTTGTATCGAGTGCTCTCGGTGCGGTGTGCGGCACGTTTCATTCTGATTCATATGTGCTATCGTTGCTCTTTGTTGTTATCGGCCATGGAACACGATAACAGAACGATAAGATGCCAGAGAGGGTTGCGCTGCCAGGAGAGATGTGTCACTTGAACTGCGACGCCCGACAATACGCCACGTTGGGTGGAAGAGGAACACTTTCAAGTTGCCGCTCACCGCGAATGATTAATGACCATGCTAGCCCGAGTTGATGTCTTATTCATCGCGCAGAGATTGCGTGTGTTTGGGAATCGATAGGAAGTTTTGTGCAATTGCTTGTCAATGTTTGCAAACATGTCTTATCTAATAACAGCGCGCAACCGCCCATATTTCTTTGCTGCGGCTTCTTCCCACGCTCGCCGCCACGCCTTTGATGGACGTGTCGTGTTTTTACACGAAACATCTTTTGCTGATTGCGTTGATGTCGTCGTGTACTTTCTCGTTGTGTAACCACCGACAAATTGCCAGTACCCATGGGAACCAAGACAAAAGGGGAAATTTCTTTGAAATGCCAAATTTCGACGGGAAATCTGCTGCACAATGGTTTATGGTCATGAAAGCGAGATTATTTCGGACGGCTGGGGTGGGGGGAGTTGTCTTGCCGACAACAATGTTGCTGGTGAATGTTCGGTCGACGACTGGAATTAGTCATTGAAGTGACATTGAGGTGGATTCAGTCAATTATCGTCGTTCCTTGAAAAGCACTGTCGCTTGTGGACTCTGTTGATGAACTGCTTCCTTTGAAAGCAGAATCCTTTTGTGGACAGACTCCTTGCAAAATTAAGTAAAGAGGCATAGTATCGACCTCGTCTTCGGGGAACCTGAATGAGAACTTAATGAGATTAGCGTTTTTTTTTTTTTTTTTCAAGATCGAAGAAATGTGTTTCAAATCAAAATTAATTGTTTCGTTCATTTTGGGACTTCCTTTTTGAAATTGTTCGCATCTGGAGGTTTCCACAGAAATAACAAAGAATTGTTGGAAGAGTTGGTCTTTTTGGATGTTTGCCTAGCTCCCACGCAACTGCTTGGTTAAGAGTTGGTAGAAAAATGAACACTTTCAAGGCGAAGCACGCACATAGTATGGTATAGACTGTTGGGCCTTGCAGATTTACTGGTTGAATTGTGGAGCTTGTCACCACTAAAGCAGCAAAACTCGGCTGCCTGATAGATTCGGACATATGCTAACCTTTGCCACGATATTTCGATTGACAGATACACCACCAGTCAAACTGACGGACATACGGAGGTCTCTAATTGCCGTGGCCACTCCCTCCTATGGACCTGGGTCCAGCTTCTCTTGAGCTTGCTAAACAAAAAAAGGAGCTCTCCAATTGCCGTGGCTACTCCCTCCTATGGACCTGGGTCTAGCTTCTCTTGAGCTTGCTAAACATAAAAAGGAGCTCTCTAATTGTCGTGTCTACTCCCGCCTATGGACCTGGGTCTAGTTTCTCTTGAGCGTGCTAAAAAAGGAGCTCTCTGATTGCCGTGGCTACTCCCTCCTATGGACCTGGGTCTAGCTTCTCTTGAGCTTGCTGAAAATCTAGCCCCAGGTCCAACTCGGACTGTAGGAAGGTGAATTCTGTTCTCTGCGCCGTGGCTCACCTGCACCAGCGTTCGTCCTTGAACCATCAATGAATAGAGCGACATCCCCCTCTGCTGACCCCACTAGTTCTTTCCATTGTTTGCGATCAGGAAATCTCTCATAAAGACTCTTTTGCAGTGTCAAGGGGGCGGGAGGGGGTGGACGAGAGGAGGCAATTGGTTCGCCCCAGTGTTCTACGCTGCTTCCCAACAATGTTCCCTCCTTCCCTAATCCCGCCTCTCTGAGAATACGGACCTAAGGTTGCCTCTAGTACTGCAGACTAAGTCCAGAGGAGGCAAGAAATGTTTTGGCTTCAAGGGCAGTCGTCGGGTTGTTCTCAGATAACCAGCTAAGCCTAAACAGATCGTTCTTCGTATTTTGGCAACCTGTGTGAGCACATATTTATTGTCCACTGCTTTCCAACGCACGAGAGAGCCGCACGTCAATATGGGTCCTGCTATCATGGTGTACAAGCAGCCTGCGGTTTGAGATCCCACGATTTACCCAAGGCACGTTAACATGCGTAGAACGATGGTGTATCGAAGGCCAACTCCAGACCGGCTCCAGCAGGCCAAACTATCAAAAGTGTTGATGAACATGAAGCAGCCTTAGCAATGTGGAAGCCCAGTTTGATTGTCTTCACAAAGGGATGATGGACACATGACCTCACTCTCGTTAACCTCTCGAGACTAAGACATAGACTTACAGGAGACTGTAACTATCAGCTCTCGCATTTCCTGTCTGGCAACAGAGGGTGTCAAAAGTGTCGGAACAGCTGTGGAGTCCGCCGCGAGGTCCAAATTTGGAAAAGGAAGCAAAATAAAAACCCGGCGGACTTGATCACCTACATGACAAGATCGGAGGACAGTTGGAGTAGGTTATGCTTCCAACAAAAGCTACGGCAGGCCAAAACAGACGGAAAAGCTCAAGAGCCTACCTCTCAGAATATAGCCTAGGAGGGAGGAAGCCCTGCAAAGTAATACCTAACGGCTGTATCGCAGGGAGAGTGGTTTAAGTGTGCAGAGGTGTGGAGGAAATGAAGGAATATATGACAATGTTGATCCACTCTTGGATTGAAATGATTGCATTCCAACCATAGAACGCCACAAACATACCTCGCACGGGTTGCAAGCAATCGTTGAAATAAGGCCAGCGATTAAATCTCAACTTGAGTAGCCAGAGTAAATGAAAGTGGGTGTCACCAGGCATCTCCTTGAGTTCGCAAGCATTTGGACCAAATGACGTCAATCACACAAATAGAGTGGTAACCCAGTAACGAGGCTGTGTCTGATCACAGTTTGAGTAAAACCCAATCGGACCTTGTATCTATTCTCCGAGCCAGAAGTAGGATATGTCCATTAAACGACCAGATGCCCTCGGATTCAATGAAAGTTATCTGAATTATTCATTCCCGCGCAGTTTCCAAAAACAAATCCACTTCACTGCAGAATCTGGTTTCTCCATTAAACCATCAAATTCCCCGCTATGTGAATGTGACTCACAGTCAGTCACAGTCACCCTTCTGCTCTTGACATGTATTGACAGTTTGAGGCGCACGCTTAATTGAATTAGCATCGATAAAATGGTTTTACTTCTCAAAGGTCAACCGTAAGAAGAAGGCAAATTACGGGGCACCCCACACAAGATGTATTCCATCGGAATTACTCACTTCAGGCGGCAGTCAAAAGCTAATATAATTTGCACAAGATTCGAGTACTCAAGATGTTTGCCTTGACTTCGAACATCCACCCACAAGGTGGCGGTTTAATTTCCGAGTCACGCAACCGAAAAAATTAGCACAGCGCTGCGATGCAATTCGCGGGACTTTCTCGAATTTTTTCCATCTCACGCTCAGCCGCATTACGACCCGAGACACAATTAAGAGCAAATTAGATTCATAAGATGTACCCCGGGAATGCCGTCGCCAGAGATCACGTTCACAGGATCTTCAGCACGAAGACAATGTATCACAATTAAGCGGAGAGGAATATTTTCGTGTTTTCCTCTTTTTTTTTCACCGAAAAAAAATGAAAAAGGATGAAGGTCAGTGGTTCATTGATGGGTGATGATTGATGGAGGGAGGACGACGACGAGGGGTTTTAGTTTTCTTCTCACAGCCTCCCTCTCTCCAGGACCAGAACGCCTTGGCTAAGCTGTAAACCAGTTTCTGACCGTCTCCGTGTACCGGACCAGGGCAACGAAACGAACGCAAAGAGGGCGATCAAGCACACAAACGAACAAAAAAAAAAAAAAGGATTTCAACCCAACTGGACAGAGGGAAATACTGTGAAAACAGGACACAATCGAGGACCGATTGAGAGCGAGAGTGAGAGCTGCTAACGAAAGGGAACCAGTCTCACACCCCATTAGCAGACCATCAGATGAGGCTGAAATGAAATGAAACAAGTTTTGCTTGTCCTTAAGGACATTAACGAACAACGGAGCAATGTGTTGCTGGTTCAAAGTGCACAGCTCTCCCTCTCTCTGGGAAAAAAAAACGAGAAGAAGAAGAATGTAGACGAAAATCAATTTAAGCGGAAGGAGTTCCTTTTTTTTGTGTATTTTCACCCCATTTTATCCCCCAGGATCACGATATGGACCAGTTTAACTGGAAGGTCAGATGCCGCTGCCTGCTGTCCCTATTAAGCTCTTCAGATTTGGCGCGAAGAAATGACACAAGCGCTGGACGAGAAAATAAATCAATAAAGGCGCACACCATAGGTCGGTCTACAAATTTTGCCGTCAAAGTCGCGTGTCCCGTTTCAGGACAACCCATAATAATACATATTTCATCCTCTCATTCCGCCCATTCATTGCGACATCCTCTGCTGGGATGTTTTGCTATTTTCAATGGATGCGCTATAATGAACACACAAAAGAAAAAAAACGAGTGACTCGTGTCAATCGACGGCGGCGCGGCGGCGGGAAGGGATACAACAATCCAAGGATTTGGCATAAAGAATTGTTTGGTTGTTGTTGTTTCTTTTTTTCACCCCGAAGAGGGGTGTCCTAGAAAAGAATATGATATCCTTGGAAGAAACAATAAAATCGTATTTCAAGTGGGCCGTGTACACAATCTGAGGAATATGTGTGTCATCGGCCCAGAGGGATCGGATGGGAGTGCTGGAAACGGAAAGGGGGAATGGGATTACACACACGGCATGGGACACGCATTCCGAAACGGGATCCGAACCCTTTACATTCGTGTAGTGAGTGTTTTCTTTTCTTTTATGGGTTGGGAAAAAAAATCGTGTCTAATATGATTAAGGGGCGACACTCAGGTTGTTGAAATTTGCTTATTATTTATTGTGCATTTGGCACGCGGTCGCACACGTCTTTTATCATCGGTTTTTTTTGTGTGTGTGCTCACAGTCCTCTTTGTTCAATCCTTTCACAGTGAACATGTGTCCCATGTGGCAGACAAGGTATGGATGACCTTTGAGGTTGAGTCAATCGACCGACCTTACACCTTGTTTAGGGTTTGTTTTGTATTCAGCGCCAGTCTGGGCACGTGCTGAACTCTTTTTTGTTTCGTTTTTGTGTGTGTCTGCCCCCTTTCATGACCCAATTCAAGTTAACGAAGTATAAACAACAACTGACGTCTAATTACTATCTCTTCTCGAAACAGGGACTGGCTGGGTGGGCATGTGAGTCGGGACTTATTTTCCATGCCAGTGGATGTACTGAACGGCGGGGGGTTCATGCAAATCACTGACTCCACTGTGTCCTTTGACAGAACCGATGGGGGTGTGTGTGTATTCTTTTTTTTTTATGGCCGCCTGTGATAAAAGGGGATTGGAAACCAAGTCATAACAGCACGAAAAATTGACACAATTGAGTGTTCAAGTGGCGAGAAGAGATTCGGAGGAGGGTCGATCGACAGAGATAAGCGAAATGAAGTAACCGTTTTTATGGGTTTTCAAAATGTGTAATTTCTCTTCACATTAACGACGGTATTTTTTTCTTTTATAACTTCCCCAGAAGATGCACTGGAGATCGTCTGGATTTTATAGACTGGCCGATGGGGACATGTATCGAGGGGGTGGACGCATTTTCGTTGGGACTGTGGATTCAGGAGTGTTGCAGCCGTGGGTGTGATGATTTCATCATCTGTTGGAATATTTAATTGATCAAACGTGACAGGTCGCGGTTGTACAGAAGAAAGGTGGACTTTTATAGTGCCGATGTTAAATGCGGAAGTCTTGTGCAAGATAGCACACAAAGTTCTTCAAAGCGGTATCAATGATACGGAGAGAAGAGTTTACACTGGGGAGTGTGACTGTTGGCCCAAGAAGCTCGTCACGTCATTCGCTGTGAACGGGGGTTTAATCTAAAAATTCAAGTACAGCACACTCTCGGTGAAGCAAACATCGGTTGAGTGAAAAATTCAATACAGTGACACCTGTCAAGAAGGACGAGAGCGGTTCGTGAGCTCTACGAACTTAAAAGAAGGGAAGACCACCGGCTTCTCAAAAAGAAAAAGAAAGAGCATGAGAAGCACGCGATCGAAGACATGGAGAGGTGTTACGGCAGAAATGACGTCCGAAAGTTCTACCAATGGATACAAAATTCGGACAGAAGCCTGTCGTGACGCAGAGGGACAACTCGTAGTAGATTCGCAGTCGATACTGAGAATCTGGAAGGATACTTTCTGTAGACTGTTAAACGGCGAGGAAGACTCCAATACCGCTGTCAGACAGAATGTTCCACTCAACGCAACTGACGATGATCGACGAGAATTCCGTCCCCCCGACTTAGACGAGGTCAAGATAGCAATATCAAGACTGAAGTCTAACAAAGCTGCCGGTGCGGACGGACTGTCCGCTGAAATCTTTAAGGCAGCTGGAGATGATCTGGTTGCGCGCACGAACCAGCTCATTTGTAAGATATGGTCGGAGGAGAGCATGCCCGATGAGTGGAATCTCAGTATCGTTTGCCCGATCCACAAGAAAGGAGACCTCTTTGACTGCGCCAACTATAGAGGGATAAGTCTCCTGAACATCGCATACAAGATCTTCTCTGCCGTTTTGTGTACTCGCCTGAAGCCGTTTATAAATAACCTGGTAGGTCCATATCAGTGTGGCTTCAGGCCAGGGAAGTCCACCATCGACCAGATTCTTACACTACGGCAGATCCTGGAAAAGACCCAAGAAATGCAAATCGACACCCACCACCTTTTTGTCTATTTCAAGGCCGCATATGACAGCGTGCATAGGGACGAGCTATACAACGCCATGTCTAGTTTTGACAATCCTGCCAAACTCGTTAGGTTGAGCAGAATGACGACAGGCTACTGTACAGAGTTACTCTTGCATACTCTAGCCATGGAAAGAGAGCTTCCGATCAGCGGAAGAAACTTTATCCTGACTTATCATGATATTGTCATAAATAGACGCCTGCGCGGCAACGAGCAGCAAGTGACGGTGGGATGCATAGATTGAAAAAGAAGCTTAACATCTAAAAAACACTTATTGACTGCATAAGATATAGAATACCGTAAAACGGTCGGTAATGCGAACACTCTCGCTCCAATGAACAGGTTGAAACTCACCGACTTATTGAACAGCCGTCTATGTGCTCATAAAATCGAAAGAGCAGCTGATCTAATCACCTCCAGAGGTTATTTGTACGTGGGCCCTCGCATAAGCATGCAGGGCTTAACGCACAAAACAAACCGAGCTTGGTACAAAATTAAGAAAACAAGAATGTCCATAAATTACTCTTGCGATGTATAAATGCTGATCCGTGTTTATTATTAAAAAATCATTGTTAGCTAATGCACCTTAATTATTGTTCATTATTAATTATTATTCATATTCAATTGGGTTCTTCTTCTTCTTCATTTGGCGCTACAGTCCGGGGTGGACCTGGGCCTCAACCAACAAGCCTCTCCAGCTAGCACGGTCTCTGGCTAGCTGTCTCCAGTGTCGCACGCCAAGTTGGTTGAGGTCCGTCTCCACCTGGGTGTGCCACCTTAAACGCGGGCGTCCTCTGTTGCGTTGTCCCACGGGCTTGGAGTCGAAGACTCTCCGGGCCGGAGCTGAGTTGTCCATACGCTCAACATGGCCTAGCCATCTGACGCCTGACTAGACTCATGTCGCTGTACAGCCCGTACAGTTCGTGGTTGAATCTTCTCCTCCAGAAACCGTCAACGCAAACAGGACCAAAGATCGCACGCAGAGCTTTTCTCTCGAAGATACCAAGGACTTCCTCATCCGCTTTTGGGATTGTCCATGCCTCCTCGCCGTACAGCAGGACTGGGTTGATCAAGGTCTTGTATAAAGTCAGATTGGTCCTTCGAGAGATGGCTCTACTACTCAATTGCCTCTTGAGCCCATAGAAACAGCGGTTGGCAAGAGTTACTCTGCGTTTGATCTCGGTACTGATGTTGTTTGTACTGTTTACTGCGGAGCCGAGGTAGACAAAGTCCTTGACTACCTCGATGTTATAGCTGCCCATTGTGACGCTCTGTCCAAGACGTCGATGTTGTGTGTCCTTTCTTGATGACAGCATATACTTCGTTTTGCCTACCTCCACGTGGTGAAATCTGGGAGCCGAGCACCTTCGATCGAAGATGGGGTAACCAACTCCCGTGGGACGTCGTTGGCGGTTGCAGACGAGAGAGGGGGGAGAGTGTGCCTGTAGGGCTCATCTCTCTTTATGGATGGCGGCGGAGGAGTTGGAAAACTGTCTGGCCAACGGCGGCAGCCGAAACTCCAGTCAGACGGAGTTACCTGGTGCGCAGTCCTTCTAGAGCTACCTCGACATTTTCGGAGCACAGGTCTAGAAGGTTCTTTCAAGGCCAGGTCGGGGCCTTGGAATTGAGATGGCGGCGGAAGATCCCTATAGTTTTTGGGGACAACGGCGGCGCTCACAGCCTCAGCGAGGTTACCGACTCCGGATAAACCCGGACCCTCCGCCCGAGGGTTAAAGAATAGGGCCTGGCCTTCCAGTTGGGGGTTGTGCGTGGGGTTAACTCCCTCACCACGTAAAAATATTATGGTTCAGAGACAACCAACTGCCTCGGATTCAATTGTGTTCAATCATGTTAAATAATTTATTTTTCAATTTTTGCTCTGACTCAATGTACTTTTCTAGCCGCTCGAGAATCAGCCCAAATTTCCCAACACTTTCCATCATTGACCATCGTGCCACTACCGACTGTGCAGACACTCATCATTACTAACACCGCATACACATGTACACTTGTGCATGTTACTCAATTTCGTCTTTTGTGTGTGTGTGTGTTTGCTCAGGCAAGTGAGGGTGGCTGATGACGGTTGCTTCTTCTTGTTCTGGATCTCGAGCCGTAAGGTTAACCTTTTTTTGTAATTAGACTTTGAGTAACCTTATAAATTGATATTCAGATACTGAATAAAGCTTGTGGTGAATTTTCCTGATTTTTTTTTGTGTGTTATTCATTCTATCTATTATTCGTTACCAATCAGACACCAATCGGCTCAATTGTGCATCGCTAGAGAGTTTTAGTTTCGTCTGGGTTTGGAGCCAAAACTGCATAAAATTATGCTGGCGGATGAATTGAAGCCGGACGAGCACAGACAACGACCTGAGTACAGAAATTTTGGCCGGAGATCCGGATTTTGGCCGAAAAAATCATCTTCTTGGATGAGGCCCACAGGGGCTGTGCCAACAAGAGAAGTCGTCGTTATTGAAGCGAACACAATCCACAAACGTTTGACCAAGCACTCCGTATCCAAAAAGATTCACGGATTGGTACGGTTTATGCCATCACGGCTCTATCAGACCATATTTCTTTTGAAATGAAGAAGGAGAAAGCGTTACAGTCTCGGTCTCAGGTATGGAGCGACTTTCTTGACCAGAGCTCGACAGCATTAAAGATTTCCGAGCTGTGGGAGGTTCGAAGGACAAATTTGGCTACTGAGACCTTTCGATAATTTTGAATGACTGAGCAACGCTCACCTATTTTCACTGGCTCACCTATCACTCACCTATGCCACAACCACTTTGGACGAGCCAACATTCGAGATGCTATTCCCGGTATAACGAACGCCGCACATTTTAGACCAACCGCTTGAAGCACTGCCAAGAAAATCGTGGTGGCCCGTTGATTTATGTGATATTCCATACATAATGCGTTGAATGCAGCTTCAAAATGAAGCCAGAATCAATTTTTTACCACACACCGTTCTTGTTTGCATTTAAATTTCCTTTCCTATCGTCCTTATCTGGTCAGCCTGGACATGGATACCGTTGAGCCAATGTTCGAAAATTACCTTTGTGAACAGGATCATCTTTTTTTTTTCTTTTACGGCTTTAACATCGTTTTATTTTTTCCGCACTCCGTGAGTAATATCGCTCGCTTCCCTTCTGTTCTACTGCTTTTGTTTGAAATCCCCCCCGTTGTTGGAAAATGCCAACAACTGAAATAATTTCGTAAATTACTGACCAAGTAACACTAACGAGCTACTCAGCCACACCTTTGAAATAATAATTAAATTACCCGAACTACCCTTAATTCGTAAGCCACTTCACCTCTCCGTTCCTCGCCCAGCACACCATCATACACACACGCACACACCGTCCCTGCATCAACCCCATAATAATTCAATTAAAATGTGTTCTCGTTTGGCCCTCTATTGATGAGAAAGACTGGCTGGGAGGGTGGTAGTTAATTTTCGCCATTTTTTTCCCAACACCACCCACCGGAGCTGTACAATGATGTCCTGCCGCAGGCAGTAGGCATTGGCTCTGCACGTGCAATCGTATTCAAAAGTAAAATATTTACTCTCTCATATCCTTGCAAATAAACCCAGTTGTATGCATAGTAGCTGGGTCCACAGTTGCCGGGGCTTCATCGAAAGTGGATATCAACAAAAAATAAAACGAAAAAAGGTATATATCGAAACTGATTAAAAGCCAATCATTATAAGTGGTAACGTACACCCAAAAATAAATACACACCCAGGCACAAACTCATACGCCGGGATACTCGAGGTGGGGCTGCTGTCGCCCCCCTCGCCGGCCGGAAGGGGGTTCATTAGGGATATGATGTATGCAGGCTTGTTGCTCGAAGTCCGCATCCTTTTTTATTTGTCGTGTAAATATTTAATTTCACCCATCATGTGATGCAGCGCTGGATTGATGAGGGTGGGCGGTGAGGATCCTCACCCAGCGACGACACGGACTGTGGGGGAAATGCGGGAATGATAGGGACTCCATTGCTGAGCGGGTACTGTTTGCCGTCGTCTCGCAGTTTCGAAGGAGTGGCAGCGCCACGCTTATCAGCGGCGGGGGTGCGTGAATTTGAAAGTGTCCTTGCTTGGTTTTTGGCTGATGGTGCTCAGGTTGAGGCGAAGAATCATATTTCTGAATCGATCCAGCGTGGGGACTTTCTTTTTATTGATTTTTTATGAGTTCAGATTGTCGAAAGCTGCTTGATGTGAGGGTGGTGACGATTCAGAGATCAGTGAACGATGGAGGACCCCGTGACTTAAGTGGGGAAGTCACTTGCTGCTAAGGGGGGTTAGGCATGCATTAGAAGGGCCCGTGTTGGAAACGTCCCCACAGCAGCCGAAGGCTTGTCTGTTGCACAGTTTATTCGAACGTAGTTCACGAAATTGCCACTCCTCAGGACGGAATAAACGCCCAAGAGAGATAAAAGACTTTTCCCAGTCCCCCAAGACAATTGAGTACATTGATACCAGCCAAATAAGCTGTTTTGTCTCTGGTCAGATAACGAAGTCGATAAATCGAATGGCATGTGTGTAGTGTGTAGGCTGCACCCCACTTGAGCTGAGGTCCTTGCGTTCACCTGAAGCATTCAGGCGACGAAGTCCATGGGAGTGTGGATGTACGAAAATTACACATCATCTCGAACGGAAGGCAGTGAGACGACTCACATTCACTCCACCCGGTGTGAATGGAGTCAGCCGAATGGATGTGCTCGAACAAGGAAGGCGTTAACAGGAGGAAATTTATTTTCGATTCCAGGGGAGGCGAGGAAGCAACACACACACACCTGTATGACCATAATCAGCGTTGCAGCTTACCGCCAATTCCATGAAGCGACAATGGTCTTTGATTGGCAACCAGTCAGTCGGACATGCAAGTCATAGTCGGGATAAGACAACTGATTGACGCCACACCCACAGCGCCGCCACTGTCTGCCATCACCTTTTTAGCAACGTGTCAGGAGCAACAGATACCAGAAAAAAATCATTTTTACTATAAATGATAGATGAACCATCCAGGGGGCGGCAGACAGTAACGACGATGATGGGTGCCCGTGACCGTCCCCATGCCGGGATGGATGAACGAGTGGCTGGGCGATGCGAGTGCTGATGATGATAATGACGAAAGTGGATCATCGGGAATGGAGAGGGAAAATAAGGAAAAAACAACACAGGAAGGTGGTGTACATTGGGTTTTCTGTTTCCATTCGAGTGGATTTCGACTGCAGTAATGAGTTGATACACTCTCTCTTCCTGCTTCCATTGTGTGGGCCAAACCCACACACACACACACACCGTCATTGTCCTCTGATTGAAGAGCTGGTGTTTTATGTCAGTGGTGAGCTTTTGACTTGGTGGGCGTGCGTCGTTGCTTGTTAATGACGAGAAAAGATTGTTTCCTGTCGGTGAACAAAGCAGCACCGGGCAAGGAGCTAAGTACTCATTTATTTTACGTCACGCCTCTTAATTAGTCCGAGACACCTTATTTGAAATTGATTACTTCTCTTCGGGTCTGTCAATGGACACGCGTAACAAGAAAGTTGCCCGCCGACGGGGATGGGTACTCAATGGGGACAACTTTCCGATGACGTTTGTTCGTCAGGTGATTGAGATTGTGATTGCATCATAACACATGTCTGCATGTTGTGCGGCGTTGGACATATCGAGTATCAGTGTGAGCAGCAAACTGAAGTAATTTTCTTTGGAGCTGGGTTTGGTTTGCGATTGATTGGACGATTGTGGGATTATGGCGTTCGGCTGGGCAGTTGAGGTGGACTTCCTGGTTGGAGTTGTCATTTTGTGGAAGGGATTTACATTGGTTGAGGCTGCTAAGGAGCACAGTGACCGCGTGTTAGGAGTTGCTGATGATTTTATGTAAATGAATGTCAGTGATCAAGTTCGAGACATTGGAACAACGCAACGCGCTCGATCGAGCTTAATGTGACGCAGACAAGGAAGGTCGAAGGCGAAGGTCAACTTGTTGTCCCAAAATGGAGAGGCCTCCGGCCAGGATCGGAGCGGCTGGGGAGCCTTTGGATAGTTTCCCTCCGAAATGTGAGGCCTTTTTTCTGCCAATTTTTTGATTGATTTAAATGGCCCAAGCTGGCATATTTATGCTTCGACAACAAACATCTGATTCGATTTATTTTTATTTTAATGTCGCTTTCGTTGACCTTTCATGTATGAAAGCTAGCTGATTATTCCATAAGACAGTTTTAGAAAATTTTCTTTGTGGGGATACCTCAACTCATTCGTCAAATCATGCCGGCAAGACAACATCTCACTTAGTATTAGCCAATTACTGACAAATATGCACGAAAAGTGGCTCAAGATTGGACTCTCCACATGGACATCTTAAACCGTCGTGGTGGTCAACATTTTCAAGAACTTATTTTTGAAAAATGAATGGCAAGTATTTATTCACAAATTGAGACAGGAATTGTGTACACTTTTGCAATTTTCCAGTGCTTTTGTTTGACAATTAAAAACCAAACGATTAAAAAATCATCATTTAAGTCGATTGTACGTTTGTCAACCCAAAGAGGGAAATGTCAAGTAAGAGGAAGTCCTGCACCAGTTTCCCTTACTTTGCGCATTCGCGTGTTTATTGGCCCTCTCGTTTCAGAAGAAAACGTGATTTTTAATACACGATTTAGTACAAGTAAACACATTGGCGAATTTTAGTACACTTTTTAGTACTGTCGTAGAAACGAAAAATATAGAGACGAAAATTTCATGTAAAAGGAAGTCATGCACCTGTTTCACTTACTTTGTGCGCTCGCGTTTTTTTTTTGCCCTGTCGTTTCAGAAGAAAACGTGATTTTAGTACACGATTTAGTACATGTATACACATTGGCGAATTTTAGTACTGTTGTAGAAACGAAAAATATAGAGACGGAAATTTCATGTTAAACGAAGTCCTGCACCTGTGTCTCTTACTTTGTGAGTTCGCGTTTTTGTTGGTTTTGTTTGTAAGGTCAAAAGAGAATGTGATTTTTAGTACACGATTTAGTACAAGTACACACATTGGGGAAATTTAGTACACATTTTAGTACGGTTGTAGAAATGAAAGTAGGAAACTTTAAGGAGTTTTTTGTGAAACTTTCTTGATTCCTAAATTATCACATGACCATAAATTCGTTTAACCACAGTTCAACACTTCAAATAATACAAAACCGTGGCACTATGTCAGGTTACACGGAAGCCATCTAGCGATAAATGATCTGTATTCATCATGACAATGATCGGGTGTCCAGAATAGGGGTGTTGAAAATTTACTTACGGCCCAATACATTTAGAAATGTTTACCTGCAAGAAAAAAGAGAAAATATCATTAGAACTTTGTGTTTATTTAGCTATATTAAATAAATAGTAAACAGATGAAATTGTTTGAATAAAAGAGGTGGATCAGAACATATTTTGTATTACCATATTCCATACAACAAAACATTGCTGCACTAGCGAAACCTTAACAATTAGTGAATAATGTATTAAGATGCATAATTGGGACTTCGAGGAAATGGGACAATCCAACAGAGAAAGTTCTCGTTTCAAGTGGAGTGGGACCTCAGTCATGTTTTATTTTGCAGAATCCACAGGACAATCATGAGGTTCTGTTGCTGGCAATGTGTGTAGCTTAAGACTGAAGTCAACTTCAAGGTGTCAAGATGTTGTGTCACACGGAGAAGACAGTCGATTAGTTTTTCAGAAGTGTATTGTGACGTGGAAGAGTTCGAAAGATTGTCTGTTGAGAAGACTCCACATGATAGGCAGTTTGAATCTGCCTCTCTAATGTTGCTTGACACTCGGTGCTATGCTAAATGCAGACAAGAGCCATGACTAGGGTGACTCTGGCGACACTTGACGGTACTGTATTAAGGTAAGGTAGGTGCCTGCTAGTGCATTCACCAGCACACCTAGACCATATTGGTCCATTGTGATACCCCTAGTCAGACTACTACCACTGATTGACCATTCAAGTGATAGTGCCGTTAATTTGATCCCAATGGCAAATGGTGACTGGACCAGATTTGAAAACCAGTTAAAAGCGTATTAACTTTGCTTTCACTGGGACTCGAACCGGGGACCCCGCTAACCAGGGACAGGCACCCTACCAACTGCGCCATCCAGTCGTTCACGGTACTGTATTAACACCAAAACCTCTTTAGAACCCACCTCAAGTGAAAGCAAATGCAGAGTTCATGCTCAAAAGAATTTTCTTCGATGCCCCAAGGTTCCAGTTTAGATTTGTAGCCTCTACACAACCCCAAGCCATGAGCGAGAGCACTGACATAAAAAAGACATCATCAGGAAAACAGGTCTATCGTCACTTTCGGAGGAATTTAAGCCTTGTACCAAGAGGTCCTCGCCGAAATGATGACAATCGGTAACGGTCTCGTAAACAACGACCAAGATGAGGCTTAAAAGCCAAGCATAGGGAGCAAGATGGACTAGCAGAAAGCCAAGCTTACAAACTACGAATGAGAATCACCGTCAGTGGCGTAGAGGCCCTCTAGATGGGTCTCTGCCATTAAAGCTCTGAGCGGTGTTTATATTTTCATTAAGGGATAGGAGATAATTGAGCAACTGCAGGGAATTTTGTTTCATTCTCAAAGAGAACCAGAAATCCTCAAACGACGTCAAGAGGCAGCCTTAAAAAATTGAGCAGTTTCGTTGAAAAATAATCGAAGATTGTAGCAAGGGAGGGGAGTGGTTTGTGGGAAGGATATTGACTGTGAATCTCTCTTGCCAGTGGAAACTCACATAGGCGTACAGTGACACGTCGCAGCACTTTTCTCCGGCTAAGGGTGTTGTCCGTCCATGGGAATGTGTGGAACTTGATTTCAAGATCCACGGTCATGAGCAATTGTCCGCCTAAGAGAATCACTGTATGGGTATCCTTTAAAGACCAAGACCTGGGTATCCATTCTAAGACACATTCCTTGGCGAAAGAGAAGAATTCAAACACTGCCTCAGATGTCACTCACTTTAAGACTCATTTCTTTTTTTTAGTTTTTAGTGGCGCCCAGAGGTGGACCTTTGTCTGAACCATCAAGCCTTTCTAGCTTACAGTCTGACACTGTTCCTCTTACAATTTTGGACACCAATTCCTTGAAGGACGGTCTCTGGCTAGCTGCCTTCAGTGTCGCTCGCCAATTTTGTTGCGGTCCTTCTCAGCCTGGATGCGTCACCTTGAACGCGGGCGTCCTCTGTTACGTTGTCCAACGGGTTCGGAATCGAAGACTCTTTGGGCTTGAGCTGATTTACATGGATGCAGTTTACCTCCTTGATTTGTGAAATTAAGGGGTAACTTAAAACTTGTTCAAGATCTTCAGCGATTTAGATCTAAAACCAGAACTGAATGCGTTCCAAAGGCTCCGTGATGCAACTGATTCCACGCTGCATCTTCAGAACGTTAGGCATAATGGCTGACAAACCGCCGTTCCTTCAAGACATCTACAGAGTTCAGCCCTCTTCAGTTCAGTGCTTTGCAAAAAGTTAGCAAAACTTGACAACGCACTTCGAAAATCAATATCAAATCAATTCTCGCAACACAACGCGAAGAAGAAGACGAAGAAAATCAACGAATTCAGCTGGAAATCCTTTCCACTGTCGAAGGAAGAAACCCCATCCGGAGATGAATCCTTCGGCCATACATGAGTTCAGGAGAAACTTTCCTCTCGAATACAAAAGACAACTTCAATGCCATTCACAGTCCAAGTCCAACAGTAATGAGTGCTCTAAGGCGAACAAAAAAAAAATACAAATATTCATCTGAGCAACCTCTCACTGGGAATCTAATCTAATTCCTTCTGTCACTTAAGTACGTATCCTTGCATTGAGAGAAAAATTCCACAGCGCCACATGTTCGAAGTGAGAAGAACAACTACCAGCACGCTCGAGAGGACGAGACGAATGGATGGCGACGGTGGCGTCGCGGCGGTGGCAAGGAATGCATTTGCAATTTGCATCAAGTTAGAATGTACCCTCCATTACGACGAAACAGATTGACTTGACACCGCCAGGACACATATGGAAAAACTTCGTGTGACATTCTATAACAACACACGACGACGCAAGCGGCTGCAAGAAGCGCCGCAGCATCGAACAAGTGGAAGAACACCACCAAACCGCCCCTCCGCCATATGGACTCGTGTGCACCCTCTTGTACACGTTTTCAGGAATGTAGTGTACCAACAAGGACAACAAAAATTAAGAAAAGCAAGTTAGCAGCAGCCAGCGAAAAAATCATCTGCACCCACACTGAATCACGAGACTGGGCGATGTATGTAGATGAGATGGGGGAGGAGGACACAGGGCCAGCGTTCCGCTCTCTGAGGGGGTGGCTGGGAAGAGGAAAAAATAAATCAAGAAAAGCGAAAGAATAAAGGATATTCTTCCCTTGGAACTCACCCGAGACATGATAACAAGAAAAGCGTCTGATGCCAATTTAACGCTTGGAAGACTCTCGCCGGATACCGATGGGGGAGAAAACTGAGCGAGCGAGCAGGAAAGACAGAGAGAGAAGGAGAGAAAGAAATAAGCGGCAGAAGCTCATGTAATATGAACACATGTACCGTAGAAGCGAAGCGAATGTGGTGGGATGGCAGCCTCTCCAACACTGAAGGGGACACTTTATCCTTGGAAAGTTCAGTTGTTTTATCACATTTCTTGCTGTCTTCCTTTTTTTTCTTTGCGTCTGTTACCTAGTGCTGCAGCTTCTTCTTGTTCATATTTCACACTGTGGCAGTGCTGGCAGTGTTTGGAAACGAAGTCACCGCCGCGCCGTGCAATCTACGGCAAAGGATCACATGTGCGTGGAGCAGACCAGAGGGGGTGGCGTCGACTCGGTGAGGCGGTGGCGTGAAAACGGATAATGCTGTACAGGAGTGAATGATTTATGTTGCATTATAATGTATGCGAAAAGTACGCGACCGTGCGAGATAAGTCATATCGGTTTGGTTGATAAGTTGAGTGGAAGTAGTCACACGATCTAAAGTGTATCCTTGAGGATATGCACTTGCTCGATTTTTTTCTTTGGTTCTTGTTCATTTTGCGCTTGATAAAGTTGTGGTGCACTACGCGGGAAGGTGGAGAAAGGAGTTGAACTTGAAGGGAGGTTATATAAAGTCATCCAATTTGTTATCCTTTTCACGACGAACCGAATTGTTATCCGATGCTGTGTGAGTTTGGGTTAAGAATGTTCATTTCGGGCTGGGGATCGTTTAACAGACGCAGAAGTTGTCAAAATTTGAACGAAAATTATGGCTCTGCGGAATGTCTGGTTCGCGTGTTTAACACAGCGCACTACTCGCGAAATTGTAACAAAATTCAAAGACACTCGCTCTGTTACAGAGGCTTTAAGCCGATAGAACGCTCGAGTAAAGGGTTTGCATAAGGGCCACGGACAGACTCTAGCAGGTACAGTGGATGGACGCAGCCCAGGACAGTGTGCGAATCCGATGGCTTGGTCTGGAAATTTGGGGCAGCAGCAAGGATCCCGTGGCCGAGGCTGATCAAAAAGAGTTCAACAGAGAAGCTAGTGAATTCATGTGCAGACTTAGACCATGTAAGTCCATTGTGATACCCACGGTCAGACTGATACCACTGAGTGAACAGCAAAGGACCTGATTTGAAGATCAGTTAAAGCCTATTAACTTTGCTTTCGCGGGGATTCAAACCGGGAATCCCAGTGACCAAAGGCGGGCACATAACCAACTGTCCCATCCAATCGAGGGAGACCTTGAGCAACCAGCACGATTTCTCGCCAGTTGTTTCCAGTTGCACACACTAAGCCGGCAGAAGTCGTTCTCGACTTGTGTACCCCACCTTGAACGTGGACGTCGCATTGTCCCACAGGCTCAGAGTCGAAAATTCTTTAGGCCGGAGCTAAGTTGTCCATACACTCTACATGGCCTAACCCTCTTAGGCGTTGCATCCCTGGACGCCTGACTAAACTCATGCCGCTGCACAGCCCATACAGCTCGTCTGAACCTTCCTGAGGCAGTCCGCAGCGTCGGGCAAAGCAAAAAGGTCGTGTTTAGGCAGACATTCCGCATTTAAGGCGATACTCATCAAGACAGCCATCAGTTAATGGACCGATGTGTCAGAGAGTCCTGCAAGATCTCCCATGTAGATTTCCACTCGTAATGGCAAGATCCAACCAAATTATTAAGTAAATACTTTGATGCAAATCTAAGTGGGTGTCTAAACCTACTTTTGCAACCACTAAATGAATGACCTGTATTTTCGATTGAAAAGTGAGCGGATGGGAAGTGGAGGTAAATTGCCAACTGACCAGAGTTAGATGATAATCAACAAACACAACTCAGAATCCAAAGGAGAAAGGTTATAATAATTGCAGCAGAGGGAGTGTGGTAAAAACTCAGAGAGACTGAGCTTCAATCATTTGCATCACACTTTCTCTGCACCACCACCGAAGACCACCTCAAACTTCTCCTTTAAAAATACCATTCAGCCTTTCATTTCCCTGATCTTGTATCTGATAATTTGATCAAAGATCACGTCATTATTTGCATTTCTTTTGTGTCCAACGGCATGACTCACCGTTCAAAGCTAGATACATAATTTTGCATTCAATCGAACCGCCACGGCGATCATTTCCAAACCAGATGCCGAAAGCGAAGGAGCTTCCCCTCCCCCCGCCCCACACGCAGTGCTCGTACCAAAATTGCCATAATCCTATCTATAGACAGTCGGAACAATTTAATGATGGCGCAGTCGACTTTCTATTGCGTCATCCGCGATTGGCGGGGTAAAACGCAAAAACAAAATTAATGACCATCCTAAATCAACATTAGCACAAGTGAGTTGAGGCGGTGATATGGCGACGAAACTAAAAGACAAAAATACACACACATGGGGAATATGCCAAATTATTAAAAATCACAGCTTCACTTATCCAATCCTGCCCCAGAGTCATACGCACCAGAGAACAGGCTAAGATTCGAAAACCTTCACACAGACACTCCACCAGCACGAAACAGCGGCCGTTTATCTCGAACAACAAAATATTTTTGTCATCAATTAAAACGAGCAACACGATCGTCAATTAGACAGAACCGCACAAACTGACCACGAAAACCGGGTATTCGGATGAAATATTACGTCAAGCAACGCGCTAAAAGCACTAAATGAGCCCGCCAGCGTACAAGTATGTAGGTCCACTCGATGGAGCACGGTTTATTAATTTAATTGCAGCGCAAACTGCTCCCAGCAGCATCTGAATACCATGCGATGGCCACCGATCTGCTGACAAACAGAAACAAATGTCGATTGTGTTTGTAATGACGAATCTTCTAAATTTATCTCAATCGATCATAATCGTCTGGCTGTGGCCCAAAAGCGATGCCACCGTCGCGTCGTCGCGGTCGTCGTTGCTCAGATCATTCAATGCAACAATCGCAGATTCCGACGGGTCTATTTTTGGGGCGCAGCATCCACCACATCATCGCAGCCATCATATGTACGCTGCACGCTACGCATTCATTCATTCAAATCCACGGGTTGGGCTGAAAATAAATGCATCCGCGCGATGTGCCACCGTGCCGCGCCGCCACGACCAGATACACGTTCGCAATTAAAAGCAAAGCAGAGCGCACTAAATGTGCGATTGTGCGATTCCGCAGCGAAGAGGAGACGCTCGTTTGATACACATGCAGATATGCACGCATTGCAGCGTTCGCGCCCCGTGTCGTGACTTCGGGAATTCTTGGAATACTTGGCCAGCTGTCGCGCTGTGCGACGATGAAATGACATCTCTCACATGTAAGATAAACGAGGATGAGCAATTCGCGAGTCTGGCTACAATAAAAAAAAATATAAATAAATAAACAACGTCCCGTATCTTTAAGATACAAGTTTTTTTTTGTATTTTTTGGTTCAACATCAGCAGCAGATACGAAGCGAAATGAGAGTAATTAGTGTCATGCCCTTGGCGGATGGGTGAGATTTCGGAACAGATGGCAGAATGTGTGGCGGCGGATTTTGGTTTGTCAAACAGATCGGTTCTCGACTGGCGTTCTTGTGAAGAAAGAAATTTAGTTCGAGTGGCAACAGATCACTTGTGGATACGAATGATATATCGGTTAAACTGGGGCAGGCGGATGGGTGGTGATGATTTGACTAGATTTTGTCTATTTTTTTCTGACAAATGGGCTTGGATGTAGTTAAAGAATTTATAAGGAATTGGATTCGAAATCTCTTTTCGGCACACAGAGCTTCAGTTTGAGGAAGCCAACTTGGGTGGAGAGTGAATCTTCTCTTTTGGGACACCCCTCGATAAAGGACACCTGTCTTTACGGACAACTCGTCGTGGGCACGGCATGAAGGTATTCTTATATTTCAACCCCTCGAGAACGGACACCCCTGAATATCGGACAATCATGATGGTCATGCTGCTGTCCGCTAAAGAGAAGCTTCACTGTACTTGCATTCGACGGTTAGTAGGTAACACATGCCAAGCATCCAAGTCGATCTGGCTCTGATTGGACCTCCAAACAAGACCAGTTACGTAGTGGGAGCCATGACTGGAGACAGTCAGATGCAGTGCCTAAACTAGGCTTTTATGGGATCGATGCGAGCTTCTATATTTGTGCCCTCGTACCTCGTATCCTCCTCGTCGCACGCCCTGTGCCTGAGCACAGCTCTAGTGACGGCACTGGTCACATTGCCCCAGAAGAAGACTGGGCTTCATCAGTAACTACTTCTGTGGAACTTGTGTGAATAAGGAAGGGAGTGGTAGTATCCCATACCTCTCCCCTCCATCTGCCCGGCTTTGATGCCTCGAGCGCTTACTTTATCAACGACTTAAGTGAGATCTACTTGGGTTCGTCCTAAACTCCAAATGATCCCCACTAGTGATATAATGGGTTAACCCAAAGGACCCCGCGTTGCCTAGAAAGGACCGATTTAATAGCATTCTTCAAGTCATTTCAAGTGACTCGGCTTGCCTCGACAACGATAGGACTAATGGCAAGTACTTCATCAACTTGAAGCAAGGACTAGGCACTTAGTAAGCCCAGTGGACCTAGTCAAGCTTAAATGGGAAGCTCAACCTACCTAGCTACCTACACCTAGTCACACAAGTCTACATACGAGGCGGAAATGCTTCTCGAATTTTCTCTCTCTCTCCCTTGAAAATTGGGAAACGTTCGACTTGTCATCCTCGTTCAATGGCAGGCTTTATCTATTCGAAAAAAAGGACTCGTAAATTTCTGTTTCAATCTACATTTTATATTTTTCAGCAGCCCCTCCATCGATCCCTCTCGACAGTTCTTATTTCAAGACCGCCATAAAGCATACGAGGTCGATGACAATGAGAACAGCCATCAGGACAAGCGGCAGTCAGTCAGATGTCCTGTATAATGTGCGTCCTCGAACTTCGGCAGATACCTAAACACGGGCCGGAGCCGCACCGCGCGCCGTTGGGTGGTATGTTATGATTTAACCAGTTGTTGGCTGTAATAACCATCTACTTCGCTCACAGTCACATGATATCCTGTGTCGCCGGTGTGCTGTGTCAGTTTTCGAGGACACAACCGAGTGGCGCGTTGGTATTTGGCAATCTCTTAGTCGGTCCCATTCACCTCCTCGTTCTCCTCACCCAATTGTTCAGGATCATTTTTATTTTTTTTTTGCCATACATCCATATGTGTTCATGCATGGACTCAGGGTTTGGCTTAATGCCTGGTTAAATCCACAAACGAGCACACGGTTGGCTTGGCATGGAATGTCGTTTTGTTGTTGTAATTATCTTTAGTTTTGTGGTCGGTCTCTCCATCCCCCTCTCTTCCCTCTAAGCGCACATGCACACATTCACAGATAAAGGTGCATCTATGTTTTCTTTTTTTTTCAATCTTTCCGTTTTTTGCTTTCGATTATATTTTCATTGTCCTTTTTCGGGTAATGAGTGCATTTCCATTGTCGAAATGAACTAAACGTAAGTGCTTAGCAAATTTGAATGCTGTATCCCTTTGTGTTTCCTTTGGATGTGTTGTGCATATCCTGTGCAGGTTTGTTTGCGTTTTTTTTGTTTGATTGCAGGATGCAGGGAATCTGGTGACTCAAAAGACTTTTGTTGGACAGAAGTCAATTGATGTTTTCGAATGTTCTTCATTGTTCTGATTTGCTTGCTTGAAGAGTCTTGAGAGGTATTCAGGACAAAGGACAATTGTACAAGGGGAGCATGCAAATAATTGAAGTAACATTTTGGGCCACAATTGGAATGACTTGGGTGCAACTGGTTACTGAATAAGTTTGCATTTCGTTCATGGAAAAGTAGCACAAAGTGTAGTGATTCGCCTTTTCGGAAATGTATAGGTCCTAGGGGAGATCTTCCCGTTTGTTCTTTAGGGAGATCTTCCGGTCCTTTAGGGCGATCTTCCGGTTTGTTGAGGCCCAGGTACACCCTGACCAAAGCCTTACACAAAAAGAAGGATAAGAAGGGAATACGTGAAGAAGACTAAGGTCAACATAGCCAATCGAGTGGAAACACTGTCACAGTTGCAACTACAGTGAAACTTCTCTAAAGCGGACAGCAGCGGGACTATCATGTCTGTCCGTTACGTAAAGGTGTCCGTTCTGGAGGGGTTGAAATACTCGAATACCTTCAAGGCGGGATCATAACGAATTGTCCAAATAGTACCCCTTTTAGAGGTGTGTCCGTAAAGAGAAGTTTCACTGTGCTTCCCGTAGTTTCGTTAAGTTTCCTTCATTTTTGCCTGAAGTGCCAACGAAATCAATGATGATCAATGATGAGATTCAAAATGAAGGAGACATATGTGATTTTTTAGGTTACTGTTTGTCATAGTTTTCTGTTTTTTTGGTTCGCGTTACAGACCCGAAGTGATCGCCCTACTACACTTGAACGGCTCGGGCACAATGAAAATTGAACGGGAGGAGGTTTATGTTAGCTTAGTCCATTAAGTGAGTACACAGTGACCATAACAACCACTTTTCTTAGTTTCGTTAAGTTTCGTTAATTTTTACCTGATGATTACAATGAAGTTGGTTTCCACTTAGATATGTAGGAAATACGTTTAAAGTGGTATGTGGAAATTAAGAAACTTTTGATGGCTTGAAAAATTCTAAATTCACGTGAAAATAAATCACGAAGCCCATGTGACGTACTATTTCACGTACAGGCTAATGTGCTGTGCAACACGTGATCACGTACGCACACGTGAGATCGTCGGCTCTAAATTGAACACGAATAGAACAAAAATGATTGCGAATCGAAAGACCTCATGCTTTGCGTGAATTAAGTGATTGGACATTTGACAGATTTATTCATTTTCCTCCCCTTTTCATGGGATACTGAGACAGAACTCTCGTCTGTTCAGAAACAAAATTATCTCATTTGGAGAAAAGAGAAGAAGAAGGTGATGCTACTGAGGATTTTAGCGAAGTATGAAAATGGCGCCCGATCCAAAACGGTGAACAAACATTTCTTCCCTTCAATGAGTGACAACCACTGAGTGAAATATTATTCATCCATCATATGGCATCCCAAAAAGTTAACAAGCTGTAATAGTGGTGTCCACTCAAGTAGTGATCCCACTCTTCACGCAAACAACTTCCTCAAAGTTTAGACAAGCCACTTCCATCAATAGTTGCCAAGTAAGTTTTTAATCAAATTGTCCTTGTTTAGAGATTTACATTCATGTTCAACTTTTTATTTCATCACTTCGAAAAACACACACACGACGTATGTACATCCAATCCCAGCAACAATTAATCCATCAGATCCTATCTACACATTCCATTCCCAAAGCAACACACACAGCCCATCCCCTCCATCATGTGCATGCGCCAGTATGTGTGTGTGTCGAATTAAAAACACGAAAAGTTGGGAAACATCTTCGATGATTGGTCCGCACCAAAGGGAGATACGCTTTTCGGAATGAGTGTACAAAAATAGAACTGTTAAACAAAAAACACAAGCGAAAAGTTTTGTATTTCCTTCGCCTCTCGCCCCTGGCCAACTCCTCTGTCGATCGTCGAGTCCTTTCACAAAAGGGTCATAAATCAACCGATGAATATCATCGATTCCAGTTATACTCGATTTTATTTTTCTTTTCTTTTTTTGTTATTTTTAGAAACGAAGACGAAATGAAGTGGGGAATGAGATTTTGTTTTGGAAGTCGTCCCTTGAGGCATCGAAAGGTTTTGCCAATGCACGGTTGGAAAGCGCCTCTGTGGCGAATGTACCACAGATCTTTTGGAAGCAAGCTAAACGCGTCAGTGTATGTCGATTAGAACATGGCTATCATAGCGATTATTTATTGGTTCTGCAAGAAGTTAGGTGGTTCTTAAGGGGAGAAGCTAGGCGTACGAGCTGTAGCGCCACGAAATTTTCGAAATTTCGGTTATTTTTGTCGAACAAGCTGACGGCGGCGCGAAAAGAATGCGCAGAGCAGACTAGTCGGCCACTATTTTTAAATGTTGATTTTTTAAACAACGTCTTCCGCTCCCACGAGCCGAGTTTCCTTCTGCAAGATCGTGTAAACAAACAAAATGGGGGAAATTTATATTTGTGAACCTATGCGAAAGCAGATATTCGTGTAAACTTCGAAGCATTTAACAGATATGTGCCGACACAGACAAGAAGTGATCTGCGCACCACAGCTGTTGTGGGCTATGATTCGGCTGAAGGCGCAACCATAATGGACGTGAGGAGGGCACAGTCAGTTACGTCTATCGAAAGAATAATACACAGTGAAACTTCTCTTCTACAACGCGGGACCTTCATGTTTGTCCGTTATATAGAGGTGTCCGCTGCAAAAGTAGGCGTCAGCTTTGTGGTTCCTCTTCCGTAGTTTAACAGAAAGAGCAAGTCGGCTGAAATACATGAATACATTCATTACGGGACCATGAGGAAATGCACGTAAAGAGAGGTGTCCATTATAGAGGGGTGTCCGTAGCGAGAAGTTTCATACGGGTGGTAGAGATCCAACCCATATTTCTACAGCGAAACTTCTCTTTACGGACACCCCTCTACAATGGAAACTTCTCTTTACGGACGTCCCTCTATAACGGACACCTGTAAATGGGTCTAGCCCGCTCGTAGAGGGCCATCGCTTAGTTTCTACTGCAGCACGTGTTTTGCTTTCTTGTGTTCCTTCACGAGTGGAAAAGACCCACAGTTTTATGCCGACTCCGACCGGCCAAGTTTGAGGAGCTTCTTCTAGTTAGTTATTACTCTTTGAGTATTGTCGGTGACTCGAAAGAGTTGGGGCCGTGAAAATAATGTTGGTCGTGCTGGTCATCGAAGTTCAGTTGCGTTGGAGTTGACGCACAGACCGAATACCCTGGGACAATAATAATCACTTGCCTTTATTTCGTTAAGTATCGTTAACTTTTGCCTGCTGAAGAGGGATCGAAATCAATCACCCTGTAAGTGGTAGTCGATTTTTTCCAGGAACGACGAATTCTGTTTTCCAAAAAAGAAGCATGATCTTATGTAAATTCGATTTTGCTGGTGGCTATTATTAGGTAGCCTTTTATGCCAGATTGTGTGTCACCCTTTGAATAACAAGTCCCTCACGAAAACCTAATATACTGCTAGCTGTCTCAAGTTTCACTCACTTATCATGACTCATCTTCTTCTCAGCTCTTAATTGGACCGGTGTTGAGTTGCTGATTTTTTATCGTGTGTCGTTATTTGTTTCTGCACTGAGAAGGAGACGAGCGCGATGGTGAATGTCGAAAGTGGAACCACTTACTTCTTATAACCTTGATTACACCTCAACCGTATACTTTCTGGAGAAAAATTTTGAAACCCTCATTCCGGAAAGAGACATGTGCTATAACTATAAGACACCCTTTGGTAACGCCATACATTTCGACACAGACGGAGTAGGTATTCTCTGAACATCTCAGTCTTAGCAAATCAAATCATTTACCTAATCACTGCAGTGTTTTCCAAGCCAGTCAGCTATGAAATCTGACATCGTTAAGCTCTAACGTAGTCATAAATTGTCGCGCATCTCTTGACGAGATATCCGACCAGTTTCACATTCGCCTGAGTTGGGTACCAGGTCATAGACTGTGAAGCTGACAAGCTCACAGAAAATGCCACTACACTGGCAGATGACGGAGCCTTTTGTGACAAAGGTACACAACTAACTACCTTTACGGCACAACTCAACATGCAGAGTAAACTAAAAGACCATGCCAGATGGAATAGAGGCAACATTTGCCAAATCACCTTTGCAAAATCAGCACCGCAGTGGGAATAATCACTGGGCTATTAAGCCCACACGAGAGAAGACTGAGAATATTCTCAAATGATTTCTGCAGAAGCTGCCTAAGATGAAGAAGAAGAGCTGCTCAGTGCTCACCTCGACATGGAAAACCACACTGAGTGGCATGCTCTCCAGTAGCAGCACATTAACATTATAACATGTTTATAAACATGCACACATAGACACAGGTCTCTAAGTGGATGCATCATATGGAGAAGACAAACATGCGTCTCCTAGTCCACAAAGATCAGCTACAGTCTGCCCAAACTCAAGCACAAGCAACCTGCTGACAAGCTGGCTTGACAAACAAAAGACGCCAACGCAACAAGTATGTACAAACATGTTGTTCCATTTTTGTTGCTTACGAACTATTGCCACGCGTCTCTTTTCTGCATGCTCCCTTTTTGTAAAGCGTCCTTTTTTGTCTCTCTTTGTCGGTATTGCTTATGTTTGTATTAGCTGCTGGTTTATGTCGAGTTTTGGACGACTAAGAATAAAGACAACTTTGGTTTTGTTACGTAATTTGGTGTTTCGATTTTGAACCCTTTTCCACTGTAATATAACTACTGGGCTCCTACTTCTTTGACAACCTAAGCGACCTTACTGAAACAGCAGATAGATTGACACTGGACTTCCCTGACAAATCTAGCTGGCAGCCGTAGTGATCGAGCCATCCCATAACGGGCCACTTAATAATAATAATAATATGGGTGGCCCAACAGTCCGAGGCGGACCAGGGCCTAGCTTCTCAGCAACCACTTGTGTTGTGCATGCTATTGTTCTTTTCACGCGTGGAAGGGACCTACAGTTTAATGCCGACTCCGAACGGCGAAGTTGAGAAGCTTTTTCTAGACAGGACTACTCTTTAAGTATTGTCAGTGACTCGAAAGAGGCGGAGCCGTCAATTATCAAAGGTGGTAAATTCGGGTATCGAACCTGGCACCCTCTGCGTAGGAGTCGACGCACTTACCCACTACGCCACGGCGACCACAACGGGCCACTTATTGCATACATAACTACCTAGTTGAGCAGACTCTAAACGTCATGAGTCCATACGACTTAATAATGGGTAGTCGAAAAAGTATTTTCGTATTTAGTCAATAGATGTCGTTGGAATCGTCTATCTCCAGTGCTACCAATCACAAAGGTGATATTTTAAGCTTTATTTAACCAAAAACAAAATTAAATTCGGAGAAGTGCAAAAAAAGTTACAGCTGTTCAAAAATGAGTGAAAATAATGAAGAAATTCGCTATATTTTGAAATTTTTGTATAAAAAAGGGAAGAAATTTCGATGTGAAAGATGCACCTCGCTCTGGTCGACATATCGTTGAAAAAGTCGATGAAATTATGGAAAAGATTGACCAGGACCCTCACATAAACAGCCATGACATCGCCAATGAACTAAACATTCATCATCAAACCGTTTTGAACCATTTAAAAAGGCTGGCTACAAAAAGAAGCTCGATGTTTGGGTACGACATGAATTGTCTGTGCAAAAAGTTTGATTAGAAATACGAAAAGACTATTTCAACTGCCTAATAATAGCGAACAAGCCAGTTCAGAGATAACAGCTCAATACTATCATCCGATGCCTAATTCTGTGGCATTTACTGACTGATATCGACTGAAGTACATCATGTTCCGATCCAAGTATAACGTTGACGCTACCACAAGCACAAGGCTCCTTACACATGCGTTGGATCCATTGATCCCTCAGTCACGTCTCTCTGTAATCCGTGTAGATCTTGGTTAACACTTAGCAATATGCCATGAGCGTTAACAATGTCAAAGCTAGAAGATTGAACTTTCTTCTCAGGCGACGACATTGTCCATGCCTCCGTTCCGTAGAACAGAACTGGTTTGATTGACGTCTTGTTTAAAGTTAACATTGTCCTTCAAGAAAGCCCACGATTACTAAATGGCCTCTATTAGCCAAAGAAGCAGCGATTAGCAAGCCCTATTCCGAGTTCGATGGTGGAACCAATGCTGCTACCACTAGTCACTTCAAACTTACTCCTTATCACCCTTTCTGGTAGATGCTCCAGAAAAAGGTTGAAACTTAACGAAACTGAAGGAACCCAGTATTATGATCATAGTGCATCATTTGTGTGTATTCGCTGGATTACTTAAGCTAACGTAAGTCTAAGTATTTTAATTAATCTTGAGCCTTAATGCAAAACTGAACGGAACTTAACGAAACCAAGGGAAGTGGTTGTCATGGTCACGGTGAATGATTTCTGAAAGTTGCTTCAATTGACTTAATTGTCCTTACTTCCATTATGAGCAGAGTGGGTCTTCTGAATAGAAAGTGGTTTTGTCCACCTTCATCAAGACCTGAGCTGAGACTGCCCCATGGGCCATGTGTTTGAACGAAAGTCATTCCACTGAACGATTTGTTTGACGACATTATTCCCCGTGATCAATCAATCAGTTTCTCATCAACTCTCTGCCTCTTTGAGTGAGTCCACCTCTGTGCCAATAAATCCCCCTTGTATTCTTGCTCTACTTTCCCATTCAAATTCTATAAATAGGCAAAACAATTTCCAAAGGCATAAAGACAGGAATTATTTGATGTACAACAATCGCACCAAAGACATTTCATTTCATCGCCACAAAGCTCAAAAGGAGGAATTCATTTCCGGATTACAAAAAAAAAAAAAAAAAATATGAAACCAAGATGGGACAAATCCCTGCAACAAGGACCCAACACAGTTAATTCCACGGAAGGATGAAAAGTAAAATTAATTGCCTCCACTTTTAATCCACACAAAGAACCACTTAGGTAAAGCAGACAAAGAGTTCTTACTTCTATATAAATTTAAATACAACAAAAAAAAGGGAAAGAAATCCTGTCAACAACTATCATTAACAGTTACTGCTGTGAACTACACTGTATAAAATGAGAAGAATTAAAATATAGACTCCTCGGCACACAAGCACTCAGAAAAAGACAAGAAAGGGAGGACACACAGGAGATACCTGTCATCAAAGATTTTTCTGTAAGGGAAAAAAATGAAGCGGCCAACTAAGACTATAAACTAAGTTAAGAACTTAGGTATTAGGGTAATTAAAAGGAACTTGTGCCCTTCGGTAGCTGGCCTCAGTGCCAGACCTCCATTTGCTGTCCTGCTTTATTTCTACCTCCACTCAGGCTGCCGGCCAGTTTCGCTGTGTTAAACAGTGTCCACTTTTATGAGTGCCCTTCTCCCTGCTCCCACCCGGCCATCTGCAGCAACGCCACTATGACTGCCATCTGTCACAGAAGGAAGTAATTTGCTTGCATGTAATTTTATTTCCATGCAGATTTTCCTAGTTCCCTCCTCATCCACACCCGCCCTCATTGTTTAATCCTTTGTCCTTTTCTCCCTTGCAATTGATACTACGGGGGAATGACAAAAAGATTGCCGGCCCCATGGACGAGAGCTTGACGAAATGGGGAGACGGACAGTGGTGGCAATGGTGTCTCCTTGGTAATTTAGACCATTTCCAGGATAAAAGAACAAAAAGCCGTGTGCATTAAAAGAACAACAGATTATTAAGAGCCGTTCAGATGGGTGGGTGCGACCGTCGTTTTGCGGTTGTTGCGAGTCCATAACGATTTCCTTGAACTCGAAACCCTCGTCAGTGATTTTTCACCAGAAATAGGATAAAAAGGTATCGCGTTACTTTTTGCAAAAATGAATACACCCTCCCTCCCGGCCAGAGCAGCATCGTCGCTTCGCTTCATCCGCGACGGCCTGTCGGCAGGCTGCAGGGCTGCTCAGCTCAAGTCATCGCTTTGTGAACTCCTTTAAACTTTATTCGCAGCGCTTCTTTTCATTTCTCTTTCCCCGTTTCTGGTTGACTTGGGAAGTCTCATCGGGTTCCACCTTGAAATTTATTACGGCGGCGAAGTTGAAGACAAAGTTGTGTGACACCGGATCGCACTGGGGAGTGGGCCGATATGCCTACCACCGGATGGCGTACATGTTTCACTTTCACGGAAAGCTGAAGAGGATATATCATCAATAAACACGTTTGCCTGCCTCCCTGTTCAGTCTGTCATAGATTTGGATTTTTGTGTTTTTTCTCTGCCTCGCCTCCATCTCCCATTTCATCCGGTCGGAGGGATTTCAGATACAGAATAAGCAGATTGAAAGGCACATGCATGCCAACCGAAGATAAACACGAACGATGATGGCGAGGCGAACTGTGGAGTGACTACACCTTGGGCGGAAGTGTGGCTGGCTGATGTGGTCCTATCGCTCTGGCCATTGGAGGCAGTGCGTGGATAGACTTCAATTTGATTCGGATTACAAGTGACTTGGCGTTATTAATTTTCCATCAAAGGATTCCCTTTTTTGTTTGGCTTGTTTTTTTTTTTTTTTTTTTCCTCCTGAATTCCACTTGTTCGGAGACGATTTGTTGACTTTGGGTGGGACGGAGAGGTGGGCATTTGGCCAATTGCACGGAGAGAATGCCTTGGGTTGCGTTGGAAGAGTGATTCTAATCGGAAGGGGTGTGGGATGCAGTCTTTTATCGACAGCCAACTCATAGGACGTTGGACTGATCAATTGCTTCCCCATGTGGGACTGAGTGTTAATGGGTGGTGAGATGCATAGTCTGGTCTGTATTTTCTTGGCTTAGCCTACAGTGGAATCTTCCGATACGCCTAGTCTCCAGGCTACTGTGAAACTTGATGGGCAGTGGGCAGTGATGGTGGGTTCATTTCTGTTCGGCCTAAGGGAGCTGTCCGCCAAAGATATCCAAAAGAGTATCGAAGCTGAACCAACTGTCTGAGTAAAGGATTCATCCTCACAAGGTAGGTGCCGGAAATGGGATGTTTGCCTAACAATCGCATTCGATGCATTTGCCTCAAGTTGTGCCTGTACAGTCAGGCATCAAAGTCCAGCATATGACTCAATTCGAAATCAGAACTTTTTTCTGGGGATTAAATCAGACCGATTTCTGCACACAGATACAACAACCTATATTATATCAATATCACTAAATAAATTAGAAAAGGGGACAGAAAAAAATGGTCTTGATGTTAACCCGTCCAAACAGAGGACAGCCGGCGCTGAAGAAAAAAAACGCTGAGTCCCACTAGTTAAGCTAAATACTTAGAGATGTATTTTTAGACAGCAAGTTAAACTGGAAACCGAACGTTAAGGATCGCATTCAGATGGCAGCAGTTTACGTATGATGATCCTTGGCCCCAAATGGGTACTCGAACTGAGATACTGGATGTACACAGCCGTTGTCTGAAACAGGTTTCCTTGCTTGGCGGCAAGAATTAAATAACAAAGCCGCGCTCAAAGACTAGCCTGTATCTGCATCACGGGGGCACTTCTCTCCCGCCATGGAAACAATGTTACAGTTTCTTCTCATGGACATCTAGGGGAAGCTGATAGCTAAAAAGGCAGTGTTAAAGCTGCGGGAATGCAACCGTTTTAACAGATCTGGAAACAGACTTACACTAGCCCTTGCAAGAACAAGAAAAGGTATACACGGCAACAAATTCTTCACCAGCCTAGAGGAAATCTCACACTTAAGGATTCAGGACATAGCTAAATTTATCAGGAAAACAAATTGGTTGTAAGTCACAGCGAATCCAATCAGAAGCTAAATGGTTCACAACTGTTACAGCTGCGATAATCACCATAAGCTAACCAAACCTACACCAACTAGAAGTGCTATTTCGCAGACACAATGTATTGGAAAAATTAATCAAATGAATGGCTACAGTGAAGCGACCCACGGAGGGTCGAAGCCTGGGTTATAGCTGCCCTCCATGCTGCTTTCGATCTTTAAATAATCTAAATTAAACAGCGATAGTGTCTTCGGCTTTAAATTTGGGCTTTCGGCATTATTGAGTCTTCCAAATGATTCGTCTCTCTCTCTGATTCGTGATGGAACTGCGACTTTATGGATATTCAGATGTTTTGAGCGCTTTGGGTTTCTCATGCCCAACATTTTAAAGATGCCGGAGACAATGAACAATGGATGATTTTGAAAAAACCGCTGAATCTTGAGAACAGCCAAGTCAAATGCGTTGCAAATATTTTTAAGGAATTCTAATATATTCAAAGCGATCAGGATCCATTATGTGTCACGTTCCATGGCCCCTGCTGAATACCCCTTTGTCGTGTGTTCGTTATATGACTCGCCTCTGTGTAGCCTCGCTTCATGTGCCCAGAAATTCAAGCGTCTCTTTTATTCGCTCGATTCCTTATGTACCCATGAATTTATATTCAACAACCCCTCCCTATCACCTTCAGAGGCATATCCCTCCAAATCCTAGCCCCCTTCAATTGACACCGGCCACCAATAAACACTTAAATAAATTCATTGACTTTAAATACATTTTGTACATACAATCGTCTCGCTGAACACAAAAAGAATCCCTGAAGGGTTGAAAGCGAACCTCACACACATGCACACCTTGTAAGAACACATTGTCCCCCAATGAGTGTCTAACCATACCCAAGGGATCTTGTATGATGTAAAGACAATTGTGAAAAATGTAAGACGGCGCTCTGCCCTTGGCTGGATATCCCATGGTGAAAATAACGTAAATCACTTCCGAGCGGTTATTTGAATGAAAAAAGGGGTTCGCTGTAAGGATCGCCATTTTGTGGAAGGTGCCCCTGGGTGAGAGGACATCATGGTGTTGCCAGTAGTAGTAGGTCGGTTTTGAATTTGTTAAAAGGTTGCATTTTAAATGAACAACAAATTCGGATATTTGATGAATGTAAACTAAGAGAGATGCGATTTTGTTTGAAATATCTCCAAGGCACACATTTTAAATAAATAAAAAATAACAAATATTTTCTGTTTAAATATTGGATGGCGAAATATGTAAGTAACAGGGGTGGCACGACACTCAAAAGTGGACCTGACCCAAGCTAACTCCCGACGGTCAAGTTGGAGTAGCTTTTTCTAGACAGGAGTACATCATCACCTCCTGGCGAATTCAATGTCGAATCGTAGGAATATATTCAATGTCTAGTCGGAAGCAGGGATCCTGGCAAAAATGCGTCGCTTGGAGCATTCTAAGCCGGCAGCCAAGGCTTCTGCAAGAAGATGCGCTGTTGTTTGAGTAATTCAAAAGTGTGATCAGCAGCAAGAGGCACGCACAACATTTTATAAATCAATTCAACTTTGTTCTCAAAATCACGTGGTGGATGCCTTAAAGGTGATTGAATAACAGGCCATATAGTCTTATGGTAAATGAGGGCAATATTTGTAACGCTAGAACACTAAGGCCTCGTCTACTCACTACCATCAACTGACTTGACTATCTTCTCAAGCTCTATGTACCTCCACTGTGTTGCTAACGATACAAATAGGCAGCTCGTTGCACTCGTCGAGGCTTTCTTTATAAAAAGCATACAATGCATTTTTGTCATGTTCCTTTTTTTTTGTAAAATTTTAAACAAAAGTAGTCCGTTGGACTACGCCTTAGTGTTAAGGTTTGGTACAGGTCGCCTTAGTGTCCTAGGGCTTCTTCGTTCATTACTTGAGACAAAACTTAAGGTTTTAGTCTAAGCTCTGAAAAACGCACTCCACAAAGTGTAGCTACTCCGACGTGTGTCGTAACTGCGGACTCGAAGTTCGATGTCAAGGGATACAGCTCGAGGCAGAAGTGATTGATTAAATTACGACGGGAATGGGGCTCTTCTTTTCGGTAACTGTATTGCTAATCTCAAATAGGTAGATGCCTAGACCACAGATTCCTTCCCAGAATCCCCCTTTCTCAAGAACAGCTTCATGATTTAATTCTATTTAATGGGTAGTCGAAAAAGTCTTTTCGTATTTTGTCAATAGATGTCGTTGGAGTCGTCTATCTACAGTGCTACCAATCACATTGTGTCATATGGTGTTGGAAAGGTGACATTTTAAGCTTCATTTAACCAAAATTAAATTCGGAGAAGTACAAACAATGTTACAGCTGTTCAAAAATGAGTGAAAATAATGAAGAAATTCACTATATTTTGAAATTTTTGTATAAAAAATGGAAGAATGCCACTTAAGCCACCAATGAAATTTGTGAAGTTTACGGAGACGATGCTGCATCAGTTCGTGCAGCACAACAATGGTTACCTCGCTTCCGTTCTGGAAATTTTGATGTGAAAAATGCACCTCGCTCTGGTCGATCGTTGAAACAGTCGACGAAATTATGGAAAAGATTGACCATGACCGTCACATAAGCAGCCATGACATCTCCAAGGAACTAAACATTCATCATCAAACCGTTTTGAACCATTTAAAAAAGGCTGGCTACAAAAAGAAGCTCGATGTTTGGGTGCCACATGAATTGTCTGTGCAAAAAGTTTGATTAGAAATACGAAAAGACTTTTTCGACTAATTGGATGCAGCCTTTTGAATCAAAAGTTCGAACCAAACAACGTCGTTCCTTCTGTTAATTGAAATGAGTTTCCTTTATGTCATTGACACTGTCTGTCCGGATTTTGTAGGCGTATTACCTTATAGCACAGCAGACCCAACGGCTTTGTCACCAAAATTGACTCGCCAAAAAAGAATCAGAATCATATTCTGACTCAGAATTGCTGAGGCTCAGAATTGCTGAGGCTCAGAATTGCTGAAACTTCGGTAAAATCATGAGTAACGCTCATCTTTTTGTCTACCACTGTCGTCTCACTCTCAAATCAAACATGCTCTGAGTGGAATTTATCTCTAATTATTGATATCCCGAGTAAATTCGATTTCGAGGGAAGCGACTTTATATTGAAGCCTTCAAATCTTAATGCAATGTTGTTGAATAAAATACCACCTCTGATTGCAAACACACTTCAGGCACAACCATGTCCATTCCCAAGTCAAACGGCTCCTCGTAATCCCGCCAAGCCCCAATCAGAGTCCAGTTGGAAAACTAATGAGATAATGAATAAGGAAAACGAAGATGACCAGTCAGTTAGACGCGGCCAATATAAAATCCTATGACACATTCCGACAAGTCCGACAAGTATCCAGTTAAATATATTATCCTTCCCTTTATCTCTGCGGACTGCTACCGCCGCTGCGGACGACGACGACGACGACGACGTCGACTTCCCTTTACACGTTTGGTCGGCAATAAAAAATTACACTCGTCCGGCTCTGAACGTGTGTACACTCCTGCACAGGACTCAAATCCAACCGTTTCCTGCGGGGAAGGAAGAAATAGTTTTTCCCCATCTGGCACATACACAACGAACAAATTAAAAAGAAATGCACAAGCAAAACAGAAAAAAAAACGAAGAGAAAAACTCTTAAAACTGAAAACATGAAAATGAAAACTTTGAATACGGTTATTTAGTCTCCACCACTAGACCACCCTCCACCGACTTCCGTATATAACCCACCAACAACGTAGACGACAAGGACGACGCCAGGCAGACGGCCAACTAGTATACAACAACCCGCTGCCAAACAAGAGCACAAGGCGCGCCGTGTATGTGCCACACGAGCATATCCAAATCCATGGATGAGCGTGTGTGTGTGTGCGATGGTCGACGCTGGAGGACGGCTAATAATATGAAGCGAAAAGTCCAGTAATAAACTATCCAAGAGCCAAGTGTCGGAAGGGTGGTTGAGGGTGGACAGAGGGTTTGTGCCGCCGGATGAAGAAAAGAGCTCGGAATGTGAACGATAACCTTTACCATCGGGCCGGGGTCTGAAGCCTCTTGCACCGCCATCTGTTTGACGTTTGAGTCATTCACATAAGGAGGACGGCGGACGACGGTATCCTGGGAACTTGGCGATACGAGCCGACTACGTGAAGAGCCGAGGGGGCTGGGCCAACAAACAAGGTCCGGGCGGGATTTTTTGGTTGACGTTTTTCCGTTTTAATATTTTTTTTTTATTCTCTTGTGAACGAGGGTTGGTAGGAGCTTGTATGACGCTAGTGGTGGCGTGCTGTCAGTTTTTGTTCCCTCATAGTTATTATGCGGTGGTGGTAGTGGTGTGGTCTGGTTAGCAGGTACCTCACCTGAGTCGTTGTGAAACAGCAAACCAAACTGCACTGCACACCACCTACTCACTATTCCTCTCTCTGTCTCGCGCTTCCTCGGGTTGGGTATAAATTTCATTTGGGGAAAATTATACGATCTTAGCGTGGTTGCGCTGTTGTTGTTATTTTCTGTTCCGTTTTCGTTTTAACAGTGGATGTTGATGAGAGGGGCGGGCGGCTGGAGGAGGAGGAAATTGTCGTCGTCGCCGTCGTTGTCGTCATCAAGGGAATGTTGTGGGGGATGGTGAGGAGAAGCTAGGAAAAAAAATCGAAAGCGGATATACTCGAGACTAGTGGCGCCATGGCGGCTCCATTCTATGCTATTATCAGGATTTATTTATTTGGTTTAATGGCGAATTTTAGTGTTTCTTTTCTGTTTCTCCTTCCACCAGCCTCACCCCCTCAACGCCCCGCTCACTCTGCTGCTTCAGTTCTTCTCTATCCACCTTTTTTGTGTGTTTGTTGCGCTACTAGGTAGTTGGTAGTATCTTTGAACTAAACGAATGCAGAAAACTTTCTACCGGAGGGGTTGTCAAATGGAAAATATATGCCAGTTATGCTCTCTCTTCCACTTTTAAGCTCTTAACCGATGACGACGACGACGACGACGACGACGACGACGATGGCGGTGGAAGAGGGGATTTGACAATATTTCATTGCTGTTTTTGTTTGCGATACAAAATAATGTTGTTAAAGGTTGCCTCGCCGCCAGAAACGTGGGGACAGACACAATAAGGAACAACATAAATAAGGTACATTAATAACGAGTGCATGGAAACAAATTGTGGCGTTGTTGACTACCTTTTCATTGCTCAATTAAGATTCTTTGAAAGTCAACTTGGGAACTTTTGTAGATTGAGAAGCGTTTAAGGTTCCAAATTGAATGCCAGCACAGTCTGGGGGAATTTATGAGTGACATAAGGATTAGGGACGATTTTTGGAAGGTTCAACCACGGGCTGTGCGGCGACATGAGTTGAGTCACGCGTCTACGGATCCTAAGATGGCTAGGCCCAGTAGAGCCAAATAGCTCCGGCCCGAAAAATCTTGGACTCCGGACCAGTGGGACAAGGCAATCGAGGACGCCCATGGAACCGATGGCGGACGCAAGTGGAGAAGGACCTCAACCAACTTGACGTGGGAATTTGGAGGCAGCTGGCTAGAGATCAAGACGCTTGTTGGCTGAGGCTCGGGTCCACCCCAGACTGTAGCGCCCATCGACGAAGAAGGTCTATACGGAGGCTGCCGTGATAATATCCACTCTAGCGTCCAGCTTCATGAACCTCACAAGGGCTGCCGTGGGACAACGCAACAGAGGAGGTCCGCGTACAAGGTGGTTCCCAAAAGGTCGAGGGGGACCTAAGCCGGCTTAGTGTGCAGAGACAGCTGGCTAAAGATCAAGCCATGTAAGGGAAGGTCCAGGTCCTCTTCGGCCTGTAGCCCCCTAAGAAGAAGACCGTCTAAAAACGAGAAGCAATGCCTGCCTGTAAGCACGCGACTTGATCCGGAGTAAGACATGATTTAGTTGAAGAACGCGTGATGGACCTGGGCTGAATACCAGATTCAGACTCAAAGGAGGACACCTACACCTGGCCGCCACCTATTCATTCTTTGTCATCAACAATGAGTCTCTGACTCCGCTCGGCTTAAACAGACCACAGGGCTGTACTCCTTTTGTGATTTTCGCAATCGAGTACCCCAGGGTTCCATTCTTGGTCCTTTATTCTTTTGGTCTGTTTTGTTTTAGAAGGATAGAATGGACACGCATAGAGGCGATGAAACGTCTTCTTTTGATGTAAATTGTTTGATAGGGGATAAGTTGGTAAGAAGTGGTGAGGGCAGTCAGACTACAGCCAGTGATTGACTACTTCAGTGATAGTGCAAATGTAACTGGGCCAGATTTGAAAACAAGATAAAAGGGTATTAACTTTGCTTTCGCTGGGATTCGAACCAGGGACCCCGCTAACCAGGGGCAGCCACTCTACCAACTGCGCGATCCAGTCGTTAAATAAGGCGTATTAACTTTTCTTTCACTGTGATTCGAACCGGGGACGCCTCTAACCAGGATAGGACAGGCGCTTAACCAACTACGCCATTCAGTTGTTTTTACATTTTTGTATTGCGATAAGGCACCACGGCGTCTTAGCATTCGTAGACCTCTGCAACAATGGAGGACAAGTGTATGTGGTCATGTGGTTTGGTGGCCTGTCTGCTGGTCTGTTTTCTTTGACCCTGTTGAGATTAAGATTGAAGCTAGAACTGGACGGGTTGTGCAACAACAATGGCGTCTATGCATCCAATGCTTTGTAAGCCCCCAGGAACAGCTTGTCACACTTGCAACTTGCCTTCATTCGTAAAATTCTTGGTCTCCGGAAGGGACAAGGCAGCAAAGGACGACCGCTCTTAAGGTGGCGTACACAGTGGAGAAGGACGTCAACCAACATGATGTACGCATCAGACTAACTGATGACGCTTGTTGGTTGATACACAGGTTAGACTTGAATTGAAAATATCGTTGAAGTCTCAATCATCGTCAACAGAAATGAGAGTATGAAACATGAGAATTAAAGTCATCGACCAGCGCCGCAAAGGCCTTAAAGGCTAAAGACCCTCGGCCCTTCATGTGAAAGCTTCATTCACGTAATCGTTTGCTTCCGATATGGAGTAGAATTTCGCCACAAATTACCCATTTTCGAGTGGAAACAAATTCGCTGAACAAGAACGCTGAATCGTGTGCCAAGGCGCCGTAACCAGTTTTAATGTTTCGCAATACTAATTAGTTTTTGTGGCCTGAAAACTGCAATTCTCCCTGAATTCAAAATTAAAACACACCCAGACACGCAATCATCCACCCTAAGTGTATTGCACCTGAAACCGATGCACACACGGTGCCGCGGCGGCGGGGTGATAGGGCAAGGCATTCACATTTCATTCTATTTTCGTCCCAAGCGGGGATGAAAAATAAAATACCCCTCTCTCGCTCCTATCACACTTTAAGTACAAATAAAATGCGAAGCTTTCAGTCTTTTTCACAAATGTGATGTTGAATGGGTGAGTGGGTGTGTGGGGGAACGAGGGGAGGTGAGGGTGAGAGCGAGAGTCAGTGAGGAGCCATGTATCCACGTAGATACTTAGGAATTAAACTTTTTTCTATTCCCTTTTATGATTGCATTTAATCTGCAAATTGTTGCTATAAAATTTTACTTTCCGTCGTCTGATGACGACATTCTATGTATTTCTCGTAGCGAGCACAGCTCTAAGTTAATTCAGTTAATTGAAAATCGTAATTACCCCTACAGACGTTTATGATGGTGTCTGCGAGCGAGTGGAGAGTGTGGTCGTTGTTGACTGAGGAGCTGAGCAGAGCGGTGGCGACGACGCTTTTGTTGCATTGCATCGCAAAGGATAGTGGCTGGCGTGTATAGACACCCTTCGTCTTTTGCTTCGAATTCACATTCATGCCCTGCGGAGTGAAGTTCTCGTTCTTGCATTAACATAATCACTAAGGGATTCGTTGCTGTAAAGAGGGGTGTTTGCTTGCTAGGTTAGATTGAAGCTCTATGGGGGGTTGCAAGTTTCTTTTTTCTTCTGTTCACAACCTCCCCCTTGTTGGATAGAAACTTTGATGTCCACTTTCAGTGCAACAACTGCATGCAGACAACATTTAAAAGGCGCTCATTCAAGGACTTGCTGTATTTGTGTCGGATCCTTGCAGGATTCAATCTTTCATACCCAGTGAATAGGAATGGGCGCTCCAAGATCATTTCGAGGTTGAACTGCGAACGCGAGACCTCCAGCCGCGCCGACTGGACTTTTAAGTGTTCCCTCGACCGAACACACACAATGCTCTGTTCGCATTTCCGGTTAATTGAATTAATCACAATGCTTCCTTGTAATTGAATACCAAGCGGAAGCTTATCCAACTTCGGCTTCACTTGGCATCAGTGAGTGAGAGAGTCCAACACAGAAGCCCTTGTAGCCGTCGTCGCAGTAAACCAGGTCAGAGAAGCAGTCCATCCGGTCGGTCAATCGCACAAAAAGGACATACACACACAAACATGCTATCCCCGCCTATAGCCACGCACCGAAATTTGATATCCTTTTTTTTTGCTTTGCTTCCACCCTCGCATGTGTGGATCCTTCAAGAACACACAGCTCTCAGAATTCGTGAGTTCATCGATATGCACAAACTGCTTGCTTACGAAGCCAAACAAAAACGAATTAGAATTCTCGTCGTCTTCTCCGCCTCTGTCCGGTGTTGACGAGAGAGTCCTTTCAAACGTGGAACAATAGGGGATTCACCCTGCAGGTCAACCCCGCCACAGCCGTCGTCGAACCGTCACGACTTTCCGGGTTCCGGGCGATATTGATAAAAGGGTCAAAAGGAACGGCGGCGGCGACTTTTTGTTGTCCGCCGCCATATCCAAGGATTGAGGATACGAAGAATGAGAATTATTTCTGATTATTATTCGTTAACGAGTATTATCTCATCAGTGTCATTCAGATATTATTTCTCTGTAGCTGTGCTGGTGCTGCTGCTCATTCCGACGATGATTCTTTGGAAATGAGATGCCAAAAGGATGCTCTTCTATTGTGCCACCGAAAGACATCATCTTTATTGTTTGGTTGCGGCTGGAAGGGGTATCTATCTCTGCAATGAATCCTGATTTCGAAAGAAGACCCGAGGACTCATTAAATTGGTATATTCATCATCCTCTCTTTTTTTTCGCATGCAGCCACTGGGTGTGCGTGTGCTGTGGAAACGAGTGTGGTCTTGTCTCATTTTGTTTAAAAAAAAAAAATATAAAAAACAAATAAACAATTCGCACCCGCACACAAACACAAGATAATCGATTTTTCTGTCAAAGTCAAAAGCGTTACCACATATCCGCAGCATAGATTGAAAATCCCACACTCACCTGAAACGAGAAAAGCGAAAAAGAAAATTGTTAATTAAAATCACATCGAAATAAATTCATTGGAATTTTTGTTTTTAGCAAATAACGGCCTGGGTAATTAATTCGAGTTTTTGGCGTTCAAAGGAAAGGAATAAATAGTTGTTTGCACTCAGTTGATTTATCCCGGTGGCTTGTGTTTGATTATATTTGAAAGAGGGTTGAAAAAAAATAAACGGGGTACCATTGATTGGCTTTGGAGCGTGTGAGGCTTTGGTGGGACCGTTGCGGCCCCTCGAAGAGTGCAAGTCGGTTTGAAGGCAGAGATGGGAAGAGAGAATGTTCCGTTAATTTGACACTGGTCTTCCGCATCCTGCTGTACGCCACAGAGGCCTGGGCTATCAAAAGCGGATGAAGAAGGCATTGGTCGCTTCGAAGGAAAAGTTCTGCGTACGATCTTAAGTTGGGATGGGATCTGAAGCAGAAGTATCATTTACGAACTGTATGGGCTGTGTAGCGACATGACGCCAGTCAGGGGTCTAGGGAACCAATACCTTGGATTGTTGGCCACATGGCCGACTTAGCTCGCTCTTGAAGAATCTTGGACTTTTTTCTTTGTGCAGAGGAAACCCCCGTCTCGGACGGAGCACCCAAGCGTAGAACCAAATAACTGCGTGGAGGCAACTAACTAGAGATCGCGCTAGTTGGAGACTTGTTGATTGAAGCCGAGGTCCACTACGGACTGCAGCGCCACACGAAGAAAAAGTTCTCACAGGTCACAGAATAGCAGAAGACCTCGATGATGGCAACAATCGCAAAGGAGAGCTCATTCAAGCTGAGAAGCCATTTTATACGCATTTATTAATTTAAGTGTAGCTAGTTGTGGTGAATCGAAGGAGAGACAAGGATAAAATTTACCGTGATCAGCATACTAGACCGTCGACTGACTACAGTGCAATGGACATCCGCTGAATACTAAAAAAACAAGAAACAATTGTAATGTAAATAATGTTGATCATCTAGTCCTTTTCCATTACAAAACGGTGACCATAGAGGCGTATTCTGCTGCAATCATTCCACAAAGTGAGCAGAGTTCTTTCAAGATCTCCGAAGATCAAGCTCTACCGGCAATTCCAAGTCACGACTGTAGTCTGTCTGAGCTGATTACCACAAGGGTCCGTTAAGAGTGTCTTAGAAGAATTCGATCCGCCTCAACGAAGTGTATATTCACTCTTGTAAGACCATGTTTTTCGACTGTACGCACACTTAAGTCACAGCCAAAAAGAGGGTGATTAAAATGTCAGACTCGTGCTTGTGGACCAAGTTCGTCCACAGTGAACAACTGTCTCCCGCGGGTGAAGACGAAAATGTAGCTTATAAGGCTAAATATTTAGGCTTCACCCGCAAGCGTGAAGCCCTCCATGATCCTCAGAAGTTATTAAATAATGGATAGCCTCACTTTTTCGCGATTCTTGGGCTTCTAAGCTTATTTTTTGGAGACGTTTCTATTAACAATGCACACCATGCTCCAGCTACAAAGGTCTTCTTATCCCAGTCTCCTGGTTGAAGAAGGCAATGAAGACCGAATCTTGTATAGAATACTAGCTGTTCAACTCCCCGCGGTTTTACTCGCGCTGTAGGAGTGTCCTCTCTTGCTCGAAATTCCTTATAAAGGTTTGTTTGTCGATAAAACCATAAAAATTAAGTAAATCACTTTTAATTCCAAGACAGATATAGTCATCTGTTCCTATAGCTAGGGATTTCACTCACTTTTATTTCCAAGACTTCCCTGAATTGCCGCCTATCTCTTAACGAGATGACCAAGTACTTTAACATTCAACCGGGCCGGAACACTATGACATTCCAGAGAATTGCGAATTCGCTAGAAAGAGCACAAGCTCTGTCCTCATTCCGGGTGGAGACCCACCCTCCATGCCTATCGCAACTATAAAACATCTGATACCTCTGGAAACGCTTGCTCAAACAAACCGCGGATGGACATCTGGCACAGGATGTCTCATTACCCAACAACTATGGCCTATGATCGATCCTAAGCGATCGCTTAGCTTAATCTTTAACGGGCAAGACGGTCTTCAGACGGCCTTTGATTTTTGCTCCCTAGAGTCAAATCAATTTTATTTTTTCTGCTCAAAATAATTTAAACCCTTTTAGGAATGTCTGGTTGACATTGCAGTAACACATGATTGCAATTCGAGAACGTGTTTAGATGTTATCATCCATCAAGTGCCAACAGGCAAAGAAAATTCACCAAAAATTGCACTGCAAAAATTTTTGTTTTAAATTCTGACCACTTTTAAGACTTTGCCCGTTAGAGGGTTAATCAGATTAAGCAGGCCAAACCTCAGATCTCTTATTGGCATTGTGCCATCGCAACTCACGCCTCTTGACTATGCCTGCCCTATAATGACGTCTGTAGAAGCTGCATGGGGGAGGATGAGGAAGAAACCATCGAACACTTTTCTCGAGAACCTTAATTAAATTCAACCAATATCTGACAGTGTGGTGTCGCAGAGAGTGGACAGACTCGCAAATAAATGTGCGCTCACTTGTGGTGCACTGCGCACCGTGCGCACATGGTTACTCAGCGTCAACTCTGGTTTTAATTCAGTGGACGAGGTAAGTGGCGATCAAATTCTCAAGGATTTGTAGCTTAAAGGATATGCAGTTTGGAAGGGCACTCGAAGCTTGAAATTGTCATAAGTGACAAAGATTTAACAACCGACCACGAAACTTGATATGTAATTGCAGTGCTCTCTCAACCCGTAGATTCAGACTTCTGGAGGCCCATTTCTTTGTTAATCTGGCTGAACTCAGAAGCATCAGAATCAGCCCACTTCTCCGCTTTATCAAAAGCACAAATTGGTTTGCGGAACTGGTAGCTTAAGATCCGAGTGGTAACACAATGGGCCTATGCTTGGCCTAAGTGAGTCTGCTGTCCTTATGCGCGGCAGTCAGCCACCTCAATCTAACCTAAGTAAAGCAGGGGAAAGTGTGAAACTCCAAATGAAAATCTTTCACCCAAAGCACTGCCGACCTTCGTTGAATATCGAACAAGGTTTTTTTTTCATACAGGTTCCACTTTTAATACGAACACGAACGTTCATATTTTGCGGCTGACGGTGCGGGGAGGTTAGGCTGAAGTGGCTGACTGCTGTATGGAAAGACTGCAGCCCCACTTAGACAAGCGAATGGAAAGACTGCAGCCCCAATTAGGCCAGCATAGGCCCATTGTGTTACCACGTGTGTAAATGCCTCTTTGGCAAGTTTTTGTAAAACGAAGGAGATGACTGACTCCTATGCTGCTTAGTTCAGCCAGGTTATTGGAGTAGTTTGTTTCCATATGTCTTTCTACGAGAGAAGAGAGCACTGCCATGGAATAGCAGATATGCCATATTTTCTTCCTCATCCTCGTCTCTGTAGCTTCTGCAGAGACTCTCTTCTCTTCCGGCCTTCGAAGAAAGGCCAAGTCTAGAGGCGTGAGTCCAAATGGCGCAATGCCCAGTGACAACGTCGATCAATTCTAAGATTCGTCGTAATCATTTTGATCAAGTTAAACCATCGCTTAGGGTCGAGCGTAGGCCAGAGTTGTTTGGTAATGAGGCATCCTTTACCAGTTGGCCGTCTACGATTTACTTTGGTAAGTGTTTCCAGGTTCAGACGATGTTTTACAGTAGGGATAGACATTCACCATCCGGAAAGAGTACGGAACTGGCACTCATTCCAGCGATTTCTTCCGGTTCGCGATTCTCTGAAATGTCAGTGCCCCGGCACCCACATAAGTTGGATATAAAGATACTTGACTATCTCGTTGAGGGATTGGGGGGCAACTGAGCACTGTCGATGTCCGGCTGTCGGAAGAGATGACGATACCTGCATTTTGTACTACGTTATTTTTTTCAACCAAAACAGAGCTTCCTACAGTTTGAGCCTGAAAGACGTTGCAGTGGGTAACTGAAAAGAAAGCTGGGCGTTACGATCCTTAGAACAGGCGCCAGTGACCACACCTTCATCCGCATTGAATCCGTCTGTGAAGATTCCCAGAAGACCATCCAGCGTCTGGTGCTCAGTAAGATCTGGAGGGGATGCTGGGTGAGAAGCTCTTCTCGAAGAGGAGTCTGGGTGTTGTGAGGTCAGTTTATACCCTGCGGAGGATCGCTGATTGTCAAGACCGAGGTTCTTTCGATTTCAGCCTGATTGCCGCACTAGCTGCAGCGGAGACAGTCTTTCAAACTCTCTCTCCTCCACTCCTTAAAGAACGATAACAAGGAAGACACTATGACTTCTGCAGAAGCAAGGACCTCTCTCCACCTCAGACTGTTGGTTAAGCAGACGTATGCCAATATGGCTTCAACTGCCTGTTCCTCGATCCTGTTGATCTCCTAGCCCATAAAACCACGATTTTATTTTTCCCAGCCTCTCTTGAAACGTCGGCTCCTCTCGCAATATAGACCAACAATTTATTGGACGCCCACCCCTTCAGACACCGTAACCATTCGACGAGTAACGACAGTTTTTTCCGACTTAACCCAATAAAATCCATACTTAAACGCTTCGGGCCTTACAAAGCCATTACCATGGAATTTTGATGACGACCCTTGGTCCATAGGAGTACATCAATTAAAAGCAATTCCAAGTAAAGTTCATTACCTGTGTTCACTGGCAGGTCAGTCTCCGGGGGGTTCATTAAAAAAGTTTTTATGCACTGAGACACATCCTGCTCCCGCCCAGGTCTCACCTCTTTCTTCGGCCAAATCGGTCTGCTTTGGGCGCAACGGAGTTCGTCCCAACATCTTGAGGTCAGAGACTTTGAACTAATTTCCTCGTCTTCCCCCCAAGACACGAGTCACCCTCCCACATCTCGGCTCTCTGTTAATTGCCATCGAATGGCAACAGAAATGTGATGTTCGCACCACAGCATCACACACAGCTGGATAGTAATTTGGCAGAGATTATGTTGGCTTCCGTTTGACGCTTTCTTTTTTTTTTGGTTCGATATCCTTCGTCCTGACACATCTTTCTTCCCTTGACACCGGGGGACGACGACGCTGTACGACGCCTTCGATCACATGCTGGGTAATGAGAAAATATATACCTACCCACGCAGATATTTATTGCATTAGGACATCACTTTTGGTCCGGTGACGGTTTTGCTTTTGGCAGCAAACAAAGGCGCTGTACACATGTGTTCGGGTGTACGGTCTTGGGCGAGTAGAATGGGCATGTCGCCGTCGTTATTATTGCCGTCTCTGGTTAAATGGGCGAGTCGAAGTTTACGATTGCACTAAGGCAACGAAGCGGACGGGCAAGTCACTCGCTTGGAATTCTAATGACTTCCTTGACGCCATCGTTAAAGTTCTTGTGATTCGGGAACATTTTGTGAAATGAATGCGAATGTCCTGGTTTCGAGTGATATGTGGAATTTATTCATAGTGATTGTGAATCTTACGGATTTTGGTGATATTGTGACTGGCGACAATTATCTTCTCGCATACTTGAGAGTCCTTCAATCAGTTTGTCGCTGTGGATGGCGCATGAGCCGATGTCTAGGAGGTGAGGTGGATCCTATGGCGTCAGCAGATTTTGTGCAGAGCCTGTTAAGGAGCAAAGCTTGAATCTTTGGTTTTCATCTTTGTCGATAGGTACAAGGAACTTCTAGTAGGTCGGTGGGTAGACGTGGTGGGGCCACGTCACACTTAGGTCCAGTTGGACCCATGGGGGGAAGTAACCTTTCCGTTCGTGTTCCACAATTCTAGGAAGCCTAAGATGTATGATCCCCTTCCATACATTGGCCGCCTTAAGAGTTCCCCTCACATGCAGTTCTCTTCCGAGTTGTATTGAGGGTTATGGACTCCGAAGGTGGAAAAGATTTATTCTAGAGTATTCTCTCGAAGACGGGTCGCAGTGGGTGGTGCGTCGACTCCTACGGAGAAGGTGCCAGGTTCGAATTTTACAACCTCTCCTAAGTCACGGCTCCACCTCTTTCGAGTCATTAACAATGCTGAAGGAGTATTGCTCAATGCTCAAGAACTTGGCCGTCCGGAGTTTGCATTAAACTGTGAGCCTCTTCGACTCGTGATAGAACAGTGGCACGCATGACTCGAGTGGTTGCTGAGAGGCTAGGCCCAGCCCTCTACGGGCTGTAGTGCCACCCATATTACACTGACATTATTTTTTTATTATATTAATTCCAGTACATGTTCTGCAATTTCATTAGATTCCCCACAGAATCTGCAGAGACCTTCTTCTGGTACTCCTAGCTTCCTTAGGTGCTCCGAGTCTGCAGTACCCTCCTAGGAAGCCTGTTAGGATGCGGAGGTTGTTCTGGCTCGTGGGGTTGTTCTGATACATGCTCCAAACCTGTTTCGGTTATGTTGACCTCAGAATTTCTTGGCCTGCCATGAGCCTTGTTACAGGCCTCTGCACGCCTCCTTCTTTCTAGTTCCCCGAATTCTTCTCTAAGACATGGTCTCCTACAGCGCAGAATGGTCCAGGGCTTGTGAAAGGTTCCAATGCACCCTTCCTAGCTAGGGACTCGGCCATTCCATTTCCATCTATCCCTATATGGCCAGGTATCCAGCAGAGTCTTACTCTGTTCCTCCTGCTGAACTCTTTAAGCTTCTGTAGGCATATCTACACAAACTTGGATTTGATGATGTAGGAGTGCCAAGAGAGCGGGCACGTCTGTCTGACATTGTTGCTATGCCCCAGTTGGTCTAGTGCCAAGAGAGGGTACGTCTGTCTGACATTGTTGCCATGTCGCAGTTGGTAGAGAGAGGGCACATCTTTTCCTGTCAAGATTGACTTGAATGCATCTCTCTATGGCATAGACTTCTGCTTAAAAGGCGCTGGTGCGTTTGACCATTGCTTCGTAGTACTTTCTCCGGGGTCCAAATACTCCTGCCCCTGTACATTCACCTCATCAAGATCTTGTAAGTGCTTTCTATGTTCTGTCTGGCTTTTATATCTTTCCGGGCTTATCCTGTGTTTTGATGACATCTTGGTGGTCTTCCAGGAGCAGTCGAGAGATGTCCAGATTGTGGAAGGGGTCAGAATTGCAGAGGGGAGACTGCGGGCTGCTGCTGACAAGCATTCACCTGGAGCTTCTCCTTCTCTGTCTCAGATCCCACCGTAGACCTCCATGCACTCACTCACCAAGCCACTCCAATCGACCGTGATTAGTTCAAAGGTTCCCCTCCAGTTCAAGTCTCAGACAACGACATTCCTTAAGCAAACCACTTCGTCCTTTAAGAACATACTGATCCTCTGATTTTCTGAGAACTCATTCGTCCCCAGAGCAGCTGCAGATGGCAACCCATAAAACATTGTCCCTTCTACAGAGTTGATCTCTCGCTCAATTTGATTCCATTCTGTCAATATGCACAAGTGCCACGATGGCAGACACAAATGCTCATCGAAGTGGAAGCATAAATGCGCCTCCTCTCCCCTCGCCAACACACACATAAAAATTTAAACCTATCGCATCATTATAAATATTAAACTGAATTTACGATTACAAAATAATTTACAACACTCTCGCTCCTCTGGCACCCCAGCAGCGAGAGAGAGATACATGCGAACACAATAATCCTCTACAATTACAATTGGACTACACTTTGCACTCTTTAATGTCCTTACAATGACGCAATGAGTACATTCGCTGCCATAAAAATGCACGTCACCACGGTGGTATCGGCACAGGCTGCCTGGGGGTGTGGGGGTTGCATGTTTGCTGAAGAGTGCGACTTTTATTCTCCATAGTGCACGCATGCAGAGCAAATCAATTTATTAGTTTGCACTTGCAAGGCAAGGCGCGCCGGCACTGCAGGCACTTTTCAGTTCTTTAAGGGTAGTGCTCGCGTGGCTGGGGGTTGATATACAGATACCCCCACATGAAGGGATGAGTTTGAATGGGTGATGGCCTATTTGCCATTCTCGTTGTTATTTTTCTTTTTTTTCAAAAGGCCTCCACCCCTCCCGCCGGCACTGCCAAAGCGTCGCCCTTTGTCAATTAAATTTCGTCAATACATGTGTATGTACATTTATGTGGCTCTGTGGACGGTGCTGCCTGCGCTTATGGGAAATAATTCGAAAATTTTTCTATATTTCGTGTGTGGTTGCTGTGTCGTGTGCGAGCATGTATCATAGTTGGGGTGGCCCGGGAGGGTGGTGTGAGATTGGATTAATGGCTTTTCATACAAATAATGAGACTTTAGGGCATTCAGTTATAGAACATGTTTTTTTTTGTTTTATTTATTTTTGTGTGTACGTTATTTTCGATTACCATTGGGATTAATTTGTTAGAACTTGAAAAATCTAATTTTATGTATCGGAGTCCTTTATCTATTTTCTGTATTCGATTCGGTCCGCTGGCTGCTGCCATTGACAACTGCTGTAGCGTGCGTTCGAAAATTATTGAATATACTGTCTATGCAGAGACCGGGGCGAATTAAGGCTTTAATTTTTGGATTTGCTGGATTTATGGGTCAATAAAGTGAAGCAAATGATTGAATGAATGCTGGCGATGTGAGACGAAGGGATTCATTCACAGACTAAAGAGTCGCTAATGATTGTTGAAATTCCAGAACAAGAAGTTAATTTCTTTACAGTACAGGGTGGGCGATCTAGTAGGTTTTTTTTAATCATATGTTATAGACACTGACATCTGTTTCCCACTCTAAATCCTGACAGAAAGCCCGGATCATACCCCCGCTGAAAGAAATGAGTCTCTTTACGCTTAAGCAACGTTGGGGAATATTGAAAACTTACTTCCAAAGTGAGTGCATAGCCCAAACAGTACGTTTTTTTGAAAAGAAGATCAATGTTAATAAAAATAATAATATGGGTGGCGCGACAGTCCGAGGTGGACCTGGGCCTAGCTTCTCAGCAACCACACGTGTTGTGCGTGCTATTGTTCTTTCACGAGTGGATGGGATCTACAGTTTAATGCCGACTCCGAACGGCGAAGTTGAGAAGCTTTTTCTAGACAGGAATACTCTTTGAGCATTGTCAGTGATTCGAAAGAGGTGGATCCGTGAAATGTTATATGTGGTAAATTCGGGTATCGAACCTGGCACCCTCTGCGTAGGAGTCGACGCACTAACCCACTACGCCACGGCGACCCATGTTAACCGACTTTTTTTTTTTTTACTGAGATTGAAGACATGGATGTTGACGACCTCTGCCTCCTGCAGGATGGCGCGTCATTCCACACAGCTTACCGCCATGCTACTATCGATATTTTGAACAAACATTCCCAAATTGTGTTATCAGCGTCCTGGAAATGTCATTTTGCCGCCTTAAAACAGCGATTTGCCCATTTCAACGTTTTCTGTGTGGAACCGTGAAGGACCGACTATCCGGAGGCGATTCAAGCAATTACGACCACTATGATCCAAGTAATCCGCGAGCGACAATAATTATTGGGAAAGTCTGTACTTCCTAAGAAAGCCAAAATACATAGAAAAATTTTGAAAATGGAATTTGGTTCATTTCTTTGCATTTTTAAAAACGAACTTGTATTCGGCCCACCCTGTACAATTTATTTAATGGCTATAGGACGTGTTACAATAGCGCTTCGGCTTGATGTTCAGCTCGGCGTTGACAACAATCAGTCCAATCAGAAGACAGAAACTCAAAATGCGTGCAGACATTGGTAAAAGTGACAACATGTGACACCTTGTGTTTACAGCAGTGTCAGACGTTCACTTAATCCAAACATCCTTAACATTTTTTCTGCTCACTTTCTACATAAGTCAGGCATCTACAAGTCATCAAGAAAGGACGCACAACATCGACGACTCGGCCAGAACGTCACCAAACGCTGCTACAACTTCGAGGTAGTGAATGACTTTGTTTACCTTGGCTCCCAAGCAACAACTTGTTCTTCAGAACCGAGATTAACTCCAGAATAACTGTTGCCAGTCGTTGTTTCCTAGGAATCAAGAGGGAATTGAGTTGTAAAGCTCTCTCTCGAAGGACGAAGCTAACCTTGACCATCCCTGTCCTGCTCTATGGCGCAGAAGCCTGGGCAATATCAAAAGCAGATAAAGAAGCCCTCGGTATTTTCGAGAGAAAAGGTCTGCGTTAAGTCTTTGTTCCTGTTTGTGTGAGCCTAGCTATGAGCGTCATGAGTCTAGTCAGGCGTCTACCAATTCAACTCCTAAGATGGCTAGGCCATGTAGAGCGCATGGACGACACTACATCAGCCCGAAGAATCTTTGTCTCGGAACCAAATAAGACAACGCAACCGATGAAGCCCATAAGTGGTGAAGGTTAGGTTAGGTAGGCGGGGTGCTAGTGCATTCACCAGCACACTTAGACTATATTGGTCCATTGTGATACCCAGTGTCAGACTACCAACACCGATTGACCACTCCAGTGATAGTGCCCTTAATTCGATCCCAACGGCAAATGGTGACTAGACCAGATTTGAAAACCAGATAAAAGCGTATTAACTTTGCTTTCACTAGGATTCGAACCGGGGACCCTGCTAACCAGAGGCAGGCACTCTACCAACTGCGCCATCCAGTCGTCAAATAAGTGGAGAAAGACTTCAATCAACTTGGCATGGAGGCAGTTGGCTAAAGATTGAGCCAACTGGAGATGCTTGTTGGATGGTCCAGGTCTTGGCAAGTCCACCCAGGCTGTAGAAGAAGAAGAACAAGACAAGTCTTCTTATTGAGTGGATGAAGCACTTGCTCCTGCTTTGTCTTGGTTCAGGGATGAAGCATGGACGATAAATTTTAAACATTTGCTTGCAAAAGCCACAAATGGTGTCCACTGTCCAGGTACTGCCTCTATAAAGCAGCACCGATTCCACGTTCGAGCGGAACAGTTGGAACTTGGTTCTCATGCTGCTGACTTTTATGTCGAAGATAGTGGATATCATTCCAAAAGCAGTTTTAGGCTTTCGGATCATGCTGCGTACATCCAGTTCAGCGGTCAGCCTAGATGGAAGTTGAGTGTACTAAATAAAGTGTACTAAATACAGGAAGTGTACTAAATAAAGAAATGTGATAACTTTCTCGACATCCTGCGCGGCAATGTTCAACTGGACGCGGGTGTGAGAAATAACGTTTTCTAAAACCAAAAACAAAAAAAATGTTTTAGAAAAAACGACCTTAGTTCTTGCTGTATTCATTTCGAGCCCAACCTTGTTTGCTTCAGCTTCTACATGGTAAGCCATCAAGTGATGGTCGATTATCCGATGTGGAGGCATGCAAACATCGTCAGCGTGCTCAAGGTGGACGGAGTACATCGCTGATAAGAATCAGAAACAGTAGTGGTGACAGTATGCACTCTTGACGAACGCCACTTGAACCTCAAACTCCTCTGAGAATTTACGACGATGTCATGCCTTAACATTATTGTGTAAGGCAGAAGCTAGGCCCAGGTCCACCCTGGACTGTTGTGCAACCCATATTATTATTATAGTAAGACTTGACAAATTCGTATTGTGCTGACTACTTGAAATTTAGCCACACTTAGGCTAAGTATAGTAGGCCCATTTTGTTACCAATTAAGCCTTTATGTGTGTATATATGAGTTCCTCTCCTCCAAGCCCCACGCAAGTTTCAAGTGGACCAATGAGATGGCAAAACAAAACTACATAACTTCAGTCTATGGAATCAACCCTCAAGACTCTTTACTATTTACTGACAAGCCAGAGTAGTAATCAAAAGAAAAATGAATCATCGTGAATACAAATTATTATGTTTCATCCGATATGCCACTTAAAGGCCTCTTCCACCAACTAATGCAAACGAATTCATAACTAAAGTTCAACACAATGATTGATGACTGTCCTCTGCGAAGGCGAAACGATGTACAACATCGATCAATCTGCTCACGATACATTGCGACTGACAGTCGGTAATGAATGTAAGTCGAGTTCGGATTGACTAGTTGGAGTACTCAACGCGTTGGCGATTTGAATAATTTTGCGCACTGTTAACGGTGATGAAAATGTAAGCAGCAACTGGTAATGAGTAATCGTTTTTTTTTCGGTGGGTGGTGAGTTGCTGGGGGCGACTCTGCTCTTGAAGAGGATTTGGCGTATCAAGCTGGTATGGAGGTGAGAGTGGATAAATTAGAAACAAGTTACATGATAGTGGAGTCCCTTCGAAACAGGTGGAGAAGTTTAAGTATCTTTCACGAGTGATGGGAGGAGTGATACTGAGCTTTCCTGTATGATTGGCCCAGGTTGGCCAGTTTTGAAACAGCTTGGAAGATCTGTGCGTAATCAGGAAGACCCTGCTTGGTGGCGAAGCCAATTTGGTGTATAACTATAAGCTTGACATTTTAGTAACGACCAAAAGATCGCGTGAACGAGCTGTGAGGGTGAGATGTCTTCGTCCTGTTAAGGGAATTACTCTGAGATAGGGCGAGAAACACACAGTACACGAGGAGCTGAATGTTGAGCAGCTGCTTCTTTGAACGAAAGGGGCTATGTTTCGATGGCTTCTCGTGCCACGAATCTCCCCTTCATCACGACTTCCAAGACGGGGCTTGAATGCGATTCCATTAGCAAGGCAACCCAGGACGAGGTGCTTGGGTCAAGTCCAAAAACTCGCCTGGTTACGCTTGGGAACAACTCCTGATGAGGAAGAGTCGATGCGGATGATCAAATTGCCTGGAGATCCCTAGCGCGCCTGCGACCCCTTTAGCACATCATGTGGAGCAGAAGATGATGATGATGAGGAAGCACCATTGTTGTGCGTGATATTGTGCGCTCACGAAGGGGTGTGACCTTCAGTTTAAGGCAGACTCTGAATGGACAAGTTGGCTAGATCTCTCACCATTGCCAGTAGCTTCAGCTTCAGTGGTGTTGGCTTGAATCGTGTCCATTGACGGTAGTCGTCGGACCGAGCAAGTACAAGTCACCGAACTAATAAGCTTGCGTTCAGTTGAAGATGGACAAGATATTCATTTATGCCAATATGTCCATACACTCGTCGCAATGAGGAGCTGCGTTCACAGGCTTACTCTTGAAATATTCGAAGAGAAGAGGCCTTACGGCTCAGAGCTCAGTCCTCTTGAAGAGGTGAAAGTAGGAGAAAGAGGATTGTACACCGATGTCGTGGATTTGAGCTCAGCTGTGTTCCCCAGAAGATTGCCTATTCTGTGAAAACAGGCGGCCGAGTTGGGTGTGAAATTCACTCTCCCCCTCTTAGGACTGTGAACTATGTTGCTCGCGAAATAGCATAAGACTTGGCGAGAACATGCAGAGCATCAGAAGTCCACCCCGCACTCTGGCACCACCCTCAATCTGGTCTTGTTCTTTCCACTAACCACCAACTCTTCCCGAAGTCTTTTCAGATGGCTTGCATTTTTTTTTTTTAGTTTTTGTGGACTCTTGAGCTCACGCAGGCTTCAGAAGCAGAAAACCAACATTGCAAGCTCAAGAGCACCTCAAACAGGACCCACCTCTGGCCACGTGCGTTAACGTCCGCACAAAGTCATTAAATATCCTTCATCATCCTTATTCCGGGCGCCCAGCAAATCGCCCGCGCAGTGTCCATCAATAAGCCAAAGTCTCTGACATTTAAATATGTTATTGACACAGAAACAAGAGAAGCTGAAAAGAAACAAACACACACCGCACCACCGACCGGCAACAATCCAGGGCTGTCAACAGTTTTGAGTTATTACATTTCACAGTGCCCTGAAGGAATGAATATGCAAAGCAATTGAAGGATTCAAACAAATGATGATGACGGTGGCGACGCGGCGGCGGCGTCGCCGGCAACAGCAATGGCAACGGCAATGGCAGCGTCAGCTGGATTCAAGGGGGAGCAAGTCGCAACACAAAAGCGTCTTAGTTTACCATTTCTTTCGTTTGATTTATTTATTCCTTCGTATTTTTTTTCTTTTCTCCATAATTCACAAGTTTTTACAATTTTTTTGGTTCGTTTCAATCCATCCGCCCTCCCCGTCAGACCGCCTGCATCCATCGACGGGAGGAAAGTGAAATCGGTTTTTCCTGCTGCTCGCCTTTGTACCCTTCGAGGGATTTGTGCAAATGGCGATTTTACATGCATGTTTGAGCGATTGTACACCGATGTTATTCTATTATTCCATTTTTTTCCGTTTGATAATTTCTCCACTTCCACTTTCTTGGAATCGACTGGCTGCCCCCTCCCCCCCACCCTGTGCTCAGTTCACTCAGTCCACTTAGCCCGACCCCATCCCGCGGTTGGGGGTTTTTCTGACTGATTTATGTTAAGATTTTTTGAGATTTATTTATTTTTCCATTTTTTTGGGTTTACTACCCTTGATCGGGGGAGGATTGTATGCGAAAAGGGTTGACGAAAGCGGGAATGTGATTCTTAAATTGAAAAAAGAAGGATTATGAAATGGGGGGGCTGATGGTCTCGAGAAACCGCAAATCCTAAGCGGCTCCAAGGCGCCTTTGTCTGACTTGAGAACACACACATGGTGACAGTTTCTGATAAGGTTGGTCCCAGGAAAAGAAGTCAGTCAGAAGCGTGGAGTATGATAAGGATTCAGAGCATTTCTCTACAATGATCGCAGTTTCCAGCTTAGGTGGACGTTCGTATGTGAGTTTGACAACGAATGGGAGATGTCATGTTTGAGGATCTTTCAGCGATATTGGACCTATGACCTTAGCCCCGTAGCCTTCGAATTCCTCTTCTGGCGACTTGGTCTCTTAAGGCTGCTTTCTTGACCCACAGTATGCAGCATGTTCGTATGGCAGTTGATCTTGATCTCACTCGATCAGTTCAGTGTTTAGATCGAACTTATGTTTTGGTTGGCATCTTTCTAATCGGTAAGCGACTGGATGGCGCAGTTGTTACCAGTGCCTGCCCTGGTTAGCGGGGTCCCCGGTTCGAATCCCAGTGAAAGCAAAGTTAATACGCTTTCATCCGGCTTTCAAATCCGGTCCAGTCACCATTTGCCGTTGGGATCGAATTAAGGGCACTATCACTGGAGTGGTCGATCGGTGTTGGTTGTCTGACTCTGGGTATCACAAGGGACCAACATGGTCTAAGTGTGCTGGCGAATGCCCACCTACCTAACAGGCGAATGCCTTCCTGAGTTGTTCAAGAATCCAAGCCTTGAATAACACTTTCTCACTTCGACGCGATCTAGATCTATGATCACTCGCTTTGCACTCTTTCAACGAAATTCTTCAAGATGATCCACCTTCCAGTCAATACAGTATCGATCAGCGATCTCTAGACTTGTCGAAAGACGTCTGGTACTCGGGGGTAGAATAGCCTTGACGGTCGAAGACATAGGGTAGCGGAAGGATTGCACTTAAATTTGAATTTGGGAAACCATCAGAAGTCACACAGAGCCTAGATCAGGCGAGTACGCCTGATGGGCGAGCCTTGTGAAGTCAAGCTAGGTGAGTAGGTAAGATGTGGCATTAATCCCTTGTAAGAAGAAGTAGGCCCCTTGAACTTAGAGAGGGATGCCGTGACTTATGAAAACCAGAGTAAACTCAACAACCCAACTTTACTAGTACGTCGAAAGTTATGAGTGACTGTCGTAAAAGTAGGAGCCTGCAGTGGCTTTCCAAGTTGTGGCAAGAGCAGGACAGTTGCAGAGGAGGTGTTGGATGCTTTCCTCCTCCTCTTCGTCTAGCCCTCTTCTACAGAAGTCGTTGGAAAATAAGCCGTCCGTGAAGGCCTGGAAGACCATGTCCAGTGATTATTAATACTGCAGTGGTAACTTTAAATCTCTTTGGAGGGATCAGGCTAATTGATCTTTTTGGATCGAGATGAGGTCAGAGGCCGAGTTTAGTGTGAAAGCTAAGCTAGCAATTTTCAACTCAGTATTTGTTCCAACTCTCACATATGGTCACGAAATTTGGGTAATGACCGAAAGAATAATATCGCGAGATGAGATTTCTTCGTGCTGTAGTGAGAATTACTAGCCGGTTTAGGGTGAGAAACACGACAGTGCGCGAGGAACTCAACGTTGAGCAGCTACTTCTCCGAACGGAAAGAGCTATGCTTCGTTGGTATGGTCCCCACCATCACGACGTCCGCGGCGGGCCTTGAATGCGATTCCATCAGGTAGGCGACCACTTGGCAGACCAAGGATGAGATGGTTGGACCAAGTCCATAAGCTGGCCTAGTTAAGCTTAAAACCTGATTAGTTACAGTTGATGGCGGAGGATCGAGTTGTCTGGAGATCTCTCGTGCGTGGTTTATCCCCGCGACCTCTTTAATGGACCATGCGGGTCTGAAGATGATGCTAATGACGAGCTTAGATTTATTTTGAGATTCGACAAGTGACTATCCAGCTATGATTTTCTTTCCGTAGAGATTATTGAGCTGTAACTTGAAGGCAGCTCTAAGGGGTAACTTTGTTAGGAAAGAATCCATCGACTTGCAGTCTAGTGGCGCGCTTCGCGAGCTCATCAGCTTTGCAGTTTCCCAGGATGACCCTATGGTCTGGCACCCGGTACAAGCGAATGTTGAACTGTTCAGATATCTCGTTAAGAGGTGCGCGGCAGTTCATTACTGTATAAGAGTTTATAGAGAACGATGCCATATCACGTTCGCGAGCCAATATCACGTTCCACTATAGCCAGGACAAGGCTTCGCTAATCGCCATTGCTTCCGCTTGCATGACGCTGCAGTGATTTGGTAGACGAATAGATTTGTTTAGATTAAGACACTCCGAGAAAACGCCACGTCCTATTCCATCATCCGTCTTGGATCCATCTGCGTAGCATTGTATTGCTTTACCAAAGGGTGTCGCCCTCGTGAATCAGGCCTCAGTCCGGCATCAGGGTTTCGAAGTTGTTCTGTGGGAAGTGTCCTGGTGAAGTGTGTTCAAGTGAATCGAGGTGAGGTTTTGTTCGTGAAAGAGTTTGGCGTGTCCGTAGGTTTGAGCAAGGCTTTTGACGAACTTGCTGTTTGCGTACCAAAAAAATATAACCGGGTGAAGTTCAAGAAAGCAGCTACGCCAAAAAATAGAACCGGGTAAGGTTGAAGGGAATTTCCAGAGCAGAAAAGGGAGTAGTATTAAGGACTCCACGGATGCAGATGCAGGCCTGTCTCTGTAACGAATGGGCACCGACTTCGAGTATGTACCGAACGTCCACTCCGTAGAAGAGGATGGGTCTGATGACCATCCTTTATAAAGCCAGTGTGTCATATAAAGTTGAGGACCCCATCAGGCCTTCTTACGCATATACAAGGCCGTAATGGCACTTCCTTACTTCTTTCTTCTGTATAATCCACACTCGCACACAATTACAATGCTCTCTCTTCGCAGACTCCCCTCATGGGCGGACACCTCTCATAATCGGACACATTCCTTGGCATAGCCAGTGTCCGCATTTGAGAATGGAATGCAAGCTAACAACACAGGAACGTCGAAATGGCAGCGACACCATTTGCTTCCGCGTTTTATACAAAATCTTGTGTTTGACACTCGAGCTGTATTTGGTTCGGCAACTTTCGTGTGTCAACTGCAACGCGTTACCTTGGATCTAACGACTTCCAGAACTTGATTGTTGGCTTGGGCTGAAGTTCGACTTGAAAGGAATTCTTTCAATTCTTTTAAATTGAATTCTTTGACTGTGTTTGCTCCACATTCTGAACTTCTTCTCAACAACATTCGACTAGAGTGGTAGCTTCTATTACCGACACTCTGTTAGGCGGACAATCCCCTGGAACGGACAATTTCTCACGACCGTGAATCATGAATTGAAGTTTCATCCATTCCCATGGACGGGTAACTCGTTTAGTCGGATAATGGTGATGCGACCGTCGCTGTCAGCCTAGGAGAAGCTTTCACTGTACTTCGACTCCCTTGGCCAGCTTTTTTACGACCCTTTAGTCGATGATCAAGTTGAAGTCAGAAGACCAAAGGAAGACGCATAGAACCAAGTAATGCCTCAAGTCTTAGCTTGAATCGATAAAAAGCAAGGGTCTCTCAAAACACATGGAAAGGGTGAATCCCTTCCACCTCTCTGAACTCAGAAACAAGCATATGTCAAAACTTATCCTTTCATGTTCCATACCCCATACCCCATCTGCAGCTAGATTCGTGTTTGGTACGTCCTCGTCCTTGCCGTCTAACGTGTCCTCCCATGGACGTGTATAGCTCTTTAAATTGTGGAAAAAACAATTTAATAATTCCCATTTAATTAGACACAAGCGGGATACATGTGTGCCATTTCTTTTCCCTTTTTCGCCAGGCAAACACGCAAAAATTGTAACCGAACAACTCCATCCCCGTCCCCGCTGAACCATTTTAATTACACAATAAGAAAATCCTTTCATTCATTCCTCATCGTCGTAGTCCTTTCGTGCACAACTAACCCGCCGCCACTGACGACGACAACGACGACGACATTGAGTTAAAGCAACGTCAAAATTATTTACCTTCCGGCGAAGCGGCGGCGCGGGGCGGTGGAAACTAAATTAAGAATTTCTGCACGCTTCCTTGTTTGCCAATGTGTACAAGTACACATGCACGAATGTGTGTCGGGCTACCCATTCCCACTTAATATTCATACCGCGATGACTCTTTGAAAGCGCTTCAGAAACGTTTAACAAGAGCGCGCCACTGCATAGGGTTGGTTGGTGGATGGGTAGGCGGTGGGAATGAAAAAAAAAGAAGTGTAACGATTCCAACGGAAAGTCTCAAGGAAATCTTGAGAGAGAAATTAAGGAATAAAATAAAACGCGATGACGATGGCAAAGAAGGAGGAGAGAGAGAGAGAGGGAGGGAGAGACACACACAGAGGTAAAAAGAAAAAGGAAAGTAAGTTCTGCAAGCAAGCACATCTCACAGGAGTGCCAATTGAGGAAGGAAATCCTCTGAGCTGCCAAATGAAGCATGAAAACGCTACCGACGACGACAAGGCGAAGAGACGACCAAAGAAACCCCATTCCGTGTATCCGTATCTAGATGTCAATGGGAGGAAATGATAATGGCGCAGCAAAAAAAAAAATCCAAAGGACACGAAACGAACCGAAGGCACTCACAGAAAGTGGTGAAAGGAAAATGAAGTTTATTAGAGAAAAATTTAATACAGTCCTCCTCGCCTCCCCCCTCCACCCCACACAAACCCATTCCAATGATGACATTTGTCACGCGAACTAACATAAAAAAAAAAAAAACATAAATTATGGCAGGAAGTCACCCCAGCCGCCATCGATGAGGTTCGGCGGGTCACAGAAATGCGTCGTTTTTCGACTACTAACAATCTACCGGACACGCCAACTTTCAACAACGTCTCTGGGGTGCACTAATTAAAAGCAGACGCACAAGAGAACCCAGCAAGCAGAGATAGAAAAAAAAAACAAGGACACTCCGTCGGTAAAAATATGATGCCCAATTGGCAAAGGTATCGATAGCTTATTCAATTCATTATCTTCCCTTGTGTATCCTTCTCCACAAGGAGTCTCCAGAGACGAGAAATTCGAAGACTCCGTCTGTGTGCGCTGCAATTCTTTCGCCCCCAAACCAGGACGAGTGGCATCCGAATCGTCAGTCGGCCGGGGAGTGTATCCATTTTTAAGCGCACACAAAGAATAGGTTAATTAGGATCAATTCATATTCCAGACATTTAGTTTCATTTTTGTGGTCGCAAGCATTGTTGATCCCCCCCTTGTCCTTCCTTTGTGGATTTTTCTTCCCACCAGCCAGCAAATGTGGAAAGGAAACAAAAGGGATGCCAGCCTGGCCTCATCTTCCGTCTTGTTTTAATGAAGAGACTAAGGAAGCGATTATCCTCATTGGATACTGCGGTTACAATTCAATTAAAACGGCGAGAGCGAGAGCATTGTTCAACAATAAAATTAGAATATGACCGTCATTCGCGCTCCTTTCACTCAACCTAAACGAAATGGCTAATTGATTGCGTACGTCTGCTGGTGCTGGATTTCAGGATTCACGCGGGAAGGATAAGTCAAATCATAAAAGCCTGCTTAATTGAGTGCAGCTCTGAGTTGGCTGGGCATGGCCTCCTCCCGTCAACTTGTTCAGCTTCACTTGTGCGGGCGTTCGCGAGTACGTCGGTGGGTGGTTTATGGAGTTGACTGTCGTTATTTTTGCTGCAAATCAGTTGAGTATCGTATTTGATGGTTTACGAGAATATTTAGGAAGAGATACAATATCAGGCAATCGTTGGGGACATTATAAAGGTTCGAAGGGGGGGTTGGGTTGAATTTTGTTTTACTTTTTTTGGCGCAAGGAAGTGAAGAGAGTGATGTGAGAGGTTTGGATTTAGCAGCGTGGTTGAAGGAATGAAAGCGATTTGATGGGCTGGCTGTGCTAAGGGGGGATTTGAGATGATGAATGCATTGAACTGTAATTTGAAGGAGAAAAACTCCGAGGATTCTATTTACTAGATAGATGAGCACTTCAATCTACACCTCAGTGGCATACCGGGCAACCAACGAACTCGCTAGGTGTGGTAAGAACTCAGAGGGAGATCCACCCTCTAAGCCGATAGCTACAGCCTTCCATCCTCACTTCACCTTACAACAAAGTAAATTTAACCAGCACTCAATGTTAAACGTTATTCTGTCTGCTCAGACTATGCAGACGTGCACTCAGCCTCCGTATCGGTGTCATGATAGGACACTACACAATTAGCACTCGCGGCCGGAGGATAGGTAATATGATTTTTGTAGAAGTTGCAACGACGATGAGGAGGTAGAAACCACATATCACCTCAACAGCTCGTGTTGTGCTCTGGCCACTTGGAGGAACTCATACTTGGAAGCCTACTTTCTAACTACCAACTCGTACCCTCCTCCTACTTTCTTTATGAAAACTCAGCCAACTGAATGGCATATTGACAGCACAACCCGTTTCATAAGCGTCAACAACTCCTTCATCTGTCAACCCAGACTAGACTTCGTCAAGTTGGACAAAAATGTGAATCGAACGTGGTTCATCGGAAAGGTTGTGAAGGAACTTGATTGTGATTTAAACGGCTTGTGACCCTAGGACAGTCCTTACGTTATTGTTGGTTGACACTGGCCTCAGTACATGCCTCTGCGCCGTACAGCAGGACTGGGATGATCAAGGTCTTGTATAAAGTCAGCTTGCTCCTTCGAGAGATGGCTCTACTACTTAATTGCCTCTTGAGCCCATAGAAACAGCGGTTGGCAAGAGTAACTCTGCTGTTTACTTGGGAGGCGAGGTAGACGAAGTAGGAGACGATGTAGGACCTTGGCCTACATACGTAAAAAAGCGGCGATATGAAACGATACTGGATTCTGGAAAAAATCCGATTTAAGTCCATTTTTAGGATGAATTGTTAGGTCTTTTTCAAGCAGTAGCGCATTACAATGTAATTGATATCTTCCTCAACAAACTACATTGGGGACTGACTGACTGCTTAGAGTGGATTGAGGTAAGGAATCTCATTGGTCCGTTCGTCTGTGAAAAGGCCGACGTTATTGCTAGTACCTTGAATGGGGAGCGCTAGTAATCGATTGTAACCAACATAGTTTGGATCAATCATGATGACATGATTGTGATACACATGCCATCCGTGCTACATTCTACACAACTGCTCACACAATATTATGTACGAGCGATATGAAAGCATGGTAGTTTCACGCTGAGACAAAGCGATATGGGCCCCGAGATGGTTGATTCGGCACAGTCTACGAAAATTTGACACGGTCTTGGGTAGTTTCCTTCAGTTCTAGGTTAATGCCAATAAGCAATGAACTTGTGTGGAGGAGAACGAGTAGTCCCCTCAAAGACAGCATAATTCGTGTCATTGCTTAAACTCAGTCAGATCCATGCACCTCCCTGAGATGAGTCAAGTAGCGACACCATTTCAATGTCTTCTTACTTAACGCCACGGGCCTTTCAAGTCAATCAAAGAAATTCACTCATTTCATCTAGCCGTCCGTCTTAGACAATTCATTAAATTAAAGGAGTCAAACCTTTCTGTAACGAATTTGTTGAAGCTACTTGGACGGGAACATCCTCCCTCAACTGTCCAACTCTGGTATTTGAAAATCATTTTTACCTTCTTGTCTGTCTAACGTCACACAGCGAACCGTCAGCAATCTACTTCGCTTCAGAGAAGGATTAGAGTTGAAATTGAGAAATTAAAGGCCTTTGCCTTTTATAAACTTGTACTGACCTCTCGGGAAACGGCTTAGCTAGCTTTACTAATCAGAATATTCGAGAAATATGTGTCAATTGACAAATTCAAACTCCTTAAGTGACTTAAGTCAACATCGCGACACCCTGTTAGGCCGACAAAAGACAAATAAAGTGACGAAGGAAATACAAACTTGACAAGTGACACATATTTTCGGGTGAAACGACTAAGAGCATAAGGACGATTAATTTTTGAAAGTTAAAAAAGAACGCCACACAATGACACACATTTGCGACTCTTTTCCATTTCTCAAGACATCTGGAAAATACAGTGCAGGCCCACAAGAATGAACAGCTTGAAGTAAGACTCTTGCCATTAGAGTGCTTAAACAGAGTGGGATTAAATTTTACGGAGAAAAGGAATATATTTTTCCTTCCACTGTTTTATCATCGAATGGAATGAATCATTTCAAGAGGATAACAGGCGGGTTATTCTTCTCAGGCCTCTACCAGAAATTAAGTATTACAGAGATAGCCGACTTCGCAGCTGATTGCCCCCTAGTCCATTGACGAATTTGTGTGCTTTTTTGAAAGATATTCATGAATTTTTGACAGTTATTCACAAAATAACGTAAATGCCGTTCTCTGATTGGTCAACTTGGTTTAAGAACACGTGATAAAATCCAGTTGTCAAACATTTTAAGGGGCAAGAGAGGTAGAAGTCGCGCATCTCTGTAATACTTCATTTCTGCCCGCTACTACACATATTTCACAAATGCTCATAGGCCGAGAAAACTCATTTTCAAAATCCTCTTGATCATCTTTGTTCATCCACGCAGCTCGTTACCTATTTTCAAGGGAATTTTGAAAATGAGTGTTCACGGCAAGGCCTAGAGAGGTATTTTTCACACGGCCGACATTGAGGAACAGCGAAAAAGTCATGAAACATAAAGCATGCGCCATGTTGTCCCTATCATCTGCGGCAGGATGGTCATATTCCACAATTCCAAATCAAAGAATGAGGATGGAAAAGCAAAAAAAATAAAGACACCTCCGTGTACACATAACTACGTGGGATAATCCAATTTGAATATTGTTCACTTCAACGTAATTAAATTCCATGTCATCCCTTTGTTATGAAAAACCCTCTTATTCTGTCTCTCTTTCTCTCTCTCGAAATTGCCAACAATTCCGTGTGCGCGTTCGTCGTCAACGTAACCCCGACCAACACCGTCCAAATGACATTCACGACAAAACGATTGAAAATGAAATAAAAACGAGAAATATTTGCACTTTCCAGAGGATCGCAATAATTTTAATGCGTACACCCTGTTGCCCGCTCGCCATCCTGCCAGCTCACAGTGCAACCCTTTGGCTCGGTCTACCAACCCACCCACAGTCCTGCCCGGCAGCAGTTTTTCGAAATTTCCTCATTCATATTTCCACGTTAGTTTATTTTCTGCTGATGTCATTTGTTTGCCGCTGCCACTGCACAGGATGTCGACTAGCGACGACCGACTGGCTAGAGGTGGAAGGGAAAATTGTATCTAAAACCCTGAAAATAGGAAGAAACACCCAAGTAAATTAAAATACCAGACAGACAGCAGCAGTTCACATGAGAAGCGGGTCGTCTATGGATACCACACACTCATAGCGATGCAGGGGTGATGCTGGTGGTGTTGGTTAGTTCTCTACGGTGGTGCCTTGCCTTGCCTTCAAATAAAGCTTAGATATACAAGAATTTATACAAAAACAAAAAAAAAAATAAATAAAAACGAGAGCAGTACACACCCATATAGCATGTCACACACAAGGACGACAGCAGCAACAGCGAATTTCGTGCCACGGGGACAGAGGCGGAGGAACAGAGCGGCAGCAATGGAAGAAACACTAGCAAACTAAAAATAAAAATGCGAGAAAAAAAAACACACACTGAAACCTGAAGTGAAACCGCCGCGTGACATGCGGATAACACGAAAATAAGGAGAATGTACAAAAAAACAAAAACCCAGCACACACCACTAACCCGCAACAGCAGCAGCGCCACCCCCCCTGCTGCCATTTGACATTGCCGTCCTAATGGATCGTTAAAGGTGTATCTGCGCGGCACGTAACCAACCCAAGTGACTGTGCGAAAGGAAAAGTATTTGATTAATATCAAAAATAAATTAAACGATTATTAAGTCCACCTCGGACACCGACTCACGTCTCTCGTGGGCAGAGTATTTCCGATTTTTCTTCATTTATGTCATCCTTTCAGATGGGCGAGAACACATCCCACCCGCCCTCCCCGACCGACATATGGGGCCGTTGTGTGCAGCATGTGCTGATGAGCAGCTCCACGTTGACAACTTGTGGTTGAGACTTTTATTATTGCGGCGAAGAGCGCGCGGGCGGGGACTCTGTAGCGTTGGATGGTAACCCGGGTTTCTCGAGAACCTTAATTAAATTCAACCAATATCTGACAGTATGGTGTCGCAGAGAGTGGACAGACTCGCAAATAAATGAACGCTCACTTGTGGTGCACTGCGCACCGTGCGCACATGGTTACTCAGCGTCAACTCTGGTTTTAATTCACTGGACGAGGTAAGCGGCGATCAAACTCTCAAGGATTTGTAGCTTAAAGGATATGAAGTTTGGAAGGGCACTCGAAGCTTGAAATTGTCATAAGTGACAAAAATTTAACAACCGACCACGAAACTTGATATGTAATTGCAGTGCTCTCTCATCCCGTAGAATCAGACTGCTGGGGTTCCATTTCTTTCTTAGTCTGGCTGAACTGAGCAGCATCAGAATCAGCCCTCTTCTTCGCTTAATCAAAAGCACAAATTGGTCTGCGGAACAGGTAGCTTAAGATCCGAGTGGTAACACAATGGGCCTATGCTTGGCCTAAGTGGATCTGCTGTCCGTATGCGCGGTAGTCAGCCACCTCAACCGAACCTAACCTAACAACTGACCGCACAGATGTCCCTTCAACGAGCGTGAAACGGACGTTATGAAAGGCTGAAGCTTACAGAAGATTCTGACAGCTGGAAGGTATTGGTCAGAAATGAAGTATTACAGAGATAGCAGACTTCACAGCTGATTGCCCCCTAGTCCATCGACGAATTTGGGTGCCTTTTTGACAGATATTCATGAATTTTTGACGGTTATTCACGTAAATTCCAACGTGAATTCCGTCCTCTGATTGGTCAAGAGGAACACGTAGGAACACGTTATAAAAAAAACAGGTTTCAAAAATCTTAAGGGGCAAGAGAGGTAGAAGTCGGGCATCTCTGGAATACTTCATTTCTGGTATTGGTAACTTTGACAGCAGGCGAACCGAAATAATGAGAAAAAACTATCAAAGCCCGGGACGCAAGACCTCGTTCGCCCTCTCAAACGAAACAATTTATGGGAAAGCGACACACTCAATTAATATCACGTGGTTGGTTACCAATAGCAAGCGGTTGATCTGTCCGTGACTGAACCCACTCTAAGCAGCTCCTATTGCTGAACATTTTAAACGTCTAGTGGTTGGGGAAGTATTATGTCGCACTACATTTTGAGAGTTGACGCAAGAAGACCAGCCTAAGTACCGACTTCTGCAGAAGCTGCATCGATGAGCAGCGATAAATGAATGTCGCGTAGATTCGAGGGTTAAGTCACTTTAGTCATGTGCTCCTCGGGAATCCATTGCGATTTATACTAGGCTCCTGAAAGTGGCAATATAATGGACCAGTTACGTTGAAGTCAATCCTTTCAGTGGCATCAGAAAGTGAACAGCTCAAAATGGAAAACATAACGTCCCAATTGCACTCAATAGGCTTCATCTTACGTCAGATTGCAATATTTTCTGTGAATACAGCACATTTTTGTAACGATTCAGTTTAAGAGTGCAGAAGAAGACATAAAACGGGGATGAAGGCACAAGTTTTTTTCCTCTTCCCATATCAAGATATCATGTATAGTTTTGGTTAAATTTTTGTTATCTGACTCTTGAGTTGTGTGAGAGTTGCTCGAGCAAGTTTTTAATGTTCGCCGTTTTTATCTTCGACATAAGGCACTTACGAAAGGCAGAACACTGTTTAAAAAATTAAGTTTGATGGCCGTTTAAGTACTTTCAGTCCTTGAGGTCTTAACTCTACAAATACAATAGAAATTCGATGTCTCTTCCAAATCCCTTCAGTCCTTGAGGTCTTAACTCTAGAAATGCACTAGAATCCATAAACCAGATTTTATTTTCTGATGAGCTATACTTTCAACAAAACGAACAGTCGTTTTTTTTTTGTGCTCTTATTTCCATATTTTTTCCATTTTCTTAATACTTAGCATCATCTGGCTTAAGCGGCCCATACACAGCACATTTGTGTAAGCCCATGCATTGGCATGACAAGAAGTGTGAACAATGGACTAATCTATGCGCCGCTTTCTGGTCTGCCACACTGTGTGAGCAAAATGTAGTCATTTTAAGAGACGGCATTCCGCGAAGTGTGATTTGTGTGACGTGTGTGGTGAATAGAGACGCCGATGTCCACACCGAAGTACCATCACTTAATGTGCTGTGCATGGGTCGCACAAAAACTCTGTTAAAACAATGGCACTACGCATGCGAAGTATGGTCAATTGTGCACTCGCTTCAATATTCATCCCTTTATTTAGTTTCTTCCCTTTTTTTCTGAACAGAGGACGTTGTAGCAAAACAAATTAAATAAACAACTTATGGAATGAGATTGGGGTTCATGACGTTAGAGGCAAGTAGGGAACAACATTATCTAGAACTATCCGATCAAAGGAATAATTTTCAATTTTTTTTTTTACTTGGCTTTACAATCCTGGGAGTCCCTAAAAAACTCAAGGTTACCAATTCTGAAGCTTTGACCAAGCGGCCAATGCTTTGGTTGTTCCCTCGTGGACAGCTGTTCATGCCGATCAGTCATGTCAACGTCATCTATCGAAGATCGTGTATCCGTAAGTTAGGCACGCTCTTCTTAAGTGTGAAAAACAAACCTTCCTTTTGATCTCAGTGAAAATTCTCCATCATCACATCCTGTATACCCTGACGAGGATGACCAGGTGCCAAAAATAGCTGTCTAAATGCATGCTGTCAGCGGGACCTCCTGAAATCGACAAATGCGATCTTAGTGTCGATCAGCCTTTCTTGGTCTGATCGAGTCTGAAACTCTGCTCAATATCCCTCCCTCCACGTCCATGACACTCAATTCAGACCGAAAATTCAGCTTTATTCTTAAAAGGCGGTCCTATCGGCTTCAATTATTGATTGAGTCAACTTGGTCTTTGTCATTGGAGCAGGAAGACCCAAAGTAGGCCCAATTCAGTTCTTGAATGTCCCACTGGAAGCCCAGCACAGAGGTTAAACATATCCCCCCTTGTCTCATTGAGAAATACCTCTCCCGGAACAAGTAAGATCCAAGCGGAGAGTTTACGAAACCAAGCAAGATACCGTTCTAATGCCAATCTTTGAAGAGCAAGCTTAAACGAGCCACCTCATGAAGTGTGCACTAAGGCCGCTTACACACAGAAAACTTTTGTTGGCGATTTTGCCATCCACATGTTGGCAAGGGATGTGAGACGTGCTAGGGGTAGCCCGCGTCTGGTGTGCTCGGGGTTTGCTTTTGGATTTTCTATTCTCTTTTATCTGTCTTCGTCTTTTCTTTGAGTTGCTTTATTCTTATGTTCTCACTGTTGGCTATTGGAAGCATGTTGTACATGTGTGAGAAAGAGATGACGCATGTGTGAGAGAGGGTAGGAAATAGAAAAAAGTTCAGAATTGAAAGATTTCCTGCGTAAAAGTGGCTTGAGATCACAAAAGGGAATTTGAAAGAATCGCGGCCTAAGGCATCTCCTGCAGGCACACAGGAACATGATTTTCTGTCAAGTCAATGTCGGTCATGATGTGCTTAATGGCAGTTCCCGTACCATTGGACTTATGCTCAACTGCGTCTAGCTCGGAAATAAAGTACAGACGGCTGTCATTTCTTGCAAGCAGATTCACTTTCAACTCCTGGTGATTTGCAAACATATGCCACTCACCTTCACCCAACTCGAGGGTCAAAGACATAAAAAAAAAAAGGTGCAACTACAGTGCCGTCATACAACTCGCTTCCGCCAAAAACCGGCAACACGCACCCTCTTACATAAATCCATCCACCTGTCAGCTGGACTCCATAACTTCGCCGAGACAGAGGGAGAGAAAGAGGAGAGGGAACAAACAAGAATTTATTACGAAACCCTAAATCGCCACCTTGAGACGTTTTCGTCCGGAAGGCCCGTAAATGAAAATCATTGGCCATTACATTCGATCGCAATGAACTTAAAAAAAAGATGTGTATACCACCGCCGGGACCATTTGTACATGAAAAATTGTCATCATTTTTTTCCGGAATGAAAAATAATGACAGTCTGTTCCCACTCGCTCCGGCAAGCTTTAAGCTTACATTCACAATCGAAAGCGAAATTCAATTAACAACTTTATGAGACCCCGAAAAGGATGATCTCATTTCACTTGACTGTCTTGTCTGAGTCACGAAACTCAAACTGATTTCACTTTTCAAGTGAATGCGATTGGAAAACTTCTCGCCACTCGCACTACTCTCGTCTCGATTAGGTCATATGAGGGTTCTCCGTTCTCCGCGTGCGTGGGTGTGTGTGTGTGTGTGAGTCATTGGCAGAATTTCAGCGTTCCGAAGAAAGAAAAACAACAATCCACTCCTTGAGCCCGTTCGGCTGCCATCAATCGTCCGTAAGCCACCCCCTCAAAGCCCCCAACCCCTTCAATCATGTCGGAAGAATCGAAATAAAACTTTTTGATTACTTCAACCACTCACGGGCTGGCTATGCGGTGTACACATTACCATGCAACGACGACGAAAAATCCAATTGGAATATCATTCCTAATGTCATTCAAAGTTTTTTATCTAATAAACTAAAAGTCGAAATTGCTATGGCAGATGAGTGGTGGGGTGGGGCGGGGGGAAGGGATCTATGCGTATCGCCGACTCTAGTCACACGAGAGTGTATCTCACAGACAGGCAGCAGAGTTGTCCGGGAGACGATTTATGCTTGCAAATAAATGAAAGTGGTCGAAGAAGAATCGAACTACTTCAGGAGAAAAAAAAACAAACTGCATCACCCGCCGATGGCGAAGGAATGTGTTAAAGGTCGAAAATCCAAGACATTCATTGGACGGGTATGTGCTCTGATCTTTAAAGAAGAATCGAGGGCTTACTTACCGCCCAAAAGAAAGTAGTTTGAAGTATTGAAACTTCTAACTAACTTTCAATAGGCGACCAGAAACCGAATTACAGCGAGACAGGCGGGCTGTGGATGGTGTGCCTCTTCAAAGGACAAGAGAGATGGACGGCCAAGTTGACCTGATGGTGATTATGGTTCAAGGAAATAGAAAAACTTTGGCTTCGATAAAGTTTTGAGATGAAATGAAAAAGAGGTATGAGAATGGAGAATGCCTTGTCGGGAGTTTCCACGAGCTGCTGCTGCAGTGGTGGACTGGAGTCGAAATTCACGACGGCCCACCGGAGTGTGAGGTTTGCTGAGGAGGGTGGTGGCTTAGGTGACTCGATTTGAAGGGGGGCCTGGAGCCTGGGCACAGGCTCCACATCGCGGACTGTGAATGCAGATCGGCATAGGCATGTGTACTGACTCACTGAGCCACATTTTGGCCATGGCATGTTCTGCATGGAGATGTGTCCCAACGATCGTCCAAAACGAAAGATTCAGCCGAAGCCTACTATTTTCGACATAAAACCCAAATCAGATACATAGATCTGCTGATGTTGTAACCTAAATTTATCATTTAACAACATTTATTCCAAGAGACGATCATCGAGGACTACTGACTGAATTGCAAGCATGAGCCAAACCAGTAGTTGACAAAAACGCTGATTCAATAGGAGGTTACATTTCTGACTTGGAAAAGGTTACCCATCGGTTACTTGGATCCCCTGTTGTTATACATCGCTGAACTGGTCATTTAGAGGCATTTTTCCAAAACCATCATCGAGGACCGCTGACTGACGTAACCTGGCTTAACTCTGGTACGTTATTTTGGGGTACACTTGTACCCCAACATTTTTTAAAATTCTCGCCAATGACTAGGAGCAACAACTTGTGGAAAATAATTTTATTTAAGTGACAAAAAACTATTACTGAATCATAGTTGAAGTTTCTTTTAGAATTGTGGCAAATATTTTTTTTGGGGTACACGTGTACCCCTTTTTCGTAAAGTCTTGCAAAAAAGTGAGGCATTCCCCTGTGACGAGATCCTTCTTGTGAATAACATAAATAAACTGTTCGACATGAAATTGGCAATGATTAATGTTTGTGAACAATTTTGAGACCAAAACAAAAACGAACCCCCATCAATGCACATTACTCTTACGCAACGCATTCATTTTTCACAACACACTTCACTCTAAAAATGAACATATTTCAAGGAATTCGCAGAGAATCCAATGTTGGCAGACTTACAAATGCATGAAGTGTCTATAAATACACACAATTCGTGGGTAGTGAGCAAAATTATCCGCCGACATGCCAGAATAAATAATATCCAAAAGATGTGACATTTAAAATCACCCTCGGATTGGTTTTTATTTTCGAACTTTAAGCGACAGAGAGTGACGAAGATGGGATTGATTGGATAAGAGATTGACAAAATGATATCCTTTTAGTGGAGCAGCACGTCCCCGAGCGGAGGGAGGCTAATGAAACCAAGTGCCAGTTATGAGTGACATTCAAAATGGAACCAGCGACAACCAACACACACATGCCGCCTAATTAAGTTTAAAACAAAATAATAAGGACAAGTTGCGGCCCCACAGCGCGAGCCACACACGGTCGGGCCCAGTTAATTAATAGCCAAACGAAGTGAGTAATTGCCGATAGGGTTTACTGTAAACATTACCTCTGCAAGCAGAATGTTAACACTGCCAGGAGTAACCGATGGTGGTTGGCGCCACACCTTCGACATAAAATTACACACGATGACTCAATTTCACTTCAACACACACACAACTGGTGAGCACCCACATTCGAGGCGTACACACAGGCTGACTTATCGACCAACACGATAGCAAATGGAACTCCAATTGGAACGGCCCTTCGTCTGCGAATCGCTCGCACATCGTCGGGGCATAAATTCATGCGATTTGCAATATTTTTCCCGATGTGTGCGATTAACTTGACCAGAAGTTATGTGACCTCTCTCTCTCTTGGTTCTCGTCCCTCCATTGCCAGCCTTGAGCACATAATCATCGCAAAACGTGCCCCAGACCAGGCGAGCCATCGTTTGAACAAAATTGTCTCATAATTACTGATCGAATTGGCGCGCGGACGGTTGAATGGTGGTGGTTCATTCGACATAATTTTGATGTTTTGCTGCAAATCGGATTTAAAATTTTTCTTCTGTTTTACTGCAGGGTGTGCAGAGCCGCTTACGTTGGCATGTGGTGGAGGAGTAGTTGTAGGTCTTTGGAGGATTTTTTTAGTCTTCTTTTTTTTTTTGTGGTGCACCACACCCTGTAGTTAAACAACATTTTAGGGGTTTCAGTAGAAGGGAATCAGTCATGGCTTATGGGGTATGGTTCATAAACCGCGTTGGCAGAGGGGATTGTGTTCTCGTGTGAAGTGAAGACTGGACAGCACCTCTGGTTTAGACTTTAAGAGACAGAAGAGAAAGGGAAGGTGAATTAGAGAGAGAGAGAGAGAAGGAGAGAGAGGGGAGAGGGAGAGAGAGAGGGAGAGAGAGAGGGAGAGAGAGAGAGGGAGAGAGAGAGGGAGAGAGAGGGAGAGGGAGAGAGAGAGGGAGAGAGAGAGGGAGAGGGAGAGAGAGAGAGAGAGGGAGAGGGAGACGGAGAGAGAGAGGGAGAGATGCATATAGAGATAGAGATTGAAAAGGGAGAGAGAGAGAGAGAGAGAGAGAGAGAGAGAGAGAGAGAGAGAGAGAGAGAGAGAGAGAGAGAGATAGATAGAGAGCCAGAGTCAGATTTTCCAAGAATTCAGTTTTTGTCGCACTTAATCCTGCTAGTATAAGAATAAGATAGTTTCAATGTTTGTAGAGATCTGACCCCCAAACGGCTCTCCTTATTTTGATGAAACTTGTCAGACAGACTGTTTATCTTCAGGATTGGAATATAGACCATCCAAAATGCAAGGTTTTACACGAAAAAAACCCCTACAATTAGGTAAGCGAATAATCCCAACACCGTTTTGGGGTAGATTCAAATTATCATCACATCTCCGTCCGAGACGTCGGAAAAAAGGTGTGCAAAATACACAGAGATTGACATGAAGACAACCCAGACCTGGTTAAGATCGAAGGCATCTACTGAATACTTTGCCAGACCATGCCTTGTACACGCCGACGCATGGGAAGCTTAAAGTATCCCGAAGTTTGGTAGAAGCAAGACTCACTGATTCATCTAATTATTGAATGAGTCGCTGTTTGGATCTGTTGGCTAATTAGTTGAGCACTTTTAACGAAAGACTGCAAGACACGAACAAAGAGATGCTTAGCAAGCAGAAGGTAGAACTCTCTAAACAGTTCTCCGACAGAGTTGAGACATAGGCATTCTTTCAAGACCTGCAGGATCTAACAAAAAAAAATCGGACTAAAATCTCTTTTCAGATGTGTCCATAGGATGGCCAGGCAACAGTTCAACATGACAGGTAGGAAGTACGAGTTAAGAGGTGACATTTCCTCAACGGCAGGACCTAATTGAGGCGTGGCTTAAGGCCTAAACCCAGAGAATCCGTTGAATACGTTGCGTTCGTAATCTAAAGAAATCGTAGTAGAAAGATTGAAAACAGGTCCATTGACGTACGTTTCGTGATCAATCGACTCTTGTAGAAATCTAAGAAAATCGAAATTTTCAAGTCCCTGAGTTATTAAAAATCATTCAAAAACAATTTGAAATAGAACAAAACGTTTTTTTTTTTTTTTTTCATTCAAAAAATATCGTAAAAACCCTCACATAAGGAGCACCCATTGAACTTCCATGAAAACATCTGTCACCCGCACAGAAGGTTAAAAGCTGATCAATTTCATCCGTCGTGTGGGATTCCACGTGTGGGCTGTTTCAAAAAAGACCAGTCCCAATGCGCTTTATGCATTAAGAGCCACCGAAACAGCCTCTTTCGGTCTAAGCAAGCTGTGGTGGGGTCAGCTTCCGAACTCGCACATTCTACTGCGCATCTGGCGACATTCTACAGCGCATCACCTTCCGTGTTCCTTCCGATCCTGTGGCATGAATTCTGATAGGGGGATAATGAAACACAATTTTCAACATCCTTCGAGGAGCCTGAAATCCCAGAAACATGACCAAACTCATAGTGGCACATAAATTTCATGATCCCTGACATAATTCCGCACGCATCATCAAGAAGACAAAACCCGTCACCCATAGCCTGTCCTCAACCACAACGAAACTCGATGCCCAATGATCCGTCTTTCACATCTGGCAACTCTCAATGCCAATGAGCGACATAAGCCATAAAAAACCCATTCCCCTTGATTGATTCCGATCCAATGAAAGTTAAGTGGGTGGACAGGAATTTTTCACTCCTTCCTCCTGGCGATTATCCATCATTCACCACAAATAATTAAATAAAAGCGAAAAAAAACGAGTAATTTTGTTGCTGCAATTTATTTAGTGCCATGATATACTTCATTTCATTTTTGTTCGTTGCCGACGGCTGAAAGGTTACTCTGTTAAATGCATAATTAATCTCTGATTTAGCGGTGTGATATTGTGCGTAAGTGTAAACAATATGCAAGAGTGTGTATGCGCGCTTATGTTTACGCTTCGCAATTTGTTGGATAGTTAATTGAGATAATTAACACGCAAATATTTTTCATATGTTTACATGAATTAATATGAATGCAGAGCGGTGCGTTAATGTTGAGAGTGAAGGCTTCTTATGGACGAGTGTAGTGTACATTGATGCAGAATATGGGCGGCGGTGAGTTGGCATTGAATTGTGAATTCCTAATTATCGATTTTATACAGTTTTCCGCGATTCAGTCGCCTTCTTGGCGACTTGCCAAACTGAAAGCGATCGAATGCGATCCAAAAGAGGGTCGATCGCAGTTCGCAATAGTGGTCTGTGCCCCAGTTCGCAAATCGCAATTCGCGGTTCATGTGAACAGCACCTTCTTCAATTCACCCATGGCATCGAGATATGTCAATGAAAACGCATTGTGTCATACTTCACGTACCAATTGAGGTTATGCCTCATGGGACATAGTCTCGCTTTTAACACTGCGTCACAATTGGTCCAAGAGGACCTAAATGGGATGTGGCCTCCTACGACTACCCATTTACTTAACCTAACCCACTCTCCATCTCAGCACCCGGTTGCTATGCAATTCCATTCTGAGCTGGATAGTAATCGAATCACATCTCAGACTCGCACACGATCATGATAAGATAGTCGTGTTAAACTTCATGCCCCTCTGATACTCATCTCCAAGCAGCCTCGTGGATTTAAACTACAGACCATCACCACACCGGTCGGTCAGGCTACAGCCGGCTGTGTGTCTCAGGGGCTTATTGCCTGATTTCCCGTTGAACCAGACTATAGGCTTCGCCACAGGACTTGTGGCCTTCTGATAAGAAAAAGTATGATTTTCGCTCAAAGAACCACAATCTATGAGTTGAGAGGGTGATGTGCTCAATGGCCATACAACCTTTCCTTTCATTTAACCACAAGAGTAGGGAAGCAGTAAGACGGCATCCTCAAACAGTGGGCCAACCTCGCGCAAATGAGACCATAGACGAGAGCAGATTATATAGGCTAGTGGAATGAAAAGGCGAGTAGCTGCTCCCTAAATTCGAATATGGCCAAAGACATTGCTTGTCCTCGCGTTCGATCCGCTCAATTGGTGGTTTAATTTTGTAGCCAATCAGGAGCTCTGAAGGTCAACTAAGGAGTTAAAGGTTTTTTGAGGCTGATCAAACTTTTCAGAGATTGCGCCCTATTGCCACCTTCCTCCTTATATGACGTGATAACAAGTTCCACAAGCAGATAGAGTGGATGAATGAGGGAATTTATCGATTACTTGCTTAGCATCGTTTCACGGTCAGAGTTGCTTGAGATCGAGCCACAAGACTGCCCGATCTGAAGCGGATATCAGCAAAGGGAGGTCTAGATGCAGCAAGTGCTCGGCTTGACGGAGGGCTGCCAATTATATCTGTGAGTCTCAGGCTAGCCAGACCGAGTGTCTTCGTTAATGCCTTCAAGCGAGTGGATTTCAGCTACGCCGCTACCACACTATGCTGTCGTACGTCAGTTGCCGTCCGACAATCGCTGTGTACAAGTTCACACCACAAATGACACAAGTCGCATTCCACCAGCTGGGGGCAGTACTTCTGCCAACTGCTCACACATCCAAGCTCAACAATGCCAAATCCGAGGTCCCAAAGAGTTATACGATGCAGCAATACCAAGAATTTGATCCCCAATATTGCGATTCACATCGAAACAGTGTTCCTAGAACTAGAGCGCTGAACCATGCAGTCCGACAACGAATTGACCGAAAACAAACTCTCTCTAACTCGAACAACTGATGTTATCCCGTGAAAATTCGAAGACGAAAACCTACGCTTTTTTTGACTTCACAGTGAATAAATACACAAAAGTGCCTTACGCTTTAGCCCTCGTCTTTTTTTGAAGAAGACCCAAAAGCTTGTGTTTAGGGCACAACGGACATTCTTAAGGTTTGGTTGCATTACTTGCCAGCGTGCGGTCCCACAACTAAGAGATAGGGCACAAGAAGCTTTTTTGAGCGATTCACAGACATTTTCTGCCGTGGCGTCGTTGATGAAACATGTTAAATGGGCGGCCAAATTTGTATGGTCTGACCATTTTTGACATCTTATTACTGCAGATAGGATACTGAATTTTGTGGGCGCGTTGAATCTGTTGTTTTGTGTATCTGCGGTGTGACACAATTACTGAGACTCATGGATCTTACTCTCTCCTAAACAGCCTCTGCGTTGAGGTGGTAATACAAGACTTTCAACCATGTGTCACGAGGCGATCCAAACGTTTTCCCAACTAGATAGGACAACGGTTAGATGCCTCCGAGGTTGGACGAGTAAGACAGTAATACATTGTCAATCATACGTACAAAAAAACGGATGATTTTGGTGGTCTCAAGATACCAAGTTGGAGTCAACCAACACACAAAATAAAGGAGTGCAATGAATTGGAAAATTTCCGAGAAATCATGAACGTAACCTGAACGCGGTTCAAAAGGAAAATATAGTGTTTTTGACAAGCTCGCTAACAGACTGGAATTCCTAACACCACGTCTTCAATTGAGTTTGACAATGTTTGGACTGGTTTCACCCCAAATCTTATGTTAGCCCATCTTGCTATTTTCCAATGGGTCAACCCACGTACCAAGGACTACCCCTCAAACGGTGCATTCCTTCACAAAGCCCAACATGTCTAGGATATTCTCGAGTGGCATCTCCACATTAGCCTGGCTTTGAATTGGGTTTACACATAAAAGATCAAACATTCGTTAGTCAGTATCTGCAAACAAAATGCCCCTAAGGACATTGTCAACCGACAGGATGTCATGAGCAACCGCATATCCCCCCGTTCATTCAAGAACAGTGTAACAGAAGAAATTGTCTAATCTGATGTTGCAAAAGACTGTCGTTTTTGATTGTCTTGTAATAACTTCAATTTCAACTTCAACCACATCGGACTTTGTTGATGATACGCCTCTGTTAACAAATTCAAAAGCCAATAGAAACTGAATGAATTTGATTAAATCGATGTCACACACAAACACACACACTCTCACATCACGATAGAATCAGTTCGTCCCGAAGGGATGTAATTTACGACCAATAAACCACGTGGGCTCTTTACAACTCGACCAGGCAATGATGCGGATAATTACATGACAAAAGACTCCTTCACAACGATGACCACAAGTCCATGCACTACGAGCATCTGTATGTGTACCTGTTTGACAGTCTGAACTTACTTAACCTCCTCCCACTCTCAAAGATGCTTAAAGATAACAAATACCCAAGCATTAACGACGACAAGATACTTCAATAAATGCGCACATATGTGTACGTACTCGAAGTGCTCAAATCCATAACAATGCACACGTAGAAATTGCCTTCACATGGTCGAAAGATACTAATGGTCACCTATCGGGGCAAGCGACTGTGTGCGGTAGTTTCGATATCACGGAATCTGGCCCTCCTCTCTGTGTGTGTGTTCAACCAAGCAGCTGACAACTGCCCTCCGGGCCATGGTCTAAGACCAGAGAGACGGCCACAGCAACAGCAGTCGTAGTGTGTGCCTCCTCCAGGCCGTTTATATCGGATTAATGGGATCATCTGCTTGGACTATTGTGTGCGTTTGGAAAATAAATGGCTCATAAAACATGTGTACCTGTGTGTGCGCGCGGCGATTGAGAGCCAGTCAGGTCAAAATAAAGAAAAGGAAAAAATAACGATATAGAGAAATGGACAACCACTGCTCTGGCGACGTCGAAAAGGACGACAGAACGATGACGATGGAGTGAATTAACAAAGTGGTGCCCTTCGCCTCAAATCAGATTTTCCCTTCAAACATCAAAAGGCTACAACGCTGTTGCTTCTGCAGTGCACACCATCGCATGCATGCAGTGGCGCACTCATCACGAGCTCCATGTAAGAGGAGGAGGACACAGAGACGGGCGAAGCGCCCAGTGCTCCACACTCGTGCGGAGGAGCGAGAACAAAACCAAAAACAGGATGCGTTTAATATAAATTATAACACCGGCGCGGCGTTGTGTCTATTAAAATGATTGTGTCCGGGTCCCGGGTCGATTCCACCGAAAGATACCGAACACCGAAAACCACCTAAACCACAGAGGGACCCAACTATTCTGCCCCCTCTCTGCTCTGCGGCTCCATGGGGAGCAATAAAATACAGCCGAAGATAGATGCGAATAACATGCGGATATATATCAAAATATTTTGACATCTAATTACTGCAGATAGGATACTAAATTTTGTGGGCGCGTTGAATCTGTTGTTTTGTGTATCTGCGGTGTGGTCAGAGAGAGAGAGAGAGTCAGAGCCTGTGTGTGTATATTTTTTTGCATTATTTTCATTCTTAAGCCACAATTATCACACGTATTGCGAATTAAGTTATAGCACTGTTTTCGGTTAATTTATTTATTGTTTCGGCAAATCACTGCGAACGCATGAGTTTAGGCAGCGTACACATACATCATCAGTCATTTTTGCGGCTACAAAAAGGACATTTCAAATTGAGATTTATTATCCATCTGTTTTGACACAAAATTTATGCAATCCCCCTTCTCGCACACACGGATGATTTGTGTCAATTTCGATGGAGTCTCTGGCAATAATCCCCGTCGTGCGTGTATGTGCTGAGGTTCAATTAAAAGGATTTAGACAGCAGTGGCGGTACGGTGGCGGCTTTCGAAATGTTGGACGACTGTGGTAAATATTTGAATCGATTTTAGATACTTTTGAATTTCACATAATCCAACTGATTGGCCGGCAAATAGATTTTTGCGTAATACGAAAAGTGCAACGCAATGAGCCGACAGATCAGAGGATCTAGGCGTGCGATACGAGTGTGATCTTTTTCGTTTTTGTGGACGCGCTGGTGGTACGTGATGTGTTTTGTTTAATTGAACTTTTAGGTTGCGCAGGCAATCTGTGTCATTTGTGTTCAGTTCCGACAAGGATGCACATCTCTGGCTTGGTTCGGATTTGGCATCTCTGGTTTCAATCTCATTTGTCGAACAGGCACCTCAGCTTCTGTACGTCCAGGGTAAGGCTTGCATGGATCGTTTAGCAATCGTGAACTTACTACAAAAATAGTGGCAGATTATAATAATAATGAGAATATGGTGGCGCTACATTCTTTACAGGGTCAAGGGCCTAGCTACTACAACAGATGATGGTCAACATTATTGTCAATTAGAGCGTCCTATGGGCAAGGATGTAGGAAAAACTCGAAGACTGACACTGCTACTGATGCCGTCAGACCAGTAGGCGGCGTAGAAGGCGGTTAAGAAGAACACACACATCTGAATAAGCGCCCAAATCTCGAAAACGGTGCCTCCGACTCTTTCTTCTAGACGATCGATGGCGGTGCCAATGAGGAATATTTTCATGCCAGGTTTTTGCTGGCTTGATACTCCAGTCGTCGGTTATTCACTCAATTGTGGATCAGTTTTTTCGAGAATCGTCAGACATAACGTCAACCGACTCGGCGTTCGACACTTGAGGCAGGTAGCCAGAGATCGTGCTAGTTGGAGAGGTTTGTTGGTTGACGCTCAGGTCCACACCGGACTGTCAAATAACCTCCTATGAAACTATCTTGACACCAACAAATAACTTGTTCGTAAGGGGTATCACAATGGACCAATATGGTCTAAGTGCCCATACCTAACCTAACCCTAACAAATATCCGGACCCGCAACGAACCTCAAGAATGAGTCAGTTTTTCTGTTCTTCATTTTGAGAGGGTGTGGGTACTCTGTACTTTGTTGAGCAGGTTGGCTTATTCTTGTTACTTTGCACGTACATCTCCTGGTGGCTTCAAAGATCGGAGGCCAACAAGATCGGCAAGACGACGAGTGATCATGAGTAATCGAACACAACACGCTGTCAATGAGGGGTTTGCTAGCATTGCAACAAAAGCGGTGCAGTTGTCAGCCCACCGACACCAGCGATGGCGCAGCCATGAGGCTACAGCCTGTCTAAAGTCTCGGTACTTTGATAGACGATAATCAGAAAGTAAGTACATGCGGGCATTCACAAAACAGTTAATATACGAGGGCACACATGTACATGCTGTGTTCGCGAAAGGACCTATGGACATCAGCGTCTTGGCCAGAAAGTCATGAACATGTCTTGGCCAGTATCCACAAAATGGGTAGCTTGAGCTTGGAGGTAGTCTCTGTTCACAATGACGTCAGTACCAAGATCAAATGCAGAGTTTTGGTTAGGTTTTGGAAGGGGAGTGTGATGATTGAACATCACTTCCACTCGGAGGCCTTACGAGGAGACGCATTGTGAATAACTTCCTTTGTGGAGTAGACATTCTGTCACGTGATGGCTCAAGCCACCAGGTGCTCTTTACGAATCTTAGAAGATCCGACATATCTGCATTCACCAAATCTGATGTCTCTGTGAAGAATCTTTGGCCCAGCGGAGCTTGGCGCCGATCCTGGAGAGCTGGGAAAGCAGATATTGGAATGTTTCGGTGTCTCCCTCGTCATCGCAGCCCCGGCAGAGAACGCTGGATTCCGCGTTCCGATTCCGGAGCATTGGTCCGATGGGGCAGTATCCTGTGATCACTCTGTCCAATGCCAGAAGCTTCTTTGCTTTTGCTCTTAGGCTCTGGCCACGTTGATCTTGTCGCGTAACAGTCCTTTCTTGCGAACCAAGACAAGTTTCTTTTCGTATAAGCGCAAGCTCGCGGTTTCTTTGAGCTGAGTAGTGGAACCCTCTCTGATATCTTACGAGGCGTTCAACAAGCCATAACCGACTCTAGGGTGCAGGGACATGAAAAGTATCGAAAGCAGATGAAGAAGTCTTTCTTTTTTGAGAAGAGTGTTTTGAGTGCCGTCATTGAATCTGTTTAAGTTGAGGACAGCTGGAAGATATTCTCCCTTATATCTGTGTCTCATGTCACTGTGATAAATGTGTATGCAATTAGTCACTTAAATGTCACATAAAGTGACCAAAGCTGAACAAATTTGTCACAATGACACGACTAAAAGAATAAGGGTGATTATTTACTCGCGGGCGACTCAGATGGTATGTCATTTAGAGAAAGTGGACACTAAACCTACGGCTCGGAAAGACCTCGAGTCCAATCCTGGAGGACAACGTTGTACAGGCGAGCCCAGCTGGAAAGGAACCTTAATCAGCTTGGTGTACGAAATTGGAAGCATCTAGCCCAAGACGGTTCTAGTTGGAGGGGCATGTTTACTGAGGCCTAGGCTCACACCGGACTCTGGAGTCAAATAAAGAGGAACAAAAATAGGGCTCTCTCATGGCGATCTAGATATGAATAGTATCGAAAGCGGTTGAAGAAGTCGTTGGTTTCTTTCGAAATAAAATCTACGTGAACTCTTTGAGCCTGATTGCGCTAAGAGGAGACTCTATCAGGAATTGAACGCGCTTTACTAGAAATTAAACTAACCTGGCGTCGACGAATGCAAGCCGGCAAGGCTAAGTGAGGCGCAGTCACAGCTCGGCTCTGCCCTGAAAGACGGTTCAGCGTGACTTCGAGTAGGTGGGACTGACTGACATACACAAGACCATGTTCATCCCGGAACGTATTCCCCAAGAAATCTTCCAGATTTGGATAAGGACGACGACTGGATGGCGCAGTTGGTAGAGTGCCTGCCCCCCGGTTAGCGTGATCCGCAGTTCGAACCTCAGTGAAAGCAAGGTTAATACGCTTTTATCTAGTTTTCAAATCTCGTCCAGTCACCATTTGCCGTTGGGATCGAATTAAGGGCACTATAACTGGAGTGGTCAATCGGTGTTAGTAGTCTGACTCTGGGTAACACAATGGACCAACATAGTCTAAGTGTGCACTAGCCTGCCTATCCTAAGCTTAGACAAGGACAAGAACATTCAACTAACTTGTTATGCGCCACTAATGGCAGTTAGCCAGGCATCGCGCTCACTAAAGCGACTTTTTGGTTGTGAGCTCATGTCCATGCCGTGGCGGTTTAAACAGGTCCATCCTGCGGTACAACATGAAAGCAGTTTTTCACTTTAAATTAAATCTAAGAGCTGGAATGAGTGCCCACTCTTCAAATTGAAGACTCTGAAAAAAGTTCAACGCTTCCCTCTAAAAATATCCACTCATCTCACAACAAATTACCCTCTCCCATCGGCTGGAGAATAAGTGACAGAAAAACCGTTTCGTGGGATAATTGAATATGCACATGACATGACTCCACAGGGACGACCTCACTTAATCGCAGAGGCGACTAACACAAACTCCACAACAAACTCATTAAAACAACAGCGAAAATTATGAACTTCTCTTGAAAGATCCTCAGGCACCGCCACCGCCGCCGCGCCGACTTCGGGGAATTTATGAATTATATTCCACCCGAAGGGAGGCTACCCATCATTCGGAATGAGATTAGAAAAATAGGCGGCTTCCCTCTCGGACTGTGGTTGAGCATTTCACACTCGAAAGAAACACCGACCAGGAGGCAGAGGAGCATAGACACAAAATTGATTTTCTCACTTCCCACACCAAGGTCTTAAGTAAATTATGTGTTTTTTTTTTGTTTTTTTGCTTTCTTCCAACCGACGACCACCACTGGCACAATTTATTTATCTAAAACGGAAAATCGTGTAACAACATGGCCGCTCACCCCCCACCCCACCCCCGCCAACCGCCACGCAAGAGATTGATTGAAAAAATGGACGCAGACGAAAATCTGTTTCCAGTTCGACTCTGTGTCTGTCTGCTGGCCAAGGGAAGGCAAACATTTTGAGCCGAAAAATATGCTTTTGGCCAAAGTTAAATTTGTGGTTAAAATCAAAAAAGTTTTTAATTAAAAACTTTTAACTTCAGAATTATCCCAGCATCGCGTCGCAGTTGTCGTAGTGTCTTGTTGGTTGGCTTTTGCTTCTTGGACGGACGACAACGACGATGACGACGAATCGTTTACCAGCCCACCGAGTGACTTTTTTCCCAGAGCATCATGACTACGGATTAATAAACAACAAGAAAACGTTGCCACTGAAAGAAGACCAGTCCTAATCGGGTGATGGGTGGCCGTGGCCGTGGCGGTGGCGCTGGCGGTGGGATGCAACTACTCAACTCTGAGTCGTTTTAAGAGCTCGGTTTTTATTTTCCTTTTATTCGGTTGACTTATTTTGATTTTTATGTTCTTTAAATAATTTTCTTTGACTAAGTTTTTGTTTTTTTTTTTTATTTTTGTTTGCTTTAATTTTTTCTGCCGTGCCCTTTGTGCGCATAATTTATGGCGGAGATTGTCATGTCAGTGGCGGAGTGTCCTCTGTTTTGCCAGTTGGTTGACTTCAGTTTCCTTCGTAAATTAACTGTAGCCACAGGCAGTAGGTACGAGGCGCGATAAAACGGGCATTTTTTTTTAAAATGCAATCATAAAAGGTGGAACGAAGGAGCGTGTGAAAAGCGTTGCTCTAGGAGATGGATGAACAATCGACAAACAGGCTGCTCGGTGATGGAGGAGAGGAAGGAGACTTTTCTTTAAACATGTCGTTGTCGGTTAATTTCCCCCCGACTGAATGGCAAGAGGGTGAGTGCGAGTGCTTGGAGGAGGTTTATGTTCAAGTGGCTTGCTTGTTACTTTCAGCTTGAGGTGGGAGTGAGGACATTTGTTTTGCAAGTTGAAACTTCAAGATGTTGGACTTTGCATTGCGGACACATCATTCTCCACACGTGTGTTGTGTATGGTTTCCGTTGCAAGTTTTCGACTGCAAGAGAATTTCATGAATACTGAAAGGGTATCGAAAATTTGCATTGACTTGACGTGCTGACAAAGCACACGTCTGCAGTATGATCCCTGGATCGATATGCAATAGAAGTCAAGCTGGGGGATGGGACTGAAATAGGGCTGACATCTAGGCAGCCAAGGATACGTGTGCCTTGAGGGACGGGGATTTCAAACATATTTAGTGTCGTCCTTTCCGGAACTGGATATTGTAATTGACTTGCAATGGATATCCCCTCGGTCCACTGGAGCTCGGTATTGCTTGACTGCTGTTTTCGGTTTTAAGAAGGGCTCGACAACGTAGTCAAATGAATAAAATCTTCTCACGTCTGGTCAAGAGGGGTGTCCCAGTAGCTTTCGAACGAAGGGCAATGGAGTTTCGAAAGTCGGAACGTATGAAATATTATGTGCGTGACAAGGTTGTCCTGAAGCGATTAACAATGCCGTGAGGCGGCAGAGAGAGAGATCGGTCATTTCCGCAAACAGTCAACTCTGAGCGATTTTTTGACTATTCACCGTGGCCACAGATTGATGAAGAAAATTTTGTTGTGTGAATGAAATGTTCGTTCAAGTGATGAGCGATTTTGTGGATTCCCCAAGTCACCGGTCACTAATTGCCTGGCGTTAGGCTTTTGGAAATTACTGGAAATGAAAATTTCGCTCAGGCGAAAAGGCTACCGTCGCTCAAGCCTGTCTAAGAGCTAAGCGGCTCGTAGTCACAAGTCATTGAATTGACTTTCGTTCAAGCGATGATGCCCACCCAAGAGAAGATTACCCGACGTCCTTTGGCACCTCGTAGTTACTCGTCATTCATAGTTAGACGTTAACCTATGTAATTGGCTGGTATATGAAATTCGCTCAAGCGATTATTGCCAAAGAGATGCCTGTCGCTCACTATTTCGATCGAAATCACTCGTCACTCATAGTTTAACGTTAGTCCATGGAAATAGTAGGTGGTGAAATTTTCGATCAAGCGATGCTACCCGATAAAGGCTAGCGTCGCTCAGATCTGTCGCTTAGAGGCTCGTAGTCAGTCGTCACTAATTGCGAATGGAATGAAATGAATTTTGTTCAATGACGCAGTGATGTTCACCTGACGTCGCTCAGAACCTAACCGTCCATTCCCTCGTCCCTCGACAATCGTAGCCTGGTTTCAGCCTATGGTAATGGCCGGTAAATGAAATTCGCTCAGAACAGGTCGCTCGTAGTTACTCGTCGCTCATAGCTTGACATGACGTTAACTTATTAAAATCGCTCAAGCGATTATGCCCAAAGACTAGCCATCGCTCAGAACTGTTGCTACGTCACTCGTAGTCCCTAGTCACTCAAAGTTTGACGTTAACCCATGACAATGTCTGGAAATAGAATTTTCGCTCAAGCGACTACCAGTCGCTCAGGACTGTCGCTCTAATTGTCTGGCGATAGCTTAAGGAGTCATACCCTTGAAGACTTAACGTTTTGACCGTGTTAATGTACGAACAGACAGTCTGTCAGAGAGATGGCAACTCCGAACGGTGAAGTCGAAGAAGTGGGGCTGTATTCTAGACCGTTTCTGTATTTCCTGAGCATTGTCAGTGGGACTTAAGAGACGCAGAGCTGTCAAATATGGAAATTAATCGTCGTCCCGGAAATTGGGCATAGACACCCACCGTAGATGTGAAGCGATGTCTTTAACATAATTCTTAAGAAGTTAGTACGTAACTCAATCGTCAACACCAGAGGCACGATCTTGCACAAATCTGTGCAAGTGCTCGCATATGTCGATGACATTGACAGCATTGGTAGAGCACAACGGGCTGTAAGTGGGGCGTTTGTGAGCATCAAGTGGCAAGTGGCGAGATGGGTCTTACAGTCAATGAGAGTAAGACAAAGTATATGCCGTCTACGAAAAACGTCCACCGACACCGACGTCTTGGTCACAACATTTCTATAGGCACCTACAACTTCAATGCAGTGAAAGACTTTATCTACCAAGGCTCCGAAGTTAACGCAATTCAAGACACCACAGCGGGGCTAAAACGAAGGAAAACGCTTGCAAATCGCTGCGTATATGGACTTGGAAGTCAACTGAGAAATAAAGTCCTCTCTCGAAGAACCAAGATATGTCTCTGTAAGACCCTGATAGTCCAAGTTCTGTTGAATGGCGCAGAGGCATGGACACCAACCAAAGCGCACGAGGGATTTATTGGTCGCTTCGAGCAGAAAATCCTTCGTATTATTGTGTATGTTGTGGGCCCGTGTGTACTGATGGTGTTTGGAGGTGGAGACTGGACTGTAAGGAGAGCGACATCTAGCTTGTCAAACGAGCTCGAGTCATTCGTCTCAGATGGCTGGGTCATGTAAAGCGAATGGACATCAATGCTCCACCCGGAATTTCCTCGACTCCAACTCCGAGAAACAAGGCGGTAAAGGAAGACCACGCGTCCGGTGGTGCACGCAGCTGGAAAAGGATGTCAATCAGCTGAACGTGCGTGGCTGGAAGAAACTAGCACAAGGCCGCGCTACATGGAGGGATAGGCTGAGGCCCAGGTCCACCATGGACTGTAGAAGAAGTAGAAGTGGTAGCCAGTGCCCACCTACTACACTTCGGTGGCCACTTGTTGATTAGTTTATGCACGACGATGAGAGTTTGAAGATGTTAAGCTTATCGAGGATAATTTGAACTCAAATTTGATTGATTCTATGAAAAGTGGGAAGGAGTGAATTTCTGTCTGTTTGGGGGCTATCTGTTATGCATCTCTCTTTCTCTTTCTCTATCCCTCTCCATCTCTTTTTCTCTCTCTCTCTCTCTCTCTCTTTCTCTCTCTATCCCTCTCCATCTCCTTCTCTCACTCTCTCTCTCTTTTTCTATCTCTATCTCTCTCGCTATCTCTCTCTATCTCTCTCTCTTTTTCTATCTCTACCTCTCTGTCTTTTTCTATCTCTATCTCTCTCTCTCTTTTTCTTACTTCCTGTAGGCCTAAAAATCTGTAAAAAAAGTCAGTAATCGATTCCTCAAAGGCACCTACTAGCCGCCAAATTTGACACAGAGTACTGGCCCGCAGCCGCAGCTTCCTTCACATCCTAAGGAGCAAAGCAAGAGTGCCTACATTAAAAGTCGTGGAAGCTTGCTACTCCGATCATTTCATTCATTAGAAACCTGTCCTCCACCAAGCTCCCTCTAGTCCCGCACACCAAGTTGGTAGAGGTCCCTTTCCACTCGCCAAGGCTCGGAATAGAAAACTTGTGCTTACCATCGAAACCAATCTAATCGGAAGTCCATAACCCACTGCAAACGCTCCTCAAAAACGATGACTATCAGCTGGAATTGCCAAACTCACTCTCAACTCAGTCCCGCAACACCGAAAAACACAATCTATTCTAGGCCAGCCATGGCAGAGCATATGCGCCGCCAATCATCACAGCATGACTTATCATTGTCATTCCGGATACACCCGCAATTATAGCTGTTCCATTCGAAAATGAATTAAACTCACGAGCACCTAAAATGTGATTTGTTCGCGCAATTGGAAACCAGGCAATTATGAGGGATTAATAAACGATTTCGAAAATATTGCAAGTAATTATTGCGCGCACAAAAAAAAAAGCACAGCTGAAGAGAGCTCAGCAGGAAACACATTTTGCCAAAACGTGTTTTGACAATCCAGTAGTTTACTCGTAAATAAACTGCTGCAACATAATTACTCAGATCATCGTGTTGTACAGTGAACACTCATCCGTATGCGAGACCGGGCACAGTTGTGCCGGGGCAGCTCCTGTGGGGCTGGACTTTTTTTTTCCGCTCTCGCATTATTTTTTTTTTGCCGTGGAATTCAATTTCAAATCACCACATGGGACTTGGGAAACGCAATTACCTTATAAAACCGGCGAAGGCTGGTGAAATTAAATTTTTATGCAGCCTGTCCAGTGGCTGGCTAGTTGAGGTGTGGGCGTGGACAATTGGATTGTAAATTCAATAAAAATGTAATACTGGTCCTGTTGTACACTCATTCTGCTCTGGATCGAGATCATCGTTGGAAGGGAGGATTTGAAAGTTGACAGGACGAAGACTTGCGGGCAGTATGTTTGCAGATCATGGCCACCAGTGGAAGGGTCCTATTCGTTGAGCTTCTTCTTCTTCTGATGGCGCTAGAGTCCGGGGTGGATCTGTGTCTCAACAAACAAGGCTCGCCAGCTGACACCATCTTTAGCCAGCTGCCTCCAATTTTGCAGGAAAAGTTGCTTGAGTTCCTTATCCACTAGCTTAGGAGATCGATTTCGGTCGGGCGTCCTCTACTGCGTTGTCCCAACGATTCGGAGTCAAGGCAGTTATGAAAACTTCTTCTTCTTCTGGTGGCGCTACAGGCCGGGGTGGACCTGTGCCTCAACCAGTAAGCCTCTCCTCTGCAAACACCAAGTCGATTGAGGTACTTCTCCACCTGGGTGCGCCATCGGTTCCGTGGGCGTTCTCTATTGCGTTGTCCCACTGGTTCGGAGTCGAAGACTCTCCGGCCTGGAGCAGTGTTGTCCATGCGCTCTAATGGCCTAGCCATCTTGGGCGTTGATTCCGTAGACGCCTGGCCTTTATTAACTTGGCCATTGAACACATCTTTTAGAGTGTGTCTAAGTATAAGGATGTTTTTTAGTCTAAGTCGACTGCCATCAGTTCGGGGAGCCTTTTATGTCGAATTAGTTGTAACCAACCGCCAGGGGCGTGTGGTCACGGGAGAATTGGACTGTTTTTATTATTTTCTAGCATTTTTACCAAGTGCATCGCCACCGATGCTTAGGAGGAGATGTAACGAAAATGAAAGTTGGTGTGTCCGGGATTGAACCTGGGAGCCTGCGTCTTTATCCACTGTGCCACGTGTCCCGCCTGAACTTTGTAAGTTCGTCGTTTAAACTTAACATTTGATAAAGAAAAACCACACACTTAAGGCCTTCTTAAGTCTGGATTGAAGGCCTCCTTCGGTCTCACTTCTCTGATTCCCGGGCAACTGCCTTCGTAAGACCTCATTGCTTGAACCGAGGTTCATCCGGAGTTCAAGCTCTCTTCACCGCCGAAGGATGACTCAAAGGAAACGCATCCTGGTTAATTTCTCAGTCATCGGCAATCACTTGACAAGTCATGCACGGCTGAGAGCAGTAAAGACAAACATAAATCGCTCAAGGCACAACCTTCAAAAAGACCCCGCCCAAGGCAAGGCACAGCCAACAGCCCCCATCGAGGCCGATAAAAGTCAACCGGGCGGCGACAACGCGGCGGTGCAGTCATCAATTGACTACACAAAGCAAACATCAATTTTAATTATCAAAGGATACGCGATGAGTGAGTGTGCACTCAATGCAAAGGAGCCAGACATATGGCACACCTCGCTCGCTGAATAATAATGCGACTCCGGATCGATTATGCATATTTACGGTGTGTTCGCTCAATGCACGAACGCCCCCTCATCTCGTCCTGGCACACCGTCTCAAAGGGGATAATTTTCTCAACTCCAAGCCGCCGCGCCGCCTTGATCGAACAAAAGTAAGTCAACAACCGCGCTCGCCTTTCGCGCAGTAAACTGCCACTCAAAATGCCTCCAAAGTATCACTCAGATATGTAGATACTTTGCCTTACAAGTGTGTTTGCAGATACAGCACTCCTCGATGCCTCTTGCTGCCGGCGGCGGCGACAAAAAATCCGCCACTGTACATTGAACCCTCTAATGATGGATCATCCCGGGGGGGTTCATAGCCGCATAGTCTTGTCATTTTTGTTCCCTCCCGATTAATTAGTCGCGAAAAAAATAATAACAAGCGACAGTCGGAATTCTTTGACATGCCGTTACGAAACACACGTCGTCGCGTTCCGAATTAGGTGCCATCGGGTGGGAGGTGGCTGGGAGGGACGGCGAACTTTCTTAGGTAACCCAGCCAGCGGTTGTGATGTGACGTGAGAGTTCTTGTTCGTTTTTCCAAATACACGGCAAGGATTATATATTTTTCTGCTAATTGGCATCATGCCAGACAAGGCACCCTGGCGAGAGGGGGGAAATGATTTTTAATTACGAGCAACAAATTAGCCTTTTGGTTGCAAAATGAACGAAGAATACTCGTCTGCTGTGTTCGGCTGTGCGATGTAGGACAAGACAAAATCTCTCTCTGCGCGCTGAATTTGAAGCAATCACCGGATACAGCACAGACCTTCGGATACACCGCGTCAGTCGATACGAAGATTTCGTGGCACTTGGAAACTTCATAAATGTACCTCCTTTGGTTGGCGTCTGCTGTGCCCCCACACACACAATATCGGGAAAAAAAGGGGTATAGACTCGAAAAATAAGACTCTCCATAATACTTACGCGCTCGCACACGTATCTGTGCATGCATGTATTCGTTTGCATAACGTAATTAGTCTGGGGTGGGATGGGTGGGTACGTACCTAAAAATAGAAGATGAAAAAAAGCAAAACATTAGAAAATCGTATCGAGATGAACGAGTGTGTATTTTTGGAATAATAAATTAAAAGGAATTTCGTATGCATGCATGTATCCTTTAAACAGCGTTAAACGGTGCCGAGGGGGCGGCTGTGACGATGTGCTGGTGTGTAAATGAGGGTAAATTCAAGCTCAACCCCTCCCCCCCAACCAGTCGGTAAACAATGCCTCAGAATGTGAGGACCGGCCCCCGATCCGAATAAGCCACATTTCTTCGAATGGTGTGTGCTGTGCTGCATATGTGATGCTTGTTGCGTTGTGTATTTTAAAGAAATACGCTTTTGTTAAGGGGATTTCTCGGGCTTAAAGTGTCAGTGAGAAATAAACGCGACTGCGAGTACAACTGAATCAGATGTGAGCAGCATGCATAACGCAGCCAGCAGGCGGGCTTATTTTCTCTTAAATAAACAGTACAACCCCCATGACACATGCGAATGTGTGTGAAACTTGGACAAGCTTTCGCCTCGAACTTCAGTGATGGCCTTCGCTCGTTGGACGGCTCGCACTGAAGCAGCGAACTGCACAACCAAGTGAGTGAATTGATGGACGGATTTATGGGTGGCCAGAGACAACGACGGCTGCGAGCTATATCGATCCAATTTACATCAAATATTTATCAATTATCATTTTAATGTCTGAGAGGGCGATCCGGGTGGATTGCACTCGTTTGCTGGACAGGGCGGCGACCTCGTTCGAAGGAAGGTGGCACTTTTCATCCCGCTGGTCGTATGTAAGGTGAACCCATCGACAATCGCATTCAGTCGAAACAGCTCTGATTGCTTCTTAACAACCTTGTTGCCAATGCAAGGTTATCGATACGTTTTGGCGTCAATCTTCGTCATGCCTTCTCTTCTAGTTTAAACTGATATTTGATATTTATTGACGGACTTTGCACGGATAACAATCCCACCTATCAACTGTTTCTATTGATGAACTCCTGCTAAGTTCGTTCTTTGGCAAGTGTTATTTAGATTAGTGAGGCCGAACGCTCAAGTCGGCCGTAATCGTTCTGGAAGTCCACGGAATGGTATTAGACGGTCGGAGAATCAAAATGTGTGAATTGATGTGTAGGCATCTCAACCCTTCCATGCACATGCATATTCATGAAAATGCATGTACAGTGGAAGTCAGTTGTATGTGTACACTAAATATTTTATAAAAGCTTTTCTGAAAATTGCTCAATTGTGATAACTATGCAGGATCAACTACAAGAGCAAAAACACAAAGACGGCCCATTATGCCGCCACCTTGGATATAGCATAATTATTACTAACCAGCCTTGCGAATTAATACTTAACAGCAGTTCCGCGGGAGAGTGTTAGAAGTGTGGTTAAGAACGTAGGCGCGAGGAATAATTTCCAATGAATCGTTCATGCTGATAGCACGGGTTACCAGTATCTTGAAACAGATTACACATACAAGGGTATTCAAAAGAATCGTTCAGCAGCTAAAACTCACAAGCTCCAGTTGGTCCAGCGAGGAAGTGAATACACACGTCGAATACTCAACAGTCTTGTTCAAAAACAGTGCGACCATGCGCACAATTTGCACACAATCACGGGAAAAAAATCACGAGCGGCGCGAAGTTTGCTTCTATCTGGCAGGAGCAAACCTGCTGCCAAGTTCAACAAGATCCTCATGCCGGCCGAGTAAGCAACAACATCAGTGACAATTTCCTCATTCAAGACCACAGTCAATTCTACGAAGTGCCTATTTCGGTATAGTTATTTTTTTATATTTCCTGCTCGGTATTTATTTTTCATTCTGATGAAATTTGGCAACACTCGTTACAATGAAAAATCTCTTTTCAATGAAAAAGCTCGAGTTTTATTAGTTCACGATAATATAATCAGCGCGATTTGTCCCGCATTTTCAGTAAAACAAAGGCCTATTTTAAGGGCTTATATATAAGAAAGCTAATATTTGGAGGACATACAAAAAAAAGGAAAAAACGTTTAATCTCATCTCAACTCATTGTCAGTGTCGCCGAAAGTGATCGCGTAGGCACAACACACGTAAGGGATATCCAGGCCACTCAATCTACCGTAACCTATTCTAAACATGAAGAGTTATGCTCAAGCGCAACGCTAAGTCGAGACTATGTATCATAATGGATCAATATGGTGTAAAGGTGCTGCTGAATTCACTAGCAGCCCCCTACCTGCCTACCTACGATCTGGCTAGATCAGTATCTATATTTTAACAAACATGTAGATGCTGTAAAGAGACTGTTTTACAAGAGCCAACTCGATGCGAGGGTGAAGGTTATCTGCTACATGGCCCTCATCCGGCCAATGCTCACCTATGGCTGTCCCGTGTGGTTCAACGTGAGTGCAAGCTTGATGGAAAAGATTCGGTTGTTTGAGAGGGCTTGTCTTAGGGCTTGCATTCGTCTTTATCGAACTCCAGAGTCCCAGTACATAAAATTCTATTCCAACGAGGTTTGATACAACAGGGCAAGCCTGATAAGAGCGGACAATTTCCTGTTGAAGTTGATTCGAGGTCATACTGCTAGAGCGATGAACTCGGTCAATAACTTGATCTCGGGGGCTTACTACCCCCAATGCACAAAACAACGAAAGGGTACGTTACAACGGCTTCGTCCCCCCAGAAGCATTTCTCCATTTAGACAAGAATGGACTGTTACAAAATCTAAATGCGGTACCGCTCATCTTCCACATAGCCCGTTCAACTGTGGATGGGCACCTCAACCACGACCGTTCCGTCGCACAACGAGCTGAGGAGGGTCTCCTCCGGTTCAGTACTGCGGTATCAAGGAGAGATGTTCGGGATGCTGCATTGCAACATCGAAAATTCTGGTGGCTGGGGAGAGAGAGAACTCCCTCGTCGAACCCTTTAGACCCGGGGTAGAAAGGGTAGTGCGTATCCCCGAATGGGGACCACTGTCTTGCTGCAATTAGATGCAAATCTATAAACTGCAACCTATGGCCGGCCTACATAGCCTAGGGTAGTTTTTAAGGTAGTTATAAGATGTAAAAGAGAAAAAAAAATAAAAATAAAATAGGATTCACATGCGTACACCATTGTGTACCTATGTGTATACACTGTATATATTAAGTACATCTATATACATATGTCTATACATTCATACATACATATGTATATGTATGTAGTTTAGCTTAAGCTAGTTTAAGTTATTTTTAAGGTAGTGTGTAAGTTAGTATAAAAGTTTTAAGTAAATCCAGTTCAGTAATTTAGTTTTTTGTTTAAATTTTTCTTAATATTAAGTTGTACAGATAAAGTAGTTATTCTTTAAATGCATGGACTATTAGCCTAAGTCGAAAGACATAGGATAAGATTAATTTTAGCTTAGAGTGCCCGCCTAGGGCCAGTAAGTTAGTAATACTGTTCGTCTAACTAGTTTTAAGCATTTTTATCTAGTTGTTGACTATGAATTTGAAATAAAAATGAATTAAAAAAAAAAAAAACCTACCTACCTACATTCAAAATGACTACAGTATACAATAGAAAGACTCACTTGGCACTAAGGTATCAAATTATTCTCTTGCGAAGGTTCCATTCATCAGGTTGATTGTTAAGCATATCGTTATGAATTGATCATTCAAGGATACAACAGTTCATGTACACAAAGCATGTCGGTCGTCAAAAGGTACAAATAAGTGCTCATTTCATTACTTTTTCCATGAAATGACAGTTGAAACAGTCGAAGGATAGGTGTTTAAGTATTTGTCAGAAGAGAAGAATGCGATGCTCTTGAGAAGAGTGTGATTAAAGCCACGGAATTGTGCGTCTTTTCGGAAATGATTTAAAATTTGGTTGAATTCTAAAACTGTCGTTAATCTAAGAGGAGTGGATAGAAAGTGTGGATTCTGAAATTATGATCATGGAAGGCGTTCAAATAGTCTCTTGCTTTCGTCGTTTCCAAAAAACGAGAAGGCGTGGCGTATGGATGTACGTCATCTCCTGCCTTTAGTCTGCTTCCACGAAGTTCATTCTCCTTTGGGGTCCACTTCACTGAACCAACGCCTTGAGGTAGGCTTCTCAATTAGCAATTGTTATTGGTATTTTGACGGTAAAATGTAATGCCGATCTAAAAACTCTGCTGCTATTTGGGTAACAGCACCCGGTTGTTTGATACTCCACAAGGATTTCAATCGTATACTATTCACGTCTCAGAGCCGCACATGCTACCCTCATTAGGTTAGGTTAGGTAGGCAGCCCGCCTACTGCTAGTGCATTCACCAGCACACTTAGACCATATTGGTCCATTGTCTACCACTGATTGACCACTCCAGTGATAGTGCCGTTAATTTGATCCCAACGGCAAATGGTGACTGGACCAGATTTGAAAACCAGATAAAAGCGTATTGACTTTGCTTTCACTGGGATTCGAACCGGGGACCCTGCTAACCAGGGGCAGACACTCTACCATCCAGTCGTCGTGCTACCCTCATTAGTCTTGATAAACTCCAGGACATGCTGGTGTAGCCCGTGGAACCACCATAACGACGGAAAAAGACGACGTGGTGATTATGTTCAAACAAAAGTGTCATTTCATAGCTGATTGTGTCAAGTTGACGGGAACTTGTCACTTCAACCAGATGTCGAATTTCGTAAACGTGCTCCTCACAGTGCAAAATGAGTGACTTTTTTCCAAACTCTTCTCGGATGTGAGAAAAGTGTGTTTGGATCACTCAAGGACTCACATGACACATCCCGAACCCTCCTAGAATCTGCATTCTTGTCACTCTTCTCTTGCAAGACACTCCACCCACATGACACATCCCAAGCCCTCCTAGAAACCACACTCTTGTCACTCTTCTCTTGCAAGACACCGCACCCGCCGTCACCTGCATCTCTATTCCCAGCACATGCAAAGCACCAAAGCATTCTTGATTAAATGTCCTTACAACCACCATCATACAAATTATTATAAATCCCTAAAATTCGCCACAGCTCCTCCTTATCAGGGATCATATTTCATTTGATATTCAACAAGGATTATCTGTTTACGTTGAGTCAACAAAACGAAGACGGGGAGCAAAAAATACACGAAAAAAAAAAGAAAATGCGAAAGGAAATATTAAAATTATCCTCGTGCTGAGAAAAGCTCTCCTCAGACACACACACACACACACAGAGAGAGAGAGAGACTGAGAAACGTATCCACCGCAAAATTACAACATCCTTATATATTTTTAAAAAACAAATTTATGCGTGGAGTTTTATATCCTCGCCTTGGTTTGGCTGTGGGTGCGGGACCACGTCCGCCTGTCTTCACTAACCTCCCCTCGGTGTGGCATCACCCCCAAAGCGATGCGTCATCGTGTCGAAATAAAATTCAAATTCCGTTCTCCTCAAGTAATTTTGAAAGTTGTGTTGTTGTTTTTTTTTTTTTTGTTTTGCTTTGCCCTTCCTTGCCGTGCCCTGGTACTTTGACTTAGGAAAGTCGTCTTACAGTGGAAAATATGAAAACGATAAAAGCCAACCCTCGCGCACAAGGATTTTCAAATTTCGTATTTTTTTTTTCCCTCAACTCGTCCGCCCGATAAGAGCGGCAGCGGTGGTGGGTTGATGGGGTGGCATCAGGCAGCAGGCGGTGTTGTCGTCGTCACCCTTAAGGGTCGATTGTGGAATTTTACCATAATGATGATGCCACTGCTTGCTTGCTTTGCTTGCTAGCCTGCCTGCCTGCCTTTGCTTGCGTTGCGCTTCTTTATCTGTCGAACAGATATCCTTGGGTCTCGGTGAAGAAATCTAAAAGTGCCCTCGCACTCTGTACGAACAGGCAGCGAGTGAGTCTCGACACAAGTTTCATTTTAAAGCAATAACCGAGTCGACCGTGGGGATGGTCCCTTCAGTTTTGAAGTGGCTGTGCCTCGGTGTTTTTTGTTCGACCGCAGTTTCTCTGCCCATGCAAAGGATAACCTCAGATCGGGGAGGAAGCTGAAGGCCATCGTAAGGATTTTCACTGTTTACTTAATGACGGTGTACAAGTTGAAATCTGCTACTGACCGCGTTTTGCGAATATTCGCAGCGCTGTGTATTTGCCTCACCTCTGGCCGTGCCAGGCACACGTCCTGCCGCCGCACACACCCTTGTTTCTGCCTGAGCGCCCAACTGTGGAGAATCTTGGCTGCCACCAGTTCTACACGGCGCGTCTTTTTGGGCCGCCCTCCATCTCACTTCACTTCCTTAGCGGTGCCGTGGTTGTAAAAGTAATTTGCTCTGGGTAATGACTTGTTATTATTCCAACGGATTTGAATATACACCGCACTTGCGACGACGTGGATGTGGTGCGCGGCTGGGGTTGTCCTCTGCCGTCGTCGCGTCGACTGAAGAGTGGAACGCTATTTTTGGATTAGAAATTTGTACCAGCTTATTGTTGGCCGAGCGAATCCGGATCAGCTTCTTCATTATTATGACCCCGTAATTAGTTTTTCACAAGCGTTTGACTGTTCCAGCCAGCTGCTGGTGTTCGCTCTTGAGGACGGTTGGTGCAGGGCAATTTTTCATCTAGGAAATGTCTAATTTCAATCAGCAACACCGGGCAGAGGAGGGGGGCTTTATTTATTGGTTCTCGCGCGGTAGTCTTAAAGTTCGCATTTGGCCGGTGGAAGATATGCAAATGAAATTACTTTTTGCCCCCCTCCCTCGGTGGGGGGGTGATTAATTATGCGAATAACTTCTCGTTTTCTGATTGCATTATGGTCTCGTGCACGAAAGGTGAATCGGCGAAGGTGGGACAATCTCATTTGGGTGAACAATTGATTTTCTCTTCACCTTCTGGCCGAGTGTCTTCATTCTCTCCTCGCGGCGAGAATTCTCAGCGCAACAGAATGGCCGACTACGGAGAAAGCACCCAAACAATGACAAAATTAGACGATATTTTTTTCATTCGTTTGACCGAATTCTTCGGGATTTCCAAGAAGTGGCATGTCTCGTGTTTGGAAATTTAATTGTTCGCAGCTGGTGACTTTAATGGGCCTTTATGCGCTGGTGGTCTCTTTGATGTACGGATGAGCACGCAAGGTCGGGGCAATTTAATTGAAGCACAGTATAGGCAATCAACACGTCGAGAGATTGGCAGACATGGCCGTCGTGATGCTGTTGTCACACAAGTTGGCCATAAAAGTGGAAGTAGATTTAATTCATCGACGATGCATTCAACTGGTTGCAGAGTGTCTAGTTAACTACTAGTAAATATGTAGATGCTACAGGTGTGTAAAGCGCAACATGTCTGTTCAGGCCAACGACCGTGCTTTTGCGTCTCCTACGCAGAGGGTCACAGGTTCGATACCCGAATTTACCACCTTTAAAACGGTTCCACCTCTTTCGAGTCACTGACAATGCTCAAAGAGTATTCTTGTCTAGAAAAAGCTTCTCAACTTCGCCGTTCGGAGTCGGCATTAAACTGTAGGTCCCTTCCACTTCCTTGTCAGATCAGGACTGCTCTGCGACATGCGCAACAAAGATGCATTTCATGAGTATTATGACATGTAAAAGAGCACCTCCCACGCTCTACCGTAGTCTTGCTAATACTCTAGACCAGGGACTAGGACTTCCTCTCATTCTTGGACCAGGAGGAGCGGATTCGAAGACCCTTTTAGTTGAAGCATTGGTGTCCAATGTCCATGCGCTCGATAAAGCCAAGTCAGTGCACATAGACTACAATTCACATCTTGATGCAGTCCGTAGGGTCTTCTCCTCCACTCACCTTCCTGCCAAACGGGACCGCAGAATGTTTCTTTGGAAGGCACCAAGCTCCGCAGTTTTGTTTGGCGTCCAGCTTTCGGCTGCTATAGCAGGACCGGCAAAATAAGAGTCTTGTAGAGCATGATCTTGGTCATTCGAGTGAGGAGTTTTGAGCCCAGTTGTGTTGGCAAGCCAAAGTAACAGCGGTTTACAAGGACGTCAATTATTGATTTCTACTTTGTCCCGAAAAAGAGAAACTCCTTTACTACCTCTAAAGATCTATGTATCAGTTACGAAGACATATTCTAGAGCAACCATGGTTAGGATCTATTCGAGTTCATGCCCGCATTGCCGAGAAGTTTTCAATGCCATAGCAGAATACTGAATCCACGGTTATGTCGTCCAACGCTTTAACATACGCAATGCACGTCGCGGTTCGGTTCGAGGTCTTCCAAGGCATTCAAGACCTGCGCCGAATATCGACAAAGGTGTGATCTCTTCTATCTGGCACTGGAGAAGATAGTGAAGTCAGCATAATGGTAAATAACCTTCAGGACATGACCTTCAGACATGTCTTGGAGAGGTTAGGTTAGGTTGAAGTTGTTGAGTAGTGTACGGAAGGACAGCAGCCACACTTAGGCCAGCATAAAGACGGGTGGATGGCGCAGTTGGTAGAGTACCTGCCCCTGGTTAGCGGGGTCCCCGGTTCGAAACCCCATGAAAGCAAAGTTAATACGCTTTCATCCGCTTTTCAAATCTGGTCCAGTCACCATTTGCCGTTGGGATCAAATTAAAGGCACCATCACCCGGAGTAGTCAATCAATGGTAGTAGTCTGACTAGGGGTATCACAATAGACCAATATGGTGTTGGTGAATGTACTAGCAGCCCCCCTATCTAACACAACCTAGGCCAGCATAAGCCCATTGTGCTACCACGCGGATATATACCTTCTCCGCAGACCAGTAAGTGTTTTCAATAAGCCGAAGAAGATGACTGACTCTTATGCTACTCAGTTAATCCAGGTGTAGCAGTAGGCCCCCAGGAATCAAAATCTGCGAGATGAAAGAGCTCTTCAGCTTCATGGCAAGTTTGCTACCACATCCTCGTCTCTGCAGCTTCTGCAGAAGTCGTTGTAGGGAATGCCTTGGATATAAATCAGCTCAGAAACAATGGAAAGCATCTGCGCTGTAACAGCTAACATGCTGTTGGGCGCTAATCTCGCTGATCGCGCGTCAGTTGAAAATCCGTAGTCGCATTCCAATAAGATTCCAATAAGACGTGACATGATAGAATTACACGCAGTTTATTTCAAGTTCATCGCATGTAAAGGGTGCCTCTAAATTAACGCCATCTGTGCAGTAAATTGTAGTAGGTAGCTTAGGCATAGAAAACACGGAGTGTATCTCGTTCGTCGAACGACACAACAATATTGTATCCCTGATTGTTGCGGACCTTGAGCAGGACTCATTATTGGACTATACTTAATATTTTGAAACGATGCTGATCAAGCAGTGACTGCTACTCGCGCCATGATAACACTTATATTTTCTGCCGTAAGTCAACGAAATTAAGGTGGGCAATATGTGGTTTCAACTAGACGTTGCCACATGCCATACAACCCTCGAAACAAATCCATTACCGCATAAGACATTTCCTGCGCGTGTACTTCATCGTTTCGGAGATAAGAATTTGCTCCTCAGACTGTGTGATTTTACAGCATTAGATTTCTTGTTATGGAGCTTATATTTGAAACCCACGACTACTGGTGCATCACAGGAGAAAATTAAAGTCTGCATTAACGAAATTCAGCCACATTTATGCACTGGCCATGCTTAATGTCGATAAAAGAGTGCATTATTGAAAGCGAGTATGCACTGGCCATGCTTAATGTCGATAAAAGAGTGCATTAGTGAAAGCGAAGCCTTGGAGGTAATTTACCCGATGCGTTAATCCTCAAATAACCCTATCCTATACACCAGGTCGACTGAAAAGTTCGAATCGTTGCTATGGGAGGGTGCCACCCGAATTAAATCCAAATAAGTTTAAGTTACTACCGACCTAAAAGTACGTGTGTATATTTAACAGCTGTCGGACTATAGGATTGTGAGGTATGCCATTTTGAGCGAAGCACCTAGTATTTTACTTTAAGCAAAACACTGCCTTTTTATGGAAAAAATGCTGTTGATACCAAAAAGTTGCTCGATAAGTCTCTATCTGGACTCTGCGCAAGTAGAAGCAACCAATCGTAAGCGATTCGCCAAATTCCGCTCAGGCGATATGAGCACCGATCAATCTCACAGACGAAAACATCAAAAACGAATCCACAAAAAGATTTTAGATGCCCGTAAAGCTATGTTGATCGAGATAGCTGACACTCTAAAGACCGTTTATGAATACACATTTGAGTACGCTAAAGCTATGTGCAAAGTTGGTGCCACGCGACCTCACAGTCAAGACTGAAACACTATGTCACAAATCAATGCAACCGATAGCAAGGTGCATGTGTTGGGCTTCGAATTGCTTGCGCATCCCCCGTGTTCTCTAGTTCATGTCCCTAGTGACTTTTCCCTGTTCCCAGACTAGCGATGGGCGCATTCGAATGATAGTTCGAATGATAATCGTTTTATACCTCTCGAAAACAACTTGATTATCAAAACCATTTCAATGACTACTAACTCATTCGAATGACTACTAACTACTTACTGAGCTATTCGATTAAAAACTAATTACATGCATATAACTACTAACTAACTACTAACACAGAAGCACTCGATAAATGTCGTTCATCGTGTCACCCTTCGAATGAATTTCTTTTTTTTTTAAATTTTTTATTAATGAACTGAGGAGTGGAGTTATACTTGAGGTAATTTCCTTTTCGTTTTTATTTCATTCCGGCTATGTACCTGATTAGTATTTCTCGAAGATATCTATTTGTTGATTAGTCGCGAAGTACGAAGTACGAAATTCATCGAGTTATCTTGAGTTAGTAGTTAGTAATAAGTTAGGAGTCATTCGAGTGATTTAGTAGTCATTCGAATGATTTTGAGAATCAACATGTTGAACTAATCGATTATCACTCGAAACACCATTCGAATGCTCCCATCTCGAGTGATCATTCGATTATTAAAATATCTCCATTCTCGGCCAACTTTTTTATAAGTTTTCTTGGCAAATGAATAAAGATTGTCATTAAAGACTAAAAAAGACGTAGATTCAGCCGAAAGGCACATTTATAAATTAGATTAGAGTAGCTTAGAGTACCCGCATAGGGTCAGTAGGTTAGTATTAAGAACGTGTGTTAGTTCGTAAGATAGCTAGGCTAGTTTTAAGCACTTCTGTCTAGCAAGAAAGTTAAAATGTTTTAAATAAACCAAAATTGCATACAAAAAAAAAAAATATCTCGATTCATTCGATTATGCCCAGACCTTTAAAATATGCTCGCTGTAAAGAAATTTATCGCCGATGAAGAGGTAATCGCTGAGATTGAGGCCTATTTTCAAGCAAAAGACAAATTTGGGACACCCCTTATGAAGTTTGAATGGTTTTACTTCGTCACATTTTTTCCATAATTTTACTTCTCGTCGGAAACAGTTTATTGGATACTACATGCGAGCTTTATTTGACTTTCAAATGTAACTTCACGAGTGCCCGAACCACATTTTCGCACACCATCACCCCTTATCAGCTTCCCTGCAAGATTATACCCACTGTATAACAGCGACTCTTATCAGAAACTACGTACCCCATTACAATTTCCGCGCTCCCTTTATCAGCTCTCATTTAAGCGATTTTAGCTTTTTTCTCATTTTTACAGTTTTCAAATATTTTATCAAAGTTCCGTTGACGATGACGAAATTCGTCGTTCCATTTACCCTTAACGCCTGATGCCATTGTATTAGTTTCTGACACCGATTCGCTGCTGCTTATCCTGGTTCACAATCAGGCGTCAAATCTTGAAGAAGGCGTTCTCCTCCATCGTTACCCCACTTTCGTCTACTCTTCTCCTCTGGGGGGGGGGGGGGGGGTGTTCTCATTTTTTGCTCATTTTTTCATCACAATCCACTTGAAGGCAAACAATAGGGGCTGCATTGTTCTTTCCCAGGCTTAAACCAATCAACACTCGATTATCATCATCATCAGGTCTTGTGCGCTCTTGGCTTTTCTTCGTCATCGCCATTGTCGATATCATTTATTCACACAGCGTTGTGAAGAAATGCCCGCTCCTTCAGCCTTCATGTGTGTAGATATAACGCGTTCATTGGATGATGATTTTTCCTAGGCCCGACGACGTCATTCTATGCAAATCCTATCCTCGGGCAATAAGGAAGCTCAATTTTATTAAGTCCTCTCCCCGCACCCCACCCCAACCGGCGGATGCCAACTCGCACAATATGGAAGTTTTCTTCGGTTTTATTTGTTGTTTTGTTTTCTCTCCTTTCTGAACACACTTAAAGGCACCTATTATGGGTTTTCCTTTATTTTGTCATTCATTCTTCGTTAAGATTGGATTTCCTTTCAGGAGGCGTTTTTCTTCTTTTCATTCGTAAAATGTTGGTGAGCCAGCACGTTGCTACAAGAGTCCTTGGAGTATAGTCACGTTTCTAATATGAGCTGAACACATGCACATCCCTATACAGCACGACTGAGAAAGGAGCATCCAAATAATTGCTATTTTATACCACACCCACACACACAGCCACCGATGAAGGATATCTTTTTGCTGCCTAAGACGCACACATGCACAGGCTTTGAGGCATAATAATGATTTAGTGAATGGCAAAAGGATGACCGAGGCGAGGACATTAGCGTTGACACCGAGGATTGGATTGGATTGGTGTGCTGTGGATGGAATACCAACTGAGAAGGAATTTCTCTCCTCGTTCATATTAATGACTTTTAATTTGCGTGGAATGAGTTTGTAGTTGCTGAAGGCCATGTCGGGGTATTAATGAATATTCTGCTAAGCGATGTTAGGAACGGAATTTAAAAGCGGTTACATGCGGAGTTCTGTGGGGTTGGCCAGAAATGGTGCGACATAACCAATTCTCCCGAGGACTGTGGGGGGAGGTTTAGCATTAGTAGATCCGACGACGTGCGCCAAGTTTTGCAGTGCTGAGGCGAGTCGAGGAAAGAGTTTAATGCAGAGATGGGAGATCGGAGGACGGACACCGAAACTTCTCTCTAGGCTCTGAGGACAATCTAGACTAACGGCCTCTTGCAACTTGCGACCCACGCGGTATCTTAACCCTAGAATGCTTTTTGGGGTACACTCGTACCCCAGCCTTTCTGAAAATTCCTTTCAATCGCAGCGCCAAAATAAAAATAACTAACAAAGCTTTCGAAGTGGCTGATTTGTTATCTGTTCGAAAAATTTGGAAGTATAGCTTTTTTTAGCGATTTACATTCACCCCGCTAAGGGCGGTTCTACCGATTATAACCCTCTAAACGACTTGCGAAAAATAATTTTATTTTCTATTTGTATTCAAAATTATTAATGAATTATAATTTAAGCATCTTTTCGGATTTTGCAAAAAAAATGTTTTTGGGGTACCGTCGTACCCCAATGTTGCACAGTAGGATTTGCAAAAAAGTGTGACATTCCAGGGTTAGGCAGACTTGCCTTTCCCACGGACAACGCAGACATCACAGCCTTCCTGACCAGAAGTACGACCTTTAGTCCAATTTCGCTCAAGAGCTTGCCCCCCATCACCAAATGTGGACTAGTTTCCGTCTCAATTCGCATCGCTTACAAAAAAAAAAGGCACCCCAAAAGTAACCACAACAACAAATTTATGTTCGACCGAAAAACGCCCTCCCCCACCCACATCTAAGGCTGACCACAAAAATGGTCCCAAACTGGAGCTTAATGCCAGAGTTCCTCAACTGCTGCTCTGCTGTGCTGTCCCAAAGAACGAGCTCTTGCATGGTTTATCATTGCATAACCTTCAAAAACACAGCAATGTCTGTCGTCAACAAGCACAAACCACTCCCGATCCAAGAATGCATTCAATCATTTGGGCGAATTTTCATTTTAAAGTCCAAGACGACAATTCCGAAAAGCCAACCAAACACAAGCCCTCCACAAACAGCACACACAGAAAGAGAGAGAGAGAGAGAGAGAGAGAGAGACGGCACAGCCCACCGCCTAATGGCTGCACATATATCAAGGACTTACGTTATTGCCAAATGCATAAAGTAAACCCTTTTGCCTATAATGTACGACTTGCTGGTGGCTACACCTGCTGCCGCTGTTGCTGTCTCTCTTGGCGCCCGCGCGCCGCCCCTTTCCCAGCGGACCCTGAGAGATAGACCGGATGTTTGGAGGGTGGGTGGCAAAGTATTTATTTCCAAGAATAATAAATGACGACAATTTTGGTTTTATTTAGAAATTCAATTACACCACCTCCAGCTCCCCTGCCTCCACGTCAAATGAGAAATACTCACAGTGAGAGGGAGCGCCTGGAGACAGCCAAGGGAGTTTGGAGGGAATACGAAGAAAAATGAGAGTACAAAATGAAAAATGCAAACAAAATAAATGCCGCCAGGGGAATTCTCGTGTCTAATCCTTTCGACTTTGCCCAACGAAATTTTCCATTTGCTGTGTGATTCTCTCTGTCTCTCTCTCTCTCTCTCTCACTCTCTGCCTCTCTCAGTCTGTCTCTGACCCTGGTGTTTCCAGTTCGGACTGAAGTGTTGATTGCTTCTTAAGGCGAAACTTACTGATGCATTAAATTAGCATTTTATCTACAAAATTCTCCTTGTTTTTGTTTCCTTAAAAGTATCTGACGTACGCTAGAGCGAACAAGCAAGCAACCACCCCACAGTGGATCCTTGAAGAAATTCAGCTAAGAAATAATTAGGAAGTTTCAATTGAAATCCTTTTTATGGTTGGTTGACCCTTTTTTCATTGAGATGACCAAAGTGAATGTGGGTGAGCAGATAAGAGTTCGAGGTAGATTGAGTTCGATATCATTTTCGTTTTTTTTTTTTTTTTTCTTCTCTTAGGGATACCACAACAAGGTTGGAGTTGTTGTGAAGAGGGTCAGCGTTTGAGACCTTTGATTGCAATGGTAAATGGTAAACACTCTGAAGATTGAAAATACGCTTTGAGTGGTCGTTAAGTTAAAGTGGCCGGTGGAGGGGATTAGTTTTTCTCACTTCGCCGAGTTGCTGAGTTTTTGGGGCTGTTGTTGTGTCGTGCTTGGGTGCTTTTCAAGGTTGCTGCGATAAAGGGTTACTACGACTAGACAATGGATTTATTCAGACAGTCACCTCAGCGAGTTTGGATAGCGCTGACGCATGATAGCACTGATAACACATTTTATGACGCCATCACTTGGTCCTTTCATACAGTCTGCGCTTGGACACGAACAGCATGCTTTGAATGCGCTGCAATTCTTGTCAACCGATTAATTGGTTTCTTTTAACTGGGTTTCGATAGTTTTCTTTCAAATTTGAATGATATTTCTGATCAGTTTCATCCTGTGTTTATGAGAGAGCACAATTCAAAGAGCTCCCAAAAGAGGTGGTACCATTCTTTTCGTGACACAGGCAAGGCTCTGAGACTGTGGGACAACGCCACAGAGGACGTTCACGTACAAGGTGGCACCCATAAGTCAAGGGGGACATCAGGCGGCTTGGTGAGTGAAACTGAAGACAGTTCGTAAGAGAGGCATGTTGTTTTAGGTCTAGGTCTACCTCAGACCACCTCAGAAATTGAATTTCGTCTAAGTATGAGATCTGACAACATATACACGGTACAACATGAGCAAGCAGCATACCACGAGCCTTGACGTGAGTGATTCTCATCTCTTCTCATCTTCATCTACCCGCTTGCATGCACAAGAAATCTCCTGGGCTCTCTGTGGCAAGGACTCATTGTCATTGTCACTGTCACATGTCTCTCTGCCTTGAGACGTAGAACACTTTGAGAATATTTCTTCCAAGATTTACATCAGCTTGCAGGAATTTCCTTAACATCTATTTGCAGGTTAAACAGGACTTTCAGAAGGCTGGAATGACCAACAACACCTGAAGGTCGACGAGTAGGAATAAGGGAGGATTCTTCCTACCCCCAAACTGGGTATCACAATGGGACCAAACGGACTTACTGCGTCATGGGCAATCATGATGGAATTATGATTCGTATAGTAGACCCAAGAAACGTCTTCAAAAACAAATCAATTCCGAAACAACGAATCCAAAAGCCACTAGAACCTCCGCCATAGCATCTAACTTATCAGGACTCAGGAGTCATGCCCGAGAGTAACCAGGCGAATATTTACACTTGGTCCAACGACCTCATCCTCGGTCTGCCAAGCGGACGCCACGCATCACATTCAAGGCACACCTCGGGAGTCACGATGGGAGTTATTCGAACCACGTGACTAAGCTATCCAGCCATAGCCATTCGCTCCTCGACAGTGAGTTCCTACTGCCGTGTTTCTACTGCCGTGGCAACCACAACAGCGCAAAGAAATCTCATCTCGGTAGCTTGTGTTGGCGATCTTCCGAGTTATCTCTAAGTCATTGGTGGGGAATATTCAACAGGCCATGTCATCAACAAATGAGTGTTTTCTCATTCAGAAGCAGACGATAAGCAGATAAGGCTATACACGCAGTTGGTTGACGACCGAGTCATACGGTATGCGGCCACCGTGTTGACGTCTAAAGCCTCACGAGGATCACACTTGAGTATCGCTTATTTCAGCACGGAATGCCAGCTCTAGTCTAAAAGGATCCAGCTTCGCAGCAAAGGGAAATGGACACAACTTAAATTGGTTGCAGGACCATTCAGTTGTTTATAAAAGTTTGTGTATAACCTTGGAGTTGTTGTCCACGCTCTTTACATGGCTCAGTCAACTTAGCCGTTGGATTCGTAGATGGCTGACTGGACTTACGTAGAATGAGGGTTAACTGCTTACGAAGTCAGTACAGCAACTCGAAAATGTCCAGCAATGAGGTCTGTACTCAAATGAAAAACAGAAGCATTCAGTGATTACAGAGGTCAGGTCTTGGTACTCCCTCAGCTGACGGGGGTGGTGATGTCAGATCCACTCACAGAGCACAAATATGCTCAAACTCATGTAGAGTATGAGAATAGGACAGCTGCTTTCCACAGAAACCTCGATTAACAGTCTATGGGGCAACAAAGACAATTACTGGAGATGGCCAAGGAAGCACAAGTTCATGGGCATCGCGATCGGAGATCGACGTGCAGTGAGAAATCGAGGCAATTAAAGCAGGGCCCATGGAAAAAATAAACATTTTTCTCTTTTACGTGTTCCTTGATTCAGGGATGAACACTGTTTTCTTTGACTGTTACTTCTAACTTCGTACTCATCTACCTCAAGCTTCTTGGAGAGGTGCACAACATGGATTAAATCCCGAAATGAAGAGGTGTCGAGCTTAAGTCTCTGGTTGTTGCAATAACTCAAAAATAAAGGTGAAGGTACAGCAGAATCTCCACAATGAGAACCCCAAACCCAACCAAATGTGAACTGGAAAAATGGTGCACTATTTGAAGAGTTCAGTCGAGACCAGTTTTTGCTATTCGGAAACGTGAATTTTCTCATCCCGTCTTTCTTTCTTTTCTTATTTGTTTGCAAGGTCTGACGGGGCAACAAAAGGAAAAGGGGCAACAGCAGCAAGCGAATATTGAACCTTCGCAGAGCAGACTCAATCTACGTTATTATGTCAATCGCAATAAAACACATACACTAGACCTAAGTCGAACTTTAGGTTTGAGTGTAGGTTGATTTTTCGAGTTAGAAAGAAATTCGACTAAGGGTTCAACGTCTGGATGGCGCAGTTTGTAGAGTGCCTGCCTCCCGGTTAGCGGGGTTCCCGGTTCGAATCCCAGTGAAAGCAAAGTTAGTACGCTTTTATCTGGTTTTCGAATCTGGTCTAGTCACCATTTGCCGTTGGGATCAAATTAGCGGCACTATCACTGGAGTAGTCAATCAGTGGTAGTAGTCTGACTAGGGGTATCACAATGGACCAATATGGCTTAGGCCCGCCTACCTAACCTAACCGAAGAGTTTAACATAGAGGGAGTTCATTATATTTGAGTTTATCCAAAAACGGAGTCTCGAATCGGAAAGAGAAAAACCTTAAGAACCTTAGTAATGCCCACAATCGAAACTGCAGCCTTGAATGGCTTAAAAAACATCGGGAAAAAAATGCGCCGATTTCGACTAACTTACTCAGGAATCCCTTAATTTTGAGGCTAGTGACGGGTTGCTTCAAAAGTTTCGAGGATGGTAGGGAGTCTTATATTAAAAGACTGCGGGGAAATGTTATCTGCTAACTATGAAGACGTAAGGACTAGGGTCTAGGGACTGAATATATAAGATATGCCTGCCTCCAGAACAGATGCTGCTGCTGTCGAAACTGCTATGAATCAGGGAAAACTCTTGTGTTGCCCGAAGGGACATCTGCACCAGGCATACGTGATCAATTCAATTATGCTAACCTAAGAACTGTGTGATTTTATTTTCTGTATTTTTTCTATTCAATAAAGGGAATCTCTTTAAAATGTGGTCATGTTTCAATTAGTTTAGGATTTTACTGTAGGCTGTAGCAAGAAAAGAGTTAGCCTCCTACAGGGATACCTGTCAAGTTGCCCAAAAATGCCAAGCTGGTCAACTCTCAGGAGTTTCACTGTACAACAAGCATCCTGCATCCTCTAACAAACAACAGTTTAAAACAAATTCATATCAAGTTCGCCCAGTTAGCAATCATCGCCCGCCACCCTCCCTCCAAAGATAATCAACGGTTCTGCAATGCCTGAGAAAACCACAAACTCAAGCTAAATTTACACACATCAAACCGCAAACCCATTACCAAATCATTTCACTCTATTCAATTGCTCATTAATCCTTCCATTAGTGCTATCACAACAGAATCTATCCAAAATATTGACACAACACATCCGCCAGAGCGGCACCGCCATCGTACCTCAGGCATTGTCGCCAAGCCAACCACACACCACCCCCCAGCCCCATCCATAAACACTTATATTTCAACTTCTCTCCACTCAGTTCCACGTCATGTGCGATTTTCCACTCAAAATAACCTCTCGCACAACTAATAATGGAAGCAGAAAGCTGGAAAAGAAAAACAACCCCAACAAAGGCGGAAGCACTTTGGCTGAGCGCATTCCAAAGGACTGTGCTGCCGTCGTACCGCTCTCTCTCCCTCTCTCTCTCTCTCTCTCTCGCTTTCACTGCCGTCTCCATCATCGATAAAAGATTAAATGCGGCAGACAGAATTGAAAATCGTTTGGAAAAATTAATTTCTTCAGAGAGCCGAGCAGAGAGATTCGGAAGAAGTGAGATGAAATGGTTTTCAACGGGCAGACAGGACGACGAACGAAGTGAAAACGAAAAGCTGAAATGTTCTTGTCCTTTAAGCTGAAAAGTTGACACACAGTCAATGCCATTGACATTCAATTCAATATGGCTCAGCTTTGCCATCCCCCGCCACCCCACCACTGCGTACACAAGATGGGACAGCAGATGGGAATGAGTTTGGGGGGTGAGTTGGAGTTGAGTTTTCCTAAGAAAAAGTGGCTCTCGAAATTCAAACCGCGCGTAAGAGCCGATGGCCTGTGGAATGACTTCAACACACACAGTTAGCTGTCACCGAACTCGCACCACCCGGCCCCCAGGCCATCATCATCCATTTAGCTGTTTCCAAGTATTTGTCGTTTGACAATCGAGAATTCTTGTCGCTGCCTTCTCCTTCTCTTTACACCACCCTGTTGACGTTTTATACGGTAGAACAAATAAAAAACGAATTACGTCGGAGGATGAATCTCCGATCGCAATCTTCGCCAAGCGCCAACGCGGTGCCAGCGGTGCTCGACTGTCCCTCAGATTGTGTTTGGCTGCGAAATCCCCTTGTGAAGGATTCTCGAACACTCCAAAACCGGATGCCTGGACTGTGAAGTGGGTGGAAGTACACGATTGATGTTGGTTAAAGGTACACACATCGCATGGGGTAGGGGAAGGGGGGAGAAAAATTCAAACGCAACACACAGTCAAGCGATGCAAGTCGTATCATTGAATTCCCAGTGCCTACTCGACGGATTCCCACATCCTTTGTTCTGCTGCCGCCCCACCACACCCGGGACTCTCTCGTGGTTATGCTCGCTGTAAGCCTCTCCCTCTCCCTCTCTCTCTCTCTCTCTCTCTCTCTTTCTCCACAGCATCCCATCTAAGTCGCATATCAATGCAATTATTTACGCTGAGTTTCCTACACACTCCGGCAGCGGCAGCGGTTAATAGGTTCTCGTTTATCGAAGAATAATGATGTATTCTCGGAAAATAATGCACTTCAGTTGTGAGTGAGTGCGATTGCATGGATAAGGAGGAACGAGGAGCCACCACCTCTACAACGGCACATATGAGCGGGAAATGAAGTTCCACACACAATCGCGGAACGCTTGAACTTTTCCTTTCGATTTAACACTGCGCCTGAAGTGCCACCACCGCCTTCACCGCTAACAGCGTCATCATCGCGTGGAGGTCTTTAAGCCGGGTTTCGTTTGGAAAACACGAGAGTCCATAGCTATGCACAGCGAGAGAGCGATTATGAGCTTTCGGTTTCATCGGAACTCAGTGACCTCGAATGGAGAGTTGGACTGGAGAAAGATGTGGATTCTACGAGATTACATGTTCCACGAAAACGACTAAGACGTGTCGGCATGAGAGACTGCTGCAGCTGAGGAATGCGCCATGACGAGTGGGTCATAATTAGGGCGGGGGCCTTGTTTGTGGACGAATGGGATCGGCGACCAGAGTGGGAATCGGCTTTGCTGTGATCAGCTAATGACTCGTGTGTATTTTCGATTAATTTAATTCAGACACTCTTACCAACGGTTTAAGGAGAGAACATTGATGCCAAGGCCGACCGCGACGACTACCATCATCGGCTATGGCTAAAAATTTGGCATTTGGCTAAAAAGCACCAACTTTACAAGAAAACCATCAAAATCCACAGTCGGTCCTATCGAATCTTAAAAGAAGATATCAGGATGTGACCAGCGCAAGGAGAAGCTAGAAAATAAAAGTACCCATTGGTTTGGAACAACGCCTGTGAGGCAAAGCAACAGGAAACGACCAAGTCTAACAAGCAGATCAATATCTCAATCAGGTTGCTAAGAGGCCGAGTTAGTTTACTGGTTGAGGCTAGAATCTAGGATTTTCAGTGTAGTCCAGTTACGGTGCCGATGTCACCCTCTTACGGATATTCATGCGGATGCTCAAATTCTGAAGCTCTAGTTGGCGTCTAGATCCACCTCGAACTGCAGCGCCACCAGTTTTTTGTTTTTAGAACAAAATGTACGTTATTTCACCGATTTGCTTGCTTACAGTCATACGAACGAAAATCATATCGAAATCATAACGATCATTGCTCCATTTTTAGCAGACAAGGAACAAGTCCACGCCCTGGAATTGACACATTACATTAGTTAGCGACTAAGTGGTTGACCTGGTTAGCTTCCCGGGAATTAACACTCTTGCTCTTTTTTCTTGTTTGCTGATTAGAGGAGGAAACAATGTTCATATTCTACTTCTGCTGGATACCTCTATTCTGTCAAGCTTGCAGTGGCGAGTTATTCTATACAAAAGCGCTGCGATGGCAGTTTCTGGATCAGCTCCGTACATCCGTCGCTCAAAGTGCAGTCATCTCACAGGGACCTGGCACATTACTGAGCACGTGTAAGAGACCGTTTAACAAAGTTCGACTCAATACACAAGACTGGTCACTGATCGGATGCTAAGACTGACTTTCATCACAGGCAAGAGATAGAGTGGATGCTAGAGCGTAAAAATGCTCAATGAGATGGTCGAATGGAGATAGAACCGAGAAGCTGTACGAGTTGTACAAGCTCCTGAATGGCGGGAAAAAAAACTGCATACATATCATCAATTCATTGGGTTACTATAGTGCGGCCAGAACAAAGTCGGGATTCAGAAGGCGAGCATGTGGAAAAAACTCGTAACACGAAGTATGAGACAGTGTAAGATATACTCCAACTTCAAGTACATATCACTAAAAGACGAATATTCTGACAAACGCCCTACGCGTCCCATAACAACTCTCCCACCACGCACCTACTTGCCTCGACCTACTGAGCACGCCAACCTCTTACAACTGTCGAGGTCTGGATACCCTGCCTAATGCTGGCCGGCAAAAAACTTGTAGGCTGCTGTTTAGAGGGAACCGGGGTAATTCAAAAGAGCACCGATAAATTTGAGTGATTTGTGGCTAAGGTCACAACAGAAATTCCTAGAGAAAATAAAGGATTTTGGGCCAAACATTGAAAAGACCAATAAAACACTAACTTGACTAGCTAGTGATTTCAAGCAGAATGGCCAAGAACTTCGCATAGATCCGTTCACAGCATCCTAGAGAAAATATACGATTTTGGACGAGCCATTGAAAAGACCAATAAAACACAAACTTGACTAGCTAGTGATTTCATTTCATTTCTGTGATTTCCGTTCACAACATCCTAGAGAAAATATACGATAATTTGGACGTGTAGACGTGTAAAAATGGATACATGGAGCTTGCGCTACATTTTTCTCGGTTTCAGTCACTACAGTTGTAACTACTTTTTGCGTAATAAAATAAGATAAGACAATGGTTGTGTGTCGCCGTGGTGTTGGTGCGTCGACTCCTACTCAGAGGGGCCAGGTTCCATACCTGAATTTGTCAACTTCACGCGGCTGTAACCCTTTCGACTCACTGGCAATGATCAAAGCATACTCCGGCCAAGAAAAGGCTTTTTCCCCGTTCGGAGTCCCATCCCCTTGTGAAAGAACAATAGCATCCACAACAGGAAAGGTTTCTGTAGAAGCTGGGCCCTGGTCCGCCTTGAAATGTCGCGCCATCCTTATTATTATAGTATGCTTCCTTGGGCTTAAATCAGGATATTCGACAGAACATGCGATTCCCATTAAGCTGTTTCCAAGTATTTATCGTTTGGCAATCGAGAATCCTTGTCGCTGCTTTCTTCTTTTCCACACCGCCCTGTTGACGTTTTGTACGGTAGAACAAATAACAAACGAATTACGTCGGAGGATGAATCTCCGATCGCAATCTTCGACAGCACCAACGCGGTGCCAGATGGTGTACCACAGGGATCGATCCTTGGCCCTCTGTTGTTTCTAACTTTTATAAACTCGCTGCTTTATCAATCTTTCAATGATTACGTCCAAGGCTTTTGCAGAGAATATACGTAACTTCCGTGTATAAAGAACGGACAAGAATTTATGAAGATGTGTAAAGCCAAGGCAGCGGTTAGTTTTACAAAAGCAATTTGTCAGCCAAAATTGGGCAATGATCGTTATGATTTTGCATTCGCACGACTGTAAGAGATTCATGAAAATTGGTCAACTGACGTACATTTTGTTTTAAAAACAAGAAACTAGAACATTTTAAATAGCATAGATATCCGATTTTGCCAGGGTCTGTATGTACTCCGGTTTTTAATTCCAGGTTTCTAGTCGATGAATTAATTGAACCTCCTTTGTAGAAAGCAAGGCGAGGACAGGAATGGAAGTGGTCTTCATAAGATGAAGCAGAGTCTTAAAGACGTTAACTTCAGCCTCAAAGCCAAGCTAGTCCACGAATACCAAGCTAAGCTAGCGTCATTAGAATACCAGCTCAAAATCTAATTTATCTGGATCCCAAGAAATGAGAAGGCTATGGGCCAACTAGCTAGACAGGGATCTGCTCTTCAGTGCTCGCTTGTAGAGGAGTTGCACATCTCAATGCAAGCAGTCAAGGCTAATATCTGTGCACACACCTCCATGAAACTCAACCTCAGATGGGGCTCACAAATTTGTGTACTATAATAATAATAATAATATGGGTGGCGCTACAGTCTGAGGCGGACCTGGGCCTAGCTTGTCAGCAACCACTCGTGTTGTGCGTGCTACTGTTCTTTCACGCGTGGAAGGGACCTACAGTTTAATGCCGACTCCGAACGGCCAAGTTTGAGAAGCTTTTTTTCTAGACAGGAATACTCTTTGAGCATTGTCAGTGACTCGAAAGAGGTGGAGCCGTGAAAATATGAAAGGTGGTAAATTCGGGTATCGAACATGGCACCCTCTGCGTAGGAGTCGACGCACTAACCCACTACGCCACGGCGACCCACTAACTGGTGTACATCAAGGAAAAATATGGCCTGAGTACACCCGTTCGGCGAACCCAACTTGACATCACTAGCATGGTGGCAGTCTATACGATACTCTAGCCACTGGTATCCCACATAACATACATTGTCGCAGTTGCAACAACACAGCTGAGATGGAGACCTTAACCCACTTCTTTTACACTTGCCCGGCTCTACAGAGCCATACAGCGAGCGCTTGGCGAATCACTTGACGAGATTTCTACAAAAGATATTGAAGAACTAATATCTGAGGTTGGATTATAATTAAAATTCGTTTCAGAGCTGTGGCAGTAAAACGTCAAAAAGAGCAGAACCTGCCGAACCACCACTTTCACCTACCTACCTCAGCCTCGAATAATGATAAATGGACCTAAAGACTCGCACTTCAGGCCACGTAGGAATGTCAAGGGAAATCGGAAAAAAAGCACGACTCTAAAAGTGCAAGTGGAAGATGATAAGGCAAATGTGGAGCAATGTATATGCTTTCCAGTCTCCAACTCAGAGCCATCCATATCACTTGAGGACTATTGGACATTGTTGGACAAGAAAACATCAATTAGGGGGGAGTTTTGTTTCTAATCGATTTCAGAGTTCACAGAAGAATATTTCAGATCATCCCATAGAACAGAGAGCTCAGTTATTCATCAGAAATTTTATATGAACATCACTTACGTTGTGCCGCAAAGCTTGCGATGCAGAATGAATACGTGGAAGTGCGCCGGCTTAATGTGATCGAATTTCATACCACAACGGAGCAGGGTTTCCGCTGTTGATGACCTACATGATGCTCGTGACTGGCTTTTGCGGCTTATACTGCACGTTGTCGGTTGCTGTAATGTATGGTGCTGCATCAGAAATCATAATTTTCTACTTTTCCTAGATGAACCTTTCGTGAGAAGCTTGCAATGAGGCACTGTTCTGAAGCGTTGTTGCATTTGACAGTATTATAAACAGTCATCGACTCTTCAGGTTCAGCAACAAATTTTGGTTGGCCCAAATAATGGAATCGCGAGCCACTCAAGCGACCTCGAACATCGTTCTCGAATTTGACGCCATAGAGACTGATGCGTGATCGAGTGGTCTTCGTCTTCAAATGGCTGATATTTCGTACTTCCTCATCACTCTTTGACACCCAAAGTCATCGGACATGCCACAAAATCAGAAACAAATTATTGACACGCCCGCACGCATCAGCTGACGTTGCTGCTGTCGTGTAACTCTTTTGGGAAATCTCAAACAAAGCCAGGCGGGCGGTAGACACTCATCCGCATAAGCTACTCTACTCAATATCAATCTGAACCTTCATCTGGAACGAAGTTGAATCGGAAATGCAAAATGCAAACAACCCATCACCCAGCATCCATTATCCTGCAAAGATATTTGTCTAGCAGGGCATCATCATCATCATCATCATCATCATTCACATCGTCGTCATTATTAACGCCGGATACTGGATGGGTACGTGAGTACACTATGAAGGGATGCAGCAGGCAGGCACAGGATACTTCATCACACTCATCATATCGTCCCAGCTATTCGCCAATTTCATTCAACTACAAACCAACAAAGGAGCAGTAGTGTAAAATTCCAAGGATATCCAGCAAACCAGTGTCGCATTCAAATTGCACACTTGAACACGAAATGAGTACTCCGCTCGTTCGTCTAGCTTCACCCACTCACCACCCACCCACCCACCCATCACGAATCACGTCGCTTTTCCCTTCATATGTCGTATTCATGAATTAAATATCCCTACACACACACAGCAGCCGGGAGGCCCCAGCACAGAATTCCACATATTCCAGTTGATCCTTTCTCAACTTGGCATCCTGGCTTCTGCTGCCACCGCTGCCGCGCTGCTGACACCATCTCACCGTGCGTCGTCACCGGGAGCGTCACCATTGCTATGCATGCATGCATATCCTTAGATTATTTCGATTTCGATGGATTTAACAAGAAGCGTGTTCCACCATCGCCGCCAACCTCTTGTTATCCTTATACTTCTCTTCTTCTTTTTTTGTTCTCCCTTGTTCTGTATTCTTTTTCTATCGAGCTCTATCTTAGTCCTTGACTTGTTGTATGCATACCAAACAAAGGAATGAGAAATAGAGAGAGAGAGAGAAAGAGAGACGGGAGGGGGGACTCTCAGTCAGAATGGCACCGCCAACCAGGCACACTGGAAACTCATACTTATGCACATACCGTCGTGTTTCACGAAAAGGACATTTCTCATCGATAAGTAATATACGTGATTCGCCCCAGTAATGGATACATTGGCGCCATCGTGTCCAAAACTTTTCCACTTCGCATTTTCTTTGGCGCTCTCTCCCTCTCTACTCTCTGCCCCTGTCCGGTTATTTTTTTTTTTGTTCGTCTTATTCGCCTCGTCTATGTTCGTTCCAAGGATTATAAGTTTGATGGGTGGTGTGTTAGTGGGGAAAAAATTCCAAGGAATAGGTCTCCGAAGGATACGTACGTATACATTTTAGCGCACGAAGACGAAGGGCGATTGGTTGACACTGGGTTGAGGGTTGAGAAGCTGAGAAGCAGAGCTGGAGGATTGGGGTTAGACTAGAGTAGCGACACCTATCCCGGATAGCGACGCCAGTGGTGGTGGCATGGCAGTGGCGGTGGAAGCCAAGAGAGTAGTGTCAGAAAGTTACTTAGCGCAGATCTGACTGACAAATTGCACTTTGGGTGGCAAGAGCAAGAGACTACCCCTGTTGATACATTGTTATTTTCCCTCATTTTTCTTCTCACACCCCCTTTTTGCTGTGCCGTTCTTTATCCACCGCCGCCGAGCTACTCTACTCAGCGCGGATCGAGCGCCACAAAACAAAAGAATGAGATGAAAACGAATATTGCACTGGCTTCGCTTGTCCCGGGGAAACTTTGTCGTCTACACCATTTGGCCATTTATTATTGGCAGTACGATTTGGTGCGCGTTGACGCGCATAGTAGTTCCAAAGGATGCCTGACCTGCATATTAGTTGACTTTTCTACTTTATGAATTTTACAGGGTGGTGTACACTATTGTGCTTAACATCCTTGCTTCTGCTCGTCCTTCATCCAATCCCCACACCGCCCCTGGGGCACCACACTGAGCACATACGATGTGAATTTATCTTGGAAAATGGGAAAAAATTGCTCGTATCCTTCGGCGTTATTGCCGAGTGGTAAATGGAGATTAAGTGCATTCCATCGCTGGTCTTGGGGTGGGATTCCGATGGGGAGCATGGAGTCTTAGGCGGATGAAGGATTGATGGTCCCCGCCTATGAATCCCTGAAACGAAACCATTAGCGGCTTTCGCTACATCAGTGGAAACTAGCAAACTCGCCGCCCTCATCCCCGACACTTCCGATCAGCTGATGCTTGAAATGATGAACAGCGAAACAAACAATATCGATTGATTACATCCATAAAATGTATCCTTTTTCGCACCAAACACAAGGAGCGTGTATGCATAATTTCCATTCATGAAATATGCATTTGCGAATGCAATTTACATTCATCGAAAATACGTTTCCTTTGAATTCGAAATGAAGGCCACCCCAAAAATTCAATCTCATTGGCCACCTGATCCCTGAAGCTTCATCAAATGACGGTAACCAATGGACCTTCGCCAAGTTGCCATCGTCATTGTCGTCCCAATTGAACTCATTTGCAATTGCCATTTAAATGAAAAGAGGCGCACGCGGCGTAGTCTATTTCTTTTTGTGAAATTCCACTTGATTCCCAGAGGGTGGTTGCGCTTCGATTACCCCTTATCATTGTGCGATGCGAAATCGATGAACAGAAAGTCAAGAGAATATATTCGATGGAAGACAGCACAGAGAAATAAAAACCCTTAGACGCATCCTGATAACAATCATTTCATCTAAACTTTTTTCCCTTCGCTCCCCTCCCCATCCCGCCAACACTCATACACTCATCTTCAATCGAGTCTTCATCCCCATCGCATCCCATCAATTTTCGATTCGGTTCAATAGACAACAACCACCCTCCCCCTCGCTCATTCTTAGTCGCACTTTGAATATCGATTATAGCATCCTTAAAATCCAATAGATATTCAATCCGACATTCGAAATGAAATTCGCGGAAGAACAGACAAAGAGAGACACCCCCCCCCCCCCCCCCCACACACCCCTCCCCCAAAGAAATACCATAATTTAAATATAAAAGACGGATGTGGGCTAGAAACAGAGAGGAGAAGAGCCAAAGCATCGTCTTTTCAATCGTCCGCCTCGACCTCAAGGATGCTTGACTTTTTATGCGTCCGGGTCGAAGGTGGGCCTTGGATACACTCAACTGATTGTAATTTCGATTTTGTTTAATTTGTTTGTTGTTTTTCTTTTGATGAAGAGCATATACCGTATCCCTCCGATCGCTTTGAACTTCACGGAATGGCTCTCATCTGCTTTTATCATATTTTCATACATTTGTAGCTGCTGTTCAAATTTGCTGCACATGCTGTGTGTCGAGAGTAGGGAACAAGTGAACTTGCAGTCTACCAGCGTGCGGAGACGATGAAGTGACCTTTTTTGAACCAAACCCCCGTGTGACGTGAACATGTCTACCCGTAAGTGAGTGGGTAGACATGTTCAAGCAGATGGATGGCGCTCACCAAGTCTTCACATCAGCACTGAAATGGTCGATCTTCTGCATTATTAGTCGTTTTTGCTGCCACATAGTGAATGACATTTTAGATTTTGGTTACTTGGTCACATTCGCTGCTATCGCGGAAAAAAGTCACTTAGGAGATGACTTTTCGACAAATAAGGCGAGCTAGCCAATGATTTTCGAAGTCAAAGATACATCATGCTCTGGAAGACCAATTCTTGAAAATGTCGATTAAATCGTGGAAATCGTCGAGTCTGACTATCGCTCACTGACCGCTTGCAACCATTCGGAGAAGACTGGATACAAACAGAAAATCAAATGGGTATCACAAGTCAAAGAACCTCATGGACCGAATTTCCATCTGAGAATCCCTGCTGAATCAAGCCATTTTTGAGGATATGACTTGTGAGTCACCGCAAACAGTGTCCAAGCCAGGATTGACGGCCAGAAAGGCCCTGCTGTGTGCTTGGTGGGATTGGCAGGTAGTCATTTACTTAGAGCTGATCTCCTATGGCAAAGCTCTTCATTCGGACGGGAGCTGTGTTTCCTCAGGAAACTGGTAGACCCCACATATCGATGGCGATTCGCCAGGATCTCCGGCAACTTGGGAGGCCCTTATGCCTCCATATAGTCCGAACCTAGCATCGCGTAACTGCCACCTGCTCCGGTCCATGGCGACCGAAACCTAAAAGGTCAAATATAGAAATATCTGACTGAATGGTAGAATGGTAGACATGCTAAAGGAGTATATGTCAGCCGTAGGATTCCAATGCATCCCGAGTAATTTATTCGTTGATTATGATCGGTCAGTGTCAATTAAAGAAAACTCGCAATCATACTTTGGTCACCGTGAGAGCAATAACCAACCATTTGAACTCCATTTCCGCAATTCTATCTTTGCATTTGTTAGCAAAGCATTGACGAGATCCTCTGCTGAATCTGCTCCAGTCATCACGTCGTCGACGTACACATCATTCAACAATACTCCAGCTGCAGTTGGATACTGCATTTTCAGACATGTTTCAGAACACGAGCCAACAGAAAAGGGGCTGAAGCAGTTACGGTGCGCAATCGAAAGTGAATTATTTCGCCAGATACATTTTCTCTGCAAACGATCCGTTGAAAATTAGAATGTAGGCCATCAATCCAAATTTGCCGAAACATCTTTACGATGTCCGCCGAAGAAGCGTAATTATGCTACCGGGAAAGTAAGCAAACGCCAACTAGGTCACATTGAATTGGGGGGCCTACCAGCAACTAACTATTTCATGAATTACCCAGCGAATCCCTAGCTGATCGTCAAATACTGTCAGACTTTTAAACGGCAATTGAGCCACATACCTGCCGTCATCAGACCGAGAGAATGTCCGCTGAAAATGTTGCTCCGCCTCATGCTCCATTGGATCATGTTTGTACGCTGGAATCTCCTCCAACTCGCAAAACCGCCGCAAATTTGTCGGTGAAAAGTTCTCCTCAAGAGATGATTATGAAACAAAACTCTCATCTATCTCTTTCATGTCATTTCGCCAACGGAGAAGAGGTCTTTTACGACGCGGCTGTTCGGTAGAAGGAGACAGATTTATGGTGATATGGTTTATGACGAATGACAACCAGACTTCGCCTCAAAAAAAAACGGCAAGAAGCGTTTAAGCGAACAAAAAACCCGCCAACCATGTGGAATTGGCTCAAATCATCATCATTCATCACCATTCATACTGCGTCTGAGAATTATTGCCGTGCAAAATATTTGGATATAAAAATAGTAAAAATCGTTTACAACGACATCGGTTACAACGGCAATGGTTACAACGACATATTGCTTATTACGACCTAAGTCGCCAGTCCCTTGAAGATCGTAATAACTGATTTTAACTGTACTTCATATCGGTTACAGCGAACTACCGCGTATAACGACCAAAGACCAAATTCGTCAGTCCCCTGAAGGTCCTTATAACCGTGAAGTGTTTGTGAAGCTCTAACTTTTAAACTGCTTTTTAGATTCTGATGGCCCTTGGTAGAAAGATTGATCATGTCCTTGAGAAGGATATACGGCGACATCAAGATTGGTATCAACTCACAAAAAAATTCAAATCACCAACGGCGACAATGGAGTGTGCACATTTTTGCTGTACAAACAGCTGAAATGGTGCCAGGAAATTAAAATCCGAGCACCCCAGACTTCCTTTCTGACTGACAGTGGACAGCCAGTACAGTGTACCGAACGAAAACCAGCAAAAAGGCAGACACTGAGACATTCAGTTGTACAAACATAGACCGCACTTTGATAACGAAAGCCTTTTCGAGCCAAAAGTCAAAGGTGTCTGCACTTGAAGTCAAGGGAATCCCTCACAGCCCAGGATTTCCTTGCACTTCAACAAAGTCCAAAAGACTTGGACGTAAAGTCAGTGAAATTGGACACATCAAGCTCCCTGCAAGAGTGGCAAAATTATTTCAATTTCCTCCTTAATTCGAATTGCGATTGGCACAGAAATCTATCAATAAGATTGCATGCAAGCGCAATTTGGTCATGGCAGAGGAAGAGTTCACATCTGTTTCTACAGGCTCCTCTCACCCTTCCAGGTCAAATTGTGACTTAAGTGAATGAGCACATAGATAATGACTTGATCAACTACGTCCTCAAGGAACAACCTCCTGCCCGGATCTAAGAAAACTCAAATCTCTTGCTATCTGCAAATAATTATTAGCCTCACTATAATTCACTTGCTTCTCCGACCAGATGGGAGCAGAGACAAGAACTCAAGTCAGAAAATCAATTTAATCATCATCATCATTATCTGAGCATCTCCGTCATCAGTTTAAACGATTTTCATTCCATTTCGTGTGCATTCTTTGAGCTCGAACTAAAGAGCATTGCATCAAATGCAAGCCCCACTGTTCCCCCTTCCTCCACACACCTCACCACGTCTGTTGCACAATCTCTAAAAATCGACCAACAACAACAGTAGCCTTGTCCTCTCATGCCAGTGGTCTGCTCTGGTCCACTGGTCTCTCTCTCTCTCGTTGGTCCTCAGATGCAATTTTATCAAAAGATATGCTGATACACAGAGAATGTATTTTCAAAGAATTTTATGACAAATAAATTTCGAATTTCTCGAAAGAGATACGTCTACGTACACGAGACGTATCGATATCCACACATCTATCCGTACAACAGATCGATGTGCAATGTGGTTAATGCACCACACACACTGAATGGCGATGTTGCCAGCCAAGTAGTCACCACAAGATGTTACATCAAACTGAAATGGAATTTACTCTCTCGATACAAATCCTCCCATACATGTACACATCGAGTGGGTGGAAGTGGGAGTGGGGAGGGACGAAACTTTTCGTATTCCTGACGTCCCATGTACATCCCATGATGAGATTAAATAGTTTTTTGATGAAATAACTTTAACTCTTCTTTATTTCAGTCTGCATCAAATTGGTTTTGAATTGAATTTGTTTTCTGCTGGGATTGAATGTCGAAGGGTCAATTAGTTTGCGAAATAGGTTTGAGTGGGGATTTCCAGATTTAAAGGGTTTCTCTCAAATTAATCAAGTTTGTTAGGGACTAACGAGGAGCTACTATCGATGGAAATTTGATTTGTTGTTTGATGATGATACGAGCACACTCATTGATATGCTGACGATGACGGAGGCCATGTAAATTGAGTGCTTGATTGAAGCTAATATGTTGTAGTGTCTGCAGGATATTTTGCTGATATTGTGGAATTTCATATTCTTCCGCCATGTGGAAGGCTGATCAGAGTTTTGGTGACTCACTCCGTCTTCGTCTGTATCGATTTGACTCATCCCGCGCAGTTTTCGAGTTTCAAGTGAGCGCCCAGTTAGATGCAAATTTCCACAACGTTTCCGGATTTTCATCAGTCTGACACATTTTCCAGCAACCAACACATTTTTCCTGACACTTTGCCTTTTACCAACTGTCAGGCAGACTGTCTAGGTTGTAAGATAAAAAGGTTAAAATTGTAAGATTTTGCTTTTTGAAGTCTCAAAACTGAGAATTGAACTTAGATAACTGTGAAGGCGGTCACTGCCAAGATGCGTTCTATGGCATCAGTTCCTACATAGGAAAACAAACATTTTCAAATGGCGACGTTCATTTCACGCGACTGCCACTCATGGATCAGTGACCAATGCTCAAGGGATTCCTTGATTTTTGGAAACCATTCTAAAATCTCCCGTGAGTAGAAATGACATGAAACTAGAAGCCTAAGAATAAATCGGAAATGTATAGAGAAACAAATTTCTGTGAAAAGAATGGTTTTTGAAGAGTGTTACTAAAGCCGGACCATAGTGGGTGCCTTGAGGGACAACAGAAGTGTATGGAGAAACAAATGAACGTGAAACGGTGGAATGGTTTGGTGTTGGTTTTTTTAAACTAGACTAAAGTCAGCCAGAATGACTGGACGTAGAAGTTGGTTAAGTTTATGCCCTTGGTTAGTGAGGTCTCCAGATCGAATTTATCAGGCCGTCACCACTTGCCGTTGGGATCAAACAACGCCAACATCAAATAAGGCCACTATCACTGAAGTGGTCAACTAGAGGTAGTCTTGTCTGACTGTGGGTATCACAATGGACGAACATGGTCTAAGTGGGCTGCTGAATTCGCCAGCAGCCCTTGCTACCTATCTACTTACTTAAAACTAGCCAGGCAATTCAGTGATCGCCATGAGACAATGGGTCAGTTAGTCTACACCTAAGCTGTTGTGTTTTCCGATACCATCGCCGACGATCCACTGACAATGTTCAAGTGAACTGAGAGTTCAAGTGCTTACAAAATGCTTCATTGATCGCTGTTCGGCATAAAACTTGGTTCCACAGATCCAGTGACTGGAAACGCAAGAGAACTTAGTGATGCCCGGAAGAAGCGCATACAGGAGAGTCTGGGATGGATGAACGCAGCGCTAGTTCAGGCACATGGGTTCTGGGACTGACAAGCAGACAGACAGAGAGAGCTATTCATACCGCAAGGTGGCGCGACTAGGACTTAATTTGAAAAACAACAGGATGCCTATTCGTCCTACAAGGATTGCAAATATTCAATGTCTCGTCGGGGTGCTAATGATTTTCTTAATTGGGCAAACAAAACCTCGCGTAGCATCTGCTTTAAATAAAAACAGAAGTTGCAGAGATCGCAGAGAGAATAAACCATCATGCACCAGGTTCCTTACCTATTCGGCAACCCAGTCGACGTTAAAAAACACCAGCGTCAGTCATCTTTGTCGTTTTGTTAAAAGGCGTAGTTAGATATGGGCATTAATGCACTTAAGGCAAAATGAGCTTGGTTGCATGAAAGCGCCTTCGCATTCTCCTGCCTTTTTATTTATTTTTGATTTATATTTATTTTATTTATTTATTATATCGAACTTGTATTAAGGTTAGGCATCCTCCTAATTGACGTGGGCCTTTATGAGATGCTCAAGAAACCGGCCTAATCCCGAAATAACATCTCTACCTTCGACGGGATCTCGCACTATGATCACTAGCTGTGCAGTCTTTCATTGAAATTCTTCGAGATGCGCCACCTTCCAGTCAATACAGTATCGATCACCGATCACTAGACTTGTCGAATGACTGAATAGGACTGAATAGGGACTGAATAGTCTTGATGGTATTGGACGAAGCCATCTGGGTGTGGAAGGATTGTGATAAAATTTGAGCGGGGAACAGGTAAAAGTCGCACAGAACTTAGAGCAGGCGAGTAGGGGGATGAGCGAGCGTGCCAGGGTAGAAAACCAAAGGAGACCCATTGTACCGGCAAGTGGGTGTTTCAAATTGGAGAGGTTTGTCGTGAATATGGCAAGCAGCCAGTTTTGTCAAAAAATCGTTACCAGTGCGTTGGCCGGTATTTCTCTTAGAGTGATAGCATTTAGATGCAACCTTACCCTATGCTGCCTGGGCATAGTGGTATTCCAGGCAACGAAAGGGCCGACGAGCTAGTTAGAACAGGGGTTGGTTTGACAATGGCAAGTAATCAGGACACCCGATACCCCTCTCTTCAAGTAATAAACAGTTTGTTACTTACAGATGCCATCAACACCACTAATTGGAGGTGGGTGGAATTAGATACTTGAAGGACTTCAAGGGTCTCCAAACCACCAAGCACTCTCCAAAATCTGAATAGAAAGGAAATCGGCAATGTAGTTGCCATTATTACTGGTCATTGCCTATTAGGCACACACGCAAGTAGAATGGGAACCTCCTACAATGACTTGTAGGAGCTGTAGGGACGAAGACGAAGAAGAAACTATACTTCACTACCTCGACACACCTGCCCACCGCTTGCAAGGACAAGGAAACACACACTAGGCAGCTATTCTGCCTTGAGGAAACAGACAAATTTATTAAAAATACTAATTGGCTGTAACCCAGCAAAGGACTGTATCATCCAGGATATGCCACTAGCACACCAGTAGGTATCTTCAGGTGTGTTTTAGTTGTTACCCAAAGAGGAACCGGCACGTTAACTGACGATTAGTGGGCCAGAACTGCTTCAGTTGTGGCAATCACATTAACCTTACCTAACTTTACCTGATCGGTGTATTTTACTGAGGTTGTTTAGACTATGATAGAAGTAGTAGCCTATGGTGGCTTTCCTAGTTAATGCAAGAGCAGGACAGTTGCGGAGGTGTTGGGTACTTTTCTTCTCATCCTTGTCTAGGCAGCTTCTACAGAAGTCGTTTGAAAATAGGCCTCTTCGTTTTGCGTGAAGGGCTAGTATGCAGTTATTTCCACAGCAGGACTTATCTTAGAGCTTTTAAGGGGACATCGGGCTACTTGGTCTTTTTTGATCGAAATGAGGCCGGATTTCTTTTGAGGTTCGACAAGTGATGCCTGTTAACCATCTGGGATTGCTTTTCTTTCCGTAGAGATTCTTGACCTACAACTTGAAGGTGGACAAAGGGGTACTCATGATACGAGAGATTCCATCAACTTTTAGTCTTGTGGTGCGTTAGGGAGATCAGATTTCTGGGATGCCCCTATGGCGTGGCACCCAGCACAGGTGAAAATTGAAATGTTCGGATATCTCGTTAAGAGGTGCGTGACAGTCGATTGCCTTTTTTGGAGTTTATAGAGAAGGATGCTGGGTTTAATTGCTGCTGTGCGTTAAGATACGGATATAGCGGGCGGATATCACCTAAGACCAGACATGGCGTCGCTAATCGCCGCTTGGGAAGCGCTGCATTGATTTCGAAGACGAATTGAGTTGTTCAGGTTTAGACACTCCGAGAAAACGCCACAGCAGGAGTAGGATTCCCCAGATCCCTGTGTGGTACAATGGGTCTATGCTGTCCTTATTGTTCCACACAGTCAGCAACCCCAATTTGACCAAGGTTGTGATACTCTGATGAGTTGGGCATCTTTCGTAACTTGCAGCGACTTCTCATTCGAATAGCGTCTTCAAAATGACTCCATTGTATAAAAAAAAAATTGCTGTGCCAGTCAATAAGTCCACAATTTATTCATAGCCGCCTTGAGCTGCCCGACAGACTTATCAACAAATTTTGAGACAAAAGAGAACCAGTTCACGCCAATGCACAAACGCAATCCAGCACCTCGACAGAGACCAGCTAACCTTGTAATCACGCGAAATCCAAACACCACCGTTCGACATTCACTTGAATGCATTTCACCAGCCGTAAAACGGTTGTAAAAATCAGATAGAACATCGGAATGCATGTGTGTTCAATGTTTTATTTTTTTTATTGCGAATGTAAGATATAATGACAATATAACGTTTGACACGGCAAGACACGACGACGACAATGTTGAAATTGTCTCGTTGTCGTCTAGCTTGAGGAGGCTAATAAAACGTTTACACTTAGCTCTAACTCTTTGAGCGACGATGGGTAAACGTCACGATAATGTATATGTCAGTCATAAAGAGAAGGTAAACATACTTCCGTATCGCTGGTTTGCAGGTGAATCTGGTGAGAAACTATCTAACTCGTCAATTAACAAGTAATTTCACTCATTAAGAGATGCTAATGTCATCCGAAAGTCAAGTGAATGCATCAAGTTTGCATTTAAAACCCAGCCTCAGCCGAAAACAAAACACGAACGATCGGACAAGCCACGAAGACACACGAGAAAATTGAAATTAATGCCCACAAAGCATCAACAGATCACCCTAACCCGCCGGAGATTAGACGAACTTATTCCCATTTTCCAGACCTAATTACCTAAATTATCTCAAATGAGTACAACCCGCCTCGCCTCCATCTCATCGCAACTCAACCTTCACTCAAGAAGCGCCAGCTTCTCATCTCGCCATTTGCAATTAATTTTCACCTCTTCACCGCACACGAACGGGAGAAAAAACGAAACAAAAAAAAAAGGACGTCCTCAGGACAACAACGATGGAGGTGCTTCTGTTGCCACTTACCTCGTTGCGTTGCAAGTATTTGCGTTAAGCTCGTAAAGAACAATTTCCCATCTACCTTCAGTTCTTTTCTTGTTTTATATTTGAGTTCCTTTTCGTTGTGAAAGTTTTCTACACCGAGCCACCCATTCACATGGATTGTGGGTGGCGGAAAGCGCGGGTGATCCGCGCACGCCAATGGCAACACTAACGCGAAACAATTCCAATTGTTGCCACACCGTGAATGAAAAGAAAGGGGACAGCGAGAGAGAGAGAGCGCTCAGGCAGGCAGTCTCTGTAGGAACATATTTTTTGTGACGGCGCGGCGTTTTTTTTTTTTTTTTCTCTGCCGTCTCTCTCCCATTTTGAACGACGACGACGGTGGCGATGGTGTGGTTGTCTGAACAAAGAAATGTTGTTGAATAGGGCGAAACAAAGTTTATTGCTTCCTCTTTTTCGCGCAGTTAGTGGTAGCGGCACCTTGTTTCCTTATTATCCTTTAAGCTAAGAAAGAAAGCGCACACAACACAACCAACCAACCAACTTGAACAACATAATGGGGGCGACACACAGAGGTTTTCACTGCTCCACCATGCTGCTCTCGTTTGTGCTGGCTTGTGGTTGTGTGTGAAGTGCCTGCAAGTGCTGGTACTAGTTGGTTACACTAATAGTTGTAGTTGTGCGGCTGAGTGTAGCAGCATAGTGGTGGCACACTTGTCGCGTGGCTCCCTTAATTAGGAGGACTCGAGAGCGATGTACCATCATTTCAGTCGTCGACAGGGTACTAAAAGATGCAGAAGTGCCCGTCGACAAATCAGAAATCCCCCCGGTAAGGACCAAACAATGGGTTAATTTTTTTTTTTTTCTTCTCTTTTTTTTCAGGCGCTTTCTTTTTTTTGGTTTTCTGTTTTTGTTGCAGACTGTTCGCGCGCCTTTCGAGTGTTGAACCATTGACAATAACCATGAAGTTGATGAACAACAGAAAGTGAATCCTACCCTCCATCGCCACCCTCAACTGCGTTTTTTTTTTCTTCTGTTGTTTCTGTTCCTTTGGTTGATTGGAAACTTGGAAGCATCCACACGCCTTACAGACGAACCGTGGTGAAACAGTGGTTAAAAATTTAAACACCGAGGGAAGAGACAGTGAAACACACACACACACTCAGACACAGAGCCAGATCGAGAGGAAGAATTTATGTTTGCCATAATGGCTGAGCAGCAGACTGCCAAAACTTCTTGGGAATCCTTTTGTTATCAACTTACTTCTGTTCACTGTCATGACATTTTAATAATTTTTCGTTGGCTTTCCTTTAATTTTTTCATTTGCTTTGTGCGACTGAGCATGTGTTGGTGGCGTCCCTCTCGGGATGTGATATTAAAAAAGTTGCAAAAAAAAAATGTTGGCAACTCTTTGCAGTCAGTGTAAGTGTTCTTGTCGCTGACAGAGTTTGATTATGTAATTTAGCTGATCGAGGTACTGCAGCAATAAAGGTTCCTGTCAAGATAAATGTAAAAAACACAATTGATTTCTTCAGTTGAAGTCATGAACTTCAGCTGGGAGACGATGAGGGTTACATGTCTGGTCCTGATGTCGACTCTTAAATCTTGGCAACGGCAGCGGCAACGGCATCGCTTGAATGTTACAAAGCACAGCAGAAGATGGACAGACGGGATGTTTGGAATTGCAATGTTATCCTGCCGAGATAGCGAGGTCCGCGGTTCGAATCCCAGTGAAAGCAAGGTTAATACGCTTTCATCTGGTTTTCAAATCCGATCCAGTCACAATTTGCGTTTGGATCAAATTAACAGCACTATCACTGGAGTGGTCAATCGGTGGTAGTAGTCTGACTAGGTGTTTTACAATGGACGAATATGGTCTAAGTGTGCTGGCGAATGCACAAGCTGCCCGCCTACCTCACCTATCCTGCTGACATCCTTGTATTAGTTCATAGTTCATCAGGAATCTTACACTGTCAGTTCAGTGCCCATTTCAAAGAAGTTCAACTAAAATTCCAAGGACTGGTACTTGAACTTGATTTACATACAGGCTAGGACTCGATGTGTCCCTGGTTTTGTCAGTTTGTTCTGAAGAGTGTGTCAACTAGTCAATAGGCAGGTGGAATTCGAGACGCCTCTAAATCATGATGAGTTGAGGCTTAAAACCAACCCCAGACCTATCCTTTGAAAGGACTTCATTTTTGAAAGAAAGACAACCAGCAAGACTCAATTTGTTCCCCTTCTCTAAAATTCTAATGGTTTTCCAGTCCACGGACCGAACTTATCAAGCGCCTCGTCTCCACTTTACCTAAGTTAAAAACTCCATACAATCCGTGCAGTCATTCTCGAGCATTCATTCTACACAGACAGTTGCTTGTGACCACATTTACGGAATTCGGCCCCGAAAGCGTGACGGAAGTGTCACTTATCGAAATACAATTGAATAGTCACGGGAAAAAATATTGTCTTCGACATCTCTTCAAAAAGGCAGCTACACATGCTTAGTTTCTAAATCGGCCAGAACGTCACCATAGGCAGCTATAACTTCGAGGTAGTGAAGGACTTCGTCTACCTCGGGTCCCGGGTAAGCAGTACGAACATCAGTACCGAGATTAAACACAGAATAGCTCTTGCCAATCGCTGATTCTTTGAGCTCACAAGGCAAGTGACTAGAAGAGCCCTCTCTCGAAAGACCAAGCTAACATTGTAAAACACCGTGATCATCCCTGTCCTTCGTTATGGCACGGAAGCCCCGACAATCGCAAGAGTAGATGAAGAATCCCTTGGTCTTTTAGAGAGAAAAATTATGCGTTGAATCGTTGGTCCTGTTTGCGTAGATGGTTTTTGGAGATGAAGATTCAACCATAAGCAAAAAGGGCTGTACAGCGACATGAGCCTAGCCAGGCGTCTACGGATTCAACGCCTAAGATGGCTAGTTCATGTAGAGCGCATGACACCACTGCTCCAGCCGGAAGAGTCTTCGATTCCGAACCAGTGGGCAATAGAGACAATAGAGGACGTCCACAGAATCGATGGCACACCCAGGTGGAGAAGGACCACAACCAACTTGGCGTGTGCAGTTGGAGACATCTGGCTAAATATCGTGCCAGCTGGAGAGGTTTGTTGGTTGAGGACCAGGTCCTCACGGGACTCTAGCGCCACCAGAAGGAGAAGAAGAAGAAACTTTGAATGGGTGTTGGCGTTTGAGATACGAAAAAACGTCACGAATAAACATGTTGCAAGTTGGATTTAAGGAGGTTTTGGAATTACACAGAGTCGTCTTATGGTGTGAGAAATATAGGAAAATTTAAGCCTTGTGCCTAAGTTGTGAAAAATATGTTCGACTGATAGAAAATTCGAGTTACGGATGTACGCCTTACCGATGTTTGACTGTATCTGCAAACGGCCGTACGATTTGTCTGCCATCAGAGACTGTGTTGAGTTTAAACCCACGTTTCCACCGAACGACATCGCGAGTTTCGTTAGGTTAGGTTTTCGATTTCATTGAAATCTAGTTTAATCCCTCTCGAGTTCATCCATCCGTGAGAGGTTGTCAAACCGGTCAAGCCTACGGCGTGAACATCAGCTTATTTTTGACATTTCATTTTATGGCTCTCTATTTTCTGGTGGTCTCACATTATCTTCTGTCCATAGACAGCTGTTTTGGCAGCCATTTAAAAATTGAGAGCGAGTGACATTTTGTTTTGGCGGAGGGCTAATGACATTTGAAATCACTTCAACTCGATGGTGAAGGTGAGGTTTCAGTAAGAATTTATCAAAATCACCCGATTGTGTGATGAAATTGAGACATGATCGACCTAATCAAATATTTGAGCATGGTGAAGGATAAACTGGACAATATTTCTAGAGACTGGCTCTGTTCCAAGTCCCAAGTGTCATACAAGTGTATGCTCTACAGAAATTAAATCTGTCATTAGTGAAAGACAGCTGTGTTTTTTTGCAAGCGTATACACGCTTAATTTTCAATTTGCATGTAAGATACACTAACAACAAGTCCTATATCCGCTTAAATTACTCATCATATCTATCGCCGCTTAAGGAATAAACGCGGTTAAAAACAATGCTTCCAAACGTTATTTTCTGTGTGAATTCATTCATTCATTGTTTAGGTTGCTGTATGTGGCTTACATTTGCAGGTGTGGTTGATGTATTAGATAATTTTTAATTCTTTTGGCATCCATAAGTATGCAATTTTTGGTATACCCAGAGTGTTTCTGCTATACATTCCGTTAAGGCCTCGTTATCGATTCTTTTCATTTGATGAACATTTTTTTTATTTTATAATTATCAATTGTTTTGGCTTTAAATGTGATGGTCACGCTACACAATCGCAAACCGAAGATTGTGCCCATTAACGAGCAACTATCACCTTCCACGACTACACCCGTGACTGCTTAGCAAATGTCATAAATGTCGTCGGTGCTGCCAAGATTTAATGATGAATCATTAAGCGCCGATGATCGTTTTTTTGTGCACTTCAAAATTAAGCGTGTATACGCTTGCAAAAAAACACAGCTATCATCAACACTCTAGGGAATTCAAATCACTCAAAAACTGAAGGCATATGACCACGGAATGTGAGGAACATACCCCGATTAGGTGCGGGTTAGCGATTGAATCAATTTTTTCCCCAAAGGACCTCATTTCAGGACAAATTTTCTGTAAGGTCACGCTCAGTTACTTCTCAGAAAGAAAGACGTCAATAAAGGACGGTGACAACAGAGGTGGACCCTGAACACGGGCTATCGGGTGATCGACTAATTTCAAGATATCCTCATGTCATAAGCCTAGCTAATCGTGTCCTTGGAAAACAGACAGACGGTCAACATACATGGGTACTTGTCCTTCTTTAACCAAACCCTCCATCCAGTTGTAGTAAAACTAAAGCACAAATCGAAGAACACATCTTCTCTGAAGAACGGATTGACTTAAAGCTGAAAAAACTTTACGACTTCATTTCGTGCACAAAATTTGAAAACAAATCCCTCTCAGATTAAGGGAGCACCTATATTCAAAGCGCATAACGAGGTCGATTACAAAAGACCAAACTGACACTGAGAACTACGTCAAAAATCTCCACTTCACCTCACAACCTCTGATTTAAGCTGTTTTTTGCACAGAAGCTGAGAGCACAAAATCCGATTCTGTCACATGAGATACTGAAGCATGCACAAAAAAGCGATATCCTTCCGACGATGAAGTGAAACAGTACAGGAAAAAAAAAGGACAATGGTTGCACAGAATACTCTGCTCTCACCGTCATCATCATCATCATCTTCATCCTTTGCTTGCATCACGTTACCTTTTGTCTTTGGCGTTTGTGTGTTGCTCTTTTATTTTTGTTGTTGCTGTTGTTGTTGTAATTGTTTAATTCAGCGCAGAAGGGAAATTTCATTTCGTTCCCACCTATTATCTTGATCCCTGTTGTTCAACCCTAAAACTTCGTATCTAATTTCTGACGGTATGTTGCTGTCAGCATAATGACTTCTTACTCGTCACGAACAAACGAACAAGCGAACAAGCGAGCAGCAGAGCGCACGGCATCGTCAAGGACTGCTGCACTGTCTGTCTATAGAAACGGTCTGGGGATGGTGTTAATAGTGGCAAACAATTTTTAAACAACAAAAAGCTGGCGTCGATGAGTGGATGCGACATAAGGGAAGCGGGTGCATGCCGTTCGCGAGAGAAGAGTCAAGAAATGCAACACCCAACAGATGGGCGGGTGAACGAAGAGGATCCAGAAGGGAAACAGAAAATGAAATTATAAAAGGATAGCCACCACCACCACCCGATTGGATCTCAATCCCTCAAAAGGAGAATAAAAAAAAAAACAGATACAATACACAGAGACGACGCGACGTGGTGGAGTGGGTGTTTGTTGTCGGTTTTCTTTGGCTGAAGCGAGCGAGAGCCTGCCTTTGAAAGATGGGCGTTCGTGGGGCCGGGGGAGGGATTGTAAACAAATGAAAAATTATCTTAATTACACAGAGAAGCATAATGATAACATAAATTACGTGCCATTCAGTAATACAGTCTACACCACTCCTCTCTGCCACCCTCTCTCACACATACACACCCTCTCAGACTCTCAGAGAGATAGCCAAGAGCAGTGTAAGCACACTGCCAAGCAGCCAACCCTCTAACAAGTCTCGAAAGAGTGTAACGAATGATAATGGTGATAGTTGCTACATCCCGGGGAAGGACGATGACTTGAGTTGATGAAAAGTCAGTTTTCCCTTGAAGCGGTACGTGTGTGTGTGAGTGAGTGTGGTGTATGCAGAGGAATTAGTGCCAGCACAAGTAGCACGTCAACTCTGACGAGGGTGGACTCGGACTCGTTGGTGCTTTATTCAAATGCGTGATTCATTTTTATTTGGTTTAACCCAACAATGGGGAGTAGTTAAAAAATGGGTGCGTGTTATTCTTTTCCGCGTCGTCGTCATCGTTCCCTTTGTTGGTGTGTCTTTGCGAATTTTATTTCATTTTTTCGGAACATCTGTCGTCGCGTTGTAGACAACTGCCGGAATTGGGAATACTTTGAAGGCTTGGCAATGAAATCCATTCCAGTGAATGTTCCGTCAACACAGCCCAACCCCTGACAACGAAAAAAACAACTTTCCATTTTCGCCCCAAGTACTCTTGTAATCTATACTTGTGATATCAGCGCAGTAGATTCGAACTGAGTTTACAATGCCCCTTATCTTATCAGCGAGTCACTAGCCAATTTATCATGGCCAGCCCATGTGAAGGGGTAAAGGTACAAAATGCACGTTTAGTGCAGACCTCGCACAAACGGCAGCTAGCAGAAAACAAATCCCAAATCCTCTTTGGACAGATAAGCAGACGAGACAGAAAGGCTGTTTGGGTAAGTTCTGACTACGTAGTTAGAAATGGGCTGATAATGGGTCTCGGATGTGAGCTTACAAAGGATATTATGCCTTGCTTTGCCTCCGATATGGCTGGGATTAGGCTTATGCTGGAGAAGGGTTTATGCCAAAGCAATGTTTTCATCCAAATCGAATTCTGACAAGATGGGCCACAAGATGGATTTGCACAAGAGCTGCGAATGAGCGAGGTTTTCATCCAAATCGAATTCCTTGACTTTATGGATGCATTCCCGAATGGCCATAAGATCGATTTGTACAAGAACTGAAGCTTGTGGCGGAGTTCCATGATTCGGCTTTGGATTGGATTTACTTTTTTACCGTCAAATTTCAGTTGTGAGCTGGGATCACTTCAGTCTCAGGGCATTTGTAGAAAGCCAGGCATTTTCAGTTCTGAGAGGCAGAGGCAACATCACAAGACGCGGTGTTTCTGCAAAAAAGCAATGTGATCTACAATGCTAGAGAAGACGCTGGAAAGCCTTGTTGGTTGAAGCTCAGGTCCTAGTCCGGCTGTAGCCACAAGGAGAAGAAGATCCACAATGTGACTTTTGACGATAGTCCACAGGTCCTTAAGTTAACGATGCCATACACTACGCTTGACTTCCGACTGAAGACTCTTGACAAATTTATATATACACTGGACACTCCTTAAGTCGAAACTGCCACATTTGACATACAACAACCACTCTCTAAGTCAAACTCTCTCTACGTCGAACATTTTATGGTATCCCGTGACAATTCGACTTAGAGGGAGTTCACTGTTGGCCACACCTGGATTACATCTGGACAACTTCAATAGTAGAACACAAAGTCATCCTCAAAACACAGGCTCTAAGAGTACGTTTCTTGATTACAGATGACACACAGTTGTCAAGAATTGAAGTGTACCACACATTAGACACAATCTAACATGTTCCCAAAAAAGCAGTCCGAGTACCAGGTTCTAAAACGAGACAAGCCCCAAAATTAGAGCTCAAAAATTACTACGAAACTTATGTCAGGCGGGCTAAGACTACCACTTGACCTCTCAACAAGCAGACGACTACTGCAAGGAGCTCTAGAGACTGGCTCTCAAGCTCCACAAACCTCGATCGACTACGAATTGATGAAGTCCGAAGCAACTGCACTTCTCCATAGGATCGGAGATGCCAAAAGGTTTGGACGCGGGTAAAATTCTACGAATTGCTGAACATGCACTGATCCATCAGAATCGTTGCCCATGACAGTTGATAGTCCTGTTTCAGGTCTTGGCAGTCAAGTAAGCGGCCAGAATTATACCCACGTTTAAAGTAGCTAGAATACTTAAAAGAAATGAAGTCCCACACCCACACAATGTATTCAAAAGTTGGAGTTATAAAATGTGGCTCGACTCTACCAGCTTTCATAATTCACGGCTGCTACGTCTTTCGAGTCACTGACAATGCTCCAAGAGTATTCCCGTCTAGAAAAAAAGCTTCTCAACTTCGCCATTCGGAGTCGGCATAAAACTGTTGGATCCTTCCACTCGTGAGAAAAAAATAACACACACGACGCGAGTGGTTGCTGAGAAGCTAGGCCCTGGTACACCTCGGACTGTCGCGCCACCCTTATTATCATTTTTATAAATTACGTAAAAGGCCTTATGGAAGCTTGTTTGCTCTGACAATGAAAAGGATATGAAGTGGTCCATCTAGAGATGAGTTCATTCCCCTGCTTTGAAGTAGCATAGACCTGACATGGTCGCCTCACGATGGCAAGATCAAGATCGAGACTGGGAACTATTTTGAAACCCGCTGCTGCCCACAACCCCGTTAGGCAGATAGATCCTTTAATACAGTCATTGTCAGCCCAACTTGTAACCCTGTTTAACAACGAAGAAAGGAGGCTATACTTGTTCAACGCGAACTGTTGACACCATGTTCGACTGGGACATTGCCAGAGCCTCAGCTGTCGGCATTTCAAAATTGTGTTAGATTGTCTTCCAATGCTTCCAATCCAATGATTTTGACATTAGATAGCCACGATCGTATGCCTCAGTTTGGCTAAGCTTAGTGATCTCCTGAACGGCCCAACATTTTGTCACCGTCGCTATCAATCTAAAGACGGTTAGTTGCACATGGCTTCGTAGCAACGCTCGTCTTTGTACCTTGCTTCCCCACGTCAAACACAGTGTTGAACATGATTTACAATCCTCTCCAGACTGTTATCACAGCCATTCGAACCTGAAACTGTTCCCACTTAAAACCAATCCAAAAACGTTGTAAATTTTCTTGCATTGACGGAAGCTAATATATATATTTCGTTTTATGATTGCAATTAAATAGAAACTTATTCGATAACGAATGTTTGTTTGAATCCATTTACACTCTTTTGGTTTAATTCCACAAGATTGATTTTTTTCCACGCATACGCTTGGGAAAAGTTTTACAGAACTTAAGACTGATGTACGAGGTCGCGACGCGGCTATGGAACAAAGCAAAATCCAATAAACTGATAAGATTATGGATATCTATCGATAAGATACGGCCGCAGCCCGGCGGTATGGTGCAATCTGGCTGCCGCGAGCGGAAGCCCTAGAACTAGGGGATTACACGCTCGGAATACCTACGAAAGGTAATGCCATTCCATGGGTCTGTTGAATATTTCTCCGATGAGGTACTCGTGGTGTGGTGTTTGTCTATTTTCATTCAAGATTAGGTCATAGTCACTCGAGTCGCAAGTGGGGAGAGAATGCGTGTGATCTATGACTAGATGGGGCGACTATGCTTGCGTGTGTGTTCGTATGAGATGTACACTCTTCGACGAACATAAACAAAAAGAGAACAGAAATAAACGCGCACACAATTGATCACAAAACTCCGTGCTTAAGCAGGTTGAGACCTCAAGATAAGACTGAACTGGTGTGGAAGTGAAGAGGCCATTCGATGGAGTCGATAGGAATCTCTGGTTTCCTCATGCGAGACACGACACTTTATGAATTCGATGAATAGTTTTTTTTTTGTTTTGTGTTTCTTTTGTCTTTTCATCTCTTCTGAGCAGACCTTGTGCGGTGTGATGTGAGCGAGTGAGTATTGAACTTGACCCAGGTGTTGGTGGGAAGGAGGAGGAGGGGGGAAGTCATAATCATGACTCGGAGTTTGTTCCAGGAACTCGAGCTTATCCAGCTGAGTAGACAAATGAAGTGCAAAACGTGTTTGCTTTGAATTGCATGGAATACATGAAGACGCGGAGCGAAATTATGGCAATTTGTTGGTCGTTGTTGGACTTGTTTGATTTCGATTGATCATTCGATTTGAGTCATAGCGAGCGTTAGAGAGCTCTCAAACGACATTTCAGATCTTTTGCAACTGGGTCAAACGAAGCACAAGTGCTTGGACGTCTCAAGAGAAGTCGAGTGTGAACAGAGAAGTCTAAGCGCAACAATCGAACGGTTTAGAGAAAAGCAAGTCGGTCTTTTTGTAGATTTCTAACCATTTTGCCGCAGACAAAGCAGGATATGAAATGGCCAATATATAGATGAGTTCATTCCCCAGCTTTAAACGACCTCACAAGGTCGCCTCACGATGGCTGGAAGATCGAGACTGGGAACTATATTGAAACCCTCTGCTGCCCACATCCCCATTAGGCAGAGAGATCCTTTAATACAGTGATTGACTGCCTTGAGTCACACGGAACATAACTCCCGCACGTGACACTCAAACGCCTGTATTTGGTGACTTCTATTCGAATCTGGTGGTCAAAATGGTGAACGAGGGCAAAGCAACGTATGTGCTGTCATCGAGAAAGGACGCACAAGATCGATGACCCCGCCAGAACGTCACCATAGGCGGCTGGCTACCTTTGAGGTAGTGAAGGACTTCGTCTACCTCGGCTCCCAAGTAAACAGTACGAACAACATCAGTACCGAGATTAAACACAGAATAGCTCTTGCCAATCGCTGATTCTTTGAGTTTCGAAGGCAAGTGACTAGAAGAGCCCTCTCTCGAAAGACCAAGCTAACATTGTAAAACACCGTGATCATCCCTGTCTTTCGCTATGGCACGGAAGCCCCGACAATCGCATGAGTAGTTGAAGACGCCCAAGGTCTTTTAGAGAGAAAAGTTATGCGGTCAATCTTTGGTCCTGTTGGAGTAGATGGTTTTTGGAGAAGAAGAACTGAATGGACTGTACAGCGACATGAGCCTAGCCAGGCGTCTACGTATTCAACGCCTAAGATGGCTAGCCACGTAGAGCACATGGACATCACTGCTCCAGCCTAAGAAGTCTTCGATGCCGACGCAATAAAGGACGCCCACGGAACCGATGGCAAGTGGGGAAGGACCTGAACCACCTTGGCGTGGGAATTTGGAAGTAGCTGGCTGAAGATCGAGCCAGCTGGAGAGACTTGTTGTATGAGGCCCAGGTCCACCTCAAACTGTAGACCCCTTATGGAAAAAGTAGACGATTCGAATCTGGCAATGTCTCTCGATGAGTCTAACAAACACGCCACATTTTTTCATGACATTTTTGATTAGGATAGTTTCAAGTGTTAGACAAGTCATTTTAAGTAGACCAACTGTGATACCACGGGGATTGGATAACTCTTACTCTTGACATCAAGTCAAGAGACCTGGAAATCTGATAAATCTTCCACGGGTTTCACTACACAGCACCCATTGGGACATTTGGGCAAAAAAGGTATGACTTGACAAACGAGCCATCTTGTTGTAGTAAGGTACGTCGTCGACTTCGTCGCGTCAAAATTCAATCCCTGACATTCACAACATTCATAATGTCCGACTCTTTCTCGCTTCAGTCACTGCAGCTGTCTAGAACAAACTTCGCCACTCCATGTCGGCATAAAAGTATAAGTCCCCATTCGTCGTGTGGGAGCAATACTGCGGACAACCCGAGTGGTTGCTGAAGAGACTAGGCCCAGGTCCACTTCGGACTGTATATAAGGTATGCCGTCAGCTGTTGCCGAAATGACTAGAAACTCAAGAGAAAGGCAAGTAGTGGATCATCGAAAACAATTTGATCTTGTCTTGGCGCCAAAAATGTCGATGTCCTCTTAAGAGATCGGAAATGTGGACCGTAGTCGGTCATTGCAAGACACCGATTCATAGGTGAGACATTTTAAGTGAAGCAACTTAAAGTTGGCAGTGGAGAAAGAATCAGGAAGAGGGAAACAAACCGTATGCCTAGGATAACCTTGCTTCGTATTCCCAGACAGTTCCTGTCTTCGAGGAAAATAAATGGAGGGGAAGATATAATCGAGCCGTACCAAGATTTGGATCTAGTCCACAAGTCAAAAACCCATCGACTGCAGTGGTTCGACCAAAGCTCATAGATGGTGTTCCAGCTAAGAGAGTAGAGAATATGAGGAAAGGGGATGTACGTAAAGCAGTTTGGACTCGGTAACCAGAAACGCCTACAATCGAAGTCACAAGATTAGACGCTCTAAGCGTAGCAGGCCTCATAATTATGGAAATGGTTAGTGCACTGCAAGAGCAGGGAAGGCGAACAAAAGACTCCTCCTCTTCCTTTCCTCTCTGAAACTTCAGCAAATGTCATAATCGAAGAGTGCAGTGTCAAGTACTAACGATGATGAGAATCCACAGAGCTGTTCAGTCTGATCAAACTATGTGACCTATGATCGACCGTCAGTCTAATTATACCGAAGACATCCCAAACCAGTCAACTGTTTTGAAACACTCAGAACACCCAACCAAAAAGCACGTTGTGCCCACATCGGCAAAGCCCCCCACAAGACAATGCAGAGAGTAGGTATGCATATATGCCCAAGATCATTCAAGCCATCAGTCTAAAGCGAAGCTCTATATCAAGGCCACCTTCCGCATTCATCATCACTATTTCAAGTTTTGTGCAAGATTTCTAAAATTAATACAACTTCTTCCCAATACAGGAGCATCATATGAAAGCGATTTTTTTGATACTTTTTTTTTTCAAAAAAATTAAGTGCAGCACAACACATTGTTCTTAAAATCTATTTTTTTTTATCATTTGCAGCGTTATTAGCGTTAGTAGATACATACAATTTAGCATTTAGCTCATCTTTAAAAAAAAAAAAAACAAAAACAAATTTCCAACAAGGACAATGAGGTATAGAAAATAAAAAAAAAATAATCGAAAAAAAAAAATAATTCATCATGAAATGCTTAGTTTCTCAAAAGCTTAGGTAAGAGAGTTATTTTGTTTAAAGAAAATGTTTGTGTACTAACCTTAATACTGTCGTAACAGGCGGTCACTTTTCCATTCTGTACTTCAACATTAGCCGGTGGATGGGCAAATTTACATTCCGTATCCTGTCGTGAACATTTATTCCTTTGGAATTCTCTGCACACTTCCAACTGCAGCCATCGTGAATCTTTGCCACTTAATAGACTATTTACGTTAACCATAGCCGCCATTTTTCTTTTTTCTGTTTGTTTGTTTTTTTTTTTTTTTAATTTAAATATGTGTATATATGTATTTGTGTTGTTTTTGTTTTTATCTCAATTAGTTTAGATACCTAAGGTGTAGGCGTCTGCTTGATGGAACGACAATCCGGGAGGTTTTCTGTTACTTTTTGTTTGATTGATTTATTTCTTTCAGTTTACCGCGCGACACACTTTATCTTCACACTTTTCTATCTTGATTCAGAAATGCGATTGAAGAATGAAAATCACTCAGATTAACAAGAGACAAATGAATGGAAACGAAAAACGAAGATGAAAGATCTAAATTAGTTTTGTTTCTTAATTTGTTTTTTTCTTCTTTTTTGTTTTTTGTAGTTTTACTTGTTAAATATATCACAAAATTTGTTATCGATGTAAAAGACGATGTACTATTTAATTCCTCTTCTTTTTGTCCTCAAGAGATATCTCTTTTGCGTTTGCTTCGTTTGTTTTATTTGAGTCCTTGCGACAATTCCTTAGTTACGCACGTTCTATGACAGCAAAACGAAAATGCCTTATTTGATTGCGATTGTATGGATTACTACGTTCCAAGTGTAAAATATGTTCAGTGTTTTTCGTTATAACAGACAAGTTGATTTTTTTAAGTAGAAAAAAACAAACAACAAACTTATATTTTTATGGCAAAAAAAAACGACTAGAAACGATTCCCGTACTTAAAAAAATAAGTATCTTTTTTTTTTTTTTTTTGTTTGTTTTCTATTATAACAATTCGTTGACTTTTTATTTTCTTTTGTTTATCGTTTACCTACTCAAATGCTTTTGAATTGATTTGGCGATGGCGATATTGTATATTCTTTATTCTTAATTTTCTTTTTTGAGTGTTTTAGTTTGTCTGTAGGCAGGTGTTTATTTCCTTCGAGATAGAGACAGGGGGATGCGCAGAGAACACAATGTAAACGTATGGCAGAAAGCAAAAGCGGAACTGAGCGGTTTTATTTGTTCAAAGGATGTGTACCCGGCGTTTTGTTCTTGCGTTTCAACTTTAGATACGTTTTTGTTTTTTTTTTTTTTAAATTCTGTTTAGCGAGAATAACTTTAATTCACTTATTGTTTTTTTTTTGTTTGTCTTTCGCAAAATATTTCTACTTGATTAGGCGACGGGAATGGCTGATACAGTAAACAAAAAAAATATACAATATATTTTCTTTTGTTCTTTATTATGTATGGCTAATAATGGCAAAGCTGGGATATATAGTTTAAGCTTTTATTTTTAATTTGTTTTAAGAGTATATTTTTTGTATACTATTTATGTATTTTTATAGGGAGGGATGAAAGACAAAGCGTTGAGAATTTACACAATTAATCTGAAATGAAACAAAAAAAATTACACAATTTTTTTGTTTAGCTACTTGCTTGGTTTGGTTTTTTTTTTTGTATTTTTTTCGAAAAAAAAATAGAGGACTAATACTATGCTGTTAATTTTATGTATTACAAATCAAAAATGGTGTATTTTAGAAAGTCAAAAAAAAAAGACAAGAAAAGAAAACAATGATACAAATAAAGCTTACGAAAAATAAATATGAAAGAATATAGTTTTTTTTGACGCAGAATAACAGGGGGCACGATGCACGGAAATGACTTACAGCAATAAAGGTGTGTAAGATACCAAAAATTCACTTGAAATTCCCACTAGCTAGAACCGAAATTCCCAAGAAAAACAAAAAAAAAAGAATAAACAAAAATTATAACTGAAACTGGCAATGTTAGTATATGCTGGTGCAAATAATTAATGATTGCAATGGGTGTTAGATATTTGGGTTTTTTTGTTTTTTTTTTTTTGTGTATGAATGGGTGTGCAGTGTTGCTCTAGACATGACGCAGAGCATTCGAATTTTGATAAGCATAGCAGCTTGTGGTGTTTTGTTTATTTTTTTATGTGCTTGAAGGCCATGCCTTGGTATCACAAAATGTTGACTAATAATAAACCGATGTGTCAATCAGTAAGTCAGATAATGTGAAAAAAATATATATATATTTTTGTACAATTTGTTGGGGAGTTTATCAGCGAGTGTTTTTTATTTTGGAACATGTTCTCAAATTGGTATAGTCTGCCGACTTCAATTTTTTTCATTGGTGTGGATTCATCAATTGGTATTTTTTATTCATGAACAGGTGGGTATGACAGGAAATTAAAAATATTCTGGAGACGTCTGATGAACTTGTCCTACAATAAATACGCGCGATTTCGCAATTCTACGTCGGCTATATGGTCCCGTCTGCGAGGAAGGGGAATGGAAGAGAAGACACAACCGCGAACTCTACGAGCTGTACCAGGATGTGGATGTAGTCCGGCAGGCAAAGATCCGTCGACTGCACTGGCTCGGCCAAATCGAGCGCATGGACAACAATGCTCCAGCTTAGAGGGTCTTCGAAATCGAGCCTCCTGGTTCGAGGAGAGGAAGACCGAATCTCCGATATAAAGACCAAGTAATCGCGGATGCAAGACGGCTTGGTCTTGATGACTGTAAGCAGCGTGCCCAGGACCGTCAGGAATTGAAATCAGCTTTCGCTCAGGCTCGGACCCTGCACGGGTCGTCAGCCTGATAAGTCAGTATACGCGCAATTTAAAAGCAGTCTTCAGTCTGTAACATTTATTGTTTGCTCAGAAAAGTAGGTCAGCCACACCCCTTTGAACTGAACTGAACACGAAGACGTGGCATATTCGTCCCGAAGTCTCCGTCGTTGTCAGTTATAAAATTACCATTCTCCTTTGTCCCTTATTGGAATTGAACTGAAGGCCAAGTCATGAACTATTCTTTCGAAACGACTCCCTATCACTTACGGGTAATTATAGTCCTCGGAACTGAGCATAATCCAAGTCATGAATTAGCCTGACTGTCGTCGTGGGTAATGAAACTACCCCCAAAGTTCAAACCTCTATTGACAATGAATTGATGCGAAGTCAAGTGAATGAGTCAAGGTTCCCTGTCGCTGTTCAGTTCAGTTTTGAAGATTCCTTAATTCTTAACTATCGTCAACAAAAAAAAGAAACGATTTTGTGAAGAACAATGCAAATGTAAAGACCGTTGTAAAACACTGACAGCTCCTATTACCGACGCTCCCTTAGGCGGACAATCCCCCAAGTGGACAATTTCTGACGAGCTTGGATCTTGAATTCAAGTTCCCTAAATGCTCATGAGCAGACAACTCTCGTGCGCGGTCAACCTTGGTCTTGTGATCGCAAACAACTGGCCTTGATCATTGGCATCAATGAAACGATTGACTGCTTCAACATCAGTTTGATGTTGAGGAAACGAATGACCACACAATGAGGCTCTTTGTTCACTCGACAAGCCGATTGTATCATATTCTTCTTCTTCTTTATTTGGCGCAGTGGCTGGACCGGGGTTGGACCTGGGCCTCAACCAACAAGCCTCTCAAGCTAGCACGGTCTCTAGCTAGCTGTCTTCAGTGTCGCATGTCAAGTTGGTTGAGGGTCTTCTCCACCTGGAGGTCTCATATAAGGAAGCCAAAATTCAATATTAAAAGGCAATTGCGTCCGCAAAAAGACGGTATACTGTGCATTCGGGTCAGGGCGATGTCGTGGATCCATAAGGTGAAGTCGTCACAGTCTATTGTCGTGACTATACCGAAAACAAAACCAACTGCTTTACGGCTTACATGGAAGATTTTAATGTGGAAGACAAGTGGTTTCTAACAAGACGGTGCCACACACGATTTGGCTTTGTTGCAAGAGCCTTTTCGGGTTTTTGTCATGTGATCTGCCGAACAAGATGTGTGATTTATCGCTTTCGAGTGCTTTCACATACGAATCGTGCTTATGCCCAAAATTTGCAGACTCTTGGCACTTTTTTATCAAATATTCTTCAGGCCATGGTAGATCAGAATTGAGTCCTGCAAAAATTTTAGTAAGGGAATTTGTATGGCGATGCATTCCATAACAGACCATCTCCACTGGACACGCTTACATGCCATGAAAAGCCATCCGCGATCTTTTTGGGCAAGATATGCCATGTCGCTTAAATTCAACGCGAGAGCGTCAACCTTCAAGCTAATCAACGAAGAAGATCTCATTAAAAAGAGTGCCAAAAATGACAATCCCTAACTCCATTCAAACAAAATCTTCAAGTAGACGAAAACGTCAAATCACATGTCCATCTTTTGAACCAGAAATTAAGAATTACAGAGATAGCTGACTTCAAAGCTGATTGCCCCCTAGTCCGTCGACGAATTTGAGTAACTTTTTGACAGATATTCATGAATTTTTGACGGTTATCCACGAAATAACGTATATGCCGTCCTCTGATTGGTCAATTTGCTTTAAGAACACGTTATAAAAACCAGTTGTCAAATATTTTAAGGGGCAAGAGAGGATCTGTAATACTTCATTTCTGTTTTGAACAAAGCTCATGCCATGTCGTAAAATCGAGACTCTCCGACGCGACCCTTGTGTGGACAAGGTGCCTCCACTAGTTCATGAACCGGGCATGGTTCATGTCCAGTGGAGACTACATGTAATGACGAGCATTTAATCGAAATCTAAATCGTAAATGCAGTTTATTTAAATTTAAATGCGAAACTAGAAAGAAGATGACGCTGTGTACCAAGAGTTCTTTGGAATCCCAGTCTCAGTTTACGGATGTACACTGAAACTTGGTTCAGTTCAGCAAAACATTTGTCACAACATTTTACCAAAGCAAGTTTCACTCAGAACGGAGTCATTTCGATGTGTCCACGTGCTCGTTAAATGTTGAGAAGAAGACTTGTATTTCTTCACATTCTTGCTTGAAAAAAAAGTCAACTGGAATTTCATGTCTCCAGTGATGAATTTGCAGGTCTCCACAAACCGTTATTTCATGACTAAACCGGCTCTATTGGATTTTTATTTGTCGACTGTAAGCGTGTGATGCCGATAAAACCTAAAAAATTTATCAATATTCGATTGTATTCAAGGAGTATTCCTTATTGTTCAGTGACCGATTAATTTGAGGATAAATGCAGAAAAGCTCGGAGCATGGCTTAAGTAAGTTGGCAGTCAAATGTGTGCCCTGATGACCTTAAGGCTGGCTCCCTTAGACCATTAATAGAAGCCTGAATTAAAGGCCATTTAGCCAAAGCAAATGTGTGTTGAAGACACAAGGTCGGCGATTGTCCTTCGTCCGACGCGTTCTTAAAGCCATTCGAAGTGCTATAGGGGGAGGTAAAAATTGGGACAATTCCCATATTTCAGTCCACATTTAAGAAGAATTAACAGAAAACAAACAAAATAAAGTTGTGTTCGATTTAAGAACGGCATTTTTTCTTATAAATGGCGCCCAACAGTGGAGCGTTAAGGAAGTCGACTGAACAATTCTCTCGAAGATTGAAGTATAACAACATGTCGAGAGGAGCATCTGAGGCGTTGGGATCCACAAAGAAGCTAAGAATCAAATAGCAGAGCAACTAGCAATGAGCTACAAGTGACATTTGTTGTTTTGTTGTCGCCTACATCAAAGTTCCATGATTAATGTTTAATTTTATTTAAATTCAATAATTGACTGTCTTGGTGTACAAAAAAAAAATCCCGAACAATATCCAACAGTCGAATTGCGTACAATTAGCTGTAACTTCGATCCAGGACAAGGGTTACCGCAAACTGTTCAATACCCTCGACAATCACTTCTCTTACCACTCATCTGTCCGAATACTCAGTATTGTAACCACAAAAATTTGATGGAAAATTTATGCTTGATTTCGTCGAACTTCGTGTGACCACAAAACACTTGACTTGTTTTCATTTCGATTTATTTTTATTTTCACTGTTTTTGTTCCTATTTTGTGTTCATTTTTTTTTGTGTTGTAGGTACGTACAGGCGAGCGTAGATGTCAATCCCTTGTTGGAGAATTTAAATATTGTTTGTAAGCTGCACAATACATTAAGCAACAGATCTAGCAGAAAGCATTTTTGTTTTTTTTTTTTTTTTACTGCACTATTGATTGGAAGTCATACTGTAACTTACCCCATTTTCTTTTTCGATTGCCTTTTTGTTTATTTCCTGGACATATTATTATATAGACTACTCTAAAAAATAAGTTTTCAATCTATGAAGCACTTGTAGCATTACGCTTGGCAATATCTGTTTATTGTTTATTGTTAAGTCCATGATTGCTAAAAGCATTCCTATGAGTGAATAGAGAAATATCACACTTTTTGTGGGAAGTAAAGTTGGAGGACATGGGAATCGAATACAAACTGGAATTCCCAAAACATGAGAGACAGAGGGTAAACTTAAACATCTGCTTAGGAGGCTATAGTCCGGGGTGGACCTGGGCCTGACCTAAACCGACCCGATCTCTCGCAAGCTGTCTCCAGTTTCGCACATCAAGACGGCTGAGATCCCCCACGACTTGTGTGCGCCACCTTGTAAACGGGCGTCTTCTGTTGCGTTGCCCCACAGATTCAGAGTCGAAGATTCTTCGGGCTGGAACTAAGTTGTCCATACGCCCTACATAGCCTAACCAGCCTAACCTAACTTAAACATCAGTCACGACAAAATGCTATAGACAGGGTTTCCCCATGAATCTCTTTGGAACATATTACCCACAAAGCTTGAATCAGAAGTCAATGACCAGAGTGATATCCAACCGATAAGACCCATCATCCATGACGAATTTTTTGACAGTGACGAACTTAGGGGTGAACGCACATCTAAGCCCGTGAAGCATGATATAACAAGCGGAGCCGAACTGGATATAGCTTAATTTTTTCGCCAAACCACGACTGCTTCGTTCCAACGTTGAATGGGTGCTACTGTAAGGATGTGCTACTTAAACGAGGAGGCTTAGACGTGCAGCACCACGAGGGGGCTGCAAACGTTTGTCAATAGGTGCCTATGCCAAGCCGAATGAACAGCTTTATCAGAGAAAATGCCATGAACTAAGAGACACAACCATACGATAACGAAAGTGGCAGTGGATTGGTCAAACTCTTCGAAAGGGTGGGAGGTCCATAGCTAGACAAGCGATGCAATGGAACCCGCTTACTAAGGGTGGCAGGATGCGTGGGGGTCTTTGGAGTTCGTGGCGCCGAACAGATGAGAAGGAAGGACAGCAATTGAGAGGTTAGGCACATTTCTCAAAACTGCGCTCGATGGCGAGTAAGCATTGTAGATGCTCTAGATCCCACAAGGGATACCACGTCAAAATAAGTCAAGGAACAGAAAGATTAACAGTTGAATGTCTATGAAAAGTCAGAAACATTCCTCTTCCATCGATCATCAAAGCTGGTTCGCAATGTCATCCAGTGGAGGATGTTATCTCCGAGACCTTGAAAAAGGTAACCACATTAAATCTGGAATAACTCCTATTCAAGGTCCGATCCAATGTCTAATCATGTCACACAGAGGCTTTCTATAAAAGGTTTCCACAATAGAAGAACAATTGTCTCGACATCAAGCTGTCACAATCAGCATTTCAAAGTCAATGCATCCCTTTTAATGTACGTCAAATAATCGCAGACAACGCAAATGGAATGCACGAGTGGGGGCTCCAGTCCCCTTCCACAGACATCCATGCCCGACGAGAGAATGGAGTGAGTACTCTACCTCCTCCCATTGCACTCTCCTTAACATGTCAATAAACAATGATAACGAACTGTCGCTGGTGTAAGGAAATCTAAATAAAATGTATCGCCACGCAGTACACCTTTACACTGTAATTTACTGCACCTAACGACGATATCTACGGGTACCAACAAACAAAGAAATTTTCTTCAGGATATCTATTTATAGTTAATTAGCAGGGCGTCGTCATCGAGGTTGTCAGCGTGTCGTTCTTTTCTCTTTTTACTTTCGTTCTCTCATTCAGTTGATGTAAACAAAATCAATATATGACTGGACTCGTAATTCTGTCATATCTAGTTACACTCATTTCAGAGACTCTAGGAAGTCGTATTTGGGGAGGAGTGCGAACGAATCAGGGCCTCATTGTGTGACAAGTTTGTGTTCAAAAATATATCTACAGTCGAACCACCGATAAGTCGAATAGTCACTGAACAATATTTTCTTCGATTTATGGAAGGTTCGAGTTATGGAGTGTGAAATATGGGAAAAAATTGAAGTTCTGAAACATTCAACTAATTTTGTTCGACTTTTAGAAAAAGGTGTCTTAAGGATGTTCGTCTTACAGAGGTTTGACTGAAATTATTTTTCAAACCGAGGTATGAGTTAAGAGATCGGAGTCGAATTAGGGCCAATTTTTAGTTCCATATAACGACCGAAAAGGAAGGGTCTGTCAGAGTAAGGGTTGTATATTCCACCGATAAAGGACATTCTGAAATGGATGACTTTTTGAATCGGGACCTGCGTCGGATTGCGATCTTGTTGCAGTCAGTCACAGCATAGAGTGAACGACGAACTAAATTCAATTCTGCGACTGCGATTGCGAGCCTGTGGGACAACGCAATGAAGGCCGCCCAGATTGATGGTTGCATTTACAAGGGCAGACCGACCTTTTCGTGCAACTTGTCCAAGATCGCACTGACTGGAGTGGGGACTTGTTGTATGAGATCCCTGTTGCCCATTCTACCGTTCTAGCTCGAGTGGATCTAAGTTTGAGAAGCTAGTTTCTAGACATGCCGTACCGGGAATTGGATCTAGCCACCATAGGTTCAAGTGCATAGTGTCGACGTTCATATCCACTATCCCACTGCAACAACAGCAAAGTAAACGAAACTTAACGAAATTTAACTAAACTTGATATACAAAAAAAAATCCCGAACACTCGAATTGGACACAATTAGCTGTAACTTCAATCCAGGACAAGAGTTACCACAAACTGTTCAATACCCTCGAAGCAACAACAGCAAGGTAAACGAAATTTAACGTAACTTAACGAAACTTAACGAAACTGAACGAAGTGATCCCAGTGTGTAATTGCTATGTATTCCCTTAAATGTTTCAGTAGACAAACTTCCAATCAAGTTGGGCCTTGCATAAGTATTGTATTGATCTGAATGCCAAGGACCAATACAGCCCGAGATGGAGACACAAGCCGTCATCCACGGATAATGACTCAATATGACTTAGGGACAGCAGGCAGCATGGGGGTGAACGCACATCTAAGCCCGTGAAGCATGATATAACAAGCGGAGCCGAACTGGATATAGCTTAATTTTTAAGCCGTCACCCACGGATAATGACTCAATATGACTTAGGGACAGCAGGCAGCATGGAGTTTTGAAAGACTAAAATTCCACTCTATTATATTTCTCCCAGTTGAGTGTGCTGTTAGGGTCGATGGCTAAACCTAAGCTGTCATGTTCCATTCCAATAGCAGATAGTCAAGGTCTTCAGGATCAGGATATCCAGGGTCTTCAGGATGATAATTAGTAACACAAAAGTCCGGGAGTGACAGGAGATCATTCAGTGAAATCAGAAAGAGTATCGGAGACAAAATAGAACCTTGGGGTGTACCAGGTTTCTTCATCTTATACCAGGTTCTTCATCTTCTTCATCTTACTGAATCTGAATTGAAGGGTCTCGAAAAGTAGTTGCCTAACCTTAGGATGGGGAGCTGTTTGTGAGGCGGTAACATAGCCTGCTGGGCCTCAATAGGCCTATATGATCATTCTATGGAAAATAGATTAGAATAAATGTGTTCAGCAAAAATCAGCGTAAACAGTCATGGAGTTTCGATTCTATTGATTTATAAAAAATATCATATACATATGTTCAAACTCAAATTGGGCCCAGCTGCCCATCCTAGGGTTAAGCTAGTTTCATATCCATAGGAGAGATCCATCCTGGTCCTACGATAGGTTAAGTTGTGCAAGACCACGGAAGCAGGCCTGTACCATATGTAGGGCCGTTGCGTTACCAGGTGCATATGCAATAGGCTAGCTTTTTCGTCAGAAAACAGCCTAGGATAACCTTAAAAGTCCACATACGAGTTCTCAAAGCTTACTCCAGAAACAAACTTTAAGTTCGAGCAAAGGTTGCGGCAGAGCCTCCTCTCACTAATCACCCGTCGATTTATCATCCAAGGCTACATCTGTTTGACATTTACTTTTACCTCTATCCTTATGTAAGCAAGGCAATTACATATCCCGGACTCGGAGACATTAATTTTCCTGCGGCCAAACCGGCTCACAATGATTTACGAAACACTTAATCCATTTGTCTGTCTAGACTTTATTTATGGACACTTGCTGTGTCCGAAGCCGATTTAACCTTTTCTGAGGTAAATGTCAGTAAACAACATTATTCCCCTCACAATGCCAAAAACTCGTACGAATAGTGGTTGTATCCATATTTGCTTGGCCACGACCAGCGGTGACCTTGAAGTCAAACCTCAAGTAAACTCACTTAACCGCCAAAGCAAACATCATGTTGACACTTCCTTTCCATTGACAGCCGACCGAGAATGCCTCAATTTAAAATGAGCAAATAAAAAATCCAAAGAGTCTTCATAAACGATGACGGACCTAACCTAATGCACCTCATAATGGGACATTTGCCGTCGTAAATGTTTTCCCCGCTTTTATTTAGTGCCGTTTTCCCCGGTTGACGCGAGCATAAATCTTCTAAAAATACGCCATCGCTTGTATTCCATAATTTTTGTTAAGAATATTATCGGACATTTATACACCCGCCGAGTGGGAGGATCGATCCTTTGCATAGACGTCCTCGTAAATCACGCATTTTTTCCGCCACAAAATATCCGAAGAGCATAAATATCACGAGCGGAGACGTATTCTTCTGTTTTCTTTTTTGCAACCACTCAGCTGGCTTACGTACTTTTGTATTTTTTCGTTGTCGCGCTAAACGGCGCCACTCGGCCGTAGGTGGAGAATGCCTTTGAGGCATCGTAAGTTTTTGACATTTCGAATTAATGAAAACGGTACCTACAGACTACAGACTGGAAAAACAAGTTGTGAACGGTGACATGTCGCCATTTGATCGCTTCGGATGAGTTGTGCTTTAATCTTGTTTCGTGAAGTCGAGTATAATAAATGATCGGCACAGGTTTTGTGGGTTTTCGTTGATCGGAGCGAGTGAGATGCTGATTAATTTTACGACAGAAAGCATTTATGTCTGATTTGCGTCATGCCATTAAACAAAAAAAAAAAAAAAACAGAAATGTGAAATCTTATGTTTCAAGGCCGTGGGGGGGAATTTATTACGAATGCCAAAATGTTTGCTTTCAATCTCTTGAGATTGTCGACGGCGATAGGAACGTATGATCTTTTATCGCATTGCTGGGGCGTTACTGGGGTTCGGACATAAGTGCGCGGAATTGCACAAGGAGTTGATCAGAATGCGATACAAAGTGTACATCAAACTCTTGGAAGTTTGTTATTTTCCCAAGTATTGACATGGATTGGTGCATAAGTAGGTCTTGGTCCCTGTTTGTTCTGAGTTAGATCAAACGTTTCCTTCAAATGTTCTTAAATAGGCAACACACAAGTGATATAATGTTGTTTAATCCCATGAGCGGTCTGCTACCCCTCACAGCATTAAATGCGTTGTCAGACCGAGCCTACAACAACAGTTTTGGTTTTCTGGGTGCCTACTCATTCTTCTTTCTCGCTTTGCTTAAAATCGCCGTTTGTTGCTTTCAAAGTCTGTGAGATGAAGAAACACTGGAAATAATGAAGTGATCGGTGATTTATTTGGTTTTTCTGTGTCCTCTTTTTGACAGGTGATGCGTGATTCGTGACATCTGTCAAACTCACAAATGCTCAGTAAGCATTGCCATTTCATCATGGAGAGACTTGCACAGAACAACCTGCAACCTCCTACCTATTTTACACGAACAACGACTACAAAGTATTTAATTTTTTTTAATCAAAATTTGTGCTAGGTGGAAAACTGTCTTCCGCGACGAGGCCAATTTGATGCCTTGAACGGTGAATAATAATGTTCATCGGACCAGGCAGTACTCGAAAAAATGCCAATTAACTCGAAAAAATACACTTTTCCGTGCAATATATGACCCGGCGAAATCATTGGTCCGTATTTTTTCAAAAACGATAACGAGACTGTCAACGGCTCCCGCTAAGGTTCGATGACTTCGTGCTCGCCAAATTTTCAAGAGCTGATCCTGGCCGACATGTGGTTCCAGCAAGAGAGTGCATATGACAGAAAGTCCGTCAATCGCTGGACTAATTGAGAAATGAGTCGATCAGGTTGTGCGATTAGAAGTCTTTAGAGCTAGATTTCGGCAGAATAGAATAGCGGGGCGCCTTAGAGAAAGGTCTTACACAACAGTTGAAGAGGGCGCTAGTTCTTTAGTAATAAGTTGGAGAGAGCACCAACAAGTTGAAGAAGTCCAAACAAGATAACACGCAATCGGAGTAGACACCTGATGCCGTCTGAGGGGTTAAAGCCCACATAAGTAAGACTATGTTTTATGTCGACTCGACAAATCACTATGTCAACAGGCGAGTATAAGGTGCAACGTTGGAAGTCAAGATTAGACGTCTTTTTAGCGACAGTACACTCACCTTGCCCCTAGAAGTGGTTCACAATCGGAAACAAGTGGTGATCAAAATGTGTATGAAATGCTTTTAAACACCAACGATTATGAATGTTGTGGCAATTATTCACCCTAATTCTCTTCTATGACACTATGTGACCATATTATCTTCTACGACACTTTAAGTGACTAATTGGATACAAATTTGTCACTGTGACATGTGAAATGTGATTAAGAATGACCCTAAACCCCGTAGAATGTCAGGCTCTAGCTTCTCAACAAAAGTCAGGCTCTAGCATCTCAGCAACCACTCGAATAGTGCGTGCTGTTGTTCTGTCAAGAGTGGAATGGACCTACAGTTTTATGCCGACTCCGAACGGCCAAGTTGAAATGATTTTTCTAGACAGTTATTACTCCTTGAGCATTGTCAGTCACTCGAAAGAGGTGGCACCGTGAAATTTATTTGTGGTCGTACGGGGAATAAAAACCAGGCACCTGACTGCCTGGGTTCGATTCCGATAAGTTGCGCAAGCATCCGACGCATACACCCACAACGCCGCGGCCACCACTGGTGATTAAAAAACAAACGTCCATCCATTACTTCATTCTCTTTCGTATTCGCTTTACAGTGAGGATTCTACGGACCACCACATATAGTCACGGCCGTCTTATGCTGCTATGTCTATGTCTCACTGGCTTCTATCATCTCTCAAATTACAACACGCTTCGGTTCCGTATGGACACACTCGTGACAGCTGATTTTTTAGATCGGAAAAATACAGTATAGTGAAGCTTTTCTTCACGGACACCTCTATAAAGGACACCTCACTTTACGGACAATTCATCATGCTCCCGGCAGGAAGGTATTCGCGTATTTCAACCCTTCATGACGGACAATCATAATGGTCGCGCTGCTGTTCGCTATAGAGAAGTTCACTGTATGTATCTTGAAGGAGATCGGTTAACAAAGTAAGTATCTAAACAGTTTCAAAAACACAAAGATACCCCTCCATGTCAAACTGCAAGACCGATCCCTTACCCAGCTCACAGAGTCTTCTCTGTGCCTTGATCCGTGTCGGGGAACAGTGTCAACCACAGACCCACATCGTTGCAAATTTCCACTAAATAAGATCTAACTAAAGACAGCACATCCTGAGAAATACACATTTCTTCGAAATTGAAGTCATAAACAAATTCAGACCTAAGACGACATGAAAAAGTGACAAAAATCGCCCGCCTCCGATTCACTTGTAGGCCTGTATGGAATATGGTTTGCTGTTTACCCGTGTTTTTTTAAGTGAAGTCATCGTTTGCTATCACTCGCTGAAGCTGTGAAATAAACACCCGTCTGGGACTTTCCAAGTCACACTCACAGCTTCCTTCCCGGGCAACGCAACGAAATTATAAATATAATCTAATCTGAATTCCAAGAACTATTCCATTGGTTTACCAAAAGAACCACATGCAAGTGATTATTTTTGCGAGTCTCTCTATATTTTGCCTTCCATTCCAATTGCAATCCAGACCGTCTATGACGAGCATTTTTCAAAGCCAATCAATTGATGACTAACAGCAACCGCTCGTGACTAACGTATCGCTGCCCCCGATCCAAAACGCATTAAGAGTACGTGAAGTGAAGACATTTCAAATGCAAATTCTATTCGATCATTAGACAAGCTGTATACGAAATTTGCAGCGAATTCACACATAAATCTATCTCTCTGCTCACAGATACATATTTCCGCAGTTCCCGAGCCAACCAGACGCACTTGACATTTCCAATCTGACTTTGAAACACAAATGTGCTTCGGACTCTTGTAACCTTCACGATTAATACGGAATTGAGACTGGGATTTCGATTTGACATGGTCGACATGATTTTCACTTCAATCCGCTGCCGCCGTCGAGTTCCAATTCGAGAGAGCTGACAATGTCTACATGTTCCCCCCAGATTCTAGGCTTATCTATCTAGAGCTGACCTTTGGTCTGGTGTAACCTAGAATTTGGGTGACAAAACTGCAAGAGATAGAGGCTGGAAGTAGGATCGGGTGGTTTGTATTTTATTGCTTCGAAAATAGTGCGTCATTGTCTTGACTGACAATTTGTGAATTATTTTTTTTTCTTGTTCATTGTCGACAGATTGCGGTTGTATCAGTTTTGCGTGAGTGTGAAATGGGTGCAGGACGTGAGTGATTGAGTGCTGACATCATCCGCGGGGTCAGCCGCAAAACCAGAGAGGAGGCCAACTGCATAAGCTATCTGAGAGCAATATCGCGTCCAGGTGCGTATGCAAAAGGGAGTGGTTGTCAATAACTTGTTGTGGTCGTGGAGAGTGAAGGCGAAAGTCGAGATTTCGTGGGCTTCAAGGACTGCCGTCTTAAGATTGCGCATTAATCTAGTCGTCAGCACAAAGTAACTACAGGGAAACTTCTCTTTAAGGACACACCTCTACAAGGGACGCCTCTTTTTACGGACAATTTGTCATGGACACAGTATGGAGGTATTCATGTACTTCATACCCTTCAGAATGGGCTTCCCTGCGTTACGGACAATCATGTACTGAGGAAAATTGAAAGATGTGGCACAAAGACGGGAACACCCACACAAAAGGTTATCATTTATTCCTGTGGGGAGTTGAAATAAACACTTGATGCAATTATGGTCCCACTGCTGTCCGCTATAGAGAAGTTTCACTGTAATTTCATTCCAAGGCCCCACTGGCGGAGGGCCAACGATTCCTCAGACTGTCATGGCGACCAGTCTACATGCACTGGACAGAGGGCCTTGTACAGACGAAACTTACCCTTTAGCTAAGCCCTACAAACCGGGCACAAATAGAACTGCCATTCTTTGAAAGAGTTCATTCTTTAACACCGGATAACAAGAAAGTATCGATATTGGTCTGCAGAGCGTTCTATTTAAAAGAAAAAATAATAACCGAAGTAATTGCAATCCCAACAAAGTACTCGAGGCTTAGATTCAAGCAACCAGACTGATTGAGAATTCGGAAGAGGGCTTTGCTGCCACTGCATTCCCCTCAGGCCTTGAAAACACCTTCAATCAAATACAGGGATAAAGCGAACTCAGAGAACACCATTCGATTTGTGAAAGAAACACATTCGTGTCCAACAAATCAGCGGAATTGTTTAATGATAAAATATACTATTACTCCATATAGTGAAATCTCCCACAGGCGGACACTCTCTTAAGCGGACAATCCCCTTGAGCGGACAATTTCCCACGACCGTAGATCTTGGACTGAAGTAACATATATTCCCAAGGACGCACAACTCCCTTGGGCGGACAAAATGGTTGCTACCCTATGGGAGCTTTCAGTGTACACTCCACTCAGCTAAACCGTATGACATCAAAGGAATTTGTATTCACTCTTCGGACGTGCTTCTTTTCATTAACCCAACACTTGGCTTCGACTTTCCGTCTTCCAAATTCCGTCCTCTTTCCATAGATATGACAGCATTATTCCAGACTCCCTCCGCATTCCAAGAATCACTTATGACGCTAATAACCCTATTTTTTGTCGAACAGAGTCCATCAAAGCGAGTCGCTACAGGAAAGTTTCTCTGAAAGAAAAATTCTTCGAAAATACCGTGTCATCCATAGCCATGGATGTGGACAACCTTATTCTTGGAAATTATGAAAGATCTGTAACTGATGACTACGAATGCCGGGATGTCAGCTTACAAATTGGATTGAATGCCATCGCAAATTCGACATCAATTTGTAGCATTCAATGGACAATAACTAATTCTGTTCTTATCGTACGACAAGAGGCTAGTCAAAGCAAATTAATCAGCGAAATTCCAAGACATGTTGCCGTGACTACTACGAGAGTCGAAATACTTGCGGACGGCACAAATCACACTCGAAGGCCAATGTCTAGGGATAACGAAATCTAATAAGTCATTGACAACGGTAGCAAACGCGAAAAAAAAAAATAAGAAAGCTTATTGGATTAGGGTTCAGAGGAGGTGGGGAAATTGTTTCGAGCGGAATTTGTTATGGAATTTCAAGAATTATTTGAATTATTTCGACGGTAATTGAGGATTCCTTTGTTTCATGCGATACCGCACCAGATCCTTTCAATGTAGCACGACGACGAGTTGGGTTTCATTGCGTTTAACCGTGATGGACATGTGCGGGTCTTGAGTTAATACGAGGCCACTTTAGGAATCGAGCGAATATTCAGAAATTGGACTGTAAGAATGACTTTATTTAGGTTCGTTAGGTTTCGTTAAGATTCGCAGACTTTTACTTTCACTAAGACGGGGGCGAGATTAAACGGTGTTAAAACTTTGAAGTTTCGGGCTACTTTTCGTTCGGTCTTGACACAAGCAAAAAACCTTTTCACTAAAACGGGGGCGAGATTAACCCTCGACGGCCAGTGTTGGACTTTGAAGTTTCACGACGCTTCGGGCTACTTTTCGTTCGGTTTTGATACAAGCCAAAGTCAGTTATGGTGGAGTATTGCAAACAAGAAATGAGACACTGTAACTTCACGATGGTACTCGTCATAAATTTTGTCAGAATCATGTCCATGCACTAAATTTCCAAATTGAAGAAAAATTTGCCAAGTGAAGTTGTTTTAACAGTCCGTTGACAGTGTTATGAATCAACGCAATGTGAGGGAGTAAATTCAAATCCTTGGAGTCAGCTGCTATGCCACCACATCGTTTGGATAAATGGTTGGTTCAGCAATTATACCAATACGGATTATGAAACCGGCAAAACCTTGTGATAGCACCAGACTTAGTAATTGAAGCATATTCAGAAGGGCCACGTACATAGATGCTACCGTTGGTAGTGAATTCTCACTCTTAGGCCGTGTTGGTCCATTGTCTGCACTAGTTGACCACTCCAGTGATAGTGCCTATTACGATTTTTAGACACTCTTTATTTTTTTATAAATCGCTACGGAATTATTTTAATTGAAACACAGATGAATATATTTATAATTCTCTATTAATTTCCTAAGTAGATACTTCTTGTTGATGAGCTCGCCACCACATGTTGCTGTTTTGACAGCCGGCAAAAAAAAAGGCAAGATAACAATTAAAAGCGTTAAGGAGATATGACACTCGCGTTTATTCACTTCTCACGCCAAGGTGACGTTAAATTCTTCAGAGGCAAAAATAGACTCTTCACACAGAATCGTAACAGTGCCGTTCATTTGATCCCAACGGCAAATGGTGACTAAACCAGATTTGAAAACCAAATAATAGCGTACTAACTTAGCTTTCACTGAGATTCGAACCAGGGACCCCAGTAACAAAGGATAGACACTTAACCCACTGCGCCATTCCGTCCCTACTGTACGGGCACCTCAACAACTTGCAGAACGCCGCCTATTTCCAAAGGGACTGAAATTCGGCTGTTTATTTCTGCTTCCCTCGAAAAATAAAGCTTAGTTTCAAAATGTGTCATTACTTAATGGCACTGAAGCGAAAATGTAGCAACAAGTGACAAATGTGTTCCAGTTGAACACACATGTCTCCTCGCTCTTCAGAAACTCACAACCAGATCATTCAATTGAGTCATTAGACTGATGAGAAGCAGGCAAAACAATGTGTTCCTTTTTTTTTGACTTTGAAAATACATTTTTCAACCACCAACAATTTATTTTTATCGGTTCTTTAGCATGCATTAAAACACCACAAAAAAATACTAGTACTCGCATTCTTTTGTGGCTCTCGGTGTCAATGACTTCTGTCAGTAAGAATTTGTTAATAATTTTCTTACTTCTGTTCTTCAATAAGGGGGGGGAAGTGTTGGCAAACCATTTGGAATTTCGGAAATTATTATCTGTAGGCGGGTAAAATAAGGTAAACTCAAATGGCGCCCGGTACGGAACCATGTAGGGCCAGTCGGAAAATTGATTTGAGCGAGGTGGCAGAATACGGCAATTAGATTTGAGTCACTGACAAAAACATGGAATGCCATGAGAAAATATTTTCAAGCCATTTTTCAGACATTTGTTCTTAACACATTGGCTGTCATGGATATGATAGCCACCTATCTTTTTTATTTTTGGTTTCAAGCTCTGGTTTGTAAATTATATGGCGCATATGTACAAATCCGGTATGAGGCGATTTTGTCCGACACCCCACGATATTATGATGGTTTGTTAAATGATAACCACGGCACTGGCTCATCCTGAGGCGCCATGGCTATCATTTTTGATAGAGAGGACTAGTTCATCCGGGAAGCGTTGCAAATATAAGAAAATTCGATCTTCTTAGTTTTTTTGGGAATCAAAACAAAATAATTAACCCTATGAAATTGTCTCAAATTTGGATTGGCAGCCATTGTGTACGTCCGGGGGCAGCTATCGATTGAAATGGAGAGTGGAAGCTAACATCAAATAAAAGCACAAATTGCTCGAATCGACCCAGACTAAGTTAAGGGTCCAAGTGGAACACCCATGGCCGAAATTAAAGCACAATAAAATGACGCATCATATGAAAATGGCACTCACTCAACTCTCGAAAAATATTGAAATAGCCGAACAAACTCAATAATCTGAGTCATCATCAATCTAGAGTCATCAAGCATTCGCTCTGGCAAATGTGTGGTTAGTTACAAAGCTATCTGGGTGCATTACCAGAAAGTATTTTCTTCCAATTTGATTGAAATGGCTTGTAGTTCTCTGATTGGATGGAACAATCATTTCAAAATCTTTCTAAATCAAGTGCAATTCTGAACTAACATAGAAAATTCTCTACTTCCCCCTCAGCCATATCCAAATGTGTCTTTCGAAAGAAATGTCTTATTGAACATGCCATTAATTAAATTAGCACACGCTGGCAGCACTATTTTATGGAATGGCAGATGCAAGGAGACTGGCTTCAACGGAATGGATATCATCCACCACCTGGGCACCTCTACATGGTATTCAAATACCCTTCGATGCCTTGGGGTGACTCTCGCATAAACTTTAAGTGGAAGAAGAACGTTAAACATGAAGACCTTGAGATCACGCACAGAGACGTTTCCCGATAAGTACTCCAAGCTAAGAGCTGTCAAGAAACGTCGAAAAAAAACGACAGGCGTCTGGACGAACAGTTTGTGTTTGCATCCAAATAAGCAACAGAATCAATACAGAATAATCCGATAAGAACCATTTTCAAGAAAATGCACAATATCCTCCCAGATCTTTGATTCATGACAGTCCTAGGAGAAGCCTTCAATTCTGCTAATAACGTGGCTCCTAGTTGAGCACTTTTAAGCTATAGTTCTCTAAATTCTGTACGAAACTGTTGTCTTATGAAAAATCCTGCGGCTAACAAAAGAATTGTGCTAAGATGTAGGGGCATGAGGGCTAAGATGTATGAGGGTTCAAAAAGGTGGCAACATTTGAAAGTGGGGTACCTTTGAACACCACAAACAAAACGTATGTGCTGTTCAAAGGCACCCCCTCACCCCTACGATAAATCGAAACCTCGAATAAACGGTGTTAGCAGGGATTTTGAGTGCAGACTGACCTGCAAGACCAGCTGGAGAAGAACCAGCCGGGCACAAGTCGAACTGCCATTTTTTGAGAGAGTTCATGCGTTAACCCCGGGTATCAAGAAAGTATCGATATTGGTCTGCAGAGCGTCCTCTTTCAACGAAAACATAATAACCCAAGTAATTGCAATCCCAGAAAAGTAGCCGTTGCTTACACTCAAGCACCCGGACTGATAGAAGTCGAAAGGTGGCTTTGCTGCCACTGCATTCCCCTCAGGCCTTGAAAACACCTTCCATCAAAGACAAAGATAAAGCGAACACAAGGAGAACCATTCGATTAGTGAAAGAAACACATTTGTGTCCAACAAACCAGCACACAATGAAAGCTCCCATAGGCGGACACTCTCTTAGGCGGACAATCCTCTTGAGCGGACAATTTCCCACGACCGTAGATCTTGAACTGAAATTACAGTAGGCCCCCCTAAGTCGAATTGTCACGGGATACCATAGAGTTAGAGAAAGTTTGACTTTGAAAGAGTTTTTTGTACGGATTTGAGGGAAGTGTCTGTAAAATATGTCGAAAAACGAGATAAAGGGAGTTTCGACTTAGGGAGAGTCCACTGTACATATATTCCCAAGGACCTACAACTCCCTTAGCCAGCCAACGTCTTGCTGTCCGCCTATGGGAGCCTTCACTGTACACTCCACTCAGCTAGTGTTAGCAAGGACCTTGAGTGAAGACTGACCTGCAAGACTTAAAAGGGAATCTGCTGCACAAGTGTTTGAATTGGGAGGTAGATGATTTCACTGAGTAAGGTTCCCTAAACGCTTCTACGGGCGATGTGGCCGAGAGCGTACACTTGTCTTATAAATAAATTTGGAGAATAAATGGCGACTGGACCTTGAAACTGAGTCGCAACTCCCTTGAACAATCAGTTCTTTCTTTATTTCAACAGATAGGAAGTAAAGCCAATCCGAAAGGTCTCCATTCTTAAACAGACGACCGACTTCGCCTTTTTGGCACGTCGTTGAATTCAACAAATTGGTGCGGCTTTGGGTGGACTTTAAAAGGAACTCATTTGAGGTTGTAAACAGGAATTTTCATTCAATCTTTAGCTGATTACAGCCAGAATCCATAAACCACCATCAGTCACCAAACAAAAATGTGACATCATTCACGTCTGACGAATCCGAAGAACACATGTGACCTCAAAGGATCAACGGTCTGTTGTAACATAAAACTGAAGACATTCCTCATGACTTTGTCAGGCTTCTAAAATCAAACTCAAACGATGACCGCATTCGAGACTAATCAACCCCCTCTTTAGTTGGGGCGGAGGTAAAACAGTTGAAAAATCGACAACTTCAATTATTTAATAATTGCCTTAGTTTTGATTAATTAGCACAATAAACAATAAGAAAACCAAAAGATAAGTAAAATTAAGGAAAATCACAAGAAAAACAAAAAAAAATTCAAAAATGTAGACGCACTCGCTTCCACTTACCAAAATTATGCAACTTTGAATTCCAAACGAGTTTTTTTTCTTCTTTTTTTTCCTTCTCTAATTTGTTTGTATTAAATTTTGGTTTTTTCGTCGGGTTGTTGATTTGGAACGAACACAATTCCGTTTTTACGTATATCCAATATTGTTTTGAATTTTTTTCAAGAACACTTTCTTAACGATTTTTTGGAATTCTATTTTCATATTTCCTCTCAAAAATATTCTCTTTTTTTTTCTTTGTATTTTTAAACTAAATGCACTGCAAGAGAGGAAGAGACAGAGAGAGATGGACAACAAAAATGAAAAATTATAATAAAACACTCGAATTCGAAATGAAAACAACACTGTGCATATTTCAAAAACCGACAAGAGAGAAGAAAAAATAAAACATATCTAAAAATAAACAAACGTAATCAAAAATACACGAGAGAACAAGTACGAAACAGAAATTAAAATCATCTTGGATTTGGACACACGAAATTTTCTCATTTATTTTTTTTTTTTTTTCACATATGTACATATTTCCCCCCACCGATCGTTTTCATGTTGAAGACATGTGTACGATCTGTGAAAAGGCGCGCGCGTAATCGGATTATTTTTAGGCAAAAAAAAAATATGTTAAACAAACTCAACTCACACGAAAACGTGTATTTATTGTTTGAAAGGCGGTGTGGTGCGGTGAGGTGGGGTGGGGTGGGGGGGGAGAAAAACCGTTAAGTGAAAAGAAACAAAGTTTTAACATACGTATGGAGAGAGAAATGAAAACGAAAAGGCTGTTAAAAATAAACCACCGTCCGGTATCATCTATCTTGATCACACACTCTTGTTGTCCGCGCGCGCCCCTCGTGGGACTCAACTTTCCGTTTCTTTATTTGTTTAAGATAAGAAATCATTCTCTATGATCAACACACGCATTTTTCTTCTCTCTTCGAATTTTTGATTTCAAAACGGAACAAAAAAAAAAAAAAAAAAAAAACAACAAAAAACGATTTCAAAAAAATTATATCACTTTTAATCAAAAATATCTAAACATTGGTAGGGTGTGCAAAAAGGCGAAACCAGACTAAGCCGTCAACGAACGACACACCATTAGAAATTTTTCATAATTTTTCCTTTCATTTCATGTGTGGTGGCATAATGAAAATATTTATAAAAAGATATCAATAGCCGACGACACCGAGTGAGGCGCACGGAGGGAGACTGGATTTACACAAACCAAAAACAAAAAAAAAAAACACATAAATAAATAAATAAATACACCATGTGGTGAGAGACCAGCGGCCAGCCAATACCGTCTACGAGGGCACTGTCAAAGCCCACTAGCCAGCATCCAATCAGCCAGCCAGTGCTCAATCACCACACACAACCGAACAAGAAAAAAAAAATGAACAGAAACAAATCCCGAAGATACCCTCGTGAATAAACGAATGCAAAATGGGTAAAAACTATTTCAAAATCTACATATTTTCATCTTCACTTTATTTTTGGGTTAAATTTGATTAGCACCTTCGCGAAGATACACACACACACACAGTACGTTTTCCTTCTTTCTTTCTTTCAATAATTTATGCAATTTTTAAGATTTATCTTTTTTCTTTTATTTTATTTTTTTTTTTTTGCTTCGACTCTCATCATATCGTCGTATCCGAGGGAAAACCACAGAAAACAAAAAAAAGCGCCTCAAAGCACACACAAGTCTTCAGATTTCGAAGACTCACTCACAAAACGAAACCAAAAAAAAACGAAAAAAAACGAAAAACAAAATCTACTTCAACGGAAGATATGACCAAAAAAAAAACAGAAACAGATATTTGTATCTATGTATATAATTCTCTTTCTTGATGTTGGAGTGTAGTATCTTTTTGTTGAATTTCTTTATTTATTTATCTTTGGAATTTTTTTCCTCGTTTTGTTTCTCCGTCTACGAGCAGCGACTCTTACAGCGCAGATACACACACATGAACTGCCCGGTATATGGATGCGTTATTATTTATAAAACAAAACAAAACAAAAACTCTTTTTTTTTTCTTTTTTTCTTGTGCGGCGAGGGGGTAATGAATTTGATTTTTTAGAAAATAAATAATTTTTTTTTTTTAATTACACGTACGGAGTGATATTCGGCAAAAAGCGGCGAAGAAAATCAACACAACAGCGGAAAATTGAGGGAAAACGAACGAATTTTGTTATATTTTTTTTTGTTAATTTTTTTTTTCTAAGACATCCAACGTGTATATAGAAAATGCTGTGCAGTGCTCGGCGCCTGGTCACAGACTAAAGATACAATACGTTGTGTTAGTTGGTTTTAGTTTCATACCAAGTCGGTGTGCCGAATGAAAACTCTTCGCTCTCTTACTCTTTGCGAGAGACACAAACAAGAAGTGTAATTCGAAAGCCCTTGTTGGTGGTTGGTGGTGGTGACTGGTGACTGGTATCTCTCTCAGATATCGAAAGAAAGTCCATGCCCCTTTTGCTGGGGCAAAAGAACTCGTTTGATTCGATGTATCTGCATTTAAGAGAGAATATCCAGTTGTCGCACAAGAGCAAAACGCACACCGTTGCCATGGAGTCGCGTGTACGTACACAGAGCGCGGTTACGTGCAGCGTTGACGGTGCAGCGGTGGTGGAAATAGCATATTGGATTGGAGATTGAAATCGTTCCGAGTATCTGGAGCGATAAAACTGAGAGAGTGTGCCATTCATTCTGCCGGCACTCTTCGGAGAGTTCGAAAATTAAGAGAGACACCCGAGTACGGTCTTTGTTGCCACTGTTTGCATGGGTTGGTTTTTTTTAATTTCATTTCCGCCACAACAGCACAGCGGTATCTCTGGACTGGGTTCAATTGAAATGAAAGGAAAAGAAAAAGATTAAAGCTTCATACACACACACACACAGGCACACGCAGGCACACGTTCACCCATCGGTCAGAGAGCGCGGATTGGAAAGGCAAAACGAAGAAGCAACATCGCAGCAGCGTAGACAGACAGACAGATAGAAAGAAGGGATATCAAGTGCGATTTGAGTGAGATTAGGTTAGGAGGGTGATTCCTTTTTGCCTCAAAAAACAAACACACCCAGCCATTAAGAGAGAGAGGTGACGCAGTGCGAGAGAGTGAGTCAGAAAAGACGAGTTGACACAAATCAAAGAACGAGTAAATGTCAGGGCAAGCCTATGACAACAGTGTTGATGATGTTGAGGAATGAGGAACGATCCTCCCCTTAAAGTAAATGTTTACTACTTCTTTCGTTCCCTTCTTCCACATCCGCCGGCCACATGACCGTCTTGATAGATCGGTATTTTTTTTTGTTGGTTTTTCCGTGAATTTAATTTTTTTTTTTTGCACTGCTGGACCAAGCCGACTATACATATGTAAGGAACCAAAGAACAGCTCACACAAGAGATGGGATTCAAGGCTTTTTGCTAAATTGTTGCGGGGACGCTATTGTGCGGTGAAAACTTGTTTTGGATCTTAAATATCATCACCGTGTACATGGGGACCAGAAAACTGGTTCTCCAAAAAAAAAAAAAAACCGAGAAGAAAGAAGCAAAGTAAAACTTGGTCGGACTGCTTCGGCGGGAGAGTGTGATTTGTGCGAATGCAAGACGACTTTGGTGGGTTTATCTACTGCTGGCGCACAGTGGTGTGCATACATTTGCATGCGAGGTTTTACTGGTTATGCAAAATGGATTGACGCTGTAAATCGTGTGTGCATTTTATTTATCTGTCTTTCGCCTGCGAGAGAAACAAATGTGGGTAACTGTGGTAAATGTGCAAATTTTGAGGTTAAATCGTTCGGTGATCTGGTGTGGTTTTCTAATAAGATGCAAGTCTTTCTCCTGATTCGGACTTCGTATCTGAACTATTGCCACAGTTCAGGGGAACGACATGGTGGCGCACACCCGTCGACGCCCTCAACTAATTTGGCGAAAGAAACTGCAGCCAGCTGGTGAGCGACTGACCGTGCTGCATGGGGGAGTGGCTAGTTGATTGGACACTGCGCTTATCCGGTACTGAGCCTGGGTGGCGCGAGTCAACAAGAATTGTGGCTAGACTGGGTTTTGCAATAAACCGATCACGTAACGCTGTGTGTTGCCGGTGAAAATACATAACACAGGAGACAGGAGTCTGTTTTTTTAAGAAAAAATGGGAAACGAGTGGAAAAGGCAGTTTAAGTAGAAATGTTAAAGCAAACAAGATTCACTGGACGCAACGAAGAACGCGCACACAATCGGAGATCTCATCCACATTGTGTGCGAAACTGTTCCATCCCAGCTAAGGCTGCTTTCACACAGCCGACTGTTTTTCGCAAGATTTTTTCTATGTTAGTCTTTGATTTCCAAGGAATCATCCATTTGACTCAACTCTCACTCTAGCTCATATTTGGGTCAATTTAGCGAATACAAAAGCTGTCTAAGACGCCAGAGACAGGAATGAGATTATGGTTGAAGTCCAGACCCTCCCTAGGCTGGCCGTAACGCCAGACGACGAAGAAGAAGCTGGAAAAAGTTATGAATGCAGTTTTGTAGCAGGAGTCTAAAATTAATTCCCGACTCGACAAATCGTCTCCTGGGTAGGTAGGTAGGTAGGTAGTAAGTGGCTTTGGTGCACTTAGGCCAAGGTAGGCCCGTTGTACTGCCACGTGGGCTTACCCCAAGGGGAGATTGGAACGGTTTAATTACTACAACAGCCAGCCAGATTTGTCAGTGAAATCCAGTGGCGATTTGATTGGTGTTCCTATCAGATCGCTTAGGTTATCAAAGAATTAGAAGCCTAGTATGGCTTTCCTAGCAGAGAAGGTGTTGCACACTTTCTTCCTCTTCTCCATTTAGACGGCTTCACCACGCCGGCTTCCAGCCCTGATTTGGTGCTGGAAAAGTCATTGGAGTATAATCTCAGTCTTTTCGCGTGTAGACCCAATAGGCATTGTCCGGTGATTATTGTTAAATAGAATGAATTAAATAGTCTACTAAATGTGACTTAATTAAATAAAAAGGACTGGCCTAGCGGGTTAAGTGCCTGCCTTTGGTTACTGGGGTCCCGGGTTCGAATCCCAGTGAAAGCAAAGTTAATACGCTTTTATCTGGTTTTCAAATCTGGTCCAGTCACCATTTGCCGTTGGGATCAATTTAACGCCACTTTCACTGGAGTGGTCAACTAGTGCGTCACCATTGGCCGTTTGGGATCAAATTAAAGGCAGTATCACTGGAGTGGTGAACTAGTGCGTACAATGGACCAACATGGTCTAAGTGTGCTAGTGTGCAGCCTCTTACCTAATCAATGACTTAGTTTCCGCGAAATAGGCTTAAATCAATTCACCAAAACTGAAATGTATTGTATTTTCTGTCTAAGCCTAAGCTGGCTAGGCCATATAAATAAGACAAAATTTGGACCATCATTAAATTCAGTCTTGCGAACTTCTTGAGAAAAAGTGGTAACAAAACTGATGAACTTTCTTCCGAGACTATATAGATTAGATTTTTTTAGATTTCATTTTACAAAAATTTAACAAAATCAAAATCAGCATAGTCTTGCCGTCTGTCGGATTTTCTGTCCGATCAGGGACTGGTGCAGAAAATCTATCTTTCTCCGAAACACCATGATTCCAGACACAGAACCTTACCCACAACTTCGGGGTTTCGTAGTACAGTGGACTCTCCCTAAGTTGAACTCTCTCTAACTCGGAATTTTTCGCCATATTTTACATACATTTCCCTCAATTTTCCATACAAAAACCTCTCTCTAAGTGAAACCCTCTCTAACTCGAACAAATTATGGTATCCCGTGACAATTCGACTTATGGGGAGTCCACTGTATATAGAATATCAGCTCCAAGCTCAAACACCAAATAACAGTCCCTAGAGCTCAATACCGATTGAATAATATGACACTCTTGGCCGTCGTGTCGGTCTGTAGTAGGAGGGTGCGTCGACTCCTGCGCCGGGACCACCTTTCCTTATTTACGGAAAAGCTGGGCTGTCTAGAAAACAAGCTTCTCAAACTTAGTCCTTCGGAGTCGACAAAAAACTGTCTCATCCACTCGGGGTAGCCCAATATCATGCACAACATAAATTCGTCCTGTAGGAGCTAGGAGCAGGTCCAACTTGGACTTAAATTATAAAAATAACCCTTTTCGGGTCTTTAGCCTTTTCGAAAGCAGACTTTCTGCTCCGTCTTTTGCACTACAGCCCCTAGTAGTTGACACTTCTTTGTTGTGGGATTAGCTAGCAGTTTAAGGATCCAATGCCTAAGATGGCTAGGCCATATACATAAGACAAAATTTGGACCATCATTAAATTCAGTCATGCGCAACAACGCAGCAATGAAAACGCGTACTCTGTTGAAGTGGCTCTTACAACTTGCGAACTTCTTGAGAAAAAGTGGTAACAAAACTGATGAACTTTCTTCCGAGACTATATAGATTAGATTTTTTTAGATTCAGATTGATTTTATTATTTCGAATAATGTTCATTTTACAAAAATTTAACAAATTCAAAATCAGCATGGTCTTGCCGTCTGTCGGATTGACTATAATTTATTATGTACAAGTAATAATTATTGTCTCTCCATGTAGAAAAATGCTGATTTTTTTAAAAAGTTCCCTGTTAGGATATAGGAGGATATTTTGCAGTATTTAAACAACTTGCTTGCGTCCATTTCGTTTAGGAGTGATAGGATTTCTTGTTCCGATAAGCCGTTCTTTCCAAAAAAGGATGTCCTAGTTTCCCTTAGGATCGGACACTTGCCTAGGAAATGCTTCTCTCTCTCTCTTCCAAATTACACATACTGCAGAGTATAGGGAGATTCTCTCTATGCTGTACAAAATTCAGCTTTAAAGTTCGCCTCTAAGTTTGAACATCACAGAAATTTCTTGAATGCTATGGATATCTTTTTAAGTAATTTCGACTCCCCAGGTTGTGGTTGAGCCGGCTGTATGTAATGCGATGTATTGATCCCGCCGCTTTTTCTAAGAACTGTATTCTTGCCTGCTCGGCGACCTGCTTTATTAATTGGCATAGTGAGTTACCCCAATTACTACCATCTGCGTTCAGTACTACTCCACATTCACTAGCTAATTTAATCCACTCTTTGAACCATGCAGTTTTATTTCGAACGGTTTGCATCGCCATTATCTTTGGGAGTCTGTTGTCTGCCCTCTTCATTACTCGGAGTATGTAGTTCATTTGCATCTTTAGTGTTCTTGTAAATAGTTGAGATATGCCTGTTTCAACCATGAGCATGTAGTTCGGAGTCTTCGGCGGGAGCTTAAACATTTTTTTTAATAGGAAAGGGAGACTATATATTTTTACACTAATTTTAAACTGTACATTTTTAAACTGAACGTTTAAATCACAATCGGAGCAGACTATGGCCGCCATACGAATCATCCATCTGACAGTAATATAGGCACAACCAGAAACGAAGTATTACAGTGGTAGACGACTTCACAGCTTATTGCCCCCTAGTCCATCGACGAATTTCAGTACTTTTTTGACAGATATTCATGCATTTTTGACGGTTATTCACGTTCACATGATTGGTCAATTTGGTTTATGAACATGTCATAAGAAACAGTTGTCAAATATTGTAAGGGCAAGAGAGGTAGAAGCCGGGCGTCTCTGTAATACTTCATTTCTGAGCAAAACTGTACAAAACTTCGAGTAGTCTATTCATCATTGAACCGAGAGGCTATCGTAAGTGAAGGTACCGAAGACGAGTCTAACTTTCTCACGTCGTCGAGCACAGTACTTACTCCTGACTCACAGCAGACTGTGGTTTATTTTGTCTTTAGATTTGCATCTGCATTCTCCCAAAGTTCAACTCTCTCAAGAATTGAAGCCAGCTTATCACTGAATGTTTAGACAAACGCCCTGATTGTGTGCTGGAACGTCAACGTTTGGATGACTAATTTCACGATGACGGTCATATTTTACTCGATGAATACATGAACAAGTAAAATTGTGGGAAAAGTGAAGTGGGGGAGAGGACCTTAAAATGCAACTGTCGAAGTAACCCATTCATCGTTCGCATCTCACACAAACTGGACCAATTCCATGGCATGCAAATTCTAGTGACGTCATTGCCAACCTTCACGGCCAATTCAATGGCAATGTGAAATGTGGTTTCAGAAAGACGGCGTCACATCTCACATATCACGACCCGTTTTGGCTTCATTGCAAGAGCAATTTCCAGCACGAGTCAAATCGAGTTTTGGTGAAGTGGTCATCAAGATCGTGTGATTTTATCTCCGACGATGGATTCATTTTTGTGCGGCTCCACTTGTCATCATGACATCCAGCCAACAATCCCGATTTTGAAACAGATAGATACAACGAATCCATCGCAAGTATGCAGCTTGATTACAACAGGCGCTCCATGATATAAGCTGCTGTACAATTTTCCAATGGTCTTTAGAGAACTCAAGAATATGCCGCTTTACTTCTGACATTAGGCGTGGTTTTTGTGTTGTATCGATCTAAGGCACTCATGGATGGCAAGACTGTTGCAAGGATTGATGTAAGTTTGAACAGCAAAGCGGGAAAAAATATCGATTCTTATTCGAAGGGTACTCTCGAGAATTGCGGATTAAATCCAACCTGAAGAAAACATGCCACATTTCGAAAAGATTCGCAGTACAAAATTTGACCGCTTCTGTCTAAACAAGCTTAGGCAGATTTTCAACTGGCTAGGCCATGTAGAGCGCATGGGCAACACTACTCAAGCCCGAAGAGTCTTAGATGCCGAACCAGTGGGTCAATGCAATGGAGGACGCCCAAGGAATGGCTTACAAAAAAGGGGAGAAGGACATCAACCACCTTGGCGTGCGAAATTGGAGGCAGCTGACTAAAGATCGTGGCTGCTGGGGGGCTTGTTGGCCGAGGTCCACCCAGGACTGTAACGAAGAATAAGACGATTTTCAACTGACAACGATTCTATGAAAAACAACAGTGTATGATGTGGTCTCAAGGAAATAATTAGTCTTCCTATTGGACGTGTCGTCGCGGTGTAGTGGGTGCGTCGAAGTGCGTCGACTCCTACGCAGAGGGTGCCAGGTTCGATACCCGAATTTACCACCTATCATAATTCACGGATCCACCTCTTTCGAGTCACTGACAATTCTCAAAGAGTATTCCTGTCTAGAAAAAGCTTCTCAAATTCGCCGTTCGGAGTCGGCATTAAACTGTAAGTCCCTTCCACTCGTGAAAGAACAATAGCACGTACAACATAAGTGGTTGCTGAGAAGCTAGGCCCAGGTCCGCCTCGGACGTGTCGAAGTTTAAATCTACTCCACCATTCTGGAGCGCCTACTTTTGATATTAATTTCATTATCATCGATTGACATAAAGTCAGTTGTGTGTTTAACAGAGCAATTATTTCGAAACACCCTTTGGCCGGTATGACTGATGGCGCACGCTGCACATGTTTGCTATATCCACACTCCATCACTCAAAGTGCATCCATGCTCAATACAAGATCTCGATTTTCACGATCTCATGCAATTTTCTCCCAATTCAACTCCCTTTCTACGGAACGCAAGAAAATGATTTACTCACTCACTGTTAATAGGGTCGTAAGTATCAGATACCAAGGCGATAGTGGAACCATGCGCAGAGGTGATAATAAAAGTTACAAGATAGCGTTCTCTCAATAATTATCACATACATGATCATTCTCGCACTTCAGTTGTGAGTGCACTTGTAGCCGATCACTTCGAAACAATGCCGGAAGATTTGTCTGATTTATTGAAGTGGTGTAATTTTTAAGAGAGTGTGCGTCATAAATGTTATTAAGATCTCGTGATTGAGTTTGATTTTTGGCTCACGAACTATGAATTTATTGCTGAGCCTAGTTTTCCCTTTTTTTGAAATTTGTGGACCAACACTGTTCAGTTGTTGAATATTCCAGGCTACAAGATTTTTCTTCTGAAAAAGTGTCTCATCCTGGTTCTCCTGAAGCTTCATCAATGATCCTTTCAATAAGCGTGCGTCGGGGTTGTCGGGTAGCCACAGCTTTCTATGGGAGAGCGCGGACAAAAATCTGCAAAATCTGAACTATGAAACGTAGAGAAATGAAATTTTGCAGAGGTCTGCACATGGATGTTCGAGTGTGTCACTTTTGTGTCAGTAAGTTTCACTGTGTTTTTGGTATACACTGTGATGAGAAAGAATCCTCCCTAAAATTGAAGGAAGGGATAAGAAATTGAAGGAAGAGAGCGAAGATACAAATCTGTGTGGGCTCAACAGGCAGTTGATCTGTGTGAGACGTCGCGAGTAGATGCGCCACAGAATTGCTTCGCGATTACTTTTGTTCAGTGATTTTGAACTATCATGGGTGTTAACAAATGACTGACCCGTGCATGAAAAAAATTATAGAGAATAGGGGTTGCCGCGGCGTTGTGGTTTGTTACATTGATTGCTTCGCCGAGGGAGCCAAGTTCATTCCCCGAATATACCAACTTTCCGGCTCTGCCTCTTTCGAGTCCCTGACAATGCTCAAAGAGTATTCCAGACATAAATGCTTCTCAAACTCCGCCGTTCGCAGTGAGGAGGTCCCATCGACTCGTGATAGAAAAATAGCATGCACAACACGAGTAGTTGATGTAGAAGGTAGCCCCAGGTCCACCTCGGACTGTTGAAAGTGTCCTTAAGCCGGTTCAGGTTCAGATGAAGGGGATTTTTTGATGTGCTTGGCAGATTCCCGACTCTAAGAGGGCAGGTTTTGATGGCTGTGAAGCAACATAGCTGTTGAAGAACCGCGACGTAGCCGAAAAATTGCCCTCGAACCAGGCAACAATCAGAGCCATAGTCTCATCCCAACTTCGAAGCTTGTCAGGTTATGCAACCAGTTCATCCAACATTTACCCTGCAATTGGCCAGCCAGCAAGGAAGAAGCCAGTTTCTAGGAAGAATTCCTTCATAGAGCTGTTGGACTTAAGTTCGGTGTTGAACTGAACAACTCTCTAAGATTCTCGTGTGTATCTGGCTGGCATAAGGACTACAATCGGTCCCACGGTTGTATAATGGTAACAATGTACCCAACATGTTGGTCCAAGTGAGCCATGGCCACAAGGGTGTTACCAACATTAAATTACCTACAATTTACCTAGGCAACCGCAACGTCGTAGAAATGTTCATGTGGTGATCCTCTGTTTGAATCGCTCAGTCTCTTTGAGGAAGACTAAAGAACGTATTCTTAGATTGGCTTAATCTATGAGATCTTATGCCAGGACCTGATCAAGAAGAGGTCATTAAAATCGAATCAATCGCAAGAATGTATTCATGCTAGTGGCCAACGAGAGACCTCACCGAGCACCATGTCATTGACACACGAGCCTTGATCATTGGCATTCCTCACGGTGACTAGTTGTAGAAGTCGCAGAGACGAAAAAGAAGACCAGCCGTCGACAGTTGCTATTCTCCGCCAGTGAAAGCCGATGATTGTCGTAAAGGCTAGACCCAAATCAACCTCGGTTTGGAGATTGAAGGATTTGTAACCTATTGCCACCAAAGCCAGGTGGCTCTACCGTCTGTAGTGAACCTGGGACAAGCTTCTATAGAGGATCTGCCGATTGAATTTTTGGTTAAACTTTCTCTAGATGGTAATAATCGTTGAGCATTGTATGTGACTCAATAGGCTGAGCATTGTTTGTCGTACCGGGAATCGAACCTTAACACCGTAGGTAGTCAGGAGTAGTCTCTGGACAACCGAGGGACATACTTCCTTCACAATAATACCACATCATTGGGAAGCGATTAAGTCTCTTGTTTCATCAGTTATTTCGTGGGAAGCAACAGCCTTAAAAGAAGCAAATATGAAAGCTCTGCCAGAAGGACAAGCCTGCTTAGTGTCAGATTGGGACAGAGTGACTGCGACAAGCCAGGCTATGTCACATTTGATCTCTAGTCTGACTCCTGTAACCTTTGCTATTCGCCTGCCAACTCTTAACCACTTCCTTCATCTAATGTGTTGGTTGATGTTGCATCATTCATTCTGCCTCACAGTCTTAGGTTGTTCTTAGCTTATCTGTTCTAAGGCATGTCCACAAATTTTAGACCTTCAAGCGACCGCTGCGAGAGTTGGTTAAGTTTTGCGGTTCTAGCAAGCTTCCTAATAGGGCATCACAGACTCACGGAGCACCTAGAGAATCTAACGAACTTCCATAACAAATACTGGGATTTTGTGAGGCATTAGCCCACAAAAGGCAAAGATATCTGGCAAACACCCAATATCAGAGGAAGAATTGAAGTCACTAGAACCAGCTCTCATTGCCTAAAGGGAACTGGCTTAGAAATAATTCTCGAGGAAAAAATCTCTTCCACCTTCGCGCAACAGGAGTCCAAAACCTTCAATTCAACTCTGAAAAGAACTGCACGCGAGGGGGACTCTTAAGAAAGGAAAGGTATGAAAAGGGGATTTTAAGGTAGCGGTGCAATATACCCTCAACAATAAAAATTAGGTCCTGCGGTGATTGAGCATTCTCTCATTCGCTCCTCCTCATCCCTAAGAGACCTGCAAAAATCGTTGTAACGCGTTCCCATCCAAGTCAGAGACATGACCAACTTTGTATTTGAATTCCTTACTGGTGCCACCTTGGGTACAGGTCCTGTCAGGTATTTGAAGATGAAGGCTCGTCTACTGGTCTGAAACCCTGTGTGCAAGGATCCAAAGCAGGAATCAAGTGTTACCGAGACAGCCGACTTGCTTGGTCAGGGTTTTTGAATCAGTTTATCGGATCAAATAGACCAATCGGAGAATGACATTTACATGATTATCACACAGACGCTCAAATTCGTCAGTGGACAAGGGGACAATTAGCTGTGAGGCTGAATATCTCTCCAATAGTATTCCATGGTGGTAGCAGCATACCTACGGCACCCTCCGCTGGCAACCAAACTGTCACAAAAGTCAGTGAAGTCATCAGGAATGTAAATTCAAACTCTTGATTATTTATTTCTGACCTTCGCCAGAAGTAGCCAAAATGCAAGCCGACTTTCTACTTTCACTGATTTCAACAAATTTCTTATCTCGACCGGATCCCCAAGCCGACAACGATCATGTCATCCAATTCACCTCTAAGCTGTGCCATTCCATTAATGTTCGCCTGATCTGATCTGTTAACTGTTTTCATTGAGCAAATCTTGAGTTGACTTTGCCAAGCACTTAGCTAAGTAAACAGGGCAGGTAACCGAAGTGTTTAACTATGGTCAACAGTCTTAAATCGGCAAATCAAAAAAGGCAGGGCTAGACGCCACTTGTCCTGAAGTCGTTAAGTCGGTAAAATTACTGCTAAATTAATTGCAACCTCGAATGACTCACGATCAACATTTTGAAGGTGGTTTTCAGGTTTCTCTACACAAATCATTGATTGAAGGTTGATCCGATAGTCGTCTTCATCCAGACCAAATCTGCGATCCATTCAAATGGCTAGATCGGCTAAATTGGCCAAATTGGTTCACTGACATAATTAGCCATCGCGATCGTCTTGTAGATCAACTGGTTTACGATCGCAGCAAAGCTCTGATTTCTCTGCGCCAAACTGGAAATCGTATTTAAATGTCAATCTGCACGCCGAGTGAGAGAGATACAGGTTCTGCACCGAAAACATGAAATACTGACATCCACTGCACCACTAAAATGGTGCAAATATAGAACTCGCATACACCGGATACTCTAGTCATGATCAGATACACGGTCCGTCGATGTGCGTACATGTGTGTATCCAATCGATTGAGAAAACCAGAAAAGTCAAATTATCTGCTCGAGGCCGCCCGCCGCCGCCGTACATAAGACAACATTTATTGGCCCCAATTTTGGACACACCACCAAACCAAGAGACCCGCCGAAAGCATCTAAAATTATCTAGTTGCGTAAGTTAGTCGAAAGATGTGATCTCACCAAAGAATCGAAGAACCAATAAATGAAGTAAAACTGACTTACAAGAGTTGAGAAACTTGATACAACCAAAAAAAAAAAAAAAGAAAAATAACATCTTGCCTTGCCGCACCGCATACAAAACTTTGCTTAGCTGGCGATGGATGAATACCATTTATTGCTATCGTCAGCATGCGGCTGGCTGACTGGGTGCTTGCAGCAACCGGCTTCTTGATTTCCTTCTTGTCTCATCTTCGTCCAGGCCAGAGTCGACAAAGACCGCGACATCGACGGCTCAGGCGTCAGACTCATCGTTGTTGTCTTCCATTTTAGAGTATCTTTCGGTTCTTAAAAGTTGTCCAAATAAAGACAATGGAAGCAAATAAAGTTCAAAAAACCAGTTTAGTCTGAGATACATACGTCGGAGATACGCTCTTTCATGAAAAACAAACAAAAAAAGAGCCCCACCACGATCTCTTCAGTGCACATTGAGTGCTCTTTGGAGCGCTCTCTCTCTCGCTCGCTCTCTCGGTGCGGGGCTCTGTGCGAATCGGCAAAGTACCTATTTTCGTATCCGATTAGAAAAGATACTCTAATTAAATTATACACTTAACAAAGCCTTGACGTGTCTAATTGGACTTTTATGCATTTCGTTCGACTGTCTGGTGGGTGTTTTTCGGTTCTCCATTTTTTCTGAGAAAGTGAAATTCCAATTGGAAACCACCCGTGTGCTTGAGTGACTTCTCTGCAGCCCCGCCAGTGTGTTGAGTATCCGATTGAGTGAGGTGAGTATCTGTGGTGGTCTTATTGGGACGACGATGGTTGGAAAACCACATGCCTGCCAGAAGAGAGCCGAAATAAAGTATTTTTCCTCCTCCCGCACACAGAAACTCCACACAGATGTGTGGTACTTTGTTTTTTTTGGGCATTTCTGAATTCTGACCCTGCTACCGCGTGCTGCTGTGTCAAGACTTCCATAATCGACAGAAATAGACTTCGGCTCGTTAGTAAACTCATTTAGAGGCTCCTGCTTGAATGCCTCATGACACGACTAGTAGTATTGACACTCTTCCATCGCAGCATTGACTTGTCCTGACGGAAGTCTTCTACACATTTTGGGGATCTACGCATCGAAACGAAACGAAATTAGATTTATTTTCGTATCGGCATTGTGTTGGGTGATTTAAAATGCACGAGGGGACACGAACAGGCGGCACATGGTAACAATTCCTGGAGCTTCACTTAAGTGAACGACAACCTGATCTAATTAAAAGACGAAGGGACGAGACCCGTTCCAAGTCGTCGGATTTTGAGAGAGAGTCCAATTCGAGGCGTTTTTCAGTTTCAAGTCTTCGCGTAGAAAGGGGACACAGAAAAACTTGGTTTTATTTTAAGACAAAAGCAAAGCAACGAACCAAGTGTACACACAGCGAAGTGACAGACAAAACCGAACACCTTTCACCTCACGGATAGATAGATACTCGTGCTTACATATCTCCTCAGCAAACAGCACAAACGGAATGAATCGCAATGGAAAATACATAAAATTAGGGTGAATAATGGGAAAGAAAGAATTAAAAGGAACACACGACAAAAAATGAGACCGAACCAAATGACAAAAGTGTAGCAACCGCAACACTGGACAAAGTGCCGGCGCGGCGGTGCAGGAGGCGGACCAGAGAAACACAAACCAAAGCCGGCAAAGTGTGTAGTCTAATTCTAACTTTGAAGCTGAAAAATAAAAAAAAAATGTTTTAAATCAATGAAAGACGTTACCCGGTATGTATGAGCGAATGTTTGTGTGCCTGCCAATCGCCTCGCCGGGGTGGTACTGAAGGGGGCAGGGGGAGATGAAGAAAACCCGTAGATATACACAGACTGTGAATGGGTATCCAATGAGTTATGTGTTCGGCTTTTGAAAGCGATATCTGGCGGGGGTTTATGCACGCTATACTGTTCCATTCGATTAGAATAGCGAAATGGTGGTTGTATCTTAAAGTTGCACAAGTGTTGGGAAACAGTTTGGAGTTTGGTTTTCTGTTTTCTTTTTTTTTTGGGGGGTACTTGACACAAAAAATATACAGATTTTGTTTGTTTTTGGATTTATTTGATTGAGATCAAGTGCTGGAAACTGATAGTTGAATGGGGCAAAGTTTGAAGGATTTGCGTGTTCTTTAAATGACATTTGAATACTCGCCGACGACGCTGTGTAGTGGAGTGTCACTTGGAGGGCACAGTGAGTGAGGATGGTGACTGGTGAGTGCAGCGTGAAAGTGCTACAGACGCAAGGCGACTTGGGGGGATGGCCAAAATGATGCGACAGTCGGTCTGTTGATACATTGTGGCGAACAAATGTGTGAATATGCCTTGTCAAGGCTTAATATTATTATATACACTCCGGCGTAACTTACGGTTTAATACAGTGGACTCCCCCTAAGTCGAATTGGCACGGATACCAAAATGTGTTCAACTTAGAGGGAGTTTGACTTAGAGAGAGGTTTTTGTATGAAAATTGAGGGAAATGTATGTAAAAAATGGCGAAAAACTGAGAGAGTTAGAGACAGTGTCGGCTTAGGGAGAGTTCGACTTAGGGAGAGTTCACTGTATTTTTATGTAAAATTGTTTGTTCCCTGATGACACAGCCCTGTCATCGTCAAATATTTTAGCACACTAACTTCTCTTCAAAGGACACTAGATATGTTTCAGTGAGTCTGCAACAAATGGAAGATCAAACCGAACGCAGACGAATCTCAGGCTAGACGCAGAAAAAAGCAAACCTGCAATTGAACTCGATCAATCCAATTTCCCACTGCTTACTCCACCTGCACATTCAAGTCTTCCTTTTTTCTACACCCTGTTAATTATTTTAGTTGTAAAAAACTTTTTTTCTGTATCTTCCAAATAAGTTATGTCATATTTAACCCACCCATATTATTATATTACGTAGCCACTAGAATCAAATGATTCTCAAAAAGCATTTAACACACCGAATTCAACTTGGGTACTATTGCCCTAGCGACATTCATGGAAAGTTGCCGCGTTAAAAGCTGCAACCTCATTTTGTCAGTACTCATGGAATGGGGTAAGCTTCGTAAGCGAAATCATGGCAAGGTTCCCCAGTACCCGGAACATAGTCGCAGAAAGATCCATTTTACTGATCGCAAAATATTCACCACAGAAGAGTATTTCAACAAACAGATTGCTTGGTCATCACGATATTCATCTGTAATCTTTATTTATTCCGAGAGACAACACCCAGCCTTTGCGATGGTCGATCGCTGTTAAGACCTCAGTGAAAGTTTATCATAAGGATGCTTCAAAGGACGTTGTCGAGATTTCTACCAAAAAATACTGTTTGATGATAAACCGTGGACCTTCCACCAAGACTTCGCTCCCACTAATGAGGATAAAACGACAGAACACATACATGGCTAGAAAATAACGTTCCAAACATTATATCTACGCATGAATGGTCATCTGAGAGACCAGACCTCAACCCTTTAGACTACAAATTGCGCCCCTAGGCGACGGAGACGAAACACAACAAGTTGGTGTAGCGGAACCTAACAGATATGTATCTCATGACAATACAAAAGAAAAAGTCAAACAATTTTGCAATGGTAACTGACAAGTCATATCCGAACCGACGCTGCCTGGAAAAAGAAAAATGATATTTTTCGACTGAGGCAAAATAAAGCTTTTTGTTTCGTCACTTAGATATATTCCCGTGTTTTCTAGGTGGAACATCGGGTTTCAAGAAAAAAAGTTTTTTTATAGCAAGGCATTTTATCCACCGCATTAAGCGGCCTTCTTAGAGCACAAAGCTTTTTGTTTCGTCACTTTGATATATTCCCGTGTTTTCTAGGTGGAACATCGGGTTTCAAGAAAAAAAGTTTTTTTATAGCAAGGCATTTTATCCACCGCATTAAGCGGCCTTCTTAGAGCACAAAGCTTTTTGTTTCGTCACTTTGATATATTCCCGTGTTTTCTAGGTGGAACATCGGGTTTCAAGAAAAAAAGTCTTGATTTGGTTTTTTTTATAGCAAGGCATTTTATCCACCGCATTAAGCGGCCTTCTTACAGCACAAAGCTTTTTGTTTCGTCACTTAGATATATTCCCGTGTTTTCTAGGTGGAACATCGGGTTTCAAGAAAAAAGTTTTAATTTGGTTTATTTAGAGCAAGGCATTTTATCCACCGCATTAAGCGGCCTTCTTACAGCACAAAGCTTTTTGTTTCGTCACTTTGATATATTCCCGTGTTTTCTAGGTGGAACATCGGGTTTCAAGAAAAAAAGTTTTAATTTGGTTTATTTAGAGCAAGGCATTTTATCCACCGCATTAAGCGGCCTTCTTAGAGCACAAAGCTTTTTGTTTCGTCACTTTGATATATTCCCGTGTTTTCTAGGTGGAACATCGGGTTTCAAGAACAAAAGTTTTAATTTGGTTTTTTTATAGCAAGGCATTTTATCCATCGCATTAAGCGGCATTCTTATAGCATTTCTGCGCCTGCCACTACCTTATGGATTCCAATCCAAAGCTCCTCTTGTACCATCGTCATGGAGGTTCGGGAGTGTATGACTAATCCACTTCCACTTGCGGCGTTGAATTTCCAGGTGGATGGGCATTTGCCCCGACGACTCCTATTGGTCGGCGTTTGGGATGACCAAATAACGCCCATCTTCCAGAGGGTACGGTGGTATCTTTAGCGCTGGTTCTTCCCACAGAGTCGCGTTCTACGTTTCGAAATGATTTCACGTTCGATTACAAAATTTATAGCTTTTGGAAATGAGAGTTGATCTCCAGCATACCGAAGACAACGTATATCAGCTGCTAAGCCGCCATTTTTAGTTATGTTGCTGTCAAGGTAACAAAATTCGTGCACTGTTTCGAGGTTAGAGCCGCAGATCTGAAAGTTGTGCGAAACGTTGGTGTTGATGCACATTATATTTGGTTTCGCGAATTCGATTTTTCAGTCCGCTTCTACTGTAAAGTGACTAATTGCCTTTTTTTGGGTATATTTGTGGGACAGTAGGCAGATGTCGTCCGAATATTCCACTTCTCCAAGGCTGCAACCAATGCTCCTTGGATACCATATGTCCCTGCAGAAGCTTGTCGCATTATTATCCATCTGACACCAGCTTGAATAAGAGTGGCGATAATACAACGCTATGCCTGATCGAATATTTTCATCTCACAAACAACACTTAGCACCTACATTCACTTATGCTAGAGCACGCTAGAGCTCTCTATACTGCGTCAAGTCTAAGAGGAGTATCGAACGCTTTCTCGAAGTTGATGAAGCAAAGGTAGCGTTGTGTGCGCCACTTGACAGACTGCTCTACACTTATTCTCACTTGGGATGGTTGTCGTTTCGTTTCTTCCTCTCATGTCCACTTCTGGGTGTAGATCATTTTTCCCATGTAAACCAATGATCCACCTACGGGAGTGATCGCATTCGAGCGGCCTGGTTCGGAAAGGAGAGGAAGATTGAATCCGCGTCCAGTCATCAACGACGGACGTCAGGACTGGTTGTAGGTCAGCTTAGATTCGGACCCGACCTCAAACTCAGAAAAATGCCTTCTGTATAATCTTGGGTCACTGAGGGAGACAGGATATTAGTGTCAGGATGTTAAATAATTCTTTTGATACCGATTTGAGTGGGTTTAGCGAAAATATCTTCCCCCGTTCACTAATCCATTCCTAAAAACAATCATTAATTTACACACCATCCTTCAATTCAGGTCACCCTGCCTACGCAGCTCATTTGAACAATTTTGCTTCGCTTCATAACGAACATCGATGGTCTCAATGCGAAAGGGAGCCACAATGCACATTCGATCTTCAGTTTGATTAACCCTCCTTGTTGAACAGACTTAAAAATTGAATCATCCCTCATCCACCAAACCTCAGCTGTCCCCCGGAACATCTGCCCATCCTACCATCTGCCCCAAAAAAAAAAAAGTGTGTCCCATTAAACCCAGCCAATAGAAGTCCTCTCATCGCATCTAATTAAATGCACCGCCTTTAATTTGTCGCAAAGCAGCAAAAAGCAACGAAGGACAAACGCAGCCGAGTTGTGCCTCCGTTCGTTTGGTCGCTCCTTGAAGCAACAACTGGGTCCCATTCGTTTGCACCCGGAAACATATGAGCAATTAACACACTGCTGCCCTTTCGAGCATCGTCGTTGTGGTGGTGTTTTGTTTCGTTTTCAACCATTACCCTCGAAAGCCCTTTTTGCTCGCGCCATTGTATCCTTTTTTTCTCCCCCAAAACGCCACACAATACTTGACTTTTTCATGCAAAAATATGTATTTCCACAACTTTCACAGCAGAACACAGAGCACAGAGCACAAAAAAGTCAATGAATTCGAAAACATATTCCGCAAAATTTTGCACTCCGCCCACCGAAATCGCTCCGGCAGCCTTAAGCTGCAAGGGGCCACAGGATATTCGTATGATGCTGCATTCGCTGTGTACAGCATTTCCGCATGCGGATACATTTGTATCTTCGGAATGATCCTGTGAAAACACGAATAGTGGACAAGCCATTGTGTGCAGAGTCAAAATAAAAGGCAAGGCAGATGCCACCGTGCGGATGGGGGTGGGGGTGGCACACAGGAACTTTGAACGAAAGTTGGTCGTGGTGGTGAGGTTGGTCCTGCTGATGCTAGCCGGTTGAATCAAACAGCCCCGAATGTGCATGAATAAGCGAAGAAGGATAACACAATGCCAACGCTAACACCGATGACAAATTCAAGGATGCAATTTATGATTTGGTCCTCCCCCGCCGCCGACGACGCCGCCGTCGTGCCGCACTCTGGCAAGCACGTTATTTAAGGGCACTACCGTGGATGGGATGCGTTGTGTTTTTCGCTTTTCTTTTACAGGCCAACCCAGACACGGATGGAGGTGCACGAGGAACGAGATGGAGAACATGTGTTCGATTGTCCTTTGGCCCCGTAGCTGGCTGGAGGCGGACCGGCATGACGGTGGCAATTGTCGTTCTGTGGGCGACTGCGACTGCGAGTGCATCCCCTCGAATCTGCGGACTCTATTTTCGGCAGTGTCGCCGACGTACGAGGCAAACATCAGACAGCCAGTAACCCTTCATACACTGGCACAATACATCCTGATTGTCCTGTAAACACCGTCTGAGCGCAAACCCACTCACATTCGGGGGATCGGGGTGACAGTGGCTAATCATTATGATGAGGAAATATTATGATGTTTATGGCATCATCACCATCATCATTATCGCCGTCGTCGTCGTCGTTGTCGTTGTCGTTGTCGTTGTCGCTATCGTCGGTGCTATCTCCACCGACCCACCGACATGCCATCGCTTCGCCGACCCGACTCAGATTTTTGTGCTTGCGGCTGGCGGAGGTGGGCGAGGATCAGGCTCTTCTCATTTGTATTTCACAGCCGCCACAGGACCTCGCTCGTTGAATGGATGTTGTTACATGTGGTGTGCGTGCACATGAGTATCCTTGAATGGAATTTTGCGGATATGCGGATAATCAAATATCGCTGCGCGAGGCGGAGTCTATAGGATTTTCCTCCTGTTTACAGTTTGGTTCAGTGAACTGGAAAATATATGAAAACGTTTTGCTGAGGATCACAGATTTTTAGCTCATAACAATCTCACGTATTTTCCGTTCGCCTTTCGCGCGTCGATGGGGTTGGCGGGATTGATGGGAGATTTAGCACTCGTACATTTGGGGTTAGTGGATCATGAATCGAAATGACTGAGTTGAATGCAAACAATGCAAAGCGGCGGATTCGTGAAGCTTTGTGCAGGCATACTCGGCCCAAGATGAAGGCAAATCCACGTGCCCTTTGACTATCGCCCAGCCGGCTTTGTGGTTGTGCAAGCTGGCTAACATGCGCCATTCTACAGTGAATTTCAATTCTTCGAGACCAATTAGTCTGTTGCAAAAGTCAAACAGCGACTCTGACACGGGTGGCAGTAATGTTCGGTGAGTGGTAAGAGTGGTGTTGGTGGTGGCGAGTGTGTAACGCGAATGCGGGTGTGGCCATGAATAATTACTTTCGTTTCTATTAATAGAGCGAATGTCAGATAGTTGATGACGGCGAGGGCGACAACACGGGCAATGGGACGACGACGACGGGGCGCCTATCCCGGACTGGTAACGTGCGAGCTAGCCACGTTTTTCGTCATGCTTGAGCTGGTGAGGTGGTGAAGTGGTCGAACAAGTCTTTGACACCCTCCATAATGCGGCAGGCACAACCGCGTTGAATGCAGATACGAACGGTGAGTGGATGAGTTCCTTGCACCTTTATTTGAATAAATTTTTTTTCGAGGAAATTTTTAATGCTTTTTTTTATTTCAGGGATTTAATGGAAAGATAACACTTTTCGGTGGCATTTTGGGTGTGTGGTGTGTCGGTCAATGAGTGGTGCAATGGATTGAGTCCTCTCGGGGGTCACATTCGGAACACGTTCAATGCACCAACGAGGAGGTGTCTGCCAGTGTGCATAGAGTGACGTGAGAATTGCTGTGTCGTATTAAAATTCAAGGAAACGATATTTTTTCTACCAGACTGAAAATAGGCCGATTAGATGCTTGTCAAAATTGACAGAGAGTGACGGGAGATCAATTTGCTGAGAGACGGGTGTGGGCAACGTCTGTCATCAGCGAAGTAGAACAAGTTCAATGTGGCTGGAGTGTGTTGTGGCCTACTCCTAGTCAGAGACGATAACACAGGCTGACTGAATTGAGCAGGCCCACTCTTATCGGCGTCATTGCACCGTACGCCTCTAGATTGGGTCTCCCCTGCACTGAATTCATGGATTGTGCACCTTCTCTCCACTTGTCTACTTCTCCCCGATGGAAACCAACTTCTCCAATAATCTGACCGAACTAAGCAACATTGGTGTCAACAGCCTTCAGCGCTTCTTTAAAAGCAAGAACTGGGTTGTGGAGTAGGATCGTAGGATGACTACTGTATGCTGGAAGTATGGGGTGTGCTTATTCTCGTAGACCTACTATGCCTCTTTATTGATCTAGTATTAAGGATGTCTAAATTGAGTTTGTCAAGTTCAAGGCTGAGGCAATTGACTATTAGATGCTCCATTTTTTTTTATAATTTGCGCGTGCTCATGGGATCTATGAGGCCTATCTTATGTGTCCTGAGTCAAGACAAAGCATGGGCCGAAGGTATAGAGGGAGAATGTTAGAGGAGGTACCTGTACACATTGGTCTTAAATATAAGCGGGTTGTAGTCTGTGGGAAATATTATGCTTGGAACAGCATTCCATACTCGTGCAATGCGGCTGAAGAACGAGGCTCTGAATTCAACTGTCCGTCCGAATGTAGGCTTAAGGGCTAAAGGGTATACTGATAGGCATTCCTGGCGAGACGGGTATTGCGGGTGACTTCATGGAGAGGAGGAATGCAGATGGCTAGCTCACTTGAGCATCGTTTGACAAAGAAGAGACGATACGTCGATGTTCGAGCGAGTCTAATGACTTGCTCCTATAAGTTTTATCGCTCGCTTTTGGATTCTATCAAGTAAGTGCAGCGTGGTCTTGGGGGCACCAGACCAGATATGAGCGTTAGATTAAAGCTTGGGGCGTATGTACGCCTTATAAATTATGTATTTAGCCTGTCCCCAGTGTTGTCCTCTGTCTGAAGGGCTGGGGTCTTTTTTGAGAGAGCAGTCGTTGCATGCGGAAGAGGCCAGTGGCCAGTGAATTCTCCAAATTTTAGCATCAGATCGGGTTTGTTTAGCTTCAAGGCTTCCTTTTACCATTTCCGGTTGTATCTTACGAAATTTTTGGAGTGTTTAAGTCCCTCTTGCATACTAGTAGAAAATGGATGTAAAGTTATTGCCTATGCGAAGGTTGTCTAGAAAATGCGGCACTGTTTGTGATGTATTGCAGAGCACCTTCTTTACATTGGAAAACATGCGAACTCGGAAATACACAAAAAACAGAACTTGTGTTATTGAACAGAAGAAACAAGCCCCTCCGATTGATTCCCCATACGTTTCTTCATCTCTTAACTCATCTTCAGTGACCGGCATGATCAGTTAAAGAAGTCCCGGAGCAAGCCGCGCAAGTGAGATCTCTAGGCCACGCGATCCTGGGCCATAGACTCTAAGTCATCAGGACGTATGCCCAAGAGGAAGTAGGCGGGTTTTTGAAGTTGGTCCAACCCCCTCTTTCCGGTTCTGACAAGCGGTTGCTTAGGTGATTCAACAACATCGGCAGTCGTGATGATGGGGCATTCGTGGATCTTGTCCAAACCATGGAAGCGTAGCGCTTTCTGTTCGAAGAAGCAGCTGCTCAACACTGACTTCCTCGTATACTGCCGTCTTTCTTGTGCAAAGACTTGCCTCCTTGCGAATCAGCGCAGTGTTAAGAAGCACTCGGCCACTCAAATGTTCTCAACGAATTTAATTTCCTGTCCAACTCATTGAGAACATTGACCACATCCTTGCACCTACTGTGGCGTCTTGCCGGCAGAGACCACAATCAATTCCTTGTACAATGCCACCTTTCATTGAAAAACATCACTCAACTGTCGTCGAGATGTCTCATTATTTCAATATACAACTCATGTGGGTGTTTAACTTTCCGTCGGACATCCGGGTCTGGCCAGGCACATTTAATTTTTAAGCGTTATTTACTGATATTTCTAATGAAGCTATCGACTTGAAATGCCAGGCAACTTCCCAAAATTTAATTTTCCACCGATTTATGGAAAACCCGATTCTAACGACGGCAACAAAATGAAAAGAGAAAAGGTACCTTCGGACGGATGCATTATATTTTGTATTTAAACAAATGGAATATCATTCATTTTGGCAATTCTACTTAATCTTACTTTCGTTATCGTAAGCAAAACAAATCGGTGAGCAAGAGATGCAGCACAAGAATGGAATGGACACAATCTCGAATCCAAGCCAAGAATGTGGAATGGTTTGATGAGCACTGAACTTGATGCATTCGGCGGAATATTTTTGCCGGCTGGGGCATCACACAATAATATGCAAAAATCGGCAGTGTGATAAGAAATTCATAAAACATACATACAAATTGGTTTCTAAGTATCTCCATACAAATGCATGCAAATTGATAGGGGTCTAGCCAGGCACCATGTGCCCTTTGGAGGGTTTTAAAATAAGTGGAGTATACTGAGACCTCACGGCGTATGTGGAATATTCAGAGACCACACGGCGTATGTAGAGTATACTGAGACCACACCGCGTATGTGGAGTATACTGAGAACACACGGCATATTTGGAGTATACTGAGGCCACACGGGATATGTGGAGTTTTCAGAGACCACACGGCGTATGTGGAATATTCTGAGACTACACGGCGTATGTGGAATATTCAGAGACCACACGGCGTATGTAGAGTATACTGAGACCACACCGCGTATGTGGAGTATACTGAGAACACACGGTGTATTTGGAGTATACTGAGACCACACGTGGGATGTGGCGGGAGTTGGCATATCGGCATCTAGAAAATGTGTTTATAGATCGCTGTTCTCTTCACTAGAAGACCCTACACCCCCTTTGATCATATTTAAGTTGCTGCATCTCTCATCTCATCTCATCTTCAGTGATCCGCATGATCAGCTAAACAGGTCTAAGAGCAAATCACACAAGTGAGATCTCTAGGCCGTACGGTCCTCTGCCATAGACCCTAACTCGTCAGGAATTATGCCCAAAAATGTGAGTTATTGGACTTGGTTCAGTCAGCTAGTCTCAGATCTGCAAGGATCACCTCGAAAGTCGTGATGATGGGAACATTCGTGGCACTTGTCCAAGCCATCGAAGCGTAGGGCTTTCTGTTCGAAGAAGCAGCTGCTCAACACTGAGCTCATCGCGTACTGCCGAGTTTCTTGTGCAAGGACTGGCCCGCTTGTGTAGCAGCGCAATGTAAAGAACTCCTCGGTTAGTCAACTCTCAACGAATTCAATTTCATGCCCAACGACACCGACTGCTCAAATCCGTCTTCGAGAAAAATCCCTCCACTAGCATGCTTTTCAGATTGGAATGGAATGCGGTAATCAGACACTGGCCGATTCTCTGTGATTTTAAGCAGATCCATTGAAGGCAGATTAAGGAGTGGGTGCAGGTATCTTCTCCAAAGGGTTCAACATTGAGAACATTGACCACATCCTTGCAACTTCCCAACTACTGTCTGGTATTTTCGGCAGAAAGCAGACAGTCCCACTTTTCATTCAAAAGCATCCCTCAACTGTCGTCAAGATGTCTCAGCATTTCAATATTCTTCTCATGTCGGTGCCGGGACACTACGACGGCTAGCGACGTGGTACAATCCCTCCTCTCTCACCAAGAGATGATCCAGTCCCTATGCTTCTCGCTCACCGTCTTTAGAAAACCCACACCATCAAAACCATTCAGGTTTCTTATCGGAGTCATAGTTGGCAAGTAAGCGAACTGGACGACATCAGTATAAGCCAGCTGTGCCGGGTTCCAGGAATACTAAATTGCTAGAGCTGGACATTCGCAGAGCAGATGTTGAATACATAACGTTTCTTCCTCGTCTCTGCAGCTTTTGCAAAAATCGTTATGCGGTAAGTTCAGTCGCATTGCACTGGACTCCTTTCAGAGTACGTACATATGTCCCTGTGACTAAAGCCGATTAATGATGTTGATCTCTTCTTGTTCAACTTCGGCGATAGGGTCCTTGATGTGGCTGCAGTATTCAGCCTGAGCTAGTGAGTACTGGCTTTATCCAGGACTTCGTCTAGGGCTTGTAATATTTTTTGAAGTCTCTCCATAGGCTTCTGAAATCCTTATTGTCTTGGTCTGAGCTCATTTGTATGATCAGCTCTTGTCATGATTTCTGACTGATCGAACAAGTTTTTGGGTTCGGGGCAACTGCATCCATCAGCATTTAATCAAAGATCAAGCTGTCTTGCGGCCGCGATGAGCTGAGCTCCAGACCTCTCTTTCTCCCGCTAAAATGCTGGGATGAAGGGACGTTTTAGCTGAAGCATTAGTGTCCATGCGTTCGATGTGGACGAGTCAGTGACTTAGATGTGTTCACATTCCAGGTGGGTTAGCAGTCTATTCAAGTCCTTTTAAGAATTAATACCTTAATATTATTAAATGTTCCCTCCGCTAAGGGGCTATCTTTTACAAAATTCGCCAAGGGAGATAGCAAGAGTCATGTGGATTGACATGAGGGGTGGGTTGGTAGACTTGTGCCAACAAAATCAAGCACCCTCGGGTTCTTTACGAACCTTGCTCGCCAAACAATGCTAGAAAGGCGATGCCTCGGTTCAAGACTTATCTAGGGAGTTTTAAGATAGAGCTTGTTACAGGCTTCGGTTAGGTTTGGATTTAAGACTATGTAGGTTAGCGTATGCATAGGTTGGTTAGCTTAGCTTCGTGAGCCCTCTTCCGGTATCTTTTGGTGGTACAGGCATAGGCTTTGAACACACTTTCCTGTCTCTTCTTTTTCTTCTCTAGTTTGGATATTTCCCAAATTCCGTGTCGTTAGGACTAGACCAAAAGCTCTGTGGCCCGGTGTACCGACCGGCGAAAGGGAGATGAACGCACCAGCCCATCGATAGAACCTTGGACATCAAGGCAGGCACGGCATTGCCACTACCACATTACCCAGTTTCTGTCTAGTTCACCCGAATTCCGTGTCGTTAGCAACAACTGACCTTTTCTGCTGCCTTAAAAGTTGATTCATCGTCTAGCATATTTTCGTATCTTTTAAATCTGATTAAAAAGTCGCACCGACTAATGCCTTCCCAAGCACCGACGCCCCTCCAACGTCTTGCCTCCCCTGCTTCATCGTCACATCATCCTAAAACTGCATAAGAAAATGCACCGTAACCTCTCGTCCCAAGAGTGCTGAAAAAGCAATTAACTGCAATGAACTTCGACAAGCACTAGACCATCACAGGACATCATCATTGCCATCTACCTGACACCGATCGACACCAGAAGTTCATTGGTTTAGTTGGTGTCTTCGACCCAAGGGATCCAAGTTTTTCGATTCATCCAAGTAAATGCAAAAAGTTTCAACCTCCCCCTTCGACGTACCTTAAACCTGACCTACATCTTAAAGACTCCCACCAGCCGGTGTGGTTTAACCCCCGCCCCTCACATTCACCGATTTCCTGTTTAATTCCACAGTTTTTCTCGTTTTTTGTTGCTGCCGCAAATTCCAATTTCAAGCCATTCAAGGATACACCGAATTTCACCTCGCGCCGCTCTAGGTACGAAATATGTTTTGCTCTCACTTTTATTTATCTCTGTGGGAGTGGCTGTGTGTATGTGTGGGTACCCTTCCCCAGAATATTCAAGGCCCACAGCCGAGCCCGCATAACATAAGTAGCAGCAGCAGTCGTGAGTCGATCCACGACCGCCACCACCACCATAAGCACCGCCGCCGCTGCCGCTGCCGCCACCGCTACCAGCAGCAGCAGGTGCATTCTGCCGCACTTTAACTTCATTATTATTGTGCTGAGGGTAGTCTTCCGCTTCGATACCCAGAGCTTGCCAAAAACTTTCGCCCCAATTAATTTTGTATTTCATGGAACAATGCGCGCGGCTCATAACTACTTGACTCCTCTAGAGGCGGCAGTGCTGGCGCTGAGCGATGGGGTGGGGGTGCTGGCCGGGGGTGCCAGTGGGCTAGTGGTCGATGATTGTGGTGTCGTTGGTGTGTGTTTTTTTTTCTGTTTTTTTGGGGACTGGTGTGACGGTGTACCCAGGATGATGTCACTTTATCCTTGCATTACACGAGCTCTGTGTGTGTGGAGGGGGGAATAAGTTTGACTTGAACGAGGTTAATTCTTCGTTTTTGGCACGGATTTGGGTCAACTTAGAGAAAACATCGGTTCATCGTCGCTTTAACAGTTTTATTCAAGCTTTTCTCGTCCTAGTGTTTGTTTTTTTTTTTTTTTGGGTTTCCTGTGTGCGATGAGCTCAGCGTTCGCATGGAGATGGATAAATTGAATTCAACTTGAAGTCAACACACGAGCAAAGCTGAACTGAGCTGTGGCATTAATGTGTCGCTGTGATGTATTAATTCCCTCAGTGACAAGCAGTTGGGATGGTCTTCGCTTTAATCCCCTGCCGGATGAAGTTTGATTAAAATGTCTTCTGTGGCTGATTAAGGAAACGGGTGGGTGGAAGCGCAGGAAATTAGTTGGTAAAACTTGAGCAAGGATATCTTTTCTTTTTTGTGAATAACATGTGCTGCATTAGTTGCGTGTGACTTACTGTAATTATGACATCCGATGGGCCGAGAGGGAGAGAGGGAGAAGTTCGGACGAGTCTAACAGCTCTGCTGTGAAATTTGATTTCGGAATGGGCTGAAGTACTTTCTTCATTATTGTGTTGCGTGGTATTTCTATGCTCCACAAAACGATTTACATGCTAATTGGTAAGGATATGAACATACGTTCCTTTTAGAGGCGACGTCACAGCAGGAGTTCCTTAAGGATCGTTACTCAGACCTCTGCTGTGGAACATGGTGTACGACGATGTTTTGTGACAAATACTTCAAAGAAATGTGGAGTCAAAGCCATCGGATTTGTTATAGTTATATTTAGCCATCATCACGGTAGCTAAGCACATCCTTGCAGCGGAGGGTGCGACAAACGAAGCTACCGTCGGAAATAAGAATTTGCCTGGAAAATGCAGAAAATAAAACCGAGGCTGTTCTCACAATCAGCCGCAAGAAAGTAGAATTCGCGAGATTGCCAACAATTAAATTCAAGGAACTGGACTTCGGGATAATCCTTGACAACAGATTTAGCTTTAAGACTATGTTAAGTATGTCAGCAAGCGACTGGATGCCGAAGTTGGTTTAGTGTCTGCCCCTGTTTAGCGGGCTTCTGATTCGAATCCCAGTGAAAACAAAGTTATTAAGCTTCTATCTGGTTTTCAAATCTGGTCTAGCCAAATGCCGTTGGGATCGAAGTAACGACACTATCACTAGAGTGGTCAATCAATGATAGTAGTCTGACTGCGGGTATCACAATGGATTAACATGGTCTAAGTGTGCTGGGGAATTCACTAGCAGCCCCGCTTACCTACCTACCCATGTCAGCGAGGCATGATGGCGTGGGTACACCGGCTCTGTGCTACCAGGACATGCTGGCTGGTGTGGTCCCTATAGACATTATCTCAAATGAGAGGGCAAAGGTTTTACATTCTGCGAACCGTAAGTTATCAAGAGAAAGAGTTCGTAAAAGCCCATGGGAGGACTAGACCAAAAGCGCTGTGGCAAGACCGGTGGACCGACCCGGCGAAAGGAAGATGGACCCACAACATTGGACATCAAGGCAGGCAGAGGATTGCCACTACCACCTTACGTAGTTTCTGTCTGACATGACAACTCATCTTGCGTCCCGGTATATCCAAGTACGTAATGTTCCAATGTAGACGCGTTACGAAGCACAGGACTGATCTAGCAGTCCAGAGAACATAGTCAGTTATACACTCGAAGCAACACTTGACAAAGACATGTTCATTCGTAGTAAGCGTTAAAGACGCGGAAATTTCTGGCGATAGAGCGTAATTGCTAACTAGCACTGCGAAGTAAGTTTCTGAGTGTGGGGTGAAATAGTTCTCACATCTATGAGGAAAGCCAGACATTTGGCGACTATTGCGACGACCTTAAAAACCTGAACATTCCAACTAAGTATTGTATTGCTAACACATACACTAGAACTGTGACACAACAAAAATCTATTGTACCCCCTTCTTTTGATCGAGGCTTGAAGTGCTGGGTTCAGCAATTTGACAACGTCTCTAGATAGGATTTCTTGAAAGTCTCTCACTGATACAGATGTTCTGTTGATGATATTGTATCTTTTATCATGTTTTGGCCGCCATGGCGAAGTGGGTTAGTGCCACAGCTCCTGCGCTGTGGACCCTAGGTTCAATCACCGATTTAACTAACTTTTTATAATTCTTCCGAGTCACTAACAATGGCTAAAGAGTAGTCTTGTCTGGAAAAGGGCTTCTCAAACTTGACCATTCGGTGTCGGCATAAAGCTGTAGGCCTAGTCCACTCCTGATAGAAGAATAGCATGCACAAGACGAGTGGATGTTGAAGAAACTAGGCCCGGGGCCTAGTGGGGACTGTGCCGGTACCCATAAGTTAGTTAGGTTGAAGTGGCTGACTGCCGCGCATACAAGCAGCAGACACATTTAGGCCAAACACCACCAGGTAGCTGTCACTAGCTGGGTACCACCAGGTAGCTGTCACCAGCTGGCTACTACCAACTAGCTACCAACAGCTAGCTAGCGCCAGCTGGCTACCACCAGCTTCCTACGACCAGCTAGCTGCCACCAACTAGCTGCCACCAGCTGGCTACCACCAACTGGCTACCACCAACTAGCTACCACAAGCTAGCTGCCACCAACTAGCTACCACCAACTAGCTGCCACCAACTGGCTCCCTCCAACTACCCACCATCAGCTAGTTACCACGCGGACCTTAGGCTACCTATTCCGCAAACCAAGCTGTGCTTTTGAGAAGAGGACTGATTTTAATGCTGCTCAGTTCAGCCAGATTAACAAAGAAAAGGGCCCCCAGAAGTCTGAATCTGCGGGATGAGAGAGCACTGCAGCTACATAGCAAGTGTTCGATGGTTTCTTCCTCATCCTCGTACAAGCAGCTTCTACTGAAGTCATTATAGGGAACGCCTAGTCTAGAGGTGTGAGTTCCGATGGCACAATGCCCTGTACGAACGCCTATAAGAGATCTGAGATTTGACCTGTTTAATCTGATCAAGCTAACCGATCGTTTAGGATCGATCATAGGCCAGAGTTGTTTGGTAATGAGGCATCCCGTGCCAGATGTCCACCTGCGGTTTGTTTTGGGAAAGCGTTTCAAGTATTAGCAGATAGCCATGGAGGGTGGGTGTACAGAGTTTGTGTCCTTTCTAGCGCGCTCGTCGGCTTGTTTAGGGTAGGCGGAGGTAGTCCTCAGCGCATTGCTAATGCATACTTAAGCAATCCTCTGCACTCTAGCGAGTGGGGCGCCGGTACCCAACCTTTTATTGTATTGTTATTGATCAGGTTCTCGGTGTTTGCCACACACCGCCATACCTACGGCAGAAGGCAGATTCGTGAGTCTTGGAAAAAATAAGAAAAGCTTGAATTAGCGGGCCACTTATAAAAATCAGAAAGAGTACTGTTGACAAAGCATGGCTTAGAGCACCGTTGACAAAGCACGGCTTAGAGTAACACCAACGTTTAGTTGATGGATATCAAGCCTGAACCCAAGTGATTCATGCGGAGATTCATCGATACCACTGTCAGGAATTTTTTGAGTTGAAAGACAGTTGACTTAGAAACATTAAGTGCAACAATGTTAGCCAAAATGTACAAAAGTTTTGTTCACTTTTCGTTAAGATATGACTGCTGATTCATTCAGACTTGGGCTAGGTTAGCGGGTAGCGCTGAGCCCCACATAGACCGATAGCGGTATTAGACTTGGGTTTTTTTCAACCGATTTTTTTGACAGATCACACATGACTGTGATCATGGAAATTAGTTATAATTATTTTTATCCCAATATTAGTAATATTTATATTTATAATTTTTGAAAAAATATACAGAAGACTAGCGTTATCTTGAACAGACTTTTTTGCTTGACATCTCAAAAACGTGAACAAACAAATCAGCGGCTTCAGTCTGTACGGTCAGTCAATACTTCATCTTGTACGTAGTTTTATAGTCCACACATGACTGTAATCATGGTGTCATGCTTATTCAATATTTTTTGACAAATCATCGTGGAAAGACTTCCATCTGAACAAGGCCTCCAAATTATTCAGATGTATAAAGGAAAATCAACTTTGAGCAAGACGTGGTGTTACAACATTTCGAAGGGGGCTATGTGAACTCAGAAATTCTTTTCCAATGAGCCAGCTACGATCCAGGGTTTTGAAGTCAATGCAACTCACGTAAATGGTCAAATTCTGGTCGCTGGAAGCAGTGATCCAAAGTTGTACTTTCCAAATTGACCTTGTACAACGTAGTCACGCCACAATTTACTCTCAATTACATTCGAAAGGAAAATACCAGACACTGCTCTTTCTGGACATAATAAGGACTCCACCATCAAAAGTCTTTTTATGTAGTTTATTTAAAATTAAAAACACAGGTCTTAATGAATCACCCCACGTTTGGACACCATGCTCTGGTAACAAACGGTCACCGTTCCGCCGTGAAGTAGTCTAGTTAGGTGAAACTCTTCAAGAGGGTAGGACATGTAGAGCTTACACCCTACTGTCCCCTTATCCGATTGATCTTCAATTCACAGCCGATGGAGTCTAGTTAGGTATCAGCGAATGAAACTCTTCAAGAGTGTAGGGCATGTAGAGCTTACACCCCACTGTCCTCTTATCCGATTGATCTTCAATTCACAGCCGATGGAACGATAGTGAACGATTGCTATTAAAGTGTTTGATTGAGGCTCCCTGACTAATGTGAAATGACTGCATTTCACTTTTAATCAAATCTTTAATTAATTAACTTTTACAAACTATTATAGGCATTGTATCCCAATGTAAAATATTTAAATAAATAAATAAATAAATAAAACATCAACAATCGCTCGGCAACATGTTGAACCTTCTGTTGAAACGTCAGAGTCGTACAGATGACATGAGCCACTCCTTAACCGCCGCAAACTGCAAACATGTTACACAGAGATTAAACCCAAGCGCAACTGCACAGTTCCCCAATAATCTTCACTACACAAACGAAACAAGCTCCAAGACGACCGGTCTTAAAAACAACATTTTTTGGTTGAATGAATGGCAAGCAGATTCCCTCGCAAAGGAGTCTCAGTCAGTAAACCCATTTAATTGGTTACCTTGAGTGACGGTCTTACGCCTGTTAAGTCTCTTAAGAATGGCTTCATTAAATAATGCACATACGCCTTGTGTGCCCTAGAATGCCGGCAGGAGAACATGCGTGTCACCCCCCAGGACAGGTGCCGCACTCCGCAAAGGCTCATTTCGACAACGGTTACCCACAGTTCTAGTGCCCCCCCCCACGAACGTACATGTGTACGTATTGTGTATGCATACATAGGATTCTCTTTCATCATTCAAGTATCTCGCCGGCTCCTCATTAAGTTTACACACAAGAGTCAAATCGGTAGGTGACATCGCAGAACAGAGCAATATGCATCGCCCCCACGAGCACGCACAACACGCTCCCCCTGTGTGCGCGCACACACACATACACACACACGTATGCAAGTGTCCTTCCAGGGGTATAAAGCGTAATTCAACTTACAAAATACCATCCTCACCTGCACGTGGTATACCCTGCTTCAGACTAACGAGGCTCTGGTGACCGAGTAGGGGCGGTATAACTCCCATCATATCTGGACCAAAGAAGTCCAGACTGAAGATAAAAGTCGTAGCCAGGAAGGCGAGTGGCTTCAACATCCGATCCCGCCTCAGGCACAAATGCCGCAGGCATTAAGACCGAGCCCAGTAAGGTCTTAATTATGGTATACTGGAAACATCGATTTGGATTTCGGAAGCTATAAGGGCTGACGTTGGTAGTATTCTGTTACCCGAGTAAGCTGGAGTGAAATCCGGTTGAAACGGCTCTCAGGCTAATGCTACACACGCCCCCGTCCCGTTAAAACCTTGGCAGGACTCAAAGAACGCTCAATGTTGCGTCGCCATTAAGTTGGTGGTGTAGGTCCAGATGTAACATTCCTGGTTAGCACCGATCCGGCTCTGGCACACGACCCCATAAGGGCGCGTGTCAACCCTCGCATGGCCTCCCTGCTTGCATAGACAACCATGGGATCCCGGGTGACTACACATTCGAACATTGATAACGGCTTTGAGTGGGGACCAAACAACATGAACACAACAAGTAACTTAAACAGAAACGGAGGAAGCGAAGGGACGATTGTCGCGGCTTTTCAAAGGAGCGCGAAGGTGCAGAGATCACCAGTAGGGCAAATATCAACGCCCCGAGCAAGCGAGGAGGATAGCGTGCCCCAACAAGTACGCGCAAAGCCCATACCTGAAGCAACTAGCAACCCATCTATCTTCCACAAACTAGGGGAACAGATCAAAGCGCTGGTTGAAATGCTGGAAGACGGAAAGAGACGCTCAATCCACCAGCCAATGCGAGACGCCATCGAGAGCATCAAGGCGCTCTATGAACTGGCAGCTATCGAGTCACACGACGACAAGGCCAAAGAAGTGATACGGAAGAACAACGCTTCCCAAACATCCCCATGGATGAAACCCGCAGTTGCGGAAAAAACCAAGCGAGGCCCGGAGCAGAACGGGAAAAGCCCGAGCCCTAAACGCAGGCAAAATCAGCCAGAAGCGACGGGGAAAAATATCACCCGCAAAGAGCAATCCTCGCGCAAGATCGAAGGAAGAGAGAACGCGGAAGCCCATCCCCAAAAAACAACGAAAAAGCCGAAAGCGAAACCCGCGGATAGCAGCAGAAAGCTGAACTCTGCGAAGGATTCGCAGAGGAAAGAGGATATTCCGAGGAAAACCAAGGAGAAAGCAAGACCTGACGCAATAGTTGTAGCAGCGAAGGGCGACTTGTCGTACGCGGATATACTGCGGAAAGTCAAGAACGATCCCAAGCTTGGAAACCTCGGCGAATCGGTGACAAAAATCCGCCGCACACAAAAAGGAGACCTGCTCTTCCAGCTAAAAGGAGCGGGAATAAAGGCCGACCATTTTAAGGGAATAATGGGAGAATCCCTGGGAAAAGACGCAGAGGTCAGAACACTGACCCACTGCGTTACCGTCGAAATCAAGGATATAGACGAGGTAACCACCAAAGCGGATATCTGCGAGGCAATAGTATCCCAGACTCAGCTGACCGAACTGAAGGAAACAGACATAGTAAGTCTGCGCAAAGCCTATGGCGGCACCCAAGTCGCAATGATTGGATTACCTGCAGAAAATGCAAACTCACTGCTGAAGGAGGGAAAGATACGGATAGGCTGGATCAACTGCCGTATCCGGGAACGCACAGCGCTAACCAAGTGCTTTAGATGCCTAGGATTTGGGCACACAGCACGTCAGTGCAAGAGTGAGCAGGACCGCTCCAAAATGTGCAGAAGATGTGGCACAGAGGGCCACATAGCTAAGAACTGCTCTCACGAGCCGAAGTGTTTCTGGTGCAAGAGCACCAACCCCGACAACGCAGGACATGTAGCTGGCAGTGCAAAGTGTCCGGTTTTCAGGAGGGCCCTCACCAATAAAACATGATGAAGGTTATACAAATTAACCTTAATCACTGTGCGGCCGCACAAGACCTTCTGGCACAAATGTCAAGAGAAGAAAAAGCGGATGTTGCCATCATCAGCGAGCCGTATAAATCCCTAGATGGCGGCAGCTGGACAGATGACACATCCAAGAAAGCAGCAATTTGGATCTGTGGAAACCACACCTTCCAAAACATTAGCACAGTAACGGAATATGTTGCGTGCGCCCGGATAAATGGCACCCACTTTTACAGCTGCTATGCTCCCCCAAGTCTACCACACAGAGAATACCTGAGTCTCTTAGATCATATAGTAGCGGACGCACGAGGAAAGCATCCGGTCATCATTGCCGGAGACTTCAACGCGTGGGCTACGGAATGGGGCAGTAGATGCACAAATAAAAGGGGGGTTGCCCTCCTAGAAGCATTCGCATCGTTGGAGATTGGCCTAGTTAACAAAGGTTCAACACAAACCTTCCGCAAAGCAGGCAGAAGTTCCATAGTTGACATAACGTTCGCAAGCAACTCTCTATTGCCCAAAACAAATTGGCGAGTCAGCGAGAAATACACGCACAGTGACCACCAGGCGGTTGTATTCAAGATTGATAGTGTGAAGCCCAGACAGCGACCAAAACGAACGGGGCCCAAGTGGAAGGACACCACTTTCGATGAAGAAGTGTTTGGAGAAACGATAAGCTCTGACTTCCCCGCCAACACCACATCAGCGGAAAGCATGTCGAGTAATCTGATCCAAGCATTATCAACAGCATGCGACGCAGCGATGCCTAGGAGGTCCACTAGCGGAAGGGGAGAACCATGCTACTGGTGGAACGACAGCATAAGGAATCTCAGGACAACCTGCCTTAAAGCCCGTCGTAGATCCCAGCGTTCCAGAGGTAGACCGGAGTTCCAGGAACGATTGGCCGCCTTCAGGCTGGCAAGGCGCAACCTGGAAAAGGCAATTAAGGAGAGCAAAGCAAATTACTTCAAGAATCTTTGCAAGGAAGCAGACCTAGACCCCTGGGGAGGAGCATATAGAGTGGTAATGAAAAAAGTGAAAGGCAGTAGGACGCCTCAACTAACCTGCCCACTGATGCTCAAAACAATAGTGGAACACCTGTTCCCCAGGAAACCTCCTACAATGTTCGTCCTTACACAAGGAGCTAGTTCGGATCAAATCCCACCAGTCACGGCTGAAGAGCTGCAGATTGCGTGCAGGAAAATTGCCGACAAAAAAGCACCTGGCCCTGACGGCATCCCTAATAAAGCCATCAAGGCGGCCGTCGAGAAGAGGCCCGAACTGTTCACAGCGGCGATGCAAAGGTGCCTCGAAGAAGGTAACTTTCCAAATCGCTGGAAACTCCAAAACCTGGTACTGATACCCAAAGGCAATAAGCCCCCAGGAGAACCGTCAGGGTACCGACCAATCTGCCTGCTTGACACCACGGGAAAGATCCTTGAGAGCATCATATACGGCAGGTTAATCGGTGTGGCGGAGGAGCGAGGAGCCTTGTCCGACCATCAGTTCGGCTTCAGGAAATCGCGCTCCACCATCGACGCCATCAAAGAGGTGGTAGACACAGCAAGCGAAGCGATAACGGGTTCAAGATGGAGGGGCGGTACAAAAAAATACTGTGCCGTAGTTACGCTGGACATCAAAAACGCGTTTAACTCAGCGAACTGGTCCTGCATCATGAGAGCCTTGAATAGGATGAGCACACCGCAGTACTTGAGGAAGATTATCGTCAGCTACTTCACCAATAGGAAACTTAGATACCAGACTGACGATGGAATGAAATACCACGAAGTCTCGGCAGGCGTTCCACAGGGCTCAGTCCTTGGACCCCTCCTGTGGAACCTAATGTACGACGGAGTACTGAGACTCACGCAACCAGACGGAGTCAAGGTGATCGGTTTTGCCGACGACATCGCGGTCGTGACAGTAGCCAAAAATATCCACGAGGTGGAAGCAGCCACAAACGAAGCGATCGCCAGGATCAAGGATTGGATGGAATCCGCCGACTTAGAACTAGCTGACCACAAGACTGAGGCTGTCTTAATAACCAGTCGAAAGACGGTGGAATACGCTAGCTTCCGGGTTGGTTCCCAGATAATTCGATCGAAGATGGCTCTGAAATACCTAGGGGTAATGCTCGACAACCGGCTTAACTTCAAAACGCACGTCGAGTACTGCAGCAAAAAGGCAGCAAGGATGCAGGCAGCGCTCTCAGGAATGCTGCCCAACATCGGAGGACCTGGATACGAGAGAAGGATCCTGCTTTCCACAGTGGTAAGCTCAATCCTCCTATATGCTGCACCAGTATGGGCGGGGGCCCTGGCGAACACGGATGCAGCAAGGAAGCTCTCGACACCATACAGGCTCTGCGTGATAAGAGCAATCAGCGGTTTCCGAACAATTTCGTACGAAGCAGCCTGCGTCATTGCGGGTATGGTCCCGATCGACATTCTCGCCAGCGAAATGCAAAGGATCTACCTACGGAGATCTGCAAATCACTCGGTGACTAGCGCAAGAGGTCTAAAAAAGGAAGAAAGGGCAACATCAATGGCACTGTGGCAAACCAGGTGGGACACCACAACCAAAGGCAGATGGACCCATAAATTGATACCCAGAATAGAAGCCTGGACAACGAGAGCTCACGGGAACTGCAACTACCACCTCACGCAGTTCTTGTCGGGCCATGGGGGTTACCGAAAATACCTCCACAGATTCGGTCACGACAGCTCACCCACTTGTCCAGAATGCGCGCGCGAAGATGAAGACGCAGAGCACGTAATATTCCATTGCAGACGCTTTGCCGTGGCGAGAGGAAGTCTACCAACTCCCGAGCTCGTAGTTAGCCATATGATGGAGTCAGCTGACAAATGGCTAGTGACATGTTCCTTTATTACAAGGGTGCAGATCGAGCTAAGAAGGCTGGAAAAAGAAAGAAAGGCCGAATTGGCAAATATAGTTCACATAGCGTGATATGCTAACCAGCCCCGCGAAGTAATACCTAACGGCAGTTCCGCGGGGAGAGTGGTAGAAGTGTGCAGAGGTGTGGTTTAGGACGTAGGCGCGAGGAAAAAGGAGAACAATATCCCGTGAATCGTTCATGCTGGTAACACGGGTTACCAGTATCTTGAAGAAGATTCCACATCCATTGGCGCAAACCATAAAAAAAAAAAAAAAAAAAAAAGTGTCCTTCCAGTGACAGAGGATCCGAAATGTATGCATATGTCATTTGCAATTATTTTCTACCTCATTAAGTCCCTTAAGGATGCTCCACATCATAGGAATAAGGATATGCACACACGCACACATTACACTTGCGAAAGACAACGAGGCTGTCGGGGGTGGGTGCGGAGGGGTACCTAAACTCAACTCTCGAAAATGCCATAAGAATATTGGAAAAGCGGATAGGAAAATTGCATTACACTACAGCATGAGCATCCATTATTGAGTGGTATTCGAGAGATATAAAGTACGAGAGAGTGAGAATGCCGAGATAAGATGCGAGAGTGCTGGGGTAACGGGGATGCGGGTGAGTGTGTATCCTTAAGATATTAATGCCAGAGTCGTCACCAAGGGACTGACGCTGGCGGTGGGTGAGTGCTGGAACGTGCTGCGTGGGTGTGCAGGTACGGTGTTGCAGAGCAGCACATTCTCCTGATTTCTGTTCAATTGCTGACATTATTCCGCATGCAAATAGAGGCAAACATGCATGCTAAAGTAGGATGTGAGTGCAATGGAGCGCATGCAATCGAAGGATGGCGATAATTTATTGTTATTTTGTGGGATTCCTGTGTTGTGTGGTGTGCTGTTGTACATTTGTACGTTGCACTGACAATTGAATTTGACTTTTCGAGTAATTGATTAATCATTGCAATTTGTCTCTGTGCGATTAGTGAGGGATTGTTGATGGAATACTTTCAATAAATTTAACACGTTTGACTGACGAAATAAATCACACAATATTTAATGTTTGCAGCAAAACATAAAAAACTAGATTCTTTTCAGAGGCATCAACGAATCAGAGTTAAAAAAAAAAAAAAAAAATAGGAAAGCATCCATAGAGACGAATGCTTTGGGGAGAAAATCGACGCAAATTGGGCCCAATGAGAATTTGCCATCGAAACAAACTGAAATTATTAGGGAAATGTGCATAAAAAAAACTTAATTTACCTATTATATGTTATAAGAAATTTTTCAGAGATCCTAGCCAGGAAGTTTTTGGTACGACTCATAATGGTACACTACTGCCTAGACGGAGGGTAGGGATATCTAAGTTTCGCCTCGATGTTTATTCTACTCAAAGAGCACTATTTCACGGATGCTTTCATTCATTTTTATTCCTATTCTCAAATTAATTATAATTATTTATAGAAGAATGGTTGTGATATTTATTTTTACACTTTCTGAAAAAAAAAAATAATAAATACTTGAAGCCATTCGTTATTGCCGAAATACAACATGATTTACTAAGAAGAGTATGTGAAGAATCGGCCTACACAACTAGTGGCAGGTTAAATAAATTTTAATTGACCTATCGTCATTTGACTTCAGCACATGGGCATTTTTTATTACCTCATTTGCGAACCCGAATTCCTTCAGCTCATTCGCTCGGAACAATTTGTATGGGAATTTAAAATTCGGTGCAGATCTATATTTGGTAAAACTTATATAAAATAATTGATTTTAAATAATATTAATGGTGACATAAAGGGAAAAAATTGTGCCGGTTTTGTTACTAGTGCTTGTCAAGTTCTAGGAAGTGATATTTTACTTGGAATCGCCTAATGAAAAATGTAAACAAACCACTTATTTACCAGTAACTAATCATTGTGCATTTTATCATTCTGTGAATAGTGAATAATATTATGTGTTGATTTACTGCATATTCACTGTATTATAATAGAACAATGTCTGAAGTAGTGAAATACAGTTAAAATTCGCACATTACATACATTTTTACATATTACGTCCTACTAATATAGCAACAATTCAAAGGCGCTTTCTTTGTGTAATGCACGTGAAGAGTTCATAGAAAGTGCTTTGCGCTTAAAGCAATAAGTTAATTATATGATATAAACAATTTCTTATAATTAATTCAAGCAACAAAACGCAACCAACATAATGTATTATTCTTTAATTTTGCACAAAGCAAATGGAATATTGTGCTGTATTGGAAGATTTGTACATTCATACATACATATGTATGAATGAGTGAATTTTCAGTAGATTACAATGCACTGAATATGTTTAAATTAATTTGTTTAACAAACTATGACGAAAACACACTTAATATTGTTCACCATGTAGTGTATCTTGGTTGAAGAATGATAAAACAACAACAATTTCATGTCATACTAGTGCTTTGTTTACACTTTTCATAGCAGCATTCCTCAAAAACTATCACAAATTGAAACTTGACAAACACCTTAAATCAAAACTTCTGCATTTCAACTCGGCATTGAAACATTTATTAGAATAAAATATAATCATTTCATATTTTTTCTAATTTTTTTAATATCACACTACACTTCGCCATTTGTACGTAAATTCCTATCTCAGTTCTGGCAGCTCAGAAATCCATCACGCATACAAGGTACCAAAATTATCCGCAAGAGGTATAGGTCGATCGGTCAATTTTGAACTAAGTGCGCCTCATTCGAGTCATGTGTCAAAGCCAAGCATGCTCACTTAGCATTGTCATTTTATCGACTTATGGCAGTCTCTATGCTGCTTTCGGGCTAACAGAGGTAAATCGATGGACGTTGCCAAGGATGCATTTTCTCACCTCTGCTATTCATTATATATATAGTAGCAGCGCAGCCGAGCCGAGCAATGGTTCACAGAGTTAAGTTTAAGTCATCTGCTTGTTGCAGATGCATTTATATTTAGATTGCAACTAGTTATCCTCACATCCCACCAGCACTCTAGCGTGTGCTACATAGGTTTGTGGCCGTATGATGGTTAACGTGGCCAAATCCGAGTTTACCGCTGTTTTAGTACGCCTTTCCCATGCATTGAGTCCCATTGAAGCGTTTGGGCAAGCTTTAGTATTTTTCCACGAGTGATGAGAGGGGTGAAACTGACAGTGCTGTGGTAGACGGAGTGATAGATGAACAATTAGATTCTTGGAATAGGAGGCCCGAACACACCCCATCAACCATCTCTGAGGACACGCAGATGCCCTTCCAGCGTCTGTATCATCTCGGGAGTAACCTGGTGCCTTCTCGAAGAGAAGGTGTTATGAGATCGTTTAAGTAGGCTTAGTGACATATTCTAAATGACCGGAAGGCTTTATGTGCGTCATGTCTTTGCATTGATTTTTCATTTCCCTAATAACATTTTCACGTAAGTTCGTTAAGCCGCCATACCCCACTTCTAAAACTTCTTTGCTGCCACCACTCCTTTGCTGCCACCACTCCGCAAGAGAAAAGTTCATCACTTTATCATATTTAATCTCTCAATGGTTACCAAATGAACAATATAATACATCTTGGATTAACTGAGATAATTAGAGTTGCTCTTTGGTAATTCTGATTATCAGCTATAGGGGTGATGTGCACCCCAATCGATAATGATGTTCAGTTGATGATGTGTGTGTCTTCAACGGAAGCCACCCGTCATACTGAACATCAAACGAGATTAAAGCGGAATATCTGATTGTTGAACACATACATCGATTATCATATCAATCTAGCGTCATGTGAATTTTTTTTTTGTTCCTTTCCTTCAGACGCTCGCATCTACATAATGTATGTGGGAGACATTAACATCAATTTTGCAACTCTTTCCAGGAGAGAGCGAGACATTTACATCAATTTTGCAACTATCCTTGCCGCATACCATTGAAACCGATTGTACGCAGCCGGAGACATGTAAATCACCTCTAGTTGCATCCTACATAACTCTGCTTACACCCATTGAGTGCATTTTGTGTACATAAATATCTAGGTGACTTTTTTTATTATTATCTCAAACTCAAGATGATGGATGCTTTGAGATGATTTTGAGTTTGTTTTACGGAGTTGTGTGAATTGTTTATGAAAATTCGTCATGACATTAACCAACGCGTATAAATTCATTTAAATCTTATTCATTAACAACCTTTGGTCTTATGGCCGCCCTAGAGTAGTCGATAAGTCCCTTGACTCGCATTCCTAGGGATTCTGAGTTCATTCTAGAACAGGCATGTTTTTCAAATGACGCACTTTGAGAGTACACCTTTTAAGGAAACTAGCGTCTTATTGTGAATCATTCACAAGCAGCACGATCGGTTTTCTTGAGAAGGTAGGACCCGATCCACATCGGACTGAAGCACCACGCACTACCCATATTCGTTACAGTTATTAAAAGGCGTATTTTTTTTTGAGAATTATAGTTAGCTCACTTTTGAATCTCAATAAGACATTCGTTACTCACTCTGTCCTCACTTTATTTTTTTGTTTCAAAACTTAGCGCGTGTCTTATCTTCATGGCATTTGATGTCTAAATACAAAAAAAAATTGTTTTTCTCCACGTTACGGGAACATTGCCTGTTCAAGGATCTCAATCACAGGTGGCACCATTCCCTGTGATTGAGATCCTTGAACAGGTGGCGCCATTCCCTGTGATTGAGGTCCTTGAACAGGCAAAGTTCCCGTTTGAATTATGACAGTAATTATGTATACTCATTTAATACTCACTTTTGTTTTATAGATTCGCCAAAAAAGACGCCTAAAATGTTATTGATTTGATTGGTGTCTTATTTTTAATTGTTTAAAAAAGCGAAAGAAAATTTCAAAGTTGTATACATTTTTTATTTAACTTAATAAATCAATGCTTGCCATTTATATTTCCTAGGCTTCATTCTAATGTTACGTTTTTTTCTTTCACTTTTTTCCCCAAATCGACTGGTGTACACACGCTGATTTATCGGCAAAGACGAGTTAATTGATATATTCCAATAAAAAATTTAAATTTGTCTAAATTGGCACGATCTAGATGGTCAATAATTCAGCGAACTTATTTTTCATCAATAAGCGTACAGTGTGCATACAGGGGGCATTCTTGGCACGTGTCCAAACCATCCCCTTTCTGCTTGAAGAAGTCCGTCTTTTAGCCAGAGACTATAGTCATAAAGGAAGTTCTGGCAAGCGTTGGCTTTGAAACAATGTAATATCAAGTAAAGATATCGTCATATGTTCTGATAGTCAGGCGATGATCAAAATTCTGTTTTCAGTCACATTCAACTCTAGAACTTCACCGAGCAGTCGTCATTTCAATCGAAGAGATGTGTTTTAGAACCCATCCAATGCAGGTGACTTGACAGTGGACACTGAGATATTCTAGAGAACTGTGAAGCGGATTAACTCGCTATAAAGGGCATGGGTTTCTTACTCTCTCCGGACTTAAGCTTAAGAAGCTTGCTCATATAAACCATACATGGTCTAATAGGCACATGATGACTCATCACAAAACACCTTAGGTCTAACCCCGGTCCAAAACGCTCACTCAGCATGATTCGAACTCTCATTGGGGTTACAGTTCAGCGATTGGAACCCACGAGGAAGAAATTATTGTACAATTGCGGCACTCCCTCCTGCTGAAGAAAAAATTAGTTGGACGCCTCCTACTTTAGCAACTTGGCTGAACTAAGTGGTGTTAATTTCAGACATCTCCATCGCCTCATCCGAAAACCGCAACTAGTATGGTGGAATAAGATCGTTTAGATTGGCGTAGATCAATGGGTCTAACCTGGCCTAAGCGCTGTCAAACACCAATCAGCCGCTCTTACTTGACCAAACATAAGACTAGGTTATGGTTCTAACCACTTTCTTCATGTAGTAATACAGTCCAGGTTGGACCTGAGCAACCAATAAGCCTCTCCAATTAACGCGATCACTGGCTGGCTGCCACCTGTTTCTTTTGCCAAGTTAGTTGAGCTCCTTCTCGAATTGGGTGCGCCACCTTATACTCGGACGTCCTCTGTGGCGTTGTCCCACAGATTCGGAGTCGAAGATTTTGCGGGGCGGAGCTTAGGGCGCCTTAGGCGTTGGACTCGTACACGCCTGACTAGGCTCAAGTCTCTGCACAATCCATAAACCATAAACGCAAACATGACCAAAGATCGTACGCAGAACTTTTCTCTCAAGGAAACTTCTACATCCGTTTTTGAGATTGTCCACACCTCTGTCCTAAATATAGTGTCCGACAAAGACAAGCAATGCCCCTCGTACAGAGAGCCTTGCTTCAACGCGTAAGCCAAGACGAGTGAGTAAAAATAATTTGGAGTCAAAATGCTCCCCAGAATCCCACCTTCAGTTGTAATTGAAATCAACACATTCAAACGCCTTCAGTATCACAAGGTCTGCAGCATCGCAACATCTCAAAAATAAATCTCACACATCAGGTGAATGTTCCAGCCAGCTGAAGTAAGGATTCCGGAATGGAATAATTTTATCCTTTGACATTCCCCATATTCATCGCAAATGCTGCACTTCCATGCAGCAACGGCAGCCACATCGTGTGCATGTGGTCTGACTGACTCCTCCCCCTCCCCCCCCCCCCATTGTGCACCCATGGAATGCATGCAGCATCCTTGTATCATAGTCTCATCTTCAGCTCCTGTTGCACCACAGTTTCATTGCATATGGGGCGTCATTCAATTCCTCTCAGGCATTGATCAAAGATTGAAAGCTTAACTAGGATTTAGAAGGTTCTCGTTTAGAAAAGAAAGCACTGAGTGATGGAATGAAGGAGCCAACGATGGGAGAAATGTAAATCCTGCCCTCGAATGTGCATTATCTACTTTGTACCTTGCGCTTCATCCAGTGGGGGAGCACCTTAACACTGAGTGTAATTTGTATTTTAAGTGCTCGAGGAATGTGTGCTTACGTTGAGTGGCATCTGAGAAAATTCGAGAGATTCTTATCGGCTGTGAATGAATACGCTGACGGGTACATTTGGGATTGGATTGGATTTTCAAGAGATATTGCCTCGACATGGCTGTTGTGGGCAGGAAGTCCTAATTGACAGTCATTTTATGTCCGTTGTGCGTGGTGGTTCGAAGTTCGTAGAGGGCAGGGGGTTTACAGCAGTTGACGACAGTTTTGGCTCAGACCCAAACCCTCCAGGTGTCAATGGCCTGAAAGGTGAGTAACTAAGTTCAAGAAATATGCTTCCATGGCTCAACAAAATCTCTCTTTTCCTTTCCTCCAGTGCTAAGTGCCTAGGAGTCACTCTAGATCCCAAGCTCAACTGGAAGTCTAACAGAGATAACCGGGTAAGGAAGGCAAGTGCAGGTTGCGGTAGAAGGTGTTGCCTTAAACCCAAATTGACCCATTGGATGTACACAGCTGTTGTCTGTCCCATTCTTACCACTTTAAGCAAAATGTACAATAAACTCAACAAAGTCTAGAGATTGACAAGAGTCGGAACTTCCGGGGCGATGAGATCATGCTCCACCGAACGTGCTTCTACACCTCTCTCCACTGGACATTTACATCAATTATATACTCGCGTGCGTGGTGGCGTTGTGGGTACGTGCGTCGACCTCTACACAAGTTAACCTCGCCGCCTGGCTTCGATTCGCGGTCGGGACGAATATAAAACATTTCACGGCCCCACCTCTTTCCCGGCACTGACAATGCCCAAAGAGTAATAGCTGTTTGGAAAAAGCTCGTCAAACTTGGCCGTTCGGAGGCGGCACGAGCAACACGAGTGGTTGCTGAGAAGCTAAACCCTGGCCTCTTCGGGCAGTATGCCACCCATATTATGTAGTCGTGGGTAGCTTCAGCAGACTCAGAAACGCGGATTGTTGCTCAGCAAGAGCTTACAGTCATTCTCTGCAACTCCTGCCTGAGCCACTGACCCCAGACTATGGACTACATTACCCACATCCTAGACTTCGACAAGTCGGTTCAACACAGGTTGTCATCCAGAGAGGGCTGGATAGGATGATTGGGTTCACTTACCTCTGTATAGCAATTTCTGGAATACACAGATGGATCTAAGCTAGACCGGTGTAAGGCTCAGCGGTCTTCTCGACGGATTTCAACATCGCTAATTCTTACCGCCTTCCAGATCACTTGAGTATCTTCCAGGCTGAAGTGCTAGCAACCAGAGAACCGTGTAAGGTTATTAGAACAACCTGCCCTTATGGTAAAGCCGCAGCTATTTGCAACGACAGCCAAGCAGCCATAAGGGCCATCTCCTCCAAATGGTGGCAACAGAGTAAGGATGAACTCTTACAGGCCAGAAGCAAGTGCAAAATCACTCTCTTCTGGGTTCCAGGCCACAGCACATACAGAGATGGGTCGAAATCCGAAAACAAGGTAAGGGCTGGTTTGATTGGACGGATATGTAGCCTGCACAGTCCCCTCCGAATGGACACAACAATATTTCAAGCTGAACTGTTTGCAATTAATGGGTGGACCTGGACCTAGCTTCTCAGCAACCACTCCTTGTAGTGCGTGCTTTTGATCTTTCACGAGTGGAAGGGTCCCTTCAGTTACAGTTTAAACCCGACTCCGAACTCGAAGTTGAGGAGCTTTTTCTAGACAGGTATACTCTCTGAGCATTGTCAGTGACTCGCAAGAGGTGCAGCCGTGAATTTTCAATTCGGATATCGAACCTGGGACCCTCTGCGTAGAAGTCGACGCACTTACCCACTATGCCACGGCGACCCACATGAGCTATAGAAAATCCAAAGACACCAGAATACGTATTTTCTCAGATAGCCAAGCGGTCTACAGAGCTGCACATTCAACTTTAAAGCTGTTTGGGAATGTCACAAAATTCTAGGTTAGGGTGATTGCCACCACTGTAGTTGTTGTGGCCCACTTAGATCCTGGTTGGATCCTTTATGTTATCACTACCCGGTGCATTCTCCCGGCTTCTCTTAAAGGGACTACACTAACAAAAATGAAATAAACCTAGAGGTTAGGTAATGGTATTCTAGTGGCCTATTATGACAAGTCGACTCCTGTGCTGATTTACAGCTAATTAGTTTTTCTGGTAAACTCTTGTATCTTTAAGTGTGACAATTCCTCTAGGTTTCTGAAAAAGTAGTTTCTAGAAAACGAAATACTGACTACACTTGCAACAAATTCGTGCTAATTTGGGTGCCAGGACATGAAAAGCATGACGGTAATGAAAGGGGTGATATAAAAGCCAAGGGAGGTGCTCACTTAGTCTTTATCGGGCCCTTCCCACCTCTTGTGGATTCCACAATAGCGATATTAATCTCCACTTACATAAATGTATCATTAAACAAATGAAAAAAGTTCTGGATCAGTCAGGAGGGCATTAAGCACTTAAGCAAGTTCCTGGAACAAAACTAAAATCCTAAACGAGCCAGAGAAGCTCTAGAACTTAACAAAGCTAGACCTAAGAGTACTATGTGGAGCATTAACTAGACACGGAGGGTGCAGTACAGAAATCTGTAGGTCATGTAGCTAGGCGAAAGAAGCAGTGGAACACATACTAATCGACTGCCCACGACTTGCTACTTCCGACAACGCCCACACTGAAATGGTGAGCATAAAATACATCATCTAGCCACACTTCTTGTCCTTAGTTAGTAGAATGTAGAGTAGGACATCCAAGTATAAATTCTCTAGGAAAACTTAGCCCTCTACTACATGAAAAGAAGGTGGAATGAATTCCACAAAAGGAGGCGCTCCGAAAGAGCTAGTACCGTGGCTATAAGAGTCGGAGGCACCGTTTTCTAGATTTGGACGCTTATTCAGAGGTATGTGTTAGCGATTATTCCTCTCATACTCCGCCAATTGGACTCCTGTGGAGCTGGTATTGGGGCTAGCAGCAAAAACCTGGCATGAAAATATTCGTCATTGGCTCCGCTATCGATGTCTAAAATAAAGGTCCTGAGTCGGAGGCACCGTTTTCGAGATTTGGGTGCTTATTCAGTAGTGTGTGTTAGCGAATATTCCTCTCCTAACCAGCCTCCTAATCTGCTTATTGGACTCCTGTGGGGCTGGTATTGGGGCTAGCAGCAGGACTTACCCATAAGCATCCACGCTGCTAGACTGGGAACACCGTTCAACCCCCACTGTCGCATTTACCTCGACAGTCACGCAGAGGAAGGCCGAGGTGCCTTTCTCTGTGACTGTCCGGTACTACTCAAGCAAAGACATTCTCGTTCGGCAAGCCTTTCCTCAGTGACCTCCACGAGATCGATAGTCAAAGTATAACGAACATAATCAAATCTTCTAAAATGCAGGTCTACGTGATGCGTCTTCAAAACGGCGAACAATGCTCCACCTAAACCAACCAAGTTCAACAAAAAGAGTGTAAAAGAACATCTGTCACAGATGCATCCCCGATAACGATGGAGGAGATACCAGAAGGTACAAATTCAAGAGCTGATCTTCTTGTCAACCCCACTGTATGTTGCTTTCGTTCCCCGTATCGAACACCCCCTATATGACTTCAGCTACTTTGTAATCCAAAAAAGTATGCAAATGCATCCAATGCACATTTCGCCTGTTTTCAAAGTCAGCCAAAAGCGCATCCTCATCGAAGTTGCATAAAATTTTCGATAAATTACAGCAGCGACTCCTTGTTGGAATCGTCCTCCCATCAATGCCGGATGCCATGCAAAACGAAAACATCCCAGAATCAGTGGATGTGTGTTGCAAACGTGTGCAGTGTACCTCAGGGCGTCGGCGGCGGTGATGGGATTTTGTCATTTGCATGAAACACGCCGGGAACGCGCACCCGCTATCTAGCCAAATGTACACAAATCTGCTTGTCAAAGTCGCGGCTCGGCAAAATGTCGAATTTAAAGACCACCACCGCTGCGCAACGCCACCAGCGCTGTCGGTGTCAGTGCAGCACCCAGATTACATGTTGTACAACACCGATGTGACATACCTCTAATGTGCAAAGCACTGAACTCATTCCTCGGCGATGTGATGCAACAATTTTGACGGGAGCCACACGTCCTTCTTGGAGCGTTGCGCTTTGGGTGGCAGAGCAAGAAGAACCCCTTGTGTTTGCTGTCAGAGGACACCATAAACAGGACGGTCCCCACAATATGGATAGATATGTAAATTAATCGCAGTGACTGGTAATCTGGGCCGAGCAGATACAATGTCGTTGTCGCCGGAAGATGGGATACTTTCGGTCATTTGCATTCAGTGGATACACACACACACACCCATCCAGCGACGACGTGATGTCTCCCACAAAAAAGGTCCTTTCATCCACTCGCGAACAAACAAAATCCATTCCCCCGAATGTCCTTACATAAAAATCTAACCCAAGAAGTAATTTAACGAATAAGGATGCGGATACTTCTTCGCCACCAGGCCACCCGTCTCCCTGACCGCCCCTCAAACGGAGTCCGCAGAGAGCAACAGCTCTGCAGCCACCCAGCACCCCCGGCAGCCTGTAGGAGTCACGATGATTTATGTAGCATTAAATTCCAGTGTTAGCATTTTAACAGCGTAAAATGAAAACGCTGCGGAGAATTATGTTTCAGATATACGAGCGGGAGTGTATATCCCATCGCCATCCCCCTGAACGGTGGATTCGAGAGCAGCAGATATTCATTGCTCGGATCTCGGATCGCATCATGAATGGTGAAAGCGAGTCGGGTGGATGCTGGCGCTGGCGGTGGAGACGCTTTAAAGCGAATGCACGGTGGAACGCTACATCGCACTGGATGGCGGTGTCCTTCTCCTTATATTTTATTCAATTTCAGTCATATCTTTTTTTTTTCGTTCGCTTTCATTATTTTTCGAGGAGAAGTCCGTGGATGTGTGTGTGTGTGGACTTAATGAATGAATTTGCTTGGAAGGATGTCGAGCTAATTTTCGAATCAAGCGGGGGTGGCAAGCTGGCTGCAACTTAATTTGTTCAGTCATAATAAATCCTTGATGATGTGATCCTGTTCAATGGATTTGTAATTGATACGAGTACGAGTGTCTACGAGTCAAGTGGAAGTGACTGCTTGCATGCATGGCGCGAGGGCGTGAATAACATGTTCTCGAGTGTGACTATCACCAATCGTGTGAAGTTGAAGCAGAGTTCAACAGCCATGGTGTCAGGGAATGACGATTGACGCGCACCGAATGCACTGACTGCATTCAGTCAGAGAGTTCGCACAAGGAGCAAATTCTCTTGAGAAGCGGGAAGTGTGACTTTTGGTCTACGGTAACCTAGGGCCTTTTATGAGAGGAGAGGATGTGTCTAAGGTCATTAAAAGTATTTGGAAACAGACATGATTAAGACATTATTGCATGCTTGTTGCTTCTATAGTGATGTGATGCGTTGGGTGAAGCTACAGTGAAAGCTCCCAAAGGCGGACAGCGACGGTCGCAGCACTTTTGTCCGTCTAAGGGACTTGTCCGCCCATGGGAATGTATGTAACTTCAACTCAAGATTCACGTTCCTGAGAAATGATTCACTCAAGGGGAATGTCTGTCTAAGAGGGTGTCCGCAGTAGAAGCTGCCACGACTTCCTTGTACGACTAAATGGTGCAGTTGGTACAGTGCCTGCCCTGGTTAGCGGGGTCCCCGGTTCGAATCCCAGTGAAAGAAAAGTTAATGCACTTTTATCTGGTCTTCAAATCTGGCAAGGATCTTTGCCGATCGAGTCTCCCGGAATCTCTCTCTAAGTTCGTCGCCACCTGCGCAAACAATCAAAGAAGATTGGAGGCGTTGTCAAGAAGCCATCAAAGATGCTGCCACTGATGTGCTGGGTTTTACGGCACCACCTAGAAAAAACCCATGGTTTGACAACGAGTGTAGGCTGGCACATGCAGTGAAGTTGGAAGCCTACAAAGCAACGCTGCAACGAACGACGAGAGCTGTTCGTGAGCTCTACGAACAGAGACGAAGGGATGAGACCCGGCTTCTCAGGAGAAAGAAGAAAGAGCACGAGAAGCGCGCGATCGAGGAGATGGAGAGGTGCTACGGTAGGAACGATGTCCGAAAGTTTTACCAGAGGGTGAAACAGTTATCCAGTGGATATAAGGTTCGGACAGGAGCCTGCCGGGACGAGAATGGACAACTAGTAGTAGAGTCGCAGTCGATACTGAGAATTTGGAAGAACCACTTCTGCAGACTGCTAAACGGCGATGATGACACCAATACCGCTGTCAGGCAGAATGTTCCACTCAATATGGACGATGATAGACGAGAATTCCGTCCCCCCGACATAGACGAGGTCAAGATAGCCATATCAAAACTGAAGTCTAACAAAGCTGCCGGTGCGGACGGACTGTCCGTTGAAATCTTTAAGGCAGCTGGAGATGATCTGGTTGGGCGCATGCACCAGCTCATCTGTAAGATAAGGTCGGAGGAAAGCATGCCCGACGAGTGGAATCTCAGTATCGTTTGCCCGATCCAAAAGAAAGACCCCTTTGACTGCGCCAACTACCGAGGGATAAGTCTCCTGAACATCGCTTAAAAGATCTTATCTCCCGTTTTGTGTACTCGCCGTTTATAAATAGCCTGATAGGTCCAAATCAGTGTGGCTTTAGGCCAGGGAAGTCCACCATCGACCAGATTTTCACACTACACCAGACCCTGTAAAAGACTCTAGAAATGCAAATCGACACCCACCACCTTTTTGTCGATTTCAAGGCCGCATATGACAGCGTGCATAGGGACGAGCTATACAACGCCATGTCTAGTTTTGACATTCCTGCCAAACTCGTCAGGCTGTGCAGGATGACGATGGAGAATTCTCGCTGCTCCATCAAGGTCGGTAACGAACTCACCGAGACCTTCAATGTCAAAAAAGGATTTAGACAAGGCGACGCGCTGTCATGTGATTTCTTTAACATCATCCTGGAGAAGATCGTGCAAGACTCACACGCCAACACTAGAAGCACGATCTTCCAGAAGTCCGTACAACTGTTAGCATACGCGGATGACATTGACGTGATTGGCAGAACACAGCGAGCCGTCAATGAGACGTTTGCTGGCATTGAGGCGGAGGCAGCTAAAATGGGTCTAGCGGTGAATGAGGGCAAAACGAAGTATATGCTGTCATCAAGAAAGGCCACACAACATCGGCGGCTTGGACAGAGCGTCACAGTGGGCAGCTATAACTTCGAGGTAGCGAAGGGCTTCGTATACCTTGGCTCGCAAGTAATCAGTACTAACAACACCAGTACAGAGATTGAACGCAGAATCACTCTTTCCGATCGATGTTTCTTTGGGCTCATGAGGCAACTGAGTAGTAGTGCCCTCTCTCGAAGGACCAAGCTAACATTATATAACACCTGAATCATCCCTGTCCTGCTCTATGGTGCGGAGGCATGGACAATCTCAAGAGCGAATGAAGAAGCACTTGGTCTTCTCAAGAGAAAAAAGTTCTGCGTTCAATCTTTGGTCCTGTCTGCGTTGATGGTGACTGGAGAAGAAGATTCAACCACGAACTGTACGGGCTGTATAGTGGCATGAGCCTAGTCAGGCGTCTACGGATTTAACGCCTAAGATAGCTTGGCCATGTAGAGCGCATGGACAACACTGCTCCATCCCGAATTGTCTTCGACTCCGAACCAGTGGGGTAACGCAATAGAGGACGCCCACGGAACCGATGGCGCACCCATGTGGAGAAGGACCTCAATCGACTTGGTGTGCGCAGTTGGAGACAGCTGGCTAAAGATCGTTCAGGCTGGAGAGGCTTACTGGTTGAGGCCCAGGTCCACCCCAGCCTGTAGCCGGCCACCAGAAGAAGAAGAAGTTTTCATAACCAGTTGGCCTTAATGTACACTGCCCCCATTTGGGCAGGCACACTTGCGGTGAAACGACCAAAAAGAAAGATGGTGTCGTGTCGGTACACAAGCTCTGCTAACTCAGACGAGGGAGCTTGGTTGCTAGGTAGGTTGTCCTCATAGCATTATCGCTATAGAAATCTGGTAAAATGATAAAGTGCGGTATTTGATGTGACGAAGTTTGACCGAGTACAAGCGGGCTTACATGAAGCACTCATGGCTACACTGGGTGGACTGGAACACTCATATGTAGTGTGAGTGCTGCTATCTGAAAGCGCAAGAAGCAACTTCTAGCTTCTAGTATGCCTAAGGGTCCTGAGTGGTTCAAGAGGCATTCCTGACAATGAATATTTCGAGCTTGCAAATCGTGAATACTTTCGAAGATTACCACATCCATTGGCGCATCCAGAAAAACAAGACTTTTGAAAATGGTCCAGACTGTAGCGCCAAAAAACGAAAAGGTGGCGAATAACAGTGGCTAATGCCTTAATCGCTGTGACATAGTTAGTTGGTTTGATCCTTCAATTTATTAATAATAATATGGGTGGCGCGACAGTCCGAGGTGGACGTGGGCCTAGCTTCTCAGCAACAACTCGTGTTGTGCGTGCTCTTGTTCTTCCACGAGTGGCTGGGACCTACAGTTTAATGCCGACTCCGAACGGCGAAGTTGAGGAAGCTTTTTCTAGACAGGAATACTCTTTGAGCATTGTCAGTGACTCGAAAGAGGTGGATCCGTGAATTGTGATAGGTGGTAAATTCGGGTATCGAACCTGGCACCCTCTGCGTAGGAGTCGACGCACTTACCCAATACGCTACGGCGACCCACAATCCTGGATCCTATCCTGGAATTTACTAACCTTAATAAATCATGCACCCACCTCGTTCGAGTCACTGACGAAGGCCAGAGGGTATTCCTGCCACGAAAAGGTTTCTCAAACTTGGCCGACCGTTTGGAGTAGTCGTGTAGAAGCTATACCCTATGGATGGTCGTGCCTCCCATATTGTTTTTATTAATACATTAAATATTTTTTACTTTAATCTTATGTATTTTAATTTAAGTAGCGACATCGTAAAATTGCCTGAATTCAAAGGCCAATTTTGTTAATCTTGCAAAAGTTATTAAAATTTGTAAACACACTATATTCCCCGTCAGTCAGTATTCCAATCAAAACCTCTTGTTTAAGAGCATTAATTTCCTTTTGTCAACAAAAACAAAATCAAAAAAAAAAAAACAAGTGACGAACATAAGGCGTAAGGAAAGAAAGAAAATGCAAAAAATGTATGCCACCTCGAAATAATTCCTCATGTGTTCAGTTAATAATCGAGTGTATGAGCAAATAAAATATATTTATGTGTCATTGCTTACATGCGCCGAGAATGAGCGGACCAATAAATAAGTAGTAGCTGCTACGTACCTGAAAATGAAAGAGATGATTTTATTAAAACACAATATCGTAAACGTATATTATCAAGGGTTTAAGCAAGCATAAGGTGTATCTCGACGGGTGGTCTGGAAAACAAATAACTCTTGGTTATGAGGAGGCTATGACGATATTTTACCGACACAGGGGAGAGAGAGAGAGAGAGGGAGGAAAAAAACACAAGAAATGAAATCAAACAGAGCTTAACATCAACATACCGGCCCCCATGCCCCCGCCCAAGACTCAGTTTAATCTACAACCAGGCCCGGCCTTTATAATTTATAGGCTCCGGTTATTATGTAATCTGTACCCCGACCGACGAGTGGTCTCTCTAGCGCATCACACACACAGCCCGTCGCACATGCACACGCACACATAATCCTTGGAGTATATTTTATGTTACCCTAGTTGATTTGCATCATCCTAGTTTCGGAGCTCCTCAGGTGCTCGGGTTTTTTTCTTGTTGGTCTTCTCTTGGCATTTCGGAGAGATCCCTCATTCTTCAGAGGTGGCATGTGGTTCTCAGCTTCCCCAAAGGCTAACTCACCCTTGTACGTAATAATTTTGACTTACAACACCTAACCTATGAACCTTTTTTGTGTCTGTGGTGTCTTGCCCCCTTTGCTGACGTGGCTGTGTGCTGCAAGTTAACCCGGCTAAGGGTGTAAATGAGGATTTGGGGCCTTTTGCACTGTCTCTCACTCTCCGCTCATGTCAATTTCGCCTTTTTGCTGGGAGGAGTCATAAAAATGAACACATTCCACCCGCCTGTGCGTCCCGGTGGGGGATCCTTGACGTGGTGGGTAAACAAATTTCTTGTCATTCATTCAGTTCGTTTTTTTTTTTTGGCTGGTGTACCTGCTCCCTCCCGTCTGGCACGCCAACGAAATCACATGCAGAATGGTTGCAAATTTAAGAGCTTAAGGATATGAGTATGCAGTGTGATGTGAGGCGCCTGGGGGGAGGATACGGGCGATGGAGAGATGCCCAGAGTAAGTAAGATATTCACACACTTTGCAGAGGTGTACTCGTATCTTGGCTCGTATAATTTATGAACGAGTAACGACTTGGCTCCCCTTCAAGTTCACGTAATTAAATCATTCCGCACACCATCCCCTGAATGCTGGATCTGGGCGTGTGGCATCAAGGACGACAGAGTCGAGGAAACAAACAGAACGAAAAAAAAAAACGATTCATATATTCTCGCATGACGCACCATTGAATGTGTGGGATTTTTTTTTTCGTTTTTTTGCTTTTGGCCTAAATTCGCTAAGAAAACCCCGTTTGATAGGCAACTGGGTGGGTAGTTGTTGTTCCCCAATAACGCACGCGGTTGTTGAAGCAAATTAAATTCGCCCAGGACCAACCCACCGCGCAGTTGGTCTCGCACACATGCGTGACTCTTGTTCATTGGAGGGCCAATTTAAAGGTTCACGGCACAACAATTGCATGACACGTTCTTTTGCTTCATATTGTGTGTGTGCGGAGAGATGGGAGTGTGGGTATGAATTAAGGTTGCGGCACGGGAAGGAAAGCCGCGCGAGTGCCGTCATTTTTCGTGCAAGGATTTAGTGATTCCATTTGAGTGAGAATTATGCACGAAAGAAAGGAGTTTATTGAATTTTATTCGGCGTTTGATTAAATTTAAAATGAGGTTTTCAGGGCTAGTTAACACATTGAATGGGTGATGATTTGAGTTATGCCGACGGGCCCTTGAGAATGCTGGGTGTGTCGTGGGTGCGTGACACCGAGGGTGATGGGCATTCATTTGCATGTATTTGGGAGATTGCCTTTTTCCATTGCTAGGTGTTGTGTGCACAAGTCACACGAGGGTGACGTGCGGGGTTCACGTGAAGTTGCTTGCTCGCGATGTGTCAGAGTGAAGGGCTTCACCTACTTCCGATTGTTAATTGTTTTATTCTGTCCTTGGTGTTACAGAAAACTATATGATCACGTGAATTAGCTTTTATTCTTTCAAAACATAGTCTGGAGTAGTCCAACGTAAAAGAAGTCAAGCCTCCAGTGATATTGACTACATTTCAGTATGTCCCCATCGACACAAGAGATCTCCTTGGTTCGGGACGGCAAAGATTTTCGTTAAGAGAGAAGTGTCGCGAGGTCTTGTCATACCACTGGCATTTTAGGTTAGGTTAGGTTGAGGTGATTCGACTTGTTGTGCGCAGTTGGAGACAGCTGGCTAAGGATCGTGCCGGCTGGAGAGGCTTACTGAATGAGGCCCAGGTCCACCCCGGACTGTAGCGCCACCAGAAAAAGAAGAAGAAGGTTGAGGGGATTGTCACAACAATCCACTCCTGTGGTGGGTTACAGCCAAATTCGTTTTCCCAATGAACTTAGCCATGTCCTGAATCTTAATGTGACACACTTCTTCTAGGCTGCTGGAAAGGTAGTTGACTAGTAAATCATTCCTTGTTCTTGCAGCGGCTGGACAAGTGCCGAGGAGGTAAAGCGTAGTTTCATCTGTTTTTCCGGTCAGCGGTCTGTTTTTCCGGTCACCGATCAGCGGTATCGATGGCATCTCTAAGTGACAAGGTGTTTATTACTTGAAGGGAGGAATATGGGGTTTTGAATACTTCTGTGTGTCGTCGGTTGTGTGATCTGCTCCAGCGGTAGCATTCCCGCTGCCTTGATAACTGTTAGCTTCCCATAGGTGTCCATGGAAGAAACTGTCGCATTGTACCCATGGCGCTTGAGAATGTGGAAAGCAGTGCCTCCGTGATGCAGATACACGCTAATCTTTGAATACGTGCTGGTCGCCAAACAAGGATACCATATTTTAAGACTGATAGACTTGACTGACTGAACATATTTTTGACTACAGCTGTAGTTAGTTTAGTTTTTACTCTCCCAGACTGTTTATAAGTCTTGAGTTTTTACAAATATGTTACAAAGTACCCCCCAACATTTGCATAGAGTTATCCCCCCAATGCTGGATTAAACATACATCCAGTAAGTCATTCTCGGGTTCAGTCCCCATCTGAGTCCTAGGACCCTATACATGTAGTGTAAGCACTTCTTAATGAGTTCCTTGATGTTCGGCTACCAGCTTAACTCGCTGTCTAAAATTGCGTCTAAGTATTTTGCTTGACTAGAGAAATTCAGTTTCTTTTTCTTCAACTCTCGAGGCTCCTATTGGAGGTTGTTTTTTGTGGATTACCCTTTTACTGAACCGTTCATTCAGAAATGAGGCACTCAATATCTTTTTCTGCTTGAAACCGTGGTCCAAAGTATAATCCCAACACTGCTTAATAAAGTACTTATCATGTTTTCAACCCACGGAGGGTCTAAGTCTGGGATATACATAAGTGCTTTTTATCCTCGACGTTCGTGAGCACTATGGCTCCAGTCATCAAGACCAAGCTGTCTTGTGTTATACCGGCGAATCATCCTCTTCTTCTAGGCCCAGGACGGTTAGATTTGACCCTCTAAGCTGGAGCTTTGGTGCCCATGCGCTCGATGTGGCCGAGCTAATGTAGTCGACAGACATTCAGGATTACATTGAAATCTTCCTTTTAATAATAATAATGTGGGTGGCGCTACAGCCCATTGGGCGCCAGGGCCTAGCTTCTCTGCAACCACTCGTATTGTGCGTGCTATTGTTCTGTCACGAGAGGAAGGGACCCACCGTTTTATGCCGACTCCGAACGGCAAAGTTTAGAAGCTTTTTCTAGACGGGAATACTCTTTGAGCATTGTCGGTGACTAGAAAGAGGTGGAAATCGTGAATTATGAAAGTTGGTAGATTTGGGATTCGAACCTGGCACCCTCTGCGTAAGAGTCGACGCACTAACCCACTACGCCACGGCGACTCACACTCACTCTCGAAATCTTTCTTCGCCTGTCGTATTGTCGGGTGCCTTCTCCTCTATACACCAAAGCAATTTCATCAAATTCACAACAGGATTCCACAAGCGTGGCTCACCAATAGCATACTCTCACTCACAACAACGTAGCCATACCTTCACTCATTGTCGAGCTTGAGGAAAAGGAGCTATGAAATCGTTCACAGTTTATAATAAAATGCAAGTTTAATCTGGATGCCCAGAGCTCCGCAGTACGCAACTAATGCTCCTTTTCGCTATCAGACTTGAATCGTGAAGGTTGTGGAAAATGACTAAGAAACGACGTAATGGTGGTCGCTGTAAGCACAATCGTGGGCATGTGATACCAGTACGGTGCACTAATTGTGCCCGTTGCGTACGAAAGGATAAGGCGATAAAAAAGTTCGTCATTCGCAATAATGTGGAAGCTGCTGCGGTTCGTGATATATCTGAAGCCTCTATTTGGGAGACGTACGTTTGACCCAAATTGTATGCCAAGTTGCATTATTGCGTTTCATGTGGTATTCATTCAAAGGTTAGTTCGCAATCGTTCGTAAGAAGCTAGACGCATAAGAACTTTCCCGAAAAATATGCCGCGTCAAAATAATCAGAACAGAAATGAACCGAAAAATCTCTAGCTATTCCGGCACTCCGTTCGTGGGTGGGCTTTTATTTTATGTGGACCTACAGTAAGATTGATGTTCGGTATGACTTGTCCTAGAGAAGAGATAGCAGAAAAAAGAAGGGATGAGCGACGGGCTTGATGGCTACATCTTAGTATGGAGTGTGTGACTAGAGGTTTCTGTCGCTCTAAGCCCAGTGAGTGATTCAACGAGGATCAACTTACTCTTATATCTGGAACAAGTTGGCGTTTGTGGCGAAGAAGCTTACATGTTAGCTTCATGTCCTCTCAGAGAGAACGCGTTTCAGTATCACCATGTCAAGATACTATGTAGACACACAATCGCGTGCTTAGACATCCTAGGGAACGTACCACGAATTTGCTAACTTATTGCAATGTCTCAAGTCGACAGCTCAGCTTACTTAATAAGAAACACTTTAAAGGAGAGCCTCATGAGTCAATCCACTCCACCGTCTTTGTCCACTTGGCAGCAGCACTCATCGGCTGTGTGATGGGCATTTCTGCCTAAACAGCGGACGCTTTCACAGCAACCTACGTCCATTGCGCTGCTATGAGAGTCATTTGTATCAAAATAGGATCACCATGTTGACAAAGCCAAGTAGTCGTATACTGGCTTCTTCTCTCTAAGGCCACAAAGATTGATTGATGACGCTACAAACGTACAGAGGAGGTGAAACTGCAATAAAGCACTATATGATGATCCCTTGAGAGAAATTCCATATTTGGAGGGTTTATCATCAAGTTTAGACTAGATTTCTTTGGTGGACTGAAAAGTGGTTATAATGATCAGGCGTCGGTCGTCGGCTTTGAAGGGGAATGTACCCTGAAGGCTAGAGCCCAACATCATCTTCATCTTCACCCTCGTCATTAATGCTTCCAAACTTTTTGCTATCGGTGTTGGCATAAAACTGTGCTCTACAACAGGTGTAAGGTTCGTCCATGTCGACTAGAGTATTTGCTCCATAATCTCCATCCACAAACAAGGCGATTCTAACTCTTGCAACAGCTAGATCCCTCCTCAACGTCGCCTATAAGATCCTGTCCACCGTTTCGCTTATCGGGACGAATAGAAAGCCATTATGGCTTTCGGCCCGTCAAATCGGCTATAGGCCAAATTTTCACACAAAGGCAATTCCTGGAGAAGCGAATTTAAAATCGCTTTGACATCGCCTACGACAGCATTCATTTCAAGGATCTATTCGATGCGATGGTTGAATTTGGGATCCCGGGAAATTTTATCCTGTTGTGTCGTGCCACATACACGATGCACCGTGAAGTTTGGCTCAAGGGCTTTCTTGCAAAATGTATCGGATTTCGGCAAGGAGATGAGCTTTCGTGACATTCCTTCAATAAGGTACTGGAAAAGATAATGCGGCGTGCATCTAAAAACCCCGAAGGCACTATATTCTACAAAATACTCCAACTGTTGAACTAACTGCGCGGTCGGTCGGTAACTGTTGATTATTCAGATGCCATTGTCATCGTAGAGCGTTCGAAACGTGCAGTAGTGGAGGTGTTCACAGCGAGCTGTCGGCCAAGACACGTTTCGTTACATGAAGGGCCAAGATCAAGCTCTGCAAAAATTTTACTTTGTCAGTACCGCTTTATGGAGCCGAAGGGTGGACGATAAGCAAAACTGCAGCGCTGTTCCTTTTTGCCTTCGAAATAAAAATTCTACGTCGGATATGTGGTCCCGTCTGCGAGGAAGGCGAATGGAGCAGAAGACAGAACGGCGAACTCTACGATCTGTATTAGGATGTGGAAGGCAAGAATTCGTCAACTTCACTGGCTTGGCCACATCGAGCGCATGGACGATAATGCTCCAGCTAAGAGAGTCTTCGAATGCAAGCCTCCTGAAGGAAGGAAAGCAAGACCAAAACTCCGGTACAAAGACCAAGTAATCGCGGATGCAAGCAGCGTGTCCAAGACTGTCAGCGATTGATCAGGCTCAGATCCTACATGGGTAGCCGGCCTGATAACTACATAATGGATCTTAACCCCCACCTTTCTTTAGAAGCTTGCCAATGATCAGTAAGTTCGCCCGTCTAGAGAAAACATTGAAAACACTCAATGACTCAAGCTCAGCTACAAGAGTCATCCCCTTTACGTGAGAGAAAATACATTCTATTCTACTCAGGTCGTGGCCACAAGCACCGCAAGTATATCGACTTTGGGATGCCCTGTTATGTACAAAGTTCGTCATAGATTGATTGAGCCACCCCCTCCATGCACTCACTTACTAATCAATTAAAAGTCCCCAACCACATGCCACAAAAATATTCTCAAAATTCGCATGTCTCACGTTGCGACGTCCACAGCAACCAGAGGGGATATACCACTAACCTCAACCACAGCTCTGTCCTCGCAAAAAACACGTTGATCCAATCAAACTTCAACCCAATCATGGGTAGCTTAATTATTTAATTTGTTCGCTTCGTCCACAGGTTCGACGCCAGCACACTCAATTGCAAACCGAACCTTTCAGGTGTGAAAACTTTTCGACCAAATATTGCAGAAAAAATTCAACCAAAAACCGGAGGACGGAACCAGGAACCACCCCTTCCCGTGCACGCTCGACGGCAACAGTCTAAGCTTAAAATCGGAGAAACCGAAGCCGAACAGGGGGCAGCCAGCCGGCCGGGGTTGAAACTGGTTGAATGAGTTGGCCAAAGTACTCCATTAACCGAAACATCATCGGATGGGTCATTTGTTTACCGAAAATCCGCCCCATAATATAACCTTAGAAAATAATTAGTCCCTCGAATTTAGTGCGGTCGTACGTTGAGGTTAAAATACAACCCCTGTAGCCCGTCGACCGGAAAACACTGCAAGGACCCTCTGGAGTATGGAACGAGACGAACGCGCTGATCCTAACCAAAGTGAAACTTGAAACTTTCAAGCGCACGTAAACACTCCAACACTCCAACACTTTGGTAAATCCTTTTTCTGGGCAACGCCATCGATAACGCGGCGCTGGGCGGGTGGAGAGCCACACTCACACACACACTGAAAGGCGGCAATGGTTATTTGATTTGAAAGTACACTGAGCCGTTCAGTGGGGTGAGAGGGAGCCCGTCGTATGTGTGTGTCAAACGGTGTTTATAAATTCGATGATAGACATCTTCTGAATATCGACGTTTTTAGGTGAACTTCCGTTCGAATGTCAATGGTCGTGCCATTGAGACAGTTTTGTCGTCGTCATCCTTTTTGCACTTGAGGTTGGATTCCGATTAAAAGTTTTGCTCTTTTGATCTTGTGTGTGTTTGTGTGTGTATGAGTGTGCTTTCGTGAAGCGATGAAGTGCCATCAATTTCACATTAAGATGATGAAGGGGAGTGCGGGGAGGCCTTCGGTAGTGTGGTGTGAAAACGTTGCTGTGCAAGTTTAATTAATTTACATCGGAGAATAGCAATTGAGAGAAGGGTGGTAACTGGTAACGTCGGGGGGACTCTGTACTCATCAATTTCACTGATTAAGAAGAAGTGGTTGCCGAAGCTCCGGTGTGGTCGTGCGAGTACAAGTGACGACGCCCAGAAGAGGTGGCCACGATAGAAATCGATGCTGAAATCCATGGTGCGTGAGGTTGGCTGAGACTGTGTGCACCTCAACTGAGTGGTTATATCACATTTAAAATAAAATTTTTTAAAAAGATTGATGATTAAAAAGATTGAACCCTTAGGCTATTTTCTGTTTCCAAAACAGAAGAAATGGTTGGAGGAAGAGATCATCTCTGAGAAGAAGCTTCGTATCTTTAACAATAGGGAATTAAAAAACTGGAAAAAAGGCAGGACTATGGGCCGTTTTCTATAATATTTGTCACGCATTCGACAGAAATGGACACCAACAAAAAGGAAATATAGAACATCATATTGGCAGAGTGCCTCTCCCCCCTTGCAGATCTTATAGGTTCCATGCCGCACTTAATTACGCCGACGACCTAGTTGCGTACTTCGAGAAAATCCAACGATTTTGCGACGACTGGAAGTCGCTTATCAACTTCCTGAAGTGCCAAACTAGCCTTATCCCGACCCCGTTGTACATGGCACCGCGGGATACGCGCTAAAACTGGCGTAAGTTCGGCATGGTCGGCCGTTAGTTGTAAAAAGTGTATTTAGATATCTAGGCATTTGGCTGGATCAATATCTGTATTTTGATAAACATATAGATATTGCTCTGACGAAAGCCAGAAAAGCCTTCGCTGCGGCAAGAAGGTTGTTTTTCAACAGCCAACTTGATACCAGAGTGAAGGTAATCTGCTACATGGCCCTAGTACGGCCAATTATGGTGTACGCCAAATATGTCCATTGTGGTTCAACGTGAGTCCTTCTAGGATGGAAAAGATGAGGGTGTTCGAGAGGCAGTGTCTTAGGAGCTGTCTCCGTCTGTATCGCACACTCGAGTCTGACTACAAGAAGTACTATCGTAACGATGTCCTGTACAACGAGGCAAACGTAAATAGGGTAGATAATTTTATCATTAAACTGATCAGAAGGCACACTGCACGAGCTATGACCTCTTCCAATAGCCTGATCCTTGGGGCTTACTACCCCAATAGTATGTACCTTGAAAGGGTGCGCCTTAACGGCTTTATTCCTCCCGAAGCATTACTTTATCCAGACACAAGTGGGCTTATACAGGATCCACAAGGATGTCCTATCATCTTCCATCTCGTACGCCGAACAGTGGACAGGCGACTCCAGTACGAACCGGATGTCGTTCGCAAACACGTGGATCTCCTCCGGTTCAGTAGAGCGATCCCCGCTCGAGATAGGAAAGAGTCTGCCAAAGAACGGCAATTTTACTGGTGGTTACACAAAAACCAGCCTCCGCCACCGCTAGCTTTTCCACATGATGAGGTAGTTGACCATAGTGGCCAGCTTACATAGTTTTTAAGGTAGCTTTGAGGAAAAAAAAATATAAAACAAAAAATCAAAAAAAAAAAAAATATATATAAAGCAAAAAAAAAAAAAAATAATAAAACAAAAATCCAAAAAAAAAGTGCATCCGTACTGTTACGGACAAAGTTATGATAGTAGTAAGTTTTATATTAGCGTAAGTTAGTATAAGGTAGGTTAAGTAGTTAGGTTTAGCCAAGTTTCTTATAAGTTTTCTGGGCAAAGGAATAAATAAATAAAAGATTGTCACTAAAGACTAAAAAAAACGCAGATTAAGCCGAAAGGTACATTTATAACATAGATTAGATTAGCTTAGAGTACCCGCATAGGGTCAGTAGGTTAGTATCAAGAACATTTGTAATTCTTAAGATAGTTAAGCTAGTTTTAAGTAGTTTTGTCTAGCAACTAAGTAAAAATAGAATAAATTAAATAAAATTGCGTTAAAAAAAAATGCCTCCCCCTGGTTAGCGGGGTCTCCGGTTCGAATCCCAGTGAAAGCAAAGTTAGTACGCTTTTATCTGGTTTTCAAATCTGGTCCAGTCAGCATTTGCCGTTGGGATAAAATTAACTCCAAACACTGGAGTAGTCAATCTTCGATACCACCTCCCACGCTCATGACTCATGGCATAATACTCATGACATGCACCATACTTCTGATCTTTGCTGTCTTGTGCGCATGACCAATCTTGTCTCAGGGCAGTCAGATCACAGACTAACGACAAGTGCGGAGTTATTTGTGAGTCGACACTACAATCAGAACTATGCCTCACCCATCGTGAGCGATTAGAAGATCCTTATTCACCTTATAGCAGAGATAACCTATAATAGAGATATCCAACTTCTACCTCCCTTGACTCTTGATTACTTCAGACAGCGTTTTTTATACGCTTTTTGTCCCCTGACTGTGAATACGTGTGAGCTCTTGAGAACACCTGTTGAACAGCTGATAGACTTCCCCCTCAAGCAAATGAGGTGAGTAAATTATTTGACTTGAGCAAACAGCTGAAATCAAGAAACCACGATTGGGGAATTAAAACCGAATCTTTTCCATTTTGTTGTAAAACGAGCGATTATAATAATATTGGATTCTAGTGCAAGCTTGGCGCCTGATAATCTTCCCCCGCTTTTTTTAAAAATGTGTAAGGACGGATTAGTAAGCCCCTGACTATCATTTTTAATATGTCACTGGGTCGCGGCGAATTTTTGGATTGCTGGAAGGATTCTCTCATCACCCCAATTCATAAATCTGGACCTAAAAGTTCTATTGTCAACTACAGACCAATAGCTAAACTCCAATTAATACCGAAATTATTCGAAGCTGTTGTTAAGAAAAAAATATATGCTGAAGTTCGAAACCAAATATCCCAATTTCAACATGGCTTTGTGAGTGGAAGATCAACTTCGACCAATTTGGTTATATTTACAAACTTTTGCCTGAGTTCCATGGAAGCGAGACTTCAAGTTGACTCCATATACACTGACTTCTCGAAGGCATTTGACCGTGTTCAACATAATGTGCTCATAAAAAAGCTAGAGATGATTGGTTTTCATTCTAAAATCTTGAAATGGATAACTAGCTACCTTACAAATCGCAGACAGTTTGTAAAAATAGGTAATGATCTGTCACGAGTAATTTTCAATTTCTCTGGGTTACCTTAAGGTAGTCACCTCGGCCCTCTTCTGTTTCTTCTTTTTATTAACGATTTGCCTTCCTATGTTTCCCATTCCGACTGCCTTTTATACGCTGACGATTTAAAAATTTTTAAATCAGTCCGATCATTGGCCGATGCAATGGAGTTGCAAAATGATATCTCATCAGTACAGAATTGGTGCGATTTGAATGGACTACATTTCAATATTAGTAAATGCTCAGTTATGACATTTTTTAGAATTTTATCTCCTATAATCTATAATTATAAGATTGATAATACAATCTTAACAAGAGTATGTTCGCGTAAAGATCTAGGGGTTATATTCGACGTTCAACTGACTTTTTCTATGCACATAGACTATATTATTTCAAAGGCCAACTCCATGCTAGGATTCTTGTTTCGAAATTCAAAAGATTTTCAAGACCCTTACACTCTTAAGTCTGTGTATGTTTCGTTAATTCGCTCTATATTAGAATACTGTTGTTTAATATGGAATCCTTTATATAACAATAGCGCTATTCGTATTGAGAGAATACAAAAAAGATTTACTAGGTTTGCTCTTCGAAAGATGTCGTGGAATTCAAATATGCCGGATTATAATGCTAGATGTCAGCTTATCGATCTAAAGCAACTGCAATGACGCTCATGACGTCATTACTGCTCACATTGATTGTCCGGTGCTGCTTTCCATGTTCAGTGTTTACACCCCGTCTCGTTATCTGAGGCCTAGAGATTTCTTTTATGTTTCGGGGCATAGTACAAACTATGGGCAAAATGATCCTATAACTAATGCTTGCATAAAATTCAACTTAGTTGCAAATGTTATAGACTTAAATATGAGTAGAGATAAATGTAAAAATGAAATCTTAAATTTTTTGAGTAGCAATTCACTCTAAATTACATTATAATTGTATGGTAAATTCTGCTTATACTAGGCATTATTATTAATAAGAAATGAAATGTTATTAATATTATCAGTAGTCTTAAGAAAGCTCTGTACTTGAAAGACGGAAGAATAAATAAATAAATAAATAATATGGGTGTCGCGACAGTCCGAGGTGGACCTGGCCCTAGGGTCTCAGCAACCACTTGTGTTGTGCGTGCTATTGTTCTTTCCCGAGTGGAAGGGACCTACAGTTTAATGCCGACTCCGAACGGCGAATTTGAGAAGCTTTTTCTAGACAGGAATACTCTTCGAGCATTGTAAGTCAAAACGAGCGATTTATTATTGGAAAAGGTTGTATTGATTTTAATCACTTCTCTTATTGCACTCACCATGAAGAGTAGGGGAAATTAGGAAAAAATCTAAACGAAGAAAGTAAACAAAACGTGTCCACAACATACTTTCTACATTTTAAAAACTTTTATGGATGTCATCCATGCAATGATAAGTGAAAATCTTGTGTAATGTACATCAACCTTTTAGTTTATCAGTGAATAATTATTGAATGGATTGGATTTCTTTGGTTTGCCTTTACTGTTACTATAAAAGAACAGAAATGAAAAGTTCAAAGTCAAGAAAAATGTATTATGCATCATTTTCTTGAATTAGGTACAAATATAAAACATTCTAAAATCAAATACATATTTTTTTCTCAAATAAATGCAATAAATTTCTATAAATTGAGCAAAAATTCGGTTTTTTATTCACACGTTATTCAAATTAAATGCGTCTAAGAATATGACTCAATTTCTGAACACCGCCCCTATAGTAGTACAAGGACGTGGGCCGATTTATGCAATCATCCCACTAAATTTATGAATCTGCAGTTAATTCTGACAAAATTGATGAATCGCCTGCCATATTGTGGTGAATTGACGAGCATTGTAAAAGTATAAGTGAAATATAGGGGATTAGACCTACATCTTCGTTGTGGACTGGGGGTAAAAATGGCCAAAGTTGGATATCTCTATCCTCCATTATCTCTGACCTTATAGTCCGGACCTAGCACCAAGTGTCCACGGCAAACGATTTTCTGGTAAACAGTTCGCTGGAAGAGAGACCTTTGAAACAAGATTCTCTCTCATTTTTACCATGGCTAATACAACCGTAATGGCTTTCTTTTTACTACGAAACCTCGATTATAGTATGTCGATAAAGTATGCATCGATTATAGTATGCCGAAATATCGTATAGCAGGTTTAATCTACGCATATCCTTGAGAACAGAGAGTTGTTCCATTTTTTTATGCAAATCGCAGAATATAAAGGGTGGCCCACTTAATGGTTTATCTTGACACTGACAGCTGTTTCCCGATAGAAATTTTGACAGAAAGTCAGTATCGTACCTCTCCGGAAGGGAATGTGGTGAATAAATATTGGGAAATATTGAAAACCGATTTCCAAAGTGAGTGCTGTGTAGACCAAGCAGTGCAGTTTTCGAAAATAAGTCTTGGCCGAAATGAAGCACCACCACGACCGCTGTATGCAAGCGTGAGACTGATATGCTGGTGGAAAATACTCAAGATCACTGTCCTCGTATGGGTGCTGTGGCCGAGAGGATCATTGGACCCTTTTTCTTCCAAAATGAGGCTGGGAACAATGTTTCGATCAGTGGTGGTCGTTACAGAGCCATGTTAACTGAAATTGAGGACATGGATTTGGACGACCTCTGGTCCATGCAGGATGGCGGGCCATGCCACAATCGATCTATTGCGCGCCAACTTCCCAAACCGTGTTATCAGCCGTCTTGAGTCAATTGGACACCTCGACCCAATGTCAGTGACCCCTTTGGACATTTTTTTGTGGGGAACTGTGAGGACCGGCGTTACGGCCAACAATCCGGAAACTATTCAAGTCCAATATCATCTAAGCATCAACCGTGAGGTACAGTCCGAAACCATCAAAAAGGTCTTGGAAAATCGGGGTGACACAACGCGCTAACCACGACGTTGAATTTCATAATTAATGGGAATGCTTGTTCTTAGTCATAAGGCGATAATACATGCAATTATAATCATGTAATTTCGACTAATTGTGTAAATAACTACATACATGCATAGTTCGTTATCGCACGCTTCACAGCAAAAAACAAGAATGAAAGAATACAAAAATTGCCAATTTTGTCATCAGACTCAAGTCGAAACATTCCATGAACAGTGGATCAGTGGTATTTCTATGAAATGCTTACGTCATTATGATGAAATTCCAGAAAATTATTCAAAATCTACAACTATCAGCAGGTTTTCTTTTGCTAACATCGACAGCTGACGTTTTGTGCTTAACATCCATTATGCGATATTTTGAGGACTTGGACATCGATATTTGGTCACTCAACATCGACGATTTCCCCAACATCGATGAACATTGAACATCCTTAGTCGGAACTACGTTGCATGACGGTGATTCATGCACACTTTAATTATCTTCCAATTTTTTACCTATTTGCAGAAACTGATAAACTCCTATACAAAGTCAGAATTTACCTCCACCGGATTAAGTAAAAAGTGTGCAACTTGAATCCGAAGCCTTTGCCCACTCGAACATTCCTCCTCACAAACCACACATTCAGCAGGTAACCATTGTCTTTAAGCCTACTCCTGCCTTTATCTACTGCCCGAACATTAAAGTCAAGGTCGGTTCAGAAAGTTACTTAAGTAAATAACCCCTTTTTCCAGCTTATTCAGAGCCTCAATTGGAAAAATAGAAACCGGCCAGTGCACTTAATTGGTATTTTGACTCTCGGCCAAGAGTCCATTAAAAATTGATTCCAAACCGTTCCCAGCTTCGTAATAACAAAAGTTTTTTTTCGCGTCCCAACAAAACTTGTTCACTCTGCAAAAATTCCCAGCTCGCCATATGCATAAGCCCCTTAAATAGAATACTTTGCTTCCACGTCCTCCCCCGACCGGAGCAACAAAAAACAAAAAAAAAAATAGTGACGTGAATTAAGCCGCCATTTAAATCGCATAATCCAAAGAAATAAAAATAAAATACAGTAAAAATTGCATCGGATTCAACTTTCCTAACTGAAATGAGAAAAAAAAGACCGCCAACGAAGTGGAAAAAAAAATACCCCATCCCCTGGTTCATTTTGTAGTGCCCCCGCTGCACCGACCACCTACCTACTACCACTAAGCCTCATGAGAGTAATTTATTCACTTTTAACAGTTCGTCCTGTCAGAGCTCCATATTCTAAATGGCGTGCACATATACCACCCGACAGAGCTCGCAAATCCGCCCCGGCCACCCACTTGCCATCTGCCCAGCAGGGGGTGGGGTTGAATGAAATAAATTTACGTTCGCCATTTAAACGTAAATAATTATTTTCCATTAGTTCAATTGTTTGGCATACGCTTAGTGGCGTGTTTTTTTGGGGGGTTTGATTTTTTTCCGCCGATTCGACGCTGTGCCGTCGCATCGCACTATTAATGTCCGATTTAATTGTGAAACAACATCCGCCGCGGCGACCCGTCCGCGTAGTGGGCGGCTTTAAGCCCGCAGTCTAACGATTGGCTGGCGGGGTATTTTATTTTTCCTTCAGCGCTATGAATAGATAAAATTGACGATGTGGGACTTGGTTTGAAGTGTTCACATGTAAGTCTTGTTGCGATTCGAATAGTCGTGAGATTACATTTTAAAGTGAGCAAAAAGGGGTTCAAATGAAATGAAATTGTTTAAAGCCCTTATGGTGTGGGGCTACAGTGTGTTGGCCAAAGAATGGTCCTGTGGATTTAGAGGATCGACGAGCATTACATGGTATTTGAAACCATTTTCATGTCGAAGCTGGCTTCTCTAGAGGTCTTGAATACTCGGCAATTGTTAGAGGTGTCAAAAAACCACTTAACTCAGTTCCAGGGTTAATTGTGTCAGTTGTGCATTTTGCTTGACTGTAGTAAGCTGAGACTAGCCTGATCATAATGATAACATGGGTGGCCCTTCAGCCTGGAAGGGGCCAGAGCCTAGCTTCTACAGCAACCACTCGCGTTGTACGTGCTCTTAGACCTACAGTTTTATGCCGACCCCGAACTGCCGGGACCGTGGACATTATCTTTGGTCGTACCGGCCGGGTATCGAACCCAGGCGGTGAGTTGCGTAGAGATCGACGCTCGCCACTGACACTAGCCTTATACTGCTGATAAATCAGATGTTGCTTTGTTGTTGGGGTCGCCGTGGCGTAGTGGGTTAGTGCCTAGACTGCTACGCAGAGGGTGCCAGGTTCGATACCCGAATTTATGGCTCCACCTCTTTCGAGTCACTGACAATGCTCAAAGAGTATTTCCTGTCTAGAAAAAGCTTCTCTACTACGCCGTTCGGAGTCGGCATTAAACTGTAGGTCCCTTCCACGCGTGAGAGAACAATAGCACGCACAACACGAGTGGTTGCTGAAAAGCTAGGCCCTCTACGGGCTGTAGCGCCACCCATATTATTATTATTATTATTAAATCAGATGTTGCGGTGTTTTTGTAACTGGTGGACTTGGTGTGGCGGAGGAACATTAGACTAAGCGCCATTCCTCAGCTGTCTACATCGTCATCACAGCCTTCCCGATGCTTAAAAATTGAATGTGAGAAAAAATGTGTCGGGTTTTCCAATAAGGAATTGAAAACTTTTTTAAAGTGCAAATTATTTGAGGTGTTGTGGTTGGCCTATGTATGAAATTCGACGTGGTTCATAAGTTCACCAGGAGAAGAGCTTCTCAACTTCGAATGTCGATGCGTTGAGCCAAATTACAATGACTCCGCCACACATTTTGAAGAATTACGATGACTCCGGCACTAATTTGAAGAAAACAGCGACTATCAACATCGTTCAATATGAACTCTGATCTCCTCTAACGTCTCTCAGCTTGATAGTATAGAGTATAGACCAATGACTTAACGAAGCTCCATAAAAGCCTCTAGAAGTGTTAAATCCCACGAGCTAGGCGTGAAGATACTAGGAAATGAGGTTTCAATAAGTCGTAAGCAACATCCGCCTGTAGTTTGTATGCCCGTCTTGTTGAAACCACATATCATTCATGTCTAATCCTTGCAATTGACCAAGCAAATAACGTTGTGTACTGATCATCAATTTCTGCAAATTCATGGTCATTTTAATTAAATGACACAACTGGTATGAGTAGCACACTAAATAGCTTTTTTTTCTGTAGTTAATGAAGTGGTATTTCTTGAAGCACATGAGGATTTTCTCTTGGCCAATAACGCATACTCTTTTTGACGTCATGCAGTTGTGGGACTGTGCGTTGACTCCTACATACTTGAACCTCCTTGCATGATACAGAGCCGGTACGTCTTCCACTCGTGACAGAATAATAGCACGCACGAGTGGTTGCAGATGATTTTGCGATGCAATTAGTCATCTTCCCAACTTTCTCACTTTCTGCAGCCCAATCTGAGAATGCACCGATCGCTTCATATGAACGAACAGTTTTAGTTCTTGAGTTAAGTTCAGCTTATAAGTGTGCAGGCCAATATCCTTTTTCTTAGCGATAGCCAGATGTTGACAACGCCTTGGCCGCCTTAGAAGCAGGTGTTCTCTATAGCGTTGGTCCACAACTTCGAAATCGAGAACTCTTCAGACCTGAGCTGAGTTGTCCATGCGTTCTACATGGCCCAGCCACCCTAGGCGTTGGATCTAAAAGTGGCTGACTGATCTGTCTTCTACCCTTACAGTTCATGTTTGAATCTTCTCCTCTAGACCCATAAACACCAACAGAAGAGAAAAAGTTCGCCCGCAGATATTGTCGAAGTGACCAAGGGTTCGTCATCTGCTTTTGAGATTGTCTATCCGGACAGTAGGACATGACACATAATCAGTATCCCTAGAGGGATCGCTGACGTCATTGCGATCCCAACAAATTTAGGTTGGTCCTTCGAGAGACGACTGTATTACTCAATTTACTTGCTAAGAGTTGCGTACTCTATACTGTTGGTACTGATTACTGTGGAGCCGAGGTCGAGTATACCGAGCCGAGTACAGCTGCCGTTTGTGTCGTGACGCTTTGTCCAAGAAGTCGATTTACCTCCTCTGACCGCCGGACCCATATTAGCCGCTTCCATCTCAATGCATCTCCCGCAAACACATCATTAACTGCAATCTGTGTCCTACCAATCATGTCAAAGTCATCCGATAGCTCGTGCCTCTTGTGTTTGCACGATTTCCTCAAGACTGTTAAAGAAGTACGAGGGTGGTCCTATAAGTACTTAGCCCCACCGTTAGCTGGCGCCACTATCACAAGAAAAGCTTGCTGTCGTGATGTACATTCTTGTAGATGGCTACTGTCAAAATTTCAGCCGAAACGGACTCTTTGTTTGTTTTGATCGCATGTGGAAGCGGGCGTGTTCACGGGTTTTCACTTTCTCCATGACAACGCACCGGCTCACATCTCCGTCGGTCGAATTAGTCGAACTGCTGCCCCATCCACCCATCAAAATTCGGACCCGTACGTTTCTTTCTGTTCCAAATTTTAAAATGTCACTCGGCAGGCAGACATTTGCGTCGTATAAAGGGGGTTATTGCAGCGACGGAGGCCAATTTTGCAGACCTCCAGAAAAAGCATTTTTCAGGCGGAGTATCGGGCTAAAAGGAAACTACGTCGATAAATAAATCGCCACTTTTCCAAAATGCTCGCTCCTCTTTTGTAGACTAAGCATATCGGACTTCCGTCGTATGCGTTTACTAGGCTTAAAAGGGTTACATTTGTGGTGAGACCACACACAACTTTATGCTGTATGGTAACTTTTGGGATGGACTGTACATTGGAAGATGCGGTTAACGCTCGTGTTGGATCTGGGCATTGGCTCGTGTTGTGCTTGTGATTCTTCTCCAGCGAGTGGAGGTAATATACGGACCCATACAGACTCCCAACGAGGAAGTTTGAGATGATTTTTCTAGAGGCTTGGCATTAACTGTGTCTGGAGGGTGGTGGCGCCCAGCGTAGGAGTCGACGTACATTCCTACTGCAAGTCGCCAGTCGATAATCGTCGATCAGTCAAAGATTATACTTTATGAATCAAACAATCAATTGTACTACAAGCACGGTCGAAGCTGTGATGGATAACAGATAACAGATACCTCCGTGGTATCACCGTCAGCGTGGCACGCCATTATTTGTCTCACCAACCAACTTAAAAGCAGATTCAATCTAGATCCTGTCATTGGCATCCCCATCGTCCGCCTAAAATACTCCATAATAAAAATTCGCACACGCACTGCTGGAGCAGTTCTTGCCAAACCAATTGTGCGTGCCTCTAGCCGATTGCAACAGGATTTATCCGTTCAGTTCTGTTTTGCCCCAACCACCACTTGGAGGATTTTCACAAAACACATATGAACCTGCACTCTGGCACGAGTGCAGACTCGGAAACCTACACAGCAAACACTCTCGTTTGAAACCACACGCAGAGCACTATCCACCACTACCGGGGCCACCATCATATCACACAACCACCCGTCAAGCACATATCCACTTGGGGTTTCTAGTTTTTTTGTTGCTTTTCCATTTGGATGTGGAAAACTAATTGCAACTAATCGGCCGCACTTTATTCCCTCCCTAATCGGACTTCACGTCCGCCTCCGCTTCACCTCAGCTCGGCGCCATTCGACTGCGACCGACTGACGTACATTTTTTTTTTTGTTGTTGGTTGCACTCCATTTTCACTCATTTCTTTGAGCGCGGTTAAGGGCGGATCTGGTAAACCGGATCGAATTGAAAATGCACATTGCACATCCTACAGAACGCTGACTGCTGAATTACAAATTTATACCCTGGCATCTCTCAACTTCATCCGCAAACTAAAACTGCAAAATAATACAAAAGAGAGGACGACTGCAGCGAACGGAGGGCGCGGCGCGGTGAGGCGCGGCGCTCAAAGCCGAACTGTGAACGCGCGCCACCCTCGAACCAAAAGGACGAGGTGTACCAGCGCACGCAAACAAATCGACGTGCTGCACTTTTATTTCAGCAAAACGGAGAAACTACCAAAGGATGCAAGTTTTATTCATTTTAAATCCTCATCTTCCTTTCCTCAAGATACGAGTATTCTCGCATTTTTTGTTTCGTTGGTCCTGAGCTACGTGTTCGACTCCTTGTGGTGCCTTGGGTGTGTGGGTGTGTGAGAGTTGGCCCGGGTGCAGGGGGCGGGATGTGGGGCATGCATGCGAAGTCAGTCAGGGGTGGATGCACCCTTGGAAGGTAATTAAACATTTAAACTGTTTGCTTTCCGCCATAATTTCGAATTGATGATGCCTTAGGAATTACATTAAACCAACACTAGTGCATGATGGCTACAGAAGTGAAATGTGGTCTGGGGCCTGCTGGAGGACTCTGGAGGAAGCTCAGCGCCGAGACTACTATATTTCTGCTGTCTGTCTGTTGTATCCTGCCGTTTCCTGGTGGGCGTGTGCAAGGGAACGGCATGAGCTTCATTTTGGGAGTGCTTCAAGGGAAAGGATTATTATGTTAAATTATTGTGGTTTCAGTGATTCATAACGTTGTGGCGGCTTGCTAATGAGAAGAAGTGGAAAGTGATGAATTTTTCCTCAAGGCACTGAGTGTGGATTTGCCGTTCGCCCCTGCCACTTGTCGATGAGCGTTGAGGAGTATTCTCAATCATAAATGGGTTTGTTGCGGCGCTGGCATGTGATGTGTTTATGTGAGGTTTCGTCGTTCGATGGAACAATGGTTTGTGGCCTCTCATTCATGTGGGCCTTGCTTGTGGGTTCTATGGGCGGTGATGGTGGGTGGCGGAGCTGTTCACTTTTTGAGCTAATTTCTGTCTTCAAATCGAGAAGATGGATTGTTGCTTTGTTTGGGATCAAAGCGTTGAGATGACGGATGAGAGGTTGGTGATAGGATCAGTCTTTTGATATTCAATTCCTCTACAAGGTTAACAGAAAATATCTCAATTGTGCAAAATATTCTTGGACTGAGAGTGAAGGTAGATAACGAGACACCGACGGATTTTTGTGTGCAGGTGACGGGGGAAGGAGAAGTGTGGGCAATTGGATGCCAAGGCGAAGCATAGAAAAGACTGCTGACGAACATGGTCATGAATTAATCGATGCCATCGAATACTCAGGAAGATCGTTTTAGTCTATTTTGAAATATTGTTACACTTTTTCTTGGTTGGGTCGGCTGACAGTTCGGGGTATGCTAAGACCTTAACCAAACTCCGGCTAGTGCGATCTTGACAAGGTGACACAAGTATCCACGAACTTAAACGCGGGCGTCTTTCGTCGATCTAGTTTAAGCTGACTGACCGTACTCTCGTATACTTTAGTCCAAATTGTCGCCATAAATACACGTCTCATTAGCCAGACACGGGTACACGGCTTAGCCTTTGCATCCTAGTTCGTACGTGTAAAGGGGTTTCAAATTTGATTCACTGTGAACGCATCCTTAAGCCAATAACCACACCGTCAAGTCACAATCACTGTCATTTTCATCAAGTTCGTTCACGAACGAAGAACATCTACAAAATCCCGAGTCAGTGGGCGCAACTGTTGAGGCTAAATTTTGGTAGTAATTCTGAACAAAAACAGCGAGTCGAAGTCGAAGTACAAGAGAATATTTCTATAATTTCCGTCGCAAACGAACCAGCGTGAGGATCTTAGCCTCCACACTTATAATTTGAGGTTTCTCAAGAACTAAGACCATTCAATTATATGAAGGGACCTCTGGACTCCAATTGAGCTCCGCAGTTTTGGATAGACGGCTTCGTCAACAAACTGAGAATGCTTTATAATAATTAAATATGTGTGGTGCTCCAGCCCGTAGAGGGACAAGGCTTAGCTTCCACAGTTCGTGCTAATGTTCTCTCACGAGTGGAATGGAGGTACAGTTTTATACCGACTCCGAAAGGCCAAGGTTGAGAAGCTTTTTAGAAAAAGTTTTATTCTTAGTTTTATTCCTTTGAGTATTTTCAGTGACTAGAAAGAAGAACAATTTGCTTGTCATACCGGGTCTCGATCCATATCAAGAATGTTCAAGGGTGTAGAAGTCGACGCCAGAACCGAAACCCACAACGCCACGGCACCAAAAAAAATATGCGTTATTGGCCAAATGAAAATCCTCATATGCTTCAAGAAGCGCCACTTCATCCACAAAAGAAATGTTTGATGTAGTTCTCATATCAGTTGTGTCATTGAGTCCCTGCTTGGAGCGTTGGTTTAAGTGGCTACCCGATTTGGCTCAAAGCAGGTACAAGTAGCATTGAGTTCCTTTTTTTATAGTTTTTCACGACCATCTATTTATAGGCAATAGCGATCGCTACAGGGACATGTTGCAACATTATTTATTTGGTCACTTGGGTGGTCGTCACAAATTATGCCACAAATTATGCATCTTGTGTAACAATTGACTTATTGACAATCTCCATTCCTTTGAACGTCTTATATCGATTGGCTGCCTAGTGTGATTTAACACCTTTAGGCGAGGAAGACCCCAATGCCGTCAAAAAAGGTCTTAGACAAGGCGACGCGCTGTCATGTGACTTTTTTTAACATTATTCTTGAGAAGATCGTTCAGAACTCACACGCTAACACAAGAGGCACGATCTTCCAAAAGTCCGTACAACTGTTAGCATACGCGGATGACATTGACGTGATTGGTAGAACACAGCGAGCCGTCAATGAGGCGTTTGCTGGCATTGAGGCGGAAGGGGCTAAAATGGGTCTAGCGGTGAATGATGGCATAACGAAATATATGCTGTCATCAAGAAAGGACACACAACATCGACGTATTGGATAGAGCGTCACAATGGACAGCTATAACTTCGAGGTAGTCACGGTCTTCGTCTACCTCTGCTCCGCAGTAAACAGTACAAACAACATCATGCCGAGATCAAAAGCAGAGTAACTCTTGCCAACCGCTGTTTCTATGGGCTCAACAGGCAATTGAGTAGTAGAGCCATCTCTCTAAGGACCAAGCTGACTTTATACAAGACCTTGATCAACCCAGTCCTGCTGTACGGCGCGGAGGCATGGACAATCTCAAAAGCGGATGAGGAAGTCCTTGGTCTCTTCGAGAGAAAAGCTCTGCATTCAATCTTTGGTACTGTTTGCGTTGACGGTTTCTGGAGTCTCTCCAGATGCAACCACGAACTACACGGGCTTTACAGCGACATGAGTCTAGTCAGGCGTCTTCGGATCCAACGCCAAAGGTGGCTGAGCCATGTAGAACGCATGGACAACACTGCTCCAGCCCGAAGAGTCTTCGTCACCGAACCAGTGAGGCAACGCAATAGAGGACGCGCACGGAACTGATGGCGCACCCAAGTGGTGAAGGATCTCAATCAACTTGGTGTGCGTAGTTGGAGACAGCTGGTTAAAGATCCACCCCGGACTGTAGCGCCATCAGAAGAAGAAGAAGAAGAAGGCTAATGTCATGAGCCTACGATAAAAAAGATACCTGCCGTTTCCTTCAAAAACGTGTGTCGAGTCTTCGAAATGTGCTCGTTTGGTGCGATTGATCAATGGGTGGATGGGTGGATATTCAGTGATGGACAAAAAAAAATAAATGCACCTGAAGATATGGTACCACTAGTTATATTTCATCTACTGGTTTCTGTCGAGTCATCCTAGTAAGAAACAAATCCATGTATTCCGGAAGTATGTGGCTATTCTGTAGCTGGGTGTAAAAAAAGGCCGGTTATTCAGTACTAGCTTCTGGCATACGTATTCCTCATGCCGACTGCGCTGCATGCCAGTTCAGGGTTACACTAGCGTGTACATATATGTGCCCTGTTTTTGAACTTTATTTATCGGGCTGAGGTTCGTATCGGTAGAGGCAAACCATTTCCTTTTCAATTTGACAGCGTGTTTGGGTTGTTATCTTATTGAAATATGTAAGTTATTTTCACACACGCCGAAAAACAAAACCAGGTATGTGCAGCCCAATTGTCGCCGGATATGCTGACCTAAGAGTCTGGCACATCGAACTGTCCCACGGTGTCAAGTCCTGAGTTAGCAATTAAGAGCAATAATTAGGTGTAGGGAAAAATAGTAAGTTTAGTTCCATGATAAAGGCATGCTGACCGAAATATATTTCTTTAAGAAACACAACTTCTCTTAATTTAACTTCTACACCATCGGAATATCCTCTTCAGCTAATGTTAAAATTGCAGGTTCAAGTATATTACATCATTATTCCATTACAAGGTTTTAGGGACCAACTGCAGACTAAGGGGAACATGCTTGATAGTCTCCTTGGTAAAACAAGGATTCCATTCTAATTTGGATGAACGTCCAAACAAACTTCTGAATAAGCGCCCAAATCTCGAAAACGGTGCCTCCGACTCAGGACCACTCTTCTAGACATCGATAGCGGAGGCAATGAAGAATATTTTCATAACAGGTTTTTGCTGCTAGCCCCAATACCAGCCCCACAGGGGTCCAATAGGCAGAGTAGGAGGCGGTTTAGGAGAGGAATAATCGCTAACACACACTTCTGAATAAGCGCCGAAATCTCGAAAACGGTGCCCCGTTTTCTTTTAATTTTGTTTTGTCTAGAGAGCTGTCCATGAACCGCGTCGAATTCCATACATACGTACATAAATGTTTTGACTTTTAATTATTTCCCAATGGGGACTTGACACCTTTGAATTTAATTTGTGAACGCACTCTTTCACTAATCATAAGACTTTCACTGCCAATATATTCAGTAAACTCAACATTTTAATCATGGTGAGGTATACGAACGAGTAACGTTTTTGAACAAATTTTCCACCGATATTCGGAGTCGTTGATTGGAACTTTATGAGCGTTAACTCCAATTTTCGCCGAAGCTCATTTTTGGCTCAATAGGTTCGTCGGTAAGCAAAATATGCGTTATTGGTCCGGTTTAAATCCACATGTGCTCCACGAATCTCCACTTCATCCACAAAAAATAACTGTTTGGTGTGGTTTGCATGCCGGCGCCGTTATTGGGCCATATTTTTTCGTTGACGATAGCGACCGTCACGTTACTGTGAATGGTCAGCGTTATCGCGCCATGATTACCGATTATTTTTGGCCCGAATTGGAAGATATGGGCTTGGACGACAAGTGGTTTCAACAGGGTGGTACCCGTGCCACAAGCCACACAGCACACGTTACCATCGATTTATTGAAGAGTGAGTATGGTGAGCGTGCTACCTCAAGAATTGGGCCAGTCGATTGGCCGTCTCCTTATTTTCCGTCTTGGAAACGTCCGTCAACCAACTTGGCGTGCGACACTGGTGACAGCTAGACCGTGCTATCTGGAGAGGCTTGTTGATTGAGGCCCAGATCCACCCAGGACTGTAGCCCCAAATAAAGAAGAAGATGACTATTCTCCGTGTGGCTACGTTAAGTCAAGGATTTATGCCAACAACCCAACGACGTTGGAAGAACTCAAAGCTAACATTGAACGTGAAATAGCGACCCTATCGGTCGAAATGTGCGGCTGAGTCGTTGAAATTTGGGTCCAACGAATCGACCCCTGTCACCGTGCCCGCGGACGAACGGAGTTGAGTTCCATTCATAAATGTTTTGATTGTACTTCGAGCCGATGACAAAGTTTTTGAAATATCTCAAAAGGCTTGAGTTTTTTTTTTTAAATAGTTGTCCAAGCCTTATTGAGAAACTCAGCCTGTCTAACTAAATGTGTATTGAAAGTCAACGTGTACAATTGGTACGTGTAACGCAATTTCACGTGTATGCATTCACGTAAAATCCAAGGCTCAATTATTTTCTCAAGTAAGCCTTTGAAAAATTTGAAATAATCGCAGAATATGGGTAACAATTTCGAAGTAAAATGAAAGAGCAATCAGCGGGTACTCATAAGTATCTATTACGTCCATGTTTCCTATTCCAAAATTTACTGACTTCTCAAACGACCATCGTGTGGTACGCCACCATTTAGAGGCAACAAAACGACGTCACCATATTTTCCGGCACATCAACCCTAGATACGTCACGGTCGCTGTCTCATTTTTGAAATCCCCATTAAATTCGTCCGAAATGTACATACCCGTTTTTTGTCCATAAAGAGAAACAACATGTAACGCTGCCTAAATGAATAGCTCCCATCGGACATTCGACATTTTATTTGCCGGTCTGACGGTCCCAAGAGTACGGCCATGCTATGACATGGGAAAGCGCACCTTTAAGTGATCTAAATAAGCTCATAACAAAAATCCAATATCGTAAAACCAACAAAAGAGCAGCAGCAACAAACGTCACCCAATGTCCCTTCAAAATTTCCTTGCTAAACTTCTTCATTACCGCGGAGTGGGAGGCAAGTGTATGTGTGGTCCCTTATGGTATACGAGTTTTTTTTTTTCGTTTTATTAAATTTGAGGCCTTACGTTATGAACAGAGGGAACATACACTCTTGGTTTTCAGACGAAAGAATGGCAAATTGATTTTTCTTGAGGGCACAACAGACACAACACACATCAGCAGACCACCCCACAACTGTCCAGTCTCTCTTTGCGCGGCGGGGGTGCACGGGCGACGGGCGGATAGCTGCCACGTCTATTCTCCTACCGAGGTCGGACATGTCGTTTCAAAGGAAAAGTGGTATGTTAACATATTTGAACGGATGAAAATTTCATTGACCAGCAAGGAGGACACAGTGACAGAGTCAGGCACACACACACTCGTCTATCGACAGAGCGACAGGCAGGAGCACAAGTGGAAGGACACATAATACAGCGGCAAAACATTGGCAAGCAGGCACAAAACCTGTACAACATCTGTTCGACCAAAAGTCATGTCCTTTCTCAAAGTGCGCCAGCACCCTCCACGGACCGGCGGCGCTCAATAAATGCGGTTTGCACACAGAACGGAGAGGGTGGCGATATGAAAATATGGAAAAGGAGTACAAGAAAAATAAAATAAAATTAAACGCAGGAAGGATACTCGTATGTTGTCGCAGGATTGGTCCTTTTTACAAGCAATATGAGCCACACCGCACACCGTGGCAGGGATCAAGGTCTCGGCTGTTGTTACTCTTTTCCTTTTCTTTGTGCATATCTTCGGCAAATAGAAATTACTTCATCCAAGGCAGGACTGTGCACATTCCTCCATATGGCCACCCACGGCCCAGCTCATCCTTGTCAGCAGTTGCCCGCTCCATTTGTCGGCAGAGATACCAGTTCCACATACACACGCACACACAGTGTGTACTGTACAAAATCGTATTTGAATGTCCCAACCGCAGTGAAGGGGACGACGCCTGCAAAGACATTCAGCTGGCGCGACGGCACACAGGCTCACATTTTGATCTGCTGGGCGTTTGTCGGTGGTTGGATGGTTGAGGGTGGAGGGTGGAGGGACATGCCCTGCTTCTTGGCTTGAAGTTTATGGGAAACTGTGTGGCGGCGACGACGACGACGACGACAGCGCCTGTGGTAGACGGAGATGGGGTGGAAAATCGGAATGAAATGTCCTCGATTCAAATTTTATAACTTTTCCTTGCACCATACGCAAGGACACACAGCGCGACGACACACACGACGGCAGAGAGTCTGCGAATTATTCATCCATTAGTGGTTTTATAGGTCCAACTTTGATAACTTAATTAATCCCTAAAGAGTTCCACTTAACCTCAAATTATTTCTTGTATTTACTTTAAATATTAGCCTCGGCATCCTTTCGGAATTGATAGCACGGACTATGAACGATTATATGCCGGAGACAATGGAGACCATGGCGGAGAAGGGGAAGCTGATATGTTGGTTCAGTGTGCAGGGTTGAGTATTGTCATTGTCGTCACGATGGAGGCGGCAGCGACGGCGGCATCATCATCGTCATTGATTGAGCCGCTTTCGCAGCGATCTCTGTCGGTGCTGTCGGTGCATACTCCTATTCCGTCCTGCAGTTTCGATTTATTGACTGACTATGTGGAGGCGCTCGAGATCCCTCCTCGCTGGTGGGGGTGCGGTGCGGCTGATAGTGTTGACCTATGCTAATCCTTGCTCACTGTTTGATTAGCAGATGATTCGGAGAGGGCACAATGCGTTAATTTGTTTGCCAGCATGTGCGAGTTGCATTTCATTTTCTATTGACTCAATCGTGCAAATATGTGTGTTTCGTTTCGCTCTTGACATTTGATTAGGATAACGATAATTGCTTAATTTAACGTCAGCTCAAAATGGGACACGGTCTCCTTGCTGAAGATAATCAGTTGTTCTATAGACTTCATGTTTTCGGGCATCTTGTGTGCATTCAATGGGCTTTGGCGAAGCTGATGTGGATGTGTTTGGGGAAGGCGGTGCTCAAGGGGCTTTTGGGATGCCCATTCGGTAAGGGTAATGAAGGGGCAATTAAGTCTGTAAGGACGACTGGAAAGTGGTTATATTTGAACAGGGTCTGACTCTGAATCTTTGAATCTGGAGAAGTCGGCTTTTGGCGACCATTGAGGTGTTCGTGAACTATTTTCGTTACTTTTTCAAGTAACTGAATTGATGTTGCAGCTCACACCGCCGTCATCGCAGAAGAAAATCTTGTATGAAATTTGGTCGGCCAAATGTAGCTCTTCAGGCACATAACCAGTGCCCCAAGACGAACGCAAAAATTTGAATGTTTGCCGCCATCTGTGCCTTAAATTGTTGGGAATACTGAAAAAACAATTTGACAGCTGATAGTTTAGGGAGATCCAAAATAATGAAAGTTTGGCGGACAGAGGTCGAAGGTCAGTAGCATCATTGGGCCATGCCTTTTTGACATTAAGAATGGTGAAGCAGGGAATGTTACTGGTGCTCGACGTGATGACAAAGTTATTTGTGTCGATATTGGATGATATTATAGGGTTTCAAGAAGACAATGTCACATGCCATACAGCCAATGCAACAGAAACTGGTCGTGTACTCTCTCGGTGTTCAGAATTGGCCCCCTAGATCGCGTGATTTAATACCATTCAATTTATCTCCATGAAGTTACTTGTGAAGTCACGGGTCTATGCCAACAAGCCCACAACCATAACCATCCGGGTACAGTGAACGGAAACTAACAGCTGCTTTAACGAAATTCAAAATTGATTCATATTCAAGCAGACAAAAATCACCAAACACTGAAAACATGAAGAGTGCATTTCGATGACAGAGATGCTTTGAAATGTCTGCAGCAGGTGCAGGACCAATCTGCCATTTCTGCCTATACCACGGTGAGATGGACGATTATGTCGACCATTATTGACTGAAACAGCGCGATTCTTTTCTGTTGCATTATCACTATCTTCTTAGGAAAATCATACAATTTGCTTCCTCTTGTCCTTTTTTTTAATTTCCAGGTGGACCTCTGTGAACAAGAACCATCCCAACTGGACTGGTCTTTAGCCAGTCGAAGACTCTTCGGGCTGCAACAGTGTAGTCTTCGGACTGGATCAGTGCTGTCGGTCTCTGCACGTATAACCGCTAGGTCCATAGACGCCTGGCAGGACTCATGTCGCGGTAAATCTGGTCAATTTCGTGGTTGCACTTTATTCTCCGAAGGTCATCAACGAAAACAGGACTAATTCATATCTCGAAAATTCCAAAGTTTTCTTCATCTTCTCTATAGATTGTCGAGGTTGGGAGGATAGAGGTTGGGAGGATAGAGGTTGGGAGGATAGAGGTTGGGAGCATAGAGCAGGAGAGTGATGACCAAGATGGTAGATAAATTAGGGAGAGGTAAAATACTCATTTGGTGAAACAAACAGGGATTGGGAAGAGGTAGTCTGCATTTGATCTCTGTGTATTCGTACTCGTGACCTTGGGGTATAACGGTATGTGCGAGGTCCTTGATTACCTAAAAATCATGTCGGTCTATGGTGATATCGCGCCCATGTGGTATATGGCGTTAGTCATCCTTTGAAGACAGCATGCACATCGTTTTGATCTCATTCATGACTAAAACAAGTTCAGCCGCTTCCGTCTCAATCCCGGCAAACCCTTGACAACTATTCGACCACCCAAGTTTATGAAGCCAGCGCATGCTGAATGAATTATCTGGATTTTTGGGAGGTCGTGCCTCTTGTGTTCGCGAGTGACTTCGGCACGATCTTTTAAGGAATGATGTTTAAAAATGCAAGTGCCATCCTTTTTTGACATTGTGTGAGTTCGTTTTTGACCCTTATGGAGGAGTTACAGTTCTCCATCGTCGTCCTGCTCAGTCTGACGAATGTTAAAACTTGATACGGCATTGTACAGCTCATCTCTATGCACGCTGTCATAAGTGGCCCTGCAATCGACGATCTAGATTTCTTGAGTTGTCTTTCGGAGAGCTCTTGTATTATATACCCCGGCAGATTTTTAACATCATCCTGGAGAATATCGTGCAAGACTCACAAGCCAACACGGTCTTTCAGAAGTCCGTACAACTGTTAGCATACGCGGATGACATTGACGTGGTTGGTAGAACACAGCGAGCCGTCAATGAGGCGTTTGCTGGCATTGAGGCGGAAGCGGCTAAATTGGATCTAGCGGTGAATGTGGGCAAAATGAAGTATATGCAATATCATCAAGAAGGACACAAAACATCGACTTCTTGGACAGAGCGTCACAATGGGCAGCTATAACTTCAAGGTAGTCCAGGACTCTATCTACCTCGGCACCGCAGTAAATGGTACAAACAACATCAGTACCGAAATCAAACGCAGAGTAACTCTTGCCAACCGCTGTTTCTATGGGCTCAACAGGCAATTGAGTTGTAGAGCCATCTCTCTAAGGACCAAGCTGACTTTATACAAGACCTTGATCATCCCAGTCTTGCTGTACGGCGCGGAGGCATGGAGAATCTCAAAAGCGGATGAGGAAGTCCTTGGTCTCTTCGAGAGAAAAGCTCTGCATTCAATCTTTGGTCCTGTTTGCGTTGACGGTTTCTGGAGTCTCTCCAGATGCAAACACGAACTACACGGGCTGTACAGCGACATGAGTCTAGTCAGGCGTCTACGGATTCAACGCCTAAAATAGCTGGGCCATGTAGAGCTCATGGACAACTCAGCTCCGGCCAGAAGAGTCTTCGACTCCGAACCTGTGGGGCAACGCAATAGAGGACGTTCATGGAACCGATGGCGCAGCCAAGTGGTGAAGGATCTCTATCAACTTGATGTGCGCAGTTGGAGACAGCTGGCTAAAGATCGTGACAGCTGGAGAGGCTTGTTGGTTGAGGCCCAGGTCCACCTCGGGCTGTAGCGCCAAATAAAGAAGAAGAAGATTATTTTAAAGGCTTCCGGAACAATCCACTGCTTGGATCAGTTTGTAATCATGAAATTTGAATTCGAAGAGGATTGTTCGGGTGAGGTTGACCGTGGTTGACCCCGTCAACGAAGCCCGCTGTTGTACAATGATGTCGAGCTTTTTTCCAAAATACCGCTGAATTGGTCGATATGTCCAATATGGCTATAAGTCAGCGTCAGCTGCAGCTTTGGAAGACAACGTGTTGCCAATCTGCTCGAAAAAGTGGCGCAAAATTAGACGGAGAGCCCACTCCGACCGCTTAAAGCCTAGTGGTAGTCTACATCTCTAAAAAGCAAATGATTAGCAATGATCAACCAAATCATTGTCTATTTTGACAGTTTTCCTGAAGTTTGTGTGTCAAAGGAACAATAATCTAGAACCGAGTGCAAAGCTACACTCCACAACAGATTGTTTACATTATTTTCAGTTTTGACTAAATACAGGACATAGTGACCAAGGGAAGAGGCCAAAAGAGACGTGGCTAATTATTCTTTACCCACTTTCACATCATTAGCCATTGCATTTCCCAAGCAAATACATTTCCCTCAAGTCACAAAACCTCCATCTCATGTCAGCGTCACGTAAGATTCGAAGTGAACCCTTTATGAAGTCGAACTCCTTCCAGAGGCAGACGTACGTACATGTCCCAATCCTCACAAGAATCATACGCCGATCACGAAGTAAACTGCAGACAGATTGAATGACTCTCCCACAGGATGTAACGAAACACCTTTTCCCACTCGCACCATTCACACCGTGCCCCGATATGAGTGACGCTGACATTTCTTAGCACCGACCGCCATCCTGCACGGAGAATACATTTTCCCATGTGCCGAGGAATTTTCAACTCGAACACACTCGTATGCCTTTGGTCTCGAAAGACTTAGAAGTGATTTATCCTCTTGCCACCAGCCATGCAGCGCAGGCTGCACACGGAGCAGTGGATTTCGGAAGGTCTTGAGGATTTCGAAACTCCATAGACAAACAACCCCAGCACACCAAACCGGCACTTTCCGCACTTTATCATCCCTCAGTCTGCATTGGGACCGGAGCTTCCAGTGCCCTCATTCCACGCTGCCAGACGGTGGTTCCCGGCTCCTTTCTTGGTTCACTATTTTTGCAGAACAGCCGTGTGTATTGAAATGGTTAGTGTTTTGAAAGCGTAGGCGGTTTTCACTGCGGTCTAGTCGAGTCGGAGGGTGTGTATGTGAGTGCGCAGAGGACGGGCGGCTCAATTCGTGAAACCAAAGTGTCGGAGGCTTCGTCGTTCCACAACAGGAACAAGTGAACTTGGATAAATTGTAAATTAATGCTCTGAACTCATGCGAGAAGCTCATTAAAGTTGTAATCAAACAAAATTCCTCTTCGAACTGTACCGCATAGTCAGCTGGCGGTGAGGCGA